>OY998257.1:45867429-55867429 GCA_963922045.1 Persicaria maculosa | reverse complement strand
GATGATTGTCATTTATCAAGATAAAATATTAGCCAGGTTCTTCAGTTCGCCAAGAGATTCCCATCACAGAAGCAAGGAGCAAACAAGAGCGGTACCTAACACTATCCACGAAGTCAGGCCCGGTAATCGCCTGCGGGTCCTCTGACCAAGCTGAGGCCACAAAACATGCCGATGCCTAAATAAAAGATGACTAATGTAGTACAAGATTTAAATCACACTATCATGCCCCTAGTATATATAATATGCAGAAAAGAACTGTAAAGGGCCCAAGACAATGCCAAGTGGCATATCCCTCTCCTACCTCTGCACCCCTTCCCGTTAGTGTAGAGACTGGCCAGTTCGGTGCTATAGCATAGCAATATCCTCGTGGTGGTGCACAAACCACGACATCATCATATCATATCATTGTAACGGCCCGGATATAAATATCCGGGATACGTTTCGAAGGTCGGATACCTTCGTTCGGATGTTGCAATTCAGGTACGGGTCGAGGTTTCAAACCTCTAATCAGTCGAATTCTCAGAAATACAGTTTAAACGAAAGTAAAGCGGAAGTACGGGTTAGATACAAAAGCCACGGCAGAGCCGGGTCAAAACCAAAACAAGTGGGTTATTGCAATTTGTCAAGTTAGAATATATTAGCCGGATTCTTCGATTCACCAAAAGATTTCCCCGTCACAGAAGCATGGAGCAACAAGAGCGGTACCTAACACTATCCACGAAGTCAGACCTGGTGATCACCTGCGGGTCCTCTGACCGCGCTGAGGCCACATAACATGCCTATGCCTATATAAAAGATGACTAATGCGGTACAAGATTTAAATCACACTATCATGCCCCTAGTATATATATAATATGCAGAAAAGAACTGTAAAGGGCCCAAGAGAATGCCAAGTGGCATATCCCTCTCCTACCTCTGCACCCCTTCCCGTTAGTGCAGAGACTGGCCAGTTCAGGCTATAGCATAGCACTCTCTTCGTGGTGGTGCACTCACCACGGTATCATCATATCATATCATATCTCATCATCATATCATATCTCATCATCATATCGTAAAATAAATAAAACATGCCCGATGGTACTGGGCTAATCGTATCATATCGAATCATTTCATCTCTTGCCCGATAGTGCTGGGCTATCATATCATGCTCATATCGACTCGATAGACTCAGGGCACCCGATGGGGCTGGGCTACCCTATGACCCTAGCAAAGACTCTAGGACTATCACAGATAACGGCCGTTCTGTTTCAAACACACAAAGTAAACACATGCTCAGTTCAATGCAATCCTAGCATGATACTACATGGCATGCTTTAATATGCAACAAAACTACACATTACATGACACATCAGGCAGGAGGTCCAGGTTACTGAGTAAGTCCCGTAGGATACTTACCTGTTGATGCAGAACAGCAAGATAACACAAGCAAGGGCCCATATGCAAGTCCAAAGCAATCCAAAAGCAATACACACCTATCATCAAGCCATTTCCATAAGCTACCAGACCAACATTCATACATACGAACCCAAGTTCTCAACATCCTCAAAACCGACCGATAGTAAAACCGTTTTCCAAAATCTTAAATCCAAATTAAGTCAACTCATATTCAAAATAATTCTCAAATCATACTTGGCCAAATTCCGACATTAAACGTTTAAATCCTTAAAGTCAATTTCTCAAAATCACATTATAGAGAATATTCCGGCATGTTTCTTATTTCAAAACATTATATAAATAATTCTCAATATTAAATCATCAAAATAACTCTATGCTCACAAATAATATTTATAAGTCAAAACCAACAATTCACTTTAAATTTTCCAATCTCATATTTAAATCCTCATGAATTGCATCAATTAAATAATCCAATCAATATTACTTTAAAACAATAAACAATATATAGTGATAAATTTCCAGAATATTATAAAAATCCCCAAAATAATAATATTCAAATAATTCAACACTTGTTGCCCATAAAATCTCAACCAATCCATAAATGTATACATAACCCAATATCAATTATTATTATTTTTAAAACCTTTTACATACATTAAAATATTTCAGAATATATAAATATATAATCATTTTCCAAAATCAGAAAAATAATAACATATAACATATACACACACATATATATATATATAAACACTACCGAAAATAATAAATAAAACAACCCTATATATGTATATATAACCCAAAATATATAACCAAACCAGAAATAAAATCCAGCCCAACCCTAAAGCCCTAACCCGAGCCCACACCGAAGGAAAGCCCAGCAAAAGAAAAGGATGAGACCCGAATTGCATGACCAAACCCGGATCCAGAAAAAAAAAAAGGGGCCCAGCTAAGAAAGAAAAGAAGAAAAAGGAAGGAGGGTCCCACGGGCCGACGTGGACGCCACGGTGGAGCGGGACCCACGACTCCATCCCCTTCCCCAGCTCCTCTGAATCTCGCCGGAAAAACGGAAGAGAAAGGGGAAGAATACTCAGGCCTGCCGGCGGCCTTTTGGCTTGAGATTTTACCCAGAGGATCGGCATAGGATTCCGACCACAACCCAACCTCAAGGAAAGAAGCGACAACAAGAAAGGAGGGAGGAAGAAGGAAATTACCGAGGGAGCTCGTTTCGCCGGAAGTGGTGCTCGGGGGCGCATTCGGGCTCGACGACGTTGGTTCCTCGCTGGGGTTCGTCTAGGAAGGTGAGAGGGAGGTTAAAAGAGGAGCATTTCCTCGGTTTCAAGGCAGAAAAGGGTGGGATGAAGGCTTACCCATCGGGACGGAAAACAGGGGAGCTCGAGCTGGTGGCGGCGCTGGTGGCTCCGACGGTGGCTTCTGGCGGCGCTCCTAGGCTCGGCCTCGAGGATGCCATTGCTGCTGCTCAACTCCGGGAGGAAGAGGAAGGAGAGAAGGTGGTGGTCCGATTGCGGCTGAAGAGGGGAGGAGGAGGAGGGAATCTGCTCGGCTCTTCAAACAAAGAAGCGCTCGGCGGCGAAAGGAGATGGGAGGTGGTGTTGGTGGTGGCATCTGGTGGTGCAGCGAAGAAGGTGAAGGTGAGGTGTGGTGATGGTGGTTGTGGAGGTGGCTATGGTGCTGCTCGGTTCTTGGGAGGAGAATAGGGGCTCGATGAATCAAGGCACCCACAGGGGTCCTTTTGTGGGTTTTCTGCAGAGCCAAAAGGGAGGAAGAGTAATGCAACAGGAGGGGAGTTTTTTGTGAGTGCAAAGAGCAATTGAAAGGGTAGGAGGCAGGACAGGCTGCAGAAGCCAATTGTGTGCAAGGAGGGAAGAAGACAAAGAAGAGGGAGGGGACCATGACAATGCAACAGGAACCGGAGAGAGAGAGAGAGAGAGAGAGAGAGAGAAATAAAAGGAAAAGAATAGAATTGAATTGGTCCCCAACGAAAAATTCAAAATAGCGGAATTAGACTCAAAACCCGCTCGCCCGATCGAATCCCGACTAAATCAAATTTGATCAAATTTTAATTCAATTTCAAGATAATCGAAAATTAAATAAATTTCAATCAATATTCGTAGCTCAAATTAAATTTTATTAATGCTCGATCTCGAAAGCGAAAATCAAAATCCATTTCTAATACCCAGTCCAAAACTATATAGAAGTTCGTTTCCGAAGGATTAATAAAATTCAGTTGCTCAAGGACGGAAATTCTAAAATTTCTAGAATCTTAATTTTAAAGCCGAACATAAATTAATATTGTAAGAAAATAATATTTTAACTTTTCCGGTCTTTACATTTATCCACCTCTAAAAACAAGTCTCGTCCCCGAGACTAAAATCATTTTAAAGCAAAGGGGATGAAGTTTTAAAATCGGTGAGTCCGAGGACCATGTCCAAGGATCTTGTAATCGTCTCGGTTGCGTCTTCCGAGATTCTCACAACATCTTGGTCACGGTCGTGACATCTCCAAATGGGCCTTGTCGAGTGTGTAATAAGCGCCCCTATCACATCCTCACTTCGACTTTTCGGAAGCGTCACAACTCTAAAAGCATTATAGCGTCCGACTAGGTCTTAGCAAGCAATCTATAAGCGCCCCTATACAATGCTTGTATCCACTTCGTGAGACGTCATAATGTAAATCCAGTTCGTAAATCCTCAAAGCGTTTGTAAATGAAAGGATTGTCGTCTAAATCATGGAAAATCTCGACTTCTTTAAAACCCCAAGTTGGCCATTTTTAAAACCGCTCAAAATCTTCAAATCCGTTGTTTAATCAAGCAACTTTACACCAAAACAAGTCAATTCCTTTCAAATCAAGATTTCGTCAAAATCTCCCAAAACCAAATCAGCTTCTCGCAACCCATCAATCAAATTCAGAAGGTAGGAGGTGGAATCATCCACCTCTAAGGGCTAATCCCATATTTTCTTCCTAGGTTCCGAAATCATTTTATCATCATCTTCAACTCAATATGCACATAAATAATCAACTCATCGACTCATAACATCATCAACCACTTCTCATATGGCAATTTCAACATCAATCATGACAATCTCAACCAATCGATATCTCAACCGTGTAACATGATTACCCATAAAATAAATCATACCATCCTTTTAGAACACGCCAAAAGCAATAACAAAGTCTTAATGTCATACCATGAGCCATAAAGTATATCTACCTCATACCGAAGGCATCACAAGTGCATCATTGAATTCTCATAAATCACGCAGCACACATGTCAAGAGATCAAAGAGGTTAGGTGTCATGGAATCAGTACACTACTTCTAGTCAAATCTCACGATCGCATCTCAACATCGCACACTAGTGGAACCAGTCATAACAAGGGATCTCACGTAAAGCATAAGTTCACATAGTCATCCTATCCAATCTCTATCCAGCATTATCATTTATCATAACATACTATCACATCAATCCAACAAAATCATGCTATTAAGATTCAACCAAAAAGGGAAGATCAACAGTATATCAACATCAAAATGTCATCATGCTTTCCAGACATCATCTTAGCTCATCACAATGTCATATAACGATTAATAGCAGTCATGCACCATCATCTCATATATACACATAAGTCATATCTATGCTCCAAGTCATATTCATCACTTACCTATTCATAATCAGGCTTATCAACCATATAGGATAACATCATGCTTTCACATAACAACATATCATCATCTCATGATTCATTCAACACATTATAACATGCTTGTAGAACAACATAGTAGGATAGCAATGGATCATTATATCATGTTCATAGTTGTCACTACCAATTTTAACTCAGTCTTGCATATCAACATGTAATATCATGCCATACATATTAATAAATCGCATAATCAAGAAGACCCTCACATCATACCAGTCACTCAATTTACCGCCATTCTCAACAAGTATTGCAAAACATCATATATGAACCTAATCAAAGCAAGCTAGCATGTTTCATCATAACCATATCTAATAAACAGTTCAGGTTCTCAGCATTTGCAGTTCACATTATAGGCAAGGAATTTAGATCATGCTTGGCATCTCAGAGTAGCATCACATTAAGTCATCAAGGCACATTAGGATTGTAAGGCATCGAATCATATCATCATAGTCAACAGACAATCAAGCAACAACCATCACATCAACAAGCAGCTCTCAACATCAAGTCAGTGCAATATCATCATCAACAAGTTCAAAAAGGGTTAGCAATCCGAATGGAGGGCGCTCCCACCTGCAAGTCCTATCGTACTCAACAATCGTAATCCTCGAAGCGAGCTTGTTCCGTCGACATTATCGATCCTGAGGCCCGTGGGTTATGGGCCCACGCTTCCGCTGCGCTGCTCTATCGCTATTCGTCTTTCCCGATCCCTTTTTCCATGCGGTTGCTCATCCGAGGTAACGCGTAGGAGTTTAAGTTAGCGGAGATAGGGGAGTGACAAGAGTGGACGACCCAATGTTTCTTTCAGAGACGGAATAGACCAGCGCTAAAGACGACATGACTAGAGACAAGACTCCGACTCGGGAATAGTAACGATGCCCTTAAGAAAGTCTATTAGGTTACGATTTTGACAAACACGCACGAATTCATTATGGAGCATATCAATCACGTCAATCCACACTAACATGTACCTATCTCGGGGCAACATTCGTATTCATATCAAAGACACAATCAAATCCGATGCCGATGTATGTAAAACAAGCTAGTAGTATACGATTTCATGGGAGCAGATATGCCTAGCAACTTCAAGCAAGCTATGCGGAACCAACAATGATCATGTATGATTCGAAGCCATGCGGAGTTTAGTGAAGATAACGAGCATCATGCATGTGAACAATGTAAAAGCATGGTGTACACATCAACAAATGAGTCCAATATATCCTGGCAAAGTATATTATAATAATCAGATGAAGCGTCATACGAGGGCTCATAAGAACAACATAGTAACTATCACACCTAACAGCAATGATCAGATAGTAAGTTAAGGATGACATGTAATCATACGACGAGATACATTTAGGGAGCATAGATCCTACATGATACTAGCGATACATAATGTGATACAAGCATAGACAAGAATCATTAAGAGGAGTTCAACATAATATTCACGAAACATGAGGCATCATCAAAAGTGACAAGAAGAACATCATGGGTGTTAGATTATAATAATGCTAAGAACGAACCATCATAGAGCACATGTGTGGTACAATAGTTGTCACATTATAGAACAAGCATGATATGAAATCATTCAGCGGGTCATATTGGAAGTCATAAGCTCCACATGATACTAATAGCACACATCGAACAGGAGTACAACTAGAGTAATTCAACTAGGTTCATTCCGATATTTATGCGTCATGCAGATGCAAAATCATGATATAGGGTGGTGTGTGATCATGCGAGGTGTCAAGCCATACGTTCATGCAAGGGCGAGAGGATATCATAGAGTAATAGAGAAATAGCGTCGGGCGATAACATGTAAGCATGCTAGGATCAACCCTCACGGAAGGCAAGTCGATCATTGAATTTAACATCAATCTAATCGGATAGTAAAACATTTACGAGGGTAGAAAGAGGGAGAATCACACTATCAAGAACCTAGCTCAAGAGAGGAATTCAGCGATAATGTCGGCGAGATATAAATATGCGCAAGTCACAACTAAGGATCCTACATGATGCCAAAGGCTCAACATGACGTACGATACATGCATGCAACTAATCCGGACGATGCGTAAGAAATCACTCAATCACATTCCAATAATATAGAAGCATGAGCAAGTTTAACGATGTATAACACAAGTTTAATTAATGACCAACACAATTAGATTACGGGGCTTGAGTACAAATCAACACATCCTAGGGTAAACATGCATTCACCAAGACTCCATTACGCCACATATTCTCCGTCCAATCACAACTAACACACACAATATTAACTTGCAAAATAACCAACAATAGTTAATCTGACGAATACGAAATAGATGGGCATGATATAGATTCTTGTCACAAGATGAATGATAAGCATCGAGGCATCATCGGCTAGCATGTTAAAGAGCAAATCTTATGAGGCATTCATATAGAGAAGAGTCGACCACACTATCATGGACCTAATTCAGAAGAAGCAACAATCATATACTCATATCATGCGGTTCATGTTTTCGTTCAATCATACGATCAATATGCCAAGTGAACACGCTATAACAACATGCAATCATGATAGAGGGCAAGACACAAAACGAGACTTAAGCAATATGACCAGCATGGATACAGGGTGTCATACAACCACAAATTTACATTAAGGATCATCATCATAATAGGTACTGAGGATTACGTAGCATACAAGGCATGTCGACATGAAATTATAACATGTATTCATCAAGTAAGGGACTCACTCTATCATGATACTAGAACCGAACTATCACACTATCATGAACCTATTCACAGGAAGGACATCAATTAGACGACATCCTAACATAGGACATCTATTCGTGCCCTAGTATGACGATGAAATATGCTAAGTAAATCATGTCGGGATGATTTGGGTATGATAAATGTAGCTCGAACCCATACAATAGTCATTATGAACATCAAGGCACATAAGCACAATTTCAAACTAAGGATCAAACGGTTGATCAAGGAGTAATGCACATAGAATCACATAATCATGGACAGAGCAATCAAGATAACCCGATAGAAGTCCATAAGGGAAACATTGACTCTTCCCACAGACTCATTACCCATCTTTCCCGTGGGACTCGGATACGAATTTTCCGTGACAAGAGGACACTGATGGATCGTCATAAGAATTGATAACGACAACATCGTAAACATCTCACTCTTGATGTACATAATTGTACCTTTGTTTATTGTATCTTTTGACTTCATATTTCATTTGATTTCCGAACAAAAGTTTCAAAAGCATATGATCTCGTGCAAGAATGAGCTAAAGTGTAAGAAATAGAGTCTACACGAGTTTTGAGCTAACTATGCAGGAATTCGATGAAATCGGAGTCAAAACGGGCAAGCCGAGTGAAGCTGAGAAGAGGTCGATATCGACTGGAGACATCGATATCGACCCTGGAATTCGACACGACTTCTGAGTGTCGAGATAACCACACAAACCAGACTAGAAGCCTCGATATCGACACACATGCATCGATATCGACCATCGTCATAGACATCGACTGGAGTTGGACAAGTCGAGCAGAAACATAAGCATCGATATCGACCTCTGGTGTCGATATCGACCCTATCTCGACAGAAGATAAATCCGATTTTGAGGCTCGGATTGTGAAGTCTATCATCGAAGCCATGAGTTATCTCGTTCTTTTAGATATTAGCAGTTGTTTGTTATCTTTTCCTTTAAATTTTATCAAAATAAAAGACCTATCCTAAATTGCTCGGATAGAGTTAATAGTTTAGATAGAAGTTACAATCCTCGGATAGCGAGGATTAGTAGCCTATAAATAAAGCCTTAGGGGCTGATTTGTGAGGCATCCAATCATAGAATCATCGAAGACAAGGACAATAGACAATAGATAGTTAGGTTTTTTTGAGCTTTAAAGTTTCAAGCGCTTACGATAGTTGGCGTTGAGATTGTAAAGATTCGAAATTTTCCATTTATGCAAGTTATTTCAATTCAAGACATGTCTACGTTCAACATGAGTGAGTAGTTCCCCTTTCTTCTAGGGTCGGGGTGAGCCCGACGATAGCCATGATGGTAAGGTAAGTACGTCGTTAAAGAATGTATCTTTTATCTCCTTCTACCTTGTTCTTCATCTTTAAATGCGAATTTAAGGAACTCATGTTGTAAAACTTGGGTAGAAATTAGGGTTTCTATTCGAAAGATTTTAAACTCAATTATGACTAAGGTAGACACCAATTAGGTTAAGTAATTGAAAAATCTCTTTTCCTATTGGTCGGTTTAGGTGAAAGCCTTTTCCTTTATGATAAAAGCATGCATCTTTAGTTGATCCTTACTTCTACTATCATGGTTGTCGTCGCGGTAATCCTTTGACTTTGGAAGACTTTTTCCTTTATTGAGTTTACATTAAAATTTGCCCGCCGTTCGTTGAGTCATCGAAAAACCCAACACCTTTGCTTATTTCTGATCATTGCTTCCTCCCCATCCTTGATTCTTCGGCCTTTTCTTTGCCGACAAAACCACTAACTCACTGCAGGAAAGACATCGATATCGACAGCAGAGGTCGATATCGACCAAAACAGATAGATCGACGGTTTTCTGAGTCGATCTCGAGACTCGTGGGAAACTTCTGCAAGCATCGATATCGACCCCCTTGTGTCGACATCGACCCCCTGTATTGACTGGCAGACTTCTGAGCCAGTCGATTTCGTGAACTAACCTCGATATCGACCCCCACCAGTCGATATCGACTACAGTTTTTGTTTCTGCAGGTTTTCTGTTGCAAAGGACATCGACAGCCAAGGTCGACATCGAGGTCTGACATCGAGATCGAGGCTTCTGGTCGAACATAAAGGACGTGTCTTCAACGCTACTAGGATCCCGCTGACTCGCTTCCTCGTGGATCGAACCTGATTCCCTACTACTATAGCGGGGAGTCTTGAATTTATTTGAAGAGGCTAAGAGTTGTATTGGTTTATATTTTATTATATATTTCGATTCAATTCTCCCCACGTCAAATTTTGGCGCCGTTGCCGGGGAAGCTATCAATCGCGCCCTAGTAGTTTATTTTCACGGTTCTTTTTAGTGTTATTTTATAGGTGTATGCGACGTACTGGTGACCAACCTGAATTTGAAGGACTAGACGAACCAGAACGCTTTCTCCACCTAAGATCTCGAGTCCAAAGAATCATGGCGGACAACGAGACCCAGGCACAACAAATTGAACGCTTAAGGAAGCAAGTAGAGGATTACGCTACCAGAGAAGCGGCACTAAGAGAGCGTGCTGACAGGGAGGAGGAAGCCAGGAGACGATATGAGATTCAAATCAACGCCCTCCCTCGGAATGCTAAGCAATACATGCACCCATCGCTCAGAGTGCCTGAATCGGCTATTCTAATCCCTAGTTCTAATTTTGAAATTAAGCCAAACTTTTTAACTGAAATAAGAAGGCATCAATATGAAGGGAAACCTAACGAATGCCCTATGGCACATATATCAACCTTCTTAGACCTGTGTGATACAATTGCTGATGGACAAAGTCTTGAGTATGTTCAACTAAAAGCATTTCGCTGGTCTCTTACAGGAAAAGCATTGCAATGGTTGGAAAGCTTAGCCCCAAGATCGCTCCGCACCTGGAATGAAGTCAAGGACGCGTTTCTCAACAAGTTCTTTCCTCCTTCTAAGACGGCGCTGATCCGACAGAAAATCACGGCTTTCAAACAAAAGCCTGGTGAGGCTCTGGCAACTGTTTGGGAGAGGTTTAAGGACCTCCTACGATCATGCCCGACGCATGGCCAACCACCGTACGTCATTCAGGAGATCATATACAATGCTCTTGACGCTGCCACCAAGGAGAGGATCAACACATACACCGCCTATGGCTACCTTGAACTCGCTCCTCAAGAGGCTTGGGAAACCATTGAAAGGTTGGTGGAATTTGACAATACATATGGGACTCCTGAGGCTTCCGACGCACCATCATTGTCGAGGCCTGCCCCATCTATGCCATTGTACGAACCCTCTAAGGTGATCGATCCGGATGTAAAAGAACAATTTGATAGGGATCAACTTAGAAAGCTCCAGAAACAAGTGAGATTCCTATCGGCAAACCAGGACTGCATCGAATGTGGATCACAGCGACATACTACCATTGAGTGCCCTCATGCTGAGCAAGTGCAACTAGCGGAGACTCATGAGGAAGCCAACTTCATGAGGGGTCCCAATCGCCAATATTGGGGAGACCAAAGGTTCCAACAACCACAAAGGAACCAGGTTAACCCTAGGGACCCCCCACTCTATAGAGCTCCTGGGCACCCTGAGAGAGACCAAAAGAAGGATGATCTTCAACTTGTATTGGACGAGATAAGGTGGAACCAAGCTAAGAATGATCAGTCCAACCATGCTATCCACTCTCAACTCAATCACCTTACCACAAGGATTGGAGAGATGGATATTTGGAAGAAGAACGTAGAGACCCAACTGGGTCAATTGGCGGCACAAATCCCTAGACCGTCCGGAACATTCCCTGGGCAACCAACTACCAATCCTAAGGGGAAATCCGGGTCAGGACACATTGCAGCCATGCAACTAAGGATTGGCACCAAAGTTCATAAGCCACAAAAGGCGACGGAGGAAGAAGTAACAGAGCCTGTCGACATCGACAACCCAGTCGATGTCGACCCTGAGGTCGATATCGACACCACTGTCGACCCCTTGGCCGACGTCGATGACACTGCAGAACCTGAGAGAGAACAACATAGGTCGAAATCGACCCTACCGGTCGATATCGACCACCCTCCTGTCGACATCGAGGTTCAGCAGGCTCCTCCGACCACCGTTTTGGCTTCTCCGCCAAAGAAGACGCTACCCTTCCCTTCCAAAGCATTGAAGGACCCCACTCAAAGTAAGTTTAGGCGCTTTTTAAAGATTCTCCAAGGACTGAACATTACTATCCCTCTTACAGAAGCCCTAAGCGAGATGCCCGCCTATGTTCGATTCTTAAAAGACATCCTTAGCAAGAAGCGATCCATGGCAGAGATCGCAGAGGAATGCTCAAAGATGGATTTCCCTGAGAAGAGGAGCGATCCAGGGAAATTTGCAATCACCGTGGGACTTGGCCAACATCGCTACAAAGCCCTATGTGACCTAGGGGCAAGTGTAAGTCTCATGCCTCTCTCTATTTGGCAAAAGGTGAGCATCGGAGCACTTGAACCTGTGGATATGAAACTTTATATGGCTTATAATTCATTCGTCAGACCCACAGGTATAGTTGATGACGTCCCTGTAAAGGTAGGTAAATTCTTTGTGCATACTGATTTCATTGTATTGGACATGCCCGAAGATCCTATTGTACCTATCATCCTTGGTAGGCCTTTCTTAGCTACTGCGGATGCCAATATTAATGTACGTAGAGGATTACTAACCTTTACTATAGGGAACGAAGTCATTGAATTCTCCTTCAACCCCACAATGAAGGAAGTTAATGGTATGGAAATCAAGTCGGTCTACACTAGCATCATGGATTGCAAAGAACCGACGGAAAGGGCCCTAACTCCTGAAGAGGCCCTAGCCCTAGCTGCAGAGGAGCTTACCGATGAGGATATTGAGGAGTTCCTGGCTACATGCACGAGTGATGAGGAAATATTCGACGATGCTCTATCCATGGAGCTCGAAGACGAGGTCGATATCGACGAGGAAAGGTCGACATCGACCAATTCACTCGATATCGAGTGCCCTCAGTCGACATCGACACACTCAGTAAGTCAAGTTCTTCCTTCTTCTCTTACAGGCGAAATCGACCAGACCATGTCGACAGAAGAGGTCGAAATCGACCAGCCGATATCGACAGAAGAGGTCGAAATCGACCAGCCGATATCGACATCAGAGATCAAAATCGACCTTTACCACTTGACGCCAAACAGCTCCGAAGCCGAGGTATGTGCTGAACTCTCAGTCGATATTGATTATTCCTACTCGCCCTCGACCTTTTTTCTGCAGGAATATTTTGAAGAGTCCAAATCAAAGTTGGCATCACTCTATGTTTGGTCCACACCGACTCCTATAACTGATTTGGGAACTTCTATCAAGAGAATTGAGACGGATTACCTTGGTGAGATTATGAAGACGGAGGAGGTAGAGCCAATCCTTATCCCACAAGGCCCTTCTCCGGTGCTTAAGCCTTTACCCAACACACTTAGGTATGAGTTTCTTGGTCCAAATTCTACTTTCCCTGTAATTATCAATGCTTCACTAACCACACAGGAAGTAGATAAGCTTATGGAAGTACTTCGTGCTCATCGTAAGGCTATTGGATACTCTCTTGAGGACATAAAAGGTATTTCACCTGCTACTTGTATGCATAGAATCCTCCTTGAGGATGATCATAAGGCATCTATAGAACACCAACGGAAGCTCAACCCCAACATGAGAGAGGTAGTGAAGAAGGAGATCATGCGCATGATGGATGCAGGAATCATCTATGCCATCTCCGACAGCGAATGGGTGAGCCCAGTCCATGTGGTGCCTAAAAAGGGCGGAATGACCGTTGAGGAGAATGAGAAAGGCGAGCTTGTGCCAAAGCGAATCACAACTAGTTGGCGAATGTGTATTGACTACAGGAAACTCAACAATGCCACTAGAAAGGATCACTTTCCCCTTCCTTTCATTGATCAGGTATTAGAGAGACTCGCCGAACATGATTATTTTTGTTACCTGGACGGATATTCTGGTTTTTGGCAGGTCCCTATTCATCCTGACGATCAAGAAAAGACCACCTTCACTTGTCCCTATGGGACTTTTGCATATAGGAGAATGCCATTTGGGCTCTGTAATGCCCCTGCTACCTTTCAAAGATGTATGATGGCTATCTTCTCCGACATGATTGAGGACATCGTGGAGGTATTTATGGATGACTTCTCTGTTTATGGCACTACTTTCGATATTTGTCTTGCTAACCTTCGCAGGGTACTTGCACGATGTGAAGAGACAAACTTGGTTCTCAATTGGGAAAAGTGCCACTTTATGGTAAGGGAAGGGATTGTGCTAGGCCACAAAGTCTCTAAACGGGGAATTGAGGTGGACAGGGCAAAAATAGAACTCATTGAAAAATTACCACCACCTTCATCAATTAAAGACATAAGAAGCTTCCTTGGTCACGCAGGTTTCTATAGGAGGTTTATTCAAGATTTTTCTAAAATTGCCAAACCATTAACTAACCTACTAATGAAGGATGTTAAGTTTGCATTTTCTAGTGATTGTCTTGAAGCTTTCAACAGGTTGAAGGAAGCCCTCATATCCGCCCCAATCATTCAATCACCCGATTGGTCGCAACCTTTTGAGATCATGTGCGACGCAAGCGATTATGCCGTAGGTGCTGTCCTAGGACAAAGGAGAGACAAAAAGCTTCATGCCATCTACTATGCAAGCAAGACTCTTGATGCCGTTCAAACAAAGTACACCACGACGGAAAAGGAGTTCTTGGCGGTGGTCTTCGCTTTTGAGAAGTTCCGCTCATACCTAGTAGGCTCTAAGGTTATTGTTCATACTGACCATGCAGCTCTTAGGTACTTAATGGCGAAGAAGGATGCTAAACCTAGGATCCTACGATGGGTGCTCTTACTACAAGAGTTCGACGTTGAGCTTAAAGATAAGAAAGGAACGGAGAACTCCGTAGCCGATCATCTTTCACGGCTACCCATATGGCTTCTGGAAGAGTCACATGACAACATACCAATCAATGACTCCCGCCCTGACGAGCACTTAATGAGGCAAGAGGTAAGACGGGCAGAAGAACCACTCGATATCGACCCCCAAAGGTCGATATCGACTGCCCCAAAGGTAAAACTTGCATCGATGTCGACCAGTTTTGATCACAGGTTGTCCATTGCAGAGGTCGAAATCGACCTCCAAACATCGACATCGAGGACCCATATCGAGAAGCCCATGTCGACTGAGCCTGTCGATGCCGTCCAGTCGATATCGACCCCAGCAGGTCGATATCGACCACCTTCAAAACCCTCCGAAGGTGACGAAAAGGTAAGCTTCGGTGAGGATTTCTTCTTTACACCTCCTTCTAGTCCTATCCATTATCTATTTGCTGTAAGAAGGGCGAAGGTACCTTGGTATGCGGATTTTGCTAACTATATTGTAGGAGGCGAGATTCCTTCAAGCTTAACTTCGCAACAAAGGAAGAAGTTTTTGCATGACGTCAAACAATATTATTGGGATGAACCCTATTTATTCAAACAGGGGAAAGACCATATCTTTCGACATTGTATCTCGGAGGACGAGGTAGAGAGCGTGATTCACCATTGTCATTCTCTCCCTACAGGAGGTCATGCTAAAGGATTCAAGACCGCAGCGAAAATTCTTCAATGTGGTTTTTATTGGCCTAACCTTTTCAAGGATGTGCAAAACTATGTAACCTCTTGTGATGAGTGTCAACGTGCAGGTAATATCACATGGAGGAATGAGACACCACTCACAGGCATTCTAGAGGTCGAACTCTTTGATGTATGGGGCATTGACTTCATGGGACCATTCCCTGCTTCAGGCCCCTACAAATACATTCTAGTAGCAGTGGACTATGTCTCTAAATGGGTGGAGGCTGTAGCAACTAGGACCAACGACGCGAAGGTAGTCTCTAAGTTTATGAAAACTAACATCTTTCCTCGTTTTGGTGTTCCTAGAGTCCTTATTTCAGATGGTGGCTCGCATTTCATTGAGAGAGGCTTTGAAGCTCTTTTAGCTAAGTATGGGGTAAACCATAGGGTGGCAACACCCTATCACCCTCAAACTAGCGGTCAAGTAGAAGTCTCCAATCGCCAAATCAAAGCCATCTTGGAGAAGACGGTTTCCCGCTCAAGGAAAGATTGGTCGTCCAAACTGGATGATGCGCTCTGGGCCTACCGAACGGCCTATAAAACACCACTTCGCACAACTCCCTATAACTTGGTATATGGTAATTCATGTCACTTGCCCGTTGAACTTGAGCATAAAGCAATGTGGGCTCTTAAGGAGCTTAACATGGATTTCGACGAAGCGGGAAAGAGGAGGTTCATTGACTTACAAGCCTTGGAAGAGTTGCGCCTAAAGGCATATGAGAATGCCGAAATCTACAAAGAGCGCACTAAGAAATGGCATGATAGGAAGTTGGTGCCAAAAACATATGAGGTAGGTGACAAAGTCCTTGTTTTCAATTCTAGGCTTCGCTTATTTCCAGGGAAACTAAGGACAAGATGGAGCGGACCTTTCAAAGTTCATAAAGTATTCCCTCATGGAGCGGTGGAGTTATTTTGCGACGATGGATCATCCTTTAAGGTAAATGGCCACCGAGTAAAGAAATATTATGACAAGGAGGACCCAAAAGAAGAGATTCGCGCCACCTTGGCGTTGAACTAGCGCAAAAAGGGAAATATGTCGAGCTAGCGACTTAAACTCAAGCGCTTCCGGGAGGCAACCCGTTCTTTTCCTTTTTCTTCCTCTTTTAGTTTTTGTTTATTTTATATTTTTTGAGATCATTCGTGGCTATTCTATCTAAAGTCAACAAGGAAATCCAGCCCAGAAGAGAGGTCGATATCGACCTATATGGTCGATATCGATAAGCCGACAGAAGGGAGCAACAGGACGTGTTAAACGGATGCAGAAGGGGGGTCGATATCGACCTCTAAGGTCGATATCGACTACAGATGGAGGTAGGTGCCAGGTCAGAATTTAATTTCTTTCAGTTTTATTTTTTGGGGTTTCGTCCCCTTTATACAGCCCCCGACTTCGACACCCCCCTCCCCTTTTCGACACCCTAGCCGCCTCTCTTCCTCTTCATCCCTCACCCTCCGGTCACCCTCCCCACAGCCACCCATCACTGCAACCACCATACCCACACACTGTCACCAGATCCCCCTCCTCCCTTCCTCGCCCTGTGCAGCGACGCCCCACGCCACTGCCATCTCTTCCTCTTCTCGACCTAGCCCTCTCTCTCCCTCGTTTTCAAGTCTCCTCGCCCAGATCTACACATTGCCGGCCAAGAATCACCAGATCCGGCCGCCCCATGCCACCGGAGATCCCACCGCGCCACCAGCAGCCCCGACAGCACACAGGATCCGGTCGATTTCGACCCCTGGGCATCGATATCGACACCCTCCTGTCGACAGTCGGTTTTCTCTCTAGATTTTTGCGGTTGCTTGCCTCTTTTTCCCCTAATTCCAACACTCTTCTAACGATGGTTAGAGCCAAGAACATCCCTCAGGACGCGCTCCGCATTGAGGATGATCAGCAGCGCTCCCTTGCTGAGGAGTTGATTCCCCGAGCCACCAGGGCACGATGGTACCATCTCCCTGACATGATCCAGCTAGGATTTCACCCAGGCGTTCAGGAGGCGTTTGAGAACGTCTCTCTACACAGGCTGATCGAGCCACTGGAGGCGCACTACCCCGTTCTCACTGGGGAGTTTATGGCCACATTAGAGGTTCTCGAGCGCACTTCGACTGGCCGCCGAGTCATCTTCCAGCTCGGCAACAGGCGACACAGACTATCGCTCGAGGAGATGAGCGAGATTTATGGGTTCATCCACACTCCGGCCGCCTTCAGGGTCCACGACCCCAATTTCATCTGGAGTTACATATCAGGTATACCCTACCCTGCTCCTACTGACTCCTTCACCTCTAGGGTTGTGAGTCCACTTTTTAGGGTTATCTTGAGGGTCCTGGCGAGTACCCTTTGGGCCAGGCCTGAGCTCCGTCGCCCGACACACCGTGAGACGGAGACTCTACGGAGGATGCTTTTCGAGGATGACCCTCTACCATACCTCCACTCCTGGCTCGAGCATATAGTAGACCGCAGACAAACGGTCTCTACAGACATCTTGGACGGCGGCATGGTGGCCATCCTCGCCGAGGCTCTAGGCGTCCATACTGAAAGGTACACGGCCTACCAGCTCACGTACCTAGACGCTGCGGTGTTGCGCCAGGGCGGAGTCATCGCGACAGGGGCACAGGGATGGAGACACCCCCAAACGGGGATGCGCCTGCGACACGATTTCATGGATCTGATGTATATCCCTGATTGGTACCAGTCTTGGACTGGGCAGCCATATCATACGGATATAGATCCGACCGCTGACCCCACCCTACGGAGGAGACCCCCACTCTACAACCATGAGCCAGAGGTGGATGCCATGTCCTGGGACGCTGACCCCCATTCCGACGGAGCTGAGCAGCCCCCAGCCTACCAGGGAGGCATGGATGGCAACGACGATGATGACGCCAGGGATGATACGGTTGGGGGAGGAGAGGGCCCGCAGGGGTCCCACCACAGCCACCACAGTCACCATAGCCACCATAGCTATGTACCTCCACCTCCTCCTCCCTTCCAGCCTGCCTACACCACCGATTGGCAGGAAGACATGTCTGCCCGCTTCACTAGGCTGGAGCTCTCCGTCACTGAGATGCGCGAGGAGCAGCGACGCTATGGGAGGTTCCTCGAGGGTTTGGGCTCATATATGGGCTTTTCCTTCGATCAGCAGGCTGGACCTTCCACTTTCCCGCAGGCTGCCCCGACAGACTACTCAGGGACAGCTCCTACACAGGGTTGGCCCTTGCTGTTGCCACCTCCCCCGCCCCCTGAGCAGTGATATACATATAGCGTAAGTCAGTGTGAGTGATCCTTCCCTCTACCTTATTTTTCTAACAGTGAGGACACTGTAATCTTTAAGTATGGGGTGGGGATTGAACTTGGACATTATAAACTGCTTTATCTGGTTGTGGTAGGGTTTAAAACTTGGCAAACTTGGCGTGTATTTTATTTACATTCTACTTGTATGCATTGCATCATATTTAACATTTATGCATTTTAAAGTTTAAGTTCTCAACCTTTTAGTTTGATTTTGTTGAGTCTATAAAATGTTAAAAAGAAAAAAATATATATAGAAAAATGTCAAAATACAAAAAAATGCATGTTTATTTTTAAGTTTATTTTTCTTTACCCTACTTAGATGTCCTATGATGAAAACTCAATAGCTGACTTGATCATGTAAATCCTATGGCATAGTTGGATGGTTTAGCCTAAGTCTTTAAAATTTTTATGTAGATTGTGAACCTGTGATGAAATTGAGCACATATGATCCTAGGCTAAAAAGCAAATCCAACAAAAATTGTCCTTGTGAGAATTTTGACCTATAGGGAGAACATCAAAAATCCCTCCGCTTTCTTGAGTGAATTTACTCTTCCTATGCATCTCTAAATGTTGTGATAGTTATTCAAAACCAATGCATATATATGTTTATGTTTACGAGAATTAAATGATGGAGGCATCTTTTAAGCCATTTTTATCCTCTCTTTACCTACCCTGCATTATCCCTGCTTGAAGCCAGAACATTAGCCTGAGCCTGAATTGCAAACTCCACAAAATTATCCCTAACCGAATTGAGCCTGACCCCCATTTGGGAATTGAGACTTAGATTGGTTGGACTAATGCCTTGTGGAAAGAAAAGAGCATAATGTCCAGTTTTGAGCGAGGAAATTATAGGATGGTACATATTTACACTTTGTCATATTTTGTAAAAGGATTTTTTGGCTCACCATATAAATGCACATAGCTTTAGTATTATTTCCAAAAAAAAATCCGAAAAAATATATATATAAAGTGCATGAGCCAAAATCCTTAAGTCCTTTATTCATACAAGTGTTGTATTTTTGAGAGCATATTATGGAAAGATGAGTTGGGAAAGAGCATTATAGAGATTGAGCTTACATTGAAGAGTTATGGTTTGGGTATTGCAAGTGTTGAGATTTAGGAGTCTTGATTCCCGAATTATAAAAGCACCACATAGCCAAATAATTCCATACCCTTTATTTCATACCAAGCCCCATTACAACCCCGCCGAATGGAGTCTTCTATGAAGTCTTCCATTGAGCGAAAGTCCTCCTGATGGTTCTTATTGCATTTTCATAATTGGTTGCGAAGTGGATTTTTATAAATTGCAATGTTTATGAGATTGTATATGGAATTGAGTTGAGAGTTGATCCCCATAGCCTAAACACATGAGAGTTGAGTGCAAACACATTATCCCTGTGAGGTTGGATCAAAATTGCATATGCCTATGGATCGCCAAAATATGTGCTATGACGTTAAATTCACTTGCTTTGCTTTGCTACCGCTTATGATGTTGCTTTTGACAAAGGCGAAGACTTGAAGGGTGTGTTGTAGGTGTTGGTTATTGCTTGGTTATTGCTTGAGGACAAGCAAGTCTAAGTATGGGGTGTTTTTATGTACATAATTGTACCTTTGTTTATTGAATCTTTTGACTTCATATTTCATTTGATTTCCGAACAAAAGTTTCAAAAGCATATGATCTCGTGCAAGAATGAGCTAAAGTGTAAGAAATAGAGTCTACACGAGTTTTGAGCTAACTATGCAGGAATTCGATGAAATCGGAGTCAAAACGGGCAAGCCGAGTGAAGCTGAGAAGAGGTCGATATCGACTGGAGACATCGATATCGACCCTGGAATTCGACACGACTTCTGAGTGTCGAGATAACCACAGAAACCAGACTAGAAGTCTCGATATCGACACACATGCATCGATATCGACCATCGTCATAGACATCGACTGGAGTTGGACAAGTCGAGCAGAAACACGAGCATCGATATCGACCTCTGGTGTCGATATCGACCCTATCTCGACAGAAGATAAATTCGATTTTGAGGCTCGGATTGTGAAGTCTATCATCGAAGCCATGAGTTATCTCGTTCTTTTAGATATTAGCAGTTGTTTGTTATCTTTTCCTTTAAATTTTGTCAAAATAAAAGACCTATCCTAAATTGCTCGGATAGAGTTAATAGTTTAGATAGAAGTTACAATCCTCGGATAGCGAGGATTAGTAGCCTATAAATAAAGCCTTAGGGGCTGATTTGTGAGGCATCCAATCATAGAATCATCGAAGACAAGGACAATAGACAATAGATAGTTAGGTTTTTTTGAGCTTTAAAGTTTCAAGCGCTTACGATAGTTGGCATTGAGATTGTAAAGATTCGAAATTTTCCATTTATGCAAGTTATTTCAATTCAAGACATGTCTACGTTCAACATGAGTGAGTAGTTCCCCTTTCTTCTAGGGTCGGGGTGAGCCCGACGATAGCCATGATGGTAAGGTAAGTACGTCGTTAAAGAATGTATCTTTTATCTCCTTCTACCTTGTTCTTCATCTTTAAATGCGAATTTAAGGAACTCATGTTGTAAAACTTGGGTAGAAATTAGGGTTTCTATTCGAAAGATTTTAAACTCAATTATGACTAAGGTAGACACCAATTAGGTTAAGTAATTGAAAAATCTCTTTTCCTATTGGTCGGTTTAGGTGAAAGCCTTTTCCTTTATGATAAAAGCATGCATCTTTAGTTGATCCTTACTTCTACTATCATGGTTGTCGTCGCGGTAATCCTTGACTTTGGAAGACTTTTTCCTTTATTGAGTTTACATTAAAATTTGCCCGCCGTTCGTTGAGTCATCGAAAAACCCAACACCTTTGCTTATTTCTGATCATTGCTTCCTCCCCATCCTTGATTCTTCAGCCTTTTCTTTGCCGACAAAACCACTAACTCACTGCAGGAAAGACATCGATATCGACAGCAGAGGTCGATATCGACCAAAACAGATAGATCGACGGTTTTCTGAGTCGATCTCGAGACTCCTGGGAAACTTCTGCAAGCATCGATATCGACCCCCTTGTGTCGACATCGACCCCCTGTATCGACTGGCAGACTTCTGAGCCAGTCGATTTCGTGAACTAACCTCGATATCGACCCCCACCAGTCGATATCGACTACAGTTTTTGTTTCTGCAGGTTTTCTGTTGCAGAGGACATCGACAGCCAAGGTCGACATCGAGGTCTGACATCGAGATCGAGGCTTCTGGTCGAACATAAAGGACGTGTCTTCAACGCTACTAGGATCCCGCTGACTCGCTTCCTCGTGGATCGAACCTGATTCCCTACTACTATAGCGGGGAGTCTTGAATTTATTTGAAGAGGCTAAGAGTTGTATTGGTTTATATTTTATTATATATTTCGATTCAATTCTCCCCACGTCAACTCTCTAGCTCGGAATTTCATCAAGGACCGTCTTCCAACACTCTCTCGGACAACCTCTATATTCAATCATGATTCCCGACACCATGTGTTTACCAACCCAATTCCCGTGGAAGACCGATATTCGAAGGGAGGACTCGATTGAATTGTCAAAAGGGTTCATAAGGAAAGGGGCGGTTCCACAAAAGCTGAGCTTAACCATATAAGAAGAAGGGTACTCCCGCTATTCCATTCGCACAAATCGTTCAATACACATTAAATAGTTAGGACATACCAGTCAACCTTTAGCATATCAAGCACTCAATCATGGAGTCAGTTAATGACAATTGCAATGATCTCCTTGGAGTCTTCCCGACCCGTCTGTAAAGAACAAGCTAGTATTTCGCCTACCCATTTCCGACTACATCCAATAGGGATGGTCTATCGCCTTTTCTACCCACTCGATCCCTTATTAGTTGGTTCTCCTCTTTTATCATAAGCCAAGTTCATATTTAGTCCAATTGAGTTAGGCATATTAAGTTCATTTTTCCCCCTTAAAACGCTTTCAAATCTTCGAAATCCATGGGCGGTTTTTCCAAAACATACACCCGACCCTTGCGTACCCGAATTGCACAACCTCGCTCTGATACCAACTTTGTAACGGCCCGGATATAAATATCCGGGATACGTTTCGAAGGTCGGATACCTTCGTTCGGATGTTGCAATTCAGGTACGGGTTGAGGTTTCAAACCTCTAATCAGTCGAATTCTCAGAAATACAGTTTAAACGAAAGTAAAGCGGAAGTACGGGTTAGATACAAAAGCCACGGCAGAGCCGGGTCAAAACCAAAACAAGTGGGTTATTGCCATTTGTCAAGTTAGAATATATTAGTCGGATTCTTCGATTCGCCAAAAGATTTCCCTGTCACAGAAGCATGGAGCAACAAGAGCGGTACCTAACACTATCCACGAAGTCAGACCTGGTGATCGCCTGCGGGTCCTCTGACCGCGCTGAGGCCACATAACATGCCTATGCCTATATAAAAGATGACTAATGTGGTACAAGATTTAAATCACACTATTATGCCCCTAGTATATATATAATATGCAGAAAAGAACTGTAAAGGGCCCAAGACAATGCCAAGTGGCATATCCCTCTCCTACCTCTGCACCCCTTCCCATTAGTGCAGAGACTGGCCAGTTCGAGCTATAGCATAGCACTCTCTTCGTGGTGGTGCACTCACCACGGTATCATCATATCATATCATATCTCATCATCATATCATATCTCATCATCATATCGTAAAATAAATAAAACATGCCCGATGGTACTGGGCTAATCGTATCATATCGAATCATCTCATCTCTTGCCCGATAGTGCTGGGCTATCATATCATGCTCATATCGACTCGATAGACTCAGGGCACCCGATGGGGCTGGGCTACCCTATGACCCTAGCAAAGACTCTAGGACTATCACAGATAACGGCCGTTCTGTTTCAAACACACAAAGTAAACACATGCTCAGTTCAATGCAATCCTAGCATGATACTACATGGCATGCTTTAATATGCAACAAAACTACACATTACATGACACATCAGGCAGGAGGTCCAGGTTACTGAGTAAGTCCCGTAGGATACTTACCTATTGATGCAGAACAGCAAGATAACACAAGCAAGGGCCCATATGCAAGTCCAAAGCAATCCAAAAGCAATACACACCTATCATCAAGCCATTTCCATAAGCTACCAGACCAACATTCATACATACGAACCCAAGTTCTCAACATCCTCAAAACCGACCGATAGTAAAACCGTTTTCCAAAAATCTTAAATCCAAATTAAGTCAACTCATATTCAAAATAATTCTCAAATCATACTTGGCCAAATTCCGACATTAAACGTTTAAATCCTTAAAGTCAATTTCTCAAAATCACATTATAGAGAATATTCCGGCATGTTTCTTATTTCAAAACATTATATAAATAATTCTCAATATTAAATCATCAAAATAACTCTATGCTCACAAATAATATTTATAAGTCAAAACCAACAATTCACTTTAAATTTTCCAATCTCATATTTAAATCCTCATGAATTGCATCAATTAAATAATCCAATCAATATTACTTTAAAACAATAAACAATATATAGTGATAAATTTCCAGAATATTATAAAAATCCCCAAAATAATAATATTCAAATAATTCAACACTTGTTGCCCATAAAATCTCAACCAATCCATAAATGTATACATAACCCAATATCAATTATTATTATTTTTAAAACCTTTTACATACATTAAAATATTTCAGAATATATAAATATATAATCATTTTCCAAAATCAGAAAAATAATAACATATAACATATACACACACACATATATATATATATAAACACTACCGAAAATAATAAATAAAACAACCCTATATATGTATATATAACCCAAAATATATAACCAAACCAGAAATAAAATCCAGCCCAACCCTAAAGCCCTAACCCGAGCCCACACCGAAGGAAAGCCCAGCAAAAGAAAAGGATGAGACCCGAATTGCATGACCAAACCCGGATCCAGAAAAAAAAAAAAGGGGCCCAGCTAAGAAAGAAAAGAAGAAAAAGGAAGGAGGGTCCCACGGGCCGACGTGGACGCCACGGTGGAGCGGGACCCACGACTCCATCCCCTTCCCCAGCTCCTCTGAATCTCGCCGGAAAAACGGAAGAGAAAGGGGAAGAATACTCAGGCCTGCCGGCGGCCTTTTGGCTCGAGATTTTACCCAAAGGATCGGCATAGGATTCCGACCACAACCCAACCTCAAGGAAAGAAGCGACAACAAGAAAGGAGGGAGGAAGAAGGAAATTACCGAGGGAGCTCGTTTCGCCGGAAGTGGTGCTCGGGGGCGCATTCGGGCTCGACGACGTTGGTTCCTCGCTGGGGTTCGTCTAGGAAGGTGAGAGGGAGGTTAAAAGAGGAGCATTTCCTCGGTTTCAAGGCAGAAAAGGGTGGGATGAAGGCTTACCCATCGGGACGGAAAACAGGGGAGCTCGAGCTGGTGGCGGCGCTGGTGGCTCCGACGGTGGCTTCTGGCGGCGCTCCTAGGCTCGGCCTCGGGGATGCCATTGTTGCTGCTCAACTCCGGGAGGAAGAGGAAGGAGAGAAGGTGGTGGTCCGATTGCGGCCGAAGAGGGGAGGAGGAGGAGGGAATCTGCTCGGCTCTTCAAACAAAGAAGCGCTCGGCGGCGAAAGGAGATGGGAGGTGGTGTTGGTGGTGGCATCTGGTGGTGCAGCGAAGAAGGTGAAGGTGAGGTGTGGTGATGGTGGTTGTGGAGGTGGCTATGGTGCTGCTCGGTTCTTGGGAGGAGAATAGGGGCTCGATGAATCAAGGCACCCACAGGGGTCCTTTTGTGGGTTTTCTGCAGAGCCAAAAGGGAGGAAGAGTAATGCAACAGGAGGGGAGTTTTTTGTGAGTGCAAAGAGCAATTGAAAGGGTAGGAGGCAGGACAGGCTGCAGAAGCCAATTGTGTGCAAGGAGGGAAGAAGACAAAGAAGAGGGAGGGGACCATGACAATGCAACAGGAACCGGAGAGAGAGAGAGAGAGAGAGAGAGAGAGAGAGAGAGAGAAATAAAAGGAAAAGAATAGAATTGAATTGGTCCCCAACGAAAAATTCAAAATAGCGGAATTAGACTCAAAACCCGCTCGCCCGATCGAATCCCGACTAAATCAAATTTGATCAAATTTTAATTCAATTTCAAGATAATCGAAAATTAAATAAATTTCAATCAATACTCGTAGCTCAAATTAAATTTTATTAATGCTCGATCTCGAAAGCGAAAATCAAAATCCATTTCTAATACCCAGTCCAAAACTATATAGAAGTTCGTTTCCGAAGGATTAATAAAATTCAGTTGCTCGAGGACGGAAATTCCAAAATTTCTAGAATCTTAATTTTAAAGCCGAACATAAATTAATATTGTAAGAAAATAATATTTTAACTTTTCCGGTCTTTACAATCATATCATCTCATCGCTTGCCCGATGGTGCTGGGCTATCATATCATGCTCATATCGACTCGATGGACTCAGGGCACCTGATGGGGCTGGGCTACCCTATGACCCTAGCAAAGACTCTAGGACTATCACAGATAACGACCGTTCTGTATTCAAACACACATAGTAATCCCATGCTCAGTTCAATGCAATCCTAGCATGATACTACATGGCATGCTTTAATATGCAACAAAACTACACATCACAGGATACATCAGGCAGGAGGTCCAGGTTACTGAGTAAGTCTCGTAGGATACTTACCTGAAGATGCAGAACAGCAAGATAACACAAGTAAGGCCCAAATGAAAGTCCAAAGCAATCCAAAAGCAATACAGACCTATCATCAAGCCATTTCCATAAGCTACCGGACCAACATTCATACACACGAAACCCAAGTTCTTCAACATCCTAAAAACCGTTTTCCAAAACCTTTCCGATACGACCAAATCGACCAAAATCATTCTTCCAATCAAACTCCTTGATAAAATCATACCAACCATATTTTCCAAACTCTTAAGTCCAAAATTAAGTCAACTCATATTCAAAATAATTTCTCAACTCATACTTGGCCAAATTCCGACATTAACACTTAAATCCTTAAAGTCAAATTTCTCAAAATCATAGTATAGAAATAGTTATGGCATCTCTTTCTTATTTAAAGACATCATCTTAAAATCATTTAATAAAGCATTTATTAATCATACTTCTCAAATAATATCACTTTAAAATTCCATTGTTAAACAACATCTAACATCACACTCCAATAATATTTAAATATAATAAAATTAGTAAAATCAATCCATTTTAATAACCCAAATTTATAAGTCAATAGATAAATCACCTTATAACACATTATATAATAACCCATCTCAAATAATATTACTTTTAAAACCTTTTAAAAATATATTTTAATATATTTTCAGAATATAAATATATATATATACATATCTAAAAATCAGAAATAGTATATAATATAACATATATATATATAAATAACATTACACATAATATAATTTAACACATAATATATAACCATATATATAACACAATTTAAAAACAACCCATCAGCCCAAACCCTTAACCCGTGAAAAAGGCCCAATCCTTTGTTAAAACCGGATCACAACCCATCCCAATCTCAATTCTGATTTTATGAAACCCAAACCAAACAATTAAAGAATCTCAAAACCAAAACTGTACGCCACTGTTCATCATCCCCCAAAACAGACCCCTGCATTTGAAATCGAAAGAAGGAAAGAGGGAGGGGGAGGGTGGCTCGCCGACGGCGAAAGCTTCTCCGATCACCTAAAGCGACACCAAGGAACAAGGATCAACAAAGAAAGGGAAGAAGAAGAAGGAGGCGCTCACCGAGATGTTCACACGCCCGGAAACGCTCGCCGGAGTCGGAGTCTTGTCGAGGACTACCTCTTACAGCTTGAATTCGGAAAACAGAGAAGGGAGTTGCGCTCGGCTTCATCTTGGCGTCGGAGGAGCTACTGCTGGGCTCGACTACTTGGCTCCGGAACAGAGGTACGGCGCTCGAGGGCGCTCGGCTTGATTTTTCTGTGAAAGCGGAGACAGGGGTGGTGCTGGCGATCGGACTCGGAACGGAGGGAGGTTGCCGGTGAAAACAAAAGGAGGTGAGGAGTGTTCTTTCTTGTGTTTGAAATTATGAAGGAAAGAAAGGAAGGTAGAGAGAAGATGATGGGTTGCTCCAATGCTGCGAGAACCACGGGGAGGAGGGGAGCTTGTTGTGTCTGATTTCAGGGGAGGATAAGGCAAAGGGGAAATCAGGGAGTTGTGTTCCGCTTGATTTCAAAATAAAGGTGAGGAGAGGGGAGGGGACCGATTCTCTGAGGTTCAACAGAAAAGAGGGCTGGTGGTGCTGCATTCGGAAAAACCAGGGAGGGGAAAGGCTTGGTCTTGCTACTGCTGTCGACACAAAAGGAGAAAGAGGAGCTGGATGCTGAACTTTTGGATAAGAAGAAGGGAAGATGACAAAAGGAGGTGAACCACTACCTGGCTGGACCTGATTTAGGATGAAAGAAAGTGGGACAAACAATTGGTCCCAATGATGCATTTTAAAATACCCGAAAATTAAACCTCAAAACCCGCTTTCTCGGCCTTATTCCAAATCGAATTTTCAAAACCGAATTAATTAATTCGATAAAATCTCACTCGTATTTAAAAATCTCCAGTCAAAGTAGCAAAATTGAAATCCGTCGGAAAAAAAATCCGATAAAAATATGTATAAAAAAATCACAATTTAATATCTAATAAAATAATATTTTAGAATCTTCCGGTCTTTACAATTAAGTAGATGTCCATGTATTTTATTTAATCCCCAAACTACCCTTGTTATAATTTAATCCCCTCCCTTTCCCTTTTAGCCCTAACATATTCACAAGCCACATATTGATTCTTTTTTCTCTAATGGACAGAAAGTTTTCCTCCAGCAAATTCAATTTTGGAGCTCTTCAATGGTGGATTCAATCCTTGTATTCAAACATGCAAAATTTTTCTTAATTAAGAAATCGATCGACTTTGATGGGGCGAAATTGAGAGGCGAAGGGGTTGGAGTGAGTTTAGGGCTTAACGAACTCAAAATTGAATGAATTGGGTTGAGATTTGGGATTTAAGGGATGATTCAAGTTATATATATATATATACAAAATGGAAATTTCCAAGGTCAGGTTTTTTATCTGGAAGAGCGGAGGGAGAATTTGGTGGTGGGGAGTTGGGCGGTGTTGGCGTCGGAGATCGAGGAGGCCCAACCACACTATGTGTTGGCACCGATTGACGAACCGAAACGATGTCGCTCATGCCTTTGGGACCATTTAATGGTGATGCTTCATGGTAATGGTGATGCTTCTGCATTTGTAGCCTTTTTACCGATTTGTTAATTGTTTTGGCTGATTCATCCAAATTGGTGCTTTGCCCGTGCTATATCAATATGCCTTTAATTTTTCTTTCTTTCTCATGATCTTCTAATTTCCATGAGCTGCTAATTAATTTCATGATTTGCAAACTTCAGTTTTCCCTCTACCTTTGCCTGATATCTACATTAGTGGAACCTTAGTATAATAGGGTTTTAATTAGTTTGGTTACACATATTTTTAATTATTAACACTACAAAAAAAAAAAAATGCCACCCCTTTGATAATGTCACACCGATGTCACCTTTACAGTGTTCCGTAGTTGGTGACAATAGGTTGGTGACAGTATTATGTAGTTAGGGAAAATAGGTGGTGACAGTTTTTAATAGTTGGTGACAAAACATTGGTGACATTGTTCTTTAGTTGGTGATAATAGGTGTGTTTCGGTGTTCACTAGTTGGTGAAAATAATTTTGTACCAGTGTTTGGTAATTGGTAACAATAGGAGAGAGGAGTAAAGAGCCAGCAATTGATGGCATAATTTGCACCCTTATGCTTTAGCTTGCTTCATTATCTGGATGTGGAATTATTAATGGATGCTTTATCGAGATTGAATGTATTTCAAGGAGTTTGAAAGAGTAATTTTGCTCTCTTCATCACATCCATATATATTTCTTTGTTCATATGCAAATCATGGGGGTCGATCTTCCGACGGATCCCAAGAGGGAAGAGCATGAGGCGACTGAAGCCATAGGGCTTCAAGGTCCCAAATCCGAATCGAGAACAAGGACCCGCAACATGGGGCTCAGCTGTGTTGCTTCAATTTTAGATGCATTTCGCTTGTTTTGGTGTGGAATTGAAGTTCAATTCTAAGTTTAGAAGATAGAAAGTGAGGATTTAGGTTTATAGTTGGAGTTTGGAGATCTTCTCTTGGTGATCTCCCAATTTGAATTATTCAAACTGATTTTGGAAAACATTGGGTTCAGAAAGACGTTGAAAAGGCCTTTTTTTCTTAAAAAATCCCAATCCGCTTTATGTTCTTCCTAAACCTTTCATTTCTTTGTTTTTTCTTAACTTATTGATTACTAATTACATCACCTAACAATCATTATATCCAGTGATGAATTGCTTGCAAAATCATACATGGTTCATGTTCTTGATACTGATTCTAATTGATGAATTGCTTGAAAAGGAAAATAGATTTTCTTGATACTAATTCTAATCATGGTTCATTTTATGTAGTTGGTGACAATAGGGTGGTGATAATGTACTGTAGTTGGTGACAATAGGATGGTGACACTGTTATGTCGTTGGTGATAATATATTACTTACGAGAGGTTGATGATAATAGGGTGGTGACATTGTTTTGTAGTTGGAGACAAATACATTCAAGAAAATAATATTGATACTCATTGCAATCTAATCACCATGACTGTTTCAACTATTCCCATTTATTTTGAAAATTAATGTAGTCAACAATTGGGGATTTATAAATTATTTTCATTATCATGGTGACTAACTTAATGTATGATTTCCACTACTTATTGAACGGTGTTTGTATTTTTTTGTGATAGTTTATTTACATTTATTTATGCTTAATCTATTATCACTAGCTATACCTAAATCATATTGTACAACAAATTTTTGTTGGTTTAGGGTTAGCCCCTCTAGGGTCTATACTCCCGTAGTTCTCGAGTTTCAGTTTTGTGACAAAAGTGAGTTAATATTAGGTGACAAATGTGATGACATTAGTACTATACACACATTTTAGGGTTTAGGGTTTAGGGCCAAGGCCCTAAACCCTAAAGACTCCTAAACCCTAAAGACTAAACCCTAAACCCCGGCCCTAAACCACACTGTACATAATTTTATTTGTTTAGTTTTAGCCTCTCTAGGGTCTATACTCCCCTAGTTCTAGGGTTTTAGTTTTGTGACAAAAGTGAGTTAATATTAGGTGATCGATAACAATGACATTGGTTCTATACAAACATTTTAGTTTGATGACAATATGAAGAGGATGAAGACGCTAGAGGGGAGATAAATTTGATGACAATGTTCTGTAGTTGTGACAATAGATTGATGACACTATTTTATTATTGGTAACAACAGATTACGAAAGTAGGTTGGTGACAATAGGGGTGGTGATAATGTTCTCTATTTAGGGATAGTAGATTGATGGCAATGTTGTGTAGTTGGTAACAATTGGTTTGTGACAATGTTTGGTGACAATAAGTTGGTGAAAATAATTTGATGACAGTGTTTCGTAGTTGTTGACAATAGTTTGGTGACAATATTTTGCAGTTGGTGATAGTATGTAGTTAGTGAAAATTAGTGGTGACAATATTTTATAGTAGTTGACAAAAAGTTGGTGACAATGTTATGTAATTGATGACAATAAGTTGGTGACAGTGTTTACTAGTACGAGAAATTTTTTTTGTTAAATGTCACTAGAAAAAAATAAAATGTCACCAAAAAAGTCAGTTGTCACCAAAATAATTATCACAATAACTGTCACCGAAAAAATATACACAACTGTCACCAAAAAACTGTCACCAAATGCAGGCGTTGACCGAAATGGTCAATGTTGACCAGTCAATGATAAAATTAAAAATGGTCAAAGGGGGAAGGAGGAAGGCTTAGGGATGTGAAGGAGGGGTATTTTTGAAAAAAATGGACATTTACTTAATTTTGTAAAAAGATGGACATTTACTTAATATTCACATCTAAAATGAACATTCACCAAATTTAATCATTGTTTATGCTACTTTAACAAAATTAAAAATAAATAAAATTAAATGTGGAGATTTAATTGACTCAATCAATGCTGATACATACTATCTAATTAACACACGTTTCTAACTCCTTATATTCCAAGTTTCCAACCCCTTATATTTCAACAATTAAGTTTAATTTATCTAACACATTGTAACGAATACAAAAAAAAATATAAATATACAATTTTTTTATTCTTGTAAAATTAAAAATACATCTATATATAAACCTTAAAAGTTGTGTTCAGGGGCAATTTATTGCCACTATTAAGTCCATAAAAATTTAAACTATTTTTTCTCATATATTAAATTTTTACCAACATGTCATCTTTAGCTCAATAGTTGTGGTTGTTGTTGAGAACCCTATCATCTATGTTTCAAACCACCACAACAACTACAACTTTTATTTTATTTTTTGACTCATTTCATGGAGTATAAATCTATCTATTTATAATAATAATAATAATAATAATAATAATAATAATAATAATAATAATAATAATAATAATAACAATAATAATAATAATAATAATCTATATCTATATAATTTTAGATCTTTGTCAATACAATTAAAGTTGATCTTAGCACAACCATTTTCTAGGGATTTTTTATACCATTAAATGCCATTTAAAATCCAATCTAATTAAAACCTAAACTTAGCACAACCATTTTTCCATTTCATTTAGAAATAAACTGAAAAAAATGTTTTATTATGTTTGGCTGCGTACATTTTTTATTCTACTTTAGAAATTTTAAAAATAGTTGACCAAAAAAAGAAATTTTAAAAATAAATAAAATAAATTGTGTAAATTTAACTGTATTAATCAAAGTTTATTAATACATACATAATTAAAAAATATTAAAATATTTATCTTCTAACTCCATATTTCCCACCCTTTGTATTTAAATAGTTTAGTTTATCTAACACATTGTAACAGAAACCCGAAAAAAATACAAATATATGGTTTTTATGTTCCTCATTTCCCACCCTTTTGTATTTAAACAATTTAGTTTATCTAACACATTGTAACAAAAACCCGAAAAAAAATACAAATATATGGTTTTTATGTTCCTTTTCAAAATTAAACATAAATAAAATTATTGTAACATCAAAAAAAGAATAAAAATATAAATTTTTATATTATTTTTTTCAAAATGAAAAAATAAGTAAAATTATTAGTGGAGATTTAATTTGGCTTAGTTAAAATTGATTAATATATACTAATATAATCAACACACATTTTTTAACTAGATCTCTATCTTCTAATATATAGTTTAAAATTATGAAATATACACTTACTTAAAAAAAATTGCAACGGAAATTGAGGAATACAATTGTATAAGGTGTTATTATTTTTTGTCCATTAAATTTATATAGGTCTATATTCTATATCTATATCTATATAAAGGACTTTTATATATTTATGGTTATTTTTTGTAATTTTTTTTATGCAAATTATTTAATTACTTTTTATAATTGAAAACCAGTAAGGATTTAATTAATTACTAATACTAATAGTATAGGCGTTGCTTCATTGTCCTATATGGCTCATATTACGCGTTGCTTCATTGTCCTATATGGCTCATATTACTAATCAATTACCAGATCGATACATATTCCATTAACTGTTACTTTCAAGTACATAAATTGTAATAATAATGATAAAATCAGTTAAAAATATTTTCATATTCCATCCAACGTTTTTCATTCACTTTAAGTGTATAGAGTGGCACGAGGAAGAATAGATGGGGAGCAAACTGGTGCATCGGATGAGGGACAAAAGTGGCAACGACCGACACCGGGCTGGGTGAAAGCTAATTGTGATGTTGCAGTAAGGGAGAATCATGAGAATGGGGGTAGATTTGTCGTGAGGGATGAGAAGGGGGCAAGTGTGTCTTATGGGCGCGCAACGGCTGCATGCCACAAGGGAGGCACAGGTCACTGAGGTAGAAAGCATAATGTGGGCACTTAGAGCATACGCTGATGCTGGCATCACACATGTGATTGTCGAAACGGACTGCTTGGCATTGGTGTACAAGCTCAAACAGGGTAGCATGATCCGAGGGCAGCTAGGAGTTGTGCTGCGAGGAATACGATGGGTTGTAGATGAATTCAGAGCATGCCAGTGGTCCTATGCGAGGCGACAGGCAAATCGAGTGGCTCCTTTCTTGGCGGGCTACGGTCTGACACTATGCTACTTAGTGTTTCTTATTTTCAATTGCCAACTGAAGTCAAAACAATGCTACTGGATGATCTACATGAATGAATGAAAGCTTTTTGTTTCTAAAGACAAAGTATATAAATAGGCGTAGATAGTTGATCAAGCTTAGTTAACCTACCTAAAAAAAATTGAAAATATAGAGTTCCCCATAGTTCTTGAATCTTCCCGCCCCAGCCCATTCACCTTTTTAAATTTTATTGTTTGAATGTTAAAAAAAACTAATCCATCTTTGTTTTCATTCAATTTCTCAAAATTCTTCACCTATGGTTAAAAGATGATCCAATCTCCTATATATTCACTCGTCTGGTTTTTGCAGTGTAAAAGGAAAAAAGTGGCAAGGAAATCATGAGAGATACAAGCTAGCAATAATGAGACATATCGCTTTGAGCATCACTTGCGTTGCCATGATGAGCCTGGTAATTAAGTAGCTCGACCCGATTTTACGGTTTTTTGAGGTGAAAAACTTATTTAAAATGGATATATTGAGTTTGATGAATAAAAAAAACACTATTTTCATTGAGTTCTTATTGGTTGTATGTGTGAATTTTCAATCGCACTATGTCAGGCTGAGAGGGTTTGTTATTAATCATGGCTTTATTAATACTTCTTTGGTGCAATGTTCCTAGGTATCGTTAGGTGTATTCACGCTTACCGTATTAAGTTATTTGTTTTGTCTTGATGATGACAATAAAATCCACTGTAAGATATTGTGTATCTTCATACTTCACGAAGTAACTACTTTAATTATCGATCGTCAATTGGATTTTTTCGTGATCTACAATTACAAATTGCATAGAAATAATGATTTACGCAATCCAGTCATACTTTACAAATTGCATAGAAACAATGAACCTGTTTGAATGTGGAGAAAAAGGAAAATGGAGAAAGAGAATAGAGAAACAGAAATTCTGTTATTCAGTTCAAGTGTGTTACAACCACACTTAGCTTTATTCATATACAACTACATCAGATAGAGAATTACAGAAATGCCCTCATGACAGATAGAGAATTACATAAATGCCCTTACTACATATTCTATCACCCCCCCCCCCTCAAGCTGCAGGGTGGTTAACCAGACTCAGCTTGGAGACAGCAATGGAGTGACGAGGTCCTGATAAGGGCTTTGTAAAAACATCTGCCACCTGAGATTGTGTAGGTATGTAAGACAATGAAATCAAACCATCCATAAGCTTTTCACGAACGAAGTGGCAATCTATGTCAATATGCTTCGTACGCTCGTGAAAGACTGGATTTCGGGCTATGTGAATGGCGGCTTGACTGTCACAATGGACAAGAATTGGAGCAACATCAGGGACTCCTAATTCAGAAAGCAACCTTGTGAGCCAGGCAAGCTCAACAGTCAATCTCCTTAATGATTTGTACTCTGCTTCTGCAGATGAAAGGGCAATTGTCACTTTTTTCTTTGATTTCCACGAGATTGGAGAAGACCCAAGTGTGATGAAATACCCACTTACAGATCGACAAGAACAAGGGCAAGCTGCCCAATCAGAATCACAATACCCTTGTAACTTGAAATCTGAGGAGGCAGATAACTGCAAACCATATTGTGATGTGCCCTTCAGATATCTGATCACATGAATGGCTGCAGCCCAATGTTTATCAGTTGGGCATTGCATAAATTGGGAGAGATGTTGTATTGCAAAAGATAAATCTGGACGAGTGTTGGACAGGAAACTAAGTTTCCCCACCAAACGTCTGTATACAGAGGCATGAGGCAAAGAATTTCCTTCATTCTGTCGAAGCTTCAATGTAGGATCTTATGGTGAAGAACAAGGCTTAGAATCAGAGACATCATAATCACATGGCAATTCAGAAACAAACTTGCGCTGAGACATTACTAAACCATCTTCAACAGGGATAAACTCAATTCCAAGAAAATAGCTGAGATTACCCAGATCTTTAATTCGAAATCCTGATGCAGAAAACCTTTGAGAGCTGAAATGGAATCCTGATCATTGCCCGTAACAAGAACATCATCAACATAAATAGCCAAAAAAACAACCAAAGATCCATTCCTCTTATAGAATAGTGAGTAATCATTCATTGAATGAGTGAAACCTTGAGTGAGCAAAGCATCAGATAACCTCTTATACCACTGCCTGGATGCATGCTTTAAACCATATAGAGACTTATTTAGATGACAAACCTTGCCTGGATAAAGTTGCTCCAATCCTTGAGGAATCTTCATGAGAACCTCAGTATCAATCTCTCCATGTAAGAATGCATTATCAACATCCAATTAAGAAAGAGACCACTTGTTCTTTACTGCAACAGACACTAAGCTCCTAATTGTTGTCAATTTTACAACTGGAGAGAATGTTTCTGAATAATCAATTCCCTGTTTCTGAGAACACCGCACCAAACGAGCTTTGTGTCTTTCTAGAGATCCATCAGCACGATACTTCACCTTGTAAACCCACTTAGAGGAGATAGGTCTCTTCCCTGGAGGAAGATCAACAATAGACCAAGTATTGTTCCTTTGTAAGGCATGTACCTCTAGATCCATAGCTTTTCTCCAATGATCAAACTGAACTGCTTCTGAATAGAACATAGGTTCTCTTTCCTGTGTAAGATGGGTGTTTGATGTAAAACAATGTTTCATAGGAACACAAGATGAAGCAGGGATATATGAACAAGATGCTCCACAAAATAATCTGCAAGATGAGAAGGTGGATGATGACTTCTAGCAGATTTTCGAACAAGAATTTATGAAGGTGGATGAGAGGGTTGTCAAGAAGAGGAATGTGGTAGATCATGAGAAACATTTATAGGAAAAGAAGGGGACTGTGACTGATCATGGGAATCAGCTACAGGAAGAGGTAAGAAAATGGAAGAAGAAGTTGATTTTGTAGTGGCAAAAGGGAATACTGATTCATGAAAAACCACATCCCTGGATATAATGATTTTATGATTGGTAAGATCATACAACTTATAAGCTTTCTTATGAAATGGGTATCCTATAAAAACACAGGGAAATGCCCTTGGCTGAAGCTTATCTCGGCCTGGTTTAAGAGTAGAAACAAAAGCTAAGCACCCAGATACCCATAAATGATCTATATCAGGGAGTGTACCAAATAATTTTTCATGTGGAGAAACACCATCTAGCACAGGAGTTGGGAATCTATTAATCAGATATGTTGCAGTTAACAAACAATAACCTCAAAAACGAACTGGGCACTGGGATTGAAATAACAGAGCACGACAAACCTCAAGCACATGTTTGTGTTTCCTCTCTGCCACTCCGTTCTGCTGAGGAATGTAAACACATGATGTCTGATGAACTATCCCTTTGGACTCAAAATATTCCTTAGCAGCAGAACTCAAACCCAATTCTAATGCATTGTCACTCCTAACAATCTTCACAACTGCATTAAATTGAGTATGAACAAATTGAATGAATACCATCAAAAACCCAAACGCAGTACCCTTTGTTTTCAGAAGGTGAGTCCAGGTGACTCGTGTGAAGTCATCAACTATAGTGAGAAAAAATCTGCAACCATCATAAGTCTCAGTATGGTAGGGTCCCCAAGTGTCAATATGCAACAACTCAAAAGGCTTAGATGAAGAAATTGAACTTGTACCAAAGGGTAAACGTGTCTGTCGAGCTTTAGCACAGACAATGCAAGGTGAAATATCTGACTTATCTACTGACTGAACCAACTGCTGAATCTTATTACAAGGTAAATGTCCTAAACGAGAATGCCATAAAAGAGCTGAACTAGTAGCTATAGCAGAACCAGTGACTGAGAAGGAAGAAGCAGCAACTGAAATTTTGCTAGCTTTGATAGAATCAGCCACATAGAGTCCTTGTTGAAATTCACCAAGAACCATGGGCCTCTTCAGAGAAAGGCCCTGCAAGAAACATGTGTGAGATGTAAAACTCACCATACATTTCAACTGAGAGACCAATTTTCTTACTAATAGAAGATTAAAATGGAATTTAGGTATGAGCAACACATCATGCAAACCAATATCATCAGAGAAACGAACATTCCCTTTTGATTTCACAAGGACTATATCACCAGTGAGAAATCTCACACGGAAAGGACTATCCAGACCAACCAAATCAGAGAAAAGAGATGCATCAAAACACATATGATCACTAGCCCCTGAATCTATAATCCATACATGAGATGAAACTGAACCAGAAACTGAAAAAGAAGATGACACATATCAAAGACTAGAAGATGGAGATGTACCAACACAGTTGCTAAACGCCTTTATCTCTGAAGAGGAATTAATGTTAGATTTCTGAAGAAGAGCCATTAGATTTGCATACTGATCAGGTGTAATAAGCGGAGCCGTAACCGATGCTTCAACTTGATCAGTAGCAGCTTGAGCATCAGTTTTGGATGAAGACTTGAATTTTCCATCCACAGGAACTCCATGAAGTTTATAACATCGATCAATTAAATGACCCTGTTTCTTACAATGAGTACATACGAAATGAGGGTTCTTATACTTCGAAGGTGCTGAAGTCTGACCTTGATTAGATGATGAAGAGGATTGACCTTGACTGGAAGAAGATTGTCCAGTCCTCTGAGAATGAGCAGCAAGGGAAGACGAATCAATCTGTAATTGACTCGTACTTCGGAACGATCTTTGAGCCTCTTCTTCAATTAACAATGAATAAGCTCTATCAATATCAGGAAGAGGATTCATCATAAGAATTGATCCTCGAACAGAAACATATGAGTCGTTAAGACCCATCAAGAACTGCATCAAACGCTGCCTCTGTTTCGAATCTTGCACAAAAGTATCATGACCACAAGCACACGGGGAACACGAACAAGGTGATATCATCTGCAAAGAATCTTGCTCGTCTCATAACTTCTTTAATTGAGTGAAATAACCTGCAATATCATCCGGATCTTGAGAAATTCTCGCAATCGCCTGCTCAACTGTGAAGCACTGAGCACCATTTGATTTTGAAAATCTGAAAACCATACTAGCCCAAATATCCTTCGCAGAATTTGCGAGCAAGAAACTATCAGCAATCTCGGGAGACATGGCATTTAGCAACCAGGAAGTGACCATGTCGTTGCACCGCTGCCATTTATGAAGATCCGGAGAACCATGCGGAGGACGAGGCACAAAACCATCGATGAAACCAATTTTGTTCTTCGCTGATAAAGCAATCGAAATTGCGCGCTTCCAAGAGTAGAAACTGGAACCACTGAAGATCTTCGAAACCAAATTCATGCCTGGTGAATCGGATGCATGAATGTAAAATGGATCAGATGGATCCTGAGAGCCAGAAAACCATGGATTCGGAGGTGGATTCGGCATATCGCCCAATCAATTGAATCAAGAACAGAAGAGAAATCGAAATCAAATGCGGAAGTAAAGATCGATAATGGCGACTGATACCATGTTTGAATGTGGAGAAAAAGGAAAATGGAGAAACAGAAAATCTGTTATTCAGTTCAAGTGTGTTACAACCACGCTTAGCTTTGTTCATATACAACTACATCAGATAGAGAATTACAGAAATGCCCTCATGACAGATAGAGAATTACAGAAGTGCCCTTACTACATATTCTATCAGAACCCGTGCGTACTGCCACCCTAGTCAAATTTGAATTTGGGTGTTAGTTTTAAACTTTTATTGAACCTTCTTATTCATGGGTATGAATGTATAATAAGTAAAATTAGTGTGAACTTTCTAAGTGATTGTAACTATATATTCTAAGTGATTAATGTTTGGCACTTTTAGAAACTTGATCCAACAATGAACTCATGTTTGAATTAGATTAGGGTGTTTTGTCGAGGTTTCTCTCTTCGAATCAGTCAGTGCCCATGTTTGAATTTCACTTGGAAGGGAGAGATTAGGGGTCCCAAGTTCTTCAAAATCCGGAGAGCGTGCTTGTGGTTTGTACATTCTACGTCTCTACGGTGGTTGTTTGACAAAGTTGGGTTGTCTAGATCGTTCCATATCTTCAGTGGCTTGTTTCAAGTTGTCACCTAATTTTTCACTGTTGCAACTTAAATACTTCATATTCTGATAATGTGCAGTGGGATATGGACTTGTTGTAATTTAACCTCCCCTAATCCTTTTGATGCCATGATTAGCTTCAAACTTCTTTGGCAGGAATCTTTCGAAGGAGCTCAACTCTGCCCAATTATGTGGCGATGGCGGAGAACGTTCCATTTCCCCGCCAAAGCCTCTCTCCTCCTCCTCACCGCTGGAGCTGGCGCTACTGTAACAGCGATTGCAATCACCGACGAATCTCCGATGACGCTCTCTCGCTCCTCCGACGGAGTCAGCGCCGGATTCAACGGCCTTGTTCGCTCGTCCCGCGCCATTTACACTGTTTGCTTCTGATCTTTCTCTCCGCATAATTTGAACTGCTTCTTCCACTTGGAGTTCTGTGGATGATTGTGAATTTAGGTGATTTTCTGGCATCCCTCAGATAGCTTCGAATGTTATTGATTACAAGTACTCTCTGCGCGGACTACTAGAGACTTCTGACGAGTACAAGCGTATACTCTTGGAGGTTTGTTTCTCTGATTGTTGTTTGCAGCTCGATTTGCAGATTTTGACAAATTCGTGGAGAAAAAATGCATCTGTAGTTTAAGTTTTGCTTTCAATGAAATTCTGAGATACTGGATGTGTATATTGGGAACTAATCAAATGGTTAGTTCTTTGAGTTGTTGCCTAATAGCTTAGAAGACCACAAAAAGATTTGGAAGGAAGGATGAAGTACGCTGCTCTTTACTGGCATTTGAATTCAGGCCTTCAGGGAAAATTTAACAAAATTTACATCACAATTTAGGAATTTTGTTTTAAAACATGCTTTGTGTTTCAAACTGTTACTGGTATCTAAAGAACATATTCTTGTCCTCTATTACAAATTGGATATTGTAGTTTCAACTTTCAAGTACCTGATGCTGGCTTTGATTTGGGGCAAATATTTCCTTTAGGTTCATCTACGGTCAGCGAATAGAATTTTGAAGCTGTGTGAAGCCAATAGAGGGTTTTATGTCAAGGCTGGTCAGTTTGCTGCTGCTTTGCGGCAGGTTCCTAAAGAATATTCTTCAACTCTCTCCTCGTTGCAAAATCAGGTTCATTTATCTCAATGATTGTTTTTGTTCTGTAAATGATTTTAATTTGACAAGAAGCCATATGCTGTATAGTTCTGCTTTTTACATGCTAGTTTTACCCCTAGGCAGTTTCTTTTCCATTCGGAGAAATCAAAGAAGTACTCACTCGAAATCTCAAGGAGGAGTTTAGAGATATGTAAGTCGCTCTACAATAAGTAATTTCATCGTGTGGTATTTGCATTTTCAATATTTCCTTTACTGTTAATCCTTGTGCATTTCACAGCATACAGCTTCATAAATATAGCAATATGTTGCCACTATTGAGTCTTTTGACTTCCGAACATAATTTCTTGTAGTGGAAAGGATTGGGATTCTAATATTTTAGTGTTGTAGTCAATTAAGGACAAAGAGAATGAGAGAGAAGTTTACATTAGAGAAGCTCTTGCTTACATGAGAGAAGTTTACATAATTTCTTGTAGCAGTTGCTTTCTAATTTGTTCCTTGGAATCCCTTTGATGATTAATGAATTGTTGGAATGCAATCCCTTCTTTTTGTATGGAAAATTTTTAGATGTGGCCAGACACAATAACAGGATGGACCCAACTTTTGTGATAAACACCATGTTAAGCTAGCATCATAACAACGTTTAAGGAATCAGCTCAGGAGGAACATAGAGCTGATAAGAACAGTCAATCTGGATTTACTCTACAACCTAGAGAAACTTTGTCTTGAAGACCCCTTTTAGATCTCACGAGTTGTGGCTTGCATAACTTCAGCTAGGAAAACTTCTAATTTCTTTTTTAATAAGTAGGATTCTTCTTAGCTGTTTTAATTATTTGCTGTTGTTTTCACCCTTACTAAAACCCAATATGGTCTGTTTAGCAAATGCTTACAAATTTTTCCTGTGCAACTAATTAAGTTAATATGGTTTGTTATGTTTGTAAATCCGGCATGGTTGGAATAAAATATGCTGATTATTAACATCTAAGGGATTGTGCTTTTTTACTTCTTGATCTAGAGAATACCTTGCAGCTTCTTCCATCCATTTATTGACTTAATTTACAACATATAGATTTTTGTCATTCGATGAACAACCCTTTGCTGCTGCATCTATAGCTCAAGTTCACCGTGCTATGCTAAAGAATCACGAGGAAGTTGCTGTCAAGGTACAATTTTCATATTCTTGTTACATTTGAATCCCAACATCTAATTTGAGAGAATACAGGTTCTTTGGTGTAAACTGCCTGCTGATTTTATTTGCCTTAATCCCAAAGTTCTTATGGAGATGGGTACTTGAAAGGTCAGAAATGTAGAAATACTAAGAGACTATAGCTATCTGCTATCAAGCAGTTGAGAGCCTTGTGACTTGTCAACCTAATCTACAATCTTTACTTAGTTTCTAACTATCTATTGCTTCCTTGTATATCCATGGCTCTCAAGTGGATAAACTAGTGCTTTTTATCCGTTTGAATGTTCTTTCTAATCACTAGTGTTAGCGGGTGCATGCTACTCCCTTAATTGTCTGCAAGCTGAGCTGCATTTTTAATTGAATCTTTATCGTTTTTGCAAATTCTCCCTTTCTTTGTCTAAGACTTGTGTTCATATCCTTCAGAATTTGGGAAGTGTATGATCAAGACATAGACAAGTAGGATTAAACATCTTTCTGTCTCTTTCTTGCACAGAGCTGTAAGGTAGATCCCTATATTGCAAGAATTGTGTGGGAGTCGCTCCGTTCTGTCCATAAATTGTTGCACATATATCCTACTTAGCATTGCGAGGAGCGTTTGGTTTCTATTTTGGATCATCATATTATTTCATAGATTGTACACAAGAAACTAGTTTGGTTGCATTGCATGAAATGATCACTCTGATATAGATTTCATAAACGAGATGTTCTTTGTAAGTGTTTTTGGTAGTTTTGGTTAATTAGTATGTGACTGTTAAATTGTTAATTGTTGAATTCTTTTCTTTTGTCACCAGGTGCAGTATCCAGGATTAGCTCAACTGGTGAAAATAGACATTACAACCATGTCATTTCTATCAACATTTGTTTCATGGGTAATGATTAGATTATTTATTAATCTTGTATGTTTGTGACGTGAATGTTATTTGAGTTGCCAAACAACCTGTGAGTCCTTTCTGCTGTGAGCCTGCGGGTTACTTGAAAGCATTATGCATTAGCCTTTATAAAAAGATTCCCAGTTTAGTCCATTCAGTCAATCAATAGAAAGTAAGTTTCACATCGCATGAGCTGTGAGACTGGGTAAGTGACCCCCAATCACAGTAGCCACTTTCTCTTCTCCTTTCTTGTCTTTTACTATTGCGTGGAATTTGAGTAAATGCTCCTGTCCCGTCCTCTTTTATACACATATTGGTTTGGATTCTAATGCAGTAATGCATTTTAATTATAATCCATAAACACTTAAATAGTGTTTGGTTAACACTTTTTACAATGTGTAAATTTTAAATAAAATACCTTGTACATTTTTACAATCAATTACATTACTTTTATTATAGAGTATACTTATAAATTTTATGTAATTATAAGTGTTTGATTGACATACTTTATAACAAACTTCATTTAAAATTTACGTTATTTTAAACACATTATAAAATGTGGTAAACAAACACTATTTGAGTGTTTATGCATTATAATTAAAATGCATTGGAACCCAAACACACCCATAGTTGATGCACTTTACTCCATAGGAGCTGTAACTATCATAAAATTGCTGATTTCTTGACAGGTGGGGAGGTAAAGTCAAGAAAAGACATTTGAAACGAAGATGACTTGATGACTTCTTTAGTTTGGTGCAGTGTGTAAATAGGTGAGGCAAAGGCGCGCTTGGGCATGGTCGTCGCCTGCCTTGGCAAAGGGGACTATGGAATGGAAAGGCAATCCTAAGGTGCACCTAAGGTGTCAGGCGTCCTAAGGCACCAGACGGCTTGCCTTTTATGTATATATAAAGAAAACTCCATTGAGCCTTCCAAAATCTGTTATTTTCAAATCTTTTTTTTTAAATTTTGGGAAATATCTTTTAAACAATTTTTAAGATTTTATTAAGTAATAGGCAAAATTACAGAAAACCATCCTTTATATATGGGTGTTTTCACTTAACCACCCCATAAATTTAAAATTACAGAAAACCACCCTTTAAATGGTATTTGTTTACAACTCACCACCCATTCAACTATTTTATTTAATTTATCATTAAATATATTATATTTTAATATTTTTAAAATCAAATTTGATTGTAAATATATTCATATTTTGAATTTAAGGGCTCAATCATATTTTAGGGATTATTTTATTTATTTTAAAAAATAATAATTAATATAGCCTACATTTATTATCTTAATTTATGGTTGCAAATGTTTATAAAATTTTAAAATATTATGGAAATGACTCTTATTTATTTATATTTTAAATAAGAGTAATTTACATAATGTTTTAAAAATTTATAAACATTTTCAAACATAAATTAAGATAATAATTCTAGACTTTATTGATTATTATTTTTAAAAATAAATACAATGATCCCTAAAATATAATTGGGCCCTTAAATTCAAATTTTGAATATATTTACAATCAATTTTGAGTTTAAAAATATTAAAATATAATAAATTTAATGATAAAGTAACGAAAATAGTTGAATGGGTGGTGAGTTGTAAACAAATACCATTTAAAGGGTGGTTTTCTGTAATTTTGAATTTAAGGGGTGGTTAAGTGAAAACACCCATATTTAAAGGGTGGTTTTCTGTAATTTTCCCTAAGTAATAATATATCCTCCCTCTTTGTTCTACCTATGCGTCTGCCTTCTTCCTTCTTCACAAACCTCTGCCTCCTCCTTCCCTTCCTTTTTTGCCAACGTTTGCCACTCTACTTCTCTCCCTCCCTCCCTTCTCTATACTTCTCCCTTCCGGTGGAGTTGATTGCTGTTGAGTTGCTGGAACTGGATGGTGAGCTTTCGCTCTTCAGGTCGTGCCATTCATCTGCTCTTCAGATTCTCCCTTCTAAAACACTACAAGGTCAAAGTCTGTTGACGAAGGTGATGGAGACTTCGCTCCATGTCTCATCATTGAGGAAGAAGATGATGCGGATAACTTGATGATTTTGCTTGTCCAACTCCATGAACATTCGCCTCATTCAGCTTTATGTCTTTCTTTTCTTTAATCTCCTATGATTTAGACTTGCATTTAATACTTTCTGATCCACTTTTTTTCTTACTTGCTTACTACCCAACACTTTCTTTTAGTACAATATTATGTTTTCAATTTTGTTTTTATTTTATCATGGACATGTTTATAGTAGTAAACTTGAAAGAAATCAAGGTTTAAGGTGTTTTGAGATGTTTTGTGTAAAGGTGATTGCATGTGCCTCTAAGAGCCGTGCTTAAGCTATAGGCTTGTCCATTTCTTTGAGTCACTTGACTTCTAGCTTTTTTAACCACTGGTTTGGTGGAGGTAAACTGTCCTTGTCTCCAGATTATTGCATCTATGTTGTCTAATAGGTCAAAAGAAACTCGTACCCTGGACACTGAATCACAAGAAAAAGTTCTTTCTTTGGTCTTAGCAAGAGATTATTCTATTTCAGGACAGTTATATATAGGATGCATTTGGTATATGGATATTTTTTTTATTGATGATTTGGCCAGCCATAACGATTCATATTGATTATGAAACCCTCTTAACTAAAAATAAATAGAAATTCTAGTAAAATAATATGATCGGTTGAATGCTTAAGACTGCCATTAATTATCTTCCCTTGTGCATTATGCTCCTCCATATTTGAATCCTGCAGAATAGAGAAAAGATCTGCACACTAGTCGTGTTGGCATGACCCAATTCCCAAAACCTTTTCTTTTTAATAAAGTATGAAATCTTTAGGATTGCTATCCATGCTCCATTGATTATAATAATGTTGCATCTTTTTTTTTTCCAGGTATTTCCTGAGTACAGATTTGGATGGATAGTTACAGCCTTTACAGAGGCTATAACATCGGAACTCGGTAAGAAATATTTTGGCAGATGACATGATAGAGTCCAAGTGCATTAATACTTGGTACTCCCTCCTATCATAAATGTTTGATGTTTTAGCTTGCTAACTTGACGCAGTAGGAAGCTCCGAAATCACGCAAGCGCGAGATTTCCTCAACGAGTTTTGCAAGCGACGAAAACCCTAAACTGATAAACTCGAATCCACCACCGGGGAAAAGAGAGAAATTCTCTAGGAATAACTGAAATATTATTGAATGAATAAAAATATCAAGCCTACAAGCGTATTTATTGAAGGAAAATAACCTATCTTAACTCTAAATCCTTTTTCTAAGAAAAGATAAAAATATAAATAGATAATAGATATAACTTCCTAAATTATCTAAACTTATGCATCAAGTGAAAAAGGAAAAGATAAAACCTTAATAACAAGCCCTAAAAAGATAAAATTTAGCTTATAAAAAGATAGAATTATAGCTCATGCATCATATGATCTACAATATAACTATATAATTTATTGACATTTTTTTGCATATAGGTTCTAAGTTGTATGTAATACTGTATGTATGATGTGTGCACTTATAATATTCATATTCATATCGTTTTTAACTTTAATATTGTTTCCTATATAGAAAAAAATAATAGTATATAAGTTGAATATAATAATACTCAATGAACATAGTATTTTATATATACTGTATCATTTAATAATAAGAATAAATTTTTGTTAAGACTAAATCCATTGTGTGTTTTGTGTATTGTCATAGGTTAAGACAGAATTGAAACGATGATTAATCAAGGTAAATGAACAAATTATCAAAGTTGACATAATACAAAAAGAAATGTAGTTTATGAATCCAATACTCCCTCGATATACGAATAAATAGCCCTTTGGACACTTTTTCTTTAAATAAAATATTTGATCCTCTAAACACTGTTGATGATAAACATTTATAATTTTGTTAATTTATCTCATTCATTGTGTTTGGTTTCCAACACTCTATTAATACTCCAACTTTTTCATATTATTATCTTCTATTTATTGGTCTATCTTTTTACATCATTTACGTGATAAAATTTTATCTATTCTTCTTTTTATTTTAAACTTTCTTAAAAAGTGTGAAATTGGCCAAATGACCAATTATCTTGATAAAGATGGAGTATATATCAAGAAAAATAAGACAATATAAGAGAATAAACTTGAGATGAATGCAAAAAAAAAAAGTTGGTGCTTAAAAAATCCAAACAAATAGATGATTTATTATTATTTTAGATAGATAGACATATATAAAAAAAATTATTAGTTAAGATGAATAATAAAGTGAGAATGAATAATAAATTATTGAAAAAATGGCATTAACAATTTATTATATTATATTATATTGAAATTATATGTTATATTATATTATATTGAAATTATATTTTGTTATATTACATTATATTGAAATGATTTTAGCATACTGATTTATTAAGTTAAAGAAGAGAAAATACTTAAATTAGATATATTAAATATTTTTCAAGAAACATCACATTGAATTATTATTAAGGGAAAATGTATAACAATAGCATTATAAATATTTTTCTCATACTTAATTTGCAAAACTCTAGTACACACAAGAAACAAATATTTTAAATATCATTATGTCTTTGGATTACAGAAAAATGATAATATTATGGAAGTCGATATCACAAACTCTAAAATAAGCTTGAATCATTATAGCATTATTTAACATTAATGTGAAAAAGTGTCCAAAGGGCTAATTATTCATACATTAATTGTTATGCTAAAAATAAAAAATCTCAAAGAGTCCACCAAAGAACCTTTAAAATTAAAAAGTATAGATTTTTTAGAAGAACGTAATAAATCATAAAAACATAAAGAGATCCAACAAAAAATTGGAAAAAAAAGTGAGCAAAGCCATAAATCGTAAAAATATTGAAAGATGAAATTATAATGCAATGTTATGCATTATGGTTTGTAATACACATGGTAAATCTCACATTATAATGCAATGTTATGCATTATAAATCATAATGTGTGGCGATCCAAATAGACCCTTTGTTTAATTGTTAGCTTTCTTAAAAACCATGTCCAAGGATAAAACATCAAATATTGATGATCAGAGGGATTACATGGTAGAAGAATGGTTCATAACTGCTCTACATTGTGTTAGAGGACTATCACCATGGCACCTATGAACAAAACAAATACCATGAATTAGTTGCTGCAATGGTGTTGGACAAATAAGTTTCATGGTTTGAACCTTTCATTTGCACATGTTTTCCAATTTGCTCACCGACTTTACTCTTTCTCAATGATTACTTGAGAAAGGCTACTCACACGCTAGGAAAATAATCACAACCCTTCATTTCTCAATGGCTACTTTTGTATAACACATGCTAAATGATGTATTATAAATGCATATTATTTTGAGATTACTTGATTGTCCTTGAAGACTTTGTACAGGAAGCCAAAAATTCAGAGAGAACCGCCAACAATTTCCGTGGCAACAAACAAGTCAAGGTTCCTAAAGTTTTCTGGGTATAGAATTTGCTTCAATCCTGAGATATGCTTCTAGTTCAAACAACGCATACCTAAAGTTTACTGTCAAATATCTTTTTTCAGGAATTGACAACTGTCCAGGTGTTGACGATGCAATTTTGTGCTGGGTATAAGGTATAATTATAACTCCATCCAGCCTGTTTACTTCTCCACTGACAAGTTTGATACATCATGCATGTATTAATGTAGAAATAGTTCTTGGAAATTGTCATATATTTTGCATTTTCTGAATGTCAGTTTATATATTTTATATATTAATAGCAGGTGTAGACTAAAGCATTGAAGCTTTAAGCGTAAAAACTTCATAAATAACTCATATATACAATACATGGAACAATGGAAATCATTGAATTTGTGATAACATATTTATTTTCACTTGGATTGGAATAGTGTCTACTATGAACAAAAGAAGGTGCTTGAGATTTAATATGGATGCATGTATTTTTCTCTTTTTCGATCATAATCACACATATATGCAACTTCATTATAATCATTTATGATTTGTATCCACAAGTCTTAACCTTACCAATTGAACTTGAATAGTTTTTCTGTCATGATTCTCCTAGTTACTAGGCTAGCCTCCTGTTCCTTTATTTTATTGTATGGGCCTCTGTTGGCTTCTCACTGGGGTATGCCCCATGTGCTTGTACAGTTGTACATACTCTTTTTTTTTAATCTATAGAATTGCATTTTGAGCAATTTGTTTTTAATGATAATCATTCTTTCCTTAATAATGTATTTAGTACCATTACAATGTGTTTAAAGAATGATACTATATAGGATTAATATGAACCTGCACACGATTTTACACATTCAATGGGAATTAGATATTAAAGTTTCCTGTTTTGATATACAAATCATAACCTTGTCACTTGAGACTTGAGAGTATTAAATTTTCCCATTTTGACGTAATAAAAAAACATGTAGTATACAACAATGGTAGCTGATGCAACTTGGATTTGAATTTTATGTGATTTCTGCCTGTAGTTTCAAAATGTATAGCTTGTTCAGAAATCTTGAGACCTGCTTACAGATAAGTTTTGGAAATTGCATGTGAACTTGTAGAAATCCTCTTTACATGGCAGACTAGTGATATTGTTTGGAAAGAGCTATGTGCTCAAAAAATGCTAAAGATGGCAATGTCAGCTATGGAATGGCTTTTTTCAGAAAACCTATCTATATGAAGTACTACAAGATTGAATTGAGTTTATTTAACAATAACTATTTAGCTTTCAGGTCGATGACTTGGATTCATTGAAGCAAGCAGGAATAGATTCAAAAAAGGTATGTTATCCTCTCAAATCACCTTATAGTGCAAGTCCTTTTTTATTTTCCATTACAGCATCAAAGTAGCACTGTGACGCTATTCTTTTATGTTTTTATGAAAAAGAATAATCCATTAATAGATTTATTGACTGGAAAGAAATGGCTGACAATCAATTTTGGAATAAATAACCCCAGTGAAATATTCTGTTAGTTAATGGCTTGAGGTAAACTTTATCTTGCATGTTAGCTTCTCAAAAGTTCAAGGAAAAGGAAAAGGAACAATGTCCGCCCTCCACATATTCATTCTTGTATCTTTCCTCTTAACTTTCTCCAAAGCTTATAAAAAATATTATAGGAAGTAGATATGTGGATGATGTTGCTTATGGGATTGAACATCCCATTCTTAACAATTTGCTGCTCTGAGTCTGCTCAGAGGCCGTTAAATCATGTTATCTGATGGATCTGTACATCCATAGGTTGCAAGAACATTAACGCAAGTATTTGCTAGCATGATTTTCATCCATGGCTTTGTGCATGGAGATCTACATCCTGGCAATGTCTTAGTTGTTCCACAGGGAGAGAAGGACTTCAGCATAGGTATGTTCTTTAGCCTATATTGTATTTTTCCTGTTTCTTGATTACTGGATGAACTGCAGTCCTTGTAATTGATTTAGGTTCAATCTGTTCTTACTCATGGTGCTATCGTAATTAGTACTTCTGGACCATGGTATCTACAAGGAATTGAATGAAGGATTCAGACTGAACTACTGCCAGCTCTGGGAGGCACTGATTCTGCGGGATTCAAATAAAGTTCAGGAGCTTGGTGAACAGTTTGGTGTTGGTAAATACTCCAAATATTTACCTCTAATATTCATTGGGAAGACGATCAACAGGTGATAACCTTTAGCGTAATTCATTCCTGACATGTTGGCCTTGTTTTAGTACTTTGTGATGCTTCGGATTTGGTTTTTTTTTTTACTTGCTTACTACCTAAAACTTGATTTTAGTACACAATAATATGTTTTCAATTTGATTTTATTTCATAAAGAATGGGTTTTATAGCGTTTAGCTTGAATTTTAAGGTGTTTTGAGATTTTTTATGAAAAAGCCATCCCCTTAGCTTCTAAAGCCCGCTTAAGCTACAAGTATGCCTATCGCCTTGTATCACCTCTAGCTTTTTAAAACACTGCAAACACATATTAGTGTATGCAATCCATAGCAAAGATGTCCCCATGTCTGTGGGTACCGGTCAGGTGGAGTTTGGGAGGGAGAGATTGAGGGTCAGATATAGAGGGGCATTGAGAAAACGAAAGGAGGCACAGTAACCATCTGTTAATCACAGGAATGGACTACTGACATGCTATAGTGCCCAACTGCCCATCCTACCTTCCAAATAGTCCTAGGCTTACAAAAATGAGACAGACATTATATGATGCTTCTAGATGCGTAAATCAGCTTAATATATTTCCCCTTCATGATTTTTTCCTTGCAGTAAATCAGCTCTTGGCAAGGAAATATCCATCGAAGAGAGAAAAATGGTCAAAGAGCAGTGGAAGTCACTGAAAATTGAAGACATTTCTACATTGATGGAATCTGTGCCCCCTGATTTTCTGACTATATTGCGTACTGAGTATGTTGGCAATTATTTCTCTTCTCATGCAGAGATACATAACTGAGACGTTCATATATCGTATATTTCTCTTACAGCAATCTTCTAAGATTTCTTCTCGGGAAATTGGGCGCTCCTCGACATTACCGGCTTCTAGCATATGCCAAATATGCATTATACGGGCTTTCTACTAGAAGTAAATCTGAAGACAGTTCAGGTTAGAATTATATGCCTTTGGCAGATCCAGTTCTTTGTCATCCTTCAGTGAAACTCATTGTGGGTATCCTGTTTGAGGAAATATGTGAATACAAAATCAATGAGTTATGAGTCAAACTGGGCAAGCTCTTATGTGGTTCCTTTTTCAGTCCAACTTAAATGACATGTCCAATTATGTGAATGTAGTGTTGGCTATGGACGCTTTCTTTTCCCGACTGAAGCCAAATTTGCAATACCTTCAACTTAGGTGTATTTTAGGTGAGGTTGAAATGTGATTCTCCTCAAATGACCACTCTCTGTTCAAGAGGCTGCAAACTAATTCGGTTGCTCTTGCTTTGCATTGCAGGATTACTTGAACTGCTTGCTTGGATGAAAGATCTAAGATATTTTCTTATAGAATACCTCATGAAACTCAAGTTTTCAAGGTACCTCCCTGTGTTGTCTTGATCAGCTACTAATTGTGTTGATAAATATTTTCACAAAACAAACCAACAGATCACTTCATATCCGGGACAAGGTATTGTAAATTCTGTTGAGAATCCTACTGTTATTATTATTATGGGAGTATGAGGTATCATATTTGGTAGCCTCAGTGGTATGTAACTTACACCGTACGTATTATTAAAGATAATTAAGTTAAATTTCAAGATAATTATTCATTTGTATTTTGAATTTCAGTTGCTATATTTTAGGAGATTTTCTTCTCCTTCCCATGTATTTAATCTGAAGTTCTATCAATAAGAAAACATACAATTTCCTATCATTATCTTTTCCTTTTATGGTATCAGCCTAAGATCCTGGCAATTCCTTCAACAACACCGCCTGATAATTCTTCTTTCATCACCATGGCAGCTGAATTTGCTACCCAAATTCCAAATACCCATGAACCAAATCGCCCCTTCATTGTTGTCATCATCTCAAACATCATCAAACTAGACCATTCAAATTCCTTAACCTGGAAAGTTCAAATCCAAGCAACTCTCGAAGGATATGATCTTTTCAAGGTCCTTGATGGTTCTCTTACTTGTTACCGCCTCTGCGGAAACCATCACAACAAATGACACTACAAATCCGAACCCGGCATACCTAACCTATAAGCGCCAAGATCGCATCCTATATAGAGCAATCCTTGGGATCCTCACACCCTCGGTGGCTTGCCTTGTCAAAACTGCTACCTCTACAAAAACAAGTACGGGATCTTCTCAAGACCATCGATGGTTGCACCTCTCGTGCTCACATTAAACAAATCAAGGAGCGTCTTCACTCTTCTCAAAAAGGATTGTTGAGTGTTACAACGTATATGTAACACGTTAAGATCTCTACTGATCTTCCATCTCCCCAGGCACTGGTTTGAAACGAAGACATCACTGATTATGTTCTTCGTGGTCTAGATGAGTCGTACAAACCGATTGTTCATGCGATCAATGCTCGGGATAATGCAATTTCTTTGAAGCTCTTCATGAGAAGCTAATCAATCATGAACTTAAGCCTGTAGCATGAGGCAAAGTAGAATGGTGGTCAAGCAACAACCTTCAATGTCCAAACCAAACCCAACAAGGGAAAAGATAAGCAAAGTGCAAATCAAACTACTTGGCAACCCTTCAATTCCTCCCAACCGATTCCTCGTCAAAATTGGCCCCAATCGACCAAACCCTATGTGCCCAATACACTAGCGGGTAGCAAGCCCTTTCGAGGGCATTGTCAGCGGTGTAAAGAGATTGACCATGTTCTAACCCAATGCCCTATCTTCCGCCAACAGAACCCCACCGTAGCTCTCCCCTCCTCAAGGAAAGAATCTTGCACTAAAACCCTAATTTTTACGGGCTTTTGGATGATCAGTGTGACCCAATTTCTCCTGAGAGTATGAAGACGTAAAGCTCATCGAGAACTTTCCAATGCATGGTAATAATAGCCGATCGAACTTCCGAGGCTTCGAAAAGTTGCGTTATAAGTTCAGCTCGCTGCGCAAGTAACTTTTGCGGATCGCTATCGTTTCAGCTCTTAAACTTTGATTCTGTGCTCCTTTTGCTCCTTGCCTTGGTCCACACACTTTAGGACTCCTTTCTCAAGCTCTTCTTAGCTCTATTGTTCAATGCTTTCTCCACCATTCACTAAAAACGCATAGATTTCAGCTAGACTACAAAAATTATATAATATGGAACTAACACTAAAACATGCAATATTTACATCTAATCTAAGCTAAGATATCCTAGAATGTCTATACAAAATATGCGTTATCGAACTCCACCACACTTAACCTTTGTTAGTTTTCGAGCAAAATAGAACATAACACTAATCATTCATCCCATAAACACATTCTTCATGCAATCGTCGCATCAAAAGAAAAATCAAACACAAGTGCAAACACAAGTCAGGTAAACAAACGTCATATCTTGTATTTGAATGATCTAGTAATAGGCAAACATCCATCCAACCTCATAGGGGAAAATGTGTTTCTTTCGCTCTCAATGTGTTTAGGTTTATCAGCTATCGCTTGACTCAATCCAATATGCAAAAAGATACATAAATATTGATCTTTATATTACAAATTTCTCCACTGGAAACGTCAAAGCAAACAAGAATCATCAAGAAGGCTTTTGTAGGGTTGTAATGATGCTTGGTATGAAAATATAAAGACAAGGAGTTTATTTGGCCAAGTGGTGCTCAAAATCCGGGAACTAAGATCCTAAACTTCAAACACAAAAACCAAACTCTCTCAAAATATACATCAAGCTCAATAACAACTCAACAAGAAAACAAAACCATTTATTTTACCCAACTCTCACATATAAAAATATAACTAAGGTTCTTTATTGGTAAAAAAAGGTTACTTTATTTTGGCTATGCCTCTTGATATATATATATATATATATAGGGGAGGGTTCAGGTGAGAAGCTATCGGTCCGGTGAGAAGGAAAGAAGGGTCCTGATTGGTTGAAATAGATCTAGGGCTACTCGCGCGTGTGAGAGACGCTTATTGCAAATCTAATCTCTTCTTCTATTTTAGAACTGAGACTACCCTCGCCACTGTCATTGCTCCCGGAGCTTGACCTCTCATCTTTCGGTGTTGTAGCTGCTTCCTCGTCGCCATCGTTGGACTCGCGCCCCCTGCTCTCTCTCTCTCTCCATGTTCGGATTGATCTTTGTAGACGGTAGTCTCAGTAGCGCGTCGGAGTCGGGCCAGAACGCCCTATAGTTCTGGATGGCGCAACTATCAGTTGAGAAGACCCCCCTAACCTGTCTTATCATGAACCTCACATGTGTCGACCTCTCCTATCGAATTTCTCCTTCGAACTCTTCTCGAGCGACTCACTCTTCGCTTTGTGATATCTCAAATCCTTCGACGGCTCGTCTATTCCTCTTACCTTCAACCTCTTCTCTATGTCGTTGTAGACATGGTAGGCGAAGCCATTGAGATCCGGGCGGTGAAATCTGCAGGTGAACAGAGGTGAGGTCCGGGCGGAGAAGAGCTTGAGGGAGGCCGCCGGATTACGGGAAGAAGAGAAGAGAAGCACGTGTGTAGAAGCAATTGAATCCACAACGCCAAGAGTCTTCGATGCGAAGAGATGGCCTGCAGAATCCGATCTTCTCTGTAATTCGGCGATGGCAACACCGACGACCTGGACGACATTGAAGAGCTCATAGCTTGAGGGAGGCCAAGCTTCTGTCATGAAAAAATTATAAATTATAAATTATAAAAAAATTATAAATTATAAAAAAGGTTGAAGCTTAGGGGGGTCTTCTCAACTGATTGATCGATTATAAATTATAAAAAAATTATAAATTATAAAAAAATTATAAAATTTGTAATTTTTACCCAATTGGTTCAGTGACTAAATAGAGAGTGGTTCAGTGACTAAATAGAGAGTGGTTCAGTGACTAAGTAGATATTGGTTCAGTACTAAATAAAGAGTGGTTTGGTGATTAAATAGAGATTGGTTCAGTGACTAAATAGAGAGTGGTTCAGTGACTAAATAGAGAGTGGTTCAGTGACTTAATAGAGCTTGGTTCAGTGACTAAATAGAGAGTGGTTCAGTGACTAAATAGAGAGTGGTTCAGTGACTAAATAGAGAGTGGTTCAGTGATTTAATAGAGAGTGGTTCAGTTACTAAATAGAGAGTGGTTCAGTGACTAAATAGAGAGTGGTTCAGTGACTTAATAGAGAGTGATTCAGTGACTAACTAGAGAGTGGTTCAGAGACTAAATAGAGAGTGGTTCAGTGACTAAATAGTGATTGATTCAGTGACTAAATAGAGAGTGGTTCAGTGACTAAATAGAGAGTGGTTCAGAGACTAAATAGAGAGTGGTTCAGTGACTAAATAGAGAGTGGTTCAGAGACTAAATAGAGAGTGGTTCATTGACTAAATAGAGAGTGGTTCAGTGACTACATAGAGAGTGGTTCAGTGACTAAATAGAGATTGGTTCAGTGACTAACTAGAGAGTGATTCAGAGACTAAATAGATTTTGGTTCAGTGAGAGTAAAAGGGCTGAACCACTGCGAGTAAAAAGGGGCTGAACCACTATGAATAAAAAGGCTGAACCACTAAGAGTAAAAGGGCCGAACCACTTCTTGGTAACTTCATGAACCACTTCTTTATAGCTTGTGAACCACATTTTTTTTCAACAAAACATATACAAAGTGGGTGTCTATGTGTAGATAAAATTAAATTACACCCAAAAATATTTTTTTTATATTTTTTTAACAAGTGAAAATGCCAAAAAATAATTTTTAAAAGTCCATGTAAACACTTTTCATATGTACGTACATTGTCTAATTAATTATTAAATATTGTTGATTGACGCGTGCAATTAATTAGCGTTACCTGTGAGAGTCGGGATGTTATTAATTAATTTGGGTGGGTGTTACTAATTAATTGGGGGAATACGCGTGTCTCGTATTTTTAATTTATTTTTAGACACGTGGACCAATCAGATTACTTCTTTCCTTCTCACCAGTTCACCGCTTCTCACCTGAACCCGACCCTATATATATATATATAGAGAGAGAGAGAGAGAGAGAGAGGTTGGTTCGGGTGTACTCAAGCCTTAACGTGTATCATGTACACAAATCAGGACCATTGATTGAATGAAATGGATGGTTGAGATTAATAGACAATTTTAGCTTTTTTCTTTAATTAAAAATCAGTGGGACCCACACTTTTTTTCCCCACTTGCTGACGAGGGGGCGAGTGTACAACACTTGCGGGGTCCGGTTTTTTTTCTTTACATTATTCGATGGTATCCTGGATTATTCGATCGTATTAATGGATTATGCAATGATATCAATGGATTATTGTGATCGTCCAGTACCCTGAGCTAAAAATTATTCGATGATATCGTTTGATTGTTCGATGGTATCGTTTGATTATTTGATAGTATCGCTTGATTATTCGATGGTATTGCTAGATTATTCGATGGTATCGCTTGATTATTCGATGGTGTCGTTTGATTATTCGATGGTGTTACTTTCGGTTACTTATGTCATTTTAACAAATAAATAAAAATCATTCAATAATATCACTGGATTTTTCGATCGTATCACATGATTATTCGATCGTATCAATGCATTTTTCATAAAAATTATTCAATAATATTCGATCGTATCACATGATTATTCAATCGTATCGATGCATTTTTCATTGATATGACCGCCCACATAAAAAAATATCTCATGAAGCACAAAATCGGTCCATACATATGAATAATTCGCTTTTTTTTCGAATACCTCTTAAATCACATGAAACGCACAAAATCGACCATTCATCTCTAACAATTTGGTCACAATCCCCTAAATCATTCAATTCCCTAATTCATTCAATCAACATGAAACTTGAGCTTGCCCCAAATTTGCGGACTACTCGTAACCCTAACACATCCAGAAATCACATCCCTCAATAAATAAAACCGAACAAACTTACAATTGTATTGAATAATGTTTCACAATTTAACAAATAATGTTTAGGATATTGTTTCGAATAACGCGGAGCAAGGATCGAAGATACCTGGTTTCGGAATTTCGAAAGTTCAAATAACTAAAAGGACCTTATTAGAATAAAAAAATCACAAAACTCCAGCAAATCAAAAGGGCATTCGCATCTTCCTCTGTTCTGTATATCAAATTGGAGATGATTAATTGGTTAGTCTCTGAATTGGGGAAGAACAGGAGGGTCAGGAGGTATAGAGACGATGGCAAGATATCGACAAAAAAAGGGCATTCGAATTGGTCTTCTTCATATTGAATAATCGGAATTCAAATAAGTAACAAACTTACATGGGTCTTCTTCGAATCAAAAGAGCCTTAGAAAACCGTCTGCGATCACCGAGGAGCAGCGCCTGGAGCTGCCTTTGGAGCTGGCTCTTGGCTTTCACGGCGAAAAGCTTCGGTGAATTCAAATAAAGAAGAAACAAATGGAACAAATTGAAGAAGTTGACCAATTTTTAAAAATTGAATTCAAACAAAGACCAATTTTAAAAAAAAAAATCAGAAAAGAAGAAACAAATAGAACAAATTGAAGAAGTTGACATACGTGATGAGGACAGCGCCTTTGGAGCCGCCTTCGAAAACCGTCTGCGACCACCGAGGAGCACCTCTCCACGTTCAGGCCCGATCGCCCTTTCGCTTCCCTCAGATCACCCCCAACCGCTTCTCTTTCTATCTCCGACCGCCGCCTTCGCAGTCGCCTCCGACCACCACCTTCAAATTGTTGCCGCCGTAGCCGGACTGAGAGATCGCGTCTCCACGTTTAGGCCCGATCACCCTTTCGCCTCCCTCTGATCGCCCCCGCTTCTCTTTCTCTCTCCTTTTGGTTGAAAACGCTTAATGTGTGGGATAGGGTTAAGGGGATTTGTAATCACGCGTCTATGTAAGGGTGAGATTGTGTTTTTGCAATTTTAATTTACAATTAATCTAAAATCCCAAATAATCTCAGCCTTCCATTTGTACTAAATCAACGATCCTGATTTGTGTACATGATACACGTTAAGGGTTGAGTACATATGATCTATCCTCTCTATATATATATAATGTGGATCATATGTTAACAACCCTATGGTGTTAAATGTTAACAAATCTGAACCTTTAATTATTAGATGATGGATGGTCCAGATTAATTAGATTTTTTGTGATTTTTTAAATAAAAAAAGTGGATCCCACTCCATTTCCCATATCAATCTCAATGTTAGTACGTGGGTTTCAATCTCCTTCTTCCCAACCCACATTAAAACCCTATTTATCAAACGTGTTGCCCTTCTCCATCAACCATTGGAAACCGCCCACCACCACGCCAGGCTCCATACGTGCAGACCACCGCCGACACCGTACCGGCCACCGAGGATCATCCATCACTGGTACCAGCACTCAGAAGAGCCACTGCGTAGGTTGGGAGGCGGCGATTGCTAGTGTCTAGTCGGACCTCTGTCACACGGTCGCCAACTCATGAGGTTTGTGATTTCGCCCGCTTTCTTTTTCTCTCTTTCTTTGGAGTGAAGATCTCGATTGGTGCCTCCTGGTTACAGCGCTCGTTGGCAGGTAAATCCTAATTTCAATTTCCATCAATTCTAGTTTTTAGTAATTGGACGGTGAATTAGTTAAGTCTTGTACGTGATGGAATTAATTGTGCTGTGATGGAAGGTTCATATTACACAAAGGGATTTTGAAGGGAAGGGAGTGATTGTATCTTGTATTACTGATCGATGAGGACCTGGTTCAAATGAAGTGGTTGAAATGATGTGATTTTTGTAATTGTATATATTATTATTGTAATTGAGACCTAATACCGAACAATTAATGGTAGAAAGACCTGCGGGCGCGGGCCGGGCTTGGGACGGGCTTTACCCGAAATTTTGTCCCGTTGTTGCGGACGCGGGCCGGGCTAAGCCCGCTTAACGGGTTGGAAGTCGTGTCCAATCCCGTCCGCGAATGCGGGTGTGGGTAGCCCGCGGGTACCCGCAAACCTAATCAATTTTTTCTTATTAAAGCTACAATAAGCCTATTGTAAATTTGTAATCAATTTTAATATATACATACATATATATATAGCTACTGTTTTTATTTTTTTAAATGAAATTAATGAATGTTAATATTTATATATGTAGCTACTGTTTTTATATATATCTGTGTATATATAAAGCTACTGTTTTTTATTGTAAATTTGTAATCAATTTCAAATGAATGTTAATATGAATGAATGTTACTATGAATACATACGTAGCTATATTTATTACATATATATCTACTATTTTTATTTTTTAAATGAATGTTAATATTGTTTATTACACATATATATACACACATATATTAATTGTAATAAAAAGGCGGGTACCCGTTACGGGCCTAGCGGCCCGTAACGGGTTGATTGATATGTCCAATCCCGCACCCACTGCGGGCGCGGGCCGGGCCTAGCAGCCCGCGTGGGCTTTTCCTCATGTCCAAGCCCGCCCGCTAATGCGGGCGGGCGGGGCGGGCCGAACGGGCCGACCCGCATTTGCCCAGGTCTAAGATCGAACAATTGATTGTGCTGTGATTTTTGTAATTGTATATATTAGTATTGTAATTGCGAACTAATACCCAACAATTGTATATATTAGTATTGTAACTAGAGTGATTATTCATATGTATGTGGGTACAAATTGTTTATGAATTTATCGACTATTCGGCAAGTTTAGAGTCACTATTCATTGATAATAAGGAATTATTCATGTTGGTAATTAGATGTGGGTTTATTGAAATTAAAATTCTGTTTAAAATTGTTCATGAATTTATCGAATATTCGGCAAATTCATAGTCATTATTCGTTGATAATCAGGAATTATTCATATATATGGGGGCAATTAGATGTAGGTTTCTTGAAATTGAAGCTCATGAATTTATCGACTATTCGGCAAGTTCAAAGTCACTATTCATTAATAATTAGAAATTATTCATATGTACAGGGACAATTAGATGTAGGTTTATTGAAATTCAAACTTTGTCTAAAATTGTTTATCAATTTATCGACTATTCGGTAAATTCAGAGTCACTATTCCTTGATAATAAGGAATTATTCATATGTATGTGGCTATGTGGGTAATTAGACGTGGGTTGAAATTCAAGCTCATGAATGTATCGACTACGAAAATAAAAATAATTAAGGCAACAAAAATAAAAATAATTAAGTCACAAGTATACTTTATCACATGGTGGTGCTTGTGGATATGTGGACATGTGGAAGTATTAGAGATGATGGAAGATTTAGCCTGTCAGATTGTCAAAATTAGCTTCGATCTTTTTCCCTTTTTCTCGTCACTTGTTTGACAATTTGTTGCTGGCCAGGTAGATCGAAAGTCACAATGATGCTCACCAATAAGGCACAGATGCATTTGACCAAAAATTCTCATAAGCTGCTTAAACCTTCCTCCTCCAATCAGCCAAGCACCGTTGTATCTAGCCCTCATGTTCGGAGCATCGGATTGTGTAAGGTGTAGGGGAATATTCCTAATGCTCAAGATTCGTCCATCTTCAATCTTCATGATTAGACAAATTGCCTCGCATCCCCCCTAACTTAGTCAAAAGGAGAAAAGATACTCGCATCGGTTTGGTGCGGAAGTGAACGAATGACAATAAGGCAAAAGAGCATCAACACGGCGCCGCGGGTGCAGTTGATCGGGCCACGGGTGCCGATGAGCACATAGGTGCATTGGCCACATCGGTTGTGGAATAAGAAGGAATTACAATAACATCCATTTCATAGCTCTCATTCATATGCAGACTACTCAATAGCAATTCTCTTTCACTCAATTTGATCAAATCATTCATAAACTCTAATCCTAATTCTCGTATGAGTCAGGCTTATTATTGGCCAAGGGTATAATTTTATGGAGCTTAAAAGAAAATGATTAAGGCTTAAAAATAGCTACAAGCAAAGGATATTACATAGGGTAGATATGGATAAAATATGGCTAAGAAAATAATTGCCTTTATCACTTAAAACTAATAAGCAATGAACATTTAAAGTCAGCCTCGAAAAATAGATAATCATGTCAGTATTAAGAGGTAATATACATAAGGAGAGTAAAATCACACAAGAAAGCAAAAGGGTATATAAGAATATCCTTATACGGCCAAAAATTCTCACTATGACTATATTTTGTTGGATTTTAATCTTGTCTATGAACAATAGATCATACATGCTCAATTACGTTCTCCTAATCATGCTTCACATAAAAAAAAATTTACGACAAGGCTAAGCAATTCAAACATGCTATGGAACTTATATGATCATGCCTAAATAGAATTCAGAACCAACTGGGTAAGATGGTTGTTTAGACAACACACACATATGCAATGCATGATATTTTTGGGTTTTTTTTTTAACATTTTTCAATTTCTCTTTCTTTTTTAGATTTTATAAGACTTGAATTTTAAATGTGACCTAATTATAACAAAAATTAAAGATGAATGTAGAAAAAACAAACATGAATGCATATACTAAAATGGAGATGCTAAACTCCTCCCCACCCTTAATACTTTCATTGTCCTCAATGAAAACAATAAAAAAACAACGAAAATAAAAATAATTAAGGCACAAGGGAGGAAGGGACATACTTTATCCCATGGTGGTGTTGGTGGATATGTGGACATGTGGAAGTATTGGAGATGCTGGAACATTTAGCCTGCCAGATTGTCAAAATTAGCTTCGATATCTTTCCCTTTTTCTAGTCAATTGTTTGACAATCTGTTGCTGGCTAGGCAGATTGAATGTGACAATGATGCTCACGAATAAGGGACAAATGTGTTTGACCAGAAATTCTCATTAGGCTTCTCAAACCTTCCTTTCTAATTAGTCAAGCACCGTTGTATCCAACCCTCATGTCTAAAGCATCGGAATGTCTAATGTGTAGGGGAATATTCTTGTTGCTCAAGATTCGTCCTTCTTCAATCTTCATGATGAGACAAATTTCCTAGCATCCCCCCTAACTTAGTCAAAAGGAGAAAAGAGACTCGCATCGGTTTTGGTGCGAAGTGAACGAATGGAAAAAAGGTAGAAGGGCGTCAACACAGCGCCGCAGGTACAGTTGATAAGGTCGCGGGTGCCGATGCGCACATGGGTGCAGCGACCGCATCAGTTGTGGAGATGATGAGATCTTTTGATGCTGGATCCTCACAAAGCTTCGAGATCAACACAATAAATCTTCTTCTGTAGAGCCGTCGGCAAGTGACGCACAAGAACGGCAGGCGCCGATGAGGTATCGACGGGTGTCGTTGGTCATTGGTGATCGCCAATGCTTCTAACTTCCTGCTGATGCTTTGACTCTTCTTTGAAACCCAATTTGATGTCGAATCTCTTCAAACCTGACGTCAAAGGTCAAAACTTGCAAAAGAAAGTGAAAAGTGATGGCTTTCAATAAAGGGTTAGAGCTTAGTGAATAAGGGAGGAGAAAAGAATTAGGGTTTATGAGCGGAAGATAGAATTTGAAAATTTTTAGATAAAAAGATAGAATGCAAAGATAGGATGATAAAAAAATTTCATCCAAAGATAGAATATGTAAAGATTTGCCTTCCCAAGTTAAAAAATAAATCAGATTAGTGGTGTGGATCCCTCCAAATCTGTCGTTAATGAACCAAATTCAACAAACTTGGGCTTGTCAACAGGCGCTGAGACCTATTAGTGGGCACTAATTAGTATATTATGCTTTTGGTCTCAACGGCGGGCAACAGTCCTCTGGCGCGAGCGTCGCTCATGCAGATCTCCGCTTTCCTTCTTTTTTCTTCCTCCGTCTCCCGAAGCTCTTTGACCGACATTGTTAGTTCCACAAGCCTCCAAAAAAACTATCTATCATCCATGCTTATCCTATTTTAAAAGCTTACGTTGGGTTGCCTCTTAAGAAGTGTCCTTGTTTATCGTCTAAGACCCGACGATTTATTCTTCCTTGCGCTCAAGACTCATGTGGACATTGTCAGTTCCCTCAAAAGCAAATTAAAATTTTGTACCCACCCATTATTTGAGTGAACACTAGGGGTGTAAAGAGTGGCAATTAGGGATACATCATAGAATATTCTTGCCCGTTCTTCATCCCTTCGAGCTTGATCTCCTCTTGAAGGAAAGTATGACCACCAACACAGTTCTATTGACAACTTGTTAAAGTAATGATCCCAGGGATCTATGTATTTACCACAACCTTCAAAGGTGTAAACTTTCACCATTTCTTGCGCGAGAGCCACAGAGATCGACTCCAAACTTTGCTCTTCAATAGGGAAGATGTTGATGGCTTTTTCGGATGGACTAGGGGCCAAATCACATGGATCCTCATGTGTTAACTCATGAGGCTCCAAGTTATTGAGCATCGAGCTCTATTCGTCCTCTTTAATTTCTCCATCATTGCTTATGTCTTGGCTTTTTTCAATTTGAAGTTCAATGCTTAGTCTTTGCTTCACCGAGTGTGGGAAGAGTTAGCGTAATTTCTCCTCAAGTTGCCTTATTTCTTCACGTAACTCCTTTGGCATGCCATCCTCCATGAGTGAGTTGGAGTACTTCATTGAAGTGTGCAACTCTTCCTCGGCCAAGTCGTGGAAAAGGCACCATATTTCCGACCATCACAACCTTTCAAGCCTTCCATTACTCATGGACCTAGCACATGTTTTGTATTCAGGAGTCATGCCTTCAAGTATCTAAATAACCACATCTTGCAAACTATCATGGGTACCATGTAAAGAGCGGATTCTTAATATAGCCTCCACCTTCATGAGTTAGTCGTAAAACTTCTCTCATGGGAACTGAGGTAACATCTTGGAAACAAATTAGTAGTGAGGTGCCGTGAACCGTAAGATAAGTTCACGACAGGATTAGAAATATATACTCCCTCCGATCCAAAATAAGTGTCGTTTTAGACTTATAAATTTGATCCAAAATAAGTGTCGTTTTATATTTTCTAGGAAATATAATAGATTGATTAATGAAAATTGTTATTGAAAATTATTTTTGCTGACTACTTTTTATGTCAAACTCTTCACTTATTGGTTGAAAAAGTTGGTAAGCATTTAATAAGTGATAAGATTTAGAAAAAATATATAAAACCAATGATAATTAATATTTTACTTAAAAATTGTGTGAAGAGCTAAAATGACACTTATTTTGGATCGGAGGGAGTATACAATAATCAATAACTACAAAAAAACAAGGAAATAACTTTGACTCCCCAACAACGGAGCCAAATTTTGATAGAGTTAAATGTCGTGGTTCACCTCTCCAAAAGTAAATCCCAATTCACATATTACTAAGTATAGTGAATAAGTATAGGGTCGATCGTACAAAGAAGCAAGCATTCCAGATTTTATAGCTATCGATTAGACAATATGAAGATGAGATTGAATGAAAGTAAACACAAAAGGAAAAGCAAGTAATATGTATAAAAACAATAAGTATAGGAAGTGGGAAGATGAGATCCTATATGATACTTTTGCACATTGTGAGGTAAATATTCCACTTTTGAATTTAATTAAGTTTGTACCTCGCTATGCTAAATTTTTAAAGGAGTTATATACCATCAAGAGAAAGAAAAGGATGAAGAAGAAGAAAAAGGTAAGTTTGAATGACAATGTCTTTGCTATCTTACAAAAGAAATTGCCTTAGAAGTGTGGAGACACAGGTATGTTCACGATTCCATGTGCGATTGGAAATACTAAATTCAAACATGCTATGTTGGATTTAGGAGCTTCAATCAAAGTTATGTCATATAACTTGTACATGTTTTTGGGTCTAAATGCTCTGACATAGACAAGGGTTACAATACAACTTGCCGATAGATCTCAAATCAAACATAGGGGTATTGTTGAAGATGTCTTAGTTATGATTGATGATTTGATTTTTCTTGCTGATTTCTTTATGCTAGATATGGAACAGAAAATCCTTGAGACTCCAATTATCCTAGGAAGACCATTCCTAAGGACTGCAAAGAGAAAGATTGATTGCTTTGAAGGTTCACTGACCATGGAGTTTGATGAAAGGAAAGTATAGTATTCACTTTTAATCCTATTAAACTTTCTTCTGGAAATTCTTTGGAAATGTCAAATGCTAATAATGTTGATTGCAATGATGAAATTTAGGATTTGTTAGAGAAGACTAATGAGAATGATTTATTTAATGTTAAATCTTCTAACAAATTGCAATATTGTTTAGGAAAAAGAAGAAGCCAAGAAGGATGTTGAGAATTTCATTGATCCACACAAGTCTATATTTTTTCCAATGAAAAGTTATTTCCAAATAGTGTGGAAGTTTATGCAATTTCAGGACAACCTCCATGAATTCAAGTTCAAGAAAAGAAGTTAATGGAGGAAATGGATGAGTTCTTGGATAGGACATTACAACTTCCATGAGTGCCCGCGCTTGTCAAGAAAAGAACAAGTGTAGAGGACCCTGGTGGAGGAAATTGAGCAAAGAGAGCAACACGTCGAGCCAATGACATGAAACAAAGACGCTTCTTGGGAGGCAACCCAAGGTAATTAGATATATTTTCTATAAGTTTTGCATTAGTTTTCAATAAAATAAAGTAGGACATGTCATTTTTTTTTTTTGTAGTTTTAGCGATATTTGGTGTTAGAACTAACTTGTAGGAAAGTTTGAAGAAAGTAAAGAACGAAGATTGGAAACCACAGAGAACCAGCGCCCGCCGCTTCTGCGTGCCTAGTAACCGATTTGAATTTTTGGAAAGGCCACGAGATTCATTATTTTTGTCCTATATCTTTTTGTCTCTTTCCATATAAATACTTTCCATCTTCTATCTTTTGCCCTTTTCTCAAGCTTTTGCCTCAAGCAACCAAAACACTAAAACCTCATACTCAATCCAAATTCCAAAAATCTTAAACCCTTGAATTTCAATCAAAAAGCCTATCTTTTCTTGTTTTCCATCATCCATTCATCCCATCTTCGATCATCCTCAAATCACCAATTTCATTCTTTTCTAACCATCATCTACCATCATCCACAAAATTCAAAAATCCAATTCTTAAATCCCTACCAAAACCAATCTTTTTCACCATCACACCCACCCCTTTCACTCAAGAAGGCTTGAAATCAAGTTTTGTGCATCAAATAAGCATTTGGAAGGAGTTTTGACGTCCGGACAGTGACGTTGAAATTCATGATTCACGGTTCCGTTGAAACCGACGCCTGTCGCTAGAGAACCGGTGTCTGTCGCTGTCGTGGAGAGGAGATATTTCATGGTTTTGTGAGTTCTTTCAATTCTTCTTCGATTTTTTTGTGCATTATGACTACTCTTTCCAACGAGGGGAAGCCTGGGTATTTGTCTAGAGTTGAAGAAGAGTGTTGGTATCGCTTGGGAGATAGAAGCTATCAATCAACTCGGTTCTTTCACTTGGAGACATTGCAGAGACTTGGACTTCTTAGTCCTTTGATGGCTTTGTTAGAGAATGGAGGCCTGAGTAACTTTTTGACTCTGAGTGCACCAATCTACCTTGCTCTTGTGTGTGAATTTCTTGCAACTTTGGAAGTGTGCTCTGACAACGATATTCATGTCAGGATGCTAGGCAATGAATGTTTAGTGACCAAGAATGTTTTGGCTCTTGCTTTTGGCATGAACAGGCCATGGTCAAAGGCATGGCGGAGAAACATGTCTAACCCCACCATAAGAGAATTGGGAAGCAGTCACTGGAATTCATGAGGGATAGAAGGACCGAAATTATGACTATTTGATTACACATCCTGCTCTCTGTTTGTGCCACATAGTCTTGAGTCCTGCTTTCTAGGGTTTGGCATAGCCGTAGTGTGTCCCCTTAAGAATGTGGATGTGGTTCCATTGTTTGACGTCAGAGGTTACCACCACACCAAATCAGGTGTAGCAATTCCTAGCCACTTGTGCTGATACTCTCCCAGTCAAGCGAGGGGGGGGGGGGGGAGTCACACCTGCTTCATCTCTTTTGGTGGCATGGTCACTCTGATTGCGCAGTGCTTGGACATTGATTTGAGTTCGTTGAAGCCATTGCAGTCCTCCAAGTACTTGGATATGTCTACCTTTCTCAACACTCGCATCATTGAGAGGGTATTCATCCCTCAAATGAGTGAAGGTTTCCGTTGGTTATCAGGCACTAAAAGGGAGCATCATCAGTACCTTCCAGTTTCTTTACCTGTGTGGCCTACTCTAGTAGCTTTCAGAATTAATCATGCCAGCCTTGATGGAGCAATGATTTTGGAGGTCCCTTCTCCAGATAAACCATTATTAGAAGATGACGCTCGCGATGATGACTTCAATATGTCTTATAAAACCGATCATGTGCTATAATTTATTGAGGATATTGATCGTCGCTTGACCAAGATAGAGAAGTGATAGACACTATGTTTCTAGGATCTGAAGAGTCAGCAAGTAGCTTTGAAGAAACAGTTAGAAGAGATCCATAACAACCTTATGAGCCCATGGCTTGAGATGCAGAAGCTTGTGTCAACATTCAGAAGGCCACCCTCCACCAACTCAGTGAGATGTTAGTTATCCCTTCCTTCACCTAACTTTATTTCATTGTTCTTTTTGTTTAGAGTAGATTTAGTTCATGTTTAAGTTCATGTTTCAAGTTTATGTTTCATGTTTATTTTCATGTTTTAATTTGTTCTTATGATATTCTAGTTTAGTTTATTTTTCAAGATAGAGTTGTTATGTTTAGAAAAAAGAGTATTTATGTTAGTTTATTTTCGACAAAAAGAAAAAAATGTGAAAAATGTGAAAAATCCAAAAATATTATGCATTGCATACATATGTGTTATTCAAATACCCATCTAGCTTAATTTGTCCTCTATTTTATTTTGAGCATATAAATCCCATGGAATTCTGAATAATTTAGATTTATCTTATCTATTTGTTTTTATATGGGACATGATTTAGCATATGTAATTGAGCATGTATGATCTAAGTTCCTAGGCATGATTGAGATCCAACAAAAACTTGTCCTAGTGAGAATTTTCAACTTTATAGGGATTGCATCTATATTCCCTCCTCTTTTGTTTTGTGATTTACTCTTCTTATGCATTTGTCTCTGAGTATTGATGATAGCATGCATTTAGATGGTCATAATAGGTTTCATTTAGCTTAGTTAAGATGCATATCATGCATGGTTTAAGCACAATTTGCATATTTGCTCTCTATGTTGGTGGAGTCGGAATCTAGACGTTTTTATTGATTATTTCAGGTAACTGTGGATCCTAGGATGAGACATGGATTGATGAAACATTAGATGAGGATGTCTAATTGATCGAGGAATCTTACATGAAGATCTAAAGAGGTCTTGAGAAGAAGAAGCGAGCCTAAAAAAAAAACAAGTCTGCAGAAGTTGTCGCCAGACATGCTGAACTTTTTTTGCACTTTCTGGAGGTCTCAGTTGTCCGATCGACCATTAAGACCATGCGTTGGAAAGCTCTTTCAGAGAGCTACAACTTTTCTGTTGACGTTGATAGCTGATTCAAAGAATATTTTTCTTAAAAGACCGATACAGCGACCGCCGCATTAGTACTGCAGCGACGTGTTTAAGGTTTTTGCGCAGCGACGGTTTTTTCTATCCAAGACCTATTCATCTATCTTTTGGAGGCCGACTCTTGGGACGATTTTAGAGAGGGCTTAGCCCTAGGTTTCCACTTCATTTTTCTATTCTACGTTCGATCAGACACTTTAGAGATTGAGCGACGTTTTCCATGAGGAACTAAACTCATCGGTTCTGCCTATAATTTGAAGCTTTATTTGGATTGATTGTGAGTTTCTAATTCTCGTTCCTTAATTCCTTGATTGAATGCTTCAACTTCTTTGCGCTTATTGAATTATTGTTTTGTTCTATCTTGTCTGGCCAACTTGTTAGATCAATTCAATTGCTAGGGTTTTGTAGATTCCTGATTGTGAACCTTAACCTAAGTAGCAAACTTATCCCTTTAGGGCTGATTGAACTAATTGGATAGGTAGGAAGTTGGATGTGTTGTTAAATCCCTCTTTAGGGACTGCAAATACCTTGGTTAATCTCTGAACTTAAAGCTATCAGTTGGGTTAAATCCTTCTTTAGGGACTGTTCGATTGATAAAGGGTTGCTAGGACTGATTGGACTAGTAACTATATTAGGTCGGGACAAGGGCATTCATAGGAAACTTAATAGGACGAGAAGAAGTTACAATGATCGCTTCAACCAAATAAAGTGGAAAATTGTAGGTAGAACTGCTTCTCTCATTTGTTTGAATCTTAACCATTTACCCTTGCTTTCGTCAATTCGCACACTCCTAAAACCCCCATTTGGTTACTTAATCGGCACTTGAATCATACTTGAGCAACAAATCTCCCTGTGGATCGACCTCTTACTTATTGCTGTACTAGTTATAGGTTTGAGTTTACTTTGATGGATCAACGACAGGTTTTCCCTCCGTCAATTGACATGGTTATTCTTTATTGAGACGGATTTTATACATGATCATTGCTTATGAGTTGCATATGATAGAGGCAATTATTTCTTAGCCTATATTTATCCATACCTACCTTATGTTATGTCTTTGTTTTGAAGTCAATTTGAGTCTTTAGCCTATTTCTTTTGAAGCTCCACAAAATTCATGTTTCCTAGCCTATGATAAGCCTTACCCATAAGAGAATTAGGATTTAGAGTTGGTTAATGGATGATATTTTGAGTGGAAGAAGAAAAGCTAAAGTGTGTGTTATGTTTAGAGGATTCAAGGAAAGATGTAATGTTATGTGCTTATTTTTCCTCATATTGTATTTCATGTATATGGCTCAAAAGAAAAAAAAAGTAAAAAAAAAGAAGAAAAAAAGAGGCTTATTATATATTTTTGCATATGAGACTTGGATAAAAGTTTGATTATTGAGAGTTATCCTCTTTTGAGTGTTTGAGAGTTTTATGTTATGTTGAGAGATGATACTTATTTATGAAAATTTTGATGTTCTTATGTGAGCTTGATGTTACTTTTGAGTTGATTTGAGTTATGTTGAAAGTTTTAGGAATCTTAGGTCTCGGAATTGGAAGCACCACATGACCAAATACAATTCCTTGTCTTTATGTTTATACCAAGCTTCACTACAACCCCACCGAATGGAGTCTTCTTTGAAGGTTTCCATTAAGCGAACGTCCTCTTGATGTTCTTATTATGCTTTGATGTATCCCGTAGAGATTTTGTTATATAAATGTCAATATTTAAGATTGATATTTGCATATTCAATTGAGTTGAGATGTTATGCTTAAAGCCTAGACACATGAGATGAGAGATACACATATTATCCCTTGTGAGGTTGGATTGATAAGCTTGCGGGCTACTTGATCATTCATGTACATGCTAGGATGTTTGTGTGCCTTATTCATGTTTTCATTTGTGATGATGTTGCTTTTGAAGAGTTTGAATTATGAAGGAATCTCCCGTGGGATGCATTATTTTTTTATTATTCTTCAATTGCTTGAGGACAAGCAAGAGCTTAAGTGTGGGGGAGTTTGTTAATGCATATTTTAGATAGGCATTATAGGTAGTTTTAGATTCATTTAGATAGGATTCTTGCATGTTTTGTAGTTAATTCCTATTGTTTTCTATTCTATCATTAGAGTCCGGAATCTACATTCTTTTGTGTTTATTCTGCAGTTTTACAATCTGAGCATAGTTGGAGAATTAAGATGGATAAAAGGGCTGATTTTGGAGTATGGAAGAGGCAAAGGAAGAACATCAAGGGAGCTAAGGAAGAACAACATCGAAGCTAAAGAAGAATCACGGAGCCAGAGGGACGGCGCCCACCACTTTTCTACTAGCACTCACCGGTTTCGCAGGTCTCAGGATTATGATTTCGCCCGAATCTTTTTTAATTAGTTTATTATTATTTTACTTTCTAGGGTTAATAAGGTCGACTCCTATCTTATATAGGCCGACTCTCTTAGGGTTTAGAAAGAAGAACATAACAAAAAAAACATACTTTTCTATCGATTTCATTTAGGTTATAAGTTGCTAAACTCATAGTTTCGCCTGTGATTCGGAGACATGGTTGAGTGAATTGTGAGGATTTGATTTCATATTGTTATTCATGAGTTATTTTACTATCCTTGTTCTTATTGTTATGATTTTCACATGTGCCCTCTTGATTGATCACCTTGATAAAATTTGCATCTTTGCTAGTGATTGATGATTTCGTAAGAGTAGTTGATCCATAGTAGCAAGCAATAGGTAATTGTTCTTGTGAAAAAATCAATTATCTATGCAGGATAGTAACACTTGTTTAAATATTGGTTCCTTTGAGATTAGGGTTGAAGGGGTTAGAGCCTTTGACAATCTAGTTTCTTAGAAGGGTTGGTATTGCCAAACTGCCATGTTCTTTGGGACTTTATGCAGCTATGTGTATTAAGAATCCATTTAGGGTCGCATATAGTGTAAGAGAATGGTAAGCCTGTAAGGAATATCAATCCATCTAAACCAAAGACGGAATAACCATTTAGAATAACAATGAAATCAATCCAAGGATCATGAATCTCAACCATTGTCAAGAGTTAGAGGTGAAGCGCTTTACATCATATTGATATCTTTTCCAACCATTGCTACTTTTGTTTATTTAATTATTCTATTCATCTCAGTTTACAATCATTTTGCTCTGAATCACCATAGGAAACATGAATCGAACTACTCTGTGGGTTTGACCCCTACTTGTATGTTATACTAATCTTTTGTTTAGCTTGAGTTATGGATATTTATTGTATTTGGGACTAGGACATGAACCATCATTCTAACACGTCACCAAGGGGTCAATTTGGGGATGATGGAATTTGATTTTGATTTTTAGATGTGACAAAACTCGATGAGCGGAAGCTTTGCATTGACTCGGTGAGAATTTGATTTACACTGAGCTTCCTACGTATCCACTTATTGGTGGAATCAAGTCATCGTAGTTTCATTTTACTTGAATGGCTTAACTTTATTTTGAACCGAAGAAAGTCTTTTTCGAATTTGTGATTGAACTCCACGAGCTTTGGCTTGACATAGAGGCGACATAATTCGATGTATTCAGGATTTGACACTGGATTTCCTACGTAACTCATGAAACAGTATCATAGATACAATTCTCAATACAATTTAGTTCCAAGGTGAGTCGTGCTCGGCTAACTTCGCTTAACAGTTTTGCTTATGTTTCAATAGAATGGTTAGGATATGTGAGGGTTATTTTTATGTGCTTTATTATGTTTCTTTGATTCATAAATAGAAGGTATGCATTATGATTATCTTGATTCCCTTCATACTGATATTGCATTAGTGTTGTTAGTTTATCTTATTCTTAGCTGTCCATTAGGATAGATTTGCATCATTCTAGGATTATAGCTTCATTCTACTATTGTGGGCTTTAATCCGTTAGTGGCAAGCATGCCATGTAGCGATGGGTATGGACTTATGATAATGTAAAAGAATGACATGGAAGTTTATTTCTTTTAGTGGAAGCGATAACAAGAGATAAGAACCAGATGATGTAATGGCCCGAGTTATAATATTCGGGTTACGTTTCGAAGGTCGGATACCTTCGTTAGGATCTTGAAATCCAAGTACGGGTTGAAGTTTCAAAATAAAAAATGTTAGATGGAAAGAAGGGATTTCGGAACCCTAAAACTCACGAATGGTCTGTTGGAGACCTACTTGTCCTAATTGTCTAAATCGTGGCAAGTGGGTTAAGTTCGAAAAGCATACAACCATAAAACATAATACACAGTCGCCACGACAGAGCTGAGTCAAAACAATATGATAAGTACTAAGAGAGTAGTCTCAAAAGGTGGGGTGAGGTCTAGTCAGTCTCTCGATCATATATCGCCAAAGGAACATCCCCGCTGATGCATCACAGAGCAATCAGAAATCTGCAAACAATCCTCTAAAAGAAGAACGGGGAAAAGGAATTAGATTGAAACACGCATGTGGGACCGGAGTCCCTACTGCGATCACATAGTACACGCAATACCTAATAAAGATGCTTCTAATGCAATACCATAATTAAACAATAAGACATGCTGACAGTTTATAAAGTGATGGAAATGCAGTAAATGGGCCCACACAGAATGCCAAGCGGCATGTCCTGACTCTCTCTCATAAAATCCTCGCCTCATTTGGGGTGGGGTGAATTCGTGCCTTAGTCGGGGCAGGAATATATGTATCAACATCGTCCACATCTACGTCAAGGTTAGAGTACACACATACACACACACATATATTAGTAGAATTGTCCTAACCTACACCGAGGTTGGGATCCGCACCTATGCTGGGGTGGGATGTAAAATATGTATAGAATCATGCTCACACTCTCAAGGACTCAATCAGGACCAATTTGATGGGGCTGGGTTGTCTTATGACCCTAGCAAAGACTCTAATGACTCACAAATAACGGTCGTTTTGTTTCCAAATACATAAAGTAAACAGATTCTCGCCTAGTATACCATATGACTACATGCCTGAGAGTCTGATTAGAGTAAGCTCCTAAGGGAACATACCTGGAATAGCGCGCATAACAGCAACAATAATATCCAGTAAGTTAGATAAGCCAAACACATCACAAATCACCTAATAGTTAATAGGATAATATAAGTCTAAAGCATAGAAGGACCAATCTAATGCTACACAGAACCTAAGCATAAACAAGCACACGCAAAAGCTTTTCAAAAACCGAATAAGTTTAAAAAATGACTTGTTTCCAAAGTCATTCATATTCTCAATAGCGTTCTCATTATCTTAGTCCGACATCTCATTATTAATTCCGATATTCAAATTTCCAGTCCAATCTCAGTTCAATGTCATAAATCAATGTCCGGGTTCAAGTCAAACAATTAGAGTCTGAAAAGTCCAGTTAAAGTCCAAAGAGTCCGATTAAAGTCGAAAGAGTCCGGTTAAATAGTTCGAAGGTCCAAGAGCCAAGCTCTTCTGAGGCTAGATCTCCTTTCTTTTGACCTAAATGGGGAGGGGTGGGTAAAGGTGCGCCTTTATGAGGTTTAAAAGCGAATGGAAGCAAGGACAGAGGGAAATGAAGGATTTATCGCGAGAAACACGAATAGGGTCGCTGTTGAGTTCTTCCTCACGGTGGTGACCGGGCTCTTGTGGCAGCGAAATGCCTTTTGCAGCTTCTGGATCACCAACAATGGCAAGGCTGGAGCTTCTTCTTGAGCATGAACATGAGGAGGGTGAGCTGGAAGGTGATTTTAATGGCCTTTGTCTAAAGAAAAACAACAAGAATAAGGTGGTGGTGGAAGATGGTGTTTGAAACTTGAAAATGGAGGAAGAAAGATGGGATTTTTTGGTGTTGTTTAAATCTGAAAATGAGAGTGAGGGTTGAGAGAGAGTGTTGGTGTTGTTTGAACAAATTGGGAAAAGGGCAAGGGTGCAGGCGGGAGAGAGAGAGAGAGAGAAATTGTCCCAATGACCCAATTCAAATACTCGAAATTTGAATCCCGACATCCGATCTCTCAACCCGATTCCCAACTCATAATTACCAATCGAATTTTGAAACCCAAGAAAGTTAATCGGGTAAAATCTAGCTCATGTACTCAAATCTCAAGTCAAAATAGCGGAATTGAAATCCGTCGGAAAAACCCACTCTAAACAATGCCGGAACTTATTTTAGGAGGTCTTAAATAATCTAATAGCTAAGGATGAAAATTCTCAAAATTTCCAAAATTCTGAATTTTATTCGTTTTAAATCATCATTCGATTAAAATATTATTTAAATATTTTCCAGGATTTACATCATCCACCTCTAAAAATAAGTCTCATTCTCGAGAGATAGGGGCTCAATAGTTGACTGTTTAGAGCATTTTTCAACTGTTTCTGGGACTGGAAGTGAGTCCATCAAAATCATCCTTCTACCTAGCAGGAGCAAAGGAGGAAGATAAATGCTACTTGATGTCTAGATCAGGTTTCATTCAAGGAGTATTTCCTTTCAAGTACCTTGGAATACCTATTTCTTCTGGCAGGCTAACCATTTCCCAGCTTTTCCGTTCCTTGATAAGTTACTGACCCACATAAGCTACTAGAATAGCAAAACTTTGTCTTATGATGGAAGAGTAGAATTAATCAGCGCAATCCTTCAAGGAATTCAAGCATTTTGGTTCTCAATTCTCCCTTCCCCTTCTACTCTTATTCATAAAGTTAATAGTCTTTGTGCAAAGTTCTTATGGAAATCTCGCAGGGTCAGTTGGAAAGATGTATGCTTTCCAAAATCAGAGGGTGGATTGAGACTAAAGGATCTCAAAACCTGGAATTCAGCCTTCCTTACTAGGATCCTTTGGGACATCCTAAGAAAGAAAGATAGCCTCTCGATAAGATGGATCCACCATGAATACCTTCAACAAGGGAGAATCTGGAACTGGAGTGATAATGCATATTTTATATAGGCATTATAAGTAGTTCTTATTGCATTTAGATAGGAGTTTTGCATATGTTTTTTTCTATTTCTATATCTTTCTTGTGAAGTATTCGAGTTCGAAATCTACGCATTTTTAGTGTTTATTCTGCAGTTTTATATTCTGACCTTGGATGAGATCTTGGAAGAGCTTAAATGGATGATTTAGGAGTATATGAAGGCTAAGGAAGGAGCATCAAAGGAGCAAGGAAGCACAACATCGAAGCTAAGAAGGATTACGGAGTCTCTTGGGACAGCGCCCGTTGCTATTCCACTGGCGCCTGTCGGTGTCCTGTGTTCAACAATTGTCGATTTTAGTCCGAAGATTCTATTTGATTATTATATTATTATCTTATTCTCTAGGGTTTTGCACGCCTTTTTATAGGTTATTTTCATTCATTTGTTAAGAGAGGAGTTGGTTTTTGCCGTGAGACACTTAGAGAGAGATGATCGTTGCTTTGGCTATGAGTTGCTAAACACATAGTTTCGCCTGTGATTCGAAGACATGGTTGAATGAATTGTGAGGATTTGATTTCAATTAGTTATTTATAAGTATATTTATCATCTTGTTCTTATTGATATGAATTTGTGTTCCTTTCAATGATTGATCACCATGTTAGGAATTGCATCTATGCTTTGAATTCGTTGTTGATTTCTCGATAGCAAACGAATTCATTGATTTAGTGATATTTCTATGTCTTTGTAGTGGATGATATCGATTAATCTATGTCGAGTAGATGTTCATAAGGCCGAGTGGGTTGTTCCCTTGTCTTCTATTTGCATTGAATCGATGTGCCAATTGGTCTTAAGAACTTGAATCGTTAATGCTATTCTTTAGTGATATTGAATAAGAACATTGTATCTTTGCAGAACAATCAACCTTAGTCAAGTCAACATATACTCTATAACTACTATGGAATCAATCCTAGGACCTTGAACCTCAACCATTGTCGAGAATTACAGGTGAAATTCTTTTCTATCTTATTATCAATACTTTGCAATCATTATCCTGTTTACTTTATTTTGTCATCAAGTTGTTATAAACTATTGCTATTATCTTTAGAAATCATTGTTAGGAATATTATAATTACAACCCTTTCTCTCTATGGGTTCGAGTCTGGACTTCATCGCTATACTAATCTATTGGTTTAAGCATTGAGTTAGGATATTATTATTATTTGGGCGAAGAAAAAGGTAACGATGTTCGTGGACCACCAAATTCTTGGCGTCGTTGCCGGGGAAAAAAAGAGTTTGCTTTAATTTTTCTATCATTGATTTCTTTTTATCTTTATTTTTATTTTAGTTTTTTTTTTGCTTTTCTTTAGGTTGTTCTTATTCTTGTATGGTTCAAACTCGCTCTCTAAGTCATCACCTTTATCTTTTGATCCTGATATTGAAAGATCTCTTTCTAGGTTGAAAATGAGGCTCGATTTTGATCAAAATAAGGAGATGGCAGACAACGAAAACAACAATAACGGCATCATCAATCCACCAAGAAGGACCTTGAGAAGCTTGAAGGAACCTAACTTGAATGCACAACAGCTTGCAATTAGACTTCTTGCTCTCCCTGAGGGTTCCTAGTTCGAATACAAATCAAATTGGTCTACTATTTTACCTAATTTTCATGGATTGTCTAGGGAGGAACCAAACAAACACCTTGCAAACTTTGCTAGTGTATGCGATAGACTTAGACCCCAAGGCGTGACCGATGACCAATTAATGCTTAAAGTGTTCCCCATTACCTTAAAAGATACGGACAGCGATTGGTTATATTACCTTCCCCCCGAAAGCATTACTACTTGGGTTGAGTTAAAGAAAGCTTTCCTTCAAAAGTATTTCCCTGCTACTCGCCTCGGTAAACTCAAAAAAGAATTGTCTAGTATTAAGCAATCACCTACGGAGAGTCTTTATGAGTATGTTGAGAGATTCAAGAGGCTTAAGGGTAGTTGTCCAAAAGCAAAGGAACCTCCCTGTTCCTCAGCTTCCTGACACGACAACCAAGGATCCTAACAGGACGCTCTGCAAGGGAATGATCGGCCTCAACATGGAGGTCAGAATGGTCAAGAATGTGGCTAAGTTTGGGAACATAACAATGAAGCTGAGACATATGAAAGACATCGTGCACTCCAACAAAGGACAGGGGTAAGGCTAAATGACAAGCTACCTCTCCTACCCTCTCTAGAACCTCAAAAGGGACCAACAAGGCTCAACTTGCCCTTGATGCTAAAACATCAGACCCCTTGGGTGGCGATACTCTAAGCCATACATGTTCTCTGTAGTCTCGGTCCTTGTCCCATCAAACTAGCGACAAGCTGTGCCTCCCGTACAATGCCTCGCAAGGAGTCATCTTGATTGAAGAATGGTAGCTATTGTCGTATGAGAAATCGTCCAACGGTAGATATTTGACCCATCTGTCTTTGGATGGAATGTAGTGCTAGACTGTAGTCTAGTCCCCAGAGCCTCATGAATATGCTGCCAGAATCTAAAAGTGAACCGTCCACCTCTCCCGAAAACTATCCTCTCAATAACTCCATGAAGCCTCACAATCTGTCAGATGAACTCCTTAGCTAGCCTCGAAATATGCCAAGTCTCCTAAATAGCGATGAAGTGTGCCTCTCGCAAAATCCTCTACCTCAAGTCCTAGGACCGATGCGTTAGGGGCCCACCACGCTTTCGCTATGCCGCTCTAGTACTATCCAGCTGACCATTCTCTTCTTCATGTTGTCATTCATCAAAAGTAGTGCAAAGGTTTCTAAGTTAATGGGGATAGGGTAGATACAAGGGCGAATAACCCGAATTCCCTATGGGACCCAACACGGACTGAAACTGACGATGACAAGACAAAAAGACAAGATCCCAACCCGAGAATGAATATGGTGCCCTTATGGAATTCTATGAGGTTATAATGCGGCAAGTAAGACACATATCAATCATGAAGTATACTAGTCACATCAAGGGACACCAACATGTACCTATATCAATGAATAACAACAACATATATTGGTAACAAGGAACATGAGGACGTACATATGGGACAATTTAGCAATATATCATTCCTCAGGTAATAGACAAACTTAGCATATTAAGAAACATGTATGCATGATTTCAGCAATAGACTTGTTCGGCACAAAGCTATGCGATGCCTAGTAAACATCACAGGGTATCACATGTATGGTTAATCACTCATGTCGAGTACACACATAGGTAGGTCATAACGATGTGAGGTCAAATGCAAGCATGTCGAGATATGTCATAACAACATAGAATCTGATACGAAAATGCTCAGACATATCATAGCAATTTAGACTACGGTACTGATAGACTAAAACCTACACCCACAAGTGTATGGGGTTTATTTGTAGTATATCAAGTGGGTTCAAAGTGGCTCGACCAAGCTCTTCCGAGGCTAGATCTCCTTCTTTTTGACCCAGGTGGATGAGGGGGTGAGTAAAGGTGTGCCTTTATGGGGTTTAGAAGTGAATGGAAGCAAGAAAGAGGGAAACAGAGGTTTTACCACGAGAAACACAAACAAGGTCACTGCTGAGTTCTTCCTTGCAGCGGTGACCGAGCTCTCGCATCAGCGAAATGCCTTCTACAGCTTTTGGATCGTCAACAATAGCGAGGCTGGAGCTTCTTTTTGAACACGAACATCAGGAGGGTGAGTTGGGAGGTGATTTTGGTAGCCTTTTTCTTAAGAGAAAACAACAAGAATAAGGTGGTGGTGGAAGATGGTGTTTGAAACTTGAAAATGGAGGAAGAAAGGTTGAATTTTTTGGTGTTGTTTGAATCTGAAAATGAGAGTGAGAATGGAGTGTTTAGGCCATGTTTATCAATGGATACTAGGGATACTAGAAATACTAATATTTTATTCTTCTCTTTCCGCAACATCATCCTAGCATCTCATTCTCATTTTTTCCACTTTATCAATAGTATCTCTAGCATCCCAAAACCCATCATTTCTTATCAATTCAATTTACGATTATACCCCTATTCCAGAATTATTTTCATCCTTTCCTACCAAATCAATTTCACCTCTCGACTCATTTTCTCCAATTCAGATTAATTTACAATATTTATTTTCCATTAAAAAATATTACCATCTATCACATATTTTATATTTTTTAAACAACATTATAAATTCTTCATATGATAGTTATTACTAATATTCAAAGTTAATGAAATATAATTAAAAATAATTTTTTAGCTATTATTACATACAAATGTATTCGAACAAATATTTTTTTTCGAACAGTTTTCAAATATTAAATAATATTTTATTTCAAAAATTAAAATAACTTCTTACATTGTTTATTCTTACTATTTAAATATAATTAAAATTATTTTTTTCATAATTCTTTTATATAATTGTCTTCAAAGAAAAATGATTTTTTAAAAATATGATCAAACATATTAAAAATGGATGTCTATACATAGAGAAAAATTAATCTAATGTTTTGGTATTTTTTTTAAAAAAAAATTTACATTTTCATTGTCAAAAATTGCATTTTGTAATTAATGTAAAGAAAACAATCGACAGATTTAATCAAAGCCATCCACAATATCAGATCACAGTCGTCCGCTTCCAGACTCTCACAAAGCAACACATGTCCACTTCTGCAGCACCTTTCCATAGTCATCAGTGAAACACTGTGTTTTGCCTCATTTGAAGTATAAACGACGTCGTTTTAGTTTAGACTTTCCGGAAAAAAAATGTAACTGACACAACATTAATTATGGGGGATACTTGCTCGGATACTAGAGCTAGTATCGCAAAGCTCGGATACTTGAACACTTTAGCATTTTTTATTATTAAAAACCTCAAGTATCCCACAAAAATTATACCGATAAACATGCCCTTAGGGCTTCAGATTTTGGAAAAGGTTTGAGGGCTCAAGGCATACCAAATATATAGGGGCAAGAGAGAAAGAGGGTGTGGTCAGTGTTGGTGTTGTTTGAACAAATGGGAAAAAGGGAAAGGGTGCGGGCGGGGGGGGGGGGGGGGGGGGGGGGAGAGAGAGAGTAGTCCCAAGGACCCAATTTAAATACTTGAAATTCGAATCTCGACATTCGATCACTCAAACCAATTCCCGACTCATAATTATCAATTGAATTTCCAAACCCGAGAAAGTTAATTCGGTAAAATCTAGCTGATTTACTCAAATCTCAAGTCAAAATAGCAGAATTGAAATTCGTAGGAAAAACACATTGTAAACAATGTCGGGACTTACTTTAGGAGGTCTTAAACAATCCGATAGCTCGAGGGCGGAAGTTCTCAAAATTTCCAAAATTCTGAATTTTATTTGTTTTAAATCATCATTTGATTAAAATATTATTTAAATATTTTCCAGTCTTTACAGGTGACAAGTCGAATATACGGAAGAAGTAATGTTTATTTCCTAGGAGTTAGAGACTCAATGCTACTCACCCAATATGCAAGAGTTTAGGGATTTAGATAGTGTATCAGAAACATCGGCCTACCTATTTCTGTGCTTAAACCAACCCTAGGATAATTACGTAACTATAATTGCACACAACCCAATGATCACAGATTTTACATTTATTGTTGTGAATGTAAGTGAAGCTATATTATTCATCATATTATTATCTTATATCTCAATCATTGCTAGTCTAGATTCATATTGCTTTCTATTACATTATTACATTGCTTTGCATATGTGTTTAAGAGTCGTACGTGTTCTTCGTGGGATCTACCCCGTTGCTTTACTCTATATTATATATTAGTTAATTAAGTGGGCTTGCGTACAATTTGGGGATAATTAAACCATGATATATATTTAATCATTACCAATGACGTAATAGAATAATTTAACATCATGTGTTTTTCCGACTGATATAAAAGATGTGATGTCTATTATCACAATTCTAGTAGTGATCTATGGTTTCATAAGCAAGTTTTCTTGCCAAGATTTCTACTCCCAATATAAATAGAAAGGGTAATAATGGATCACATTATCTTAGGCCTCTTGTGGGTTGAAAGAGGTTAGTTGGTCGTTTATTATAATAGAAAAGGATATTGTAAATATCCATTCTTGGATCTAATGTACGAATCTCGAATGGAAACCAAATTTATCTAGTACTGCTTTTGTGAATTACCAATTGTGATAGGGAAAATCCCGTCATCATAGCACAAGGGCATTCTGATCTTTTACCAAGTAAGTCGATCCTTTTTATCATATGAAATTATCCTAAATAACAGTTAAGAACGACGTCTATTATTTATGTGGTATCGAATATTCAATACGACATTGACCAGGATTAATGCGGTTATCGTTTCACCTATTGAATACGGTAACGGTTTCATGCATTAAAGGGTCTTGACCGAATTAAATATGGTAACGGTTTCTTCTATTAAATATCGTAATCGTTTCTTTTATTTAATACTCAACTAGTATAAATAAGAGGAGATAAATTCAGATTGAGGACGGATAATGACTGACTTGAGTGTCGGAGGGTCCTCCGGGGGAGACAAGCCCCACCCCGACCTCATTTGTTCTTTTTTGGGCAGGCTACGGTTCAGGTGGAGTCGATTGTCAAGATCGATCTCCTTCAACCATGATGCAGATTTTATACATCACATTTGGCGCCGTCCGTGGGGATTCGATCAAAAAGCTAAAAGATCGGATCTGTCAATAAAAAAAGCAACAAAAAATTGATTGCCGATGGGCACGATGAAGCGATGGATGCTCCGCCTTCGCCCACAAACCCTAGGAGAGGGTGCCGACGGCCTTGGTCGGACCATAAGGCCGAGGGCGCAGCGGCTCACCAGATTCACGGGAGACCTGCTTCACCGCTGCCAGTGGTGGCGGATCTAAGGCCACAACCACATGCGACTCGCTCACAGGTTCACTTTCTTGAGGCGGCTTGTTTTCGTTTCCGTGGCCTAGTGCCTAGGGGCATAATCGGCGCTATAGGGTGCATCCTCTAGGAGCCGCATCCTCAGCCCGCAACCGAGGATTGATGTCTCCGATGAACAAAGGATGCGTCGGGACCATTCCTGAACCACCATCGCCTTAGTGCGCCTTTGGGAATTCCGCGTTGCCATTGGGGTCGAAGCCGATCGAGGCGGGTCGGTCGCTGGCTGTCGAGTGGAGGAGATAGAACGATGAGCCGCTCATGCCACCATCCTCATTTGCTACTAGTCACCAGCATCAACGAGCCAAACGCCACCTTCACCGGCTCATGTTCGAAGCGACCGTGGATGCGGCTCGGATTGGAGCGCCGCCTCTGTGCAAAACCTAATGAAGAAGACAACAGACTAAAGATTTGTTTTAAATATAAAACCGGCCTCGGAGTTCTCAAAAATTGTAAATTGGCCTATATTTTCTGGATAATCTCAAGCCCAAGAATTTGCCCCAGACCTCCATATTTGGCATAATTACTGATTTTGGTCGAGATTTCTACTATCAGCAAAGGGACCACACCTCAAGAAGCGTAGGATACGTATAATATCAACGATCGGAGAAGTGCAAGGAGGATAAACACAGTTACACAAGCTAAGTTTCCTATTCTCTAATTAGTTTGCCTCTTCTATAAAAAAAATGATGTAGCTATAGACTAATTAACGAGTACATTCTACTGGCTTCAATGGATGTCATGAGATTTTTTGTTATGTCTTGACATGAACAACACGCATGACAAGTACCACCATAAGAGATCCGATGAAGTCGTTATTCGATCGGATTCAATGGTGGAGCGTAACAAATGTGCTTTTGAACCACATGAATCGATGATTTCGAGCTCAGGTGCAGCTGGGGGCGAAGCTGAGCCAATTGACTGCAACTCCACTTGTTCGAGTTGTACTGAATGACAGCTAAGTTCTTTATCCCCTTTTTTTCGGTAATTGGTTGGGAAGGAAAATTTCGCATTGTTGAAGTGAAGGCAAATTAGGGGCCTAATATACAGATCTTCCAATTAGCTTGTTTAATAATCATTGGCAACGAGAGTTATTATTATATGCATTCTTGAATGATCTGAAAGCATTGAAAAGTCATAGACATACAAGAGTTTTGGACCAAGTGATCAAAGGGATTTTTTATTAGGAAGAAAAGGCTTCACTTAATTCATTGTCTCACACTAATTAATTCACGTGACATGTGTTCTTTCATATAGTCTTCATGGATAAATGTTGTATCAGCTTGCATGTTGATCGATCTCATCGTTTGGCTTCGGAATATCGGCAAGCTGAATGGCGACTGTTGAAGTTTTGGCCAACTAGAAAAAGGCATAATTGACATTATAAAAATCAGAATGGCGGGGACACTGCCACAAGGGGCATGATCATATGATTGTATATCTCTACTGATATCACTCCAAGTACTTCATTTGGAAGCATTGGCTCCAACTTTTGAAGGAAGTGGTAGTTGGTGAAATGAAAGGCTTCGGTTCACGGGGATGAGAGCTTGAAATCTAAGTTTCCTTCTCTCTTTTTTAACTTATACACTGAAAATGTAATCTCTGATCAATCGTAATGCATGATGTTCACAAGTGAGTTACGGTATGATTTAATCTAAAGTTCTTACAATTGCTTAATTGCTAAAGTTGTCATATGTGTTTGATGGTGGAACTACTTTGATATGGAGGGCATGAGGTGCTCTTAGTGAGTACACAAAAATAGTTGATTTAAAGGAAGGGGCACAGCGCGACGCTCCTGCACTAGCTGCCCCATGTGAATCCAAGGAGAAGAAAAAAGATGAGGATGTGATCTTAATTTTCAACGCGTTAGAGGTCACGAAGTTGGAGTTGCAATATATGAATGATGTGACTTCATTCATTTGGGCTATCTATGCGAAATAACAAGCTTTTGATCAGCTAAGTTTACCATTCTCAAATTCAATTACATACATGCGTGCTATATTATTGTCAAAATGTTTAAATGGAGGGTCTTGTTAATGGAACCATGACAAGCACAGATGTCAGGAGTGACCCCATCATCGTTGATTAGGATCCCTCTTCTTCCTTCCATCGGAAATAGCCAATTATGGCCAACGATAGCCACTTACGGCCAGTAGCCAATTACGGCCAACTATAGCCACTTACGGCCAATAGCCAATTACGGCCAACGATAGCCACTTACGGCCAATAGCCAATTACGGCCAATGATAGTCACTTACGGCCAATAGCCAATTATGGTCAATGATAGCCAATTACGGCCAACGATAGCCACTTACGGCCAATAGCCAATTACGGACAACGATAGCCACTTACGGCTAATAGCCAACTACGGATCAAGCGACTACCATCTACGGAAAAATCATCGCTCACTTGACAAACTTCGCCATGTACGTTTTTCGGCTTCCTTCATCATCGAGACATGAAGAACAAATCCGAGGGGCAATTGTGATAGGGACAATCTCATCATCATAGCGCAAGGGCATTCTGGTCTTTTACCAAGTAAGTCGATCCTTTTTATTATATAAAATTATCCTAAATAACAGTTAAGAACGACGTCTATTATTTATTTGGTATCGAATATTCAATACGGCATTGACCAGCATTAATGCAGTTACCGTTTCACCTATTGAATACGGTAACGGTTTCATGCATTAAAGGGTCTTGACCGAATTAAATATGGTAACGGTTTCTTCTATTAAATATCGTAACCGTTTCTTTTATTTAATACTCAACTAGTATAAATAAGAGGAGATAAATTCAGATTGAGGACGGATAATGACTGACTTGAGCGTCGGAGGGTCCTCCGGGGGAGACAAGCCCCGCCCCGATCTCATTTGTCCTTTTTTTGGGCAGGCTACGGTTCAGGTGGAGTCCATTGTCAAGATCGATCTCCTTTAACCACTACGATGCAGATTTTATGCATCACACCAGTCTACCTTATCATAAGCCTTTTTTTATCTAATTTTACCGCCAACCAACCCTCCCTGTCTTTGTGATGCTAGTTTGGCCCATCTCAAGCCCACCCCTCTCAAGCCTCGCATATGGCTTGCAGACCTAATGCCGAGACCTGAGAGGGGTGAGCCTGAGATGGGCCAACCTCGCATCATAAAAGTTTTATGATGCGAGTTTGGCCCATCTCAGCCCCACCAGGCAGCTCACATGGTTGACATATCTTTTTGAGATGGGATGATATGCCAAAGGTCAAGGGTTCGACCCCCTCCCTGCCCCCCCCCCCCGCAACAACCTGCCTGGTGGGCCTGAGATGGGTCGGGTTGGAGTGTATGGTCTGCAGACCTAATGCGGAGCCTGAGAGGGGTGGGCCTAAGATGGGCCAAACTCACATCATAAAAGTGCAGCTCACATGGTTGACATATCTTCCTGAGATGGGATAATATGCCAAAGGTCAAGGGTTCAATCCCCCCGACAACAACCCGCCTAGTGAGCCTAAGATGGGCCTTTTGGGAGATGGGCATGTGCTAGGCACAATCTTGGGCCTGAGATGGGTCGGTTAGAGTGTATGCTCTACAGACCTAATGTGGGGCTTGAGAAGGGTGAGCCTAAGATGGGCCAAACTCGCATCACTTTGCGTGTATAAAAAGAGTGGAAATTTCCGTGCGTTGTGAGAACATTATCATGTATGTCTCTATCAAAGACGAATGCTCCTTGGAGAGGGTGGATGAGTTTCCACATCACTCTTTTCAGTCTTTTGGTGATTATTTTGGAAATTATCTTGTATTTAGTGGATCAGAGACTAATTGGTATGTAGTGTGCTGTCATTGTAGGGTTGTCACACTTTTGCAAAAGAGATATGAATGTATGATTTATTTGTTGAAGTATTTTCCCTGATAAGAAAAAGCCTTTATCTACTCAAATGACAATTATGTCGAATATGTCGCTATATTTTTTGTATAGAATTCAGATGTCATCCCATCTGGTCCAAGGGATTTTTTATTCCCGAGGTTAAATATGGCTTGTTTAATTTCACTATTTGTTGGGGGTTGGATTAACCAATCACTCATCTATAATCTCACGGTCTAGGAGCTCCAGATATTCCCTTAGAAGGGTTTTATTTATTGGTTCTCTTTTAAAGCAATTTTCAAAATATTGCCTAACTTCCTGATTTATGTTATCTTCTCCTAAAATTTGTGTTCTTTCAACATTTGTAATTGATCAAATGATTTTCCAGTATCTATCTTATGAAAGTAGCTTGTATTTAAGTATGTAAGCTTTATATGTTTTGTTTTCGCTCACTGGTTCCAAAAGTTCTTTTGGAACAGAAATAGTATGTCCTTTTCCCTTAGTAAGTTATTTTCTTTATAATTATATCCAGAATTGCTATGTTGGGGATTCTTAATCTGGACTTCAAGCAGGCGGCTATCTTCAACTTCTTGTAATTGGCAGAAAATATTCATGAAAGTCTTTTTATTCCAGTCTTTTGCTTTTTGCTTCAAGATCTTTGTTTTATATGTTAGTTTATACATACTTGATCTTGCACAGGAAGTGCACCATGATTGCTTAACGACATTCCTAAAGTCTTTTTGTTGCATCCAAACATTTTTTTAGTTTGGGGGGGGGGGGGTGCTTTATGTTTAAGGTTCTTATATAGGTCAACTATGACGGGGCAGTGTTTAGAAGAGGATAATCCCCCTTTTCGATGATGAGTGATGTGAAATATTGTAGAGTTAAATGTTGTACTAGTACTTAATCTGATTTTTCCTTTATATTCCCCTCGCATGCTACTTTCTTTATCCATGTAAAAGGATTTCCAAATGATAAAATCTCGATGAATGAGTACTCATTTCTGAAATGAAATAGTCTTCCCAAATGAGTTATATTAATTTTTAACCTTACTAACTTATCCGCAATGTAGATGATTTCATTTAGGTCTCCCATGATGAGGCATGAGAGAGATGCTGCTAAGATGATATTTCTAAGGAATCTCCAAAAGACCTCTTTTTAACTTAGATTTGGTGGATCATAAAAAAAATATTATAAAGGAGATATTCTCTTTTAAATTAGTATGTTTAATAGCTCTGATTATGGGGAGTTGAATTTCGAGTGAAACTATGTCCTGCAGAAGCTGGTGAGCTTTCTATAGTACTCTTATTTCACCAGATCTGATGTTTGTGGGTGACCATACTGCACTATGGTACACTTTTCCGAATTCGGTCATCTGGTATTATCATTGTTTTAGGTTCGACTAGTGCTAACATTTGAATATGGTAATTTTTAGACAAGGCATTAATATTTCTACAAAAGGTTTCTTTAGTGACACCTCTACAATTTTAGAATCCTACTTTCATGCTAAGTTTTTTAGTGTTTGAGAGAGGGTAGATGGTTCCCCAAATCGATATTTTGTGCTCATTCTGTTATGCCAAAATTTTATGATAGACTTCAGATCCTATATCACCTTTTACTAGTATGTTGATGGCTTCATCCAAATTTAGTATATTAGGGGTATTTGTAGGTGTATACATGAATCGAGTATGGTATAGTCCCTCATATGTGCCCTTTGATTGAAATTGTTTTTGCGAGTATTTATATTGAGTTGACTATTACTCAGACTCCCCTCTACTTCTATCTAGGTTGTATTTACTTGAGATCGCAGAGTTAATAGTATTAAAGCAGCTGCCCATTTAGCTCGGTACTTTCTTTGGTGTTCACTATAGAGCTTTTTGGTAAGTCAAAGAGGAGGTTTATGAAGGTCCTCAACAACTTGTTTGTCATTAGCATTGTTCAAACTTAAATTAACTAAGTACTACACAATTTGATTCATCATATGGTTATCAAAAACCATATTGCCCCTCCTTTCTAGATGAAGTTTATGCACCTGACAATTCGGATGGGTTATAAGGGACTCTATAATCCAACCACTTACTTTAAAAGAAGGGCCCGATGAATAATTTTTTCCAGTTATGATAGAGATTAAATTCCTATGAGCTTTAAACATAATATAATAAACTCGATCTTCTATAAATTTGTTACTCAGTGATTGGACATGGCCCATATAAGGATTTGTTCGTAGTGTATTAATGCAAGGATACAATATTTTCCTATAGTCATCCTTTGTAACTTTAACAATATATAGTAGAGATAGTAATTATAGGTATCAAAAATCCAATATATACATTCATATGGCAAGAAACCTATAGATATAAGGCATACCATATACTTCATTCAGGTCCACTAAAAACCGCTAATATTACACAAATGAAGGGCGGTCCAAACAAGATACATAGTTAGAGGACGTAATATACTACCATATCTGTACAAGTAGTTCAATAAGGCTAGATATATGGATACACAAAAGAAGATCATGAAAACACCACCTAGCCATCCCTTCTCATGATCAACAATATTCAAAAGAGGTTTTAGCCAACCTTTCTCATTATCAACAATATTCAAAAGAAGATCATAAAAACACCACCTATCCATTATCAATGGCATTGCCAATGACACTGATGAGGAACTAAAAATAGGGTTAATGAAACACCATTGATTTAACCAAGACAAAATTATATGATCTTAAAGAGATAAGCAAATAGAGGTTTCCTGCTATACAAACTAAATCTCAAACCGAAACAACGACAACGAGTAAAAATTGGGATCAATCCTCACAAGGACTCCCCTTATATCTTATCTATTTATGAATATATGTTTATGTAATAGCATATGACTAAACCGTTCATTGCTGTTAGAATTATTTTATAATTCGGACATTATTTTATGTACGTCCAAAAGATAAAAGCCTAATTTACATAATTAGGTAAGTGATTCTTATCCTAACTACTATAAGAATAGTAATATATATTATTTATATATTTGTTTATCTAATAAAATGAAGAGATAAATAGGAGAGACTCCTCTCTCCTAAGCTCTAACCTTAGAGAGTATGTTCGTCAAACGTTCTTCCCAAGTGAAGAAAAACCCACAGAGAACTCTCATCCGTGGATAGTCTCCTACCTCTCCAATGTTCTCCCATGGTGTGTAGGATATGAATCGTAGATTCTCCCCTGCTCCCGATCATTGGGAGTAAGCAAGTCATTGCTAGGTCCAAATGATGAAGTTGTGATCTACTTGTTTCAAGTTGATCACTAGGCAACCAGATCAGATGATATACCCAAGGATTGGTGTTGAACTTCAAAGTTTAGCTAAATTCAATCATAAAAGATGTCAAGTTCATATCTTGATATTTTCTAATCCTTAATGAGTTGTTGTAATTCATGATAAGTTTCACTATGGAAGCATAGTTTAACCACTTTGCAAAGTGATAAAGGGTAGATGAAATGCATACTTTGAAAAGGTATTCTACTAGCGAGTGGAAAAATAGGTTTAACAGAACATGAGAAAAGAAAAAGTTGTCAGAAGAGGAAGTTTCCTTATTTGAAAATGATGAGACACACCTAAGCATATATCTAGGATGATCATTGTAGGATTGTCCAAAGAGATTAGTTGTTTATTGCGTTAAGCACTTCTCTTGAGGCTTCTAGGGTAATTTGTTACTTATAAAATATCACTACATTTTTTGTGCATTGCGCTCTACAAAATTTAGAAGCTTAAAGCAAAAATTCTAGTGTGTTGTTTGAATTTCATGATTTATTGGGATCAATATGGATCTGAGGATGTATAAATAGATGTCGGTATATAAGTTGAGCTTGTTGGTCAACATATATCCATGATTTCTCTCACATTGAGTGATGGAGAACTCAGATGAAATTCAAAAAAATTTTGTCTTAAATTCTTCTTTTGACTGAAGTTACATGAAATGGTCAAATCCGAGCACCGAGCATTGGTTTTTGCTAAGTGTGTATTGTGCTCATTTTTGGAATGGTTCATTTGTTGGAAAATCCTTAGTCAGTTACTTCCTAGAAATGGCACACGAGGTGTCATATTAAAGGCTAAGGCATAAGCGGATCTCTGGGAGATGTACATATGATTGAGGGTCACTTGGTAAACCTTAAGATACAGAATAACCTTAACAACTAGTTCTTGAATTTTTAGCATTTTCTATTTTGTTGCACTAAATCCATTTGGATAAAAGGTATCATGAAGAATGGGGGTGCTAGGCATGAGGCTACGTATATGATCACATTCTTAAATCATCTTGGAAATGCAAACTTCTAAGATTGATGGGAGCAATTTGATAAGGAAAATGAGTTTTTGTAGCTCATAAATTCTTAACCATGATTGTATGACCATTGTTAAACCAACTTAGGATGAGTTTTAATTGATGAAACCACAACATAGACTTTTGTAGTTTAATTGTTACACCGTCTTATGATAGTTGGAATACAAGTTGTCTTGCCACATTAACATTCAGGATATTCTAGGTCAATATTGATCTAGTGGTCCTGAGAATGTTCAGAGCTAAAGAAGTTTCGTGGTTCTTGGCTCACAACTTGTTGAACAAATGTGTTTTGAGTTCAGGATTTTTATCTAGAACAATTGTGAGCATATCGAAACCAATTTAGAAAGGGAGATGTTTTGAACACGAGGTATCTCAAAAACACATTAGATGTGGTAGCTCTAAAAGTGTCCAAATGAGATAGCATGATCACTACGAAGGAGTATATGATTTGTTGGTAAATATAAGACACAACTAGCGAATGGTGGTGACAGATAAGGAGTCCATGATAAAAGCCATGTTTTGAACTAGTTTCTATTCTAACTAGACATAAAACAATGAAATAATTGGGCTCTTAAGGCTTTATAGGCTGAATGATCCATTGAGAGTAAATTAGGTTTACAACCTGATGTTATACCCTAGATCAAGAGAGTTAGGTTGGAACCTTCTCTCTACTTGGTTAGATTGTGTTCACTCAGACCAATGGATGGCTACAAAAGCTTGTCCGTTTACAAGTTGACCTAGATAATAAAGTTTTTCCCATTGGGAGGACTTCAGGAAATTCGTTTTCAGGAAAAGTTTCTGCTAAGGTTTTGAGAAAGACACTAATCTTGTACGCACACCTGTGTAAGCATTGAAACATGCATCTAGATGACAATGCTTAGATATTTTGTACTTCGTTTTCGAAATATGAATCATTGTAACTGATGTAGTAGATGACACACTGATGGAAAACTATGTTGTGATTCGAGGATGACAACTTTGATACAATTGTTAGGTGAATCTATTACATAGCGATTGGGTAGTAGTCTATAAGATTATTACAGATAATATGAAGTGTGTCACTATCATTTGTGGAAATGGGTTAATGGACTCGGAGAAAGTGGATTAAGTGAGGAAAACTTGAGAAACTGAGGGCAATCTCACATTCTATTGTATATTGAGATGAGACAATCGAACATGTGTTTGTTTACAAATTGATTTGAGTCTTAAGCACTGAACACAATAAATGGTTGCAAAAGAACTCTTGTAGATTGTGTATTGTGTTATGGTGGATGATATTTGTGTCCATGTTGGAACATAGATGTGGATCTTAGTGATCTAAGGGAGGAGACATTGATGTATGTATCAACATCAGTCCATAGGTCTTATCTCCATGGAGAAGAGACAATGTCTAGCAAGAAATCGTATTGCTTGTCCTTTCACCACGAAAGCTGAGGTTTTAACATCATTTGTAGCTTTTAAGGAGATTATGAAAAAGGATTCTCCTGAAAACACAAAATTTGGTTGTGTCAAAATATGACGACTACATGTCATGACTATAGGTTATGATTGTCCAGTTTTGTCAATACCAGGATTTTAAAAGGAGGTTGGAGATCAAATAATATTCATATCAAACCTTGTCTATTCAGAGAGACATTGTTCAAGGACAACGTTGTCAAAATATGTTTGACTTTCGATGGGTATGCGAGCCACCTCTCTGATTTGAGTTTTTAGGAAGTGGGAGACTTAGGTCTTAACTCATATGTTCTTCCATTGATATGGGGAAAACTGGTGATGTAAATGTGAAATATGTTACATGTTACTGAACCCTAGTTTGTTCTCTCACACGAACAAACATTCCTATAAGTATTCGACACTGTAGGTGTAAGGTATCTCAATTCTTATGGGAACAAAATGAGATGATAACCGCCTTGACGATCTTTGGATGTCAAGATGAAATCACTTCGATTGGGAGAGACCAAATGGGTAATTTATAGTAAGTCATTCATATGACTTGTATTTGTGCTTCTGCGCCCATTAGTTCAGAAAAGCAATGTGTTGTAGGGAAAAATGGTTCTAAACTCTGCATCACTATAAGATGAACACATTTACATGGGTGGACAACACTTTAGAGAAGCGCTCCCTGTAGTACATTGTCATACTAGTGTGCGCTAGTCGACCCTATGTGGTGATAGATCGATCCCATTAGCTGTCACTATGTGAGCTAAGATATGTGTAACCATAGCCATGAGTGATTCGGTCTATGTGGGGCGCTATTGATTGTGGTGGTGATACGCTACTTTTGTTATGTTCCGATGTCCATGAGTGATTCGGTCTAAATGGGGCACTTCTGGAAAAGTACATGGTCATCATTTATAGAAAAGTAATGCCAATGTAAAAGGAAGGTATTACGAGTAATCGTTGACAAAAATGGGATTTGCTGGATCCGACAGTTACGTACTGTTGTGAATCACCATTATTATTGAACCAAACTGAGAGGGATCCAGTTTTCTGTGTCAACTAGTCCGATGAAAGATAATCCTATGGATGCAGCAATACTTTTGAGCTAACGTTATGATCTAGTCCCTAACGGGATTTTTATGTAGGAAGTATTGTCGGGTAGCACGACCTATACACAACGATTATGAGTTTGAGTTTTGGAGAAACATGATCTTTTGTGCGAGTGGGAGATGTTAGAATTATTTTATAATTTAGACATTATTTTATGAACACCCAAAAGATAAAAGTCTAATTTGCGTAATTGGATAAGTAATTCTTATCTATTAAGAATTACCTAATATTAGGATAAATAATATATATTAGTTATATATTTATTTATCTAATAAAACGAAGAGATAAATAGGAGAGACTCATCTCTCCTAAGCTCTAACCCTATAAAGTTTGTTCATTAGATGTTCTTCTCAAGTGAAGAAAAACCCACAGAGAACTCTCCTCCGTAGAGAGTCTCGTTCCTGCCCCAACGCTCTTCCATGGTGTGTAGGTTGTGAATCGTAGGTTCTCCCCTGCTCTCGAATCTCTAACGAGATTTAGGGCTATGGAGATCTATAAAGTGATCAAATTCCAAGGCGCAAAAGATCTAAGACTTCCGCTACATTGATTTCAAGAACAAAGGTATGTCAATTTAGACTTAAATCTAACAATGGTCATTACATACATAAGGACAATCCACGTTTTAAACCTTAAACGAATGAGATCATACACGAAACCCAACTCATTCCATCCAACTCATGAAGACTCGCGTAACCTTGTCCAAGATCGCGAGGTCTAATCACCTATTCTGTTCAGGTCATCTACGTTATCGGTCTCATCAATGCTAATGAAACTCAATATCCGAGGCATAGGTCACCAAAGATATGTCATCTATACTCCCTTCTATCTAAAATGTAAGATTTTTTACTATTCAACACGTATTTTAAGGAGCTAAAAACTATATAAAATATTATTTTTTTTATTAATTTTTTTAAAATAAATTTAATATTTATTACTAATAAGTATTTAGTTTTTAAAAAAGTAATAAAAATAATAATATTTTATATAGTTTTTAACTCTTTAAAATACGTGTTAAAAAAGTCAAACTTCCTATATTTTTTATCGGAGGGAGTGTCTTATTAATGTTGCGTGTTCAAATAGTCGGCTCATGTTACAATTGAAACGGCCAAATGCGAAGGTCATACATCAACCTTTTGCTTTCGCTTCTGTTTAGCTAGGAGAATGCGCTTATTAAACATTGTAATATAGTCATTGCTTCTGCTTCTGTTTAGCTAGGAGAATGCGCTTGTTAAACATTGTAATATAGTCATCATTCCAAGTTCGACGTCCGCCGGTCCATTGTCCTCACTAGGAGCCTGAAAAGAAAGAGCTCTTGTGATATGAGTAGGGCTTAAATAACTTATAGACTACTCTCAACATCTTTATGATATCCGATGTGGGATAGGGGTGTTACAAAAAGGGCTAGCCACTCGATTTGGTTGGATGATATAATGTTTTGGGCTTAATATTGACCATTGGGTTTGTTTCATATTATGGGTCGAGACTTGGTGTCAAGTTGTTCAAAGGTTTGCTTCGGGTTTAGATCATTGAAGTAAAACGCAGTGTTTTAGTTAGGCACCCTTGTACAAGGAGAAACCCTAAAGAAGGAGCTCATTCCAATTGAGCAGGGCAAACCCTAGATCCAAAAGAGAAAGAACCCTGATCTAGCAACAAGAGGATTTCTATCTCCTACTTTGTTTCTATTCTTTTGTTTACCTCTTATTCTTGCATATCTTCATTTTTTTCGAGGATTTTTCGTTTGGTTGATGAATGGTGTGTAAATCGAGATTCGTTTTTAAACCTTTCATTTAATGGATTTCGGATGAGTTTCCTTTATGTGGCTCCGTAGAATAGGATTTTCTGAACCACATCAATATTTGTGTGTTCTTCTGATTGTGGTTTGATTCTAGGTTTTCGATTCCACTATTTTGCGATTATCAAGTGTTTTTGAAGTTGATTTTATAACAATAATGAAGCCCCTAATCTATATAAAATACTAAAGCAGAGGCCTGAAACGGCCTCGTGCGATTTCGCATCCATGGAATTTTCAGGATTAAAACGGGATTATTTTTGCTAACGCGTCATATTCTGAAATAAAGTGGTATTATATTTTTGGGCCACATCAATCAATAATCCAATATAATTAGTTATAAAACTTATCTTTTTAGATCAAAACTTATCTTTTTAGATCAAATAATCTATTTAATATAACCTTATATTTATAATATTAAAATTGTTATTTAAGAGATCACGTGATGTTAATTTATTGGAATTGTTTGTTTTTTTGTTATAAATAAAAAGGATTCTTATATAGGCTTCAATGTGACGTTTAACAATCTATATCGATATTATCAAATATCTATCTATATATGGAGTATATTCTATCTATCTACTACCATCTATGTAACTAAATTCAATTAATTAATCTGAAACAATAGTGAATTGAAATATATCAAGGTAGTTTGGTATTAGTATTATCTATATACAACCACATATGTTTGAAGTATATCATGATTAGCTTTTAATGTTAATTTTATACAGTAAGCTTTAAAAATATTACCTATCGTCTTTTCTAGATATCTATATATCTATATATAATCTACTAGTTCAGTACCCGCACCATGTGTAGTTTTGGTTTTGTAATATAGATGTGTTTGATATTAAAAAACGCATAAAAAACTTGTAAATAACCTTACCCTAATATTTTTTCATTTTTTTAATTTAGATAAATTTTATATTAACATCAATTCACCTAATTAACTTCCTTTGATTTTTTTATTTTTAACATCTTATAAAAAATATATCAATATCTAATAAAATTGAGTAAAATATTATCATAAGTATATAATAATATATTGATAACTTATGAAATTGAGTAAAATTTTATGAAGTATATATTAATATATCAATATCTAATAAAATGGGGTAAAATCTTATCTTAAACATATAACCGTGGCTCAACTGGCACTGGATTCTGTTTCTTCCCCTTGGAGCTCCGATCTTGAGTTCTAGACTCTCGTCCGCAAGGACGCTCTTGGGTGGTGGTACAACCGTGGTTGACGCACCCCAAATCTTCGCCTTGTAACCAAAAAAAATATAATGTTATATTGATTAAGTGGAGACGGGTAAAATTTTTTTGGTAAAATCTTATCTTTATCATATATAAATTGTAAAGACCGGAAAATTTAAAATATTATTTTCTTAAGATATTAAATTATGTTTGACTTTAAAATTAAGATTCTAGAAATTTTAAAATTTCCGTCCTCGAACAACTGAATTTTATTAATCCTTCGGAAACGAACTTCTATATAGTTTTGAATTGGGTATTAGAAATGGATTTTGATTTTCGCTTTCGAGATCGAGCATTAATAAAAATTAATTTGAGCTACGAGTATTGATTGAAATTTATTTAATTTTCAATTTATCTTGAAATTGAATTAAAATTTGATTAAATTTGATTCAGTCGGGATTCGATCGGGCGAGCGGGTTTTGAGTCTTTTCCGCTAATTTGAATTGGGTATTGTTGGGACCACATATATTTTAATTTCTTTTCTTTTTCTTTTTCTTTTCTTTTCTCTCTCTCTTTCTCTCTCTCTCTCTTCCCAGCCCAACACACATATGGTCCCCTGCCTCATTTCAGTTGTAGAGCACCAGCCCTCCTACCTCACCCTCTTTCCTACTTCTGAATCCCACACACCAGCTCACACCCTTCTCCCTCTCTCTTCCATTTCTCTTCTCTGCTAACCTCCAGAAACCCACCAAATACACCAACCCCACCCTCTCCTTATCTTCTCCTCCCTTTCCTTCAACAGACCACCACCATCCCCTCTTCTATTCACCTCCTGACCCACCTTTTTCCTCGTCGTGGCTACCCACAGCACCACAAAGCCACCCCTTTTGTCCTCTGTTCGAAGCGCCAAGCTAAGCCACCGAGCGCCTCCCGATCACCGTCGGGGCCTCGACCCTGCTATTCCGAGACAAGACCGAGCACACAGGCATCCTACTCCCTTCCTCCGTGTCCATAGTCCGAGCACGCCGACGTTCCAGGTGAGGCTGAGCCTGAGCCGAGCAGCCCCGAGTCGTCGCCGACGCCACCTTCCCCTCCGTTTTCCCCTGTTTCCATTCGAGTTTGGTAAGCTCCTTCATCCTCCTTTCAGTCGAAAACAGTAAAGCTTTGCTTTTAACATCCCATTGCCGACCCAGGCAAGATCAATTGATTCCGACATCGACGATTCCCGAATCGAACCCTGGCGGATTTCCGGCGAACACTCCCTCCCTCGGTGAGCCTCCGCATCCCCTTCTTTTCCTTCTGCGTTTATGTTCTTCTGTATGGGTGAGGTGGGACGTCGGTAAGGTGGTCGGAGCTAGCGCCGCTGCCGGCAAGCCCTCCTCCTCCTCCTTCTTCTTCTTCTTCCCTCACTTCGGCGGCGCCGCTCCCCTGCTCTGTTATATTGAACTGAAGAGGGAGGGTTCAACGTGGCCGGTTCAGCATACTTCTTCCTTTTTTTATTTTGTCCGGTTCAGGCCTTTAAATCGTCCGGGTCAAAAAAAAAAGAGCTGGGAGTGAGTTGGGAAATGGGGTGTGGGCCGGGTCATGGGCTCGGACCCTCTTCCGGGTCTGGGCTCCTTCTGTTGGGCTTTTGGGTGGGTTTTCATAAGGGTTTGTGTTATGTTATATATATATATATATATATATATATATATATATATATATATATATATATATATATATATATATATATATATATATATATATATATATATTATATGTCATAGTATATGTTAGTATTTAATTATTAGCTTATTATTATCATATTTCTGAAAATTTTATATACTTTAAAAGTGTTTAAAATTGGTATTATTTGATATATCTTATATTGATATAATGTGGTGTTTAATATATGTTTTAGAATTATAAAGTAAATTAGTATTTTGATTTATAAATGTGGGTTATTAAAATGAAGTGATTTTGGCAATTTTATCATATTTAAATATTCCTTGAGATGTGTTATTATATAATGATTTGTAAGATGATTTTAAGATGAGGATTTTAAAGAGATAAATGCCGGAATTATTTTATAACATGATTTTGAGAAATTGACTCTAAGGCTTAAACGTTTAATGTCGGAATTTGGCCAATTGCGAATTGAGGAATTATTTTGAATATGAGTTGACTTAATTTTGGATTTAAGAGTTTGGAAGATATGGTTGATATGATTTTATCAATGAGTTGAATTGAAAGAATGATTTTGGTCGGTTTGATCGTATCGGAAAGATTTTGGAAAACGGTTTTACTATCGGTCGGTTTTGAGGATGTTGAGAACTTGGGTTCGTGTGTATAAATGTTAGTCTGGTAGCTTATGGAAATGACTTGATGATAGGTGTGTATTGCTTTTGGATTGCTTTTGACTTGCATTTGGACCCTTGCTTGTGTTATCTTGTTGTTCTGCATCAACAGGTAAGTATCCTACGGGACTTACTCAGTAACCTGGACCTCCTGCCTGATGTGTCATGTAATGTGTAGTTTTGTTGCATATTAAAGCATGCCATGTAGTATCATGCTAGGATTGCATTGAACTGAGCATGTGTTTACTTTGTGTGTTTGAAACAGAACGGCCGTTACCTGTGATAGTCCTAGAGTCTTTGCTAGGGTCATAGGGTAGCCCAGCCCCATCGGGTGCCCTGAGTCTATCGAGTCGATATGAGCATGATGATAGCCCAGCACCATCGGGCATGTTTAATTTATATTTAATTTATGTTATGATGATGATATCGTGGGTGAGTGCACCACCACGAGGATATGCTATGCTATAGCAACGAACTGGCCAGTCTATGCACTAACGGGAAGGGGTGCAGAGGTAGGAGAGGGATATGCCACTTGGCATTGTCTTGGGCCCTTTACAGTTCTTTTCCGCATATTATATATACTAGGGGCATGATAGTGTGATTTAAATCTTATACCGCATTAGTCATCTTTTATTTAGGCATAGGCATGTTATGTGGCCTCAGCGCGGTCAGAGGACCCGCAGGCGATCACCAGGCCTGACTTCGTGGATAGTGTTAGGTACCGCTCTTGTTGCTCCATGCTTCTGTGACGGGGAAATCTTTTGGCGAATTGAAGAATCCGGCTAATATATTCTAACTTGACACATGGCAATCACCCACATTGTTTTGGTTTTGACCCGGCTCTGCCGTGGCTTTTGTATCTAAACCGTACTTCCGCTTTATTTTCGTTTAAATTGTATTTTTGAGACTTCGACTTATTAGAGGTTTGAAACCTCGACCCGTAGCTGAATTACAACATCCGAACGAAGGTATCCGACCTTTGAAACGTATCCCGGATATTTATATCCGGGCCGTTACATAAATGTTATCTCTATTAAGTAAAATTAGATAAAATTTTGAAATTATGCATTTTTTTTATTTTCTATAGGCACATATATTTAGAGGAATTGTTAGTAACTAACCCACATTTCCAAAAGGTTTGCAAGGTTAACCCAACCCGGTTTTTAATTGGGTGAAACCGGATATTGGGGGAACCCTTGCAACCGGTAGCAAGTAAGGGAAGGGGGTGCAACCTTGCAATGTGCGACACCTGGCAGCGTCAGACTGAGGGAGGAAATGTGGGAGACAGAAAAAGGAGAGAGAGAGAGAGAGGGGGGGAAAGCAAGTCCCATCTGCAGAGGAGAGAGGCAGAGAGGGAGAAAAAGCAATTGAGAGAGGACAAGAGAGAGAGATGAGTGAAAAAAGAAAAGTAAAGTTGTATAGGAGAGAGAGATCAGTGAGGATAGGACAAAGAGAGAGATGGAAGAATCCTCTCCCCTCAGCGACTTTACTGTTGCTCTTTCACTTCCACGAAGCAATTGGGCGGGGGTTTATTTGCAGGTTGACGTGTAAGTAGTTAGTTTTCACTGGACACCCAAAGCAAAACGACATGACACATATTGGAATCGACTAGACAAGAGTTATCGGAGAAACAGATTCACCATCGACTTCGGATAGAAAATGGACAAGCTTGCTTTTGATAAAGTCTCAACTGCAGAGGAGAGAGGCAGATTCACTCTTCCATCTCTCTCTGTCCTATCCTCACTAATCTCTCTCTCTCTCCTCTGCAACTTTACTTTTCTTTTTCACTCCTCTCTCTCTCCCCTGTCCTCTCTCCCCTCTGCACACTTTCTCTCGCCTCTGCAGACTTTCTCTTGCTTTCCCTCTCTCTCTCTCTCTGATTTTTTTTATCGAAAGCAAACTTACCCATTTTCTATCCGAAGTCGATGGTGGATCTGTTTCTCCGATAACTCTTGTCCAATCGGTTCCAATATGTGTCATGTTGGTTTGCTTTAGATGTCCAGTTAAAACTAACTGCTTACATGTCAACCTGCAAAAAAAAACCCACACAATTGCTTCTTCTTCGATGGTTTTTATCTGAAACTTAAGATTTAATTCAAATTATTTTAATGCTCCCTCACTGTCACTCTTCCATCTTTCTCTGTCCTATCCTCACTAATCTCTCTCTCTCTTTCTCTCTCCTCTGCAACTTTACTTTTCTTTTTCACTCCTCTCTCTTTCTCCTGTCCTCTCTCTCCTCTGCAGACTTTCTCTCTCCTCTGTAGACTTTTTCTTGCTTTCCTCTCTCTCTCTCCTCTCTTTCTGATTTTTTTTATCGAAAGCAAACTTACCTATTTTCTATCCGAAGTCGATGGTGGATCTGTTTCTCCGATAACTCTTGGCCAGTCTGTTCCAATATGTGTCATGTTGGTTTGTTTTAGATGTCCAGTTAAAACTAACTGCTTACATATCAACCTGCAAAAAAAACCCACACAATTGCTTCTTCTTCGATGGTTTTTATCTGAAACTTAAGATTTAATTCAAATTATTTTAATGCTCCCTCACTGTCACTCTTCCATCTTTCTCTATCCTATCCTCACTAATCTCTCTCTCTCTTTCTCTCTCCTCTGCAACTTTTCTTTTCTTTTTCACTCCTCTCTATTTCTCCTGTCCTCTCTCTCCTCTGCAGACTTTCTCTCTCCTCTATAGACTTTCTCTCTCTCTGATTTTTTTTATCGAAAGCAAACTTACCCATTTTCTATCCGAAGTCGATGGTGAATCTGTTTCTCCGATAACTCGTGTCCAGTCGGTTCCAATATGTGGTATGTCGTTTTGCTTTTGGTGTCCAGTTAAAACTAACTGCTGACACGTCAAACTGCAAATAAGCCCCAGCCCACTTGCTTCTTCTTTGATGGTTTTTCTCTGAAACTTAAGATTTAATTCAAATTATATTACTGCTTCGATGGTTTTTCTCTAAAACTTAAGATTTAATTCAAATTATATTAATGCCCCTTTAGCATCACTCTTCCCCCCGTATCTCTGTCTTTGTCTTATCCCCTATGTCCTCTCTCTTTTTACCGCCTGAGCTTAGGGGGGAGGGCGACACTAGAACCAGGGAAACATTGAACAACACACAAGACAGGAAACAACCATAGGGTGTCCAGTAGGAAATCATTGGGTGTCCAGTAGAGTAGCAAAGGGTGTCTAGTAAGAAACCAGAGAGTGGAAAGTTGATATATTGTTCATTCATCAATAAAAAAACAAATCGGTTGACCAAGCCTCTGTGAGGGCTCCTCCACTTCGATTCTACCTCCTCTACTCCAAATCCGGCCTCCACTCGCCTCGAATTGACCTGGAAAAACCATCAGAACGAAAGTGAAGGACGAAGGCATCAAAGCGGTGCTCCGACGGCGATTCACACCAGCGGCGCAGGCTGAATTCGAGCTCCTATGGAGATCCCGTCACCCTCGAAGCCAGCGAGATAGAAGAAAGAGAAATCAATGAATAAATAAGCTCTTCAATGAGCTCTTCAATGGAGAAAGGTGGAGAGAGGCATAGAGAGAAAGGGCTTGGATGGGTGACAGTGATGGACAATTAATGCACTGTTGCTTTTTTTTCTCTCTCTTTCTCTCCACTGGGTGCAGCAAGTGAGGTAACCGGGAGATTTTGAGGGGGGAGGTTAGTTTTTGCAATTTTTTTGGATAGTGGATAGGGGGTGCAAAGGGTACCGGGTTTTTGGGTTAGTTTTGCAAATGGCCCATATATTTATAGGTTGGTTTGAAAATAAAAATTAGGAATGTTATTTTTTTGTGATATATAAAATGCATGTTAGCCAAGTTATAAGTTCATTTCAAATTAGCCAATTTCACATAAAATTTATTTTTATTAAAAATAAACAAACGTGTCTACATTTGATAGCATATGTTAATTTTAAAATGCATAATTGGAAAATGATTAATATCTTCTAAATATCTATATATATAACTAAATTGGGTAAAATCTCATCTTACCTATATATTGGTAGATTGATTAAAAAAATATTTAGATATTTGTGCAATCTTACCTATATATTGGTAGATTGATTAAAAAAATATTTAGATATTTGTGCAATTTTGGATTTAAATTGGATAGAAATTAGAATAATATTAATCACAAAGAATTTGATAGAAATTGGAATTGAATATTTTATCTTGTGAAATTGGATCTAAACTGTACATTTTTTTATTGGTTAAAAAGTCAATAATTAAGGAGATTTTGTCATGTATCACATGCGACTTCTCCTTTATTATATATAATAGATATAATTGATTATTGATGAAACATTTTAAAATAAATATAATTTATTTATACGTAGAGATAAAAAATGGCGCAAATTCAATATGAGACCACACCCTCTATCTCCCAGCTCTATGCAAGGACTTAAAAAAAACTTCTCTATAATCACCATCGCAACCTGAGTCTCAGGGAATCCCCGTTCTCCACTTATACTTTATGTGATTAATAATCTCCATGACTGCAAATAATTAATTAATTAATTAATTAATATAAAGCGTAATTCTATGAAATCGGTGTCGATCTACCTTGAAAGAAAAAGAATAAATTATCTTATTGAAACTAATTCGATGGATGGATCGATCGAGTGTGTCGGCAGTGAAATCGAAACCCACCTACTAAGTTGGGGCCAACAAACGGGCAACTATAGAGATGCCAATATTTAAGCACATAAGTACAAATTTAGACCACCTTATACTTTATTGACAACATAAAAGACAACAAAATAACATACCATATAAACAATCAACACGTTCTTTCAAAAAGGTTACCAAGAAAATTATAAACAAAGTCTTAAATAACCTGCAAAAACAACACCAAAAAGAAGGGAGAAGACGTCAACGTTTGTGAAATAACATTAACACTCTAAAGTATATATAGGTCAAAATCTAAAAATCTATCCATAATTATATAGGTATAAAATCAAAAATATATCTCATAAATATATCAATACCTTCAAGGTAGGAAAATTTTATTTCTTTATCTGCAAAAATAATAGATCTTCCATAAAAAAATGTGATTAAATTCTTTCAAAATTATATCTGTTTATATCTAAAAATTTTGAGGAAAATATATTTAAAAAAATTATTATTAAAATTTCCCACCGAAACTTGATTTTGGAGTAAAAAAATAAACAATATCTTTAGCTAATATACAATACTTCTTTTCAAAAGAACTTATGTATATAGATCTTTATACGGCTAGGAATTCCATGAATTGATAACAATTTTGTTATATATAAAAATCATTCATTGAACATCTTTTATTATTTCAATTTCGTCAAAACCTTTTATCTTCTAAAAATATGTTCATATTGATAAAGTAATTGATAAAGTTATTTAATTAGTATGACCATGTAATATATTGAAAGTTATTATCTTTTAAAATATGTTCATATATAGGGAAAGTAGGTAAAATCTTATCTTATATAATAGTATATAAAATTGGTTAGTATCTTCTGAAAATATATCCATATCTAATGAAATTGAGTCAAATTTTATCTTATGCATATATAGATATATTGATTAATCTTATGCATATATAGATATATTGATTAAATAGAGTTACAATAAAATTTTATCTTATAGATATATTGATTATTTCAAAATTTTGTGATTGGTCCATACAACTACGATTGAGGAGAAAGCGCCACGTGTCTCAACCGACTTCTCCTTTATTATATAATATATATATATATATACATCTATATCTATATCTATATATCTACATAATATACTAAAACAGAGGTCTGAAATGGGCTCTCGTGCGATTCGCAAACGTGTCATATTCTAAATTAAAATGGTATTATTTTTTCATACGTGTCATATTCTGAATTAAAATAGTGTTATCTTTTTTTATTATTTGATCAACCTTGTATCTATTCAATATTTGGTCCACTATTAATAACCCAATGTAATTTTGGTGTTAGAAAACTTATCTTTTAAATCAAATAATCTATATAAAACTTATCTTTTTAGATCAAATAATCTATCCAATATTTGGTCAATTATTCTACGTTTTAGATCAAATTGGATATAATATATCTATATATAAAGATGTATCATGTTGTCAAGATTATAAAAGATAAAGAATGAATATTTTGTCAATTATTCTACCTTTTAGATCAAATTAAATATAATATATTTATATATGGTTTTATTTTTATGAATCAGGTCAATTAATAATCTAATATAATTTTTTAATGTAATTAACATAATAAAATATAATTTATTAACAAAACGCGCAACCGTGCGAGTACCCCATACTAGTTGAGCAAACAGAGAAGTCTTGCCCCGAAACACTTTCTCGCTGAAGTCCTGTGAAGAACGCGCTTCACGCGCCCCCAACCTCTCCCCCAAAACCCTTCCTCTTACTCCCGACATTCAAACCCAAAATCTTCAGATTTTGCGTCCAAATCCTACTTTGTCCTCCTCCTTCGGCGAGTCTCTGGCCTTTCACTACCGGTTTCTTCCCGGGGCTGTCGATTTGATCGGTGGTAACACCGTTTCCAAGGTTTTGTGTGTAAAATCAAGCCACAACCCTAACCCTAAATTGCTCAATTTCATCTCTGTAAGTCCAACTAAACAAAAATTTCCGAGAAAGAGAGTCAGAAAGAAGGAGGATTCATGGATGGCGAGACCAGTCGACCTGATTTCAACTGTGGAGGCGACTGTTTGGAATGGTCTTGTTCCAAATAGAAAGAAATTCAGAAACATGGGGGAGAAATTGCGTTTTGGGGGGCGTCAAGGTCGGGTCTTCTGTCCCAGGTGGAGAAGTGTCTGTTGTTGTCGCTTTGGTCATGCTGGTTGCGATTGTTTTAGTTGTCAGTGGTTCGAAACAGCCCATATACTTGCCAAGATCTATTGTGGAATCGACAGAGTTTATTGCCCTCCAATAAAACGAAGGTTCGTCTTCGTACCTTTATATTTGAGTTTATTGATTTGGTTTACAATTTTAATGAAGTCCCCTGGTCTTACTTCTGTTATGGATCATCTCCTGCATCTAGTACCAAAAATTACCTTCTTGTGGTGTTTGGAAAAATTGGTGTTAGAGGTGTATTCCTCTTCACCCCCTATCCCCCCCCCCCCCCCCAAAAGGGCTTTGAACAAACTGTGTTAGAGGTGTATCCCTCTACACCCCTACCCCCCGAAAGGGCTTTGAACAAACTGTGTTAGAGGTGTATCCCTCTACACCCCCTACCCCCCGTAAGGGCTTTGAACAAACTGTGTTAGAGGTGCATTCCTCTACACCCCCTACCCCCCGAAGGGGCTTTGAAGAAATTTTGGTATTGGGGCCTCTGTTAGTCCCTTCCTCCAATTATGTTGAAGAGATGATTTCTATGAAACTTGAGGCTCTATGTTTTTGTTGTCATCTCTTGACTAGAACACATCCGTTCCAAGCTTATATCCCTTATGATGATTACATAGGGTTTGTGATATTTAGATTCTTGATTATCAATTTTTGCGATTCCGGGGTGGATGGAAGTAGGGTTGATTATGTTGTTGAACGGAGTAATTTTGTCAAAATATTTGGTAAAAATTTTTATGGGGAACTAAATAGGTGGGCTCGATCTTGTCTTGCTGAATCGTTTTATGGACCTATTGTTGCTCCTCATGCTTCTTTTGTTAAGTTACATGGGTTTGAGCAGCTTGGTGCACATGACTTTCGTACTTCCGCTCACGGATATTGCTATATAGACTATCTTGAATGGAAAATATCGCCCCTGCTGAAGGGTAAATGCTTAAAAATTAAAACATCTGATCTACCCTACTTCTTTATTAAGAGATTTTGGAATTCATGGATAGCTACAACTTATTTGTGTACTGATTCTTTGATAAAGGTTTTCATTAAAAAATCATTGTGGATGAAACACATCTGTAAGAATGGCTTGTTTCCTTTTTTTTCTGAGTCGTGGGATTAAAATTGATTTCCTTGGCTACACTTATTTGAGTGGTTGGTGTAAGCTGGATGGTTCCAGTATTGTATACCTTAGATTGGAAAAACAACCCTTGTTTATAACTCTGCCGGTCTATTGGTGTAATGGTTGTTTGTGCATCTACTGCCTTCAAGAATCAAGTTTGATGTATATAGTTTCCCGTGGTCGACTATCACTTCTGGTAGTAACACATGTATGGTACAATGAAAGCTTCAGTTTCCTCTGCAGGCTTTTGGTGTTTGGTCTTACTTGTATCGTTGAGGGCTTAAACGACCTATGTTTGAACATATTCTATATCATTCCTTGTACGACATGGATTATCCCAATGACAATAACTATCTTTGCTGAAATACTAAAAAAGGGTTGCAGTCCCCTGTATGATGTTAACCTCCATATGTATGAAGTATTTGGTTTGTTTACGGTTTTGTTCTGGAGTAAGGAAATCTTGTTCAAATTTGACTTGGCTCTAATTTCTCTCGGCCTTTTGTCGATTTACAATTCTGTGGGAAAAGACTCTTATTGACTGATCTGCTCAAATTTGCTAAGTACCTCCATGTTGAGCCTAACCTTGCTTATGAATCTAGCTTAAGAAGGGGATTTCAGGGTGTGAAATATTATAAATTGGCAGACTGCTGCTCTGATGTATGTTCTAGAGGGGTAGCGGAAATATGTCATCTAAATAGCTCTTCTAGTGATCTGCAACTAAAGTATTGTAATAAGCCCTTTGAGGATCCCACCCTTGGGTGGAAATCATCTGTGAGTAATCAAAGTAAGGCCATTTACTTAATGTTTCGGTGCATCTCAAAAGGTCAAAGTATCATCTTCTATGAATACCTTTATGATGGGTTTAGCAAAATCTTTATTAATTTAAACCAAAATTGCATGGGATGCCTATCTTTCAACGTGTATTATGATCTTGAATATGAATCAAGGTTTATTATTATGAATTTCCCTTGCAAATCACTCCATTGTCGATTCAGGTGTCATGACAACCAATATTTTGGGTCAAAGCTGCTCAAACGCACTTTGGTTCCCCACGGTTTGTCGAAAAAGATTGCTTGCAAACCTGACCTTAGGGTCTCCGTAAAAATAGCCCGTAAACCTAAACTTAGGGTCTATATAAAAATTTACTCCAACACTTGGGACCCCTCTGTTGTAGTTATACCAAGTAACCAATATAATACTTTAACTCGTAGTGTTGAATTCATCTGGAAACTCCTTTTATTACTTCGCGTAAAGGAATTAGTTCAAATATGTTTTCGATCTTGTCCTTACCATGGACTGCCTGTGCTGTATGGTTTGCACCACAGCGATAATTCGAACCTCAATGAAATTAGTGTGAACTACTTGGTGCCAAGAAGTGCTCTTTCTGGTATTTCACACCTCAATGGTCTGGTTACTAAGGGCCTTGCTAAGAAGACATTTACCACAATTGTCGGTTGTATAATTAGATTCTTATTCTGTAAGGCATGGATTAGCAAAAATCAATTTATAATTGAACACGTTTGCCTTTATGGACTTACATTTGACTCCATCTACAAGAATCAGAATTCACGTAAACTTCCTATTAACAATGGCCAACCAACTTGTCATACCATGCCACCCCCCATCATGGGTAAGCATCATTCAATCAACATAAATTGCGAACAAAAGGTAGTGCATATCAAGTTAATAAATCTCGTTAATGTTCGGAATCAAAGTCAACTCACAAGGTTTAGATTTGATTTCATAAAAATCTCCTTCATGCGTTATGACAAAAAGAGATTGCCCAAAAAAGTTGAGTTAAGGATCTACATGTTCCTCCTTAAATCCAAAGAAACTGTTAAATGAAAGTCAGCTTTTGGAATTGTAGGGGCATAGGAAAAAAAACGTTTTGGAATAATATTCATACGTGGTGTCTAAATGAACATATTCAAGTTCTAGCACTAGCTGAAATAAAAACGGATAAGATCCCTGAAGAGAAACAATGGAAGAGTGCGGATTTTGACAATGCTATTTGGTCGCCAGTTGTGGGTCGATAAGGTGGAATAGGGGTTTTGTGGAAATCCTATCAGATAACACATGAAGTAGTTACAATTGAGTTTAACCTTCCCCGGATCATTGCGATCAAATACACAAATCTAAATAATAATTTCTCTGCGATGATTTGGTTTGTTTATGCTCCTCCAGACCCGTGTGAAAAAGAGTATTTCTGGAACCAAATTACCAGTTTGATTCAGACCTGTCATCACCCGTGCATCGTTATGGAAGATTTTAATGAGATTTGTTGCTTTGAAGATAAATTGGGTGGTGCGCCTACCAATCCTGCTCGATTTAGACAACTCATTCGTTTGAAAGATGACTGCTCATTAGTTGATATCCCGGCATTTGGAAACCCTTTCACTTGGCGTAAAAAGTTGGATGAACCCGGGAATATCAAATAAAAGCTGGATAGGGTGCTTGTCCAACACCAAATTTTACAACAATTTCCAGCTCTGAGTGCTTGGAATGGTGCATTTTCATCTTCTGATCATTGTTTTGTTACAATAGATATGTGTAACCAGACTACTCACAAAGCGCCGCCCTTCAAATTTGAAAATATATGGACAAAAAGAAAAGACTTTAGGAATATTGTCAAACAGGCTTGGAGGACTTCATGTCCAGGGTCAACAATGTTCCAACTGGTGTTTAAAACTAAGTTGCTAAAGAAAAAAGCAAAAGAATGGAATAAAACTACATTTGGTAATATCTTCAGGCAACTTCAAGAGGTGAAAAACCAGTTGCTACAAATTCAATCGAGTAATCCAAATCAAGGAACAAATGGTAGTGGAGAGGCCCATAGAGAACTAAGCTTAATAAAAAAGAAGGATGAACTGCTTCTTTTTCAAAGAAACTACTGGAACCAAAGATCTAAAACAAAGCATCTCAAACTCTCAGATACAAATTCTTCTTACTTCCACAAGGTGGCTACGGGTAGAAGAAATCGAAAAATCATTCGCTCCATAACCACATCTGAAGGTACCCAAATTATGGGGGAGGAAAATATTAGACAATAGATTAAGAAAGATTATGAAAAACGATTTCAGCGTGAACAAATCACTCCAACAATGCAACTATCATTCTTAGATTTGATTAATCCAGTTATCTCTAATGAGGAAAATCTTGAGCTTATTCGGTTTCCATCGAACGGTGAGATCAAGGCTGCAATTTTCTCGTTAGGAACAAACAAATCGCCTGGTCCTGACGGCATGACAGCCGAGTTCTATAAATCTTATTGGGACATCGTTGGGCCTAGTGTAACACGAGCTGTAAAGGGGCTTTCCACTCTGGTAAAATGTTGAGACAGATCAACCACACATTCATCACACTTTTACCAAAATGTGAAAACCCTTCTACAACCTCACATTATAGACCAATTAGTCTTTGCACGGCAATCTATAAGATCATATCGAAAATTATAACAGAGAGATTGAAGAAAATCATAGGAAAACTTATCCACCCCTTACAGGGTGCCTTCGTATCAGATAGATCGATCCAAGACAATGTGCTTATTGCACATGAGATTTTTCATTCCTTCAGGAGTAAAAGAGGCTCGGAAGGTGGGTGGCAATCAAACTTGATATGGAAAAAGCATATGACAGAGTAGATTGGAGCTTCATACAACTAGTGTTGAACAAGTTCGGGTTCCACCAAACATTTGTCTTGTGGATTATGGAGTGCATATCTACGGTATCATTCTCGATCCTTGTTAACAATGGCCCAACAGATATCTTCAAACCATCGCGGGGTATCCGCCAGGGAGACCCGTTATCACCCTTTTTTATTCATTCTTGGGGCGGAAGTACTAGCAAGAAACCTATCACACGAATCAAATATAGGGAAAGAAGTTGGCTTCAGATTCGGAAATGGTGGACCATGTATCCCATTCCTCTCCTTTGCTGATGATATCATTATCTTCGCAAAAGGGAGCGTGTCAGCTTGTCAAAAAAGTTGTTGATGAATATTGCAAAGTCTCGGGCCAAAAGGTTAACTTCCACAAATCGGCTTTTCAAACCACGTTCGGTATAATCAGAAATAGAATAACAAAAATTGAAAGATGCATGGGCATTTCCAACGAAAGAAAACTTGAAAAGTACCTTGGTTGTCCGATCATTAATGGACGCGTTAGCAAGGTTGCCTTTGATGATATCATCTGTAAATCAAAAGATCAGTTAACCAAATGGAGGGCTAACGCTTTGTCACAACAAGGTCGTGCGATCCTTATTAAATCCAATTTGTCAGCTAAGCCCCTATATACAATGCAAAGTTTCATGCTTCCGACTACTATTCATAAAGAACTTGATCAAATAAACAGAACTTTCTTTTGGAATAAGGACCTTCAACACCGTCCCCTTATTAGCTGGGACAGGATCTGTAAACCTAAGAAAAAGGGAGGATTAGGAATTCGCAAAGCATGCGAGATGAATGAGGCACTTCAAATGAAACTGCTATGGAAAATATTAGCTGAACCTTACAATATATGGGTAAAACTGATCAACCACAAATATCTAAAGGGTACAAACATCCTTAATTACAAAAAGAAGGGAGGTAGTTCCTGGCAGTGGTCCAAGTTATACCCGTTGGTAAGCAAATTCAAAACAGGTCTGATTTGGTCAGTAGGTAATGGCAAGACAATCAAATTCTGGGAGGACAATTGGGTTGATACAGTTCCGCTTTCGTCCCGTAGTGATTGCCCTAACATTGCTAATCGGGATGAATCGGTTAGTGAATACATAATAGGAGGAAAATGGTGGGTCGAGAAATTAGAGGCTAATCTTCCAAAATCTATGGTTGATGACATTATCTCTATTCCGCTTCCAACCAATTATTTCGAGGACAGACTCTACTGGTGGCCAGACAAGAACGGTTGGTTCACCACGTCGAGTGCCTATAATTTAATCTCTCAAAATAGAATGGTGAGGGAAGGAATTACTGACTGGATCTGGAAGCTTGATACTCGACCAAAGGTTAAAAATTTCATGTGGAAACTCTGTCAACTTGGCCTCCCTACAAACGCCAGATTGACGCTTCGGGGAGTGCCGGTACCAAATACCTGTGTGTTTTGTAATGATGCAACCGAAGATGAAACTCACTTGTTCTTAGAATGTCAAGCACATACCCTTCATGGGGTACTCACACAAGCTGATCAACATGACATCCAAGCTCTAATCCAGCAATCTAGAGATATCAGACCAATAATTAAGCTTATTGACAACAGATTAAATAATAAAAACAAGAGCCTCTTGGCGACAAGATGGTGGACTACATGGTTTTTCAGAAACAAGATCACCTTCTCAAACGCAACAATCCCAACTAACTCAGATTTCAATAAGATGGTTCATTCTTCTGTAGACAATTGGTCACGAGCTTGTAAATTCAATGACGACATGGATTCTAGCTTTCAAAATCGCTGCTCGATAGGATCACAACACAGAAAACATAATAACAAAATGACAAGAAAATGGTAGAAACCACCGGCTGGCTCTGTCAAATTAAACTTCGATGGGTCCACGACATTTAACCAAGACAGATCTTGTGGCTACATAATCAGAGATTGGGTTGGGCACCCAATAGCTATGGGGTGTCAGAATGTAGGAAAACAAAATCCTATCAAGGCAGAAGCCCTTGCATTATTACTAGGGGTGCAGAAAGTCAAGCAGCTTCATATTTCAAATCTCCAGATCGAAGGGGACTCGTTAATAATAATCGACCACCTGCGAGATAAGTCTCGCTGCCCGTGGGAGATCGAACTTCTCATGTCAGATATTAAATTGCTCCTTCAAGGAGTGGAAAACATTTCTTTCTCTCATGTGCCCCGCGATGGCAATAAAGTGGTTGATAAGGTTGCACACCTTAGCCGTTTTGCCAAGGGGCGAGAGGTTTTCAATGATCCAGGTCTGTTAGACCTCATCCGAAAGGATGCTATCGGGTAGACTCGGTCTACCTAAAATTTTACCTAATAAAAAAAAAAAGAAAAAAGAGAGAAGTCTTGCCCCGTCCCCAAGTCCCAACATTCACATCCACCTGCTTCTTGCTATGTAGTTTTTATTGGGACACGTGGAGCGTGGACCAAATTTTTTTTTTGGTCCTAAAAAAAAAAATATTATACAATATGGATATACATGTAGTGGTTATATATATAAACTTATAAGACATGTTATTCAATTACAAAATATTATACAATATCCAGTTCTTCTTTTATGGATATACTTTCATAGTATATTGATATATGTATGTTTTATATTTGATGTAACCAATTCAAACCGAATCACCAACAGCTAATGTGGACATAAGAGTTAGACAGCCTTGTCAGCTTCCTCTTGATAATTTTATATCCCAGTTAATGTCACTGTAATGCTAACATTACTTGCACCCTACCCCTATCCACCATGTCATTAACTAATCAAGAAGATGATAATGGATAGTATATCCATTATCATCTTCTTGTTTTTTTTAACCATAAATTTGACTTGATCTCAACGGTGGATTCAGGGGAAAAAATAGAAAATATTTTTTTCAGAGAATTATTTTTTTTCATTTATATATATAAAATAATTTTTTATTTAAATATGTTAGAAAAAAATCTTACATTTATGATTTAGATAATCATTTTGTACAAAAAAATTTAAGAAAAATAAAAATTATTAAGAAATTAGATTTTCTTATATGTATATATTAAAAATAATATTTTTATTTAAATATATTGACGAAAATCGTAAATTTGTTATTTAATTAGATATTTTAAGTAAAAAACTAAGATAAACCAAAATTGTAAAAAGGTGAAGCTAAGGGGTTTGAATTCATGACCTCAAATTAAAAAGTACTCGTTTTTATCAACTAAGCTAATTTGTCTTTGTAATTTTTTACTCTTTTTAAACTATCTTATCCCTAAAATTAATAAAAAAAATTATCAATAAAATACATTAAAAAAATAAAATTTTTAACCCCATCTATGAATGTGTACCTCATAATATACTGAGTATTATTCATGTAAATTTCAATCCGTGTTTCAACATCTCTTAAGTTCCATTACGTAAAAATTAAGCTCCCTTCAGGTCGGAACAAACACCGGCCAGAAGAAAAACGCTCACATTTGAGTTGGTTTTCTCCCTCCTCGATCCATGGTGGTGGTCTTGATGAGAATCGAGCAATGAACATCTTTCGGCCGAATAGCATGAATAGAAAACTCTCTCTTCGGAGAGTCCCAAATCTCTCCTCGAAGAGTGCTCGCTCGGTTAAGTAGGTTGCTCCCCCTCTCCTCGGGTTGCTCCTCCTCGGCGCCGTCAGCTCGGTCGGTGTCCCTCAATCCTTCGCATTGCCCACCTCCTTCTCGCCTCCGTCCCACGGCCTGCTTGGTTGTAGTGTTGGTCGCGATCTTGGTTAAACCATCCCCGACTGGCCGGATTCCATTTAAAGACAAAATAAATCTGGGGCTTTTGTTGTTTTTGGGTTCTTGTCCCCAAATCCTTCTTCCTCCATGGCCAATTGGTTCTTCGTTGTCGACTCTTGCGGTTTAGGGTCGAGGCTACCCAAATCTGTCCGATTTTAAAACTTATGGATTATCCATTGGCTTTTGGTCCTGGTTGCAGCCCTCGTGCTTCCTCTCTTCGTTTGAGTCGAAGCCGGTTTTCTGATGACGAAATCACCCTCACTGGGCTCACGAGCGTTGCTCCATCCACCTCCAACCTTGGTTGATCACCACCACCACCATCCTTGTTGGCTCGAAGTCTTTTGTTTGCCGGCTTCAATTCCCAATCCCCCTAATTTCCTTTGCCGCAATCGATTTTCGAGGGCGGGTCGGTGAATCGTCCTCAAACCCCTGGGCTTTCGTCATCCATGGCGCCTAAGCCCAGCCTTCATATCGTTAATCCGGTAATATACTGCGTTATCGGTGCTTCCGCCTCCCTTGTCCACCGATTTTTCCCTTGCCGCCTTCACTTGGCCCTAGGAATGGAAATGGGTCGGGTGGCGGGTGAATGGACCCCCATTTCACCCGCCCTACCATGGATTACCCATCACCCCACCCGAACCACCACCCATATCCACTTCACCCATATCCTTTTTCACCCATATCCACCAGGTGAGCGGGTGAAATGGGTGAAATATGGATGCCATATGAGTGATTTTTTCTAAATACACATCATTGAATTCCAATCAAACATGTAGACAAAACAATGGCTAAAATAACATCATCTTACACATTAAGTCTTAAATAAGTCACCATAAGTTTAAATAATATTGTCTTAAACACATGATCGCAAGTCTTAACCATAAACGGGAGTTTAAAAAGCATTGTCTTAAAGAAAATAAGCCGTCCAACAACAGCAAGACAAGAGTGGTAGAGGACGAAGAGGGAAAAAGGTCTGCAGAACGAAGTGCCGATTAGGAAGTTAGGGTTTAAGAAATTAGAAAGTTTATATGTTTTTAAATAAAATATATTATTTATATAAAATATATAAATAATATTTTATAATGTAGATGGATGGTGGATCGGGTTGGGTGGTGAATGATGGGTTGGGTGGTGGATCGGGTGCGGGTGGAAAAAAAATCACCCCACCCGACCCACCACCCATAGCCACTTCATCTATATCCATTTTCCACCCGTTTTTTCAAGCTTTCACCCACTTTTTAAGGTCAGGTGATTCGGGGTCGAGTCAGATGCGGGTGAAATTGTCATCCCTACCTTGGCCTAGTCCTCCCGACTGTAGTCTTTGTGTGTGTTGTGAAGTTGGGTGGCATTCTTCTGCGTTGTCCTTGTTGATCCTTGGGTCCGGGTTGACCCGCCTTTGAGCCCTATTTCATTTTTTAGGCCCAAGGCCACTCCTTGGGTCCAAAGTTGCCCTTTTATATATATATAGGGTTGTGCTCCGGTGAAAACCAAAATTGCGGTAAAAACCTGTGAGGACCGGCTTTTTAGCCCCGTTCACTAGCTTTATAGCCCGGTTATAAATAGAACCGATCTATAAGGTCACATATTTTAGCCCGGTTCTGAATAAAACCGAGCTATAAAGTCACTAATGTAATTTTAAAACATGAGTTTTCAGCACGGTTTTTAGGTTTAACCGATATATAAAGTCATGTGTTATTTTAAAACTGGAGTTTTTAGCACGGTTTTTAGGTTGAACTGAGTTGTAAAGTCACTATGTAATTAAGGTTTTTAGCACGGATTTCAAATAAACCAAGCTATAAAGTAGTCCTCACGGTTTTTACCGCAATTTGAGGTTTTCACCGGGGTCAATCCCTATATATATATATAAAGAAAAACAGGAAAAAAGAAAAGAAAAAAGAATTAAGGGGATTTATATATATATATATATATATATATATATTTACTTAAATAAATAACTAAAAATATATAAATCCCGGTTGGGTTTGCTAAATTCCCGCTTGGGTATCTGGTGCCTTTGTCTCATGTGGTATGGGGCTTTACGTTTGACGTGACTTGACTTTCTTCTTCGATTGATGGGCTTCTGGCTGTTCGGAGTCGGGACAGGCTGGGATCGTGGTAGTGTGTATCGAGACGTCTCCTTTTATCTGGAAGTCTATTTCTTTGGAGGTTCGTCTTCACGACCCACAGGTGACTCCTAATATACTACTGGCATGCGGTGCTGCTTTCGGGTAGTCCTTGGCTTCGTTCGTCGTATACGTCCTCATCTCGTTTGGTTTAGTTGTGTTTAGCTTCGCTTTTGTAGAGTGCTATTGCTTGTATTTTGCACAATTTTTGTATTTTATGTTTGTTTAAGACGGTTATCTGTCTGTCGACTTGTCGGCCTTCAAGGTTCAGGTATGTCTGGCCTCGAATTTTTACCTAATAAGAAAAAGTTCCATTACATAATTTTAACGGTTTTTTTATTACTATTTAGTTTTTTCACTTACTCAATTATTACTACTACTAAACACATTTAACAAAAAATATTTTTTTATTTGGTAACCATAATAGTACATGAGTATTATTTGAATGATTTTTTTTTAATAAAAACATATGCAAAATGGATGTTTATGTATAGATAAAATTAATTTACACATGAACATAATTTTTTTTTAATAAAGAAAAATGCCTAAAACACATTTTAAGTTTTTTAATTACAAGCACTGCCACGTGGCACCCAATGATTGAGCCGTGTGGCAACTCTTGCTTTTTTCTTTTGCCCTAGGTTTGCTGCAAAACGCATCACTTCACTCACTTTGGCGTTGAAACAACGTGTTTTGGCCCATTTTTTGGCGAAAAAATTTGCCAAACAGGCACTTTTTTGGACAAATTGGTGAATTGTCCAACTTTTTGGACAAATTGGAAAACTGTCCACTATATATACTAATTCTCAATTGTGGCGCGTGACTTCAGATCTGAATTGTGAAGCCGAATCTTCCCCCAACTGTCATGCCGACACCGGATTGAAGGCGAAGCGGTCGAGATTGGAGGTGAGGCGCTGGATCGGATGAGCTCTTGCTCGTAGTCAGTGCGCTTGTCCTGAGCTGAGAGGATCCTCTTGCTCGTAGTCAGGCGCTGGATCGGACGAGCTCTCACAGACGCTGGGCGACGAGAATGAGGTTGCGCCGGCGCTTCCGTCCTACCAGGCACCGCCACCACCTCCAGGCTCTTTGACCACCGTCGGACGCAGGTGTTTTCCTTCTCCCATTCTCTTCCCATCTCACTTCCTCTTTGTCCATTTCGTTCGATTTCATTTGCCCTAGGTTACAATTGGATTTCTGGATAGTTGATGGTGTAAAAAATTGAGCGATTTCGAGTTAGCGATGTCGAGTTTCCTTCTGTTTTGGCTCATGTGACTGTGTTGATAACAGGATTTCTGTTTTGGATTTGTTGAATTTGAATCCTCGAGTTCAGCACCACAAGTTATATTTGCACATCGAAGAGGACATCTTTCTCCTTAGTTGAAAGCTCTGGAAGAGATTGAGTTCCCTGAGTTTGATGGACCTTTGAGAGCGGTTCTGAATGGTGAGTTGCTCAATAAATTGGCTTGCTAGTTCTGTTCCGTAATAAATCATGTTTGATAGTGTAATTTATGATTTAAGGGAGCACCTAATTTTTGTTCTCAGACTGTGAATTTTTAGTTTGTTGAATGCTTAGGGATTGTAATTTGCGGTTTCCTGTCAATTCTGTGGTACGTGAATTGGTGATTTTGTGCTTTCAGATGATATGTTTGTCGGATTTAGAGGCTGATTACATGAACTCGTACGAGACAGCGTCGAGTATCAATTCTGTGGTCTTGGTCGAATTCATATTACAGGGAGCTTTTTGTGCTGTTTTTTTGCTCACTGGCCACTGGTTTATGTTCTTCTTGACAGTGCCCGTTGCTTGCTATCACCTTCGATTGTAAGTAATGTCCTCCAATTCGATAGCTATTTCAATGATTGCCACTGCTTGATGAGTACCTCGCATACTTTGATGCAGAGAATGATATTACGCAGTATCTGACATTTGATCAACCTGACTCGCTAGATGCTAATGAAAATCTTTCTGATCAAACATTCCTCCCTGACCATGTATTGTTTTACGCAGAAATTTCCATAGCCACACTTTATTTTATGATGTATAGTTTTCAGTTTTTACAACAATATTATTTTTGGTCTACAGAATGTGGAGCAACCATCTACCTCAAACCAACAGCTTCCAGCTCTGGATGCCTATGGAGCTGAGATTGCATCCTCTTCAAAGCAAGTGATGGAGGCACAAAAATCCGAGCCAGGTTAGTACATGAAATCAAGTTTGATCTTGAATTGGGAATTATGTAGAAATCTCTTCAGGATGCTGGCAAGTGGCAATGCTCAAGAAAGTGAACTTTTTTTCTTATACTTGGCAGGCCCCCACCCACTCACCCACCTTCCTAATGTCACAAAATACTTGTCATTTTCATTTGGGACTGAATTAAAAGGCGTAATCAATATTTGTGCAACTCTGAAATAGAGTTGTGCTACTCTGAAATAGAGTTGTGCTACTGGAAAATTATTTGCTCATATTCTAACAATTACTTGAGAAGTTCTAGAATCTAGTTTTTAAATGAGGAAGTAGCGTAGGTGATGCTTATCTGATTTTCCATCATCTTAGTTATGGTCTTTATTCATTTGGTTTCATATACAGAGTAGGGAGCATTTTTGCTCAATTGTTTTTCAATAGATTGTTGATTTTGTCTGTTCATAAATTTGCAGAGAGGAAGTAGTTCAGGTGATGCTGGTGGTGCTGTTGACAAGGTCCTGAAACCAGCTTTTGACTGAAATGGATGGCATGTCTGCCAAGAAAACTGTATTCATTATAGGTGCCACCAACAGGCCCGATATCATTGATCCTGCTCTCCTACGTCCTGGTTGTCTTGATCAGCTAATTTACATTCCTCTCCCCGACGAGGAGTCCCGTCTCCAAATCTTCAAGGCTAACCTGAGGAAGTCTCCTATTGCTAAGGATGTGGACCTCAGAGCCCTTGCCAAGTACACTCAAGGCTTCAGTGGTGCTGACATCACTGAAATCTGTCAGCACGCTTGCAAATATGTTATTAGAGAGAACATTGAGAAGGTAAACATGGGGTCCTATGTGCCATGTCTCCTCCCTTAAATCATATTGTGTATTTCGTATTCATATTGAGTTATTGGATTTATCTACAGGACATTGAGAAGGAGAGGAAGAGAAGGGAGAACCCCGACGCCATGGAAGAGGATGGGGAGGACGAAGTCTCTGAAATCACGGCTGCCCATTTCGAGGAATCGATGAAGTATGCTCGCATGAGTGTTAGCGATGCTGACATCCGCAAGTACCAAGCCTTCGCTCAGACGCTGCAGCAGTCTCGTGGCTTTGGCAGTGAGTTCCACTTCTCCGAGGCCAGCGGGGCCACTGGTGCTGCAGGAACTCAGCCCTTCACAACCTCCGCCGGGTGGAGCCGACGAAGACGACCTCTACAGTTGATCAAGCCCTCCACTTGCTACGTTGCCAAGTCTGTTGTGAAATTGTTTTGGTTCATCATTTGGTGAAACAAGTGGACCATTTTCATGGTTAAGATGAACAATTTGCAAAAACTTGCCAGAATTTATGTTTTCAGGCTTAATTTGCTCAGCGGACACAACGTTTTCAAGCTACTGTGTATATATAGTAGTAAGGAAATAAGTTTGCTTACCCTCCATAGATAGCTCTCATGTCCATAACGTTTCTCACGGTTGACCGGTTGACTCCCATCCCTGACAGATACGAATGGCTAACGACGTGCTTCCAGTGCTCAATGTCAGCTGTAAAATCTTGAGGTGCAGCCATGCCATACACTCCATCCTGAGAGCTTGTCAACCACTCAACAATTAGGACAATTTTTTTGGACATTTCACCAATTTGTTCCAAAACGTGGACAATTCACCAATTAGGACAATTTTTTTGGACATTTCACAAATTCCCCCATATAAAATTTCAAAAAGTGCTGACACAGGGGAAAAATGCAATTTTAGTTTGAATGTTGCTCAACATGATCTTATTTTTGCTCAACAATAGATTATATTTGCATAACAATTGAGACTTATGAAATTGTGCTCAAAATGATCTTATTTTTTCTCAATATTATTTTATAGTTGCTCAACAGATTATTGCACAACATGGTCTTATTTTTGCTCATCAATAGACTATAATTGCACAACATGTGGGATTAGTGAAATTATGCTCAACATGTTCTTATTTTTGCTCAACAATAGATTATATTTGCACAACAATTGAGACTTGTGAAATTGTGCTCAAAATGATCTTATTTTTTCTCAATATTATTTTATAGTTGCTCAATAGATTTTTGCACAACATGATCTTATTTTTGCTCATCAATAGACTATAATTGCACAACATGGGGGATTGGTGTAAATTTGCTCAACATGATCTTATTTTTGCTCAACAATAGATTATATTTGCACAACAATTGAGACTTGTGAAATTGTGCTCAAAATGATCTTATTTTTTCTCAATATTATTTTATAGTTGCTCAACAAATTATTGCACAACATGGTCTTATTTTTGCTCATCAATAGACTATAATTGCACAACATGTGGGATTAGTGAAATTATGCTCAACATGTTCTTATTTTTGCTCAACAATAGATTATATTTGCACAACAATTGAGACTTGTGAAATTGTGCTCAAAATGATTTTATTTTTTCTCAATATTATTTTATAGTTGCTCAATAGATTATTGCACAACATGGTCTTATTTTTGCTCATCAATAGACTATAATTGCACAACAAGGGGGATTGGTGTAAATTTGCTCAACATGATCTTATTTTTGCTCAACAATAGATTATATTTGCACAACAATTGAGACTTGTGAAATTGTGCTCAAAATGATCTTATTTTTTCTCAATATTATTTTATAGTTGCTCAATAGATTATTGCACAACATGGTCTTATTTTTGCTCATCAATAGACTATAATTACACAACATGGGGGATTGGTGTAAATTTGCTCAACATGATCTTATTTTTGCTCATCAATAGATTATATTTGCACAACAGTTGTGCAACTCTAAACTACAATTGTGCAACTCTAAACTACATTTGTGCAACTCTAAAATATAGTTGTGCAACTCGAAAAAATAGTTGTGCAACTCTAAACTACAGTTGTGCAACTCTAAACTAAAGTTGTGCAACTCTAAAATACGGTTGTGCAACTCTAAACTACGGTTGTGCAACTATAACCTACGTTGTGCAACTCTAAACAACGGTTGTGCAACTCTAAAATACAGTTTAAGAAGAACCAAATTAGATTAAAAAGTGCAAGAATAATATTTTGCAAGACAAAGAACAGATTTCCCCTCATGTGGTGAGAGAAGAGATGGCACCTAAAGGAATAAGAAAATGCATCAGCTCTTTGTACTTCAATAAGCTATGAATATGATTACATGAAGAACTGAAACAGTTTGCAAAACATTCGAAAATCTCACCAACTTGAATGTACCAAACTAAATGACATAAAGAATTTACCGTTCAGAGCTAAAAGAACACAAAAATCATATCAATTTTGAAAGCACAAATAGGTGTTACATATACCAAATAAGAAACATCAAGAAATCAAATATGGACAACAGGTAAACATAGAACAGCTTGGCTTGTCTGTAAGAATGAGCTGCACCTTCTTGCTTGATAATGTCAGAGATTTCTTCACCATGGAGATCATAAGAACCGACTCACCCTCATCCAGAAACTGATGCATGTTCGCAGATCAAAGATTTGTTCATCGCAAACCTCCCATCAAGTGCAACAGAAAAAGAAGCAACAGAAAAGGAAGCAAGTGAATTCAACAGCTGAAAGGATGCAACAGAAAAGGAAGCAAGTCGACAAAGATGGAAACAAGGAAACTGACCAGATTAAAGTGTCGCCAGTATCTCCACAATGCAGCAGCTTCTAGCATGTGCTGACACCGTTCACTCCTCATCCATCAAGTGCACCAAGCCAACACCAAATCAACACCAAAATTAGTTTTTGACTTGGTCGAATTGGACACGAGGAGCTTCTTTAGAGCCTTGAAGTCTTTGGCTTTGCTGAAAACCCTATCCGAAAGCAACTGCTGGAAAAATGATATGTTCTCCTTGAAGCAAGAGTTATCAAACATGTTCCTAAAGTTGCATATTCATCAAACCAATTTAGTCATATTCATCTCTTAATAGAATCTGTACTGGATAATGAAATCAGGAGCTATGAAGGCCAGCCTTCCAGGAAGCTTGGAACAAAATAAAAATCAAACACTATGTACTGAGAACCCTAAAATATTTATGAACACAATTCTAACCGTTAAAGTGATATGCTTCTTCAACTTGAGCAACAATATCAGCAGAAATAATCCAACACACCCATACTATATATGAATTGGCAACTTTCAATTACACATATGAAAGGGAAAGGGAAAAAAAACCCAAGCTGACTCACAATTCCACTTCGATTTTTCGTTCCAGGTGCATTACAATAAAACATGTTGACACCTTTTAGTAAAAGCATGCCTTCCTCTAATTTGCTGCAAAATAAAATACCTTCAAAACAGCAAAATAGCAAAATAGCACCTACATAATGCTTACATATTGAATTGGGATCAAAATCGAACATCAATAACTACAAATCAGGCCTAGAAACAAAAAAATTCGAATGCTAGAAACTACAATTGAATGGAAATTGAATTTTGAGGTATAAAAATCGAACTACAAACAAAAAAAAATCAAGTTTGCAATCGAAATTACCTTTCTCTTGATGTTGGGTGCTTTCTCGGTTGAGCAACAGCGGTCGAAACCTGCAATGAAATCTAAACAACATTTAGTCTACCCTATCAAATTCATCAAGTTAAGGCACCAGAATCAAGCACATCAACAGATCCAGAAGGAAAACAGATGGAGCGAAAAGGAAAGTGATAGGAATCCACATGAGAGGGGAGGAGAAAGAGTAGCTTGCTAGCGCCATCAACAGATCCAGTAGCTTGCTAGCGCCATTTCTAGTGATAGGAATCCACAGGCAGGAGCAGCGCCTTTGCCGCTCTTCTTCTCGCCTTCGTGCTTTTCAGGCTCCTTCTGCAGACAAGAACCGGCAACGAAATCAGCAAAATTAGCAACGAATCACTGGATTCCATTGCAGTAAGCACTGGAGACTTTAAAATCGACTCCGACACTTCAAAAATCGAAGAAAATTTGCGCCGAAGGCGCAAATTTTCTGTGATTCCAATGCACTGATTACTAGATTCGATTGTATACTTCAGAATCTACTCAGAAACGTCAAAAATCGAAGAAAATTTGCGCCAAAGATCTGTAATTTCAATGCAGTTTCGAACTCAATCATTACTGGAATGCTGTACTTACTTGATTTGATTAGAGACACGTTAAAAGTCGGTGGTTTTGCTGGGATCGGAGAGATGATGGGCGTTGGAATCACTATGATCGACGAAAAGTTGAGCAGCAGAGACAACGCGTAGGAGGAGAGAGCAGCGCGTAGGAGGAGAGCGCGTAGAAGCGGGTGTTATATTGTGGACATTTCACCAATTTGTCCTAAAGTGTGGACAAATCACCAATTAAGACAACTTTTTTGGACATTTTGCAAACTCCCCCTTTTTTGGCAGTAGGTACACACGCATCCGGCACGTGACGCTATGGGTATATGACTTCTAGGCTCTTGCAAGCGAGCCCAATCTCCAGGACTCTTACTCTTTTATCTATTTTTCTTGCTTATGTGGCAGCCCTTAAAGGCATAGGGTCTTACCAATTAGCATGCCCTAATACCTGGATTGATCAAAGGTTAAAAAAACGACAATAGGTGAGCATCGTGAAAATAAGCAAAAAAAAAAAACCTCTATGTGCCATCAAAAACAAAGAAGTTATGAGTACGTAAATTAATTTATCGAAACCTCGTGGATATCATATATATGACCTTTTACAAAATCTTGTGGTTGTCACATGGAATTCGTGAAAATCTTATGTATAACATGAAATCTGCAAAGTTTACGATCTATAGAAGAAATTTCACAAAGTCTATTAGCCCCAAGATTTTGTCTATTATCCAAAAATTTGTACAACAATCATTTTCCTTTTTCCAAAGTAATTACAAACTGGTTCGATAGAATAAAGAAACTCAAATAACGCTTATTCAACCACTATTCTATCTTTAACCCCTTCTACCAAATAACCAACAACCTCTTTACAATATGTCGTGATCTATTCCCTCAACAAGTTCGAACAAGTTTCATATAATTTTGGGTTGATTATATATCAATGTAACATTACAAAGGTAAGAGCATCTCCAAAAGGTCATGTAAGAGAAAATGGAAAAATTTAGAGAAAATAAGATGTTTATAACCCTAACAACTCCTCTATATACATCTATGAAATATAAAAGTTGGAACAAATAAAGAGAAAATTTCTCCAAAATTAAATTCTTTATCTATATCCATGTAAATTTTTTTGTAATTATTCTCAATATGCTTTCCTAGTTCAATCGGTATCTAGATTTTGTTTGTAGTTAAAATCATATATCAATTACCTTCTATTGTTTCAATTTTTCTCATTTATTTTTGCATTCAATTTGTGGTTGGGCATTTGATTCGTTCATTCGATTTTTAATTACTAATGATTGATTTTTCTGCTTCGTTATTCCATTGGATTGTTAGTTGCTATATATGGATCGATTTGTTCATTCAATTTTTAATTGTATTGATCGATTCAATCAATTGTTGGACATTTGATTTGTGCATATTTAATTAGTTTTTATAATGGATTTAGTTTGCACAAGAGTTAACAAAACTAAAATTATACTCTTTAGGTTCTAAAATATAAGGTAGTAGACTTTTCAACACGTATTTTAAGAAACTCAAAACTATATTTTCTCTGTTCGTCAAAACATGTCATTTTAGATTATTAATTTTGTTCGATAAAACATGTCATTTTAGGCAATATTTTGGCAATTATGTTATAAAAATGTCATTGTAATGATAGTTGTCGTTTTCGAAAAAGTAAAAAAGTAATGTAATAAACAAGGGTATATATTTGTTGATTTTCTTAAAAGTTGTGCACAGTTTTTATGAATGAAGAGAGTATAAGATATTACTTTTTTTTTTACAATTTAATACTTATTACTAATAAGTATTAAATTGGAAAAAAATTAATAAAAAAGGTTACTCACTCGATCTCAAAATATAGGTCGTTTTACTTTATTGCACGTTTTTAAGGAATTAGAAATTCTATAAAATATTACTTTTTATTAATTTTTAAAATAATATGATACTTGAAATTCTTAAAATGTGGGTAAAGAGAGTATTTGTTTTAAATAAGGAATATTTATATCATATAATAAATATAAAAATGGGAAATTTCGCCTGGTAGCCACAAGGTTTGACTTTTTTTGCTTGGCGCCCAAACTTTTCAAAAAATTTCTCATGGTAACCACGAGGTTTCGACCAATTTTGTATGGTAGCCACGAGGTTTGGGCAAATTTCTTATGTTAACCAAATGGGTTAAAAATCTTTTAGAATATAGGTAAAATCACAAAATAATCATAAAAATATATTTTTTGCACACAACAACCCAAATTTGGTTTTTTATTTTTAAAAATTTAACTAAAATCATTTAAATATTTTATAGTGCTACACATTAATTGCATGATAAATGAATAAATTATACAAAAACAATAATGGTAGATTTTTTTTTTTAAAAAAAAACTTTTATACGTAGTTGGTTGTTTTCAAAGAGTCATTAATAACCTTGCTAATGTTTTAAAAAGATTATATATTAGATATACAATACACACTTTATGTTAACCAAAATATTTTAGTATAGTTTAGAACAAATATGAATGAATGGTAATTTAAAATATGTAATTAATTTATGGATTTGAAAATAAATTAAGTATATATTTTAAATAATTTACTCATTTTTTATGTACTTATTTTTTTAAATTTTAGGTGATTTTTTTATAATTTACAAAGAATTTGGGTAAATAATTTAGTCTCCTTAAATATTAAAAGGATTGTTGATGGTTTTTTAAAAGTAAAACACCAAAAATGAGTAATTAAGTGAGTGAATTATAATATATTTGTTATTTTATATAATTTTTATATGATTTTTAATAAGTTTGGTTATCACACGAAATTTGTCAAAACCTCATGGTTACCATGCGAAATTCTTGAAACGTTTCAACACCATGTAAAAAAGACCAAACCTCGTGGTTATCAAGCAAAATTTCCCTATAAAAATTTATAAAACACAGAAGTTGTAGAAGTTGTTGGAGTTTAGCTATAAATTTTGTAAAAGATTTTTGTAGAATTGTTGGAGAGGTTCTAATCTGAATTTTCAGATTGATTTTGAGGATTTTAGTATTTCGGTTACTTTTTTTTACAGTAGGCAAAGTTTAGGATACTTCTAAGTATCCATGATCATCAAACATGATGATGTTCTGGAATTCACAGCTATAGTTTAAGATAGAATTACAACTCAGTCGAGATTTTGCAATAAAGTCTGCTGCACTATTCGCCTCTCTGTAGCAGTGTTGGAATCTGATAAATTCAAAGTCTTTGCTTAGAGTTTGAATTTCTTTCACTATTTGTATAATCTCCCATGTTGAGTTGTTTTCCTCGTTGATGGCTTTGATAATGATTGCACAGTCACCTTCGATGATGACTCTCTGTATTCCAAGATCTACTGCCAGTCTTATGCCTGCAAGTATTGCGAAACATTCTGTTTGGATGACAGAGTATGATTTACCATTACATTTGTGTATGCGAATTATTTGGCCTTGATTGTTTCTTATGATACATCCAATTTGAGATTGTACCCCATTTTTAACAGAAGCATCTACATTTATTTTCACAATATTTTTAGATGGGTATTTCCAGTTTAATTTTTGACGAGGTCTGGTGTGTTTAGGATAATCTTTTATTATTTCGGTTACTTTTGTTGTGTTATGAAATACGGAGTAATTATTTTAAATTAAAAAAAAAGTAATTATTTTAAATTTATAAAGTTGAAGAAACTCCATAAATTACTCGGAACCTTAATTTATTAATTTCAGTATGTTTGTCGGATGGATAACGTCATAGACTTGACAGGGTAATGTATTTTTTGTAGGTGATAAAGTCAAGTCATATGGGCGCTTTCGGATAGGCACGAAAAATACCAAATTCCAAAACGTTATCCACAATTGAGCTTTAACCTAACCACGGTCCACGGTCAATCCCCCCCTCCCTCTTTTTAGTTTTCATCGCCTCTCTCTCTCTCTCTCTCTCTCTCTCTCTCTCTCTACATACACCAAATTCATACTTTCTCTGCAAACTCAATACCTCATCGCCGTCTGCACCTCTCTCCATCTCCGGTGAGTTCTAAAACCATAACCGACATACTCCAGTTCCGAGTTTTCGCAATTTCCGATTTTTCCATTTATGCTTTTCGGACTTCTTTCTTTTCTCCGTGGCTTTTCTTGCCTGATCTTGATTATCTTGTTTGGTTGATGATCAAGTGGAGGGGAGAGAGAGGGGGAGGGAGATCCATTTGATTGTGATCTCACAACTGACGTTGATTTCTTCCCCGTAGCGTTGTCTCCGGTAGTTGTTTAGAGAAACGCTTAATTTAGGTTTTGAATTTAAGAGTTGTTTTTGCTTTGTTTTTCGATTTTTTTTTATCGTTGATCGAGCACTGCAATTACTTATTTGTTTATTTTGCCCAAATTTCATGGATTTCGTTTTGTGTTCATATCTGTGCTGAAGCTTTGGTGTTTGACATTTTTTTCCCTGTAGAATCTCTGAATAAGATGAGTTGGACTTGAGTTCTCTCGTCTCTGAAGAACTGCTGAATTGTCGATTTGATTTTGGCCTATCAATTTGGAACTTGAAAGTTATACTTTACTTTGGAGTTTCCCCTCTGGATTGTTTAAAATATTTTGTAATTTTCTCCTTTTTCTCTGATGTGATTTAATTTATCAATTCCTCTTGGATGACAGAATATTTTCCATAATTTTATCGTCGTAGCAGTGTGACAGAATAACTTGTGGCTTCATTTTATACCTACTCATCAAATTTGCTCTTCTGCTAATGACGCTGATAACCTTTTCTAACACAATTGTCACATAGAAGTTTAGGGGTAGGAACCATCCTAAGGGATATCTTAAGAATCCACCTCCGAGGCTACCTTTTATCAGAAAATTACTCAACTTCTTTAAGTGCTTTCTAGAGTAGACTACATAATAGAATGAAGTCAAAAGTACTATCTTAAATTCTGTGGCTTTATATTGAGATTTTTCATCAATGGTTAAAACATAATTTCCTTCAATTGGAATAGCTTCTATAAATAAACACTATGGTCACCAGGAATAGCTTCTATAAAACTTGGATGATACTTTCCCCAATGAAAATTATGCAACAAAATGGTACTTGAATCAGGGAATATTTTTATTCTGTAGTGTTCTCTTGAAATATATTGCTGCATGCATCTTCAAGTGGCAACGGATAAATGCAATCTGATTGGCTGATTGTACTTAATGTATTTGAATGATTAGAACATGTAGCTTTTCGCACACCATGTACACCATCTATATGTCTGAAGGATGAGAACATATATTTTTTTAAATATGGGATCTACTCCTTATCTTTAAAAGGAAAACTCTGCATGTGGCTTTTTTCTGTATCAATTTAAGTACCTGATGACTAGTTCGTTGTTGATAGAACAGGCTTCCTAATTAATTCTTAAAGAAAGAAATGATAGAACAGGCTTCCTTATCTTTAAAAGGAAAACTCTGCATGTGGCTTTTTTCTGTATCAATTTAAGTACCTGATGACTAGTTCGTTGTTGATAGAACAGGCTTCCTAATTAATTCTTAAAGAATGAAATGATAGTAAGAAATCTTAACCTTCTATTGTTGAATGGTTAAGATTGAAATCTAGTCGGTCTTTACTTTTGAGCATTTGATGGTAATGATTGAAAAAGATGGTACATATGTTTCCACACTGTCATATTCGAATTAGTATTGGTTGAATGTCATTAGTAACAAACTAGGAGTTACTCCCAATATAGTGGAAATGGATTAGGTTCTATTTCCACTTTCCTTTCCATCATTGTTCATATGTTTACCAATGGCCCCATATAAGCAAGCTGTATCAAACCATTCTGTCTCCTCTAGTCCTCGGATCCTATGATTTCCCTCCTTTTGTATCCTTATTGGATCTGTTTGCTTTCCCCCACTCATATTCTGTAAAGTTAAAAATGTGTAATGTATCACCACCTTGTCTGTTTATTGCCAGGTTTTATATTATGATTTTAGCAATATGCTTTGGAGAGCTGAATCACACATCCAACTCTTGTATCGGCAAAAATTCATTAATTTCTTTTTCTTTTGTGAATATTATGGTGTTTAACATTTGATATAATGTTTGCTTTTTCGCCTCTCAGGATCCTGTTTGCTACTTCAGACGTTGCATTTTGTTTGTTTTGTTGATTATATCATTTAATCTCCGAAGAGTGATGGCGTCAATATCAAATTTGTTAGACTTGCTCTCTGGCAATGTACTTGATATCTCACCGACCTCTAGAAAGGTTCCTCTGTTGATGGCAGATCCTGGAATTATTTCTGACTCACCTGTTCACCATGGCCGGAAAATCATTGTTGCAAATATGCTTCCACTGCATGCTCACCGGGATAAAGAAACTTCAAGCTGGAAATTCAGTTTTGATAAAGATTCCATTTTTTTACAGCTAAAAGATGGATTGTCTCCAGATACAGAGGTTATATATATTGGGTCTCTCAGGGCTGAAATAGACACCAGTGAGCAAGAGGAAGTTGCACAGAGACTTCTTGAGGATTTTAAATGTATTCCAACATTTTTATCTAATGATCTCCAGAAAAAGTTCTATGATGGCTTCTCCAAGCAATACTTGTGGCCTTTGTTCCATTACATGCTACCCTTCTGCCCTGACCATGGAGCTCGTTTTGACCGCTCCCTTTGGCAAGCATATGTGTCTGCAAATAAGATATTTGCTGATAAGGTTATGGAAGTAATTAATCCGGATGAGGACTATGTTTGGATTCACGATTATCATCTCTTTGCCCTACCCACCTTCTTAAGGAAACGCTTTTTTAGAGGGAAAATTGGGTTCTTTCTACACAGTCCCTTTCCTTCCTCAGAAGTCTACAGAACTTTGCCTGTTCGGGATGAAATCCTACGAGGCCTGCTCAATTGCGATTTGGTTGGATTTCATACATTCGACTATGCTCGCCACTTCTTGTCTTGTTGCAGCAGAATGCTCGGGTTGGACTATGCTTCAAAGAGAGGGCACATTGGTCTTGATTACTTTGGCCGGACAGTTTATATCAAAATATTACCAGTAGGCATTCATATGGGTCGGCTTGAATCTGTACTCAATCTTCCTATTACCGCGGCCAAAGTTAAGGAAATCAAGGAACGATTTAGCGGTAAGAAATTGATTGTTAGTATTGATGATATGGATATTTTTAAAGGTATCAGTCTTAAATTACTGGCATTAGAGCGCCTTTTGCAGCAGAATCCAGTATTCAGGGGTAAGTTAGTTCTGATACAAATAATTAATCCTGCTAGAAGCTCGGGGAAAGATGTGCAGGAAGCGAAGAGAGAGACATATTTAATTACTAGAAGAATCAATGAGAGATATGGTTCCCTTGATTACGAACCAGTGGTTCTTATTGATCGTGCGGTTGCTCGCTCTGAAAAGTCAGCATATTATGCCGTGGCAGAGTGTTGCCTAGTGAATGCTGTGAGGGACGGAATGAATTTAGTCCCATACAAATATGTGGTCTGCCGGCAGGGAACCCCTCTTTTGGACAAGGCTTTGGATGTAGAAGCCGGCACTCCTCATACGAGCACACTAGTCGTTTCAGAATTCGTTGGGTGTTCACCTTCACTGAGTGGTGCAATTAGGATCAACCCTTGGGATGTAGATGCTGTAGCTGAAGCCCTGAATATGGCTCTTACTATGCCCAACTCTGAGAAGCAACTACGTCATGAGAAACATTACCGCTATGTTAGTTCTCATGATGTGGCATATTGGGCACGCAGCTTCTTCCAAGACTTGGAGAGAGCGTGCAAGGATCATTATGAGAAGCGATGCTGGGGGTTTGGCTTGGGTCTCAGTTTCAGGGTTCTTTCTCTTTCTCCAAGTTTTAGAAAGTTATGTGTGGAGCCTATTACCTCAGCTTATAGGAAATCGAATAGAAGAGTCATATTCCTAGATTATGATGGCACTCTTGTTCCAGGGACTTCCATTAACAAGTCCCCCAGCTCAGAGGTCATCTCTCTTCTGAATGCCCTTTGCAATGATTCCAAAAACACTGTGTTTATTGTCAGTGGAAGGGGGAGAAGCTCTCTGGTTGATTGGCTTTCGCCTTGTGACAGGCTTGGCATAGCAGCCGAGCATGGTTATTTCACAAGGTATGTTCAGAAAGATGATATCAGTTATTCTAGACTTTCTAATGCTACTGCTCAAACATAACATTATTTTACTCTATTGCAGGTGGAACAAGTCCTCCGACTGGGAATCAAGTGCAATGGTTTCTGCTTTTGATTGGAAAGAGATTGTAGAACCTGTGATGAAATCTTATACAGAGGCAACAGATGGTTCCAGCATAGAGACCAAAGAAAGTGCTTTAGTGTGGCATCATCAGTATGCAGATCCTGATTTTGGTTCATGGCAAGCAATGGAGTTGGTGATTCACCTAGAAAATTTGCTTGCAAATGAACCTGTGCATGTCAAGAGAGGGCAGCAGATTGTTGAGGTTATTCCACAGGTATGCTCTGCTTCCATTTACAGAAAAAAATGGTAGTGTAAAACTCATGCAAAGTTTCCTTGATGCTGATTCTTTTTTTTTTTTTTTTTTTGTTACTTTAGGGGGTAAGCAAAGGACTTGCTGTGGAAAAGGTTATCTCATCAATACTAAATAATGGAGCATCGCCAGATTTCCTAATGTGCATCGGAGATGATAGATCTGACGAAGACATGTTTGAGAGCTTGTTAAAATCAGTTTCTAGTCCATCTGAATCTGTGACACCAGAGATCTTTGCGTGCACTGTTGGACAAAAGCCTAGCAAGGCTAGGTACTATCTTGACGATACAAGGGATGTTGAGAGGCTTCTTAGAAGCCTAGCTTCTGCTTCTACACCGAAGTCCAGTCTTAACCTTCGCCGGGTTTCTTTCGAAAGTGTTGTATAATCTGTGTCCGCATGCAGCCTCTTGTTCTATTCTGCTAGACAATTCAACTCTGCGATGATTCTACATATTGGCTTGTCAGGGAAAACTGAAATAATTTGGTGACCTCTGGTACTCGGACTCGACACCATGACAGAATCAGAGTAGCATAATCCTCATGAAAAGTTCAGCTTTTGGAACCTGTAGATAATGGTTTCTTGGATATTATAGAAAGTAAGGATTTCACCTCACCATTCATTTGTACAGCTGTTTGTTCCATCTACCAGGTTTCTCAGCTCGGTCCGAAGACTCATCTCAATCTGCACAAGTATCAGGGTCAATTTGATTAAGGAGGAGGTAGCAAGATCAATGGAGTGCTGCTGGGAACTGAGGCTAACTAATATATCCGTAGGATGATTATCTAACAACAGCTTTGGTAACGGTATGCTTCTTTGTCCGTTCATTAGATTTGATCATGATTCTTTGTGTTTGACTGATGGATACAGATTCTGTTAGGCTTGCTAGCTTGTAAGTTGTTTTTATTGTTGTGGATAAATGAAGACGAGTGTTGGAACTTTTTATTAGCAGAACAGCGCTTGACGCTTGTTCGTGCACCTCTTTTGCTTTCCTTTTACTGCATAAATTGTTTATTTCTGCTGCTCTTTCGGGCCTTGATGCCTTGCGAGTTATGCAGACATGAGGAGACTTGAACCTTTCAACTTTTAAGGGTTATCTATGGCCCTTGAAATAGACAAGGGAGCCAATTTGTGGGGTGTGTGGGTGTGGGTAGATTCGTCGGATTATTTTTCATTTTTAAACTCTTTTATCCCTAAACTTAGTTAAAAATTACCAAAAAAACCCATAATTTTTTCCCTCGGTTTTTTCTTTCAGGCTTGGGGGCTTCAGTCACCCCGAGTTCCTGAATCTGCCACTTTTTTGTTGTTAAAGCTTGTAGGATTCAGGAGTTGGTGCTTCATTGGAGAGTAATGTTGTTCACATCATACACCTCTTCCTTTCTTTTTAAACCGCTGTCCGCACTCAGCTGCTGGTCAAAGTTCCTTTCAGTTTAGATTTGAGGCCAAAAATCTAAGGATACTTTTTATGCTCCTATAGTACAAGAAAAGGGAAGAAGATCAAGACATGAGTATTGAGATAATATCAATTGTCATTAAAATTTTACCTTAATTTGTCAGTTACTCGAGCTAATCGCCAGTTATGATAATTAGATTAGCTAGATATCAATGGAGTCTAAGCATATCTTCAGCCAAGATAAATGAATTAACACAACAATTGTTGAATGCACCGCGGGGAGATTGTTCAATTCTGAAAGTACCGTTCTACAATTGTTGTGCGACTTCAGTTATCCCTGAGATGTGGATTTCAACCCATGCCATGATCTCCAGATCCGATGCTATCACTTATCAATATACTACGTAATTTTATCAGTACCCGTGTTATGCACGGTCCTGTGTAAAAATAAATTGTTATACAATATAGTAATATCGATTTTATTTTCTATGTAAAATTTTAAAATTATTTGCACTCTTTCTAAACTATATATATAATCTTAATTTAGAATATTTAATACTTATATGTCAGCTTCTCCGTTAACCTCTCTCTTTCCCTTTCTTCCAATCAGGTATTTTCTCCTTAATTTTTTTTTATTTTCCATATTTTTGGATTAATTTTTCAAAAAGAATACTTTCTATCTATGTATTGGCCTTTCTTTTTTCTCTATATATAATTTAATCAATTTTTCGTTTCGTTAGTGATAAAACTAATCTAACCTTTTTTCATATAAATTAATCTAATCTAGATTTTTTTTCTAGATAAAATATTTGTAAAATAACTTAAGGTAAAATGATAAGATTTTTAAGATATAAGGTTGAATATTTATACTTAAAATTAATTTAATCATTAATTAAAATGGACACATGTATAAATAGATGAGGTTATTGTCTAGTGTGGCTTAAATTTATTGGATCGTCATTTATTGACATGACAAAAAACCAATATGAATATTTTCAATTGGGCAGTTCACATTGTACAATTTCATAATATATTTTCTAACCTATTTCCAATCAAACACGAAACCTAAACAATAAAGGGGAGATAATGGATTTGATCAAAGTAAAAAAAAACTTAAAAATAAGTCGAAGATTGTGGGAACATAAAAATAAATACATTAAACACTGAAAAAACCCTAGCAGTCTAAACGCTCTCTTCTGAGCGTTTGCCGCCGCCCACCTGCCTCACCCAGGCACCTCCTCCCGCACTGGCAAACCCGCCTTCCGGCTTGTCCCCTCCCCTCTTACCATCCTTGGTTGCTCCCGGCTTGGTCCGGCCTACCGATGCAACCTTGCCCTGCAGCAGCGTCGCCTTCCTCCGGCAGCCCCCCACCGGGCTTTGCTCCAACGCCAATCACCTTGGCATCCGCCACCAACTGTCTTCTGCCTCCTCCCCTCGACTAGCTGGTTCTCCGGCGGTCATTTCCTGCTCCGCCCTTTGTTTCCGGTCATCGAAGGGGCACCCTTGGCTACCCCCACCCGTCGGCCGCCACCCTCTTGCTCCTCGTGTTCTGCTGGTGGTGTGCTTCACCACCATCGCGTAGTTCGTCTGTTTTCAGTCCTCGAAGTTGCCTTCCGTCTTTATGTTTTTTAGCGTTTGAACAACGCTTCTGTTCTCTCTTTTGGGAAAAAAAAAGAAGAAGAAATCAACAAACAATTACTTTCCTTGCTGGCCTAGTCCTTATTCGATTTTTCGAGATTCCAAGGCTAAAGTAATAGCTATTGTTGTTTCCACGCTAGTTGTTGTTTTGACCTTCGTTCCAATCTCTTTCCGTTCATCGATCCAATCTCAATCCGTTCTTCCGTCTCTTTGTCCTTTTTATTGTTGTTCATTTTCTCTTCTTTGACCCGTTTCATCCGCCTCGATTTTGACTGCCTAGTAGTCGCTCACAATCTTGTTATCGTCTTTGAGGGTTTGTGATGGGTTTCGGGGATTTAATGGTCAATGGTTTGGCCTGGAGTCGGGTTTGCGGATTGGAGTGCAGTGATGTTCTTGTTGTGTTGCAGACTTCTTTTGGCGGTGTTTGATTTGTTATGTTCGATGACGTCGTGGATGTGCGTTGACATCTGATGGCTTGTTTGAGTCCATAATTTGAGGTGTCCGCTGGTGTTCCCCATAGTTCTCTGTGTGCGTTGTCCCTTGACAGATCGTTTCGTTTGCCTATGGCTTGTGATTTCGGTGTAGGATGGCTTGTACATTTACTTGTTATTTTATTTATGTCATTTGCTTCTGTTATTTCATTTCTGTCATTTGCTTCAGTCATTTGCTTCTGTAATTTTCTTTTAGTTGTACATGGTGGTTAGTCCATCTATCGGCTTGTCCGGTCTCTCAGTTTCTCTAGGCTTGTCTAGTGAGCCGAATTCTTATCTTGCTTCAAAAAAAAATAACTACATTTTTACGCATCTCTTTTTTACCTAATTTCTAATAGGGAAAACTAATTAAAATACCCCATCTTTGGGGATATGGTAAAAATATGTCCTTACCTTTCAAATGTAATAAAAATACCCCAACCTTTGGAGGTAGTGGTAACATATTGCCCTCAGTTTTTTTGGGCAAAAAATGTTGACAACGTGAAAAATATTTTTTTTAACAAAAAATCAGTCTTTTTAATTACAAATTAGTACTAAACTCCAATATAATTCCTAGTTTCATCGGAATAAAAAAAAAGAAATGAGGGGTTAGATCGGTCAAATAAAATAACATTTTGGTTTTATTAAACCGAAATTTTGCTAATTTGAACAAACACCGCTTTCCTCAAAGTGGCGATGATGGCGAGTTTCAAAGGAAAAAGAAGGATTTCAAGGAGATCGATAAAGGGAGCAGGTGCATCACTAGAGTCCATGTTTTACAGGTTGTTTGAGAAAATAACCGGTTCGGTTTAATAAAACCAAAATTTTATTTTGTTTGTCCGGTCATTTCCTTTTTTCCCATGAAACTAAAAATTATACCGGACTTTAGTATTGATGTGTAAACATGTTGATTTTGATTTTTTTTTATCATTATAGGTATTTTATTTTAATCTTTAATTTAAGAGAATATTCTTGCAATTTTTAAGGAAATTAATAAATAGGATAGTCCGATATTTTATTTCTTAGAAAATTATCAACATTTTTTGCCCATGAAAAACCAGTGGCAATATGTTACCACTACCCATAAAGGTTGGGGTATTTTGGCCCATGAAAAACCAGTGGCAATATGATATTTTTGTATGATATATTTGTATGATTCTTTAGTTTGTTAAAATCAATTAGATTTATTCAAATAAGTCATAAAAAGATATCAAAATGTAACTAATCAATATATGATATAAAAAATATATTATTTCAATTAATTGTGATTATTAATAACTATAAATCCATGTTAAATGATGTGGCTAAAATATGTGGAATCCTTAATTGATAGGACTAAAAGAAATATGTTCAAATTGTGCTAGAATTAGACACCTAGGAGAATTGCACTAGAGCCTGTTTTATGTCTTTATTTTAGTATATAGATATAGATATTGATGACTGATATTGATTGATGAATTATTTTCATTGAAGCTATTATTTATACTCCGTATTTGTTATTTAATCAACAAATATATGAAGATTGTGTTTAATGTATAAATTACAAAGGTTTTGGATTTTTTCTAACGTATCTATATCTATCTATATATAAACCTTAAAAGTTGTGTTCATGGGCAATTTATTGCTACTTTTAAGTCCATGAAACTTTACACTATTTTTTCTTATCTATTCAATTTATATCAACATGTAATATTTGACTTAATGGTTGTGACCATGGGTGAGAACCTCTTTGTCCAAGGTTCAAATCTTGATAATTACATCTTTTTTCATTTTGCCTATTTAGTGCTAATTGAAAGTTAATACAAAGCCAAATGAAAGGGTCTTTGCCACCGATTGATCTTTAGAAGAACCGAAGCCTCCATCCTTTTATTTCCTCCTGTTCATTAGCATTAAAAACTCTTTCTTTTAATTGGTTTTCATTTATCTAAAAGTAAAATAAATGAAAATTTTAGCATTTAATAGGGTCCAATATTTTTTCTTCTATTAAACTTTCGAAAACCGAAATTCAAAGGAAAACATGAAAATAAAAATCAATAATATATAACCTAAAATTCAAAGGAAAAATGGGAAAAAGATAAATTTTAAATGGAAAATACAATGCAAATAAATATTATTAGTAATCTATAATCTACGTACAATATTATATAAAGTTGATTTTTGAAAGGAAAAAATTAAAAAAAAAAGAATATTTGAATAGAGAATAAGATGAAAATAACTATTAATTTATGAAAGAAAAAACAAAGTATTTGACTTCAATTTCATTCAACAAGGGGAGAAAGTGAACGGACAAAATATTACTCTGTAATTCATATTCTCATTGATGGAGTATGGATGGTTCACATTCTTACCGTCTATTCTATTATTATAGAATTAAATACCTTTTAGTTTTGTTTGGTGTTTTGTATTCTCACCGGTGTTGTTTTTTACACCCACAAAATTTATTATTTACACCCAAAATTCAAGTTTTTTTTTTTAAAATAAACCCTACGCCTCCTGAGTCATAGACGTGTGACTCAAGAGGGGCAGAGTATGTATATAGAAAAAAATATTTGCGCCTCTTGAGTCATACACCTATGACTCAAGATGCGCAGGTTTATTTAAAAAAAAAAACAAAAACTTGAATTTTGGGTGTAAATAGTAAAATTTTCGGGTGTAACTAACAACCCCTATTCTCACTAGACGTTGATTACTTTTCTATTTGAGGGTACGTGGAACAATTCTCACTATATAAACTTAGAGATGATAGGATTGATTGGTCGATCATTCAATTCAATTCATTTAGATGATCGTTTTTATTAAGTATATATATATATATATATATATATATATATATATATATATATATATATATATATATATATATATATATATATATATATATATATGCTAGTTAAGGGCTCAAACTAATTCTCTAAAACTTTGTTCTATGCAGGCTTTGAAGAAAGATGCTATGGATGCCATGGAAGAATCCAAAGTTCATCTGTACATTCTCAATTTAGAACTCTAAGACTACTCTCTTCCTTGCCACATAACTTCTATTGTTGTAACTTTTCTTAGTATTTTGTAAATTATTTTGCAACTTATCATAGTATTAACTTCTATTTGTTGCAACAGTGACTGAGTTTGTTATTGTGTAGGAAACAGTGGACTCAAGGAAGTCGAGAAAGAACACCATATTTTAGATATCTCCAATGAAAATAAAGATGATCCAAATAAAGTTGGGCAAGAAAGAAGAGGTTTTTTGGGTGGACTCACTTGCTCGATCTTGCACTCGAATCAATTAGACTCGATGCCTCATGGGTCATGGTACTTTGAAGAGCTCAGAGCAAATCATTCTCAAACTCAATAGGATGATAGATTCACAAGTTCAATATAAGTAGATCGAGTACTATCTCTATACTAATCACTTCTAGGTATGTTATTGTAACCTCATAATTTTTGTAATGTTTCTACATGATTAATTATATGATTACAACTTGTAACGTCTTTACCACGAAAAATATGATTATTTTTTTATATGATAAAACTAGGAGAAATGCAATTAATTAAGAGTTAGGTACATGCCATCCTCACAATTTTAATGAAACAATGTTGAAATAAAAAAAAAATACATACCAAATATATATATATTATAACATTGATTTTTTTTATATAAAAAAACAAATAGTAGGCTTTTCTTTTAATATGTGATCCCCTATTCTTACAATTTAAACGAAAAAAAATTATAATGTTATTAATTTCAATTTTAAAACAATTCAAAGTAGGTAAGCTTTCGTATGGATTAAAATGATTTAGTGTTTAAAATGCTTCTATACTTTTTTTGTATTTACGATTATTTTAAAAGCAAATGACATTATTTTTTGTAGGGATATATATATATATATATATATATATATATATATATATATATATATATATATATATATATATATATATATATAGGGATCGACTCCGGTGAAAACCTCAAATTGTGGTAAAAACCTGTGAGGACTATTTTATATCTTGGTTTTTTTGAAACCCGTGCTAAAAACCTCAATCACACAGTGACTTTACAACTCGGTTCAACCTAAAAACCGTGCTAAAAACTCCAGTTTTAAAATAACACATGACTTTATAGTTCGGTCAAACCGAAAAATCGTGCTAAAAAGCTAATGTTTTAAAATTACATAGTGACTTTATAGCTCGGTTTTATTCAAAACCGGGCTAAAATTTATGACTTTATAGATCGGTTCTATTCATAACCGGGCTATAAAGCAAGTGAACCGGGCTAAAAAGCCGGTCCTCACGGGTTTCTACCGCAATTTTGGTTTTCACCGGAGCGCATCCCTATATATATATATATAGATATATAGAGGTTGGGTCATGTGTTAACAACTCTTACGGTGTTAAATGTTAACAAATCAATATTCGTCAAAATTTATCAAATATTCATCACAGTCACTCAATTATTCATCAAAGCTTTTGTTAAAATTAATCAAATATTCATCACATTCACTCAAATATTCATCACAATCACTCAATTATGCACAATTTCTCAAATATTCATCAATATTCAGCAACATTTAAGAAATATTCATCACAGTAACACAATTACGGGATTCGGGGTGGATACACGCGCAAGGGTTTGAGTTTTTTGGGTGAAATTTTTTTTTAATTGGCAATAATTATTAATTGAAATGAATCTCTTAAATGTCGTCGAAAAGTTTTGATGAATAATTGAGTGATTGTGATAAATATTTGATAAATTTTGCCGAATATTGATTTGTTAACATTTAACACCGTAAGAGTTGTTAACATTCCCTTAAATATGACTCTTTGCAAAAAACCACCCCTTAAAATTGAAATTGCAGAAAACCACCCCTTAAATCCATTATATCTGTAAATCGCCACCCACAACCTTTTTTTCCGTTAGCTTTCCATTAAAAATGATGAAAAGTCATTTTTACCCTCCCTTTTAATGTTATTTTAATGAGAGAAAAATGTATGAATTGAAATAAATTAATAAAATCTATTTATTCACCCCTTTTAATGTTATTTTAATAGAACAATATACCTTTTTCTCTCATTAAAATGGATGGATAAATAGATTTTATTCATTTATTTCAACTCATACATTTTTTTCTCATTAAAATAACATTAAAAGGGAGGAGTAAAAATGATTTTTCACTGTTTTTAACGACAAAATATCATACATTTTTTCTCATTAAAATAACATTAAAAGGGAGGAGTAAAAAGGAGGAGTAAAAATGATTTTGTATAAGATTTTGCATAAGATTTGATATGATTTTGCATAAGGGTTCCCTGATAAGATGAATCTTCACATTCTCCTTAAAAGAGCATTTGATATGATTTTGTATAAGATTTTGCATAGGATAATTGAGTGAAGCTATCTAATATACTCCGTTTTGCTTGCCTTTGCAAAAAAAAATTAAAAAAAAATGAAGGTCTCGATAAGAGGATATTTTTTAGTCAGAAGAAAGGGCATCTTGCGAGGTTACAGATTCAATCCTTCTCTTCCAATATAATGGCATACGACCACTTATTTAATACATTACAAAGTATATTACAATATGTTCATTTGATGATACTTTTGAATTTATGGTTCATTTTAGGATATGAAATTGTTTTAGTTATTCCGTAGTTCATCATATTATAATATAAAAAAGATCACACTACTGGCAAGTTTAATCTTAACTATAATAAAGATATTGCATATTGAGTGGTATTATTCAATTGTGTTGTAATATATATCTTATATACTGATATTTAAAAAAAATGGAGTCAAGATGTGATTATAATAAAATTAATATTTTGGTATTATATAATAGAAACAATCACATAATTAGTAATTACATTCCTCATATATATCATTTTTTTTACATTATGATTTGATGAGAAGATTTCTATTTGTAAACAATTGTGACATTCTCACTGATTTTATATTTCTCTCATAGGGTTTAATATTGTGCATATATAATTTATTAATAGTATTATTTTCATTGACAATTATCTTAAGATTTTCTCAAAAGAAATATTAATTATTGGATTTAAAGTAACAAATTGATGATGATAATAATAATAATAATAATAATAATAATAATAATAATAATTATAACTCATATAATGTCATAAACATACATATTATATTATAATTTTTAAATTATAATAGGCTGCTACAAGATATTGTAGTACACCCAAGAGTTGCCTTGATGATGACAATAACATCTACTGTATGTATGTTCATACTTCATTAATTAGTAACTACACTTTAATGTCAAGTGAGTTTTTTTGTGATCTATAATTACTTACTTTAATTCTCGCATATTATTCCTTCACTTATTTATGGACTCAACCCGGTCAGACTTTACAAATTGCATAGAAATAATGGCCCGTGCGTAGCACGGGTCTGCCACCCTGGTAAATTACAAAGGTTGTATTCACTCGATTGCCATAGTGCGTAATTGAATTTTTTTTTAAAAATATTTTGGACGTTATTGGATAAAATATGTGGAAAATATAAAATTGAATATTGAATCACCTCGTAAGATAATTTGGTTGCTAAAGAAACATGGTTGATATTGTTTTAAAAGATTTTGTTTGAAATGATAGAATTTATAATAACTTAAGATATAAAAATCAATTATAAAAATCAATTAAGTTAAACACATAGGATGACACGTGTATAAAATAGAGATAGAGTTTTCAATGTGGCTTAAATTTATTGGATACTCATTAATTGACGTGTCAAAAAAAAATCGGCTAGATTTCACCATAAAACAACACGTAGGCGAATCACACCAGAGTCTGCCACATAGGTTTTCACGTCCGTGTTTTAGTATTATACTCCCTCTGTTCGGTAAAACATGTCACTTTACTATTTACGCACATTTTTTAGGGGATAAAAATTATATAAAATATCTATTTTTTAATAATTTTTTAAACAATTTTGTAGTTATTATTAAGAAGTACAAACTTGTTAAAAAAATTTATAAAAAAATAAATATTTTATATAGTTTTTATCAATCTAAAAAAGCGCACGTGAATAGTAAATGACATGCTTTGCCGAACGGAGGGAGTATTGATTTTCTTTAATTATTATTTTTATTCTTTTCTTTATCTTTTTTTTATTAAGTAAAAATTCGAGATCATAAAAGCTTGATTCTCGAGAGGCCGACGAGTCGGCGGGCGAGAACCTATATATAATTTTTTTTTGGTCAAGGCCTTAAAAAGGCCAAAATTTTATTCTATAATTATTTTAAAAATTATATATATAAATGTGAATATATATATATATATGTATATATATATATATATAGATTTATCCTCCTGGTTTTATATTAATATATATCTTTCCGGGTTGATTTGGGCCCAAGACGAGCACATTCGGGCCCCTTATGGCCCAAGGAAAACTCAAGGGCACAACCACATGAACGCAAGTGAGCCCCAAACCTTCACCCGCATTCGGCCATGGCAACCAAAGCGGAGGAACCTAGCCAACAAACCCGGAATCGGAAAACACCGTAGAATCCGGCGAAGTTGAACAATCAATCGCTGCCTAGCACAACGAAGACGGGGATGAACACGACGATTCCGACTAGAATCAGCTCTGATCGCACCACGAAGGACATGAGATTCTAGTTGCGCCGGATGTCGTTGGCATCGTGAGGGGTTGATTGAAGACGCTGAGGTACTCTGTGTCAAAAGATACGAACTTGCAGCGGAAGAGAGCGAGCCGAAGGATCGCCTCTACCACCAAGAAGTTTTTGTAGAAACCCTCTCGGATGCCATCAATGATGTTGTTGATTGCTCTGATTCTAGGTTTATTGGGTTTCGTAGATGAAAGGGCGTGGAGGAGGGTCACGCCAGGCCGAAAGCCCCAACCCATGACGGAGGAGGTGTGAAACACCCACACCAGAATCGAACATCACCCAAGAGGAGAGGGGCTGGCAGTGGCGAGACGTAGATCGACGCAAAACGAGTCTGATTGGAGACGGCTAGAGCTGGATTGAAGCGGCCGGAGCCGAGGTGAGGTGGCTGAAACCGAATTACACGATCGGAGTCGGGTTAGATGGTCGGAGCCGGGTTTCTCCCTCTCTCTAAAGAGAGTTTTTTTTGTTGGATTCTTGAATGAGTGAGTATTTTTCTTTATCTCTTTAAATCAATCATATTTTTTTTATTTTAAAAATATTTACTAACTATTTGACTTAATTCAAAACATTAAATTCAATCTAACATAACTATTGAGCTTAACTCAAATTTATTTCCTTTGATTGTTTTTTTCTTTCTTCCTCTTGTACGCAAATGTAGACCCTTGATCTTATTAGAATGGGTGGCATAGATTCAACGAGTTTTTCCCTTTTTTTGGATAAATAAAATGTGGGACCCACATTGATAGAAAGCATACTCTCCATGGTTTGGCGCGTGTGTGTACTGCAAGACGAGGAAGGCATTGTGTTTATGGTGGGACCCGCTCAACAGTAAAAAAAAAAGTAGTGTTGAATTACTTTACACTTTTTTATTTGGTTATCATCGCATTCGTATCTTTTTTTTACTTGACACGTTAGTTTGAGGTTGTAGATCACCACAAAATCAAGATAGACACATGTCCAAACCTTTTTTCTTTGTAAAGATTTAGATTTAGATCAAAACAAATCATTAAATTGATTCACAATATCGGTTGTAATGCAATCAAAGATATGTCTAGTTTGTCATCGGTTAATAATTACAATTAGCAATTTTATTCAGTGCAATCGACCGCTTTCAATACTGCGTAGAGCTGTAATATGGATATTATTCAGCGGAATTGTTATGTTTATCAGTTTGTTTAATTCGGTATGTTCATCACTCGGTCCTTTTGCCTTGAATAAGTACTTACGTAAATTTAGCAACTGTATTATGGATATTATTCAGCAGATTTAGTATGTTTATCAGTCCGTTTAATGTACTTTACGTAGGTATGTTCATCACTCGGTCCTTTTGCCTTAAATAAGTACCCACAAGTGCATTTGTTTTCAAGCTCATTAGGACTCCATTTATGTTTCTAGTTTGTCATTGGTTAATAATTACAATTAGCAATTTTATATGGTGTAATCGACCGTTTTCAATATTGCGTACAATTGTAATATGGATATTATTCAGCGGATTTTTTATGTTTATCGGTCTGTTTAATTTTTTATTTTCATCAGCGAAATATTATGTTCTTTTGCTTGTATTCACGTCGAAGAATGCTTGTGTTCCTGCCCCGTTGCTTGTGCCAGTGGACCTCATCAACATTCTCTTTCTTCCTATGCAACAAAACACATATAACTGCATTCGGCCATACAACATACTAATCCTTTGCAACTCCATCCATAATATTATGCCAAAATATACACCCATTTCACCAAAAAATTGAGTGTACATAACCAAATAGTATTCCATGTCAACACTTAAACCCCACCACACCTTACATTCCATTTTAAAATAAACCAAAACCAATGCATAAACATTTGAATCTATTGCATAACTCACATATAGATACAAACTTTAGCATTCTTATCGGCATTTAATTTGATAGCTATACAAAACCAAACAAATCCACCGAATAAACATCTGAATCTAAATGCATAGTCCCACTTGAAGTTCCCAATTTCCCAAAAAAACCTCATAAATCGCCGAATAATTGTTAAACATTCTCCAAACAATTCATTGAATCTCTTTCAAACAACATCAACAATGTCTATCATCCGGTCTTCTCATAAAATTTCACCCAAAAAATTAACACACTCAAATCACTGAAAAATCACCTAAACAACCACCATGAATCATGCTTTCCACATTTTTCAAAACCTCCAATTATCCCCCAATTTTCCACAAAGATTGGTTTTTGCCCATTAATTGAGTCCTTTTCTAAACAAATCACCCATTAAGCAATCACTCATACAAAAAACCCAAAAACGTTGAATAATATAGTTTACACACATCATTTACAAGTTTACCTCTACAAAAACTCCAAATCGACCTGAAATATTCAACAAGGTTGATGTTTACCCATTAATGGAGTGTCTTTCTTCTTTCTACCCTTCAACAAACAATTGTACAGGGAACCCAATCGAACCCCGACCACCACCTGTACTGGCCAACCACGTGGAATCGACCACCAACGATGGATTCCTCTCTGTGCACCTCCGTCTAGCCGTCGCTGTTCTTCTCACGCTCGCCACTGGACTCGCCAAGCAGAAGCATTTCACCGCCGGTGAAGGGTCGAAGATGGTGATGGAGTGCAATTTGTGATGGAGGCTCCCTCAATTTCCAAAGCTTCGAAAGGGACCACTTGAGGACACGTGAGGAAGAAGAAGAGAATATGGTATTCTTAGGGTTTAAATTACCCCCGACTCACACGCGCCTCATCCTCTCAAGGTGGGTTGAAGGATGAATTTTTTTTCAACACTCGTACACGTGGCACATTATAAGCCCTCCATTTCCATAAGATCAATGGCTAATATTTGTGTAGAAGGTACATTCTAAGGGCTAAGTACATCCGAACCTCTCTCTATATATATGTTACTATGTGTGTGTATATGTATGTATATATGTATATGTATATGTATATATATATATAGGGTTGCGCTCCGGTGAAAACCAAAATTGCGGTAAAAACCTGTGAGGACCGGCTTTTTAGCCCCATTCACTAGCTTTATAGCCCGGTTATAAATAGAACCGATCTATAAGGTCACATATTTTAGCCCGGTTCTGAATAAAATCGAGCTATAAAGTCACTAATGTAATTTTAAAACATGAGTTTTCAGCACGATTTTTAGGTTTAACCGATATATAAAGTCATGTGTTATTTTAAAACTGGAGTTTTTAGCACGGTTTTTAGGTTGAACTGAGTTGTAAAGTCACTATGTAATTGAGGTTTTTAGCACGGGTTTCAAATAAACCAAGCTATAAAGTAGTCCTCACGGTTTTTACCGCAATTTGAGGTTTTCACCGGAGTCAATCCCTATATATATATATATATATATATAGGGGTGCGCTCCGGTGAAAACCAAAATTACGGTAAAAACCTGTGAGGACCGACTTTTTATCCCGATTCACTAGCTTTGTAGCCCGGTTTTGAATAGAACCGATCTATAAAGTCACATATTTTAACCCGGTTCTGAATAAAACCAAGCTATAAAGTCACTATTATAATTTTAAAACATGAGTTTTCAACAAGGTTTTTAGGTTTAACCGAGATATAAAGTCATGTGTTATTTTAAAACTGGAGTTTTTAGCATGTTTTTATGTTGAACTAAGTAGTAAAGTCACTATGTTATTGAGGTTTTTAGCACAGGTTTCAAATAAACCAAGCTATAAAGTAGTCCTCACGGTTTTTACCACAATTCGAGGTTTTCACCGGAGTCAATCCGTGTATATATATATATATATATATATATATATATATATATATATATATATATATATATATATATATATATATATATAGAGAGAGAGAGAGAGAGAGAGAGAGAGAGAGAGACTTTAGGGTGAAACATCTCTTGCCAGGTAACGGGAGGAGGATTATAGGCCATTGGATTTGCCTAAATCAATGGCTATAACAATTGCCTAATTTTTGTGTTGAAAATAAAAAAATACTTTTAATATGGAAACATTGTTTTTTTTTAAACTTCTGTACAATTTTCGAATTTGTTTTCTTCCTATAAATTACAAGTATGTGAATATGTAGAATATAAAATGTGAAAATTTAACAGATTAAAATTGAACATTTGTTTATTTAAAAAGGAATAACTAAAAACTTTATTTACATATAAAATTAGGAATACATCTAGTTTGATACATGCAGAGAATTAATTGTTGAAATTAGGAATACATCTATGAATACATCTACAAATCACAAGGTATGCAACCTCATCAACCACCATATTACCTTCACCGAAAGTGTTAGAGATGACAACTGCATATAATGAGGAAAGGTTAGTGAGTGATTATGATAATTGTGAGATTGTCACATTCGATTTCAATTTTCTAAAGATTTATAACATTTCATTCTTTTGTCATATTCTAATGATTTTGCTTCTTCGATACTTTTGAGTATCACTAGTGATTGTGCTTTGATCAATATTTGTTTTCCACACTTTTTGTATCCAATCCTAAGTTTTTGCTCTAGATCTCGCGGATGATAAATCTGATTGTGGTTTCCTAATATAGCAATGTTGATCTATCAAAATTAATTTAACGAAACTGACTTGCGGATTTTTCTACTTTATGTTCTTTATTTTCTCTCCGTTTATAAAATATCAGAGCAAATCACCAAAGAGACGGCGGAAAGATTTTTCAACCACCTACAAAAAGCGATTCCACAAGATAAAATTACAAACATTCACTCACAAATTACACAACAGGAAAACTTGAACCTAACCAGGCCTCCAAAAAACGGAAAAATAAAAAATGGCGAAACTAATTAAAATAACACAACCTTTAAGGAGGTGTTAAAAATATATCTCCACCTTTCGAATGTAAGATAAATATCCCAACCTTAATAGATGATGTTAAAATAATATCGCAATAATTTTATCTAAAAAAATGATGACATGGTGCATACATGGCAAAAAAAAAATAACAAAATGAAACTTTAAAAAATTCAGCATATTAATATGTTTATGTTAAACCATGGGTTTCTTGGAATTTTCTAAAAATCAAAATCCAGTTTTCTTAAAAAAAATACAATATTAAAGGTTGGTGTGAGAAAGATTAATTAAAAAAATAAAATATTGAAATCAAGATAAATGTGGTTTAAGAAAACCAGGTTTTGCTTTATTTTTTTTATAGAAAAATCCATGAAACCCATGGTTTAACATAATCATATTAAAATGCTGATTGTTTAAAATTTTATATATTTTTTTTGTCATGTATGCGCCATGTCATCATTTCTTTTTGAGATAAAATGATTGGGATATTATTTTAACATCACCTATAAAGGTCGGTATACATATCTTACATTTAAAAGATGGAGATATATTTTTAACACCCTCTTAAAGGTTGGGTTATTTTAATTAGTTTCGCCTAAAAAATACACTTGAGAGTATGGCAGAGGATAAGACACCGAACCCTGATGGTTTTCCACCTGAATTCTACACTAAATATTGGAATATAGTAAGACCATCTCTTTCTAAGACAATTAAAACATTTTTTCACTCTGGAAATCTTCTTTCCGACATCAATCAAACATTTATTGCCCTAATTCCAAAAACAGCTATCCCTAGGAATATTAATCACTACATACCTATCAGTTTGTGTAACACAATTTATAAGATAATCACAAAAATGTTAGCAAATAGATTAAAACCGATCCTCCAAAAAATCATTAGTTCTTTTCAAGGGGATTTTGTGGAAGGAAGATCAATCCAAGACGACACGTTAATCGCTCATGAAATATTTCACAACTTTCATAAGAAAAAAGGTAAAAAAGACTAGATGATAAAATTAGATATGGAGAAAGCTTAGATAAGATTAATTGGAATTATATTGACGCAATGCTTATTAAATTTGGATTTCATCCCAAATGGATTAATTGGGTAATGAAATGCATTACTACTACAACCTTCTCAGTCCTAGTAAATAATTGTCCGAGTAAGCAATTTAAACGAAGTAGAGGTATTAGACAAGGGGATCCCCTCGCACCATACATATTTGTTATAGTCATGGGAAATCTAGCAAGAGAAATACAAAAAGAAGCTATTCTAGAAGACGCCTTGATTGGAATCAAATTAACAAAAAATGGAACAATGATACTCCTCCTATTGTTTGTAGATGACATAATTATCTTTGCAAATGCTTCAGATAAGAGTCTTCATACTATCCAAAATATGATAAACAACTTCTCTAATTTGTCTGGACTAGTGACAAACTATAACAAGAGCTCCCTTCAGGTTTATGCGAATGTTAATATGACACTTGGAAGATCTCTAGCTCAACAAATGCAAATTCCAATATCAAAAGCGCTGGATAAATACCTAGGTATTCCTCTCATTAATGGAAGTGTGTAAAATTGTGTCTTTAAAAAAGCCATCGGTAACCTAAAAAAGCAACTATCAAAATGGAGAGCATCCACTCTCTCCCAGGCTGGGAGAGCGGTTCTTATTTAAGCAAATCTCAGCTCCAAGACAAACTATCTAATGCTGAATTTCTTATTACCAAAAGGAATACTCACTCGAATTGATCAAGTAAACAAATAATTCTTTTGGAATAAACTACAATCACAACAATATACCCCCTTGATTAGTTGGGAAAATATATATGAAAAACAAAAAACCAAGGAAGTCTTGGATTCAAAACTGCTGAAGATATGAGTATAAGCTTGCAAATGATGGAAGATATATACAGATCAAGATAACATATGGGTTAAAGTCATAAAAGAAAAATACCTCCACATCAAATCAATTAGACAAAGAACAAACCAAAATACCTCCAGGCAATTTGGAAGATTTTTAACACCTATAGGATAAGTTCCATCGTGGTCTATTTTGGATCATCGGTAATGGGATTCTATCAACATTTGGGAAGACCCCTGAATCCCTGATCAAGACCTAAACGAGCACAAAAATCATCATAACCCTAAAATAAAAGTAGCACAATTAATCACTCATCAGAAACAGTGGAATTTGACTACCCTAAATCAACTATTCCCACAACACATAATTCAAAAAATATTATAGATCCAAATTCTTGAGTGGGATTGCAGGTAAATTAATTTGGAAACCAAACCCCAACGGAAACTTCACAACTAAATCCACAAGTAAAATAATCAATCCTAGACAGCAAGGTGAAACTGACTATAGCTGGATTTGGAAACTAAGAATACCACCTAGACTAAAGAATTTCGTACGAAAAATAGAAATTGATGGACTATCAACAAAAGTCATGCTAAACAGGTACATTAATAAAGTCTCATCTCAGTGTTGTCTTTTGTGACTAAGAGGATGAGGATACTCATCATCTATTTATGAAATGTCAAGTCACCAAATCGGTAATCTAGGGATATGAACAATCGTTTGGAAAATCCTTTCTAAGTCTAAGAGGAAGGAACCTGTCGATAGAAGATATTATGATGATTATGCACGAAAATTCTAATTTCGAAGATCTATGTTTCATTTTGCAAACAATATGGGAAACTAGAAACAAAATTATTTTTAACAACAAAGAGTTGGAAGCTACATCCTCTGTGTTTCAAAAGACTATATGTAATATTCCAAATTGGAGCTTAAAAAGTGTAAATATGGATGAAAAAAAACAAAAACCAAAAGATTAAATGCCAAATGGATGAAACCACAAGGATCTATCCTCAAAATTAATGTAGATGGTTTGGTTAATTCCATTGACATGGGCCATGTGGGGGGAGTCATCAGGGACTCTGATAGTCTAAACAAAGGCTTATGCGGTTTGTGTTGGTATGTAGCAAGCTATCTTTAGAGGAATCCGACAAGTCATCATTGAAGGGGATAATTTAGAAGTTATAAAGGTGATTAGAGTGACGATGCCCGATTTTAGAATTCCACCATTAGGCTCCGGGATCGGATGAACCACCAACGATCGGGCTTACTTGAGGTGCATGGCGGCCTTGCCACCCGTGCACCATTACCTGTGCCGATCCGGGTCTTGGGTTAGCGTGGTCCATCTTCCTCCTTCGAACATCATCAATTGTTGGTCCCTTGCTGAGTGGAGACGTACCCACTCGAATAGGCTCCTAGAGTCTTGGATCCCCAACCCCAGCCTTTCGAGATCCTCCGAAACCGCTCCGAGTTGTGAGGCTTGGACCCATATTTATAGAAGGAGCTTAAGTGCCATCTTTGACAAGTGTTATGAAGTTGATGACAAGTGTCAAGAGATTTGGAACAAGTATTCCTTATGTGGACTTTCTACCACTTTTGATAGTTGTCCTAGAAGCGGATTTATTTATATAGCGAGAACCCGATTATTTCGTGACATCGCATGTGATAATTTATATAAGTAATATTTATGCGAGGCATCATCATAGAGAAAACGGTAATACCAAGTGGAAAATTATGCGTCATGTTGAGAACATCAACCTACTCTCAGTCTTCTTTGATCATGTTCAATTCAGACATTGTTATAGAGAAGTAAATAAGGTAGCTGGTTATATTGCTAAAAGTAGGGAAAATTGTAATTTGTCCACACTCCCTTTTAATAGGGATCTTCGTAACATCATCCAGCAGGATGATCAAGGAAGTGTCTTGCGTCTTTAGCAAAGCCTTCCTAATGTTTGCCTACTGTAAAAAAAAAGAGATGTTATAAATCTTGACTTGGATAAGTGGTGCTTTGGTAACAAAATATTTATGATAGATAAGATAATTTGTTGTATAAGGTTGATTGTTGCTTGGGTAGCAAAATAATTATAATAATTATATATATGTTATTGTATTTTATTTGCAAAATGCCTTATTTACAAGTACTTTTTGTATAATTGCAATAATAATTGAAGAGCAAGTAGTAGCTCATTTGTAATTTGTTGTAACTTGATGTAAAGAGGGACCCAAAAGGTGGTGGTGTTGATGTGTGTTGTTTTTCAATGTTTCCTTCAGTTTCATGTTTACCTCACCTTCTCCTATATTACTTTATGTATTTACATACTTGTTTACCAACCTCCCCCTTACATGACTTATAGAAAATAATACTCTCTTCATTTATCATCATCTTCCTCTCCCATGTACAAATACATGTGTTGGCTCATAGATTTGAAGCTTTTCTATCTACACGAAGTCAACTCATATTTGAATGGATTGGTGCAACACATATGTGCAACAACTACAACATATAATCTTAATCTTAGTGAGTTAAAATTTCAAAAACCAATTAGCAATGTGGCATTGGTCTCTATTCAATTTCACTTCTTTCAAGTCAATATAAGCCATTTTCTTTAAACATTATTTAGTTATATAATTAAAAAAGTGTTTAAAATAACTTGAATTTAGTACAAGACTTGTTATAAATCATTGAAATCGATATATTAAATTTATATTGTAACTATAAACTTTAATTTATAAAATATTTTATTTTAGATTCATACTCTCTCTATTAATTAAAACATGTCGTTTTACTATTTATGCATGTTTTTTTTAAATAAAAATATATAAAATATCATTTTTTAAGAATTTTTTTATAAACTCATTCTTAATAGCAATAGGTATAAAATTATAAAAAAATATTTAAAAGATTGATCTTTTATATAGTTTTTTAACAGTTTTAAAAGCATACGTATGTGGTAAAATGACATATTTTTATTAACAAAGGAATTATTATTATAATCATGTTTTAAATTAGATAATTTAAAATGTAGGGCTTTTTGCATAAATATACCAATACAAATCCTCATTTGCATTTTCAAAAATTTTTCTAACCTATATAGCAGTTTGGGGGTAAAAAGGTGACTCCCAAATTTTGAAATTTTGAAAATAGGTGCATTTTTTACTTTGTCCACCAAATTTTAAAGAGATATGGATGATTAAATTCCTGCCCATTTATGTTGCAAATGGTGGAAGGGAGATGACATAAGGAATCTTTCATTATAAAAACATTTCAATTGGTGTGTGAAAGGTGTATTAACTCGCGCAACATGAAAAATCTAAAGACCTCCATTGAAGGGGTATCGTAGTTGTAGAGTCAGCTGATGAAAAATCTAAAGACCTCCATTGAAGGGGTGTTGTAGTTGTAGAGACAGCTGGTTAGCTTCGCTTTTAAAACACCATGATACCCAAATAATCTTATGCGTCGCAAGAAGATTTATCCATGCCACTAAGGTTTCTGAAAAACACATCATATCCTTGCCATGGATAAGTTTAGTTACACCATTGAAGGTCTTTGGTGTCCAATTTTGGCTTGGCATGAAGATGGTAGAAAGAAGAGGAATTGTGTTAGGTAATGATGATGTGTTGTTTCCCTCGTTATAAAAGCATTCAAGTGGATGTATATACAATATTCACTTGTGCAGCAGAGACCTGTAAAGACCACTGTTGAAGGGGATTTGTTGTTGCAGAAACCTGTAGCTTCACTTTTACTTGTCAGCCGAAACAAGTATTGTGACAGCTAAACAATCTTGTATGTTAGAAGAAGACTTACCTGTGTCATTAAGATTTCTAGAAAACATAACCTTTTTTTTGGTTCATAGGTAGGCACTTAGGCCATTACAATAGGGGAGGGGGATTCGAACTCGTGACCTATTGGTCACTACATGTCATCCTTACCAGCTAAGCTAGCAAGGCTTGACAGAAAACATAACCTTGATATGGGTAAGTTTAGTTATGTTGTTTTTGTGTAATTTAAGCATCTTACATTTTGTTTCCATGTCAGTCCTTACACTGTACATGTCACCCATTATATTATCCATGTCACAGCGTAACATTCCCATGTCATTCATTCCATTTCACAAACATCAACTCCGTCAAGCAACCCCTAGTCTCTCATTTCATCCACGCCACTTATTACATTTTCAATGATAACTGTTGCAATCTTCATGTTGCATCTTACGTATTCCATGACATTCCCTTTCTTCAATGTTACTTATTACATTCTTTATGTTATTAATAGTCTTCTTCCTATTATCTACGTATTTTCACTTCGAACTAAACCACAATTTAGATGCCTTTTAATTTTTAAAAGAGAGAATTGCATCCAATATACCAAAATGCCTAGCCATTTGTAAAACTACCCCCCTCCTGAAAAAATTGCAAAAGTAGCAAATGCTCCTAACAAATTGCACAAATAGCGGGTCACCCTTACCCATTATAGTGGGTTAAATTTTTTGGCGGGAGTTTGAAATTTTGGAAGTGTGTTTGGGTGGGATTTAAGGCAAAGCAAAGGAGAGAGAGATCAGCTTTTCGCAGAGGAGAGAAAGAGAGAAAGTGGAAGCGGTGCCATTGTAGGAGGATGAGGAACAGAGACAATCCAGTGATCAGTTGCATGCCAGCCAATACGAAATATGTGCCAGCAACTAAATACTGTGTGTCGACCGAATGCTAAACCATGCCAGCAACTTAAGATTCCCCATTGTATAATTTGTGGACTTCATGGATTTGTTAGCAATTTGTAGGCATCGAAATATCATTGACATGAAATTTTCTTTTTATGACACAAATTTAGATGTTGGTGGCACATAAATAGACGTTAGTGGCACGAAGAATGTATTGACTGACACGTAAGTCCCGTATTTATCTCTCTGTCCAGAAAATCATCTCAATTCGAAATATTTTTTCCATAAACATCTATAAAGTGGGTGTCTATAGATAGATAAAATTAAATTAAGTTCAAAAATAAGTTTATTTTTTAATTTTAACTAATGAAAATGATTGAAAATTAGTTTAAAACAATTAAAATTTAAGGGTGACCCAAACCTGTAACCTGTTGAAAGGGTTACCTAAATATTTGCAAAAATAGCATTTCTCCCCCTCTTGCAAATTTTCCACTAACAGTGCTAGTTTTGCAAACTCTCCATATTTTTGGTATAGTTATACAAATTTGCCTTTTTAAAAATCTCTTTATCACTTTTAAATTTTAATAATGTCATGACTCTCTTTTCTTATTAATTCTCTCCGTCACTTTTCAACTCTCTCGCTTCTTTACTTTTACCAATTACTTTTACAATTTCTACCAGAATAGTACTCCCTCCGTTCGGAAATATAAGATCTTTTACTTTTTGGCACGTAGGTTAAGCAGCTAAATACTATATAAAATATTAATTTTTTTAAAATTAATTTTTTACAATATAACACTTTTTATTAATAAGTATTAAAATGTAAAAAAATAATTTTAAAAAAATCAATATTTTATATAGTATTTAGCTCCTTAAACTACGTGCCTAAAAGTAAATGATCTTACATATTTGAACGGAGGGAGTATAATTTTACCAATTTTACAAGGGGATAAAAGTTTTGCAAATAGGCTGGTCGATTGGTATATTGGGTGCAATTCCCTCTAAATTGTACTGTGTTTTAAGTTTATAGAATCCACATACACCCTTTAGGCCTTCACCCTAGTAGTAGTAGCAGTACTCATGGAGTCATGGTTGTTTCATCACATAATTAAATAATTCCATTAAAAAAAAAATAACATTACCGAGCAGGAGGCCACCACCAACACATCCCTGTCTTCTTCTTCTTTCTCTCTCTTTTACCCTTTCCTTTGTCTCTTTACATCCCTCTTTACTACCGACTTTACTCTTTCACACCCCCAAAAAACACACACACCCACTTGTTCTTCTTCAATACTTAGCCTCTCTTCCTTTCTCCCTTGAAATCAATCTCCTCGTTGACAAATTCCAAGAAAGCCAGATTCCTATCTTTGCAGACAGAAAAAGGAAAACGGTCTCCTCTTTAGGTCATCTATCTGATAATGCACTATTTGGTGCTCCTCTGAATTTCGCCTTACCGACATTGTAGAAGAAATGGAGCTTTTTGGAAGGAGGGTTTTGGTGCTCTCCCTTGCTCTTCTGCTCTTCTTTCATGGCTTCTCTCCGGTTTCTGCTTCCACTCCACCTGCCAGTAAGTTTCAAGAACCTTCTAGAACTCCCACATTTGATTCCTTTTCTTAATTTCAAATGCTGTTTTTTTTGGTTGTTTAGAAATTGTAGGTGGGTTCATTTCAAATGCTCTCACTAGGCTGATGAAGTGGGCATGGTCACTCAAAGCTCCCACCAAACCAGGTATTCTAATTTTTTTTTTAAAAAAAAATACTTTTTGCTGATTTAAATATGAGAAAATTGGGGGTAATTGGTGTGTAATTTTGTATGGCTCAGCAATTTCTGGGCGTTCGATGATGAAGTTTGAGAGTGGGTATACGGTTGAGACTGTGTTTGATGGAAGCAAATTAGGGATTGAGCCCTACTCTGTTGAAATGTTGCCCAGTGGAGAGCTTCTGATTTTGGACTCTGCTAATAGCAATCTTTACAGGATCTCTTCCTCCCTCTCTCAATGTAAGTCAATTTCTTTTTTTTTTTTTGATGTTTTTAGTTTTTTGAATCAGAGGTTTTACTCCCACAGTGAGCAATAAATTTGTATTGCATGAGTACAAATTTTGGTCTGGTTCCTCATGGCATATGTATTGCAAGTGTACGAATTTTCTTCACAGGGAATTATTGGAGTTTCGCCTGAGATTCAGATTTAAAGTTTGTATGATGCAGTTATATTCTTTATTTGATGCACTTGACCTATTTTATTGTTGCTGAAAGGGGTTACTACTTACTAGGATCACCTTTAAGAATTAGGTTTCCCTGTGTGATTTTAGAGCTCAAGATCAATTTGAATCAGTTTGTCATCTTTTATTGATGCTTTGTCTGAGCCATGTGACTGTGCTGACTCTAAAAGAGTACATTCTCACATGATTTTCTGACCAAATAGTTCATATGTGTGCTTTGTTTAATTGGATATTTGGATGCATTCTGAAATGAGCTTTCTGGTGAAAATGTAGATACCAGGCCAAAGCTGGTGGCTGGATCGGCTGATGGGTACTCTGGGCATGTAGATGGGAAGCACCGGGAGGCAAGGATGAATAACCCGAAGGGTATAGCTGTAGACGACAGGGGCAACATTTATGTCGCAGATGCCACGAATATGGTGATAAGGAAGATTACTGATTCGGGTAAGTTTAACTCTGGCGAGTTGACTTGTCTACTTGTATTAACTTATTCAGTTATTCTTAATATGATGTTGCTAATTGGATTTACGGAGCCTGGGAAATTTGAATAAAATGAGATTGGTGACTTCAATAACGAAACGAAGATGTCGCAAAGTTAACACTGATTTTTGAGTTGGAAGATAACATGTTATGAACTAAATATTTTGCACCAGGGGTTACAACTATTGCTGGAGGGAGGTGGAGCCGTGGGGGCGGGCATGTTGATGGTCCAAGTGAAGAGGCAAAGTTCTCCAATGACTTTGACGTGGTTTACATAGGAAGCAGTTGCTCCCTACTTGTAATTGACAGGGGTAACCGAGCTATCCGGGAGATCCAGCTCCACTTTGATGATTGTGCATATCAATACGAAAGTGGACTCCCTCTTGGTAAACTAAGGCATCTCCAGTTTCCTTTTTTTTTTTCCTCGTTGTTTTTTTATCGCTTTATTGAAATGCTTGCCTTTGCATCTTTGCAGGCATAGCTGTGCTGCTAGCAGCTGGTTTCTTTGGCTACATGCTCGCCTTGCTCCAAAGAAGAGTAGGCTCCATGGTGTCTTCTCAGGATGTAAGGAACATTTTCAGCATCCTAAATTGAATACTCTTGTCTTACTATCAACCTTGTTACAGAAATTATGTTTTTTTTTTATTTTAAAAAAATCAGGAGTGGGGGACCGAAACAAGTGTATCACCAAGTCCATATCAGAAGCCTCCAAAGTCCGTGAGGCCGCCTTTGATCCCATCAGAGGACGAACCAGAGAAGCTAGAAGAAGGAATTGTCGGTTCCATTGGGAAGCTGTTTGTCAATGCAGGTTCATCGGCGGCTGACATACTGGGAGGGTTTTTTCCGGCTCTGAAGAGAAAGCCACCACCGCTCTTGTATCAGCAGCAGAATGCCTGGCCATCCCAAGAGAGCTTTGAGGTACCAAAGGAAGATGAGCCTCCTCCGATAGAAACCAGGGCACCAACCCCTCGCAAGACTTACGCTTTCATGTCCAAGGACGCTGATAAAATGCAGCATCAACTGAGACAAAGCCGAGTTTTCTACAGCGGATGGGATGGACAGGTCCAACAACAGCAACAACAACAGCAGCAGCAGCATAAGTATCAGAATCGTCATCAGCACCACTCCTCGGCTCCGCAGACTTACTACGAACAAAGCTCCGAGAAGACCAAGGAGATTGTATTTGGAGCTGTCCAAGAGCAGGAAGGGTGGCGTGAGCCGGTCGTGAAACCCACCCATTATGCCGATTCCTCTTACGATCATCAGGGGGTTCACTTTCGAATGGGTTACAATCACGGTTACTGATCCCGCATAATATACATAGAAGGGGGTATTTCGATTCAGAAATTTCATTGTATTGGTCAGTCAGTAGATGAAGAATTGGTGACACTATTTTCCCTTTGGAAGAACATAGTCGTAGCAGCTGGAGGTTAATACATTTCTGGTTTAAATATATAATCAAAATGAGATCTTCGATCTGTCCGAAGGTTGAGGCGCAATCGAAGATGAGATAAGAGGGAAAATGATTTTTCATTGAATTGAGAATTTGAGATACAGTGACCCTCTCTCTAATCAAGCAAGACATTGATGCCACACCTAAAGATCTTGCACCCAACTCTGAACTGATCCATCATATGCTTAACAAATCTTAAATTAAAGTCTGTCATGTGTAATTTCAACTTTCAATTCATGGGATCCCAAGAATTGATCTTTAATATTTATGGGGATCAAACAGCAAATCTGTAACACACTTCGAATCGGATAACTCTGTTGGCTATATTCAGAGAGTAGTAATTTATATATCCGGATTCCCGCGGGCTCCATCAAGAAAAGCCAAGAAGAGCTCTTGTTGCAGTTGTTCGTAATAGTTTATACTGACAGAGTGACAGTAGCAGTTGAGTGCGTTGCCTGAGAGTCGTCTTCACAACCAAGTTGCGCTCTTGTCGCAAGAATCGGCGCCTGGAGTTATTCAAATCAAAAGACGACATATTACTCAGCAGTAAACAAGGAGAAGAGGAAATATTTGAGGGCTATTGTTCCATTTGGTCAAACAAGTGGGTAATGTTTTTTTGTTTGTTGATCCCAAGTCCCAACAATAACGCACACATATTCTGTCCCAAGGAAACGTTATCTTTTAAAAATGTGTTGTCTAAATCACCGCTAATTTTGGTGTATCATTTTGTTAGATACACCAATAAGCTTCGCAAAAGGTGGCGGACTCAAGATCCGCAAGATGTGGCAGAATGAGATCTGAATGATGTTGCGGATCATTCAAACGACCCTATGAAAGGGACAAGGAAGTCGAGTCTACATGAGGTTGCAATAGTGAAGCTGAGTGATAGGGCTGGGGGGGGGGGGGGGGAAGGACCTTTTCTGGAAAGGAAGGCATTATTTTTCGGCAAGGGCCGCGTGATTTTTCAAGATGGACGACATAGTGGAGAAGGAGACGAGCACGAAGTTAGTGAAGGGTACAGAGGTGGCGTCCCTAGTGGCGGCGGATGCAAAAACGAGCATGGAGGATTTAGTAACGAAATGGAGGTGTCCCTAGCGTCGGTAGCAACACGAAGATGGCGAAGTGAGTTGAATTGGATGCGGACGAGGAGGAGGAGGAGGGGTGTAGGAATGGCAATGCAAATCTGCGATTGGGGGGCGCTGATGACAAAGGTGATCATGTCAGAAATGCCACAAAAAAAAAAAAGGGAAAGAAGAGGGCACCATCAAACTTGATGCGGTATATTTTATGGTTTATTATTTAATTATAAAAAGGGACTTAGTTCAATTTCATTTAAATTAAAAAAATTTAAATATTATTATTCCATCGAAAATTTAAATTGGGTTTAATTAAAATTTGTAATCGAATTGAAATTTAATAAAGTAATAATGTATAAAATATATAAAAATTGAATCAATAGAATTACAAGAAAGGTAATTCTTTATTTGGTCAAAAATCGCAAAAAACCCCAGGGCATAGAGTCGGCGTTTCTAGTAACCGCCCCTGGTGGTTCTCGGATGTTGATCTTTCCCTTTGGTCAGGGCCGTGAGAGCTAGGTACGTCTCACCGTCTCCATGCGAGATTCGCCCGTGTTGGCGGTATAGGCTGTTTTGATTGGAATGGGTTTTGGTTTTAGTGTGAGGGAGGGTCTACGTTAACCATGGCTGAGAAGGGTAAGCATCTTCATCTGACAAAGGATGAGAGATCAGATGTTGTGACGGGAGATGATGTGTAGAAGGACGCCGATAGGGGCCATGAGCAAATCCTCATGAGGACTCTAGTAATGTCAATGAAGTTCAACACCCAAGTCCTACATAGTACCATGAGGTCAGTTTGGAGAGTTCGGAAGGGTTGCATATTTAGGGAATGGATGAATAATCGACTCTATTTTCAATTCTTGGATGAGGCGGAAAAATTAACAATAATCAAGGGGGGACCGTGGGCTTTTGATAAATATTTATTGATTCTCAATGAGCCAACAAGCAAGCAACCGTCATAGATGGAGTTTGATAAAGTGGAGTTTTTGATTAGGTTCTATGACTTTCATATAGGGGCCATGACGATAGAAATGAGGATGAGGTTGTCGGAGAAGGTAGGGGATATGGTGGAGGTGGATGAGGCAACAACAATAATCAAAAGGAGGTTTGTTGGGGATCGGGTGGTGTTTGATGTGCTAAAGCCATTACGGAGGGGAGTCATGTTGGTTTTTGAAAAGAAAAAGATGTGGATTGAAGTCAAGTATGAGAAGCTCCCAAATTTCTGATATGCATGTGCGTGCTTGGGGCATACAGATGCTGATTGTGAGAATGAAGAGGCTAAAGGGTACCACAATGAGTATGACGATTGGTTAAGGGCCTCACCAATGAAACAAAACCGAAGGAGAGGTGCTGCTGAGAGGGAGGCTAAGAGACAAACTTTATTGAGGTTTAGATGAGGAAGGGCAAAATCAGATGATTCAGACGAGGAGAGAGGCGAAAATGATGATGGTGTAGGAAGGATGAGGACACTACTAGAGGAGCTAGAGAGGAAGGAATGGGAGGATGCTGAAAATGACAAGGGTGAGGAGAATGGGATGGATGTGCAGGAGGGGTTTGAAAAGGAGATGGGTAGAATTACTACCAATATGGAGGGCGTAGAAAAGGGAAAATTAAGTAGTGAGGGTGGGCGGGGATGAGAGCAACAAAAATTTTAAAAAAAAGTGGAAAAAAGATACTCCACAAAGTGAAAAAATAACGCACATATATTGTTCCATTTGGTTTATCATTTTGTTGGATCTACACCAATAAGCTTCGCAAGAGGTTGTAAACCCAGTTCTGAAAGGCGTTGTGGATCAAATTGTCAGAGTATCCAAAGATTGCCTAAGGCCATATTGATCCACAAGAAGTGGCTGACTCAAGATCTGCAAGATGTGGCAGAATGAGATCTGAATGATGTTGCAGATCATTCAAACGACCACTCTGAAAGGGACAAGGAAGTCGGGTCTACATGAGGTTGCAGAACAAATCACCACTATAAATAGCGTGTTCCACTCCCTCTTCCGAGCGGTTACAATAGTGAAGCTGAGTGATATAAGGCTGGGGGGGGGGGGGGGGACGATTTCTGGCAAGGGAAGCGTGATTTTAACAGAGGAATTAGTGAAGGGTACAGAGGTGGCATCGTTGCCGGCGGAGGCAAAAACGAGCATGGAGGATTTAGTAACGAAATGGAGGTGGCCCTAGCGTCGGTAGCGGCAAGAAGATGGCGAAGGGAGTTGAATTGGATGCGGACGAGGAGAAGGAGAAGGAGTGTGGGAATGGCGATGCAAATCTGCGAGTGGGGGGCGCTGATGACAAAGGTGATCGGGCTAGAAAGGCAAAAAAAAGGGAAAGAAGAGGGCACCATCAAACTTGATGCGATATATTTTATGGTTTATTATTTAATTATAAAAAGGCCTTAGTTCAATTTCATTATTTCGTTATATTGTCATTTAAATTACAAAAATTTAAATGTTATTATTCCATTGAAATTTTAAATTGGGTTTAATTAAAATTTCTAACTGGATTGAAATTTAATAAAGTAATAATATATAAAATACATAAAAAATTGAATCAATAGAATTACAAAAGAGCTAATTCTTTATTTGGTCAAAAATCACAAAAAATCTTAAGGCATAGCATCGACGTTTCTGGTAACCGTGCCTAGTGGTTCTCGGACGTCAATCTTTCCCTTTGGTAAAGGCCGTGAAAGCTAGGTACATCACGCTGTCTTCATGCGAGATTTGCCGGTGTCAGCGGTATAGGCTGTTTTGATTGGAATGGATTTTGGTTTTAGTGCGAAGGAGGGTCTACATTCACCTTGGTCCAGAAGGCTAAGCATCTTCATCTGACAAAGGATCGATGAGTGATCGGATGTTGTCGTGGGATTTGATTTGTAGAAGGATGCTGATAGGGGCCAAGAGCAAATCCTCATGAGGACTCTACTAATGTCAAAGGCGTTCAACACCCAAGACCTAGATAGTACCATGAGGTTATATTGCAGAGTTCGGAAGGGGTGCATGTTTAGGGAATGGGCGAATAATCGATTCTCTTTTCAATTCGTAGATGAGGCGGAAAATTAACAATACTCGGGGGGGGGGGGGGGGGCGTGGGCTTTTGATAAATCTTTATTGATTCTCATGGAGCAAAGGAACAAGTAATCATCATAGATAGAGTTCGATAACGTGGAGTTTTTGGTTAGGTTCTATGACTTTCATATAGAGGCCATGACGATAGACATGAAGATGAGGTTGGCGGAGAAGGTAGGGGATGTGGTGGAGGTGGATGAGGTGACAAGAATAATCAAAAGAAGGTTTTTTGGGGCTCAAGTGGTGGTTGATGTGCTAAAGCCATTACGAAGGGGAGCCATGTTGGTTTTTGGAAAGAAAAAGATGTGAATTAAAGTCAAGTATTAGAGGCTCCTAAATTTCTGATATGCATGTGCGTGCTTGGGGAATACACATGTTGATTGTGAGAATGAAGAGGTTGAAGGGTACCACAATGAGTATGGAGATTAGTTAAGAGCCTCACCCATGAAACAAAACCGAGGGAGAGGTGTTGTTGAGAGGGAGGCTGAAAGACAGACTTTATTGAAGTTTAGAGGAGGAAGGGCAGAATCAGATGATTCAGATGAGGAGAGAGGCGAAAAGGTTGATGATGATGGAAGGATGAGGATACTACTAGAGGAGTTAGAGAAGAATGAATGGGAGGATGTTGAAAATGACAAGGGGAGGAGAATGGGATGGATGTGCAAGAGAGTTTTGAAAAGGAGATGGGCAGAATTACTACCAATATGGAGGGCGACCTAAAGGTGGGCGTAGAAAGGGAAAATGAGGTAGTGAGGGTGGGTGGGGATGAGAGCAACAAAAATAAAAAAAAAGGTGAAAAAAGAGGGAGGGTAAAGAGAGAGAAGTACACCTTGGGGATTGTTTAAAAAAGCAGGCAGGTAAGGGAGTAGTAGGGGTAAGAGGTGGACAGGATGGAAAAGACTAGCTAGGAAGGAGGGGAAAGTGAGAATGAGGAGTTGGATGGGAGCGAAATGCGCATAGGACATGGACAAAAAAAGAAAGTTAGAGGGTGTTAATTTGAGCATATTGGCGAGGGAGGCTGATAGTTTCGTCGGTATAATGAGACGGGAGGCCCGAATGTGGTATTTTCGATGGAAACAAAGAGTAATAAATACAAGATAGAAAAGGTCATAAGGGAGATAGGTTTTCAAGGATGTTTTACGGTGGAAGATATTGGGAGGTCAGGAGGATTGTGCTTGTTAAGAGAGGATGAAGTGGATGTAGCAATCAACTCTTACATGACACACCCTATAAATGCTATGGTGAAGTTGAACGAGAATGCACATTTACTGACATGTATGGGTGGTTGGAGGGCCCCAATAAGCACCACTCATTTGGGCTATTGAGGCGCCTAAAAGAGGATGATCATGGTGATTGGTTGTGTGAAGGTGACTTCAATCTCATGTTGAGCTCGGAGGACAAGGAGGGGGGCCTCGATCCTAGCTTTAGGGATATGGCTAGCTTTAGAGAAGTAGTTGAGGAGTTCGTGTTCAGGGATGTTCGATATCGGGGGAATTGGATCACTTGGGATAATGCGAGATTGGGGAATGACTTCATCTTGGATATAGTGTTTGCTATTGAGGGTATGTTAGAGAGATTCCCAGAGCTGATGGTGGATAATTTAACTTGGGCAATGTGAGATCACAACCCTATCCTCGTTCAGTTTTAGCATGAAGAGAAGAAAAGTGGGAGGCCAAGAGGCCCGCGGCCTATTCGGCTCAAGCCGATGTGGCTAGATGATGAACACTGTGGTAGTGTGATAAAGAATGGGTGGAACAACCCTGATAGCTTGAGAGTGGATCAAGGGGTTAGGGGGAAGATAGTGTGGTGCACCATGGATCTACAAGATTAGAATGGCAGACATTTGAGAATGTCGAAAAGGAGCTAGAGAAAGTTAAAAGGGCTCTCAAAGATATGTATAAGGGAGGGATGATGGGTGAGCTGGTTGAGAAACAAAGGGAGCTAGAGGCGAGGGAGAGGGAGCTCGTGAGAAGGGAGGAGATGTGGTGGTTCCAAAGGGCGATGGCTAATGAATTCAAATGGGGGATCGTAATACGAAATTCTTTCATAAGAAAGAATCAGAAAGAAGGAAGCGAAACGCTTTTAAAAAATTTATAGATGAGGAGGGGCTAGAGTGGAGGAGTCACGAAGGGATATCATAATTAGAGATTGGCTATTTCCAAAACTTGTTCTGATCGAATATGAATGCACTGCTGGTGCCGGTTTTCTAAGGAATCGATGGAGCCACTTGTTTTGACTGAAGACATTGCTGAGCTCCTACGTCCCTTCACTGTTGAGGAAGTAAAATTTTCCCTCTTTTCAATGAATCCAACAAAAGCTCCTAGCCCCAATGACACGTCGGCTTGATTACGTCAAATGTTTTGGCATATTGTAGAGGTAGAGGTAACTAGTTTTGTCCTGAACATATTAAATGGTGATCCTCTAGTTGAGGGTTTAAATAAAAAATTTATTACTCTTATCCCGAAGGTGCGTAACCTGTTGATAAGCATGATTTGTATAGGCATTTTAGGTAGTTCTTAAGTCATTTAGTTTGCATTTAGATATGGTTTTCGTATAAAGTGCATTCATCGTCTCTGAAGTGAAAGAAGTCAGAATCTACGCGTTTTCCGTGTTTATTTACAGGAAACAGATCCGAGCTTCGAATGGTGGAGGAATCAACAACCGGTTCACCGCTCGTCAAATTTTGGCGCCGTTGCCGGGAAGCGCTGTTTAAATTTGGTGTGTTTTCTTTGTTAACTAGTGTCATGGACTGACCTCATAGTTCAAGACACCCCACTACTAATATGTCTTTTCCCAAGATGTTGAAGTTTGTGCAGGCAAATGACAAGAAGTTTTATCACTTCTTCAAAAGGGTAATAATACAAGGCCAATTTCAAATAGAGAAGCCACATGAACAGATCACAACAGCAGTTTGTGTGCTCAAAGGCACGACTACCAAGGTGATAGATTGCATGATAAAACCTATACCTTGCTGCAGAGATCCAAGGTAATTACCCGACACATTGTGGAATATCGCATACAACTTAGCCGTGTCGGTTATACTAGAAGAAGTGTGTGCTTTGAACCCTCATGGAAAGAAAACGGAGATCCTCGAAGAGTTAAGGTTCTTGGAGATACTACTACCTACATCTAATTGGATCCTAGAATGAAGAAGGGAATATGAGGCAATACTATAATTATAGTCATGCCTAGCGATAAAATCTGCATATGAGTTTGCTTCCCTATAGCAATGCTGAACAATGACAACCTCAGATTGGTTGTTGATACACTTGATATTGTATATGACCATTAAGATCTACCATGGTGTGGTTCCCTTACCGTTAATTGCATTGGCCACAATTTGACTATCTTCTTCGACAATGAGTTTCTCAATGCCTAAAGATATAGCTTGTTTGATTTCTTTCTTCAAAGCCAAAGCTTCAATTCGCAACGTAAAGCCTCATGGCAAAAAACATTTACCCTATCCCATCTCATCTTGGATAATACATACAATGTGAGACTCTCTTGTTGATTTGACAGATTAACCAACGTTAAATTTGTAGAAACCACGAGTGGTTTTTTATAGTTCACCCGTTTCCTAAACTAAGGCTTAGGAGTGTCATGACACAAGTGGTTTTTGTGGCAGTGGAGCATGTCTTTATGGTTGCTATTGGCATTTCTTTGTATTGTTTCCATTTTTAGATGAAAAGGCACTAGAAATCTAACATAAGCCGACCTTATCGAACTGAATCAGGGCAAGCCGATTTATCTCGTGCGAGGTTCTTGCCCGTTGGATCTCATTGCCGCAATATACCACCAAAAGGAGGGTTATCCCATATGAAAAAATATATTAATTACCAAGAGGTGGTTTTGCACTTCTCAGAAGCCAAAGTAAGGAATATCTCTTTAAAGATAAAGGCCAATTAAAGTTCAATACTAGAAAAGAAGCCAACAGAGTTCAGTAAAGAGTTTACACCGTCCAGGAAAAGAATAAGAATACAGAGAAAGCGAACAGGGGAAAGAAAATGCACTTCTAAAATAGTTATACAGATGAAAAAGCTACAACTGCAAAGTGACAAGAACAGATTTTTTTACGCAATGTAACATAACACCTAAGCTACGCTATTCCATGGGTATTTCATATCGACACTATTGTGATCACCTATATGTGTATTTGGGGAAGAACCCGGGATTTTACCCTTCTTAGACCAAAGCCAGATCTTTGAAACCGAAAAGCTCTCGTTCTTACTCGCCATGTTAATCTTCTTGCCCTTGACATCTGTATCAAAAAAGTGGGAAGGATTCCCATCCTGCCATTGCCCAACTCTCCCCTTGGCAAACCTCGGATCGCCACCATTGGCAGTCCTGTTCGATGATAAGGCAACCTGTAGCTCTGAATCAGCAACCACGTACTGGTAAGAACCCATAGAAAAACACCTCCTAGCATCTAAATTGCTGCTACTAGTCTCACCGGCATCTCTTCCTCTCCGTTCAGTTCTCGCTACTCCTTGAACTTCATTATTTGAGCTCCTATATTTGCCAAGTTTCACAGACATGACCATCCTTTTCTCACCCATAATTTCTACCTCATTCGGCTTTTGGCTAACAACACTAATCCTACCACTCTCACCTACATTGCTAGCTAACCCAACACCGCTACCACAATCTTCCTCCCTCCAATCTTCAAAATCGAAAACCGGGTTTTCAATGGTTATTCCAGGGGTGTAAAGAGCACCCCTACAAAGAGGGCAAGTCGAATTCGACAACAGCCATGTATCGATACAATCAATGTGGAAGGCATGGCTGCAAAGTGGCAGCAACCGGAGCTTGTCCTGCTCTGAAAACTGGCTCAAACAAACTGCACAGTCAAATGGTTCCTTTAAGCCCATGATCTCCTTGTATAGGAACACTGGTAGAGCATCTATGAATGCCTGGTCAAGGCCTGAATCATGAAGGGTAAAGAGCTGCTGCAGCTGTCTCTGGAATGCTTCCGAATTCGACATTTCTGGATGGTTATCAGATAGGTTATCTGAAGAGGAAGATCTGTGTCTTGTGATGAACCTTGCTAGTAAATGAAGTAGTCCAGAGATGAAGAACATGGCAGCCAAGATAACTATAATAAACAATATGGCAGGGCTAGTTTTACCATTGGATGGCAGCGGAGGCGGTGGCGATAGTGGTGGTGATGGAGGGCTTTCAGACTGCAACCAAGACATTTTCACCACAAGGGCATACCAGAAACCATACCCTTGTTTCCGATTTCACAGCTATACCCCAAAAATCAGATCAGAAGAATCACAAACACATCGCAGATGGGCTCTCAATGAACCATTTATCGAGATACCGACAAAGTAAACCTACATCGTCCATGCATTAGAAAGACACCCAAGTGGGGAAAAGTAGCAAATTAATCAACTGGAAGCAAGAGAGAGAAATCAAATCTTTCACCTGCGAGATTGGGGGAGGTGGGGTTAGTTCAGTTGAGTTACTTGATGATGAACTTTTGGGAGCCTGAAAAGCTGAAATGTTTGTCGAATTTGCAGAAAGCTTCAATCTTTCGCACAAGAGACAAGATGTCAATGGAGTAGATTGAAAGACCAATGAAGATTTGAGGGTTTTGAGTTCGTACTCAGAAAACCCCAAATCCAAAATTTCAGGATTATCAAATGTAATTAGGGGCTTCAAAATTTTCCAAATCCCCTTATATAGAAGAAGAAAAAGAAATGAAAAGTGATTGCAACTAGGAGCTGCCAAAACGCAAAGGCCGTGGGGTTTCGGGAGATTTCGGCGGTGGAGAAAGAAACACAGAGAAAGGACACAGAAAAGGGAAGGGTAGTCGTGTCATTTTAGTAGATTCGCTGTCTGGTTCCTCCGTGATCTGTTGACAAATGAAAAACCATGTACAAAGACCAGGTCCAGTCGTCCAGAGTGTCGATGTTCATCCCCGTCTCATGCAGTCTGCGACCATATATTTTATATGGTAAAATGGATGTAAACCATGTTTTTTTTTTAAAAAAAATTTGTCACGGTTTCAATGCAAATTTATTTTGTTTAAAAATTTACAATTTTAACTTTTAAAAAAATTTACAATTGTAAATTTAAAAACAAACCTACACCCTGACAGTGGTGGATCTATGAGGTTCGGGGTGGCTGAAGCCCCTCTATGCTAAAAAAAAGTATATGTAAGTGAAGTATATGATAAAATCACAAAAAATTATATATCTGTTAATTTAGTAATATATAAGTGAAGTATATGATAAAATCACAAAGAGTAGAAATGCAGGTTGTGTTTAATTGTAGACGCTGCCAATTTGGGAGACTCCTACATCTTAGAGAAACTTTCAACAAAGGTCTCCTGTGGATCTTGGGTGATGGTAATACCATTAATATATGGTCGGACCCCTGGATAAACAATCTCCCGCTTCAAGAGTATTTAGGCAACATGGATCCTAAATGGACGGTGTCCAAATTATTTAATGATAAAAAACAATGGAATATTCTCCTATTAAAACAAATATTTCCCCCTCAAGTGGTGAATACAATTGCAGATATTCCAATTCCAATCTGGGATACATCAGACAAAATAATCTGAAAACTTACGAAGAATGGTGAATTCACGGTCAAATCAGCGTATAAAATCACTAACCATATCGGACAAAGTTCCTTTGACAACAAATGGATTTGGAAGCTTAATCTACCTCCCAAAATACAAACTTTCATTTGGAAGATAATGACAGATGGTCTACCAACAAAGTTGAGACTTAATAAACACTTTAATAGGGTGCCAGCTCAGTGTGTGATGTGTGAAGGCGCTGATGAAGACTCTCACCATATCCTTTTAGATTGCCCTGTCTCAAAGGCAGTCATTTCAAACTATGAATATTTGAATGACAAATATTTCCTTAATCTAAGATCAGAACGCTCAATCCAAGAAGATCTCATCTCCATCAAGCATAAAAATACCCATTTTGAAGAGCTCTATTTCATATGACACTCCATTTGGGAGTTGAGAAATAATGTTATCTTTAACAATAACAAAACAGATTCTTATAGTTCCATTGTCTATCACATTCTTCCAAGACACATTCTTCCGAACCTAAAGGATTGGAGTCAAACTAAAGAAAAGGACGGAAAAACCAGTAACAAAGACAAATGGAAAATCTCTAGGTGGACTAAACCACCAAATGCCATCTACAAAGTAAATGTAGATATTGGGGGCATCATTAGGGACAGTTCGGGCCAGGTGATCGACATCTTTCACCAGAAGGGAAGAATGGGATCTATTATTCAAACAGAAGCGGATGCATTTTGCTTAGGAGTCCAACAAGCTATTGACAGAGGTATAACGAAGGTGATCAATGAAGGAGATAATTTAAAAGTAGTAGAGGCAATAAATGACAGCTCCAAGGTCGATTGGGAGATCTATAGAACCATTGAGAAGATCAATCTGTTGAAAGGAAGATTTGGTTTTATTCAGTTATGACATTGCTATAGAGAAGCGAATACAACAGCTGATTACATAGCTAAGTCTATAGATGATTGTAATAAGTCGACTCTCCCCTTGCATGGGGATCTCTTAAACATCATCCTTAGGGATGATCAAGAATGAACCCGGCTCTGTCTGGGCATTCTATTCTTTGCCTACTGTAAAAAAAATTGTAGACGCTGCCAATGCTAATCAAATCTCATTCTACTCCCCTTTCCCATGTATCTGTTTTTTTATTTTAACAACAAAATTAACCCCCCTTCTTTATTTTTTGTCGTCCCCCTTTTATTTACAATCAACGTACAGAGTCACAAAGCAAACCCTTTCACAAGTACAACACAGCGAAGCCGCAAAACCCCGAGCGCCCCAAGTCGAGCAGGCCGTCGACGCTGCTGCCAGCTCCACCTCCGGCCGACCTTGGTACCGACGGTGCACCGCCCCAACCCTCAACCTGCTGTTTGCATTTGCAAAAGCTTCTTTTCTACTGGCGAATTCTTCACTCCTTCGATCTCCTTGTTTGTTTTCTTCCTCAGTTCATCTTTCTTTGATTTTTTTTTTGTTTTTTTAGTTCAATTGATTGATTGAGAATCAATTTAGATTACAATTTGTAGATTTGAGAATCAATTTGGGGAATTTCCATTAGGGTTTGTGATTTGTGAAAAATAAATTTGTTCATTTCTGATTTGTGATTTGAAAATTGATTGTGGTTGTCGTTGTGGTTGTGGTTGTGGTTGTGGTTGTGGTTGTGGTTGTGGTTGTGGTTGTGGTTGTGGTTGTGGTTGTGGTTGTGGTTGTGGTTGTGGTTGTGGTTGTGGTTGTGGTTGTGGTTGTGAGAAATAAATTTTGATTGTGGTTTGTGATTATGATTGTGGTTGTGATGTAAATTTGTGATTTGGAATTGCGGTTTATGGATTTGTTTTGTTATAGGAGTATAAAATATGGATAAATTTATTATTCGATCCAAGTCATCTGTTCGAAGTAGTGGATATTCAATTCCTTCAACCAACCATATTCCAAATCCATCTCAGAATGTTGATGATGTGATTGCGGTTGAACAAAATATTTCTAGAGATGATAGAAGGAGTGAAAAAAGAGCTTGATTCCAACTCCATCTCAGAATGTTTGTCTCGTTTCAACGAGACAAACACTACATTACTCACATGTAATGCAAGCCTTAATCCCAAGAATTCTTTCTCCAATTAAAATCGGTCTAAGCTACTTCAACTTGCAGAGCTATATCCAGAAGACTTTTCAGAGATTGATAGAGATGTACTCAAGCAAGAATTAGAAGTGTGAATTACATCTATGAAGAGAACTGAAATATATTCTGCATTGGAACATCTTGGAGATGTTGCTAAGAAGATGGTTGAGGATGGTATTAGCTGATGCGTTGTAATCTCCAACGACTCGTTTTGTTCGGATCTTGCGATGTCTTAAGGCCGATCTCGACTCATCTTTGAAGGATCTTATGAGGGAATGGTGATCTTGAAGGTAGGGAAGGAGAACAACAAAAATAAAGCTGTCGCAGAAGCTGTCCTGTAGAAGCCGCGGGCGCGGCCAGGGTGCGGCCAGGGTGCGGCCTGGAGGGACGAATTTCTGCGCAACTTCTTCTTGATTTCTCTGCTCGGTTTCGCCTTGGATGAATTTGAATCTTTGTGAGTGTGATTTATTTGGATTAGGATGTGTGTTTAAGATCTTAAAGGATTCAATGATGGAACTTAATTGAACTTGACGAAGAGCGTAAGATTGCTAGGGTTGAAGAAAAGAAAGCACTTAGCCAAGTGCTTCTCCTTTAAATTCAACGTGAAAATAAAAGATGACGAATACAACTTAAATAGGGTTTGATGGTGAGATTGGTTCCTATGCAAAGGAAACCCTAGCCATCTCACTTTTATCTAAATTAATTAAATAAATCCTAGTAATTTTATCTATCTAAAAATATCCAAAAATAGATAAAACTACAACTAAGCAAGGATATAAATATTCCTCACTTTTATTTCCCTAAATAGATAAAGGAAAGGAAATAATAATAAAAATTACTTAAGGCCATTCGGCCCTAGCCTAGCTCATCAAGTCTCGGCCCTTCATCAAGGTAGAATGGGGCCGCAGACTAAGACCTTGGACCGTTGGTTGAACTTTGAGCATTGTGACCCATGATGGTCGGAGTCCATGGTCCATGGTTGCACCCAAACGAACAAGAAGAGCCTTTGTCGCATCTTGAATCATCTTGGCCCGAGCTCGAGTGATCGGACCATCAAATGGCACTCTCATCTTGTCGTCAATGTCGTCCGGAGTCATGGGACCTTGGGTGCTATCATTCTCCTCCACTTGATTACGATTAGTCCTCGAATCGTCGTCGGAAGTGTCATCCGGGACGAATAAGGATAAATCAGCGACATTGAAGGTGGCATGGACGCCATACTTGTCCGCTGGAAGGTCGAGCTTGTAGGCATTAGGTCCCATCTTCTGAACCACACGGAATGGTCCATCTCCTCGAGGGTCAAGCTTAGACCTCCTGTGATGCGGAAACCTCTCCTTCCTCAAGTGCAACCAAACAAGATCGCCGACGTCGAATTGCACATCCCGGCGATGCTTGTCCTTGGATGCCTTGTACTGGGCCGCCTTCCTCTCCAATTGCGCCCTAGTTCGGTCATGGAGTTGCCGGATGAAGTCCGCCTGCTTTGCTGCATCAATGTTTTCCTTCTCCTTGAATGGCCGCGACGTCATGTCCACAGGGGTAAGGGGGTTTCGGCCATACACCACCTCAAACGGAGTCCGCTTCATTGCTGAATGGATAGACCTATTATAAGCAAACTCAACAAAAGGTAGGCAGTCTTCCCACCTCCTGAGGTTAGTACGCAAAACAACCCTTAGGAGAGCCCCTAGGGTCCTATTAGTGACCTCAGTTTGGCCATCAGTTTGGGGATGACATGAAGTAGAAAACAAAAGTTTAGTCCCCAACCTAGACCATAGAGATTTCCAAAAAGAACTCACAAATTTAGGATCACGATCCGATACAATAGTCAAAGGCACACCATGCAATCTAACAATATCCCTAAATAACAAGCTAGAAACATGTATAGCATCATCGGTTTTGTGACATGGAATAAAGTGAGCCATTTTAGAAAATCTATCAACCACAACAAATATAGAATCATGACCCTTAGATGTCCTAGGCAAACCTACAATGAAATCCATAGACACATCTTCCCACGGCCCCTTAGGAATCGGTAAGGGTCTATACAAGCCATGTGGTTGGTGTTTTGACTTAGCTCTAGCACATGTGACACAACTCTTGACAAATCTCAGCACATAATTAGTCATTTTCGGCCAAAAGTAGTGTTCCTTTAACCCCGCTAAAGTCTTTTCTAGGCCTCCATGGCCCCTAGACTCATGAACCTCTAAGGTGAGAAGTTTCCTAATAGATGATGTCGGGATACAAAGCTTGGCCGATCGAAATAAATAGCCATTATCTACAAAATAGGACTCATACTCACCCTTTGACACATAATGAGCATATATAGATTTAAAGAACGGATCATGCTCATAAAGTTCCTTGATCAAAGCAAAACCAAGTATATGTGCATCACAATGGTTCAAGAGGACATACCTTCGTGATAGCGCGTCGGCTACCACATTATCCGTACCTTTCTTATGTTGCACCACATAAGAAACGGTTTCCAGGAACTCAACCCACCTTGCGAGACGTCGACTCAGCACGGTTTGGCTCTTGAGGTACTTGAGGGCCTCGTGATCCGAGTGAATGACGAACTCCTTTGGCCATAAATAATGTTGCCAAGTGCGTAGGCAACGAACAAGAGCGAGCAACTCTTTATCGTAGGTGGTGTAGTTGAGCTCTGCAGGGCCTAATTTCTCGCTGAAATAGGCTACGGGTTGACGGTCTTGAAGAAGAACACCGCCAATCCCTGTGTTGGATGCATCACACTCGAGCTCAAAGGTCTTGGAGAAGTCCGACAGCTGAAGCACGGGTGCATGGGTGAGACGGTCCTTGAGGGCGTCGAAAGCCCTTTGATGAGCGTCATTCCAGTGAAACGCTACATCCTTCTTGGTGAGCTCATGGAGTGGGGCGACAATGATGCTGAAATCCTTCATGAAACGCCGGTAGAACCCCACAAGACCAAGGAATGATCTAACATGGGTTGGTGTTGACGGCTGCGGCCACTCCTCAATAGCGCGAACCTTCTCGGTATCTACCTTTAGACCATCCCTGGACACAACAAAACCAAGAAAAATGGTAGATTCCGAAGAAAAAACACACTTCTTAAAGTTAGCAAAAAGTTTCTCCTTTCGAAGACAATCAAATACACACTTTAAGTGGTGAACATGGTCATCTAGGTTCTTGCTATAAATCAAGATATCGTCAAAATAGACAACAACAAACTTCCCTAAGTATTGCCTAAGCACATGGTTCATAAGCCTCATAAAAATAGAAGGAGCATTAGTAAGACCAAAAGGCATGACAAGCCATTCATAAAGACCATACTTAGTTTTGAAAGCCGTTTTCCATTCATCCCATTGTTTCATCCTAATTTGGTGATAGCCACTCCTAAGATCAATTTTAGAAAAAAATGCAAGCACCATGGAGTTCATCAAGCATATCATCCAAACGAGGTATAGGGTGACGATACTTAACCGTTATTTGGTTGATTGCACGGCAATCAACGCACATCCGCCACGATCCATCCTTCTTGGGTACCAAAATGACAGGGACGGCACAAGGACTAAGGCTTTCCTGAACAAATCCCTTCTCCATAAGCTCGGAGACTTGGCGTTGCAACTCCTTCGTTTCCTCCGGACTAGCACGGTACGCCGCACGGTTAGGCAACGAGGCACCGGGCATGAAATCGATTTGGTGCTCAATTCCACGAACGGGTGGTAAACCAGGGGGTAGCTCATCGGGCATCACATCTAAATAGTCTTACAATAAGCGAGAAATAGGCGCAGGCAAACTATAGAAAGAAATAGAAGTGACAAGAACATCCTTTTGAAGTAAAAGGATATAAGTTCGATGTGAGTCTCGTGTCAACTTCCGAGTTGTGAGCGCCCGCTTCTCCACGGATCCCTTGATGGAAGAAGAGGACATCGTTGAGGAGGAAGAATAAGAAGAAAAGGACGATGCAGAGGCTGCGGGTGCTGCCTGAAAAGCCGCGGCCGCGGGTAATCCAGGAGGTGGGGATGCTGAGGCCGCGGGCGCGGCCATTCCAGTAGGTTGGCCTCATGTGGCCGCGGGTGCGGCCCCCTTGGCCACGGGTGTGGCCCCCTTGGCCGCGGGCGCGGCCTATTCAGCCCACTTGCTTTTGTTGTTGCAGTCGTTCCTTAGTGCATTGGCCGCCTTCTCGGCCTGTTGTTGGCGCTTTCGTACCTGATCCTTTAAAATAACTTGAGGAGAAATGGGTAGGAGAGTAACCCTCCTCCCGTCATAGTTAAAAGAATAAGTATTCAAACGACCATCATGAATGACACTCCTATCATACAACCACGGTCGGCCTAACAAAATATGACTACAATCCATTTTAACAACATCACACAATACTTGATCGCAATAAGACCCTACGTGAAAAGACACCAAGCATTGTTTAGTAACAAGAGTATCGGAGTTACCGTCGGTGATGCCGTTGAGACCGTAGTGTGTAGCACGTGGTGTAGTAGCAAGATGGAGGTAATCAACGACCTTCTCATTGATCAAATTGCAGCAGCTCCCCCCATCAATGATGACCGTGAGTGTGGCTTCCCGAACCACACACTTGGTTTGAAAGATGATCTCCCGTTGGTCAGCCGCAGGCGCCTCTTGAAGAGTGAGAACGCGTCGGTTGACCAAGCAAAGTGCCTCATCGAAGGAGTTGGGGTCGATTGCGACGTTGTCCTCATGAGACATAAAGGCCGACTCCTCCACTTCGAGTGAACTTGAGGGATTTTCGAAAGCTTCCTCCTCATAGTAGTAGTCTCCTATGTCGTTGAGCAAGACTTTCTTCTTTTGAGGGCAATTCCTAGCGATGTGGTCGGTGCCACTACAAGTGAAGCAACGTTGCTCTCGAGCTTGAGCATTAGGAGATGGCGCAGCAACCCTCCATGTTTGGACCTCAAATCCTGTCTTAGGTGAGTCGGAGACTCCCTTGAGCTGCGGGGAAGAGTTAGAAGTAAACTTAGAAGGAGTAGGAGAAGTGGGTGCAGGAACAAACCTTCGACCAAATGAAGATTGGCTTGACCTCTTCGTCTCTTGGTGTTGATCATATAAGAGCTGCGCTTTGTGACAAAGTGTGTTAATGTCTCTAAAACCATGAATAGCTAAAGGATTGCGAAGAGAAACATTTAAACCAGCAAGAAATTGTCGACAAAGGGCTCTTTCGGTAAGAAAAACATTCGCCTGGTGAGAGATTCTTTCAATCTCATCTCTAAACTCCATGGGAGTCCAAGTACCTTGGCGAAGAAGGGCTAATTTCAGCCTCATAGAGTCAACATACTCCTCGGGTACGTCCCTCTTTTTCAAGAGGTAGCGTAGTTGAGGCCAAGTCTCCACCGGTTGCTTACCTTGCCTCCGTCGCATGTCCCTCGTGCGGAACCACCATGAGCGAGCAAGTCCTGTAAGGTGAAGAGTTACTACCTCAAGCTTTTCCGTCTCATCATAACAGAGGTGGTCGAGGACGTAGTCGGTGTGAGTCTCCCAAGCAAGGTATGCCTCCGGATCATTAGCGCCTTCAAAGGTGTCTAGCTTTACCTTCACGTCTCGACGTTGGGCAGCATGATCATTGGTGCGAGGCACGTGGGCGCGCCCAAAGTTAGGGGCTGGAATATCATCAAATGGCTCATCGAACTCTTGGAACGGATCCTCAAGGACGGACATTCCGTCCATATCTTGATTATTCCGTTGCTCTTCCCAATCATCGAACACCGCATGGTTTCGAATGGGAATCCGTGTGTGCCTGGGCTGCTGTCGTGGGGGAGGTGTAGGCCTATGGCCCTCTTGATGGCCTGCATTTGCTGCAAAAGAAGCTAAAGGGTCCTCCTCGGGCTCGCCGGGAAATGGGTTAGATTGATGTTTAGGAATGAAAGTAGTATGATCTTCCACATGACCCTTACCATGCCGTTTTGGAGCCGAAGACGGAGGACCATCAAGCTGAATTTCAGCAAGTTTTCGATCCATCGCAGCCATCAAGTCGTCGGCTAACTTGGCGTTGTTGGATGTGAACATCGCTCCTAACCGTCTATCCATCACCTCGGAGGCGGCGTTTATGATGAATTGCATTTGAGCGTCCGAAATAGCCCCGGGAGGTGGAGGGGTACTAGAATTGGAAGACTTGTCGTCGGCCATGTTCCTATTAGCAATGTAACAACACAAGTAATCCGAACAAATAGGCAACGAAACAAGCGATGCAAGACTTTGATCCTATGAGTGATCGAAGAGTTTGAAAAACAAGCAAAGCGAGGAAAACAAGGCACTAAATTAACAATCTACCCTGGACACAGAACTATGCAATGATGAAAGTAGCAAGATATCAAAGCAAAATGCAAAATATAGCCACAAAAGAGTAAGTAAGGAGATGCAATCGATGACAAGCGGCTACAATGTGAAATTGCAAGTAACAATAGAATGCAATAAGTACTACAATGTGAAGCTCAAAAAATCAGCAACTACGGAACAAAAACAGTGAGCAATCACAAGGGTTATGAAGTGCACACACTCCGTCGACTCTTATCCGACAGTTGCAACACGGTTCGGAGAGAGATGGGTGTGACCAAGGCCCCAGTGTCGGCACGACACTAAATCACACAATCAAGGGTTCTTTGTGATGCTTAAAACCTAATAGATCATCAATATATAGCGAAAGATGTAAATGAAGCAAAATGACAAAGAAGATGAGTTACTAACTCATATCAACACAAGATAGCTTCTTCCAATTTTTTTTTCTCTCTTTTTTTTTTGTAGGTGAATCAATATTCTGAATTTTTTTTTTGACAATGTCGAACAGCCCTGGAACTGTAGGAGGGCTGTCGAACAACAACAGTAGCAAAAAAATTGAAAATTAAAAACAACGATGATCTATTTAGTAAGCAAAATTAACAAACTAGGGCAAGATGCTAACAAATTGGAGACAAAGGGTTCTTTTGTGGTGCAAGATCATCAATAAGCAATCATCCAAGAACTCAATTATAGGCATGATGTATAGCAAAAGAAAAGCAATGAAACTTGCAACTAAGAACTCAACATCTTCCAAGTTATAGATCCAACAAGCAAATCACCAACTAGTGCCAATTTTAGGGTAATAGAATGCGACAATAATGAGAAATAAACACTAATAAAATCGGAAATCAAGGCTGGAAAAATAGGCACGAAATAGATCACTCAAATAAACGAATCAAGGCTTTAAGACTTGCATAACCTTGTCTCTGAATACCAGTTGATGTGTTGTAATCTCCAACGACTCGTTTAGTTCGGATCTTGCGATGTCTTAAGGCCGATCTCGACTCGTCTTTGAAGGATCTTATGAGGGAATAATGATCTTGAAGGTAGGGAAGGAGAACAACAAAAATAACCACCGAAAACAGCCTTCGGAGAAGCTATTGCAGAAGCTGTCCTGTAGAAGCTGCGGGCGTGGCCAGGGTGCGGCCAGGGTGCGGCCTGGAGGGACGAATTTCTGCGCAACTTCTTCTTGATTTCTCTGCTCGGTTTCGCCTTGGATGAATTTGAATCTTTGTGAGTGTGATTTATTTGGATTAGGATGTGTGTTTAAGATCTTAAAGGATTCAATGATGGAACTTAATTGAACTTGACGAAGAGCGTAAGATTGCTAGGGTTGAAGAAAAGAAAGCACTTAGCCAAGTGCTTCTCCTTTAAATTCAACGTGAAAATAAAAGATGACGAATACAACTTAAATAGGGTTTGATGGTGAGATTGGTTCCTATGCAAAGGAAACCCTAGCCATCTCACTTTTATCTAAATTAATTAAATAAATCCTAGTAATTTTATCTATCTAAAAATATCCAAAAATAGATAAAACTACAACTAAGCAAGGATATAAATATTCCTCACTTTTATTTCCCTAAATAGATAAAGGAAAGGAAATAATAATAAAAATTACTTAAGGCCATTCGGCCCTAGCCTAGCTCATCAAGTCTCGGCCCTTCATCAAGGTAGAATGGGGCCGTAGACTAAGACCTTGGACCGTTGGTTGAACTTTGAGCATTGTGACCCATGATGGTCGGAGTCCATGGTCCATGGTTGCACCCAAACGAACAAGAAGAGCCTTTGTCGCATCTTGAATCATCTTGGCCCGAGCTCGAGTGATCGGACCATCAAATGGCACTCTCATCTTGTCGTCAATGTCGTCCGGAGTCATGGGACCTTGGGTGCTATCATTAGCCAATGTTTTCCCTTGGTATATCGTCTTATTGTGTTGGTTTTGGTGCATCCTGTCGAAAATACAACAGTTGAAATATCCTTCTTTGCAATGAGTTTTATTTGTGTAACAGGATGGGTGATGAGTATCTAAATGATTCTTTAGTATACTACATTGAGAGTGATATTTTCGAGAGCATTGACAACGAAGTTATTCTGCAACATTTTCAGAACATGAAAACACGCAAGATGGCTTTACCTTCTCTACCGTCAAAGTGAACTTGTTTGTAGAATTGTAGTATTGAACTTATGTTTAGTATCAAACTTGTTTTTAGTATTGAACCTATTTGTAATCGCAAGATGAATTTATTAAATGCCTTTGAAGTTTTTAGCCCTTCCTCCTCCCAAGCAGGAATCCTGGATCTGCCACTGCACTTTGGGTGCATATAGGGCCTTTAATTTTTTTTCAAAAATTTTACTGTTTTTTACTTTTTTTTTTCAAAAAATCCCAACGCACCGCAAGTGCGTATATAATATGCTAAAACACACTCGAGACGCATATCCCTTTTTTTTCTTCTTCTTCCTTCTACATTCTCCCAGTGACGACGAGTGTCTCTCTTTTCCCTCTCCGACGACCCATCCTCTCTCTATCTCTCTCTCTTTCTCAAAATTTATAATGTACAAAAATAGGATTAATTTGCTAAATTTCCATTCGAGAAACCCTTTTTTGGTAAATGCCCATTTTCATAAGTCATTTAAGCAATTATCCCTAATTGAGATTTTTGTAACTCCTTTGCATTTTTAATTTAACTTCCTTCATTCCCATTTTTAATTTGACCATTGTCCGGTCAAGGTCAATGACTTTGGTGACAAAAAAATTCGTTGGTGACGACTCTTTTTTTTTACATTTTATTTATTTATTTTTTTACTACGAGATCAGTGTCACCACCTTTATCAGTGGTGACACATGTGATGACAATTTGTTTTGGTGTCAGCTTTGTTTTTCGAGTTTTTTTTAACGAGGTCACTGTCACAACTTTTATCAGTAATGACACTATTGGTGACACATATGGTGACAACTTTTTTTAGTGACACCTTTGATTTTAGAGCTTTTTTTACGAGGTTACTGTCAGTGGTGACAATGTTGGTGACACATGTAGTGACAAATTTTTTTTGGATGACGATGAAAACTTTGTTTTTAGAGTTTTTTTTACGAGATCTCTTTCACAAACAGTGTCACCACTCTTATATTCAATGCATTGGATTAGGACATGTGTGTTACTATTCTTTAGTGAATATATGGTTTTATGCATTTTGATTAATTCATTACTCTATGTTCTAAGCATGCTTATGTTGTTTATTTGTCTTAACTAGCCATTTAGATAAATAATCAACTTGCTAGGGATTATAGCTATTTCCATTATTGCAGGCCTTAGTCCTAGAAAGTAGCCAACATATCTTGAGAAACAGGTTGGAAATCATGAATAGGTAGGATATTTGATAAGTAATGAATGTTTTTTAGCGGAAGCAATAACTGGGTTAACAACCAGATGAGATATATCGAATATATGGGAGATACATGAATTACATGCTTAAGTGTTGGGGAATTGTTGCTTCTTGACCCCCATGCAAGATTTTAGGGAGTTGATAGTGATCGAATAGGAAGCTATACAACTCTGTGCACAAATCGACACTAGGTTATATCAAGCATAACTAAGCAGCCCGATGATCATTATGTTACTAATTTTGCGAGTATAAGTGAATCTATATACTCATCATCATATTATTCTCATGTATAACTATTGCTAATTTTATTTTCTTTTGTTTACTTGCATCATTTATAATCACTTGCTATTGCTACGGTTCTTGCTTACATACTACACTTAGCCATGTCATACCCACTCTCTGTGTGATCGACCTTTACATGCTTCTTATACTAGTTTATTAGTTGAATTTAGAATTTATTACTATTTGAGAGGTTAGAACCACGACATTCCCACCATCACCAAATTCTTGGCATCGTTGCCAGGGAGTGCCAAATTTTTTACTAAGTGGATTTTGCAAGCTTTGGTGTAACCATCTTGTAATGTTCACACCCATTCTGCTAATATTTCTCTAGTGCCTTGTGATATAGAAATATAAAGGGGCATTTCTAGGTTAAAGAAGGTAGAATTCAAGCAAGATGGCCGACGAAGACCCACCGAAGAAAACAGTGAAAGATCTCAAGGAGGATACTCTTACTTTACCACTACTTGCAATTAAACTCCCAGATCTCTCGACAGGATCAAAAATTGACTTCAAATCAGGATGAGCATTGTTGTTGCCTAGTTTTCGTGGAAGGAACGGGGAAGATCTAAACAAGCATATGGTAGAATTTATAGTGTTCTACGATCGTATTAGACCTACAAGAATTACAAATGACCAGATGATGCTTAGAGTATTTCAATTCACTCTCAAGGATGTTTCTAGTAAATGGTTGTACTATTTGCCAACAAAGAGTATCAAGTCTTAGATAGAGCTGAAAAAGGCATTTCTGAATAAATACTTTCCAGCTGCTCATCATAGCAAAGTTAAGAAGAAGATATCCAGAATTGAGGAGTGTCCTGCAGAATCACTTATGAGTACGTTGAATGCATCAACAAACTCAAATTCAGTTGTCCGTATCATGGAATCGTGGAGGACGATCTGGTTCTCCAGTTATATAAGGGGTGTGCTTGACATAAAGTGAGGGGTGATCAATGCAACCAGCGAAGGAGATGCTCAGGATAAGACTCCAGGAGAGGCTATGAAAATTTTCAAAGATCTCACAAATGCCTCTCAACAGTATGGTAGGACGCAAGGAGTTAAAGGGATACATTATGTCAAGAGTACAAGATCTAGTTCAAATCAGTAGAATGATATTAGTAGGCTTACAGAACCGGTGAAAAGTCTAGCTACTCATGTCACTTAAGCACATGCAAGACCCTGTAGAGTGTGCGGAGATCCATCGCACCTGAATGATCTATGTCCTTAAGTCCAAGAAGAAGTCATGGAAGTCAACGCAGTTGGAGACTATGGTCCTCAACGATATGGTAACAACTCCTTCAACCCTAATTTCAATTATGAAATTTTTTTCAAGGGTTCGGAAACAAGTCAAATGCTCAAGCTCCATACCAAGGAAGAACTCAGTTCGAAATTCGACCTAGAAATCCCATGCCAGCAAATCAATCCAAATATAATGAGATTCTTCAACTTGTTCTAGATAAGTTTTGACCAGTAGCCTCGATATCGACAGAAACGGTCGATATCTATAGGGACAGTCGATTTCTAGTACTCAGCAAAACCTGCACAACACAAGCAATAGATTGATGTCGACTTGGTAGGTCGATGTCGAGTGAGTTCCAGAAAATCAGTTGACTCAGAAAACTGTTGACTTTAAATCTCAGTAGCAGGTTGGTCGATAATGACTGGTCACAGTCGATGTCGAGTGCAATGATAGAAACCTTTAAAAGCAGTAAATTTTGTTCGACAAAGAACGGTCGAAAGAATTAAGGATGGTAGAAGAACTTATGATCATAAATAAAAGTAAGGATTTTTTATTTGTATACTTAGAAACTAAAGCTTTCAAGGTAGGGTATCACCACGACAACAACCATGCATGTTATACACTCAAATCATAGAAAAATCATGCATTTATCATCCTACGATAGCTTTCGTAATCAACAAATAGGAATATAGAGGCAATTCACATAAAAACCTATTTGTTTTTATCCTTTTCATAATTAGGGATTAGTCAACTTGCGTAATCAAATCCTAATTACTATCCAAATCCACAAGGTAATTCACTTTCGCTTTATAGCTATTGCAAATAAGGAATCGTCCACTACTTTCACAGTGGATTAAGCATGGATAGAAGATGATAAACACTTTCTCATCAAGGATTCAATCACACACACATGACTATTGTTGGGTTCACCCCGGCCCTAGAAGTAGGAAGACTACTCACTCATAGTCATGATGAACATATCATAAACATAAAAATCAAACCTTGCATAAAAACCAAAACTGTTAAAGTACAACCGTCTTCTTCTCACTCTCTCTTGCTCTCGACTCTCTCTCTCTAATTCTATTGGGCACACAATTCCTTGTGCTCTTGGATGATTAAAACCCTAGGCCTAATGTCTTTATTTATAGAAAACTAAACTTGCCTATTAAGAAAGTAAATTATATCTAAATTGGAAAATATAAATCTCTATCTAAAAAAATATTTATCCAAAAAAAATAAAAGTTATCTTCTCTAAGATCTGATCTCATAAGGAAAGATGTGAAATATCTCGTGGCTTGATAGATCCATAAGAGATTCGGTCCAATCCGCGTCTGTTGCGCATCTACTGCGCGTGAACTACAACCGACATCAAGTGGTCAGGTCGACATCGAGGGATCTCAAACTTGGTCGACCTTGGGTGGCTTGGTTAACACTCCTCTTCGTGCCTTAGCCTTAGCATTGCTAGATTTTCTACAGTCGACATCGAGCATAGGCAGTCAATGTCGAGCTCTCTTCCAGTAGTTTGGCTTCTCCATAGCCAGTTTTATCTTCTTCTATATTGACGTCGAGGGATAGAAGTCGACGTCGAGTGCTTCTTCAACTTATCTTACAATTGCTCAAAAAGTTCCAAACCCGGAGAAATTAAACCACAACTTGTGTAGACCTCCATATCTTGTAAATAAACATAAATTACACAAATTCTTTACTTTCCCAACCCAAAAGTATAAAATATGAACAAGAATTGGAATAAAAGTAAGAACAAAACATTGTCAAAAAGGTTCACATCAACCGTCGTAGAGCAGTCAACATCGACTAGAGCTCTCGACATTGACTGAAAGAAGTGGTGCAGAAACTAAGTATTGAAAAGCCAAAATAAACCAAGCTACAGGAGAAGAGGCCGACATTCACCACCCACATCTATAGAGCACTCGACGTCGACAAAGCCAAATGATGTCCGAGGTCAAGTGAAACGAAGCACTCGACATCGACTGCACTGGTCAATGTCGATTGAAGAATGTCCGCAGATTGAATGCGCAAATAAGCTCGGATTTGGAAGGAAACATCAAGCCACGATTTTATCATTTTTATTTTAGATAAACACTTCCTTATGGGTATTTTTCTATTTATCCTAAAGATATATTTTCTTTTCCTATTTAGATTTTATATAAGTTTTATCTTTTAGTTAGTTAGAATTAGGTTTTCCTTGGATAGCAAGGATTAGTAGGCTATAAATAAAGCCCTTAGGGCTGAGTTTTAGAGATCATCCACAACAACATACAAACAATCAGTTTTAGAGTTTTTAGGGTTTTCGGAGCTTTGAAGGTTTTGGTGCTTGGGAGAGTTGGTGCCAAGATTTGTGAAGACTTCGGTTTTATATTTAATGCAAGTTAAGTTCTTTCTTTTTACTTCAATTATGTCATCTTCTACCATGAGCGAGTAGTCGTTTTTCTTCTAGGGTCGGGGTGAGTCCGGCAATAGCCATGTTGGTATGGTTGGTAAGTCGTTAAAGAAGATAGTAATTAGGGTTTCTATTTGGAAGTTTATTAACCCTATTTATGAAAAAGATAGATTTAAATTAGGTTGATTTATTGTGAGATATCATTACCTATTTGCTGGATTGGGTGAAAGCCTTCTCTTTTATCGATAAAGAATGCTTCTTTTGTGATTTATTGGCTTTACTTGCATGGTTGTTGTCGAGGCAAGCCCTAGCTTTGGAAGATCTTTTCCTTATTTGTTTACATAGTTTATTGTGTCGTTCGTTGAGTTATTGAAAAACCCAACACCCTGAGATTTTCTGTTCATTACTTCCTTTCCATCCTTTCACTCTTCGACCATCTTGGCTGACGCTTTTGCTACTGTTTTTGCCCTCGACATCGACTACCTTTGGTCGAAATTGAGTGCCCTATATCAGTCGAAGGTTTGCTATATCGACTGTTGCTGCTTCTGACTCGACTACTTTTAGTCGACTTCGACTGTCTATTTTTGTCTTTGTAGGTGTTTTCACTCGAGATTGACAACCCTTGGTTGACATCGACTGCTCTCAGTCGACATTGGGGACTTCTGGTCAATTACAGAATGTGGTTTTAAGCTACTTTGGATCTGGTGACCCGCTTCCTCGTGGATCAAACCTGATTCCTCTGTACTACAGCGGGGGAGTCTTGTATTTATTTGAGAGGCTAGAGTTGATTACTTGGTTCTATATTTTATATTATTTTTATAATCAATTCTCCCCTACATCAAATTTTGGCGCAGTTGCTGGGGAAGCAATCACTCGCGCCCTTAGTAGTTTATCTCACATTTTACTTTATGTGTTGTTTTATATATAGGTGCATGCGACGTGCTGATCGCACACCAGAGTTCAAAGGATTAGACGAGCCAGAGCACTATCTTCGTCTACACTCACAGTTACAAAGAGCCATGGCTAACCAAGAGACTCAGATTCAGGAACTTGAAAGGCTTATGAAGGAAGTTGAAGACCATGTTGTGAGTGAGGCAGCACATGCTAGAATTATCGTGGAGGAAAGGGCATGCTCCGATCCAGAGGAACAAGCTAGGACAGAGTTCAAGGCTCAACTCAATCAATATCCTCAGACGGCTAAGAAATACATGCATCCTACTTTAACCGTGCCATAATCGGCTATTCTTATCCCTGCCTCTAACTTTGAAATCAAAACTAGTTTCGTTACTGAGACTAGGAGACATACTTTTGAAGGAAAACCAAATGAGTGCCCTATGACACATATTACTACTTTCCTAGATTTATGTGATACTATTGCCGATGGACATAATTTAGAATATGTTAAACTAAAGACATTTTTTTTGATCTCTCGCCGGGAAATCATTGCAATGGTTGGAGAGCTTAAACCCATGATCACTCCACGCGTGGAATGAGGTTAAGGACGCATTTCTCAATAAGTTGTTTCCTCCATCCAAGACGACGATGATACAACAGAAGATCATGGCTTTCAAACAAAAGCCTACTGAGACTCTATCGCAAGTGTGGGAGCGGTTCAAGGACCTACTAAGATCTTGCCCTACTCATGGGCAACCACCATACGTCATTCGGGAGATCATCGACAATGCTCTTGATATGAAGACTAAGGAGAGGGTTAACACCTACACCTCTTATGGTTATCTCGATCTTACACCATAACAAGCTTGGGATAACATTGAGAGGTTGATGGAGTTTGACAACACGTATGGGACTCTTGCGGCCTCCGACTCAAGGCCTGTCCCATCCATGCCCCTGTATGAGCCCTCAAGCGAAATCGATCCTGACGTAAAGGAGCAATACATAAAGGACCAGATGAGAAAGCTCCAGAAGCAAGTCAAGTTCCTCTCCATCAACCAACCCTACATCGAATGTGGGTCCGAGAAGCACATCAAAACCGCTTGCCCTTATGCGGAGAAAGTGCACATTGTGGAGACCCATGAAGAAGCACGATACATGAGGGGTCCCAACCGTGGAGAATATCAACAAAATTGGGGCAATTCACAACCCCAATACAACACTAGGGACCCCCCACCATACAGAGCTCTAGGGCACCCAAAGAGAGAACCAAGGAAGGATGATCTACATCTCCTCCTCTCTGAGATGAGGAGGAATCATACGGAGACCAAGCAAGCCAACAACGCCATCCAAACGCAACTACACGGGTTGAGCACCCGATTTGGAGAGATGGACATTTGGAGGAAGAACGTGGAGACCCAATTGGGTCAACTAGCGGCGCAGATCCTAAGGCAATCCAGAACGCTCCCTAGGCAAACACAAGCAAATCACAAGGGGCAATCTAGCCACATCGCTGCTATCCACCTAAGGAGCGGGCATATATTGCAAGAACCAAAGATCGGAGAGGAGAACAACGACACTAGAGAGGCACTTGATGTCGAATACCCATAGGTCGATATCGAGCGGCCTATAGTCGATGTCGGGCACACCCTAGTCGACGTCGATGGCACCCAGGCACCCCAGCAGAAGTCGACTGCACTAGTCGATGTCGTCCGACCCCGAGTCGACGTCCATCGACCCCTCTACTCCACCTTCGAAGTCTGTTTTGGATCCAAAACAATAAAGACGATCCCCTTTCCCTCCAAGGCATTGAAAGATCTAGTGGAAAGCAAGTTTAGGCCTTTCGTGAAGGTACTCTAAGGCTTAAACATCACCATCACACTTACGGAGGCCCTTAGCGAGATGTCGGCATACATGCGATTCCTAAACGACATCCTAAGCAAGAAGAGGTCTATCACTGAGATCACCAGAGAATGCAACAAGATGGAGTTCCCCTATAAGAGGAGCGATCCGGGGAAGTTTGCTATCAAAGTGGGAATAGGGCAACATCGCTACAAAGCCCTATGTGATATAGGGGCAAGTGTAAGTTTAATGCCTATCTCCATATGGTACAAGGTTGGTGTAGGAACTTTGGAGCCCATCGACATGAAACTATACGTGGCGGATAACTCCTTTGTGAGACCCGCGGGGATTGTGGATGATGTCCCTGTCAAGGTGGGCAAGTTCTTTGCGCCCACAAACTTCGTCGTGTTGGACATGTCGAAAGATCCTATAGTACCCATCATACTTGGTAGGCCTTTTTTAGCCACCGCAGATGCCAATATCAACGTGAGGAAGGGAATCCTTTAGTTCATAATTGACAATGAAATCATCGAGTTTTGCTTCAACCCGACGATGCAAGAGAATCATCGGCTAGAGGTAAAGAGTATTGACATGAGAAAAGACTATTTCCTTTGTGAAGAAGCAATACAAAGAGCTCTTACCTCTGAAATCTATGAAGAAAGTGTTATCACACCTGAAGAGGAGCAGTTGCAAAAGTTTCTATTGACGGAGTTGAGCGCTGGAGAAGGAGTCGATATCGGCAGTCACCGATCGACGTCGACCAAGTTAGTCGACATCGATCACCACCATTCAAAGGCGACCACCACTGAAGAGTACCAGAGCTACCAAGAGCCTAAGTATGGGGTTCCCACTGACGGAGTACTCAATGTCGAACCTGACCTATCGATATCGACTAACCCCCAACCCGAAGATCACTGTTTTGGGTCCCAAAAGGTAAGCTTAGGTATGGTTTCTAATCCGCCTCAGTTCATTAATGATACTTATGCTAGGAGGAGGGCTAAAGCTCCATGGTACACTAACCTATCTAGGGTGAGATCAAGGAAGAAGAAAAAGAAGGCTAAGGAGAGAAAACCAATTGAAAAAGAGCTGGGCAAGAAGCTACTAAAAGAAGAAGATGCCTTAATCACTGAATTTTGGCATTATGATCTTGATGATCCAGGAGAAAGGCCTAGCACCATGCGGCCATATCTTGGTGGGCCATGAGCTTAAAGGAAGTAGTTAGCCTAGCGACTCAAAAGTCTAGAGCATGTATATAGAACCTCTTTGAATTTTTCTTAGGATTTTAGGCTTTGGATTATTGGTTTGGTTTTGAAAAATTTTTAAGGTTTGGCTTTATTTTTTATGAGCTAACAAAGTTTCAAGTGCTAAGCATGATAAAAGGACGCAACAAGAAGAAAAGTGGGTGTCCAGAAAGGAGTTGAAATCGACCTGATGAAGTCGACGTAGACTATGCCAAGGTCGGGCCACACCGAGTAGCAGTGATCGACATTGATCACCCTGGAGCTGCTGGAAATAAGAAATCAATCAACATCGATGACACCCCATCGATGTCGACCACACATGGAGGCCATCGACTTCGACTACCCTTAAGAGCAAGAAGTTGATGTCGATACTGCATCTGTTGATGTCGACTGCTAGCAACCGTCAACAACACCTATTTGAGACCTCTGCGCTTATATCTGTGAAGTTACTTCCTTAACCCTTGTTTTGTTTTGATTTTATATAGTGATGACACTGTATATTTTAAGTATGGGGTTGGGGAAGAGCTTATTTGCTTTACATGATCGTGCTTCCTCAATTACTTCTTAAGTTGCTTCACATTGTTGGTCTTCGGATTGATTTTTTTTCTTGTGGCTAAAACTGCTGAATGATCTAGATATTATTATGCTCTCTTTGGATATTATGTTTTCTATTTGGTCTTAAAGAATGATCCAAAGAAGAGTTGAGAGAGAATGAAAGGACTCACACCCCCGAAAACAAAAAATGTATCATGGAAGCTTGACAGGACTCGACGATGCAAAAGTGGATTCATTAGAGATATTGCAACACAATTGTCTAGTAAAAGGAAGTCTTAATGAAATGTGATCTTTTTGAGAAAACCAAAAAGGGAGGTAAATCGATGTTGCTTTTGACATATGCAATGGTAAAATGATTGAGGACTTTATATTTTCCATTTGAAAATTATTTTCCCTAGCCATTCATTACCTTTGCATTCATAGCCTTCACATTATATCCAAGCCATATGTGCCTCACAAGATATTTTTGCTCCAAAAGTTCATATATTGCCCATTTTTATACATTTTGACTCATCTGGGGGAATATGTTGAAAAATAGAAGTCATGTTATGGAGTTGTTGTATGGTTGTATGTGTTGTTATTATTATTCGAGTTTTATGGTAGGATGATGAAATTATGGAAAATTTAATGAGCAAAAGAAAATTCGGTAACCTAGGAGTTAGGTGGATCGAACCTTCTTGCTTGAGATGTTAGTTTGAGCGAGATGGGATATAAGGTGAGGAGTCCAAAGCGCTAAGTATACGGGGCCATTCATGACACCCATGTTTGTGACTCGTGAGATGGCAGTGCTAAGGTCAGAGAGGTAAAATCATTATAGTGAAAAGAGCAAAGAGAGAATCAAGAGAGGACGAGGGATGTGGAAAAATCATAAAGGAGAAAGGGCATCAAAGAAATAAAGAAAGTTTGAACGTTTCTCCCCGGATTAGCACCACATTGCCTAAAAATAGCCGACCACTATACCTTCACCTTTTATTCCTCTAAAGATTGTATAAAGTCCTCTTGATTATCATTGTTTTGTCACACAAAAAATATTTTACAATACCCCTCCTTTTGTGTGAGATGTTACTTTTATTCACAAGCATGGATTAATTTGAAGGCAAAAGTACCTTTGCGAGGATGACAATTGGTTTTAGGGTAATATGAGAATGGATCCATGATGTTGAGAGTTTTTGTTGGCTTCCGCTATATGACTATGAAAAGTATTGCATGGGGACAAGCAAGCTTAATTATGGGGTGAGTTGATGTCCGTTAAATTGACCATGTTTTATGCCTACTTTTACTTCAATTTCTGTCATATATTTACATTTTGGGTTGGGATTGCTTTGAATTTGTATAGTGTATGCTTATTTGCGAAAAATAGAGGTCTACACAAGTTTCTGTTTCATTGTGCAGAAATTGAAGCAGAATCAAAGCCAAAATAAGAAGCTGAGAACCGTCGCAGAGCAGTCGACATCGACTGGAGCTCTCGACTTCGACTGAAAGGAGTGGTGAAAAAACTAAGTATTGAAAAGCCAAAACAAACCAAGCTACTGGAGAAAAGGTGGACATTCACCACCCACGTCATTAGAGCACTTGACGTCAACAGAGCCAAACGCCGCCCGAGGTCAAGTGAAACGAAGCACTCGACGTCGACTGAAGAATGTCCACGGATTGAATGCGCAATGAAGCTCGGATTTGGAAGGAAACATCAAGCCACAAATTTATCATCTTTATTTTAGATAAACACTTCCTTATGAGTATTTTCTTATTTATCCTAAAGATATATTTTTTTCCTATTTAGATTTTATATAAGTTTTATCTTTTAATAGATAGAATTAGGTTTTCTTGGCTACCAAGGATTAGTAGGCTATAAATAAAGCCCTTAGGGCTGAGTTTTAAAGATCATCCACAACAACATACAAACTATCAGTTTTAGAGTTTTTAGGGTTTTCGGAGCTTTAAAGGTTTTGGTGCTTGCGAGAGTTGGTGCCAAGATTTGTGAAGAATTTGGTTTTATATTTAATGCAAGTTAAGTTCTTTCTTTTTATTTCAATTATGTCATCTTCTACCATGAGCGAGTGGTCGCTTTTCTTCTAGGGTAGCCATGTTGGTAAGGTTGGTAAGTCGTTAAAAAGGGTATCTTTTATCTTGTTCTACCTTGTGCTTCATCTTTGAATGCAAATTTAAATAACTCATGTTGTGAAACTTTAGTAGTAATAAGGGTTTCCATTTGAAAGTTTATTAACTCTATTTATGAAAAAGGTAGACGCAAATTAGGTTGATTTATTGTGAGATATCTTTACCTATTTGCTGGATTGTGTGAAAGCCTTCTTCTTTATTGATAAATCATGCTTCTTTTGTGATTTATTGGCTTTACTTGCATTGTTGTTGTCGAGGTAAGCCATGGCTTTGGAAGATCTTTTTCTTATTTGTTTACATAGTTTATTGTGCTGTTCGTTGAGTTATCAAAAGACCCAACACCCTAGGTTGATGTCAACTGCCTGTTTTTGTCTTTGCATGTGTTTTCCCTCGAGATCGACAACCCTTGGTCGACATCGACTGCTCCCAGTCGACGTCAGGGACTTCTGGTCGATCACAGAATGTGGTTTTGAGCTACTTCGAATCCGCTGACCCACTTCCTCATGGATCCAACCTGATTCCTCTATACTGCAGTCAGGGAGCCTTGTATTTATTTGAGAGGCTAGGGTTCATTACTTGGTTCTATATTTTATATTATTTTTATAATCAATTCCCTCCTACATCATTTGGGACATCACCAGATTGCTTGTTGTTTGTAAGATCATCGTTGTTTTCTTTTTCTTTTTTCCGTTGATGCATTTTTTTTTATTGTTGTGTGTTATTATCTGTTTATAGTCCCTTGAAAGCTCAATTATATCAATTTTCTTTAAAGTCTAACTATTTTTTTTATGACGAGGAACCCACCTTTGGTGACCATCCCAAACACGTGATCCAGCCGGTAAGAGCCAAGTACAAGGTAAACCAGCTTGCGCCAACCGGCTCGACCCACTGGTAGGGAACAAGGCAAACCTTGGATTTTCATCCAAGGAAAGGTGCGGAGGCTCGACCCATTGTTTTGATTTTCTTTTTTCATTTAGTAGTTGATGCGAATCTCACGCAGAAAGGTTGGTCCGATCTTTCGAATCTCACACACGAAGTTTGGCCCGATCGCTTCGAATAGGTAGTTGAATTAGATCTGCAGAAGAACTCGAATCTCATGAATCCTCCATTAGACCGATGAGGTCTCAATCTACTTGAATCTCATAAGCAAATCAATCTCTCAGCGCCGCTTCTTATAGTCCTTAGTGTTTGAATCTCTCGAACAATTGAAAGCTTCTCGTTCTCTTTAGGGTTTATGATGAAACGTTCTTTTTTTCTTAAATTCAGGATCCCCCTTCCTTGCTTTCATTAACTTGCTTAAATAGAGATTACAGAATAGAGATAAATCCTAATTAAAATAAAATACTAAAATCCTAATAATTATCTAAAGGTAAAAATCCTAACAATTATCTTAAGCTTAAAATCCTAGATAATTATCCCCTTAATTTTGACTCTAAAAATAGATAAAAATAAAAGGAAATAACATATTATTTGACACATTTTATTGAAAACAAAAGACTCAAAATCCCAAGATTCAATGAACTACAAGTGTCACAAACTCTGGGTCTTCCATGGCTTTCGACTCATATCAGTGGTCGCCATGTACAATGATCTCGAATCATAATCCTAGTAGTCATTGTGCCCAGTGAACTCACAACTGCATCAAAGTTCAATTTGAAAAATCCTTCCACTAGCCTTTTCCATCTCAAGTTCTTTCTTTTCCTTTGGGTTGGTTATTTTATCTTTTCTTGTTTCCCTCCTCTTCCCAGAAGACATATTAAGATTATTGACGTAGGGGAGAATTGAATATGAAAATATAAATATAAACACAAGCGACCTCCCTGTCCTTGTAAATAAATTACAAGACTCCCCCGTTGTAGTCTAAGGGAATCAGGATCAATCCACGAGGAAGCATGTCAGCGCTCGCCAAAGTAGGTTGCAAACGTTCTCTGTAGTGAACCAAAAGTCCTAGGTATCGACCAAACGTGGTCGACATCAATCAGTGCAGTTGATCTCCTTCTTTTGCAACTCAGCAACAAGCAACAAAAGCCCTCGATGTCGATCAGAAGACTTCGGCATCGAATAACAACCTGCAAACACCAAAACCAACAAACAGAAGAGGTCGACATCGACTAAGGTAGTCCATGTCGTGTAAAAAACAACATCGTTCGATTCAGAATGCTGTCAACCAAGCTGAAATCAGTAACAGAGGAAGTCAACATCGACTGAGGGGTAGTCGATGTCGAGTACAAAAACAAAGAAAACAGAAAATCGACAAAGATGGTCGAAGACAAGAAGGATGGTTGAGGGATCAATGATCAGAAATAATAGAGGGTTTGTTTACTTCAATCACTCACACAAAAGACTAAAACTTTAGGGTTTCAAACAATATAATAAAAGCTTCCAAGTTAGGATTTACCACGACAACAACCATGCATGCAACACATAACAATCATAGAGAGGATCATGCTTTATCATCAAAAAGACAACTTTCACAATCATAACAAATAGATGATAGAGGCTCTCGCATAAAAAACTATTTCTTTATATCTCTTCATAGTTAGGATTAAATCAACTTTCGTAAATCAATCCTAATTATTATCCAAATTCACAATTAATTCATGTTCGCTTCATAATCGCAAACAAAAAAATTTCTCTACTTTCATGGTGGAATTAAGCATGAGATAGAAGATGATAATTGTATAAAAGCATCATAGATTCAAGCATACATACATGGCTATTGTCGGACTCACCCAGAGCTTAGAAGTAGGACGACTACTCACACCTCATCGCATAGCAAGACATCATAAACATGGAAAATAAACTTGAATTAATACTCAACTTACAACCAAAAACCAGTCTTCCTCCTCTCTTCCTCTCGCCCGTCTCTCTCTCTCATAGGGCACACAACTGCTTGTGTTCTTGAATGATTTAAAATCCTAGCCCTAATGGATTTTTTTTATAGTAAAGTATTCTTGCTCCTTAAGAAAATAAATTTGATCTAATATGGAAATATAAATCTTTTATCTAAAATTATATCTAACTAATAAAAATCCCCTAGGTAAAGTGAAAATTACCCATAAGGAAAGATAAGTAAAGATCTCATGTAAGTCTATTCTCAAAAGATTCGGCCTGATCAAATCCATGTCTGCAACACTTGAAATTCCGGTCGACGTCGAGTGGAGTATTCGATGTTGATAATGCATGATTTGTATAGGTAATTTAGGTCATTCTTAAGTCATTTAGGCTGCATTTAGTTAGGTTTTTATCAAAAAGTATGTTCATTGCCTTGAAAGTTGCAACGTTCAGAATATACGCATTTTATGGCTATCTATGTAGATTCCTAAGGACCAAGCTAAAGAAGACAGAGGAAAGCTAAGACAAGGAGCTTAAGAAGCATAAGTAAGAATCAAGTAAGACAACGAAAGAGGAAACGAGCAAGACAAAAAGAAAAGAAGAAGAAAAGAATACTGCAAGAGAGTCGCGCCCGCCAACCTCGACATAAAAAATCAAACTTCGTGGAGTTGTAGTGATTTTGCGCGTGGCCCGCCGATACCCCATTGGCGCCGTCGACAACTGTTTCCAGAGATTTTGCGCGTGGGCGAATCCGGCCCATTGGGATTTTCTTCTACCTTAAGATCAACGATTTTTACCCCTCTTATGCTTATAAATAGGGTCCTCTTCTCAGCCATTCAAGACACAACACACAATTTACACACATCATTCTTCTCTCTCTCTCTCTTTTAGGGTTCCGCCTCCCTCCTAGAGTGAAAACCCTAGGTTTTCTTTTTTCTTTTATGTTTTGCATGAAGATGGCCATGCTAGGCTAATCTTCCACTCGTCTACTTGTCAAGACATTGGTTTGGTTATCAATTCATTATCTCATTTTCTTTGCGATTATATGGTTATTATGTTGTTGCTTTGTCTTGATTGATCACCTAGTCTGAGTTGCATCTAGCTAAGGGTTTCAACTCTACTCCTACGAGTCGAGCCTCTATAGTAGCAAACATATCCTGATGAACAGGTTGGGAGTCTAGATGGTGTAAGGAATCGACAAATGAGAATCATCTCTTCTAGCGGAAGTGATAGCTGGGTTGACAACCAGGTGACACGTCGAAGATGCGGGGGAGATGCTGATCTACGTACTATGGAGACTTGGGACCTAATGCTTCTCGAACCCTATGCAAGAGTTTAGGGAGTTGGTAGTGATTGTATCAGGAAACTATTCAACTCTGTGCACAAATCGGTCCTTAGGGTAATAATAAAAAGATCCTGAATAACCAACCATGTCGAGATACGTAGATGAAACCACCATCACCATCATATTCACTCTTTGCTTTCGTTACTTTGTTTACATTCATAAACATCAACTACTTTGCTTCATTCTCCCTCGCTTTATTCTGCACAATTAACAGAAAATCAAACTTAATACACGCTCTCTGTGGGATTGACATCTGTACTTATTCGCTATACTAGTTTCAAGTATTGGTAATTTATTTTTGGTGAGAATCAACGAACGGTTCACCGCTCGTCAAATTTCTGCGTCACTGCTGTGGAGCATGATGTACATATTTGTACCCTTTTTATTCGCAAGTTTTGACTTCATATTCCATTCGATTCCTAAGGAAAAGGTTTAAAAATAATGCAAATTTGTGTAGAATGAGCTAACGTGCAAGAAATAGAGTCTGGACAAGTTTTGGTCTAAATATGTAGGAATTGGAGCGGAATCGGAGTGAAAACGAAGAAGCCAAGAAAAGATGAAAAGTGGTCGATATCGACTAAGACCTCGACATGGATACTGACTGTCGAGATAGACCACAAAGACCAACACTGAAGAGCACTCGATATCGAGTAGATGAATTTGATATCGACTATGCCCAAGAAATCGAGTGGAATGAAGCTCGTCGAGCAAAAACAGAGAGGTCGATATCGACTGACTTGGTCGATATCGACTAGACTTCGACACGGGTTAGACACGCTTTTTGACACGTGGATTTGGAATCTTATCATCTAAGCCACGAATTATCTTCATATTTAGATAGAATATACCTTGGGGATATTTCCTTTTTACCCTAAGGGTTTATTTAGTTGTTTGAGATATTTACCTTAAATAAAAGATCTATCCTACTTGTTTGGATATAGTTTAGATAAAAGATAGGATCTACTTTCCTTGGATAGCAAGGATTAGTAGCTTATAAATAAATCCCTAGGGTGCTGGTTTTTATTGATTCAAGCAAGGAAGATACAATCAATAGAGTTAGAGTTAGAGAGAAGCTTTAGGGTTTGGCGTTTGCGAGACCCGACGTTGGATTGTAAGGTTTCGAGGTTTCAATTAATGCAAGTTTTCCTTTTCAAATCAATGGTGTCTTATGCGATGAAGAGCGAGTAGTTTCCCAAAGCTTCTAGGGTCGGGATGAGCCCGACGTTAGCCATGCGTGCCTGAGGTAAGTATTTGATGTTGATATCGTTGTGTCTATATCATCTCCTACGATTCTATGTTTAGTCCTAATCGAAAGAAAAGGTATTCATGCTAACAACTTGAGTTATAAACATAAAATTGGTAGAGACACTTAGGTTTATTTGCAAGAGTATTCCTAATCATTGGTGTATAGCAAAAGCTTGTCCCTTAGGTGAAATAGCGCAATTGTCCGTCTTATTTGCCTTATTGCATGCGTCGGTTAACGTTTCGGTAAACCTTAGCCCTAGGAGTTTCTTTTATATTATTTGAATCATAAAAATCATGTCTTTATTCTGTTCATCGCTCCTATTTCATCCTATTCGTCTTCGACCTTCTTTGGTGACAAACTAACGTTTCTGCAGGACCAGTCGAAATTGACCAACCAGGTCGATATGGACCAAGTTTGCCCTAGATCGACGGTCTTCTGTGTCAATCCCGATCATCCTGCACCAATTGTTAAGGTCGATTTCGAGTAAACCACTCGATATCGACTGCCCTGTGTTGACTGGCAATTTTCTGAGCTAGTCAATTTCTGCCATTGACATCGATATCGACCACTCTAGTCGATATCGACTGCCGTTTTTGTCTATGTAGGTTTTCTGTTGCAGTATAAATCCACAACCCAGGTGGACGTCGAGTACTTTGGTCGAGATTGAGGCTTCTGGTCGATAAAAGACGTGAGCTATCCAAGATTATCTAGGATCCCGCTGACACGCTTCCTCGTGGATCAATCATGACTACCCTTCTACTACAACAGGAGGAAGTCTTGTAATTATTTTCATAGGCTAGGATTCGGTTTGCATCTATTTTATATGTTTGTTTAGACTCGACAATCCTCCTACCTAAGAAATTGGTGTCGTTGTCGGGGAAGCAATCAATCGCGCCCTAGTAGTCTATCTCATGTCTCTTTTGAGTTTTGTTGTACGGGTGTATGCAACGCGCTGATCGCCCACCTGAATTCGAAGGTATAGACGACCCTGAAAGCTATCTTCATCTTCGCGCTAGAATCCAAAGAGCCGTGGCGGAAGAAGAGACCCAGGCTCAACAAATTGAGCGACTAAGGAAGCAAGTCGAGGACTTCACAACTGTAGAGGCGGCACTAAAAGTGCGTGCAAACAGGGAGGAGGAAGCTAGGAGGCAAATAAAAGCCCAAATCAATGCCCTCCCTCAGAATGTCAAACAATACATGCACCCTGTGCTCTTAGTGCCTGAATCGGCCATTCTTATCCCTCCTTCTACTTTTGAGATTAAACCTAGTTTCTTAACTGAAATTAGGCGACGCCAATTTGAGGGGAAACCTAACGATTTTCCTCTAGATTATATTTCATTATTCCTCGACTTGTGTGATACAATTGCAGATGGATATAGCCTTTAATATATTAAACTGAAGGCTTTTCATTGGTCTCTCGCGGGGAAAACACTAGCATGGTTGGAGAGCCTAGCCCCCAGATCTCTCCGCACTTGGGATGAAGTCAAGGATGCCTTTCTCAACAAGTTCTTCCCACCATTCAAGACATCAGTGATACGCCAGAAGGTCATGGCCTTCAAATAAAGGCCACATGAAACTTTGGGGCAAGTATGGGAGCAGTTTAAGGAGTTGCTGAGGTCTTGCCCTACGCATGGGCAACCACCCTACGTCATTCAGAAAATCATCTACAATGCCCTGGATGTAGCTACTAAGGAGAGCATCAACACCTATACCTCCTATGGGTATCTCGAGCTCCTACCACAACAAGCTTGGGATACTATTGAGAGGTTTGTCGAATTGGACACACACCTATGGGACTCGTATGGCCTCCAACTCAAGGCCCGCTCCATCTATGCCACTCTATGAGCCCTCCAAGGAGATTGATCCTGACATCAAAGATAAATTCATGCACGATCAACTCTGGAGGCTTCGAAAGCAAGTCCAATTCCTCTTCGCCAAGCAACCTTGCGCCGAATGTGTCTTTGTAAGGCATATCACCACCGATTGCCCCCACACGGAGCAAGTACAACTAGCGGAGACTCACCAGGAGGCGCGCTACATGAGGAATCCCAATCGCCAGGGGTACCAAAACTGGGGAAATCAACCACCACAATACAACCCCAGGGATCCTCCGCCTTATAGAGCTTCGGGCCATCTGGAGAGAGAACCACGATGTGACGATGTTCAACTCATCCTTCATGAGTTAAGAAGGAACCAGGCTGCAAGTTAACAATCTAGCAACACTATCCAGAACCAACTTCAGGGCCTCAACGCCCGAATATGGGAGATGGATACTTGGAAGAAGACGATTGAGACCCAACTAGGTCAATTGGCGGCCCAAATCCCAAAGCCACCCGGCAAACTCCCTAGACAACCACAAGAAAATCAAAGGGGACAAGCTGGGCACATTGTCGCTATCAACCTAAGGAGTGGACGCACATTACACGAGCCAAAGAGCGAAGGAGAAGTCGTTGTCGACACCCAAGTCGATATCGACGGCCCTAACGACATCGAACCCACAGTCGATGTCGAGCCCACTGCAAAGCACAGAAAAGAGTCAGAGAGGCACTTGATATCGAGTGACCCGGTCGATATCAACCACCCCTTCGATGTCGACCCCTCTGGAAATCGACCACAACTTCGGACTCCCACGAGGTCAACCAAACCAGTCGATATCGACTACCCTGATATCGATGTCGATCTAGCCAGAAAGCAAAAATCGACCACTTCACCTCCAAAGCCATCCAAAGCACTACCTTATCCTTCCAAGGCGCCGAAAGATCCGACAGATACCAAATTCAGGCGGTTCGTGAAGATCTTACAAGGTCTCAAGCTCACCATCCCACTCACGGAAGCGCTCAATGAGATGCCTGCCTAAATGAGCTTTCTGAAGAACATCCTGTCCAAAAAGTGGTCCATCTTAGAAATCCCCGGCGAATGCAATTCTATTGAGTTTCCGGAGAAGCGCATTGATCCAAGCAAGTTTGCAGTAACGGTAGGGGTTGGTTAGCATCAATTCAAAGCTTTATGTGATCTTGGGGCTAGTGTTAGTTTGATGCCCCTATCAATATGGCAACAAGTGGGTGTAGGAGCATTGGAGCCTATCGACAAAAAGCTCTACATGGCGGACAACTCCTTTGTGAGACCAATTGGGGTTGTGGATGATGTCCCTATCAAGGTGGGAAAGTTCTTCATACCCACGGACTTCATCGTGTTGGACATACCGGAGGATCCTATTGTGCCTATCATCTTTGGTAGGCCATTCTTAGCAACAGCGGATGCCAACATCAATGTGAGGAATGGCACCCTTACATTTACAATCGGCAACGAGGTCGTGGAGTTTCGCTTTAACCCTACAATGAGCAAAACAAAGCAGCTCAAACAAGTCGTCCTCTCACTGGCAAAGGAGAAGCTTCGCATGTTTTTGTTGGAGAGGACGGAAACAGCAAAGAGAGTCAACATCGATTGGAACCAGTCGATATCGACTGAAATACTGGAAATCGACCATATCGACTCGATATCTAGTGATCCACCGAGTTGTTAGGAGCTTAAGTATGGGGTCCCTGACATCGACATTGACCCTCACGAGTCGACATTGACTTCTGCACTCAAAATCGACCACCTTCTGTTGAGATCGACTGGCCCTCAACTCGAAGGCACAAGCTTAAAGGGTCTCTACCTTAAGGGTTCATAAAGCATTGACGGAGAAGTCGACCTAGCTACTTACAAAACTAAAGCGCGTACATAAACCTTTAAATTTTTCGCATAGATGGTTTTTTTGGATTTTGAATTTTTGGATTTTTGAAACTATGATAATTCGTGGTTTTATCTATTATTTTAACAAAGATTTCAGGTTGCCAAGCAAAAGGAACGACAAAGAAGAAAAGAAGCTATTGCGGAGGTAGTCGAAATCGACCAGGCCAGTCGAAATCGACCACCCTAAGGTCTAGCCACCTCCTGGAGTCGACATCGATGACTCGGGAGCAAAACACAGCAGTCGATATCGACCAACGTAGTCGATATCGACTATATCCTAGCGGCCCTCGACTTCACCTTCTTCCTCGACTTCGACAGATGCAATCGACATCGACCACTTTACTCGACATCGACTTCAAGCATCGACTTAACCTGAAATCCACCTCAATCCGTAAGTTGGTCTGTGAGTTTTTCTCTGCCCTTGTGTTTCTTTTAATATAGTGAGGACACTATATATTTTAAGTATGGGGTGGGGATGAAACATGTCTTAGGGTCACAACTTGGCTTTCTTTTTCACATTACATTCATGTTTAAATTTTTGTTCTTAGTTTTTTTTACATTCATAAAAAATGTCAAAAAATCAAAAAAAAAAAAAAAAAGAAAATGTCAAAAATACAAAAAAATGCATGTTTAACTTTTAGTTTTAAACTCTACTTAGACGTCCTATGATGCGAACTCAATAGCTGACTTGATCATGTAAATCCTGTGGCATATTTGGATGGTTTAGCCTAAGTCCTTAAAATGTTTTTTTTTTGTAGATTGTGAACTTGTGATGAAATTGAGCACATATGATCCTAGGCTAAAAAGCAAATCCAACAAAAATTGTCCTTGTGAGAATTTTTGCCTAGAGGGAGAACATTAAAAATCCCTCTGCTTTCATGAGTGTATTTACTGTTCCTATGCATCTCTAAATGTTGTGATAGTTATTCAAAGCCAATACATATACATATACATATACATATATATATATATATATATATATATATATATATATATATATATATATATATATATATGTTTACGAGAATTAAATGATGGAGGCATCATTAAGCCATTTTTATCCTCTCTTTACCTACCCTGCATTATCTCTGCTTGAAGCCAGAACATTAGCCTGAGCCTTATATTGCAAACTCCACAAAATTATCCCTAGCCGAATTGAGTCTAACCCCCATTTCGGAATTGAGACTTAGATTGGTTAGAATAATGCATTGTGGAAAGAAAGTGCATATTGTCTAGTTTTGAGCAAACGAAAATTATGGGTTGGTACATATTTACATCTTGTCATATATTGTAAAAGGATTTTTGACTCACCATATAAATGCACATTATTTATTTATTTATTTATTCATTTTCGTGCAAAAAAAAAGAAAAATAGAAATGTTAATATAGTGCATGAGCCAATTATTCCTTAGTTCTTTTAGTTTATAAAAGTTCTATATTTTTGAGAGCATATTAGGGTTTGAAAGAAGGTTGATGATCATCATGGAGAAGAAGTTTGGAAAGAGCATTATTGTAGAGATATGGTTTAGATTTAGTAGTGATAAAGTTTAGGAGTCTTGATTCCCGAATTTTATAAGCACCATATAACCAAATAATTCCATACCCTTTATTTCTTACCAAGCCCTATTACAACCCCGTCGAATGGAGTCTTCTTTGAAGTCTTCCATTGAGCGAAAGTCCTCCTGATGGTTCTTATTGCACTTTCATAATTGGTTGCGAAGTGGATTATTATAAATTGCAATGTTTATAAGTTTGTATATGGAATCGAGTTGAGAGTTGATCTTCATAGCCTAAACATATGAGAGTTGAGTGCAAACACATTATCCCCGTAAGGTTGGATCAAAATTGCATATGCCCATTGATGTGCGCGCAAATTGCCATATTTTCTATGCACATATAAGTCCATTTTATCATTCATTTGCATGCATATTAGTGGGAAAACATGGGATTAGTGTAGTTTGCGCTTAAATATCAAATATATAGGTCTGCACGAGTTTTTATGTGATTTCGCAGAAAACAGGATAAAAATGGAATTGCTTTTATACACAGGCATGTCGCTAAAATTGTTTTTGCATATTACCTCCTTTTATGAATATGAAATTGATTTTATGCACAGGCATGGACTTGGTTGACGTAAGTACCTTATCTAGGATGGCAATTGATTGTAGAGACATATGAAAAATGAATCTATGATGTTGAGGGTTTACTTTCTTCCCCTGAATGACCATTAAAGGTATTGCTTGGGGACAAGCAAGCTTAAGTATGGGGTGTTTGATGTGCGCACAAATTGCCATATTTTATATGCACATATAAGTCCATTTTATCATTCATTTGCATGCATATTAGTGGGAAAACAAGGGATTAGTGTAGTTTATGCTTAAATATCAAATATATGGGTCTGCACGAGTTTCTATGTGATTTCGCAGAAAACAGTATAAAAATGGACAAATTTGGAAGAACGGAAAAAGAACTCGAAGTCTTTTGAAGAGGTTGAAATCGACTGGAGTCCTCGACATCGAGTGCAGCAGAGACATAGGAATCGAGCAGGAAATGAAGCAGAGCATGTCGACACCGGAGAGGTCAATATCGAGGATTGGAGGTCGATATCGAGTGGACAGATGGAGATAAATGATATAAGTCGAGTGCTAATCCGAGTAAAAGAAGGAGAGCTCGAGATAGAGTTTCACAGAGGTCGATATCGACGTCTGAAGGTCGATATCGACCATGCCAACAGAGGAATCCGACTCAGATTTTGATAGAATTCTATCCGAAGCTTGCACGTCTATCCAAAAGTCGAGATTTCTTATCTACAACACCAGAGCTATATATGAGCTGATTTACCATGGAACTTTTAGTTTTTACTTTATTTAAGTTTTATCTTAGAGAATAAAGATAAAATTTCGAGTCTTTGGATAACAAAGTTCGATATCTATATCTAGAGGCCATTAGGGCTGAGTTTAATCATCCACACACGCAGAGAATTCAGTTTTCAATAGAGAGAATTCGTAGAGAGAGAGAGAGGAGGCCGATTGAGTTGGAGAGAAGCGAGAGCGGAGATTTGGCTTGTTCGTTTGTAATTTCTTTCATAGTTTAATTCAAGGTAGTTTTCTTTCAATGATGATGATGAGTTGCATGATGAGAAGCGAGTAGTCAACCCACTTCTAGGGTCGGGGTCAGCCCGACGATTCAACCCACTTCTAGGGTCGGGGTCAGCCCGACGATAGCGATGTAGGGTAAGTGCATTAAAGGTATGACTTTTATGCGATTCCATCTTCTATCCTATGCATGATTCCTTGCGAAGGTTAGGGAGATTCATTATTTGCATTATTGAAGCGAAAGCCACTCATATTGTGAACTTGGATTACTCATGAATTGGATAGTAACTCTTAGGAACTTGCGAGAGTCTCTAATCACCTAAGTGTTGATAACGACGGTTATTTGACGGAAAGGCACTAAATTTCATAACTTTAGCATCAAACTTGCATTGTTATCGTTGTGGCATGAAATCCCGACTTTGGAAGCTTTAAGTTTATTGAGTTAACATAAAAGTTTTAGTTTTGTTTCTGATCATCCTTCTTTACCATTCTACATTCTTCGGACTCTTTTCCGACAATTGGTTACGAATTACAGTTTTTGTGACAAACATTGGAATCGACTGTAAAGGTCGATATCGAGGTCTAACGTCGATATCGAGGTCTGTCTCGACGTCGACTTTACTGTTTTTGTCTTCTGCAAGAACTCTACTGGAAATTCACCAGAACTGAGGTCGATATCGACCAGACACATTGATATCGAGTGTCTTCTGAGGTTGAAAGCTTGATCGTGATTGCAACAAGGGAAGCGCTGACATACCTCCTCGTGGATTCGATTCTGAATTACCCTACTACTACATTGGGAGGGATTCTTGTATTATTTGTTTGGGACAGGGAGTTAGCATAGTTGTGAATTGTTTATATTTGAATTATTTGAATCCTTCTACATTCCCTTAGAGCGAACACCTATGGATCACTCAAATATGTGCTATGGCGTTAAATTCACTTGCTGTGCTTTGCTACCACTTATGATGTTGCTTTTGACAAGGGCGAAACCTTCAAGGGTGTCTTATAGGTGTTGGTCACTGCTTGGTTATTGCTTGAGGACAAGGAAGTCTAAGTATGGGGTATTTTGATGTACATATTTGTACCCTTTTTATTCGCAAGTTTTGACTTTATATTCCATTCGATTCCTAAGGAAAAGGTTGAAAAATAATGCAAATTAGTGTAGTATGAGCAAACGTGCAAGAAATAGAGTCTACACAAGTTTTGGTCTAAATATGTAGGAATTGGAGCGGAATCGGAGTCTAAAACGAAAAAGCCACGAAAAGCTGAAAAGTGGTCGATATCGACAGGACTGGTCGATATCGACTACGACCTCGACAAGGATACTGAATGTTGAGATAGACCACAAGGAACAACATTGAAGAGCACTCGATATCGAGTAGATGAAGCCGATATCGACTATGCCCCAAAAATTGAGTGGAATGAAGCCCGTTGAGTAGAAATAGAGAGGTTGACATCGATTAACTTGGTCGATATCGCCTCGACTTCGACACAGGTTAGATGCGCTTTTCGAGACGCGGATTTGGAATCTTATCATCTAAGCCACGTATTATCTTCATATTTAGATAAAATATTCCTTGGGGATATTTCCTTTTTGCCGTAAGGGTTTATTTAGTTGTTTTAGATATTTACCTTAAATAAGAGATCTATCCTACTTGTTTGGATAGAGTTTAGATAGAAGATAGGATCTACTTTTCTTCGATAGCAAGGATTAGTAGCCTATAAATAAAGCCCTAGGGGGCTGGTTTTTATTGACTCAAGCAAGCAAGATACAATCAATAGAGTTAGAGTTAGAGAGAAGCTTTAGGGTTTGGCGTTTGCGAGAGCCGACGTTGGATTGTAAGGTTTCGAGGTTTCAATTATTGCAAGTTTTCCTTTTCAAATCAATGGTGTCTTATGCGATGAAGAGCGAATAGTTTCCTAAAGCTTCTAGGGTCGGGGTGAGCCTGACGTTAGCCATGCGTGCCTGAGGTACGTATTTGATGTTGATATCGTTGTGTCTATATCATCTCCTACGATTCTATGTTTAGTCCTAATCGAAAGAAAAGAGATTCATGCTAAAAACTTGAGTTATAAACATAAAATTGATAGAAAAATTTAGGTTTATTTCCAATAATATTCCTAATCGTTGCTGTACAGCAAAATCTTGTCCCTCGGGTGAAATAGCGCAATTATCCATCTTATTTGCCTTATTCCATGCATCAGTTAACATTTTGGTAAACCCTAGCCCTAGGAGTTTCTTTTATATTTTTTGAATCATAAAAATCCTATCTTTATTATGCACTCCTCTTTTATCTTATTCGTCTTCGGCCTTCTTTGCCGAAAAACAAACGTTTCTGCATGACCAATCGAAATCGACCAACCAGGTCGATATCAACCAAGTTTTCCCTAGATCGACAGTCTTCTGTGTCTATCCCGATCATCCTGCACCAACTCCTGAGGTCAATTTCGAGTAAACCACTCGATATCGACTGCCCTGTGTCGACTCACAGTTTTCCGAGCCAGTCGATTTCTGCCATTGACATCGCTATCGACCACTCTAGTTAATATCGACTGCCATTTTTGTCTCTACGGGTTTTCTATTGCAGTAGTATCGACAGCCCAGGTCGACGTCGAGTACTTTGGTCGAGATCGAGGCTTCTGGTCGACAAAAGACGTGAGCTTTCCAAGACTATATAGGATCCCACTGGCACGCTTCCTCGTGGATCGATCCTGAACTTCTACTACAACGGGAGGAAGTCTTGTAATTATTTGCATAGGCTAGTATTCGGTTTGGCGCGGTTGCTGCGGAGCGCTGTTGAAATTTAGTGTGTTTTCTTGTTAACTATTGTCGAGGACCTATCTGACGATCATCGGCACCCTGCTACTAATCTGTGAAAATGCCGAGGTTATTTTAGGCCCTAAGAGAAAAGTTTCACCATTGCCTTGAAAAAGTAGGACTTTTTGTAAACATCCAAGGTTCTCGTCTACTAGACGGGATAGTGACATGTGTTTTTGAAGGTGCAACTCTTGAGATACAAACCTGATTAATAGAGATGACCCTAAGTAACGAAGAAGACCCATGGTGGTACATCATTTTCACATTGGCACAACAAGAACAAGAAAAGGAGAAAAACACCAAAAAAATTTCTACCCATGAAGGCAAAGAGGTCATAATGTTCAATCTACAACAATCGCCAGGAGAAGATTTTCATCAATATATCGTAAGGGTAGAAGATGAGTTCCTTTCTAAGGAAGAAATGACGAGTTGCATACTTGAAGGAATGAATTCAGAATCGAGAAAAATCGCCGACTCCATGAGAAACGGGAGCCTCGAGAGGGTAGAATATTTTGAGCTAATGGAACTTTTCTACAGGATGGGCAACCAAATTACAAAAGAGCAATCATTCGCTCTGACATCCTATCCCGCAAGCCAGGATGCAACCAAAGATGAAATTTTCGATGACAAGAAGAAGGAGTTAATATCGATTGACACAGAGTCTCACGAGACATCCAAGGAGATCGAGTGTGCGTTGGCGCTCCTTCACATATCTAAGGAAGCCGTCACCATCCCAAAGATCAAAGAACTAGGGTGGAGCTAATTTATGTGGCTCCCGAATAAACAATGGAAGATGTCTACGTTGTCAAGGAATATGGTAAATACAAGGATATGTGGGATGTCTACCTCAATAAACCATCAGCAAATGATTGCTGGTGGTACTTCATATTCACATAGAAAGATCAAGCTCACAAGGGTAAAGAAGAGGTAAGGAACTCATATCATTCATCTTTCAATACCAATTTTCCTAACCCTGGTGTGCACTCAACTCATGGGTGGGCACGAGAGTTTGATTTACTTCTACGGGCATTGACAATGTTTGTAAAAAGATCTTAAAATGGAAAAGAAAAGGAATAACCATCGATTCATGGACGATAAACGAAGACGCTTCTCGGGAGGCAATCCGAGGTAAGTTCTTTTGCATTTCATCAATTTAATTTCCACTACGCATGTTTGTTTCTGTCTTGCATTTAGAATAGATTGCATGTTGAGAATAGAGGTTCTATTTTGAATAGTGTGTCAAGCTAACACCGCATGTCAAGAAAGCTTTGGAAGAAGAACGAAGGAAAAGGCGAAGAAAAGCAAGAACCCAGAGGATCGATGCTCGCCGCTACTCAAGCCGCGCCCGTTGATGCAGGTCCAGGGGATCGGCGCCCGCCGATAGACACCGGCACCCACCGATATACCTAGAATCACATATTTGATCGATTTTAACTTTAAAAATCTTATCCAAACTCGAATTTACCTTATGAGATTTGGATAAGGGAGTAGAATTCTATCTTTTCTCCTTTGAATTTTCTTACTTCTTCGTGGATTGATCATGTTTACATTATATTTTATCTTTTCTTTCAAATTCTATCTTTTAAATCTCCTATATACATAATTCATCCCACTTTAATCCGCCCTAACCTATATTCTCTTGAGTTTTTAAAGCATATAACAGATTAAGTTCAAAGCAAAGGTCTAATTGTTGCACAGGAAGTGAAGAATCAAGGCTTTCTTCATCGGAATTCGATGAATGCTCGAAGAACGAGCATACCCAGTCCATCGGTGCGGGCGGATACCCATCGACACTCATCGATCATGCTGTTGTTTGTTTTCATTGAGTCTTCACTCGAAGTTTGGTGAGATCGCTCTTATTTCTTCATTTTTCTAATCATGTATAGAGCCGAGAATATAATTATCCCTAATAACTTCAGAACTCATGAAAGAGAAGGTTGGATTTCTTTGGGAACTTGCACGTACTCCATACCTAAATTCTTTGATACAAATGCTTTATACACTTTAGGTTTGTGTGAGAATGTGGAAGCTATGCTCAATGAAAGGAGGTCGAAGCTCAAAACCAATGAAAATTTCAAGTGTGGGGGAGGGCGCGGGACCAACATCAACGCATCGTTATATCCCAGACAAGTATCCTAACCACCCTCCCATTGGCAATATTGCAACTAACCTCGAGGTGTCAACGAGCGAGGTCCCTGAGGATCACGCATTTTTATTCAAGATGGATTATGATCCTTCTATGCAGCAAGGGGAGCCCACTTTCCAAGAATATGGAGGGGCAAGCACCTCATAAGATGAATCGCATGATGCTTACGCAGACGTCGGAGCAGGTTCCTCACATGGAGAATCAAGGGGCACACACTCAAATATAGGAGAACTAACTCTTCTCAATATAGCGATTCCACCTTCCTGTCGCAACAGTAATTTGAGAGATCCCATAACCCACATCATTAGCACCCTCAGCCACTGGATTGAAAGGTTCGAGGTGAACCTGACAATAATGAGATAAAGGATCGATGGGATGAGGTGACGCATGGTTTGCTATGATCAACACTATCTACCCATTATAGCCAACCATGAAGCGCATATAAAAACATTGGATGACTCTAGTGGCTTGTTTCCAAGGAAGAAAAAAATCCATTGCTATCCACCACCAGTACCATAAGAGCAATCAAGATACTAGAGGATTTCTATGTCCAATCGGCACATTTGTCCTCCGATACTAATAAAGAAGGACACAAGTTGGATGAATTCATCACATCCACTCTAGAAACCATCTTGAAAGAGCTGCAAAAATTATCCCAGGAGGTCAAGGGAGATCGACTAGAGACTCGTCAGGCATTGATAGTTTGATACAACAAGATGGGCGACATGGTTAAATGGATAACACCTGCACGAGTGCTAGAGCCGCACTCGCCTCAAGACATATTTACATTAATTTATGTCATTATTCAAATAACCATCTACCTTAGTCCTCGAAATATTTTTATAAAAATAATGATCATTTAAATTCCATGACTACCTTGGATTGAAGAAGCCTTAAAAATTTGTTTTAAGTGAAACATATTTAGTGACATAATTGAGCATGTACGATCTAATTTCCTAGGCATGATAGAAATCCAACAAAAACATGTCCTAGTGAAAATATTTGGTCTTATAGGGATTACATACATTCTCTTTGCTTTTGACTATGTGATTTACTCTTCTTATGCATTAATTTCTGAGTATTGGCATAATTATTTATTATTAACGCCCGTTATAATACGTGTTCATTAATTATAAGTTTCATATGATTGAGGCACCTTTTATCCATTTTTTGTCCATATCTACCCTATATTATATCTTTGATTGAAGCCAATTTGAGCCTTTAGCCTATTTCTTTTGATAAGCTTCATAAAAATATAATTTATCCCTAGCCGATAATGAGCATGACCCTCCGGGAATTAGGATTAGAGTTGGTTATGGTTATTGATTTGGAGAAAGGAAGAAGCTAGTAGCTTGTGCATATTGTCAAAAGGTTTCATATCAAAGATGTAATGTTATGTGCTTTATTTCCTCAAATTTTATGCTTTCAAAGTTGGCCCCAAAATAAAAGGAAAAAATTGAAAAAAATAAAAGAATAAAAAGGAAAAATAATAATAAAAAATATATATATTATGCGTATATACCGAGGAGCATAGCCAAAATAAGGTAACCTGCTTGCCAATAAAGAGCCATAGTCATCTTATATTTGTGAGAGTTGGATAAATTGCATCGTATGAAAGCTTGTTTATTTTTTAGTTTATTTGGTTTATGTTGGAATTACGCGGATATCTTAGTTCTCGGAATTAAAAGCACCACATAGCCAAATATACTCCTTGCCTCTATTTTCATACCCCATTACGACTCCGCTGAATGGAGTCTTCTTTGAAGTCTTCCATTGAGCAAAAGTCCTCATGATGTTGCTTGTTTGTTTTTGAAGTATTGGGTGGAGATAATGTTATATAAATGTCAATGCTTAAAATAATTTTGTGTAAAGAATTGAGTTAAGAGTTAATCTTAAAGCCTAAACACATGAGAGCGAGCTAAACATATGTCCCTGTGAGGTTGGATGGATAAGGCATGCGGGCTACTTGATCGCACATGCACATGCTATGAAGTTTGTCTACTTTACCATTGTTTGCACTTGTTTAAGATTTTGCTTTTAAAAGAAGGCTAATTCATGGAAGATTATATTTGTGGGATACAATGATTATGTTTTGAAATGATTTTGCTGGAGGACTAGCAAAAAATAAGTGTGGGGGATTTGATAATGCATGATTTGTATAGGTAATTTAGATCATTCTTAAGTCATTTAGGCTTCATTTAGTTAGGTTTTTATCACAAAGTACGTTCATTGCCTTGAAAGTTGCAATGTTGAAAATCTACGCGTTTTATACCTATCTATGCATATTCATAAGGATCAAGCTAAATGAGACAAAGGAAAGCTAAGAAAAAGAGCTTCAAAAATATAAGCAAGGATTAAGAAAGAAGACGGAAGAGGAAATGAGTAAGACCAAAAGAAAAGAAAAAGAAAAGAGTATTGCAGGAGAGCGGTGCCCGCCGATCCTAGCGGCACCCGCTGACCTTGGCACACAGAATCAGACTCTGTGGAGCTACAGTGGATTGGCGCCCGTTGATACCCTATCGGCACCCATCGACAGTTGTTTCCAGAGATTTTGCGTGTAGGCGAATCCGACCCATTGGGCTTTTCTTCTACCTTAAGATCTCCAATTTCTACCCCTCCTATGCCTATAAATAGAGCCCTCTTCTTAGCCATTCAAGACACTACACACAATTCACACACATCATTCTCCTCTCTCTCATTTAGGGTTTTGCCTCCCTTAGACCATCCACAATGGTTTTGGGTAAAATGTACAAATTTGCACAAGATGTGTAAAAATACACATCAATTTTTAAAAATTTGCCTAATTGGTGAAACATGCATTTTTTACACACCATTCAAATACAATTCATTTAAAACAAAAAAAAATAAAATAAAATCATAAACAATCAACCAATGAAATGGTCATGCTTTTTGTAAAAGTTTTTGCACATAGGGGAGTGGTGTGCTCAAATTTGCACATTACATGCTCAAATGTATACATTTGCACACACCCAAAACAACCAATGGAGTTAAAAAAGTGTCTAAAAATACACATTTGCACATTTGCACACCACCATTGTGGATGGTCTTACGGAGTGGCAACCCTAGGTTTTCTCTTTTCTTTTATGTTTTGCATAAAGATAGCCATGCTAGGCTAATTTTCCACTCATCTACTTGTCAAGATATTGGTTTCGTTATCAATTCAGATTACTTCTATCATATTATCTCGTTTTCTTTGCAATTATATGGTTATTATGTTGTTACTTTGTCTTCATTGATCACCTAGACTGAGTTGCATCTAGCTAAGGGTTTTGACTACCTTTGCTCCCGCGGGCCGAACCTCTATAGTAGCAAACACATCCTGATAAACAGGTTAGGAGTCTGGATTGTGTAAGGAGTTGACAGATGAGAATCATCTCTTCTAGTGGAAGTGATAGCTGGGTTGACAACCAGGTGACACGTCGACGATGCGGGAGAGATGCTGATCTATGTGCTATGGAAATCGACTTAGGAACTAATGCTTCTTGAACCCCATGAAAGAGTTTAGAGAGTTGGTAGTGATCGAATCAGGAAGCTATTCAACTCTATGCACAAACCGGTCTCTAAGGTAATAATAAGAAGATCTTGAATAACCAACCATGTCGAGATAATTAGATGAAACCACCATCGCCATCATATTCACTCTTTGGTTTTGTTACTTTGTTTACATCCATAACCATCAACTGCTTTGCTCCATTCTATCTCACTTTATTCTGCATAGTTAATAGGAAATCGTACTAACTACACGCTCTTTGTGGGATCAAAACCTGTACTTATTCGCTATACTAGTGTTAAGTATTGGTAATTTATCTTTTGCGAGAATCAACGACAGGTTCACCGATCATCAAACGTCGAGTGCCCTTCAGCTGCACTCAATCTCGAGCAGTGGTTGACGTAAAACTTGAATTTCGACTGCTCTTCCTTCCAATCCAGTAGTTTGATTCCTCAAATTCTTTAGTCTACGTCGAGGGCTTTCGGTCGATGTCGAGCTCCTTTTCAACTCCGTGGCTTCCTTGCAGTTGCTCCAATTTATCTCCAAATTCTACGAAATTAAACCAAAACTTGTGTAGATCTCTACATCTTGCAATTAATCATATCTTACACATATTCATAGCATTCCCAACCAAGAATGTACATATATAAATGACAAAATTCAGAATAAAAGTAGGCACAAAAGATGGTCAATTATGCGAACATTAAATCACCCCATGCATATATACTAAAGCTTGCTTGTCCTCAAGTAATACTTGTAGTGATCACACAACGGAAGCCAACAAAACTCTCAACATCATGGATCCATTCTCATTTTACCACTAAGAATTAATTACCATCCACACAAAGGTACTTTTGCCACCAAATCCATGCGTGTGTATAAAAGCAATATCTCACACAAAAGGAGGTCATGTAAAAACAATTTCCTGCGATATAGCAACCATAATCAAGAGGACTTAATGTAAGCTTTAGAGGAGCTGAAAGATAAAAGGCATAAAGGTGGGCTAATTTTGGCCATGTGGTGTTAAATCCGGGAAAATGGAGTGCTTTCCAATAATTCATACAACATTCCTTCTTCGTTTGATTTTCTCACCTTTCTTTCTTCGCTCTTTACTCTTTTCACTAATTTGTTTTTACCTCTCTAACTTTAGCATTGCCTTCTCGCGAGTTGCAAAAATGAATGTCATGAATGGTCCCAGATACTTAGTGCTTCAGACTCCTCACCTTGTGTCCCATCTCACTCGAACTAACATCTCAAGCAAGCAAGGTCGATCACTTCACTCCTTTGTGACTAGATTTTCTTTCGCTCATTAAATTTTCCATTGTAAATCATCCTTCTGTCATCAAAATTTCACATTCCTTCCCACACAAAATAATCACATACTTTATCTCCATAACATAACATCCATTTTCGTACATAATCTCCCGGATGGGTTATAAGTTAAAGAAAATAGGCAATTTATGGACTTGCGGAGCAAATATGATGTAAGGCTCAAATATGTATATTTTGTGAGATTAATAGGCATGGGTAAGATGAAATATTCAGCATATATGGAAAATAAAGTCCTCTGTCCTCTTATTATTGCATATATAAAAAAACATCGATTTACCTCCTTTTATGGTTTTTTTTTCAAAAATTCTACACATCATTGAGACTTCTCTTTATTAGGAAATTAGATTGCAAATTTGCAATATCTCTAATGGAATCCACTTTTGCATCGTCGAGTCCTGTCAAAGCTTCCATGACACTTTTCTTTGAAATTGGGGTGTGTCCTTACTCTCAAAAACTTTTCTTTGGACCATATACATTAAGCATAAAAGAAAACCAAACATATATCCAAAGACAAAATCTAAAAAATACTACTGGAGAGTAACCATGTCGAAGCAATTCAAGAAATAATCAAAATCAAACAAGAATAGCAAGCAAGCAAGTTCTTCCCCCACCCCATACTTAAACAATATAGTGTCCTCATTGTAAAAAAAATTCAGAACTGGAGTAAAGAAGAAACTTACTAGAAATATATGCAGAATCTCGAAATAGGTGCCTTTATCTGTTGTGCAGCAGTCGATATCGTCAGGAATGGTCGATGTCGACAACAACTTTATGCCAAGGTCGAAGTCGACATGAAGGGCCTTCAAAGGTGGTTGACGTCATTGGGGTCTCATCGATGTTGACTACTTCCTTTGCCTTCACAGCTTCAGGGTGATGTTGATCACTACTGCTCGATGTGGCTTGGCCTACCTATGGTAGATGTCGATTGATCAAGTCGATGTCGACTGGCCTTTAAGACGCTGACTTCTTACATGGTTCATTATTTGTCATGCTTGGCACCTGAAACTTTTTAGTTCATAACTTTCAAAACTTAAAAAAAACTAAGTTTATTAGAACAAAACCAAAAAAAATCCAAAACAAAAAATATCCTAAAAATCAAAACTATTCAAAATCTTATGTACATGCTCTAGACTTTTAAGTCACTAGGCAGACTTCTTCTTAGGCTCATATGGGCATTCGTACTTCCCACGTGGCTAGCGCCTCTTCTTCAAGGCTTTCTAGTTCGACCTTAAATAGGACTCCATCCTTGTCCTTTAGCTCCATTGCATCGGGTCGCATATTGTGAACTTCAAATGGCCAAACCTTCTTTTCATTGAACTTACTAGGGAACCAATCATTCTTGACCTTGGAGATGTACACCGTATCTCCTACCTCATAGGTGTTTCGATCTTTATTATATCCCCTACATAGCCTTACAAACCAAGGCAAACCTCTTCCATTTGTAATAGATAAATTCTTAATTGAAATAGCGGAAGAGAAGCGGTTACATAAACTTACCGTGTTGAGAGTGGCCTCATCTTATGTGGGAGGCGATCGACATCGACCAGTAAGAGTCGACATCGAGTGCATGCTCTCCTCCTTCTTCTGTGTTGCAGTCAATGGACCTGGTAGGGTTGATGTCGAGAAGGAGATGGTTGGCATCGAGATAGGTGGGTCGAAGTAAAGGAGGCCATTAGCGCCAACCCTATACTTGGCTTCTGCAGCATGCTCAGGCTCGATGGTAGGGGTCGACATCGATCATATGAGGTCTACATCAAGTGCTTTGTGCTCAATATCGTGGCCTACTGCAGCCAAGATCTCCCCCATTTGGGCCTCCACACTCCTCATCTCCAGCTCTTCGGGAGTAATAAGTCTTCTAATGGATTCTCCGCAAGGGATGATGCCTTCCCTTGTATGCAATGACTTGACCCCCATTCTATTGAGTTCCTTCATGGTGGGGTTGAAGGAGAACTCAAGAACATCATTCCCAATAGTAAACGATAAAAGTCCCTTCCGAACATTGAAGTTAGCGTCGACTTTAGCCAGGAACGGTCTACCAAGAATGATAGGCACCACAGGTGTTGTCGGCCATATAAACCTTCATATCCACATGCTTCAAGGCTCCGGTGTCGACCTTTGACCAAGTTGACAAATACATGAGGCTCACACTAGCCCATAGATCGTAGAGAGCCTTGTAGCAATGTTAGCCTAGCCCAATAGTGATGGCAAACTTCCCTGGGTCACTCTTCTTCTCAGGGTAGTCCAACTTGTTGCACTCCTCAGTGATCTCAGTCATTCATCGCTTCTTGCTCAATATGTCTTTAAGGAACCTTACATATGATGGCATCTCGTGAAGAGCTTCTTTGAAAGATATAGTAACATTAAGGCCTTGAAGAATATTCGTAAAGCGCTGGATCTTCTTGTCCACAGGATCCCTTAATTCCTTGGAGGGAAAAGGGAGTGTCTTCTTTGTCTTCGAGCCCAAATCAGCCTTTGGAGATGTCATAGATTAGTCTACATCGATTGTGGGGTGGTTGACATCGACCTCACAGGTCGACTTCTAAGGAGGGCTCTGAGTATGATCGATATCGACTTAATGGTGGTCGATGTCGAATGGAGATTGGTCGACATTGACCTGGGTGTGGTCGATGTCGACTGCTTCCCCAGTTTCTTTGTTCCCCTCTTTTTCTTCTTCGATCTTGGGCTCTTGCAATTCATGCTCACTCCTCAAGTGGACTGCAGAAACATGTTCGGATTGTTGCCCATTGGTTGCCCTGGGAGCGATCTGAATGGCTTTGGAATTTGTGCTTCCAATTGATCCAGTTAGGTCTCCACGTTCCTCCTCCACACATCTATTTCTCAAAGCCTTGAATTTATGCCATGCAGCTGAGTATGGATGGCATTGTTTGACTGTTTGTTCTCTGCTTGGTTTCTCCTTATCTCGTCCAGGATAAACTGCAGGTCATCATTCCGTTGGTCTCTCTCAGGGTGAACATGTGCTCTGTCGGGTGGTGGATTCATTTGGTATGGTTGGGGTTGGTGATTACCCCAATTTCCTTGATATCCTCCATGATTAGGGCCCCTCATAAAGCGTGCTTCCTCATGGGTCTCAACTAGTTGCACTTGCTTGGTGTATGGGCAAGCGGTGGTGTCGTACTTCTAAGACCCACACTCAATGCAAGCTTGGTTAGCGGTCAAGAACCTTACTTTCTTCTGCAGTCGTCATACTTGATCCTTCAGAAATTGGCCTTTGACCTTAGGATCAACTTATTTGGATGGCTCATAGAATGGCATGAATAGGGTAGGCCTTGTGTCAGAAGCCACATGAGTCCCATAGGTGTTGTTAAACTCTACAAGTCTCTAAATAATATCCCAAGCTCGCGGTGGTGTGAGCTCAAGATACCTAAAAGAGGTATAGGTATTGGTCCTCTACTTCGTTGCCACATCAAGAGCATTGTAGATGACCTCTTGGAGAAAATATGGTGGTTGCCCATGAGTAGGGCATGATCTTAGCAAGTCCTTGTACCTATCCCAGACTTGTGCTAGCATCTCTCCTGGCCTCTGCTTGAAAGACATGATTTTTTGTCTTATCTGTGCCATTTTGGATGGTGGGAAGAACTTGTTTAAAAACAAATCCCTAAGCTTAACCCATGTGCGGATGGATTGTGGGGCTAAGCTCTCAAATCATTACAGGGCCTTCCCAGCAAGCGACCAACTAAAAGCTTTAAGATGCACATATTTTATATCAGCACCATCAGTAATAGTGTCACAAAGATCTATATAAGTAGTTATAAGCACCATCGAGCATTCGGTGGTCTTCCCCTCAAAAGCATGTCTCATAATCTCTGTAATAAAGTTAGTTTTAATTTTAAAAGAAATTCTAGGGATAATTATAGGAGATTCTGGCACCGTCAGTGTAGGGTGCAAGTAATCCTTAGTGATCTGGAGGATAAGGGTCATCAGCTCCTGGGCTTCTCTTCTTGCTTAGGCTTCACACTCAGCCCTTGCCTCTAGTCTTTTGTGAGCCCGAGTGAACTCGGTCTCTCTCGTAGTAAACTCTTCCACTTGCTTATGGAGCCTCTCAAGCTCCTATTGGGTGGTCTCTTTGTTGGCCATGATTCTTTTCAACTTTTCTTGTAGACAAAGGAAGTGTTCCAGTTCGTCTAAGGCCTCAAACTCTGGTGTGCGATCAGCGCGCCGCATGCTCCTTCAAAACAACACTCAAAGAGAACGTGAGAAAGACTACTAAGAGCGCGATTGATGGCTTCCCCGACAACAAAACCAAAATTTGACGTAAGGGAGAATTGAATATGCAAATATGAATATAAACACAAGCCAACTTTATGTCCTAGTGATGTACACATTTGCACCTTCTTTTATTGCATCTTTTGACTTTGTATTTCATTCGATCTCCAAAGAAAAGGGTCAAAAGAATATAAACTTCAGTAAGAATGGGCTAAAATGCAAGAGATAGAGTCTACACAAGTTTTGAGCTAACCATGCAGGAATTCGAGCGAAAACGGAGTCAAAACGGAGAAGCCAAGTGAAGCTGAGCAGAGGTAGATATCGACCCTAGACCCAGATATCGACCTCTAGGGTAGATATCGACCTTCAACATAGATATCGACCTCAACATAGACATCAAGTGAAGCTGAGAAGAGGTAGATATCGACCCTAGACCCAGATATCGACCCCCAGTGTCGATATCGACCCCCATATCGACCTCAACATAGAAATCGACCAGAGCTGAACAAGTCGAGCAGGAACAGAGACCTCGATATCGACCTCCAGTGTCGATATCGACCCCTTATCTCAACAGAAGATAGACTCGATTTCGAATGCGGATTGGAACTATATCTTCAAGGAGGCACGGGATTATCTCACACTTTCAAAGATAGAGGACAACTGAAGTTTTATTTATCTTTTACCATTAAGTTTTGTCAAAATAAAAGACCTATCCTAATTGTTCGGATAGAGTTCATAGTTTAGATAGGAGTTACAATCCTTGGATAGCGAGGATTAGTAGCCTATAAATAAAGCCCTAGGGCTGATTTGTTAGATCATCCAATAATCCAATCATCCAAGAACAATCGAATCACCCAAGACAATAGACAATAGAGTTAGAGTTAGAGAGAAGTTTTAGGGTTTGACGTTTGCGAAAGTTGACGTTGAGTTGTAAAGCTTCGGAGTTTATTTTAATGCAAGTTTATTTCTTTCAATTGACAATGAATTCCATGATGAGAAGCGAGTAGTTTCCCAAAGCTCTTAGGGTCGGGGTGAGCCCGACGTTAGCCATGCGCGCTTGAGGTAAGTATTTGATGTTGATATCGTTGTGTCTATCTCTCCTCCTACGATTCTATGTTTAGTCCTAATCGAAAGAAAAGGGATTCATGCTAACAACTTGAGTTATAAACATAAAATTGGTAGAGACAATTAGGTTTATTTGCAAGAGTAATCCTAAGAGTTGGTGTACGGCGAAAGCTTGTCCCTCGGGAGAAATAGCGCAATTGTCCGTCTTATTTATCTCATCGCATGCATTGGTTAACGTTGTGGTAAACCCTAATCCTAAGAGTTGATTTTTACATAGTTTATACACACAAAAACCCACTGTTATTTCTGTTCATTGCTTCTCTCTCCATCCTTAAATCTTCGGCCTTTCTTTGCCGACGAAGAACTAACTCACTGCAGGGAGACATCGATATCGACCCCAGACGTCGATATCGACCACTGAGTTCGTCGACAGTTTTCTGAGTAGACGACGAACATCGCTGCGGAGTTTTGCTGACATCGATATCGACACCAGACATGGATATCGACCCTTCTGTGTCGACTGGCAGTCTTCTGAGCCAGTCGACTTCGTGGACTAACATCGATATCGACCCCTTCCAGTCGATATCGACCACTTGTTTTTGTCTTTGCAGGTCTTCTGTTGCAGAGAACATCGACAGCCGAGGTCGACATCGAGGCCCAAGGTTGAAATCGAGGCTTCTGATCGACACAGACGTAAGAATTCCAAAAGCTACTAGGATCCCGCTGACACGCCTCCTCGTGGATCGATCCTGACTACCCTTCCACTACAACGGGAGGAAGTCTTGTAATTATTTGCTTAGGCCAGGAGTTGGATTACGTTTATTACATATTATTATTTGTAATTACTTGACATATCAAGCCTCCTGCAACAACAAATTGGCGCCGTTGCCGGGGAAGCAATCAATCGCGCCCTAGTAGTCTATCTCACGTCTTTATCTAGATTGGCTTTGCAGGTGTATGCGACGCGCTGATCGCCCACCTGAATTTGAAGGAGTAGACGACCCTGAGCGTTATTTCCATCTAAGGGCCCAAGCTCAAAGAATCATGGCGGAAAACGCGAACCAAGCAGAACTTATTGAACAACTAAGGAAGCAGGTTGAGGACTTAACGACTAGAGAGGCGGCACTTAAGGAGCGTGCAGATAGGGAGGAGGAAGGCCGGAGGCAAATAGAAGCCCAAATCAATGCCCTCCCTAGGAATGCCAAGCAATATATGCACCCCGCTCTCACAGTGCCTGAATCGGCAATTCTTATCCCTGCCTCTAATTTCGAAATTAAACCTAACTTCCTGACTGAAATAAGAAGGCATCAATATGAAGGAAAACCTAATGAGTGCCCTATGGCACATATTTCAACCTTCTTAGACCTTTGTGATACTATTGCTGATGGACGAAGTCTTGAATATGTCCAACTAAAAGCCTTTCGATGGTCTCTTACAGGTAAAGCATTGCAGTGGTTGGAGAGCTTAGCCCCAAGATCGCTCCGCACCTGGAATGAAGTCAAGGACGCGTTCCTCAACAAGTTCTTCCCTCCTTCTAAGACGGCATTGATCCGACAGAAAATCACGGCTTTCAAACAAAAGCCTGGTGAGGCTCTGGCGACTGTTTGGGAAAGGTTCAAGGACCTTCTACGATCATGCCCGACGCATGGCCAACCACCATATGTAATTCAGGAGATCATATACAATGCTCTTGATGCTGCAACTAAGGAGAGGATCAACACCTACACCTCCTATGGCTACCTTGAACTCGCTCCACAAGAGGCTTGGGAAACCATAGAGAGGTTGGTGGAGTTCGACAACACATATGGGACTCCTGAGGCTTCCGATACATCATCATCATCGAGGCCTGCCCCATCTATGCCCTTATATGAACCCTCCAATGTAATCGATCCGGAAGTGAAGGAGCAATTCCATAGAGATCAACTTAGAAAGCTCCAAAAGCAAGTGAGGTTCCTTTCAGCGAACCAAGATTGCATCGAATGCGGATCGCAGCGACACACCACCATCGAGTGCCCACATGCCGAACAAGTACACCTAGCAGAGACTCACCAAGAGGCGCGCTACATGAGGGGTCCCAACAACCAATATTGGGGAGACCAAAGGTTCCATCAACCACAAAGGAACCCGGTTAACCCTAGGGACCCTCTGCCTTATAGAGCTCCTGGGCACCCGGAGAGAGACCAAAAGAAGGATGATCTTCAACTTGTGTTGGACGAGATAAGGCGGAACCAAGCTAAGAACGATCAATCCAACAATGCTATCCACTCTCAACTCAATCACCTTACCACAAGGATTGGGGAGATGGATATATGGAAGAAGAACGTAGAGACCCAACTGGGTCAATTGGCGGCACAAATTCCTAGGCCGTCCGGAACACTCCCTGGGCAACCCACTACAAATCCTAAAGGACAATCCGGGACGGGCCATGTCGCAGCCATACAATTAAGGAGTGGCACCAAAGTACAAAAGCCACGGACGGAAACGGAGGAGAAAGCAGCAGACCCAGTCGACGTCGACGGACCAGTCGATGTCGACCCAGAGGTCGAAATCGACCCCCATGTCGACCCCCTGATCGACGTCGATGACACTGCAGAGCCATCAGAGCCACAACAGAGGTCGAAATCGACCCTACCAGTCGATATCGACCCAACTCCAGTCGACATCGATGTTCAGCAGGCCCCTCCGACCTCCGTTTTGGCCCCTACTCCAAAAAAGACGTTGCCATTCCCTTCCAAAGCATTGGAGGATCCCACCAAAGGTAAGTTTAGGCGCTTCATAAAGATACTTCAAGGACTCAACATCATTATCCCTCTAACAGAAGCCCTAAGCGAGATGCCTGCCTATGTGCGATTCCTGAAAGACATCCTGAGCAAGAAGAGATCCATGGCAGAGATCGCAGAGGAGTGCTCAAAGATGGACTTCCCTGAGAAGAAGAGTGATCCAGGGAAGTTTGCAATCACCGTGGGACTTGGCCAACATCGCTACAAAGCCCTATGTGACCTAGGGGCAAGTGTAAGTCTCATGCCTCTCTCTATTTGGCAAAAGGTGAACATTGGCGCACTTGAACCTGTGGACATGAAGCTCTATATGGCTGACAACTCATTCGTCAGGCCCACAGGTATAGTTGATGACGTTCCGGTAAAGGTAGGTAAGTTCTTTGTGCCTACTGATTTCATTGTATTGGAAATGCCTGAAGATCCTGTAGTGCCTATTATCCTTGGTAGGCCATTCTTAGCTACTGCAGATGCCAATATCAATGTACGTCGAGGATTACTAACCTTTACTATAGGGAACGAAGTAATAGAATTCTCTTTCAACCCGACCATGAGCGAAACAAAGCACTTGGAGCAAGTAGTCCTCTCGCCGGCTAAGGAAAAGCTTAGAAAATTTTTGTTGGCAAGGACGGAAACAGCAAGCAGGGTCGACATCGACTGGAACCAGTCGATATCGACTAAAGGCATCGAAATCGACCCCCCTTGGTCGAAATCGAGTATGCCAGATCGCTGCCAGGAGCTTATGTATGGGGTCACAGAGGTCGATATCGACCCCCACACATCGATATCGACCACAGCACTCGAAATTGACCCTCCTTGGTCGACATCGACCACCCCTCAGCCCGAAGATTTCTGTTTCGGGCCCAAACAGGTAAGCCCAGGTATGAATCCTAACCCTCCTCTATCCCTTATTGATGAATCAATTAAGCCAATTATTGATAAATCTACTAAAGAGAGGGTCAAAGCTCCATGGTTTGCCTATATTGCTAAAGTTAGGTCAAGAAAGAGAAGAAAAGCGCCCAAAGAAGAACCTAACATCAAAGAAGCCTTGGTCGCCGAGCTTCGCTACTACCAAAAGGACCTAGATGATCCAGGAGAAGGCTCACGCTCGAAGGGTCCCTACATAAAAGGGTCATAAAGCATTGACGGAGAAGTCGGCCTAGCGACTCAAAAATCTAGAGCATGTACATAAAACATTTAAATTTCGCATAGATGGTTTTTAGGACTTAACTTTTGGCTGTTTGAAACTTTTAAAACTGAGATAATTCGTGCTTTATCTATATTTCTAATAAGATTTCAGGTTATCAAGCAAAAGGAATAACGAAGAAGAGAAGAAGCTTCTGCAGAGGCAGTCGAAATCGACCAGGCAAGTCGAAATCGACCCCCTAGGGTCAAGCCATCTCCTGGAGTCGACATCGAGGACTCAGGAGCGAAAAAGAGAGGTCGATATCGACCATTATACTCGATATCGACCCCAATCAGGCAGCCCTTGTCTTCATCTTCTTCCTCGACTTCGACAGATGCAGTCGACATCGACCTCTGACATAGATATCGACTTCTGGCATCGACCTAATCTGAAATCGACCTGAATACACTGTAAGTCTCTCTCTACCCTTGTTCTTCTTTTTAATACAGTGAGGACACTGTATATTTTAAGTATGGGGTGGGGGAAAGACATGTCTTATGGTCTTAACTTGGTTTCTTCTTCGCATTGCATTCATGTTTAAATTTTTGTTTTTAGTTTTACTTTTATAAAATGTCAAAAATACAAAAAAAAACACATGTTTATTTTTAGGTTTATTTTTCTTTACCCTACTTAGATGTCCTATGATGAAAACTCAATAGCTGACTTGATCATGTAAACCCTATGGCATATTTGGATGGTTTAGCCTAAGTCCTTACAATTTTTATGTAGATTGTGAACTTGTGATGAAATTGAGCACATATGATCCTAGGCTAGAAAGCAAATCCAACAAAAATTGTCCTTGTGAGAATTTTGACCTATAGGGAGAACATCAAAAATCCCTCCGCTTTCTTGAGTGAATTTACTCTTCCTATGAATCTCTAAATGTTGTGATAGTTATTCAAAACCAATGCATATATATGATTATGTTTACGAGAATTAAATGATGGAAGCATCTTTTAAGCCATTTTTATCCTCTCTTTACCTACCCTGCATTATCCCTGCTTGAAGCCAGAACATTAGCCTGAGCCTGAAATTGCAAACTCCACAAAATTATCCCTAGCCGAATTGAGCCTGACCCCCATTTGGGAATTGAGACTTAGATTGGTTGGACTAATGCCTTGTGGAAAGAAAAGAGCATCATGTCCAGTTTTGAGCAAGGAAATTATAGGATGGTACATATTTACACTTTGTCATATTTTGTAAAAGGATTTTTTGGCTCACCATATAAATGCACATAGCTTTAGTATTATTTCTGGAAAAAAAAATCCGAAAAATATATATATATATGTATAGTGCATGAGCCAAAATCCTTAAGTCCTTTATTCATACAAGTGTTATATTTTTGAGAGCATATAATGGAAAGATGAGTTGGGAAAGAGCATTATAGAGATTGAGCTTACATTGAAGAGTTATGGTTTGGGTATTGCAAGTGTTGAGATTTAGGAGTCTTGATTCCCGAATTATAAAAGCACCACATAGCCAAATAATTCCATACCCTTTATTTCATACCAAGCCCCATTACAACCCCGCCGAATGGAGTCTTCTATGAAGTCTTCCATTGAGCGAAAGTCCTCCTGATGATTCTTATTGCATTTTCATAATTGATTGCGAAGTGGATTTTTATAAATTGCAATGTTTATGAGATTGTATATGGAATTGAGTTGAGAGTTGATCTTCATAGCCTAAACACATGAGAGTTAAGTGCAAACACATTATCCCTGTGAGGTTGGATCAAAATTGCATATGCCTATGGATCACCAAAATATGTGCTATGACGTTAAATTCACTTGCTTTGCTTTGCTACCGATTATGATGTTGCTTTTGACAAGGGCGAAGACTTGAAGGATGTGTTTTAGGTGTTGGTTATTGCTTGGTTATTGCTTGAGGACAAGCAAGTCTAAGTATGGGGTGTTTTGATGTACACATTTGCACCTTCTTTTATTGCATCTTTTGACTTTGTATTTCATTCGATCTCCAAAGAAAAGGGTCAAAAGAATATAAACTTGAGTAAGAATGGGCTAAAATGCAAGAGATAGAGTCTACACAAGTTTTGAGCTAACCATGCAGGAATTCGAGCGAAAACGGAGTCAAAACGGAGAAGCCAAGTGAAGCTGAGCAGAGGTAGATATCGACCCTAGACCCAGATATCGACCTCTAGGGTAGATATCGACCTTCAACATAGATATCGACCTCAACATAGACATCAAGTGAAGCTGAGAAGAGGTAGATATCGACCCTAGACCCAGATATCGACCCCCAGTGTCGATATCGACCCCCATATCGACCTCAACATAGAAATCGACCAGAGCTGAACAAGTCGAGCAGGAATAGAGACCTCGATATCGACCTCCGGTGTCGATATCGACCCCTTATCTCGACAGAAGATAGACTCGATTTCGAATGCGGATTGGAACTATATCTTCAAGGAGGCACGGGATTATCTCACACTTTCAAAGATAGAGGACAGCTGAAGTTTTATTTATCTTTTACCATTAAGTTTTGTCAAAATAAAAGACCTATCCTAATTGTTCGGATAGAGTTCATAGTTTAGATAGGAGTTACAATCCTTGGATAGCGAGGATTAGTAGCCTATAAATAAAGCCCTAGGGCTGATTTGTTAGATCATCCAATAATCCAATCATCCAAGAACAATCGAATCACCCAAGACAATAGACAATAGAGTTAGAGTTAGAGAGAAGTTACATGAATCCCCAGCAGCAATATAAGGAAATCAAGATCGATCCACGAGGAAGCGTGTCAGCGCTTGCCAAAGTAGCTCGAATTGAAAACGTTCTCTATAGTCGACTAGAAGTCCTCGATATCGACCAAAAGTGGTCGACGCCGATCAGGGCAGTCGATCTCCTTCTTTATCAACTCAGCAGCAGGTAATAGAAGCTCTCGATGTCAATCAGAAGACCTCAACATCGAGTAACAAACTGCAAACACCACAACTAGCAAACAAAAGAAGTCGATGTCGACTAAGGTAGTCGATGTCAAGTCAGAAACAACATCGGTCGACTCAGAAGACTGTCCACCGAGTTTAAAGTAGAAATAGAGGCATTCGACGTCGACTAAGGGGCAGTCGATGTTGAGTACAAAAATAGAATAAACAGATAATCGACAAAGATGGTCGAAGACAAGAAGGATGGTTGAGGGATCAATGATAAGAAATAATAGAGGGTTTGTTTATTCCAATCACTCACACAAAAGACTAAAACTTTAGGGTTTCAAACAATATAATAAAGACTAAAACTTTAGGATTTTCCAATGTTAGGATTTACATCGACTAAGGGGCAGTCGATGTTGAGTACAAAAATAGAGAAAACAGATAATCGACAAAGATGGTCGAAGACAAGAAGGATGGTTGAGGGATCAATGATAAGAAATAATAGAGGGTTTATTTATTCCAATCACTCACACAAAAGACTAAAACTTTAGGGTTTCAAATAATATAATAAAAACTTCCAATGTTAGGATTTACCACGACAACAACAATGCATGGAACACACAAGAATCGTAGAAAGGATCATGCTTTATTATCAAAACGATAACTTTTGCTATCATAAAAAATAGATCAGAGAGGCTCTTGCATAAAAACCTATTTGTTTCTATCTCTTCATTATTACGATTAAATCACTTTCGCAAATCAATCCTTATTACTATCCGAATTCACAATTAATTCATTTTCACTTCATAATCGCAAACAAAGAATTTCCTCTACTTTCATAGCGGAAGTAAGCATGACATAGAAGATGATAATTACATAAAAGCATCATAGATTCAAGCATACATACATGGCTATTATCGGGCTCACCTCAACCGTAGAAGTAGGACGACAACTCACGCTTCATCGCAAAGCAAGACATCATAAACATGGAAAATAAAATTGAATTAAAACTAAACTTACAACTGTAAACTAGCCTTCCTCCTCTCCTCCTCTCGGTTGTTGATGTAGGAGGAAATCAAGTCTAATAAATATAAAAAATAAATCAAACCAAATCCTTTATCCACGTAAATAAATTAAAAGACTTCCTCCCGCTTTAGTGGAAGGGAATTAGGATCGATCCACAAGGAGGCGGGTCAACGATGCCTGGATAGTCTTTAGGACTTTGCACAAGTCGACAAGTACCCTCGATATCGATTTGGGGAGTCCATATCGACTGGGGCAGTCGATTCCTAGTGTCTGACATCAATCTGTGAAAGCCTTCAGAGGAGAACAGAAAACAGAAGCAGTCGATATCGACAGGTTATGTCAATCTCGAGTGGGTCAGTGGGTTCCTGTCGACTGTTGATAGGAGGAATGTCGAGTTCTTAAATACAAAGATGTATAAATGTAAACCGTCTCCTGGCCTATTCAAATAATTACAAGACTTTTTCCCGTTGTAGTGGAAGGGTAGTCAGGATCGATCCACGAGGAGGCGTGTCAGCGAGATCCTAGTAGCGTTGGAATCTCACGTCTTACGTCGACCAGATGCCTCGATTTCGACCTTGGAGCTCGATGTCGACCTCGGTTGTCGATCCTTTCTGCAACAGAAGACCTGCAGAGACAAAAACAAGCAGTCGATATCGACTAGGGAAGGTCGATATCGATGTTAGCAGACGAAATCGACTGGCTCAGAAGACTGCCAGTCGATACAGGTGGTCGATATCGACGTCTGGGGGGTCGATATCGATGTTCAGTAACTTAGCAGTGATGATCGCCGTTGACTCAGAAAACTGTCGACGAACTCAGTGGTCGATATCGACGTCTGTGGTCGATATCGATGTCTTCTCCTGCAAAGTTGTTAGCTTTTGTCGGAAAAGAAAAGCCACAGACTTTAGGATGGATGAGGATGCAATGATCAGAAATAAAGACAGTGGTTTTATGTGTATAAACTATGTAAAAAGTAACTCCTAGGATTAGGGTTTACCACAACATTAGCCAATGCATGCGATAAGGTAAATACGACGGACAATTGCGCTATTACACCCGAGGGACAAGCTTTCGCTGTACACCAACTCTTAGGATTACTCTTGCAAATAAACCTAATTATCTCTACCAATTTTATGTTTATAACTCAAGTTGTTGGCATGAATCCCTTTTCTTTCGATTAGGACTAAACATAGAATCGTAGGAGATGATATAGACACAACGATATCAACATCTAATACTTACCTCAAACACGCATGGCTAACGTCGGGCTCACCCCGACACTAAGAGCTTTGGGGGACTACTCGCACCTCATCATGGAACTCATCTTTGATTTAAAGAAAGAAACTTGCATTAAACTATAAACTCCGAAGCTTTACAACTCAACGTCGGCTTTCGCAAACGCCAAACCCTAAAACGTCTCTCTAACTATATTGAATATAATTGAACTCTAAAATTGGATGTGTTGATGGATTCTTGAATGCCAGCCCCCTAGGGCTTTATTTATAGGGTACTAACCCTTGCTAGCCAAGGATTGTAACTTCAATCTAAACTATGAACTCTATCCAAACAATTAGGATAGGTCTTTTATTTTGATAAAATCCTACTAACTTGATAAAACTTAAAAGTAAATAAATCACAGCTGCTATCTATCTATATGTTACAAGATAAAGTCGTGCCTCCTTGAAGATAAAGTTTCCAATCCGCGTCTTGAAATCGAATCTATCTTCTGTCGAGATAAGGTCGATATCGACTTTGGAGGTCGATATCGATGTCTGTATTTCTGCTCGACTTGTCCATCTCCACTCGATGTCTATGTTGAGGTCGATATCGATGTTGAAGGTCGATATCTATGTTGAAGGTCGATATCTACCTCTGCTCAGCTTCACTTGGCTTCTTCGTTTTGACTCCGATTTTAATCCAATTCCTGCATATTCAAACCAAAACTTGTGCAGACTCTACCTTATGCATGTTAGCTCATTCTACACAAATTCCTCTTGTTTTCAACCTTTGTTTGAGGAATCGAATGAAATATGAAGTGAAAAGATGCAATAAAAAGAGGTACAAATATGTACATCAAAACACCCCATATTTATACTTGCTTGTCCTCAAGCAATAACCAAGCAATAACCAACACCTACAACACACCCTTCAAGTCGTCACCCTTGTCAAAAGCAACATCATAAGCGGTAGCAAAGCAAAGCAAGTGAATTCAACGTCATAGCACATATTTGGGCGATCCATAGGCATATGCAATTTTTTATCCAACCTCACAGGGATAATGTGTTTGCACTCAACTCTCATGTGTTTAGGTTATGAAGATCAACTCTCAACTCAATTCCATACACAATCTCATAAACATTGCAATTTATAAAAATCTACTTCGCAACCAATTATGAAAATGCAATAAGAACCATCAGGAGGACTTTTGCTCAATGGAAAACTTCAAAGAAGACTCCATTCGGCGGGGTTGTACTGGGGCTTGGTATGAAATAAAAGGTATGGAATTATTTGGCTATGTGGTGCTTTTATAATTCGGAAATCAAGACTCCTAAATCTCAACACTTGCAATATCCAAACCATAACTCTTCCATGTTGCTCTTTCCAAGCTCAATGCTCCATAATGCTCTTTCCCAAACTCATCTTTCCATAATATGCTCTAAAGATGCACTAAAAGATGTAAATCATACTACCAACCCTTCTTTCAAACTCTAATATGCCTCTAAAAAATATAACACTTGTATGAAATAAATAAAGGACTTAAGGATTTTGACTCATGCACTATATACATATATCTCTTTTTTTTTGACGAAAATAATGAATAATACTGAAAAAATATGTGCATTTATATGGTGAGCCAAAAATCCTTTTACAAAAGATGACAAAATGTAAATATGCACCAACCCATAATTTCCTTGCTCAAAACTGGACAATATGCAATTTTCTTTCCACCAGGCATTAGTCTGGCCAATCTAAGTCTCAATTCCCAAATGGGGGTCAGGCTCAATTCGGCTAGAGATAATTCTGTGGAGTTTGCAATTTCAGGCTCAGGCTAATTTTCCGGCTTCAAGCAGGGATAATGCAGGGTAGGTAAAGAGATGATAAAAATGGCTTAAAAGATGCCTTCATCATTTAATTCTCGTAAACATAGACATATTTATGTATTGGCTTTGAATAACTATCACAATATTTATAGATGCATAGGAAGAGTAAATTCACACAAGAAAGCGGAGGGATTTTTTATGTTCTCCCTATAGGCCAAAATTCTCACTAGGACAATTTTTGTTGGATTTGCTTTTTAGCCTAGGATCATATGTGCTCAATTTCATCACAAGTTCACAATCTACATAAAAAATTTCAAGGACTTAGGCTAAACCATCCAAATATGCCATATGATTTACATGATCATGTCAGCTATTGAGTTTTCATCATAGGACATCTAAGTAGGGTTTAAAAACAAACTTTAAAAGTAAACATGCATTTTTTTTGTATTTTTGACATTTTTCTATTTTTGGATTTTTTTGACATTTTATAAATGTAAAACTAAGAACAAAAATTTAAACATGAATGCAATGCGAAGAAGAAAACCAAGTTATGACCATAAGACATGTTTTTCCCCCACCCCATACTTAAAATATACAGTGTCCTCATTGTATTTAAAAAGAAGAACAAGGGTAGAGAGAAACTCACAGCGCAACCTGCGGATTCAAGTTAATTTCCAGGTTAGGTCGATGCTAGAAGTCGATATCTATGTCAGTGGTCGATGTCGACTACATCTGTCGAAGTCGACGAAGAAGATGAAGATAAGGGCTGCCTAATTATGGTCGATATCGACCTCTGCTTTTTGCTCCTGAGTCCTCGATGTCGACTCCAGGAGATGGCTTTACCCTGGGGGGGTCGATTTCGACTGGCCTGTCGATTTCGACTACCTCTGCAGTAGCTTCTTATCTTCTTCGTCATTCCTTTTTGCTTAGAAACCTGAAATCTTTGTTAGATTATAGATAAAACCACAAATTATCTCAGTTATAAAAGTTAAAAAAAAAAGCCAAAAGTCAAAATCCTAAAAACCATCTATGAAAGATTTAAGGGTTTTATGTACATGCTCTAGAGTTTTGAGTCGCTAGGCCGACTTCTCCGTCAATTCTTCACGACCCATTAATGTAGGGACCCTTTGAGCTTGAGCCTTCTCCTGGATCATCTAGGTCCTTTTGGTATTAGCTAAGTTCGGCGACCAAGGCTTCTTTGATGTTAGCTTCTTCTTTGGGCGCTTTACTTCTCTTTCTTGACCTAACTTTAGCAATATAGGCAAACCATGGAGCTTTGACCCTCTCATTAGTAGAATTATCAATAATTGGCTTAATTGATTCATCAATAAGGGACAGAGGAGGGTTGGGAGTCATACCTGGGCTTACCTGTTTGGACCCGAAACAGAAGTCTTCGGGCTGAGGGGTGGTCGATTTCGACCATGGTGGGTCGATTTCGAGTGCTCTGGTCGATGTTGACATAAGGGGATCGATATCGATGTCTGTGACCCCATACTTAAACTCCTGGCAACAATCTGGTATACTCGATTTCGACCAAGGGGGGTCAATTTCGATGTTTCTAGTCGATATCGACTGGTTCCAGTCGATGTCGACCCTGCTTGCTGTTTCCGTCCTCGCCAACAAAAATTTTCTAAGCTTTTCCTTAGCCGGCGAGAGGGCTACTTGATCTAGGTGCTTTGTTTCACTCATGGTTCGGTTGAAAGAGAATTCTATCACTTCTTTCCCTATAGTAAAGGTTAGTAATCCTCGACGTACATTAATATTGGCATCAGCAGTAGCTAAGAAAGGCCTACCAAGTATAATAGGTACTACAGGATCTTCGGGCATCTCCAATACAATGAAATCAGTAGGCACAAAGAACTTACCTACCTTTACTAGAACGTCATCAACCATACATGTGGGTCTGACGAATGAATTGTCAGCCATATAGAGTTTCATGTCCACAGGTTCAAGTGCCCCAATATTTACCTTTTGCCAAATAGAGAGAGGCATGAGACTTACGCTTGCCCCTAGGTCACACAGGGCCTTGTAGCGATGTTGGCTGAGCCCCACGGTGATTTCAAACTTCCCTAGATCACTCCTCTTCTCAGGGAAGTCCATCTTTGAGCACTCCTCTGCGATCTCTGCCATGGATCTCTTCTTGCTAAGGATGTCTTTGAGGAATCGCACATAGGCGGGCATCTCTCTTAGGGCTTCTGTAAGAGGGATAGTAACGTTAAGACCTTGAAGAATTTTTACAATGCGCCTAAACTTACCTTTGGTGGGATCCACCAATGCTTTGGATGGGAATGGCAACATCTTCTTTGGTGGAGGGGCCAAAACGGTGGACGGAGGGGCATGCTGGACATCGATGTCGACTGGGCTCTGGTCGATATCGACTGGAATGGTTGATGTCGACCTCTGTTGTGGCTTTAGAGGCTCTGCAGTGGCATGGACGTCGACCAATGGGTCGACCTGGTGGTCGATGTTGACCTCGTCCTCGACATCGACTGGGTTGTCGATGTCGACTAGATCTACTGCTTTCTCCGATTCCGTTCGTGGCTTTTGTAATTTGTTGCCACTCCTTAATTGCATGGCTACGACATGGCCCATCCTAGCTTACCCCATAGGATTGGTAGTTGGTTGCCCAGGGAATGTTCCGGACGGTCTAGGGATTTGTGCCGCCAATTGACCCAGTTGGGTCTCTACGTTCTTTTTCCAAATATCCATCTCCCCAATCCTTGTGGTAAGGTGATTGAGTTGAGAATGGATGGCATTGTTGGATTGATCATTCTTAGCCTGGTTCCGCCTGATTTCATCCAGCACAAGTTGTAGATCATCCTTACGTTGGTCCCTCTTCGCGTGCCCAGGAGCTTTATAAGGCAGGGGGTCCCTAGGGTTAACCGGGTTCCTTTGTGGTTGATGGAACTTTGGTCTCCCCAATATTGGTGATTAGGACCCCTTATGTAGCGCGCCTCTTGGTGAGTCTCCGCTAGTTGTACTTGCTCAGCATGGGGGCACTCGATGGTGGTGTGCCGCTGCGATCCGCATTCAATGCAATCCTGGTCTGTTGAAAGGAGCCTCACTTGTTTTTTGAGCTTTTGAAGTCGATCTGTATGGAATTGCTCCTTCACGTCTGGATCGATTACCTTAGAGGGTTCATATAATGACATAGATGGGGCAGGCCTCGACGATCATGGTGTGTCGGAAGCCTCAAGAGTCCCATATGTGTTGTCGAACTCCACCAACCTCTCTATGGTCTCCCAAGCCTCTTGTGGAGCGAGTTCAAGGTATCCATAGGAGGTGTAAGTGTTGATCCTCTCCTTGGTTGCAGCATCAAGAGCATTGTAAATGATTTCCTGAATAACGTAAGGTGGTTGGCCATGCGTCGGGCATGATTGTAGTAGGTCCTTAAACCTTTCCCAAACAGTCGTCATAGCCTCACCAGGCTTTTGTTTGAAAGCCGTGATTTTCTGTCGGATCAACGCCGTCTTAGAAGGAGGGAAGAACTTTTTGAGGAACGCGTCCTTGACTTCATTCCAGGTGCGGAGCGATCTTGGGGCTAAGCTTTCCAACCACTGCAATGCTTTTCCTGTAAGTCACCAACGAAAGGCTTTTAGTGGGACATATTCAAGACTCTGTCTATCAGCAATAGTATCACAAAGGTCTAAGAAGGTTGATATATGTGCCATAGGGCATTCATTAGGTTTTTCTTCATATTGATGCCTTCTTATTTCAGTAAGGAAGTTAGGTTTAATTTCAAAATTAGAGGCAGGGATAAAAATTGTCGATTCAGGCACTGTGAGCGCGAGGTGCATGTATTGCTTGGTTTTCCAAGGGAGGGCATTGATTTGGGCTTCTATTTGCCTCCGGCCTTCCTCCTCCCTGTCAGCACGCTACTTAAGTGCCGCCTCTCTAGTTGTTAAGTCCTCCACCTACTTCCTTAGTTGCTCAATCAACTTAGTCTGGTTAGTGTTGTCTGCCATGATTCTCTGAGCTTGGGCTCTTAGGTGGAAATAGCGCTCAGGGTCGTCTACTCCTTCAAATTCAGGTGGGCGATCAGCGCGTCGCATACACCTGCAAAGCCAAACTAGATAGAAACGTGAGATAGACTACTAGAGCGCGATTGATTGCCTCCCCGGCAACGGCGCCAATTTGTTGATAGGAGGAATGTCGAGTTATTAAATACAAAGATGTATAAATGTAAACCGTCTCCTGGCCTATGCAAATAATTACAAGACTTCCTCCCGTTGTAGTGGAAGGGTAGTCACGATCGATCCACGAGGAGGCGTGTCAGCGGGATCCTAGTAGCGTTAGAATCTCACGTCTTACGTCGACCAGAATCCTCGATTTCGACCTTGGAGCTCGATGTCGACCTCGGCTGTCGATCCTTTCTGCAACAGAAGACCTGTAGAGACAAAAACAAGCAGTCAATATCGACTAGGGAAGGTCGATATCGATGTTAGCAGACGAAATCGACTGGCTCAGAAGACTGCCAGTCGACACAGGTGGTCGATATCGACGTCTGGGGGGTCGATATCGATGTTCAGTAACTTAGCAGTGATGATCGTCGTCGACTCAAAAAACTGTCGACGAACTCAGTGGTCGATATCGACGTCTATGGTCGATATCGATGTCTTCTCCTGCAAAGTTGTTAGCTTTTGTCGGCAAAGAAAAGCCGAAGACTTTAGGATGGATGAGGATGCAATGATCAGAAATAAAGACAGTGGTTTTATGTGTATAAACTATGTAAAAAGTAACTTCTAGGATTAGGGTTTACCACAACGTTAACCAATGCATGCGATAAGGTAAATACGACGAACAATTGCGCTATTACACCCGAGGGACAAGCTTTCGCTGTACACCAACTCTTAGGATTACTCTAGCAAATAAACCTAATTTTCTCTACCAATTTTATGTTTATAACTCAAGTTGTTAGCATGAATCCCTTTTTCTTTCGATTAGGACTAAACATAGAATCGTAGGAGATGATATAGACACAATGATATCAACATCTAATACTTACCTCAAACACGCATGGCTAACGTCGGGCTCACCCCGACCCTAAGAGCTTTGGGGGACTACTCGCACCTCATCATGGAACTCATCTTTGATTTAAAGAAAGAAACTTGCATTAAACTATAAACTCCGAAGCTTTACAACTCAACGTCGCCTTTCGCAAACTCCAAACCCTAAAACTTCTCTCTAACTATATTGAATATAATTGAACTCTAAAATTGGATGTGTTGATGGATTCTTGAATGCCAGCCCCCTAGGGCTTTATTTATAGGCTACTAACCCTTGCTAGCCAATGATTGTAACTTTTATCTAAACTATGAACTCTATCCAAACAATTAGGATAGGTCTTTTATTTTGATAAAATCCTACTAACTTGATAAAACTTAAAAGTAAATAAATCCCAGCTGCTATCTATCTATATGTTACAAGATAAATCCGTGCCTCCTTGAAGATAAAGTTTCCAATCTGCGTCTCGAAATCGAATCTATCTTCTGTCGAGATAAGGTCGATATCGACGTTGGAGGTCGATATCGATGTCTGTATTTCTGCTCGACTTGTCCATCTCCACTCGATGTCTATGTTGAGGTCGATATCGATGTTGAAGGTCGATATCTACCTCTGCCCAGCTTCACTTGGCTTCTTCGTTTTGACTCCGATTTTAATCCAATTCCTGCATATTCAAACCAAAACTTGTGCAGACTCTACCTTATGCATGTTAGCTCATTCTACACAAATTCCTCTTGTTTTCAACCTTTGTTTGTGGAATGGAATGAAATATGAAGTCAAAAGATGCAATAAAAAGAGGTACAAATATGTACATCATCGACTCAGAAGATTGTCGATAAGGGTTGGCTCGATGCAGGGTGGTCGATATCGACTCAAGAGGTCAAATCGAGTACTTTCACAGACAGTAACGAATGCAGAAAAATAAAGAAATAAAATAAACTCCTAAGGCAGGGAATTACCACGATGATAACAATGAATGCATTATTACTTTAATCACATAAAAGATTAAGCTTTTCTCATAATCAATTAGGAATATAGAGGTTCTCGCATAGAAACCTAATTGTTTCTACCTTTTCATAACTAGGTTTTAGTCAACTTTCGAAGGCAAAACCTAATTACTATCCAAATTCACATGTATAATCTACTTTCGCTTCATATAAGGTAAATAAGGAATGATCCTAAACTCGCATTAAGGATTGAGCGCGGGGTAGAAGATGAAATCGCAAAATCAAATAGGGAATAAAGCGACTAACATGGCTATCTCCGGGCTCACCCCGACCCTAGAAGTAGGACGACTACTCACTCTTCATTGGGGAAAACATAATTGCATAAAAATAGAAATTTTGCATTAAAATTTCAAAAGAAAACTAATCGTACAACCACCGCCTTCTTCTCCACTATCTCCTACTTCTCTCGCCTTTCTCTCTTTCTTCTCTTTGGTTGCTTGATTGTTTGTCATTCGGAATGAGTAAAGTCAGCCCCTTAGGGCTTTATTTATAGCCTCCTAACCCCTACTAGCCAAGGATTGGAGTCATAATCCTACTAAGATTGGTAAATGGAAAGTTTATCTAAACTAAATTATATCCTAAAATAAAATATTAAAATAGGTAATATTCCCTAACATGTTTGGAATATACCCCTAAGATAGATGAATCTTGGTAGATGATAGATGTCTTTGTGGCTAAGCAATATCCTCCAAAGATTCGGCCCAATCCGCGTGTCTCACACGTCTGTTGCACCAGTCGATGTCGAGTTGACAGGTCGATATAGAGTGACCTATGTCGAGTCGATTTGGTTTGTTGTGGTCGACATGGCTTTGGCTCGATCTTCATCTTTTCTCCTCAGTCGATCTCGGGTTCATTGGTCGATATCGAGTGCATGTATCGAGATCGAGTACTTTCATGTCGAGATCGAGCTCTTCTTCTTTGTCTTGTTTCTTCTCTAGAATGCTCCGTTTTCTGCGAAATCAAACCAAAACTTGTGTAGACCTCTATATCTTGCAAATGAACTCAAACTTCACAAATTCACTACTTTCCCAACCCGAAAGTATAAAATATGCATGAAAACGGAAAAGATGTAGGCATGAAACATGGTGAAATACGCGCACATCAGCTGTCTCTCTCTAACTAGGGCACATAATTGTTTGTGTTCTTGGATGATTTGAAACCCTAGCCCTAATGGCTTTATTTATAGTAATCTACTCTTGCTCCTTAAAAAATAAATTCTATCTAATATGGAAATATAAATCTTTTATCTAAAATTATATCTAACTAATAAAAAGCCCTTGGGTAAAATGGAAATTACCCATAAGGAAAGATAAGGAAAAATCTCATGCAAGTCTTTCCTCAAAAGATTCGGCCTGATCAAATCCACGTCTGCAACACGTGAAATTCCGATCGACGTCGAGCGGAGTAGTCGACGTCGAGTGCCCTTCAGTTGCACTCGATCTCGAGCAGTGGTCGTCGTAAAGCTTGAATTTTGTATGCTCTTCCTTCCAGTCCAGTAGCTTGATTCCTCAAATTCCTTAGTCGACATCAATGACTTTCAGTCTACGTCGAGCTCCTTTTCAGCTCCGTGGCTTCCTTGCAACTGCTCCAATTTAGCTCTGAATTCTGCGAAAATAAACAAAAACTTGTGTAGATCTCTATACCTTACAATTAATCATTTCTTATACAAATTCATAGCATTCCCAACCCAAAATGTACATAAATGACAAAATTCAGAATAAAAGTAAGCACAAAACATGGTCAATTATGCGGTTATCAATTCTTTCCATTGTGATAGGTGATATTTTGTATATTGTTCTTGTTGTTGTTGGGTGTTGAAGCTCTGACCCCCTCAAATATGATCTTATTCCTAATTGTTCATATACACCACTAGACAGTGGCTTGATGTGTTTTTTTGTTTGTAGATTGTTTTCCAAAAACCTCGGTGTTCAAATGCTTTAGGCTTTTTTTTTTGTTTTTGTTTGTGTATTCTGAATAGTTTCTCATAATTGATAATCAATTTTTCTTATGAGGTATGTTGTGTATTGACAATTAATGAATAGGTGAATTGAGTCTTCATCACATTGGTTCCATAGGTTAATGGCATGGAAAGATTAGAAATTATTTTATAATCTTTGAAAGCTTAAAGATTAAAAAGAAACGACGAGGAAAAGTTGAAAACTAAAAAAATTCCAAGAGAAAAATAACAATCTTGTATAACGTGATTGACGTTTATCTCTTCTATTTACATCCTCTCGATTTGGTTTCAACAATATTATATTCTCATTATTCACATCTTTTTTTTTATCTTGACAATCAATTTGTCTGATATGTTGTATTCTTACTAGCTTGTTAAAAAAACTGTAATAGCTAACTTTTTCTCAACGTGCACAGAAACGTGGATTTGAACCTAGTGGAAGTTATATAAGAAACTACATGAGAGGGTTTTCATTCTTGTCACAATGTATAAAAAAAATAAGATTAAAAATTTACAACTTTATCCTAAACTTTATCATAATTTTAGTGGTGGGTAAGGAACAATTGAAGTTGAGTAGCAAAGTTAATAAGGCAATTTGTTATACTTCTAAAGTCTTTTTAAAAAGAAAAAGGGGAAGACATCATTCACTAACCTTACAAGCTACGAATTAATGTATAATAATTTTTCCACCTCACTGAAATTTACCCGATATTTAATATTTGATTTATTTTTTGGACAATCCAAGATTTCTTGTTCGATTGGTTTTATTTTCAGCAATAAAATTAGGGGCTACTATACACGGTCAATATATCGTCTAATACACGGTAGTTAACCGCAATCGCGGATTACGAGTCCGCGCTTTAGTTATTTTTAAAAAAAAAATTTCGCAACCACGGATTACGAATCTGCGGTTGCAATTTATTTTTTAAATTTCCGCAACCGTGGATTGTGAGTTTGCGGATTTCCGCAAACTCACAATCCGCGATTGCGATTTTTTTTTAGTTTTTAATTATGTTAATCCCTATGATTACGATAAGAATACGGATAAATATTATCCCTATGATTACGGATAAATATTAACGATATTTGACCGTATCGCGTTGATATAAATTTTGGATATGCGATAAGAATATTTGAAGATATCGCATTTTAAAGATAATTTAGGATAGATATATTTGGATATAAATTTATTTTATTTCCTAGAATATTTGCCGACGATCTCTATAAATATCTTGCGCGTTTAGAGCACAAGTATCTTAACAATTTAACCTTTCTCGCGAAGCGAATATTTCCAATATCCTAAATTTGTCCCTATTTCTTCGTCATGTGAAGATGATCTACCATTCAACCCATATAGTTACAGCAATCCGCAAGAACTTCTAACTCACGTCGATGTAAGTCTACTCACGATTCTAGTAAAATCTCAAATATTTATCTTTCATGTTTCAAATATGTTTGAATATATATTATATATATATGATAACATTAGGGAAATTTATTTTACATCTATATTTTTTGAATGTGTTTGTTTCTCGTGTGTATAGTAATATTTATGCATATACCATCAATATTTATCACAATAATAGGGAATTTTATTTCACATCTATATGTTTTGAATGTGTTTGTTTCCAATGTGTGTGTATAGTAATATTTATGTATATACCATTAATATGTTTTTAATTCTAGGATCTCCCCGACCTTCCTCTAGTCTTGGGTACCGATTATTCGGCTATGTTTCAGATAGGTGGATATTTCTTTGAGTCAAAAAACCCAAAGGAATGGGCTCGTTTTATGGCCAGAATAAGAAATATGGTGTTAATAACTCAAAGGTCTTGGAAGAACAAGCGAAATGGGTTAGGTGTCTTTCGTTTGGTTTGCGAGTACTATGGCCATGCTAGAGGCAAGCCCGATGTAACGGCCCGGGATTATGATTCCCAAGTTACGTTTCGAGGGATAAAACCCCTCATTAGGATCTTGCGCCCCGAGTACAGGTTGAAGGTTTGAAATCAAGGATTTGTAGTTTAAAGCGGGATTTCGTACCCAAATTCGGAAGGTCTGCTGGAGACCCCGGGGTAATCCCTGTACCTATCCTAAGTCTACAAAGCGAAAAATCTTTTATCATACAAAGGACATAAATTCTAAAACAATACAACCAGTGTCGCGGCTGAGCTGGATCAAAACAGAGTATAATTAGGAAGAAATCCCAAAAGTGTGAATCTGGTGAAGTCAGGGTTCAAACACTCACTCTCCGCCATATGAATGGACCCCGTCATAACAGCACAAAATCAAGTAATGGAACGGGTACCTGAAACTATACCACAAGTCAGGCCAAGTGTTCGCCTGCGGGTCCTTTGACAGCGCTGAGGACATATAATACGCCTATACCTAGAATAAGGATGCCTTCATGTAGTACTGAAATGTTAACCACACTATCATGCTCCTAATGCATATATACGAAATATGAAGTAAGGCCTTAACAAAGAATACCAAGTGCTATATCCCTCTTCTACCACCACCCCATTTTCCAGATAGGGTGGAGACTGGCCAGTTCGATGCTATAACATATCACATCTCGTCATCATATCGTACCTCGTGCTCATCTCGTATCTCATGATATATATATATATAATGACTCGAGGAGGACAACACCCGATGAAGCTGGGTTGTCCTATGACCCTAACAACGACTCTAGGACTCACAGATAACGACCGTTCTGCATTCAAACGCATACAGAATAAGAATGCTCAATCGTAAGTGCAATTCCTAAGCATGATACTACATGACATACTTTTATGCATATGCAACACCTACATATTATATGACACATCAGGCAGGAGGTCCTGGTTACTGAGTAAGCCACGGAGGTACTTACCTGGCTAGAAGATCGGCAAAAGAAGAATCCAGCACACAGTAGTCACGATCACAGAATATCACCTAATTACATAACGAGAATACACTGAGTAAACTTCTACAATCTCTCTGAACACATATATCACACACTCATACAAACAGATAAATAAACAAGTTCGCATCCATCATACTTCCAGTTCATCCTGATCAAGCATCTCTCATCTCATACCATTCAACATATATAATCCGTCATCTTATCAGCTTAAGTTAACCTCTATATCCTACTTAGCTAAATTCGCATATATTACGATTTCATACTCATACTTTCCATAAGGATATATATATATATATATATATATATATATATATATATATATATATATATATATATATATATATATATATCATCATCATCATCATCGGTAACCAATATTTAATCCTTTATAATAAATCACCACAAGTCATGTTATTAGACACACATATCATGCCGTTAGTCAAACGATCATATTATCATGCTAGTTAGTCATCGAATAAGTCTTATCCCCAAGTTAGTTCCAAAATCGTTTCAAATCCGAATTAATTAGTTAAGAATTCCGACCCTTGAAAATATCCGTTACATTCTTTTCCAAATTCTTTTTAAACCTCCAAGTCCAAAAAGAATGTTATATTTTAAACCTCCAATAATATTATATTTTATTTAAAATACCCTAAATAATATTTTATATTTTAATCTTCAGTTAATATTAATTAATTAAATAAATAATTTTAAATTACAAAACCGTCCCACGAAATCGCGCCAAAACTGAACAGTGCCACGGCTTGGCCGCGCCCGCGGCCTTCGTCTTCAACATCCGTTCGACGGCTGGTTCTTCCTCGTCGTTGGAGCTCGGGTTTTTCCCCATTTCCACCCCCTCTCAACCTGCACTCATCCCTCACTCACTCCCGACTAATGTAAACATCAAATAGGCTCGAAAACGGATCGAAACGAGGAAGAAAGTGGAAGCTCACCGGTGGATTTTTTGCAACTTTGGAGCTCTCGACCAGAGTTCTGGGCGTCTTCGGTGGCTCGTGATGGCTCGTCGGACCTACACCGGACAGAGGTGAGCACGATGGTGAAGTCCGAGGGCGATTCCGATCGAAAACGAGTGAGAACGGCTTACCGGAAGTTTGGTTCGAGAATGAATCGGGCGGAGACCTTGGTGGTGGCGCTAGAGGCTCGGGGTTGCTTCGGGGGCTGGTGGTGGCTCCGACGGGTGGCGGTGGATGCCGGAGGAGGTGACGGTGGTGGCGCTGGGCTGGTGGAGGGGTGGCGGCAAGGTGGTGGTGGAGATCGATGGTGATGATGGATGAAGAGGGGAAGAGAGTGAAGTGGTGATGGTGAATGACGATGAATGAAGGATGGAGAGGGTGATGGGAGGTATAGGCAGCTGCAGGGTGAGGGGGTTGAGGGAAGCAGGTGAGAGTGGTTGAGGGTGGTGTGTGGGTTTGGGTAACCAATACCCGGAATTAAATCCCGAATACGCGAATTTCGAATCCCGAAATTAATCCACGAATGTTAGTTTCCCCGACTCTCGCTTTCCTGATCAATTAGATTTTTCAAACTTAAAAGGATATCACCATCCGATTTTATTTTAAATCTTTTCGAGGCGAAAAGACGGAATCGTTCGTCAAACATTTGAATTCAGGTCGGAATCTGTTAAACGGGTTTTAAATCCGATTTAATTAAATCTTAAATTTCATTTTTTTCCGATAAATTAGGATTTAAAATCTGAGCCTTTACATCATCCACCTCTAAAAACAAGTCTCGTCCCCGAGACTAAAACATTTTTAAAACTGGGGATGAAGTTTGAAATTGGTGAGTCCAAGGATCATGCAATTGATTCTGTAAGCATCTCATAAGTGCCCCCATGAGATCCTCACAATACCGTTGCCGTGATCATAATATCCCCAAAAGACCGTAGCAAGAATGTAATATGGGCCCCTACCACATCCTTACTCCGACTCCTCGGTCATATCATAACTCAAAACATCACAACGTCCTCTTTAAAACACCGTTCAAAAATTCCCTAATCCGGCGTTAGTCAAGCAAATTTTCAAATTTCAGGAGGTGGAATCATCCACCTCTAAGGGCTAATCTCATATTCTCTTCCTAGGTTCCATGTTATGGTCGAATTCCAATACTTCAGCTTCCATCATCTCTATCATCAAGCATCATATATATATATATATATATATATATATATATATATATATATATATATATATATATAGATTGGCACTCATATCACATATTAATAGCATGACTTAAACACGTCAAGGATAGTAGCATACCCTAATATTTTTAGCACACCATCATATCATCAAGCCTCATCACATCATATCACCAAGGATCTGCACACAACTACCAAGCATAAGCACGAAATCACGGAGATATCGCTAACCCATCCCCAATCCAACTAGACAACTCACCGCACTCGCGAGGTCAAGGAAATATCTACGTTCGGCTCGACATAAGACGCAAGCAGCTCATATAGGACATCCCCATAGCTAGCCCAAATGCTCTCCTCGGTCTCCCAGGTGGCCTCCTCAGGACTCCTCCTAGACCACTGAACTAGAAGCAAAGGGACCTCCATGTTCCTAAGCCTCTTGACTCGACGGTCAAGGACCCTCACCGGACGCTCCACAAAGGTATGGTCAGGCTCGATGCGAAGGTCTGAGTGGTCGAGGACATGACTAGGGTCGAGAATATACTGGCAGAGCTGGGAGACATGAAAGACGTCATGGACGCCAACCAAGGATGGAGGTAAGGCCAAACGATAAGCTACCTCACCGACTCTCTCTAGGATCTCAAATGGGCCTATGAACCTCGGACTCAGCTTCCCCTTAATGCCGAACCGTCGAACTCCCCTGGTGGGCGAAACCCGAAGCCATACATGCGAACCCACCTCGAACTCAATCTCTGTTCTACGTCTGTCTGCATATTTCTTCTGGCGATCCTGAGCTACTCTCATATGCTCCCGAATGCGACCCACCTGATCAACTGTCTCTCTAACTATCTCAGGTAACGACAACACTGTATCTGCAGGCTCGTCCCAACAAACTGGCGACCTACATCGTCTCCCGTACAAGGCCTCGTATGGAGCCATCTCGATCGATGCATGGTAGCTGTTGTTGTACGAAAACTCCACTAGCGGCAGATACCTAACCTACTGATGACCCCACTCCAAAACACACGATCGTAACATGTCCTCCAAGGTCTGAATCGTCCTCTCACTCTGCCCGTCTGTCTGAGGATGAAAAGCTGTACTGAAATGCAGTCTGGTCCCTAGGCTCTCCTGAACCTGATACCAAAACCTCGAGGTGAACCGTCCATCTCTGTCAGATACAATCCTCGCAGGTACTCCATGAAGTCTCACGATCTGGCGGATGAACTCCTCAGCTAATCGCGATGCTGGCCATGTCTCCTGAATCGGAATAAAATGAGCTGACTTGGTCAACCTATCGACCACAACCCAAATGGCATCGAAACCTCGAACATCCCGCCTCGATCTGGTGACGAAATCCATAGAAATGTCTGTCCACTTCCACTCGGGAACTGGAAGCGACCTGACAAGTCCTCCCGGTCTCTGGTGCTCAATCCGAACCTGCTGGCACACCTGACATCTGGCTACAAAGTCTGTGATGTCTGCTCGCATCCTCTGCCACCAATAATACCTCCTCAAATCCTGATACATCTTATTCGTCCCTGGATGGACCGAATAAGGAGTGGAGTGAGCCTCCTGCATGATCCTCTGCCTCAGATCTGACGTCGACGGAACTACAACTCTGCCCTGAAAGGTGAGCATCCCATCTGCTCTCTCTGCAAGCTCTCTGAATCTGCCTTGAGCCATCCGCTCCCTCAGAACTGCAATCTCTGGACAGTCTGCCTGACCTCGACGAATCTCCTCCGTCAACTCAACCTGAACCTCCAAGAATGATAACTGACCACTCTCCCGCTGAACCCACACCTCGAAGCAACACCTCATCAAATCTGTCTACAAATCCCTCTAAGCTGTAAGCCTCGCAACCGATGCCTCCTGATGAGTCTTCCTACTGAGCGCATCTGCCACCACATTGGCCTTCCCTGGGTGATAAACTATGTCCAAGTCATAGTCCTTTAGAAGCTCTAGCCACCGTCTTTGTCGCATGTTCAGCTCCTTCTGAGTGAAAATATACTTCAAGCTCTTGTGATCCGTCATCACCTTGCATGAAGTGCCGTACAGGCAATGCCTCCAAATCTTCAGAGCATGAACTACAACTGCCAACTCCAAGTCATGAACGGGATAGGACACCTCTGCAGGCTTCAACTGACGTGAACCATAAGCGATGACTCGATCTCTCTGATGCAGAACAAATCCCAATCCAGAACGTGAAGCGTCTGTGTAGATGACGAAGTCCTCTGTCCCATCTGGTAACGCTAGAACTGGAGCGGTCGTCAGCTTCTCCTTCAGAAGCTCAAAGCTGGCCTGACACTCTACACTCCACTCAAACGGAACATCCTTCTTCAGCAGCTGCGTCATCGGCCTAGCAATGCTCGAGAAACCCTGGACGAATCTCCTGTAGTAGCTGGCCAATCCTAGAAACGAGCGGATGTCCCTGACATTCTTGGGCACCTCCCAAGCAATGATAGCATCAATCTTCGCCGGATCCACGGCGACTCCCTCAGCTGAAATCACATGGCCTAAGAAAGCCACCTCTGTGAGCCAGAACTCACACTTGCTGTATTTCCCATACAGCTGATGCTTTCTCAGCGTCTCGAGCACAATCCTCAGATGCTCCTCGTGCTCCTCTCTACTCCTCGAGTAGACTAAAATGTCATCTATGAAGACGACGACGAATCTGTGCAGGTAGTCGATAAACACGCGGTTCATGAGCTCCATGAAAGCAGCTGGTGCATTGGTCAGCCCAAACGACATGACCACGAACTCGTAGTGACCATAGCGGGTCCTGAAAGCGGTCTTCTGGACATCATCTGGCTTCACTCTCAGCTGGTGATAACCCGACCTCAAATCAATCTTCGAGAAGACAACGGCGCCCTGCAGTTGATCCAACAAGTCGTCAATCCTGGGAAGGGGATAACGGTTCTTCACCGTCGCACGGTTCAGTTCCCTATAATCGATGCATAGCCTCAATGACCCATCTTTCTTCTTGACGAACAGCACTGGTGCTCCCCAAGGTGATGCACTGGGCCTGATGTAACCCTTCTCGGCTAGCTCCTCCAACTGAGCCTTCAGCTCTGCCATCTCCGTCGGTGCCATGCGGTAAGGGACACGCAAAATGGGCCTGGTGCCTAGCTCTAGCTCGATCGCAAAGTCGACCTCTCTCGGCGGGGGGAGTCCCGGTAGCTCATCTGGAAACACGTCTGCGAAGTCTCTAACAACAGGGACATCTGACAAGCTAGAATGTGCACGATCCACCTCTAAAGCGTAACACCAATACCCGACGCATCCCTGATCTAGAATTCTAGCGGCTCTGACTGCGCTAATGAGCGCCCCGTTCCTCTTGGGGTCGCTCCCCCAAACCTGGTGCTCAGTCCCGTCATCTGCCAAGATGGACACCGTCCTCGTCCTCAGGTTGATAATCGCTCCATAGTGGTCCATGAAATCCATTCCTAGAATGAGATCATCCATCCTCAACGGCATGACAATAAGGTCGGCTGGCCACTCACGCTCACCTATACGGATGGGGCACCCTAGAATCTCCCGACTCGTCCTAACCCTTGCCCCGTCCGCCAGACCAATAGTAAGGGGTGAACCACTCGTGCAGCTTAGGCTCAGCCTAGCAACGCACGCCTCTGCTATAAAGCAGGGAGTAGCACCAGTGTCAAACAATATAGACAAGCACTCATCATGGAAGTGTATAGTACCTGCGGAAGTAGGGGCGGTACGGTCATCAGCTCTCATCTGGAACACACGGGGCGGTGGGGGTAATGCTGGTCCTCGGCCTCCAGAACTCTGGCCTCGATCATACCCGGACCCAGATGGTCCTGCAGATGACGAACCTCTACCCTGACCTGGCCCTGACGGCCCTCTGCCTCCACGATCGTAACCTCTACCCCCTCTACCTCCTCTACCTCCCCCTCGACCTCTACCAGAAGTATCTCCTCGCCCCTGACCCTGGGGATAAGTCAGAAGTGGCGGCTGAGGAGCCGCAGGAAGTCTCGGTGGCTGTGCAGTCGGTGGGGCTCTACCGCCCTGGGGACAACGGGCAGCTCTGTGTCCCATGGTGCCACAAGTGAAGCAGACAACCGAACGATCTGGGAAAGAAGCAACATAATGACCTCTCTCGAAGCATCCATGGCAAGTGACACTCCTCACTCGTGCATCTCCCCCATAAACAGCTGGGGTGGGCGGCTGAGGTGCCCTCGGTGCAACTCCGTGATATCCTCCTCTAAATCCTCCTCCATAGCCTCCTCTCCTGGATCTGTCGTTTTCGCGACCATCCACTGGTCTCGCTCTCTTCGCCTCAGGGCGAGAAGTGGTGTATGCAGTCTCGGACAAGATCCGCTGCTGGTCGTACAAGAGGATGACCTCCAGGAATCGATCAAAACTGACAGCTCCCAAGCTAGAGGCATGCAGAAGTACGGGATGCGGCAGTCTCATAGATAACATGCGAATACGGCTCTCATCGGAAGGGCACAAGTGAGCACAGTAGACCAGCTCCTTCTTGAACTGGCAGACGATGGCGGAGACAAAAGCTGATCGGTCGTAGTAGCCCCGCAGAAAGGATACCTCTCGGGCTATCTGAATCCCAGGAGGGCGGTACTCCCTCAGCATCATGTCCTTAAACTCCTCGTAGGTCCACTCAGCCTGGTCTATCTTCTGTACAGACCAGCGGTCAAAAGCATCTCTTTGTAGACGGCCGACGGTAAGTCTCTGTCTCTCGGAAGTGGGTACAGCAACGTGGTCGAACAACCCCTCCATCTCACGGAACCATCTCTCAATATCCTCCCCAACCTCTCCAGTAAATGCCGGAGGATGGCACTGAGCTAGCGTCTTGACCCAATCGACGCACTTCTCAGGGCGCGCATCGGCTACGGGCTCAGCTGGCTGAACAGGAACCTCGGGCGTCGGTGCTGTAGGTGGGACTCCTCCTCGCAACTCGCTCAGAATGTCATGAAGCGCTGTCTCTAACTGCCCAAGCCTCGTCTCCGTGGAAATCGGAACATGGTCGTCAGCCGGCGGAGGCGAAGCTCGCTCCTCAGTGTGATCGTCAGCGGCGCACTCCTCGACGCTCTCAACGGCAATCCGGCGAGGGCGTCCCCTACCACAACGTGCCCTACCCCCACGCCCAGCTGAACCGTGTCTAGTATCGACCATGATGGCTACATGAACGATTAATTTAAACACTCAGCACAGAAGCACTCAACGATTAATATGATCCTCTTCGAGCAGGATCGCCCTCAGGCCCAATTGCATATATATATATATATATATATATATATATATATATATATATATATATATATAAATGTAAGCATAGAGACGATCTATGCCGTCCTTCAAGGGACGGCTGACCGGAGGGGCAAAACCTCCCGGCCTCCTAACTTGATACTCCAACCTCCGTGGTGTTCCTTGGAGTCTTCTAGGCCCATCTATAAATAAAAGCTAGTATTTTGCCTACCGTTCCCCGAGTTCTACATCCATAAGGGAAGTCTATCGCTTTGGTCTCTACCCACGAGATTGTTTCCCCTTTATTCATTTAAGTTTTAAGTCCAATTAAATTCATTTTGCCCTTTAAACATTTTCCAAAACCAATTGAAATCGTTGGGCGATTTTCAAAACCATCTTCAACCTATTGTACTCGGATTGCAAAACAAGGCTCTGATACCACCTTTGTAACGGCCCGAGATTATGATTCTCAAGTTACGTTTCGAGGGATAAAACCCCTCGTTAGGATCTTGCGCCCCGAGTACAGGTTGAAGGTTTGAAATCAAGGATTTATAGTTTAAAGCGGGATTTCGTACCCAAATTCGGAAGGTCTGCTGGAGACCCCGGGGTAACCCCTGTACCTATCCTAAGTCTACAAAGCAGAAAATCTTTTATCATACAAAGGACATAAATTCTGAAACAATACAACCAGTGTCGCGGCAGAGCCGGATCAAAACAAAGTATAATTAGGAAGAAATCCCAAAAGTGTGAATCTGGTGAAGTCAGGGTTCAAACACTCATTCTCCGCCATATGAATGGACCCCGTCATAACAGCACAAAATCAAGTAATGGAACGGGTACCTGAAACTATACCACAAGTCAGGCCAAGTATTCGCCTGCGGGTCCTTTGACCGCGCTGAGGACATATAATACGCCTATACCTAGAATAAGGATGCCTTCATGCAGTACTGAAATGTTAACCACACTATCATGCTCCTAATCCATATATACGAAATATGAAGTAAGGCCTTAACAAAGAATACCAAGTGGTATATCCCTCTTCTACCACCACCCCCTTTTCCAGATCGGGTGGAGACTGGCCAGTTCGATGCTATAGCATATCACATCTCGTCATCATATCGTACCTCGTGCTCAACTCGTATCTCATGATATATATATATATAAATAATGACTCGAGGAGGACAACACCAGATGAAGCTGGGCTGTCCTATGACCCTAACAACGACTCTAGGACTCACAGATAACGGTCGTTCTGCATTCAAACGCATACAGAATAAGAATGCTCAATCGTAAGTGCAATTCCTAAGCATGATACTACATGACATACTTTTATGCATATGCAACACCTACATACTATATGACACATCAGGCAGGAGGTCCTGGTTACTGAGTAAGCCCCGGAGGTACTTACCTGGCTAGAAGATCACCAAAAGAAGAATCCAGCACGCAGTAGTCACGATCACAGAATATCACCTAATTACATAACGAGAATACACTGAGTAAACTTCTACAATCTCTCTGAACACATATATCACACACTCATACAAACAGATAAATAAACAAGTTCGCATCCATCATACTTCCAGTTCATCCTCATCAAGCATCTCTCATATTATACCGTTCAACATATATAATCCGTCATCTTATCAGCTTAAGATAACCTCTATATCCTACTTAGCTAAATTCGCATATATTACGATTTCATACTCATACTTTCCATAAGGATATATATATATATATATATATATATATATATATATATATATATATATATATATATATATATATATATATATATATATATATCATCATCATCATCGGTAACCAATATTTAATCCTTTATAATAAATCACCACAAGTCATGCTATTAGACACACATATCATGTCGTTAGTCAAACGATCATATTATCATGCTAGTTAGTCATCGAATAAGTCTTATCCCCAAGTTAGTTCCAAAACCGTTTCAAATCCGAATTATTTAGTTAAGAATTCCGACCCTTGAAAATATCCGTTAAATTCTTTTCCAAATTCTTTTTAAACCTCCAAGTCCAAAAAGAATGTTATATTTTAAACCTCCAATACTATTATATTTTATTTAAAATACCCTAAATAATATTTTATATTTTAATCTTCAATTAATATTAATTAATTAAATAAATAATTTTAAATTACAAAACCGTCCCACGAAATCGCGCCAAAACCGAACAGTGCCGCGGCCGCTGCCAGACTGCTGCGGCCGCAGCCTTCGTCTTCAACCTCCGTTCGATGGCTGGTTCGTCCTCGTCATTGGAGCTCGGGTTTTTCCCCATTTCCACCCCCTCTCAACCTGCATTCATCCCTCACTCACTCCAGACTAATCTAAAAATCAAATAGGCTCGAAAACGGATCGAAACGAGGAAGAAAGTGGAAGCTCACCGGTGGATTTTTCGCGACTTCGGAGTTCTCGACCGGAGTTCTGGGCGTCTTCGGTGGCTCGCGAAGGCTCGTCGGACCTACACCGGACAGAGGTGAGCGCGATGGTGAAGTCCGAGGGCGATTCCAATCGAAAACGAGTGAGAACGGCTTACCGGAAGTTTGGTTCGAGAATGAATCGGGCGGAGACCTTGGTGGTGGCGCTAGAGGCTCGGGGTTGCTTCGGGGGCTGGTGGTGGCTCCGAGGGGTGGCGGTGGATGCCGGGGGAGGTGACGGTGGTGGCACTGGGCTGGTGGAGGGGTGGCGGCAAGGTGATGGTGGAGATCGATGGTGATGATGGATGAAGAGGGGAAGAGAGTGAAGTGGTGATGGTGAATGACGATGAATGAAGGATGGAGAGGGTGATGGGAGGTATAGGCAGCTGCAGCGTGAGGGGGTTGAGGGAAGCAGGTGAGAGTGGTTGAGGGTGGTGTGTGGGTTTGGGTAACCAATACCCGGAATTAAATCCCGAATACGCGAATTTTGAATCCCGAAATTAATCCCCGAATATTAGTTTCCCCGACTCTCGCTTTCCCGATCAATTAGATTTTTAAAACTTAAAAGGATATCACCATCCGATTTTATTTTAAATCTTTTCGAGGCAAAAAGACGGAATCGTTCGTCAAACATTTAAATTCAGGTCGGAATCTGTTAAACGGGTTTTAAATCCGATTTAATTAAATCTTAAATTTCATTTTTTTCCGATAAATTAGGATTGAAAATCCGAGCCTTTACACCCGATGTGGACAAGGATTTCCCACCATCATCAAACAGGAAAAAAAAGTCGAAGAAAAGAGGATGTGCATTTGAGCTCGAGGGTCGTGAGTACGAGACAGACAAATGGAGATTTTTGGTTGTATGTGGTTCTCACAACCATAATCTTCCGGATAACTTGTACGGACATGTCTTTGCCGGAAGGTTGACTGAATAGCAGCATCATAAAGTACGCCGAGGTGCCATGATTGGGTTAAAACCTCGGCAATTGTTGAGTATCCTTGAAGATGAAGATCCCAAATGTGTGACAAGTATCCGACAAGTATACATCTCTGTCGGAAAGATGAAGAGGCAAGAGGCAGAGGGTCGTGGGGATATACAACAAGCATTACATTCACTTGAAGGAAAACAGTACGATGTATTCGTATGTAGAGTGCACGAGTTTAATCAGCTGAGTGATCTGATGTTTGCTCACCCAGACTCCCAATATTTATGGAGGTTATTTCCCTACGTCGTCGTGATGGATGCAACTTATAAGACTATTAAGTATGTTAATCCCTTTTCCTGTTTTCTTATAGCTGTACAAATAGATTTAAATTTGTTGATCTTGTCACAGATGATTTATTGATCATACTCCTTTCATGTAGGTATAAGATGCCATTGTTGAAAATCTTTGGGATCACTAGCACAGAGAAAACATTTGCGATAGCGTTTGCATTCATGGCTAAGGAGACTACATATCACTGTAGCTAGGTGATGAAGAGGCTCCGAGATCTCTGTAGACATAGAATGCCAAATGTGATTGTCACAGATCGAGAGTTGGCAGTAATCAATGCCATCAAAGAAGTGTTCCCCAACGTGAAGCATTTGTTGTGCATATGGCATGTAATGTCAAATATCGAAGCGAATGCGAAGATCCTATGTCCTTATAAAGATAGAGAGTTTGTTAGCGAATGTTATGCCTTTGCCGAATCGAGGTCAGTGTCAAGCTTTGAGCAACGTCTACAATCGGTGAAGGCCAAGTGGGGTACGCATTGGAGTCTAATGGAGTACCTTGAAACGACATGGCTCATGGACTTTAAGGAGGCACTTATTATAGCGTGGGCTGACTACTTTGTGCACTTTGGCACTAGAACAACAAACTGGTTAGTGTTTTCGATGTTTGTTCTAGTCAATTACGCATGTCATGTTAATTTGAATAAATAGTTTTTTAACCGCCAATATATTGAAACCCCTACAGTTGTGAGTCACAACATGGAAAGTTGAAGGGTATGCTGAACACATCAATAGGGGGTTTGCAGACCTGGTCAACTGTATCGACAGAATGGTCAACGATCAGATCAAGCAAATAAAGGGTTCCCTTGAGATGTCACACATGAATGTTCGTAAGAGCGTTTCTAGCAACCCAATCTTTTCTCCACTCGTTATGAATGTGACAGATGAGTGCTTCAATCTATTAGTGGCTAATTACAACACGGCGATGGGCATATGCAATCATGATGGGGTTTGTCGAGACCAGTATTGGCGAGATGTGCATGGTGTGCCATGCGTTCATGACTTTTTAAACGCCATATCCACCCGTAGCCCGATAAGCTTGCGTCAAATTCATCCGTTCTGGAAGCAAGTGATGTGGAATGGACCTATTATGGCAGAGGAGGGCATGGACCCTGTGGAAGATATAGACCCGACCAGTTTAACGTTACTGAGGTTGAAGAGAAGGCTTGAGGCAGATGATCTCACTCCTCAAGAACGTAATTTTATTGCCACGGCATACAGTGATATGGAGAATCCCGGATCAACTAACATGACAGCACCACCTATAAGCAATCCTAGAGGTCGACCAACAGGAGGCGCTCAATGATGCGAGATCTAACGGCCCTTGAGCATGCAATGCGATGGTCAGCAACCCGAGGTAGAGGGCGAAGTCAAGGTAGAAGGAGCGGTCGAGGTAGAGGGAGCGGTCGAGGTCGTCCAAGTGGTCGAGATAGTGGAACTGGTCGAGATGGGCCACTTGACCCCGTCACATTTTTGTCCGGTCATGTGGATTGGATTATCCCGCGCTATATCGACCGCGTTGAAAATGTGAGTTCAGATGGGGATTGTGGGTATCGAACGCTTGCTGTGTTTCTTGGATATGGGGAGAACCAGTATATGAGGGTCCAACAAGAGATGGTTGAAGAGCTGTGTAATAACAAGGAGTTGTATCGAGCTGCATCGATGATTGACGATATTGATGGGATGATTGCTAATGTTGATGTCAAGGATCCTGGCCCATGTGATTCGACGAGGTGGATGGAGGCACCGTTGGTTCCTTTGGCAGCTGCGACATGATATCAACTTGTTGTGGTTGTCCTTAGCAGGGATGGTGTGCATACATGTATCACGATGATGGCACATACAACGACCGCAAGGCCACCAAAAAAAGATTATTGCAATGGCGTGGTATGGGCGAGTGCACTGGGTAGCGGTTAGTTAAATTCCACCCTAACCATCACTATACCTACCTATTTTATGGATTATAAATTATTGTACTTCTTAACCAACTAGGTATGGCTTCAACCAGACTCACCGATCCCGCCAACATGTCTAGCTTGGAGTCATTTCCACCACCAGAGCGTAAACGGTTGGGATGAACCATTCGCTACAAGGAAGGCATAGTACATTAACCTGAGACGTGCAAATCACGATGGTTCGGGCCACTAACACGGCGATAGAGTAGACCCTATTACAGTAGAGTGAGTAGTTGGTGTTGAACAATTTTATATCTCTTGTCAGCGAATTGATATATGTAGTTTATCTTTCAAATTTAAGTAGAGCATACGATTAATGAATACGATTATTGTTAGCAAATTAATATATTTAGTTTGTTTTAAAAACTATAGTAGATCATACGATTGCTAAATAGGACCACAAAACATCAAACATTTCTGGAAAAACATAATGTCCCTAACTTTACAAACCAAATTATATAAAATATCACATTCGCCGTTGTGATGCCCGGACATGAGTGGGGGTGAGTGGAATTGGGTGGCCCATTGCCTCGTCGTAGTAACTGAGGATCTCTTGATGGCTGTAGAATTCCTTACGACGTTCTAGCATCCTCCTGAGTTGCTCCAATATTACAGTGAATCGCTATAAAATGTAAAAACATATACATTGTGACGATCATATAATAACCATTGTTCACAAATAAAATACAAGTAATGAAACATGTAAGGCACGAGCCATACCCGATCGCGTATTGTGATTATCGGTGTCGGTTCCTCCTCGATAGGTTGTGCCTCAGTTGTGGTATGCAAGACATATGGGTGTCCACGACGACTAAACCACTCTATATAGTTCGGCATAACAAAATGTGCCTCATGTGCAGTAGGCACGTTCTGTATATCCAACAAATTTGCGGTATTGTGACGGTCATCCCAACCATCGAAAATTTCTAAAAATTTCAGCTTCACTTAGGTCGTCCCAGAAGGCCGAATCTCTGTGGTAGGTAGGATACGATCCATGGGTATGATTTGTGCACGGCCAAACTGTCATAATACACGATCTGGCATGTATGACTCTTGGATGTTTGCAACGGAGAGAACCTCCCTGTACCGAGAGACCAGATACACACCTTTGAAGTCAAGATATCTATCTGCATATGGCATGAATCTTACATCCTCAGCTCTCATCATCTCCAATTGCTCTGTAATGTGGCGTACCCTCCTTGGATCACGCGATGGTGTTGGTCTATGCGTCCACCTACAAGCCCACCTATGATCAGCCTGACAGTACAACCCCTCATCCACTGCAGGAGCTAATGCCGGAAAATGTGCCCAGATCCAAAACTTCATACATATAGAGGAAAATAATATTAGTACAATTGTTTGAAGACATGATATTTGGATCTAAACATTATAGGAATAAGAATACATGCACCAATGCAGCGCACCCGCCTATGGTTACCACCCCTTCCCTACACGCGTCTCCCAAAGCTCGGTACAAGAGGGCAAGCAGTCCAACCCCCCATGCATACTGCCCAGTCACAGAATGATCAACGACTAAGTCCACTGCCCACAAGGGTATGTGTGTAGTTGACATATCGTTGATGAAGATTGCCCCAAGTACTTTCAGTAGATATCCGGTCACAAGTGTAGTGGCGAAAGTAACTCCATGAAGAACCATCGACTTCATTATATCCTCTAGCTTTGACTGCGGGAAGCAAGCTCCTCGGCTGCTCATTTCTAAAAGGGGGATGCCAAATCTGTTGTTGAGGAAAGCCCGACGTAGCTCGTTGGACCCAGGTGTACGAGGGGCAACCCCGTCAATCCTCAACCCTAATATGATGGTGACGTCATGAAGGGTGATCGTCATCTCACCCCATGGAAAATGAAACGTGTTCGTCTCGGGGTACCATCGATAGAGAAATGCTTGGATCAAACAATGATCCACTTTTCTGAACTTAATGTCCTCCAAAGTTGTCAGGCCACTCGCTCGTGCAAATTCGAACCAACTCATAGGAGCATTAACACGAGGCAAGTTTTTGATGAATTCGATGTGGGTGTCACGTCGAATGCATCGAACTTCCTTGTCCGCCTACACGGGACAAAACACTTAATACGTTAGGTCATCGTGTAATATTTAATCTAAGTAAAAAATTTCGCAAGAAAATTGCTATGACTATGTACCTGGCCCATCCAAAGAAGCTTGCATCTGTGCGTCTTATACCACAACAATGGCTCATTCTCTAGTGGTTGGCCTTCATTGGTAACTAGGGGGTCCGCCCCTTGTTGTGGTTGGTCATGTTGGATTGGTTGTTGTGGATGTGCAAACTCATATGGCTGCTCTTGCTGCTCATATTGCCCCTCGTAGTCAACAGCTCCATCCGCAGCCACGTTATGGTAGTCATAAGCTCCAGCACCGACAACTTCCTGATTATCACCATCGTTTGTTGCATCCTCAAAACTCTATGTTTCGGTCTGTACCTCATCATCGGATGCATCTGACCCAACCGCATCGTCTGAATGAATATCGTCGAGTCCTGGAGTTTGACTGTGGATAGGAGATGATGGTGTACGCTCTGAAGACGAACGTCTCAATGTAGGTTGAATCAGCCCAGGCGATCGTGTCCTATCCCGTAGAACTGATGTACTCGCCCGAGCGGATACAGTAGTGGCAATAGGGGGAGCCTCCTCTTGGTCCTCCTCATGTGCTGCATGTTCGCCTCAACGGACCGAAGCTGTGGGCCGTCGTCGCTCTATTGCCCTAGCAATTTGCTATCACATCGTATAACAAATAAACAAATTTCATATAGGTAACTCATCTAAATATGATATAAAAAAATTTCACGTGTTACAAGTTTTTATCATTACAATTATCAAAAAATTTACCAATTTTCCAAATGGATATGATTGATTAATAAGAGCGATAAACACAAATCACTAGTGGATTATCCCGTGCTACGCACGGGACTATCAATTTTATATTATCGAAGAGCTTTATATGTTTATAAGTAAGTTTGAAGAAGAAAGTCAATCAAAAAGAAAATTAATAAAATCAAAAGTGAATATCATATACTCAATGTAGTTTTTAGACTTTGTTTTGTACGTATAGAGTAATAAACTTAATTTATATTTCCTACTAATATATGTAGTATATTGATATTAAAGTAAATAGTAAATGTGAAAACTTTACTTTTACTACCATAATCCTACTAACATTTTTTAAAAAATAAATGATCTCAAAATTTTACTAATATATATATATATAATGTAATTTTTATAAGGTTTTACATTATGTTTTCTACTAATGTATTAAACTAATATTAAAATATAAACATAAATATATATATTTACTTTACCACCATGTTTCTTGCTAATATTTTTATAATTTTTATTTATGAGATGAATTAAAGAGGTAAGAACTTAAAATCAATAAATGAACTAGAAACTTTATTTCACTATATATAAGATTAAATCCTTTTAACTTACATTTATTAGTTGAATTTCTTCAATATTTTTATATTATAAATTAATCTTTGTAAATAATTAAAAAATATATCTTTGTAAATATTAATCTTTTTATTGTCGTTAATTTAAAAAAAATTATATATTTCCAAATTTTTCTTACCTTCGAGTCCGTTTTGCTATGAGGGATCACTCGACATCGAGTCAGGGGGTCGATATCGAGTTCCTTCTTCTCTGAATATGCAATCGATGGAGGCCGGTCTAGTAGGGGGAGTCGATCTCGAGTGGGCCCAGTCGATATCGACTGGCCCTAGTCGATCTCGAGTTGTATGTTGGCGTTGACCTCATACTCAGCTTCTGGTACTCGATTTGGCTCCAGTGTACTCGGCATCAACTGGGTTGTGTCGATATCGGGTGCTTTGTCAGGCTCCTCTTCGTTGTCAACTTGGTGCCAAATCTCCAAAAGCTCATCCATTTGGGCCTCCATGGCCCTTTCCTCTAGCTCTTTGTCAGTCAAGGCCATCCTTGTTGGTTCATCACAAGGGATTACTCTCCCTATTGCATGCATCACCTTGACCTCCATTTGATTTACCTCCTTCATTGTAGGGTTGTAGGAGAATTCGATTACCTCATTGTCAATGGTGAATGACAATAATCCCTTTCGCACGCTGATATTGGCGTCGGCCGTAGCTAGGAACGGCCTCCCTAAGATGATTGGGCATGTAGGATCCTCTGCCATATCTAGCACAATAAAATCAGTGGGTACAAAGAACTTACCCACCTTCATTGGGACGTCATCGCGATGATGCCTGTGGGCCTTACAAAGTTGTTATCGGCCATGTAGAGTTTTATATCAACCGGATCCAAGCCTCCAATGTTGACCTTTGACCATATGGACAAAGGCATGAGGCTCACACTAGCCCCTAGGTCGCACAAAGCCTTGTAGCGATGTTGTCCAAGCCCAATGGTGATGGCGAATCCACCAGGATCACTCCTCTTCTCTGGGTAGTCCACCTTGCTGCACTCCTCTGCGATCTCAGCGATTGATCGCTTGTTGCTTAGGATATCTTTGAGGAACCGGACGTAGGATGGCATTTTATGAAGGGTCTTCGTGAATGGAATAGTAACATTAAGGCCTTCGAGAACCTTCATAAAGTGTTGGAACTTCGCGTCCACATGATCCCTTCAAGATTTTGAGGGATAAGGCAATGGCTTCTTCCTTGGTGGAGCGGGATTGGCCCGAGATGGTGCTGATGAAGGGTCGACATCGACTGGGGGTGTCGATATCGACTGCAGTGGTCGATCTCGGGGGCGTCTAGACAGGGTCGACGTCGACAGGTGGGTCGACATCGAGTGGGTCAGTCGATATCGACTGGGGGTGACGATATCGACTGGCTCTTGACGGGATGAAAATCGTTGATTCCCAATCAAGTAGTTCCCACTCTCACAAATTAGTATAATTGGCAAGAAAAGGGTCGAATCCTCGGGAGACTTAAGATTTCACAATGGAATTTAATCACCAACAAGTAACAAAAGTGGGAAAAGATGCAATTTTTAAGTAATAATAAGCAAAATAAAGTAAAGACGGAATTTTGTAATAAAATCAAGAGTAGAGAACGGTTCCACCTACGAATTCTTTGACATTGGTTGGCTTATCGATCATCGAATCCTTTTCAAGTTATTAACTTTCCTACAAATTCCTCTCGTCTTGGTTTATGTAGATTAAAAGTCCTACGAGTCCAATTAATCCCTTACACCCCTATCTAATCCTAACACGGTTAAGATTTAACAAAGAGATAGCAAAACGTCCCAAGAACTTGAGAACATAAATAACACCAATTAAACACGGTAAATCGATGTTTAAGATATATGTCAACTCCCTACATAATCATGCTTCAAACACGGAATCCACAATCTTATGCATGCTACTATGGAAATAACACAAATACGAAAGTATTAAATCCTAGCACGAAATCAATATTATCTAGTTGGCCAATCAAGATAACATCAATAATATAACATAAAGCACAAGGAAGTTGAAGGAATTATAATAGAGGAAAGATAACTTGAATTAAAAACTCACAATTCACCAACCAAGTCTCGAAAACGTAGGCGAAACACTAGGAAAATTAGCCGCTCATGGCTTGCCTATGCTCTCTTCTCTTCTTTGGTGATTGCTCTAATTGAATGTGTGTTAAAATTAACCCTAAACATCCTATTTATAAGCCTAAAGTTCTGAATAAACAAGATAAAAGATAGATAAACTAGATAGAAACTTCCTAAAACAAACTAGATAAAAGATAGAGCTTTCCTAAAATAGTTCGGTGATGGATTTCGCTGGCAGCGAGTTGAGTTTCGCTGGCAGCGAGCCTTCGTGGATATCTTGATCAACCTACTGTTGGATTTTCACCAGGAGCTCGCCATCAACCCGCTAGCAGCGACTCCTCATGCCTTAGTCGCTTGTCATCTTGGTGGAACCCGCTGGCAGCGAGGCAATTTCCGCGGCCGCGACTCCTCCTACTCGCTGGCATGAAATTGGTCTCCCGCTGGAGCGAGATGGCCCACTCGCTGGAGCCAATGGCCTGGTGGATGGAGCGGCTGGCGACTCCCGCCGGCAGCGAGGCCTCTCCCGCGGCAGCGACTGACTCGCTGCAACGAGTGACCAATTCCGCTGGCAGCGACTGGTTCCTTGGGTTCGTTGGGCGCTTCCTTGGTGCCTGGGTTCCCCTCGATGGTGCCACCTCTCTCACTCGTTGGGCTCCTTCTCAGCTGACTCGACTCGCTGGCAGCGGAACTTGACTCGCTGTCAGCGAGTCTTGCCCAGAATCTTTGTTTCTCTTCGTTCTTTCCCCATTCTTTCTTTACTCATTTCTTTCTCTTCTTAGCTTGATTTCTTGACTTCACTTGGCCATGTTTTGCCGCTTTCTCTTGCTTTCCACCATTTCGGATCTACGACTCTGCACAATTTAACCGAAATAGTGTAGATTCCGAACTTTTCCACAAAAAGCGTTTAATCTAACTTAACACTAAACATGCATATTCTACAATGTAAATGCATCTAAACTACCCTATAATGCCTATTAAAAATATGCATTATCAGCTCTCTAGTGATTTTCTCCGCTGGCTCCATTTCATCCGTGTTGAGTTGAATTTCCTTGCCATTCCTTAAGCGTATGGAGGTAATGTGGCCCGATGGTTGCCCCTTTGGATTGGCCTGTGGTTGGCCAGGGAGCCTTCCCGATTGTCGTGGGATAGATGCTGCCAATTGACCCAATTGGGTCTAAACGCTCTTCCTCCATGTATCAATTTCACCAAGCCTAGAGTTGATGCCATGTAGTGATGTTTGGATGGCATTGTTAGATTGCTTTGTCTCCGCTTGGTTTTGCCTCATCTCATCTAGGATGAGTTGTAGATCATTCCTCTTTTCTCTCTCGGGATGGCCAGGTGCTCTGTATGGCAGGGGTTGCTGATATTGCTGATACTAGGGTTTTTGATAACCCCAATTCCCTTGGTTGCCTCCATAGTTGGGCCCCCGCACATACTTTACTTTGTCGTGGGTCTCTGCCAATTATACTTGCTCCGTGTAGGAACAAGTCGTCGTATTGTGTTTTTGCGACCCACATTCTAAACAAGCTTGGTTGTTAGTAAGAAACCTAACTTGTTTTTTAAGACGCTTTACCTGGTATTTCATGAACTGGTCCTTCACCTCGGGATCCACCTCTTTGGAAGGCTCATATAGTGGCATGGATGGGGGCAGCCTAGCATCAGGTGCCACAGGAGTCCCATAGGTGTTGTCGAACTCCACTAGCTTTTCAGTCGTATCCCAGGCTTGAGTAGGGGTAAGCTCTAAGTAGCGATAGGTGGTATAGGTGTTGATCCGCTCTCTAGTAGGCACTTCCAGGGCATTGTAAATGATCTCCTGGATAAAATATGGCGGTTTCCCATGAGTAGGGCAGGACCTCAGCAAATCCTTGTAGCGCTCCCAGACTTGCGCTAGCGTCTCTCCTGGTCTCTGCTTGTAAGACATAATCTTTTGGCGACTCTGCAATGTCTTTGATAGTGTAAAGAACTTGTTGAGGAAGATGTCCTTAAACTCAGCCCAGGTGTGGATAGATCGTGGCGGCAAGCACTCCAACTAATGTAGCGCCTTTCCTGCAAGAGACCAACTAAAAGCTTTTAGGTGCACATATTCAAGATTGAAACCGTTAGCAATGGTGTCGCGTAGATCAATATAAGTAGTTATGTGCGCCATAGGGCATTCGGAGCCCTTTCCCTCAAAAGCATGTCTCCTAATCTCCGTAATAAAAGTAGTTTTAATTTCAAAAGCAACATTAGGGAGAATAATAGGAGACTCAGACACTGCCACGGTGGAGTGCATATATTCTTTTGCATTTTGTGGGATCTGGCGTAGTTGCTCTTGGGCTTCTTGGCGAGCTTGGGCTTCTTGTTCATAGCGAGCGGCCATTCTTTGTTGTGCCTGGGTATGTTGAGTGCGCTCGGTTTTGAACCCCTCTACTTGCTTCCTAAGCCTTTCGAGCTCTTGCTACATTGTTTCCTTGTTGGCCATGATCCTCTTAGCTCTTTCTTGTAGACGAAGGAAGTGTTTCCGATCGTCTAAAGCTGCGAACTCAGGCGCGCGATCAGCGTGTCGCATACACCTTCAAGAAAACACTAGGAAAAGAAGTAAGATAGAGTAAACAGGGGGCGATTGATAGCCTCCCCAGCAACGGCGCCAAAATTTAATGTAGGAGGAAGAATTGACTCAAACAAATATAAATATAAGTGTAAACCAATCCTTTATCCACGCAAATAAATTTCAATACTTCCTCCCGTTGTAGTGGAAGGGAATCAGGATCGATCCATGAGGAGGTGGGTCAGCGATGTCTGGATAGTCTATAAAGCTTCTGCGCAAGTCGACCTGTAGCCTCGATATCGAGTTGAGGAGTTGATATCGACAGGGGCAGTCGATTACTCGTGAGTGACGTCGATCTGTGAAGAACCTGTGAAGAAGGGAAAACAACATAAGCACTCGATATCGATTGTGGTGGTCGAAATCGAGTGGGTCAGTAGTTCCTATCGACTCAGAAGACCGTCGACGTAGGGTTTGCTCGATGCAGGGAGTCGATATCGACTATATAGGTCGAAATCGAGTAGGTTCACAGACGATGTCGAGTGCAGAAAAAAAAAAAGTAAAATAAGAAAATAAATAAAGACATCAGATTTTTTTTGGGTTTTTGTATAATAAACTAAAAGGCTCCTAGGATAGGGATTTACCACAACGATAACCATGCATGTATTATGACTTAATTCACATAAATGATTAAGCTTTTCTCATCACCGATTAGGAATATAGAGGCTTTCGCATAAAAACCTAATTGTTTCTACCTTTTCATAATTAGGGTTTAGTCAACTTTCGCAGGGAAAACCTAATTACAATCCAAATTCACATGTATAATCCACTTTCGCTTTATATAAGGTAAATAAGGAATGATCCTAAACTTGCATAAAGCATTGAGCGCGGGGTAGAAGAAGAGATCGCATAATCAAATAGAAAATAAAGCGTACTTACATGGCTACCGTCGCGCTCACCCTGACCCTAGAATTAGGACGACTACTCGCTCTTCATCGCAACAAACATCATTGATGTAAAGAATAAAAATTGCATTAAATAAACCTTCAAAGCTTTACAACTCACGCCGACTTTCGCAAACGCCAAACCCTAAATCTTCTCTCTAACTCTATTGTTCTTGTATGATGGAATGAATAAAAGACCAGCCTCTAGGGCTTTATTTATAGCCTACTAATCCTTGCTAGCCAAGGAAAGTAGTTCTAATCCTACTAAAATATCTATCTAAAATTCTATCCCAAACAAGTAGGATAAATCTTTATCTAGGTAAATATCTAAATAATTAATAAATATCTTAGGGTAAATAGGTAATAACCCTTAAGACATATTCTATCTAAATAGAAGATAAAACCATGGCTTATGTGATAGACTTCCAAATCCGCGTCCTCAAAGCGCATGCAATCCATGTCGAATTCCACTAGATATCGACCAGGTAAGTCGATATCGAGGTCTTTGTTTCGGCTCGACAGTTCTCATTTCACTCGATCTCTGAAGCTATGTCGATATTGATGCTTCTACTCGATATCAAGGGGTCTTCAATGGTTCCTTGTGGTCTGTCTCGATGCTCAGGGTTTACGTCGAGTTCTTCAGTCGATATCGACCAGATAGGTCGAAATCGACCTCCTTTCTGCTTCACTTGGCTTCTTCGTTTTGACTCTGATTCCGCTCCAATTCCTACATATTTAGACCAAAACTTGTGCAGACTCTATTTCTTGCACGTTAGCTCATTCTACACAAATTTGCATTATTTTTAAACTTTACTTTAGGAATCAAATGGAATATAATGTCAAAAGATGCAATTAAACAGGCACTAAATATGTACCTCAGGATTCCTCATGTATCGCGCCTCCTGGTGAGTCTTCGCTAGATCAACTTGCTCTGTGTGGGGGCAAGCGGTGGTGATGTGCCTCTCGGAGCCGCATTCGGCGTAGGGTTGGTTGGCGGAAAGGAATTTGACTTGCTTTTGGAGCCTCCTAAGTTGATCTTGCATGAATTGCGCTTTGACGTCGGGATTAATCTCCTTAGATGGCTCATAGAGTGGCATAAATGGGGCAAGCCTTGAGTCGGAGGCCACAGGAGTCTCATATGTGTTGTCAAATTCTACTAGTCTCTCTATATTATCCCAAGCTTGTTTTGGTAGGACCTCAAGATACCCATAGGAGGTGTAGGTGTTGATCCTCTCCTTAGTTGCTACGTCCAGGGCATTATAGATGATCTCCTAGATGACGTAGGATGGTTGCCCATGCGTAGGGCAGGACCTCAGCAACTCCTTGAATCGCTCCCAAACTTGAGTTAGGGTTTCATGACGCTTTTGTTTGAAAGCCATGATCTTTTGACATATAACCGCCGTCTTGGATGGTGGAAAGAATTTATTGAGAAAAGCATCCTTGACTTCATCCCCCGTACGAAGCGATCTTCGGGCTAGGCTTTCCAACCATGCTAGTGTTTTCCCTGCGAGAGACCAACGAAAAGCCTTTAGTTTCATGTATTCAAGGCTTTGTCCATCAGCAATAGTATCACAAAGATTGAGGAATAAAGTAATATGCTCTAGAGGACAATCATTAGGTTTTCCCTCAAATTGACGTCGCCTAATTTCAGTTAAGAAGTTAGGTTTAATCTCAAAATTAGAAGGAGGGATAAGAATGGCCGATTCAGGCACTGAGAGCACAGGGTGCATATATTGCTTGACATTCCGAGGGAGGGCATTGATTTGGGATTCAATTTGTCTTCTCGCTTCCTCCTCTCTGTTAGCACGCTCTCGGAGTGCCGCCTCTCTAGTTGTGAAATCCTTGACTTGCTTCCTTAGATGCTCAATCTGCTAAGCCTGGGTCTCCTGGTCTGTCGTGATTCTTTGAACTCGGGACCTCAGATAGAGATAGCGTTCAGGGTCTTCTACTCCTTCGAATTCAGGCTTGCAATCAGCGTGTCGCATACACCTATAAATCACAACTCAAATGAAGACTTGAGATAGACTACTAGGGCGCGATTGATTGATTCCCCGACAACGGCGCCAAAATTTGATGTATGGAGAATTAAATTGAATAATATAATACAATATAAAATAATGCAACCCTTAGCATCTTCAAACAAATTCAAGACTCCCCGTTGTAGTAGGGAATCGGGATTGATCCACGAGGAAGCATGTCAGCGGGATCTTAGATAGCCTGTGAAAGCTCACGTCTTGATCAACCAGAAGCCTCGATCACGAGTAGGGCACTCGACATCGACCTGGGCTGTCGATTTCTACTGCAACAGAAAACCTGAGACAAAAACGAGAAGTCGATATTGACCAGGGGTGTCAATACCGATGTCAGCAATGAATTCGACCTGGCTCAAAAAACTGTCAGTCGACACAGGGGACTTGATCTCGAGTTATGTACTCGATGTCGATCTCAGCAACAGGAACAAAGTGCGTCGACACAGAAGAACGTCAACATAGAGCAAAGTGGTCGATATCGACCTGTTGGGTCGATCTCGAGTTCCTGCAGTAGTTAGTGACAAAGTCGGCAAAAAACGCCGAAGACAAATAAAATGGTAGAAGGAGTATGAACAGAAAAGAATAGATTTTTATGATTTAAAGTATATAAAGAAGGAACTCCTAAGGCTAGGGTTTACCAAAACGTTAATCAATGCATGCAATAAAGCAAATAAGACGGACAATTGCGCTATCTCACCCGAGGGACAAGCTTTCGTCGTACACCAACGATTAGAAATACTCTTGCAAATAAACCTAATTGTCTCTACCAATTTTATGTTTATAACCCAAGTTGTTAACATGAATCTCTTTTCTTTCGATAAGGACTAAACATAGAATCGTAGGAGATGATATAAACACAACAATATCAACATCAAGTACTTACCTCAAACACGCATGGCTAACGTCGGGCTCACCCCAACCATAGAAGCTTGGGGAACTACTAGCACTTCATCGCAATAAACATCATTGATGTAAAGAAGAAACTTCCATTAAATAAACCTTCAAAGCTTTACAACTCAACGCCGGCTTTCGCAAATGTCAAGCCCAAAAGCTTCTCTCTACTTCTGTAACTATTGTTCTTGTGTTGTGGAATAAGGAATGAAGAATGAATAAAAGACCAGCCCCTAGTGCTTTATTTATAGCCTACTAATCCTTACTAGCCAAGGAAAGTAGTTCTAATCCTACTAAAACTTCTATCTAAAATTCTATCCCATCATAGATAGGATGAAACATTATTATGGTAAATATCTAAATAACTAATACATATCTTAGGGTAAAAAGGAAACAATCCTAAGACATTATCTATCTAAAAAGAAGATAAAATTGTGGCTTAGTTGATATAACTTCAAAACCGCATCCTCGAAGCACGTGCAAACTGTGTCGATGTCCACTCGATAACGACCAGGTGAGTCGATATCGAGGTCTCTGTTTCGGCTCGACAAGCTTCACTTCACTCGAGCTCTGGAGTGCACTCGATGTCAACATGTTCACTCGATGTCAAGTGGTCTTCAGTGGCTCTTTGTGGTCTGTCTCGACGCTCAGAGTCCAGGTCGAGCTGACATGTCGATCTCGACATATATGGTCGATATCGACCTCTTTTCTGCTCCACTTGGCTTTCTCGTTTTGACTCCGATTCCACTTAAATTCCTACATATTTAGACCAAAACTTGTGCAGACTCTATTTCTTGCACGTTAGCTCATTCAACACAAATTTGCATTATTTTAACCTTACTTTAGGAATCGAATGGAATATGAAGTCCAAACATGCAAATAAAAAGACACTAAATATGTACATGAGTACACATGGCAACAGTTAAAATACATTGTCAACTCATTAATTTCTCAATGGACATATAATGTTTCCCTACTAGACAATAAGTCCTCTAACTGATTTGCGAATTGAATTGTGAAGTTTCGTTGGGTCGAAGAAGCCCCTTGTTCCGGAACAAGTCCAGTCAATGATGAAGTCATAGTTGGGTGTCACCTGTAGCTACTGGAAGGTGCACCGAGCGTAGTTGAAAGCGAGGGATACATTGTATGGGATGGACGAGGAAAGCTAACAGTCCTTGTACTCGTACATGCATATGCTGGAGCAAGCTAACACGAGAACTTACACGAGGATTGAACAAGACCCCAACGAGCAATTCAAATACGCATTCGTTAGTATAGGAGTATGGAGGAGGGCCATCCCCCACCTACGTAAGGTTCGTCGTTACTTCCCTTTATTATATCTACTTTGTACGTGCAATCTATTACGACATCCGTAGGGTAACCATGCCACTAGGATTTCTTTCACATGACAATCATAGCATATGTACTTTCCATATAGTAGTATATACATGAAGGTCTATTCGACTGCATATGAAAACCCTATTGATAGTCGTTGTTGTATAAGTATGTACTATCTGTGGATGGGGGCTTCTTGAAGGGGAAGTTTTGTGGTTGCCTACTCTTTGCAACTACCTAAAATGTTGATCACTCCATATATCCGGTCGCTTTTGCCATCGTGGACGGCTAGAATGGCGCCTCGTGGGGGTTCTTCTTTAGGCAAATGTTATGGGGAGTTGAAGACACGTCTAACCTCATGTGGGTCTCTAACCACCATATAAGCATTGAGAAGGGGATACGAGACAACTTTGTATTCGCAAAGTATGGTATTTGCGCACATGGCACCTATTCTAGAAGTACAAGGCCTTAGGTGCTTTGTAGGACCTTTTCTATAGGATTACGAAGGCATACAAGGCCTTAGGTGCTTTGCATGACCTTTTCTATAGGTACTTATATTAAGTTTGGACTTACTTATATAAGCTTTCCTCAAGCTTTACTTTTATAGTATTCTCGTATGAATTTTTTTGTTGTGAAATCTTTTTGAATTAAATTATTTGATTTTATCATATAGTTGTATAAATTTGTATATGAAGTTTGGACTTACATATATTAGTTTTCTTTATATTCGAGCATTTATTTACATATAAAGACATATACCTCGTTAATGGGCCCATCAGTAGAACGCATAGTCATATTTGGGCCCAAAATAAATTAATGCCCATTAGAAATTAAAGTGCATCATTTGAGCTCAACCATAAGTAGTCACGGATTTAGTCAGGGATATGGCCGTAGCTAAAATCGTGGCTACAATAGGTGAGCTCATTAATACAACATACGAGTGAGCCATTGGGCTTGCATTCACTGCCTTTGACTATTTCTAACATGCTTGATCGCCTATAGGGTTTAAACATTGATGAACTCGTATTTATTATGATAGTCGATTTAAAATTAATATTAGGCTCATCCGTGGCTATTCAATATTTCCATGCATTGTCGAATTTCCGATATTGAAGAGCCAGGGATGCAGCTACGAATAATGTATTGTGGCCAAATCAGCTTCGAATACAGCCACGAATCTCCCATTTGTAGCTACTTTCGTGGCTATTTACGAGCACCAACCACCTATCGAGCCACGAAATTAGCTATGGACATCAGGCTCGTTGCAATTAGCCACGAATTTGATGATGTGAGATTCCATGATGAGTACCAGTCACGAATATAGCGACATATGATAACAATCATCGCCAATGTCATTTCTAGTGGCAACAAAGATAGGGTCATCTAACATTCATAGCTAAAAATCCATAACTATTTTCTGCCTTTTTTATTTTTTTTAGTAGTAGTGGTTGGTATATTAGTTGGTGTAGACATGGCATGACAACTTTGAATCTGTTTTTTATTTTATATATATAATATGAGACAAGATTGCATGATGGAACTTAATTATAATTTCTTTCTTCGATTTCTTCCCACATTTATGTGTCATTTTCGTTGTATTGGTAAGTAAAAGGTATGGTTGGTTTGATCACTTCAAGGTTTTTTGTCTTGACCTCCCTTGAAAAAGAATATGAAATAAATGCAATCACATCGATCTCTAATAGAAATTTTTTTAAATTTCTACGTATTGAGTTGAAATGCACTCTAAATTGGAGGATATAAGATTCATGTACATCACAATATGACATTAGTTCTATTTTAGATCCATCCATGTTTTGGGTCGTATAAAACTGATCCTAGCTTGATTTTCCCTTTTAATTTTTTGTTTTTTTTTTAAATCAAGGCTTCTGTGGATCATTGATCAGCCCTTTGTTTGTTTGGTTTTTTTTGCTTTTTTTTATAAGGCTTTGTTAATTGTGAAATTTTAGGGTCTCTTAGAACAAATTCTTGACCCGTCTTCTAAATTTTTTTATATCATTTAATTCGCATGGATCTAATTAAGATCCGTGCATATTTTTTTCTAACAACTTGCAATGAATATTGAGTAAGTGTTAGTTATGGTATAAGCATATCTATGATCTGTCATTTGGAGTGCATTTAGCACTTGTCGCTAATGCATTTAGGATACCTCTTGAAAAATCAGGGATTCTCAAGTGTTATTAGCAATTTCATCTCTCTTTGCTTTCTTTGGCACATTGTTTAGGGCAAATCCTTTGTTGGTTGTATTATTAGGGTTGACTAAGATTTTGGGCAAATCCTTTGATGGCTTGACTAAGATTTTGGGCAAATCCTTTGTTGGTTGTATTATTAGGGTTGATTGGACTAGTTGTGGATGTTCTTCATAAAGAGGTCACTTCGGGATTTATCTTGAAAGTCAAAGCTTTAGCATTCATGGAAGACATTAGCCTTGCAGCATCTCGATGTATTCATAATTAAGCTAATTATTGAAGGAGACAACCTACTAGTTATCAATACTAACAATAAGAGATGGAGTACTCCACGAAAGATTTTGAGAACTATGGAGGATATCTACTACATTATGGATCAATTTATGAAGACATAAGTGTATCATTACATTAGAGGTGTAAACCAAGCGTCATATTTCATTGCTAAGAATGATTTTAGTTGGAATTTGATAATGTACTCGTCTTATAGGAATTTTTCTTTAATCATCTTAAATGATGATTTAGGATGAGATGCCAGTTAGGTAGAAATCCTAATTTTTGTCTATTGTAAAAAAGTGTTCTCGGTGATTTTATTGTAATCTTAAGACACTTTAGTAGTCTTGGAATTTATGTAATAAAAAGTTGAATCATTAGAAATTTGCTAAACAAATGAGAGGATGGGTAAAAAAATGTGTTTGCGGTGGACAAGAAATTAGATTGTTCTACTAGTTGATAGTAGTCTAATTTATAGCATTATTGTGGACAAGAACATTAACTATAATTAGAAAAGAAGTCTATGTTTGATATATGGGCCAATCAATCATTTATGTAGTTTGATGGAGGGAAAGTCGTTGATTTACCTCATCAAAATAATTCCTAAACAAACAAACTAATATAGTATGCAAGTAAAGGGTCGAACCCACAGACAAATAAGTATCCCGATATATCGTGTATTTATCAATTGAAAGAAAAAAGATGAAAAAAAAAAATAAAAGAAAACAATATAAACAAATGCAAGGGATGGATAGAAGACAAGTGTTTCCACCCACAAATTCTTGAGATTGGTTGGCATTATTGGTCATTGAATCCAATTAAAGTAGTTTTCTATAATTCCTCCCATCTTAGTTTGAATAGATTAAAGCACAACGAGCACAATTAACCCCTTACACCTTTACGCAATCAATAGTTGAGATTTAGGGATAGCACAGGATCCTAAGAATCCGAGCATATGAATAACACCAATTAGACAAGGTAAACCAATGTTTAAGACACATGTCAAACATCCTAGTTAATATTGCTTCAACAATGGTATTCACAATCATAAGCATGTCACTACGAATTTTACGCAAATTCGATAGAATAAAACCCTAGAAAGATATCGATGAAATCAAGTTGGCCAAACATGATGACATCAATAACATATTTTTTTGATTTTAAAGGTTAATATATTGCATGGAAAGAAATATTTAGATAGTACAAAGATGGGCAAAAGGGAAGTGTCATCCCTTTGTCCAGATCTACCAAAATCAAGGAACAAACTAAGTTGTTCCAGCCAATGGGTGTGTTGAGCGGATGGCTCGGGGCAACTCTAGTCTCTTCAAGAGTCATCTATCAAAAGTCGGACCAACCCCCTAAGGTTGTGTGAGCATAAATCTCCCTTTGGCTTGGCCATCAAGAGATTTACACAAACACAACCTTAGCACACCAAAACTATCTAAGTAGGAGCAAAAAAGAGTATGGTGCATTACAAACCATCATCCTAGGTAAGCATATTCTAATGAGAACCGAGGCTATATAAGGGTTACATGGTCAAAAATACTAGTTGTGCTCCAGCCTTCCAGGAACTCATCGTTTTTCTTTTAGGTTTAGTTTTGCCTAGTAGTAGCTTCTGCGTGATTCAATCCCTCTTGCAGAGTTGGTGTTGGAGTGAAGTGAAGAGAGAACTCATGGGCTAAGACTTTGTAAACATGGATTTTGACAAGATGAAAGATTTCTGCCAGGCTTTTGGTTACATCTTCAAAGAGCTTCTCATTTCTTGCCTTCCAAATGTGATATACAGTTGTTGCTAGAGCGGCTCTTTTAGCTTTGGAGAGCCACCCTTTTCCTCTTGCCTCTTTCTTGAGCCATTTAAGTCCACTGTTAAGAGTCCCCATTCTCCTCCATATTCCTAACCATTCCTTCACCTGAGACCACACAGTTACAGAAAAGTTACAAGCAAAGAAAATATGTTCATGAGATTCTAAAGCTTGATTACATAAATGACCGTTTAAATTCACTTCCCTTGTTCTGATCAAATCATTTGTAGCAAGTCTCCTTCTAGCTGCTAACCATAAGATGAAGGCATACTTGGGGATAATTGATCTATCCCATACAACTGTCGTCCAAGGAGGTTTAGGAACTTGTCTTCTGAAGTAGTTGTATGCGGCACTTATGCTATATTTCCCACCTAGACACCAACTGTTAAGCTTGGTATTTGCATCTTGAGTGTTTCCTGCAGAGGTTAGAAGAGCATCTCTAATGGCAAGGAGTTTTTTAATCAAAGGGGAGTCATTTTTGTCATGGATTTGCCAGCTCCATACATCCCTTTGTTGTAAATATTGATGGTGTACCCATCTGATCCATAAACTATCTTTCCTCCTAGCAATATCCCATAACATTCTTGAGAGAAAACTTGTGTTCCATGTTTTGAGATCTTTAAGACCTAAGCCACCTTCTTCCTTGGGGAGACATACATCTTTCCACCTAACTCTATGAGATTTCCAAAGAAATTTGGCACAGAGGCTGTTGACTTTGTCAATAAGGGTGGAAGGGGAAGGCAGAATAGAGAACCAGAAGGCACTGATTCCTTGAAGCACAGATCTTATGAGTTCTACTTTTCCAGCATAAGACAAAGTTTTAGAATTCCAATAGCTAATGTTTGTTAAGATCTTATCCAAAAAGGGAGAGAATTGGGAGACAGTCAACTTTCCTGATGAAATGGGAATACCAAGATATCTGAAAGGAAATGATCCCTTAGAGAAACCTGATCTTGTGGCAAGGAAATCTTTGTCATCATCTTTAACTCCAGCAGTGTAGAAAGAAGATTTGGTAGGATTGACCTCTAAACCTGAGACCTCATAGAAATGGTTCAGTGCATCTAGTAAGATAGTCATAGAAGGTTTATCTCCACGGGACATCAGAACAATATCATCAGCATAAGAAAGGTGAGAGATCTGTAAGGCTGCACATTTTGGATGAAATTTAAAGCCTGGAAGCCTTGTCACACATTGTAAAACTCTAGAAAGATAATCCACAGAGAGTACAAAAATGAGGGGAGAGATGGGATCACCTTGCCTTAAACCTCTTTTACCATGAAAGTAGCCCTGCAGAGAACCATTGATGCTAATAGAGAAGGTAGGGGAACATACACATTCAAGAATCCAGTTTATAAAAAGAGGGGGGAAATTAAGATGAGTAAGCATTTGTTTAATGAATTTCCAAGAGATGGTGTCATAAGCCTTTTTTAAATCTAGGTTCAGCAAACATCTTGGACTAATCCTCTTCCTTGCATATCTTCTGATTAATTCTTGTAAGAGCCAAATGTTTTCATTCATGATTCTTCCCTCGATGAAACCAATTTGTGTAGGGGAGACAATGGATTTCAGGATAGGAGAAAGTCTAGCAGCTAAGATTTTGGTGATGATTTTATAAGAAATGTTGCAGCAAGATATAGGCCTAAACTCACCCACACATTTAGCATAGCATTCTTAGCAATCAAGGCAATAGAGGTATGGTTAGTTTGTTTCAGAAGTCTGCCAGAACTGAAGAACTCCAAGACTGCTCTGGTTAGCTATTCTCCTGTGATGTTCCAAGTATCCTTGTAAAATTTTGACGTGTATCCATCTGGTCCAGGAGACTTGTCATCTCCAATATTCCATAAAGCCCCTTTAATTTCTTCAACCGTGACCTCCTTAATTAGATCAGTATATCTGTTTGTGTGCAGTATAGCTCCAACATCTCTGATGTATCTCCCATTTACATCAGCAGTTTCCTTTTCTGTTCCCATTAAACCAGTGTAGAAATTTACAAACTCATTTGCCACCTCTTCAAGTGAAAGGGTTTCCAAACCATTCTCTTTGATCAAAGAGCTAACATGATTCCTTTTCATATTTTTCTTCATGAGCCCATGGAAATAAGTAGTACATTTGTCTCCTTCAAAGGTATGCTTTGCTTTTGCTAATTGTGAAACAAACTTAAATTCTGCCTCTTTCATTCTGTTGGCTTTTTTCTTAGCAATTTCCATGTTCTGTAATAGCTCAGGGGAGGTAGGATCATTCCTCAAGTCCATGAAAGCCTTCTCATAATCAGCTTCTGCCTTCTTGGCTCTTTCATTTATATTAGAGAACTGGGTTTTGTTCAAATTTTGTAGAGGCTTTTTCAGGTTTTGTAGCTTCTTGCAGAGGAGAAATTGCTCTGAGCCTCCTCTATTGTATACCCAGTGCTCCATGATTAGTTGTTGAAAACCATCATGTTGTCCCCACATGGTGAAGTATTTAAAAGGGCCTTTTTTCCTTTTTTGCTGCTCAAAAACTTCTACTAACACCTATCTGTGGTCACAGAAAGACTTGGGCATTAGAAAAGTTGCCTTACAATATAGGTTTAAAGTGTCCCAAATACCATTCACCATGACTCTATCTATTTTAGTAGATTTTGATCCTTTGAACTAGGTGTGGTCAAGTCTTGTGCTGATAGCATCATGTAGATCTAGTGTCACACTTCCCACAAATCTGAAATTTCATAAGCTGTCACTATTGCACCATTCTTCCTTTCACAGGACCTCATGATGACATCAATAACATAGAATACACACAAGGAAGTTAAAGGATATTTAAAGAGAAAAATACTACTTTATTATAAACTCACAAATCACTAACCAAGTCTCGAAAGTGTAGGCGAAAACAATAGAATTTAGTCAAGCATGGCTTGCCTAACTTACTTCTCTTACATGAAAAATAAAAACCCTAAAAGACTCGACAAAACCTACTAAGTTTTTTACAAAATTGGCTGTAAAAGTTTGAATATTTGAGTGGATGCTAGGGATTTTCGGCCTTAGGGTATATATAGGGAACACATGGTACGAAAACCCTAGATTCTAACCTAAAAGATAATGTAAAATATCCTTAATTGATAGATTAAAATCCTAAAGTGATAAAACTCCGAATTTAATTAATAATAGGCTTTATCTGATCATCCTCAACCAGTTGGAGTGGATAGATGTTCAGATTGGATATAAGTTTCAACCAAAAAGATAGAATTTCAATCTTCAAACTATTGTTCTACTGACGTTGTCACCGCAGCGACAACGCTTCTCACCGTCGCGACAAGTTGGTTACTCGCCACGGTGAAAGGGGCATCTCACTGTGGTGAAAAGGGCAATTCAACACGAGGACAAGGCTCACTTGCCTTGGCGACTTAGAACTGAGTCTTCAACTGGTTCTGATTTGAGTTTCGGCGGCGATAAGGAACTCGCCAAGGTGACAACTCCGACAGACTGAACTTGTAATGCACTTTCTAGAGTCCTTGTTTCTTCGATTGACGCGTATGAATATGCGTTAAAAAGCTCTTTTAAAGTACTACAACTCTCATGAAGACATTAGAACCTGATTTTCAGTGTTCGAACTCTAAAATAGGATGTTTCTCCATTTCATTCGTTTCGGCTTGTTCCTTAGCTTCTCGATTCGGCTTCTAACCCTTTTTTGAGTTGTTCCTTGCTCTTTGAGACTTCTCCTTAGCCTTCTTAGCTCTATTCCTTATGCTCTCCACTTTAGATCTACTAATGTGCATAAATCAACTGATATAACATAGATTTCGAACTTTTCCACAAAAAAAGAGATTTATTCTAAATTAAATATAAAACATGACTGTATGACAATGAAATGCACCTAAAACTAGCATATCTTATTAAAATATGCATTATTATACTTAATTTCTCGAAAGATATAATTAAGAGTGACGGAATGAAATTTATAGAGGTCCAATAATGAGTTAGAAGATCAACTTAACCTTCCTACATGACCTCCAATCTCCTTTAAATGCTTTAATAATGCATAGATTGTCACATTCAATCTCGATGCGGTGGATATTCATATTGTTGGTTTCTCTAATACCTACTCTAAGTACAAGTGTCTCTGCTTAGCAAGAATGGTTTTACAATATCATTTTCAAGTCACCACCATATGAATAGCATTAACATTATGTTCTCGAATGACGTATTCAATCGATGTTCCCCTATTTGTAGTTTAAGCCCCTCAAAGTTGAGTTTGGAGGAAATAGGATGCAGTTAGGCCTGGAAATCATTCGTGGGTGACCGACTTACCTGACCCATCTGACTCGATTATACGGGTGAAAACCCGAAAAAAAAACCGGGTGATGGATGGGTGATGGGCGGGTGAAACGGGTGATGGGTGGTATGTTTTTCACCCATTATCCGACCCATCACCCGACCCATTACCCGACCTGCCTAACCACCCGTTAACCCACCCGATTATTATAAAAAATCATAGTTTATAAAAAAATATAGCCTAACATAACTACATATTTCTTCTTTTTCTAATTCTAGCTTCTCTATTCTCTAATTGTTTTTGTGCAAAAAAAATCTAAAAGAATATAAATTTATTTTAGGGAAATTTCGCTTGGTAGCCACGAGGTTTGGTCTTTTTCACATGGTACCCAAACATTTCAAGAATTTCACATGGTAACCATGAGGTTTTGATAAATTTCGTGTGATAACCAAACTTATTAAAAATCATATAGAAATTATATAAAATGGGTTAATATATTATAATTCACTCACTTAATCACTCATTTTTGGTGTTTTACTTTTAAAAAACCGTCAAAAGCCCTTTTAATATTTAAGGAGATTAAATTATTTACCCAAAGAATGAGTAAATTATAAAAAAATAACCTAAAATTAAAAAAATAAGTACATAAAAAAGGAGTAAATTATTTAAAATATGTACTTAATTTATTTTCAAATCCATAAATTAAGTACATATTTTAAATTATCATTCATTCATATTTGTTTAAACTAAATAAAATATTTTGGATAAAATAAACTTTGTATTATATATCTAATATGTAATATTTTTAAAACATTAGAAAGGTTATTAATGACTCTTTGAAAACAACCAACTACATTGGGTAATTATGTATACTTTTTCAAATTTAAAAGTTTTTTTTAAAACTATCATTATTTTTTTGTATAATTTATTCATTTATCATGCAATTAATGTGTAGCACTATAAAATTTTTAAATGGTTTTAGTTAACTTTTTAAAAATAAAAAACCAAAATTGGGTTGGTGTGTGAAAAAATATATTTTATGATTATTTTGTGATTTTACCTATATTCTAAAAGATTTTTACCCAATTTGATTAACATAAGAAATTTGCCCAAACCTCGTGGCTACCACACAAAATTGGTCGAAACCTCGTAGTTACCATGCGAAATTTTTGAAAAGTTTGGGCATCATGCAAAAAGAGTCAAACCTTATGGCTACCAGATGAAAATTTCCTTTATTTTATTAACCCCACATCACATATTTAAAAAAAATATTTTGTTTTGGATACACTGCTAGATTATTAGCAATTTCGCTCGTTTCAGCGACTTGGTTAGCATTTAGTGTGTTAAGGCATGATTTAGCAAAATTATTTTTCTTCTTTTAACTATATGAGTCTAGCTACGGACTAAAATTCATCTCATTTGATTTGATATTAAACTTTTAATGCTAACTTTGTAAGATGAGGATAGTGATATAATGTATGAATAAACCTTTTATACATTTAATAAGATTTCAACGTTGACGTGGTTTGTAAAATTATCGAATATGATCGATTTCTAAGTATGTTTTGTGGCTCATTTTCTTTTAATTTACTTCACTGATTACCCACCCGACTCACCCGATTTACCCGGCGGATCGGGTGATGGGTGAAACATTAGACGGATGGGTGATAAGTTGGGTGAAATTTTTTTGTGACGGGTCGGGTGGAAAAATGGCTCCACCCACCCATTACCCGACCCATTTCCACCCCTATATGCAGTATTTCCCATTTAAATTTGTTTTTCTACAAGTGTGTATTTGACAATTGCTTTTCGGTTGATTGTTTTCTTCGTCAAGATCTACACATTATTATGTGTTTTCGAATCTCGTAATTATTTTTTCTAATGAACTCTTTAATGTTGTTTTTTTTTAACGGCGAGGAACCCTTGTGGTGGTAAATTTCAAGTACATGACCCAGTCGGCAAGAGCCACTTATAAGGTAAATCGGTTTGCGCCAACCGGCTCGACTCACTGGTAGGGAACAAGACAAACATTGGAGGACGGAAGCATGGATCGAACCCGAGACATCCTTACCACCTCATTGCTCTACACCACTAGGTCACCCCGACTGGAACTCTTTAATGTTATTAATAGAGAGAGACACATTGTTGATGGAAAATACGTTGGTTTTGGTCCTTTGGAGGTACCATATACGTGGTATGAGTTTGTGCCTTGGTGGGATAGATAGATTTGCATTTGAATTCTTCCGACAACCAATATGGGCGTAATTGTAATTTTTAGTGTGTAATGTTTGGGCCGTACAAACTTCACACTAATTGGACAACAATCTGAAGGCCCATTAATGAGTAAGCGATTATCTTGTTTAGAAAGCGGCCCAGACCATCTTATGAATTGATCTTCAATTCTATGCGCACTGCTCCATTCGCACTTGTACAATACAGAGCGAGTTCTTTTGCTTCCTCCGATGCTTCGCGATCGCTCTTCTTTTGCATTTTAGTAACGATCATCGGTAGATCCTCATCCTCGCTATCTTTGAATCTCATGAAATTCTCTATCTCGTGCTCTTCGCTTCTCTAACTTGATCTTCGAATGTCGCTGCTCTCTCCGTTGATCGATTGGAATTCGCTTGCGCCAAAAATTGAAATTTGAATCATCGCGCTACGTTCCAATCAATCGCTACTACCGATTTGGCCCTAGGTTTGAAATTTCGGAATTTCTACTGCGAAATTGTTTCATACGATCCTTGCAATTGTTTGATTGAGTCAAATTAGTTTTGCATTTCATTTTCTTGTTTGCGTGCTTTTGCTTCCACATCATTTGTTATATTTGTGCGATATACCATCTGCTTTGGAGATGTTGGCTGAATTTAACCTAAATACAGTATTCGAATCATTTTCTTGTTTATGATGGAAGTGAAACTCGAGGCGATTGAAGTGATTAGACATTCAAAAGTGAAACAGTTATATATTCATGTTCTGGCATGAATGTCGTTGAATGTATCAAGCACATGCATATGCTGTTTGAATATATGTACTACAGTAGATGATAAGATAGGATAGCTACGAGCTATCTATTTAGGTGCAAAGAAACAACCAGTGTTCTGTACTTCTATGCAAAGTGTGGAATGCTTGTCTACAGACTATCATGTCCCAACAACAGTATTGCAAGTTGTCTTTGACTTGCAGCTTTATAACTGCTTTCTTGAGCTGGGGCTTGTTTAATCTGCTAAGGATTTGTTTAGATTTGCAGTTAACTTAGTAATCAAAATTGATTTTCTAATGCCAATGGAAGCTGTTCTATAATGCAAGCTTTGGATTTGATCATGGAATTATGTAGTCAATAGCGCGTGCAGGAGGTTTGTTAGGCTTATTAAGTGCTTGACTTGGAACATCAGCTTATGTGCTTTCATATCATACTTGTTCATATATGATTTCTTGTTCACCGCTGAACTTGCTGCTAGGCGCAAGCCTAATATTTGGTTTCTTAATTTGTTCTCACTGCTGTCAAATCTGTGTGCAGATGGCATCATGTACTCTTTCCAGATTGTCCTTGCTGAAGTAAATTACTAGCTTTTAGGTAGGTATGTACATGTACATGCTGTTTTATATTTCAAGACAATGAATTGGTATCCAGTTATGTTCTTTTTAAACTCTCTTCTCCCCTAATTGGCGATTATTGGTAATGAGAAATTAAAAGCAGTAATATTTAAGAAGATTTTTACAAATTGTGCTAAAAGCTAAATGGCTTATATATATGTGTGTGATCGAGGGGAGAATTAAGTATTTGCTACTTTGAAAATGAAAGGAGCTAACTGTATTAAGGCTTTGATCTCTGCTTTCTGGAATAATGTAGAACAGCTGACGAGGATGAAATTTTTTAACAGCTTTTTAATTAAACTTTACATTCCATCATGTTCTGGCATCTTGACATGTTACTGACTGGTGTGCAGCTACATGACCTTTTACTATTTTTCTCACTTTTTAGGAAGACACATTTGTTCAGACCATTAATTAGCACTCTAGTAACTTAGTCCAAACGTGAATTAAACTAAAAATAATGTAGAAATTAGTTTTGATTGAATGGAGGCTCAGATTAAAGACCTGGGACATTTTTCAGCAGTTGACGGGGCAGGCCCTGGCGATTAAAGAGGCTAGATGTTCTGTCAGCTGACTACCAAGTTGCTATGAATTTGAAACTCCTTACGATATCTGTACTGAAAGTTTAGTCTAGGCCAAAAGGCTGATTAACTAATACAGTTGTCTTTTTATGTAAAGATTCAAGAAGATACTATTAAATTTTTTTTGTGCTCTTAATTTATTTACTTGGAACTAACTTCTGATAAAAGGCCTGATTTATCAATCAGACTGAAGACATGATTAGACAATCTTAGCAAGGACTCCAGAAACTGGAATGTTATTCTTATTATGATATTTGCTAAACACTGAAATCTTCCAGAGATTGAGCTGAATGAACACCAAACTGAGATATATAAAAATTGGAAGTTTTAAACCAATACAGAATTATATTCAAAATCCATTTTCTGGCCTGCTAATAGCGATGTTAAGGTCCTGATGATAATAAAGATGTTGCTGGTGATAAGATGTCATTGAGCTGCTACATTCACCTTCCTTGTCTTGAGTGTCATGCTCCTCTTGGTTCTCTTCCTTGGCCACCTTTCCGACCGGGCAACCAATAAGCTCCAATGGTCTGTTTGGTGTTGCCATCAGCTGATGTTGATACTGCTGCACTTGATTGTAAGCCAGCCCCTGCGGCATTGATGGTGGCACCACTGAGGGGAGCTTTGAGAGTAGAGCTTCGAGGCTGCTCATGGAAGGTGTAATCTTCATCATCATTTGAGGTTGCTGGTTGAAGGAGCTGTCATAGCCGTAATGCCCAATTTCTGGTGGAGGAGCCATGCTGGCTTGGTGTTGCCACATTTCTTGGACGCAGTATCCATCAGCTTTATATGGGAACGCTGAAGATGATGGGTGTGGCAACAGTGCCCCCGGGATGCTCTCAATCAGGCTGAACTTTCTCCTTAGCGTCACTACATAGCTCAAGTCCTCAATTACCTGCAGTTTTGGTCATCAATGGCAAAGGGTGTCAACTACTGACACAAGTAAATGACTCCCACAGACCCTACAGTGTGTAACGGGGCGCATGCGCATGTTAGGGGGTGTAGGGATCAGTCTAAACCTTTTGCATAGCTCCCAGCTGAACAACACCCTCTCTTACTGCTATCAAGGCTATGGTCTGCATAAAATCATTTGGTCAAACAAGCATACGTGTATTAGAGGTCTAGCTTCACTTTTGGTTGGGTGATGTTCTTAAATTCAGCACGAATTGATGGAACAAGTGTTTCCAACAGCATACCTTAATACCAGATCGGAACTGTGCCTCCCATGTTCTTGGATGCTGCAAGGGAAATAAAGTAGCTAATCCATCATGGAGACTGATTAGCTAACTAATTGTGTGGAAAACATAAGCCGAACTCGAAAACTTACTGAATCTACGGAATTGTGCCATGCAGATAAGAAATTTATCTCTTGTTCACCGGGTTCTTTGTGTATCCACTTGTGGCTATGATCTGCTGCTACTTTTCCGATCAAACTGCCATATAAATTAGATCCATATATATATGATGATTAATATTTTCATATTGCTTGATTATAATTTCAAAAGTATAAATACGGGAAAGATTTATACATATGTAATTGAATTAAGTTGCTATTTAGCATACCCCTCTCCGTAGTTGTAAATTTCATGGGACATCTTGAAGAAAATTTCTGGTTGCAGGCCTTGGAAGGATTGATATTCACAGTTGCCATAAGCTGGTGCTGGACTCGGGTACTCACCGGAATTGATTTCAGCATTCGTCGAGGCAGCAAAATTGCAAAACCCATCTTCCCAGACTAATATCCTGTCATGTACATGTGGTAAGTGAATCACCATCATCTATGAATTTCATTATCTGCACATATTTCATGTATATAATGTTAATAGGTCAAAAAAGGTATTTGGCAATATCCTACCAGTTTCTTCGATTGCCTCTTGATCTGTCATAAGCTCCTCCATGAGTATCCCATCTGCAAAACACACAAAATTAATTCAAGCAGAAGTTAGATATTTTTCTGAGCAATAGATATAATTATGAGTTAAGATTATGTTATTATCCTCACTTGGGTGGTGGGAAGTTCCTGGGGAGGATCCTCCAGAAAACTGCATAAACCCATTGAGAGTTTTCTTGAATGCATAGACTTCTTAGCGTGTGCTGAAGGAGATGGGTCACTGCTAATGGGCTGAGATGTTCCTCCATCATTAACTTGCTTTGAACCCTCACACACACACACACACGCTCTCTCTCTATATATATATATATCTATCTACCTTTCTAATTGGAAAATACTCAGCATCCCATATTTCTTTATATAAGACTACCAATAAGGATATGCATCACATTTATACCCACACCCCACCTTCTCTTTGTGGGCGGGCATGTATATATATGTATATGGAATTCTGTTTTTTTTTTCTTTTTTTCTTAACTTTACCAAAATGCTTTTTCAATATGGTCCGCTCCTCGGTTTGCATTTCCCACAGTCCACTAGTTTAATTCACCATTCAAAACTCCGCTTCATAGTTAATTTCTTCTTCTTTATTCCCTCTCAATCATTATATATGTATATATATATATATCAATAAGACTGAACCTTAAAGATTTCTTCATGCTATCATGATCTCTTAGATCCTTCCTCCTTTTTCTCATCAATCTGTACGTTTTCTTTCATTCTCCAGTGAGTTTATAGCTTTGTGATTGTACTATATATATTGTCAACTTGCTTCCATTATGAAGCTGCACTGATCGTCTCGCTCTATGACTAGTTTTCTTGCATCTTTCTATATCTAAATTAATTTGTGGAATCCAAGCTGATTGTATAATTAGCTTATGACTAATTAAGGCCATGTTTGGCATGACTCGCTAACAAATTACTAATTTCTTATAATGCAGTAATAAGATAACTGCTTCAATTCATGCCAAACATTCCATAAGTTTATCTAGGATATATGTAAAAACATTTCATATAGGTAATACATTGACGGAAAATAAAATGTTTCCTTTTAATATATTGGTTTTTGTTAGGACTCGTATAAGGCGACTACTCATATTGAGATCGGGCCATGGAGAATAGGTAGAGTAGATTATTGAGAAAGAATAATTGTAGGGAAAAGGCAATAATTGAAAAGATTGCATTATTAAGTTTTATGTCTCATTTTCATGGCACACCAAACACATTGTTATCTAAATGATTAGCTAGGGAAGGATGATATTAGCAAGCTATAGGTAGTACTAAAGCAAAACGCCACACCAACAGAATATGAATTAGTGTCATATGGACTGACATGAGTGTATGATTTGATTTTCTTTCACTTATTGGCTCTCATGCAATTTGATCTGGTAATGCTGGTAGATCTAGTGGCTCTTACATAATCGTACTATTTACTCCATCACCCCTCGATTGATCTCGATCTCTAGGTTCATACTTAGCGTAAACTCTATAATTATGATATGGGTCTCCAGTACTCGAGGGGTCCCAATCGTGTTGGGAATTTAGTTGGGCATCGCCCTTAAATACTCGAGTACACTGGCCTGAATCAATATATATGGGGTCAATTAGGTTTAATTGGTACATCCTTTGTGGGTCTATATAATCTCTAATGTAGGGTAAGTGCAACATCTATATATGAGCTGTGTATATATGCCTTTATATATTTTTAAAACCCATTATCTGAAACCTAGCATTTCTTTTGTTGATAATTAATTTTAATATATTTAGGCCGTGATAAAATATATAATTAAGATTAATTTCCGGACTCACAATGAAATTTACATCACCTGAACCTCTTGCAGGAATGCTTTTGTCTTTGCTTGACCATCTGTAAATACTCTTTTTTTAGGCTAATGACTAATGAAGCAACACTACAAATTGAGGAAAGGAAGCAGTTTCCATTCTTGTATTCAAATAACATGTGATACTGTCACATACACACACATAGATATATATATCAATTAGTATACTGGCATGGTGAAAACATATAATTAATTTTGTTAATTAATTGTGAGGGTTTCCGGCCATTTGCTATGCCATCGAGCACTAAATATATATTATCAGCATATATAGTGCACTCGTGTTCTTTTTTCACACAGATACAGCCACACTTGATCTCTGCACTGTTCAAAATACCATAGATGAACAGTAGCTATTGAAAAATGCCAAATCCAAACTAGTGCATCATAGTGTATATAATGTTGAGGCGCGTTTTAGCTGTGTTTTTTTTAGCGTTCTCTCTCTCTCTTTCTTGATAAATTTTCCTTGCATGTATACACTGTATATGTTGCATGATGACCAGCCTGCAGAGGCTATCTTTGTCATTGGCACTCATTTCCTTCCACTTCAGAAAATAGGGCTTGTTTTTTGTTATTTAAGACTCGTTTCAACCATATTTTCATACCTAATTGTTAATACTATCTTCAGGTTAATTTTCAAATTTATCAATTACTTTAATGAAATTATGATAAATAAAAAATGGTCATACTTCTTTTTATTCTATTGTTATATTTTTATAATTATTTAAATTTCCACGCATGCCCTCTGATTTTCCTGAAAGTGACATCTTTATGTATATATACATTGCTTTCTTTGAATATTTTCTCTTTGGATTGTTATATGGATAGCAACCCCTACTACTACTACTACCACACTTTTAAGAGTCAGGGGGGAGATAGAGGATATATAGAGGGAAAGGAACGAGAGCCTCAATGGGGTATAGTGCATGAGCGGTTGGGATCACTTGCAACCCTCCGTGTTACACTCTGTGTATCATTTAATTATTTTAGGTATAAATTTAAATCGAACAAAATATTTTTTAGGTTCTATACCTTTAAATTGATACGTTTATAAATTTATATCTTAAAAATCATATTTTAAAAAAATAAAAAAAAAACTATTTCCTAAAATAATCGATATATCAATGTAAGAGTATAAAATTTTAAAAAAAAATAAACTAAGTGGTGTATAAAATGTAATATATAGGGTTGCAGGTGATCTAAAATCATGCACACTAGTATGGACCCTTATTTAGAGTAAAAAATAGCAAGAGCTGGGGACAGTCTCTGACTCTCTGGAGTGGCATGATGTGAACACTGAGGCTTGTTGGTTAACTATTAAATGAGCCTTTTGTCTATTCAACATGTTGAATGATGGCCGCGTTGTTGCTCATAAACTGGTGTGGGTGCCTATTCTTGTGCTTCCTCAATCCCCATCCTAGTTAGCTAATTAGTTTATTGTTTTTTTTCTTTATTTTTTTCGCCCTTTTCTGTAAGTTGAATGCATATATAGATAGTGGGTACAAAAGTGCACATTAATTAAATGTGTTCTCAATATGTGTTTTTACAATTCTTAGCTTGTTTCTTGCACTTTTTATCTAATGAGACTTTTTTAGTTAATTAATTATGGATAGTAGAGGGGAAAAAGAGCCTTAATACTTGTATGTATATTTTAGATATGATGATGTGCAAGTATATATATATAATAATAATAATATGTGATGGTGGAAGATTTGAAGGGGAGTGGCAATTAAGTATGGGAGAGGAGTCTTGGGCGGTCAAAATCACAGGTGTGGGAATGCCTTTATTTATTATCATTGTTGTTTTTTTCCATTAAGGTAAATGGAATATCTGCCCTTATATGTCCCATTTGCTTAAATAAAAGATTTTACAAATTCCAAATGCAAAAATATTTATGGTATACACTCTGGAGTCTGGAGAGACCAGCTTTTTTGCCTAATTTCTCCCTTCTCGATACAACTAGTCACGTCATCTAGTCGATCTATTGGGTTAAACTAGGTTGTCATAATATACAACGTCCTCTACAAGCCGTACTTGGTATATTTACCACCACTGGCCCCGTTTTAGTCATATAATATAACGGGACTCATTAGGAATATATTTTCCTCATTTTTTCACCTCGGTTGGACCACTTTTTTTGTTTTTAATTAATTTTTAGACACCTCCCAAATAAAACAAATACACTATACATACTTTAATTTAGAATTAAAAGAGATGGATTCCGAACATTCCTATGTAGTAGAATATAATCCTTATTATATTCTAGGATTTGTAGTAGAATATAATTATTTAATTATTTAATTAATTATTGTATAGTTTGTCTATGTACATTACGTGGTGCTTTTGTGTGATAGGCCGGGTTTGGGGTGGTAGCTGGTTTATTTGTTTGGTTCTTCTGAGTACGTTCTAACGGATCGATAGTGACAATCAACGCAGTTTATTAATTACTACAGTACGTACTGATTTGATCATGAGATCACTAGAATCTAGATGAGTGTTGCTTCTGCAACAAAGGTGGGCGATTAACTAAGTGCTGTGAGAGCTGATCGATCAGGTTATGTCCAAAAAGCACTCTCAATTTCAGTGTTCTCTTGGAGTGATAGACGAAAATGCTTCCTCACCTTAGCTTCCCTTTTTAATAAACAAATTAAATGTTTCTTCGTCTACTTGCATTGGATATATAAGAGTTTGATCAGTATATTAATTATGTTCAATATATATTTATTAGAATATGTATTCCTTTGTTTGGCAAAATATGTCACTTTACTATTCACACACGCTTTTTTATGAGATAAAAATTATATAAAATATCTAATTTTTTTAATAATTTTTTTAACAATTTCGTAGTTATTATTAATAAGTACTTGTTAAAAAAATTATAAAAAATAAATATTGTATATAGTTTTTATCATTCTAAAGAAGCGTGCGTAAATAGTAAACGACATGTTTTGCCGAACGGATAAAGTATTTTTTTTAGTCATAAAATTATAAAATAGAAGCATATATATATAGTATTAGAACAAGTCCAACAATATCTCTAAAATAGAGAAAAAGAGAAGTTTTAGATAAAAAAAAAAGACATTTTTTCACCCCAACAGCTTTTGCAAACTCATCTGTAAAATAGAGAAATGGAATGTGAGAGAAAAAAAATCTCTAAATTTGAAGGAATAGAGGTAATCTCTATAATTTAATGTTTTACTTCTCTATATATAGAAATTTAATGCTTATCCCTTCAACTTGGCACCCCTATTCTACCTGAATCATCTCTTCTATCATTTTTTAACCATCAATTATCTATATATTATAAATTTTTATATTTATTATACACTCTGTTGGAGTTGGGATGGTTTTTTTGGGATGGTTTTTTTAGAGATTTTGATATTTTGATCTATATTTTGGAGATTTTTTACAGTTATTGTTGTTAATGTGGCAAAGGAAAAAAAAAAAAGAAGCTCATACTTACAATTAAGTTTGTTTCATACACTTTTTAAAATGAGAACTTGTAGTGGTATGCTCAGAGGAACATGCACAATTATTTAGCACATGGGTACTTGTGTTTAATTTAGGCCTAATAAAGTCCATGGTCTTGAAAGTGTCCATGCATGCATGCCAAGGCCAATAACGTTTTGTACTATATAGATTATTTAATGTCAGTAATAATATTAATATTACTGTTAGCTAGGGCATGAGGTTTGATTTGTTTAAACAATGACTTCCACAAAGGTAAAGCATATATACATTATTATCTGTTTATAACTACTGATATAGAATAGAAAGATGACTTAAGTAGCTATTTTATAATCTTTTACTTATTAATGAAATTATTTTCCTATTTAATTTAAAATTTTAATGACTAATATATCAATGCAAAGTAAAGTGTCATATGTAATTCTAGGTGATCTCAATTGTTGTACAAGGTTATACCTATTTTCAGTTAAAGTGGTATTAAAAATGTACTCCGTCCGAATCAAAATACATGTCGATTGATTTTTTAGCATTATTTTAAAAAGTTAAAAATATATATATAATATCAATTTTTTATTAATTGTTTTTATAACATAATATATACTTGTTAGTAATAAGTATTAAATAGTAAAATAATAATATTAATAATATTAATATTAATAATAAAACAGTTAATATATTATATAGTTTTTAACTTTTAAAACGCGTGCTGAAAATAGCACAGAGTACCCATTTTGTGTTAGTATAGACTTCATCACCAATAGAAGTCTATTATAGCTAGCACATCATCATAATCATATCCAATGGTAGCCAATTGAATCGCAAGCGCGCACACACATATATATAGAGAGGGATATATTATATGTGAGTAGCTCTTATCAAGTGAATGTGTGAGTAAATTTAAAGCGTTAAATGAGGAAAATTCAAATGATGAGATTGTGTTCACTAAAATTATTCGTAGGTAATAACGTTATTATTTGCATATATACATACAACCAAAGATCCCTATCTTGGAACGGCTCCAACATAGCCACCGTCTGAAATAGTACCGCAATGCGGTCCTCCCACTTGTTAACTTCACAAAAGACATGAGAGATTCTTACCACCTCAAATTGCTTCATATTGAGGTGATATGGATGATAAGGATTTCGATCTCCCACAGAAATAACCAACAACCTTTAATGACTTAGAATACCAATCAATTGTCTCTCTCAATCAGAATACACGATAGGTCAAACTTCTGTTTTCTCTTACTAGATTTTACTTCCCAAAAACTCAATTAGCTTTTTTTTATTTATTTTTTTCTTATGTTAATTAAAATATTATTAGATAATTTTATTAATTTCACATTTAGAGACATTTTAATATATATATATATATATAGGGGTGCGCTCCGGTGAAAACCAAAATTGCGGTAAAAACATGTGAGGACCGGCATTTTTTGCCCAATTCACTAGCTTTATAGCCCGGTTTTGAATAGAACCGATCTATAAAGTCACATATTTTAACCCGATTCTGAATAAAACTGAGCTATAAAGTCACTAATGTAATTTTAAAACATGAGTTTTCAGCACGGTTTTTAGGTTTAACCGAGATATTATAAAGTCATGTGTTATTTTAAAACTGGAGTTTTTAGCACGGTTTTTAGGTTGAACTGAGTTGTAAAGTCACTATGTAATTGAGGTTTTTAGCACGGGTTTCAAATAAACCAAGCTATAAAGTAGTCCTCACGGTTTTTACCACAATTTGAGGTTTTCACCGGAGTCGATCCCTATATATATATAATATGGATCAAATGTTAACAATTCATACGGTGTTAAATGTTACAAATATTGGTCGTTGATCGAATCAAAACGGAAGGCTAAGATTAATCCTGGATTTTTATGATTTTTTTAATTAAAATCGTGGGGCCCACTTGGATTTCCACTCAACTCTCATGAGATCGGGTGTGTGCAGCACATTCCCCTTGATGTAACTGTTGAAATCCGGGAATGGAGAAAATCGGGGGACCACTTTGATTTTTTTATTGTTCCAATTTTTATCCATTTTCTTTTTTGAAAAATATTTTCTCAAACAAATCAAGATCGTGATCACTGTTATTGTTACGTGAGATCCGTGTATATCATTGACGATTTCATCCAAGCGGACGGTGAAGAAGAAGAAGAAGCAAAACCAGGGTGAGAGTTGTCGTTACCAACTATTCATTAAGGATTCATCAAGATCTCACAAATATTCATCAACTATTCATCAAAGATTTATCCATATCTCATAATTATTCATCAACTATTCATCCAATATTTATCAAGATCTCACAATTATTCAATAAGAATTTATAAAAGATTCATCAAGATCTCCAAGATATTTATCAAGTATTCATAAAAGATTCATACATTTGCATAATCTATCTATCTCAATTTTCCATTTTGTCAATGATATTCATCAAGTGATTGCAACTGTGCAATTCACCAAAGAATCACCACTACACATGAGAATCATCAATAAACCACCACCAAAGCATCAATATCTCAAAGATGTAACAACTATTCATCAAGTAGTCATCACATATTTATCAAGATGTAACAACTATTCATCAAGTATTTATCAAAGATTCATACACATGTAGTAAATATTCATCTCAAGTTTCCAATTTGTCGAATATTTCAAACAATATTTACGACTATTTATGGATGTGATTAATTGCAAGTGTCCATTCCACCAAAAAATAATCAATACATATGAATATTTATTATCATTCAATTGAATATATTTTACAATCTTCTTATAAATCACCAATTCTTGACCAATCGACAACCCATTCGACTCAATCATAGCAATTTCAACTACCATTCAACAGGATAAACAAATTATTCATCTAATTTCATCATTAATCAACCGATAGGCAGCGGGATTTAACAAAAATTCAGAAAAACTGCAGGGTACACCGTCCAGCCGTAGGGTACACCGTTCGCTCCTCCTTCGATTGCAGTAAGAGATGCAGTGGTTTTCGTCGCCATAGGGTACACCGTCCAGCCACAGGTCTGCAGGTGCCAGCGAGAAGTGGTGTCGCTCAGATGACCGGTTTTCACCGGTTTCGCCCTAAGAGAAGAGAGGTTTAGTGTAGTGGTTTTCGTTCGTGTGGTAGGGTCACAAAGATCTAGATCTATATCTTTCTAGTTTATCAAAAAAAAAAGTGATTTGTGTTTTATCCAAAAAAAAAGAGATTTGGGTTGGGATAGCACACGCCTGGGAAGAGGGAAAAGGGTGGGTTTTCAATTTTCCAATTAAAAAAAAAAACAATTTCGGGAATGAATCTCAGCCCTTCATTTCTAATGATCCAATGACTTTTTTTTATTGGGTAAAATATTCAGATGCAGAACCTGATATCTGATAGCATCCTTGTGGATGAGGTCAGCTAGACCTGGATCATTGTATAGAGAAGGGTTAACGGCAACATAAGCAAGGTGTGCAACCTTATTTGCCACACAGTTACCATTATGAAGAATGTGAGCGAACGAGACTTCGTTAAACCTCGTAAGAAGAGAACTAATGTCAGAAATTATTAGTTCAATTTTTTATGGACATTTGACTTCATTTTTAAGATAGTCAATGATAATAAGAGAGTCAACCTCGATAATAAGTTTGTCAATTTTCATTTGTATTGCTTTCAATACCCTAGATCTTAATGCTAATGCCTCAGCCATTAGAGGCGTTTGCTTCCCAACTAGACTACAACCCATTGCTTCTGGTAAACCATTGTCATTGCAAATAATATATCTGATAGAGGCCTATCGTTGAGTCGAGGCTGACCCATCAAAATTACACAGTGACGGTTTTAGGGTTTTGATATACAACACACGTTGAATTTACACAGTAGTAGCACACAACACAGTGACGGTTTTAGGGTTTTGTTTTTAGCGTTTGGGCGAAAGCTTGAGTGTTGTTTGTTGCGATTGAACGCTGATTTTTAGGTTTTTATTCAAGTTCAATTTCAGTTTATATTTTCTTCTCTCCAAAATCATGTTTCTATTCGCCATGAGTGAGTAGTCTTATTTGCTTCTAGGGTTGGGGTGAGCCCAACAATAGACATGTGTGTGAGCTAATGAATTCATGATTATGTGATTTTTTTATTATCTTCTACCTATATGCTTAACCTTGGATGACAGTATGAGGAATTCTTGTTGCAATTAATTTGGAAAAGAAAGTTGTGGACTTGGATAGTAACAAGTAGGTCTTTTATACGAAAGTTGATTGATTTGTTTGTTAGTGAACGAAAGTCAATTCTTTTGATTATAAAAGTATGAACTTTCTATGTTATTCATTTATTCGAGCATGTGGTTATTGTTGTGGTGAACCCTAGCGTTGGAAGTTTTCTCTTTCTATTGTTTTTACTTCGTTTTGAGCCGGTGTGTGTGTGTGTGAAGCATCCCTGACGATATCTATATTCCACCATCCCATCTCTTTATTCTACTTTTAGCCTCATAAAGCAACTAGGATAGAACCTCTAACCAACTCTTTTTGAATCAACCTTAATTTCACTATACTATAGAGGGATTTTGATAAATTTATTTGATTGGTTGAGCATAAGTCAAAACTCTCATCACAACAATCACATGTGGTTCAACTTTTTACTTTTTTTTCTCAAGTGGTTTAGACATTTACATTGTGTGGTTTAAACCTTTTACACTACGTGGTTCAAGTTTTTACATTGTATCTGGACTTTTATTGCGAGTAAAAGAAGTGGTTCATGCTTTTACTCACATGTGGTTCAAGGCTTGCACAATGCATCGTTCAAGATTTTAAGAAGAAGTGGTTCATGAGTGGTTTAAGTTTTTACATACTCACATGTGATTCAACTATTTTAGATTATATTATTTAAGTGTATTTGCACTTTTTATTGATGCTTTCCTTCTAACTTTTATATTATTTTCATGATGAATTTCATATGCTACCTAACTTTCAAATTATTAGCTATGTAACATCTCCATTTATGGTGTTTTAAAGGTTTTTATTTTGTTATTTTAAATGATCCTAAAAACCCTACTAATATCACATATTTTACCTATGATTTATTTTCTAGAAGGTGCGCATATCAAACCCCCCAGAATCCATGGCCTATGTCAGCGTTGGCGCATTCAAAACGGCATCACATCGCTACAAACGTCGCCATCACTAACAACATGGTGGTGCTGCTCGAGGGGCCTTACACACCACCCCTTTTAAAAACAGCGTTTGTATTAATAACTTTAAGCCAATACTCAATCCCCGTGCGCCATAACCATCAATGACGACGACGATGCCTTGGTGGTGTTGAGGGTGGTCTGTCTCATTGTGGTTCCCAATGAAGATGATTGACACGAGATTCTTCTTGCATCCAAATTTGCAATCAAAGGGAGTAATTTTAAACTGTATTTCAAGGGATTAGTGGTTGAAGATGGCAAGATCTGCTTCAAAATAATTAAGGGACATGCGTGCATCTTCATCTTCAAGATCTGCTTCATTGCGAGGTACACTAAAATGTTTTGACATACATATATTGTTTATACATATGTAGCTATAATATAAGTACGTAATTAAATTATGTGGATAGATTGTCAATGGATGAAAGCGTACAATGAATTAAAGGAGAAGTTATTGTAATTGGTTTTATTGACACCATAACATGTTATGCTCTTTCATACATACGTACTTGAATATATGTTTCTAGGTAGATATTTGTCCAATCGTCCATCTTTTTTGTTTTTTTTTATGTTGTTGTTGTTGTAAGGAATGGAAAAAGATTAGGTTGTTCTTGTTGAGAGATTTAATTTGCATTGGTAGGGAGTGTAATTCTCACCTCGATTATAAAAAATTAAAAATAATGATTTATAAGGTAAGGTATAGCTCTACACACTAGATTAACTATAAAAATAAAAATAATAAATCGATATAAGTTGACACATGTTTGCCTCTTCCGTTAACGACCCTTCCAAAATTTCATAGTTCTCCTATCAAGTGTATTTTTCATGATGATAACGTTGATCAAATGATTCGTGTATTGAAAGATTTGATTCAAGGAATAACTTATGAAATTGATGGATATCCAAAAGTGAATCGGATAGAATTATATCAAACTTTGAAGGGAAACTTCAATCTCCCTTCATATTATGCTGGAAATATTGTTGCCACCTTCAAATTTAATATGAGAATGTTTATGTTAATCTCTATAATTCCTTCACCGGTTCACTATAGATATGAACTAATTTTCCTAAATACATTATATAAAATTAACTATATATATACTAACATAATTACTAATGTTCAAAAATAACCAAGGGGTGTATTCATTTGCATGTGCCAGTAACCTGCCAAAGAGGTAGTAGGGGAAGTGTTTGTGGTATGAGGTAGGAGCCACAAGTAGGGTTAAAATTTCCCGCCTAAAAAGGAGTATTTTTGGAGGCATGTGTCACATTCAATGGGAGGAATGAAAGGCAAGCAAGATGGAATAAAATGGGTCGCATCCAACCACCTAGTTGTCATAGAATTGAGAAAGTTAGGCATGGCAGTTGTTATCTGTTTCTCATTCATTAAAAGAGCAACCTTGGGAACTCGAATGAGTTCCTCATCCTTCTTATGGTCGGGCTTGACCTTCGCAATCTCAATCAAAACATCCTTGGACTTGCCTTCTTTAATCTCAAGTGTCTCGCCCATGGCCGTAGAGGATATCGTCTTTGAAGAGGGAGGTGGTCGGTGGTGTTGTGGGCTTCGATAGGGTTGACCCCAATGAGTTGACAAGTTTTTGAATTTCTTGTACTTGTTGCATTCAATCTTCCACGAGCTTACAGATCTCTTGCTAAGGTGGTTCAACCTTCTTCTTACGTCGAGCCTTATCCTTTCGAGCCCTCCTTTTTTGATATCTCCCCCAGAGCTCTTGATCAACTACATCATCCATGTCACTTCAATGAAGATACCCATCATCATAGGCTCAAATAGCCCATCGCATGTACTCTTCGGACAAAGGCTTAGAACTCAATTTCTTGAATATTTTGACTAAGAAGAAACAACTCAATTATCGAAAGCTCGATGGACTCGAGTCGATCAGCTCTGATACCACTTGATATGGTTGGGAACTCTCCGACCCAGCAGGATCGATGGCAAGGTTCCTCCGTTATTTCAAGGGATAAAATTTTCTACTAGTAATCGGATATGTATGGCAAAATTCGCAGGTCTCTCACCCTTGAACCTCCCACACTCGATCTTAATCCTTTCAAAATCACACTTAGAGGATCTCGACCCTCTGACACCTTTGCCTCTCACTAGGGTGTCTCCCTCGGCATCTCACCAAAGGGTTTTATTTTTAGCATCTTACCAAATTAAAACATGATCTTTAACCTGAAATCAAAGGAAGCAAATGTGCTCAACTTTTAACTTAAAAATTCAACTTGTATTAGAAAATGGAAAGCCTTACAAAATATATAAGAGAAAGTTATTGCCTACTAAGTGTTTATAACCGATGTGGGACATTTTTTTTATATACAGAAAAATGAAGAAAAAATCTACGAGCCTAGTTCACATCAATTTTGAGACGTCGGAAGAGGATATATAGCACAAGTGTAGAGTTTGCTTCAGAGGATTGTGCTAATGAGATAGTTGTGTCAGAGGGGAGTTCATCAGGTGTTATGACCGGTGACATATCTGAGCACGATGAGCTAACACGGATAGAAGAAACTACCAAAGGATCAAAGAGAGGAGTTCATGCATTCACGAGGAGTTGTACCTCAGACTACCAAAGATCTAAGGAGAAGGGGGAGCTAGAGGGTGATGATGACACCTGGCAAGCATCAGTTCTGCATCTTAGTGGTGAGACGAGATCGAGATGCATGTGAGGCTAGGACGAGTAGGAACGTCTTCCCCTTGGGCTGTAGGGGGAGATTGTTGGGCCTATGGCCCATTTGGGTCCAGTCCAATTGAAGCCACCAGCTGGCTTCTTTGCAAAACAAAAGGCAATTCTTTGCCTTTGTGTTGTGGCACACGAGAGGGCAAGCAACAGATGTAGACCAAGGGAAGAAGAGAGAAAGAAAAGAGAGAGGAGGGAGAAAGGAGATTTGAGTGGGTGTTTCGTCTCTCAATCTGGTGATCCATCTTCCACCTTTGGCAAGTCAACAATGGGTGTTTTGTTGATAGGTATTCTTCTCTCCACGGAAATCTAATCTGATTACAAGTGTTTAACTAGTTTTTGGAGAGGAATCATTTCTAGATTCGGGTTGTATTTAGATTGGTGTTTAAGATCTCCATGTTTGTTTGTCTCGGTGTAAGACTGGATTGTAAACACTTGTACTGATTTGTTGATTAGTGGATTGGTTTCTTTGACAGATGGAAGATGGGTTTTTTGATCCTCTGGTTAGAGAAGGTTTTTCATGTAAATCTTGTGTCGATATTTCTGCTTTTATCTGTGTTTGTGGTTGCTTGGTTGTTTGGTTTCTGGATTGGATATTATCATCAGTTAGACTTGGTTTGTTGGCTGATTGTTGTTGGTTTTCTTATTATCCAAATGCACTTTCGGTGTAGTTGAAAAGTGGTTTTTAGCCCAACAAATAGTACTTTATTATTTCCATATTCATTATAAGATCATCCACAATGATTTTGAATAAAATAAAAACTTTTATACATGATATGTAAACGATTTTGCTATCCACATAGTGTAATTTCGCCAAACACACAGTTATATCACCGGTCTCCGGTTTAGGCAAAGGTTTAGGAGACACCGGCTTCTGAAGTCAGCAAAAATCGAAGTCAACAGATGAGTAGCTATTGTTGGGTTGATTCTTGCGGACGTGTTGGGGTGTCGACACCAAACTCCCGAATTAGCAAGGTATTTGCCGACACCATACTCGATCCCGAGTCGACAACGTGCTAGGTTGGGTTTAGCAGGTTTGTTGTTAGTCAGTGGTTGCCGACACCACTTTAGAGTGGGCAAGTTGTTTGTCGTCTCCGACCTCCCAAGTCAATGACTCAACCGTTGGTTTGACGAAAAATTTACCGTGCCAATAAGAGTCCCCTATGTAAAAATACATATCACTTTTTTTTTGGTATTTTAGTAAGGGTTGGGCAAAATTTGGATCGGACCGGAAATAACGGTCATTGGATCGGACCGGGATATTACAGTGCGGTCCACGGTCCAAGAAATTCTTATTTTCGGTTTTCGGTCCAAACCCGAGATCGGACCGGAATTTCCGGTCCGGACCGGAATTGGACCGGATTTCTTATCATTAAAAAAAAGAGGTGAATGTGTGTGAGGCGTGCCTCTCTCTCCGTTTCACTTTTAGATCTAGGTTTTTTGTGTATATTTTGACAAATTAATGTCGATTTTAGTATAGATTTGGAGAAATCATAAATATTTTAGACTAAGATTGAAGAATCTCATCCCGATTTTAAATCTAGGGTTAAGAAATTTCAATATAGGGTAAAGTTCTGGTCCAAACGGTCTTTACGGTCCGCGGACCGATAAAACCGGGACCATAAGTTCCGATCCCGATCCAATCCGCGGTCCAAGTTCTTGAAAATTACAGTCCACCGATCCGATCCAGACCGGAATCTTCGATCCGGTCCGGTCCGATCCAGACCGGAAGCCCAGCCCTAAATGAAATGTGTATGCTTTGGTATTATTTTCATATACTCCGTATTAACATTGAAGCTCGGCATCAGCCTGTGCATTATTCTGGACATAACTTGCAACTCTGCAGTCTACAGGGAAATGCACTGTTTGCCAGCTGCAATAAATAAACAAAATTTGAAAGAGGTCCTGTTAGTAGTGGCCGGTGGTATTAGGAACATCCATCCATTTAATAATAAAAGTATCCACATTCCACAGTTTAAACGTGATTCTAGCTAGCTAGCTATCTCTCACTACCTACTACTTAACAATTACTCCATATAATTAAGATATATGCACAGCACAGCACACAAGGTTCGCATGAGACTAAGATATATGCACACACAGCACACAGGTTTGTATGAGACGAGGTTAATAAACTGACTAAAATTATAAATAGGGTAAAATTTATACTGTTGGTAAAAGTAGTTAAAAATATAAACAACAAGATAATATCCGTATGAGGCGAAAAACAGTTTATTTGTAAAAAGTGGAGTTTATTTGGTTGTTATTATGGGTATTGTGATACTTTCAAATCAAATAAGATAAAAGGGAAGGAGTGAAACGATACTTTTGTAAAATAAACACTAAAATAACCTCTATTTTGTAGCATTTTTTTAACACCTTTTTTTAATTGATTTTAGTTCATTTTTGTCTTCCAAACAGTCATAAACGCTGTTTATTTTTTAAACAGCTACGAATACTTGATTTTTGACGGTTTATAAAGCATACCATACACACCATATATCTTCTAGTGGATTGCCTCTGCCCAGTCTGATTGGCAGTGAAAAGCCGTCATGATAATTTTAAATTAATCTCCCAGTACTTCAGCTTTAATTTCTTGTCCCATTTCATTTCATTAGTACCTTCAATTCACGTTCTTATATATATGGACCATGGAAATCCGATTTTGGAGTTTATTCATTTCAATTTTCGGAATATATATGGTTTTTTATTTTGGATGTTTAAAAGTATATATATTTTGGTTCAAAGGCACCATATATAGTTATGTGGGGCTAACCTGACTATACTGAAATACAAACTAATATAACTATAGAGTTCTATTATAACCGATCAGAAAAAGAGTTCTATTATAATTTTTATTTTTGAAAAATTGGGATTTTTATTAGTAGAAATTCTGATTGTTTTCACCGCAATTTTGGGAGGATGTGAGACATTTTACATGGACGATGCACTAGTAAATTCATTGATCAAAATATGGATATGTGTGTGAGAGTGGCCGGGTTATGAGTTGGAAACTCATTGATGTCAATTAGCTTCAGTGTTAAGTTTCAGTTTAAAGCTAAAATCTCGTAGGGGTATATATATATATATATATATACGGTTTTTCTATATAAAACACTAAATTGGGAAAGATTCCCTACAAAAAAAAGGCAAGCGACCCTAAAAAATCTAATTAAAATTTGACTAAACTAATTAAAAGTTTAAAAAAAAAATCCAATTTAGTGTCTTATCTTATGCCCCAAGGGTATAGGATAGAAAAATCGATATATATATATATATATATTGATGTTTTAAGAGACTGTAACCAAACTGTGTTAATTTCATGCTCTTTGGAAAATCGATCAATCTGCAAAAAGGTACCGTAATCGCATGAATAGGTTAGACACGTACAGATCGATAATTTAGCCTCAGTCTCAGCATCTCAGGGGGTAAGTGAATGAATTATAATTGATGATCGAGTCAGTGTATACCAATCAATTAATCAGGGGCCATCTCCATACAAACATATCTATCGCAAAGAATGGGAAATGCCAAACTCACACAGAAACGGAAGATAGCTTAGAGGAGAAATGAATAGTTGCCTAAGTAAGCCATTGATTATTATAAGCTCTCTGGTTGAATATAAAAAGCGTAATTCTTGAAAAATGTTTTTTTTTTAAATTGGGAGAATATCAATTACCTAAAATAAGAATTCATTTGTAAAATTTTACAGCCCTAACTAAAAATATTGCAAAAATACTTTTTAAAATTACAAAAAATGCCCAAAACGCAAAAATCAGATTTTTCTAAAAAAAGAAAAGAAAATTACATATAAATATTTAGTTTTGTAGCAATTAATTTTAAATTGATAAAATAAAAAATAAAAGGAAAAGGAAAAATGAAAACACTTGAGCAATTTGTAATTAGTAAACACTTGAGCAATGTAATTTCTATTATTTGATTTGCACTCCCTGTAAATTTTTAAAACTATGTGTGATTGAAAATATATAGGATTATAGGATACTATTTACTAAGAAATTTGACAATTAAAAAGTATGGAAATGGAAAGAAATTAATAGCGGGTTTAGACAAGATCCCAAAATGCCTTTTGTCAAGATAATTTCAAATAAATTGCACGCATGTCATTTTCATATCTTCCAAAAAATTGCAAAATGGTCCAAAACTCTCTCTTCTACGAATCAAAACCTAGATATATATGTTGAACAAACTATTATGATCGAAAACAGGCCGAAATCGATAAAATTAGTCAAGGTATCAATTGATCGAGACTCGAATTGGTATATCGATCGTCTTAGATGATTATCGAATGACATTCGATAATCATCTAAGACGATTATTTGTGGCCGTCCTTCGAAAAAAATTGTCGAAGTTCGCAGAGGATGAGCTAAATAAGAGACCTCGGCAATGTTTGATGAGGGTAAGCAGGAGCCTCATCAAACATTGTCGAGAGTACGCATCTCATCAAATGTTGTCGAGAGTACGCATGAGCCTTATCAAATATTGACGAGGCTATGCAGGAGCCTCATTTGGTGTTAATCAGATTGAGAAAGCAAATTTTGAGAGTATAATAACTCTCACCATTTCAACCAAAAAAAAAAGGAAAAATTTAAGAGTGAAAAGAAAGTTATGCGGCACAGCACCAGAACATGAACTTAGTTCAACATATATGTTTATGTTTGATGTTTGATTGTTGATCTATCAAATTAATGTGTAGGGTGGTAAAAATTACTCTAAGTAAAGCAAAGTTGGGTTCATATTTTTCAGAGCACTTATGATAGTCTCCTTTGAAAGCGATTGATCAAAATTCATTTCAATATATCACTCCCCACTTTGAGAAATATAACAGAGAAACGCCAGGTGAGGGTCCACTTTCTTTCTTTGTAGGTGTAATTATAAACTCGAAATAGTATTAAACTAGTTTATAATAAAATCGGAGTTTGACAGGATTAGCCCAAAACCAATACAGTTATAATTATTGGGTAGGTGATTAGTACTTTATGGAGGGCATATATGATGCATACGGTACTTGATCGATGGATCCATATATATATATATATGACACCAACACAACATAAAGCCGTGGTCTCCGGGAATGCTACACCCAAATCGATCACCAACTGTTTTGATTAGACTAATCCTAGGTTGTCTGCTTAATTAGTTACGCAGTAATACACTACACTTATCATTACTAGTTGCTTCCTTCTATCACGTGCCAATGTGTCATTATGTATTACTCTCTCTTCTATTCCTTCGATCTAGAAATTAAAACAAATCGTTTATTATTTACGTACATTTTCTTTTAGGATGAGGAAAACTAAAATATCTATTTTTTTATAATTTTTTTTACAATTTCATACTTATTAATATTAACTACAAAATTTTTGTGTTTTGCGTCGTTCTTCGCCATTGTCCACAACTGTTGGGAGTAGTTCTTCTTAAATCGTTCTTGTTGTAGATTTTTTTCTGCTTGTTTCCTAGCGTCGCTTTCTATTCTTATTGTATATGTAGGCGTTTTTCGCCTGCAAATTCGTCGGCCTCTCGAAAATCAGTTTGTCTGATCTCGAATTCTTACTTAATAAAAAAAACTACAAAATTTTTTAAAAATATTTTTATAAAAAAATGGATATTTTAATCATACTCGGAAAATGAACAGGGATATTATTATCCTAAAAAAACTTGTGTGAATAGTAAATGAACAGGGATATGATTCTTAGACATATGTTAAATCGTAGGGCAAAAAACTTGTGTGAATCTGTGGGCATATCATGATTTTTGCCATTTTCTTTAGTAATGCTTACGTAAATATTTGAAAACAAATGATGTTGCTATATGCACCAAGATCAGGTGCTATATGCACTCAGACGAAATGGATCTTAGATCCATTTGCCCTACAATTTAACACATGTCTAATAATCATTACGAAACTTTAAAAAATAACACAAATGGATTGTAAATTCGTTCTCTTTTGAAACAGATCCATGGTCCGTTCGTTATTTTTTTTTAATGTTAGACGTATTTAATACCGGACACACGTGTCAAGTTGAGGTTCAAACGGATCTAGGATATCCATTCGTGTGAGTGTATATAATACTTGTCCTTGGTTGGCGCATATAGCCTTGCCGAAAATAAAATGCGGGCAATTGATTTGATCGAGAAGATACAAAATCAATTAATTTTTTTTCATTTTGTAGAAGAACACATAATATATAATATCATGTGAAGATCGATTCGGAACACATGATGATAGTCAATATATAGCTTAATCTTTTGTGCTGAGAAAGAGCTTACTTGTGCTAATAAGAAATCGATAAAGAAGTTATTGCTTGTGGTAAATCGATCATATAAGTATTATATTGCACAAACCCTTTATCATCAAAAACTCGTGTTTGCATGTCTTCCACGACTTACTGCGTCAAAGTGGATTTTGGGTGTAATAAAAATGACATATACTTGTGGGAAAAAAAAAAAGTGGGGGAGGGGGCCGGAGAGGGCATTAAAGTCTAAAGAGATGAGAGAGCCAGTTGGTGAGGATGGGAACTTTTGAGGAAGCTAGTTGTATGTAAGTTGGGGTGTTTGAGTAAACAGAGAAATTGAAAGGGACTACCAATCATACAACCAGAGATGGAAATGGCATCTTTCACACCTTAATCCATCCTCTTGGTGTTGGTGTTGGGTGTAAGGACAACGTGACTGTGATATATGTGGGCTTCTTGATTATGACTTCTGGCCCACCCATCCCCACCCCTTTCTCTCTCTATTTCCTACGGAGTACTATATATTTCCATTCTTTTTTTTTTTAAATTTAACTCCAGTTTAATCAAGCTCGATCGTATAATATACTGATTGGTCTCTAAGCCAAGCCACATGAATGATGAATATATAAGGTAAATCCGGACTATATTTAAAATCTAAATTTGCATAGCAAGTTACTCCTAGTTTGAGATCGATCAGTACGTTGTAGCCAATGAAAATAGACAACTCCGTATTATTATTTTTCTTTTTGTTGATCGGAGAGACAACTCCGTATTCAATTCGATGATAAAAAAAAACAAGTGGGAGGATTAGTTGAAAATGACAGGAATTGTCATCTCATGCTCAAAGATAACAGCTAAGTGACTTGTTATAGATTGTCTCAACTCTTTACAGGAGGGAGAGCACATTTAATTATTTATGTGACTTTTATGTACTATTCGGATATGATGTAGTAATACTTTCTTTGCATTGCATTGGTTAGCTGAATCCTACTCAAAAGGCTAAGGGTCTTCAACACCTTTAAAGATTGAGTATGCATATCCACGCCACTCATATATTCAAATGGTTAATTACCTATCAAATTATATTAATTGGTATGTTTTTTACTTTATCACCTACTAAATTTAAAATTATAAAAAAATTACTTATTAAATATAATTGGTTGATAAATCAGTAAGAATCGTGGGGAAAATGTCAACCCTTGTTTATAATAGAAGAAACCTAGCTATTTCGATCTATCTACTAGGTGTGGTGGGTGCGCGAATGCGTGTCTTTCTAGAAGCCGATTTTGGGATCTAAGAATTTCATGAAGAGCTTGTGTTTATTATTATATGGTTCTTTGTACTTTTACAAAGAATTCAAACAAGTCACCTTTAGAGGAATGAAAGTGAAATGGTAAAAGGTTGGCATAACATCTTGATTCTCATACTCGTTGAACCGAGAATAGATCTTTCCCAAATGTATATATGGCAAAACATAGGACTAAATTCTACAACACCAGTCCAGAAGACTCGAAAAGTAGTAATGAAAATGGCTGAATGGTAAAAGGTTGGCATAACATCTAGATGATGTACATAAGAAACTGAAGTTTAAAGACAGAAGAGTGACATGACAAAATATAATAGGCGACACGTAAAATACAACAAGTGACATATATGATTTACATAAGAAGATGAAGTTTATACACTGAAGTGTGGCATGGAAAAATCCAACAAATGACCAGTTCAAACATAGATTATACGGGGGTGACAAATGTGCATGGACCAAAAAAGTACTGTTACTTAACCCTTAACCAGTTCAGAGCAAAACTTCAGTTCAGAATACTTACGTACATATTCTTCAAACTCAGGACTCATCAAATTGACTAACATATTTTGCATCAATAACACCACTTGTCACAAATAAGAACAACTAAACTTTCAAATGAAATTCTACATTTTCAGTATCCTCAACTAGCAAGAAAAAAATGTCAAAATGCCAAAGATTAGAGAAAACATTTATTGGATCCATCAACTATAACTTTTGCAAGTGGTCACATTCATCATGTTAATGAATGGAGGTCAAACTACAATACATACATACATACATACATACATACATACATACATACATACATACATACATACATACATACATACGTACATATATACATACATACATACATACATACATACATACATACATACATACATACATACATACATACATACATACATACATACATACATACATACATACATACATACATACATACATACATACATACATACATACATATCCAATTTTTAGTAATGAACTCCATACATCAAAAGCAGGCCAATAAATGTTAGAGGAGTAACTGTCCAATGCACTTCACTTTTAAAAGATCGAGAAAAATAATATAGTACTCCCCTTCGCTATGGCTAAATATAGACCCAAAATTGAACACATGAACCCACCAAGTGACAGTAAGACTAAATAAATCTACAATCTTGATATCAAAAACCCATGAAGGAGAGGTACCTTCGGTCAGATTTCCTGAATTCTTATAAGAAACTCAAGCAGCTGGCCAAGGACTTGGTGCACTCTTGGATACCTTCAGCTTGATCAGGTTTTTGAGAGACGCAAAGTCGACGATTTCTTGTATCACTATATTCTTGTGCGTGTTCCGTCTCGCAAGGACCCATGCGCCACCCTCGAATACCCAACAACCATCGTATATGAGAGTCACGCAAACCAAGCCTTTGCCACCTAAAAATGAAATGAGGAATGAGCTTCGCGTCTTGGTATTGTAGTTTTTGTCATAGATGAGCACGACTCAATAAACTAGACTTACTCATTGTGTATACGAAGAAAGGTTTCCCAAAAATGTAAGTGACACGGGGGATTGTGTTGAGTGACAACGACAATGAATCAAAGTGACATGCGTTCTACAACTGGACCGTCAGAATAACAACTCCTCTTCCATGGGGGCACTTCTCTCCATCCCTGATTTGTGAGCTTTTGTAGGTTGAGGAAGCAACTGAATTGCCTTCTCCCTCCCCTCCTTATATATGCTTGGAGGCTCAGCGAAACCCCCTATCACATCACCCACACATCTCTCTCTCTCTCTCTCTCTCTCTCTCTCTCTCATACACACATACACATGGGTGTCATCGGGTGTTTTGGCGCCAACATTTTCCCTCCTTTTTTTTCATCCCTTTACCCATCCGCAGACCTTCTACCGGTTGTACTTGTCACATTTTCTATTTGCAAAACTAACTCCCATGCCATGTTTGCAATTGTGGAAAATCCATTTTTTTTTTGCAAAAACTCAAATGAACTATGCTAGTTATGCAAATAACCGTAAATTATAAGTATCTTATCAATAAAAAAAATTCTTTTTAGTTATTAGCTCACTGTGTCAAACAAGTAACTTTGCCAACTCAGACGGATTTGCCAAGGAAAAAACATCTAATTTTTTTTTGGTGGCGAAAAACATCTAAATTTGTTTAAAGGGTGATATCCCTTTTTTGTTCTTTAAAAAAAATTGTACTCTTTCTTATAAGACCTTGCAAACTCTTTTTTTTTATAGGCATTTATCTTCATTACAATATGGGAGGAGAAATCAAACTTGTGTTATATTGATCATTACATATCATCCTTACAAAGTTCACTTATGTTTGTTAATACAGTAGACATCGTCTAAATTGCTAAAAAGCCACGAAGCCTCACATTTTTTTTCACCCTAACCAAATTTCAGAACTTCACAAATTTGTGAATTTGAAGGATCTCTCATCCATAATAAATAACATGAAGGAATGAAGCAAACCACGCCTTAAAGTTGGGCTTTGATGGGCTCAAAATACAGATTATAAGGGTGGGCCAGACAAAACCTTAAAGCCCAAATATTGCGGACGGTCCGACCCGAAGCCATTTAGATTCGTTTTCGCATTACACGAGTACTGGTTGCCTGGTTAGCACTTGGGAGGAGCCGGAGAACGAAATCTCTTTGTTTTCGTAAGCCCTTGGAGGAAACAGGAAGAAGAAGAAGAAGCAATTCACCGTCAAAAATGGCGACGGAGATGAACAGCAACGAGGACTTCGCGACTGGATGCGTGCTTTCCATCAAAACCACCTTTGGAGAAGAGTTCGAAGGCCAAGTTATCACCTTCGATCGTCCCTTCAACATTCTTGTTCTTCATATCCTTTTCACCATCTCTTCCCCTCCATCGAATATCTTTCCAAATTCATTTATTATCTTGTTCAATTTGAGTGTTTTTCCATGTTTTCTGGCCAATTTCTTTAACGGTGTTCACAAGAGGGCTCCGAATCGGGGCCTCGGAGGAACGTACGGATGTTGAATGTGAATTACATTAAGGAGTTCACTCTAATTCGGAAGGCTGAGGATCCGCTCGATCTCAAGAGCTGTTACCTTGATCTCAATACTCTTCTTGCTAGAGAAGATTCTGCAATTAGGTCATTTGTCTGTACTTCAGTTCAATTTGATTGTAATTTATGTGATTCATGTAGTTAAGTGGATTGAGATTGTTGAATTGTTGCAGACAAGCTGAGATGGAAGCAGAAAGGATTGGTGTAGGTGTGACCTCGGAGGCTCAGAGTATTTTCGACGCTTTGTCTAGAACGTAATTTCCCTCTTTACCTCTTTCTTCTTCTTTTGCTTCCTTGAACGTTGTTACAGATTTTTATATTAGGGTTAACTGGGAATTATTCTTGATTTAGCCGGGCAATTGGAGATATGCTTCTTGTTTTAAGTCCATCTGTCACTGGAGTTTGTTAGAATGTAGCATGTTTTGATCACTTCATTTGAAATCGGCTGGAAGGCACTGCTCATTTTACTTCAATTATGGGAAATCCCTCTTGCTTAGAAAACTAAGGATTGTGTGTATGGATATGTTCTGCTAAATGCACCTAGAATGAATTAAAACAGCAACTCACATATATGTCAGTCACTGATTAGTACGTCAGGATCGTTTACTTTACTGGCATAGAGTTTTTAAAAGTTCACGTTTGTTGGGGATACAGAAGAAGCATTTGAGTCACCAAACTGAAAAGAAAGAAAGTTGTGCATCTGTTTGGAACCCTTTTGGAATTTTAGATCCCTCATGTTATACAGTTAGTGGATGTGCTATATTTGAGGCTGCTAAGATCATGCCAACTTATGAACTCAAGTATCTATGTTTATGTGGCATCTTGCCTTGTGATACCCATGTATTGAAATCAGCAATTTTATCAAATGCACATGAATTGAGCATATGGGCATTTTCAATTAAGGTTGCTTTCAATTCTGGTATGGATATTTTGCATTGAAGGAGTACTGGATTGGATATTCTAGATTGGTATGTTTGTTCCATGAAGATGTATCCATAGTGTTGTCCTTGAAGATGCTGACTATTAATGCGGTAGTCTCAACACTCAATATCTTACTTAGCATTATAGGGCTTAACAAACTTTCAAGAATAGGAGAGTGATTTGCATCAGATTGTTTTTCTTGGCAATCAACTGAGTCTACTTCCGAGCCCTTTCTCCTTGTTATGTGTGCATTGAACTAAACTGTTCATAATGAACTTTATCTGGTGGAACGATTGTGCAGGCATCCTGTTCGCTGGGACAAGACCACAATAGTTGTCATGAATGAGGTGCGAGTGAGCAGCCCATATCTTCCTGAATCTGTTTCTGGAGGAACTCATGCAGCAAATGATCGTGTTAGGAAAGTGGTAGGGACTGAAACTATGACTGATTCTAGATGTGGTATTCTTTATTTTCCCGATTGCATTCTGATTTTGATCTTTTTTGTTTCTCTTTTATTTAGCTCGTACTAGAGAGGAAGAAGCTACAAGCTCGTGGCAGCTCTCAGTGAATTGTTATAATATGCCACTGCTGGTAAGCAGATCCCCTGATCCCAACAATCAAGTTGCTACTCATTGCACGCCAAGAAAAAACCCTTCCTTGCAGCATGACAACCTTACCCCAAGTTATCATTTATCTTGATCTGCATTGCCAAATGTCATATGCTGTGTTTATTCGGTCATGTGGAACACCCAACTGATGCCCATGTATCTGGGCACCATAGTTTTCGACTTTCAATTGTTGAGCTGGTCTTCCTTGTCCAGGTCCAGCCTTAAATCAGAAAGATTTCATGTTATCTACTTTTGCCTTAGGCAATAGAGAGTGAGTGATGGCCAATGTTCTACATTATTTATGGCCATGTTTAATTCACAGTGCCTCAACTTTCTAGAATTGTTATTTACTTTGGAGTTTTTCTTACAAGCTTGTGGTGGTTTGCCCTTCTTTCAGCTTCATCTTGTGTTCACAAAATATGAAAATGTTAAATATGAAATGAAATTAGGAGGGTGATTCTTTTAATGGGGATTTTGGGTGGATCAATTTTGTTGAGTGCAAGGGCATGTATTATGCCATGATGTATGTTGCTTTTACAGGATGTGCATCGAAAAAGATAAATACCTCCGTTATTGTGGAGAAGGTAAATCGTAGGATGCGACGGATTTGATCTTGGGAGGTTGGCAGTTGACCTGTAGCAAATTTGCTTTGCTGCGTTTGAGGCTTTCAGATTCAACTTTCAGCCACTTTTGTGTGCAATGCGAAGCTTTTCAGCGTTGAAAAATAAGATGAGATTTAAAAGCAGGAGAAAGTAGAGGTATCCAACGTCAGAAAGCATAGAAGAAAAGGTAAAATCTGCCAATGTATGATAAAATACAAAACAAAACCATCCTTAATCCGCGGGTAAATCGTTTGATTGTCCCAAAGGAATAACACGGTAAAGATACTGGGTCATCGAAGCGCATGCCGGATGCATGCAACTGCTCACCCACACCTTTGGTAAATAAAGAGTGGTCATTCGGGGTTCGAACCAGAGATCTTTAAGTACTACTCACAAGTTTTTTCCGGTTGAATTATTCTGGAATGGTTTGCTCACCCACACCTTATGCACCTAAAGTGCGTATACAATCATCCACCCTAAAAAAATCAAATTTATTATTTATACAATCATCCACCCTAAAAAAAATCAAATTTATGATTTATACGGAAATAGGGTGCATATATACCTATTTGAATTTTTAAAATACATTGGGTCTATGAGCACTCTAGGTGCGCATAAACCAACGATAATTTTTTTTAAATTCCAATTGTTTTTTTTACTGTTGGTCTATGTGCACCTTGAGTATGCTTAAAATGACACATGCGCATCTAGGATGCATATATTCTCTAAACCTTCTAAACCCTACCTTTTACCCTCCAAACCCACTCACCTTGGGTTGGCGTAACATGACACATAACCCTTCTACTAACCCTTCCTCTCAACCTTCTACCTTCACTGCTCAAACCAACCACATCTCCCCTCCTCCCCCTCACAAACTGCCCCTCCACCCCCTCTGCTGCTCTTGAACCCCCACCACAAACTGCCCCTCAACCCCCTTCGCTGCTCTTGAACCCCCACCCCACTTTGGTCCGCCTGCTATTGTCCCTCTCCCTCCTTCAACCTCTATCATCCATCCCCATTCAGGTGGCAACTCTGCCAGAGTCTTCCTATTATAAACCTCCTAACCACAAACATCACTCCGCCTCCCACAAAAGTGCACCCTCCAACTCCTCCTCCATCTCCCACTCAACTAGAACAAATGTCAAAACCTCCCTCTTCTCTTCCATCCATATGATCAACCAATCCTATCAAAAGAAAAGATCCCCCTCCTCCTCCCTCTCCTCCCAAAGCAGTGGACTATAATCTAGCCCAAGTGACGTATTTAGAAGCCTCTCATAAACTCTCCAAGGAGCTATTTTGAGATAGAAAAAAAGAAGAAGAAAAAAGTTACTTTTGAAGATGAGAACAATTGGCAAATGCTTGCAAATTTAGAGAGCTCTGAAGGGGATAAAGAATTTGAAATATTAATGATTGAAGGTGTAAAAGAAAGAGAGCCAACAGTCCAAGAACAACAAATGGACAAGGGCTCAGATGCAGCTGGTCTGAAGAAGAAATTTTGTAGTAAAGAAAAAGGAAAAACTGCACAGATAATGGCGCCTAATGACAATGGTCATACAGAAATGAGAAGAAGCTCTAGATTGAATAAGGGTTGTGTGACAAACATTACAAGTGCAGAGAAGGACTCAGGTTCAGAACACAGTGAGTCAGAGGAAGGGCTTGAAGAATCCTTAGAAGGGGCACAACACCAGGACGAAGGGCTTAGAACTCTTCAAAGGAGAGGTAAATGATAGTTTCTCTTTTTTCCCTTCTAATATCTTCCATAACCACATCATCACTTCTAGTCTCATCTTTTATAGCTGATGAAGCGCTCCCAAGAAAATTATATAAGGGACCCACTTTTGATGGGTCCTTGGGGGTATAAACGCGAGTATACATTTTTATATTTCACGGACTTACCTGACATGCGAATCGTTTTATTCGCTATTCATCCTGGGCCGCGCTTTATTCGCGTTCGTGAAATCTACCATAACCCGACACATTCTTATGGGAGTTCATCCATTTATTTTTAGAATTTAAGGGTTCATACCTGTCCGCGGGGTTTCACCTTGTGTTTTGTTCGTCGCGGACGTTTAGGATATTACACCCTTTCTACATTCTTAACTTCAGAATTCTCTGCGGTTACTACGTAGACCCCGCGGTTAACTTCTGATTCGTTCAAACTCTTCTCTCTTCTCCTTCTTCTTGTCGTGATTCCAAAAAACCGTCCCCTTCTTCTCCTGTTCAATCTCCTATTTATAGGGATTGGCCAGATGCCCATATTTTGACACTTGTCATTATTGAATTGACACGTGTGGTTATCATGGGTGGTGGGCATGATGGACATGTGTCATTATCTTATGTCCGCGTCCTCCTTATACCCCAGTTCTCCTTGGATGTCGTTTTCGCTATATCCGCGTCTGATTCTTTATCAAATTATTTCCGCATGGTTTCATCACAGCTCCTCGGGTCGGGTTGAGTTCCATGAGAGCTTGAGACGATTCGACTTTTACCCGCGGAAATATGTTCCTCCCTTCCTTTCTAAGGGAGTAATTTCGTACTTCCTGTTCTGAACAGCGTTAATGGGCCTGTTTAAAGATAGCTTTAGGCCCGCTAAGGCTTTTCCACGGCCCATATCGTCTTTGTGGGGAACTGAAGAGTCGGTAATTTTCTTATAAATTACCCCGTTCCGTTTTTACTTTTTCACTTCTCATCATTTGTCTGCTTGTGGCGTTTACTCAGTTCCTCGTTTTTTCAGAGTTTCCCGTTGGTCTCTTCGCTTCTCGGTTGAGTTTTCCGGCTGTTCTTCGTCTTCCGGTTGAGATTTCCGTTGTTCTTCATTTTCCGGTTGAGTTTTCCGGTTGTTCTTCGTCCTTCCAAGGTAATTTCAGTCTTTGTTCTAGGGTTCTTAATTTAACCTTGAAATATTCTTGAATGCTATTGTTAACATTATTATTTTCGTTAAAAAACTTTAGTTTTCCCCTTATTAAATCCGTCCGGATCCTTCCCTTTTTTCCGGTTCTGTTTCTTTTGGGTTTGATCTTTTGGTCCGCGTACGGGTTCCTTTTCAGATAAGCTTTTTAATTCCTTCAAGGATGGCTAACTTTGACGGGAACCCGGACGCGCTGGATGAGTTTGAGAGGGAGGAAGGATGGAGAGAGGGTTTGCCCTCGGTTTCAGGAAAGAGTCCTCCCGCGGTTATTTTGGACTATTCTTCTTCATCTTCTAGCGGGAGTTCCTCCTCTGACTTAGAAAGTTCCTCCAACTCGTCTTCCTCCAGTATTTCTTCCCCAGACCGCGTGGGTCCCTTTGGCGACCCAATCAAGGTGAGGCGACGTCGGAATCGCTCTGACCCTGATTATTATTCCTCTCCTTTTTTAACTTCTTCTTCTTCGAAGGGGGATTACGTTCATCCAATGGATGTGGAGACTCAAGCTCAATCCGGCGCGGGTGCTTCCCTTAGTCCACGTCCATCAACCAGTGGTCGGGAGTCTGAATTGTCTTGGGTCCCCTATGCCGAGTCTCCCGTTGGTTTTGCCGAGAAGTGTGCAAGGGTTCGCTCGAAGGATGTTCTTAGCGACCTTGACTTCCCGTCCTATTCTCTTGATGACTTGGCTTCTTGTTCCTTTCGGGGAGAGTTCTCCCTTCGTGACCCTCCACCTTGTCCTCCTGTCATCTCCGAGAGAGTTCGTCCGCGTCGTTCTCCTAACCAAGAGGTGCGAGGATGTACAACTTTGCTCGATCTTTCAAGCGTTGAAGCTTTAGCCCGAATATTTCCATGGCCAGCAGGCGTGGAATTGTGCCTTCCCTCAGAGGGTGGAGGGTGCTTAGATGCTTATGAGGACTGCTTGGTAGTGTACGCGGCGAGTTTATCCCAAGGATTCCGCTTACATCTTCACCCCCTATTTATATCCTTCCTGTCCGAGTACAATTTGAGCCCCGAGCAAGTTGTGCCGAATTGTTGGATGTTTTTCGCCAGCTTTGTGATGCGCTGCATGGATATTGGAGTGCCTCCAATGAAAGAGCTAATGTTCAACATCTTTTCCTTGAAGAGAGGGCCCCAAGATCCTCGGTTCTATCAGTGCAACTCCAGTTGCAGTTATATTGAGAGACTTTCCAGCAAACCGAACTGGAAACATAAGTGGTTTCTTGTTCGCGACAAGGCCGGCGTTTGTCTTGAGTTCAAGACCGTACCTGGGTGGTTCAGCACGGTCAAAAAGCCATGGGTTGCGCGTCTAGATAAGTTTAAAGACTCTTTCGTTCATGAGCCAAAGTTACCGTGGCGATCGATGGTTTCGGCTCTTCGTCTTGAGATGGCGGGGTTAAGTCTGCCTCATCCGCGATTAGGTGTCTGCTTTAGTCTTTACCATCTTTTATTTTTGTGATTTTCTTGGCGTTTTACACATATCATATACATATTTTTATACTTCTCAGAAAATTTACGAGTTCGCGAGCAGTTTTTCTTTACGCCTTTTCTTTTTATTTTCTTTTTGGCAGACCTGATGGATTTGAGTTCTTTGGCCGATCGCCATTACGTTCAAGAAAGCGGCAAAACGAGGAAGAAGAAATCCGCCAAGCGTGCTCCTCGCCCGCCCGCTGCCCCCCAAGGTACAACGGTTGTGGATGTGGGGAGAGCCAATGACCCCGTGGTGGAAACCGAGGTCGTGGTTTCGGATGCCCGCGAGAAACGTCCCTGTCCTTCGGATGCGGGCGCTTCTCACCCTCAAAAAAGGAAGAAAACCGCGGGCTCATCTCGTGCCTCCGGAAGCGGGGAAGAGGAAGCACTTTTCCTTCGGGGAGAGGATGCCTTGCCTGCATTCCGCATCCCCGGCTTCGGGGTTGACGAGCTTGTTTGCCTTCGTGGTTCTGATAAATTGGCGCGGAACGAACGATCATGGGTGCATCGCTTGGAGTGGGATGAGTTTTCCCTTCAGTTCGAGCGTGCAGCCGAGTGGGTAAGTTTGTCGTTGGGATCTTTCATTTTTTATCAAGTCATCGCTCAATCCTTGTCCCCTTATCTTCACTTTTATCTTGGTTCCTTCAGGTTAGGAGTTTCCAAATCGAATCGGAGAGGCGACTGACTTTTTATGAGGCAGAGCTTTCTAAGAAGGCCTCGGAGATGAAGGTGCTGAACCACAAGCTGAGGACATTAGGCAACACTGTTGGCGACCCTTCTTCAGTGGAAAAATTCAAAAAGCGATCCGTGGAACTTCATGAGAAGTTGCAGGCTGCCGACGAGCAAATTTCCACTTTGAAGGAGCAAAATTCCTCTTTGTCCTCCAAGCTTGACGCGGAGCTTTTGAATTCGGATGCTTTACGCCACCAAAGTGAGGAGTTTCAACAGTCCGCGGCGCAAATGAAGGAGAAACTGGAGACAACCGAAACACGTCTCAGAGATCTTCAAATGGAGCATTCCATCCTTGAAGAAGATCATGCCTTAGTGAAGCAGGAATTGGAGAAGCTTCAGTCTCAGGCTCCTCAGGAGGTTGCGCTTCAGTGGTTGGAATCCCCTGCAGGTCTTAAATTTTTAACTTCCGAATGGTTCAAAACCGACGTGGGCATTTCTTTCCTCTCCTCGATAGCTAAACCATGTCTACGATCTCCAGAGGGGGTAGAGCTCTTAAAGGACAAGTGCTTCAGTTATTTCCGGAAAGGGATGTCCGCTGGTATCAACCAAAGCGTTGCCCGCTCGCAGGCTAATCCAGGCGTCCCTTTGGAGAAATTTGAGGCGAGCTTGTCGGTTGCGGATTGGGGATTGACTCCGGAAGAGATGGCGGGGGAGGAAATCTCGGATGAGGAGGATTCTGATGATGAAGAAGTTGATGTCGCCGCTAATCCTTGAGGCTTGGAGGGTTTAACTTTCTTTTCTTTCTATATTTTGCTGTCGCGGGCCAGTTTTGTAATTAACTTTTGTAGAAACCGAACAATTCCGTGTTCCTTTATGTGACAACGGCTCTTACTACCCCATTTACAGGGTTGTACTTTTGTATATTATTATCCTTTCGTAGCGAACATCTCCTTTTCTCCTTTATCTTGTTTATCGTTTATCGGCTCGGCCACTTGTGTTGCGGTCTTCTGAAAAGTTCTTGCCATTTGTTTGCCATGCTTGAATACGCCTTTTTTCTCTCCTTCCCCTTCCCCTTTTTTTAAAAAACTCTTGACCTAGGTCTTTAGTTTATCATGCCTGTGGTTGTTCATTTGGTAAGGACTCATGGCGCCTGGGACTTCTAACCCTTGGGCGTTTTTCAGAACTTTGGAATGCATCGATCATCTTTCTTCGCTTGTATGATTTTCTCGATAGTCTTGGTTTCAAATGTTTCTTTTTCCTCCTCTTTCTTCAACTTCAATCCTTTGACTTGTGTTTCTTTTTGACAGCCTCTCCCTCCTTAGTTTGAGGAGGAGTTTAAATCTTCTCCTCCGCAGAGGATTTTCTTGGCTTCTTATGCCATTAAAAATCTTCAGGTTGAAGTGGAAAGAGGATCTGATGGTCACTTATACCTTCGTCGTGGCTGGGATAGATTTGTTGCTCATCACGGATTTGCTGTTGGGTCATCGATGACTTTTTTCTATATGGATCGCGCTCGTTTTAAAGTTTGTCCGCGACGTGATTTGGAATGTGCTGAAATTGAGTGTCGTGCCTCAGCTGTTTCTTCTAGCGACTCATGCTGAGCCGTTTATAAATTGAGAAAATCTATTCGCTGTATGAGTTTAGCTCGTGAATAAAGGAAATGTTTCGCTTCTGAAGTTCTGAAATGTAGGGACCTACTGTTTTTATTTTAAAAAAAAAGACAACATTATATGATCTCTAGACCTTATTTAGCTGGAACGTCACTCCGTTCTTTTACACACGCACACATTTTTTTTTAAAGAGTAGTGGGATTACAAGGCTGGCGTCCTTGTAGTGGTTCTTCATCCGCGTTCTTCTATTCCGTTGTAATCACAGTCTGGATTTGCGACATAGAACTCGAAGATTGAATCTCCCTGGTATACAAAAATCAGAGCAACTCCAACGCTTATCCTGTTGGCTTCTACAAATCCGGGCCATCCGTCTGTGAACCAGTAAATTCCATCCGCGTCTACTTCGACCTTGACCTCATGCTCGCGGTTGGATCGAGACCACAGATGTACCAGGCGATGGGCATCCTCTTCTAGGAGGACGTACATCAGTGGGAGGCGTAGAGATTGAAGTTGTTCTCCTGTAACGATAACTCTATAAAAAGCTTTTGGAGGATTTTCGAATTCCATTTCTTTATTTTGCGTATGGTAATTCCTACAGGATTTTACGGGGTTTTTATATTTGTTCAAACATGCCGCGTGTTGTAGCTTCTTATTCTGGGGTTTCTCCACGTGGTGTTTCTTAGGCCGCGTGTTTGATTCAGGCCTGAATTTCGCCTGATTTTTAAAAATTTTTGTCCGTTGTTCCTGAATGTCATGTCATTTCACTGAGCTTGCTTCTGCAGTTCTCGTGACTACTCTGCCATCTTGGTTGACGAGCCTATTTTTTATCTTCAGAGGAATCTTATGCCAGATGGCAGTCATGCATGTTGCTTCCCTAGCTTTTATAGGGGGTATCTTTTACTTTTCCCCTTTTTTTATTATTTCACAACTGCTTTCTTTGTAATTTAATCGTGCTTATGGCTGTTTCTAGAGCGGGTAGATGGGCTTTCTTTCAATCGATTGACCACGTCGATCAAACATTCCGCTTGGTAAGTCCTCTTTGGAATGCTGGTCTTGATCGATAGTATCCATTCTTTGCATTTGACCCTTTGTTCTATTTTTGTTTTCAGCTCTTGCCCATGCGTTTTGAGGGAGAGTTCGCGGGTGTTATTCCCGAGCAAGTTTTCCTTTCATCTCATCTCTTATGCGATTTCCAGTTCGTGTTTATAAGGGTGATTATGGGATGTATTGGCTTCGTCAAGGATGGGGAGATTTTATCGAGTCTCATGGGCTCGCGGTCGGATCCTCTATGGTTTTTATCCATAAAGGGAATGCTCGTTTTGAAATCAAAATTATGGGTTTGGAGGATGGGGATGAGATCGTTGGCCATCCTCCTTTCGAGAACGCTAGTATTTTGACTAACGGCTCTTATCCGTGACTGGTTATTCTCGCATTTGTTTTGTAAGCTGAGGAGGCTGTTTCTGTCGATATGTATTTTTCTTTTTCGCGTGTAACGAATAAAAGTGGTATTCATCATTCCTCCTGTTTTGATGTTTTAAAACGGGGTCCAAGATTCTTCTCGGTTTTCGTGTGATTCAGACCTGTCTTTTCAAGTTATATCTTCAGTAAGTCTTTGACCGTGATGGTTGTGCTCTTCTTTTGAGGATCCTGAAAGAATCTTTCAAAAATACATTCCGTTTCCTTCCCTTTGTGGGGCTTTATATAAGCGAGGCATAATTGCGTTTTCATCTCCAGCATTTCCTTATTTCCAAATGGACGCATCAAGTGAGACTCCCTGGGCTTTTTACCTAGCCTTGGATTTTGAGGATCAGCTGCAAGAACGAGCGAGTTAGCTTCTTTTTCCTTTTGAGAAGGATTACTCTTTTCTCTATATCTTATTCGTTTTTGTTCTCTCCCAGTCGCTCCCTGCTCTTTTTGAGTATGAGACAGATGTCACAGACCCAACTCAAGTCTTTTTATCCCTGGGCTCAGCTGTGGATTCCCCAATTCAGATAGTCAAAAGAGATTATGGGATATTTTGGCTTGTTGGTGGTTGGAGTGATTTTGTTGCATCTCAAGGGCTAGGAATGGGGACAGTCATGGTTTTTCGCCATCGTGGTGGTGTTTACTTCGACGTACGTGTGCTTAATGAGGGATCCATTTGTGTGGAGAATGGTTGGGTTATGTCGCCTCCGAGGCCGGTCATCCTCCCAGATGTGTGAAATCTTTTATGTAGTTGTTGCAACGTTTATCTATGTCTTTCTTATTTATTTATGTTTGTTATGAGATCGATGGATCGAATGTTTCTCTTCTGACACTTATTCGTAGTAGTACTCCTCAGAGTTTTTAGATTATGGTCATAACATTAAACTCTGTTACCAATTTATTTTGATTTTTGAGGAGTCGTGCATCTCGGTCAGAGGAGCAACGCGAAGAAAGCTCCGGCGTTTGTTGGCTCGACCTTGAGAGATCAAGAGTCTTGATCAAGGGAGTGGCGCGGAGTAAGCTCCAGCGTTAGCTGCCTTTATGCTCGTCGACTCGACCTTGAGAGACCAAGAATCTCAATCAAGGGAGTGACGCGGAGTTAGCTCCAGCGTCAGCTGTCTTCATGCTCGTTGGCTCGACCTTGAGAGATCAAGAGTCTCAATCAAGGGAGTGACGCGGAGTAAGCTCCAGCGTCAGCTGTCTTCACGCTCGTTGGCTCGACCTTGAGAGATCAAGAGTCTCAATCAAGGGAGTGACGCGGAGTAAGCTTCAGCGTCAGCTATCTTCACGCTTGTTGGCTCGACCTTGAGAGATCAAGAGCCTCAATCAAGGGAGTGACGCGGAGTAAGCTCCAGCGTCAGCTGTCTTCACGCTTGTTGGCTCGACCTTGAGAGATCAAGAGTCTCAATGAAGGGAGTGACACGGAGTAAGCTCCAGCGTCAGCTATCTTCACGCTTGTTGGCTCGACCTTGAGAGATCAAGAGCCTCAATCAAGGGAGTGACGCGGAGTAAGCTCCAGCGTCAGCTGTCTTCACGCTCGTTGGCTCGACCTTGAGAGATCAAGAGTCTCAATCAAGGGAGTGACGCGGAGTAAGCTCCAGTATTTTTTAAGGCTTTTGGTCACCCGGTAATTTATAGAAAACGCCCGCTAACTGCTCATTCAACTTCCTGCGGGGGCGATTATTAAATCAAAGAGCAGTGTTTCAAAATTTACACAAAGTACTTTTTTAGACAGTCGGCGTTCCAGGTCTTGTTCAGGATTTCTCCTTTTTCATTCTTTAACTTGTATGCGCCAGTTTGAACGATGTCAGCTACTACGTACGGACCTTCCCAGTTAGCATCCAGTTTTCCTCCGGTCTGTACCGTCGTAGGACTAGGTCTCCCTTCTAGAATTGTCGCGGCCGAACTCTCTGGTTGTGGTACCTTGCAGCCCGTCTTTTGTACTCTTCTGCTTTCAAGGCTGCCATCATTCTGCGTTCTTCCCTTAGATGCATCTCTACTTCAAGCGCTTCTTCGTTGGTCTGCGGTTTGAATCCGGAAACGCGAGCTGACGGAATCATCCGTTCAATCGGTATGACCGCATCTACACCGTAAACCAGAGAAAAGGGTGTCTCCCCTGTCGGTGTCTTTGCGGATGTCCTGTGAGACCATAGCACTAAAGGAAGGAGTTCCGCCCATCTCCCTTTGGCCGTGGTTCCCAATTTCTTCCGTATGCCTTCCAAAATTTGCCGATTGGTGACTTCTGCTTGCCCGTTCGTCTGAGGATGTGCTACAGATGAGAATTTGAGATTAATATGGAGGTCTTCACAAAAACTGCGGATGGTTTCGCAGTCGAACTGAGGTCCGTGATCGGTGATGATCGACTCCGGGACTCCGAAGCGGCATACTAAGTTCTTCCACAAGAATTTCTTCACCTTCTCAGCGGTGATGAGTCCCATTGCTTCTGCTTCTACCCACTTAGTGAAGTAGTCCACAATCACAATCACGTATTTCAATTGGCCAGGCGCAGTTGGAAATGGACCTAGAATATCCATCCCCCAGAGGGAGAATGGGCATGCACCATAGATTTCCTTCATCATTTCCGCGGGATGATGGATAGCATTTCCATATTTTTGACACGCGTCACACTTCTTGATGAATTCCTGAACGTCTTGCTTCATCGTTGGCCAATAGTATCCCGTCCTCATTATCTTGATTGTCAATGCTCTCCAACCTTGGTGATGTGCACATATTCCAGAGTGTAGTTCTTGCACAATCATCATTCCTTCTTCTATGGCAACACATGTTAAATCAGGTTGTGTAAAACCTTTCTTGTAAAGCTTTCCATCGCGGACAGTGAATCTTGTCGCTCTTATCTTGACTTGTTTGGCCTCATGCCTCTCTGTGGGGAGAATTCCTTTTTCCAGATATTCTGCTATTGGCGTCCTCCAGTCGTTCTCTCCGTTTGTTTCAATGAAGAAAACTTCTTTTACAAGTCCACGGCCTTCTCTCTTTTCGAACATGAATTCTGCGCCGACCTCGGATGACATTGCCGCGCCTACCCTTGCCAGAGCGTCTGCCTGCCGATTTTCTTCCCTTGGGACTGCCGTTATTTTGAAGTTCAGAAAGGCTCTCCGCAAGGCTTGGACCTTTCTCAAGTAATCTGGCATCAAACCTGTTTTGGCCTCATATTCCCCTCCTATTTGCCTTGCCAAGACCTCGGAGTCTGTGTAGGCAGTTACGCTCCTTGCTCCTCGCGACAGGGTTATTTCTAAACCTGCTATGAGAGCTTCATACTCAGCCTCGTTGTTTGTTGCTTGGAAGGTGAGCTTATAGGCGTAGTTCGCTACCTGCCCTTCAGGGATACTAAAGCTATACCAGCTCCACAACCTGCTTGATTGACTGCTCCATCAACTTTCAAAACCCAACTCCCGTCTTCAAATGATGCCCGTTCTTCAAAACTCGTTTCACAGATAAAATCCGCCAGGGTTTGTGCCAGCGCTTCCTTCCGTGGTTTGTAGTCGATGTCAAACTCCGACAATTCCACTACCCATTTTGTCATCCGTCCTGAGAGGCAAGGGGAGTGCAGGATTTGCCTTAAAGGTAGGTTAGTCAAAACCTAGACTGGGTGGTCTTGGAAGTAAGGCCGTAGTCTCCTTGCCGCGAATACTAAGCACAGAATCATTTTCTCGATCGGTTCATATCTTGTTTCAGCATCTTGCAAGACCCTGCTTACGTAGTAAACTGGATACTTTTCTTCGCGGTGAGCACTGCACTGATGGTTGCACTTCTGACGACCAAGTAGAGGTGTAGGTCTTCAAGTCTTTCTGGTCGGTGTAGGGTCGGCAACTTCGTCAGGTAATCTTTCATCCCTTCGAAGGCTTGCTGCAGGTCCGGCGTCCACTGGATGGGCCCTTTCTTTTTTAGCAGAGCGAAGAAAGGTAGAGATTTATCTGCGAGGCAAGAGCAGAATCGGCTGAGATAGTTGACAGCGCCGTTGAGAGCCTGGACTTCCTTGATCGTTCTGGGTGGATGCATGCCCTGAATCGCTACAATCTTCTCAGGATTTACATCTATTCCTCGCTGGCTAACCAAGAATCCCAAAAATTTTCCGGAGTCAACGCCGAAAACACACTTTTCCGCGTTCAGATTCAATCCCCCGCGCCTCAGAGAGTCAAAGGTCTCTTGTAGATCAGCTGCGTGGTCTTCTGCCCTCAAGCTTTTTACCACAATATCGTCCACATAGATTGATACGTTTCTCCCAATTTGGGCTCGAAAGATCTTGTCAACAGTCCTCTGGAATGTGGCCCCTGCATTTCTCAGTTCGAACGGCATAACCTGATAGCAGAAAATCCCCTGATTTGTAATGAAGGTTGTGGCCTTCTTATCAAGCGGATCCATACGAATTTGGTTATACCCTGAATACGCGTCCAGAAAACTAAGGACGGCATTCCTGGAGGTTTCATCAACCAACTCATCAATTGAGGGAAGTGGGTAGCTATCCTTGGGACATGATTTGTTGAGATCAGAAAAATCGACACACATACGCCACTTCCCATTTGACTTTCTGACCAGAACCACATTGGACAGCCACTTAGAGTCTTCTACTTCCTCAATGAAGCCGGCATCCAGTAACTTTTCTGTTTCTTCATTCGCGGCGAGGGCTTTTTCAGGTGCCATCTTTCTCTTTTTCTGAGCGATCGGTCTAGCATCATGTTTTATCCTGAGTGTGTGCAAGGCGATTGACGGAGGAACTCCCAGTAGATCTTTTGGTGACTAGGCGAAGATGTCTCTCGACCTTGCTATTATATTAATGATGCGCTCCTTTTCTTCGGGCTCTAATGCTTGCCCCATATATACTTTTTCTTCAGGGTTGGGGAATGGGAAGTGAACCCGTTTCTCATCAGCGGTTGAAATTTCTCTAGCCGCGGGTCTTACCTCCAGCTCTGCTTCAGTACAGGTACCCTCTTGATTGGTCTCTTCCACAATCTCTTTCTTCGGGTTTTCTTTCTTCTTTTCGGTCGTGCTCGCGGCATATTCTTCAACCTGCATCACTTCTCTTTTCTTTCTCTGGGAGGTTAGGTAACAGCTCCTACTCTCTGGTTGTTGTCCGCGGACCTCGCCTACTTCTCCTCCTGTTACTGGGAACTTGGCCAAGAAATGGTAGATAGAGACCACCATCTGGAACTTGTAGGGTGATACTCTTCCTAGCAAGGCATTGTATACCATCGGGACTCGCACAACGGTGAAAACTATGTTCTCCATCCTTCGTCTTGGCGCTGATCCGAGCACCACCGTCAGTTCAATGGTTCCTGCGACTGGTATTTCATCTCCAGAGAAAGCAACCAGTGTCCCTGAGTACGGCTTGAGTGCCGTTGCCGAGACTCCGAGTTGCAAAAAGGCTTCCCATGCGAGTATATCAACTGACGACCCTGTGTCAATGAACACCCTTTTGACAGTCTTGGTCGCTATCTGAGCATGTATGACCAGTGGGTCGGAGTGAGGCATTCGGGGGGCCTGATTTACTGACCCCTGAGGGGGTGGGGGACCGTTATGGCGTCCTCGTCGCCATCGACGCCCCCGGCCCCTCCCTCGATATGGCTGAGGTGCCTCCTCGCGTTCCCTGTACTGGTCGGGATTCCTGTTTTTATGACGAGGATATTCCTCGTCTTGCATGTGACGCTCGACCGGGTGTCGATCGTCCCTTCTATTCTGGTGGTGTTCGCGAGGATGGTGTTCCCGGTCATGGTAATCATCCCTCCGCGGTTGATGTGTTCTATTGCGGTCATCTCCTTCTCTTCGATCATTTCTCTGATGACGATGCTCCTCCCTCCTGTCAGAATTGAGGTGGACCTCATCATTTTGTCGGTGGTGTCCCACCGATGGTTGTTTGGGCGGTTTTGCTACCCCCTTATCTTTCCTGAATTTTCCTGCAAGCTTGCTGAAAAAACCTTGATGCCCGCCATTTGCTCTTGAACTTGACGCGGCTGCTTCCTCTGCGTCTATCTTGCGAGACACCAAATCTCTTAATTGGTCGTAATCCCTGGGTTTCTTTCTGAACAGGTAAGTCTTGAAATCGCCCTCTGCTAGGTTTCCCATGAGGATGATGGTCGCGGACTCATGATTGAAGTTCGGGATTTGAACAACCACGCTGGTGAACCGGGCAAAGAAGTGACCCAGGGTTTCATCTCCTCCTTGTTTGATCGAGTTTAAGTCTAACATGGTCTTTTTTCTCGACCGCGCACTCCCAAAGTGAGACTGGAAGATCCGGTTCAAATCAGAGAAGCTGCTAACTGAGCCTTTTGGTAGGATAGTGAACCAGGTCAAGGCAATCTTGGTGAGTGTAGACGGGAAAGTCCTGCACAGCATGGCATCATTGTACTAATTGATCCCCATCGCGGTCATGAAATGACACATGTGATCTTCTGGGTCCGTGGTTCCATCGTATTTCATGAGGTTCACATCCCTCCATCGCTTGGGCACGGGCGCTCGGCAAATGTCCTGAGAGAAAACAGAGGGCAAAGCATCAGGGACGTCGATTTTCATTTGCGTGGAGCCGGACTTGGTGGAAGTAGATACGTCCGTTGAATGCTCTCCTCGTCGATATTTATTGGGCCGCATGTCAACCCCCTGCGCACCCTGATGCAAGGGATCAAATCCGTGTCCTGACGCTCCGGGTGCTGGGTTCCCATACTGATTCAGATTGATTGCCTCTGCTATGTTTGGCTGTCCATACGCGTCATACTGCTGGTTGTGGATGTGGGTTCTGTGTTTGCCTTGGTATGGGTTTTCATAATCATGGTAATGTCGCGGCTCATTGATCGGTTGATGCTGATGTTGAGGCTCCGGCGCTGATTGATAATAGTATTGCGGCGCGGGGGCTGGTTGATAATAAGGCTGAGGCTCAGGCGCCTGCTGAAAGTAATAATGCGGCTCTTGCTGTACTCCATGCGGCACGTAAACAGGTGGTATGTATTCCGGCGCATACGCCGGGTAATAGTGAGGCACATATGGTGATGTCCACATGCCTTGCTGTTCCTCCATCTGATGGACGGACGGGTTGTACATACTGGTGGCCTCTTGCTCTGGCATCATGCTTTGGCTCATTTCATCCGAGTCTTCATTGCTATACATGGTTCCTGACTGTCACGAGTCACTGTTCGCGTTGTTAGTAAAAATACTTGGCAAGAAGTTGGTTATCTTATATTTTCAAATATACTTTCTCATACCCCCCTTCTTAGCGAGGGATTTTTCCAGAAACTTGTGTGTTTTCTGCGGATTTGAAAGTCATTTAACGGGTCCGCAGATATGCATCGCTCTTGACCCTAAACACATGTAATTCATGTAATAAAAAATTTAAAGCTGAACCCCTCAGGGTGAGTGAGTTCCCACAGACGGCGCCAGTGATGAAGCGCTCCCAAGAAAATTATATAAGGGACCCACTTTTGATGGGTCCCTGGGGGTTTAAACGCGAGTATACATTTTTATATTTCACGGACTTACCTGACATGCGAATCGTTTTATTCGCTATTCATCCTGGGCCGCGCTTTATTCGCGTTCGTGAAATCTACCATAACCCGACACATTCTTATGGGAGTTCATCCATTTATTTTTAGAATTTAAGGGTTCATACCTGTCCGCGGGGTTTCACCTTGTGTTTTGTTCGTTGCGGACGTTTAGGATATTACAACCTTTCTACCTTCTTAACTTCAGAATACTCTGCGGTTACTATGTAGACCCCGCGGTTAACTTCTGATTCGTTCAAACTCTTCTCCTTCTTCTTGTCGTGATTCCAAAAAACCGTCCCCTTCTTCTCCTGTTCAATCTCCTATTTATAGGGATTGGCCAGAGGAAAAACAAATATATAGAATAAAGGGACAACAAATCTAAATATACAATATAATAATAATAAGATAAATAGAGAATAAGATAAACAATATACAATAAGAAATATTATGTATAACAAATCTAAATTATAAATTAGATAAAACTAATAATATATTAATATTGGATAGTAAAAGAAATTAATTAAAAAATATAATAGATATAATTAAGAATATAAATAGAATAATGACATACATACTATAAAAAAAATAAAATTAAATGAATAGTTAAATAAAGAATATTAATATTTGTTAATAAACTCATTAATATACTATAGAAAATAAAAAAAAATGATATAATGTCACAGTTAAAAACATAAAAAAACATATATAGAGAGTTGAATTATACAATAGTTATATCTGATAGAATATAAAAGAATATAGATTAAACAAGAGAGAAATAGTAATAATTTGAACGTTATATGAAAAGCAAAAGTAAAAAAAAAAATAAATAAACAAAATACTATTTATAGCAGAAGAAAAATACATAATATAATAAACAATTGACACTAATAAATAATACTAAAATAAACATATAGTAATTAGATAATATAATTTTATATAAATATAGTAATACATAAAATAAAAAATTAATAATTTAGAAACATATAATAAAAATAAAATATATGCAAACAGTAAAAAAAGATTAATAGTATAAACTACTAAATGTTATTGAAAAACACTAATAGAAGATAAACATGTAAAAGGACGATAAAAAAATAATAATAATAGAACAAGAATAAGGAATAAAAAATATATAACATAGTTTTAACTTCAACAAAAAATGGAAACTATTTATATTATATAAAAAAATTTAAAAAAAAACAAAAAAATAAATGTGAAAAAGAAAACACAATAAATTAAGAAGAATTAATAGTGAATCTATGCATTTATATTGCAGTTAATAATAAAAATAAAAAAATAAACAGATTTAAATTAAATAGTTTAAAGGAAGAAATAAAAAAAGAAAACAGAGATTGTAATATGAATCTAAATAATAACTTATACATTATAATGAAAAAAAAGAATTATTTATATAGCACTAAGAATACTACTTATAATTAATAAATAATTGAAATATAATAAATTAAGTACAAGAAATATATATTATGAAATTATCAAAAAGAATAATTATATGAAAAAATCATGCTTATGAATAATATGAAAATATTGCAATAATGAATAATCCTCTTCATTTTATTTTTGCAAGATGCTGAAACAAGATATGAACCGATCGAGAAAATGATTCTGTGCTTAGTATTCGCGGCAAGGAGACTACGGCCTTACTTCCAAGACCACCCAGTCCAGGTTTTGACTAACCTACCTTTAAGGCAAATCCTGCACTCCCCTTGCCTCTCAGGACGGATGACAAAATGGGCAGTGGAATTGTCGGAGTTTGACATCGACTACAAACCACGGAAGGCAGCGCTGGCACAAACCCTGGCGGATTTTATCTGTGAAACGAGTTTTGAAGAACGGGCATCATTTGAAGACGGGAGTTGGGTTTTGAAAGTTGATGGAGTAGTCAATCTCTATTTTGACACGTGTGGTTATCGTGGGTGGTGGGCATGATGGACATGTGTCATTATCTTATGTCCGCGTCCTCCTTATACCCCAGTTCTCCTTGGATGTCGTTTTTGCTATATCCGCGTCTGATTCTTTATCAAATTATTTCCGCATGGTTTCATCAATAGCTACACTCTCTCTACCCCAATCTTCTCTTGCCACACTTTTTGCTTCTTTTCTAGCCATGCCATCTCTTTCCACATTATCTCTAACCAAAATTTCAGTCGTGTTAACAACATTTGTATCAACGTTTTGAGATTGATTCGGAGTAGTAGAAGACTCAACATTTGGATCTAATGGCTTTTTTGTACAAATAACATATTTATCCATATCCCCATATGCAAAGATATACAAATAAACAATTCAACTTCAATTTCAAATCCTAATCAAATCATCTCATCAAATAATCAATTTCTCAAATTGAAAGTCATAATTCATAAACCTTAATCAAATTTATTCCACAAATTTAACCCAATCTATTCAACAATTTAATACTCTAGTCTAACCAAACATCAAAATATCAAACACTATAAAGTATAGAAATTGTGCAAGTTGTTAAAAACGTACCATATATCACCGAGACATCGAACTGACTTCAATCAGTGGACTACAACGACGACTGATGGAGGGAAATTCGTTGATTTACCTCATCAAAATAATTCTCAAACAAACAAACTAGTATAACATGCAAGTAAAGGATGATCCCACAGAGAAACAAGTATCTCGATATATTTTGTATTTATCAATTGAAAAAAAAGATGAAAAAAGAAAATAAAAGAAAACAATATAAATAAAGAGAAAATTTGCCCTTTTGTACATCTAGAAGGTTTTAATTAGGTCATTAGCTAATTAAAAAGTTTTTTTAGGCGTTATAACCCCAATTCAACCTTTATTCAACCAATTAGCCCTTTCTCCTTCCCGTAGCTCATTCATGAAGCTTCGCTTCTCCTTTTCGCTTCCTTCCGGCGATCTCTAATCTGTGCTCCTCCATTTCGTTTTCTTCTTCCTCCTTCCAGCATCTTAGTTTATCTCCTTTCCTCATCCTTCCTTCTATTGCTTCATCCTCCCTCGGTGACCTACATTTCTTCCTGTTGTTCGTGTTTTCGTACAAATCGTTTCCAATGGCTGAGCCTTCAGGCATCTATTTCACGTTTCAAGTTTATTTTCGTTATAATCTGTTACCTCTTTTCCTTGCGTGCTTCCTATTGTTTGTTGATTTTGTTGTTTTGGAATCTGTGTTTACTTTGTGATTCTGGATAGGGCTTCGAAATTAGGGGTCCTATGTTGCTAAATCGATGGTTAGGGGTTGGAATATGTTGTAATTTGTTGTTGATGACATTTTCGCTTCAAGTTTTTCTTTGTGATTCTAGTTAGGGTTTTGAAATTAGGGGGTCTTTTGTGGCTAACTGGATGGTTAGTGGTTGGACTCTGTTTTAATTTGTTGTTGATGCCATTTATTTTCTTCTATTGTTTGTTGATTCACTTGTTATGATTCCATTTAGTCCCCATTGTTGTCATCCCTCCCTTTTCTTTTAGTTGTCTTCATTTTCTGTTGATGCAATCCACTTGTTTCTAGTCTGTTTGTTCCTATTTAATTGTTGGGAAATGTCTTCCATGTTATTGTCCCTATTTTGTGTGCTTGTTTTAGTGATGAACTGTTTTTGTTTATCTTAGGGGATATTTGGTGAAACATGTTCTATTTATGGTTTCTATTTTTTTGATGTTGATTGTGTTGTCCCCATTTTGTATAATTTATTCGTTTTACTTTTTGTGTCTGTATACAGCTTTCCTTCTTACTGATAGTGATGCCGCTCAGGACTTGTCTTATCCGGTTTGTACCCTTATTTGCCTTTGCCCTTTTGTTTTATTTTATGTTATCTATAATGTTTATCTTTTTCATTATATTTTCATATATATATATATATATATATATATATATATATATATATATATATATATATATATATATATATATATTTTTGGATCCGTGTAGGTGTTTGATTACATTTGTGAAGAGTGGGACAAGTATAATGGGAAGTATAATCTATACTCCCGTGTTGATGTGATTTCTGTTATTGAAAAGGGATTGTCTGATGCTGACTGGTCTTCTATGTGTTCTTCTTTTCTGCGTCGTGTTTTGTGGTTTAGTGCCAATTTGAAATTGCATCAACAACTTTTCAACCATTTCTTGCTTCATGAATTGAAAACATCCAAAACTAGAGAAATGTGGTTTCAGCTAAAATCTTCTCACCCTTCTAGGTTTTCTATGGCTGAATTTGCTGCTGTCACTGGGCTAAAATGTGTGTTTGATCATCCTGTTGATGTCCCTGAAATTGACGTTAAATCTGTAATTGGGGTAGGTAAGATCAAGTATGATGATTTGGTTGATCTTTTTTGTAAGACACCGAAGAATTCGCCCAAGAAACTCATTATTGCTTATGTGTTGGTACTTGATGGGTTTTGTTACCTCATCGATGTGGATTTGTTAGGAATGAAATTGTGTGTCTAGCTACTGACATGAGCCGTTTTTCTGCATATCCATGGGGTAGATTAGTTTATGTAGAAACTATTACCTCGCTTATGAAGGTGAATCGTGTATCTGACCGTAAATTGGCCAAACTTTTGAAGCAAAGTACAAAAAGGAGTTCTGAGAAGTTGTTTAAGAAGTCTTTGTAGAAGGGTTTAGAAGCGAAAGTCCCAAAGGCAAGAAGCGGTTTTAACTTGTTAGGCTTTCCACTTGCTTTACAGGTTATCCTTCTTTCTTATATGTGTTACATGTGTTTGTGTGTGTGTTTTCTTTGTTTTTGATATTATTATATATAACTTGATATAACTTGTCTTACATGTGTGTGTTTTGTTCTTTTTTTCTTGTTTGTTTCTGTTTTTTTGTGATTCCAGGTCTGGATATTGGAGGCTTTTCCCAAGATTCCACCAATTGTTTATTGCAAGTTCACCTCTGATGACAACGACCATTTTTTTCATGAAATGGGAGAGTATATCTTCTAAATGTCCTGTGACTACTTGCCATCTTCAGATTGAATTTGCTAAGACTCTTATGGTATTTTGTATCTTCTTTTTTTGTTTCAAATTTTGTTCCGTTTTTTGAATAATAACTATATTTGTGTTTATTCTATCTCTATCTCTTTGTTTTTTTAGTAATGTGATTAGTTTCATTGATGACTGTTTTTTTTCGTTATGTGAAGGACACAATATATCCTACTTATGGGGAATATCTGTATTCCCCTTTGATGGCTTTTCCAAATGAACCGGATGATTCCAATGTTGCTGGGTATCTCTCATGGTTGTCACAGAGAGCTCCTTCAAGGGCACTCACCCCGGTTGATGCACCTACAACTAACCTGTCTCAACAGATATTGCCTTTTGCTGGCCTTCTTGATCAAGTTGTGTTGTCTTCAAGTAATAAATTGGTGGTTTTGTCTCCTTCGTCCATAGCTGCTAGGACACGGTCTAAGGTTGCATCTCCTGACTTATCTCTTGCACTGGTGGATTCACCTTCGAAGAGGAAGCGTGATGTGTCCCCTTCCTGTGTGTCTGATAGACCTTCTAAAAAACCTTGTACTGATGCTAGATCTTCAGCATATGTGGCTGATCCTGTGAACCCTGCCCACATCCTTGTCCTCCTAAGTTGTCTTGTCTTAGTGGAAAATTTAGTCTTAAGCATGCAAGGGAGAATTCTCGTACTGGATTTGGTGTTCCTTCTGAAGCTGTCCCAGCGGAAGATACTGGATGTTCATAAAAAAAGTAGCTGGAGGTTTGCAAGGTGACGGGGTTGAAGCAGCGTCTGATGAGGAGGACCCGTTGGGTGATAATGAAGGGGTCAATCCAGCTGATACAACTTGTCTAACACACATTAGACAACATTTGGCCCTGATTGTTGACTCTGTTTTAAGGTGTGAAGCAAGAGTTGTGCAAATGAACCCAGTGCTCAGATCTCTGTCTTCCATTTTGGGGTCCGTCCAATCAAACTATGAATCACTTGCACCGAATGTTGCTTCCCTCCATCCGAAGGTTGATTCCATACATTCAAACTATGAATCCCTCAAAGCTATTGTTGATTCCCTCCATCTGAAGGTTGATTCCATGCAATCAAGTTATGAATCTCTCAAAGCTAGTGTTGATTCCCTCCATCTGAAGGTTGATCCTTACATTCAAAGACTGATGCCAGCCATGCTAAACCTGTAAGTTCTTCTTCCCATGGGGATTCTAAGTTGTTTATGAAATTTGCTTATATGACCACCGATGAAATTAATGCTTCACTCCAGGATGTTCTAAGAGGTATTCGAGACAACTGCTCACAGTTGTCTTATCATGAACCCCTTTTCCATACTATTGTCCCTACTCTTGAGCCTACCCCCTAGAATTCTCCTTGTTCATTGCCCTCTGATAATCCTTTGAGTCAGCCTACAACTAGGAATCTCCCTTCACCCTCAGTCCAGAAATCTCCCAATTCTTTGGCTATAGTTGCTACAACTAGGAAATCAACTCGTGTTGGCAAAGTTGCTGCTGCTTTGGAGACTCCATACACTGATGGTCGAAAGAAGAAGCCTACAATTCCTAGGAGGCCTAAGTATTCATATTTTGAACTTGATGATCGGAAACGCTTTTATGATTGGCTTCATTCTGATGAGTACGTTGTGTTCTTTCTTTTCTTTTTACATAGTTTTCCTCTATTATTTTATTTTATATTCTACTGTTTCAGTCTTCCTTTCATCTTTTACTGTTTATTTGTTATATGATTTCTTTTATATGTATTTTACATTACTTTATTTAAGTTATGCATTTTTTTTGTTGTAGGGAGCATAATTCTCAGATTGTAGGCAATGAGGGTCTGCTGGATAAGAAGTTCTTTTCTGACCTTGTTGGAAAGTGCCATTGGCTTCGTGATGAGGTGAGTCCACTATCTTACAGCTTGGATCATGTGTTTATTTTTCTGTTTTTAGGGTGTTCTCAATTTTAATTTCCTTTGTTTATTCGTTTTAGCATATAGGAGAGGTCTTGTCCCACTTTAGGAAGTGTATTGGTGACAATGGTGAGAAATTCAGTGATATTGTGATACTGGATTGGGTTTGGGCTGGGAAATTCACTGAAAGTTATTTGAGGAAGTTTCAGTTGAGGAAAGTTGCGTTTGGCAAGGGATTTATGAATTATATTGATGGTTTGCTGAAAAGTGAATGTTTGTGATTCCAGTATCCATCTTAACACTGATGAGCAGCTGCTGACACTTTTGGATCCTCTTTGCATTATGTTACCGGTTATATTGAAGGATTCAGGTCGCTTTTCACACTTGGGACAAAGCATTGATTCTCCTTTTACAGTGGAAAGATCCCGTGAGCTTCCTCAAAACAGTGATGGGTAAGTGTATTATTTTAGTTTATATAGTTGTTATGTGTGTATTCATAATGTGATAATCTGATTGCATTCCATTTTTTGTGTTTTTGCTTATTTGGTTTTAGGGGTAGTTGTGGTGTCTACACCATCAAAGCAATTGAAGAGTTGGCATTTGGCGGTGACATATATGGATTCGACGATAATCATGTTCAAGCCTACCGGGAAAAGATGGCAATTGAGCTCTCCCGCATGTCTTTTACTGTCAAGACTGTTGTTTGATGTTTGTTTCTTAGGATTTGGGTTAGACTTTCCTTATGTTGATTCCAGTATATTTAGAGCTTGCATGCTCTCATTTTGTCACTATGGTTGTTATGTCTATTTTGATTGTAAGTACTACTTGTTTAACCCTTAACCATTAGGCTTTAGAGCTTGCATGCTCTCCTTTTGCTTGTTATATTGCCGTGTATCTATAACGTTCAGACATATATATGCTAGGATCTTCATATATGATGCGAAATGAACTTTGTGTTTTGACTTCAATGTGTTTACTTTATGAAATTAGAAGGATACTTGTGATGACAAATGCGTTTGTCAAACCAAACCTCATCACATCAGTCGCACTAAATGAGTGGCATCACCCTAACCACATCAAACTTGATACTTTTGTCCATCTAATTGTTATTGAGATTCAGCATACATTCGTTTTTATCAAGATAACAACTCAACTCCCCTTATATTATACATTCCGGTATCATCAAAATATGTCTCAACAACATTTTTATATGCCATGTGATGCAAACTGTCATACAGTTGATGCCATCTTCCTCTTATTTGTGTGTTTTGACATATCTTGTGTTGTTACATACTCATCTTTATGAGTCCTTCCTCCTGTAATCACAATCATATTATTATTTAAACCTTCCCTCTTTAATATATGGTTTCATTTATATAATAAAGTTGGTAATCCATGTAGATGCAATGTATATATGACCAAAAAAAATAGAGATTCTGTCTATTTGCTTAACTTTATTATCTTGTCTCTATATGCAAAAATTAAAAAAAATTAAAAATAGACATAGACAGTTTCTGTATTCCTTTGCTTCATGCTTCTGATTGTATGTGTGTACTGCTTAACGCTTTGTTTGGACATGTAAGCTTGTTGTGTCCTTTCTTCCCGCAAGTGCTACATGTGTATGTGAATGTTCTTTTCTTTGTTTGCCCTTCACCAATTGATGGAATCCTGCATTTCCTTGGTCTCCCACTCTTCTTATGCACAATAGGAGGATGACATTTGGTTGTTCTAATATCCTCTGGTACATACCATGTATCTTCACTAGGCACCAGGTATATGGTTTCTTGGTATGCCATGTACCAAGATTGTATTTTGTCGTAGTCACTTACAAAATCAGTGATATTGAGCTTTAATCTCTGAATGGCAGCAATAGCATGGACACATGGCATATGATCCAAATCAAACACCCTGTAGCTGCATGTCTTTTGTGCCAAATCAACTACACCCGTAAACTTCCCACTAACTACGTGACATTGTGTATTATTCAACACATTCACCTCATATCTTCCTGACCTATCATATCTTGTTTGCAAAATTTCTTTCACCGTAGACGATATATCACTGATCTTTGCTGCCTGTCCTCTACGGTCATTGAACCAATCTGCCATTTTCTTCCAAATATGCTCAAACAGTGCAATAATTGGGTATCCTCGAACATCTTTCAAAATTGCATTTATACACTCTGCATTATTCGTTGTCATAATGTTGTACCGTCACCTTTGAAGTGCGCCCTTGACCATTTCTGAAAGTCTGCATCCTCAAGGTATTTCCCAATCTCCTTTTTGATATCACAAATGCTTTTGAAGTAGTCTTCAAATTATCTTACAGTGTAGCATTCGGATGCTTTTGTGACAAAATGGATGACCCCTCGGTGTTTGTATTTTGCCTTTATGTTTTGTTTCAGATGGCGTGTGCAAATGGCGTGCTTTGCAGAACTGTACACGTCCTCAACAGACTTGTTGATGCTCCCATGCCGATCAGATGCAAAGACTAGTTCACTTGAATATGGAATCACAGTAGCTAATCTTTGGAAGAACCACTTCCATGCATTATCATTCTCTGAGTCCGCCCCTCCGAATGCAATAGGGTACACATGTTTGTCAGCATCTTGTGCGGTTGCTGTAATCAGAATTCCTCTATATTTTCCATGTAGAAAAGCAGCGTCTACCATGATAACCTACATAATTCAATTTATAGTTGTTACACTAGTTTAATTATATATACACTTTTTATCAATCAAAATTATAGAGTTTATACCTTTCTCATCATGTGGAATCCCCTAATGGATGCTTCGAAAGAGAGGAATGCATACATGAAACGATTATATCCATCAATCTCCATGCATGCATATGTTCATGGGTTTACTTGTTGCATCATGTGGAAGTATGCCGGCAACATTTCATAGTTTCCTTCCGGAGTGCCTCTTACCATGTCTTGTGCAGCCTCTTTTGCTTTCCATGCTTTACAGTAGCTCACACTGTGCCTAAACTCCTTTCGCATTGCATTTTTGATCTGTATAGGATCTGGGCCTTTTGTCACACCTTCATACCTTCATTCATTATATTCAACAAGTAAGCAATTGTATTCTAGTCATATGTAATTAACCCAATAACCCTACTGCAGTAGCTTTTGTTTATCTATTCAGTTATATTGAAGAGGTAAGCACACACCAATTGTCATCTTTACTCATAGGGCTGAGATTGTATAAATAATATAATTCTCATTAATCATACCTTATCTTCATCTTTTCCGCTACAACTTGATAAGATGGTTTCCGATGTTCTCTGCACCTGACTGAAAATGAACAAGTGTGCTCTGTTTTCACCTTTCTAATCTCAAAATAACTCGAATTCTTCACACATGTAGCTAGTACTGTCCACTTGCAGCTGGCAGGGAAAGGAGAGTGAGGGGAAGAGGCGACAAGATCAATACAATTGACCTTGTACCTCTTTGTTGTTGATTTCTTCACTCGAAATTGGAAGTTCTCCTTAACTACCATGTTAGCCACTGCAGTCCTTAAGTGTTTTTTTTAGCTGAAAATCTGTCCAACATAGATTAAATCAATATCATCTTCCTCATTCTCACTAAGGGTTTCATTTTGAGCTTCATTATTGTTGGCATCCATATCTTCTGATGCAAAATCGATAATAGCGAGTGCCAATGTGTTATCTACACTTGATTCTTGAACATACTCATCAGACTCCATCACCACACTTGTTTGCTGAACAGTTTTACTTATATGAGTGCCATTCAACTTTTTCTTTGCTAAAACATGCAACGGCAAAGACCATGCAATCTGAGACGCATCATTATATGCATGAATGCCTTGAGATCTTCATTTTTGCTGATTGTAAAAGGAGCTTTCAATTTTGTAAAGGATGTAGGTGGCTTAACTTCAGCTCATATGTTTCTAGGCAAATGTCAAACCTATCACTAATCATATTTTTCATTGATTCCAACTCAATATTGTCTTGAATCACAAATGCCTTTGATTCAACTTCACCAACATACTCACAATATCCACTTGTCATCTTTAATTCTCCTGCAAAACAGACAGTCATAAGTTTGAGCTCCATCTCTGTACAGCTACAGAATCTGTATTTTACACCTATGCATAATTCATCATATTATTACTGACAACTAGATTCCATTGAACAAATCACAATCATTCGGGTAAGAAGTACTTCTTATATCTAACCCTAGGGTATGGAATTGAGAATTTGGAGTTGCAATTGATATATAGAAAATGAAATTTAGATCGAAAATTTGCGTGTTACCTTGATTAGATTCCAAATCGTGGCTCTTGTCCTTATGAAGCTTCGATCGGTGCTGAAAGAAAGGATGGGGCCCGTGTGGCGTGTTTTATGGGGAATGGACTACCTAATCTAATTAAAAAAGTTTATTGTCTAATTAGCTAATTAAAGGTTCTAAATAGCCTACTTACCTAAATCACCCATAAATAAATGCAAGTAATGGATAGATCGAAGAGAGGTGTTTTCACCCACAAATTCTTGACTTTGGTTGGCATTATTGGTTATCGAATCCAATTAAAGTTGTTTCCTACAAATTCCTGCCATCTTAGTTTGAATAGATTAAAGTACAACGAGCACAATTAATCCCTCACACCTTTATGCAATCAAAACACGATTGAGATTTATCATAAAGATATCACAATGTCCTAAGAATACGGGTACATAAATAACACCAATTAAACACGGTAAATCAATGTTTAAGATACATACCACCCAAATCGTATAAATCTGCCTCTCTTAGAGACTGGGTGAATTCTAGTATCTCGGGAAGCATGTCAATTTGAACACAAAGAACTTGTTCAATCAACTATCATGAAGATGTTAGAACTGGATTCAAAGTGATTGAAAGCCAAAAGGTGCGGTTTCTCCACTTTCTTCCTTTCAGCTAGTTCCTTAGCCTCCCGATTTGGCTTTTAGCGCTTCCTTGGCTTGTGATATTGGATGACCTTAGCAGTGACACTGGAGGGCCCTGCCTGTGTGATGAATGTGTAGCGGGGGAGAGAGACTGTTGTAGGACTGCAAATGAGAGCGTCAGTGGGAGGCAGGGGGGCTTGCTGGGAGTGGAATACAATCTGATATTGGTAGGATGGATTACAACTTAATGGTAGGACAAACTGAAGCAGTTGATCGGATAGATTACAACGTAATGGTAAGACAGAGTGAAGCAGTGGAAAACCTTGACAAAATGGATGCCCCAGTAGAGAGTGGCGACATGAGCAGGTCTGATGCAATCCGACGTGGGAGGCAGGGGGGCTTGCTGGGAGTGGTATACAATCTGGTATTGGTAGGATGGATTACAACTTAATGGTAAGACAAACTGAAGCAGTTGATATGATGGATTGCAACGTAATGGTAGGACATAGTGAAGCAGTGGGAAACCTTGACAAAATGGATGCCCCAGAGGAGAGTGGTGACATGAGCAAGTCTGATGCAATCCGACGTGGAAAGCAAGTCGTGATTGTTGAAAGCGACGACGATGTGGACGTCCTACCCCCCACGGATTGGAGGACATAATAGACGTAGGAAGCTCCGACGATGACATGATCGTGGGTGTTTCCCCGTGAAAGTGGAGGAGTAAGGGAGGCCGAACAAGCCCTCACACTCGTGGGATGAGGAGGCCGAGGCAGCGCTGAGAGCTATAGAGAGATCGTACCAAGGAAATAAATAGCCTTTTCCGTCGTTGGAGCAAGTGGAAGAGAATGTGGCTCGGTTCATTCCTCGACTCGGAGACCCTCGAGAGAGTGTGAATGAGTTTCGTGAGGGGGAGATGTTCGATACGAAGGCTGACATTCAGGACAGAGTGAGGTGGGAAGCTTTGCGGGGGTGCTACGCGACCCTAGTTAAGCGATCGACAACAACAACGTACGTGGTTGTATGCCCCGAACCGAACTGCTCATGGTATTTTCGGGCTTCAACGTATCGGCAAAATAAGAAGTTAATGATTCGTAAGCTCGTGGACGAACACACTTGCAAGGCAAGTGCCATGAGCAACTACCAGCGGAACGCCAACTACAAGGTGATGGGGCAGAGTTTAGTGTCTGAGTAAGTTCCTTAACCGCCGTCTTGTTCTCCATCTATACTATGTCTTGGTGGATACACAAGTAACCCGTTGATCGCATCTTCACAGTTTCGGTGGATCAGGAAAGGAGCTGATTCTGCGTCAGATCAGGACGTTGATGAAGTCTCGATTGGGTGTGGACTGTAGCTACTGGAAGGCACGCAGGGCGAAGGGATCCACAAGGGACGGCTTGTATGAGACCTACGAAGAGAGCTACGATCGTATGGCCTCATACCTTTACATGCTTGAGCACGCAAACCCCGGGACCATAACCACATTAGTACGTGATGATAACTAGCAATTCAAGTACGCGTTCATTAGCTTGGGGGTTTGGAGGACAGCCATCCCACACCTGAGACAGGTACGACCTCGCCACTTGATTATCCTTCCAAATGGCCCATTTTCTCTTACCAATAGGTGGAAGATACCCTTCTAGTAAACATATTACCAACTATGTACTCTGATCCTACCAATAGTCAAATTATATCCTACATATTATGAGTGATTGACATTGGTAGGTATTCTGGTGGATGGAAGTTTCTTAAAGAGGAAGTATCATGGATGCTTGATGTTTGCGACTGCCCAAGACCCAAACCACAACATATACCCCGTTGCATTTGCCATTGTGGACGGGGAGAATGATGCCTCTTGGGTTTTTTTTTCCGGCAAATGAGACGCGTCGTCTCGGATGAGCCCCATGTTGTGTGGGTCAGCGACAGGCACATGAGCATCACGAAGGAAATTCGAGGGAGTTACGACTTCGCAAATCATGGCCGGTGCACTTTCCATCTCTTTCAGAATGTGAAGGCTTATTATAAGGCGGGTGGACTGCCATCCCTCTTTTTCCAAATGGCAAGGGTGTATACCGTTGCGGAGTTCAATGGGCACTATAATGCCTTCATGGAGAAGTCGCCCACTGGTGCTGAATACATTAAGTTGGCGGGTTTATCCAACTGGGCCCGAGCTTTCTACCCCGCTTATCGGTTTAACATCACCACCACAAACCATGCTGAGTGCTTGAACTCGGTATTCCTTGAACCCCGTGACCTGCCCATTACCGCCCTGATCGACAACATACTCGACACTGTGGCAAGGTGGTTTGTTGAGCGCCGGGAGCTAAGTTCGAATCCTAACAATGTCGTGACTAATCATGTCGACGCCGTTATCAAGCAAAACGCCATGCAATCTATATGTCTTCAAGTGAAGAGTTTGAGCGAACACGAGTTTGACGTCCTCAAAGGGCTCGCCTCATGTCTGGTCAACCTGTCCACTCGAAGTTGCACATGTAAACACTTCGACATTGACCAGATCCCATGTGCACATGCCATCGCGGCGGCCAAGGTCCGTCGGATCGACCCATACTCCCTCGTCCATCCTCTATACAGGGATGAGGCTTGGCGCGCGTGCTACGAAAATATCGTCTACCTAGTGCCAGCTCGTGACACCTGGGCGGTGCCTCCAGAAATCGCTGCGAAGCGTTGCTTGCCCCCGTTGGTGAAGCGTGCGCTTGGAAGCCTGAAGACCAAGCACTATCTATCGAGGGGCGAGGCGAGGGGGTTAAAGTGCCATCGAAAGTAGTGTGATTTGGTGGACGTTCATAGCACTTGTCGGAGTTATTTTGGGGAGTCATCGGTACGCGCTACAACTTTTTGGGGAAACTTTTAGTACTGATAATATTTTGTGCCATGTGTCTGATATGTGATGGGAAAACTTGTAATGGCTACCCGATTTCGTTTTGTGTCGGGGATATTATGGGGATAATTGTAATGGATATCATATTTTGGTCAAAGTGTGTTCAAGTATCGGATATATTAGGTATCTCTATATTCGTCCTACTAATATAGTGTTTTTATCTACCCATTAGTTGAAAAATAGTATACCAATATCGTACGGTCATCTTACCAATATCGTACCAATATCCTACATGTATCAAGCCATCAGATATTCTTTTCAAATTCGGTCAGGACATTGTACTCCTACCAATAGGGTATGTCCATCTTACCATTGGTTTCATTATTTGTTACCAATAGTATCCCTTAATCCTACCAATACTACAATTGAAGCAAACAATAATTAACCACCACAAACGTAACTACCGTGGGTGTAAGAAGGCAACAGTGAACACTATCATAAATACCAGTTCAAACCATTACAAACCCTAAACATTAAAACCGTTAACAAAAGACATTACAACCAACAACATAAGTTTCCAAACGACATAAGTCTCCAAACGAACAACATAAAAAAGCAACAACATAAGTTTTCAAACAACAACTCAGTCCACGAAATCAAAAACCAACATCATAAGCAGTTCATAATTTCACCACAAACATAATGCATAAACCACCGAAACAGGTTGGGTAGAGGCCTACAAAGTGTTGCGCTGTATGGAGAGTCCCAAGTATTGGCGGTAGGGCGCAATAAAGGTGTCGTTCATGGTCTCGAATGTGTCAACGCCCTCGGCCACCAGCTGCAACGTCCTGATAACATACGTTCCACAGTCACCCCTGCACAAAAAAGGATTATATCATCACAAGTTTCAGTACATCTTACCATTATCATCCTATTATCATACCATTAGTTTCATTATATCTTACCATTGGTTGCATTGTATCTTACCAATATCATCCTATTAACCTACCAATTATATCATCGAAGCAAACAATAAATAACCACCACAAACATAAAAACCGTGGCTGTAAGAAGGCAAAATTGAAGACTTACGATCTTTCATTTTGGGGGATCTTGACGGTGCGGGAGATGGTCAAAGGAGTCAGCACATTGACGGTATACCTAGCACGGAGCTCCACGTTAAACTGCATGACCGTCGGGATGAGCTTGGCAACAGGCTCGAGGTAGTTCTGAAGGTCCTTGTCCTTGATCTGGTACCAGTCACAATCCAAAACTTTGATTGTCCACTTGACGAGGTCGATGACGAGGACGATCCAGTGCTTCCCCTTGTAATTGTACGGCGCAAGTATTTTGGCGTTTGCCACACACCAGCTCCTCCCGTGGTGCTCTGGAAGCGTCCCGAAAAAATACTTCAATAACACCTTGGAAACGTTGCGGTTGGTGATGCGCCCCACATCCCCGCCACAAGATTCCCATTGTTTGGTCACTTGCTTCTGCCAGAAGGGGTCCACCACGACCACATCCGACTTCTTGTCACCCTCCCTGTCGTCCAAGGCCTTGCGTACGAGAACCAGGGCCTGCTAGATGTGCTGCATTTTGGGGTAAGTTCCAAATTCCCATTAGTGTGAATCTCATGACATAAGTGAAAAAGGAAACATGTGTTTGGTGGAATATATACATACATCGGTTTTTGTCCATACGCCGGGTGATATAAGGGCATTGAAGAGCTCCTTCCCCAATTCGGTCCCATCAGGGCCCTTCACCTGCCCGGGGTAATTCTCCAGCCACGCCAAGAACTCGTCTCTCTCTACGTCCGTGACCAGCCCCACCTCAATCGCGTCAGTGCTTGGACACGTTGCCTTTACACCCTTTCGAGCCCGCTTAGAGGGTTGAGTCACCATGCAATCCGCTAAGGATGGTGGTTGCTTCCTCTCACGCTTGCCTCTCCTGAGCCCCAGCTTCGACTCCTAACAATCAAACAGAAAGGTTACACCCAATTTATTATCAAACAATATTACTTTTCCTACATATAGACCATAAAAATCATACCAAATGATCAAATCTATCCTACCATCATACCAAATTAATCATACGAAAAGGCAAAACCTATCCTGCCAACAAGTACGCTTTACCTTTTCCTCCTCGGCGTCTGCATTAGACTCAGTTGGATGTTCCTGCTCCTCTACCCCACCCTTGTCTCTCTTCTTGGCCTTAACCTCAGCCTTGTCACCCTCCCCTACAACTGTTTTGGCAGCCTCGTGTTTGTCCTCCCCACCTTACTCAACATCGTTGTCAACCTTGTCACCCTCGTCCTTGCTTGCGACCTTGTCACCGTCGTCCTTGTCAACCTTGTCCTCGACCTTCACTTCTGCAGCGTCCTTGCCATCCTCATTGTCCACGTCCTTGTCCTCGACCTTGTCATCCTTTTTGTCCACATTCTTGTAATCCACCTTGCCCTCGTTAGACTTCTTGTTGTCAACCATTTCCTCATCATCCACATCAGCCTTACCATAGTCCTCAACGTCATCGTCCACCAAAGAAACGTACTCCTGCAAGGGGATTTGGTCATTCAGTCACATATTCTAGTATACCAACTCTTCATAATTATCCTACCAATTGCATATTTATGTCTTACCATTTGTGCTTTCCAAGACAACAGATAGCCAAAGAAACACATACCTTTCCATTGTCGTCCTTCTGCGAGAAAGCCTTCTTACAAACGTCAATCACCTCACTTATCCTGTCCTCAAGCACCGCGAAACGGCTCCCCATTTCCTCCATCATGCCCCTACAGATGGCCTCAACCTTCGACACGATCCGGGCCTCCAGACCGACGCTGAACGCGTCTGACCCTGACTAGGTCCAGCCGTGACATCCTCTTGATGCCGCTTCTCTCTGTGGGCCCTGTAGTGCTCAACCATAATCTGGTCAAAGAACACATCCGGGGACTCTCTTCTGTACGAGGCATTTGGGTGGTCCTCTTTCTCTTTATGGCTGGGGTGCATGATGGGCTCTGGCTTCACGAGCAGGGTGTGTTCGTCTATGTCGTCGTCAGCGACGGCGTCCAGGTTTAGGAAGGATTCCACGTTCTCATATCTGATGTGGCTGTTTGGGGTTTCCCATCTAAGACACCTCAGGGTGATAGTGTGGTCAATGTTATGGCCGAATTGATGCCCAATCTCAGGAAATGTCTTGTACACCCACAACTGCATACACAATTTGGTAAGATATTAACACACAGTTGGTATGACAACATCACAGAGTTGGTATGACATTATTTTCCAGTAGGCAGGTCAACATTCTAACTAAATTTGGCAGCATAGAAATACCCTATTGGCAGGATATAATTACCCATTTGGCATGCCACACCAACACAAATATTGACAATTGTAAATGTTCACTAACTTGGAAGGCCATTGGGAACCCGTAGAGCGTGTAGGTTGGCCTATCTTTTAAGTGACTCCCTGCATCCACAATGGTCTTTAACGCCCCATCGAGGCTTTCGTGTAGCTTCTCGTAGACCAACCTACCCCAAGGGAAGTCCAGAAAATGGTTGGTGTCCTCGAGCAGCAGCTTCACGACCCACCCCCTGATTTTAGTTTTCTTCTCCAACCCAAACAGTATGCCCTCCACTAGGACTAGGAGGGCAAGCTTGTACTTCTTCATCAGGGACCCTGACTCCGTGTCCTTTTCGTGCACCCACGCTCTTTCCACATCCTTCAGACGCACCCTCTCCTTCTTAAACAGTTGGTAAATGACCTCCTTGTGGTCTCCCTCCATCACCTCACTCGGGGTGGTGAGCAGTTGATGCTCGTTATCAGCGCGAACTCCTGAAGAGAGAATCGCACATGATCCCTCTGGATGGAGTACCACGTTTCATGTTGCTTGCGCGTCTTCAGCTTCCAGAGAAGGAAATAGTGTACCAACTGTGCGGCGAATTGGTTTCTAGATCCCATCCTGACAATGCCCCCAAACTGGCTCTTCGTGAGGGCTTGTAATCGTCACGGTCAATGCTTATGTCCAGGTCTTCAAGCAGGTCCAAACTGGAATATGACAAGGCCCTCCCAGAGAAGTGGTGTCTCTCTACAACAGCCAGCACAGCCTGCCAAAATACATGTAACAATCTTAGGTTCCAAAATTTATTTCCAACCATTACAACCACAACCAGGTAACTATCTTAGTTTTCTTACCCCTGGCTGCTTGGTCCTGTCTTGCTTTCTTTCCTGTAGTTGTCATTTTTTATGCTGATTGAATAGAGGGTACCTGCAACACAATCACCACACACATATACATTCAGACATACAGATCACCAAATCTGTCATACCAACAGTTAAAATGTATCCTACTAATTTCATTGTAATATCATACCAATTCTGCTGTCATCTACTGTCCTACCAATTTCGCATTTCATACAAGTTTGGTTGATATTACCTCTTTCCCAACACAGCAGATAGCCAAAATAATTCACCAAAACCAATTAACCAACAATTAATCAAACATATAGGCATTTCACCAAACATATACTTTCAAACATATAGACAACCACCACACACATATACATTCAGACATTCAGGTCACCAAATCTGTCATACCAACAGTTCAAATTTATCCTACCAATTTCATTGTAATATCCTACCAATTCTGTTGTCCTCTACTGTCCTACCAATTTCACATTTCATACAAGTTTGGTTGATATTACCTCTTTCCCAACATAGCAGATAGCCAAAATAATTCACCACAACCAATTCACCAAAAATTCATCAAATATATAGGCATTTCATCAAACAGTTGGTGGGCACTAAGGGTTTCAACACTACAAAACCAATTAACCAAAAATTCCCACACCATCGTTGGCATACCAGTTGTTCAAATATGTCCTACCAATTTCATTGTCCAGTCCTACGAAATCTCCTACCAAAATTTCAGACACAATCTCCTACCGATTATCCCCAATCTTGTGGATTGCTTACCCATCTGAACCCCTCCTTGCCCATTTGTCCCCAATTTCTTACCCGACATCCCCTAACCCTTACCCATCCGATTCCCAACACCCACAAACCCTATTCGCACCTCAACTTTCCAAAATCGCAACTGCAATGCAAAGACACCCCCAACCCATCCTATTTCATTCCTCTACTGCTAGGCAACTGGAATGGCACCCCCATGTCTGCATTTCGTCCAAAAACCGCCACTAACCGCACCCCCATGTCCCCAAAATCGCAACTGAAAATCACACATCAAGAGTTGGTTACTTACTTCTTCAACCAGTTATTTCGATTTTGTTAGAGTTGAGGGTGAAATCGGCCTTCTTTCCTGGCTGTCGCTCCTCCTTTCTCTCCTCTGATTTTTTGTCTCTCTGGCGCTTCAAATGATCTATGTACCGTCTCTCTCCCTCGTCCTTTTGATTTTATAAACCGGCGCCCATGAACAATTACCCATCCCCCTCCTCACCTGCTACATCCGGTCAGAAACAGTGCAAGAAAACCGGCCCATTTTTTTGAAAAAGGTGGACTGGTCTAGTTTAGCAAATTTTGGGCCTAACATTACACTTTTGCAAAAAGGCCCATTTTTTGGTCTATTTTGTACCATTTCCTGTTGTATATATAAGAGATTAAAAGATATAATGTGAAAGAAAAGATAGAATATAATGTAATCATGATCAATCCACAAATAAATTAGATAATTCATAGGTAAAAAGATAAAATTTCAACTCCCTTATCCAAATCTCAAAAGTTAATCCAAGTTTAGATCAGATTTTTAACGAAAATTCCATCGATTTCGCGAATCTAGGCTAATCGACGGGCGCTGATGGACGTCGGCGGGCGCCGATCTCCTGGATCAGCATCGACGGGCGTGCTTGGGTAGTAGCAAGCACCGATCCTCTAGTTTCTCATTTTTCTTCGTCTTTTCCTTCATTCTTCTTTTGAAGCTTTCTTGATCTGCGTTGTTAGCTCGACACACTATTCGAAATAGAACCTCTATTCTCAACATGCAATCTTTTCTAAATGCAAGACATAAATAAACATGCTAAATCCAACTCTCGTGCCCACCCATGGTTTGAGTGCACACTAGGGTTAGGAAAATAGGCATTTAACGATATATGATATGAACTTCTTACCTTTCCCTTACCTTTGTGAGCTCGATCCTTCCCTGAGTGTATGTAGTACCACCAACAAACCTCTGCTACCGGTTTATTGAAGTAGTGGCTCCAAGGGTCTTCATATTCACCAATTTCCTCTAACGTGTGGACTTTAAGCATTTCTTGCGCGAGAGTCACAAAAATCGACTCCGAACTTGGCCTCGCGATAGGTGCGATAGAATTGACTTTGTTTGAAGTAGGAGCCAAAACACATGAATCTTCACACTTGCAAATTGCAATCATGAGAATTCACGTCGGTAGGCATCATACTTTCCTCTTCACCTTCGATTACTTCTTCGTCACTTGCATCTAGTTGTGATTGCGTATCATCTTGAACGAGAGGCTTTCAATTGATGTCGGGGCTTGGGTTTCTAAACCGAATTCGTCTTCGTAGATGTCTTTTGCGCTCATCCCTTCTTCGTCCAAATCATTGATAAGTTCCCAAATCCCTGATGGTTTTGGTTCGCACAAGCCTTCCTCATATGCAGAGATAAGGTCTTTTACTATCTTCAAATGTGCACCCTATAAAACGCAAAACACCATCCCGTGAATGTCATCTTCGATACTTTTTAAGGGCCGATTCTCCACAAAGTCTAACACCTTTTAAAGATATTGGAAAAAAATTTCACCTCGTAACTGCGATAACTTCATTATAAAAGCTTAGTAACGGGGTATCGAGAACCGTCAGATAGCTCCCCAATAATAGTTAACAAAGAAAACACACTAAAATAACGACGATCCCCAGCAACGCCACCAAAATTTGATGAGTGGTGAACCGTTCGTTGATTCTCACCAAAATAAATACCAGTACTTAACATTAGTATAACAAATAAGTATAGGTGTCCATCCCACAGAGAGCATGTATTCAATACGCTTTTATGTGAACTATGCAGAATAAAGAGAGAGAATAAAGTAGCAAAGCAATTGATTGATGTTTGAAAGCACAAAAGCAAAGTAGCAATGAGTAAATATTATGGTGAAGGTGGTTTCATCCGCTTATCTTGACATGGTTGGTTACCTCGTTCCTCGGTTCTTCATTTTCCTCTAGTGATTGGTTTATGTATGCATAGAATGTGTCTTACTCTTGCTTGAGGGTCGAGCAGCACTAGGTCCGAGTCTCCTAGCTAGCACTTCAACAATACCACTGGAAGTTTGTAGTGATGCATATCTTGTCTCACCCTAGACATCGCTCACACCGAGATCAATATTCCTCAAGTGTCGATCTCCTTACACAATCCAACTTCCTAACATGTTCTTTAGGACGTGTTTGCTACTATAGGTTCGACCCAAAATAGCGGAGGTAGTTGAAACCCTAGCTAGATGCAACTCAGTCTAGGTGATCAATTAAGACAAATCTACAACATAATGACAATATAAAACCAAACAAATGGAAATAATAGTAATAGATAGAACCTGGATAACCAAACCAATGTCTGACAAACGAGATGAGTGGGAAGTTAGCCTAACACGGCTTCCTTCATGCAAAACATAAAATAAAAGAGAAAACCTTGGGTTTTCGCTCCACAAGGGAGGCGGAACCCTAAGAGAGAAGAGAATGAATGTGTGAATTGTGTGTTGAATGGCTGAGAAGAGAGCCTTATTTATAGTGCTAAAACCCTAGGAGTCGACAATCCTTACTGTGGAAGCAAAGCCCAATAGGCCGTATTCAACCGAAGAAGATTTGTTGAGATTCGGTGATCGGCGGGTGCCGACAAGGCATCAGCGTGTACCAATCTAGTGTCTTCCATGGGAGTCTTCAGGGGGTGTTGAGGATCGGCGGGCGTCGCTTCTTCTTTTTCAACTTTTTCAGCTCTATCTTGTAATTCACTTTTCGGAGTTCTCATTTGTCCGATTGATGCATATGAATATGCGTTGGAAAGCTCTTTTCGAAGACTACAACTCTCATGAATATGTCAGAACTTGATTCAAAGTGATTGAAAGCCAAAAGGTGTGGTTTCTCCACTTTCTTCGTTTCGGCTCGTTCCTTAGCCTTGCGATTTGGCTTCTAGCGCTTCCTTGACTTGTTTCTTACTCTTTGAGACTTCTTCCTTAGCTCTTACAAGCTCCATTTGATCCATGATTCCTCCACCATTCAAAGCTCGGATCTGTTTCCTGTAAATAAACACTGAAAACATGTAGATTTTAACTTCTTCCACTTAAGAGACAATGAATGCACTTTATCCTAAAAACCTATCTAAATGCAACCTAAACTACTTAAGAACTATCTAAAATGCCTATACAAATCATGCATTATCAGGACGCTATCAGTAGGCGTAATACTCCTTCCTAAGTGATTAACCGAAAATTTTTCATATATATGGGTCCACTATTAGGCCTCATCTTAGGTCCAAGCCTGAACCTGAGTTGTACTTGATGACCCTTGACCTATGGATCGGTTCGAATCGACCTGCCCATCTCTAATGCAACCCATCTCTGTGCAACAAGTCTACTATCTATTGCTTTCTATCCTTTCTTTTTCTGGTGTGTGACCTGTAGAAAATATTTTTACAGCTCAGACTTCAATGAGATTTTAATTACTTATTCATATAGAATTGAGGAAAAGATATGATAGTGTAAAGCAAACCACAACCACACCCAAGCTTCTTTAGCAGAGGCATGAAAAAGATGGTCCTTGGTTGCATGACTAGCATCTTGCCTCTTTGTTTTGGGAAGAGGGACTTTTTCATAACTCATCCATCTACTTCCTACAAAATACATTCTTTAAAACAAAAATGAAAAATAATTTAGGGCCACCAAATCTCATGTCCAATTCCAATATTAGTGGTCCTCTCATGTCTTCTCTGTTGCCCTTTATTGACATATCGAAACCGTTTTTATTATGAAACAAGAAAAGGGAACAAAGAAGAATTATCATTTGCAATCAATAATTTGATTTGTGCACTCTCTTGGGTTTTTGCTTTCTCACTATATTGTAGGCTTCATTTATGTACATTCCACTCGTTATACTCTCTATGTTTGGTTTATTATATATCATGTTCTCTTTTGTGTTCTTTTTGTTGTTTGTTCGTTTAGTGTTCGGTGTTCCTTTATGTTATAATGGTTAGTCTATTTATTTTTATTTTTTGATACATTCTATATGTCTTGTATTGAATTTCTTTTCTTTTAAAAATAAAAAATAGCCAAAATAGTTGCAAAAAGAATATGATTTCAAAATTCCTACAGGCGAATTTTAAAAAACTAACTCTAATCTTTTTTTGACCAAAACATATGTTCATTAAGAACATGAACTAGGGTTGTTCAAATCGAGCTAAACAAAAAAAACGAAACAAACATCCCAGTCCAAATCGTCTATCCCTTCTCATATCCTTCACAAAATATTTAATCTTTTTGCTTTTACTATTAATTCTAATTTTAATTTAATTTATTTTTATTTTTAAATAAAATTATGTGAGGGGAACGGAGAGGGGACATATAATATAACTCTCATGGCAATACCCCATAATAATCCGATCCCAACTCAAATTAACCTAACCCGAACTCGTCTCATATGATTCAATTCTCCTGTCTCACACCACCCTGTTTGAATGATGAGATTTGATAAGAGTTTTGAAAGGGAATAGAAGAAACGATGAATTTAGTGTTTGGATGGACAATTAGGAGAAAAGAAAGAGATTTTAAACTTGAATAACCGGGTGAGATTTTCCACCCATTCCTTTCCCTAAAATACCCGGGTGCCAAACAAAGGAGCCCACACTCACTTGTTTAAACGAATTCCCTGGGGAAAAAGACAGCAAGGGAACAATGGAGTGGGGAAGCTTTTCAAAAGATTCCTTAAGCACATATCTTTTCCTCTCTCCCGGTGCTTTTTGAGCCCACACTGACTCCCTTTTCCCTTTATCTCCATCCCCACTCTCCCTTTACGTTACGATTAACCCTCGTTCATACCCATTTCCATCTTCTTAATACACTCCCCTACTCCCCTCACATACACCGATTTGCCTCTTCTTCTTCGTAACCCACATTTGATTTCACTGATACCATTTCCATTTGCAAGTGTTCAGCTAATGTAATTTCCCCTCCTTTTCTTTTGTCTTTTCATCTCTGGGTTGGTTGCATACCCAGAAAGTGATTTTCAATCTTTTTTGTTACTTCTCTCCCTAGCTGAAGTTTGAGTGCAATTGCTGTTTGGAATCAGTGATTTTCCTTTTCTTTTTCAATCGTGTTTTCGCTAAGCATTTCATTTACATTTTTTGTTTTTCCTTCTTTCTTTCAGCCGCTTGGGATTTTGTTCAGGATTTGGGTGTAATCACAAGGTGATTTTCATCTTTTTGTTGTCTCCCAACTGATGTTTGAGTGCATTTTCTGTTTGGTATCAGTGATTTTCATGTTCTCATATGTTTATTTGGGCTCTTGCTGAGCATTTGATTTGTTGAGGTTTGGGTGTAGTCAGAAGTTGATTTTGGTGACTTGTTGTTACTACTGCAACCAGTGAGGAAAGAGATGGCAGGTGGAGGACACGCGCCACCACCAAAACAGGAAGAACTGCAACCACACCCAGTCAAAGATCAGTTGCCCAATGTCTCTTATTGCATCACCAGCCCACCTCCATGGCGTAAGCTCTCTCTCCCTCTTGTGGTTCTTAGTCCTACTTGACAGCCATTAACAAGGGTTTTGCGCTGTTTCAGTTTTATTTATTTATTTATTTATTTTTTGCCTTCTTTGCTTGAATTTTTTAAAGGCGGATTTGCAAAACTAACCCATTGAGCCTGTTTGGTATGGCTTCTGGTGGGGTTTATGGAGGAGCTTGAGTTTCCATGAGGGTTAATCAGAGCTCAAAAAACCCCTGAAATGGACCGTTCAGTTCATCACCTACACTCTGACTTTCTCTTTCCCTCGTGTTTCTGAAAAGGGCTTCTCTCTGATTTAGGATTCAAATCTTTGGTTTGTTACAACAAAGTTTCAATTTCTTGCTTCTTTGCTTGAATTGGTTATGTACTTATATGTTATTTAGTGTCATTCCAACACGTAACATATCATATAAATGGCATCACATTGAGTGTCATTGTACTCTGTTGCAATGGCTTCTTCCTGCAGCTGAAGCAATACTACTTGGTTTCCAACATTACTTGGTGATGCTGGGAACTACAGTTCTGATCCCTACTTACCTGGCCCCTCAAATGGGAGGTAGAAATGTAAGATTCGCATAATGAAATTGCAAATTAGAAATGTTAGGATGGGTAAGCTGATTTAACTCTTCAATTTGATTTTGTGCCTATTAGGAGGAGAAAGTGAAGATGGTACAGACCTTACAGTTTGTTGCTGGCTTGAACACCTTGTGCCAAACCTTCTTCGGTACTCGGCTACCTGCAGTGATCGGAGGGTCTTACACATTTGTTCCTACGACTATTTCAATCATTCTGGCTGGTCGTTACAGTGATATTGCGGATCCTCAAGAGGTTGCCTTACTGATTTTTTTTTTAAAAAAATTTTCATTTTGTTTCAGTGTTGTATCTGTTATATCATTTTGAGTTGAGTGTGTGGCTCTTAATGCAGAAATTTTACAAGATAATGCGGGGAATCCAGGGTGCCATGATTGTTGCAGCCACTCTTCAAATTGTTCTTGGATTCAGTGGTTTGTGGCGTAATATCACAAGGTTGGTTTAAGTCCAGTCGTACCATTGTGAGTCCAAGGGTTCACTTTGCTCTTGATTTTCTAATTTTTTTTTTTTGCCAATTGTCAGATTCTTAAGTCCTTTGTCAGCCGCCCCTTTGGTGGCCTTATCTGGATTTGGCTTGTATGAGTTAGGATTCCCTGGAGTAAGTAATCTATATTCGCATTTTACAGATGAATTCCCACTTGTTGATACGTGTTACCGTAGCTCAAATGTGGTTAATCTTAGTTCAGAATCTTAGAACTAACCTAACCTCATTATGTATTTTGATTTATAGGTTGCTAAGTGTGTGGAGATTGGGCTACCGCAGCTCATCCTCCTCCTCGTCTTTTCACAGGCAAGTATATTAGCTACTATTTATCATATTTTTATCGTTATATAACCTTCTTGTTTGAGTTTTATGATGTGATTCGGATTTCCTTAACCAATATCTACTCAATTGGAAAGCTAATTTACTGATGAAACACGCAAATGCAGTACATACCTCATCTCATGAAGGGGGAGAGGCACGTGTTTGACCGGTTTGCCGTTCTATTCTCAGTTGTAATTGTTTGGATTTATGCTCACCTTCTGACAGTAGGGGGTGCCTACAAGAACAGACCCCTAACTACTCAGTTAAGTTGTAGAACTGATCGTGCTGGACTTATTGGCAGTGCACCCTGGTAAATGCCCCTCCCCTTGTCCTTGCACAGAATCTTAAACTGTGCATTCCGTTGGTAATAGTAAACTGTCGTTTGTTCATGTACAGGATCAGTGTTCCATATCCATTTCAATGGGGAGCTCCAACATTTGATGCCGGGGAAGCTTTTGCAATGATGGCTGCTGCGTTTGTCGCTCTGGTGGAGGTTTGTTGTTCTCCTATCATAGTATAATCCATATTTGGATTTTACAATAACATTCATTGTGTTATGCCCGTATATGACCACTGCCTGAAAATGACTACTGGATATAGTCTGCAGTTTCAAAGTAAAATGCATGATCAAGTGTTTAAAAGGACATTTGAGAGATTTCCTTTTCAGTTAGCTGCTTGACTCAACTATGCTAAAATCTGCTCCTCGTTTTTTGTGGCAGTCAACCGGTTCATTTATTGCTGTTTCGAGATTCGCAAGTGCAACTCCTTTGCCACCCTCCATCCTTAGCCGTGGCATCGGTTGGCAGGTAAACTGATCCCTACATAATACTAGCAAATACCTATATTTTCTCTAGTCTAGTTTCGTGTTTTGCTATTCGATTTCTTGTTAACTTCATCTCTGATTTACCACAGGGAGTTGGCATTCTCTTCTCTGGCATTTTCGGAACTGGAAATGGGTCATCAGTATCAGTGTAAGAAGCTAGATGATTTTATTCCATAATAATTTTAAATTAGATTCTGCTTTGTCAGTGTGGCATGTTGTGCTTGATCTCTTTCAGCGAGAATGCCGGTTTGCTAGCGTTGACAAGGGTTGGTAGCCGAAGGGTGGTGCAGATAGCAGCTGGGTTTATGATCTTCTTTTCGATACTTGGTTGGTACATGTATACACTTGCTAGATTGCAATCCACAACTCTTCTCCCTTTAACCCGTTTTCCTGCTCAATTTCTACTCTCCTTTGGCAAAAATGCAGGAAAATTCGGAGCCATTGTTGCCTCCATTCCTGCTCCAATTGTAGCAGCTCTGTATTGCCTTTTCTTCGCATATGTTGGTACGCTTTGCCTAAAACCTCCAGCAAGTGGTTTCTTCAACAAATTTTGTTTGTTTTTATAACATATTTCACTTGCATTTGTTGTTTTTCTTTTGTTATAACGCGAACAGGTTCAGCTGGTCTCAGCCTCCTACAATTCTGCAACTTGAACAGCTTTAGGACAGTGTTCATATTAGCATTCTCAGTGTTCATGGGATTGTCCATACCTCACTACTTCAATGAGTTCATAGTGATCCATGGATATGGTCCGGTGCACACCCACGCAAGATGGGTAATTGCCGTTTTCTTTTTTCTTTTTTTATCTCAATGCACGCTATCGATAAATTATCATCCATTCACATAACACTGCGTTTTCACGGACTTGTGCAGTTCAACGACATGATCAACGTGCCATTCTCGTCGGAGCCATTCGTGGCAGGGTTGTTGGCAGTGTTTCTGGACGTGACGCTGAACAAGAAAGACACTGCAACAAAGAAGGACAGGGGAATGATATGGTGGGATAGGTTCCGGTCTTTCAAGACGGACACTAGAAGCGAGGAGTTCTACTCCTTGCCTTTCAATCTCAACAAGTTTTTCCCATCAGTTTGAAGGCCTTGAAAGAAAGTCCCTAAGAAAGTATTTGCTTGAAATGCAGCTTCTTCTGTTGCTCATTTAAAAAAGGGCTTAACAAACTAGATTGGATACCCCTCTTTATTGTTTGTAGGTTCACGGTTTTGTTAGTTCTTTGGACTCTCTTCAACTCTTGGATCACAGTCTGTAGATGAAATTTGTGGTTTCTGTTTCAGTGCTAAAGTGGAGAGGAATAGTTCATCTTAATCTGAAAGCTTTAGTGGTGATGTGATTAATGCTGTTGGGATATGATGAACAACCTCAATGTAGAGCTGAGTAGTTTTTGGCCTCCATCACTCATCGCATTACCTACTAACTAATACATTCATATTACTCTTATTAGGCAATTCAAGTTAGCAGCATATGGTAGTAGCAATCGTCTCAAACATTGTGTATTGTTTTATTCTTGGAGTTACTTTTTCACCACTGAGCGTTTGATTTTTGTAAAATGAAAAATAGAGAAATACTATAAATTGTTTAATGGTAAAAAATGACTCAAAATAATATAAAATATTTACATTTAGACTTACAATAATATGAGTTTATTACCATAAATTTTCGACTGTTATACTACTCCGTAACATGTATAATGGAGTTGTGATTCACTAGATCAAATAGTTGAACAAGAAAAAGTAGAAAACTATATTAAACCAACTAGGAAATGGCATATGAAAAAACTATAAGAGACGTTGCCAAATATAATTGAAAAAAATCCTAAGCATCCAACTTCCAACAAATAACATTGATGATAGATTATATTGGAAACCAAGCAGAAATGGTTGGTTCTCAACATCAAATGCGATGAAATATGTCACAAAGACAAATGTAAACATAACTAACAATTTTGGCTAGATATGAAAAATTGTCACTCCATCTTTACCGTCCTTCAACAATACCTACAACCCAAACCGAAAAAACCGAACTCATACAACAATCAAGTAAAAGTTAAAACCAATGAAAGCTTGACATGTATAGCAATGGATATTTTTCCTCACAATTTAAACTACTACATAATACCTCCTCAGTATCATAGAAGGTTATAGCTATTAACCATCTTTTGGTCCTCTGCAATGCACAACCCTTCCCATACAATCTCTTGATTCACCCAACTCTATTCTCTACATACAACACTTCATGCTTGTCCACACAAATATCTTTCTGGCACAACACAGATCCTTCACCAAGCTTTATCACTTGTTGCACACAAAATTTGCCACATACACATTTAGATAAGGTGGAGTAACTCGCTTTTTTTTTCGAAGAAGGATAAGAATTAGGAACGACGGCGGCGACCGGGCTTCATTTCTAGCACGTCCGAGCGGACGATGTAACAGCCTGGATATAAATATCCGGGATACGTTTCGAAGGTCGAATACCTTCGTTCGGATGTTGCAATTCAGGTACGGGCCGAGGTTTCAAACCTCTAATCAGTCGAAGTTTCATAAATTCAGTTTAACGAAAGTAAAGCGGAAATATGATTTAGATACAAAAGCCACGGCAGAGCCGGGTCAAAACCAAAACAAAGTGGGTGATTTGTTGTCAAGTTAGAATATATTAGCCGGATTCTTCGATTCGCCAAAAGATTTCCCCGTCACAGAAGCATGGAGCAACAAGAGCGGTACCTAACACTATCCACGAAGTCAGGCCTGGTGATCGCCTGCGGGTCCTTTGACCGCGCTGAGGCCACATAACATGCCTATACCTAAATAAAAGATGACTAATGCGGTACAAGATTTAAATCACACTATCATGCCCCTAGTATATATAATATGCGGAAAAGAACTGTAAAGGGCCCAAGACAATGCCAAGTGGCATATCCCTCTCCTACCTTTGCACCCCTTCCCGTTAGTGCAGAGACTGGCCAGTTCGTTGCTATAGCATAGCATATCCTCGTGGTGGTGCACTCACCCACGGTATCATCATCATAACATAAATTAAATATAAATTAAACATGCCCGATGGTGCTGGGCTATCATCGTGCTCATATCGACTCGATAGACTCAGGGCACCCGATGGAGCTGGGCTACCCTATGACCCTAGCAAAGACTCTAGGACTATCAAAGATAACGACCGTTCTGTTTCAAACACACAAAGTAAACACATGCTCAGTTCAATGCAATCCTAGCATGATACTACATGGCATGCTTTAATATGCAACAAAACTACACATTACATGACACATCAGGCAGGAGGTCCAGGTTACTGAGTAAGTCCCGTAGGATACTTACCTGAAGATGCTGAACAGCAAGATAACACAAGTAAGGGCCCAAATGCAAGTCCAAAGCAATCCAAAAGCAATACCCACCTATTATCAAGCCATTTCCATGAGCTACCAGATCAACATTCATACGCACGAAACCCACGTTCTCAACATTCTCAAAACCAACCGATAGTAAAACCGTTTTCCAAAATCTTTCCGATACGATCAAATCGACCAAGATCATTCTTTCAATCAAACCCATTGATAAAATCATACCAACCATATTTTCAAACTCTTAAATCCCAAATTAAGTCAACTCATATTCAAAATGATTTCTCAACTCATACTTGGCCAAATTCCGACATTAAACATTTAACTTTAAAACCAATCTCTCAAAATCACATTATAGAAATGATCCCGGTATAACCCACTTTATTTAAAACCATCATCTTAAAATTCATCTTTATAAAACCTTACATGCATAACTCATCATATTTATAATTCAAAGTCAATAATTATTCCAAATAATCTCACTATAAAATCATGCAAGATAATATATATAAAATAACATACATATATATATATATATATATATGACAATTTATATTACTTTTAAAATCCTTTAAAATGTATAAATTAATACTCTCAGAACATATAAATATATACATATATATTTTCCTAAAATCGGAGTTAATAAATAAAAAACACATATATATATATATATATATATAAAACATATATAAATAACCATTACGTAAACCCAGCAACCCAACTGAAAAAGGAGGCCCGAAAATCAGGCCTAACAACCCGACACAAGAAGAGGTGGGGGCCCGCCCAGATCCGAGCCCAAACCCGGCCTAGAAGGGAACCCGACCCAGGTTATAGCCCAAGGCTTAGGCCTAACAGCCACCTCTTTCTTTTCCCTTTCAAAATCTGTAACTGAGCAGATTTCATTTAAAACGAATGGGCCCCAGCTAAGTTGGCAAGGGAGGTGGCAAGGGGTGGGGCCCGCTCCTTCTTCTTCCTCCTTTTCTGCGACTTGAAACCAACAGAGGAGAGTGGCTCGTCTGGGCTCGACGGAAAGAAGAAGGGGAGGAGGGAGCTGGCCGACGGCGGGGGAGCTGGGCTCCGGCCACTTGACACACCCACACGGAGACGGAAAGGAAGAGAAAAGAAGAAAGGGAGAGCTCACCGAGGGTGTTCGAAGGTTCACCGGAATCGCGAGTCGGTGGCACCTCAGTCCGCCGGAGGTGGAATCAGAGAGATCTCGGTCTAGGACGAAGGTAAGAGGTGTGAGGTGCGGCTTTACGTAGTTTTGAGCAGAAAAGGGGAAGGAAGCTTACCGCTGCATGACTGGAAAACAGGGGAGGGTGAAGGAGTGTGGCGGCGGCGGCGGTCCTGCCGGCGGCTCGGGCGCACTCGGACGTTGGAGGAGGGACAGAGGCGGCCGGGATGCTGCTGTTTGCTGTTGGAAAGGAACAGAGGCCGGCTTTGACGAAGACGAGGAGGGTGGAGTTTTGGTTGTTCTTGAAGAAATAGAGGGGAGAAGAGGCTTGCGATTCCAGATCCGATTGTGGCGAGTGGCGACGGAAATGATGGCTGGGAGACCCGATGTGCTCGGTCCATCTGCTTGGAAACAGGGTCGAGTGGAGCTAATGGTGATTCTCGGCAAGGAGGAGGAGGTGGGGAGAGGTTTGGCAATGGTGATAGAAGAGGCAATTTCTGAGATCCTGCAGGGAGTGAAAAGAGGAGGAGAGAGAGCTCAGTGTGGTTGTGGATTGAGGGTCTTTGGCTTGGCTCAATACAAAGAGGAAGGGGGACCAAATGGGCTACCAATTTCAGACGAGGATGAGGTAGGACAAAAAAAATGCAAGCTGTGTGTGTTTGCAAGTGGTAAGGTGAGGCAGGGGCTGCCGAGAGAGAGAGGGAGAGAGAGAGAGAGAAAAGAAGAAAAGAAAAATGAAATTATATATGTGGTCCCAAGGTAATATGTGAGGAGAATATACCCGATATTCAAATTCGAAACCCGCTAATCCCGACTCTATCAATTTCCGACTAAATCGAAATTAAATAAAATTTAATTTACTAATTGCAAAATAACGGAATTAAATTAATTTTATCAAAACTCGGAGCTCGAAGGCGGAATTAAATCCGTTAAAATCTAAATTCTCAAAACGATGTCGGAATGTCTTTAAAATCAAACTCACGCTCGAGGACGGATTTTCTCACATTTTTACCGATTGAATAAAATAATAATATATTACTCAAAACAATAATATAATAATATAAATACATTCAGTCTTTACAGACGAGAACTCTGAGTTCCGAATCAGTCATCATGCTATCATCGGCAGAGATGTTGTAGGCCAGACGTGCAATCCTGTCGGCCACCGCATTCGAACCCCTGAAAATATGACGAATAGCAACATGAGACATAGAATGTAAATGAATTTTTGTATCGGTCATTAACAGCTCGATGTTCCAGGGACAAGACCAGTCACCCAGTAGAGCCTTTATAACGACCAAACAATCTCCTTCAACAAGTAGGTATTCAATACCCATTTGTTTGGCACGCACAATGCCCACGTTTAATCCCATCGCCTCGGAGTAAACCGGTGAACTGTTATTACATCTCTCGGATCCAAGGGAGCAAACTTTTCCATTAAGATCTCTGATGACGAAACCGAAAGAGCTCGCATCACTTTGGCAATAAGACCCATCAAAGTTTAGTTTATCGTAGCCTGTATGGGGTTTTTCCCAAACAGCCGCTTGTTTGGAAGAACTACTGCTGATGTTGACTCTGTGAGTTACATCCGAGAGGCGGTTTGTGTGAGCTGACGAATCATGATTTCCATTGGCTTTGTTACTAGCATACCAAGTTTCTCTGGTAGCCTTATAGAAAAGAGCAATCTCTTCAGTTTTGACAGAAGTGACGTGTTTGAAAACGAGCTGGTTTCTAAAAAACCACAAACCCCACCAAGCGAAAGCTAAAACCTCCATTTGATGTTTGTCAAGCTTAGAGTTAATATTGTTAAGGATCACATGAGGCTTTGAATCTACAGTGATACTTATTATTTGCGGTTTATTAACCCTGAGATTCGAGAACAGGTTATTTGTGATTGGGCAATCCATGAGAATGTGGAGAGAAGATTCTGTAGTGCATCTGCAAAAACTACAGCCAGATGGAACCGAAATATGCGATCGCTGCAATCTATCTGTAGTAGGTAAACCATGTGAAATTTTCCAAAGGAAATGTCTAATTTTGGGGGGTACATTAAGTTTCCATATCCAGTTACAACAGAAGTCTGGTTCACTACCATGTTGTGGTATGATCGATGAGGCTGATTTAGTCGAGACCTAGCCGTCTCTGCTGGGTCCCCAAAAAAGCCTGTCATGGAAGTTGTTGTCCAGTAGTTTTATCTGGGCTATGTCATCAATGATAGCATTACAAAGTAACCCTCGTAGTTCCGAACGTAGGGCTGGTTCATTCCAATTGCCGTCTGTATCAATATATCAATCAACTGACCAACTTAATGGTAGTTCATCACTCTGTTTGAGTGCAAGCTCCGTCAGTGGTTTAACATGAACCCAGTTATGTTTCCAGAAGTTAACTGAAAGGCCGTCTCCGATCGACCATCGCAGTCCTGATTTCAATAGATGTCTGATAGAGATAAGCTTAGACCACTGCCACGAGGTATTTCCCCTTTTAATATAGTCCATAATTTTTGGATTTTAAGGTATTTTGTCATTACAACTCTGACCCAAATGTTATCTGGTTATGCAATTATTTTCCAAAGAAGTTTCATTTGTAATGCGAGGTTCATAGTCTCAGCTTTGTAAATACCAAGTCCTCTTGATAGGGTATCTGAACATATCTTATCACAGTTGATTAGTGGCGTTGACTGGTTGCCCTTATTCCAAAAGAACTGTCTATATACTTTATCTAGCTCTCGAAGAATCTTTGTTGGAAGTAGGAATGCTTGCATAATAAACAGAGGTTGTGCACTGAGATTTGCTTTAATGAGGACCATTCGACCCTCCGTAGACAGGGAAGAGGACTTCCATTTATTGAGCCGTTGTTTAGCTTTCAGAACGACATCCGCGAAAGTATCGGGGTTTACCCTACCATTTATGATCGGGCATCATAGGTACTTTTCAATATTATTTGTCTGTGGAATCCCAAGTGTTGTTTCGACTGTCAGGATTGCCACATTCGAAGTGTTAGAAGACACTTGGAAACTAGACTTGTGTAGGTTAACCCTTTGGCCAGATATTTGACAGAAGCGATGAATAGTAGTTGTCAATTGATTGCAGGATGTTTGGTTTGTTTTAGCGAATAACATTATGTCGTCTACGAAAGCGAGAAAAGGAATTTTGATTCCACCTTTGCCCAAACAGAACCCCAATTCCTTTGAAACCGAGGCCTTGTTATGAAGCGTTCTAGCCAGAATTTCTGCTGTCAGAATAAAAAGGAAGGGTGACAGGGGATCCCCCCCTGCCTTAGGCCCCTAGTTGGGAGAAAAGGCATGGACGGTTCGTTGTTGATGAGAACCGAATAAGAAACCGTTTGTACACACTCTTGTACCCAGTTAATGAATTTCTTGTGAAAACCGAATTTTCCAAGTACCGCGAATAGGAAGGGCCATTCCACCCTATCATACGCTTTTCCATATCCAATTTAATGGCCATGTAGCCACACTTAGCTTTAGTTGTTCTGAACGAGTGGAAGATTTCATGTGTGATTAGTATGTTATCCTGGATGGACCTTCCCTTTGTAAAAGCGCTCTATAAAGGGTGGATCAACTTGTCAAAAACGATTGAAAGTCTTGCATGCAGACAAAATTTTGGAGATAATCTTATACACCGTGGAGGATAGACTGATAGGTCTGTAGTGATTGACACAATCTGGATTATCTCTTTTCTGAATGAATGTAATAAAGGTATGGTTAACATGTTTAAGCATTTTCCCGGACAGAAAAAAAAGCCTTAACTGCTTTGATAATGGATGGCCCGACAATATGCCAGTATGTATCATAGAAACCCGCTGGCATGCCGTCAGGGCCCGATGCCTTGTCTGCTTTTATGGAGAAAAGTGCTTCTTTGGTCTCCAGATTTGTGACCGTTGTTGTAAGCACCATGTTCTCAGTTTCTGAGATTTCAGTGTTGATAGCATCTAGATCATTATCGAAAATCATGGAATGGTTGTACGACGATTTGAATCTATTTTTGAAATTCTAGATGATCTCTTGTTTAATCAGGTTATAATAAGTCAGAAGTTCTCCCCCCGCCGAGTTTATTGCTTTAATAAGTTTTCCCATTCTTGCAGTAGCAATACGATGGAAATAAGTAGAATTTGTATCGTTTAGCTTGGCATGCTTAATTTTAGCGCGTTGGCTCCAGTAGCGCCTTTGGAAATGTAGCATTCTTTCTCTTTTATTCAAAAGTCTTCTCTGGAGATCAAAGTTTTCGGGGGTGGGATGGTTTATTAAGTTCTGTTGAACCTTCAGCAGCTGTTCGTCTATTTGATAAACTTGTTTGTGAATATTATTGAAGGTCTTCTTATGCCATTTTTTTCCAGTATTTTAAGCAGCACCGTTTTCTTAACCAGTTTGAACATATTTGACCCAATCGGATTTAGGCGCCAAGCTTGTTTGACAATATTTGTAAATTTCGGTTTTGTGGTCCAAGCTAATTCAAAACGAAAAGGACGTTTGTTTTCATGAGTAATAGAGCGAAGGTCGATTGAGATTGGAGCATGGTCGGAGTTTGTAAAAGAATGTATTCTAACCCGAAGGCCATCGTAAGCTGCATTGATCTCAGATTGTGCTAAAAATTGATCAAGTTTAGTGAAATTGTTATTCGGTAACCCAGTTTTTTTTTCTGCCAAGTGTAGTTCCCTCCATGTGTTGGGACATCATGTAGTAGTAGGTCATTTTTAATTTGTTGTAACTGCTTAAACCGGTTTTGAGAAGGAGCAACCCCTCCTAGATTATCATCTGGTATAGCAATTTCGTTAAGGTCGCCTAGGATACAGAACGGAATGAGGAGTTGTGATGAGTAATCAGTTACAAAATCCCAAAAAGTATTTTTTGAATTGTAATCTGGTGATGCGTAAACTAGAAGGAAAGCCAAAGTTTGGTTGATTCTATAGTGATGGTAATTGATATGGATTAGCCTATGGTGAATCGCGATTACTGAGATATCGCCGTCAGAAGCCGCCAAGTCTTTCCAAAGCAGACAAATGCCGCCCGAAAATCCAATAAACGGATCAAAAACAATATTATTAAAACCACATTTCTTCCAGACACTATCCGGTGGAGGATTGTTTGCTTTAGTCTCAAAAAGTACCAATACATTAATTTGGTTATTATTGCATAAAAGTTCTGTACTCGTCCAAAAGTTTCTTTTTTTTGAGACCACAGCAATTCCAAGAGCATATATTCATATGAAACCAATTTTGATTCGTAATCGTTTGAAAAACCAAAGCATAGAGTGGTTGAATGGCAAGGTAGGCTTATGCTTTAATTTTCGTCATTTGAGCTTGGTTACTCTGAAATAAATAGGGTGGCCTATGTTATTTATTAGTCCACTTATAAGTTGTTTATAGTGTAGGTGATAAGAGAGATAATGTGTGTGGAGCATTTGTGTGTAGAAATTAGATAGCACCTGAAAAACACACTTATGTCTCAAAGTGACTAAATAGTACGAGAGTTTGGTAATGTGAAGGATGTCAATCCATGAGTAATTAGTACACAACCAATTTACAATATCAAGATATGTAATAAGTGTTTGATGTGTTGTAACAATAACATTTAAAGTGTTCTTTTGGAAACAAATGTGTAATGAAGCCTAGTAGGGGATTGTTGATCTTTGCAGATCATGTGTTTGTCGATGTTGTGTTAATGATGTATTAAATAGCCCGTCGAAAATCGGGCAGTGGCTTCCAATGTCCCAGATCTCTCTGAAAGCCATTGATGTATATATTTGTACCTTCTTTTATTGCATCTTTTGACTTCGTATTTCATTCGATCTCCAAAGAAAAGGTTCAAAAGAATGTAAACTTGTGTAAGAATGGGCTAAAATGCAAGAAATAGAGTCTGCACAAGTTTTGAGCTAACCATACAGGAATTCGAGCGAAAACGGAGTCAAAACGGAGAAGCCAAGTGAAGCTGAGCAGAGGTAGATATCGACCCTAGACCCAGATATCGACCCCTGACATAGATATCGACCTCTGGGGTAGATATCGACCTTCAACATAGATATCGACCTCAACATAGACATCAAGTGAAGCTGAGAAGAGGTAGATATCGACCTTAGACCCAGATATCGACCCCCAGTGTCGATATCGACCCCCATATCGACCTCAACATAGAAATCGACCAGAGCTGAACAAGTCGAGCAGGAACAGAGACCTCGATATCGACCTCTGGTGTCGATATCGACCCCTTACCTCGACAGAAGATAGACTCGATTTCAAATGCGGATTGAAACTATATCTTCAAGGAGGCACGGAATTATCTCACACTTTCAAGATAGAGGACAACTGAAGTTTTATTTATCTTTTACCATTAAGTTTTATCAAAATAAAAGACCTATCCTAATTGTTCGAATAGAGTTATTAGTTTAGATAGGAGTTACAATCCTTGGATAGTGAGGATTAGTAGCCTATAAATAAAGCCTTAGGGGCTAATTTGTTAGATCATCCAATAATCCAATCATAGAACAACCCAAGACGAAGACAATAGACAATAGAGTTAGAGTTAGAGAGAAGTTTTAGGGTTTGACGTTTGCGAAAGTTGACGTTGAGTTGTAAAGCTTCGGAGTTTATTTTAATGCAAGTTTCTTCCTTTCAAACAACAATGAATCCTATGATGAGAAGCGAGTAGTTCCCCAAAGCTCTTAGGGTCGGGGTGAGCCCGACGTTAGCCATGCGCGCTTGAGGTAAGTATTTGATGTTGATATCGTTGTGTCTATCTCTCCTCCTACGATTCTATGTTTAGTCCTAATCGAAAGAATAGGGATTCATGCTAACAACTTGAGTTATAAACATAAAATTGGTAGAGACAATTAGGTTTATTTGCAAGAGTAATCCTAAGAGTTGGTGTAAGGCGAAAGCTTGTCCCTCGGGAGAAATAGCGCAATTGTCCGTCTTATTTATCTCATCGCATGCATTGGTTAACGTTGTGGTAAACCCTAATCCTAGGAGTTGCCTTTTACATAGTTTAATTCACAAAAAACCCACTGTTATTTCTGTTCATTGCTTCTCTCTCCATCCTTAATTCTTCGGCCTTTTCTTTGCCGACAAAACCACTAACTCACTGCAGGAAAACATCGATATCGACAGCAGAGGTCGATATCGACCAAAACTGATAGATCGACGGTTTTTTGAGTCGATCTCGAGACTCCTGGGAAACTTCTGCAAGCATCGATATCGACCCCTAGTGTCGAAATCGACCCTACTGTGTCGACTGGCAGTCTTCTGAGCCAGTCGATTTCGTGGACTGACATCGGTATCGACCCCCACCAGTCGATATCGACCACTTATTTTTGTCTTTGCAGGTCTTCTGTTGCAGAGAACATCGACAGCCAAGGTCGACATCGAGGCCCAAGGTCGAAATCGAGGCTTCTGGTCGACGCAGACGTGAAATTTCCAACGCTACTAGGATCCCGCTGACACGCCTCCTCGTGGATCGATCCTGACTACCCTTCCACTACAACGGGAGGAAGTCTTGTAATTATTTGCTTAGGCCAGGAGTTGATTTACATTTATTTACATCTTATTATTTGTACTCGACTTACCTCCCTTAACAAATTGGCGCCGTTGCCGGGGAGGCAATCAATCGCGCCCTAGTAATCTATATCACGTCTTTTTCTAGTTTGGTCTTGCAGGTGTATGCGACGCGCTGATCGCCCACCTGAATTTGAAGGAGTAGACGACCCTGAGCGTTATTTCCATCTAAGGGCCCAAGCTCAAAGAATCATGGCGGAAAACGCGAACCAAGCAGAACTTATTGAACAACTAAGGAGGCAGGTTGAGGACCTAACGACTAGAGAGGCGGCACTTAAGGAGCGTGCGGATAGGGAGGAGGAAGGCCGAAGGCAAATAGAAGCCCAAATCAATGCCCTCCCTAGGAATGCCAAGCAATATATGCACCCCGCTCTCACAGTGCCTGAATCGACAATTCTTATCCCTGCCTCTAATTTCGAAATTAAACCTAACTTCCTGACTGAAATAAGAAGGCATCAATATGAAGGAAAACCTAATGAGTGCCCTGTGGCACATATTTCAACCTTCTTAGACCTTTGTGATACTATTGCTGATGGACGAAGTCTTGAATATGTCCAACTAAAAGCCTTTTGATGGTCTCTTACAGGTAAAGCATTGCAGTGGTTGGAGAGTTTAGCCCCAAGATCGCTCCGCACCTGGAATGAAGTCAAGGACGCGTTCCTCAACAAGTTCTTTCCTCCTTCTAAGACGGCGCTGATCCGACAAAAAATCACGGCTTTCAAACAAAAGCCTGGTGAGGCTCTGGCGACTGTTTGGGAAAGGTTTAAGGACCTACTACGATCATGGCCGACGCATGGCCAACCACCATATGTAATTCAAGAGATCATATACAATGCTCTTGACGCTGCCACAAAGGAGAGGATCAACACCTACACCGCCTATGGCTACCTTGAACTCGCCCCACAAGAGGCTTGGGAGACCATAGAGAGGTTGGTGGAGTTCGACAACACATATGGCACTCCTGAGGCTTCCGACACATCATCATCATCGAGGCCTGCCCCATCTATGCCCTTATATGAACCCTCCGATGTAATCGATCCGGACGTGAAGGAGCAATGCCATAGAGATCAACTTAGAAAGCTCCAAAAGCAAGTAAGGGTCCTTTCAGTGAACCAAGATTGCATTGAATGTGGATCGCAGCGGCATACCACCGTCGAGTGCCCCCATGCCGAACAAGTACACCTAGCGGAGACTCACCAAGAGGCGCGCTACATGAGGGGTCCCAATCACCAATATTGGGGAGACCAAAGGTTTCATCAACCACAAAGGAACCAGGTTGACCCTAGGGACCCTCCGCCTTATAGAGCTCCTGGGCACCCGGAGAGAGACCAAAAGAAGGATGATCTTCAACTTGTGTTGGATGAGATAAGGCGGAACCAAGCTAAGAACGATCAATCCAACAATGCTATCCACTCTCAACTCAATCACCTTACCACAAGGATTGGGGAGATGGATATATGGAAGAAGAACGTAGAGACCCAACTGGGTCAATTGGCGGCACAAATCCCTAGGCCGTCCGGAACACTCCCTGGGCAACCCACTACAAATCCTAAGGGACAATCCGGGACAGGCATTGTCGCAGCCATACAATTAAGGAGTGGCACCAAAGTACAAAAGCCACGGAGGGAAACGGAGGAGAAAGCAGCAGACCCAGTCGACGTCGACATACCAGTCGATGTCGACCCAGAGGTCGAAATCGACCCCCATGTCGACCCCCTGATCGACGTCGATGACACCGCAGAGCAATCAGAGCCACAACAGAGGTCGAAATCGACCCTACCAGTCGATATCGACCCAACTCCAGTCGACATCGATGTCCAGCAGGCCCCTCCGACCTCCGTTTTGGCCCCTACTCCAAAGAAGACGTTGCCATTCCCTTCCAAAGCATTGGAGGATCCCACCAAAGGCAAGTTTAGGCGCTTCATAAAGATACTTCAAGGACTCAACATCACTATCCCTCTTACAGAAGCCCTAAGTGAGATGCCTGCCTATGTGCGATTCCTGAAAGACATCCTAAGCAAGAAGAGATCCATGGCAGAGATCGCAGAGGAGTGCTCAAAGATGGACTTCCCTGAGAAGAAGAGTGATCCAGGGAAGTTTGCAATCACCGTGGGACTTGGCCAACATCGTTATAAAGCCCTATGTGACCTAGGGGCAAGTGTAAGTCTCATGCCTCTCTCTATTTGGCAAAAGGTGAACATTGGCGCACTTGAACCTGTGGACATGAAGCTCTATATGGCTGACAACTCATTCGTCAGGCCCACAGGTATAGTTGATGACGTTCCGGTAAAGGTAGGTAAGTTCTTTGTACCTACTGATTTCATTGTATTGGAGATGCCTGAAGATCCTGTAGTGCCTATTATACTTGGTAGGCCTTTCTTAGCTACTGCAGATGCCAATATCAATGTACGTCGAGGGTTACTAACCTTTACTATAGGGAACGAAGTGATAAAATTCTCTTTCAACCAGACCATGAGCGAAACAAAGCACCTGGAGCAAGTAGTCCTCTCGCCGGCTAAGGAGAAGCTTAGAAAATTTTTTTTGGCGAGGACGGAAACAGCAAGCAGGGTCGACATCGACTGGAACCAGTCGATATCGACTAAAAGCATCGAAATCGACCCCCCTTGGTCGAAATCGAGTATGCCAGATCGCTGCCAGGAACTTAAGTATGGGGTCACAGAGGTCGATATCAACCCCCACATGTCGATATCGACCCCAGCACTCGAAATCGACCCTTCTTGGTCGAAATCGACCACCCCTCAGCCCGAAGATTTCTGTTTCGGGCCCAAACAGGTAAGCCCAGGTATGACTCCTAACCCTCCTCTGTCCCTTATTGATGAATCAATTAAGCCAATTATTGATAAATCTACTAAAGAGAGGGTCAAAGCTCCATGGTTTGCCTATATTGCTAAAGTTAGGTCAAGAAAGAGAAGAAAAGCGCCCAAAGAAGAACCTAACATCAAAGAAGCCTTAGTCACCGAACTTCACTACTACCAAAAGGACCTTTATGATCCAGGAGAAGGCTCAAGCTCAAAGGGTCCTTACATAAAAGGGTCATAAAGCATTGACGGAGAAGTCGGCCTAGCGACTCAAAAATCTAGAGCATGTACATAAAACATTTAAATTTCGCATAGATGGTTTTTAGGATTTAATTTTCGGCTGTTTGAAACTTTTAAAACTGAGATAATTCGTGCTTTATCTATATTTCTAACAAAGATTTCAGGTTATCAAGCAAAAGGAACGACGAAGAAGGAAAGAAGCTTCTACAGAGGCAGTCGAAATCGACCAGGCCAGTCGAAATCGACCCCCCCAGGGTCAAGCCACCTCCTGGAGTCGACATCGAGGACTCAGGAGTGAAAAAGAGAGGTCGATATCGACCCTAATACTCGATATCGACCTCAATCAGGCAGCCCTCGTCTTCATTTTCTTCCTCGACTTCGACAGATGCAGTCGACATCGACCACTGACCTAGATATCGACTTCTGGCATCGACCAAACCTGAAATCGACCTGAATCCGCTGTAAGTCTCTCTCTACCCTTGTTCTTCTTTTTAATACAGTGAGGACACTGTATATTTTAAGTATGGGGTGGGGGAAAGACATGTCTTATGGTCTTAACTTGGTTTCTTCTTCGCATTGCATTCATGTTTAAATTTTTGTTTTTAGTTTTACTTTTATAAAATGTCTAAAAAAAATAGAAAAATGTCAAAAACACAAAAAAATGCATGTTTATTTTTAAGTTTATTTTTCTTTACCCTACTTAGATGTCCTATGATGAAAACTCAATAGCTGACTTGATCATGTAAATCCTATGGCATATTTGGATGGTTTAGCCTAAGTCTTTAAAATTTTTATGTAGATTGTGAACTTGTGATGAAATTGAGCACATATGATCCTAGGCTAAAAAGCAAATCCAACAAAAATTGTCCTTGTGAGAATTTTGACCTATAGGGAGAACATCAAAAATCCCTCCGCTTTCTTGAGTGAATTTACTCTTCCTATGCATCTCTAAATGTTGTGACAGTTATTCAAAACCAATGCATAAATATGTTTATGTTTACGAGAATTAAATGATGGAGGCATCTTTTAAGCCATTTTTATCCTCTCTTTATCTACCCTGCATTATCCCTGCTTGAAGCCAGAACATTAGCCTGAGCCTGAATTGCAAACTCCACAAAATTATCCCTAGCCGAATTGAGCCTTACCCCCATTTGGGAATTGAGACTTAGATTGGTTGGACTAATGCCTTGTGGAAAGAAAAGAGCATAATGTCTAGTTTTGAGCAAGGAAATTGTAGGATGGTATATATTTACATTTTGTCATATTTTGTAAAAGGATTTTTTGGCACACCATATAAATGCACATAGCTTTAGTATTATTTCTGAAGAAAAAAAATCCGAAAAATATATATATATATATATATATATATATATATATATATATATATATATAGTGCATGAGCCAAAATCCTTAAGTCCTTTATTCATACAGGTGTTATATTTTTGAGAGCATATAATGGAAAGATGAGTTGGGAAAAAGCATTATAGAGATTGAGCTTACATTGAAGAGTTATGGTTTGGGTATTGCAAGTGTTAAGATTTAGGAGTCTTGATTCCCGAATTATAAAAGCACCACATAGCCAAATAATTCCATACCTTTTATTTCATACCAAGCCCCATTACAACCCCGCCGAATGGAGTCTTCTTTGAAGTATTCCATTGAGCGAAAGTCCTCCTGATAATTCTTATTGCATTTTCATAATTGGTTGCGAAGTGGATTATTATAAATTGCAATGTTTATGAGATTTTATATGGAATTGAGTTGAGAGTTGATCTCCATAGCCTAAACACATGAGAGTTGAGTGCAAACACATTATCCCTGTGAGGTTGGATCAAAATTGCATATGCCTATGGATCGCCAAAATATGTGCTATGACGTTAAATTCACTTGCTTTGCTTTGCTACCACTTATAAAGTTGCTTTTGACAAAGGCGAAGACTTGAAGGGTGTGTTGTAGGTATTGGTTATTGCTTGGTTATTGCTTGAGGACAAGCAAGTCTAAGTATGGGGTGTTTTGATGTATATATTTTTACCTTCTTTTATTGCATCTTTTGACTTCGTATTTCATTCGATCTCCAAAGAAAAGGTTCAAAAGAATATAAACTTGTGTAAGAATGGGCTAAAATGCAAGAAATAGAGTCTGCACAAGTTTTGAGCTAACCATACAGGAATTTGAGCGAAAACGGAGTCAAAACGGAGAAGCCAAGTGAAGCTGAGCAGAGGTAGATATCGACCCTAGACCCAGATATCGACCCCTGACATAGATATCGACCTCTGGGGTAGATATCGACCTTCAACATAGATATCGACCTCAACATAGACATCAAGTGAAGCTGAGAAGAGGTAGATATCGACCTTAGACCCAGATATCGACCCCCAGTGTCGATATCGACCCCCATATCGACCTCAACATAGAAATCGACCAGAGCTGAACAAGTCGAGCAGGAACAGAGACCTCGATATCGACCTCTGGTGTCAATATCGACCCCTTACCTCGACAGAAGATAGACTCGATTTCAAATGCGGATTGAAACTATATCTTCAAGGAGGCACGGAATTATCTCACACTTTCAAGATAGAGGACAACTGAAGTTTTATTTATCTTTTACCATTAAGTTTTATCAAAATAAAAGACCTATCCTAATTGTTCGAATAGAGTTATTAGTTTAGATAGGAGTTACAATCCTTGGATAGTGAGGATTAGTAGCCTATAAATAAAGGCTTAGGGGCTAATTTGTTAGATCATCCAATAATCCAATCATAGAACAACCCAAGACGAAGACAATAGACAATAGAGTTAGAGTTAGAGAAAAGTTTTAGGGTTTGACGTTTGCGAAAGTTGACGTTGAGTTGTAAAGCTTCGGAGTTTATTTTAATGCAAGTTTCTTCCTTTCAAACAACAATGAATCCTATGATGAGAAGCGAGTAGTTCCCCAAAGCTCTTAGGGTCGGGGTGAGCCCGACGTTAGCCATGCGCGCTTGAGGTAAGTATTTGATGTTGATATCGTTGTGTCTATCTCTCCTCCTACGATTCTATGTTTAGTCCTAATCGAAAGAATAGGGATTCATGCTAACAACTTGAGTTATAAACATAAAATTGGTAGAGACAATTAGGTTTATTTGCAAGAGTAATCCTAAGAGTTGGTGTAAGGCGAAAGCTTGTCCCTCGGGAGAAATAGTGCAATTGTCCGTCTTATTTATCTCATCGCATGCATTGGTTAACGTTGTGGTAAACCCTAATCCTAGGAGTTGCCTTTTACATAGTTTAATTCACAAAAAACCCACTGTTATTTCTGTTCATTGCTTCTCTCTCCATCCTTAATTCTTCGGCCTTTTCTTTGCCGACAAAACCACTAACTCACTGCAGGAAAACATCGATATCGACAGCAGAGGTCGATATCGACCAAAACTGATAGATCGACGGTTTTCTGAGTCGATCTCGAGACTCCTGGGAAACTTCTACAAGCATCGATATCGACCCCTAGTGTCGAAATCGACCCTACTGTGTCGACTGGCAGTCTTCTGAGCCAGTCGATTTCGTGGACTGACATCGGTATCGACCCCCACCAGTCGATATCGACCACTTGTTTTTGTCTTTGCAGGTCTTCTGTTGCAGAGAACATCGACAGCCAAGGTCGACATCGAGGCCCAAGGTCGAAATCGAGGCTTCTGGTCGACGCAGACGTGAAATTTCCAACGCTACTAGGATCCCGCTGACACGCCTCCTCGTGGATCGATCCTGACTACCCTTCCACTACAACGGGAGGAAGTCTTGTAATTATTTGCTTAGGCCAGGAGTTGGTTTACATTTATTTACATCTTTATATTTGTAATTACTCGACATATCAGCCTCCTGCAACAACAGCCATCCCTACGAAAGTCCAAGCGATGCAGCAAGCGACACTGATGATCATGCTTAGTTCCAAGTACATGTAACACAGAACAAGGCAAAGCGAGTAGACGATCCAAAATATAGCTATAAGGCAAAGAGGCTTATAATTAAACAGTGGTAAGTGACTTTGATTATAAAAGAGGTAAAACAAACAAGCTTGAAAATATAAATTAGCACAGGGACTTAAACCCCTATTCAACAAAGCACACCATACACACGGGCGCTTGGTCGCCCTGCACACCCGAGTAGACCTCAGTGCTTAACATATATTATAAAACCCAAAATGTGGTATCTAAACCAAGTGGGACTTATCATAGTAGAACGACTCTATAAGCCATGAACAAGTAACCAACCCATACCAAGACAAAAATAGGCTAAGTAAATGCCTTTGAGTAAACAAAAAGTGCTATGGTGTGCAATCATGGACATTAGGCTTTGCACTTCTTCAGATGGGAGGACACAGAGTCATCTCCTTGGTTATCACCATCAAGAGCCACTTGGGCAGTTGCACCTGAAGGGGTTCTAAGCGCCAGCCGAGCCAGTCGATGAGAAACCGATTTCATAGTCATAGTAGATTGAGAAGACTGCAGAGAGTTTGCAGAATGGCACATCGCCTGAGCAAGACCATCAGTGGAAGTGACAAAGTCACCTTCAGCAGCCACAATATCACAACTCTTTCCATGAGGAGGTACCATCACACCCTGGGTAGCAACATGGGTAACAGCCACGGGAGGAGTCCCGCTAGTCCATCCCAATGCTTCATCATCGGAAGCTGGAAGGACGACCTTAGCTGTGGGCACATTGACAGCAGCAGTAGCCTCAACTGGGCAAGAGGGGTGAGCGGTTTTAGAGCTGATGAACTCGACGAGAATCGAATCGAGCCCGGACATGTAAGGCTTGAGGCTACTTTTGGAATGGGTTGTATCTAATTTAGAACCCTTAGGGCCCACTTTGAACCACTCGGCATCATCGGAAGATCCCATACCTTTTTGAGGGGGAAGGATATTAATCTTAGTAACAACCTGTTTGACCACACGCTATGAGCAGTCATCAAAACCATGGGAGAAGCTTCCACAAAAGCCGCAACCCTTAGGGAAGTCCTCATACCAAAGACGGAGACTAAGAGGCTTAGCAAATTCATCAGGGACAACAATGCCCCCCACAAGCCTATCCAGGTTAACATTGGCAGCAAACCTAGTGAAATTGACACGAATTTTTTGGTGTGAAAGTTTATCAAGCTTAATGAAAGTCCCTACTTTGAATTGGTCAAGGATATCAATAATGACCTCTCGGCACATAAACTCGACTGGCAGACCATGAATCCGAACCCAAATGTCAATATGAGTGACCTCAGTAGTCAAGGGACTAAAAGCAGGGAACCATTTCAAAAGGACAACAATGAAACCTTTAATGTGATAGGAGCGACCATCCCAAACCCGGCTAAGATCAATGAGATTATTGAAACAAATTAACCTCAAACCAACCACAGGTTCTGTTGACAATGACAATGGATTTGGCACAATAGCGTCATTCACTTCGAAGCTTAAGGAGGAGTGTTTCAAAATCCAAATCACCCCCAAATAGAGTACCAAGCAGGATATGTTGTGTTGAATCTATCTTGATGTTATATTATATGTTTGTTGATATGATGGAAGACAAAGAAAGGTAGTATTTATTTTATGCAAATATCAATTAGATTATTTATTGGGATTTATATCTACTAGTTTGTTGCTGAGATTTTGTAGGGATTTGGTTGAACAATTATTCAGCCTTTTCAACGTTTCAAGTAATCAAATCCATGCATATCTGAGTGAAGCTTTTGGAACGCAGTTTGAATTGCTGGTTGTTCTCCCCGTATATCAAGCAACGTCTTCAAGGATTGAAATGTTCAAATCATTTCAAATTGAACGTGCTGGCCTATTTAAGGAGAAGAAAAAGATTGCAGACGACACAAGTACACAGCGCCCAAAGGCTCCTGCAATCTCATCTCCTACATCATCGTCTCGCATCTCTCCATTGGTTTAAGTGTTTTATTTCTTTGAGAGTTTGTGAGGTTTACATTGAGCTTTATCGTACAATTCATTTTGAGTTACACTAAGGGTTCTTTACCCAATCATAGAGGGTACTTCGGTATCCTTAGAAGCTTTATTTCACTAGTGCGTTTGGGTTGCTAGATAGGAAGTTAGTCTAGAAGTGGGTAAGTCTTCTAGAGGTTGTATCTAGGGCTCATAAGATAAAGTGAAATAAAGTTTTTGAATCCTTCGGGTTGGATAACCCTAGGCGGGGACGTAGGCGGTTGTGCCGAACCTCGTTAACAAGTATCGTGTCCTTTACTTTCTAGTCTTTACATTCGTGCTTGTCTTTTCTTTACATATTGTTCACCACGTTTTTATTAACTTGTTTCTGCATTTCAGATAAGGTCTTACCTCTGGCTGGTAAGGTCTTACAGTTTCCTGTATTTGCGAAAAGTTGCCATACTCTATTCTTCTCCCTTTTCTAGAGTATTTGTTAGCCTTTTATCTGCCTATTCCGCACTTCAATTGGTATCAGAACCTAACTCACGTACCTTAGATATTACTATATGTGAATCTAATCATGGCAGGTGAAGGCTTCGGTCAAGGAAGATCTATTTTTCGTCCACCTCTCTTTGATGGGAACAATTTCATGCACTGGAAATCTTTGATGCAAATGTTTATCATTGATCAAGATTTGGAGCTTTGGCATATTATTATGCGACGGCCCAACATACCCAAGAAGAAAGATCCCAACGGCACGAGTGTGGACAAGCCATAAGCAGAATACAATAAGACAGATCTGGAAAGCGTGGCTAAGAATTTCAAAGCCATAAATCTGTTGTATTGTGGGTTAAGCACCGATGAATTTAATCGTATCTCATCTTGCAAGTCTGCAAAAGAGATATGGGATAAATTGGTGGTTACCTATGAGGGAACAAGCCAGGTCAAAGAGACCAAAATTAGTATCTATCTTAGACAATATGAATTGTTTAAGATGAATCAAGATGAGTCAGTGAAAGCAATGTTCACCCGTTTTACGGAGATCATTAACAACCTTGATTCATTGGGAAAAACTTTCATGAATGAGGAGAAAGTTAGAAAGATACGCAGATGCTTGCCCAAAGCAAAGTGGGGTCCCAAGGTCACTGCAATTGAGAAAGCTCAAGACCTTACAACACTAGCGTTGGATGACCTTCTTGGAAAGCTTATCACGCATGAGATGGTCCTCAACGAAGAGGACGGTCAACCATCCTCTAGTATAAAGAATCTGGCGCTCAAAATCAAGGAGGATGTGCCATCAGAGGACGACGAAAGTGATGATGATGATGAGGAAGATCCCTTCGACTTGATCACATGGGGACTTGCTCGGATTCTAAAGATGAAGAATCAATTCTCAAACCGAGAATATGCAAGATCATCAAAGCATGAAGGTAAGTCCTCTAACCCTAATAAAAGGACAAAAATTCAAACATGCTATGAATGTGGTGAAACAGATCACTTAATGAAGGAGTGTCCTCAAAAGAAGAAGAAAAAGCAGAAGAAGAGTGATCGAAAGAAAGACGATTCAGACTCTACAAATGAATCGGATTTGGAAAATGATCCAGTAAATCTTTGCTTGATGGCGGACCAAGACGATCAACATCTCTATGGTATTGTAAGAAACCTTATCTCTAGTCCTATTGATGTTCTCTCTGAATTTCCGAAAAATATGATTTCCAATGAAGAAAATTGCAGCAAAGAAATCAGCACCTTAAAAGAGAAGGTAAAGGATCAAGAAGTGTGCATAAGGAAGCTGTCGTAGAAATTGCAAGATCTTGACAGTCAAAATTCAGATCTTATCACTGAAGGTAAGGCCTTACGATTGGAAAATTCCGAACTTAAGGTCAACCTTTCATCTCTTAAGGCTCATTACAATGACCTTGAGAATGAAAAAGTGAAATTATCTGAAAAATGTCGAGATCAACAAACAGCCCTGGTGCAATTCACTAGATCCAAAGCCACTCTCGACAAGATGCTTGGAGAACAACAATTTTCCTTAAACCGAAGTGGTATAGGATACAACAGAAATTTTCCTGTTAAACCTACTACCAAGTTCGTCAAGGCAAAAAGAAGTTGGAGATCTCCTACTTGTTTCTTTTGTTGCAAAAAGGGTCATGTAAAGGAAACTTGTCTTTATAGGAGAAAGGATCCTTACATCATCAGAAATACCTTTCCTGTACGTTTAAATGAACGGATAAGACAAATTTGGGTTCCTAAAGGGACAAGACCACCAAACATGGTCTATCCTAATTATGAATCTAAATTTGTACATTGGTCTAGCCGGAAAGGTTGATGTTTGTTCGTTTTGCAGGATATCACCAAGATCAAAGAGCTTAAATGGATTGGAACAATCGCTCTTGGTGATAAAGGATAATTTTTTATATATATAAATGTTATGTGCGACTAATGATTCTCTTTGCTTAATATTGTTTTTCGAGCTTAATTGGTATGTTAAACAGGGAAGCATTATGGTAGGGGGAGTTTTGCTATCTACTAACATCTCAAGGCCTTGAGATCTGTTTCAAGGTCTTGACAAGCTGCTGAAATGGTGAAAATCCGATTTCTTCCCTTCCTTGTTGGGTTGCTTATGCCATATGATGTTATCCGGCATGTTTGTGTTCATTTATGTATAATTGATATTTGTTTTGTCTTCCATCAAGGGGGAGATTGTTGAATCTATCTTGATGTTATATTATATGTTTGTTGATATGATGGAAGACAAAGAAAGGTAGTATTTATTTTATGCAAATATCAATTAGATTATTTATTGGGATTTATATCTACTAGTTTGTTGCTGAGATTTTGTAGGGATTTGGTTGAACAATTATTTAGCCTTTTCAACGTTTCAAGTAATCAAATCCATGCATATCCGAGTGAAGCTTTTGGAACGCAGTTTGAATTGCCGGTTGTTCTCCCCGTATATCAAGCAACGTCTTCAAGGATTCAAACGTTCAAATCATTTCAAATTGAACGTGCTGGCCTATTTAAGGAGAAGAAAAAGATTGCAGACGACACAAGTACACATCGCTCAAAGGCTCCTGCAATCTCATCTCCTACATCATCGTCTCGCATCTCTCCATTGGTTTAAGTGTTTTATTTCTTTGAGAGTTTGTGAGGTTTACATTGAGCTTTATCGTACAATTCATTTTGAGTTACACTAAGGGTTCTTTACCCAATCATAGAGGGTACTTCGGTATCCTTAGAAGCTTTATTTCACTAGTGCGTTTGGGTTGCTAGATAGAAAGTTAGTCTAGAAGTGGGTAAGTCTTCTAGAGGTTGTATCTAGGGCTCATAAGATAAAGTGAAATAAAGTTGTTGAATCCTACGGGATGGATAACCCTAGGCGGGGACGTAGGCGGTTGTGCCGAACCTCGTTAACAAGTATCGTGTCCTTTACTTTCCGCTCTTTACATTCGTGCTTGTCTTTTCTTTACATATTGTTCACCACGTTTTTATTAACTTGTTTCTGCATTTCAGATAAAGTCTTACCTCTGGCTGGTAAGGTCTTACAGTTTCCTGTATTTACCTCTAAGCGCAAGAAAAAGGCCTCCTGATCAAACGACTCAGGATCCGGCTGGGGCTCAGAGGGAGAGTCCTCCCCCAAAACCTTGGCCTTTCCTTTCGCCTCGGCAGACAGACGAGAAGGATGGGTATCGCCCATGGCTACATCAGAATCAGAACGTGATGTGGGGTTGTGAGTGTTTGTAGGTGAGGAACGGGTCAAAGGATTAGTAATAGGTGGAGCTTGAGTATTTTTTAGAGCATCGAGGAAGGATTTTGAAGGATCCATGGTGAAAGAAAGAAGATGAACAAAAAAAGCAAAGATGATTGCATAGGAGAGAGATAACAGTGAGTGAACCAGTAATGGGGCGATTTGCCCAATTGCACATAGTGTGTGTGCTTAAATAGGGGTGATGCTGCTTGTGGGTAGATAATTTGACATCTTGGGTAAGATTAGAGAGAGGAATACTTACAGAGGAGAGAGACAATGCAAAGGTCAAAAAGCAAAGCGGTGGAGAGGACGTCAACGAGAAAAGCAGGGCACGCCCAGGCAAGAGATGACCCGCGCCAACCGACCAGCTCGGAAACCCCTCACATCTCATTAAGGCCGGGTAATAGGTCATGAGAGCACCGCAGGGAGCCCCCTCAGAGACAGATCATGTCCAATCGGAGAGAAGACCCTCCCAATTGAGATCCGAGTTAGGGTAAACTCCAAAAGGAGTATTTGGGTGAAGGTGGGCGCAGCTACAGAAGGCACTCCCTTGCAGGCCGCCGGCGTGACCCGAGGCAATCAGATACGATGAGAGGGATTTCGAGCGCTGGTGCCGTTTGGTCCGATTGAAGGGCTAAAGGAGGGCATGGCGGCTGTGGCTTTCCTCTTGGAAGAGAAGGGTGCGCGTGTAGGCGCGTAGATTCGATGAATCTAGGGTTTCCATTATGATGGAGTAACTCACTTGATTAAGATCAATTCACTCTTTTCTCTTTTAAAAGTTATTGAAACAGATAAATTTAGAAATAGAATTTATTAACATTATCCTAAAAATAAACCAAGAATAATGATATAATAAAAAAAATAAGAAGAGAATGTCAGTTCTTAATCACACCCATTCATAAGATCAATTTCACTAAATAGACAACAATGGATAACTTAAACAAAATAGACGAATTCATATTATATTGTATTCATTATTAGCATATATTGTTCATTCATTTCGATTTAACTAAGAGATCACAAGTTTTAGATTCTCATATCCTCGTTATGTTTACATAAAAAATACAACAGAAGCAGTTAGTCACATTTGCTTGTGAATGATATGAAAGCAAGAGAAGGACTTCGCATGTTTTCTAACTCTACTTTGTTAGAAAACTGTCACAACAATAAGCTAGGCTAATCCCATAACAATATGAACTCTATTCAAAATAGATCCTAGCAGATAGTAACTACAGTATTAATATATGATTGATAAATTCCAAACAACAAATTCCTGCGAGTTAACGATTTATAAAAAAAATGGGTAAATTATATTTAAAAAAAAAATCAAAAGATGGGCACCTGATGCCTAAATGCCTGATTGATTCAAATGCATCAACAAGAAAAACATAAAAAGATTCAAAAAAATAATTTTTCACCCAATTGACAAGCTCATGATCCCTAGGCTTCATTCCTCACTTGGAATAAGAAAGCAAACACCCTTAAATCCTACTTTGGTGGAAACATACTCTTTTACCTGCAAAATCAGATTTTTCACATTAGAGAAGTGAAATATCTTGAGCTTGTTTTAAGAAAATCACAAAAAGCTAGAAACGCATTTATCATATTTTCACATTTAGGACGTCAACAATCCGTTAAGTTTTACGTTTTTGTCCAATCAACACCACTATGAATTCTTGATAATTTGACAATTATTGCAAATGATTTAAAGGTTTTGTATGTGTAGTATGGAGTAATACTTAAAAAAAAATGGATGCATTCACTGGATCTATTATAGAGTCAAATAATAAAGACACTCCCACCCTCTACATGATATTATGAAGCGCTGAGTACACAACTATAGGAAGCAAAAGTCAATCATTCTCTAAACAATTACCAGCTCTACCCAAGAATCCTTAACTTCTTCCTTTGCATAAGAAAATCCATAACCAAGTAAATCAACTAAGAAGAGCTTTGGCCCGAGGTTAAAGAAATTGATAATCTGTAGATGAACAACTCATTGTCAGCTGAAAAGTAAGAGGCTTTTTATAGTTAGTAATTTATATTCCAAGTTAAAGTTGAAAGAGAACCTGCATAAGACCAGACTTATCTGCTGTTAAACAATACCGCACTGCCTTGTAAGTGAATTCAGTAATTATGGCTTCCCAACATTTGATTTGCCTAGAGTTAGAAACAAATTTAGTGTGCATATTAGCATATATAATGCTTAATAATTTCATAAAGAACAAGTAAGTATTTATAGATGAGGATTTAATTAAAAAAACCCAAGCGTAAAATCCATCAGTGCAGGGATGATCTGATGTACATATTTGTATCTCTTTTTATTGCATCTTTTGACTTCATATTTCATTCGATTTCCAAAGAAAAGGCTCAAAAGAATATAAACTTGTGTAAGAATGGGCTAAAGTACAAGAAATAGAGTCTGCACGAGTTTTGAGCTAACCATGCAGGAATTCGATGAAATCGGAGTCAAAACGGAGAAGCCAAGTGAAGCTGAGCAGAGGTCGATATCGACCTTAAACATCGATATCGACCATAGTTGTCGACACACCTTCTGAGTGTCGAGATAGATCACACAGACCAACCAAGAAGACACTGATATCGACATACTACATCGATATCGACCTCATCATAGACATCGACTGGAGCTGGACAAGTCGAGCAGAAACACAGACATCGATATCGACCTCTGGTGTCGATATCGACCTTACCTCGACAGAAGATGAATCCGATTTCGAGACTCGGATTATGAATTCTATCATTAAGGCCACGAATCATCTTGTAATTCTAGATAGATAGCAGCTGGGATTTATTTACTTTTTACTTAAAGTTTTATCAAGTTAGTTTAAGTTTTATAAAAATAAAAGACCTATCCTAATTGTTTGGATAGAGTTCATAGTTTAGATAGAAGTTACAATCCTTGGATAGCGAGGATTAGTAGCCTATAAATAAAGCCCTAGGGGGCTGGCATTCAATCATCTTTCAATCATCAATCAATACAATCAATAGCAATAGAGTTAGAGAGAAGTTTTAGGGTTTGACGTTTGCGAAAGCTGACGTTGAGTTGTAACGCTTCGGAGTTTATATTTTAATGCAAGCTTCTTTCTTTCAATCAATGATGAGTTCCATGATGAGAAGCGAGTAGTCCCCCAAAGCTCTTAGGGTCGGGGTGAGCCCAACGTTAGCCATGCGTGTTCGAGGTAAGTATTAGATGTTGATATCGTTGTGTCTATATCATCTCCTACAATTCTATGTTTAGTCCTAATCGAAAGAAAAGGGATTCATGCTAACAACTTGAGTTATAAACATAAAATTGGTAGAGACAATTAGGTTTATTTGCAAGAGTAAACCTATGAGTTGGTGTACGGCGAAAGCTTGTCCCTCGGGTGAAATAGCGCAATTGTCCGTCTTATTTATCTTATCGCATGCATTGGTTAACGTTGTGGTAAACCCTAATCCTAGGAGTTGCTTTTTAAATAGTTTATACACATAAAACCACTGTTTTATTTATGATCCTCGCATCCTCATCCATCCTAAAATCTTCAGCCTTTCTTTGCCGACAAAGAACTAACCCACTGCAGGAGAACATCGATATCGAGGCTAGACCTCGATATCGACCACGCTGATAGATCGACAGTTTTCTGAGTCGATCTCGAGACTCCTGGGTCACTGCAGCAAAGATCGATATAGACCCCAGACCTCAAAATAGACCCTTCTGTCTCGACTGGCAGTCTTTTGAGCCAGTCGATTTCGTGGACTAACATCGATATCGACCCTCCCCTGTCGATATCGACTGCTTGTTTTTATCTCTGCAGGTCTTCTGTTGCAGAGAGGATCGACAGCCGAGGTCGACATCGAACTCCAAGGTCGAAATCGAGGCTTTTGGTCGACGCAAGACGTGAGATTTCCAACGCTACTAGGATCCCGCTGACACGCCTCCTCGTGGATCGATCTTGACTACCCTTCCACTACAACGGGAGGAAGTCTTTTAATTATTTGCATAGGCTAGGAGTCAGTTTACATATACATCTTTATTATTTGTAACTTAAGAACTCGATTTCCTCCTGCTTAACAAATTGGCGCCGTTGCCGGGGAATACTGACATTTGCAAAGATAATGAATAAATTTGCTGACATTTGGAATACTGATGTACATATTTGTACCTCTCTTTATTGCATCTTTTTACTTCTTATTTCATTCGATTTCCAAAGAAAAGGTTCAAAAGAATATAAACTTGTGTAAGAATGGGCTAAAGTGCAAGAAATAGAGTCTGCACAAGTTTTGAGCTAACCATGCAGGAATTCGAGCGAAATCGGAGTCAAAATGAAGAGGCCAAGTGAAGCTGAGCAGAGGTCGATATCGACCTCAAACATCGATATCAACCGTAGTTATCGACACACTTTCTGAGTGCCGAGATAGACCACGCAGACCAACCAAGGAGGCACTCGATATCGACCCTCAACATCGATATCGACCTCAACATAGACATCGACTAGAGATGGACAAGTCGAGCAGAAATACAGACATCGATATCGACCTCCAACGTCGATATCGACCTTATCTCGACAGAAGATAGATCCGATTTAGAGACTCGGATTATGAATTCTATCATCAAGGCCATGGATTATCTTGTACTTCTAGATAGTTAGCAGCTGAATTTATCTTTTCCTTAAAAGTTTTATCAAATTGTTTAAAGTTTTATCAAAATAAAAGACCTATCCTAATTGTTTGGATAGAGTTCATAGTTTAGATAGAAGTTACAATCCTTGCATAGCAAGGATTAGTAGCCTATAAATAAAGCCCTAGGGGCTGGTTTGTTAGATCATCCAAGCAAGAAAGACAATAGCAATAGGCAATAGAAAGTTAGAGTTTTAGTTTTGAGCTTTAAAGTTTCAAGCGCTTACGATAGTTGGCGTTGAGATTGTAAGGATTCAAAGTTTTCCATTTATGCAAGCTTATTCAATTCAAAGCATATCTACATTCAAAATGAGCGAGTAGTCGCCCTTTCTTCTAGGGTCGGGGTGAGCCCGACGATAGCCATGGTGGTAAGGTTTGTATGTCGCTAAAGAAGGTATCTTTTATCTCGCTCTACCTTGTGCTTCATCTTTAAATGTGAATTTAAGGAACTCATGTTGTAAAACTTGGGTAGTAATTAGGGTTTCTATTCAAAAGATTATAAACTCAATTATGACAATGGTAGACGCAAATTAGGTTAAGTAATTGCAAGATCTCATCTCCTATTGGTTTAGGTGAAAGCCTTTTCCTTTATGATAAAAGCATGCATCTTTAGTGGATTCTTACTTATTCTATCATGGTTGTCGTCGCGGTAATCCTTGGCTTTGGAAGATCTTTTCTTTCATAAGTTTACATTCATATTTGCCCGTCGTTCGTTGAGTCATCGAAAAACCCAACACCTTTGTTTATTTCTGTTCATTACTTTTTTTCCATTCTTAAATCTTTGGCCTTTCTTTGCCGACGAAGAACTAACCCACTGCAGGAGAACATCGATATCGACCCTCAACATCGATATCGACCACGCTGATAGATCGACAGTCTTCTGAGTCGATCTCGAGACTCCTGGGTCACTGCTGCTGAACGTCGAAATCGACCCCCAACGTCGAAATCGACCTTCTGTATCGACTGGAAGACTTCTAAGCCAGTCAATTTCGTGGACTAACATCGATATCGACCTTTCCAGTCGATATCGACTACCGTTTTTGTCTCTACAGGTCTTCTGTTGCAGAAAGCATCGACAACCAAGGTCGACATCGAGGTCTGACCTCGAGATCGAGGCTTCTGGTCGAACATTTAGGACGTGTCTTCAACGCTACTAGGATCCCGCTGACTCGCTTCCTCATGGATCGAACCTGATGCCCTACTACTATAGCGGGGAGTCTTGAATTTATTTGAAGAGGCTAAGAGTTGTATTACTTTATATTTTATTATATATTTCGATTCAATTCTCCCCATGTCAAATTTTGGCGCCGTTGCCGGGGAAGCTATCAATCGCGCCTTAGTAGTTTATTTTCACGGTCCTTTTTAGTATTGTTTTATAGGTGTATGCGACGTACTGGTCACCAACCTGAATTTGAAGGATTAGACGAACCAAAACGCTTTCTCCACCTACGGGCTCGAGTTCAAAGAATCATGGCGGACAACGAGACCCAGGCGAAACAAATTGAACGCTTAAGGAAGCAAGTAGAGGATTTCACTACCAGAGAAGTGGCACTAAGGGAGCGTGTTGAAAGGGAGGAGGAAGCCAGGAGACAATATGAGACTCAACTCAACGCCCTCCCCCAGAATGCAAAGAAATACATGCATCCATCGCTCACAGTGCATGGATCGGCGATTCTAATCCCTACTTCTAATTTTGAAATCAAACCGATTTTTCTAACTGAAATAAGAAGGCATCAATATAAAGGAAAACCTAATGAAAGCCCTATGGCACATATATCGACCTTCTTAGACCTCTGTGATACTATTGCTGACGGACAAAGTCTTGAATATGTCCAACTAAAAGCCTTTCGTTGGTCTCTTACAGGAAAAACATTGCAGCGGTTGGAGAGCTTAGCCCCAAGATCGCTCCGCACCTGAAATGAAGTCAAGGACGCGTTCCTCAACAAGTTCTTCCCTCCTTCTAAGACGGCATTGATCCGACAGAAAATCACGACTTTCAAACAAAAGCTTGGTGAGGCTCTGGCGACTGTTTGGGAAAGGTTTAAGGACCTACTACGATCATGCCCGACGCATGGCCAACCACCGTACGTGATTCAGGAAATCATTTACAATGCTCTTGATGCTGCCACCAAGGAGATGATCAACACTTACACCTCCTATGGCTACCTTGAGCTCGCTTCACAAGAGGCTTGGGAAACCATAGAGAGGTTGGTGGAATTCGACAATACATATGGGACTCCTGAGGCTTCCGACACACCATCATCGTCGAGGCCTGCCCCATCTATGCCATTATACGAACCCTCTAAGTTGATCGATCCAGACGTAAAAGAGCAATTTCATAGAGATCAACTTAGAAAGCTCTAGAAGCAAGTAAGGTTCCTTTCGGCGAACCAGGATTGCATCGAATGTGGATCGCAGCGACACACCACCATTGAGTGCCCCCATGCTGAGCAAGTGCAACTAGCGGAGACTCATGAGGAAGCCAACTATATGAGGGGTCCCAATCACCAATATTGGGGAGACCAAAGGTTCAACAACCACAAAGGAACCAGGTTAACCCTAGGGACCCCCCACTCTATAGAGCTCCTGGGCACCCGGAGAGAGACCAAAAGAAGGATGATCTTCAACTTGTGCTGGATGAGATAAGGCGGAACGAAGCTAAGATGATCAATCCAACAATGCTATCCATTATCAACTCAATCACCTTACCACAAGGATTGGGGAGATGGATATTTGGAAAAAGAACGTAGAGACCCAATTGGGTCAATTGGCGGCACAAATCCCTAGACCGTCCGGAACATTCCCTAGGCAACCAACTACCAATCCTAAGGGGCAATCCGAGTCAGGACACATCGCAGCCATGCAACTAAGGAGTGGCACCAAAGTACATAAGCCACGAATGGAAGCGGAGGAGAAAGCAACAGACCCAGTCGACATCGACAAACCAATCGATGTCGATCCAGAGGTCCATATCGACCACCATGTCGACCCAAGGGTCGACATCGATGCCACTGCAGAACCTGTGGAGCCACAACAGAGGTCGATATCGACCATACCAGTCGATATCGACCAGATCCCAATCGACATCGATGTTCAGCAGGCCCCTCCGACCACCGTTTTGGCTTCTCCGCCAAAGAAGAAGTTGCCTTTCCCTTCCAAAGCATTGAAGGACCCCACTCAAGGTAAGTTTAGGCGCTTTGTAAAGATTCTTCAAGGACTTAACATTACTATTCCTTTTATAGAAGTCTTAAGCGAGATGCCCGCCTATGTTCGATTCCTGAAAGATATCCTTAGCAAGAAGCGGTCCATGGCAAAGATCGCAGAGTGGAGCAAAGGCGGTGGCTTTAGTGGCTTGAGAAAAGGGGGGATTGTTCAAGGGAAATCTGGTGAGTTTGTGTAAATGGGGTAAGGTAATGTGAGGCAGGAGGGAGGTGCAAATGGGAGGAGAGTGAGCTGGTGTGTGTGCAGTGGGAGAAGAGGACAAGGTGGGAGGGAGGGACCATTACAATAGTAAACCGAGAGAGAGGGGGAGGGAGAGAGAGAGAAGAAGAAAGAAAGAAAAGAGGAAAAGAAAATAGGGAGGAGTGGGCCCCACAACACAAATTTGAAATCCCGACACACGATCCCAATTCCGCTCCCTCGAACGAATTCCCGACACTCGACAATTCAAATCAAAATTTAAATCATCTCGGAACTTAAATTAATTTTATTAATACCCGAAACTCGAAAGCGAAAATCAAATCCCGTCAAAATCCAAAATTTAAATGATGCCGGAAGGATTTTAAAATTGAACTCGTGCTCGATGACGACTTTTTCTCCGCTTTTACAAATTGCAATGAATAATAACATATTTAATTAAAATAATATAATATAATATATATAAATTATATTCCGCCTTTACATTTATCACTAATAAATACTCTTACATTGTTGATAGGAGGAAGTATTAGAAAACAACTAATTTTTGGGTTAATATTGGGTATGATCTACTTAGACCATCTTTATAAGAGTGGTATATATTGAGAGTACCATAAGTATAATTTTAAATAGACAATAAAAATAAATGTAAGAGTTGGGGTGAAAACAAAAAAAAATGATCACAACAATAAATGATCAAATAGATAATACTTGCTCTTACAAAATATCACTATTTTTGGTCAATGAACAATAATATATGAGACTAAATTCCCCCCCCCCCCCCCCCCCCCACAAAGTTTTGAAAATAAAATAAAATGTAAAATAAGTTATTATTTTAAATGTCACTGAAATATAAAATATAATATAGTAGTATAAGATATTTAATATGTTTACATTAATTGATGCTATATCTTAGTAGTAGGTAGTGTTACAATATAATTTGTCATTTTTTTCCCACCCACAAAGTTTTATAATTGAATGAACAAAAATAAACAAGACTAACATTGAAATGCATGTTATCCAAACATACTCTAATTTACATGGACACAACAAACATCCTATAACATATACATCACCATATTTTAAATATGTCAAAAATACAGTATCAAATCTAATCTCAACTAAAAGTCTTAAAAAAATACGGAGTAATATATACTCCGGAGTATATATATATATGCACATTACACAATACAAGCCTTTCACATTTATCCTTGGAAGAGGCACAAAAACAAATCACACACCCAGATTTCTTTTTCCATCACACTTTATCATACAGAGTTGATTTCTTTTACCCAGTAGCTACGAAACTGTACTTGTATAGGATATCATTACGTTAAATTATTTTAACTTTTTTCCCCCATATTACAGTACTTTCTTATGATCAATATTTTATTTGGTGAGAAATATTTTTTTAATACGTAGTACCACTTTACTACAAACCCTAAAGCCACTCTAAAATTCTAAATAGTGGGGTAGGTTGTTTACCTCCCCCTATATCATCCCTCCACCATCATTCCGGACCTCTGCACATTCCATTCCCTTTTCACTTCTCTTCAGCTCTCTATTCTTCCCTCTTTCACATCAAACTCAAAACCATCTCAGCTTCTTTTTTTCACTCCACAGCTATTATGTAACTCAACCTACTACTGTATCTCCTTTTTTTTCACTCTGTAACTCCAACTATCTCTCTCCTTCATTTTTCCAAAACACTCCAACTCAAAACTTTCTCTCCAACACACCTCAAACGGCTAACCCCCCAAATCAACCTCTACCTAAGTTTCACAAGAGGGTTATATCGTTTTTTGCAAAAATCTTTGAAATGGTTTTTCTTGGAGCTGCAGCAAACCCTGGTGCCTTTGGAGCTGGCCGGCCTGACTTACCCGCCCCCACCCCGCAAGATCCCCACCACCAGAGGAGGCGCCGAGTTATGAAGGCTTCAGCCGCGGTCATGATTGCCGGTTTAATAGTCACCATACTCCTGTCCCACTTTATGCTGCTAAGGAAGATCGAGGGTGAAAACAGCGGCAAAGTGACAGAGGTAACCCTAACATTTGTGTGTCTCTTTGTGATGGAGTTGATATTCGTTTATGTGGTTTTCCTCTTTTGTGACTCGGATTTCTTTAGGCAGTTCTTCCTTGCTCCTAAAAGAAGTTTATGTGTCAATTGTTTGGCGTTTTACTTTCCTACCTTCACATGTTTTCTGTCCTTTTGCTATCCTTCTCATCCTCCTGTTGGGCTTTTGATTTCCTCATTTAAAATAACTCATAAGGACAAAAAGCAGCAAAACATACATTTTCAAAGTCTTTATGTTTATAATTACATTATAAACATAATCAATGATTTTTTCTCCTCACAATTTAAGTGTTTATCACTAATAAATACTCTTTACATTGTTGATAGGAGGAAGTATTAGAAAACAATTAATTTTTGGGTTAATATTGGGTATGATCTACTTAGACCATCTTTATAACAGTGGTATATATTAAGAGTACCATAAGTATAATTTTAAATAAACAATAAAAATAAATGTAAGAGTTGGGGTGAAAACAAAAAAAATTGATCACAACAATAAAGGATCAAATAGATAATACTTGCTCTTACACAATATCACTATTTTTGGTCAATGAACAATAACATATGAGACTACATTTTTTTCCCCACAAAGTTTTGAAAATAAAATAAAATGTAAAATAAGTTATTATTTTAAATGTCACTGAAATATAAAATATAATACAGTAGTATAAGATATTTAATATGTTTACATTAATTGATGCTATATCTTAGTAGTACGTAGTGTTATAATATAATTTGTCATTTCTTTCCCACCCACAAAGTTTTCTAATTGAATGAACAAAAATAAACAAGACTAAAATTGAAATGCATGTTATCAAAACATACTCTAATTTACATGGACACAACAAACATCCTATAATATATACATCACCTTATTTTAAATATGTCAAAAATACAGTATCAAATCTAATTTCAACTAGGAGTTTTAAAAAAAATACGGAGTAATATATACTCCGGAGTATATATATACACATTACACATTACAAGCCTTTCACATTTATCATTGAAAGAGGCACAAAATCAAATCACACACCCAAATTTCTTTTTCCATCACACTTTATCATACTGAGTTGATTTCTTTTACCCAGTAGCTACGAAACTGTACTTGGCTAGTATATAATTAGGTTAAATTATTTTAACTTTTTTCCCCCATATTACAATACTTTCTTATGAACAATATTTTATTTGGTGAGAAATATTTTTTTAATACGGAGTACCACTTTACTACAAACCCTAAAACCACTCTAAAATTCTACACAGTGGGGCAGGCTGTTTACCTCCCCCTATATCATCACTCCACCATCATTCCGGACCTCTGCACATTCCATTCCCTTTTTACTTCTATTCAGCTCTCTATTCTTCCCTCTATCATATCAAACTCAAAACCATCTCAGCTCCTTTTTTTCACTCCACAAATATTATGTGACTCAACCTACTACTGTATCTCTTTTTTTTTCACTCTGTAATCCAACTGTCTCTCTCCTTCCTTTTTCCAAAGTAGTACTTAGTGTTACAATATAATTTGTCATTTTTTCCCACCCACAAAGTTTTCTAATTGAATGAACAAAAATCAATAAGACTAACATTTAAATGCATGTTATCCAAACATACTCTAATTTACATGGACACAACAAACATCCTATAACATATATATCACCATATTTTAAATATGTCAAAAAAAAACAGTACCAAATCTAATCTCAACTAGGAGTCTTAAAAAAAATACGGAGTAATATATACTCCGGAGTATATATATACACATTATACAGTACAAGCCTTTCATATTTATCCTTGGAAGAGGCACGAAATCAAATCACACACCCATATTTCTTTTTCCATCACACTTTATCATACAGAGTTGATTTCTTTTACTCAGTAGCTACGAAACTGTACTTGGCTAGTATATCATTAGGTTAAATTATTCTAACTTTTTTCCCCATATTACAGTACTTTCTTATGATCAATATTTTATTTGGTGAGAAATATTTCTTTAATACGGAGTACCGCTTTACTACAAACCCTAAAACCACTCTAAAATTCTAAAAAGTGGGCAGGCTGTTTACCTCCCTCTATATCATCCCTCCACCATCATTCCGGACGTCTGCACATTCCATTCCGGACCCCTGCTTCCCGTTCAAGGTCGATCATCTTCCCTCTTCTTTCGTTTTGTGCTAATACCTTTCGATCATCTTCCCTCTTCTTTCGTTTTGTGCTAATACCTTATAAAGGATCACATTTATTCATTTCTCCCTTTCCACAGGCCCCATTCGAACCTCCTCTCAAGTCCTCTCAGTCGGAAGCCGCCCTTGACGCCGGAAAACTCACCTCGGAGATGCACTGTAATTTTCAAATTCCGACCAATTATTCCCCTTAAAGGTCCTCCTTTCTGACCCATTCTTTCTTCCTAGGCTATCCCGGCGTCGATTCACCTGCTGCTTCTTAGCTCGAAGTACCCCCGACGTGCTTTTTTCGGCGAAGTCGAACCCCTCGGTGAGCCCTTTTTTCTCCCTCTCCTTTAGTTTCATTTTGAACTTTGTGGGTCCATGGTGTTCGGGGAGGGATGTGGATTAGGCCGATAGTGTTTTCGGGTTGAAGGATGTTCCAGCGAGGCCTCTATTCCCCTTCTTTCTCCTTTTTCTTTTCGTTTCTCCGAGCAGGGCACCGGTCTGAGGAAGAAGATGGGTTCACATCCGGTTCGGTTTTCTGTTTCTTTTGTTTTTCCCTTGAAAACCAGATTGGGGTTGTGGGCTGGATTCATGGGCCTCTGTTTCAGTTTCCTTGGGCCGAGATTGGGAGAGTGGTTTAAGGTTTTGTTACTTTATATATATACTAGTTCAGTACCCGCACTGTATGCGGTTTTTTAATTTAAATAAATTTAATAATAAAACCCGTTTATTCAATTAATTAATTTCTTTCATACTTCTGATTCTCAAATCTGAATCAATTTATACTTAATTAGTATAAAAGCTAATTTCTCCTTACTCCGTCTTACTCCTTAATCCTTGTTAGTTAGTGCATATTAGTGGAAACAACATATGAAAAGCTATAATTTTTCAAATATGAATGAATTTATACTTTATTGACAATATATGAAACAACATGTGAAAAGCTAGTAAATATTAGTGGAAACAACAAAATAACATACCTTGTAACCAATCAACACATTATTTCGAAAAGCTTACAAAAGAAATCGTAAAGAAAGTCGTAAATAACCTACAGTAACAACACCAAAAAAAAGGGAAAAGACGTCAATGTTTGTGAAATAACATTAACAATCTAAACTATATTTTTTTTTGGTCGAATCTAAACTATATATAGGTCAAAATCTAAAAATCTATGCATAATTATATATGTATAAAATCCAAAATTATATCTCATAAATATATCAATACCTTCAAGATATATAGGAAAATTTTATTTCTTATTAAATTCCATAAGTTGATAACTTTTACACGGCTAAGTATTATTTTTTCAATTTACCCAAAATCTTTACACATGGCGGCTTCTCTTTAATTGTAGTCGTATGTTAAGGAGAAGCCGTCATGTGTCTCAGACGACTTCTCCTTTATTATATATAATTGAATATATATATATATATATATATATATATATATATATATATATATATATATATATATATATATATATATATATATATATATATAGGGTGTGGTTCGGGTGTGCACACCCCTTACGGTGTGCACTGTGCACAAATATTATTCGGTGAAATGTGAAACATTCTACCGAATACTGTTATGTTTTTTTTCCATTTAGTTCAGATGAAAACGTCTCAATTCCACTGAATAATTTATAACATTCTATCGAATAATGTTTAGTTTTTTTATTCATCCATTTCAAATAAAAGAAAACTCAATTCCATAAACAATACTTACAATTTATATGAAATGTTTCAAATTTTACCAAATAATGTTTCACCTTCCTCTAAACAATACTCACATTTCACCGAATAATGCTTCAAATTTCACCGAATAATGTTTCACATTTCACCGAATAATATTTGTGCACAGTGCACACCCTAAGACATGTGCACAAATGATCCATACACTATATATACATATATATATATATATATATATATATCAATTATATATATATTAATACGTTATGTAATTGTTATTTATTTGTTATAAAAATTATTCGGATTTAAGTAGTTAAATAATCATTTCTGGGTATTGTTGGGTTGGTTGTTAGTTGTTACTATTGATTTGTTATATGTTGTTATTATTATTAGGCAAAATTACAGAAAACCACCCTTTAAATATGAGTGTTTTCACTTAACCACCCCTTAAATTTAAAATTACAGAAAACCACCCTTTAAATGGTATTTGTTTACAACTCACCACCCATCCAATTATTTTCTTTAATTTATCATTAAATATATTATATTTTAATATTTTTAAAATCAAATTTGATTGTAAATATATTTATATTTTGAACTTAAGGGTTCGATCATATTTTAGGCATTATTTTATTTATTTTAAAAAGATAATAATATATATAGCCTAGAATTGTTATCTTAATTTATGGTTGAAAATGTTTATAAAATTTTAAAATATTATGGAAATTATTCTTATTTATTTATATTTTAAATAAGAGTAATTTACATAATGTTTTTAAAAATTTATAAACATTTTCAAACATAAATGAAGATAATAATTCTAGGCTTTATTGATTATTATTTTTAAAAATAAATACAATAATCCCTAAAATATAATTGGGCCCTTAAATACAAAATTGGAATATATTTACAATCAAATTTGAGTTTAAAAATATTAAAATATAATATATTTAATGATAAAGTAACGAAAATAGTTGAATGGGTGGTGAGTTGTAAACAAATACCATTTAAAGGGTGGTTTTCTGTAATTTTGAATTTAAGGGGTGGTTAAGTGAAAACACCCATATTTAAAGGGTGTTTTTCTATAATTTTTCCTTATTATTATTATGTTATTATATATGATATACCATATATTTGTTGTTAGCTGTTGTTAGTATTATTATTATTATATTATTTGTTGAGATATTATTTTCTGGAAAAAAAATTATTATATATTTTCTGAGATTTTAAATATTATAAAATTATTTTAAAAGTAATATCATGTGAAATATGTATTTTATATGCGATTTAGGAATTTCGAAATGATTTGTTGATTTTGATTTATAAATAGGGTTTGTGGAAAATGTATTTAATTGAGGAGTTATTTTGGTTATATATTATCGATAAATTATTTAAAAAGGGTTTTCAAGTTTTCCGGAAATATTTCTTAAATGATCTGTTGTTTTGAAAACCGAGATATCGGGATTCCTTTAACGACAACTTTGACTAATTTAACCGGAATTTGCCTATCTGTTAACGATCTTGGACAACTGAATTTTTTTGGACCTTATTTAAAGGACTATTTTAACTCGTTGGACTTTGGACCTTTTAACAAACTATCTTGGACTGCTAACCGAACCGATCTGAACCCTGCTTATGACATGACTGAACCTTTGGACTGAGATGAGATGGACTGAAACTGAGACCTTGAACTGCTGACGAACGTTGGAACATGAGAAACTGTTATAAATAAAACCGACTTCCAGATATCTCGGCTTTTGGACGTTTTCGTGTTTTCAACTGTTTTGAACGTTCAAACGTTTTCGGAGGTTTTCTCGTGTTTTGAAACATTTTGATTTATCAGTTGATTAGAAAGTTTAACTCATGGAGCCTTTATTACTTTTTTCACTAGGTGCTTAGTTAATAAGAATGAGTTGAGTTGATTGACGATGATGATGATATTATGACTTAATTGAGAAAGACGTTGGATTATAAGATATTATGAGACGAGATGAGAAATTGAGTTGGGACATTAATGTTGATGATGATGAGACGATTAACTTATATATGTTTTATGTGAAACTTGTGTGTTGTTGGTATGCTTGTGTAAGTTAAATTTAGACTTATTATGTTATTTATTGAATTCTAGGTAGGCGGCCAGGTGACGGTGGAGCTAGAGAGACCCGATGGTATGAGTTCTGCTACTCATTTTATGTTTTTGCTTGAGAAATACGTACACACATCTAGGGTTACTACTAGCTAGCAATGGGTTGTGATTTTATGTTTTTGCTTCTATGCTTGAGAAATAAGTACACACATCTAGGGTTAACACATTTTATGCATTTTTTTTGTTGCTGCTAAATGAGCCTTCTTTTCTTTCCTTTTGCAGGATCTCCCACTCCCAGATTGGACCCGATATGAGATGGAGGTGGGGGGAGTGAGGCAACCGCTTATCCAAACACCCATGCTACAATCTCTTCGTAGGTATTTTTTTTGAGCAAATCTCTTCGTAAGTATTGGTTCAAGATATAGTCTAAGTAGTATAAAAATAAATAAATATATATATATATATATATATATATATATATATATATATATATATATATAATTTTAAAAATTTAATATTTATTTAAAAAAGTTTAAATTTTTAAAAAATAATCTTACCAATCCAACCATCCTATTACATTTATTTCTCGATCATCCGAAATTCAAAATATGGAAATATGAATTATATATACTTATACTCCAACAATAATGGAGTATATATTAATGGAGAAGTGTATGCTTACACCGGGTGAAAGATGGACTTCCCTGAGAAAATGAGTGATCCCGGGAAGTTTGCAATCACCGTGGGACTTGGCCAATATCGCTACAAAGCCCTATGTGACCTAGGAGCAAGTGTAAGTCTCATGCCTCTCTCTATTTGGCAAAAGGTGAACATTGGAGCACTTGAACCTGTGGATATGAAACTCTATATGGCTGATAATTCATTCGTCAGACTCACAGGTATAGTTGATGACGTTCCAGTAAAGGTAGGTAAGTTCTTTGTGCCAACTGATTTCATTGTATTGGACATGCCTGAAAATCCTATTGTACCTATCATCCTTGGTAAGCCTTTCATAGCTACTGTTGATGCCAATATCAATGTACGTCGAGGATTACTAACCTTTACTATAGGGAACGAAGTAATTGAATTCTCCTTCAACCCTATAATGAAGGAAGTTAATGGTATGGAGATCAAGTCGGTCTACACTAGCATCATGGATTGCAAAGAACTGACGGAAAGGGCCCTAACTCCTGAGGAGGCCCTAGCCCTAGCTGCAGAGGAGCTTACCGACGAGGACATTAAGGAGTTCCTGGCTACATGCACGAGTGATGAGGAAATATTCGACGATGCCTTATCCATGGAGCTCGAAGAAGAGGTCGACATAGACGAGGAGAGGTCGACATCGACCATATCACTCGATATCGAGTGCCCTCAATCGACATCGACGCACTCAGTAAATCAAGTTCTCCCTTCTTCTCTTGCAGGCGATATCGACACACCCATGTCGACTGCAGAGGTCAAAATCGACCAGCCGATATCGACATCAAAGGTCGAAATCGACCATGACCACTTGTCATCAAACAGCTCCGAAGCCGAGGTATATGCTGAACTCTAAGTCGATATTGACTATTCCTATTCGCCCTCGACTTCTTTTCTGCAGGAATACTTTGAAGAGTCCCAATCAAAGTTAGCATCACTCTATGTTTGGTCCACGCCAACCCCTATAACTGATTTGGGAACTTCAATCAAGAGAATTGAGACAGATTACCTTGGTGAGATTATGAAGACGGAGGAGGTAGAGCCAATCCTTATCCCACAAGGCCCCTCTCCGGTGCTTAAGCCTTTACCCGACACACTTACGTATGAGTTTCTTGGTCCCAATTCTACCTTTCCTGTAATTATCAATGCTTCACTAACCACACAGGAAGTAGATAAGCTTATGGAAGTGCTTCGCGCTCATCGTAAGGCTATTGGGTATTCTCTTGAGGACATTAAAGGTATTTCACCCGCTACTTGTATGCATAGAATCCTCCTTGAGGATGATCATAAGGCATCTATAGAACACCAACGGAAGCTCAACCCCAACATGAGAGAGGTGGTGAAGAAGGAGATCATGCACATGCTGGATGCAGGAATCATCTATGCCATCTCCGACAGCGAATGGGTGAGCCCAGTTCATGTGGTGCCAAAGAAGGGTGGAATGACCGTTGAGGAGATTAAGAAGGGCGAGCTTGTGCCAAAGCGAATCACAACTAGTTGGCGAATGTGCATTGATTACAAGAAGCTCAACACCGCCACTAAAAAGGATCACTTTCCCCTTCCATTCATTGACCAGGTATTGGAAAGACTTGCCGAACATGATTATTTTTGTTACCTGGATGGATATTCTGGCTTTTGGCAGGTCCCTATTCATCCTGACGATCAGGAGAAGACCACCTTCACCTGTCCCTATGGGACTTTTGCATATAGGAGAATGCCATTTGGGCTCTGCAATGCCCCTGCTACCTTTCAAAGATGTATGATGACCATCTTCTCCGACATGATAGAGGACATCGTGGAGGTATTTATGGATAATTTCTCTGTTTATGGCACTACTTTCGATGTTTTTCTTGCTAACCTTCGCATGGTACTTGCACGATGTGAAGACACAAACTTAGTTCTCAATTGGGAAAAGTGCCACTTTATGGTAAGGGAAGGGATTGTGCTAGGCCACAAAGTCTCAAAAAGGGGAATTGAGGTGGACATGGCAAAGATAGAGCTTACTGAAAAGTTGCCACCACCTTCATCTATTAAGGACATAAGAAGCTTCATTGGCCATGCATGTTTCTATAGGAGGTTTATTCAGGATTTTTCTAAGATTGCCAAACCTTTAACTAACCTAATAATGAAGGATGTTAAGTTTGTGTTTTCTAGTGATTGTCTTGAAGCTTTCAATAGGTTGAAAGAAGCCCTCATATCCGCCCCTATCATTCAATCGCCCGATTGGTCACAACCCTTTGAGATCATGTGTGACGCAAGTGATTATGTCGTAGGTGCTGTCCTAGGACAAAGGAGAGACAAAAAGCTTCACGCCATCTTCTATGCAAGAAAGACTCTTGATGTCGTTCAAAGTAAGTACACCACGACGGAAAAGGAGTTCTTGGCGGTGGTCTTCGCTTTTGAGAAGTTCCGCTCATACCTACTGGGCTCTAAGGTAATTGTTCATACTTACCATGCAGCTCTTAGGTACTTGATGGCGAAGAAGGATGCTAAACCTAGGCTCCTACGATGGGTGCTCCTACTACAAGAGTTCAACGTTGAGCTTAAAGATAAAAAAGGAACGGAGAACTCCGTAGCTGATCATCTTTCCCGGCTACCCAAAAGGCTTCTGGATGAGTCACATGACAACATGCCAATCGATGACTCCCGCCTTGACGAGCACCTAATGAGGAAAGAGGTAAAACGGGCAGAAAATCCACTCGATATCGACCATGACAGGTCGATATCGACTACCCTAAAGGTAAGATTTGCATCGATTTCGACCAATTTTGATCACATGTTTTCAACTGCAGAGGTCAAAATCAACCTCCAAACATCGACATCGAGGACCAATATCAAGCAGCCCATATCGATTGAACATGTCGATGCCGTCCAGTCGATATCGACCTCTACAGGTCGATATCGACCACCTTCAAAACACTCCGAAGGTGACGAAGAGGTAAGCTCCAGTGAGGATTTCTTCTTTACACCTCCTTTCAGTCCTATTCATGAGTTATTTGCTGTAAGAAGGGCGAAGGTACCTTGGTATGCGGATTTTGCTAACTATATTGCAGGAGGCGGGATTCCTTCAGGCTTAACTTCGCAACAAAGGAAGAAGTTTTTGCACGATGTCAAGCAATACTACTGGGATGAACCCTACTTGTTCAAGCAAGGGAAAGACCATATCTTTCGACTTTGTATCCCGGAGGAAGAGGTAGAGAGTGTGATTCACCATTGTCATTCTCTTCCTACAGGAGGCCATGCTAAAGGATCCAAGACCGCGGCGAAAATTCTTCAATGTGGTTTTTATTGGCCTAACCTTTTCAAGGATGTGCAAAACTATGTAACCTCTTGTGATGAGTGTCAACGTGCAGGTAATATCACATGGAGGAATGAGACACCGCTCACAGGCATTCTAGAGGTAGAACTCTTTGATGTATGGGGTATTGACTTCATGGGACCATTCCCTGCTTCAGGCCCCTACAAATACATTCTAGTAGCGGTGGACTATGTCTCTAAATGGGTGCAGGCCGTGGCAACTAGGACCAACGATGCGAAGGTAGTCTCTAACTTTATGAAAACTAACATTTTTCCTCTCTTTGGTGTTCCTAGAGTTCTTATTTCAGATGGTGGTTCGCATTTCATTGAGAGAGGCTTTGAAGCTCTTTTAGCCAAGTATGGGGTGAACCACAGGGTGGCAACACCCTATCACCCTCAAACCAGCGGCCAAGTAGAAGTCTCCAATCGCCAAATTAAAGCCATCTTGGAGAAGACGGTCTTCCGCTCGAGGAAGGATTGGTCATCCAAACTAGATGATGCGCTCTGGGCCTACCGAACGGCCTATAAGACACCACTTCGCACAACTCCCTATAACTTGGTATATGGTAAGTCATGTCATTTGCCTGTCGAACTTGAGCATAATGCGATGTGGGCTCTCAAGGAGCTTAACATGGATTTCGACGAAGCTGGTAAAAGAAGGTTCATTGACTTGCAAGCCTTGGAGGAGTTGCGCCTAAAGGCATATGAGAATGCCGAAATCTACAAGGAGCGCACTAAGAAGTGGCATGATAGGAAATTGGTGCCAAAAACATATGAGGTAGGTGACAAAGTCCTTGTCTTTAACTCTAGACTTCGCTTATTTCCAGGGAAACTAAGGACAAGATGGAGCGGACCTTTCAAGGTTCATAAAGTATTCCCTCATGGAGCGGTGGAATTAATTTGCGATGATGGATCCACCTTTAAGGTAAATGGCCACCGGGTAAAGAAATATTATGACAAGGAGGACCCGGAAGAAGAGATTCGCGCCACCTTGGCGTTGAACTAGCGCCAAAAGGGAAGTATGTCGAGCTAGCGACTTAAACTCAAGCGCTTCCGGGAGGCAACCCGTTCTTTTTCTTTTCTTTCTCTTTTTATTTTTGGTTTATTTTATACTTTTTAGATTATTCGTGGCTATTTTATCTAAAGTAAACTAGGAAATCGAGTCCAGAGGAGAGGTCGATTTCGACCTATAAGGTCGATATCGACTGGCCGACATAAGCGTAGGATGAGCAGAATTACATCGATTCAGAGGGGGGTTGATATCGACCTCTAAGGTCGATATCGACTACAACTGGAGGCAGGTGCAGGTCGGATTTTACTTTCTTTTTCCTGTTTTATTTTTGTTTTCTATCTCCCTTTAAATACCCCGACTTCGACGTTGCCCCCTTTTTCGATACCCAACCCTACCAGCCGCCATTGCTCCTTCTTCTTCTCTCTCCTTCATCTCTCGTCCCTCTCTCGTCACTTTTCACAGCCCACCACCATCGCTCCACTGTCACCTCCATCCTCCCACGGTTTCTTTGCCCAGATTCCGGCACCCTCACCCTGAACAAAAACCCGACAGCCCCTCGGTTCTCTCTTTTCTCTCGCCCCTGCCCTCTCTCTCTCCCTCGTTTTTTAGCCCACCACAGCCCCGACCTACATTTTTCCGGCCAAGAACCTCCAGATCCGGCCACCTGGGACCACCGGCGAATCCGCAGCTACAACGTCGAACGAAGTGCCGCCCAGATCCGGTCGATTTCGACCCTTGACATCGATTTCGACGTCGGTTACAGATCCGCAGTTTCTTTTTCGTGTTCTTTGTGGTTTCTTGCCTCTTTCTCCCTTAATTCCGACACTCCTCTGGTATGATTTCTTACCCTTTATCTATTTTTTACAGATTTACATGATTATTTAGTTGATTTTGGGAGGAAATTGCATATTGGGTGTTTCGAGTTTGAATGATATTTGCACGGGAAAGAGTAATCGCATGATTTGTGGGCCAAGAATCTGATTTTTTATACATGTTGGGCTGAAAATCTGATTTTGTATATATGTTGGGCTCGAATCTGAATTTTTTATATATAAGGGTTAGAATTTGAATTTTATATATATAAGGGCTAAAACTCTGATTTTTTTATTTATTTAAATAGGGGCTAAAAATCTGATTTTTTTATTTATTTAAATAGGGGCTGAAATTCTGATTTTATATATGGGGGTGAAAATCTGATTTTTATATATATGTGGGACAAAATTCTGAAATTTATTAGGTTCCTTAGTGTTAAAGATTCAAGAGAATTAAGTTTATATAAATTGACAACCTTATGTAATTTCTTGACTTCTTATTAGATCATGCCTATTTTTTATGGTTAAAATTTTTGATAATATATCATTATTTGATCATTAAAATTGGGTTTGCAAGTTTAGCACTTTAACTTAGCCAATTTACCATTACAAAATTTTTAGGCTAATATGGAACCTAAGTATGGGGTTCTCCCTATTTTATACAAAGGGGAATTATCTATGGCAATGATTTCGTTTGCAGACGATGGTGAGAGCTAAGAACATCCCCCAGGACACACTTCGCATCGATGACGATCAGCAGCGCACCCTAGCCGAAGATCTGATTCGCCGAGCCAGCAGGGCCCGCTGGTACCATCTCCCCGATATGATCCAGCTGGGGTTCCACACTGGAGTTCAGGAGGCATTCAAGAATGTCTCCTTGCAGCGGCTGATTGAGCCTTTGGAGGAGCACTACCCCGTGCTGACTGGGGAGTTTATGGCTACCCTGGATGTTCCTGAGCGCACATCTACCGGCCGCCGAGTTATATTCCAGCTCGGCAACAGGCGTCATAGGCTATCGCTCGAGGAGATGAGCAACATCTTTGGGTTCATCCATACCCCCGCCGCCTTCAGGGTCCAGGACCCCAACGTCATTTGGAGCTACATTTCGGGCATTCCCTACCCCGCTCCCACAGACTCCTTTACCTCCAGGGTCGCGAGTCCATTATTCAGGGTCATACTGCGAGTCCTGGCGAGTACCCTATGGGCTAGACCTAAGCTCCGTCGCCCCACATACCGTGAGACGGAGACTTTGAGGAGGATGCTCTTTGAGGATGAGCCTCTGCCGTTCCTACACGCTTGGCTCGAGCACATCCTGGACCGCAAACGCACGGTCTACACGGATATCATGGACGGCGGCATGGTGGCTATCCTTGCCCAGGGCTTGGGTGTCCACATTTACGTACCTAGATTCTTCTGTATTACGACAGGGCAGAGTCATTGCGGCCGGCCCATAGGGATGGAGACACCCCCAAACGGGGATGCGTCTCCGGCCGGATTTTATGGATCTCATATATATCCTTGATTGGTACCAGTCTTGGACTGGGCAACCATATCATACAGATATAGATCCGTCTGCTGATCCTACACTTAGGAGGAGGCCCCCACTCTACAACCATGAGCCAGAGGTAGACACCATGTCTTGGGACGCAGACTCCCACTCAGAGGGAGCACAGCAGCCCCCAGCCTACCAGGGGGCATGGATGGCGGTGATGATGTTGATGACGCCGGGGACGATGCAGCTGGGGGTGGAGAGGGCCCGCAAGGGTCCCACCACAACCACCACATCCACCACAGCTATATGCCTCCACCTCCTCCTCCCTTCTAGCCCGCCTATTCCACTAACTGGCAGGACGACGTGACTGCCCGCTTCATTAGGCTGGAGTTGTCTGTCGCTGAGATCCGCGATGAGCAGCGCCGCTATGGGAGGATGCTTGAGGGATTGGGCTCCTACATGGGATATTCCTTCGATCAGCAGGCTGGTACTTCGACATTCCCACAGGGCGCCCCGATCTACTACTCAGGGTCAGCTCCTACACAGGACTGGCCCTTGCTTTTGCCACCTCCTCCGCCTCCTGAGCAGTGATGTTTATTGCGTAAGTGAGCGTGAGTGTCTCCTTCCCTCTACTTTGCTTTTCCAACAGTGAGGACACTGTAATTTTTAAGTATGGGGTGGGATTAAAATTGGACTTTATAACTTCTTTATCTGGTTGTGGTTATGGTTAAAACTTGGCGAACTTGGCTTGTATTTATCTTTTATTTGCTCTCTACTTTATTTTTATGCATTGCATCATATTTAAACATTTATGCATTTTAAAGTTTAAGTCCTTAGTCTTTTAAGTTTATTAATTTTATAAAAATGTGAAAATCCAAAAAAATAGAAAAACGTCAAAAATACAAAAAATACATGTTTATTTTTAAGTTTGTTTTTTAAACCCTACTTAGATGTCCTATGATGAAAACTCAATAGCTAACTTGATCATGTAAATCCTATGACATATTTGGATGGTTTAGCCTAAGTCCTTAAATTTTTATGTAGATTGTGAACTTGTGATGAAATTGAGCACATATGATCCTAGGCTAAAAAGCAAATCCAACAAAAATTGTCCTTGTGAGAATTTTGGCCTATAGGGAGAACGTCAAAAATCCCTCCGCTTTCTTAAGTGTATTTACTCTTCCTATGCATCTCTAAATGTTGTGATAGTTATTCAAAGCCAATACATAAATATGTCTATGTTTACGAGAATTAAATGATGGAGGCATCTTTTAAGCCATTTTTATCCTCTTTTTACCTACCCTGCATTATCCCTGCTTAAAGCCAGAAAATTAGCCTGAGCCTGATATTGCAAACTCCACAAAATTATCCCTAGCCGAATTGAGCCTGACCCCCATTTGGGAATTGAGACTTAGATTGGTTGGACTAATGCCTAGTGGAAAGAAAAGTGCATATTGTCCAGTTTTGAGCAAGGAAATTATGGGTTGGTGCATATTTATATTTTGTCATATTTTGTAAAAGGGATTTATGGCTCAACATATAAATGCACATATTTTTTAGTACTTATTTATTATTTTCGTCAAAAAAAAAAGATCGATGTAGATAGTGCATGAGCCAAAATCCTTAAGTCCTTTATTTATTTCATACAAGTGTTATATTTTTTAGAGGCATATTAGAGTTTGAAAGAAGGGTTGGTAGTATGGTTTACATCTTTTAGTGCATCTTTAGAGCATATTATGGAAAGATGAGTTGAGAAAGAGCATTATGGGAGAATAGAGCTTGGAAAGAGCAAAATGGAAAAGTTATGGTTTGGATATTGCAAGTGTTGAGATTTAGGAGTCTTGATTCCCGAATTATAAAAGCACCACATAGCCAAATAATTCCATACCCTTAATTCCTTACCAAGCCCCATTACAACCCCGCCGAATGGAGTCTTCTTTGAAGTCTTTCATTGAGCGAAAGTCCTCCTCATGGTTCTTATTGCATTTTCATAATTGGTTGCGAAGTGGATTTTTATAAATTGCAATTTTTATGAGATTGTGTATGGAATTGAGTTGAGAGTTAATCTTCATAGCCTAAACACATGAGAGTTGAGTGCAAACACTGAAATACCCGCGTATTTCCGTTTATTTAATTTTAGAATTTTATTAAATAAAAGTCGAAAGTATTTCTTATTCCTCTTATTCTTAGTGTGTCAAAATTCGCGAGATAGTGATTTCACATTTTATAATGTGAAATTGGGGGAAATTAATTTATTTAATTTACTTAAATAAATAAATATTTTATAAATAATATTTATATATTATTTATGGGTAAATTAGTGGGTAACTTAGTTATATATATATATATATGTTATATATATAATATGTGTATTAAGGTATATATAATACGCTATATATGTTTATATATACACATGTACATACCCAAATAAAAATTGGCAGCCCATTTCAGCTTGAATCCGGCCCACTGAAGCATCCCACAACAGCCTCCAGAAGTGAGCACACGGGAGATCCGATTTTTGTTAACAAATCTATCTTTAACTATATGATAAGTAACAATCTTTGGCTAAATCTTTCCAACCTAAAATCCATATCTTTAGGGGATTTGATTAGGTTAAATCTTAGAGGACGTTACCAGCTTCCCATCCATATCAAACACACGCCATAACTTCCTCTCCATCATCCTCTGCAACCCCATAAACATCAGCCGAAAATCACAAACGACAACTATCTCCGTTCACCCTCGACCACGATTCGGACGATTCCAAGGCCGACGACCACCACCAAAGGTCTCCTCCAACACCCAGGAAGCCACCGTGAAAGCCCCGACGCAGCAGCTCACCAGAAAGACGTCGGAAACGGCGTCGGAAGTTTCTGCAGAACAGTGATCGAGAGGCCAACTTCGAAGCATTGCCACCACTACCACAGTGATTCAAAGCCCTCAAATCCATATCCACCGTAAACCTTGCAATACCCGCTGTCAAACACATCTTTTCGTTTCCTCAAATCTGCTCAGGGGTGCTCATACCATAGCCCCGAAATTGACTGTTGAGCAGTTTTTCTGCATAGCAGAAAAACGTGATTTTGATGAACGTTTCTTTATTCATTCGATTCAGGGGCTGATAATCCTTATAAATCATTTCTTTTCAGATTCATACCATAGGAAGGGATCATAGGCTCGAAACTTGGACGATTCCGAGTCCCGTTTGGGTAAGATCTGCTCTATTCATCGCAATTTATCGAGTTTCGAATAAGTAAGCGATGTTTAATCTAACCTACATACTGTTTTGGAACAGTTTACAGCCTGTTTAGCTCATGAGATTTGGTGGGTACAGAATCGATTGGCTTTTGGGAAAAGCAAGGGTAAGTTTTGTACTTTTTAAAAGTTACGGTGTCGTTTCCGTAATTTCTGAAAAGTTACTAATACCCTAATTAATTCTGTAAAATCTCAGGTCCATTATCAAATTATTTTTCTCAACTACGAATAAGCATTTCGTCAGATTAAGGCAAGTGGTTTGGTTCAATCAGTGCACTTTTGCAAATTTCGTGCCTTTTTCGCAATTATTGTCTTTTTGTGTCTTCTATACATTCCATGCTATGCATTTGTGATAAATATGTAAGTTAGTTCAGTTTGTTGCTATTTATCAAATCCGAAATCTCACATAGCATGATAAGTCGGGTAATTATAGTTTGATCCCATAATTTGAGAAAATTATATTAAATGCCCGAACTTCCTAAAAAGCATGATTTGTTCATTTTGTTTCCTTCATGCTAGTTAAGTATGGTATATTATTGGTTTTGAATATCCATGCTTGTCAGTTATATTATTCCGTGCACTTTATAGATCTAAGTGTACATTATGCCTTTTGTGGTCACCTAGGATGTAATTGTGGATTGGTACTTATACCGTTTGTATTATTATTATTGTTGTTGTTATTATGATGTGTGTCTTAATAATGAAAAAAGGGTAAAGTCAGGTCAAGGTTCGGTTATACCTTGCTCTATAAACGTCTCATGAGATGCCCCTTCGAAATTGCAAATCTCTCGAATGGGTACATCTACCTAAGGGTAGTAGGTCATCCGCCCAGTGTATGCGGCCGAGGCCGGTATCATTTGTCCTAATTAAACAATAACGTTGTGCATAATTGTGTTATTACTATTATTGTGTTGTACATTACTTACTAATATGTGACCCACTTTCAGTGACCTCATATCATATTCTTTCCGTACTTAGAATATGATTCCTTAGGATCTCCGGATCCGCATCCCATTCAACCACTCGGTCCTGTTGGATCATCCTGTTATTTTATTTTATTTTAATCAAACGAGTCAGGTTCCACATAAATATTTACTCCAAATTCATATTTTAGTCTACAATTACCAATACCCTTTTATGGTCAATGGGTGGTAGACGGAGTCTTGAACATTTTACTTTCTGCTACTTGCTAGTCGTAAAAAGACTAACCGTCCTATTTTTCTCCTTTGGACGGTTGGGGTCCCTGGTTTGCATGCTATACCTCAGCCACTAATCCGCTGGTTTAGGTAAACGGTCTTGAGGCGTTGAAGAGTAAAGGAGTCTACTGTTTTTCATTGTTTTATGTTTTGTATTAAGGTACAACCTTTTCAAATTATGTAATTAAGCTTATTTGATTCTGCTGCAACTATTTAAACATTATTTCCGCTGCTACTACTCCATTGTTTTGGTTATCTTATTTAGACCCTTTGTTTTTGGTAACTTTATTTAATTTGCAATATTTTATATTTAAGTCTTCCGCTTATTTACTGTTTATTTATTATCATCTTGTTTATGGGAGCATGGTTGCATGTCCCTATAAGCCTAAGGCGGTTACGAGGACATTAAAGTCCGAGTAATTGCTGGCGCTGTGACATCCCTTCAGTGTTCTAAGAAGGGGTGTTACATAAGGTGGTATCAGAGCTATATGTTTTTAATAAAGTAAAAATATGTGTTTTATAATTTTAAAAGGAATTAAAATGTATTTTAAAACTATATTAAAAAAAATATATTTCAAAACTAATTTAAAGGTATAAATATTATTTTTCTTTCTCACGAGTATTTAAATTAAATTTTGTTTAAAAAAATTCTGTATTTTTATAAAATCATTATTTAAAAGTGTTTTCAACTTTATAATAACGATATTTATAAATAATAATAAAAAAATGTATTTCATATATAATGATAAGGGTGTTTAAAATTTCAAAATGTGTACATATCATATCACGGTGATTTAAGTGTTTAAATTTTAATATTCTAGGCCTCAAGTACCTAACCTGTAATCTTAGAGTCGTTAGTATTCCGACCTTAAGTTATGTCAACTTGGGTATTGACACTCACGTAATTCATTTTTTTAGATGTCTGCAATCCTACATGGGAAGAATGCAACCAATGGGGGAGAAGTTGTCCCCTTAGTTGCACCGAGGCCATACTACAACTCAATCAACTTTTCCATGACTCGCCTCGCAATTCAATCACGCAATATGGAACCGCGAGTCTATCTTTCAGATTCTGCAGAGTGGGTTCATCCATATAAGAGGTTTTGTGATATGGAGTTGAGGAAGTGGGAGGATTTGGAGACCACTCTTCGGGCGGACACTCATCGACTTATGCTACTCATGCGCCCTACGGTTGATGCCATCAACCATTGGCGTCGTATGATACGCTTTGGTCCGGACTACAAGTTGGAAGGAACGATGGTCCTATTTGATGATGTGTTTCCTCCAGTGGATGTCATTTGCTACAAGATGGAGTCGCAACCTATTCGCCCTGATCATTGGGATACTTACAACTTGGCAAGAAAGACCATGATTGAAACATCACCGATCTCTACTTATGAGAAGCATTGCTTTGATCGCATGGAGGCCGGAGAAAAGAGGCGCCTTCGACTAGAACACCTCATTTGCGAAACGCTGGATCATCTTAGTGAAGTGAATGAGCATGTAAGAGAATGGAGGTATCAGATGATCCATGGTCCACCTTCAACAAGTGGTGTACCAACCTCATGGCAGATAAAGTGGCAGACAGAAAAGTTACAAAGGGTTGCAGAGCTACAAGCACTTGACAAGAGAATGGAGGAAGATTTGGAGTATGATATCAACCGTGGTGTCATATTTAAGTATTTGAATCCATTGTCGGGCATACGCCGTGGATATTACTTTCCTGTTTATGGAAACCCTCATTATTAAAGAAAAGCTAGAGGGATTTAAGACAATATTTCAATTCAATAATGGGTAAAGGACCTACGTGTCCCTAGATACCCTTAGCCATTTATATGATGTAGTGTTCTCCGCATTTCACAACTTTGAGACTCCTCGGAATGTTGTTTTTATGACATTATATAAGTATACATTAGTTTACCTAGTTTTGTGGGTAATTATAATTGCATGAAATGATGGATGTCATATAAGTGAGCAGAGTATTACTGACATTAAACTCTATCTACACGGTGAAGTTTTTCTGAGTATTATGTGCACCGATTAGGAAAGGTTGCACATTACTGCTTGTCGCCAAAAGAATGAAGTTGGGTTATGGTGGAAAGATGCTAAGCGAACTCGACGAAGCAGGCCTTCAACTTGTCCCTCACAGACAATTGCAGTACAACTTCTCTAAGGAGGGAGAAGAAAGGAGAATTTCGGCTCATACTCATATGGATGAAAGTAGTTGAGCAAAAGACGAGATGCTACGAAGCTCTCACTAGCCTCACAAGACTACAAATGTTGCGAATGAATTACCCTTCCTTATATACCTATATGGACATTGAGGGTGAACACAACATAATTGGACCATTTAAACCAGAAAAGAGTATATATGTGATGAGGCAAGAGGTTGATGTCAATGCATCAATAAATCAATGTACTCTTTACTACCAAATGGAGTTAATCGATATTCCACTCGATTTGCGAGCTACTCATTCTTGTATGGCTTAGAGTGTTGTCCATAGATTTCAGTTAGGTAGTGTGCCTTTAGATGACACGTTTAGGGTTGAACTCTCTAAAAGAGGGAACAATGATAGGAACGAAGATGTTGAGCCAATTTCCTATCACGAGTGGGGGCCGAGACTTCGACCCTGGGTTAGTGGTGATTCCGCTTATGCCGCTGGATATCATCTTAGGAATGGATTGGTCAGTGCAACATGGCGTGCGCGGTGAATGACTACGAGCGGAGGATTGTGCCTGGGTACCCGATGGCATGTGTTGCAGATTCTGTCGACGCGTTCCGGTAGAGAACGGTCGTGTTATTAATATGATACATATATCAAGACTACAGTGATCGAGATACATTAATTGGTTTGTGTGCTACTTAAAGGACTCGGAGTCCAAGGCTATCACAATCTCCGATATATACCAGTGATCCGGGAGTTTCCCGATATAATTCCTGATGACATTACCGAGTTACCACCGCACCGCTTTGTTGAGTTCACCATTGGTCTAGAACCAGGGACGTTTCCACTCTCCATAGCTTTGTATCATACGTCTCTCCTTGAGACAAAGAGCTGAAGTCTCAATTAGAGAATTTGTTGGAGAAGGGTTATATCATGCCACGTGCGTCGCCTGGGGTAGTCCAATGTTGTTTATGAAGGAGAAGGATACATGCATCAGTTATCATGAGTTAAACTATGTGACAATGGAGAACAAGTATATGTGGTCGTGGATTGATGACTTGTTGGATTAGATACATTCGGTTAAGTTGTACTACAGGAACGATTTCTAATCAAGATATAATCAGCTACAGATTTGTGAGAAGAACATTTTGAAGATTTTGTTCAGTACCAGATACAGGGATGACAAGGTTGTAGTGAGGTCGTTTGGTTTGATCAAATCCCTAACTATGTTGTTGGAGATGAAGAACAAGTGATGGTACAAGGACAGGTTCGTGGTGGTGTTTATCAATGACATATGGATTTACTCTTCAAATAAGGAGACTACAAGAAGTATCTTCGGACAACCCTGTCAATGTTACAAAAATCTCAACTTACGCTAAATTGTTCGAACTTGACTTGTGAATCAGACAGGTGACTTTTCGAGGTCACATCATATATGAGGAGGGAGTGATGATAGATCCTTAGAAGATTTTGGCGATGAAACATTAAGTTCAACCAAATAATGTGAAGGAAGTTCGATATTTTCCAAGACTGGTGGGATACTATGAGAGATTTATGGAATGGTTCTCTAAAATTGCCCGTCACTTACCTCTTGTTGAGAAAGAGAGAAGCTTGTTTGAATGGGGAAGTGCGAGCAAAGCTTCCAAAAACTGGAAAAAATGTTGACCACTACGCCGATTCTAGCATTGTCGAGAGACGGGGAAGAATACCTGGTGTATGATGATGCTCCTAAGCAAGATAGGGGTGTGTGATGATGTAAGATGATAGGGTGATCACATTTGCTTCAAAGCAGCTCAAGCAGTATGAAAAAAGTTAGCTAGTGCAAGGTTTGGAGCTAGTTGTTGTTGTACTTGCTTTGAAAATCTAGAGACAATATCTTTACAATGGTCGGTGTCAAATCTTCACATATAATAGGAGTTGAAGTACATTGTTACTCGAAAGAATCTCAACAAGAGTAAGACAATATGGTCGAAGCTCAATAAGGACTATGGAATGGAAGGCCAATGTTGTAACAGATGCTTTGAGTAGAACGCCTCGGCAAGAAATTATGATCGCAAGTTGGACAAAGAGACTTATTCTGCAAAAGAATTTATTAAAGTTAGGGGTTGAAATTCATCTCATATTCTAGGGATTATCCCTATTTCTCTTATACACTCGCTCACACATAGGTTGTTGAGTTAGAGATCGATTATTTATTCTGCGTTTTACCTAATTAGTGAGGTAAAACTCTTTATTACTTTGATGTGTTTTTTTTACATCCGTACCTTAGTTGTGATTCGATATGTTCCCTAACCGATCTAGGGGTAATGTCTTGATGACATTATTGTGGTCGTGATCCGAACTCTTTGGTCAATATTTGAGGAAGATATATATCCCCACTATTTTATTATTATTTTTCATAAAATATATATCACGCATACGTCCCATGCTAAGAAGATCAAAAGAAGGCAAGGAGGATCGTAAAACATATAACACACCGAACAACTTGTCAACCATCGAAGACAAAGAAGATCAATAGAAGAACCGTCCATTATGGAGCACTCATCACAAACGAAAAGGGGTGACTAGTTTTACCTATAGTGGTTGCCTTCAAAACCTATCCGGATCATTTGGTAACCTGGAAAAGGGAGCCAAATGAGGTTGAGACGAAAGCCAATGGTAAACTTGAAAACCATATTCGTTGTGTGGTATGAGTTACTAACCTCTAACAACGACAACTTAACTACGATCGCTTTTCAATACACAATATTAGCATTGCGTCAATTATATGTGTTTAGACATATATTAAAAGGATTTTATTTTATTTTATTTTATTTGTTGCTTATGAAATAATTCTCAGACTTTGACCATGTTGAGTTCGGTGGACAACCAATTACCTTGGATGTAATTAGGTTGTTTTGCTCTTGCAACAATGAGCTAAGATCATATTATTCTATATGTCCTCATCCGATTTCAAATCTCATCCTTTATCTACGCATAGGTGTTCTATGTAATGGTCTAGATATTCCTCTTTTACCTCTTTCCCTACACTTTCCCTCCATCTGATTTTAGTAAGGAAAAGAAGCTAGGAATATATCCAAGTTACGGCAGTGGGCGGCTTACCCCTCTTCTTGATCTCAACAATCCAAATATAAGTTACTTAAACATTATTTTAAGGTCATAACCCTGCAATATGTCCTGTGATATAAAGGCGAAAATCTAAAAAGAGGGATTTTAACAGAATTTCTGAAGTCAATTAAGTACTGGGTGCTTCTGCAACCAGTACCTATCCTAGTACAACTATAGTCAAATTCTCAAAAGGAAACCCTTACTAATGATGTTGATCCCTCTAAACAATGTCATGAACTCATTCATACTCTTACTTGATAGAATACCAAATCATTCCAAATATATAATGTTTCTCTTTATATCATTTCTCTCTTCCCTATTCGTTGTTCAAGTTTCGGGACGAAACTTCTTTTTTGTGGGGAGATATGAAATACCCGCATATTTCCGTTTATTTAATTTTAGAATTTTATTAAATAAAAGTCGGAAGTATTTCTTATTCCTCTTATTCTTAGTGTGTCAAAATTCGCGAGATAGTGATTTCACATTTTATAATGTGAAATTGGGGGAAATTAATTTATTTAATTTACTTAAATAAATAAATATTTTATAAATAATATTTATATATTATTTATGGGTAAATTAGTGGGTAACTTAGTTATATATATATATATGCTATATATATATATATATATATATATGTTATATATATAATATGTGTATTAAGGTATATATAATACGCTATATATGTTTATATATACACATGTACATACCCAAATAAAAATTGGCAGCCCATTTCAGCTTGAATCCGGCCCACTGAAGCATCCCACAACAGCCTCCAGAAGTGAGCACACGGGAGATCCGATTTTTGTTAACAAATCTATCTTTAACTATATGATAAGTAACAATCTTTGGCTAAATCTTTCCAACCTAAAATCCATATCTTTAGGGGATTTGATTAGGTTAAATCTTAGAGGACGTTACCAGCTTCCCATCCATATCAAACACACGCCATAACTTTCTCTCCATCATCCTCTGCAACCCCATAAACATCAGTCGAAAATCACAAACGACAACTATCTCCGTTCACCCTCGACCACGATTCCGACGATCCCAAGGCCGACGACCACCACCAAAGGTCTCCTCCAACACCCAGGAAGCCACCGTGAAAGCCCCGACGCAGCAGCTCACCAGAAAGACGTCGGAAACGGCGTCGGAAGTTTCTGCAGAACAGTGATCGAGAGGCCAACTTCGAAGCATTGCCACCACTACCACAGTGATTCAAAGCCCTCAAATCCAAATCCACCGTAAACCTTGCAATACCCTCTGTCAAACACATCTTTTAGTTTCCTCAAATCTGCTCAGGGGTGCTCGTACCATAGCCCCGAAATTGATTGTTGAGCAGTTTTTCTGCATAGCAGAAAATCGTGATTTTGATGAACGTTTCTTTATTCATTCGATTCAGGGGCTGATAATCCTTATAAATCATTTCTTTTCAGATTCATACCATAGGAAGGGATCATAGGCTCAAAACTTGGACGATTCCGAGTCCCGTTTGGGTAAGATCCGCTCTATTCATCGCAATTTATCGAGTTTCGAATAAGTAAGCGATGTTTAATCTAACCTACATACTATTTTGGAACAGTTTACAGCCTGTTTAGCTCATGAGATTTGGTGGGTACAGAATCGATTGGCTTTTGGGAAAAGCAAGGGTAAGTTTTGTACTTTTTAAAAGTTAGGGTGCCGTTTCCGTAATTTCTGAAAAGTTACTAATACCCTAATTAATTCTGTAAAATCTCAGGTCCATTATCAAATTATTTTTCTCAACTACGAATAAGCATTTCGTCATATTAAGGCAAGTGGTTTGGTTCAATCAGTGCACTTTTGTAAATTTCGTGCCTTTTTCGCAATTATTGTCTTTTTGTGTCTTCTATACATTCCATGCTATGAATTTGTGATAAATATGTAAGTTAGTTCAGTTTGTTGCTATTTATCAAATCCGAAATCTCACATAGCATGATAAGTCGGGTAATTATAGTTTGATCCCATAATTTGAGAAAATTATATTAAATGCCCGAACTTCCTAAAAAGCATGATTTATTCATTTTGTTTCCTTCATGCTAGTTAAGTATGGTATATTATTGGTTTTGAATATCCATGCTTGTCAGTTATATTATTCCGTGCACTTTATAGATCTAAGTGTACATTATGCCTTTTGTGGTCACCTAGGATGTAATTGTGGATTGGTACTTATACCGTTTGTATTATTATTATTATTGTTGTTATTATGATGTGTGTCTTAATAATGGAAAAAGGGTAAAGTCAGGTCAAGGTTCGGTTATACCTTGCTCTATAAACGTCTCATGAGATGCCCCTTCGAAATTGCAAATCTCTCGAATGGGTACATCTACCTAAGGGTAGTAGGTCATCCGCCCAGTGTATGCGGCCGAGGCCGGTATCATTTGTCCTAAGTAAACAATAACGTTGTGCATAATTGTGTTATTACTATTATTGTGTTGTACATTACTTACTAATATGTGACCCACTTTCAGTGACGTCATATCATATTCTTTCCGTACTCAGAATATGATTCCTTAGGATCTCCGGATCCGCATCCCATTCAACCACTCGGTCCTGTTGGATCATCCTGTTATTTTATTTTATTTTAATCAAACGAGTCAGGTTTCACATAAATATTTACTCCTAATTCATATTTTAGTCTACAATCACCAATACCCTTTTATGGTCAATGGGTGGTAGACGGAGTCTTGAACATTTTACTTTCTGCTACTTGCTAGTCGTAAAAAGACTAACCGTCCTATTTTTCTCCTTTGGACGATTGGGGTCCCTGGTTTGCATGCTATACCTCAGCCACTAATCCGCAGGTTTAGGTAAACGGTCTTGAGGCGTTGAAGAGTAAAGGAGTCTACTGTTTTTCATTGTTTTATGTTTTGTATTAAGGTACAACCTTTTCAAATTATGTAATTAATCTTATTTGATTCCGCTGCAACTATTTAAACATTATTTCCGCTGCTACTACTCCATTGTTTTGGTTATCTTATTTAGACCCTTTGTTTTGGGTAACTTTATTTAATTTGCAATATTTTATATTTAAGTCTTCCGCTTATTTACTGTTTATTTATTATCATCTTGTTTATGGGAGCATGGTTGCATGTCCCTATAAGCCTAAGGCGGTTACGAGGACATTAAAGTCTGAGTAATTGCTGGCGCTGTGACATCCCTTCAGTGTTCTAAGAAGGGGTGTTACAAACATATTATCCCTGTGAGGTTGGATCAAAATTGCATATGCCTATGGATCGCCTAAATATGTGCTATGACGTTAAATTCACTTGTTTTGCTTTGTTACCGCTTATGATGTTGCTTTTGACAAGGGCGAAGACTTGAAGGGTGTGTTGTAGGTATTGGTTATTGCTTGGTTATTGCTTGAGGACAAGCAAGTCTAAGTATGGGGTGTTTTGACTTCTTGTGTAAGAATGGGCTAAAGTGCAAGAAATAGAGTCTGCACAAGTTTTGAGCTAACCATGCAGGAATTCGAGCGAAATCGGAGTCAAAACGGAGAGGCCAAGTGAAGCTGAGCAGAGGTCGATATCAACCTCAAACATCGATATCGATCGTAGTTGTCGACACACTTTCTGAGTGTCGAGATAGACCACGCAGACCAACCAAGGAGGCACTCGATATCGACCCTCAACATCGATATCGACCTCAACATAGACATCGACTGGAGATGGACAAGTCGAGCAGAAATACAGACATCGATATCGACCCCCAACGTCGATATCGACCTTATCTCGACAGAAGATAGATCCGATTTTGAGACTCGGATTATGAATTCTATCATCAAGGCCACGGATTATCTTGTACTTCTAGATAGTTAGCAGCTAAATTTATCTTTTCCTTTAAGCTTTATCAAATTGTTTAAAGTTTTATCAAAATAAAAGATCTATCCTAATTGTTTGGATAGAGTTCATAGTTTAGATAGAAGTTACAATCCTTGGATAGCAAGGATTACTAGCCTATAAATAAAGCCCTAGGGCCTGGTTTGTTAGATCATCCAAGCAAGAAAGACAATAGCAATAGGCAATAGAAAGTTAGAGTTTTAGTTTTGAGCTTTAAAGTTTCAAGCGCTTACGATAGTTGGCGTTGAGATTGTAAAGATTCAAAGTTTTCCATTTATGCAAGTTTATTCAATTCAAAGAATGTCTACATTCAACATGAGCGAGTAGTCGCCCTTTCTTCTAGGGTCGGGATGAGCCCGACGATAGCCATGGTGGTAAGGTTTGTATGTCTCTAAAGAAGGTATCTTTTATCTCGCTCTACCTTGTGCTTCATCTTTAAATGCGAATTTAAGGAACTCATGTTGTAAAACTTGGGTAGTAATTAGGTTTTCTATTCGAAAGATTATAAACTCAATTATGACAAAGGTAGACGCAAATTAGGTTAAGTAATTGCAAGATCTCTTCTCCTATTTGTCGGTTTAGTTGAAAACCTTTTCCTTTATGATAAAAGCATGCATCTTTAGTGGATTCTTACTTATTCTATCATGGTTGTCGTCGCGGTAATCCTTGGCTTTGGAAGATCTTTTCTTTCTTAATTTTACATTCATATTTGCTCGCCGTTCGTTGAGTCATCGAAAAACCCAACACCTTTGTTTATTTCTGTTCATTACTTCTTTTCCATTCTTAAATCTTCGGCCTTTCTTTGCCGACGAAGAACTAACCCACTGCAGGAGAACATCGATATCGACCCTCAACATCGATATCGACCACGCTGATAGATCGACAGTCTTCTGAGTCAATCTCGAGACTCCTGGGTCACTGCTGCTGAAGGTCGAAATCGACCCCCAACATCAAAATCGACCTTCTGTATCGACTGGCAGACTTCTGAGCCAGTCGATTTCGTGGACTAACATCGATATCGACCTTTCCAGTCGATATCGACTACCGTTTTTATCTCTGCAGGTCTTCTGTTGCAGAAAGCATCGACAACCAAGGTCGACATCGAAGTTTGACCTCGAGATTGATGCTTCTGGTCGAACATTTAGGACGTGTCTTCAACGCTACTAGGATCCCGCTGACTCGCTTCCTCGTGGATCGAACCTGATTCCCTACTACTATAGCGGGGAGTCTTGAATTTATTTGAAGAGGCTAAGATTTGTATTGCTTTATATTTTATTATATATTTCGATTCAATTCTCCCCACATCAAATACATACACCCTTGGTAAAAAGAGTTGCCATCTGTTGGAGAATAAACAGTAAGAACGACTCAAGAAAATCACATATAGTCCTTGTTTCTTTGGAGAGAAAGATGAGGGAGGGAGACCTTCAAATGCAATCTTTGGAGCATCAACTGGTGGAAATGACGATGAGATTTTAAAATGAGTTTGGAAACTCAAATTGATTTGTCACCATTAATTAAAACCTACTGATACCTTCACATTCAACTCTCTAAAAAAACTTGCAAACTCAAAAATTCGTTCTACAATATTTAAGAGTAAGTCTGATAATGTTGAAACATCATGTAGCAAAAGCATTGCTTTCGTATTCCTCCCAATCTAGTTAAACTCAATCAAAACATCAAATTAAAGCTCAACATTTAATAGAGATGCCACTAATTTTGCATAAATTGTCATAAAAAGAAACTCAACCATCAATCCAATTAGCAGTTTAGCACTACACATTTAATAAAGTTAAGACTAAGAGATCCTCGCATTCTTGGACCATGCAAACAGTTAGTAGGCACTGTAAGAGCATAAACCTAGCACGATCTTTTCTAGCAAATTCAAAAGCAACCAAAATTTCCCAATCGCAAGTGTTCGATTACAGTTCAAGGCAAGCAAATCAAATGTTGAGTCGCATTTGCTGGTAGCAATTCCTGTATAATGCAACAAAAAAAGGAGATGAAATAAGGAAATGATTGAAGAATACCTGCGAGGGGATGAAATTTGTCAAACTGAAAGAACTTATCGGTAGAAGAAATTGTACAAGATTGGTATTCCTTATTCTATATTCAAAAAATGAAAAGAGCCAAAGAAACCACTTGCTTTTCAAAAGTAGGGTTACCGCCAGAAGGTTCAATTAGCAGTAAAGTATATTTCAGAAATCTACTAATAAATTAAAGAGAGCAAAGATTTCACCTTTGCGATGTAATTAGACTTAAAGACTTGATCTCAAGCGAATATGAAAAATACTATTATTGTAGAGAGATCGATAGACACAAGAATGCAACAAGAAAGCAAATTTCAACCTAAAATGAAAGAATTGAGCTAGAAGATTGTAGTTGTATGTCTGACACCGAAAGAAGCCTCTCAACGGTACAATGATTAAAAACATGTTCTTATGCAGAGTAGGGGTGGAAATGGGGCGGGTTATGGATGGATGAAGCCATTCCATCGCCCGCCTCGTGGGTAAATAATTCCACCCGCTCCACCCATCACCCGCAAACCTTTTCACTCTCATTCGACCCGCGCGAGTGATGCGGGTGGAGCGGGTGCCCAATGGGTGAAAACATGTAATTATGATTTGTCTTAAGAAAATTCAAAGATGAATAAAATCTTAAATTGTAACTTACAAATACTATAAATATGAGTTCGTGAAAGTCGAATACATGTCATACATCACAATAACGTGTTACAAAGTTACAAAATGAAAAGGGTAAAATAGTAAACTCACACACCCACCCACACACACATAAATTTCAGGGTTTTATGCGAGTGTGTGGAGCGGGTGTGCGGGGCGGGTTAATGGGCCGGGTTATGGGTGAAAAATCTTCGCCCATATTCCATCCATCACCCGCTTCACCCGCACTCCACTCCATCCGTCACCCACTTTTTTACGAGTTTTTGCCCGCAAAATTTATGCGGGTGAAGTGGGTGGAGTGGATACCCGCGGGTTATTTCCAACCCTAATGCAAAGGCTCCAAAAGGGACCAGTCCTGAATCTTGAAGTCGTGTGTATCAACTAAATGTAGGTTCTAGCAAAGAAAACAACAATTTTGCATGGTTATGGTACAAGTTATGTAATACGAGTTGAAGATATTCCATATCAAGAACATATAAATAGCACACAATAAAAGACGGGTAAAATTCAGAATGCAATCACAAAATCATATAAGCATGCTCACAAATAGACTAAGAAAACTGAAACCAACATAAAACCTTCCCAACAAACCAGTTATGTAATACCAGTTGAAACCTTCCCAACAAAAACTAAAAACATAAAACTCACATATCAAAGAGAGATATTTATCGACAACCAACATCACAGGACAAACCATACCAAATAGATCCTTATTCATAGCCCCACACACTATTTTTTCACCTCTTGCGAATGCAATAGGAAAACAGAATCTATGCCACCACATGATCAACAAATAGAATATAGAAGAAGAAGAAAAAGTCTTCAAACAATTACTCCAGATTCGTTCTCTAGAAAAAAAAGGTAAGAAAACCTAATTTAGGGAATTGGTAAAAAGAAGAAGAAAAGCCCATGTGATAAAAAAATTAAAAAAATCCCAACATCTCTTGGCTCAAAGCTACAAGAATACGAGCAGTAATCAACTATGAAACCAATCATCAACTCTCCATTCCTCCTAGCTTCTACAGTGGCAATTGATGATTCTGCCAAATGGCTCATCCATTCGGATATACCTAGATCAAATGCAAAATGCGCCACTGTCTATATCTAAATCTGCAGACCAAATAGAGATAGCATAAACAATGTCATCTTTTCCTTTGTTATACGGAATCACATTTCGACTTCTCAGTCGATCAACCAGTCTTCCACGAATTTCACCACCGACTGCAAAGTCTTGAGCAAGACCCCATGCATTTGCTTCAAATTCTTGAGCAAGACTTGTACTATCAACCATCTCCAATTCTTGTGCTTGCAACCTACCATGGCCAACATTGCCACACTCAATCTTTGCATTTAATTTCTGTATGGGCAGAAATCTTCAAGATTTCTCTTAATTCAATACAAATTTCAACAATTCTAGGGTCAAAGATCAATTTCATGTCTTGCACCCTAGGCCTAACTATGGTTGCAATAACAACAAATGCTAATACCGCCTGGGTAGACATTTCTACAAACACATTGGGTGCAACTGAACTTCCAAAATTTTCAGTTGAAATCACCCTAAAGTCATCCGACGCAATCTTGATTCGCTCAAACAAAATTACAACAGATTCACTCAACTCCTTTGATGTGTAATCATAATTAGTGGTTGGACTGGAATTTACCTTGGACCTATTGTGAATGGCCTGCGAATCATGTATGTTGTCTAAGGTATTATCTCGTTTCTTCAACCCGTTTGTTGATGCAGAGCATCTCCATGCCTCCCCTGTTTTGTCAATGGCGGCTAGCGCCTGAGTCTGTCCTATATTTAATAAAGCTATGAAACTCATCGTTTTGGGTCTTTTAGGTTTATTTCGGTTTTAATATGTTTTGGGTCGGATGAACCTGGTTCTGTAACGGCTATAAAGCCTGACTCCGTCTCCCAAAAGGGGTATCCAAAAATCTCAACTTTGCCTTCTTCCTCAAGAACTCTCGCTCACTGTTACATAGCAATTGATCGCTCGATCGGGGGTTTCTACCTTACACCTACTGATCCTCGACAATCTGCAGCCATTTTCGGACTCTAGAAGTCCCTAATTGGCAAAACCAGGTTAACCCACATCATTGGTATCAGAGCCTTCGACCTCTCGCCGCTTCCATGGCCGACGGAACACGTTACAGTGCCGCTCTTCAAGAGGTGAACAAGCGGGTGGATGAAATCCAGGAGTCGCTGCACTCGCACCAGTCCAAGAACGAACGCGATTTAGCCGAGATGAAAGACATGCTTCAGGCTCTCACTCACCTGATGCGACCCCCAGATGGTCACGGAACACAAGGGGGGCAAGGATCGCCCTATTCCGAGACAACCGCGCCGGGCTCGGGAGTTTCCGGGACATCAATCCCTCACGGTAACCCTCATTTTTCTGCGACTAGTCCTGCTATGACTTCTAACGGAGGTTCCGCCCTCCCCGGGGGTTTGGTTTCCCGTTTATCAAAATTTAATTTCCCTAAGTTTGATGGAAGCTCCTTGCGTTCATGGCTATATGTGAACAGTTTTTCGCTCTTGATAACACTGTCCCTGAGTTTAGGGTGCGTTTAGCCTCCTTGCACTTCACAGGGGATGCCCTTGAGTGGCATCATAATTACATCCGGGAAAGGAACCACCAATTTCCATCATGTTCGGAGTATGTGGTCGATATTTCCGCTAGGTTCTGTGAACTAATTGATGATCTGTTGGCTGAATTAGTGGGAATCAGGTATACAGGCGATGATGTTGCTTACCTAAAGGCCTTCGAGGGTGCTTTAACAAAACTCTCGCTCTCGAAATCTCATGCTCTAAGCATCTTCCTGGCGAACCTTAGCCCCCAACTCCAACTCCATGTGAGGCAGTTTAATCCAACATCCATACATCAAGCAGCTAAGTTAGCTAGGCTGCAGGAAGGCATCCTTAAACTCACCCCGAGCCGACACCCACATCCTACCACTTTCCCAGCCAAACACTCAACCCTCATCCTCCCGAAACCCCCACAAGATTAGTCCCTCCAAACACGTTCCAATGCCCCTAAGCACATCACAGACAAACCCCATCGATCCTTCACATCGGCCGAGATGCACGAACGACGGTCCAAGGGACTCTGCATGTTTTGTGATGAACCCTACACTCCTGGCCATTACCTTAAACACAAAAAGGCTCAGGTTCACTTGATGGAAGGAGAGGATGGTGTGAGTGATGAGGATGATCCCCTGATTTTCGAAACCGTACAGGTGGAGGAGCTTCCTCAAGACACCCCCTGCCACATCTCTATGAACGCTCTCACCGGGGTGCCTCAGTTCAACACCATGAGAGTTACTGGCTACTACAAACAAAGACCTATGACTATTCTCCTAGACTCCGGCAGCACCCATAACTTCCTCGACGAAGAGGTTGCTCGCGGATTTGGATGCCGATTAGACACCATCTTGCCTTTATCAGTCTCCGTAGCTAATGGGCAGCGTTTGGGAACTAATTTGGTCTCCAAGGACTTTTTGTGGCAAGTTAGAGGCCATGATTTCTCCACTGATGTCATACTTCTTCCATTAGGTGGGTGTGACCTTGTATTGGGCATACAATGGTTGGCTTCTTTAGGCCCGATTCTGTGGGATTTCAGCGAGCTTCGAATGGAATTCAAGCTCAACGGCAGAAAGCATGGATGGCATGGTTGTCCTAATGCCACTCAGAAAGTTGTTAGCAGCAGCAGCCTCATTCGGGCTCTCCATAGTAGCCCGCAGCTCGCCCTGTTGCAGGTTTGCACATCCCAGCCCAAACTGAACCACATCACCGCCACTGAGGAAGATACTAGCCACAAGGAGGGTCTTGACTCGATCCTTACCACCTTCAGAGTGGCCCTTGAGGAACCCAAGCAACTTCCCCCTTTTCGGGATGGTTTCGATCATCAGATACCGCTGATTTCAGGAGCTAACCCTATAAGTAAACGGCCATACAGGTACTCCTTTGAGCAGAAGGATGCCATTGAGGCTATGGTAAACGAGATGCTGCACTCAGGGGTTATTCGGCCAAGCTCCAGCCCTTATGCTTCACCGGTGGTTTTGGTGAAGAAAAAGGACAACACATGGCAAATGTGCGTGGATTACAGGGATTTAAATCAACAAACTATAAAGGATAAATATCCTATTCCATTGCTGGAGGATCTCCTCGACGAGCTGGGAGAAGCTTGCATCTTTTCTAAGCTTGATCTCCGGGCTGGATTCCACCAGATTCGGATGCATCCCCCGGACATCTTCAAGACCGCATTCAAGACGCACTCAGGCCACTACGAGTATTTGGTGATTCCCTTCGGCCTTACAATCGCGCCTTGCACCTTTCAAGGGCTGATGAACCATGTCTTTCGAGCGTACCTCCGGCGCTTTGTCCTAGTTTTCTTTGAAGACATATTGATTTACAGCACTAACTGGCCAAGCCACTTACATCACCTTGAGATTGTGATGCAGCTTTTGCAGGAGCATCAGCTCTTTCTCAAGCCGTCCAAATGCACTTTTGGGGCGACGAAGATTGAGTACCTAGGCCACTTCATTTCAGCATCAGGAGTAAGCACGGACCAATCAAAGATACAGGCTATTCTATATTGGCCAGTCCCATTGACGAGCAAGCAGCTACGAGGGTTCCTTGGGCTCGCTAACTACTATAGGCGGTTTGCGAGGAACTATGGAATGATTGCTCGCCCCCTCTCTGACCTATTAAAGAAAAATCAGTTCAAGTGGTCCGATGCGGCTGAAGTGGCATTCCAAGCGTTGAAACAGAGTCTCTCATCCACGCCGGTGCTGGCTTTACCGGACCCGAATAAGACCTACGTGGTGGAGACGGATGCATCAGGCATCGGTATTGGAGCTGTGCTGATGCAAGATCATCATCCCATTGCATTCATTAGCCGAAAACTCAGTCCTAGACAGCAAGCCTTGTCAGTTTATGAGCGGGAGCTCCTTGCCATAGTGTTTTCTGTGCAAAAGTGGAGCGCCTACCTCACGCACAAGCACTTCATCATCCGGACCGATCAGCGAAGCTTAAAATTCCTATTGGAGCAAGCTGTGATGACTCCCTTTCAGCACATGTGGGTGGCTAAACTGTTGGGGTATAGCTATGAAATCCAGTACAAAAGGGGAAGGGAAAATGCCCCCGCGGACGCCCTGTCCCGGGTCACCCACTCGCAGCTGTTGCAAACTCACCTTCATGTGGGGGATCAGGATCTGTTAAGGAAGATAAAGGAATCCTGGTCATCGGATCCCATTACCCAAAAGCTTCTCTTGGAGCTTCAGAACGACCCCGCGAGCCACCCTAAATTTTTGTGGGATCAAGGGGAACTGAGAAGGAAGCATAAGCTGGTGGTGGGGAATGATAAAGCACTGAAAACTCATATCCTCAAGTGGCTCCATGATTCACCCATGGGTGGTCATTCAGGTAGGGACTCTACCATTCAACGGGTCAAGCAATTATTTTATTGGAAGGGACTGCACAAGGAGGTTCGTGATTATATTCGGAATTGCGCTATATGCCAGCAGAACAAGTATGACAGCTCGGCATCACCCGGGCTTCTTCAACCCCTCCCGATTCCAGGCGGGATATGGGAGGATATAAGCTTTGACTTCGTGGAAGGATTGCCCAGTTCTAAAGGCAAGCAAGCTATGTTGGTTGTGGTGGATCGTTTGAGTAAGTATGCTCACTTCCTAGCCCTTAAGCACCCGTACTCGGCTCTGGATGTCGCTCACTTATACCTCGATCAAGTGTACAAGCTGCACGGGTTCCCTCAAACCATCGTCAGCGATCGGGATCCCATTTTCATAAGTGATGTATGGCAAGAATTGTTCAAGTTGCAGGGAGTCACTCTTAACTTGTCTTCCGCTTATCACCCCCAGAGCGATGGGCAAACGGAGGTCACAAACCGCACTCTCGAGACATTCCTTAGATGTATGTGTTCCGAAGCACCTCACACTTGGGCTTCCTGGCTTCCACTGGCTGAGTTTTGGTACAACACCTCGTTTCACACCGCCATTAAGCTTACTCCATACGAGGTTATGTACGGACAACCACCCCCCTTCCACCTTCCATACCTGCCTGGAGAGAGTAAGGTGCGGGAGGTCGATCGGAGTTTGAAGAAGCGCAAAGAAGTGATACGAATGCTCAAATTCCACCTCCAGAGGGCTCAACATCGAATGTCTCAGTTGGCTAATCGGAAGAGGACCGACAGAGTCTGCAAAACGGGGGACTCGGTTTACCTCAAGCTCCAACCCTTTCGCCAGCACACACTGCGGCCTCATGGTTCACAGAAACTATCACCACGTTACTTTGGTCCGTTCATGGTGACTGAGAAACTTGGACGGGTCGCCTACAGATTGCAGCTGCCGCACACGGCTAAAATCCATGACGTGTTCCACGTGAGTCAGCTCAAGCTATGCCCCAATCCAGCTGAGGTAGCCCCTACGGCTTTGCCCCACTATGTACCCGACTTGGGTATCGATCATGAACCATAGGCCATCTTGGATCGCCAGTTCGTGCGTCGCGGGAATGCGGCAGCCACTCGTGTCCTGATCAAGTGGAAGAACAGCCCAGTGGAGGAAGCCACCTGGGAGTTCCTCGATCACCTTCAGCTTCGCTTCCCACATTTTAATCCTTGAGGTCAAGGATTCTCCACGGGGGGAGTACTGATGCAGAGCATCTCCATGCCTCCCCTGTTTTGTCAATGGCGGCTAGCGCCTGAGTTTGTCCTATATTTAATAAAGCTATGAAACTCATCGTTTTGGGTCTTTTAGGTTTATTTCGGTTTTAATATGTTTTGGGTCGGATGAACCCGGTTCTGTAACGGCTATAAAGCCTGACTCCGTCTCCCAAAAGGGTATCCAAAAATCTCAACTTTGCCTTCTTCCTCAAGAACTCTCGCTCACTGTTACATAGCAATTGATCGCTCGATCGGGGGTTTCTACCTTACACCTACTGATCCTCGACAATCTGCAGTCATTTTCGGACTCTAGAAGTCCCTAATTGGCAAAACCAGGTTAACCCACATCATATGTCATCAAGAATAGAGAATGGAAATTGTTAGAGTCCTCACTGATTTATGGATTCGTTTCTTCGATTGAGGATTCAATCTTCTCCCCAATTCTTAGAGACTAAGGCAACCCTCCATCGGAACAAAGCTCATCCCCTCGAACACAGGCTTTGCTCACTTGGTGTCCACAAATTCCTTACTCAAGGCTTCCAATGCTTCTTGCAATTTTTTTGCAAATCATCATCGTCAACTGAGAAGGCCTCGTCTACTACTAGTACTCCCATCTAATTCTCGTCAACTATAAAGAACGTGCACAGAACCACCGATCAAAATCAAAAGAGCGGTTTCTAAAACCCCAGATCTCCAAACGTGTAGCAGAGAGAAGAAAGAAAGCAAGAGAAAAAATAATTAAAATGGTAGAAATTCATCTAGTCTAGACATGTGGATAGACTGAGAAGACTTGAAAACTTTGAGCTTTAATATTATAGAGGATAATATCCACTAAATGTAACTGCCCTGAATTGTAGGAGTCTGATCTCGACCACTTTTCTTACTGTTTTGTGGGTTGTTCTCTTCGGATTTTTCGGATACCGATTTTTTCAGTTTCTCGAGTTATCAGACTCGTGGTATAATTAGACCTGTCAAAACACAACCCGACCCAGTCGGCCCGACCTGAACGCCCGAAAAATTTTTGACCTGAACCCGGAAATTTTTTCTGACCCGAACTCGAAAACCCAAAAATTTTCCGGATAATCTGGGTTTCGACCCGGTGACCCGATTGACCCAATAATTTTGACCCGATTTACCCGGTTGATTTATAATTATATATGATTAAATTTTTTATGGAGATTCCAATTTATTACATTTTATAATTATAATCATTTGATCTTTCATTTTCAAATCAACTTTTATATTTATTTGTATTGTGTAATACTCCGTCCGATCGATAGTATTTGATTTTTTATTTTTCAACAAATTTTTTTAAAAAGATAAAAATTCTAAAAATATTAAATTATTAAAACAAATCTATGCTTATTACTAATTACATGAAATTATTTTTAAAAAATTATTTGAAATTTTGAAATTTTATATAATATTACATTTTATTAAAAATTACGAGAAATAATAAAAATCAAATATTTTGGATCAGATATAGTATGTAATTACAAGCACTAGAACTTATGAACCACGTCTTTAATTTTAGAATTTTAAAATTATCGCAAAATTATCAAATTATGATTTTTTTTAATTTAAAAAAGAAAAAATTAACTAACCCGAAATGGCGTGAAACCCGTTCAAATTCGGATATATTCGAAACCCGTTTTACCCGGGACCCCACCCGAATGACCTGTTTGACCGGTGTAGGTATAATGGTATGTCTAATCAATTTCGTGTTCAAGAAAAAAAAGGGGGGAGGGGGGGGGGCTAGATTTGTAATTGAACAAAAATTGCTGCGGGCTGAGTAGACTACAGAGGAACACCCTGGACCTGGTCGCTTCCCACACGCCCCACACCGGGAGCTTCTTGGAGCTCAAGAAAACATGAAACTCGCAACCCTTTCAAATCCCCAAACTTCACTGTAGAAATCTCACATGTCTCTGAGAATCTTCGTTGCAAGGTCTGTGACTGTCAGATCAAAGATGAAGTTCTTTCCGCTGATGATGTCCAGGGCAAGACTATTCGCCCTTTCTTCTTCCCGTTCACCGCTCCGTTGCTTTTCGCCTGCTTCATCTCCCAATGTTTCGCCGCAGCAGGTGCAGCAGCCGATCGCCGCCGCCACTGCCACTGTCACCGCCGATCTTGATTTCGACGGAACTCTGTCTGCGACCAAGCATTTCGTAGTCCAAGAACCTCTTCAGCCCGGAGTCATCGTGTATGACGGCGTCTGCCATCTCTGTCACCGAGGTTCTTCCTCATTTCTCGCTCTCTCTCTTGCTTCGTTCTCCGGTTGTGATTTTCATTTTCAATTTCCTGTTTCATAGAAAATCGCATTTGCGTTTTTATAGTTTTTGCTTGTTCTTGTCGTTCCGATTTCTTCGCCATTTTTTTTTTTTCATTTTACAATTTAAACCCTAATACGCCGACTTTCCCCCCTTTTCTTTTCTCTTTTGTCTACGGAAAGAAGCAACAGTATAGAATCTGGATAATCGATTGACATTTGGATCTAATTTACAACTCAAAACCCTAACGCGATCCCTTTTTCTCGTCACTTTGTCAACGGAAACCAGCAACAACGGCAAATTTGGATAATGAGGTCGGTTGGTATATATAAATTGATCTATTTAGGATCGAAAAACAGCGGATACTAATTCCAAGTGAAGCTCACCCACAGTGAAGTTTCTCTCTACTGAATCCTTTGATTTCGTAAATTCCAAGTGCAGGGGTGAAGTGGGTGATCAATGCAGACAAGTACAAGAAGCTCAAATTCTGTTGCCTGCAATCCAAAGCAGCTGAGCCTTATTTGCAACTCTGTGGTGTTACGAGGGAGGACGTTTTGCGTCGTTTTATATTCATTGAAGGATTCGGTTACTACCATCAAGCTTCGACTGGTACAAAACCTCTCCCTGAAACTATAGATCTTTAAAAACTTTCCACTAGCCATTGTTTAGCAACCTTGGAATATGGAGGTTTAGCAGAATGATCATTAGTGTTTATTCTGTCTGCAGCTGCGCTGAAGGTGCTCTCACACCTGCCATTGCCTTACTCCGCTTTGAGTGCTCTGCTGATATTCCCAACTCCGTTGAGGGATGCTGTGTATGATTACATTGCAAAGAGGCGTTATGACTGGTTTGGAAAGGAAGAAAACTGTCTTGTGTTGAAAGAACCAGAGCTGCTCGAGCGCTTCATTGACGCCGAAGAGTTATGGAAGAAGAGGAATTCCGACATTTGACGATTCGTTTGTTAGCCTAATACTTGAGCAACGAATATTCAGATAGTAGAGAAGAGTGAGAGGTATATTAGTATACGTCAAAGATGTTTTGGTAGTTGATCAGAAACGTGAAGATTTGAATTGTAAATGAAGTTTTCAGCCCTCTAAAGGGCCTTTTGCTATTAACCTTGGAAGATATCTCTTGATCTTTATACCATGTTTTCCATGGTTGCTGGAAAAGCTTAACTCTAGCTGGAATCTGATCAAAAGTAGGCCAGTTGTGGGCTGTAGTTGCTTAAAAGTTACCATCGTGATCAAAGATTTCTTTCATGAGGCTCCAACCAAGGAAACCCCAGAAAATCGAAAATCTCCCTCTCCGTCTTCAAATGCAGGCTGACCTTGGCTCTTGATCCCTGTAGCTGAAGAGTTTAGGGGTCTGAAGAATTTAAATAGAAAGGAAGGTGTTACGACTTGATAAGAACGAGGGTTGATCTTACCCGCTTGCCATCGGAGCCATGGGTTGCAGGAAACAAACCCGTGTCATCGAGTTGGTATCCTTTTGAGCCAGCTAGTATTCTCAACCTACACCGTCGAGTTGACACCAAAATTAGTAGCATTAGGTTGAAATCTTCATTGACAGAGAATTTGGAAGTCGGTCTAGGGAGGGGAACCCACATGCAGCTTCCTTCGAAAATCTTACCAAGACTTTCGAGGAGGAGAGATTTTGAACAGACATACCTCCTATTCAGTGTATCATTGCCCGTCCAATGTACCAGTCCGAATGCAAATATGTCGCTAGGATAAACCTATACACAACGAAAGTGTTTTTATAGCTAGTCGCTTCTGATGGGAAAGAAGTATGAACTCCTACCTTAATATCTATCCGGTGGCGCAATTCTCGACCAGGATACGTGCACAAGCCAAAATATGTGTCGACCACATGATGAGTACCCTATAAAGTGGTGCATCAACACGCAAGAAGAGGCAAGCTATATCACAACAGAACGAGGATGATAAAGAACATACGAAGCACCCGAGAAAAAAGGATCTGCACGTATTCATTCCTTATGTCCATATCAAATTGTTGAGGAGAATGATATGAAGAAATCACATTACCTCCTCATTGTGAGTATTGAACATCAAATCTTCTCTTAAAAAGTTCATCTCCTTTAACTTTTTCACATATTTTGCAAGGAAACCTCTATGGCTGAAAGAACAATACAAGGAACTAAAGTCGAGACTTTTTTTTATTTCATCCAATGATGCTATACCAAGATATCAAAATCCAAGTAAATAGGATAGACTGCAGTATATAAAACACAAAGCTGTAAATGCAATTTAACCATTCTACCTTAACTCTAAAAAGGTGATGACACTCAAATATTCAGTAGCAAATTATATATACAGGAATGGAAGGAATGGTTTGAGTTACAGCATCAAATGAGAGGCGTTCTGACATTTCCCTCACCTTTGTCCATCAGGATGCGTAATTATAATGTCAATATCACCACACGAAGATTTCCCACGTCTATATGATCCACCACAAACTGTCGTCACCTTTCAAACAAAATATGGCACATCAGAGCACCAGCAAACAATATATCCACATCAGTTTGGCATTGATAAATGACCTTGAATAAGTTCAGCTAGTTCTATACTTGCATAAAAAGTGTAATTAGGATTACCCCATGCAGAATATCCTCTGCAGCTTTCTCCAACAGTTTTCCCATCTCCGAGACCTATAATTTTGGAAACAGGCAGTCAGAAAAAGAGCTTACTAAGTGGATCTCTGCAGTAGAATTAATAAAAGCTGAAACAATACCTCATGACGAGGAATTCGCGCCTTGATATCATCAAAGTATTTCAATCCCAACCTCTGAGCTTTCGTCAAAGACTCATCATTTTGTAAATCTTCTAGTGTCCGGTGGCCTTTCTCGTATAGCTTCAAGGCAGTGGCAGGACCAATGCCCCATACTTCCCCAAACAGTGAGATTGTTCTTACCTAACAAAATGAGGCAATTATAATACTACTAAAGGCCGCAAACAACACTTGTTTATAATGTCTAGTAGAACTTGAACGAGTTATTATGATTTTACATAACTCACCAAAAGTTCTCATAGTTTCAAATTCAAATGCTAAGCAAATATTGGGTCAGAACTCAGAAGTACACCTTTTCATCTTGCACAAAATGCTCCAACTTGGACAACTTTCCTGTCGTTACAATTTCCATTATCTGAAACCAAGTTGACAGGGTAGAAATCTTAGCAAAAGAGATATAACATCATTCACTCCAACGGATATTACTAAGTCGGTATAAACCTACATGCTCTTGCAATGATTTTCCAATTGCAGGCAAATGCTGGATCTGATCAATACTCTGTATTTTAAAAGGAAGTTTCTCTATAACTGCAATGGCCTTGTGATAGCTATACGATCTCCTGTCCTCACCCAATGCTTTGACAATGAAAATGAGAAGTATCAATAAGAGCACTCATAAGACACACACACGATAACATAAAGTAGACTGAAGATATACCCCTAGCTTATTCATTCTCACCTCTATATATGTCAATCAGCCTGTTGAATATCCCTGTAATATCGCTATTGAGATCCGGTGGATTGTATGCTTCTGATGGACTAATCTGATCATCAAACAGCATCAATTATTCAGTTTCCCAAAAACTCAATTTGTGTTAACTTTAGAAATTCAAGCATAAGCGCAATATCAATATGCATTCAACAACTTCTTTTAACCAAACATGTACACAAACACATAAACAAGTGCAGGTAACGTTGTTAGTGAAATCAGATTTTGATGTTTCTCAATGATAGAGTGACCTTATTGTAGTCTTTCAAGGAGACTGTGTCCTCAACTATTGCATCAGTTGCTGTTGTATCCCTAATATCTCTGCCCGAGTCTCTAGACACTTCAGGTGACGAGGACATTGACTGGCTGGAATGCAATGGACCATCTGTTTCCGGGTTCTGATTTTTTGATTGTGCAGAAAGTTCAGGCGTGGATCCAAGAATGCCCTTTTCTGGCACATCATCGTCTTTGAGAACATAATAATCCTGTGGGACCAATTCTCCTACTTTCAAACTATCTTCTAGCCACTGATATAGAAGCAGACTCTGCAGAAAGAAAAAATGAGACAAACACAACGTAAATTTGTAATCCACCACCCCCATTGTATTGTATATCAACAAAAAATTCACTCAAATGGGAAGGTTTACCAATCAAAAAACTAACACCACCTAGCAACATTAGCCTGCTATATAAGCCACCACTTTACAATCCAAATTTAAATTCTCGCAAAATAGTACTCGAATCATACTCTACGAAAGCTAGCATGCAAAAGTCCTATTAGGGTGGCCCTGATTTTTTCCCTTCCTATGAACTATTCCTCAGTTGGATATAGTTCAGTTTCGTATGTGAATTGTGATCATTCAAACATGATTAAACCGAGAATCCATTAAAACTAATGTAATCAATGTGACACAAGGATCAATTTGTAACGAAAAAATCTGACCCCTTTAAAACTAGCCAAGCTGTCACCACCAATGTGCTTGAGAGCGCCCCAATTCATGGCAAGAATATGGGTGACACTCTGTGACAAACTATCTTCAATTTTAGCCCCCATTTGCTCCAATTTCAGTTTCCATATCTGTTTGGAACCACAAAATCGATGAAATCGGATTGACAAAGATAATTAATTTGAACTCACCGAAGCCCAAATGTAAGAATTACTTGACCTGTAATCGGCGAGCCTGGACACCCGAATTGACCAGAAAGACGATCATCCCGGAGAAGATGCCGCTAGAATCGGAAATGGGATTAGGGTTTAGGTCTCTCTTCCTTTTGGGTTTTGCCGCCATTTTTCTTCACTGGGTATCCTCCTTTCACCAGAATCCAATACAGACACTTTGTGGCGCTGCCTCCATGGGAATGAGAAAACCTACCGAATTGTCGAGCAAGAAAGCTCTGGAGCGAAGAAATGGAAGGTTGAAGGAGGGAAAATGAAATTGTGTTATTTCTGATATTCGGCTGGTATTTATACGGCTGGTACACAATGGACTGGGCTAGGCGTTTGAACCTATGCTTCACTCCGCTTCCCGATAATAAACTCAAACGCCCCTCTTCAAGTCGCAGGTAGCTCTGCAACTCCGAGCTTGTCCAACACTAGAAAGAAGCATAATTCGAGTAAAGCTTTTGTAAGGATGTTTGAAAGCTTATCCTAGGAAGTGACATGTCAAAACGCAATCAAACCTTCAAAAACCTTCTCGCGAACATAGTGACAATCAAATTCCACATGTTTCGTTCTTTCATGGAAAACATGATTTTTCACAATGTGTATGGTTGTCTGATTATCACATCGAACGGGAATCAGAGTGATATTCATAACTCCAAGTTCAGACAACAATCAGATCAATCAAGCAATCTCTATGTACACTCGCCTGATTGACCTATATATACTTTGCTTCAACCGAAGAAAGTGACATTGTGGCTTGCTTCTTCGATTCCAAAATATGAGGCTTCCACACAGGACCACCACATATCCACTTATTGATCTCTTAGTAAGAGGACACGACGCCCAATATGCATCCCTGTAGGCTTGCAAGTAGAAAGAATCTAATCGGGATAAAAACAAAGACCGTTGTTGTGTACCCTTAAGATAGCTCAAGGTCCTTAGAGCTGCATCAAAATGTCTCACTCGAGGATTCCTCATAAACTGGCTAAGAAACTGTACGGTAAAGCTAATGTCAGGCCTTGTGTAAGTGATGAAGTTCAGCTTGCCCACTATCTTCGTGTAATCCGTGGGATTGACCAACAATTCTCCACCATCCATGACCATTTCCGTGTCACCAATAAGGGGACTCATAGAACTTTATCACAATTGAATTCCTCAATTTTCCACCTTCCATGGCCATTCTATTGTGGTGTAGCTACAGATGAGGTATTGTGCATAATCCCCTTACTGTGAAAATACTCAAATGAAGCATGACTCGGCCCTAATTTATTAGCATCATTAGTTTGAATTGTCTGAAGATGACAATTGAAGTGTGTCTCTGCCATTTCTACAAACAACTTAATCACATAGAAAGCACTACTTTTGTAACCATTCAAGTGGACCCAGGTTGAACAACTGAAATCATCCACAACCATGACAAAATATCTGTTGCCATTGTAATGTTGTACCTACAAGAGTCCCCGGAAATCAATGCGCAACAGTTGAAAAGGTCTTGTGGTGGTAATCACACTTACGAGAAAGGACAATCTTTGTTGCATTGCTCTAGCACACACCTCGCAGGGTGTAAGAGCTTCTACATTATCAATACTTGAAAATAAGCGATGCAATTTGGGAGAGGGTAAATGTCCAATTCTATGGTGCCAAGTCTGAGCACTTATTGCAGCAACTACAATTACTCTACTAGTGTCATCACGAACTTCTATCTCAGCTACTTTCTTCTCTAGAAGTACAAGCCATGGATACATCTTCCAAGCATAAGAGATTTCTAGCCCTGCAAACCCTATATTAAACATAGCCGAGGAGTGAACAAGATTGCATGCCCTGTGTCTCTCACAAGCTTACCAACTAACAAAAGATTGCATTTGAAATAAGGCATGAACATCACTTCTTTCAAAATCAATCCATCTGCTAGTTTGATGCTCCTTATGGTGTCCGCAATTAGTGAATAACTAGTGGGCAACATGATAGAGAAAGGCTTGTAAATGGGAGCTTATGACACAAAAAAATATTTGTTCGCGCATATGTGGCTTTTTGGCACTAATGTCCAATATCCAAATGCACTTTGAATCACCATTATCAAGAGCTATACCTACAAATCCAGCAAAATACTTGCCTAATCCCATATATCTCTACTTTTCTGTCAACAAATTCAAAAGTTATGCATACTCAGCAGTCATGTGCTTTGGAAAGCTCACAACATCTCTCCATCATCATAAATCGGTGTTGCAACCTTCCTACCTTTGCTATTTTTCTTCGAAAAACCATGAATAAAATAACATTTATCAACTTCATGGTTTGTCTTTTTGCAATGAGTGCAAAATAGGGCTGGGCTTCCGGTCCGGTCCAAGACCGGTGGACCGTAATCTCTAAGAACATGGACTGCGGATTGGACCAAGACTGGAACTTATGGTCCCGGTCTTTCCGGTCCTCGTTCCGTAAAGACCGGTTGGACCAGAACTTTACAGCAGCCCTTGTTCGCCCTTTTACAGAAGCCCCTGTTTGCATTTTGCGTTAAATCAAACACCTGTAAATTGAAAATTCATTCATTCATGATTTGATTTCATTCATTCGTGCTTCATGCATGATCAAATCCTCAAAAGTGCAACATTTAAAAGTTAAACACAATGACAAATCCAACCTAAATTCAACGTACAAAATGATTCTAGTGTAAAATTAAAGTAAACACATCCATAAAAAAAGGTTTTGAAATCATGAATAGCAAATGTACATTGAAATTTGTAATCAACTGAATCCATTATCTTGCAAGCTCGCCTTGAGTTCTTGTGTGAGAGCACCTAGAAGGTAAAACAAACAAAAGCTAAGGTAAATAATCCCTCTTACTTACGTTGCACGAATGTTTTGAAGAAATTTCAATGGATATCGAATTACTCATAATTCTGTTAAAAAAAAAAGCAAAAAACAAGTGCTTTAATCTCATTCAGAGTTATATACTTGATAAAACTAACCATTTGAATACACATTTAGCCTTTTAAGTAACAAAGTTTCTTGTTAAATTGAATTGAACACCCTTGACTAATGTTGGTCAAATTGAATCTACTCAATCTAGCCTCACTTTATGTAGTTTTTTTAAATTTTTTTCAAGCACAAAGCCTAGACTAAAGTCAACATTGACATTTCTCTAACCCTTACATTAAAAATCGAATATAGATCTAAAATATTACAAATTGAAATTTCTTAACCCTAGATTTAAAATCAGGATGAGATTCTTCAATCTTAGTGTAAAATATATATGATTTATCAAAATCTATACTAAAATCGACATTATTGTCAAAATATACACAAAAACCTAGATCTAAAAGTGAAATTGAGAGAAAGTGTCGAGTGACTTACCGAGAGAGCCGAGAGGACTGGTGGCCTGAGAGAGGCGAAGAGTTGGTTGAGCGAGGGCCAAGCCGTCGAGGGCTGGTGTGACTACCCACTGTCGAGGGATGGAGTGACGAATGAGGGTGGCGGCGGGACAAACAGAGAGTGAGGAGAGGAGGGTCGAGGCGAGGTCTGCACACATACGAACAGAGAGAAATTTAAATGAAAGTGAGAAAGAAACACGTTTGACTTTGTGTTTGTGGGCCTCTTTTTTTTAATGATATGGATTCCGGTTCGGACAGGAAATTCCGGTCTGGTCTCGGATTTTGGATTGAACCCAAAAATTAAAAAATCTTGGACCGTGGACCAGACCGTAATATCCCGGTCCGATCCAAAGATCGTAAATTCCGGCCTGGTCCCGGTCCAATTCCAGTCCGATCCAATTTCTGGCCAACCCGGCCTAGTGCAAAACATCCTTGTCTTCTTAGCTTGAGCTTGCACATCACCTTTCTTTGCCTCAGCATTGAAAGACGATGTCAAATTCACATTCAAACTCATTTGATTCTTGAACTCCCGCTGAGTTTTTCTAATTGCGAGATCATCGAGTACGCAACACTTACACTCGGTAATGGATGCATCATAAGCACAGATCCTCTAGCAGAGGTGTAATTCTCATTCAGTTCTATGAGAAATTGCATCAACTTTTGTTCCTCATATAATTTCATGCTTTCTTTTCCAGATCCACACACACGGTGGAACTTTCCTCAAATTGTCAATTCTTCCCAGAGTACTTTCAGTTTGTTAAAGTACGCAGAGATGGTGGATGCACCTTGAGTGAACATACTCAATTCTCTCTATGACGTGAACATTTGAGCTCCATTGATTTGGCCATATCTTGATTCCAGCTCTTCCTAAATTTCCTTCATAGTGTTGGCATAAATGACACTGCTATGTTCCGGATCTAAGCTATTCAGGAGCCACTAATGCGAATCTCACACAGAAGGGATGACCCGATCGATCGAATGGTAGCCGAATTTGTTCTCGTGGATGCCCGAATCTCACAAACCCCGTTGGAATCACGAGGACCAATCCTTGTTCGAATCTCACAAACAAGAACGGATTCTCAACGCCGCTTCTCACTGTCCTTAGGATTCGAATATCTCGAACAAGATGAAAGCTTCAAGTTTGTTTTTTTTTTTTCTAAAATCAGGATGTCCTCTTTCCTGCTTCATTAACTTGCTTAAATAGAGATTACAAAAGATAGATAAATCCTAAAAGAAAAATACTAAAATCCTAATAAGATAAACTCAAATCTAAAATGATAAACTTAAATCCTAGCATAATAACATAATATAAAAATTACCACTTTTTAAATACTAAGATATTCTAAAATTAACTAAAATAACGATATAAGACAATCATGGGTTATTTTTAATCATCATCACTTTGAAACCACAAATAAACTCTACTATCACGTTGTTGGGAAATTTTGACCCTCTTCCTCTTAAATTCCGATCTTCGTATAAACTAAAAAGTTGTAACCCTTGAAAAGATCTTCAAAACAAGTACTCATGGGTTTTCTAAATCCAAATACATTCATAGATATGTCTGTTTTACTGAGGCTGCCATCATTGGCATCTCCCGAATCGTGAATTGTATCATTCTTCCTTTGTTGACCTTGAGTCGTCCTAGACTCGTGTAGCACTTGAAAAGTCAAAGGAGAACAACATGGGACAACATGCGTATAGTTTATAGACAAGACATCATCGTGCTCTTCAATTGGTGATGAACTTATTTCTAGCTCCACAACTCCAACAAGCTCATCAATTAAGAATGGGGCTGATGTGATCACATTAAACTCTATATCATCATCATAAATATCATAGTCAGGAGTAAGGGCATCATAGTTCATCATTGGGGCCTCTTTCACGGATTTATTAAAGCAAGATTTGTGTGGAACGCTCATCTCAAATTCCTGATCCGACACATCCACCCTATTATGGAAGTAAACAAATGGGGCATGGTGCTCGTATAGACATGTCATAGAGTAGGTGCATTTGCAATTCAATCTCGTCGACTCCGGGCCACAATTCGACCATCTCAAGACACCAAGAACCATCATCAATCAAATGCTTCCCGGTAGCCTACAACATGGTTAGTAGCAGAACTAGCAATACCCAAAGAAAGGTCTAACCCGAGAAAAATGTGATATTGTGACAACCTCAACAACACAATAACAAACACAAGTATTAGGGTCAACTGCTAACTTTCTTATGGTCGACCAGTAACTTTACAAACAACACAACTTCAATCTTTTTTTTGTAATACAAGCAAGGCAAGAAAAATAAAAAAAAAAACAAGATTAGGAAAGACATGCAAAAAGAATAGGAATCGGAATCCTTGTCTTTGGTGAACAAGGAAAACCGGCAAGGCAGGGCGAGAAAGCGTGCAGGCGTGTACCTAGAGTCACGCAGGTGTGCAAGCTTCAAATGAGGTTGTTCGTGCGTAGCTGCGATTAGAGCGGGGTTTTCGCGACTGAATGGAGGGTTGGTGATGGTCGGGAGGTGGCTGGAGATGGGGGTGGTGGTCGGAGGGTGGTAACGGTAGTCGGAGGTGGTGGTGGAGAGGAGGTGGTGACGGTGTTGGTTGGTTAGGGTTTGCGAAATTTTTTTTCTATTTTTGGATTTCTGTGTTTTGGAAAATTGAATCGTTGAAATTAAAATAAAATAAAAAATTAAATCGGATATAAACTACTACTTGTCGATGATGTGACAATTGATACCACTTGATGCGAATCTCATGCATGAGAATTGACCTGATCGATCGAATGGCAGTCGTATTCGATCCTACAGATGACCGAATCTCATGAACACCGTTGGAACCATGAATATTAATCATTCTTGAATCTCACGACAAAAACATATTTTTAGGATCGCTTCTCATGGTCCTTAGTTGTTCGAATCTCTCGAATAATTGAAAGCTTCTCGCTCTCGGTAGGGTTTGAGTTCACGTTTTTCTTTGTAAATAAGGGATGGCCTCTTTCTTGCTTCATTAAATTACTTAAATAGAGATTACAAAATATGGATAAATTCTAAAAGAAAAATACTAAAATCATAATAAGATAAAATCAAATCCAGAAGAATAAACTCAAATCCTAACATAATAACATAATGGGTTCGTATGAGGCGGAGTTAATAAATTGACTAAAATTATAAAAGGATTAAAATTTATAAATGTTGGTTAAAATAGTTAAAAATTTTAAAAACAAGATAGTCTCCGTATGGAGCACAAAAGTATTGTTTTAATTGTGATAAATAAAAAAGAAATGCAAAAAGAGTGTTTTCGTCGCCGTAAAATATAGCAAGTCACCAACGATGGTACTGTTGTCGAGCGACTCCCATTGTCGCCTCACCTCTGCTGCAAATTTCGGAGATGAGACCCCCTTCGCAGCAACATGTCTTTAATAATAGAGGATGATGGTGAGTTACATACCTATACGAGGTCCGGTCTTCGTCTCCGGCACCAACCACGCCTGTGTAGCCACAAATCAGAGATGGACGAAGGAGACCCACTGTCGTCGTGCCACTGCTCCCTATCTCAGTCTAGATGAAGGTCGACCACAAAAAAAACCTATCTCTGCGTACAGGTGAAGAGGGTTGGCAGGGGTGAAATTTTCATAAAAGGTCAGGGGTGTTTTTGTCTTTTTGATAAAAAAAACCCAAAAAAGCTTGTTGCTTTAGTTTTTGTTTTTAACTACAAACTCACTAAATGGGTACCATACACATGTTAAATATAAAACTCCTAATTTTACTACTTTTTTACCTACTAAAAATGCATCCATACATACCCAATATAAAAACTAATACTTATTAAATACTAAGATATGCTAAAATTAACTAAAATAACAATATAAGACAATCACGGATTATTTTTAATCTTCATCTCTTTGAAACTACGAATGAACCTCTATTATCTCGTCGTTGGGCAATTTCGACCCTTTTTCTCTTAGATTCTGAACTTCTTGTAAACTACAAAGTTGTAGCCCTTGAAAAGATCTTCAAAAGTAATACTCGCAAATTTTCTAAATCCAAATACATTCATTGATATGGTTGTTTTACTAAGGCTAATAGATATTGAAATCTCCCGGATTGTATCAGCCACGATATGACCGTATCGTTGCAACAATCCCAGATATGAGATTGTTGTGGATCCTCCTCGTCAGGCCTCGAAAAATTTCTGCAGATGAACAAATACTTATTTTTTGCGCTTAAAGCAATTTTCACAGGTCTCCTCCATTTTCCGAAGTTCTTGCCATCGAATGTTCTTGTAACAATTGCAAGTCCAGAATGATCACTATAGTGAAGAAACAATGGATTTGTTATCTCGATCACCAGCTTGTTCCCTGTTTCAGTCGCCATCTGAATCGGAGCTTTGATCTTGCCTCAAGAAGGAAGAAAACGATAGATCTAAATATGGATTTGTGTTTGAGAAATGGAAAACAAAATCTAAGTGCTTTGATACCATAAGAAAACCTAGCGAATTGTCGAGCAAGAAAAGGTCTAAAACGAAGAAATGGAAGGTTGATGGAGGGAAAATACAATTGTCTTATTTTTTATATTCTATTATTACACAATACACTCGGTGTTTATACAAGGCTTCATGACTCTTTTAGACCGGTACACAATGGACATGGCTAGGCCCAATTCCATGTTAACTTATGTATTTCAACTTATTATGGATTAAAGATCTTTCGAAACTACAATAAATTAATAACTTATGTTCATTTTTATGCAGATTTATGATTCAATTATATATAATCAAATTATTATGTGATCATGAAGGCAAACCAACCTAACATAACATAAATATACGAAGTATGTTTCAAAATGTTTTCTAATCATGTCGCATATATGAACCCGGTTCGTTATACAAAATTTATTCTTTACTCGTATAATAAAAATATTTATCACAATATCACAACTATTAATTAAGCTTTTATTATGCAGGAACATAAGAACATTGCTGAATGATGCTTCTCGATTGTATCCTATATAAAGAAGAACATTTTTTTCCTTATCCATTATTTTCAATAAAACTATGTTTTATTTTCAAGTAAGAACCACACACTCGTTTTTATTCTTATTTAAAATGTCTAGGCAAAAGATGAGATATATTCAACTATGCACTTTTAAGATTTTAGTAATGTTAAAATGTCGGGTATACGGAGGAAAATGTTTAAATGCAAATTTCAAAATAAGAGATATTGAGATAGTTTTGTGCAACATATCCTAAATAAGGGGTGTTTTTATAAAGTTTACACAGAGAAATCCATCACATGGGTGGGAGGTGACCTCGAACAACATACAATCTCTCTCTTTCACTTTTCCTTATTGAGTTTATTAAAGGAAAGTCGAGTATTAATTTTTTAATAATTTTTAAAAATAATTTTATACTTCATCCGTTCACTTTTAATTGACTTTTTTACTAATTTATACATGTTTTAAGGTGATAATAACTATATAAAATATTTATTTTTTTAAATAATCTCATACTTATTAGTAATAAGTATAATACTATTAAAAAAGATTGAATACAATTGCTATTTTATGTCGCTTTTACATTTATAAAAAAATGTGCATGACTTGAAAAAGTCATTTAAAAACAAAACGGAGGGAGTATCTATTACTACTAAGTGTGAATTTATAAAAATAAATGTATAAAAAAGTTGATATTTTATATATTGTTTTGTCGTTTAAAAAAACGTGCAAAAATAGTAAACGACATGGTGGATATTTTGAAATATGTCAAAAAGTCAAATGACATCCATTGCTAAATGGAGGGAGTATTAAAGTGAACAATTATGTGCGAATTTAATTAATGGATTTATTTTTCATTAATTTATTCCATTAATTCCCAAATTAATAGATAAATACAAATAACCTTAGTAATTTTTCTATATCTAGGGGTGTTGTGCTAGACAAACTACTCGTAGGTTTGAAGTTTGAACACATAAAAAGTGTGCGTGAATAGTAAAACATCATGTTTTAATTAACGGAAGAAGTACTTTACTAGTAGGTAAGATTACTCTTTTAATAGTTTTTTTTTAAAGAACACATTTTAAAAAAATTGCACTAACTTTAAAGATGGTTGCATTCAATGGCACAAACATTTTAAAATTAAAAAATAATTACCAACTTTGAAATGTGATTGCATGAACTTACAATGGACCAAAATACAAATGCCAATGAACCAAAGAATGAGAGATGAGAGAGACTCTCGTCTAGGGAACCCTAGAACTCAGATCCACCGTTGTCGCCTCCTCCTCTGAGCCAAGACCGGAGTGAACACCAATGCACAAGCCGAAGATGAATCGAGGATGCAAATCCAGACGTTGCCCCTCGAGAGCATGTGTGGGGACTACATATCCTCCCTTGCCCTCGCCGAATTGAAGCCATGTCAACATGAAATGAAAAAGAAAAGGGCGAAAGAGAAGGATGATCTCAGAAGTGGATCCAAAACCGAAAATCCAAAAGCAATTGTTGTGAAGTGGATTCGCAAGTCTTTCTCAGTCAAGAAAGAGAGGAAGGAGAAGAAAAAATTGGTTTATTATATAATCAGATCGAGAATCAGTTTTTTGAAAAAGGGCTTAGGGGTGGTGTCTCTCCTATCCTCAGGAGGGCGGCTCTTCTGGGGTCGATGCTTTAAATGGCGGTGGCGGCGAAGAAGACGACTGGGGCTCCCTGACTCATATCTCCTGATCCATGGGTTTTGATGTCTTAAATGGGGATTAAAGCTCGAATCCTGGCATGGACGACTTCCAAGTATGCTTCAGATGCTTTCCTTGGAGGTGAATCCATGTGAAAACTCGTTGGCATGGAGCATTGTCCTCAACCTCTCTTTGGGGTTGGTGTGGCTTGCTGCTCCTTATTCCTCCTCAAGAAGTTAGGACCAAAGACCCAGATGCGTCCTTCCTTTTCGCCATCTAATCTCATACCCTTTTTATTTCTTGAAAATTATTACCTTAAGATTTGCACTTGACATTATTAAGCAACAATTTTATTACAATTGATGAAATGGAGAAGGATTTTAAGAACCCCAATCCTTATATCAAAAATGAAAAAATGCAAAACATCTTTGTGTACCAAACTAAGAATACTAGGAACACAGTGAACCTAAACACCACCAGACATGTTAAACTCTAGAATAATGATACCCAAGCTAGAAGAATGCTTTTGAAAAACTATTGTTGGAATCCATTGATGAATACTCTCCTGACGGATGCTAAAATTGGGAATGATAAAGCATTTTTTTTTAGCATGAACCCCTATTCCCTATCTAGGAACCCTTCTATGTTTATGGCTTCTGCTTTCATGAATCTTGTTTGAACTCTTGCTGGTCCCTAGGAACCATGTATGTGATAAATTAAACCTCATACAAATTATGAATTCAAGAAATGATACTTCTCTTGAAATGAACTAGAACTTTGAACAAGAACACATGACCAACGTGATGACTGAAACCTCTGATATCAAAGATCAATTCCTTGTTTTGTTGATCTTTGCTGGTGTGAAGCCTCGACCAAACAAGATTGTACAAGATCGACACATAAAAACAAAAAAAAAAAAATTAACACAATCAATACAAGAAACAAACACAATGGAACACAAGAACTCTATTTGATTAAAGACTATATATGCCTGTTTATGTGAATATGAATGTTTGATTAAGTCATTAACTTTGCATCTCTTGATCCTTCTGTGCAATTGATATGAAACTGAATCTGAATTTGATGAGACTGAAATATGCACTAGGATGAATTACATCTATGCTCATGATAGAGATACTCAAACCTTTGGAAACTATTGGTTGAATCTTCCTTGTTTTATGTTGAATCTTACATGTCCTGATCAAATATTTGCTCTTGTTTTTTACATATATTTAATCTTTTGACACCGACGGATAAGAACCAAAATATAGACAAAAAGAGACATCTTGCACCCATGACTAAAAGGACTGAGACAACGTAGGCTGGAACAAAGAGACTCGAAAATTTATCAGTCGCTTTTGAAGCCAACTGGCCTAAAAAGGATATGTTAAATGTTTGGCACTTCAAGCCCTTGGAAAATCTATGTGGTGCTTTGAAGGTTTCTCTGCCATTTTCATGGAGATGGTGGAACCCCAAAAATTTGACTATACTTGAAATAATGAACAAGGTGGATGTGATGAGAATTAAGAAATACATCCTGAACCATGATCCTAGCTTAAGCACTTGTGCCTATATGACTGCCTTGTCTCTTTGTTTGAATGTCTTGGAATGTACTGATGTTCAAAGGATCTCAAATGAACCTATGACTCCTGTTGAAATGGCGTCTGCCATCACAAGATACTGGGGTTCTCCCTTATTTGGTTACTTTTCTCTTTCCTTTGAACAAATAAATGACTATGACCATTGCTGCTTTGTTTTCCTTCTATCAAAATCCCATACTTTTGGAAATGCTACTTGAAATTTTTCAACAACATTGAAATTAGAGATCATGACCTTGGTTTATCGATCATTGTTTTTGTGAAGTCTCGTACCAACAAAAATGCACACGATCGATGCATACAAATGAAAAACAAAATAAATGAATATAGGAAATGCAAAAGAACAACTGAATTGGAGGAGAAGAAAGAAAAAAAGGTCAGAATTTCAACGATGTCTTGGAAAGCTTGTTTTACTCCCCTTGCTATTGTAACAAGGATGGGAATGCAAAGAACAATATGGTCTTCCTCTTTGGAGATTCTTGTCTCCTCTTGGTTTGATTCCATTCCTTTTGAAAGACTAAAGAAAATCCCGAAGGAAAAAATAAACCTTCCTAATGACCTATCATTCTTTCGGACCTCATGATCGAAGTACAAACAAATAGAAATGAGAGTGCAGTGTCCTATGGTCAACAAACTAAGTCACAATAAAAAATATTTGGATAATAGAAATGATAATCTGACAACTACTGTGTTAAATAGCCTAGGATGAAAATCTATATGTAGAACTGTTGCATAATTGGAAAACGAAACCAATGGACATAATTAGAAATCTTTTGTGAAATTGAAAATATTCAAATCATGGCTCTTATGGAAACAAAGTCTGAAATTCAACCCCAAGAGACTATATGGAGAAAGGCTGGTTTTGAATTGATTTTCTGGACCCTGATGCAGGGAAGGTTGGGGGTATTTATGTATTATGGAAAGACTACCAGATTGCTAGCAGAAAAATTACAGTTCTAGAAAAAAAAGACCGATTCACTACCCTTATTTTGGAAGAAATCCATTTGAGGATCAAGTTAGTGTGTTGCTTCATTTATGCTCCTGCTCAAGAAAGTGAAAATTTTGATTTCTGGCCAAAACTCACGGGCCATATTCAAAGCACTGATATTTCGGTTCTTGTTATGGGAGACTTGAATGAGATTCAATGTTCATCTAAAAAGTTGGGTGGGGCTCAACCAAACCCTAGCGGGTTCAACAGATTTCTGAACTCAAGGATCAATGTAATCTTCTAGACATCCCAACACTCAGAAATGAATACACCCGGAGAAAAAAAAACAGACACAAACAATATTTATGAAAAACATGATAGGACTCTAGTTCAGGATCAAATCCCTCAATGGTACCCGTATATTGCAATAAGAAACTATGCTTTTTCCTCGTCGGACCACTACCCGATCTCAATAGAGCTCAATGCAAATCAAACAAGAAAAGCTAGACCCTTCAAATTTGAGAAAATGTGGACCTAAAGAAAGAACTATCGTAATATTGCGGCACAAGCTTGAAGGTTGCCGTGCTCTGGCTCCCATATGTTCCAAGTAATAAAAAAAAAACTCTATACCTTAAAAGCTATCAAAAGATTGGAACAAAACAACTTTCGAAAACATTTTTAGACAACTAAAGGACATAGAAGAAAAGCTGACAACTCTACAAAGCAACATCAGCTCAGCACATCAAAGTAAAAACAGTAGACAACTGCGACTGATTAACAAAAAGAATAAAATCTTACAATACCATAGCCTTTATTTGCGAAAAAGGGCAAAAACAAAACACCTTAAGTTCTCCAACAAAAATTCGAGTTACCACCACAAAGTAGCTACAGGTCTCAGAAACAGAAAAATCATTATAGAAATCGTACCCCATGAAGGAACAACAATTATTCAGGAACAAAATATCAAAAGAGAGTTCCGCAAAGATTTCGAACAAAGATTTCAAGAAGAAAGGATCAACACTTGCCTATTAGAAGAGTACTTAGAACTAATAGACACATAAATTACACAAGCGGAAAATGAATTTCTCACAAAACCAATAACAAACCAATGATACTGGGACATTGTAGGCCTTTCCATTATTAAACAATCAAGGGTTTTTTCCACTCCGAAAGAATGCTCAAGCAAATTAACCAAACCTTTATAACCCTGATCTCAAAATGCAAAACCCCAAAAGCAACAAACAATTATAGACCAATTAGCCTCTGCTCCACTATTTATAAGGCTATTGCCAAAATCCTAGCAGAAAGATTGAAGACTATTTTAGGAAAAATTATATGAAGGACCTGTCACTTCAGATAGAGCGATTCAAGACAATGTACTCGTTGCACACGAAATTTTCCATTCATTTCGCTTCAAGAAGGGCCGAGATGGATGGATTGCAATCAAAATTGATATGGAAAAAACATATGACAGAATGAATTAGGACTTTTTACTTGCTATTATGTCAAAACTCAACTTCTGTCAGAAATTTTGTGGCTGGATTAAAGAATGTATCCAAACTGTGTCCTTCTCGATCTATACTAGTAAATGACGAACCAACTGAGACTTTTTGGCCTCAGAGGGGTCTAAGACAAGGTGACCCTATTTCTCCATACCTTTTCATCATAAGCCCATAGATCCTAGTACAAAAGCTCTAGCAATAAAGTGAACAATCAAGGACCACAATTGGCTTCAAAACTTCTAGGAGTGGTACATCAATCCCTTTTCTCTCCTTTGCGGATGACATCATGATCTTTTTCAAAGCGACCCCAGAATCTTGCTGAACTGTGAAAACTATACTCGATGAATACTACAAGATTTCAGGACAAAAGGTAAACTTCAAAAAAATCGTCTTCCAAGCCACAAAAGGAATTACAAATGAACAACAACAACAACAACAAATCTAATCTTGCTTACAGATCACTAATCAAACTACTTTAGAAAAATATCTCGGTTGTCCTATAATCAATGGTAGGGTAAACAAAAACACGTTTCAAGAAGTCATTGGAAAAACTAAAAACCAACTAACAAAATGGCGAGAAAATGAACTCACCCAATAAGGCAAAGTGGTCCTAGTTAAAGCAAACCTAGCAGCTAAACCAAGTTACATCATGCAAAACTTCATGCTCCCAACGAGCATTCAAAATGACCTCGATCGACTCAACAGATGTTTCTTTTGGAACAAAGACCCTAAATACAAACCCTTTATTGGATGGGATAAAGTTTGCATGCCAAAGAGTGAAGGGGGATTAGGACTACACCAGATAAAAGACATGAACAAAGTGCTAAAAATGAAATTGCTTTGGAAAATTCTTACGGAACCACTAAACGAATGGTGAAAATTATTCGAGACAAGTACCTCAAAGACATGAACATTTGGGACTACAAAAGGAAAAGGAACACCTCCTGGCAATGGGCAAAACTAATAGAAATTAACGAGAAATTATGTGCAGAGCTTATCTGGTAGGTAGGAAACGGGAATATCTTAAGAATTTGGAAGGACAAATGGCTTCATAATGAAGAGAATCTTCGAGAAAAATGCCTCCTAAGTCATGTCAATGAACAAGAAACTAATGACCAATACATAAAACCAAATAAAACTTGGAACAAAGAAAAATTAATGACTCCCTTCCAATGGATATTGTCAACAAAATTCTTGACATTTATATTCCTTCAAATGAAATTGTAGATAGATTATACTGGAAACCTAGTAGAAGTGTTTGGTTCTCAACTGCTAGCGCCTTAGATCATATCACAAGAAACAAAAGAAACAATTCATAACCACTAGACTGAATCTGGAAAATTGACTGTCCGCCTAAAATCAAAAACTCCATGTGGAAAAATCTACTAAATAGAACCCCGACCAAGGATAGATTATAAAGTAAAGAAGTTCATATACCATTGGAATGCCCTCTTTGCACCTATCATGAAGAGGATGCCAGCCACCTCTTTACATAATGCATGTCAAACCAATCTAACATTCATCGGGAGAATGGATAGGCAAATTGAACATACAATCCAAAACACTAACAAGAAGAACAAACCATATAAGAATATAATAATGAAAATCTTTCATAATTTATCTACGAAACAGAAATCGACCATAGCTTTCTCCCTTTGGGGTGTTTGGTCTATGAGAAACATAATAACTTTTGATAACAATAAAGTCAGAACGATGGAACATAATAACTTTTGACAACAATAAAGTCAGAACGATGGAAGACTGGATACAAAATATAAAACAATATAGGATTACTTGGAGAAAAGCACAAATTGCGGAACAAGAAGAAGCCAATGACTCCTTAAGGCCAAGCTCCCTTCAAAATAGAACGAAAAAACCGAAAATAGTTATGCGAAAAAAAACCTATTGAGGGTGTTGTTAAACTCAATTTTGATGGAGATAGGACTGGCTCGGACCTAGCAACTTCTAGCTTTGTCATCCGTGATAGCTAGGGAGGGGTCCTCTCTTGTGGTGCCCGTGGCCACTGGAAGATGTCTGCTATTCAAGTGGAATGTTATGGTCTTCTGATTGGACTCCTTGAGGCTACGAAGTGGGGCTTCCCCGCCTTGAGATAGAGAGCAAGTGTTTGACCGTCATCAATGTCTTGAGGGGCCTTTGAAAGTGCTTGTGGGAGATTGAGATGGCGATTTCGGATGTCCTTGGTCTATGTTGAACCTTTGAAAGTGTATCCTTCTCGCACACCTTCAGGGAGGGAAACTAGGTGGCTAACAAGTTGGCACGTCTTGGACTCTTCTCAGATTTCGTGAATGCCTGTGCTCCAATTGAGATCGCAGACGTCATCTGTCTAGATGTTCTTAGGCGGTGGGTCAATCGTGGTTGACCACCCCTAAATCTTTGCCTTGTATAAAAAAACTTACAATGGACCAAATTATATTTATTTTTTTAGAAATGACAATGATAAATTAGCTCGACATAGGCATATTGCCAATAGTCTTCGCAAACATTGTTCTCCCTACAAATTACTTTGTTGATTGTTTGTATTGGGGGGCTATAGTAAGGACGACTGATTTACTACTAAATCTGCAACCAACATTACCAAGGATACGGGTTTGGCCAACTTCACATAAGATTGGATTTGGAATTTGGATGTGCCTCATAAAGTACACCATTTCATGTGAAAATAGTCCATGATGGCTTAGCCACAAAAGATCACCTCCAGAGATCCCATATAACTGTCCCACAGGGATGTGTGTTATGTGATAATATGAATGAAACTCAACAACACCTTCTTATTGATTGTATTTAATCTGTTCAGCTTAGACGTGAATTACAAATTCAAATTCCGATCAATTGTGCAAACATGCAGCTTCCGGCCAATAGTATACCTCTTAACGATATTAAAAGCAACATTGGGTTCAAACAAATGAGTAAGCTCGCTACTTGCTAGTGGCCTATCTGGTTCTTCAAAAACCAACTTTCTTTCGGCCAAGTTACGACGGTCTCCATCCCAGATATGAAGATTTTCTTCCTTGCGAATTCTCTTTTGTGGAATGACGCCAAATCATATAACAAGGACGAATATAATAGGGTCCAAATGACTATTACTAACACATCCTTTGATAGTTATAGGAGCCTAGCTGCGGTTAAGGCAGGTAATCAGAATCATGGCAGGAGTAACCCTCTTAGGAACGGACGCTGGGGAGACGCTAGGATAAGCCACCCGTAAATGTTTATAAACTAAATTTTGACAAATCGATGCGCTTGGACGGCTCTGCTTCTTATGGGTTTGTCATTCGCGAATCTAGGGGAAACGATTTCCATGGGCGCTGGTTTGTGTTATGGTTCATTGATTCTGTATGCCGAAACTTTGGGCCTCAAAATAGGGGTTCTTCGTGGCTACAAACCACCTACTGATTGAAGGAGATAATCTCGTAGTTGTTAAGGCTCTCCTAGGTGACTGAAAATGTTCCTAGAACATTGAGTTGCTACAATTGGATATCATGTTAGATCTCTCTACGTTTTCTAATGTAGTTGTTTGTCATATTTTCAAGGAATCCAGTACTGTAGCAGATCAGCTACAATATCCGTGTCGATGGATGCTTGGAAAATGATTGAGAATTTCGGGTTCTCATTCGGTAGGATGCGCAAAAAAGGATGCTCGTGTCGGACAGTCCCTCCTAATCTTTATCTACTTCAAAAAAAAAAAAACCAATAGTCTTATGTTTGTTTTTTTTTTTAATCAAACTTTCTCCGGATAAGGGAAAAATGGAAACAAAAAGGATAAAATTTTAGGGTTTAAGGTTGAACTTGAAACCCTAAAACCCCAAAAACGGGACCTGGAAAATTGAAGTTATTTGCTCTCTTCCAATAGCTTTGGCTGGAAATTTATCGAATTTCAATCTTCAAATGCTCCGACTATGCAGGATTTCTCCACAACCCCCGTTCCTCTCTCCCCAATTATCTTCATCGCTTTCACTCTCAGCTGCTCTGCTTATCTTGCCATCATTTCGCCCATTCAAGTTTTCTAAAGCTCAATCTCTTAGCTATCCACCAAAAAGGGGATTCGCAGCTTCATCTGAAGCTGTTGTCTCTCACTGTACCAAGAATGAAAAAGATACGTTCTTTGCAAACGACGCCATTTCCTGGGCGAAACTCGGTATCTCGGATAGAGTCTCCCGTTCTCTCTCCAACGCTGGATTTGGTCACCCTTCTCTAATTCAGGTTAGCCCTTATATTCCTCTTTTTCATTGTTCCGAAAATTGGTGATCTTAAAGCAAATTTAATTCCTGCAAACTGAAACCACATTTTGTTTGTTAAGAGTAAAATTCGTGATCTTTAAGGGAAATTTATCTTTTGTTGGTTGGATTGTGGAGGTGTGTTAGTAGCTTAATTGCACACCTGGGGCTCGTTTGGTATAACTTCAAGTATCTGATTGGAATAAGGATTTAGGATGGGATGGATGGGGAACAAAGTGTTTTGACTGCAGCTGAAATGAGATTTTATTTACTGCAAGGTGGTGAGATGAAGGGTGAAGTTCCTAAATCATGGAATAGGCCAACCCAAAATGAAGCGGTGGGTATAAAGATCATGTTGTAAGGCTATTCCAGGAAATAAGCCAATCGGATACCCAACCCCAAACACGGACAACCAAGCACCAGGTACCGGGTTTGCTCATTCCTAACCCAATCCCTTATCCCCATACCTACATACCGAACAAGCCCTCATAGAGTAATAGCGATGTGTGAAGCAGTGGTGCTATTAGCTTGATCTACCACTTGACTGATTATAACTATCATGAGGCAAAGATTATATATTTCTTTCGTTGATTCAGGCTGCTTGTATACCATCCATACTCTTAGGGAAGGACACTGTTATTGCAGCCGAGACGGGTAGTGGTAAGACCCATGGTTACCTTGTTCCCTTGATTGACAAGCTATGTGGGGGAGAGATCCTGGTTGGTTCAGAAGACATGGGTAAGAGTGGAGGAAATAATAATCTATATCCACTTTCACTTATTTTGTGCCCCAATGTCATGCTTTGCGAGCAAGTGGTTCGCATGGCAAGTTCTCTTTGCAATGAAGATGGTGAACCACTCCTCAGGGCTGCAGCTATATGTGGGAAACAGGTATTACTATATTAGGTTTTATATGTGTTTCGTCTCATTATTGTTGATGAAAAATCTGTATCATGATTCTAGATGCCATAGTGCTGAAAAACAATAAAGTGCATCCTTTTTAGTGGTGGGACGTTGAATTTTGAGTAAGACCTTATGTATTGCATTGTGTTACGTGGTTTCTTGAATCGGAAATGTCTGTTGACTTCTTTGATTTCATCTTTCAATTTGTTCATGGAGAGTGGAGGTTGGTTGTGTAAGGTAGTGTGTTGTTTGAGCTATTCTCATATGCAAGAGATCCGTGTAGGGATGGCCAGTTAAGAGACCAGATATTGTTGTGTCAACACCTGTTGCTCTTCTCAACTATCTCTATGCTGTTGACAGAGAGAGGAATCGTCAATCCAATTTTCTACGCAGGGTAAAATACGTGGTAAGTTGGGGTATTTTTTAGTTTCCTGTCAGCTCTTTTGTGGCAGCCTCTAAGATAATTTGCAGTAAAGTTTTCCTTGAATTTTTTGTAATTGCATTGTGAAAAAATCTGTTGGTTCGTCAAATGGCAGGTATTTGATGAAGCGGACCTGTTACTTTGTGGGAGCTTCCAAAATCAGGTTATTCGTCTTATAGATATGCTTCGTTTTGATGAGAAGCTATTGTCCCGGGCCAAAAAATCTGTCTCTGAAGAACCAAAAGCCTCCAGTTCTGATTCCACTTTGAACTCAGAATCTGAAAGCAAAGATGATCAGCTAAGTGAGTTCTCTTCTGCAGACCAAATAATTGCGGATGATTTGGAAGAAATGGTAGAAGAGAACAGTGAGTCGGTATCTGATGAGGGAAAAGGATGGAGACGAGTTCGGGAAATATATGAACGTAGTAAGCAGTATATTTTTGTTGCTGCTACACTCCCAGTAAATGGAAGGAAAACAGCTGGAGGGGTCTTGAAATGGAAGTTTCCAGGTGCAAAGTGGATCAATGGGAATTATCTGCATCGCCACAACCCAAGGTTCTCCTTGCCTCTTTTATGACTACCTCAAAGGCTTTGCCTTCTCTGTTATGCTGCTATCTATAATAACCAACTATCGACCTACGAAAAAATTGACCCGCCCTAGATTTATCAGACAAGTTGCAATCTTAAGATCGATGAAACTCTATAAAGGGAGAGTTACTGAAAAAAACTGTTGATGATTTTATATGTTGTGTTTCAGATTGAAGCAGAGGTGGGTCGAGGTTTCAACAGACACTCAAGTAGATGCTCTGATAAATGCTATAAACCAGCACTCTAAATCTGGCAAATTGAGTTCAGATTCTGGAGTGTGTAGGACCATGGTGTTTGCCAACACTGTTGAGGCTGTGGAATCGGTAGCCAAGATACTGCGGACTTCTGGCATTGAATGTTTCTGTTACCATAGGAATACTTCTTTGGATGAATGTACAAAGAATTTGGAAGATTTCCGTGAAAGAGGTGGTGTTCTAGTCTGCACTGATGCTGCTGCTCGGGGTCTTGACATCCCAAATATCTCACACATCATTCAGGTTCTTGCAAAAACTAATTCCTTTTTCCTGGGAAATAAAGTTTCCCTTTGTCCTTTTTTTTATATAGATATATATGAAAGTAGTTCAATTGCGCCATCTTATAAAAGTCGTGTTATGAAGATAAGCTAGTTCCCATATATCCTCTTAACCCTGGAATTTCCTCTTTTCAGGCTGAATTTGCTACATCAGCTGTAGATTTCCTGCACAGAGTCGGTCGTACTGCTAGAGCAGGTCAACCGGGTCTCGTTACAAGCCTTTGTAATGAATCCAATCAAGATCTTGTTGCTTCTGTCCGTGAAGCAGAAGAACTTGGAAGACCACTGGTAAATCTAAAGAAATACTTTCTTTCGGCTTCTCTCAGATCCTTTTGGTACTCTCCCTTCTTTTTCCTGTTTTCTGTTGCAATGCATCTGAGAACATATTCAATCTGCAGGAGACTGCATTTAGCAGGAAAAGAAGCTTCCGGAATAAGATTAAAAAGAGAGGTGCGGATCATGTCTTCTTTTCTTGCTTATGACTCCCTTTAAAGTTGAACTTGAAAGTTGTGTTAAATTTGAAAATACTCAAATCTTTATGAGCTTGGAACTTAAGGGTCTATTTGGTGCTGCTTATCAGCACAAATAACTTCCTTATCGATACAGATAAGCTCCTTATCAACAATCAAAACACATTGTGACAAACACCCCATAGTGTTTGCTCGTTTTGTTCATAAAGTGGAACTGAACTAACATACCTTGTTGCTTTTAATTCTCCTCTTCCAGGGTTCAGAAAGATTAAGGAAGCATCAGAAGCTCAGGAACAAGTAGTGGCATAATATGAAATATTTACATTTTAAAAAAATGTAGCAGAAACAGATTTGTGTATTTTTCATCAGGAAGGAATGAAGAATGAAATGGTTCCTAATACTTCCTATATATGTCCGAATTGCTAATCGATTAGTAAGTCATATTGGTTTGTCTAACCTGTTGGGGGAGTCAATTGGCAACATGGATTTTGTCTATTAGCAAGATGGTTTACACAAAATTCAAATTTGTAGTTGAGTCCTTTTTCATTTTTGACAAAATAATTATGTATTGGCCCGAGAGAAGAGAGATTGAGGTTTGTATCGACCCGAAATTGTAAAAATACCGATAATTTTATTGAATTGTGTTGAAAAACAATTACGAGAATGTTTTCGACTTTGTCCCTTGATTTATTTGATTTTTGACAACTTTTATGGCTTTTCAAGAAGGTTGATTAATCGGAAATAGACTCAACGATCTGGGATGATGTAACAAGTTACCATTAGCGAGATTCATTGAGTTAATGTAGTTAGTTCGGCCAAGTTGGAGAACACAACTGAGATTAGAGCATAACCTCTATCCAGCTCGTCGAACACCATTAGTTTCTCAATCCCCGCCTATCCAGCTTGGCCAAGTTGGAGAACACAACAGAGATTAGAGCATAAACTCTATCCAGCTCGTTGAACACCATTAGTTTCTCAATCCCCGCCTATCCAGCTCGTCGAACACCATTAGTTTCTCAATTCCCCGCCCCCCCCCCCCTAAAAAAAAACATTTAATTAATTCATTGCAAATACAACACTTATAGAAGAAAAACATCCATTACAAAGAAATCAGGAAAAAAAACAAGAAAACTTCTTAATTCTTTTTTTTTTCTAATTTTTATTTTCAAAGAAAACTCCATTAATACACATGTAATCAATAATAAAATCAAAAGAAATGTTTAAACTTACTTTTGTGTTTAATATATTGATAGATCATGATGTAATCTAACAAAAATCACCAAAATATCTTGGATCGGAGAGCATGTTGTAGGTGGCTAGAGATGTTCAATGAGGTTCAATGAGTGTTTGAAGAAGTTGAAGATGATATTTTTGTTTTACGTATCAGGTAAATTCATAAATATTTTATGCAAAATGAAAAGGACTAATAGACTTTATGAGCCTATTTCTCTATAAAGAAATAAGAAAATTTGGTGTTTTGTACTCCCTTTTAACATTTAATTAGTTAATTAACCACCTTCAATATTTTTTTAGGCGTGCTAGACCTTTTTGAAAGTTCATTTGGTGTGTACCCCTATTTCACTTTTCCCTTCATTCTCACGTCAGATCTGGTGCCCTCGTCCATCCGGCGAGATCTCCCTTTCTCAACCTCCGATGGTCTCCATTGTCCCCAAGCCGTCGACGTCATCCCAAATGTCCCTCTCCCTCTCGCTCTCGGTTGCCATCGATGTCTCACCTTCTGCTTTCCTCCTTTCGCTCTCTCACCCTCGCTTTTGCCGCCTCTGCTAGCGGCCGTTGAGGGCCAAATCAGCGCTTCTCCGCCATCCCAATCTCTCACTTTCCCCCATCGCGCTCGGGCTCGAAGGAGCCATCGCCTTGTCCCGCTTCCTACGCCACTGTTGGGCCCAATTGAAGACGATGCTGAGCTCATTTGTGAATCCAACCACGAAACATCATGGCAGGTAACTTTTCGATCTATCGAGATCGAAATATGCCACTCATTTGTGAATCTGGGAATGTTCAAGTGGTGCTAAATGATTTCGATGAGTTACTTTCTTTCGATCCGGGAGGAGAGTACTCGATGGCTGCTAGGTATGGCTCGCTTGAGGAATTTCCTAACACCCTGTTTGGAAGATGGGATTTGGTGGGATTTTTAGGAAGGGAAATGAGGGGAAAATAAAATTGGTGTTTGGGTGGACAATCAAGAGGAATGGAAGGGATTACAAATGTAGGTAACTGCTCAATTTGGTGGGATTTTACACCCCATCAAAACGGTAGAATTTGATGGGAAAGTGAAATTCCTCCCCTTCCCTCCCCTTCCTTTCTCTTTTCTAATTTCCCACCCTTTCCTTCCCCTAAAAAACCCAGGTGCCAAACACAGGGTAAGTCAGTAAGTGGCAAGTTGATTCCTACAAAGGAACCCTTCGGTTCGATTGCCCACCAAGTGTTCGACGAAAGTCCTGAGTTCATGGAGAAGGGAAATGAGTTGCTTGATGTATTCCCTATAGAAATTTGGTGTGCTGAGAGTGCAGCGAGCATAAATAAGGAACAAGCAACTTTGAGTTTTGATCCCGGAGGAGCAGTGGACAACATTCTCCTAATTTCTGAAATAAAAAAAGGCATTGTTGATGGATTAAAGATGCAAGGTTCAACAAAGGATTCCAAGGCTCAGAAAGCTAAGGACGAGTATGTTTTATCCATGGACACGTCCTCTGGAAATCAGCATCCACTTGGAGCTATTGGGCCTCTAGGAATCTCTCCAGGAGTAGGAGAGTGTATTGAGTTACTGGTGTTCGACCCGGGAGGGAGTTTACTCTTTGATATCGATCATGGAGGAGCTTTATTACTTATTGACAACCTACATTATTGTTCTGGAAGAGAATCAGCAAAAGAAAGTAGAAGAAAGGAAAAGAATGCGCAATTGTTCTGGAAAAAAAATCCACAAAAGTGGTCGAAAAGGTTGACAGATCTGGTGGAGTGGATATGCTTTTGAATGCAGCAAATGCAATTAGCCACCAAGAGCAGTTGGTTGCCCTTAATAACATTTGTCGAACAGGGCACAACTTATGTTTTGGTTCTTTTTTGGTGAAAAGTTTCAATATTGTAGTATACTCCCTCCGTTAATTAAAACTTGACGTTTTACTATTCACGCACGCTTTTTGAGGTGTTAAAAACTTTATAAAATATTAACTTTTTTAACATATTTTTTAAATAATTTCATACTTGTTACTACTCCCTCCGTTCAGCAAAACATGTCATTTTAGCTTATTTCACAAGTTTTAAGACAATTAACAAATGTACTAATTTACCCTCAATTATTACCCTCCTTTTTTACTTTATCGAAAACTACAACTAACAAACCATCAATCATGTCAGGGGCATTTTTGTAAAGTGAAGTGCAAAATACCTACAATGACAAGTTTTTTTGAACAAAAATAACACCTTAAAATGACATGTTTTGCCGAACGGAGGGAGTATTAATTATGAATTTATAAAAACAAATTTAAAAAATTGTTAATATTTCATATAATTTTTATCATTCTAAAAAACGTACATGAATAGTAAACGACAAGTTTTAATTAACAGAGGGAGTATTACTCTTCGAAGAGTAGCTTGGAAGCTGTATTCTTCATCTGCTAAATGACTTTTTTGACACAGTTATGGTCTTATGGCAATGATCTCTGCCAACCCGAAAGCTACAACAATTTACTGATTTTGGGTAATTAGTGAACTCAAGCTAACAAGAGATTAGGAGATGTAATACTAATGACAGGTTGCCTCTTCAACGGTTATAACTCTTGTATGATGCTTTCTTAGTCAATTTATATGAAATTATATTCTTACCCCTGTTGTACAACTAAGGGAGCTTTGATAAGAATTTTATGTTTTGAAATTCCAATTGTAGAAGCTATCCTTGTAGCTGTATTGTTAGTGAAGCATTCAACATTTTTTTTTTTTTGAAATGGAAAAAATTTGGCCAAGGGGATTAGCCTTGGAAGCCAAGAGCATCCTTGCGGATGAGACTGTGAAGCAGAGAATCGTCCGGAGCGATCGAAGTGAAGCATTCAACATTGGTTCAATAAAAATGTCATCAACAAACAATGTAATCACAAATGATTGAGATCAATAAAATGTAATAACAAATGTCATCAATGAATAAAAATGTAATAAACATGTCACCACAAGTGATTGCATCAATGAAGTGTAATTACAAACGTGTTATCAGTGAATAAACGTAGAATCGATGAAAATATATCGATATACAATTGATTAAATTTTAAAAAAAGTGGCGTCAAAAGATTTCATTAAAAAAGTGGCATCAAATAATTAATTACATTAGAAAAATGGCATCAAAACACTACTTTGAAAAAGTTGCATCACATTAAATTAAAAAATGTAATCAAAACACTACTTTGAAAAAAAGGGCATCACGGTAAAAAAATATCATCAAAAAATTGACATCAACAAAGTGTCATCAGTAGTCAATAGTAAAAAAAATGGCATCAATGGTCAACGTAGGATCACAATAAACAAAAAATGTCATCAAGGTTTGAAAAAAGTGGCATTAAAAAAGTGTCATCAAAACATTTCATTAGAAAAGTGGCATCAAATCGAAAATAAAATGCAACAAAAGAAATGGAATCACAAAAATGTCACCACTAAAAAACACGAATAAGTTGGTCAACGTTGACCGGTCAATGGTCAACGTGGACCGATTGACGGTCAAACAGTTAACCATTGACCATTACTACTCTATTTGGATGAGGTCTATCCTACCTAATTTTATTTTAGAGATGTCTAATTACCTAATTAAATTACATTTTCATAAGTGACTAGTTACCTAAACCCTAAAGAAATTAAGAATAAGAATTCATAAACTATTTCCTAAATACAAATGGTTAATCCTTGTATAAATATTTAGAAGGCCAAATTCCAAAAAAACTACCCTTTAAATACACTCTTTGTACAATACCACCTCTTAAATTGAAAATTCTTAGAAAACACCCTTAAAAAGCTAGATGCTTGCAAAAGAACACTCATCTCATCTTTTCCGTTAAGATTGCTATTAAATTTTATTTTTCCCTTCTACCAAACAGATATCATATATCAGATTTGATACTCATATCCCTGATATCGATATCTGATACCCATATCTGATATCTGATATACGTATATGGATACCAAACGAGCCCTAAATGTGTGAAATTAAATGGTTAATCCTTCTACTTTATTTTTGGGTTCGAATTGCATAAACTTTAGTTTTTCAATTGAAAATCAGATGAGTTTATCGAATCACGCATATGCTAGCACACACAATTCGGTCTTTGGATTGCCAGTTAAAAAATAGATGAGGTTAGCCTATGCATTTTCGGGCGGTGTGGCTATATACACCCCAAATCATGCACGTACTTAAAGACGTGCATGGTTAAAAGGGGTTAATTAATTTTTTTAAAATGTTAATTAGTCAAAAGGCTTGCACATCCTTAAGGACGTGTAAATCCTTAATCCGGATTTGCGGTGTATATAGCAACACCCATTTTCGGGAGAAAATCCGGTCTCTATATTCTCTCGGGCAAAATCATAATTATTTTTTGGAAAAACTAATTAAAATACCTCCATCTTTGGTGGTATGATAAAAATATATCCTCAACTTTCAAATGTAATAAAAATATCCCAACCTTTGAGGGTAGTGGTAATATATTATCACGAGTTTTTTCACGGGTAAAAAATGTTGACAAGGCAGCCTACGTGAATTTTTTTTAACAAGGCAGCCTTTATGGAAGCCTTTTTACAAATTAATAAAATTGAGTTTTATTGAACGATTTCCTTAGCAAAAAAAGAAACCAATAACAAAATTATAATCGCAAAACGAAATTGATTCAACCAAACAACTAATCGGGTCAAAATTACCTCAAATTAACACAACACGACTATTTCTAACACCAAACCGACAACAACAACAACAACAAAGAGGGGAAAAAACAAAACTTACTCAGCTAAGTCTGTGAACGAATCAAAGAAAAAGAAGAAGATGTGAGAGAGATAGTGCAAGATAGGCGACCACGAGGGAGGAAGACTACCATTGAAGAGGAACTCTGAACTACCTGGAAGACTTGGAAGACAGTTGAAGAGACGACCACGGAAGGATATAAGAGGGAGGAAAAGGCGTTGGGTATGAACCCGATACAACTCTTTATTTATTTTTTTCTAAGGAAACCGTTTAAGAAAACCCTTGTAAAAAAACCACGTAGGATGCCTTGTTATCATTTTTAATCTGTGAGAAAAATCGTGGTAATATATTACCACTACGCTAAAAGGTCGGGATATTTTTATTACATTTAAAAGTTGAGTATATATTTTCACCATACCCCCAAAGGTGAGGGTATTTTAATTAGTTTTCCCTTATTTTTTAATAAATGAAAAGGATTAGAGTATAATATGTTGTCATTCATCTTGTCAATAGATGAAGAACATCTTACTAATAAACTTTCTCCTCACTTTATTCTCAATTCTCTCTAGAGCTGACAAAACCCGACCCGAACCCGAAAACCTAACCCGGTTGACCCAGAACCGATTGTTCTGAATACCGACCTAACCCGATCCATTTTGGATATGAAATCGTAATAACTGATAATTGAAACTCACCCAAATCCGAATGAACCAAACCCGATTCAACCGAAATCCATTAAGACCCGAACCCGTTATAACCGAAACCCGAAATAACCCAAACTTTAAGATACATTCCAGTAGATTTTTTAAAATTAATGTTGAAATAATGAAAACTTGAGACAATCCAAACATGAAATAACTTAAACCCGAGACAATCAAAATCCAAAATAATTGAAACCCGAGACAATAAAAAACTGATACAACCGAAACCCGAACCTAATCCAACCGAATGACCAAATTATTAGACATTACCCGGAACCCGAATGACCCAAAACCCGACTAACCGAACCCGGACCCGACATGACCCGACCCGCTCGTTTGCCACCTCTAATCCTCTCCAATTCATTTCCCACTTCTCACACCCTCTCCAATTCATTTCTCACCTCCCACAATGTTATTGGTCAAATTCCCTAATAATCCATCTCATTTTTTTTGCATATTCCACCATATTTTCCCTAAAATTTTAAATATTATAATAATTTAATTGATTTAGAGATAAAAAAAATTATTAATTTCACTTATAATTATATTTGATAATTAATTTAATAATTCAAAAATGGTTAGCTGATAAAAAATTTATTAATTTAATTTATAATTATATTTGATAGTTAATTTTAATAATTTAAAATATTTAAAATTATAAATATTATTTTAATTTATAATTTTTTTTGATAATAAGTTTTAATAATTTAAAATCTTTCATCTAAATTTTTAATAAATTTGAAAAATTTAAATTATCTGTTGCATACGTTATATTATATATTATGATGATAATTATAAATATTTGATAAAAATTCATTAAAGTATGGAAAAAAGAAAAAAAAGAAAAAAAAATTATTTAATTGTGCACGTGTCTTCATTTAATTGAGTTCGGATTTGGAGAGAGTCCCAAACTTTTGAGGATCCCCAAAAGTGGAGAGGTAGCCCACATTGACTGGGATCCTCAAATCGGAAGAGTGAAAGATTGCTAGCTGGACTAATCGTCATGATAAAATTAAAAAAATAATAGAAAACAACCAAATGTAAAAAACTCCACAACCCTTGAACAAGCAACAACATGCTCAAAGTGGAAGGCCCGAAAAAGGCATGTGAATAACAGCGATATGGGATAGAAAGAGTTAACACAACGTCTCACCGCTAAAAACATATTTTTTAATAAAGGTAAGAATTCAAAATACTAGACAAAATCATGATAAAGGTAAGTCGAGAGACCAATAAATTAGTAGACGGATTGACCATCATGATACATCACATGGAAAAAGCACAAACTAAACAAGGAGAAAAGACATGAACTCATCAAGTCATAACAAAATCATCGTCTCATGTAAGAATTGAGGAAGACCCATCATGGAAAGATGTGAATGTTGTGAGCATGAGGATTCAAGAGACTCACACTCACACAACGTCATGACGGCGGGGAGACGGATAATAGTAACTCACAAATGAAAATGACTTCTCATCGGAAAATGCGGATCAACGACGCTCTTCTCATCTAAATGAGAAATCTTCGGAAATCACCAACACTGCTACTATGATCAATTCAATTAACAAGGTGTCTGAAACTAAACTCAGCCACACCACATAATGGCACCACATAAGATAACATATCAAAGATAATGATAGTCATTCAAACAAATAAAACTTACAAATCAGTCTTTTCCAATATCCAAGTTAGATCAAAACTCCTTTTCGGTAGAGTAAAGCTTTACACAAGATCCTAAAATGGCTTTTGTCAAGATAATTTTAAGTAAATTACACGTAAATCATTTTTATTTTTTCCAAAAAAATTGCAAAACGGTCAAAAACTCTCTCTTCTACTAATCAAAACCTAAATATGTTGAACGAGCTATTGTAATCGAAAACAGGCTAAAATCGATGAAACTAGTCAAGGTATCAATTGATCGAGACTCGAATTGGTATATCGATTGTATTAGATGATTATCAAATGACATTTGATGATTATTTGTGGTCCTCGTTCGAAAACATTGTCGAAGTTCGCAGAGGACGAGCTAAATAAGGGACATCGACAATACTTGATGAGGGTCATGCGTACCCTCGACAACGTTTGATGAGGCTTCTGCGTACCCTTGACAACGTTTGATGAGGCTCCTGCGTACCCTCGACAACATTTGATGAGGCTCATGCGTACCCTCGACACCTTTTGCCGAGGTCCCTTATTTAGCTCGTCCTATGTGAACCTCGATAATTTTTTCGAACGACGGCCACAAATAATCATCGAATGTCATTCGATAATCATCTAAGACGATAGATATACCGATTCGAGCCTCGATCAATTGATACCTTGACTAATTTCATCGATTTTAGCCTGTTTTCGATCACAATAGTATGTTCAACATATTTAGGTTTCGATTCGTAGAAGAGGGAGTTTTGGACCATTTTGCAATTTTTTGGAAGAAATGAAAAGGACATGCGTGCAATTTATTTGAAATTATCTTGACAAAAGCCGTTTTGAGATCTTGTCTAAAGCCGCTATGTTTTCGATATTTTATTTTCTCTCACTGATCAAATGTATCTTTTTGTTCATGGCGAGCTAATTTTTGTAAATCACAATGGCTTCATCTTATTTTTTTTCTTTTTTCTTTTTTCTTTTTTCTTTCTTCTACTTCCTTTGACTTTAAAGAATTTATTTTATAAAATTCTGATTACTATTTTGGCAAATTTACTGAAAATCACCCCTTAATTAAACCATAAGAGCTACTGACAAGATCATAAAACGACTATTGACAAGACAAATTTCTTAAAATTGCATAAAAAGTCCTTGATTCGATACGAAGAGTTTTAGGGTTTTGTAATGACAAGCCGTCGAAAACCGCGAAGATGCACGGTGGTGCAAACTCTTCGATCAATTTGCCCGGCAAGATCTTCATCAAGATGCTTGTGTGTGCGAAATTCAGGACAAGCCTCTTCGGAACTGTTGTTGGAGAAGGACGAGTGGTGAAGACGCCAAGGAAGAGGAAGGGGGTCTCGAGAGGGGAGTGCTAGATGGGGTGTAGCATCTGGGAGACAACAGTGGCGCGGCCGATGAAAGCCACTCTTTGAAATCCTACATCTGCGGCACCATTACCCTCGTGCAGAGCCTCTTGCGCATCGGCTCCACTTGTGACATCGTCCCCCTCATCGACAAGCCAATCTCCGTAGCCGCGCACTACCCTCTCCGCCGCCGGGTGCCCATCATAAAGTGCATCCGCAACCCGCGCGCTAGACATGGCCACGGGTCACGGGTCGGGCGGGTCGATCAATGACCCGCCGGGTCCGGGTCAACGGGTCGAAGGGTCATCTCGGGTTAAGGGTTAGGGTTAGGGTCGGGTAAAAGTGAACCCGAGACCCGGCGGGTCAACCCAACGGGTCAACCCGACTACGACTCGGCGGGTCGACCCGCCGGGGTGACCCAATGGGTCAACAAATTTTTTTTAAAAAATTTATAAAAAAAACTAGAATTTATATTTATAATTATTATGAATTTTATTTATTCATAATATATAAATTCTCATGCATTGCATGTAGACCTGTCAAATGGGTCATTTGGGTCGGGTCACTTCGGGTCCCGGATAATACGGGTTTCGGGTCATTTCGGGTTAATTTCGGGTTGATCAATTTTTTCTTTTTTAAATTAAAAAATCAAAATTTGATAATTTTGCGATAAATTTAAAAATCTAAAATTAAAGACATTGTTCATAAGTTCTAGTGCTTGTAATGTAAAGGACGAGATTTTAAAATATTATTTTATGAATTATGAATTAATTTTAAGATTTTATTTGGGGGTTTCAAATTAAGAAATGAATTATGTAAAGGACGAGAGTGATGGAGGGAGCCAACGCTGGGCTCCCTCCATCACTCTTCTTCTCGATCCCGACGAGGTCAGAGTTCCGTTGCAGCCCGACGCCGACGACCTCGCGAGCCCATGCCCTCCGAACCAGAGCCCTTGAATCCGAATCCTCTCGACCTCCATGGGATTTGGGGTATATCTCCTTAACATCGACATTCCTTGCCTAATTTATTTCTAGAAATTGAGCTTGTGTGTGGCTAAAACTACAAATTGAAGATTTGATGATTTTGGTTTTAGTTTTGATTTACTTAGTGACTTGCTTGTGTCACTGTTCGGTTTGATTTACGGATTTAATGGGCAAATCTTATAACTCATTTGATCCCTCTTGGCTTAATGGGCAAATCTTATAACTCATTTCTATTTAAACCCTAAAATTCAAAACTCCAAGCTTCAAACCATGAGTTAGTCTCAATTTCGCGCCTATATCACTCATCCAAATCAATAAGAACTAATTTGATAAACTAAATCGATATTTTGTACCTTTTCGAATTCTTCGAGCTCTCAATTTCGTACCGACGTAGCCACAACCACTGTCAGCTAGCCACCATCGGGCCCACTACAACCATCTGCCGCTCCTCTCTATCCAGTTGCCACCACTGATGCCACAAGTCGTCGTCCTCTACACTTCATCTTCTCCCTCTCCACTTTGTCTTTCTCCCTCTCCTATCGTCTCTTATCGTCTCTTCTCCATCTGCTCATCTCTCGTTCAGATAGAACATTGAAAAGGTTAGTATTTATGAAAAGCCTCCCAGCTTTTATTAATATTACATTATTTATCCGCCCATAACTTTAAAACCACGATTTTTGGACAAAGTCAAACTTCTGGGCACGAGACAAAAATTTTCGAAACCCCAAGATTACTAGGCGAAATATCTAAAACCCTTGTTTACCACGCGAATTACGCGAAACCCTAGAGTTACCTTGCGAAATTTCCTTTAGTTTTTTAATGAACAATCACACACACATACCAAAAAAAATTTTACGTCCAAGACATTGTTAATGGTATTTCATTTTTTATTGTTTTACTACCTCCGTTTCCTTTTAATTGACTTTTTACTATTTATGCACGTTTTTTAAGGTGTGAAAAACTATATGAAATAATAATTTTTTAAAATATTTTTTTCGATAATCTCATACTTATTGGTGATAAGTATAATATTATTAAAAAAATATTATTAAAATATTAATATTTAATATAGTTTTGATCGTTCTAAAACTACGTACATGACTTGAAAAAGTCACTTAAAAGGAAACGGATGGAGTAATATTTTATGCTAGGTCCGACCTAGCCTGTATTAGCAAGTTCAAGCACAATTTTTTCCACAACATTGAATTTGATGTTGTAAAACTCCTGATTCGACGTTTTTATAACGTCCAATTGAACGTTATTTGATGTTGTAAAACTCCTGATTCGACGTTTTTATAACGTCCAATTGAACGTTAATTTGTGGTGTATTTAGGGTATGCGATTTCTTAAAAAGAGAAGCTTACAAGAAAAGTATTGTTCTTATATCATCTGTTTGTCTCCACAGTGGTTGGAATGCGTCATAAATTGGAATGACCGAATGAGCATTGTTCTTTTTATCATCTATTACGATCTCGAGTGGTTTGACGAAGCATCAGAAATGGGAATGAACAAAGGAGGCGACGATAACGACCACCGCCTACTGAATCCACCCCCAAATGCACAACCTACCAATATTTTTTTGGAAAAATGGTATTCACAAAAGTTTAGATTTTTAGATCCTGATCTATTATTCTTCTATCAAGATCATATAGAAATAACAATTTGTTCCAAATTCATGGGTTGAAGAATTAATCTCCCAAACATAAAAAAAACATACCCAAAAAAAAAGTTGAGCAAGTTGAGGAATTAGCCACTTTCCACATTCCATATTAAATGGATTTTAAAAAAATGGCTAAATATATAAAATAAAGGGGGAATTGTGCTATAGGCCATAATTAGGGCCTTTATTAGGAAAATGTCCACCCTTCCCTTCCAAATTGGCAAAATGTCCACCTTCCTTCCCTTTGCCCCCCACGCGCGCCCCCTGTGCCCCCCCTCCTGTTTCAGCACATTTGATTTCAGCAACTCCTATTTCAGCGTTTTTTTTTTCGCGCGTTGCTGAAACCTAAGTTGCTGAAACCGAAATTGCTGAAACCAAAGTTGCTGAAACTGTTGAAAATAGTTTTTTTTTTTTCCGCGCGTTGCTGAAACCTAAGTTGCTGAAACCGAAATTGCTGAAACCAAAGTTGCTGAAACTGTTGAAAATAGTTTTTTTTTTTCCGCGCGTTGCTGAAACCTAAGTTGCTGAAACCGAAATTGCTGAAACCAAAGTTGCTGAAACTGTTGAAAATAGTTTTTTTTTTTCCGCGCGTTGCTGAAACCTAAGTTGCTGAAACCAAAGTTGCTGAAACTGTTGAAAATAGTTTTTTTTTCACGCGTTGCTGAAACCTAAGTTGCTGAAATCGGAGTTGCTGAAACCAGGGTTGCTGAAACCGGAGTTGCTTAAATTGTTGTTGCAATTGCTAAAATTAGTTTTTTTATTTTTTTGCGTCAGCGCTTCGATATCGGAGTTGCTGAAACCGTGTTGTTGAAACCGGAATTGCCTTTAAATGGGTACTAAAGGAACCCATTTTCTTTGGAAGTTGAAAGAAAAAACAGAATCCTGAATAAATAATAGACATCCATAACATGAGAGATAAAATTTGTAAATATACTGACTCTGATAAAGCATAGGTCCTTTAGTACGTCAAGTAGCTCATCTGGGGTCTTCACTCTGAGTTGTTTCTCACTTTCCATTATCTTGCTGCTTGTGTTCCACTCAGCAGTGATCTTTCCACTTTTGGGTATCTCAACCTTAGGCAGAAAACAGAGGAAATTTGTTCCATTTTTATCAGGCATGAGAATAGACTCCTGGTCATCATCCTGCATAGGAAATCCAAAAGCATTGAGTATCAATGTGGTTTTCTATTTTTAATAACCAGTATCAGTATGGTTTTCAATTTTTCATAATTAATACATTGTAGTTTTCTAACTTGCATGGAAAAAGAACTTCAAAAGTGGACTAAGGATGTTTTTTTTTTTGGCATGGAAAGCTATCTGAATTTAAGCTGCCTTGTGAAAACAGACTAGAAATCATCTAAAGCCATTCTGTAACTTATAATCTATAACAGTAGTTTGTGAAACTTAGCTAGCTTGTATCTTATAAGCTCCTACACAAATGAGTATTTGGAGTTTAAAAGCTATAGAGCTAGTGACATATACAGCCTAATACAGATGAAGGAAAACAAATATGAGAGTGGGGCAGGTGCTATGATCTAGTAATCTACCACTATGGAACTAATCAACTATTTAACTCAACTGATAACACTTTCCCTCTTCTTTAAGATATTAAGATAGCTAACATCAACTATGGTTTACGAGAGGGAGACGGAGAAGGACTTACCAATCGAGGAGCAAAAGGCCGGATCCGCTGCCCGATTCGAGCACTCAGAGGAGGCATTTGAGGAGCAAAAGGTCGAATTAGTCCCTCACAGATCAGTCCCTCACAGATTCGAGCACTCAGAGGAGGTGGCGCTTCATGCTGGATCAGTCCCTCATAGATCAGTCCCTCACAGATTCGAGCACTCAGAGGAGGCGCCGCTTCATCGAAGATCTCAGATCTCCCTCAACCCCGACCTAGCGTTCCGACGGTACCGAAGATCTTGTTGTGGAGCCTTATTATCAAGCAGTAGGTTGTCGGTGTACAGGAATAAACACAGAGATCCTCTGGCATTGTAGATCTTGAAGAACTTGGGATCGGAGATGAGATTTCTTCATTTTCAGCAATCGACGTCTCCCGGATTTCCGCAATTTCAGCAATTTTCAGATTTGGGATCGGGAGTGAGGCTTAGAGAGAGGGTGGCGCCGACAGTCTTCATCTTCTCCTCTTCAATTTCCTCGATCTAAAACGCTGAATCTGAAGCCTCTCCGTCCGCTCCTTCGTCTTCGAATTGGAATCGGAGATCCGACGGGAAGAAGGCTAGAGAGAAAGAGAGCAAATATGAGATCGAAGATGAGGTGCAGCAGTGCGCGCGGCTCCTGATCAGATCTGAGCAAATCCGACGGGAAGAAGGCCAGGAGACGAATCACTGCTCGGATCCTCGTTCCCCCTGGTCGTCGGAACATGAGGTGCAGCAGTGTGCGCGTCTCGTCTTCTCCTGTCGTAGATCTGAGATCGAAGATGAGAACGAATACAGGCCGGATTGAATTCCTTTGAACAACACCAGGCGAATGAGGGATTGTATGGTAGATCTCTTCGTTTGTGATGAGGTGGTGGAGGTTCCTCGATCAGGTTAGGGTGGGGGGCACTGTTACGGGGTGGTGGACAAAACCCTAATTTAAAAAGGGTGGTGGACACTCCCCCAATAAAGGATAGAAAATAGGCCGGTTTGGCAAATTTTATCTAAAATAAATTGTGAGATATAATGGGGCATTTTTTTATTTCCAACAAAAATCTGGGCATGTCTGGCAATTTGTATGGTATGACTAGCCTGATTTGCAAAATGAAGCATTTCAGTTAAAAAATGCATCTTGTATTGCAACAAAAGTTGAAATTTCCCATCCTGTCATCTAACCTGTTTGAAATTTCACAAAAACAAACTATAATCGCTCATCTACCAAAATTCCCAACACCCCCTTCTCAGTTCATGGGCGGGTGCAAATTTACAGAAGTTCTCGGTTAAATTCGGAATTTCCTATACGTTCTCTAAACTTTCAGCAACTTATTCAGCAAAAGAGAAGTATTTTTCACCTAAAAGAATATTTGTACTTCCTTTTCGGTCATCTCCAACACATGGTCTCGTGCATCCAAAAGAGCCGTCTGCAATATAAAACAAGCTCATCAGAGACCTCAATTTTAGCAAAGGAACGAGTCACAATGGAATCGCCAGATATCACCAGTAGGTTCTGGTTTGCTCGGAGACAAACCTGTCCAAGTTTTGTGAGGAAGTTACTGGCAAGATTTATAGATGTGATTGCCACATCTTCATTAGCCTTGAGTGCCTGTGCAAGTGCAAATGCTCCTCGATCCTGCCAAGTGATTTTTTGAGTTAGGATGGCCTATCAAAAGCAAGTTTCACCTGTGTAGTTGGTTGCTGAAAAGCCCTACCCTTATTTCATTGAATGCTAAATCAAGTGATGTTAGGGTCTCATTCACCAATTTTAAGCTCTTGGCGAGTAAGATTGCACCCTGCAATTATATGGCAAACAAGATTATATAATATTAGATTCCAAACTGATGTTGAACAAACAACCAAAACATAAATATGTAGTAAACTGGGAACGGACATCATCCATCAGCATATTTGCTCGCAAGTCAAGCGTTGATATGGTGTTATTGTACTTCATGAGATCAGCAATGTGCTCTGCCCCTCTTTGTCCAATCTGCAAAGGCGATGGAAGCCATATTTAAACTGGTAATCCAAAGATGAGGGAATCGATAGTTAAAATGGTCTTCAGGAGCATGAAGACATGCATCTCATTACCTGACACCAACCTAGCTTCAGCTCCTTCACGTTGCCGTTAAATTTTAGAATTTCGCATAAAACCTTGGCACCATCAGGTCCAATGGGATTATACCCAAGATCCAACTGCAACGCCAATACGTGTCAGTGGGGAAAAATTGGGGCCTGTCCAGGCATTATAATGGAGAAAGTTTACCGTTGTAATGACGCTATTTTCCTTCAAGACCTCAGCTATATAACTAATACCCTTTGCATGAATATTATTTCCACCCTGAGATAATACAAAACAGACTGATTATCTTAATTTTTTAGGACAAAAGGTTGTTTTCCTATACAAGAAATATTTGTCTCTCACCAAGTCCAAGGAGGTAATTCTCCGGTTTTCCTTCAATGCACCAGCAATTTTCTCAACACCCTAGCAAGTCATATGCATTACAGTTCGTCACAGAAAGCCACTATTTCATCTCCATATCCAAAGAAAGGAGGCTATAATACAGAAAACGCCAAGCGGATGTTCAACCTTATGCCATCATGATTCAACAATTAGAGTTTCAATTACAAAAATCAGAATAATATGTAAAGTACAGACTAAATCAGTTCAGTCAAATCAAATCATGCATACTGGCTTATAAAAACAAGCACACATTAATTCCATGATTGGCAAATAAAATCAGTGCTTGGATTGGAAATAAAGGGTACCTCATCTCCGATGTCATTCATGTAAAGATTCAAATATAATAAGCTCTTAGATTTCTTGATATATTCAGCAATATGAGAAGCTCCTTCAGCACCAATTTCATTATTGCTGATGTCCAGCAGGGTTAATTTTACTGCAAAATAAAAATAAAAATAAAATCAACTATGATGCTAAATCAGTCTGATATAGAGAAAGCACATTCTGCAACCTTTACGTGCAGACAAGCCTGCCATCAGAGCACGGACACCTTCATTTCCAATGCTATTTCCAGCCAAGTGAAGTTCCTGTAGAATAGTGCATTACAAGTAATAAGCATCAAGAGCAAACACTATTAAGGATTACATGCTCAATGAACTTAGTTTTGTTCCTCATTTAGAGTGAACAATCAGAGAGGTAACTGAAAGAGCTAAACACAGTAGCCGGTAAGATAAAGGGGGTTTCTCATTAAAAAGATGGTAATAGAAAGATACCCTTAGAGACTTGTGTCCCTCAATGCCCTTGGCCAAAGCAGCAGCGCCCAGAGGACCACCATAATTGCCTCTAACAATGGAAAACAAAGAAAGGGGACAAAAGTCAAATGAATGAGCAATATGTTAACTGCTCTATTAGAATATTCTTTATATGATATAATAATGCAATTCAATTGAAGAAGTGAAGACTTGATGTGATTAAAGATCTCACAGAATAGATAAAGGGATCAGAACTTGCTTCAAACTCACTTAAGGTGTATGGCTTCGATAGTACTGTTCTCCAGAAGTGCTCCAGCTAGACCAGTAAATCCCTGCCTCAATTATAAAAAAAACCCCACAAAAATGGGGAAAAAAGAGGCTATCAAGCGTTTATTTGAAATCAAGCCAGGGTAAAGAGAAGAGAATATTGATTTAGCACACATACAGAATAGTCTATTAGATTATTGTTGAGCTCCAAAATGCGCAAGGTTGAATTTTTCTTCAACAAGTTTGCGATGGCCTTTGCACCCTGCAAAAAAAGTGGACATAAATAATTTAAAATCTTCTATTCACTATTCGAAACAGGGGAAGGAAAACACAGAGATTCTTTGCTGAAAGAAAAACTAACCTCATCACCCAATCCAGCACTGTTTAGCTGAAGTTTTTCAATACCAGAATTCTTCACAAGTATATCAGACAAGCACTGTAAAGAAGAAATGCAGAAAGATGAATGGGCCTAAATTGAAAGGGGGCTACGTTACAGAAATATTAGAATTGAATTATGCCTACTTAGGTACAGGGGCAATGCTGCAGGATTAAAAGGAATTGATGTAATTAGGAAAATAATAAATGAATGTATTTCCTTCTACTACCCTGTACACTGTTACATGCAATTGCCATTGTTATCTACAAAGTGCAGAAGATCATTAGAACTTCTCCATATGTCTAAATTAGCCTGTAGATTTTCATCTCAAAAAAATGTGCCCCATCAAGAATCTGTCATAAAATGAACTTGGAGAAATCAATGATTCCGCTATAATCATATAACATGTGATACAATGATTTGACGAATTGGTTGGAACTAGTTCAAGGATAGCAGGGCAATCTCTTTTTCTTTTTCTTTTTTAATGAAAGGGGCATATGATAATCTCATTGGTTTGACAGAGGCAGATAAAGAAATCAAAGTGATGCTATGGTCTAGTAAAAGTCAGCAAATTAACCTTGGCTCCTTCATCCTCAACAAGATTCCCAGAAAGATTCAGACTCTTCAAGGCAATATTTGATTGAAGAACACCATCAAATGCTTTTATTCCCGCTGATGTAATTCCGTTTCCAGAAAAATCTACTTCCTCTGCAACCTGAAAAACAAAGATTTCATGTTGAAGAACATCAAGGTTAGTTATAAACTACAACCTGATAGCAAAATAACGGAAAGAATGAAGTTGTGAAATGTTCATACATGATCTTGTAAGTTGATAATGGTTTCTCACATAACACATACTCTAGTAAAGGAATTTAAGGAAGCAAATTAAACCCTGACCTGATTATATGCCAGACTCTCAGCAAGAAAGAATAATCCTTCGTCGCCAAAGTTCCTACCTGGCAATACACAAAACTGAAACATGATCTTTCTCACTGAAACATGATTACCAAATCAAAGTCCATCAGAGCTATACAACTAATACAAGCAAGCAAAGAAGCAATAGTCGGTCCAGACAAAAATACTATCATCATGGAGATAAAAAAATCAACACATGTAATACCAAAGAGTAACATCAACTACTCACAATCAAAACTCTAAGACCAGGAGCTACATATACATAATTACAATCAATCACTCTGGTAAATCATACCTGACATATCAACATTACTATATGCCCTGAGTTCTTTTGCAAACTCATTGAGAATCTTCTTTGAATCTCCTTCTATCTTCCCAAGACCCTTTGCCAGGTTTGTGCCCGAGGCAAACGAAAACTTCAGTTCTGGAGAAGAAGCAGGTTTGTTTTCTGTTGATACTGTCTTTACCACCTTTGGCGAAAGAATTTTACCCACAACTTTCCATAGAACTGTCAACTGAAACTTAAATTAGTGAAAGCATTCCAAAATGTCTATCAACAATGACAACAAAACCAATTACAGGCAAGCCAACAAAAAAAAAAGGCAAAATCATTGAGTTGAAATCAAAATCTATAAACTGACAACTACTTCCCTTATCCACTCATTCCCCCTAGCCCCTGGCTCCCTAGTCTTACAAACTGACTCCTACTTCCCTAATCATGATATTCCAATCCACAGCAATCTAAATAACTCCAGCGAAATGCTAATCCCCACAATTAACTGAAGAAGAAATAGAGAGAGATGTATACCAAAAGAAGCCACAGCTAATAGTCCAGCAGGCACAACAAACGATGCAATCTCCTTAACAGGAGCAATAGGCAATGCCGATTCACCCTGAGACTGTCGATAAACCTTCCGCTTAGCAGCGGAGCGTTGGCCTGGATCATTGGCAGCAGCCCTAACAACAAGACGTCCGTGCCTGAAAGACCTTTCCCCGCTTTTTCTAGTCGGAAGCAACGCAAACCGCTCCAAACGACCGCGTAGAGGGCGATTCCGAGCACGCAACACAATCTGGACATAGAAGATGAAGAAGTTGAAATTCGAATTTGTAGAGAAGTTAGATGAAGACCTAGAAAAGGGAACGGGGAAGGAGGCGAGATGGGAGAGAGAAAGAGAGTACCTGAGGATGAGAAGAGAGAAAGAGAGTGGAAGAAAGAGCGGAAGCCATGAGGATTGTAGAAGATTTTAAGCAGGCATTCGGAGGAAGATGAGACTGTGAGGGAGTGTGTGGATTTTTGCAGTGCGGGGAGAGAGAGCTAGCGACGCGGCGGTGACACCAATCGAGCAATTGCGAATAAAGGCTCGTCTCGTCTCGTCAGTGGTTGAACCGGACAGAAGTTATTTTTTATTTTCATAATTCGGGTGTGTTTGGATTCAAATTGTATTATGTTTATAATGGAAATAGTTAAATTGATGTTTGGTTAACATAATTTTTAAGGTATTTTAATTTTAGGGTTTGTTTGGATTTTACGATGTATTGAATATAATGCAATTATTTTAACTTGATTTATGTGATTATTAGGGTACATTACCGTTTACTTCGATTTTTACGAGATTTTATTTGTACAACCAAATACTCACATAAAACGAGGTTAAATAATTGCATTATAATTAAAATGCAATGGAATCTAAACACATCCTTCATGTGCCCCTTGAACCGAGTTCCCGTCACCCGATCCACCACCCTAAATCCCTTACTCGATTCGACTCATCACCCGCTTCTAGCTTCATTCACTCCATCCACTCATATTATTCAATGGTTAATCAAATGGATTTGGTGAAGTTTCGGGTGAACTACATCTCATCAAATTTAACAAAAATAGCTTAAAAATCAATACAATGATTAACGCTTTAACAAGTAAACAAAGAACAACGTAAAATTAACTTCATCATATCAAATAAACAAGATGCATCATAAACAAGATCAAATTGAACAAACGAGGTCATTTACTGTACTATAAAAGTAAATGTAAGACAATATTATTTAATGTATTAAACAAGATGTATGTATATATGACTATATAATATGTGTCGAGTGATGGGTCAAGTGATGAGTCGGGTGATGGGTGAGAAATACTTTCACTCATATCTGACCTGACCCATCACCCGCTCACCCATCACCCATTTAAGGTTTGAATTATATAAGATTTTCACACACTTTGTTGGATCGGGTGAAACAGATATCTATCGCGTGTTGGTGAGATTGTCATCCTTATAAACTACTCATTAAGCTTCGTCGAGTCGAATCTACTTTATTACACAAAAGTTTATACTAATATATATACACATAAGAAATCTACCGTGATATGAACAAGTATAAAAAAACTGTATGCTCAGCTCCTATACAATAGCTTAACCTAGGGACGAGTCCAGTTGAGTAGGCTTAGCCTATCTTTTAAGTCAGGCTAGAAATCGATTAATTGGACTTGATTCTTTTATTACGATAAAGGTTTTCGAATTGTGGATTGGATTGAGGTGTATTCTTTTATCACCAACATCAATTATATTCTCAAATAATACTCTAATAAAAATCATCTCAAATAGGTGACAATGTTAAGGAATTCAATCAAATCATGAGATTTACAAGGTCATGCTCATAAAGATATATTAGAGGAAACTAAGACATGATGGGTTATCTAATAACACATACAAATGCATGATATTTTTTGTTTTGTTTTTTTGACATTTTTCAATTTTTTCTTTCTTTTTCGAATGCACTAAAAATAAGATAAGGTGCTAAAATTAACATGAATATGCATGAAAGAATCGAAACATGATCTAACTAAATGTCATATATACACTAAATCCCTCCCCCACACTTGAATTTTTCGTTGCCCTTAATGAAAAATTAAAGACAACAAAATAGATAACAAGGACATGGAAAGAGAAGAGGAAACTTACTAGATCAGTATTGTGGTGGTGGTGGTGGAAAACCTTGGAAGTTCATCCCTTGGAACATCCCATAAAGATCGTGGAAACTCTTCATTTGGGCTTCTTGGATCGCGATGATGGTGGTGAATTATTGATCATACCCTTCAAAGCGTCGCTCAAATCGTTCCTCGATCCCATCGAGCCACTGTCCCAATGCCGCTTGGCCCGCTTCAAACCTCTCGATCCGTTCGCCAAAAGTATCCATGATCCGCTGAAAGTAGTGCTGTGACGGAAAGATTATAAAATCACCATAATAGGATGAGCAAGCTCTTCCAAAGTTCAAGTAAACACCATGCGTCCCTCCATACGAGGAACTGGTCCCTCCAAACTCTGGGTAGGTAGGCCTCCCTGCTGTAGATATGCATCATAGTCCATGCCCTAGAAATTAAACTCATGATCCATAGACTTTGCCCGCCGACTCCTCCTGATGATTTGCAACATTGTCGGCAGGAGGGTGATCAAGATCTTCATGCAGGGTTCAAATGTGCTGGTGTAGGTCTAGTGGGAAAGCCTCCAAGGTGAGGAAAAAGCACCGTATGGGACCAATTTGGCCCCGCTGTCCAAATATAGGATACACCATCATTGTGAGCCTTTAAAATGTTAGCCTTCTTCAAGGAGGTCAAACTAAGGTGGTATGGATCAAAGAGTTTTCCATAGTTGCTCAACTCGATGTCCAACTCGTTCGCAATCAAGGTGATGAGACCTTTGAACCCAATCTTGACAGTGTCCTTCCTAGAGTTGGTGGGCCTTGTAGCCTCATTGCAAGCCCCAAAGAAGAGATCAACCCAATCTGGGACGTCATTCATGTCTGCCAATAAGCTTGTGAACCATGCCCAATTATTATTGGAGACCTTGTTGATCTCCGCGTGGCCGAAGGAGGTGTTGTTGAGGACCTTGAAGCATAATATAAGTGTCGGGCGTGTTATGCTCAAGTTGTAATCGACGTCTGATGTCATGATATGCCTGGTTACCTCAAACCATGGTTGTTCTGTAGGCATAGAGTATTGAAGAAGCTCCAAATAAGACATCCGAGGTGTCAAAACACCTAGGATCTCGCCTAGCCCAAGTAAAGACATCTCATGTCCATCACCTCCTAGCCGAAAGTAAACATCATCATCTCGTACCCTATAAGAAGCCAAAAATTCTCGGAACAATTCTTGATAAGTGGGTACACATTCATCAACCAGCCCAAGAACACCACCATTTCCCATAAAATTCTCACACCTCCTCCAACTCTAAAGTTCTCAAGGCCAAAAGATCGAAATACTTCACCGACACATAACATTGACCTCCCAATCTCTCCCACTTCTATTGCGCTCTATCACTCATACCCTCCGACAATTCCATCTCAAGTGTAGTGACAGGACGAAATCGTTGTGTTTCCTATCAAAATAAAACTCAAACCTATAAACTAGTATAGCAAGCAAGTAAGAGGTCGATCCCACAAAGAATCAAGTATTCCTATGTAATGTGTATTTACCAATTTGTAGAAAAGAGGGGTTTTGAGTGATTGAGAATGAGAAATATTAAAAATTTAGGAGAATCAATAGTTAAGAGATAGTTTCACCTACAATTCTCAACCCTATTTGGTGAATTTGATCCTTGTTTCCTACTCAAGTTCTCTTTCTTTTCCAATCAAATGTTCTTATCTTGATTTAAATAGATTATTAGCCCTATGAGTTTTAATAATCTCTTACTCCTAGGCAATCTTAACACGGATTAAGGTTTAATCCTAGGAATAGCAATAAGTCTCAAGATGTATAAAGCTTATAAGAAACATCAATCCTCTAAAAAACTAATATTTAACCTATAGTCAACTTCCTACACATTCAAGCTTTCTAACGAAGTCCAATAGAACATGTTTGCTACAAAAGATTAAGAATCATAATGAACAATTCAAAACCCTAGCGATGACGAGATCCTAAAAAGGTGATCAATCGAGATAGAATCAAACACCATAAAACATTCAAGCACAAAGAAGATGAAACATATGATGGAAATAAGAACAAGAATAAAACACTCACAATTCAACCAAACGGAGTCTCAAATCGTAGGCGAAACCAAATAGTTTATCCCTCCATTGTCAAACGATTGTCAAAAGATTGGATGAGATCCCTAAAACAACATAAAACAAGCCTTTAAATAGGCCTAAGAATCGTCATAAAACCCTAGAAAGTGTTTTCCAAAGATAGGCCCAACTTAGGAAAGATATAAAAATCGGCGTTGAACCTGGCCCATAAAAACCGCGAGCAGGCCGCGACCAGGCCGCGGGCGCGGCTAATGCAGTGAGCTCTGAAATTTTGGCAGCAGGTGCTGCCTTGTTGGCCGCGGGCGCGGATTTTCCAGTCTATAGCAATTTTTTCATTGTGAATTTGGTCTTGATGTCAACATGAAAGGTGTAGCTCTCGAAAAGAGCTTTCCAACGCATGCTTATATTAGTCAATCGGACCACCGAGGCCTCCAGAAAGTGCGTTACAAGTTCAGCTTGTCGGGTAGCAACTTTTGAGGACTTATTCTTCACTTAGGCTCTCGAACTTCGACTCTGCTCCCGTGCTCTTCACTTTTCCTCCTCCTCTTCACTCTTCCTTAATCCATGAGCTTTCTCATTCCTCGTCGGATCCACATATACCTGAAATCATTCATAAAAGCATGTAGATTCCGACTCCACCAACATAGCGAGTAAATATGCAAATTCTACTTAACTTATGCATGTTATGTATCTTAACTAAGCTAAATGCAACCTATTATGCCTATATAAATGTGTGCTATCATGTAGTCATCTTAAAATTGAAAAATTAGATTGAAGACTCACAAAGATCAATGAAAACATGGTTGTAGAACAGGATCCGTCGGCTGGATACAGGGTCCGCTTGTAGCGGGTAGGCACGGAGGTAATGGGGTATGAAGTTGGAACTCCAGTGACACTGGCGGTGGAGACAGGGTCCACTAAGAGCGGGTCTTAGCAGGAAGCAGCGGGTTGACGCCTTCGACTCTGCACCTAGCAGATTGGTAGCGGGAGGTGTTTGTGTGGAAGGGCTTCGAAAACTCCTTCATAAAACTTTATTGAATGGACCCAATCTACAAAATGGAGGTGATAAGTTAGGGTTTTAGGTGGATTGAAGTAGATGAGGTGGTGGATGGGTTGTTGGAATGTGAAGAAAGTGAGTTGGTTTTGTAGATTGGGATGCCAGGAGTCGAAAAACGGTCTCGGAATTCAATTTTGAGTTTTTGGAAGCTAGAGGTTGGATGAGATTGTGGAGGTTTGAAACTTTTTGAAGTGGTCATCAATGGTGAGTTGTTGTTTTTATTGGTGATTTGCTCGTCATTGTCAGCCGGGTTGCTTAAATGATGTCATCTTAAGATTGAGAGGGTTCTTTCAATTATTGAATTCAAAGGCACAATAAAGAGATTAGTAGAATGAATGTGGACCATACAAAATGGTCCACACAATTATTAACAAATAAACACACATAAAAAATTCGGCACTCCTCAACAACGACGCCAAAATTTGGTACAGCCTCTACGAGGGTTGTTAATTCTGTCCAAAGATAAACCTACACCTTAAAGCTAATATAGCAGATAAGTAAGGGTATTGAAAGGTTACACCAACAAATAGGATGTGACATAGTGGCACAATATTCTATTTTGGGTAGCGGGGTCCGGTGAAAGAATAGGAAAGACATAAGCATGTGATCCTATTCTTTCATAAAGAAGGTATCTTCTTACTTCATCGGGAATTAAGGGCTGCTCTAACCAAAGTCATGGCTACTTCAACCAAAAAGGGGTTTGAGTTGGCCCCAGTCGATTGTATTTCTCCTGAGATGAAAGATAATATAGGAAATGCATATGTTCCTAAATGGGTGTGCACCTCGTGAGATTTGTGTGTTCTCTTGCAAACAATCAAAACAGACAAAGACAAGATGAAAGAATAAGAAAGAACAGATCTTTTAGGGCAAAAGAGATAGTTGGTAGCAATAGTAAAGCAAAGGAACAAATTTTGAGTGTAGTTGAAAGGCAGAAACAATCAAAGTAACAAGCATAGCAATATAGAACAATGATAGTTAGATAGATAGGTAGTTTCATTCGCTTAACGTAACATGATTGATTTCTCGATTATCGAACGTCTTCTAATTGTGATTAATTTGGTTCTTGGCTTATGTAGACATTCTGGGCTGCCTACATGATCACCATTGAGTCCCTACCACTCTAGCATGGGGGCGAGTAGCATAGGTATCCAAGATGCTACGACATCAAGATTGTTTTGCTCCGGTTTCGTTGACTTGTCACCTGTATTGTCAATCCACCCATCGCTTCTACTGAAGTAGGTTCAATCAAGATGTCATCTTCTTACACATTGTAAGGACATGTCTGCTACTATATGGGTTACGACTTCCTTGCAGGCAAAGTAAGAAACCTAGTGCGAATCTACTCCATCAAGGTGATTAATCAAGACAAAAGCAAAAACATAATATGCATAACAAAGGAGATAAAATAATCTAAGTAAAACTTATTAGAACTCATCCCTCATGATACACCAAACCATGTCTTGAATTGCGAGTAAAACAAAGAAGAGTTAGCCAAAAATGGCTTAACACCAAAAAAAAGTAGAACTAGAGAACAAACCGTTTCGAAGCAGTAAATAAAACTAAGATAAATGAGTCTTTAATTAGGCCTAGCAGGTGGTCAAAACAAACCCTAGATCTGCTAGATACAGATAGACTAAGATCTAAAAAGATAGAATTTTAGAGCCTTAACATCCAAGTAAAACGACTCGTAAAGAAGACGCAAAACCCTAGGATTTCGTTGGCATCCGCTGGCACCTGCTGGGTAGCATATTAGTGGATCCTGTGTTGCTTGGTACGTCTTTGGTCTTCCCTGTCTGCTGGCTTGGTGCTCGGTACCCCTCTTGGCGGCTCCCCAATGGATGTTGGATCCAAGCCTTGCCTTGTCTTCGTTCTTTCTTTGTTCTTCTTCTCCCTTCTTCTTTGCTTCTTTCTTCAATTTATCTTCATCTCCTCGAACTTCCTTGCCATGCTTCTCCACCACGTTGGATCCCCGAATTTGCATAAATCAACTAAAATAGCGTAGATTCCGTCCACCAACACAAAAGTGTAAAATACTAAAATAACTAGAAAGAGGGCTATATTACAATGCAAATGAGCCTAAAACTACCCTATATAATTCCTACTAAACTACGCATTATCAACATACAATCTTTTGGTTAAGAAAGAGATAAATGTTTAATAATTTAATTAAAATAATTTTTGCAATTTAGATGCTTATCTGTTTTGACATGATTTATTAGCAACTGAGATCGGATACCTATTTTAAACTCTTTTTCATTAAATTCTAGAAATTAGATAAGCATCCAAAATTTAACTTCTTTTTTTGTCATCCTTTGTTAAACAAAGTATATATTTTAATTTCTTCGGTTTTTGGTTGATTAAGGTTTTATCATCTTCAAGACTATGTTATTGTGATCTTCTCCCTTTTTTTTCAAGATGCATGCAGGGATGACAAATATCTTTGGAGATGGTTGGATCTTAGAGGATATAAAGATGAAGAAGGAGAACAACAAGAATAGCAAGATTTAGTGACAATAAAGATCATTGGATATGACTAGGAAACAACAAGATGGATTGAGAATAGATATACGTGGATACAGTCAGAACTAAGATGCAGTTGAAATTTTTTTTGTGTGTGAGAAGAGAAGTTCAATATTAAAATTTTGAAGATCAAAATTTTGGATTGAAGTTGATAGTTTATTTTTTATGCAGACAATAATCACCACGGTTGTAGATATCCGATCTGTAGAGAAGGCCAGAACTCAAAGGCAATGAAGACGAAGAAGGGAAACAACAACATGCAATGATGACAAAGATCCTTGGTGTCAGGCCGAAACATAAATGAAATAAAGGTGGAGAAGGAAAACTGTAAATTGTAAATTCATCTTGGTATTTGAGTTGAACTTATTGGTGGATGCACTCCTAATTAATTTATTTTCTTATTTTATAAGATTATTATAATCAAATTAAAGAGGTTTTATCAGAATTTATAGAATAATTAAATTGCATAGGTTACAAGGATGTGTCATAAGTAAATGGCCGTCATGTGGCACTTTTAACGTGAGGTTGTCATGTGGTATCATTCACAACTATTTTAGTTTTTTTTTATTAGGTAAAAATTCGAGACCAGGCAAACCTGAACCTCGAGAGGCCGAAAAGTCGGGAGACGGAAAACCATCAAAAGCAAATAAAATACAAAGATGGTGCAACATACAGGTCAAAACACTCTACAAGGCGAAACTAAAACACAACTAAACCGAGCAAGACGAGGACGTAGACGAAAGACGAAGCCAAGCACAACCCAGAAGCAGCACCGTAGGCCAGCGGCACATCAGGAGTCACCTGTGGGCAGTGAAGACGAACCTCCAAGGAACCATTCTTCCGGAGAAAGGAGACGCCTTGATACACACTACCACGAACCCAGCCTATCCCGACTCCAACTGCCAGAACCCTGTCAAACGGAAAAGAAAGTCCAATCACGCCAAACGAAGAGCCACACGACATCTGACCCGAAACGCACCGGAAACCCTAGCGGGGTTTTATTCAATATATAAAAAATATATATATATATATATATATATATATATATATATATATATATACCAAATTAAACATTAAATACGGTGATAAATTTTCTTTTTATTTTTCCTATTACGTAACTTCGGACCCAACCAAGCTTGGGCCGAAAGAGCAAAAAACGGGCCCATACTCCACACAAAAGGTCCACCTTTGTGCCCAAGGAGGCCCAAAGGGGCAAACCAAGCAGGAGAGAGCGTTTATACGCACACCACAAAACCACCATCACAGATAGCCGGCGATGGAGGACGAGAGGCGGCGATGGATGAACGGACACGGCGGAAGGCAAGTTCAGAGCGCCGACCGAGCAAGGAGACCAAGACTGAAGGTAGAGAGGAGGAGATGAGGGCAACGACAAAACACCCCAACCTGGAACCCACACCAGGCCGAGAGAAGGACGGCATCGCGAGGGTAGAGACGCCATCAGCAACGTCGAGCCAGGGCCAAGAGGAAGAAGAACACGGGAGGAAGAAGAACCGCCGGAAACACACAGAGCCCAGCCCTGTGAGAGACGGAGTCGCCAACAAAGGAAGAGAGGGAAAAGGCAATCCAATCAAACCCTAAGTCAGGAAATCGATCGCCACGCAGATCGAATCGGTTATAGTGATGGACAGTCGGAGATCCCTATCCAAGGGACAACAATAGCCCCAAAAGTATAGAGTCAATTGAAGAAGCAATAGGGATAAGCGATGGAGTGCTTCAAACTCCAAACCAGAGGATAAACAGCCGACGGAGTAGATTGGATGGTAGGTGGAGGCCAGAGGAGACGAAGCCGCTCTGACGGGATGTGCAACCCCAATGGGGTAGGACACAGTGAGAAACCCAAGCGGAGGAGGTGATCGAGCCCCCACAATCGAAGACGAAAGTGGGAACAACACACACAGAAAGGGGCGGTCGGAGTGAAACCAGGAAGACCTGGTGGCGAGGTGGTGTAGCAATGGCCGAAGCCGAGGTAGTTCGGGCCTCCGAAGAGGTGGTTCGGGCCTCCGAAGAGGTTGTAAGGGCCTCCAAAGAGGTGGATCGGGCCTCCGAAGAGGTTGTAAGGGCCTCCGAAGAGGTAATTACGGGATGTTGTTCGCCAAACTCAAAAGGGGTTTTTACCGAAGAGAGCGTTTCGCTTATTTCCACTCTATGCTTACAACTATTTTAGTATTATTATAGATATAAATGTAGATATGGATAGATAAATCTACTTTTTCATTAAATTCTTTCACGATTATAAAGACACTTCAAGTATTGTAATACCTAGAATCTAATATATCTATGTCTCTAAACTTATCAATAAATCATACTAACAAACTGATGATGTCAGCCAATGTACGTTGTTATGTTGGACGCTTCACGACCCGCCTTCTCTTCTACGGTCATTTCTTCTCAATTTTGTTTTTTCTTTGTTAGTAATATTTTTTGTAGTGGTAATAATGTGGCCCACCTAGTTACTAGTCTTTTGTCACACAAACCTTTTTAGTGTGTTTGACCTTGAACTTATGATGCTTCATAGTAGGCAAAAATTATGATTTCATGATGGAGAAAGATTGTCCTAAATCATTATTAGGATAATAATCTGAAAATCTCTATGATGAGGGCTACACATAATCGTACAAAGATTGCAATCATTACTAGATATATAGTCAGCTGCTTGATTTCCCTCTATATAGAAGTGAAAGATGCTGACATTGTTGAAATGACATAACAATAACTCTATCCTTTTCATTATCATCTCAATCTCCCATAGAATGCTCTATTTCTTTATGAGTGTGTTAATGACTACTAGATTGTCATCTTTAATAATCATGATTTTTCTCCTCCCAAGTTATACTACATGTCTAATCCCTTCTAAAAGTGTCAAAGTTTACATTTACAAAACCATTTTGAGGTGATGTTATCCTCACCAATGTTAGCTTGATTGAGAATTCCAGTGGGTTACATGTGACCATAAAAAGAGTTGTAAATGATGAAGTCAATGATGCTAAAGCTTCGATGAATGTTGAAGAATTGTTTGTCGACGAAGCGCTTGTCGAGGTGATTATAAGGGTCGACCTAAGCTAATTTCGACAAGGTATTTTATGCATTTTTCTATTAATTTCCCCTAGTATTTTGACATGAAAATAAAGGCTAAATTAAGTCCAAATAAGCCCATATAAGCCATGCAACTAGTCTATTTTAGCCACCAAAACCTTGTTCTTTTGTTTACCTTGTTTTTTTATGGCAAAAAGAAGTTGATTTTGATGAAAATGATGATTGTGAGCTCCAAGTGATTCTTGGTTAAGGATCTCATTTTTTGGTAAGAGGTCGTGGACAAACCCCTTTGGTGAGAGGTCGAGGGTAGTCACCTTAGTGAGAGGTGAAGGAGGCAAAGGATCAACGTACGTGTTTGGAGTGCGATATCTAAGGTTTATTAGATTGAGTAAAATAAATTCTATGGTGAGAGGTCGGAGAATTTGGATTTACATATCTATCGCTAAGTCGCGTTCTTCATCTCCCAAGAACACCCAAAGACAATGTACCCTCCACCCTCTTTCTTTAACCATTTTCACCAATCACCCCCACCACAATTCCTCTAGGGCATCATTACCATCCATCGTGCTGGTTGAAATCCTTGTAGTCGATTCCAAAGCACACCATAAGGTGAAATTTCTTTCTATACAAGTATGTCACTTGTCCCGAAAATGTTCATTGAGACGAAACTCTATAAAATGTCTATTGAGTCTAGTGAGCTTATATTTTATTTATATTTTTTTATTAGGGAAAACATTGGTTGGAGTGATCTAGTTGATAGTATCCTAACAGATGAGGTCTTGGCGACCTATATGGTTGAACAACACATGCCCACCCATAGAGCGACTAAGGTGTGCTATCTTATCTATCACTCTATTTCCTAGATGAGGCACTTGCGAAAGGGTTGTGCTATCAAATTTTTGGATCATAATTTTTATATTCAATCTACCATGGACACATCTTACCTATTTGTAGATGTTTGATGATTATCTGGGAGTCTTGTTCGATCTCTATAGCTCGTATACTTAGTTCAGTTACCTTAAGCAACCCCTCTCTGAGAGTTAATGCTTTAGTGACCATGGGGGGGTGTTTGCCAATATTTCTATACCCAATCGTAATGGGCTTGTCCTGCCAATCTCTAATGATGTACCCAATAGTGCTATCCTCTGTTAGGTTGGTTGATCCATCAAATTTTAACTTTAGAACTCCCATAGTAGGCTTTTGCCATTTTATATTCATGTTTTTTCGGTATGTGTTTAGGGGGGCCTTTTGGTCGGCCTCCGTTGTTTGCATCCTCATATTTGGAAGCTCTCTTTCAGTTTTCTTAATGTATGTGAATGAATTTTCTAATTTCAACTTCGGTGGGCATAGGTGAGTATTTGAAATTTACTTGGATTCTATAATACCACAGTGTCCATCATTTAATTGCTAGGGCCTCTTTTATTCCATCACACAGTTTAATTATCACTTAAGACTGTCACAATTGTTTTAATATATCGAGTCATTTGTAGGGTACGTAGGTTTAGCGATGTCCAAAACTTCATAAATACATAGGGTATTTCCCTAACTAATATGACACTCGAGAAAAAGATATGCTTCATCTTCATAAGGGTCCCTATAAATGGCACATTCCTTTGGGATTGGAACACATTTCTGGGCTAATCTTGTCTTGGTGGCAAGGCCACTTTAGGCAATCTTCCAGAGGAAGTTTTTTTATTTATTTTTGGTGTAGTACGTGTTGATTTTTTAGATCCACGCATTTGTGTAATCAAGGTGTCGGTCAGGATTTGTTAGTATTCTCATTGCATTGGAAGTTGAGAACCAACACTCCTCATCGACCCACCAGTACAACCTATCAGGAAAAGTGTAACTAGGAGCAGAATGTTGCCGATTTCTTAGACAATGGTTTGGTCTAGAAATTGTTCTAATTTTTCGAGCCACCATTTATCACCTATGGTGAAATCTCATACTTTACGATTTAAATCTTCAATATGGTGGTTTATACCATCTCTGAGAGGAGTTTTTGAAACCTAGTTATAAATCGACTATCACCCACCGACCACATTAAGCCCTTCAACAAATATATGTATTTCCATATGAGATTGAAGACAGCTAAACTATCATCAAATCGATCAAAGGGCAATTTCAAAATATCCAGATTGTTGAGATGGTCATTGCGGATGTGGTGCTCTTGTACATTATAGGATTTTTAAGCCACCTTCTTCTTATATGTAATCTGTAGGATCAATTAGGTAACCCATAACTTGATGTCCCTCCTTTTATTGTAGTTCCAAGGGTTGTTTACCTTATGTCTTTATATCCAGAGATCTCTACTCTTTTATGAAACGACGCTATTGAGAGGTTCAACGTACACCACCGTATTAAAAAAAAGTAACGACAACAAATTGACGTAGCAAGTACGTACGACCTCTACGAAGTGGTAGTACACAACTATACAGGGTCATGTACTCGCCAAGTACAAAAATCATGTTAATTACGGAGTTTTGCAATTGCAACTTGTTAAATACTGTACTTTAAAACTGTCTGTCAAGAAGACTTATTTTAATTTAATTAATATCCGGACTACGGGAGTAATATTTTTATCGATCATAATCCTTTTTTTAATAAATTCCAGACTAGTTCCAATTATGATCAAGCCTACTAGCTAGCTCGAAACAGGCCAAAAGTCAAACTATGATGACTATATATACCGGTGTAACTATTTTGCTTACCCAATATAACAAACAACTAATCTAAACTAATTATTGGTGTTATACACAAAATTAAGGGCAAAAGAATGGCGTCCGGTAATGTTGTGAAAGCTTACGCAATAGCGGCGTGCTGCCTGGTGTTGGCAATGTCAGCTTCCGGCCATGAGGGCCACGCCCATGCTCCGGCCCCTGCAGGCAACCATTCCGGCGCCCTTAATGCTTTCCCATCCTTCGCGGTTGGCCTTGTCGCGCTTTTCATTTCCTTCGTCTTTCATGGCCGTGGGGATTTGATTTGATATATGGATCAATCGAACTCGTCTCCTCCGCCGACTCTTTATCTTTCTCCGTGTGTTCGTGTGCACTTAATTTGTGTTGGATATTATATTTGTGATTGACTTCCTGTTATTTTTCCGTTAATAATCTTGTATACTACGGAGTATATTTACTTCATCCAGTATATTTATTAATTGGACTATTATTCTGGATTCAGTTCAGAAGTATTTAATTGTACTAGTTTTGTTACCGACGCTTTTGCTTGTTTTTGTTAATAAACTAGTTTTATTACCCGCGTTTTTCGCGGCTTGTTAATATTTTTTTATATCAATTATTTTCAAATTAGTGTAAAGTATTATGACTATTGATATATGATACTATATATTTTTGGTGGGAATATAAAACTTTTTTTTTTTATCATTAAGGTATTATGAATATTGAATTAACGAATATGACTATTATTAATTATGGAGGTAAGAAGATCATGATACAAAGGTAACTATAAGCTAAAATATATAATGTGTTCTTAAAGATTTAAGTAACTATTGAAATACAGATGGTTTAATTTATATTTAACTTTTTCTAATCATGAAATAGTTTTACCGGCATATAAAACATATACAAATGAATTGTTTCAAATTTGTACAATTAATCATCCATGTGTTATATCCAAAATATAAAATTAAAATTGCATGAAAAGTTATTTATGAATTATGTTGGAATCTGACATGAAGAAAAAAATAAAATAAAATATCATATTTTTTTTAAAGATTAATAGTTTCTCATATTTAAATTATTCTTCATTTAATAGATTAAGAATTAGTTTGTCAACTATTTATAACATATTGAATTTATATCTAGTTATGTACGGAAAAAATGATCCACATAATTTGAGATAATTAGATAATTCTTATTCCCTCTATTCGACAAAACATGTCATTTTAGCTTATTTCACAAGTTTTAAGGCAATTAACAAATGTACTAATTTACCCTCAATTATTACCTTTTTTTATTTTTTCGAAAACTACAACTAACAAACCACTAATCATGAGAAGGTTATTTTTGTAAAGTGAATTGCAAAATACATATAATGACAAGTTTCTATAAAACTATACCACATTGAGTCATTGCCATATCTTTAGCATGGTAAAATTAAATTAATTAATGAAAAAATCAATTCTTAACTAAACATATTTGATAAATTTTAGTTTATCAAAATGATACAGATCGAGTTCTTCAGATTGAATAGGGAAAAATTGGACAATGGTGATGTAATATTTAATTGATATAAAATCAATTGAACAATATATCAATTCTTATTTGTTAACATGATCAAGAATATGAAAGATTGCTTTAATTTAGTAATGGATAAAGTATAAATCTCATAAATGTTAAATAAATATTAAGTTGAGATATTATAAAAAATTAAAAAATATATATAATAGAAAATATATGATTCCGTTAAATATTGATATTAATTTAGGATAAAATAGTGTAGTTGGTGTGTTCTAAAAAGATATATATTGAACACAACTAACTCAACGTGATAACATTGAAATAATATATTTTATTATGAGTAATGATGATATCTTATCATATGAATATGCATGGTTCGGTATTATTCTTAATATGAGTAATGATAATATTATGATTGTTTTTTAAAAAAAATAAAGATGACACATAGATAAATAGATTAAGTCGTTTTATGATATATTTTATAAATAACTAAGATATGAGGTTGAATATTCATATTAAAAATGATAGATTTTTCAACTAATTAAGATATGAAATTGAATATTTATATTAATAATTAATTATAGTCAACAATTAAGATAGACACGTAGGATAACATGTGGATAAATAGATAGAGTCATTGTTTAACGTGGCTTAAATATATTGGTTATTCATTAATTGACGTGTCAAAAAAATCGGACCAGATTGCACCAGAGTACGACACGTAAGCGAATTCGTCCAGAGCCCGCCACATATGATTTTCACGTCTCTGTTTTAGTATTATATATTGATATTGATTGTATTTTATTATATTTATATATTAAAATTAATTTTTTTTATTGAATTTTATGTGAAAATTAAAGTAATTCGTTTAAATTTTTTTATGGGAAAAGTAGAAATAATCCTAATAGATCAATTTTATAGCATATTTGTAAGATTCTTTACTTTATAAAATTAATTAGATTTGTTCAAATATAGCTATTATTTATTTTATCAAAACTAATTAGATTTATTTAAATAAATCACAAAATATTATCAAAATATAACTAAGTAAGATATGATAATAACTTATTAATTAATGTAATATTGGATAGATTATCAGAACTAAAAAGATAAGTTTTCTAACTAATTAAGATATAAGGTTGAATATTTGTAAGAATAAGTGAGACCCTTAATTGAGATGACAAACTTAGATTGACTTATTAATTGATGTGGATAAAAAAGATAACACCATATTAATCCAGCATATAACACGTATGCGAATTACTCCAGAATATGACACGTATCTAAATCGCACTAGAGCCCGTTTGATGTCTTTGTTTTAATATTTTATATGGATACTACTCTGTATAAACTAAGTCGAAAGTCGTGCATTTCATGAATATACTCCCTATTAATTTAGTTTAAATAGCCATTTAAAAATATATATTGTTAAAAGTGAAAAATCAATAAATAAATAGAACAAATATAACTATTATAGTATAATATTAAATGTATGGTATTTTGTAATATAAAAAACACTATAGTAGAAAATTAGAAATTAGTATGTACATATGATTTTATAAAATAGCAAGTATTTTTATGAATTTTTTTGTTAATAACTAAAGAAATATAACTTAAAATAATACCAACTCTCAAATTATAACAAAAAATAATACGAATAGAAAAAATCTTAAAAAATACAAATTATCCCCCTATAAACCAAAATTAATGAACTTTAAAATCAACAAAAAATAATACAAATCATAAAATTTTGACTTAAAATAATAAAAAAATTTGAACTTGAATTATGGTAATATTGAAAACAAAACTTTATCTATCAAAATTACAAAAATAATCCATAAATAGCCGTACTTCTAAAATAAATGAATGAAAACAATGAAGCATAAAAATATGTCAAAGAATATTATTGTGTCTTACATAAACGGCAACTTGATTTTATCTTTTAAAAAATTATATGCAACCAATTCAAATACATGTCATCTTGATATGTAGAACTGATAGACGATTTTAGTCGCGTTAACTGTATCAAAATAAATTCGAACCTATTAACTAATGTAGTGTGGTAAGAACGAGTCAATTCCACAAAGAATCAAGTATTCCTAAATAATGTATATTTACCAATTAATAGAAAAGATGGTTTTTTGTGATTGAAAATAAGAAAGCAAAATAAATATGAACAAATTAATGAAGATAACAATTAAGAAAATAGTTTCATCTATAAATATCCACTTTAGTTAATTTGGTCAATTGATCATCGATTCTTCTTCATGTCCTCTTTTAATCATATTATTGTTCCCGTTCCGATCTTGTGTAAATTACTAGTCCTATATGAGTCCTAGTAATCTTTACTGATTAGGTAACCCTAATAGGTCAAGATTTAACCTAATAGTAGCATTAAGATTAATGATTAACTAGCTAGAATACATGCAAGCCCAAGCTACGAGTCGGTATTTAACATATAATTAATTATCTACACACCAATCTAGTCCTACGAGTCCTAAAAAGGTATGCTTGCTACTATGGATTAAGGTTCGCTATGAGGAATCTACAAAATCCTAACAATAATCTTAACTAGCTTTGTAGGGGATAAAAAAAATTAACAATATTCGATCGCAAAAGAATCAATACAAATCAATAAAATTAGAATAAAAATAGAAATCTCCCAACTTTATCAAACCAAAGGTTCAATCCATAGACAAAACGAGAGAGTTTAGCACTCCATCACCATGGAGGGCCCCTCTAGAGTTTTCTCAATTGATAATCCTCAAAGTATATTAGATATTTAATTAGATGATGAGTATGTGAAATTAGATGTTGAGAAAATAACCCTAAATGTACATAAATATGCCTTAGAAAGTCGGCAAAAAATAAGATAGCTAGAAATAAGTAGATAAAAGATAGAAAATAGGAAATTCGGTGTTTCGCATGAGGTTGCGGGGCGGCTATAAGGATGGCCACAGGGCAGCCTAGGGAAATCAACGAAATCTTATTTTCTCTTCGAGTTGCGGGACAGCCATGAAATAATCCATATATAAAAGGTTGTAGAATCCAACTCCACCAACAAAACGAGTATAAATGCAAATCTAGCCTTAACCATGCATTATATACACCTAAATCATGCTAAATGCATCCTAATATGCCTTTCTAAATGTGTGCTATCAAGAACTGAAAAAAATTAAACTAAATAAAATCCATCAGATCTCATATATGTTCAAAAATTATTAACTGAAATATTTTTAATGTAGCATAAATTAATTAATAATACAAACACTTTTAAGAGAATAAATCAACAAACTTACTAACATACTTAATAAAAAAATTGAAATGCTTTTAATTGAAAAAAATTCAAACCTATGAAATATGTCAAAAAAATATCCTACATTATTTAGTAATGTATTGTTATTTAAAATATTTAATTAATAATATATAATATTATAACAAATAAAAATATTAACATACTCAATAAAAAATCAAATCGCATTTTATTATAGTTTATAAATAACACGGCTAGAATTATCATATTGAATTAAAAAAATAACAAACCTTAGATGAGTAATGGATAAATTGGAGAAGTTGAAAAAAAAAATTAAATTAAAAATAATAACTAAAATGTCAACCTTTTCAATTGGGTTAGATATTTTTACTAAATAAAAGTTATTGACAATTATGTAAAACAAAATCACAAATATATGTATAAATATGTGGCATACTATGACTGATAATGCATGATTTGTATAGGCATTCTAAGTCATCCTTAAGTCATTTAGGTTGCATTTAGTTAGATTTTTAACATAAAGTACATTTATTGCCTTGAAAGTTGCAAAGTTTGGAATCTACGCGTTTTATGCCTATCTATGCAGATTCCTGGAAATCAAGCTAGAGGAGAAGAGGAAAGCTATAATATGAAACCTTAGAAGCTTAAAGAAGAGTCAAGAAGACAAAAGGAGAAACGAACGAGACAAGACAAGAAGAAGAAGAAATGGGAAGACTACAGAGGCGGCGCTCTCGGCCAGAGACCGGCGCCCGCCGACACTCCAGCACTCGATGAAGGCTTCTGTGGGGAGAGGCAGGACCGACGCCCACCGATACCCTGTCGACACCCGCTGATGTAGATTCTGAAAGATTTTCCCGAGGGCAAATCTGGCCCATTGGGCTTTTCTTTTACGTTAAGAATTCCGACCCCTAGGCTCTCCTATGCCTATAAATACAGCTCTCTTCAGCCCCATTCAACACACAGTTTACACACCACATCTCATATCACTTCTCCCTTTTCCCTTTTCTGCTATTTTCAGTAAGTCATGCTCGACTAAACCTTTTATATAGGTTTGCTTATATTTTATGCATTGGTTAGAGACATGTGAGAGTTGTTTGATCGAATACTATTCTATAGTTTATATTTGGTTATTCGTTACTCTTATTCTTTATATGTTACGCTCTTTATTCATCTTAATAGGCCACTAATATAGGTAAACAACATGCTAAGTGATTATAGCTAAATCCTCTATTACGGGCCTTAATCCTACATAGTAGCAAACATATCTTGATGAAAAGGTTATGATTCATGAATATGAAAGGGTAATGACATATAGTTTAGTATTATTCTTAGTAGATGCGATAGCTGGGTTGACAACTAGGTGACACGTCGAATATGTGGGAATTACATGAATTATATGCTTATGTGATTAGGGACTTATTGCTTCTCAAACCTCATGCAAGAGTTTAGGGAGTTGATAGTGATCGAATCAGGAAGCTATACAACTCTGTGCACAAACCGACATTAAGATAGCCAAGAATAACCAAACAACCCGATGTTCATGGATTTACCAATGTTGCGAATATAAGTAAAGCTATATTTCTCTTCATATTATTATCCTTATTTGCAATCATTACTTCATTTGCTATTTTCCGCTCATCACTACTATTGCTCTCTGAAGACTCCACCTTGATTGTAAGACCTTGAGATACTAACCTACAGGTCTATATGAAAGAATGATGAAAGACAAAACAAGACTTGATTTCAAGGTCTTGAAACCAAGGCCAAAATGTTTGGGCACGTATTAATCTTAAGATGCATAGTTTATATTAATCATACATAGTTTATATGATATTGTTTTTGCAGAGTATGGCTATATGGGTTTACACATTTGGGCCTCAATACTAAGCCTCAATATTGGGCCATATCTTTTATTTGGTCTGGCTATTTCTATATAGAGGTTAGTTCCGGTGTACACAACCCTTATCGTGTATCATGTACTAAAAAATTATTCGTCTATTTGTTCATGATTATTCGTATGTTTGCACATAATTATTCATCTGTAAAAAGAGTGTAAAAACTGTAAATTTTATTCTAATGAATAATCGCCCAATACCACCGAATAATTTCATTCCACCGAATAATCTCCCAATACCATCGAATAATCAGAAGTTACTTTTAATCTCATCCGTTGATCTTCTTAATTCAATGGCCCAGATTTGTTAACATGATATACAATAAGAGCTGTGTACATTTGATCTATTGCCTATATATATATACACACACATATATACACACATATACATATACATATACATATACATATCTCCTAACTTGTTATATAGAAAGTTTGGATATTGAGATCTTTTTAGATTTGGACCCAAGATCCGGTTGAGGATACTTTCTTGCCATGGCTTCCGCACATTGACTCATCATATCCTCCAGAAGCATGCACGACAAGGATTCTGAAGATTGTGTGAAATAGATATGGAAGGAAAAGATTTGAAGAATTTCAAATTCAAACAGCTCCATATCCTCTCGGGTGATGATGGCATCTATAAAGAGATGAAAGAAAGAAGAGACAGACACAACACTACAATACAAGCTTGAGACGATCATATCCACTTCATAGTATTCATTACATTTGTGTCTCTCTAGTTCCCATTGTTCTTAGCTAGCTTCACTTGTTAAGAGTTGAGGGAAACATGTGAGCTCATAGTACAATTAATTTGTCTTACACTAAGAGTATCTCATACTCAAACTAAACACACTTAGGTGTGTGGTGAAGGCTTTTATTTCATTGGTAAGGTTGAGTTGCTAGAATAGCGTGAGGCTTTGTATAGAAGAAGGGAAGGTTCTTCTAGGACATTCTAGGGCTCAAGCGGAAGTGAAATAAAGAGCTGTTGAATCCTACAGGTTGTTCAACCCTAGGCGGGGACGTAGACCAGGTTGGTGCCGAACCTCATTAACAATTCACTTGTTCGATCATTTACTTTTCCGCAATTACTTTTGTTTAATTGGTTTTCACTTTGTCAAGTTTTGATAGCCATATCAAGGTCTTGACAAACTGTTTTGGTAAAACTGTGAAAAGGTTTGTGATTTGCAAAAATCGTGCATGCTTTATTCACCCCCCCCCCTTTATAGAGTATTATTTACCACCTTCTAGACTCTTCACTATCGTTATGAAATGTTCACTTACTAGGTTTGACCAAAGTTGCATGCACTCTCTGTGGGATCGACATGTACTTGCTGCTTATACTTATTATTAGTTCAAGGTATAGAATTAGATTTGAGGTTTTAGAAAACACGGCATTCTAGCACGCACCAATGAACGACTAAAACTTTTGGAGGAAAAGAATTGAACCAAAAGTTGAAATGTGTAGTTCAATTTTTGTTTTAGTATTGTATAGATGCATTCTCATGCTATGCGATGGACATTATTTTTATGTCAAATTTTAAATCTTGTATAATACGCATGTGATATCTTTATAACAAATAAATATTAAAGATTTTTTTTATCTAATAGGTTTAACGTATTAAACTAATATAATTTAAAAAGTAAAAAAAGTGTAGTTAAAGAGAGTTGAACCCTTGACCTTATGCATATAAACTATTTCTTAACCATTATGCTAGATCAACCTTATATATATCATGAGCATTCCTTCTAGGACTATCTTTTTTTCCACAAAAGCTTAAGTCATTGTTTAGCGACTTGAGCTCATTTTATATTTTGTTATATTTTATGTGTTGCCTTCACATGTGGGATACACAAACACACCCCTTAAAGTGAAATCTACCCTAGTTTGGGTCGACACATGAACATTTTTTTTATTGGTAAGAGTATCTGTATTTATTTTTAGTTGTGCCATTTTATTTATTTTACATTTGAGTTCTTACGATGGGTTTCAAAATCTGCTATAACACCATATTAGATTTTGAGAAACCCAATTGGGTTTTATGAAATGAGAGTTGTGCCGAGTCAACACTTTAACATTTATTTCTTGGTTTGAGCATCTCAATCTCTTTTTTATCGCGATTTATTTATTTATTTTTTTAATGATGGGGTTCGACAACCACTTTCATACCGTGTTAAATTACAAGAAACCGAGTTGGGTTGTACGAAATGAGAGTTGTGTCAGGTGGACGCTTGAAATTTTTTTTCTTGGTCCAAAGCATCTCAATCTCTTTAACTTGGACATTTTTTGATAATTTTTTTACAAAGGGCTTCGACATTAGCTTGAATACCATGTTATATTACAAGAAACATAAGTTGGGTTCTACAAAACAAGAGTTGTGTTAAGTTTATTTTATTTTTCATTATAATGTCGAAATCCACTTTCTATTACAAAAGAATAAGCCATTATCTAAATTTTGGATATCTGCGGAGGTTATGGTAGTGCTACTAGATAATGTAGGTGGAATAAAGCATTGAAATAAAAATATAGGATCCAAGATTTACGATAAAATCCCTCAAACTAAGACACGTAATGTGGGATGAAAATCACCATCTCCATTTACCTTTGGTGAATTTTCGAATACGTTTACTTCTTTTATTATAAAGATACCTAAGACTTTACTAGTAACACAATGTACTAACTTATTTATTGTACCCTTACAATAAAATACCAAAGTATACCCACTCAAGCACCCAATGACAAACACACAAACTGAGAATAAACGAACATAAAAGCACAAAACAAACCACAAACAAGTCGTCGATTTTGTTCCTTAACAAAAACAGTTTCCTAGTCAGCGCGCAAATGACTTCAATCTTTGTCTTCATGCTCTCTGGTTTTTTCGAATTCTTTTTTTTTTAAAACAAGATAAGAATTCGTTTCACTAGACAAGCCTAGAGAACCCGAGAGATCGGACAAGCCAGTAGATGGACAAACCATTATGTACAACTGAAAGAAATTACATAAGCAAATGACTGAAGTAAATGACAAAAAGAAAATTACAAAAGCAAATGACAGAATCAAAATTATAAAAGAAAAGTATATGCCATCCTACACTGAAATCACAAGCCAAAATACAAACGAAACGATCAGTCAAAGAGACGACGCACACAGAGAACTTTGTGGAACTAGCAGACACCTCAGATTATGGACTCAAACGAGCCATCAGATGTCGATCGCACAATTACGATGTCATCAAATATGATAAATCAACCACCGCTCACAAGAAGCCTGCAACACAACAAGAACAACAAAGCACACCAACCCGCAAACCTAAGCCCTATCCACACCAGTGCTCATTCAAAACCCCAAAACCCATCTTATAACCTCAAGGACGATAACAAGATCGTAAATAGGCTACCACAAGGGTAAGCCAAAATAGAGGCGTATAAAACGGGACTGATAATAAAGAACGAACAACAATGAACATGCCATTTGTAAAATACTTATTTTCTTTAATAAAAAAACCAAGTAGCGTTGTAACAATGCTAAGTAGGAAAGAGGTAACACTAAACTAAAACAGAGCGAACCCAATAGCAGAGGCTCGATAAAAACCCCTTTTCCAGGGCAATGAACGCGCCGAGCCTACTTGGCACACGCCCCCAATTTCGTTTAGCAGATCCCCTTTCTCAACCAAATCTCCATGAATCTCCTTCAAATTCCTTACAAATCAACCAAATCAGCCCCTTATACTCTCTAATCTACTGGATAATTACCGTCACCACCAACCGGAGCAAATATTCATTCATAAGCTCTGCTAGAAATGGAGTTCGTAGTCTCCGCACGAAGCGAAAACAAGTGAAAAGCAGCCCGGATCTCCGACGTCGCCTCTACAAATCCAATCGTGTCCCACCAAGTCCAAATGTTTCTTTTTGATGGTGGGTGATATCAATACATTCGGGAGATCTGCATCTTCTTTGGCTCGGAGGAAAGCTAAGGACTTGAGGGTGATGAATTTCAGAAAAAGAAAGAAGAGGCTCTCCGTGGGTGTGGTGGATTGTGTGTTGATTTTCAGCTCGGATGAAGTGGTGTTGGGATCCGAGGTCGCTTGTTCTTTGTTCGGCGGTTGTGGGTGGTGGGTTGGTATCCGTCTAGGCTCCTCTTGTGTTGTGCTGGTGGGGATCTCTTCCCCTTTCTCCACATCAGTGACTTCATCGTTCATGTCCAGGTCGCTCCTCAAAATTTTGTTCATATCCTTAACTAATTGCATTTTAATGTTCATGAAATACACCACCCTTTGGTGGTTGGAAAACACTGTGTTAGAGCCTTATGTCTCTTCACTTCTTACCCCCCGATTTTCGGGCCCTGAAAAATTTGTGGTCATTGGGGCTGTAATGGCTCCTTTACCTTGTTCGAATGAAGAACTAGTTCACATAAAAGTTGGTTCTAAAAGTCTGAACTTGGCTTCGGCAGTGTCTTTTCAATTAATACGCTATGAATCTTGCAGTTGTTTCCTATATAGAACTCACCCTTTATGGGATTATACCCTTTATGATGCTAATATGGGACCAAGGTGGTTTTGTTTCTTGATGAGAATTATTTGCAAGTCTGGGATGAAGGGTAACTGGTATGAACCTGTTGGTGAAAAAATGATCAGTAGGTCTTTTGAACGTCTTAGTAAATTCTCCCTTGGAGTTTTACTTAAGTCGGTTCTTAACTGTCTTACCGACCTGATTTATATGCCTATTGTTGCTCCCCACGAGCCCCGTGTTTAGTTCCTTGGGTTTGAGCAGCTAGGTATATATGTCTTTAGTCCCTCCACTCCTGGGTATTGCATCTCTGCTTGCTATGAAAGGTTAATGTCATCCCTGTTGAAAGGAATATGCATCAAACTCTTTTCAATTGTCTTCCAGTTCTATTACATCTTCGATGGTGGGAAAATTTCGATTATCTTAACTTTTTTGTGCAAAACTGCTATTTAATCTTTCATTTCTTGGCTACAAAATTTGGTGGTTTTTCATGTTTTCGCAGCCTCTCTATGCTGTTTACTGCATATAATCCTATAAGGAATCAGTTTTATTATAGACAAATCAAAGAAGCAGTTAAATCCATGTCTTATGGGTTTTGGAATCCTTCCATTCTGATGTTCCTTGTTATCCTAGCTGATTGGCTGAAAAATGATTATGTTCATCATCTGACCACTTCGTGCGTGTGTGATTTGTTTCTTGGCATGGGCTTCGCCCTCATGGTTAGAGTGGCATCCCGTTCTGGCTTTCTTGGGTCGTTCTCCAACTGGTCTGCCGTGAGGGCTCCTTCCATCGTAGATAGTTCAAAACTGGCTTTGGAGTCCTTTGATTCCAGGTTTGATTGCAGGTTCTTTGTGTACTTGACTGTGAAGCTCCTACCCCTTCAACCGTGTGGTTGTGGCATGTGGGATTCTGTAGGTTTCTGCTCTTGCAATCAGTTTCTCAGGCCTGTCGGTCAAAAGTGTGTCTCAACTAATTTGCTAAGGCTATGGTTAATAGATGTAAATGCTCTTTCGTTTCTACATTTCCTTGCTTACAATGTTAATAAAGATATGTTTTGTAACATTTTGTGGATGAAACATGCCTGCTGGGTTGATTTGAGTTGGTTTACTTCGTTTTGGGGACCTACATTGGTATTGCAAAGGTGCTCTACAAGATCATTATGGTGCAAGCCTGCTGGATCCATCTATATATTTCATGGGCAAATAGATCTCTCGCTATTTTCAGTGTGTTTAGGTTACCTTGGCAATTCTAAACACCATGATAAGTACATAGTCAAATTGAATATGTACCGTTGTTTCAACTATCTTTGTACTCATTATAACCATGATATCAGATCGTTGTTTTTGAAAAATTGGTGGAAAACACATTTCACACGCTTAGTAAATCCCCATACCAAATTAAAACTACAAAATCTCTTCGATATAAGGACCCTTACATCTTGTCCTTATATCTCCGAAAGTTATAAATGAAGATATGTTTTTGGAATTGTAGAGGTATAGGGAAAAAAACATTCTGGACGGAAATTAATACTTTGTGTAAAAATGAACATATTCAAATAATGGCACTAGCGGAAACTAAATCAGAATCTATTCCCGAAGACAAAATTTGAAAAAGTGTCGGCTTCGACGAAGCTATCTGGTCTCCTGCTAATGGGCGATCGGGCGGAATTGGTGTCTTATGGAAATCTCACCAACTATTAGATGTGACTATTTATGTAGTTATTCACTTACCCCGAATTATAGGTCTCCGCCTCTACAGTGGGGATGATGGGTTCACTATGCTTGTCCTATTTGTTTATGCCCCTCCTGCCCCCAATGAGAAAGATTCGTTCTGGGAAACTCTTACTCCTATAGTGAATGACTCGCTCATTCCATGCATTGTATTAGGAGACTTTAATGAGATACTATGTAGTGCGGACAAATTAGATGGAGCTACCGCCCACCCCTCTCGGTTTTCTAGACTCCTAACATTCAAAAATGAATGTTCTCTCATGGATCTCCCCACTTTCGGGAATCCATTCACCTGGAGGAAAAGTCTAGACGAAGATTTTACTATTTGTGAAAAATTAGATCGGGTGCTTGTTCATCAACCAATTATTGAGAAATTTCCTAACCTAATTACAAATAATGGGGCATTCTCTTCATCTGATCACTGTCCCATATCAATATCATTTGAGAACAGTTCTACCTTCAAAGCACCCCCTTTTAAGTTCGAGAATGCTTGGCTGCAACGGAAGGATTTTCGTAACATTGTTAATCAATCTTGGCGAGCTACTTGCCCTGGCTCTGCTATGTTTCAACTTATGTTTAAACAAAAAATTCTTAAGAAAAAGGCCAAGGATTGGAACAAGTCTACCTTTGGGAATATATTCCGTCAATTAAAAGACGTGTACATCGAGTTGCTTCACATTCAATCCTCACTATTAGTAAATAATGTACAAACAAACCTCAGCAAAGAAAAGTGTCTTATTAGAAAGAAGGAAAAACTCCTTCTTTTCCAAAAAATTTTTTGGAACTAGAGAGCCAAATCCAAACATCTCAAGCTTTTGGACTCCAACAGATCATATTTCCACCGCGTTGCGACTGGGAGAAGACATAGAAAACAAATTCGTAACGTTACTACTTCTGAAGGTACTTTGATTGTGGGCGAGAAAAATGTCAGAAATGAAATCAAGGGTGATTTTGAAAAGAGATTCAGAAAAGAGTCTACCGATGACAGACTTCTAAATGAAATGTTGGATCTAATCCATCCATCAATAACTGATGAGGAAAATGATTTCCTTATTCGACTCCCATCAAACATGGAAATAAAATCTACTGTCTTTAGTTTGGGTAAAAATAAATCCCCAGGACCTGATGGATTTACAGCCGAATTCTATCAAAAATATTGGGATATTGTAGGTACGTCAGTAATTAGAGCTGTTAAAGGTTTTTTCTATTCCGAAAAAATGCTTAAACAAATAAATCACACGTTTATTTCTCTTCTTCCGAAACGAGACAACCCGACCACTACCAGTCACTACCATCCAATCAGTCTGTGTTCAAATTTATATAAAATTATATCTAAAATCTTGACCGATAGAATTAAAACAATTATTGGTAAACTGATTCACCCTCTTCAGGGTGCATTTGTGTCAGACAGAGCTATTCAAGATAATGTTCTCATAGCTCATGAAATCTTTCACTCTTTCCAATCTCACAAGGGTCGTGAAGGTTGGCTGGCGATAAAATTAGACATGGAGAAAGCATATGATAGAGTTGATTGGATTTTCACAAAAAGGTACTAGAGAAATTTGGGTTCCACGATACTTTCATATCATGGGTTATGGAATGTGTAACGATGGTTTCCTTCTCAGTATTAATAAACAACGGACCTACGGACTTGTTCCTACCATACAGGGGTCTCCGACAAGTGGACCCGATATCTCCTTTTCTATTTATTCTAGGGGCCGAAGTTCTGGCACAGTAACTCTCAGCCGAGGCAAACTTGGATAGAACCCCCATTGGCTTTCCTTTCAGTAGAGATGGCCCTCGAATCCTATTCCTCTCCTTTGCTGACGACATCATTATTTTCTCAAAAGGTAGCGTGGATGCCGGTTTTAAAGTGAGATCAATTATTGATTCATATTGCAAAATTTCTGGACAAAAAGTTAACTATCACAAATCAAGCTTCCAAGCCACAAAAGGCATCTCGAACCATAGGATTCTAGAGCTACGTAACTGCTTAAATATTACAAATGAAAATTCTTTGGAAAAATATCTAGGGTGTCCGATTATCAGTGGAAGAGTAAACAAACACACGTTCGAAGATATCATTTGTAAATCTAAAGAACAATTAAGTAAATGGTGTGCAAATGCTCTATCACAACAGGGGCGTGCAATCTTAATCAATTCTAATTTATCAGCAAAGCCGATGTATATTATGCAAAATTTCATGCTCCCCGCAGCAATGCACAAAGAACTTGATCAGATTAATCGTACTTTCTTTTGGAATAAGGATCTTCAACATCGGCCACTTATAAGTTGGGATAGGATTTGCAGACCAAAACAGTGTGGGGGATTAGGGATTCGGAAATCAAGAGAGATGAATGAAGCCCTCCAAATGAAACTATTATGGAAGATTCTGGCGGAACCGAATAATGTCTGGGTTTCTTTGATTAGACACAAATATCTTCGTTCTGCCAACATTTTCGAATATACGAAACGTGGGGCCATCTCCTGGCAATGGGCCAAGCTGACAACTCTAATCGACAAATTTAAGACGGGACTTATTTGGTCTGTTGGAAATGGGAAATCAATCAAGTTCTGGACCGATAATTGGATTACAACCTCTGCTCTGCTATCTAGAGAAAATTGCCCCCAAATCAATAACATGGATGAAACTGTTAGTGACTATATTTTGGGTGGTAGATGGTGGACGGAGAAGCTACAACATGTGTTGCCTAATTGCATAGTAAATGAAATTCTAGACATTCCGCTTCCCGCGTCTCATTTTGAGGATCGGCTTTACTAGTGGCCCGATAGAGCTGGGTGGTTTACAACTAGAAGCGCATACAAATTAATAACAGCTCAATCATCCCTACACTTAGATAACAACGCCTGGATATGGAAAGTGAACATTCCTCCAAAGGTCAAAAATTTTCTTTGGAAGGCGTCTCAGGATGGTCTTCCTACTGCCTCTAGGCTTTCCTGTTGGGGTGCCTCTATCCCTTCCACGTGTAGTCTGTGCAACGGTGCGGTTGAAGATGAAGTCCACCTCCTACTTGAATGCCCCTTTGTACACTCTATCTATCAATTCCCTTCTCGTGTACAATCAACTATTACAAGCATGATTGGTCATTCTCGTGACATTAAACCTATCCTGTCGTTCATTGGGAATGATCTCAATTCGTCGGCCAAGGAAGTGCTTGCCTTTTCTTGGTGGTCTTTCTGGTATATTCGAAACCAACATTTGTTTCGGCAGGTCCCCATTCCGCGAAAAGACATAGCTTTACGCTTGATTAACTCCCACATCGATAATTGGTCTTGAACAGCCTTGCTGGAGGCTAGTCTAGATGAGGATTTTCCCATACCCAACCATACCCCCAACCACCCGAAAAAGAAAAAGAACCAAAGAAGGATTGTATGGCGCAAACCCCCAATGGGTACGATTAAGCTTAATTTTGATGGATCAACGCTTACAAATAATGACAGCACGGCGGGCGCGATAATCCGGGACTGGAATGGTCAACCAATACGAATGTGTTATCAAAAACTTGGTAAACAAAGCCCCCTCAAAGCGGAAGCACTTGCGCTTAAAATGGGAATCCAACACGTTCTTCAACTCCATATTGACAAAATCCAAATTGAAGGCGATTCAAGAATAATCATTGACCACTTAAACAGGAAAACTAAATGTCCTTGGGAAATTGAACTAATTTTATCTGATGTAAAAATTCTTCTATTGACTTTGAAAGAAGTATCCTTCTTTCATGTGCCCCGTTTGGGCAACAGAGTGGCAGATAAGGTCGCACACCTTTGCCACTCTGCCCGGGGAGTCGATATTCACAACGATTTAGGTCTTTTATACCTCATCCGCAAGGATGCTGCGGGAGAGAGCTTGCTCGCCCGAATCCTTTCCTAATAAAAAAAAATGCTAAGTAGGAAACCGCCGAACAAGACAACCACAAGGGGAGCCGTTGAGAAGGGCAAGCCCAAGGGCGGAACGAAGGACAACGCCGAGGAGTCCCCAAAGAGGGCGGAACCGGGAGAAGAGCCGAGGGTGGAGCCATGGTTACCCTGAGATGGCTAAAGCCGAACAATGGTGGTTGAAGGAGGAACCGAAAGCAAACCGAACGATGTTTGAGGAGGTGGTAGCCATGGTGGCAGGTGAAGGTGATGAGTGCCGAGGAAGGCTAATGGTGGGCGGAACGAATGAGACGGATGGCCGACGGACACGAAGCCGGTGAGGACTGAGGCTGGTTGCACGCTTGCGGATATGAAGCATGGTGTTAAGGCCGGTGAGGACTGTGGTTGGTTGCAGCAGGTCAAGGTTGTTGGTGGGCAAGGGGAAGTACATGGTAGGATGGCGGCGCTAGAAGAAACGGCTCTCAAATATCAACAAAACTAAATCACAAGACGGTTTTTCTAATTCTTCAGTATGAAGGATCTTCCTCAAATGAGAAAATCAAATATTATCTTCTATAAAATATTTAAACGTTCAGTCTTCATGTTTGTGAACAATTTCCATGCATAAAGAGATCTTCTATCTCTTCCAAAAATAGCTTTGAAACACTCGCCGCAACTATTGCTCATTCTTCTCTTCAAGGTCTCTCCATTTTTATCTTATTTGTCACACCGAAAAGTGTCGTCTAACACTTATATTTACTGGATCATTCATGGATCCTGGTTTCTATTGTGAGAAATCTTATGCTATTGTGAACCTTTAGTTCCGAGGCTTTAAGTGCATTCTGATTTTGTCCCTCGAGGATAACTTGTTTGTTTAGCACCAAATCTCTTTTGGTAGATGTGTCTAACACAACATTTTACATGCCTTCTTACCTACTAAAATATGAGAATTTGGCATAATTTCGATGGGATTATGAAGGCGATTATTCAAATCAACCACAACATTAATCATTACTTTAAGGACACCATTGTTCTCATGATTTAGGGGCTGCACATGAGAGTGCCCTCCAAGATTGACATGGGAAGAATGCTAACTAGGTCCATCAGCATCATTGTCTCCTCTTCACATGTTCAAGAAGTCTTAATCATTCTTGTCCTCACGGTTCATATATACCTATGCCACAATTTAATAGCATAGTATTCATTAACAACAACATTAATGCTTTCTTCCAGAGTATTAGATTTTTTTTATTATAAACTTTGCCTTGTTGTTACGAGCGTATCCAAGAAAGATGACCTTAAAACTTCTTTGGTCAAATTTACCCAAATTCTTATTCCCGTTGTAATGGACAAAACACCAACAATAAAAAAAAGACGTAATTGAGAGATATTTTACTTCCTTTCCTTGAGCAACTCATATATCGTCTTATCCATCAAGGAACAGATAATGACTCTGTTGAAGATGTAACAAGCCACATTGACGCCTTCCGCCCAAAGATGAACACACCATATCGACCCCGGCCAGTTTCGACTCAGATCATTGCATCTTCAACAACCCAAAACATTGTCGAGAACACCCGTATCATCAACATGGAAAAGGCAAAACAAACCATGCCAAAGGCTTCCCAAGTTACATAAATATATGGATAAGTTCTAGTTTTTTGTTTTTATTTTATTTTATTTTATTTTATTTTATTTTATTTTGAAACTTGGGCCCCAAGGAGTTAAACTTGGAGCCCAAGAAGATAACAATGGAACAAATCCTTACTAGCTAAGGATACTGATGTAGCACGACAACTCGGCAAGCAACGGTGAGCGGCAAGAGTTGGATGAAGGGTGAATAAAAACCTAGTCAGAGGGGAGTTGCAGTACTCCCAACACGATAGAGATGAAGAACTCAAGCTACGATGGTGGCGAGTGAGGTTGTGCAATGAATATTTTTTTCAGCCCTCAAAGGGTTTCGTGGCGTTAAGGTGGTGTTTTGGTATTGAAAAGAGTACGTTTCCCTTGGGTTTACCCGATATGGCGGTGACAAAGATCTCAAGCTCCGGTGGTGGTGAGCAGGGTGGTGCAATGGAGTTTTTACCCTCAAAAGGGATTTTTCCCGTTTTTAGGGAGTTTTTAGCTATCTAGATAGAGGAGCTCTTCCCTCTCTTTAAAAAGCAGTTGTCCATACCCACCTTCTTGACTTTTTAAAGAAAACCTAAAACACAATAATAAATAAACAGAGATCACTAAGGGCCTATTTGGTATTCATATACGTATGTCATATATCAGATATGGGTATGAGATATTGATATTAGGGATAGATCAAATTTGATATCTGATATCTTGTTTGGTTGTATATCAAAATATGGGTATCGACAAAACAAGCTCGAGGGGTATGTTCTCAATTTGGGCTACACAAAGGTGTCTCTTCAGAGGGGTCTGAGGGGAGGGTTTTAGGGTGAGTTTGGGGTCTGTTCGGAGGTCCTATTCGGAGGCTCGACAAAGGTGCTGCTCAGAGGGGCGTCGGAAGGCTGCACAAGGGTCTGTTTGGAGGGTTGCACAAAGGTGCTTCTCAGAGGGGCGTAGGAAGGCTGCATGGTCGGAAGGACTCAGAAGGGGTTGACGGGGAAGATAAACCCTAACCCTAAATATTAAATTTCTATGAATTGAAAATTTCTCAACAAATCGAAGACCAAAGTAGAAAAGAATAGACAAAAAGTGAAGAACATACCTTGATCGGGTTGAGAAATCCAAGCTCGAGGGAGAAAACCACTCTACAGAGAAGTGTTGAAGAAGAAAGAAGAGGAACATCTATTTTGATATCCCCATTAGAACGGTATATCAAACGGTATATCAAAGTGGAGAAAAATATAAAGAAAGGGAAATATGGGTATATCGGATTGATATCCTCCATATACCCATTTACCAAGCACTAGCTAGGTATGAGGTATGAGTATGAGTGATATCCATACCCATATCTGATATATGTATATCAGTACCAAACGGGCCCTAAGAACACAATTATGCAAAGTAAATAAAGCACAGCTATGCTACAGCACATCCTCCACTAATTAACAAAAACATCAAAAACAAAATCCATCATAAACCAGACGTGGGAATAACTACCATCTGAATCTGACGCATTTCAACGTGCGACTTCCCAGTTAAAACCTCTCCAACAGCTATCTGGTCAAGATTATGAGATGCACGTCGACCCCTTTTTCAACTCCTATATAAGCATATGCCAATCCCTGACAGAAGGTTTTTAAACAGAAACTGATCAAAATGGAGATGCAAATCAAAGCTGCAATCTGTGCTGCCTGTTTCTGTACATTTGCTTTAGCTGCCCAAGCTCAATATGACTATGGCTCGTCCTCCCATCCGTCGACTGGTAACGGGGTTATTTCTCATCCAACCATGGCAGTTTCCTTGATCGCTTTTATAGCGTATCTCTTAATGTAAGATCCATAGGATATCTTGCAACATTCAAAGTCAATTTCCCAGTGTTTTGTGTGTGTGTAATCTCTGTTTCTGTAAGCTATGTAACTGTCAAAAAGTCGCGATTTCCCTTCTTTCTCGTACTATATTCGTATTTGAATCACTGAATGAACTTGATCCAAGAAAACCATGTAGGGATACATGTGAGTGGTGTGTTTAGACTATGCCCTTTCTTTAGGGATATCATTTCTAGTTGCTGAAGGATTCGAGAGGTATGAGAGTGCGAATGTTGCGTGTATAGCTGCCCCAATAGGGAGCACATCTTCGTCAATTGTGTAGTGTGGGCTATGGGGAGGATGGATTGATCCGGATTTGTCATTCCCCATGCCTAGCAAGAGAAATGATCCGGGTACCTTATCCAAATAGAAAGCAAAGTCTTCGCTACCCATGAATCTAGGAGAGGCAATCGTGTTTTGCTCTCCTAAGATCTCGCGCACCACTTTGTCCATATGGTTGTAAATTCTCTCGTTGTTTATAGTTGGAGGAATCGTTGGATGGCCCTCCCCGAAGAACTTAATCTCAGCCAAGCATCCATACACTGCTGATTGCTTCTTGATAACCTACAAAATAAAAGACTCAAAAACGCTTTGATACTTGCAGCGGCTAACAAAACACGAACTCATGATTGTCATAAAAAAACAATGTTTTAACTTTTAAGCACTACGTGCCTACGCTACGCCCACCCTCGTGAGCCACAACAAGAGTATTTTTTTTTGTCGACTTTCATGAAATAATATCTTTTTAGTAAGATCAATGCGACATTGGCTGAAACTTCGGCTAACTACTTACTATTATACTTGTTAACTCATGATTTAGAATACTAACCTCTTCTATTCTGGGCCCGAGGGAGTAGAAGTTTTTCTTGCTGAAAGCTCGATAAGTACCAGCTAATTCAACCGAGTCCAAGGCAGCATCGCCATTGACCATGGCTACAGAAATCAACTGTAGTGACATAAGTTCTAAAGATTAAGGACTGATAAATGGTTAACAATAAAAAATAGTTGAGCAAAGCAAATGATGTTAGCACATTTCAATCTATTGGATGAAGCAATATAGAGACTACCTGAGGATCGAAAGGGTCAGTCTCTCTTGAAACAATGTTCTGCAAACTGAGTATGGATGCCGCGGTTGCCAAAATCAGGTTACAAGATGATTGTTTTGGAAACTCCGTTTTTCTTCCAGAACTCTGAGCTGCAATGATTCTTCCTCTGAAGCACCCACACCCAGCCAGAAATTCGCCAGGACGAGACACAGCAGTTCCCGTAGGATACTTTTGCACAATATGCAAGCCAAATACAGCTTCAGCATTGTCAAGTGCACCTTCTTTGATCATTCTCTTTGCGCCTTCACCAATCTCCTCAGCTGGTTGGAACAGAAGAAGCACAGTTCCCTGCATTTGTTGCAGAAGAATGTTAATCAACTGAAGATGAGTTCTTTGATATGATCTTCGCAAATTAAGACACTTCTGTACCTGCAATTCGCCGAGAAGTTGTTGAAGTATCTTTGCAGCACCGAGAAGCATGGTGACATGAGCATCGTGTCCACAGGCATGCATCTTGCCTTCTATTTGGCTTTTGTGCTCCCACTCAACCAATTCCTGATGAAATAAAATGCACGACAAGTGATTTAGATGCGCGATTTTCAAATGCCAAACTCTGTTGAATCTGTCATTATTGTCAATATTTTTCATAGTTTGATTGTGCAACCTGCAGAATTGAATCCTACTTCTACACAACAACATTTTGAGATAAATAAATAAAGTGAGATGAGTTTTTAGGATTGCTGCAAGTACTTTACTGAAACTTAAGTCCACACAGCAATCAAACTTCAACCCTTTCTTTTCCAGCTGATGCAGCTAAAGGCCATGACAAACCAGTTTGACTTTCCGTCCCAGCCTTTTATTTGTTTATTTATTTTGATAAAACCTCAATAGAAAGCATAGGTTTTTTTTTGCAATGAAAGAGTGCCTACACATGGACCCCTCTGTTGTTGCTTTGCAATGAAATTACCTTCTACCATCTAGTAGTAAATATATAAAAGCTATAATACCTTTCTCCATTTCAACCACTTTCACAACTCAAGTGTAGGTTTCCAAACCAGTTTTTTGTGCCAAAAAGAATTTAGGGTTTTTTTTACAGTTATGCTCACTGTAGGTTTCCATTTAACTGTTCAGCTTTATTTGACAGCATAAAACTACAATGGATAATGGCATACTGTATAATGGAACATAAATCCACGTTCACTGCATTTCCCGCAATCAGAATTTAAAAATCAATATACAGTGAAAGCAAACAGGATTAGGTTCTTCGTGTTGACTTTTTTGGCCAATCTCTCAATTTATAACCTACAAACCATTGTGAAAGTGCTAACAGAAAAACATCAAATCAGTAATCAGCACGAAGAGCTTGAACTCCAAAGCAAATCAATTAACAAAAATTTCAGTCCAAAACAACTGAGGATTGAGATCAAATCCGCTGAAATTAAATACCTGAATGGGCAAGGCGTCCATATCAGCTCTAAGAGCAACAAAGGGAGGCCCGCCGGATCCGACGGCGGCGACCAACCCCGTCTCCGCCACCGGCCACCGGAACACTAAGCCCAATCGCTCAAGCTCGCGCTTGACGAGGGCGCTGGTGTAGAATTCTTGGAAAGCAAGTTCTGGGTTGCTGTGAATCTCTCTTCTGAGCTGCTTCATCCATTCTACTGTTGCAGGTTCATTGGCGATGTTGAGTATTTTGTGTGCCCATGATGAAATTTGGGGGTTTTCTTGGGGTGCGGAAACGGAGGAAGCTGGAGTTTGCTGGGAGGCGAACAAGGCGGGAGAGAAGGAGAGTAGGAGTAGGAGGATGAAGCTGAGGTGTTCCATCACTTCCATGTTTGGCAATCAAACGGTTTCTTTCCAACTTATCTACCCCCATCATTTAATACTACACTTGGTTGTAGATATATATAGAAGACAAGTCATTTAAAAACGGAAAAGTTAAATACACCGGTAATTTTTACTGGATACACCGCTAAACTTCGCGGCCACATGCGGAACAAACTCCGCGACCACTTGCGGACATCACCTGGTGTCGGGCCAAACACGCCCTAAGCGGCCCTAAATAAACATTCCTCAAGGTCTTGCGGAACTAGTTACGCAAGTGACTGCGGAGCGGTTTGGAAATGTAACCAAACGCGGCATAAGGGGAATACAAAAGGACTCCGCATCGAGTTGTGTATTTCCGAATTTGAAATTTGAAAAGACTTCGCATCGGGATGCGGAGTTATAACCGTTGTCGAGTTGTAACCGTTCGCAATCGGTGATAAGTCTTTCGACCGTCGATTCCGACGAAGAGAGCGATGACGGTGAGTGATTTCGACAAAGAGGGCGAGAGAGATTTTTTGGAGAACAAAATGGCAGATGAAAGGCGCAGCGGAGAGAGGGCGTCCGGAGGCGAGGGCGGCGATAGAGTGTCGTTCGATCCGGTGGTGGCCATGGTAGATGATGTCGAGTTGACGGTGGAGGACCTGTTGATGGAGTTGGGATGGGGAGCGGGGGAGAGGGCGCAAATGGAGGGGGCGGAGATGGACAGGGCGGCGGCGCAGGCGTGGGCGATGGTGGCTGCGCCAAGATCGGTAGAAATTGAGAGGCCGACGGAGGCGGGGCAGGTGGAGGATAGGGAGGAGCCGACATCGGGGAGGTATGCGGCTGGCGGGGAGTTGGTCGGTGATGGGGGCCGGGGCGGAGAGGGCGGAGAAGGGATTCGGCCGGCGGTCCAAAGGTGACGGTTGAAGCGGCGATTGCGGAGATGCAGAGGTTGGTAGAGGAAGATCGTGCGCCGGAGAGGGCAGCGAAGGAGGAAAGGGCCGCGACGGATGTGGCGGATGCTGCGGCGGCGGCGGCGGCGAGGGTTTCAGCGGAGGACGCAGCGAGGGCGACGACCGTGGAGGCGGCTAGGGCGACGGCGGCGGAAGAGAAAAGAGTGTTGTGTCCGCGAGCAAAAAAAACAGTATTGGCGGAGGTAAGTATTATTTTGCCCTTTAAGTTTTTAGTTCTCTGCAATAATGCTTAATTTTTAGTATAATTATTTGAGTATATGTTTATGTGTTATATAAAGCGTAATGTATGGAAAAAATATGTTGATATGTGTTATTTAAATATAGAGAATGTAGGAAGAAAGAGTAGAACAAGATAGTTAAGTAGGTAGTCGTTAGAATATAAATGATGCACGATTTTAATGTTAAAGTGTCACCAATTGTTTCAGAATAAGAATCACGTATTCAGTTGAATATGAATAATGTAGTCGTCCGAAAGTAGAGAGTTCAAATATTCGTCAGAAATTATAGATACATAAAGTATAAGTAAAGTATAAAGTTACACTGTAATGAAATATGCGTAACAAAAGAAACGAATTCGATGAAAAATTAGAGACTACAAATACAGAAATTACAATTTCGAAAAATGTTTCAGAATAAGAATCACGTATTTGGTTGAATATTGATGTGCGCTCAAATTGCCATATTTTCTATGCACATTTATATCCATTTTATCATCATTTGCATGCATATTAGTGGGAAATCATAAGATTAGTGTAGTTTATGCATTATTGTCAAATATAGAGGTCTGCACGAGTTTCTATGTGATTTCGCAGAATTCGAGACGAAAATGGACAGATTTGGACAAGAGAAGAAGAGCGGAAAAAGAACTCGAAGTCTACTGAGAGGTCGAAATCGAAGATGAACCTTGACATCGAGTGAAACAGAGCAACCAGGAATCGAGCAGAGAGAAGAATAGAGCATGTCGACACAGAAGAGGTCGATATCGATGTTGTATGGTCGATATCAAGTGGCCTGAATCGAGCATATTGATACAAGTCGAGTGCCAATCCGAGGAGAAGAAGGACTGCTCGAGATAGAGATAAACAGAGGTTGATATTGAGGATAAAGGTCGATATCGATGTGGCTGCAGAAGAAGTCCGACTCAGTTTTTGATAGAATTCTATCCGAAGCTTGCACGTCTATCCTAAAGTCGAGATCTTTTATCTTCAACGCCAAACTTATCACTTTAGATATTTTACCATGGAGTTTTTAGTTTTTACTTTATTAAGTTTTATCTTAGAGAATAAAGATAGGTTTTCGAATCCTTGGCTAGCAAGATTTGACATCTATAACTAGAGGCCAATAGGGCTGAGTTTCAGAAGGGAAGCATCCAAGCAATCAGTTTTTACTTTTATCGCGCGCAGAGAATTTGTAGAGAGAGAGAGAGGCCGAGTGGAGTTGTGTAAGCGAGAGCGGAGTGGCTTTGTTCGGTTGTGATTTCTTTCTTTTGCAATACAAAGTAGTTTCTTTTACATGATGATGATGAGTGCAACGATGAAGCAGGAGTAGTCAACCCACTTCTAGGGTCGGGGTGAGCCTGACGATAGCAATGTAGGGTAAGTGCATCAAAGTTATGATTTTTATGCGATTCCGTCTTCTATCCTATGCATGATCCTTTGTGAAAGTTAGGGAGATTCATTATTTGCATTATTGAAGTGAAAGTCAATCATATTGTGAATTTGGATTATTCATGAATTGGATAGTAACTCTTAAGAATTATGTGAGAGCCTCTAATCACCTAAGTGTTGGTAACGAAAGTTATTTGACGGAAAGACAATAAATTTCATAACTTTAGCATCATACTTGCATGAATATCGTTGTGGCATGAATCCCCGACCTTGGAAGCTTTTAGTTTATTGAATTCTTATAAAAAGTTTAAAAGTTTTTATTTCTGACTATCTTTCCATAACCATTCTAAGTTATTCAGACTACTTTTCCGACACAAATAGGTTACGAATACAGTTTCTGTTACATACATCGAAATCGACTGGCAAGGTCGATATCGAGCACTAACATCGATATCGAGGTTCATCTCGACGTCGACTGCGTTGCTTTTGTCTTCTGCAGGAAACTCACTAGAAATCGACCAGAACTGAGGTCGATATCGACGAGACACCTCGATATCGAGTGTCTCCTGGAGTCGAAAGCTTGATCGTGATTGCAACTAAGGAAGTGCTGACATACCTCCTCGTGGAATCGCACCTCCCCCTATGAACAAATATGAATAATGTAGTCGTCCAAAAGTAGAGTGTTCAAATATTCGTAGGAAATTATAGATACATAAAGTATAAGTAAAGTATAAAGTTAGACTGTGATGAAATATGCGTAACAAAAGAAATGAATTCGATGAAAAATTAGAGACAACAAATACAGAAATTACAATTTTAAAAAAGGTTATAATAAACAGAGTCAAATACATTATAAGTAGAAAATTAAAAAATTAAAAAAATCTTATAATCAATGAGAACAATTGAAATGACAAGCGAGGGAAAAATTCGTAGTGGAGTTGCAGGAAAATCGTAAGCGTGGGATCGAGGGTGCGGGGGAAGGAGATCGGATTTGTGGACGGATTGTTTCATCCTCTTCGCGTGGGAAGTTTGCAAAGAAGCTGAATAGTGTTGATGCAGTGGTGGATTCGGAGACATCTGCGGAGGGTGACTAGGCCAACCATGTCCGCGTGGGTGAGTTGGTGGGAGAGTTACATGCTTGTCTAGATGTTCCTCAAGCGGAGGTGGCAAACGTAGAAGATCTGCTGCCGATGGATCCTCCTCCAAGGCCGGTGCCGGCAGTGTGCCCGAAAGTCTGTGTTGATGAACATTATAGACAACCTTAAGCCGACCTGGCGGAGCGGTCCTCGAAGGTGGGTTTTGTGTGCGGGCCCCGAGAAGCGAGGACGTCTGGGTCTGCTGCGAGGGAGGGTGCAGTCGGAGAGGAGTATCCTACTCCTCAGGAGTAGGGCACTCCCCAGGAGCAGGATGCTCCCCAGGAGCCGGATGATGCGCAGGAGCAGCAGGACAGAGAGGGTGGAGAGCAGGGCAGAGCTAGTGCGTCCGAGGAGGATGACTCGGTGGAGCTGTTTGGTGGGGGGCCTGAAGATAGGTCATTACGTTTGAGCTTTGGGGCTCATGTGGCGCGGAAGATTTGGGCGGCGCCGAACGACCCACAGGTACAGTTCGACGCGCATAGACGGGGTACGGTAATTGAGTGGTTGCAGGAGGCCTTGGAAAATGGAAGGGATACCTGGGTTCCCTTAGTCGCGCAGAGCGGGCTGCTGGGGTTGTTCGATTTCAGTTGGAACCACATTCACCATGTGTTGTTGCAAATTTTTGTGGAGCGGTGGCACCCGGAGATGAACTCGTTTCACTTCGAGTGGGGTGAGATGACGATTACTCTCCACGATGTGCACTTGTTATTTAGGCTACCTATAGATGGTGCGCAGGTGGCGATGGACATAGACGTGATCGGGGCCTCTCATTGGGTGGCGGAGAGCTTTGGGTGGACGGTGGGTCGGGTGCAGAAGTGGAGGTCGACGGGTGGGATCCCACAATCTGCGCTCAAAGCCAAGATGGATGAGTACATCGACGCAGGCCTCCCTAAGGATGGGGTTGGTCGCCATAGGGTTGCAACCTTGTGGTTGGCATACTGTCTATCTTCGACGTTGATGATGGACACGTCGAAGGATAGGATACGTGTGCCATTGATCTACATGTGCACAGACCATGTTGCGATGGGGGGATATGCATGAGGGGCTGTGGCGTTGGCGTACCTGTACATAGGCATGGGGAAGGCGTCGCGAAAGAAGGCGAAAGGGATGGACAGTTGCCCGCTCCTCTTGCAGGTGATGGCCAGGAACACCATGAGTCAAATGTCTTTATATAAATGAAAGATGTTATATAGTGAGTGACTTTGATAAATGAGTTTTCATGCAGGCCTGGATATACATGTATTTCCCAATTCAGCATGGCACACTTGCGCCGATGATAGAGAGGAGGGTTGATGCGAGGTTCGTGGCCCGGTACGTAACGACTGCGACCCCAAGCTGGGCGGAGGGCGAGTTAGAGACCTCCACCGGGACATTGACGAGTGTGGACCCCGAGCGGTATGTGAACGTTGGAATTGGAATCATACATTAATCATTGACTATCAGATTGCTAACAATGTTATTATGCAACGTGTATGTATACGTTTTTATTGCATGTGTGTTGGATGCCGTACGGGAACGACCTGGATCTACAGGGCGCCCATAGGGTGTCGGCCTACCGCGGGACAATAGGATGGGCGGAAGGGGCCGAGCCGTACATGCCTGATAGGGTGGTAAGACAGTTTGGCTGGATACAGGGCATCCCGATGGACCCCATCATGCCTGTGAGATCGCGATGGGATGCGCGACCACATTGCCCGTACGAGCTTGTGATGCCGTCGGAGGCAAACCACTGGGCTAACCGGTATGCGCACCTCGTGGACCTCGCTGCCATCCCGATGGGTCCTGTAGAGCGTCCGTGGGCGTCGGCGGATGGGTACCTGCAGTGGTTTCGCCCTAGGTCGCACATCACCATCCTCCCGTCGTCCATCATCCCTCCACAGACAGAGCCGATTGTTTCGGAGGAGCCGAAGCCCGTTCTGGAGGAGGGCCCTTCGACGACTGTCATCCTTCCACCTCGTGCCTCTGATGTGGCCGATTGATATAACGCTGTAGGAGCAGAGTTGAACCGTCTTCTGACAGAGCCGGAGGAGACATGGAGGGTGGAGATTATGCGCATTGTAGGACGATACTACACTATAGATCCGTCGTTCGTGCAGACGCAGTGATGTATGTGTACATGTACAGTTTTTGGTGTGTGATGACTTTTATGCTGATATGTTTCGTATTTGTGGTTGTGCAGAACTGTAGTTGGATTTATTTTCGTGGTGTGTGAACTTTCGTATGTACATATGGTTGTTTTTTAATGGATATGAAACCGTGGTTATGTTTGATACTTAGATTAGATCGAGCGTACCCCAGTGACTACGACACATTATGTGTTGTTGCAATTGCGAACTCGACTGCATAGACAAAAATGTCAAGGGCCTGAACCGGGACAGAGCATGCATCGAACAGGCCGACAGGTACATTTCAGAAGGTCCGCAGCTAGTGCATAACTATACTGCTGACACAAACCTCAAGTTTACTACAAACATTCCGACAACAACCCTTCACTTCATATATATAGTGATTAGATCACACAACAAGTTTACTACAACAAACAAATCCAGCACGGATAACCACATAATTTTATTTAACACACGACTAGGCTCTAATTAATTCGTCTTCGGAATGAGTTCAATCTTCAACTCATTGAATGCAAAGCTTCGGACCTCCATATTTGCTTCCCTAACAAGTATCCCTGCTTGTTGAGCCACGTCCACATGGTCATGTGGGCTTAAATCGGGGAAGAATGACCGAATACATTGAAGGAGAAGGTCCCCTACCCTTCCAGGAATACCCTGATGAAAACGATTGCAGTACGCGCACCCGAACTGCAAGGGTGCGGATATGTGAGTGTCATTTTCACACTCCACTCGAAACAGTGCACAAGGATGAATGTCACTGTATTCGTGATTGCGTCAAGCACAATCGGACTCGTCTGACGGCATTGGGTACCGAACCCATTTGATTACAAAATCAATGGGTGGGTTTGAACCACGGTGTTCAGTTTTAACCGGCTTTATTTTTAAAACATAAAATATGGAGTTGTTGAGTTGGGTTTTCAAATGCGGTGTATATAAAGCACGCGGAAGGGTCTGACGTGGGTGAGGGCATCAAAGACTGAACATGTAAGCATGACTTTGCGTATACATCCGCTATAAATTGCGGATCTTTCTGCAAAACGTTGTGGAGGTCTACGCAATTGGATGTAGATCCTTTGTACCACATTCATACCCCGCTATAAATACCCTGCATATTATGGGGTGATGAATACAACCATTGTCGGAATCGTAGGTTCGATAAAGTTCATTTCAATGTGGTTTTCCAATCGTTCGTCAGTTAATGTAATTCCCTAAATATAAGTTCTTTAAGGGTCATGGAAGCACTTTGATGTCGCAAACTATTTTCCGGCTAACAGCACCCCTCGACGGCAGTTAGCCCCCGAAGACGACCACTAAAATAATATAGTTTGTTTTGTAGTTTTGTAGTTCGATATGTTTCAAAAATTTGTTCTCATTGTTATTGTTACAGACAAATATTCCAATGATTACACTCTTGAATGACAATAGGTGATAATGTCACAATACGAACTTCACACATAAAGTTACAATACAATGTAATACATCGTTTGGTTTTGCCTCTCGTGGTGTGAATGATGAGTTGGAATGACGATCTAAAACTGTCCACTTCCTCTAGTATGCGATCCGTCAATCCGCTACTTGTGATTATTCTCTGACATTCTTGTATAGCAATTGACTTCATTTTATAGTTCGTTTTGTAGTTCTCTGGTTTATTTCAACTTGTTACAAACAAAAAACAAATACAACATAGATAACAACATCGATTTTCCGCATAGACTTCTGACATCGTACAAACACGATCTGCAACTGACCATTTCCTCCCCTCTTCGATCTATCACTCCCGTTGCAACGACATCAACCGTCATCCTCACTCAAATTTGAACTAGGTTGAACGATATCAACCATCCCCTTCCATACTGAGCGGGAAGAATGGTCTGAATTATTATCGTACGACATCAGCCATCCTCCTCATAACTCTAATGTCTTGCTTTCAAAGTCCTTCCATGATCTCTATTGTGTATGGAGTTGTTTGATTTTCAGCAACCATCTCACCGTGAGAGTAAAACTATGAATGATTTGTCTGCGGGCAAACGACCGAGGTCGGTGGGAACTTATACCCGGCGAATTTAGTCCGCAACTCCAAGCGGAAGGTTCCGCAACCAAAAGCGGAATGTTACGCAACTTCGACTAGACGGTTGTAGAGATATACTCTTTGCACAAATATCCAGGGCCTGAACCGGGACAGTGCATGCAGGCGTCGAACATGCCGACGAATGGATATCATTAGCTCCGCACCGCATTGCGGAAATCTACTGCATAAACAAATCTCAAGGGCCTGAACTGGGACAGTGCATTTCAGAAGGTCCGCAGCGGGATGCGTAACTCTACTGCTCACACAAATCCCAACGGCCTCAACCGGGACAGTGCATGCATGCATCGAACAGGCCGATGGGTACATTTGGGGAGCTCTGCACCACATTACGTAATTGTACTGCGTACCCAAATCACAAGGGTCTGAACCGGGACAGTGCATGCATGCATTGAACTGATCGACAGGTACATTTCAGTATCTCCGCACCCACATGCGGAGTGCAACTATACACTGATTCCTAGGGCTTGAATCGGGACAGTGCACCGTGTTCCATGCAGTGTATATGTATACGATGCATTCCGCAACAACATGCAGACCTCACCGACGCACAGTATTTTGCCAATAAAAGTAGGCACATAAGGTAGGTGAACTCTATATCCACAACACATCCGCCAAACCCACTGCACCTCCGGTGAGAGAAATCTTACGTCGGTCCACACATAGCCATCCGCAAGGGCGTCATTTGTCCATAATGTCTTCTAAGGAAATTGAAATTCCATGTGAGCAGTTGTTTACCCGTCATTACAAGAAGGAGGTTCTAGGAGGAGGTAACTTCGACGCACTATGCCGTCATTGTGGTCATCGCTACAAAATGAGGAATAACTTGGTGTACAGACATTTGAAGAGGCACGTCATCACCAAAAACTCCGACAAGGTCTAAGAAATGGGAGATTATCCTTTATCATTGTCGTTGTCTGTTGAAACACTTTTTTTTTTCCTCTATATAGTTGGAACAAAGTGGTACCAATAAAAAACAGTGTAGCAGTCATGTGTGTTTTGATTTTAAAATGAAGTTATGTTTACCGTCCGAAAAAGCATTCGCATATGATGTTGTCGTTATTATTTCCCCCTCATTGCCCACTAACTACAATCGAAATACAACTTAGGAAGAGTTCTGGTGTTATAATTGAGAGGATCAACTCGGCTCACTAGAGGGGATATCCGCATCACATGTCGGACATGTACGCAACGCATTGCACACATATCCGTAATAAATTATGGAGATCTCTGCTATCGGATGCGGATCTCGTCCACATGGGTCACTTATACATATATATATACACATCACCCTTCGTCCGCATCATTTCATTTCAAACACTTTTTCATGTATTGTGCTGCCCTATACGAAATTTTTAAATCGTGTCAACCACAGTAAAGATCATGGAAGCATTTTGAGCTAGGGGTGAGGAAAATACACTGTCAGTCGCGTGACCTCCAACTCTCGCCCCCTCGTGGTGGAATCGATGATGAATCGGGATTGCAGTGGGTTGTACAAATGCCAGATTGGTCCATGTTGTGCATTCTTCGGCTGATGGAAGGAGATTGCAAGGGAGTTTGTGGTCGCTCGCATGTTGCGAAGCAAATTGCTGCACCGATCTCTCCGTGACCACATGTATATGAAATTGCGAGTATTCATATGCAGGACCCAATTCATTGTGGGTCCCTTATGTATTTATAAATACATCACCATTCATCCTGAGCATTTGTTCTCAAAGACATTATAATGTACTGCCCTGCTATATTCGACATTCCAAAGTCATATCAACCAAAGTAATGATCATGGAAGCACTTTGAGGTAGGGGTTACGAAAATACACCATCGGTCGATTCTTTAGGTGATGGAAGAAGATTGCGAGGAAGTTCGTGGTCACTCACATGTATGTATCTACGATGAATTGCTCCTCTCCCCTCGACAATGCGACAAGGATCTCCTGCTCTCGATAATGCGACACAATTCGAACGATAGACACAAAAAGATGTCACTTTCGCTTATTAGATAATTTTTCATTCAGTGAAGTTGATGTACCCTTACAATGTTGTATTGTATGCATGATATTGCATGGAAATTATAATAAAAACTATTTCATAAAATTTCAGAAAAAATAGAAATGGCGATCATCTTTCCTTCAACTGGAACTGACATCAACCATTGCCCTCCAACCATTGAGGTAGAATTGTCTGAAGCATTATTGTATGACATCAAACATTCACCGATACAGCCAGGGGCGAGGCACCTATCCCCACCCAAGGGCGAGGTTCCCAGATTATTTGTTAGAGGAAACACCTTCTGTAGCTTACAGATACCCCACCGCCTTCTGTCCACTACCCAACAACTCCGAACAACTCAATCAAAGTGCTTCCATGACCTTCATAGTGTTTGTTAGAGATCGTATAAATGGGAGTTAGAAATCCTCTGAAGAGAAGAAATAGACCATTCCACAATTGCACGCGTTTTTATAGACTCTTGAGTTCCGCACCAATTTGCGCAATCAAATGCGGACATATCCGTCGACCATAGTGGAACTATTTGCTAGACATGGCGTAGATCACCGCAATGACATGCGGAGATATACGCTGCGATATGCGGACCACATCCGCTTCATTGTGGGCCCCTTATACATGTATATATACATCACCATTCATTCCGATCATTTGTTCTTAAAGGCACTTTAATGTTTTGCATTGCTATACTCACCTATCTAAACTCGTTTCAACCAGAGTAAAGATCATGGAGGCACTTTGAGCTTGTGGGGGGGGGGGGGGGGCGAAAATACACCGTCGGTCGTGTAACTTCTAACTCTCGTCCCGTAGTGGTGGTTTCGATCATGAATCGGGAATGAAGTTGGTTGAACAAGTAACAGATTGGCGTTGCCATGTGGTCGATTCTTCATGTGATGGGAGAAGACTGCTAGGCAGGTCGTGGTCACTTGCATGTACGTATCGTCAACGAATTGCTCCTCTAACCTCCACAATGCGACAAGGATCTTCGGTCCTCGATAATGCGACACAATTCGAAGAATCGATTAACACAACAAGATTTCTCATAGTAGATACTTTTTCATTCAGTGAATTTAATGTACCCTTACAATGTTGTTGTCTATACATCATATCGCATGGAAGTTATAATAACGACGATTTCCTTTAGTGAAATTGGATGTACTACAACTGCAACAAACGTGTATCAATTTCGAATAAATCAGCTTCCACAAGCGTTTCTGAGGGTAAGTAAGGTCACCCACAACAACGAGACTCACATAGGTCCGCATTCAATCTCGTATATATCCACCCCCCATTGCGGTCATATCTGCATTCAATCGCGTATATATCTGCCCCCTATTGAAGTTATATCCGCTATGACATGTGCAACCTTACGCTATTCGAAGCGGAACACGAACACTTCATTGTGGGTCCCTTATGTATACGGTTGCGGATCTATGGCTATGGCTCCTCTCTATAAATACCCGAAGATTGTGGGGTGACACACTCGGCCATTGTCCGAATCGTAGGTTCAGAACATGTTCCGTTCAATGGGTTTTTCCAAAAGTTCATCAGGGAGTGCAATTCCCCAAATATAAGTTCTGTAAGGGTCATGGAAGCACTTTGATGACGATGTTAGCTTTTGAGTTTCGTCAGGGGTTCATGCCATACACTCGACGGAAATGACGGGATGCGACGCAGACGGAGGGGCCCAACACTCTCACGAGCCTGCCTTTTTTTCTTTCGTATGATCCGCAACATCAAACGGGGTAGTGAAAGGCAGAGTCATTGGCCTCCTCAGCCACAGCGAGATGAAAGCCACATACTCTGCATCAATCCCGTCATGGTCGACTCAATCATGGACTGGTAGACAGACTCATAGACCTCCAGAGCTACAACGATAGGAAAGCTGCGTGCTCTGCATCAATCCCGTCATGCTTGACTCGATCATGGACTGGTCGGTATTCGCACAACTAAGCGAGTGTATGTGGTCACTCGAACCCACCCAAACCCAAGACCTGTAGGCTTATGTTTCGAACCCAAGACATTTAGGCTTAATGAGCAAGAGGCATGTAGACTTATGGAGCAAGTATAAGGCCACTGTATGTAATTGTTTTTTTTTTCCGACTGTAGCACTTTCAAAGGTGGGTATTTTGTAATTTCCATTTTTTTGGTGATAACTTTCGAACAGAGTATTGTTGTCGTCGATCCAAAACAATCAAATGTGCATTCACTTGAAATTATCATACAACCAAAGTTTACAGAACCTTCACAATTCAACTGAAAATATAACTAACGTGTTTCAATTTCGAATTCATCAGCTTCCACAAGTGTTTCTGAAGGTAAGCACGTTCACCATATTGTTGTTGAACCACCATTGTTGATCCAGTCCGTGTTAGTCTGTCGTACGCAAGGGCGAGGTAGGCGGCGACGTCCTCTGGTAGAGAACGTTCTGTAGTTGTTGAACCGCCATAGTTGATCCAGGGGCAACGCCAACATTTACACATGGCGGCGTTAGTGGTGCCCACCCATGGATATTTCAGACTCCCAATCCTGTCAGACGAAATAACGTCGTTATCACAGCTCATTGGATCCTCAGAGATATAAAGACAACCATTTGACATCGCCACCTGCGACCGGAGTTGTCTATCATTTCAATCAAAGTGCTTCACCGATCCTTCAACAGCTTCGTGCATGAAACAACCATTTCGATCGTGTATGAAACAACCATTTCGAAAGATGGATGCAACTTCCAAACTATGACGGGCTCTATTTATATGGTGAAATGGCGCCTGCGAATGACCGCAGCTACGCCACGGGTTGCGGACGGCTTCGTGCCTATGTCCGGATTGATCTGCACATACGTGCGGATCGATCCGCACCTAATTGCGGACATGTCCGCACCGAATTGCGCCTACATCCGCCCTTACTTGCGGATCTTTATCTCCCTCCTCCCCGCTAATGTGGCGCATATAAGTAAAGTGACAAGTTTCCAGATAGTCAATTTATTATATAAGTCATAATGTGGCGCATATAAGTACAAACAAATATAACGACTAATATGAATTTCACTCGTTCTTAATAAAAGGTAACAACATAACCATACGAACTACATCCGCCCCTACTTGCGGATCTTTATTTCCCTCCTTCCAGCTAATGTGGCGTATATAAGTACAGTGACAAGTTTCCAGATAGTCAATTTATTACATAATGTCATAATGTGGCGCATATAAGTACAAATAAGTATAACGACTAATATGAATTTCCCCCGTTCTTAATAAAAGGTAACAACATAACCATACGAACTTCACACAAAAAACATATTGCACCCGCACAAACATCGTAATCAACTCTACATCACCGCCGGAGTGATGTCCCGCCATTGAATTGCCCTTTGTAGAATATCTGTCGTTTAACACCTTCTATAGCTTACATGTCAGCAGACACCCTAATATCTGTCGTTTAACGCCTTCTGTAGCTTACAAGTCAGCAGACACCCGCCTTATCATCAAGATGAGCCGGAGGGATGAAGTTAGCATCCACTTCAGCCGCCATCAGCATCGTCGGATCCGCCTCCTAAGTAGTAAATCTGCGGTAGCCACTAGCGAGCAGGATACTGCATTGGGATTGGTAGTATTTCCCACATCATTTATTTGAGGAAACACCGAATGTACCTTACAGATAACCCACTTGTCCACTCCCCCCTGCATAAATACAATCAAAGTACTTCCATGATCTTTAAAGTGTCTTGTTTCATATCGGAGATATGAGATTAGACCATTCCACCATATGTTTCTGAGGTGGACCGTGCGCCTTCCGCTACCTTTTATAGACGTATGAGGTCCACATCTACATGCGGACATTAAATGCGCAGTTTACTGCGGATATATCCGCAATTTACTGCGTATCATCTCCGCATGTTCATGCGGAATACGCCGCCAGTTACCGCGTAGCTTACCCGCCCCTCACCGTAGAGTAGTTGCATATAAATACAGCCACATGCTTGCTAGACACTTACACTCACAATCATTTCAACGTATTTCATAATTTCATTCTTTCATTCACTATGCTCACCACATTTGTAAAGTTACTCAATCTAGTGTGAAGATCATGGAAGTACTTTGAGTCAAGTGTGACGAAATTACACCATCGGACTACATTCTTGGAGCCATCATCGCAAAATGTCTTGGATCACTTGTGTAACCATTGACGCTCGCGACATGGTGGTTGTAAAAATGTGCGGACACACAATAACGGGTCCCTTTGGTCCACTATTCGAGTGATGGTATGAAAACCATGACTGATTCCATGGTTTCTTGATCACCTCATCTTCGACTGCACTGATCATCTTCGACTGCGCTGACGACAAAGCACCACAACAACGAGGCATTATCGCATGTTGTTTTCGCTAGGAAGTGTTGCGATCATGGAAGCACTTTGCACAAGAAAGTTCATTGATATACTACTTTTTGTATTTACAAAATAACGTTTGTAAACGTTGAATATTATATTATAGTCGTTGCAATTGACATCACTCTGTAGTATGTTTTGTTGCAATTCTCATTGTTACAATCAAATACAACACGGATAATAACAACGACTTTCCACACAAAATTGACACATTTCGTAACAAGAATTCGCTGTTCTGCAATTCGCTGCGGAGTTCCGTAGACGCATAGTAATGAAGCCAATGTCCATGGGACCGTGGGAGGGCTCCGCATGTATGTTCCGTAACTGGTTGCGGAACATACTACGCAACATGATGCGTAGTTATGTTGGACGCCTAGAAATAAAGCATACACATGCCGTAACCCCCAAATCATGTCTCAATTTACGGTATATTTCTTAGCCTTCCCTAACTATCCAAAGAGCACAGAATCACTTTGATGGTGATCGATATGAATCAGCTGGTCAGGGAGCTGCAGTAATCACTATTGTTTTGCAACGAAATTGCGGTTCCCGTGATGAAATAAAGCTACTACGAACTTGCTGGTTCTCCATCCGTCATGTCCAGTACTCTCATGAGCGAGATTGAAATGTTTGGGAATAGATTTCCAAAGTGGAATAATAGTGAATAATTAATTGATGATATATGTTATGTTGTGTGACTTGAATTTTCTGTATTAATAATTTCGGACACATGTTCATATGATTTTGTATTATTTATTTTCCCACTACTACAATGTAACATATATCGAAATACAATTATATGTTATGTTCTCTAACTTGAGATTTCTGTATGAATCACTCGTTCTTAATAAATACTTCCACTCTCCACCTCTATGGAATTGCATCCAACACTTTCCCTCCCACCTTATACGCCACATCCTATCTTCATTTTCCTATTACGGATGCTTGTAAACTATCAAAGTGCTTCCGTGATCTTTATGTAGTCTCTTTGAAGATTATTCGAAGATCATGGAACACTTTGATAGATTATCCGATTATCCGGTTAAACAATTGTGTAGGCAGTTTCCCCTAAACTAAAAATATTCATTCAAAATAGGCGTAGCTGTGGAATATCAATATATTATCAAAGTGTTTCACCGATCTTTTATTAAAATTCCTACGAATTTAAGTAATGATCGATGAACATTTTGATGACGTATTTGATTATTCGTTCGCAATATCATCAATTTCTACTTGCATGGTTGCATCCACCATTTCACCTCCCTCCCTATACACCACAAAATTTCTTCATTCGCCTATTACAAATACCTGTAAACTATCAAAGTGTTTTTTCATGATCTTTGTTTACTCTCCTCCAAGATTAGTGAATGATCATGAAAACACTTTGATAGATTATTCGGTTTTCCGGTTATTCTATTGTGTGGGTAGTTTTACTTCAAATACAAAGATTGACACAAATTAGATGAACAATTTGATGACGTATTTGATTATTTGTGGCAAACACTTTGATAGCAGTGTTTTTCGCCTATCTTTTACTATAATTTCTGCAAATTTTGTTAAGATTGATGAACAATTTGATGACATATTTGATTATTCGTTCGTAATATTTGTATGAATGCGGTATCAAAGTGTTTATCCCATTATATTTATCCACTATTTTGCATAATATAATAAACTCTCATTAATGACATATACCGACGTACCAACTAACAATCACTAAATACCAATCAATATTTTGTGAAATCTGCTAAGTTAACCACTATCCATTACTATTGTATCGATATTCACCATTGAGAATCTCCAACATTATTGTATAAACACTATATCTCAGTGTCACCGTAACGTTTGAAATGTGAACAATGAATACCATATCTATCCCATATTCGAAATTCCACTTATTGCGACACCGCAATATGTTGAGGACCGTATTAAACATTCAAATTTTGAATATATTGCGGCGCCAACGGCCGAATTTCTTACGTATGACGATGCGGAGCAGCACGTACATTCGCAACAGTCGACTTTGGTCCGCAACCTCTTTTGGAGTATGACTTTGGTCCTACCATTTTCAATACACTTACAACAAAAAATTGTTATTCCCCTCCCATAACATGCACACAGATCAACAAAATGAATAGGATGATGATGTCGACTCCTCGGTAGAAATGCCGGATTTCACAGATATTTTTACAACCAACCAGGTGTGGGACAATCGCGATGAGATGGTTCGGACATTCCAAGATGCCGCCGCTACGCATCTGAAAATGGTGCTGGTGATCAACAGATCGTGGCCATCATCTGAATGGCACCTTGGTAGCGTACTTCACGCGTGTAAGAAGTTCGACGTCTATGCCTCGAGGAAGAAGGTGAGGGAACGTAGAGAACGCGGTGAGACAACGAAGAAGGCTGTCATGAAACTCACAAACTGTCCATTCTCCTTAATGGGTCAGGAATTCAAACGGGGAAAGTGGCACATGTACGTTCTATCTAGAACACACAACCATGACCTTCCAGATATTCTACTGGGTCACCCCTACCGTGGGTGTATCCAACCGTGGGCATTGGAGGTCGTGAAGATGTTATCGTCCCATGGGACACCGCCAAAGCCGATATATTCGTTGTTGCACTCAGAAGAGGGATGTGTTACATCGTGGCGTAAGCTGTATAACGCCAAGGCCAAGCTTAAGGTGGAGGCTCTAGGTGACAGAACCATCACCCAAGATGTTCTACACCATATGAAGGCCAAAGACTACTTCTACATTGTAAAGAGGAAGCCTGACTCCGACGTGGTAGGAGGTCTTTTCTTCACCCACCCGGACGCCGTGCATTTGTTGAAACTATTTCCATACGTCGTCGAAGTCGACAGTACGTACAAAACCAACCCGTATGTCTTCATTTCCTTCCCTTTAACTGTTATCGTTGCAATTTGTTCTGAAATTCACCTAATATTTTTCGACTTAATTTCACCTTAAGGTACAAAATTCCCTTGGTTGAGTTCATCGGCTTCACATGCACGGGGATGAACTTCAACATGGCTTTCGCTTTTCTCTGTGATGAGAGCGCAAACTCTTACGTGTGGGCCCTCACACAGCTCCGCTACCTCTACGGAGACAAGACACCGGAGGCTATCTTCACTGACAGAGAGCTTGGTCTTATTGGTGCGATTGACACAATCTACCCCACTGTCAACCATATATTATGCTGGGTCCACGTTATACGGGGGTGCGAGCAAGCGGCTTTCGAACGGATGAGCGATTTGGAAACAGCGCGAAAGTTCAAGAATGGATGTAGAGCTTTGTTCGAGTCGAGATCCCCCGAGTCGTATGACACTCGGCAACGGTGGATATATGCCAAGTGGAACCACATCTTGGGATTAATACAGTACCTCTCCTCCACGTGACTACTACATTACCGAGACTCTATTGTCAAAGCTTGGAGGGACACCTCCGTTCACTTTGGGACGAGGACCACGAACAGGTATTACATACACTGCCCTCCTCCATCTCTACGTTTACTTGCTCACATATAAATTTTATACTAAGTTGGACAATTGAAACTTACATTTAAGCAAGGGTCGAGTCCACACACTTAGTACTGAAAAACGCGCTGCACTCCCCTATAGGAGACTTCAGATGCGTGTTTGCAGCCATCGACTTGTTAATGAAGGATCAAATGTTAGAGGTCAGAGCGTCACTAACCAGGTACCACAACACGTGGTGCACCGGCATGCAAAACGTTGACATTTTTTGTCGTGTTCGAGATAGGATCCCTACGCGATGCTTCGACCTCCTCAATGCACTGTACAAGAAGGTTCAAGACACTCCACCGGCTGAGGAGGGCACCGAGTAGTTTTGGAGAGTTGCGTACGGGATACCGTGTTCTCACGACATATATCGTTGCATCCAAGATAGTACGCCTATTATGCCGAGCCAGATACACACGTTTTGGAAGCAGTTGGATTGGAACGGCGTTCAACAGGACTCGTCGTCGGACTCCGTCCCTATGACCGAGGCTCAGATCGCCATCAATAACTTTTTCCAAAGAAACCAACGCGGTGAAGTACCCGAGGACGAGCTGGGTAGAGTGGCAACTACGCTCGCGGACAGCCAGTTTCCTGCTACCACTAACCTAGTTCCACCCAATCCCCCTGAGCTGACGAGGGGCAAACCTCGGGGACGAGGGCGCCGTAATCCCTGTCTAACTAACCCTTTGGAATGGGAGAGAATGCAATCAGCTGAACACCGCCGCCAGGATCGGGGCCAATCACCGCGTACATGCGCAAAAGGGGGGCATGGCTGCGGTCGTGGACGTGTCCAGAACGTCTCTGCAGATGTGTTGCGCGATGAAGAGGTAGCTTCTAATATCGCCGATGCGGATGCCCTACCTACCGTACCGGTCGTGCAGATGCATTTCCCCTGGGCAAACGATGACATCGACCCATTTATGACAGTCTTCATCACCAGAGCGAAGAAAGTTGGTGCGGATGGCCATTGCGAATATCGAGCATTTGCTGAGCTCCTTGGTATGTCGGAGAACCAATGGAAAGAAGTTTGTCTCGCCCTTGCGTAAGAGATGATTGAGCATCGACACGTTTATAGCTACGAACCACGACTGGACGACTACATTTTCAACTGTACCTTCATCGGCTCGTCAGATGAGCGACTGTATTGGATGGAGTGCCCTATGATGGGTTTCGTCTTCGCCACCAGATTCCAATTGTCGTTGGTGGTCCTCAGCAGAAACTATCCGATGCTTCTACTCCCTGTCACTGCACACGACTCACCTACTCCCCCACAAAAAGCACATTTGGCAATCTGTACCGTCAACAACAACTCATTGGGTGCCGGTGAGCTACGAATTACCTTACATATTTTTCCCCGATTTCACAGCCACAAATACTGACATCATACCATTTACTCTTTCCACATGTATGGTTGTGTGATGACGCCCCGCTCCCACCCATATACCCTGAATGGTACCAGCACCGACAACGAAGCGTTTTTTGGATGGGATCAACCCTTTATAACAAAAATCGACCAATACCGTCCCTTTCGACTTTGAGATGGACCCCCTGTTGTACTTGTAATTTTTCTAGGTGTAAATCGTGATACTATCTTATATTTACGACAGGATGGGATCAACCCTTTATAACAAAAATTGACCAATATCGTCCCTTTCGACTTCGAGATGGACCCCCCTTTTCTACTTGTGATTTTTCTAGGTGTAAATCGTGATACTATCTTATATTTACGACAACTATACATCCAAACACTTATTCCCAGGATTATATATGATTTTCTATGTTTTTGTCACATTCTTAACTAATTTTTATTCAACCAACATAAGTGAAGTTATTTTACCAAGTCTAAGGCATAACACGTTGTTTGGCATACCGTATAACACGTTGTTTGGCATAACGCATAACATGTTCGCTAGGGGGTGGAGTGTAGGGATTCAAACAATTCAAATAAAACAATGCACAACTAGGCTGACTCCCTGTCCCAAACAAATAATACAAGAATCCCCTCTCTTGTAGTAGTAGGGTAATTCAGGATCGAATCCACGAGGAGGTATGTCAGCGCTTCCCTTGTTGTATTCATGATCAAAGCTTCCGACCTCAGAAGACACTCGATATCGAGTAATCTGGTCGATATCGACCTCAGTTCTGGTCGATTTCCTAGCGTAGTTCATGCAGAAGACAAAAGCAGCAAAGTCGACGTCGAGCAGAGACCTCGATATCGACGTTAGACCTCGATATCGACCCATACAGTCGATTTCGACGCTTGTCACAGAAACTGTTTTCGTAACCAATTTGTTGGAAAAGAGTCCGAAGAAAATAGAATGGGAAAGAAGGATGATCAGAAACAAAATTAAGATTTTTAAGTTGATTTCAATTAATTAAAAAGCTTCCAAAGTCAGGGTTTCATGCCACAACGATAAAAATGCAAGTTTTATGCATAAGTTATGAAATTTAATGCCTTTCCGTCAAATAACTTTCGTTACCAACACTTAGGTGAGGAGAGGCTCTCGCATAGTTCCTAAGAGTTACTATCCAATTCATGAGTAATTCAAGTTCACAATATGAGTGGCTTTCGCTTCAATAATGCAAATAATGAATCTCCCTAACTTTCGTAAAGGATCATGCATGGGGTAGAAGACGGAATCGCATAAAAGTCATACCTTTGATGCACTTACCTCACATTGCTATCGTCGGGCTCACCCCGACCCTAGAAGTGGGTTGACTACTCGCTCCTCATCATACACATCATCATCATTATTGTTGAAAGAAAGCTACATTGAATTAAAACTTCGAAAGGAAGTACAACCGAACAAGCCACTCCGCTCTCACTTTACAACTTCACTCGGCCTCCTCTCTCTCTCTCTCTCTCTCTCTCTCTCTCTCTCTCTCGTTACTACTCTCTATTGAAACTGAATTGTCTTGTAAAATTAGATACCTAAACTCAGCCCTATTGGCTTCTATTTATAGATGTCGATAAAGACTCGAAACTTTATCTTTATTCATTAAGATAAACTTAAATAAAAGTAAAAACTAAAACTCTATGGTGAAATCAGCCTCCTCATGATAGATCTGGTGTTGAAGATAAGAAATCTCGACTTTTGGATAGACGTGCAAGCTTTGGATAGATTTCTATAAAAAATCTGAGTCGGATTCCTCTGCTGGCATGGTTGATATCGACCCTAGACATCGATATCGACCCCTTCAAAACCTTATCTCGAGCTCTCCTTCTCCTACTCGAACTGGCACTCGACTTCTATCTTTTAGCTCGATATGGCAGCATCGATATCGACCACCAGACGTCGATATCGACCTCTCTGTGTCGACATGCTCTGTTTCATTTCCTGCTCGATTCCTATATCTCTGATGCACTCGATGTCGAGGTCCCCAGTCGATTTCAACCTCTTCAGAAGACTTCGAGTTCTTTTTCCGCTCTTCCAAATTCATCCATTTTTATCCTGTTTTTCTGCGAAATCACATAGAAACTCGTGTAGACCCATATATTTGACATTTAAGCGTAAACTACACTATTCCCATGTTTTCCCATTAATATGCATGCAAAAGACAATAAAATGGACTTTTATGTGCATAGAAAATATGGCAATTTGCGCGCACATCAAACACCCCATACTTAAGCTTGCTTATCTCCAAGCAATACCTTTAATGGTCATTCAGGGGAAGAAAGTAAACCCTCAACATCATAGATTCATTTTTCATATGTCCCTGCAATCAATTGACATCCTCGATAAGGTACTTATGTCAACCAAGTCCATGCCTGTGCATAAAAGCAATTTCATACTCATAAAAGGAGGTAATATGCAAAAACAATTTTAGCGACATAGCATTAATAATCAAGAGGACTTTTTGCAAGCTTGTGAGAAGTAGGTTGGTAAAAGGCTAAAGGTGGGCTAATATTTGGCCATGTGGTGTTAAATCCGGGGAATCATACGTTCTTTCCAAAATATTCCACATTCCTTCTTCATAATATCTCACCTATCACTCATCGCTCAATGCTTTTATTCAATATAATGCTTTTACCTCTCTAACCTTAGCACTGCCTTCTCGCGAGTCGCAAACATGGGTGTCATGAATGGCCCCGGATACTTAGTACTTCGGACTTCTCACCTTGTGTCCCATCTCGCTGAACTAACATCTCAACGAGCAGGGTTGACCTACCTTTATCTCCTGAGGTGATCGGATTTTTTTCTCGCACATTAAATTTTCCATATTTCATATTTCTTTTCATTCCTGCCAACAACTTCATAATAATGCACAACTCCATATAACTCCAAAGATGACATCCCTTCTTAACATTGTCCCCGGATAGGGTATAAGGTATAAAATGGGCAATATGTGTATATGTGGAGCAATAATGATCATGATAAGGCTCATATATGGCTTTGTGGCTTTTGCAAATATGCATAGGTAAGGCTAGGATATGAACTTGTATATGTAAGCACTTGTATGGAAATTTTCATAAAAAGTCCTCCATCATCTTATCATGCACATGTCAAAAGCAACTTCAAATTTTCATCTCCTTTATTTTTTTCTTCTTTTTGCACTTCATTGGGACTTCCCTTAACTAGGCAATCTCATGTTATATCTCTAATGAATATAATTTTGCATCATAGAGCTCTTTTTTATACTTCCATGACTCTTTCTAAATTTTTCAAAATTTTGATGGGGGTCATATTTCTTTTTTTTTATATGCATTAAACTAAATATGCAAATCTAAACTAAGTATGAACATGCAAGTAAGCCTTTCCCCCACCCCATACTTAAAATTTACAGTGTCCTCATTGTATTAGAACTAGGGTTAAGAAGAAAACTTACTAAACCGTCACAAATTTCAGGAGTTGAAGAAGACAGCAGGGAATATCGACCCTTAACATCGATATCGATGTTCATATCGATTTCTGCTCAGGCTTCAGGGTGATCCGGCCTCGACCACAAACCCTATCTATGTCGACCTTGAGGTCGATGTCAATGTCAGACATCGATTTCGATGCCCTTCCTGTGTGATTTTCTCTTTCCTGCAACTTGTTAATAAACATAGAACCAAAACAAAATATGCAAAACAATAAAGTTTCTCAACCAAAAAAAAAACTAAGTCTTTGTTACAAGCTCTAGATTTTTAAGTCGCTAGGCCGACTTCTCCTTTGCGCTTTTTAAGGCGGCATCTGCAGAGCCCATGTGGCTTGGGCCTCAAATATGACTCCTTTCTTGTCATGCAGCTGCATTCCGCCGGGATGGATCTGATTCACCATGAATGGTCCTAAGTTCTTATCCTTAAATCTTGTAGGGAACCATTGGTCCTTAGATTTGGCAACATAGACCTTGTCTCCTATCTCATATTGGCTTGAATCATCATCGGATACCCTACACAAGCGCACATGCCAAGGCACATCTCTTCCAAATAATGATAAATCCTTAATTGAAATGGAACAGGAGGAATCCGTACCTTGACTTACCTTCTTCTCATTTTGTGGCTCAGGTCGATGTCGATGTTCAGAGGTCGATATCGACCTCTGTTGTACTCTTGGAGGATCAGTCGATTTGGAGAGTTTCGGCTTGATATGATTAGGTCGATTTCGACCCTCAGAGATCGATATCGAGGTCTCCTTTCCTCCCTTCTCAGCGCTGATGGTGGTCGATTTCGATAGGGCATGGTCGATATCGACCCTTGACCCCGATTTCGATGTTTCCTCTTCTCCTTCGTCGACCCCATACTTATGACCTGGCACAGAATCCTGAACATTAGTGGTCGATATCGACTTACCTGGGTCGATTTCGATGTTCTGTTGGGCTCCTTCGTTCAAGATTGCCACAACTTCCTCCACTTGGGCTTCTATGGCCCTCTTCTCTAGCTCTTCCGGTGTCATACTTCTTACCTTTGCTTCTCCACATGCAATGTAGACACCATTGATGGCCTTTATCTCCATTGGCCCTTGATTTTTCACCGTCTTGTTGAAGGCATACTCTATCACTTCGTCACTAATTGTGAATGAGAGCAATCCTTTCTTTACGCTAATGTTGGCATCGACGGTTGCTAGGAATGGCCTTCCTAAAATAATTGGACAAGCAGGGTCCTCTGCTATATCAACAACTCTTGTACTGGCACATCCGTCACTATCCTAGTTGGAATCACTACCGTATTGTTAGCCATGTACAATTTTGCATCCACGGGCTCCAGACGACCTATCTTTACCTTGTGCCATATGGTTAGTGGCATCATGCTAACGCTAGCGCCCAAGTCAACTAAAGCATTAAATTTGAATTGATCTAGACCTATAGCGATAGAAAACTTACCTGGGTCCGCCCGCTTTTGTGGTAGCTCTAACCTGTTGCATTCCTCTGCGATCTCAGAGAGCGATTGCTTCTTACCTAAGATGTCTTTAAGGAACCTTACATAAGATGGCATCTCGTGAAGTGCCTCCGTAAATGGTATAGAGACATTAAGTCCTTGGAGCATCTTCACGAACCGCTGAAACTTCTTTTCCGCTGGGTCCTTAATCACCTTTCTAGATGGGAATGGCAACACCTTCTTCCTTCTCGCGACTGTAGTGAGGTCGACATCGACATCAGTAGGGTCGATATCGACTGGAGGAGTCAATTTCTGTGGTGACGCAGTATCAGAGTCGACATCGACTGGAGGGTCGACATCGACGTCACCCTGGTCAATATCGACAGGGGGTCGATATCGACGTCTGTTCTGGCTCCTTCTCCTCCACTTTTTTCTCGGGCGTTTGTAATTGACGCCCACTCCTTAGGTTCACCGCCGCAATATGACCAATGGTCTTGCCCTTTTGGTTGGGCACAGTGGATCCAGGGAGTGATCTTGACGCTTTGGGCATTGCTTCCGCTAATTGACTCATTTGAGTCTCCATGTTGCGCTTCCAAACGTCTCACCAAGTCTAGAGTTGATGCCCTGCAGCTGAGTATGGACGGAGTTGTTGGCTTGTTTGAACTCAGCGTGATTCCTCCGCATCTCATCAAGAATGATTTGCAGGTCATCCTTCCTTGTCTCCCGCTCAGGGTTCCCTGGTGCTCTATATGGTGGGGGATCTCTTTGTTGATAGAACCTTTGATCACCCCAATATTGTTGATTGCCGCCTCCATAGGAGCCTCTCGTCCACTTAACCTCCTCATGTTGTTCCGCCATGGATACTTGCTCAGTATGTGGACAGGCATTAGTGTTATGCCTTGTTGATCCACACACCTGACAAGTTTGATTGTTGCTTAGGAACCTGACTTGCTTTTGAAGGCGGCGTGTTTGATCGTTATGGAATTGTTACCGCACATCAGGATCTATCTCCCTTGGAGGCTCATATAGGGGCATAGATGGGGCAGGCCTTGCATCATAGGCCGCAGCAGCCCCAAAAGTATTGTCAAAGTTCACAAGCCTCTCAATGGTCTCCCATGCCTCCGTTGGTGTAAGCTCAATGTACCGATAGGAGGTATATGAATTGATCCTCTCCTTATTCGGCGTATCAAGGGCATTATAAAAGATTTCCTGGATGACATATGGAAGTTGCCCATGCGTCGGGCATGATCTCAGCAAGTCCTTAAATCGCTCTCACGCCTGTGCTAGGGTTTCACCTGGCTTTTGTTTGAAAGCCGTGATCCTTTGTCGTAGCATCGCCGTTTTAGAAGGTGGAAAGAATTTGTTCAAGAATGCATCTTTCACCTCCGCCCATGTCCTCAGCGAGCGTGGAGCCAAACTTTCAAGCCACTGTAATGCCTTCCCTGCCAAAGGCCATCGAAAAGATTTTAATCGCACATACTCTAAATTCACTCCATCAGCAACTATTTCACAAAAGTCCATAAAAGTAGAGATGTGTTGCAGGGGGCATTCATTAGGTCTTCCTTCAAAAGTATTTCTTTTTATCTTAGATAGGAAGTTAATTTTTATTTCAGTTGGAGTGAGGAATTAAAATAGTGGATTCAGGAACATGAAGCGGCGGATGCATGTATTGCATCGCCATCTGTGGATACTGATTTAGTCGCTCTTGGGCTTGTCTGCGTGCATCCTCCTCCCTATCAGCACGGGCTCGCTCAGCAGCAGCGGCGGCCCTTTCAGCAGCGATTGTAGCATTGTGGTCCTCGATTTCCTTCCTCAACCGCTCTATGGTTTCGGCCTGCGTTTCGTTGTCAGCCATGATGCGAATTGCTTTGTTACGAAGATGGTAGAAACATTCAGGCTCGTTGATTGGTTCCAGGATAGGTCCGCGATCAGAACGTTGGATAAACCTGCAAAATATGCTCAAAAGATCGTGGTTAACTTAGGTGGCGATTGATTGCCTCCCCGGCAACGACGCCAATTTGTTCGCTAGGGGGTGGAGTGTAGGGATTCAACCAATTCAAATAAAACAATGCACAACTAGGCTAACTCCCTGTACTAAACAAATAATACAAGAATCCCCTCCCTTGTAGTAGTAGGGTAATTCAGGATCGAATCCACGAGGAGGTATGTCAGCGCTTCCCTTGTTGTATTCCCGATCAAAGCTTCCGACCTCAGAAGACACTCGATATCGAGTAATCTGGTCGATATCGACCTCAGTTCTGGTCGATTTCCTAGCGCAGTTCCTACAGAAGACAAAAGCAGCAAAGTCGACGTTGAGCAGAGACCTCGATATCGACGTTAGACCTCGATATCGACCCTTACAGTCGATTTCAACGCTTGTCACAGAAACTGTTTTCGTAACCAATTTGTTGGAAAAGAGTCCGAAGAAAATAGAATGGGAAAGAAGGATGATCAGAAACAAAATTAAGACTTTTAAGTTGATTTCAATTAATTAAAAAGCTTCCAAAGTCGGGGTTTCATGCCACAACGATAACAATGCAAGTTTTATGCTAAAGTTATGAAATTTAATGCCTTTCCGTCAAATAACTTTCGTTACCAACACTTAGGTGATGAGAGGCTCTAGCATAGTTCCGAAGAGTTACTATCCAATTCATGTGTAATTCAAGTTCACAATATGAGTGGCTTTCGCTTCAATAATGCAAATAATGAATCTCCCTAACTTTCGTAAAGGATCATGCATGGGGTAGAAGACGGAATCGCATAAAAGTCATACCTTTGATGCACTTACCTCACATTGCTATCGTCGAGCTCACCCCGACCCTAGAAGTGGGTTGACTACTCGCTCCTCATCATACACATCATCATCATTATTGTTGAAAGAAAGCTACATTGAATTAAAACTTCGAAAGGAAGTACAACCGAACAAGCCACTCCGCTCTCGCTTTACAACTTCACTCGGCCTCCTCTCTCTCTCTCTCTCTCTCTCTCTCGTTACTACTCTCTATTGAAACTGAATTGTCTTTAAAATTAGATACCTAAACTCAGCCCTATTGGCTTCTATTTATAGATGTCGATAAAGACTCGAAACTTTATCTTTAATCTCTAAGATAAACTTAAATAAAAGTAAAAACTAAAACTCTATGGTGAAATCAGCCTCCTCATGATAGATCTGGTGTTGAAGATAAGAAATCTCGACTTTTGGATAGACGTGCAAGCTTTGGATAGATTTCTATCAAAAATCTGAGTCGAATTCCTCTGCTGGCATGGTCGATATCGACCCTAGACATCGATATCGACCCCTTCAAAACCTTATCTCGAGCTCTCCTTCTCCTACTCGAACTGGCACTCGACTTCTATCTTTTAGCTCGATATGGCAGCATCGATATCGACCACCGGACGTCGATATCGACCTCTCTGTGTCGACATGCTCTGTTTCATTTCCTGCCCGATTCCTATGTCTCTGATGCACTCGATGTCGAGGTCCCCAGTCGATTTCGACCTCTTCAGAAGACTTCGAGTTCTTTTTCTGCTTTTCCAAATTCGTCCATTTTTATCCTGTTTTTCTGCAAAATCACATAGAAACTCGTGCAGACCCATATATTTGACATTTAAGCGTAAACTACACTATTCTCATGTTTTCCCATTAATATGCATGCAAAAGACAATAAAATGGACTTTTATGTGCATAGAAAATATGGCAATTTGCACGCACATCATAACACTGCTCCCATTGGTCCACAACCTCATGCGGAATAACACTGCTCCCGTAGTTTGCAACACGCTATTTGGCCCGACGCCCGGTGATGTCCGAAAGTGGTTGCGGAGCATGTTTTGCAGGTCGTTGCGAAGTTTAGCGGTATATCCAGTAAAAATTAGCGGTGTATTTAACAACCTCCTTTAAAAATAAGCAAATGGTAATAAGGGCCTCCAAAGTTTTTCCATTTTGAAAATTTAAGAGTATTTATAAAATTTTATATAATTTTTAAATCTAATAGATTTTTCATCTCATTCTTCGTAATGGAAAAAAAAAGTTTTCCTACAAAACGATTCTTCAAATTTTCAAAATGGAAAGTCGTTAGTGTTTGCGCAAAGATAATTTAAAACATAAGTATTTTGTTTCTCTATTTTATAGAAATTTTGGAGAAGTTTTTTGAAAATGTTTAGTTTTAAAACTAGACATTTTTTTAAATTTTTTGGCAAAAAAAAATTGTCGGTTACACACCAGAAGAAAGAGTTTACTACCTTTCATATCAAAAGGGATAAAGAGGGAGGTTTGTATTATGGAAATTGGTGTTGTATAGTGACGGTTAGTCCATCTGTCAGTTCGTCATCCACTCGAGTTATCAGTCACTATGTAGGTTAGTATCTCAAACCTTTTCATTTATTAAAATAATAGGGGGATAAAAAGGGGTTTGAAAAGAAGACTTGTGTATGTATCGAACAAAAGGGAAAGGGAAAGACTTCCAAAGGTTTAAGAAAAAGATGAAAAAGTTTAATACAAAAGTGTTGAAGACTAAATGGGGGAGATCAGGGGGGCAACACTGAAGGCGAAAATCCAATAGATTAAGAAATGAAGGTGTGTTGTCATGAATCATATATTGGAGGAAATGATTGGATAACTCAAAAGGTAAATTCTAGTTAAGGAATGATTTAGGATCAAGTGGGATTCAAGTTAATGACGGTACTAAAATCCAATGGAGTCATTTTGCCTTTATCTTTTCAAGGATAGACAACGATATGTCTTTGTCTATAAATGGAGTTGAAGTTATTATAATCCAAAAGGCATTGACGGACAAATTGAGAAGCAAAGAGAATCTTCTTGTGGAAGGAAAGTCTGGATGATATAGTCCGAGGGTAAAGTGACAAGAGAAAATTATCATTGTTCCTATAAAAAAAAATAAATCTAAACCAATTAATATAACAAGCAAGTAAGAAGTTGATCCCATAGAAAATCATGTTTATTACTAAGTAAAATTTATTTACCAATTAATAGAAATGGGGTGTTTGGATGATGAGATTTGAAAAAAAAACTAAAATATAAACTAGACAGTTGAGATAACAATTGAGAGAATAGTTTCATTTACAAATACCCACTTTCGATTGACAAGTTGATCATCGATTTTTCTTCAAGTTCTCTTTTCATCCTATGATTGTTCTTGTCTTGATGTTGTGTAAATTACTAGCCCTATGAGGCATAGTAATCCTTACTAATTAGGCGACTCTAACATGGTCAAAATTAAATCTAATAGTAGCATTAAAATTAAGGATTACCTAGGATACATGCAACAACACCAAAATATGAGTTAGTATTTAACACACTATTAATTCTCTACACATCAGTTTAGTCTTACAAGTCCTAAAAAACATGTTCGCTACTTTGGATTAAGGTTCTCTTTGAGGAATCTATAAAATCCTATCAACAGAATAATATCAATCTTAATTAGTTACATGGGCTAGAGAAAATAAATAATATTAAATAATAAGTGCACGAGAATTAATAAAAAAAATCAACAAGAATAGAAATCTCACAACTTTAGCAAATCAAAGCTTCAATCCATAGACGAGACGAAAGAGTTTATCTCTCTATTACGAAGGAGGCTCCCTCTATGGTTTTCTCAATTGTCATAATGCATAAGATTATTTGAAAACAAACCCTAATACGTCCTTAAGTAGGCATATAAAGGACGGTATAAAATAAGATAAAATAATTTGAAAAAGATATATATTCGGTGAAACAGGGTTTTCAAAAACGGCAAAAGTCGTGGGGTGGCAAAAATTATTAGGGAAATCTTCAATAACTCCCTAGAGCCGTAGGGCGGCTTACTCTTCACAAAATTTTTTTCCCTTTCGAATTTTTTCTCAACATCTACATGAAAGTTGTAGCCATTAAAAATTGCTTTCCAATATATACTTATAATAGTCAATCAGACCACCAAGACCTCCAGAAAGAATTTGGATTACAATTTCCCCTTTTCGGGTTGGCAACTTATGCTAACTTGTTATTCATTTAGGCTCTCGAGCTTCGAACCTGCTTTTGAACTCTTCAATTGTCTTCTTCTTCTTGACTCCTCTGTTATCCATTAGCTTCCTCATTCATTGTTGTATATCCACATCTACTTGAAATAATCAATAAAGGTGTATAGATTCCAGCTCCACCAACATATATAATGAGTATAAATGCAAAATGCATACTAAATTATGCAATACATACATCAAACCAAGCTAAATGCATGCTATCAAATTATCCACACTCGAGCCTTTGCTTGTCCTCAAGCAATGAAAACAAAGTCAAATCAATACCCTCCACACAAACAATTCATATAATCACTTCGTTAAAACACTTAAGCTCAAAAATAGGGAACAAAAATAAACAAACAACATCATCACATGTATAGGTACAGTCAAAAGAATAAAGCAAACAGATCCATCCCACCTCGCTAGAAAAATGTATTTCACTCTCGCTCATGTGTTTAGGGTTAAAAATCATGCTCAAACTCAATCCCTAACACTTATCTATAAGAAAATTATGTTAGTGTGGTCTAAATCTCCACCACGAGTGACTTCACATGCAACCAAAATCACGAGGTCTTTTGAATGAGTTGTAATGGGGCTAGGTAGAAACATAAGGCATGGTATAAATTTTAGGAACACCAATAACCATAATAGATCACAAACCACAAAAAAACAAAACATAACTCCATCACATAACAATTTTACATACCATTTCCAAATAATCACACAAACTCTTTTCATTTTTCTTTTTTTTTTGATTTTTTATTTTCTTTTCTTGATTTTTACTTCTAAATAAATTTTATCATCGTTCGGTCCCAAGTAAGAAACATATAAAGACCATATCAGTATCGCTTATATGTAACACGCAACATACTTTCCCAAACTCAAAGCAACTCCAACCAATACAAATGTTCACCAACTCTTATTCTAATTCTCAGATGGGTTAGGCTAACAAGTGGCTAAGGTTAACTTTGTGGAGCTAAAAAATAGGCTTATAATGCTCAAATTGGCTTCAAGGGGAGAAAAATAATATACGAGTGGAAAGAGTATAATATGGGTAAAAGAAAATTATTGCCTCAATCGTCTTTAGGCCGCTCACATGAAAAATTCATATGAATGCATGCTCTATAAAGATCTCTAAACACAATTTAAAGAGGAAGCAATCAAGTAGAATATTCACATAACAGTATTGAGATAAAAATATTGAGATATCTAAACTCATATGAATGCATGCTCTATCTAATTCTATCTACAATCTATCCAAATCTAGTAGAATCGAAAAGTACTATATTGGAATGAAGAGCAGTCGAAATTTAATGTCTATGTCGACCACTGCTCGAGATTGAGTGCCCCAGAGGAGCCCTCGATGTCCACTGCTCTATTCGACGTCGACTGGCCTGATGCGCAAATGACACGGAATTAAGCCCAAATCTTTTAAGGGTTTATCCAAAGCACGAAATCTTCTATCCTTCCAAGTTGAGATCAGACCATATTTTTATAGACATTAGTTTAGATAGAGATTTTATATTTTCTAATTAGATAGAATTTATTTTTCTTAAAGAGAAAGTTAGGTCTATTATAAATAAAGCCACTAGGGCTAGGGTTTGAATCATCGAATCCATTACTCGAGCAATCATATTATTCTCAACATCATATTATTCGCATTTACAATCATTGTTGCTTCTATTTCTTTTTGTTTACTTGCATCATTGCAATCACTTGCTATTGTTCGATCTCATTCTCATGCTTCAATTCTACACTTAGCCAAGTCGCATGCACTCTCTATGGGATCGACCTTTTTTTGATGCTAGTACCAGTTTATTAGTTGAAGGTAGAGTTTATTACTATTTGGGAGGTTAGAACCACGACATTCTGATCATCACCAATATACCACGTCAGGAAGCACTGTACTTTCCTCTCCATCTTCGAAGAAACTATCTTTGTCTCCGTCTTGGCTTCCTTCTTTAACTTGAGGAGTGGCAATCTTTATCTCGCTCACAATTTGAGTTGGCACAATTATTACATAAGTTGCGTATTCCGCTCGGCCTGTTGTTGTAGCACTTGCATGAGTTGCTTGTTCTGCTTAATGTAATCCTTGAATGGACCCTCCATTGGTGTATTGGAGGTCTCCATTGGTTGAGATACCGAAGTAAAGGATTCGCCCTATGCAATCTGGTGACCCATGTAGCAGAAAGGATCCCACAATCCCGATAAACCTAACCGTGCAAGGCCTCCATTACTCATGTACTCAACAAGTTTCCACATCTCAATAGCCATCCCATCAATTACGCAAACATCATTTCTCTCATACTATCTTGATAACCCCGTGAATCATGGATGTCCACATACATATGCAATCTGGTGAAATATTAGTAAAAGTTCTCACCTTGAAATTGCAACAATCTCAACATCTTAAAGGTTAGTAGACATGAACCGTAAAATAGGTTCATAACAAGGTTAGGTATATACAAAAATTGACAAACACACAAGACAAAGAAATAAACTTTGACTCCCCAACATCGACGCCAAAATTTGAAAGTCGAAAACTATCATTGTTCCTATAAAAAAAATATATTCTTAACTGCTAATTAGTATAACAAGTAAGTCATAATCGATTCAACATAGAATCAAGTATTCCCAAGTAACATATATTTACCAATTAGTAGAAAAGTTGGGTTTCGATTATTGAGAATAATAAAACAAAATAAATTATAAACAAGTTAGTTGAGATAACAATAAAAGAAATAGTTTGATGTACAAATATCCACTTTAATTTGATCAATTGATCATCGATATATTCTTTGTTAATTTCCCTTTTTTATCCTATTATTGTTCTTTTCTTGATCTTGTTTAAATTACTAGTGTTATGAGTCCTAATAACACTTATTAATTAGGCAACCCTAACACGGTCAAGATTTAACCTAATAGTTGTATTAAGATTAAGAATTAACCAAGATACATTCAACACCAAGCTACGAGTAAATATTTAACATATAATTAATTCTTTACACACCGTTTTAGTCCTACGAGTTCTAAAAAGGCATGCTTGCTACTATTGTTTACGGCTGGCTATGTGGAATCTACAAAATCATATAATAATCTTAACTAGTTGCATGGGATAGAAGAAATCAATAACGTTCAATAATAAATGCAAGAGAATCAATACGAATGAATAAGATTAGAACAAGAATAGAAATCTTACAACTTTATGCAAACCAAAGCTTCAATTCATAAACAAAATGGAAGAGTTTAGCACTCCATGGTCTTGGAGGCTCCCCTCTATGGTTTTCTAAGTTGCAAATCTCAATGTATATTAATTAGATGATAAACTAGATGATGAATTAAATGTCTAAGAAAACAACCCTAGACGTCTTTAAATAGGCCTAACAAAGTAGGTTAAAAAAAGATAATATCTAGATAGAAGATAAAAAAAAAAAGAAAATTTGGCGCTCAGCCACGCTTAAGGTCGTGGGGCGGGTTCCACGACTTGAGGGCGGCTTTTGTAGCCCCAACATTTTCCACTTACAAATTTGGTTTCGATGTCAACATAAAAGTTGTAGCTTATCGGTCGACAACTTCTGTTTACTTGTTCTTCACTTAGACTCTCGAACTTCAACTCTATTAACGAGCTCTTTTCTTGTCTTCCTCCTCTTGACTCTTCCTTCATCTATATATGAGCCTCCTTATTCCCCGTCAGATCTACCTCTTTTGCAAATGATCCTAAAAACACATAAATCCCGACTCCACCAACATAGCGAGTGTAAATAAAAATTAACAATGCATCAAAACATGCAATATGGACATCTAAATTAGGCTAAATGCAAACTATTGTGCCTACTTAACTGTGTTCTATCAGAAATCTTCTCCATGACAAAGGGAGATGGTGGTTTTCATCATGCATTACGTGTTTGTAGCTTGAGGGTATCCATCTATAAATCCTGTGTCATACATTTTGTGCTTTTTCTACTTATTACTACCTCCGTTCGGCAAAACTTGTCGATTACTATTCATGCACGCTTTTTTAGAATGATAAAAACTATATAAAATATTCATTTTTAAAAAAATTTTAACAAGTTTGTACTTATTAATAATAACTACGAAATTGTTAAAAAATTATTAAAAAAACTAGATATTTTATATAGTTTTTATCTCCTAAAAAAGCGTGCGTGAATAGTAAAATGTCAAGTTTTGCCGAACGGAGGTAGTATTATTTAGTAGCACTAACACAACCTCCGCGAAATCCAATAGTGTATGGGCTTTGAAGCCAAACCTCTGCTCTATTGGTGATGGTTGCGGGGATGTGGTGAGGAAGCTGTCGCGTGACTCATTTCAGCTAGCTTGTGTGTTGACATGGTTAATATGGTGAAATCGCAATGGGTGTATCTTTGAAGGTGCTTGTTTATAGAAAGAAAGAGTTCTTAAGTAGGTTGCACTCTCATTTGATGGGTATAGATGTGCTATTGTTGAGACTTGCAGGGTTCAATCGAAGTTGGGGAGTGGAGTAGATGTTAAGTGGAAGAGGCCCCCAGAGGGCTAGATTAAGATTAACCGAGGGGCTGCAGTATAAGTGTTATATCAAGTGGGGATAATGGGCTTTCTTGCTTTTTGGCATCTCAAAAGTATGTTGGGATACCGGATGTGGAGGTAGTTGAAGAGAAAGTTGTCTCATGAGCGTTGTAACTTGTCATGGATCATCTAATGATGGAATCATATTGTTCTAACTTAATTGCAACAATAACCTATATCATTGCATCGATCAAGGGCTTAGGGGGCAGTTTAATTACAGAGTATTCATTCGCTCTTTTGTTCGTTGGCTTGGCGATCAAGTGGTGGCTCACCAACTTGCTATTGTTCATTCGGAGAGTCCATTTTAAGACTTGTAATTTTTCCTTGTCGATCGGTTGAACTTTATTTTATTATCAACTAATGCCACACTATATGTACTTATGATGTACGATGTATCTACATTTCGCAAGTACCAACTAATCAGGGCCGGACTTGAGTTTTTGATGGCCTGAGGCGAAATTTAAAATTAGGCCCCCAATATTATATTAGGCCCCCATATAAATGGTTTTTGAAATAGTTTTCTAATATCAAAAACCATTTAAACGAAAGTTAAAATAAAAAAAATCAGCTAGACCTCGCCTAACCAACTTGGGGATGTCAAATAAAAAAAAATCAAACGCACAAAAAAAAACAGAAATTTAAATTTAAAAAAAATCAACAAAAGTTAAAATTACTAGGTGAAAAGTTAAATAAAACAAAAATCAAAGGCAAATTACTAGGGAAGTTAAAAATTACTGGGGAGGGGGAAGTTAAATAAAAAAAATCAAATGCAAATCACTGTGGAGGTAAAAGTTAAAAAAAAATCAAACGCAAATCACTGGAGGGGAAGTTAAAAATTTCTGGGGGAAAAGTTAAATAAATAAAAAAATCAAACGTAAATTACGGGGGTGAGTTAAATAAAAAAAAAGCAAACGCAGAAAAATAAAAAAGGGAGATTCGATCCCCAGACCTAATGGTCAAATAAAGAATCTTACCTGCTTCGCTAACCAGTTGGGTTACCATACTTTGAGGTGATAAAAAGGTTTGTCTAATACTAATATAACAGAAACAAATTTTATGGGCCCCTATACTAATTGGGCCTGAGGCGACGGCCTGTTGGGCCTCGCCTCAGGTCCGGCCCTGCAACTAATAATCGAAAATCGAAAGTTACTCAACATCTTCATTCAATGTCTATAAATGACCGGTATTGTATATATAGATAGACAAAAAAAACGTAAAGAGATGCATATAAATTGTGTGCATTTTTTTCCTTTTTCTGAAAAAGATGAGAATAATGACAACTTGTAGAAATCGTAAGTGAGTGATTCTGCTAGGATGATCTTAATTGTGTAGAGTAATGACGACTTGGTTAAATAATGGTTTATGAGTTTCTAGGGTTGATGGGATAACAACTGTCAACATATGCTAGTTGCTTATGACGGTTGGTAATGCCATTATACCAAATACATTGGGAATTTTTGCTATTTGTTTTTTAAATCATGCATGAAGAGGGTTGCATTCAAGTGTAAGGGATTGTCATATTCGCAAGGAGTGACAATCTATATAAACCAATGTCGGTATAACTAAATTGAATCGGAATAACTAGAAAGTAAGTCAAGGATCATGAATACCAACCATTGTTGAAAAATTGTAGGTGAAACATTTCTCTCTCATTGTTATCCAATTTGCAATCATTACTTTCTTTATTTCTCTTGCTTATTTCATACTTCGCAATCTCTTTATTTCGTTACTTTAAGTTAGCAACGAAAACACATAGAAATGGTATCTCTCCTCGTGGATCGATTCTTGGCTTACCGACTATACTAGTTAGTGAGTTGGGATTATTTTTGACAGGGAACCAATGACTTTCACTCCCGTGAATTAGTTTTTTTATACATTGGATGCATCTTACTCTAGCATGGGAGAGAGAAGCATTAACTACAAAATCTCTGGCACTTCAACAACATAACCTACGGTTTATGGCAAGTTGTCAACCTAGCTCCTACATATACATATAAACAATACTATTCAAGTGTCAATCTCCTTACACTATCTAGAATTCAATCTATTCATTAAGACGTGATTGCTACTATAGGATCGACCTGGCTTAGCGGGTGAAATCAAAACACTAGCGAGATGCAACTATATATAGGTCGCCAAGCTAAATACAATCACAATACAAACAATTAAACACAAAGGAGATGGAAATAATCATAATAGGAGTAATTGTAAAGTATAATTCTTACAAACCAACCATGTCTAGAATCTGTAAGAAACTGAAAACAATCTTAAGTACTCATAACATAACTAAAAACATAAATGCTTGAATGATCCATGAAAACTATAAACAAAAGTGGAAGAAAAGACGACTTATGTATCGAATTCGTCTTTATAACGGATGAGAGAGGAGAGAGAGGTGTTGTCTGGTGAATGAGATATGATGTGAAATGTGTGAAATGGCTAAGGAGAGGCCTCTATTTATAGTGCTTAGAAACCCTAGGAGTTGGCTTTTTTTATGTAAAAGCAAAGCCCAATGGGCCAAATTCGGTCGTTGAGAAAATCTGCGTAGATACGGGATTGGGGGGCACCGATGGGTAGCGGCGGATGTTGACTCAGCAGATGCCCAGGGTCTTCCGCGAGTGTTATAGGATTGGCGGGCCCCTCTAGTTGGTCGCGGTCGCCGCTCATGTAGAACACTTCTTATTCATTTCTTCTTGTCTTGTCTTGGCTTCTCCACTTATTTTCTTTTCTTGATACTCAGGGTCTTCCGTGAGTGTTGTAAGATCGGCGGGCCCCTCTAGTTGGTCGTGGTTGCCGCTCATGTGTCTTCATTTCTTCTTGTCTTGGCTTCTCTACTTCTTTTCTTTTCTTAATTCTTTACTATTCTTAAGTTTCCACAACCGCAGAGTGAAATCGTTCCTTAATCACCAGGCGCCCTTCATAGTAGCGTGAAGCGCATAAGAGTTAAATGACCTCGAAGACAACAAGGATCTCATCAAAGTCACAAACCCTACCTTTCCTTCTTGTGTCTTCCCTCCCTCACCCACCATAACCTCCCAATATGAGTGTGCAAATTGAATTAAAATCAGCACACTATCCTAATGCATCATCAATAAAAAAAAACCTCTACTACTCTAGGAATTAAAAAAGAGAGAATTGAGGTAACTAACCCACAAAGTTGGAAAGTTTGCAAAACTAACTCTAACCCTTGAAATTTTGCAAAACTAACCCGGATTGGCAAAAAATTGCAAAAATAACTGGTTGCCTCCACCGGTTTTAGGAGGTAAATGGGGTAAAAAAAAAAGAAAAGCAAGTTATTTGTTTAAAAAAAAAAAACAAGTATAAAAGGGAAGCTTATGAGAGATCCCATCAAAAACCCTAGAAACCAAATTTGCCTCCTCTCTCCTCCAAGCTCCCTCCATCTCTCTCCAGATCTGCCTCCTCTCTCCTCTAAGAAGATCGCCCACGTTGAGCAACTTCGTTATTTCCGCTCCCAGCGAGCCGAACAAGAAGATCGACATGTATTCCCTGGAGTTCTACGTTGGCGCCTACTTGGTTTTCAATTGTTTCGGTGGAAATACAGACACGTTAAATCCTTGAAGTGACACGGCTATACAAACAGGTGACATGGTTCATTTCGAAAACAAATTGCATGTCAAACTCTAAACTATGACACTGTAATTCCTTCCGGTGACACGACCATTCAAACAGGTGACAGGAGTGATTTCCTTAACAAATTGGCAGACACTCGGAAATGTGAAGCTTCAAAATCAAACAAGTGACACGGTAAATCCTTCAAGGGATAAGACCATACAAACAGGTGACATGCATAATTCATATTGTTGACATATACGATTTACAAAATAAGTGATTATATTGTTATATTATTAATTGAATGTGAAACTTTGAACTTTGACATGGTAATTCTTTCAGGTGACACGGCCATACAAACAGGTGACATGGGTGATTTCCTTAACAAATTGGCAGACACTCAGAAATGTGAAACTTCAAAATCAAACAAGTGACACGGTAAATCCTTCAAGTGACACGCCATACAAACAAGTGACAAGGGTGATTTCCTTAACAAATTGGCAGACACTCAGAAACGTGAAACTTCAAAATCAAACAAGTGACACGGTAAGTCCTTCAAGGGACACGACCATACAAACAGGTGACATGCATAATTTATATTGTTGACATATACGATTTACAAAATAAGTGATTATATTATTATATTATAAACTATTTAAAGTCTATTAGCTCAAGGTAGAGCAATGTGTTAAATACACATAGATGTAGGTTCGAATCCTACATAGACTATTAACATCGTAACATATGTAACAAGAAAAAAAACTAGTATTGAACAAGTGTCAAGAGAATCTAAACGTGTGACAAGAAAAAAGTAGCAGGTGACACGCAAAACCCTTCAAGTGACATGGAATGTTTAAAAATTTAAAACACTATACAAGTCTTCAGGACTATTATTTATTCTTGATTTTTTTGGCAGGAAAATTTTTAATTTTGGCGGGAAAAATTTTAGCATGTGACCAGCAACCGGTATTGTAGGTCACCAAATTTATTTGCAAAACTAGCCTACTAAGTCACTTTTGCAAATTTTACCAAAATATGACATTTTTGCAAACTTTTAAAAAAAATGGTCTAGTTATGCAAAATCGCCATTAAAAAAAGGGGTTGATTAGTCTTATTCCATTAGTTGGATTGTTGACAGAGATGAAAGGAAGAGTAAAAAGGGCATAATAGCTTCACTTTGACAAGAAGAAAATATGTTTACACCATAATGAAATTAATAAGACATTTACCGTGCAGTTTAGCAGATACATTCATTCTGCTAAAGTCTATTGTCCTCTGTCCAATAGAAGGTGTAGTTTAATAGAAAAAAAAACTTTACATGGAAATTTATAAAGGACATTAAAGCCACTGAAAGAACTTTTTCTAAATGTTATAGTGATTGCTATAATCTTTGCTCATATATATTGCTATAATCCTTATTTCTTCTTTACTGACTTGAAGTATAATCCATGGTTAGCTGAAAAGGAAATTACTTCATCACAAATGACAAACCTTCTGATCTGGTGGTTCACCATTTCTTATCTTTTTGGGTTGTATCCCTTGAGCTCCTAGAGGTCTAAAATTTTCTTGGTTGGATACAAATGAATTTCCTCTAAAGTCCTTGTTTTTTCTGGCGAAATTTGTATCAGAACGTTAGGGGTGGTGAGTGATGGAAGAATGTTGTCTCAATGCTGAAAGAACCTCGTCTGATGTATTTCTAATGTCAGTTCCAAATACCGTAGAATCCCATTGTTTCAACCATAAAAGAACCTGCAAAAAGAAATGGGGTAATCAGAACTTAACAATTTGTATTCAATAATAAGGTGCAAGGTTAGAATAATAGCTGTTGGTGTCGATGCTTTGAAAATACATTTCCAGGTGTATGAAATACCTCACGATTTGTGTGTTCGTCACTAATTAAAGAGTTCTGTGAATGAATTGGGAGTATATTTGTCCACCTAAAGCCACTCAACTGGAACCAATTCTTCATCTATTGAGGTGTCATTTTGTGTTTCACTAGCCCGGAGAGCCTGAATGAAAAGAGAAATGTTGCTGATTTTGTACAGTTGTAATTCAAACCATGTACTATGCAAAAAAAGAGGCAGGAACAAACTAAGAACACAAGCATGTTCCATGAAACTTACCTGAACAGCCCTACCTTTCTACAATCAGAGCAAGAGTAATATCATTAAAACCTCTCCAGCCTATTACTTTAATGATTTCCCGATGCTTATCAGTCATCATTCTTTGTCATTTCTTTTCATATTTCATACAGACTCTTGAATAAAAACCAACTGATTGGCTGCTTGCTAGATGAGCTTGGCTATCTACCAAATCTGGACAAAATTCAGATTGACCAAAACAAAATATCAAGAGCTCTACCAAAATCATTTGCAAACCTGAACAAAACAAAGGACTTGTAAGGGCATCTTTTTTTTCTTTCTTCTCTTTCCTTTTGTCCTATCCTTCTAGTAAATGATGTCTTTTTTTTTGTAGCCATATGAACAACAATTCTATAAGATGCGAAATCCCTCGTGAACTATCTAGATTACCACACCTCATCCACTTGTAAGCTGGCTATTGGATTTCAATCTCTTGCTTGTTCAGATTGAGAGTTTTAGTTGTTTACGTAACTAATAATCTTTAATACATAAGTGGAGCTCTAGTTTTCTAGCCTAGATTGTAACCACTGCAAGCTTCTTGACAATAACAACTCATCAGGATCCCTTCCGCTAGAATTCTATGAGTTGCCAAACTTTTGGATATTGTATGTTTCTTGCTTCTAAAACTTATCTAATATATTTTAAAGTGTTCTCATATCTAGTGACTAGTACCCTGCCTCTAAAATTATGTTGAGTTTTTTTTTCTTCTTTATTTTCTATCAAGGTTGTGATAAATGTCTATTTACATAATGGTTTGATTCCTTTTTCTTCTTTTATACATATTGCATCCAACTAGACAGCCACCACTTTTACGGGCGAGAGATTCCTTCTAGTTATCGGAACATGACCAAGTTATTGAAGTTGTAAGCACTCAACACTGATGTTTATCTAATTTGAAAAGATTCCATGGTGACATTTTGCGCAAGATGTAAATTCATCCCTTTGTGTAGATTTGATGTATGGTGTTTAGATTTTGCTCAATAGGATTTTATTTGCTCAATGGGATTTTAGTTGTTTGATGAAATTTAATTTCAGGTGTAGATTATTCTCTACAAATCTCAAATACATCTCCAAATTCATTACATTACTATCATCTCTAAATTCAAGATCTCAAGCACAACACAAAATTTCATGTTAAGGGCATCAGAGGTAGGAATGTGATGCATAGAACGAGCTATCCGAACTCTCTGCTACTCTTTTTTTATTTGCTTAAAGACTTTGATTTGCATGATTATATCCAAGAGTTGTGTTTTCTGTGTTGCAGTGTTCTCCTAAGTTTTGCAATTTTATTTATTTTAATGTCCTTGCTTATGTGCTTTTGTTTTGTAAAGTGTACATAACTTTGAAGGAGTGAAAAATATTAAGATTGGGATCATTGACACTGACAGAAAGTTCAGGTTATCACATTCAAGCAAGTCCAGTAGTTCGAGTACCTAGGAGAGGCTCCTTTTGAAGATTTGGGCTACGAAGAAGCCCTCAAGGTTCATTTTGCTATATATAGTTAAACTTTCAAGCAACTCTAGTAGATCAACTTTCAACCTTCTAAAGGTGTGAAGCTGAGGTCTGTTATTCCTAGATTAACAGGCCACAAAAACTATAGCTAAATGAACCTTTCCAAGAAAGTCTAGTAGTTCAACATTGAAATGATGTAGGTGTAAAGAAGAAATTGTATATTTTATTGCTATTGATTCACTCATTTTAGTTGTCATGTATATTATTTTTAATTCACTCATCTAAGTTCTTGATTCATTTGACTAATGCTTTATTGGATTTGTGTTAATGTTTTTTTTAATAAAGGATTTGAATTAATGTGTAATGAAAGACGAAAAATACGCTTTTTATTTTTATTTTTGAAAAATAACATGTCAATTTCGACACCTTAGGGTGTCCAAATTGGCATGTCATTTCTGACGCCCTATGGCGTCGAAAATGACATGCCATTTCCGACGCCCTAAGACATCGATATTGGTTTTGACAGAATTCTGCGTCGAAAATAACACTTATCATTCGTGACGCAACAATTTTCGATGCTTTTTAAAAACGTCGAAATTGAAATTTAATTTGCGATGCTTTAAAGCGTCGAGATTGGTTATAAAAAGTGTTGAAATTGACATTGTTTTCTTGTAGTGACTACAAGTGTTATATCAAGTGGGGATGATGGGCTTTCTTGCTTTGTGGCATCTTAAAAGTATGTTGGGATGCCGGATATGGAGGTAGTTGAAGAGAAAGTTGTCTCATGAGCGTTGTAACTTGTCATGGATCATGATCATGGATCATCTAATTGATGATGGAATCATATTGTTCTAACTTGATTGCAACAATAACCTATGTCATTGCATCGATCAAGAGCTTAGGGGGCAATTTTACAGGATGTTCATTCGCTCTTTTGTTCATTGGCTTGGCGATCAAGTGGTGGCTCACCATCTTGCTCATGTTAATTCGTGGAGTACGTCCTTTTTAAGACTTGTAATTTTCCTTGTCAATCTGTTAATTTCATTTCAATTCGCTTTGTTGAACTTTATTTGATTATCAATTAAGGCCACGCTCTTTGCATATTGTATGTACTAATGATGTATGTATCTACATTTCGCAAGTTACCAAGGAATAATCGAAAATCGAAAGTTTCTTATATTCAACGTCTATAAATGATCGGTAATTGTATATATATATAAATAGAAAAAAAAAACCTAAAAGATGCATATAATTAATTGTGTGCATTTTTTCGATCGCGACGTAATACTCAGCTATGAAATCACTGAATATATTATAAACAAATCAAAATAAATTCGGCATAGCAACAGTTAAAGATCCAATATATCACTTTAAAAAAAATAAATAAATAACCAAATAGACGATATCAGAAGGATCCAAATACAATAAGATCGAATTCGAATTCATCAGGAATAGCAAGACCAAACCTTGAAAATATTAAAACCCAGGAAAAAAAAAGTAATGGGAAACCCATGAAAGCAACTTGAGCTTAACCTAGTCGACATTCATTTATTACCCTTAGAACTTAGCTTAATTAGATAGAAGTTAAAACTGAATGAAAAGAGGATGAAAATATTATATATAATATAAGAATCAAGCACGCTCCCCCCTAATCCTCCTAGCAAGCTGAACGTCCTTGGGCATGATGGTGACCCGCTTGGCGTGAATGGCGCAGAGGTTGGTGTCTTCAAACAGACCAACGAGATACGCCTCTGCGGCCTCCTGGATAGCCAGCACCGCGTGGCTCTGGAACCTCAGGTCGCTCTTGAACTCCTGCGCGATCTCCCGAACCAGCCTCTGGAACGGCAGTTTCTTTATCAGAAGATCCGTTCCCTTTTGGTACTTTCGGATTTCACTGCACAACCCACAACGTACGTAACTTAATTAGCTATAGGTTTAACAACACATCAAAATGTATCAATATATTGAATCAGGAATAAGACGGAGTCCTTGAATAATGCTCACCGAAGGGCGACGGTACCAGGGCGGTATCGGTGGGGCTTCTTCACTCCTCCGGTGGTTGGGGCGCTTTTACGAGTCACCTATCATAACCGTACCATGAATCAATCTTCTATGTACCTTAATTAATGGATTTTTGACGTACGCACGATTCGAAGAATTGATAAAAACAAGAGGCCGGAAATTGATATCGAACGTACCTTGTACGCTAAACTCTTTCTCGGAGCCTTTCCTCCGGTAGACTTACGGGCGGTTTGCTTGGTACGAGCCATTGAAGAAACCCTAGATAGAATTGATGTTGCAAAGGGAATTGAAGAACATATATGTGTACGGAGATGGAAATCAATTGAAGGTTGAATCAAAATCGAAAGATATTATTATTATATATTTGATTAGGGTTATACTACATTAATATATAAGATCGATAAGGCAATTGTAAGCATACCTGGAGATGCTAGTGATGGATGGATTGATCTACAGGAAAGCTTGAGGCGGTTCCTTCTTAATCTCAGAAGGCAACGGTTAAAAGGAGAATGGAGGAGAGGAGTACGTACGTGGAGAGGATGAGGTGCCTTTTATAGATGTGGAGGGCTGAAGATCAACAATGATCCAACGGTTAATGTTACCTATCTGTGTGCTTCTTTCTTGTTAAATCTGACGGTTGATTTATAGATTTAATGGATTGTGTTAACTTATTCTTCACTTTCTATTGGCCTATTTTTTACTACATTGTTGATGATTATTAATTTAGTCGATGATATGTGAAAACATATATAATCACCGTTTTTGGTATTTTTCCCCTAAACAAAAGAGAATAAAAAAAGAAAGAGAATATTCTCACAGTTATGGGCTATTGAGTTGGGCTGGTAACCCAATTATTAAAGCAACTACTGTAGATTTTTTTTTAATTGTCAAACCGGCCCAAGTGTACTAATTATCACTTGGATCAAACAATTACCGAATTTTTTCGGTTAAACTCGTAAGTCATGGTATGGGCATTCCTACAAATTGTCTGCGACTCCAACTATGAAGACATCGAACACATTATCTTCAACTGCTCAGTAACTAAAACAACATTGCATCTCTTCTCCTCCCCAATCTCGGATAAAATTAATATCGCCTATAACACTACAACAACAATATCAGAAACATTAATTACTCAAACTAAAACACGACCTAGAAAACCATGATTTCTCCATTCTTGCCTTCGCGCTGGTGGAGTGTCTGTTTTTTTAGAAACAATGCAGCCTTTAACAGTAACACCCTTAACCCCAAGTCAATTATAACATTCACCACAAAACAGATCTTCAACTGGAATAGAGCAAAAGAGCTCGATCAAGACAACACTATAAAACCACCAACACCAAACATAAACTCAACAAGATCCTCTCGTAAGCGTTGTGAATGGTCCAAACCTCGCTTTGGGTGGTGCAAGCTCAATTTCGATGGCGCGGTCTCCCCGACATCATCTCCCACCTATGGATTCATCATTCGTAATGAAAATGACTCAACTCTCTACTCGGCAGTCGGGCCTTCTCCTCTCTTTCGTTCTTGGTACTGAAGGATCGATTTGGCCTTTAGAAGGGAATTCAGAAAGCCTTGGCTAGCCAATTGATGAATCCATAGGTGATAACCTCAACATTATAAACAGTCTGAAGGCAGGTGTTTCCTGTTTTGGTGAGATCGAGATGATTTTATCCGATATACTTATATCTCTCCTGCTTTGAGATCCTTCATGTCTTCAGGGAAGGTAATGGCGCTGCTGACCGTCTCTCTCATCTTTCTCTTTTTTCACCCAGGTCCATTACTCCCTGCTGACGCTGCGCTTCGCAGCATGATCCTTCAGGATGCTCTTGGCTAGCCGTGTTTGTGATTTCCATGTTCTTTTCGGTTAAAAAAACAATTACTAATTTTTTCAAAATCCCATCATAATACTTGTAAGATTAAAAGCAAAGTCTATAAAAAAAATTAGTAATCGTATTGGAAATTACTGATGGTTGATTTGTAGATTTAATGGATTGTGTTAACTTATTCTTGACCTTCTGTTGGCCTATTTACTACATTGTTGATTTTTCTTTATTATGTAAAAATTTGAGGTCAGACAAGCCTGAACCTCGAAGGCGGACAACTCGGCAGATGGAAATCCGTCTAAAAAACACAAAAAACAAAGATGGTGCCAGATACAAGCAAACACACTCTACACAAGCGAAACTAAAACAACCAGACCAAAAGGGATGAGGACGTAGACTAAAGACGAAAGCCAAGCACTCCCCGGCGGCAGCACCGCAGGCCAGCGGCACATCAGGAGACACCTGTGGGCAGTGAAGACGAACCTCCAAGGAAACAGCCTTCCGAAAAAAGGAGACGCCTCGATACACACTGCCACGGCCCCAGCCTGTCCCGATTTCGACTGCCAGAACCTCATCACGCAGAAAGAAAGTCCAGTCACGCCAAAACATAGAGCTACACATCGCCTAAATCGAAAGGCACCAGAAACCCTAGTGGGAAATAGCAGACCCGATCGGGAATTATTTAATATAGTTAATTATTATTAATTCCAAAATAATAATAGACATGAAATTATATTTGAGCCGATAAATTTCCAAAATACAGAAATTTATTTTTAATTATTTGTTTTTATTATAATTTTTATTAATTATTTTAATTTCTTGGGCAGTTTGGACCCAAAACAAAGTGCTTGGGCCGAAGCGCACAAGCTTTAATCCAACAGACCCGGGCCACCTTCGGGCCCAAGGAAAATCCGAAGGCAAGGAGAGCATGAGCCCGAAGAGGAGAAAGGACAAGGATTTGCATGGACTAACGCAGCCCCAATCTGAAACGACGAGGGTAGCCAGGCACCAAAGAGAGGACTAGACCGCGAGAGAGGGAGCCGGAAGCAGCAGGGTGGCACCGGAGACGCTAGATCCACCACACCCAGGGCGAAAGGACGCCGAAGAGGGTGAAGAGGAGTAGGTGCGGGCGAGGGAAACGGGACTCGGAGAAACCAGTGGGGGAAGACCAAGCACCACCAAAGGCGGCGCTGGAGGAGCCACAACCACAACACCCCGGTCGGAAATCAAAAGGACTCCGAGAAGTGGGGACAGGAGTCAGTGAGTGCGGGGGAAGGAGAGACCAAATGCCAAAGTCCCCAGGTCGGAGAGCGCAAGGACTCCGAGGAGGGGGGAGAGGAGAAGGTGAGCGGGGAAATTGAGACCCCGAGGATTCGATGGGGAGCGGCCAATCACCACCCAGATCGATGAATCCGAGGGTAGATTGGACCCAGCGTCACCGCGGAGAGCCAAAATGGAAAGGATTGAGAAGGCCCGCCGACAGAGGTCCGGCAAGGCTGATTTCAAGGCCTCCAAAGAGGGTTTAGATTCCTCCGAAGAGGTGGTATTTAGTCGATGATGTGGAAAGATAATCGTCGATGATGTGAAAAGATAATCGTCGATGATGTCAAACCGGCCCAATTGTACTAATTATCACTTGGATCAAATAAATATTGGATATTTTTAAAATCCCACCATAATACTTATAAAATTAAAAGCATATTTTATAAAATTAAAAGCATAGTATTAAATTAGAAGCCCAAATTTGCAGTCTTTCTTCTCGTGTTCTCTCCTTCAATTGCTTCCCCACAATTACAAGGTGAAATTTGGTTTCTCTTCCACGTTCTTCCTCACAACTATCTTCTTCCTTATAATTAATTGGGGGATATTGTTGTGGAGAGATTGCGCAATCGGCCAGCGGACAGTGGGTGATTGGTGGGCGGCGACGCATTCAACATTGGCTTGAGGTGGCTCTCTCTTAGTTGCACGGGTAATATATCTCTCTTTCTCTCTACTCTCTTCATTCTCCCAATTGTAAACCCTAAGTCAATTTCCTACTTCATTAAGAACCTCTTTATGGATTATTTCTTATTCTCAATGTATTAGGGATTGAAAATTTGTGGAGTTTCACTTTCTTTTTTTTAGGATTTTTGTTGTGATTTCAGTGCTTGTGCTTCTCAACTACGAATTAGGATGAGGCATGGCTTAAAAAACCTTGACTAAGAGGCTTTAAGAGCTTGTCATTGTGTAAATGGATTGAAAGAGAAGCAAAAAATTGAATTGGAATTTGAATATGCCTTTAAGATGTTTGAAGAAATGTTAATTAAGATGTTTGTATTATTTCGGTCCTTTGTTGGGTTGAACAACAACTATTTTTAGTAGACAAAGAAGGAATAATCACATTGCTCTATTATAGAGGTTATTAAGCTCGTGAGGGCAAAGCCAAGTGTTGATGTAAATCTTGAGAGTTTTCGATGATAATTCCGACGAGTGAGGCCGACCAGTGAGTGTATTTACGAGTTTTTTTTTAATCTAAATTATCAGTTTCGATCTAGAGTTTCGATGAGTGGTCTAATTTTTTTAAATTTATAATGCCTGAAAGAGGAAATGGGTTACCAATAAAAGAAGTTGATGATGTTGCTAGCTCCGAAACACAATGCGTGATGGTTAATTAATTTAATTGAATCAGAGGAGGGAAGTAGGGAGCCAAGATGCATATCTTGATGCACCTCAATTGGAGGATTTTTGCAAGCGATGTTAGGTTTGTGCATCTTCTTTTAGGGTCAATTTGTGGAATATCCATAAAAGTTGCTTTAATTAGAGGAGTGTCCATATATTTGAAGAATTTAGCAAAATGTCCATCCGCTGCTCTCGTGCTCCCTTCTTCGAAAAAATGACGTGAATCTGCAATCCGAGGGCATCCAGCGACTGAATAACCTCCGACACCTCTCCGAGCGCCGCTAGGGTTTCGTTGTTCAATCTGGTGGTCTCGATAGTAATATAAATCATGTTTCTTTTATCATTCACTTTAAATTGTAACTATGTGTGCTTCTTCCATTGATGTTTCTATTTGCAATTCTTAAACGAAATCAGTAATAATAAAATAACATACAACTGTAAAGCCCAGATTCGAGTAAGACTTGGAAGCTAGCCACCAAGAGGGAAGCGTTTGAAGGACGCAAAAATTGTGATAATAGCATCACACACCCACCATTGTGACTTTGCTTAAAGGTTTTGAATAATACATTATTTGGACATCCGAACACCGAATTGTTCTCAATATGGGATTGGAGCCAACTTTATTATTTGAATTTGGAGGCAATTGTAGTCCCATATTGGTTGGAGTTATTCATGGACAACTGCTTCAAAGTGATGTATAGAGACAAGGCCATCACCGTTGACTTCGGAGGATTGAGCACCCGTCTAGCGAACTGGTTGAAAGTGGATTACAAGAATCCCTCCCCCATAGGAAATGGATGTTTCCTAATCGGTGTAGACTACTTGTACATCACAGGCATCCTACCGCTCGTTCATATGGGAGTTAGAGGCAGGACACATCTTATCCTTGCCTATAATAATACCAACGACCGGGACAATCTCATATTTCTATTTACCTTTGGTGAAAGGACTCCTGCTTATGAAGGAAACACATTCAACTGATGATCTCAAGGCAAGATAAGAAGGATCTAATACTATACGCATAGAGACAAAGCTCCTAGAAATTGAACAAAGGATAAGGACACTGAAAACCCTCAATAAGAGCTATATTTAGAGACCACTAAGCATATAGAAGAAAAGCAGCTAATCAGAGCCAATCGTGGTACACTTTTGGTAGCCACGGTTCTTGGAGAAAGAAAAATACACCAACAGTTTCTCAAATTAGACGTGCACGAGCCGCACTTGCCCCCAAAAGAATGAAGTCGTTAGTCACTCATATTCTCCCCTTGTGTCATTTTCTTTTTTCTTTTTATTCATTTTTATTTTATATGTTGTCTCTCTATACTTGTTCATTGAGGATAATAAAACGTCAAAGTGTAGGGGAGAGGGTTTATCTAAGTCTAGGTTTAATTTTTAAATTTTTAGGGTAGTTTTGCATACATTTAGAGCATTTAGATCACATTTAAATTATTTTACATAGTTTTAGACATATATTTACAAAATCAAAAGAAAAAATTAGAAAAGGTAAAAAATACCAAAAATATCAAGCATTTTAGCATAAAATTGTGTCATTAATCACATACCCGTCTACCTTAGTTAGTTCTCAAATATATACTTTGGAAATATCGATTATATAAGTCCCATAACATGTTTGGAATCCAACAAGAACTTGTCCTAGTGAGAATTTTTGGGCTTATAGGGATTACATTTATTCCCTCTGCTTTTGCTGTGTGATTTACTCTTCTTATGCATTAATCTTGGAGTATTGGCATAGTCATTAATTTTTGAGGCCGACTACAATACATCTTCATTGCTTTTAAGTTTCATATGATTGAGGCACCTTTTAGCCACATTTATCCATATCTACCATACGTTATACCTTTGCTTGAAGCCAATATAAAGCCTTTAGCCTTTTCTTTGAAGCTTCACAAAATATATTATATCCCTAGCCGATAATAAGACTGACCCATTTGGAATTAGGATTTAGAATTGTTGATGGGTTTATCATTCGAGTAGAGAAGAAAAGATAGTAGCTTATGCAAGAACGTCAAGAGCTTTTGATTTAATGTTATATGCTTTATTTCCTCACGTTGTGTACTTCATTAGTGGATCTAAAAAAAGAGAAGAAAGAAAAAAAAAGAAAAAAATTGGAAAAGAAAAAGAAAAAAAAGAGAAAAAAATATTATTGCAAAAATAAAGTCTTAGTTCATTTTTATATGTGAGAGTTTGATAATTTGTATAGTTAAGAGAGTTATGCTTTATTCTCAGGGAAGCTTTTTGAGTTGTTTTGGGTGAATGTTGGAAATTAGGAATCTTAGTTCTCAAAATTGAAAGCACCACATAGCCAAATATGACTCCTTACCTATATTTTCATATGAAGCCCCGTTATAACCCCGCCGAATGGAGTTTTATTTGAAGTCATCCATTGAGCAAAAGTCCTCTTGATGTTGCTAATTTGTTTTGAAGTATTTCGATGGAGTTAATATTATATAAATGTCACTGCTTAAGATCATTTTTGTGTAATGAATTGAGTTGAGAGTTGATCTTAAAGCCTAAACACATGAGAGAAACACATGAGAGCGAGCGGAACACATTTTCCCCTATGGTGTTGGATGGATAAGGCATGCGGGCTACTTGATCACCTATACACATGTTAGGAAGTTAGTCTACTTTACCATTGTTTGCACTTACTCAAGATGTTTCTTTTGATAAAGGTTGTCTCATGAAAAATTATGTTTGTTGGATGTATTGATTATCTCTTGAACTCTATTTTGCTCGAGGACTAGCAAGAGGTAAGTGTTGGGGATTTGATAATGCATGATTTGCATAGGCATTTTAGGTAGTTCTTAGGTAGTTTAGATTGTATTTAGACATGTTTTTAGCATAAAGTACATTCATTGTCTCTTAAGTTACAAAGTCGAACTACGCGTTTTATGCCTATTTATGTAGATTCTCAAAACCAAGCATAAGGAGAGGAGCAAAGCTACACTTTGGAGCTATGGAAGCCTAATAAGACTTAAGAATCAAGATAAGAAAAGAAGTTGAGAAGCCAAGACAAGAAGAAATGAAAAAGAAGAGTTCTGCAGGAGTAGTGCCCGTTGCCAACTAGCGGTGCTCGTCGATCCTGCAACATCCGTGGAAGATCCTGAGCATTTATTGAGTCGGCGCCCGTCCCTACCCATCTTCGCCCGACGATCCCGTATCTTCGCAAAATTTCTTAGCAGCTGAATCCAGCCAATTGGGCTTTGCTTCTACACCGAAAATGCCAACTCCTAGGGTTTCTAAGCACTATAAATAGAGGCCTTTCCTCGGCCATTTCACACATCTCACATCACATCTCATTCACCACACAACACCTCTCTCTCCTCTCTTATCCGTTCTAAAGACGAATTTGATACAAAAGTCATCTTTTCTTCTGCTTTTCTTTATAGTTTTCATGGATCTTTCAGGCTTTGATGTTTTTATGTATGTTATGAGTACATCAAACTCTTTTCAGTTTCTTACAAATTCTAGACATGGTTGGTTTGTGGGAATTATACTTTACTATTATTTCTATTATGACTATTTCCATTTCCTTTGTGTTTACTTTCTTATATTGTGGTTGTATTTAGCTTTGTGAGTTAGATATAGTTACATCTCGCAAGGGTTTTGATTTTATCAGCTAAGTCTGGTCAAATCTATAGTAGGAAACATGTCTTGATAAACAGGTTGGGTTTCTAGATAGTGTAAGGAGAGTAACACTTGAAAAGTATTACTTATAGGTATAGGCAAGATCTAGGTTGATAACTAGGTGACAACTTGCTATAAATCATAGGTAATGTTGTTGAAGTGCTAGAGATTTGGTAATGAATGCTACTCGTTACCCATGCATAAGACGCATCCAATGCATACAGAAACCAATTTGCTAGGATAACTAATAGAATGAAAGGTAACTCTAGATGATTCGATGATCGTCATGCCGACCATTGTTATGAATTTGTGAGGAACTGACTCATCTCCGATGACTTACAACCCACTTTTACTTTGTTTCCTTATTGTTGTTACTACAATACCACTACTTTCACAACCATCTGCTTTCGTTACATGTTGACAAGAGAAACACATAAAAAGAGGTTAAGCTTCCCCTGGATGGACACCTGGACTTATTGGCTATACTAGCTTATTAAGTGTGGGTTATCTTTGGACGGATTAATGAACCTCGTAGAGGTCGTACCAGTCTCCTAAATTTGTTTTAACATTTATTAACTTTTCTATTAAAACTTTAGCCACCACCATATCATTATTCAAATTGACACTGGCACCGAATTCATGCCAACTCCTTCTCATATCTACCATTCCCCTTAGGCTATCCAATACCACCATTTTCCTCACCAAACTCCACCCTTTAAGGCTCTACCATGTCTCCTACTTCATCATCGCTTGGGCCTTTAGATGCCTCCCAAGTCCCAAACCTCGAGCACATACACTACTCCATCTTATCATCTTATAATCCGAGAATTCTATCAAGCATATACAAACCCCGAGTGCACTTAAATGACAATATTACTTGGCCTCCTCCTTACTGCTCCCTCTCCTCTATCTTCCCGGATGAACCAGCATTGTTCATAAAAGCTTCAAAATACCTAGTATAATGACAAGCCATGTGACGCGTTGCTAACCTCGATCCTTTAAATATGAGACTAGGATCATGATCAACTACGTCGAGGGGGTGCCTAATCTTGCTTTTGTTCTTATTATTGCTCTTGATTGTTGATGGCTAATCCACCAAAGTCACCAAAAAATCCAACTAGGGATGGTAATTTGCGGAAGTTTACAAGGGATCGATCCTCCCAAGATGTCGACTCTACTCGGCAAAGGCCTAGGTCGACTCTCCTCATCAAAGTTATCGACTTTGTCCCACAAATGCTCAACAAGGATCACCAGGTGCTCGGATAGTCCTTGACAGTGTCGTCATCTTACTGGAATAGTGCTCGGGCATGACTCGCTGCTGATTGACAGAGTTGTCGCTGATGCTCGGATACTCATGAGCACTTGTACTACATCTTAGGCCTAGGCTTATAGTTGGTCGAAGGCCTTGTGAGGGTTTGTGTTTGTTGTTTGTTTTGGGTTGTTTGTTGGATGAATATTGTTTGTATAAATGTAAGAATATGATAATATGAGAGTTAGGGTTTGAGGGTTGAGATTGAAGAACACGTAGCCAAGTGCTCTTTAATTCAATTCAACCTGTCTTTAATTTAATATCATAAGTGTGTAAATAGAAGACAAGAATCCCTAGATCTCTATGGGTGGTTGGCCAAACCTTCCACATGGATAGATATGGATTTATTTTGATAAGGAAATAACAATTCTATCTAAATATATCTAAGATGACAACTTAGTGATTAAGAAATCGCCAAAAGATCGAGTTTTCTTTTCCGCCTTATCCAAACTCATAAAATAATAACTAACATAAAATAATCCTAAATAAGAAATACCAAAATAAGTAATTCTATAATTAGAGTCCATCTAATATAGGTGTTACTAAAAATGGAAACTAATAAAAAAATATCTAAAATAAAGTATATCCGAATGTTCTTCTCCATGGACTCCCAAGATGGAGCATTCTTGTTAGCCTTGAGGAGCACATCCTCCTCCTGACGTAATCTTCGAACCTCGTTTAACTCGTCGCTTGGATTAAGATTGTTATTTAACCCACAAAAGCTCAGTCTTGATTGCATCGATCACAATGGATCGCATGTTGAGTGTAAAGCCTTCCTCTCCACAAATAGATGTTCCGTCATACCTTCATCAACCTCCTCTAATATATTTGGTGTCAAATGAGTAAGTACAAGTACGATTCCAATGGCTCTATCAAATATCGAAAAGCTAGCTCCATTCACGGCTAGAGGATGTCATCAAATCCATACATGGCCATGACTTTAATGAGACATTAAATTCTCGTAGCCAAACCCTCAAGCATGTGTTGATCTTCAGTTTTCAAGCCATGTTACATTTTTTAGAAATTATTGTTTCTCTTTTTTTTCCTACCCTTAACATTGAGTCTATATGTCTTCTGTTATGTATAGAGATATATATTGTTAACTCCACCTTGATGACAAGCCCTTATTATTGAAGGATAAGGCCTTCCTGGATGATGAAAGCCAAAACCCTGGTTTCCAGGTTTTGGTAAGGCCTTACCATATATATTGGCTCAAGTGTTTCACGAGCTCAACATAAATGGGTCGATGCTTGATGGGCCTATTTTATTGAGTCCATTATTCTGAGTTTACAGGACTAATATATTATTAGGCGTATGTCGATATATATTTGGTTGGATTATTCTTTAAAGTTTATCTTTTACTAACCATATATATACATAGATTTGTTAGCTTTGTTTGTTGAGATTTTGTAGGGATTTGGTTGAGCATTTCTTCAACCCTTTCAACGTTTCCATTAAATCAAATCCTAGCATATCCAAGTAAAGTTTCTGGAGTGTTTTTCAAAAGGTTGTTGCTCTTCTCAGGCGGATATTTTGCAACGTTCAAATTCAAATTCAAACTGGACGAGCTGACCTTTATAAGAAGGAGAGGACGATTGCAGCAAACACAAGTCTTATAGAGCATAAATCATCGTCTGCAATCTTGGTTCTCTTGAGACATTCGATCTCACATTTCTCCTTGCTTTGAGCGTTTATTCTTGTTTGAGTGTGTGAGGTTTCATTCGAGCTTTATAGTACAATTCATTAGGGTTATACTAAGGGTTCTTTACCCAAATGTATATGGTACTTCGGTATCCATAGGACTTTGTTTCACTGGTGTGTTTGGGTTGCTAGATAGGAAGTTAGTTTAAAAGAGGGAAGGTCTTCTAAAGGTTGTATCTAGAACTCATAGGAAGAAGTGAAATAAAGTTGTTGAATCCTACGGGTTGGACAACCCTAGGCGGGGACGTAGGCAAGTTGAGTCGAACCTCGTTAACAATTCGTGTGTGCTTTATTTTCTTTCCTCTACCTTGCTTTCTATTCGCTATTCTTGCTTTAACTCATTTATGTGTCTCAGATAAGGTCTTATCTCTGGTGGTAAGGTCTTACAGTTTTTATATTGCGAAAAGTTGTCATACTCTATTCATCCACCCCCCCCCCCTTTTAGAGTATTTATCTACTGTTTATCTGCCTATTCCGTACTTCAATTGGTATCAGAGCCTAACTCACGTCTCTTAGATATTATTATCTGTGAGTCTAACCATGGCAGGTGAAGGTCAAGGAGGCTTCGGTCAAGGAAGATCTATCTCTCATCCACCTCTCTTTGTTGGGAATAACTTCATGCATTGGAAATCTTTGATGCAAATGTTTGTTATTGATCAAGATTTGGAACTCTGGCATATTATTATGCAAGGACCCAATATCCCCAAGAAAGAAGGTCCCAATGGAACAAGAGTGGACAAATCAGAGGATGAATACGCCCAGACCGATCTAGAAAGTGTGGCTAAGAATTTCAAAGCCATAAATTTGTTGTACTGTGGTTTGAGTACGGATGAGTTCAATCGGATCTCTTCCTGCAGAACAGCAAAGGAGATCGATCTGGGATAAATTAGTGTTTACTTATGAAGGAACCAGTCAGGTCAAAGAGACCAAAATCAGTATCTTTCTTAGACAATATGAATTGTTTAAGATGAATCCTGATGAGTCGGTAAAAGCAATGTTTACCCATTTCACGGAAATTGTGAATAACCTTGACTCATTGGGAAAGACTTTTTTGAATGAAGAAAAAGTCAGAAAGATACTGAGATGCTTGCCCAAGGCTAAATGGGGTCCTAAAGTAACTACCATAGAAGAAGCTCAAGACCTTAGCACGCTAGCTCTTGTTGATCTATTAGGAAAGCTGATAACCCATGAAATGATCCTCAATGAGGACGATGGGGAACTTCCTACCAATCTCAAAAACCTAGCACTTAAGGTTAAGAAAGAAGAACCATCAGAAGATTCTGATAGAGACAATGATGAGGACCCTTTTGCTCTCATTACTCGAGGGTTAGCCCGCATATTAAAAATGAAAAAGAAATTCTCCAAAGGTAAGCCCTCTAACCCTTCCAAAAAGAGTCGTGTTCTTACTTGCTATGAATGTGGTGAAACAGATCACCTCGTCAAGGAATGTCCAATAAAGAAGAAGAACAAAGCCAAGAAAAAAGAGTCCAACAAGAAAGTCATGGCTGCTTGGAGCGACTCAGATTGTTCAAGTGATTCGGATGCAAAAGAGGAGCATGCTAACCTGTGCTTAATGGCAAAATCTGACGAAACCAAGGATCGACATTTAGATGGAGTTGTAAGAAATCTTCTCTCTAGTCCTACAGATGTTTTATCTAAATTTTTGAAAAATATGATTTTAGATGAAGAGAATTACAACAAAGAAATCAATATCTTGAAAGAGAAGGTAAAGGATTAAGAAATATGCATAAGGAAGCTGTCGCAGAAATTGTAAGATCTTGACAGTCAAAATTCAGAACTTATCACTGAGGGTAAGGCCTTACGATCAGAAAATTCTGAACTTAAGTCAACCCTCTCATCTCTTAATTAAGGATCATAATAATGACCTTGAGAATGAAAAAGTGAAACTGTCTAGAAAATGTCAAGATCAACAAACAGCCCTAGTGTAATTCACTAGATCCAAAGCCACTCTTGACAAGATGCTTGGAGAACAATAACTTTATTTAAATCGAAGTGGTATAGGATACAACAGGAATTTTCCTGCAAAGCCTACTACCAAGTTCGTTAAGGCAAAAGGAAGTTGGCGATCTCCAACTTATTTCTTTTGTTGTAAGAAAGGACATGTAAAGGAAACGTGTCCTTATAGGAGAAAGGATCCTTACATTTTTCGGAACACGTTTCCTGTACGGTTAAATGAACGGATAAGACAGATTTGGGTTCCAAAAGGGACAAGGTTACCAAACATGGTTTACCCCCACAATGGATCTAAATCAGTTTATTGGTCTAGCCGGAAAGGTTGATTTTGTGTTTTGCAGGATATCACCAAGACCAAAGATCAAAAATGGATAATGGATAGTGGTTGCTCAAGGCATATGAGTGGAAAAGAATCTCTTTTTAACAATCTAAAGAAGCAATCCGGTGGAACTATAACTCTTGGTGATAAAGCAAAATGCAACATCGTCGGTATTGGTAACATTGGTGTTGATTCAAATAATTATATTAAAGATGTGTATCTTGTTGATGGCTTGAAATATAATCTTCTTAGTGTTTCACAGCTTTGTGATAAAGGCAATCTTGTTAGCTTCAACAAGAAGAAGTGTGTCGTACAAGATGAAGAGACGGGATATATAGTGTTTACTGCCTATAGAGATTCTAACATATATGCTGTAAAAACTGATCATATTTCAGGTTCTATTATGAAATGTCTCAAGGCCTTATCAGAGGAGTCAAGAGTGTGGCACAGGCGCCTTGGACATATCAGCATGCACACTCTTAGCAAAATCAAATCCAAGGATCTTGTTCGAGGTCTTCCCGATTTGAATTTCAAGGTGGATGATCTGTGCAAAGCCTGCTCAAGAGGTAAACATATCCGTAGCTCTTTAAAAAAGAAGCAGGTCCTTAGTACTACTAGACCTCTAGAGCTTCTACACATGGATCTTTGTGGACCTATGCGAGTTAAATCTCCCAAAGATAAGCAATACATTTTTGTAATTGTTGATGATTATTCTCGATTTACTTGGGTTTTCTTTCTTAAAGATAAATCAGAAACTCTTTTATTTCTCAAAGCTTTGTAAGGAGTTGCAAACCATGAAAAACCTACCTATCGTTTCTATTAGAAGTGACCATGGTAGAGAGTTTGATCAATTAAACTTTGACCTATTTTGTGCGAAATATGGTATTTCACATAATTTTTTCAGCGCCTAGGACGCCTCAACAAAATGGGGTTGTGGAACGCAAGAACCGCACCCTAGAGGAAACGTCAAGGACCATGCTATTAGAGAATGATCTGCCTAAGTCATACTGGGCAGAAGCTGTTAACACAACAAATTATATTCTCAATAGGTGTTTAATTCGGTCAACGTTGAAGAAAACTCCCTATGAGCTTTTTAAAGGAATAAAACCAAGTATCTCATATTTCAAACCATTTGGATGTACGTGTTACATGCATAACAATGGTAAAGATAATCTTGGGAAATTTGATGCACGCAGTGACGAAGGTATATTTCTTGGATATTCGACTCAAAGCAAAGCTTATCGAGTATATAATAAACGTACCAAAGTAGTCGAAGAAAGTATCCATGAATTATTTGATGAAAGTGATAACGGTTCCTTAAGTAAAGGTTTTGCAGATCTCGACCTGAATACTCATGAAGAAGACGAATCAGAAGGAGAAGCCAGCTTACAAGAAAGGAGCAAATCCAGAAATATGCAGGAGTCATTTCAAGATCTTACTGAGTTGTCGCAAGATCTTGAAACTGTGTCTCAAGGCCTTACAAATGAAGCCAGTCTTGAAGATGGACCTCCTCCTGAACCACAAGGCCCTTATCCTATGAATCCTCCTGAACCTCAGAAGCCTTATCCTCACATTTCTGGTGAACCTACTCCTAGCCAAGGGTCTGCAAGAAGAAAATTCAAACATGCTTCATCCCACTCTTCTTCTGATATCATTTCAGATCCTTCATTCAGCGTTCAAACTCATTCTAAACTTAGAAATTTATGTGATTTTCACGCATTTGTTTCTCTTGTAGAACCCAAGAAGTAAACTGAAGCTCTTCAAGAACCTGATTGGATTATAGCTATGCAGAATGAGCTTAACAAGTTTGAACGAAATAAAGTATGGACCCTTACAGCAAGACCAAAGGGTAAATCTATTATTGGAACTCGTTGGGTATTTCGAAACCAGCTAGATGAAGGAGGAAACATCATTCAAAACAAGGCACGTCTTGTTGCTCAAGGATACAATCAATAGGAAGGTATTGACTACGAGGAGACTTTTGCTCCCGTAGCTAGACTTGAAGTTATTCGTATGCTTCTTGCCATTGCATCTTTCATGAGCATAAAACTTTTTCAAATGTACGTTAAATGTGCCTTTTTGAATGGTTTTTTAGATGAAGAAGTTTATGTCGCTCAACCTCCTGGTTTTGAAAACGATGAATTTCCAAATCATGTCTATAAGCTCGACAAAGCTCTTTATGGCTTGAAGCAAGCCTCAAGAGCTTGGTATGAGCGACTTTCAAAATATCTTTTAGAAAATAATTTCAAAAGGGGGTTGATTGACATAACTTTATTCATCAGAACTCAAGGGAATGATATTCTAGTTGTGCAAATTTATGTGGATGATATTCTTTTTGGAGCTACTAACGAATCTTTGTGCAAGGAGATTTCAAACATTATGTGCAAGGAATTCAAGATGAGTATGATGGGAGAGTTAAACTTCTTCCTTGGTCTTCACGTTCATCAAAGTTCCAAAGGTATCTTCCTTAATCAAGGAAAATACACTCGAGAACTTCTCAAAAAGTACAAGATGAGTGAATCCAAAGTGGCTAAAACTCCAATGAGCTGCACTCTTTCTTTGGATCAAGATCTTACTGGAAAACAGGTAAATCAAAAAGAATATCGAGGTATGATTGGTTCTCTTCTCTATCTTACTGCAAGTAGACTTGACATTATGCTCAGTGTTTGCATGTGTGCTAGATTCCAAGCTAATCCGAAGGAATCACATCTTATAGCGGTTAAAAGAATTTTGAGATATCTAAATGGTACAAAAGATCTCGGATTATGGTATCACTCAATCCAGTTTCAATCTTGTTGGATACTCTGATGCTGATTTTGCAGGATATAAAGTGGATAGAAAAAGTACTTCTGGGTGTTGTCAATTTCTTGGGTCATCCCTTATAAGTTGGCACTCCAAGAAGCAAAATTCAGTGGCACTTTCAACGGCCGAAGCTGAATATATTGCTGCTGGAGCTTGTTGTTCACAAGTCCTATGGATTGCACAATAACTACAAGATCTTAGAATCACAACAAAGAGCGTACCAATAAAATGTGACAACACTAGTGCTATCTCTATCTCCAAAAATCATGTACAACATTCAAGAACGAAACATATAGATGTAGGACACCATTTCATTCGAGATCATGTAGAAAAAGGTGATGTGTCTTTGACATTCATTTCTACGGACTTGCAACTTGCAGATATCTTTACTAAATCTTTACCCGAAGATAGATTCAACTTCATACGATTAGAACTTGGAATGCTTAACAAGGAAGCATCGATGTAGGGGGAGCTTTTATATTTTATAATTTTATTCCCTACATCCAGACCTTGATATGAATTTCAAGACCTTACTAATTTATAGTATGGTGTTGAATTTTTGTTAATTAATTGAACGGATCAAATCTGTTTAGTTAAGATCTCTTTAGATCATTAACTAAAAGATTTTATTGTTGTACGTATTTTTTTGGTACATTAATTGTATTTATCCCTTTATTTTTCAAAATTTAAAAATGGGATTTAATCGGTTGAGATTTGACTGGGATTCTATGGGGAGATCAAGGGTCACACGATTTTCTACTCCTATTTATACCATCCTCTCCCTCCCCGTCAAATCACCACTTTTACTCTCTTCTCTCTCTCTCTCTGCAATTGCTCTCTCCCTCTCTGTGTTTTTACTTTTCCAAAACCATTCAACTTCCCAAATCTTCATGGCTCCCAAACGCTCGTCTACCTCCTCCCCTGGGTCGGCATCCAAGCCACTCCGATCTTCCGACTACAAAGGGAAAGTCGTAGAAGAAGGGTACAAGGGCAAGGCTACGCTCAAGCAATTGGATACAGATTCTGAAGGTGAAGAGGACGTCTCACTTGTTCACCGGCAGTCCAGACTGAGGGATCACTCCCAGTCTTGGAAGGTGAATCCTCCTGCTCCGAAAAAGGGCAAGTCCTAGTCTCACCTCCGGTCTCCTCCCCCTGAGTTTGAGGTAATATATGAAGCCATTATCTCTTGGTTCAAAAATCATACTATTGCTGGTATGTGGAAAGATGGCTTCTAAAACCGACCTTTGACCTTCTGTGAGCATGTGGATCTAGAATTTCTAGAATCCATGCGTCTTCCATGTGTCAATTTACTGAAAAATTCAAATGTTTGGTCTCTTTTGAACCCCGGCACCATTTCTTATCCTCGCCTCACTCGCTTGTTTTTGTTAATCGCACTACACACAGAGAAAAGGGGGTTCTCACCCTCACATCTCAAGTGAAACAAAAACAGATCACCTTATCCGCTTCCTCTTTGGCCTTAATTTTGGGTGTGCCTGAAACTGTCAATACCGACTCTCACCCCTCAAAAGCTTACTGTCTGGCCAAAGGCTAAAAAGAATTCTTTGTGTGGTCTGTGCCTACTGCTGCATCTTCCTCTAAACCCAAACCTAAAGAGACCCACAACAGTCTTACTCTTGAGGCCAAACTTGTCTTCACCCTCCTTGCCCAGTGTATCTTGCCTAGAAAGAACTCCCGAGAGCTTATCACCGATAATCTGCTCGAACTCCTCTATCTCATACTGGCTGGACACGAAATTGTCATTCCCAATCTGATTTTGTCATATCTGTTACATGCCATCAATACCCCTTTTACAGCCCCTCTCCCTTATGCCAATCTTTTCCCAAAAATCTTTGAATTTTTTGACACTGACACCACTAGAGAGGAGCATATGACTCACAAGGGTCATATCGATGAGGAGTGCTGGAAGCGCTTGGGCATCGAAAAGAATCTGGCCGGTGGTTGGATTCTGACGAAGCGGTCTCAGGCTCCGGTTGATCCACTGAATCTGGAGCAGAGGGTTGAAGAATTAGAAGCTGAGGTGGATGCGCTGAGGAAAGATCTCAATGCTGCTAGGGCCGACATCGTGGACAGACAAGACAACACTCACGAGTGGCTTATGATTGTTGACGAGAAGCTGAATCAACTTATGTTGCTCAACGGCCTGACCTATAGGGCCACTACATCAATCATGCCACTCGATGAGGACTCTGTCCATCACGTCGAAGAAGTCGCCAAGAATGTTCTCCTTAACTGTAAGCGCAAAGTCCTCAAGAGATTCATCCTGCGGCCTCTCTTCCCTGAACCATCTATCCTCACTCTGGAGGAATATGGCATCGTGAAGAAATGGTGCGATGAAGAAGCTAAGAGGCAGGCTAAGATGTGGGCCAATCACACTGTGCTCAACGCAAAGAACAGGTGGCGCCAGAAGATGTTCAACGGCCGCCGAGCTCCAGAGGATGTCCATCCACGATATGGGGAGTGGTACGATGAAGTGGTGGAGATCTTTGATGATGAGAAGTGATTGCTTTTGAACTCTTATCTTTTGCTGTTCTTAAAAAAAACTCTTATCTTTTGCTTCTGGTTTTGAACTGCTTCTTCCCCTATTGTTGAAAGACAAAAAGGGGGGAGAGATATTGAGTGTAAGGCCTTATTTTGTTTTGTTTTGGCAGACCTTACCTGGTTTTTATGTTTTAAAGGCCTTACCTGGTTTTTAGGTTTTAAAACACTTGATCTAACATTCCTAATTAGATCTATTTGCATTGGTTATATCTGCTTGCTTGTATCTTGTTTTAACTGGAAACAGGTGTACAAATAGGCATACAGATTTTGTCTTTCATCAAAGAAGAGATTGTTAACTTCACCTTGATGATAAGCCCTTATTATTGAAGGATAAGGCCTTACTGGATGATGAAAGCCAAAACCCTGGTTTCCAGGTTTTGGTAAGGCCTTACCATACATATTTGCTCAAGTGTTTCACGAGCTCAACATAAATGGGCCGATGCTTGATGGGCCTATTTTATTGAGTCCATTATTCTGAGTTTACAGGACCAATATATTATTAGGCCTATGTCGATATATATTTGGTTGGATTATTCTTTAAAGTTTATCTTTTACTAACCATATATATACATATATTTGTTAGCTTTGTTTGTTGAGATTTTGCAAGGATTTGGTTGAGCTTTTCTTCAACCCTTTCAACGTTTCAATTAAATCAAATCCTAGCATACCCAAGTAAAGTTTTTGGAGTGTTTTTCAAAAGGTTGTTGCTCTTCCCAGGCGGATATTTTGCAACGTTCAAATTCAAATTCAAATTGGACGAGCTGACCTTTATAAGAAGGAGAGGACGATTGCAGCAAACACAAGTCTTACAGAGCACAAATCATCTTTTGCAATCTTGGTTCTCCTGCGACATTCGATCTCACATTTCTCCTGGCTTTGAGCGTTTATACTTGTTTGAGTGTGTGAGGTTTCATTCGAGCTTTATAGTACAATTCATTAGGGTTATACTAAGGGTTCTTTACCTAAACGTATAGGGTACTTCGGTATCCATAGGACTTTGTTTCACTAGTGTGTTTGGGTTGCTAGATAGGAAGTTAGTTTAGAAGAGGGAAGGTCTTCTAAAAGTTGTATCTAGAACTCATAGGAAGAAGTGAAATAAAGTTGTTGAATCATACGGGTTGGACAACCCTAGGCGGGGACGTTGGCAAGTTGAGTCGAACCTCGTTAACAATTCGTGTGTCCTTTATTTTCTTTCCTCTACCTTGCTTTCTATTCGTTGTTCTTGCTTTAACTCGTTTCTGTGTCTCAAATAAGGTCTTATCTCTGGTGGTATGGTCTTACAGTTTTTATATTGCAAAAAGTTGTCATACTCTATTCATCCCCCCCTTCTAGAGTATTTATCTACTGTTTATCTGCCTATTCCGCACTTCATATATGTGTATAGATTAGTGTAAATACCTTAATAGTTCTGTATTAATCATCTAAGGAAATAATCAAATGTCAAATTACCTCTTTTCTCCTTATCCCTTACTCTCTCTCTAATTCCCTTACTAGTTCATGTTCCCTGAACTCCTTCCTTACCTCCTCCCTTCTCTAAACCTCCATCTCCCTTCCCTTAATCTCTTCCCTTTACCTTTCAATCAATCTCACATGTCCATACTTAATCTGAGTCGAGACATTACAAATTGAACGATATCTAGAGCCAAGTTGATTAGAAAAAAAATATTAGAAAAAAGTTCAATATTTCTTATTCCTTTATATTTGTCTAAATATAAGACTTTTAGGTTCACCTACGAGGATATCAGAAACTTCAATTTGATTATTATACGACAAGGATAAATTACAGCTTTCACATATATTTATTCATCGATCTGTAAAATATATTATAACACACATTTTAGATCGTCGACTAATTAGGAATTGGTATGAAAGATAAATTATGCGCCAAACTCTACGCCAAAGGTTGTCCAACACAATTATTTAAAACAAAAGAAATTGGTTGATTTTTCGTCATTTTAAGAAAGCAAGTTGTTCTCAACTATATGGTAAACTACTAACCTTTATAATATAGAAAAGGTGTTTGGTCAAACTATATATCATATTTATTCCATTCTTGAAGTTAAACTAAACACCCTGGCTATGACCATTCTTAGATTTCTAGATACAATTTCATCATTTTAATACCCCCTCCATTAGACTTGGGAACTGTCAATCTCCAAATAAATAAAAAAATATGTTAAACAAATATGAAAATTTGGCATACCTGGGAATCGTCAATCTTCAAATAATAACTAAACATAAACATAAAAATGTGAAAATTTGGCTATCTAGTTTTATAAAAATAAATAGAGTTGATCACGAACGTTATTATTTATTTGGCAACAACTACATTTATTTACTCTAAACTATTGTGTTACGTTGTGGCTGCCTCACCGGATGTTAATTTTTAAAAAAAGTAGTTTCTTCGGAAACACGAACTTATAAAAAAATTAGTTTTTAAAACCGTGTGTCTCTATCATCAATATCCACCAAGATACGTTTTCCTTAAACTTGTTCAAAGACAAAGTATAAAGAAAATTTCCTACTCATAATTTTATGAAATTTTTATCTGCAGAAACGTTTTTCAGATATGAAATTAATTTTGGGGAATTGAGATATCATGCCGGACCTAGACCAAACAATAAGGCGGATTGAGTCTGGCAATGGGCCAAACTAACGACTCTCATTGACAAATTTAAGACTGGACTCATTTGGTCTGTTGGAAATGGAAATTCCATCAAGTTCTGGACGGACAATTGGATCACAACTTCCCATATTCTAGCAAGAGAAAATTGTCCTCAAATTAATAATATGGAAGAAACTGTTAGTAACTATATATTAGGGGGTAAATGGTGGACGGAAAAACTTAACAATGTGTTACCTGAAGACATAGTCAAAGAAATCTTGGATATTCCACTTCCCGTCTCGTCTTTCGAGGATCGCTTATACTGGTGGCTTGATAGAGCTGGTTGGTTCACCACATCCAGTGCATATAAACTAATCACTTCTCAATCTGCTCTAATTTAGACTCTAACGCCTGGATCTGGAAATTGGACATTCCGCCTAAAGTTATAAATTTTTTATGGAAAATATGCCAGGATGGCCTTCCAACTGGAATTAGGTTAGCTCAACGAGGAACTTCTGTTCCCTCCACCTGCAGCTTGTGCAATTGCGCAGTAGAAGATGATGTTCACCTCTTTTTAGAATGCCAGTGTGTAAATTCCCTCTTCCGTTTACCCGCTCACATACACTCGACAATATCTACCATGATAAATCATTCACGAGATATAAAGCCAATCATCTCTTTCTTTGGAAACAAGCTTTCCTCTGTCTCCAAGGAAGAGCTTGCATTGTCTTGGTGGACGGCCTGGTACATTCGGAACCAATGTGTGTTTAGACAGGTCCCTGTACCTCATAGAGATTGTGCTTTACGAATGATTAAAACTCACAAAGAGAATTGGAGCAAAACTTCCCGCTTAGAGAATAATTTAGACGAGGACTCACTCCTACATGCACGACAATCCAATCTCCCGAGAAAGAAAATAAAGCATGCTAAAACTACATGGCGCAAACCCCCTAGGGGAACCCTAAAGCTAAATTTCGATGGATCCACATTAACAAATAATGAAAGCTCGGCTGGAGCCGTAATCCGGGACTGGGAAGGACGCCCTATACATATTTCCTATCAAAAACTTGGTAAACAGAGTCCTTTGAAAGCGGAGGCCCTTGCTCTTAAATTGGGAATCCAACATGTTCGACAACTCCGTATCGACAAAATCCACATTGAAGGTGATTCCCTCATAATCATAAACCACCTAAAAGAAAAGGCTAAATGTTCGTGGGAAATCGAACTGATTTTATCAGATGTCAAACCCCTCTTATCGTCTGTGAAAGAAGTGTCTTTCTTTCATGTTCCCCGATTAGGCAATAGAGTGGCGGATAAGGTTGCACACCTTTGCCACTCTGCCTGGGGTGTCGATGTCTACAACGATTTAGGTCTCTTAGACCTCATCCGTAAGGATGCTGCCGGGTAGAGTTTGCTCGCCCGAATTTTTTCCTAATAAAAAAAAAGGCGGATTGAGTCGAGTCTAATAAGTCTATTAGAGCACATGTTGTTTTTTGGTGGAATTTTAGGATGATGTTATAATTCGAGTTATGTCAGATTGAGTTTTTTTTGTTAACCACAAATAATTTGATTTCAGAGGACAGCACCTCAGATACCAAGAGTATCCAAACGGATGAAATTAAAAAGCATCGAATCGTCAGAAAGCATTGTGCTGGAGAAGTCAAAACCCATATGCGAAAGACGATCAACAATTCGGTTAGTTTCCCTATAAACATGATGAATCTTAGTGGTGTGGAAAAGACCAAGGGAGAGTAGACTATCAGAAACAATCATTTCTGAATCTCTCGTGAGTTTTCATATACCGTTTAGGCTATTAATTATGGTGAGATTGTCACCTTCAATGATGAGTTTGGAAATCTCAAGGTCCAATGCTGCATTAATTACCGTGCAAAGGGCAAACCCTTTAGAACCCACGACAGAGACGATAGGAGACAACTCCACACCCAAGAGGAGAGGTTATGAAAGTCCCTTATGATAAATCCATAGGAGCCCTTAGACGAATCGGAAAGGGCTCCATCAAAATTATAACTATGTTTTCGTTTTTTGCAATTTCTGTTGTCATTTCTGATGTGGGCTTTTCCCATTTCTGTTGTCCTCTATGTTTTGGTTTTTTAGTCGAATCGGTTGTTATAACTATGTCATCGTTAAGCTTCGAATCATACCAAAGAAAACTCTACTCAAGAATAAAGGATGCAATACTCTTTAAATCGGATTTCAAGTTATCGAATAGAGCTTTGTTTCAAAAATACCATAAACTCCACCAAGCTAACATGAGCTTACTAAAGCGAGCAGTTCCTAATTTAAATTTTATGTTGCTTATGATGGTATATAAGGGTAGATTTGTTTCAAAGTGTTGGTCTAATATGGGGACCAGGGTGGAGTCAAACTTATGGATAGTATATTTAGCCATTGTGCATCCCCAGAGAAAATGGGGGATGGATGTCCTCGTAGTTTGATCCACAGAGTGGACAGATAGTCGGAATGCCCACGCCCCTAGAAGGCAAGACAGTCGATGTTGGAATACCATTTTTGGTGATTTTCCAGAAAAATTTTTTATCTTTGGGGGTAATATCCATATTCCAGATCCATCTCATGTCAGACTTAGTATAGTTCTTTACAATATTAAGCATATCTATTGCAAGAAGATGTCGAAAACCATCCATTTTTACTCCATTTCCAATATAATCGATTTTGATGTATATTTTTCGGAAGAGGAGTGGCTAAAACGATTTTTATTATATGATCCGGGAGATGATTTTAGGTGCAGTTTTGAATTTTTAGGACGTTCCATGTTATATTTTGGGTTATGAATTAGTTTATTCTTGCTTGGGTGTCAATTAGGTGGTGGTTAGCTGCCAGATCTTGGAGCAGAACCTTCCCTACCCAGACATCATTCCAAAAATTGATGTGTTCTCCGTTGCCCGCGGACCATTTAATACCTTGCTTGAATATAGGTAAGAGTTGTGTTAGCCTGGACCATTGCCACGAAGTACAACCCTTGCGCTTATAATGTAGGATATGTTGATTTTTTTGGTACCTTTCCGTGATTATCTTCACCCAAGGATTATTTGGTTCAGCTAAAATCTTCCATAATAGTTTTAGTTGCAAAGCTTTGTTTATGTATTCCGAGTTGTGTATACCAATCCCACCATTTGATTTTTTTTTTTGCAAACTTCATACCATCCAATTAGAGGTTTGTGTTTAGGGCCTTTGTTCCAGAAGAAGTTACGGTTAATCATATCTAGTTCTATATGAACCGATTTTGGTACGTAGCAGAAAACACTACATGAGATGTAAGAGTTTTGTCGAAAGAGTAGTCTTAATTAAAGTGTTGCGACCAGCTTGGGAAAGAGTATTTGCTTTCCATTTATCGAGTTGGCCCTTAGTTGTTGTAAGTAAGTCTACAAAAGTCCCTTTTGTGGTTCGTCCAGAGAGGATGGGACAGCCTAGGTAATGTCCTAGGTTAATTGTATGGGATATTTGTAGTTCATTCTGAATCATTGTTTTTTGATTTGTTGTTGTATTTTGTGTTATTTAGAATTGAGAATTTTGTTTATTTAATCATTGTCCTGATAAAGACAAGAATTCCTGAAGGATCCTATTGATTTGATCACACACTGTTTTAGTTGATGAGACAAAAATCACAATATCATCGGCAAAGGTTAGAAAAGGAATTCTAGTACCATGTTGAGTAAGCAAGATGCCTATGTGGCTTTGTGGGCATGCAGATTTCGCTTGTAGACCCCAAGCAAGGATTTCAAACAAAATAAGGAACGGATATGGTGAGAGAGGATCCCTTTGCCTAAGGCCTTGCATGGGTGCGAACATCATTCTTAGGTTCATTATTCACGAGAACCGAATAAGTTACTGTTGTTATACATTCCCTAATCCAGTTAAAGAAAAGCCGGGAGAACCCAAATCTTTCCATAACGAGGGGAAGGGAGTCCCAGTCAACCAAGTCGAAAGGCTTTTCCATGTCCAGTTTTACCGCCATCCAGCTGATGTGCGCATATTTCACCATGTTCAGTGCTTACATCTTTTCCGTTTTCATGCATATTTTATACTTTCGGGTTGGGAAAGTAGTGAATTTTTGTAGTTTAAGATCATATAGAGGTCTACACAAATTTTGGTTTTATTTCGCAGAAAACGGAGCATTTTGGAGTGAAGACAAGACAAGATAGAAGAACTCGATCTCGAGCTAAGAGCACTCGATCTTGACACATATACTCGATATCAACATGAAGACTCGAAATCGACTAAGGAGAAAAGATGAAGATCGAGCCATCATCAGAAGCCCTCTTGAGAGATCTCAAGTCAACCAATCACAGAAGAGCCAAGAAGCACTCCCAAGCGCAAGAATCAACCCAAATCAAGTGACAGCATCCAAAAGGACGCCAAGCCGGCCAAATCGAGAGGAGAGTCCCATCTAGTCGATTGTACGGTGCATGAATAGAGCCAAAAGACGAAGGATTTCTGAGAAAAGGGCTGATGAGAAGGAGAAGCAACCATGGAGATTTGGCATAACAGTGCACGCGTAACCTTAATTTTGATTTGATTAAGCTATCTCCCTCTCTTAATTTCTCATAATTGTACCAGATCCACTACCAAAAGCTTCTAGATCAGAGTTTAAGAATCGAATTGGATGGGGTTTATAGGGGGAGATCGAGCCAGAAAACGCAGGAAAATCGCAAGCTTTTCCGGATCTGAGAAAGAGGGCAAAGTTGAAGGAGAGGATAATTGGGGGCGCGTGATAAAGCGCGTTCTATGGTTTAGATTTAGGTTTTTGGGTTTCCATGGTATAGCCTGAAAATATATATTTTTTTCATTAGCGTGTCAGATTGAGTTTGAATACAGCTTACTGGAGTTTTATTCATTTTGAGTTGGATTCGTATATTAAGTTTGTTTCAATTATGAAAAATTTGTTTATTTATGTCCAACTGAGTCGAGGTAATTCAAGCCATGTTATCTTTGGGTAGAAGCTCAAAACGTATGCCCAAAATGTTCCCTTTATACCAAGAGTTTTCTATAAAAATAGAAAACATATACCCAAAATGTTCCCTTTATACTCCACCAAAAACTCCAAGACACTACCCTCATCGTATCTCAGCGACCGTCCAAGAGAGTACTTTCTATGCACCAACTATGCATGAACTGCTCTCCTATGCCTAGTCTTGCACTTCCATTTCAGGGAGATTTTTGTTTTACAACTTTAAGTTCTCTTGTCGTTAATTGATAATCTCATTTTCACAATATATTGACCGCATATTTTCCCAATGATGGGGATAAAAGTTAAATTTTCAGTGACTGAACGAGAACACCTCCAACCTATATAGCTAGCTAGTAAATCCATAACAAGGGAATTACCCTCCTATTGAACCATAAAAATAAAAATGAATTGAAAAAAAAAATCTCTACAATCCACTTCTTGACGAAGTTTGAATACTAGAATCAAGGCCAGGGCTTAACCCCAATCTAAGATCCAAGTCAGATTTGCAACTCTTCTTTGCAGGCGAAGAAGAAGAAAACGCAGGCTTAAAAACAGCAGTTCGGTGAACATCGTGAGAAGTCGGGAAGATATACTGAAACCCGTCTTGATCTTGCGGACGATCCAAACAGCCACCGAAACTAATCTGAGGGGATGAATCCTCGTCGAGCTTGAATTCGGGGGCGATGAAGGAAGAGTACTGGCGGAGGTAGAAGCTCAAGCTGGCCTTCCTGGCTTGGATCTGAAGCCTCTTCCTCTTCAGCCGCTCCTTCTTGTGGGCGTTCTGGTGGCCTCCGAGTGCCTGAGAGTTGGGAAACTCCTTGAGGCAGAACTGGCACTCGAACCGCCTTTGCTCCACCGCAGAGGCGGTGAGCTTGCACCCGTCCTCCGATGAGTTTACACTCTCGTCTCGTCCGTCTCCATATCTGCTGACGAGGTCGAGCTCCACTCCGAAGAGCCTGAGCTTCTTATGATCAGATGGAGAATATGTGTTGATGTCGGAGCTTGAAGGAGATATGGGAGTTGCATAAGCTTCTAATTTCTCCATGGGAATGAATATATATATATATATATCAACTTTCTTGTTTTTGTTGCAACAAAGTAATATTGGAATGGTTGGATGATATTTAGCTAGGAACTTCGAGCTCTATTATATAGAGGGGAAAAAACAATTTAAGATTAATGGTTTCTGATTGAGGGTGCGCTGCATCATACTGTGACTTAGTTAAACATAGGGAAAATTGCAGCAAATAACTTCAGCTTTGAGGATATTTGCGAAAAATAACCCAAACTATTTCCATTGTAGAAAATAGCCTCAACCAGGGACGGAGCCAGAAAGTTTTGAGCGGGGGGTCACCATAGTAGTAGACAATAAGATCGAGAAAAAAGTTGTCGTAAAACACACAACTTGTTCGATAATACAAACTAGTGTCAAACGATATTACAAGTTAGTGTCAAACGATATTACAAACTACTACAAAGATATAGAACAAAAATAAGGATATAAGACGCAATAAATAAACATTGTATTCTTGCGTAACTTCTTACCAAATTCTCAAAATAAATAATATAACATATAGTTTCGAAGCTTTCGAGATGAGTTATAATATGCGAATGTCAATTTAAGTAAAATATAAAAGTATTATAGTATATTGAAATAAAATTAAAGTGATTAATACACCTATAATTTTCAAACATTCATAAATTTTTACTCAGATGTCGAATTATGACGTATTATATATCAAAACGAAGTTATCGACGATGATAATACATCTAGGTAATTTTTCGGATGAGAAGGGGTCACGTGACCCCCATAACCCCCTAGCTCCGCCTCTGACCTCAACCATGTGATGGATTGTTAATGATACCAAAAATATCATTAATTGTTGGCGAGGTAATTTAATTAATTACTAAAACGCATTTATCGTGTCAATGAGATCTTCTAAAAGATAAATTACTAACAATATCGATTGAATTTAATTGAACACACTGTTTAGTTTGCTAATATTTGAGGTTTATTCGACAACTAACTCCAAAATTGAGGCCTTTCTCACAATTAATTCAAATAACTTATCATGAGAAGCATGAATGTAGAAGAGCCTGAAGACTAAGAATAAAGAATGATTAAGATGAAGGGAGAAAAAAGGGAAAAGTCAGATAAGGGGAGCTCTACCTCATGCAAGAATTGCTTTTTATAAAGCATTTCAATTTTATACTAGATAACTTTCGACATCAAAGAGGATTCACTGTATCAAATGAGGAATTTTATACAAAATATTCCATGTTTAAAGATGTAGGAATGTCATATTATATTGATCATAATGACAAAAGTCAAAGAAACAGTTACATGGGGGCATGTATTCACCTGGGAAGATTCAGTTTTCACAGATCAAATCTATGTACCATTGTACCTAAAAGAATTACTAAATGTTCACATATTTTTTTAAATGATAAAAATTATATAAAATATTAATTTTTAAAATTAATTTTTTTAATAATCTCATATTTTTTAGTAATAAGTATCAAGTTATTGAAAAAAAATTTTTAAAGATAAATATTTTCTATAGTTTATATCCTCTTCATTAAAAAAAACGTGCATAAATAGTAATTAAAAACACAATTAAAAGTGAATGGATAGAGTATATTGTATATATGTTTTTGGTTTGCACTTGACTACCCTATATCTAGGAAGTAGAAGTTGAAAACCGTTTATATAATGAAGTAAATCGCATAATCTATTTTAAAAGTGATTGAACTGTATTTAAGACAAATACTTCCTAACTAAGACAACCTAACCTATGCCCTTCAATTATAGGTTAAACATTTCGGACAATGATATGCCCTTCAATTATAGGTTAAACAATTCTCGCGCCATGGCGCTTGCGTGAGAAAAAAATATATCTATTATGAGGATGAATAAAAAAATAATGAAAAAATACAAATAGTGAATAATGTTAACAAATATATTAATAAATATATGAATGGATGAAATTGTTGCGCTAGACTTCGTCTACAGGATTCTTAAAAAAATAGTTTAGTTATATGAATGGATGAAATTGTATGTAAAAAAATAAGTTTTGGCATCCGATTTTTGGTTGATCTTCGAATGAGTTTGGATTGATTAAGTGTTGACATCCGATTTAATTAGATTTTTAGTTGATTTTCAAATGAGTTTGGATTGTTCCGTTAGAGTTGCTCGGGGAGTTGGGAACTCTAGCGGACGAGTCTAGATGGGCAGGAATTGGGAAGGGAAGGTAGGAGATGAGGGAAAAAAAAGTAGAATATAGAAGATTGATTAAATTAACTAAAATCAAGGAGAAGATGACACGTCGGCAAAGTCTTGTGATTTAAGGTAGTATATAGATATAGAATTTTGGTTGATTTTCGAATGAGTTTGGATTGCTCCCTTATGATTGCTCGGGGAGTTAGGAACCCTAGCTAGCGACCGAATCTAGATGCACGGGAATTGGGAAGGGAAGGTAGGAGAGGAGGGGAAAAAATAAAAAAGTAGAAAATAGAGGATCGGTTAAATTAACTAAAATCAAGGAGAAGATGACGTACTAGCAAAGTTTTCTGATTTAAGGTAGTATATAGAATATAGATAAGATGGAAATTCATTTTTGTTTGGAAAAATAATTAAAAAAATAATACGAACCATCATACATGAGTCAATAGTAATACGAACTTTGAAAACCACTAAAAGATTTACAACTTATTTCACCTTAAATCAATTTCGATACGACAAAAATTCAACTCGATTTTTCATTCAATTTTTCAATGTTGCAATAAAATATTTGAAAATTTAATGATGGGACATTGGGTGTGTATGGGGTGTTTATAAATAGTTTTTTAAACTACTAAAAACACAAGGTTTAAAAAACTTGTTTGTTGTTGAAATTTTAGTTTAAAAAAAAGCTATCTTTTGAAGCTTTTTTTAGAGTTTATGTGGTTTATTTGGTTTGAAATTATCATAATACCCCTAATAACAACCAAATAAACTCCACTTTTTACAAATAAACTCTTTTTACCCCATACGGAGTTTATATTATTCCATAATCTTTCAACCTTTATTTTACACAATTTTTCATTTTCAACTATTTTTAAATTTTAGTCACTTTTTCAACTCCGCACCATATAGACCCATTGTCTTATTAAATGCAAAAAAATATTCTTTCAAAATAAAAAGTAACTAGTACAATTTCCGCGCCATGGCGCGATTTTTAATAAATAAAATTTTAATAATATAATAAATTAATATTATAAAATATTAACAAAAGTTAGGATAACATAATGAAAGTAGACTTCAAATCTTTAAAAAAATGGTAAAAATGTTTATCATAAAGTTAGGCTTTATCAAAAGGTTTTTAAATTAAGATATTATATATTGATATAGATTATTATTATTATTATCATCATCATCATCATCACCATCATCATCATCATCATCATAGTAGACATTAGATTTAATTCAATGTTTTGAATTAGACCCAATGGTTAGTAAAAGGGTAAAAAAAAATAAAAGGGAAAAAATGTAAATGTATGAAAGAGATTAAGAGAAAAAAGAAAAAGAAATAATAAGATAAAAATTGTGATTAGTTGAAAAACCTTAAATTAAGGAGGTGTTGACACATCATCAAAAATCTTCTAAATTAAGGTATTATATAGATATATAGATATATAGATGGTTAGTAAATGGGTAAAAAAAATAAAAGGGAAAAAATGTAAATGTATGAAAGAGATTAAGAGTAAAAAGAAAAAGAAAAAGAAATAATAAGAGAAAAATTGTGATTAATTGAAAAACTTTAAATTAAGGAGGTGTTGACACATTATCAAAAGTATTCTAAATTAAGGTATTATATAGATATAGATGATTAGTAAATGGGTAAAAAAATAAAAGGAAAAAAATATAAATGTATGAAAGAGATCAAGAGAAAAAAGAAAAAGAAATAATAAGAGAAAAATTGTGATTAGTTGAAAAACCTTAAATTAAGGAGGTGTTGACACATCATCAAAAGTCTTCTAAGTTAAGGTATTATATAGATATTTAGCACAAAGTGATTGAATTCTATGATTAATTTACTTATCTAATTTGCACTCAAAATTGGTGTTTTTTTAAACAAAAAAACATTGAACCCTCAATAATATGGCACAATGCCATTAAACTTTTGAATCTTCGGTTGCTAAATTAAAAGTTTGGCTGAAAATTTGTCTGAAATTTTTCTCGTACCAAAATTGGTTTAATGTGAAATAGTTTGTATTTTTTTTATTGATTTTTAAAATTTGTAATGATATTGGTTTACAGTTGATAGTTTGTATTATTTTTGATATTTTTTATTGCAAAAAAAATCAATAGTTTTTTTATCATTCTTAATATATTAATAATTCTTTTTGTATAATCTCGATGCATTTGAGATAATTTCAAAATTAATAATTTATTGGTATAGTTTAGAGCTTGTTTGATCAACTGCTCAATCAAGATTTTTTTTACCAAAGAAACTAAGCATAATTTCCAAAAAAATTAGACAATTGCATATAGATAAAGTACAAATTGAAGAATCTCTAATAATAATAAATTATTTGAAAAATTAGCATAATTGCCCTTGAAAAATTGAACTTATTATGGCTGATATCAAAACTCTACTGTCAGTTGTGAAAGAAATCTTCTTCTTTCACATTCCCCGCATGCATGGGCAATAAAGTAGCTGACAATGTTGCACACCTTGACCACTCTGCCCGGGGTACCGACATCTCAAATAATTTAGGTCTACAGGACCTCATCCGTAAGGATGCTCTCGGGTAGAGTTTTCCTCACCCGAAACCTTTCCTAATAAAAAAACTACAAAAAAAAAAACTAGAAAAAAAGGTTAATTAAAATTTTCTATAGAAATGTGATTATTCAGCACAAAAATGAAGCTTCTTCAGAGTTACCCAACAACAAATTAAACGCCCAATGAAAAATAAAAGTACGCATAGGTTGAATTATAACATACATTATATATAAAATATTGATGTTTAATTTGACCATGTTTAAGAGAATGTTTAAGTGGGCAATGATGCAAGCACATAAAATATTATATAAAGTCCACATTAAGATCTTGCATATCTTCCTCAAGCGGACAAAATTCCGAATATTACAATGAATTAACTTAAAAAGAAAAGCATATCTACAAGTTGATTTAATGAATCAAGTCATCAACTAAGTATTAAAAAAATGTTAAAGCATAACATTTTGGTTTGGGCAGTAGTTATAGTTGGCCAAATGGACCCCAGTTTATTTAATTTTATATAGCTAGGTACATGAGTAACACAATTAAGATTATATTCCTTGTCATTTTTTTATGTATTTATTTTTAATTGGCCGGATGGACTTCTTTCCATTAATCAGTTTTTATATTCAATTTGCTTTTCATTTTTACCCCTATGGGAGAGGAGTTCCAATTAAGTAGAAGTGGTGTCATTAAGCATTTCATTGCTTGACATTTGGAATAATATACATGGGACTTTTTCTAGTAGCTAAATAAGATGGGATTACGGTGGCTGGTTAGGTTGTTTTGGTTGATTGGAATCAATTTTTATTTATTTATTTTAATCTCATTTCATTGTATAAACTCGATTATGTGTGCCTAAATTGACCAAGAACAGTGATGGTGATAACTTTCAAGTATTTATTTACTAGGTGGCTATGTTATTGTCTTGTGTTGAGATTTGTCATCTTTATCATGGCCATGTTCTTTTGAAATATTGGCTTTATGCGGTCGAAACAACCTGATTCTTAATTACCCATATATTCCTCCTTCAACAATTATTCGAAACTAGTGCCTGGATGAAGTCATATATCGCTCCATATCCTCCAATGCTTGAGTGCTTTTTGCTGTCCCAATTAAGCTTCCGTTGTTGCTCTTAAACTCGCACTTCAATTATTTCCTGGGTCTTTCTAGATTACCCTCTCATCATATGAGGTATAGACGTTTTAACTGTCAGAGTGAATATCCTCGTTGGGGTTGCCTTCGCTATCATTAGAATATATATAAGGTATACATCATGACCTAATTACAATTGGGTCTATGAAACTTATATATTACATCTAACATAGCTCCTCAGTCGAAACAGGAGTGCAGCGGATAGTGAGACTGGATCTAAATAAAAAAATAGTTGGTGAGGCAAACCCTTCGCGAAGATGTCAACATACTGAAACGGAGATGGCACATGTAAAACACGCACATTACCCATGACAACCGTCTCACGAACAAAGTGGATATCAATCTCAATATGCTTGGTTCACTGATGGTGAATCGGGTTGTGAGCAAGGTAAGTAGCCCTGACATTGTCTATATACACAATAGACTCTTGACTAAGCGGACAGTGGAGCTCAAGCAATAAGTTACGAAGCCAGGAGCACTCGGCGGCGACATTGGCAACACCACGATACTCCGCTTCAGCACTAGAGAGTCGTTGAGGAAGACACAATATCCTGACGTAGACCTTATGATGTCCGGACAGCCAGCCCAATCAGCATCCATGTATGCAACCATGGAGAGAGGTGAAGCTGATGGGGTAATAGTGATGCGAAGAGAAGTAGTACCCTGAACATACCTGATAATGTGCTTAAGAGCAGCAAAGTGAGACTCCCTAGGGCCATGCATAAATAGACAGACTTGCTGAACAACATAGCTAATATCAGGACAAGTAAATGTCAAGTACTGTAAAGCACTGTTGTTGCAGGAGGATGATATTTCGAGTAATTACAAATAATAAAGATGTAATAAACGTAAATCGACTCCTCGCCTAAGCAAATAATTACAAGACTTCCTCCCGTTGTAGTGGAAAGGGTAATCAAGATCGATCCACGAGGAGGCGTGTCAGCGGGATCCTAGTAGCGTTGGAAATCTCACGTCTGCGTCGACCAGAAGCCTCGATTTCGACCTTGGGCCTCGATGTCGACCTCGGCTGTCGATGTTCTCTGCAACAGAAGACCTGCAGAAACAAAAACAAGTGGTCGATATCGACTAGGGGGGTCGATATCGATGTCAGTCACGAAATCGACTGGCTCAGAAGACTGCCAGTCGATACAGAAGGGTCGATATCGATGCTAGGGGTCGATATCGATGTTCAGCAAACTTCGCAGAATGATCGTCGTCGACTCAGAAAACTGTCGACGAACTCAATGGTCGATATCGACGTCTGGGGTCGATATCGATGTCTTCCTGTAGTGGGTTAGTTTTTCGTCGGCAAAGTAAGGCCGAAGATTTTAGAATGGAGAGAAGGGATGAACAGAAATAACAGTGGTTTTGACTGAATATAAACTTATTTAAAAAGCAACTCCTAGGATTAGGGTTTACCACAACGTTAACCAATGCATGCGATAAGATAAATAAGACGGACAATTGCGCTATTTCACCCGAGGGACAAGCTTTCGCCGTACACCAACTCTTAGGATTACTCTTGCAAATAAACCTAATTGTCTCTACTAATTTTATGTTTATAACTCAAGTTGTTAGCATGAATCCCTTTTCTTTCGATTAGGACTAAACATAGAATCGTAGGAGGAGAGATAGACACAACGATATCGACATCAAATACTTACCTCAAGCGTGCATGGCTAACGTCGGGCTCACCCCGACCCTAAGAGCTTTGGGGAACTACTCGCTTCTCATCATGGAACTCATCAGGAAGAAACTTGCATTAAAATAAACTCCGAAGCTTTACAACTCAACGTCAACTTTCGCAAACGTCAAACCCTAAAACTTCTCTCTAACTCTAACTCTATTGATGGTATTACTTGCTTGTGAATTGGATGATTGAATGCCAGCCCCCTAGGGCTTTATTTATAGGCTATTAATCCTCGCTATCCAAGGATTGTAACTCCTATCTAAACTATGAAATCTATCCAAACAATTAGGATAGGTCTTTTATTTTGATAAAACTTGAAAGTAAAAGATAAATAAAACTTCAGCTGCTATCTATCTTGAAAGTGTAAGATAATTTTGTGCCTCCTTGAAGAAATCGTTCTCAATCCGCATCTCGAACTCGAGTCTATCTTCTGTCGAGATAAGGGGTCGATATCGACACCAGGGGTCGATATCGAGGTCTCTGTTCCTGCTCGACTTGTTCAGCTCTGGTCGATGTCTATGTTGAGGTCGATATGGGGGTCGATATCGACACCGGGGGTCAATATTTACCTCTGATGTCGATTTCTACCTCTGCTCAGCTTCACTTGGCTTCTCCGTTTTCTCTTCGATTTCGCTCGAATTCCAGCATGGTTAGCTCAACACTTGTGCAGACCCTATTTCTTGCATTTTAGCCCATTCTTACACAAGTTTATATACTTTTGAACATTTTCTTTGGAAATTGAATGAAATAAGAAGTCAAAAGATGCAATAAAAGGAAGTACAAATATGTACATCAAGCACCAGCTAGGCTACGGTACAAAGTCGGATCAGACACAAGCTGACCCACAGCTTGGGCCAGTTTGGCAGTGGTCTCAACAAGCGCAGCAACAGGCTTACATTTAGCCATGTTAGCCTTGGCAATAATCTCATTGGCAAATTTCTGTTGTGAGAGAAACAAACCAGATGCAGATCGAGATGCAGAGACTCCCAAAAAGAAGCTGAGAGGCCCGAGATCAGATATAGCAAACTCCTTGTTGAGTTGATTAATAATGGCAGCTCGAAAAGTCTTTGAAGATGCAGTAAGGATGATATCATCGACATATAACAGTAAATAAGCAAGCTGATTACCTCGGCGAAAGACAAATAGAGAGGAGTTGCTCTTGCTACTGTCGAAGCCAAGCATGTGTAGGTAAGTAGCAAAGAGAAGGTACCATGCCCAAGGTGCCTGTTTAAGGCCATACAGAGACTTTTTCAAGAGACAAACATGGCCTGGTTTGGCCCTGTCAGCAAACCCACGTGGCTGGAACATGTACACCGTCTCATTCAGATGACCATGAAGAAATGTGTTCTTTACATCAAGCTGACGAATAGGCCAATCCCTGGAGACAATGAGATGCAAGACAGTACGGATGGTAGTCGGTTTAACCACCGGACTAAATGTGTCATCACAATCGACCCCCACCTGGTGAGAGTTCCCATTGGTGACCAATCGCGCCTATAGTGCTCAAGAGATTTGCGCCTTATAGTTCTCAAGAGATCCATCAGAGCGAAACTTGTGTCGAAAGAGCCACATGCACCACACAATATTGGCTCAAAGAGGCCGTGGAACCAAGACCCAAGTGTTATTGCTAATAAGAGCCTTGTACTCATCAAGCATGGCAGGATTCTAGTTCGGGTCTAAGACGGCTGTTTTGTGGGAGGTGGGGATGGGAGATATGTGAGAAACGGAGAGGTCAAAAGTCTGTTTGGGGCGAAAGATGTCACTCATGCTCCGAGTTTGGATCTGGTTGACCGGTTGGGTGGGGTTAGGTGACAGGTTAAGGGATGCCGGTGACGAGACAGAGGCTCGAGGTGATAGGAAAGGGGCTGCAGGGGGCTGGACGGGGGCTGCAAGTGGCAGGATAGGTGCCGCAGGTGGCAGGATATGGGTTGCAGGTTGTGGTAAGGGATGCTTTAGTTGATGAAGGAGGTGGGGTGTAGGGTAGTCATCAGAAGGGAGCGGGGTGTTTGGAGATGTAGGGGGACCAAAAAATGGGAAGGTGGTCTCATCGAATGTGACATGGCGAGAGAAGATGACACGTTTGGTAATGAGATTAAAACACCTATATCCTCTTTGATGGGAAGGGTAGCCGAGGGAAATGCAATGTGTGGATTGAGGAGCAAGTTTAAAAGGGGCAACAGACGCTTGGTTGGGATAACATCGGCAGCCAAACACATGGAGGTGATCGTATTTAGGAGTGACTTGGTATAAGATCTCAACAGGACACCAATTCTGGATGGTTGTGGAAGCAGTGATGTTGATAAGATAGCATGTTGATTCAATAGCATATGACCAATACTGCAGGGGGACATGCCCATGGATTAGGAGAGTCCTCATATAAGTGGTGAGGATACGAATGCTCCATTCGGCTTTCCCATTCTGGGAGGAGGTGTGTGGACAAGAGAAGCAAAATTGAATGTCATGAGTAGAGAAGAAGGATTTAAGGGCATTGTTGTTAAACTCACCGCCCATGTCACATTAAAAGGATTTAATGGGGAGGTTGAATTGGGTTCGAACAAAGTTATGGAAGGCCATAAGGTGAGTAACAATTTGAGATTTGTACTTTAGGGTGAACACCCAAAAATAATCAGAGAATTCATCAACCAGCACAAGCGCATAGCGGAAACCATCATGGCTAATAATGGGAGAAGTCCATAGATCACCATGAATAATGTCAAATGGAGTATGCACATGAGTACAACAAGTAGCAAAAGGCAATCTAGTGTGTTTGCCAAGCTGGCACGCTGGGCAACTAGTGGAGGGGGGGGGGGGGGAGGCTTTATATACTAGACAATTCCTTGTTGAGTTTGTTGAGGCGAGTGGCAGGAATGTACTTTTGAAGGAAAGAATTCTTCAATCCTACCTTAGTTTTAATGCTCTCTGAAAGAAGGTAATAAAGTCAATCGCTTGCTGCATCTTTTAAAGTAAAAGAAAACACTCTAAGCATCAATTTATCATTAGTCAGGCATTAGGATCTCAGTCTGTCGCATACACTAGTGAACTTTGTGATATGTTTATTAGGCTCTTCATCGGCCTTTCCATGAAAACTTGGCAGCATATTTGACCAATTAGACTTATACTCAAATCTTGACCCCTCAGGGAGAGCAGGTAGCCTGATTGCAAGTGGTTGCGAATTCAGATTAGGCTCCTTTAAGCTTCAATTCTCAAGGTCCTCCTTGGCGGTGCCTCAAGTCTATCATATCCTACATTGTTGTTATTATGATCATCCATCTCTACTTCTCGATTAAAATCAAGTCTTCTTCTCAACCTGGATAAAGATCTTTCAATCTCTAGATCAAAAGGCAATGGAGATGAATTTGTAAAACGGGTCTGGACCATACAGAGTAGGACAAACCTAAAAAAACAAATCAACGAAAGAAACACAAATACTAAAACTTTCCCAAAAATGATGCCAAAATTTGGTGACGTACAGGAGTGATGTGTCGTTGGTCGTGGTCCCAAATGCAATAAATTTCCCTAACTCAAGCTAAAAAAGATTGGTATAGTAGAGAAGTAGGGGTCGAACCCACATAGAAGTCCGATTCATGTTTCTTAGGGTGATTCAGAGCAAAATAGTAGTAAAATGAGATAAATAAGCAAACAAATATATAAAAGTAGTAATGATTGGAAAAGTGGATCAATATGGTGTAAAGCGCGACACCAGTAATTCTTGATAATGGTTGAGGTTCATGATCCTTGGATTGATTTCATTGTTATTCTCCATGGTTATTCCATCTTTGGTTTAGATGGATTGATATCCCTTACAGGCGTACCAATCCCTTACACTATATGTGACCCTAACTATATTCTTAATACACATAGCAACATAAAGGCTCTAACCCTCCTAATCAACTAGATTGTCAAAGGCTTTAACCCTTTCAACACTAATCTCAAAGAAACCGATATTTAACCAAGTGTTACTATCATGTATAGATAATTGATTCTTTTACGGGAACAATTACCTATTGCTTGCTACTATGGATCAACTATTCTTACGAAATCATCAATCACTAGCAAAGATGCAAATTCCGTCAAGGTGATCAATCAAGAGCGAACATATGCAAATCATAACAATAAGAACAAAGATAGTAAAATAACTCATGAATAACAATATGAAATCAAATTTTCACAATTCAATCAACCATGTCTTCGAATCACAAGCGAAACTATGAGTTTACATAGCCTAAATTAAATTGAATAGAAAAGTATGTGTTTCTAGTTTTGTCTCTCTCTAAACCCTAATAGAGTCGGCCTATATAAGATAGGAGTTAACCTTATTAACCCTAGAAAGTAAATTAATAATAAACTAATTAAAATAGAATCGGGCGAAATCGTAATCCTGAGATCTCCAACACCGACGGGCGCCGGTATAAAAGCGGCGGGCGCCGCCTCTCTGGCTTTGCGATTCTTTTTTAGCATCGACATTGTTCTACCTTACCTCCCTTTATGCTCTGCCTTTGCCTCTTTTATGCTTCAAAATCAGCTCTCTTCTAGACATCTTAATACTCCAACCAAGCTCAGATTTTATGTAACAGCCCAAATATAAATATCCGGGTTACATTTCGAAGGTTGGATACCTTCGTTCGGATCTTGCAATCCAAGTACGGGTTGAGGTGTCAAAACTCGAAAGTTAGTTTTGAAAGAGGGGATTTCAGACCCAAAATACGCGAAGGGCCGTTGGGTACCCAGAACCTATCCTGTTTAACTAAGTCGCTCAAAACTGTTGGGATTCAAAACACGAGAAAAAGGAAATGTGCGTACAACTTGCCATGGCAGAGCAGGGTCAAAACCAAATACGGAGTAAATATGAATTGAAATCATCAAGTTTATAAGTCGAGAAGTCAGTCTCCCAGTCCATCAAATGCCAAAAAAGGGAAACCCCGTCATAGAGACATCGAGCAATCAAAATTTGCAGAAACATACCTAAAAACAATGTTGCGGGGCATGGAATCAGACTCAGGCCCAACGTATATTATATCCCACAGTAGCACACATATACGCTAATCCTAAATAAAGATGCTCTAATGCGGTATAGAATCTTAAACACACAAGGCATGCTAAGTGGCATATCCCCAGCTCTCCAACTATACCATACATGTTCGTACCACAACCGAGGTAGGACACACGGTCGTACTGAACCAAGTATAATCAACCATACATGTCCGTACTACAACCGAGGTAGAACGCTCTGTCGTGTTGCACCAGGTATAATCAAATATATATGTCTATACCACAACCGAGGTAGGACCTACGGTCGTACCGAACCAAGTATAATCAAACATTAGATATTCCTAAGCAGGATACTACATGACATGCTTTTATGCATATGCAACACCTAGTATATCACGCGACTACATGAAGGACGGATAATTTGATCGGTTTGAGTAAGCACGTAAAGGAACTTACTTGGAATTACAGAACAGCAAAGCAAAGCAGCAATAGAGATAATAGCCAAATGCTCACAAATCACCTAGCAGATATAAATGGACATAAGTATAAGTCTATGTCTAAGTTACGCAAGACATAACAAACATCACACACGTAAGCTTCACATACTCATAGAACTCATCATCACATCTTATCCATATTATCATCATCATCATCTCAACTCATCTCAACTCTTCTCATACATCATCTCATCATATAATAGCTCATATATCATCTCAACACGTATCATCACATAACATCTCATGTCATCTTAGTCATTCCCTATTTTCTCAAACCGTCATATATCATCACATTTCATCTCAACAATTTCCATAAATTAAATACCCGATTCTATCATGCCAATTAATGCTCCAATTCAAATATGTTCATATCATATCATAATTCTCATAATTATATGATGTACATATTTGTACCTCTTTTTATTGCATCTTTTGACTTCATATTTCATTCGATTCCCAAAGAAAAGGTTAAAAATAATGCAAATTTGTGTAGAAGGGGCAAACGTGCAAGAAATAAAGTCTGCACAAGTTTTGATCTAATCATGTAGGAATTCGAGTGAAATCGGAGTCAAAACAAAGAAACCCAGTGAAGCTAAGAATAGGTCGAAATCGACCTATATGGTCGATATCGACTACAGACATCGACACAGACCCTGAGTGTCGAGACAGACCAACAACATAGCAGAGGAAAAGCACTCGATATTGATCAACTGACATCGATATCGACCAAGTCACAGAAATCGAGTGGAAGTAGAGCCCGTCAAGCAGAAATGAAGAGGTCGAAATCGACCTATCTGGTCGATATCGACTAGACTTCGACACGGGTTGGACACGCTTTTCGAGACGCGGAGTGCCATTCTATCTTCAAGAGCCATGAATTATCTATAGATTTAGATAGATTTCTGCCTAGGCGGGGACATAGGTCAAGTTCGTGCCGAACTTCGTTAACAATTCCTATGTTCTTTTAGCTTTACATTCTGTTGTTTATTTTCCGCATTATTTTTGTTTAAAGTTTCGAAAGTGTCTTAACCAATTCCTAAAGAATTGTCAAGACCTTGAGTTCAATTACAAGACCTTGAAACTCATTTCAAGGCCTTAACATTGTGACTATAAAAATTTGTCATACTCTATTCAACCCCCCTATAGAGTATCTTTTATTACATTGTTTTACCTACTTCGACTCTTTAGAATATTTTCAATTTTACATAATATTTCTATTTTTGTCCATAGATTTCGTTTTCCGATTCTGCAATAGTTCCACGTACAAATTTTCATCCTGAGCTATCTATCACGGGGCTTGTCAAATTATCTTTTCTATTATCCAAATATTTTCGTTTGTTACTAAGTTTGTTAATCAAAAAACATCGTGCTCTCATTTATATCTTGTTTTACATCGATCATGAGATCCGATGGTATGATAGGTTTTTGGGACGGTTTTTTTTCTATCAGAATTTTTTTTACTCTCACAGAAGAAGTGGAATCAAACCAAGAGGAAATAAGATATTCCAAAGAAGAAGACCATATTCAGGCCCGGTCCAATAGCAGGGGTAGCAAGTGCTACAGCTCAGGACCCAAAATTCTAAAGGGCCCATACATAATTTAGTGGATATATATAAGCCCATGTAAAAAAGACTCATAAAAATTCTACAACCCAATTCTTTTTATATTATAGTTTCAGTTGGCCCATAATCTTTTAATAAACTGCTTAATTTTCTCAGCCCATAACAACATTTGTTTTATATATAAACCGACCCATCAGCCATAATTGAATTACTTAGTCTCATTTACTCCAATCCAACCCACCAACGATGAATAAGAGTTTACTTGTGAATTTTCTCATACCATAATATGTAAATAACATCATGGGCCCTAATATGTTCTAAATTAAATGAATAAGAGATTACTTGTGAATTTTCTCATGCCCTAACATGTAAATGACATCATGGGCCCTAATATGTTCTAAATTAAATGTTGTTTGCCTTTTTTAACACATTTTTTTTATAAAGTTAAAAATTATATAAACATCAAATTTTAACTAATTTTTATATAATTTACTACTTTCTCCATCTCAAAATACATGTTTGACTTTTGGTAATATTTTTTAAATAGCTAAAACTCTATAAAATATTATTTGTTACTAAAATTTTAAAATAATGTTATAGTTGTTAGTAATAAGTATGAGATTATCAACCAATTAGCAAAAGCATTGATATTTTACATAGTTTTTTTTTACATTTTTAAAAAATGTGGTATAAATAAAGTGATATGTATTTGGAGACGAATGAAATACTTATTACCAATATGTATTGTATTAAATTAAATTATTTTTAAAAATTGATATTTTACATACGAGGGCCTATAATTTTCTCCTGCCCTGGGCCTATAAAACTATAGGACCCGCTAGAGCTGGCAATTCGGGTTATTCAGTCGGGTTCGGGTCGATCACATTCGGGTCGGGTCACTGATGAGTCGGGTCAACTCGGTCAGAATTTCTATATCGGGCTTGGTCGGGTCGGGTGGGATTCGGTCAAAATAAAATTAAGATTGGTCTGGTTTCGGTCAAAATCGGGTTGGACCCATTCAGGTTTTCGGTCATAATCGGGTTGGTTTCATTCGGGTTTCGGGTCGGTCTCATTCAGGTTTCAAGTAGAAGCGGGTCTACGTTTGTTTCAAACTTTTAATTGTTTGGGTTAAATTTGTTGAACCATTTTTGTCCAGGACTTTCGGGTAATCAATTTTATTAAATTGAATATGTAATGCATGTTATTTGTGTATTTCAAAAAAATATTTTTAGTAAAATTAAATATGATTCCATATATAATCTATTCATTGGCTCATAAGCTTCAAATTGAATATGTAATGCATGCTATGTCTGATTATTAAGTATTTAAGTAGATGATATAAAATTCGTTATAGAAAAATTATTATCTTTCATGTCCAACTAAAGTTATGATTTTATATTTTATTCATTTCAAGTGATTTGATCGATCATTTTATTTTTGGTAATTTTACTTATGTGAGATAATATAAAATTCTAAATACAAGTATTAAAATTAAGTGTACAACTTATAAAACTATCATATATTCATATTCCGTAATCTTGTTTTTTAAAATATATTCAATTATTTATGTTAGATTATTAAGTATTTAAGTAGATGATATAAAATTCATTATAAATAAATCATTATCTTTTACGTCTAAATAAAGTTATGATTTTATATTTTTATTCATTACAACTGATTTGATCAATCATTTTTTTTGTTAAATAGATTATTACATAAGTAAAATTTTATTTCTGCCTCGTCGAATTTTTTTTTGTTAATTAGATTATTCATTACAAAAGAAATTTTATAAATTAGGAGGAAATGAACATAAGAGGGAATGAAATTTTATTGGAGGGAATGAAATTTTAGGAGGGAATGGAGAAAAAATATAGGAGGGAGATGTAAAAGTAAAAAAAAAATAGTAAAATAGTAAAATGGTAAAAAAAAATGAACGCCTGAAGTTATGAACCCAAAAATGAAACACCCGAAAAATTAATCCCATTCCCAAACTCAAATTCCCAATTGAAGGTTGAAGAACCCTAGGCAGTTTTACCGCTCGCACGAGGCCACGCCAGGAGGTCAGGCCTCCTTCCTTGGCCTTCCTTTGAGTCCGACCCTTACCAGGCCACCGCCACCGCCACCGCCACTGCATCTCGTGCATCCTTGGCTTCTTCCTCCGACCCACCAATCCGAGTGTCCGACACACCACATCTGGTGCATCCTTGGGCTATTGGGACGAGTCTGACCCACTAGTCTGGTGCATCCTTGGATCCTTCCTCCGATTCTGACCCCCAGCAGTCCATCCGACCCCCACCAGGCCATCCCCACTGCCCACCTCTGTTGCAACTCCTCACTCCACCTCTACTGCAACTCGAACTGACTGTAGTATGTAAACATAGAGAAAGAAGATAGCATTACTTTTTCTGAATCTCCTACTGATGGTAAGTTAGGGGAATAATGTTTTACTTACTTGGAGATAGTTACCTTTTCCGAATCTGATTTATGATTTCTTATGGAATAAAACGCTATGTAACACTGTTTTACTTATTTGTGATTTCTGATTAAATAAAAAAAAGTTAGGGGAACAATATTTTACTTATTTGGAGATAGTTTTTGTGATTTTGTTTTTGTGATTTTGTTTTTCTGATTTGTGAGATAGTTTTTGTGATTTGTAAGTTAGAAGAACAAGGTAAATAGGGGAACTTTTGATTTGTTATTTCTGATTTTTGAGATAGTTATTGCTTGTTATTCATGTTTATAAGTTCATATGTTGTTAATCAAGTTTGTTCATTTCTTATTAATCAAGTTTATTTATGATTTTTGAGTTAGTTACAATATATCTTTTCTAAATTTTCAGGTACAAGAAAATCTTCAATGGCTGAAAATTCTGCAATTGGTGAACTTGAACCTGTGAGAGAAATTCAGGAAGATATTGATTCCCAAATTAAAGAAGAAGATGCTAAAGAAGAACTTGAACTTGGGAGTCGGGTTAGGTTGGTTGGAAGTCGGGTCGGGTTGGGAGTTGTAACGGCCCGGATATAAATATCCGGGATACGTTTCGAAGGTTGGATACCTTTGTTCGGATGTTGCAATTCAGGTACAGGTCGAGGTTTCAAACCTCTAAAGATCAGTATTTAAAGCGAGGATTTCGAACCCCAAACAATCGAAGTCGCGAAAACTCAACTCAAATGAAGATAAAGCGGAAGCAAAGTTTAGATACAAATGCCACGACAGAGCCGGATCAAAACCAAAACATATATTCTGAAGTCGTATAGCCAAATTAGCGGGGTTAGGCAGGTTCTTTGCAATCGCCCGGGGGGATTTTCCCACGCCATAGAGACAGGGAGCAATCATACCTAAAAACAAGTTGTGCGAGCGGGATCAGACCGAGACCCCAACGCACTCTGTCCCGCAAGCAACTATACACATACGCTAAAATAAAGATGCTCGATGCAATGCGGAAATTAAATCACACTAACATGTTCCTAAATTATAATATGCGAAAAAGAACTGTAAAGGCACCCAAAGAATGCCAAGTGGCATATCCCTCTCCTACCTCTGCACCCCTTTCCGTTAGTGCAGAGACTGGCCAGTTCGATGCTATATCATATCATATCTCATCATAGCATATCATATCTCATCATCATACCATATATCATGCTCATGCCCGATGGTGTTGGGCTATCATCTTGCTCATATATCGACAACTGACTCAGGGCACCCGATGAAGCTGGGCTACCCTATGACCCTAGCAAAGACTCTAAAACTCACATATAACGGCCGTTCTGTTCTCAATCACACAAAGTAACCAAATGCTCATTCATAAGTGCAATCCTAGCATGATACTACATGGCATGCTTTAATGCTTATGCAACACCTAGTATGTCATATATTCACAAGCAGGTATTCTCTTTTGAATCTGAGTAAGCCCATGAAGGAACTTACCTAGATAAGCCGAACAACAGAGAAACATGGCAAACGCAGAATCCAAGCAATGAGTCACCAATAGTAAGCAATGTCCAACAGATCACAAATCACCTAATAAACATACAAATATGCATAAGTCTACCTAATTCACACAAGGCACCCCTAACTATCATACATAGCTTCACCTATCTCATTTCAGATTATTCCATCTTATCTCATCACAATTCATATATCATTTCATGTTCATCTCATCTCACCATCTCATTTCCAAAACAATCTCTCAAAGAACTCAACTTAGAAAATCAAACAATTCTTTTAAAATCGCTTATCAAAATCCCGACATTAAACATTTAAGCCTTAAAACCAATTTCTCAAAATCATATTATAGAAATCATTCCGGCATTTTATTCCAAAACCTTATCAAAATCAGGAATTCATTTCTAGAACAATTTATAAAATATATATAATATAACACACTCTAAATCATATTTAGATATAGTAAAACTACCAAAATCAATCCATTTTAATAGCCCAAATTTATAAGTAAAAAAAAATCACTTTATGAAACATCATCTAGTAACACATCTCAAATAATATTACTTTTAAACCATGATAGTATACCTAGAATATATTTCCAGAAATTATATATATAAACAGAATAACATAAGATAATAATACTAATAGTAATAATAAAGTAACAATTTAATACTGCACATATAACATAAGTATATGTAACATATCATATAATGTAACATATATATATAACACCTACATATAATAAAACAACTAACAATAACAACTACATAACCCAACAGCTGGCCCATAACCAAACCAGGAAAATAAACCCAAACCCGCCCAACATCCCATGCCTCCCAACCCAGAACTACAACCCGGATCCGGCCCAGACTACAACCCGACCAAGAGAAAAAGAAAAGAAAAACCAACCCGGCCCAACAACCCAATCACAAGAAAAGGAGGAGACCCAATTTGGAGCCCATACCCGAATAAATTAGGCCCAAGACTATCCCCAACAGAACCCCAAAACTGAAGAAGGAGACCCGCCTCCCATCACACAAACAGAGCATGGAAAAGGCGTCGGAGGAGAAGAGGAAGGTCCTGCCGGCAGCCTTGCTCCGTCCACCCCAACCCGAGCTCAAAGACACAAAACAAAAAAGGGAACATAAAACGCAACCAAAGAAGAGGGAGGAGCTCACCAAGTTTGGTTCGCCGAAAACGCTCGAAATCGCCTCGTCGAAAATGGAATCTCATCGGAGACGACCTAGGAGGAGTGGGAGGGGATTAAAGTCACGCCTTTAAGCTACTTGGAGGTGAAAGAGAGAGGAATGAGCGATAAACGGGGTCTCTACCGTTTCAAACCGAAGAACAGGGAAAGGAGAGCCAAGGTCGGCGGCGGCGGCGGCGGCTCCGAGGTGCTCCTAAGCGAATTCTGGTGACTCCTGGGCATCGGAGATGGTGGAATCGCGCCTGATGCTACTGCTGGCCACCTTGGGGTGGAAGGATGAAGGAGGAGGAAGTGGTGGGGTGTGAGTGTTCTCGGCAAAGCAGGGGATGTCGGTCGCGCTTCTTCAACGACAGAGATGGTAGTGTGGTTTGCTGGTGCTGAAGGCGGGGATTGGTGACGGCAATAGAGGTGGAGAGGTGGTGTCCAGGTGATGGAAGAGTGGTGATGGGGGCTGCCGAAGATAAGGAGGAAATGGAAAGTTTTGGTGGTTTGTTTGAGGAATGAATCAGACGTAGTGGGTTGTTGTTTTTTGAAATGAAAATGGAGGAGGGGACCATGGAGGTAGGTGCTGTTCTGCAGAATAGGCAAGAGGGAGAGAGAGAGAGAGAGAGGACAACCCAAGCTGGCAACGAGAGAGAGAGAGAGAGAGTGAGAAATAAAAGAAAAGGGAATGAAAATAAAAGAAATTGGTCCACTAAAGAATTAAAATTAGCGGAATAGGCTCGAAACCCGCTCGCCCGATCGAATCCCGACTAAATCAAATTTAAATCAAATTTTAATTAAATTTCAATATAAACAGAATTAAATTAATCTTTTACCAATACTCGGAGCTTGAAGGCGGAATAAAAATCCGGTAGAATCTAAATTCTCAAAACGATGCCGGAATGACTTTAAAATCAAAACATACACTCGAGGATGGGGTTTCTCCCATTTTTACCGATTGAATAAAATAATAATTTATTTACTCAAAATAATAATATAATAATATATTCAGTCTTTACATTTATCCACCTCTAAAAACAAGTCTCGTCCCCGAGACTAAAATCATTTTAAAGCAATGGGATGAAGTTTTAAATCGGTGAGTCCGAGGACCATGTCCAAGGATCTTGTAATCATCTCGGCTGCGTCTTCCGAGATTCTCACAACATCCTAGTCACGGTGGTGACATCTCCAATTGGTCTTGACAAGTGTGTAATAAGCACCCTTATCACATCCTCACTTTGACTTTTCGGAAGTACCACAACTCTAAAAGTATTATAGCGTCGCGACTATGTCTTAGCAAGCAATCTATAAGCGCCCCTATAAAATGCTTGTATCCACTTCGTGGGACGTCATAATGTAGATCCAGTTCGTAAACCTCAAAGCGTTTTGTAAATGGAAAGATTGTCATCTAAATCATTGAAACTCTCGACTTCTTTAAAACCCCAAGTTGGTCCTTTTCAAAACCACTCAAAATCTTCAAATTCAACGTTTTATCAAGCAGATTTACACCAAAACAAGTCAAATCCTTTCAAATCAAGATTTCGTCAAAATCTTGCAACAACCACATCAGGTTCTCGCATAGCAATCAATTAAATTCAGAAGGCAGGAGGTGGAATCATCCACCTCTAAGGGCTAATCCCATATTCTCTTCCTAGTTTCCAGAATCGAATCAATCTATCAGTCCCAATTCAAGCAAGATGCATAAGCCATAAGAAATGCATAACTGTATAACCAACCAATCTCCAATTATCACATCATACGTCAAGTCTCAACATATACCAACGTAGTGCCACAAGGTCACATCAACATCTCCATATCATACTAAAGGTCATAATATGTATCTCAATGACATAACAAAATCATAACAATGTCTCAACATCACACCAGAAGTCATAAAAGTATCTCTCATTATAGAATCAACGAACCAAAACCCATTGTCAACACATCAACACAACAAGTTCAGGCTATTAAGATTCAGCAGAGGGGAAGGTCAATCAATATATCAATCACCAAAATGTCAGCATACTCACAAAACATCATCTCAACTCATACAAGGCCATATAACGATCATTTAGCAATTACGCACCATTATCTCATATATATATATAAGTCATATTCAGGATCCAAATCAATATTCATTATTTAACATCTCCTGATCATAATATAACACCATGCCCTCACATAGCAACATATCATTATTTCATGATTCATACAATACATCACAAAATGCTTCTAGAACAACATAGTAGGATAGAAATGTATCATTATATCATGATAACACTTGTCACTGTCAACTAGATTTCCAATATTGCATATCAACATGTAATATCAGGCCATATCAGGTTTATCATGGTCGCTATCTAACATCATGCCAGTACATATTACAAATCACATAATCAAGAAAATCCTCACATCACTACCAATCAAAACGAAACGCAATCCCCGCTCGCTCGTCTCCCACTCTCAAGCCAAGACCAACCTTCATCTAGACCTACCAACATCCACTCGGATACTACCCCACAGAAGAAGCCCCAATTCATTTTGATCTTTTAACCTCTTACCTCTTCCCGCCAAGCACTCTCACTAACAATCCACCTCTAAGACTCCAACCCCTATCTCTGTTTTCACACCCGAGTGCCCCTGCATACTATGATCTCGATATCCACAAGGTCATTTCTTACACTTCTCACACTTCCCAAGATATCACAAACATCATGCCCTGCGAACCACACATCTTCTATAAAAATTCCTCGGTCACTACCTAACCAGCCTACTCCTAACCATACCCCTATTCAAGATTCACCCAGGAGCTCATCGAAAACCACCAAGCATCGTCTCTTATAAATCTCGAACTCACTCTTTCCCACTTACGCCAAACCCCTCTCCTTTGACTTACCTCATACTACTATCGATCATTCTAACCGCTCAAATTCTTCACCGCTCTCCGACCATTCTTCAAGAAAATCTCACCCACAAGTTTAAAGAAAAAGCAATCATGGACATTATTACACAAAAGGACTACATTATATCAACTAGCATTTATATCAATAGTATCATTAGCTCATCATTAAGCATTGCAACTGTATCAAAAGTCTCAGTTTTCCATCATGCTCAACATGTATTGCAAAACAACATATATGAACCCAATCAAATCAAGCTAGCATGTTTCATCATAACCATATCTAATAAACAGTTCAAGTTCTCAGCAATTGCAGTTCATACTTTTATAGGCAAGGAATTTAGATCATGCTTGGAAACTCAGAGTAGCATCACGTCAAGTCATCATAGCACATCAGGACAGTAAGGCACCGAATCATATATATCATCATAAACAACGGATAATCAGACAATAATCATTACCAAGTCATCAGAACAACACTCAATGTTCAACATTAAGTCAGTGCAATATCACCCTCAACAAGTTCAGAAAGGATTAGTAATCCGAATGAAGGACACTCCCACTTGCAAGTCATATCGTACTCAATATCTGCAATTTTTAAAGCAAGCTTGTTCCGTCGACATCGTCGATCCTGAGGCCCGTGGGTTATGGGCCCACGCTTCCGTTGTGCTGCTCTAATGCTATTTAACTTCCCGTTCCCTCTTCTATGCGTCCGCTCATCCAATGTATCGCGTAGGAGTCTAGGTTAGCGGAGATAGGGGAGTGACAAGAGCGGACAACCCAATGTTCCTCTCGAAGACAAAATGGACCAAAGCTAAAGGTAACACGACTAGAGGCAGGACTCCGACCCGGGAATAGTAGCGATGCCCTTAAGAAAGTCTATTAGGTCACAATTGTGACAACAAGCACGAATTCATCAGGGAGTATATCAATCACATTAATCCACACTAACATGTACCTATCTCAAGGAACAATGACATACGCATTCATTCTAAAGACACGATCGAGTCCTACACTTATGCACGTGAAACAAGCTAGTAGTCTATTATTCCAGAGATGCAGATATGTTTCGCAACCTAGGTACGTTATGCGGAGCCAATAATGGTCGTGTGGGGTCCAAGGTCATGTAGGATTTTACGAGGATGACAAGTATCATGTATATGAACGATGTAAGAGTATGGTATACACATCAACAATTGATTCCAAATAGATCATGGTAAAATATATTATAACAATCAGATGAAGCGTCATACGAGAACACATAAGAGCAGCATAGTAATTATCACATCCGGCAACAATGATCCTATAATAAGTTAAGAATGGCACGTAATCATACAACAGGATACATTTAGAGAGCACAGATCCATCATGATGCTAGTGATACATGATCAGGCATGGCATAGTCAAGAGTCATTAAATGAGTTCAATAGGATGTACATGAAAGCAAAAGGATCACCACAGAGTAAACAAGATAACATCACGACGATAGATTATAATCATGCCAGGAATGAACTATACTAGGGCACATAAAACGATACAACAACTATCACATTACAGTATGAGCAGGTTCACGTAATAGGTCAAGTAAGACAAGTCACCATTCCGCGAGTCATATTGAAAATCATAAGTCCTATAGGATACTAGTACACATATTGAACATGAATACAATCGAGGTCATTCGACTAGGTTCAATCTAACATTCATGTGTCATGCGTATGCAAAATCAGGACATGGCGTGGTGTGTGATCATGCGAGGGGTCATGTCATACGTTCATGCAAGCACGAGAGAATATCATAGAGTAATAGGGAAACACCACCGAGCGATAACATGTAGGCATGCTAGGATTAACCATCGCGGAAAGCAAGTCGATCATCGAATTCAACATCACTTTAATCAAGGTGAGTGGAACATTTTTAAGATGAGGAAAAAGGAAAGATCCACACTATCAAGGACCTAGCTTGAGAGAGAATCAACAATAACGTAGGGAAGGTAGAATCGCACAAGTCACAACCAAGGGTCCGACATGTTATTAATGGCTCAACACAACATATGATACATACATGCACTTGATTGATTAATACAACGATACGCAAGAGTTCAATCGATCACATTCGAACGATATAGTAGCATGAGAGGAAATATAACGATGTATAAAGCAAGTCTAAGAAATAGGGAAACATGACTAGAATACTGGGACATGAGTCCAATTCAATGTATACTGGGAGGAAACATGTGTTTATCAAAACTCATTCACGCTAACATATTCTCAATTAGCACACTTATCACATAACAATACTAATTGTAGAATAATCAACAATAATTAATATGAGGAATACAAGGTAGATGGGCATGCTATAGATTCTTGTCGCAAGATGAATGATAAGCATCGAGACATCATCGGCTAGCATGCTAAAGAGCACATCTTATGAGGCATTCATACAAGGAAGAGATGGTCACATTACCATAGACCTAATTCAGGAGAAAGCAACGATCATATAGATTCATATCATGCCATTCATGCTTCTAATCACTCAGTAGTACGATCATTACAATGGTCAATTAGACATGCGATGACGACACGTAATTATGGCAGGAAGCGAGATGCAGCACGAGACCTAAGCAATGTGACCAGCATGGATACAGGATGTCATACAACCACGAATTTACATTAAGGATCATCATAACATGTACTGAGAATTACGTAGCATATAAGGCATGTTGACATCAAATTATAACACAGGTCCATCAAGTAAGGGACTCACTCTATCATGATACTAGAACTAAACGATCACACTATCATGAACCTATTCACAGGGAGGACATCAATTATACAACGTCCTAGCATATGACATATATATTCGTGCGCTAGTATGACAATGCAATATACTAAGTAGATCATGTCGAGATGATATGGATATAACAAATGTAGCTCGAACCCATACAATGGTCATCATGAACATCAAAGCACATAAGCACAATTTCACACTAAGGATCAATCTGTAGGTCAAGGAGTAGTAACACATAGTATCACACAGTCATGGACAGAGCCATTAAGATAACCCGATAGAGATCCATAAGGGCAAACATTGACTCTTCCTAACTGACTCATCACTCATCTTTCCCGTGGGACTCAGACACGACTTTTTATTGCAAGAAGACACCGGTTGATAGTCATAAGAATCAGGAAAAACAGCCCCAGAAACACCTTGCTTTTGGCTCAAAGGGACATCGAGAACCTCCTTCCAATACTCACTCAGGCAACCTTCACATCCATACATGATTCCCGACATAATGTGTTTACCAACCCAATTCCCCATGAAAGACACTGATATCCGGGAGAAAGACTCGATAGAACCGTCAAGGGGTTAACATAGTAGAAGGGGCTGTTTCACACAAGCTGGGCTTTACCATAGGGAAATAAGGGTACTCCCGATATCTCATTTGCTCAGATCAGTTAGTACACATTTCATAGTCAGGGCATACCAATCATATCCACAACAAGCGCTTAGCATAGAAGCAGTCAATGACAATTATAATGATCTCCTTGCAATCTTCCCGACCCATCTGTAAAGAATAAGCTAATATTTCACCTACCCATTCCCAACTACATCCAATAGGGATGGTCTAGCGCCTTTTCTACCCACTCGATCCCTTTTGGTTTGATCCATCATATTTAATAAGCCGAGTTCACATTTAGTCCAATTGTATTAGGCATATTAAATTCATTTTGCCCCTTTAAAACATCTTCAAATCCTTTGAAATTCATGGGCAATTTTCCAAAACATACACCCGACCCTTGCGTACCCGAATTGCACAACCTCGCTCTGATACCAACTTTGTAACGGCACGGATATAAATATCCGGGATACGTTTTGAAGGTTGGATACCTTCGTTCGGATGTTGTAATTCAGGTACAGGTCGAGATTTCAAACCTCTAAAGATCAGTATTCAAAGCGGGGATTTCGAACCCCAAACAATCGAAGTCGCGGAAATTCAACTCAAATGAAGGTAAAGCGGAAGCAAAGTTTAGATACAAATGCCACGCCAGAGCCGAGTCAAAACCAAAACATATATTATGAAGTCGTATAGCCAAATTAGCGGGGTTAGGCAGGTTCTTTGCAATCGCCCGGGGGGATTTTCCCACGCCATAGAGACAGGAAGCAATCATACCTAAAAATAAGTTGTGCGAGCGGGATCAGACCGAGACCCCAACGCACTCTGTCCCGCAAGCAAATATACACATACGCTAAAATAAAGATGCTTCGATGCAATGCAGAAATTAAATCACAATAACATGTTCCTAAATTATAATATGCGGAAAAGAACTATAAAGGCACCCAAAGAATGTCAAGTGGCATATCCCTCTCCTACCTCTGCACCCCTTTCCGTTAGTGCAGAGACTGGCCAGTTCGATGCTATAGCATATCATATCTCATCATAGCATATCATATCTCATCATCATATCATGTATCATGCTCATGCCCGATGGTGTTGGGCTATCATCATGCTCATATATCGACAACTGACTCAAGGCACCCGATGAAGCTGGTCTACCCTATGACCCTAGCAAAGACTCTAAGACTCACATATAACGGCCGTTCTGTTCTCAAACAAACAAAGTAACTGAATGCTCATTCATAAGTCCAATCCTATCATGATACTACATGGCATGCTTTAATGCTTATGCAACACCTAGTATGTAATATATTCACAAGCAGGTATTCTCTTTCGAATCTGAGTAAGCCCATGAAGGAACTTACCTGGATAAGCCGAACATCAGAGAAACAAGGCAAACGCAGAATCCAAGCAATGGGTCACCAATAGTAAGCAATGTCCAACAGATCACAAATCACCTAATAAACATACAAATATGCATAAGTCTACCTAATTCACACAAGGCGCCCCTAACTATCATACATAGCTTCACCTATCTCATTTCAGATCATTCCATCTTATCTCATCACAATTCATATATCATTTCATGTTCATCTCATCTCATCTCATCATCTCATTTTCAAAACAATCTCTCAAAGAACTCAACTTAGAAAATCAAACAATTCTTTTAAAATCGCTTATCCAAATCCCGACATTAAACATTTAAGCCTTAAAACCAATTTCTCAAAATCATATTATAGAAATCATTACGGCATTTTATTCCAAAACCTTATCAAAATAAGTAATTCATTTCTAGAACAATTTATAGAAAATATATAATATAACACACTCCAAATAATATTTAGATATAGTAAAACTACCAAAATCAATCCATTTTAATAGCCCAAATTTATAAGTAAAAAAAATCACTTTATGAAACATCATCTAGTAACACATCTCAAATAATATTACTTTTAAACCATTATAGTATACCTAGAATATATTTCCAAAAATTATATATATATATATATATATATATATATATATATATATATATATATATATATATATATATATTGACAAAACAGAATAACATAAGATAATAATACTAATAGTAATAATAAAGTAACAATTAAATACTGCACATATAATATAAGTGTATGTAACATATCATATAATGTAACATATATATATATAACACCTACATATAAAAAAACAACTAACAATAACAACTACATAACCCAACAGCTGGCGCATAACCAAACCCGGAAAATAAACCCAAACCCGCCCAACAGCCTATGCCTCCCAACCGAGAACTACAACCCGGATCCTGCCCAGACTACAACCCGACCAAGAGAAAAAGAAAAGAAAAACCAACCCGGCCCAACAACCCAATCACAAGAAAAGGAGGAGACTCGGTTTGGAGCCCATACCCGGATAAATTAGGCCCAAGACTATCCCCAACAGAACCCCAAAACTGAAGAAGGAGACTCGCCTCCCATCACACAAACAGAGCATGGAAAAGGCACCGGAGGAGAAGAGGAAGGTCCTGCCGGCAGCCTTGCTCCGTCCACCCCAACCCGAGCTCAAAGACACAAAACAAAAAAGAGAACATAAAACGCAACCAAAGAAGAGGGAGGAGCTCACCAAGTTCGGTTCGCCGGAAACGCTCGAAATCGCCTCGTTGGTAATGGAATCTCGCCGGAGACGACCTAGTAGGAGTGGGAGGGGGTTAAAGTCGCGCCTTTAAGCTACTTGGAGGTGAAAGAGAGTGGAAGGAGTGATAAACGGGGTCTCTACCATTTCAAACCGAAGAATAGGGGAAGGAGAGCCAAGGTCGGCGGCGGCTCCGAGGTGCTCCAGAGCGACTTCTGGTGACTCCTGGGCATCAGAGATGGTGGAATCGCGCCTGCTGCTGCTGGCCACCTGTGGGTGGAAGGATGAAGGAGGAGGAAGTGGTGGGGTGTGGGTGTTCTCGACAAAGCAGGGGATGTCGGCTGCGCTTCTTCAACGACAGAGATGGTGGTGTGGTTTGCTGATACTGAAGGCGGGGATTGGTGACGGCAATAGAGGTGGAGAGGTGGTGTCTAGGTGATGGAAGAGTGGTGATGGGGGCTGCCGAAGATAAGAAGGAAAGGAAAAGTTTTGGTGGTTTGTTTGAGGAATGAATCAGACGTAATGGGTTGTTGTTTTTTGAAATGAAAATGGAGGAGGGGGACCATGGAGGTGGGTGCTGGTCTGCAGAACAGGCAAGAGGGAGAGAGAGAGAGGAGGGTGTGTGAGGATGAGGGCAATTGGGGTTGTTGCTACTGCATTTCAGGTGGAATAAGACAATAGCCCAAGCTGGCAACGAGAGAGAGAGGGAGAGAGAGAGAGTGAAATAAAATAAAAGAGAAAGAAAATAAAAGAAATTAGTCCACTAAAGAATTCAAATTAGCGGATTAGGCTCGAAACCCGCTCGCCCGATCGAATCCTGACTAAATAAAATTTAAATCAAATTTCAATTAAATTTTAAGATAAACGGAATTAAATTAATCTTTTACCAATACTCGGAGCTTGAAGGCGGAATAAAAATCCGGTAGAATCTAAATTCTCAAAACGATGCCGGAATGACTTTAAAATCAAAACTTACACTCATGGACGGGTTTTCTCCCATTTTTACCGATTGAATAAAATAATAATTGATTTACTCAAAATAATTATATAATAATATATTCAGTCTTTACAGGAGTCGAGTCGGGTTGAGATTCGGGGCGGGTTGAAAGTCGGGTCGGGTCTGGTTTGAGTCGGATCCGGGTTGACTTGGGTTTGTCTGTATTCGGGTCACTTCGGGTTTCGAGTCAACATCAGTCGGGCTCGGTTTTGGGTTCGGGTTCTGTATAACGCTAAATTTTCGGGTTCAGTCGGGTTTCAGTTCGAGGAGTCGGTCGGGTTTCTTGGGTCGGGTCAGATTTTGCCACCTCTAGGACCGGCACTGACCATATTGTTGCTTTCTTTCCTTTTCTTGTTACTAGTGCAAACGAAGTGAACCAAGCATTCCGAGACATCATTGTACTCCTGACCTTTTTGTCTTTCTTCGAACCGGATTCGTCGGGTCACTATTACATGGGCAAAAAAAAATAAATGAAAATAACAAGGATATTTTTTAAAAGCACTATTCATGACACAACTCTTATATATATATATACACACTTGAGTTAGATGTTGCTATGATAATTTTTTGGATATGTTATACTTAAGTTTGATGTTGAAAATGATCATGAGAAATGAACATAGGAAGTGAAATATGGGACTAGCCGAGCTGACTTGAGTTTTCGAAATGTTTTGTTGCTCTAAAAAGGATTTTAATCTCGAGGACGAGACTTGTTTTTAAAGGTGGATGATGTAAAGAACCAAGATTATAAAATACTATATTATGAATTATGATTTAATTCAATATTAAATTTATGAGATTTCCGAAAATTTTGAAATTCTCCATCCCTGATCAAAATGATTTTTACTTTCTGAGATTTCGGAGTTAGGTACGGACATATGATGGTTGTGGCACCGACCGAGCGCCCTACCTCGGAGTTGGGTACGGACATGTATGACCCCGGATTGGGCACATATTGGGAGATTAGGATATGCCACTTGGCATTCTGTGTGGATCCATTTCATCTCTTTCTACATATATATAAACTGTCAGCATGCTTGTGTGATTTAAATTCCGCACTGGACTAGAACATCCTTTATTTTAGGTATAGGCATGTTATATGTCCTCAGCGAGGTCTTTAGGGTCCGCGTGCGTCTCTTGGCCTGACTTCGTGGTTATTTTAATTAAACGTCTTTTGTTCCTTTGTGATTATTGACTAGTTGCAATAGGATAGGTTCCCGTGCGAAAGCACAAAATCATGTTTGGATTGTTTGAACGTTTTGAGGGTTTGAAATCCCTTTTTTTCAGGTTTATAACTTAACATACACAATATACATGTCGTACTTGGATTGCTATGATTACGAAGAGGGTTAAGCCCTCCCTCTAAAGATAACCCGAATTTCATAATCTGGGTCGTTACATATCCCAAATCCGACACCAGCCGAGATTTCAAGCAACTCATCGATAGAAGGTCGGCTAAAACTGCCACGCCCAACGTAAGTGACGTCCATTCCCTAGTGTTGACAACCTTGGATCTCAATGGTATCAAGCTAGCGCCGAATGAGCCGTTATCTTGGTAAGACGATGGATCTCATTGATGGTTTGATCGATCAGCGACTGAACAACCGTAATGAAACTCGTACGTGATCATTTCCCCCACCCTCTTCTCTAAGCTCATAAAAAATGATGATCATATACATTCTATATGTAAAATTTAATAACTTTCCTTTCCGTTTCCTTGTTATATAAACAAACGACCCCTTAGTGTGTTTTAGGTTTTTATGGTTTAGTCTTTAATATCGCATAACTTGTCATGAAAATCTACCAAACAATTGCAAACACTACTAAAATATTGTAATTAGACATCATGTGATTAAATTTATCAAAAACATAAACTGATGTTAAATTAATCTATTACATCTAATAAGAAATTTGTGATGTTAAAAATACTTAAGACAACATTTGAACTTTTTGACAGATGTTAAATGGTTATTTTCTTTTAAGAAAATTGAAAACCCGTGCCTGATGAAATTTGTAAGTGTTTGAACACCCGCCTAGACTGGAATTTTTTTAAACACCCACTCGTACTTACTCGGACTTATTGGTGTGAACTGATTGAGAAGCGTCCAATAATCTTGTAAAGGCTCGGATTTTAAAATCCTAATTTTTTTTCGGAAAATGAGAATTAAAAATGAATTTAAATTGGATTTAAAACTCATTTAGCGGATTCCGACCGGAATATAAAATTTGACGAATAATTTCCATCCTTTTACATCGAAAAATTTAAAATAATTATCGGATGGCGATATCCTTGTCGATTTTTAAATTCTAATTGATCGAGAAAGCGAGAGTTGGGGAAACTAACACTTGGAAACTAATTTCGGGATTCGAAATTCGTGTATTCGGGATTTATTTTCGGGTATGGGTTTTAACCAATTTCAGACGCAACCCCTCACCCACTCCAATCACTCACCTTACTCCTTTAAATCTGCACCCCTCTCCCCGTCATTCACCATTCACCATCATCACCCATCCCTCTCCTCATCTTCACTCATCATCATTCACCCTCTCCCGTCATTTTCACCATCAACGCCACCATCTTCATTCATCACCATATTCATTCATCACCATCTTCATCATCACCATCTTCATCCCATCGTCACGAGTTCACCACCACCTTTACTCCATCATCGCCACCGCAGCTCCTTCGACTTTTCCTTGGAGCCACCAACGGCAGCCTCGGCTTCCCTTAGAGCCACCAGCAGTAGCGGAGCACCACCAGAGCCACCACGAGAGCCACCGCAGCCCCATTGCCTTCTAATCCTTGTTCGATCGCGAAGCTAACTTCCGGTAAGCGTCCCTCCTTCGTTTTTGATCGAAATTGCTTGCGATCTTCACCATCACACTCACCAACATCCAGTGTAGGTCCGATAAGCCATTGCGAGCCACCAACGAAGCCCAGAACTCCGATCGAGAGCCCCGAAGTCGCGAAACATCCATCTCGGTGAGCTCCGAATTTATCCTCGTTTCGATTCGTTTCTGAGTCTTTTTCGATACTTAGACTAGTCGAGAGTTTGCGTGAGCTGAGTGCGGGACGATCGGGTGAGGTCGAGAACTCCGACAATCGTCGGAGCTCGGTCGGCGTGAGCGAGAGCGCGAGGGCGCGAGGCGAGGCAACCAACGGCGAGCTGAGCAGAGGCGGGAGCAAGAGCAGTGCGAGCGGGTGAGCTTCGATCGTCGAAGATGTCCGGGTGTGAGCGAGCACCTTGGGCCGCGAGTCCGAGCGAGCTGGGCGAACTACGGGGACAAGCGTGATCGACGTCGGCTCGGGCGAGCAACCACGGCGCCTACGGGATGATTTTGAAATTTGGATGAAGATGGAGATGGCATTGTGGGCCCCACCTTGTAGCAATATTAATTGTTTTAATATTAGAACTGGTTTGGGATTAATAAGTACGGGTTCGGTTCGGTTCGGTTGGGTTTAAATGGGTTTGGTTCGATTCGGGTTTATTCACTTATTTATTTAATTATTTAGCGGTATTTAAAATATTATAATATTATTTAAGGATTAAAATATAAAATATTATTTTGGAGATTTTATAAAGTGTCGGTTTTTATTAAATAAAAATGGTTTGGACCTTAAGGGATTCGGAAATATTTTATAAAAGTGTGCTAATAAATGATATTAAAATATTATATAATATTAATTGGGATTTAAAATATATTATGTGAGACTTAAAGTTTTAAAAAGAAATTTAGAAAATAATTTCAAGGTCGGAAAGTACTTTAATAAATAAATTGAAAAAGGACTTTGGCGAGTATTTTCAAGGGTCGGAATTCTTAACTGTTTAATTCGGATTTGAAACGGTTTTGAAACTAACCTAAGAGTAAGACTTATTCGATGACTAACCAGCATGATATATGATCGTTTGACTAACAGTATGATATGTGTGACTAATAGCATGACTTGTGGTGAATTAGTTTAAGAGATTTAGTGTTAATTAGTTATGATGATGATGATATATATTATATGCTAAGTGTGAGTATGAAATGGTAATATGCGAATTTGGCTAAGTATTATATATATATATATATAGGTTATTTTTAAACTAATGAGTTGACAAGTTATGATGAGACGAGATGAGAACTGAAGATGAGATGATAATGTTAATAATGATGAGACAGTCGAGTTATCACATTTATGTGTGTCTTATATGTTCATATGTGACTTGTGTGCCTTGCGTAAATTAGACTTAGACTGATTATGTTATTTATGGGATTACTAGGTGATCTTTGATCTGTCGGATTGCTTGCCATTGCTGATTATTGTTTGGATTCTGCGCTTCTCCAAGTAAGTCCTCCGGGGCTTACTCAGTAACCAGGGCCTCCTGCCTGATGTGTAATATAGTATGTAGGTGTTGTATATGCATAAAAGCATGCCATGTAGTATCATGCATAGGACTTGCACTTATGAATGAGCATTCTTATTCTGTATGCGTTTGAATACATAACGACCGTTATCTGTGAGTCATAGAGTCGTTGTTAGGGTCATAGGGCAGCCCAGCTTCATCGGGTGTTGTCCTCCCTGAGTCATTTATATATATATCATGAGATACGAGATGAGCATGAGATACGATATGATGATGAGATATGATATGCTATAGCATCGAACTGGCCAGTCTCCACCCTATCTGGAAGGGGGGTGGTGGTAGAAGAGGGATATACCACTTGGTATTCTTTGTTAAGGCCTTACTTCATATTCTACATATATGAATTAGGAGCATGATAGTGTGGTTATTATTCAGTACTGCATGAAGGCATCCTTTATTCTAGGTATAGGCGTATTATATGTCCTCAGCGCGGTCAGAGGACCCGCAGGCGAACTCTTGGCCTGACTTTGTGGTATAGTTTCAAGTACCCGATCCACTGCTTGATTCTGTGCTGTTTTGACGGGGTCCATTCATATGGCGGAGAGTGAGTGTTTGAACCCTGACTTCACCAGATTCATACTTTTGGGATTTCTTCCTACTTATACTCTGTTTTGACCCGGCTCTGCCGCGACACTGGTTTTATCATTTCAGAATTTATGTCCTTGGCATGATAAAAGATTTTCCGCTTTGTAGATTTAGGACAAGTATAGGGGTTACTCCGGGGTCTCCAGCAGACCTTTCGGATTTGGGTGCGAAATCCCGCTTTAAACTATAAATCCTTGATTTCAAACCTTCAACTTGTACTCGGGGCGCAAGATCTTAACGAGGGGTTTTATCCCTCGAAACGTAACTTGGAAATCATAATCTCGGGCCGTTACAAATCTCCTTTCTCCCAACTCTCCCCTTCACCCTCTCCATCTCTTTCTCATTCTCGTCGTTAGCCTCTCCTCCAGTCCAACCCCTCCCAACCACCTCCGGCTCTCCCACGAACTTCACGCCGAGACTCCGAAAACCCTAGAATGAGACAAAGTGTGCGGCCACCTCTCCACTGTGGCCTACACCGCCATGGCTCGATTGGCTACCGTAGACAGCGCGCACCTTCCAAGTTTGGACCTCCACTCTCTAGATCTGAAAGTAAATCAAGCCTTCACTACTAGAAAAACGTTCATAGACATCGGGTATAAACCGATATTAATCAAAAAAAAATTCGACGTGTTAGTGGGTGGCGTTAAAGATCCCAACTTTACCACATCGATTTATACCCGATGTCTTTAATGATTTGTAACATCGTTTTTCTTTTTTATAATGACTTGAATACATGAATATAACTACGTTTGATATATTCACCTAATGTTAAACCATTATTATTTTGCATTTCTCGTCATTTGAAGGTTTGTAGGACAACCCAAAAGTTCACATTAACATCGCTATTTTTTATAAACATGATGTTTTACATTGATACACACATCGGTTAGGAATTATTCAATTTGTGCATACTCTTTTTTCATGTTTAATTTTTTATATTATTTTATACAAATATAATGGACCATATTGAATATTTTAAAAGTCAATGTTATTTATATATTTTCAAATCATTTTTATATGAAAAACGATGTTTTTGTATTTTTATCACATCGTTTTATATTGCAATTTTGATATATAGTAAGTTATAGAAATCACTTTGTGTCTTCATAATCGACGTATCTATAAAGATAGACATCGTTTTTTCTCTCTAGAATCCAACATTTTTCAGCAAATACGCCAATCATCAAATACCTCTATTGATCTATATTGCGACCCTGTTTTGGCTAATAGAAACTCAAACGTTGTGAAAGACGAACACATGCATTAAATAATAAAAATTAAACATTGTTCTTGATTGCAATAACTCGTCTAATATACATTGGTGTCTTTGACTCTCCAAGTCCCTTATACATGTGCTATCTTCCACTTTTCTGTTCTTGAACTGAATCATGTTTGATCATGAGAGCTCTGTAATTACACATTCACATTTCTCCTCCAAGATCTTCACGGCTTCAATATGCAAAAGCAGAGGAAGGGTTCAGTGGCGTCCTGGATAGCAAGAGAATGTATCATCAAAGACGGATAAATAAACTCACTTCCACTTGTTATCTTTCCGTCCTTCATTATTAAGGCAAAAGTTACAGGGAGATCAAACTGCATTCAACTGATTTAAATACAGCAGCAGAAGACCCCCAGTCACACAAGGAGCATGGGCTCAGAAAGGTTGTTCCTGGTTTAAGTTGTGGTATCAACAAGTTTAAATACATGCTGCCATTTGTTACATGTTTGAATTTATATGGAGTCAATCTAGAAGCATATGATGACAAAATTTTGAGGGTAAACATAGCAAACTATATATACACACAAATGAGGGAGATGTATGCCGCCAATAGCGAATTGAGTAGAGCATTACAAGAAATGTAAATGAAGACAGTTTCCAACAGTAAGATTTTGACATTGATAGTGATGCAAATGGGAGAAGGTACTAATAGAGAATAATACAAGAGACATAAATAGTATACCAACCTTCTTGTTCAAATCTTGTCTTCAGCTGATCTGTAGGTAAAAGTTTTTGTGTAGAATCTAACACCTGTGAAAGGAAATGGAAGAAAGTGATTTTTTTGGAAAATAAGGGATATATGGTGTGTTCATATAAAAAAATATATCAAACTGTTAGTAAAAAGATTCAAAATTTCAAGTTCAATCTTTAGATTGTGTTTTTAGTAGATCCTAGCATGGAAAATGGAGAGACAACCTAGCAACATTAGAAGATAATAGAGAGGGTGAACATAAAACTAAATGGATGTCATAAGAACATGTATAATTGCGAAAATATTATAAATACGAAGAGCATTGAAAACCTAAAGTGCTTGGAGGTCAATTTTCATACTTGAAGGAAGATTTTAAAGTTTACCAGCCTCCCTATCATGAAAAATGAAGGAAATGAAGGAAGGACATTAAAAATGAAGGAAATGTTAATCCATAACGTCAATTTACCAGCGCCTCCCTATCAGCGGTCACTCTTTCAGGAAGAACATTAAACAATGTAGGTCATTTTCATACTTGAAGGAAGAATTTAAAGTTTTACCTCAAATCAAAATCATAAGACACAAGACCTCTTTACTAGGCATCCCTAACATATATATTTTTTGCAATATACAACTTGAAAGCATACATGAAAACCAGAAAACTCATGCTTGTAGTCTTATATCGAAAAGTAAACCTCAGCTCAAAAGCTGATGTACAACAGAATCTTGCAACACTAGACATAAAAAAGATTTCCCTCTAGACAGTTGCACAAACTTTATCAAACCAGGCACAAGTCAATGAGAAGTCAGGCATAGGGACATATTTGATAACTACAAGAATAATGAGCAGATACCTAAGTCAGTCCCTTGATTTTTATGCTGATACAGTCTAATTTAACTGTACTTCTTATAATTTTATTGTATTTAAGGTAGCTATGTATCATTATTTGATAGGGAATAATACAAGTTTATGGTTATTATTGTAATCTTGGAATGACTTGATGCTTCAGATGCAGAAGGAATAAGGAAGAAAGACCTAAGTTCAAGATAACTTTTCTATCAAAGGAATATTCAATGAACTATTTACTGTCTTGTTCTTTCATATAGATATCAAACACACAAAGCTACAACTCAAATTTCTTGCCTGGGAAATACATATCTTTTATGATAAATGGCCATAAGTATGTACTATACACAAGTCAATTGTCCAGTGTCAATTATTCAGAAAGAAAATGAAAATACAATATAGCAACGTATCATTAAGAATCAAAGCAATAAACAAATACCACAAACAGATATATAGATATAAGGAATTTATAATCAATAATTAGGCAGGGAGGCAGGATAGGGAGAGAGTTAATTTTGATCTAGATCTTATGCTAGGAAAAAGAAGGGTAACTGTTACACATAGGAATTTGTTTACAAGCATGCAAACATAAAAGAGAGAAAAAGAGAGATGACATTTATATGCACAACAAACCTGCCAACTTCAAGGTGGCCACTAACAGGAGCTACATCATTATCAAAATCCAGATGAGGTTCATCAGCGATATATTCATCAACTAAACAGACGAACAGGTCGATTCTTTAGTGGCCATAAGTACTCACATGTTGACTCGATACTCATCATCAATTTTTCCTTGAAATTCTTAGTAGATTCGACATCAAAGTCATACCATTCACAAAGTCACATTTTCAACAAAATATAGTCTAGTCTAAGTGAGCATCATATTATTTTGACCAAATCGTACTAGCAACTAGAGAAAAAAAAACTAGTAGTATGGATAGAAAAAAAGACATACAGTGTAGACAAAATTCCTAACCCCAATCACTGAGGCTGTTGGCGCAGAAATATGACTTGTATCCAAACTATCTGAACCATTATTAAGTGGAACATTTCCATGTACTTGAAGAGGTTTCTTCACTCATCCAGCTCTTTCCAGTCTTCATCTGAAAGCAAATGAGCTGGCCTATATTTGTCTTTGTTGTTAGCAAGATTTCTGATGGACAGCCGTGCATAAGCAAGTAAATTGCAAACATAGCACACCAAAAAATCATAATCAATATAAAGAAGGAGGCTCTAGATAACATAGGATTAGCTTTTGTAAAATAATAACCATGAAAAAATAATGCATATGAATGCCAAAACACTTTCATCTAGATAAAAAAAAAGCAATGAATAATTATTTTAGCAGATAATAAATGAAAGATCAAGAGTCCATATGTCACAACATAATGGTTCCTACCTGATTCAGAGTATTCATTTCAGTTTCATACTCAACAGCAATAACGACAAAAACCAGCACAGAAGATTGCATGTTAGTTTACAAACTTATTTAGTAGATTGCACCAGTTGTCATGTCACTTTCTTTGGCAAGGCCAAAGCCATTTCACAAACTTGTTTCAAATTGATAGAAGATGATTGTAAAGTTAGTTCAGTAAGATGCTACTTTAGTTTCTCAACCCCACATCCATGAAAAGCAATTTTATAAATCAACTAACACCTCAAACTTACCTCAAACTTACATATGCTTTACTAGCAGTTAGTGGGCTCTTGGCATCGGCATCAGATGACAGCAGGATTCGTGAAACAACCAAAGCCAGAACAACATTCTCATGAATGTCTACTTCTTTCATCGGCTTGAGGACAAATTCCAAATAAGAAACTAGCTTATTCTGCATTATAACTCAAAATTTTAGAAATAAAATGCATCTTGAATACATGGAGGCTTGACTCTTGAGATAAACTTATAAATACTGAAGTTCATTACAGATTTAGGTGATACATTAAAATGAGGCTGAATTGAAAAACCAATAACAGATTAAACTTAACATATTTAAATGCTAATAACAAATACATGAACAAACGGGAATCACTGACAAGAACTAAGCATGCAGAATAACATGTACAAAATATAGAAGCACATCTGAAACTTCATTTGGAGTTCATTTAATGCATAAAATGATGTACTTACCAACTGCAAAAACTTGTGAGAGATAAACTGAAACATGAACATATAAACTACATTAACCAAATTTGGTGTTACATAATTACACAGACTGGTAAAGTAATTTCTGCGAACTAGAAATTTCTTCAGTGTTGGCATCTCTTCCCGAATCAATATTGTGAATCTAGATCCTCGAATCAAACTTCCGAATAAAACCCTAATCAAGCTCGTGAATAGAAAATCAAACCCTAATCGAACTCCCAAATCCAGATCCCCTATTTCACAAAATCAAACCCTAATCAAGTTCGTGAAATGAAAGACGAAGGGATCGAAAATGTTACCTGACAATGGAGGAGAGAGAACACTCGAGAATCACTTGAACTCAGAGCCGATGAAGAGAGACGGGGAATATCCCCTATTAAAGAGACGCGGAGCATCACTTGAACTCGGATCTGAGGAAGAGAGACGAGGAAGAGAGAGGCAAAACAAGACCTGAAACCTCAGATGTGAAAAGGGGTTGAAAAACTATGAAAATGCTTACCGGTTAGGGTTTTGAGAGAGAACAACTATCTTTGTAGTTACAGGCCAGAGGAACAGAGAAGATATGAGACGGTGAGTGTAGTCGGCGTTGCCCATCTTCTCTGTACTTTTGTAGTCGCCGACGAGAGGAGAGACAGACTTCTGTAGTCGCCGGCCAGAGAGAAAGGAGAGGAGACAAGAGAAGAGGCAGACTTCTGTAGTCGCCGGCCCGAGGGAAAGGAGACGAGACGAGGAGAGACCAGAGGAAGAGGGAGGTTTTAGGGTCAAGAGGGAGGAGATATTTTATCAAGTGTTAAAATTTACCAAAATTTTGAAACACCGCCAAATTTTTCCAAGTTTTTCCATCCCGGGCGTTTCAATTTTGAGGAGCGTGTTTTAAATTTTTTTGGAATCAACAATTTAACATCAGTCAAAAACAATAACCGTTATTAAAAATTATTTTAACATCATAAATTTAATAACTGATGTAATATAATAAACTAACATTATGCGTATTTCTGACTGATGTAAATAACGTGATGTCTATGAACAGAATTGTAGTAGTGCTTGCACCCTCACCCGACGACTTCGACACCTTCGCTACCCTCTCCGGTCGATCTCAGCTCTCTTCGCGGTAAGTGTCTCGCTCCCTCTTTAATTCATTCTCTTTAATCTTTGAATCTCTGGTTTCTCTCTTTAATCTCAGCCCTCTCTGCTGTGCAACCGTTTAAGAAGAGTCGGCGAGGGACAAAATCGAAGAGCTCCCAGTACCGAGGGGTGACCTATTACTGGAGAATTGGCTAGTGGCAGTCACATATCTAGTATGGTTGATTTCAATTCCTCCCATTTAAATCAGTCCAACATCGTACCAATTACTGTAATTCATTGGTTGGTAGATTTTCACATCCAGTTTTTGCTGTTTTGATTTAACTTTCAAAGACTAGGAAACAAGTTTACTTGGTATGTCTAAATTTGGTGCTGCAATTTGTTTGTCTTTTCTCAGTGCAATGAATTAATTTAGGGTTTGATAGTTTTTTTATGATTTTAGGCGGATTTGATATGGTTCATGCACTTCCTAGATAAATACGGAGTACTATTTCTTATTTGATTCAAATAAACATAAATTGAGTTTTAATTTCATTTCTCAATTTTGGTTGGGTTACATGTAATTAATCTGCAAGGTATTTGACAGAGTTCCTGACAGAGGAGAAATGTCGTTGGTTTCACCTCGCCAAAGAAATAATAATGACCCAAACAAACAAACTAGTATAGTAAGTAATTAAGTAAGGGGTTGAATCCACAGAGAAACAAGTATCTCAATGCAATGTGTATTTATTAATATGTAAGCAAAAATAGGATATGAATGTAAATAGGCAATAAGGAATATAGATAAACTATGAGAAAGATTAGTAAGATTAAATAAAAGATAAAAGAGTAGTGCGTATTTTCGCATACAGTTCGCAAAATTGGTTGGTTTGCTTGATGATTGACTCAATTCATTTTTATTCTTAAAGTTATGCCCACTTGTCTTAGATAGATTGATCGATAACGGGAAATCACTTACATTCACTGCAACACTACAAAGAATAGCATAAAGATCCAAGTACTTTGGCCAGTTAGCAATATCAATTCAATGCAATTAGGAATCAAAAGAACAATCCTATAACCCTAATCTCATAGAAAACAATACAGATCAATTGTTATCATCCTGCAGAGACAATTGATGCTTTCACGGGATCAATTACCTTTGCTTGCTTCAAAGATATCAATCTAATGAAAGGAATCGCTAGCAAAGATGCAAATTCCATCAAGGTAGCTAATCAAGAGGGAATATATGCAATCAAAATATGAGTACAGGGATAATGAAATAAAAATAGAAATTAAGTCTCATAATTTAACCAACCAAGTCTTGAATCATAAGTAAAACCACAAGAATTCTAAGTACTCATAGAATACCTTGAATCTCTAATCTTCGATCCTCTCATCTCTCTTAGAGTTAATGAATTATTCAAGCGTTAGTTCATTGAATGAATAATGAAAATATGTCTAATATAGGGCTGTAATCGGTGGCATAAAAACCCTAGAAAAGATAGATAGAGTTTCCACAAAGATAGAATTAGGATGCTTTGCATAGATCCGGAAACAACGAAAGTGGCGGGTGTCGTTCATCAGCTTTGAAAGCTTCGACAGACTGAATTTATAATGCACTTTCTGTAGTCGTCGTTTGTTCGATTGACGCATATGAATATGCATTGAAAAGATCTTTTCAAGGATTACAACTCTCATGAAGACCTCAAAAGCTAATTCAAAGTTCTCATATGCTTAAAGATGAGGTTTCTCCACTTCCTTCATTTTCGCACTCGTTTCTTAGCTCTTCTTAGTCCATTTGCTCCGTGATTTCTCCACCTTTCGAGCTCGGATCTTAAGATCTACAAATAAGCACTAAAAACAGTAGATTTCAAACTTCGAATACCAAATGATCAAAAATGCAAATAAGCTTATTAAACATGCAATATGGAAACTTAATGCACCTAAGACCACCTATAAATGCCCATACAAAATATGTGTTATCAGTTGCCATGCATTAAGCTCCGAGGAGTAGGAGTAGACATAAATTTCAACCGGAAGACTATCAAGATGACTTAATCAATTGCGCACTATCCAATATGTTAAACCTTATTGTAAAGAAGAGAAAGGGACATGTTTGTTCTCATATTATGAATTACTAATTGGCCCCTTGAACAGAGTTTTTCAAGTACATGATTCTTGAAATTCATTTCTATACGAATGAATAAGGATGGTTGGAATACAAATGCATCCTTGTTATCATTGAGATTATTTATTGAAATCTTATATAATTTTTATGTCGTCATGCAAACCCAAGGAAAGCAATGTTTTGGATCTTCTTGTGCCATCATTTTCTTTTCTTTGTACTTGGGTGAGAACTTAGAACTCCATTTTTCTGTTCACCATGACCATCAGTCCCTGAATCATAATTAATAACTTGCTACTCTTTTTTTAATTATTATTATAGCTGGAGCTTTACGAGGAACTGCGGTAGAGAAGGTTTCTGATATCTCAATCTTTTGATGCATGGTTTCATTTAATAGGTGTGATTCCATGAAACATTGAATATATTTATTTTTAGAGCCTGCCAGGTGTCAAGAAATATTTCAAGTTCCTATATATAGTAGAATTAGGTGCCAAGAACTTCTAGGAATGTCATATTTCAGTAGACACTCACATGTTATTGCTATGTCCTTGTGAACTTGATGCCCTTGGTATTAGGCATAAATGTGTAAGATGCATTTTATATTTTTCTGTAGTTGACAGAATTGTTATGTTTCCATAGTCTCCTTTCTAGATTTTGAGGTTAGAAAAAGGCAATGGTTGAATCCTTTTTCTAATTACTGAATTACTGAAGTTTAGGTTTGTCTTTGAATCTCCTTGGACAAAGATATTTTCCTCCATCGTGACAAAAGTTTCATGCCCCAAAATCCAGTAGCTTGGAGTCCATGGAACTTTCTTGGAAGTTCTTAGAGTAAAGTGACCTTGACATACTGACTTAATGTGCTACAGATAGATAAATTTTTCCCTCTGTACATAGGATTTGTTACTAACTATTTTATTCTAAAAAACCGTGGTCAAGGTGCAATGCACATGCTGAACACAGGTTTCAGTGAGTGGGTTGTGGCTCGATTGAGGAATGACTTATTGAGTCACCTAATCCAGCAAGTGAGACCAATGACTTTTGATGATTTTATGATAATTTTTTTGTTTTATCAAAGTTAAGACTTAAAATCTTGTTTTCATTTCAAAGATGAAATTTGCACACCTTGTACCAAGTTAGGGGCTGGTTTTCATGGACAAATGCTCTATCCATCCACTTGACGGATGAGGTCCTAGTAAGAGAGTTCAGATTTAAAGACTCTTCTGTAAGACCAATATGGAAAAAGAAAAGAAAAACATCTAAATCATCGTCGAGCTGAAAGATGCTAGGATAAGCACAGATGTGTATATACACAAACCTTATAAGGCCATTTCTGCCATGGCAAGTCTCTTCTACCCACTGGCATTCCATCTCTCAAAGCGTACACAGATATTTTGAAGTTAAGCAAGAAGCAAAAAAAATCAGATTGCAGGATCATACGACAATAATCAATGGCAAATCCAAGGAGGAGGATGAACTAACTGGAAGTCCAACTGCAATACTCAGTAAGGCTATCCTGATGACACCAGCTCTCATATTCACTCCTGGATTAAAAGTCAATTTTGAGTTCTCAAGACTGCCATACATAGTACCTACCAAAGAGAGACAGTAAAAGATTATGGATGCAGGACTTTTGCAAGTAACGTGATAAAATTCATACAAATCAAAATTAAGTTTACAGTGCTTGTTTGGTTTGCTAAAGTTAATTAGGAAATGCAATCATGAGAAGAATAATTCATAGGAATTAACTTCCCACGTATTACAATTACAAATCATGTTTTCAACCAAATGAGCACTAACGTATTGTATTTATGTCCTAATACGAATTGACAGCTAAAAACGAAGGATCTTTGTTAAAATTAAAGCCATCACAACAAGTCCTAAAAAAATCTTGGATAAAGACAGGTCACAGACAATCATACAGTTTCTATTTCTAAAGATTGCAATGAGAATTGGTGAGCCGTTTCAACACACCTTGCGGAGGCTCCAAATTAGAGCAACAAATGACTTTTTTTTAATAGATACTCCGTAGTTTACAGCAATGAATGAGCACAAACAATTGGAAATAAATTGCCAAAAAAAAATTGCAAACACCATTAATTGAGATAATCACGGAGTGACCATAAAATAATGTTAAAACAATTGATAAATCCCTTATTTTTAGACTGCATTAATTAACGAGTACATCATACACTAAGTAGTCTAAGCTAGACACTATGATAGTTATATTGTAATATCAAAAGTACCAACATCATACATTGAGTAATCAAATATAACAAGAATCCTACAATGTACTTTAGACAACTTTAACATCCTTAAAATAAGGATAATAAAAAAAGTTAGGGCATATTAAATTCTAAAGGAATTCTAGAACATATTCATAGCCATACTCTCTCCATGCATCCATATATATATATATATATATATATATATATATATATATATATATATATATATATATATATATATATATATATATATATATATATATATATATATATATATACGTGATAGATCTAAATAAGCCCGTCAAGAACTTGGGGGCACAGTTGTCTTTTATCAGGTATATTTATAGAAACCCTAATTCCCGTTACATATAAGGGAGAATTAGCTAGAGTTCTGGGGGCTTCTCTGACCGCCGACAAACTTTGACTTGAGCGTCGGAGGCTCCTCCGAGGGAGCGAGCCCCGCCTCTTCCTCTACTTATATGCAGGGAAGATCGATCAACACCAAGAAGGATCAAGGTGCAGATTTCTCTCAAAACAATACGTACGTAAGAAACAACTTCAATTAACGGTCGAGATTGAGCATCCTACCTCCAAAAACATATACATCAAATTAACGAGATTTTCTTACACGACTCATATGTTGTGTTAGGTGACTCATTTCGGTTGCGCCCTTAAATAATAAATAATCGATATTTTATAATTATTTTTTAAACAAAAAAAATATAATCTATTTATCTATATACTAAAGTTATGTAAAAAATAATTATAACTTAAAAAAATATTTCCCCCTCTTTTTGAAGGGATATATATATATATATATATATATATATATATATATATATATATATATATATATATATATATCAAATTAGGTAATAAATTAAGGTACTAAATAAAGTAGGGATTATATAATTAAAAGTTGGTATTGCAAAAGTAATTACAGAATAATTAAGAGAGTGTCACATAATATTAGAGCGTTAACTTTTAGTATATAGAAGATATACAAGTACTGATGATTAATATTAATAACCCTAAAATATAATTTGTAGCATAAATTTTTTATGAGGAAAGTTCTATAAGGTTTTAGTTGCATTGTTCACCTAACCAAATTAATAAGTATAGCTATTTTTTTAAGAATCAGTAAATAAATAAATAAATATTAAATTGTGTTGATAAAGATAATTTATCTATTCAAATAATGATAAATAAAACCTTCCTCTTTTTAGAGATAGCTATTTGTACTTGTAATGTTTTGATTGTTTAGTTTGATATCATGTTAGTTGGTGTAGATATAATCTTGAGCAAGTGATTTGGGCTTTTATATCTGAAGAATCATAAGACAAAATGTCATCCAACCTTCTATAGACTTGTCATCCTTAGACCCAAAAAGTAAGTTATAATTCTCCTTTAATTTGATCCTAATATCGATCCTTCATATATCCTTAATGTCTTAATTCATTGAAGACTTGTTTAGTTTAATACCCATTTTAGCGGGCACTACGCCAGATCACTATTCAGGCGATGGACCCAACCAGTCACCTCAAACAGAGTTCTGGTAGCCCCGTATTGCAGGTGACGAAAGTCCGTCGCCTGAATAGTCATCGTGTCGAATTCATCCCAAGAGACTTCTGGCGACGACCATTACAAAACTCATCGGCCAAAGTGTCTTCAGGCGACCAAAAATATTCCTCGCCAGAAAACTTGTCAGATATTTAAGGCCTTCCTAAGCCCGCCCATCATCATCCGGGCGACCACATTGATTCTTTTAAATGACGACTGTTTTCGTCGCCCCAATGTAATACTTTGAACATTGAAGTTATTTGAGGGGACAAGCACACTAACATGTTCGTCACCCCAATGTTGTCTAAATGATTTTGAAGCGAGTTGGGGCGACGAGGTACACAACAATGTTCGTCGGGGGATAGTCGAAGCGACTAGATCACCTCATATATGTTCATCGCCCAATGTACGTTCTCATATATAATTTCATTCAGGCGACCACATTAAATTATAAATGTTTGTCACCCAAACATATGATTTTTTTAATAAAATACAAACGATGTTAGGCGACCATAGTGTTCATATATGTTCGTCGCTCCAAAGTAATATTTTATTTTATTTTACCCTCAAGCAACGAGTTAGTGGGTCTATGTTCGTCGCTAGAACGTGATTTTATATTTAAAAAAATATTTTATATTGGCAACATGCCCCCTGTTTTATACCATACGCCTTGTGTAGTTCAATTACACAATGCACACAAGACACAACTTATTTTACACCATTAATTTGCATTCATCAAATGCACAACACATTCAAAGGAGAGAACACAATCAAACTAAACCATATACACATCACAAACGTACTAAACATTCATACCAACCATTCAAAAACATTTATACCAAGTTAGCAACCATTCAAAAATATTCTTACCTTGTTCAACTCACATAAGTAAAATTACCAAAAATAAATTGATCGATCAAATCACTTGAAATGAATAAAATATAAAATCATAACTTTAGTTGGACATGAAAGATAATAATTTGTCTATAACGAATTTTATATCATCTACTTAAATACTTAATAATCAAACATAACATGCATTACATATTCAATTTGAAGCTTATGAGCCAATTAGTAGATTATATATTTAATCATATTTAATTTTACTAAAAATACTTTTTTGAAATACACAAATAACATGCATTACATATTCAATTTAATAAAATTGATTATCCGAAAGTCCCGAACAAACATGGTTCAACAAATTTAACCCAAACAATTAAAAGTTTGAAACAAACGTAGACCCGCTTCTACTTGAAACCTGAATGAGACCGGCCCAAATACCGACCCGAAACCCGAAAGAGACCGACCCGATTATGACCGAAAACCCGAATGGGTCCAACCCGATTCTGACCGAAACCTGACCAATATGAATTTTATTTTCACCGAATCTGACCCGACCCGACCAAGCCCGATATAGAAATTTTGACCGAGTTGACCCGACTCATCAGTTACCCGATCCGAATGTAATCGACCCGAACCGGACTGGATAACCCGAATTGCCAGCTCTAGCCGGTCCTATAGTTTTATAGGCCCGGGGCAGGAGAAAATTATAGGCCCTCGTATTATATATCCCCTTTGTTCATAAATACATATTGTTTAACATTTCAACACATTTTTAAATAGCTAAAAACTATGTAAAATATCAATTTTTAAAAATAATTTAATACAATACATATTGGTAATAAGTATTCCATTCGTCTCAAAATACATATCACTTTACTTATACAACATTTTTTAAAAACCTAAAAAAAACTATGTAAAATATCAATGATTTTGCTAATTTGTTGATAATTTCATACTTATTACTAACAACTATAACATTATTTTAAAATTTTAGTAAAAAATAATATTTTATAGAGTTTTAGCTGTTTAAAAAATATTATCAAAAGTCAAACATGTATTTTGAGATGGAGAAAGTAGTAAATTATATAAAAATTAGTTAAAATTTGATGTTTATATAATTTTTAACTTTATAAAAAATGTGTTAAAAAAGTCAAACAACATTTAATTTAGAACATATTAGAGCCCATGATGTCATTTACATATTAGGGCATGAGAAAATTCACAAGTAATCTCTTATTCATTTAATTTAGAACATATTAGGGCCCATGATGTCATTTACATATTAGGGCATGAGAAAATTCACAAGCAATCTCTTATTCATCGTTGTTGGGTTGGATTGGAGTAAATGAGACTAATTAGAAGATATCGGAAGTACTATAGATAAAGGGATTGTGGAGGATTCGATGTGATGTGGTGCTTTGGGTAATTGGGATGGCATAGAGATTCTCTGGGGGTAATGATGGGAAATAGAGGCTTGAGTGATGATGTCGTGGTTCGAGGAATTGTGATCTAAGACGACTTAGGAAAATGTGGAATAAGGAACTGGAGTATTGAGAATCGCGATTGGCTAAGTTTATAGTGAGGTTCGGAATGGTGATTTGGTGCGATGAATGACGTAGATTGCTATGATCTTATTGGGATGTGGAGCGATACGGTTCGGATTAATTGTGTCTTGGTGAGTTAGTTGGATAGAATGTGACTATGAGATTTGGGATCGATGCGGGAACTTGATGATGCGTGGTTATGAGTTAGCACTAGAACGTTCTATGAGGTAGAAATTGTCGAGGGTAGGCGGTCGAGTAATTCTGTCGAGGGTAGGCGGTCGAGTAACTATCAAGGTGGATTAGCAGTGGGAATGCTTAGTGGTATCGAAAGTAAGATTTGAATCATGGGGTGACTTAGGATTTCTCCTTAAGAGATAATAGTCGAGCGAAATTTGAAGGACATGGGAGGAATGTATAAAATGGATAGGGAGTCATGGTAGATGGTTGAGATGTTGGGCTTGAGGAAATAGGAAATTGGATGGTTGTGGATTCCGGGATGTGGGTTCTAGATGGTTAGGTCCAATGTTAGGACTTGAGCTTGAATTATTGAGGAAAATTGATCCTTAGATGACTTGATGACCTAAGAGTTAAAATACCCAGTAAGAGATTTGAGATTTAAACTTGATTTGCGAATATTATGAGGCTAGAGAGATTATCTATGAATGGGATATATGATGAGCGAGATGCAATGGTATTTAGATCTATTATCGGATTCGCGTTGGTAGACCTAGGTGAGGTTTGATCTTGACATGAGAGTTGATGATGGATGAGTGATGGTTGTGTTCTGTTGTGATTGGTAACTGTATGTGGACTACCTTGACTATGTGACATGTCGATATGTGATAGAGTTAGTCGTGATGTGTGCTTCCATTGTGATGAAATTGCTTAACTAACGTCGGGTTTGAAAGATTTTGAGTGATTCTTAAAAAGGGCTAACTTGGATGTTGGGAGAACGAACGCGACCGAGAATGTAAAGGCTCGGATTTTAAATCCTAATTTTATCGGAAAAAGGAAATTTAAAATTTAATTAAATCGGATTTAAACCCCGTTTAACAGATTCGACCTGAATTTAAATATTTGACGAACGGTTCCGTCTTTTCGCCTCGAAAAAATTTAAAATAAATTCGGATGATGTTATCCTTTTAAGTTTTAAAAATCTAATTGATCGAGGAAGCGAGAGTCGGGAAAACTAACATTCGGGGATTAATTTCGGGATTCGAAATTCGCGTATTCGGTATTTAATTCTGGGTGTGGGTTAACCAAACCCACACGCCACAAATCTCACCTACTACCGTACCCTGCCCCACACCCATCCCCCTAGCTCACCCACCCCCGTCTATATCAGACCACCCTCCATCACCATCACCCTCACATCCTCGCCATTCACCTTCACCACCCTTCACCATCCTCCAAGGCCACCTCCTCCTCCCATCACCTGCCACCACGCCACCACCGTCACCTCCTCCCCTCAACCACCATCGCCATCTCCATCGCCCGAGCATCACCATCACCACATCGTCGTCGCCCCTTCGAGCACCACCACCACCTCCAGCCGCCTTCCATCGTTGCCGGACCACCACCAGCGCCGCCAGCAGTCACCCAGGAACCGCCAGGGGCTGCCAACGTCACCACCAGAACCATCGCGAGCCACCACGACTCTTTTGTTCTGTTTTGGCAAGCTAACTTCCGGACCAACAAGCCATCGTGAGCCACCGAAGACGCCCAGGACTCCGATCGAGAGCTCCGAAGTCGCGAAAAAACCCATCTCGGTGAGCTCCGAATTTATCCTCGTTTCGATTCGTTTTTGAGTCTTTATCGATGCTTAAACTAGTCGGGAGTGTGCGTGAGCTGAGTGCGGGACGATCGGATGAGGTCGAGAGCTCCGACGATCGTTGGAGCTCGGTCGGTGTGTACGAGAACGCGAGGGCGAGAGGCGAGGCGAGGCGAGAGCGAGAGCAGGCGGTGTTGTGGGAGCGCGAGCCAGACCGAGGCGGGGCTGGGCGAGGCGGAGCCGGTGAGTCCGGGCGAGCTCAGGCGCGGTGTCGAGGCTGGCGCAGGCGAGCTCGGACTGAGCTTGGCGGGAGTCATTCAAATGAGGAAGAAGACCGTGGGTCCCACCTTTATATATATATATATATATTATTTGTTTTAACATTTAACCGGTTAGGAGTATATATAATTACGGGTTTGGTTCGGTTCGGTTCGGTTTGGATTTATCCGTTTATTTATTAATTATTTAAAGATATATAAAATATTAGAAAATATTATTTGAGACTTTAAAATATAAATTATTATTTCGGGAGATTTATAAAGGATTGGTTTATTAAATAAAAATGGGTTGGAATTACTTTATAAAAGTTTTAGAGTTGTCTTTGTAAAAGTGTTTAATAAACGGTGTTTTTAAAAAAATAATAAAATTATTTGGGTTTTAAATAAATTATTAGATCGATCGATTTAAAAGTGAGAACTTGGAAAAGAATCTCAAGGTCGGATAATGATTTAGTAAATAATTGCAAAAAGGAGTTTTACTAATATTTTCAAAGGTTGGATTCTAACTCGGATTTGAAACAGATTTGAATCTAACTTGAGAATCTAATTTGTTGGGAATGATTTATATGAATAAACAAATTCCTAAGTTTTGATATTTGAAATGGGAATTTGAGATATTGGAATAATTCATGGGAATAAGAATGCGATGAGTTGACTAAGGATGATGATGATGATATTATGATCGCATTGAGGAAGGTATCGGATTATGAGGGATAATGAAATTAAATGAGAAATGGAGACGGAATCATAACGTTGATAATGATGAAATGGATGGGTTATGTTATTATGTGTACCTTATATGTTTCTTATGTAACTTGTGTGCTTGTGTAAATTAGGCTTAGACTTATTAAATTATTTATGAAATTTCTAGGTGATTTCTGATCTGTTGGATTGCTCACCCCTGCTGCCCTATTTTGCTGCTCTGCGTTTCCAGGTAAGTCCTCCGGGGCTTACTCAAGTTAGAACCTCATGCCTGATGTGTCATATAGTGTGTAGGTGTTGCATCCTGCATAATCATGTAGTATCATGCTTAGGTTGCACAATTAATCGAGCATCTGTATTCTCTTTGCGTATGGTAGAACGGCCGTTAAATTGTGAGTCCTAGAGTCATTTGCTAGGGTCATAGGACGGTCCAGTCCCATCGGACTTAGTCCTCATCGAGTCAGACTGTTAAATTGACGAGCATGACTATTGATACGATTGATGATGTTATGATATTGAACGCGACCGGTTCCCGCACTAACGAGCATGGGTGCGGGAGTATAAAACGCGGTCGGTTCCAGCACTATCGAGCATGGGTGCGGGAGTAGGAGAGGGACATGTCACTTGGCATTCTGTGCGGGATCCCATTTAATCGCTTTATATTTATATAAACTGTTAGCATGCTTGTGTGTTTAATATTTCCGCACTGCATTAGAGCATCCTTTATTTAGGTATAGGCATACTATATGTTCTCAGCGAGGTCTTCAGGGCCCGCATGAGTGGCTCGACCTTGACTTCGTGGTTAGTTTCAGGTACCCGTACCCTTACTTGATCATGTGCTGATGTGGCGGGGAATATCTCATGGCGCAGTGAGAGGGAGAGAAAGACTAACTTGAACTCCACACTTTTGCTACTTATTTCCTCGTATTTGGTTTTCACCCGGCCCTGCCGTGGCAACTTGTATTATGTTATTTCCTTTCTTATGCTTTCGAACTTAAAATGTTTCTAGCGACTTAGGCAAGTAGGACAAGTTCGGAAGACCTAACGGCCCTATCGCGAATTTTAGGGTGCGAAATCCCTTCTTTTATCATTAAAACTTTGTTTTAAAACTCAACCCGTACTCGAATTGCAAGATCCGAACGAAGGTATCCAACCCTTCGAAACGTAACCCGAATATTTATATTTGGGCCGTTACAAAGGTGGTATCAGAGCTAAGGTTTTGCAAACCGAGTACAATAGGTTGAAGATTGTTTTGAAAATCGCCCAATGATATCAAATGGTTTTGGAAAATGTTTAAAGGGCAAAATGATTTTAATTGGACTTAAAACCTAAATGAATAACGGGGAAACAATCTCGTGGGTAGAGACCAAAGCGATAGACCTCCCTTATGGATGTAGAACTCGGGGAATGGTAGGCAAAATACTAGCTTTTATTTACAGATGGGCCTAGAAGACTCCAAGGAACACCACGGAAGTTGGAGTGTCGAGTTAGGAGGCCGTCAGGTTCTTGCCCCTCCGGTCAGCCGTCCCTCGAAGGACGGCATAGATCGTCTCTGTGATTGTATGCATTATATCCAATTGAGCCCGAGGGCGATCCTCCTCGAAGAGGATCATATTAATCTTGTTGAGTGCTATTGTGCATAGGATAGCGAACTAATCGGTATGCCTTAACCAGAATCATGTTATTGAATGTGTAAACGGGATAGCGGGAGGAAACCTTGACCTTCTGTAATTGGAATACCTGTCTTGTCGGAATAGTTCTTCCATAACTCTACCCCCTTGATGATTCCGATTTCGTCATCCGTCCCACCAAAACATCCAGGCTTGTAGCAAGGTCGAAAAGCGTCTGCCCTCCCTGTTTCGAACCCTGTTCTATTCTAGCATCGATGCTTCTATCGAGTCTCGTACTTGAGATTGATGTCCACGGGAAATTTGGGTTGATCAACTAACTACCTTCGAAAATCGTGTCGGATTTTAGGGTTACCTAAGTATGTTAGGGAAGGTGATTATTGAAAAGATCCGAGTTAGAAGTGAGTTGTCTTATGGAGTCATCCCTCTCGATTCTTATAATGATCAACCGTGTCTTCTTGCCACAAGAGTCTAAACACGAGTTCTACCCTTCCCTCTCAGAAGCAGTGTGAATGTCCTTGTGTCCTACCGAACGAGCCATAGTAGCATCCACGGGGAAATGGGGTGATGAGTCGATGAATGGCCTTGGAGAATTCTGTCGGTTATAGTCGTAGCCATTCTTGTGGTTGCATGACATATTATAGTGGTGTATTTCAGCATGACTTGCCCGATATCTTGCACGGTTGCTCTTATGAGATGTATGTGTCATATGTATGGAACTTCCATGATTATTGTCTTCCCATGAATTAGGCCCATGATAGTGTGGTCAACCCTCGTTGTATGTTTAATATATGAGATGACTGTCCTAGCATGCTGAATTAATCTAATTAGACCATGTTGACTGTGTACATGTTTAATGAGCAATTATAGTATCATGTAGGACATATGTCTCCCATTTATAGGCCCTCGTACGACTATGTGCCGTCCTTGTCTTACGATGTGAATATGGATGTATGTGATGCGATAGGTACCTCCTAGCGTGTTTGCTTTGGCCCCATGATATTACGACCTGCTTATGTGTATCTAACTGAGTGATAAGTCATGTATATAATGTCCTTGGATGTTGCTAAAACTAGTGCAACTTATGCCACACATGTCCCATGTTCGTTCATGCATATATGTTCTTAGTATATCAATCATGATTAGTGAATGAAATGATAGGTTGCTAGCTTCTTCTGTGAACGTGTAAAGTGGATGATATGAACATGTTATGAATGCATAGATCGCTACTTCTCGAGATAGATGCATGTTAGTGTGGAATGATGTGATGATATTCGTGATTATTATATGTTTGCGTGCCACAGTTATAACCTCATTGAATACCCTAAGGGCATCGTTGTAACTCTCGGGTTGGGATCTTGTCTCTGGTCTTGTCGTCTCTAGTCGTGGTCCATCTCTGAATCCTTATGGAAGTCATGTTGTCCTCCCTTGTATCTCCCCTATCTCCGTAACTTTTAACCTTTGCGATTCCTTCATGAGCGTCGACATGGAAGAAAGAACGAATGGCTAGATGGCACCGGAGTGGTGCAACGGAAGCATGACGAGTCCATGTCCCATAGACTCCAGGAACGACATCACCGATGGAAAAAGGAATGAACATGCTAGAAGATGGCAGTCGTGAACAAGATCCTTCCAACTGACTCGAGGAAGAGCATCCTTAATTCAAATTGCGGTGCTTCTATACTAATCGGAATTGATGTTGTGCGATTGGCCTAGAACTGACCTAATTGAGTATGTGATGATGAATGTGTTGAACTGGTAGTGAATGATTGCATGACTGATTTATGCCTATGATGATGTGCCTTGGTGCTTAGTATTTTGACTCGCTAGTAAGAAAGATATATAGGTCCTATATGTTGATGGTGCTTCTGTCTGAGTATGAGTCGTGAGATTCTTCGATAAGTTGGGTCGGAAAGTGACAGGTAGATTGAGGTCTTCAGATCTAGTCGTTGGTCGTGTGAGGTGGAGTACGGGAAGAATGTGTTTGCTTAAGTAGAGCCGAGCGAGTTTTAAGACTCGTAGGAGATAGTGGTTAGCAGGGTTATCGGATGAGCTTCCACATGGGTCTTAGAGCGGGGATTTGGGTTAGGATGGCGAGATTTTGAGGGAGATGTCCTAGTGAGAAGTGGTAGTCTAGGGAGGTAGTGTGTGCGGGTAGTATAAGAGAGTGGTTGGCTAAGGTCTAAACTAGTTTCATTAAGGTGATCTTGAGATTGGGTATGGGTAGAGGCAGTTAGGATAGTTCTAGAGGTGGATGGGCGAGCTAGGAGTGGATCGGGGGATTCTTGAAGGGAGGTGTTGTGAGACGGATTGGTGTGCTAAGGAAGGTGTCTAGATGGCCTATGAGCGGATCTTGGGCGGTGTCGAGGATGATCGATTAAGGAACATCTGAGGAATCGTAGAATTTGGGACTAGGTGGTGTGTGCTGTGAGTGGGAGCGATTTTGGTAAGGGATGAGGTTGAGGAATTGCTAAGGATGAGTAGTATAGGGTTGCTTGGAAATCATAGATCTTAAGGATTAGGTTGTGCGATATCGGGACTGTTTACGAGATAAGTATTTGGGCAGTTAGGGAAGATTGGGAATTGCTTGGAGAAGTTTTGAGTGAAGGATTCTAGATGCGTCGTCGGAGGATTCTAGTATAGGGAAGGAATCAAGGTTGATGTATGGAAATTGCTTTGGCTATTGAGGTATTGATGAGGTAAGATGAATCTTCAAGGAAAGGCTGGTAGCTAGGAAGGAATGTTGTTGAGGTTGCTAGTAAGACTTTTGGCTTGAGGATGAGATAGGGAGGTTCTGAGCATGGATTGGGGAGCTAGGTAAAGCGAAAGGTATTGGACACACTAAAGGATGAAGAAATTTTCGAAGGTTTGGCGAGATTGCGGTAATTGGTAAATTCGGATGAGGATGTCATAAGAATTTTGTGAAAATGAGAATCGGTACATAAGGGCTTGAGCGGTAGAGATTTCGAGGTTCGAGGAAGTGTGATCTAGGGAAATTTGGGAACATGCGAACATGAGGAAACTAATCTAGGTAGAGGGTGTCGGAAATTCTATAGGTCGGAGGATTACGGAAGACTTGGTAAATTTGCAATGCTATGGTTAATTCAGAATTAGGATGACATCGAGTTTCCTTGGGAATAATGATTAATGGATAGAGGCTTAAGATGTCATGGTTAAGAAGTGATAGCTTGGGGGAAAATTTGAAGTTTGAGGAGATGAGGAACTAGAGTAGGACAGCTTGCGGAGTTGCGATTGGTTAAGGTTTCGTGAGGTCCGGAATGGAGAATTTAGGCTGGTGGCAGGTGAATTATCACGATCTTTTGGGAAAAGAATTGATATGGTTTAGATCGATTGGGTCTTGAGAGCTAGATAAGTGGGTTGTGATGTGGGTTACTTGGGATAGGCGCGGGTAATGAGGAACTTGGTGATTCATGGTTGAGAGTTAGCACTAGATGGTCTTCTGCGTTAGAGTTGTCGGAAGTAGACGGTTGAGCGAATTCTAGCAAGGGAAGATGTGAGTGTTGTTTGGGATATGAGATTGGCATAGGAGGTGAACTCTTGTTGGTAATGTCGAGGATATAAGGATGGGAATGTCACGTGTGAGATGGTCAGTAGGAGTTGGGTTCTTAGAGGTGGAGGATTAGTGAGAGTGCTTAGCAGTGCGGGAAGAGTGGTCTGAGTAGCATGGTGATTCGAGATGTCTCTTGATAAATGATAGTCAGATGGATTCTTGTGAGCCTAGGAAGAGTAAGAGATATTGCTAAGGGACATCTAGATCGATCGTAATAGAGGTTCGGTTGAGGACTTTAGTTTGAGATAATAAAGTAAGATTCGAGTATTGAGGTGACTTGGGATTTCCTCTTTAAAGGTAGTGATGGGACTGGTAGGTAATCCCTAGGACGAGAGTGTGTTTGATAGGGAGTCTTGGTAGATGATTGAGATGATGGGCTTGGTGTAGTAGGTAATTTAATGTCGTGAATTCTGAAATATGACACTAGCTATTTGAATGGAAAGTTGGGACTTGAGCTTGAGATATTGAAGTAGGTTGATCCTTAGAGAACTTGTTGACCTAAGTCTTGAGATGCCTAATAAGTGGTTTGGGATTTAGATTTTTGACTTGCGGATGTTATGGATGAAATTGGAGAGTTATCTACGAGTTGGGTTATATAATAAAGTAAGATGCAATTTTACTAGAGGCGATTATGTTATTTGAGATTGGTGAACCTAGATGAGGCTTGTTTTGACTTGAGACTTGATGTTGAGTGAGTAAGTGGGGGTTGTGTTCTATCGTGATTGGTAACTGTATATGGACTTCCTTAACTATGTGACCCATTGATATGTGATAGAGTTAACCTTGTTATGTGCTGCCGTCGTGATGAAATGAAAATTCTTGACATGATAAATTCTGTAATGCTAATACTCTGACGAGACGATGATTACCCTATTAATTTGTGGAGGCTGGGACTTGAATAATAGGTGGATTCTATGCTATGAACTATGTGATGATCCTTGATATGCTATTATTTGAATAGATTATGCTGCTATATGACTTGGTAACCTTATACGAGATTCTGAGATTCATGAATATTGAGCATGGTAGCGTATTGACTTAATAGATGGGACCGAATTGAAGCTTGGAACCTAGGAAGCGAATATGGGACTAGCCCTTAGAGGTGGATGGTAAGATGATTTGGGACGTTGGGAATGCTTTTGACTAACGTCGAACTTGAAGTTTTGAAACGATGCTTTCTAAAGGACTAAACCGGACTTCTAGGAAAACTAAAACAAGCCGAGCTTTTCATTATAACGCCCCACAAAGTGGATACAAGTATTTTACGGGGGCACTCGTAGATTTCTTGCTAAGACCTAGTGGGACGCTATAATACTTTTCGAGTTATGATATGACCGAGAAGTCGAAATAAGGATGTGGTAGGGGCCCATATCACATTCTTACTACGACCTATTGGGGATATTATGGTCACGACAATGGTACTGTGAGATCTCATGGGGGCACTTATGAGATGCTTACGGAATCAATTGCATGATCCTTGGACTCACCAATTCCAAACTTCATCCCCAGTTTTAAAAATGATTTTAGTCTCGGGGACGAGACTTGTTTTTAGAGGTGGATGATGTAAAGGCTCGGATTTTAAATCCTAATTTTATCGGAAAAAGGAAATTTAAAATTTAATTAAATCGGATTTAAACCCCGTTTAACAGATTCGACCTGAATTTAAATATTTGACGAACGGTTCCGTCTTTTCGCCTCGAAAAAATTTAAAATAAATTCGGATGATGTTATCCTTTTAAGTTTTAAAAATCTAATTGATCGAGGAAGCGAGAGTCGGGAAAACTAACATTCGGGGATTAATTTCGGGATTCGAAATTCGCGTATTCGGTATTTAATTCTGGGTGTGGGTTAACCAAACCCACACGCCACAAATCTCACCTACTACCGTACCCTGCCCCACACCCATCCCCCTAGCTCACCCACCCCCGTCTATATCAGACCACCCTCCATCACCATCACCCTCACATCCTCGCCATTCACCTTCACCACCCTTCACCATCCTCCAAGGCCACCTCCTCCTCCCATCACCTGCCACCACGCCACCACCGTCACCTCCTCCCCTCAACCACCATCGCCATCTCCATCGCCCGAGCATCACCATCACCACATCGTCGTCGCCCCTTCGAGCACCACCACCACCTCCAGCCGCCTTCCATCGTTGCCGGACCACCACCAGCGCCGCCAGCAGTCACCCAGGAACCGCCAGGGGCTGCCAACGTCACCACCAGAACCATCGCGAGCCACCACGACTCTTTTGTTCTGTTTTGGCAAGCTAACTTCCGGACCAACAAGCCATCGTGAGCCACCGAAGACGCCCAGGACTCCGATCGAGAGCTCCGAAGTCGCGAAAAAACCCATCTCGGTGAGCTCCGAATTTATCCTCGTTTCGATTCGTTTTTGAGTCTTTATCGATGCTTAAACTAGTCGGGAGTGTGCGTGAGCTGAGTGCGGGACGATCGGATGAGGTCGAGAGCTCCGACGATCGTTGGAGCTCGGTCGGTGTGTACGAGAACGCGAGGGCGAGAGGCGAGGCGAGGCGAGAGCGAGAGCAGGCGGTGTTGTGGGAGCGCGAGCCAGACCGAGGCGGGGCTGGGCGAGGCGGAGCCGGTGAGTCCGGGCGAGCTCAGGCGCGGTGTCGAGGCTGGCGCAGGCGAGCTCGGACTGAGCTTGGCGGGAGTCATTCAAATGAGGAAGAAGACCGTGGGTCCCACCTTTATATATATATATATATATTATTTGTTTTAACATTTAACCGGTTAGGAGTATATATAATTACGGGTTTGGTTCGGTTCGGTTCGGTTTGGATTTATCCGTTTATTTATTAATTATTTAAAGATATATAAAATATTAGAAAATATTATTTGAGACTTTAAAATATAAATTATTATTTCGGGAGATTTATAAAGGATTGGTTTATTAAATAAAAATGGGTTGGAATTACTTTATAAAAGTTTTAGAGTTGTCTTTGTAAAAGTGTTTAATAAACGGTGTTTTTAAAAAAATAATAAAATTATTTGGGTTTTAAATAAATTATTAGATCGATCGATTTAAAAGTGAGAACTTGGAAAAGAATCTCAAGGTCGGATAATGATTTAGTAAATAATTGCAAAAAGGAGTTTTACTAATATTTTCAAAGGTTGGATTCTAACTCGGATTTGAAACAGATTTGAATCTAACTTGAGAATCTAATTTGTTGGGAATGATTTATATGAATAAACAAATTCCTAAGTTTTGATATTTGAAATGGGAATTTGAGATATTGGAATAATTCATGGGAATAAGAATGCGATGAGTTGACTAAGGATGATGATGATGATATTATGATCGCATTGAGGAAGGTATCGGATTATGAGGGATAATGAAATTAAATGAGAAATGGAGACGGAATCATAACGTTGATAATGATGAAATGGATGGGTTATGTTATTATGTGTACCTTATATGTTTCTTATGTAACTTGTGTGCTTGTGTAAATTAGGCTTAGACTTATTAAATTATTTATGAAATTTCTAGGTGATTTCTGATCTGTTGGATTGCTCACCCCTGCTGCCCTATTTTGCTGCTCTGCGTTTCCAGGTAAGTCCTCCGGGGCTTACTCAAGTTAGAACCTCATGCCTGATGTGTCATATAGTGTGTAGGTGTTGCATCCTGCATAATCATGTAGTATCATGCTTAGGTTGCACAATTAATCGAGCATCTGTATTCTCTTTGCGTATGGTAGAACGGCCGTTAAATTGTGAGTCCTAGAGTCATTTGCTAGGGTCATAGGACGGTCCAGTCCCATCGGACTTAGTCCTCATCGAGTCAGACTGTTAAATTGACGAGCATGACTATTGATACGATTGATGATGTTATGATATTGAACGCGACCGGTTCCCGCACTAACGAGCATGGGTGCGGGAGTATAAAACGCGGTCGGTTCCAGCACTATCGAGCATGGGTGCGGGAGTAGGAGAGGGACATGTCACTTGGCATTCTGTGCGGGATCCCATTTAATCGCTTTATATTTATATAAACTGTTAGCATGCTTGTGTGTTTAATATTTCCGCACTGCATTAGAGCATCCTTTATTTAGGTATAGGCATACTATATGTTCTCAGCGAGGTCTTCAGGGCCCGCATGAGTGGCTCGACCTTGACTTCGTGGTTAGTTTCAGGTACCCGTACCCTTACTTGATCATGTGCTGATGTGGCGGGGAATATCTCATGGCGCAGTGAGAGGGAGAGAAAGACTAACTTGAACTCCACACTTTTGCTACTTATTTCCTCGTATTTGGTTTTCACCCGGCCCTGCCGTGGCAACTTGTATTATGTTATTTCCTTTCTTATGCTTTCGAACTTAAAATGTTTCTAGCGACTTAGGCAAGTAGGACAAGTTCGGAAGACCTAACGGCCCTATCGCGAATTTTAGGGTGCGAAATCCCTTCTTTTATCATTAAAACTTTGTTTTAAAACTCAACCCGTACTCGAATTGCAAGATCCGAACGAAGGTATCCAACCCTTCGAAACGTAACCCGAATATTTATATTTGGGCCGTTACAGAGAATTTCAATAATTTTAAGGCCAATCCTTTTTAAATTAAGAACCCTTTTTAAATTAAGAACCCTTTTTAAAAATTTCCCCGACCCGAGCTATATTATAACACCCCACGAAGTGGATACAAGCATTTTATAGGGGCACTTGTAGATTGCTTGCTAAGACCTAGTGGAGACTTGTGGTAGGGGCCCATATCACATTCTCACTACGACCAATTGGAGATATTATGATCACGACGAAGATACTGTGAGGATCTCATAGGGACACTTATGAGGCACTTGCGGGATCAATGGCATGATCTTTGAACTCACCAATTTCAAACTTCATCCCCTTGCTTTAGAATAATTTTAGTCTCGAGTACGAGACTTGTTTTTAGAGGTGGATGATGTAAAGAACGAAAATTTTTAAATATTATTTTATAAGATCTTGGGCTAAGATTGATTTTTTAAAATTTTAAATGATTCGGAAAATTTTGGAAAAATCCGTCCTCGAGCAACTTATCGCCAAAAAAAATAATAAATATAAATTCCCACATTTCAAGATAGGGGATTCAACGGGTTTTAATTCCACTCCCAGGCTCTGGAATTTAAAATTTGATTAAGATTTAATAGAGTCGGATTTTGGGTCGAGTTAGCGGGATTCGAGGTTTATTTCCAGGCATTCAAATAGGGGTTTTGGGACCCCTTGTGGCTTTGCTTTTGTTTCCCCTCCCTTCACCCGAATTGCAAACACAAAAGCACCTCCCTCCTTACAATTCTTGTCTTCTTCCTCTTCTTTCCTATACAAATAAGATAACAAGCTCTCCAGCTGCAACCTATTTCCCCATTTCAGCAGCTACCACCCATCACACTGCATCACTATTTCCCCCATTTCAGACCTTGTTGACTCATTTCAAAAACAACCCAAAACCCGAAAGCCACCTAGCTCCCTGCACACAAAACACCAACAATTAAACCCCTTTTTGTTATTTCAAATTAAAACCCAAGCTACCTCCTTTCCAATCTCAAATTCCCAGCCCTTCCTCCTTGGCTCTTGTGGTTAGCGGGCTAACAAAACCCCACCCGAGGCCACCGGTCAGATCACCACCTGAGGGCAGCTCCCCTCAGTCCTTGTTTTCGAGCAAGTGAACTGAGCGCTCCAGCCACCATAGTCGTCGTCATTTGCCCCCATCAAAGCCAGAGCTGCGAGCTCCTTCTCCTCTCTATTTTCGCCCATGAGTAGCCGAGCAAACACAGCCCCACCATCTTTCTCTCCATTCGCACCCGAGCAGCAGCAGCACCACGAGATCCGACACCTCCTCGACGTTTCTGAGCACCCAGAGCCGCCAGAAGAGCCCCCGGAGCCAGCAGCGCAGCCCCCGTTACTCCCTCCTCTGTTTTCGCGGTTAGGCTCGGTAAGGCCTCTTTCTCATTTCCTTTCACTTACGAACCTTGTAAAAGTTCCTCCTTTAATCCTCCTACCTTCGTTCTAAGCCAAGACAGAGCATCTCCAGCCCCGACGGAGCAAATCGAGCCGCCCCAAGCTTTTCCGGAGAGAACTTCAAGTCGTTGTAAGCTTCCTCTTCTCCCCCCTTTTTCTGTGTCTCCTTGATTTGCGTTCGTATGCTTGATGTCGGGGAAGGGACTTGTGTGGGTGGGTCGAGTGAGAGCCGCCTGAGAGCCCTCTTCTTTCTCTTCTTCTTTCCCCCGAAATCGACAGAGGTGAAGGAGGTCTGGTTCACGCTTAAAAAAAAAAAAAGGAGGAAGAAACCAGATTTTTGCAAAGGGTGGGTTTGAACAATTTGGCCGGATCCGGTTTTAAATAAAAACAAATTGGGCCAGTTTTTGGGTTTCAGAAAAGAAATGCTTGGGCTTATTTTTTTAACCAATAAAAAGCCGATTTTGGATAATTTTAACAAAGGCTCGGTTTTGTGGTTTTATAAAATAAGGGAGGCTTTTGGAATTTAAAATAAAAGGACGATTTTTATGAAATAAAAATAATTGGGATCCTAACTTTGATAAAATATTTATTAAGGGTATTTAAATATATATATTTTAGGACCTTGTAAATTATGGAGATTTAAAATGTATTATGAGAATATAAAATATTATAAGATATTATTGTTGAGGCTTAAAGATATAATATTATGATGGTGATTTAAAATATAATATTATGAGATTTGAATTTTTTTAAAAAAAAAAAAGAAAAGAATTTGGGAAAAAAGTTTTAAAGATTGGAATTTAATTTGAGAAATGGAATTGGATTTAATAAGATTTGAAAAGGAAATTTTTGGAAACACCCTAACACTTAGCGGATTTGTTTGAAACTAATAAAATAAGTTGATTTAAAGAGTAATGTTTAATAAATGGATTTTTTGGTCAAGTATGATTTAGGAAAATGTTTGAAACAAAGATTTGCCTAACTTGATGAACAAATTTGATAACTTGTGTGAGTGTAAAATATGATATGCCGATGCTATAATATGATGTTGATATAATTGTTGAATGTGAATTATGAGATGAAATGTTGATATGTGTCCGTAAAATGATATTATGATATGCTGATATATATGAAAGCATGATGTTATATTATATGGTTGATAAGTATGATTATGAATATGTTATAGGGCGCCTTAGAGTATGAATATGACTTATATATGAGATGATGATACATGACTTCTAAGTGATTGCTATATGATATGATGATGAAACGTTGAGATGAGATATTGGTATGATGAGTTGAGATGATAAATTGAGATAATGAGTTATATTAAGACATGAGATATGAGATGGGATAGAGATATGACGTTCGATACGGGAAATTATATGAAATCCCGTGTGCTTGATAGTTTGGAAAGATAGACTTATAAATTCATTGTGCCTACTAGGTGATCTTAAACTATATGATTGCTACCTTGTTGTTCTGCACCGCTAGGTAAGTCTCTACGGAGCTTACTCAGATAGAGTAGATATTCCATGCCTGATGTGCATGATATACTAGGTGCTTGCATTCATGATCAGCATGCCATGTAGTAGACCTATCAAAACACAACCCGACCCGAAAAACCCGACCCGTACGCCCAGTAAATTCTGGGTCAAGACCCGGTTTTTTCGACCCGGAAAATTTTTTGAACCCGAACCCGAAGTACCCGGTAATTTACCGGGTCATTTGGGTTTAGACCCGGTAACCCGACTGACCCGGTTATTTTGACCTGATTGACCCGATTGACCCGGTGACCCGTTGACCCGATTGATTTATAATTATATATGCTTAAAGTTTTTTATGGAGATTCCAAATTATTACATTTTATAATTACAATCACTTGATCTTTCATTTTCAAATCAACTTTTATATTTATTTGTATTGTGTAATACTCCCTGGGCACATACATAAACAGACAGATCTGCTGAACAGCGTAACTGATGTCTGGCCGAGTAAACGTAAGATACTGCAATGCACCGGCGAGACTCCGATACAACGTCGGATCATCAAACAGAGGACCAGAGTGAGCACTGAGCTTGTTGGAGGTATCCACAGGGGTGACAACTGGCTTGCAGTTACTCATCTTGGCCCGAGCAACGATTTATGCAGCATACTTACTCTGAGAGAGAAACAACCCAGACGCATGATGTCGGACGGTGACGCCCAAGAAGTAAGACAACAGACCCAAATCTGACATGGCGAACTCGGCACTCAACTGGGAAATAATAGACGTCCGAAGAGCATCAGAAGAGGCGGTGAGGATGATGTCGTCGACATATAGTAACAGAAAGGCCATGTCTGTGCCTCTGCGATAGATAAACAGAGAAGAATCCGAGCGGCTGCCAACGAAGCCCAAGCGTAGCAGATGAGATGCAAAGCGCTGGAACCAGGCACGCGGAGCCTGTTTCAGACCGTACAGAGAGCGCTTCAGGAGACAAACGTGCTTGGAACGATCAGTATCAACGAACCCCGGCGGCTGAAACATGTAAATTGTCTCATTCAGATGGTCATGCAGAAAGGCGTTCTTGACATCAATGTCGCGATAACGCTAAGCTTAGCACCACTCGGATAGTGGCAAGCTTGACCACGGGGTTGAATGTCTCATCACAATTAATACCTGCCTGCTGAGATCGACCATTAACCACAAGACGAGCTTTGTAGCGTTCCAATGACCCATCAGAGCGGAACTTGTGGCGGAAGAGCCACATGCAGCGAATGACGTTCGCCTCAGGAGGGCAAGGAACTAGAACCCAGGTACCATTCCTTGTAAGGGCCCTGTATTCATCGAGCATAGCTGCCTGCCACTTCGGGTCGAGGAGGGCTGTTTTGTGGGAGGTGGGGATGGGGGAGAGCGAGGCCGGGTTTGAGGTAGGAGGGACTTGGGAAACGGTGGGGGCGGAGTTATTCGGTGCGGCGGGCGCCGCACAATGCTGCGGCCGTGGCAAGGGGGCCGCGGCAGGGGGGTATGCCGCGGGCGCAGCATGATGCTGCGGTCGTGGCAAGGGGGTCGCGACAGGGGGGGTATGCCGCGGGCGCAGCACGATGCTGCGGCCGCGACAATTGGTATGACGGGAGGTGTGTTTCGGGAGGGCTCAGGGGAGGTGTTGGCGGGGTGATCGGAGGCGTGCATAGAGACGATCTGACGAGGTCTGAATACACCGGAGACGCTGCGGGTGTGTGGTCTGGTGGTAGGAGGAGGAGGTGGCGGTAGGGGCGGTGTAGGGGGAGAGGTAGGAGCACCGGTAGAGTTCTGGGGAAGGAGAAAGTGTGGGAAGGGAGACTCAGACTCAGGCTGGGACATAGGAGGTGTGGGAGATGGGAGAGGAGGAGAAGAGAAGGGAAAGCGAGACTCATCAAAAGTGACATGATAAGCTTATCGCTCTACACATCGAGGCAAAGGTAACCGCGGTGATCAGACAGATAGTCAATGAAGACACATGGAGTGGAGCGCGGGTGGAGTTTAGGCTCTGATACCATGTAGAATCATGAAATAGATGTAAAGTCCTCCCTTAAGGGTTTCATTCATTAGACAATCATATATATAGGTTACAAGATATTGGGCCTTTTGGCCCACTATACAATATGACATCTATATAATATATCACCAATATCGTATTATCGTGACCACTTTGTTTCAGTATGGACGGGCAAATGGTGATTCTACCCATACGAACACCTTTTCTCTTTCATGATTTCTCCTAGGTTATCCACAATCCATTTTTTATCTTGGTTTTTCGGATTGGGATGTTTTTGTATACTAGTACTCTTAGGAGGGTTATTTTCAAACATATGCTTATTGATCGTTTTAGCCAAGGAATGATAAATGATACAAGCCGTTCTTAGGTTAAACCTAATTAAATCCCAAAAAGTCGTTCTTACTGAATGATTTGTCGTTTGAAAGTTGATATTGGTTGAGAAATTGGTGTTGATGAGCCAACGGTTTAGCACAATATAGATTAAAGAAAATCCACGCAAGAACCAGATACTACTCCAAATTTGCTCAGTATCGGTATTCAAAGAGAATATGTTTCCAAAATTAATTAAAATAGTTGAATATTGACCACGGAGAGGATGATTAGCCGAAAAGTCACTTTGCCAGGCCTTGCAGTAGACCAAATTTATATGGTGGGATGCGTATATATTACATATTGGACTAACACTTAACCAATGTTTAACCAAGTATTTTAAACAAATTTTAAACTGAAAGTTTGTAGGCATTAAATGAGTTGCACAGTATGTTGCTCTAAGATTGGTATGATCAATTTGTATCGTGGTAATTATTGTTGCAGGTAGGTTGAATAATAGCTCAAGAGAAGTCCTAATAATATACACTGATTGTAGAGTAAGAGTGGCGGAAGCCCACTCGGCTTCAAAGAAACAAAGCCAGAAAGGAGTTGGGTAGGGAACTCCGAGCCTGCACAGAGCATTGGACAGTTTGTGTTGAAGAGGAGGACTCGAAATGAATTTCATCTTGAGACAATAGGAGTTATAGACACACATGAGTATTTTAAGCCAATTTTCCATCTGAATACCACACCATTGCAATAGATTAGACACTAGCTAGAAAGATACATGTTAATGTAATCGTCTAAGCCCTTAAGGCAATACAATGCGTAACAACACATAACCATAAACAAGCCTTAGAGTTCACAGAACAAGCAAAAAAAACACCACTTTCCACCATTATTGATCCACACTTGACACATGTTCCATACATAAGCACCAAGGAGACTTGGCCCCAGGTGAAGGAAAGCAGAGTCGATAAAACTGATAATGGAGGATTTCCATGTAGTCCTATACCCAATATAAGTCCATTTATATAAATTTGCACCTTCCAAGGCTTCCCTCCCTTCACATAAAAGGTACTGGCCAGCGATTACGAATATAATGAAAGAGTTAGGGGTGGGCACAAATCCCGTAAATCCCGGGCCCGTCTCGGTCCGGATCCCGGTGGGATTTGAAAAAAAAATAATGAATCCCGTCTCGGTCCCGTCCCGCAATAATTATGCGGGACGGGACGCGGGACGAAGATTTCTTATCCCGCAAATCCCGTCCCGCATATATATATATATATATATATATATATATATATATATATATATATATAGTATTTACAGTGTTACACGTAGTAGTATATATGCATGTAGTGTATATATACTTGGTATTTGGTATATATATACACTGTAGTGGTGTATATATAGTGTTTACAATTACAGTAGTGTATATATACTTGGTATATCTACACACAATATATGTATATACACTGATACTTGTGTTATATATATATTGTGTAATTATATGTATAATGTTTTTATTGTATATATATAAGAAAAATCATAAAATATAAAAAATATTATAAAGCTATATATATGTTACGCCTTTGAAAATCGCAAAATATATTAAAATTTTAGATTTTTTAAGAATATTTTTTATTTGAGGGACAGGGCCCGTCCCGTCCCGGTCCCGTCCCGTCCCGTGAGGGACAAGATCCGCGCGGGATTGAAAAAAAAAATAGCGAATCCCGTCCCGGTCCCGTCCCGCAAAAATTACGCGGGACGGGACGCAGGACGACCCTCGTCCCGTCCCGTCCCGTCCCGCGCCCACCCCTAGAAAGAGTAGTAAATCAACCAAAGATTGGTTGAGATAAGTTGCACAGTTAAGCCTAGACCAACATAAAATCCATTAAGAAACCATTTCACAGGATGAACAACCACTGAATTCCACTCAAAGGTTATCACCCACATACCAAGATAACAAGAGATATAGTCAAAACAAATCCATAGCCGAAATCTATAGATTCTAGGATAGACCAGAAGATAAACACAAGGACTACTAATCACCAGAGCTCGATCCATGGCGAGAACAAATCGCAACTCAGGCCAAAAATTATCATCAGGAATGAGCTGGAAACCCCATTTAAAAGTTTGTAATCATACTCCCTCCGTTCGGCAAAACTTGTCATTTTAGGGTGTTATTTTTGTTCAAAAAACTTGTCATTATAGATATTTGCCCTTCACTTTACGAAAATATCCTTGATATGATTGATGTTTTATTAGTTGTAGTTTTCGATAATGTAAAAAAAGAGGGTAATAATTGAGGGTAAATTAGTATATTTGTTAATTGCCTTAAAACTTATGAAATAAGCTAAAATGACAAATTTTGCGGAACGAAAGGAGTACTTTTTTGTGCACATACTGCCATACGCACGATATTGCACAAAATTCCCATATTTTGAGGTTTTTTTTGTGAAATTTGTCCAAATACTGAGTATTTCATACTTTATGCTAGGTTTGATTTGACAGGTTCATGAAGATTAGGAAGAGAAGTTGTACATAAATCCCTGGGCGTTGATTGATTTGGAGTTACGGAGGCCTCTTTATTGACTATTTACTCCGTGTAGGGCTGTGCATCGGTCTAAAACCTAATCGAATCGGGCTGAACCGAACCGATCCGAAATCGAAAATCTCGAAATTTCAAACCGAAAGTATTAGGTTCAGTTCGGTTTGGTTTGTATTCGGTTCAGTTTTAACATAATTGAACCGAACTTCCATAAAAAAATTAAAGTATACAAATAAATATACACTGTGTATTAGTGTATATATATATATAAAGTATACAAATATATATATATATATATAGGGAAAGGTTCTAATGAAACGGATAATACGGTGTAACGGTGAAACGAATGAATATTGGGTCATATTCATATGAATATTATGTTATATGAACATATAAGTATGAATATTATGTTGTGTGAATATGAATATGATTTAAATATGGGTATATGAATATGTTATTATTTATATTCAAATAATATAAAGTGAATAACACCATATTCATATCCACACACCACAATATTCACATATTCATATCCACATAATGCCATATTCATATTAATATAACACAATATTCATTCGTTTCACCGTTTTACCGTATTCTTTGTTTCATTGGAACTCTTGCCTATATATATATATATATATATATATATATATATATATATATATATATACCCTGTATTTTTACACTCTGTATTAGTAAGTATATGTGTATTAGTAAGTATGTTTGTATTAGTGTATACAAATATATACACTGTGTATTAGTAAGTATGTGTGTATTAGTGAGTATGTGTGTATTAGTGTATACAAATATATATATATACAGAATGTATTAGTAAGTATGTGTGTATTATTGTATATATAAAATTATAAAATTATAAAGTATATAAATATATATACCTTGTATTTATGTAGTGTATAAAAAAAATTCGGTTTAACACAAACCGAACCGAAACCGAACACAAACCGAACCGAAACGGAAAAATGGAAAATCTCGAACCGAAAGCCGAACCGAAAAACTTCAGTTAGGTTCGGTTTGTGTTGGTTCCGCCCAAAAATTCGGTTTTGACCGAATCATGCACACCCCTAACTCCGTGGCGCGTCACACGTCTGATATTTTCTCAATCGACAACGCTCGTCTACACACCACCGCACCTTCTCCAACCACATTAGTTTCATGTACACCTCTCAAAACCCGACCCGACCCAATCGATCTGACCCGACCTGAATGCTTGGAAAATTTTGGGTCAAGACCCATAAATTTTGATCCGAAAATTTATTATGACCCAAACTCAAAAACCCGGTAATTTTTCGAGTCATCTGAGTTTAGATCCGATGACCCATTGACCCGGTAATTTTGACCCGATTGATCCAATTAACCCGGTGACCCAATTTATTTACAATTATACGGAGTATATGATTTTTTTATGGAAATTCCAATTTATTACATTTTATAATTACAATCACTTGATCTTTCAATTTCAAATCAACTTTTATATTTATTTGTATTGTGTAACTAGTGTTTTGGCCCGTGATACGCACGGATCTAAATATTTTATATAAATTTATTTTTTAGACTATAAAATTGATTTTTATAATATATTAATTTATTTTTAAGTTATAATATTAATTATAAAGAATTTACTACTAGTGAATAAATTTTTATAGAAATATATTAAGATTATTTATGGTTAATTTTAACCACTAAATTATTATCAAATGTATATTTTTTGTGTTTTATTAGTTCTATTTATATTTAATATCATAGGCATTATATAATCAAACTTTTTCTTGTTTCTATTAATTATTAAAATTTAAGATATTGATTTTGTAATAAAGAGATGTGATGTTTATGCAAATTTATATTATCTATTATGATGTACTCCGTATAACATTAATTTTAAAATGGTTTGTTTAAATAGATATATTACTTTAAAAGTATTTACTAATTGTTGGGAAGGAATTCAGTTGATAAATTCATTGGAAAAAATCACTTTTATAAGTTCATTCTCATAATTTGAAATATTGATTTTTTTAATAAAAAAATTTTTTATGCAAATTTAAATGACATATTAGTTTTAAAATCGTTAATCTAATTAAATACATCGTTATTATTTTTATTCTAAAAGTTATTTCTAATTGTTAAGGAGGCATTTAGCTAATACATTTATTGGGAAAAAAAATCTTTTTTATATATAAGTTCATTTTTACAATATAAGATACCGATTTTTTAAATAAAAAATGATGATGTGTGATATATATTTTGATTTATAATATTAATTTTAAAATGATTAATTGAAATATATATATATATATATATATTGTACATTATTATTTTTAATCTAAAATTTTTTTTTCTAATCGTTAGATAGGCATTTAGTTAAAGCAAATATTGGGCAAAAAAGTCATCTTTTATAAGTTATATAGATTTATTTATTTATTTTATTATATTATTATTTATTCTTATTAGGATAGGTTCTACACTTATTATTATTATTATTATTATTATTATTATTATTATTATTATGTAAAAACATAACTAATATTTTTTTCTACTCTTACATGGTTGAATCTTTAATTGGATCATTTCATATTTATTTGTTTGTTTGTTTATTATTTATTATTATTAGGGTAGATTCTAGACTTTATGACTTATTTTTATGTAAAAGAATAAATAATAATTTTTTTCTACTTGTACCAATGGGTGGAGCTTTAATCGACTTCTTTTATAGTTATTTGTTCGGAAATTCCGTCAGGTGGCCCTAGGGTTTTGTCAAATCCGCGAGGTAACCAAAGTTTTTAGGAAATCCCCGAGGTAACCCTAGGGTTTTAATTTTTTCGCGTTTTAACCAAATTGCCAATTTGGGAGTAAGGTGTAAATTTGGGCAAAAACTTGCAAATTAGAAGGAATTTGAGGGGAAAAAGGATGCTCATAAGTAGGGGTGATATTCGAGCCGAACGAGCCGAGCTTGACATGTTCAAGCTTGGCTCGAACGGAAAACGAGCCGAGCCGAGCTCGAGCCCAAAAATTATTCGAGCTTTTTTTGGTGCTCAAGCTCGGCTCGCGAGCCTAGGGGAAAGCTCGAGCTCGGCTTGTTAAGGCTCGTCCAAGCCGAACGAACGAGCCTAGGCTCGTTCGAGCTCGTCATTTGGGCTCGTTCGGCTCGTTCAAATGAAGAGGGAACGAAGACAGCCAATAAAATTCAGATTTCAATAAAAGAAAATTCGAACAGGGAACAAAGGCAATGAAGAGGGAATGAAGACAGCCCGATTTTTTACATCAAGAGAAAAACCAAGCAGGAGAAATCTTTCTAAGCCTAATAATCGAAGATGAGTTGCCTACCCTAACCAAGCTCAAAAGCGAAGCTACCTGGATGGTTGGATGGAAGCGATGATGAGGGTTAAGGGCAAGACATGCGACCCTTCTCAGATCTGCAAGAGAGAGAGGCTAGACTCAATCGAGGCTCGAGAGAGAGATATAGGAGAGAGAGTGAAAGTACTTACCTAATCGAGACTCAAGAGAGATCTTTGTGGATTGATTGATTGTGGAAGAGCCAAGCAAAGATTGAGTACAAGCCAACAGGCAGCGGCCCTTGGCCCCTCCTCGGATCTGCGAGAGAAAGGGGAAAGCGGACAGCGCCGGGAAGACGAAGGAGACGGCGCCCCTTCTCAAATTGAGTGACGGGAGGATGAGCGAGAGCCTTGAACGAACAGCGCCGCCTGAGCGAGAGCCTCCTTGAACGAACAGCGCCGCTTGAGCCCTGAGGGGAGAGGACGAGCGAGAGAATCCTTGAATGAACCAGAAGCACAGGTAACAGGAGATGAGGAGAAAGAAGAGAAGCGGCCGACTGAAGGGGTGAACAAGCCGAACAACGCTTTCTACGCTTAAGGCCCTAACCCTAGGGGTATTTTTGTAATTATATCGAGCTTTCGAGCTCGGCTCGAGCTCGGCTCGGGCTCGGTTCGAGCCTAAAATAATGTTCAAGCTCGGCTTGTTTCACCTCTTCGAACGAGCTCGAGTCGAGCTTTTTCGAGCCGAACCCGAGCCGAGCTCGAGCTGTTCGGCTCAGATAACAGCCCTACTCACAAGTCACAACCCGACTTGCCCAGATGAAAGAAAATCACATAGAGAGAATTAGAGAAACGCACTCAACGCAGAGAGCTCGATCTCCAATTCGAAGATGACAAGGAGGACAAGGGATTGGCGGCGATGACCGGTGGTGGAGGAGGAACTAAGATCAGGTGCATACTCTTCTTCTCTCACAAAGCATACCTCTTTTCTTGCCCGATGAGCAAAAATCGCAGCGCAAAAATCGCAGAGGAAAAGGCGCAGAAAGCTTGATCTCCAGTTCGACGACGACAATGAGAAGGACGAGGCAGTGGCAGCGATGACTGACGGTGGAGGAGGTGCTAAGAGCAGGTACACAATCCTATTATCTCATCTCTCCTTTCATCTAGGGTTCATGAATTGGGACTAAATTAGGGCTTTTCCCCAATTTCAAATTTAGGGTTCCTCCACTCTTCACCTTTTGATGACTGGGGATTGAATTTCTAGCGATAGAAACGTTCAAAATATGGAGTGGTGCACGAAAGCAACATACCTCATCTCTCTTCACTGTCGGTATTTGGAGTGAGCACAAGCATGTAATCCTCTCCTCTTACCTCTCTCCTTTTGTTAAAATTTTTTTATTCTTGTTCAAATTTTGGTCAATTTTTGTAATGACCATGTTTGCAATGTCCTGGAGAATTGTTCATGTGCAAATTGTCTGATTCTTGTTAAAAAAATTTATGATAAATTTTTATAACAGCTTGTTTGTAATGTTGTACTGAGAATTGTTCATGTTCTGGCTTGTTTATAATGGCTTGTGTGTAAATTTTTATAATGAATTGTTCATGTTCTGGAGAATTGCAAGGTACTAAGAATTATTTTGACAGAAATATTAGGCATGTTTTATGATGGCTTGTTTGTAATGGCCATGTTATAAGGCGTGTTTTGATTCTTCAGATACAGCCTATTAGCTCAATGGGAGAGCATAGTGATCATACACAAAGATGTGGGTTCAATTCCCACATAGGCTTATTATTCATTAATCATCTGAGTTCCATGCTTGTCGAAATTGGATTTAGCAAGTTAATTTTGATGGAGATTGGAGCGCAGCTTTGGTCGATTTCAGTTTGTCTTAATCATTTTGCTGCTGTAGCATTTTTGTAAAACTAATTGGTGGATAATCACTCTCTTCAATTTCAGTTGTACAATACTTTTGTTGTTGTGTCATTTTTGTTTAACTGAAACAAAAACACATGCTCAGCAGTCAGCACTAGAATACAAATTGTAGCCGTCGACAGAATTGAAACTGAAACTGTCAAAGCACAAATTGTAGTTGCCAACAGAATTGAAAATGAAACAGTCAAAGCCAACTGAAACAGAAACACTTGTTCAGAACTGGAATACACATACAAAGCTTACAAAATAAGTTATTTAATAGACTCAACTAGAACTTAACAAAGCCACAAGTACCCACAAATACATAGCAGTAGGTATTCAAACAAAAGTGCCACCAAGGTTTCTTTGGCTATGAGACTGCTCCTAGAGTTGACTCTCTTGAACAGATGGTGGTGAACACATTACATCAGTCACTGATTGTACCCTTTCGTCAGAGTTCGTTGCTTTTCTTGCCCTCTTGTGTCTCCTTTGAACTAGGCCACCTTGTTCACGACGTTCTCTTGTAGTCAAACCACCTTTACATGTCTTAGCATTATGCCCAAATGCCTTGCATTTACTGCATTGCACCGTGTGAGACCTCAATCCTTTTTCTTTTTGACCAGCTTGTCTTTTCCTATTTCTAGGTGGTCTTCCGACTCCTCTTTTCATGATGGGTGGGCTGATTATTGGGAAGTCAAAAGTTGGCCATTGTTCTTCATCGAGCATGGCTCTATAATCAATAGAGTATGTTCTCCGCAACATTTCTATAGAGTACCACTTAGAAACATATTGTTGTGGATGTTGACCTCGCATTTCAGTAATTACCCTCACGGCATGCCTACATGAGATCCCACTAATTTGCCATTCGCCACACGCACAAGATCGGTTTGGAATGTTGACGGGTAAAGATGATTTTCCGTCTCTAACTTCATACTCAAAATCCGAAGCCTTGAATACCTACAACAACATAAAAGGCAACCTAATTATGCATAATAAACATGTACCTTCAAAAATATAATCAGTTATGCCACCTATAAGAACATGATCTGAAACCTCATAAATAACATTGATCAAACCTCTAATTTTCGTGATTTTTTTATAGCTTCATCCAATATGACTTGTGCTTCTTCAGTTATGCCAGTAATAGGTAACTTTCGAAAATAGTCTTGCCTCTCACAATGTCTAACCATACATGTACGTCGAATAACTACACATTTCAAAAAGTAACTTACACATTTCAGCATAAGTAACCTATGCATTTCAACAAGTAGAAAATGGATTTCAGCATAACAAAGATGATTTTCGGCGCATAAAAATGTTAAGATTGCAATTACCATCAAGAAGGGTCAACACGGGGAAACACCTATCTGCTCATAATGTGGAATTGAATGACTCGACAAAGTTACTTGATGTATCAGGCGAATGCAAGCTAGGATCATCGTGTACAAGACCGGATAAATCATCACTTTGTATGTTAATATCAATCATATCATCATCATGTGCATTGCCACCCAGTAAGGTAGAAACCATATCAGCATCCTCCGTTCTACTAAGATTGCCCGAAGTGGGCTCACTACTAGAGCTTCGAGGAGTATTTCCAACTTTCGGAATATGTAATCCTCTTCTTCTCGCAGTAGTGGCAGGAACTTTCTTACCCGATTTGTATGATGGCAAGTCCATCGATGTTGTCCCATGGCTTGACCTTGGAGTTACCACTTTATCCACATGCTTTTTTGATTCAATTAGACCTCGTGCCGACTCTAGATTCTTACATGGAGAATCACCCGATCCAATTGCCAAATTAATCAACTTTTTGTCATGAAAGGAGGTAAACATCTTCATCAAATCACTATCATTCTTTAGCTGAAAATTATGAGAATTGAATGCATACCATAAGGTTGGTTGTTCTGGAAGACCCATCCCAATTTTTTTAGCCCCTTCTAATAGGTCAACAAATAAATCAAGAAGATTACTTTGGTCTTGATCACTCACATCTATTTCAACGTATTCAGATTGGTTATACCGTAGTCTCAACACTATATTATCTACCATTCTGCAAAATAATATCATTCATATGAAAATGTAAGTAGAGGAGGAACCCTAAATTTGAAAATGGAAAAAGCCCTAATCTAGCCCAAATTCATGAGCCCTAAATTCGAACCTTAGTTGAGAGAAGAGACGAGAGAAGATAAGTATGCACCTGTTCTTAGTGTCTCCTCCACCACCAGTCATCACCATCGTCCTTGTCCTCGTTGTCGAAATGGATATCAAGCTCTCTGTTAGTTGTGCTCTCTGCGATTTTCTTTCATACGACAAAAAGAGAGGTGGTGATCGAGCGTCTTCTTTTTCCCTCAAATTCCTTGTAATTTGCAAGTTTTTGCCCAAACTTTACACCTTACTCCTAAATTGGCAATTTGGTTAAAACGCGGAAAAAATTAAAACCCCAGGGTTACCTCGCGGATTTCCCAAAAACTTTGGTTACCTCGCGGATTTGACAAAACCCTAGGGCTACCTGGCGGAATTTCCGTTATTTGTTTATATTTTCCTTATTCTTTTTAAAGGGTTATTGATTTTTTTAATAAAAAAATTATGATGGTTATGAAATTTATAGGATATATTATGTTTTATTTTATTAATTTTAAAATGAATGATCTAAATTTACATATTTAATGTTTGGAACTTTAATTAATTGGCTTCTTTTATATTTATTTATTTGTTTATATTTTTCTTTATTCTTATTAAAGGGTTATTGTTTTTGTGATAAAAAAATTATGATGTTTATGAAAATTTATAGGATATCTTATGATTTATATTATTAATTTTAAAATGGTTAATCTAAATAGATATATTGTTATTATTGTTAATCTCAAGGTTTTTTCTTTTTGTTGAGGAGATATTTGGTTAATGTATTTATTGGGAAAAAAAAATTCTTTTATAAGTTATGTAGAATAGAAGATTTGAAGCTAATTAATATTGGTATTTATGAAAAAAAAGCTTTCTTTTATGTGGTATATAGAATATAGAATATAGATTATTATTATTATTATTATTATTATTATTATTATTATTGAAAAGGGTTATTCATCTAATATTTGGGATTGAAATAAATGCAAATTGTAAAGTTAAAAAACTTCACCCTTTGTATTACGTTTTGTATATAAAAAAAACTTTTCGTATTACTTGGCATGGTAAATTTTAAGAATTAATCTATATAAAATACTAAAACAGAGGCCTGAAACGGGCTCTGATGCGATCTCGCGTCCACGGAATTTTCTGGATTAAAGCGGGATTATTTTTTCTTACGTGGCATTTTCTGGATTAAAGTGGTATTATATTTCTGGCGCACATCAATTAATAAATGAATATAGTTAGCTAAAAACTTATCTTTTTAGATCAATAATCTATCCAATATAACTTGAATTAGTTGTTATACATATTTATTATTTTCATGCTTTTGTTAATAAACTATATTATTTATTATTTTAAAAGATGAAGAAGGAATATTTGGTGCGTTATTAGATCAAATTGAATATAATATATTTATATATAGTTTTTTTTTGTGAGCCACGTCAATTTGATTTTATTTTTTTAAGCCACGTCAATTAATTATCTAATATAATATTTTAATATAATTAATATAATATAATATTATTAACAAAACGCGCAACCGCGCGGGTAACGAATACTAGTTAGACATATAGTTAGAGCATTAAGTGGGCAAAAAGTTTTTTCTATATAATTACATAGATACTCCCTCCAATTCATAATATTTTATTTTTTTATTTTTTATCATATTTTTTAAGAAGACAAAAACTCTAAAAAAATATTAAAATAATTCTATGCTTATTACTAATTGCATGAAATTATTTTTAAAAAATTATTTAAAAATTTGATATTTTATATATTTTTATATTTTATTAAACATCACAAGAAATAATAAATCAAATACTTTTCAGATATAGTATATAATTACAAGCACTAGAACTTATGACCCACGTCTTTAATTTTAGCATTATAAAATTATCGCAAAATTATCAAATCATGATTTTTTTAATTTAAAAAAAAATTTGACAAACCCGAAATCGACCCAATTTGACCCGAAAATCGGTCAAATCCAAGTTCAAGTCAACCCGGATCTACCCGGAACCCATTTTACCCGAAACCCAAAACGACCTAACACGAACCCGATCCAGATGACTCGCTTGACAGATCTATTTCATGCACTACCGGATCCACGGGGTTCGGAATGGTTGAAGCCCCTATCCTAAAAAAATATGGAGTATATATTTTCTTTTTATATTTACTGGGTGTTTTGTAATAAATATAAGTAAAGTGGATATTGAATTAGGAAAACGCCTTGGTCGGATGATAAGGGAACCGAATATGGAAAGGGAATACTTAGAGGGTTGTAAAGACCAAGGTTAGACTCTCATTCTCACCTTTCTTATTTGTTTTTCTTCTTTTTTAAAACTTCAAAACCCCATTCAAACTTTTAGACACACAACGACCTCTCGAGGCCTCAAGTCCTCGACCCGGCTAATGAAGTCCCTTTGTAAAATCTCATATTTAGTGGGATCCAAGTGAATGTGGTGGGGACCACCATGATCAACACGGGCTTATCTGACCCCCATATTCCATCTACATGTGACCCAACTTGTGCCGTGTGATGCGGATATTGTGAATCCTCTTAACCCCTCCTTAAGGAACAACAATCTAAATCCGTAGAGACTAGCAGTCATACTTGTGACATGTATGGAAGGTGGGGTGTCAAAACGTCGTAGGTAATGTTTACTTTGTCCCAACGGGGACCTCTGGAAATCATTTTGCTGGTTGGACGCTGAAGCGATCAATTACCCCTTCCGCGGAGCGATCAAGTTTTTTATTTGCAGGATTTGACCTGTGGGTTAACTACACTTGATCAAAGCTCTACTTCATATTCTCTCTATCTCTCTCTCTCTCTCTCTGTTTCTTCAGGTGCAATGATCTCCGAAAACCCCTTCTCTTGTCTTTTAATCTCCCTTTTATAGTGACTTAGTTGTACGGACTTGGTAGTGACAAATGTTCAAATGATTGTTACACGTGTTGAATGGGTATGTTTCATTGATGGTGGGTTGTGTTCCACGTGTCTTCCATGTCTTATCACTGAGTTATCCGCGGATGAGCCATGGGCTGATGATTCCCCCCGTTAGTGATATTTCTGAATCATCTGCGCCAGTAAGTTCTAGTGACATGGTTGACTACAATAGTTTACTCCTTCCAGTATCATCACCAGGGATTCATCACCCGTTGCCGCAAGCTCCACCTCCACCCGCCCTAGCATTGGTACACCACCGACCTCTGCACTTCCGTAGCCCCTGAGCGAACTGCCGCACTCCCGCAAACCCACAGCCGCCCTTCACTGAATCACTGATGTTCTTCTTCTTCTAATCTAAGCCTTCAATAGTTCAAGTTTTTGTTCCTCTATCAATTACCTTTTACTTTGACTATTTTTAAGTTCAATTCATTGAGATGAGAATCAATTTATATTAAAATTTTTGGATTTGAGAATCAATTTGGAGTAAATCGAAAGTGATGTTTTCAAGAACATTGACAACAAAGTTATTCTACAACCTTTTTAGAAGATGAAAACACGCAAGATGCTTTTTCTTTCTCTTCCGTCATAGTGAACTTATTTATAATATTGAACTTATTTATAACATCGCATGGTGGCACTTAGCATCGGGTTGTAGTCTATGTTGTTCTCAGCTTATTAGGAGTAGGTTCATTTGTTTGCCTAGATATGTTAACTTGCTACTGTTTGTATAATACCTTCATATTTTATTTTTGTATGTTTCACCACTCAATGAGTTAGGTCTGTCTAGCCTTCGAATTCTTACCTTATCAACAATGTTGTCAAGATCGAGATTCTAGATCGGATCGTTAGCCAGGCGACAGAATCGGATCGTAGGATCGTAAGATCCTACTGCATATTTAAATTTAAAATAAGGTAATTATATAATATTATATATGACCTATATGTAAAGCTGAATATCAATAAAAGCACACTCCATAGTCGTCAACTACTTCATATGTCTATCCATAAATGAAAAAACCATATATTAATACATAATAACTCAACAAAGTCGAGCAATAAGTCATAGGTCTACATTGTTTACATCCCTAAATAGAGTGAATCAATTAAGGACGTAGAAAACCAAGATAACTAAATCAATAAACATATTCATATCCATGATTGCCATCACTCTCATCACTTCGAATGTCATCTTCATGCACGTTTGCATCATCCGACATAACTCTTCCATTGAAATCATCAGCACCCATTTGATTTGATCCAACATCTCCTTCAATACCTTCAATAGTTGATTCATTTGGTGTAGGATTATCACCTACATAAAGAGAACAAGAAACAATTAAAATAGAGAGTGAATCGGTAAATGAAAGTACGAAACAATCAAACAAAACAGATTACATACTTCTCGATGCACAAGTAGACTCATCACCCTCGTTAGGAACTTCATCAAGAACATTCAGCCAATTCTCATTTGTTGGGAGATGAGGTTCTTCCTCGGTGATCCATTCATCATCAGATGGCATTTCCTCCAATTCATTCATTGTAGATTGTTTTTTCCTATTCTTTAGCTTTAGATTATACATAACAAAGACCAAGTCATTCATTCTTTTTTGATGCAAACGATTTCTTTTTTTTGTATGCACCTGAAAATATAAGTAGAATCCAAATAAGGTAATTGATTTATACACTTATTATAATTTGCATTGAATAAATTAAAATTTCTTAAATATTAGATCTTAATATTACTAACCATCTCAAATGCACTCCAATTTCTCTCACATCCAGACGAGCTACAAGTCAAACTTAGGATCCATGCAACGAACCTTCTCAATTCAGGACATTGATCTCCATATGAACTCCACCATTCAGCTACAATTCATTATGTTTAATTGATTAAATGTTTAAATAAAGTATGTGATAAGCACAATATGATGTATTTATCAAAGAGTAAAATGTTATGAAAAATGTTAGATTACATGATAGAATCTGACTTGGAGTTTTCTTATTTCTGGTTAGTACAGCTGTAGGAATACCAAAAAGCCCTCTAGCATTTTTGAAGTCTTCAAGTTGCATATCAATTTTCACTCTTTCTTGAACATCAAGAACCATTCTTTCCAAGCAATGATACAAACCAATCTTGATTTCAGCATTAGCCATAAAATTTGGACTATAATGGTAATGTGGATTAAGGTAATATGCAGCTGCATGTAGTGGTCTATGTAACTGAGCTTCCCATCTCACATCAATTATGTCCAACACAGGCTTATAGCTGCCAATTATAAAACAAAAGAAACCTAAGATTATAAACACTAAAACAAGTAAACATGAATATGAACTTGAATCTAAAGTTAATTATGAAGAACATGAATGTAAATTATAAAGATCTTGAATGTAAATTATAAAGAAATAAGACAAATAACTATCTTGTGGCATTATTGAAGTTTTCTTTAATTTGCTCATTTGCTTACTCCATTGCTTTATAAATGAAGCCCATCGCCGGTTGCTCCTCCCCATCCACCATACAAAGCACTTTAATAAGAGGATGAGTTGCTTTCAAGCAAGTAGTCACACTACACCAAAAGCCACGAGTATCTAAAACAATCCTTTGAATCTTCTTCCCTTCAAGCGTCGATGCTAATCGACCTGACTTCCATTTATCTGATGCAAACATAGCTAAAAGCGAACTTCTTTGATCATTAAGGGATCTCAAGCTCAAGTATGAGGTTGCAAACCTTGTAGCTCCCGGTCTAACCAGCTCTCTTCCTTTCGTAAACTCTTTTAACATTGCATGTACTATTCCTCGGGAGTATATGAATGTGTCAATCTTTCTAGCTTTAGCAATTGTTGTACAATGAACCTTAAACTTTTTATCAAAGTCCTCCAAATTAGATCAATGAAATATGCAGCACAAGGTGTCCAAAAGAGTTGTTTTCGTTTCTCCATCAACATCTCCCCAACCACCTTGTAATTTGCAGCATTATCGGTCACAACCTGCACAACATTTTCTTCCCCAACTTTTTCTACAACATAGTCAAACATCTTAAAGACTTTCTCTGCGGTCTTTGAAACATCTGATGTATCTATTGAATTCAAGAAAATGGTTCCCTTAGGGTTGTTCACAAGGAAATTACATATGAATCGTCTTTGTTTATCCGTCCAACAATCGGACATAATACTACAACCTGATTTCTTCCACTCCTCTTTATGTTCCTCAATGACATTCATCACACTACACACTTCCTTGTTTAAATACTTCACCCTCACATCATGATAACTTGGAGGTTTGAGTCCTATCCCATACTTGGCAATTTTTTCAATCATAATTGGAAATTCAGGATTGTTCACAACATTAAACGGGATAGCACTAGTATATAAAAATCTACAAATTTGTTCACAAACCTCTTCTCTTTCATCCTTTTTATACAATTGATTCAAAGTGCTTTGAACCTTTAGCTTTGGCTTCCTCACAAAAGAATCCATGATGCCTTTTCCCTTGCGACTATAAGAAAGGTTACGGGATGTTTCATTTTCATATGAAGCTTCATCATCCTCACCGATATCAGAAATTCTTCTCTTCCTTCTCTCGGCTTCCTCCTCATTCACCAACATTAAAGTTTTTATCCTTTCTTTAACATCATTTGGAACTTGTATACAAGGCTCAACATTAAAATGAGTTCCTTCAAGGTGATGTTTGAGCCTAAAAATCCCACCAGAATATATTTTATTGCAATACTTGCACTTTATTTCTTTGCTTAGGCATCCACCTCAACAACATGTTCCCAACCTGGATCTAATCTACTACCAGAAGCATTTTTTCTAACTTTCTTAGAAGACTAACTAGCCATTTATTTCAGCAACTGGAATGAGAAATCAAAAACAGAAAAAAAAAACAGAAACATGGAAATTAGGCTATCATTTAAAAAAGAAAACAAACATGAAAATCAGCTGGAATGAGTTGCACTAGACACTAGTAATCAATAGAAACACATGATTTCATTATAATTTACAAGTTCACATATTATAGCAAACAAATTGGAAGTTAAAAAAAAATCTCAAATCTGTCGCTTGCATTGCAACATTATAAATTACAGCATAAACAAGTCTTGTACACAGAAAAAAAACAGAAATAAGTTACTTACATGCTGCAACATTATAAGAACAAAACTCATACCAGATTGCAGAAAAAACAAAAAAAAAGTACAGATTTACAGTAGCTCTTCAATCGCATTTCGAATCAAAGAAGGAACTTAGTAACCTCTTTCAATCGCATCAAAGGAGGGAATTGAACCTGTAATTGCAATGGTTGTAGCTCGTTCATCCCTCTTCTTCCTCAAGACTCACCGAGTCACTGCTCCTCTCTTACCTACCTTGCAAATGAGATTGAGATTTCACATAGCTCAAGCCGAAGGTACACGGTAGGTAGGGTTTTTTTTACTTTCTACATTTTAGTTTTAGGCATTTGCTGAAATTGGTTTATTATATGGGCTAAAATGGTGGAGCTTGAAATATTAATAAATATAGTAAGTGGTCCAATAACAAAAATCAAGCCCATTTTTAACAAATCAGTCAAATTTTGGCATTTATGTAGGATCGCACGATTTTACATGGGATCTCGATTTTATCGATTTTACCGATCCTATACCGATTCTGCTACATACGATTTTCTCCATGCGATCCTGATCATTTAGCCTACTTTGGATCGCAGAATTGTACGATTCAACGATCCGGATCTAGGCTTTGATAACATTGCTTATATATATATATATATATATATAGAGAGAGAGAGAGAGAGAGAGATATGATTAAAAGTGTTTTTCTTCTTTTTTAAAACTTTAAAACCCCATTCAAACTTTTAGATAGACAGCGACCTCTCGAGGCCTCGAGTCCTCAAGCTAGCGACTCGCCACCGCAAGCTCCACCTCCACTTGCCCTAGCACTAGCCCACCGCCGACCTCTACACTCTCGCAGCCCCTGGGCAAACCACAACACTACCGCAGCCCCTGGGCAAACCACGACACTCCCGCAGCCCCAAAGTCGGCCTTCACTGAATCATTGATGTTCTTCTTCTTCTAATCTTAACCTTCAACAATTCAAGATTAGTGTAACGGCCCGGATATAAATACCCGAGTTACGTTTCGAAGGTCGGATACCTTCGTTCGGATGTTGCAATTCAGGTACGGGTCGAGGTTTCAAACCTCGAAGATCAGCATTCCAAAACGGGGATTTCGAGCCCCAAGCAATCAAAGTCGTGGAAATTCGATTCAAATGAAAGTAAAGCAGAAGCAAGGTTTAGATACAAGTGCCACGGCAGAGCCGGGTCAAAACCAAAACAAAGTGGGTGATTGCCATTTGTCAAGTTAGAATATATTAGCCAGATTCTTCGATTCGCCAAAAGATTTCCCCGTCACAGAAGCATGGAGCAACAAGAGCGGTACCTAACACTATCCACGACGTCAGGCCTGGTGATCGCCTGCGGGTCCTCTGACCGCGCTGAGGCCACATAACATGCCTATGCCTAAATAAAAGATGACTAATGCGGTACAAGATTTAAATCACACTATCATGCCCCTAGTATATATATAATATGCGGAAAATAACTGTAAATGGCCCAAGACAATGCCAAGTGGCATATCCCTCTCCTACCTCTGCACCCCTTCCCGTTAGTGCAGAGACTGGCCAGTTCGGTGCTATAGCATAGCAATATCCTCGTGGTGGTGCACTCACCCACGGTATCATCATATCATATCATCTCATATCTTGCCTGATGGTGCTGGGCTATCATATCATGCTCATATCGACTCGATAGACTCAGGGCACCCGATGGGGCTAGGCTACCCTATGACCCTAGCAAAGACTCTAGGACTATCACAGATAACGGTCGTTCTGTTTCAAACACACAAAGTAAACACATGCTCAATTCAATGCAATCCTAGCATGATACTACATGACATGCTTTAATATGCAACAAAACTACAAATTACATGACACATCAGGCAGGAGGTCCAGGTTACTGAGTAAGTCTCGTAGGATACTTACCTGTTGATGCAGAACAGCAAGATAACACAAGCAAGGGCCCAAATGCAAGTCCAAAGCAATCCAAAAGCAATACACACCTATCATCAAGTCATTTCCATAAGCTACCAGTTCACATTCATATATACAGAACCCAAGTTCTCAACATCCTCAAAACCAACCGATAGTAAAACCGTTTTCTAAAACCTTGTCGATACGATCAAATCGACCAAAATCATCTTCCAATCAAACTCCTTGATTAAACCATACCAACCATATTTTCAACTCATAAATCCCAATTTAAGTCAACTCATGTTCAAAATACTTTCTCAAATCATACTTGGCCAAATTCCGACATTAAACGTTTAAGCCTTAACCAATTTCCCAAAATCATATTATAGGAATCATTCCGGCATTTTATTCCAAAACCTTATCAAAATCAATAATTCATTTATAGAACAATTTATAGAATACATATAATATTACACACTCCAAATAATATTTAGATATAGAAAATTTACCAAAATCAATCCATTTTAACAACCCACCTTTATAAAACACAATACTAACTTACTTTATCATTTCTAAACATTTAAATAAACACCACATAAAATCATAATAATATAAATATATATCAAATAATACCAATTTTAGTCCCTTTATAATATCTACCATCAAACTAAAATACCACATCATATAAGGTAGAACACACACACACACACACACACACACACATATATATATATAACCCAATATTAATCAATATTACCTTTAAAACCCTTTTTAAAATATATTAAAAATTTCAGAATACACACATATATATATATATATATTACCCAATCAGAATTTACAATTATTATAACATATATATATATAACATAACATATTAACACTTATCTCATATATATATATATGTATAACATAGAAAGAAGGAAAGAAGAAAGAGGCCCGGATAATTAGGCCCAAATATTATACTCGGATCCGAGGGTCAAGGGCCAAATATTAGGCCCATCTCTCTTATAATTCAGGCCCGACAGAAATAAAAAAAAAAAAGAAAGGGCCCCAGGGTGACTAGGCGCCAAGTGGCAAGGTGTGGCCCCACCTCCTACCTCCTTCCTCCCCAGTCGGCAAGACCAGAAGGAAAGGGGAAGAGGATTTCAGTCGCCGCTGGGCTTCAGAAAAAATGGAGGAGGAGAGAGCTCGGAGCTCGCCGGCGACGGGTAATTGCTCCGGCCACCTTCCCGACGCCAAGGAGATGAATCGAAAGAAAAGAAAAAGGAGAGAGGAGGAGTTCTCACCGGGAGTTCTTCAAGCCCGGAAACACGGTTTCGCCTCGATTCGACTTTTCGAAGTCGGAGTTCCATCGGAGGTGGCCTAGGACGATAATAGGTGGTTAAAGGTGGATTTTTATCACATTTTGGGGAGGAAAGAAAGGGAAAAGGCTTACCAGCCTCGGATCAGAAAACAGGGCTCGAGAGAGGAATGTCTCGGCGGACGTGCTGCGCTGGCGGCTCCTGGGCTCGGTGCCTGGAAAAACAGAGTTGCGGTTGCTCGGGTAAGCAGCATTGGGAGCTCAGGATCTGCTGCTCGGGAAGGAAGGGAGCGAAGCCGCTGGTGCTCGGCTTCGCTAGCGGAAGACAGGGGTGAGCAATGGTGCTCGACTCAGCTCTCCGGGGGCCCCGTGGGGGTCGCTGGCGTCGATGAAGTGGTGGCTGATGTTGCTGCTGTGCTCGGGTGGCTCTCAGGGGTTCTCAGGAGGAGCTGGTGTTCGGCGGCAATCCGAAAGAAGGGGACAGCTTGGTGGTGAGGAAACAGGGAAGAAAAGGGAGGCTTTAGGGTGGGTGAAGGGTAAGGATAAGATAAGTTTAATTTGAGGGAGATTGGAGCTGCTGGGAGTCTGATTTTTTAGTGCACATAAAGGGTGCAGCTAATTGGGGAAAAGGACAAAGGATGCAAGCTGTGAGATGTAGGATTTGTGAGGGGAGGTGCCTCAGACGTAACAGCCAGGAGAGAGAGAAGGAATTAAAATAGAAATTGAGTGGTCCCCAAAAGATATTTTTGAATCCCGCATAAATATCTCGACACCCGCTCCCTAACAAAATTCCGACTCTAAAATATCTCGACACGAAATTTTCAAATCATCTTCAACGCTCGAAATCAAATTAAATTTCACAACCCGAGGCCGAAAGCGGAAATAGATTCCGTCAAAACTCAATTCAAAACGATGCTGGAATAATTTGTACAGATTTTTAAATCGAAACCTGTGCTCGAGGACGATTTTTTTTTCTTCAACCTTATAAACCAGATAAGTTAATATATTTTATTTTCTAATAAATAATAATATAATATATAAAATATATACAGTCTTTACAATTAGGTTTGTTCCTTTCTCAATTACCTTGTACTTTGACTATTTTTAAATTCAATTCGTGGAGATGAGAATCAATCTATATTAAAATTGACGGATTTGAGAATCAATTTGGAGTAAATCGAGAGTGATGTTTTCAAAAACATTGACAATGAAGTTATTCTGCAATGTCTTTAGAACATGAAAACACGCAAGATGGCTTTACTTTCTATACCGTCATAGTGAACTTATTTATAGTATTGAACTTATTTATAACATCTCTTGGTGGCGCTTGACATCAGGTTGTAGTCTATGTTGTCCTCAGCTTATTAGGATTAGGTTCATTTGTTTGCCTAGATATGTTAGCTTGCTACTGTTTGATAATACCTTCCTATTTTAGGTTTGTATATTTGACCACTCCTCGTGTTTGACCACTCAATGAGTCAAGTCTGTCTAGCCCTTGAATTCTTACCTTATCAATATATATAGAGAGACAGATATGATTAAAAGTGTTTTTTCTTCTTTTTTATAACTTTAAAACCCCATTCAAACTTTTAGATAGACAACAACCTCTCGAGTTCTCGAGTTAGCGACTCGCTGCCACAAGCTTCACCTCCACTTGCCCTAGCACTGGCCCACCACTGACCTCTACACTCTTGCAGCCCCTAGGCGAACCGTGACACTCTCGCAGCCCCAAAGTCAGCCTTAACTTCACTCAATCACTGATGTTCTTCTTCTTCTAATCTTAACCTTCTGCAGTTCAAGATTAGTTTTGTTCCTTTATCAATTACCTTGTACTTTGACTATTTTTAAATTCAATTCGCCGAGATGAGAATCAATTTATATTAAAATTTACGGATTTGAGAATCAATTTGGAGTAAATCGAGAGTGATGTTTTCCAGAACATTGACAATGAAATTATTCTGCAATGTTTTCAGAACATGAAAACACATAAGATGGCTTTACTTTCTCTACTGTCATAGTATACTTATTTATAGTATTGAACTTATTTATAGCATCTCTTGGTGGCGCTTGGCATCGGGTTGTAGTCTATGTTGTCCTCAACTTATTAGGATTAGGTTCATTTTTCGCATATATATATTAGCTTGCCACTGTTTGTATTACACCTTCCTGTTTTAGGTTGTACGTTTGACCACTCGAGGAGTCATGTCTGTCTAGCCCCTGAATTTTTTTACCTAATCAATATATATATATATATATATAGAGAGAGAGAGATGGATGATTAAAAGTGGATTTTTAATTCATTTTGCTTTAAAAATGGTGGGACCCATCATAAAAAACCACTTACTTTCCATTCTAAGGCATGTGTGCCGCATCCAATTGAGTGGGGCCTAGTGGAAAAAAATTCAAATCACCCCTCTTGTCATGTTTTTTAGTTTTTTTATTTTTTATTTTTAAAGAGGTTAGTAGGGACAGAAGACCCACTAAATAAAGTAGTGTGCATATTTAAATAATTTTTTTTCTAAAGATTGAGATGAAGATCAAAACACACGCACTAACTAATGTTATATTATCTTTGTTTCGTTATTTTTAAAAATTTATCAATTCCAATAAAAAATATTTCATATGCTACCAAATAATATTATATTTTCTTTTTCCATCCAGTTTAGATCAAAATTTATTAATTCCACTGAATAATTTTTCACATGCTACCGAATAATATTTTTTTGTCCATCAATTTCAGTTTTTAACGTGTACCAACTTCAATTAATTTTTATTCATTCAGTTTTGAAACATTATTCGGTAGAATAGATGAGTATTCAGTGGTATATGAATGATTATTCGGTTGTATATGAGTGATTATTCATGCGTATATGTCTGTTTAGTTGTGTAGTTTTATACTCACGTGATGAAGATTTTATATGTTGTTTGTCAAACCGAAGACTTAATATACTAATGAATAATGAATAAGATTTTACCAAATAATTGACCAACTCATTACCACAAGTAACCAAATGATCACTAGTCCTTAGCGAATGGTGTAAGTCAACAAAATCAGTAGTTGTTAGGACGTAGCAATTAGTCTTATTATATCCAGTTTGCTAGTGTTTTTGGAACTGAATGGTCACTAGTCCTTTTATATATCGTATGTAGGAGACCTAATGTTAGGTTGTTCGCTACTTCTTTCGTGTCTCTGGTGTAATTCTCATAGATAATGCCGGTAAGATCATCAAGTGTTCTCCTTGTTCGTTGCCCTAAGTGTGACCATCTCTTGCTTGAGCTTCCTCTGTACTCTATCTACTCTTGTGGCAGTTGTGGTGCCTATCTTTGAGGTATCTAGACCCATTATCTCCCTCTATGATTATGTGAATCTATTTTTTTCCCATTTTTTGATATCGTTAGCTTCAATCATATTGAATATGCAATCTAGAAAGGATCTTTTGTCGATGATGTGATGTCACATAATTCTTTTGAGAGGGAGAGCAGATGAAAGTAAACCAAGAGAAAGTAAAAAAAAAAAGAAAGAACCCCAGTATAAATACATAAATTTTGGGTGTGTATGGGGTTCCATAAATCACTTTTAAAACTGTTAAAATGGAGGAGTTTTTAAAATAACAGTGTATGAGAACCAATTATTTGGAATCTGTGGTTGAAATTTGTAGTTAAAAAAACTATTTGTTTAGCTTTTCACCAGTTTTTTTAGTTTATTTGATTTGAAATTACCATAACACCCCTAATAACAATCAAATAAACTTCACTTTTTACAAATAAGCACTTTTTGCCCCATACTAAGTTTATATTATTCCATAATCTTTCAACTTTTATTTTGCACAATTTTCAATTTCAATTGTTTTTAAATTTCAATCACTTTTTCAACTCCGCCCCATATGGACCCTTTATATTGTCGTTAGACTCACCCATATTATAGATAGATCGGAAATTTCACGAGGTACCCCTGAGGTATGTGGTATTTCACCGGGTGTACAATAGTTTGGTCTAATTCGTGTGGTACCCCTCAATTTATATACATTTTTGCATCGTGCCCTTAATCTGTTAACATTTACCATTGTCGTTTTGTTTATACAAAATATAAACAAATAAAAAAAGGGAAACGATTACATTAAAATAAAAGAAAAAACTCCTTTGTCAATTGTGAAAGGAGAGGGGCGACACAGAGGATGGGAGAGTGATAGATGAGAAGACTTCACTGTTGATGGTCGGAATCTTCTAGAACGGTTGGTTGTTTTCGATTTGCTATTTTGAGTCTTCAACGAAGGTTGCTCGCTCACTCACTCGGCGCCTGTTGGAGGTGGATTCCGACAATGAGGTTGGCGGCGGTGGGCGACTGTGGACGATTGAAGGTGGACTCCGACTCCACTAGCGATGGGTTTTTTCATCGGGATTTGGTACAAGAAGATCTCACTCCTCACGACCGTTTGGGTCACTAATCGGGATGCGCCGATCCTCGGTTCCGCCGACGCCGTTCTCTAGATTGTCGAAGATCCTCCGCGCCTGACCCTCTTCAAAGGCGCTGGAGAAGTGATTTGGTGATTTGGTCCACTAATTCCTCGAAAACACCCCCAAGGGTGGCGGTGGTGGTGCAACTGATGGACATTGGAAACCTAGTGGTGAGGGAAGATCTCGCTGCATACAACGAGAGATCTCAATTGCTGATTTTTTTGGAGATGAAAAATTGTGTATTTAAAGTGTGATCGATTAGAGAGGCAAAAAGAATGTACCGATTGATCAGAGAGAAAAGTAGAGTGAGAGTTGTAGCAATTTCTTTTTTTTTCCACTCAAAACAAACGAAGGTCTAAACATCTGATAGACTTAACGTTCAAAGGGTGCGAGACGAATTTAACCTAAAACTAAAGGGTACATACAAAATATGTAAAAATTTTATATACCTTGTGAAATACTCTTACCTCGAGAGTACCTAATGAAATTGTCTTAGATACTCGTAGTGTGCTTTGTAGTTTTTTTTTTAATTTAAAAAAAAATTAATTTTTGTTGTAACTGAGACAAAGGAAAAAAGAAAAGAAAAGAAAAACGCAACCTTACCCTCTTTGCCTACTCATCCACCTCCCTTTCTCTCTCCCCTCTCGGCCTTCATTCTTCAGGTAAAGCTATCCGAAGCTTGTAGCCCTTCTCTTCATCATATCCATCGTTCTTCAGCTTTCTCTTTTAGCTGCTAAATATAGATTATAGATTTTCTTCTGCCTTAACTTGGTAATTGATTTTCCGCACCTCGTTCTATTGCTTTTCGTTAGGGTTTGAGCTAAATTACCTTCGGATTTGAGGAAAATTCCAGGTTTTTTCTGCTTTCAAATTTTTTTAGGTTTTGCTCGGGATTCGACATTTAGGCTTAATCGGTGGCGTTTCTGGGATTTTGCTTGATGCCTTGCGGGTTTTCCATAGTTATTCACCTGAAATTCTACGGCGCCTTCAGATTTCTCACCTGATCCCGTTTTTGCTTTCTTATTAATAGATTTTCCGTCTTTATCTCCGGTTTCATTACTAGTTAGGTACAATTGAATGAGTTGATTTTGATCGAATTTGATAATCTTGATTTATTTTTGCTTGCTACATGTTCTAAGATCCATTTAATGGTTATGCAATATTTAAATTCTAATGCTTCTATGAGCTTCATTAAAGTGAGTTTGTATTTTTCCTGTTGTATTCCCTACACTGTTGATGTCTTTAACTTGACGACTCATTGACTCGGTCTATCCTTGATGTTTGGTGATACTTTTCCAGTCTTTTTATCCTACCTATCTTGCAGTTTTTTAAGAATTGTGCAATTTATGCAGTTAGTTTTTTTTGGGTCTTTTTATGAAATAATGCAGATTGTTCATCAGAATATGGCGAGTTCTCTTATTCAATCAAGTAGTATCCCCGCTCTTGCTTCAAGAAATGTTCGGTCTCATGGAGCTGGGAAGGGAAGGAGGAGTAGTCCAAGGATGATGGCAGCCCTTCCTACACCTTGTTTAAGAATAGGAAGTTTCTCAGGCTTGCGAGGAAGTAATGCTTTGGATATGATTGGATCTACTAAGCATGATTTCTTATCCACCATAAGGGCTGCAATTTCTGTCCGTAAAGGGACAGCAAGCCGGGGTGTAGTTAGAGCAATGTTTGAACGTTTTACAGAGAAAGCAATTAAAGTTATAATGCTCGCCCAGGAGGAAGCTAGACGTCTAGGCCATAATTTTGTGGGAACAGAGCAGATTCTCTTGGGTCTCATTGGTGAAGGAACTGGAATAGCAGCAAAGGTTCTTAAATCCATGGGAATCAATCTGAAAGATGCTCGGGTTGAAGTTGAAAAGATAATTGGAAGGGGCAGTGGGTTTGTTGCAGTTGAAATCCCATTTACTCCTCGTGCCAAGCGTGTTCTGGAACTTTCATTGGAGGAAGCCCGTCAACTGGGTAAGATAATAAGATGTTCATCTATTTTGATTTACTGATTCGTGATTTTATTTATTATCTTTTGAATAAATTAAAATTTTACATAGATATGCTTGGTTGTAGCACTATAGATTATTGTATATCTGATTAGAACTCCTGCCTTCTGGTCCTATGGTGCCAGCAGTGCACTTGTATTTGTTTTGCATTGAAAGTTGAAGCTTCTAAGTTTATATACCTGCAGTGATAACTGAAAAGTGATGTATATGTCAGTTGTTTATAAATGAAATATATAGTTTTTCTGTCTATTCAGCTACTTCATGTCCGGAATTTAGTAATGGTCCAGATGATGTCATTGAAGACCATCTTACATTTAATGAATCCATCTATTGTAATTGGCTTGTAGAATGTTTACTTATTCATTTTATGCTATTTTTATATTGCAGGCCACAACTACATTGGATCTGAACACTTGCTTTTGGGATTACTTCGTGAGGGTGAGGGTGTTGCTGCACGTGTTCTGGAAAATTTAGGTGCAGACCCAAGCAACATTCGCACACAGGTGAGAATGGTCTTTCAGTATCTTCCAGTACTTCGTCTCATCAGATTGTGAAATTCTTAATGTTATGTTGTTACAAGTAGGTTATTCGCATGGTTGGTGAAAACACGGAAACTGTAAGTGCTGGTGTTGGCGGGGGCACCTCTGGCAATAAGATGCCTACCCTGGAGGAGTATGGTACAAATTTGACAAAGCTGGCAGAAGAGGTATTATCATTCTTCAAATTTTCATCTAGAATGGTATTGTCTACTCACAAAGTGGGAATTCATGTAAAGCTGACTTCCAGTTTCAATTTTCTAGGGTAAATTGGACCCTGTTGTTGGAAGACAGCCACAAATAGAGCGTGTCACACAGATCTTAGGTCGACGAACCAAGAACAATCCTTGCCTTATTGGAGAACCTGGTGTTGGTAAAACAGCAATTGCAGAAGGTCTTGCTCAGCGGATTGCAAATGGGGATGTTCCAGAAACTATTGAAGGGAAAAAGGTACACGAGGAATTTAGAGAAACACTGCTGTTTTATTCTTTTTATGACAACAAACGTTCTGAACTTCCAATAGTTCATTGTGTGGACTTCTGAGTTTATGCTTATTTTTCCCATAACATTTATGTATACTTGTCATTATTGTTCTGTCACACTATCTACAACATTAAATAATCCATTACCAGTTTGGGCAAGGATCACTTGAATTCTTCCAAATGAAATTATCTGCTCCCATTTTAGTCCAACTGAAAATAATATATCCTGAGTAGTAATGAGAAGTAACCTTTGTTCAACTTGCTATTTCAGGTAATCACCCTTGACATGGGTCTTCTTGTTGCCGGTACTAAGTACCGGGGAGAGTTTGAGGAGAGACTGAAAAAACTGATGGAAGAAATTAAGCAGAGTGATGAGATTATTCTATTTATTGATGAGGTGCACACTCTTATTGGAGCTGGTGCAGCAGAAGGTGCTATTGATGCAGCAAACATTCTCAAACCAGCTTTGGCAAGAGGTGAACTTCAGGTAGGTTAGATGTTTAATTTAATAATTTAAAATTAAAGCATACTCAAAGTTACACTACTACTGCCATCAATATTTAAAATATATTTTGTCTTGTGCATACATAAGATAAAGATTGTTTTACCATGTTGGTACAGTGTATTGGAGCCACCACACTTGATGAATACAGAAAGCATATTGAGAAAGACCCAGCACTTGAAAGAAGATTTCAGCCTGTTAAAGTGCCTGAACCTACAGTCGATGAAACTATACAGATCCTTAGAGGGCTTCGTGAGCGTTATGAGATTCACCACAAGCTCACGTATACAGATGAAGCTTTGATTGCTGCAGCTAAACTATCATACCAGTATATCAGGTAGGTTATTGTGTTTTTACTTGGATATTTTGTACATTGTGTTTTTACAACATTCTCTGGTTGGGTACAAAAGTATCTGTACTGCTGCTGCAGCAGGGAGACAAGTGGCATCTTTTGGCTCAAGTTTTTCTTTTCTTTCCTTTTTTTTTTTGCCCTCTGATAAAATGCCATTGTTTAAGAAAGTTGATGATTTTAAACCCATCTCTTGTCCAAACTCTTAAATACCTAATCTAAGTACTGGGTTTCCTTGTGACATCAGCAAGCTCTCTATCATGCTAATGTTTATTTGGTTATATAAAGAACATCACTATCCTTTTCACAAAATTACTTACTGTAGAAGCTGGTTTATGTTTTTTAATCCCACGCTGTTTTATCATCTCTTTCTTTAGAGAAATAAATGCTATAGAGTTTTTGCATTTAGATGCCTGTGAATGTGTGATGTTGAATGATGACGTCAGTTTTGGCTGCTATTATTTTGTTCAAGTACCTCCTAGGAGAGGACTCAATTTATTCTGTGTCAAATATGTAGTTTCTGGTCAACTGTTGCTCATTGATAAATGTTGTGCTACAGTGATCGGTTTCTGCCTGATAAAGCTATTGACCTTATTGATGAAGCTGGTTCTAGAGTTCGGTTGCGCCATGCCCAGGTGCAGGATCTTTGTGCCATATTATGTGTGCATTGCGTTCTTGATATGGTATTCCATGTTTTTGATGCATCCTGATTTTGCAGCTCCCTGAAGAAGCTAGAGAGCTTGAGAAAGAGCTTAGGCAAATAACCAAGGAGAAGAATGAATCTGTTCGTGGCCAAGACTTTGAAAAGGTAAGGAGTTGAATAGATTAAATTTTGCAAGTATGCCGAAAACACCATTCCTCCATTGTGTATATTTTATTTGTTAGATTTTAGGATGCTTCAACACAACATTTTGATTTATTTTTATATTGCCGTTTCGTTAATGTATATGATGAAGATAGTCGGTGGGAAACTAAGTAATAGATGGGTCTGATTGTCTGAAGGAGAAGTTTCTTGCATGCTTCAACAATGGTTTTGAAGCATAAGATAGCTGGATTTTTCTCAGTTTTTGGGCAATTGCCTCTGCTTTCATTTCTGAACACTTTGATGCAGTCCCATGCCCTCTTTCATGAGAAGGTTGCAAAAAGTTTCTAAATATGGGATCAATTATGTTGAGGTGTATTATACTATTATGTTCTATATCAGAATCATGTGATAACATTTTTTCCATCATCTCAGGCGGGTGAGTTGCGTGACCGAGAAATGGACCTTAAGGCACAAATATCTGCTCTCGTAGAGAAGAACAAGGAGATGAGCAAGGCAGAGGAAGAGGCTGGAGATGCTGGTCCTGTTGTGACAGAAGCTGATATCCAGCATATCGTCTCATCTTGGACTGGTGTTCCAGTTGAGAAAGTGTCCACAGATGAATCTGACCGTCTTCTCAAAATGGAGGAAACCCTCCACAAGAGAGTCATTGGTCAAGAAGAGGCTGTTGTTGCCATCAGTCGTGCCATCCGTCGTGCTCGTGTTGGCCTCAAGAATCCCAACCGCCCTATTGCCAGCTTCATCTTCTCCGGGCCAACTGGTGTGGGGAAATCAGAACTAGCAAAGACACTGGCAGCCTACTACTTTGGGTCAGAGGAAGCCATGATCCGTTTGGATATGAGTGAGTTCATGGAGAGGCACACCGTCTCAAAGCTTATCGGCTCACCACCTGGTTATGTTGGGTACACAGAGGGTGGCCAGCTCACCGAGGCTGTCAGACGCCGACCATACACTGTTGTTTTGTTTGATGAAATCGAAAAGGCACACCCCGATGTTTTCAACATGATGCTTCAGATCCTTGAAGATGGGAGATTGACTGACAGCAAAGGCAGGACTGTTGATTTCAAGAATACCCTTCTGATCATGACATCCAATGTTGGAAGCAGTGTGATTGAGAAGGGAGGCCGAAGGATTGGGTTTGACTTGGATTATGACGAGAAAGACAGCAGCTACAACCGAATCAAGAGCTTGGTGACGGAGGAGCTGAAACAGTACTTCAGACCCGAGTTTTTGAACAGACTGGACGAAATGATTGTGTTCCGACAACTCACCAAGCTAGAGGTCAAGGAGATTGCGGATATCATGTTGAAGGAAGTGTTTGAGAGGCTAAAGACCAAGGAAATCGAGCTGCAAGTAACCGAGAGGTTTAGGGACAGAGTGGTCGAGGAGGGTTACAACCCAAGCTACGGAGCAAGACCCTTGAGAAGAGCCATCATGAGACTTTTGGAGGATAGCATGGCAGAGAAGATGCTTTCGAGAGAGATCAAGGAGGGTGATTCGGTCATTGTGGACGTTGATGCCGATGGAAACGTGGCCGTGCTGAATGGTAGCAGCGGTGCTCCTCCAGAGTCCCTTCCGGAGCCGATCTCTGTGTAATCTGAGCCCACCTCTGAACCGGGTTGGAACTTAGGTCCGACTGTCACAACATGATTCAGTGTGAAACAGGGTGCACCGGAGTATGTAAACTTTTGCCTGTACTCGTGGAACTTGTATCCTTGTAGAAGATGAATGGTGTAGGAAAAATGACTTGCTCAATTTGATAGTATTACATAGTCCTTGTTGCTAGGATAATGTACTTTTTGCCACCTGTTTCTCTTTTACCCAAATCATTTCATGTTTTCTTTACTCCATTTCATGGCCAGTGCCCAGTGCCAATTTTCTGTCAAAACCCCCTACGTAGTAGGAAGCGACAAGAAACATGATAGTGCGATTGAAGGTTCGTAAGCTTTGAAATTCTGTAGGATATTTTTGGAATCCATTAGAAAGGGGAACTGGAATTCACTAGGAGATCAAAAGTTTACAAATTCTCTAAACTAATAATATGATTAATAATAATTGGACTGAATGATTATGGTTCATGCCTTGCAAGCGTATTTATAGGAAAGAAACCCTCATTCCTCTCTCAAGAAAAAAGATAAATATATAGGACATAAAAAATATAAATTTCTTTTTTTTTTGATCTTGGTCCAGTTCGATCGACTCAGTCGTTCTACATCTGGATCGGGTACAGTATGACCCATTTAAGGGTTGACCCTCCCACTCACAAGCGATTCCATGTTTCCAATGAGATTCGTAACCCCACAAGCGATTCCATGTTTCCAATGAGATTCGTAGCCCCACAACCACTACACCAACTTGTGATTGGTAAAAAAATCCTCATACATCAGATTCTTCCACTTCAGAAGAACTTGCTCCAAGTTATCTAATAGATTTTTAGAACCATCAACATTGCTCTTCTACCCAATGTCAACTACCAAACTTATTTCCTTGCATGCTGCATCTTCATCAATGTCAGTCATGACTCATGAGTTCATAATTATTCTTAGGATGCCTGCAGAAAGATGGAAAATTCCTAGGATATATTCTTTACGAGTTGGTCTTCCGAAACCCCATTACGACAAAGCTTTCGTCGACTTTACTCGACCGGTCCGAGCACTCTTCAAGAACCTCCTCTTGAAGGAACACCTCCTCAAGGGCCTCTTTTTCGATTGTCTTGAAGGACCGCCTCTTTCTTCCCCAAACTGGAATCCCCTCCATGAGGACGGACTCCACCCTAGGGATTGTTGTGGTCGGTGTTTCTCAGGTTGTTGCCAGTGTCAACGGTGTGGAAGTTGTGAAAGGCGTTGATGATGACGTTGATGATGTTAGTGTGGATGATGCAAGCATTGTAGATGGCATATTTTCTACCGGTGGTGTTAGCCCTCTATATTGCCATCGCCGTCACTTGATTTGTAAAATCGATAATTATAAAGGCTGCAGTTAAAGCTCCAAGGTATGCCTTCTAATTGATTGATCTCCCATAATGCTTTAAATCGAGAAAACGAACCGGAGAAACCTACTCTAACGAGTTCTTAATGATAAAGAATTCACAATCGAAACCTATAGTTAGAATTCATAACAGGAGAAACCTACTCTAATACCAACTGAAATTCACCCGGAAATTTTTTTTTTTCTAAGCCAATAATATAATTATGGCTCACGCCTACAAGCGTATTTATAGAAAAGAATCCCTAATTCCTAACTTATGCGCCAATTTAAACTAAAACCTCTCTTAATAAAAATAAAAATATAAGAAATAAAATATATAAATTGCTAAAGGGGGCTGTTATTCGCACGATCATTTTCTCGCCATCGGCACCTCGCCATCGGCACGGGGCCGGAGCCGAGTTGCTGAGTCGGTAAGGAAAATGCCGATGCCGAATCTCCAGGTCGGCAAGGAGAATGCAAGATTTCTGGCTCGCCGGAAAATATGTTGTCCCGTCGACTAAACTGTGCTCCCGTCACCTATGCTGCCGCCGATTCCCTAGGTCGGCATGTCCCAACGCCTGCAAGCAGAGAATCCTATAGCCTCGGGTAGAGTTACGACCAGACTGAATACCGACTTAGGAAGTAGGCATCTGCATCCAGCTTGCCGACCCAGAAATTCGACAGCGATACCGTGCATTTGGCGAGATAGAGTCGTGCGAATAGCATAACCGTTCCTAAAATATCTAGCTAAAAAGCTAAAAACTGAAAACCCCTAATTTTATCATAAAAATCCTCCAGCATCGTAACCTAGAATGCATAGACCGACATACTTGATAAAGGAAGAGCATATATGTTTTTTTTTTTGGATGGAATCACAACAAACAATACCAATCTCAATATTTAGGTGTAATGAGAAAACAATATGAAAGAAGAGAAAGAGCTGCAATACATTACATACACAGCTAAAATGGAAGAAACAAATTGAGAAGAAGACGCCCAATAGAACTCCATCAATGCAGAAAAATCGATTACTCGGCGGGTTTCTTGCGGCACTTGTCCTTGATCCAGAAGAGGCTAACGGAGGCGCCGTCCTTGACCTTCTTGACGCTCTTGGCGGCGCCTTCTTTGGTCTTGTTGAAGCTTTCTTCGAGCTTCTTCGTTAGCTTTCTCCCTTCTTTGCTCTTCTCTTGTTCCTGTTGGTGCTTCGGGGGGTCGGGTTCGGTGTTGACATCCCACTGCTCCGCCCATGTATTCCCCTGCGAACCTTGCCCTGCCATCGCCGGTAAGTTGTTTTCCCACAAAAAAGGCAGATGCAGAGAATAAGCGATCAAATATAGTGGGAAAGATCGAGGTAATAAAGAGACGGCTTTGAACGTGGGGAGATGTATTTTCTTTGTTACCTTTTTTGGGACAAATTTACGGAGGGGGATTGGATGACCCAATTTTGGGTGATCCAAGGATAATTTTTGGTCATTTTAAAAATGTTATAAAAGAAAAAAGAGAAATAAATAAAGGTGTGACAACTTTTTCAATTCTCCTACAAAAAGCTTATCCTCTAGGTCTAGACTCTCCCTTCTAATTTTTTTATTTTTTTTATTTTCGGTTAATACCAAGTTATAATTCAACTCAATTTTTTTATAATTCTTTATTTTGTAACTTAGTGTAATTAATGAACATAAGTATAATTCACGGTTTTTTTTTATAATTCACGTTTTTTTTTTATAATTACGTTTATTTCACTTACATTATAAAAGTCGGTCATATAATTCACCTTTTTTTTATCAGTGTAAGTCAAATATTTATTTGACCTTTATTTAAACGGGATCGAATTATCGTACAATCCCGAGTGCCCGAGTTCGCCTAAAAATAATAATTTAACCTCTCGTTAATGATCATCTTTTTTTAATAACTAAACTTACTAAAACGCTTTTCCACAAATGTATATTATATATTTTTAGTTTTAATATGAAAACATTTACAAAAATAAAATAACAGACATCGGCTTGCCGATAGGCCTGCGGGCATTTGTTTGTGTATATATATAAAGTTTATAATGAATTCTTTAAAAATATCGTTTTTAAAAAGATGTTCTTTAAAAATTATTTACCTTTTTTTAAATAAATTAATAACTACACAAATCTAGTTTTTCCTCAAATGCATATTATATATATATATTTCTTTTAAAAAAGAAAACATTTAAGAAACAAACATGTATTTCTATCTAAAATATTTTTTTATATGCCTGGCAGCGGCTTGCCGATAGGCCTGTGGGTATTGTTCCGAAGCCATAACAATAGGATTTGACAAAAAAAACTTAAGAATAAAGCAATAGCACTATCCGACCCATTTGTATTCTTCTCATCACACTACTCTCAGGTCATGTGTTCGACTCTCAATTTCAGGAAAAAGAAAGTATTTTTTGAACAAATGTATATTGTATATTTATGCTATAACTGCCCGCAGGCCTATCAGCAAGCTGCGGACAGTATTTTCAATTAATATAAATTATTTTTATAACAAATGTTTATTATATATTTATTTTTAATACGAAAATAACATATAGCGGCCTGCCGATAAGCCTGCGGGCATTTATAATGAATTCTTTTCACGAATAGTAAATCAAAAATACTGTTGAAGAATAGTTGAGCTTGGGGGAGAATACGATAGCGAGGCAGCGGTGGGGCATTGGTGGTGAAGTCAGTTGCGGGCGGCGACTGCGATTTCAGGTTCGATGGCGCGACGAAGCAGGTATTGCTCTCCTGCATTGTTTGAGTTCTTTGATTCAAATCTAGGGTTTTCGATTTTGGGGTTTCAGTTCTTTGATTCAAATCTAAGGTTTTCGATTTTGGGTTTTGAGTTCGTTGGTTCGGATCTAGGGTTTTCGATTTGGGGTTTGAGTTCTTTGATTAAAATCTAGGGTATTCGATTTTGGGTTTTGAGTTCTTTGGTTCGGATCTAGTGTTTTCGATTTGGGGTTTTAAGTTTTTTGATTCAAACCTAGGGTTTTCAATATTGGGTTTGAGTTCTTTGGTTCAATTCTACGGTTATCGGTTTTGGTTTTGTGTCTCCACTGAAATCGCTTGTAATGTAATACTGTCATGAACGTTCAAGTTGGGTCAAACGAACGATTTTTGGTTTATATAGAACTTCATATGGAATAATTATATGTTTTGTCCGAACTTTTTGTGATTAGAGTGTGTGTACAAACTTAATATGGAATAATTGCCTTTGGTAGTAGGAGGAAGGATGCGAAGAGGGCCTTACTCGGATGAACCAACTTTAGGATGCCAGGAGAGGAATGAGAAAAAAAAGCTTCTCATTCTTGATGTGAATGGGTTACTAGCTGACATTGTTTCGAACCCTGAACCGGGATACCCCATTGAGAAAAGGGTTGCAAAGAAAGCAATTTTTCACATTGTTTGGAGCCTCCTTATGTTGTTGTTATATGCACAATTCTTAGTTCAAGATGTTATTTTCATTCTTGCTATATCTAACATACTTCAATATGTCTTGCAGTGTTTAAAAGAAAGTATTCTGATGAATTCCTTGAGTTTTGCTTTGACAATTTCAATGTGGGGATTTGGTCATCAAGAAACAGGTACTTCTGTAATAGGGTAGCTTGCATCTCATGTAATCATTTTTCAGCATTTGATCTCCTATGTGATATTCTCTTGCATTTCATCATTTCTTTTGACAGGAGGAACTTGGAGAGTATTGTGGACTACATCATGGGAGGGCAAAAGAACATGTTGATGTTCTGCTGGGTAAGATTCTTTGCATTGGTTGTTCTTCTTGAACATCTTAACGAGTTGTGGTCTAATGTAGAATTACCGTGCAGAATCAGGAACATTGCACCGATTCTGGCCACGTTATTCCTTGGGAGAATGACAAACCACTGTTTTTAAGGAACTAAAGAAGTTGTGGGACAAGGAGGACCCAACTCTTCCATGAGAGAAGGGTGACTATGACGAATCTAACACCCTACTGATAGATGATACACCATCTAAAGGTCTACTTAATCCAGTAAGTAGGAACTGATGTCAATGTAGATTCATTTTTCACAATAAAGGGATTAGGCTTAATCTTGGTCACTTTACTTCAAACCTTTGCTTTCCTTTTAATATATGATTATAATTTGTTCTATTCTTGACATAGATATACACGGGCATTTTCCCGCTTCCATATACGTACCTAGATGACGAAGACGACTATTTAGGTGAGACTTCACACTTCAATAAATATGTCAATTTTGGATGATGGATGCTTTCTAAGTTGTTATCTTTGGACTTGTAATTTTGTTATCTTTGGACTTGTAATTTTGTGACAGTGCCTGGAGGTTGGCTTCATGAATATCTTCAAATAATAGCCAAAGCAGACCATGTCCGGAAGTTTTTTGAAGAAAATCCCTTTGTAATGAGGCCTATCACGGACGGAACTGTGTTTTGGCCCTTCTATTCGAAGTTCGTGAAGGAACCAAATTGGCCGGTGATGTAGGGGCTGTTGTAAGTTCGCCCACTTTTATAGAACCAAGGCATGAAAGACCACCCTACAACAATGTATCTCCAACTTTGTTATGTTTATTTCTCCAACTCTGATAATTATGCCAGAAACCAAGATATGCTCTCCGTTCATTTATTAATACAAGTGACCTTGTTCACAAAGAACATATCTAGCAAGTATATTTGTTGTATTATGACACATCCAAAAAATTATGCAGTTGGTTGGGGATTCTGTCAAAATCCCATACATATTATACATATGCTTACTGATGTACATATTTGTACCGTTGTTTATTGCATCTTTTGACTTCATATTTCATTCGATTTCCAAAGAAAAGTTTTAAAAGTATATAAACTTGTGTAAGAATGGGCTAAAGTATAAGAAATAGAGTCTGCACGAGTTTTGAGCTAACCATGCAGGAATTCGATGAAATCGGAGTCAAAACGAAAAAGCCAAGTGAAGCTGAGCAGAGGTCGATATCGACCTGGAGACATCGATATCGACCATAGATTTCGACACGACTTCTGAGTGTCGAGATAGGCCACACAGACCAGACAAGAAGGCATCGATATCGACATACTATCTCGATATCGACCTTCGTCATAGACATCGACTGGAGCTGGACAAGTCGAGCAGAAACACAGGCATCGATATGGACCTCTGGTGTCGATATCGACCCTACCTCGACAGAAGATAAATCTGATTTCGAGACTCGGATTGGGAAGAATATCATCAAAGCCATGAGTTATCTCGTTCTTTTAGATATTAGCAGCTGTTTATTATCTTTTCCTTTAAGTTTTTATCAAAATAAAAGACCTATCCTAATTGTTCGGATAAAGTTCATAGTTTAGATAGAAGTTTCAATCCTCGGATAGCGAGGATTAGTAGCCTATAAATAAATCCCTAGGGGCTGATTTGTTAGATCATCCAAGAAACAATCATCAATCAAGACAACAGAGTTAGAGTTAGAGAGAAGTTTTAGGGTTTGACGTTTGCGAAAGTTGACATTGAGTTGTAAAGCTTCGGAGTTTATTTTAAGTTTCTTCCTTTCAATCAACAATGAGTTCCATGATGAGAAGCGAGTAGTTCCCCAAAGCTCTTAGGGTCGGGGTGAGCCCGACGTTAGCAATGCGCGCTTGAGGTAAGTATTTGATGTCGATATTGTTGTGTCTATCTCTCCTCCTACGATTCTATGTTTAGTCCTAATCGAAAGAAAAGGGATTCATGCTAACAACTTGAGTTATAAACATAAAATTGGTAGAGACGATTAGGTTAATTTGCAAGAGTAATCCTAAGATTTGGTGTACGACGAAAGCTTGTCCCTCGGGTGAAATAGCGCAATTGTCCGTCTTATTTATCTCATCGCATGCATTGGTTAACGTTGTGGTAAACTCTAATCCTAGGAGTTGCCTTTTACATAGTTTATATTCATCCAAACCCTCTGTTTTATCTGTTCATTGCTTCTCTTCCCATTCTTAAATCTTCGGCCTTTCTTTGCCGACGAAGAACTAACCCACTGCAGGAAGACATCGATATCGACCCAGACGTCGATATCGACTACTGAGTTCGTCGACAGTTTTCTGAGTCGACGACGAACATCGCTACGGAGTTTGCTGAGCATCGATATCGTCCTCCTAGCATCGATATCGACCCTTCTGTATCGACTGGCAGTCTTCTGAGCCAGTCGATTTTGTTGACTGACATCGATATCGACCCCCACCAGTCGATATCGACCACTTGTTTTTGTCTCTACAGGTCTTCTGTTGCAGAGAACATCGACAACCGAGGTCGACGTCGAGGCCCAAGGTCAAAATCGAGGCTTCTGGTCGACGCAGACTTGAGATTTCCAAAGCTACTAGGATCCCGCTGACACGCCTCCTCGTGGATCGGTCTTGACTACCCTTCCACTACAACGGGAGGAAGTCTTATAATTATTTGCATAGGCTAGGAGTCGGTTTACGTTTATTACATCTTTACATTTGTAATTTAAGATCTCGACTTACCTCCTTAACAAATTGGCGCCGTTGCTGGGGAGGCAATCAATCGCGCCCTAGTAGTCTATCTCACGTCTCTACCTAGTTTGGTTTTGTAGGTGTATGCGACGCGCTGATTGCCCACCTGAATTATAAGGAGTAGACGACCCTGAACGCTACTTCCATCTAAGAGCCCAAGCTCAAAGAATCATGGCGGACAACGCGAACCAGGCTGAACTTATTGAGCAACTAAGGAAGCAGGTTGAGGACCTAACGACTAGAGAGGCGGCATTTAAGGAGCGTGCGGATAGGGAGGAGGAAGACCGGAGGCAAATAGAAGCCCAAATCAATGCCCTCCCTAGGAATGCCAAGCAATATATGCACCCCGCTCTCACAGTGCCTGAATCGGCAATTCTTATCCCTGCCTCTAATTTTGAAATAAAACCTAACTTCCTAACTGAGATTAGAAGGCACCAATATGAAGGAAAACCTAACGAATGCCCTATGGCACATATTTCAACCTTCTTAGACCTTTGTGATACTATTGCTGATGGACGAAGTCTTGAATATGTCCAACTAAAAGCCTTTCGATGGTCTCTTACAAGGAAAGCATTGCAGTTGTTGGAAAGCTTAGCCCCAAGATCGCTCCGCACCTGGAATGAAGTCAAGGACGCGTTCCTCAACAAGTTCTTTCCTCCTTCTAAGACGGCGTTGATCCGACAGAAAATCACGGCTTTCAAACAAAAGCCTGGTGAGGCTCTGGCAACTGTTTGGGAAAGGTTTAAGGACCTGCTACGATCATGCCCGACGCATGGCTAACCACCATATGTAATTCAGGAAATCATATACAATGCTCTTGACGCTGCAACTAAGGAGAGGATCAACACCTACACCTCCTATGGCTACCTTGAACTCGCTCCACAAGAGGCTTGGGAGACCATAGAGAGATTGGTGGAGTTCGACAATACATATGGGACTCCTGAGGCTTCTGACACACCATCATCGTCGAGACCTGCCCCATCTATGCCCTTATATAAACCCTCCAATGTAATCGATCCGGATGTAAAGGAGCAATTTCATAGGGATCAACTTCGAAAGCTCCAAAAGCAAGTGAGGTTCCTTTCAGTGAACCAAGATTGCATTGAATGCGGATCGCAGTGGCACACCACCATCGAGGGCCCCCATGCTGAACAAGTACACCTAGCGGAGACTCACCAAGAGGCGCGCTACATGAGGGGTCCCAATTACCAATATTGGGGAGACCAAAGGTTCCATCAACCACAAAGAAACTAGGTTAACCCTAGGGAGATCCACCTTATAGAGCTCCTGGGCACCCGGAGAGAGACCAAAAGAAGGATGATCTTCAACTAGTGCTAGATGAGATAAGGAGGAATCAAGCTAAGAATGATCAATCCAACAATGCCATCCATTCTCAACTCAATCACCTTACCACAAGGATTGGGGAGATGGATATTTGGAAGAAGAACGTAGAGACCCAACTGGGTCAATTGGCGGCACAAATCCCTAGACCGTCTGGAACACTCCCTGGGCAACCCACCACCAATCCTAAGGGGCAATCTGGGACGGGCCATTTCGCAGCCATGCAATTGAGGAGTGGCACCAAAGTACATAAGCCACGAACGGAAGCGGAGGAGAAAGCAGCAGACCCAGTCGAAATCGATAGACCAGTCGATGTCGACCCAGAGGTCGATATCGACCCCCATGTCGACCCCCTGGTCGACGTCGATGACACTGCAGAGCCTGAGAAGTCACAACAGAGGTCAAAATCGACCATTCCAGTCGATATCGACCAGAGCCTAGTCGACATCGATGTCCAGCAGGCCCCTTCGACCACCGTTTTGGCCCCTCCACCAAAGAAGACGTTGCCATTCCCTTCCAAAGCATTGGAGGATCCCACCAAAGGTAAGTTTAGGCGCTTTGTAAAAATACTTCAAGGACTTAACATTACTATCCCTCTTACAGAAGCCCTAAGCGAGATGCCTGCCTATGTGCGATTCCTGAAAGACATCCTTAGCAAAAAGAGATCCATGGTAGAAATCGCAGAGGAATGCTCAAAGATGGACTTCCCTGAGAAGAAGAGTGATCCAGGGAAGTTTGCAATCACCGTGGGACTTGGCCAACATCGTTATAAAGCCCTATGTGACCTAGGGGCAAGTGTAAGTCTCATGCCTCTCTCTATTTGGCAAAAGGTGAACATTGGTGCCCTTGAACCTGTGGACATGAAACTTTATATGGCTGACAACTCATTCGTTAGACCCACAGGTATAGTTGATGCCGTTCCTGTAAAGGTAGGTAAGTTCTTTGTGCCTACTGATTTCATTGTATTGGAGATGCCTGAAGATCATGTAGTGCCTATTATCCTTGGTAGGCCTTTCTTAGCTACTGCAGATGCCAATATCAATGTACGTCGAGGGTTACTAACCTTTACTATAGGGAACGAAGTGATAGAATTCTCTTTCAACCCAACCATGAGCGAAACGAAGCACCTGGAGCAAGTAGTGCTCTCGCCGGTTAAGGAGAAGCTTAGAAAATTTTTGTTGGCGAGGATGGAAATAGCAAACAGGGTCGACATCGACTAAAAACATCGAAATCGACCCCCCTTGGTCGAAATCGATTATGCCAGATCGCTGCCAGGAGCTTAAGTATTGGGTCACAGAGGTCGATATCGACCCCCACATATCGATATCGACCACAGCGCTCGAAATCGACCCTCCTTGGTCGAAATCGACCACCCCTCAGCTCGAAGATTTCTGTTTTGGGCCCAAACAGGTAAGCCCAGGTATGACTCCTAACCCTCCTCTATCCGTTATTGATAAATCAATTAAGCCCATTATTGATAATTCTACTAATAAGAGGGTCAAAGCTCTATGGTTTGCATATATTGCAAAAGTTAGGTCAAGAAAGAGAAGGAAAACGCCCAAAGAAGAACCTAATGATGAAGAAGCCTTGGTCGCCGAGCTTAGCTACTACCAAAAGGACCTAGATGATCCAGGAGAAGGCTCAAGATCAAAGGGTCCCTACATAAAAGGGTCATAAAGCATTGACGGAGAAGTCGGCCTAGCGACTCAAAACTCTTTAGCTTGTACATAAAACCTTTAAATTTTTTCGCATAGATGGTTTTTAGGATTTAACTTTTGGCTTTTTGAAACTTTTAAAGATAAGATATTTCGTGGCTTTATCTAACAAAAATTTCAGGTTATCAAGCAAAAGGAACGACGAAGAAGAAAAGAAGCTTCTGTAGAGGCAGTCGAAATCGACCAGGCCAGTCGAAATCGACCCCCCCAGGGTCAAGCCATCTCCAGGAGTCGACATCGAGGACTCAGGAGCGAAAAATAGAGGTCGATATCGACCATAATCATCGATATCGACCCCAACCTGGCAGCCCTTGTCTTCACTTTCTTCCTCGACTTCGACAGATGCAGTCGACATCGACCACTGACCTAGATATCGACTTCTGGCATCGACCAAATCTGAAATCGACCTGAATCCGCAGGTTGCACTGTGAGTTTCTCTCTACCCTTGTTTTTCTTTTTAATACAGTGAGGACACTGTATATTTTAAGAATGGGGTTGGGGAAAAGCATGTCTTATGGTCATATCTTGGTTTTCTTCTTCGCATTGCATTCATGTTTAAATTTTTGTTCTTAGTTTTACTTTTATAAAATAAAAAAATCCAAAAAAATAGAAAAATGTCAAAAATACAAAAAAATGCAAGTTTGTTTTTAAACCCTACTTAGATGTCCTATGATGAAAACTCAATAGCTGACTTGATCATGTAAATCCTATGGCATATTTGGATGATTTAGCCTAAGTCCTTAAAATTTTTATGTAGATTGTGAACTTGTGAATGAAATTGAGCATATATGATCCTAGGCTAAAAAGCAAATCCAACAAAAATTGTCCTTGTGAGAATTTTGACCTATAGGGAGAACATAAAAAATCCCTCCATTTTCTTGAGTGAATTTACTCTTCCTATGCATCTCTAAATGTTGTGATAGTTATTCAAAACCAATGCATATATATGTTTATGTTTACGAGAATTAAATGATGGAGGCATCTTTTAAGCCATTTTTATCCTCTCTTTACCTACCCTGCATTATCCCTCCTTGAAGCCAGAATATTAGCCTGAGCCTGAAATTGCAAACTCCACAAAATTATCCCTAGCCGAATCAAGCCTGACCCCAATTTGGGAATTGAGACATAGATTGGCTGGACTAATGCCTTGTGGAAAGAAAAGAGCATAATGTCCAGTTTTGAGCAAGGAAATTAGGGGTTGGTGCATATTTACATTTTGTCATATTTTGTAAAAGAATTTTTTGGCTCACCATATAAATGCACATATCTTAGGTATTTAGTTATTATTTCTGAAAAAAAAAATCCGAAAAAATAGTGATGTGCATGAGCCAAAATCCTTAAGTCTTTAATTCATACAAGTGTTATTTTTTTTAGAGGCATACTAGAGTTTAAAAGAAGGGTTGATAGTATGGTTTACATCTTTTAGTGCATCTTCAGAGCATATTATATAAAGATGAGTTTGGAAAGAGCATTATAAGAGATTGAGCTTCGAAAGTGCAACATTGAAGAGTTATGGTTTGGATATTGCAAGTGTAGAGATTTAGGAGTCTTGATTCCCAAAATTATAAAAGCACCACATAACCAAATAATTCCATACCCTTAATTTCATACCAAGCCCCATTACAACCCCGCCGAATGGAGTCTTCTTTGAAGTCTTCCATTGAGCGAAAGCCCTCCTAATGATTCTTATTGCATTTTCATAATTGGTTGCGAAGTTGATTTTTATAAATTGCAATGTGTATGAGATTGTATATGGAATTGAGTTGAGAGTTGATCTTCATAGCCTAAACACATGAGAGTTGAGAGCAAACACATTATCCTTGTGAGGTTGGATCAAAATTGCATATGCCTATGGATCGCCAAAATATGTGCTATGATGTTAAATTCACTTGCTTTGCTTTGCTACCACTTATAATGTTGCTTTTGAAAAGGGAGAAGACTTGAAGGGTGTGTTGTAGGTATTGGTTATTGCTTGGTTATTGCTTGAGGACAAGCAAGTCTAAGTATGGGGTATTTTGATGTACATATTTGTACCGTTGTTTATTGTATCTTTTGACTTCATATTTCATTCGATTTCCAAAGAAAAGTTTCAAAATTATATAAACTTGTGTAAGAATGGGCTAAAGTATAAGAAATAGAGTCTGCACGAGTTTTGAGCTAACCATGCAGGAATTCGATGAAATCGGAGTCAAAACGAAAAAGCCAAGTGAAGCTGAGCAGAGGTCGATATCGACTTGGAGACATCGATATCGACCCTAGATTTCGACACGACTTCTGAGTGTCGAGATAGGCCACACAGACCAGACAAGAAGGCATCGATATCGACATACTATCTCTATATCGACCATCGTCATAGACATCGACTGGAGCTGGACAAGTCGAGCAGAAACACAGGCATCGATATCGACCTCTGGTGTCGATATCGACCCTACCTCGACAGAAGATAAATCCGTTTTCGAGACTCAGATTGGGAAGACTATCATCAAATCCATGAGTTATCTCGTTCTTTTAGATATTAGCAGCTGTTTATTATCTTTTCCTTTAAGTTTTTATCAAAAAAAAAGACCTATCCTAATTGTTCGGATAGAGTTCATAGTTTAGATAGAAGTTTCAATCCTCGGATAGCGAGGATTAGTAGCCTATAAATAAAGCCCTAGGGGCTGATTTGTTAGATCATCCAAGAAACAATCATCAATCAAGACAACAGAGTTAGAGTTAGAGAGAAGTTTTAGGGTTTGACGTTTGCGAAAGTTGACGTTGAGTTGTAAAGCTTCGGAGTTTATTTTAATGCAAGTTTCTTCCTTTCAATCAACAATGAGTTCCATGATGAGAAGCGAGTAGTTCCCCAAAGCTCTTAGGGTCGGGGTGAGCCCGACGTTAGCAATGCGCGCTTGAGATAAGTATTTGATGTCGATATTGTTGTGTCTATCTCTCCTCCTGCGATTCTATGTTTAGTCCTAATCGAAAGAAAAGGGATTCATGCTAACAACTTGAGTTATAAACATAAAATTGGTAGAGACGATTAGGTTTATTTGCAAGAGTAATCCTAAGAGTTGGTGTACGGCGAAAGCTTTTCCCTCGGGTGAAATAGCGCAATTGTTCGTCTTATTTATCTCATCGCATGCATTGGTTAACGTTGTGGTAAACTCTAATCCTAGGAGTTGCCTTTTACATAGTTTATATTCATCCAAACCCTCTGTTTTATCTGTTCATTGCTTCTCTTCCCATTCTTAAATCTTCGGCCTTTCTTTGCCGACGAAGAACTAACACACTGCAGGAAGACATCGATATCGACCCCAGACGTCGATATCGACCACTGAGTTCGTCGACAGTTTTCTGAGTCGACGACGAATATCGCTGCGGAGTTTGCTGAGCATCGATATCAACCCCCTAGCATCGATATAGACCCTTCTGTATCGACTGGCAGACTTCTGAGCCAGTCGATTTTGATGACTGACATCGATATCGACCCCCATCAGTCGATATCAACCACTTGTTTTTGTCTCTACAGGTCTTCTGTTGCAGAGAACATTGACAACCGAGGTCGACGTCGAGGCCCAAGGTCGAAATCGAGGCTTCTGGTCGTCGCAGACTTGAGATTTCCAAAGCTACTAGGATCCCGCTGACACGCCTCCTCGTGGATCGATCCTGACTACCCTTCCACTACAACGGGAGGAAGTCTTGTAATTATTTGCATAGACTAGAAGTCGGTTTATGTTTATTACATCTTTACATTTGTAATTTAAGAACTCGACTTACCTCCTGAACACTTACACCAAGTCCTCACAATAGGGACTACACATTTCCTTACACCAAGACCCCAAAAGTGTGAAAATACATTGTCTTTTGCTAACATGCCGATCATACACAAAAAGGGCTAACATGCTGCTACTACATAAAAACCAAGTGATGATTGTGTCGACTATGCAATCGACCTAACATGACCATCATACACAAAAACTAAGATCTGATTGCGTCGACTATTTAATACACCTATATTTACAATGCAAATCGACAAACGGGACAAAAGCCTTGAACACTAAGCCAATTTCGGAGACAATGTGGGTGGAAAGAATGTGAGCATGGCATGCAAAGGACATGCATCGACGCCGACATCGGTTCAAGATATATTGTACATTGATCCCCATCGATCTCAAGATAATATACCTCTCGTAGGGCTGCAACAGCTTCTGCAGGGGCTGGATGATGTGGATAGTCAACCTCTATGTCGGAGTCAGAGCTCGAATCCGATGAAGAGTCAGATGTGTAGTACAAATGCAACGTGACGTTAGGGCAGACACCATACTTGACCAAATCAGCGTCTTAAGGAAACCATGTACTAGTAAAATCCCTTAACATTCGATTTGCTACCTGATTTTGAATAACCGCCGGGATTCCTGCGTTATTTAACCTTTCATCGCATTGCTGTAAACTCATTCGCAACCCATTCCAAGTGTGTAGGTGATGATGAATTAGAGGAAGGTAGTCGGATTGGATGGACACCAGCATTTCACTTTCTCCATACACATGAGATTTACTCGATAGGAGCGTGACAATAAACTGACCAACACTGTGATGATAACCGTGTTCAATAACCGATGGAAATGCCATTGAAGTAGAGAAAACCTACAAATAAAAATTAAACAAACATTACTATATGAACGAATCACTTAAATAAATATACAGAAATAACAACTAAACAGAAACAACAACTAAACTCCAACAACTGTTGAGACAAACTCCAGAAAATATCTACTGTTGAGACCGCTCGACATCAAAGGTCAATGACCGCTCGACATCATTCAATTGAAATGTAATCCGATCTTCGTTATTGGTAGCCACTATTGAGACAAACTCCAGAAAATATCTAGGATAAGTTGGGGCATTTTTCTCTATAAAAGTACCCAACCCGGCCTGATCCAACAACATCTTCGTAATATCGAACAAGCCAAGGCGTTGCAGTGTAGGCACATCAAAGAATTCGGTGGTCACGATTTCCATTCTAGCTAACGAATCCCACCTCTTCTGCTGCAATGCTATAAGATTCTCCAACTTCATATAATCCGGGCCCATTTCAGACATAGCAATATCGTGTCTATATCCCTGTAAAAACCGAAAGAATTCAAAATCACAAAGAAAAGCGAAAAGAACTGCTTGACAGTAAGAAAGTGCAAACTTTCACCCAAACACAAAGAACTCGACAAATCCAAACGAAAATAACTGCTTGTATAGAAACGAGAGTTCTGTGATTACTTCTATCGCCATAGGAATGTACAGAGGAAGCATATTTATACAAGATTAAAACACTAACAAACTCCTAACTAATTTCTAATAAGCGATCAACCAAGGATTAACCAAGGATCTCGGGTTTCCTCTTCCCTGACTCGAAAACGACTCCCCTCTTCAAATTGACAGTAAGAAAGGGGAAAATTTCACCCAAACACCGACAAAGCACTTGAAATCCGATTTCACCCAGATAACTAAATTTCTCGTCTAATTCAGGGCAAAATTGCATTACAACAACGGTTAATATATGGAATTCGGCATAGGAATAGACAGACAACACAAATTGAAAAGATATTAGGGTATTTCGTTGTAAATCAGCGAGAGAGAGAGAGAGGGGCGACCATTGTTTGAATGCAATCGGATTACCAAAAATACTCATACGCACAACAATGCAAAATCGAACAAAGATGACTTACCAATTTGGTGAAAGAACAAGCGAGAGAGGGGCGACGATATGTTGACAGTTACTCCGTTCTGTCAGTTTAAGACTTTTGACTTCGCGCTTGGAGTGGCAGGCTAGGGAATGAGGTGCCGTCGTCAAATATGAGAAGCTTTGTTTGATTGGGCGTTTTTCCATGGGATATAGGGTTGTGACTGTGCTTTTTTCCATGGGCTATAGGGTTGTGATTGGGCCTTCTCACCATGGGCCACCAATTGTTATATTTTATTTGAATACAAAAACAACGACGATCCTTCTCCTATTTCTAAAAGAATGTTAATGACATCATCAAATTTATGATTTTAAACTTATAAGACTTATGTTGATATGATTACAAATTTAACGAAAATCATAAATTGTTGCTTTGTAGATGCATAACATGCCCTTCTAAACAAAATCACAAAGACAACAACAACAGTGATGTAATTGAAAATCACAAAGAAAATCATAAACCGTTGCTTAATTTATAGATGCATAACATGTACTTCTAAACAAAATCACGAAGATCGATAACAACGATGTATTAATGAAGCTGGTCCGCGACATTGAACTTTCGTTCGGGTTGATACGGGATTGACTGCATCGATGATGATCCCGAAGGTTGTGTTTGGGCTACCTGTGTAAGAACCATTAATTAAGTAATTCCGATAATTGTCAGCCCACGATGATAAACTATTCGACTCATCTACGTAATGCGCAAAGGAATATGACGTACGGTGTGAGCTCGACCACTTTGTTGGAAGGCTTGTGTATGCATCATCTAGCAAACAAATTGAAAAAATGGTAGTAAGAGCTATCGAACAATCATGGAATAACTAGTATGTTAACTGCGAAACGGTTCTTCCATGTACCTGATTGTACATGAGGTTCGGATGGTGCGTGGGCACGGAGATCCTGTTGTACTGGTTTTGAACATAGCTTGCTCCTGCATGACTCGATGCGGGGCTATCTGCCATGCTTCGTATCCGCTAACGCTCCCAAGCCTTTTCCCTTTCATACCCTAACCTCTTAAGTCTCGCGGCTCCTCTACCCCTTTGGTCAACCGGATCTGCCACATGGGCTGGTGCAGTATCTCCCGGTTCGTCCTCCTCGGTCACCACGTTTTCACGTGGGTGAATCGCTCGCTGCCCATACACTCTCCCAATGCCGTCGATATTGTGCAAATGCAGGCCATGCGCCCCTCTTGCAGCCTCCTTGACCATGTCTTCGACTTCTATAAGCTTAGCCATCACTACTGTGTACAATTCTTGATTGTACATCGTGTACCCAGCCAAGGCGTCGACCTAACTATGAATATTCTCATACCGTCGGATTGCGTCAGACTTCTTTTTAAGCAAGGCATAGTAAGGTACCGCAACCTTTACGTGTTTCCGGGGTAGATCCTTCCGCCAACGGTTTAGAATATATCTCTCCGGTACATAATCCATCTGCTCTTCACTCATCACACACAAAATGTGTGTGCACAATATCCCCGTAAACTCAAAGTACTTGCACTCACATTTTATGTCCGGCGTGGCTTTATGCATTGTCACCCTAAACGTTTTGCACCGTGAACCACCGTAGGTAGGTTTCTTTACGATGATGTCGTAAGCGCACACATCTCCTGAGTCGAGAACCTTAACCGCATTGTTGTACACGAGATTTTACACCTCCTTTTGGAGATCGGCAAACTTCGCAGAAGTGTACGACCGCTGGAATACGAGCTCAAACACATGCTCGGTCATACGCCGAAGTGGACTATTGATGGATGCATAGGTAGCAGTCTCCTCCTCCGAAACCCTCTTCGATAATGCAAAACCGTACTGCTCAACAAATATCTTCAAAGTAGTATTGATGTTGACAAACTTTTTGAAGAAATGATTCATACCTTCACTCCTTTGTGTGCTCGACATTCTGGCCCAAAATGTGTCCTTGAAGTAGATAGGAACCCAACGGCTTCGCTTCTCATACATATTACATAACCACTTGTTGTTATGCAGACCGAACTTGTCCAGCATCTCCGACCATTCAGTTTCGAATTCCGCGATACTTGGTCAATCGTTTAGAGCTTGGTGGAGTGCACTGTGTATGCCCCTCCATTCGGGGTTGCTCTTAAGATGTTTTTGTGCATTTTGCATCACATGCCATATGCACCACCGATGTGGTGTGTTCGGAAACACTTGCCCCACTGTGTTTCCTGCACACAAATGCGACAGTTCGAAGTTGTAAGGCTGCTACAAGCCTACAATAGCTAAAAGCCTACATTACAGTAACTAATGACATGCTACAATGTATTGAAATAACAACAAAAACGCCTACAATGTATTAATAAATAACCGGATGGAGGAAGGTACAACTTACCGATGGATTGACATTGGTCTGTTAAGATTGTAGTTGGCATCTTTCCGGACATACACCTGAGCCAAGTACGAAACAACCATACGAAGTTCTCTATTTCTTCTCCGATAAGTAAAGCACATCCTAGCAACACACTCTGGCCGTGGTTGTTAACCCCGATGAACGGTGCAAAGGGCATCTTGTATCTATTTGATACGTATGTCGTATCTGATGAAACCCGATTTTAGAATCCCGTTCCCTCGGGATTCCGGGATCAAGTTGGACGCGGGCGAGCTCAGACGATCGGGCTTACCTGAGATACGCGACGAGATTAACGTCAGCGTAGCAAAACCTGTGCCGATCCGAGCTCAAGCCTTCTGCGGACCACCGTTGTCGTTTAGTAGGAGGATGATATGTCGAGTAATTACAAATAATAAAGATGTAATAAACGTAAACCAACTCCTAGCCTATACAAATAATTATAAGACTTCCTCCCGTTGTAGTGGAAGGGTAGTCAGGATCGATCCACGAGGAGGTGTGTCAGCGGGATCCTAGTAGCTTTGGAAATCTCAAGTCTGCATCGACCAGAAGCCTCGATTTCGACCTTGGGCCTCGATATCGACATCGGCTGTCGATGTTCTCTGCAACATAAGACCTGCAGAGACAAAAAACAAGTGGTCGATATCGACTGGAAAGGGTCGATATCGATGTCAGTCACGAAATCGACTGGCTAAGAAGACTACAAGTCGACACAGTAGGGTCGATATCGATGTCTGGTGTCGATATCGATATTCAGCAACATCCGTAGTGATGATCGTCGTTGACTTAGAAAACTGTCGACGAACTCAGTGGTCAATATCAACGTCTGGGGTCGATATCGATGTCTTCCTGCAGTGGGTTAGTGTAACGGTCCAGATTATGACATCCGGGTTACGTTTAGAGGGAAGAAATATCCCACTGCCAGATCTTAGCAATCCAAGTATGAGCTGTTTATTTGTCCTCTTCAAGTTATAACCCTGTTTCAGTTTTAAGGATTTAATGATATAATTCAAGAAAAGAAAAGGGGATTTCAAACCCTCAAAACTGTCACATAATCCAAGCATAATATGCGCTTATGCACGTGAACCTGTCCTAATTCAACTAGTCAAAACTCAAAAGAGACAAAACAAGTTTAAATTAATATAAATGTACATTGCTTCTAAATGCCCAACTAAACCAAAACACTTATAAAATCAAGGTTGTACGAAGTCTTCTTAACACTCTCGTCCCGTGAGGAAAACCCCATCATAGAAGCACTCAGCAAGCAAAAGGGGCGGGTACCTGAAACTAACCACGAAGTCAGGCCAAGAGACGCATACGGGCCCTAAAGACCTCGCTGAAGACATATAATACGCCTATACCGAAAATAAAGGATGTTCTAGTGCAGTACGGAATTTAAATCACACAAGCATGCTGACAGTTTATATATATGCAGAAAGCGATTAAATGGATCCACACAGAATGCCAAGTGGCATATCCCTCTCCTACCCCTGCACCCCTTCCCGTTAGTGCAGAGACTGGCCAGTTCGGTGCTATAGCATAGCAATTTCCTCGCGGTGGTGCACTCACCACGGTATCATCATATCATATCATATCTCATCATCATATCATATCTCATCATCATATCATATATCATGCTCATGCCCGATGGTGCTGGGCTAATCATATCATATCATATCATCTCATCTCTTGCCTGATGGTGCTGGGCTATCATATCATGCTCATATCGACTCGATAGACTCAGGGCGCCCGATGGGGCTGGGCTACCCTATGACCATAGCAAAGACTCTAGGACTATCACAGATAACGGCCGTTCTGTTTCAAACGAATAAAGAATAGGGATGCTCATTCATAAGTGCAAGTCCTAAGCATGATACTACATGGCATGCTTTTATGCATATGCAACACCTACATACTATATGACACATCAGGCATGAGGTCCTAGTTACTGAGTAAGCTCCCGTAGGAAACTTACCTGAAGTCTTCACATCCAATTAGCCAGAAAACAAGCCACTCAAAGAATCATCCATCGGCTAACAAGCCACTCAGAGAATCATCCAATCACACTAGCAAGTAATAAGCAAGAAATAGTTCATCAATGCTTATTTAATTAACACACAAGCGGGCTTTCAAGTCAACACAAGACTAAATAATATTTTATTCAAGTAACCTCGCATTCTCATCATGACCATCATTCTCAATTAACCTTGTTCAGATCAAGTATGAAACTTAGCTCAAGGTCTTACTAATATCATCACTCAAAACATCATACTTCATATCCAGTTCAGGTTTTCCTTAACCATTTTCTCAAGTAACCATCAAATATCCAATACTCGAATATTCAACAAATCCATAGGTTCCCAAAGCCAAGGCTCAACAAGTCTTATTTATCAACTCACATAATAAATCATGCTCATTGAGTAACCCAGGTAAGTTGATATTTCAAGAAATCTTTTTATAGGTCCAATTATAAGAAATACTTAGCAACAAGCACTACAATCAAGCTTAAAAGCACATGAGTATAAGAATTTATAAAACATCTTTTATAAAGTCTTACTAACCACGTTCAAAGCCCAATAAGCACAACAACAAGCTTACAAGTATGATAAGTTCTCAAGATGTCTTTTATCTCATACATGCTTAACCAAGTCTCAACTATCTCCTAGAAGACCTCGCTAATAAATTTCATTCAGATGTATTACACTTAAGTCATGAGCTAGCTTAACCTATCATAAGGAATTGTAACCAATTAGTTGTCCCTATTTAACCAACTATAAAATTAGTAGTTGCTACCATCTAAGTATAGCTTATCTGACTTATAATTAATCATTACACTTGTCCATATCTTATCTACTCTTATAAGATTTTGTTCATCAAGTACATTAGTCATAAAACATCCGAATAAGATACTCGCACTCAAGGTTTAGATTTCTATAAGAAGAATCCTATCTCATTTAAACAAGCGGTTTCCTAAACAAACAGATAATCAACTATAACAATCAATATGGTTCAACAATATCTCATTTATCGAATCATCCTTTCAAGTATCATAAATTCACTCATTTTAAGGAGTAAGTCATTATAAGTTAACATTCCTAAAACTCTTTATGAATCCAATCGTCATTAAAATCACCCAATGAAAGCTTTAAGTCAACACAAGCAAGGTTAAAGCATAACAAGTCCTCAAAGACATCCTTATATAATTACACGATTCAAAGTTGATCATAACTAGTTTGACTAATTAACAAACCTAAAATATTTGGTTTATTTCTCTAGTTAACCAACAAGTTCAAGTTAGCAAAATTATGTTATGCCCTTAACGATTTAGTTAACTCACTTATTAACGCTATAGTGTCAAATCTAACAATTTCACATACCTCAAGTTCAACATTGCGTAGTCATCGATGAGACATAGGTCACATTAGTCAAATTATTATCCAAGACACTCCTCTTATAGATTCATTTTTCTTTTCCCCTTTTTAACCATGGGTAAACTCGGAGCAATTCAATCAAGTAGGTTATTAAGACATATATCGACTAAGAATTTGTGAGTCACTTAGCTTATTAAGTTGAGTTAATCAACCCGTCCAATAAATTATTTAGAACTAACCGAGTTCATTTATAAATCAATTTCACCATATAATTAAAAGCATACTAATACATTAGACTAACACTAAGCCAAACCAAAACATGCAACCAAACCAAATTGAATCGATCAATCAAACAACAACCAAATTCACACATAAATTCAGCTAATTGAAATAAAGGGAAATTTGAAATTAGACTAAATTGAGTCGTATGGCCTGAGAATTATACCCCCAATCGCATCCCTAGGCTTGTTCAAGGGTCAGCTGCTGCATCGAATCACTCGGGGTCGCCGGAGTCAAATCAGGCTCTGGAAGGAGGAGATCGGAGGGGAGGCATGGGTGCTCCTCCTGCTGCTCAGGTCCGCAACAGAAGAGGGGAAAGGAGGCTGAACAGAGGGGCGGCGGGTCGGCTGTGAGCATGAGGGCCCGATTTCGTTATGGGAAGGCAGCACCGACGAGGGAGCTCCAAGCTTGGGTGGTTCGACGAGGGCAGCCAGGTGGTGAGACATCGATAGAGAGAAGGGCGAGATCAGCGGAGAGAAGGAGGAAGGTCGTCGGTTTCAACTCCAGATCCACCTATGGGGCTGCGACCTCGTCTTCTTCATCGGCTCATCGGCGGGGTTGGAGGAGATTGAGCGACGAGAGGGTTGAGGAAAGACAGAGGGAGAGAGGGTGAGTGAAGCGGCGGCGCTGGCTCATTGTAGTCGGGAAACGAAAGGCGCGGAGGAGCTGTAGGGCGGGGCAGAAGGGAGCGGGAGATTCAGATCCAAAAAGGGGAGAGGACAGAGCGGCTGCCATGGGAGGACGGAGGGGATCGAGAGCGGCTGCCATGGGAGGCAGTACCTCAGATCTGAAGTAGGAGGAGTAGCGAGAGAGAGGATGAATAGTGAGCGACTGTTTGGGGTGAATAAGGGTATTTGTACCCCACAATTAGGGTTAGACTAGTTTGAGGAAAATTGCAAAGTTATTCCGCTATTTCTGATTTAAAAAAAATTATACCCCTATAAAATTATAGAATTCAACCCGATAAATTTTATTTAAATTAAAGTATCACAATATCAATCTCTGTATTAATAAAGCAAATAAAATAATTTATTGAAAGTATTTCTTTCTTTTATTCAAAATCTTCGACATCTCAGAATTTTTTAATTAAATCATAATTCATAAAATAATATTTTAAAATTTCGGATCTTTACATCATCCACCTCTAAAAATAAGTCTCGTCCTCGAGACTAAAATCCTTTTTAAAAGCAATGAACCATTTGAACTCGAGTTAGTTCCTCCTATGTTAGTCAACCAGATTTTCAAGGAGTCAAGAAGCAGTTTATCTGCCTCTAAGGGCTAGTCTCAGATTCCACTTCCTAATTTCATTTCTCATGATCATCTTCAACATCAATTCAAGTGCAACATATCCAAAACATCATCATAGCAAGATTTACCATCATATTAGATTTCAGCATTTCACGCTCAAGGTATCAACATATTGAATTCATCATACTATTAATCCCATTATCAACAGATCACATCATTAGTAGAACATATAATCATAGAAATCTGCACCTTGCTATTAATCAGAAATGAACACAATCATCATACTCACACATCCATACCAACCAGAAAGGTCACAATCAAGCATCATGACGAGCACGACATCGGCAAATGAAATGCGCAACTTTAATTAATCGATATGATCTACTCTTTATCACACCATAGACAGATATACAAGAGTGACGCAAGGCTTAAGCTGAATTCAAGGAAAGAGACACTAAGGGACAATTCGACTAGCGCTTGACACGAAGATAGACTCGTATAGTATCTGGTAAGACTGAACACGAGAATTTCACCGATTCCCATGAGAATCCCTTAAGGTTACGATCGTATCACTCAAATCATCATGTATCACATCTTGTCATAAAACACACAACGTGGTAATTTTGTACGCTAACATGAACCTATCTCAAGAGGCAATGATAATATGATTTTAGCACTGGTGTCATATCATGTTGTAAGGTACAAGATAAACAACCTATCATCATGAGAGCAATATCGATATACATACTATCATCAAGTCAAATCATCACTAACAACGAATATCACACATATAATAACAAGGGAATGCTATTAAGGTACCGCAGATCTACAATCTGTCACCCGAATATACTAAATAGATTCATTACATGCTCGAGGGAATCCTATATGCCACTATGGGAGGAGGGAACTAAAAAAAACAAGTAAGGTATAGTATCAACATGTCTTAAAAGTCACGAAAGAACTTCATATATCTCACTCGTAAGGACAGGTGTAAGTGTGTGCTCAATGAAATTTTCTCACCAAGGCATACATCAACACATATTCCATATCACTATAACCTCAACATGGTAGATAGTTTAATATCAACAATTTTAAGCAAAATATGGTGCATAAACATGCAAATGCAATTTAAACTATATGGGTGGACATGCGAGCATACGAGGCTTAAAACTATTAATGCACAACGAGCATAGACAAACATCATGTAGTAGGTAAAAGTGAGCATTTGCAATATTATGACCTATGCATGGTACTACTACTACCCATGTAAAATAGAGTATGATGGTGTCAAAAGATAACAAGATTGCTGCAATGATAATGTTCGAAATTGTGTAAGCAATCATAATCTAAAAAAAAAATCATATAACAAGGGCAGATATGCATGATAGGTATACTACCAAAACTCTATTGAATGAACGATCATACAGATAATGTAATTAGTGCAAAGAGTCATATACCATATCGTTGAGGTAAATTTTTTTTTTTTCAGATTATCGATAACACATGACAAGGGGTAGGTACATGAAAATATACTTTAACAACAAACAAGGTGATACACAATAAGTTGACCCACCCATATCATAAGAGTGATCATATTAATAATACAGACATTGCAATAAATCACATACTCATATTCTCAAATACGTAATTACCAAATAATATTTAATAACATATGACAATGTGTAAACATGCGGAGTTATGGCCTAACCACTAGCATGACGATTCGCAACAGTCAAAATAACTATATAACCACACGACGTGAATATAGGTGAAGTGTAATCGAGAGCAATGTAAACCTAGAACGGTGATGACCAAACATGGATCTATAGAGTATAATGACATAAGTATGCATACCAACTAAGATGCATATAGAAAAGGCACTGCCGAGCTACCATAAGTCATGTAATAATAGCAATATATCAATGTTATGATTAGAGCATAAACTAGATAATTATTTCTTTGAAAACATAGATCATGTAAGGGGTACTGGTAGCACACAACATAATAGGAGTGCATAGAAGTAGCGTATGACAACATACATGACAACAACACATACAAGCCTAAAATAATCATGCGAAACCTAACAAGAGCATGAGAGAGGTGAAAAAGGGAATAATATAACCATAAGACAGTAGCTACTCTCTATAGTTACACAAAATGTCGGGTATGCATATACATGTCAATGAATGCATGAATATTACAAGTAACTAAGTGTAATGTCATATCAAGTAATGGGTACCCAAGTGTGGTTATCATCAAAATCAGATAAAATTTCCAAGGGCGGTATACTATAAGAGAATAACACATCGGATATGTCGAAAGACCATCACATTAATTTAAATAGCTATCGTGATGTGTGGACATGCGATGTGTAAGGTCATTAAAGCATAAAAATCATAGGGTTATAGCACGGATTAAGAAGAGACAACGATGGGAGGTACATAGTTAAATCAGACGTTAACCACATAAGGCATGAAATCGTAACATGGCTAAATCAATATCATTTATCATGTATAAGCAGACAAGGATCAAAGGTTCATATGACAAGAACACACAAGAAGGATGACTATTCTACTATGAACCAGCAATAGAAATAATAAAGGCATGATGCAGATGGGGCATACGGGCACAACATAACTAAGTCAATTACACCTAACATTCTTAAGCATCCAAAGGGCAAGTGGTAACATGGAAGAATGAAAACACTATCCCGAGCCTATGATGAAAAGTGATAAACAATAATATGGAGACTAAGGTCACATAATTCACAAGTCATGTATCATATGTGACACTAGCAATACTAGATGAGCCACGTGTCCATAAACATAGGATATACATGTATAGGGGATAACATGACAATGCATCGAAAATCAAACCAATCATATAACAAGGCGAGGGAAACACAAAATGAGTACTATGAAAGGTAATACGATCCTAAGATAAGGTATATAAGGCATGGATGGATCAAGTGCAGTAAGAAGATATTCATATCAACGTAGGTGCAAATAAAACAAGCATATATCACAATAATACATCAAAACAAGGAAACACAAACAAGACTACCATCATAACCAAACATAAGTTTCTCAGGGCAACATCGACTCATCCTCACTGACTCCATGACCCATTCCGAAAAGAAGCCTAGTTGTTTCTTAGAGAGACAATGTACTTTGAACACCAACCATAAGGAAGACCTTCAAACGAATTTCCCGAATGAACAAAGACTTTAAAAGAACTCTCGATACGAAAGTTGACATCTAACAGATTTCTAAGAGTCACTCATCAAGACCCCTTTCTGGTATTGTACTCCTCAAGACAATCAACACTCTAACTTATATACCAGTTCGTAACAAGTTAGACTCGTAAGGTTTGGAACATAGGTGACCAACCTGAAAGGAATTTAGAAGGAACCAAAGCGGCAAGGTAAAAGAAAAGTAACGAAGAGAGACAAGGAGTTGTCATGATAATTTATCGAGGTCCTCAAAGATCACAAAGAAAACTTCACTAAGAATATAAGGAGATCAATCAATAGGTCAACTTGCTATCTTATCGACTCTCATCACTAATAAGTTAGCTTGAATATAGAGTCTCTTCCCTAACCAAGTAGACAAGCAAGAATAACATCATCTTATTGGAACAAGGGACATATAAGACATCAATTATACAGGTCAGATAGTTATAAGATAACGAGTAGCCACATAAGCAATGCATCATAATGAACCATCATCGTTCATAAAAACAAGATAGAGGTGCATGACATAACTTCACAAAATCTCACAAGGTCACAACATATGAATGATAACACGTCGAGGGCAGGAGGGACGATGTCATATCAATCACATGAATCCTATATTATGAATAGGCGAGTCATGTCTATTAATTGATTCACATTCTTTTTAGTCGAGTTGTATACACATGATCCCCTTTTTTTTTCCAGTTTTGCATATAAGAGCAATATCATTAGAATTCATCATGTAAGACATCACTAATAGTTCATAGAACAATTCATGTCAAAACATCTCAAACAAGCATATAGGCGATGCATTTTGTGATCCCTACAAGTATTCCATAGGCGTCCCCATGAAGTACTTGTATAAGTATCACAAAATCTTCACAATGTTCTCACTAGGTCCGACCAACTACTTTACAAGCGTCCCTGTAAAATACTTGTGTCGGCTTCGTGAGGACATTATCGCTAAGCAAGAATCGACAATTTATATCCAGAATCTGAATTTCATAAGTATTTCTTATAAAGTCACTATGAACTCTTATAGCCAGAATATCATGGTTCTCAATTCAACAACCAAAATTTCTCAATTCTCAACACCATAAGTTTTTCTCATCAACTAGAGTAAGATTTTCAAGCCTGAGCTCATAAGCTTCCACTAACCAATACGAAACATCAGCCATAACCAAGTAAATCCTCATAATCTCATCTCATGTCCTCATCAAACCAAGGCCAAAAGGCACCAACAATTTCCATCATAAGTGATATATGTAGCAAAACAAATATGTATAAGTCAAACACATTATGAATGGCAACAATTGTCCAATCCAAGTCATCAAGTATCATACATTATATGCGCCTAACAAGATCAAAGCATGTTATAAGAATTACGTCAGATGTCATAACGAGGGAAACTCATATAAACAATTATCATACCAAGTTATCAAGAATAACACACATTAATCGCCAAACTTCTCCCCCAAATTTACATATTTCTATAATCAAGTTTATGAACTACTCAAACAAGATTTTACATATGCCCTCCATGCCCATCCATAAAGTATAAAGCTAGTGATCTCTACCAATCCCAATCTATATCCGTAAGGGATAGCTATCGCCATGACTACCCGATCAAGTCCCGATTCTCACTTCTCAAGGTGGTTATCTTACTTATCCATATTAAATTCATTTTGCCCTTTGAAAACATTCAAAACTCGTGAAAACCTTTGGGCCATTTTATTTCCAAAACTCAAAATCACCAATTGTTTTACAACTCATTTGTACTCGGATTGCACAACCTCGCTCTGATACCAACTTTGTAACGGTCCAGATTATGACATCCGGGTTACGTTTAGAGGGAAGAAATATCCCTCTGCCAGATCTTAGCAATCCAAGTACGAGCTGTTTATTTGTCCTCTTCAAGTTATAACCCTGTTTAAGTTTTAAGGATTTAATGATATAATTCAAGAAAAGAAAAGGGGATTTCAAACCCTCAAAACTGTCACATAAACCAATCATAATATGCGCTTATGCACGTGAACCTGTCCTAATTCAACTAGTCAAAACTCAAAAGAGACAATACAAGTTTAAATCAATACAAATGTACATTGCTTCTAAATGCCCAACTAAACCAAAACACTTATAAAATCAAGGTTGTACGAAGTCTTCTTAACACTCTCGTCCCGTGAGGAAAACCCCGTCATAGAAGCACTCAGCAAGCAAAAGGGGCGGGTACCTGAAACTAACAACGAAGTCAGGCCAAGAGATGCATGCGAGCCCTAAAGACCTCGCTGAGGACATATAATACGCCTATACCTAAAATAAAGGATGTTCTAGTGCAGTACGAAATTTAAATCACACAAGCATGCTGACAGTTTATATATATGCAGAAAGCGATTAAATGGATCCACACAGAATGCCAAGTGGCATATCCCTCTCCTACCTCTACACCCCTTCCCGTTAGTGCAGAGACTGGCCAGGTCGGTGCTATAGCATAGCAATTTCCTCGTGGTGGTGCACTCACCACGGTATCATCATATCATATCATATCTCATCATCATATCATATCTCATCATCATATCATATATCATGCTCATGCTCGATGGTGCTGGGCTAATCATATCATATCATATCATCTCATCTCTTGCCCGATGGTGCTGGGCTATCATATCATGCTCATATCGACTCGATAGACTCAGGGCGCCCGATGGGGCTGGGCTACCCTATGACCCTAACAAAGACTCTAGGACTATCATAGATAACGGCCGTTCTATTTCAAACGAATAAAGAATAGGGATGCTCATTCATAAGTGCAAGTCCTAAGCATGATACTACATGGCATGCTTTTATGCATATGCAACACCTACATACTATATGACACATCAGGCATGAGGTCCTGGTTACTGAGTAAGCTCCCGTAGGAAACTTACCTGAAGTCTTCACATCCAATTAGCCAGCAAACAAGCCACTCAAAGAATCATCCATCGGCTAACAAGCCACTCAGAGAATCATCCAATCACACTAGCAAGTAATAAGCAAGAAATAGTTCATTAATACTTATTTAATTAACACACAAGCGGGCTTTCAAGTCAACACAAGACTAAATAATATTTTATTCCAGTAACCTCGCATTCTCATCATGACCATCATTCTCAATTAACCTTGTTCAGATCAAGTATGAAACTTAGCTCAAGGTCTTACTAATATCATCACTCAAAACATCATACTTCATATCCAGTTCAGGTTTTCCTTAACCATTTTCTCAAGTAACTATCAAATATCCAATACTCGAATATTCAACAAATCCATAGGTTCCCAAAATCAAGGCTCAACAAGTCTTATTTATCAACTCACATAATAAATCATGCTCATTGAGTAACCCAGGTAAGTTGATATTTCAAGAAATCTGTTTATAGGTCCAATTATAAGAAATACTTAGCAACAAGCACTACAATCAAGCTTAAAAGCACATGAGTATAAGAATTTATAAAACATCTTTTATAAAGTCTTACTAACCACGTTCAAAGCCCAATAAGCACAACAACAAGCTTACAAGTGTGATAAGTTCTCAAGATGTCTTTTATCTCATACATGCTTAACCAAGTCTCAACTATCTCTTAGAAGACCTCGCTAATAAATTTCATTCAGATGTAGTACACTTAAGTCATGAGCTAGCTTAACCTATCATAAGGAATTGTAACCAATTAGTTGTCCCTATTTAACCAACTATAAAATTAGTAGTTGCTACCATCTAAGTATAGCTTATCTGACTTATAATTAATCATTACACTTGTCCATATCTTATCTACTCTTATAAGATTTTGTTCATCAAGTACATTAGTCATAAAACATCCGAATAAGATACTCGCACTCAAGGTTTAGGTTTCTATAAGAAGAATCCTATCTCATTTAAACAAGCGGTTTCCTAAACAAACACATAATCAACTATAACAATCAATATGGTTCAACAATATCTCATTTATCGAATCATCCTTTCAAGTATCATAAATTCACTCATTTTAAGAAGTCATTATAAGTTAACATTCCTACAACCCTTTATGAATCCAATCGTCATTAAAATCACCCAATGAAAGCTTTAAGTCAACACAAGCAAGGTTAAAGCATAACAAGTCCTCAAAGACATCCTTATATAATTACACGATTCGAAGTTGATCATAACTAGTTTGACCAATTAACAAACCTAAACTATTCGGTTTATTTCTCTAGTTAACCAACAAGTTCAAGTTAGCAAAATTATGTTATGTCCTTAACAATTTAGTTAACTCACTTATTAACGCTATAGTGTCAAATCTAACAATTTCACATAGCTCAAGTTAAACCTTGCGTAGTCATCGATGAGACATAGGTCACATTAGTCAAATTATTATCCAAGACACTCCTCTTATAGATTCATTTTTCTTTTCCCCTTTTTAACCATGGGTAAACTCGGAGCAATTCAATCAAGTAGGTTATTAAGACATATATCGACTAGGAATTTGTGAGTCACTTAGCTTATTAAGATGAGTTAATCGACCCGTCCAATAAATTATTTAGAACCAACCGAGTTCATTTATAAATCAATTTCACCATATAATTGAAAGCATACTAATACATTAGACTAACACTAAGCCAAACCAAAACATGCAACCAAACCAAATTGAATCGATGAGTCAAACAACAACCAAATTCACACATAAATTCCGCTAATTGAAATAAAGGGAAATTTGAAATTAGACTAAATTGAGTCGTATGGCCCGAGAATTATAACCCCAATCGCGTCCCTAGGCTCGTTCAAGGGTCAGCTGCTGCATCGAATCACTCGGGGTCACCGGAGTCAAATCAGGCTCTGGAAGGAGGAGATCGGAGGGGAGGCATGGGTGCTCCTCCTGCTGCTCAGGTCCACAACAGAAGAGGGGAAAGGAGGCTGAACAGAGGGGCGGCGAGTCGGCTGTGAGCATGAGGGCCCGATTCCGTCATGGGAAGGCAGCACCGACGAGGGAGCTCCAAGCGTGGGTGGTTCGACGAGGGCAGCCAGGTGGTGAGACGTCGATAGAGAGAAGGGCGAGATCAGCGGAGAGAAGGAGGAAGGTCATCGGTTTTAACTCCAGATCCACCTAAAGGGCTGCGACCTCGTCTTCTTCATCGGCTCATCGGCGGCGTTGGAGGAGATGGAGCGGCGAGAGGGTTGAGGAAAGACAGAGGGAGAGAGGGTGAGTGAAGCGACGGCGCTGGCTCATTGTAGTTGGGAAACGAAAGGTGCGGAGGAGCTGTAGGGCGGGGCAGAAGGGAGCGGGAGATTCAGATCCGAAAAGGGGAGAGGACAGAGCGGCTGCCATGGGAGGATGTACCTCAGATCTGAAGTAGGAGGAGTAGCGAGAGAGAGGATGAATAGTGAGAGACTGTTTGGGGTGAATAAGGGTATTTATATCCCACAATTAGGGTTAAACTAGTTTGAGGAAAAATGCAAAGTTATTCCGCCATTTCTGATTTAAAAAAATTATACCCCTATAAAATTATAGAATTCAACCCGATAAATTTTATTTAAATTAAAGTATCAGAATATCAATCTCTGTATTAATAAAGCAAATAAAATAATTTATTGAAAGTATTTCTTTCTTTTATTCAAAATCTTCGACATCTCAGAATTTTTTAATTAAATCATAATTCATAAAATAATATTTGAAAATTTCGGATCTTTACAGTTAGTTCTTCGTCGGCAAAGAAAGGTCGAAGATTTAAGAATGGATGAGAAGGGATGAACAGAAATAACAGTGGTTTATGTGAATTAAACTATGTAAAAGAAACAACTCCTAGGATTAGGGTTTACCACAACGTTAACCAATGCATGAGATAAGATAAATAAGACGGACAATTGCGCTATTTCACCCGAGGGACAAGCTTTCGCCGTACACCAACTCTTAGGATTACTCTTGCAAATAAACCTAATTGTCTCTACTAATTTTATGTTTATAACTCAAGTTTTTAGCATGAATCCCTTTTCTTTCGATTAGGACTAAACATAGAATCGTAGGAGGAGAGATAGACACAACGATATCGACATCAAATACTTACCTCAAGCGCGCATGGCTAACGTCGGGCTCACCCCGACCCTAAGAGCTTTGGGGAACTACTCGCTTCTCATCATGGAACTCATTGTTGAATGAAATAAAGAAACTTGCATTAAAATAAACTCCGAAGCTTTACAACTCAACGTCAACTTTCGCAAACGTCAAACCCTAAAACTTCTCTCTAATTCTAACTCTATTGATTATCTTACTTGCTTGGATTGGATCTTTTATTTTGAAAAAAGATTGAATGCCAGCCCCCTTGGACTTTATTTATAGGCGCTACTAATCCTTGCTATCCGAGGATTGTAACTCCTATCTAAACTATGAACTCTATCCAAACAATTAGGATAGGTCTTTTATTTTGATAAAACTTAAACTAACTTGATAAAACTTTAAAAGGTAAATAAATCTTCAGCTGCCATCTATCTTAAAAGTATGAGATAATCCGTGTCTCCTTGAAGATAAAGTTCCCAATCCGCATCTCGAACTCGAGTCTATCTTCTGTCGAGATAAGGGGTCGATATCGACACCAGAGATTGATATCGAGGTCTCTGTTCCTGCTCGATTTGTCCAGCTCCAGTCGATGTCTATGTTGAGGTCGATATGAGGGTCGATATCGACACCAGAGGTCGATATCTATGTTGAAGGTCGATATCTACCTCTGCTCAGCTTCACTTGGCTTCTTCGTTTTGACTCCGATTTCGCTCGAATTCCTGCATGGTTAGCTCAAAACTTGTGCAGACCCTATTTCTTTCACTTTAGCCCATTCTTACACAAGTTTATATTCTTTTGAACATTTTCTTTGGAAATCGAATGAAATATGAAGTCAAAAGATGCATTAAAAGGAGATATAAATATGTACAGCAAAACACCTCATACTTAGACTTGCTTTTCTTCAAGCAATAACCAAGCAATAACCAACACCTACAACACATCCTTCAAGTCTTCGCCCTTGTCAAAAGAAACATCATAAGTGGTAGTAAAGCAAAGCAAGTGAATTTAACGTCATAGCACATATTTTGGCGATCCATAGGCATATGCAATTTTTGATCCAACCTCACAGGGATAATGTGTTTGCACTCAACTCTCATGTGTTTAGGCTATGAAGATCAACTCTCAACTCAATTCCATATACAGTCTCATAAACATTGCAATTTATAAAATTCCACTTCGCAACCAATTATGAAAATGCAATAAGAACTATCAGGAGGACTTTCGCCAATGGAAAACTTCAAAGAAGACTCCATTCGGTGGGGTTGTAATTGGGCTTGGTATGAAATTAAGGGTATGGAATTATTTGGCTATGTGGTGCTTTTATAATTCGGGAATCAAGACTCCTAAATTTCAACATTTGCGATATCCAAACCATAACTCTTCAATGTTGCACTTTCCAAGCTCAATCTCCTATAATGCTCTTTCCCAACTCATCTTTATATAATATGCTCTAAAGATGCACTAAAAGATGTAAACTATTTTATCAACCCTTCTTTCAAACTCTAATATACCTCTCAAAAGTGTAACACTTGTATGAAATAAATAAATGACTTAAGGATTTTGGCTCATGCACTATATATATACATCTCTTTTTTTTTCGGAAATAATAAATAAATACTAAAGATATGTGCATTTATATGGTGAGCCAAACAATCCTTTTACAAAATATGACAAAATGTAAATATGCACCAACCCATAATCTCCTTGCTCAAAACTGGACATTATGCTCTTTTCTTTCCACAAGGCATTAGTCCAGCCAATCTAAGTCTCAATTCCCAAATGGGGGTCAGGCTCAATTCAGCTAGGGATAATTTTGTGGAGTTTGCAATTTCAGGCTCAGGCTAATGTTCTGGCTTCAAGCAGGGATAATGCAGGGTAGGTAAAGAGAGGATAAAAATGGCTTAAAAGAGGCCTCCATCATTTAATTCTGGTAAACATAAACATATATATATATATATATACATTGGCTTTGAATAACTATCACAACATTTAGAGATGCATAGGAAGAGTAAATACACTCAAGAAAGCGGAGGGATTTTTGATGTTCTCCCTATAGGCCAAAATTCTCACAAGGACAATTTTTGTTGGATTTGCTTTTTAGCCTAGGATCATATGTGCTCAATTTCATCACAAGTTCACAATCTACATAAAAATTTTAAGGACTTAGGCTAAACCATCCAAATATGCCATAGGATTTACATGATCAAGTCAGCTATTGAGTTTTCATCATAGGACATCTAAGTAGGGTTTAAAAACAAACTTAAAAATAAACATGCATTTTTTTGTATTTTTGACATTTTTTCTATTTTTTTGATTTTTTTGATATTTTATAAAAGTAAAACTAAGAACAAAAAATTTAAAATATGAATGCAATGCAAAGAAGAAAACCAAGTTATGACCATAAGACATGTTTTTCCCCCACCCCATACTTAAAATATACAGTGTCCCCACTGTATTAAAAAGAAGAACAAGGGTAGAGAGAAACTCACAGCGCAACCTGCGGATTTAGGTCGATTTCAGGTTTGGTTGATGCCAGAAGTCGATATCTAGGTCAGTGGTCGATGTCGACTGCATCTGTCGAAGTCGAGGAAGAAAGTGAAGACAAGGGCTGCCTGATTGGGGTCGATATCGAGTATTAGGGTCGATATCGACCTCTCTTTTTCGCTCCTGAGTCCTCGATGTCGACTCCAGGAGGTGGCTTGACCCTAGGGTGGTCGATTTCGACTGGCCTGGTCGATTTCGACTGCCTCTGCAGAAGCTTCTTTTCTTTTTCGTCGTTCCTTTTGCTTGATAACCTGAAATTTTTGTTAGAATAATAGATAAAACCACGAATTATCTCAGTTTTAAAAAGCCAAAAGTGAAATCCTAAAAACCATCTATGAAAAAATTTAAAGGTTTTATGTACATGCTCTAGAGTTTTGAGTCGCTAGGCCGACTTCTGTAAGACCCGGGGTCTTAAGAGGCGCCAGCCCATGCCACCTAGCCCTCTTAGGTCCGTTGTCCTCACTTGGAGCCTGAAAAGGAAGAGCTCTTGTGACATGGGTAGGGCTTGAATCACTTATAAACCACTCCCAACATCCTTATGATATCCGATGTGGGACGGGGGTGTTACAACTTCTCCGTCAATTCTTCACGACCCTTTTATGTAGGGACCCTTCGAGCTTGAACCTTCTCCTGGATCATCTAGGTCCTTTTGGTAGTAGCGAAGTTCGGCGACCAAGGCTTCTTTGATGTTAGGTTCTTTTTTAGGCGCTTTCCTTCTCTTTCTTGACCTAACTTTAGCAATATAGGCAAACCATGGAGCTTTGACCCTCTCTTTAGTAGAATTATCAATAATGGGCTTAATTGATTTATCAATAAGGGATAGAGGAGGGTAAGGAGTAATACCTGGGCTTACCTGTTTGGGCCCGAAACAGAAATCTTCGGGCTGAGGGGTGGTCGATTTCGACCAAGGTAGGTCGATTTCGAGTGGGTTGGTCGATACCGACATGTGGGGGTTGATATCGACCTCTATGACCCCATACTTAAGCTCCTGACTCTAATCTGGCATACTCGATTTCGACCAAGGGGGGTCGATTTCGATGTTTTTAGTCGATATCGACTGGTTCCAATCGATGTCGACCCTGCTTGCTGTTTCCGTCCTCGCCAATAAAATTTTTCTAAGCTTTTCCTTAGCCGGCGAGAGGACTACTTGCTCCAGGTACTTCGTTTCGCTCATGGTTGGGTTGAACGAGAATTCTATCACTTCGTTCCCTATAGTAAAGGTCAGTAATCCTCGACGTACATTGATATTGGCATCAGCAGTAGCTAAGAAAGGCCTATTAAGGATAATAGGCACTACAGGATCTTCAGGCATTTCCAATACAATGAAATCAGTAGGCACAAAGAACTTACCTACCTTTACAGGAACGTCATCAACTATAACTGTGGGCTTGACGAATGAGTTGTCAGCCATATAGAGTTTCATGTCCACAAGTTCAAGGGCGCCAATGTTTACCTTTTGCCAAATAGAGAGAGGCATGAGACTTACACTTGCCCCTAGGTCACATAGGGCTTTATAGCGATGTTGGCCAAGTCCCACGGTGATTGCAAACTTTCCTGGATCACTCCTCTTCTCAGGGAAGTCCATCTTTGAGCACTCCTCTGCGATCTCTGTCATGGATCTCTTCTTGCTCAGGATGTCTTTCAGGAATCGCACATAGGCAGTCATCTCGCTTAGGGCTTCTGTAAGAGGGATAATAACGTTAAGTCCTTGAAGTATTTTTACTAAGCGCCTAAACTTACCTTTGGTGGGATCCTCCAATGCTTTGTATGGAAAGGGCAACGTCTTCTTTGGTTGGAGGGTCCAAAACGATGGTCGGAGGGGTCTGCTGGACATCGATGTCGACTGGGCTTTGGTCGATATCGACTGGGGTGGTCAATGTCAACCTCTGTTGTAGCTTTGATGGCTCTCCAGTGGCCTCGACGTCGACCTGGGTGTCGACCTGGGGGTCTATATAGACGTCTCCCTCGACATCGACAAGGCTGTCGATATCGACTAGATCTGCTGCTTTCTCCTCCGATTTCCTTCGTGGCTTATGTACTTTGGTGCCACTCCTTAATTGTATGGCTGTGACATGGCCCGTCCCGGATTGTCCCTTAGGATTTGTAGTGGGTTGCCCAGGGAGTGTTATGGACGGTCTAGGGATTTGTGCCGCCAATTGACCCAGTTGGGTCTCTACGTTCCTTTTCCATATATCCATCTCCCCAATCCTTGTGGTAAGGTGATTGAGTTGAGAATGGATGGCATTGTTGGATTGATCATTCTTAGCTTGATTCCTCCTTATCTCATCTAGCACAAGTTGAAGATCATCCTTCTTTTGGTCTCTCTCCGGGTGCCCAGGAGCTCTATAAGGCGGAGGGTCCCTAGGGTTAACCTGGTTCCTTTGTGGTTGATGGAACCTTTTGTCTCCCCAATATTGGTGATTGGGGCCCCTCATGTAGCGCGCCTCTTGGTGAGTCTCCGCTATTTGTACTTGTTCGGCATGTGGGCACTCGATGGTGGTGTGCCGCTGCGATCCGCATTCAATGCAATCTTGGTTCGCTGAAAGGAACCTTACTTGCTTTTGGAGCTTTCGAAGTTGATCTCTATGGAATTGCTCCTTCACGTCCTGATCGATTACATTGGAGGGTTCATATAAGGGCATAGATGGGGCAGGCCTCGACGATGATGATATGTCGGAAGCCTCAGGAGTCCCGTATGTGTTGTCGAACTCCACCAACCTCTCTATGGTTTCCCAAGCCTCTCGTGGAGCGAGTTCAAGGTAGCCATAGGAGGTGTAGGTGTTGATCCTCTCCTTAGTTGCAGCGTCAAGAGCATTGTATATGATCTCCTGAATTACATACGGTGGTTGGCCATGCGTCGGGCATGATCATAGTAGGTCCTTAAACCTTTCCCAAACATTCGCCAGAGCCTCACCAGGCTTTTGTTTGAAAGCCGTGATTTTCTGTCGGATCAACGCCGTCTTAGAAGGAGGAAAGAACTTGTTGAGGAACGCGTCCTTGACTTCATTCCAGGTGCGGAGTGATCTTGGGGCTAAGCTTTCCAACCACTGTAATGCTTTCCCTGTAAGAGACCATCGAAAGACTTTTAGTTGGACATATTCAAGACTTCGTCCATCAGCAATAGTATCACAAAGGTCTAAGAAGGTTGAAATATGTGCCATAGGGCATTCGTTAGGTTTTCCTTCATATTGGTGCCTTCTAATCTCAGTTAGGAAGTTAGGTTTTATTTCAAAATTAGAGGCAGGAATAAGAATTGCCGATTCAGGCACTGTGAGAGCGGGGTGCATATATTGCTTGGCATTCCTAGGGAGGGCATTGATTTGGGCTTCTATTTGCCTCCGTCCTTCCTCCTCCCTATCCGCACGCTCCTTAAATGCCGCCTCTCTAGTCGTTAGGTCCTCAACCTGCTTCCTTAGTTGCTCAATAAGTTTAGTCTGGTTCGCATTGTCCGCCATGATTCTTTGAGCTTGTGCCCTTAGATGGAAATAACGCTCAAGGTTGTTTACTCCTTCAAATTCTGGTGGGCGATCAATGCGTCGCATACACCTACAAAGCCAATCTAGATGGAGACGTGAGATAGACTACTAGGGCGCGATTGATTGCCTCCCCGGCAACGGCGCCAATTTGTTGTTGCAAGAGGATGATATGTCGAGTAATTACAAGTAATAAAGATGTAATAAACGTAAACCAACTCCTAGCCTATGCAAATAATTACAAGACTTCCTCCCGTTGTAGTGGAAGGGTAGTCAAGATCGATCCATGAGGAGGCGTGTGAGCGGGATCCTAGTAGCTTTGGAAATCTCAAGTCTGCGTCAACTAGAAGCCTCGATTTTGACCTTGGGCCTCGATGTCGACCTCGGTTGTCGATGTTCTCTGCAACAGAAGACCTACAGAGACAAAAAACAAGTGGTCGATATCGACTGGAAAGGGTCGATATCGATGTTAGTCACGAAATCGACTGGCTCAGAAGACTGCCAGTCGACACAGTAGGGTTGATATCAATGTCTGGTGTCGATATCGATGTTCAGCAACCTCCGTAGTGATGATCTTCGTCGACTCAGAAAACTGTCGATGAACTCAGTGGTCGATATCGACGTCTGGGGTCGATATCGACGTCTTCTTGCGGTGGGTTAGTTCTTCGTCAGCAAAAAAAGGCCGAAGATTTAAGAATGGATGAGAAGGGATGAACAGAAATAACAGTTTTTTATGTGAATTAAACTATGTACAAGAAACAACTCCTAGGATTAGGGTTTACCACAACGTTAACCAATGGATGCGATAAGATAAATAAGACTGACAATTGCGCTATTTCACCCGAGGGACAAGCTTTTGCCGTACACCAACTCTTAGGATTAGTCTTGCAAATAAACCTAATTGTCTCTACTAATTTTATGTTTATAACTCAAGTTGTTAGCATGAATCCCTTTTCTTTCGATTAGGACTAAACATAGAATCGTAGGAGGAGAGATAGACACAACGATATCGACATCAAATACTTACCTCAAGCGCGCATGGCTAACGTCGGGCTCACCCTGACCCTAAGAGCTTTGGGGAACTACTCGCTTCTCATCATGGAACTCATTGTTGATTGAAATAAAGAAACTTGCATTAAAATAAACTCCGAAGCTTTACAACTCAACGTCAACTTTCGCAAACGTCAAACCCTAAAACTTCTCTCTAATTCTAACTCTATTGATTGTCTTACTTGCTTGGATAAGATCTTTTATTTTGAAAAAAGATTGAATGCCAGCCCCCTAGGAATTTATTTATAGGCTACTAATCCTTGCTATCCAAGGATTGTAACTTCTATCTAAATTATGAACTCTATCCAAACAATTAGGATAGATCTTTTATTTTGATAAAACTTAAACTAACTTGATAAAAATTTAAAAGGTAAATAAATCTTCAGCTGCCATTTATATTAAAAGTATGAGATAATCCGTGTCTCCTTGATGATAAAGTTCCCAATCCGCATCTCGAACTCGAGTCTATCTTCTGTCGAGATAAGGGGTCGATATCGACACCAGAGGTCGATATCGAGGTCTCTGTTCCTGCTCGATTTGTCCAGCTCCAGTCGATGTCTATGTTGAGGTCGATATGAGGGTCGATATCGACACTAGAGGTCGATATCTATGTTGAAGGTCTATATCTAACTCTGCTCAGCTTCACTTGGCTTCTTCGTTTTGACTCCAATTTCGCTCGAATTCCTGCATGGTTAGCTCAAAACTTGTGCAGACCCTATTTCTTTCACTTTAGCCCATTCTTACACAAGTTTATATTCTTTTGAACATTTTCTTTGGAAATCGAATGAAATATGAAGTCAAAAGATGCATTAGACGGAGATATAAATATGTACATCAACCGTCCTCCCGGGGCTTCATCACACGTCGGCTCCTACTGATCGAGACGAATCCCGCTCGGGAAGGCTCTTCGAGCCATCAAAAACTGACCCCCAATTTTAAAGTCTCACCCCATATTTATAGGAAAAAAACCCAATGAGCCATTATCGACACATGTCCTAGGATTGATGACAAGTGTCAACACATGTCCCTCGGTTGGCGACAAGTGTTGCGTCGTTTCAGACAAGTGTCCTTCATATGGACACTTTCTTATATGTAATGGGCTTAGGTGGAATTTTTCATCAATTGGTTGATACATTATAATCAACCTAAAACCGGATTTATTTATATAGCGGGAACCCGATTATTTACTCGTGATATCGTAAATATTATTATTTATGTTGGGGCATCATCACAGCTCCTCGGACCTTAGTCAAGTCAGGACTGAACTGAGGTTCGATCAGAACGATGCAATATATGTGCCTGTGACTTGTCCACCTGTGGGAGAGTATTCATTTTGTCTATCCTTTGGTGTAAATTTTTTATTAAGTTTGTTTGGTCCAGGCTACACCCACCTTTTAGTGGGTTGCCTACGTATTTCTTGTGAAGAGAATCAAGCCTTTTGTAGCTCCTTTAGGGGCCCTTTATGGACGAGAGCTCTAGCGTTGAGGGGCTTAGTTTATACTCAATAAGAGTTCATCTCCGCGAGCTTACGAGCTACGAGCAGGAGGCCCTCCACGAGCGTTAGTAACAGCTCCAACGTCAAGGGACTTAGTGTATACTCATTAAGATTTCATCTCCGCGAGCTTACTAGCTTCGAGTAGGAGACCCTCCGTGAGCGTTAGTTACAACTCTATCATCGAGGGACTTAGTTTATACTCATTAAGAGTTCATCTCCGAGAGCTTACTAGCTACGAGCAGGAGGCCCTCCATGAGCATAGCTCCAGCGTCGAGGGACTTATCTAGTATGCTCCGAGAGGCCCAGGCTACAATCAGGAGGCCCAACGCAGACAGCTCCTGCGTCTAGGGACTTACGAGATGTTACTCCGAGAGGCTCAGGCTACGATCGGAGGCCCAACGTGGATAGCTCCTGCATCTAGGGACTTACAAGATGTTGCCCTGAGAGGCTCAGGCTACGATCGGAGGCCCTCCGCGAGCATAGCTCTAGCGTCAGAGGGCTTATTTTATACTTACTAAGAGTTCATCTCCGCGAGCTTACCGGCTACGAAAAGGAGGCCCTCCGCGAGCGTAGCTCCAGTGTCAAGGGACTTATCTAGTATGCTTCGAGAGGCCCAGGCTAAAATCAGGAGACCTAATGCGGACAACTCCTGCATCTAGGGACTTACGAGATGTTTCTCCGAAAGGCTCAGGCTACGATCGGAGGCCCAACGCGGATACCTCCTGCATCTAGGGACTTAGGAGATGTTGCTCCGAGAGGCTCAGGCTACGATCGGAGGCCCTCCCGAGCATAGCTCCAGCGTCAAGGGGCTTATGCTATTTTTTGTGCTCCGAGAGGCTCAGGCTACGATCGGAGGTAGGACGTGGATAGCTCCTACATCTAGGGGCTTATGAGATGTTGCTCCGAGAGGCTCATGCTACGATCGGAGGCCTAACGCAGATAGCTTCTGCATCTAGGGACTTACGAGATGTTGCTCCGAGAGGCTCAGGCTACGATTGGAGGCCCTCCGCGAGCATAGCTCCAGCGTCAGAGGGCTTATTTTATACTTACTAAGAGTTCATCTCCGCGAGCTTACCAGCTATGAGCAGGAAGCCCTCCGCGAGCGTAGCTCCAGCGTCGAGTGACTTATCTAGTATGCTCCGAGAGGCCCAGGCTACAACCAGGAGGCCCAATGCGGACAGCTCCTGCGTCTAGGGACTTACGAGATGTTGCTCCGAGAGGCTCAGGCTATGATCGGAGGCCGAACGCGGATTGCTCCTGCATCTAGGGACTTACGAGATGTTGCTCCGAGAGGCTCAGGCTACGATCGGAGGCCCTCCGCGAGCATCACTCTAGCATCAAGGGGCTTAAGCTATTTTTTGTGCTCCGAGAGGCTCATGCTACGATCAGAGGCCCGACGCGGATAGCTCCTGCATCTAGGGGCTTATGAGATGTTGCTCCAAGAGGCTCAGGCTACGATCAGAGGCCCAACGCAGATAGCTCATGCGTCTAGGGAATTACGAGATGTTGCTCCGAGAGGCTCAGGCTACGATAGGAGGCCCTTCGCGAGCATAGCTCCAGCGTCACGGGGCTTATGCTATTTTTTGTGCTCCGAGAGGCTCAGGCTACGATCGGAGGCGCGACGTGGATAGCTCCTGCATCTAGGGGCTTATGAGATGTTGCTCCAAGAGGCTCAGGCTATGATCGGAGGCCCTCCTCGAGCATAGCTCCGGCGTCAAGGGGTTTATGCTTTTTTTTTTCTCCGAGAGGCTCAGGCTACGATCGGAGGCACGACGCGGATAGCTCCTGCATCTAGGGGCTTATGAGATGTTGCTCCGAGAGGCTCAGGCTACGATCAGAGGCCCTCCGCGAGCATAGCTCCAGCGTCAAGGGGTTTATGCTATTTTTTGTGCTACGAGAGGCTCAGGCAACGATCGGAGGACCGACGGGGATAGCTCCTACATCTAGGAGCTTATGAGATGTTGCTCCGAGAGGCTCAGACTATGATCGGAGGCCTAACGCAGATAGCTTCTGCATCTAGGGACTTACGAGATGTTGCTCCGAGAGGCTCAGGCTACATTCGGAGGCCCTACGCGAGCATAGCTCCAGCGTCAAAGGGCTTATTTTATACTTACTAAGAGTTCATCTCCGCGAGCTTACCAGCTACTAGCAGGCCCTCCGCGAGCATAGCTCAAGTGTCGAGGGACTTATCTAGTATGCTCCGAGAGGCACAGGCTACAATCAGGAGGCCCAACGCGGACAGCTCCTGCGTCTAGGGACTTACGAGATGTTGCTCCGAGAGGCTCAGGCTATGATCGGAGGCCGAACGCGGATAGCTCCTGCGTCTAGGGACTTACGAGATGTTGCTCCGAGAGGATCAGGCTACGATCAGAGGCCCTCCGCGAGCATAGCTCTAGCATCAAGGGGCTTAAGCTATTTTTTGTGCTCCGAGAGGCTCATGCTACGATCGGAGGCCCGACGCGGATAGCTCCTGCATCTAGGGGCTTATGAGATGTTGCTCCAAGAGGCTCAGGCTACGATTGGAGGCCCAACACAGATAGCTCATGCGTCTAGGGAATTACGAGATGTTGCTCCGAGAGGCTCAGGCTACGATCGGAGGCCCTTCGTGAGCATAGCTCCAGCGTCACGGGGCTTATGCTATTTTTTGTGCTCCGAGAGGCTCAGGATACGATCGGAGGCCTGACGCGGATAGCTCCTGCATCTAGGGGCTTATGAGATTTTGCTCCAAGAGGCTCAGGCTACGATCGGAGGCCCTCCTCGAGCATAGCTCCAGCGTCAAGGGGTTTATGCTTTTTTTTTTTGCTCCGAGATGTTGCTCCGAGAGGCTAAGGCTACGATCAGAGGCCCTCCGCGAGCATATCTCCAGCGTCAAGGGGCTTATGCTATTTTTTGTGCTCCGAGATGCTCAGGCTACAATCGGAGGCCCGACGCGGATAGCTCCTACATCTAGGAGCTTATGAGATGTTGCTCCGAGAGGCTCAGACTACGATCGGAGGCCCTCCGCGAGCATAGCTCCAGCGTCAGGGGGCTTATGAGATGTTGCTCCGAGAGGCTCAGGCTATGATCGGAGGCCCAACGCGGATAGCTCCTGTGTTTAGGGACTTACGAGATGTTGCTTCGAGAGGCTCAGGCTACAATCGGAGGCCCAACGCGGATAGCTCCTACGTCTAGGGACTTACGAGATGTTGCTCCGAGAGGCTCAGGCTACGATCGGAGGCCCTCCGCGAGTATAGCTCCAGTTTCAAGGGGCTTATGCTATTATTTGTGCTCCGAGAGGCTCAGGCTACGATCGGAGGCCCAACGCGGATATCTCCTGCATCTAGGGGCTTATGAGATGTTGCTCCCAGAGGCTCATACTACAATCGGAGGCCCTCCGCGAGCATAGCTCCAGCGTCAGGGGGCTTATGAGATGTTGCTTTGAGAGACTGAGGCTACGATCGGAGGCCCAACGAGGATAGCTCCTGCATTTAGGGACTTACGAGATGTTGCTCCGAGAGGCTCAGGCTACGATCGGAGGCCCTCCGCGAGCATAGCTCAAGCGTCAAGGGGCTTATGCTATTTTTGTGCTCCGAGAGGCTCAGGCTACGATCGGAGGCCCGATGCGGATAGCTCCTTCATGTAAGGGCTTATGAGATGTTGCTCCGAGAGGCTCAGACTACGATCGGAGGCCCTCCACGAGCATAGCTCTATCATCAAGGTGCTTATGCTATTTTTTGTGCTCCGAGAGGCTCAGGCTTCGATCGGAGGCCCGATGCGGATAGCTCCTGCATCTAGGGGCTTATGAGATGTTGCTCCGAGAGGCTCAGGCTACGATCGGAGGCCCTCTGCGAGCATAGCTCCAGCGTTAGGGGTCTTATGAGATGTTGCTCCGAGAGGCTCAGGCTACGATCGGAGACCCTCCGCGAGCATAGCTCCAGCGTCAAGGGGCTTATGCTATTTTTTGTGCTCCGAGAGGCTCAGGATACGATCGGAGGCCTGACGCAGATAGCTCCTGCATCTAGGGGCTTATGAGATGTTGCTCCGAGAGGCTCAGGATACGATCTGATGCCTGATGCGGATAGCTCCTGCATCTAGGGGCCTATGTGCAAGGTTTAGCTCCGGGTGCTCATAACTGCTTTACGGAGGCCCTCCTCGAGCGATAGCTCCAGTGTCGAGAGTCTTTATCACGTATGATCTGACGGCTCAAACCTATAGCCAAGAGGCCCTCCAAAAGCGTGTGGGGTGTAATAATAAATATATAAAAGTCGTCTGCATACCGGCCCGGAATCCTAGCCCCTGACTGTTTGGTCTTCATCTAGAGAGGCCCTAATAGGCCTTTGATGGATATTGAATTGCTATAAAACCTCGAGCTTCGATTATAACCTCTTGGACATGTTCTTAGGATTGGGAGCACTGCCTGACTTCCCAAGTATCCAATATACGACAATTTTGTAGTAATCCAGAGCCGAAATGGATTTATACCTCCTTATGCAAAGACTAAAATCTAATTCGGGTGTAACCCTTGATAACTTGGTGCAATGCTTCGTCATCTTTAGTGCTTAAAAGTTTCTCGAAGGCCACGTTATCTGATGGTGACACACTCCTTGAGTTAGCCTTTTCTCAAAAGACTAGGAAGGCTTAAGAGGCGGGTTTTGTCTTTTTTAATAAATTAATTGTTGCTCTTGGACCGCGTCTGTATAGAATTTGGGCCTTTTGTGGACAAATGGGCCCATCTAATCAGCCTGTCCGCGTGTACCTAGGTAGGTCGATGTTGTATCCCCGGACGACCTTCGTTCCTCAATATTGTCGCTCAATTTTAGATCCTTGCTTGGCGAGATCTTGAGAATCATTCATAGGTCTAGAGTCAGATCGTAATAAACCTCTGCAAATGACTTTATTGGATCATCAGGGTCTCTTCAAACAGATCCAGAAACAAAAGAAGCGATCTACTGTACTTCGCCGTGGATAAAGAAATGAAGCGGATGAAGTGAGCGGTTGGGCTCTGCCGCGGATGAAGAAACAAAGCAGGGGGAACGATCAGTTGTACTCCGCCGCAGATGAATAAACGATATAGGGGAAATGATCGGCCGTACTTCGCCGTGGATTAAGAAACGAGGCAGAGGAAGTGAGTTGCTGTTCTCCGCCACGGGTGAAGCAGAGTAGCGGGATACTTTGGGGTGCAATCACACATGTGATAAGACGAGGTCCGAACCAGCCACAGGAGGCGCTCTCACGCTTAGAAATAGCTTTGGCATCACATATTTAAACACATTTGATATATATATATATATATATATATATATATATATATATATATATATATATATATATATATATATATATATATATATATATCAAACTCAAGAATGAAGCTAATAGGCTTCGAATGGTCTGTCGATGTTTCCTCCTCGCGAGCACTTACAACCCTAAGGTGATGATCGTTCACGTTCTGCACTCGGTTGATGGTATCCACATAGTTTGCGAAAAGCTATTGCCCAAATCCTTGTTTTAACAGGCCTCAATGTACCAAATTCAGTCCGAATGGCACCCGTAGGAATCCTTTTTTTTTTTTTGTTCTCATGGCCTACATATGTAGAATATACATATCCAAAGCTCTACTAGCCCACCTTCAGCTTTAATATTGATCGTTTTTTGCGAGGGAACAACGTTTGCAGACCTGCCTGTCTGCGAACCATCGCTCTTGCGAAGATGATAGATTACAATCCAAATGATGGAATTTTATAGCCCTAGGCCAAGCATATTCGCGAAGCCCTTCTTCGATGTTGGATTGAGACTTGCGTAATCGTGAATGGGTCTTCTTTTGTTCCATTGTTGTTGCTTAACCGCAAATGCTTGTAAAGTATGACAGTGCATGCTCCGATTTGCATACATATTCTATGGGAAATAAAATAGTTTGTGAAAATCTTTTATGACAGAAGATGAATTTGTGAAAACCCTTTATGCAGGGCTATGAAAGTATATATACTTCCTTTTCTTTATGATAGTATCGTATTCGAATAAAAAAGCATAGTACTAAAGAAAGCATTTAGCTTATATGTTTCTGAGGCATGGTGCTAATTATGACAGTAGCTCCCCCTCCCTATATGTATTTGTAGCTCAAGTGCCATGCCACATTTTCCAGCCTTTCAAGATGATCGGGGTAAGCTGTTTTTCTTAAAAACAATCTCTTTTTCTTCTTTTTTTTTTTATAATTGCTTGAGAACATCATTGGTGCCTCTATTGTAAATCGCTGGTATCTCCAAGTCAATGATTTTAACATCAAGCGGCAATATGCCCCTAGTCGTCCGCGGACAGTGGACACTTTGCCTGATCAGGCACAGCCACACGAAGCGGTAAATCCACAAGTCTACAAAAGTGAAAGGAAGTGCTGCCGCATATACTAGGGGGGCGGATATATACATCTTCAAATGCTCATATTTACTATATAGTCAATTGCATTTGAAAAGAAAATATATTCATATGTACAAATTTGCATCCGAAAGCATGTTGGCTTGCTACCTAAGGATCATCAATTCAGACAAAATTAAGTGGTGAATGTAGACTTGGTCTTAATCAAGTTAGTCACCAATTAGTGCAGAACCGGGTTGACCAAGCTTCTCCGTGGACGGATAGATGCAAAATCGATCGAAACAACATAAGATAAATATGGTACTACAATCGTTTAAACTAAATTAATAAACGACAACCGATTGAAACAATAATAGGTAGATATAGTATTTCAAATCGATTGTCCATTACCTCTTAGCGTGAGGAGTTCTCCACGGACGACGCCAGTGATGAAACCCGATTTTAGAATCCCGTTCCCTCGGGATTCCGGGATCAAGTTGGACGCGGGCGAGCTCAGACGATCGGGCTTACTTGAGATATGCGACGAGATTACCGTCAGCGTAGCAAAACTTGTGCCGATCCGAGCTCAAGCCTTCTGCGGACCCCCGTCCTCCCAGGGCTTCATCAAACGTCGGCTCCCACTGATCGAGACGAATCCCGCTCGGGAAGGCTCTTCGAGCCATCAAAAACTGACCCCCAATTTTAAGGTCTCACTCCATATTTATAGGAAAAAAACCCAATGAGCCATTATCGACACATGTCCTGGGATTGACGACAAGTGTCAACACATGTCCCTCGGTTGGCGACAAGTGTTGCATCGTTTCGGACAAGTGTCCTTCATATGGACACTTTCTTATATGTAATGGGCTTAGGTGGAATTTTCCATCAATTGGTTGATACATTATAATCAACCTAAAACCGGGTTTATTTACATAGCGGGAACCCGATTATTTACTCGTGATATCGTAAATATTATTATTTATGTTGGGGAATCATCAGTATCGAAGGAGATGATGTCACCAAACTCTGCATACGCTGCTCGACGAGCTACCATGAGTCATGTAATAATAGCAATATATCAATGTTATGATTAGAGCATAAACTAGATAATTATTTCTTTGAAAACATAGATCATGTAAGGGGTACTGGTAGCACACAACATAATAGGAGTGCATAGAAGTAGCGTATGACAACATACATGACAACAACACATACAAGCCTAAAATAATCATGCGAAACCTAACAAGAGCATGAGAGAGGTGAAAAAGGGAATAATATAACCATAAGACAGTAGCTACTCTCTATAGTTACACAAAATGTCGGGTATGCATATACATGTCAATGAATGCATGAATATTACAAGTAACTAAGTGTAATGTCATATCAAGTAATGGGTACCCAAGTGTGGCTATCATCAAAATCAGATAAAATTTCCAAGGGCGGTATACTATAAGAGAATAACACATCGGATATGTCGAAAGACCATCACATTAATTTAAATAGCTATCGTGATGTGTGGACATGCGATGTGTAAGGTCATTAAAGCATGAAAATCATAGGGTTATAGCACAGATTAAGAAGAGACAACGATGGGAGGTACACAGTTAAATCAGACGTTAACCACATAAGGCATGAAATCGTAACATGGCTAAATCAATATCATTTATCATGTATAAGCAGACAAGGATCAAAGGTTCATATGACAAGAACACACAAGAAGGATGACTATTCTACTATGAACCAGCAATAGAAATAATAAAGGCATGATGCAGATGGGGCATACGGGCACAACATAACTAAGTCAATTACACCTAACATTCTTAAGCATCCAAAGGGCAAGCGGTAGCATGGAAGAATGAAAACACTATCCCGAGCCTATGATGAAAAGTGATAAACAATAATATGGAGATTAAGGTCACGTAATTCACAAGTCATGTATCATATGTGACACTAGCAATACTAGATGAGCCACGTGTCCATAAACATAGGATATACATGTATAGGGGATAACATGACAATGCATCGAAAATCAAACCAATCATATAACAAGGCGAGGGAAACACAAAATGAGTACTATGAAAGGTAATACGATCCTAAGATAAGGTATATAAGGCATGGATGGATCAAGTGCAGTAAGAAGATATTCATATCAACGTAGGTGCAAATAAAACAAGCATATATCACAATAATACATCAAAACAAGGAAACACAATCAAGACTACCATCATAACCAAACATAAGTTTCTCAGGGCAACATCGACTCATCCTCACTGACTCCATGACCCATTCCGAAAAGAAGCCTAGTTGTTTCTTAGAGAGACAATGTACTTTGAACACCAACCATAAGGAAGACCTTCAAACGAATTTCCCGAATGAACAAAGACTTTAAAAGAACTCTCGATACGAAAGTTGACATCCAACAGATTTCTAAGAGTCACTCATCAAGACCCCTTTCTGGTATTGTACTCCTCAAGACAATCAACACTCTAACTTATATACCAGTTCGTAACAAGTTAGACTCATAAGGTTTGGAACATAGGTGACCGACCTGAAAGGAATTTAGAAGGAACCAAAGCGGCAAGGTAAAAGAAAAGTAACGAAGAGAGACAAGGAGTTGTCATGATAATTTATCGAGGTCCTCAAAGATCGCAAAGAAAACTTCACTAAGAATCTAAGGAGATCAATCAATAGGTCAACTTGCTATCTTATCGACTCTCATCACTAATAAGTTAGCTTGAATATAGAGTCTCTTCCCTAACCAAGTAGACAAGCAAGAATAACATCATCTTATTGGAACAAGGGACATATAAGACATCAATTATACAAGTCAGATAGTTATAAGATAACGAGTAGCCACATAAGCAATACATCATAATCAACCATCATCGTTCATAAAAACAAGATAGAGGTGCATGACATAACTTCACAAAATCTCACAAGGTCACAACATATGAATGATAACACGTCGAGGGCAGGAGGATCAATGTCATATCAATCACATGAATCCTATATTATGAATAGGCGAGTCATGTCTATTAATTGATTCACATTCTTTTTAGTCGAGTTGTATACACATGATCCCCTTTTTTTTCCAGTTTTGCATATAAGAGCGATATCATTAGAATTCATCATGTAAGACATCACTAATAGTTCATAGAACAATTCATGTCAAAACATCTCAAACAAGCATATAGGCGATGCATTTTGTGATCCCTACAAGTATTCCATAGGCGTCCCCATGAAATACTTGTATAAGTATCACAAAATCGTCACAATGTTCTCACTAGGTCCGACCAACTACTTTACAAGCGTCCTTGTAAAATACTTGTGTCGGCTTCGTGAGGACATTATCGCTAAGCAAGAATCGACAATTTATATCCAGAATCTGAATTTCATAAGTATTTCTTATAAAGTCACTATGAACTCTTATAGCCAGAATATCATGGTTCTCAATTCAACAACCAAAATTTCTCAATTCTCAACACCATAAGTTTTTCTCATCAACTAGAGTAAGATTTTCAAGCCTGAGCTCATAAGCTTCCACTAACCAATACGAAACATCAGCCATAACCAAGTAAATCCTCATAATCTCATCTCATGTCCTCATCAAACCAAGGCCAAAAGGCACCAACAATTTCCATCATAAGTGATATATGTAGCAAAACAAATATGTATAAGTGAAACACATTAAGAATGGCAACAATTGTCCAATCCAAGTCATCAAGTATCATACATTATATGCGCCTAACAAGATCAAAGCATGTTATAAGAATTACGTCAGATGTCATAACGAGGGAAACTCATATAAACAATTATCATACCAAGTCATCAAGAATAACACACATTAATCGCCAAACTTCTACCCCAAATTTACATATTTCTATAATCAAGTTTATGAACTACTCAAACAAGATTTTACATATGCCCTCCATGCCCATCCATAAAGTATAAAGCTAGTGATCTCTACCAATCCCAATCTATATCCGTAAGGGATAGCTATCGCCATGACTACCCGATCAAGTCCCGATTCTCACTTCTCAAGGTGGTTATCTTACTTATCCATATTAAATTCATTTTGCCCTTTGAAAACATTCAAAACTCGTGAAAACCTTTGGGCCATTTTATTTCCAAAACTCAAAATCACCAATTGTTTTACAACTCATTTGTACTCGGATTGCACAACCTCGCTCTGATACCAATTTTTTAACGGTCCAGATTATGACATCCGGGTTACGTTTAGAGGGAAGAAATATCCCTCTGCCAGATCTTAGCAATCCAAGTACGAGCTGTTTATTTGTCCTCTTCAAGTTATAACCCTGTTTAAGTTTTAAGGATTTAATGATATAATTCAAGAAAAGAAAAGGGGATTTCAAACCCTCAAAACTGTCACATAAACCAATCATAATATGCGCTTATGCACGTGAACATGTCCTAATTCAACTAGTCAAAACTCAAAAGAGACAATACAAGTTTAAATCAATATAAATGTACATTGCTTCTAAATGCCCAACTAAACCAAAACACTTATAAAATCAAGGTTGTACGAAGTCTTCTTAACACTCTCGTCCCGTGAGGAAAACCCCGTCATAGAAGCACTCAGCAAGCAAAAGGGGCGGGTACCTGAAACTAACCACGAAGTCAGGCCAAGAGACGCATGCGGGCCCTAAAGACCTCGCTGAGGACATATAATACGCCTATACCTAAAATAAAGGTGTTCTAGTGCAATACGGAATTTAAATCACACAAGCATACTGACAGTTTATATATATGCAGAAAGCGATTAAATGGATCCACACAGAATGCCAAGTGGCATATCCCTCTCCTACCTCTGCACCCCTTCCCGTTAGTGCAGAGACTGGCCAGGTCGGTGCTATAGCATAGCAATTTCCTCGTGGTGGTGCACTCACCACGGTATCATCATATCATATCATATCTCATCATCATATCATATCTCATCATCATATCATATATCATGCTCATGCTCGATGGTGCTGGGCTAATCATATCATATCATATCATCTCATCTCTTGCCCGATGGTGCTGGGCTATCATATTCTGCTCATATCGACTCGATAGACTCAGGGCACCCGATGGGGCTGGGCTACCCTATGACCCTAGCAAAGACTCTAGGACTATCGCAGATAACGGCCGTTCTGTTTCAAACGAATAAAGAATAGGGATGCTCATTCATAAGTGCAAGTCCTAAGCATGATACTACATGGCATGCTTTTATGCATATGCAACACCTACATACTATATGACACATCAGGCATGAGGTCCTGGTTACTGAGTAAGCTCCCGTAGGAAACTTACCTGAAGTCTTCACATCCAATTAGCCAGCAAACAAGCCACTCAAAGAATCATCCATTAGCTAACAAGCCACTCAGAGAATCATCCAATCACACTAGCAAGTAATAAGCCTTCCGTCTGCCCAAAACACATTCTTCAATGTGTTGTCGTCATCAACATCGTATGCATAGAAAAAATTCGAGTTGCTTGAACACATTTCTTCGACATGTTTCCTCATCGCATTGAAGTCACCCTTATCCATATCTTCTCTTCGGGACTTGGCAACGAGGTTTCTAAGGTCCCGCTCATTGAAATCAACATTCGCGTGGTTCCCGCTTGCAATTACAAACGATGTGTAGTTCTTAGCTATAGGCACACCAGCCCTATCCACGTCTAAGATCCGTTTCTTGTTCCCTTCGGTGATGAACCTATAATTTGAAAGGAATCTTAAATACGTCGGGACGCACTCGTGGTTATGCTCAAGCGAAACTCTAGTTATCTTCCACACCCCCGCTGTCTCACGGACAACCTTAACCCCGAACTTACACTCTGTAACAGCCGACGTGGACCCCTTACTCGGGTCCCTTGACCTCGTTTTAAACCTACCCCCTTTAGAACATATTATCCTCAACATCTTGTGCCTATCATTCATACCTGGCACATAAGTGCCTATTTCATCATCCTTTAACAATGTGGAACTCCGAATTCTTGTTTGAAATCCTTGTTGTTTAGCATAACTATTGATGAATTCGAACACATCTTGTTCGTGTTCCAAAATCAGCCCGACCTTTGGATAATTAACATCAACTTCAACACCATCATTCGACGTTGACACATCGACACCCTCTCCTTCATTGGCATCAAGGTCAACGTGATATTCACTCATCGACGAACCCTCTACGGTGTCATCATCCGAAATCACGACAATGTTGTCTTGCGATTCATATGCAACAAATGGTATGTCATGGAATTGATTCATATACACACAATGTTAATGGAATATTAATTGATAGAGTAAGCTACCTGAGTCATTGTCGGACACACTGTCCTCGTATTCGACGTTAAGATTCAATCCTCGTTCTTGACTCATCAGTGATGATAAGATCAAATAATCGTCCCACTTGGGAGGAGCCCGGCTGTTATTGAAAGATGAAACCAAGTTAATTATACCCATAATCTTAAACCCTAATTAAACTTACAGATGATATATCAGTGATGATTTATAACTAAACTCAAAACCTCACTATAATCGAACAAGCACAATTCAAACCCTAATCCAATTCCCGCAGGCCTATCGGCAAGCCGCGGGCAGTTATACTATTTTTTCTTGTGAGAATATAAAATACAATTTTATTGCTTAAATGTTTTATTAGTTAAAATAAATATATAATATCATTCAGTTGGATATTTCCACTTACTTATTTAAAAGTTTTTTTTACAAATTATATTTGTTGGCTTCGGACCAATGCCCGCAGGCCTATCGGCAAGCCGTGGGCAGTTATACTATTTTTTCTTGTGAGAATATAAAATACAGTTTTGTTGCGTAATATGTTTACTTAGTTAACATAAATATATAATATTTTTGAGCTGCATATTTCTACTTAATTATTTCTTAGTTTTTTTTCCACATTATATATTTGTGGCTTGGGACCAATGCCCGCAGGCCTATCGGCAAGCCGCGGGCAGTTATACTATTCTTTCTTGTGAGAATATAAAATACAATGTTGTTGCTTAAATGTTTTCTTAGTTAAAATAAATATATAATATCATTCAGTTGGATATTTCCACTTACTTATTTATAAGTTTTCATGTACAAATTATATATTTGTGGCTTCGGTCCAATGCCCGCAGGCCTATCGGCAAGCCGCGGGCAGTTATACTATTTTTTCTTGTGAGAATATAAAATATAGTTTTGTTGCTTAATATGTTTACTTAGTTAACATAAATATATAATATTTTTGAGCTGCATATTTCCACTTAATTATTTCTCATTTTTTTCCACAGTATATATTTGTGGCTTGGGACCAATGCCCGTAGGCCTATCGGCACGCTGCGGGCAGTTATACTATTTTTTCTTGTGAGAATATAAAATACAATTTTGTTGCTTAAATGTTTTCTTAGTTAAAATAAATATATAATATTATTCAGTTGGATATTTCCACTTACTTATTTATAAGTATTTTTTTTACAAATTATATTTGTGGCTTGGGACCAATGCCCGCAGGTAGATCGACAAGCTGTGGGCTGTTAGTTTAAAAAAACTGTAAACAGGTCTTCTTAGTTTCGAAATCAGATGATTTACCCCCTAATTGTCCAATGAATCCAGCAATGGCCACAATTAGTTTCGAAAAAAATAAGCTAATACCTTATTGCCACAAATCAACTTATAAACAGCTCTTCTTAGACATATTGCCACAAATCAGATGCAAGATGACATCTGAGAACCCTAGCTACTCATTGAAATTATACTTCTGAGGACCCTAATTGATCACTAATCTTCAATCAACTTGTATTCGAATGAACCCTAACCCCAGGTATTTGATTTTGGAAAATAAGAGGCTAATCGGTTTGTTCATACCCTAATCTTCAATCAACTTGTCACATCCGTGAACCCTAATAGTCGATCAATTTTAATCAAGTGTTTCTCACGTCCTTGAACCCTAATCAGTTTGTGCAAACAATGGAAAACGCCTCCATTGAAGATTCAAAAGCAACACGCAGACTTCAAATTGATGAAAGAATAGTATGTCTAACCTTAATCGTCAGTGAGTTCAGTGATCGGAAACCTTGAATCCGACGATCCACCACAAATTCCGGCGAGTTAGCTCTTCATTCCGGCCAAAACGGGTGAGGAGAGGTGATTACCGTTTGGATATGGAGAGTTTGAATAAATTACCTATTTGTCATTGAATAAATTGTAATTCAAATCTTTGATAGGAAAAGTAAAATTAAAAAAATCATCATTACCCTAGGCTAGTAGTAGGGTACTCATTACATACTTTTTAGATTTTATTTTCCTTTTATTCATTTGATTTTTTTATGGATTTTACATAAATACCCCTTGGGTCACCCAAATTTGGGTCATCCAAGTATTTTCCCAAATTTACGCATACACATGTATGTTTAAATTCTACACCACCAATTATAATTTGACATTTGTCTTATAAAGAGAATAAAAGAAAAAGAATTAAAAGAGTTATTTTTTTTAATCCAAAAATTCAAGAGTAACTGAAATTGAAAATTTCAACACCAAATAATTTTACTTCTATTATAATATTATTATATATGTGGATATGCATGGAAAACCCTAGTTGTCTTTGGGGCTCAAGGGTTGTAATTCCTATAAATAGGACTCATTGGTAACTCTAATACACATCAGTTTCTCATATCTTCTCTCTATGCCTTCATCTCTCTAATCTCTATTTATTTTGGTAAGCACACTTTATCATCACGAGTGACTCTAAAAATAAAAGGATCGGCCAGTATACTAATTGACCGATATGCATGCGTATGTAAATATATAAATATGAATTCCATGTATGCTATGGCCATCTTCCTAGATGCTATCTCAACTATTGCCTACCGATCGATTTTTTGCCATTTCATCCGTCAATGTTTAATTTTATGTTATATATCCTTCATCTCCTAAATTGGATATATATATATATATATATATATGGAAAGTCCCTCTATATATATATATTTATTGTGTGTGTCATCTCTTGAAGTGGATGAATTAATTTTATATCATCCCTAAAGTGATAAATTATATCCTCTGAAGTGGATCAATTAATATTATTTCAACCCTTGAAGTGGTTGAATTAATTGAAATTTTCATATCCGTGGAGTGAATATAAACTAGTCTCAATCCCCGTAGTGATTGAATCAATCGAATTTGTAATATCCCCTGAAGCGGATAAACTAATTTCAATCCCCGGAGTGATTGGATGAATCAAATTTGTAATATCCTCTAAACCGGATAAATTAATTTCAATCCTGAAGTGTTAAATTAATCAAAATTTTCATAAACTAATTTCGACCCTAAAGTGTTGAATTAATCAAAATTTTCATATCCCCTGAAGTGGATATAAATTAATTTCAACCAAGTGTTTTCAATCAAATCTATCTATATAAAACATTAAAACAGAGGCCAGAAACGGCCTCTGGTGCGATCTCGCGTCCACGGAATTTTCTGGATTAAAGCGGGATTATTTTTGCTTACGTGTCATTTTCTGGATTAAAGTGGTATTATATTTTTGGGTTACATCAATTATTAAGTCAATATAGTTATGTCAAAAACTTATCTTTTTAAATCAAATAATCTGTCAAATATAATTAATTAGGATTTTTATAAATATTCATTTTTTTTATATAATATGTGATCAAAGAGATCTATATACTCCGTTGGAGATAGGATTTTCTAATATTATTCATGCCTAAGATATAAGCATTCCATGGAATGCCGGCAAATCTATATAAAATACGTGATCTCATGGAATGCCGTCATAAAATATTAAATCAAAGGCTTGAAACGGTCTCTGGTATGATTCAGATACGTGGAATTTTATAGATTAAAACGGGATTATTTTTTCATACGTGTCATATTCTGGATTAAAATAGTATTATCTTTTTTAGCCACGTCAATTAATAAGTCAATATAGTTAAGTAAAAAACTTATCTTTTTAGATCAAATAATCTATCCAATATAACCTTATATCTTAATTAGTTTTTTTATAAATACCCAATCTTATATCTTAATTAGATAGAAAACTTATCATTTTATATAAATTAATATATCCAATATAACAAAAATTAGCACCACTGTATGTCCATACATATATGTCCATATCACAAGTTTTAATATATGTCCATATAGGTTTTGTTTATTAAAAATATACTCAAGGCATATAATTTTAAGAATATATTAACCGACTTTAAAACTGACTTTTTAAGTGCTTGGTTATATTATAATTTATAATGTGCATTTAAGATAAAATATCTTAAATTATATGATCACTTAAAAAAATATTTAAGTTATATATATATATTCTGTAGACTCAAATATGTGTTTACATTCTAAAAGAATAATACAATTGAAGATTAAATATTTATTTAGTAATTTATATTAATTCAAAAATGGTTTATATAATAAAATTTATTAACAAATCGCACAACGGGCGAGTAATAAAACTAGTTTATAAACTAAATTCGACCCTAAAGTGTTGAATTAATCAAAATTTTCATATCTCCTGAAGTGGATATAATTTCAACCCTGGAGTGTTGTATAAATCAAAATCCCCTGAAGCGTATAAACTAATTTCAATCCCTTAAGTGGTTGAATCAATCAAATTTGTAAGATCCCTAAAACGGGTGAGTTCATTCCCTGAAGAGGTTGAATATATCAATCTGTCATATCCCTTAAAGTGGAGATTTTTTTCATGCAAGCTACTTTTAAACTTCTTAGCAATTTTTTTATGGCAAAAATTTTATTGATAATTACCATGTCAATCTGTAATTTATATAATGACAATTATTTCCAATTCCAAGATTGCTCAGTAGTTTTTGAATGTAATTTTCAATTAAATTTAGTACTTTTCTGATAATATACTATAAACAACGCCCGTTCAGTTTTCAGTACTATGTAAATTATATACTATAAATTTGAAATGGCTTGGACAAATAATGAAAATTATAACAAACTAGTCAAATCAACCTGGAAAAATAAACTTATTGGATCATTCATGTTTACACTACTACAAAAACAAAAACTGCTCAAGAAAAACACAAAAATTTGGTGTAAATCACATCCAAATAATAATTTTAGACAGTTAAAAGACATTGAAGATCAACTCTTATTGTTACAAACCCAACAAATTACTGGAAACTATGATGATATTACAACAAATAAAAGACAAAGACTTCTAAATAAACGTGAAGCACTCATGAACTTTAATAACACCTTCTGGAAACAAAGAGCTAAATCTAACTTCCTTAAATTTGGAGACAGGAATACCAAATACTACCAATCAATCTCTAAAATCAGGAATTCTAAAAACATCACTCGTAATTTTACAAATAAAAACGGCTTAGTCATTAAAGATGAAAAACAAATCAGAGATGAAGTAACGAATGAATTGGCTGAAAGATTCATTTCAAATAAACAAACAAACAATAAATATTTCCCAGACTTAATAAAACACACAATAACTGATTCAGAAAACTTAACCCTAACTCAACCGTTCACAGATAAAGAAATTAAGGACACTCTATTCTCAATGAAAGAAGACAAATCTCCTGGCCCTGATGGATTCCCCCCCGAATTCTATAAAAAATACTGGAACATTGTAGGAAGCCTGCTCTGCAAAGCTATCAAATCATTTTTTCATTCTGGCATTCTTCTCAACGAAGTAAACACAACATTCATTGCACTCATTCCAAAAATTGATAACCCCACCAATATTAACCATTATCGTCTCATTAGCCTCTGCAACACCATCTATAAAATTATATCAAAACTCCTAGCTAACCGTTTAAAACCAATTTTACCTCGCATTATCAACCCTTTTCAAGGAGCCTTTGTTCAGGGCAGAAATATTCAGGATAACATCCTAATAGCCCACGAAGTCTTCCACTCCTTCCATAACAAAAAAGGGAAATACGGATGGATGGCAATTAAACTAGACATGGAAAAAGCTTATGATAAAATAATTTGGGACTACATACGCATCGTTCTGACTAAATTCGGATTTCATCAAAAGTGGATAAACTGGACCATGACATGTCTAACTAAAACCAACTTTTCTGTTCTAGTCAATAACTTACCTGGCAAAATATTCCAAACTTCTCAAGGTATACGACAGGGAGACCCCCTTGCACCATATATTTTTGTCATAGTTATGGAACTCCTAGCCAGAATGATACAACAAGAATCATTAGAACTTGACCCGCTAATTGGAATCAAACTGACAAATAACAGTAATCCTATCCCTTTTCTCTCCTTTGCAGACGACACACTCATTTTTGGAAAAGCCAATGAACTAAGTCTCCACACAATAAAAAACCTTCTAAACAACTTCTGCAACATATCAGGCCTTTCCATAAACTACGATAAAAGCTCCTTACAAGTCTCTAAAAACATCTCCGTTCAAAAAGCCCAAAGTCTTGCTCAATAGCTAAACATCCCTGTAACTAAACCATTAGAAAAATATCTAGAAATACCACTCATCAGTGGCAGAGTAAACAACAATGTCTTCGACGATGCCATCACAAACCTAAAAAAACAATTATCAAAATGGAAATCGAACACCCTATCTCAAGCAGGAAGATATGTTCTCATTCAAGCCAATCTCAATTCTAAAACCAATTATCTTATGCAATCCTTTCTTCTTCCAAAAGTAATTCTTGACAAAATTGACCAGATCAACAAAAACTTCTTCTGGAACAAACTTCAATCTGACAACTATCACCCACTAATTAGTTGGGAACGATTATGTACCCCAAAAAAGGATGGTGGATTAGGCTTTAAAACAGCTGAACAAATCAACCTAGGCATGCAAATGAAACTTCTTTGGAGGATAGTAGCAAACCCTGACAATATCTGGTCAAAGATCATCACTGAAAAATACCTATCAAAAGAACCATTAATGGAAAGAACCAAAGCCAAAACCTCATGGCAATTTGGACGACTCTTAAACATTAGAGATACCTTTTCTAATGGCTTACCGTGGCTAGTTGGTAATGGAAAAACCATTAATGTCTGATCAGACATCTGGATAAACGCTCAGAAACTCGAAATGTTTAGAAACAACCACAACCCTAACCTAAAAGTCTGTGAATTATTCACAAACTCAAACAAATGGGATATTAAGAAACTAAATGACATATTCCCACCACACATTACTGAAATGATATCCAACATCTACATCCCCAGAATTGATATCGCGGACAGACTAATTTGGATCTACAACAAAAATGGAATTTTTTCAGTTAAATCTACCTCTTCTCTCTTTAACACAAGAAACAACTATAATACTTCTGGAGAATGGATATGGAAACTAAATATCGCTCCGAATATCAAAAACTTCATTTGGAAAACTACATTAGATATCCTACCTACCGTTGAGCGCCTAAACAGATACATAAATAGGGTACCCAGTATCTATTCTTTGTGCAACTATCAACCAGAGGACGCAAATCACTTGTTTTTTAACTATCAAATCACCAGATCGCTAATCCAAAATTTGGGTATTAGATTACACAAAACCTTTAATATCCCCAACATAACAAATAATATCTCTGAAAACATCTTAAATACTAAGAGCCAAAATAGAGATTTCACAAACCTCTGCCATCTATGGCACTCAATCTGGGAACTTCGAAATAAAATCATCTTTCAAAAAAATTCTAATAATAATATAGCATACACTCTCACTCAAACTATTGATAAAATTTTCTGCTGGAAAAAAGAGGATTCAATAAAAAACTCTCCTAAGCATACTAGGCCCCGTTAAAAACTAAACCGGAAATATCCACCCAAAAATGTTGTGAAAATAAATGTTGATGCCTCTGTCAAAAATGGAATACAATCTCTGATTGGTTGTATAGAAAGAAACAATCTAGGACAAATAATTAGAATACAAAAATGTAATGGTAAAACATTTTCTGTTATCCAAACAGAATGCTTTGCAATACTTGCAGGTATAAGACTAGCAGTAGAACTTGGTATACAGAGAACGATCATCGAAGGCGACTGTGCAATCATCATCAATGCCATCAACCAGAAAATCTGCCCTCCATGGGAGATTACACAAATAGTAGAAGAGATTCAAATTCTAAGCAAAGACTTTGAACTCATCAAATTCCAACATTGCTACAGAGAGGCGAATAGTGCAGTAGACTTTATCGCAAAATCTCAACTGAGCTGTAACTCTATCCTTAACTATAGCTGTAATTTCCAAAACATCATCATGCTTGATGATCATGAATACTTAGAAGTATCCTAAACTTTGCCTACTGTAAAAAAAAGGTTTTCAGTACTATGTGTTTCATATGCTAATTGATTTGTTTTCAATTAATGGTGGGCCATTACTATGCCGATTTGCCTAAATTTTCCAAACTATTGCAGTTTTTTAATTAATTACGAAACTGGACCAAAGTTTTTTTAAAATCACAGATTGACCCGTATATTTTATATAATTACAGAAAGCGGCCTAAAACTTTCAGGCTGTGAAGTACAAACACATCCCCCGAAGATGATGTGTAACATAAATTATATCAACCCCCGAAGTGGTGATATTATATAAACTATATCAACCTCCGAAGTGACGATATTGTCCATCGAATTGGTGTTGAATTAATCAATTAAATTTGATATATCCCTTGAAGCAGACAAATTAATTCTAATCCCTAAAGCGATTAAACCAATCTCCCTAAAGTGATGAATTGATAATCATTTTATTTATTTATTTATTCAACTAGTTATTTCATTGATATTTTTTTTCATCTCCTCTCCTAAAGTAGATGAATATGAATTCATCTCATCCCCAAAGTGATGAATCGATAAATATCATCCCCGAAGTGGTGAATCTATAAACCTCATCCCCAAAGTGATGAACGATTTATCTTTTTATTTTATTTGTTTTATTTTATGTATTTCTATTTATATATTACATTATATACACTTTTTATTAAATATCTCCCAAAGTAGGTATAAATTGTTAAATTTTCATATCATCCCAAAAGTGATAGTTTATCTCCTGAAGTAGATAAAGTAAACACAATTTATATATCACATCTCCCAAAGTAGATAAATAATATTATCTCCTGAAGTAGATATGAATTGTTTAATTTGTATATTATCCCAGAAGTGATAAATTTATCTCTTGAAGAAGATAAAATATGTTAGCTTTTATATCTTGATGAAACTTATCTCCTATAGTATATAAAGTTTTAAAATTAAACTATCATGTTTTGTCAAATTGATCTCCAGAAGTAGACGATAAATATCATATAAGAACAACATGTATTTGTGGATGTTTAAATTCTTGTCACTAGAAGTTGACAATATGCTACTTTTAATCATTTATTTATGATTTTATAATTTTATTAATTATACCAGTTGTATATTTATTTATCATTATCTCTCGAAATAAATAAACTCACCCCTGAAGAGGATAAACACATTATGCTCATAAATCATTCCTGCAGTAACGATAATTCTCCTGAAGAGATATATGAAAAGAAAATTCATAAAATGTCTCTCTCTCATTAACACAAATTTATCTCTAAAGTAACAATATTCATTTCCTGAAGTAAATGAATGATAAGAGATATATTGTATATCCTAATAAATATTATTTAAAATCATACCCAGAAGTGTATGAGTTTTATTTTAAAGTTACACAAATACCCAAAAGTGTAGAAATTAAAGTGAATGTATATAAGTTGTCTTCTCCCTGAAGTGAGCAATAATCGATCATACCATTTCTTGAAGAATATGGTCAATGTTTATATGACAACTTACTATATTTTTTAATGCAACTTATCATCTTTTGGAGTATATGATCAAATTATATATAATAAAGACTAATTGTCAATCGAAGTTGACAAATGAATCATCTTATGAATAAAATCATTTCTTGAAGAAAATGGTAAATTGAAAAGTTTCTCCATGACTCCACCTGAAGTGGACAAATACAAATTTCTTTTATTTGTTTTTTTATTAAATGTTTTATATTGAATAAAATTATTATGATTTTGCTTATTGTCATTCAAAGCTCAAAGTGTTTCCCGAAGAAAAAACTTATCATGAGTGTCTAATACGAAGTTTTGTTTGACAAATGAACATTTGGGAGAAAGGTTTACCACAATCTCGTAGATTGTGAAGTTTTTCAACACTAACCTAAGAGTCTGAAGACTCTACTAATGGATTTTTATTAAACTCCAGAAGAGTGAAAGATTCTTATAAACTCTAGAAGAGTATATGATTCTAATCTTATTATTTGTACTCATGAAGAAGTACATGGAATGTGGGTTTTTATCAAGTTCAGAACGATTATCATTCGATTGGTACACCCAATAGAAGTAACCACATAACACAATCCGGTTAACAATGCCACTTCCTGACATTCCTTTAAGCATAGCCTGAAGCATGCCCCTCGACAGTAGAGAGTACGAAAGAGGTTAAGGTTAAGCGCGCAACCGATGTTATTGTTGTGGCTTATAGCCATGTAGCTGTTATATGGTTAATTCTAAATGTCTTGAAGAACATTATAAATGAGCCTTTCAAATTCAAACGTTGGAAGCAAATTTAAATTTCTTCTCCCGTTGAATTTGAATACTCCTTCCATAAAATCAGCCCACTAACTTCCTATTTGATTTGCTCCCAATTAAATCGGTGTCAGCTTGAGACTTAATTTGAATTCAAATTGAAGTTTCAATTGTGGAACAAATATTTGAATAGATCAGTCGATATTGAGTAGATCAGTCGATATCGACTACAGTTCCAGTCGATTTCCAGCAAAACTTCCTACAAAATAGACAGAGACAGTCGACGTCGAGCATGACACTCGATATCGGGTCAGCCACTCGATATCGACCACAGAAGTCGAAATCGAGTTTTCGCATAAAGCTAAAACGTAACCAATTTATATCGGAAAAGTGTCCGAAGAACATGAGGATGATGTAGGAACGATGAACAGAAGAAAATCGCTGATTTTATAAACTCAATAAACTAAAAACCTCCAAGATCAGGGATTTCATGCCACAACGATAACCATATAAGCCTATGCCAAATTCATGAAAGATTATGCCTTTTCGTCATATAACTTTCGTTACAAACAATTAGGTGATTTAGTGGCTCTCGCATAAACCCTAAGTGTTACTATCCAATTTCATAATTAATCCAAATTCACAATAAGATGGCTTTCGCTTCAATAATGCAAATAAGGATCGCCTATTACTTTCTTAGAAGAATCATGCATATAGGATAGAAGACGGAATCGCATAAAAATCATACCTTTGATGCATAAACTTACATGGCTATCGTCGGGCTCACCCCGACCCTAGAAGTAAGGGAACTACTCGCACTTCATAGCCATAAACATCATCATCATCATTGGAAAATAAACTTGAATTGAAATTGCAAACGTCTAAATATTACAACCGAACAAAGCAAACTTCTGCTCTCGCTTATCTCTCCTTCACTCGGCCCTCTCTCTCTCTCCTAAACTAAATTAAAAACGTTTTCTCTGCGATTGTATCCTGGATGATTGAATGATGAAAAACTCATCCCTAATGGCTCTAATTATAGATTTCAAAACCACGCTATCCAAGGATAAGAAAATCTAAGATAAAACTAGATAAAGTAAATAAATAAAATCACTTTAGGTAAATATGAATTCACCCTAAAGGATATAAAGTCTGATAAAAAGATAAAAGATCTCCGACTTAATGTAGAAGTAAACCACTTCGGATAAGATTTTATCAAAAACGTCGGATCTTTCTGCAGCGTCACTCGATATCGACTAGCCTTAGTCGATATCGACCACTTCTCTTCTATCTCGAGCCAGCTCTACTCGACCTCGGATTCTGCACTCGATCTCTATCACTTCACTTGATTTGGGGCACTCGATATCGACTATCTTTGGTCGATATCGACTGGTCTGTATCGGGTAGAGTTGGTCTTCTTCTTGCTCGATTTCTGGTGTTAAATTGCACTCGATGTCGAGTTACTTGGACGATTTCGACTCCTCAGTAGACTTCGAGTAATTTTCTAGCTTTCTCTTCTCTTCTCCAAATTGCTCCAATTTTGACTTGATTTTTGCGAAATAACACAAAAACTCGTGTAGACCTCTATAATTGGAAAATAAACATAAACTACACAAATCTTATGCTTTCCCAACCAATATGCATGAAAATATAGACAAAAATTGAAGTAAAAGTAGATGAAAAATATGGTAATTTGAGCGCACATCACTCATTAGGAAGTTCCAGAAGTAACTCGAACTCAATGAATATCAAGTGGTTCTCAAGTACATCAGAAGTGTTAAAAATCACTAGGCTCTTGGTATACGATTCCCCAGAAGTGGAAAGAGCCTATGAGAATATGATGATCATCAAATAAATAATGGATGTCAACATCGAAATGATAACAAAGAGCTAGAAAAAGGAAATTCATACAAGAATGGGTTCTTTAAGCATGATGACATTGGACTTGTAGTTCCAACACTGGAAAGTGTAACATCATTTGGTTTTTTCGTATAAAATAAAATATAAAGCCAAGTTGATTGCACAAAAACCTATCAAAGGTTATATGGAGAATGTATTCACCAGAAGTGAATATAATTTTGGATCTAAATATAAATGACAAACGTGTTACTTACATACAGATATAAATGAAAAAGATCCATTGAAAATGCCTGAAGCATTAATGTCAAAGCTCCGTTACATACAATTGATTAAAGATTCTTATAAGAGTACCAGAAGTACTTATAATTGTGAAAATGACCACATTGCATTAGGTCCCGAAGTACCATACAATGTTGTACTCTTTTCCTTGATCTTGATTTTTATCCCATTAGGTATTTCCAAGTTAAGGTTTTTAACGAGGCAACTTAGGCACCATTTAATACACCAAATCCCCCATGATCAAATGGCACATTGGGTCCTGGAGTACCTTATGTTTGTGGACTGAAAGCAGCTCAACACCAGCAAATGAAAGTCAAGTATTCGAAATCAATTGTAATTTATGAAGACATCTCAACTTATACACGTCAAAGGCAATGTTGAGACTCAACTATGCAGCTCATTCAATCTGCTTCATCAAGAAGTTCAAAGAGCTTACTCGAATAAGAAGACTACAAGAAGGGTGTTGAATTCAAGGGGAGTATATACGCACTGCACTCTTTTCCCTTCGGTTAGGTTTTATCCCACTAGGTTTTCCTGACAAGGTTTTTAACGAGGCAGTATCACCAAAGCGTATCACATGTCATTTGTATTTTTTCCTTGGTCCTAGTTTTGGTCCCATTGGGTTTTCTTGGTGAGGTTTTTAATATGACATTTTTGTATTATTAGTGATGTACATCCAAGGGGGAGTGTTATAGTATTATTATATCTGTGGATTTACATGGGAAACCCTAATTGTACTTGGGGCCCAAGGCTTGTAATCCCTATAAATAGGGCTCATTGGTAACCCTAATACACATTAGTTTCTCCTCTCTTCTTTCTATGCCACCGTCTCTTTAATCTCTATTTTCTTTGGTTTATCACAACTTCAAATTATTTTCATCGGACAACAAAAAAGACTTGTTCGTTATTTTTATATAATATTTAGAAATATGATCAAGTTATTTTGATTTAACATTTTGAATTACTATTAAAAATTTTAAATATGTGATTAAAGTTGTTAATATTATATGATTAAGTTACTTTAGATTTAACATTTCAAATTACTATCAATATTTTAAATATGTGCTTAAATTTGTTAATATTTCTAAATTAAGGAATAATATTGTTAAAAAAATTTAGAAATACGATTGATTGATGTATTTTAGTCCAATAAATTTAAATATTTTAATTAATTAATATTACATTATGTTTGATTAATCTATTATATATATATATGTATATATATGTATATATATTTTTTTACAATAGGCAAGAGTTTGGATACTAGCAGTATCCATGATCATCAAACATGATGATGTTTTGAAATTCACAGCTAAATTCTAGAATGGAGTTACAACTGAGATGCGATTTTGCAATGAAGTCAGGCACTTTATTCGCCTCTCTGTAGCAATGTTCGAATTTGATAAATTCAAACTTTTTGCTTAAAGCTTGTATTTCTCTATCTGGTTAATGGAGTTGATAATGACAGCACAGTCACTTTCAATAATAGTCTTCTGTATTCCTAGTTCTTCTGCCAATCTTGTACCTGCAAGTACTGCAAAACATTCTGTTTGGGTAACAGAGTCTGTTTTCCCATTGCTCTTATGAATTTGGATTATTTGGCCCTTATTGTTCCTAATTATTCATCTTATTTGAGATTGAATACCAGTTTTGACAGAAGCATCTACATTAATTTTGAAGATATTTTTCGGTGGATATTTCCAAAATAATTTGTTGCGGGGCCTGAAATGTTTGGGTAGGATGGGCACCTTTTCTTCTTTTTTCCAGCTTAAAATTTTATCTATAGTTTGAATTAAGGTGTTAGTAATATTCTTATTTGATTGTTTTTGGAAGATGATTTTATTTCGAAGGTCCCAGATTGAGTGCCATAAATGACAGAGGTCGGTAAAATCTTTATTTTCTGCTTTGGTGTTTATAATGTTTTCAGAGATATTATTTGTTAGTATTGGTATAACAAAGGATTTTTTTAAGTTAATACCCAGGTTATGAATGAGGGATTTGGTGATAGGACAATTAAAGAATAAATGCTTTGCATCTTCTAAATCATAGTTATAGAGAGAGCAGGTATTAGGGACTTTGTTTATGTATCTATTTAAGCGTGCACTGGTGGGTAAAATATCTATAATAATTTTCCAAATGAAATTTTTTATATTAGGAGCAATGTTGAGCTTTCGGATCCAGTCGGCATATATTTGATTATTATTTCTTGTATTAAAGAGAGAAGAAGTAGATTTAACAGTAAAGGTACCATTTTTGTTGTAGATCCAAATGAGCCTGTCAGGTACGTCGATCTTTGGGATGTAAATGTTTGAGATCATTTGTACAATATGAGTGGGAAAGATGTTGACTAGTTTTTCAATATCCCATTTTTTAAGGTCTGTGAAGAGATCACAGACTTTTAGGTTAAGGTTACGATCATGTCTGAAGTTTTCAAGACGTTGTGCATTTACCCAGATGTCAGACCAGACGTTGATGGTTTTACCATTACCTACTAGCCATAAGAGGCCTTTAGAGAAAAGATCTCTGATGTTCAGAAGTCGTTCAAATTGCCAGGAAGTTTTGGTTTTACCTCTTTCCAACAGAGGTTCCTTAGAGAGATGTTTTTCATTGATTACTTTTGACCAAATATTATTCGGATTTGCTATTATTCTCCAGAGTAGTTTCATCTGCATGCCTATATTGATTTGTTCAGCTGATTTGAATCCTAGCCCTCCGTCCTTTTTAGGGGTAGATAGACGTTCCCAACTAATAAGAGGGTGATAATTAGAGGTAGTTTGTTTTAGAATTTAGATTCCTTTCGGAAGAAGAAAGGATTGCATTAGGTAGTTTGTTTTAGAATTTAGATTTGCCTGAATGAGAATAGATCTTCCGGCTTGGGAGAGAGTATTCGATTTCCATTTGGACAGTTGTTTTTTTAGGTTTATGAGTTCCTCGCCAAATAGGTTGTTGTTGACTCTACCACTGATGAGTGGTATTCCTAAGTATTTTTCCATGGTTTTGGTAACAGGAATATTTAATTGTTGGGCAAGATTTTGTGCTTTTTGAATCGGGATGTTTTTGGAGACTTGTAAGGAACTTTTGTTATATTTTATAGAAAGGCCTTATGTATTACAGAAATTGTTTAAAAGATTTTTAATAGTGTGTAAGCTTAGATCATTTGCGTTTCCGAAAATTAGTGTGTCATCTGCAAATGAGAGAAAAGGGATAGGGTTACTATTGTTTGTAAGTTTGATTCTAATAAGAGGTTCATATTCTAGTGATTATTGTTGAATCATTCTTCCTAGTAGTTCCATAACTATTACAAAGATATAAGGTGCAAGGGGGTCACCTTGTCGAATACCTCGAGAAGTTTGAAATGTCTTACCTGGCAGGTTATTGACTAGTACTGAGAAATTTGTTTTGGTAAGGCATGTCATGACCCAGTTTATTCACTTTTGGTGGAATCCAAATCTATTTAATATGATACGTATATAATTCCAACTTATTTTGTCGTAAGCTTTTTCCATGTCTAGTTTTATTGCCATCTATCCAACCTTCCCTTTTTTGTTATGGAATGAGTGAAAAACTTCATGAGCTATTAAGATGTTGTCTTGAATATTTATGCCTTGTACAAAAGCTCCTTGAAATGGATTAATAATTCTGGGTAAAATGTGTTTAAGACGATTGGCTAAAAGTTTGGAAATAATTTTATAAATAGGATTACATAAACTTATTGGACGATAATGGTTAATATTGGTAGGTTTATCAATGTTAGGAATAAGTGCGATAAATGTCGTATTTACCTCGCTGAGAAGAGTACCAGAATGGAAAAATGATTTAATAGCTTTGCAGAGCAGGCTTCCTACAATGTTCCAGTATTGTTTATAAAATTCCGGTGGGAACCCATCGGGTCCCAGAGATTTATCTTCTGTCATAGAGAATAGAGTATCTTTGATTTCTGTATCTGTAAAAGGTTGAGTTAGGGTTATGTTTTCAGATTCAGTAATAGTGTGATTAATTAAGTTTAAAAATTCTAAGTTGTTGGTTGGTTCATTGTTTGAGATAAATCTTTCTACTAATTCATTTGTAATTTCGTCTCTGATTTGTTTCTCGTTTTCGATGATTAAACCACTTTTATTTGTGAAGCTACGAGTTATATTTTTTGAGTTTCTAATCTTGGTTATATATTGGTAGTATTTGATGTTTCTGTCTCCAAATCCAAGGAAGTTAGATTTGGCTCTTTGTTTCCAGAAAGTGTTGTTGAAGTCCATAAGTATTTCACGCTTATTTAATAGTCTTTGTCTTTTGTTATTTATTATATCATTATAGTTTCCAGTGACTTGTTGTGTTTGTAAAGATAGGAGTTGGTCCTCAATGATTTTTAATTGTCTGAAATTATTGTTTGGATGTGATTTACATCAGATTTTTGTGTTTTTCTTGAGAAGTTTTTGTTTTTGTAATAGTGTAAACATGAAGGATCCGTGAAGTTTGTTCTGCCAAGTTGATTTAACTAGGTTATTGTAGCTATCATTATTAGTCCATGACATTTCGAATTTGAACGGTGATCCTCTTCTGATTATTTTTGTTCCAATTGAGATGGAAATTAGAGAGTGATCAGAGCTCGTAAATGGATGGTTGTGGACAGTTAAGTTGGAGAATTGGTTAGAGATGTCCGTGTGGATCATGACTCTGTCAAGTCGTTCATATATATTATCTATTGGGGTTTGTCTTTTTCTCTAGGTGACTAGACTTCCGGTGTAAGGGATAATATGAATATCTAATTCTTCCTTGATTTGTTGGATACAGATGAATTTGTTTTTGTACAGATTTGTACCTCCAATTTTATCATCTATGGATTCTATTTCGTTAAAGTCTCCCATTATGATGGACGGAAGATTGTGTTCTCAAGTTTTAGAAATTATGTCGTTCCGGAAGTTATTTTTCTCTATTTGGTTTGAGGGTGCGTAAATGAAGTTAAGAGTGAATCTAAAATTGTTAATAGTAGCTAGGTATATAACATAATTTGTAGATATGGATATTTGTTGGCATGAATCGGTAAAATTAGAGGTTTTGAACAGGATCCAAAGTCCGCCTTTTGTACCTTCTGAACCTATATGGTGTGCTTTATTAAAACCAGATTTTTTTATAAGAATTTTCATTTGGTGGGTCACTCGTTTTTGTTTATGCTAGTACTAAGATATCTAAATTATTTCTTTTTTGGATATAGACTAAGTCTTGCCAAAGGTTAGATTTTCTTACCCCTCATATATTCCAGTAGGCTATGTCTGTCATTTAAATATATAATTTGTGTGTAAGAGCCTTTTGAGCATTCTTGATATATGGTAAGGATTGTTTATTTTCTTGGCTATGTAAATTGTAAGTATATGATTAGTGTTTGATAAGTAAGTGATTTCCGTATTTTTATTGTTTGCTATTGATTTGTAAGTGTGTGGGTTATGATTGGGTGTTCCACCCAAATATTTCTTATGAGTATAGAGTTTACTTTGAAGTTGGTTATTGATTAAATTTTTTTTTATCGGTAAACTTGTACCTTTTATGATAATTAGAGGTAGTAAGTATAATAATTTGAAAGTGTTTAATTATAAAAGGGTTATGTTTTTCTGAAATCTTTGGTATTTTGTATAAAGGGCCAGGTGTTAGTTTGAGGCTTTTGTTGTTGTTATTTGGGTTAGGGTAATTGGGTCGGATTGGGCCCAAAGCTGTTATGTGAGTTTTAATAATAGGTTTAGTGTGTTTCTTTCCTGTGTTTTTATAGTTACGTGTGGTTTTATGTTTGATGTTGATTAATCTATTATATATTTGATTGGATTGGATTAGGTAAGTATGATGATAGAATCAAATTTTTTTCACCAAAATAAAAAGAATAAGATTTATAATTAAAAAAAAAAATCATGTGGGTGGTGGTGTGCTAGGAGAGGTAACTTCCCTTTTAATTTTCTTTCCTTTTATTTTCTTAAAAAAAGACCTTCTTACTAATGTACATATGTCAAATTGTAATTGGAGGTTACTAAATGAGGGAATACACTAAGGCCCCGTTTGGTATGATTGCTGGAATCAAAATGGGAATCAGAATCGGAATGGAATCAGAAAATCGTAATTGTAACGGCCCAAATATAAATATTCGGGTTACGTTTCGAAGGTTGGATACCTTCGTTCGGATCTTGCAATCCAAGTACGAGTCGAAGTTTCAAACTCAAAAATTAGTCTTGGAGAAAGAGGGGATTTCATACCCCAAAACATGCGAAGGACCGTTGGGTAAGGGCCGTTGGGCCCATAACCTGTCCTATTTGACTAAGTCGCTTAAAACCATTCAAAGTTCAAAGCGTAATCAACGGAAATCAGAGTACAACTTACCATAACATGGCCGGATCAAAACGAAGTAAACGAGTATAAAGCATCTACGTATGTAAGTTTGGTGAAATTCAGTCTCTCAGTCATTAGTGCGCCAAAAGATAAACCCGCCATGGAAGCATGCAATGATGCAAATAAGCAAGGATCATATACCTGAAACTAAACACGAAGTCAGGCCAAGAGACGCACGCGGGTCTTAAAGACCACATTTAGGACATATAATACGCCTATTCCTAAACAAAGGATGCATCTAATGAAGTGCGCGAATTTAAATCACACAAGCATGCTAACAGTTTATATACACACATACACACACACACATATATATATATATATATATATATATATATATATATAGGGTGTGGTTCGGGTGTACACACCCCTTATAGTGTAATTTGTACACAAATCTAGACCATTCATGTGGATATAATGGATGGCTATGATTAAAAGTAAATTTTCTTTTATTTTTTCATTAAAATTGGTGGGGCCCGCAACCGAAATCACTTACCTTCCAAAGTTTCAATGTAGGCGCGTGTAATCCATTGTGAATTTGTGATGAATCAATTGGTGGGCCCGGTGGAAAATAAAACCATAATTCAAATCAGTTTTTTTTCCTTTCTTCCCTTTGCAACGTTTTTTGTTTGGAAGTGATTTGCAACTTTGATTTAAAAAAAAAATTACAGTGTCATTTTTTTTAAAGGTTGGTGGGGATTGGGACCCACAAAATAAAATCAAACCAATTTTTTTTTGTGTTTTTTTAATAATGGATATATATTTTTTTTACCTGATTTCATTTGTGTTTAAAATTTGGCGATTCCGCCGAATAATGTACCACATGTTATCGAATAATATTATGTTATCTTTTTTCATCCAGTTCATATAAAAATTTACCAATTCTATTGAATAATTTGTCAAATGCAACCGAATAATTTTTTTATTCATCAATTTCAGATAAAAGAAACTCACAATCTCTAAACAATACTTACGATATATACGAATAATGCTTCATATTTCACCGAATAATGTTTAACATTTCAGCGAATAATGTTTCGTTTTGTAATTATACTGGTGCGATGAATGTTTTTTTATGTTGGTCGTCAAACCGAAGACTCCATATACTATCGAATAATGAATCAGATTTCACCGAATAATTGACTAACTCATTACCACTATTAACCAAAAATCGACACATACGTCTGAATAATTGACGACTAATCAATCAAATTATGCATCTCGAAAACCATACACTAAATTTCTAGCGAATAATCATTAGAAATTCACCGAATAATGCTTGTATTCCACCGAATAATATTTCATGTGGAAAGAATAAAATTAACCATCTCAGATTTCCCTGAAAAAATTGACAATTATCGTGAATAATCTTCAGTGATTCACCGAATAAAACTTTACTAATGCTTCTCACAAATTGTCAAGTTTTTTCTCATGATTGATTTTTCTTCAAAATGTCATAATTGAATCTGGAAACATGAACTTTCAAGTTTTGGGTGCAATTCAACCTATCACACAAAATATAACTAATCTGCGGTCTCTACTCTCAAAAAATCAAATTCAACCTCCTTCCCCAATGCAGTTCATCTTATTCTTCACCGCCTAAGCTACCGATCAAACAATTAATAAAAAAACCACATAAATTGAGGCTCCCTTCATTTCCCGATCAAACAATTAAAAAAAAAACATCTGATTGATTGGGATGAAATTGAAGATCGATGATACATCCCCATCTCCCTCACTCGCTCGGGGAAGCGGGCGGTCATGGCTGCATCTCCGTCTCCCTCGCTCGTCCTCGGCCTAATCAATCGCAGTAGAGTCCATCTCCCTAATCAATCGCAGCAGCGGCCATTGTTGCATCCCAATCGGTGCGGCGCCGGCATAGGGCTCGTACTGCGGCGAGGTACGCTGGTACTGCTGGTGCGAGAGATCGAGCGCAAGGCTGTGCGGGAGTGCTGGATATAGGGTTCGGGGAAGCGGACGGAAGGAGGTTCTGGCGGTGGTGAGTAGATTCCGGCCGCCTCCTCTCCCTCTCCCTCGACAAATTCGCCGGCTCCGACTTCCTCTGGGAGACTCGCTAATCGCAGCCCTCTAATCGCATCACCCGAAGATAGAAGACCCCTAATCGCAGCCGCCTGGAGTGGAATCGCCTTGGCAAAGGCTCGATTAGCCCGGAAAAACAGACCCTCGCACCGCCGCTGATCAGCACCAGACCAGGTCCGATTACGATCTGCTCATGCAGTCTCTCTCTTCGGCTCCACTCAGTTGTTTCGAGTACAAAACGATGAAGAAGAGGCTAATTCTGATTTAGGTTTTATTTACCCCAATTCACACGCGCTCCATGCCTCTAACTTGAGATTAAAATTGTTTTTCAATTTGTTTTTTTTTTCTATACACGGAACACGTGTCACAATTTCATCCATCCATTTCATTTAGATCAAGGGTCCAGGATTGTGTACAAGGTACACTTTAAGGCTTGTGAACAATAGATCCATCCTCTCTCTCTCTCTCTCTCTCTCTCTCTATATATATATATATATATATATATATATAGGTTAGTTCTGGTGTACACAAACCTTATCATGTATTATGTACTAAAAAATTATTCGTCTATTGTTCATAATTATTCATCTGTTTTCACATAATTATTCATATGTAAAAAAGTGTAAAAAATGTAAATTTTATTCTAACGAATAATCGCCCAATACCACCGAATAATTTCATTCCACCGAATAATCTCCCTATACCAACCAATAATCAGAGGTTACTTTTATCTTATCCGTTGATTTTATTAATTCAATGGGCCATATTTGTTAACATGATACACAATAAAAGATGTGTACATTTGAATGTCAAGTGACATATCCCTCTCCTACCCCTGTACCCCTTCCTGTTAGTACATGTACTGGCCAGTCCAATGCTATAGCATATCCGATCCATCATATATAATAAATGCGTATTAATAATCATGCTCATATCGTAATCAAGTTCATATAATGAATCAAGCTCATTTCGTATCTCGTGATATAAATGACTCGATGAGGACAAACCCGATGAGGCTGGGCTGTCCTATGACCCTAGCAAAAGACTCTAAAGACTCACAGATAACGACTGTTCTATTTCAAATGCATAGAGAATAAGGATGCTCATTCATAAGCGCAAGTCCTAAGCATGATACTACATGACATGCGATATGCAATACCTACATACTATATGACACATCAAACATGAGGTCCGGTCATTGAGTAAGCTCCTATAGGAAACTTATCTAGAGGTGCAGAATAACAAGGCAAAGCAGTAAGAGAGATTAAGGTCACCTAGTAAGCATAATAAACGTATAAGTCTACATTCAAGCACACAAGCACAATTAATTCTACATAAGTTCTCATAATCGAAAGCCTTGTCATCACATTCCATATCATCATCATCATTCACTAATCTCATATCTCATCGCAAAATCTTAATATAACTCATCAAGTACCATCTCAACTGATCATCTTAATATCTCAACATGCGTTAACTCATCATTATATCATATAAAATCACTTAATAATCACGTAACATAACCTCATATATAGATCATATTCACACTTTAATCATCATATAGCATATCATACTTTTCCATTTAAGAACATATCATGCTTCTCCATCATATAATATAACTCCATGCTTTCATATAACAACACATCATTATCTTATACTTAAGGACATATATCCACATCTTATCTCATAATTCATATATCACATCACAACACAGCATAACATGCTTCAAAATTAACATATAACACATCATAACAATAACACATATCATAATATATATATATATATATATATATATAAGTCAGACAAGTATGTCAATTTCCCAAGATTTTTCAAAACTCTTTAAATCTCAAGTTAGATCGAATCATTATTCAAGAAATTTTCCCAAAAATCCATTTACAAAACATTGCTTTTTAAATCAACTTTTTTTTATTATTTAATCAAAACAAATCCGACATGGTTAGGTCATTTCCAAAAATTCCTCTTTTTCAACTAATTAAATTAATTTTCGACCCTTGAAAACATTTTCCCAAATTTCTTTTTCAAATTCAAATGCAGTTAATATATTTTAAATCCCAATAATTTTAAAAGTGATAATTTCATATAATCCATTTATATAATAATTAGATATTTGACTAATATATATATATATATATATATATATATATATATATATATATAATCACAATATTCACTTAACCAAAAATTAGGCTCAAATGAAAATTAGGCCCAACCCCAAGTTGCAAAATCTGATTTTTGACATAAATCTGAACCGACCCTATTTTTTATTAAATAAAAGGTGAACCGGTTCAACTATCTAAAACAGAAAACCGAACCCATAGGCTACTCTTCATGATCAATTTCCCCCACTAGATTCGAAAATCAGGAAGAAGGAAGAAGGAAAGGAGCTCGCCGGAGACGAAGGCCTGCTTTGTCTACCCAACCCATCCTTAAGGCAAGGAATTGGATAAGAAAGGAGGAGAAAGAGAGGTTCTCACCGAGGGTCTTCAATCTGACGGAAAATCTTCGTCGGATACCGATTTGGGCTTGTCGAAGGAGGAATCAATACATGAATGGCCTAGGAAGAGGGCAATGGGCTTAAAGGTCCACATTTATGGTGTTTGGAGGTGAAAGGAAGAGAAAGTAGGGAGGTGAGAGTCTCTAACCGATCTCGAACCGAAGAATAGAGGAAGGAGGGGCGATGGTTGCTTGTGCTCGGTCTCTGAGCTCTTCCAGCTGCTGCTGCTTGTGGCTCCGAGGGGGTGTGGAAAGAGCTCCTGCTGCTGGTCACTGAGGAAGGATGGAGTGACGGTAAAGCTTGGTGTTGCTCTCGTAAAAACAGGGAGGGGGGAGTAGAGGTTGCGACGTCAGGGGATAAGGAGGAGAACAACGGTGATAGGTGTAACCATGTAAAGCAATGCAAGAAGTAATCCACTAACAAGTGAATATCAAGCAAAGGAAAATAGCAAGTAACAAGTTCATCCCCCACCCCATACTTAAACACTACGGTGTCCTCACTGTAAAAAATTTTCAAAAGTGGAGTAAAGAAGAAACTTACTAGAAATAAGCACAATAATCCGAAATAGATGCTTTTGTTAGCTGCCAGCAGTCGACATCGATAGGAGTGGTCGACATCGACAACAACTTTCTCCAAGTGTTGAGTCGATATAGTTGGCCTTCCATGGTGCAGTCAATATCGATGGGGTCTTGTCGACATTGACTGATTCATTTATGTCTGCAGGTCTAGAGTGATCGATATTGATCACTAGTGCTCGATATGGCCTAGGCATGGTCGACGTCGATGGAGTCTCGTCGACATCGACTGCCTTCAGAGTCCGACTTTGTCCTTGGCTTGTTCTTTGTCACACTTTCACCAACAACTTGTTAGATCATAAAACCAAAACCTCCAAAACAATGTTTAACATAAAACAAAAAACAAAAATATCCTAAAAAATCAAAACTATCCCAAAATCTTATGTACATGCTCTATATTTTTAAGTCGCTAGGCCGACTTCTTCTTTAAGCTCATGTGGGCATACGTAAAGCCCATGTGGCTTGGGCCTCTTCCTCCGAGCTTGCTAGCTCGGCTTTAAATAGGACTCCATCCTTTTCCATCAACTCCATTGCACCAGGTCGGATATTATGAACTTCAAATGGCCCAACCTTCTTTTCCTTGAACTTGCTAAGGAACCATTGATTATTGGCCTTGGAGATGTACATCGTATCTCATACCTCATAGGTTCATGGATCCTCTTTGCATTCCCTACATAGTCTTACATACCAAGGCATACCTCTTCCATTTGTAATTGATAAATTCTTTATGGAAATAGGGGAAGAGAGAGCCTTACCTGAACTTACCTTGTCATGGATGAATGAGACATCTTCTGCTCCGGGGGATGGTTGATATTGACTAGAGTCAGTCGACATCGACTGCAAGTTCTGCTTCATGGCTAATAAGGATGTTGGAGTCGAAAGAGATGGGTCAACGTCGATAAGAGTGGATCGACATCGACTGGGGTCAGTCGACATCGAGAAAGATGGGTCAACGTCGAGGGGGTCATCAGCGTCGATCCCATACTTAGCTTCTGGAATGTGTCTGGGCTCTTTATTAGGGGTCAACGTCGATCTGGTGTGTTCGACATCGACTGCTGTCTCATAAAGGTATTCATCTTCTTATTCCATATAGCCAAGATCTCCTTCATTTGGGCCTCAATGGCCCTCAACTCCGTTTCCTCCGATGTCATGGTCCTCTTCGTGGGTTCCTTACAAGGGATAACTCCTTCCCTTGCATGTAGTGACTTGACTTCCATCTTATTAAGTTCCTTCATGGTGGGATTGAAGGAGAACTCAATAACCCCATTGTAGTCTCTTCTTCACGCTGATGTTGGCGTCGTCCGTGGCTAAGAATGGCCTCCCAAGAATGATAGGACATAGATGATCTTCCACTGTTTCAAGCACAATAAAATCCGTGGACAAAAAGAAGTTGCCTACCCTGACAGGGACATCATCAATAATTTATGTGGGCTTCAAAAAGGTGTTGTCGGCTATATAAAGCTTCATGTCCACAGGCTCCAAAGCTCCAATGTTGACCTTTGACCAAATTGACAAAGGCATGAGGCTCACACTAGCCCCTAGATCATAGAGAGCCTTGTAGCAATGTTGGCCTTGCCTAATGGTGATGCCAAACTTCCCGGATCACTTTTCTTCTTTGAGAAGTCCATATTGCTCCACTCCTCAACGATCTCTGCCACTGATCGCTTATTGTTTAATATGTCTTTCAAGAATCGCACATATGATGGCATTTCAAGAAGAGCTTCCGTGAAAGGTATGGTGACATTGAGGCCTTGAAGCATTTTCACAAAGCGCTGGAATTTCTTATCCGTTGGATCCTTTAATGTCTTGGAGGGATAGGGGAGTGTCTTTTTTTTTTATCTTAGAGCTCAAAACAACCCTCGGAGCTATCGCAGAGTGGTCGACATCGACAATGGAGTGGTCGACATTGACCTGATTAGTTGGCTTCTGGACAGGCTTTGGATGTGGTCGACATCGACTGAACGGTGGTCGATATCATGTGTTGGTTGGTCGACGTTGACCTGAGTCTGGTCGACATCGACTGCTTCGTCAGTTCATTTGCTCTTCTCCTCGTTGTTTGTCTATGGCTACGGTAAGTCACGTCCACTCCTCAAGTGGATAGCTGCAATTGTGTCCGGATGATTGCCCCTTAGGATTGGCCTCTGGTTGGCCTGAGAGCGATCCAAATTATCTTGGAATATTGGCCGCCAATTGACCCATTTGGGTCTCTATATTCTTCCTCCATACATCAATTTCTCCAAGCCTTGAAGTTATGCCATGTAGTTGATTTGATTGTCATTGTTGTCTTGTCTATTCTCCACTTGGTTCCTCCTCATTTCATCAAGGATGAGTTGTATATCATCCTTCTTTTGTTCTCTCTTCGGGTGGCCAGGTGCTTTGTAGGGTAAGGGGTCCCTTTGGTATTGTTGGGGTTGTTGATTACCCTAATTTCCTTGGTAGCCTCCATGGTTAGGTCCCCTTACAAAGTGCGCTTCCTCGTGGGTCGCAGCCAGTTGCACTTGCTCGGTGTATGGGCAAGCGGTGGGGTTGTGCTTCTGAGACCCACAGACTACACAAGCTTTGTTGTTGGTTAAGAACCTTACTTGCTTCTACAACCGCCGCACTTGGTCTTTCATAAATTGTTCTTTGACCTCAGGATCCACCTCCCTTGATGGGTCATATAGTGGAATAAATGGGACAAGCCTTGTGTCTAAGGCCACAAGAGTCCCATAGATGTTGTCAAACTCCACAAGCCTTTCTATGATATCCCAAGCTTGATGTGGTGTGAGCTCAAGATACCTATATGTAGTGTAGGTGTTGATCCTTTCCTTGGTTGGCACGTTCAGGGCATTGTAGATGATATCCTGAATGACATACGTTGGTTGCCTATGGGTAGGGCATGATCTTAGCAAGTCCTTATATCTCTCCCAGACTTGAGTTAGCGTCTCTCTAGACCTCTGCTTGAAAGATATGATCTTTTGTTATGTTAAGGAACAAGTCCCTTAGCTCAACCCACATGCGAATGGATTGTGGGGTTAAGCTCTCTAACCATTGCAGAGCCTTTCCTGCAAGCGACCACCTAAATGCCTTCAAACACACATATTCAAGGTTAGCACCATCAGTTATAGTATCACAATGATCAATATAAGTAGCTATTTGCACCATAGTACATTTAGTGGCTTTTCCTTGAAAGGTATATCTCCTAATCTCTGCAATAAAGTTAGTTTTAATTTCAAAAGATACCGCTGGGAGGATTATAGGAGATTCGGGTACTGCTAGCTTACGGTATAAGTATTCTTTAGCATTTTAAGGAATCTGGCTCAATAGCTCTTGGGCTTCTCTTTTGGCTTGGGTTTTGCAATCAAACCTTGTCGCTAGTCTTTGTTTAACCCGTGTGCATTCAGTATCCCTTGTGGTAAGCTCCTGAATTTGCTTACGAAGTCTTTCTAGCTCTTGTTGAGTGGTTTCCTCATCAGCCATGATTCTCTTTAACCTTTCTTGTAGATGAAGGAAGTGCTCTGGTTCGTCTAAGGCTTCAAATTCTAATGTGCGATCAGCGCATCGCATGCACCTTCAAAATAACACTAGATAGAGAACGTTAAATAGACTACGAAGGGTGCGATTGATGGCCTCCCCAACAATGACGCCAAAATTTGACGTATGAGAGTTTTGTTATGCAATAAAATATGGAAATAATCACAAGCAAACCAACTTGAATCCTATCAAATAAATTACAAGACTCCCCCATTGTAGTGGAAGGGAATCAGGATCGATCCTTGAGGAAGCATGTCAACTCTCACCAAAGTAGTCTCGAAAAGCATTCTCTGAAATCGACCAGGAGTCCTCAATATCAACTAAGTGTGGTCGATGTCAACTAGGGTTTTCGATCTCTTCAGCAGCAACATGTCATAGAGTACTCAATGTCGGGCACAACCTACAAAACATAAACAAGCAATCGACGCCGACTGGAGCAGTCGATGTTGAGTGAGCAGCAACAAAGTCAACACATCAGACCGCCGACTAACACAATAACAACAGCAAGGCAGGGCAGTCGATGTCGAGCACAGAAACATAAAAACAGAAACTTTTGATTGACAAAGAAAGGTCGAAAGATTGAAAGGATTGTGAAGATGCAATGATAAGAAATAACAGAAGTTCTAGTGGGTTTCTTGAACACATGCGAATGACTTAAATTAGGGTTTTAAGAATATGAGTAAAAGCTTGCAAGGTTAGGGTTTAACTCGACAACAACCATGCATGCAACACACAAGAATCATAGAAAGATCATGCTTTTATCATCATGAGATAGCTTTTGCAATCAACAAATAGAATTATAGAGGCTTTCACATAAAACCTATTTGTTTCTATCATTTTCATAATTAGGGTTTAGTCAACTTTCGCAAACAAATCCTAATTACTATCCTAGTTAACAATTAATTCACTTTTGCTTCATAAATTGCAAAACAAGGAATTTCCTCTACTTTCACAGCGAATTAAGCATGTGATAGAAGATGATAAACACATAAGAGCATCACAAATTCAAGCATATATACATGGCTATTGTCGGGCTTACCCCGACCCTAGAAGTAAGACAACTTTTCATGCATCATCATGAAGCAAAACATCTTAGACATGGAAAATATAATCTTGATTTGAAATAAACTAAATCTTACAACCGAAATCAGTCTCTCTTCTCTTCTCTCTCTCTCACTCTCTCTCTCTAGCTCTATGGCTTGATTACTCAAGTGTGGGATATCTAGAAAACCTAAACTTGCTTATTAAGAAATTAAATTCTATCTAATTGAAAAATATAAAATCCTCTATCTAAATTAATGTCTATCTTGTAATTTAAACATGGAAGGATAAAAGATTTTGTGCCCTCGATAAATCCTTAAAAGATTCGGACTTCAATTCCGCGTCTACTGCGCGTCAGACCAAGTTGACGTTGAGTCGAGCAGTCGATGTTGAGGGCTCTTTAGTAGCACTCGAACTCGAGCAGTGATCGACCTATGTGTTGAACTTCGACTGCTCTTCCTTCCAATCCAGTAGCTCAATTCTTCCATCTTTCTAGTCAACGCCGAGGGCTTTGGTTGATGTTGAGCTCTTCTTCAACTCCATGACTTTCTTGCAATAGCTCCAATTCCATTCCAAATTTTGCAAAATGGAACCAAAACTTATGTAGACTTCTATATCTTGCAAATAACCATATCTTACACAAATTCCTAGCTTTCTCAACCCATATTGCATATATATGGAAAATTCAGAATAAAAGTAAGTATAAAACATGGTAAATTATGCGAACATCAGCGGGCGCCGATCCACTGTAGCTTCGCGAATGCCTCTTCTGTGTGCTGAAGTCGGCAAGCGCCGGTTGGTAGCAGCGGGCGCTGATCTCTGTAGTGACTCTTTTTCTCTTTTTTCTTGTCTTGTCTTGCTCGTTTCTCCTTCCATCTTCTTTCTTGGTCCTTCCTTATGCTTCTTAAGCTTCATATCATAGATTTCCTCTTTCTTATTTAGCTTAATCCTTAGGAATATGCATAAATAGGCATAAAATACGTAGATTCCAAACTTTGCAACTCTCAAGGAAATGATCTTACTTTATGACAAAAATATAACTAAATGTAGCCTAAATGACTTAAGAATGATCGACCTATAATACCTATACAAATAATGGATTATCAAATCCCACACACTTACCTTTTGTTAGTACTCGATCAAAATCATTTCAAAACATAATCATTGTATCCCACAAACATAATCCTTCATGAATTAGCCTCCTTTAAAAACAAAATCTCAAGCATGTGCAAACAAGGGTAAAGTACACAAACCTCCTAGCATGTACATGTGTGATTAAGTAGCCCGTATGCTTTATCCATCCAACCTCACTAGAAAAATGTGTTTCACTCACTCTCATGTGTTTAGGCTTTAAGAACAACTCTAAACTCTATTCTTTATACAAAAATCATCTTAAATATTGATATTTATATAACATTATCTCCACCCAATACTTCAAACCAAATATTGTTGTAATGTTGCATACAAGGTTATTTCTAAGATCCTCACTTTGAGGCTTGGCAAGTGCCTTGGCTACATTGTGGACCTCACCCAAAATGCCTTCATCCCTAACCGACTTATGTTCGATAATATATTTTTGGTGTAGGAGCTTCTTCGCAAATATAATGTTAAGCGTGATACTAGGAGATGTTTTCTTAACATAGACCTAGCTAAGGCTAATGACTCTTTATCGTGGAAGTTCTTACGCTTTGTGTTGTGTGAATTAGGTTTCCCTCCGGAGTTCATAGCTTGGGTGATGGAATGTGTTGAGACAACCTCCTTCTCCATCAAGGTGAACAATGAGATACATGGCATGTTTGAAGGTAAAAGGGGGTTTAGGCAAGGTGATCCACTCTCTCCCTTACTTTTTGTCTTAGCTATGGAATTCTTCTCTAGGATTGTCAAAGTTGAGACTAGTAAGGTTGGTTTTCACTTCCATCAACATTGTAAGAGTGTTAGAATTGCCCACCTAATGTTTGCCGATGATATAGTGCTCTTTAGCCGTGGTGACTTGAGTTCAGTTAGGTGTTTGATGACTTGTCTTCACCGGTTTGAGAAGGCCTCCGGGCTCTCGGTCAACAAGGAGAAGTCTTCGGCTTTCTTAGCTTCGGTTCCTCCCAATGAAGCGCAAGCTATTTTGGGAGCAACGGGGTTCAAGAATGGTGGATTCCCCTTCCGTTACCTTGGAGTTCCCATCAGCCCTCATGGCCTCCGGATGGCTCATAATGGCCCGCTCTTGGACAAGATTGGTAAGAAACTTAATAGTTGGGTTGGTAAGCACTTGTCTTATGCAGGAAGAAGGGAGCTTATAGCTTCGGTGATCCAAGGGACGGAGGGGTTTTGGCTCTCGGTACTTCCAATTCCGGAGTCCATTATACAAGCTCTCATAAGCTTGTGCCGCTCCTTCCTTTGGACTTCACCGAGAGTAAAATGGAGCAAGGTGTGCAAGCCGCGACAAGAAGGAGGACTAGGGCTGATCGACATTCGGCCTTGGAATGATGCCTTCATGTGCAAACATCTATGGAGGATCAAGGAGAAGAAGGAGAGCCTTTGGGTTCGGTGGGTGCACCACCAGTACCTTGGAGTGGAGGAGGTGGAGACTTGGGATGCTCATAGGAGACTCACCGCTCATCAAAGCTATTGTTGAGGTAAAGAACAAAATGTTGTTTTTGAACCCTAACCTTAATAATTTGTTTGATGAAAGGTGTGATGGAGAGAGATTCAAGGTCAAGAGGGCTTATGAGGAGCTTCGAGATAAGGAGACTAAAGTCCATTGGTTTAAGGAGGTTGGGGCGAAAGGATGCACCCCGAAGCATAGCTTCATCCTTTGGCTCGCTACCTTGGGTAAGCTTCCTACCATGGATAGGCTTTTCTTTCTTGATATTGACCATGGGTGTAGGTTTTGTGGAGAAGACATCTTGGAGACTCACGACCACCTCTTCTTTAAATGCCCTTATAGTAACGGTATTTGGAGGAGAACGAGTGAGCGGTTCTTGATTCCAGAAGAAGTGGATAGCTTGGCTCGTGGTTTAAGGTGGCTCCGGAGATACAAAAGGAAAAAAGGATGTGAAGCTAAGGCCAAAACCTTTGCCTTTTCTGCTGCCAACTACTTCATTTGGCATGCGAGGAATGCAAAGGTCTATGACGACAATCATATCCCTGAGGAGGTTGTGGCTAGACTCATAGTGACCCATGTCTTTCGCCTTCTTCATGCTTCTTTCACTCTTGATGATGTTGAGGAGATCTAAGCCTCGGTTCACTCTTCAGCTCTCTTGGTCTATGTTTGGTTGGATAGTTGAGATCTTTGGATGGTGTCCTAGGGCCTGTGTGCCTCTAGTGCCTGCGTGCACTCGGGAACCATCTCCACTTGGTGTGTTTTTGGCTTGTGTCCCTTTGGGTGCCTGCATGGCCCGGGTGCAAGGTCTTTTGGGTGTATTTTGGAGGTGTGTTGGGTTTGCATACCCTAACCGCTCCCATTTCTTGTTTTCTTGGCATTTTGTATGTGCTCATCCAAGCTGCGTCTTGTGTGGGACATACATCTGTTATTTTATTTTAGCTTGGATCCCTTGTTGAGATAGGCTGCATCCTTTCTCAATAAGTGGCTCAAGCTTTGATGTACGATCCTTTTGGATCCCCCATTCTTTCTTTAATATTTACATTTACCTCCCTTCACCCGAACTTAGTGCCGGGGGGGGGGGGGGGTTGGCTTAAAAAAATAAGTAACATCATGAAGATTTTCGCCCAATGGAAGACATCAAGGAAGACTTTATTCGGCGGGGTTGTAATGGGGCTTGGTATAAAAATAAGACAAGGAGTATATTTGGCTATGTGGTGCTTTCAATTCCGGGAACTAAGACATACTTCCATATAATTCCACCGTAGACAAAACAACTCAAAACTAACACAAGCTTCCATAATCTTTAAGAATACACTTTCTTAACTCATATTTCTATCCAACTCTCACAAATAAAATGACTAAGGCTCTTTATGGTCAAGAAGGTTACCTTATTTTGGCTATGTTCCTCACTAAATATGCACAATATTTTTTAACTATATATATATTTTTCTTTTTCTTCTTCTTTTTTTCTTTTCTTTTTGATTTTTTTCTTTTCTTTTTTCTTCTTTAGAGCCATCTTTGAAGCACAAAATATGAGAAAATAATGCACATAACATTATAACTCTTTTTTGAAATACTTTGACAATAATGCATAAGCTACTGGCTTTTTCATTTTCTCCAAATGACAAATCTATCAACAATTCTAATCCTAATTCCTGGAAGGGTTAAGCTCATTATCCGCTAGGGATAAATTATATTTTTGAGGAGCTTTCAAAAGAAATGGGCTAAGGCTCAGATTCGCTTCAAACTAAGGTATAACAAAGGGTATAAATGGATAAAATATGGCTAAGAAAAATATGTCTCAATCATATTATACGTATAATCAATGAACATGTATTATAGCGAGTCTCAATCACCAAGGATATCAAAATTGGGGAAATCCACCGCCCCAAACCCTAGGGATCCTCCAACTTACCGAGCTCTAGGCCATCCGGAGAGAGAACAAAGGAGACGCGATGTCCAAATCATCCTTGATGAGTTAAGAAGGAATCAAGCGTCCAATCAATAATCAAGCTACGCCATCCAAAACCAATTAGAAGGGCTTAACGTCTGCATGGGGGAGATGGATATTTGGAGGAAAAACATGGAGACCCAATTGGGTTAACTAGCGGCCCAAATTGCAAGAGCCACGGAGCAAGAAAGGAGAAGTCACTGGAGACGCAGTCAATGTCGGCCACCTAGTCGATGTCGAGGGCCCTGTCGACGTCGACCATACACTCGATGTCGAGCCCACTACTACACCAACAGAGCCAGAGAAGCACTCGAGATCGAGTGACCCACTCGATATCGACCCCAGGTCGATCTCAACACCTCTACAGAGCGACAACAGCACCAGACTCCTCCGAGGTCAACCAAGCCAGTCGATATCAACCCCTTTATCGATGTCGACCAGTCCACAAAGTCCAAATCGACCACTTTGGCTCCAAAGCCAACGAAAGCACTCATGTTCCCCTCTAAGGCATTGAAAGGCTCAGCGGATACAAAGTTTAGGCGCTTCGTGAAGGTACTTGAAAGACTCAACATCACCATCCCACTCACGGAATCCCTTAGCGAGACGCTGGCATACATGAGGTTCCTAAAAGACATCTTAGCCAAAAAGAGGTCCATCGCTGAGATCGCCGGAGAATGCCATTAAATTGAGTTTCCTAAGAAGCGAAGCAATCCAGGAAAATTTGTTGTGATGGTAGGGGTGGGTAAGCATCAATTGAAAGCCCTATGTGACCTTAGGCTAGTGTAAGTTTGATGCCCCTATCAATATGGCAACAAGTGGGAGTAGGACTATTGGAGCCCGTCGATATGAAGCTCTACATGGCGGACAACTCCTTCGTGAGACCCACAGGGGTCGTGGATGATGTCCCTATCAAGGTGGGAAAATTCTTTGTGCCCACGGACTTCATCCTGTTGGATATGCTGGAGGATCCTATTATGCCTATCATCCTTGGTAGGCCATTGATGTACATATTTAGAGTCTTTTTATTTGCATATTTTGACGTCATATTCCATTCAATTCCTAAAGTAAAGGTTAAGAATAATGCAAATTTGTGTAGAATGAGCTAACATGCAAGAAATAGAGTCTGCACAAGTTTTGGTCTAAGTGTATAGGAATTGGAGCGGAATCGGAGTCAAAATGAAAAAGCCAAGTGAAGCAGAGAAGAGGCTGATATCGACCATATATGTCAAGATCGACTAAGGTCATCGTTGTAGACATTGAGAATCGATACAAGACCACACAGATACACAGATAGCACTCGACATGACTAGATATCGAGTGGAGTGCGACAAATCGAGTCGAGATGAAGCACTCGATATCGAGTGGAAGCTGACACGGATTGGATGCGGTTTGAGCAATCCGATTGTGAGATCTACATTGGAGGCCACGGTTTATCTTTCTTTTTAGATAGATTATGTCCTAAGGAACTTTCCTTTTTACCCTAGGTTATTTTATATTTACCTTAATAATGTTTCATCCTAATTGTTTGGGATAGAATTTTAAATAAGGGTTTTTGTAGGATTAGAACTACTTTCCTTGGCTAGCAACGATTAGTAGGCTATAAATAAAGCTCTAGAGGCTGGTTTTTATTCATTCCACATTCAATCACACAAGAACAATCAATAGAGTACATAGTAGGAGAAGCTTTAGGGTTTGTCGTTTGCGAAAGCCGGCATTGAGTCGTAAAGTTTCGGGGTTATTTAATGCAAGTTATTCCTTATTTCCAATCATGCATGGTATTTGTTGTAATGAAGTGCGAGTAGTTCCCCAAAGCTTCTAGGGTCGGGGTGAGCCTGATGTTAGCCATGCGTGTTTGAGGTAAGTACTTGATGTTGAAATTGCTGTGTCTTGATCATCTCATACGATTCTATGTTTAGTCCTTATCGCAAGAAAAGAGATTCATGTTAACAACTTGGGTTATAAACATAAAATTGGTAGAGACAATTAAGTTTATTTGCAAGAGTATTCGTACTCGTTGGTGTACGGCGAAAGCTTGTCCCTCGGGTGAGATAGCGCAATTATCCGTCTTATTTACCTTATGCATGTTTTGGTTAACGTTGTGGTAAACAATTTACCTTATGCATGTTTAAAGTTTTTATATTTAAGTTATGTGATCTCTTTTTTAATGTAAACATTTTATTTTAATTGAGGCGTAATTATAACTATAGCACAAAGCGTCCTGAGTGATAGGACCAGCCCTGCTTCAGTCCCATCTTCTATAGAAATCTTCAACATATTCTCTTCTCTCAACATCTTCAACTCCTGTTTGATCTAATATGCTTATCTTTATGTGGAAGTAATAATGAGCATGCGACAGGACAAGACAAGATGGGGGTCGTCTTGCATCCCGTCCTGAGTAATTTTATGGGACATAATTGAGACGGGATTCACTACTTTTTTTTCAGTCCTGTGCGGGCCTTATCCCTCATAGGATGGGACGGAACCGGAACGAGATGTTATGAGTAGTGATTGAGGTTCATGTGCATGGATGCATATGTGGTGGCTAGATGTCTAACACATCATTTAAGAATTAAGAGTTGGGCCATTGGACTAACCATGTGTATATTAGGCTTGTATTATTTTAGAATTTTAATGTAAGACTTGTTTTCGTCTCTTCACAACTCAACATGCCCCTACAAGTGTAACTAAGTTTGACTAGTAGACATGTTGAAAAATGGGTCTAGCATTATAATTCTTTTAGCTAGCCCAGGATTAATATTCGGGTCATTTAACAAACCGTTATAATACCATATTAAAGTTCATTGGAAGTCGTTACTGGGCTCATGTGCATGAGCACACACGTGCTATATATCTAACACATAAGCTAGGTGAGGTTCTATCATAAAACAAGGGTGTTGTTTTTTACACCCACAAATTTACTATTTGCACCCAAAATCCAAGTTTTTTTTTGAAATAAACCCTACGCCTCCTGAGTCATAGACGTGTGACTCAAGAGGGACATGGTATGTATATAGAAAAAAATAGTTGCGCCTCTTGAGTCACACACCTATAACTCAAGAGGCGTAGGGTTTATTAAAAAAAACAAAAACTTGGATTTTGGGTGTAAATAGTAAAATTTTCGGGTGTAACTAACAACCCCTTAAAACAAACTATTAATAGGAGTAGCCATATATCTTATATAATAGGTTTGCATTGTTTCACACTCTCAATGTGAGACTTGTTTTCGTCTCTTCACATCTCAACAAAATCAAATACTTCCTTTGTTAAGAAAAAGTATGTCGTATTAAGGAGTAAATCTTGGTAAGGAAAAGATGTAATTTTAACTATGTTGGTGTTCACTTTCCAAAAATACTTTTATAATAATTAGGGAGTTGTTGTAATTTTTGTAAAAGGTAAAAAGTAGAGTACTAATTAGGAACATGGCTGTATTTTTGTTTGCTTTCTTTTAAAGTTTACTAATCTTTTAAATGATATTTTTAATCAACGGAGGAAGTATAAGTGTTTTTTTTAATCTAATTCATTGTCAAAACTAAGGAACTCCAAATGCTTGAAAACTATGGTTGAATATTAGGAAGATATCTTCCTAACATTTTATCTTATGTAATCCTCTTTAGGGAGCTCGAACTCATAATGAAAGAAAGCGAACCCCGCAAATGGAAAAAAAATTGAGATAGAAAACCCCAAAGAAAATTACGACAAACTCAATTTCGACATTTCTTGTTCCCTACTTGGCACCACTTGTGCTAGATGGATTATCAAATATCTTAAAGGGCATCTTGTCTCATGTTATGCGAACATTTGTTGTAAAAGCTCACCTCTTCATGTTGATGCTTTTGGATTGGTTGCTACTAAGAGCCTTGGAATTTCACGAGTTCATGTCAAAGATGATAGTTTGATTGTGGTCTATATGCCTTAAACAATAACTAGACATATCCTTCAAGTGGCGGATCCAGAAATTTTTGTAGGGGGGGCTGAAATTTTTTTCTGAGAAATGATGATTTGAAACGTTTGAGTCTAAGGTTGTATCTATATATACCGTTGACACCTTTAGTCCTGCTTATTTGTTGAATAGCACTAAAAACGCCACTATACTGTTTTGCGGATTCAAGAACCTACGTTACTAACAACTGTAATGTAACTAGACCCGGGAAAACATGGGCACGTGCCGGGCTTGGGGCGAGTTTTACCCCAAATATTATCCCGGTGTTGTGGGCGCGCGCGGGCCAGACTAAGCTCGCTTCGCGGGTTTAATGTATTGTCCAAGTCCGTCCGGTATTGTGGGCACGGGTTACCCACGGGTATCCGTAAAATCTAAATTGTCTATGTACTTCGACAACAACAAAAATGTTGTATGCTATCTACTTCAATCCCAAAAAAAATATTTGTTGAGGTAATGAACAAGTTGCTTGATGTTGTGTACTTAGACCAAAAATAAAACGATAGTTGTCTATTTGTTGAATTTTAATTAATATTGTATTAGTCCTTATAAGTATTGATTATAAGAAAAAAAAGGGTTAGTGTTTTAAAACAAACAAAGGAAAAAAGGGGTTGATGTTTAAAAAAAAAACAGATGCAGTTAGTGTTTTAAAAAAAACAAAGGAAAAAAGGGGGTTGGCGTTTTTTTTTATAAAAAAAACAGATGCGCAAAAAAAAGGGGAGCGCTGAGGATCGAACCAGGGATGCCCCACTCCCCCATTAAATTCATCCCATGTCTTATCCGCTAAGCTAACACGCCTATGTGATTTTTCTCCTACTTCACTTCTATATATTACTAAATTACCAAATATATAAAAATATACATATATCCTTATTTTGGCCGGCGGGGGCTTCAGCCACCCCGAGCCCCCTCCACAGATCCGCCACTGTATCCTTCCAATGGATGCTCTCATGTCTTAGGAGACGTCAATCAAGTGGATGACAAGGTTTACATGCTTTCGTTCTCCTTGACTAATCTTGTCTTGGCTTCTCATCCCAAGCTTTTAACTTTTGTCCGTAATGAACCTATTGGTAGGTAGATTAGCAATGTTTGATTTTACCCAAAGTCTTGCTTTTTTTTTTTTTAAAAAAAATTAACAAAATTTATTTTCCTAAATCACATGGAATACAAGCATTATGCTACTACTATAATTTACCATACTAGTCCTATACGCATGCTTTGCACAAATTTAACAATTATAATTACTATACATATTTATTTTTTTCTTTGTATAAAAATCCATATAATATTTTGGGTAATTTGCTAAACTAACCCCTTTATCCGGATTATTTGCCTGACTAACCAAATCCAAAATTTTTTTGCTAAAAACCGAATAATTGTTTGCAGGTTGCAGCCGGTAGCAGGTCATGAGGACAACTAGATAGAGAAAGAGGAGTTAAAAAGCAACATTAACGTGGTAGAGGAGAGAGAGATAAGTGAGAGATGACAGAGGGGATAAGACAGAGAGAGAGGGAAGAGTGATAGTAAGGGAGGGAATATGACATGTACAATGCAACTATAGTGGAAAAGAAAATACAGAGAGGGGAGACCGGTTTTCCCACCCAGCTACAGTGGAGAAAAAGCAAGTGGGTGGGGGTTTATTTGCAGGTTGGCATGTAAGCATTTAGTATTAACTAGATACCCAAAGAAAAACGACATGTCTCCTATTTGAATCGAATGGACAAGAGTTATCGGAGAAACATATTCACCATCAACTTCAGATAGAAAATGTTGATAAAGTACTTGAGAGAGAGAGAGTGTCTGTGTGCAGAGGATAAGAGAGAGGAAAAAGGTAGAAAAGTCAAATGGATAATTAATGAGGGGAGAGAGGGAAAGGAAGGGAGAGAGAGAAATGTGGAGAGGGAGAATTTATCGAGAGAGAGAATAATAGGAGGAGAGAGGAAATCAATGAGGGAAAGAAAAGTAAAAATTGATTTATATATTAAGGAAAAATAAATGTGGGGCCAGAAAAAATGAGAAAGGGGAAAGGAGGAGAGAGGGAAAGTAGAAGGGAACGGAAATGGTGGTGGTGGACCCCATGATATCATCGATATCAGTTGCCACCCCCAGTTATCAAGACCCAGCTGTGGAGGCCGTAGACGTCACGTTACCCCCTCCCAATGGGAAGTGGTAGACCCTTACATGTCAGTATATAGATATCTAAATGGTAGGTGATACTTTTGACAAGACATCTGATGCGTGACTTTCTTAACTTACGTTGTGTTTCAAAACTTCATTTTTAGGTCATAGATTATCCCTATGAAGCAGATTTTTATCGAGATATAATCACAAGTTCTATGGGTGTTCAAAGACGTAAAACCTTTAAGGGGAAAATGTTTCCCTTAATTATATCCGTATTTCCCACTTTTTTTAAGAGGGTAGGATTTTCTTGGGATGTTCTTTTTGAACCATTCATATTATCAGTAATTGAGATGTGAATGACCCAATTCCCATGTTTAACAACCCTCCGCAATCTAACGATTTGAGTTAGACCGTCCTTGTGGCATATACATGATGTTCTTTTCGAATCCTTACGGGGATAAAGTATCAATTTGCTGACGGTTGTACCATATTAATCTCATACTTTGTGACCTCCTTATTATGTTTTTTCGGGAATTACGTCGTACCATATTAATTTCATGCATGACCTTCTTAACTTAAGTATTTCTTGCATTTTAGTTATCTGAATTGTTGTGACTAAGTTTTCTTACAGACTTGTACTTCGTTTAACGCATGTGGACATGAAAAGAAGTGTAATTAACATGCCAGTAAGGTGTAATTAACATGCCATGAGGATTGTTCTACAACATATCCATATATATCCATTCAAACAACTGTTCTTAGAAACTACAACACATCTAACCAATAGTATTCAGAAAACCATAAATGTTAAACCAACAACAATTTTCAACCAAGCACAAATATTCAATGAACCAAAAATGTTAAACCAACCACAATATCATACGACGAGGCAAGGAGGCAGTGACTAGTGAGGACCTGGAGGAGGTGTAAGACGTCAATGGACTGACACCAATAAGCGGTCGATGTTCGGCCATGTCATGTGCGCGCAAATTGCCATATTTTCTATGCACATATAAGTCCATTTTATTGTCATTTGCATGCATATTAGTGGGGAATACATGAGATTAGTGTATTTTATGCTTAATTATCAAATATGTGGGTCTGCACGAGTTTCTATGTGATTTTGCAGAAAACAGGACGAAAATGGACAAATTTTAAGAGCGGAAAAAGAACTCGAAGTCTTCTGAGAGGTCGAAATCGACTGACAGACCTCGACATCGAGTGCAGTAAAGAGGCAAAAATCGAGCAAGAATGAAGTAGAGCATGTTGACATGAAGGGGGTCGATATCGACGTCTGAAGGTCGATATCGAGTGCCTAGATCGAGCTTATTGATAGAAGTCGAGTGCCAATCCTAGTAGACGAAGGAGAACTCGAGATAAAGTTTTACAAAGGTCGATATCGATGTTACTAGGTCGATATCGATGTTGCCAGCAGAGAAGTCCGACTCAGATTTTGATAGAATTCTATCCAAAGCTTGCACGTCTATCCTAAAGTCGAGATTTCTTATCTTCAATGTCAGAGTTATCACATGAGATGTTTTACCATGAAGTTTTTAGTTGTACTTATTTAAGTTTTATCTTAGAGAATAAAGATAAAGTTTCGAGTCTTTGGATAGCAAAGTTCGATATCTATATCTAGAGGTCGTTAGTGCTCAGTTGAATTAGGGAAGAACATTGAATTACATCCAAGCACAGCGATTTTTAGTAGTTTATCGCTGAGAATTATAGAGAGAGAGAGAGAGAGAGAGGAGGCCGAGTGAGATTGGAGAGAAGCGAGAGCGGAGATTTGGCTTGGTTCGGTTGTAATCTTTCTTTCATATTTCAATACAAAGTAGTTTTCTTTCAATGATGATGATGAGTTGCATGATGAGAAGCAAGTAGTCAACCCACTTCTAGGGTTGGGGTGAGCCCAACGATAGCAATGTAGGGTAAGTGCATCAAAGGTATGACTTTTATGCGATTCCGTCTTCTATCCTATGCGTGATCCTTTGCGAAAGTTAGGGGGATTCATTATTTGCATTATTGAAGCAAAAGCCACTCATATTGTGAACTTGGATTGCTCATGAATTGGATAGTAACTCTTAGGAACTATGCGAGAGCCTCTAATCACCTAAGTGTTGGTAAATGAAAGTTATTTGACGAAAAGGCATTAAATTTCATAACTTTAGCATCAAACTTGCATTTTTATCATTGTGGGATGAAACCCCGACTTTGGAAGCTTTTAGTATATTGAATTTCATATAAAAGTTTAAGTTTTGATTTCTGATCATCCTTCTTTACCATTCTACGTTCTTCGGACACTTTTCCGACACATAGGTTACGCTTTGAAGTTTTTGTGACAATCATCGAAATCGATTGTAAAGGTCGATATCGATCACTAACGTCGATATCGAGGTTCTACTCGACGTCAACTTTGCTGCTTTTGTCTTCTGCAAGAACTCTACTGGAAATCGACCAGAACTGAGGTTGATATCGACCAGACACATCGATATAGAGTGTCTTCTGAAGTTGAGAGCTTGATCGTGATTGCAACAAGGGAAGCACTAACATACCTCCTCGTGGATTCGATCCTGAATTAACCTACCACTACATCGGGATGGATTCTTGTATTATTTGGTTGAAATAGGGAGTTAGCATAGTTAGAGTTTATATTGAATATTTGAATCGCACCTCCCGTTCAACCGAACACCATGCCATCGGAAACCACTCGGGCAAGCTGCCATTAGAGTAGAGGGTCGGCTCCTCGTCGATGTTCATCTACACAATGTCCCCCGTCGATGCCCCCAGCTGCGGCTTCAGCAAAACCCCAAAGAAGTGGATGAGGATGGCAATAGCTGCGTACTTATGGAAACCATGTTTGAACCTATACATATCAACTTTCATATGATTTTCCATCACAACAACATAGTTCGATATGTCACCTATATATTCAAACATGACATACAACGATTGGGAAGTAGTAGACCCTTACATGCTATTATGTAGATATCTATATGGCAGGTGGTACTTTTGACATGACAGCTGATAGTTTTGACATGACAATATGCCAGTTGTCTTTTGGTCCTGCTGACGGTTGTTTTTCAGGAGTTATATCATACCATATTACTCTCATCCATGACCTTTTTAACTTAAGTATGTGTTGAATTCTCACCAACTCTATATGTTTTTACTTTTACATGTCATCCTAAGTGCGATTTTTATTTTTTGTTCTTCATTTGTGGTCATCCCTTGGTCCCTACATTTGCATTTATAGATGACAATCTCTTTGTCTACTAAAATAGGGGACAAAATGTTGGTATCTACGTACTCTATAATCCACATGTTTAAATTGAATTAAAAACAAACCCAAAAGGTGATCGCAACTCCTGATGATTTCTTATTGGACTGTTCAGACACTTTATGATTTCCTACTAGACAACATATGATTGTCTACTGGACACGATTCCATCTCCTCTTTTCCCTCTTTCCTTTTTTCAGGGGCTACGTTTATTCCTTTTTTTTACTTTTTCCTCTCTCATCCCTTTTCTTCTCTTAATTAATTCCATATATCATCATTTCTGTCTCTCTCCCTTATTAAATCTCTCCTTGACTTTTCCAATTTTTTTTTCTCTCACTCTCCTCATTTCTTTCTCTCTCATTCTTTCCCTCACTCTCTTTATTAATTCTTCTATGTGCTTTTTCAACATTTTTTTTCAATCCTGTCTCTCATGTACTTTTTTTTAATCATCTCTCTCAATTAATCTTTAATACTTCTTTAGAAAAATCTAGATGAATACTTTTTCACTTAATTAAACAAAACAATTAATACACTCTTCAAGAAACGCGACTGTAGCTGTTTTCCATGTTCCAACAAAGCAATAGGTAACACACTGTTCATTCATCTTCTTCACTTCACACAGGCTTCAATCAACTGCATCATCTTGTCTTCTCTGCCTCCTTCTCCAAGCGCGGTGGTGATCAAAGAGGACAATCGGTTGGTGATGGTAGACTTTGTAGTTGATGATCGATGGTATCGAATTGGTTGGCGAATGACGAGGCAACTTCGTACACCCACAACTACAAAAACTCGAGGCAATGGCGGTGAACAATTGTCCAATTTGCATTTCAGAGTGTCCAGTATAAAAAAGCTTATTGTCAAGTGAGTTTTGTGTACGTACATGTCTTGTAAACGCTGTATGTGGCCTGTTCGATGTCGGCTTCTTCCTCTTCTTCCTTCTGTTTTTCTTCCTCTTCTTTTTTTTTGTTTTCGTTTCTCCTCAGGTGGTTTGATGACTGACTGTTGGCCTTCCTCTTCCCCTTTATTAAGCCTCTCTCACATGGTAGTTAAGTTGACATTTTTTTTAAAAACCTGTCTTTTCTCTCTTCCTCTCTCCCTATCCATACATCACTCTCTCTCTCTCCAAATTAATTTCTCCCGGTTTCAATTTCTCTTTTTACCGCCCGGGGTGCAATTTTTTAAGGGGGGAGGGTTAGGCTTAGCAAATACATTGGATAGTGGGTTATGGGCGCAAAGTGTTTCGAGTTTAGGGTCATTTTTTATAATTCCCTCTAATATTATCTTACACTATTAGAATATAAAATATTTAAAAAAAAGGTTACCCGTAAAATTGTACTCTAATATACCAAAAAATTATCTTGTTTGAAAATTTTTTTTTGGACAAAATCAAATTCAAAGGGTTTGAAAACATACTTGTTAAAAAAAAATCCCTTCCATAACCATTCAAATATTTTTTTTGTTATAACATCTGTGAATGTTTAATATAATTGCTGAAATAATATGTTATTTATTGCTAAAAACATATTATCTCATTAATTAATTAAAAACACCTTTTTTTCTAAAAAAATTATCTCATTAATTAATTTAGTGTTTAAAGTTTTGATTAATTAAAATCACTATTAAAAAATATACAATTAAATTATTTTGAAAATAATTCACCAAAGTAAATGAATTTAATTAAAATAAATTGAAAAAATAAAATGAAAAAATTTATTTAAATTAAAATAAATTGAAAAATAATATTACAACATTTATTTAAATATGGTATGATATTCACTTCAATAAATATATAACTAAGAATATTGCATTAGCCATAATTGCAATAGGGACTCCCTATATACACCGCAAATCCGCGGTTAGCGCTCCTAATACAGCGACAGATATAACATTGTAGCAACGTTGGATGTCACGTTGTTACAACGTCTAATCCGACGTTGTGATGTGCCATACACGACGTTGTGAATTGGAGGACGACGGGGCGGGTCGGGCACTTTACAACGTAAAATTAGATATTGTAAAGTGGGCCTGGTCGGGCCACATAACAACGTAATATTTGACGTTGTAATAACATCATATTCGACGTTGTGGTCTCCCATAAAAACGTCCAATCGGAACTTGTTAATTAGGCCATCTATAAATACCGCAACACTTGTTCCCCGAGACACGTCACCTACCATACACTAAACACACATCATGGCATCAAACCCAAATAGCTTTGTTAAAGATGGCATGTTTCATGATAAGACCCGTTTCATTGTTGAAGTGGAGGGACACCGTCGTCCACCTGAATATGATGCTTGCAATTGCAATCATAAGAACTATAAGCATTTATTTCGATGCAATCTATTTTCTGTGCAGGGTTACCGCATCCTCGAGAGGTCACCACAGTTGCAAGTCGGGTGTAAAGAGTGTGACGACGACCATGCGTCATACTATATGCGGATCACTGAGAAGACAAAGGATATGCTGACCGTTTCGTACGGCGACGTGTCTCCCACGCGTTGATATGGCAGCGCGCCCTGCCCAAGATGAGATGACGACATATGCGTTCCAACAGGTGCAGATTCGGATATACCCAAACATTCCTGAGGAATCCGTTGGTAGCTGTTCCATTTAATACAAGAACCCTTGCTGAAATTTTAAGTTAAAAAATGTTTGTAATCCTTGCTGAAATTTTAAGTTAAAAAATATTTGTAATTTTCGATTTGGCGCCAACTGATGTTCGTTTTGCTTGAATGATTGTTTTTTATGGTTTCTACGTCTTGATAACAACAAACGTGCAAGGATGAATGGCAATGTAATAGGGCAACGATAACTGAACATCGTGTCATGAGTCCTAAACATGGTAAAGGGGACGACCTTCCTGAACCCGCAATTTTCTAAATCTATCAAATTGGTCTTAGAAGCGAGTATCCCATCCGTTGACGCTCGGGTGATGGTATGCCGTCCATTCATGCATTGTAGGAGGTAAATGAGCATTAAGATGTTACCATATCTGCAATAAGTATATTAGAATGTTAAGTTTGGTAATTTGTGGATGAAATGCAGTTGAAGTGAGAGTAACACATATCATACTCACCGCTGCGAAATGATCTTAGTTCCCGATGCAGGCCAGGCCTAGTATGGCCTCGTTGGGGGCATAATTTGGTTGTTCGGTGTACATAGGGAGGCATGTGAATGACATGTGCCAAGATAAGACGACAAGGGGTACCTGGTAGACGGTTGCGAACACAAGACCCATGATCGGCAGCTCGATCCAGTATCTTCGATCACCTCCCACTATTGCGGAGTAACTCTGTAGGTCAACAAACTCTCGCACCGAATACCCTCCCATGTAAAAACCAACGTAAAGTTGATGATTCTGTTCGAAATGGGTTCACAATAACCCTTTCATATCTCGAAACCGTGCCTCCCCTGGCCGTAACATTAGTTATCCCAAAGCCCGATATCCGTAGTGACCATCTCCTACAATGTTGATGGCTGCCGCAATGTGCCTGAACATAAAAGGGTCGACATTGTTGTGACCCCAGTCAAAACCCAGTACTGTGCATCAGACGGCGGTCCGGACTGTCGGTCCCTACCGCGGCGACCTGATCTAGCTTCCCCCATTTCAAAATTGGCCCGATATACCTCATATCGTAAGGGATTCGTTCTTCACGGGTTCCTCCTCCTCTAGGTCTGCCCTTTGAACGTACACTACCACGCTCGGGTGGGTGCAGATTAGGGTCACAAGTTTCATTGGAGGCAGTGTACAAAGACGACATGGCATAGGGTAAGGCGACATTTTCTGATTCATCCCATGTTAGATCTCTCCAAAATGGGTGGATGTCGTCTGGTGATATTGGAACTCCTTCAGCAACACAACGCTGAACATCGTGCATACACGGTAGCCCATAGCGAATTCTCCAATAACGGTTAAGGCACTCTTCAGATACTTTTTCATTGACAACGGTCCTCCAATGATCGTACGGATATTCAAAAAACTTCTTCGAAACCACGTGCTTAACCTCTTTGAATAAGGGGCCGTTGTGTGCGTTAGTTGGCCATTTGAAACGATCCATCTCCAAGGCAGTCTGGAGATCGTGCACCTGACATTCATTAACTTGATGAATGGCATCCACCACGATACAAAAATCACATGTGGACGAGTGCAATGCTTCCTTCAACACTTTATGATGGCCTTCAACCCTACACATTGCATCATGTGCTCGAGGTGAACGAATGTCGAAATTTAGGAAAGGAGTTACAAGGGTAACAATGGAAACGATATGCGTACCTATTGGTTGTCCTCGTTCCAAAGTTGAGGACGTAGTCAGTGTGACATCTGACAAGGCTTGTCCGGTGGATAAGCCACACTGATTCTAGATACCCCATGACCCCGGGTGCTATCCGCCATTGGCCGTGAAGCCATCACCGGCGCCGTTCAAACGACTCCTCTGAAGAAGCCGAGAATAAACCCCACACGTGACTCTTGAATAGAAGTGCAAGTTTCAAATTTTTGGTAATATTCAATGCGGCCTCTTCAAACTTGCGAGTTACATGTAACCAGCACAGTAAATGTTGCACATCGGGGAAGACGACCCTAAGTGCAGTGAGAAGGCCCAGCTCCCGATCTGTCATGATCGAATCAGGTACCCTACTCTGAAGAATAACACGTAGGTTGTTGAGCACCCAAGCGTACGTGTCCTCGTTCTCGCGAGCCATAAAAGCATAGGCGATGCAAAAGTTCTTTCCCGTTGGCGTTAAGCCCACTATCTCGCATCGAGGAACATTGTACTTGTGGACGCTGTGTAGCAATGTACTCACATTAGTATAACACTCGATAAGGAAGAAATGTACGAAGACATAAGATATAGTACTTACACGTTCCTCTTGTACGTACTATCCATCACGAGACATACGGGTATTTGTGTAAGAGATGAATCCCATCTGGGTGTGCGAGAAAAAGGTCATTCAATACGTTGTCATCGTCTGGGCTTCTTCTGAATTCGTAGTAGTAGCCTCTTTCTCGGAGACGATGGAGGGTATCTTGCGTCATCGTCCGATTTCCTCTCTCTTCAACGGCGAGTTTGTTGAGGGTGTTCTCCAGTGGTCGCGCTGAGGTGACGCTATTCACATCTACTTGCCGTAGCCCGTACGCGATGGCCTTCGGTGGAGTTCCTATGTCTTTCATCCACTTGCACATTTTCTTCTCCCCCGGGTTCATCCTTCCAGCGTAAGCATGACCCTTCAATCGGTGAGGGAGGTGATGGTTGTGCGTTCCATTTTGCACGGTCATCGTCCACATACCCGGTCCCCCCTCATGACCGTGTAAGGAGAATGGACAGTTGGTTAGTTTGCTATACGTACTGCGAATCTGCTTCCCCCTTCTGCGAAACACCCCATATTGCTCGCACGCTAACAACACGCCACCCGGTCGGTTTGCAGCGCTAGACCATTATCACTTGATTACTAAGACCATATTGTGCTTGCCGATATGCTTAAAATGGTCGACCATTTCTTTACGACAATGCCAAATACGGGTGTCGGTAAACACAATTGTAAATTCTCGATACTGGATAAAGACATAAGAAAGTATATGAACTTGATTTTACTTAAAAAGTATATCCTTATGGATATAGATAAGCACATAGAGGCAGAAAGTATATCCTTAATTCAGTTTAAACTGGATACAAATAAGAACATAGTGGCAAAGAATACATCCATAACATTTTACCTGTGGGACGACATTGATTTGTGGTGCGGGAGCTTCATCTCGTGCCACCTCCATCGCTCGTTCACTCTCTGAGGATGGCATTTTCCTATCTATAGACAAAATTACTATTGTGTGAAATTCTGAGGTGAAGAGACGACATTCATTCGCCCTCATGGTGGACGTATATAAAGGCATCGCGGGAGGACCATACAGGACATCAATTTGCGCGTTCTGGTCAGACTTCATAACATCATATTAGGCGTTGTATAGGGTTGACCCTCCCTACACAACGTCAGAATTGACATTGTAAAGGTGCATTCCCCCATTATACAACGTGTAATTCGACGTTGTAATGGTGCATTCCCCCATAACAACGTCAATTTGACGTTGTGATTGAGGGGACCATATAAACCCCAACCTCCGGTCCTCACTCCCCACATCCTCCATACACCAAACACCAAACACCCAAAAGTACTCAACCGTGCCTTCAACTCCGTACACCTTCATCAAGGAAGTCAAGTTCTCAGACGGGACCTGTTTCACTGTTAAAGTGACCAGACACAGTGTTCCGCTTGAATGTCACTTTTGCAACTGCAAGCACATGAAGTATCGTCATTGATGTACATATTTGTACCTCCTTTTATTGCATCTTTTTACTTCTTATTTCATTCGATTTCAAAAGAAAAGGTTCAAAAGAATATAAACTTGTGTAAGAATGGGCTAAAGTGCAAGAAATAGAGTCTGCACAAGTTTTGAGCTAACCATGTAGGAATTCGAGCGAAATCGGAGTCAAAACGAAGAAACCAAGGAGAGCAGAAGAGAGGTCGATATCGACCTTAAACATCGACATCGACTACAGCACATCGACACAGAACTAAGTGTCGAGACAAACCATCACACATCAGAGAAAAGAACTCGATATCGACCTTACACCATCGATATCGACCTCAACATAGACATCAAATAGAGATGGACAAGTCGAGCAGGAACAAAGACCTCGATATCGACCTCCGTGGTCGATATCGACCTTATCTCAACAGAAGATAGATTCGATTTCGAGACGCGGATTGAAAACTTTATCTTTAAGGAGGCACGAATTTATCTTGTACTTTTAGATAGTTGGAAGCTGAGATTTATTTATCTTTTACTTTTAAGTTTTATCAAGTTAGTAGGATTTTATCAAAATAAAAGACCTATCCTAATTGTTTCGATAGAGTTCATAGTTTGGATAGAAGTTACAATCCTTGCATAGCAAGGATTAGTAGCCTATAAATAAAGCCTTAGGGGGCTGGCATATAATCATCCAATTTTAGAGTTCAATTACATTCAATAGAGTTAGAGAGAAGTTTTAAGGTTTGTCGTTTGCGAAAGCCGACGTTGAGTTGTAAAGCTTCGGAGTTTATAGTTTAATGCAAGTTTATTTCTTTCAATCAATGATGAGTTCCATGATGAGGTGCGAGTAGTCCCCAAAGCTCTTAGGGTCGGGGTGAGCCCGACGTTAGCCATGCGTGCTTGAGGTAAGTGTTAGATGTTGATATCTTTGTGTCTATATCATCTCCTACGATTCTATGTTTAGTCCTAATCGAAAGAAAAGGGATTCATGCTAGCAACTTGAATTATAAACATAAAATTGCTAGAGACAATTAGGTTTATTTGCAAAAATAATCCTAAGAGTTGGTGTACGGCGAAAGCTTGTCCCTCGGGTGAAATAGCGCAATTGTCCGTCTTATCTATCTCATAGCATGAATTGGTTAACGTTGTGGTAAACCCTAATCCTAGGGGTTGCTTTTTACATAGTTTATACACATAAAACCACTGTCTTTATTTCTGATCATTGCATCCTCATCCATCCTAAAGTCTTCGGCCTTTCTTTGCCGACAAACTCTAACGACTTTGCAGGAGAAAACATCGATATGGACCACAGACGTCGATATCGACCACTGAGTTTGTCGACAATTTTCTGAGTCGACGACGATCATCATTGCTAAGTTACTGAACATCGATATCGACCCTTCAACATCGATATCGACCACCTGTGTCGACTGACAGTCTTCTGAGCCAGTCGATTTCGTTGACTAACATCGATATCGACCTTTCCAATCGATATCGACTGCCGTTTTTGTCTTTGTAGGTCTTCTGTTGCAGAAAGCATCGATAGCCAAGGTCGACATCAAGCTCTGAGCTCGAGATCGAGGCTTCTGGTCGAACATTCAGGACTTTTCTTCAAAGCTACTAGGATCCCGCTGACTCGCTTCCTTGTGGATCGAACCTGATTCCATACTACTATAGCGGGGAGTCTTGAATTTATTTGAAGAGGATAAGAGTTGTATTACTTTATATTTTATTATATATTTCGATTCAATTCTCCTACTAACAAATTGGCGCCGTTGCCGGGGAGGCAATCAATCGCGCCCTAGTAGTCTATCTCACATTTCTATCTAGTTTGGCTTTGAAGGTGTATGCGACGCGCTGATCGCCCACCTGAATTTGAAGGAGTAGACGACCCTGAGCGATATTTCCATCTAAGAGCCCAAGCTCAAAGAATCATGGCAGACAACGCGAACCAGGCTTAGTTGATTGAGCAACTAAGGAAGCAGGTTGAAGACTTAACAACTAGAGAGGCGGCACTTAAAGAGCGTGCTGATAGGGAGGAGGAAGGCCGGAGGCAAATAGAAGCCCAAATCAATGCCCTCCCTTGGAATGTCAAGCAATACATGCACCCCACGCTCATAGTGCCTAAATCGGTGATTCTTGTCCCTGCCTCTAATTTTGAAATTAAACCTAACTTCCTTACTGAAATAAGAAGGCATCAATATGAAGGAAAACCTAATGAATATCCTATGGCACATATATCAACATTATTATACCTTTGTGATACTATTGCTGATGGACAGAGTCTTGAATATGTCCAACTAAAAGCCTTTCGGTGTTCCTTTACAGGAAAAGCATTGCAGTGGTTGGAAAGCTTAGCCCTAAGATCGCTCTGCACCTGGAATGAAGTCAAGGACGTGTTCCTCAACAAGTTCTTCCCTCCTTCTAAGACGGCGTTGATCCGACAGAAAATCACGGCTTTCAAATAAAAGCCTGGTGAGGCTCTGGTGACTGTTTGGGAAAGGTTTAAGGACCTACTACGATCATGCCCGACGCATGGCCAACCACCGTACGTAATTCAGGAGATCATATACAATGCTCTTGACGCTACAACCAAGGAGAGGATCAACACCTACACCTCCTATGGCTACCTTGAACTCGCTCCACAAAAGGCTTGGGAGACCATAGAGAGGTTGGTGGAGTTCGACAACACATATGGGACTCCTGAGGCTTCCGACATATCATCATCGTCGAGGCCTGCCCCATCTATGCCCTTATATGAACCCTCCAATGTAATCGATCCGGATGTGAAGGAGCAATTCCATAGAGATCAACTTCGAAAGCTCCAAAAGCAAGTGAGGTTCCTTTCAACGAACCAAGATTGCATTGAATGCGGATCGCAGCGGCACACCACCATCGAGTGCCCCCATGCTGAACAAGTACAACTAGCGGAGACTCATCAAGAGGCGCGCTACATGAGGGGTCCCAATCATCAATATTTGGGAGACCAAAGGTTCCATCAACCACAAAGGAACCATAGGGACCCCCCGCCTTATAGAGCTCCTAGGCACCCGGAGAGGGACCAACGAAAGGATGATCTTCAACTTCTGCTGGATGAAATCAGGCGGAATCAGGCTAAGAATGATCAATCCAACAATGCAATCCATTCTCAACTCAATCACCTTACCAAAAGGATTGGGGAGATGGATATTTGGAAAAAGAACGTAGAGACCCAACTAGGTCAATTGGCGGCACAAATCCATATACCGTCCGGAACGTTCCCTTGGCAACCAACTACCAATCCTAAGGGGCAATCCGGGTCAGATGACATCGCAGCCATGCAGCTAAGGAGTGGCAACAAAGTACATAAGCCACGAACGGAGTCGGAGAAAGCAGCAGATACAATCGACATCGACAGCCCAGTCGATGTCGAGGTAGAGGTCGATATCGACCCACTGGTCAACATCGAGGCCACAGTAGAGCCATCAGAGCCACAACAGAGGTCGACATTGACCATCCCAGTCGATATCGACCACGTCCCAGTCGATGTCGATGTCCAACAGGCCCCTCCGACCACCGTTTTGCCCCCTCCACCAAAGAAGACATTTCCATTCCCTTCCAAAGCATTGGAGGATCCCACCAAAGGTAAGTTTAGGCGCTTTGTGAAAATTCTTCAAGGTCTGAACGTTACCATTCCTCTTATAGAAGCCCTAAGCGAGATGCCCGCCTATGTGCGATTCCTCAAAGACATCCTTAGCAAGAAGAGATCCATGGCAGAGATCGCAGAGGAGTGCTCAAAGATGGACTTTCCTGAGAAGAGGAGTGATCCAGGGAAGTTTGCAATCACCGTGGGACTTGGCCAACATCGCTACAAAGCCCTATGTGACATAGGGGCAAGCGTAAGTCTCATGCCTCTCTCTATTTGGCAAAAGGTGAACATTGGCGCACTTGAACCTGTGGATATGAAACTCTATATGGCTGATAACTCATTCGTCAAGCCCAAAGGTATAGTTGATGACGTTCCTGTAAAGGTAGGTAAGTTCTTTGTGCCTACTGATTTCATTGTATTGGAGATGCCTGAAGATCCTGTAGTGCCTATTATCCCTGGTAGGCCTTTCTTAGCTACTGCTGATGCCAATATCAATGTACGTCGAGGATTACTAACCTTTACTATAGGGAACGAAGTGATAGAATTGTCATTCAACCCAACCATGAGCAAAACGAAGCACCTGGAGCAAGTATTCCTCTCGCCGGCTAAGGAGAAGCTTAGAAATTTTTTGTTGGCAAGGATGTAAACAACAAGCAGGGTCGACATCGACTGGAACCCGTTGATATCGACTAAAAACATCAAAATTGACACCCCTTCGTCGAAATCGAGTATGCCAGATTGTTGCCAGGAGCTTAAGTATGGGGTCACAGACATCGATATCGACCCATACATGTCGATATCGACCAAAGAACTCGAAATCGACCCACCTTGGTCGAAATCGAGCACCCCTCGGCCCGAAGACTTCTGTTTCGGGCCCAAACAGGTAAGCCCAGGTATGACTCTCAACCCTCCTCTGTCCCTTATTGATAAATCAATTAAGCCAATTATTGATAATTCAACTAATGAGAGGGTCAAAGCTCCATGGTTTGCCTATATTGCTAAAGTTAGGTCAAGAAAGAGAAGGACATCGCCCAAAGAAGAACCTAACAATAAAGAAGCCTTGGTCGCCGAACTTAGCTACTACCAAAAGGACCTAGATTATCCAGGAGAAGGCTCAAGCTCGAAGGGTCCCTACATAAAAGGGTCGTGAAGAATTGACGGAGAAGTCGTCCTAGCGACTCAAAACTATAGAGCGTGTACATAAACCCTTTAAATTTTTCATAGATGGTTTTTAGGATTTGACTTTTGTCTTTTTTTCAAACTCTTAAAAATGAGATAATTCGTGGCTTTATCTATACTTCTAACCAAGATTTCAGATTGTTAAGCAAAAAGAAACGACGAAGAAGAAAAGAAGCTTCTGCAAAGGAAGTCGAAATCGACCAGGCTAGTCGAAATCGACCCCCCCAGGGTCAAGCCATCTCCTGGAACCGACATCGAGGACTCGGAAGTAGAAAAGCAATGGTCGATATCGACCATAATCATTGATATGGACCATCCCCGGGCCGCTTGATGTACATATTTGTACCTCCTTTTATTGCATCTTTTGACTTCATATTTTATTCGATTTCCAAAGAAAAGGGTCAAAAGAATATAAACTTGTGTAAGAATGGGCTAAAATACAAGAAATAGAGTCTGCACAAGTTTTGAGCTAACCATGCAGGAATTCGAGCGAAATCGGAGTCAAAATGAAGAAGCGAAGTGAAGATGAGCAGAGGTCGATATCGTCCTTAAACATCGATATCGACCATAGTTGTTGACACACCTTCTGAGTGTCGAGATAGACCACATAGACCAACCAAGAAGGCACTCGATATTGACCTTAACCATCGACTAGAGATGGACAAGTCGAGCAGAAACACAGACATCGATATCGACCTCTGTGGTCGATATCGACATTATCTCGAGAGAAGATAGATTCGATTTCGAGACGCGGATTGTGAACTTTATCTTCAAGGAGGCATTGATTTATCTTGTAACACATAGATAGTTAGCAGCTGAATTTATCTTTTCTTTTAAGTTTTATCAAGTTAGTAAGATTTTATCAAAATAAAAGACCTATCCTAATTGTTTGGATAGAGTTCATAGTTTAGATAGAAGTTACAATTCTTGGATAGCGAGGATTAGTAGCCTATAAATAAAGCCCTAGGGGGCTGGCATTCGGCCATCCATGAACACATCCAATTACATTCAATAGAGTGAGTGAGAAGTTTTAGGGTTTGGCGTTTGCGAAAGCCGACGTTGAGTTGTAAAGCTTCGGAGTTTATAATTAAATGCAAGTTTATTTCTTTCAATCAATGATGTGTTCCATGATGAGAAGCGAGTAGTCCCCCAGAGCTCTTAGGGTCGGGGTGAGCCCGACGTTAGCCATGTGCGCTTGAGGTAAGTGTTAGATGTTGATATCGTTGTGTCTATATCATCTCCGACGATTCTATGTTTAGTCCTAATCGAAAGAAAAGGGATTCATGCTAACAACTTGAGTTATAAACATAAAATTTGTAGAGACAATTAGGTTTATTTGCAAGAGTAATCCTAAGAGTTGGTGTACGGTGAAAGCTCGTCCCTCGGGTGAAATAGCGCAATTGTCCGTCTTATTTATCTTATCGTATGCATTGGTTAACGTTGTGGTAAACCCTAATCCTAGGAGTTGCTTTTTATATAGTTTATATTCATCAAAATCCCTGTTTTATTTCTGTTCATCGTATCTTCATCCATCCTAAAGTCTTCGGCCTTTCTTCGCCGACAAAAAGCTAACAACTTTGCAGGAGAAGACATCGATATCGACCACAGACGTCGATATTGACCACTGAGTTCCGTCGATATTTTTCTGAGTCGACAACGATCATCACTGTGGAGTTACTGAACATCGATATCGACCCCCCAGATGTCGTTATCGACCACCTGTGTCGACTGGCAGTCTTCTGAGCCAGTCGATTTCGTCTGCTAACATCGATATCGACCTTCCCTGTCGATATCGACTTCTTGTTTTTGTCTCTACAGGTCTTCTGTTGCAGAGAGGATCGACAGCCGAGTTCGACATCGAGCTCCAAGGTCAAAATCGAGGCTTCTGGTCGACGCAAGACGTAAGATTTCAAATGCTTCTAGGATCCCGCTGACACGCCTCCTCGTGGATCGATCCTGACTACCCTTCCACTACAACGGGAGATAGTCTTGTAATTATTTGCATAGGCTAGGAGTCGGATTCGCGTTTACATATCTTTATATTTGTATTTGAGATACTCGACTTCCCTCCTGCTTAACACCACCCTTGACTTCATCTTCTTCCTCGACTTCGACAGATGCAGTCGACATCGACCACTGACATAGATATCGACTTCTGGCATCAACCTAACCTGAAATCGACCTGAATCCGCAGGTTGCGCTGTGAGTTTCTCTCTACCCTTGTTCTTCTTTTTAATACAGTGGGGACACTGTATATTTTAAGTATGGGGTGGGGAAAAACATGTCTTATGGTCATAACTTGGTTTTCTTCTTCACATTGCATTCATGTTTAAATTTTTGTTCTTAGTTTTACTTTTATAAAATATCAAAAAAAAATATAGAAAAATATACGAAAAAATGCATGTTTATTGTTAAACCCTACGTAGATGTCCTATGATGAAAACTCAATATCTGACTTGATCATGTAAATCCTATGGCATATTTGATGGTTTAGCCTAAGTCCTTAAATTTTTATGTAGATTGTGAACTTGTGATGAAATTGAGCACATATGATCCTAGGCTAAAAAGCAAATCCAACAAAAAATGTCCTTGTGAGAATTTTAGCCTATAGAGAGAACATAAAAAATCCCTCCGCTTTCTTGTGTGAATTTACTCTTCCTATGCATCTCTAAATGTTGTGATAGTTATTCAAGGTCAATATATAAATATGTCTATATTTATAAGAATTAAATGATGGAGGCATCTTTTAAGCCATTTTTATCCTCTCTTTACCTACCCTGCATTATCCCTGCTTGAAGCCAGAAAATTAGCCTGAGCCTGAAATTGCAAACTCCACAAGATTATCCCTAGCCGAATTGAGGTTGACCCCCATTTGGGAATTGAGACTTAGATTGGCTAGACTAATGCCTTGTGGAAAGAAAAGTGCATATTGTCCAGTTTTGAGCAAGAAAATTATGGGTTGGTGCATATTTACATTTTGTCATATTTTGTAAAAGGATTTTTGGCTCAACATATAAATGCACATGTTTTTTTAGTATTATTCATTATTTTCGTCAAAAAAAATCCGAAAAAAAAAGAAAAAAAAAAAAGAGAGATATATGTATATAGTGCATGAGCCAAAATCCTTAAGTCCTTTATTTATTTCATACAAGTGTTATATTTTTGAGAGGCATATTGGAGTTTGAAAGAAGGGTTGGTAGTATGGTTTACATCTTTTAGTGCATCTTTAGAGTATATTATGGAAAGATGAGTTGAGAAAGAGCATTATGGAGAATTGAGCTTGGAAAAAGCAACATTGAAGAGTTATGGTTTGGATATTGTAAGTGTTGAGATTTAGGAGTCTTGATTCCCGAATTATAAAAGCACCACATAGCCAAATAATTCCATACCCTTAATTCCTTACCAAGCCCCATTACAACCCCGCCGAATGGAGTCTTCTTTTAAACCTTCCATTGAGCGAAAGTCCTCCTGATGGTTCTTATTGCATTTTCATAATTGGTTGCGAAGTGGATTTTTAAAAATTGCAATGTTTATGAGATTGTGTATGGAATTGAGTTGAGAGTTGATCTTCACAGCCTAAAATACATGAGAGTTGTGTGCAAACACATTATCCCTGTGAGGTTGGATCAAAAATTGCATATGCCTATGGATCGCCTAAATATGTGCTATGACGTTAAATTCACTTGCTTTGCTTTGCTACCGCTTATGATGTTGCTTTTGACAAGGGCGAAGACTTGAAGGGTGTGTTGTAGGTGTTGGTTATTGCTTGGTTTTTGCTTGAGGACAAGAAAGTCTAAGTATGGGGTGTTTTGATGTACATATTTGTACCTCCTTTTATTTCATCTTTTGACTTCTTATTTCATTCGATTTCCAAAAAAAAGGTTCAAAAGAATATAAACTTGTGTAAGAATGGGCTATAGTGCAAGAAATAGAGTTTGCACAAGTTTTGAGCTAACCATGTAGGAATTCGAGCGAAACCGGAGTCAAAACGAAGAAACCAAGGAGAGCAGAAGAGAGGTCGATATCGACCTTAAACATCGACATCGACTACAGCACATCGACACAGAACTGAGTGTCGAGACAGACCATCACACAGGAGAGAAAAGAACTCGATATCGACCTTACACCATCGATATCGACCTCAACAGAAACATCGAGTAGAGATGGACAAGTCGAGCAGGAACAGAGACCTCGATATCGACCTCCGTAGTCGATATCGACCTTATCTCAATAGAAGATAGATTCGATTTCGAGACGCGGATTAAAAACTTTATCTTTAAGGAGGCACGGATTTATCTTGTACTTTTAGATAGTTGCAGCTAAGATTTATTTATCTTTTACTTTTAAGTTTTATCAAGTTAGTAGGATTTTATAAAAATAAAAGACCTATCCTAATTGTTTGGATATAATTCATAGTTTGGATAGAATTTACAATCCTTGGATAGCAAGGATTAGTAGCCTATAAATAAAGCCTTAGGGGGCTGGCATATAATCATCCAATTTTAGAGTTCAATTACATTCAATAGAGTTAGAGAGAAGTTTTAAGGTTTGGCGTTTGTGAAAGCCGACGTTGAGTTGTAAAGCTTCGGAGTTTATAGTTTAATGCAAGTTTATTTCTTTCAATCAATGATGAGTTCCATGATGAGGTGCGAGTAGTCCCCAAAGCTCTTAGGGTCGGGGTGAGCCCGACGTTAGCCATGTGTGCTTGAGGTAAGTGTTAGATGTTGATATCGTTGTGTTTATATCATCTCCTACGATTCTATGTTTAGTCCTAATCGAAAGAAAAGGGATTCATGCTAACAACCTGAGTTATAAAAATAAAATTGGTAGAGACAATTAGGTTTATTTGCAAAAATAATCCTAAGAGTTGGTGTACGGCGAAAGCTTGTCCCTCGAGTGAAATAGCGCAATTGTCCGTCTTATCTATCTCATAGCATGCATTGGTTAACATAAAACAACTGTCTTTATTTCTGATCATTGTATCCTCATCCATCCTAAAGTCTTTGGCCTTTTTGCCGACAAAAGCTAACGTCTTTTGCAGGAGAAAACATCGATATCGACCACAGACATCGATATCGACCACTGAGTTCGTCGACAGTTTTCTGAGTCGACGACGATCATCACTGCTAAGTTACTGAACATCGATATCGACCCTTCAATGTCGATATCGACCACCTGTGTCGACTGGCAGTCTTTTGAGCCAGTCAATTTCGTTGACTAACATCGATATCAACTGCCGTTTTTGTCTCTGCAGGTCTTCTATTGCAGAAAGCATCGACAACCAAGTTCGACATCGAGGTCTGAGCTCGAGATCGATGCTTCTGGTCGAACATTCAGGAATTGTCTTCAAAGCTATTAGGATCCCGCTCACTCGCTTCCTCGTGGATCGAACCTGATTCCCTACTACTATAGCGGGGAGTCTTAAATTTATTCGAAGAGGCTAAGAGTTGTATTGCTTTATATTTTATTATATATTTCGATTCAATTCTCCTACTAACAGTCATTTTTATCCATGCACTTTATTTTATGTGTAGTGTCGTCGCAGGTCTGAGCGGTCAACGGAGGTGCATTTCGGAGGAAGGGATTGGGACGATGACCCTGAATCATACTTTTCACGTGTTGGCGAAGATAAAGGATAATATCAAAAGTATTTACAGTGACGTGAGTTATTCGCGTATTCGCAGCATTACCCAGTACGCAGTGGATTTAGTAGCGCGCCCCGCCCAAGACACTATGGCAACGTACGCGTTCCAGTAGGCGCGGATTGAGATACAACCAGCGGCTCCAGCGGAGTCCGTTGGGAGCAACTGATCCAATTGATTTTGTGTTTTCAATGTACGATTTGGGGCAACTGTACAGTTTTTTCATATGTTATATATTCGGTAATGCACTTGTGATGTAAACTCGATGTACTCCCCTTGATTTTAACCTTAGGGATATTTATGGCTTGGATCTAATCGAATCTATGTACTCCCCTAAACTATGTAAACTATATGTAAACTCTATTCGGTAATGCACTTGTGATGTAAACTATTTGATTATTCACTTGAATCAAATCTAATTAGAAGAACAAATACATTGAATATGAATCATTTTAATATTCACTTGAATCGAATCTACTTAGAAGAACAAATACATTGAATATGAATCATTTTAATATTCACTTGAATCGAATCTAATTAGAAGAACAAATACATTGAATATGAATCATTTTAATATTCACTTAAATCGAATCTACTTAGAAGAACAAATACATTGAATATGAATCATTTTAATATTCAGTTGAATCGAATCTAATTAGAAGAACAAATATATCGATTGAAGATGAGTCGATGTCGAGTCAAAATGCAGCATAGGGCATGCAACGTCGGATCAAACGTTGCTATATCCTATCGAACATCGAATCCGACGTTGTAAACCCTATGCATATGGTTGCTAGGGTAGGAGCCCTAAGCCCTTCACAATGCAACGTCGGATTTGACGTTGCATAGGGTTTTGCAACGTCCGATCCGACGTTGCATACCCTATGCATAGCAACCCTAAGCCTTTCAAATTGCAACGTCGGATCTGACGTTGCATAGGGTTTGGCAACGTCCGATCCGACGTTGCATTTTGAAGGGCCTATAAAAGCAACACCCCACCCCAACAACCCAGACACACAACAATAATCCCTCTCTTACATATACCACCTAATGTTCGTCCCCAATAGACCCCCGAGTACCTTCCTAAAAGACGGAGAAACGTCCAATGGGACCGGTTATCAAGTTAGAGGGACGAAACACCGTTTTCTGCCTGAGAGGCCCTACCAATCCGACATTGGCAACAGGATTACGGAAATGCTGGACGAGTTCTACCATGATTTATGTCGGCATTGTATTTGTGAAGTATGTAGTATCATTGTAGGCAATGTATGTATTATCATTTCAACTTTGATAATGAAGGAAGGGTTTGGGCTTTTATAGGTCTTCGCTCTTTGAAAAACTTTGTCCGCTGCAATCGTCGAAGAACGAGTGAATCTACTTGCCGAAAAATTTCAAGTACGTAGAATCACATGTCGTTCCACGAGTGCAGCGGATAAAGTTTTTCAAAGAGTCAAGGCCTATAAAAGTCCAAACCTTTTCTTCATTATCAAAATGACACCAACTTATGTTTGTAACAAAGCTCGTCCCGGTGTAAGGTTTTTTTTTATTTAACTTGTTCGTCAACTTGTTCCTCCCTCCGATCGGGAATTTGTTACTTCGCCAAATTCCAACACTTAATAAACTAATATAATAAATTCCGACATTAAACAAGTATCTCAATACTCCCACAAGTATCGAAATGGCATTTTATACCTAATCATTTAATATCCCAATACTCACACAAGTATCAAAATAGCTTTAACATATGAAAAACGGGTCAGTTAGCAAACAAATACTAACTAAATATTAAATAATAATTTCTAAAAGAGTTGCATAAATACTCAAATATATTAATAATCCAGAATAATTTAATGATGAATAAATAAACAATTATATAACAATTTAGATAATAATATATGTATAAAATAATTTAATGATGAATAAATAAACAATTATATAACAATTTAGATAATAATATATGTGTTAAATAAGTAATTTAAACCCTTACAATAATTACACAAAACCCATAACCAAAGGCCCATGTCTCAGCCCACTCGAATCCGAAACCCGGACCCAATAACGGGAATTCAACAACGTTCGATTCTGCATTACAACATTGAATTCAACTTTGTACTTTGAATCACAACGTCCAATCGAACGTTGTGATTCAAAACGTTGCGGGGTACAACGTTCAATTGAACGTTGTGTCCACTATGTACAATGTCGAATCCGACGTTGCGCTTCTTTTTATATAAAGCACAACATCAGATTCGACGTTGGTAGTCTTCTTCTTCAACACGAATCGGCGAGAGAGAGAGAGAGAGAAAGAGAGCTCTTCCTCAACACGAATCGACGAGAGAGAGATCGAATCCCACGTTCCCAAATCCGGTGAGAGAGCGATGGTGAGATCCCGAGGACGAGGCAAGGGCGGGGTTGGGCGAGGAGGAGGAGGTGGTGGTGGTGATGGTGGTGGTGGGGGTGTTGGGCGACGACGAGGAGGCGGCGCCGGCGAGGAGGGGGGCAAGGCGGTGGTGGTCAAATTTGGGTGAGGTTAGGGCGCCGGTGGTGCTGGTGGATCTGGAGGGGGCGGTGCCGGTGGTGCTGGTGGCAGTGGTGGTGGCGCCGGTGATGGGGTGGCCGCGGTGGTGGGAGAGCGGGTGCAAGTCGAAAGAGGCGTACTCAGGAGGTTTCTCCCCTATCGAGTACTTTATCGGTTAGCATCAATTCATTTTATTTTCATTTTACCTTATTGTTTAATTTTATATAGAAATAATACTTAGTTTATTTATTTTTATATAATAGTTAATTTATCGGAAATAATAGTTAGTTTATTTAATTTTAGATAATAGTTTGTTTATCACAAGTAATTGTTAGTTTATTTAATTTTAGATAGTTTTATTTAAATTTTACATATTAATTTAATTTAGATTTGTCATATATGATGATATTGAATTAGATAAAAAATACAATATATTGAAAAAATAAATATATATAAAAAAATTGTTAAAAATCAAGTAAAGTATAGAATAAATTGTTGAAAAATAAAACAATTTATAGAAAAAATAATATATATATATATATATAAGTTAAAGTATAGAAAAAATTTTTAAGAAATTTTTAAAATTGTTAAAATAAAGTATAGAAAAATTGTTAAGAAATAAAATACAAATACAATATATTGAAAGGACAATATATTTAATACAGTATATTGTAAGTTTAATATAAAATCAAAATTGTACTGAACAAAATGCAAACATAAAAAAAAAAGTATAGAAACAAATTGTTACAAAATAAAACAATTTATAGAAAAAAAAATAAAATTTACATATATATATATATGTAAATTAAAGTATACAAAATTTTTTAAAAAAATTGTTAAAATTGTTAGAATAAAGTATAGAAAAAATTGTTAAGAAATAAAATACAAATACAATTTACTGAAGTTAACATTCAATTGAAATAAAATAATATATTTAAAAACTACTTCGAAATTTAATAGGATTCCCGGATGAGGAGGGATGACGGGACTGTTTGCGTCGTTCTTGGTCGAGATCGCAATGCGGCTTTACCTATAGTAGCAGGGATAGTCGACACGGCCGAGGTCGTCATCACTGATTCGTCTTCGTGGACAGTGTCAAATCTCATGGCTCTTGCGGAGCAAGAGACTATGATCATGCGTGATATAGCGGTTGAGGCTGCTACGTCCCAGACGCAGTGGACGGAGAGGGCGTAGTGCCCATTTGACGCCGATTCTTTGTTCTTCGGCCTTGGTCTTGGGGTTTAGCAACGCACGGGTGGTGATAGTACCTCTGGACAGGCGCGGAGCGACGCTGATTGGGCTGAGGTCATGGCAGCAGCAAGTGGCTGCCTTACACCTGCATTTTCGAGAGCATCTCGATGATGACAGTGATCATGATGGGGAGGATCACAAGGAGGGTGGGCACGATGCAGGACAGGAAATGGCGGGGCAGGTGGCAGGCCAGAACATACAGGTGCCAGCTCAGGGCCCGTAGGGGGCGGGGCAGGTGGCGGGTCAGGACCCGCAAGGGACGGGGCAAGTGGCGGGTCAGGACTTGCAGGGGGCGGGGCAGGAGGAGGGGGGGCGAGGAGGAGGATGGGGGTCTGGAGGGGCGGAGCAGGCCGATGATGGGGACGATGAGCTCCCCGATGGCGAGTTGCCTCCAGGAGATCTTTTGGTCTCATATAGGCATCATAGGTCTCACTGGCTATGGACGGACCCTACCTTTCAGCATACATTGCTAAAGGTTCATCATCTGGCTACACACCTCGATCCGTTCCGCCGTTACATTTGTGAGGGCCCGATGACATGGGTGTAGGATGGAGCTCAGTCTGGTCTACTGGGGTTGCTTGATTTGAACTGGGACGGAGTGGATGCCCAGTGATTGACTATGTTCATTGAGCACTGGCAGCCGCCAGTCGGAGACGAGCTCTTTCCACTTTCCCTAGGGCGAGATGACCATCACACTCCACGACGTCACTTGTCTGATGGGTTTGCCGATTGACGGACTGCCTTGTGCCCCTACCTCTGACCATCTGCCATTACAGTTGGAGCCTCTATTGCAGCAGAGGTATGGTTGGACCGCGGCCGAGCTGAAGAGGCACAGGACCACTTGCAGAGCGCCCCAGCTGGAGTTGACGACTGCGTGGCGGTAGAGGCATGGCAGCCGTGGGGATCAGTTCGCCGGCCTCATCGCCGATGTCAGAGAGCGCCACCACTATTTCGCTGTTGGTTTCTTGGCTAAGCGGCTGGGTGCGACGCTCTTCATCGACAAGTCCCAGAGCCGCGTACACTTCTCGTTGTTCGGGCTAGTTTGGGACTTAGAGCACGCTAGGAGACTAGCTTGGGGAGCAGGAGTGCTTGCCTTCCTCTACCGGGGATTAGGTGAGGCCACGAGAGGCGAGGCTAAGGGTCTACGTGGGTGTGCTGCGCTTTTGCTGGTAAATGTGGGTTTAATACGATAAATATGTTGCTCTACTTGCGAGTTACATATAAAAAGTGTTCTAATTGTTTATACTGTATAGGCATGGATCTGGTCGTACTTCCATTGTTTTACGGGTCCACTTCGCCCAGACAGGGATGCAGGGGATGATCCCCGATACATGACACGATTCGACCCATCGAAGGCCGCGAAGAGGGGGAACAACAGGGAGAGGCGCAAGCGTTAGCGGAAGCTTCGGGCACAGCTTGAGCGCATGACCATCGACCAGGTAACGTGTTTCTCACTTTCTTTGATATTAACTACATATGTCGAGTAAGATTGTTTCCCTAATATCATTTTTATAACTTAGGTCGAGTGGATGCCTTTTGGCAGAGACTTGTATTTTGCAGGTCGGTTTCGCTCCTCCACCTTTCGAGACACCATCAGCTTCGGTGGCGTCGTTGAGCCGTACATGCCAAATAGGGTGCTCCGACAGTTTGGTCGCGTGCAGGAGATCCCATTGGGCGTCATCCCTCCCACCATGGCCCAGCGACCGTTTCGGCTTAAGATGCATTACGTCGTGAGGGTTTCCCATTAGCACGACCATTGGTCATCACATGACCCTGACAGATTCTACCCTGTCACTGGTCACCGGAGGACGGACGAGAGCTGTCAGGGAGGCGTCTCAGCTGACTACCTCGCTTGGTTCCAGTCCCAGAGTCGAGATCATGTGTTGCCCACGACAGTGGTACGAGATGATGATCCACCGGCTGCACCTACACACCCAGACGACATCATCGGACCAGCCAAGTCTGCTGCGCGCCAGGCCCGGGTCGACGCGATGACCCAGGGTATTCAGGCATTGGTCGAACATCCCCAGCTGGACCAGATGTACGAGCATATTATGAGCTACATTAGATCTTTTCAGTAGATGTTATATTTTGTTTGTTTATGACATACTATTCGTATTTAGTGGATATACTTTATTTGTGTAGTTCTTGTTGCTTGCATTAGTGTTTCTGATGGTTTCTACCTATTGACAATAACAAACAATCACATACAAACGCTTTACTTCATAGATAACGATTAGATAACACATCAAGATTACTAAAACAAACAAATACACTACGGATAACAACACAATCGACTAGGCTCTATTTAATTCGTCTTCGGAATGAGTTCAATCTTTAACTCGTTGAATGCAAAGTTGAGGACCTCCATATTTGCTTCCCTCACAAGTATCACTCCCTGTTGACCTACGTAAACGTGGTCATCTCTGCTTACATCGTGGAAGAATGACCGAATACATTGAAGGAGAAGGTCTACAACCCTCCACTCATACGCTCCAGGAATGCCCTGATGAAAACAGTTACAGTACCTACACCCAAACGGTAAGGGTGCGGAAATGTGAGTCTCATTTTCACACTCGACCCCAAACAGGGCGCAAGGATGACAACCACTGTATTATTGATTGAGGCAAGCACAGTCAGACACCTCCGGGGGCATTGGGTACCGAACCCTTTTGATTACTAAATCAATGCGGGGGGTTGATCCGCGATGTTCAGTTTTAACTGGCTCCATGGAAGGAAGGAAAGAAATTGCATTTTCAAATGCGGTCCTCACCCCCTATTATAAGAGTTGTTGATATTACTGGGAGTATAACGTCTATATTGACGTTGTAACAACGTCGGATCATACGTTGTTACAACGTCCAAATGGACGTTGCTAAGCCCGACGGAGCCCGGTGGGTTCCAGCCTACAACATCATATTCCTTTTCCGTTGGGCAAATATACCACCACTAACAACATCGGATTGGACGTTGTGGCAACGTTAATTTTGACATTGCTACAACGTTGGATCCGACGAAGTATTTGCGGTGTATATAGGGAACGCGATTGCAATATTCTAATTGCAATAATATAAATATAGAAGATATATATATATATATATATATATATATATATAATATTTGGCAACTATATCAATTTAAAGTTATATTAATTAAATTTGAAAGATACTAAAATATGATTACAAATTATATAAATTTGGCAAGTATTAAACCTACTATAAATGAAAAGTTTATATTAATAATGATATGTTATAATCTAAAATTAAATCAATATTGTGACAATATATAATTAGACAAAAGTCTTTTTCGGGGGGGGGGGGGGGGTTGGAGGAATGTTTAATGTGGTTGCGACATGTGATAAAATAACTTTTATTTTAGTATTGTATAATATATAAGATTTGCTTCTTAGACCTTCTTTGAGCAAAAATACCAGCCCAATAAAATATAAACCCAAAACCAGTAATTGCCCTGTAAAACCTAAAGATCGATAAAGATATAGGCGTATATGCGGAAGCGTATGAAATCGAGCAAGTGAAACACATATCTGATCGAATCAAGCAAGTCAAAGAACGAACACAAGCGATTTTACGTGGTTCGGCTATGCCTACATCCTCGAGGCCTCAAGAGTTGGCCAAATCCACTATATATGAGTTCGTACAAGGACATATCAAGTAAGAGATACAAAACTCCTAGATCTAGACATGCATGAGATCAGAAAGCAAGAGAGAAAGAGAATCCCCCTGTATGGGAACCAAGAGATCGAAGAAGTCTTCGGTCTCGAACCCTAGATCGCCTGGAGAGGAGAGCTGCTGCCCAGAGCTTAGAGCGCCGGCCACCAGAGAACCACCAGGGACACTGTCGGCCACCTTCTTCGCTTCCTAGCTCGGAGAATCTTCAGGCAAAGGGAGAGGAACACCAAACCCTAGAAACCCTAGAAGAGAGAGTGTTTTTGGAAGATGAAGAGAGAGAGAGAGCACGAAACAGTACGACGGTCGCTGAGCACCTCAAAGAGCTTATATAGCTAGGTCAACCCGAAGAGCTCCCAGCAAAGTGAAACGCTGCGTTCCATCAAAGACAGCTGAGCAAAAGGGATGGTACTGGGCTCAAGCTTTGGGCTCCTCACCTCCTTCGGCAATCATGGGCTCAATCCTCTGTAATGGGCTTAAAGCCCAATACCGAGAAATGTAACAGTCTCTCTTACATTACACATATTATACATATAGCTTAACATATATTGCATATGTATTATCACACCATACTTTATACCTGTACTCGTTAGAGGATCAAGCTCTCATAGCTCAATCTCAACTCAGTCGAGTATAAGATAAAGTATGCATCCATACATATCTTATATGTTTACTATATGTAATATGTATGATCATCATAAACATACATGTTACAAACATACACACAAATATACAAGTAACATAACAAGCATACAAGACATAGGAAATTAACACATATCATTACAAATGCCCCTGTAATTTTCTAATCTTTCACTGGGCAGACTCAGCTTCATATCAAGTGGATTCTTATGCCAGGTCCGTCCTCAGCCCATGCTCACAATATAGATCATGTGAGCTCCTCCAAATGGACGAAGTTCCTACAAAACAAAAACTTATCATGAGGAACAATTTTAGTGCCAAAATCTACAGGATTATATCTACCATTAATCTTCTTAACATGAATCACATTATCTTCAACCTTTTCCCTGATAAAATGATATCTCACATCAATATGCTTAGTTCTTTCATGATACATGGGATCACGACATAAGTAAAGAGCACTCTGACTATCTATATGCAAAACAGAAGTGTAGTGCTTCTTCTCAATCTCTTTCAGAATACCCTGCAGCCAGATAGCCTCTTTACAGGCTTCTGTTGCTGCAATGTACTCTGCCTCAGTAGAGGATAATGCAACTATGGGTTGCTGTTGGGATTTTCAAGAAATACAATTACCAGCCCATGTATACACATAGGAAGTAATAGACTTTCTGGTATCCTTATTGCTAGCATAGTCAGCATCAACAAAACCATGTAAATTATAAGATGGAGAATGTTCAACATATAACAAAGATAATTTCATAGATCCAAGAAGATATTTAAGCAGATATTTCATAGACAACCAATGCTTCTCAGCAGGTTCTGACATGAACCTGCTGAGTGTGCTAATGGCAAATGCCAAATCAGGTCTAGTGCATATCATAGAATACATAACAGACCCTACTGCAGCATCATAAGGGATAGATTTCATCCTTATAGACTCAACCACATACATTTTTTCTTTAAGCTTAGTCAAGTCAAGGTGAGGACCAAGAGGATTGTCATTCACTTTATCACTAGTCACATGAAATCTATCAAGCACTTTCTGAACATAATCACATTGATGCAACCAAAGCTTCTTATGCTTTCTATCCCTAACAATGGACATGCCCAGAATTTTCTTAGCAATGCCTAAGTCCTTCATATCAAAATGTTTTTGCAGATTCTTCTTAATATCAAGGATGCCATCAACAGACTTAGAAATAAGCAAGATATCATCCACATACAAAAGAACATATAACACAGGACCATCATGCTTTAAACCTTTAAAGTACAAACATGTATCAAACTTACTTCTCTTGAAACCCAAGCTATACCTCATGCATCTATCACACTTGATGTTCCACTGACGTGGAGACTGTTTCAAGCCATATATAGACTTATTAAGCAAGCAAGCATAGTCAGGATGAACAGAATCAATGAAGCCCTTAGGCTGTTTCATATAGATAGTTTCATCCAAGTCACCATGAAGAAAAGCAGTTTTAACATCCATTTGTTCCAGTTCATAGTCATAGATAGCAGTCATATCAAGAAACAATCTAAGAGTCTTATATTTCACAACAGGAGCAAAGATCTCATTGTAATCCTCTCCTTCCCTTTGAGTAAAACCTTTAGCAACCAACCTAGCTTTGTATCTAGGAGGGTCAGACTTAGAAATTCCCTCTTTAAGCTTAAAGATCCATTTACAATCAATCAATTTAGCATCAGCAGGTTTGGGAACCAAAGTCCAGGTTTTATTAACTCTCATAGAATCTATTTCTTCATCCATAGCATGCTTCCATAATTTAAAATGAGCACATTTAACAGCTTGTTCATAAGTTTCAGGAGTATAACTTTGCACCACAGAAGAAACAAGACAAGCAAACTCAACAATGCTATTAATGAATCTTTTATTCGGAATGAAAGTCCTAGGACTCTTATCCCTAGTCAATTGCCAATCAGTTAAATCATGTCTATGAGCAACTGAAGAACTAGAATTGCCAAAACCAGAAGCAGACACAGATTCAACAACATCCTCATTCACAGAAGTAGGAGAGGTAGAAGAGGAAGGTAAAACAGATTCATTATTTGCTTCCCCACCCAATTGGTGAGGTTGCATAAGCACAGAAGCAGGAGGGGCAGGAGAAGAAATAGAGAGAGGAGGGGAGGGAGTAGAAGAATAACCACTGTCAAACTCATCTTCAGAATGAGAATTCATGTCCTTAGAGACATAAAACTGATCACAATCTTATTCCTACAAGTTAGTCTCAGATAACACAGGAGCAGAAGCCTTTTTTAAATGAAATTCATGCTCATTGAATATAACATTCCTACTCACAATTGTCTTATAAACACCAGGTTGGACAATCAGAAGTTTATAACCTTTGACATTTTCAGGATACCCAAGTAGCACACACTTTTGTGACCTGGGTTCCAACTTACCTTGATTGACATAAGAAAAAACAGTACAACCAAAAGGTTTCAAATGATCAAGTTTAGGTTTCCTGGTAGTCCATAACTCATAAGGTGTTTTAAAAGCAATCACAAAAGAAGGAGTTCTATTAATCAAATAAGCAGAAGTAATCACAGTTTCACCCCACAAACAATGCTTCAAATCAGAAGAGATTAACATGCATCTAGCTTTTTCAAGAAGAGTCCTGTTCAACCTCTCAGCTGTACCATTTTGCTGAGGAGTTCCAGGAATGGTTAAATGCCTCTTAATACCATGCTCTTGACAGAATTGATTAAAATTAGAATTGCAAAACTCCAAACTATTGTCAGTTTTCAAACATTTCATAGATAATCCAGTTTCTTTTTCAACTCTAATTTTCCACATCTTAAAAGTTTCAAATGCCTCATCTTTAGTTCTCAACAAATACACCCAAGCATATCTGCTATAGTGATCAACAAGGGACATGAAATACCTTTTATGACCAACAGTAGAGACTTGGGCAGGGGCCAAAGATCAGAATGTATATAATCAAGAGGAGCAGTTGAGACATGCACAGAAGGCTTAAAACTTTTCCTAGTATGTTTACCAAGCACACAATTTTCACATAAATCAATGGTGCATGGTTTAGAGTTGAGAATGCCAGATTTATGCAAATGTTCTAACCCTTTATTTCCTAAATGACCTAACTTGTTATGCCACATAAGAGTTTCACTTAATGACATGCTTTTCACAGAGTTAGAAGCAGTAAGAGCAGCAACAGAAAAGTTCAACACATGAGTAGCAAGCAACTCATATAAGCCACCTTTTCTTATGCACTTAATGACAGGCTTACCATCCTTAGTAACAACTCTCACACCTTTAGAACTGAACACATCATAATGCAATTCTTCAAGAGCACTATCAGACATCAAGTTTCTTCTTAAAGCAGGAACCCATTTAATATCCTTAATATCTCTGACCACATTATCAAACATCTTTAAAGCAATAGAACCAACACCTTTAATTTTAAGCACAGAATGATCACCAAGCATAACAGTGCCACCATCAAAGCATTTAAGGTCATGAAACCAAGACTTATGATAAGTAGCATGTATGGTACATCCAGAATCCAAAATCCAGGTGTTAGAATCAGCGGTATTTAATAATGCAAGCACTTCATGAGTATAATAAGGATGGGATTCAAACACAACAGATACATTAGACTGCTTAGCAGCAGCCTTTTCATCTCTTTTTCTTTTAAAATAATGTTTTTCAATATGACCAGACTTAGAGCAGTAAGAACACATCAAGTGAGATTTATCAGGCTTATCAGATTTACCAGTTTGGCTAGACTCAGGCTTACCAGTGTCCTTTTGAGGCTTATTCCTGTTTTGGTTCTGGTTTTGGTTGTTATTAGGCTTATTGCTTCTGAAGCTCCCTTTAGAAACAAGAACTTCATTCTTATTTTCAGTTTTGGGGTCAGATTTAGACTCATATTTGTTTATGAAAACCTTTAAAGTATCATTTTTCTGAATAATGGACTCAAGGATAACCTTTTTCTCCAACTTATCAGTACTGTATTGAACAATATCTTTAAAGGTGTCAAACTGAGCAGGCAAAGCATTTAATAACAACACACACTGTTGAGTTTCCTCAACTTTATCACCACAACGCTCCATATCTTGAATAATAGTCAGAAATTTATCCAGATTTTCAAATAAAGCACAGGACACATCCACTTTATAGGTAAACAACTTATTGAACAGGTTAACTCGAGAAGGGAGAGATTTTATCAAGTAGAGGGCTTCAAGCCCATCCCACAGTTTCTCAGCTGTCTCAAAATTAAGAACCTGTCTAGCAACTTCATCTCCTAAGCGCAACATTATCTCACCGTGTGCCTGTTCATCAGTTTCCAAGATTTTTTCTTTTGAAGTTCCATCAGGAAACTTATTTGTCACAGCAACCCAGCATTTTTCTTTGATCAAGAATGCCGTCATTTTAATTTGCCACATAGCAAAGTCAGTGTGGCCATTGAAGGGCTTGAGATAGGTGCCTTTGTCACCCATTATAACCAGTACCTCGTAAAACAAAGAAAACCAAGTTAGTATATGGGCAAGAACACTCACAGATTCAAGAAAGACTTGAATCTTGACAGCAACAAATAAATCTACGCTAGTAATGAAAGATTAAGCAAGATCTACACACCAAATGCCAGAAATAAAGCACAGAACCCTAGATCTAGCAAACAAGGGTGTGGTACGTCACGTAGGGGGGGTTCGGCACCAGCGATGTCGCCTTTTAGGTCCGTCCGAGGCCCTACGCCCGTTCTCTATCCCTAGAACTAAAAAATGAGCCAGGAAATCAAGAACGCGACACTCAAGCTCTGATACCACGTTGTAAAACCTAAAGATCGATAAAGATATAGGCGTATATGCGGAAGCGTATGAAATCAAGCAAGTGAAACACAAATCTGATCGAATCAAGCAAGTCAAAGAACGAACACAAGCGATTTTACGTGGTTCGGCTATGCCTACATCCACGGGGCCTCAAGAGTTGGCCAAATCCACTATATATGAGTTCGTACAGGGACAGATCAAGTAAGAGATACAAAACTCCTAGATCTAGACATGCATGAGATCATAAAGCAAGAGAGAAAGAGAATCCCCCTGTGTGGGAACCAAGAGATCGAAGAAGTCTTCGATCTCGAACCCTAGATCGCCTGGAGAGGAGAGCAGCTGCCCAGAGCTTAGAGCGCCGGCCACCAGAGAACCACCAGGGACACCGTCGGCCACCTTCTTCGCTTCCTAGCTCGGAGAATCTTCAGGCAAAGGGAGAGGAACACCAAACCCTAGAAACCCTAGAAGAGAGAGCGTTTCTAGAAGATGAAGAGAGAGAGAGCACGAAACAGTACGACGGCCGCTGAGCACCTCAAGGAGCTTATATAGCTAGGTCAACCCGGAGAGCTCCCAGCAAAGTGAAACTCTGCGTTCCATCAAAGACAACTGAGCACAAGGGATGGAATTGGGCTCAAGCTTTGGGCTCCTCAACTCCTTCGGCAATCATGGGCTCAATCCTCTGTAATGGGCTTAAAGCCCAATACCGAGAAATGTAACAGTCTCTCTTACATTACACATATTATACATATAGCTTAACATATATTGCATATGTATTATCACACCATACTTTATACCTGTACTCGTTAGAGGATCAAGCTCTCATAGCTCAATCTCAACTCAGTCGAGTATAAGATAAAGTATGCATCCATACATAGGTTATATGTTTACTATATGTAATATGTATGATCATCATAAACATACATGTTACAAACATACACACAAATATACAAGTAACATAACAAGCATACAAGACATTGGAAATTAACACATATCATTACAAGCCCAAACGGACCCAAATGGTTTGGGTCGAAACCAGCGGCACAAAATTTTTGAAGAGATGGACCGAGGCCCGAACTGCACTGATTTGGAGTTGCCTTTGTTTATTGTTTCCTGAGAGGTATCAACAACCTACGCCCTCATTGAAAGCCAAATCAACATCCAATTTAGAATGAAAAGAAACGATATATTTGCTAAAAAAAACGAAGCATTCAAGTAATTTCATCAATATGAATAAAAATTAGGGGTACTTGATATTTGATAACAATATTACAAAGATAAACTATTGAAATTGCAAGCATTCAATTAATTTCATCAATTACGGGATTAGCAGAAACCCTAGGGAAATTGATGCCGACGACGAGGGTGGCGACGAGGAGAGCGGGGAAGCGACGGTAGGAGTGGGGCAGTGACGGCGAGAGCATGTGCGGTTCACCTTCACCTACTGGGAACGGGATACAGCTGCGAGTCATGTGCATTGCGATGTGAGAGGGGTATACATGTTGCGACGGGAGCTGACAAGGCTGACGGCAACAAGTCCGGCCGGCGACGAGCTACGACTAGGGCATTGGGCAGCTGCTAACGGTTGTAGAGTGTGGCCTCTCACCTCTGTTGAGGTGGGGCTGTTCACTATTGGGAAAGAGAAAGAAATAGGAGGGACTGAGTGAGGTTGCACGCGTGAAAGAAAAAAGAAAGAAAGGAAAGAATTAGCAGTTTAGGCCTAAGGGTTTCAAAAAAATCGGTTTTCGAACAAAAAACCGAAATATTCGATCAGTTCGATTACGGTTTTTTGGCCCGAAACCGTAATTTGGAAATTGAAAGACCGAAGTACGAATCGAAAAAAATCAAGTCGGCCCAAAACTGAGTTTTTTGGTTCAGTTTCAACTTAGTTTTCTGGACGGTCTTGATTCTGAGCAACCCTAACCAAACCTCCCTAATTGATCAAACCGAAAAGATGAGATAATAAGTACTTTTTTTATTTTACTAAATTTGTAGTTGTTAAAATGAGTATATAAACAATAAACGATGGTTTAATTAGGACACTGTTCCTCATGTTCATCATTGAAAGGAATATTTGTCAACGACAGTTTGGACAGACATTTGATGTCGGCTTGGTTCTATTGTCACTCAACTGTGGAAGATTGATTAAATTGGATACTAACCTACAAAAGTTAAAGTTAGTGGGATGTGTCAATTCGAGCTGAACATTGACTGTTGGACTTGTGGAAGATGGGTTTAGTCGACGCTGATTGATATATATACTCCATTATTCCGTAGTACTCTCTCGGTTCGGCAAAACTTGTCATTTTAGGGTGTTATTTTTGTTCAAAAAACTTGTCATTGTAGGTATTTTGCCCTTCACTTTACAAAAATGCCCTTAATATGATTGATTGTTTGTTAGTTGTAGTTTTCGATAAAGTAAAAAAGGAGGGTAATAATTGAGGATAAATTAATAGATTTGTTAATTGTGTTAAAACTTGTGAATTACGCTATAATGACAAGTTTTGCCCAACGGAGGGAGTATAGATTAACAAAGTTCAAAAACATAAATACAAAAAGCATAAAGTTTACAGAAAAGTGCAACTTGTGATGAGTCATCTATTTCAATCTTGCCTGTTGTTAGCTTTCTATCCGGAAATTATCACCTCTGGAAGTGTACAACTTGAATATTCCTTTCCGCCTCGTTTTGTCTAATCCAACATCCCAACATCTAATTCAACTTTTCATTACAGAGTAAAATTTCCACTTAATTTATTCAGTTTGTTTATTTTCTTCTACTCCCGCAGTAATTATAGTTTCTTCCACAATTTTCAACCAACAAATACATAACTAGGATACTATAGCCACGGTGAATTTTTTTTGAAAAAAATGCATGATATTATCACCAACTTTGGAGAAAAACTATGCAAGCTGGTCGTTCAACTTGACTTGAATTCGAACTTTGAGCATTCTGAGGGATAGATCCGAGAGCTTGATAGCTAATGATTGAGAAGTCAGAGTTGGCTCCTTAAGATCTAACAATGTCTTTGTTGGTGGAATGATTGCTACTATCTTGCTTGAATGTTGTCTTTTCATACTAGAGAGTTATTTCAATTTCTAAATCAAAGGGCGCCATAGTAGGGAGATTAGTAGAACGAGTGTGAACCTTGTAAGACCGTCCACATGATTGCTATAATACACACACTTACAAATAAATCAGCACTCTCCGGCAACGGTATCAAAATTTGGTGGATGGTGAATTTCGTGGTTCAATCCTCAAAAGTAAATACCTCAAACTTAAACAACTATTATTATTGGTGAGTAGAGGTCGATCACATAGGGAGTGAGTGCGACTTTATAAATGTGATTGCAAGCGATGAATAAGTAACGAAAGCAGTGGTATGAAAGCAATAAATAATAAAAGTAGCAATGATTGATGATTGTAGAAAGAAATAATGATGAAATTTCACTCACAGTCACAAAAATAGTGACTTCATGATCCTTGGGCTGTTATTCTAATGCAATCTGTTTATATATACTAATTATTCTAGGGTTTGTTTGTGTACAAAATTAAATAGGTCGTCCTTGTCGATCACCATCTAACTCCCTTACTCAAACATTTTTTTTTTGGGGGGGGGGGGGGGGGGGAGGTGGCGAATAGCAATAAGTCCCAAAACCTAGCACATAAACTCATCTCTCCCATATCTTCGACTTGTCACCTAGCTGTCAACCCAACCATCACTTCCACTAAAATAGACAATTTTTACCTATCAATCCTCCTACAAAATCAAGTTTTCCAAACCGTTCCTATAAGATGTCTTGGCTACTATATTGGATTAAGGCCTGCAATAGCAGAATGAGGCTACAACCCTTAGCGTGATGCAATCTATCTTAGTGGCCAATCAAGACAAATTAACACGTACATATGCAATATCGGAACAAAGTGAAATGAAATAATTATATGGAATAAACCTTAAAATGTTCCTCATATGTCTTCAACCATGTATTGAAATGCAAGCAAAACAACTACGGGATTATCCGAGCATGGCTTACCTCGAAACTCTAACGAATATATTGAAAGATGCTATGAAATTATGGTTTTAGTTGTATTGTGATGGATTGTTGGATGCAAATGTGTGGAAAACAGGGCTGTTTATAAGGCTAGGGTTGACCTAGAAACCCTGGAAATGTCGTTAAATATGGGCTGAATCGGATCTTGAAATGATAGAAATAAGGGAACTTACCAACTGCAGGTCATCGGCATGCATCGGTAGGTCATCGGCAGGCATCAATCATGGCTAGCATCGACACTCTATCCACGTGCGTTGACTCTCGTGCCACGGACATCTCCGCATCTTCTACGTGTCTTCTCTTGAATCCTTGTTTGAGCTTCCTTGTATATTTCTTCTCTTCTCCTTGGCCATCCTAGGTAACTCCAACAGCTTCAAGGCTCCAGCATCGCCTTTTTGATCCATCCTTCGAGTCCGGATCCTTGAATCTAAATATTTAACCACAAAAAGCGTAGATTCCGAACTTCGAGTTTCAAATGATAGAGATACAACTTAACTAGAAAAACATACAAAATGCAACCAAAAACTACTTAAAACTACCTAGAATGCCTATATAAATTATGCATTATAACTAATTAAGGGAACTTAGCAACTGCGTGCTCGCAATATTGCAATAACTACCTCCATCAATGATCACTGAATAAGTGATGCCTTGTACCTTATAACTAGAATGAGAGATGATTTCTCCTTGATCCATAATTGGTACCTCATAAGTGATGAGTTCTCTACGGGTGATGAGGCAACGATCATAATCATATGATTTTGGTGCAAATGTGTAGTCGTCCACCTTCTTTTAGGGACGACATGTTCTAGTTATTTTCATTGCCTTCCAAGGCCACCGACTCCTCCTCATTGTCCAACTAATTCTCGCATTGATGGATCATCAATGTCTTCTTCTACTTGGTACATCAACTAGCAAAATGCCCCCTTTTATTGCACTTAGAGCAAATCACCTCTTGTTCTTGCCCAAAAAATGGTTTAGACGGTGATAAACTCGGGAGACCCCTTCATGGGGCAAAATAGGATGGATCCCTATTATAAGTGTTTGGATAACTGAGTCCTTGAAGGATCTTAGAGGCCAACTCCTGTATATATATCATTAGGTGAAAAACCTGCGGGGACAATCGTAAATATGTACAAATATAAACTATACTGCTAACATCCTCCCTCAGTCACAGCTAGAGGTGAGCGAATAACAAGACTGGAACGAAAAGAAGTAAAAAAAGGAGTAGGTAATCCTTTTGTGAAGATGTTCGCATACTGATGTGCAGAAGGGACATGTAACTCGAACCTGGCGTAGAGCGACCTTCTCTCTGACGAAATGTATATCAATCTCGACGTGCTTGGTCCGCTGGTGCTGAACCGGGTTCGAGGAGAGGTAAACGGCTGAGACATTGTCGCAATAGACCAAGGTCGCGGCACGAAGCAGAACACGAAGCTCGCAGAGGAGGTTGCGTAGACAGCAGGTTTACGCCACGGCGTTGGTGACACCTCGATACTCGGCCTCGGCACTGGAGCGAGATATGGTCGCTTGTCGCTTGGAAGACCACAATACTAGATTATCTCCGAGGTAGACGGTGAAGCCAGAGGTGGAGCTAGCGGCGAGTTTCCGGATAACCCGCCCAGTCGGCGTCCGAGTAGGCTGTGAGGGTGTTGAAACGGTCGCGACAGAGGTGCAAACCCAGGTTACTGGTGCCCTTGATGTACCGAATGATCCTCTTGAGCCCCTGTAGGTGATGCTCACGGGGATCATGCATGTATAAGCAAATCTGCTGAACGACAAAGGCAATGTCTGGCCTAGTGAATGTCAGATACTTGAAAGCACCCGCCAGACTGCGATAGGCGGAAGGGTCATCAACCTTAGGACTGGAGGTAACGTCGAGCTTGGACTTGCAATCAACAGGAGTGGTGGCGGGTTTGCAAGACGTCATCCGAGCTTTGTCGATAATCCTAAGGGCATATTTCTTCTGATAAAGAAACAACTCATCCCGAGTGCGAGTCACAAAGACGCCGAGAAAGTAGCTCAGGGGACCAAGACCAATCATGGCAAACTCTGAACGCAGCAGTGCCATAAGGCGAGACAGCAATAATGAAGAGGATGCAGTGAGCACAATGTTATCAACGTACAACAAGAGATACTCAGTGTCAGATCTCGAATAGAACACAAAGAGTGAGTGATCTGACTAACTGCCCTGAAAACCAATCGCAATGAGGTACGTGGCGAATCGCTGATTCCAGGCACGAGGCGCCTGTTTCAACCCATAGAGAGACTTTTGGAGAAGGCAGACGTGAGAGGGTCGTGAGCGATCATAGAAGCTTGACGATTGATGCATATACACAGTTTCCTGAAGGTTACCGTGTAGGAAGGCATTCTTGACGTCCAACTGGTGAATAGGCCAGTCCTTAGTAAGAGCGATGCTCAACACAGTGCGTATGGTAACGGGTTTTACTACCGGGGTAAAGGTTTCATCGCAGTCCACACCAACCTCCTGAGACTTGCCATTGACAACGAGGCAAGCCTTGTGTCGTTCAAGTGACCCATCAGACTTGTATTTATGTTTGAACAACCACATGCAGTTAATGATATTAGAGTCCCGAGGCCTAGCAACGAGGTCCCACGTGCCATTTTTAATTAAAGCACTAAACTCATCGACCACGGCGGCATGCCAGTTCGGGTCCTGTAAGGCCTTTTGTGGTGACTTAGGTAGAGAGTATATGTGTGTGGATGGGGTGAGAAGGTTGTATTTGGGGTTGGGTTTGATCCTAGATTGGGATCTGGTGGTCATGGGTGGGGCGGGCGCTGCTAGGGGTGGCGGCCGCGGTACGGGTGCGACGGCCGCTGCATGTGCAGGTGCAGCAGGGGGGTGCGGCGGGTGTGGCGGCTGGCGCCGCAGGGTGTGGCGGCCGCGGCATGGGGGTGGCGGCCGCGGCATGGGGTATTGCCGCGGCGGGTGGGGCGGCGGTCGCGGCATAGGAGGGTTGCTGCCAAGTAAATGACGGAGGGGTGGGAATGTGGCGGAGTCGCTGGGTTCTTGGGGTGTGCTGACGGGGGGCTGAGGTTGGGAGGCGAAGGGGAAGGTATGTTCGTCGAAAATCACATGGCGAGATGTCACAACCCGATTGGTATCCAAACGAAGACAACGGTAGCCTCGATGGTTTGGGGAAATGCCTAAGAGCATGTTTATTGGTGAGCCCAAGGGCTCACCAATAATCCACATAGGCAAAAAAATAAAAGAAAAATAATAGAAGAAGTGAGGTGGCCATGAGCCTGGGGAAAAACAACCTTGAAGATGAGCCCGGGCTTATTGCAGTGAGGGCCACTACAGCGCTGCCATGTGGCAGCACTTGATTAATTTTTTTTAAAATCGATTTTTCTCTATTTTTGTTAATGTAAAAAATTTAAAAAAAATTATTTTTGAATGTAATTTCTTTTTATCTACCCATAAACACCCATATTGAATATGTTTTTTTTTAAATAGTGAAGTTAAAAGCCTCGGAGTGGGCTCACTGATAATTTGCTGAAAAGGTAAAAAATTAGGTTGGACTCTTTAACTGATGTGGCAGTTGATAAGTAAGTTAAGAGCCCGAATCGAGGCTCACCGATAAACATGCTCTAAAAAGACACATTTGATGGACCGTGGGGAGAGCTTGTGAGGAGCGGTGGCACTCATGTTGGGAAAGCAAAGACATCAAAACACTCGAATATGATTGTAGGAAGAGTGGCGATGGTAGAGTGCCAGGGTTGGGATGGAGTTGCCAATGGCCTTGGATCGTAGGATATTGTGGAGGTAAGTGACCATGTGAAGTGCTTCGACCCAAAAAGAGGGGGATAGAGAGGCATGTTGAAGGAGAGTTCGGGTTTTATCATTGAGCGTGCAGAGAATGCGTTCTGCTTTGCCATTTTGAGGTGACGTTTGTGGACAAGAGAAGCGGAGGGCTATCCCTTGTTGTTGACAAAAGGAGCGGATAATGTTGTTGTCGAACTCGCCTCCCATGTCACATTGAATGGCCTTGATAGGCAAACTAAATTGGGTTTGAACAAACCTGTGGAAACTAACAACGTGGCCCTGTGTTTCCGATTTATGGCGTAGAGGGAAGACCCAAACAAAATTGGTAAAGTCATCAAGAACAACCAAATAATATCGAAAACCACAAGTCGCAATGAATAATGTCAAAAGGTGCAAATGTAAGAGAATGGGAAATGCTAAAGGGATGTCTTTTGCTCTTGGCGATCTCACATGAAGTGCAAACGCCCGAGGGTTTATTACAAGAAAAGAAATTGCTAGAGCGGAGACATTGAAGCACGTGATCGCCAGGGTGGCCAAGATGAGCATGCCACAAGTTGGAACTAAGGGTGACGAGGGCGGTGGGGGCGGCAGTGGGTGAACTGTGGGCTGCGGCGAGTGGATAGAGGTCGCCGAAACTATTGCACCGCATGATTGGGGTCCCCGTATGAAGATCCTTCACAAGAAAACCAAAAGGGTCAAATTGGACTTCCTCGTGATTATCAATGGTAAATTGACGAACAGAGATGAGGTTCTTGACAATGTCAGGGGCAAGTAGGACGTTGTTAAGGCAGAGGGGTGGGCCAGTGGGGATGGCTTGACATGAACCGACAATGGAAAGGGGGGCACCATTTCTGACATAGATAGACGGTAAAGTGCTAGAATTAAAAAACAGTTTGTAGGTTACCTGGCGCGTTTGTCATGTGAGAGGAGGCCCCGGTATCCATATACCAGTTGTCGTCTGGCTGCTGAAGTCCCATGGTGGAGAAAGCGGCGGAGAGATCGGTGTGCAGGGGGGTCGCCGGCTGCGGTTGGGAGGTGTACAACGCCAGGGAAGAGGCCGCATGTGGTGGAGGGCGGTACAGGTGGATCATCAACGACGGTGGGTAGCCTGCCCACGTCGGATAAGGGCAGGGCGGCGGGGCGGGGAACCAAGGCTGTGGAGGGTACTGCGGCGGCCGCGGCATGTTGCTGCGGTCGCCGCCGTGGCCGCAACGGGTACCCCTCCCTCGCTCTCGGCCTCCGCGCTGGTTGGTCGGCCTGGGCTGGTTGGTAGGTGGGTTTTGGGGGAAAGGGTCCGTGGGCAGGAAGTCCTTGGAGGACACCAGGACATGGGATGGAGCCTCAAGGCGGCCCTGACGATTTTCCTCCTTGGAGAGCATGCTGCGAGCCACCATGAAAGTCGGCAGCGGAGAGGTGTTGCTGATCATACCACCGACGACGTCAAATTTGGTGGAGAGGCCATTGATAAGTTGAAGTACAAGGCGCTCTTCACTGACACTACTAAAAAAACAGGATTTAGCAACGGATACTTAACCACGAATACTAGGCGTGGCTATATTCGTGGCCAATAGCAATGACATTGGCGACGACTGTTAATAGCCGTTGCTATTTTCGTGGCTGGGTGGCGTCTTGGTATGCCACCTCATCAAATTCGTGGCTAATAGTAACGAACCTATGTCTGTGGCTGATTTCGTGGCTAGAATGGGGGATTGGACTACTAAATAGCCACGAATATAGCCACGATCGTTTGATTCGTGGCTGTATTCGAAGCTGGTCCGGCCATAATATTACATCCGTAGCTGAATCCATGGCTATTCGGTCCAGCAATCGTTAAGCATTTGGCCATTTAGTGGGCTTGGTCGCTAATAGGCCGGATGACTTACTATCTCTCAATTTTTTTAGATTGAATATGTCCATTAAATAGGGTGTTAGTAAAACCGGAAGTGAAAGCCCATTAGCCTATTAGAATTCAAAGCCCAATAAGCCCATAGAATGAAAGGGTATTAATGGGCTTCGTTAGCGACGACTGTATCCGTGGCTAAATCCGTGGCTATTACGTATGTTGTTAAAATTCAATGCGCTTGTACTGTACCCACAGACGGAGCCGACACGCGTCCATTCCCTACATTTTTCTGGTTGAGAGCATTTAATGGGGCCGGCCCACTTTGCATATTGTCTTCTAGCTCAATTCCAATCTCCATCCACTTGCATTTTGAAAGTTGGCAGTGTATGGTGGAGTCCGGCCTATTCATTCGTGGGTACGAGGTAAGCTGGGTAATTTGTTTTTTTTTTATATTTTGTTTAACTTTAGTTACATATATAATATATATTGCATATATATATATAATATATATATACAAATGAAAAGGGTTTTTTGAAATGGTATATAAATGGGTATTATATAAATGGGTTTATGGAAATGGTATATAAATGGGTATTATTTTGTTATTAAAGATTTAAATGGGTATTATATATACAAATGAAAAGGGTTTTTTTGAAATGGTATATAATTTGAAGAATATATTTGTAAATGTGATATGAAATATAAAAAATTGGTTGTAATTGATACATGTATGTTCAATTATTACAATATTTATTCAATATAATGTATGTAATTATATATTTGGAAAATTAATTAGTAATCAATGTTTAATTTAGTATGTAGTTTATTATTAATTTATTATGATTATATATACCATACAGATCGATTGATCGAATATGGACGATCGTTCCTGGATGTATGATATGTACTTGGAGGATCGTAGAGGATTAAAGTCTGAATACTTCGAAGGGGTGGATAAGTTTATAAATTTTGCTTGTGCTCAAACTTATTATGTCGATGAAGGTAAGATAAAATGTCCATGTCGGAGATGTGAGAATTGTTATTTCGAGAAAGTAGATGATGTGAAGGAGCATTTATACCGCCGTGGGTTTATGTTTGGTTATTATCGTTGGACGGCACACGAAGAACCTATTAGACATCCAAACCATGAGAAAATGGTAGGGGGCAACCAGTGGGCTATGTAGGATTACTTAACTGCAGAGCAAAGGATGGTGTTTGACATTGCAGGGCCGAACTTTGTTCCTCCTTCATAGTTTAGTGTTAATGTCGATGGTAATGATGAATTCCAACCGGCTGAAGTGAATGAGGTCGATGAAATGAGGGAAGATCCAGTAGCGACCGAGGAGGCTAATCTGTTGTCCACGCGGATCGCAGACGTGCTAAGAGCCGCTGATGAACTTGTGTTTCCAGGGTGTACTACACATACACAGTTGTCCTTTGTGAGCCGACTATGAGCTTGAAGTGCGATTATAATGTTCTCCAAAGCCTCTTTAATGGTTACGTGCAATTGTATGATGAAGTGTTACCTTCTGCCCACAAGATTCTCACCAGCTACTATGAAACTGAGAAGATAGTTCGAAATTTGGGGTTATCGGTGGAAAGAATAGCCATGTGTCCCAACAGTTGTATGTTCTATTGGAAGAATGATGCCAATGAAGAATCATGTAAGTTCTGCGGTGAAGCAAGATATGTTGTGGGTGCAGGCAGACGTAGGCCACATAAGGTTTTATTCTACTTGCCTCTTATTCCGAGGCTACAGAGATTATATGCTTCGAAGGTGACCGCCAGCCATATGACTTGGCATGCGGAGCACGTAACAAAGGAGGGGATGATGTGTCATCCTTCGGATGGAGATGCATGGAGGATGCTAGACATGAAGCATCCTGATTTTCTTCTAAGCCTCGTAATATTCGTTTGGGTTTATGCACGGATGGATTTGCTACATTTAACAAATCTGGTCAGAATTATTCTTGTTGGCCTGTGATTGTCACTCCTTACAATCTTCCACCTCATTTGTGCATGAGGCCCAAGCACATGTTTATGTCTTTGATAGTGCCAGGTCCTTGAAACCCAAAGAAGTTAATTGATATTTGCCTCCAACCTCTTGTTGATGAGTTGTTGCAGTTGTGGGACGTTGGAGTTGCTACCTATGATGCCTCGAGGAGAGAAAACTTTATTATGCGTGCAGCGCTACTCTGGACTGTCAGTGATTTCCCTGCATATGCTATGTTATCTGGATGGAGCACTGCAGGTCAGTTGGCTTGTCCGATTTGCATGGAATCGGGATGTGATGCATTTCACCTCGAAAATGGTCGGAAGACTTGTTGGTTCGATTGCCATCGGAAGTTTTTAGAGATTGATCACCCCTTCCGTAGGAACAAGAAGGACTTCTATAGAGGGCACGTGGAAACAGGATTGCCACCTCCATTGCTATCGGGGGAGCAGATATCGGAGCGGGTTCGTGCTTTCCCAACGGTAAGGAGGATCCTTCCTACAAATCTGATGAGTATGGGATTTCTCATAAGTGGACAAAACAAAGCATTTTCTGAAGACTTTCATATTGGAAGGACCTTCTAATCCGACACAATCTCGATGTTATGCACATTGAGAAAAATGTCTTTGACAATGTGTTCAACACTGTGATGGATGTCTCTGGGATGACAAAGGATAACTTGAATGCCCGGAAGGACATTCGCCTATATTGCCATCGACCTGAGCTGGAGGTAGCAGATGATTACAAGGGTGTGAAACCTAAAGCAATATATACTTTGACAAGAGAGGCGAAGAAGAAGGTGGGAGAGTGGTTGAGGACTGTCAAATTCCCCGATGGCTATGCTTCCAACCTAGGAAGATGTGTTCAGAGTGACGATTGCGGTCTCAGTGGAATGAAGAGCCACGATTGTCACGTGTTTATGGAGAGACTCTTGCCGATCACTTTCAAAGAGTTGTTGCATCCAAGCGTATGGGGCCCGTTAACTGAGTTGAGTATCTTTTTCCAAACAATTTGTTCGTCATCATTGTCAGTTTCTGTCATGGACCAGCTGATCTGAATGATTCCGCTATTGGTTTGCAAGTTGGAGCGTATCTTCCCTTTATCCTTTTTTGACTCCATGGAGCATCTCATAGTCCATCTGCCACATGAGGCCCGAGTGGGTGGTCCAATCCATTATCGATGGATGTATCCATTCGAGAGATTTCTATTTCAGCTAAAAAAGAAGATCGTCCAAAAGAGTAATGTAGAAGGGTCGATCGTGATGGCGTACTTACGGGAAGAAATAGCTAATTTCTCGGTGCACTACTTCCCTTCGCATGTTCCTTCCAAATTGAGGAGACCCGCCAGAAATGACGTCTTCGAGGGTGAAGGTCGTGCCTTATCTATTTTCAATCACACCGGCGAGGGTAGGGGGAAGGAGACAATAAGGTGGTTGACTGAAGAGGAAGAGTGGAAGGCCGCATACACATATGTGTTGCTCAACTGTCCGGAAGTACAACCGTACATTGAGTAAGTAAACAAACCGAGCACACTTCTCATCAATTTATTTATATATGACTGAAGAGGAATTTACTTACTATTACTTACTTTATTATGTGTAGGATATTTGAGAGTGACATGGGGGATAATGTGGGAGATGGCCTCATTGAAAACGAATTCGCGAATTGGTTTAAGAATTATGCAAGTGTTCGTAATTATACAAAATTCGATCCCATACGTCGTTGTATATTATATTGCATATGTAGTTACTTCGGTACGTGATTGTTTGATAGGCCTTAGATATAGGAAGTGGCTTGGGACCAACTGATCTTTTGTGGAGTTTGGCATGGGGACCTAATGTGAAAGCAAGAAGTTGGCCAAGATACTTTGTTAATGGCTATAAGTTCAACACTCTCGAACATGGTGTAGGGAAATCAACTATGAATACCGGCGTTTGTGTTCGTGGGTCCAACTATGCGACGAACGATTCAGATTTTTTTGGTCTCCTCGAAGAAATTATCGAGCTTGACTACCCAAGTGCCCTTGCTTACCCATTGAAAGTTACCTTGTTCAAGTGTCGATGGTTTGATCCAACGATAAGAGGAACTCAAATTCATCCCGTATACCAGTTTGTTGAAATCAATCTGAAAAAACTATATAGAAGGTATGAGCCTTTTGTTCTCGCGCAACAACCCACGCAGGTTTATTACGTTCAATATCCAGGAGCCACCTGTGACCGGATGGATTGGTGGCATGTGTGCAAGACAAGGGCTCAGAACAGGATAGAACAAAGGTGGGGATCCACGGGCCCAGCTGAAACAGATGCTTCTCAGTCCGATGAAATCGTCACCCCTGAATTCTCCATCGATATAGCAGTAGGTGATGCACCAACAACCTTGCGAGATCCTTCAGGTGCGTTTGTTGAAGTCGTCGATGAGTTTCTTGCTGCAGAAGAAGAGGGTGTGTTTGATGAAGTCGATGATGACGTTCTTGCTACAGAAGAAGAGGACGAGTTGGAGGCAACAACAAGCTGCGAAGAAGCCTCTGACTGACCACCTCGGTGAACTACAAGGTGTGTCAGATAAGCTCTGCTGAAGAAATTCATCCTGTCACCAAACAATATGTTTTCAGCAAAAGTGTCCAGAAATTCTGTTTTGGGATTTTTTATGCAATATCCAAACTAATGTAATTTTGCTTTGTGCCTATCTTTACTTGGAGGGTTTCAGAGCATAGGAACGATCTCAGAGCATATAATGTTCCATGACCAGATTGTAATACGCTTGACAGGGGTAGCAATATCCAAACTATTGTCATTTTTTGTTGGACATGTACAATTGGCCTATGAGGGAATCGAACCCCCTTCTATGTGCAATGCACAACGCTCTTCCATTGAGCTAAAAAGCCTTAAACCGGATGGATAGCAGCAACTACAACAACATCCATTCATCACTTTCCCAATCAGCAACCTTATGAGTGTTTTTGAAAATTTTCAATTTCATGGTTGGATTTTGTTTTTTTAGCAATTTAGCTTGTTTGATGGGTAGTTTTCTGCTGCTACTTAACCGTTGAATGCAAAAATTGAGTTTTGGAGTTGATTCATTATATTCTCTATCAATTTGATGTAAAACGTTTGCAGTTATATATCTTGCACACATTACAAGCAACAAACTTAGAACAATTCCATATTACAGGCACAATTATACTTCCATTGAATGCAAAAAAGACTGGAAATGAATTATACGATCAACAAACTTACTAGTCTACTAGTTCTTCAAATAAAACCTAAAATCTAGATGCAAAGCAAATCGTAGCAATACCCAATTGAAACACAAGGAACAGAAATTCCAATCGGAACTGATGCCAATACCCAAAACAAAACACAAGGAACAAAGAATCGCTTGAAAGAGAAGGAATGGATGCCAATACCGAATTGAAACAGAAGGAACACGAATTCGCTTCATCGCCAATTCAAACAATAAGAGAAACAATAAGGGAGGCGAGGATGCTTACCACTAGAGTGGGAGGAGACAGAGATATTTCCGATCGGATTGCGCGAGTTTGAAGCCAATTCGAAGCCAATTCGAAGCCAAATCACCAAATCGGAGATGCAATTCCAACTGGTGACGAACCCTAGAACAGTTCCACACTCGAATTCGAAGCTAGTGGTTAGGGTTTGTATTCGATCTCAGTCTACAACTAGAGTGGGAGGAGACTGAAAAATGGGCCTTTAACGAATTGGATTTTTAATGAAGTTGGGCTTTTTAATGAAATTGGGAGGAGGGGATGAAATTGGACCCATCTGCTTTTAAGTGTCTCAGAGTTTTAGAGAGAACTCAAAATTTCATCCAAAATTTCCGAGGGAACACAAAATTTGAGTGGGAAAATTGAATCGTCAAAATTCCAAATCCCTAATTTCATCTCACTCTCTCTCTTTCATCTCTGTCAAACCCTAAGCACAGTATCTCTCTTTCATTTCACTCTCTGTGCCACCCTTTTCCGAAACCCTAACCACACCGAAGCCATAAGGAGAGGTGCTGTGAGGAGGTCTACCCGTAACGGAGCCGCCGCCAGACCACCAATTGCTCTGACCACGGGAAGGGGTAAGGCTAAACCAGCACCCACTCCCTCGGCCGCCCAATCTCCACCCCACACTGCGCCATCTCCACCTCCCACTACGCCATATCCACCTCCCACTTCCCCCTCTCCACCGGTCAACTCTCCTACCAGGGCTTCAACCCGAAGACCACCTACCAGTCGCCTCTCTCAACCACCGATCCCTAAACCTCCAACCAGAGCGTCATCCCGGAGAAAGCTACCCACTGCCTCCTTTTAACCGATAACCCAGCTACCCACTCCCTCCTCTTCAACGGTAACCCAGCTACCCACTTCCACCGGTCCTCCCGTCAACAAGAGCATCACCCTAGAGAAGTCGCCCATCTGTGGCCTCCCAAACGATGAACTCTTCACCCACTGCGCCCTCTCCACCGGTTACATCTCCTCCCACTGTGGCCTCTCCATCCTCTTAACACGGGCCCTCTGCCGGGACTTTGGCGTCATCCCAATCTTCAGCCCGTGTTAACAACAATGAGGGGGAATCATCTTTACACACTGAGGAGCATGCAGAGTCGCAAAACCCAGATGACGAGGATGCCACAGCCAGTGACGAGGCTGTTAGGTGGAACAGAAAGGTGCACATTCAACTGGTGAATGGAACGTAAGTCGTGGCTAGCCTTTCCCTTTCAATTTTATTACTCTGAATTTTCCTTCTCTAAAATGACTAATCTAATTTGAGGTTTCCTAATTGTTGTCATTGTATATATGATGCATATAAATATACACACATTGAACTGAAAATAATTGACTGTGAAAGTTTTGGACTTATTAAACTGAGAGGAAATCAATTGAATGTGAAAGCAAAGTTGATGTTGAATAGATAAATTGAATGTGAAAGCAATTGACTTATTAATGTAATTTTAGGTTTCCATTTTCCGAATTTTCATTTATCTGAATTGGTGACTGTAATTTGATGAGTTGATTATTAACGATAATGATATACTGAGGACAGCCACATTTGCATCATTCATCTCTTCATTCTCTTTGTTGAGCAAGTCACAAGAACTAATACCTTGTTTTTTGGGTATTGCATGATGAAGATTTGATGCAAGCAATCCTGCATTTAGAGTCCTCAGACAGGCGATTCATTCTAATTTCGATGGCCCATATATACGGTGGAGCAATGTTCCTGAACCAACAATGGAGTTAGGTGGGAGATGTTCAAGGTATGACACAATTCAATCAAATGCTTACATGTATTGCACACACATATGAATTGAATATATAACATTTGTTTATTTATTCTTGAATCAATCAGAGTCGATGTACATGGGATGAACAACAATTCCCAGAGTCAGTCGTTCGCAAAGCTTTCAACAAAAATGGAGGAGACCACCTGAGGAATGTATTTGGGAAGGCTCGCACGGGAAAAACAAAGAAGAAGCCTATATGGGTGAAGCAAGTTATATGGGCCAAGATGTGGGAGATATGGAAAAAGGAGGACAAGTTCAACCACCAATCTGAAGTGAACAAGCAAAACGGAGTTGTTGCAACAGAGAAAGGCACCCCAATTTTTAGTGGTGGATCGGTGTCCACAACCGTAATTAAGAAGCGACTGGTAATTTCCATGTTGTTTTCCGATTTACTATATTCTCACTCCTTACATTATTTAAACTTACTGTCTTTATAAATTTTATATCTGTGATATGTATAGTTAATGAATAAATTCAATTCTTGTAGAGGGAGGAGCTTGGAGCGGATCCAACACCAAAACAAACCTTTGAAAGGTGTCATAGAAAAAGAGATGGTTCTTGGGCGGGTGCTCAGTGCCAAGATACTGTGGTAATTACTTACAAACTCAAGTTTTTCTTTAATTACATTTTTCTGCTATGGTCTGGCATACTTGCTTACAATAATTGAACTTGAATTATGTTTTGTTATATGGTTTTTCTTTAATTATTGTCAACCATGGCATGGTTTGTTATATGGTTTGTTATCTGGCATTTATCAAGCTTTGAATTTCTAGGACAAGTTTATCTGAGAATGGTTTGTTATATGGTTTGTTATCTGGTATGGTGTGTTATATCTTTATTGTCAACCATGTAAGTTTGTCTGAGAATATCTGATTCTGTTATTGAGAGAATATATCTGGCTTACTTGCTTACAATATGGTTTGTTATCTGGCATTTATCAAGGTTTGAGTATTGTTTGTTATCTCGCCTTTATCAAGCTTTGAGTATATTGTTTGTTATCTGGTTTTTTCCTACTCTGGTGTTTCTACTCTAGTTTGTTATCTGGCATTTGTCAACCATGGTATGGTTTGTTTCTGCTATGGTCTGGCTTACTTTCTACTATGGTTTTTCCATCTGTTCCTGCTCAGCCTTCATGTTCCATTCTTTTTCTTTGAATTTCTAGGACAAGTATGATCAGCTGCTTGAAGAGAAAATCGTAGATGATGATGACCTGTTTGAGAATGGACCCCATTCTATTGACACAGACGCTGTGTGGCTCAAGGAAACAGGTGGTGCGAAGCGAGGCTGGGTTCTGGGCATGGGATCGGAGTCTCAACGTATTTTGAAATCAGCGCCGTGTCTGCAAACTGGTGCCCAGGTATCTGCATCAGCTCGTTCTGGAAATATGAAGGATTACGTGTTGAAGGAGCTCTCCACCTTCAAGGAAGACTTGAGGAAGGAAATGGTGGAGTTGGGGGATCATGTGCAGACCTAGGTGGCCACAAATCTCAGGGAAGAAATCTTCTCAATTGGCGATAGAGTGCAGTGTTCGAAGGCGGGGGTGGTAGTAGGAGATTCAAATAATTCAAAATAAAACAAAGCACAACTAGACTATCTCCCTGTCCCAAACAAATAATACAAGAATCCCCTCCCTTGTAGTAATAGGGTAAATCAAGATCGAATCCACGAGGAGGTATGTCAGCGCTTCCCTTGTTGTACTCACGATCAAAGCTTTCGACCTCAGCAGACACTCGATATCGAGTATACTGGTCAATATCGACCTCAGTTCTGGTTGATTTCCTAGCGCAGTTCCTGCAGAAGACAAAACAGCAAGTCGACGTCGTGACAGACCTCGATATCGATGTTAGACCTCGATGTCGACCCCTATGGTCGATTTCGATGCTTGTCACATAAATTGTTTTCGTAACCAATTTGTCGGAAAAGAGTCCGAAGAAAATAGGATGGAGAAGGAAGATGAACAGAAACAAAACCAAGCTTTTATGAAGAATTTAATTAATTAAAAGGCTTCCAAAGTCGGGGTTTCATGCCACAATGATAACAATGCAAGTTTCATGCTAAAGATATGAACTTTAATGTCTTTCCATCAAATAACTTTCGTTATCAACACTTAGGTGATTAGAGGCTCTCGCATATTTCCTAAGAGTTACTATCCAATTCATGAGCAATTCAAGTTTACAATATGAGTGGCTTTCGCTTCAATAATGCAAATAATGAATCTCCCTAACTTTCGTCAAGGATCATGCATGGGGTAGAAGACGGAATCTCATAAAAGTCATACCTTTTACGCACTTACCTCACATTGCTATCGTCGGGCTCACCCCGACCCTAGAAGTGGTTGACTACTCGCTCCTCATCATGCACATCATCATCATTATTGTTGAAAGAAAGCTACTTTGAATTAAAACTCCGAAAGAAAGTACAACCGAACAAGCCACTCCGCTCTCGCTTTACAACTCTACTCGGCTTCCTCTCTCTCTCTATTCGTCACTACTCTCTATGTAACTGAAATTCTCTGCAAAATTGGATACCTAAACTCAGCCCTATTGGCCTCTATTTATAGATGTTGATAAGGACTCGAAACCTCATCTTTATTCTCTAAGATAAACTAAAACAAAGTAAAAGCTAAAACTTCATGGTGAAATCAGCCTTCTCATGATAGATCTGGTGTTTGATGATAGGAAATCTCGACCTTTGGATAGACATTGCAAGCATTGGATCGAATTCTATCAAAAATCGGAGTCGGATTCCTCTGTTGGCATGGTCGATATCGACCCTAAGACATCGATATCGACCCCTTCAAAACTTCATCTCTAGCCTCTCCTTCTCCTACTCGAACTGGCACTCGACTTCTATCAATTTGGTCGATCTGGTAGCATTGATATCGACCCCCAGAAGTCGATATTGACCCCTTCTGTGTCGACATGCTCTGTTTCATTTTCCTGCTCGATTCCTATGTCTCTGATGTACTCGATGTCGAGGTCTTCAGTCGATTTCAACCTCTTCAGAAGACTTTGAGTTCTTTTTTTTCGCTCTTCCGAATTCATCCATTTTCATCCTGTTTTCTGCGAAATCATATGGAAAATCGTGCAAACCCATATATTTGACATTTAAGTATAAACTACACTAATCCATGTTTTTCCATTAATATGCATGCAAAAGACAATAAAATGGATTCATATGTGCATAGAAAATATGGCAATTTGCGCGCACATCAAACACCCCATACTTAAGCTTGCTTGTCCCCAAGCAATACCTTTAATGGTCATTCAGGGGAAGAAAGTAAACCCTCAACATCATAGATTCATTTTTCATATGTCCCTACAACCAATTGCCATCCTTGATAAGGTACTTATGTCAACCAAGTCCATGCCTGTGCATAAAAGCAATTTTAGCGACATAGCATTAATAATCAAGAGGACTTTTGCAAGCATGTGAGAAGTGGATTGGTAAAAGGCTAAATGTGGGTTAATATTTGGCTATGTGGTGTTAAATCCGGGGAAACATAAAAACATTCCACATTCCTTCTTCATAATGTCTCACCTTTCACTCATCGCTCAATGCTTTTTTCAATATTATGCTTTTACCTCTCTAACCTTAGCACTGCCTTCTCGCGAGTCGCAAACATGGGTGTCATGAATGGCCCCGGATACTTAGTACTTCGGACTCCTCACCTTGTGTCCCATCCTGTGGAACTATTATCTCAACGCAAGCAGGGTCGACCCACCTTTATCTCCTGAGGTGATCGGATTTTTTCTCGCTCATTTAATTTTCCATATTTCATAATTCTTCTATTCCTGCCAACAACTTCATATATGCACAACTCCATATAACTCCAAAGATGACATCCATTCTCAACATTGTCCCCGGATAAGGTATAAAAATGGGCAATATGTGTATATGTGGAGCAATAATGGTCATGATAAGGCTCATATATGGCTTTGTGACTTTTGCAATGATGCATAGGTAAGGCTAGGATATGAACTTGTATAAGTAAGCACTTTGTATTGAATTTTCATAAAAAGTCCTCTATCATCTTATTATGCATATGTCAAAAGCAACTTCAAATTTTCATCTCCTTTATGTTTTTCTCTTCTTGCACTTCATTGGGTCTTCCCTTAACTAGGCAATTTCAGGTTTTATCTCTAATGAATCTAATTTTGCATCATAGAGCTCTTTTTTATACTTCCATGACTCTTTCTTTTTCAGAATTTTTGATGGGGGTCATATTTCTCTTTTTTTTTTCTTTTTTTTTATATTTCGCAATTAAAGTATAAATATGCAACTCTAAACTAAGTATGAATATGCAAGTAAGCCTTTCCCCCACCCCATACTTAAAATTTTACAGTGTCCTCACTGTATTAGAACTAGGGTTAAGAAGAAAACTTACTAAACCGTCACAAATTTCAGGAGTCGAAGAAGACAACAAGCATGGTCGATATTGACCCTTAACATCGATATCGATGTCTCTCTTGATTTCTGCTCAGGCTTCAGGGTGATTTGGCCTCGACCAAAAACCTTATCCATGTCGACCTTGAGGTCGATTTTGATGTCTGACATCGATTTCGATGCCTTTCTGTGTGCTTTTCTCTCTCCTACAATTTGAATACTAAACACAAAATATGCAAAACAATAAAGTGTCTAAAACCAAAACAAAAGTTGTCTAAAACTAAAACTATGTCTTTGTTACAAGCTCTAGACTTTTAAGTCGCTAGGCCGACTTCCTCTTTCGTGCTTCTCAAGGCGGCATCTGCAGAGCCCATGTGGCTTGGGCCTCAAATATTACTCCTTTTTTGTCTCGCAGCCGCATTCCGCGAGGATTGATTTGATTCACCGTGAATGGTCCTAAGTTCTTATCTTTGAATCTTGTAGGGAACCAATGGTCTTTAGACTTGGCAACATAGACCTTGTCTCCTATCTCATATTGGCTTGAATCATCATCGGATACCCTACATAAGCGCACATGCCAAGGCACACCTCTTCCAAATAATGCTAAGTCCTTAATTGTAATGGAACAAGAGGAATCCGTACCTTGACTTACCTTCTTCTCAGTCCGAGCCTGTGGCTCAGGTCGATGTCGATGTTCAGAGGTCGATATCGACCCCTGTTGTACACCTGGAGGATCAGTCGATTTGGAGAGTTTTGACTCGATATGATCAGGTCGACTTCGACCCTCAGAGGTCGATATCGAGGTCTCCTTGCCTCCCTTCTTAGTGCTGATGGTGGTCGATTTCGATATGGTGTGGTCGATATCGACCCTTGACCCCGATTTCGATGTTTCCCCTTTTCCTCCGTCGACCCCATACTTATGACCTGTCACAGAATCTTGAACATTAGTGGTCGATATCGACTTACCTGGGTCGATTTCGATGTTCTGTTGAGCTGCTTTGTTCAAGATTGCTTCAACTTCCTCTATTTGGGCTTCATTGTTGGCTTTTATCTCCATTGGCCCTTGACTTCTCACCGTCTCGTTGAAGGCATACTCTATTACTTCATCACTACTTGTGAATGAAAGCAATCCTTTCTTTACGCTGATGTTGGCATTGACGGTTGCTAGGAATGGCCTACCTAAAATAATTGGACAAGCAGGGTCCTCCGCTATATCAACAACTAGAAAATCGGCAGGCACAAAGAATTTACCTACTTTTACTGGCACATCCGTTACTATCCCAGTTGGAATCACTACCGTATTGTTAGCCATGTACAATCTTGCATCTACGGGCTCCAGAGGACCTATCTTTACCTTGTGCCAAATGGCTAGTGGCATCATGCTAACGCTAGCGCCCAAGTCAACTAAAGCATTAAATTTAAATTGACCTAGACCTATAGCGATAGAAAACTTACCTGGGTCCGCCCGCTTTTATGGTAGCTCCAACCTGTTGCACTCCTCTGCGATCTCAGAGAGCGATCGCTTCTTACCCAAGATGTCCTAAAGGAACCTTACATAAGATGGCATCTTGTGAAGTGCCTCTGTGAATGGTATAGAGACATTAAGTCCTTGGAGCATCTTCACGAACCGTTGGAACTTCTTTTCTGCTGGGTCCTTAATCACCTTTCTAGTTGTGAATGGCAACACCTTTTTCTTTCCCGCGGCTGCAGTAAGATCGACATCGACATCAGTAGGGTCGATATCAACTGGAGGAGTCGATTTCTGTGGTGACGCTGAATTAGGGTCGACATCGACAGGAGGGTCGACATCGACGTCACCTTGGTCGATATCGACAGGGGGGTCGATATCGACGTCTGTTCTGGCTCCTTCTCCTCTGCTTTTTGCTTGGGCGTTTGTAATTGACGCCCACTCCTTAGGTTTACTGCCGCAATGTGACCAGTGGTTTTGCCCTTTTGGTTGGGCACAGTGGATCCAAGGAGTGATCCTGACGCTTTGGGCATTGCTTCCGCCAATTGACTCATTTGAGTCTCCATATTGCGCTTCCAAACGTCGATCTCCCCATGTCTAGAATTGATGCCATGTAGCTGAGTATGGACGGAGTTATTGGCTTGTTTGAACTCAGCGTGGTTCCTCTGCATCTCATCAAGGATGATTTGCAGGTCATCTTTCTTATTCTCCCGCTCAGGGTGCCCTGGTGCCCTATATGTTGGGGGATCCCTTTGATAGAACCTTTGATCACCCAAATTTTGTTGATTGCCCCCTCCATAGGGGCCTCTCGTCCATTTGACCTCCTCATGTTGTTCCACCATGGATACTTGCTCAGTATGTGGACAGGCACTAGTGTTATGCCTTGTTGAGCCACACTCCTGACAAGGTTGATTGTTGCTCAGGAACCTTACTTGCTTTTGAAGGCAGCGTGTTTGATCGTTATGGAATTGTTGCCGCACTTCGGGATCTATCTCCCTTGGAGGCTCATATAGTGGCATAGATGGGGCAGGCCTTGCATCATAGGCCGCAGCAGCCCCATAGGTGTTGTCAAAGTTCACAAGCCTCTCAATGGTCTCTCATGCCTCCGTTGGTGTAAGCTCAATGTACCGATAGGAGGTATATGAATTTATCCTCTACTTGTTCGGCGCATCAAGGGCGTTATAAAAGATTTCCTGGATGACATATGGAAGTTTCCCATGCGTCGGGCATGATCTCAGCAAGTCCATAAAGCGCTCCCACGCCTGTGCTAGTGTTTCACCTGGCTTTTGTTTGAAAGCCGTGATCCCTTGTCGCAGCATCGCCGTTTTAGAAGGTGGGAAGAATTTGTTCAAGAATGCATCTTTAACCTCCGCCCATGTCCTTAGCGATCGTGGAGCCAAACTTTCTAGCCATTGTAATGCCTTCCCTGCCAAAGACCATCGAAAAGATTTTAGTCGCACATACTCTAAGTTTACTCCATCAGCAACTGTTTCACATAAGTACATAAAAGTAGAGATGTGTTGCAGGGGGCATTCATTATGTCTTCCTTCAAAAGTATTTCTTTTAATCTCAGATAGGAAGTTAATTTTCAATTCATAATTGGAGTGAGGAATTATAATGGCAGATTCAGGAACATGAAGCGGCGGATGCATGTATTGCATCGCCGTCTGTGGATACTGATTTAGCCGTTCTTGGGCTTGTCTGCGCGCATCCTCCTCCCTATCAGCACGGGCTCGCTCAGCAGCAGCGGCGGCCCTTTCAGCAGCGATTGTAGCATTGTGGTCCTCGATCTCCTTCCTCAACCGCTCTATGATCTCAGCCTGCGTCTAGTTGTCAACCATGATGCGAATTGCTTTGTTGCGAAGATGGTAGAAACGTTCAGGCTCGTTGATGTGTTCCAGGATAGGTCCGCGATCAGAACGTCGCATAAACCTGCAGAATAAGCTCAGAAAAAGATCGTGATTAACTTAGGTGGCGATTTATTACCTCCCCGGCAACGGCGCCAATTTGTTCGAAGGCGGGGGTGGTAGTAGGAGATTCAAATAATTCAAAATAAAACAAAGCACAACTAGACTATCTCCCTGTCCCAAACAAATAATACCAGAATCCCCTCCCTTGTAGTAGTAGGGTAATTAAGGATCGAATCCACGAGGAGGTATGTCAGCGCTTCCCTTGTTGTACTTACGATCAAAGCTTTCGACCTCAGCAGACACTTGATATCGAGTACACTGGTCGATATCGACCTCAGTTCTGGTTGATTTCCTAGCGCAGTTCCTGCAGAAGACAAAACAGCAAGTCGACGTCGAGACAGACCTCGATATCGATGTTAGACCTCGATATCGACCCTTATGGTCGATTTCGATGCTTGTCACAGAAACTGTTTTCGTAACCAATTTATCGGAAAAGAGTCCGAAGAAAATAGGATGGAGAAGGAAGATGAACAGAAACAAAACTAAGAATTTTATGAAGAATTTAATTAATTAAAAGGCTTCCAAAGTCGGGGTTTCATGCCACAACGATAACAATGCAAGTTTCATTCTAAAGATATGAACTTTAATGTCTTTCCGTCAAATAACTTTCGTTATCAACACTTAGGTGATTAGAGGCTCTCGCACATTTCCTAAGAGTTACTATCCAATTCATGAGCAATTCAAGTTTACAATATGAGTGGTTTTCGCTTCAATAATGCAAATAATGAATCTCCCTAACTTTCGTAAAGGATCATGCATGGGGTAGAAAACGAAATCTCATAAAAGTCATACCTTTTACGCACTTACCACACATTGCTATCGTCGGGCTCACCCCGACCCTAGAAGTGGGTTGACTACTCACTCCTCATCATGCACATCATCATCATTATTGTTGAAAGAAAGCTACTTTGAATTAAACCTCCGAAAGAAAGTACAACCGAACAAGCCACTCCGCTCTCGCTTTACAACTCCACTCGACTTCCTCTCTCTCTCTCTATTCGTCACTACTCTCTATGTAAGTGAAATTCTCTGTGAAATTGGATACTTAAACTCAGCCCTATTGGCCTCTATTTATAGATGTCGATAAGGACTCGAAACCTTATCTTTATTCTCTAAGATAAACTAAAACAAAGTAAAAGCTAAAACTTCATGGTGAAATCAGCCTCCTCATGATAGATCTGGTGTTTGATGATAGGAAATCTCGACCTTTGGATAGACATTGCAAGCATTAGATCGAATTCTATCAAAAATCGGAGTCGGATTCCTCTGTTGGCATGGTCGATATCGACCTTTAGACATCGATATCGACCCCTTCAAAACTTCATCTCGAGCCTCTCCTTCTCCTACTCGAACTGGTACTCGACTTCTATCAATTTGGTCGATCTGGTAGCATCGATATCGACCCCCAAACGTCGATATCTACCCCTTCTGTGTCGACATGCTCTGTTTCATTTTCCTGCTCGATTCCTATGTCTCTGATGTACTCGATGTCGAGGTCTCCAGTCGATTTCGACCTCTTCAGAAGACTTCGAGTTCTTTTTTTTCGCTCTTCCGAATTCATCCATTTTCATCCTGTTTTCTACGAAATCATATTGAAACTCGTGCAAACCCATATATTTGACATTTAAGTATAAACTACACTAATCTCATGTTTTTCCATTAATATGCATGCAAAAGACAATAAAATGGATTCATATGTGCGTAGAAAATATGGCAATTTGCGCGCACATCGTGCAGGAACAGGTAAACACAAGCGTAAGGCAGGACATGGCAGCCATTGGGGAGCAACTGATGGGTGAGACTAATAAGGCAAATCAAGAGTGGCAGGAGAAGCTTCTCAGCACCATGATGCATTTCTACAAGGGCAAACGCCCAGCAAAGTAAGTTGGTGTTTTTCTGGTTTTGAAATGGTTTGTTGGACTTGTCGTATTTTGGTTAAAACTGGTGGATGTATTTTGGATTGTCGAACTTGCGGATGTATTATTGATTGTTTAACATTGGTGACAGCGTTGTGTATGTGTATAGCACGAACTTTATATGCATGATGTTTACTAATCTATTTGGGAGCATTAGATATAACATTATATATATATACTCAATCGTATAAATAGCGCATCCAAATAATAGCAACAACGTAAGCCACGAATTTAGCCACAACCCTGGCAACGATGTCCGCCTCAAAACAAGAAACAACATCAGCAACGACTTTAGCCTCAAAGTTAGCCACGAACATAGCCAAACATTTGCAACGACATGTTCCCTGCCACGAATTCAGCCATAAAATTAGCCACGCCAAATTTAGCTAGACATTTGCAACGACCGTTTCCGACGCTGTCGTTGTCGCGACAACCATGACAACCATAAGTCATACCCAGCCACGGAATTAGCATAAATTTAGTCACGAGGCATATGGCTACGGATGGCCCAACCGTTGCTGAGTCCGTGGCTAAACCGGTTAGCCACGGTCATTCGTTGCCAAATTCATTGCTATTTTCCGTGGCTAATCCTTTTTTTTAGTAGTGTGACCTTGTGTCCGACATCGCCAAGTTGATCAGCGATAGCCTTGATTGCAAGGCAATAGTCGGATACGGTTGAGAAACTCTCCTGACGGGTGTTGATGAATTTGCCCTCAAGATCCGCAACCATAGCGGATTGATTGTCATGAAAAAGGCCCTTGATACAGAGCCAAACATCACGAGCGGTGGAGCCGGGTTGGAGGACAGTTATCAGAACATCCTCAGAGATGGTAGCATAGATCCAACCGAGCACGATGGAGTCGATGCGGTTCCAGAGAGGCTCAGGGACATCATCGGGTCGGTCGAAACCGTCGATGTGGATGAGGACGTCATGTCCCCGACAGGCGGTGGTGAAGAGTTCCGCCTAGGTGTGGTATTGAAACTTCTTCAGGTCTAGGGTTAGGGGAATTTGATTTTTGATGTTGGTAACGGATTGAGCGGAATGAAAAGGGTTTTGTGGCTGCGGTGGGGGCGGGGGGTTGACAACGTCAGCCATCTGGAAAGGTAGGGAGCGGCGATGGCAAGAGGAAGCAGCGGCGGCTGAAAAGGGGGAGGCGGCAGCGGTGGCGGCTGCGGGGGCGGCGGCGGCGGCAAGGGAATGAGGGGTAGCGGGTGGAGCGGCGACGGCTAGAGGAGCGGCGGCGGCGGGATCGATAGAATATGTGAAACGAAAAATTAGGGTTTCATAAAAGGCTTTGATACCATGTAAGTGTTTAGATAACTGAGTCCTTGAAGGATCTTAGAGGCCTACTCCTGTAAATATATCATTGGGTGAAAATCCTGAGGGTACAATCGTAAATATGTACAAATATAAACTATACTGCTAACACCTATGACCCATTTCGGATGTCTCCCTTTGTTGGCGTGATCCCTGCGAACACAAAGGGACCGAAGGAGTAGAATCATACCTTTGTGGTCTATTGGAAGACCAATTTTGCCTTCGATGTTGATGCTGCTCGAATAGCCTAGATGTCTTATGGACCATCTAAATGACGATGTTAAAGTCGTCTAAAATATCCATATTATCTCTAAGATAGGTATGAAGTCCCAAAAGAAACTTTATTTGCAATGCACAAATGGATTGTCAATATACACCGACTTTGCATAACAAATCTTCAAGGTCATTAAAATAAACATCTGGTTGACGACCATTTTGCTTGCAAAGTTCAAGTTGCAACTGCAGAGTACATTGCCAATGTTATGGAACATAACGTTGTCTCATATGAACTTTTAATTCGGCCAAGATTAAGGTAAAAGAAATTGGTCAGAATTAGCGTCATGTACCTCCTATGTCCACCAAGCGCGAGAATTATTGATGAAGTGGATGGTGACTATATCGACTTCATTTATCTCTTCATAATCACAATAGAGGTGCAAAAAATTGGTATTGCTCTCCCATTCCAAGTAAGTCGTTGATAAGGCATATTTTAGTAGGCATTACCGGCTATTTTAGGTGCATTTCATTGTCACATAGTCATGTTTTAGAGTTAATTTTGCGTATTTCTCTTCTATTGGTGATGTTCAGAAACTACGGTATTTTGTTGGAATTTATGGAGATTCGTAGTTTTCAGGTAATGAATAGCTTGGAGAGAGACGAAGAAGGAAGTCCAAAGAGCAAGGAAGAAGTCAAGGAAGGGTTAAAAGCAAAATCGGGAAGCTAATTAGGAATGAGCTGAAACGAAAGACAATGGTCAAACCTCATCTTTGGGCTTTTAAAGACATTGAATTAGGTTCTGATGTATGTATGAGAGTTGTAGTCCTCGAAAATATCTTTCCAACACATATTCATACGCGTCAATCGGATGAACGAGGACTCCGGAAAGCGCATTACAAATTTAGTTTGTCGGAGCCGTCGCCAGCCGCAGTCACGAGATCCCTGTTGCCAGAGTGAATATTGTTGCGGCTGTGAGATCCGTGTCGTCGCGACGATAGTGTCAGAAATCTTATATTTGGATAAGAATTTTATCTTTTCGGTTTGGAAATTCTGTCTTTGATGCACGTCAATCCTTTGCAGCTGGGTTGATTTATTCATATTTAGGTTATTTTATTATTTAAATTAGGATTTAATATTTTAGGATTTTGATCTATCAACTAGGATAATTTAAAGGGAGAATTGTGCTATAGGCCATAATTAGGGCCTTTATTAGGAAAATGTCCACCATTCCCTTCCAAATTGGCAAAATGTCCACCTTCCTTCCCTTGCCCCCTTTGCCCCTTTGTCCCCCCATGCGCGCCCCCTGTGCTCCCCTCCTGTTTCAGCACATTTGGTTTCAGCAACCCTATTTCAGCTTTTTTTTTCGCGCGTTGCTGAAACTGAAGTTACTGAAACCAAATTTGCTGAAACCGATGTTGCTGAAATTGTTGAAATTAGTTTTTTTTTCCCGCGCGTTGCTAAAACCTAAGTTGCTGAAATCAGAGTTGCTGAAACCAGTGTTGTTGAAACCAGAGTTGCTTTTTTTTCGCGTCACCACTTCGACACCGGAGTTGCTGAAACCAAAGTTGTTGAAATCAAAGTTGCTTTTTTTTCTTTTTTTTTCCGCGTCACCACTTCGACACCGGAGTTGCTGAAACCGGAGTTTTTTTTTTCAAAAAATGCTGAAATGCTAAAAAAATATATATTTTGATGGTTATTTATAATATAAATATAATTTTTAAATAATAAATATATACCTTAATTAATTTATTATATTGAAAATATCAAAAATTATAATTCTAACATTTAAAAAATCAAGATAGTATATATTGACAATATCACGAATAAAATATCAATGTAAATAATAAAAGTGAACATTAATTATATGCCATTAGTTAAATCTATTGATTGTTATTTTTAAAATTTTTATATTCTAATTCAGATTTATTATTTTTATGATTTGGACTTTTAATAGATTTTTAAGTAGAATGTAGAATGTAATTTTAGAATGATGGGACTTACACTAGTGTGCGTATGTATGTGTATATATATATATATAAAACCAGGGGTGATTTCTAAATAGGTCATAATTAGGGTCTTTATTAGAAAAATGTTCACTCATCCTTCCAAATTGGCAAAATGTCCACCTCCCTTCCCTTGCCCCCTTTGCCCCTATGGCTCCCACGCACGCCCCCCTGTGCCCCTTTTTGTTTGAGCACCTTCGGTTTCAAAAACCCCTGTTTCAACAGTTTTTTTTCCGTCAGCGCTTCGACACCGGAGTTGCTGAAACCGAAGTTGCTGAAACCGAAGCTGCTAAAATTGTTGATGTAATTGCTGAAATTAGTTTTTTTCACGTGTTGTTGAAACCGAAGTTGCTGAAATCGGAGTTGCTGAAACCGAAGTTGCTTTTTTTTCTGTTTTGTTTTCGTGTCACCACTTCGACACCGGAGTTGCTGAAACCGAAGTTGTTGAAACCGGAGTTGCTTTTTTTTTTACGTTATCACTTCGACACCGGAGTTGCTTTTTTTTCTTGTAAGCGGAAAATGCTGAAATGTTGTAATGATGAAATACTGAAATGCTGAAATATATGGTTGTGGGTAAGATATAGTAGCTCACTCAATTTTATAAGAATTAATTTCAGCATTTCAGCATACGAATTTTGCTAATAAAGAATTAATTTCAGCATTTATCCAAATCTTTCAACAAAGCATTAGAAGTCCAAATCCATTTCACAAGGTGAATCAATGTATTTAGGCACCAATCCACATTTAAGCATTAGAAGTCCAAATTAATTCAATTTGTTTCCGCATTTTTATCTGAAGAGGTTTTTTTTAATAAAAAAATTTATCATTTGAAGAGGATTTCCGCATAGTAACAATGGTAGGAGCACAGTACCATGGCAGCGGACGATAACGCGGACGTTGGAGCCACCGGCCTCCTCTCCTCTCCTCTTGCCGGAGTCTCTATGTGGCCTTTCTTATGTGTTCCTCCAGTGACGACTAATTTTGAGGCCACCAGCACCGAAAATCGGAAGCAATCAGCATAGGGAATCGGTGCCACCATCACCACAAATCGCAACCATCGAAATCGGAATCCTTCCTAATCATTCTGTTGAATCCTTCCTAATTGAAATCGCAAATCATAGCACAGGAAATTGGCCATCGAAATTTCTTCAACTTTAAGGATTCAAATTCCGAGTCCTGGAGAACTTACCGGCGACTTCATAGACGGAGGAAGATGGTCGGCTAGGAGGAGGCGGCGAGAGGGAGGGAAGAGATGAGCGACGACGTCCTCCTCGTCGAGCACGGGAGATAGGGCGGCGATCTCGTCCTCGTCGAGCTCGATGACGATCGGATGGACTCAGAGTGTGGAGAGGAGGCGCTTCATGACATGGAGAGGAGGATCTTCATCGGTATCGTCTTCGCCTCCAGATCCAGATCCAGATCGGCGATGATTTCGCGGCCCTAGATCGGCAATGACGTGAAGGTGTTCTTCCGTCCTTGCCTCTGCTCCCTCGTCTTGGTGTTGAGCCCGGTCAGACAGAGGAAACCATAGCTATCGCCATCAACTCCCTTTCTTACTTCGACATCATCGCCATCGGTGTAGATCGAAGAGATGGCTCATGGCTGTCAGATTTCGGTGAAGAAAAAGATAGGGGGGCCATTATATAATTTGGGGTTTGTTTAGATGGACTTTTTATCAATAAAAACAAATCCGCGGACATTTTTTTAATTTGATCCGAAAAAATGGCCTGTGATTTAAATTTATTCTAATTTAAATTATCTTTTTAGGGAAAATTTAGGGTTTTTGGGTCATGTTCTCCCTATAAATACCAAAAGGCAACAAAATCACAAGAAATATTCAGACTTTTATAGCCACTTTTCTCATTACCGGCTATTTTAGGTGCATTTCATTGTCACATAGTCATGTTTTAGAGTTAATTTTGCGTATTGCTCTTCTAGTGGTGAATTTCGGGAACTACGCTATTTTATTAGAATTTATGCAGATTCGTGGTTCTGAGGTAATGAATAGCTTGGACAGAGACCAAGAAGGAAGTCCAAAGAGCAAGGAACAAGTCAAGGAAGGGTTAAAAGCCAAATCGGGAAGCTAATTAGGAACGAGCTGAAACGAAAGACAATGGTGAAACCTCGTCTTTGGGATTTTAGAGACATTGAATTAGGTTCTGATGTCTATATGAGAGTTGTAGTCCTCGAAAATAGCTTTCCAACACATATTCATACGCGTCAATAGGATGAACGAGGACTCCGAAAAGCGCATTACAAATTTAGTTTGTCGGAGCCATCGCTAGCCGCAATCGCGAGATCCCTGTTGCGAGAGCGAATATTGTTGCGGCCGTGAGATCCGTGTCATCGTGACGACAGTGTCAGAAATCTTATATTTTGATAAGAATTTTATCTTTTCGGTTTGGAAATTCTATCTTTTATGCACGTCAATCCTTTGCAGCTGGGTTGATTTATTCATATTTAGGTTATTTTATTATTTAAATTAGGATTTAATATTTTAGCATTTTAATCTATCAACTAGGATAATTAAATTATCTTTTTAGGGAAAATCTAGGGTTTTGGGGTCATGTTCTCCCTATAAATACCAAAAGGCACAAAAATAACAAGAAATATTCAGACTTTTATAGCCACTTTTCTCATTACCGGCTATTTTAGGTGCATTTCATTGTCACATAGTCATGTTTATAAGTTAATTTTGTGTATTGCTCTTCTAGTGGTGAAGTTCGGAAACTACGCTATTTTATTGGAATTTATGCAGATTTGTTGTTCTGAGGTAATAAATAGCTTGGAGAGAGACCAAGAAGGAAGTCCAAAGAGCAAGAAACAAGTCAAGGAAGGGTTAAAAGCCAAATCGGGAAGTTAATTAAGAACGATCTGAAACGAATGACAATAGTGAAACCTCATCTTTGGGCTTTTGAAGACATTGAATTAGGTTCTGATGTCCGTATGAGAGTTGTAGTCCTCGAAAATAGCTTTTCAACACATATTCATACGCGTCAATCAGATGAATGAGGACTCCGGAAAGCGCGTTACAAATTTAGTTTATCGGATCCGTCGCCAGCCGCAGTCGCGAGATCCTTCTTGCCAGAGCGAATATTGTTGCGGCCGTGAGATCTGTGTCGTCGCGACGACAGTGACAGAAATCTTATATTTTGATAAGAATTTTCTCTTTTCGGATTGGAAATTCTATCTTTTATGCACGTCAATCCTTTGCAGCTAGGGTTGATTTATTCATATTTAGGTTAGTTTATTATTTAAATTAGGATTTAATATTTTAGGTTTTTAATCTATCAACTAGGATATTTTAAATTATCTTTTTAGGGAAAATCTAGGGTTTTTGGGTCATGTTCTCCCTATAAATACCAAAAGGCACCAAAATCACAAGAAATATTCAGACTTTTATAGCCATTTTCTCATTACCGGCTATTTTAGGTGCATTTCATTGTCACATAGTCATGTTTTAGAGTTAATTTTGCGTATTGCTCTTCTAGTGGTGAAGTTCGGAAACTACGCTATTTTATTGGAATTTATGCAGATTCGTGGTTCTGAGGTAATGAATAGCTTGGAGAGAGACCAAGAAGGAAGTCCAAAGAGCAAGGAACAAGTCAAGCTAGGAAGGGTTAAAAGCCAAATCGGGAAGCTAATTAGGAACGAGCTGAAACGAAAGACAATGGTGAAACCTCATCTTTGGGATTTTGAAGACATTGACTTAGGTTCTGATGTCTGTATGAGAGTTGTAGTCCTCGAAAATAGCTTTCCAACACATATTCATACGCGTCAATCGGATGAACGAGGACTCCGAAAAGCGCATTACAAATTTAGTTTGTCGGAGCCATCGCTAGCCGCAATCGCGAGATCCCTGTGCGAGAGCGAATATTGTTGCGGTCGTGAGATCCGTGTCATCGTGACGACAGTGTCAGAAATCTTATATTTTGATAAGAATTTTATCTTTTCGGTTTGGAAATTCTATCTTTTATGCACGTCAATCCTTTGCAGCTGGGTTGATTTATTCATATTTAGGTTATTTTATTATTTGAATTAGGATTTAATATTTTAGAATTATAATCTATCAACTAGGATAATTAAATTATCTTTTTAGGGAAAATCTAGGGTTTTGGGGTCATGTTCTCCCTATAAATACCAAAAGGCACAAAAATCACAAGAAATATTCAGACTTTTATAGCCACTTTTCTCATTACCTGCTATTCTAGGTGCATTTCATTGTCACATAGTCATGTTTATAAGTTAATTTTGTGTGTTGCTCTTCTAGTGGTGAAGTTCGGAAACTACGCTATTTTATTGGAATTTATGCAGATTTGTGGTTATGAGGTAATAAATAGCTTGGAGAGAGACCAAGAAGGAAGTCCAAAGAGCAAGAAACAAGTCAAGGAAGGGTGAAAAACCAAATCGGGAAGTTAATTAAGAATGATCTGAAACGAAAGACAATAGTGAAACCTCATCTTTGGGCTTATGAAGACATTGAATTAGGTTCTGATATCCGTATGAGAGTTGTAGTCCTCGAAAATAGCTTTCCAACACATATTCATACGCGTCAATCAGATGAATGAGGACTCCGGAAAGCGCGTTACAAATTTAGTTTATCGGATCCGTCGCCAGCCGCAGTCGCAAGATCCTTCTTGCCAGAGCGAATATTGTTGCGGCCGTGAGATCCGTGTCGTCACAACGACAGTGTCAGAAATCTTATATTTTGATAAGAATTTTCTCTTTTCGGTTTAGAAATTCTATCTTTTATGCACGTCAATCCATTGCAGCTAGGGTTGATTTATTCATATTTAGGTTATTTTATTATTTAAATTAGGATTTAATATTTTAGGTTTTTAATCTATCAACTAGGATAATTTAAATTATCTTTTTAGGGAAAATCTAGGGTTTTTGGGTCATGTTCTCCCTATAAATACCAAAAGGCACCAAAATAACGAGAAATATTCAGACTTTTATAGCCATTTTCTCATTACCGGCTATTTTAGGTGCATTTCATTGTCACATAGTCATGTTTTAGAGTTAATTTTGCGTATTGCTCTTCTAGTGGTGAAGTTCGGAAACTACGCTATTTTATTGGAATTTATGCAGATTCGTGGTTCTGAGGTAATGAGTAGCTTGGAGAGAGACCAAGAAGGAAGTCCAAAGAGCAAGGAACAAGTCAAGGAAGGGTTAAAAGCCAAATCGGGAAGCTAATTAGGAACGAGTTGAAACGAAAGACAATGGTGAAACCTCATCTTTGGGATTTTGAAGACATTGACTTAGGTTCTGATGTCTGTATGAGAGTTGTAGTCGTCGAAAATAGCTTTCCAACACATATTCATACGCGTCAATCGGATGAACGAGGACTCCGGAAAGCGCATTACAAATTTAGTTTGTCGGAGCCATCGCTAGCCGTAATCGCGAGATCCCTGTTGCGAGAGCGAATATTGTTGCGGTCGTGAGATCCGTGTCATCGTGACGACAGTGTCAGAAATCTTATATTTTGATAAGAATTTTATCTTTTCGGTTTGGAAATTCTATCTTTTATGCACGTCAATCCTTTGCAGCTGGGTTGATTTATTCATATTTAGGTTATTTTATTATTTGAATTAGGATTTAATATTTTAGCATTTTAATCTATCAAATAGGATAATTAAATTATCTTTTTAGGGAAAATCTAGGGTTTTGGGGTCATGTTCTCCCTATAAATACCAAAAGGCACAAAAATCACAAGAAATATTCAGACTTTTATAGCCACTTTTCTCATTACCTGCTATTTTAGGTGCATTTCATTGTCACATAGTCATGTTTATAAGTTAATTTTGTGTATTGCTCTTCTAGTGGTGAAGTTCGGAAACTACGCTATTTTATTGGAATTTATGCAGATTTGTTGTTCTAAGGTAATAAATAGCTTGGAGAGAGACCAAGAAGGAAATCCAAAGAGCAAGAAACAAGTCAAGGAAGGGTTAAAAGCCAAATCGGGAAGTTAATTAAGAACGATCTGAAACGAAAGACAATAGTGAAACCTCATCTTTGGGCTTATGAAGACATTGAATTAGATTCTGTTGTCCGTATGAGAGTTGTAGTCGTCGAAAATAGCTTTCCAACACATATTCATACGCGTCAATCAGATGAATGAGGACTCCGGAAAGCGCGTTACAAATTTAGTTTATCGGATCTGTCGCCAGCCGCAGTCGCGAGATCCTTCTTGCCAGAGCGAATATTGTTGCGGCCGTGAGATCCGTGTCGTCGCGACGACAGTGTCAGAAATCTTATATTTTGATAAGAATTTTCTCTTTTCGGTTTGGAAATTCTATCTTTTATGCACGTCAATCCTTTGCAGCTGGGTTGATTTATTCATATTTAGGTTATTTTATTATTTAAATTAGGATTTAATATTTTAGGTTTTTAATCAATCAACTAGGATAATTTAAATTATCTTTTTAGGGAAAATCTAGGGTTTTTGGGTCATGTTCTCCCTATAAATACCAAAAGGCACCAAAATCACAAGAAATATTCAGACTTTTATAGCCACTTTTCTCATTACCGGCTATTTTAGGTGCATTTCATTGTCACATAGTCATGTTTTAGAGTTAATTTTGCGTATTGCTCTTCTAGTGGTGAAGTTCGGAAACTACGCTATTTTATTGGAATTTATGCAGATTCGTGGTTTTGAGGTAATGAATAGCTTGGAGAGAGACCAAGAAGGAAGTCCAAAGAGCAAGGAACAAGTCAAGGAAGGGTTAAAAGCCAAATCGGGAAGCTAATTAGGAACGAGCTGAAACGAAAGACAATGGTGAAACCTCATCGTTGGGATTTTGAAGACATTGACTTAGGTTTTGATGTCTGTATGAGAGTTGCAGTCCTCAAAAATAGCTTTCCAACACATATTCATACGCGTCAATCGGATGAACGAGGACTCTGGAAAGCGCATTACAAATTTAGTTTGTCGGAGCCATCGCCAGCCGCAGTCGCGAGATCCCTGTTTCCAGATGGAATATTGTTGCGGCCGTGAGATCCATGTCATCGCGACGATAGTGTCAGAAATCTTATATTTTGATAAGAATTTTATCTTTTCGGTTTGGAAATTCTATCTTTTATGCACGTCAATCCTTTGCAGCTGGGTTTATTTATTCATATTTAGGTTATTTTATTATTCAAATTAGGATTTAATATTTTAGCATTTTAATCTATCAACTAGGATAATTGAAATTATCTTTTTAGGGAAAATCTAGGGTTTTTGGGTCATGTTCTCCCTATAAATACCAAAAGGCACAAAAATCACAAGAAATATTTAGACTTTTATAGCCACTTTTCTCATTACCGGCTATTTTAGGTGCATTTCATTGTCACATAGTCATGTTTATAAGTTAATTTTGCATATTGCTCTTCTAGTGGTGAAGTTCGGAAACTATGCTATTTTAGTGGAATTTATGCAGATTCGCGGTTCTGAGGTAATGAATAGCTTGGAGAGAGACCAAGAAGGAAGTCCAAAGAGCAAGAAACAAGTAAAGGAAGGGTTAAAACTCAAATCGGGAAGTTAATTAAGAACGAGCTGAAACAAAAGACAATGGTGAAACCTCATCTTTGGGCCTTTGAAGACATTGAATTAGGTTCTGATGTCCGTATGAGAGTTGTAATCCTCGAAAATAGCTTTCCAACACATATTCATACGCGTCAATCAGATGAATGAGGACTCCGAAAAGCGCATTACAATTTAGTTTGTCGGATCCGTCGCCAGCCGCAGTCGCGAGATCCTTGTTGCCAGAGCGAATATTGTTGCGGTCATGAGATCCGTGTCGTCACGACGACAGTGTCAAAAATCTTATATTTTGATAAGAATTTTATCTTTTCGGTTTGGAAATTCTATTATTTATGCACGTCAATCCTTTGCAGCTGGGTCGATTTATTCATATTTAGGTTATTTTATTATTTAAATTAGGATTTTATATTTTAGGATTTTAATCTATCCACTAAGATAATTTAAATTATCTTTGTAGGTCAAATCTAGGGTTTTTGGGTCATTTTCTCCCTATAAATACCAAAAGGCACAAAAATCACAAGAAATATTCAAACTTTTATAGCTAGTTTTCTCATTTATTTCATAAGGTTTAGTCGAGTTTAGAGTCTTATTTTCCATTCAAGAGAAGGAAGTTAGGTAAGCGATGCTTGGTTAATTTTCCATTGTTTTTGCCTACAGTTTCAAGACTTGGTTGGTGGTTTGTGAGTTTCTAATGAATTTAGTATTTTTCCTCTCTTTATGATTAGCTACCATGATAATATCTTGCTAGGGTTTTATTCTATCGAATTTTTGTAAAATTTGTAGTGACATGTTTAGGATTGTGAATACTGTTGTTGAAGCAAGACTAAGTAGGAAGTTGACATGTGTCTTAAACATTGATTTATTGTGGTTGGTGTTATTCATATGCCCGAATTCTTAGGATTTTGTTCTATCTTTATGTTAAATCTCAATTGTGTTTTGATTGCATAAAAATGTAAAGGATTAATTGTGCTCGTTGTGCTTTAATCTATTAAAACTAAGATGGGAGGAATTAATACGATCTTTAGTTGGATTCAATGACAAATAACCCCAACCAAAGTTGAGAATTTGTGGGTGGAAACACCTCTCTTTTATCCATTAATTGCATTTGTTTATATCATTTTCTTTTATTTTTATTTTCATCTTTTTCCTTTCAATTGATAAATACACAATATATTGGGGTACTTGTTTTTCTATGGAAGCGACCCCTTACTTGCATACTATACTAGTTGATTGTTTGGTAATTATTTTGATGGCGGTAAATCAATGACTTTCCCTCCAACAAATTGGCGCTGTTGTCGGAGACTCAAGTTATTTCTTTGTTTTGTGTGGTTATTGATTTTTTTTTTCAAATAGATCCAAACCTGTCGTGGACCTATCTTACGGTGCACGACACCTCATTACAAATCGTTTGCAATGGAGTTGCGAGAAATAAAATGTTGCATTCTAAACTGCATGACTCCTAAGAGACTAGCATATGCCAAATCTCGTGGGATGACGACCTTGTTGATATGGATTGGTCGGAATTGTGGAGTCATTTCCTTTTGTCTGGTTCACTTGTCGGAGATGGTGTAAGACTCGATGTCTTAAGAGGCGCCCGCCTATGTGATGTACACATTTGCACCTTCTTTTATTGCATCTTTTGACTTCTTATTTCATTCGATTTCCAAAGAAAAGGTTCAAAAGAATATAAACTTGTGTACGAATGGGCTAAAATGTAAGAAATAGGGTCTGCACAAGTTTTGAGCTAACCATGCAGGAATTCGAGCGAAAACGGAGTCAAAACGGAGAAGCCAAGTGAAGCTGAGCAGAGGTAGATATCGACCCCTGACATAGAAATCGACCTCTGGTGTAGATATCGTCCTTCAACATAGATATTGACCTCAACATAGACATCAAGTGAAGCTGAGAAGAGGTAGATATCGACCTTAGACCCAGATATCGACCCCCAGTGTCGATATCGACCCCCATATTGACCTCAACATAGAAATCGACCAGAGCTGAACAAGTCGAGCAGGAACAGAGACCTCCATATCGACCCCCAGGTGTCGATATCGACCCCTTATCTCGACAGAAGATAGACTCGATTTCGAATGCGGATTGGAACTATATCTTCAAGGAGGCACGGAATTATCTCATACTTTCAAGATAGATGGCAGCTGAAGAGTTATTTATCTTTTTATCTTTAAGTTATTTAAGTTTTATCAAAATAAAAGACCTATCCTAATTGTTTGGATAGAGTTCATAGTTTAGATAGGAGTTACAATCCTTGTGTAACGGCCCGAATATAGATACCCGGGTTACGTTTCGAAGGTTGGTACCTTCGTTCGGATCTTGCAATTCGAGTACAGGTCGGGGTTTTGGAATTCAAGATTAGTATTTTAAAGTGGGGATTTCGGACCCCAAAATAGCTTGATGGCCACTCGGAGTCTTCGAGCCGTCCTAAATCTAAGTCGTGGAAATTCGTTTGCAAATGAAAGAATAAACGGAAGTAGAGTACAACTTGCCACGGCAAGGCTGGGTCAAAACCAAATCACATAATTATGAAATGGTAAGGCCGAGTTAGCGGGGTTAGACAGATTATTTGCAAGCGCCCGGAGTTTCCCACGTCATAGAGACAAAGAGCAATCATACCTAAAAACAATTGGTGCGAGAGGGGTCAGACCGAGGCCCCAACACGCTCTTTCCAGCAAGCAAACATACACATACGCTAATAATAAGGATGATGCAGATGCGGAAATTAAATCACACTAGCATAATCCTAATTTTACAGTATGCGAGGAATAACTGTAAAGGCGCCCAAAGAATGTCAAGTGGCATGTCCCTCTCCTACCTCTGCACCCCTTTCCGTTAGTGCAGAGACTGGCCAGTTCGATGCTATAGCATATCAAATCATATCTCATCATCATAACATAAATTAAATAAACGTGCCCGATGGTGCTGGGCTATCATCATGCTCATATCGACTCGATAGACTCAAGGCACCCGATGGGACTGGGCTACCCTATGACCCTAGCAAAGACTCTAGGACTATCACAGATAACGGCCGTTCTGTTTCATACGCATAAAGAAATAGAATGCTCAATCATAAATGCAACCTAGCATGATACTACATGGCATGCTTTAATACTTATGCAACACCTAGTATGTCATACATTCACAAGCCGGTAATCTCTTTCGAATCTGAGTAAGCCTATAAGGAACTTACCTGAGTAAGCCGAACAACAAAAGATACAGCAGAAGCAGAATCCAAGAATCAACAAACGCCTAATATATAAGCGAATAAGGGGCCATGAGATACTATTCTACTATTTAACACATAGGAACCTTTTCACAAGATACTCACAAAGGAAACAACTAAATTCCGAGAAAATATCCGAAATATCCAATTTTTTGGTCAAACTCGGTCAAAGTCGTTATTAGATAATTCCGTCATCTTGGTTCTTAACACAATTCTCAAAAGATATTTCCAAACCATAGAAACTCCTTCTTTTAAATAATTACTCTAATATACATAAATAACTAATATAATACGCCTTCAAATTTATAAATAAATCCTTTCAAGTTTCTCAACTAAAACATTTTAAATTCAACACAAAGGCACTTATACAAATCATTTATAATATAACCCTTTCCAACTTTATTTTCATAAAAAAAACAGATTTATAATAATAATAACAATAACAATATTAATAACAATAATAATAAAAACTAATAATAATAATAATAATAAAATGATCATTAAAATACGTTACTACATAACATATCAAATATATAACATATACTAAAAAACAAAACCAATCAGAGGGCCCAATCCAGCCGGCCCAACACAGCAACCCAATCCTGAAACCAGAACCCAAACCCAAAAGGAAGCACACAGGTGGAGATGCGGGTTTGTGGGCTGAAGCAAAGGGGAAAGGGGATCCGGTTTCTCAAACGATAAAACACGTTTCCCTTTAGGGTCAGGCCCAGCCCAACTATGGAAAGAAGAGAGCACGAGGCTCGTCTTCAACCTCTGGCCAGAACAGGGGAGCGGGAAAGCGATGGGAAGAGAGGGAGAAAGCTCCAGCTAGGGGGCTCTCTACGACTCGACCTCTACCCCAAGGGATTGGATGGCGATTCCGACCCCAACCATGGTAGAGAGGAGGGAACGAAGTCAAGAAAGGAGAGAGGAGGAAGAGGATTACCGAGTCCAAGTTGCAGCTCCGCCGAAGTGCTCCGGGTGGTGCCTGGTGCCGCAATGGGGAAAAGAGGCTTGCTCCGGCCTAGGACGATGGGGAAAGGGGTTAAAAGGGCGACTGATACACTGATTGAAGACAAGGGACGAGGATCGAATGAGTTACCTTTTCGGCTCCAAAACAGGGGAGAGAAGGGTGGCGGCTCCGGCGATAGCTCCTCCGTGGCCGCAAGGGGCTCTACTGTGCCTAGGAAGGGAGAGGAACGAGTAAAGGAACCGCTTTTGAGGTTAGAAGCAAAGATGCGAGAGGGGAGACATTTTACCGAGGCTTGAACCGAACAGAGGAGGGAGGCGCTTCCGTCGGCACGGCGGCGGCTCCGGCGACATTTGACGTTTCCCCCGAGCTCCGGAGATGTGAGGGAGAGTCGCTAGCTGCCTGGGAAAGAGATTTGGAGGAGGAAAGGTGATTTCTTGGTGATGGAATGTGTGATGAAAATGGGGGTGTTTTGTGGGTTTCCTCCTGGGTTTTTGTGGGTTTTCTGCGGAGGGAGAGGTGAGGCAGAGAGTGTAATGATGAAAATGAAGAGGAGGGGGAGGTAGGAACGGTTTTAAGGACAGATTTAGGGGTGTGGGTCTGTGGAGAGGGAGGTTGGAGGGGCTGTGTGTGGGTGTCTGTTGTAATGCAGGGGAAGGAGGGGGGGGACCGATAGCAGTAACAGCTGGGAGAGAGAGAGAGAGAAATAAATAAATAAAATAAATAATATATATATATATAAATAAATAAAATATATATTATTTATATATAAAATATAATTAATGATAAATGAGGTGGAAGGATCCCATTCGCCTTGAAATTTCGAATTTCCGACGTTAAGAATTTAAATTGAATTACAACATTTCGAGTAAGAAATAAATTTTTAAAATTCAAATACTCAAGAACGAAATTCGATTCCGAGTAAAATCTAATTTAAAATGAAGTCGGAAGGATTTATAAAATTGACCTTGCTCGGGGACAAGTTTTCTTCCAATCACACGAATAAAATAGTCATAATTCAAATAATTTTAACTAAAATAATAATTATATAATACGGAATATATTTGGTCTTTACACCTAGGATAGCGAGGGTTAGTAGCCTATAAATAAAGCCCTAGGGAGCTGGCATTCATTCATTCAATGGACATTTGCGAAAGTTGACGTTGAGTTGTAAAGCTTCGGTGTTTATTTTAATGCAAGTTTCTTCTTTTCAAACAACAATGAGTTCCATGATGAGAAGCGAGTAGTTCCCCAAAGCTCTTAGGGTCGGGGTGAGCCCGACGTTAGCCATGCGCGCTTGAGGTAAGTATTTGATGTTGATATCGTTGTGTCTATCTCTCCTCCTACGATTCTATGTTTAGTCCTAATCGAAAGAAAAGGGATTCATGCTAACAACTTGAGTTATAAACATAAAATTGGTAGAGACAATTAGGTTTATTTTGAAGAGTAATCCTAAGAGTTGGTGTACGGAGAAAGCTTGTCCCTCGGGAGAAATAGCGCAATTGTCCGTCTTATTTATCTTATGGCATGCATTGGTTAACGTTGTGGTAAACCCTAATCCTAGGAGTTACTTTTTACATATTTTATACACATAAAACCCCTGTTTTATTTCTGTTCATTGCTTCTCTCTCCATTCTCAATTCTTCGGCCTTTCTTTGCCGACAAAAGAACTAACACACTGCAGGGAGACATCGATATCGACCCCAGACGTCGATATCGACCACTGAGTTTGTCGATAGTTTTCTGAGTCGACGACGAACATCGCTGCGGAGTTTGCTGAGCATCGATATCGACCCCTAGCATCGATATCGACCCTTCTGTATCTACTAGCAATCTTCTGAGCAAGTCGATTTTGTGAACTGACATCGATATCGACCCCCACCAGTCGATATCGACCACTTGTTTTTTTGTCTCTGCAGGTCTTCTGTTGCAGAGAACATCGATAGCCGAGGTCGACATCGGGCACTAAGGTCAAAATCGAGGCTTCTGGTCGACGCAGACGTGAAATTTCCAAGGCTACTAGGATCCCGTTGACACGCCTCCTCGTGGATCGATCCTAACTACCCTTCCACTACAACGGGAGGAAGTCTTGTAATTATTTGCTTAGGCTAGGAGTCGGTTTACATATTTACATCTTTACATTTGTAATTTAAGAACTCGACTTACCTCCTTAACAAATTGGCGTCGTTGCCGGGGAGTCAATCAATCGCGCCCTAGTAGTCTATCTCATGTCTCTACCTAGTTTGGTTTTGCAGGTGTATGCGACGCGCTGATCGCCCACCTGAATTTGAAAGAGTAGACGACCCTGAGCGTTATTTCCATCTAAGAGCCCAATCTCAAAGAATCATGGCGGACAACGCAAAGCAGGCTGAACTTATTGAGCAACTAAGGAAGCAGGTTGAGGACCTAACAACTAGAGAGGCGGCACTTAAGGAGCGTGCGGATAGGAAGGAAGAAGGCCGGAGGCAAATAGAAGCCCAAATCAATGCCCTCCCTAGGAATGACAAGCAATATATGCACCCCGCTCTCACAGTGCCTGAATCGGCAATTCTTATCCCTGCCTCTAATTTTGAAATAAAATCTAACTTCCTTACTGAGATTAGAAGGCACCAATATGAAGGAAAACCTAACGAGTGCCCTATGGCACATATTTCTACCTTCTTAGACCTTTGTGATACTATTACTGATGGATGAAGTCTTGAATATGTCCAACTAAAAGCCTTTCGATGGTCTCTTACAAGGAAAGCATTGCAGTGGTTGGAAAGCTTAGCCCCAAGATCGCTCCACACCTGGAATGAAGTCAAGGACACGTTCCTCAACAAGTTCTTCCCTCCTTCTAAGACGGCGTTGATCCGACAGAAAATCACGGCTTTAAAACAAGAGCCTGGTGAGGCTCTGGCAACTGTTTGGGAAAGGTTTAAGGACCTCCTACGATCATGTCCGACGCATGGCCAACCACCGTACGTAATTCAGGAGATCATATACAATGCTCTTGACGCTGCAACTAAGGAGAGGATCAACACTTACACCTCCTATGGCTACCTTGAACTCGCTCCACAAGAGGCTTGGGAGACCATAGAGAGGTTGGTGGAGTTCGACAACACATATGGGACTCCTGAGGCTTCTAACATACCATCATCGTCGAGGCCTGCCCCATCTATGCCCTTATATGAACCCTCCAATGTAATCGATCGGGACGTAAAGGAGCAATTTCATAGGGATCAACTTCGAAAGCTCCAAAAGCAAGTAAGGTTCCTTTCAGCGAACCAAGATTGCATTGAATGCGGATCGTAGCGGCACACCACCATCGAGTGCCCCCATGCTGAACAAGTACACCTAGCTGAGACTCACCAAGAGGCGCGCTACATGAGGGGTCCCAATCACCAATATTGGGGAGACCAAAGGTTCCATCAACCACAAAGGAACCCGATTAACCCTAGGGACCCTCCGCCTTATAGAGCTCCTGGGCACCCGGAGAGAGACCAAAAGAAGGATGATCTTCAACTTGTGCTAGATGAGATAAGGAGGAATCAAGCTAAGAATGATCAATCCAACAATGCCAACCATTCTCAACTCAATCACCTTACCACAAGGATTGGGGAGATGGATATAAGGAAAAGGAACGTAGAGACCCAACTGGGTCAATTGGCGGCACAAATCCCTAGACCGTCCGGAACACTCCCTGGGCAACCCACTACAAATCCTAAGGGACAATCCGGGACGGGCCATGTTGCAGCCATAAAATTGAGGAGTGGCGCCAAAGTACATAAGCCACGAACGGAATCAGAGAAAGCAACAGATCCAGTCGACATCGACAGACCAGTCGATGTCGAGGATGAGGTCGATATTGACCCCCAGGTCGACCCACAGGTCAATATTGAGGCCACTGTAGAGCCATCAGAACCACAACAGAGGTCAAAATCGACCATCTTAGTCGATATCGACCCCATTCCAGTCGATGTCGATGTCGATGTCCAGCAGGCCCCTCCGACCACCGTTTTGACTCCTTCACCAAAGAAGACGTTGCCATTCCCTTTCAAAGCATTGGAGGATCCTACCAAAGGTAAGTTTAGGCGCTTCGTAAAGATACTTCAAGGACTTAATGTTACCATCCCTCTTACAGAAGCCCTAAGCGAGATGCCCGCCTATGTGCGATTCCTCAAAGACATCCTGAGCAAGAAGAGATCCATGGCAGAGATCGCAGATGAGTGCTCAAAGATGGATTTCCCTGAGAAGAAGAGTGATCCAGGGAAGTTTGCAATCACCGTGGGACTTGGCCAACATCGCTATAAAGCCCTATGTGACCTAGGGGCAAGTGTAAGTCTCATGCCTCTCTCTATTTGGCAAAAGGTGAACATTGGCGCCCTTGAACCTGTGGACATGAAGCTCTATATGGCTGACAACTCATTCATCAGACCCACAGGTATAGTTGATGACGTTCCGGTAAAGGTAGGTAAGTTCTTTGTGCCTACTGATTTCATTGTATTGGAGATGCCTGAAGATCCTGTAGTGCCTATTATCCTTGGTAGGCCTTTCTTAGCTACTGCCGATGCCAATATCAATGTACGTCGAGGATTACTAACCTTTACTATAGGGAACGAAGTAATAGAATTCTCTTTCAACCCTACCACGAGCGAAACAAAGCACCTGGAGCAAGTAGTCCTCTCGCCGGCTAAGGAGAAGCTTAGAAAATTTTTGTTGGCGAGGACGGAAACACCAAGCAGGGTCGACATCGACTGGAACCAGTCGATATCGACTAAAAACATCGAAATCGACCCCCCTTGCTCGAAATCGAGTATGCCAGATCATTGCCAAGAGCTTAAGTATGGGGTCACAGAGGTCGATATCGACCCACACATATCGATATCGACCACAGCACTCGACATTGACCTTCCTTGGTCGACATCGACCACCCCTCAGCCCGAAGATTTTTGTTTCGGGCCCAAACAGGTAAGCCCAGCTCCATGGTTTGCCTATATTGCTAAAGTTAGGTCAAGAAAGAGAAGGAAAGCGCCCAAAGAAGAACCTAACATCAAAGAAGCCTTGGTCGTTGAACTTCGCTACTACCAAAAGGACCTAGATGATCCAGGAGAAGGCTCAAGCTCAAAGGGTCCCTACATAAAAGGCTCGTGAAGCATTGACGGAGAAGTCGGCCTAGCGACACAAAAATCTAGAGCATGTACATAAAACCTTTAAATATTTGCATAGATGGTTTTTAGGATTTAATTTTTGGTTTGTCAAACTTTTAAAACTGAGATAATTCGTGCTTTATCTATATTCCTAACCAAGATTTCAGGTTATCAAGCAAAAGGAACGACGAAGAAGAAAAGAAGCTTCTGCAGAGGCAGTCGAAATCGACCAGGCCAGTCGAAATCGACCCCCCCCAGGGTCAAGCCACCTCATGGAGTCGACATCGAGGACTCAGGAGCGAAAAAGAGAGGTCGATATCGACCCTAATACTCGATATCGACCCCAACTTGGCAGCCCTTGTCTTCATCTTCTTCCTCGACTTCGACAGATGCAGTCGACATCGACCTCTGACCTAGATATCGCCTTCTGTCATCGACCCAACCTGAAATCGACCTGAATCCGCAGGTTGCGCTGTGTGTTTCTCTCTACCCTTGTTCTTCTTTTTAATAATGTGAGGACACTGTATATTTTAAGTATGGGGTGGGGGAAAGACATGTCTTATGGTCATAACTTGGTTTTCTTCTTCGCATTGCATTCATGTTTAAATCTTTATTCTTAGTTTTTACTTTTATAAAATGTCAAAAAAAATCTAAAAAAAATAGAAAAATAAAAAAAATAAAAAAAATGCATGTTTATTTTTTGAGTTTATTTTCTAACCCTACTTAGATGTCCTATGATCAAAACTCAATAGCTGACTTGATCATGTAAATCCTATGGCATATTTGGATGGTTTAGCCTAAGTCTTTAAAATTTTTTATGTAGATTGTGAACTTGTGATGAAATTGAGCACATATGATCCTAGGCTAAAAAGCAAATCCAACAAAAATTGTCCTTGTGAGAATTTTAACCCATAGGGAGAACATCAAAAATCCCTCCGCTTTCTTAAGTGAATTTACTCTTCCTATGCATCTCTAAATGTTGTGATAGTTATTCAAAACCAATGCATATATATGTTTATGTTTACGAGAATTAAATGATGGAGGCATCTTTTAAGCCATTTTTATCCTCTCTTTACCTACCCTGCATTATCCCTGCTTGAAGCCAGAACATTAGCCTGAGCCTGAAATTGCAAACTCCACAAAATTATCCCTAGCCAAATTGAGCCTGACCCCCATTTGGGAATTGAGACTTAGATTGGCTGGACTAATGCCTTGTGGAAAGAAAAGAGCATAATGTCCAGTTTTGAGCAAGGAAATTATGGGTTGGTGCATATTTACATCTTGTCAAATTTTGTAAAAGGATTTTTTGGCTCACCATATAAATGCACATAGCTTTAGTATTTATTTATTATTTCCGAAAAAAAAGATATATATATATATATAGTGCATGAGCCAAAATCCTTAAATCTTTTATTTATACAAGTGTTATATTTTTTAGAGGAATATTAGAGTTTGGAAGAAGGGTTGATAGTATGGTTTACATCTTTAATTGCATCTTTAGAGCATATTATATAAAGATGAGTTGGGAAAGAGCATTATAGGAGATTGAGCTTACATTGAAGAGTTATGGTTTGGGTATTGCAAGTGTTGAGATTTAGGAGTCTTGATTCCCGAATTATAAAAGCACCACATAGCCAAATAATTCCATACCTTTTATTTCATACCAAGCCCCATTACAACCCCGCCGAATGGAGTCTTCTTTGAAGTCTTCCATTGAGCGAAAGTCCTCCTGATGGTTCTTATTGCATTTTCATAATTGGTTGCGAAGTCGATTTTTATAAATTGTAATGTTTATGAGATTGTATATGGAATTGAGTTGAGAGTTGATCTTCATAGCCTAAACACATGAGAGTTGAGTGCAAACACATTATCCCTGTGAGGTTGGATCAAAATTGCATGTGCCTATGGATCGCCAAAATATGTGCTACGACGTTAAAATCACTTGCTTTGCTTTGCTACCGCTTATGATGTTGCTGTTGACAAAGGCGAGGACTTGAAGGGTGTGTTGTAGGTGTTGGTTATTGCTTGGTTATTGCTTGAGGACAAGCAAGTCTAAGTATGGGGTGTTTTGATGTACACATTTGCACCTTCTTTTATTGCATCTTTTGACTTCTTATTTCATTCGATTTCCAAAGAAAAGGTTCAAAAGAATATAAACTTGTGTACGAATGGGCTAAAATGCAAGAAATAGGGTTTGCACAAGTTTTGAGCTAACCATGCAGGAATTCGAGCGAAAACGGAGTCAAAACGGAGAAGCCAAGTGAAGCTGAGCAGAGGTAGATATCGACCCCTGACATAGATATCGACCTCTAGTGTAGATATCGACCTTCAACATAGATATCGACCTCAACATAGACATCAAGTCAAGCTGAGAAGAGGTAGATATCGACCTTAGACCCAGATATTGACCCCCGGTGTCGATATCGACCCCCATATCGACCTCAACATAGAAATCGACCAGAACTGAACAAGTCGAGCAGGAACAGAGACCTCGATATCGACCCTCGGGTGTCGATATCGACCCCTTATCTCGACAGAAGATAGACTCGATTTCGAATGCAGATTGGAACTATATCTTCAAGGAGGCACGGAATTATCTCATACTTTCAAGATAGATGGCAGCTGAAGAGTTATTTATCTTTTTACCTTTATGTCATTTAAGTTTTATCAAAATAAAAGACCTATCCTAATTTTTTGGATAGAGTTCATAGTTTAGATAGGAGTTACAATCCTTGGATAGCGAGGATTAGTAGCCTACAAATAAAGCCCTAGGGGGCTGGCATTCATTCATTCAATTGACAAGCAAGTAATACCATCAATAGAGTTAGAGTTAGAGAGAAGTTTTAGGGTTTGACGTTTGCGAAAGTTGACGTTGAGTTGTAAAGCTTCGGAGTTTATTTTAATACATGTTTCTTCTTTTCAAACAACAATGAGTTCCATGATGAGAAGCGAGTAGTTCCCCAAAGCTCTTAGGGTCGGGATGAGCCCGACGTTAGCCATGCGCGCTTGAGGTAAGTATTTGATGTTGATATCGTTGTGTCTATCTCTCCCCCTACGATTCTATGTTTAGTCCTAATCGAAAGAAAAGGGATTCATGCTAATAACTTGAGTTATAAACATAAAATTGGTAGAGACAATTAGGTTTATTTGCAAGAGTAATCCTAAGAGTTGGTGTACGGCGAAAGCTTGTCCCTCGGTAGAAATAGCGCAATTGTCCGTCTTATTTATCTTATCGCATGCATTGGTTAACGTTGTGGTAAACTCTAATCCTAGGAGTTACTTTTTACATATTTTATACACATAAAAACCCCTGTTTTATTTTTGTTCATTGCTTCTCTCTCCATTCTCAATTCTTCGGCCTTTCTTTGCCGACAAAAGAACTAACACACTACAGGGAGACATCGATATCGACCCTAGACGTCGATATCGACCACTGAGTTTGTCGACAGTTTTCTGAGTCGACAACGAACATCGCTGCAGAGTTTGCTGAGCATCGATATCGACCCCTAGCATCGATATCGACCCTTCTGTATCGACTGGCAGTCTTCTGAGCCAGTCGATTTCGTGAACTGACATCGATATCGACCCCCACCAGTCGATATCGACCACTTGTTTTTTTGTCTCTCCAGGTCTTCTATTGCAGAGAACATCGACAGCCGAGGTCGACATCGAGCACTAAGGTCAAAATCGAGGCTTCTGGTCGACGCAGACGTGAAATTTCCAAGGCTACTAGGATCCCGCTGACACGCCTCCTCGTGGATCGATCCTGACTACCCTTCCACTACAACGGGAGGAAGTCTTGTAATTATTTGCTTAGGCTAGGAGTCGGTTTACATATTTACATCTTTACATTTGTAATTTCAGAACTCGACTTACCTCCTTAACACTATGCCACCTAGCCCTTTTAGGTTTGTGGTCCTCACTTTGAGCGAGAAAAGAAATAGCTCTTGTGACATAGGTAGCGCTTGAATCCCTTATAAATCACTCCCAACATCCTTATAATATTTGATGTGGGACGGGGGTGTTACAATCTCTCCCACTTAAAGCACTGCCGACCTCATCAGGCCCAAGAGACTGCCCTTCGAGAGGAGCGTACCCGACCATACTGCCAGTGCACCTCCGAGCCTAAAGTCAGCTCTGATACCATTTGTAAGACCTGGGGTCGTAAGAGGCACCAACCCATGCCACCTAGCCCTCTCAGGTTTTTTGTCCTCACTTGGCGCTTGAAAAGGAATAGCTCTTATGATATAAGTAGGGCTTGAATCACTTATAAATCACTCATAACATCCTTATGATATCCAACGTGGGATAAGGGTATTACATATGGTAGAATCTTGCAAGAAGACAACTCAACCAATGGAGAGCTGAGATGTAAGCACCGATGGATTGACAAAAGACGGAGAAGAGAACCCGATTCCCTTTGACATGGAGTCTCATGAGTGACGCATGAGGAAGCATGTGCTTTGGCCCCTACTTTTCCAATAGAAATCATCCCCAACTCACCTATCGAGGAAACAAGTCCGGAGCCGATTTATGTGGCTCCCGAGCAAGATATTGATATTTCTAACACTTTTGTGGACTTTAGTGAATATGTATATTGTTGGGAGCACTACTTCAACAAGCCACCAGCGAAACTGTGTTGGTGGTACTACCGTCATGGTGTGCACCGATGTTTGACTTGCTAAAGAAGGCATTGGCAATGTCTAAATGAGTCTTGAACACACGGACAAATAAACCATCGAGTCTTAGATGATAAACAAGGACACTTCTCGGGACGCAACCTGAGGTATGTTTTCTAGTTCTTAAGTTTTTCAATTCTTAGTTAAGTAGTTAATCTTTTTCTTTCAATAAAATATAGAGTTCCAAATTGATAGATGGAAATATTGTGAGCTAACATGCAAGATAGGTAAGAAGGAATGAGGAAAGGAGATCAAAGAGCACGAAAAAAAAAGCTATGTCGTCGTGGTGAGTCAATCATGTCAATTCTCTTTCTTTGATCGGAAGTGTATCCCCAATCGCCCTGGCAAGAATGAACCCCATCGCCGCGACGAGACACCCCTGTCGCCACGGCGACCATGTCCGTAGTAGAAAATGTTTTAGGAACTCTGGACCCTACTTTGACCCACAGTCTATTACTTGAAGGTCCCCCATTCCCCATATAGCTATCCTTATCTTCTTCTCTAGTTACCTGCCACCACCACCACAAGAGTGATTTAGTAAGCTTTCTTTTCTCACACCTATACTTTATTGTTTTGTTTTCCTATCTTTATATTTCATTGAGGACAATGAAAATTTTAAGTGTGGGGGACGGATTTAGTTTATTTAGTTAGATCATATTTCAATTTTTGCATGCATTTCATGTTTAATTTGAGCATTGGAAAAATTTTTGAATTAGTTTTTATATGCATTCAAAAAACAAAGAAAAAATAAAAAAATAAAAAAACCCAAATATATCATGCATTACTGACAAGCGGTGAACCGATCGTTGATTCTCGGCAAAATAAATACCTAATACTTAACACTAGTATAGCGAATAAGTACAAGTGTCGATCCCACATAGAGCGTGTATTTAGTACATTTTCCTGTTAGCTATGTAGAATAAAGAGAGAAAAAGAATATAGCAAAGCAATTGGGTGATGTTTGTGAGCATGAAGGCAAAGTAACAAAGAGTGAATATTATGAGAGTGGTTTCACCCACTTATCTCGACATGGTTAGTTACCTCGTTCCTTGGGTCTTCTTATTATCCTAGTGACTTGTTTATGTAGGCATAGAATGCGTCTTACTCTTGCTTGGGGGTCGAGCAGTACTAGGTCCCAGTCTTCTAGCACTTCAGCAATACCACTGGAAGTTTTTAACGATGTATACCTAGTCTTACCCTAGACATCACCCGCACTGAGAGCACACTGCCAAAAAAATAGGAAATAGCCACAAATTTTTTAGCAACGTCACATGGTTGTGGCCGAATTCATAGTTGATAGCTATGAACGTAGCCATGACATGACATGTCGTCGCTAAATAAGCATCGAGTAAAAATTTCTGTGGCTAAATCCATGGCTGGGGTGATGACATAAATTCGTGTCCAGAATGTCGTGACTATTAGCCACAATCATGAATCTCATAGCTAAATTCATGGCTGTTAGCCACGAACTTAGCCACTATTAAAATATTTGTGGCTGATTTTGACGCCAATAAGCCCGCGAAAAATATTGTGGCTATACCCGTGGCTAAGAAGAACATCAGTTTCATATTTAATATTGCAATTCAGATTATAAAATACATTATAAATACTTGTAATCTAGGAAGTGGGTCTTCTGTTTTAATATTGCAAACCCAGGAGGTGAACTCAACAATAGCACCATAACCATTATAAATACTTCTAATCTATTTAGAAACATACTTCCAAATCAGATTATAAAAAACACATCTAAATATCTAATAGCACCACAACCATTACTTGTTAATTTGTTATCTGTATAAATAAAATTTTGGGGGTTAATTGAACTAACCAGGTTGGAGGCAGCAGTTCCAAGTCTTCTGACTTCCGACGAGCCAAGAGGTGGTGACTTGCAACTCCGGTGGTGTCGAGGTGTGAGATGGGTCCGAGCTTCGAAGGGAACTGGACGAGAAATCAAAACGGAAGACAAATCAAAACTTGGACAACAAATCAAAACAGAAGGGAGCCAAGAGCGTCGAAGGGAAGTTGGACGACAAATCAAAACAGAAGACCCACTTCCAATCAAAATGGAGAAGGACTGGAGATCATAGGATTCAGAGCAAACCTGGACAAGAGACAACGACTTGGATGAGGCACTGAGGTTGGAGGAAGAACCGCCGGCGAGACGAGCTTTGATAGGGTGAGGCGGCTTGAGGAAGACTGGACGAGGTTGGAGTAAGGCAAAGAGAAACCCTAAAGAGGTTAAATAACATAAGGGCAATTTTGTAATTTTGCATTTAATACGAGTTATACGAGCAGGCTCGTATAAAGCTCAAGCTCGGCTCGAGCTCCTGATGAGCTTGAAATTCTACTCGTACTGGCTCGTATTTGAATATGATCGATCCCGAGTCGAGTTTTATACGAGCCGATTACGATTAGCTTGTCTCACATAACACCCCTAAGAAGAAGTGGCAATTGACAATCATGACCTGATTTCGTGGCTAATAGCCATGAATTTAGCCACTGTTGGAATATCTGTGGCTGAATTCGACGCTAATATGGCCATGCTCATTGTCCTTTGGTGTATCTGAATTTGGGTAATTCTTTACACAAATTAAAGCAAATAATAATCTTAAAGCTCAAAATCTCACCAAAAAAAAATATTAGGGCCCAAAGGCGGTCAAGCCCAATATCAGAGATAGTCAAAGCCCAAAGACGGTTAACCCGTTAGTGGTAGTCAACGCCCAATGAATATGGAAACCCAATTAATAGCTTTCGACGTATTAAGGAGCCCAATTAATAGTCACGGTCATATCCGTGGCTAATGCTGTGGCTATTTACAGTTAACCTCAAATGACACACTTCAATTGCTAATGGGCTTTAATTTATTATGGGCTCAAATATGGCAATATTTTCCGCCAATGGGCCCATTAATGGTATATGTCTTTATTTGTAATTAAATACTCGAACATAAAGAAAACTAATAATTGTTGAATAAAATGTGTTTTGAGGAAAAAAAATCATATAAGTAACTAATAATCGTTGAATAAAACCTTACATTAACTAATAAATTCATATGATAATATTGGGAGAGTTTATTTTGAGGAAAAATCATATTAGTAGCTAATGATTGTGGAATAAAACTTTATATTATGTAATAAATTCTTATTAGAATACTATAAGTGTGTTTTGAGGGAAGATCATATATGTACCTAATAATTGTGAAATAAAACCTTATGTTATCTAATAAAATGTTATAAGAATACTATAAGTGTGTGTTTTGAGTGAAAATCATATAAGTAGCTAATAATTGTTGAATAAATCCATATATTAACTAATAAGTTGTTATAAGAATAATATAAGTGTGTGTTTTGAGGAAAACTCATATACATAACTAATAAGTGTTGAATAGACCTTATATTAAGTAATAAATTATTATTAGAATATTATAAGGGTATGTTTTGAGGAAAACTCATATAAGTGACTAATAAATGTTGAATAAAATTAACTAGTAAATTCTTATTAGAATACTATAAGAATATATTTTGAGGAAAACTCATATAAGTGACTAATAATTAAGTAATAAATTCTTAATAGAATACTATAAGGGTATGTTTTGAGGAAAACTCATATAAGTAACTAATAAATGTTGAATAACACCTTATAATAACTAATAAATTCTTATTAGAATAATATAAGAGTATGTTTTGAGGAAAACTCATATAAGTGACTAATAAATGTTGAATAAAATCTTATATCAACTAGTATATTCTTATTAGAATACTATAAGAGTATGTTTTGACGAAAACTCTTACGCGTTTCTAATAAATGTTGAATAAAATATTATATTAACTAGTAAATTCTTATTAGAATACTATAAGAGTGTGACTAATAAATGTTGAATAAAATCTTATATTAACTAGTAAATCCTTACAGAATCCAGCTTTCCAACCTGTTCTTCCGGATTTGTTGAGTCTATTGATGTGCGCGCAAATTGCCATATTTTCTATGCACATATGAGTCCATTTTATCATTCATTTGAATGCATATTAATGGGAAAACATGGGATTAGTGTAGTTTATGCTTAAATATCAAATATATGGGTCTGCACGAGTTTCTATGTGATTTTGCAGAAAACATGATAAAAATGGACAGATTTGGAAAAGCGGGAAAAGAACTCGAAGTCTTCTGAAGAGGTCGAAATCGACTGCAGACCTTGATATCGTATACAGCAGAGACATAGGAATCAAGCAGGAAATGAAGCAGAGCATGTCGACACAGAGAGGTCGATATCGAGGATTGAAGGTCGATATCTATGTTGCCAGATCGAGCTAAATGATAGAAGTCGAGTGCTAATCCGAGTAGGAGAAGGAGAGCTCGAGATAAAGTTTCACAGAGGTCGATATCGAGGATTGAAGGTCGATATCGATGTTGCCCAGAAAGATAAATCCGACTCAAATTTTGATAGAATTCTATCCGAAGCTTGCACGACTATCCAAAAGTCGAGATTTCTTATCTTCAACATCAGAGCTATCATATGAAGCTGATTTACCATAGAATTTTTAGTTTTTACTTTATTTAAATTTTATCTTTGAGAATAAAGATATGGTTTCGAGTCTTTGGATAGCAAAGTTCGATATCTATATCTAGAGGCCATTAGGGTTGAGTTTAGGTATCCAAGCACATCCAATTTCAGTTATTCAAACACATATAGACGCAGAGAATTAGGAGAGAGAGAGAGAGAGAGAGAGAGAGAGAAGGCCGAATTTGTTTGGTGGAAGCGAGAGCGGAGATTTGGCTTGTTCGGTTGTAATTTCATTCTTTTGCAAATTCAAAGTAGTTTTCTTTCAATGATGATGATGAGTTGCATGATGAGAAGCGAGTAGTCCAACCACTTCTAGGGTCGGGGTGAGCCCGACGATAGCAATGTAGGGTAAGTGCATCAAAGGCATGACTTTTATGCCATTCCGTCTTCTATCCTATGCATGATCCTTTGCGAAAGTTAGGGAGATTCATTATTTGCATTATTGAAGCGAAAGCCACTCATATTGTGAACTTGAATTGCTCATGAATTGGATAGTAACTCTTAAGAACTATGCGAGAGCCTCTAATCACCTAAGTGTTGATAACGAATGTTATTTGACAAAAAGGCAATAAATTTCATAACTTTAGCATAAAACTTGCATTGTTATCGTTGTGGCATAAAACCCCGACTTTGGAAGCTTTTAATTAATTGAATCAATATAAAAGTTTTAGTTTTGTTTCTGATCATCCTTCTTTACCATCCTACTTTCTTCGGACTCTTTTCAGACAATTGGTTACGAATTACAATTTCTGTTACAAACATCGGAATCAACTATAAAGGTCGATATCGAGGTCTAACGTCGATATCGAGGTCTCTGCTCGACGTCGACTTTGCTGCTTTTGTCTTCTGCAGGAACTCTACTGGAAATCGACTAGAACTGAGGTCGATATCGACCAGACACATCGATATCGAGTGTCTTCTGAGGTCGAAAGCTTTGATTGTGATTGTAACAAGGGAAGCGCTGACATACCTCCTCGTGGATTTGATCCTGAATTACCCTACTACTACATTGGGAGGGGATTCTTGTATTATTTGTTTGGGACAGGGAGTAGTCTAGTTTAGAATTGTTTATTTGAATATTTGAATCCTACCTCCCGCTTGCGAACAAATTGGCGTCGTTACTGGGGAGGCAATCAATCGCCACGAGAGTTTAATCACGATCTTTTTGAAGCTTATGTTGCAGGTTTATGTGACGTTCTGATCGCAGACCTATCCTGGAACCAATCAACGAGCCTGAACGTGTCTACCATCTTCGCAACAAAGCAATTTGCATCATGGCTGACAACAAGACGCAGGCTGAGACCATAGAGCGGTTGAGGAAGGAGATCGAGGACCACAATGCTACAATCGCTGCTGAGAGGGCCGCCGCTGCTGCAGAGCGAGTCCGTGCTGATAGGGAGGAGGATGCGCACAGACAAGCCCAAGAGCGGCTAAATCAGTATCAACAGACGGCGATGCAATACATGCATCCGCCGCTTCATGTTCCTGAATCCGCTATTTTAATTCCTCACTCCAATTATGAAATAAAAATTAACTTCCTATCTGAGATAAAAATAAATACTTTTGAAGGAAGACCTAATGAATGCCCACTGTAACACATCTCTACTTTTATGGATTTATGTGAAACAGTTGCTGATGGAGTAAATTTAGAGTATGTGAGACTGAAATCTTTTCGATGGTCTTTGGCAAGGAAAGCATTACAATGGCTTGAGAGTTTGGCTCCATGCTCGCTGAGGACATGGGCGAAGGTGAAGGATGCATTCCTGAATAAGTTCTTTCCACCTTCTAAAACGGCGATGCTGCGACAAAGGATCACGGCTTTCAAACAAAAGTCAGGTGAAACACTAGCACAGGCGTGTGAGCGATTTAAAGACTTGCTGAGATCATGCCTGACGCATGGGCAACTTCCTTACGTCATCCAGGAGATATTCTACAACGCCCTTGATGCGCCGAATAAGGAGAGGATCAATTCATATACCTCATATCGGTACATTGAGCTTACACCAACGGAGGCCTGGGAGACCATTGAGAGGCTCGTGAACTTTCATAACACCTATGGGGCTGCTACGGCCTATGATGCAAGGCCTGCCCCATCAATGCCACTATATGAGCCTCCAAGGGAGATAGATCCTGATGTGTGGCAACAATTCCACAACGATCAAATGCACCGCCTTCAAAAGCAAGTCAGGCTCCTGAGCAACAATCAAACTTGTCAGGAGTGTGGCTCAACAAGGCACAACACTAGTGCCTGTCCACATACTGAGCAAGTATACATGGCAACACAACATGAGGAAGCCAAGTGGACGAGAGGCTCCTAAGGAGGGGGCAATCAACAATATTGGGGTGATAAAAGGTTCTATCAAAGGGATCCCCCACCATATAGAGCACCAGGGCACCCTGAGCGGGAGACGATGAAAGATGACCTGCAAATCATTCTTGATGAGATGCGGAGGAACCATGTTGAGTTCAAACAAGCAAACAACTCCGTCCATACTCAGCTGCAGGGCATCAACTCTAGGCTTGGGGAGATCGACATTTGGAAGCACAACATGGAGACTCAAATGAGTCGATTGGCGGAGGCGATATCCAAAGCGTCAGGATCATTCCCTGGATCAACTGTGCCTAACCAAAAGGGCAAAACCACTGGACATATTGCGGTGGTGAACCTAAGGAGTGGGCGTCAATTACAAACGCCCAAGCAAAAAGCAGAGGAAAAGGAGCCAAAACAGACATCGATATCGACCCCCCCAGTCGATATCGACCAAGGTGACATCGATGTCGACCTTTTAGTCGATGTCGACCCTGATGCTGCGTTACCATAGAAATCGACTCCTCCAGTCGATGTCGACCCTACTGATGTCGATGTCGACCTCACTACAGCCGCAGGAAGGAAGAAGGTGTTGCCATTCCCAACTAGAAAGGTGATTAAGGACCCAGCGGAAAAGAAATTCCAGCGGTTCGTGAAGATGCTCCAGGGACTTAATGTCTCTATACCATTCACAGAAGCACTTCATGAGATGCCATCCTATGTAAGATTCCTTAAGGACATCTTGGGTAAGAAGCGATCGCTTTCTGAGATTGTAGAGGAATGCAACAGGTTGGAGCTACCATAAAAGCGGGCGGACCCAGGTAAGTTTTCTGTCGCTGTAGGTTTAGGTCAATTCAAATTTAATGCTTTAGTTGACTTGGGTGCTAGCGTTAGCATGATGCCACTAACCATTTGGCACAAGGTAAAGATAGGTCCTCTGGAGCCCGTGGATGCAAGACTATACATGGCAAACAATACGGTAGTGATTCCAACTGGGTAGTGACGGATGTGCCAGTACAAGTAGGTAAGTTCTTTGTCCCTGCTGATTTCTTAGTTGTTGATATAGCGGAGGATCCTGCTTGTCCCATTATTTTAGGTAGGCCATTCCTAGCAACTGTCGATGCCAACATTAACGTGAAGAAAGGATTGCTCTCATTCACAATTAGTGACGAGGTGATAGAGTATGCCTTCAACAAGACGGGGAACAATCAAGGGCCAATGGAGATAAAAGCCATCAATGGTGTCTACATTGCATGTGGAGAATCCAAAGTAAGGAGTATGACACCGGAGGAGCTTGAGAAGAGGGCCATAGAAGCCCAAGTGGAGGAAGTTGTGGCAATCTTGAATGAAGGGGAACATCAAAATCGACCCAGGTAAGTCGATATCGACTAATAATGTTCAAGATTATGTGCCAGGTCATAAGTATGGGGTCGACGGAGGAGGAAAAGAAACATCGAAATCGGGCAGTAAGGTCGATATTGACCATACCCTAGTGATGAAATCGACCACCATCAGCACTGAGAAGGGAGGAACAGAGACCCCGATATCGATCTCTGAGGGTCGAAATCGACCTGGTCATATCGAGCCAAAACTCTCCAAATCGACTGATCCTCCAGGAGTACAACAGAGGTCGATATCGACCTCTGAACATCGACATCGACCTGAGCCACAGACAGATAAGAAGGTAAGTTAAGGTACGGATTCCTCCTTTTCCATTACAATTAAGGATTTATCATTATTTGGAAGAGGGGTGCCTTGGCATGTGCGCTTATGTAGGGTATCCGATGATTATTCGAGCCAACATGAGATAGGAGACAAAGTTTATGTTGCCAAATCCAAGGACCATTGGTTCCCTACAAGGTTCAAAGATAAGAATTTGGGACCATTCACAGTGAATCAGATCCATCCCGGTGGAATGCAGCTGCGTGACAAGAAAGAAGTCATATTTGAGGCCCAAGCCACATGGGCTCTGCAGATGCCGCCTTAAGAAGCGCAAAGGAAGAAGTCGGCCTAGCGACTTAAAAGTCTAGAGCGTGTAACAAAAGTTTTGGTTTTAGACAACTTTTACTTTGGTTTGAGACACTTTATTGTTTTGCATATTTTGTTTTTTACAAGTTGCAGGAAAGAGAAAAGCACACAGAAAAGACATCGAAATTGATGTCCAAGATCGACATCGACCTTAAGGTTGATTCAGATGGGCTTGTGGTCGAGGCCAGATCACCCTGAAGCTTGAGCCAGAAAACGATGAGAAACATCGATATCGATGTTAAAGGTCGATATCAACCATGCCTGCTGTCTTCTTCGACTCCTGAAATTTGTGACGGTTTAATATGTTTTCTTCTTAACCCTAGTTCTAATACAGTGAGGACACTGTAGGTTTTAAGTATGGGGTGGGGGAAAGGCTTACTTACATGTTTTATGCATATTCATACTTAGTTTAGATTTGCATATTTATCTTAATGCATACTTAGTTTATACATTTATTATTCGAAAAAAAATGACCCAAAAAAATGACCCCCATCAAAAATTTGAAAATAAAGAAAGAGTCATGAAAGTATAAAAAAGAGCGGTATGATGCAAAATTAGATTCATTAGAGATATAACATGAAATTGCCTAGTTAAGGGAAGTCCCAATGAAGTGCAAAAAGAAAAAAATAAAGGAGATGAAAAAAAATTGAAGTTGCTTTTGACATGTGCATAATAAGATGATGGAGGACTTTTTATGAAAATTTCGATACAAGTGCTTACATATACAAGTTCATATCCTAGCCTTACCTATGCATATTTGCAAAAGTCACAAAGCCATATACGAGCCTTATCATGATCATTATTGCTCCACATATATATCATATTACCCATCTTATACCCTATCCGGGGACAAGTTTGAGAATGGATGTCGTCTTTGGATTTATATGGAGTTGTGCATTATTTATGAAGTTGTTGGCAGGATTGAAAGAATTTATGAAATATGGAAAATATATTGAAAATTTAATGAGCGAGAAAAAATCCGATCACCTCAGGAGATAAAGGTAGGTCGACCCTGCTCGTTGAGATGTTAGTTCAGCGAGATGGGACACAAGGTGAGGAGTCCGAAGTACTAAGTATCCGGGGCCATTCATGACACCCATGTTTGCGACTCGCGAGAAGGCAGTACTAATGTTAGAGAGGTAAAAGCATTATATTGAATAAAAGCATTGAGCGATGAGTGAAAGGTGAGACAGTATGAAGAAGGAATGTGGAATGTTTTGGAAAGAAAGTTTATTTCCCCAGATTTAACACCACATGGCCAAATATTAGCCCACCTTTAGCCTTTTACCAATCTACTTCTCACAAGCTTGCGAAAGTCCTCTTGATTATTAATGCTATGTCGCTAAATTTGTTTTTGCATATTACCTCCTTTTATGAGTATCAAATTGCTTTATGCACAAGCATGGACTTGGTTGACATAAGTACCTTATCGAGGATGGCAATTGATTGTAGGGACATATGAAAAATGAATCTATGATGTTGAGGGTTTACTTTCTTCCCCTGAATGACCATTAAAAGTATTGCTTGGGGGCAAGCAAGCTTAAGTATGGGGTGTTTGATGTGCGCGCAAATTGCCATATTTTCTATGCACATATGAGTCCATTTTATCATTCATTTGCATGCATATTAATGGGAAAACATGGGATTAGTGTAGTTTATGCTTAAATATCAAATATATGGGTATGCACGAGTTTCTATGTGATTTCAAAGAAAACAGGATAAAAATTGACAAATTTGGGAAAGCGGGAAAAGAACTCAAAGTCTTCTGAAGAGGTCGAAATCGACTGCAGACCTCGACATCGAGTACAGTAGAGACATAGGAATCAAGCAGGAAATGAAGCAGAGCATGTCGACACAGAGAGGTCGATATCGAGGATTGAAGGTCGATATCGATGTTGCCAAATCGAGCTAAATGATAGAAGTCGAGTGCCAATCCGAGTAGGAGAAGGAGAGCTCGAGATAAAGTTTCACAGAGGTCAATATCGAGGATTGAAGGTCGATATCGATGTTGCCCAGAAAGATAAATCCGACTCAGATTTTGATAGAATTCTATCCGAAGCTTGCACGACTATCCAAAAGTAAGGATTTCTTATCTTCAACATCAGAGCTATCATATGAAGCTGATTTACCATAGAATTTTTAGTTTTTACTTTATTTAAATTTTATCTTAGAGAATAAAGATAAAGTTTCGAGTCTTTTGATAGCAAAGTTCGATATCTATATCTAGAGGCCATTAGGGATGATTTTAGGCATCCAAGCACATCCAATTTCAGTTATTCAAACACATATACATGCAGAGAATTAGGAGAGAGAGAGAGAAGGCCGAATTTGTTTGGTGGAAGCGAGAGCGGAGATTTGGCTTGTTCAATTGTAATTTATTTCTTTTGCAATTTCAAAGTAGTTTTCTTTCAATGATGATGATGAGTTGCATGATGAGAAGCGAGTAGTCCACCCACTTCTAGGGTCGGGGTGAGCCCGACGATAGCAATGTAGGGTAAGCGCATCAAAGGCATGACTTTTATGCGATTCCGTCTTCTATCCTATGCATGATCCTTTGCGAAAGTTAGGGAGATTCATTATTTGCATTATTGAAGCGAAAGCCACTCATATTGTGAACTTGAATTGCTCATGAATTGGATAGTAACTCTTAGGAACTATGCTAGAGCCTCTAATCACCTAAGTGTTGATAACGAAAGTTATTTGACGGAAAGGCATTAAATTTCATAACTTTAGCATAAAACTTGCATTGTTATCATTGTGGCATGAAACCCCGACTTTGGAAGCTTTTAATTAATTGAATCAATATAAAAGTTTTAGTTTTGTTTCTGATCATCCTTCTTTACCATCCTACTTTCTTCGGACTCTTTTCCGACAATTGGTTATGAATTACAGTTTCTGTGACAAACATCGGAATCGACTATAAAAGTCGATATCGAGGTCTTTGCTCAACGTCGACTTTGCTGCTTTTGTCTTCTGCATGAACTCTACTGGAAATCGATGAGAACTGAGGTTGATATCGACCAGACACATCGATATCGAGTGTCTTCTGAGGTTGAAAGCTTTTATCGTGATTGCAACAAGGGAAGCGCTGACATACCTCCTCGTGGATTCGATCCTGAATTACACTACTACTACATTGGGAGGGGATTCTTGTATTATTTGTTTGGGACAGGGAGTAGTCTAGTTGAGCATTGTTTATTTGAATATTTGAATCCTACCTCCCGCTTGCGAACATCTATCGATTGTTCTACTCACTCGATATCGACTAGCCTTAGTCGACGTCAACTGCTTTTGGTTTGTTGTTTTTGTGCTATGCAAGTTGTACTCGACATCGAGGACTTCTGGAACCTGTTGTTGAGTAGTTGAGATCGAGATCGACTGTCCCTGATTGACATTGATTGCTTCCAATCAACGTCGAGTGACTTCTGGTCGACAATAGAACGTTGTTTAAAAGCTACTTTGGATCTGTTAACACGCTTCCTCATGCATTGAACCTGATTCCTCTACACTACAACGGGGGAGTCTCGAATTTAGTTGATAGGCTAGAGTGATTGCTTGTGGTTATATTTATATATTTTCATATTTAATTCTCCTCTACATAAAATTTTGGCGCCGTTGTAGGGGAAGTAATCAATCGCGCCCTCAGTAGTCCATCTAACATTCTTCTCGAGTGCTATTTTATATATGTATGTGACGCGCTCATCGCACAATAGAGTTAAAAACTTTAGATGAACCATAGCTCTACTTTAAGCTAAGAGAAAGGCTACATAGAGCAATGGCCAATGAAGAGACTACTCAACAGGAGCTTGAGAGGCTCCATAAGCAAGTGGAAGAGCTTAACACAAGAGAAACCAAGCACACTCGGGCTACACAATGGGTAGAGGCAAGGTTCGAATGAGAAGCCCAAGCCAGGAGGGAGGCCCAAGCCCAATTGAATCGTATCCCTCAAACGGCCAAGGATTACTTGCACCCTACACAAAACGTGCCAAAATCCGCTATTATCATTCCTGAGTCTAGTTTTGATATTAAAAAAAATTATTTCTGAAATTAGATGCCATGTTTTTTAGGGGAAACCCAGTGAATGCCCTATGGTACATATTTCTAATTATTTAGATTTTTGTGATACCATTGTTGATGGGGCTAATCTAGAATACGTCAAACTAAAAGTTTTTCGATGGTCTCTTGTAGGGAAGGCGATACAATGGTTAGAGATATTAACCCCACGATCCATCCGCACATGGAGTGAGTTTAGAGACTTGTTCTTAAATAAGTTCTTCCCTCCATCGAAGATGGGGCATATTAGGCAGAAGATCAAATCATTCAAACAAAGGCCTAATGAGACGCTCGCTCAAGTTTGGGAAAGGTACAAGGACCTGTTGAGATCATGTCCTACTCATACGCAACCACCATATATGACCCAGGAGGTGATCTACAATGTTCTAGATGTGGTCACCAAGGAGATGATCAATATAAACACGTTCTATTGTTACCTTGAGCTCACCCCACAATGAGTTTTGGAAACCAATGAGAGATTGGTGGAGTTCGACGACACATATGGGACTCCTGTGATTTTCGACGCGACGCATGTCCCATTTATGCCCCTGTATGGGCCCTCTAGTGAGCTTGATCTAGACGTCAAAGAGCAGTTCATGAGAGATCAAATGAGAAAGCTCTAAAATCAAGTGAAGTTTCTCTCAGTCAACCAACCCTACATTGAATGTGGGTCGGAGAAACACATCACCACCGCTTGCCCTTATGCAGAGCAAGTGCATCTTGCAGAGACTCATGAAGAATCATGCTTTAGGAAGGGTCCTAACCATGAAGTATATTAAGGGAATTGGGGCAATCAGCAACCCTAGTGCATCCCTAGGCACCCCCACCCTATAGAGCTCCTAGACATCCAGAGAGGGACCAGCAGAACGATGACCTACAACTCATCCTTGACTTGATGAGGAGGAATCAAGCAAAGACAAAGCAATCCAACAATTTCATCCATACTCAACTCAATGGCCTTAATGCACGATTATAAGATATGGACATTTGGAGAAGGAATGTGAAGACCCAATTGGGTCAACTAGCGGTGCAAATCCCAAGGCCGTCCGGAATGCTTCCTGGGAAAATAGAGTCAAATCCCAAGGGGCAGCAATCTGGCCACATAGCTGTTGTTCAACTAAGGAGTGGACGGAGCTTGTAAGAGCCAAAGAATAAGACGAACAAAGAGGAAAAGGGCGACAAAGTAGTCGACCCATTGGTCGATGTCGAGCACACACCAGTGGACGTCGACCACCCTCAGGTCGAAATCGAGCATATTCAAGGCCAGTTGCCCCAAAAGCCCAATGCCACAATCGACATCCACCAACTATCAGTCGATGTCGACAAGTCTACAACACCTCCAAAGACCCTTTTGATTCCAAAGCCAAAGAAGATGCCACCATTCCTTTGCAAGGCATTGAAGGATCCCACTGAAGGAAATTCAAACGTTCATGAAAATGCTTCAAGGCTTAAATGTTACAATTCCATTCACAGAATCTCTCAGCGAGATGCTTGCATATGTAAGATTCCTCAAAGAGATTCTGAGCAACAAGCAGTCAATGGCTGAGATCACAGATGGCTGAGATCAAAGAAGAATGCAGCAAGATGGACTTCCCATATAAGAAGAGTGACCCAGGGGAGTTCGCTATTACTGTGGGATTTGGACAACATTGCTACAAAGCCCTATGTGACTTACGGGCAAGCGTGAGTCTTATGCCCCTATCTATTTGGTCAAGGGTGAACGTTGGAGCATTGGAGCCTGTGGATATGAAGCTATACATGGCGGATAACTTGTGGGTAAAACCCACATGAATAGTTGATGATGTTCCAGTCAAGGTGGGGAAGTTCTTTGTGCCCATAGATTTCATTGTGTTGGACATGGGGGAGGATCCTATTGTACCTATCATTCTTGGTAGGCCTTTCCTTTCTACTACAGATGCCAACATCAACGTCCGACAAGGGTTCCTTACTTTCACCATGGGAAATGAGGTCATAGAGTTCTCTTTCAATCCCACAATGCAAGAGGTACACCGGATGGAGGTCAAATCATTGTGTGGAGAAGTGAGCATCATCCCTTGTAAGGAGCTCACGGAGAGGCCTATGAACCTTAAAGAGCAGGAGTTAAGGATCATGGAGGCACAAATCGAAGAAATCTTGGCTACATTGGACCCTGAAGACAAGGATAATTTTGGAGCAGCACTCGACGTCTACCAGCCCTGGTCGATGTCGATCACTGATAAGTAGCAGGGCACCACTACAAGAGAAAAGTATGGGGTCTTCACTAATAGCCCCCTCGACATCAACATACTTAGGTCGACGTCACCCCATTTGACGTCGACTGCCCCCGCTCGATGTCGACCAGCTCTCAGTGCCAAAGAAGGTTTGTTCATCCTCGACAGGGTAAGTTCTGGTAAGGATCCCTCCTCTCATATTTCAATTAAAAATATATCTATAACTATGAGGAAGGTTCCTTGTTATGCAAAGATTTGTAAAGTCCAAGATGAAGAATAAAACAAATCTATGAGATAGGCGAACAAGTATACATATCCAAGGCAAGCACCATGGGGTTTGGGCGAAAGTACAATGGAAAGAAGAAAATAGGTCCAGTGGAGGTACATCGTGGCATCTCGAGGGAAGATGGAAATCAAGCATGAGAAAAATGCTAGAGAGCCCAGAGGATGAGGTCTATGCCATATGGACCATGTATATCCCCACATGAGCTTAAGGAAGAAGTCTGCCTAGCGACTTAAAAGTCTAGAGCATGTAAATAAATTTTAATTAGTTAGGTTTTTTGAATTTTGGTATTGTTTTGGGAAATTGGTTTTTGGAGGTTTGGTTTTGGTTTTATGAGTTTTAGGTGCCAAGAATGACGAATGATGAACGAAGGAAGAAGTCGGAGTTCAAAAAAGGAGTCGACATTGACCAGGCAAGATCGACGTCGACCACACCAAGGCTGAGCCACACCAAGCAGCAGTGGTCGATATCGACGATCTTGGTTGACATCGACCACCCTGTGAAGCTGCTAATAAAGTTAGATGTAAGGCAGTCGACATCGACCAGAATAGGTCAACGTCGACCTATAGACAGCCGTATCGACCAACCTTGGAGAAGAAGTTGCTATCAACGTCGAGTTCTCCATCTTGACGTCGACTGCTGAGCAACGGTTACAAGCACCTATTTGAAGTTTCTGCGCATACTTTTTAGTATGTTTCTTCCATTTTCCCATCTTTTTGGTTTATGATAGTGTGGACACTATATGTTTTAAGTATGGGGTGGTGTTGAAAACTTTTTGTTTATTTGGATATCACTTGTTGGTTTTTATAACTTGGCTTATGGTTGTATTTTTTTCTTTCTTTTGACATGGTTAAAACAAATGCATGGTTTGGATATTTTCTTTGGATATTATGTGTTTGCTATTGTTCTTAAATTTATTGTCCAAATGAGAGTTTTAAGCGTTTGAAAGGACTCACCCCCCGAAATTCAAAGAAAGTGTCATGGAAGCTTTGACAGGACTCGACGATGCAAAAGTGGATTCATTAGATATACTGCATTTCAATTGTCTAGTAAGGGAAGTCTCAATGATGTGTAAATTTTTAAGAAAACCATGAAGGGAGGTAAATTGATGTTGCTTTTGACATATCCAATGATAAGATGATTGAGGACTTTATTTTCCGTTTGAGCTTATTTTGACATCCTAGCCAATGATATTAATGGCTAGGATGTCTAAACCATATGTATGCCTTACATAAAAATTTTTGCTCCACAAACATTATATATTACCCATTTTTCTACCTTATTACCTATCCGGGGTTTCATCCAAGAGTACGGTAAGATAAAGGGTTTGTTTAGGGATAGAATTTTTGCTAATTAATCCAGAAGTATAGATACTTCATTAATTTTAGCCACCAAAAGCGCCTCCTACGCAAATTTTCTCATAAAAATGGTAACAAAACACTACTTTGAAAAAATGGCAACACGGTAAAACACTGACATCAAAAAGTGGCATAAAAAAGTGGGATCAGTAATCAACGGTAAAAAACTGGCATAAAAAATCCAAATAAGCTGGTCAACATTGACCGGTCAATGGTCAGTTGTTGACCATTCGACGGTAAAATAGTTGACTATTAACCATTAATAATCTATGTGGAGGAAGTTATATCTCACCTAATTTTTTTAAGAGTGGTCTAATTACCTATTTAGATTTTTCTAAAGGTCCAGTTAGCTAAATCACCCTAAATTATTTGACAAAACTATTTGAAGTATTTTTTTAATTTTTTATCTAATAAAATCATTATCATAATATGCTATGTCCTTATTGGTTTTATATTATTATACTATGAATACATAAATTTATATAAAATGGTAAATATCATCACAAAAAATAGTTTATCATTCTCGTACGTAACATATGAGTATTGTGCTAGTAATTTATAAACACCCGGGTACTGAACTAGTTTTTTTTTTAAAGCTCATATGTTTGAGACTTTTAAGTGTTTGAATAGTGGGATAAGAATCAATCCTAATCAACCATTCCGGAATGGTTTAGCTGAAAAGGATCTGCGGGTATTACCCAAAGGTCTCTGGTTCAAACTTCGAATGACCGCTCTCTATTTACCAAAATCAAGAATCAATCCTAATCTAGCGATTTAAGTTCGAATGATATTTAAACTAAATTATTCTGAAATTTATTTTTATATATATATATTTTATTAGGTAAAAATCCGAAGGTCAGACAGGCCTGACTCATCGATAGGCCGACAAAGTCGGTAGACGGCGAACCGTCAAACGTACAACCTAAAAAACAGGAATACAGATAACAAGCGAGATGAAATTTATTTATATAAATACTAGTGCAGTTGTCGACCTGACTGCATTATATAATTTGAAATTAAAATGATAAATTAATTATTATATCATATTATGATTATAATAAAATGTTAATAAATTACTTTATGTGCTTCCAGATTATTGTGGTTTACAATTGCATGGGATGTTAGAAAAGCAAAGGTACAGTAAGGAACAGAGTCGTTTTCTGAAAATAACATCTTGCTAAATTGCTGTGATCTTTCAAAGCATCCAATTTAATTCTTGTTTGTTTGCTTTCTAATCAAAGGCGAAAAGAAGACGTCGATTGTTATCCAACGTGTTCAAATCAGTATCGCTTTCGGGAGTAATTTATTATTTTATCCAAGTATTATTTTACTTTTGTAAATAATGTCTCATGTAAATTTGGTGCTTTGTACCCCTATGAGCATTTAATTAGCTAATTAGCCCATTTAAATCTTTTTTTAGCCGTACTAAATCCCATTAAATGTTTTTTAGGTCCGTTAGACCCCTTCCTTCATTCTCCCTTTACCCTTCACTTCTGCCGGCGATTTCTCGCCCTCCTCTCCCACTGGTTCTGCATCCTCCTCCTCACCCTCCTCTCCCCCTAAGAGCGATGGAGCAAACCGCCAGAGATAAGCAGGTCGATGATCGAGATGTGGGGAAAGCCCTAGGGCAGGACCGGATTCTTACATGATACTGAGGATCTGAAACCAAGTTCTTTTTGAATGAGCTTATGTCGCAGGTATGTTTTTTTCCTATTCAATGCCCTAGGGTTTCTGATGAGAGATTGAAACCCAAGCATTTCATTGCTGATCTCGTAATTGAAAACTTGAATCGCTGGAAGGTGTAATTCGAGGCTTCTGGCCTTTCTATTTTCAACAGTCTCAATTTTCTAACTCGGATTCAAAACTGGAAAGAATTTAGGGTTTAATTTTGATCTCTCTGATTTGGATGTGGATTGCGATCGATTTTCTCCTTGAAAATGGAAAGATGTGTGTTACTTAATGTGGCCGAAATTCTTGATGCGTTCCAGTGGGTTGTGGATGAATCAAAGTAGTGGCCGACCTATTCGAGCTCCTTGATGGAGAATTTGGTTTCTGATATCTACACTGGTTATAAGGTGACAATTTCATTTAGGTTTTGCCTTTTGTTTTGGGTATGGTGTTCAATTTGGTTTGCTCTCATTTGGGTTGTACTTACGGCCATTTGCGAATTTGGTGTAACTGCCCGAGTTAAGGAACCCGGGTTACGTTTCGAATGATTAGATACCTTCGTTCGGATCTTGCAATTCGAGTACGGATTGAGTTTCAAAACAAGGTATTAGTACTAAAAGAAGGGATTTCGTACCTTAAATTCGCGATAGGTCCAATGGGGACCATAACCTGTCCTACTTCTAGGTCGCATAAAACAAGTTCGTCAAAAAAAAACAACAAACATAAAGTGATACATAGTTGCCACGGCAGAGCCGGGTCAAAACCAAAATACGTAGGAAATATAAGGTAGCAAAAGTGTGGAGTCCATAATCAGTCTCTCTCTCTAACTACGCAATAGGATATCCCCGCCATAACCGCACGAAATCAAGCAAGGGAAGGGGTACCTGAAACTATACCACGAACTCAAGGTCGAGCCACTCATACGGGCCCTGAAGAACTCGTTGAGGACATATAATACGCTCTAAGCCTAGATGAAAATGATCTAATGCATTACTGGAATCTTAAGCACGCAAGCATGTTGATAGTTCATATGTGATGACAGAAATGCAGTAAATGAGCTCACACAGAATGCCAAGCGGCATGTCCCATCCTCTCAAATCCATGCCTCAATCGGGGCGGGTATCTCTCTTATGTCCGTACCTCAACCGGGGTCTGATGTCTACCTCTATCGGGGTCGGACGACTCGGTCGGTGCCGCAGTATATCTCATGTCTCGCATTCATATATAGAAATCATGAAATCATACTCTCAGATGACTATCAGAACAAACTCGATGGAGCTGGGTTGTCCTATGACCCTAGCAACTACTCTAGACTCACGACTTACGGGCGTTTCTACCAATCGCATTCAAAATACGTATGCTCATTTATTAATGCAGAACCTAGGAATGCCACTACATGACATTTTATTATAATGCCTACGTACTATATGACACATCAAACATGAGATTCTAACTTGAGTAAGCCCCGGAGGACTTACCTGGTGGTGCAGAACAACAAGAGACAAGCTAGTGAGATAGATTAAAGATCACCTAGCGCGCAATAAGCATATAAGTCTATAATCACAACACACAAGCATACATAACCTCACATAAGTTCACATAATCAAAGGATTTAACAACGCATCTTATCCACGTCATCATCATCATCTCAACTCATCTCATAACATTTCATCTTTTCTCATATATATATATATATATATATATATATATATATATATATATATATATATATCTCATCCATCATATTTCATCATGTAATAACTCATATATCATCAACACATCATGCTTCACAATCAACAACTCAATATTTCAAATATCAATCGTGCTTCAATTAACATATATTCATATCTTATTCACATAATTCACGTAGATTCTCAAGTAAGATTATATATATATATATATATATATATATATATATATATATATATATATATATCTCATCCATCATATTTCATCATGTAATAACTCATATATCATCAACACATCATGCTTCACAATCAACAACTCAATATTTCAAATATCAATCGTGCTTCAATTAACATATATTCATATCTTATTCACATAATTCACGTAGATTCTCAAGTAAGATTTATCAAACAATCTACCATGTTAACTCCAAATAAGTCGGTTCCAGAGTTAGTCAAAGCCATTAAATCCCAAGGATGTCAATTCAATAGTCAAACAATTCATTCAAAATCATACTTAGCCAATTCCATTTATAAAAAATATTAACCATTAACCATCTTGCAAATTATGATATTAAAATAATCTCGACATAACTTGTTTTGAAATAATTATTCTAATAAATCCCGACACTTGAGCAATATTTCAATTACTATATATATATATAACCTTTTAAATGGCAACACATAACAAATCAATTATTCAAATAAATAAACATTTAATAAATCAGGGATAATTAATTAAACAATTAAAATAGTTAAGTAAATAATACACAATACCCAAATCAGTGATAATTTAATTAAATAAATAAATATATGAACAAATAAATAACAAACAAATTACGTTAAATTATTAAGTCAATAAATTAATTTAGCAAATCACAATCCAAAACGAGTCAGAAGAAAAACCGGCCCAATCTGATTTGATAACAAAACCGAACCGAACCATGGTTAAAATAAGGTGAACTGAACTGGATAAAAGGAAATAAAATTAGACCCGAACCCGTGGACCCCACCCCTTTCTTCCTCCTTCAGCCCTTCCCTTGCGCAAGGCCCTGGGCTCCTGCTCACTTCTCTCACCCTCGACTCCAGTCCCGTCATCCCTCGCTCGCCTACCCGGAGATCCGCCCGGCTTCGCTCTTGACCTCCTCTCTCGGACTCAAAGTTCACGCTCACAACCCTCCTGTGCTCGCCACTAGCACTCGTTGGACTCGCCACTCTCTACCTCGCCGAAGCTCTTGAGCTTGCCCAAGCTTCTGTACTCGACCCTCACACTCCCTTCCCGACCACCCAAGGACAAGAAAAAGGGACCAAAACTAAACAAGGAAAAGGAAGGAGGTTCGAACGCTCACCGAGGTGTTCGCGGCGTCGGAGCTCTCGATCGGAGTTCTGGGCAACGTCGGAGGCACTCGATGGTTCCTCAGACCTGTGTTAAATGTGGGTGAGTGTGATGGTAGAGCCCAATGGTGGATTGGATTGGAAACGAAGGAAAGCGGCTTACCGGAAGATTCGAACGAGAACAACACAATGGCTCGGCGCCAGCGACTGGGCTCCTTGGGGTGGCTCTGAGCTTGGCTTCGTCGGTCCTCGTGAGGAGTCAGTGGTGTAGGCTTTGAACTCGAAGGAGGACGAATGGTAGGTGTGCTCAACTGGTGTTCGGAGGCAAAGGAGCTTCTAAGCTCAGACGGAGGAGAAGAAGAGGTGGAAGGAAAGGTGGTTGCGTAGTGGTGCTTCAGGTGGAGAACATAGGATGAGGTGGGTGCTTATGTTTTCAGTGGTGGTGTTGCTGAAGCACGAAGGGGACTAGAAGGAGGGATGGCGATGACAAAGGGAAGGATGAGAGATGGAGTGCAGGGGAATGGAGGTGACGGGGTGAATGGAGGTGACGGGGTGCAGCTAGTTGTATGGGAAAGGGGAGACTAACAGCTAGTAGCAAGGGGTTTTAGGGTGGCTAAGAAGTGAAGGGTATTAATTATGAGAAGGTCAACTTAAATAACCAGAGATAAATCCTGAAACTCGCTTTCTGACCTTAACCTGACGCGATTTAAAATAAATAATCACTCGATATCGACCCCTAGGTTGATGTTGACACCTCTGTAAATCGACAACAGCTTCAGACTCCTCTAAGGTCGATGAAACCAGTTGTCGACTAGTCCAGAAAGCCCAAGTCGACCGCTTTGGCTCCAAAGCCAACCAAAGCAATTACATTCCCCTCCAAGGTGTTAAAAGACCTGGCGGACACCAAGTTTAGGTACTTCGTGAAGATCCTACAAGGACTCAACATCACCATCCCACTCACGGAAGCCCTTAACGAGATGTCGTCATACATGAGGTTCCTGAAGGACATCCTATCCAAGAAGTGGTCCATCATTGAGATCACCAGAGAATGCAACTCAATTGAATTCTCTGAAATGCGAGGCGGTCCAGGAAAGTTTGTTGTAACGGTAGGGGTAGATAAGCATCAATTCAAAGCCCTTTGTGACCTTGGGGCTAGTGTAAATTTAATGCCCCTATCGATATGGCAACAAGTTGGTGTAGGAGCATTGGAGCTCGTCGACATGAAGCTCTACATGGCGGACAACTCCTTCGTGAGACCCACAGGGGTTGTGGATGATGTCCCTGTCAAGGTGGGCAAGTTCTTTATACCCACGGACTTCATCGTGTTGGACATGCCGGAAGATCCTATTGTGCCTATCATCCTTGGTAGGCCATTCTTAGCAACCGTTGATGCCAACATCAACGTGAGGAATGGCACCCTTAGGTTCACAATCGGAAATGAGATTGTCGAGTTCCGCTTCAACCCGATGATCAATGAAACAAAATGGCGACAGGTGAAGAACATCGGCCTAAGCAAGGACTACATCTCTTGTGAAGAGACAACATAAAGAGTTCTCACCCCTGGAATCTATGAATAAGTTGGTCTCACACCTTCAAGGGAGAAGCTTCGCAAGTATTTTTTGGCGAGAATAAAAGTTGCAAAGAGAGTCGAGATTGATTGCCCCAATCGAGATCGACCAACGTGCTCAATATCGACCCACCCATCTTGATATCGAGTGCCACTGATGATCAAATGATTTGCCATGAGCTTGTGTATGGGGTCCTCACTACCAATGTCGACCAGATCTTATCGACATCAACTGACTCGATCGAGATCGACTCCACCAAGTCGATATTGACTGACCCCCAGCCCAAAGATCGCTGTTTCGGGCCCGAAAAGGTAAGCTCATGTATGATCTCTGACCCTCCTCTATCCATTAAAGATGATTCCACTAATGGGAGAGTCAAAGCCCCATGGTTTGCTCATATTAGCAAAATTAGGTGAAGGAAGAGAAGGAAAGATCCAAATAAAGAGCCTAATGAAGAAGAAGCCTTGGTCGCTGAGCTTGGCTATTACCATAAAGACCTAGATGATCTAGGATAAAGGACAAGCTTGAAGGGGCCCTACCTTAAAGGGTCTTGATGCATAGACGGAGAAATCAGCCTAGCTACTCAAAAATCTAGAGCTTTTACATAAAACTTTAAATTTTCCGCTTAAAAGGTTTTTAAGATTTTTAATTTTGAATTTTGGTTTTGGAAACTTTGATAAATCGTGGCTATATCTTTTATATCCTCACAAGAATTTCATGTTACAAAGCGTAGAGGAATGACGAAGAAGAAAGGAAGTCCTTGTAGAGGCACTCGAGATCGGCTAGGCCAGTCGACATCGACTGCCTAGGGTCGAGCCATCTCCTGTGATCGACATCGATCACACAAGTGCAAAAGAAAGCACTCGATATCAAGAGGCGCACTCGATATCGACCACCCCTGGCGATCCTCGACTTCGACTTCTTCCAAATCACACACAGATGCAGTCGACATCGACCCCTGCACTCGACATTGACTTCTGGCATCAACATAACCTAAAATCGACCTCCTCCGTAGGTTGCTCTGTGAGTTTCTCTCTACACCTTTGTTTTTCTTTTAATACAGTGAGGACACTTTATATTTTAAGTATGGGGTGGGGATGAAACGTGTCTTACTTGGCTTATTTTTATTTTTTGCATTGCATCATGTTTAAATTTAAGTTTTTAGTTTCTTTAGTTTATAAAAATAAAAAAATACAAAACAAATAGAAAATGTCAAAATGAAACAAAAAATTGCATATTTACTTTATTTAGTTAGTTTTAGGCCCTACTTAGATTTCCAATGATGAAAACTCAATAACTGACTTGATCATGTAAATCCTATGGCATATTTGGATGGTTTAGCCTAAGTCTTTGAAATTTTTTTATGTAGATTGTGAACTTGTAATGAAATTGAGCACATATGATCCTTGGTTAAAAGCAAAATCCAACAAAACTGTCCTAGTGAGAATTTTGGCCTATAGGGAGAACATTAAAAATCCCTCTGCCTTCTTGAGTGTATTTACTCTTCCTATGCATCTCTAAATGTTGTGATAGTTATTCAAAGTCAATGCATATATATATATGTGTGTGTGTGTGTGTGTGTGTGTTTATGTGAATGGGAATTAAATGATGGAGGCATCTTTTAAGCCACTTTTATCCTCTCTTTACCTACCCTGCATTATCTCTGCTTGAAGCCAAAACATTAGCCTGAGCATTTATATTGTAAACTCCACAAAATTATCCCTAGCTTAATTGAGTCTGACCCCCATGTGGGAATTAAGACTTAGAATTGTTAGATTAATACCTTGTGGAAAGAAAGTGCATATGTTTAAGTTTTGAGTAAAGAAGAATCATGGGTTGGTAGTATATTTGCATCTTGTCATATATTTGTAAAAGAATTTTGGCTCACAATATAAATGAACATTATTATTATTATTTATATTATTTTCGTTCAAAAAAAAAGGTTGTTTACCTTATTTGCAAGTGCATGAGCCAATTATTCCTTAGTTATTTTATTTTTTGCAAGATCTATATTTTTGAGAGGTTTATTAGGTTTGAAAGAAAGGTTGAAGTTCTTCATAGAGAAAGTAAGTGTGGATGTGCATTATTTTGGAGATATGGTTTGATTGAGTTGTGTTTAAGTTTAGGAGTCTTGATTCCCGAATTTTAAAAAGCACCACATAGCTAAATAATTCCATACCCTTTGTTCCTTACCAAGCCCCATTACAACCCCTCTGAACTGAGTCTTCTTTGAAGTCTTCCATTGAGCGAAAGTCCTCCTTATGGTTCTTGTTGCATTTACATAATTGGTTGCGAAGTGGATTATTATAAATTGAAATGTTTACGAATTTGTATATGGAATTGAGTTGAGAGTTGATCTTCATAGCCCAAACACATTGAGAGTTTAGTGAAACACATTATCCCTGTGAGGTTGGATTTAAAAATGCCTATGCCTATGGATCGCTCATATATGTGTGATGATGTTAAACTCACTTGCTTTACTTTGCTACCACTTATGATGTTGCTTTTGACAAGGGCGAAGACTTGAAGGATGTGTTGTAGGTATTTGTTATTGCTTGATTATTGCTTGAGGACAAGCAAGTCTAAGTATGGGGTGTTTTGATGTACATATTTCCAGTTGTTTTAATTGCATATTTTGATTTCATATTCCATTTGATTCCTAAATTATGAATTGAGAATAATGAGAATTTGTGTAGAATGGGCTAACATGCAAGAAATAGAGTCTACACAAGTTTTGGTTTAAATGTATAGAAATTGAAGCGGAATTGGAGTCAAACCGAGAAGCCAAGAGAAGCTGAAGAGTGGTGGTGATCGAGTCCCGCACTCGAGAACGACCAGAATGATCGACGCAGACACTAAGCGTCGAGCCAAGACAACACAAGCTGCTGGAGAGCACTCGACACAACTTCATGTAAAGTGAGGAACTCGACATCGACACCCTGTCCGAGTGTTAGGAGGGAAACTAGTTAAATAAATATCAATAAAATATTAAACCAAACCAACTCCCTGTCCAAGCAAATAAAATTACAAGAATCCCGCCCGATGTAGTAGTAGGGTATTCAGGATCGATTCCACAAGGAGGTGCAATCACGTTCGATTTCGACTCCAGAACATCACTCGATAACGAGTAGATCAGTCGATATCGACTACAGTTCCAGTCGATTTCCAGCGAATTCCTGCAAAAGACAAAAGCAATAGTCGACGTCGAGTAGAGCACTGATATCGGGTTAGCCACTCGATATCGACCTCTGCAGTCGATTTCGAGTCTTCGCATAAACTGTAAACGTAACCAAATTTTGTCGAAAAAGAGTCCGAATAATATGAGGATGATGAGGGAAAGATAGACAGAACAAAAAATCATATTTTATAAGATTCAATAAACTTAAAAACCTCCAAGATCGGGGATTCATGCCACAACGATAACCTTATAAGAGTATACCAAATTCATGAAAGATGATGTCTTTCCCTCAAATAACTTTCGTAACTAACAATTAGGTGATTTAGAGGCTCTCGCATAAACCCGAAGTGTTACTATCCAATTTCATAATTAATCTAAATTCACAATATGATTGGCTTTCGCTTCAATGATGCAAATAAGGATCGCCTACTACTTTCTTAGAAGAATCATGCATATAGGATAGAAGACGGAATCGCATAAAAATCATACCTTTGATGCATAAACTTACATGGCTATCGTCGGGCTCACCCCGACCCTAGAAGTAAGGGAACTACTCGATCATTGACATCATCATCATTGTTGGAAAATAAACTTGATTTGAAATTGCAAACGAAAGAGTACAACCGAACAAAGCAAAATCCACTCTCGCTCTCCTCTTTTCCACTCGGCCTCTCTCTCTCTCTACTGGAATTGAAACTGTTCTTGCTTGCTTAAATGCTTGTAATTGAATCATTAAACTCAACACTAATGGCTTCTAATTATAGATCTCAAACCTTGCTATCCAAGGATAAGAAAATCTATCTTTATTCCTAAGATAAAAATAAATAAAGTAAATAATTAAAACCACTTTAGGTAAATATGAATTCACCCTAAAGGATAATAAGTCTGATAGGAAAGGATAAAAGATCTCGACTTAATGTAGAAGCAAACTCCTTCGAATAAGATTTATCAAAAACTGTCGGATCTGTCTGCAGCGTCACTCGATATCGACTAGTGTTAGTCGATATCGACCACTTCTCTTCTATCTCGAGCCAGTTCTACTCGACCTCATATTTGCACTCGATCTCTATCTTTTCACTCAATTTTGGGCACTCGATATCGACAGCTTCAGTCGATATCGACCAGTCTGTGTCGAGTTGCATTTTTCTTCTCCTGGCTCGATTTCTGGTGTTCTGTTGCACTCGATGTTGAGTCTTTTGGTCGATTTCGACCCCTTAGTAGACTTCGAGTACTTTTTCAGATTTTCTTCTCTTCTCCAAATTGCACCAATTTTGCCTCAATTTTTGCCAAATAACACAAGAACGCGTGTAGACCTCCATAATTGGAAAAATAAACATAAACTCCACTAATCTTATGCTTTCCTAACCATTATTCATGAAAATATAGAAGAAATCGAAGTAAAAGTATATGGAAAATATGGCAATTTGAGCGCACATCAAACACCCCATACTTAAGCTTGCTTGTCCCCAAGCAATACTTTTAGCGGTCATTCAGGGGAAGAAACTAAACCCTCAACATTATAGATTCATTGTTATATGTCCCTACAATCAATTGTCATCCTCGAAAAGGTACTAATGTCAACAAATCCATGCCTGTAAATAAAAGCAACATCATACTCACAAAAGGAGGGTTATATGCATAAAACAATTTTGTGCAACAAAGTATTAATAATCAAGAGGACTTTTTGCAAACTTATGGAAGAGTAGATTGGTAAAAGGCAAAAGGTGGGCTAATTTTTGGCCATGTGGTGTTAAATCTGGGGAAATAAACTTTCTTTCCAAACTTTCATTCCACATTCCTTCTTCATAATATTTCTCACCTTTCGCTCTTCGCTCAATGCTTTTTTCACTATAATGTTTTTACCTCTCTAACCTTAGCACTGCCTTCTCACGAGTCGCAAAAATGGGTGTCATGAATGGCCCCGGATACTTAGTACTTCGGACTCCTCACCTTGTGTCCCATCTCGCCGAACTAACATCTCAACGAGCAAGGTCGATCTACGTTTATCTCCTGAGGTGATCAGATTTTTTCGCACTCATTAAATTTTCCATAATTCAAAATTTCTTTCATTCCTGCCAACAACTTCAATAATAATATGCACAAACTCCATATAACAACTCCAAATATGACATCCATTCTCAACATTGTCCCCGGATAGGGTATAAGGTATAAAAAAATGGGTAATATGTAATGTATTGTGGAGCAATAATAATGTAAGGCTCATATATGGCTTGTGCATTGCAAATATGCCTAGGTAAGGCTAGGATATGAAATTGAGCACATGTATGGAAATTATAAAGTCCTCCATCATCTTATCATGCATATGTCAAAAGCAACTTCAGATTTTACCTCTCTTTCATGGTTTTCTCTAAAATATTGCACTTCATTGTGACTTCCCTTTACTAGGCAATTTCATGTTATATCTCTAATGAATCTACTTTTGCATCGTCGAGTTCAATAAAAGCTTCCATGACACTTTTTCCAAAATTTTTAATGGGGGTGATTTTTTTTTTGAAAATAAATATGATGCATATAGATAAACATATCTAAAGTATCTATGTAAAAAAGTATGCATAAACATGAAAAACAATATGCAATATGCAAAAAAATGTGTAAAATATGCAAGTAAGCCTTTCCCCCACCCCATACTTAAAGATTACAGTGTCCTCACTGTATAAGAACTAGGGTTAAGAAAGAAACTTACTAAAAATTAGCGAAAATCAGGCGTTGAAGACGTCTGCAGGGGCAGTCGATATCGGATAGACCAGTCGATATCGACTAGTTTAACTCGATTTCTGGTGATTCTAAGCTTCAGGGTGATCCTCTGTCGATCACAAGCTCTCTAAATTGACTTGCGTAGTCGATATCGAGTACTATACTCGATTTCGAGTCATCTTTTGCGCTTCTTCTTTCTCCTGAAATTCCTTAGAAAATAAAACTAAAAGCAAAACCAAACATAAAGTCCAGAAATATCCAAACCCTAAAAACTAATGGTCTTGTTACAAGCTCTAGACTTTATAGTCGCTAGGCCGACTTCTTCTTTCATGCTCCTAAGGTGGCATCTACAGAGCCCATGTAGCCTGGGCCTCAAATAGCACTCCATTCTTGTCTCACAGCTGCATTCCGCCTAGATGGATCTTGTTCACTGTAAAGGGACCCATCTTTTTTATTTTGAATCTACTCGGAAGCCAATGATCATTTGATTTGGAGACATACACCTTATCTCCTACTTTGTACTTGTTTGGATCATCACTGGATACCCTGCACAAGCGCATATACCAATGCAAATCTCTCCCAAATAGAGATAAATCCTTTATTGAAATTGAGAAAGAGGAATTCGTACCTTGGCTTACCTTTTCGGAGCTTTCCTTTTTTGTCTGTGAGTCCAGTCGATATCGACCACTGTCACTCGATATCGACTTATCTTCTGCTCATGGTGGTTCTATCGATGTGGAGAAATTCGGCTTGATATGGTCTACTCGATTTCGACTAGGGTCACTCGATATCGAGTGTCTCTTTCCTCCTTCAGCTTCTGGTTCAGTCAATGTCGGCTTTGAATTTTGGTCGATTTCGAGTGCTGCACTCGATTTCGAGTTGTCTGCTCCGACATCGACCCCATACTTAAAACCTGGCACAGAATCTTGAACATTTTTAGTTGATATCAACTTACCTGGGTCGATTTCGAGTGGTGCTTTTGTTCCTTCGTTCAAGATTGCCACGATTTCCTCCACTTGGGCTTCTATAGCCCTCTTCTCTAACTCTTCGGGGGTCATATTTCTTACCTTAGCTTCCCCACACGCAATGTAGACTCCTTTGATTGATTTTACCTCCATAGGCCCTTCATTCTTGTTCACCGTCTTGTTGAAGGCGTACTCTATTACTTCATCGCTGATGGTGAATGAGAGCAATCATTTCCTTACGCTTATGTTGGCATCAACGGTTGCTAAGAAAGGTATTCCTAAAATAATTGGACAAGCAGGGTCCTCTGCTATATCAACAACTAGAAAATCAGCAGGGACAACGAACTTACCTACTTGCACTGGCACATCATCCACCATGCCTGTTGGAATGACCACCGTGTTGTTTTCCATAAAGACTTTAGCATCCACAGGCTCTAGGGCACCAATCTTTACCTTTGACCATATTGTTAGTGGCATAACGCTAACACTAGCCCCTAAATCACATAATGCATTGAATCGGTGTTGACCTAAGCCTATAGTGATAGAAAACCTACATGGGTCTGCCCTCTTTTCTGGTAGCTCCAACTTGTTGCACTCCTCTGTGATCTCAGCAATTGATTGCTTCTTACCTAGTATGTCTTTAAGGAACCTTATGCATCTCATGAAGTGCCTCGACGAATGGAATTGTAACATTGAGCCCTTGAAGCATCTTCACAAAGTGCTGGAACTTCTTTTCCGCCGGGTCCTTCAAAGTTTTCTTAGGGAATGACAGCACCTTCTTCTTTACTGTGGCTGGAGTTGAGTCGATAGCGATTAGTGTTTGGTCGATATCGATTGGAGGAGTCAATTTCTTGTGATGCTCAGCTTCTGGATCGACATCGAGTAAAAGGGACTCGATTTCGACTGCATCTTGGTCGATATCGACTGGGTGAGTCGATATCGAGTGCTCTCCTGTGGCTTTTTCCTCCGCTTTTTGATCGGGCGTTCACAGCTGACGCCCACTCTTTAGATTCATAGCCACTATTTGACTAGTAGTTTTGCCCTTAAGGTTGGGCACAGTAGATCCTGGCAGCGATCCTGACGGTTTGGGAATTTGTTCAGCCAATTGACCCATTTGAGTTTCCATGCTCTTCTTACAAACGTCGATCTCCTCGAGCCTAGAGTTGATGCCTTGCAATAGAGCATGGACGGAGTTATTGGCTTGTTTAAACTCGGCGTGGTTCCTTCGCATCTCATCTAAGATGATCTGCAGGTCATCCTTCCTTGGTTCCCGCTTAGGGTGCCCTGGTGCTCTATAAGGTGGTGGATCCCTTTGTTGATGCTGAGGTTGATAAAACCTTTGATCCCCCCCCCCCCAATACTACTGATTGCCCCCTCCATAGGGGCCTCTCATCCATTAAGCTTCCTCATGTGTCTCTGCAATGCTGACTTGCTCAAGATGCGGGCAGGCATTGGTTGTGCCTCGTTGACCCACATTCCTGGCAAGCCCGGTTGTTGGAGAGGACTCTAACTTGATTTTGCATGCGGTGTGCCTGATCATTGTTGAATTGTTGCCGCACATCAGGATCGTTCTCTTTTGGAGGCTCATAAAGTGGCATAGATGGAGCAGGCCTTGAGTCATAGGCCGCAGCAGTCCCATATGTGTTATCGAAGTTGACAAGCCTCTCAATTGTGTCCTAGGCCTCCGTAGGTGTAAGCTCAATGTACCGATAGGAGGTGAATGACTTGATTCTCTCCTTATTCGGCGCATCAAGGGAGTTGTAGAAGATCTCCTGGATGACATAAGGTAGTTGGCCATGAGTAGGACATGATCGCAATAGGTCCTTGAAGTGCTCTCATGCCTGCGCCAATGTCTCACCAGGATTTTGTTTAAAAGTCTTGATCCTTTGCCGCAGCATCGCCGTTTTTTATGGAGGAAATAATTTATTTAGGAACGCATCCTTCACCTCTGCCCATGTCCTCAGCGAGCGTGGAGCCAAGCTTTCAAGCCATTACAATGCACTCCCTGTAAAAGACCATCGAAAAGATTTCAGTCTAACATATTCAAAATTTTCGCCATCGGCGATAGTCTCACATAAATCCATAAAAGTAGAAATATGTTGCAAGGGGCATTCATTAGATCTTCCTTCAAAAGAATTGCTATTAATTTTAGAAAGGAAGTTAACTTTGATTTCATAATTAGAGGGAGGGATGAGAATCGCAGATTCAGGAACGTGGAGTGGCGGGTGCATATATTGCATCGCCGTCTGCGGATATTGATTGAGCCTCTCTTGGGCTTGTCTGCATGCATACTCCTCTCTATCAGCGTGAGCTCTCTCTGCAGCTGCAGTTTCCCTTTCATTGGCAATGGTAGCGTTGTGGTCCTCAATCTCCTTCCTCAACCTCTCAATGGTTTAAGCCTGCGTCTCGTTCTCCGCCATGATTCTGATTGCTCTATTTCGAAGGTGGAGGAAACATTCGGGCTCGTCTATACTTTCCAAGATAGCTTCGCGATCAGAGCGTCGTATAAACCTGCAAAACTAGCACTAGAAAAGAACGTGAGTAAAAGCTTAGGACGCGAATGATTGCCTCCCCGGCAGCGGAGCCAAAATTTTTTAGGAGGGAAACTAGTTGAATAAATATCAATAAAATATTAAACCAAACCAACTCCCTGTCCAAGCCAATAAAATTACAAAAATCCCTCCCGATGTAGTAGTAGGGTATTCAGGATCGGTTCCACGATGAGGTATGTCAACAGTTCCTAAGTTTGCAATCACGTTCGATTTCGACTCCAACAGATCACTCGATATCGAGTAGATCAGTCGATATCGACTACAGTTCCAGTCAATTTCCAGCAAAATTCCTGCAAAAGACAAAAGCAACAGTCGACGTCGAGTAGAGCACTCGATATCGGGTCAGCCACTCGATATCGACCTCTGCAGTCGAATTCGAGTCTTCGCATAAACTATAAACGTAACCAAATTTTGTCGGAAAATAGTCCGAAGAATATGAGGATGATGAGGGAAAGAAGGACAGAATAAAAACTCAGATTTTATAAGATTCAATAAACATAAAAACCTCCAAGATCGGGGATTCATGCCACAACGATAACCATATAAGAGTATACCAAATTCAAGAAAGATGATGTCTTTCCGTCAAATAACTTTCATTACTAACAATTCGGTGATTTAGAGGTTCTTGTATAAACCCTAAGTGTTACTATCCAATTTCATGATTAATCCAAATTCACAATATGATTGGCTTTCGCTTCAATGATGCAAATAAGGATCGCCTAATACTTTCGTAGAAGAATCATGCATATAGGATAGAAGACGGAATTGCATAAAAATCATACCTTTGATGCATAAACTTACATGGCTATCGTCGAGCTCACCCTAACCCTAGAAGTAAGGGAACTACTCGCGCTTCATCATGATTGACATCATCATCGTCATTGTTGGAAAATAAACTTGAATTGAAATTGAAAACGAAAGAGTACAACCGAACAAAGCAAAATCCGCTCTCGCTCTCCTGTACTCCACTCGGCCTCTCTCTTTCACTCTACTGAAATTGAAACTGTTCTTGCTTGCTTGAATGCTTGTAATTGAATCATTAAACTCAGCCCTAATGGCTTCTAATTATAGATCTCAAACCTTGCTATCCAAGGATAAGAAAATCTATCTTTATTCCTAAGATAAAACTAAATAAAGTAAATAATTAAAATCACTTTAGGTAAATATGAATTCACCCTAAAGGATAATAAGTCTGATAGGAAAGGATAAAAGATCTCGACTTAATGTAGAAGTAAACTCCTTCGGATAAGATTTATCAAAAACTGTCGGATCTGTCTGAAGCGTCACTCGATATTGACTAGTGTCAGTCGATATCGACCACTTCTTTTCTATCTCAAGCCAGTTCTACTCAACATCAGATTTGCACTCGATCTCTATCTTTTCACTCCATTTTGGGCACTCGATATCGACAGCTTCAGTCTATGTCGAGTTGCATTTTTCTTCTCCTGGCTCGATTTCTGGTGTTCTGTTGCACTCGATGTCGAGTCTTTTGGTCGATTTCGACTCCTTAGTAGACTTCGAGTACTTTTTCAGCTTTTCTTCTCTTCTCCAAATTGCTCCAATTTTGCCTCGATTTCTGCGAAATAACATAAGAACTCGTGTAGACCTCCATAATTGGAAAATAAACATAAACTACACTAATCTTATGCTTTCCCAACCAATATGCATGAAAATATAGAAGGAATCGAAGTAAAAGTATATGGAAAATATGGCAATTTAAGCGCACATCACCGAGCTTGAGTGGAACCAAGACAGGTCGAGCGAAACAGAGCACTCGATATCGAGTGCACATGTCGATATCGAGTAGAAGTTCCTACGGATTGGACGCGGTTTGACAATCCGAGTTGAAGATCTTGATAGATGGCCACGTTTTATCTTTCCTTTTTAGATTAAATTATGTCCTAAGGGTACTTTCCTTTTTACCCTAATGTTTTATCCTTATTGTTTTGGGATAGAATTTAGAATAGGAGTTTTAGTAGGATTAGGACTACTTTCATTGGCTAGAAAGGATTAGTAGGTTATAAATAAAGCCCTAGGGTGCTGGTTTTAAGCAATTCAAGTTCAGAGATTCATATCTCACCATAGCAATAGAAGTAGAGAGTAGGAGAAGCTTTAGGGTTTGGCGTTTGTGAAAGCCGGCGTTGAGTTGTAAAGTTTCGAAGTTCAATTCAATGCAAGTTAGTTCTTTTCCATTCAAGATGTTTGTTTCGATGAAGAGCGAGTAGTTCCCCAAGCTCTTAGGGTCGGGGTGAGCCTGACGTTAGCCATGCGTGCTTGAGGTAAGTACTTGATGTTCATATCATTGTGTCTTGATCATCTCCTATGATTTTGTGTTTAGTCCTTATCGCAAGAAAACGGTTTCACGTTAACAACTTGGGTTATAAACATAAAATTGGTAGAGACAATTGGGTTTATTTGCAAGAGTATTCCTAATCGGTTGTGTATGGCGAAATCTTGTCCCTCGGGTGAGATAGCGCAATTGTCCGTCTCATTTATCTTATGCATGTTTAGTTAACGTTGTGGTAAACCCTAGCCTTAGGAGTTGCCTTTCTTTATATATTCTCATTCATCTCAAAAACGTTGTTATTTCTGTTCATACTTCAATTCCATCCTATCGTCTTCGGCCGTTCTTTGCCGACGTTAATAACCTACTGCAGGACCACTCGATATCGACATAAGCAGTCAATATTGACACCATTGAATCGGGTCGATATTCTTTGAGTCGACGCCACATATCTACACATGCATTTGAGCTCAAGATCGAGACCTCTACTCGATATCGAGTGCCCCTTTTTCGACTGACAGTCTTCTGAGTCAGTTGACGTTGTTGCTGACATATCGAAATCGACCTCTATGGCCGAGATCGACTACTGTTTTTGTTTTACAGGTCTTCTTCTACGCTAGAGGTCGACAGCCACTGATCGACGTCGAGTCATCCACTCGAGATCGAGGCTTCTGGTCGAAACAGACATGATATTCAGACTATCTAGGATCCCCCTGACACGCTTCCTCGTCAATATCGAGTGGACATGTCGATATCGAGTACAACGGGGAGTCTTGAATTTATTTGAAGAGGCTAAGGGTTGAAGTTGTTTTATATTTTATTATATATTTCGATTCAAGTCCTCCCTACGTCAATATCGAGTGGACATGTCGATATCGAGTAGAAGTTCCCACGGATTGGACGCAGTTTGAGCAATCCGAGTGAAGAGCTAATTTGGAGGCCACGGTTTTATCATATATTTTAGATAGATTATGTCCTAAGGGTACTTTCCTTTTTACCCTAGGATTTTTATTATTTACTTTAATAATGTATCATCCTATCTATGATAGGATAGAATTTAGAATAGTAGTTTTAGTAGGATTAGGACTACTTTCCTTGGCGAGCAAGGATTAGTAGGCTATAAATAAAGCTCTAGGGGGCTGGCTTTTATTCATTTAAGTTCAGAGATTCATATCTCCCAATAGCAATAGAGGTAGAGTAGAAGAAGCTTTAGGGTTTGGCGTTTGCGAAAGCCGACGTTGGAGTTGTAAAGTTTTGAAGTTTAAGTTAATGCAAGTTGTTTCCTTTATATTCAAGATGTTTGTTTCAATGAAGAGTGAGCAGTTCCCCAAGCTCTTAGGGTCGGGGTGAGACCGACGTTAGTCATGCGTGCTTGAGGTAAGTACTTGATGCATATTAACTATTTGTCGAGGCTCCTTGCCTTGTGCACACCCTATCTGTAGTTTACCCTTTGCACTTGGGTTTACTTGGAATGATTTGGGCTGGTTGAAACCTAAGTGTTTATTCTTAACAATCATCCTATCAAGCATTGGTCTTAACATATTGACTAAGTGTTCTTAACCAATTACCTCTATGATCCCAATTTGGCTTGTTGGCTTCATCACATACTTGTTTACTTTAGATTTATTCTTATGGTCTTGTTTATGTTTGAACCTAAAATACTTATGCTTAACCTACCCGACTGTATTTAATCCTAAATCAGCACTGCATTCAAAGTTTTCTTGATTGTTTACCTAAATTAACATCTACTACTCTATATTGGTATTTAGTTTTTGGTTGTTGTTTACTCTCTTTATGCAGAACCCTTACGTAACTAATATGATTACTACACACTGCAATTATCTTAGTAATTGTTACAAACTAATCGACTGTCGGGTTTTCAACTCCCGAGCACATGTTCCCTTGTTTGTGTTCATCATGACATGCTTATCGCAGAAAACTACGCTTCTAATCGAATGGACAGCTCATCTCAATGGCTCGATCTATGGACCTCATTCCTTTGCCCTTAGCGTTACTTCATTTTTTGGTGCTTCTTCTTTCTGTTTGGGATTTGTACACCAACCCTTTTACCATACCATAGAACAGACTCTAAGCTTATTGTTTTTATTTATGTTTTGTTAGACACTGCACTCACATTTGATGTCTAGATCTTAACTGCTATAATTAACTCTCTAATTTGCAAATCCCTTTCTCTTAAAATTCACAAATTAAATGATCATTATAAGGTATGCCCCAAATTTAAGGGTCTCCAATACCATCTGGGTTGTTGCTTTAGAAAAGCCGATGGATGGTATAAACCAAATGACATGAACCACCCCAATTCTCTAACCAACTTTAAACTTCATAAATCTAAAAACTCACCACTATAATATCTACCCGCTGCAAACACTAGAAACTACCTTTTTCGATTAACTAAGGAACCTAATGCCATTTGTTGGCTTAGTGCCGCAACTAACAAATCAATACCCATAGATTTTTTAAAAATTCCCCCATGAAATTTAGCTTTTGTAATGTGAAAGGCCTTGCTAGAAAGAACATATGGACACAAATAGAAGCAACTTGTAGAACATAATGCATACAAATTCTAGCGCTTGCAGAAAATAAGCTTTGGCAGCCGCCACCCTATGCTTACTAGCGCAAACCTAGCTTTGATCATATCTATTTTTTTCCCTCCAAAGAGCTCTCGGGTGGTCTCTGCCTCCTCTAGAAATCATCACACCTAAACAATGAATCCTTTGAAATAACAAACTCCAAAAATAGAATAATACAAGTGCAATATACTAACAACTTCCTCAAGATTTCTATATCAATCGTTTTTGTATATGCTCCTCCGCACCCAAGAGAAAAAGATATCTTATGGAATAACCTTTCTTTTATTCTAAGTACTCTATTTGGACCTAGCATGATTATTAGGGACCTCAATGATATTCTAGAACCTAGTGAAAAGCTTGGTGGCGCCTTTCCGTCCCCAACTAGAACTCATCGAATTTATTGCTAACCAAAACCTAATCAACCTACCAACATTTGGCAACCGCTTCACCTGGAGAAAAATGAGCTATGGTTATAACAACACCTTTGAAAAACATGACAAAGTTCTAATCCACAAATGTTTTCTAAACTCTTTTCCCACCTTGACCATAAAAAAACCCTGCTTTCACCAACTCAGATCATTTTCAAATCACGATTGAATTAAGCGATGGCCAGAGACCCAAACTTCAACCATTTAAAGTTGAACTGGCTTGGACCAAGTCGCATGACTATTAAACCATCATCAAAGATGCATGGCGCATCAATCCTCTGGTTTCAAACCTAAAATCTTACCAATAAACTCCATGAACTTAAAAAGAAAGGAAAATTTAGAGCAAACGCAACTTTGGAAATATATTCCGCAAAATATCCTTGGTTGAAAAGGATCTCCATGAGCTGCAACAAAGACTCTACCAAAACTATGATCCCCTTCAGAACGAAAAAAAACATAAAAGACGAATTAGGAAGCATGCTAAATTAGGGTCATAGATGCAAACATAAAATATTTTCATCGAATTACAATCAGTCGGCGGAATAGAAACATAATAAAATCCATACAAGCAAATGATGGGGTCACTCTTTATTTTGACCACGGCATTAGGAGGATTGTCATGGGTGATTTTGTTAAGCGCTTCGATAACCCTTGAAGGTCGCATATCTCAAGTAACCTACAAAACAATATCAAGACTAAAATTTCTCCATCATATAACGACTGGCTCTCTAGGTCAATCATCAATGACGAAGTTAAACAAGCTTTGTTCAGCCTGGATAATGATAAATCGCCTGGACCCGATAGTTTCCCCACTTAAGTTTCTTTAAAACAATGTTGGCATATTATTGGTCCTACTATCACAAAAGTGGTTAAGTGTTTCTTTCTTAGTGGAAGAATTCTAAAATAAATAAATCACACTTTTATTGTGCTTATACCTAAATGTGACAACCCAATAATCACTAACCACTACAAACCTATCAGTCTCTGCTCAACAACCTATAAGATCATATCCGAAATTCTATCCATAAGGCTTAAAAAATTATTCCAAAAATCATCCATCCGCTTCAAAGCGCCTTTACAGTTGAGAGGGCTATACAGGACAACATTGTAATAAAAACGAGATCTTCCACTTTTTCCAACATAGGAAAGTGAAGGATGGTTGGTGTTAGGAGGGGAAATGATTAAAATATGTAAATAAATTTGAACCAAATCAACTCCCTTTCTTCGCAAATAAATTCAAGACTCCCTCCCGATGCAGCAGTAGGGAATCAAGATCGATCCTCGAGGAGGCGAGTAAACGGTTCCTGAATAGTCTCATTGAAATCCTGCGCAACGTCGACCAGAAGCCTCGATATCGACTAGATAGGTCGATATCAACAGGGGCTATTGATTCCTAGTGATGTTGTCGATCTGTGAAACCTGCAACAGAAACATGGGGCACTTCATATCGACTAGGGTGGTCGATCTCGAGTGGGTCAGTGTGTTCCAATCGACTCAAAAGACCGTTGACTTGCTTTCTTCCTTTACAGAGTACTCGATATTGAGTGTAAATGTCGATCTCGAGAAAAATATGAAAATAGAATAATAAAAGCAATAAAAGAAAAGTAATATTTTTGTTGGTTTTTCTTAATAAACTGAAAGCTCCTAAGGCAGGGATTCACCACTACAATAACCATGCATGCGTTAATACTTAAACCATATAAAATAGCATGCTTTTATCATCAACCAATTAGGAATATAAAGGATTTCGCATAAAAACCTAATTGTTTATATCATTTTCATAATTACGGTTTAGTCAGCTTTTGCAGGCAAAACCTAATATTATCCAGATTCACATATATAATCCACTTTCACTTCATATAAGGTAAATAAGGAATGATCCTATATTTTCATGAACGATTGGGCACGGGATAGAAGATGAAATCGCATAATCAATTAAAGAATTTAAGCATACTTACATGGCTATTGTCAGGCTCACCCCAACCCTAGAAGTAGGACGAGTACACACGCCTCATTGGGGAAAACATCTTTGCATAAAGGAAATAACTTTGCATTAAAACTTAAAGCTTCAATCGTACAACCACTGCCTTCTTTTCTATCTCTTACTCGCCTTTCCTTCTCTCTCCTTATGGTTGCTTGATTGCTCAAGAATTGAATGAATAAAACCATCCCCCTAGGGCTTTATTTATAGCCTCACAACCCTTGCTAGCCAAGGATTGGAGTCTTAATCCTACTAAGATTTTTAAAAGGAAATTCTATCTAAACTAAATTATATCCTAAAATAAATATAATAAAATAGGTAATATTCCCTAACATGCCCTGAGTCTCAGGGTGATCCATTGTCGATCACATTTGCCTCACTCGATTTCCCTTGGTCAACATCGACCAGTTTGGTCGACATCGAGTGCTTTTGCAGCTCCGTCTCTCTGTAATTGTTAGTCTTCTGTAAAACTTAAAAATAAAGTTTCAAAACCAAAAATTCCAAAACCCTAAAAACCAAACTATTCAAAAATTAAAAGTCTATTTACAAGCTCTAGATTTTATAGTCGCTAGGCCGACTTCTTTCCGCCCTTCTATCCAGGTCGGGACATATAGGGACCATATGGCTCGCACGTCCTCTTCAGGACTTTCAAACTCTACTTTGAACATCGTCCCTTTCTTATGTCTAAGCTCCAACCTTCCTGGATAGACTTTGTTGATGGTCATTAATCCTCTTTTTCTTCCATCCTTTCGCTTGCATCCCATTATGTTACATTGTACCATAAGCACCTTGTCGCCTACCTTTGATTCGCTTATTGGCTTTCCCAACACGTTAGTAAGGCATACAAACAAGGGTACTTTTTTCATAGGGATATTAAATTTAAGTTCTAAAGGATGAGGATCTTTACCTGGGCTTACCTTTGATTCGTAAATTGGTCTGAGGGAATGCTCGACATCGAGTACAGGGGTCGACATCGAGTGGCTTCTTCTTTGGAGTTGTAGTCGATGGAGGGAGCTCAATTAGAGGGAGTCGATCTCGAGTAGGTCCAGTCGATCTCGAGGCTTTCTTCAACATCGACCCCATACTTGGCTTCTGGCATCAGGTTTGGCTCCAATGTGGTTGACATTGACTGGTGAGTGTCGATATCGAGTGCTTTCTTGGGCTCCTCTTCTTTTTAGGCGTGGTGCCAAATAGCCAAAAGCTCCTCCATTTGGGCCTTCATGGCCTTCTCCTCTAGTTCTTCATTGGTCAAGGTCTTTTTCGTTGGCTCGTCACAAGGGATTACTCTCCCTATCGTATGTAAGGCCTTGACTTCCATTTGGTTCACCTCCTTCATAGTAAGGTTGAAGTAGAACTCTATGACTTCATTGCCAATTGTGAATGACAATAGTCCCTTTCTCACACTGATATTGGCATCGACCGTAGCTAGGAACAGCCTCCCTAGAATGATGGGGCATGTAGGATCCTCTGCCATAACTAGCACAATAAAATCTGTGGATACACAAAACTTACCCACCTTGACTGGGACGTCATCAATTATGCCAATGGGCTTCACGAAGTTGTTGTCGGCCATATAAAGTTTCATATCCAAAGGCTCCAATGTTGACCTTTGACCATATGGAAAAAGGCATGAGGCTCACGCTAGCCCCTAGATCTCACAAGGCCTTGTAGCGGTGTTGGTCAAGCCCAATAGTAATGACAAATCTCCCCACATCACTTCTCTTCTCCGGGTAGTCTATTTTACTACACTTCTCTGTGATGTCAGCGATTGATCGCTTCTTGCTCAAGATGTCCTTTAGGAACCGGACGTTTGATGGCATCTCATGAAGGGCCTCCGTGAATGGTATGGTAATGTTTAGGCCTTGAAGAATCTTCACAAATCTTTGAAACTTCACGTCCACAGGGTCCCTTAGTGATTTGGAGGGAAATGGTAGTGTCTTCTTCTTCGTCGGAGCGGGATTGGCCCGAGGTGTTGTAGATGACTGGTCGACATCGACATGGGTGTCATCATCGACTACTATGATCGATCTCTCGGCGCCTGGGCAGGGGCATCGTCGATAGTGGGCTTAACATCGAGTGGGTCAGTCGACATCGACTGAGGTTGGTCGATATCGACTGGCTCTCTAGTAACTTTCTCGGCTGGCTCCATTTTGTCATGATTAATTTGGATCTCTTTGCCACTCCTTAAGCGTATGACGGTGATTTAGCCTGCTGGTTGCCCCTTGGGATTGGCCTGAGGCTGGCCTGGGAGTGCTCCGGCTTATCGAGGAACGTTGGCCGCCAATTGTCCTAGTTGGGTCTCTACACTTTTCCTCCATGTGTCGATCTCACCAAGCCTTGCATTAATGCCATGTAGTTAAGTGTGGATGGCATTGTTGGATTGTTTTTTCTCCGCTTGGTTTCTCCTCATTTCATCTAGGATGAGTTGTAAGTCATCCGTTTTTTCCCTTTCCAGATGGCCAGGTACTCTATAGGGCGGGGGCTGTTGATATTTTTTATGTTGGGGTTGTTAATATCCCCATTTTCCTTGATAGCCTCCTCTATAGTTAGGCCCCTGCGCAAACTTTACTTCCTCGTGGGTCTCCGCCATTTGTACTTGCACCGTGTAGGGACAAGTTGTCGTGTTATGCTTCTGTGACCCACATTCTAAACAAGCTTGGTTATTAGTTAAAAACCTAACTTGTTTTTGGAGACGCTTCACCTGTTTTGTATAAATTGATCCTTCACTTCAGGATCCACCTCCTTTGATGGCTCATATAGCGGCATGGATGGGGACGGCCTCACATCGGGGGCCGCAGGAGTCTCATAGGTGTTTTCGAACTCCACGAGCCGTTCAATCGTTTCCTGGGCTTGATTAGGTGTAAGCTCTAGGTAGCGATAGGTGGTATAAGTGTTGATCCGCTCTCTTGTAGGCACGTCCAGGGCATTGTAGATGATCTCCTGGATAACATATGGCGGTTGCCCATGCGCAGGGCAGGATCTCAACAGGTCTTTATAGTGCTCCCAGACTTGCGCTAGTGTCTCTCCTGGTCTTTGCTTGAAAGCCGTTGTCCTCTGGCGAATCTGCGTCGTCTTGGATGGTGGAAAGAACTTGTTGAGGAAGATGTCCCTAAGTTCACCCCAGGTGCAGATAGATCCTGGGATCTAGCGTAATTGAGCTTGGGCTTAGATGTGCGCGCAATTTACCATATTTTCCATCTACTTTAATGTCCATTTTTTTCGATATTTTCATGCATATTGGTTGGGAAACCATAAGATTAGTGTAGTTTATGTTTATTTGCCAATTATAGAGGTCTACACGAGCTCTTGTGTTATTTTGCAGAAATCGAGGCAAAATTGGAGCGTTTTGGAGAAGAGAAGAAAAGCTGAAAAAGTACTCGAAGTCTACTGAGGAGTCGAAATCGACCAAATGACTCGACATCGAGTGCAACAAAACACCAAAAGTCGAGCCAAGAGAAGAACAATGCAACTCGAAACAGACTGGTCGATATCGACTTAAACCGTCGATATCGACTGCCCCAAATTGAGTAAAAGATAGAGATCGAGTGCCAATCCGAGGTCGAGTAGAATTGACTCGAGATAGAAGAGAAGTGGTCGATATCGACTGCACCTAGTCGATATCGACTGCACCTAGTCGATATCGAGTGACGCTGCAGACAGATCCGACAGTTTTTGATAAAATCTTATTTGAAGGAGTTTACTTCTACATCAAGTCGGGATCTTTTATCTTTCTTATCATACTTATTATCCTTTAGGGTGAATTCATATTTACCTAAAGTGATTTTATTTATTTACTTTATTTAGTTTTATCTTAGGAATAAAGATAGATTTTCTTATCCTTGGATAGCGAGGTTTGAGATCTATAATTTGAAGCCATTAGGGCTGAGATTTAATTCATCCAAGAACAGTTTCAATTCAGTTTTAGGAGAGAAAGAGGCCGAGTGGAGTAGAGGAGAGTGAGAACGGATTTTTTTTGTTCGGTTGTACTCTTTCGTTTGCAATTTCAATTCAAGATTATTTTCCAACGATGATGATGTCTATGATGATGAGGCGCGAGTAGTTCCCATACTTCAAGGGTCACGGTGAGCCCGATGATAGCCATGTAAGTCTACTCGATATCGAGTGATCTTTTGGAGTCGAAATTGAACATGATTGCAGGCTTAGGAACAGCTGACATACCTCCTCGTGGATTCGATCCTGAATACCCTACTGCTACACCGGGAGGGATTCTTGTAATTTTATTTGCTTGGACAGGGAGTTGGTTTGGTTTAATATTTGATTAATGTTTATTCCACTAGTTTCCCTCCTAACAAATTTTGGCGTCGTTGCCGGGGAGACAATCATTCGCGCCCTAAGCTTTTCTCATGTTCTTTTCTAGTGCTGATTTTGTAGGTTTATACGACGCTCTGATTGCAAACCTATCTTGGAAAGTCTTGACGAGCCCGAACGTTTCCTCCACCTTCGAAACAGAGCAATCAGAATCATAGCGGAGAACGAGACATAGGCTTAACTCATTGAGCGATTGAGGAAGGAGATTGAGGACCACAATGCCACTATTTCCAATGAAAGGGCAACTGTTGCTGCTGAGAGAGCTCGCACTGATAGAGAGGAGGATGCACGTAGACAAGCCCAAGAGAGGCTCAATCAATATCCGCAGATGGCGATGCAATATATGCACCATCCACTCCACGTTCTTGAATCTGCGATTCTCATTCCTCCCTCTAATTATGAAATTAAAATTAACTTCCTTTCTGTAATTAAACGCAATAGTTTTGAAGGAAGATCTAATGAATGCCCCTTGCATCATATTTCTACTTTTATGGATTTATGTGAAACTATCGCCGGTGGCGCAAATTTAGAATATGTTAGACAGAAACCTTTCGATGGTCTCTTGCAGGGAAGGCATTGCAATGGCTTGAAAGCTTAGCTCCACGCTCGGTGAGGACATGGGCAGACGTGAAGGATGCGTTCCTGAACAAATTATTTCCTCTATCTAAAACGGCGATGCTGCGACAAAGGATCACGGCTTTTAAACAAAAGCCTGGCGAGACATTGACGCAGGCATGGGAGCGCTTCAAGGACCTATTGCGATCATGCCCTACGCACGGGCAACTACCTTATGTCATCCAGGAGATCTTCTACAACTCCCTTGATGCACCGAATAAGGAGAGAATCAACTCTTACACCTCCTATCGATACATTGAGCTTACACCAACGAAGGCCTTGTATATAATTGAGAGGCTTGTCGACTTCGACAACACATATGGGACTGTTGCGGCCTATGACTCAAGGTCTGCCCCATCAATGCCACTTTATGAGCCTCCAAAGGAGATCAATCCTGATGTGTGGCAACATTTCAACAATGATTAGACACGCCGCCTGCAAAAGCAAGTTAGATTCCTCTCCAACAACAAAGCTTGCCAAGAATGTGGGTCTACCAGGCACAACACCAATGCCTGCCCACATCTTGAGCAAGTCAGCATTGCGGAGACACATGAGGAAGCTATGTGGATAAGAAGCCCTTATGGAGGGGGCAATTAGCAGTATTGGGGGAATCAAAGGTTCTTTCAACCTCAACACCAACAGAGGGATCCCCCACCTTATAGAGCACCAGGGCACCCCGGCCGTGAACCAAGGAAGGATGACCTACAGATCATCCTTGATGAGATGCGGAGGAACCACGCTGAGTTTAAACAAGCCAACAACTCAGTCCATACTCAGCTGCACGGCATCAACTCTAGGCTCAGGGAGATCGACGTTTGGAAGAAGAACATGGAGACCTAATTGGATCAATTGGCTGAACAAATTCCCAAACCGTCAGGATCATTGCCAGGATCTACGGTGCCCAATCTTAAGGGCAAAACTACTGGTCAAATAGCGGCTATGAATCTAAGGAGTGGGCGTCAGCTGCGAACACCCGAGCAAAAGGTGGAGGAGAAAGCCCCAAGAGAGCACTCGATATCGACAGATCCAGTCGATATCGACCGGGATGCAGTCGACGTCGAGTCCCCTTTACTCGATGTCGATACAGAAGCTGAGCATTGATGAAGGAGGAAATCGAGTATAATAAATATAAATAGATATCAAACCGAATCCTAGTCCACGCAAATAAATTACAAGACTTCCTCTCGTTGTAGTGGAAGGGAATCAGGATTGATCCACGAGGAGGCGAGTCAGCAGTGCCTAGATAGTCTATGCGAACTCTGCGCAAGTCGACCAGAAGCCTCGATATCGAGTTGAGCAGTCGATATCGACAGGGGCAGTTGATTCCTAGTGATGACGTCGATTTGGAGAGAAAACCTGCGAAGAGAGAAAACAACAAAAGCACTCGATATCGACTGGAATGGTCGATGTCGAGTGGGTTAGTAGCTCTGTTGACTCAGAAAAAATGTCGATGATGAAGTGCTCGATGCAGGGTGGTCGATATCGACAGATGTGGTCGATATCGAGTAGAATTCCAGTCGATGTCAATTTGCAGAAAAACAGAAAATAAAGAAAACGAAATAAAAAGCAACAGTTTTTAAGGTTTTAATTCAATAAACTAAAAGGCTTCCAGGATAGGGATTCACCACAACGGTAACCATGCATGTATTATGACCAATTCACATAAAAGATTAAACTTTTCTCAACACCAATTAGGGAGATGAAGGCTTTCGCATAAAAACCTAATTGTTTCTACCTTTTTCATAATTAGGGTTTATGTCAACTTTCGCAGGCAAAACCTAATTACTATGCAAATTCACATATATAATTAACTTTCGCTTTATATAAGGTAAATAAGGAATGATCCTAAATTCGCATAAAGGATTGAGCGCGGGGTAGAAGAAGAGATTGCATCATCAAATATGGAATAAGCGTACTTACATGGCTACCTTCGGGCTCACCTCGACCCTAGAAGTGGGACGACTACTCGCTCTTCATCGCAACAAACATCTTTGATGGAAAAAGGGACACTTGCATTAAACTTAAACCTTCGAAGTTTTGCAACTCAACACCGGCTCTCGCAAACGTCAAACCTTAAAACTTCTCTCTAACTCTAACTCTATTGATTGTGTGTGTGATTGAATGCCTAAAAACCAGCCCCCTAGGGCTTTATTTATAGGCTACTAATCCTTGCTATCCAAGGATAGTATCTTCTATCTTCTATCTAAACTCTATCCAAACAAGTATGATAGATCTTTTATTTAAAGTAAATATAGAAAATAACTAACTAAACCTTTAGGGTAAAAAGTAAATATCCCCAAGGTCGAATCTATCTAAATATGTAGATAATCCGTGGATTTTATGGATAGAATTGCAATCCGTGTCTCGAAAAGTGCGTCCAACCCGTGTCGAAATCCAGTCAATATCGACCAGTTCAGTCGAAATCAACCTCTTCGTTTCTGCTTGACGGGCTCAGTTCCACTCGATTTCTGGGTCTTGGTCGATATCGACCTCAGATAGTCGATATCGAGTGCTCTTCTTCTTCTGGTGTTCTTGGTCCATGTTGAAACTCAGAGTCTGTGTCGATGCTTCAGTCAATATCAACCAGATAGGTCGATTTCGACCACTTTTCTGCTTCACTTGGCTTCTTCGTTTTGATTCCAATTTCGCTCCAATTCCTACATAATTATATCAAAACTTGTGCAGACTCTATTTCTTGCACGTTAGCCCATTCTATACAAATTTATAATATTTTTCAACCACTTCTTTGGGAATTGAATGAAATATGAATTCAAAAGATGCAATAAAAAGGGTACTAAATATGTACATCAAAACACCCCATACTTAGACTTGCTTGTCCTCAAGCAATAACCAAGCAATAACCAACACCTGCAACACATCCTTCAAGTCTTCGCCCATGTCAAATGTAACATCATAAGTGGTAGCAAAGCAAAGCAAGTGAATTTAACGTCATAGCACATATTTGAGCGGTCCATAGGCATATGCAATTTTAATCCAACCTCACAGGGATAATGTGTTTGCACTCAACTCTCATGTGTTTAGGCTATAAAGATCAACTCTTAACTCAATTCCATATACAAACTCATAAACATTGCAATTTATAAAAATCCACTTCGCAACCAATTATCTAAATCCAATAAGAACCATCAGGTGGACATTCGCTCAATGGAAGACTTCAAAGAAGACTCCATTCGGCGGTGTTGTAATGAGGCTTGGTATACAATAAAGGGTATGGAATTATTTGGCAATGTGGTGCTTATAAAATTCGGGAATCAAGACTCCTAAACTTTATCACTACTATATCCAAACCATATCCCTACAATGATGCACTTTCCAAACTTGTTTTCCATAATTCTCATCAACCATCTTTCAAACCCTAATATGCTCTCAAAAATATAAATCTTGTATAAAAGATAAAAGAACTAAGGAATAATTGGTTCATGCACTATAATAATTTTTTTTACTTGCACGAAAATAAATAAAGGTGCATTTATATGGTGAGCTAAAAATCCTTTTACAAAGTATGACAAGATGCGAATATGTACCATCCCATAATTTCCTTTGCTTAAAACTAGAAAATACACACTTTTCTTTCCACAATGCATTATTCTAACCAATCTAAGTCTCAATTCCCAAATGGGAGTCAAGCTCAATTCGGCTAGGGATAACTTTGTGGAATTTGCAATATCAAGCTCGGGCTAATATTCTGGCTTCAAGCAGAGACAATGCAGGGTAGGTAAAGAGAAGATAAAAACGGTTTAAAAGATGCCTCCATCATTTAATTCTTGTAAACATAAACATATATATGTATTCGTTTTGAATAACTATCACAACATTTAGAGATGCATAGGAAGAGTAAATACACTCAAGAAAGCAGACGGATTTTTGATATTCTCCATATAGGCCAAAATTCTCACAAGGACAATTTTTTTTTGATTTTCTTTTTAGCCTAGGATCATATGTGCTCAATTTCATCACAAGTTCACAATGTACATAAAAACCATTTTAAGGACATAGGCTAAACCATCCAAATATGCCATAGGATTTACATGATCAAGTCAGATATTGAGTTCTTATCATTGGACTTCTAAGTAGGGTTTAAAAAAACAAACTTTAAAAAGTAAACATGCATTTTTTTTGTATTTTTGACATTTTCTAAATTTTTTTGGATTTTTGTATTTTTTTATAAAAGTAAAAAAACTAGGAACAAAAGCTTAAACATGAATGTAATTCGAAGAAGAAAACAAAGTTATGACCATAAGACATGTTTCTACCCCACCACATACTTAAAATATATAGTGTTCTCACTGTATTAAAAGAAGAACAAGGGTAGAGAGAAACTCACAGCGCGACCTGCGGATTCAGGTCGATTTCAGGTTCAGTCGATGCCAAAGGTCGATATCGAGTACAGTGGTCGATGTCGACTGCATCTGTCGAAGTCGAGGAAGAAGGTGAAGTTGAGGGCTGCTAGAAATTGGTCGATATCGACAATGTTGGTCGATATCGGCTACTTCTTTAGCCTCCTGAGTCATCGATGTCGACTCCAGGAGCTGGCTCGATCAAAGTTGGTCGATTTCGACTAGATTAGTCGATTTCGAGTGCCTCTGTAGAAGATTCTTTTCTTCCTCATCATTCCTGAAATTATTAGTGCATAATAGATAAAACCACAGTAGATCCAAAGTCTTCAAATCCCAAAAATTCAAACTTTGAAACCTAAAAACTATCTATGCGGAAATTTAAAAGGTTTTATGTACAAGCTCTAAACTTTATAGTCGCTAGGCCGACTTCTTCCGTGCTTCTATCCAAGGTGGAACATGTAGGGACCATATCGCTCTTATGTCCTCTTCAGGGCTTTCACTCTACTTTGAACAACGTCCCTTTCTTGTCTTTAAGCTCCAACCTTCTTGGATAGACTCTATAGATCATCATGATTGACCTTTTCCTTCCATTCTTTCTTCCGCATCCCAGGGCGCTGCATTGCTCAATAAGCACCTTGTCGCCTGCCTTGTATTCTTTTATGGGCTTACCTATCATGTTAGTCAGGGATACAAACAAAGATACTCGCTTTAAAGGGATATTCGAATTTATCTCTAAGGGTGGAGGAATCTTACCTGGACTTACCTCGGAGTCCGTATTGCTCTCAGGGGCAGGTCGATATCGAGTGGATTGGTCGATATCGACCTTCTGCTTCTCAGTCGATGGAGGCAGATCGAGTAGGGGGAGTCGATGTCAAGTGGGCCCAGTCGATATCGAGTGGCCCTAGTCGATTCCGAGTGTTGTGTCGACCCCATACTTAGCCTCTGGCAGTCGATTTGGCTCTTATTTACTCGATATCGACTGGGTTGTGTCGATGTCGAGTGCTCTGTCTGGCTCTTTTTCACCGTCGGCTTGGTGCCAAATCTCTAAAAGCTCCTCTATTTGGGCCTCCATGGCCCTCTTCTCTAGCTCCTCGTCGGTCAAGGCTCTCTCTGTGGGTTCATCGCAAGGGATTACTCTTCCCATATGCATCGCCTTGACCTCCATTTGTTGTACCTCCTTCATTGTAGGGTTGAAGGAGAATTCGATGACCTCATTGCCAATGGTGAAGGACAAGAGTCCCTTCCGCATGCTGATATTGGCATCGGCCGTAGCTAGGAACGGCCTCCCTAAGATGATTGGGCAAGTAGGATCCTCTGCCATATCAAGTACAATGAAATCAGTGGGTACAAAAAACTTACCCACCTTGACTGGGACGTCATCAATGATGCCTTTGGGCCTTACAAAGTTGTTATCGGCCATGTAGAGTTGCATGTCAACCGGCACCAAGGCTCCAATGTTGACCTTTGACCAGATGGACAAAGGCATGAGGCTCACGCTAGCCCCTAGGTCGCACAAGGCCTTGTAGCGATGTTGGCCAAGCCCAATGGTGATGGCGAATCTACCAGGATCACTCCTCTTCTCTGGGTAGTCCAACTTGCTGCACTCCTCAGCGATCGCAACAATTGATCACTTCTTGATCAATATATCTTTAAGGAAGCGGACGTATGATGGCATCTCATGAAGGGCCTCCGTGAATGGAATGGTGACATTAAGGCCTTGGAGAACCTTCACAAAGCGTTGGAACTTCACGTCCGCTGGATCCTTTGATGATTTAGAGGGATAGGGCAATGGCTTTTTCTTTGGTGGAGCGGGAATGGCCCGAGGTGGTGTTGATGAATGGTCGATATCGATTGGTGGGGTGTCGATATCGACTGGAGTGGTCGATCTCGGGTTCGTCTGGACAGGGTCGACATCGAGTGTCTTAGTCGATATCGACTGGGGGTGGTCGATATCGACTGGCTCTCCAGGACTTTCCTCAGCTTCTTCGTCATTCATTGGTAGCTTCTTGCCATTCCTTAGATGAACTGCGGCGATGTGACCCGATGGCTGCCCCTTTGGATTGGCCTGTGGTTGGCCAGGGAGCCCTCCGGGTTGTCGTGGAATTTGTGCCGCCAATTGACCCAGTTGGGTCTCAATGCCTTCCCTCCATGTATCTATCTCGCTAAGCCTAGAGTTAATTCCATGTAAGGATGTTTGGATGGCATTGTTGGATTGATCATTCTTGGCTTGATTCCATCTTCTCTCGTCTAGGATGAGTTGTAGATCATCCCTCCTTTCTCTGTCGAGATGGCCAGGTGCTCTGTATGGTGGAGGATCCCTGGGGTTGTATTGGGGTGGTTGATTTCCCCAGTTTTTGTACCCCTGGCGATTGGGATTCCTTATATATCGCGCCTCCTGGTGGGTCTCAGCTAGTTGTACTTGCTCCGTGTGGGGGCAATCAGTGGTGATATGCCTTACAGAGCCACATTCAGCGCAGGATTGGTTGGCGGAGAGGAATTTGACTTGCTTTTGCAACCTTTTGAGTTGATCTTGCATGAATTGATCTTTGACATCGGGATCAATCTCCTTGGAGGGCTCATAGAGTGGCATAGATGGGTCAGGCCTTGAGTCGGAGCCCACAAGAGTCTCATAGGTGTTGTCAAATTCGACCAACCTCTCTATAGTATCCCAAGCTTGTTGTGGTAGGAGCTCGAGATACCCATAGGAGGTATAGGTGTTGATTCTCTCCTTAGTAGCTACGTCCAGGGTGTTATAGATGATCTCCTGGATGATGTAGGGTGGTTGCCCATGCGTAAGGCAGGACCTCAGCAGCTCCTTAAAGTGCTCTCATGCATGCGCCAATGTCTCGCCTGGCTTTTGTTTAAAAGTCGTGATCCTCTGGCGTATCACCGCAGTCTTTGATGGTTGGAAGAACTTGTTGAGAAATGCATCCTTGACCTCATCCCACGTGCGGAGTGATATGGGGGCTAGGCTCTCCAACCATGCTAGAGCTTTCCCTGCGAGAGACCAACGAAAGCCTTTAGTTTTACATATTCAAGGCTTTGTCCATCAGCAATAGTATCACACAAGTCAAGGAATAAAGATATATGCTCAAGAGGACAATCGTTAGGTTTCCCCTCAAATTGACGTCGCCTAATCTCAGTTAAGAAACTAGGTTTAATCTCAAAATTAGAATGGGGAATAAGAATAGCCGATTCAGGCACTGAAAACACAGGGTGCATGTATTGTTTGGCATTTTGAGGGAGGGTGTTGATTTGGGCTTCTATTTGCCTCCTAGGTCCCTCCTCCCTATCTGCACGCTCTTTCAGTGCCGCCTCTCTAGTTGTGAAATCCTCGATTTGCTTCCTTAGTTGCTCAATTTATTGAGCCTGGGTTGCTTGATCTGCCATGGCTCTTTGAATTCTAGCACGAAGGTGAAGATAGCTTTCAGGGTCGTCTATACCTTTGAATTCAGGTGGGCTATCAGTGCGTCGCATACACCTGGAAGAAAACACTTGGTAAAAGAGTGAGATAGACTAAATAGGGCGCGATTGATAGCCTCCCCGGCAACGGCGCCAAAATTTGATGAAGAAGGAAATCGAGTCTAATAAATATAAATAGATATCAAACCGAATCCTAGTCCACGCAAATAAATTACAAGACTTCCTCCCGTTGTAGTGGAAGGGAATCAGGATCGATCCACGAGGAGGTGAGTCAGCGGTGCCTGGATAATCTATGCGAACTCTGCGTAAGTCGACCAGAAGCCTCGATATCGAGTTGAGCAATCGATATCGGCAGGGGCAGTCGATTCCTAGTGACGACGTCAATTTGGAGGGAAAACCTGCGAAGATAGAAAACAACAAAAGCACTCGATATCGACTGGAATGGTCGATGTCGAGTGGGTCAGTAGCTTTGTTGACTCAAAAAACTGTCGACAATGAAGTGCTCCATGCAGGGTGGTCATGATGTAGCAGCATGGTATTCAGGATCGAATCCACGAGGAGGAATCTCAGGAGTTCCTAAGCCTGCAATCACGTTCAATTTCGACTCCAGAAGATCACTCGATATCGAGTAAATCAGTCGATATCGACTACAGTTCCAGTTGATTTCCAGCAAATTCCTGCAAAAGACAAAAGCAACAGTCGATGTTGAGTAGAGCACTCAATATCGGGTCAGTCACTCGATATCGACCTCTGCAGTCGATTTCGAGTCTTCGCAGAAACTGTAAATGTAACCAAACTTGTCGGAAAGGAGTCCGAAGAAATTGAGAATGATGAGGGAAAGATGAACAGAATAAAAACAGTGATTTGTATAAACTCAATAAACTTAAAAACCTCCAAGATCGGGGATTCATGCCACAACGATAACCATATAAGCCTTATGCCAAATTCATGAAAGATAATGCCTTTCCGTCAAATAACTTTTGCTACCAACAATTAGGTGATTTAGAGGCTCTCGCATAAACCCTAAAAGTTACTATCCAATTTCATAATTAATCCAAATTCACAATATGATTGGCTTTCGCTTCAATGATGCAAATAAGGATCGCCTACTACTTTCGTAGAAGAATCATACATATAGGATAGAAGACGGAATCCGTTTTCGCTCTCCTCTACTCCACTCGGCCTCTCTCTCTCCTAAAACTGAATTGAAACTGTTTTTGGATGAATTGACTCTCAGCCCTAATGGCTTCTAATTATATATCTCAAACCTCGCTATCCAAGGATAAGAAAATCTATCTTTATTCCTAAGATAAAACTAAATAAAGTAAATAAATAAAATCACTTTAGGTAAATATGAATTCACCCTAAAGGATAATAAGTCTGATAAAAAAGATAAAAGATCCCGACTTGATGTAGAAGTAAACTCCTTCGCATAAGATTTTATAAAAAATTGTCGGATCTGTCTGCAGCGTCACTCGATATCGACTACGTGCAGTCGATATCAACCACTTCTCTTCTACCTCGAGTCAGTTCTACTCGACCTCGGATTTGCACTCGATCTCTATCTTTTACTCGATTTGGGGTACTCGATATCGACAGTTTAAGTCTATATCGACCAGTCTGTGTCGAGTTGCATTGTTCTTCTCCTGGCTCGATTTCTGGTGTTCTGTTACACTCGATCTAGAGTCATTTGGTCGATTTCGACTCCTCAGTAGACTTCGAGTACTTTTTCAGCTTTTCTTCTCTTCTCCAAAACGCTCCAATTTTGCCTCGATTTCTGCGAAATAACACAAGAACTCGTGTAGACCTCTATAATTGGCAAATAAACATAAACTACACTAATCTTATGCTTTCCCAACCAATATCCATGAAAATATCGAAAAAAATGGACATAAAAGTAGATGGAAAATATGGTAAATTGCACGCACATCAAACAACCCATACTTAAGCTTGATTGTCCCCAAGCAATACTTTTAGCGGTCATTCAGGGGAAGAAACTAAACCCTCAACATCATAGATTTATTTTTATATGTCCCTACAATCAATTGTCATCCTTGAAAAGGTACTAATGTCAAAAATTCCATGCCGTGAATAAAAGCAACATCATACTCACAAAAGGAGAGTTATATGCATAAAACAATTTCAGGCGACATAGCATTTATAATCAAGAGGACTTTTGCAAGCTTATGAAAGAGTATATTGGTAAAAGGCTAAAGGTGGGATAATTTTGGCCATGTGGTGTTAAATTCGGGGAAATAAACTTTCTTTCCAAACTTTCATTCCACATTCCTTCTTCATCATATTTCTCACCTTTCAATCTTCGCTCAATGCTTTTTCACTATAATGCTTTTACCTCTCTAACCTTAGCACTGCCTTCTCGTGAGTCGCAAACATGGGTGTCATGAATGGCCCCGGATACTTAGTACTTCAGACTCCTCACCTTGTGTCCCATCTCGCCGAACTAACATCTCAACGAGCAGGGTCGATCTACCTTTATCTCCTGACGTGATCGGATTTGACAAGGGCGAAGACTTGAAGGATGTGTTGTAGGTGTTGGTTATTGCTTGGTTATTGCTTGAGGACAAGCAAGTCTAAGTATGGGTTGTTTTGATGTACATATTTAGTACCCTTTTTATTGCATCTTTTGACTTCATATTTCATTCAATTCCCAAAGAAAAGGTTGAAAAATATTATAAATTTGTGTAGAATGGGCTAATGTGCAAGAAATAGAGTCTGCACAAGTTTTGATCTAATTATGTAGGAATTGGAGCAAAATTGGAGTCAAAACGAAGAAGCCAAGTGAAGCAAAAAAGTGATCGAGATCGACCTATCTGGTCGATATCGACTAAAGCATCGATACAGACTCTAAGTGTCGACATGGACCAAGAACACCAGCAGAAGAAGAGCACTCGATATCGACTATTTGAGGTCGATATCGACCAAGACCTAGAAATCGAGTGGAACTGAGCCCGTCGAGCAGAAACAAAAAGGTCAATTTCGACTTAACTGGTCGATATCGACTGGATTTTGACACGAGTTGGACGCACTTTTCGAGACGCATATTGCAATTCTATCCATAAAAGCCACGGATTATCTATATATTTAGATAGATTCGACCTTGGGGATATTTACTTTTTACCCTAAAGGTTTAGTTAGTTATTTTCTATATTTTTCAATAAAAGATCCATCCTACTTGTTTGGATAGAGTTTAGATAGAAGATATTATCATTGGATAGCAAGGATTAGTAGCCTATAAATAAAGCCCTAGGGGCAGGTTTTTAGTCATTCAATCACACACACAATCAATAGAGTTAGAGTTAGAGAGAAGTTTTAGGCTTTGACATTTGCGAGAGCCGGCGTTGAGTTGTAAAGCTTCGAAGGATTAAGTTTAATGCAAGTTTCCCTTTTTCCATCAAAGATGTTTTTTGCGATGAAGAGCGAGTAGTCGTCCCACTTTTAGAGTCGGGGTGAGCCCGACGGTAGCCATGTAAGTACGCTTATTCCATATTTGATGATGCAATCTCTTCTTCTACCCCGCGCTCAATCCTTTATGCGAGTTTAGTATCATTCCTTATTTACCTTATATGAAGCGAAAGTGGATTATATATGTGAATTTGGATAGTAATTAGGTTTTGCCTGCGAAAGCTGACATAAACCCTACTTATGAAAAAGGTAGAAACAATTAGGTTTTTATGCAAAAGCCTCTATCTCCCTAAATGGTGTTGAGAAAAGTTTAATCTTTTATGTGAATTGGTCATAATACATGCATGGTCACCGTTGTGGTGAATCCCTATCCTGGAAGCCTTTTAGTTTATTGAAATAAAACCCTAAAAACTGTTGCTTTTTATTTCGTTTTCTTTATTTTCTATTTTCTGCAAATCGACATCGACTGGAATTCTACTCGATATCGACCACATCTGTCGATATCAGGAGGGATTCTTGTAATTTTATTTGCTTGGACAGGGAATTGGTTTGGTTTAATATTTTATTGATATTTATTCAACTAGTTTCCCTCCTAACAGGCTTCTCTGCAGGCTTGGACCTCTTGGTCATATCTAGCCGCCATTCATTGTTGGGTCTACGTATGTTGAGTGCGCTCGGTGTCGAACTCCTCAACTTGCTTTCTAAGCCTCTCGAGCTCTTGTTGTATGGTTTCCTCGTTCGCCATGATCCTTTTTGCCCTTTCTTGTAGACAAAGGAAGTGTTCCGGATCGTCTAAAGCTGCGAATTCGGGTGTGCAATCAGCGCGTCGCATACGCCTTCAAAAGAACACTGGGTAGAAAGATTAGTAAGACTACACAGGGCACAACTGATGCCTCCCCGACAATGGCGCCAAAATTTTTTAGGAGGGGAATTGATTAAAATATGTAAATAAATTTTAACCAAAGCAACTCCCTTTCTTCACAAATAAATTCAAGACTCCCACCCGATGTAGCGGTAGGGAATCAGGATGGATCCTCGAGGAGGCGAGTCAGCGGTTCCTGAATTATCTCATTGAAATCCTGCGCTACGTCGACCAGAAGCCTCAATATCGACTAGATAGGTCGATATTGACAGGGGCTGTCGATTCCTAGTGTTGTTGTCGATCTATGAAACCTGCAACTGAAACAGAGGGCACTCGATATCGACTAGAGAGGTCGATCTCGAGTGGGTCAATATGTTGTAGTCGATTCAGAAGACCGTCGACTTGCTTTCTTCCTTTGCAGAGTACTGGATATTGAGTGTAAGTGTCGATCTCGAGTTGTTTCGCAGACAGTAACAGAAATTAAATGCGAAAACAGAAAAGTAAAGAAATAAAATAAAAGACAGATTTTTTTAGGTTTTTAACTTTATAAACTAAAAGCTTCTAAGGCATGGATTCATCACGACAATAACCAAGCATGCATTAATACTTAAACCATATAAAAGATCATGCTTTTATCATCAACCAATTAGGATTATAGAGGCTTTCACATAAAAACCTAATTGTTTCTATCCTTTTCATAATTAGGGTTTAGTCAGCTTTCGCAGACAAAACCTAATTACTATACAGATTCACATATATAATCCACTTTCGCTTCATATAAGGTAAATAAGGAATAATCCTATATTTTCATAAAGGATTGAGCGCAGGGTAGAAGATGAAATCGCATAATCAAATAAAGAATTCATACATACTTACATGGCTATTACCGGGCTCACCCCGACCCTAGAAGTAGGACGACTACTCACGCCTCATTGGGGAAAACATCTTTGCATAAAGGAAATAACTTTGCATTAAAACTTAAAGCTTCAATCGTACAACCACCACCTTCTTTTCTATCTCCTACTTGCCTTTCCTTCTTTTCTTTTTTTTTTTAATATCCAGGTATCCCAAGCTTACACTTAGACTAGTCCTGGACCCCAAGTCTCCGGCCCCTCATCGACTTGGGGAGGTAAACCGCGGGATGTGCCTCACCAATGGTCCAACCACCCCCCTTTATACCCTTTGGCTCCAGGAGGCCCACTCCACAAGAGAAACAAATAATGCTCCTCCTGGGAATAAAACCAGCCCCCTAGGGCTTTATTTATAGCCTCACAATCCTTGCTAGCCAAGGATTGGAGTCCTAATCCTATTAAGATTGGTAAAAGGAAATTCTATCTAAACTAAATTATATCCTAAAATAAATATAATAAAATAGGTAATATTCTCTTATATGCTTGGAATATACCCCTAAGGATAGAAGATCTTGTAAGATGATAGAATATCACGTGGCTAAGTAAATCTCCCAAAGATCTTGCCCAATCCGCATCTCTTATGCGTCTGTTGCTCCAGTCGATGTCGAGTGCTTCAAGTCGAGTCGACATGGGTGATTTTTGGTCGACATTGCCTTAGTCTCGATCTGGTTGTTTTCCTTCAGTTGACCTCAGGTGCATCAGTCGATGTCGAGTCACTTGGTCGAGAACGAGTGCCTCTGCTCGATATCGAGCTCTTCTTCAGTGTCTTGTTTTCACTCTAAAATGTTTCGTTTCCTGCGAAATCAAACCAAAACTCGTGTAGACCTCTATATCTTGCAAATAAACTCAATCTATACAAATTCACTACTTTCATAACCCAAAAGTATAAAATATGCATAAGAAACGATATAAATGTAAGCATGAAACATGGTGTATTAAGCGCACATCGGTTGGATGGCGGTTAAGCTCGACATGGAAAAAGCTTTTGACTTGGTCGACTGGGATTTCCTTTTCATCATCCTTGACAAATTTGGATTGTCCCCTCGCTTTATTAATTGGATCCGAGAATGCCTAACCACGGTATCATACTCAGTACTAATTAACAATGAACCAACAGAACTACTCATCCCAAAGAGATGTCTGAGTCAAGGGGACCCCCTCTTCCCATACCTATTCTTACTAGTATCTGAGGTCCTTTCTCGCGGCCTTCTCTGCGAATCCCATCTTCCACGAAGACAGTTAGGCATTTCGATTACTTGCCCGGGAGTTAGGATCCTATTTCTCACCTTCACCGACTGATGGAACCACGCGGAAATAACAAGGAATTGGACGCGGACATAAGAGAAATGGTCCTCAAAGAGAGCCAAGATATAAGGTGGACGCGGACATAAAGTAGTGACACATGTCCGCCATGCCCACCATCCACAACAATCACACGTGTCGGCCCAATGACGACACGTGTCAAAGAAAGGAATCCTGGCCGAGCCATATAAATAGGGAAGTGAACAGAAGAAAAAGGGGACGGAAGTTGAGAGAAAAAGAGATTCAGAAAGGGAAGAAACCAATATTGCCGGGACGAACTAAACATCTCTGCTCAATCTCCGCGGACAGGTAACAATCCTCATGATATAAGAAAAATGGATGAACTTCCAGGAAAATAGGTGGGATCATGATTAAATTCTATGAATTAGAAGTAAAAGCGCGGCCCAGGTTAAGAAGCGAACGAATATGTTCGCATGTCAGGTAAGCCCGTGCTATGTCACCAACTTTAACTCGTGTCCAGATCCCCAGGGGCCCACCAAAAGTGGGTCCCGCATGAGATTTTCTTGGGAGCGCTTCATCACTGGCGCCGTCTGTGGGAACCCACTCACCCTGAGGGGTTCAATTTTGGATTTATATAAAAAAAAAAACTACGCGTGCTTTAAGTCAAAAACGTCGCCCACCCGCGGTCCCGACTAGACAGCCTTCTAATTTACCAGGGACGCGTGGGCCTCTTGGAAAAACCCCCACATGATAGGGAAGTAAGAGGATGATTGACTAAGAGCATAAGATAACAAACACCCTGTCAAACGCTTTAACTAACAAAACTGTAAGTGGTACAGGTTGAACAGGAGTTATGAACCACAACAAAGACTCGGACGAAATGAGCCAAAGCATGATACCAGAACAAGAGGCCACCAGCACGTACAATCCATCCGTACTGCAATCAGGGGAACAACATAGCATGTGGACATCACCATTCGTGACCCCTTATTTCCCGACGTACGTGCCCGAATACATACCGCCTGTGTATGTGCCACATGCGATGCAGCAAGAACAGCATTATTACTTCCCGCAAGTTCCCGAGCCTCAACCTTATTATCAGCCGGACCCCGCGACACAATATTATTATCAACCGGCAACAGGGCCACAACCCCAGCACCAGCCGGTAAATGAGCCGCGGCATTATCATGATTATGAGAACATATATCGAAGCCAGCCCTGGACTCGCAACCAGCACCATGACATGCGCGGACATCCAGACGCGGCGGAAACAATCAATTTGAATCTGAATGGGGACCTAGCACCGGGAGCATCAGGATATGGATTCCATCCCCAGCATCAGGACGCGCAAAGAGTCAATGCACGACCGAGCAAACAACGACGAGGAGAGCATTCAACAGACGTGTCGACTTCCACCAAGTCCGGCTCAACACAAATGAAAGTGGACGTCCCAGACACTCTTCCCTCCGTGTTTACTCAAGATATTTGCCGAGCGCCGGTTCCCAAACGATGGAGGGATGTGAATCTCATGAAATACGATGGAACGACGGATCCAGAAGATCATATGTGCCATTTCATGACGGCAATGGGGATCAACGAATACAATGATGCCATGTTATGTCGGACATTCCCATCGACCCTCACCAAGATCGCCTTAACCTGGTTCACCAACTTACCGAAGGGTTCGGTTAGCAGTTTCTCTGACTTGAACCGAATCTTCCAATCTCACTTCGGAAGCGCACGGTCAAGAAAGAAAACCATGCTAGATTTGAACTCCATCAAGCAGGGAGGTGATGAAACCCTGGGTCATTTCTTCGCCCGGTTCACCAGTGTGGTCGTCCAAATCCCAAATTTCAATCATGAATCCGCGACTATCATTCTCATGGGCAATCTGGCGGAGGGTGACTTCAAAACTTATCTGTTCAGAAAGAAACCCAGAAGCTATGATCAGTTAAGAGACCTGGTGTCTCGACAGATAGATGCAGAAGAAGCAGCCGCGTCAAGTTCAAGAGCCAACGGCGGACATCAAGGCTTTTTCAGCAAACTGGCAGGAAAATTCAGAAAAGATAAAGGGGCGGCGAAACCACCCAAACAACCATCCGCGGGGCATCGCCAACAGAATGATGAAGTCCACTTCAATTCAGACAGGAGAGGAGAACATCGTTACCAAAGAAACGATCGAAGAGAAGGAGACGACCGCCCCAGAAGCTATCAACCACGGAGGGAGGACTATCATGATCGAGAGAACCGACCTCGGGAACACCACCAGAATAGAAGGGACGATCGGCACCTGGTAGAGCGTCACATGCAGGGAGAGGAATATCCTTGTCCTCAAAATAGAGATCCTGACCGATACAGAGAGCGTGAGGAAGCACCACAGCCATATCGAGGGAGAGGCCGAGGACGACGATGGTGAAGAGGACGTCATAACGGACCCCCGCCCCCACAGGGGTCAGTAAATCAGGCCCCTCGCGGGCAAGACGGAAGATTGAGGTCCGCGGTCGAGCGTATTCCGGAACCCGAAGGATGCATCGACACCCTAGCCGGAGGACCCTCTCTGTCAGGAGCTAGCAACCAGGAAAGGAGAAATTATGAGCGAGAAGGAAAACAACCACCTTCCGCGGAGAGCAGACGAATTGCTCACACTCCGCACGCGGAGATAGCATTCACGGCAGGAGATGCGGAAGATGTGAGGATGCCTCACTCCGATCCGCTGGTTATACATGCTCAAATAGCAACCAAGACTGTCAAAAGGGTGTTCATCGACACGGGATCCTCGGTTGATATACTCGCATGGGAAGCCTTCCTACAACTCGGAGTCTCTGCAACAGCACTCAAGCCGTATTCAGGGACGTTGGTCGCTTTCTCCGGAGATGAAATACCAGTTGCAGGGACCATAGAACTGACGGTAGTGCTCGGGTCCGCTCCAAGACGAAGGATGGAAAACATAGTTTTTACTGTTGTGCGGGTCCCAACGGTCTACAACGCCCTACTAGGAAGAGTTTCACTCTACAAATTTCAGATGGTGGTCTCTATCTACCATTTTTTGGCCAAGTTCCCGGTAATAGGAGGAGAAGTAGGTGTGGTCCGTGGACAACAACCAGAAAGCCGAAGCTGTTATTTAATCTCCCTCAGAAAAGAGAAGAGAGGTGATGCAGATTGAAGTATACGCCGCGAGCACGACTGAAAAGAGGGTAGAAGATTCTCAAAGGGAGCTCGTAGAAGAAACCAATCAAGGGAGTACAAGTACTGAAGCAGAGTTGGAGGTGAGACCCGCAGCACGAGAAATTCCAACCGCTGACGAGAGGCAGGTCCACTCCCCATTCTCCAACCCGGGAGAGAGGATATACATGGGGCAAGCTTTAGAGCCCAAAGAGAAGCAGCGGGTCCTCGACATAATTGCAAGGTTGAGAGACGTTTTCGCCTAGTCGCCGAAAGATCTACTGGGGGTCCCCCCATCCATCGCCCTGCACACACTCAGAATAAGACATGATGCTAGGCCAATTGCTCAGAAGAAGAGAAAGATGGCGCCTGAAAAAGCTCTCGCGGCGAAAGAAGAAACAGAAAAGTTACTGGACGCCAGTTTCATTGAGGAAGTAGAAGACTCCGAATGGCTCTCCAACGTGGTTCTGGTTAAAAAGTCGAATGGGAAGTGGCGTATGTGCGTCGATTTTTCGGACCTCAACAAATCGTGTCCCAAAGATAGTTACCCCCTTCCCTCAATTGACGAGCTGGTCGATGAAACTTCCGGGAACGTTGTCCTTAGTTTCTTGGACGCCTATTCAGGATATAACCAGATCCGCATGGATCCCCTCGATAAGAAGGCCACGACCTTTATTACCAATCAGGGAATTTTCTGTTACAAGGTTATGTCGTTCGGGTTAAGGAATGCAGGGGCCACGTTCCAGAGAACTGTTGACAAGATTTTTCGAGCTCAGGCCGGGAGAAACGTATCGATCTACGTAGATGATATCGTGGTGAAAAGCTTGAAAGCAGAGGATCACGCCGCTGATCTACAGGAGACCTTCGATTCTCTGAGACGCGGAGGGTTAAACTTGAACGCGGAAAAATGTGTTTTCGGTGTTGATTCTGGAAAATTTTTGGGATTCCTGGTCAGCCAACGGGGGATAGATGTTAACCCTGAAAAGATCGCGGCAATTCAGGGGATGCAACCACCCCGAACGATCAAAGAAGTCCAAGCTCTCAACGGCGCGGTCAACTATCTCAGCCGATTCTGCTCTTGTCTCGCGGATAAATCTCTGCCTTTCTTCACTCTGCTAAAGAAGAAAGGACCAATTCAGTGGACACCGGACTTGCAGCAGGCATTCGAAGGTTTGAAAGATTATCTGACGAAGCTGCCAACCTTACACCGACCCGAAAGGCTCGAAAACCTGTACCTCTACTTAGCTGTCAGGAGTGCAACCATCAGTGCAGTACTCACCCGTGAAGAGAAATACCCAATTTATTACATAAGCAGGGTCTTGCAAGATGCCGAGACGAGATATGAACCGATCGAGAAAATGATTCTGTGTTTAGTGTTCGCGGCAAGGAGACTACGGCCTTACTTCCAGGACCACTCAGTCCAGGTCTTGACCAACCTTCCTTTGAGGCAAATTCTGCACTCCCCTTGCCTCTCAGGACGTATGACAAAGTGGGCAGTGGAATTGTCGGAGTTCGATGTTGACTATAAACCGCGGAAGGCGGCGCTGGCACAAACACTGGCAGATTTCATATGTGAAACAAGCTTTGAAGAACAAGCATCGTTCGAAGAAGGGAGTTGGGTTTTGAGAGTCGACGGGGCAGTTAATCAAGCAGGAAGTGAAGCAGGAATAGCTTTGGTATCCCCTGAAGGACAGGTAGCAAACTACGCTTATAAGCTTGCCTTCCAAACGACGAACAACGAAGCTGAGTATGAAGCCCTCATAGCGGGTTTGGAAATAACGCTGTCAAGGGGGGCTAGGAGTGTGATCGCATATACAGACTCTGAGGTCTTGGCGAGACAGATAGGAGGGGACTATGAAGCTAAAACAGGTTTAATGCCAGACTATCTGAGAAAAGTCCTGGCCTTGCGAAAGGCTTTCTTGAATTTCAAAATAACGGCCGTCCCGAGGGAAGAAAATCGGCAGGCAGACGCTCTGGCAAGGGTTGGCGCGGCAATGCCATCCGAGGTCGGTGCGGAATTCATGTTCGAAAAGAAAGGAAGACGTGGGCTAATGAAAGAAGTTTTCTTCGTCGAAACAAATGGAGAGAACGACTGGAGAACACCCGTCGCAGAGTATCTGGAAAAAGGGATTCTTCCCACAGAGAAACATGAGGCTAAGCAAATCAAGATGAGGGCAGCGAGGTTCACTGTCCGCAAAGGACGGCTGTACAAAAAAGGTTTCGCACAGCCAGATCTGACATGTGTTACTACAGAGGAAGGCATGATGATTGTACGGGAACTACACTCTGGTGTATGTGCACACCACCAAGGTTGGAGAGCACTGGCAGCTAAGATCATAAGGACAGGGTACTATTGGCCAACAATGAAGCAAGATGCTCAGGAATTTGTCAAGAAGTGCGACGCATGCCAGAAATATGGAAATGCTATCCATCAACCCGCGGAAACTATGAAAGACATTCATACTGCCTGCCCTTTCTCCCTGTGGGGGATGGACATTTTGGGACCATTCCCTACCGCGCCTGGCCAGCTGAAATACGTGATTGTGATCGTGGACTACTTCACCAAGTGGGTAGAGGCGGAAGCCATGGGACTCATCACGGCTGAAAAGGTAAAAAAATTCTTATGGAAGAACCTGATCTGCCGCTTCGGGGTCCCGGAATCAATCATCACCGATCACGGTCCCCAATTCGACTGCGAAACCATCCGAAGTTTTTGTAGGGATCTCAGAATCAATCTCAAATTCTCATCTGTAGCGCACCCTCAAACAAACGGACAAGCAGAGGTCACCAATCGGCAAATCCTGGAAGGCATACGGAAGAAATTGGGAAACACGGCCAAGGGGAGATGGGCAGAGCTCCTTCCTTTAGTGCTTTGGTCTCACAGAACCTCCACGAAGACGCCAACAGGGGAGACGCCCTTTTCTCTGGTCTATGGTGTTGATGCGGTTATACCGGTCGAGCGGATGATTCCGTCAGCGCGTGTATCCGGTTTCAATTCACAGACCAACGAAGAAGCGCTTGAAGTGGAAATGCATCTGAGGGAGGAACGAAGAATGATGGCCGCCTTGAAAACAGAAGAATACAAGAGACGCGCTGCAAAGTACCACGACCAGAAAGTCCGCCCACGACAATTCCAGAAGGGAGATCTAGTTCTACGACTGATGCAGACAGGAGGAAAGCTGGATGCCAACTGGGAAGGCCCGTACGTAATAGCCGACATCATTCAAGCTGGCGCCTACAAGTTGAAGAATGAAAAAGGAGAAATCCTAAACAAGACTTGGAACGCCAATTGTCTGAAAAAATATTTTGTGTAAATCTTGAAACACTGTCCTTGGATGTATTAATCGCCCCCGCAGGTAGTTAAATAAGCGGTTAGTGGGCGTTTTCTACAAATTACTAAGAATGGCCTTTAACCTCGATGACGCAGGAGCTCACTCCGCGTCACTCCCTTGATCGAGACTACTGATCTCTCAAGGTCGAGTCGAAAAGCGAAAAGATCAATGACGCAGGAGTTCACTCCGCGTCACTCCCTTGATCGAGACTACTGATCTCTCAAGGTCGAGTCAACAAGCGAAAAGGTCGATGACGCAGGAGCTCACTCCGCGTCACTCCCTTGATCGAGACTCCTGATCTCTCAAGGTCGAGTCAACAAGCGAGAAGATCAATGACGCAGGAGCTCACTCCGCGTCACTCCCTTGATCGAGACTCCTGATCTCTCAAGGTCGAGTCAACAAACGAAAAGATCAATGACGCAGGAGCTCACTCCGCGTCACTCCCTTGACCGAGACTCCCGATCTCTCAAGGTCGAGTCGACAGGCGAAAAGATCAATGACGCAGGAGCTCACTCCGCGTCACTCCCTTGATCGAGACTCCTGATCTCTCAAGGTCGAGTCAACAAACGAAAAGATCAATGACGCAGGAGCTCACTCCGCGTCACTCCCTTGATCGAGACTCCCGATCTCTCAAGGTCGAGTCGACAAGCGAAAAGATCAATGACGCAGGAGCTCACTCCGCGTCACTCCCTTGATCGAGACTCCTGATCTCTCAAGGTCGAGTCAACAAACGAAAAGATCAATGACGCAGGAGCTCACTCCGCGTCACTCCCTTGATCGAGACTCCTGATCTCTCAAGGTCGAGTCAACAAACGAAAAGATCAATGACGCAGGAGCTCACTCCGCGTCACTCCCTTGATCGAGACTCCTGATCTCTCAAGGACGAGTCAACAAACGAAAAGATCAATGACGCAGGAGCTCACTCCGCGTCGCTCCCTTGATCGAGACTCCTGATCTCTCAAGGACGAGTCAACAAGCGAAAAGGTTAATGACGCAGGAGCTCACTCCGCGTCACCCCCTTGATCGAGACTCCTAATCTCTCAAAGACAAGCTAATGGACAAAAAGATTTAGGAAACCCCGACACTCAGTCATTTTGATATTTCTCGTTTCAACACTCTTATTTATTACAGGACCTCCTTTCACTTGATAATCTAAACACACGGAAAGGAACGCCCCCCTCTCAAGGGGAACCATCATGACCCTCATCTTCAGAAGTATTTTCCCCTGAAGGCACGTAAGTGGCCCTGAAGCGCGCGTCACCCAGATACTTGAATACGACGCCGCCTCCCATGCGAACATTCCTGGACCGGGTGAACGCTCTCCATCCTTGCGTGAGCCAGAGCGCCCCCGCTTCATCTCTTTCAACCAAGATGCGCGTTCCCCTCCTTCCTAGCCCGTTGGTTAGGACGATTCTCTCAACACCAAAAAGACCATATTCCTCTTCAAAACGCTCAGGTAGGGGCTGGTGTTTGAATGGATAAAATGATTAGTTAAGAATAAAGACAGGAACGTCTAGAAAGGGAGTTTTTTAGAAAAATGTTACCGTTCTTAGTAAAAAAGAAGCGTCCTGAATCAATCGAATAAAATCCCTCGAGCGGCCTCCACCTGATGCCATGCTTTCCCCAAAACTGTTGTGTTTTATGTGCTTCCTTATAGAGAGTATGCCCTGAGGAGATCCTTGATCCCTAGTCTTATAGAAAAACTGTGAACCACTGTTCACTCATATGACCAGTTTTTTATTAATTTACGAAACCCGAGTATCCTCTCCGAAACGTCGCTTCCCAAAGTTCCTTGAAGAAGAAGGAGCGATCAGTAAAAGAGAGACAGCTTTATTAATCTCCCAACTTTATTAATTTCCTTCCCGAGGAAGAAATATCGACCAGCGAAGAAAAAAAAAGCTTTATTAATTTCCTTCCCGAGAAGGGGAATCAGTTAGCATAGGAAAAACAGCTTTATCCATCCTCGGGCACATCAACCCTTGCAGACTCACTTTTTAGGTTTTGACGCTCTAACGTTCTCGAGGGTCATTATGGGTTTCTAATGGGTTAATCGCCTTGGACGAACCCACTTTCGTTGGACCTAACTTCTTTAAACCAACGCGTCTCGGATTTGGAACTTATGAAACTAAAGAATCAATAACACTAAAGATCGCTCCGCGTCGATCCCTCTTCTAAGACCCATGGTTGCTCAAGGGAAACTCAATAAGAGTAAGAACAATGAGCATCGAAAATTTTCTCGCATCTCACCTCCAACCAGGATACGCGATTCTTCATAAATCAAAGTAATCGCAAGCGTGGTTCAATACCATGATCATAGGACTGAATTCTCAGAGGAGTACGACCACAATCAAACGTTACAAAGAAAACAAACGCTCTCCTTAGTCACGTCACACACATAGAATAAGGAAAACGCAAACACATGATACAACAAATTGCAAAAGAAATTTCACGCGTCCGGAAGAATAACCGGCCTAGGAGGTGACATGACCCAACCATTCTCCACACAAATGGATTCCTCATCAAGCACACGAACGTCGAAGAAGACACCGCCACGATGGCGAAGTACCATGACAGTCCCCATCCCTAGCCCTTGCGACACAAGGAAATCACTCCAACCATTGACAAGCCAAAAGATCCCATAGTCCTTTTTGACTACTTGGATTGGAAAATCCACAGTTGAGTTCAGGGATAGAAAGACTTGGGTGGGATTGACAACACCTATCTCGTCCTCAAAGAAAGCAGGCAATGACTGGGAAACAACGAAACAAATAAAACGTGAAGAAAAGAAGTAAATTTTCTCAAGGAAAAAGAAAGAAGAAGAAGAACACGACTCACACGTTCCAACAGTTGCTCTTCAAAATCTAGGGCCAAATGAAAGGCCCAAGGGTTCACATTTGATGCCTCCATTAAAAAATCAAAAAGACACTAGGGGAGAAAACGCCTTTGTCGCTCTCATATATAGCCTCACAAAGCGAAGAAAATAGAATATATTCTTGAAAGAATCTTTCAGAATCCTCGAAAGGAGAACAAAACCGCCACAGGACTTAGGCTGACTAAAGCCGTGAACCGAAAAGACAAGTCTGAACCATACAAAGACCAAGAAGAATCTTGGGCATAATCATTTTTTATTCACGAACGAAAGGAAATACATGCCAATAAAGTTAACCACCTCGGCTTACAAAAAAGGAAGGGAGAAATGCGAGAAAAACCAGTCATGGATAGAAACCGTTGGTTGAAACATCAACAGGCTCGGAAGAAGGATAACCTACGTTCTCATCCCCATCCTCCAAACCCATGATTTGAACTTCGAAATGAGCATTCCCCTTGTGGATAAAGACCATGGAGGATCCAACCACAACCCCTTAAGATTCAATGAAATCTCTCCATCCGCGGCAAAGCCAAAACATCCCATAATCACCCTTGAGAACACAAACCGGAAAATCGCGTAAAAGGTGGGATGAAAGGAATATTTGTTCGGGAATAACACCCGCAAATTCACCCTCGAAACGCATGGGCAAGAGCTGGAAATGAAAGAAAGCAAAAGTCAAAAAACAAGGAACAAATGACGTTAAAACACGTGTTCCCAAAGAAAATTTACCAAGCGGGATGTCTGGGTAAGACGATCAATAGGCTGAAAAAAAGCCCACATGCCCGATCCAGGGGCAGCCATGAACGCCATCGGAGAATCGGGAAGACGATTGCAAAGTAATGAAAAAAGAAAAAATGGGGATACCCCCTATAAGAGCCTAAAAAAGGCAGCATGCATGACTACCATCTGGCGCAAGATTCCTCTAAAAATTAAAAAGGTGCGAGCTCGCCGACCAAGACGACAGAGTAGTCACGAGAGCTGCGGAAGTGAATTCGACGAAACGACTTGACCTCCAGGGATAACAGACAAAACAAAGGCCTGGCGAAGCTCAGACCTAAAACAAACACGCGGCCTGAAGAACACCACGTAGAAGAAAAGGATGACAAACTGAAACACGCGGCATGATTGATCGAATATAAAGACCCCCGTGAGATCTGGCAAAGATTATCATACATGGAACAAGGAAATGGAGTTCGAAAACCCACCAAAAGCCTTTTACAGAGTTATCATTAATGAAGAACAACTTCAAACCCTACGCCTCCCACTAATGTACGTCCTCCTAGAGGAGAATGCGCGTCGCTCGGTGCATCTGTGGTCTCGGTCCAACCACGAGCATGAAGTCAAGGTCGAGGTGGACGCAGACGGAATCTATTGGTTCACCGACGGATGGTCCGGATTCGTAGAAGCTAACAGGATAAACGTTGGGGTAGCTCTGATCTTCGTGTACCAGGGGGATTCGACCTTCGAGGTATACGTTGCAAACCCTGATTGTGATTACAACGGAGTAGAGGGACGCGGATAAAGAACCACCACGAGGGCAACCAGCTTTGTGATCCCAATGCTTTTTTAAAAAAGGTCTGTGTAAAAGAACGGAATAGCGTTCTAACTAAATAAAACCTAGGAATCGTATGACGCTATCTGTTACGAAATAATAAAATTGGATCTCCATGATCCAAAGTATTAAAAGCAAGATCCTCTCTTTTATTCGCGAAATAAACTTGAACAGCGGACAGATTCTCCCAATTTATAAACGGCTCAACATGAGTCGCTGGAAGAAACAGCTGGGACATAGTCCCCGATTCCAGCACATTCTAAATCACGCCGCGGACAAACTTTAAAACAAGCGTGACCTACGTAGAAGAAAGTCATCGATGATCCAACAATGAAGCCGTGTCGAGTAACGAATCTATCCCAGCCACGACGGAGGTATAAGCAACAATCCGGTCCCCTTTCCACCTCAACCCGAAGAATCTTAAACGCATGAGAAGTCAAGGAAACTTTCCGCGGAGGAGGAGATCTGAACTCCTCCTCAAATTGATTAGGGAGAGGCTGTCAAAGAGAAATACAAGTCAGATAATTGGAATTAAAAAAAAAAAGATAATTGGAATACAAGGGTGGAAAGAAACATTTTGAAAACCGAAACTACAGAAGAACCCTACGAGTGAAGAAAGATGTTCGACGCTCCCCAGAGTACAGAAAAACGCCCAAGGATTGGAAATCCCAAGCGCCATGAATCCCCATCAGAGGGAAGAACCCCGATTATAAAGAACTAAGGACGCGAACCAAGAGCATTCAAGCATGGCAGACAAGTGGCGAGAAACTTTCAACAACCGTAACACAAGTGGCTAAACCAACCAACATGATGTCTACTAAGAAAGAGTAATTATACACAAGAACATAACCTCGCGGGTGAGTCAGAAGGAAACCTCGTTTGATAAAAAACGCGCAAAGATAGTTTAATCACCACAAGAGTTGATTACAAAATTGGCCAAAGACCACAAAGGACCGATAAAATCAAGAAAATTCTCCCCCTAAAAGCCTCAGGGGTCAAGCAACGACGTCCACTTCTTCATCATCGGTATCTTCCTCATCCGAGAGTTCCTCTCCTGCCATCTCTTCTGGGGTTAACCCCCAATCCGCGACCGATAAGCTCGCCTCGAACTTTTCCAAAGGAATGCCGGGGTTAGCCCGCGAGCGGACGACGCTCTGATTAATACCGGCAGACATTCCTTTACGAAAGTAACTAAAACACTTGTCCTTTAAAAGCTCCACACCCTCAGGAGATCGAAGACATGGCTTTGCTATTGAAGAAAGGAAGGAAATACCCGCCTCGGTTTTAAACCACTCAGAAGTCAAGAACTTAAGACCTTCAGGGGATCCCATCCATCGGAGTGCAACCTCTTGAGGAGCCTGGGACTGGAGCTTCTCCAACTCCTGCTTCATCAGGACGCGATCTTCTTCAACAATGGAATGCTCCACTTGAAGCTCTCTGAGACGTGCCTCAAGTATCTCCAGTTCTTTCTTCATCTGTTCCGCGGATTGATGAGATTCTTCCCCTTGACGACGCAGAGCATCCGAGTTCGAAAGTTCCGCGTCAAGCTTAGAGGACAATGTGGAATTCTGCTCCCTCAAAGTAGAATTCTGCTCCCTCAAAGTAGAAAGCTCCTCAATAGCGGCCTGCAACTTTTCGTGAAGTTCCACGGCCCGCTTCTTAAACTTCTCCACTGAGGTGGGGTCCCCCACGGTATTACCAAGCGTCCTCAACTTGTGGCTCAACGCTTTTACCTCGGCGGCCTTCTTAGAAAGCTCAGATTCAAGGGACACCAGCCGCCTCTCTGAATCAATCTGGAAACTCCGAACCTAAAAGGAACCAAGAAAGAAGTACAAATAGAGGAAGCAAGAATTGAATAAAAACCTAATTAAGCAAAGGTTCCCCCCACGAACTTACCCACTCAGCCGCACGCTCAAATTGTAGAGAAAAGTCATCCGACTCCAAGCGCCGCACCCATGATCGTTCATTCCGCGCAAACTTTTCTGAACCACGGAGACGAACTAAGTCATCAACCCCGAAGCCGGGGATGCGAAATGCGGGCAAAGCGTCATCCCCTTGGAGAAAAAGTGCCTCCTCCTCCCCGCTACCAGAGGCACGAGACGAGCCCACAGCCTTCCTTTTCTTTTGGGGGCGAGAAGCGTCCCCACCCGAAGGGGCGAGACATTTCTCACGGACATCTGAAGCCGCAACTTCGGTTTCCACCACAGGTTCGCTAGCTCTATCCGCGTCCTCAACTGCCACTCCTTGAGGCGCGACGGGCGGGCGGGGGGCACGCTTAGCTGACTTCTTCTTTCTCACCTTTCCACTTTCCTGAACAGAGTGGCGGTCGGCTAGGGAACTCAAATCCATCAGATCTGCGCAAAAAGAAGCAAGGGACAAGTTATGAATAACTGCTCACAAAACACGCAAATCCTTTTCAAAAAAGAAGAAAAATAAAAGCTTGCGAGTGGTACGAACGAAACGTTAAAATAATTCCAAAAAATAAAAATGAAAAAGATTAAGGCAAACACCTAATCGCGGATGAGGCAGACTTAACCCTGCCATCTCGAGGCGAAGAGCCGAAACCATCGATCGCCATGGTAACTTTGGCTCATGAACAAAGGAATCTTTAAACTTATCTAAATGGGCGACCCATGGCTTCTTGACCGCGCTGAACCAACCGGGAACAGTTTTAAATTCAAGGCAAACGCCAGCCTTGTCGCGAACCAAGAACCACTTATGCTTCCAGTTCGGTTTGCTAGAAAGCCTCTCGATATAACTACAACTGGAGTTGCACTGGTAGAACCTAGAATCTTGAGGCCCTTTCTTCAAAGAAAAAATGCTAAGCATCAATTCTTTCGTAGGAAGCACACCGATATCCTTGCAGCGCATCACAAAGCTGGCAAAAAACATCCAACAGTTTGGAACGACTTGTGCGGGACTCAAATTGTACTCGGAAAAGAAAGCTATGAACAGGGGGTGAAGAGGTAAACGAAATCCTTGGGATAAACTCGCCGCGTAAACAACCAAGCAATCTTCGTAAGCATCTAAACACCCTCCACCTTCCGAGGGAAGACACAACTCCACGCCCGCTGGCCATGGAAATATCCGGGCTAAAGCTTCAACACTTGGGAGATCAAGCAACGTTGCGCATCCTCGTATCTCTTGAACCGGAGAACGTCGCGGACGAACCCTCTCGGAAATAACAGGAGGGCAGGGTTGAGGGTCGCGAAGAGAGAACTCTCCCCTAAAGGAACAAGAACCCAAATCGTCAAGGGAATAAGACGGGAGGTCGAGGTCACTGAGAACATCCTTTGAACGGACTCTTGCACACTTCTCAGCAAAGCCAATGGGGGACTCCGCATAAGGAACCCAGGACAACTCAGATTCCCGACCGCTAGTTGATGGATGAGGGCTGAAAGAGACATCCGCGTCAGTTGGAGCTTGAGTCTCCACGTCCTTTGGATGAACGTCATCCCCCTTCGAAGAAGAAGAAGTTAAAAAAGGAGAGGAATAATAATCAGGATCAGAGCTGTTCCGTCGTCGCCTCACCTTAATTGGATCGCCAAAAGGGCCCACGCGGTCTGGAGAAGAGATACTGGAAGAAGACGGGTCAGAGGAACTTCCTAAATCGGAGGATGAACTCTCGCTAGACGTAGACGAAGAATCCACCACGACCGCGGGAATATCCTCTCCTGGGTTCGAAGGAAGATCCCCTCTCCATCCTTCTTCCCTCTCGAACTCGTCCAGAACGTCCGGGTTCCCCTCAAAGTTAGCCATTCTTCAAGAAATTAGAAAGCTGATATGAAAAGGAACCCGAACGCGGACCAAAAAGATCAAAAAACCCCAAAGAAACAAAAAAAAGGGGGGCGGGGGAAAAGATCCAAACAGATTCAAGAAAAGGAAACTAGGAGGGAAGAGAAAACTAAGCTAAAAACTCTCTAACAAAGATGATAATATTTAAACAAGCGGCATTCAAGAACAGATCAAGAACCCAAGAATAGAAATTGAAGTTACCTTAGAAAATGAAGAACGAACAATCGGAAAACTCAAGGAAATGAAGAACAACCGGAAAACTCAACGGAAAAGCGAAGAACAGCCGGAAAACCAACCTGGAACACCGAAAGATGAGAAACTAAGCGAAAGCCACAAACAAACAAAAGGTGTGAAGTGAAAAAAGTAAAAACGGAACGGGGTAATTTATAAGGAAATTACCGACTCTTCAGTTCCCTCCGAAATCATATGGGCCGTAGAAAACCCTCGGCGGGCCCAAATTTACCCCTTGACCGGCCCATTAAGGCTTCTCAAAGACGTGGGACGCGGATTATCCCCTACGCAAAGAAAAAAGGGATGTATTTCCGCGGGAAAAATCGAATCGTCTTAAGCTCTCCTGGAACTCAACCCGACCCGAGGAGCTGTGATGGAACCACGCGGAAATAACAAGGAATTGGACGCGGACATAAGAGAAATGGTCCCCAAAGAGAGCCAAGATATAAGGTGGACGCGGACATAAAGTAGTGACACATGTCCGCCATGCCCACCATCCACAACAATCACACGTGTCGGCCCAATGACGACACGTGTCAAAGAAAGGAATCCTGGCCGAGCCATATAAATAGGGAAGTGAACAGAAGAAAAAGGGGACGGAAGTTGAGAGAAAAAGAGATTCAGAAAGGGAAGAAACCAATATTGCCGGGACGAACTAAACATCTCTGCTCAATCTCCGCGGACAGGTAACAATCCTCATGATATAAGAAAAATGGATGAACTTCCAGGAAAATAGGTGGGATCATGATTAAATTCTATGAATTAGAAGTAAAAGCGCGGCCCAGGTTAAGAAGCGAACGAATATGTTCGCATGTCAGGTAAGCCCGTGCTATGTCACCAACTTTAACTCGTGTCCAGATCCCCAGGGGCCCACCAAAAGTGGGTCCCGCATGAGATTTTCTTGGGAGCGCTTCATCACCGACGACATTGTAATCTTTGCGGCCTAGTCTAAAAAAGCATGTGACCAAATTAATAAAATTCTTTATGAATATTGTACCATATATGGCCAGAAAGTTGGTCCTGCCCAAGAGAGATTGAAATGCTGATCTCTGACTATTTTCTATCATTGCGATGTTTTGCCTCTATTATCAATTGTCTCAAAGAAAGTTGGTCCTGCCCAAGAGAGATTGAAACGCTGATCTCTTCTTTTCTATCATTGCGATATTTTGCCTCTATTCAGACATATTTACAGAGAATCCAACCGAGTCGCTGACCGCCTCTCGCATTTCAATCTTGACTTTTTTGGCTCGTTAGTCCCAGACGATTCTGCATTAGCAGATCTCATTGGTACAAATGTCCTTGGATAGTTAATGTCTCTCTTTGAGCCAAATTATTTTCGGTAAAAAAAAAAGAAATACATTTATGATTTATCATTAGCTGTAAATTTTAACAAATGCAACTAATTAATATTTACAGGTCCGTCCAATAGGATAAATATAGCTAGCCAGGGATCGATACATAATATTTTATGACACCCGTCAATAAATCAACAAGACTTCCGTTTATTATGCCACCCAAAACCATACAAATGGCTATATTACGTAGGGGTGGTTTGCCAAATAATTATAATTTTCTCTACTTTAGCGACTCATTAATATCGCTGGGATCTAATACATATCAGAATCTGATTATGACAATAGAATTACCATAAAATATAAGAAAAAATAGGTTTTTTTATATATATAATTATGATATAACTCCCGTCTTGTAATACTCCACTAGAATTTTCCTACATTTATAACAAATATCCTCTCACTAACTTTATAAATACACTGTTCGCAACACTTCGTTTTCATTCCGAATTCCCACCAAACATTATCTCACTGCACACTCTTCTATATCCTCCCAAAATCCCTCCCTTTCCTTTTTTCTGTCAATCCACTTTTCGAGTAAATTAATTAAAAATAAAGAAAATGGGGTTCTTATCGTGTCCATGCCCACAACCGCGTAACAAGGAGAAGCCCCAACTACACCCGTCCTCCTCCGCGTCCAACCACCTCCTCTCCTCCGACTCCTCCAACTCCTCCTCTACATCTCTCTCCTCCCAACCCAGTCTCCCCACCCTCCGATCCCTCACCACACCCCAACCCCCGCCGTCTGTCTGGGATCGCTGCCTCGCCACCCTCAAGGGCCACTCCTCCTTCGTCTTTGCTCTCTCCCTCGCCGGCAACTACCTCTTCAGCGGCTCCCTCGACGGCGAGATTCGTGTCTGGCCCACACATGACGGTCAACACGACTCCTCCGTTGTCGCAGCTGCAAACGGCGCTTCCGCCGTTAAGTCGCTAGTAGTCATGGGCGACAAGCTTTTCAGTGCTCACCAGGACCACAAGGTCCGCGTTTGGAAGATCGAGGATAGGCAAAACGACGCCGTTGAGGGGGAGAAGCAGCCTCTCCGCTGCGTCGCAACGCTCCCCACTTTCGAAGACCGTTTCTTGACGCTGTTCTCCGCGAAGAACTACGTTCGGGTCCGGCGCCACAAGAGCTCCACGTGGGTCCACCACGTGGACACCGTTTCCGCCCTCGCCGTTTCCCACGATGGGGCCCACCTCTACTCCGCCTCGTGGGATCGTACGGTCAAGGTTTGGCGGATCTCCGATTTCAAGTGCCTGGAGTCGATCCCGAACGCCCACGATGACGCCATCAACGCGATCGCAGTGTCGTACGATGGGCGCATCTACACTGGATCCGCGGACAGGAAGATTAAAGTGTGGACCGTGGAGAGTAAGCGGTATTCATTGTTGGAGACTCTTGAGAAGCACAAGTCAGCTGTCAACGCTCTGGCGTTGACCCAAGACGGAGCTGTATTGTACTCGGGCGCGTGTGACAGGTCGGTGGTTGTGTGGGAGAGGATGGCGCGTGGAGGGGAGACGGTGGTGGTGGGAGCGCTGAGGGGGCATAGTAAGGCGATCCTCTGCCTCGCGGTGGTGGGGGATGAGTTGTTGTGCAGTGGATCAGCGGATCAGACGGTCAGGGTTTGGAGGCGTGGGGTGGATCGGGCCTACGGGTGTTTAGCTGTGTTGGAAGGCCACGCGCGACCTGTTAAATGTTTGGCGGCGGCCGTGGATCGTTCCGGGAGTGATAGCGGTGCCGGTGAGTCCTATTTGGTTTACAGTGGTGGTTTGGATTGCGATATACGGGTTTGGCGGATATCAATTCCTTCTCTGTGAACCCCATACATTAATTTCCCCAATTTTATCTGATATTTTTACGGATTTCGAAAGGAGATGCGACACTCTCATAACTTTTTTTGGTTTATAAATTTTCTTTGAATAGCATTAATAAGCTAATACGTAGTTTGTAAGATATATACAGTAAATTCTTAGGTTAAATAGATAACATGATGAGTGTGTGACAAATGTTGTGATGATATGATGCAGCCAATTCAATTACATACATTTTGAATGAATCCGCTTGCCATGAACGGATACTTATTAGTTAGATTGATATTTGTGTATTATAATTTATTTTCAATAACTTTAAAATGCGAGATTATATTACTCATTTCAATAATTAGATAAGATTTTATGTAAGTTTAAAATTTTTATTGCATGTTAAAGAGTATAACAAATTAGATATTGATTTAATGTTTATTTTATCGTGTTTCTTATCCTTATTTTTTTCTTTCATATTTTCATTTATTTATTTATATTTGTTTTTTTATGGAAGAAAACGACATCGTTTTATCATAAACCGATGGCATTGTATCCTAAAATAACATTATTTTTGTTTTATCATATTACTAGTGCAGTACCTGCGTCATGACGCGGTTATTTGAAATATAATATGAATAATATAACAAATAACTATTATAAAAAAATATTAACAATGTGAGCATAAAATAAGAAGTTTGGAGATGATAAAGATAAAAATGTCCAAAAACTCAAAAAGGCATAAAATTAAGGTGGTTATAACACCTAAGAAAAAAATTCTTAATTTATAGGCAGATATAGATAGCTTATTAAATAAATGTATAAAATTTGCACTTGTTAACAATTTAATTATGAGACCTTAAAAAAATTTCTTATTTAATACTGTACTTAGATATAGATTCATATTTAGATATAGATAATATATTAATTTAATGTTTTCAATTTTTTTAATTAAACCAATTGATTAGAAAATGTAGGATTGGTTAAGAAAAAAACATTCTATTATAATTTTATTGGCTAAAAATTTATTGATTTAAATATTTTGAATTGAACCCATTGATTATAAAATATGTGACTTAATAAATAATTTTATCTTAATTTAATATTAATATCATATGCGAAAAATTTTAATTAGTTGAAATTTATAGTTTTAAGGGAACATTGCCAATTAATCAATTATTCTAATTTAAAGTATTGATATATATAAAGGAGAAAAATAAAAGAAAAAGGGGATTGGTTGAAAACAAGAGAATTAATCTTCTATATATGGAAACAGTGAATAAGAGAAAAAAATCATAGATTAATGTAATTAAGTTAATTAAAAGAAAAATTCAAAAAAGCAAAAAAATGACACGTAAGCATGGTGGAATGAGAGAATGCCACATAGGATCGGAGATTATGGAGAAGATGACACGTGTACAGTGTAATTCTTCTTTAGTGTTATTATTATATAGATATGCAGTACTCTTTATGCTGCTTTAATCCAAAACGACATCACACATATGTAATTGTATCCCCGAAAATTTTCTAAGTGGGCCCCTCCTTGCGTGTTTATGAATTTGAAACATTTTTAGAGCATATTAATCACTGAGTCTCGTTCCGGGCTCTTAACTTACTTTTCAACTACCACACCAACTTAAGAGTTCCAACCCAGATTTTCAACAAATTAAATTATTAGTGAGCCTGCTTTGGGCTCTTAACTTCATTTTTCACATATTCCCTTTTTTTTCAAATTTACAAAAGCCAATTATTATTGTTGTTGTTGTAATATTTTAGTAATAATAATATTATAAAATGAGAAGAATTTAACGTGCATTGGTCAAAATAAAATATGATATTAAATGTATTTTTTTAATTGGTGTGAGGAGTAATGAAGAGGAAGGAATTATTTATATGGAAAAAATTGGATATCAAATGTATTTTTTTAATGGGTAAGAAGTGAAATATGGGTATTTTTATGTTTGATTTTCTTTGAAAAAAACATATGCAAAATGGATATCTATGGGTAGATAAAAACAAATTACATTTATATATATATATATATATATAATAAGGCGGAAATTGAATTAAAAGAAAAAACATCAACTCAGCCACGTGGCAATAGATGACTGAACCGTGTATCTTTGCTGTATCACCCCTACCCATGCCAAAACACAGCATTTTCACCCATTCGTCCCTTAAACGCAAAGTTTTAATGTCGGAATTTGCCAAAACAAAATAAAGCGTGGGCCATGGCCCACTTTCCCATGTGATGAGGCGGGCTTGTCTGCGAGGAAGGTTTTGCCGAGCTCATGACTAGGTCATTTTTTTTATACACGTGGTTTATTAGTAAGCTTTTAACTCACCAATAAACATGCTATTAATTTAGTGTTACAAATTATTTTCTGCAATGGAGGCATAAAGAATAAAGGAAAATAAAACAAATGGATATCAATCAATTTGCATAGGATGAATCTTGATTTGGTGTTATGCAAAGGAAATTGCACGCAGGGTACGGTTGTGAATAGATTTGAAGCTGAAGCTTCATTCAAATGAGGTTCACATGAGTTGGGCCGACAAAAGATGATAGAATAGTATAATACGGAGTACAAATTAACACACTTTCCTATTAATCATCATACCATGTGAATGAAAACATTTTTAAAATATGCCCCATGGACATTGACATTAATAAACAAAATTCTTTATCATATAAAGTATGTCCTTAGAAAAATAATATTAAAATAATTTAATTTAGGAGAATCTTTTCAATTAAGCTTCTTAACCATGCATTTATAGAGTAGAAAAACTGATTATGTAAAGGTTTGCAAAAAAATGTCTTTTGTTGGAATTTTGACTTTTGGTATATTTTGCACAATATTATTTGGTAATACTCTTCGTAGTTGATCAATTTTTCAACATCTGTTTGGTCCTATATAATGTTCGATTTTTTCTTCTTCGTTGATTGTACAGTTTAGGTCTTGTAGGCCTAAGAGTTTTCCTTCTTCCATCCATTCGTCTTTCTAGAATCTTATTGTCTTCCCGTTACTTGCCAGATGAGCCCTTCCAGGAACTCGTTTTTAATATCCATAAGTTTTGTCCTTTGCCATGATGATTGTTTCTTTTTTTTTTTGTAATCCCACAGGTTTGACTCTTTTAGGTATTTTTCGTTAGTGATTCTTACCCATAGGTTATTTGGTTCTGCCAATATCTTCCAAAGTAATTTCATTTGTAGCGCTTTATTTACATCTTTTGTCTTGTGGAGTCCTATTTCTCCATACTTCTTAGGTTTGCATATTTTGTCCCATCCGATTAACGGTTTGTACTTGTTGTCTTTATTTCAGAAGAAAGTTCTGTTTATTTGATCCAATTCTTGATGGATATCTGACGGAAGCATAAAGTTTTGCATGATGTAGTTTGGTTTCATGGACAAATTCGCTTTTATTAGTATCACTCGTCCTTGTTGTGATAGTGCATTGGCTTTCCACTTCGTCAATTGGATTCTTGTTTTCCCAATCGTTTATTCAAATGTGTTCCTATTCACTCTTCCATTGATAATAGGGCAACCGAGGTACTTTTCTAGTGATAAATGACTCGTGATGTGCAAAGTACTTTGGAGATGTTGTTTTTGTGGATTGAATACGCCGGATGTCACTTGGAATGCAGACTTGCTGAAGTTCACTTTTTGTCTTGATATGTTGCAATAGTCATCTATAATCTTTTTAATTGTCTTGCCGGATTCCGTGCTCGCTTTAGCAAATATCATGATATCGTCTACAAAGGATAGAAATGGGATTCTAGTCCTTGAACGGGTAATGTCAAATCCAATTGATTTCTTTAATTCATTGCACATCCTTTGGAGTGCCGTGGCTAGGACCTATGCTCCTATTATGAAAAGGTGTGGTGAAATCGGGTTGCCTTGTCTGAGGCCTCATTCAGGTTTGAAGATCTCACTCGGGCCATCATTAACGAGGATCGAAAAGGAAACTGTTTTCGTACATTCTTTGATCCAAGTAATGAAGCGGTCGCAAAATCCAAATTTGGTCAAAATGTGGACCAAGAAGTCCCATTCCACCCTGTCATATACTTTTTCCATATCAAGTTTTATCGCCATCCAACCTTCTTTACATTTTCTTCTTTTTAAGGAGTGGAAGATCTCGTGTGCAATGAGAATGTTGTCTTGAATGGTTGTATCTGATACAAAGGCTCCTTGTAATGGGTGAATAATTTTCGGGAGAACTTTTTTTAGTTTGTCAGCTATGATCTTAGCTATTACTTTGTAGATGGTTGAGCAAAGGCTAATAGGCCTATAGTGGTTCGTAGTGTTTGGATTTTTACATGTAGGTATAAGGGATATAAAGGTGTGGTTTATCTATTTTAGAATTTTTTCGGAGTTGAAGAAGCCCTTAACTGCTCTGATAACATCAGGTCCTACAATACTCCGATATTTTTGGTAGAATTCTGCTATCATACCATCGGGTCCTGGTGACTAATTTTTCCCTATTGAGAACATAGCATGCTTAACTTCGCTATTGGTTACTTCTTTAACTAGCATTTCATTATATGTACTTGTTATCTCTGTATCTATGAGTTGGAGGTATTCGTTGAGTCATTGCATGTTAATGTTTTCTTTCTTAAATCATTTCTCAAAGTCATTTTCCCGTCGCAACTTTATGAAAGTAGCCTGAATTTGTATCAACCAATTTGAGGTGTTTCATTTTAGCTCTTTAGTTCAAATACACCTTATGATATTCTAGCAATTTGTCCTTTTTTCACTAGTAGTTGTCTTTGCGTTCTTTTTGCTTGCTCATCTTGTATTGTAGTGTTGTGCTTTTGTAGCTGGATCAATTTTTCATCTACTTCTTTCAATTGCTTAAATATATTTCCAAAGGATTTTTTGTTCCATTCTTTTGTGAGTCGTTTTAGTAGTTTTCGTTTTTTCGTAAGATTGAACATGTGTGATCCTCCAGTGTTTGTTCTCCATGCCTATGTTACTATATTTCTATAGTCTGGTCTAGTCATCCAAATTTTCTCAAACTTAAATGGTTTTCCTTTAAAGTTGTTGCTATTTCTTAGCTCTAGTAAAATTGGACAATGGTTAGATGATGGGAAGACATGATTTGTTGTGACAATTATTGGAAACCATAGGATAATTTGAGTCGTGACAAGCACTCTATCAAGTTTTTCATGTATATATATTGTTCATGTCTGTTTTGTTTTTGTGCCATGTGAAGTCGTTTCCGACTCTTGGTAGATCTCTGAAGTCATTTAAATTCTTCAATTCTGTGAGTCGGTGAAACTTATTCGGGTGAGGATCGCATCCTCCGTGTTTTTCGCTAGCCGATTGGATCTCTTTCAAATCATCCATGATGATACATGGAGTTTGTAAGTGTTTATGTGTCTTGTGAGGTCTTTCCAAAATTCGTCTTTTTCTGCTTCATTTGGAGCCCCATAAGCGAAACAAAAAGCTAGTTCAATATTATGAGTTTGGGTCTTAAATTTGAAGGTAATGAATCGTTTCCCTTTGAAAACGAGCTCAATAGTTTCATTATGTAGTTGATAGCTTTTCCATAGTACACATATACCACCTGATCTCCCCACTACAAGGACCCATTCCATATAATCGAAGTATGTTTTTTTTTTCCAAATTTTTTCATCCGGTGGTCGCTTCGTTCTCGTCTCCATTAGTGCTATAATTTGAATGTTTTGGACCTTATAAAAGGTGTCTATTTCTGTCTAAAGGTTCTTTCGAGAAATGCCACAAGAATTCCATGTGCTAATCTTCATTACTCTTTTGGATATGAATTGAGTCGTTGGTCTTGCTCACCCTATTTGTTATCCTTTTTTCCTCCTGTGATGTTTTTGCTTGTTGCCTCGTGGCTCTTTTCTTTTGATTCATTTCAATTTGCTCAATCTGGTGGCGTTTTTCAATATGTGGTTTCTTTTTTCATTTCTATGACTGTTTTTATTTATCTGGTAATTCAAGAGCAGTAGGGTGGAGATTGAATGAAACGTGCTCAAAATCACAAGAGATTACCAGAGCAGTAGGGTGGAGATTGAATAACACATGCTCAAATTTACAAGAGAGGAGAAAGTGCAAACTTACAACTTGGTTTCATGTTCTATTTTATACAACGTTTTATGATGTCTAATAGGTTCAAATAATTTAATAAGAATCTGAATTTGTTCAAATTCAAGGGTCAAGAATAGTTGGTCAATTGTAGTTGAGTGCCTCTTGAATCATTGGCGGATCTGGGGGGCTCGGGGTGGCTGAAGCCCCCCATAGCCCGGAAGAAAAGCGTAGGAAAAAACATTTATATGGATTTTTTTTTTGTAATTTTTACTAATTTAGAGATAAAAGAATGTAAAAAGAGTAATGAATCATAAAGATAGATTAGCTTAGTTGGAAGAAAGGGTATTTATTACCTTAAAAGAATGTAAAAAATTTATATGGATTTTTTTTGTAATTTTTACTAATTTTAGAGATAAAAGAATGTAAAAAGAGTAATGAATCATAAAGATAGATTAGTTTAGTTGGAAGGTATTCACTTTCAAAGCAAACACAAGTCCATAAGAGTATATTATAATACAAATAGCATTCAAGTTCCAGGTAGTCAAGTTGAATACAATCAAGTTCAAGCAATGCTCCTCCTAAGCTTACCTAAGCTTTAGACGGTTGAAATTACTCAAGATCGAATAACGTTTACATTTCTTTCATTATTCTGCAAGACTCACCGTGGACGGAGCAGAACTCCAACAGTGGTTGCATCTGAATGGCAAATCAGCAGCTCCATTTCCTTCTTTTCAGTTAGTTGGCATCCATCCGGATGGGTAACGCTTCGGAAGGAAATCTAAGAAGGATGCCAACTAATATCAATCAATTCTTCATCAGGCGTGACTGGTGTAGATAACACCAGAAGGGGACACAATAGCGTCCACTGGAACATCATCAGATGTCATGCCAATCGCTCCATCATCGACCACTTGTACAGAATATGCGAGAGCAACTGAAAGTCCCACAACAAAAACAGCATAACCACAATCACAAGGAGATAAATTATTCCTTGGTTTGCAATTAAGCAGGAAGCTTCTAATTGTTAAGTCGTTGTATGAAGACAGTAGAATGCTTACCAAGGAGTGGCTGCTTCCATCCACTTTCTATGGCCAAATGCCGATATTTCTTCAGGTAAACGTCGTAGTAGCTGATCAAAGAACCAAAACAAAGTCCATGAGAATCAAATAAGGATTTAGGGAAAGTAGTCATTATGAATGGACGCAACCAGTTTGCTCATAAATCTGGTTCCGTGAAGTTTGAGGTCGCCCAATGAGTCCAGTTTGACAATACAACAATGCAACCGGGAGTAGAAAGGGAGATGGAGAAGCACATGTCTTACCCTCCACTGCGCCCTAAACGTCTTCCCGCATTGTCAAATGCAAGCCCTGGTGCAAAGACAACAACAAAATGTGACTGAAATCTTACATATTTTCATAGGGTTCTCATGAAACAGAAGTGTGCTAGGAACCCACCTGGAAGGATGAACAAATCAATTGACTCATGTGCCTGCATAGCTGGGAAGTATAGCAGATTAGAAGCATCATCAAACTGCACTTCAACGTAGCAGTAGCTTGTAATTGTTAAGAAAAGATTTGCAATTGTATAGTAAACAAAAACCACGAGACAAAAGATAATGGAATTTGACATGTTGCAAATCTCAAAACAACATAAGACAATGAAATAAGAATAGTTAAGATGTAGCAAGTTTACTTCCGTAGCAATGTAGCATGTTCTACCATGTTAGCATAAACTCGATGAAAATATTTAGGGGAAGAAACATACCATCTTCACGTTGGTTCCCGTCAAGATCAAGAGGTGACGGCTCCAGAATATTCATTGAGTTTGAAACAAGATCATCGTAACTTGACACACCAAGCATCGTCATGTTGCTATTCCTGTCCTCGATGCGTGGTAGATAAAGCCTTTTTCTATCCTGTATATAGTTTTCTTTAAATGACAGCGCAGTGTTAGAATAGTTGAGATTTGCGATGAAAGTGGAAATCCACCAACTGGTATTATACAAACCTTCGGTATCCACAGACATTATGTCACACAAAATTCGTGAAGTATCCACTTCTCGCAAGGCATCACAATTGACATATGCACATACACGACGGCTAGACTTGAACCATGGAGCTTCAAGAACAATGCTTTGTATTGCATCATCTATAAGAAGAGATTTTATGAAAGTGAGCGCTTATCCCCGGAATAGAATCATAGAGATAATATTAATATACCAATATCAAACTCTCAATTACTGATGCAAAAACTCACATTAAACTCAAAAGGGCTTGTTCTTAATTCATTTGGAAGCTATCCTACTACCTCCATCAAACATCCAAATTTGGAGTTTCAGCTAGGCAAATGGTCGAACAGGTAGAGTGCGGGCGAAGAAACAGCAATGAACAAAGGACAAGAAGAAAGGGAGAGATGGAGAACATTCGCGAACCTTCGCAAGCTCTCTGGGAAGGACCCATACCCCGGAGGGCTTTTCGGATTTGGGTACGAAGAGTACGCTTCTTCTCGAAGATGGCTTCGATTCGAGCGTCGTACCCCGCAGAGTCCGACTTCGTGGTGATGGCGGCGAGGGAACGGTGAACGCTCGACCCTCTGCAGACGTTAGCAGAAGGCAGGAAGAGCTGGTGATCGGAGAAAGGCAGTACTCCGGTCAAGATATGGTTTGCTCGGCGTTTTAGCAAAACCGTTGCTGTACCCAACGCGCGCATAGCTTCGATTTGCGACCTTTTCCCACGAATCAGGAATCAACGAAAAACAACTAGGAACCCGGTTTCGTACTATTAAAAAGATAACAAATTCAATGTCGACCCAAAAAACCAAATTGGACTCAACAACCCAAACTCAATTGGCTTTTGGCTCGATTACAATCTCGGAGTATTGATATTTGATGTCTATTTGATAAGTATACCTAATATTTTATTATATATTTTTTTATTAAGAAAATTATATTTTTTTTTATATATAAAGACTAAAATTTGGGACAGTCAACCGCGGTTGAGCCATCACCCAAGGACATTCTTACAGACGAGATCGTCGACCACAACGTCAGATCTCCAATCAGTGGGAGTAAAGGTCAAAGCAAAGTGACGTCCAAGCCACTTAGCAACCCGATTGCCATCTCTGAAAGTGTGGGAATACGAAACACATATAAGAGACCGAACCGATGGCAAGTGCGTCTGACATTGTCATCTCAATTTTCCACGGACACTTCCACACCCCTTTAACGACGTTAATAGCCGTCAGACAGTCGCCCTCTACCTTTAGATGAGTGATCCCTAGCCGTTGTGTTTCCAGCATCCCATGACGAAGGCCAAGGGCCTCAGCTGCAAAGCCGAGGTCTTTCCATAACTCTACATCTCATACTTGACAACACCACCTTGGTCATCCCAGATAACTTAACCACAACCAGCGAGTCCAGAGGTAGTCCTAACACTATCAAAGTTCAGTTTCATTAATCATTCTCTTGGCTTTTTCCACTTGTTGATTTTTGGTCGGTGTGGTTTGTTCCGATTATTTCTTGGTTCTTTGGTTGTCTCTTCTGAAGATTTCCGGTTTTCGTACGGTCCGCCCTCGATCTACTACCGGCCCTCCAAGGTTTGGTTCACACAATTCGGTATGAATCCCGCTTCAGAAAAGACCGAAAAGCTAACCAAGAGGGTCTAAACCCATCTAAGTTTCTAAAAACCGACCCCCTTCTCTGTCGTTCCTTCTCCTATTTATAGGCAAATCGAATTGCCTTTTGCTGTCTTACCTGATGAAGCCACCCCAAGAAAATTGTACAAGGGACCCACTTTCGATGGGCCCCTGGGGGTTTAGACACGAGTAAATATTTTTATATTACACGGGCTTACCTGACACGCGAATCAATTCATTCGCTACTCAACCTGGGCCGCGCTTCACTCGCATTCATAACTTTAACCATAATCCCGCATGTTTTCATGGGAGTTCATCCGTTTATTTTATATCGTAAGGGTTCATACCTGTCCGCGGAGATTAACCTGAGACGTATGGTTCGTCGCGGATATGTAGGCTTCTCCCCTTTCTTTCTCTCTATACTTCTCAATTTTACGCGGTTACTTCGTAGATTCCGCGGTTATCCTCTAATTTGTTCCTCTTTTTCTTCTTTTCTCTTTTTTGTCGTCCTTTTCGACCTCCCCCTTCTCTCCTGTTCACTTCCCTATTTATATGGCTCGGCCAGGGTCCCTTTCTTTGACACGTGTCGTCGTTGAGCTAACACGTGTGATTGTCGTGGGTGGTGGGCATGATGGACATGTGTCATCATTTTATATCCGCGTCCTCCTTATATCCCAGTTCTCTTTGAAGACCGTTCTTGACATATCCGCGTCCAATTCTTTGTTATTTCCGCATGGTTTCATCACAGCTCCTCGGGTCGGGTTGAGTTCCAAGAGAGCTTAAGACGATTCGATCTTTACCCGCGGAAATATGTCCCTTCCTTCTTTTTGTAGGGGATAATCTGCATTTTTCGTCTTCGAAGAGCCTTAATGGGCCTGTTAAGAGGTAGCTTTGGGCCCGTCAAGGGTTTTCTACGGCCCATATTGTTTTTTGGGGGAACTGAAGAGTCGGTAATTTTCTTATAAATTACCCCGTTCCGTTTTTACTTTTTCACTTCTCATCTTTTGTCTGCTTGTGGTGTTTGCTTAGTTTCTTCATCTTTTGGAGTTCCGCGTTGGTTTTTTTGCTTCCCGATCGAGTTTTCCGGCTGTTCTTCATCCCTCCGTTGAGTTTTCCGGTTGTTCTTCGTTTCCCAGTTGAATTTCCCGGTTGTTCTTCGTTTGTTCTTCATTTTCCGAGGTAACTTCGATTTTTACTCTTGGGTTCTTGATTTGTTCTTGTATGCTGCTGTTAACCATTATCATTTTTGTTAAAGAACTTTAGCGTAGTTCTTTCTTTTCCTTTTTCCTTCGCTCAAATCTGTTTGGATCCTTTCCCTTTTTTTCGGTTCTGTTTCTTTGGGGTTTTTTTGATCTTTTGGTCCGCGTACGGGTTCCTTTTCAGATCAGCTTTTAATTCCTCGAAGGATGGCTAACTTTGAGGGGAACCCGGACGCATTGGACGAGTTCGAGAGGGAGGAAGGATGGAGAGAGGATCTTCCTTTGAATCCAGGAGGGGGTATTCCCGCGGTTGTCTTGGACTCTTCGTCTTCGTCTAGCAGGAGTTCATCCTCCGTTTTAGGAAGTTCCTCCGACTCGTCTTCTTCCAGTATTTCCTCTCCAGACCGCGTGGGTCCCTTTGGTGATCCAATTAAGGTGAGGCGACGACGGAACCGCTCTGATCCTGATTATTATTCCTCTCCTTTTTTAACTTCTTCTTCTTCGAAGGGGGATGACGTCCATCCAATGGATGTGGAGACTCAAGCTCCAACCGTCGCGGGTTCTTCTCTCAGCCCACGTCCATCCACCAGCGGTCGGGAATCTGAGTTGTCTTGGGTTCCTTATGCTGAGTCTCATGTAGGCTTTGCTGAGAAGTGTGCAAGAGTTCGTTCGAAGGATGTTCTCAGCGACCTCGACCTCCCATCTTATTCTCTTGACGATTTGGGTTCTTGTTCCTTTCGGGGAGAGTTCTCCCTTTGCGACCCTCAACCCTGCCCTCCTGTTATTTCCGAGAGGGTTCGTCCGCGTCGTTCTCCTATTCAAGAGGTGCGAGGATGTACGACGTTGCTTGATCTTTCGAGTGTTGAAGCTTTGGCCCGGATATTTCCATGGCCAGCAGGCGTGGAGTTGTGTCTTCCCTCGGAGAGTGGAGGGTGTTTAGACGCTTATGAGGACTGCTTGGTAGTGTACGCGGCAAGTTTATCCCAAGGATTTCGCTTGCCTCTTCATCCTCTGTTCATAGCCTTCTTGTCCGAGTACAATTTGAGCCCCGCACAAGTTGTACCAAACTGTTGGATGTTTTTCGCCAGCTTTGTGATGCGCTGCAAGGATATCGGTGTGCTTCCAACGAAAGAATTAATGCTCAACATCTTTTCCTTGAAGAGAGGGCCTCAAGATCCTCGGTTCTACAAGTGCAACTCCAGCTGTAGTTATATCGAGAGGCTTTCCAGCAAGCCGAACTGGAAACACAAGTGGTTTTTGGTTCGCGACAAAGCTGGCGTTTGCCTTGAATTTAAGACTGTTCCTGGGTGGTTTAGTGCGGTCAAGAAGCCATGGGTTGCCCATTTAGATAAGTTTAAGGATTCCTTCGTTCATGAGCCAAAGTTACCGTGGCGATCGATGGTTTCGGCTCTTCGTCTTGAGATGGCGGGGTTGAGTCTGCCTCATCCGCGATTAGGTGTCTGCCTTAGTCTTTTTTCATTTTTACTTTTGTGATTATCTTAGCGTTTCGTGTATACCATTCACATGCTCTTATGTTTTCTTCCTTTTTTAAGAGGACTCGTGTGTTTCGCGAACAGTTATTCACGCCTTGTCTTTTGCTTCTTTTTTGGCAGACCTGATGGATTTGAATTCCCTAGCCGATCGCCATTCTGTTCAAGAAAGCGGAAAGGTGAGCAAGAAGAAGTCTGCCAAGCGTGCTCCTCGCCCGCCTGCTGTGCCTCAAGGAGCAGCGGTTGAGGACGCGGATAGGGCCAACGAACCTGCGGTGAAAACCGAGGTTGCGGCTTCAGATGTCCGCGAGAAACGTCCCGGTCCTTTGGGCGTGGACACTTCTCGTCCTCAGAAGAAAAGGAAGACCGTGGGTTCATCTCGTGCCTCTGGTAGCGGGGAAGAGGAGGCGCTTTTTCTTCAAGGGGACGATGCTTTGCCCGCCTTTCGCATCCCCGACTTCGGGGTCGATGATCTAGTTCGCCTCCGTGGTTCAGAAAAATTTGCGCGGAACAAACGATCATGGGTGCGGCGCTTGGAATTGTATGACTTTTCTCTATAATTTGAGCGCGTGGCTGAGTGGGTAAGTTCGCGGTGGGGACCTTTTTATATTTAGTTAAGTTTTTGTTCGTTCCTTGTCCCCTTATCTTCACTTCTTTCTTGGTTTCTTTTAGGTTAGGAGTTTCCAAATCGACTCAGAGAGGCGGTTGGTGTCTTTCGAGGCGGAGCTCTCTAAAAAGGCCGCTGAGGTGAAAGCGTTGAATCACAAGTTGAGGACGCTAGGCAACACTGTTGGCGACCCTTCCTCAGTGGAGAAATTCAAAAAGCGGGCCGTGGAACTTCATGAGAAGTTGCAGGCTGCCAATGAGGAGATTTCTACTTTGAAGGAGCAGAATTCTGCTTTGTCCTCCAAACTTGACGCGGAACTTTCAAATTCGGATGTCTTACGCCGTCAAGGAGAAGAGTTTCATCGATCCGCGGAACAAATGAAGAAGGAACTGGAGACATCCGAGGCACGTCTCAGAGATCTTCAAGTGGAGCATTCCATCGTTGAAGAAGATCGCGCCCTGATGAAGCAGGAGTTGGAGAAGCTTCAGTCCCAGGCTCCTCAGGAGGTCGCGCTCCGGTGGCTGGGATCCCCTGAAGGTCTTAAGTTCTTGACTTTTGAGTGGTTCAAAACCGACGCGGGCACTTCCTTCCTCTCCTCAATAGCAAAACCATGCCTTCGATCTCCTGAGGGCGTTGAGCTCTTAAAGGACAAGTGCTTCAGTTACTTCCGAAAAGGGATGTCTGCTGGCATTAACCAAAGCGTCGTCCGTTCGCGGGCTAACCCCGGCGTTCCTTTGGAGAAGTTCGAGGCGAGCCTATCGGTCGCGGATTGGGGATTGACCCCGGAAGAGATGGCGGGAGAGGAACTCTCGGACGAGGAGGACTCCGATGGTGAAGAGGTCGACGTCGTCGCTGATCCCTGAGGCTTAGGGGTGTAATTTTCTTATTTTTATCAGATTTTGCTGACGCTGGCCAATTCTGTAATTAACTCCTGTGGTGACTGAACAATCTTGTGTTTTTTATGTTCAAACAATGGTTCTTACTAACTCGCTCGCGAGATTATGTTCTTGTATATAATTACTCTTTTGTAGCAATTATCATCTGATTGGCTTGGCCACTTGTGTTGTGGTTGATGAAAGTTTCTCGCCACTTGTCTGCCATGCTTGAATACTCTTGACTTGTGTCTTTAGTTCTTTATAATTGTGGTTCCTCCCTCTGATGAGGATTCATGGCACCTGGGATTTCTAACCCTTGGGCGTTTTTCAGCACTTTGGGATGCGTCGATCATCTTTCTTCACTTGTAGGATTTCTTTGATAGTATCGGTTTTTAAAATGTTTCTTTCTACTCCTTTTTCTTCAACTTCAATTATCTGACTTATGTTTCTCCTTGACAGCCTCTCCCTAATCAATTTGAGGAGGAGTTCAGATCTCCTCCTCCGCGGAAGATTTTCTTGACTTCTCATGCCATTAAGAATCTTCGGGTTGAAGTGGAAAGGGGATCGGATGGTCGCTTATACCTCCGTCGTGGCTGGGATAGATTTGTTACTCATCACGGCTTTGTTGTTGGGTCATCGATGACTTTCTTCTACATGGGTCATGCTTGTTTTAAAGTTTTCCCGCGGCGTGATTTAGAATGTGCTGAAATTGAGGACTATGTTCCAGTTGTTTCTTCCAGCGACTCATGTTGAGCCGTTTATGAATTGGGAGAATCCATTCGCTGTATGAGTTTATTTCGTAAATAAAGGGAACGTTTTGCTTTTGAAGTTCTGAAACATGGAGACCCACTCTTTTTATTTCGAAACAGATAGCGTTATACGACTTCTAGACCTTATTTAGTTCGAACGTTACTCCGTTCTTTTACACATAGACATTTTTAAAGGCATTGGGATTACAATGCTGGTCGCCCTTGTAGTGGTTCCTCATGCGCGTCCCTCTATTCCGTTGTAATCACAGTCGGGGTTTGCGACGTAGACCTCGAAGATCGAATCTCCCTGGTATACGAAGATCAGAGCAACCCCAATGCTTATCCTGTTAGCTTCTACGAATCCGAGCCATCCGTCTGTGCACCATGATGTACACATTTGCACCTTCTTTTATTGCATCTTTTGACTCCTTATTTCATTCGATTTCCAAATAAAAGTTTCAAAAGAATATAAACTTGTGTAAGAATGGGCTAAAATGCAAGAAATAGAGTCTACACAAGTTTTGAGCTAATCATGCAGGAATTCGAGCGAAAACGGAGTCAAAACGAAGAAGCCAAGTGAAGCTGAGCAGAGGTAGATATCGACCCTAGACCCAGATATCGACCTCTGGGGTAGATATCGACCTTCAACCTAGATATCGACCTCAACATAGACAACGAGTGAAGCTGAGCAGAGGTAGATATCGACCCTAGACCCAGATATCGACCCCCAGTGTCGATATCGACCCCCATATCGACCTCAACATAGAAATCGACCGGAGCTGAACAAGTCGAGCAGGAACAGAGACCTCGATATCGACCTCTGGTGTCGATATCGACCCCTTATCTCGACAGAAGATAGACTCGATTTCGAATGCGGATTGGAACTATATCTTCAAGGAGGCACGGAATTATCTCATACTCTCAAGATAGATGGCAGCTGAAGTTTATTTATCTTTTACCTTTAAGTTCCTTTAAGTTTTGTCAAAATAAAAGACCTATCCTAATTGTTCGGATAGAGTTATTAGTTTAGATAGGAGTTACAATCCTTGGATAGCGAGGATTAGTAGCCTATAAATAAAGCCTTAGGGGCTGATTTGATAGATCATCTTTCATACAATCCAAGAATCCAATCATAGAACAACCCAAGACAATAGAGTTAGAAGTTAGAGAGAAGTTTTAGGGTTTGACGTTTGCGAAAGTTGACGTTGAATTGTAAAGCTTCGAAGTTTATTTTAATACAAGTTTCTTCCTTTCAATTGACGATGAATCCCATGATGAGAAGCGAGTAGTTCCCCAAAGCTCTTAGGGTCGGGGTGAGCCCGACGTTAGCCATGCGCGCTTAAGGTAAGTATTTAATGTTGATATCGTTGTGTCTATCTCTCCTCCTACGATTCTATGTTTAGTCCTAATCGAAAGAAAAGGGATTCATGCTAACAACTTGAGTTATAAACATAAAATTGGTAGAGACAATTAGGTTTATTTGAAAGAGTAATCCTAAGAGTTGGTGTACGGCGAAAGCTTGTCCCTCGGGTGAAATAGCGCAATTGTCCGTCTTATTTATCTCATCGCATGCATTAGTTAACGTTGTGGTAAACCCTAATCCTAGGAGTTGTTTTTACATATTTTATACACACCAAAACTCACTGTTATTTCTGATCATTGCTTCCTTTCCATCCTTGATTCTTCGGCCTTTTCTTTGCCGACAAAGAACTAACCCACTGCAGGGAGACATCGATATCGACAGCAGAGGTCGATATCGACCAAAACTGATAGATCGACGGTTTTCTGAGTCGATCTCGAGACTCCTGGGAAACTTCTGCAAGCATCGATATCGACACCAGACATCGATATCGACCCTTCTGTATCGACTGGCAGTCTTCTGAGCCAGTCGATTTCGTGGACTAACATCGATATCGACCCCCACCAGTCGATATCGACCACTTGTTTTTGTCTTTGCAGGTCTTCTGTTGCAGAGAACATCGAAAGCCGAGGTCGACATCGAGTACTAAGGTCGAAATCGAGGCTTCTGGTCGACGCAGACGTGAGATTTTCCAAGGCTACTAGGATCCCGCTGACACGCCTCCTCGTGGATCGATCCTGACTACCCTTCCACTACAACGGGAGGAAGTCTTGTAATTATTTGCTTAGGCCAGGAGTGGTTTACATTTATTTACATCTTTATATTTGTAATTACTTGACATATCAAGCCTCCTGCAACAAACAAATTGGCGCCGTTGCCGGGGAGGCAATCAATCGCGCCCTAGTAGTCTATCTCACGTCTTTTTCTAGTTTGGTCTTGCAGGTGTATGCGACGCGCTGATCGCTCACCTGAATTTGAAGGAGTAGACGACCCTGAGCGTTATTTCCATCTAAGGGCCCAAGCTCAAAGAATCATGGTGGAAAACGCGAACCAAGCAGAACTCATTGAACAACTAAGGAGGCAGGTTGAGGACCTAACGACTAGAGAGGCGGCACTTAAGGAGCGTGCGGATAGGGAGGAGGAAGGCCGAAGGCAAATAGAAGCCCAAATCAATGCCCTCCCTAGGAATGCCAAGCAATATATGCACCCCGCTCTCACAGTGCCTGAATCAGCAATTCTTATCCCTGCCTCTAATTTCGAAATTAAACCTAACTTCTTGACTGAAATAAGAAGGCATCAATATGAAGGAAAACCTAATGAGTGCCCTATGGCACATATTTCAACCTTCTTAGACCTTTGTGATACTATTGCTGATGGACGAAGTCTTGAATATGTCCAACTAAAAGCCTTTCGATGGTCTCTTACAGGGAAAGCATTGCAGTGGTTGGAAAGCTTAGCCCCAAGATCGCTCCGCACCTGGAATGAAGTCAAGGACGCGTTCCTCAACAAGTTCTTCCCTCCTTCTAAGACGGCGTTGATCCGACAGAAAATCACGGCTTTCAAACAAAAGCCTGGTGAGGCTCTGGCGACTGTTTGGGAAAGGTTCAAGGACCTTCTACGATCATGCCCGACGCATGGCCAACCACCATATGTAATTCAGGAGATCATATACAATGCTCTCGACGCTGCAACAAAGGAGAGGATCAACACCTACACCCCCTATGGCTACCTTGAACTCGCCCCACAAGAGGCTTGGGAGACCATAGAGAGGTTGGTGGAATTTGACAACACATATGGGACTCCTGAGGCTTCCGACACATCATCATCGTCGAGGCCTGCCCCATCTATGCCCTTATATGAACCCTCCAATGTAATCGATCCGGATGTGAAGGAGCAATTCCACAGAGATCAACTTAGAAAGCTCCAAAAGCAAGTGAGGTTCCTTTCAGCGAACCAAGATTGCATAGAGTGCGGATCGCAGCGGCACACCACCATCGAGTGCCCCCATGCCGAACAAGTACACCTAGCGGAGACTCACCAAGAGGCGCGCTACAAGAGGGGTCCCAATAACCAATATTGGGGAGACCAAAGGTTCCATCAACCACTAAGGAACCCAGTTAACCCTAGGGACCCTCCGCCTTATAGAGCTCCTGGGCACCCGGAGAGAGACCAAAAGAAGGATGATCTTCAACTTGTGTTGGACGAAATCAGGCGGAACCAAGCTAAGAATGATCAATCCAACAATGCAATCCACTCTAAACTCAATCACCTTACCACAAGGATTGGGGAGATGGATATTTGGAAGAAGAACGTAGAGACCCAACTGGGTCAATTGGCGGCACAAATCCCTAGGCCGTCCGGAACACTCCCTGGGCAACCCACCACAAATCCTAAGGGACAATCCGGGACGGGCCATGTCGCAGCCATACAATTAAGGAGTGGCACCAAAGTATAAAAGCCACGGATGGAGACGGAGGAGAAAGCAGCAGACCCAGTCGACGTCGACAGACCAGTCGATGTCGATCCAGAGGTCGATATCGACCACCACTTCGACACCCTGGTCGATGTCGGTGACACTGCAGAGCCATCAGTGCCTCAACAGAGGTCGAAATCGACCATTCCAGTCGATATCGACCACATTCCAGTCGATGTCGCTGTCCAACAGGCCCCTCCGACCACCGTTTTGGCCCCTCCACCAAAGAAGACGTTGCCATTCCCTTCCAAAGCATTGGAGGATCCCACCAAAGGCAAGTTTAGGCGCTTCATAAAGATACTTCAAGGACTCAACGTTACTATCCCTCTTACCGAAGCCCTAAGCGAGATGCCCGCCTATGTGCGATTCCTCAAAGACATCCTGAGCAAGAAGAGGTCCATGGCAGAGATCGCAGAGGAGTGCTCAAAGATGGACTTCCCTGAGAAGAAGAGTGATCCAGGGAAGTTTGCAATCACCGTGGGACTTGGCCAACATCGCTATAAAGCCCTATGTGACCTAGGGGCAAGTGTAAGTCTCATGCCTCTCTCTATTTGGCAAAAGGTGAACATTGGTGCGCTTGAACCTGTGGACATGAAACTCTATATGGCTGACAACTCATTCGTCAGACCCACAGGTATAGTTGATGACGTTCCGGTAAAGGTAGGTAAGTTCTTTGTGCCTACTGATTTCATTGTATTGGAGATGCCTGAAGATCCTGTAGTGCCTATTATACTTGGTAGGCCTTTCTTAGCTACTGCTGATGCCAATATCAATGTACGTCGAGGGTTACTAACCTTTACTATAGGGAACGAAGTGATAGAATTCTCTTTCAACCCAACCATGAGCGAAACAAAGCACCTGGAGCAAGTAGTCCTCTCGCCGGCCAAAGAAAAGCTTAGAAAATTCTTGTTGGCGAGGAAGGAAACAACAAGCAGGGTCGACATCGACTGGAACCAGTCGATATCGACTAAAAGCATCGAAATCGACCCCCCTTGGTCGAAATCGAGAATGCCAGATCGCTGCCAGGAGCTTAAGTATGGGGTCACAGAGGTCGATGTCGACCCCCACATGTCGGTATCGACCATAGCACTCGAAATCGACCCTCCTTGGTCGAAATTGACCACCCCTCAGCCCGAAGATTTCTGTTTCGGACCCAAACAGGTAAGCCTAGGTATGAATCTTAACCCTCCTCCGTCCATTATTGATGAATCAATTAAACCAATTATTGATAAATCTACTAAAGAGAGGGTCAAAGCTCCATGGTTTGCCTATATTGCTAAAGTTAGGTCAAGAAAGAGAAGAAAAGCACCCAAAAAAGAACCTAATGATGAAGAAGCCTTGGTCGCCGAACTTAGATGCTACCAAAAGGACTTAGATGATCCAGGAGAACACTTGAGCTCGAAGGGTCCCTACATAAAAGGGTCATGAAGAATTGACGGAGAAGTCGGCCTAGCGACTAAAAAATCTAGAGCATGTACATAAAACATTTAAATTTCGCATGGATGGTTTTTAGGACTTAAGTTTTGGCTGTTTGAAACTTTTAAGACTGAGATAATTCATGCTTTATCTATATTACTAACAAAGATTTCAGGTTATCAAGCAAAAGGAACGACGAAGAAGAAAAGAAGCTTCTGCAGAGGCAGTCGAAATCGACCAGGCCAGTCGAAATCGACCCCCCAGGGTCAAGCCACCTCCTGGAGTCGACATCGAGGACTCAGGAGCGAAAAAGAGAGGTCGATATCGACCATTATACTCGATATCGACCCCAATCAGGCAGCCCTCATCTTCATTTTCTTCCTCGACTTCGACATATGCAGTCGACATCGACCACTGACCTAGATATCGACTTCTGGCATCGACCTCACCTGAAATCGACCTTAATCCGCAGGTTGCACTGTAAGTCTCTCTCTACCCTTGTTCTTCTTTTTAATACAGTGAGGACACTGTATATTTTAAGTATGGGGTGGGGGAAAGACATGTCTTATGGTCATAACTTGGTTTCTTCTTCGCATTGCATTCATGTTTAAATTTTTGTTCTTAGTTTTACTTTTATAAAATGTCAAAAATCCAAAAAAATAGAAAAATGTCAAAAATACGAAAAAATGCATGTTTATTTAAAGTTTGTTTTTAATCCCTACTTTGACGTCCTATGATGAAAACTCAATAGCTGACTTGATCATGTAAACCCTATGGCATATTTGGATGGTTTAGCCTAAGTCTTTAAAATTTTTATGTAGATTGTGAACTTGTGATGAAATTGAGCACATATGATCCTAGGCTAAAAAGCAAATCCAACAAAAATTGTCCTTGTGAGAATTTTGGCCTATAAGGAGAACATCAAAAATCCCTCCGCTTTCTTGAGTGAATTCACTCTTCCTATGCATCTCTAAATATTGTGATAGTTATTCAAACCAATGCATATATATGTTTATGTTTACGAGAATTAAATGATGGAGGCATCTTTTAAGCCAATTTTATCCTCTCTTTACCTACCCTGCATTATCCCTGCTTGAAGCCAGAACATTAGCCTGAGCCTGAATTGCAAACTCCACAAAATTATCCCTAGCCGAATTGAGCCTGACCCCCATTTGGGAATTGAGACTTAGATTGGTTGGACTAATGCCTTGTGGAAAGAATAGAGCATAATGTCTAGTTGTAAGCAAGGAAATATTAGGATGGTACATATTTACATTTTGTCATATCTTGTAAAAGGATGTTTTGGCTCGCCATATAAATGCACATAGTTTTAGTATTATGTTTGAAAAAAAAAAAATATATGTATATATATATAAAGTGCATGAGCCAAAATCCTTAAGTTTTATTCATACGAATGTTATACTTTTGAGAGGTGTATTAGAACTTGAAAGAAGGGTTGATGGAATGCATCTTTGAGAGCATTATATTGAAGAGTTATGGTTTAGGTATTGTAAGTGTTGAGATTTAGGAGTCTTGATTCTCGAATTTGAAAAGCACCACATAGCCAAATAATTCCATACCTTTTATTTCATACCAAGCCCCATTTCAACCCCGCCGAATGGAGTCTTCTATGAAGTCTTCCATTGAGCGAAAGTCCTCCTGATGATTCTTATTGCATTTTCATAATTGGTTGCGAAGTGGATTTTTATAAATTGCAATGTTTATGAGATTGTATATGGAATTGAGTTGAGAGTTGATCCCCATAGCCTAAACACATGAGAGTTGAGTGCAAACACATTATCCCTGTGAGGATTGGAATTGCATATGCCTATGGATCGCCAAAATATGTGCTATGACGTTAAATTCACTTGCTTTGCTTTGCTACCGCTTATGATGTTGCTTTTGACAAAGGCGAAGACTTGAAGGGTGTGTTGTAGGTGTTGGTTATTGCTTGGTTATTGCTTGAGGACAAGCAAGTCTAAGTATGGGGTGTTTTGATGTACACATTTGCACCTTCTTTTATTGCATCTTTTGACTCCTTATTTCATTCGATTTCCAAATAAAAGTTTCAAAAGAATATAAACTTGTGTAAGAATGGGCTAAAATGCAAGAATAGAGTCTACACAAGTTTTGAGCTAATCATGCAGGAATTCGAGCGAAAACGGAGTCAAAACGAAGAAGCCAAGTGAAGCTGAGCAGAGGTAGATATCGACCCTAGACCCAGATATCGACCTCTGGAGTAGATATCGACCTTCAACCTAGATATCGACCTCAACATAGACAATGAGTGAAGCTGAGAAGAGGTAGATATCGACCCTAGACCTAGATATCGACCCCCAGTGTCGATATCGACCCCCATATCGACCTCAATATAGAAATCGACCGGAGCTGAACAAGTCGAGCAGGAACAGAGACCTCGATATCGACCTCTGGTGTCGATATCGACCCCTTATCTCGACAGAAGATAGACTCGATTTCGAATGCGGATTGGAACTATAACTTCAAGGAGGCACGGAATTATCTCATACTCTCAAGATAGATGGCAGCTGAAGTTTATTTATCTTTTACCTTTAAGTTCCTTTAAGTTTTGTCAAAATAAAAGACCTATCCTAATTGTTCGGATAGAGTTATTAGTTTAGATAGGAGTTACAATCCTTGGATAGCGAGGATTAGTAGCCTATAAATAAAGCCTTAGGGGCTGATTTGATAGATCATCTTTCATACAATCCAAGAATCCAATCATAGAACAACCCAAGACAATAGAGTTAGAAGTTAGAGAGAAGTTTTAGGGTTTGACGTTTGCGAAAGTTGACGTTGAATTGTAAAGCTTCGAAGTTTATTTTAATACAAGTTTCTTCCTTTCAATTGACGATGAATCCCATGATGAGAAGCGAGTAGTTCCCCAAAGCTCTTAGGGTCGGGGTGAGCCCGACGTTAGCCATGCGCGCTTAAGGTAAGTATTTAATGTTGATATCGTTGTGTCTATCTCTCCTCCTACGATTCTATGTTTAGTCCTAATCGAAAGAAAAGGGATTCATGCTAACAACTTGAGTTATAAACATAAAATTGGTAGAGACAATTAGGTTTATTTGAAAGAGTAATCCTAAGAGTTGGTGTACGGCGAAAGCTTGTCCCTTGGGTGAAATAGCGCAATTGTCCGTCTTATTTATCTCATCGCATGCATTAGTTAACGTTGTGGTAAACCCTAATCCTAGGAGTTGTTTTTACATATTTTATACACACCAAAACTCACTGTTATTTCTGATCATTGCTTCCTTTCCATCCTTGATTCTTCGGCCTTTTCTTTGCCGACAAAGAACTAACCCACTGCAGGGAGACATCGATATCGACAGCAGAGGTCGATATCGACCAAAACTGATAGATCGACGGTTTTCTGAGTCGATCTCGAGACTCCTGGGAAACTTCTGCAAGCATCGATATCGACACCAGACATCGATATCGACCCTTCTGTATCGACTGGCAGTCTTCTGAGCCAGTCGATTTCGTGGACTAACATCGATATCGACCCCCACCAGTCGATATCGACCACTTGTTTTTGTCTTTGCAGGTCTTCTGTTGCAGAGAACATCGACAGCCGAGGTCGACATCGAGTACTAAGGTCGAAATCGAGGCTTCTGGTCGACGCAGACGTGAGATTTTCCAAGGCTACTAGGATCCCGCTGACACGCCTCCTCGTGGATCGATCCTGACTACCCTTCCACTACAACGGGAGGAAGTCTTGTAATTATTTGCTTAGGCCAGGAGTGGTTTACATTTATTTACATCTTTATATTTGTAATTACTTGACATATCAAGCCTCCTGCAACAAACACACCAATAAATCCCGTCTGCGTCCACTTCGACTTTGACTTCATGCTCGCGGTTGGATCGAGACCACAGATGCACCAGGCGATGCGCATCCTCCTCTAGGAGGACGTACATTAGTGGGAGGAGTAGAGATTGAAGTTGTTCTTCTGTAACGATAACTCTGTAAAAGGCTTTTGGTGGATTTTCGAATTCCATTTCTTTATTTTATGCATGATAATCCCTACAGGATTTCACGGGGTTCTTATATTCGATCAAACGCGCCGCGTGTTTCAGCTCGTCATCCTGGGGTTCCTCTACGTGGTGTTCCTTAGGCCGCGTGTTTGATTTAGGCCTGAGCTTCGCCTGACCTTTGTTTTGTCTGTTGTTCCTGGAGGTTGAGTCATTTCACTGAAGTTACTTCTGCAGCTCTCGTGACTATACTGCCGCCTTGGTTGGCGAGCTCGCATTTTTTCAATTTTTAGAGGAATCTTATGCCAGATGGTAGTCATGCATGCTGCTCTTTTAGGCTTTTATAGGGGGTATCTTTACTTTTTTCCTTTTTCACTACCTCATAATTGCCTTCTTTGTTCTCCACTTGTGTTCATGGCCGCTCCTAGATCGGATAGGTGGGCCTTCTTTCAGTCTATTGACCGTCTTGATCAAACATTCCGCTTGGTAAGTCTTCTTTGGGAACATGAGTTTTGATATCATTTATTCTTTGCATTTGATCTTTTGTTCTCTTTTGTTTCCAGCTCTTGCCTATGCGTTTTGAGGGTGAATTCGCGGGTGATATTCCTGAGCAAGTTTTCCTTTCATCCCACCTCTTACGCGATTTTCCGGTTCGCGTTTACAAGGGTGATTACGGGATGTATTGGCTTTGTCACGGATGGAGAGATTTTATTGAATCTCATGGGCTTGTGGTCGGATCCTCTATGGTTTTTATCCACAAGGGGAATGCTCGTTTTGAAGTCCAAATCATGGGTTTGGAGGACGGGGACGAGATCGTTGGCTATTCTCCTTTCGAGCCTGCTAATGTTTTAACTAACGGTTTCTATCCGTGATTGGTTTTTCTCGTACCCTTTTGTAAGCCGAGGAGGTTATTTCCGTTGGCACGTATTTTTCTTTTGTCATGAATAAAAAATGGTTATGCCCAAGATTCTTCTTGGTCTTCGTGTGATTCAGACTTGTCTTTTCGATTCATGACTTTAGTAAGCCTATGTCCTGTGGTGGTTGTGTTCTTCTTTTGAGGATTCTGAAAGATTCCTTCGAGAATATATTCCATCTCCTTTTCTTTGCGAGGTTATATAAGTGAGGCACAAGGGTGTTTTCTCCCCTAGTGTTTTTTGATTTTTAAATGGAGGCATCAAATGCGAACCCCTGGGCTTTTTACTTAGCCTTGGATTTTGAAGATCAGCTGCTGGAACGAGTGAGTTGTCTTCTTCTTCTTCTTCTTTTTTTCTGAGAAGATTTACTTCTTTCTTTACACCTTATTTGTCTTGTTCTTTCCCAGTCGCTGCCTGCTCTTTTTGAAGATGAGACAGGTGTTACCGACCCAACCCAGGTCTTTTTATCCCTGGGCTCAACTGTGGATTTTCCGATCCAAATAGTCAAAAAGGACTATGGGATTTTTTGGCTTGTCGATGGTTGGAGTGATTTTCTTGCGTCTCAAGGGCTAGGAATGGGAACTGTCATGGTACTTCGCCATCGTGGTGGTGTTCACTTCGATGTTCGTGTGCTTGACGAGGGATCCATTTGTGTGGAGAATGGTTGGGTCATGTCGCCTCCGAGGCCGGTCATCCTTCCGGATGCGTGAAATCTCTTATGCAATTGTTGTATCGCGTGTCTGCGTTCTCCTTATTCATGTGTGTTGTGAGACCAAGGGGAATGTTCGTTTTTCTTGTGACGGTTGTTTGTGGTTGTACTCCTCGGAGTTTTTAGACTTATGATTATGGCATTGAACTATGTTTTCAATTATTTTGATTTTTGAGGAATCGCGCATCCTGGTCGGAGGAGCGACGCGGAGAAATCTCCGACGTTTGTTGTTTTTACACTTATTGACTCTCCCTTGAGTAATCACGGGTCCCAATAGAGAGAGTGACGCGGAACGAGCTCCAGCATTATCGGTTTTTACGCTCGTTAGCTCGACCTTGAGAGATCAAGAGTCTCGATCAAGGGAGTGACGCGGAGTGAGCTCCAGCGTCACCAATCTTCTCGTTCGTTAGCTCGACCTTGAGAGATCAAGAGTCTCGATCAAGGGAGTGACGCGGAATGAGCTCCAGCGTCGTCAATCTTCTCGTTTTATACACTCCAGATCTGACACACGACCGCCAAAAGAAGTTAGGCCCAACAAACGTGGGTTCGCTCAAGGCCAGAAGCCCATCAGAAGCCCACAAGGGCTCCTGAAAGCGCCAAGGCGTCAAAACCTAAAAAGTGAGCCCGCAAGTACCGATGTACCCGAGAACGAATAAAGCTGTTTTTCCTTCACTGACCGATTTTCCTTCCCGAGAAAGGAAATCAATAAAGCTGTTTTTCCTTCACTGACCGATTTTCCTTCCCGAGAAACTTGGGAAGAGACGTTTCGGAGAAGATACTCGAGTTTTGTGAACAATAAATAAAAAATCGAACAAGCGAGGGAACAGTAGCTCACAATTTTTCTATAAAACCGGGGACCAGACAACCCCTCAAGGCACACTCTTCATCAGGAAATATATAAACCAAAACAGTTCCGGAGAAAACATGGCATCAGGTGGAGGCCGCTCAAGGGATTTCATTCGATTGATCCAGAATGCTTCTTTTTTACAAAGAACGGTAACGCCCCTCTAAAAACTCCCCTACTAAACGTTCTCGTTTTCTACTTACGATTAATCATTTCATCCAAACAAACAACAGCCCCTGCCGGAGTGCTTCGAAGAGGAATATGACCTTTTCGGTGTCGAAAAAATCATCTTAACCAATGGACTGGGAAGGAGGGGCACGCGCATCTTAGTAGAAAGGGACGAAGCAGGGGTGCTCTGGCTCACGCAAGGATGGAGAGCATTCACCCGGTCCAGGAATGTTCGCGTGGGAGGGGGCGTCGTATTCAAGTATCTGGGCGACGCGCGCTTCAAGGCCACCTACGTGCCTTCAGGGGAAAACACTTCAAAAGATGAGAGTAGTGGCGGTTCCCCCTGAGGAAGGAGTGCTCCATGCTATGTGTTTAGATTATCAAGCAAAAGGAAGCCTGTAATAAATAAGAACGTTGAACGAAAAATATTAAGACGACCAAGTGTCGAGGTTTCCAAAATCTTTTTTCTGACACCAAAAAGATGCTGAAAAATTACTATCAACAAAGAACCGCAAACTGGGTTCCCCAAACATGGGCCATCCGCGGGACCCGGGGCAAAACCCATTTCCAAAAAACAACCGCGGATTAAGTTTCCCATCACCAGTTTTCAACCAAAATAAACCCAACGTACGCAATCCCAAAGAGAAACATAAACAAAGTACCAAGGTTTGTTTAAAACATGAAACCGCCCGAGACAGTGGGAACGAACGATACACTCCTGTCGGAGGAGCGACACGGAGAAATCTCCGACGTTTGTTGTTTTTACACTTATTGACTCTCCCTTGAGTAATCACGGGTCCCAATAGAGAGAGTGACACGGAATGAGCTCCAGCATTATCGGTTTTTACGCTCGTTGGCTCGACCTTGAGAGATCAAGAGTCTCGATCAAGGGGGTGACGCGGAGTGAGCTCCAGCGTCATCAATCTTCTCGTTCGTCAGCTCGACCTTGAGAGATCAAGAGTCTCGATCAAGGGAGTGACGCGGAGTGAGCTCCAGCGTCGTCAACCTTCTCGTTCGTTAGCTCGACCTTGAGAGATCAAGAGTCTCGATCAAGGGAGTGACGCGGAATGAGCTCCAGCGTCATCAATCTTCTCGTTTGTTAGCTCGACCTTGAGAGATCAAGAGTCTCGATCAAGGGAGTGACGCGGAATGAGCTCCAGCTTCATCAATCTTCTCGTTTGTTAGCTCGACCTTGAGAGATCAAGAGTCTCGATCAAGGGAGTGATGCGGAGTGAGCTCCAGCGTCGTCAACCTTCTCGTTCGTTAGCTCGACCTTGAGAGATCAAGAGTCTCGATCAAGGGAGTGACGCGGAATGAGCTCCAGCGTCATCAATCTTCTCGTTTGTTAGCTCGACCTTGAGAGATCAAGAGTCTCGGTCAAGGGAGTGACGCGGAGTGAGCTCCAGCGTCGTCAACCTTCTCGTTCGTTAGCTCGACCTTGAGAGATCAAGAGTCTCAATCAAAGGAGTGACGCGGAATGAGCTCCAGCGTCATCAATCTTCTCGTTTGTTAGCTCGACCTTGAGAGATCAAGAGTCTCGATCAAGGGAGTGACGCGGAATGAGCTTCAGCGTCGTCAATCTTCTCGTTTGTTAGCTCGACCTTGAGAGATCAAGAGTCTCGATCAAGGGAGTGACGCGGAGTGAGCTCCAGCGTCATCAATCTTCTCGTTTGTTAGCTCGACCTTGAGAGATCAAGAGTCTCGATCAAGGGAATGACGCGGAATGAGCTTCAGCGTCGTCAATCTTCTCGTTTGTTAGCTTGACCTTGAGAGATCAAGAGTCTCGATCAAGGGAGTGACGCGGAGTGAGCTCCGGCGTCATTTTAAGTTATTGGTCATTCTTAGTAATTCATAGAAAACGCCCGCTAACCGCTCATCCAACTACCTGCGGGGGCGATTATTAAACCAAAGGACAGTGTTCCAAGATTTACATAAAGTACTTTTTCAGACAATTGGCGTTCCAGGTCTTGTTCAGGATTTCTCCTTTTTCATTCTTCAACTTGTAGGCGCCAGCTTGAATGATGTCGGCTACCACGTATGGGCCTTCCCAATTGGCATCCAGCTTTCCTCCTGTCTGCACTAGTCGTAGAACTAGATCTCCCCTCTGGAATTATCGCGGGCGAACCTTCTGGTTGTGGTACCTTGCAGCCCGTCTTTTGTATTCTTCTGCTTTCAAGGCGGCCATCATTCTTCGTTCTTCCCTCAGATGCATTTACACTTCAAGCGCTTCTTCGTTAGTCTGTGGTTTGAATCCGGAAACACGGGCTGACGGAATCATCCGCTCAACTGGTATGACCGCATCGACACCATAAACCAGAGAAAAGGGCGTCTCTCCTGTCGGCGTCTTCGTGGATGTTCTGTGAGACCACAGCACTAAAGGAAGGAGTTCTGCCCATCTCCCTTTGGCCGTGTCTGATGTGCGCGCAAATTACCATATTTTCTATGCACATATGAATTCATTTTGTTGTCTTTTGCATGCACATTAATGGGAAAACATGGGAATGGTGTAGTTTATGCTTAAATATCAAATATATGGGTTTGCACGAGTTTCCATGTGATTTCGCAGAAAACAGGATGAAAATGGATGAATTCAGAAGAGCGGAAAAAGAACTCGAAGTCTTCTGAAGAGGTCGAAATCGACTGAAGACCTCGACATCGAGTACATCAGAGACATAATCGAGCAGAAAAGGAAATAGAGCATTTCGACACAGAAGAGGTCGATATCGACGTCTGGGGGTCGATATCGATGCTGCCAGATCGACCAAGTTGATAGAAGTCGAGTAGGAGAAGGAGAAGCTCGAGATAAGATTTTGGAGGGGTCGATATCGAGGTCCAAGGGTCGATATCGACCATGCCAGCAGAGGAATTCGACTCCGATTTCAATAGAATTATATCCAATGCTTGCAATATCTATCCAAAGGTCGAGATTTCCTATCATCAACACCAGATCTATCATGAGGAGGCTGATTTCACCATGAAGTTTTAGTTTTTACTTTGTTTTAATTTATCATAGAGAATAAAGATAAGGTTTCGAGTCCTTATCGACATCTACAAATAGAAGCCAATAGGGCTGAGTTTAGGTATTCCGAATTCCGTTTTAGACACAATTCAGTTGCAATAGAGAATAGAGAGAGAGAGAGGAGGCCGAGTGGAGTTGTAAAGCGAAAGCGGAGTGGCTTGTTCGGTTGTACTTTCTTTCGGAGTTTTAATTCAAAGTAGCTTTCTTTCAATAACAATGATGATGATGTGCATGATGAGGAGCGAGTAGTCAACCCACTTCTAGGGTCGGGGTGAGCCCGACGATAGCAATGTGAGGTAAGTGCATCAAAGGTTTGACTTTTATGCGATTCCGTCTTCTACCCCATGCATAATCCTTTGCGAAAGTTAGGGAGATTCATTATTTGCATTATTGAAGCGAAAGCCACTCATATTGCGAACTTGAATTACTCACGAATTGGATAGTAACTCTTAGGAATTATGCGAAAGCCTCTAATCACCTAAGTGTTGATAACGAAAGTTATTTGACGGAAAGACATTAAAATTCATATCTTTAGCATGAAACTTGCATTGTTATCGTTGTGGCGTGAAACCCCGACTTTGGAAGCCTTTTAATTAATTAAATTCTTCATAAAAGTCTTAGTTTTGTTTCTGTTCATCTTCCTTCTCCATTCTATTTTCTTCGGATCCTTTTCCGACAAATTGGTTACAAAAACAGTTTCTGTGACAAGCATCGAAATCGACCTTAAGGGTCGATATCGAGGACTAACATCGATATCGAGGTCTCTGCTCGACGTCGACTTGCTGTTTTGTCTTCTGCAGGAACTGCGCTAGGAAATCGACCAGAAATGAGGTCGATATCGACCTGTATACTCGATATCGAGTGTCTGCTGAGGTCAAAAGCCTTGATCGTGAGTACAACAAAGGAAGCGCTGACCTACCTCCTCGTGGATTCGATCCTGAATTACCCTACTACTACAAGGGAGGGGATTCTTGTATTATTTGTTTGGGACAGGGAGATAGTCTAGTTGTGCTTTATTTTATTCTCCTATTTTACATACACCACCCCGCAACTCCCCCGTGTGCGAACAAATTGGCGCCGTTGCCGGGGAGGCAATCAATCGCCACCTAAGTTAATCACGATCTTTTTCTAAGCTTATTTTGCAGGTTTATGCGACGTTCTGATCGCGGACCTATCCTGGAACCAATTGACGAGCCTGAACGTTTCTACCATCTTCGCAACAAAGCAATTCGCATCATGGCTGACAACGAGACGCAGGCTGAAATCATAGAGCGGTTGAGAAAGGAGATCGAGGACCACAATGCTACAATCGCTGCTGAAAGGGCCGCTGCTGCTGCTGAGCGAGCCCGTGCTGATAGGGAGGAGGATGCGTGCAGACAAGCCCAAGAGCGGCTAAATCAGTATCCACAGACGGCGATGCAATACATGCATCCGCCCCTTCATGTTCCTGAATCTGCCATCATAATTCCTCACTCCAATTATGAATTGAAAATTAACTTCCTATCTGAGATTAAAAGAAATACTTTTGAAGGAAGACATAATGAATGCCCCCTGCAACACATCTCTACTTTTATGGACTTATGTGAAACAGTTGCTGATGGAGTAAACTTAGAGTATGTGCGACTAAAATCTTTTCGATGGTCTTTGGCAGGAAAGGCATTACAATGGCTTGAAAGTTTGGCTCCACTATCGCTAAGGACATGGGCGGAAGTGAAAGATGCATTCTTGAACAAGTTCTTCCCACCTTCTAAAACGGCGATGCTACGACAAAGGATCACGGCTTTCAAACAAAAGCCAGGTGAAACCCTAGCACAGGCATGGGAGCGCTTTAAAGACTTGCTGAGATCATGCCCGACGCATGGGCAACTTCCATATGTCATCCAAGAGATCTTTTATAACGCCCTTGATGCGCCGAATAAGGAGAGGATCAATTCATATACCTCATATCGGTACATTGAGCTTACACCAACGGAGGCATGGGAGACCATTGAGAGGCTTGTGAACTTTGACAACACCTATGGGGCTGCTGCGGCCTATGATGCAAGGCCTGCCCCATCTATGCCACTATATGAGCCTCCAAGGGAGATAGATCCTGAAGTACGGCAACAATTCCATAACGATCAAACACGCCACCTTCAAAAGCAAGTAAGGTTCCTGAGCAACAATCAACCTTGTCAGGAGTGTGGTTCAATAAGGCATAACACCAGTGCCTGTCCACATACTGAGCAAGTATCCATGGCGGAACAACATGAGGAGGTCAAATGGATGAGAGGCCCCTATGGAGGGGGAAATCAACAAAATTGGGGTGATCAAAGGTTCTATCAAAGGGATCCCCCAACCTATAGGGCACCAGGGCACCCCGAGCGGGAGACTAAGAAAGATGACCTGCAAATCATCCTTGATGAGATGCGGAGGAACCACGCTGAGTTCAAACAAGCCAATAACTCCGTCCATACTCAGCTGCAGGGCATAAATTCTAGACTTGGGGAGATCGACGTTTGGAAGCGCAACATGGAGACTCAAATGAGTCAATTGGCGGAAGCAATGCCCAAAGCGTCCGGATCACTCCCTGGATCCACTGTGCCCAACCAAAAGGGCAAAACCACAGGTCATATTGCGGCAGTAAACCTAAGGAGTGGGCGTCAATTACAAACGCCCAAGCAAAAAGTGGAGGAGAAGGAGCCAGAACAGACGTCGATATCGACCCCCCCTGTCGATATCGACCAAGGTGACATCGATGTCGACCCTCCTGTCGATGTCGACCCTAATTCTGCATCACCATAGAAATCGACTCTTCCAGTCGATATCGACCCTACTGCTGCCGATATCGACCTCACTACAGCCGCAGGAAGGAAGAAGGTGTTGCCATTCCCAACTAGAAAGGTGACTAAGGACCCAGCGGAAAAGAAGTTCCAACGGTTCGTGAAGATGCTCCAAGGGCTTAATGTCTCTATACCATTCACAGAGGCACTTCACGAGATGCCATCTTATGTAAGGTTCCTTAAGGATATCTTGGGTAAGAAGCGATCGCTCTCCGAGATCGCAGAGGAATGCAACAGATTGGAGCTACCACAAAAGCGGGCGGACCCAGGTAAGTTTTCTATCGCTATAGGTCTAGGTCAATTCAAATTTAATGCTTTAGTTTACTTGGGCGCTAGCGTTAGCATGATGCCACTAACCATTTGGCACAAGGTAAAGATAGGTCCTCTAGAGCCCGTGGATGCAAGATTGTACATGGCTAACAATACCGTAGTGATTCCAACTGGGATAGTGACGGATGTGCCAGTACAAGTAGGCAAATTCTTTGTCCCTGCTGATTTCCTAGTTGTTGACATAGCGGAGGACCCTGCTTGTCCAATTATTTTAGGTAGGCCATTCCTAGCAACCGTCGATGCCAACATTAGCGTGAAGAAAGGATTGCTCTCACTCACGATTAGTGATGAAGTAATAGAGTATTCCTTCAACAAGACGGTGCAAAGTCAAGGGCCAATGGAGATAAAAGCCATCAATGAAGCCCAAGTAGAGGAAGTTGAAGCAATCTTGAACGAAGGAGCTCAACAGAACATCGAAATCGACCCAGGTAAGTCGATATCGACCACTATTGTTCAAAATTCTGTGACAGGTCATAAGTATGGGGTCGACGGAGGAAAAGAGGAAGCATCGAAATCGGGGTCAAGGGTCGATATCGACCACACCCTATCGAAATCGACCACCATCAGCGCTGAGAAGAGAGGCGAGGAGACCTCGATATCGACCTCTGAGGGTCGAAATCGACCTGATCATATCGAGTCAAAACTCCCCAAATCGACTGATCCTACAGGTGTACAACAGGGATCGATATCGACCTCTGCACATCGACATCGACCTGAGCCACAGACTGAGAAGAAGGTAAGTCAAGGTACGGATTCCTCTTGTTCAATTACAATTAAGGACTTATCATTATTTGGAAGAGGTGTGCCTTGGCATGTGCGTTTATGTAGGGTATCCGATGATAGTTCAAGCCAATATGAGATAGGAGACAAGGTCTATGTTGCCAAATCTAAAGACCATTGGTTCCCTACAAGATTCAAGGATAAGAGCTTAGGTCCGTTCACGGTGAATCAAATCAATCCCGGGGGAATGCAGCTGCGGGACAAGAAAGGAGTGATATTTAAGGCCCAAGCCACATGGGCTCTGCAGATGCCACCTTGAGAAGCGCAAAGGAAGAAGTCGGCCTAGCGACTTAAAAATCTAGAGCTTGTAACAAAGACTTAGTTTTGGTTTTAAGACAGCTTTTGTTTTGGTTTTAGACACTTTATTGTTTTGCATATTTTGTGTTTAGTTTTCAAATTGCAGGAGAGAGAAAAGCACACAGAAAGGCATCGAAATCGATGTCGGACATCGAAATCGACCTCAAAGTCGACATGGACAGGGTTTGTGATCGAGGCCGAATCACCCTGAAGCCCGAGCAGAAATCAAGAGAGACATCGATATCGACATAAAGGGTCGATATCGACCTTCCCTGTTGTCTTCTTCGACTCCTGAAATTTGTGACGGTTTAGTAAGTCTTCTTCTTAACCCTAGTTCTAATACAGTGAGGACACTGTAGATTTTAAGTATGGGGTGGGGGAAAGGCTTATTTGCATATTCATACTTCATACTTAGTTTAGAGTTGCATATTTATTTTAATGCATAAAAAAAATGACCCCCATCAAAAAAATTTTGGAAAAGAGAGAGTCATGGAAGTATAAAAAAGAGCTCTATGATGCAAAATTAGATTCATTAGAGATATAACATGAGATTGCCTAGTTAAGGGAAGTCCCAATGAAGTGCAAATTTTTTGAGAAAATCATAAAGGAGATGAAAATTTGAAGTTGCTTTTGACATGTGCATGATAAGATGATGGAGGATTTTTTATAAAAATTCCATACAAGCAAAGTTCATATCCTAGCCTTACCTACGCATATTCACAAAGCCATATATGAGACTTATCATGATCATTATTGCTCCACATATACATATTGTCCATTTTTTACCTTATACCCTATCCGGGGACAAAGTTTTTTTGAATGGATGACATCTTTGGAGATATATGGAGTTGTGCATTTATAAAGTTGTTGGCAGGAATGATACAATATGGAAAATTAAATGAGCGAGAAAAAAATCCGATCACCTCAGGAGATAAAGGTAGGTCGACCCTGCTCGCTGAGATAATAGTTCGGCGAGATGGGACACAAAGGTGAGGAGTCCGAAGTACTAAGTATCCGGGGCCATTCATGACACCCATGTTTGCGACTCGCGAGAAGGCAGTGCTAAGGTTAGAGAGGTAAAAGCATTATATTGAAAAAAAAAAGCATTAAACGATGAGTGAAAGGTGAGACATTATGAAGAGGAATGTGGAATATTTTGGAAAGAAAGTGTACTTCCCCGGATTTAACACCACATGGCCAAATATTAGCCCACCTTTAGCCTTTTACCAATCCACTTCTCACAAGCTTGAAGAAAGTCCTCTTGATTATTAATGCAATGTCGCTAAAATTGTTTTTTGCATATTACCTCCTTTATAAGTATGAAATTGCTTTTATGCACAGGCATGGACTTGGTTGACATAAGTACCTTCTCGAGGATGGCAATTGATTGTAGGGACATATGAAAAATGAATCTATGATGTTGAGGGTTTACTTTCTTCCCCTGAATGACCATTAAGAGTATTGCTTGGGGACAAGCAAGCTTAAGTATGGGGTGTTTGATGTGCGCGCAAATTACCATATTTTCTATGCACATATGAATTCATTTTGTTGTCTTTTGCATGCACATTAATGGGAAAACATGGGAATGGTGTAGTTTATGCTTAAATATCAAATATATGGGTTTGCACGAGTTTCCATGTGATTTCGCAGAAAACAGGATGAAAATGGATGAATTCAGAAGAGCGGAAAAAGAACTCGAAGTCTTCTGAAGAGGTCGAAATCGACTGAAGACCTCGACATCGAGTACATCAGAGACATAATCGAGCAGAAAAGGAAATAGAGCATTTCGACACAGAAGAGGTCGATATCGACGTCTGGGGGTCGATATCGATGCTGCCAGATCGACCAAGTTGATAGAAGTCGAGTAGGAGAAGGAGAAGCTCGAGATAAGATTTTGGAGGGGTCGATATCGAGGTCCAAGGGTCGATATCGACCATGCCAGCAGAGGAATTCGACTCCGATTTCAATAGAATTATATCCAATGCTTGCAATATCTATCCAAAGGTCGAGATTTCCTATCATCAACACCAGATCTATCATGAGGAGGCTGATTTCACCATGAAGTTTTAGTTTTTACTTTGTTTTAATTTATCATAGAGAATAAAGATAAGGTTTCGAGTCCTTATCGACATCTACAAATAGAAGCCAATAGGGCTGAGTTTAGGTATTCCGAATTCCGTTTTAGACACAATTCAGTTGCAATAGAGAATAGAGAGAGAGAGAGAGGAGGCCGAGTGGAGTTGTAAAGCGAAAGCGGAGTGGCTTGTTCGGTTGTACTTTCTTTCGGAGTTTTAATTCAAAGTAGCTTTCTTTCAATAACAATGATGATGATGTGCATGATGAGGAGCGAGTAGTGTTGTTGCAGGAGGATGATATGTCAAGTAATTACAAATAATAAAGATGTAAATAAATGTAAACCGACTCCTGGCCTAAGCAAATAATTACAAGACTTCCTCCCGTTGTAGTGGAAGGGTAGTCAGGATCGATCCACGAGGAGGCGTGTCAGCGGGATCCTAGTAGCTTTGGAATTCTCACGTCTGTGTCGACCAGAAGCCTCGATCTCGATGTCAGACCTCGATGTCGACCTTGGCTGTCGATGTCGTCTGCAACAGAAAACCTGCAGAAATAAAAACGGTAGTCGATATCGACTGGTGGGGGTCGATATCGAGGTTAGTTCACGAAATCGACTGGCTCAGAAGTCTGCCAGTCGATACAGGGGGTCGATTTCGACACAAAGTGGTCGATATCGATGCTTGCAGAAGTTCCCAGGAGTCTCGAGATCGACTCAGAAAACCGTCGATCTATCAGTTTGGTCGATATCGACCTCTGCTGTCGATATCGATGTCTTTCCTGCAGGGGGTTAGCGGTTTTGTCGGCAAAGAAAAGGCCGAAGAATCAAGGATGGCAAGGAAGCAATGATCAGAAATAAGCAAAGGTGTTGGGTTTTTCGATGACTCAACGAACGGCGGGCAAATTTTAATGTAAACTCAAAGGAAAAGATCTTCCAAAGTCAAGGATTACCGCGACGACAACCATGATAGTAGAAATAAGGATCAACTAAAGATGCATGCTTTTATCATAAAGGAAAAGGCTTTCACCTAAACCGACCAATAGGAAAAGAGATTTTTCAATTACTTAACCTAATTGGTGTCTACCTTAGTCATAATTGAGTTTATAATCTTTCGAAAAGAAACCCTAATTACTACCCAAGTTTTACAACATGAGTTCCTTAAATTCGCATTTAAAGATGAAGAACAAGGTAGAAGGAGATAAAGATACATTCTTTAATGACACACTTACCTTACCATCATGGCTATCGTCGGGCTCACCCCGACCCTAGAAGAAAGGGGAACTACTCACTCATGTTGATCGTAGACATGTCTTGAATTGAAATAATTTGCATAAATGGAAAATTTCGAATCTTTAAAATTTCGAATCTTTACAATCTTTACAATCTTTACAATCTTCACAATCCGTGCCTCAAAAATCGGATTTTATCTTCTGTCGATGTAGGGTCGATATCGACTCCAGAGGTCGATATCGAGGCTTGTGTTTCTGCTCGACTTGTCCCACTCCAGTCGATGTCTATGATGATGGTCGATATCGATGCATGTGTGTCGATATCGAGGCTTCTAGTCTGGTTTGTGTGGTTATCTCGACACTCAGAAGTCGTGTCGAAATCCAGGGTCGATATCGATGTCTCCAGTCGATATCGACCTCTTCTCAGCGTCACTTGGCTTGCTCGTTTTGACTCCGATTTCATCGAATTCCTGCATGGTTAGCTCAAAACTCGTGTAGACTCTATTTCTTTCACTTTAGCTCATTCTTACACGAGATCATATACTTTTGAAACTTTTGTTCGGAAATCAAATGAAATATGAAGTCAAAAGATGCAATAAACAATAGTACAATTATGTACATCAAAACACCCCATACTTAGACTTGCTTGTCCTCAAGCAATAACCGAGCAATAACCAACACCTACAACACACCCTTCAAGTCTTTGCCTTTGTCAAAAGCAACATCATAAGTGGTAGCAAAGTAAAGCAAGTGAATTTAACGTCATAGCACATATTTTGGCGATCCATAGGCATATGCAATTTTAATCCAACCTCACAGGGATAATGTGTTTGCACTCAACTCTCATGTGTTTAGGCTATGAAGATCACTCTCAACTCAATTCCATATACAATCTCATAAACATTGCAATTTATAAAAATCCACTTCGCAACCAATTATGAAAATGCAATAAGAATCATCAGGAGGACTTTCGCTCAATGGAAGACTTCATAGAAGACTCCATTCGGCGGGGTTGTAATGGGGCTTGGTATGAAATAAAAGGTATGGAATTATTTGGCTATGTGGTGCTTTTCAAATTCGGGAATCAAGACTCCTAAATCTCAACACTTGCATTACCCAAACCATAACTCTTCAATATAATGCTCTTAAAGATGCATTCCATCAACCCTTCTTCCAAGTTCTAATACACCTCTCAAAAGTATAACATTCGTATGAAAAAAACTTAAGGGTTTTGGCTCATGCACTTTATATATATATACATATATTTTTCGGATTTTTTTTTTTTCGAATTGAAATAACTATGTGCATTTATACGGTGAGCCAAAACATCCTTTCACAAAATATGACAAAATGTAAATATGTACCATCCTATAATTTCCTTGCTTACAACTAGGCATTATGCTCTTTTCTTTCCACAAGGCATTAGTCCAACCAATCTAAGTCTCAATTCCCAAATGGGGGTCAGGCTCAATTCGGCTAGGGATAATTTTGTGGAGTTTGCAATTCAGGCTCAGGCTAATGTTCTGGCTTCAAGCAGGGATAATGCAGGGTAGGTAAAGAGAGGATAAAATTGGCTTAAAAGATGCCTCCATCATTTAATTCTCGTAAACATAAACATATATATGCATTGGTTTTGAATAACTATCACAACATTTAGAGATGCATAGGAAGAGTAAATTCACTCAAGAAAGCGGAGGGATTTTTGATGTTCTCCCTATAGGCCAAAATTCTCACAAGGACAATTTTTGTTGGATTTGCTTTTTAGCCTAGGATCATATGTGCTCAATTTCATCACAAGTTCACAATCTACATAAAAATTTAAAGACTTAGGCAAAACCATCCAAATATGCCATAGGGTTTACATGATCAAGTCAGCTATTGAGTTTTCATCATAGGACATCTAAGTAGGGTAAAGAAAAATAAACTTAAAAATAAACATGCATTTTTTTGTATTTTTGACATTTTTCTATTTTTTTGGATTTTTGACATTTTTCTATTTTTTTGGATTTTTGACATTTTATAAAAGTAAAACTAAAAATTTAAACATGAATGCAATGCGAAGAAGAAACCAAGTTATGACCATAAGACATGTCTTTCCCCCACCCCATACTTAAAATATACAGTGTCCTCACTGTATATAAAAAAAAAACAAGGGTAGAGAGAGACTTACAGTGCAACTTGCGGATTCAGGTTGATTTCAAGTGAGGTCGATGCCAGAAGTCGATATCTAGGTCAGTGGTCGATGTCGACTGCATCTGTCGAAGTCGAGGAAGAAAATGAAGACGAGGGCTGCCTGATTGGGGTCGATATCGAGTATTAGGGTCGATATCGACCTCTGCTTTTCGCTCCTGAGTCCTCGATGTCGACTCCAGGAGATGGCTTGACCCTGGGGGGGTCGATTTCGACTGGCCTGGTCGATTTCGACTGCCTCTGCAGAAACTTCTTTTCCTCTTCGTCGTTCCTTATGCTTGATAACCTGAAATCTTTGTTAGTAATATAGATAAAGCACGAATTATCTCAGTCTTAAAAGTTTCAAACAGCCAAAACTTAAGTCCTAAAAACCATCTATGCGAAATTTAAAAGTTTTATATACATGCTCTAGATTTTTGAGTCGCTAGGCCGACTTCTCCGTCAATGCTTTATGACCCTTTTATGTAAGGACCCTTTGAGCTTGAGCCTTCTCCTGGATCATCTAGGTCCTTTTGATAGCATCTAAGTTCGGCGACCAAGGCTTCTTTGATGTTAGGTTCTTCTTTGGGCGCTTTTCTTCTCTTTCTTGACCTAACTTTAGAAATATAGGCAAACCATGGAGCTTTGACCCTCTCGTTAGTAGAACTATCAATAATCGGCTTAATTGATTTATCAATAATGGACGGAGGAGGGTTAAGATTCATACCTGGGCTTACCTGTTTGGGCCCGAAACAGAAATTTTCGGGCTGAGGGGTGGTCGATTTCGACCAAGGAGGGTCGATTTCGAGTGCTATGGTCGATACCGACATGTGGGGGTCGACATCGACCTCTGTGACCCCATACTTAAGCTCCTGGCAGCGATCTGGCATTCTCGATTTCGACCAAGGGGGGTCGATTTCGATGCTTTTAGTCGATATCGACTGGTTCCAGTCGATGTCGACCCTGCTTGCTGTTTCCGTCCTCGCCAACAAGAATTTTCTAAGCTTTTCTTTGGCCGGCGAGAGGACTACTTGCTCCAGGTGCTTTGTTTCGCTCATGGTTGGGTTGAAAGAGAATTCTATCACTTCGTTCCCTATAGTAAAGGTTAGTAACCCTCGACGTACATTGATATTGGCATCAGCAGTAGCTAAGAAAGGCCTACCAAGTATAATAGGCACTACAGGATCTTCAGGCATCTCCAATACAATGAAATCAGTAGGTACGAAGAACTTACCTACCTTTACCGGAACGTCATCAACTATACCTGTGGGTCTGACGAATGAGTTGTCAGCCATATAAAGTTTCATGTCCACAGGTTCAAGGGCACCAATGTTCACCTTTTGCCAAATAGAGAGAGGCATGAGACTTACACTTGCCCCTAGGTCACATAGGGCTTTATAGCGATGTTGGCCAAGTCCCACGGTGATTGCAAACTTCCCTGGATCACTCTTCTTCTCAGGGAAGTCCATCTTTGAGCACTCCTCTGCGATCTCTGCCATGGATCTCTTCTTGCTGAGGATGTCTTTGAGGAATCGTACATAGGCGGGCATCTCGCTTAGGGCTTCTGTAAGAGGGATAGTGATGTTGAGTCCTTGAAGTATCTTTATGAAGCGCCTAAACTTGCCTTTGGTGGGATCCTCCAATGCTTTGGAAGGGAATGGCAACGTCTTCTTTGGAGTAGGGGCCAAAACGGAGGTTGGAGGGGCCTGCTGGACATCGATGTCGACTGGGCTCTGGTCGATATCGACTGGAATGGTCGATTTCGACCTCTGTTGTGGCTCTGATGGCTCTGCAGTGTCATCGACGTCGACCAGGGTGTCGAAGTGGTGGTCGATATCGACCTCTGGATCGACATCGACTGGTCTGTCGACGTCGACTGGGTCTGCTGCTTTCTCCTCCGTCTCCGTCCGTGGCTTTTGTACTTTGGTGCCACTCCTTAATTGTATGGCTGCGACATGGCCCGTCCCGGATTGTCCCTTAGGATTTGTGGTGGGTTGCCCAGGGAGTGTTCCGGACGGCCTAGGGATTTGTGCCGCCAATTGACCCAGTTGGGTTTCTACGTTCTTCTTCCATATATCCATCTCCCCAATCCTTGTGGTAAGGTGATTGAGTTGAGAGTGGATAGCATGGTTGGATTGATCGTTCTTAGCTTGGTTCCGCCTTATCTCGTCCAACACAAGTTGAAGATCATCCTTCTTTTGGTCTCTCTCCGGGTGCCCAGGAGCTCTATAAGGCGGAGGGTCCCTAGGGTTGACCTGGTTCCTTTGTGGTTGATGGAACCTTTGGTCTCCCCAATATTGGTTGTTGGGGCCCCTCATGTAGCGCGCCTCTTGGTGAGTCTCCACTAGGTGTACTTGTTCGGCATGTGGGCACTCGATGGTGGTGTGCCGCTGCGATCCGCATTCGATGCAATCTTGGTTCGCTGAAAGGAACCTCACTTGCTTTTGGAGCTTTCGAAGTTGATCCCTATGAAATTGCTCCTTTACATCCGGATCGATTACATTGGAGGGTTCATATAAGGGCATAGATGGGGCAGGCCTCGACGATGATGGTGCGTCGGAAACCTCAGGAGTCCCATATGTATTGTCGAACTCCACCAACCTTTCTATGGTCTCCCAAGCCTCTTGTGGAGCGAGTTCAAGGTAGCCATAGGCGGTGTAGGTGTTGATCCTCTCCTTTGTTGCAGCGTCAAGAGCATTGTATATGATCTCCTGAATTACATATGGTGGTTGGCCATGCGTCGGGCATGATCGTAGAAGGTCTTTGAACCTTTCCCAAACAGTCGCCAGAGCCTCACCAGGCTTTTGTTTGAAAGCCGTGATTTTCTGTCGGATCAACGCCGTCTTAGAAGGAGGGAAGAACTTGTTGAGGAACGCGTCCTTGACTTCATTCCAGGTGCGGAGCGATCTTGGGGCTAAGCTCTCCAACCACTGTAATGCTTTACCTGTAAGAGACCATCGAAAGGCTTTTAGTTGGACATATTCAAGACTTCGTCCATCAGCAATAGTATCACAAAGGTCTAAGAAGGTAGAAATATGTGCCATAGGGCACTCATTAGGTTTTCCTTCATATTGATGCCTTCTTATTTCAGTCAAGAAGTTAGGTTTAATTTCGAAATTAGAGGCAGGGATAAGAATTGCCGATTCAGGCACTGTGAGAGCGGGGTGCATATATTGCTTGGCATTCCTGGGGAGGGCATTGATTTGGGCTTCTATTTGCCTTCGGCCTTCCTCCTCCCTATCCGCACGCTCCTTAAGTGCCGCCTCTCTAGTCGTTAGGTCCTCAACCTGCCTTCTTAGTTGTTCAATAAGTTCTGCTTGGTTCGCGTTTTCCGCCATGATTCTTTGAGCTTGGGCTCTTAGATGGAAATAACGCTCAGGGTCGTCTACTCCTTCAAATTCAGGTGGGCGATCAGCGCGTCGCATACACCTGCAAGACCAAACTAAGTAGAGACGTGAGATAGACTACTAGGGCGCGATTGATTGCCTCCCCGGCAACGGCGCCAATTTGTTGTTGCAGGAGGATGATATGTCAAGTAATTACAAATAATAAAGATGTAAATAAATGTAAACCGACTCCTGGCCTAAGCAAATAATTACAAGACTTCCTCCCGTTGTAGTGGAAGGGTAGTCAGGATCGATCCACGAGGAGGCGTGTCAGCGGGATCCTAGTAGCTTTGGAATTCTCACGTCTGTGTCGACCAGAAGCCTCGATCTCGATGTCAGACCTCGATGTCGACCTTGGCTGTCGATGTCGTCTGCAACAGAAAACCTGCAGAAATAAAAACGGTAGTCGATATCGACTGGTGGGGGTCGATATCGAGGTTAGTTCACGAAATCGACTGGCTCAGAAGTCTGCCAGTCGATACAGGGGGTCGATTTCGACACAAAGTGGTCGATATCGATGCTTGCAGAAGTTCCCAGGAGTCTCGAGATCGACTCAGAAAACCGTCGATCTATCAGTTTGGTCGATATCGACCTCTGCTGTCGATATCGATGTCTTTCCTGCAGGGGGTTAGCGGTTTTGTCGGCAAAGAAAAGGCCGAAGAATCAAGGATGGCAAGGAAGCAATGATCAGAAATAAGCAAAGGTGTTGGGTTTTTCGATGACTCAACGAACGGCGGGCAAATTTTAATGTAAACTCAAAGGAAAAGATCTTCCAAAGTCAAGGATTACCGCGACGACAACCATGATAGTAGAAATAAGGATCAACTAAAGATGCATGCTTTTATCATAAAGGAAAAGGCTTTCACCTAAACCGACCAATAGGAAAAGAGATTTTTCAATTACTTAACCTAATTGGTGTCTACCTTAGTCATAATTGAGTTTATAATCTTTCGAAAAGAAACCCTAATTACTACCCAAGTTTTACAACATGAGTTCCTTAAATTCGCATTTAAAGATGAAGAACAAGGTAGAAGGAGATAAAGATACATTCTTTAATGACACACTTACCTTACCATCATGGCTATCGTCGGGCTCACCCCGACCCTAGAAGAAAGGGGAACTACTCACTCATGTTGATCGTAGACATGTCTTGAATTGAAATAATTTGCATAAATGGAAAATTTCGAATCTTTACAATCTCAACGCCAACTATCGTAAGCGCTTGAAACTTTAAAGCTCAAAATAAACTAACTATCTATTGCCTATTGCTCTTCTCTTCGATGAGTCTATGATTGGATGATTAACAAATCAGCCCCTAAGGCTTTATTTATAGGCTACTAATCCTCGCTATCCGAGGATTGTAACTTCTATCTAAACTAATAACTCTATCCGAACAACTAGGATAGGTCTTTTATTTTGATAAACTTAAAGGAAAAGATAACAAACAACTGCTAATATCTAAAAGAACGAGATAACTCATGGCTTCGTTGATAGACTTCACAATCCGTGCCTCAAAAATCGGATTTTATCTTCTATCGATGTAGGGTCGATATCGACTCCAGAGGTCGATATCGAGGCTTGTGTTTCTGCTCGACTTGTCCCACTCCAGTCGATGTCTATGATGATGGTCGATATCGATGCATGTGTGTCGATATCGAGGCTTCTAGTCTGGTTTGTGTGGTTATCTCGACACTCAGAAGTCGTGTCGAAATCCAGGGTCGATATCGATGTCTCCAGTCGATATCGACCTCTTCTCAGTGTCACTTGGCTTGCTCGTTTTGACTCCGATTTCATCGAATTCCTGCATGGTTAGCTCAAAACTCGTGTAGACTCTATTTCTTTCACTTTAGCTCATTCTTACACGAGATCATATACTTTTGAAACTTTTGTTCGGAAATCAAATGAAATATGAAGTCAAAAGATGCAATAAACAATAGTACAATTATGTACATCAAGTAGTCAACCCACTTCTAGGGTCGGGGTGAGCCCGACGATAGCAATGTGAGGTAAGTGCATCAAAGGTTTGACTTTTATGCGATTCCGTCTTCTACCCCATGCATAATCCTTTGCGAAAGTTAGGGAGATTCATTATTTGCATTATTGAAGCGAAAGCCACTCATATTGCGAACTTGAATTACTCACGAATTGGATAGTAACTCTTAGGAATTATGCGAAAGCCTCTAATCACCTAAGTGTTGATAACGAAAGTTATTTGACGGAAAGACATTAAAATTCATATCTTTAGCATGAAACTTGCATTGTTATCGTTGTGGCGTGAAACCCCGACTTTGGAAGCCTTTTAATTAATTAAATTCTTCATAAAAGTCTTAGTTTTATTTTTGTTCATCTTCCTTCTCCATTCTATTTTCTTCGGATCCTTTTCCGACAAATTGGTTACAAAAACAGTTTATGTGACAAGCATCGAAATCGACCTTAAGGGTCGATATCGAGGACTAACATCGATATCGAGGTCTCTGCTCGACGTCGACTTGCTGTTTTGTCTTCTGCAGGAACTGCGCTAGGAAATCGACCAGAACTGAGGTCGATATCGACCTGTATACTCGATATCGAGTGTCTGCTGAGGTCGAAAGCCTTGATCGTGAGTACAACAAAGGAAGCGCTGACCTACATCCTCGTGGATTCGATCCTGAATTACCCTACTACTACAAGGGAGGGGATTCTTGTATTATTTGTTTGGGACAGGGAGATAGTCTAGTTGTGCTTTATTTTATTCTCCTATTTTACATACACCACCCCGCAACTCCCCCGTGTGCGAACAGTGTCTCCCAATTTCTTCCGTATGCCCTCCAGGATTTGCCGATTGGTGACCTCTGCTTGTCCGTTCGTCTGAGGGTGCGCTACAGATGAGAATTTGAGATTAATATTGAGATCTTTACAGAAACTTCGGATGGTTTCGCAGTCGAACTGGGGACTGTGATCAGTGATTATCGATTCCGGAACTCCGAAGTGGCAGATCAGATTCTTCCACAAGAATTTTTTCACCTTTTCAGCCGTTATGAGTCCCATAGCTTCTGCCTCCACCCACTTGGTGAAGTAGTCCACAATCACGATCACGTATTTCAGCTGGCCAGGCGCGGTTGGAAATGGTCCTAAAATGTCCATCCCCCATAGGGAGAAAGGGCAGGCACCATGGATTTCTTTCATAGTTTCCGCAGGCTGATGGATAGCATTTCCATATTTTTGGCACGCGTCACACTTCTTGATGAATTCCTGAGCATCTTGCTTCATCGTCGGCCAATAGTATCCCGTCCTCATGATCTTAACTGCTAGTGCTCTCCAACCTTGGTGGTGCGCACATACACCAGAGTGTAGTTCTTGTATAATCATCATTCCTTCCTCTGTAGCAACACATGTTAGGTCTGGCTGTGCAAAACCTTTTTTGTAAAGCCGTCCATCGCGGACAGTGAATCTTGCTGATCTCATCTTGACTTGTTTAGCCTCATGCTTTTCCGCGGGAAGAATTCCTTTTTCCAGGTATTCCGCCACGGGTGTTCTCCAGTCGTTTTCTCCATTTGTTTCAATGAAAAAAACTTCTTTCACAAACCCACGGCCTTCTCTTTTCTCGAATATGAATTCTGCACCGACCTCGGATGGCATTGTCGCGCCAACCCTTGCCAGAGCGTCTGCCTGTTGATTTTCCTCCCTCGGGACGGCCGTTATTTTGAAATTCAAGAAGGCCTTTCGTAAGGCCAGGACTTTTCTCAGATAGTCCGGCATCAAACCCGTTTTGGCCTCATATTCTCCTTCTATCTGTCTTGCCAAGACCTCAGAATCTGTGTAGGTAATCACGCTCCTAGCTCCTCTTGACAGCGTTATTTCTAAACCTGCTATGAGAGCTTCATACTCAGCCTCGTTGGTCGTTGCTTGGAAGGCAAGCTTATAAGCGTAGTTTGCTACCTGTCCCTCAGGGGATACTAAAGCTATTCCAGCTCCACAACCTGCTTGATTGACTGCTCCATCAACTCTCAAAACCCAACTCCCTTCTTCAAACGGTGCTTGTTCTTCAAAACTTGTTTCACAGATGAAATCTGCCAGGGTTTGTGCTAGCGCTGCCTTCCGTGGTTTGTAGTCAATGTCAAATTCTGACAATTCTACTGCCCATTTCGTCATCCGTCCTGAGAGGCATGGGGAGTGCAGGATTTGCCTTAAAGGAAGGTTGGTTAAGACCTGGACTGATTGGTCTTGGAAGTAAGGCCGTAGTCTCCTTGCCGCGAATACTAAACATAGAATCATTTTCTCGATCGGTTCATATCTCGTTTCAACATCTTGCAAGACTCTGCTTATGTAATAAATTGGATATTTCTCTTCGCGGGTGAGTACTGCACTGATGGTCGCACTTCTGACAGCCAAGTAGAGGTATAGGTCCTCAAGCCTTTCGGGTCGGTGTAAGGTTGGCAGCTTCGTCAGATAATCTTTCAACCCTTCGAAGGCTTGTTGCAAGTCTGGTGTCCACTGGATCGGTCCTTTCTTCTTTAGCAGAGCGAAGAAGGGCAGAGATTTATCCGCGAGACAAGAGCAGAATCGGCTGAGATAGTTGACAGCACCGTTGAGAGCTTGGACTTCTTTGATCGTTCTGGGCGGTCGCATCCCTTGAATCGCTGCAATCTTTTCAGGGTTTACATCTATCCCTCGCTGGCTAACCAAGAATCCCAAAAAATTTCCAGAATCAACGCCGAAAACACACTTTTCCGCGTTTAAGTTTAATCCTCCACGTCTCAGAGAGTCGAAGGTCTTCTGCAGATCAGCGGCGTGATCTTCTGCTTTCAAGCTTTTTACCACGATATCATCTACATAGATCGATACGTTTCTCCCAGTCTGGGTTCGAAAGATCTTGTCAACAGTTCTCTGGAATGTGGCCCCTGCATTCCTTAACCCGAACGGCATAACCTTATAGCAGAAAATCCCCTGATTAGTAATAAAGGTTGTGGCTTTCTTATCGAGGGGATCCATACGGATCTGGTTATACCCTGAATATGCATCCAGGAAACTGAGGACAGCATTCCCGGAAGTTTCATCAACCAACTCATCAATTGAGGGAAGTGGGTAACTATCCTTGGGACACGATTTGTTGAGATCCGAAAAATCAACACACATACGCCACTTCCCATTCGACTTACTGACCAGAACCACATTGGACAGCCATTCGGAGTCTTCTACTTCCTCAATGAAACCGGCATCCAGTAACTTTTCTGTTTCTTCTTTTGCCGCGAGAGCTTTTTCAGGCGCCATCTTCCTCTTTTTCTGAGCAATTGGCCTAGCATCATGTTTTATCCTGAGGGTGTGCAAGGCGATGGACGGAGGGACCCCCAGTAGATCTTTCGGTGACCAGGCGAAAATGTCTCTCGACCTTGCTATTATGTCGAGGACTCGCTATTTCTCTTCGGGCTCTAATGCTTGCCCCATATATATTCTTTCTTCCGGGTTGGAGAATGGGGAGTGGACTTGCCTCTCGTCAGCGGTCGGAATTTCCCTTGCCGCGGGTCTTACCTCCAATTCTGCTTCAGTACCGGTACTCTCTTGATCGGTTTCTTCTACAAGCTCCTTCTGCGAGTTTTCTGCCTTCTTTTCAGTTGTGCTCGCGGCGTATTCTTCAATCTGCATTACTTCTCTTTTCTTTCTGAGGGAGGTTAAGTAACAGCTCCGGCTCTCTGGTTGTTTTCCGCGGACTTCACCTACTTCTCCTCCTATCACTGGGAATTTGGCCAAGAAATGGTAGATAGAGACCACCATCTGAAACTTGTAGAGTGAGACTCTTCCTAGCAGGGCGTTGTATACTGTTGGGACCCGCACGATGGTGAAAACTATGTTTTCCATCCTTCGTCTTGGAGCGGATCCGAGCACTACCGGCAGCTCTATGGTCCCTGCGACTGGTATTTCATCTCCGGAGAAAGCAACTAATGTCCCTGAGTATGGCTTGAGTGCCGTTGCCGAGACTCCGAGCTGCAGAAAGGCTCCCCATGCGAGTATATCAACCGATGATCCTGTGTCAATGAACACCCTTTTGACAGTCTTGGTTGCTATTTGAGCATGTATGACCAGCGGGTCGGAATGAGGCATCCTTACATCTTCCGCGTCTCTCGCTGTGAATACCATTTCTGCGTGCGGCGTGTGGGCAATTCGTCTGCTCGCCGCGGAGGGTGGTTTCTTTCCTTCTCGCTCATAATTCCTCCTCTCCTGGTTACTAGCTCCTGAAAGAGAGGGTCCTCCAGCTAGAGTGTCGATGTATCCTTCGGGCTCTGGAATACGCTCAACCGCGGACCTCAACCTTCCTTCCTGCTCGCGGGGAGCCTGATTCACTAACCCTTGAGGGGGTGGGGGACCGTTATGGCGTCCTCTCCGCCATCGACGCCCTCGGCCCCTCCCTCGATATGGCTGTGGTGCCTCCTCACGTTCCCTGTATCGGTCAGGATCCCTGTTTTGATGACGAGGATATTCCTCGCCTTGCATGTGACGCTCTACCAGGTGCCGATCGTCCCTTCTATTCTGGTGGTGTTCTCGAGGATGGTTTTCCCAATCATGGTAATCATCTCTCCGCGGTTGATGGCTTCTATTGCGGTCATCTCCTTCTCTTCGATCATTTCTTTGATGACGATGCTCCTCCCTCCTATCTGAATTGAGGTGGACTTCGTCATTTTGCCGGTGGTGTCCCGCCGATGGTTGTTTGGGGGGTTTCGCTGCCCCTTTATCCTTCCTGAACTTTCCCGCCAGCTTGCTGAAAAAGCCTTGATGCCCACCATTTGCTCTTGAACTTGACGCGGCCGCTTCTTCTGCATCTATCTGTCGAGACACCAGATCCCTTAACTGATCATAGCTTCAGGGTTTCTTCCTGAATAAGTAAGTCTTGAAATCACCCTCCGCCAGATTGCCCATGAGGATGATAGTCGCGGATTCATGATTGAAATTCGGGATTTGGACGACTACACTGGTGAATCGGGCGAAGAAGTGACCCAGGGTTTCATCCCCTCCTTGCTTGATTGAGTTCAAGTCTAGCATGGTTTTCTTTCTTGACCGTGCGCTTCCAAAGTGAGATTGGAAAATCCGGTTCAAATCAGAGAAACTGCTAACTGAACCCTTTGGTAAGTTAGTGAACCAGGTTAAGGCGATCTTGGTGAGGGTTGATGGGAAAGTCCGACATAGCATAGCATCATTGTATTCGTTGATCCCCATTGCAGTCATGAAATGACACATATGATCTTCTGGATCTGTGGTCCCATCGTATTTCATGAGATTCACATCCCTCCATCGCTTGGGGACCGGTGCTCGGCAAATATCTTGAGTGAAAACAGAGGGCAGAGCGTCAGGGACGTCAACTTTCATTTGCGTTGAGCCAGACTTGGTGGAAGTCGATACGTCAGTTGAATGCTCTCCTCGTCGATGTTTGCTGGGTCGCATATTAACCCCTTGCGCGCCCTAATGCAGGGGATCGAATCCATGTCCTGACGCTCCGGGTGCAGGGTTCCCATACTGATTCGGATTGATTGTTTCTGCCGCGTCTGGATGTCCATACATGTCATATTGCTGGTCGTGAGCTCTGGGCTGGCTTTGGTATATGTTCTCATAATTATGGTAATGCCGCGGCTCGTTTACTGGCCGGTGCTGGTGTTGAGGCCCTGATGCTGGTTGATAATAATATTGCGGCGCGGGGATCGGCTGATAATAGGGCTGAGGCTCGGGAACTTGTGGGAAGTAATAATGCGGCTCTTGCTGCGCCGCATGTGGCACGTACACAGGCGGTATTTATTCGGGCACGTATGTCGGGAAATAAGGGGGTACATATGGAGATGCCCACATGCTTTGTTGTTCCCCTGATTGTAGTACAGATGGATTGTACATACTAGTGGCCTCTTGCTCTGGCATCGTGCTTTGGCTCATTTCATCCGAGTCTTCGTTGTTATACATGTTTCCTGTCCGACACGAGCCACTTACAGTTTTGTTAGTAAAAGTGTTTGGCAGGAAGTTTGTTATCTTATGCTTTTAGATAATCATTTTCCTACTCCCCTCCTTCACGGGGGTTTTTCTAGAGGCCTACGCGTCTCTTGTAGATTAGAAGGCTGTCTAGTCGGGACCGTGAATAGGCGATGTTTTAGACCTAAAACATATGTAGATTATTTGATAAAAACCTAAAATTGAACCCCTCAGGGTGAGTGGGTTCCCACAGACGGCGCCAGTGATGAAGCCACCTCAAGAAAATTGTACAAGGGACCCACTTTCGATGGGCCCCTGGGGGTTTAGACACGAGTAAATATTTTTATATTACACGGGCTTACCTGACACGCGAATCAATTCATTCGCTACTCAACCTGGGCCGCGCTTCACTCGCATTCATAAATTTAACCATAATCCCGCATGTTTTCATGGGAGTTCATCCGTTTATTTTATATCGTAAGGGTTCATACCTGTCCGCGGAGATTAACCTGAGACGTATGGTTCGTCGTGGATATGTAGGCTTCTCCCCTTTCTTTCTCTCTATACTTCTCAATTTTACGCGGTTACTTCGTAGATTCCGCGGTTATCCTCTAATTTGTTCCTCTTTTTCTTCTTTTCTCTTTTTTGTCGTCCTTTTCGACCTCCCCCTTCTCTCCTGTTCACTTCCCTATTTATATGGCTCGGCCAGGGTCCCTTTCTTTGACACGTGTCGTCGTTGAGCTAACACGTGTGATTGTCGTGGGTGGTGGGCATGATGGACATGTGTCATTATTTTATATCCGCGTCCTCCTTATATCCCAGTTCTCTTTGAAGACCGTTCTTGACATATCCGCGTCCAATTCTTTGTTATTTCCGCATGGTTTCATCATTACCCTCGTGGCCTGCTGTTCAATCTTTGCCGACGTCGACCTCGTGTGCCACCCACCTCATGCTTACCGACTAGAGGTAAAGAGCATTAGCATAAGCAAGGACTATGTCCCTTGTGAAGAAGTAATACAATGAGCTCTTACCTCTGAAATCTATAAAGAAAGTGGGATCACACCTGAAGAGGAGCAGCTGCGAAGATATTTGTTGACGGAGCTAAGCGCGGAAGAAGGAGTCGATATTGACTGTCACCAATCGAGTTCGACCAACCTAGTCGACATCGATCAATGCCATTCGATATCGACCACCACGAAAGAATACCAATGATTCCAAGCGCCTAAGTATGGGGTTCCCACTGATGAAGCACTCGATGTCGACCATGCCCAGTCGATGTCGACTAACCCCCAGCCCGAAGATCATTGTTTCGGGTTCGCAAAGGTAAGCTCAGGTATGATTTCTAACCACCCCCCGCCCCCCTCAGTCCATTAATGATACTTATGATAAGAGGAGGGTCAAAGCTCCATGATACAGTAACATATGTAAGGTAAGATCGAGAAAGAAGAAAAAGAAGACCAAGGAGCGCGAGCTGATGGAAAAAAATCCGGGCAAAGAGCAAAAAACAGATGCCTTAATCGCTGAACTATGGCATTATGATGAAGACCTAGATGATCTAGGAGAACGGCCTAGCACTATGGGGCCATATCTTAATGGGTCTAAGCTTAATTGAAGAAGTCGGCCTAGCGACTCAAAAGTCTATGGCATGTATATAGAACCTTTTTAAATCTTTATTAGAATATTAGGATTTAGATTTTTTTTATGAAAACCTTTTAAAGATCTGGCTTTAGTTTATATGGACTAACAAAGTTTCAGGTGTAAAGCATGACAGAAAGACGCAACAAGAGGACAAATCGGAGTTCTAGAAAGCAGTCGAGATCGACCTGACGAGGTCGACATCGACTATGCTAAGGTCGAGCCACACTAAGCAGATTGATCAACATCGATCACCTCGGAGCCGTAGAAAGAAGTCGACATTGATGAGACCCCATCAATGTTGACCACATAAGGAGGCCCTCGACTTCGACAATCCTTGGCAGCAATGAGTTGTTGTCGACATCGACTACATCTGTCGATGTCGACTGCTGGCATAGTCAACAACACCTGATCATGACCTCTGCGCATATATCTATGAGTTGCTTCCTTTAGCCTTTGTTTTGTTTTGATTTTATACAGTGAGGACACTGTATATTCTAAGTATGGGGTAGAGGAAGAGCTTATGTGCTTCACATGATCATATTTGCTTAGTTATTTCTTGCATTGCTTCACGTATAGTTGTTTTCAGTGAAGAACTATGTCCCTTGTGAAGAAGTAATACAATGAGCTCTTACCTCTGAAATCTATAAAGAAAGTGGGATCACACCTGAAGAGGAGCAGCTGCGAAGATATTTGTTGACGGAGCTAAACGCCGAAGAAGGAGTCGATATCGACTGTCACCAATCGACGTCAACCAACCTAGTCGACATCGATCAATGCCATTCGATATCGACCACCACGAAAGAATACCAAAGATTCCAAGCGCCTAAGTATGGGGTTCCCACTGATGACTAGTACAAAAAACCCTTTTTATCACGGTTCCGTTTGGGTATATATCACGGTTTTGAACCGTGATCAATTGTTCCGCGATAATAGATATTTTGGTACAAAACCGTGATAAATAATACAATTTATCACGGGTGACAACCGTGATCTATTGTTCCATAGAACCGGCCTAAAAAAGCAAGCGCGCCAAGGTTAAGGTTTTTATCACGGTTGTTAGACGTGATAAAAAAAACTTTGGAACCGTGTTAAAAAGGTTTCTACTTGATCTATTTATTTATTATTTATCACGGTTATAATAGAACTGTGATATTAAGTTTAGTGGTTATTTTTCTAGCAAATTTAGCTTTATTCTCTGTATGTACGTATTTATGTGTGTAGGGATTGACTCCGGTGAAAACCTCAAATTGCGGTAAAAACCGTGAGGACTACTTTATAGCTTGGTTTATTTGAAACCCGTGCTAAAAACCTTAATTACATAGTGACTTTACAACTCAGTTCAACCTAAAAACCGTGCTAAAAACTCCAGTTTTAAAATAACACATGACTTTAAATATCGGTTAAACCTAAAAACCGTGCTGAAAACTCATGTTTTAAAATTATATTAGTGACTTTATAGCTCGGTTTTATTCAGAACCGGGCTAAAATATGTGATCTTATAGATCGGTTCTATTTATAATCGGGCTATAAAGCTAGTGAACGGGGCTAAAAAGCCGGTCCTCACAGGTTTTTACCGCAATTTTGGTTTTCACCGGAGCGCAACCCTATGTGTGTATATATAGTCATACAATTCAATTTAGAGAACACATTCAGTAAAAAAATCACAATAGAACTTAAAAAAATCACAATAGAACTTAAACAATCTTTCTTTCATAATTCATAGGAAAATTAATATACAAATTTAGCTAATAACTTCAAAGTATTCGAAATGAAATACAACTATATTTGTAATACTCATACTAATCAATATCCTTACATAATATATGCTACCACTGGATAACTTTTCGCTGCATTTGAATTGTTGAAGATCCATAGATGACTTGCTCCTAATGTCTCCGTACTGTTCTTCTATTGATATTAGCTTGCGGAGCTTCAAATTCTGCAGTGAATAATCGAATAAAACTCATAAATGAATCATATATCATTTATATATACTTTTCGGATTATTTTCAAATTTCAAGTACTTGAGATCATCACAACCACAAACCCAAAAAATGAAACTCACCAAATTATTGGTTCATATTCCATGACTGACTCGGAGAGAGTGATGTGCTACGGTGTTTTAACCATCGCAAGATGATACAATTTAAAGTTAATCGTCCTCTCAGTGTAGGAGTTGGTTACCTTTTTTATGGAAATTGGATGTTAGTCCCATTTGATGCAAATTTCTTTTTTGACCATCCTTATGTTTACGAGCTCTCTTCAATATATCCTGACGAAGTGGTAGCACATAACTGTCCAACTCTAATTTCTAAATATAATAAATACTTATTGCTAGTTTGTAAATACCAGAAATACCTTTAAACAACATATAATCAGTGAAAAGTATGTCACTCTTCACTTTCAAAAATTCATCCTGTTTACTCCCATTAAAGCAGCATTACTAGAGACAAAGGTAATACCTTAAATAGAGACACGCGGGGAGTATGACAATATTTATGAAAATTAACTTAAGAAGGAGAATGTATTATTTTGAACGAAGGAAAAATATGAAGTTTTATAAAAAGTTCTGGATGAGCTATTAACATGATAATGCTCAAAGTAGGGTGAAGATTGCTAGTAACATTTAAGTTCAACAAAAAAAAAAAAAACAACCAGGCAATGCAAGAATTTTTCCATTCAGCTTATTGTTTCAACATAAAAAGCGAGCTTCAATGCATATTCTGCTCATCAGGAGAAATAAGTTAACTGCTTATTTAAGGAGCTTCATTCAACTTATTTCATTTAGCTTATATTTTTAAAAGGATTTTTTCTTACAACGAAACAGAAATTGCGCAGAAACAGATTTTTTTCTTGAAGCAAAACAGGAGTTGAACATAAAAGGATTATTCAGATATGAGGATAAGTTGAACAGAACTTGATTTTGTCCTTATAATATACGGAGTAATAAAATTTGCACTAATAGGTCCATAATTTGACGTTTTTGGATCAGTGTGATTGCGTAATAAGAACAAGAAAACCAATATAAAGAACAATAGACAAAATTAACAAAAATTAGTAACTCTTGGAAAATTAAAATTAAAATGAAATCTACCTAATATATGGAGTTAGTCTATAGATATTAATTTCATTATGTTAATTCAACACCTACAGTGGGAACAAAGGGTTCCATAACCTACGTACGTAACTTGGTCAACTCGAATAATTCTAGAAACAATTCTTCAAATTGTAGAACTAAAACTAATAGAAAGACAATTTGACTCAAATTACAGATATATAAAGCAAAGCCCTTAAACAATTATCCATGTCGTACCAAAAAATTGCATAACCAGGTCGAAAATTGTAAATTGTGCAGAACTACAAATTTCACCAAGAAATAGAACAAAAATTGAATCTTTCAATTACCTTGTAATCGCTAGGTAGTTGTTGTTGGTGGTTGCAGAAACCGACATCTGTATTGAAATTAGCCGCCGATCGAAATTAGCGATCGTTGGTGTAGCCTCGATCGAAATTAGGTCAACCCACATGCCGCTGTTCTGAAGCTTTCCTTGCTAAACTATCAGATTTAGGGGAATTCGTTGATGATCAGAAGTAGGGGATGAAACTCGCCTTTACTGCCGCTTTTGTACTTGAGCCTTCTTTCCTTTCGTTTTGCCAAGCTTCTTTCAATTTCCAATCAAAGATAGAACCGCTTCTCTTTAGGTTTTCAGCTTTTTTAATTATATTTCTTTTTTTAAGTCATAAATTAGGCTATGGGAGAAAAAAAGCGGACCTTTGCAAAAAAAAGAAAGCAGAAAATTAAAATCTAAAATATAATATATCACGGTTTACATATAAGCGTGATATATTATATATGTGAGTAGGAGGTGCGCTACCTTAATTATCTCGAACCCGTCAGAAAACCGTGATAAAAACATTGAAAATACATTTTAAGACACTTATCAATGGAACCGTGATATATAATGCGAGATAAAAGGGGTTTTTTGTTCAAGTACTCGATGTTAACCATGCCCAGTCGATGTCGACTGACCCCAGCCCGAAAATCATTGTTTTGGGTTCGCAAAGGTAAGCTCAGGTATGATTTCTAACCCCCCCCCCCCCCTCAGTCCATTAATGATACTTATGATAAGAGGAGGGTCAAAGCTCCATGATACAGTAACATATGTAAGGTAAGATCGAGAAAGAAGAAAAAGAAGACCAAGGAGCGCGAGCTGATGGAAAAAGATCCGGGAAAAGAGCAAAAAACAGACGCCTTAATCGTTGAACTATGGCATTATGATGAAGACCTAGATGATCCAGGAGAAGGGCCTAGCACTATGTGGCCATATCTTAAGGGGTCGTAAGCTTAATTGAAGAAGTCGGCCTAGCGACTCAAAAGTCTATGGCATGTATATAGAACCTTTTTAAATCTTTCTTAGGATATTAGGATTTAGATTTTTTTTTATGAAAACCTTTTAAAGATCTGGCTTTAGTTTCTATGGACTAATAAAGTTTCAGGTGTAAAGCATGACAGAAAGACGCAACAAGAGGACAAATCGGAGTTCTAGAAAGCAGTCGAGATCGACCTGACGAGGTCGACATTGACTATGCTAAGGTCGAGCCACACTAAGTAGAGTGATCAACATCGATCACCTTGGAGCCGTAGAAAGCAGTCGACATCGATGAGACCCCATCAATGTTGACCACATAAGGAGGCCCTCGACTTCGACAATCCTTGGCAGCAATGAGTTGTTGTCGACATCGATTGCATCTGTCGATGCCGACTGCTGGCATAGTCAACAACACCTGATCATGACCTCTGTGCATATATCTGTGAGTTGCTTCCTTTATCCTTTGTTTTGTTTTGATTTTATACAGTGAGGACACTGTATATTCTAAGTATGGGGTGGAGGAAGAGCTTATGTGCTTTACATGATCATATTTGCTTAGTTATTTCTTGCATTGCTTCACGTATAGTTGTTTTCAGTGAAAATTTTAAAATTTTCTTATGACTAAAACTCTGAATGGTCTAGAGTATTATGTTCTATTTGGATATTATGTTTGCTATTTGGTCTGAAAAAATGATCCAACGGGGTTTTGAGCAAATGAAAGGACTCACACCTCCGAAAACAAAGAAAGTGTCATGGAAACTTTGACAGGACTCGACGATGCAAAAGTGGATTCATTAGAGATATTGCAACGCAATTGTCTAGTAAAAAGAAAGTCTCAATGAAATGTAAAGTTTTTAGAAAACCACAAAGGGAGGTAAATTGATGTTGCTTTTGACATATGCAATGGTAAAATGATTGAGGACTTTATATTTTCCATTCAAGCATTATTTTCCCTAGCCATTCATTACCTTTGCATTATTAGCCTCCACATCATATCTAAGCCATATGTGCCTCAAAAGAATAGTTTTGCTCCACAAGTTCATATATTGCCCGTTTTTATACCTTTTGACCCATCCGGGGATTATGTTGAGAAATGGAAGTCATATTATGGAGTTGTTATATGGATTGTTATGTTGTGAAATATTATGAAGTTTGATGGCAGGATGATGAAAATATGGAAAATTTAATGAACGAAAGAAAATCCGGTCACCTAGGAGTTAGGTGGATCGACTCTGCTTGCTTGAGATATTAGTTCGAGCGAGATGGGACACAAGGTGAGGAGTCCGAAGCACTAAGTATCCGGGACCATTCATGACACCCATGTTTGTGACTCGTGAGAAAGCAGTGCTAAGGTCATAGAGGTAAAAGCATTATAGTGAAAAAAGCAAAGAGAGAATCAAGAGAGGATGAGGGATGTGGAAATATCATAAAGGAGAAAGTGTATCAAAGAAATAAAGAAAGTTTGAAAGTTTCTCCCTGGATTAGCACCACATTGCCCAAAAATAGCCTACCACTATACCTTTACCTTTCATTCCTATAAAGCTTGCATAAAATCCTCTTGATTATCACTGTTTTGTTGCAAGAAAATTATTTTGCATAACCCCTCCTTTTGTATGAGATGTTGCTTTTATTCACATGCATGGATTTGAAGGCAACAGTACCTTTACGAGGATCACATATGGTTGTTAGGGAAATATGAGAATGGATCCATGATGTTGAGAGTTTTTGTTGGCTTCCGCTGTATGACCATGAAAAGTATTTCTTGGGGACAAGCAAGCTTAAGTATGGTGTGATTTGAAGTCCGCTAAAGTGACCATGTTTTATGCTTACTTTTACTTCAATTCCCGTCTTATATTTGCATTAAGAGTTGGGAATGCTTTGAATTTGTGTACTAAATGCTTATTTGCAAGAAATAGAGGTTTACACAAGTTTTGCTTTAATTGTGCAGAAATTGGAGCGGAATCAAAACCGAAACAAGAAGCTGAGAATCGATGAAGAGCAGTCGACATCGACCGAGTTACTCGACATCGACTGACATGAATGATCAAGAAACTAAGTAAAGAAGAGCCAAGAAAAGACCAGCTACTGGAGAAGAGGTCGACGTTCCATGAGATCGACCGATTCATTGGACATCGACTAAACCAACTGATGCCCGAGGTCAAGTGAAGCTGAAGCACTCAACGTCGACTGAGCCATTCTGCGGATTTGACGCGTTTTGAGGAATCCAAATTGAAGAAGATTTATCAAGCCACGATTTTCCATCTTTTATTTAAATAGACTATTCCTTATGGGTATTTTCCTATTTACCCTAGGGATATAATTTATTTTCCTATTTAGATTTTATCTTCTTTTATTTAGTTTTAGCTTTTGAATAGATATAATTACTTTTCATTGGCTAGCAAGGATTGGTAGCCTATAAATAAAGCCCTTGGGGCTGAGCATGGAATGATCCAATCCAAGACACAACAATTACATTCAGTTTTAGAGTTTTTTAGGGTTTTAGGAAGCTTTAGGGTTTTGACGCTTGCAAGAGGCGACGTTAAGATTGTGAAGACTTCGGTTTTGTTTATCTAATGCATGTTAAGTTTATTTCTTTCATATCAATCATGTCTTTTGCCACTATGAGCGAGTAGTCGCTTTTCTCTTAGGGTCGAGGTGAGCCTAACGTTAGCCATGAATGCTTGATGTTGATATTTGTTATGTCTTGATCATCTCCTACCTTTTTGTGTTTAGCCCTTATCGAAAGAAAATGAATTCATGTTAACAACTTGGATCATAAACATTAAAATTGGTAGAGACAAATTAGGTTTATTTGCAAACGCATATATATATATATTATATATATATATATATATATATATATATATATATATATATATATATATATATATTTGTTGGAAAAGGTGAAAGCTTGTTCCTTTGATGTGAAAACATAATTGTTCGTCTTATTCTATCTTTGTGCATGTGTGGTTAACGTTGTGGTGAACCCTAGCTTTGAGAGATTCTTTTATCATATTCAAAACCTCTTAAGTTGTTACCAAAAACCTTTGCTTTTATGATCGTTGCTTCCTTTTCATCTTTTTATTTTTTGGCCACCTTTACCGACGTTTTCTGAGTTTCTGTTGGAGCCCTCCACATCGACTTCTCTGGTCGATATCAACTGCCCTATATCGGTCGACGATTTGCTGTGTCGACTTACGCTTTGGTTACTGTTTTAGCTCTTGACATCGATTTCTCAGGTCGATATCGATTGCACAATATCAATCGACAATTTTTTGAGTCGATCTGCTGTTATCACTGACTCGACATCGACTACCTCTGTTTATGTCTTTGCAGGTTTTCACTCGAGATCGATAGCCCTCAATTGACATCGACTGTTTCAGTCGACATCGAGGACTTTTGGTTGACTTCTACAAAACGTGTTTACAAGCTACTTCGGATCCGTTGACAAGCTTTCTCGTGGATCAAACCTGATTCTCTTCCATTACAGTGGGGGAGTCTTGAATTTTATTTGATAGGCTAGAGTTGCGATTGTGTTTATATTGTTATATTTACATATTCGATTCTCCCCTACATCAATATGACAGGTAGAAAATGGAAAAACAATAAGATTCTGGATAGATGAATGGATATCTGGAATTAAACTCATAAACCACGACATGTCATCTAGCCCAATTAGCACAGAGGATAAAGTACATAAATTTATTGGTGAAGATAGAAATGGAAGTTAGAGGAACTATGGGAAATTCTTCCAAATAATATAGTGGACAAAATAAAATACACAAAATATTGACGAGTGACATCGAAGACCGCCTATACTGGAAACCAAGCAGACAGGGCTGGTTTACTAAGACATCGACACTAGAAAGTATCACTAGAAATAGAGACACACAAGGACAACCAATGGATTGGATATTGAAGATTGATTGCTATCCAAAAACAAAAAACTTCCTCTGGAAACTAGTCGTGGATGGAATCCCTACAAAAAAAAAGATTGGCTTACAAAGGGGTGGCGGTCCCCCAAACATGTTGCCTATGCAAGTATGCAACCAATATGACGAAGACTCAATACACTTGTTTCTAAATTGTCAATGCACAAGAGACCACATACGAAAAATTGACAACCAAATAAGAGAAATAATAGAGAATATACAAATAACGAACAGAAATATAAAGCAATTGAATACTGAGTTATTTGAAAAACTATCTACAAGCCAAAAAACAAAGCTTGCCACTATATGGTGGTGCATCTGGACAATCAGAAACAAGATTATTTTTGAGGAGGATCATAATTTTCAAAACCAACAACGACAAGACCAATATACAAGATATCACCTAACACAATGGAAAGAATCCAAATAAATCTTTTAGGAAGACGAGGAACGTAGAGGAAAACCAGCGCAACCAACCTAAAGGAAAAGGAAAAATTTGCGATGGAAAAAACCAGCGGAAGGATCTTTCAAACTGAACTTGGATGCGGCAGTGAGTTATTCTAGCATGGTGACTACTGGAATAGTGATTCGTGATCACTGTGGATCGATTGCCAATGTTTGCATTGTGGGGAGTCATCTACTCTCAAGGCGGAAGCGTTGGCTTTTCACTTGCCCGTTAGCTCGGGATTTCGAGGGTCGAGGTTGAAAGTGATTGCCTAACGATTATCAATGCTTTTAATGGGGTCTAGAGTTGCCTTTGGGATATTGAGATCATCATAGTGGACGCTCGGAAGATGATTCAAGATTTTCACACCTTTTCTTGCACTCATGTGTTCAGGGACGTTAATATGGTTGCAGATAAAGTGGTGTACCTTCGGCTCTCCCTAAATCACGACCCTTCCGTGTCTCATTCCGAACTCTAGATTCTCGTCCGTAAGGATGCTCTTGGGTAGTGGGTGACCTGGGCCGGACTCTACCCAAACTCTTACTCTATATAAAAAAAAGAAAAGTAGAGTAATACTCCCTCCGTTTTTTAATATAAGGCATTTGACTTTTGTGCACGTAGTTTAAAAAGCTAAAAACTATATAAAATATTAATTTTTTTAATTAATTTTTTTTACATTATAATACTTACTATTAATAAGTATTATAATGTAAAAAAATTTAATTAAAAAAATAAATATTGTATGTAGTTTTTAGCTCCTTAAACCATGTACACAAAAGTCAAATGCCTTTAGGGGTGTTGTGTAAACACGAGTAGCTCGAATTCGACTCATATTCGCTCAATAAAAACTCGACTCGAGCTCGTTCATTTTCTAAACGAGCCGAGTATGAGCACACTTTTAAGCTCGGTTCAAAGCTCGGCTCGTTCGAATTAAACTCAATAGCTCGAATTTTATGGAATTTCTAAAATTTTCTTAAAATTATTATATAATGAGCAAATAAAACTGCCTATAGCTCGAAAAAAGCTCGGCTCGAGCTCGTTCATTTCCTAAACGAGCCGAGTATGAACACATTTTTAAGCTCGAGCCAAAATTTAGGCTCGGCTCGAGCTCGTTTATATTATAAACGAACTGAATATGAACAAGCAATACTCGGCTCGTTCGACTCTAATAACAACTCTAAATGCCTTATATTAAAAATAGGAGAGACTAAATAAATAAAAATTCTTCGAGGATTTGAGTTTTCATTTCGCGGCCCCTCCAACTCCGAAATGCCAAATCTCCCTCCTTCACAAGATTCCGTATAAATATATATATATTTTTTCCATTTTCATTTCTCCATTTTCTGTCTTTCCGGAGAGAGAGAGAGAGAGAAAGAGAGAGGGAGAACGAGAGAGAGAGCGCGCGCGAGAGAGAATGATTTTCTTTCTTTTCAGGGAACCGGCCGGATCCATCATCATACCCTGTCTGCAAATCGATGAACGAATTTATTGAGCTCGATCGAACTCCCAATCTGTCAGGTTTTCTTTTCGATTTCCAGCTATCTCCTCGGTTAAGAAAACCCTAACCCTAGCCCTTTCTACAATTTTTCCTTTCCCATTTCGATTTTCCGGTCGATTCACGTCGCAATTAGAATCGTTTCGAATCCGAGAAAATTTGAATTCGGATCTGTACTTTTAATTTGTTCGGTTGGGGTGAAACCATGCCGTCTCACGCGGATCTGGATCGCCAGATTGAGCAGTTGATGGAATGCAAATCGTTGTCGGAGGCGGAGGTGAAGAGTTTGTGTGACCAGGCGAGGGCGGTTCTTGTGGAAGAATGGAATGTTCAACCGGTGAAGTGCCCTGTCACCGTCTGCGGTGATATTCACGGCCAGTTCTACGATCTCATTGAGTTGTTTCGGATAGGTGGGAAATCTCCCGATACTAACTATCTTTTCATGGGAGATTACGTAGGTAAGCAAGCAGTCGAAGCTTTAATTCTTCATCATTTTATGAATTCATTGCATATTCTTGTCTGATATTTGTAACTATTTATTGTTTATGGTTAATATAATAAAATTAGAAAATAAGGAAGAAACAACTTGATTACACAGCTTCGCGTGTGACATTTGTGATTCTTGAGTTAGTAATTTTATCAGATGTCGGAAACATGTGTTTTTGATAATTGTTGAGAATCGTGTCATTTTCCTTTGCTTAAATAGAGAATATGGTGAACTTGTGAATTGTGATACATGAAGGACAGTTTACAAGCGAATAAAGTGTTTAGATAGATTCTTTTATCTTTCTTTCTTTTTCGTTGAGAAAAGATACTCTTTTTTCATGAGTGATCCAGCAGCTGTACATAGGGAGGCGCTGTAGAAACTTAATTCACACTAACTAGATTCTGATAATAATTCTTGATGAAAATTAAATCTAGAATGTTGCTTGACGAATCCATTGAGATCTCATGGTCAGATGTGAGATTTCAGTATGCTAACTAGTTTTAAGAAAATCCTAGTTTCTCTTTAATTTTGACTAATTAATGACGGATTTTTCTATCGGCATAGGAGCTAGTTGAGCAATTTTTAAAATAAATTATGGGGTTCATCCATGTTATTTAGGGAAACAGTTTTGTAATTCGGCTTCTTATCCAAGGGATAGGTTAGACGAACCGAATTAAATAATGATTCTTGAAACATTTATCTATATATCAGTGATCCCCACTTTTTCCATTAGGTGCCTCACTCATACCGGCTGTATAGTAAAGGAGGGTGCGAGGGGCCTTGGGAAGGTCAGTTCACCCCAGTGTTTAAAAAAGCCAAGTCCAGGTGTGCTTAAGCCCAAGGTGCCAAGTCTAGTGCTTGCCTTGGTCAAGGCGCATCAAGGGTGGAAAAGCCCACCAAAGCGCTGAAAAGCTACTGGCAATGGGCTTTTCTTTTCTTTTTCCCCTATTTTGTTTGATTATGATATACTCCCTCCGTTCGGCAAAACTTGTCATTTTAGCTTATTTCACAAGTTTTAAGGTAATCAACAAATGTACTAATTTACCCTCAATTATTACCCTCCTTTTTTACTTTATCAAAAACTACAACTAACAAACCATCAATCATATCAAGGGCATTTTTGTAAAGTGAAGGGCAAAATACCTACAATGACAAGTTTTTTTGAACAAAAATAACACCCTAAAATGACAAGTTTTGCCGAACGGAGGGAGTATTACATATCTTGGCTGTATTCGGATCCATATATTTTTCTTTTATTTAGAAAATATTTTGTTATTTTTTTTGAAGATTTTAGCATCTTTTTTTCTTCATGAATGTTCAGTCCTGCCCTATATTCTTCACATCTCTTATTCTCCCTTTCTTCACTCTACTTCCCTCCCTCCTTTGTCTGCCCTTCTTCCTTTTGGTGGAGTTGCTTTGTTGTGATGATGAAGGATACAAGTGTGTGGACGAAGGTGATGGGGATTTCGCTCCATGGCTTGACATTGAGGAAGAAAAGGATGCAGATGGCATTGATGGTTTTGCTTGACCCACTCCCTAATCATTCTTCCCAATCAGCTTGACTTCTTTCTATTCTTTAATCTTCTATGCTCATTGTATTCAGTACTTTGTGATGCATTAGATTTGGGTTTTTTACTTGCTTAACTAAAACTTTGTTTTATTACAATAATATGTTTTCAATTTGGTTTTATTTCATCAAGGATGGGTTTTATAGCATTAAACTCGAGTAGTAAGGTGTTTTGAATGTTTTATGAAAAAGCCATCACCTTTGCTTTGAAGCTCGCTTAAGCTATATGTATGTCTATTGCCTTGTGTCGCCTCTAGTTTTTAACAACAATGGTACACCCCAAATGATCTTACCCCAACACAATGGGTTGCCATAAGGCTTAAGCAGATTATATACATTAGAAGTGCAAAACTTACCTTATAGCTGCATTTGGCCCCTACGAGAGCAACATTTGATTCTAGTCTCTGACTTTGCGTGCCATCTGTCATCCAACACTATCATTTGCCCTTGTATATACTGTCCACAGGCTCCTCCTCCAAGCAAATTCCATGTATTCCATGTCAACCAAGAAAAAATGATACCCCCATCGCCTAAAATTCTATTCTTCCCCTATAAGCAATTCCTGTAATCCAAAGCCTTCTTGACGCTGCAAGAATGCCTTGAACCGAAAATTCATGAACTCCCCATCTCCAATATGGTCTGTTCAAGTCTTCCAGCTTAAGATACTTTTCTTGCACCACAGCTTCAAGTTTTGGTATTTTTCACTAGACCGTGTCACTTTTGCAGGTGATGTAGTTATTTTGCATTTGTTGGTTAGCTTCTTCTTCCATGAGGTCTTCACCATCGATATGCCTGTCATAAGACTGTTGAACAAACAGAATTAAAGGTTAATGAAACAGATAATTTGGTGTATCTTTATGGCTTGATTCCTCCCTGGTATTCATTGTGTTGCAGTCTGGAAATCTCGTGGAAATAAATGTTTTACTTGTTTCAGTTTCCCAAAGAAATGTATAAATATGGAACAAAATTAAGTTCCTGTGTATTTTACAACAACTAACACCCCTGTGAATCTCGCGCAGGGTAGGGTTTGGGGGTCAAAGATGTACACATCCTTTCCCCTGGGGAGGGCGGGAGAATGCTTTCTGTGAGACCTATTGTGCAGTGTGAACTGTGAAACTGCCTGTAGTGATAGATATGAATATTGGATAGCCATGCAAAGAAATATAATAAGTGTAAATGATGAGTAAGAATAATAAAACACACGAGAAAGTATGGCGAGAAAATAAAGGGAAGAAGCAACACCACTAACACACAAACTACACAGACAAATAAATGTTCAAATATCATGTAACTTGTTTAGAAGCTCATTCCTCATGAAGCTCCATAGTCCGTATTATCATTAACTTGTTGGATGTTGTAGGATATGTCCTCTTTTGTATAATGTTAAACTGTCTGTTTACTTTCTCAGATCGTGGATATTATTCAGTGGAGACTGTTACCTTGCTTGTGGCCCTGAAAGTACGTTATAGGGACAGAATCACAATCCTCAGAGGGAACCATGAAAGCCGACAAATAACCCAAGTGTAAGTTATTTTTTGCTTACCTTGTGGGGAGAATTTAACACTTTATCAAGCGAAAAAGGAGAGCTGCTTTCTTTCCCCTCTTAATTTATTAGCTGTGTGTTATGTGCTTCCATACAGCACTTTTGATGTGTCTTGTACAATAGCTTTTCTTATTATGATTTATATAAGAGGATATGTGTGTATGTGTGTCTTATTTATGCTACCATTCAAGCATATTGGTTATGGTTCTTATGAAACTTGTTTTGGAATGTTGATTATCTTTGTTTGTCGTGTATTAGAAAGACAGTAATTTCTTTGTTACTTTGTTCTGTGGCTTTTTTTTCATGAGTATTTGGGTCCACTTTGTGAGCCTGAATGCTCATCTGTTCTCACGAGAGCTGGCCTTTGATGAACCGCCATTACACGGATGTACTGTTCTGTTTGCACAGAGGGCGCCCTCCTGGGTAAATGACCAGTGGTCTCAAGGAAAACCTTTGGCTTTTGAAGGGTCATTTACCAACAAAGTTCTTTTTCTGCTGCATGCATTCCTGTTAAAATTGCTTTGAGTTGTTGGAGAAATAATAACTTCCCTGAAGATTATTGTATAATGTCCTTGACTGTTGTCATTGATTACTGTCAGCATGTGCTGGTGGGAATGTGACTAAAATTGTTCCTATGAAGATTTTTGTACAACTAGGCCTTCTTTGTCATCATACCTCATCAATGTGATTTACACCAACGGTGATGAATTTGTATAGCATGTTTCTCTGTCTGCTGCTTGTTTTTTCTCTAAAAATTGCATTCATTTATTGGACTAATGACAACTTCCTTGGATACTATTGTTTTATGTCCTTGCCTATTATCATTGATGACTGTCAGCATGTTCCGATGGGAATGACTAAAACCGTTGTTATGTGGATGCACTATGTCCTAGATCTTCTTTGTCATCATACCTCATCATTGTGGTTTTCACCATTGGTGAATGGTAATGAACATGTCACATTTTCATACACGCGAAAGGTTTTCTTGGATTGTCGTCGTCAGACACGTTTTTTTTTCTGGCTAGTTTCATAATATGGACTATGGAATACCTGTTTACAAATTTGGTGCAGGTATGGGTTTTATGATGAATGCTTGAGGAAATATGGAAATGCCAACATCTGGAAGTACTTCACTGACCTCTTCGATTATCTACCTCTCACTGCCCTCATTGAGAGTCAGGTATAAGTAGTGCATTCGTGCAAATATTCTCATGTCCTTTCAGTTTTAGTGACCTTTTCATGAAAACAACTGGGAGTTGTATGGCTTTCTTTCATAGGTATTCTGTTTACATGGAGGACTTTCACCATCATTGGACACCTTGGACAACATCCGTGCCCTGGATCGTATTCAGGAGGTATGTTGGTGATTCTCTGTTACAGTATGCTTAATGTTTTAATGGTAGCCCTCCCTCTTCTTCCTCTAATTGGCCATGCATTGGTGTGGCTCATTAGTGCAAATGAGTTTTTTTACCCTTCCAGCCAAAGATTAGTCTCAACTTTGCTCCTCTGGTGGTTCTATTCTATTGTTATTGTATTAAAAGAAAAAAAAGAAAGACAAAAAGCCAAAGACTATTCCGCTCCCAATTGTTTCTAAAATGTTTAAATGAGCTATTAGTGTCTGTCGCTTTCCTCGAAGTGCATAGTTGGTTCTGTGATAATATCCATAAACAACATAGTTGATGAATTAAAAGCTTCTATATGTTTTCCTCATTGAATAAAACCTTTTCCTTCAAGTCTGTGCTTCAAATACTAAAGAATTAAAGACCAGGGGCGTTGCCATAGCCTATAGCAACCTCAGAAGTCAAAACCTACCGGCGCCTGCCTTGACCAAGGCGCCTTTGCAGTGGAAAGGCACTCCAAAGGCGCTCGAGGTGCACCATAGGCGCGTTGCGCGTCTTTCATTGCTTTTCTTTTTTCTTGTAAAATTCTGATTTCATTGATTTATAGGGATGAATAACCTTCCATTTGTTTTAACTATAAAATCTTTTTAGTTTTGGAAAATATATTTAAACAAAAATTGAAGATTTTATTTTCTATATTTCATTGTTTATCCTTTCCCTTATTTAAAAAAATCTGATCAGCCCTTACCTATTCCTCCTACATGTCTGATTCCTCCCTTCTTCACCCACACCTACCATTCTACTTCTCTCCATTCTCTATCCTTCTCCCTTTTTGGAGTTGCATGAAGAATTGAAGATCTTCATTGGGGGCCAATTGCCCGTGCTTGGGTGTGAACGAACAAAGATTTAATCTGCGATCAAGCAGAGGTCGAAAGGTAGGGCAAGATGTAGCAGGTGGTAGTAGCTCACTTACCGAGCAACTCAAATCACAAGAAGAGGAGGCGGAGGGTGAAGGATACAAGTCTGTTGATGCAGGTGATGGGGACTTCGTTCCTTGTCTCAACATTGAGGAAGAAGAGGATGCAGATAACCTTGATGATATCGTTTGACCCACTTCCCAACCGTCCACCAGTCCTCCCCATTCCACTTGAAGACTTTCTTTTCTTTATTCTCTTATGTTTTAGACTTGCATTTTGTATCTATGATGCTTTAGACTTGGTTTTATTACAATATTAGGTTTTCAATTTGGTTTTATTTCATCATGAATCATGAACATATTTTATACTAATAAACTTGAAACTAACAAAAGTTTAAAGCGCTTTTACATGATTTATGGAAAGGTGATCGCCTATGCCTCTAAGGCGTGCTATAGCGCTAGGATAGTCCCATCGCTTTTTGTCGCCTCTAGCTATTTTAAACACTCCTTGGTGTGATTATTTTGTTGATCTGAGTAGGTTTTTTACTTATTGTGGAGATTGTAAGTTGATGCGTGTCATGGGATGCTAACTTGTTTGTTTCCTTCAATGTCATTAAAAGAGCTTTGATTCTTCTCCATCTGATGTTCCAAGCTCTTATATATGCTTTGAGCAGGTTCCACACGAAGGACCTATGTGTGATCTCTTATGGTCAGATCCCGATGACCGGTGCGGCTGGGGTATCTCCCCTCGGGGTGCTGGCTACACATTCGGACAGGACATAGCTACCCAGTTCAATCATACAAATGGACTTTCTCTTATTTCAAGGGCCCATCAGCTCATAATGGAAGGATACAATTGGTGTCAGGTTTGGCATATCTACCCATTTAATCTTTCTACAATTTCTCTCATCTTATGTTTACATTATTCACACACAAAAAAATGTCTGTACAGGACAAGAATGTTGTTACGGTATTTAGTGCTCCCAACTATTGTTACCGCTGTGGGAATATGGCTGCAATCCTTGAAATTGGGGAGAACATGGAGCAGAATTTCCTCCAATTTGACCCTGCTCCTCGCCAGATTGAGCCTGACACCACTCGCAAAACGCCTGACTACTTCTTGTGATTCACCTGTTCGCCAGAATTTCCTCCAATTTCACCTCCTCGCCACTCGCAAGCAGGAGTTTTGTAACATGTCAACTGTCAAGTGTAGATTTTTGTCTCTGAAAAGTAGGATTTTTATCCTCCTTCCTAAGATCAGATCAGCATTCATTCTTTTCTTTGGAGTTTCGTCCGTCCTTCACTGCTGCTGCAACACAATCTCGATGGACGAAGGACCTGTAAGAAATTGATGGAAGCCTCGAATTTTAGTTTCATTTACTTTGTATATTTTTTTTTCTTCTGGATTAGACAATCCAAAAGCAACAAAATGCCAAACAATTACTATTTTCTGTGATGCATTCTCCAGATTGCAAACAGGTTTTGAGACTTTCATCACCTCACCTTTTTTTCTCCTCAGTTCTAAAGGGTTCTGTTTGTGTTTGTGGAGTTCTGTGACTTTGATGATAAACTTTAGGATTGAAAAGTTAGCATCCATTTTACTTATTAATTAATTTTTATTGTAATTGTGTTAGAATGGAAGCCTTAAGCCAATTTTAGAAAAGATACTAGGATACTCAAAATACTACCCCTCTGTTTGGCAAAACTTGTCATTTTAGCTTCTTTTACAAGTTTTAAGACAATTAATAAATGTACTAATTTACCCTCAATTATTACCCTCATTTTTTACTTTATCGAAAACTACAACTAACAAACCATCAATCATATCAAGGGTATTTTTGTAAAGTGGAGGACAAAATATCTACAATGACAAGTTTTTTTGAACAAAAATAACATCATAAAATGACAAGTTTTGCCGAACGGAGGGAGTAATTTTTATTATTATTCTCTGTCACATCATCCTGCATTCCATTCTTACTTTTTCCCCTAAAACTTGCCCCTTTTGTTCGTCACATCATCCTGCATTCTATTCTTACTTTTTCCCCTAAAGCATACTCCTTTTGTTCACTTTAGAATATTAATTTTGTTCATAAAACATTTTATTATAGGTACTTTTGCATTTACTTTACGAAAATGTCTTGTAATGATTAATTGATTGTTAGTTGTAGTTTTTGATAAAGTAAAAAAGTTGTCTAATAAATGAGGGTAAAATAGTATATTTGTTGATTTTTTTAAAAGTTGAGCACAAAGCTAAAATGACATATTTTGACGAACGGATTGAGTATTTTTTCATACCAATTCAATTTACAAATATATCCCTCTTCAATAATTATTTTCATTTTTTAATTTTATTATTATATTCATTTTTAATTAATAAAATATTATTTTAGTATATCTCACAACAGTCATTTTAGCATAACAACAATAACAACAATCATTTTAGTATATCTCACACCTAAAAGGGTCTTAGGGTCTAGTAATAGTACCATTTCCCTCAACAAAGTTGAGAGGGTGTTTCAATAAAAACTGAAAATGTTTAAAAAATATATATAAGAATATATAAGAAGGCACTCAAATGAAGTAAGACAAACATAACAATATGAAAAATCTTAGATAATGCAATGAGAAATGGGGGGGGGGGGGGTGCATGAATAAAGGAAAGAAGAAACTAAAGAAACATTGTACAACGACGAATACGCCTCAAGACACCTATTACTATCCCTCTTTGACAATGATTGCTCTCCTCTACTCGGTCTATCTCGTTCCAACTCTTCGGTAATCTCTAAGACGACAAAATCCTGTTTAAGCACCTCCTTCCAATTTTTCTTCGGTCGCCCTGTAGAACGCCATACACTCTCGGAAGCAAGGTTATCACACCTATGCACTATTGCGTTCGAGTCTCTCCTTTATACATGACCAAACCACCAAAGTCTTTGACTCACACATCTTGTTATTTACAGGACAAAAAGCTCTTGCATGCAGGAAGTTGATCAATGAAGACAATGGAAGGGGGTTTCCCACGCCAAGTCTCTCATGAGACTTAGCATGTCGGACCCGTTCAACGCGCTTAAGTCATCATCTAATTCATCATCTAATACACTTTGATATTATTAATTGAGAGAACCCTAGAGGGTAGGCTCCATGGTCATGGAGTGCTAAAATTTTCATTTCGTTTATGGATTGAAGCTTTGGTTTGATTAAGTTATGAGATTTCTAGTTTTATTCTATTCTATTGATTAATATTGATTCTCTTACGATTATTATTGAATATTGTGGATTTATTGACCTGTGAAACTAGTTGAGATTATTGGTAGGATTTTGTTGATTCTTCGTAGCAAACCTTAATCCATAGTAGCAAGCATGTCTTTTAGGACTCATAAGACTAAATTGGTGTGTATAGAATTAGTTATATGTTAAATACTGACTCATAGTTTGGTATTGCATGTATCCTGGTTAATTCTTAATCTTATTGCTACTATTAAGTTAAATCTTGAGCGTGTTAGGGTTGCCTAATTAGTATTAGGACTAATCTGACTAGTAATTTTCATAAGACCAGGACATGAACAATAATAGGATGAAAAGAGAACTTGAAGAAGAATCAATGATCAATATGACCAAACTAAAGTGAATTTTTTAGATGAAACTATTTTCTTAATTGTTAATTATCACTAACTCATTTATAATTTATTTTGTTTCATTATTCTCAATCACAAAAACCCTCGTTCTCTTCTAATTGGTAAATATACATTACATAGGAATACCTGATTCTCAGTGGGATCAACCTCTTACTTGCTCACTATACTAGTTTGTAGGTTTGAGTTTTACTTTTGATAGGAATAACGACAAATTTCTCCTGTCACTTTTACATCATTGGTGTCTACCCTTCTCTTCTCTTGATCGAGAATCGTATGGGCAGTTTAATTAGCATTAGAGTGGAGCGGTTTACCTAGACCGATAAGAATTAACAGGGAAGAGGAGAACGTGGGTACTAAAAGAGATTGCTTCATATTTTATAAGTACTAGGGTTGGATTTGTTATGTATCTTTAATACGTTTTCTATGGTGAATGGCAAGTCTAATATATGTTATAAACAGGAGCAATTAATTCAATTGGGAGCTGATTGATAGTTATGAAAGACAATCGATCTAAAGTAGGTTTCAAACGTTATGATTTTGGAAAAGTAAGTGTCTTAATAACATTAGATATGGATTTTATGACATGAAATTTGAATTTCGAACTATCAGATTACTTGTTCTTATAATGTGATGTCTTTTATGTGAATTGTCTTTTTCTATAGATGGCACAAGCGGTTTGTGATTGTATTTCATGTACTAGGTTGATCATTAGGATGTGAATTGCGGTAGCTTTCTTCAATTAATATTATAAATTGCATTTTATGGGGTTGTTTAAAATTATTCCTATGCGATGATTATGTTAATTTATATTTGTTTATGAACTAGTGATGACATAGACAGTTTATACTCTTGTAGACCAAACCAGTTGCGTTATAAGGAACTTAGGGTGAATTTTGAGAGAGAAGAAGCAAGAGCAGGTCGATGCCTTGGTAGGACTCGATCATCATAACCAACAGAAGGTAACATGTTTGGAGGTTCCAACTGGGATCGCAACATTGTTGACCCTTTCATGTCCAGGCACATCAGAGCAATTTTGAACACCATAGGAGATGGTCACTGCATATATCAAGCTATGTCAAAATTGGCTTTACCGCACGAGAAGTCAATGTTCGCAGATATAAAAGGGTTGTTGTGTAACCATTTAGAATGAAATGGTGAACTTTTCGCTGGTTGTTACATGGGAGGTTATTCGTTGCAAGAATTTGTCAACCTATAAAGTTACGCGGGACTAGTGGGAGGTGATTAAAGATACTGGATAGAGTTGCCAATCGTAGGTATTGTGGTTTTCTATGGTCTACCAAGTATCACTTTTGGTCTTAGCTTGACACCGGCCCTTTAAGTGCCTCCCTATGTACACCCAATAATCATATATCGCCCCTCGGGATGCAACAGTAGCGTTGACTTGCATTAGAAACCAAGGTCATTTTACCGTTGTCAGTTTGTTACATTTTACTCTCCCTTCAATTGTATTTCATTTACCAAGATCATTTTGAAAACCTCTTATTCTTTGCCGTAGTAGCACAATCACTCGTGTAATAGAAATTAAAAAATTAACAGTCTAGTATACTTATTGTAGGTATGTTTTTCCCCTAATGCTCCTCTACCTAAACCTATGCATGAATGACGCATATAATCACTCAAGCGTCAACGGATGGAATGCTCATTTCCATGCGTAATTTGATAAATTTAGTGTATTGCGGGTTTATGAAGGTCATCCACTACAACATGTCTCGCAATTGTAACACTATAATGTATGGCGTCTCTAAAATAAAATTGTACCATCATTTATTAAAACATCCATATTATCTTATTTCACCTACCTACCTATTTACTTATCTACCTTACCTACCTACCTACCCATATATATTTGATACAAGGTAAGGTTTTGGGAGGTGTTAGACCTTGTTAATCCACCTCGCAATGATGTCTCTTTGGACGAGGGACATGAACTTCGAGTGGGGTATGAGAGCCTTATGGTCCATAAAGTGTTTGAGGTGAGCTACCTTATCTGTAACCCGATTAATTTCACATATCTGTATATTTTATAAGTTTAATTATACAATTTTTTTACTTTTAAAAGATAAATATAGTAAAACTTGTTGTAAATAGTAATGAGATACAACGCCTGATGGGACGTTATACAATGTTTCTTCTAACGTTGTGGTCCCATTACCTTTCAACCATAAATGGCTTACACTAAATGGCTTATAATGTCATTGAACCTTATTAACCCGTCTAAACTGACTATACAACGTTAAATTTGACATTGTACTTTGGGCCGACCCGATCATCCCTTCCCCATCATATCAATGCTGAAACTTTTTTTTATTGCAACCTCTAATCGGACATTGTACATTCTTGAATCGAAGTCATCGGACGTTGTGCAAAGTTTGATTTTTTTTATTAGGTAATAATTCGGATGAGAAATCCCTATCCGAAAGCATCCCGACGGATGAGGTCTAAAAGACCTGTGTCAAGATATAAATCTGGTCCCCTGGTAGAGTAGCAAATGTGTGCAACCTTATCCGCTACCCGGTTACCAATACGGGGAATATGTGATATTTCTACATTCTTAATTTGTTGGAGAAGGTCTTTGATATCTGACATAATCATTTCTATTTCCCAAGGACATCCGACTTGGGTGCGTAAATTGTCCGTGATGATTTCTAAATCTCCTTCTATTATTAATTCTGATATCTTTAATTCCCGAGCTTTTTTTACCCCAAGGCGGAGAGCTAGCGCTTCCACCATAAGGGGGGATTGTCCCCAAGTAGCATTACCACCAATGCTGATGGGATCCCCTTCCCAATTCCTGATGATGAAACCAAAAGAGCTGTTTGATGCCAATATGAATGATCTGTCAAAGTTTAGTTTGTATTATATCTACGGTGTATATAAGAGGACTTGTGTCCCTATATACACCGCAAATCCGCGGATTAAAAGTTGCTAATCAACGTCGGATTTGACGTTGTAACGTTAATTATAGTACAACGTCGGATCCAACGTTGTAATATGTGGTATGCAACGTTGTGAATCTAAGGCCAGGACGGGGTGGGTTGGGTAGATTGCAACGTCCAATTGGATGTTGTAAAGTGGGCTTTCAAAATGCAACATCCAATTCGATGTTGTAAACCGGGCTTTCAAAATGCAACATCCAATCCGACGTTACGTCCGAATTTTTTTTCCAAGGCAAATTACTAATACATGATCAACGTTGGATCCGACGTTGTAACAACTTCTAATCCGACGTTGTTACAACGTCCAATTGAACGTTAATTTGCGGTGTAGATAGGAAATTTTTTTTTTTTTTTTGTTTTTTTTCCGTGGATCTTCCCTTTCACTCGAAATCCTTGTGCGCGGAGTCTGCAACTGCAAGCAAAGCAACCCACACCCAAAAAAAACACACAGATAGAGAGAGAAAATGGCACTAAAAACAAACTCCAAAACTCCGTGGCCATCGCCATGCTCGATCTCCACTCTCTTCCTCGTCGTTTCTCTCTCCTTCATCGCCTCCATCGTCGTTTTCATCTCTTCCTCCTCCACCAACAACCACAATCGGTCCCCTCAAAATCCCCAAAATTCCATCTCAGTCTACATCGCAGAGCTCCCCAGATCCCTCAGTTACGGCCTCCTCGACCAGTACTGGACCTTGCCCCACGATTCCCGGGTCTCCTACGACCCAGATCACGGGCCCGGGTCGACCAAACCGACCGTCCATACTCCCGGTTTTCCGCCATACGCTGATAACCCTCTGATCAAGCAGTACAGCGCGGAGTACTGGATCTTGGGAGATCTCATGACTCCTTCCAATCTTCGAACCGCTTCGTCTTTCGCGAAACGGGTGTTCGATTCCACCCAAGCTGACGTCATTTTGGTCCCCTTCTTTGCCACCCTCAGCGCTGAGATGCAGTTGAGTGTCAACCCTAGGGTTTTCAGGAAGAAGGTGGCAGAGAACCACGATTATGCGAGGCAGCGAGAGGTAATTGATCTCCTCAAGAGCTCCCAGGCCTGGAAACGTTCCGGTGGGAGAGATCACGTCTTTATACTGACTGGTATGCTTGCCCTCAATTTCCTCCCTTTCATCGTTCACGATCTATTTCAAGCTTTGTGATTGTCAATTGAGAGACCTAGGTTTAATTTGAGGACGAATTCGAATCTCACCACACTTTATCATTATCATTTAGGTGCTATTGGAGTATGTATTTGTGACATTTGTCCCTAATTTTTTTTTATTGGATGTGCATTTTGATAGAGCTTTAGTAAGCCATAGCTGCTTATGTGTGTTGTAGTGTGTAATGTATGGAATCTGTCAGGTTTTTTAAACCTTGGGGCATTATTTGGCAGACCCAGTTGCAATGTGGCATGTTAAGGAGGAGATTGCACAGTCCATCCTCCTTTTGGTTGATTTTGGTGGGTGGATTAGGGCTGATACCAAATCATCGGTGAATGGAAGCTCTTCGGAAAGGATTGGCCACACTCAAGTTTCGCTGATAAAGGACGTGATTGTGCCTTACACTCATTTGCTGCCTCGATTGCGTCTCTCAGAGGATTGCCCCCGTCACACTCTTCTTTACTTCAAGGGTGCTAAGCATAGGCAGCGTGTAAGTCAGTTTTACCTGCTAGACGTGTTATCATATAGCTAGCTTAGGTTTCCTGTTGCTAATAATCATCACAAGCTTTCTTTCCGATGGCCAACAAATTTCGATGATTAGCCATTGCTTTACAAGGGCATAAATTGTGTGATTGTTCCGTGACAGCTTTAACTCCTTACCTGTCTAGTGAAGCCCCCTTGGGATGGGTGTTCATTATTCGCTCATATCTCAGACTTAGTTTTTTCAACTCCTTACTTTGCAGCTGAAATAAAAACAAGATTACATTGGCAATGTTATACTGACGGCTAGCTAAAATTGTGGTTCATTTGGCACTCTGTTCTTTGATTCCCATCACATATAGACCCTTAATTTTTATCACCCTTGTCACCCTTCCCTTAATTTAGAGTGCATTTGGATTGTTGATTGTTCTGGTTGGTTTGGGTTTCTTTTAGCAAATATTGGTCATCATGCAGTTACAGAACTCGTTTCCTTCACCAGTCTTTTTTCTATCATGCTACTACATCTATTACATGTGCATACGTCAAGGTGCTTTTGGTGTCTTAGTTACATTGAAATCTAATTGATTATTGCTTTATTGATTTGACTGCTTGTATCTTTGTCAATATTTGTGATTCGGCTGAGAGATCGATTTTGTTTTAAAGGGAGGGATTGTTCGAGAACAACTGTGGAACTTATTGGTCAATGAGCCAGGAGTTATCATGGAAGAAGGTTTTCCGAATGCTACCGGAAAAGAGCAGTCAATAAGAGGCATGAGAAACTCGGAGTTCTGCTTACACCCAGCTGGGGATACACCCACATCATGCCGGATCTTTGATGCCATTCAAAGTCTGTGTATACCAGTCATTGTGAGTGACCATATCGAGCTCCCATTTGAGGGGCTGATCGACTATTCGGATTTCTCTATCTTTGTTTCGACAGCAAATGCGTTGCAGCCAAATTGGCTCATGCAACAGCTGAGGAGCTTCCCTCAAAAGCAGAGAGAGGAATATAGGCAAAACATGGCCCGAGTTCAGCCCATTTTCGAGTATGATAATGGCCATCCGGGTGGCATTGGGCCCATTCCACCTGATGGCACAGTAAACTACATATGGAGGAAAGTTCACCAGAAGTTACCAATGATCAAGGAAGCCATTGTTCGAGAGCGACGGAAACCACCTGGTACATCTATTCCTCTTCGTTGCCACTGTACTTGAATGTTTAGTCTCTGTAGACTATAGTATGTTGTTATCTTTGTATAGTTATTCATAACCATCACAGCTATATGTGGGTTTTGTTCCTTATTTCTACTACATAAAGCATTAGAAAACATAGGGAAGCTCTCTATATTGTTTGAACTACTGTCAATCAAGGGAGACTTTCGGAAGCAGTTAGGTTGTGATTCGGAATCACAGGAATTGAAAATTTACACTCATTGTCGTATTTGCGTTTCCTTGAAAACATGAATTAGAAAAGGGATTTCTTAACCTGGCTAAGAACAGGAGCCCAGCACTTGAGGTACGATGTCCTTCACCTGAACATTCTTAATCCTGTGGTAAAGTAACATGAGCTGAACAAAGACAATCTGGGAAGCAGCAAAAGGAGTGGACAAGGTCGGACCTCTAGTAGTAGTTGGTTCCCCTTGTCCTTCATGAGTTTTGTCATTTTCTTCGTTGCTTGATTGTTTAAATTCCCCTTTACTTGTCACTTAGTAGAGATGTATTCAAGAGGTTTGTGTACGACTACGGACTACCTCCACACACACGGGTTTGATGTTAATTGTGTCTGAGTTCTATAGTTGATATGCCAATATGCCAATTTACCATCATCTTGGTGTAAGAATGAAACATGCTTTACCCTCTCTTTTCCTTTTAGCATCAGCATTAGTAGTTTGCTAACGGTACCATAGAATATTTAATTTCAAGTTTGGGTGGATTTGTTCAAAGATGATAGCTACAATATGTGTTCTTAGCCAGGTTAAGATTGCTCCTAGAGTTGTTAAAGTTGAGTAAATACATGCAAAACATTTTGTTTTTACTGTGTAGGTTCTTTAAATTTATGCCTTTTTACCTTTTCAGTCCAGTCTCTTTCTTTCTTAGCTGATAAAGCATTTGTTTCCTTTTGAACTTGCATATTGATGATGGATTGTTTCATCCGCATATTGATAATGGATTGTTTCATCCATTTGTTTCGGTTGTCCCTATATCCACCACAAATACGCGGATTAAAGCTGTTAAACAACGTCAGATCCGACGTTATTTCGTTAATTACATTACAACATCGGATCCGACGTTGCAATGTGAAGTATACAACGTTGTGCATCTGAGGCCATGATGAGGCGGGTCGGGCACTTTATAACGTCAGATTGGACGTTGTAAAGCGGGCATGGTTGGACCACATCACAACGTCCAATCCGACGTTGTGATTCGTAAAAAAAAACATATCACAACGTCGGATCGGACGTTATATTACATTACTTGTTTTCATACATATGAAATGCTTTTTTTTTTGTGAAAAAATCCGTATAATTGAACTATAGCACAAATAAAAGTGTGAAAAAAGAATAATAAAGACAGGTAATATGGATGTTTTTATACAACATAATATGTGGAATAAGATAATATGGGTGTTTTTATAATAGTTGTTAGAATTTTATTTTACAACGTTTAACGTAATAGGACAACGATAATTAAACATCGTGTCAAGATTGCTAAACATAGTATATGGGACGACCTTCCTGAACCCGCAATGCTCTAAATCTATCAAATTGATCTTGGAAGTGAGTATCTCATCTGTTGACGCTCGGGTGATGATATGCCTTCCATTTATGCGTTGGATGAGGTAAAGGAGCGTCATGATGTAACCATATCTGCAATAAGCGCGTGTTTGGTAGTGTATTCAGTTGGAGGTTTTGGGGGTGCAGAGGGTGTGAAAAAAAAAGCTCTCAAACTGCTTGTTTGGAAGTATCTTTATCATGAGGTGTGGGAGGTTAAGTAGGAGCTTAAATTTCATAAAATTGAAACCTTGGGAGGGGTAGCTTCTGGAGTTGGAGCTTTTTTTTTTAGGGGTTTTGTTCCAATTTGCCCTTACCCTCACCACCCAAGAAGACAGTCGTTCGATTCCGACTTCAATATGAGAGGATTCCCCATTCGTTCGATTTCGACTGCAAGCTCCACCTCTAGACCGATCGGATTCCTCTTATATTTTCAAATCTGAGAGGATTTGTAGAATCATTGAAAAATTACAGATTTGTGGTGGATTTCTAGGAGTAATGGCTTCTTTGAACAAGAAGGGCTGCTACTGCTATAGATTTGGTGAGGGCGCCGATCGACTGGAAGGAAGGGGCGGAGGGGATGGTCAGGGCGGGCGGATTATTAGGGTTGATGGTTTGAAATTGGGGACCGCAGTGGTAGTGGAGAAGGAACCATTTGAAGGAGGAGGAGAGGAAAGAGGAGGATGAGAGGCAGAGGTTAAGGGGAAAAGTCGGCGACGGCGATGGAGGTTGATGATGAAGGTTTTTCTCGCAGCAGAGGTCTGAAATTGCGTTCTTCAGGTCTTCAATTGAACGTAAAAGAGGAGGGGGTGGGGAGGGGAGGGATAAATAATTAAGGGCATTTTAGTCATTTTTTTCATAAATATATCTCCTACACCTTATACCAATCAAACACCAATCAACTTTTTTACAAGGTTATTTTTTAAAAAAAATCCCCACCTCCCACACCTCCATAATACACAAAATAAACTCCACCTCCTAAAAAATACCCAACCCCTAAAAAACCTCCCATTTGGCAAACACGCGCTAAGTATAGTAGAATGTTTATTTTTGTAATTTAAGGATGCAATGCAACTGAAGCGAGAGTAACACATATCATACTCACCGTCGCAAAATGATCTTGTTTCCCAATGCATGCCAACCCTAGTGTGGCTTCATGAGGGGCGTTATCTGGTTGTTCGGTGTACATAGGGAGGCATGTAAAAGGCTGATGCCAAGATAAGACGACGAGGGACACTTGGTAGACGTTCGCAAACACAAGACCCATGATCGGCATCTCGATCCAGTATCTTGGGTCATCTCCCACTATGCCGGAGTAACTTTGCATGTCGACAAACTCTCGCAGCGCATTACCCTCCCATGTAACAACCAGTGTAAAGTTAAATGATTCTGTTCCAAATGGTTGGACAATAACCCTTTTGGATAACCGTGCCTCCCATAGCCGTAACATCAGTTGTGCCGATCCTATGGTGTTCACAGCTGCTGTAATGTGCCTCAACATAAAATGGTCTACAATGTTGTGACCCCAGCTAAAACCCAAGTATTGTGTGTTAGACGGAGGTCAGGAGTTTCGGTCCCTACCACGGCGACCTGCTCTGACTTCCTTTCTTTAAAAAATTCGCCCAATATTCCTCATATCGCAAGGGATTCGTTTTGCAAGGGGTCCTCCTACCTCTGGGTCTCCCCTTTCAACGTACGCTACCAAGCACGGGTGGGTGCAGATCCGAGTCACATGCTTCATTGGAGGCAGTTTACGAAGACGACAAGGCGTAAGGTAAGACAACATTTTCAGATTCGTCCCACGATAGATCTTTCCAAAAGGGTGGATACCGTCCGGTGACATTGGAACTCCTTTAGCAAAATAACGCTGAACATCGTGCACACACGGTAGCCTATAGCAAATTCTCCAAAACCGGTCGTTGCACTGTTCAGATACTTTTCCATCGACAACGACCCTCCAATGATCGTAGAGATATTCGAAACACTTCTTCAAAACTACGTGCTTAACCTTTTCGAATAAGGGGATGTTATGTGCATTAGTTGGCCATTTAAAACGATCTATCTCTAAGGCAGTCGGGATATCACACATCTGACATTAAATAACTCGGTGAATGGCATCCACCATGCCACAAAAGTCACATGTAGACGAGTGCAATGCTTCCTTGAGTGTTGGCCTTCAACCCTACACATATTGCATGATGTGACTGCGGTGAACGAAGTTCAAAATTTAGGAAAGATGTACATGGGTAAAAGGCGAAAAGGATATCCGTACCTATTTGTTGTCCTCATTCCAAAGTTGAGAACGTGGTTGGTAACATCTGACAAGGCTTGTCCGGTGGATGAGCCACACTGATTCTAAATACCCCACGGCCCCGGGTGTGGACTGCCATTGGACGTGAAACCACCGCCGACGCCGCTCGAACGACTCCTCTGTACAAGATTGGAATACTCCCCAAGAGAATATAATCGCGTGTTGCAAATTTTTGGTAATCTTCAAAGCGGTCTCTTCACACTTGTGAGATACATGTAACCAACACAGTAGATGTTGCACATTGGGAAAGACCACCCTAAGTGCCACGAGAAGACCCAACTCCCAATCTATCATGATCGAATCGGGTACTTTACCCTGAAGAAGAACACTTAGGTTGTTCAGCATCCAAGTGTGCGTGTCTTCATTCTCACGACCTATAAAGGCGTCGGCGATGCAAAAGTTATTTCCCGTCATTGTTAAGCCAACTATCTTGCACGGAACGACGTTGTACCTATTGACGAAATGTAGCAACGTCCTCACATAAGTATAACTTTCGATAAATAAGAAATGTACAAAGATGTAGGATAGAGTACTTACATGTTGGTCTTGTACGTACTATACATGATGATGACATACGGGTAATTGTTTAAGAGACGAATCCCATCCGGATGTGCGAGAAAAAGGTCGTTCAATACATTTTTATCGTTTGGGCTTCTTCTAAAGTCGCAGTAGAAACCCATTTCTCGGAGACGATGGAGGGTATCTTGTGTTATCGTTTGGTTTCCTCTCTCTTCAAATGCAAGCTTGTTGATAGTGTTCTCAAGTGATCGTGCTGAGGTGATGATATTTGCATCTAGTTGTCATAACCCGTACGCAATGGCCTTCGGTGAAGTTCCAATGTCTTTCATCCACTTGCATATTTTCTTCTCCGTCAGTTTCATCCTTCCCGCGTAGGCATGACCCTTCAAGGATTGAGGGAGTTGATGGCTGTGCGTTCCATTTTGCACGGTCATCATCCACATATCCAGTCCTCCCTCATGACCGTACAAAGAGAATGGACAATTGCTTAGTTTGCTCTGCGTTCTACGAAGCTGCTTTCCTTTTTATCGGGTAGGAGGAATGTCGAGTTTGAAACAAATATATAAAATAGATGCAAACCGAATCCTATCCTATGCAAATAATTATAAGACTTCCTCCCATTGTAGTAGAAGGGTAGTCAGGATCGATCCACGAGGAAACGTGTCATCGGGATCCTAGATAGTCTTGGAAAGCTCACGTCTTTTGTCGACCAGAAGCCTCGATCTCGACTGAAGTACTCGATGTCGACCTATGTTGTCGATTTCTACTGCAACAGAAAACCTGCAGAGAAAAAAATGAAAGTCGATATCGACTAGAGTGGTCGATATCGTAGTCAGTGGCATAAGTCTACCTGGCTCAGAAGACTGCCAGTCGACACAAGGCAGTCGATATCGAGTGGTTCACTCGAAATCGACCTCAACAGCAGGAACAAAGGGAGTCGATGTCGACACAGAAAACCATCGACGAAGGTAAAGTGGTCGATATCGACCTGATTGGTCAAGATCGACTAGTCCCTGTAGGAAGATTAGTGTCGGCAAAGATGGCCGAAGACGAATAAGATGGTAGACGAAGTATGAACAGAAAAAGAACAGATTTTTATGTGATTCAAATATATAAAAGGCAACTCATAGGGCTAGGTTTTACCACAACATTAACCGATCCATGCAATAAGGCAAATAAGACGGACAATTGCGCTATCTCACCCGAGGGAAAAACTTTCGTTGTACACCAACTCTTAGGAATACTCTTGCAAATAAACTTAATTGTCTCAACCTATTTTATGTTTATAACTCAAGTTGTTAGCATGAATCACTTTTGTTGCGATTAGGAATAAAGATAGAATCGTAGGAGATGATATAGACACAACGATATCAACATCAAGTACTTACCTCAGGCACGCATGGCTAACGTCGGGCTCACTCTGACCCTAGAAGCTTTGGGAAATTACTCGCCCTTCATCGCATAAGACACTATTGATGAAAAAGGGAAAACTTGCATTAATTTAAACTCCGAAACCTTACAATCCAACGTCGGCTCTCGAAAACGCAAAACCCTAAAGCTTCTCTCTAACTCTAAATATTGATTGTTGTGTGATTGAATTGTGACTTGAATCAAACCAGCCCCCTAGGGCTTTATTTATAGGTTACTAATCCTCGCTATCCAAGGAAAGTAGATCCTATCTTCTATCTAAACTCTATCCCAACAAGTAGGATAAATCTTTTATTTAAAGTAAATATCTAAAATAACTAACTAAACCCTTAGGGTAAAAATGAAATATCCCCAAGGTATATTCTGTATAAATAGAAAGATAATCCGTGGCTTAGATGATAAGATTCCAAATGCGCGTCTCGAAAAGCGCGTCCAACCTGTGTCGAAGTTTAGTCGATATCGACCAAAGCAGTCAATATCGACCAAAGCAGTCGATATCGACCTCTCTGTTTCTGCTCGACGGGCTTCATTCCACTCGATTTCTGGAGCATAGTCGATGTCAACACCCTCACTCGATATCGAGTGATCTTCAGTGTTGGTCTTTGTGGTCTATCTCGACACTTAGAGTCCATGTCGAGATCTTCAGTCGATATCGACCAGTCATGTCGATATTGACCTCTTTTTAGGTTTTCTTGGCTTCTTCGTTTTGACTCCAATTCCGCTCCAATTCCTACATATTTTGACCAAAACTTGTCCAGAATCTATTTCTTGCACGTTATCTCATTCTACACAAATTTATATTATTTTTAACATTTTCTTTGGAAATTGAATGAAATATGAAGTCAAAAGATGCAATAAAAAGGACACTAAATATGTACATCAAAATACCCCATACTTGAGCGTCTCGACAACTTGCTTGTCCTCAAGCAATAACGAAGCAATAACCAAACACCTACAACACACCCTTCAAGTCTTCGCCTTTGTCAAAAGCAACATCATAATGGTAGCAAAGCAAAGCAAGTGAATTTAACGTCATATCACATACTTGAGCGATCCATAGGCACATGCAATTTTGATCCAACCTCACAGGGATTATGTGTTTGCATTCAACTCTCATGTGTTTATGCTATGAAGATCAACTCTCATCTCAATTCCATATACAAACTCATAAACATTGCAATTTATACTGATCCACTTCGCAACCAATTTTGTAAATGCAATAAGAATCATCAGGAAGACTTTCGCTCACTGGAAGACTTCAAAGAAGACTCCATTCGACGGGGTCGTAATGGGGCTTGGTATGAAATAAAAGGCATGAAATTATTTGGCTATGTGGTGCTTATAAAATTCGGGAATCAAGACTCCTAAACTTCATCACTATTATATCCAAACCATATCTCTACAATAATGTTCAACCAAACTTATTCTCCATAATGCTCATCAACCTTCTTTCAAACCTTAATATGCTCTTAAAAATATAAATCTTGTATAAAAGATAAAAGAACTAAGGAATATTTGGCTCATGCACTATAATAATACTTTTTTTTCTTTTTTTTTTCCAGATTTTTTTGAACGAAAATAAATAAATGTGCATTTATATGGTGAGCCAAAAATCCTTTTACAAGAGATGACAGGATTGTAAAAAACTACCAAAAATATTCTAGAGAGAAGATGTCTGCCTTCTCTCTAGAATTTGCCTACACCATAACCTCCAATTTAGCAAGGAGAAAGTATACATGTGAAGCCATCTTTTGGAAATCCTAAAGCCGCCGTACCAAATATATGTAATTCCCTTTGAGATTCTGTCTGTTCATCTCTTAATTCTTGCATCCTGGCTCTTTGGGCGAGCCGATGTCGACAAGTTTGGTATACCGCTGGCGCTTCCTGTCATATCATGTGGTTGGCTATCCCAAATCAATTACCCTTCTTCCAATTTCGATTAATCCAAAATTATTTTGGGGATCCCTTTGATTTTGGGTTCTTGTCCCCAATTTCACTCTCCATATTCAGCCTACCCTAGTTCGTCCTCCATCAAGCCTTAGCTAACCTTGTCCTTTACTACGAGGTGTTGCCGTGGCTGTTCTCGGCTTGCCTCTTTCGATCTCCGTCGACAGCCCTTACCTCCTCCCTCCTCCTAACCCTTTGTCCCACCTTGCTTTGCTCGCCGCCGGTGTGCTTGACTTCCCTTGGGCTTGCGATCCCCTGGGCTCCTCCCTGTCTCAACCTTTGCACTTCCAATCCGGTTTCGTTCTCATCCTCGGTGCCTCTTTCTCCTTCATCGTGCTCACCCTAGGTTGCTGCTGGTCTGAAAACTTTGTGGTGGATCCGATCATGTACTCCAAATCTGAAACCCCAATTCTGGCTCAATCGCCCCCCTCAAGTTTTGTCGACTTCCTCCATCATCCTCCTGTTCTTCGTTGGTTGGTCGTTGTTGCTCCAGCTGCGGGTTGTTGTGGCCTCGTGGTGGTGCCCCCTTGTCCTGTCTCTTTTGTGTGTTGCCTTTGCCCCTTGGCGTGCAAGCTTCAACTTCAGTCTTGCACGCCAAGTACCCGCATTTCATTAATAAAAAAATTAATATGTTTTTATATATTTATACATGTTTCATTTATAAATATATAAAAACAAGGTTTCGAAAAGGGTTGATAAAAATACCCGAAAGGGTTTGACTAAATCCCGCAAGGGCGTGACTATATTCTTATAGGTGAAATCTTGTTGGCGATATGTTCGAGCAGCTTGCGGCTCTGCTTCCGATGTTACTAGGAGGTCTTCTGCTTGGTTGGGGGCATGGAGTCTGGAGTCGGGACTGGCTGGGGTCGTGGTGGTGCACTCAGGGCGACTCCGTATCCGGGATAGAGTTTCCTTGGAGTTCGTCTGCACTACCCACAGGAGTTAGAGTCTTGCTGTACCGCTGGCCCGCGGTGCCACTGTCCGGTGATGCTTGGCTTCGTTCGTCGGCGGCTTCTTCAGCTTTCTTGGGAGTCGGTCTTCTTGGATCATCTTGTTATAGAGTTTTTCCTGCTTGTTTGATTTCGCTTGTTTCTGTATTTCTGTATTGTTAGGTTGTACGTTTGACGGTTCGCCGTCTACCGACTTTGTCGGTCTCTCGATGAGTCAGGCCTGTCTGACCTTCGAATCTTTAACTAATAAAAAAAAAAGATGACAAGATACAAATATGTACCAACCCATAATTTTCTTTTACTCAAAACTAGGCAATATGCATTTTCTTTCCACAATGAATTATTCTAACCAATCTAAGTCTCAATTCCCAAATGGGGGTTAGGCTCAATTCGGCTAGAGATAATTTTGTTGAGTTTGCAATATAAGGCTCAGGCTAATATTCTTGCTTCAAGTAGAGATAATGCAGGGTAGGTAAAGAGAGGATAAAAATGGCTTAAAAGATGCCTCGATCATTTAATTCTCGTAAACATAAATATATATATATATATATATATATATATATATATATATATATATATATATATATATATATGTATTGGCTTTGAATAACTATCACAACATTTAGAGATGCATAGGATGAGTAAATACACTCAAGAAAGCAGAGGGATTTTTAATGTTCTCCCTATAGGCCAAAAATCTCACTAGGACAATTTTTTGTTGGATTTGCTTTTTAGCCTAGGATCATATGTGCTCAATTTCATCACAAGTTCACAATCTACATACAAACCATTTTAAGGACTTAGGCTAAACCATCCAAATATGCCATAGAATTTACATGATCAAGTTAGCTACTGAGTTCTCATCATAGGACATCTAAGTAGGGTTTAAAAACTAACTTAAAAAAGGTAAACATGCATTTTTTTTTGTATTTTTGACATTTTCTAATTTTTCTTTTGACATTTTTATGAAAGTAAAAACTAAGAAGAAAAAATGAATGCAATGCGAAAAATAAAAGAAAGCCAAGATGTGACCATAAGACATGTTTCACCCCCACCCCATACTTAAAATATACAATGTCCTCACTATATTAAAAGAAAAACAAGGGTAGAGGGAAACTCACAGAGCAACCTACGGATTGAGGTCGATTTCAGGTCAGTCGATGTTGAGTACTCAGGTCAATGTCGATTGCATCTGTCAAAGTCGAAGAAGAAGGTGAAGTCGAGGGCCACCAGGATCTAATCGATATCGACTACGTTGGTCGATATCAATTGCTTTGTTTCGCTCCTAAGTCATCGATGTTGACCCCAGGAGGCGGCTTGACCCTAGGGTGGTCGATTTCGATTGGCATGGTCGATTTCGACTGCCTTTGCAGTAGCTTCTTTTCTTCTTCGTCATTCCTTTTGCTTGACAACCTGAAATCTTTGTTAGAATAATAGATAAAGCCACGAATTATCACAGTCTCCAAAATCCCGAAATTCAAAATCCAAAAAAAAACCATCTATGCGAAAAATTTAAAGGTTTATGTACACGCTCTAGATTTTTGAGTTGCTAGGCCGACTTCTCCATCAATGCTTCACGAACCCTTAAGGTAGAGATCCTTCAAGCTTGTGCCTTCTCCTGGATCATCTAGGTCCTTTTGATAATAGCTAAGTTCGGAAACCAAGGCTTCCTCTTCGTTAGGCTCTTCTTTGAATGCTTTCCTTCTCTTTCTTGACCTAACTTTAGAAATATGGGCAAACCATGGAGCTTTGACCCTCCCATTAGTTGAATAATCAGTAATGGATAGAGGAGGGTTAGGGAGCATACCTGAGCTTACCTGTTCGGGCTCAAAACAACGATCTTCGGGCCGAGGGTCAGTCGATCTCGATAGAAGGTGGTCGATTTCGAGTGCAGAAGTCGATGTCGACTGGTGAGGGTCGATGTCGATGTTAGGGACCCCATACTTAAGCTCCTGGAAACTCTTTGGATCATCTGGTTCACTCGATATCGAGTACAGTTGGTCGATTTCGAGTGTTTCGGTCGATGTCGACTCTCTTTGTTGTTTCCATCCTCACCAACAAAAACATGCAAAGCTTCTCCTTTGTCGGTGAGAGGACAACTTGTTCCAGCTGCTTTGTTTCGCTCATTGTAGGGTTGAAGTGAAACTCCACGACCTCGTTGCCGATTGTAAATGTAAGGGTGTCGTTCCTCACATTGATGTTGGCATCCGCTGTTGCTAAGAATGGTCTACCAAGGATGATAGGCACAAGAGGATCCTCCGGCATGTCCAACACGATGAAGTCCGTGGCTATGAAGAACTTTCCCACCTTGATAGGGACATCATCCACAACCCCAGTTGGTCTCACAAAAGAGTTGTCTGCCATGTATAGCTTCATGTCAACGGGCTCCAATGCTCTTATGCCCACTTGTTGCCATATCGATAGGGGCATCAAACTAACACTAGCCCCAAGATCACAAAGGGCTTTGAATTGATGCTTATTAACCCCTACCGTTACTGCAAACTTGCCTGGATCGCCGCGCTTCTCAAGGAACTCAATAGAATTGCATTCGCCGGCGATCTCTAAGATGGACCTCTTTTTCGACAGGATGTCCTTCAGGAACCTCATGTAGGCAGGCATCTCATTGAGCGCTTCCGTGAGTGGGATGGTGAGGTTGAGACCTTGTAAGATCTTCACAAAACGCCTGAATTTGGTGTCTGCTGGATCTTTCAACGCCTTGGAAGGATAAGGTAGTGCTTTGGATGGCTTAGGAGGCGAAGTGATCAATTTCTGCTTTTTGGACAGGTCGATATCGACATCAGGGTGGTCGATATCGACTGGTTTGGTCGACCTCGGAGGAGTCTGAAGCTGTGGTCGATTTCCAGAGGGGTCGACATCGAAGGGGTGGTCGATATCGACCGGGTCACTCGATATCGAGTGCCTCTCTGGCTCCGTTGTATGCGTCGCAGTGGGCTTGACATCGACAGTGGGTTCGACGTCGACAGGGCCTTCGATATCGACTGGGGTGTCGACATCGACTGCGTCTTTAGCGATTTCTCCTTCGCTTCTTGGCTTGTGCAATGTGCATCCACTAGTTAGGTTGATAGCAGCAATGTGCCCGGCTTGCCCCCTTGGATTTTCTTGTGGTTGTCCAGGGAGTTTGCCGGGTGGCTTTGGGATTTGGGCCGCCAATTGACCTAGTTGGGTCTCAATCGTCTTCTTCCAAGTATCCATCTCCCCCATTCGGGCGTTGAGGCCCTGAAGTTGGTTCTGGATAGCATTGCTAGATTGTTGACTTGCAGCCTGGTTCCTTCTTAACTCATCAAGGATGATTTGAACATCGTCACGTCGTGGTTCTCTCTCCGGATGGCTTGGAGCTCTATAAGGTGGAGGATCCCTGGGGTTGTATTGGGGTGGTTGATTTCCCCAGTTTTGGTACCCTTGGCGATTGAGATTCCTCATGTAGCGCTCCTCCTGGTGAGTCTCCGCTAGTTGTACTTGCTTCGTGTAGGGGCAATCTGTGGTGATATGCCTTACGGAGCCACATTCAGCGCAGGGTTGGTTGGTGGAGAGGAATTTGACGTGCTTTTGAAGCCTCATGAGTTGATCTTGCATGAATTGATCTTTGACGCCGGGATCATAGAGTGGCATAGATGGGGCAGGCCTTGGGTCGGAGGCCACAGGAGTGGCATAGATGGGGGCATGCCTTGACTCGGAGGCCACAGGAGTCCCATAGGTGTTGTCAAATTCGACTAACCTCTCTATAGTATCCCAAGCTTGTTGTGGTAGGAGCTCAAGATACCCATAGGAGGTATAGGTGTTAATGATCTCCTTTGTTGCTACGTCTAGGGCGTTGTAGATGATCTCCTGGATGACGTAGGGTGGTTGCCCATGCGTTGGGAAAGAACTCAGTAGCTCCTTAAACCGCTCCCACACTTGCGCCAAGGTTTCATGTGGCCTTTGTTTGAAGGCTATGATCTTCTGGCGTATCACCGCTGTCTTGAATGGTGGGAAGAACTTGTTGAGAAATGCATCCTTGACCTCATCCCACATGCGGAGCGATCTGGGGGCTAGGCTCTCCAACCATGCTAGCGCTTTCCCTGCGAGAGACCAACGAAAAGCTTTCAGTTTAACATATTCAAGGCTTTGTCCATATGCAATTGTATCACACAAGTCGAGGAATAGTGAAATATGATCTAGAGGACAATCGTCAGTTTCCCCTCAAATTGACGTCGCTTAATTTCTGTTAAGAAGCTAGGTTTAATCTCAAAATTTGAAAGAGGGATAAGAATGGCTGATTCAGGCAGTGAGAGCACATGGTGCATGTATTGTTTGGCATTCTGAGGAAGTGCGTTGATTTGGGCTTCTATTTTCCTCCTTGCTTCCTCCTCCCTGTCTGCACGCTCTTTGAGTGCCGCCTCTCTAGTTGTGAAGTCTTCCTTAAACGCTCAATTTGTTGAGCCTAGGTCTCTTGTTCCGCCATGGCTTTTTGGATTTCTATCGCGAATGTGAAGATAGCTTTCAGGGTCGTCTATACCTTCGAATTCAGGTGGGCGATCAGCGCATCGCATACACCTGTACACCAAAACTCAAAAGAGACGTGAGATAGACTACTAGGGCGCGATTGATTGCTTCCCCGGCAACGGTGCCAATTTGTCAGGTAGGAGGAATGTCGAGTTCGAAACAAATATATAAAATAGATACAAACCGAATCCTAGCCTATGCAAATAATTACAAGACTTCCTCTCGTTGTAGTAGAAGGGTAGTCAGGATCGATCCATTAGGAAGCGTGTCAGCAGGATCCTATATAGTCTTGGAAATCTCACGTCTTTTGTCGACCAGAAGCCTCGACCTCGACCGAAGTACTCGACGTCGACCTAGGCTGTCGATTTCTACTGCAACTGGAAAACCTGCAAAGACAAAAACGGCAGTCGATATCGACTAGAGTGGTCGATATCGATGTCAGTCGCAGAAGTCGACCTGGCTCAGAGGACTGCCACTCGACATAGGGCAGTCAATATCGAGTGGTTCACTCGAAATTGACCTCAACAGCAGGAACAAAGGGAGTCGATGTCGACACAGAAAACCATCGACGAAGGCAAAGTGGTCAATATTGACCCGATTGGTCGAAATCGACTAGTCCCTGCAGGAAGATTAGCGTCGGCAAAGATAGGCGAAGACGAATAGGATGGTAGACGAAGTATGAACAGAAAAAGAACAGATTTTTATGTGATTCAAATATATAAAAGGCAACTCCTAGGGCTAGGGTTTACCACAACGTTAAAAGATGTATGCAATAAGGCAAATAAGACGGATAATTGCGCTATCTCACCCGAGGGACAAGCTTTCGTTGTACACCAACTCTTAGGAATACTCTTGCTAATAAACCTAATTGTCTATACCAATTTTTTGTTTATAACTCAAGTTGTTAGCATGAATCGCTTTTCTTGCGATTAGGACTAAAAATAGAATCGTAGGAGATGATATAGACACAACGATATCAACATCAAGTACTTACCTCATGCACGCATGGCTAACGTCGGGCTCACCCCGACCCTAGAAGCTTTGGGAAACTACTCGCTATTCATCGCATAAGATACCATTGATGAAAAAGGGAAAACTTGCATTAATTTAAACTCCGAAACCTTACAATCCAACGTCGGCTCTCGCAAACGGCAAAATCTAAAGCTTCTCTCTAACTCTAACTATTGATTGTTGTGTGATTGAATTGTGACTTGAATCAAAACCAGCCTCCTAGGGCTTTATTTATAGGCTACTAATCCTCGCTATCCAAGGAAGGAAAGTAGATCCTATCTTCTATCTAAACTCTATCCCAACAAGTGGGATAAATATTTTATTTAAAGTAAATATCTAAAATAACTAACTAAACCTTTAGGGTAAAAAGGAAATATCCCCAAGGTATATTCTATCTAAATAGAAAGATAATTCGTGGCTTATATGATAAGATTCCAAATCCGCGTCTCAAAAAGCGTGTCCAACTCGTGTCGATGTCTAGGCGATATCGACCAAAGCAGTCGATATCGACCTCTCTGTTTCTGCTTGACGGGCTTCATTGAAATGAGAATCCCCAGTCTGATTATTGAAGGCGACTCGCTAACAATGATAGATCATTTAGGAGCTAAAACAAAATGCCCATGGGAAATTGAGCTAATTATGTATGATATTAGCACTCTCATTACTGGGTTCTACGAAGTGTCGTTTTCTCACGTCCTTTGTAGCGACAATGCCGTAGCAGATAGGGTTGCACACCTTGCTCATATTTCCCCTACCCCTTCCTTTCTCAATGATCCAAGTCTTACCGACTTCATCCGAAAGGATGCTATCGGATAGCTCTGCGCTTCCGAATCCTTTCAATAAAAAAAAACATAGGATCTATAAGTTAAGGCACTGAGCTTTTACCAATTAAGCTAGCAGATTTTATTAGTACTCTTTGGACTTCATATATATTAGTACTATCATTTTAATACCTAAAAATAATAAAATTAAACGGTTCGAGTCAGGTATCCGACAAGGGGATTTGCCCAAACCGTATCCGAACCGTTTAATGTCGCATTTTAGCGGTTCGTGTCACGTTCTTTCGATTTTGTGTTTTTTCGTGTCGTGTCATATTTTCATGTCGGGTTTTTTTGCACACCCCTAATGTATCGGGTACCTGGTTATGAACAACCCTTTCTGAAACCAGGGTGGTGTTTTTATTTTTGTTAGAATTTGTTGAATCCTCAATTAAAAAAAATGGTAGAAATGATGGTTTATAATACAAATGAGTTCAAGGTTTTGTATTAGAATACCATAAACTGTTTCTCAAAAAAAAAAAAAAAGAATACCATAAACTAGAAACAGGACCGTAAATCCAGTTGTGGACTGGTCTATCATTCACAAATCTTAAATGAAAGGCTAGAAAATCTGTAGTAATAAATTCAAAATTGAATATACTTAATTTATTTAGCTAATAATAGCAACAGTGCAACACCGATACATCTTATTAAAACTATATATGACGATCTGAGCTACTACCATACATGGAAATGTGATGACAAATTAAGAACAAACGAAAGACCTTGAAGAAACAGAAACAAAGCACTACCCTAGCAATTAGCAACTCCCCACCCCATATGAAATCATCTTGAGCCCTCCAAATTGGCAAACTTCTGTACACAAAGACAAAGGGGGAATCAAACCGGCTACAAACAAGTAAAGCCTGAGTTGGATACTATCGAAAAACACATGCATGTGAAACCCAACCATCCGTTTAAAAATGCCCACCACTAATCTAATCTTAAATCTAATCTTCTTATCCCCATCCCCCCCAATCTCTTTACTTTACTTGCATCCACTTCCATCTTATCTTTGATTCCTCCCATCTTCTTCGTTTCTTTTCTTTTCTAGTCCAAACAAAATCTTCAATCTCCTCCTTTGATTCTCCTCCTTCAAGCCACACTGATAATGCTATCTCCACTGCCGCTGAACCCCACCGACTGATGCGATGATCGCCTGGCCGATTGTTCCTCCGGTGCTGTTGATAGACTCAGCGACAGAGGGAGTGGATCCACCGCGATGGGAGAGCCAGTTGGTTCCGGAGATTCGTTCAGGTTGAGATCCGCCATTTTTGATACCGGGAGGATCGGAGCCAGTCGGAGGAGCGGGGCAGTGGTTGAGTTGCTGCTCTCTCCGACGACGGTCATAGATGGTGGCGGTAGCGGCGGCTGCGCGAGATTTGTGTGCGATTTCAGCGGCGGTTTTGACGGCGAGAGTAATTCTTGGTGCGGCTGTTCTTCACTTTTAGATGAACTCATTACCTGAACAAATTCAATCGAAGATCAAACCAAATCCGATTGATACCAAATTAGGTTTTAATTTCGGTTTTGATTATTGAAAAATTGTTGCTTAATGAACAATTACCGTATCGGTGGTGATGTCGAAGAGGCTAGATCGACGGCGGCGGCGATTGAGATTGATCCGGCGGAGGAAGTACTTCTGAGCGTGGCTAGCGACCTGAGTAGGCGTTCGCGTCTTCACAAACTGTTTAGAAATCCCTCTCCAATCTCCTTTACCTACCGTATTCAACCCTAACAAAAACAGCCTATGTTCCTCTTCCGTCCACGGAGTCCCTGGTTTTTCAAAATTCAACCCAGAATCAATCCAAAATCCCTCAAATCGAACAATAACCACAAACGCACACACCAAAAATAAAAAAAAAAAAAAGGGAAAGAAAAGAAACTGCAATACCTCTTTTCCGCTCTCGGTTTCTACCAGCGGTGTGAAGAGCGTCATCGGAGGCGTATCCGGCAGCGACATCTGCGGGAGGCTGATTATCGTACTGAGACAGATTTGTCATACTCGCGCTCTTCCGGAAAGTCGATGCGGCGGCGGCGCCTCCACCTCCTCCGCCGACATCGTTCAATCGGACACCGAAGAGCATAAATCCACCGGCGGTTGCTCCACCGCTTGCAGCGCCAGAGGTATCGGGACAAGTCCTGGAGTTATGGCCATTGTTACCGCACAAGGAGCAGGTTCTGGTCATCTTTGAGGCGGTGGGAGCCGCCATGAGAGGAGAGATTCCACCGGATGAGTCCGTGGCCATGAAGATGAAGAACAAATGAACGATAGAGAGTAAAGACGGCTTTGGGTGTATATAAAGTTGAGGCTTGTGAGGTTTGGATTTCCCATCTTATTATAAAAAAACAATATTCGTCACATGAAAAAAATAATATATATGCCGTCAAGATAAATAAAATTATTTAGATATGTGATTATATATGAATAAATAAACAAGGAAAATGGTTCAAGGTATGACCGTTTTTTCTGGGATTTTTTTACTTGTAATTTGTAAATATGTAATTACATGGAAAATATATTCGATTTTATATTGTTATGTTGCGTTTATATTAGGGGATCAATTAACAAATAACTGGAGTACTTGAGAATATGTGCCGAAATAACAGATTGTAAGATTTGCCCCCTTTTTTTAAAAAAAAAAATAAGCAAATAAAAAAATTGAATTACACAAAATCGTTTATCTAACAAAACGGATTTCAAAAATCATTAGATTACTAGCAAGATGTTGATAATACAAAATTTCATAATCTAACAAAATGGATTTCAAAACATATCATAAAAGTGAGATTAGTGAGATTACTAACAAGATGTCAAAATGTGTATTGATAATACAAAATTTCATAAATTGTACACCAAGACATTTTCAATTTTAAAAGATATTTACAAAATAGACCGAGAGCAAAAGTAAAACTCTAAACATGTTCATCTAAATCCACTCATTTTAAAAACATGCTAAACTCGTTAAAATACATTAAGAAACGAATTGATAAGAGTATTCCATTGTTTTGGTTGCTTTTGATAGTTTTCGATGAATTTTCGTCACTTTGTGGTTTTCGATTGCAAGATATGTCAAAACTAAAGTTGAATAGGTGTACTATGGTTTAGGCATAAACTCGACATATTTCACCAAGTTAAGTAATTAAGCTCGGCTTATATTGCCGAGCTTAATCAATATACTCGACTCATATTGCCGATCTTAATAAATATGCTCGGCTCATATTGGCGAGCTTAATAGGTGTTTGTAATTTCTCTCTCTTGATCTGGGGGGTGTTTGTAATCTTTTGTGGTCATTTAGGTAAGCTTTGCAAATAATGTATAAACATTAAATAAATTCATACAGTAATTTATGTAATCCAAAGTCATACTGCAAATAGTAAGTTAGTAGAATATCCTCGGCTTTGACCCTCTCCCACCAATTTCGAAGCCCCTCTCCCACCAGTTTCGAAGCCGCACAACCCAAATTACAAACAAATTACCAATTTTAGCATTTCAATTCTAATTTCAACAACCCTTAAAACCCCCCAATTTCATATACAAAATCCTAAAAATCAGCTGTAATATGAATTCTTACCTCACACTTGATCTATAATTTTGTTAAACAAAAAAAATGAGAAGGCCTTGTGTTCAATTTTTTAAAAACTATATTGTCAATAGTCAATATGGTGTCTTATCAATAGTCCCTCTAAAATCGTAATAGTTAAAAGGGGTTCTACCTTATTACAATAATCAGACAGTTCTACCAAACATAGCAAATCTTACCATCTAACTAACTCGCATAGTGGAATTGGCATAACGATCGTCTTTTTAGAGACAAATAGCACTGGGAATAAATGCAATTGAACTTTGCGAGATCATCTATGGTCTACAATTGGCATGAGAAAAGGGATACCATTTAGTGGAAACAGAAGTTGATTCAGATGTGGGGGTCAATCTGTTTCAAAAAGATCTTCTTCTGATACACCCCTTATATAGCTTAGTTTCTTCTTGCTAAGGCTTGTTGCGTAGAAAGTAGTGTATTCAATTTTGGCATGTGTTTAGGGAAGCAAATCGGGTAGCTGATATTTGGTTTACTATGCCTCCACTCTTTCTATAGGTTTACATAAGATTGTATCTCCACTCTTGGGGTGTGTTTCTATCCTAACGGATGACATACGGGGAATGGCCTTGCCATATTTGTCCATTCCATGTAACAAGACTTATATAGTACAATTATATATCCAGGGGATCTACCCCTCTAGTAAAAAAAACTCATGTCAAATAATAATATACTTGAATGCGTGGATTATTTACATGGGTAAATTACAAAAAAACACCCACAAATTAGGCTCGTTTTCACAAAACCACCCACACAAACCAAAATTATAAAAAAAAATCACCCATATAAAACTTTGGTTTTCAGTTAACCACTCAGGCACCATTCTCCGATAAAGTGACATTTAGTAAGGGGTAAAAGTGTCATTGGCCTTTATTCTAGAACATTGATGGATGAGAAGAAATCTTTTGAAAAACAAATCACTCAGATTTGAATTGTAGAGGAAGCAAATTTGATGGCTAGATAGTTCTATAAACTTTTAATTTCCCTCATCCAAAGTTTGACAGATAAAATACAACCCATTTCATAGCAACCTACGTCATGAACGATGCAATCAAGAACAAAAATGAACAGCACAGAAGCATATTTCTCAAATTTCAAAATAAGAAAAATAAATCTCTATCAAAGATCCAAAGAGAAACAAAGATGGTAGATCTACAAGAAAAAACCAACTCCAAATCCATAAAAGTTGCTCGCATAAAGCCATAGACGACAGATTCCACTCAAATTAGGAAGATGAGATCTCCATTTGATCTAATAAGGTGCCTATTTTGTTTGACATGTCCGGCATCCACCACGGTTGCATGGTTCGTGGTTATTAGAATTTAGAAGGTTGAAAGCAAATAAATTAAAGAGTTTTAATCTTCCAAAGGGAAAAGAGTTCAACTTCAGTTGGACTTGAAGCCATAACCTGGTAACCCTTCAACCCCAGAATCGAATTCATCTCTCAGCGCTAGAGCAAAGTTCAGTCACATTGGCTTCAAAGCCAGAAAGTGGAGTATGCTCTGCGTTTGGCTCAAAAAGTGGAGTATCCCTTGCAAATTTGGGGAAGCTTTCTAAATATGTGTAGTTGGTAAACTCCAATTTGAGCGAAGTGAACTTGGTAAATTTGTTGTTAAATTAATCCATTTAGGCTTTTTCCAATTTTTTGATTTAGAGTTTTAGAGATTGATATATGTAACTAAAGGAGAGAGAGATGAGGAAGGAAGATATGTATTTGCAGGTGAGATGAGGAAGACCGAAAGGGTTTGAGACTTTGAGCCCTGGGGGAAGACTGAGGAGAGATGTATGTAATTGCAAATTACCAAATATTATATTTGAAAGGCTAAAGGGCTCAGTTTAGTCGTTAACCCAGGTCTTAGGTGGAATCTTAGAGATGGTGCGAGTATTGACTTCTGGAAAGATACTTGGATTGAAGATGAGCCTTTGAGTATTTTGACTGGGCGGGCTGATGATGATTGTCCGGGGTGGAGGGTCGCTGATGTGTGGCATCCGGATAGGGGTTGGTGCTGAGAGCTGTTGTGCAGTGCCCTCCCCTCAAGCACACTCCTAAAATTGGTGTCTATGGGGTGTGTTGAGGATGAGGATCAACCAGGTTGGAAGTTCACGAGAGACGGTGATTACTCAGTAAGTTCGGGGTACACTTCTATCTGCGGCTGGTATGGTTGGCAAGGATGTGAGGCCGGGTTCTTTCATACGATTTGGAAGCTCCGAATCCTTGAAAGAGTCCGCACTTTCATTTGGCTTTTATGTAAAGGCGGGGTTATGATTAACACCGAACGGGTAAGACGGGGGTTTGGTGTTTTTGCTCTTTGTCCGATATGTCTAAAGAGCGATGAAACGCTCGAACATCTTTTTAGGGACTGCGATTATGCTAATTTGTTCTGGGTGTAGGTTGCAGGTGCGGGAAAGGCATGGTACTGCTGGAAGCTCCCCTTTGCTGCGTGGCTTCGGGAAAACATCATGTCAGCGGTGGTGTTGGACAATGGCATCGAATGGCGGGTATTGTTTGCTGTTGTGATTTGGAAGCTCTGGAATAAGAGAAATGATATGGTGTTTAAGGGAGCAGCGAAGGGCGAGGTCTCCCTAGATTCCTGCAGGGAGTTAGTGAAGAGCTATGAGATGTCGATGGAGAGGAGGAAACCGAAGTTCGAGGCTAAGGTCAGAAGGAACGAGAACATGGTGTGGATGAGGCCTGATGCAGATTGGGCTAAGATTAACACGGACGGGGTGCTGAAAGAGGGCCTGGGAGCTGCTGCAGGAGGAGTTGTGAGGGATGCTAATGCTAATTGGATTGGTGGATTTGTGTTTAACATCGGTTTGTGCTCGGTGCTTGAGGCTGAAGGTCGGGGAGTCCTGAGAGGTTTGGAGCTTGCGTGGGACTTGGGGCTCAGGAAGGTGGTGGTGGAGACGGACTCGAACGTCTTCGTCAATCTGTTAGCGAGAAGGTTGAAGACTTCTCATCCGTTATTTAGCCTGGTCGATAGCTGCCATGGCTTCCTTCGTAGGAATTGGCTTGTCCAAGTCCGACATATCTACCGTGAGGCCAATTCGGCTGCTAATTCTATTGCTTCTCTGGCTTTGTCTTTTCCATTAGGCTTTCACCTTCTTTCTGAGCCTCCTCAAGGCTCTGCTGCGTGTCTTTGGAGGGACTCTATGGGTGCTTCCTTTCATTTTGCTGATACTGTGTAATTGTTTTTGCTTAGTTGCTTTATTTTATGGGGAGTTTACTCCCTAGTTTGCCCACAAAAAAAACTATTATTTCAATGCAATTCAGATGAGAGAGATGCTTTGGGTGTTAATTGAAAATGAAATTAAGCTTTATACGAGTGGTTTTATGTAATTTTGTTTTATGTGGGTGGTTTTGTGAAAAAGAGCCTAATTTACGGGTGGTTTTCTTACATTAAACTTTTTTTATAAGGACTATAGATAAGATACTAAAAAATGTCTATTAGCAAGATGATATTTGAGAATTTACACATAAGTCCAAAAATAATTATGAGCCTCAAACATGTCGTTCTCTCATCTCGATTTGTTCTACAGTCTTCTCCATTGGTGGATCTCACTTGATCCTTCCCATAACCGCCATCCAGTTCTCGATTCCTCTTTCAAGGCCTTAGATCTCTCTATCTCTACTCCCTCTTCAAATCTCTCTGGTCCGATTTTTCCTCAGTCTTGTTATAGTTTCACGACCTTGTCGAATAAGTGCAGCCTCAAAGAACTCAAAGAGGATGTTGTGGGCGAGTCGTGCACTACATATCGGAGGAAGGATTGAGCGTGAATTAGGGGAACAATGAATGGAGATATGGAGCCACAAATTTCCATCAACTGCCGATTCGAGATTTTGAGGATTGACGGAGGTTGTTGTCGAGTTACTCAGACCAACCTCAGTTTCAATTTGGCAAATGGTGAAAAAGAGCAAGTCATCCTCCATTTGTTCTTTATTTGATCTGAACTACTTGAATCTTGCTCTGTTTATGAGGGTTTGAAGGAGACATGGAATCAAGGTGCTTCTTCAATGTTACAACTTTCAATTCCCATCCATTCAATAGTTAATACATGAACTGTTAAAAATCATGAAACCCTTGTGTAACTTCCTCTTCAAGAAGACCTTTAATGTGTTTTAAGTTGCATTGTAGATTGCAGGAACTTTTTTATTGATATCACGATATGTGCAACAATGAGAAGACCGTGGATTGATTTGTTGAATGCTTCATGGATTTGAGATAAGGCATGTCTTATTCAAGATTTGATAAAAGGATGAAGCAAGTAACAATCAATTTTTTTATTCCCATTAAATGGAAGAATTTTAGTCTCGGACCAATTCATAATTATTTTGTAAAATGAAACAAGACTTAGATGTAATTTAAAGAAAATAATCTTGCTAATAGACGTTTGGATATCTTGTCAATAGCCTCACTCAACAATTTTTTTTTCTATATTCAACTAGAATTAGATTATCTGTTTTGTAGTAGGGCAAACCAAGTTATGATATGGTTATGAACGATCTTTTGGAACTCATTAAAAAAATACATCTTTGATCGAATAATTTTTAGCAATGTTTTACAATTACTTGACTAAACTAAAACTTGTGTTTGCAAAGCGATGAGATTGGTGGCATGATGAATATGAACAAACTTCCCCTTCCAATCCAAATAGGATTAAGATCTCATTGAGTTAAATTGTTACCATAATAGGGTAGGATTATCTAATGAAATGGTTAATATGGTGTAGCGATGAAACGATGAATATTTTGCCATATTCATATGAATATTATGTTATATGAATATGAAAATATAAGTATTATGTTTTATAGTGGCAGAGCGCGAACTCGATGAGGGTGAGGGCACACCGCCATATTGGTGACAAACAACATTGAATAACACAAACTCATACAACATACAACGTCTTCAATATTACAAAATAGCGATAAAAAGAGTTCACTAGTACGAAGAGTTTTTTTATTTCTAATTAGAGTTATATATTGAAATAGTTCAACTCGATGATAAAGGCGTGAGGTAAATTCATTTTATACGTTTTCATATCTTGAAAATGTTGAATGGTAACCTCATTACCAATGCGCTTGAAAATATCTTTTTTGACGTAGCAGACCAAGCTCTTAGAGAGAAAGTCATCTCTCATCTTGTTGCGCAAATATGGCTTGATAATACATTAATACCCATAGGAGAGAAAAGTCTTTCCACTCCGGCTGTTGCAACTATTAACACTAAAACCAACTCGATGAGATGATATACCTCGACCGTCTTTTTAGAAACATCACCACCATTTTGCAAAGTAGAAAACTAGCATTTTCCCTTATTTAAATGTCCATAACTTCTTACCAAATTATCGAGATGAGTAATAAAACCTCTCGTCTTGAAGATCTTGAGATAAATTATAGTATGTGAATGTCAATCCAAATAAAATATAAAAGCATTGTAGGTTATTAAAATCAGTGATAAATATATCTTTAATTTTTAAACATTCATAACTTTTTACTCAGATATCGGATTAATACGTATTATATATCAAAACAATACTATCAAAAAGGAGAATATATATAGAAGGTTCGTTAGATTATGATAGGGGCAAGTGTCTCCACATGCCCCTCTTGGATCCGCCTCTAATGTTTTATGAATATGAATATGATATTATTTAGATGCACATAACATAAAATGAATAATACTATATTCATATTAAAACACCATAATATTCACATAATCATATCCACATAACGTTATCTTTATATTAATATAACACAATATTATTTTTTGTTTCATTGGAACTCTTATCTACCATTACACACACACACAACACCCTTATTTATAGGAGTCCCTTTGAGTTTCTTTGTGTCATGCAGTGATCAATCCTTATTGCCATGATCGTTATAGTTATGGATCATTATCATTATTGTTTCTCACTTGTTTAAACCCGAACCAACAGGAATGACTTGGACTAGATCTAAAGTCAAAACCCTAAATTTTCTAGATCTAAACATGAACCTAATATATTTTTTCTCTTTTGAGTTGATCCAGGTTTGGATAAATGATGTCTAGTTTTAGGAGAACGTGACTTAAGGGTTCATAGGTTTAGGTCAGGCGTGTGGATGGTGGGTCCAAGTTTGTGGCGAGGTGATGTGGATCAAGATGAGCTTCTTGGCTCAAACAACGATCTCGATTCTGGTGACGACTCAAGGACGGGTCGAATGCAAATGGAGGAGAATGATGTCATCCTCAAGAGGAAGAAGAAGGCTCCACCATGGATTAAAGTGAAGAGGCCGACGACTAGGCCAAAGATATTCTAATTATTATTATTATTATTATTATTATTATTATTATTATTATTATTATTATTATTATTATTATTATTATTATTATTAGTTTTTAGTTCTTTCCATATTTAGTAACTCCTATGTTAGTTGGAGCTATTTATGGAATGTCTTATTTATAGCATTACTTAGTTAGGTTAAATAAGATGGTCATGAGTCTATCCTTAGACTTTCTTAATTATCATCTTTTTATGATTTATCTAGTTAGGATTTTATTTATATTATTAGATTATGATTAGGTCAGCCAAGTCTATCCTTTTGTAAAGGATGGCTGGCCAACCCTAGAAGATTTTAGGGTTTAGGATTTCTATTTAAACATTCTTTATCATTCAATAAAAGACAAATTGGAATTAATATTGAAGAAACCTTTTTGGTTAAAAAGGTTCTTCAATTCCCCAATCCAAAAGCTTTTGCTTTCAAGTTATTATTCGATCAATCATCCGATACCAAACCCTAATCCCCAAACACAACCCATAAACACAAACACAAAATCGGCAGAAAAACGTCGCACAAACCCTAAAAGGAATCGTCGCAGAAGAGAAGGTCATCGTCGTCGTTGCCTCTCCAGCCACACCAGGAGGCGGCGGCCCCAAGGCCTGCAACGGCCGCTGCAACCGAGCCCATCCCACCGCCCAAGTTGCTGCCACCGTCGCTGCACCTTTTCCGTCGCTCTTTATTTTGTCCTTTGGTGTTGGTTGTTTATTCTTACTTGTTTCTTTCGCAATAGTTCAAAACTTTTAGTGCAATTAATTGTAAACATCAAGAGAAATCAAGGAGTGTTGCAAGATCGGGCCGTCAACAAGTTGGTGTTCTTGATTCGAAGCCCACAAGCGAAGGATCGGGAATAGCACCTACATCAAGTGGTATCAATTTCGGGTTACTGCATCTCCTTTGATAATCTTGTTATTACTAATGTTTTGATTTAATGGCTTGGGAGATTTAGGGAGATTGGGATTATGATCCCGATCCCTTGGATGAGTTTCTTGCTTTGGAACGGACCGCACATCAACGACGCCGACGAGAGTTGCAAAGGAGAGCTTTGCAACAACAACAACAAGACTCAACGCGAAGCCAAAAGACGCCAACTTTGGCTTCAACGGCAAGCGGAGATCAAAGAGGAAAGGCATCGACAACAACATCAACTTCGCCGTCAGATTTGGCTTCTCCAATAATGAGAGGCTGAGGAAGAACGACGACAAAAGGAGAGAGCACAACTTCAAGCCGACCTTTCTTCCATGTTCGCTCCATAAGCATGAGGACGGTGGCTTTGACCGCTATCTTCTTCTTCATCCTCCTCGCCGTCGGAATCGTCGTAGTCACAGTATAGAGATCGGCCGCCGAGACCACTGGTGTTCTTCTTCCCCTAATTTCAGCAACGTCAGATGGTGGGGGGGGGGGCAACCAGAGGATCGTGTGATTAAAAAAACAAAAGGGTGGACTTTAACCTAATTTGGAGAGTGATGTGGACAGTTGCCCAATTTGGGCCTAAAAAATGGCCCGTTTGGCAAATTAATTCGAATTTCCATCCGCGTCATCATAGCTTTTCACCATCCCCATTTGGTCGAAGCTCTAACCCATACTTCGAGTCATGCTTGTTTAATCTAGTCGTCTTTATTTTGTTGTTATTTTTTTAGATAAGGAAAGTATTCGAGTTTTGACATGCGTGAAATTAGAGAGGCCAACGAATCGACAAATGAAAAACCGTCATAATATAACCTAACATAGAAAGAAAAAGGTGTAAAGCATTTTGTTGTTAGTTATTTTGTTGTTACTCCAAAGCATTCTTTCATTGCTTGGTTGGTGTTACTTGGGAGATTATCGATGTATGATCGCCTACTCTTCTTAGAGGTTGATCCGGTGTGTAGATTTTGTGAGGATGATCTCGAGACACATGACCACCTTTGCTTCGAATGCCTTTTCTCCTTGGAGGTGTGGGGCTAGTTATTTTGGCATGGATGCCCAGATTAGTAACCTTGCTTATAGTTGTGAGGAGCTGCGTCGAGCGAGTAGGAGGAGGCAGTCGCGTTACAGGGCTAGAGTGATGGCGTTTGTCGCCACGATTTATTACATATGGCATGCAAGGAATGCTCTTATTTTTTATGATAACCCCATTCTAGTTGGGGTGATTACTAGGCTTATTCTTTCGCATGTTTATCGATTATTTTATATGCTCTTCCCTGAGGAGATAGTTACAAACCGTTGAGTATATGTTTTTCATTGTTTAGGGGATATGCAACATATGTTGGAGGGGCTTGCATGTCCCCCGAATATTTATTTAATTTTTTTGATGTAATTGGATTTATGCACATACAGACGCTTTGCCTTTTGAGTCATTTCTTTTAGTAAAGTTTACATTTTAACAAATAAAAAAAGGTGTAAAGCAAACAGGTAGGACGCCCCCAACACAGACGAATCCAAGCATATCCACGACCAGCAAGATTAGGACATAGACTACGGACAAAGCCAAGTACTGTCGCAAGAAAAATCTGAAGGCTCGCGATACATCAGGAGTCCCTGTGGACAATGACGACGAACCTCTAGGGAAACTATCCGTACACAGAGTCGCCCCGTACACACCGTCACAGGCCCACAGTTCCAACCTATCCCGACTTTGATTGCCGAAACCCTATCGAGGAAGCAGAATACCAAGACACATCCGAACAAAGCCGCATAAAGCCCGGACTTATTTTGTTGTTAGTGTTTTTAGCCTTGTTAAGTTGTGGTGCAAACATGCACGGGGCGTATGAGCGGGTTGGGGTTTGCTCCGCTCATCACATTTTTAAAATAAAATAATAATTAAAAAAATTAAGTAGAATTAATAAAAAAAAAATAATTTCAGGTTAGTACCTGGGTGCATATTAATTGAGGGCTATGCGATATGTGACATAAATCAACCATGATCGATCACTTGCTTATAACATATTCCTTAAATACTTGTTAAAACTTTCTTTTTAGGCCACTATCATTAATTATATGAACCAATTTCCAGTGTGCGGTGCATATGCGAAACAAACGTCCACCGTACGTACCATTTCCCTTCTTGTCTTTAGTGTTCCACATACCATAGCTTTTGTCAAAACATATTAATTTCTCAGGTTTGTGGGTTAGTATGGCACGGGGTTAATAAACTGACTAAAATTATAAGTAGGGTAAAATTTATAAACTGTTGGTAAAAGTAGTTAAAAATTTAAACAACGAGATAATCTCCGTATGGAACGAAAAACAGTTTATTTGTAAAAAGTGGAGTTTATTTGGTTGTTATTAGGAGTATTGTAGTACTTTCAAACCAAATAGGATAAAAAGAAAGGGTGAAACAGTACTTTTGCAGAATAAACACCAAAATAATCTTCATTTTGTAGCTTTTTTTTAAACACTTTTTTTTAACTACTTTTAGTTTATTTCTATCAACCATACCACCATAAACATTGTTTATTTTATAAACAGCCCCAAATGCTAAAATTTTAACAGCTTATAACTCTTACCTTATGAAGGTTCGATAATATAAAACAAGGTAATATAGAAATACTCTAGAAGGGGGGTTGAATAGAGTATGCCCTTTTTTTTTCGCAGAAAGTCTCAAGACTTTTGAAGCTCGTATAAAACCCTTTGAGATTAAACCTGAATCACAAAGTTAGACAATCGAACCAAGTGCGGAAATAAGGTAAAGCAATAGATAAAGGACACGAGTAATTGTTTACGAGGTTCGGCACGAACTTGGCCTACGTCCCCGCCTAGGGTTCTTCCACAACCCTAGGATTCAAAAGGCTTTATTGATTCGCAAAGCTTAGGATCCTAATAGCTCACCGAGAAGCCTCTCTCCTATACAATTGCAATCTAGTCAACTCACGTTTCCTTGGAGTCCTAGACCAATCTAGAAGAGCCCCACCTCTCTCAGCTATCTAGTACAATCCTCTTACTCTCACAAATCAATAGCCTAGTGCTTACTTCCCGAGTTACAAACTCTCGAGTAACACTATAAATGAATATATCCTATAAGCTCACAGTGTAACTCTCAAAGGCTTTGAAATGAAATAACAAACTCTTGAGCGCTAGCAGAGAGTACACTTGGAAGACAGATCTCGCTTGAATAAAATGAAAGCTTGTGTTCAACCAATATATTCTGTCTTCTTCTTCCTTTCCTTTATATAGAAGCAACATGGCGCCTAAGGATCTTCAACAACGGCTAGTTCGGATCATGGCGCGCCCAAGGATCTTCTATTTTTGGACACTTCGAAGACATGATCTCTCCAATTTGGATCTCCTCAATATGCACCATAAGGAAAGAAGTAATTCGAATAATACTTCCTGAAAGGTTAGTTAGGCATATAATATAATGGAAGTATATAATATTAAATAATATTCGGACATAATAAAATATAGAACAGGTTTTGTATTTCATCAATACTGTTAAAGCTCCAAGATCTTTGACACAGATAAACTGTCAAGGCCTTTGAAACTTTATTCCGATTTTAATCAAGGGAGGGAGTTATCAATCTCCCCCTTGATGAAAGACAAAACCTGTGCATCCCTGCAACTTAGTCAAGCATAAATAATATAAGTGAAATCGGACTAAGTACCTGCATGGGTTAGACAAATGTTGGATCAAATTTTTAAAGCATGAAAAAGCCATCCAACCGAAAACCAAAAATCAAAAACCAAGGTCTTCCAAGACCTTCAAGCATAAAGGTTTTCAAGTCTAAACAACCACAGATCATCTCCCCCTTTTGTCTTTCAACAAAGGGAGGAGGTACCAGTCACCAAAAGTTTTGAAAATGTTTCCAAAAACCAGCAATGTATCAGATTTCAGGGATGGGATAGGGTAGGGTAGGGTTTAAGCTTCGTCGTCCGGAGCATCATCAGTGAGCCTCGTCCACAGACCTTGCAGCATCTTGGTTATCCCGCTCATCTCCGTCATAACCTCCTTGTGCAGCTCCTTGATATCCAGGCGAACTTCCTCCAAGCCCAACTCCAGGTTGTCCATGCGTTCATCAACGGCTGAAGCAGTGGGAAGAGCTTTTGAAGGAGTGGCAAGACTCAAGGTCCCTTGGGGAGACCGAGTGATACCAATCTTTTCAAGGCTCTTGGAGTCGAACTTACCCATATGACGCTGCTGTTCTTCATTTTTGAAATCAATTCCAGAAGCTTTGAAGAGTGGGGTCAAAAGGGTAGCAAAGGGGAGGGGGGTTCATTTCCTGGCTTTTCTTGTGTGAGCCATGGATCCTAAAATAGTGTTGGCCAGATCAAGATCAAGGCCATTGAGGATACGGTAAAGGAGGACCATGGCATTGTCAGTAAGGAGCGAGCCAGAGTTAAGACGGGGTAAGAGGCATTGAACAATGATGTTAAATATGATTTTTGCCTCAAGGGTAAGGGATGAGTGGGTGAGTTGCTTTGAGGTGCTGTTAGATGCTTCGGGTAGGAGGTACTTGGCTCGGGCAAGGATGATGCAGTTTTCTTTTGAGGGGTGTATTTCAGAGGGTGGACATGGGCTAGGTAGGCCAAGGAAATCTGCAAAGTCATTGGAGTTGAAAGAGATTCTAACCCCTTTGACAACAGAATCCAAAGACCAACCATTGGCGTCGTGTTTGGCTTTTAGGTTTATGTAGAACAGGCGGGTAAGCTGGGGATAGTAAATGGTTTCAAGATTGAGAAGGGTCCAGGCTGGGGATTTTTTGAGAAGATCAATGCAGGGTAGCTTCAAAGCTTCGAAGAACTCAATATCCAAAAAATCAGAACAGCAAATCCTACGAGTTCGAAACTCATCTACCCACTTACCAACAGTCTCAGCATTTTCAAACCAAGAGGAGGGCAAGGATTGGTTTACCTGGATGTAGGCAGGTGGATCGGCGTTCTTCCTGCGAGCAATCGTTGGAGCGGCTTTCTTGACAGACGCTTCAAGGCTTTTGAGAGTGCCCTTCCTGGTGCGCTTTGGGGATGGAGGCTTGACTGCAATTGGGGCTTTCCGTTTCTTAGGAGACGGGGGAGGAGGAGAAGGAGAGGGGGATTCTTCCTCCTCTTCCTCAGACCCCGAGTCCTCACCGGACCCCGCTTCATCTCCTTCAGCTTCCTTGTCTTCTCCAGATCCGTCTTGCTCTTCGTCTTCTTCCTCAGGCTCCTCTTCAGATGGAACCTCCTCGGCTTCGACTTCCTTCCGAATCCTCTCAGCTTCTTCCTCGGCAAGTTTCCTTGCAAGCTCGGCTTCCTCCTCGGTCTTTTTCTTCTTCAAGGCTTCCTCTTCGACTTCCTTGGCAGCATCTCTTTCCAGAATAGCGTCGAGATCATCTTCTTCCTCTTCCTCGTCCACCTCCTCAGCTAATATCTTCTTTTTCCCTTTATGTTTCGCACTAAGGGGCTTCTTAGCAGAGTGTTTTTTAGAGCCCTTGGTAACAATGACCGTGCTCTCAGCGATGGTGCTCTGGACAACAGTTGGGATAATGGCTTGAGGAGTGGGTTCAGGTGTGGGAGAGGTGGTAGTGACCTGACGTCCCTTGGGGGTGGCGCCAAGTCTTTTGGGTATGGAAACTTTCTTTGATTTGGGAGCCATGGAGGAAATCGGTTAGGGTTTTCTTAGAACAGGTTGAGAGGTTGAAGAAGAAGAAGGTGAAAGGGTTTGGAGAGGTTCAGAGTTTGTGAGGGAATCGGGTACAGAATTGGGTTTAAGTAGAGAGAGAAGATGATGGAGTGATGGGACGGGTTTAGAGTTCCAAGGGAGGGTAATGATATCATTGCCAAATTTGAAAATTTTCCAATTCAAAATTCAAACTATTCCATTAAAATAGGACTGAATAACCGAAATATTTAGTTCCAAAATTAAGATATCTCAACGGAAAGAAAATATAACATAAATAGGCAATTTTGAAATCCGATAAAAATATAATTGATTAAATATCTAGAAAGATATTAACCAAAAATATGTGATCCGATGTATGTAATCTACCATTTAGTTCACAAACCTTGACATAATTCTCAAAGGTCTTGACACTAAGTAGATATTATCTTTCGTAAAGGGAAAGCTCCCCCTACGAAAGTGTATCCTTGTTAAGCATCCCAATCTCTCGTCTTATGAAGGTGAACCTGTCCTCTGCCAAAGGCTTAGTAAAAATGTCAGCCCATTGATAATCAGTTGAAATAAACGAAATGGACACATCACCTTTTTCAACATGGTCTCTAATGAAATGATGCGTTACATCAATATGTTTGTTCCTTGAATGCTGAACAGGATTCTTAATGATGGAGATGGCACTTGTATTGTCACATTTAATAAGAATGCCTTTGAGGTTGATGCCAAGATCTCGTATTTGTTGAGCTATCCAAAGAATTTGGGAGCAACAGGCTCCAGCTGCAATGTATTCGGCTTCTGCAGTGGATAGAGCGACTGAGTTTTGTTTCTTTGAGTGCCAACTGATCAAGGATGCTCCTAAGAATTGGCAACATCCTGATGTGCTCTTCCTATCCACCTTATACCCTGCAAAATCTGCATCAGAATATCCAATTAATGTGAAATCCTTTTGCTTTGGGTACCATAGTCCAAGCTCCTTAGTGCCATTGAGATATCGAAAGATCCTCTTTACAGCCACGAGGTGAGATTCTTTAGGATCAGCTTGAAACCTAGCACACATGCAAACACTAAACATGATGTTAGGTCTACTAGCCGTGAGATATAATAAAGATCCAATCATTCCTCGATACTCCTTTTGATTGACACTTTTCCCAGTCTTGTCTTGATCTAGAGATAATGTTGAGCTCATGGGAGTCTTGGCTGCTTTGGATTGATCCATCTTGAACTTCTTCAAGAGATCCTTAGTGTACTTGCTTTGGTTGACAAAGATCCCTTTCTTGGATTGTTGAACTTGTAATCCCAAAAAGAAGTTGAGTTCACCCATCAAGCTCATCTCGAATTCACTGCACATGATGTCAGAAAATTCCTTGCACAAAGATGTGTTAGTAGCACCAAATAATATATCATCAACATAAATTTGAATGACCAAAATGTCCTTTCCTTTGGTCTTGATAAAAAGAGTCTTGTCGATCAACCCCCTTTTAAAATCATTTTCTAAAAGATATTTTGACAAGCGCCCATACCAAGCTCTTGGGGCTTGTTTCAAACCATAAAGCGCTTTGTCAAGTTTATAAACATGATTGGGAAATTTCAAACTTTCAAATCCTGGGGGTTGAGTCACATATACTTCTTCCTCTAAGAAACCATTAAGAAAAGCACACTTGACATCCATTTGATATAACTTTATGCTCATAAAGATGCAAATGCTAATAAAATGCGAATGGCTTCAAGCCTGGCTACGGGAGCAAAGGTCTCCTCGTAGTCAATACCTTCCTCTTGATTGTAGCCTTGAGCAACAAGCCTTGCCTTGTTCCTCACGATCTTACCATTCTCATCTAGCTTGTTTCGAAATACCCATCGTGTGCCAATGACTGATTGATGCTTTGGCCTTGGCTTCAAGGTCCAGACTTTGTTTCTTTCAAATTCGTTAAGCTCACTTTGCATAGCAATGATCCAGTCTGGCTCTTGAAGTGCCTCATCTACCTTCTTTGGTTCAATAAGAGAAACAAACGCGTGAAAAGCACAAAGATCTTTAAGTTTAGAACGAGTTGAACACTAGAAGTAGGGTCAGAAATGATATCCTTTAATGAGTGTGATGAGGAGTATTTGAATTTCCTTTTGCTAGTCTCAGCTCCTTGATTCGTCACACCAGTAGGATTGACTTGTGGTACATCTGACTCCGTAGTCCTGTTAGGTTCAGTTACAGCAGTTTCTGACGTCTCAACACTGTTGGATTGGACACCAAGGGCTTTGGACGAATCTTCAACACCTTGGGCCAATTCTTCAGTGTTAAGAATCTGTTCCTGCATGTTCCTCTTCTCTGTGTTCTTGGTAGCAGCATCATCACCTTCCTCGTTCTCTGTATGGATGTTAAGATCTATATCTGCAACACTTTCACTCAAAGAACCGTCATTGCATTCATCAAATATAACATGTATACTTTCTTCAACTAACTGGGTCCTTTTATTGAAGATTCTATAAGCTTTGCTACTTGTGGAGTAGCCAAGAAATATACCTTCATCACTACGTGCATCAAATTTCCCAAGGTTATCTTTTCCATTGTTATGAACAAAACAAGTACAGCCAAAGAGTTTAAAATAAGATATAAGTGGTTTGCGGCCTTTGAAAAGTTCATAAGGAGTTTTCTTTAAGATGGAACGAATAAGACAACGATTCAAAATGTAGTTAGCTGTGTTAACAGCTTCAGCCCAATAGGTTTTAGGTAATGCATTTTCTAAAAGCATAGTCCTGGCCATATCCTCTAAGGTGCGGTTCTTGCGTTCCACAACCCCGTTTTGTTGAGGTGTCCTAGGAGCAGAAAAGTTATGGGAGATGCCATATTTAGCACAAAACAAATCAAACTGAAGTTGATCAAACTCCCTACCATGATCACTCCGAATTGACACTATGGGCTCGTTTCTTAAAGTTTGCAACTCCTTACAAAGTTTTGAAAACTCAAATAAGGCCTCTGATTTTTCTTTTAAAAATGCAACCCAAGTATATCTAGAGAAATCATCAACAACAACTAGCATGTACTTTTTACCATTGGGAGATTTGACTCGCATAGGACCACATAAATCCATATGTAAAAGTTCAAGGGGTCTAGAAGAACTTATAACCTTTTTGGGTTTGAAAGAGCTACGTGTTTGTTTACCTCGTGTGCATGCATTGCACATATCAATACCTTTGAAGTCCATCTCAGGTAGCCCTCTTACAAGCCCTTTGGACACAAGCTTCTGTAGTGTATGTGGACTCACATGACCGAGTCTCCTGTGCCAGAGCTTTGGATCGTCTGTCAAAGCCTTTAGACAGGTTAAGCTTCCTTGTGCCACTTGATCAGCATTTACAGCGTATATATTGTTGTAACGATATGCAGTCAATATAACTTCACCTGTATCTTCTCTGCACACTAGACATCTTTTCTTGTTAAATCTGACATAGTTGCCACTATCACATAGTTGAGAGACACTAAGCAAATTATACTTTAAACCATTAACAAGATAGACATTTTTAATACTATGGCTGGAATCACTTCCAACACTACCGATACCGACGATGTCACATTTTCCTTTGTCACCAAGAGTGATTGTTCCCGTGGATTGCTCCTTTAGATCATGAAAGAGAGAACTCTTTCCACTCATATGCCTCGAGCACCCACTATCAATGATCCATTTATGTTCCTTCACCTTGGTGTTCTCCTGCAAGACAAACATCAACCTTTGTGGCTAGACCAATAAGCAAATTTGGATCCATTATTGGGGTAAACCATGTTTGGTAAAATAGTGCCTTTTGGAACCCAAACTTGTGTTATCCGTTCTTTTCTCAAATGAACAGGAAATGTATTGCGAATAATATATGGATCCTTTCTTCTATAAGGGCAGGTCTCTTTTACATGTCCCTTTCTAGCACAGTGGTGACATATAGGAGAGGTTCTGCTTCCTTTTGCCTTTACAAAGGTGGTAATGTGCTGCTTCTTTAAAAACCTTGGATTGTAACCAATACCACTTTTGTTTAGAGAACTTTGTTGCTCGCCCAACATCCTATCAAGAGTGCCTTTGGATTTGGTAAAACTTATGAGGGCTGTCTGTTGGTCTTGAATCTTATTATTCAGGGAGATCTTCTCGTTCTCTAAGTCATGATGCTCATTTCTTAGAGAGGAGAGATCTTGCTTGAGTTCAGATTTCTCTGAGTCAAGCGTCTTGACTTTAATGTCAAGACCTGAATAAGAAGCTTCAAGACTTTTAACCCTCATAGACAGATCCTCAATAGTTCTTTCCTGATCCACAGTTCTCTTAATAAGAATGTTAGTTTGGGCAATAAGTTTCTCTTCATTGGGCAATCATATTGGAAAGGAATTCCGATAATACCTCTTTTGGACTTGCCATAAGTTCTCTTATAGTAGCTTCAAGCTTTTCATCGTGGGATTCATCTTCTGAGGCTATAAGACAAATATTGGCCTTCTCATCATCTGAATCAGAGTCAGAATCGCTCCAAGTTGCCACCATGGCTTTCTTCTTCCATTTGTCACCCTTCTTAGACTAGCTCTTTGTCTTTTGAGGGCAGTTCTTCACGAGATGATCTATTTCACCACATTCAAAACAAGACAACGGTTTAGTCTTCTTTTCATACTTGTTGTATTGAGGCTTACCTCGAAATTTTGAAGACTCTGATCCATCCTTGTTGTTGAATTGCTTCTTCATTTTGAGAATTCGAGCAAGGCCTCTTGTGATAAGAGTAAAAGGATCATCCTCATCGTCATCCTCATCTTCGGAATCAGATCCATCTTTAGGCTCATCCTTCTTAGACTTGAATGCCAAGTTCTTAGTGCTAGCTGGAAGTTCTCCATCGTCTTCATTAAGGATCATCTCATGCGTGATCAGCTTCCCAAGAAGGTCATCAAGGGGTAGAGTGGTGAGGTCCTGTGCTTCCTCTATAGCTGTTACTTTTGGACCCCATTTTTCTTTTGGGAGGCACCTCAGTATCTTCCTCACTTTCTCAACGTTGGTAAAGCTCTTGCCGAGAGAGTCAAGGTTGTTGGTGATTTCTGTGAATCGTGTGAACATGGCCTTGATTGACTCATCAGACTTCATTTTGAAGAGCTCATATTTTCGAAGGAAGATGCTGATCTTGGTGTCTTTCACTTGGCTCGTTCCTTCATAGGCGACGACCAGTTTGTCCCAAATCTCTTTAGCTGACCTACAAGATGAAATACGGTTAAACTCATCAGTGCTAAGACCACAATAAAGTAGGTTAATAGCCCTGTAGTTTTTGGAGACGAGTTCAAGATCCGCTTGGATGTATTCAGACTCCTTCTTTGCGACTTTGGTTCCATTTGGTCCGTCTTTCTCTGGAATCTTCGGACCATTCTCTATAATGTTCCAAAGTTCCAGATCTTGATCTATAATGAACATTTTCATCAAGGATCTTCAGTGGACAAAGTTGTTTCCTACAAAGAGTGGTGGTCTGCTCGTGGACCTTCCCTGTGCAAATCCTCCGCTTGCTTCACCAGACATGATCGAAAACTCACAAGATTGTTAGATCAAAAACAGTGAGTAAGGCTCTGATACCAATTGAAGGTTCGATAATATAAAACAAGGTAATATAGAAATACTTTAGAAGGGGGGTTGAATAGAGTATGCCCTTTTTTTTCGCAGAAAGTCTCAAGACTTTTGGAGCTCGTATAAAACCCTTTGAGATTAAACCTGAATCACAAAGTTAGACAATCGAACCAAGTGCGGAAATAAGGTAAAGCAATAGATAAAGGACACGAGTAATTGTTTACGAGGTTCGGCACGAACTTGGCCTACGTCCCCGCCTAGGGTTCTTCCACAATCCTAGGATTCAAAAGGCTTTATTGATTCGCAAAGCTTAGGATCCTAATAGCTCACCGAGAAGCCTCTCTCCTATACAATTGCAATCTAGTCAACTCACGTTCCCTTGGAGTCCTAGACCAATCTAGAAGAGCCCCACCTCTCTCAGCTATCTAGTACAATCCTCTTACTCTCACAAATCAATAGCCTAGTGCTTACTTCCCGAGTTACAATCTCTCGAGTAACACTATAAATGAATATATCCTATAAGCTCACAGTGTAACTCTCAAAGGCTTTGAAATGAAATAACAAACTCTTGAGCGCTAGCAGAGAGTACACTTGGAAGACAGATCTCGCTTGAATAAAATGAAAGCTTGTGTTCAACCAGTATATTCTGTCTTCTTCTTCCTTTTCTTTATATAGAAGCAACATGGCGCCTAAGGATCTTCAACAACGGCTAGTTCGGATCATGGCGCGCCCAAGGATCTTCTATTTTTGGACACTTCGAAGACATGATCTCTCCAATTTGGATCTCCTCAATATGCACCATAAGGAAAGAAGTAATTCGAATAATACTTCCTGAAAGGTTAGTTAGGCATATAATATAATGGAAGTATATAATATTAAATAATATTCGGACATAATAAAATATAGAACAGGTTTTGTATTTCATCAATACTGTTAAAGCTCCAAGATCTTTGACACAGATAAACTGTCAAGGCCTTTGAAACTTTATTCCGATTTTCATCAAGGGAGGGAGTTATCACCATACACACCCTGTATCTTCTAAAATCATTACTACCATAAAGGTAGCAACTCCAGGTTACTGTTTTTTACTACAGTAATTTTTAGTATTTTAGCCGTCCATTGCTTGTCGATGCAATTGATCAACGGCTGGCATCATCCCCCATGTTCAATGTCTTCTTTGCCCCTGAAACCTTCAATTTGAAATTGTTTAATTTTTTATTTCGGTGTTCTTTTTTGTACTTTCATGTAATTGTAGAGTCCAATATTGCCTTCCTCATTCTCCTGGGCTCTTTCGGGCAACGTCATAGCCTTCATCCTCTCCTGTTCACTACACAAGCGATTTCCTCCACCTGCTGCTCTGTTCTTCTTCTTCTCCAATGGTCCTTCTCCTTCGTCACTCTTTCAATTCCGACACCTCGTGGTTGCAATTTGTTTATTTTGCAGCCTCCCCAGTGCATTCGACCTGTTCTGAATTTGTAGGGTTCCTTCTCCTGTAGGCCGGTTTCTTGGTTGTCCTGCTTTATACCGCCTAACCCTCCCAATCGGTTCTTAGTCCCGCTCTCTATCGTTTCTGGCCTGTGAATCGGTCGGCGAACCACTCTATTTGTTTCAGTTGCTTCAAAGGCTCTTGGTTGTCCTGATTTACACCGCCTAACCCTCCAAATCGGTTCTTCATCTCGCTTTCTATCGGTTCTGGCCTCTGAATCGCTCGCCATATTTGTTTCGGTTGCTTGAAAGGAAGAAGAAGCCTATGTCCATGGTTTAAGGACGGGTTTAAACCAATAGTCTTCCCAATTTGGGGGTTTAGGTAAGGGTTTCAATTTTGTTTCTTAGGCATTTGGTTTTTATTTTTGTTATATCGAATTATTCAATAATTTAGGGTTGTTATCCCATGCCTGGGATTGGAATTCATGGTGTTTCTTAGGCGTTTGGTTTTTATTTTTGTTATATCGAATTATTGATTAATTTAGGGTTGGAATTCATGGTTTTTTGGAACCCTATTTATGTTGTATTTTTTTAATCTATGCCACTGATGGTAATAGTTGCGGCCTCTTCCTCCTTACTACACACAACACAAAAGGGATAAAATATGTAACTTTCGAATCCAAAATCCATCTAGGTATTTTCTTTTTGGGATCGAATTCATGATATGTTTTAATCGGTTAACTGTTCCAATAATTTAAATCCATGTCTTCATTTTCAGTTGCCCCCCTTACGACTTACCCCTTTTTTGTTTTAAGTCATACGACCCTCAGCTGACCAGAGGCTTCAAAGATAGGGAGAGAGATTCAACTTTGCAAGTAAGATAGAGAAAGACGTTATGTTCCTCTTTTGCTATTTTAATTTGGTTTCTTAAGTTAATTTTTCCCAATATTGTGAAATTAGTTCATGATTGCTTCATTTGGTGGGTTATTTTATTTGTTTTGGATTAAATTAGACTTAAATCTTGATACGCTTCCCCATGGCAAACTTTCATCTCAATCAGGAAAAAAAACACCTTAATCACAAACAACCAGATAAGAAATTTTTGTGAATATAATCGTGTTGTATTTTGATGTTTTATATGAAATTTATTTAGGTTTAAAACTCTTGAAATTTAGGATTTATAAATGTGATTTGAACATGCACTTAAAATGCTCGATAAAATGCCTTCAAGATGTTTTTTTTTCAATGATTACCTTAGATTACCATTTTAATTTAAAGACGTACTCAAGGTGTTAGATAAAATGTCTACAACAAGCAGCTTATCAATCAGTTTACGTGTGAGATGAATATATAAATTCTTCATTTTTAATGCTTAATAGACGAACTTTAAGGCAAGAATAGTATTTTGCTAATCAAGTTGATTTAGAACACTTCTTTATGTCTTTGTCTGTTTGAAGTTGTGATTTCAGTGGTCTTCATCATCGCCACCTCGCTTTCGTCCTTACTCCCGGTCAGTCACCGTTTCTCCTCTCATATCTTCTTCTTTTTAGTGTATGTATTTCTTCTGTTCTGTGGTTGCATTTATGTTTGTTTCTTTCTCATTTGTTACTGGTAAATGCTTATGGTAACTTGGAGCTTGCTTGGTTTCAGCTGCTTTTGATTTGTTGGCTGGTATTTTTTATGAGCTTCTGGTTTTCTCTTAGTACGGATTGAGCTTCCAAATTTAAAATTGCTTTACAAAGAAGTTTATTTTTTCTCTTAAATTTCCAAGTTAGCAAACCCTAAATTGCCATATCCCATGGTCTTCTCCTCCACCAATTCAAAACTTTGACCAGTTTAGAAAATATTAGTATATATATAATCTCTTCTCAGACTTAAAATAAGGTTCAAGGGTCTTGATTAAACTGGCCTGTACACACAAACATCAAATCAAAATCAAAGCCTGTAGGAGCTAATTGAAATGGCAAATAAGATGAAATCCACCCGTCAAAATCGGCCTAAGGTTCAATCGCCTTTAAACACCCAAAAATAATATAAAGGGCTCGATCTATACATAAACACTGACCACAACGCAAAAAGGGTCCCAAATAAAGAACAATATTATAGGGAGGGAGAAAGAATTCCATCTTATTTCTTTGGGAGAAATCAGTGTGGAGAGTGCGAACAGTAAAGTAAAAATTTTAGGAATTTCTTGTTAATTTAGATTTTTGTTATCACTCTTTTTCTGAACCTATTTCCTCTTGGTTAGCTCTTTGCAGAATGTCATATCTAAACTTATCCTATGAGTTTGTTATTCTCTATTGCAATTGGGTGTTCCAGCCCAAAATGATTTTTTGAATTTTGTTTTCTGCTTGATCGAGAGTTTATTTAGAATTAGGTGAAGTGGAACTTATCTATGTAATTGCTTCCTTTTTTGTTATAATATTTCTGTTTATATAATTTTTTTAGCATTTGCTCCTTAGTAATGTTTACTAGGTTAAATCATCAGTTTTTATGGAATGATTCTTTGTGTAGCTTGCTTTCTCTTCGTCTTTCCCTTCCTCATATCTTGTTCTTCTGTCAGCAAAAAGATTGATGTCACTGCCTTCATTATCTGATCAATATTTTAGGCTTAATTAATGACATATATAAAATAGTGAAAGAAATAAAAAAAAATAAAGGGGTATCATTGGATCAACCCAAAATGCTCCACTTTCCTAAGTGCTCCATTCAGTAATTTATGGCATACATATATCAATAAAGATAAAGATTTATTGCTATTTTATTGCCACAACTATTTATGTTAGTAAAAAACCTTTTTGATGAAGCCTAACTTTATGATAAACATTTTTACCGTTTCCTTAAGGACTTCAAGTCTACTTTCATTATGTTATCCTAACTTTTATTAATATTTTATAATATTAATTTATTATTATTATATATGGTGCTTGCTGTTTTTCTTCAAAATTTATTATAGGTAGAGTTGTGTATGCATTATTGTGTTTGGAGACTTAGTTTGTCAGATATTGATTGTAAAATGTAAACATTATTCTTGTGTTATTATCCGATATCCCTTGTTCCTTTCTGAACAATGTTTCCAATTATCTTTGGTTGTTAACTAACTTAGGAGGCCAGTATGCGAAACGGTTGCTTCGAGGTATGGTATGCTCTTCTGAACTATTTGCCCTAATATACAGAGATATGGGATGCTCTCTGAGTAGCAGCTGAAGCGGAGTTATCCCTTTCTGAGGCGATCATTGACAGTGCTGGCATGATTGTTCAAAACCCTGACCTTAGAATCTGCTATGATGAGAGAGGTACTCCATCCCTGTTTGCATTTAAACTATAACACAAACATTTGCATCTGACAAAGATTGCATCTCTGCAGGGTCAAAATATGAACTGCCCAAATACATTTTAAGCGAACCTACAAACTTGATTGGAGACAGCTAACACGAAAACAGAGAGAACAGTTGTTTAGAAGGCAAGGAAGCACTGCAGTATAGGTTCTCCTCTGCTAATAGCTGTAAATACATGTAAGTATATTATCTCCATGAAATCGCATTGTTCTTTTCATCCAGTTAAGCACATTTGCCAAATTTAGTTGTATATTATTATCCTGCTAATTAAAGCTTCCATTTCAACCGTTCCTAAGGTTGACGATTGTCAATAGGATCATAGGATTCATAGTTTTCAACCAAGTGCATCAACTTAATCCACAAACAAGGCTACATCTATTTAAAAATAATCATAGTATTATTCAACTTAGATCAAAATCCTAAATTTCTAATAGTTTAGATAGAGGGCTTTGCAGGTACTTTTTTTTATTTGCTATCCTGCGAATAGAAAAGTACATTAGTTACGTTATTTGGCACATTAGTTACTTTTTTTATTTGGCACCTTGTGTATACAAAAAAAAACCCATTGTATTTGCTATTCTAATTAGGACAGCATATTAGTTACTTTATTTGATGGCAAGTGGTGTCTTATCTCTTCTGTGCTCCTTGCTGTTGTATCATTTGCATTTGGAGATTGATGTTGAGTAGAAGCAATTTTTTAAGATAGATATACTATGTTCAATTGATTACTGGTTTTCTCTTCTTCTTCTTCTTTTTTTTTTTAATTTGAATTCCTCCAATTTGCAATCTTAACATATATAATAAGATTTTGATGCTTTATTGGGTTCTTGATTTTCTTTCTGAAATATTTCGTGAAAGGGATCCCTTTGGCCTAATAATATCAGTGTTAATTTCTCAGTTATCACAATTTTTAGTTGTTTACGACTCTTGAAAAGCTCGTCTTAATTTTCCTTCAAATTTGATTACTATTGCTATTGCTCATCCTTATAATACATTTCTACTTCAGCAAATCGAGGTTCAATTCAATTTATCTCTGAACTTCTCTATCCATCAAATCCACCAATCTTTTGATCAGCTCAGATGCCAGCTAAAGTTTAGATTGCATTTGAATCCTGATGAGGTTGGTATCCTTAGCACTTTAGCCGGCTAAAGTTTTTTTACAACACAAGACACAACATTAAAATGATTACAATATACAATATACATTAAGAACATTTCCATTAGAACTATGTATCTGAACTCTAATGTATGCTTATCTAGCATATATCCCTTCACTTTTCCTGTAATTGTGCATGACAACTAACTAGACAGAACAACAAATGGACACCATTCCAACACCTATGAGATTCATAATGTGAACATATTTTTATCAACTTTCTCATGTTATAGTTCACTGTAGTTGAATCAATTTCAGCTTGATAGTTTTGGTGTAAAATATGAGAGGTATAATGATTGTATTTGTATTCGGTAAGTATGAACTCCATCAAAAACATATATTACATTATCATACATCTAATCGAAATCTTAATTCTATTATGCTTTCTTGGAAACTTCAGGTGTGATTCTATTGTTTAAAAGGATTACTTCTCTCGAGTGCTTACATCATAAAGAAATTTTACATTAGAATTTCATTACCCTCGTTTCACTTTTATTCTTTTTTTTATGCATGATCAAAGATCTAAATTGGTGTTAGCTTATGATTTTTTATCTCGTAAACCTGAAAGTAGAATATCAACATGTTGCCAACCATCATCGTATTGTATATGGTTATGATTTTCCATGGAATTGTATTTCTATTTTATACATAATAACTACTTAGGCTGAGTAGATGAACAACTGATGTCATTCATGTTGATCATAGCAGTCTTTAGACCAAAGATTTCTTGAAGTTTCGGCATCACTATTGGTGTGCCGATCACGGTCTCAAGTAAAGCCCAAGCACACCGGAGAAAGCATTATGCAGCTAACCCCATGAGGAAATATTCATTCTAAGAAGGCTTAATAAGTGCTCAACAAATGATGCCAACTACAAGGGTGATTGGATGAGACGCCTGATCTCAGATGGTACTCATACACCTAGCCGTTTATCTAAAAAGAGCCTCAGATTAAACCAGGTATTCATGAAAACCCCATTTTTTCCTATGTCGAGACTCGAGATATCCAGTGGTAGACGCGACGATGAACATGGGCCTAAGGAGACCTATAACAACAACTACAGTTCATTGATTTCCTTGCTTCCAATGCTGAGAGTACCAATGCTTATATTGATGGTAAAGCTTGGCGAGAAAGTAAACCATAAGATTTTTGTCTCTTAAGAAGTGCATGATGCTTCTACTTCTGTTTATGGTGTTTAGGTTTCTAAAGAAAACTTTCAGACTGTTTTCGGTGTTCTCTTTATATACTCAAAGGTTGAACGTGCAAGCTAGATGTTTTTTTTCCCTTTTCAGAGATTCACTATCCATCTTTGGTGTAAATAGCTCCCGGGAAAAATGGTACATACTTGAAGAGTATAAGTAGGTTAATTAGCTTTGTCCCCTTTGTCCTCACAATCGGCGCGTGCGTAGCACGCCCACTTACCTAGTATCGATAAATTTGTACCTAAGCAAAGGCCTAAAATATATAATTCGCGTAGCTGCATATTTTACTAAAATTAATAAATACGGAGTGTGTGTGTGTATATATATATATATATATAACACCTCTTATCATATTAAATGTTAATAAATTAGAATTGTTGGATAAAAACGAATAATTCTTAATACTCAAACGAATAATGACTCCCAAATTACCGAATAGTAAGTCTAAACTTGCCAAACAATTGATAATCCATTTACTTCTTATTACAAATGAGCAATTTATCAATGAATACTAACTCTGAACTAGCTAAATAATCGAAACTTGACAGACAAAATTTGCAACTATTCAAAACTTGTAAAAGTGTGAGTCAAATTTGCAACTATTCGATAAGTGGATAGTAATTATTCGCTAAGTTGATAATAATTATTCTTTAAGTCGAAGACCAGCGAGGCGACCCATAACTTATGAGTCGCCTCGCTTGTCTGTCAATACTCGTCTGCTACCGGCATATGGGTCGCAAAATTGACTCACACTTTTGCAAGTTTTGAATAGTTGCAAATTTTGTCTTTCAAGTTTAGATTATTTGGTAACTTCAGAGTTTAATATTCGGTAATTTGGGAGTAATTATTCATTTGAGTATCAAAAATTATTCGTTTCTATCAAATGGTCCTAATTTGTTACTCCCTCTGCTCCAAAATATGCGTCGTTTGACTTTTCAACACGTATTTTAAGAAGTTAAAAACTATATAATATATTAACTTTTCTATTATTATTTTTTTATAATTTAATACTTATTACTGACAAATATTGAGTTATTAAAAAAATTAATAAAAAATTTGATATTTTATATAGTTTTTAGCTTCTTAAAATACTTGTTGAAAAGTGAAACGACAATTATTTTGGATTGGAGGGAGTAACATTTATCACCATAAGGGGTGAGTATACCCGAACCACCTTATATGTGTGTGTACACACCCCTTAGGATGTACATTGTACACAAATTTGGGTCTTTGATTGAAAGAAGATGGAAGGCTAGGATTAAAAAAGATTTTTGTTTTTTTTTTCCCGTTAAATATAAAAATGGTGGGACCCACGTCTAAAAGGCTTACGCATTTTTTTTACGGATATGATTTCGTTGTTTTGAAAAAATGGCGAATTCCACCGAATAATGTTTCACATTCTACCGAATAATGTTATGTTTTCTTTTTCCGTTCAGTTCAGATGAAAACTTCCCAATTCCAATGAATAATTTGTAACATTATACCGAATAATGTTTTATTTTTTATTCATCTATTTCAACTAAAAGAAACCACGAATAATATGGATCGACAATCTCAAATCCCAATCTTATTTGGAATTACAAAAGACACATTCCGCTGAATAATTATTAAGAATTCAACGAATAATATCGACAAATTTCATATCTCAATCTCAAATTTCACCGAATAATGTTTCACATTTCACCGAATAATATTTGTGTACAGTGTACAACCTAAGGCTTGTGTTCAATATATACATAGGGGTTCCAGTGAGAACAACCCGGTCCGGTGAGAATGAAAGAAGCAATATGATTTGTAGTTATAACAAATAAAAAAAACGGGCGCGAGGGCGAGTGGATCTAATTTTTCCATCTTTCTCTCCCACCTCTAATTTTTCTCAGATCTGGATTGGTTCCTCCTCTCCCAATTAACACCATCTGCCTTCTCCGACAACAGTATGTAGCCATGGATTCCTCCTCTCCCAATTTCGACGACCATTGCCTCTCTCCTCCCCCAGGTCTGACGCCCCCTAGTGAATCCATCTCGCCTCGTCTCGTGAAATTAAATTACACTTGGTTCATGAAATAAATAATATTGGTTCATGAACCATTTTATTTTTTAAAAATATAAAAAAATAATTAAAATTTTTAAGGGTGAAATATACATTAACATTTCTCTTACTATGTAATTAATAAATTTATATGAAAATATTGTAATTATAATTATAATATAGTCAAAATTGGTTTTTAGTGAATGAACTAATGGAGTAATAAATATTATTAGATGCATTTAAGAGCGGGGGGGGGGTGTAGTGGTAGTTACTGTGTGTGGGGAAGCCAACAACCCAGGTTCGATTCCTCTTGGTCACATATTTGGGTTTTTTAATTACATGTGAAGGGCACACGTGTGGTGGACGCGCAGTTGTGCGAGTGGTGATTGTGGGCTCACACGGGTCTGGCTGTGATTGGTTAGTTCACGTTATTTTTTTACTTTATCCACCAATCAGATCACTTCTTTCGTTCTCACTGGTAGAGTTGTTCTCACTCGAACCATACCCTATATGTGTGTGTTATAAAACTATTGGTTTGTGGTGGATGTTTCACCTCCAACCTTTTCGCATCCATTCATTTGGAAAACCAAATAGTTGATAGAATTATGAGCTCTCCTAGCGTAGTGGTTGTTACTGTGTGTGGGGAAGCCAACAACCCAGGTTCGATTCCTCCTGGTCACATATTTGGGTTTTTTAATTACATGTGAAGGGGACACGTGTGGTGGACGCGCAGTTGTGCGAGTGGTGATTGTGGGCTCACACGGGGATGCCACGGGTCTGGCTGTGATTGGTTAGTGCACGTTATTTTGTTACTTTATCCATCAATCAGATCACTTCTTTCATTCTCACCGGTAGAGTTGTTCTCACTCGAACCCTATGATGTGTGCCTATTTGACCATGTTTTCTGCTTACTTTTATTCCAAGTTTTGTTCCTATTTTATACTTTTGGGTTGGAAAAGTATGGAATTTGTGTAGTTTATGTTTATTTGCAAGATATGGAGGTCTACACAAGTTTTGGTTTAATTTCGCAGGTTTTGGAACGTTTTTGAGCAATTGCAAGACGACTGAAATAGAGCTCGACGTCGACTGCTATCCCTCGACATCGGCACAGAAGAAGCTGAAATTGGCTATGGAGGAGCCAAGCTACTAAACGAGAGCTGGACATCGACTGAACCATCTCGATGTCGACTACTACCTACCCGAGGTCGACCAAGTTGGAACTCGCGATGTCGACTGCAGTTCACGCGTAGAAGACGCGCAACAGACACAGATTGGGCCGAATCTTCTAAAGATCTATCAAGCCACGAGATATTTCACATCTTTCCTTATGAGATCAAATCTTTGAGAAGATAACTTTTGTTAGATAAACATTATATTTAGATATAGATTTATATTTTCCAATTTATATAGAATTTACTTTGGCAAGTTAAGTTAGCTATAAATAAAGGCATTAGGCCTAGGGTTTTAATCATCCAATCCAATTCTTGAGAAATCAATTACCTGGAGTTAGAGAGAGCAGCCGAGAGATAGAGAGAAGAGAAGACGGTTGTATTCTAAAGTTTAGTTTTTATGCAAGGTTTGAGTTTTATGTTTATGATGTGTGTCATGACCATGAGTGAGTAGTCGTCCTACTTCTATGGTTAGGGTGAGCCTAGCGATAGCCATATGTGTGTGCTTGAATCTATGATTTGTTATGTGGTTATCATCTTCTATCCATGCTCAATCCGCTGTGAAAGTAGAGGACAATTCCTTATTTACAATCTATGAAGTGAAAGTGAATTACTTTGTGAATTTGGATAGTAATTAGGATTTGTTTGCGAAAGTTGACTAAACCCTAATTATGAAAAGGATAGAAACAAATAGGTTTTTAAAGTCCATCGATGATGGCTTCCTTGATTGTAGCTATTAGCTCTTGGAGCAAAATTCTATTGAGTATAAAACTAAGCACCTCGAGACTATAAACTTGTAGCTCGTAGAGGGCCTCCTTGATTCAAGCTATAAGCTATCGAAGCAGAACTCTATTGAGTATAAACATAAGCCCCCGCTTCTAAAAACTACTCGATTATTTCAATCACATTACTCCTTTTCTTCTTTGTGGGCAGACAAGTTTAATTAAGTGAACCGTCTTACAAATCAATACAAGAACTAAGGTATGTCTACTTCCTTTCGCCGACAAAGGCAGCCTATTTAAGTGACTAGAACATAAGATGCATCAGCTCGTAAAGCCATTAGAACCTGAAAAAGGTGTGATTATGGAAGCTAGAAAAAAGCATAAAGAGGTCTAAACCGGCGCCTATAGCGCACCTAACAACTGCAAAGACAAGGAAATCAATTGATAAGTAGCGGCTCGACATTGAGATTAAGGAACAAAACCAAAGAAAGGCCACCCTTGGTTAGATCCATTGAGCTACGCCTCACCCCCACAAAAATATATCGATCGCCAATGCATCTGCAAGAGGCCCCTATCGCGACCAGCCTTTGAACCTCCAATTACTGCTTAGCTTGCATCCGTCACGAACAGCAATGTCTCCACGAGGAAGTCATGTTGCCGCCATAATCAAATTACAACGAGGCTACCACGGATGATGCCGATGGGCTTGCATTCGTCATGGATCACAATAATCTAGTAGCGCGACAAGTTTTGACACATGTATTCGGGGCGAAACTCAACCGAGTGTAGTATTAAGCATCTATACGCTATAGCTTTAGCTCACAGGGGGGGCTCCTTGATTAAAGTTGTTAGCTCCTGCGGATTGTTAACGTGCTAAAGCCTGCCTTATCGCTCTCACAACTTGTGAGTGCGCTGGAGCTCGTCTTATCCCCGGCAAAGCTTATTAGCGTGTTGGAGCTCGTCTTGTCAATTGCACGACTTGGTTAGGACACTAGAGCCTACCTTATTGCTCGCGCAGTTTGTTAGTGTGTTCGAGCTTATCTTGTGGCTCATGCAGCTTATTAGCACAATGGAGCTCGTCTTGACACTCGTGCAGCTTGGGTAGCGCATTGGAGCCTGCTTTATCGCTCGCATAGCTTGTTAGCACGCTGGAGCTCATCTTATGGCTCACGCAACTTATTAGTGCACTAGAGCTCATGTTGATGCTATTGCAACTTGGTTAGCGCACTGGAGCCTGCTTTATCACTTGTGCAGCTTCTTAGCACGCTGGAGCTTGTCTTATGGCTCACACAGCTTGTTAGCGCATTGGAGCCCGTCTTGACATTCATGCGGCTAGGTTAGCGAACTAGAGCCTGCTTTATCGCTCGCGCAACTTGTGAGCGTGTTGGAGCTCGTCTTATCGCTCGTGTAGCTTGTTAGCGCACTAGAGCCCGTCTTATCGCCCACGCAACTTGTTAGCATGTTGGAGCTCATCTTATCGATCGTGCCGCTTGTTACCGTGTCATGGCCATCCCTATCACTCACACAACTTAATTAGCTCGCGGGTGCTTGCCTTGTCACTCACAAAAGTTTTTATCATGTTGGAGCAGACTTGCCGGAGAAGACTTATTGTCCGCAGAGAGCCTTCTAGGGTGGCTACAAGTGCTCGGAGCTGGACTCAGATCAACCATGAGATAAAACCTAGACGCAGAGGCTGACTTGAACGAATCCCACGTGCGACCTTTGAGTTCACTTGAGGACTCGCCTGAGATAAAACCTATACTAATTCCCATTTTTTTTTTATTCTCGGTAATCCATACCAAACGGGCCGTTAATGGAAGTAATAAAGCAAATGTTGTCACCTTATATTAGCACCCTTTATCATTTTCTTCCTAATTCGTTCTTAATTAAAAGAAATTGAGTAACGATTTGATGAGATAAGATTAGGATAAATTAATATTTAAAAGATTAAATTAAATAATCATTATATTTTGAGGATGTAAAGGAGCTCGTGTATCCCTTTTTTCTCTAAAAAACTATTGTTAAAATAAAATTCGTAAAATTGTATGATAGGTCATTTTTCACAATGTTAAATTTACAATTATTTTGAGGGAAGAAATTGAATGCACTGTCTCAATCGGATGGTGCAAATCCCCCAATCATGTTATCACAAAAAATTTTCGTTCATCCTCCTCAAATAAATATGATAATTCCATCATCAAATTTGTGAAAGAACCTTGCCATTCAAGAACGAATAATGAAACATTCAATAAAAAACAATTAATTTCAGTTAAAAAAAAAAATGAAGAACCTTAATCCTTCACCCATGACACCAAAGTCAGAACTTGCAACGTGGGATTTTCAACCTCTCCATGACACCAAATTCAGAATTTATGTCAACCTAAAAGAACATATTGGTTTGATATACGGAGTATTATTGGGCAAATACTTGCAACTATTTTGATTGAATCACCATTCTTTTTATTCGACTATTGATCTAACATGTTATCAAACCAAACGATGCATTTTTTATCCACAACTGAGAAATCACAGAAATGGTAATTTGTGATCTAGATCGAACACAGTGAAGCAAACGAGAGAGAAGATGAGAAAGGTAGACGATGAATCTGTTTCATCTCATTTTTAGTTGGTGTTCTGTTACACAGTTGTCCCCAATTTATACATGTTCAGAAGCAATATTTACCATATTTCCCTCCTTATTACATCACATTTACAAAACCCCCAGCTAACATACATCATATGCTCTAATACCCTCCGTCAAGTTGGACTAGGGGATGAAACTAGTCCCAACTTGCCATTAAGAAGATGGTGCTGAACCTCTGCAAGAGGTTTAGTGAACAAGTCAGCTAGCTGTCACGAGATCGAACAAATGAAGGCATAAGAAACCCAGATTGCAGCTGCTCTCGAACATAATGACAGTCTAGTTTTAAGTGCTTAGTTCTTTCATGAAATATGGGGTTCTCAGCAATGTGGATGGCTGATTGATTGTCACAATGAAGGGGGATGGGTTTGGGCACATTGCACCTAAGATCACTCAATATGGAATCCAACCAAACAAGCTCACTTGAAGTTTTTGACATACTGCGATACTTAGACTCGGAGGAGGACTTAGATACAGTGAGTTGCTTTTTGGTTTTCCATGAAACCAAGGCCTTCCCCAAGAATACACAAAACCCAGTAATTGAACGCCCAGAAAACACACAGTTTTCCCAATCCGCATCACAGAACCCATTCAAATCCACACTGTTATCAACATGATATAGCAGACCCAAATCAGAAGATCCACGAAGATACCTCACCACATGAAGTGCTGCTTGCCAATGAGGAAGACGAGGAGAGTTCATGAACTGACTAAGATGCTGCACTGAATATGATATATCAGATCTGGTCATATTCAGAAACAACAATCTACCAACCAAACGTCTATACTTCTCTGGATCCTCCAGAATTTCTCCTTGATCAATAGAAAGTTTCAATCCCCTGGGCAAGGGAAAAGGAGAAGGTTTGCCATCACACATGTCGGTGTCCTATAGAATATCAAGAACATATTTACTTTGATTCAACAAGGTGGCAGAAGAAGACCTTGCTATCTCTAAACCCAGAAAATAGCGAGCCTCACCAAGATCCTTTATGGTGAATGCCTTATGCAGAGCTTGTTTGACCTTAGTAATTTCATCTAAACATTCTCCTGTGATCAAAAGATCATCAACATAAACCAAAACAACAATCAACCCCTTTGAACCTTGCCTGGTAAAGAGTGAGTAATCATATACAGATTGAGCAAACCCCAGTGTAAGCAAGAACCTCGTGAGCTCAACATTCCACTGGCGGGAAGCTTGCTTCAGCCTATACAAAGACCTTTTTAATCGACTAACCTGAGATGCCAGTGCTTTATTGTAACCTTCAGGTACTGTCATGTATACTTCTTCATCTAAGAACCCATGCAAGAAAGCGTTATTTACATCCAGCTGATGCAAAGGCCACTGTTTCAAGGTTGCCAAAGCAATCAACAATCTAACAGAGGTGAACTTTGCCACTGGGGAAAATGTGTGCTTGTAGTCTTTTCCTTTCACCCGATTATAGCCCTTAGCTACCAAACGTGCTTTATACCTTTCCACACTCTCATCTGGCTTAAATTTAATCTTGTACACCCATTTAGAACCAATAGATGTATGACCAGGAGGTAGGGTAGTCAGCTCCTAAGTACTGTTAGACTCAAGGGCATTGAGCTCAATATTCATGGCTTCAACCCACAATGGATCTTGCTTAGCCTGTCTGTAGGTAAGAGGTTCATGAATGGCTAGAACATGTGCCAAGGAAGCAACATATTCAGGGGTGTAGTCTGTAGGATCGGATATAGAAGTGGCTAGGAAAATATTTGATGTAGAGTTGGATGATGAAGAGGGACCAACAAAATCCTTCAGATAGGAAGGAAGATGACTCTGTCTAGTTGATCTCCTCAAAGAAGGGTTTTGAATAATTGGAGTTTGAGCTAGAATGGGCTGAGATTTATCAGAAGAAGTATTTGTGTCAGGGAAAAAGGCATCTGGAGGTATATCATGGTTTGATGAAGAAGATGAGGATGGTGCAGACACATCATTAGGAGTATGGGAAGCAGGCCAGTCATCCTCATCATCTATGCATACAAGAGGTGCAGGAGGGGAAGGTAAAGGTTGAGGCTTTATACTTGAGAAAGGGAATTAGGACTCTTGAAAAACTACATCTCTGCTAATGAGAGTTTTCTGAGAGGCTAAGTCATAGAGCTTGTATCCTTTGAGTCCTTGTGGATAACCAAGCAAAATGCACTTTCTAGCCTTGGGAGCAAACTTGTCTTTGGGACCATTTCTGATTAAGCCATAGCATAAGCACCCTATGACTCTAAGATGACAATAATCAATAGGTTTGCCATACAACCTCTCAAAGGGTGTGACCCAATTCAACACAACAGATGGTAATAAATTGATGATATGTGTTGCTGCTAACACACAATCACCCCCAAAAAACCACAGGTAACTGAGCATGAAACCTGATAGCCCTAGCAGTCTCAATAATATGTCTGTGTTTCCTTTCTACACGGCCATTCTGTTGAGGAACATAAGGAACAGACCTCTGGTGAACAATCCCTTTATCAATGAAGAGTTGTCTACACCTAAGCAGCTCAGTCCCATTATCACTCCTTACTGCCTTTACTTTAGTATCAAACTGTCTCAACAAGTTTGAAAAAAGAACTGATAACCCCAGGCACTTGAGTCTTATATGAAACCAGAAATGTCCACACACACCTACTGTAATCATCAAGGATTGTAACAAAATACCTTGCACCAGTTAAACTAGGTACTCTATAAGGCCCCCAAAGATATATGTGAATCAACTCAAAACAAGAAGAAGCAATTGATTTACTCACAGTAAAATAAGAGCATGTTGCTTTGCCAAAACACAAAGTTCACAAAACTGCTTGTCATCAATCTCATACTTACAACCAGCAATATGACTCATCTTGGAATCAGAAACATGACCAAGCCTAGCATGCAAAATGGACTTACTAGGACATGAAGCAAGTTTATTACAAAGATCTTTATTTTGCATTGTGTTTGCAAATGCTCCATGCCTCCCTACTACATCAGCTCTAAACAATCTGCCTTGAACTCTTCTTGCAATCAACACTGTTTTCCCATTCTTAAGGTCCTGAAACACACATTGTGTTTTATGAAACCTCACATCCATATTGCTATCATCAATAGTCTTGCCAACTAATAACAAATTGATCTTGAACTCGGGAATCAACATGACATCATGCAGAGTAAAACCAGGCAACTTAACATCTCCTACTATCATAACTTTCTTAATTGATCCATCAGGCAAAAACACATTGATATGATACTTTGGTTTCCTCTTAGATTCCAACAAATCACCATTGAAGGTCATATGATCAGTGGCCACACTGTCTATAATCCAAGAGTTGGAACTGCCATGAAGATTTCTAGAAAGACTAAGAGCAAGAGCAAGATAGTTACCTGCATAACTAAAGGATGCAGTGTGTGCAGGCTCCTTTCCTTTCATTGCCTTGAGAACCTCTTGACAGACGACATTGATGAAACCAGCATCCATCACCTCATTGGAACCTTTGTCCACTTCATCCAGTGGAGATTCCTCAGCATCCACTGCAGACGCCATAGATTTTCCTTGACCCTTCCCTTGTGAGTTCTTGAACCAATCAGGATATACAATGATCTTCAAGCACTTACTCTTCCAATGTCCTGTCATACCACAGTAATTACACTTCTTGCTGGCTTTATCCACTTTGTAATCTTTCTTCCCCGTGGATGGTTTTTGTGCAGCAAAGGCACTTGAATCACTAGTTCCTGCATTCAACGATTCCCCAATCACAACTTGTTTCACCATATAAAAAGCTTTATTGACAGTTGGAAGCGGATCTTGAGCCAAGATCTGGTCCTAACACTCTCATATCCATCATTGAGTCCCATCAAGAGCTGGAGAAGTTTGTCTCGAGTTTCTATCTCCTCGAGCTTCTTAATCATCTCACAGGTACAGTTGTGAAAAGCACCACAAGAACACTTAGCAACTCCTTCAAGACTCAAAATCTCGTCCCAAATCTTCTTGATCTGAGCAAAATATTCCACCAATGTCCAATTTCCTTTAGTTAAATTGCTCAAGGTCTTCTTCAACTGATATAAAAGTGGACCATTCTTTTATGCAAACCTTTCCACCAGATCGCTCCACAGATGCCTAACCGACTCTGCATACATGAAACCTTCAGCCAAATTACTCTCCATTGAGTTTAAAATCCAGCATTGAATCATGTAATCACTCCACAACCATTTCTTTTGCTCTGCTGGACCAAGATCTGACCGTGAAAAGCTGCCATCGATGAATCCGAGTTTGAATTTGGCGCCTAACGTCATTTTCAAACCCTGACTCCAGCTCAAAAAATTCGATCCATTGAACTTGTGCGCTACCAACTGCGATCCTGGATGATCGGAGTTAGAAATCGCCAGAGGATCATTCGAATTGCTGAAATTTCCAATTTCTCGACGAAGCATCGCTCCAAGATTGTCTTCCATCTCACAATCGCTCCAATTTCTGCACTCTCTGTAGTTTCTGCGCTTGAAACGATTGGACCTCTAACCTGGCTCTGATACTATGAGAAATCACAGAAATGGTAATATGTGATCTAGATCGAACACAGAGAAGCAAACGAGAGAGAAGATGAGAAAGGTAGAAGATGAATCTGTTTCATCTCATTTTCAGTTGGTGTTCTGTTACACACTTGTCCCCAATTTATACATGTTCAGAAGCAATATTTACCATATTTCCCTCCTGATTACATCACATTTATAAAACCCCAAGCTAGCATACATCATATACTCTAATAACAACGCATTGATTCAGCTCAAATAGTCGGCGAGGTCACCACAAAATGCGTCGACAGAGGGAGGATAGAAAGGTTTTAAAATGGAGAGAGAGACAGTGGTGGTGATGATGACCTGCTTATCGAGCTTGAGGGAAACAAGAACTGTGTGAAAGCTTTGCATCACAGGGTGGTGGCACATCACAATGGAGTCATTGTAACTTGTAACTCAAGAGCTTGTTTTTGGCAACAATTGCGGTGATATTGGCGGCAACAAGGTGAGATTGGATATTGTGTTTCACCTAGTCCCAACCTACTATTTAATTTTAGAGACGAACTCGACGATGTGGACCATGAAATTGGTGGTGACGCAAATCTAGAAGAATCGATTGGAGGGATCGTGAGTTTGACAAAATAATTTTTATAAAATTGTAGTAAACTCCTGAAACTCCAGGAGTTTAGTACAATTTTATAAAAATTATTTTGAAAATAATTATTTTGAAAATAATTATTTTGAAAATAATTATTTTGACACCTTATAAATATTTCTTATGTTTTTTTTAGAAGAAAACAGTTCACTATTATTAATGCAGTAGGTTCTAGGATTTATACATCATTCCATAAAATTTTCTAATTATCTTTTTGGAATTCCTAATATAGGTCAATTTACACCTATTAGAAAAATCCAAAAAAAATAATTTGTTAAAGGAGTAAAATAACTCGTATTGGAAAAAGTTTGTCATAAAAGCCATGGCTTAAAAATTTAATGTGTTGGTTCGTGTTGAACATACACACATTTTGATGATCATGACATTTCATCCCTTACAGATTTAAAGTTGTGAGCACAATGAGAAAACAAACATTGGGACCACTTTCATCCATAATATAACTGCATTACTCCATGTTAAAGTAGCATCTATATCTATATATTATATATCTATTTTAAAAATCATTAAACTGGATGTATAAATGCAAAATATTTTTTCAAGTCGAAATACTTACCTTATACATTAAGGGCTCGTTTGGTATAAGAATGTAAGGTAAATGGAATGAAAAAAAAATTTGCATAAGAATGTGTGTTAGTTCCGGTGTACACACCCCTTAACATGTATCATGTTAACAAATCTTAACCATTGATCATGTTAACAAATCCTAACAATTGATTTAGAGGAATTGGATGACTGAGATTATTCCGTAATATTAATTAATTGAAAATGAAAATGGGAAAAACCCATCCCAACTCTTATATACCGCGCGTATACCCAACCACTCCCAACCCTACCCCCACAAATCGCAATGGAGATCTCCCGCTTCACTTGGTGCTTCACTCCGTGTAACACAAAATTATTTTAGCTTTTATTTTATCTTAAAAAAATTTTAAAAATTATATTCATATTCCAAACATCTATTTTCTATACATTAATAAAATTTTATTTTAAAAAATCATTGTTAAAATTTTTTTAAAATTATATTTTGTAAAATATCATATTTTTAGTTTTAAAAAATTTTAATAGATGATTTTTTGAGATAAAATTTTATAAATATATCAAAATAGATTAGTGAAATATGAATGTAATTTTTATAATTTTTTAAGATAAAATAAAAGCTAAAATAATTTTGTGTTACATGGAGTGAAGCACCAAGTGCAATAGCTGATCTCCACTGCACAAATCGTGCCATTGCTGCCAAACAGGAGAGAGAAAGAGGAAAGCGGCGACGAGCGAAAGGGAAAGGGCGACAACTAGGGCTTCGATCCTCCGAATGCTAGGGACTCCGGCGACGACAGCGACTTCGTCTTTCCGGCAGTAGAAGGCCGATTTCGACCAAAACAGCCACTTGCACCCCTAATCTAACCTCGCCGTAGATCGAAAGAACGGGGAACCACTGCCGGTTGCTTGTCGATTTCCTCAATAAGTAATCACCATCCTCAACTGAATTCATTTTTTTACCACTTGTTTTCATATACTAACATATTTGCTTTGCTGCTCCTCCATCAGTGTATGCAATAGACCTACCTTTTCGTAATGCCTATCTCAATTTCGTTGGCTTGCCAAACCTGCACTGTGGTTGCAATTTTGCATTTGCAGGTGCCACCATACAACCAACAACTGTAAACATAATTTGCCCTTTCTCATTTTGGATCCAGGTGGCTTAGTTCCTACGGCTCAAAGCTCGAACTCTTCGTTGATTTTGGTGGTGAATATGAATTTTGGGTATATGTAAAATTATTAAACGATACATATGAACTATTCAGTATTTTGGTGCTTCATTAGATGGGGTTTTTTGATGTTAGAATCTATTAAGAACGTAAAGTCGGTCGTAGCACTGAATAATCCATTGATACAATCGAATAATCCACCGATACCATCGAATAATCGACTAAATTAACTTCAAATAATATAGTATATGCTCTAAGACCGCCAAATAAAATGCATCGAAACTATCGAATAATCAAGTGATACCATCGAATAATCAAGATATACAATCGAATAATTGTTAGTTATTTGTTAACATGAAGTTTGACAGAAGTTCATGACGGTATGAGGGTGCTAGCCGATTAGAAATTTAGAATCTATTAACAATGTAAAGTCGGTCGTAGCACTGAATAATCATTTGGTACAATCGAATAATCTATCGATATCATCGAATAATCTATCGACACCTTCGAATAATCTATCGATACAATGTAAAATCGGTCGTAGCACTAAATAATCCTTTGATACAATATAAAGTCGATCGTAGCACTAAATAATCTTTTAACAAGCCTAGATGAACTCAAAGACGCTTCTCTTCCTCTTCTTAATGATAGTATGGAACATTAATTAGAACCACATCCTCATCTATTTTTTTTGGAAAATTTTGATTATCTAATCTTAACAATTCAAATCTATCCACTAGGGTTACTAACTTAAAAAAAAATCAATCTGTCCCACTAAGCCATACCCATCCAAATTCATCCATACCAACCTCAGTAATTCTCAATCACACATTCACGCGCATCTCTTAGGCAAGTAACCATTTCACACAGTGGGCCCCACCATTTTTACTATAAAAAGGGAAAAAGTCTAATTATCACAACCATCCATCCCACTCAATCAACGGCCCAGATTTGATAACATGATACACGTTAAGGCATGACCATCTGCTGCCAGCCAGCCCAGCGGATGGTCTCCAACTAAGAAGGAGGCACCCTAAGTACAACTACCCGAATGGACATTAGAAGTTGGTGGTCCTCGAGCCTGATCAGCATGGACGGTTTGTAGGTTACCAGTAGGATTATCAATAGAAGGAGACCCACACATGCCACCATCCCTATTCTGAAGGGGCTGGCACGAGCGGAGCAGGAAATCTTCTATCCTTCCAAGTTGAGATCAGACCTTATTTAGATAGACTTTAGTTTAAATAGTGATTTTATATTTTCCAATTAGATAGAATTTAATTTCTTAAAGAGCAAGTTTAGGTTATTATAAATAAAGCCACTAGGGCTAGGGTTTGAATCATCCATTACTTGAGCAATCAAGCCATAGTTAGAGTGAGAGAGAGTGCAAGCGAGAGAAGGAGAGGAACAAGATTGATTTCCGGTTGTGAGTTTGTTAAATTTTAATTCAAGTTTATTTTCCATGTCTATGATGATTTGCATCATGATGATGCGTGAGTAGTCATCCCACTTCTAGGGTCGGGGTGAGCCTGAGATACATAGGTGGTAAGGCTCTTCACGAGTTCGATGAGCCTTCCTATGTCATCTTGGTGGCTCGAACACATGTTTGTATTATCTAGGCGATGTACTCCGCAAAAACCCTGGGTCCTTCTATATTATTGAGAGGCATTAGCAAGCCCCTTAAAGATTTTTATGGCTTCTTCTAGCATCTTATCTAGCACGTCCCCTCCACTGGTTGCATTGATGAAGCCTCGCTCATGGTATGGAAACCCCTCAAAAAGATAAAGCACTAGATAGTCTTCCACTATGCCAAGCTACGGGCAACTAACTTTGAGTTTATTGAAGCGATCAATGTACTCATAGAGAGAATCAGTGGGTCACTACTCAATGCTTGAAATATCCTTCTTTACTTTGTTGCAGTAGGTGGTGGGAAAATATTGATGCAAAAATGTCTTCGTCAATTCCACCAAAGTTTTGATGCTCTCAATCAGCAGATAGTATAGCCAATCATTTGCAGAGTCGTTCAAGGTAAATGGAAACACCCTTAGCATCATATGGTCATCATTCATGCCTGCAAGTCGCAAACCACTACAAATGGTTGTAAACTCCACTAGATGTTTATTTGGATCTTCTCCACTCCTCTCATGAAAACTTGGCAATATAGATGCTCAATTAGATTTGAATTCAAACTTCGACCCTTCAAGGAGATCTGGAAGCTTTATCATCAATGGTTGCCATGTCAGATTAGGCTCCTTTAGATCTCATAACGTTTTTCTTGGTAGGTCGGCGACGTTATTGTTATTGTTGATGATTTCTGCCATCCTGCTTGAATGCTTATTTCTAAGATTTGAGAGGGTTCTTTCAATTTCTAAATCCAAAGGCACAATAGAGAGATTAGTGGCATGAGTGCAGACCCTACAAGATGGTCCATACGATTGTTAACAAATAAACACACACAAAAATTCAGTATTCCCCGACAACGATGCTAAAATTTGACGGGGCTAAAATGGTCGCTGATGCCATCCAAAGTTAATATCAAACATAACAAATTAGTATAATGGTAGAGTAGAGGTCGATCCCATAGGTAGTGCGTACAACTTATGTATGTTCTTTGTTGGAATATTAATTTATAAAAAAAATGATGGTCCAATGAGGCCAGGCTAACCAGGCACTAGCGGATTTGGGTAAGCAACAAGTCGTTATCCTTCCACTAACAAGAGCAGGAGGTAGTCACTGCTTTGTGAAGCCAGCCTTATGCATTGCTTTCCTATCCATGAGACACAAGCCTTCGCCCAAGCCACATGGTTTAACTCCTTACTTGGAGAGGGAGAGCTGGTATAGGCCAACCTCAAACCCAACCAGTTTAGCCAACCTCAAGCCCATGCTACAAGCTCACGCTATTGAGTAGGGGGGGTCAAAAGCAAGTTGGGTAGGCCAAAGATATATGGTAGTAGTACCCACGGAAAGCACGTCCATGGATAGAGTTTGTTTAGCAACTTAGAATGTACAGGGACTGAATGATGAAGTTAAAAATAGCATCATCACCTCCTATGTGTTTGATAATGACATCGCGCTTATAACATTGCTGGAAACGAAAATGCTTGAGAGAAACATTGAGGATGTTAAGGGGTGACTAATGCAGGGGTGGATTCATTGTCTGAATGGGCAAGATAATGAAAAATGGAGAATTAGGTTATCTTGGAATTCGTATGTCTTGGAGGTAAAAATTGAGAGGATCCATTGACAACTTATCCACTATATAGTACCGACATAGGATGGTAAGTTTGGATGTGAAGCATCATTTGTGTATGGAGCTAACACCAAAGCTGAGATAGAGGACATGTGGAACCAGTTACATAACATAGAAGCTGATGTGGGTGGCCTGTGGGTAGTGATGGGGGATGTCAAATGCCAAACATACAAGGGGGGGCTAATTTGTCTGAAGAGGATGCAATGAGTATGTGCTTTTGGTCGACGAATGAGAAAATAAAAAAAAAATCAGCATGGGCCATTGGAGCAAATAAGTCCCCGAGACCCGATGTATTTGGGAACTAATTTTTTAAGAGCAGTTGGAAGATAGTAGGAGGAGATGTATGTACGGCTGTCAAAGAAATATTTTACAGTGGAAAGATTCTGAAGCAGTTGAATGCAACCTTCGTCTCCCTTATACCAAAGGTTAACAATGCCACTTTATTAATGGATCTGTGCCCGATATCCTCCTACAATAAAATAATAAAGATAGTAAGCAACCTGTTGGTCACCAAGATTAAAGGCTGGTTGTGTTATTTGGTCTCTGATTGCTAAGGAGCATTTGTACCTAGAAGGTTGCTTACCCACAACAACGCAATAGCTCTTGCGGTTGTGAGAGGGTATGAAATGAAGAAAGTGTCCCCACAATGTATGATAAAGGTTCATCTCCAAAAAGATTATGGTTACATAAGTTGTGAACTGAAATTTCCTAAAAAACTCGTAGAGTTGGTGATGGAATGTGTAACTTCAACTTCATTCTCAATCATTATAAATGGTGCTCTGGAAGGCTTCTTTAGTGGGAGACGAGAACTGAGGCAAGGGGACTAGTGAGCATATAATATCGTGTTTCTACTACCAATGTAATCTCTACCTTCAACTAATATATTAGTATTAGCAGCAACTAATGGTTGATCCCATAGAGAGTGTGTGCGACTTCGTTAAGTGTAATATGTAAGCAATAAAACAAGAACAATAGTGAATAGTAGTAGTGATGCAAGTAACAAAAGTAATAAAAGTAGAAATGATTATGTATGAGAACAATATGATGATGAGGTATATAGCTTCACTTATAATCACAACATTGGTAACTTCATGATCATCGGACTGCTTGGTTATGCTTGATTAACCTAGCGTTGGTTTATGTGCAGAGTTGTATAGCTTCCTATTCGATCACTATACAACTCCTTAAACTGTTGCATGGGGTTCAAGAAGCAATAATTCCCTAACACTTTATCATATAATTCATGCATCTCTCGCCTAGTCGACGTGTCACCTGGTTTTCAACCTAGTTATTGCTTATGCTAAAAGAAACACTCAAAACCTGTCAATACTCTCACATATGCATGATTTCCAACCTATTTCTCAATATATGTTGGCTACTATCTAGGATTAAGGCCCACAATAGAGGAAATAGCTATAATCCCTAAAATATTGATTACTAATCTTAATGGCCAGTTAAGATGAATAAACAGCATAAAGCAAGCTCATAACGGAGAGTACTGAATTAATCAATATGCATAAAACCATATATTAACTATGAAATAGTAAAACTACAACCCTCACATGTCCTAAACCAATGTATTGAATATAAGCAAAACTATATAAAATGTTTAGCCGAGCATGGATTGCCAAAAACTCTAAAAACAATGAAAGAAAGAGATAAGTACTATGAATGAAATGTGGTGTATGACGTGTGTTTTGAATGGATGAGAAGAGAGCCCTATTTTTAGTGCTAAAAACCCCTATAAGTCGTTCTCCTTGGTGTGCAAGCAAAGCCCATAGGCTAGAAGAAGTCTTCGTGCAAAATCTGCTAAGATACAACATCAGTGGGTGCCAATGGGTAGCGGCGACGCTGACTTCAGCGGGTGATGAAGATCTTCCATGGGGTGTTGAGGATTGGCGGGTGCTGCTAGGTTACCATGGGTGCCGCTCTTGCAGAACTTTTTTCCCCTCTTTTCTATTATCTTGGCTTCTTGGATTCGCTTCTTCTTTTGATTTTGAATTCTTTTAGACTTCTTTAGAGCTTTAGAGTGTAACATCTCTCTTCTCCTTATGCTTGGTTCCAAGAATCTCTATAGATAGACATAAAAATGCGTAGATTCTGAACTTTGCAAGTAAAAGACAATGAATGTGATTTATGCTTAAAACGTGTAAATATGCAACATAAATGACCCTAACACTACCTAATATGCCTATGCAAAACAAACATTATCAGGGATCCGCTATCACCCTACTTATTTGTATTGTGCATTGAACTGCTCAATCGGATGTTGATTGAAGACATGGTAAAGCCAAGATTCTGCTTTTACCCAAAGTGCAAGGAAATGAGACTTATTCACTTGACCTTTATTGATGATCTACTAATATTTTGCAAGGCTGCCATGGGTTCTATGAAAATAGTAAATGAGGCATTAGATAGGTTCTTTGAAGTGTCAGGGCTTCGAGCGAACAAACACAAGAGCATTATATATTTTACGAGGGTTGAGAGAGGAGTAGCAGATGAAATCATCCAAACACTTGGCTTTAATGAAGGGAATCTTCTTGTACGTTACTTTGGTATGCTGCTCCACTCCAACCAAATTGCATTACATGAGTATGATGACTTGCTTAAGAAGTGTGGGAAGTATATGCAATCTTGGGTAGAGAGGACCCTCTCATATGCGGGGAGAATGAAACTAATTAAGGCTATGATGAGGGGTATCATCACCTTTTGGAGTCAGTCTATCATGCTTTCGAGAGGGGTGATAGATAAGGGGAATGCTATTCAGCAAAACTTCTTTTGGAGTGGGAATAAAGAAGAGGGTCGCAACCTTGTCACACTGGAAGAGGTAATGAGGCCTTACGACGAAGGTAGGCTAGATATAAAGGAGGATCTGGGGTGGAATAAAAGTATATTTGCTAAGCTGATTGGTGATATTGAATTGCAAAGGAATTGCATATGGGTGATCGAGATGGGCCAACCATAACATGCTGCGATGGAACTCGGTGTGGGATTGTGGACCAAAAGTGGATGACTCCTGGACTTGGAAAGAATTCTTAAGGGTTAGAGATGAGCTGCAAGGGACAAAGGGGGTACTACCTATGCAAGGAGAATCTGATATGGCTCCAATTATGTATCTAGCAGGAGGTTGCAAGGAGAAACGTGTAGGAATTGGTGCACCAACATAGGGATCAATGCGATTGGGGAGGAATGATATGAAAGCGAACACAATGTAAGCGTTAGTCTTTCATAGTATGGCCTACCTCTCCTCCCTCCTTGTCGAGCCCCTGCTGCAGATCCGGAGACTCTGCCTCTCCTCCCTCGTTTTCGACGACCACCCTCGAGGTGCGGCTTCCTTGTACTCCATAGATGGGGATGCCAGCTCCAAAACCCCATCCTCACGAACCCGAACTCTCGACTGCGCAGCTGTTGTCGCCCAAAATCTGCTCGATTGAGCCGAAGCCGAGCCCCAAGCCTTCATTAGCTCCATGACGTTGGGTATAATTCCTTGGGTCTTTGACTGGACTAGTTAAATGTGAATTTATCAATTGAAAGTTAGGTTTTGTTTTCCTAACTATAATTGTTGTTTGGAGTGTTTGGTTAACTAGTTACGGAGAGTTAATTAGGTTGATAAGTTAAGTGACTTAATAAACTAAGTGGGTTGGTTAATCTTTAAGTTAAGAATTTGATGAAATAAGTGGCTAAGTGAACGTGATGGCGACATATAGGGAGAAAAAGATTTATTATACGGGTCAATGAATTTACTAAGAGTTATTAACTTGATTATTCCTAGTTGACACATGAATTGTTGAATGGGATATGAGTTGTTATAAAAATCGAGTTTAGTGTGTTGTTTTACCCTCGTGGCTAAAGAAGTAGCTAAAGTGTATTGGCGTTAGTTGTAGTATGTTAAATGTTAGGCATAATATTTGAATTGATGACTCAACCCATACTTAGATAGTATTATGAGACTAATTTGATTGAGATTAGTTATCTTGACTTGTAGTGATGGATTAATCCTCTTATAAATGGTTAGTTTAGTATCATCAACTTTTATTATTAAATATATAAAATAATATAAAAAGTGCTTTCAGAACTTGTGAAGCTTATAACTTGTCGTGGAGATTCATGAGTTGTAACCTTAATTGATTGTGTGACTCGAGATAAATTCAATTGATAATTGAGATGTGACTTTTCCCATGGAAACTAAGACATTAAATATATAGAGTATTCAAGATATAACTAAGTATGTAAGAGGATATAAAAGACACCTTGAGAACTTATTATCCTTATAAGCTTGTTATTGTGTTTATTGAGTTGTGGATTTGGTTAGTAAGACTATATACATGATGTGTTACAATTTATTATACTTGTGTGCTTTTAAGCTTGATTATACTATTTATAGCTGAATAGTTCAATATGAATAAACATACAAGATATATAAGAACTATCTTGAGGACTTGTTATGTCTTAATCTTGCTTGCGTTGACTTCGAGCTTTCATTGAGTGATGTAGTGATATTGAATTCATAAAGGATTTTAGAAATGTTGACTTATTATGGCTTAGTCCTCCAAGATGAATGAATATATGATACTTGAGGAACTGATTTGATAAAAGAGATTCTTGTCGACTTACCTTGGTTACTCCTTGACCATGACTCATTATGCAAGTTTGATAAATAAGAGTTGTTAATCCTTGGTGTTGAGAACTTATGAATCTGGTTGAGTACTCGAGGATTTGATAAATTATAAACTACTTGAGCAATTGTTAAGCAAAACCTGAGTTTGATCTGAAGTAAGATGGTTTGAGTAATGATCTTGGTAAGGCTTTGAGCTAAGTTTCATACTTGATGAGAACAAGGTTAATTGAGAATGATGGTTATGATGAAAATGCGATGTTACTTGAATAAAATATTCTTTAGTCTTGTGTTGACTTGAAAGTATGCTGGTGTGTTAATTAAATATGTATTGATGAGTTGTTCATTGCTTATTACTTGCTAGTGTGATTGGATGGTTCTCTGAGTGGCTTGTTTGGTCATGGATGAATCTCTGAGTGGCTTGTTTGCTGGCTTATTGGATGTGAAGACTCCAGGTAAGTTTCCTGCGGGAGCTTACTCAGTAACCAGGACCTCATGCCTGATGTGTCATATAGTATGTAGGTGTTGCATTTGCATAAAAGCATGCCATGTAGTATCATGCTTAGGACTTGCACTTATGAATGAGCATCCCTATTCTTTATGCGTTTGAAAACAGAACGGCCGTTATCTGTGAGTCCTTAGAGTCGTTGCTAGGGTCATTGGGGCATTCGTGTTTCATATCGATTCGGTCCCAGTCGAGTCTTATATTATGATATGGCTGCGGCGGTGACCGAGCGTCCTACCTCGGAGTTGGGTACGGACATATGATGGCTGCGGCACCGACCGAGCGTCCTACCTCGGAGTTGGGTACGGACATGTATGACCCCGGAGTGGGCACATATTGGGAGTTGAGGATATGCCACTTGACATTCTGTGTGGATCCATTTAATCGCTTTCTGCACACATATATATAAACTGTCAGCATGCTTGTATGATTTAAATTCCGTAATACATTAGAACATCCTTTATTTTAGGTATAGGCGTATTATATGTCCTCAGCGAGGTCTTTAGGGCCCGCATGCGTCTCTTGGCCTGACTTCGTGGATAGTTTCAGGTACCCGCTCCCTTTTGCTTGCTGAATTGCTCCTATAGCGGGGTTTTCTCACAGGACGAGAGTATTAAGAAGATTTCGTACAACCTTGACTTTATAATGTTTTGGTTTAGTTGGACATTTAGAAGCAATGTATATTTATATTGATTTAAACTCGTTTTGTCTCTTTTGAGTTTTAACTAGTTGAATTAGGACAGGATTATAACTTGAAGATATATATATATATAAACAGCTCGTACTTGGATTGTTAACATCTGGCAGAGGGATAATTTTTCCCTCTAAACGTAACCCGGATTTTATAATCTGGGCCGTTACATACGTGCTTTTGTAACTTGGTTACACCCTTTATATATGTGTACGAGTTCAAGACTTATGTATGTTCTTTACCAACACTGAGAGAGAAGAATAAAGAGAAGTAGATAAAGATGTAGAGAAAGCAATAGCAAAGATGATGAAAGCAATAACAAAGTAGCAAAAGCAATGATGATTGATAGAAAGCAATATAAAGAAATATAGTTTCACTCACAATTTAAACCAATGGTTGATTTCCTAATCCTTGGGTTTTTCTCTAGTTAAGTTGGTTTCTACTTAGTTATTCTAGGGTTTGGTTTGTGTACAGAATTAGGTAGGCCGTCTATTCGATCACCACCTAACACTCTTACTCTAGCATGGGGGTCGAGTAGCAATAGAGCCCAAACACCTAGAACATAAATATCATCTCTTCCGTGTCATCGATCTTTTTACCTAGTTGTCAACCCAACCATTATTTCCACTAAAAGAGACAATATTTACATGTGAATCCTCCTACATGATCAAGATTCATGAATCGTTCTTGCAAGACGTGTTAGCTACTTATGGATTAAGGCTCGCAATAGAGGAATCAAGCTATAACCCTAGCGCAATGTGACTTTATTTTAGTGGCCAATTAAGACACTATCAACAATTTTAGCAATATCGGAACAAAGAAGATTTAAATAAACTCTAGTAGAATTAATCATAAATCAGCCTTCACATTCCATCAATCATGTCTTGAAATATTAGTAAAACTACAAAAAGGATTAGCCACTATTGGCTTACTTTAAACCCCTAGAACTAAAATGTCTTCTATTGAATGATTTGTATAATGAATTATGACTTTAAACTCTAAGAAAACTAAGCTATTTATAAGGATAGGGTTGGCCAAAATCTCTAGAAAAACTGGACAATATAAGATAGAAATAAATCTTTATAGGATAGGAATAAATCTTCTCGAATAAATTTCAGAAGATTCCACGCGGATCCGACCTTATCCATATCGACGGATGTTGACACCATTGACGGGCACCGATCCTTTGTGTTCGAAATTCCCCGTCTTTGCTTTCATGCATTCAACTCACTTCTCATCAAGGCTTGTATAAGCTCTTCTTTGGACATGATCACTTCTTTTCTTAGCCATCCCTAGTAGCTCCAGCAACTCTAGGGGTCTAGTATCGTCCTCTTGATCCACCTTTCATGTCCAGATCCATGAATCTGCACAATTAACCATAAAAGTGTAGATTTTAAACTTTAACCACCAAAATATAAGATATGAAAAATAACTAGAAAACATGGAATATGCAACGTACTAGCCTAATTAAAGCCTTATAGAATGCATATACAAAATATATATTATCAGCGATCTCATATTTTAGTGTCTATTGATTGTGTCTTTGTGACTGCTAACATGAGTCCACCAAACATATATTGGTGGATTGTGTTATTGTAAAACAACAATTTAGAATGTCAAACCCTTCACTGATCCCATCACCATTGGGTGACTTTGATGGGTATAGGCATAATATTATATTTTAATGACATTAGAAAATATCTACTGTTGGTCGCATTGGCTTTTTAGAAATCAACTAGCATTTGGACACGTAATTTTGGTGTCTTTATGAACAGTTGATGTTTTCCTTGCAATTTTAGCCAGAAATGGAATGAAACTAAGAACTTGGACATGAATGACGACCTATTAGATGTCGAGAAGGAAAAGCCTAATAATAAGATAGCTTATGTAGGAGGGGTGGATTTTGAGGAGTCATCTAGGTTCGTCAAATGGGAGAAGGCTCTGGTTGGGTTCGTCAAACTAAACTTTGGTGGCTCCAGAAATGTTGCATACGGTTTTGTTATTCGTAATCCGAATGTTGAGATTATCAGTCTAGGTTGGGGACTTAGGACTCCAAAAAGGGGTGTTGAGAGCCAAAGAATTAGGTATCCACGATCTTCTAACTGAAGGGGACAACGTGGATGTTGTAAAAGCAGTCCTTGCATACTGGAAGTTTCTAACATAGAGCTTTTCCGATTGGATATGAAATTAGACTTTCGCACTTTCTCTAATGTTTCTAATCGTCCTATTTTCAGGGAAAGTAATACTGTTGTAGATAGGATTGTTCATCCTGTGTACAATATCCCTGCAAACAAAGATTTAGTGGAAGACATAGAACTTCAGGTTCTCATCCGCAAGGATGCTTTAGGATGGAGCAGTACCAAGAGGCAGTAGTTTCTGCCGTAATTTATTTCATGGCTAAAAATGAATTTAAAAACTGTTTTTTTTTTTAATTTAAGGGTATTCGTTAATAGAAAAAAATTGTGATTCAATTTGTTAGAAAAAATAAAGTATTGAAAAAAGATTTGTTTTAGAACAATAAAAATAATAACTTTGACAAACAATTACTTTTTAATTTGTTAAAAAAATTTTGAAAAAATATTTTTTTTAAAACAAATTGTAATTCAAATATTTTTTTAATATTTTTTTTGAAAACTAATATAATTTTAAAATATTTTTTTATTATATTCCTGTGCATGTGACGTGACATACACTAGTTAGTTAGTTATATTTAAAAAATTAAAATATAGTAGGTATGGTCAATAAACTACTACTTTTTTTAATTCATAGGGGTATAATCTATTATATAATAAAGGAGAAGTCGTTTGTGACACAGGTTGTATTCTCATTAATCGTACTAATTTTAAACAATAAAAATATGTCTCTCATCGCCATAATCAATCTTAATATAATATTTTTTAATTTTTCTAGATATGGATATATTTTAAAAAGATTTTACCAGAATTTGTAAGATCTCAATAATATATAATTATATATAAAAGTATTTTTCTCATGCACTTAATCAATAAATAGTATGTAGTATACCTTAAAATAATTTTTTTTGACAATTTTTCTATCTTCAATCCCATTCTAGCCATAATCTATAATCGATAAAAAAAAAATATAGAAACAATATCTATTGGATGACAAATGAAAACTTTATAAAGTTAAAATAGTAACTATTTAAGGTTTATATTATATATAATGAAAGATCAAATTACTTATGCCTATAAAATCAAATAATCAATCATATCGCCTATAAAATCAAATAATCAATCATATCGTATAAAATTTATTCTAGAATCATAAAATTAGCAGAATGAATATGAATACTGAATTTATTTAATTTAAAAAAATTAAAGAATATATATATATATATATATTGTAGTTCTATGTTAATTACGTAACAATTTAGAAGGATTAGAAAAAATTAAATAACTTATTAAATGGATATTAATCAAATTTATTTAAACTAAAAAAAACACCACTATCTATATCTATCTATACTTCTATACTATATATATATATATATATATATATATATATATATATATATATATATATATATATATATATATATATATGTAAAAATTTGAGTAAAAGCCCATTAATTGCACCTAATAAATACTATCAGGGGCGGCCCTAGGGTTAGGCGGGCGTAGGCGGCCGCCCCACCCTTCGACCCACGCGTCCCCGGACTTTGGAAAAAAAATAAAAAATTATTTATATATATATATGGCAGTGTTGTAATAAGTAAAACTAGGATGAATATATAATCAACTAATCTACTTTGTTTAGTTGGTTGGTGGGAAGGAAGAAAAGTAAAGTGAGACCAAAAGGTTGGGGGTTCAATTCTTATTGGCCTCCTTTTTTAAAAAAAATTTCACCTCCCCCAAAAAAGCTTTTTTATTTTTTGTTCAACTTGCACCCCACTCTCTATATTTCTACCCACTTATTTAATTATATTCTCACTTCCCGACCTCCCTATTAGATACAAATTATCTAGCTATAACTAATTAAGCCCCATAAAATTGGTGAAATTAGGATTTGATTATGAGAATAAATTTTGTGAAATTTTCATTAGAGTTTGTGATTTTGAGAATAAATTTTGTGTTTTAATTATTGTATATATGTGATTTTGAGAATGAAATTTATTAATTGAATTTGTGAAGCTTTATGCAATATTTATATTTTTGTACCCTACATGTCTTTGGGAACCAAAAGATATTATAAAGTTGATGAGTTTACAATCCTAGATAATATGCAAAAGCCTTGAATTTAGCATGATTGAATTTCGATAAGTTTACACTCCTAAATATGACAAATGCCTGAATTTCCAATGAATGACGAGAAACCACTACCATAGCAATTAAGCAAATGTAAGTCTACTTTTCTACAATCCATTGCTAAGTTGAAAGTCGTAGCTTAGGTAAAGGAGTTTATTCAAGGCCAATATCTTAGTACACACTAGAAATTTCGCGCCCGCCCCACCTTTGAGAGGATCCTGCGGCCGCCACTGAATACTATATATATAAATTTGAGTGAAAGCACATTAATTGCACCTATTAAATCTATACTATATATAAATTTGAGTGAAAGCCCATTAATTGCACCTAATAAATACTATATATATAAATTTGAGTGAAAGCCCATTAATTGCAACTATTAAATGATTAAAAAAATAATCTAATATTATTACATATTAGCATAAAAAATCAAAAGTTTGTTCTCGCCTAATGGTTAAGGAATAATTTATATGCATGAGGTCAATGGTTCAACTCTCCTTAACTACACTATTTTTGTATTTTTTAATTATATTAGTTTAATGCCTTGAATTTATTAGATAAAAAATATTTAATATTTTTTCGTTATAAAAATTCTAATGGTTTCTTAGACAATAGAATTATAATATTTTTTTGACGTAGCACCATAACTACTAATACATTTTTATCTAAAAAGTGTTTTTTAAAATTAAATATTTTATGTTTAACTAATGGTTATGATTGTCATTATAAGACATATATTATTTATGTTTAATATTATTTAATGAATAAAAAATAGAGGTCCGTACTTTATATTAATGTTAAAACATTGATAATAATATATTTTTTTTACAAAATGTGATTAAATAAATGTTGTCAAAAATAAGAATATATAATTCTATGCAAAATAAATGGTTATCAATTGCCAAAATAAAATAAATATTTTTTCTGAACATTAAAACATATTTTAATTTGTCATAAAACTGAACAATTCTATTAAATACTCCATCCGTTCAGAATTATATGTAATTTGACATTTTGACAACTTCTTTAAGGAGCTTAAAACTATATAAAATATCAAATTTTTAATCAATTTTTTTTATAAATATTTTAGACTTATTAGTTATAAGTTTAGAATTATTTTTGAAAAAAAAAAAAGCTTATTTCTGAACGGAGGGACTATAGTATAAGAATAAATATTGTACATGCTAAATTATATTATTTAACTTAAGTAATAAGGGATAAAATCAGTATATGAAAGATTGTAATATAAGACTAATGGCCTGAGCATATATAAAAGGCCAAAACCATAGCCACATTAATGTGTAAATAACATTTTCAAATATCAGTATATGAAAGATTGTATTTTTTTAATTATATTAGTTTAATGCCTTGAATTTATTAGATAAAAAATATTTAATATTTTTCGTTATAAAAATTCTAATGGTTTCTTAGAGAATAGAATTATAATATTTTTTTGATGTAGTACCATAACTACTAATACATTTTTATCTGAAAAAGTGTTTTTTAAAATTAAATATTTTATGTTTAACTAATGGTTATGATTGTCATTATAAGACATATATTATTTATGTCTAATATTATTTAATGAATAAAAAAATAGAGGGCCTTACTTTATATTAATGTTAAAACATTGATAATAATATATTTTTTTACAAAATGTGATTAAATAAATGTTATCAAAAATAAGAATATATAATTCTATGCAAATTAAGTGGTTATCAATTGCCAAAATAAAATAAATATTTTTCTAAACATTAAAACATATTTTAATTTGTCATAAAACTGATCAATTCTATTAAATACTCCATCCGTTCAGAATTATATGTCATTTGACATTTTGACAAGTTTTTTAAGGAGCTTAAAACTATATAAAATATCAAATTTTTAATCAATTTTTTTTATATATTTTAGACTTATTAGTTATAAGTTTAGAATTATTTTTGAAAAAAAAAGTTTATTTCTGAACGAAGGGAGTATAGTATAAGAATAAATATTGTACATGCTAAATTATATTATTTAACTTCAGTAATAAGGGATAAAATCAGTATATGAAAGATTGTAATATAAGACTAATGACATGAGAATATATAAAAGGCCAAAACCATAGCCACATTAATGTGTAAATAACATTTTCAAAGATGGCAGGTACGTTGCACATAAGATTTAAAGTTTAACATACTAAATAATGACCCGCGCGTAGCGCGGGAATGCATTTCTAGTATCTATATATATATATATATATTTGAGTGAAAGCCCATTAATTGCATATATTAAATGATTAAAAAAATAATCCAATATTATTAAATATTAGCATAAATAATCAAAAGGTTATTCTAGCCTAATGGTTAAGGAATAATTTATGTGCATGAGGTCAAGGGTTCAAATCCCCTTAACTACACTATTTTTGTATTTTTTAATTATATTAGTCTAATGCCTTGAATTTATTAGATAAAAAATATTTAATATTTTTTCGTTATAAAAATTCTAATAATTTCTTAGACAATAGAATTATAATATTTTTTTGATGTAGCACCATAACTACTAATACATTTTTATCTAAAAAAGTGTTTTTTAAAATTAAATATTTTATGTTTAACTAATGGTTATGATTGTCATTATAAGACATATATTATTTATGTTTAATATTATTTAATGAATAAAAAAATAGAGGGCCTTACTTTATATTAATGTTAAAACATTGATAATAATATATTATTTTTCTTTACAAAATGTGATTAAATAAATGTTGTCAAAAATAAGAATATATAATTCAATGCAAATTAAGTGGTTATCAATTGCCAAAATAAAATAAATATTTTTTTAAGCATTAAAACATATTTTAATTTGTCATAAATCTTATCAATTCTATTAAATACTCCATCCATTCAGAAATATGTGTCATTTGACATTTTGACAAGTTTTTTAAGGAGCTTAAAACTATATAAAATATCAAATTTTTAATCAATTATATATATATATTTTAGACTTATTAGTTATAAGTTTAGAATTTTAAAATTATTTTTGAAAAAAAAAGTTTATTTCTGAACGGAGGGAGTATAGTATAAGAATAAATATTGTACATGCTAAATTATATTATTTAACTTAAGTAATAAGGGATAAAATCAGTATATAAAATATTGTAATATAAGACTAATGGCATGAGCATATATAAAAGACCAAAACCATAGCCACATTAATGTGTAAATAACATTTTCAAACATGTCAGGTACGTTGCATATAAGATTTAAAGTTTAACATACTAAATAATGACCCGCGCGTAGCGCGGGAATGCATTTCTAGTATATATATAAAGTTGAGTTTTGCCCCATTAATTGCACCTATTAAATGATTAAAAAATAACCTAATATATTTTAAAAATTAGCATAAAAAATCAAAAGGTTGTTCTAGCCTAATGGTTAAGGAATAATTTATATGCATAAAGGTCAAAGGTTCAATTCTCCTTAACTACACTATTTTTGTATTTTTTTTAATTATATTAGTTTATGCCTTTAACTACAACATTTTTCAAGTTTATAATATATTATTTTTATTTGTTTTAAACCTAAACACATCCATTTCTAAAGCAATTATCATTTTTTTTGCTTATATAGTTGAATTGCATGTAGAAGTGAGTAAGAAGATAAATAGAGTCAATTTAATATATTTGTCGAATTTCAAAGATAAATAAACATATTAAAACTTTTAGATATAAAAATTATTAGTAGTAAAATCAAAAAAATTTGTTGTAGCTTATTGGTTATAGGTAGAGTTCTAATTCATAATGTCAAGGGATCAAATCTCTATAACTACAATATTTTTCAAGTTTATAGTATATTATTTTTATTTATTTTAAACCTAAACACATGCATTTCTAAAGCTTTTTTTTTGCTTATATAGATAAACTGCATGTAGAAGTGAGTAAGAAGATAAATATAGAGCCAAGTTAATATATTTATCAAATTTTAAAGATAAATAAACATATAAAAACTTTTAGAGATAAAAATTATTACTAATAAAACTAAAATGATGGTATATTAATTAAAAATATATATTTAAAATAAGTCCTCTATAACTACAACTTTTTTCAATTCAAGTTTAAACCTAAACACATTCCTTTTCTAAATTTGTTTATATAGTTGAGTTGCGTGTACAAGTGAGTAAGAAGATAAATAGAGTCAAGTTAATATATTTGTCGAATTTCAAAGATAAATAAACATATTAAAACTTTTAGAGATAAATTTTTTATTAGTAATAAAATTACAATATATTAATTAAAAATATATATATTTAAAATATAAGTTCCGTGGGTAGCACGGGCATGCCCACTAGTGTACTAAACTATTAGGTCGATATAAGAGTAAATGGAATTCAAACTCGCATTTAACATAATCCAGCTTATTAAAATAGTATATACAGTATTAAAGTAATTATTATTACTGGGAAAAAGTTGTGGATTTGTTTGTGATTTAATTTGGGGGAATAAAAGTCAAGGGAGGTTGCGAAAAGGTAATCACCCACACAACTTCACAATGGAAGGAAATTTCTCCGGGGAGTGTGTAGTGACTAGTGAGTCCTGGGCCCCTGGCCCCTTGGTAAAATACTCCGTATAAAAATAAAAATGGATGGTGGGGGAAATCGAATGTTTCTCCACCGTCTACTTAGCATATTCTTGCAGGTACCAGGTGATGGAATCACCTCGTTCATATTTCACTATATTAATTTCTGCATTGGCTGTTTTTCATAACTGGTCTACTTTTTAGGTTTTTTTCTTTAAAATGTATGATTTTGGTGAAAATAGCAATTTTTTAGGGATTATTTCTACAAATGTGAAAAGTCGCCTGTGGGGTCAGTTATAGGTGAGAGGTAGCAGTACTAATTGGGGAGGGGGAGGGGCTTTAACGCCAAATTTGTGATGAGACACATATCAAATGACAAGGGGGTGTGTGGATGTAATAGGGGGATTTCTCACCATTTTACCGTGTAATAGGGGGATGGAGAAGATTGTCATCATGAAGAGAAATTGTTGTTATGAAGTTCCAGTTGCAGAACACTTGTCGCCCTTATTCAATGACTTGTCACTCAACAAAATCACTCGTGTCACTTAGGCTTCCTAGAAACTTTTCTTCACGGATGCAACGGGTAAGTATAGTTCCCGTGGTACTCATTATTTATGGTGAAAACTGGATTCCAGGACGGGACACTCATCCCTCGTTTCATTTTCAGGTGGAAAAGAATGGAGAGGAGTGCCACCTTGGAAGAGAAGTCAAGCTTTTAGAGTCCCCCCCACACCCCGGTCAAATCTGTTTTTCCATCTTCAATTCTTCTTAACTATGAGGATTTTTTTTTTGGAATTTGAGCCCATAGAAGAAGAAGGAAAAGTGGTAAAAGGGGAGAACAAGGTTTGATTTCTACAATTCTTTCATTTATTTTTACCATATTCTTCTCAAATCTTATAGTTTGTTCTCTCAGTTCATTTTCAGGTGGCAAAGGCTTGGTTTGCGTCACTCTCATATATGGCAAAAACTTGAACCCCAGGACCTGAAACTCATCCCTCGTTTCATTTTCAGGTGGTAAAAGTTTGTTCTGCGTCACTCTCAAATACGATTGCCACCATGGAAGAGGAGTTGTCATTCTGAAGTTCCAGTTGCAGAACGACTGTCACCCTGATTCATTGTCGTTGTCACTCAACATAATCCCCTATATCAGTTATGTTTCTGAGAAATCTTTATTCGTATACACAATGGGTAAGTTTAGTTTATATACTCGTGCTCATCTATGGCGAAAACTACAATCCCAAGACCCGAAGCTCATCCCTTATTTCATTTTCAAGTGGAAAAGGCTTGGTGTAATAAACCCTAACTTCGACCGCCGCAACTTCTACCTAGTCGAAACCCTCATAAAAAGGGCGAACCAAGAATCAGAAGAATCTATAAAGAAGATATGATGATGAAAGTGGAAGATCAATCAGGAATCGGGTTAAGGTAGAGGTTAGTTCTGATTACTAGTTCCACTTTGATGATGGGGTGCTTACCTTTTGCTGCATTGATTAATTCGTGCTCATCAAGACTAAGTCTCATATACAAACTCATACTTTTAAATGTCAAATCGATATTGATTTCAAGATTAAGCATTTCTCCTTTGATTTTGGAACTTGGTTTTGCTTGAAGAATGGGCATCTACAAACCCATGCACATATGTCAACACCCCTGAAATATGTGGTTGAACTGGGCATCTGTTATATTTTTCTGAAACCAAATTTAGTGTATAAACATTATCTTCTTATGTAAATCATCTATGTCAGCATTTTGTATTTTACGTCACCTGTTTTATTTTTATGTGTCACTTTTGAGAGTTTGATTTACAATTTCTTATGTATATCATTTATGTCACCTGTTTGTATGGCAATGTCACCTAAATGATTTAACATGTCGTTGTATGTATTTGCATCGAAGCATGTCAAAACCAAGTATTTTAATAAAATACCGCCAAGTTCATAACAAGTTCATAAAATATTATCAACTACTAACCAATGAAGTTTATAAAATGCTCAAAACTACTGAACCAAGTTCATAACAACCACCAAGAATTGACCAACTAAGTTCACAAAATACTACCAATAATGACATCACAGTACAACCAAAAGCACATCAGTCACGTCATAGTGCAACCAAAAGTACAGATTTTGAATACCTTATGAGCCACTAGGCTAAGCCATCACTGACAGAAATGGACACAAGTCTAATCTGAATAGCGTCCGCGCTGACTACTGCGTCCTTCTATTTTTGGCCCTGTGGTTTCTTCGTAGGGGGAGGCATGCCTTCTCCATCATTTCCTAAAGCCTTCTTAGTCTTTTTGTCTGGCACACCCTCCACTTTTGCAACCTCAGGGACCTGGCACATGCATTAACATGTTAAACTGAATTTCTAGATTTTTTCTCCTGTGTAACCCAACTAAATCACCCCTTTTGCCCTTAATTCATTGCAAACAATTTTCGATAATCGACACGGGACACAGGATCTTATCTTAACTACTTCTCCTTCTAGGAACTTCTTCACGCCTTTAGTTGTACTTCTCACTAACCACGGCAGCATTTAGGACCTGTCAAAAACATTCAAACTTTAAAGTGGATCACCAGATTCGCCCGTGTCACCCAACCCAAAACACCATGTAATAAAAATCGAACACCATGTCACCCAACTAAAAACTTACCTAGTCATCTTGTCCTTTTAGGGCCTTCTTTTCCCCTTCAATTGTACCTTTCATCTCACCACCCTTATCATCGACAACCATTCTTCACCTTCATCCTTGTCCATAACCTCCCCATCTCCCCCCCCCCCCCCCCATTCTTCACAGCTACCTCTACATCCTTTTCCTTGATGACATCTGATGTACATATTTCTAGCTATTCTAAATGCATATTTTGACTTCATATTCTATTCGATTCCTAAATTCTAGGTTAAGAACAATGAGAATTTGTGTAGAATGTGCTAACGTGCAAGAAATAGAGTCTGCACAAGTTTTGGTTTAAATATATAGGAATTAGAGCGGAATCGGAGTCAAAACAAGAAGCCAAAAACCAATGAAGAGAGGTCGATATCGAGTCATCCACTTGAGATCGAGTAGATCAATCGACCCAGAGACTAAGTGTCGAGAGCCAAGAAAAAAAAGCTATTGGAGAAGCCCTCGACACGGCCCTAGATTTGGTGGACCACTCGACATCGACTAGAGATTTCCACGGATCGTACGCGGTTTGGAGAATCCGAGTTGAGAAGATATTTTGGAGCCACATTTTTATCTTTTTTTTTAGATAGATTACTTCCTAGGGACACTTTCCTTTTTACCCTAGGAGTTTTATTATTTACCTTAATAATATTTCATCCTATTTGTTATAGGATAGAATTTAGATACAGTAGTTTTACGAGGATTAGAACTCCTTTCCTTGGCTAGCAAGGATTGAGAGGCTATAAATAAAGCCCTTGGGGGATGGTTTTATTCATTCAAGTTCAGAGATTCCAATCTAACCAATAGAAGTAGTTTAGAGTTTGAGAAGCTTTAGGGTTTTGGCATCTGCGAGAGCCGATGTTGGGATTGTAAACTTTCGGAGTTTCTTTCAATGCAAGTTTCTTCCTTTATTTCAAAGATGTTTACTTCCACCATGAGCGAGTAGTTCCTTAAGCTCTTAGAGTCGGGGTGATCTCGACGTTAGCCATGCGTGCTTGAGGTAAGTGTTTGATGTTGATATCATTGCGTCTTGATCATCTCCTACTCTTTTGTGTTTAGTCCTTATCGCAAGAAAAGGGATTCATGTTAACAACTTGATTTATAAACATAAAATTGGTAGAGACAATTAGGTTTATTTGCAAGAGTCTTCCTACTTGTTGGTGTACGGCGAAAGCTTGTCCCTCGGGTGAGATAGCGCAATTGTCCGTCTTACTTATCTTATGCATGTTTGGTTAACGTCGTGGTAATCCTAGCCTTAGGAGTTCGTTTTATATTTATATTTACGTCCTTTTAATCATTCAAACCCTTGTTATTTTTGTTAAAATCATCTTTACCATCCTATTGTCTTTGGCCATCTTTGCCGACGGTTACTAACACAATGCAGGAGTACTCGAGATCGACACCCTAGGTCGATATCGACACACACATATCGGGTCGACATTCTTCTGAGTCGACGCCCCATCTGCTCCTGTCTGAACTCGATATCGAGTAACCTACTCGACATCGAGTGCCCCAAGATCGACCGGCAGTCTTTTGAGTTGGTCGACATAGTTACTGACTCTCGACATCGACTTCTAAGGTCGACGTCGACTGTTGTTTTTGTCTCTGCATGTCTTCTACACATTGGAATCGGCAACCACTAATCGACGTCAAGTACACAACTCGAGATCGAGTGTCTTTTGGTCGACACAGAACATGAAGTCAGGCTATTCTAGGATCCCGTTGACCCGCTTCCTCGAGGATCGAACCTAATTCCCATACTATTGTAGCGGGGAGTTTTGAATTTATTTGAAAGGATAAGGGTTGCAATTGGTTTTATATTTTATTATATATTTCAATTCAATTCTCCCTACATCAACATCTTTGACATTCTCCACACCACTCTGGACCCCTTCAAAACATCCCGAATCTTTGACAACATCTCTACAAACATTGAGAACACCCTCCACTACAGACTCCTTTACAACATCCTTATCTACCCTATCATGCCTCTCATTCTTTATGCCATTGTCTTTATCGGCATGAACAACCAACCGAATATACGTTTCTTATTGTTGCCTTATTCACCTCTTCCTACAAACATCTTGAATCCATTTACAAAACCTTCTAGCACCTTCATCTGCACCATACATAACATATACACAGTCAATCATATCATATATGAAATATGTTCATAGAGATCAATAAGCACAAATTCAAAATATTTCATCAAAACATCTCGCATCCCACATTTGGGTCATTCTCCTTCCCTTCAGTTGTAGTATCAGTCACTATAACAACGTTAGCAGTCTCAAAAATCTGGCACACACATTAACATACTAAGTTTCAATCCCAGATTCATTCCTCCGTGTCACCCAACTAAATCAACCATGTCACTATCAATTAATAGCGTAGACGGGTTTCCCCTTCCATTCATTTGTCAAAACCGCTCCCCTCACACTCGCCTACCTCTTTTATTCGATTTGACTTGCATTAAATGCACATCCCTTTTATTTTCCTTTCCCATTTTTTTAGTTTTTTTTCCTGATGCTCATTTAATGACTCCCCTTTTATTGTCTTTCCTATTTTCTTTTGGTTTGATTTTCTAACACCCATTTAATGCCCTCCTCCTTTTATTTTCTTTCTCCTTTTTTTTCTGATGCCCATTTAATGCACCCCCTTTTATTTTCTTTCCCCTTTTCTTTTGGTTTTTTTCTAACACCTCTTTAATGCCCTCCCCCTTTTATTTTCTTTCCCTTGTTCCTTCAGTTTTTTACTAGGTTGCCAAACACGCATTTTCTTGCATTTTTTTGGGGTTGTGGGTTATTCTTGCAAAATTTCAAGGGTGGGGGATACTTCTGAAAACCCACCCACTTTGTTGGTTAGTTAACTCAATTTTCTCTTTCTAGATTTGTGTGGGTGCCATCAGTTTCATGATAAGGATAAGAGAATTGAGCCCCACTCTCACAATCGTTGTATGTTGTTTTTTTATAATGTAAGAATATGAGATCAAACAGGGCTGAAAATCGATAGGTCGACAAGTCGACAAACGAAAATATGTTGAACGTACAATGGAAAACCAAAGCAGGACATAATAAACCAGGCAACATGCAAACCACGACAAGATGAATCTAAGCACTAACAATCTCTATGTGGATTTTTCTACAGTGGGCAGACAGTAGGATGCCTTGCCTTAGTAAGGTTCACCCTTGATCATCCTGAAGGATGATGTTATATAAATCCCCATGCAAGGGGATATTCATCATGTTACAGAAACTCATATTCTTCACAATGTAGTCCACTGCTGCATTTGACTCTCTAAAGCAATGTCGGAATTCAATTTTCATCAACTTGATCTTTTCAATCTCTTTGTAGACATCCCAATCGGTACTTATATCTCCATTAATAGCTTTAAACACTTTCATGTTATCACCTTCTATGATAACTTTCCAAATACCCTTGTTCAGAGCAAGTTGAACCCCCATTAAGAAGGCTGTAACTTTTGTTTGGAGGACAGATGTCACTGTCGTCTTATTTAAAAAAATGTCCATCACCTAACCCATATTGTCCCTAATAATGCCCCCAATTTGGCAATCATTAGGGGCCCTGTTCGAGCCATCTACATTAATTTTGTACATGGCATATGGTGGGTTATGCTACCTAGTGTTTCATCTCCTACTTTCACATGCTCTGGTGTTTTTTTCGTCGTAGGTCTGCTTCAAATCCATAAGTTTGTTAATTATTTGTTTAGTAATAGATTCAAATGGTTCTAACTTAGCATTATTGAAAATATTCTTGTTCCTGGTTTCCTATATAGTGTGCCATATAATGCATAGATCCTCAACTTGGGTGTTGTTGTGCTTAATTGAGGTTATATCTTCAGCTAACAATTGAGAAGTCCCCAATCCAATGAACGACTTTCCTATTGTCTGTTTATAGTTTCTTATGATTGCCCTGGTAATTGTACAATTCAGGAATAGATGATGAGCATCTTTATAATCATTATTACACAAAGAACATTGTACAAGTACTTTGTTAAAGTATTTATTAAGACACAATTTGGTAGGCAACCCATTAATCAGGACATTCCAAAGGAAATTCTGAGTTTGAGGGGGAAGCCTAAGCTTCCAAATCCCTTTGTGGTCTATATCATTATGGGTGTTGTTATTTTGAATTATTGTGTGGGTTGACTTAGTGTTGAATTCTCCAATTTTATTTAGAGTATCCCAATTTGGGATAGGAATAACATAAATGATTTGTGCTATATGAGCAGGGAATAACTGATTTAACATTGTAACATTCCAATGTTTTTAAGAAGTGAAGAGTTGTACCACCTTCATATTAGGATCATGATTGCTTTTAAAGCATTCCAACGAGAGGTTATTTATCCAAGGGTCCATCTAGACATTAATAGAATTACCATTACCCAAGATCCATAGTAGCCCTTTTTCATAAGTTTTCCTTAAGTGTAGGAGTCAACCAATTGATAGGATGTGTTCTTGTTTATACTTTATACATTCGAGGATTGTTTCGTTTTGTAGGTATTTCTCCTTAATTACCTTAACCCATATATTTTCAAGGTTCGTGTGGATTTTGCAAAGGATTTTCAACTGGAGACTAATATTCATTTCTTCTGTTGTCCTTATGCCAAGTCTTCCTTGATCCTTTGGCGTACAAATCTTTCCCAACTAATTAAAGGTATATAGCATTCAAAGTTAAGTTTGTTCCAGAAAATTTTTTTGTTCTTGTCTATTTGTTGGAGAATCTCCTTTGGGAGCATGAAGTTTTGCATAACTAATAAGGCATATTTTAGTAGGCATTGTAGGCTAGTTTTCTGTGCATACATATTCATGTTTTAGAGTCAATTTCATATTATACTCTTTTAGTGGTGAAGTTCGGAAACTATGCTATTTCGGTTGATTTATGTAGATTCATAGATCCGAGGCGAGAGCAAGAGGAACGGAAATAAGAAGACTAAGGAGATTCTTGGAAGAGCAAAGGAAGAAGTACCAAAGAGTAAGGAACAAACCAAAGAAGGGTTAGAAGCTGAATCGGGAAGCTAAGGAACAAGCCGAAAAGAAGAAAATGGAGAAATCTCATCTTTTGGCTTTGCCTCATTCCAAATCAGGTTCTGATATCTTCATAAGAGTTGTATTCCTTGAAAAGAGCTTTCCAACGCATATTCATATGCATCAATTGGATGAACGACAACTCCAAAAAGTGCATTACAAGTTCAGTTTATCGAAGATGTCGCCGCGGCGAAAGACCTGAGTCGCCACGGTGAAATACCCATTTCCCTATGGTGAAGTCCTAGATGTGGCTGCGAGCAAATCGGAAACACCAAGAGTGTCAAAATTGGGTTAAGAGGAATGAGAAGAAGAACCAGTGAATTCCTTCAACTCAGATGGTGGTTCTGAATTTCATTGTCCAAAAACCCTTCGATCCTTCTTCGTGATTGATGATCTTCTAAATCTCTAAATTTGTATGTTCTCGATCTTTTTTGCTCCTGTTGGCCCTGCTTTCAATAGACGAGAGCTCTGAAATGACAAGAGCCTCTCGTCATTTCAGAGTGTCATTTCAGAGCTCTCGTCTACTAAAATAGATCCACAGGCTGATCTTAGTAGGAAGGAATAGTGGAAGAAAAGACGGGCTTGATTACCACTAAAAATGGGGAACTTAATTGGGCTCGGTTTTTTTTTTAATTTGCTAGATTGTTCAAAATTGGGCAGCCAGCTTCAAATCCAAACCCAAAAAGTAAACGGTTTGGTTGAATGAACTTGAAAATGGGTCAATTGAAATCAACTGGGGCCCAGCCCGTTGGCTTTCAACAAAAAAAGTAGATGTTGATCATGAAATATATTAATCAAATTGAAAGAAATTTCATTTAATTGCAAAACTAACCCACTAAAATATAAGAATTATAATTGACCACAAATTAAGAATTTGAGTTTGATCAAAATATTAAAATCAAACTCGTCAAATATTCTTTGCATGTTAATTCTAATGGCACAATCACAAATCGACTTCAACAAAACGGAGTTAAAATCTCAAATCAATCCTAAAGGCGGAACTACGAGTTATTTAATTCTCTTCGAAGAGATACATAAGGCACTCGATACAAAACTATTGCCAATCAAGTTCAATCACATGGTCCTCGAACGATCAAAACCAAATCAAATGGTCTTCCCAAAAGAACTAAATAATATTTAATTCCGCTCCACCAGATATATAGGAAACTTGATATTAAAAAGGTTGTCCTGCTACCTTTAAACTATTAAAAATTTAATCTTGCTCTTAAATTTGAATTGGGTGCTACTTCTGGAAGATTATTTGCTGCAGCAGAGGAGAAAGCTTTGTATCGAGTGTCCTACGTATCTTTTGGAATAAGATCAAATCACCCGCAGTTTTTTTCAAATGAAATAATTTAATTTGATAGGATTTAACCTCATATTTATTTAAAAGTGAATTTAGAGATTGACGAATGTACCCAATATATATATTTAGAAGTGATCATCGGGTTGCTTATGTACGTAGCCGATATGTGGGGTCATATTTTACGTAGTTATAAACAACCCGATTTCGCTTGATTGAATTAACTTCATTTGAAATAACACTGCACAAACAAGCTATCAAGGCCTAGAAAGCACTCTTGACAACATAAAAGAACAAAGAAATGATCCATGCTTTCAAGGCTAAGTAATACCTAAACGATCAAGTAAGGAGTTCTATAATAAAAGTTGAGAAAGAAGTATATGAATAAATATTTGTTGATCACATGATTCATAGTTTGTGTAAATACATCAATGCATCAGCCTCAAGTTAAACAACAGATTTCACATTTCATCAAATATCTATATGCTTTCACATCAAACACTTAAAAACAGCTGATTCAACATACCATTCTTGTTCATCAAGTGACAGTAAGTAGCAATATATGTATGCCTTCTTTCCATAACAAGAATGATAAACAAGTTGCTAAAACTAAAAACATTACCATCTCTTGTTGTCACTAGCATAATTCCAGTCAAAAAATTAATCACAGTAGTTTTTCCAGCTCCATTATGTAAAGGCCGAAATATTTTAAATATTATTTTAAATATTAAATTATGTAGTATATACATTTACCTATCTGATTCGTAGAACTAGAGAAAACTCGTCCTCGAGCACGGATTTTCGATTTAAAAATCAGTTTGAATGTTTCCGACATCGTTCTAAATTTAAATTTAGACGAGTTATAATTCCGCTTTTGTGCCCCGGATTTGAGGAAATTTGAAATTTATTTCGATTGTTTGAAAATGAATTCAAGAAAATTTATTCAAAATTCGAATGTCGGGTTTCGGGTTAGCGAGCGGGTTTCACGTTTGAGTTATCGGGATTTCAATTTACCTTTTGGGGGACCACACCTTCCCCTCTTTTATTTTCCTTTTTCTTTCCTTCTCTTCTCTCTCTCTTCCTCTCCTAGAGCTGCTGCACTGCCTGCACCCAAGCTCCTCTTCTCCCGTTTTTAGCTTGCCACACACCCCTCTCTACCCTCTTCCATCATCCTCCTGCACCCCCTTATTTTGGCAACCCAAACAGCCCCACGCCACCTGCAAAATCCAGATCCCCATCCCTCTTTCCTTTTAGTTGAATCAACAACTCACACACACCACCACACATTCCCTCTCTCCCTTGCCTTATCCTCTCATCCGGAAATTCAAACCCAAGGATGACTCTTCCCTGCTCTTTCTTGCAACCTTGAGCACCACCAGAACACCACCATCGCCTTCCCTCCTCTCTCTCTTCTCTGTGTTCCCATCCTTCGTCCCCTCCTTGAAAACTCCCCTGTTCGGACTCGGAGCGGCGAGACATCGCAGTAGCAGCAGCTGCAGCTCCCAGCCTCTCCTCCTTCGAGGTATCATCCAACAGCAGCCCCCCAATCTTCCGGTTGAGTCGTGCCATCCCGAAGCCGCCAACGCCGCGTCGTTGGAACACTCTCCTCCCCTGTTCCTTCTTCAAGGTCGGTTGTGATTCCTCTCGTTTTCATTTCTAAAACACTCACAATGTTCCTCACTCATCGCTCTGCCTTCCTAGGCCCTCAAGCCACCTTTCCTCGAGCTCTCGCAGTCGGAAACGCCGCCATTGAAGCCGGAGTTCCCCTTGGAGGCAGTTGTAAGTCCTCTTTTTTTCCCCTCTTTCGTACGCTCGCTTCCCTCCTTTCTGTGTGGGTCTTGTCCGGAGTCGAGTGTCGATCAGGTTGGGCATGGGTGGGTCGAAAGGAGACACCGACAGGGGGCTGGGTTTCCTTTCTTCTTCCTCGTTCAATCGCTGTGAGCAGAGGATGAAGACGGGTTCCCTCGAACCCGGTTCTCCTTTTTCTTTTCCTTTCTTTTCTGGTCCGGTTCACACAAAAAGAAAAGAAACTTGGTTCAGTGAAAACATGTTGGGTGGGCTTCCGAGTACGGGCTTGGGGCTGGCCCGGATCCGGGTTGGGAGTTTTGGGTTGTTGGGTTATGGGGTGTGTTGTTTTATTATTTGTTGATAGTATTAAAATATTATTAGTTTATTATTATTATTATCATTATTGTTATTATTATTATTATTATTATTATTATTATTATTATTATCATTATTATTTTATTATTATTATTATTATTATTATTTTGTGAAGATATATTTTTGAGATTTCATATATTATAAAAATTGTTTCAAGGTTATGTTGGTTGAAAATATTAATTTATGATGTTTAAAATGTGATTTTGGGGAATTGTGAAATGATTTAGTGTTATTGATCTATGAATACAGTTGGTGTCTTGTTCTGGTTATATATCGTTGTTAAATTATTTAAAAAGGGTTTCTGAGTTCTTTCCCAAATATTTCTTAAAGGCTTCACTGTTTTGAAACCGAGATGCTGGGATTCCTTTAACGACAACTTTGACCAATAAACCGGATTTGCCTATTTAATAATAACCGTTCGGACCTTATCTTAACTGCCTATTATAGTTTGTTGAGCCTTGCCCTTTTAACCGTCTAATCGAACTGATATTGGACCTTGCTTAAGACATGACTGGGCCGTTGGACTGAGATTGAATTGGACTAGGATGAGACATTGGACGAACTGACAAATGAGAATTATTGGAAATTAAAATGATTAACCTGCGGAAATCTCGGCTTTCGGAGGTTTTCTCGTATTTGACGCGTTTTGAGTTATCACTTGTTTTTCGGGAATTTCCTTCAAACTTGTTTCTCTATGCTTACTTGGTTAGTTAGACGTTAGACTCATGGCACCTTTATTACTTATTTTACTAGGTGATTATTGACTTGCTTGGATTCTACTTCCCGCTATCTCTTTGCTGTTCGACTTTCTCAAGTAAGTTCCTTTATGGGCTTACTCAGATTCGAAAGAGAACACCTGATTGTGATTATATGACATACTAGGTGTTGCATAAGCATTAAAAGCATGTCATGTGGTATCATGCTAGGATTGCACTTGTGAATGAGCATTCGGTTACTTTGTGTGTTTGAAAACAGAACGGCCGTTATCTGTGAGTCTTAAAGTCTTTGTTTGGGTCATAGAGTAGCCCAGCTTCATCGGGTGCCCTGAGTCGGTATTGTCAATATATGAGCATGATGATGAGATAGTCCAGCACCATCGGGCATGAGCATGATATATGATATGATAGCCCAGCACCATCGGGCATGAGCATGATATATGATATGATGATGATATATGATATGATGATGAGATATGATATGATGATGAGATATGATATGCTATGATGAGATATGATATGCTATAGCATCGAACTGGCCAGTCTCTGCACTAACGGAAAGGGGTGCAGAGGTAGGAGAGGGATATGCCACTTGGCATTCTTTGGGCGCCTTTACAGTTCTTTTCTGCATATTATAACTTAGGAACATGTTAGTGTGATTTAATTTCCGCATTGCATCGAAGCATCTTTATTATAGCATATGTGTATATTTGCTTGTGGGATAGAGTGCGTTGGGGTCTCGGTCTGATCCCGCTCGCACAACTTGTTTTTAGGTATGATTGCTCTCTGTTTCTATGGCGTGGGAAAATCCCCCCCCCCCCTCCCCCGGGCGATTGCAAAGAACCTGCCTAACCCCGCTAATTTGGCTATACGATTTCAGAATATATGATTTGGTTTTGACCCGGCCTCGCCGTGGCAAGTTGTACTTTACTTCCGTTTTCACTAATTTTGCAAATGAATTTCCACGATATAGTCCTAGGACAGCTTGAACATTCCACGTGGCCCTTCGACTATTTGGGGTTCGAAATCCCCACTTTAAAATACTAATCCTTTGAGTTTGAAACCTCGACCCGTACTCGAATTGCAAGATCCGAACGAAGGTAACCAACCTTCGAAACGTAACCCGGGTACCTATATCCGGGTCGTTACACATTAGGTCCTAAAAGACAAAATAACTAATCCCTGGCAAAATTGACCCATATACCCTGAATTGAAGATGAAATAAACAAGGATAATGTTATTGTTTGACTGAATTGAAGATGAATTACATGTGGTCATTCAAATAGAAGCTAGTAACAAAACTAAAGAAGGAGGATGTCATCTTACCAGATAATCAACTGAAATCAATGGAGGAACGGAAGAGTGAGTAAGACATGATAGCGGCAGAGATGGTGGGAGATGCTCAATGGCGTGGATGCCAGAGATGGAGGCATGGATCCATAAACTTTGACTCGGTGGAGATGCTCAACGGTGACTTCTCAAATCGTAAAAATCAACATTGAGACGAATAGTAAAAGCAAAAGCATATATCACATGCATAATCATCCCGCTTCCATGCAATTCTTGTGGAATCGATTGAGAGAAAAACAAGACCGGCGCCGAAGAATTTAAAACCCTAGAAATTGGGGATTTTGGTTTTTAATCCGATCCAAGCAATTCGAAGAAGAAGAAATTGGGGATTTCGGTGGAATTGACGGAGAGGAAGATCACCGACATCTACCTTTTTCTTCCCCTGTCGACGACGAGCCACCTCCTTTCCCGTTACTTCCATGCCTGATGCTCTGAGTGCAGAGGAGAGAGAAGAAGAGTGAGAGAAGGGGATGGAGACGCTCAGACGCGTGCCAATTCATTTTTTTAACAAACCGGTTTAGTTTTTTTTTGAAAAAAAAGGGCACGCGTGTCGGTTTACTAAATGACAAAATTTTACACCTTAAGAAATGTTACACCTTAAGGCCATTTTACACTTTAACCTCTCCATATATATAATGGATCAAATGTAAAATGTCCTTAAGGTGTAAAATTCTCTAAATGGGTCTAATTATAAGTAAATAGGCCTAATTTTTATGGGTAAATAGATAAATGGGCTTAATTTATAAGTAAATTGGCCTAATTAAATTAGTCAAATGTCAACCCCTATGTGCCCCCTTGTCCCATGTGTGTGCCCCCTGCCCCTCACTGTGCCCCCCTTCACGGGGTCATTTTTTTTCGCGTCAGCACTTTTTTTTTGTCGGCACTTTTTGTTGTGCAAATATAACTTAATGTTGTGCACATATAACATTATGTTGTGCAAATAGAACTTTATTTTGTGCAAACATAATAATTTCTTTTTTTTTGTGCCAACACTTTTTTTTCGTTTTAAGCAATTTTTGTTGTGCAAATATAACTTTATGTTTTGTGCAATTCTAACATTATGTTGTGCAATTGTAAAACGATGAAGTGTATGAATATTAATATGAAGTGTATGAATACTAATATGAAGTGCAAGAATAAAAGTATGAAGTGCACAATTAAGATTATAAAGTGTATAAATAAAATGATAAAATGTAAGAATAAAATGACGATGTGTTTGAATAATAGTATGAAGTGCAAAATTAATATTATTGTTAATGTGTCTTGAATCATTGTTGAATGGTGACGCATCGAGGGGTCCGGGGGTGGAGCCCCTGGCGGAGGTCTCGCTGACCGGGAGCGACGCGCCCCTGGTGAGGGGTTTGGGGCAATGCCCGGCCGCTTTTACATTATGCAATGTGTATTTTAAACTGACCTATCGTCTATCTGTTTTTTACGTGTAACAATTTCAAATTAAAGTGCATAATTAAGATTAAATTGTGCATAATTAAGGTTAAAAAGTGCATAACTAAGATTATAAAAATGTGCATGATTAACAATTTGGGATTATTGTGTATGTTCTTGTCTATTATGTAACCTCTGTAGGAATCGAACCCACATTTCTGCACTTTAATTTGAAATTGAGCTAATAGGCTTTTAAAGCTTGTAATAAGGTGGCAAAATTCAATCTTCAACAAAGAGAAAAAAATTCAATCTCCCTGTTGCCACAAGGTAATACCACCTGCTATTTTCTCTCTATTACAAGTTCCCTGTTGCCTGAACCAAGGCAATACCACCTGCTATTTTCTGGACTCCCAAAACCAAGGCTACCACCACCCCTCAATTAATAAATCCATTCCAGTTTGACTCTTTGTTTCAATTCCATTTTCTCAAAATCATGATCTATGGAAGCAAACAACGCTACCACCACCCTCAATTAATAGATCCAACGAAAACACAAAAAATTCAAGACAAAAGCAAAAAAAGAATGACATGAAATAATAACCTGGGAGAAATTCGATTCTTGATTATTATTTTCAATCTGATTTGGAAGGCCTAATCGGATGAATCCTTGCAACGGAACTCAGTGTGTGTGTGAGTGTGTGTGTGTGGATCTCACTTTTCAAGGCTTCACAGATCAGAAGCCAAGAAGCTAGATCAAGAGCGAGAGAAACCAAACAGGTAAAACAGTAAAGGACACAACGATTTTTACATGGTTCGGTTTCCCTACATCTATGGAGCCTCAGAAGAGGAGACTCGAGCTCAATCCACTATGTCAAAGGAGGTTTACAAGGTTTGGTTAACTACAGACTAGATCTAGGACTCGTTACATCTTATACAAAGTAGATACCAACAGTGACGAAGAGTAAAAGAGAAATGGTAAAGCAATCAAATAAACTCCCTAGATCTGGTTATGGGAAACCAGATCTAAGTCGGAGGTCGTCGGAGAAGACAACCGACGACAGACGAAGGAAGAACTCAACCGCAGTGTTGATCTTCAAAGTTAGATCCAGAGGTCTCACTTGGAGATAAGCCTCAGATCTGAGTTGAACGACCGGAGAAGATGAATCGCCTCGCAAACCCTAGCCGACGCTCTATTCTCTCTCTCTCTATGTTGGATTACTTGAAGATGCAAGTTAGAAGTGAGAAACCCTAGTAAGTGGTAACCCTTTTAGCTTATATAGACGAGCCTCACTAGCTAAAACGAAGCGTTTAGCTCAAGGCCGTCTCGCAAGCTGAAGTTTAAGGGTAACTGGGCTTCCAAGGGTTGGGCTTTAAAATACAGATTAAGCCCAATCTGTTATGTCCGTATAGAGACATTATATAACACACATTTAACTCTTCTGCCATACTATATGCACATTATACATGATCACAAGTTATACTTGCAATACTAATGTATAATATGTTACTCCCTCCGTTAATTAAAACTTGACGTTTTACTATTCATGCACGCTTTTTGAGGTGTTAAAAACTATATAAAATATTAACTTTTTTAATATATATTTTTAATAATTTCATACTTGTTACTATTAAGTATGAATTTATGAAAACAAATTTTTAAAAAAATTAATATTTCATATAGTTTTTATCATTCTAAAAAAACGTGCATGAATAGTAAACGACAAGTTTTAATTAACAGAGGGAGTATAATATAGGAGAGTATAATAGGTGTAAGTATAAACTATAACAAACCCCTAATCTAGACTTTAGTTGACCAAAACCCCTAAAGACCTAGAACCATGATTAAGTTGACATTACAATATGCAAAGGTTTAAATGAAAATGAGTCTTAAACTGAAAATAAGCTTACAGTGAAAATGAGCCTAATTTGAGGGTAATTGGGCCTAATTAAATGAGTAATAGATAAATGGGCCTAATTTTTATGTAAATGAGCCTAATTTTTTTCGTTGACAATGAGCCTAATTTTATAAGTAAATGGGTAAATTGATAAATAACCCTAATTATAGGGTAATGTCACACGCCTCCCCTATACTTTCTATTCCTACAAATATTACCCTTATTTCAATTATGAAAATTATAGATTTTAACCCATAATTTTTATTTGAAATAATATTATAAGGTGCAACTATAAGATTAAAAAAATGCAACAAGAATGTTACATCACATTTTTTGTCTTTATTTTAAAAAGGGAAAAATATGACATTATAAAATACAAAATGAACAAATAAGACAATAAAGTTTATTATTAATAAATGTGCATTTTCATAATGTAAATTAAGTTTCCTACCAAAATTTTTCTTTATTGGCTGCTATTTTTATGGCGGTTTTGTATTTTAATGTGACATGTGACATTAAAAGCCTATTAGCTAAAAAATGGTATAGCAATGTGCCCATGCACAAATGTGCGAGTTTAAAATCCCGCTCAGGCTATTTATAGTTTTCTTTTTGTTCCAGTTCATGAATAAGATTATAAATTGCAATAATAAAATGATAATGTACATAAATAAGATGATAAAGTGCATATATAACATTATGGTGTGCAACTATAACATTATGTTGTGCAAATATAACACTATGTTTTGCAAGTATAACAATATGTTGTGCATATCTAATAATATAATGTTACGTTGTGCGCATATAATATTATTTTATGCAATTATAACATTACGTTGTGCAAATATAATTTTAAATTGTGCAAATATAATATTATGTTGTGCAAATAAAATAATAAAGTGCAAGAATAAAATGATGGTGTATGAATAATAATATGAAGTGCATGAATAAGATTGTGAAGTGCACAATTAAGATTATAAAATGCATAAATAAAATGATGAAGTCTATGAATAATAATATGAAGTGAATGAATAAGATTATGAAGTGCACAATTAAGATTTTAAAGTGCATAAATAAAATGATGAAGTGTAAGAATAATAATATGAAGTGCATGAATAATATTATGAAGTGCATAAATAAAATGATAAAGTGTAAGGATAAGATTATGAAGTGCATAATTAAAATTGTAGATCCAGGTGGAATCGAAACACCAACCTCCTAAACAACAATTGTTTAGACGTTCTTCCCTAATTGCTTATGGATCTTAATGCAAGTAAAAAGCTATGCCAAACAAAGAACACATCTTTACAAGCAACTCAAAGCCAACATTTTTATTCACGGGGGCAATTAATCAAACACTTGGTGGGCAAGAGATTTAAGATCTTCATGATATATTCAGATCAGATTTAAGATGTTCATGATATATTCAGATCTCTTCTAGACCGTTAGACGATTTAAGTAATTAAACTAAAGTGCCGCCACCAAATCTCACTCTTCAATAAAAATATGCTTCTTTTTTTGAAATGGAAAGAATTCGAGATACCAAACAGCCTTGGTAACTCAAGGGACCGAAACATCGGTAACCGGAAGAACCGGAAGGAACAACATACAGACAACAACAAACCGACCAAACAAAATAGAAACAAACAATAGTGGACAAAGGACGGCGTAGAGATCAGACGTAGAGTGTGGAAGCAATGACCGCATGAGCTCAATTGTGGAAGTCACAGAGGGGAGAGGTGACACAGGCAAAGTCCTGGGGAACAACAGTGGAGACCTCAGATTTGGACTCGAACCGCAGCGAGCCATCAGGCCTCGATCACAAATCCACGACCAAACCGCAACCAAAGGAGACGAACCACGAGCGCAACAGAAGACCACAAGCTGGAAACTGATCAATAAGAAACCATCGCAATGAAGGCACTAAATATTAGTTTCTAAAGTCGATTTGAAGAGTGGTGGGTTGTGCCAATGAGTAATCCCTCGCGGGAAGAGAGGTCAAGCCCTCTCGGGAAAAACTTAAGCGAGTGGTTATATAATAATGAACACAATAATAAAAATAATAATAATAACAATAAATGCGTAAATTATCATTATTATAATTAATCAAATTATTGTCATCACAATTGGTCCAGAAGAGAGATGAGTTTAATAATAATAATAATAATAAAATTATTATTATTTATTATTATTATTATTATTATTATTATTATTATTGTACTTGGCGTGCAAGGACAATCCTTGCACGCCAAGGAGTGAGGTGACCGGCGGTGAATCGAAGGACCGGTGACAGCCAAGACAAAGGTAGTTCAAAAATGAAGACGAACTCCAATTTAGGCCTGTAAAGCCAAGTTTTATTTTTTTCCCCTTTGCTGATCAGAGAAAGCTTAGCGTTAGATAATGATGTTGGAGTTGAGAGCAAGCTCTCAGTTGTTCTCCAATAAATATATGTGATTTTAGAGTCGAGAGCAAGCTCTCAGTTGTTCTCCGATTGATACTTGTGATTTTGGAGTTGGAGTCGAGAGTGTACTCTCCATTGGTCTCCGATTTATACATATTTGTGAAATCAGGAGTGTTAAAAGGATTGTTGTTTTTTGTTATTGTAATTAATGGTGGTGTGAATTATTGGTGATGGTGATTGTTAAACTTGTAGTAAATAATAGTGGGGGTTGCCCAAATATTAGGTATTGTTGTTTATTGGATTTGGGGTTGAGATTATTAATCTCAGTTGTTCCCCGAATGTTGGTGGGGGCTGCCCAAATATTAGGTATTGTTGTTGTTTTTTTGGATTTGGGTTGTAAAGACTCAAAATTTTAAAATATTATTTTATGAATTATAATGTAATCTCAATATTAAATTTATGAGATTCCGAAAATTTAAAAAAAAAATCTCCGTCCTTGATCAAAATGAATTTTTTTTGTTTAAAACAAATTCTGGCATATAATTGAATATTTTTTGAACCTAGTGAGATAAGTGTGATAACTTTTGTGACATTTGTAAATTATATAGAATTCGTGGGCTGAATATTATTATTTATTTTGTGTTAGAAATTTATAAAACGGAAATAACGGACTGAATTTGTAATTTTTCATAATTAAATGTAACCTTAGGTAACCCACATAAATGCTTCATACTCCTCATTTTGCCCCAAAAGAGCTGCTTCCTCCTTCATTCTTCAGATCTGAGTCGCCCCTCCCCCTCCTTCGTTCGGATCTGAGCTTAAGAGAGCTTCCATGTCTACGCTCTCTGAAACGCCGCCCCGCTCCTCCCCGTTCCCGCTCTTCCTCCGTCGCACTCATCCCCTCCCATCTGCTTCTCTCGATTTCATCTCTCTCTCTCTCTCTCTCTCTTGTTCCTGCATCGGACCTGAAGCTGAAGCTTTCATGGCTGCCCTTCGTCCTCTTCTTCTTCTTCTAGTTGCGGCCTTCTCACGCCCCTCGCGTCCCCTCTCACCCTCTCATTCAGATTCGACCATGACAAATGCCTCCTCGCTCGCTCTCATCTCTTGCTGTCGCTTAGGCCAGTCGGACTTGGAGCCGACATCGATGGCGAAACCGAAGCCACATGAAGCTCTGAACTCTCGTCCTCACCTCCGCTCCCTCATCTTGGCGCTGAGCCCGGTCGGACAGGAGGGATGAAGCCACCCTTCAACAACGAATCAAGCTAGGGCCTCCTCGAACTCTAAGCCTTGTCTAGCCCCGATCTTTGAGCTCCGACGCGCCCAACACCCGGATCCGCCATTGTTGGCTACCTCTGCAGTCTTCGATGGAACCAACGTTGAACCCGAGTCTACAACCGATTTCGCCAAGAACCAATGCCGAACCTCGAGCCTTGATCCGAACCCTCCTCCGCCTGTTCGGGATTTGGGTACGGCCCCTTTTTGGATCCCTCTCTTTCGGTTCTAAATAGTTTGTGAACTAGTTATTTTGATCGATCTAATTCGGGATAGATTAATATATATATTAATTATGTGTTATGATTTGTTCTAACTTTACAACTCTTATTTAATTGATCATCTATTATGGCTTGTTTTATTAACCAAATTGGAGAAGTAAATTGATTGGGTGACGACTAAAATTATGGGCTATTATAAGTGATGAGTTTCAACTAAATTTCAAAGATAAGTTTAACCCTTAGATTTGTATTGATAATTTACTAGAAAAAAGAGGCAATGTCTTTCGTCTATTATTTGATTTGGGGTAGCATGACTGATTGAATTTATTTATCTAGAAATGATATTAACGTATTAGACTAGTTGGATATTAACTAATTTAATAGTTTTATAAACATTTATAGTTTATTTGAGTTGATGACCTTAACTTATATATGTTATAATCTACAAATGAGGTTAACTTGATCTTTTTCCCATCGGTTGACTAAGGGAAGTAACTTTACTACATTCCTTAACAAATAGTGGTGGTTGACATAGGGCCTTATTGTTTAACCTTGAAGAGTTGTTAACTTATCACCTAGAAGGTCGACAAATAGGTTATCCAACTTGAGGTATTCTATAGATGACTTAGCCTAAGTTAATAAGGTGGGAATAAGACATGAATCTTCTTAGAGAAATCGGCTTGAGTATAGATATGAGTTGTTATAGAAATCAAGTTTAGTGTGCTGTTTTACCCTTGTGGCTAAGAGAAGTAGCTAAAGTGTATTGGTGTTAATTGTAGTATGTTAAAGGTTAGATATTATATTTGAATTGATGACTCAAACACTTACGGGATAGGTATTGAGAAACAAAATGGTTAAGTATCATAAACTTTTATTGTTAAAATGGTATAAGAAGTGCTTTAAGAACTTGTCAAGCTTGTAATCTTATTTGTGGAAATTCATGAGTTGTAATCTTAATTGATTGTGTTTGAGAGGATTTAGTACATGAGAATCCACATGAGCTAAATTGTTGACTTCTTCTGATGGTTGAGAAGTTATGGTTTCATTGAGTTATTTGAGATTTGATAATTTATTACTTACTTGAGTTGACTTGATAATTTGATTAATGAAATTACTTGAGCACTTATGTGAGTTATGGTATGAAATATATGAAGTATGTAATTGAGATATGACTATATGAGTTAAAAACACGATTGATACATGGAATCTTGAGTTGATTTATGGAAATGGCTATGAAAAATGATGAGATGTTATATGTTGATATATAATGATGATGATGAATCACTTAAGAAAATGTGTAAGGAAAACCTGAGCTTGAATTGAAGTAAGATGTTTTGAGTGATGATATTGGTAAGACTTTGAGCTAAGTTTCATACTTGATGAGAACAAGGTTAATTGGGAATGATGGTCATGATGAGAATGCTAGATTACTTGAATAAAATATTATCTACTTAGTCTTATGATGACTTGGAAACATGCATGTGTGTTGATTGAATATGTATTGATAAGTTGTTCCGTGCTTATTACTTGCTAGTGTGATTGGATGATTATCTGAGTGGCTTGTTTCCCGATGGATGATTATCTAAGTGGCTTGATTGCTGATTAATTGGAGGTAAAGACTCCAGGTAAGTCCTCCGGGGCTTGCTCAAGTGATTGGACCTCAAGCCTGATGTGTCATATAGTATGTAGGTGTTGCATATGCATAACAACATGCCATGCAATATCATGTTTAGGACTTGCACTTATGAATGAGCATCCCTATTCTTTATGCGTTTGAAACAGAACGACCGTTATTTGTGATAGTCCTAGAGTCTTTGCTAGGGTCATAGGGTAGCCCAGCCTCATCGGGCTGCCCTGAATCAATCGAGTCGATATGAGCATGATATGATAGCCCAGCACCATCGAGCAAGCGATGAGATGATATGATATGATGATGTCGTGGTTTGTGCACCACCACGAGGAAATTGCTATGCTATAGCACCGAACTGGCCAGTCTCTGCACTAACGGGAATGGGTGCAGAGGTAGGAGAGGGATATGCCACTTGGCATTGTCTTGGGCCCTTTATAGTTTTTCCGCATATTATAACTGTCAAAGCATGCTTATGTGATTTAAATCTTATACTGCATTAGTCATCCTTTATTTTAGGTATAGGCGTATTATATGACCTCAGCGAGGACTTCCGGTCCTGCATGAGTGGCTCGACCTTGACTTGTGGTATAGTTTCAGGTACCCGCTCCCTTTTGCTTGCTGATTTGCTTCTATGGCGGGGTTTTCTCACGGGACGAGAGTGTTAAGAAGACTTCACCTATTATAGCTTGACTTTACAAATGTTTTGGTGAAGTTATTCATTTAGAAACATGTTGTATTTATATTGATTTAAACTCATTTTATCTCTTTTGAGTTTTGACTAGTTGAATTAGGACAGGTTCACGTGCGAAAGCACAAATAATGATTGGATTCTTTGATTGTTTTGAGGGTTGAAATCCCCTTTTTCTTGAATTATATCATTAAATCATTAAAACTTAAACAGGGTTATAACTTGAAGTTGATAAATAAACAGCTCGTGCTTGGATTGCAAGATCTGGCAAATGGATAATTCTTCCCTCTAAACGTAACCCGGATTTTAAAATCTGGGACGTTACAGGAGTTGAGACTTGAGATTGTTAATCTCGGTTTTCCCCCAAATGTTGTTATGATGGGGGCGGAGATGGAGTTGGTGGTGGAGACGGAGCACGCTATCCAACTTTCCCCAATTCAACAACAAAAAGGAAACAAACTCTCAGACAAAGAGTGAAGCAAAGAAAAACCAAGAGGAAATCCTAAAGGAGCAGAAAGAAGAGAGCTAAAAATCGAACCGAAAAGCCTAGCAAAATCAAGCTACAAATCAAGAAAGTAAAAAAAAACAATAAAACAAACGAAACAAACTAAATCCCACGAAAAAGAAATGGCAAGAAATCGAAGACATAGAGTAAACGAAAACATCAAGAGGAGGGGAAATCGAAACAAACCAAGAAAACTAAAAACAAACGAAACCGGCAAGAGAAAGGAATAAAACCGAAAAAACAAAAGCAAAACAAAAGAGCAAGAAATTCTGAAATTGAACCAAAATCCGAAAGAGAGGGGAGAGGAGTAAAAGGGAACAAGAATCACACAAATAAACAAGAAATCGAAATAAAATCCGAGATCCCCAAAATGGGGAAACCCTAGAAATTGGGGCTTTCGAAAAGGGGAAGAAAATCAACAAAAAAACAGAAATGGGGGGAAAGAGGAACAAGACGGCCCGGGAATGGAAATCCGATGGGGGTGAAGGAGGTGGCCACGAAGGAGTTGCCGTGATGGTGCCTGCACAAGCGGCGACTTGGCACGCGGCTGGGTTCCACGAGTGCGCAGGAGGGTGGCGATTCGGACTGTGGTGGTGGCTAGAACAATGGTGGCTTGAGCAAGCGTGGGTGGCTCGAGAGAGGGAGGGGCTGCTGGAAGGTTTGGTGTGGGGGATTTGTTCTTGAAATTGGGGTTTCTGGGTGGGTTTTCCTTGAGAGCGTTGATTCATCCCACAATACAATAAAAATATGCTTCTGAACAAGCTTGCACTTCATGACATCTAATCAGCTATCTCATTATGATCTTGTTTAAGTAAGTATGGTTATGAAATAGATATTTTAAGCAAGTATGCTTATGAATATTTTAAGTAAATATAGTTATGAAATAGTTTTAAGTAAGTATGGTTATGAAATAATTTTGATTTAGAGTTTTATCAAATAACTAAAACATAGACAGATAGATTGTTTTTTATATTAACTTTCTATAAATTACGACAACATATTATTTAATATTTTCTCTTAGAATCAACACAATGTGCCACGTAGAACGTTAAACATCAGTTTTAGCACATGTATCTAGATAGATTTTTCAACTTGTTACGAAGTGATTCATTAAATGAAAACAAACTTAGTTTAGTTTATGATTACTTGAAACCTTTCATAGAATAAAGGTTCATTGAAATAATTTTAATCTTTATAATTTAATAAAATAATAATAATTTAACTATAAATTATGTATAAAATATAATTTATTGAGAAACCGCGTAAGGTCGCGGGTCATAATACTAGTTAAAACCAGAAACGGGGGGAAAGAGGAACAAGACGGCACGGGAATGGAAATCCGGTGGGGGTGAAAGAGGTGGCCGCGAAGGAGTTGCCGTGATGGTGCCTGCACAGTCGGCGACCTGGCACGCGGCTGGGTTCCACGAGTGCACAGGGGGGTGGCGATTCGGACTGTGGTGGTGGCAAGAACAATGGTGGCTTGAGCAAGCGTGGGTGGCTCGAGAGAGGGAGGGGCTACTGGAAGGTTTGGTGTGGGGGTTTGTTCTTGAAATTGGGGTTTCTAAGTGGGTTTCCTTGAGAGCGTTGATTCATCCCACAATACAATAAAAATATGCTTCTGAACAAGCTTGCACTACATGACATCTAATCGGCTATCTCATTATGATCTTGTTTAAGTAAGTATGGTTATGAAATAGATATTTTAAGTAAATATGGTTATGAATATTTTAAGTAAATATAGTTATGAAATAGTTTTAAGTAAGTATGGTTATGAAATAATTTTGATTTAGAGTTTTATCAATTAACTAAAACATAGATAGATAGATTGTTTTTTATATTAACTTTCTATAAATTACGACAACATATTATTTAATATTTTTTTCTTAGAATCAACACAATGTGCCACGTAGAATGTTAAACATCAGTTTTAGCACATGTATATATCTAGATAGATTTTTCAAATTGTTACGAAGTGATTCATTAAATGAAAACAAACTTAGTTTAGTTTATGATTACTTGAAACCTTTCATAGAATAAAGGTTCATTGAAATAATTTTAATCTTTATAATTTAATAAAATAATAATAATTTAACTATAAATTATGTATAAAATATAATTTATTAAGAAATCGCATAAGGTCGCGGGTCATAATACTAGTTAAAACCAGAAACGGGGGGAAAGAGGAACATGACATCCCGGGAATGGAAATCCGGTGGGGGTGAAGGAGGTGGCCGCGAAGGAGTTGTCGTGATGGTGTCTGCACAGTCGGCGACCTGGCACGTGGCTGGGTTCCACGAGTGCGCAGGGGGTGGCGATTCGGACTGTGGTGGTGGCTAGAACAATGGTGGCTTGAGCAAGCGTGGGTGGCTCGAGAGAGGGAGGGGCTGCTGGAAGGTTTGGTGTGGGGGTTTGGTCTTGAAATTGGGGTGTCTGGGTGGGTTTTCCTTGAGAGCGTTGATTCATCCCACGCTCCAATAAAAATATGCTTCTGAACAAGCTTGCACTTCATGACATCTAATCAGCTATCTCATTAACATCGTGTTTAAGTAAGTATGGTTATGAAATAGATATTTTAAGTAAGTATGGTTATGAATATTTTAAGTAAATATAGTTATGAAATAGTTTTAAGTAAGTATGGTTATGAATTAATTTTGATTTAGAGTTTTATCAATTAACTAAAACATAGATAGATAGATTGTTTTTTATATTAACTTTCTATAAATTACGACACCATATTATTTAATATTTTTTCTTAGAATCAACACAATATGCCATGTAGAACGTTAAACATCAGTTTTTGCACATGTATCTAGATAGATTTTTCAAATTGTTACGAAGTGATTCATTAAATGAAAACAAACTTAGTTTAGTTTATGATTACTTGAAACCTTTCATTGAATAAAGGTTCATTGAAATAATTTTAATCTTTATAATTTAATAAAATAATAATAATTTAACTATAAATCATGTATAAAATATAATTTATTAAGAAACCGCGTAAGGTCGCGGGTCATAATACTAGTTAAAACCAGAAACGGGGGGAAAGAGGAACAAGACGGCCTGGGAATGGAAATCCGGTGGGGGTGAAGGAGGTGGCCGCGAAGGAGTTGCCGTGATGGTGCCTGCACAATCGGAAACCTGGCACGCGACTGGGTTCCATGAGTGCGCAGGGGGGTGGCGATTCGGACTGTGGTGGTGGCTAGAACAATGGTGGCTTGAGCAAGCGTGGGTGGCTCGAGAGAGGGAGGGGCTGTTGGAAGGTTTGGTGTGGGGGTTTGTTCTTGAAATTGGGGTTTTTGGGTGGGTTTTCCTTGAGAGCGTTGATTCTTCTCACAATCCAACAAAAATATGCTTCTGAACAAGCTTGCACTTCATGACTTCTAATCAGCTATCTCATTATGATCTTGTTTATGCTTCTGAACAAGCTTGCACTTCATGACTTCTAATCAACTATCTCATTATGATCTTGTTTAAGTAAGTATGGTTATGAAATAGATATTTTAAGTAAGTATGGTTATGAATATTTTAAGTAAATATAGTTATGAAATAGTTTTAAGTAAGTATGGTTATGAAATAATTTTGATTTAGAGTTTTATCAATTAACTAAAACATAGATAGATAGATTGTTTTTTATATTAATTTTCTATAAATTACGACAACATATTATTTAATATGTTTTCTTAGAATCAACACAATGTGCCATATAGAACGTTAAACATCAGTTTTAGCACATGTATCTAGATAGATTTTTCAAATTGTTACGAAGTGATTCATTAAATGAAAACAAACTTAGTTTAGTTTATGATTACTTGAAACCTTTAATAGAATAAAAGTTCATTGAAATAATTTTAATCTTTATCATTTAATAAAATAATAATAATTTAACTATAAATTATGAATAAAATATAATTTATTAAGAAACCGCGTAAGGTCGCGGGTCATAATACTTGTTAAAACCAGAAACGGGGGGAAAGAGGAACAAGACGGCCCGGGAATGGAAATTCGGTGGGGGTGAAGGAGGTGGCCGCGAAGGAGTTGCCGTGATGGTGCCTGCACAGTCGGCGACCTGGCACGCGGCTGGGTTCCACGAGTGCGCAGGGGGGTGGCGATTTGGACGGTGGTGGTGGCTAGAACAATGCTGGCTTGAGCAAGGGTGGGTGGCTCGAGAGAGGGAGGGGCCGCTGGAAGGTTTGGTTTGGGGGTTTGTTCTTGAAATTGGGGTTTTTGGGTGGGTTTTCCTTGAGAGCGTTGATTCATCCCACAATACAATAAAAATATGCTTCTGAACAAGCTTGCACTTCATGACATCCAATCAGCTATCTCATTATGATCTTGTTTAAGTAAGTATGGTTATGAAATAGATATTTTAAGTAAGTATGGTTATGAATATTTTAATTAAATATAGTTATGAAATAGTTTTAAGTAAGTATGGTTATGAAATAATTTTGATTTAGAGTTTTATCAATTAACTAAAACATAGATAGATAGATTGTTTTTTATATTAACTTTCTATAAATTACGACAACATATTATTTAATATTTTTTCTTAGAATCAACACAATGTGCCATGTAGAACGTTAAACATCAGTTTTAGGACTTTTAGCACATGTATCTAGATAGATTTTTCAAATTGTTACGAAGTGATTCATTAAATGAAAACAAACTTAGTTTAGTTTATGATTACTTGAAACCTTTCATAGTATAAAGGTTCATTGAAATAATTTTAATCTTTATAATTTAATAAAATAAAAATAATTTAACTATAAATTATGTAATAAAATATAATTTATTAAGAAACCGCGTAAGGTCGCGGGTCATAATACTAGTTAGTAAATATATTATTGTTCATATATTTTTATTTAAAGTCTACCGCTATCTCATTATGATCTTGTTTATGAGAGCATATTTTAAAATTTTAGAGACGTTACGAAGATATTAAAGTCGGAGTAAGAGTAGTGTTGTGACATGCCCTTGGTTATAAAAGGTAAAAGGGGTGTTTCGGCGTTACACAAATATCTTAAACTGATCTTTTGGTCTCAGAAACAGACATGTTCTACGCATGGTCTGATTTATATGAAACCTGAATATAGGTGACAGCAATCAACATTCAGCAACGCACATTGAGGATTCATAATGTGAATAAAAGAATGTAAGAAAAGAATTTGATGAAGAAGTGAAATCACAATACAATACATACAGGGAGAACCATGTCAAACTAATAAATCAAATAGGCCTAAAATGAAAATGGTGAAGTACACACTACACCTCTGGGCTCTGTCTGTGTATCTCCTTCCCTATGAATAAAATTTGAAGCCAAAAAATGAACCATGAGAAACCTCTGTAGAAAAAGATGTGGTATGTGTATATTTATATGTGGCCATTGTGCAGCAGATGATCCTCAATCCCTTCACAAGGAGACAGGAGCCTCCCACGGAAGCAAGCCAGTCTCCGGATCACCCAAATTGGCCACAACAAAGTCCCTCAAACCGGTATCCCAAACCTCGCAATACCACCGGTTCCAATCCCGGGGCTGAATGGCCTCTTTCCCGAGTCCAGGCGCCCGATCCCTAGAGTTCTCGTTCTTGGTGTCCTGCCAATCAGCCACGTAAGTCGACACCCTCCTCGAGAACTTGGCCTTGAACACATCCCACACCTGGTACTTATAATGGTTTATCAGAACTCTCCCTTCTGGCGCATCTTGGAAGGCAAACCCTTCCCTCAGCTTGAAATGGTGGACTGCATTCAACAGAGTGTCATCCACCGCGTCTGGCCGGATTATCGATTTGTGCCTCTCCGGCCTCTGCAGCCTGCACGTGTACCCTACCGTGACCCCCTGCGCTGGCCGAGCCCCCAACCCTGATGGCCCAAAGCTATGGCACTTGGTCCTTATCTCACCGACCCCTGATGACATCGAATACTCCGCCACCAACGCCCTTAGCGCGCCCTCCCGACCGCCCCCATTTTCGTTGCTACTGGTGGTAGTGGTAGTGGTAGTGGTATTACTAGCAGTGCTATTGTTCCCTCTATGATGCTTTCTCAATAATGGAGGGAAGTAAAAGAACTCGTCCACATCAAAGAAAGCAACCCAGCTGCACTCCCTCCTCGCCCTCATCACACATTGCGAAAACCCCGCTTCCTGTGACTTAATCCAGGGCCAGGAGTGTCTAGTCATGTTGTAATTCTCCGAATTCAGCCTATCCATCTCCTCCCCCAACCCGTCATCGCTGTTGTTATCATACACAAACCATCGCTCCACGCCGAGCCAGGCGTGGTAAGTCACCCACTCTCTAAGCGCAGCCGCCTGGTTCCACACCATTGTGCAGCCACACAGCTGGTACCTGTGACTGTTGCTGTTACTGTAACCTCCCATGTCATAAAGCCTCGCTACAGAGGGCATCAATTGCCGGTTTCTCGGCCTTTCAATGGTGACCTTCACCGCGTTCTTGTTCTTGATGCTGCTCCTGATTTTAGCCGGCAATGGACACCTCACAATTTCCTGCCCCGCGCTGATCGCCGGTGTGGACACCACAAACGTTTGGTCTTTTCTGGCAGGTTTCTTTGGTTTCCCCAATTCGAATCGACAACGGAATTGCTTAGGGTCATATTCCTTATCCGGCCTGAGATTGAACCCCTTGACAAACACAACGGCGGTGTCTCCATCGATTGCCGCCTCGTAGGCCGCCCAGTCCCAATTGGGGACCTCCCGGGAAGCCGGCGGGGGCCTACTGCGGCGCAATCCGGCAAGGTGGCGCTGCAGGGTGGCCACGGAGGAGTAGTTGGCCGGAGGGAGAGGGCAGCGGACGATCCAGCGGAAGGCATCGTAGTCGTCGGAGAAGAGAGCGGGGTGGAAGGCGAGTTTAGGGGCGGGGTCTTGGTGGTAGACGCAGTCGATGTGCCGGGAGAGGCGGCTGAAGCTGATGGAGCGAGGGGAGGAGGGCTTGAGGAGGAAGAGGAGGAGCGAGTCCGGGAGGAGGATCCGGGATTGGATCCGAAGGTCCGGGATGAGAGGAGCGGAGGCGGTGTCTCGGATAACGGAGGAGGAGGAGGAGGATAGGAGGGAGAAGGTGGGGACCACACGGGAGGTCGGGAGGAAGAGGCGGGAGTTGTGGGAGAGGAAGAAGAGGAGGAGGACGAAGGAGACGGTGGAGAGGAAGAGAGTGCGGAGATTGAAGAGCTTGCCAGCGGTGGCGGCGGAGTAGAAGGAGAGGGAGGGCTTGAGGAGTCGCCGGCGTTTTCTGATATCCATATTTCTTTGCAAAATTGAGCACAGATCTGGAACGGCGGAGGCGGAGGAGATGGCGATGGCGATGGCGATGGCGGAGGCGGAGAATCAATTCTAAATTACCGACAACAGAGATTTGGGTGGATTTGGGGGAGTTAATATCCTGCAAGTATTGTTGATGTCGGAGAAGGTAGAGGGAGAGAGGAACACGCGTTAAAAAAAAGGGGGGGTAGTAGACTAGGAGTAGTAATAGATACGCTGTTCTGCGTTTGGGTTGTCATTCCACGGGTTTTGTTTCTTAATTCTTTTCCATATAATACGATGGATGCATTATTTAAAAATCATACTTTATATGAAGTATAATTTTAATATGAAAATGGGTCAATAATAATAGTCTGTAGTCTGTACCCAAAAAAACACAGATATACTGTATTTAATTAATTTTCCGAGGTTGAACCAAACAAGGCCTTAGGATGGGGTGCCAGAGGGGGAGTGGAGCTGGACCAATGAATTACAAGTTATCTTTATGGATGGTGGAAGGAGTGGGTAAATTGAGGGTTCGGAAGCGCGTGACGGTGACTTCCACTGCGAGTAAAGCGCATTTGGAGACCGTTAAAGGATAGAGTAAGTAAAACATGGGAAATGGAATTGGACTGCAACTTTCAAATGTCAAAATCGGGTGGCTTAGACAAAATAAAGAAACGTCTGCCTACATCATACTCCGCACTCCGATCCCTCTTCTATAATTCTATTAACGGAAATCTCGCATGGTGCCCCTGAGGTAAGAGCTTTTTCGTGTGGTGTACCAAAGTTTGACATATTTTGCCAAATACCCTTGAGGTTTGGGGACATTTCGCCTCGTGCCCCTGAACCGTTTAATTAACGGAGATGTTTGAAAGAGGGGAATGAAGCCCCGTTAGTTCATCGTTACATCAGTTTTGGGAGAGGAGAGAACGAAGACAGGAGAGGCCGACTGGGCATGAACTGCCGGCGACGAGAGCCCAAGGCCATCGGAAGGAGTGGTGGAGAAGGAGAGCGACCCGACCTGGAGGAGGACTTGGAGAAGAGGGATCGACAAAAAAAAGGGACGTGGAGAAGAGGGTTCGACACCCGACCTGGAGGAGAAGGAGAAGGAGCCCCGTCCTTGACTCGATGACAACAATCGTCGAAGGCATCGCTAGGGGTGGTGGAGGCGCCGCTCGACTCGCCGGAGGTGGTGGTGGAGCCGCCAGCCAGGTAAGTCGATTTTGGGGGTTGCAAATTGGGGTTTTGATTTGTGTTTGCAATTTGGGGTTTTGATTTGTGTTTGCAATTTGGGGTTTCGAATTGGGTTTTGATTTGTGATTAGTTCGAATTAGGGTTGAGAATTTGAGATTGAGGAATTGTTTAACTTGTAAATTCATACTAAACTTTGATTAGGGATTATTGAAATTCATACTAAACTATACAGATTTGCTATTCTAGGTCTGAAAAAGGGAGAGGAAGTTGATTGCTCTTACTTCCTTGAATTTTCCATTCTAGGTCTGAAAAAGGGAGAGGAAGTTGATTGCTCTTACTTCCTTGAATTTTCCATTCTAGGTCCATTATCCTCTTTTTTGCAATGCTTGAGTAGACTATTAAAAACACCAAGAAATAGTCTTGGCACCAATACTTACTAATAAATGGGCTGGAGTAATGTTTGATTCAAATACCCCGCTCGACGACCATCCCTTGTTCTAACTTATGTTAGAAACCTTGTTCATCTCTTTTCAATTTACCCATTCGGATGAAGCAAAGCTATGTTACTGCTGACTATTGTTTTCTCAATAGCTCTTCTTGTCTATAGACTATAAATAAGCAGAGCCTGCTGAATATGACAACGATGAGAACCTGTTTGTCACTGGTGATGATATTGAGTGGTTCTATCTATGACATGAACTAGAACTACAGTGAATACAAGTTGGTTCTGAAGGATTTTTTTCCCCTCATATTTGAAGCTCTAGATTAGTTATTCAGTGGTGCATCATTCACAGAAAATTAATTTCATCATTTTTTTCTAGATGAACAAGCAAATAATCATTACAAACAGTTCAACGTGGCTCCTAAATGAACTGGCTAGCATATTAAGCTTGATGATCTAATAGACCCTAGCAAGAAAAAGTAATAGAAAATTGAAACTAGAGGATTAGATATTTAGACGGGCATTGAACCAGACCTCATCGATGTTTGGGATAGATGGGCATCGATATTTGGGATAGATGGGCATCTTAGATGGGCATTGTCACTGTTGTTAAGTTACTTCAGTAATGACAACAAAATAATTTATCTATATTGAAGGTTCGATAATGTAAAACAAAGTAATATAGAAATACTCTAGAAGGGGGGTTGAATAGAGTATGCCGGTTTTTCGCAGATTCTCAAGACTTTTGAAGCTCGTGCAAAATCCTTTAAGATTAGACTTAGTCTTTTCTCTGAAAACCTGAATCACAAAGTTAAACAGTCGAACCAAGTGCGGAAATAAGGTAAAGCAATAAGTAAAGGACTCGATGAGTTGTTTACGAGGTTCGGCACAAACTTGGCCTACGTCCCCGCCTAGGGTTCTTCCACAACCCTAGGATTCAACCTGCTTTTATTGATTCACAAGACTTAGGATCCTAGTAGCTCCCCGAGAAGCCTCTCTCCTATACAATTGCAATCTAGTCAAATCACGTTCCCTTGGAGTCCTAGACCAATCTAGAAGAGCCCCACCTCTCTATGCTATCTAGTACAATCCTCTTACACTTAGTGAATCAATCGCCTAGTGTCTACTTCCTGAGTTACAAACTCTTGAGTATAACACTCTCTCGAAATATATCCTATAAGCTCACAGTGTAACTCTCAAATGCTTTGAAATGAAATTACAGACTCTTAAGGACTAGCAGAGAGCACACGAAGAAGACAGATCTTGCTTGAAGGCTTGAGTGTATGAAAGCTTGTGTTCAACGGGTGTGTTGCTGTCTTCTTCTTCCCTTTTCTTTTTATTGAAACAAATCGGCGCCTAAGGATCTTCACCAACGGCTAGAGAGGATCATGGCTTGAGCTAGATCTTCTATCTTTGGAAACTTTCGGAGGCCATGATCTTCCGATTTGAATCTTCTCAATTTACAACACAGGGAAGGAAATAATATTCGAAAATACTTCCTGAAAGGTTAGTGTATATATAATAATATAATGGAAGCATATAATAACATAAAATAATATTCGAACATAATATCATATAGAACAGGTTTTGTGTTTCATCAATACTGCTAAGGCTTCAAGACCTTTGACACAAATAGACTGTCAAAGCCTTTGAAACTTATTCCGATTTTCATCAAGGGAGTGGAGTTATCAATCTCCCCCTTGATGAAAGACAAAACCTGTGCATCCCTGCAACTTAGTCAAGCATATATAATATAAGTAAAATCGGACTAAGTACCTGCATGGGTTAGACAAATGTTGGATCAAAATTTTAAAGCAAGAAGACCATCCAACTGAAAATAAAACCAAGGTCTTCCAAGAACTTTAAATCGCAACAGTTTTAAAAAGTCTAACACCACCACATATCATCTCCCCCTTTTTGTCTTTCAACAAAGGGAGGAGGTAAAACAGTCACCAAAAGTTTTGAAAGAGTTTCCAAAAACCAGCAATGTTTCATATTTGGGGTTAGGGTAGGGTAGGATAGGGTTAAGCTTCATCGTCCGGAGCATCATCGGTAAGCCGTGACCACAGACCTTGCAACAGCTTGGTTACCCCGCTCATCTCCGCCATAAACTCCTTGTGTAGCTCCTTGATATCCAGGCGAACTTCCTCCAAGCCCAACTCCAGGTTGTCCATGCGTTCATCAATGGCTGAGGCAGTGGGAAGAGCTTTTGAAGGAGAGGCAAGACTCCAAGTCCCTTGGGGGGACCGAGTGATGCCAATCTTTTCAAGGCTCTTGGAGTCGAACTTACCCATATGACGCTGCTGTTCTTCATTTTTAAAATCGATTTCAGTAGCTTCGAAGATTTGGGTCAAAAGGGTAGCGAAGGGGAGGGAAGTTCCTTTTCTGGCTTTTCTAGTGTGAGCCATGGATCCTAAAATGGTGTTGGCCAGATCAAGATCAAGGCCATTGAGGATTCGGTAAAGTAGGATCATGGCATTGTCGGTCAGGAGAGAGCCGGAGTTTAGACGGGGTAAGAGGCAACACACAATGATGTTAAATATGGTCTTTGCCTCTAGGGTAAGGGATGAGTGGGTTAGCTGCTTTGAGGTGTTGGTAGATGCCTCGGGTAGAAGATATTTGGATCGGGCAAGGGTAATGCAGTCTTCTTTGGGGATTTTTTAAGGATAGCAATGCACGGTAAATTCAAAGCTTCAAAGAACGCAATATCTAAAAAATCAGAACAGCAGATCCTACGAGTTTGAAACTCATCTACCCACTTACCAGCCATTTCAGCATTTTCAAACCATGAAGAGGGGAGGGATTGATTTACCTGAATGAGAGCGGGAGAATCAGCGTTCTTCCTTCTAGCCTGTGTTGGAGCAGACCTCTTGGCAGGCGCCTCAAGGCTTCCTTCCAGATTCTCTCAGCTTCCTCCTCGACCAACTTCCTTGCAAGCTCGACCTCCTCCTCGACCTTTTTCTTCCTTAAAGCTTCTTCTTCGGCTTCCTTGGCTGCATCCTTTTCCAGAATAGCATCAAGATCCTCCTCTTCTTCTTCCTCATCCACCTCCTCAACGATGACCTTCTTTTTCCCTTTCTGCTTCGCACTGAGAGGCTTCTTAGCAGAGCGTTTTTGAGAGCACTTGGTTATTGTAGTCGTGCTCTCAGTGATGGTGCTCTGGACTGTAGCAGGGATGATGGCTTGAGGAGTGGGTTCAGGTGTAGGAGAAGTAGCAGTGTCCTGGCGTCCCTTGGGGGTGGCGCCAAGTCTTTTTTGGATGTGGAAGCTTTCTTTGATTTGGGAGCCATGGAGGTATTCGGCTAGGGTTTCAGGATAGTTTGAGAGATTGGAGAGGGAGAACTGGAAGAGTTTTGGGTGGTTCTGAGGTTATGAGGTAATCGAGAGGGGTTTGGGTTTTAAATAGGAGAGATTAGAGTGATGGGACGGGATTTAGGGTTCCAATGTAAGTAATGATAACATTGCCAATTTGAAAAATATTTCAATTCAAAATTCAAATCTTCTCTCAACCGTTTTATAATAGGAGGGAAATAACCGAAAATATTTTGTTCCAAAAATATCTCTACGGATAAAATATGTGACATAAATAAATTATTTTGAAATCCAATGAAAATAATACTTGATCAAATATCTAAAAAGATATTAACCAAATATATACGATCCGATATCTGTTTTCTATCATTCAGTTCACAAACCTTGACATAAAACTCAAGGGTCTTGACACTGAGTAGAATTTATCTTTCGTAAAGGGAAAGCTCCCCCTACGAAAGTGCATCCTTGTTAAGCATCCCGATCTCTCGTCTAATGAAGGTGAACCTGTACTCTGCCAAAGGCTTAGTAAAAATGTCAGCCCATTGATAATCAGTTGAAATAAAGGAAATGGACACATCACCTTTTTCAACGTGGTCTCTAATGAAATGATGCCTTACATCAATATGTTTGGTCCTTGAATGCTGAACAGGATTCTTTGTAATGGAGATGGCACTTGTATTGTCACACTTAATGGGAATGCCTTTGAGGTTGATGCCAAGATCTGGCATTTGTTGAGCTATCCAAAGGATTTGGGAGCAGCATGCTCCAGCTGCTATGTATTCGGCTTCTGCAGTGGATAGGGCAACTGAGTTTTGTTTCTTAGAATTTCAACTGATCAAAGATGCTCCTAAGAATTGGCAACATCCTGATGTGCTCTTCCTATCCACCTTATAGCCTGCAAAATCTGCATCAGAATACCCGATTAATGTGAAATCCTTTTGCTTTGGGTACCATAGTCCAAGCTCCTCAGTGCTATTGAGATATCGAAAGATCCTCTTCACAACCACGAGGTGAGATTCTTTAGGATCAGCTTGAAACCTAGCACACATGCAAACACTAAACATGATGTCAGGTCTACTAGCTGTAAGATATAGTAAAGATCCAATCATTCCCCGATACTCCTTTTGATTGACACTCTTCCCAGTCTTGTCTTGATCGAGGGATAATGTTGAGCTCATGGGAGTCTTGGTTGCTTTGGATTGATCCATCTTGAACTTCTTCAAGAGATCCTTAGTGTACTTGCTTTGGTTGACAAAGATCCCTTTCTTGGATTGATGAACTTGTAATCCCAAAAAGAAGTTGAGTTCACCCATCAAGCTCATCTCAAATTCGCTGCACATGATGTCAGAAAATTCCTTGCACAAAGATGTGTTAGTAGCACCAAATAATATATCATCAACATAAATTTGAATAACCAAAATGTCCTTTCCTTTGGTCTTGATAAAAAGAGTCTTGTCGATCAACCCCCTTTTAAAATCATTTTCTAAAAGATATTTTGACAAGTGCTCATACCAAGCTCTTGGGGCTTGTTTCAAACCATAAAGCGCTTTGTCAAGTTTATAAACGTGATTAGGAAATTCCAAACTTTCAAAACCTGGGGGTTGAGCCACATAAACTTCTTCTTCTTCTAAGAAACCATTGAGAAAAGCACACTTGACATCCATTTGATATAGCTTTATGCCCATAAAAGATGCAAATGCTAATAATATGCGAATGGCTTCAAGCCTAGCTACGGGAGCAAAGGTCTCCTCGTAGTCAATACCTTCCTCTTGATTGTAGCCTTGAGCAACAAGCCTTGCCTTGTTCCTCACGATCTTACCATTCTCATCTAGTTTGTTTCGAAATACCCATCGTGTGCCAATGACTGATTGATGCTTTGGCCTAGGCTTCAAAGTCCAGACTTTGTTCCTTTCAAATTCGTTAAGCTCACTTTGCATAGCAATGATCCAATCTGGCTCTTGAAAGGCCTCATCTACCTTCTTGGGTTCTATAAGAGAGACAAACGCTTGAAAAGCACAAAGATCTTTAAGTTTAGAACGAGTTTGAACACTAGAAGTAGGGTCAGAAATGATATCCTTTAATGAGTGTGATGAGGAGTATTTGAATTTTCTTTTGCTAGTCTCAGCTCCTTGATTCGTCACACCAGCAGGATTGATTTGTGGTACATCTGACTCCATAGTCCTGTTAGGTTCAGTTTCAGCAGTTTTTGACATTTCAACACTGTTGAATTGGACACCAAGGGCTTTGGACGAATCTTCAACACCTTGGGCCAATTCTTCAGTGTTGAGAATCTGTTCCTGTATGTTCCTCTTCTCTGTGTTCTTGGTAGTAGCATCATCACCTTCCTCGTTCTCCTCAGGGATGTTAAGATCTATATCTGCAACACTTTCACTCAAAGAACCGTCATTGCATTCATCAAATATAACATGTATACTTTCTTCAACTAACTGGGTCCTTTTATTGAAGATTCTATAAGCTTTGCTACTTGTGGAGTAGCCAAGAAATATACCTTCATCACTACGCGCATCAAATTTCCCAAAGTTATCTTTTCCATTGTTATGAACAAAGCAAGTACGCCAAAGGGTTTAAAATAAGATATAAGTGGTTAGCGGCCTTTGAAAAGTTCATAAGGAGTTTTCTTTAAGATGGAACGAATAAGACAGCGATTCAAAATATAGTTAGCTGTGTTAACAACTTCAGCCCAATAGGTTTTAGGTAATGCATTTTCTAAAAGCATAGTCCTGGCCATATCCTCTAGGGTGCGGTTCTTTCGTTCCACAACCCCATTTTGTTGAGGTGTCCTAGGAGTAGAAAAGTTATGGGAGATGCCATATTTAGCACAAAACAAATCAAACTGAAGTTGATCAAACTCCCTACCATGATCACTTCGAATTGACACTATGGGCTCGTTTCTTAAAGTTTGCAACTCCTTACAAAGTTTTGAAAACTCAAATAAGGCCTCTGATTTTTCTTTTAAAAATGCAACCCAAGTATATCTAGAAAAATCATCAACAACAACAAGCATGTACTTTTTACCATTGGGAGATTTGACTCGCATAGGACCACATAAATCCATATGTAAAAGTTCAAGGGGTCTAGAAGAACTTACAACCTTTTTGGGTTTGAAAGAGCTACGTGTTTGTTTACCTCGTGTGCATGCATTGCACATATCAATACCTTTGAAGTCCATCTCAGGTAGTCCTCTTACAAGCCCTTTGGACACAAGCTTCTGTAGTGTATATGGACTCACATGACCGAGTCTCCTGTGCCAGAGCTTTGGATCGTCCGTCAAAGCTTTTAGACAGGTTAAGCTTCCTTGTGCCACTTGATCAGCATTCACAGCGTATATATTGTTGTAATGATATGCAGTTAGTATAACTTCACTTGTGTTATCCGTTCTTTTCTCAAATGAACAGGGAATGTATTGCGAATGATATATGGACCCTTTCTTCTATAGGGGCAGGTCTCTTTTACATGTCCCTTTCGAGCACAATGGTGACATATAGGAGAGGTTTTGCTTCCTTTTGCCTTTACAAAGGTGGTAATGTGCTGCTTCTTTAAAAACCTTGGATTGTAACCAATACCACTTTTGTTTAGAGAACTTTGTTGCTCACCCAACATCCTATCAAGAGTGCTTTTGGATTTGGTAAAACTTATGAGGGCTATCTATTGGTCTTGAATCTTATTATTCAGGGAGATCTTCTCGTTCTCTAATTCATGATGTTCATTTCTCAGAGACGAGAGATCTTGCATGAGTTCAGATTTCTCTGAGTCAAGAGTCTTGACTTTAATGTCAAGACCTGAATAAGAAGCTTCAAGACTTTTGACCCTCATAGACAGATCCTCAATAGTTCTTTTCTGGTCCATAGTTCTCTTAATAAGAGTGTTAGTTTAGGCAATAAGTTTCTCTTCATTGGCAATCATATAAGAAAGGAATTTCGATAATACCTCTTTTGGACTTGCCATAAGTTCTCTTACGGTTACCTCAAGCTTCTCATCGTGAGATTCATCTCCTGATGCCATAAGACAGACATTGGCCTTCTCATCGTCGGAGTCGGAGTCAGAATCACTCCAAGTTGCCACCATGGCTTTCTTTTTCCATCTATCACCCTTCTTGGACTGGCTCTTCGTCTTTTGAGGGCAGTCTTTCACAAGATGATCTGTTTCACCACATTCAAAACAAGACAACAGTTTAGTCTTCTTATCATTTTTGTTGTATTGAGACTTACCTCGGAATTTAGAAGACTCTGATCCATCCTTGTTGTTGAATTGTTTCTTCATTTTGAGGATTCGAGCAAGGCCTCTTGTGATAAGAGCAAAAGGATCATCCTCATCATCATCCTCATCTTCGGAATCAGATTCATCTTTGTTGTCATCCTTCTTAGATTTGAGCGCCAAATTCTTAGTGCTTGCTGGAAGTTCTCCATTGTCTTCATTAAGGATCATCTCATGCGTGATCAGTTTCCCAAGCAGGTCGTCAAGAGGCAGAGTAGTGAGGTCTTGGGCTTCCTCTATAGCTGTTACTTTAGGACCCCACTTTTCTTTTGGGAGACACCTCAATATCTTCCTTACTTTCTCCACGTTTGTAAAGCTCTTGCCGAGAGAGTCAAGGTTGTTGGTGATTTCTGTGAATCGTGTGAACATGACCTTGATAGACTCATCAGGCTTCATTTTGAAAAGTTCATACTTTCGAAGGAAGATGCTGATCTTGGTGTCCTTCACTTGGCTGGTTCCCTCATAGGTGACGACCAGCTTGTCCCAAATTTCTTTAGCTGACCTACAAGATGAAATACGGTTAAACTCATCAGTGCTAAGACCACAATAAAGTAAGTTAATAGCCCTGTAGTTTTTGGAGGCGAGTTCAAGATCCGCTTGGATGTATTCAGACTCCTTCTTTGCGACTTTGGTTCCATTTGGTCCGTCTTTCTCTGGAATCTTTGGCCCATTCTCTATAATGTTCCAAAGTTCCAGATCTTGGTCTATGATGAACATCTTCATCAATGATCTCCAGTGGACAAAGTTGTTTCCTACAAAGAGTGGTGGTCTGCTGGTAGACCTTCCCTGTGCAAATCCTCCGCTTGCTTCACTAGACATGATCGAAAACTCACAAGATTGTTAGATCAAAAGCAGTGAGTAAAGCTCTGATACCAATTGAAGGTTCGATAATGTAAAACAAAGTAATATAGAAATACTCTTGAAGGGGGGGGGGGGGGGGGGTTGAATAGAGTATGCCGATTTTTCGCAGATTCTCAAGACTTTTGAAGCTCGTGCAAAATCCTTTGAGATTAGACTTAGTCTTTTCTCTGAAAACCTGAATCACAAAGTTAAACAGTCGAACCAAGTGCGGAAATAAGGTAAAGCAATAAGTAAAGGACTCGATGTGTTGTTTACGAGGTTCGGCACGAACTTGGCCTACGTCCCCGCCTAGGGTTCTTTCACAACCATAGGATTCAACCGGCTTTTATTGATTCACAAGACTTAGGATCCTAGTAGCTCCCCGAGAAGCCTCTCTCCTATAAAATTGCAATCTAGTCAACTCACGTTCCCTTGGAGTCCTAGACCAATCTAGAAGAGCCCCACCTCTCTATGCTATCTAGTACAATCCTCTTACACTTAGTGAATCAATCGCCTAGTGTCTACTTCCTGAGTTACAAACTCTTGAGTATAACACTCTCTCGAAATATATCCTAAAAGCTCACAGTGTAACTCTCAAATGCTTTGAAATGAAATTACAGACTCTTAAGGACTAGCAGAGAGCACACGAAGAAGACAGATCTTGCTTGAAGGCTTGAGTGTATGAAAGCTTGTGTTCAACGGGTGTGTTGCTGTCTTCTTCTTCCCTTTTCTTTTTATTGAAACAAATCGGCGCCTAAGGATCTTCACCAACGGCTAGAGAGGAGCATGGCTTGAGCTGGATCTTCTATCTTTGGAAACTTTCGGAGGCCATGATCTTCCGATTTGAATCTTCTCAATTTACAACGTAGGGAAGGAAATAATATTCGAAAATACTTCTTGAAAGGTTAGTGTATATATAATAATATAATGGAAGCATATAATAACATAAAATAATATTCGAACATAATATCATATAGAACAGGTTTTGTGTTTCATCAATACTGTTAAGGCTTCAAGACCTTTGACACAAACAGACTGTCAAGGCCTTTGAAACTTATTCCGATTTTCATCAAGGGAGTGGAGTTATCATATATGTTTTTGCCTCAATGAAGATAGAACATGTTAGCCTCTTGCTTTAAAATTTTTGGCTTATTAGCTCAACCGGTATAGCATTGTGCTTAGACGCAAGATGTGGGTTCGAATCGCACATAAGCCACACATACATTTTGGCTTATTAGTCTCACCCATGTAACATTAGAATTGCACAATTTCAAATACATAACTTAATGGGTCTTGATCTGCATAGCTATACGCTAGCTTTCTCTATAAGCAAACTACACTAATAATTGTTTTGCTATGAAGTTAGGACTTATGACCATGACCATATTACATAATCTCACGCTTCCCTTTTCAACTATTATGGAAATTAAGCCTTAATTTTAAAATTTCATATCAATAGATATATTTTGCTGTTTAAATTTCTGCATGTGGTATTCCTGTATTTGATCATTGGCTAATATCTAATGCAATCAGATCTTGTCCTTTCTTGTCTCATGTGATGATTTTTGCTTGTTTTCTGAAACATTTGCTATATAACCAGCACACAAACATTTGCCTATGGTATAACATTTGCTTGTTTTCTAAGAAATTCTAGTTTCAGTCGATTATCAATAAAACAAAACAAACACATGTTTAGATGAATGGTAGTTCTTTATGCTAAGCTTCAGTATGCCCAGCAGCAACCTCAACAGCTCCTTCTGGCTAGCAAGACAGCCCCAACATCTTTTGATGTCCTTCAATGCAAAGTATTTAGTTCCATCAATAAGAATCAAATGGAGGTTCTAAATGAATGTCAATTGCAAGGATAAACAAAAGCAAAGATTTGTAGCCTATGTGGGATTCGAACCCACATCGATGTGTACAACACAATGCTCTTCCATTTGAGCTAATAGGCTAATATAAACCAATATTTAAGTTGTATACATACATCTAAGGCTTTTAATCCAATCTATCAGGATAACACTAGCTAGCATGAGTTTGTTTCTTCATTTCTTGTGCCATTTGTATAGCAAACACAAAAAAATTGCTTACTTTCTCACATGCATGTCAAAAACTAGGAACTTTCTGAGAGCCAAGAAGAATTACAAATATCTCCAACAGACCAACCTCTTCATGAGCAACTGAAATAAGATTCCAGCCTGCTGCTGCTAGATAGCTCCGTTTGAACATCGTATGTCCAAGTGGGACTCCTGAAGATTCAAAAGAGTGATGCTTACAGTAAAACAAAATTTGATCAGCAGAAATAGTGTTCACATGGAACACATTTTCTCCTCGATATCACTCCGCATACCTAACTACAGGTCTGTGTACTATAGCTTCAAGCACTCGTTAACCAAATAAACCTGAGGCAAACATGACATCCTCCTTGTACTGATATGAAATTTTTTCAAGTTGATCCCTGTTGAAATGAAGCACTAGTTTATCCTTAAGAGCAGAGCTATGGTTGATTCGTGGAAGAAAGCAAAACTATTTCCATCAGTAATGCTTGATGAATCTTTACCATCATTGTATGCAAACTCATCTCTATCCTTGAATATTTCATCCAGTTATTCCAGCAAAGGCCCAGCTGGCTCGTTTAAGGGAGCATGGATCTTGATATCTTTCATGACAAGTAGAGATACTAATTTAATATAACCAAATTAATTTCCAACTGAGGCAAAATATAGCAGCCCCCAACTGAGCTTCAAGAACCCAAAAATTGGACCCAAAGAAGGATTGAGATCTTCGAACTTAATGCACAACCTTTCAATCTTCCCATTCATTTCCCGTAGGCCCTTCTTCCCCTAACTCTTTCCATTATGAAAGAGTAACTACTACGCATAGCTTTGCATATCATAGCAAAGGACAGAGAGATTATGACCCAAATTAATTTCCAGTTTACTATAGCTTTGCATGACAACAACTACATGACAAAACAAAAATATCAGAACCCAAACAATAGGCAACAAATGACATATGCTATTTCCCAGCTCTCCTCATTGTCTTCCCACTTATCACTTTGAAGATCTCAATTTTCCATTGAATACAAACCCCAAATCAAGAAATCCCAATTTTCCATTGAATATAATCACCTTCCATAACATTAGGTATCGCAATTTACCATCAAACTGATCCATAGATCCAAGCCTCAATTGGAAAATCATAAAACTGGAATCTATCCAAAAAATCCCCAAATCGAAAAACCCTAAATTCCTACGGTTGAAATTAAGAAGGGAGATTTACCTATAGGGCAGTCGTCGGCATCGATCTCCTCCCTCCCGTCTGTCCCTCCACTGACGCCGAGATCTTCAATGGCCTCCTCCTCTCTCGCTCGATCGCTCTCAGAAGCTACGCTCTTTCTACTGTAAGCATTTTCTTCTTTTTTTTTTTTTAATTTAACGGAGGTTTAATGAATTTTTGTTAAAGGTTAACGGAAGGGCACGGTGCGAAATTTTTTAAAACCTCAAGGGCATTTCGCAAAATATGCTAAACTTTTGTACACCGCGCGAAATTCGCCTTACCTCAGGGGCACCATGCGAAATTTCCGTTCTATTAATTATAAAGAAACGTCATTAGTTTAACTTCTTAAACATACAGGGTGCGTATGAGACGACGTAAAAAAATGATTAAAATTATAAACAAGTTGAAATTGAAAATTTGTGTAAAATAAAGTTTGAAAGATTATAAAATAATATAAGGGCGTAAAAGAGTTTATTTGTAAAAAAGTGGTGTTTATTTGGTTATTATTAGGGATATTATGATAATTTCAAACAAAATAAACTAAAAACACCAAAAAAGCTATCACAAATAGCTTTTTTTTCAAACACAAATTTTAATCAAAAAGCAAGTTTAAATTGCTTCCCATCCAATGTTAAAAAAAACTATCTCATTTTAACAGTTTTTAAACTGTTAAAATACTATCAATACACACCCATATACACCGAATACCCCTGAGGACCAGAGGTATCGGGTATTTTGCGCGGTATACAAAAGTTTCTCAAAATTTGTCGAATATCCCTGAGTTTTAAAGTTATTTCACCTCGTGCTCTTCCCATGTTAAATCTAACAGCTTCGTTAGGTTTTATTAAAAAGGAAAGAAAGAAGTTCAAACGTAGGATGGAGGCCGGTGGAAAGAACATCGAAGGGGAAAAGCGGGTCGTCATCGAACAGAAGAAGAAGAAGAAGAAAAAGGTTGAACAGAAGGAGAAGAAGGAGGTCGAACAAACAAGGTTGAACATGAAGAAGAAGCAAGTCGAATACAAAGAGGTAGGTGCTATTTGTAAATTTTTCAATAATTAGGGTTTCGAATTTGATATTTTCATAATAAGTATGTGAATTTGAGTAATGGAGTTCCTATCTTAAATATGTGAATTTGATATTAGAGATTTGAATTATGAGTTTCGAATCAAGGGTTTGAATATGGCAAAAATAAACTTCATTTTTTGAGGTTTGGTTTCGATTAGGGGTTTTTGAATTGGTGATACTAGCTTGTTCTAAACATTAGGGTTTCGAATTGGGGATTTTCACTCTGAATTTGTGAATTGGGGATTTTCATTTTTGAAATTTGTGTTCTCTTTGGATAAAATCTTTTACTGCCTGCGCAACCTCCATTTAGCAACTATACAAATTTTGCAATATGATATTCCTTTGATAATGCATGATTTGTATAGGCATTCTAAGTCATTCTTAAGTCATTTAGGTTGTATTTAGTTAGGCTTTTAGCATAAAGTACATTCATTGTCTTGAAAGTTGCTTTTAGCATAAAGTACATTCATTGTCTTGAAAGTTGCAAAGTTTAAAATCTACGCATTTTATGGCTATTTATGCACATTCCTGGAAATGAAGCTAAAGAAGAAAGATGAAAGCTATAATATGAAGCCTTATAAGCTTAAGAAAGAGTCAAGGAAGAATATGGAAGAAGAAACGAACAAGACAAGACAAGAAAAAGAAGAAATGAAGACATTGCAGAGGCGGCGCCCGTGGCTAGGATCGGCGCTTGCTGACTCACATCACCCGCCGAGGACTTTTGCGGCAAAGATATAACGACGCCCGCCGATACCCTGTCAGCGTTCGCCAATGCAGATTCTAGAAGATTTCCTCCTAAGGTGAATCTGACCCATTGGGCTTTTCTTCTAACATAATATCTCCAATCCCTAGGCTCTCCTATGCCTATAAATACAACTCTCTGTGAGATTTGATGTTTCCTGGCTTCTCTGAACTTGCGTCGGCGTTTGGTTATCCTCTTCATGGTCTTTTCGGATTGCTTCTCCAATAGTTGGTATGGTTCTTCTGGCTCTCTTAGTTCCCTCCGATCTGCACCCCTTACATGTATGATTATTATCTCTCTAAGTCGACAACTTTACTTGCATGGGTGTTTGAACAAGGTAAGACACTCTTATCTTCTCTTGAATCCTATAAATTCACCCACTTAGTCAACATCCAAAATCGCACCAATCTTCTGTATTGTTCTCTTTCTCTTATAATCTTAAAAATATTCTTTTTTTTTTCTATTCTTTTCTTTTCTTTACTGTCTATTTCTATTGGAAAATAGAAACAACCACCCAAGGGAAAAGGACTTGCTCCTGTGGACGAGTCCTTGATACCCAAATCTGATGATCACCCTACTGGGATGCAGAAATGCAACACCCAACCCACAAAAAAAAAATCAAAGCTACCCTTCTTTTCCTGCTCTGACAAGGGCAAAGGGAAGATGAACATAGCCGACTTCTATGCTCACCTGAAACAAGTAAAAACCAACATTCAAACCCATTCAGACTCCATCCTTTTTGGTTGAGTCTTTGGTTCCCCAATTGAAATCTCTAAAATCCAGGACAAATTCCTTGAGAGTTGGCATGGTCTGGTTGGGGACGTTGAGTTCCTAGATCTCCCTAACCATTGGTTTGAGGTCAGGTTCATTAATCCTCAGGATCTCCTCATAGTGTGGGAGGGTAGACTGATGTGCGCGCAAATTGCCATATTTTCTATGCACATATGAATCCATTTTATTGTCTTTTGCATGCATATTAATGGGAAAACATGGGAATAGTGTAGTTTATGCTTAAAATGTCAAATATATGGGTTTGCACGAGTTTCCATGTGATTTCGCAGAAAACAGGATGAAAATGGATGAATTCGGAAGAGCGGAAAAAGAACTCGAAGTCTTCTGAAGAGGTCGAAATCGAATGAAGACCTCGACATCGAATACATCAAAGGCATAGGAATCGAGCAGAAAAGGAAACAGAGCATATCGACACAGAAGAGGTCGATATCGACGTCTGGGGGTCGATATCGAGGCTGCCAAATCGACCAAGTTGATAGAAGTCGAGTGCCAGTTCGAGTAGGAGAAGGAGAAGCTCGAGATAAGATTTTGGACGGGTCGATATCGAGGTCCAAGGGTCGATATCGACCATGCCAGAAGAGGAATTCGACTCTGATTTTGATAGAATTATATCCAATGCTTGCAATATCTATCCAAAGGTCGAGATTTCCTATCATCAACACCAGATCTATCATGAGGAGGCTGATTTCACCATTGAGTTTTTAGCTTTTACTTTGTTTTAGTTTATCTTAGAGAATAAAGATAAGGTTTCGAGTCCTTATCGACATCTATAAATAGAGGCCAATAGGGCTGAGTTTATATATTCAATTTCAGATCCAAGAACATCCAATTTCCGCAGAGAATTTCAGTTGCAATAGAGAGTAGAGAGAGAGAGAGGACGAGTGCAGTTGTAAAGCGAGAGTGGAGTGGCTTGTTCGGTTGTACTTTCTTTCGGAGTTTTAATTTAAAGTAGCTTTCTTTCAATAACAATGATGATGATGTGCATGATGAGAAGCGAGTAGTCAACCCACTTCTAGGGTCGGGGTGAGCCCGACGATAGCAATGTGAGGTAAGTGCATTAAAGGTTTAACTTTTATGCGATTCCGTTTTCTACCCCATGCATGATCCTTTGCGAAAGCTAGGGAGATTCATTCTTTGCATTATTGAAGCGAAAGCCACTCATATTGTGAACTTGAATTGCTCATGAATTGGATAGTAACTCTTAGGAATTATGTGAGAGCTTCTAATCACCTAAGTGTTAATAACGAAAGTTATTTGACGGAAAGACATTAAAGTTCATATCTTTAGCATGAAACTTGCATTGTTATCGTTGTGGCATGAAACCCCGACTTTGGAAGCCTTTTAATTAATTAAATTCTTCATAAAAGTCTTAGTTTTATTTCTGTTCATCTTCCTTCTCCATTCTATTTTCTTCGGACTCTTTTCCGACAAATTGGTTACAAAAACAGTTTCTGTGACAAATATCGATATCGAGGTCTAACATCGATATCGAGGTCTCTGCTCGACGTCGACTTGCTGTTTTGTCTTCTGCAGGAACTGCGCTAGGAAATCGACCAGAACTGAGGTCGATATCGACCTGTATACTCGATATCGAGTGTCTGCTGAGTTCGAAAACCTTGATCGTGAGTACAACAAAGGAAGCGCTGACATACCTCCTCGTGGATTCGATCCTGAATTACCCTACTACTACAAGGGAGGGGATTCTTGTATTATTTGTTTGGGACAGGGAGATAGTCTAGCTGTGCTTTATTTTATTCTCCTACTTTACCACACTCCCCGCCCTCAGCGAACAAATTGGCGCCGTTGCCGGGGAGGCAATCAATCGCCACCTAAGTTAATCACGATCTTTCTCTAAGCTTATTCTACATGTTTATGCGACGTTCTGATCGTGGACCTATCCTGGTACCAATTAACGAGCCTGAACGTTTCTACCATCTTCGCAACAAAGCAATTCGCATCATGTCTGACAACGAGACGCAGGCTGAGATCATAGAGCGGTTGAGGTAGGAGATCAAGGACCACAATGCCACAATCGCTGCTGAAAGGGCCGCTGCTGCTGCTGAGCGAGCCCGTGCTGATAGGGAGGAGGATGCGTGCAGACAAGCCCAAGAGCGGCTAAATCAGTATCCACAAACGGCGATGCAATACATGCATCCGCCGCTTCATGTTCCTGAATCTGTCATTATAATTCCTCACCCTAACTATGAATTGAAAATTAACATCCTATCTGAGATTAAAAGAAATACTTTTGAAGGAAGACATAATGAATGCCCCCTGCAACACATCTCTACTTTTATGGACTTATGTGAAAAAGTTGCTGATGGAGTAAACTTAGAGTATGTACGACTAAAATCTTTTCGATGGTCTTTGGCAGGAAAGGCATTACAATGGCTTGAAAGTTTGGCTCCACGATCGCTAAGGACATGGGCGGAGGTGAAAGATGCATTCTTGAACAAATTCTTCCCACCTTCTAAAACGGCGATGCTACGACAAAGGATCACGACTTTCAAACAAAAGCCAGGTGAAACCCTAGCACAGGCGTGGGAGCGCTTTAAGGACTTGCTAAGATCATGCCCGACGCATGGGCAACTTCCATATGTCATCCAAGAGATCTTTTATAACACCCTTGATGCGCCGAATAAGGAGAGGATAAATTCATATACCTCCTATCGGTACATTGAGCTTACACCAACGGAGCATGGGAGACCATTGAGAGGCTTGTGAACTTTGACAACACCTATGGGGCTGCTGCGGCCTATGATGCAAGGCCTGCCCCATCTATGCAACTATATGAGCCTCCGAGGGAGATAGATCCTGAAGTGCGGCAACAATTCCATAACGATCAAACATGCCGCCTTCAAAAGCAAGTAAGGTTCCTGAGCAACAATCAACCTTGTCAGGAGTGTGGTTCAATAAGGCATAACACCAGTGCCTGTCCACATACTGAGCAAGTATCCACGGCGGAACAACATGAGGAGGTCAAATGGACGAGAGGCCCCTATGGAGGGGGCAATCAACAAAACCGGGGTGATCAAAGGTTCTATCAAAGGGATCCCCCAACATATAGGGCACCAGGGCACCCTGAGCGGGAGAATAAGAAAGATGACCTGCAAATCATCCTTGATGAGATGCGGAGGAACCACGCTGAGTTCAAACAAGCCAATAACTCCGTCCATACTCAGCTGCAGGGCATCAATTCTAGACTTGGGGAGATCGACGTTTGGAAGCGCAACATGGAGACTCAAATGAGTCAATTGGCGGAAGCAATGCCCAAGGCGTCAGGATCACTCCCTGGATCCACTGTGCCCAACCAAAAGGGCAAAACCACAGGTCATATTGCGGCAGTAAACCTAAGGAGTGGGCGTCAATTACAAACGCCCGAGCAAAAAGCGGAGGAGAAGGAGTCAGAACAGACGTCGATATCGACCCCCCCTGTCGATATCGACCAAGGTGACATCGATGTCGACCCTCCTGTCGATGTCGACCCTAATTCTGCGTCACCACAGAAATCGACTCCTCCAGTCGATATCGACCCTACTGATGTCGATATCGACCTCACTGCAGCCGCGGGAAGGAAGAAGGTGTTGCCATTCCCAACTAGAAAGGTGACTAAGGACCCAGCGGAAAAGAAGTTCCAACGGTTCGTGAAGATGCTCCAAGGGCTAAATGTCTCTATACCATTCACAGAGGCACTTCACGAGATGCCATCTTATATAAGGTTCCTTAAGGACATCTTGGGTAAGAAGCGATCGCTCTCTGAGATCGGAGAGGAATGCAACAGGTTGGAGCTTCCACAAAAGCCGGCGGACCCAGGTAAGTTTTCTATCGCTATAGGTCTAGGTCAATTCAAATTTAATGCTTTAGTTGACTTGGGCGCTAGCGTTAGCATGATGCCACTAACCATTTGGCATAAGGTAAAGATAGGTCCTTTGGAGCCCGTGGATGCAAGATTGTACATGGCTAACAATACGGTAGTGATTCCAACTGGGATAGTGACAGATGTGCCAGTACAAGTAGGTAAATTCTTTGTCCCTGCTGATTTCCTAGTTGTTGACATAGCGGAGGACCCTGCTTGTCCAATTATTTTAGGTAGGCCATTCCTAGCAAGCGTCGATGCCAATATTAGCGTGAAGAAAGGATTGCTCTCACTCACAATTAGTGATGAAGTAATAGAGTATTCCTTCAACAAGACGGTGGAAAGTCAAGGGCCAATGGAGATAAAAGCCATCAATGAAGCCCAAGTAGAGGAATTTGAAGCAATCTTGAACGAAGGGGCTCAACAGAACATCGAAATCGACCCAGGTAAGTCGATATCGACCACTAATGTTCAAGATTCTGTGACAGGTCATAAGTATGGGGTCGACGGAGGAAAAGAGGAAGCATCGAAATCGGGGTCAAGGGTCGATATCGACCACACCCTATCGAAATCGACCACCATCAGCGCTGAGAAGGGAGGCAAGGAGACCTCGATATCGACCTCTGAGGGTCGAAATCGACCTGATCATATCGAGTCAAAACTCCCCAAATCGACTGATCCTCCAGGTGTACAACAGGGGTCGATATCGACCTCCGAACATCGACATCGACCTGAGCCACAGACAGAGAAGAAGGTAAGTCAAGGTATGGATTCCTCCTGTTCAATTACAATTAAGACCTTATCATTATTTGGAAGAGGTGTGCCTTGGCATGTGCGCTTATGTAGGGTATCCGATGATGATTCAAGCCAATATGAGATAGGAGACAAGGTCTATGTTGCCAAGTCTAAGGACCATTGGTTCCCTACAAGATTCAAGGATAAGAACTTAGGTCCATTCACGGTAAATCAAATCAATCTCGGCGGAATGCAGCTGCGGGACAAGAAAGGAGTGATATTTGAGGCCCAAGCCACATGGGCTCTGCAGATGCCACCTTGAGAAGCAAAAAGGAAGAAGTCGGCCTAGCGACTTAAAAATCTAGAGCTTGTAACAAAGACTTAATTTTGGTTTTAGACAACTTTTGTTTTGGGTTTTAGACACTTTATTGTTTTGCATATTTTGTGTTTATTTTTCAAATTGCAGGAGAGAGAAAAGCACACAGAAAGGCATCGAAATCGATGTCAGACATCGAAATCGATGTCAGACATCGAAATCGACCTTAAGGTCGACATGGATAGGGTTTGTGATCGAGGCCAAATCACCCTGAAGCCTGAGCAGAAATCAAGAGAGACATCGATATCGATGTAAAGGATCGATATCGACCTTCCCTGTTGTCTTCTTCGACTCCTGAAATTTGTGACGGTTTAGTAAGTTTTCTTCTTAACCCTAGTTCTAATACAGTGAGGACACTGTAAATTTTAAGTATGGGGTGGGGGAAAGGCTTACTTGCATATTCATACTTAGATTAGAGTAGCATATTTATTTTAATGCATAAAAAAAATATGAGAAAAATGACCCCCATCAAAAATTTTGAAAAAGAAAGAGTCATGGAAGTATAAAAAAGAGCTCTATGATGCAAAATTAGATTCATTAGAGATATAACATGAGATTGCCTAGTTAAGGGAAGTCACAATGAAGTGCAATTTTTTAGAGAAAACCATAAGGGAGATGAAAATTTGAAGTTGCTTTTGACATGTGCATGATAAGATGATGGATGACTTTTTATAAAAATTCCATACAAGAAAAGTTCATATCCTAGCCTTACCTATGCATATTCACAAAGCCATATATGAGACTTATCATGATTATCATTGCTCCACATATACACATATTGCCCATTTTTTACCTTATACCCTATCTGGGGACAAAGTTTTTTGAATGGATGTCATCTTTGGAGTTATATGGAGTTGTGCATTTATAAAGTTGTTGGCAGGAATGATACAATTATGAAATATGGAAAATTAAATGAGCGAGAAAAAATCCGATCACCTCAGGAGATAAAGGTGGGTCGACCCTGCTTGCGTTGAGATAATAGTTCCGCAGGATGGGACACAAGGTGAGGAGTCCGAAGTACTAAGTATCCGGGGCCATTCATGACACCCATGTTTGCGACTTGCGAGAAGGCAGTGCTAAGGTTAGAGAGGTAAAAACATTATATTGAAAAAAGCATTGAGCGATGAGTGAAAGGTGAGACATTATGAAGAAGGAATGTGGAATGTTTTGGAAAGAAAGGATGTTTCCCCGGATTTAACACCACATGGCCAAATATTAGCCCACCTTTAGCCTTTTACCAATCCACTTCTCACAAGCTTGAAAAAAAGTCCTCTTGATTTTTAATGCTATGTTGCTAAAATGGTTTTTTGCATATTACCTCCTTTATGAGTATGAAATTGCTTTTATGCACAGGCATGGACTTGGTTGACATAAGTACCTTCTCAAGGATGGCAATTGATTGTAGGGACATATGAAAAATGAATCTATGATGTTGAGGGTTTACTTTCTTCCCCTGAATGACCATTAAAAGTATTGCTTGGGGACAAGCAAGCTTAAGTATAGGGTGTTTGATTTGCGCGCAAATTGCCATATTTTCTATGCACATATGAATCCATTTTATTGTCTTTTGCATGCATATTAATGGGAAAACATGGGAATAGTGTAGTTTATGCTTAAAATGTCAAATATATGGGTTTGCACGAGTTTCCATGTGATTTTGCAGAAAACAGGATGAAAATGGATGAATTCGGAAGAGTGGAAAAAGAACTCGAAGTCTTCTGAAGAGGTCGAAATCGACTGAAGACCTCGACATCGAGTACATCAAAGGCATAAGAATCGAGCAGAAAAGGAAACAGAGCATATCGACACAGACGAGGTCGATATCGACGTCTGGGGGTCGATATCGAGGCTGCCAGATCGACCAAGTTGATAGAAGTCGAGTTCCAGTTCGAGTAGGAGAAGGAGAAGCTCGAGATAAGATTTTGGAGGGGTCGATATCGAGGTCCAAGGGTCGATATCGACCATGCCAGCAGAGGAATTCGACTCCGATTTTGATAGAATTATATCCAATGCTTGCAATATCTATCCAAAGGTCGAGATTTCCTATCATCAACACCAGATCTATCATGAGAAGGCTGATTTCACCATTGAGTTTTAGCTTTTACTTTGTTTTAGTTTATCTTAGAGAATAAAGATAAGGTTTCGAGTCCTTATCGACATCTATAAATAAAGGCCAATAGGGCTGAGTTTATATATTCAATTTCAGATCCAAGAACATCCAATTTTCGCAGAGAATTTCAGTTGCAATAGAGAGTAGAGAGAGAGAGAGAGGCCGAGTGGAGTTGTAAAGCGAGAGTGGAGTGGCTTGTTCGGTTGTACTTTCTTTTTTAATTCAAAGTAGCTTTCTTTCAATAACAATGATGATGATGTGCATGATGAGGAGCGAGTAGTCAACCCACTTCTAGGGTCGGGGTGAGTCCGACGATAGCAATGTGAGGTAAGTGCATTAAAGGTTTGACTTTTATGCGATTCCGTCTTCTACCCCATGCATGATCCTTTGTGAAAGCTAGGGAGATTCATTCTTTGCATTATTGAAGCGAAAGCCACTCATATTGTGAACTTGAATTGCTCATGAATCGGGTAGTAACTCTTAGGAATTATTTGAGAGCCTCTAATCACCTAAGTGTTAATAACGAAAGTTATTTGACGGAAAGACATTAAAGTTCATATCTTTAGCATGAAACTTGCATTGTTATCGTTGTGGCATGAAACCCCGACTTTGGAAGCCTTTTAATTAATTAAATTCTTCATAAAAGTCTTAGTTTTATTTCTGTTCATCTTCCTCCTCCATTCTATTTTCTTCGGACTCTTTTCCGATAAATTGGTTACAAAAACAGTTTCTGTGACAAACATCGATATCGAGATCTAACATCGATATCGAGGTCTCTACTCGACGCCGACTTGCTGTTTTGTCTTCTGCAGGAACTACGCTAGGAAATCGACCAGAACTGAGGTCGATATTGACCTGTATACTCGATATCGAGTGTCTGCTGAGGTCGAAAACCTTGATCGTGAGTACAACAAAGGAAGCGCTGACATACCTCCTCGTGGATTCGATCCTGAATTACCCTACTACTACAAGGGAGGGGATTCTTATATTATTTGTTTGGGACAGGGAGATAGTCTAGTTGTGCTTTATTTTATTCTCCTACTTTACCACACTCCCCGCCCTCAGGGAACATAGACCATACCACATTTTTTATTAGCTCATGATCTTAATGCCGTGGAAACCCAACTTCAACCCCCTCACTAAGAGTAGCTCAACTACGGATATGTGGATGTGTATCACTCTCCTTCTTGATGAATACAAAAATGCTGAATTTGTCAAAACCATCCTACACTACAACGAGCTTGGTATGTTCGTCAAAATTGATCCCAGTTTAGATGTTAACATACCGGATTCATTCGAGTTTGTGTCCACCTTGATGTCTCTAAGACATTTGGGAATACCATTATTGTACGTACTCCTGACCATCAGGTTACCACTCATACCTTATGGTTTGAGGAATTTTCTAATGGTTATGGTAACTGTGGCTCCCCTGATCACCAGTTTAATCAGTTTCCCATAAGGTTCTCGAAACCAAAAAAATCCATATCACAATAAGGAAGCCCAATAGCAAGACCACTCAAACGTCCTCTGCTGCTGATGTCTCTTGGGTTAAGGTCACAAAAAAGGAAAGCCTATCTCCCTCCCTAATCCCATCTCTACTTATGCCAACATGCCTTATATTTCGGGGAAAACTGGAGTCACCATCTCCTTTGAAACCAAATCCAACCCATCTCACTCCTCTAAAGAATCAAAACACTCTTTTATTGATCCAAACGAACCTTTACTTGCTGAAAACACACCCTCTCCTCAACTTTCGATTGGTGTTTTGCCTGCTGCATCTACTAATGGCCAAGCCTTTGCTTCTGATCTACCTACTATACTCATACCTCAGAGCTCAATGCTACCTCATGATCTCCTGGTTGGCCCATCGGCTGATGCTGGCCTCCATGCTATCATTAGGTTTGGTATTGAGAACAACTCCACCATCACTGAACCCCCAGTCAACCAAATCCTGCCCCATCCCTCTAATGATGATCTTGTGGAGGATTTCGTAGCTCTCCCCGACCCTCTACTTCACCCTGGCCTTGGAGAGGAAATTGATTATGAGGTTTTACCATGTATTACCTATAACATGGAGGAAGATGATCTCCTGGATGTAGAGGGTTATTTGGAGGATGATCCTAGGGTTTTTCTTGACCTGTTGGTTGTCACTACTGATTTAGAGACCCCCTTAGATCCTTCTTTCCACTCACTCCACTCTACCTCAACCGTTATCAAGCTTCTATCCAACATGGACATTCCTTCTATGCATCTCTCGACCGCGGGCTCATCTAAGAGAAAGAGTAAGGGCGGGGAGGATGACATTGCGAGCTCTACCCTGAAGAGGAGCAAAACCGACAACTAGTATCCCATGACTTGGTTTTCGACTAGCCTATTGTATGAGTCAGCTACCTGGACTCTTGGCTTGCCTCACCTTTCCTTTGAAATGTTATCTAAACTATATTAATAAACATGTTCTAGGTCAAGCTTGTTATGCTAGGCTAAAACCTTTGCTATGGATGTGTATTTGCCTTTTTATTGTCTCCGTTTCTTTTAGCATATGGCCAATGGGCCTTGTATATCTACCCTTGTGTTGTCGCACTATTAATGCTAAATCAATTGAACAACTTTCATGTTATTACTACTTCTTTCTGGGAATTTTACATATTCTACAAAGTTTTTCCAAATTACAATTACAGTTATTACATTAACCAACAGATGATACCTCTATTCTATACTTGTTAGGCTCATTTCTCTTAACCTATGTATAATTTTAAGTGTTACAGGATGTATTTTATGTAAGGTTGATTGTATTGGTTTTGGGCCAAATCGGCCCAAAACTGATCTCAGCTGTGTCCATGGGCTTGAAGCCCACATGGATCACAAGCTCTCTCCTGAGCTGAGGGAATGACGTCGTTCTACTTATGCTCCCCTTTATATAGGTAATGAAACCCTAATTTGAGGTTTCAGAGAGGTGCTTGCTTACTGTTTCTCTGTTCTTGTCTCCTCGGGCGATTTCTAGTGTTTCATCTCTAGTGGCCTCTGTGAGTGTAGATCGAGCTCCCTTCCATCCAAAAACACTTAGTGACACTGTGTTGAGAGAGATTTGTAGCTCCTTTGCCCTTTAGTTCTGACCTTGGTGGCTGGTGTCCTCGTTGAGGCTAATCGTCGCTACACTCTCATTCGTTTCTACTGTTTTGGTTTTGATTTGGTTGTAAACTCCTTTTCATTATCAATGCATTAGTTTCTGTTTGTGTTTACTGGTGTTTGGAATCAATTCTCTTTAAAGTGGTATCAGAGCCAGGTTCCGATCCTGGGACCTGTGGGTTATGGACCTGTGGGTTATAAGAAAAGAGATGATCATGAAAAGAAAGCTAAAAATGGTACTACTGCTGTGCTTGATTCCTCTGGTTTCTATTCTTCTGAGTTGCTTATGGTTGCCTGTGATAGTCCCTCTGATGCTTGGCTTCTGGACTCTGGTTGTACTATGCATGTTACTCTTGATAAGCATGTTTTTTATTATCTTGATGAGTCTGCTAAGAGTGAGGTTAGACTTGGTGATTTATATGTTCTTAAGATTAAAGGTATATTGAATGTTCCTTTTAAAATGCATGATGGTGTTATTAGAACCCTCCAGCAAGTCAGGTGGGTGCCTGAATTGAAGAGGAATCTGTTGTCTGTTTTTGTGTTTGATGACTTGAACTGTGACATTCATACTAAAAATGGGATCAAAACTGTTTCTATGAATGGTAAGATTCTCATTAAAGGTATTAAGAAAGGTGGCTTATATCATGTTGTTGGAAACCTTGTTCTTTGTGCATCATCTTTGTCTGCCGAGTGTTCTGCTTCTATGAATTTGCATAAAACTATGTTATGACACTCTAGACTTGGTCATATTGGCAACAAAGGGCTCAATCATTTGTTCAGGCAAGGTATGGTTGAAGGTAAACCCTCTGAACTTAATCATTGTGAAAACTGTTTGTTTGGTAAGCATTCAAAATCTGTTTTTGCTGCCTCAAAATTTATTGCTCATAAGCCCCTAGAATATGTGCATGCAGACCTATGGGGACCTGCCCAGGTGGATACAATAGGTGGAAGGAAATACTTTCTTTCACTTATTGACCACAATTCCAGGAAGGTTTGGGTGCACATTCTAAGGGCTAAGAGTGATACATTTGATGCTTTTAAGGTTTGGAAAACTAAAGTTGAGACACAAACTGTTTTCAAACTCAAATGTCTTAGAACTGATAATGGTCTTGAGTTTTGCAACAAAGATTTTGATGGTTTCTGTCAGACTCATGGTATTAAAAGACATCTCACAGTTCCAGGTAATCCACAACAGAATGGTACAACAGAGAGAATGAATAGGACCTTGCTTGAAAAGGCAAGGTGCCTTCTCATTAGCTCTGGTCTGAAACCTTCTATGTGGGGGGAGGCAGTAACAACTGCAGCCTACCTGATCAACAGATCCCCCTCTTCTACTATTAGTTTCAAAACTCCACAAGAACTGTGGAGTGGAACAAAGCCAAATCTATCACATCTGAAACCTTTTGGATGCACAACCTTTGTTCATCAGAACATTGGCAAGTTGCAACCAAGGTCTGTGAAGTGATTATTAGCAGAGATGTCATTTTTATTGAAACTGAATTTCATTTCAAAAAATCTTCTAACAGTGATTTTGAGAATGCAGGTGTTCAGTTCTATGATCCAAAAGCTCAAGAAGCAAATCTGGATGAAGAATTTGACATCACTATCCCCATTGGGGCCACAGGCCCTAGCAGCTCCATTTCTGATGCTAATATTGAGCAAATTTCTGCTCCTTCAAGTACTAAAGACAGTCCTCACCAATCAGGTGGGGAGGTAAGCAACTCTAACTCAAGCTCTTCTACCTCTACCCCTTCTGACTCCTCTACTGCTGATGATTATGAAAATGCACTATCTGATAATGTGTCTGAGCATGATGTTTCTGATTCTGTGTCTGAGCATGATGTTTCTGATTATTCTGAGCATGTTTCTGAAAATTTTGATGAAGTGCCAAATTTATCTGATTACCAGCTTACTAGAGATAGATCTCCTAGAGTGAAAATTCCTAATAAGAAATATTTCACAAATGAGATTGAGTTTGCTTTTGTGATTGCTGAGGTTGTTGATGCTTATACTCCTGAGTTGTTTGATCATGCTGTCAAATGTAAACATGTTGATAAATGGATGTCTGCTATGAAAGAGGAAATAAACTCCATGACAGCCAATAAAACCTGGAAATTGGTTCCAAAACCTAAAAATGCTAGGTTGATTGGCTGTAAATGGGTTTATAAGCTCAAAAACAGTGTGGAACCTGGTGGCCAACCAAGCTATAAGGCTAGGTTGGTAGCCAAAGGATTCACACAAAAAGAAGGGATTGATTACAATGATATTTTTACTCCTGTTGTGAAATACAAAACTTTGAGACTTCTACTTGCTATTGTTGCTGTTTATGACTATGAAATTGATCAAATGGATGTTAAAACTGCCTTCTTGCATGGTGAGCTTGATGAGATTATTTATATGAGACAACCTAAAGGTTTTGAAGATCACTCTAAACCTGATCATGTTTGCTTATTAAAAAAATCTTTGTATGGCTTAAAGCAATCTCCTAGGCAGTGGAATAAGAAGTTTGACAATTGCATGTTTAAGCTTGGCTTTAGAATGAGTAGTTATGATCCATGTTTATATTTCATGCATGTGAAATCTGAATCTCCCTTATATGTCTTGCTATATGTGGATGACATTCTGATTATATGCAAGTCAAGAGCAAAAGTACTTGATGTTAAGGAATCTCTCAATAAATCTTTTGACATGAAGGATTTGGGCCCTGCCCAGAAAATTCTTGGCATAAAGATTTCAAGAGATAGATCCAAACATCAAATATTTTTGCTTCAAAAGGATTATCTTGAGAAAGTCCTTGATAGGTTCAAGGTTTCTAAAGTCAAGCCTGCTCCTATGCCCTTAGGTGGTCACCTGGATCTTACCAAGACCAGGATGCCCCTTGGGAAGGAAGAGGAAGACTATATAAAATATGTTCCTTATGATGCAGCTGTTGGGTCCATTATGTATGCTATGATCTGTACAGACCTGACCTTGCTTTTGCAGTGAGTGTCCTAAGCAGGTATATGTCTAACCCTGCAGAAAAACATTGGACAGCCATGAAGTATCTTTTTAGATACATTGCTGGTACTCTTGATGTTGGTTTGGTTTATGGTTTGCATACTTCACCCTTTGAGTTGTTTGGTTTTGTGGACTCTGACTATGCTAGCAATAAAGATAACAGGAAGTCTACCACCTCTTTCTTTTATACTTGGTGTGGGAATTGTGTTTCTTGGAAGGCTCAATTGCAGCCCATTGTTGCTATGTCTTCAATAGAAGCAGAGTACATAGCTGCTACTGAAGCCTCCAAGGAAGCAATCTGGCTCCAAAATATTTTAAAAGAGGTGGATAGAAAGGACCATAAATCTGTATTACACACAGACAGTCAGAGTGCCCTTTATTTGTGTAAAGATCCTGTCTATCATGAGAGGACTAAGCACATTGATGTTAGATACCACTTCATACACGTGTTGGTATCCAAACATCTTCTTATTGTTAAGAAGATTGATGGAAAGTTTAATCCTGCAGACTTTGGTACTAAGATTGTAACCACTGATAAGTTTCTCTTTTTTAAGGAATTTCTGCACGTGATCAAATCCAACTGATCCTGAGAAGGGTATGAAATAGCCGATGATAGATAAAGGAGTAAAGCCAGTCCACATTCAACAAGGAAGATTTACGATATGTGTAAACTCAGAATTAGGAGAGTAAATTGTTAGGCTCATTTCTCTTAACCTATGTATAATTCTAAGTGTTACAGGATGTATTTTATGTAAGGTTGATTGTATTGGTTTTGGGCCAAACCGGCCCAAAACTGATCTCAGCTGTGTCCATGGGCTTGAAGCCCACACGGATCACAAGCTCTCTCCTGAGCTGAGGGAACGACGTCGTTCTACTTATGTTCCCCTTTATATAGGTAATGAAACCCTAATTTGAGGTTTGAGAGAGGTGCTTGCTTACTGTTGCTCTGTTCTTGTCTCCTCGGGCGATTTCTAGGGTTTCATCTCTAGTGGCCTCTGTGAGTGTAGATCGAGCTCCCTTCCATCCAAAAACACTTAGTGACACTGTGTTGAGAGAGATTTGTAGCTCCTTTGCCCTTTAGTTCTGACCTTGGTGGCTGGTGTCCTCGTTGAGGCTAATCGTCGCTACACTCTCCTTCGTTTCTACTGTTTTGGTTTTGATTTGGTTGTAAACTCCTTTTCTTTATCAATGCATTAGTTTCTATTTGTCTTTACTGGTGTTTGGAATCGATTCTCTTCAATACTCAATTACATAATTATACACTTATCCTAACTACTATAGGCTGGGTGTTTTTCACCCAAGCAAGTTACACTTTCTTTGCTCTTTGGTGTTTTGCAGGATCTTCTCTTCTTACGCTCCTTGGTGCCGACTGCTCCAACTAAGCAACCCTTTTACCATACCACTAGATCAAAACAATCTTATTACTATACATAACATTACTCTATACTTCACCCTCATTTATAATATAAATGTAATCAAACTACATGAGAATTACTGGGTTTGCTTTAGCCTTGCTTTGAGCTTTTTACCCTACTATATACTTTTTACTCTCTTTATTTGCTACTATAAGCACAAACTTAGTAATTATTCGACGTTAGCCCTTACACAACCATCTACTAAGCTCAAACTACATGAGGATTACTGGGTTTGCTTTAGTCTTGGTTTGAGATTTTTACCCTACCATATACTTTTTACTCTTTTTATTTGCTACTATAAGCACAAACTTAGTAATTATTCCACTTTAGCCCTTACACAACCTTACACGACCTTAGCCTTGCTTTGAGCTTTTTACCCTACTATATACATTTTACTCTCTTTATTTGCTACTATAAGCACAAACTTAGTAATTATTCGACCTTAGCCCTTACACAACCATCTACTAAGCTCAATTTTTTCCGCAAATGGTTCTTATTGTCAATACCTCTAATTTCCTACAATGAATCTTATTATTTATGGTATGGCGTCATGTTCTCAGTCTCATTCGCAACTCTCCGTCCTACATGGTGTCATCATCCCTCTTGATTTACCTACTTTATGAACCTTAGCCTTTGGTCGCACCAATTGGCCCCAAGCATCATCGATTGTAATGAAGATAGGATATTGGATTGTTGAAGGGCTTGCCCGCAAACAAATTTTGGACTCATATCGAGTCGATTTGTAAAGCTGACAACATAAAGTTTTTCGTGCTTGCTGAAACCAAACACAAATCGGAACCAAAATCAAACCTTTGGCGTAAGCCCGAGTTTGACGACATCTGTTTCTGCCCCGCTATTGGTCTCTCAGGAGGTCTTTGTCTCCTCTAGAAATCATCCTCGCTTCATCATGAAAACTTTGACATTGTCCTCAAAGACAACCAGATCATACAAGCAAAATATATGAACAACTCGCTCAACATTGTCCTACAAATTCTTTTCATATACGCTCCCTCACAACCCCAAGATAAAACTGCCTTTTAGAACAAAATATCAACCGTAATAAATGTCCATGATGAACCTTTAGTCATTGTGGGCGACTACAATGAGATCATTTCTGCCTCTGACAAACTTAATGGCCTTCCCCTGGCCCCGCTAGGTTTTAGTGACTCTCTACATTCATAACTCAACACAATCTTATTGATTTATCCACATATGGCAACAGTTATATGTGGTGTCGCCGTACGCACGGGCTTGACAACACCTAAGAAAAATTAGATCGGTTTCTTGTTCATAGCAGCTGACCAAGGGAAAGTCGTTGATTTATATTGCCAAAAATAAATCCCAAACAAACAAACTAGTATAGTATGCAAGTAAGGGGTCGAACCCGAGAGAATTAAGTATTTCTAAATATTGTGTATTTATCAATATAAAAAGAAAAGATTTTTATGAATGAAAATAAAAGAAAATAATATTTACAAAAGAAAATAAAGGATTGAAGAAAAGCGTTTCCATCTACAAGTTCTCGACTTTGGTTGGTTTTATTGGTCATCGAATCCTTTTCAAGTTATTATCGTATCCTACGAATTTCTCCCGTCTTCGTTTAAATAGATTAAAAGTCCTATGAGTCCAATTAATCTCTTACTCCTCAATGCAACCCTAACACGATCAAGATTTAACAAAGAGATAGCAAATAGTCCCAAGAACTTGAACATATAAATAACACCAATTAAATACGGTAAATCAATGTTTAAGATATATGTCAACTCCCTACATAATCATGCTTCAAAAACGGAATCCAAAATCTTATGCGTGCTACTCCGAAAATAATACAAGTACGAAAGTATTAAATCCTAGTGAGAAATCAATATTATCAAGGTCGAGAATCAAGATAACATCTGATAACTCCACTCCCTTGATGAAAATCGGAATAAGTTTCAAAGGCCTTGACAGTCTGTTTGTGTCAAAGGTCTTGAAGCTTTAACAGTATTGATGAAACACAAAACCTGTTCTATATGATATTATGTTCGAATATTATTTTATGTTATTATATGCTTCCATTATATTATTATATATACACTAACCTTTCAGGAAGTATTTTCGAATATTATTTCCTTCCTTATGTTGTAAATTGAGAAGATTCAAATCGGAAGATCATGGCCTCCGAAAGTTTCCAAAGATAGAAGATCCAGCTCAAGCCATGATCCTCTCTAGCTGTTGGTGAAGATCCTTAGGCGCCGATTTGTTTCAATAAAAAGAAAAGGGAAGAAGAAGACAGCAACACACCTGTTGAACACAAGTTTTCATACACTCAAGCCTTCAAGCGAGATCTGTCTTCTTCGTGTGGTCTCTGCTAGTCCTTAAGAGTGTCATTTCATTTCAAAGCATTTGAGAGTTACACTGTGAGCTTATAGGATATATTTCGAGAGAGTGTTATACTCAAGAGTTTGTAACTCAGGAAGTAGACACTAGGCGATTGATTCACTAAGTGTAAGAGGATTGTACTAGATAGCATAGAGAGGTGGGGCTCTTCTAGATTGGTCTAGGACTCCAAGGGAACGTGAGTTGACTAGATTGCAATTGTATAGGAGAGAGGCTTCTCGGGGAGCTACTAGGATCCTAAGTCTTGTGAATCAATAAAATCCGGTTGAATCCTAGGGTTGTGGAAGAACCCTAGGCGGGGACGTAGGCCAAGTTCGTGCCGAACCTTGTAAACAACTCATCGAGTCCTTTACTTATTGCTTTACCTTATTTCCGCACTTGGTTCGACTGTTTAACTTTGTGATTCAGGTTTTCAGAGAAAAGACTAAGTCTAATCTCAAAGGAGTTTCACGAGCTTCAAAAGTCTTGAGAATCTGCGAAAAACCGACATACTCTATTCAACCCCCCCCCTTCTAGAGTATTTCTATATTACTTTGTTTTACATTATCGAACCTTCAACATCAATAACATAATCAATATCACACAAGTTGGAGCATTTAAAGAGGAAAAATAACTTGAATTAGAAACTCACAAACCACCAACCAAGTCTCGAAAGTGTAGGTGAAAACTAGAAAATTAGCCAAACATGGCTTACCTAAACTTTCTTCTCTTATATGGTGTTTGCTCTCCTTGAATGTATATAAAAACTAACCCTAAATAACCTATTTATAACCCTAAAGTCTTGAATAAACAAGGTAAAAGATAGACAAATAAGATAGAAACTTCCTAAACAAACTAGATAGAAGATAGAACTTTCCATGTTTAATCCAACGTCAGATTTCGCTGGCACCGAAAAGATTTCCGCTAGCAACAAATATTCTTGGTCAGCCTACTGTTGGATTCTCGCTAGCTACTCGCTACCAACCCACTGCCAGCGAGTCTTCATGCCTTGGTCGAGCCTTCTTTGTTCTTCATATTTCGCTATAAGCGACATGATTTCCGCTGCCGCGAGTCACTCCATCCGCTGCCGTGAATACCCCTTTCCATTGGAGCGGATCCACTCACTGACTCTCGGGCTGACTCGTCTCACTGGCAGCGAGTCTGACTCGCTGGCAACGAGTTCTGCTCAGGCACTTGCTCAGACAAGATGTCGCTGACTTGATCCGCTGCAGTGGATAACCATTCACCATCAGCAAATTTCCAGTAGAATATTATCACGTAGATCTCAGAAAGAGCTTTCCAACGCATACTCTTATGCATCGATCGGACAACCGAGGCCTCCGGAAAGTGCATTACAAGTTCAGCTCGCTGGGCGGACAACTTTAGCAACTCGCCCTTGTTTTCGCTCTTAGACCTCGATTTCTTGCTCCGTTGCTCCTTAGCTTGTTCCATGCTTTTCGAGACTTCTTTCTTAAGCTCTCCCAAGTCTTGCCTTAGCCTCTCTTTGCTCCATTCATTGTATTCTTCGCATTGGATCTATGAATCTACATAAAATCGTCGAAATAGCGTAGATTCCGAATTTTCCCACAAAATGAGCGCTAATCTAAATTAATACTAAAACATGAATATATGAAAATTAAATATACCTAAACTAATCTATAATGCCTATTGGAATACGCCTTATCAGCAGCTTATTAAACACATTCCCTAACTTATCAACAAAAATACACCCTTTTACAACCTTAGACCACGCCCACATTTTGTTAGATCTAGACGATAAACAACGACCAAAATTGCAACCATTCAAATTTGAGATGGCTTGGACCAGACACGCCACCTTTGAAAACCTTGTTAGGAAATCTTGGCGTTACGATGCCCAGGGTTCTCCTCTTTACAAAATCACAAGAAAGCTTCAACACTTAAAGAAAAAATGTAAAGTTTGGTAATGTACACAACATCTTCCGCCAAGTTGAAAAACTGGATGACAAACTACAAGAAACAAAAAATGCCCTATATCAAAACTACGATGTCCAAATTTAACAAAAACACAGGCAGCTTCTCAAACAACTTTCTAATCTCATCAAATTTCAGAACACCTATTGGGGGTAAAGATCAAAATGTTTCCATCAAAAAATATTGACACAAACACAAAATACTTTCACAGAATTGCAACTGGTAGTCGAAATAGAAAAATTATCAATTCTCTTCAATCATCAGATGGCCATATACTCTCCACTGATAATGAAATAAGAGAACAAATCATATTGGACTTTATTAAAAGGTTCCAACACATGAATATCCCAACACCAACCCTAGACCCCCTACACTTAATAACGAACGAGGTCACCAACGACGACAATGCTCTTCTAATCAAATCACTGTCTAATTTAGAAGTTAAAAATGCGGTTTTCCCTCTCGCTAATGACAAATCTCCTGGCCTAGATGGATTCCCTGCCAGTTTTTTCAAAAAATATTGGCACATTGTGGGACCATCGCTCATTAAGGCTTGTCAGAGCTTCTTCATAAATGGTCATTTACTTAACCAAATTAACCACACCTTCATCAAACTAATCCCAAAATGTGACAACCCATCAACAACCAAACAATACCGTCCAATTAGTCTGTGCTCTACTCTATACAAGAAAATTTCTAAAATCTTAGCTGAACCTCTCAAGAAGATCCCTCCTAAGTTCATTCATCCACTCCAAAGCGCGTTCGTCTCCGACCGTGCAATCCAAGATAACATTCTAATTGCCCACGAGATCTTTCACTCCTTTTGGAAAAAAAATGAGGTAATCTTGGTTAGTTGGCTTTAAAATTAGACATGGAAAAAGCCTTCGATATGGTTAGCTCGAACTTTCTTCTTAGTCTACTTCAGAAATTTGGCTTCAACCCTCTTTTTATATCATGGATTAAACTTTGCATCATAACTGTAACCTACTCGATTCTGGTAAATGACGAACCCACGAAGTCTTCTCACCCCAAAAAGGGCTTTGTCAGGGCAACACCTTTCCCCCTTTCTCTTTCTTCTTATTACTGAGGTGCTGGCTTAATAATTACAACACCAAACCACTAGACTTGATACCCACATTTGTATAGCTGTATGCAAATCTGGTGTTAAGGTCCCCTTTTTGGCCTTTGCATATGACATTATTATATTTGCTAATGCCAAAAAAGAATCTTATGATCAAATTAACCTTCTCCTACGAAACTACTGCGCCGCATCAGGGCAGAAAATTAACCTACATAAATCCGTATTCCAAACTACTAAGAATGTCTCGCCTAGCATGATTTCTATCATTCAAACTACACTTGGTATTCCACATAACAATAATCTTGATTCCTACTTAGGATGCCCTATCATCTCTGGGAGAGTCGCCAAAGACACATTCTCTAACATTGTTGAATCTGGAAAAAATCAACTAACCAAATGGAAAGAAAACTCTCTATCATTAGGTGGCAGATGCACCTTAATACAAAGCACACTCGCTGCAAAACCTCTTCATCTGATGCAATGCTTCATGTTACCCACGCATATACATAAGATGTTGGATAAGATTAATAAGAATTTTCCGTGGAACAAATGGCCTCGACACAAGCCTTTTGTTAGCTGGTTTGAAGTCTGCATATTGCACTCTAATGGTGGCCTTGGGCTTCGCCACTCTAAAGACATGAACACAACTCTCCAACTCAAATTACTTGGGAAAATTCTGGCGGAACCTAATAACCCGTGGGTTTTACTTGTCACCCAAAAATACCTTAAAAACCATCACATTCTAGAATACAAGAAAAAGAGGGACTCCTCTTGGCACTGGTCCATGCTCATGTCTCTACTACCAATTTTTAAGAGCGGTATTTCTTGGTGAATTGGTGATGGGAACACTTTTAAATTCTAGAATGACAATTGGGTCCTCTCTACCACTTTGTACAACCAGGCTACAGATATAGAAACAATTAATACTAACCTCAAGGTTTCTCACTTTCTAACTCCTAATAAACAATGGAATATTCCTCTTCTTCAGAATCACCTACAACAACAACTGCCACCCGACCTATTAACACAAATCATCGAAACCCCAATTCCGATCTCAGACAAACATGACCGTCTTTACTGGGCATGGAGCACTGATGGATGGTTCTCCACTAAATCTGCTGTTAAACTTCAAGAACATCATAAACACCACGAACCCTTTGACTACAGATGGATTTGGAATCTCCAAACCTTACCCAAGATCAAAGAGTTTCCTTTGGCATATCTCCAAAGATGGTATCTCCACATCTACTAAATTAGCTCTGCAAGGTTACGCATTTGCTCCCGACTGCCCAACCTGCCACTCACACTTCGAAAACCTAAACAATCTACTTATAGACCACTAAACCTCTAAGCAAGCAATCAGTCTCTTCTGTCCTTAAATTGCTCATACTCTCATAAAATACAATAGCATAAACGATCCAATTTATACGTTACTGAACAACATTAAAAAGGACCTAGGAAACAAAAAATTCATCACTCTAGCTACTGCTTGGTGGAGTCTTTGGTTCTTTTGCAATCAAGCCCTCCACAACAACACCAAAGTAGATACAAGAACCATAGTTGCCTACATTAAGGAGCAAAGTTTCCTTTGTAACCTGGGCCTAGACCGGGACAGCAGCAACGTAAAAAATTCTCCTAAAAATACTAACCACAACAAAAAGAAACGTGATAAAGCTAATTAATTGGATCAAACCACCAATCTCATATGTAAAACTTATTTTTGATGGCGCCCTTTCTAACTCCAACATTGGCTCTTATGGTTTCCTCATTCGTGACCACTTAGACAATGTCATTTTCACCTAGGCTGGTTCTTCGCCCTTTCCCTCTGCATTTGGTTGCGAGGCCTTTGCCTTATGGAAAGGCCTGACCAGAGCCCTAGATCTCAACATAAGGAATATTCTCATTAAAGGAGATAATCTCACAGTCAGTAACTGCATCAACTATGCCTCAGCTAGCCCGTGGGAAGCCGAGATCATCATTGTTGACTGCCTATCCTTACTCTTTCGTTTCTCTTCTTTGTGTATTTCACACATCTTTAGAGATACCAACAGAGCTGCAGACTATTTAATTCATATTAATCACTTCCATTCAAGCTCTTCTTTACCAATGACCAAGTCTTCCTTGATCTCGTCATTTGGGACACTCTTGGCAATTAACCAAATTCTTTCCGTTTAAAAAAAAATTAAAAGAGCATTAGATATATTAGTGGTAAATTTTTTTCTTACAATTCTATTGAAATAATTTCTATATATAACAAACATATTATTCACATAAAAACATACAGTATAAAATATTTGAATGTAACAGTTCAGTTAGATGGAAATTAAAAATTGGTATCTAACTAAAGTCACGGACTCACGGTAATACGTAGTTGTAATTATCCACAATATTTTAATACTATGAAATATTATGGAATAAAAAATTTTAATATAAAATTGCTATCTAACTTTATATTTATTTGAAAAATATATTATTATATAGAATTTTGTGTAGTTGCTATTTAACTAAAATTGCGATTAGAAAGAACTAAAACCTGGGGGAAGGAGCGATACAGACAGTTGTTCTTGTGACAACTTCCGATTGCTCGCGCATTATCTCCGATCCAATTTACGGTCGTGAGAGTCTAGGTTTTCGTCGCCAAATTCGTGCAGGACCAACAACGCTGGAGGTGCTAATCAGGTTTGTCTTTAATTCAGTTTCGGGCTAGGGTAGATGGCTGAGAAGGAGAAAGAGGAAGGGAGAAGGGGCAGGATGGTGTTAACGGTGGAGGAGGAGGTAGAGTGCAGTATACGAGACGGGCTACAATGGGTGGAAGAGAGACGAGTGGGGGTGTCACTGTTGGGTACGTTGTTGTCCTCGAGGCCCTTCAACATGTATGCCTTACATACAACAATGAAAGGGGCTTGGAGGCTTAAGAATGAGTTTGGGTTTAGGGAACTGCGGAAGAATTTGTTTCTCTTCCAATTCGCAAACGAGGCGGATAAGGAAAAGGTCATGAAGGGAGGACCATGGTCATTCGACAAGGCGCTACTAGAGATGAAAGAGCTCGGGGATGACGGACTGGATAGCTGAGGCCATCGGTAATGCATTGGGAGGTTCGATTGAGGTGGATGACTGATAATGCATATTTTAGATATGCATTAGAGGTAGCTTTATGTATATTTAGATATGATTCTTGCCTGTTTTATAATTAATTCACATTGTTTTCTATTCTAGCATTTGAGTTCGGAATCTACACTATTTTGTGTTTATTATGCAGTTTTACAATCTGAGCTTGGATGGAGGATTAAGATGTCTAGAAGAGCTGATTTTGGAGGGAGCTAAGGAAGAACAATGTTGAAGATAAAGAAGAATCGCAGAACCAGAGGAGCGGCGCCCGCCACTTTTCCACAGGCGCCCGCCGCTTTTCCACCGGCGTCCGCCGGTTTCGTAGAATTCAGAATTACGATTTCATCCTATTTATTTTAATTAGTTTATTATTATTTTACTTTCTAGGGTTAATAAGGTCGACTCTTATCTTATATAGGCCGACTCTATTAGGGTTAGAGAAAAAGAAAATCAGAAATATACAACTTTTCTATTCATTTTCATTTAGGCTATGAGTTGCTAAACTCATAGTTTCGCCTGTGATTCGAATATATGGTTGGTTGAATTATGAGGATTTGATTTCATATTGTTATTCATGAGTTAGTTTACTATCCTTGTTCTTATTGTTCTTATTTTCACATGTTCTCTCTTGATTGATCACCTTGACAGAATTTGCATCTTTGATAGTGATTGATGATTTCGTACGAATATTTAATCCATAGTAGCAAGCAATAGGTAATTGTTCTCGTGAAAGCATCAATTATCTATGCAAGATAGTAACACTTGGTTAAATATTTGTTTCTTTGAGATTAAGGTTGAAGGGGTTAGAGTCTTTGACAATCTAGTTGATTAGGAGGGTAGGTACTGCTAAACTACCATGTACTTTGGGATTTTATACTGCTATCTGTATTAAGAATCCAGTTAGGGTCGCATATAGTGTAAGGGATTGGGAAGCCTGTAAGGGATATCAATCTATCTAAACCAAATACGAAATAACCATTGAGAATAACAATGAAATCAATCTAAAGATCATGAATCCCAACTATTGTCAAGAATTGCAGGTGAAGCACTTTACTCATATTGATACACTTTCCAACCATTACTACTTTTATTTACTTGTTTACTTTATTCATCCTAATTTTGTTATTATTTGCTCTGAGTCATTATTAGAAACACGAATCGAACTTCTTTGTGGGTTCAACCCCTACTTGTCTATACTAATCTTTTGTTTAACTTGAGTTAGGGATATTTATTGCATTTGGGGATGAGGATCAATGACACATCACTCTTGCAGGCTACGAATGGCGTGGGAGACAGGTGTGCAAAGTTTTTAAGAATGAGAGTCTGGATTAAAATTCGAAATCCATTGCGGAGATGGGTGATATTAAGGTATAAAGGTAGGAGGATGTGGGTGGAACTAAAATATGAAAGATCGCCAAACTTTTGCTAGGGGTGTGGGAGGGTGGATTATGTGGAAGCGAACTGTGAGGTTGAGGAGCTACAAGAACACCACCAATATGGAGAGTCATTGAGAGCATCCCCTTTGAAGAGGGAGACGGGTAGAGGGACTGCTGAGAGAGTAAGGAAGAGAATATCAAAGGAGATGGCACTACTAGAAAAATGCAATTAGACATCTGTTGTGAACAGATGTCTTTAAAAAAAAATTCCGACCTTATTGTGCATGTAGTAAAAGATCGTCTTTTCCACATCGGTTTTAAGTCGATGTCTTTTCTTGGTTAAAACATCTATTTTATTTTGAATATAGATATAAATCAGCCCCTCAAATTTATTTTTGACATGTTCATTTGTTGTTAAACCCTCGTTATTTTTCATTTATAAGGTTTTGAAGATGTCCGCACCAAGCCTAAATTTTACATTTACATCACCATTTTTAAAATAATCAATGTATTAAAACAAAATAGACATCTTTTTTATTATATTGATTTTGTGTATATTAATTTCATATGTATAATTTGTGATTTTTTTATTGTTTTAAAATAATCCATCGTATGATATATGTACATAACTGATGTATTCATATGACATAAACATCATTTTAGATTTTTATAAAGATGTTGTTGTTAGCAATATATATCAATTTATATTAACATTGTGATGTAAAAATATATGTTACGCATTAGTTTAGATTATTTAGACGATCTCTATAATGATACTAGCATCCGTTTTTATGTAATGATTCGATTTCATAGCTATTCAAGCAAAACACTTTTCACCTATAATTCTATGTTTTTTCATTCGATACACAACACCCTTTGTTCATATAATAAGATTCCGCAAATGATGGGTACGTAAAGAACATATACATTAACATAAATGCGAAATCGACATTTACAAATGTTTTACAAATGATAGGTACTTGAAAAATACACTTTACAAATGATGAATACTTTTAAATGACGGGTACAAAGGATAGTTTGAGCACACTTCCAAAAACTAAAACTATGTAGTCTGGACACTCTACTCCAAGAGGCAAGCATATTCAGAAATCACTCTTGGTTCACGATTTGTGTCCTACTTTGCTGCATGGGTAATGATGCTTCTCTCTTGGTTCACATTTCATGATCCCCATTACTAAACTCTTTACAAGGTCAAGAGACACATTGCAGAGCCACAAAAGTAACAACATAAAAATATAAATAAATAAATAAATTTTGGACTAAAAAGGAGTGATATTGCCTAATGTCATATAAATAAAATGTAAATAAATAAATTCTGAAGATAAAAAAATATAAATAAATAAATTCTGGACAAAAATAAGAACATAAAAAGTAAGAACAAAAAATATAAATAAATAAATAAATTCTGGACCAAAACGATAAGCATATTTATGTTTTATCTAAATCTTGATAAGTTCAATCATGGAAAAAGATTATATGAAACAAAGACCCAGAGAGAAATTGCACATCGGCAAATATTGACACAAAAACTATCCTGCAGAAACTAGAGCATTAGAGCTACGACAAAACCTTTGACAACCCAAGCACGAAACTTATTTTTAAAACATTATTTTCAATAAGAAGAATGCATTACCGGTCTTCTTTTTGCCAGCATTGGCGGCCTCTAACTTTAATTTCTCATTTGCAATTGCTTTTGCAGATGAGGCGACTTCTTTTGCATCAGCAGCTTTTAGAGAAGTCATTTAGAGCCTCATAACTGCTTTCAGAAGTCCTATATAATGAAAAAATTTCTGCATTCAAAAGATATATAAGTACTTTCATCTCCCTTAGAAAAGGGAAAGTTCGTAGGAGAGTAAAAAGAAAGATACAAACTACTCTAACCTCAAATGGGCGAAGCTTATATGAAATGAGCTCAGCATACTCAACAAAGTCACGTTCAGATTTTGGGATGAAGTTGTCAAGAGTCTTCTCATCACCTTTCTTACCAAACAGTTCAGTGGTGGATTTATAGTCAACCTCTTCAACCATCCTGCAATAGGGACATTGTACAATACAAAGTATAAGATTACAGAAGAATATGAAAAGCAAATCAGAAAGGAGCAAAATAAAGGTTTTTTCAGGCCAAACACACTGGAATGGGAATTGGACAAAGCAAGAACATGAGGGTAAAAATATAAGGCAATTCAAGTTTAGCTTAATACATATGTTTTGGCCCTTCTAGGCCCGACATTATTTCTTAAATATATTAAGAAGCATCTTTATGCACTAAACTTTCAAGTTGCAGATAAAGTTTTGTTGCATCTTTGTCTTTCAGTTTCAGTTGTAAGGCATACTATCTAAGAAGAAGCATTTCATTTTCAACCATAACTTGTGATTAACATATTGTCAACCGAATTTGAGAGAGGGGCGGATGGGTGGAGAGAGGTTGAAAATCAACAGTGATGGAGGCAGTGACCAGAGGAAGGAGTTAGGCATCAGCAACAAAGACTGCTACAGAACATTGGTCGCTGCAGTTTCACATCATTGTTGTTACACTGAATAAGGATGACTAAGATTACAAGAGGGTTCACAATGGTAATCGAAGAAGGGGCTACAAACAGGGAGAACGATGGCTTAGTTAGAGTTTTCTTGCTGTTCTTCTGCGCAAAAAAAGACAGTGCAGAAGACAGAAAACAAAGCAGAAATGCAGTGATGTTCCACTGAACATTGTTTGACAGCAGCAAATTCCTTGGGGAATAGAAAAGGAATCAGACTCACTTGCTCATTGATTCAAGTAGAGTGCAAATTAGAACATAAAGTTCACAAATCAGACAATACCTCACTTACTACCCATCTAGTATTTAATAGCAACCAGGGCAGTATTTAAAATAGCTAGAGATGATGAAAAGCGATGGGACTAGCCTAGCGCTATAGCGCGCCTTAGAGGCAAAGGCGATCGCCTTTCCATAAATCTTTAAAAACACTTTAAACTTTTGCTACTTTCAAGTTTAATCGTATAAAATATGTTCATGATGAAATAAAACCAAATTGAAAACCTAATATTATAACAAAATGAACTCTAAAGCATCACATATACTAAATGCAAGTCTAAAACATATGAGATTAAAGAAAAGAAAGACTTCAAGTGGAAAGGGGTAGATTGGCGGATGGTTAGGAAGAGGGTCAAACGAAATCAACAAGGTCATCTTTATAATCTTCTTCCTCAATATTGAGACAAGGAACAAAGTCCCCATCACATTCATCGACAGACTTGTATCCTTCCTCCAGCTAGGAAGGTTTGCTAAAATAGAAAATCTAACCTTACACCATAACAAAAATCAAAAGACTGATATCAACTTAAGGCCCCGATTTTTCAGTTATTTTGGATAAGTTTGACAATCCAAATAAACAAACAAGATATCAACTCACACTAACCCGTCTACCAAAGAATGCAAGTATCAAGCTAATCACAAATATAAAAGCCAAGCTAGGAGAGTAAACATTCAAACAACATAAAGTATCACTTTCACATGAATTGAGATTAGGAAAGTATTCCATAATAACTCAAACTTGATGCCTAATAAAGTCACAATCTTAACAATGTAAAATAGGAGAAAAAGGGTGAATGAATGTTCCATCCAAGAGCCTGTTTATGCTGTTTTGCCTAATAAAGTCACAATCTTAACAATGTAAAATAGTAGTTTTCATTTGTAGTATCTGAACTAGTGAACAGAACACATCTATCATGTGCATGTTTATGCCGTTTTGCCCCTGCAATATTTTATGTTCAAGATTGATTCCTACATTATAGTACATATAGAACAAGCAAAAATAAGAATCAAATTTTGTTCACTTTTAAAAGTAAATTGTGTGTATACTATTTTAGCAAAAATCAATCAGTCAAACAAACATGATTGCTTTCACCTACATGAAGCAAAGGTTACTACTTTCACCCACTTGATGTTGTATTACATTTGGCCTACCTCGAAATAATTATTAGTTTCTGCAAAAAAAACGTACTCCTCCAATTTACCTCAACCACAAAGCATCACCAATCAAGATGTTGTCTACTTAGCTAACTGTTATCCATCAAGTCCCGATTCAAGTTTCACAGGCACATGGCTTTTAGGCATCTCTTCAAGCGTCACATAAACAAGTTTCCTCATAGACCAAAATAAAGAAAATATTTCAAAACCCTAGAATTGGAGCTGCAGGAAACCCAATTTGAGAGAGAAATTGAATGACAAATTTGTGCTAAAAAAGCTTACCTTAGGCATTGTAGGAGAGACTCCGATGATAAATAGATGGACGGAGAAGGAAGCTCGGACAACGGTGCAGCAGGAGGCGGGACAAGAAAGTAAAATCGTGCACAGAGATCCAAAAACAAGTCAATCGTTGAGGAGGAGGTGTCGAGGTGGAGTAAGTCACCGGCGAGGAGGAGATGGAGTGAGTCGTCGGTGGCTTATCTTGTTTGGGGTTTCGGGATGACATCGGGAGAAAGGACATCTCAGATCTGGAGGGAGAGGAGGAGGATAAATTGGGGATGAAAGTAGGGATCGAGAAAGAGGAGAGATGGCGGCGACGGTGGTGGTTGTGGTGGCGGCAGTGGCCGTTGTAGTGGTGGTGGCGAGGAATAGTCTAGGAGAGGAGCTGAGTGGAAAAGGGGGGCTGGTTTGGATGAGAGGTGTGGATGGAGGAGGAGCTTAATTGAGGGAAAGTACGTGGGACTGAGTGGGCATTGAAATTAAGTAGGGCGGGTGTTCAAATTTTTATATAAGTGTTTCTCCGCGCCTTTCAAATTCAAAATCGCGCTTTTTTGTATTTTTTAGAATGAACAATTTAACATTGGTCAAAAAAGTTAACTGATGTCTAATTATTTTTCAACATCACAAATTTAAAAACTAATATATTAGACTATTACCACATATGGTATTTTTTTGACAGACTTAAATCAGATGATGTCTAATTGTAGTATTCTAGTAGTGTGGGAAGGAACAAGGGTGCTGAGAACGAGTGGGTGAAGATGAGTGGGAAGGTCAGGTTGGGGAAAACTTTAAAGAGTCTATTGGAAGAGGAAGATAGTGGGAATGATGAGGATGCTGGTAGGGGTGAAAAGGAGGGAGAAATTCAATTAATTAAAGAGGGAGTTTCTATAACACAAGGGCTATGACTTGAAGGGAGGGGGGGGGGGAGAACATTAGATGGGGAAAAGGACAATGGAAAGGCAGTAGGGGTGGCGAGACTAATGGGGGGAAACATTATGAAAGGAGTAAGGAGAAAGGGGGGAGATAAAGAGAGTGAGGTAAGTGAGCTAATAGGGGGAAGAATGGTGAGGGTAATAACAAAATGGGGGACAAATATGAGAAAAGGCAGTGGAAAAGGATGGAAAGAAGCATAGAAAAAACATAGGAGAGAGGTGGGTTAAAAAGAGGTAAACGTAAGGAGATAGAAGAGGGAGGGGAGGATATGCAGATTGAAAGTACAAAAATGGATTGGAAGAGAAGAAAACTAACCAGTGTTGATGATGCTAATATATCGACGAGGGGGGGGGGGGGGGGGCAGAAAGCCTCCCTTGACGAAAGAAATGAGTCTACTCAGATACAACCGTCGGGGATTGAGGACGGCTTGTGGAGTTGTTAGACTCACTCATTTGGTGAGAAGGGAAAGCCCCATGATTGTGTTTTTGATGGAGACTAGATACAATAAGAAAAGAATGGAGGAGATCAAGATGAAGTTAATTGGGCTATCAAAATAGGTATACGGTGGATTGTATGGGAAAGTATGGGGGTTTAAGTTTGTTATGGGATGAAGAAACAAAAGTGTCTATTCAAACATACACGGCCCACCATATTGATGCTATTATGACGGATGATGTAGGGGAGAATTGAATGAAAATATATAAGAATATATAAACAAGCACCAACTCAAGCCTATCAAATAAATACAAGACTCCCCTGTTGTAGTTGAAGGGAATCAAGTTCGATCCTCGAGGAAGCGGGTCAACGGTTCCTAAGTAGTCCAATAAACAGCTTCTGCAATCAACCAAAAGTCACTCGATCTCGGCTGGATGCGGTTGATCTCAATGGTGGCAGTCAATTTCGAGTGGTGTTTTTCAGCAGTAATTGTCAGTGGCTCTCGATGTCAATCAGAAGACCTTGACGTCGAGGGGAAAACCTGTAGGCACAAAAACAAGGGCTAGTCGATGTTGATATCAGTAGTAGCGTTGATTGACAAAGAAGACCGTCGATTGACTTGGGGGCACTCAATTTCGACCTCTGCAGTCGATATCAAGCACTCTCTCAGAAACACAGTAAATCATCGGCAAAGAACGATCGAAGAGTAAAAGGACGACAACGAGGTAATGGACAGAAAAATAAGAATTTTGGTATCATGTAACACACGGAAAGGTTTCAAATAAATATGGAAAAATCTCTTAAGTATTGGGTTTACGACAACGTTAACCATACATGCAAGAGATAGAAGAAGCCGGATAATTATGCTTTCTCAAGGAATAAGCATTCACCTTTTCAAACAAATAGATATATAAGCGTTAGCAAATATACCTAATTTATCTCTATCATTTTTAATGTTTATGATCCAAGTTATTAACATGAATTCCTTTTCTTTCGATAAGGGCTAAACACAAAAAGGTAGGAGATGATCAAGACATAAAAACACCAAATTCATATCAAGCATGCATGGCTAACGTCAGGCTCACCTCGACCCTATAAGAAAAATGACTACTCGCTAATGGTAGAAGATGACAAAATTGAAACTAAAAGAAAATACTTAACTTGCACTAATAAAACAGAAGTCTTCACAATTGTAGCGCCAACTCTCGCAAGCACTAAAACCCTAAAGCTCCGAAAAACCCCTAAAAACTCTACTTGTGTTTGTAAACTAATTGTATGTGTCTTGTTTTTTTTTGTTTTGTGTCCCTGAAACTCAGTCCCAAAGGCTTTATTTATAGCCTACTAATCTTTGCTAGCCAAGGAAACCTAATTCTATCTTAATTAAAAGATAAAAGAAGATAAAATCTAAATAGGAAAATAAAATATATCCCTAGGGTAAATAGGAAAATACCCATAAGGAAGTGTCTATCTAAAACTATAAGATAAAATCGTGCTTATTGATCCTTTCCAAAACCGGGCTCCTCTGCACATTCAATCTGCAGAAATTCCTCAATCGATGCTGACCAGTGCAGTTTTATTTGAATGCTTCTGTTTTACTCGACCTCGGGCATCGTTTGGCTTTGTCGACATCGATTAGGTCACCCGATGTCGATCACTTCTTTGGCCCATTGATGTCGAGTAGTCAGTCGATCTAGGCTGTGAATATTGACCTCTTCTACAGTACCTTGGATTATCTTGGCTTCTCATTACTTAGTTTCTCCACCACTTCTTTCAGTCGATGTTGAGAGCTCTAGTCGATGTCGATTGCTTTGTGATGGTTCTCAGCTTCTTTTTTTGGCTTCCATTCCACTCCAATTTTCGCACAATTAAACAGATACTTGTGTAGACCTCTATTTCTTGTAAATAAGCATATACTACACAAATTCAAAGTATTCCCAACCTAGAATGTAAATATACGGCAGAAATTATAGCAAAAGTGGGAATAAAACATAGTAAATTTAGCAGACATCAAATCACTCAATACTTAAGATTGCTTGTCACCAAGCAATACTTTTCATGGTTATACAGCGGCTGCCAACAAAAACTCTCAACATCGTAGATCCATCCTCGCAAAGGTACTTTTGCCTTCAAATTCATGCATGTGAATAAAAAGCAACATTTCAAACAAGAGGAGGGTTATGCAAAATAATTTTCCTGCAACAAAACAATGATAATCAAGAGGACTTTATGCAAGCTTTAGAGGAATATATGAAAGGTAAAGGTATAGTGGTGGGCCATCTTTGGGCAATATGGTGCTTAATCCAGGGAGAAACCTTCAAACTTTCGTTATTGCCGATGCACTTTCTCCAAGCTTTAGAGGAATATATGAAAGGTAAAGGTATAGTGGTGGGCCATCTTTGGGCAATATGGTGCTTAATCCAGGGAGAAACCTTCAAACTTTCGTTATTGCCTTGATGCACTTTCTCCTTTATGATATTTCCACATCCCTCGTCCTCTCTTGATTCTCTCTTTGCTCTTTTCACTAATATGCTTTTACCTCTCTAACCTTAACACTGCTTTCTCGCGAGTCACAAACATGGGTGTTATGAATGGCCCCATATACTTAGTGCTTCGGACTCCTCACCTTGTGTCACATCTCGCGTGAATTTTATCCTTCGCAAGCAGGGTCGATCCACCTAACTCCTAGGTAATCGGATTTTCTTTCGCTCATTAAATTTTCCATAATTTCATCATCCTGCCATCAAACTTCATATAATTTCACAACATATCAAAACCATACAATACTCCATAACATGACTTTCGTTTCTCAACACAATCCCCGGATGAGTCAAAAGATATAAAAATGGGCATGAACTTGTGGAGCAAAAATTATCTTGTAAGGCACATATGGCTTAAATATGATGTGATGGCTATAATGCAAAGTTAATTCAATGGCTAGGAAAAATAAGCTCAAATGGAAAATATAAAGTCCTTAATCATTTTATCATTGCATATGTCAAAAGCAACATCAATTTACCCCCCTTTGTGGCTTTCTAAAAAATTGCACTTCATTGAGACTTCCCTTTACAATTGCATTGCAATGTCTCTAATGAATCCACTTTTCCATCGTCGAATCCCGTCGAGCTTCCATGACGCTTTCTTTGTTTTTTTGAGGTGTGAATCCTTTCATTTGCTGTCAACTCTCCTTTGGATCATACTTTAGGAATAATGAGAAAACATAATATCCAAAGGAACATAATATCTAGACCTTTCAATAGTTTTAGCCATAAAAAAATACAACCATAATGTAAATTTAAGAAGCAATTAAGATCATGTAAAGCAAATAAGCTCTTCCCCCACCCCATACTTAAAATATACAGTGTCCTCACTATATAAAATCAAAGGAAAACAAAGGTAAAGGAAGTAACTCACAGATATAAGTGCAGAAGTCTCGAACAGGTGATGTCGACTGTTGCCAGCAATCGACATCAATAACTACAGTCGAACCCCAAATCAATCGTAGGGTCGTTGGGTACCTTTAACCTGTCTTATGAGTCTACATCGCTAGATCCGTTTGAGCAGAAAGGTGAAAACAAAAAGTAGACTATAACTTGCCACGGCGAGGCCGGGTCAAAACCAAAACCGTCTCAAATATACGAAATACTTAATCCAAATTATAAGGTGAGTTTGATTCAATCACCCGAGAAAATCCCCGCCATAGAAGGATGAAGCACTCAAATATGCAAACAATCCTAAAAAACTACGTGCAAGGCATGGGAACAGACCGAGGCTCTATTTGCACTCTATTCCCACAAGCTGGCATACACACATGTTATACCTAATAAAGATGCTTCTAATGCAGTGCGGAATATTTAAAAAATGCAAGCATGCTGACAGTTTATATATATGTAGAAATACGATAAAAGGCCCAAAGAATGCCAAATGGCATATCCATCTCCTACCTCCACCCCCCTTCCCGTTAGGATGGACACTGGCCAGCTCGGGCTATAGCATAGCAATCGCCATCCGCAGAGCAGATGGTATATGTGTGTATCAATAGTCTTGTAATCATGCTCATATGGTGAGTGGAGCCCGCAAGCTCAACTCTAATCAGACTAGATGGAGGACAAGCCTGATGGGAATGGGCCGTCCTACGACCCTAACAACTACTCTAGGACACACAAATCACGATCGTTCTCTTTTCATACACATAAAGCAAACAGATGCTCAGTCAAGTGTGCAACCTAAGCATGATACTACATGGCATGCTTCATTTATGCAACATGTCATAGGACTACATGTAGGAGGGTAGATCTGATCAGTCTGAGTAAGTTCATAAAGGAACTTACTTGAAAAGCCGAACAGCAAAGCGTAGCATAAGTAGAATCCACTCAATCAACAAGCACCTATGATATTAATACGAAAGAGATAAGGCACAAGACTACAAGTCACACACACAAGGACCATGTCCTAAAACCTTTTCCAAAACCATCCAAAGTCCAACCATTTCAAATCATTCTCAAAGCGGAAACTTCAAAAGCCAAATCATCCGAATAAGCCAATTTCCATAATACTCAAGTCCATTTCCATTTCAAAATTTCCATCATTTAATCTAGTTAAGAATCCTGGCACCTGAAATAAAGACTTTCAAAACACATTCTAAGCATTCAATCCGAGATTTTAAATTTCGTCAAAATTCCCTTTTTAAATTATTAAATTAATAATCCAAAATCTCATTATTTGAAATCAACCTCAAACTCAGACCCGACTAAAAAGGATCGAAACCAAAAACCAACAAATCAATCCAAAGGATCAAGGAGCAGCTTGGCCAAGCTATTGGGTGGATTTTGCGGCGGCGAGAAGGCCAGTCGCGGCCGCGAAATCCTCCCCATTTTCCCCGCGAGAAGGCGCCCCTCGCTAGCTGCAAAGCAAGGTTTTCACCATGACAAAACCCGCGACCACGGCCGCGAGAGTCGTCTTCTTCCTCTGGTCTGTGTTCTAACTCGCCGCGGCGACTATGGTTTTGCCGCGGTGAGATTCGAACCTGTTTGTTCGTTTTTGCTTCAAATCTCATTATGTTTGCCTCAATTCAAATCCATTTTAACCCATCCTAGTTTCAAAATATTTTTTAACACAAAATTGACACCAAACAACCATATATGATGCAAACGAGGACTATAGGGGAGAGCAAAAGAGGGATTACCTAGCCTCCTTGAGGCTTCTTCAAAAAACATGGGAGAGGTAGGTCCATGGGCTCCGATTTGACAATATTTTTCTACGACAAGGCCTAGGAGGGAGAAGCCTTGGTAAAAGAGGACCTTTACGAAGTTCTAGATGCAAAACGAGAGGATGGAAGAAGGAGACTTTACCTTGCTCAAAAACAGGGGAAGAGGAAGAATGATCTCGAATCTACTTCGTAAGGAGTTAGATATGATGTTTATTGACTCTAGAAGGTAGAGGAGAGAGTGAGGAACAAGTGAGAATAAATAGGGAAGAGAAAGGAGTTAAAATGAGGGAGAATGAGGTTATTTATCGAGCCAACGACAGAACTGGGCTCCCAAGTCGCAGCGGCGAAGATGAACTCGTTACTGCAAAGATGTGTTTCCTTCTCCTAGGCTCTAAGCTTGTGGTGGAGAAGATGAACTCACGGTGTCGAGGATGGACTCGCGGTGGCAACAGGGACAAAAACTTGGTTTTTCAATGGAATTTGCTTTTCGACTTCGATTTTTGGGTTAGATTTATGAGAGGAGATCTTCTAGAGGGTGTTTTACGGTTCTTTGGTGGTTGAGAAACAAAAAATGAAGGGTGGAAGGTGAGGAAGATGGATTGAAGAGGTGAAAAGTTAAAAATTTGGATTTTAGGGTTTGATTTTTTAATGGATGATGAAGAGAGAGAGAATGAAGGCTGAGATAAGGCTCAAATTTTTAGGATGATTTTATTGGAATTTTGGGGATTGGTACTCCCTTAATACAGGGCTCAATTTGGCACCTTAGGGTTTTAATGGAGAAAATGACAAAACAATTAAGGTGATAGTGGGAAGAAAGAGAGAGTGAGTGGGAGAAAGGAGGGAGAGACGGGAGAGAGAGAGAGAGATTTTGCTCGTCTGACCTTAAGTCCCGACTACCTATCCGGAAATCCGACTCGAGTTTAAATCCATTTCAAATGACTCACAAAACTTCATGTTTTAAATCCGAATATACTAGCGGAATTTAGCTCGACAACCTATATTTTAAATATTTTAAAACATGTCGGGATGATTTCCAAAGACTTTCCAATTTTAGAAATGTGCTCGAGAACGGGTTTTTTTGAAACTTTCCAATTTTAGCAATTAAATACTTATTTCAAATTCCGGTCATTATATCGGCCTTCGCATGGTCGACGCCGACCTCGTCAGGTCGATTTCAACTGCTTTCTAAACTCTAATTCATCTCCTTGTTGCTTCCTTTTGTCATGCTTAGCACCTGAAACTTGTTAGCCCATAAAACCCAAAACCAGACCTTAAAAAAGCTAAAGCCAAACCAACAATCCAAAACCTAAAATCCTAAGAAAAATTCAAAAAGTTCCATGTACATGCTCTAACTTTTTAGTTAATAGGCCGACTTCTTCATTTAAGCTCATGGACCTTTAAGATATGGCCTCAGGATGCTAGGCCCTTCTCCTGGATCATCAAGGTCCTCATCATAGTGCAAAAATTCAGTGATTAGGGCATCTTCTTCTTCTAGCTTCTTGCTTGGATCTTTTTCAATTGGCTCGCTCTGTTTGGCTTTCTTTTTCTTCTTCCTTGATCTTACCCTACATAAGTTAGTGTACCACGGAGCCTTGACCCTCCTCCCAGCATAAGTATCATGAATGGACTGAGGGGGTTAGGAATAATACATGAGCTTACCTTTTCGAACGAGAAACAATGATCTTCGGGATGGGGTTTAGTCGACATCGACTAGTTGTGGTCGACATCGAGTGCTCCGGCAGTGGGAACCCTATAATTAGGCTCTTGGCAGCTCTAGTACTCTTCATTGGTGGTTGACATCGAGTTGTAGTGATCGATGTCGACTAGCTTGGTCGATGTTGACTGACAGAAGTCGATATCGACACCTTCTTCCACGCTCAACTCCATCAATAGAAACTTTCGTAGCTGCTTCTCTTCATGTGAAAGCCCACTTTCTTCATAGATATAGGAGGTAAGAGCTCGTTGTATTGCTTCGTCACAAGGGACATAGTTCTTGCATATGCTAATACTCTTTACCTCCAACCGGTGAGTCTCTTGCATCGTCGGGTTGAAGTGGAACTCGACGACTTCGTTACCGATTGTGAATGAAAGGATCCTCTTCTTGATGTTGATGTTGGCATGCCTAGTTGCAAAGAAAGGCCTACTAAGAATAAAGTCCGTGGGCACAATAAATTTCCCACTTTGACGAGGACATCATCCACAATCCCCGTGGGTCTCACAAATGAGTTATCCACCATATATAATTTCATTTCTACGGGCTCCAAAGCTCTTATACCAACCTTGGACCACATGGAGATAGGCATTAAACTTACACTTGCCCCTAGATCACATAGGTCTTTCTAGCGATATTGCCCTATCCCCACCGTGATAGCAAATTTGCCCAGATCACTTATCTTCTTGGAAAACTCCATCTTGTTGCATTCTCTTGCGATATCGATGATGGATCTCTTTTTTCTTAGGATGGTCTTGAGGAATCGCATATATGTCGGCATTTCGCTAAGGGCATCCATGAGTGGGATGGTGATGTTCAGGCCTTGGAGTACCTTTACAAACACCTAAACTTGCCCGCAGCTGGATCCTTTAATGCCTTGGAGGGAAATGGAAGCGTCTTTGTTGGTTTAGGAACCAAAACAGCCTTTGGAGATGGAGCAAATTAAGGGGTCGACGTTGACTAGAGGTCGGTGGACATCGATTGCTATAGCCGACTTCTGCTGGGGCACCTGAGTGTCGTCGACGTCGACTGAGGGGGGCTCGACATCAACTACAGGCCGCTCAAAATCGATCTGGATGTGGTCGACATCGACTGCCTCTCTAGCTTTGTTGTTTTCCTCTCCGATATTTGGTTCTTTGGGTGTACGCCCACTCCTTAGTTAGACAGCAGCTATGTGACCAGATTGCCCCTTGGGATTGGTTTGTGTTTGCCCATGGAGCGTTCTAGATGGCCTTGGAATCTACGCCGATAGTTGACCCAATTGGGTCTCCACGTTCTTCCTTCAAATGTCCATCTCTCCAAATTGGGCACTGAGCCCGTGTAGTTGCGTTTGGATGGCGTTGTTGGCTTGCTTGGTCTCTGCTTAATTCCTCCTCATCTCATCGAGGATGAGATTTAGATCTTCCTTTATTTGCTCTCTCCTGATGTCTTGGAGCTATGTATGGTAGGGAGCCCCTGGTGTTGTATTGGGGTTATGAATTGCCCTAGATTTGTTGATATCCTCCATGGTTGGGACCCCTCATAAAGCTTACTTCTTGGGTCTCTGCGATTTGCACTTGCTCCGCGTAGGGGCAAGCGGTTGTGATGTACGTCTTGGACCCACATTCTATGCAGGGTTGATTTGCGGAGAGGAACTTGACTTGCTTTTGGAGCTTCCCGCATTTGATCCCTCATAAATTAATCTCTAACGTCGGGATCGAGCTTCTTGGATGGCTCATACAGGGGCATGGATGGGACAGGCCTTGAGTTGAAGGTCGCAGGAGTCTCATATGTATTGTCGAACTCCACTAACCTCTCAATGTTTTCCCAAGCTCTTTCTGGAGTGAGCTCGAGGTAGCCATAAGAGGTGTATATGTTGATTCTCTCCTTGGTCACCACGTCTAGGGCGTTGTAGATCACCTCTTGGATCAAATATGTTGGTTGCCCATGGGTAGAACACGATCTCAGCAGGTCCTTATATCGTTCCCACGCTTGCGCCAACATCTCATTAGGCCTTTGTTTGAAAGCCATGATCTTTTGCCTAATTTGTGTCGTCTTCGATGGAGGGAAGAAATTGTTTAGGAACAATTCTCTAAGCTTGCCCCAGGTACGGATGGATCGTGGGGTCAAGCTCTCTAGCCATTGCAATGCCTTCCCTGCAAGAGACCATCGAAAAGCTTTTAATTTTACATACTCTAGATTAGGCCCATCGACAATGGTATCACATAAATCTAAGTATGTAGAAATATGTGCCATAGGGCATTCGGTGGGGTTCCCTTCAAAGGCATGACATCTAATTTCAGCAATAAAGCTAGTTTTGATTTCAAAATTAGACGCATGAATAATAATTGCGGATTCCGGCAAGGTGAGAGTAGGGTGAAAGTAATCCTTGTTCGTTTGAGGGATTAGATCTAGTTGGGCTTGAGCCTCTCTCCTAACATGGGCTTCTCGTTCAGCCCTTTCCTCCAATTTTTGGCGAGCCTGAGGGAACTCGGTATCTCTCATGGTGAAATCTTCTTCTTGCCTCCGGAGCCTCTCGAGCTCATGCTAGGTGTTTTCCTCGTTAGTCATGACTCACTTTAATCTTTCTTGGAGAAGAAGAAAGTGTTCCGGTTCGTCTAAGCTTTCAAATTTCGGCGTGCGATCAGCATGTCGCATGCACTTAGGGCGCGATTGATCGTTTCTCCGGCAACAACACCAAAATTTTGATGTTTGGGAGAATTGAATGCAAATATATAAGAATATAGAAACAAGCATCAACTAAAGCCTATCAAATAAATACAAGACTCCCTTGTTGTATCGAAAGCTAATCAGGTTCAAACCTCAAGGAAGCGGGTCAACGGTTCCGAAGTAGTCCGATAAACATCTTCTACATTCGATCAGAAGTCACTCTATCTTAGCTAGATTCAGTCAATCTCGATGGTGGCAGTCGATGTCGAGTGGTTTTTTTCAACAGTAATTGTCAGTGGCTCTCAATGTCAATCAGAAGATTTCGACGTCGAGTGGAAAACCTGTAGGAACAAAAACAAGCAGTCGACGTCGACTAGGACTAGTCGATATCAATAGCAGCGTCGATTGACACAGAAGACCGTCAATCAACTTGGGGGCACTCGATTTCGACCTCTGCTGTCGATATTGAGCACTCTCTCAAAAACACAGTAAATCGTTGGCAAAGAACGACCGAAGAGTAAAAGGATGACAACGAGGTAATGGACAGAAAAGTAAGGATTTTGGTATCACGTAACACACGGAAAGGTTTCAAATAAATATGGAAAAATCTCTCAGTGCTAAGGTTTACCACATCGCTAACTATACATGCAAAAGATAGAATAAGACGGATAATTATGTTTTTCATCAAGGAACAAGCTTTCACATTTTCCAACAAATAGATATATAAGCGTTAGCAAATAAACCTAATTCGCCTCTACCGTTTTTAATGTTTATGATCCAAGTTATTAACATGAATTCCTTTTCTTTCGATAAGGGCTAAACACAAAAAGGTAGGAGATGATCAAGATATAAAAACACTAAATTCACATCAAGCATGTATGCATAGCTAACGTCGGGCTCACCCCGACCCTAAAATCCTATTAATTCATATGATTTTATGAAGGTGGAGTTATCACTTAGCTTTTCTAATTAATTAGTACGATGTGTTGATTTGATGTGTGTATATATGCAAAAAGTCAGTGAATTGATTGAAACAAGAAAAGTCGTGTTTACAAATTGTTTTTGGGTAAAAATACTTGAGGAGTAAGTGAATTGGGCGTGCGTTTAATGAGAAATTGATCGTCTGAAAGAAGTTATGTAATATTCCATTGATAAAAGAATGATAAAGGGGTATATTGAATTGAATTGGGAAATGGTACCCATTATATGAGTTAAGTTTAGGATCAAACATACCAGTTTATAAGTGGGCCAATAATCAATGGCTCTTCCAATTATTTGTAGCTGTAAAGAAGCTTGATATTGTGTTGCCTAAGTGATACTCCCATTGTTCAATAATTCTTCTATTTGCGGTTCTATGAGCTGTGTTTCACAATTTAAGGTCTTCTTTTAATTATATATATATATATATATATATATATATATATATATATATATATATATATATCTTAGGTAATGTAGTAATATATATTATCTTATTTCATGCCGGCCTTCATATCGATTTAGCATATATATTCCAATTAAGTGGTCCAGACTCCAGCCTGTAGAGTTTTCCTTGAATGTGAAAATTTATTTATCTTTGTAAAATGTTGAATTTCAGTTACCTTTTTATTTCGATTCTCACTTAAATTGTTATCGATCAAGGACTAATTAATGAGATCGAAGAGGAGCCGGACAATTAAACAAATAAAATACTCCGTAGCTGGAAAGCACTAATTAAACGCTCTTTGATTGCCACAAATCAAAACATATATATATATATATATATATATATATATATACGTATTAGTTAACAATAATTAGTGTTATGATTTACGAATAATTCATTCCATTATTAGTCAATTAGTCAATACCATGCATAAAATAATTCAGTGTCCTAAAATTCTTTTTATGAACAGATTTGGTTCCATTAGAGAAAAAACCATTGCTTTAAAATGAAAATTTAATTTATTACAAGGAAGGAGTGGAGCCAGAAATGTTTTTAGAGAAGCTTGATTAGTTTTTAGGGATTTTTTTTATGCATGTATGAGAGATAATTTTTTAAAAAATATTTTTATTGAAATGATTAAATTCTTTATTTAAATAATTGTTTTAGTTGAAAAAATACTAAGAAAAAAAATCAAAAATAGATGGTAAATGGGTTTAAAACAATAACTTTATAACCTAAATAATCACACTCTATGGGCTAGGATTGTTCAAAAATCGGTTCGAACATAATTTTTCAAACGAACCAAACCGAATAAACTAGACCTAAACCAGACTCAGGTTTTTCGGTTCAAGAAACTTTTTATTTCGGTTTTCGGTTCAGTTTATATTCGATTCGATTAAACTAAAAAAAAAACCCAAATTTAACCCAATTACCCTAGGCCCTGTACTGTAGCCGCTTGCAACAGTGCAGCTCCCCTTTGCCATTTTGAACAAGATCAATGAGGAGGAGAGACGGTGGATGGAGAAGGAGAAGAGGGCGCATACGACATATCGAGGAGGGAGAGAGGGTAGCGAGGTAGTCAGCGATACTGACTGATAGATGGGATGAAAGGGAGAGAGAGTGGTGAGGCAGAGGCAACAGAGAGAGGAAGGAATAGCAGGCAGCTATGGGAGGGGAGGCTGGTGGTGTCGGCTGGTGGAGGGAGCGAAAAGAAGAGGAGCATGGAGGCCTTGTGTTGGTCCGATGAGGCTAAGGAGGGGAGAAAGGTGGTGATCGATGCAGGCGCAGAGATAGGGAGACGGAGAAAGCACATGAGGCGGGCAATGGGGACGGAGAGGGCACAAGATGCACGCCTATGGGGGACAGGTGGCGCAGGGACGACGACGATCAGATCTTCTTTTTCCTTAATTCAAGATGATGTGATGTTGGGGTTGAATTTTGGGATTCAACAATTGGGGTCTGGGGAGATTAGGGATTTAGACTTTCGTCTTATTTTTGTTGTTGAGTTCGGTTCTCTAAGGTTCAGAACTGAACCGAAGTGGAACCGACTAAAAACTGAATTGAACCTATTAGTTTCAGTTCGTTTTCAGTTTCATTATTTGGGATTTTGGTTTTCGGCTCGGTTCGACTCGATTTTAGACTGATGAGCATCCCTACTATCGACTAATCTAAACAAGCTTTATGTCATTACTCCTTTTATACTATCCTAACTAGTTTTAGTGCACGCATATAGGCAAAATTACAGAAAACCACCCTTTAAATATGGGTGTTTTCACTTAACCACCCTTTAAATTCAAAATTATAGAAAACGACCCTTTAAATGGTATTTGCTTACAACTCACCACCCATTCAACTATTTTCGTTACTTTATCATTAAATATATTATATTTAATATTTTTAAACTCAAATTTGATTGTAAATATATTCAAATTTTGAATTTAAGGGCCCAATTATATTTTAGGGATCATTGTATTTATTTTTAAAAATAAGAATCAATAAAGCCTAGATTATTATCTTAATTTATGTTTGAAAATGTTTATAAATTTTTAAAACATTATATAAATTACTCTTATTTAAAATATAAATAAATAAGAGTAATTTCCATAATATTTTAAAATTTTATAAACATTTTCAACCATAAATTAAGATAATAATTCTAGGCTATATTTATTATTATTATTTAAAAATAAATAAAATAATCCCTAAAATATGATCGAGCCCTTAAATTTAAAATATGAATATATTTACCATCAAATTTGAGTTTAAAAATATTAAAATATAATATATTTAATGATAAACTAAATAAAATAGTTGAATGGGTGGTTAGTTGTAAACAAATACCATTTAAAGGGTGGTTTTCTGTAATTTTGCCTATATTTTTTTTATAAAATAATTTTATACATATGTAAACCATTTATATAAGTTAAAATAAAATTATCAGGAATTCTTATAATATCTTTTAAACATAATTAAATTAGAATTTAGTTCAAATTAATTAAAACTAAATATGATAATAAAACGAGAAGATATCACTTTATCTAAATTCTTTTTTGAATTTAAATAAATTTCATATTAACACCCGTTCAACTAACAATGTTCCTTTAATATAGTTCCATTAATTAAACAATATATTATAAATTATGGAATCTATTACATTTTAAAATCCGTTCAACTAATTATTTTCCTTTAATATAGATTATATTATATATAACACCTTCATTATTAAATGGATCTATATCTTAGTTAGAGCTGGCAATTCGGATTATCCGGCTGGGTTTGGATCGATCACATTCGGTTCGGGTCACTGATGAGTCGGGTCAACTTGATCAAAATTTATGCGTCGAGCTTGGTTGGGTCGAGTCAGGTCGGATTCAGTCAAAATCAAATTCAGATTGGTCAGGTTTCGGTCAAAATCGTGTTGGACCCATTCGGGTTTTCGATGAAATTTGGTCGGTCTCATTCAGGTTTCGGGTCAATATTCAGGTTGGTCTCATTCAGGTTTCAAGTAGAAGTGAGTCTATGTTTGCTTCAATCTTTCAACTGTTTGGGTTGAAATTGTTGAATCATGTTTGTTCGGGACTTTCGGGTAATTAATTTTATAAAATTGAATATGTATGTAATTCATGTTATTTGTGTATTTCAAAAAGTACTTTTGAAGTAAAATAAATATGATTCAATATATTATCTACTCATTGGCCCGCAAACTCATTGTATTCATCATTAATTTCATTGAATTTGGCAATATATTGTTTTCAGAATCATACTTGATTCATTGTCTAAAAGATAATTCACGTTATTTGTATGAATGTGTATTTGTGTCTTTCAAAAAGTAGTTTTCAATAAAATTACATATGATTCAATATCCTCATTGTACTCATCTATTATTAGTGAGAAATGAGAATTTTGAATTCAAATCGATCATTCATAATTCATTACATGAGTAAACGAGTAATGATTTACATCAATGTATATGAATATACTATGAGTTGATGATTTTTGTAGTTTCGAATAATCTTGTAAACTTTGTTAGTTAATCTTAAATACTGATAGAATATACAAATTATTGCCTATACGAAAATAACTAAACAAGATTACCTTAATCCTTGTATATAAATTCATCTCCGATTATTCGATGAATTAGAATATTCGATGGTTTCGAATATTCGATGCATTTAAAGTATTCCTTTCATCCCTCGTCAAATTTTGGAAAATAAGGTAATACTCCCTCGGTTAATTAAAACTTGTCATTTACTATTCATGCACGCTTTTTTAGAATGATAAAAAACTATATGAAATATTAACATTTTTTAAATTTGTTTTTATAAATTCATAATAAATAGTAACAAGTATGAAATTATTTTAAAAATATGTTAAAAAGGTTAATATTTTATATAGTTTTTAACACCTCAAAAAGCGTGCGTGAATAGTAAAACGTCAAGTTTTAATTAACCAGGGAGTATAAAATTACGAATACAACTTATAAAACTATCATATTTCAATTATTTATGTTTGATTATTAAGTATTTAAGTAGATGATATAAAATTCGTTATAGACAAATTATTATCTTTCATGTCTAAATAAAACTATGATTTTATATTTTATTCATTTCAAGAGATTTGATCGATCATTTTATTTTTGGTAATTTTACTTATGTGAGATAATATAAAATTCTAAATACAAGTATTAAAATTAAGTATACAACTTATAAAACTATCATATATTCATATTCCTGTAATCTTTTTTTAAACCATATTCAATTATTTTTGTTTGAATATTAAGTATTTAAGTAGATGATTTTATATTTTATAAATATATCATTATCTTTTATAATTAAATCATTATCTTTTATGTCGACTGTAGTAGTCGATATCAAGTGCAGTGACAGAAAACTTGAAAATAGAAACGTTATTCGACAAAGAACGATCGAAAGAATTTAGGATGGTAAAGAGAACTTATGATCAAAAAAGATTCAAAGCGTGCACGGGTTTTGGTTTGTAAATTTATAAAACTAAAGCTTCCAAGGTAGGGGATTACCACGACAACAACCATGCATGCAACACACTCAAATCATAGAAAAGTTCATGCTTTTATCACCATAAGATAACTTTCGCAATCAACAAATAGGAATATAGAGGCTTTCACATAAAACCCTTTTTGTTTGTCTCTTTTTCATACTTAGGGTTTAGTCAACTTTCGCAAACAAATCCTAATTACTAACTAAATTCATAAAATAATTCACTTTCGCTTCATAGATTGCAAATAAGGAATTGTCCACTACTTTTGCAGCGAATTAAGCATGGGATAGAAGATGATAAACACATAAGAAATCAATGGTCCAAGCATACACACATGACTATTTTCGGGCTCACCACGCCCCTAGAAATAGGACGACTACTCACTCATGGTCATGATAGCATACATCATAAACATAAAAACTAAACCTTGCATAAAACTAAAACCTTTAAAAAGTACAACCATCTTCTTCTTCACTCTCTCTTGCTCTCGGTTGCCTCTTCTTAACTCTACAACTTGATTTACTCAAGTGGTGATGAATGATTAAAACCCTAGGCCTAATGCCTTTATTTATAAAACCTTAAACTTGCCTATTAAGAAAATAAACTCTATCTAAATTGGAAAATATAAATCTCTATCTAAATATAAATCTATCTAAATAAAACTCCCTAGGGTATAGTGGAAATTACCCATAAGGATATGAATATTTTAGGAGAAAAAAAAAAGAAAGATAAAAATGCGACTAAGTAATAACCTTCGAGTCGATGTCGAGTGGACATGTCGATATCAAGGGCCTCAACTTTGGTTGACCTCGGGTGGGTTGGTCAATACTCCTCTCTTCCTTCCTTAGCATCAACATGGTCTTCATTCTTCAGTCGACATCGAGCGAGGGTAGTCGATGTCGAGCTCTCTTCCAGTAGCTTGGCTTCTCCACACTAAGCCAATTTCAGCTTGATCCACAGTCGACATCGAGGTCGAGTAGTGGTTGATGGCTAGGATGAATCTCGACCACTCTCCTCCCTTTTCCAGTAGCTTAGCTCTTGATTTTCAGTCGATGTCGAGGGACAGTAGTCAACGCCGAGCTCTTCTTCAGCCCATCTTGCAATTACTCAAAAACGTTCCAAATCCTACGAAATTAAACAAAAACTTGTGTAGACCTCCATATCTTGCAAATAAACATAAACTACACAAATTCTCTACTTTCCCAACCTAAAAGTATAAAATATGAACAAGAATTGGAATTAAAAAAAGTACAAAACATAGTTAAATAGGCGCACATCACTTCTTTCCATTTCGGTAACTTAAATCTCCACTTTTTGGCAGTCGACGTTGATAAGACTTGGTCGACATCGATAGGAGTTGGTCGACATTGACCTCTCTTCCAGCTTGTCTTCTTCCTTGCAGTTGCGTAAATTTTGTTCTGATTTCTGCAAAATTGAACCAAAACTTGTGTAGACCTCTATATCTTACAAATAAGCATAAACCACACAAAATCATAGCATTCCCAACCCCTAATGCATATAAATGATAGAAATTGGAATAAAAATAAGAACAAAACATGCTCAATTATGCGCACATCAAATCACCCCCATACTTAAGCTTGTTTGTACCCAAGCAATACTTTTAATGGTCACACAGCGGATGAAACTAAACTCTCAACATCGTAGATCCATTCTTATATAACCGCTAATAATTAATTACCATCCTCGCAAAGGTACATTTTGCCTTCAAATTCATGTATGTGAATAAAAAGCAACATCTCACACAAAAGGAGGGTTATGCAAAAAACAATTTCCTACGACAAACCATCAATAATCAAGAGGACTTTTATACGCATGGTAAAGTGAAGGTAAAAGGCATAGTGGTGGGCTATGTTTGGGCAATATGGTGCTAAATCCGGGGAGAAACTTCCAAACTTTCTTTATTGCTTTGATGTACTTTCTCCGTTGTGATATTTCCACATCCCTCATCCTCCCTTAATGTCTCTCATTGCTCTTTTCACTATAATACTTTTACCTCTCTAACCTTAGCATTGCCTTCTCGTGAGTCTCAAACATGGGTGTCATGAATGACCCCGAATACTTAGCGCTTTGGACTCCTCACCTTGGTGTCCCATCTTGCATGGATTTTTTTTCCTACGCAAGCAGGGTCGATCTACCATAACTTCTTGATGACCTGATTTTCTTTTACTCATTAAATTTTAAATATAAAATATCTCATGTCATCAACTTCATAATAATTTCCCATCTTGCATTAATTTTTTCCTACGCAAGCAGGGTCGATCTACCATAACTCCTTGATGACCTGATTTTCTTTTACTCATTAAAATTTTAATATAAAATATCTCATGTCATCAACTTCATAATAATTTCAATACATACATAACCATATAACAACTCCATAACATGACTTTCATTTCTCAACATATTCCACGGATGGGTCAAAAGGTATACATAATGGGCAATATATGACCTTGTGGAGCAAATATAATGTAAAGAACATATAACTTAGATATGAAGTGAGGGCTAATAAGCATGCGTATGAAGGACAAATTTGGCACAAATGGCAAATAAAGTCCTCAATCATCTTATTGTGCATATGTTAAAAGCAACTTCAATCTTACATTGCTAGCAGCCGACATCGACAGGGGTGGTCGACATTGGTAGCAACTTTCTTCTAGTGATGAAATCGATGTGAGTGGCCTTTTGTAATGCAGTCGACATCGATTGGTATGGGTTGACATCGAGTGCTTCCTTTTTGTCTGCAACTCAGAGTGATCGAGATCGATCACAATTGCTCTTGATGACCTGGCATGGTCGACATCGGGGTCTTGGGTCAACATCGAGTGCCTTCACAACTTCTTCTTGCACCTATAACTCATTAGCTCACATGTTTCTTAAAACAAAGTACAGTTTTAAAACCAAAAAGTCAAAACCAAAAATATCCTAAAACCCAAAACTATCCAAAAGGGGTCTATGTACATGTTCTAGACTTTTAAGTCGCTAGGCCAACTTCTTTTGTGCTTTTATCGAAGTAGGGACATATAAGGCCCATATGGCTTGGACCTCCTCTTCTGGGCTGTCGAGCTCAACTCTAAAAATAACTCATTTCTTGTCTTTGAGCTCTATTCTCCATGGAAAAACTCGGTGCACAGTCACTACTCCGTCTTTCCTTTCCCCTGCGTCCATCCGCTTGGATCCCTTCATGCTTAATTGGTTGATGAACACCTTGTTGCCCACCTTGTATTCTCTTGACCCTTCATTCTGGGTGTTAGTAACACGAACGTACCAAGATACTCGCTTCATAGGGATATGATCAATTGAGTTAGGGGGAGAAGGATCTTTACCTGGCCTTACCTCTTCACAGTTGATCGATATGTCTTCTTTCTAGGGAGGTGGTTGACATCGACCAATAGGGGTCGACGTCGAGTGCAGCTTTTCTTCTGATGTGGAAAATGAGGGAGTTGGAGGTTATGGAGGCATGTCGATCAGTGTGGGTCAATATCGACTGGGTTCAGTCGACATCGAGTATAGTGGGTCGACATCGAGGGGATCATCTGTGTCAACCCCATACTTAGCCTCTGGCATGTATCTGGGCTCATCGTCTGTGGTCGACATCGACTAGATGTAGTCCACATCGACTTCTATCTCAGTAGGGTCCTCGCCTTCTTGATGCCAAATTGTTATGATCTCATCCATTTGGGCCTCCATGGCCCTCAACTCTAGCTCCTCCGTGGTCATAGTCCTCTCCATGGGTTCCTCACAAGGGATAACTCTTCCTCTTGTATATAGCGACTTGACCTCCATTTGATTGAATTTCTTCAGGGTGGGATTGAAGGAAAATTCAATTGCCTCATTGTATAATGTGAAAGACAATAGTCCCTTCTTCACATTGATATTGGCATCGGTTGTAGCTAGGAACGACCTACCAAGGATGACAGGACATAAAGGATCTTTCGTCATATCTAACATAATAAAATTCGTGGTCACAAAGAACTTGCCCACCTTAATTAGAACATCATCTATAATTCATGTGGGCTTGATGAAAGAGTTGTCAGCCATATATAATCTCATACCCATAGGCTCCAAAGCTCCAAGATCGCAAAGAGCTTTGTAATGATGTTAGTCTAGCCCAATGGTGATGGAAAACTTCCCTGGATCGCTTCTCTTCTCTGGGAAGTCCATCTTGCTGCACTCCCCTGTGATCTCAGTAATCGATCGCTTCTTGCTTAAGATATCCTTTAGAAACCATACATAGGATGAAATTTCATGAAGAGCCTCCGTGAAAGGTATGGGGACATTGAGACCTTGAAGAATCTTCACAAAGAGCTGGAAGTTCTTGTCTGTTGGATCCCTTAAAGTTCTAGAGGGATATGGGAGTATCTTCTTAGTTTTCTAAGCAAAAATAGTCAGTGGAGTTGAGGGAGAGTTGTCGACATCGACCAAGGGGGGTTGACATTGAGTTGTGTAGTCGACTTCTGGACAGGTTGCTGGATGTGGTCAACATTGACCAGGGGCTGGTCGACATCTGGGGCAGTCTAGTTGACTTCGACTGTGGGGTCGACATTGACTGCTTCTCTACTAACCTTGTTTTCTTGCGCGGGCTCTCAATTCTACAATTCCTTCCCACTCCTTAGGTGGATGGTAGCGATGTGTCTGGATGATTGCCCCTTTGAATTGGCCTCTAGTTGTCCTGGGAACGATTCATCTTGTTGTGGGATTTCGGAAGCCAATTGACCCAGTTGGGTCTCCATGCTCTTCCTCCAAACATCTATCTTACCAAGCCTTGAGTTAATGCCATGAAGTTGGGTGTGGATGGCATTATTTGCTTGCTTGTTCTCTGCTTTGTTTCTTTGCATCTCGTCAAGGATGAGTTGCAAGTCATCCTTCCTTTTTCTCTCCGGGTGGCCAGGCACTCTATATGGTGGGGGATCCCTTTGGTGTTTTTAGGGCTGATGATAGCCCAAGTTTCCTTGATAGTCTCTATGGTTGGGGCCCCTCACAAACCTAGCTTCTTCGTGGTTCTCCACCAATTGCACTTGCTCCGTGTAGGGGCAAGTGGTAGTGTTGTGTTTTTTAGACCCACACTCTAGGCAAGCCTGGTTGTTGGTTAAGAACCTCACTTGCTTTTGCAGCCGCCTCACCTGGACCTTCATAATTTTTCCTTTACCTCCGATCCATCTCCTTTGATGGCTCATATAGTGGCATAGATGGACAGGCCTCGCGCCAGAGGCCACAAGAGTCCCATTAGTGTTGTCAAACTCTACTAGCCTTTCGATGATATCCCAAGCTTGATGTGGTGTAAGCTCAAGATACATATAGGTGGTGTAGGTGTTGATCCGCTCTCATGTTAGCACGTCCAGGGCGTTGTAGATGATCTCCTAGATGACATATGGCGGTTGCCCATGGGTAGGGCAAGATTTAAGCAAGTCCTTGTAGCGCTTCCAGACTTGTGCTAGTGTTTCTCCATGCCTCTGCTTGAAAGACATAATCTTTTGTCTTATTTGCGCCGTCTTGAATGGTGGAAAGAACTTGTTGTGGAATAAGTCCCCACCCCACGTGTGGATGGATCATGGGGTCAAGCATTCTAACCATTGCAAAGCCTTTCATGTAAGTGACCACCTGAAATCTTTTAAACGCACATATTCAAGATTGACATCGTCAGCAATAGTGTCACATAAATCAATATAAGTGGCTATGTGCGCCATAGGACATTCAGAGGCCTTTCCCTCAAAAGCGTGTCTCCTAATCTCTACAATAAAATTAGCTTTTATTTCAAAAGATACGACAGGGAGGATTATAGGAGATTTAGGCACCGCCAGCGTAGGGTGCAAAGAATCTTTCGCATTCTGCGGGATCTGGCTAAGTAGCTCCTTCTCTCTGGGCTTGGGTTTCATGATCAACCCTTTCCTCCAATCTCTGTTGGACCTGAGTGCATTCGGTGTCCTTTGTATTAAGCTCCTCAATTTGCTCTCGAAGCCTTTGGAGCACTTATTGGGTGGTCTCTTCGTTTTCCGTCATCCTCTTTACTCTTTTTTGTAGACGAAGGAAGTGTTCCGGATCGTCTAAAGCTTGATACTCTGATGTGTGATCAATGCGTCGCATGCACCTTCAAAAAGCACTAGAGAGAAATGTCAGAAAGACTAAATAGGGTGCGGTTGATGGCTTCCCCGACAATGGCGCCAAAATTTATTAGGGGATAATGTCTTGCTATAAAATATATGAATGAAATATCAAGCAGACCAACTCCTATCCTAGCAAATAAAATTACAAGACTCCCTGTTGTAGTGGAAGAGAATCAGGATCGATCCACAAGGAAGCGAGTCAGTGGGTCCTGAGTAGTCATGATGAAATGTCCTCTGTAGTATCGACCAGAAGCCTCGATATTGACAGAAGCGGTCGATGTCGATAGGGTTGTTGATCTCTTTAGCAAAACCTGTAGCAACACAAATAAGCAGATCGATATCGACTAAATGTGGTTGATATTGCGTGAGCACTAGCGTGGTTGACACAGCAGACCATTGACCTTCAATCAAAAGAAAAAGAGAGGTCGATATCGACTGAAGCAGTCGATGTTGAGTGCAATAACAGAAAAATGTAAAGCATAAAATTTGTTCGACAAAGAATGGTCGAAAGAATTAAAGGGTGCAAAGAGGAGTAATTATTAGAAAAGGTTTAAAGGCTGGATTTTGGTTTTGTAAACAATTAAACTAAGGCTTCCAAGGTAGGGGCTTACCACGACAATAACCATACATGCAACACACGAGAATCATAAAAAAGTTCATGTTTTTATCATCATACGATAGCTTTTGCAACCAACAAATAGAATCATAGAGGCTTTTACATAAAACATATCTATTTCTATCCTTTTCATAATTAGGGTTTAGTCAACTTGCAAAAACAAATCCTAATTACTATCCAAATTCATAAAGTAATTCACTTTCGCTTGATAAATTGCAAATAAGGAATTTCCTATACTTTCGCAGCGGACTGATCATGGGATAGAAGATGATAATCACATAAGAAATCATAAATTCAAGAACACACATGGCTATTATCATGCTCATCCCGACCCTAGAAAGGGGACGACTACTTACTCATCATCATGCAAAACATCATCATAAACATAAAAAGCATAAACTTGAATTGAAACCGAAATATTACAACCGCGAATCGTCACTTCTCCTTCTCTATCTTTCGGCTGCAATACATACTCAATTACATTTTGCCAAAACATATTTCACATAAGATAGAACATGATAATCACATAAAACAATGATGAATTCAAGCACACACATGGCTATTGTTAGGCTCACCCCAGCCCTAGAAATGGGACGACTACTCACTCATCATCATGCAAAATATCATCATAATCATAAAAATCATAAACTTGAATTGAAACCAAAATATTACAACCAGAAATCATCTCTTCTTCCTTCTCTATCTCTCAACTGCACTACATACCCAAGTCATAGGTGTAGAAAGAACTCATGAGATGCATAAAACTCAAATCGATCTCCATGTGATAAGCAATTAGCATGATCATGCCTCCAAATGGGATAATATGAGCATGACTCTGACAGTGCTGACTAAGCACCTCCTCGCAGGCCCCAAGAAACAACTGGACCCAATTTGGAATCACTATAGAAAGTTGAACTCAAAACTCTATGGCAGAGTCAGAGATCGAATGAGGTGTGTAATAAGATAGTCATAGTCTCCGCCCTCATATCCCTCTAGTACCCTAGTCACTACTGCCTATGTCTCTGTTGGTGGGGGTAAGTCCATAGCAACTCTCCAAGTAGAGGTCCAGTGTCTCATCATGCCAAAAGGAAAGGCTAGAGTGCTATTTGTTTCCAAGCACTCTCTCCCCATCAATGGGAAACGAATATCGACATTAGACCATATGTCTAGGGCCGCGAGAAACTCACGCACTAAATCTGGGTAAGTTGGGGCACTCCTAATCATAAAATCACTCAAACCACCATTTGAAAGCAAAGCTAAAACAGGCTCAAACAACCCAAGCCATCGCAAAGTATTCGTTTCAAAGAACTTAGTTGACAGGTAGCGTCGACATCTTAGCTTGCTCTATCGAACCCTATCTACTCCAATAAGTTATGGTGGTATAGTCATCTATGGAATAGTCTTCATAATTAAAAAAAAACAAGAGAAGAGATCGGAAGAAACTCACAAAATTGAATAAAACACCAAACAATAGAGAATGGCCGGCGTTGGTTGAAAAGCAGCAAGCGTCGTTTTTTTCTAGGCAGCGTCTGTGCAACTCCGAATCTATGAAGTCATTGTTTGGACGTCGAAAAATCTTCAAAAGGCTTCCTTGTTGCTCATAATTGATCGAAAAATCTTAGATGAACGTCGTGAATGGGTGTGGGTGGTTGTGGTTGTGAAAAGGAAGGATTTTTGGTGGGGGATTGTGGTGTGAAGTTGAAGATGATATAGGGCGATGAAGAAGGTGGGGTAGAAGGTGGTAAATGGATGAGATAAGGTGTTTAGATGGTAGTGGGTCGGAAAAGTGGAGCTTTTTGATCGGATTTCGGGCTGAGGTGGCCATAATTGGGTGATTAGAGATGGTAGGGTTTAGGGTTTTGCGCTTGTTTGGGGAGAGGGTTTAAGAGAAGAGAGGAGAGGAAGATGGTGGGTTGTGAATTTATATGGAAGGGTAAATTAAGATAAGGTTAAAGATAGAAAAGTTGTCCGATATTTCCCCTCACTTCAATTTCATTTTTTTCGAAAACTCATAGAGTGGCGGGTGCCGGTTTCAAGCGGCGGTCGCCGTGGCTAATGGCAGGACTGACGGGCGCCATTTTTTCCTGCAATTCTTCATTTGTTCTTTTCTCACTCGATTCTCCCTGTAACTTAGTTCCAGAAAAGAAATATATGAAAGCCAAGAAAACTATACAAATATATCCTACTTTTATTGAACTCAAAAACAAATGCAAGAAATTGAAGCCTAACTAATTATCTCGGGTTGTCTCCCGAGAAGCACCTATCTTTCACTTCATTAGCCCGATGTTCTTTCTTTCTTGCCAAGTCCCTCCACCTTGGTCACCCAAGCCTATCCTTTTCTTAAAAAGTGCAGGCACCCATGGAAGATACGTCGTGCTTTTCATGTGCTCATATAACAAATTAACCTTTTCTTTAGTTTTCATTCGTTGTTTTCTCTTAATAGTGCATAACTCCTTTAAAAATTTAGCATTGTGAGGTACAAATTTAAGAAGATTGAGAATTGGAATGTTTTCCTCATAAACACATACAAACGATTGTTTTGTTTGTGTCATATATGTTGTCTAGCCGATCTAGTCCAAAAATCACTCAAAAAACAATACACAAAAAAACCCGAAAGAAGAACCAATTGATGGAACATAAAAATATATATGATCAACATAAGTTATTGGCAGGGGCGGCCGCAGGGTGTGGCACACGTAGGTGGCCGCCACACCATTCAGTTAGGGATGGATCTAGCCCATTTTACATAATATATATAATATAAGTGTGTATATATTCACATTGCTAAGCTAGAACATTTGGTAAAGAAGTAAAAGGGGAGTAGAAGAGGCTCAGGTTCGAATCCCCCTATACCAACTGCCACTTTAATTTTTTCCTTTACTATATATCACTCTTCATTTTTTTTCCCTCTCTATCTTCATTATTTTTTTTATATCTTCAATCTTTTTTTAAATAGTTGACTTATTAATCCCTAATATTTAAAAAATCTTTGATAATTAACATTTTTTCCATCTTTATTCTTTTTCTTAAATAGTTGACTTAATCCCTAACACTTGAAGGATCTTTGATAATTAAACATTTTTCTTATCTTCATTCTTTTTTTTAAATAGTTGATTAATGAATCTCTGAAGCTTAAAGGATCTTTGATAAGTAATTAACTCTATTATTGCTAATTTAAATATAGATAAAATATCATCTCTAATTTTTCGCTCAATGGATATATATAGTGACAAACAGAGGAAATACCTTTTCAAGTGACAAACAGGGGAAACAAGTAAAATTATGTGGCAATCCAGCCTACCCAATATTATAATCCTGGTTCCTTGACTGTCTTCAACCAAAGCGAACTTATATTATGTACTATTTAATCTTCCATATGTATTCACTTTAAATGCAGATTGAACAATATTTGAACTTATTTAATCTTTCATATTACATACTATTTTGTGGATGAATTGGTGATGATGCTATTTTCCTATTGAGGACTATAAATTTACAAGTGCAAAATTTCGCCCAATCTTTCAAAAACTCCTTCGGCCGCCATTGGCTATTGGAATATTAGTGGCTCAAAACGACCCTTACTGTCGCAAGATATAAAATACATTCGGTACTCGAATAAATTAGATATCCTAACCTTAGTTGAAACCAAAGCCTCAAAACTGCCTCCACCTGCAGATATTAGAAAAAGGTTTTTTTTATAAATGTCATTTCATTTTATCTACTAGACTAAAAAGGCAGAATATGGATTCTAATTAATTAAACAAAATAATGACATGAACAATCTAACCATTTTAGAAAAAAATTATCTAGTCTTTATGATTAAAACTAAATTTGAAGGATATCACCTAGCTCTCTTATTTCTCTATGCACCTTCTAGCGATCGTGAAAAAAAAATTTATTATGGGATAACATCTTTAGAATGGTCAATTCTCATAGAATGCTTATCTTATTATAGAAGATCTAAATGAAATAGAAAATGATACTGAAAAAGTGGGGGAGCTACTCTCTCACCTGCCAGATTCCGTAGAACGAGAGCTATCAAAGAGGAACTAAACCTATTCACATTGTCATTTAAAGGCTCCCCTTTCACCTAGTGGAAAAATAATAACACAAACAATAATACTTACGAATGACTTGATCGAGTTCTGCCTCATCGGAATATTTTGACTATCTTTCACATTGTATATGTCCAATATCACCCATTTTCTTCTGATCATTGCCTCATTACAATGCAAATTGGCAACAAATCAAATAAAAAAAGGTTCCTTTTTTTGCTTTGAAATGGATTGGGCCGATAACCCAGAATATGAATTGCTGGTTAGAAAGGCATGGAATAACAAGTTAAAAGGATCGATGGCCTGTATATAAACTTGTCTAAAAATAAAAATTGTTGAATCTAAAAGACTCTGATTGCAATTTGAAAAATAAAGCTGAATTGGTTTGAAGATGTTAGGTAACGAGCTCTATTTTCTCATTTTGTTCTTTTGAGAAGTGGGGAAAATAGGAAGTTTTATGACCTTACTTGAACATGATATGTTCTACAGGCTCATGCCTTTGTATCCTTGAGTTCTAAGGAAAAAGGAAACCAAGTCTAGAGGATGAACCATGACCATGTGAACATCGTGCAATTAATGGCAGCCCTAGCTCCTCCCACAGTCAGCTGTAGAGAAATGTCCTTGACTCCTTGTGAGCTTAAGGCGGTCACATGGTTGCCTGATATACTCACTATTTACCACCTTTTTAAAAAAAAAGGAGGGAAAAAGGAAAGTTCTTCATAATTTTATTTGATTCTTTTCAAATTGGGTAAAAAACCAAAAATCATGTGGATTATGAAGTTAATATTTGCATAGTCCATATAATCTTTGACAATTTACATATTAAATCATTTTTCCCTCCTTTTTTTTAAAAAAGGAGGGAAAAAGGAAAGTTCTTCATAATTTTATTTGATTCTTTTCAAATTGGATAAAAAACCAAAAATCATGTGGATTATGAAGTTAATATTTGCATAGTCCAGATAATCTTTGACAATTTACATATTAAATCAAGCTTAGCAATGTAAGAACTAAAAACCATATAACCAAAAGTTTGGGAAAACGGAAATCGATTTTGAGCGGAAGCAAAAGCGATCAACATTAAAAACGAAAGATCGAACTGAGAAAAATGCAAGATCAGCGAACACAAGCGATTTTACATGGTTCGACAATGCCTACATCCACAAGGCCTTAAAAGTTGGCCAAATCCACTATAGAGAGTTCATAAAAAAAAGATGAAACAAGTAACAAATACAAACAACCCTAGATCTAAACATGCATTTGAAGCAGAAGTACAAGAGAGGAAGAGAGAATCCCCCTATGTGGGAAACCAAAGATCGAAGACGGATTCGATCTTCAAACCCTAGATCTCAGAAGGAAAGGAGAGTGGTTGCCCAAACGGATGTCGGATCTTGAACTACCTTTAGAGAGACACCAACACCTGTCTTCAACTCCAAGCGCTCTCAGACCATAGGCCAAGAGCTGAAAAACCAAAACCCTAGAAACCCTAGCAGAGCGTTTGTGAGGAGAAAGAGGCGAGAAGTTGAAGAAGTGAAGAGGCAGGTGGAGAGGAGAGATTATATAGCTAGGTCAAGACCCAAGCCAATTAAATGCAGCATTCCACTTTAGGGTTAAACAACTCCCAGCAACCTTAGGATACCAGTTGCATCCAGCTTCCGAGATCTTTGGGCCATTTTTGGGCTATCATACCCAAACACAAATTCTTCACTTTAATACTTTACACATATTTTATATAATACATATTATACCTTATGCATTAACACGTACCAATATTATAGGATTAGTCTTGTTAGAGGATCAATCCTAAAGTAGACTCAATACAACTCAGTCAAAATCAAACATAATAGTGTATCGCATAGGCATAACATATACTATATGATACTCCCTCCGTTCGGCAAAACATGTCACTTTACTATTCACGAACGTTTTTTAGGGGATAAAAACTATATAAAATATCTAGTTTTTTAATAATATTTTTTAACAATTTCGTAGTTATTATTAATAAGTACAAACTTGTTAAAAAATTTATAAAAAAAAATATTTCATATAGTTTGTATCATTCTAAAAAAGCGTGCGTGAATAGTAAATGATATGTTTTACCGAACGGAGGGAGTATATATGTATAATCATCATTCACACATACATGTACACACACAAAATAATATTACATGTAACAAAAAGACTAGGAAAGTAAACATATAACATTACAAACACCCTTCTACTTTTCTAAGTCTTGCAATAAGCAGACTCAGAAATTAGCTCGCACACACGTCACAAAGATTAAGGGAGTTCCTCCAAATGAAGGAAATTCGTGCAAAACAAAAATTTATCACAAGACACAAGCTTTGTACCAAAATTTGCATGATTAACTCATTTGATAATAAAAAATTTGGAAGGCAGCTTGAGTTATGCATTATGTTGTGTTTACTATGTTAACTATCCTTTTTGCTCAAGTGCATTGGTGATAGTATCCACATAATGTACACTGCTATGGAACTTGTATACATTTTCTTCCTGTATTCATGCATTAGAATTAGAATTTTTCTTGTTAGATGTAAAAGTTGGAAAAATACAAATACATCTTTCTAGAAGAACCCATTCTAGTCTTTGCTTTTGCGATGCTAATTGATTTATTATAGCCTTAAGTTTGAGCTAGCAATTAAACCTATTAATTTTGTTTTCTAATTTGCATTTCTAAGTAGGGGTGGGCACAAATCCCGCAAATCCCGGGCCCGTCCCGGTCCCGTCCCGGGTCCGACCCGATCCCGGTGGGATTTGGAAAAAAAATAGTGAATCCCGTCCCGGTCCCGTCCCGCAAAAATTATGCGGGACGGGACGCGGGACGAGGATTCCGAATCCCGCAAATCCCGTCCCGTCCCGCATATATATATTACACAATATATATATACACTTACAGTGTGTGTATATATGTATACAATTTATGTATATGCAAAGTAGTATACAGTTTGTATATACACATATATACACTTTGTCCACTGTATATACGTGTGTGTTTGTATATACTGTATATATACACATTGCCCACTTATGTGTATTGGTATGTCTCTCTCTATATATATATTTTGTAATTATATGTATAATGTGTATATATCTAAAAAATCGTAAAATTATATAAATATATTATATATATATATATATGTTACGCCTTTAAAAACCGCAAAATATATAGGAATTTAAGAATTTTTTATAATGTTTTTTATTTGAGGGAAAAGGTCCGTCCCGTCCCGGTCCCGTCCCGTCCCGTGAGGGATAAGGCCCGCGCGGAATTGAAAAAAAAAGTAGTGAATCCCGTTCCGATCCCGTCCCGCGCCCACCCCTATTTCTAAGTGTACTTAACTCTGACAGTGTGACAATTCTTGAGAGATGGTTGATTTTTTATGCTGGAAGGAATCCTTTTATTATGCATTTTTTATCGATAATGGAATGTGTTATGTGGTCTTTATGTGCCAGAGTAGCTAAATTAGTTCCATATGAGTCTTAAGAGAAGCCCAAATTGCATTCTTATCTCATGAGTTTAAATCAAACATAAATAATTTGAATCAGCCTTTCTGGTAGTTATTGTGTTCCATTCAAATGTAGAATTTTTTGCATTTGTCCACTCTTAAGTTAAACTCTTCTCACTTTTCTACAGGATTTGAAAGGGAAGGTGGTTGTATTAGATTTTTGGATATACTGTTGTATAAATTGCATGCATGTGCTTTCCGACTTCGATTATCTTGAGAGGAAATACAAAGACAAATAACTATGCTCCTCATCTTTGATCAACTTATTAGTCTTCATTGCTCTTTTTTTTTCCTGCTATTTTTTTCTCTTCAAGAATGTATATACATGTTCTATTTTTTGGTCTATTTTATGCATCTGAAAGTATCTTTATACATCAACAAACTTTAGCTATAATGCATGCCTTGTGTCCTATTTAGCCATAATTGACCTTCTGCCCTTGGCTACGATGTATGCATTTTGTTCTATTTAGCTAGCTATTGAATTGAGTTGACTAGATGTGTTGTTGGTGACTGATTTTTTTATCTTCCTGTCAATATTGCTTTCACTTTCTCTACTATTTCCCATCTGCAAGGAATTAGTTTCAATCTTTCATGATCTTCTTTGCTATTTCTCTTAGATGTGGACAATCTCTATTTCTATAGATTTTGATTGCATGTTTTTTGGATTTAAACTCTAAGTTTGATTGGTTATCCTAGTCTATGATGTTCTTATGTTTAATTTTGTTGAAACTTGGTGTTTGTCATCAACTAGCCTGTTATAGTAAGATCTTCATATACATGATGATGTCCCTAATAGCCTTCCTCTATTTATTTCCTGTTGTTCTTGGTATTCTCAGCTACCAGCTTTCTTCTCGCGCTCAATCTACATTCGTAAAGAACTCAATATACAAGTTGTGTGTTGTCCTTGATTTCTTAGTTACCAAAACTAGCATCCTTGGATGTTACTGAGGCATACAAAACTGAAACTTAAAATCACAATTTCCTCCTTATGTTTAGTTCATGCAGTTGTCTGAACCGAATCATTCTATTTTTTCCCTTAAATGTTGTTGAAGTTCTCTTGTGGTGGCAAGGGACTCGTTTACTTGCATGAAGGCTATCAGTTTCCTTTCTATTACCATGACTTTGTTTAGGGTTGCTTATGAATATCAACTTTACTTGTCCTATAACCTATTTGATTAAGATTTTATTTTATATTCTGATATGCATCTTATATTCATTTGGTCCATATACTGGTAAATTACAGCAAACCATGTTATATGATCTTCTAAATTGGAGCTTCTAAACTTCTTAAATGGGATTTTCCCTCATTTATTTCCCTGCTTTATATTTGTGAAGGTGTATTCTCCATTCAGAGTATAAACTTTTTGCTTTAGAATCTTAAAATTTTAATCAGCTAGTGTAATCTCTAGCTAGTGATCTCTGCCAAAACATGTCAATCTTAGGAATAATGTGGTGGAAAACAACCTTTTATGCTCTATGCATTTTGTGAATAATGTATTTATGGTATTCTTGATGTGAAAAATGAATCGATAGAATTCTATGTAATATTTATGCAGGGAGGATGTCATTCAAGTGGACACTTGGGTTAGTACATCAGGAATTCTTGATGTGAAAAATGAATCGATAGAATTCTATATAATATTTATGCAGGGAGGATGTCATTCAAGTGGACACTTGGGTTAGTACATCAGGAAAGAAGTTCTGTGTAATATTTGTGTAAGGAGGAATACTGTCAGAGAGTATCTCTCTCTTCTTGTAAATTTATTGTACATACATTATGTAGTTTTTGACATTTTATTATACGTGTAAATTTTATAATTAATGAAATTTAATTTTATATATAAATTGTGTGTATTATTTTATTTTTAAAAAAATATTGGATTTTTTAGCCTGGGTCTAAAGAATCTGGGCTAAAAAGCAGGATTTTTTTAATTTTTCACCCACACTTTAGTTACGGCTGCTTGCCGTGGAAAATGTGTCGTGTCTTTTATCAGGGTTGTTTAACCATCGATTAGGCCTGACTAACTCTTTTGTGATGGTTATTTGCCGAAGCTACTATATTTTTCCACCGCAGAAGTCGCCATGTTCTCATTAGCCATTGCAGAGTTGAAGCTAAATGCTTTTTACCAGCACAGGAGGGGCTTTTGACACTGATGAAGCCCCCCCAAGAAAATTATACAAGGGACCCACTTTCGATGGGCCCCTGGGGATTTGGACACGAGTAAATATTTTTATATTACACGGGCTTACCTGACACGCGAATCAATTCATTCGCTATTCAACCTGGGCCGCGCTTCACTCGCATTCATAGAATTTAATCATAATCCCGCATGTTTTCATGGGAGTTCATCCGTTTATTTCATATCGTGAGGGTTCATACCTGTCCGCGGAGATTAAACAGAGACGTATGGTTCGTCGCGGATATGTAGGCTTCTCCCCCTTCTTTCTCTCTCTACTTCTCAATTTTACGCGGTCACCTCACGGATTCCGCGATTATCCTCTAATTTGTTCCTCTCTTTTCTCTTTCTTTCTCCTCCTTTTTCGAAAAGGCCCCCCCCCCTCTCTCCTGTTCACTTCCCTATTTATATGGCTCGGCCAGGGTCCCTTTCTTTGACACGTGTCGTCATTGAGCTGACACGTGTGATTGTCGTGGGTGGTGGGCATGATGGACATGTGTCATCATTTTATGTCCGCGTCCCCCTTATATCCCAGTTCTCCTTGGAGACCGTTCCTAACATGTCCGCGTCCAATTCTTTGTTATTTCCGCACGGTTTCATCACAACTCCTCGGGTCGGGTTGAGTTCCAAGAGAGCTTAAAACGATTCGATTTTTTCCGCGGAAATATGTCCCTTCCTTCTTTTTGTAGGGGATAATCTGCATTTCTCGTCTTTGAAGAGCCTTAATGGGCCTGTTAAGAGGTAGCTTTGGGCCCGTCAAGGGTTTTCTACGGCCCATATTATTTTTGGGGGGGACTGAAGAGTCGGTAATTTTCTTATAAATTACCCCGTTCCGTTTTTACTTTTTCACTTCACATCTTTTGTCTGCTTGTGGTGTTTGCTTAGTTTCTCATCTTTCGGAGTTCCGCGTTGGTCTTTTCGCTTCTCGATCGAGTTTTCCGGCTGTTCTTTGTCTTCCGATCGAGCTTTTCGGTTGTTCTTCGTCTTCCGTTGAGTTTTCCGGTTGTTCTTCGTTTCCCGGTTGAGTTTTCCGGTTGCGTTCTCCGGTTGTCCTTCATTTTCCGAGGTAACTTCAACTTCTATTCTTGGGTTCTTGATTTGTTCTTGTATACCGCTTGTTTAAACATTATCACCTTTGTTAAAGAACTTTAGCTTAGCTTTCTCTTCTTTTTTCGTTTTCTTCTCTTAAATCTGTTTGGATCCTTCCCCCTTTTTTCGGTTCTGTTTCTTTGGGGTTTTTTGATCTTTTGGTCCGCGTACGGGTTCCTTTTCAGATCAGCTTTCTAATTCCTCGAAGGATGGCTAACTTTGAGGGGAACTCGGACGTACTGGACGAGTTCGAGAGGGAGGAAGGATGGAGAGAGGATCTTCCTTCGAATCCAGGAGGGGGTATTCCCGCGGTCGTCTTAGACTCTTCGTCTTCGTCTAGCGGGAGTTCATCCTCCGATTTAGGAAGTTCCTCCGACTCGTCTTCTTCCAGTATTTCTTCTCCAGACCGCGTGGGTCCTTTTGGTGATCCAATTAAGGTGAGGCGACGACGGAACCGCTCTGATCCTGATTATTATTCCTCTCCTTTTTTAACTTCTTCTTCTTCGAAGGGGGATGACGTTCATTCAAGGGATGTGGAGACCCAAGCTCCAACCGACGCGGGTGCCTCTTTCAGTCCTCGTCCATCAACTAGCGGTCGGGAATCTGAGTTGTCTTGGGTTCCTTATGCTGACTCTCCTGTAGGCTTTGCTGAGAAGTGTGCAAGAGTTCGTTCGAAGGATGTTCTCAGCGACCTCGACTTCCCATCTTATTCCCTTGACGATTTGGGTTCTTGTTCCTTTCGGGGAGAGTTCTCCCTTCGCGACCCTCAACCCTGCCCTCCTGTTATTTCCGAGAGGGTTCGTCCGCGTCGTTCTCCTATTCAAGAAGTGCGAGGATGTACGACGTTACTTGATCTTTCGAGTGTTGAAGCTTTGGCTCGGATATTTCCATGGCCAGCAGGCGTGGAGTTGTGTCTTCCCTCGGAGGGCGGAGGGTGTTTAGATGCTTATGAGGACTGCTTGGTAGTGTACGCGGCAAGTTTATCCCAAGGATTTCGCTTGCCTCTTCATCCTCTGTTCATAGCCTTCTTGTCTGAGTACAATTTGAGCCACGCGCAAGTTGTACCAAACTGTTGGATGTTTTTCGCCAGCTTTGTGATGCGCTGCAAGGATATCGGTGTGCTTCCAACGAAAAAATTAATGCTCAACATCTTTTCCTTGAAGAGAGGGCCTCAAGATCCTCGGTTCTACCAGTGCAACTCCAGCTGTAGTTATATCGAGAGGCTTTCCAGTAAGCCGAACTGGAAACATAAGTGGTTTTTGGTTCGTGACAAAGCTGGCGTTTGCCTTGAATTTAAGACTGTTCCTGGGTGGTTTAGTGCGGTCAAGAAGCCATGGGTTGCCCATTTAGATAAGTTTAAGGATTCCTTCGTTCATGAGCCAAAGTTACCGTGGCGATCGATGGTTTCGGCTCTTCGCCTTGAGATGACGGGGTTGAGTCTGCCTCATCCGCGATTAGGTGTCTGCCTTAGTCTTTTTCCATTTTTATTTTTGTGATTATCTTAGCGTTTCGTGTGTACCATTCACATGCTCTTATTTTTTCTTCCTTTTTAAAGAGGACTTGCGTGTTCCGCGAACAGTTATTCATGCCTTGTCTTTTGCTTCTTTCTTGGCAGACCTGATGGATTTGAATTCCCTAGCTGATCGCCATTCTGTTCAAGAAAGCGGAAAGGTGAGGAAGAAGAAGTCTGCCAAGCGTGCCCCCCGCCCGCCTGCTGCGCCTCAAGGAGCAGCGGTTGAGGACGCGGATAGGGCCAATGAACCTGTGGTGGAAACCGAGGTTGCGGCTTCAGATGTCCGTGAGAAACGTTCCGGTCCTTCGGGTGTGGACACTTCTCGTCCTCAGAAGAAAAGGAAGGCTGTGGGTTCATCTCGTGCCTCTGGTAGCGGGGAAAAGGAGGCGCTTTTTCTTCAAGGGGACGATGCTTTTCCCACCTTTCGTATCCCCGGCTTCGGGGTCGATGATCTAGTTCGTCTTCGTGGTTCAAAAAAATTTGCGCGGAACGAACGATCATGGGTGCGGCGCTTGGAATCGGATGACTTTTCTCTACAATTTGAGCGTGTGGCTGAGTGGGTAAGTTCGCGGTGGGGACCTTTTTATGTTTAGTTAAGTTTTTGTTCGATCCTTGTCCCCTTATTTTCGCTTCTTTCTTGGTTTCTTTTAGGTTAGGAGTTTCCAAATCGACTCAGAGAGGCGGCTGGTGTCTTTCGAGTCGGAGCTTTCTAAAAAGGCCGCTGAGGTAAAAGCGTTGAATCACAAGTTGAGGACGCTAGGCAACACTGTTGGCGACCCTTCCTCGGTGGAGAAATTCAAAAAGCGGGCCGTGGAACTTCATGAGAAGTTGCAGGCTGCCAATGAGGAGATTTCTACTTTGAGGGAGCAGAATTCCGCTTTGTCCTCCAAACTTGACGCGGAACTTTCAAATTCGGATGTCTTACGCCGTCAAGGAGAAGAGTATCATCGATCCGCGGAACAAATGAAGAAGGAACTGGAGACATCCGAGGCACGTCTCAGAGAGCTTCAAGTGGAGCATTCCATCGTTGAAGAAGATCGCGCCCTGATGAAGCAGGAGTTGGAGAAGCTTCAGTCCCAGGCTCCTCAAGAGGTCGCGCTCCGGTGGATGGGATCCCTTGAAGGTCTTAGGTTCTTGACTTCTGAGTGGTTCAAAACCGACGCGGGCACTTCCTTCCTCTCCTCAATAGCAAAATCATGCCTTCGATCTCCTGAGGGTGTTGAGCTTTTAAAGGACAAGTGCTTCAGTTACTTCCGAAAAGGGATGTCTGCTGGCATTAACCAAAGCGTCGTCCGTTCGCGGGCTAACCCCGGCGTTCCTTTGGAGAAGTTCGAGGTGAGCCTATCGGTTGCGGATTGGGGATTGACCCCAGAAGAGATGGCGGGGGAGGAACTCTCGGACGAGGATGAATCCGATGATGAAGAGGTCGACGTCGTCGCTGACCCCTGAGGCTTAGGGGTGTAACTTTCTTGTTTTTATCCGATTTTGCGGACGCTGGCCAATTCTGTAATTAACTCCTATGGTGACTGATCAATCTTGCGTTTTTTAGGTTCAAACAATGGTTCTTACTAACTCGCTTGCGAGATTATGTTCTTGTATATAACTACTCTTTTGTAGCAATTATCATCTTGATTGGCTTGGCCACTTGTGTTGTGGTTGATGAAAGTTTCTCGCCACTTGTCTGCCATGCTTGAATACTCTTGACTTATGTCTTTAGTTCTTTATAATTGTGGTTCCTCCCTCTGATGAGGATTCATGGCGCCTGGGATTTCTAACCCTTGGGCGTTTTTCAGCACTTTGGGATGCGTTGATCATCTTTCTTCACTCGTAGGATTTCTTTGATAATATCGGTTTTTAAAATGTTTCTTTCTACCCCTTTTTCTTCAACTTCAATTATCTGACTTATGTTTCTCTTTGACAGCCTCTCCCTAATCAATTCGAGGAGGAGTTCAGATCTCCTCCTCCGCGGAAGATTTTCTTGACTTCTCATGCCATTAAGAATCTTCAAGTTGAGGTGGAAAGGGGATCGGATGGTCGCTTATACCTTCGTTGTGGCTGGGATAGATTCGTTACTCATCACGGCTTTGTTGTTGGGTCATCGATGACTTTCTTCTACATGGGTCGTGCTTGTTTCAAAGTTTGCCCGCGGCGTGATTTAGAATGTGCTGAAATTGATGACTATGTTCCAGTTGTTTCTTCCAGAGACTCATGTTGAGCCGTTTATAAATTGGGAGAATCCATTCGCTGTATGAGTTTATTTCGTGAATAGAGGGAGCGCTTTGCTTTTGAAGTTCTGGAACATGGAGACCCACTCTTTTTATTTCGAAACAGATAGCGTTATACGATTTCTAGACCTTATTTAGTTCGAACGTTACTCCGTTCTTTTACACACAGACATTTTAAAAGGCATTGGGATTACAATGCTGGTCGCCCTTGTAGTGGTTCCTCATCCGCGTCCCTCTATTCCGTTGTAATCACAGTCGGGGTTTGCAACGTATACCTCGAAGATCGAATCTCCCTGGTATACGAAGATCAGAGAAACCCCAATGCTTATCCTGTTAGCTTCTACGAATCCGGGCCATCCGTCTGTGAACCAATAAATTCCGTCTGCGTCCACTTCGACTTTGACTTCAAGCTCGCGGTTGGATCGAGACCACAGATGCACCAGGTGATGCGCATCCTCCTCTAGGAGGACGTACATCAGTGGGAGGCGTAGAGATTGAAGTTGTTCTTCTGTAACGATAACTCTGTAAAAGGCTTTTGGTGGATTTTCGAACTCCATTTCTTTATTCTATGCATGATAATCTTTACAGGATTTCACGGGGTTCTTATATTCGATCAAACGCGCCGCGTGTTTCAGCTCGTCATCCTGGGGTTCCTCTACGTGGTGTTCCTTAGGCCACGTGTCTGATTTAGGCCTGAGCTTCGCCAGACCTTTGTTTTGTCTGTTGTTCCTGGAAGTTGAGTCGTTTCATTGAATTTACTTCTGCAGCTCTTGTGACTATATTGCCGCCTTGGTTGGCGAGCTCCCATTTCTTCAATTTTTAGAGGAATCTTATGCCAGATGGTAGTCATGCATGCTGCTCTTTTAGGCTCTTATAGGGGGTATCTTTACCCTTTTTTTTTTCTTTCGCTACCTCATAATTGCCTTCTTGGTTCTCCAATTGTGTTCATGGCCGCTCCTAGATCGGATAGGTGGGCCTTTTTCAGTCTATTGACCGTCTTGATCAGACATCCCGCTTGGTAAGTCTTCTTTGGGAACATGTGTTTTAATATTATTTATTCTTTGCATTTGATCTTTTGTTCTCTTTTGTTTCCAGCTCTTGCCTATGCGTTTTGAGGGTGAATTCGCGGGTGATATCCCTGAACAAGTTTTCCTTTCATCCCACCTCTTACGCGATTTTCCGGTTTGCGTTTACAAGGGTGATTACGGGATGTATTGGCTTTGTCATGGATGGAGAGATTTTATTGAATCTCATGGGCTTGTGGTTGGATCCTCTATGGTTTTTATCCACAAGGGGAATGCTCATTTTGAAGTCCAAATCATGGGTTTGGAGGACGGGGACGAGATCGTAGGTTATTCTCCTTTCGAGCCTGCTAATATTTTAACTAACGGTTTCTATCCGTGATTGGTTTTTCTCGTATCCTTTTGTAAGCCGAGGAGGTTATCTCCATTGGCACGTATTTTCTTTTGTTATGAATAAAAAATAGTTATGCCCAAGATTCTTCTTGGTCTTCGTGTGATTCAGACTTGTCTTTTCGATTCATGACTTTAGTAAGCCTATGTCATGTGGTGGTTGTGTTCTTCTTTTGAGGATCCTGAAAGATTCTTTCGAGAATATATTCCATCTCCTTTTCTTTGCGAGGTTATATAAGTGAGGGACAAGGGCGTTTTCTCCCCTAGTGTTTTTTTATTTTTAAATGGAGGCATCAAATGCGAACCCCTGGGCTTTTTACTTAGCCTTGGATTTTGAAGATCAGCTGCTGGAACGAGTGAGTTGTCTTCTTCTTCTTCTTCTTTTTCTTTGAGAAGATTTACTTCTTTTCTTTACGCCTTATTTGTTTTGTTCTTTCCCAGTCGCTGCCTGCTCTCTTTGAAGATGAGACAGGCGTTACCAACCCAACCCAAGTCTTTTTATCCCTGGACTCAACTGTGGATTTTCCGATCCAAATAGTCAAAAAGGACTATAGGATTTTTTGGCTTGTCAATGGTTGGAGTGATTTCCTTGCGTCCCAAGGGCTAGGAATGGGAACTGTCATGGTACTTCGCCATCGTGGTGGTGTTCACTTCGATGTTCGTGTGCTTGACGAGGGATCCATTTGTGTGGAGAATGGTTGGGTCATGTCGCCTCCGAGGCCGGTCATCCTTCCGGATGTGTGAAATCTCTTTTGCAATTGTTGTATCGCGTGTCTGCGTTTTCCTTATTCAATGTGTGTTATGGGACCAAGGAGAATGTTCGTTTTTCTTGTGACGTTTGTTTGTGGTCGTACTCCTCGTAGTTTTTAGACTTATGATCATGGCATTGAATTATGTTTGCAATTATTTTGATTTTTGTGGAGTCGCGCATCCCGGTCGGAGGAGCGACACGGAAAAATTTCCGATATTTGTTGTTTTTACACTTATTGATTCTCCCTTGAGTAATCATGGGTCCCAATAGAGAGATTGACGCGGAATAAGCTCCAGCATTATCGGTTTTTACGCTCGTTAGCTCGACCTTGAGAGATCAAGAGTCTCGATCAAGGGAGTGACGCGGAGTGAGCTCTAGCGTCATCAATCTTCTCGTTTGTTAGCTCGACCTTGAGAGATCAAGAGTCTCGATCAAGGGAGTGACGCGGAGTGAGCTCCAGCGTCATCGATCTTCTCGTTTTATACACTCCAGATCCGACACGCGTCCGCCAAAAGAAGTTAGGCCCAACAAACGTGGGTTCGCTCAAGGCCAGAAGCCCATCAGAAGCCCACAAGGGCTCTTGAAAGCGCCAAGGCGCCAAAACCTAAAAAATGAGCCTGCAAGTACTGACGTACCCGAGAACGAATAAAGCTGTTTTTCCTTTGCTGACTGATTTTCCTTCCCGAGAAAGGAAATTAATAAAGTTGTTCTTCCTTTGCTGACTGATTTTCCTTCTCGGGAAGGAAATTAATAAAGCTGGGAAATTAATAAAGCTATTTTTCCTTCACTCACCGTTTTTCCTTCCCGGGAAACTTGGGAAGAGACGTTTCGGAGAAGATACTCGAGTTTTGTGAATAAATAAAAAACCGAACAAGCGAGGGAACAGTGGCTCACAATTTTCCTATAAAACCGGGGACCAGATAACCCCTCAAGGCACACTATTCATCTGGAAGCATATAAACCAAAACAGTTCCAGAGAAAACATGGCATCAGGTGGAGGCCGCTCAAGGGATTTCATTCGATTGATCCAGGACGCTTCTTTTTTACAAAGAACGGTAACGCCCCTCTAAAAACCCCCTTACTAAACGTTCTCGTTTTTTACTTACGATTAATCATTTCATCCAAACAAACAACAGCCCCTGCCGGAGTGCTTCGAAGAGGAATATGGCCTTTTCGGTGTCGAAAAAATCATCCTAACCAATGGACTGGGAAGGAGGGGAACGCGCATCTTAGTAGAAAGGGACGAAGCAGGGGTGCTCTGGCTCACGCAAGGATGGAGAGCATTCACCCGGTCCAGGAATGTTCGCGTGGGAGGGGGCGTCGTATTCAAGTATCTGGGCGACGCGCGCTTCAAGGCCACCTACGTGCCTTCAGGGGAAAACACTTCAGAAGATGAGAGTAATGGCGGCTCCCCCTGAGAAAGGAGTGCTCCATATTATGTGTTTAGATTATCAAGCAAAAGGAAGCCTGTAATAAATAAGAATGTTAAACGAAAAATATTAAAACGACCAAGTGTCGAGGTTTCCTAAATCTTCTCGTTTGTTAGCTCGACCTTGAGAGATCAAGAGTCTCGATCAAGAGAGTGACGCGGAATGAGCTCCAGCGTCATCAATATTTTCGTTCGTTAGCTCGACCTTGAGAGATCAAGAGTCTCGATCAAGGGAGTGACGCGGAGTGAGCTCCAGCGTCATCAATCCTCTCATTCGTTGGCTCGACCTTGAGAGATCAGGAGTCTCGATCAAGGGAGTGACGCGGAGTGAGCTCCAGCGTCATCAATCTTCTCGTTCGTTGGCTCGACCTTGAGAGATCAGGAGTCTCGATCAAGGGAGTGACGCGGAGTGAGCTCCAGCGTCATCAATCTTCTCGTTCGTTGGCTCGACCTTGAGAGATCATGAGTCTCGATCAAGGGAGTGACGCGGAGTGAGCTCCAGCGTCATCAATATTTTCGTTCGTTGGCTCGACCTTGAGAGATCAGGAGTCTCGATCAAGGGAGTGACGCGGAGTGAGCTCCAGCGTCATCAATCTTCTCGTTCGTTGGCTCGACCTTGAGAGATCAGGAGTCTCGATCAAGGGAGTGACGCGAAGTGAGCTCCAGCGTCATCAATATTTTCGTTCGTTAGCTCGACCTCGAGAGATCAAGAGTCTCGATTAAGGGAGTGGCGCGGAATGAGCTCCAGCGTCATCAATATTTTCGTTCGTTAGCTCGACCTTGAGAGATCAAGAGTCTCGATCAAGGGAGTGACGCGGAGTGAGCTCCAGCGCCATTTGAAGTTATTGGTTATTCTTAGTAATTCATAGAAAACGCCCGCTAACCGCTTATCCAACTACCTGCGGGGGCGATTATTAAACCAAAGGACATTGTTCCAAGATTTACACAAAGTACTTTTTCAGACAATTGGCGTTCCAGGTCTTGTTTAGGATTTCTCCATTTTCATTCTTCAACTTGTAGGCGCCAGCTTGAATGACGTCGGCTACTACGTATGGGCCTTCCCAATTGGCATCCAGCTTTCCTCCTGTCTGCACTAGTCGTAGAACTAGATCTCCCTTCTGGAATTGTCGCGGGCGAACCTTCTGGTTGTGGTACCTTGCAGCGCGTCTTTTGTATTCTTCTGCTTTCAAGGCGGCCATCATTCTTCGTTCTTCCCTCAGATGCATTTCCACTTCAAGCGCTTCTTCGTTGGTCTGTGGTTTGAATCCGGAAACACGGGCTGACGGAATCATCCGCTCAACTGGTATGACCGCATCAACACCATAAACCAGAGAAAAGGGCGTCTCTCCTGTCGGCGTCTTCGTGGATGTTCTGTGAGACCACAGCACTAAAGGAAGGAGTTCTGCCCATCTCCCTTTGGCCGTGTCTCCCAATTTCTTCCGTATGCCCTCCAGGATTTGCCGATTGGTGACCTCTGCTTGTCCGTTCGTTTGAGGGTGCACTACAGATGAGTATTTGAGATTAATATTGAGATCTTTACAGAAACTTCGGATGGTTTCGCAGTCGAACTGGGGACCGTGGTCAGTGATGATTGATTCCGGAACTCCGAAGCGGCAGACCAGATTCTTCCATAAGAATGTTTTTACCTTTTCAGCCGTTATGAGTCCCATGGCTTCCGCCTCCACCCACTTGGTGAAGTAGTCCACAATCACGATCACGTATTTCAGCTGGCCAGGCGCGGTTGGAAATGGTCCTAAAATGTCCATTCCCCATAGGGAGAAAGGGCAGGCACCATGGATTTCTTTCATAGTTTCCGCGGGCTGATGGATAGCATTTCCATATTTTTGGCACGCGTCGCACTTTTTGATGAATTCCTGAGCATCTTGCTTCATTGTCGGCCAATAGTATCCCGTCCTCATGATCTTAACTGCTAGTGCTCTCCAACCTTGGTGGTGTGCACATACACCAGAGTGTAGCTCTTGTATAATCATCATTCCTTCCTCTGTAGCAACACATGTTAGGTCTGGCTGTGCAAAACCTTTTTTGTATAGCCGTCCATCGCGGACAGTGAATCTTGCTGCTCTCATCTTGATTTGTTTAGCCTCATGCTTTTCTGTGGGAAGAATTCCTTTTTCTAGGTATTCCGCCACGGGTGTTCTTCAGTCGTTTTCTCCATTTGTTTCAATGAAGAAAACTTCTTTCACTAGCCCACGGCTTTCTCTTTTCTCGAATATGAATTCTGCACCGACCTCGGATGGCATTGTCGCGCCGACCCTTGCCAGAGCGTCTGCCTGTTGATTTTCTTCCCTCGGGACGGCCGTTATTTTGAAATTCAAGAAGGCCTTTCGTAAGGCCAGGACTTTTCTCAGATAGTCCGGCATCAAACCCATTTTGGCCTCATAGTCCCCTTCTATCTGTCTTGCCAAGACCTCAGAATCTGTATATGCAATCACACTCCTAGCTCCTCTTGACAGCGTTATTTCTAAACCTGCTATGAGAGCTTCATACTCAGCCGCGTTGTTCGTTGCTTGGAAGGCAAGCTTATAAGCGTAGTTTGCTACCTGTCCCTCAGGGGATACTAAAGCTATTCCAGCTCCACTACCTGCTTGATTGACTGCTCCATCAACTCTCAAAACCCAACTCCCTTCTTCAAACGATGCTTGTTCTTCAAAACTTGTTTCACAGATGAAATCTGCCAGGGTTTGTGCTAGCGCTGCCTTCCGCGGTTTGTAGTCAATATCAAATTCCGACAATTCCACTGCCCATTTCGTCATCCTTCCTGAGAGGCATGGGGAGTGCAGGATTTGCCTTAAAGGAAGGTTGGTTAAGACCTGGACTGAGTGGTCTTGGAAGTAAGGCCGTAGTCTCCTTGCCGCGAATACTAAACACAGAATCATTTTCTCGATCGGTTCATATCTCGTTTCAGCATCTTGCAAGAATCTGCTTATGTAATAAATCGGATATTTCTCTTCGCGGGTGAGTACTGCACTGATGGTCGCACTTCTGACAGCCAAGTAGAGGTATAGGTCCTCAAGCCTTTCGGGTCGGTGTAAGGTTGGCAGCTTCGTCAGATAATCTTTCAACCCTTCGAGTGCTTGTTGTAAGTCTGGCGTCCACTGGATCGGTCCTTTCTTCTTTAGCAGAGCGAAGAAGGGCAGAGATTTATCCGCGAGACAAGAGCAGAATCGGCTGAGATAGTTGACCGCACCGTTGAGAGCTTGGACTTCTTTGATCGTTCTGGGCGGTCGCATCCCTTGAATCGCTGCAATCTTTTCAAGGTTCACATCTATCCCTCGCTAGCTAACCAAGAATCCCAAAAATTTTCCAGAATCAACACCGAAAACACACTTTTCCGCGTTTAAGTTTAATCCTCCGCGTCTCAGAGAGTCGAAGGTCTCCTGCAGATCAGCGGCGTGATCCTCTGCTTTCAAGCTTTTTACCACGATATCATCTACATAGATCGATACGTTTCTCCCAGTCTGGGCTCGAAAGATCTTGTCAACAGTTCTCTGGAATGTGGCCCCTGCATTCCTTAACCCGAACGGCATAACCTTGTAGCAGAAAATCCCCTGATTAGTAATAAAGGTTGTGGCTTTCTTATCGAGGGGATCCATACGGATCTGGTTATACCCTGAATATGCGTCCAAGAAACTGAGGACAGCGTTCCCGGAAGTTTCATCAACCAACTCATCAATTGAGGGAAGGGGGTAACTATCCTTGGGACACGATTTGTTGAGATCTGAAAAATCAAAACACATACGCCACTTCCCATTTGACTTTCTGACCAGAACCACATTGGACAGCCATTCGGAGTCCTCTACTTCCTCAATGAAACCGGCATCCAGTAACTTTCCTGTTTCTTCTTTCGCCGCGAGAGCTTTTTCAGGCGCCATCTTTCTCTTTTTCTGAGCAATTGGCCTAGCATCATGTCTTATTCTGAGGGTGTGCAAGGCGATGGACGGAGGGACCCCCAGTAGATCTTTCGGTGACCAGGTGAAAATGTCTCTCGACCTTGCAATTATGTCGAGGACTCGCTGTTTCTCTTCGGGCTCTAATACTTGCTCCATATATATTCTCTCTTCCGGGTTGGAGAATGGGGAGTGGACTTGCCTCTCGTCAGCGGTTGGAATTTCTCTTGCCGCGGGTCTTACCTCCAACTCTGCTTCAGTACTGGTACCCTCTTGATCGGTTTCTTCTACAAGCTCCTTCTGCGAGTTTTCTACCTTCTTTTCAGTTGTGCTCGCGGCGTATTCTTCAATCTGCATTACTTCTTTTTTCTTTCTGAGGGAGGTTAAGTAACAGCTCCGGCTCTCTGGTTGTTGTCCACGGACTTCACCTACTTCTCCTCCTATCACGGGGAACTTGGCCAAGAAATGGTAGATAGAGACCACCATTTGAAACTTGTAGAGTGAGACTCTTCCTAGCAGGGCGTTGTATACTGTTGGGACTCGTACGACGGTGAAAACTATGTTTTCCATCCTTCGTCTTGGAGCGGATCCGAGCACTACCGTCAGCTCTATGGTCCCTGCGACTGGTATTTCATCTCCGGAGAAAGCAACTAATGTCCCTGAGTATGCCTTGAGTGTCGTTGCCGAGACTCCGAGCTGCAGAAAGGCTTCCCATGCGAGTATATCAACCGATGATCCTGTGTCAATGAACACCCTTTTGACAGTCTTGGTTGCTATTTGAGCATGTATGACCAGCGGGTCAGAATGAGGCATCCTTACATCTTCCGCGTCTCTCGTCGTGAATACCATCTCTGCGTACGGCGTGTGGGCAATTCGTCTGCTCTCCGCGGAAGGTGGTTGCTTTCCTTCTCGCTCATAATTCCTCCTCTCCTGGTTACTAGCTCCTGAAAGAGAGGGTCCTCCAGCTAGAGTGTCGATGTATCCTTCGGGTTCTGGAATACGCTCAACCGCGGACCTCAGCCTTCCTTCCTGCTCGCGGGGAGCCTGATTCACTGACCCTTGAGGGGGTGGGGGACCGTTATGGCATCCTCTCCGCCATCGATGCCCTCGGCCCCTCCCTCGATACGGCTGTGGTGCCTCCTCACGCTCCCTGTATCGGTCAGGATCCCTGTTTTGATGACGAGGATACTCCTCGCCTTGCATGTGACGCTCTACCAGGTGCCGATCGTCCCTTCTATTCTGGTGGTGTTCTCGAGGACGGTTTTCCCGATCATGGTAATCATCTCTCCGCGGTTGATGGCTTCTATTGCGGTCATCTCCTTCTCTTCGATCATTTCTTTGATGACGGTGCTCTTCCCTCCTATCTGAATTGAAGTGGACTTCGTCATTTTGTCGGTGGTGTCCCGCCGATGGTTGTTTGGGGGGTTTCGCTGCCCCTTTATCCTTTCTGAATTTTCCTGCCAGTTTACTGAAAAAGCCTTGATGCCCGCCATTTGCTCTTGAACTTGACGCGGCCGCTTCTTCTGCATCTATCTGCCGAGACACCAGATCCCTTAACTGATCATAGCTTCTGGGTTTCTTCCTGAACAAGTAAGTCTTGAAATCACCCTCCGCCAGATTGCCCATGAGGATGATAGTTGCGGATTCATGATTGAAATTCGGGATTTGGACGACTACACTGGTGAATCGGGCGAAGAAGTGACCCAGGGTTTCATCCCCTCCTTGCTTGATTGAGTTCAAGTCTAGCATGGTTTTCTTTCTTGACCGTGCGCTTCCAAAGTGAGATTGGAAGATCCGGTTCAAGTCAGTGAAACTGCTAACTGAACCCTTTGGTAAGTTGGTGAACTAGGTTAAGGCGATCTTGGTGAGGGTTGATGGGAAAGTCCGACATAGCATAGCATCATTGTATTCGTTGATCCCCATTGCAGTCATGAAATGACACATATGATCTTCTGGATCTGTGGTCCCATCGTACTTCATGAGATTCACATCCCTCCATCGCTTGGGGACCGGTGCTCGGCAAATATCTTGAGTGAAAACAGAGGGAAGAGCATCAGGGACGTCAACTTTCATTTGCGTTGAGCCAGACTTGGTGGAAGTCGACACCTCAGTTGAATGCTCTCCTCGTCGATGTTTGCTGGGTCGCATATTGACCCCTTGCGCGCCCTGATGCAGGGGATCGAATCCATATCCTGATGCTCCGGGTGCAGGGTTCCCATACTGATTCGGATTGATTGTTTCTGCCGCGTCTGGATGTCCATACATGTCATATTGCTGGTTGTGAGCTCTGGGCTGGCTTTGGTATATGTTCTCATAATCATGGTAATGCCGCGGCTCGTTTACTGGCTGGTGCTGGTGTTGAGGCCCTGATGCCGGTTGATAATAATATTGCGGCGCGGGGATCGGCTGATAATAGGGTTGAGGCTCGGGAGCTTGTGGGAAGTAATAATGCGGCTCTTGCTGCACCGCATGTGGCACGTACACAGGCGGTATGTATTCGGGCACGTATGTCGGGAAATAAGGGGGCACGAATGGAGATGCCCACATGCTTTGTTGTTCCCCTGATTGCAGTACAGATGGATTGTACGTACTAGTGGCCTCTTGCCCTGGCATCGTGCTTTGGCTCATTTCATCCGAGTCTTCGTTGTTATACATGTTTCCTGTCACGCGAACCACTTACAGTTTTGTTAGTAAAAGTGTTTGGCAGGGAGTTTGTTATCTTATGCTTTTAGCTAATCATTTTCCTACTCCCCCCTTCACGGGGGTTTTTCTAGAGGCCTACGCGTCTCTTGTAGATTAGAAGGTTGTCTAGTCGGGACCGCGTATAGGCGATGTTTTAGACTTAAAGCATAGGTAGATTGTTTAATAGAAACCTAAAATTGAACCCCTCAGGGTGAGTGGGTTCCCACAGACGGCGCCAGTGATGAAGCCCCCCAAGAAAATTATACAAGGGACCCACTTTCGATGGGCCCCTGGGGATTTGGACACGAGTAAATATTTTTATATTACACGGGCTTACCTGACACGCGAATCAATTCATTCGCTATTCAACCTGGGCCGCGCTTCACTCGCATTCATAGAATTTAATCATAATCCCGCATGTTTTCATGGGAGTTCATCCGTTTATTTCATATCGTGAGGGTTCATACCTGTCCGCGGAGATTAAACAGAGACGTATGGTTTGTCGCGGATATGTAGGCTTCTCCCCCTTCTTTCTCTCTCTACTTCTCAATTTTACGCGGTCACCTCACGGATTCCGCGATTATCCTCTAATTTGTTCCTCTCTTTTCTCTTTCTTTCTCCTCCTTTTTCGAAAAGGCCCCCCCCCCCTTCTCTCCTGTTCACTTCCCTATTTATATGGCTCGGCCAGGGTCCCTTTCTTTGACACGTATCGTCATTGAGCTGACACGTGTGATTGTCGTGTGTGGTGGGCATGATGGACATGTGTCATCATTTTATGTCCGCGTCCCCCTTATATCCCAGTTCTCCTTGGAGACCGTTCCTAACATGTCCGCGTCCAATTCTTTGTTATTTCCGCACGGTTTCATCAGACACGGCTTTTTACCGAAGCTAATTTTATTTTATTTTGTAGTGTTTTCAAAGGTCAAACTATAGGGATCTTTTTAATACCTTCTTCACCTATTTTGTGACGGTTTTACTTTTGCTCTCTACAATCATCTTGAAGCTCTCTAGTATCACCTATTTTACTTGGTACACAGCAACATGTTTATTACTTAGGTCATATTTATCAAAGAATATTAGAAACTAGTGTAATACTCACACCATGAAGACACGAGATTTCTTAAAAGTATTGTTTAATTATATTATAAATTTTAGCCTCATTCTAAATATCTATATGCCCTATTTGTTTATCAAAACACGAAAAATGATCGAGAATTCTTTCACCTTGTTCATGATTCATTGATATTTTCTTTTCTTTTCAACTTCTCGTATCGAGTCATGAGTCACCGATTTTCTTAAGACCATAAAAAAAGAAGAAGAAAGCTCAGGTGCAGGATAACGGTAGCACCCTCACTAACGTCAAGCGGGCAACGAGAGGGAAAGTCTGAACCAAGGTTGAAGGCGACATCACCGCCGCCAGGAACACTAGTCTTGAATGAAGCCTCCACCACGAGCCCACCCTTTGAAGTCTTTGTCATGAGAGAGGAAGAGGGACATGCTTCCCCTCCCGCAGATCGATCCACCACCACTCTGGAATTTTACATAGTTCTTCTTATTCTTTTGGACTTCCACTTCCATCCTTAAATTTTTTCTCCACTCTTCATCCTCTTATTATTGTTTTGGATTTTCCACAACTGTCCCGACATCACAGGAAGCAAAATCGAAGAATTTTGAATCGTGAGGCTAAGCAACAAAATATTAATGAAATCGGTAGGTGATCTGATTTAGAGGTTCATATTTCAGGGAAAGACGGTGATTGAGGCTTGCTCTCGAACTGGTAGAGTGGATTTATTTGTAGGTGTAGAAATGGGTCCGGTGATTGGTTTTCCACCTGACCCGTCACAAAAAAATTTCACCGGACCTGTCATCCGTCCGTCTTATGTTTCACCCATTACCCGATCTGTCGGGTGAATTGGGTGAGTCGGGGTGGTTATCTGAGTGAATTGTGAAGTAAATTAAAAGAAAATGAATCAGAAGACATACTTAGAAATCGATCATATTCAATAATTTCACCAACTGTGTCAACGTTGAAATCTTATTAAATGTATAAAGGTTTATTCATACATTACATCACTATCAACATCTTATAAAGTTAGCATTAAAAGTTTAATATCAAATCAAATGAGATGAATTTTAGTCCATTACTAGACTTATAGTTAAAAATAAAACGAAAAAACAATTTTGGTAAATCATGTCTTAACACACTAAATGTTAATCAAGTCGCTCAAACGAGCAAAATTACTGACACTCTAATAGTGTATGCAAAACCAATAAAATAATTATTTTTATAAGATGTGATGTAGGATTAAATAAAATAAATTTATATTCTTTTGGACTCTTTTTTTTTGCCCAGAAACAATTAGGGAATGGAGAAGATAGAATTAGAAAAGGAAGAAATACGTAGTTATGTTAGACTTTATTTTTTTATATAAACTGTGATTTTTTTAAAATAATCGGGTGGGTTAACGGGCGGTTAAGCATGTCGGATAATGGATCGGCATCACCCGTTTCACCTAGACATGGCCACGGGTCACGGGTCGGGCGGGTCGACCCGTGACCCGCCGGGTCAGGGTCCAAGGGTCGAAGGGTTGGCTCGGGTTGAGGGTCAGGGTTAGGGTCGAGGGAAATGGAACCCGTGACCCGGAGGGTCGACCCGCCGGGTCACACGGGTTGTAACATTTAAAAAAGTAGCCGTTTGGGTGGGTCCCACTTGAACGTGTATTTTTAAAAAAAAACTAGTCGTTGCTCGGGTTGAACGTAGGCTCGAGCCTATAAATAGGCATTCCCTCTTCCCTAATTCATTTTACTTACACATCCCATCAATCAAATAACTTACATTTCATTCATTCCCGTCGTTTCGTCAATCGTCGTAATGGTCGGCGGTAAAAGCGGATCCTCGAGCACCTCCTCGTTGTTCAATCATTTCAACAAGGTCGACCAAGGCCCGGGGAAGATCAAAGCGGAGTGTCGTTATTGTGGTCATAAGTACAAGATAACGAACAACTTGGGTTATGGCAACTTGAAGAATCATCTAGCCAAGAAGCATCCCGAAAAAGTCGACGAAGCATCGGGATCGTTGGGTAATTAGTATTTTAGTTTTGTTTTGTTGAAATTTATAATGTTATGCAAATATGAACGTATGAAGTACAAAATAAAGTAGGAACTAGGAAGTAAGTTAGTGTTTTATGTTGTAATGTCATGCATGAAGCGCCGAGCGCGATATCGACCGAGGCAATGAATCCGGTACGAGTTTGTAATCGTTGTTCGGTTTGTAATAAAATTGTGTTTTATGTGTGTATTATTTTTTTTTTAACTACTCCAACATATAAATTAATAAACCTAAATAAATAGTTTTGATCATCAAACAAATAAATAACCTCACTATTTACTTATTTACATATCAAAATAACACTTTTGAATTAAACAAATAACAAAACAACCTATTATAAATTTACAAAGTGGAAAAGTGAAAAAGAAAAAAAAATGCTCCGGCTACATTTTACAACGGTCTGCTAGGGGAAGAAAAAAAAGGCAACGGCTACATTTTTGAAATTCCAACAGCCGACCCGCCGGGTCGACCGTTGGACCCGCCGGGTCGACCGTTGGACCCGACCGATTTTGGCTCCAAAACCCACCCTTTTTGCCCTATGAATACTACCCCTTCCCTCCCATTTTCATCACACCATCTCATCACATCTCCTACTCTCTAATCGCTCTCTAATTGCTCTGTAATCGCTCGAGAATCGAGGAAGTCGGAAGTCGGTGGTTCACGAGTCAAGAATTCTGAGAATTTGGCGCTTCGCATCACCAAATCCTACTTCTATCATCTCGTTCTTTTCTTCATTATTCCGCCATTTGTCTTAATTAAATATTCATATTATTTTAACAAATATCTAATTCACTTTTATTGAAAATGTTTTTCCGAGGTCGAAGGAGTGTTAGCGGAGCCCCGTCTTCAAGCAAGGGGAGCGGCTCGGGATCGGGTCACCAATCGGAGCCTAGCCTTTGACATAGCGCCTCCGTTTCTAGAGCTAGAGCGAGCGGATCCCGACAACGTCGGGATCAGACGCTACTCGATGAGCAGCCGGGAATTGAGGAGGAGGAAGTTGCCGATCTGGGAACTCCCTCTATGCCCTCCACCATCCCGACTCAGGAGTCCGAGTTGGAGGTCGATCCCGACGCCACTCCCGACGCCGCCGACGAGCAAACGGTCGCTTGTAAAGCTGCCACAATGAAATACTGGTTCAAGAAGGGCCCGCCTGCTCCGGGATGGGGTGAAAACTATTCCTCCTTCAAGTGCAACTTTTGCCTGAAGGTTTACAAACACAAGAAGGGGAACAGATATGGCAACTACGGACGCCATATCGAATCGAAGCATCCGGAGAAACTCAGCTTGGCGAAAGGTCAAACTCAACTTTCCGGGTACGCAACTACTTCCTCTCAACCCCCTGGTTTATGGAGTTATGATTATGCTAGTTGTAGTGATAACTTTGCTGAAATGATAGCGGCCGAAGGCCTAGCTTATAACTTTGCACAACGTTTAAGTTTCAACGAATTTATTACGGAAAATGTTCAGCCCGCTTGGCAACCTATGAGTCGAAACACGATTAAGAGGAAAATGATAAAAAGGTATAACACCCGCAAAGCTGAATTAATTGAATATTTTCAAAAACATAGCGATTTACATGTTTCAATTTGTAGTGATATTTGGACCGACCACTGGCAACACCACTCATATATGGGTGTCAATTGTCATTGGGTGGATGAATGGTTCATTTTACACAAACGAGTTTTGGCTTTTTGAGTTTTTGACGAGGCCCACACGACCCGTAACATAGTTGTGGTTCTTTTAATAGTTTTACAAGAGTATAGATTGACTCAAATAGTTTTTTCAATCGGTTTTGACAACGCATCCGCCAACACCGCCTCTATCCTAGAGTTAACACAATATTGTCAGCCCGGGATAGGGGGGAGATTTTTCCATATACGTTCTGCACCTCATATTTTAAACTTATGTGTTCAAGATGGTTTAACGTATTTACAACAGATAACCGAACCTATTCGATATGTTTTACGGGCACTTTGGCGAAGCAAACAGCTTCGCCATCAATGGCACCAGTTTTGCCGCTCTAACAACATCCGCCCGAAGAACTTTCCCCGAGATGTTAGCACTCGGTGGAACTCGACTTACAAAATGATTTTTGATTCTTATCAATATAGAGAACTTCTTTCCGCTTTTGCCACTCAAAACATCGAAGGTTCAAACGTTTTTGAGGATGTGTGGGTGGTTGCTCGAGATATAATTGAGGTTTTCAAGGTTTTCCATAATGCAACCGAAACTTTTAGTCATGCTTACATTCCTACATCTAGTGTTTTCTGTTTTGTCGCTATGAACATTGCCATAGCCCTTCAGGACGGGCTTCAAGTGCAATGCATATCCGACGCTGTTTTCACCATGCGGGAGAAATGGTTGTCATATTACAAAGTTATTCCTGATATTTTCCTCGTAGCTTGTTGTTTCGACCCTAGATACAAATTAACTAGGCTTCAAAAGTTTTTAGAAAACTATTTTTCTACGCTCGATATTCAAGATGATCCTAATTACAATGTTTCAATTATAGTTGCTAGAGTTAGAAGAATACTTGAAGCATTATATACTCATTTTTCTACGGGCGCTAGAGCGCCTAACATTCCTCCTCCTGCGCCTTCCAGCTCGAGCGGTTCCTCCCGCACTAGTATTACCGCTCGAACTAAGGCTCTTGCCAGAGATATTTTTGGCACAAAGAGGTCGAGGTCCTCGTCGAGCCCCCACTTGGAGCTCGACGAATACTTGTCTACTAACTTTGAATTTCGCAGTGATGAAGATGAAGATTTTGATATTTTAGAATGGTGGGGCCGAGTAGAAAGACAGCGATTTCCGACCTTACAGGTGATCGCTCGACAAATACTTGGAGCCCTTTGTTCCACCGTCGCAGTGGAACAATTATTCAGCCGAGGGGGACAAATTCTTACCGAGAAGAGATCAAACTTGCTCCATGAGAACCTCGAAGAACAAGTATGCATCGCCGATTAGAAGAAGGATGAGATGAGAATACAGAGGAACCTCCTGTACACAGGGTCAGAGCCTGATGATGGAATGGACTCGGAATCGGTCGGGAGCTCCGTGGACGGTGGAGTCGTCGATCCCCAGGGCCAGCGCCAATCCGACACCGACGAATAGCCTAATAGGTAAACGGGGTTCAGACAACAGGTAAAGAACTACGTGGGCTTTGATTCCTCTCCCCTGGGAGGATACGTAGGCAATTGGAAAACCGATTCAAGCCCTTCTTCCCTTTTTTTCCCCCAAACCCAAACACCATTAAACACGAAACCTTATTTCACAAATTCACAAAACATCATGGAAACATCAAAACAATAAACCGACCCGGCCTTGACTCGGCGGGTCGGCCTATTTCCACCCTTCAACGCCACGTGGCCAACCCGGGACTCCGACCCGCCAACCCGTCGACCCGGTGGGTGACCCGAACCCGTCGACCCGGCGGGTGACCCGAACCCGTCGACCCGGCGGGTGACCCGAACCCGTCGACCCGTGGGAATCTCGGGTCAGGGTTAGGGTCGTACCCCCCGGGTTGTCGACCCGGCGGATCGGACCCGTGGCCATGTCTAGTTTCACTTATCCATCTCCCAATATTTTTCAGGTTTTCACTCTTATAATTGGGTCTGGTGAGTGAGTTACCTACTATAAGTCTTTCTTCATTTTTTGAGCAAGAAGCTCCACTACACGGAAAAAAAAAAAGAAATTCATGGGATGATTTCCCAGTCTATTTATTTGGAATATTCTTGGCAGCGTTCGAACAGTGACTTCTGGTTTTCAGTGCTCTCTCCCCGTTTGGAGTGTTTTCAGTTCGGCATTTAGTCGATTATTAACACAAAAAAAAAAGCCTATTTGCATATTTCAAGAGTTCAACCCTATTTCACACGATTTTTCAACTTTATAGAATTTTCACCTCTGCTCTCTGTGTATATATTCGATTAAATTTGGTGAATGTCCATTTTAGATGTTAAGATTAAGTAAATGTCCATTTTTTTACAAAATTAAGTAAATGTCCATTTTTTCCAAAAATACCCCTCTTTCCCATCCCTAACCCTTCCTCCTTCCCCCTTTGACCATTTTAAATTTTAACATTGACTGGTGAACATTGACCATTTCGGTCAATGCCTGCATTTGGTGACAGGTTTTTGGTGACAGTTGTGTATATTTTTTCAGTGACAGTTATTATGATAATTATTTTGGTGACAACTGACTTTTTTGGTAAAAAAAAAAATTTTCTAGTGACATTTAATAGAATTTTTTTCTTATACTATTAAACACTGTCACCAACCTATTGTCATCAATTACATAACATTGTCACCAACTTTTTTGTCACCTACTATAAAATATTGTCACCACTAATTTTCACTAACTACATACTATCACCAACTGCAAAATATTGTCAACAACTACGAAACACTGCCATCAAATTATTTTCACCAACTTATTGTCACCAAACATTGTCACAAAACAATTGTTACCAACTACCCAACATTGTCATCAATCTATTATCCCTAAACAGAGAACATTATCACCACCCCCTATTGTCACCAACTTACTTTCGTAATCTGTTGTTACCAACAATAAAATAGTGTCATCAATCTATTGTCGCCAACTACAGAACATTGTCATCAAATTTATCTCCCCTCTAGCGTCTTCATCCTCTTCATATTGTCACCAAACTAAAATGTTTGTATAGAACCAATGTCACCGTTATCCCCTAATATTATCTCACTTTTGTCACAAAACTAAAACCCTAGAACTAGGGGAGTATAGAGCCTAGAGGGGCTAAAGCTAAACAAATAAAATTTTGATTTACAGTGTGGTTTAGGGTCGGGGTTTAGGGTTTAGTCTTTAGGGTTTAGGGCCAAGGCCCTAAACCCTAAATCCTAAACCCTAAAATGTGTGTACAATACTAATGTCATCACATTTGTCACCTAATATTAACTCACTTTTGTCACAAAACTGAAACCCTAGAACTACGGGAGTATAAACCCTAGAGGGGCTAACCCTAAGCCAACAAAAATTTGATGTACAATATGATTTACGTATAGCTAGTGATCCTAGATTGAGCATAAATAAATGTAAATAAACTATCATAAAAAATACAAACACCGTTCAATAAGTAGTAGAAATCATACATTAAGTTAGTCACCATGATAATGAAAATAATTTATAAATCCCCAATTGTTGACTACATTAATTTTTAAAATAAATGTGAATAGTTGAGACAGTCACCATGATTAGATTGCAATGAGTATCAAAATACAAACATCATACAACTTAATGCTAGCAAAAAATATGTCAACATAACAATAAATGTCAACGTCACATTATATATCATCAAAATATTTTCACCAAATAAAATTTTAAAAGTTTGACTAGTTTCTCTCATATGAAATTGTCACCAAAATAGTGTCGGCACATACATGCACTTGCAAGTTTTTCGATATAGAGAAGATCCCATGTGTCTATGCTCTTTCAGCCATCATAACTGTAAAGGCCGAATATATATTTTTATATTATTTTAATATTATTTTAATTAAATATACTGTTATTTTATTCAATTTGTAAAGTGGAATAAAAACCCGTCCTCGAGCATCAAGTTTCGATTTAAAATCATTCCGGCATCAATTTAAATTAGGATTTTGACGGGATTTGATTTTCGACATCGAGTCCGAGTATTAATAAAAATTAAATTGAGCTACGAGTATTGATTGAAAATTTATTTAATTTTCGATTATCTTGAATTAAATTTTAATTTAATATTTGATTTAGTCGGGATTCGATCGGACGAGCGGGTTTCGAGATATTTGTCGGGCATTCAAAATATCTTGTGGGGACCGATTCTATTTTTTTTATCATTTTCCTTTTCTCTCTCTCTCCCTCCCTCTCGGTTACTGTCAAAGGGATGGTCCCCTCCCTTTGCTTTCTCTTCCTGGGTTGCAGCAGAACAAGGCACACCCATCTCCCTCTCTGTCATTTTGTTTTCAATTTCAATCTCCCCACCACACAAACGCAGCCCTCACCTCCATTGTTGCCGACACAACACCACCACTCCCATTTCTCCCTCTGTTCCACCGAGACTCCAACACCATCACCAGCTTCCTCATGGTTGCGGCACCACAATACCACCCCCACATTCCCTCTTTTGCCTCTTCCAAATCCACAAACATCCCACCACCAAAAACCACCTCATGTTGGTCCTCCTCGTCGGCCACCACTACCACCACCGAATTCGAGCCGCAAGCAGCCCCTACTTCTCTCCTTCCTCTGTTTCGTTGGTTGAGATGGTAAGCCCTCCTCCTCACTTTCTTTCACCTCCTAACTGAGCAAAGCCCCACCTTTGACAACTCAACACCCTCCCCAGGCCTTGTCGGCGCCGATTCATCTCCGTCGACGCTCGATTCAACCCCGACGAACGCTTTCGGCGAGCACATTGGCTTCTCGGTAATCTCTCTCTTCCTCCCTCCTCCTTTACCTCGTTTCATTTTTACTGGTCGGGTTGTGGTCGGAAAATTTCGTAGATCACCTGGGTGTGTTTTGGGGCCGGACGGACCTCGGAGGCCTGAGCTACTCCTCCTCCCTTCTCTCTCTGTTCGCCGTCGGTGAGCTCGGCTGAGCTTGAAGAAGAGTTGCAGCTTGCCCTCGTTTTGGGCCTAATTCCTGGGCCAAACCTGAAACCCTTTCGGGTTATACCGTTTCACACCCGGATCCCCTTCCCTCTCTTCCTTTAACCCACTTGAATCCGGATCCCTTCTCTTTTCTGTTGGGTCGGGCCATCTCATTTTCCTTCTCTTTTCTGTTGGGCCAGGCCTCTTCTCTCCTTCTGATGGTGTCTGGGTTGGACTGTGTTTCATTCCTGGTCCTTCGGGTTGGGTCTCTTTTTTTCGGGTATGGGCTTGGTTGTTGCTAGTTGTTATTAATATGTATATATATGCTATATTATATGATTTTAGATATGTATATATATATGTGCTGAAAATATTAATATATATTATAAATGGGTTTAAAAGTAAGATTAATTGATATTGGGTTATATGTATATGGTAAACCTTATATGATGTTGGTATTTTATTTTGATATTATAAAAGTGATTAAAAATGGTATTATTTGATATATATATATATATATATATTATGATAAAGTAATTTAGTGTTGTTGTTTTATAAATGTGGGTTATTAAAATGGAGTGATTTTGGTAATTTATTATATTTAAATATTAGTTGGAGTGTGTTATTAGATGTTGTTTAAAAATGGAGTTTTAAAGTAATATTTGAGAAGTGTTATAGTATAATGATTTATAAGGTGATTTTAAGATGAGGATTTGAAAGAGATAAAATGCCGGAATTATTTCTATAATGCGATTTTGAGAGATTGGTTTTAAGGTTTAAATGTTTAATGTCGGGTTTTGACTAAGTACGATTTTAAAAGAATTGTTTGATTTTCTAAGTTGCGTTCTTTGAGAGTTTGTTTTGGAAATGAGATGATGAGATGAGATGAACCTGAAATGATAAAATAAGACGGATTGATCTGAAACGAGATATGAGAAGAGATGTATGATAGTTAGGGGCGCTTTGTGTGAATTAGATAGACTTATGCATTTATATGTTATTAGGTGATTGTGATATGTGGACATTGCTTGCTATCGGTGATTCATTTCTTGGATTCTGCTCTGCCCTGCTCTCTGTTGTTCGGCTTATTCAGGTAAGTTCCTTTATGGGCTTACTCAGATTCGAAAGAGATTACCGGCGTGTGAATGTATGACATACTAGGTGTTGCATAAGCATTAAAGCATGCCATGTAGTATCATGCTAGGTTGCACTTGTGATTGAGCATTCTATTTCTTTACGCGTATGAAACAGGACGGTCGTATCTGTGATAGTCCTAGAGTCTTTGCTAGGGTCATAGGGTAGCCCAGCCCCATCGGGTGCCCTGAGTCTATCGAGTCGATATGAGCATGATGATAGCCCAGCACCATCGGGCATGATTTATTTATTTTAATTTATGTTATGATGATGAGATATGATATGATATGCTATAGCATCGAACCGGCCGGTCTCTGTACTAACGGAAAGGGGTGCAGAGGTAGGAGAGGGACATGCCACTTGGCATTCTTTGGGCGCCTTTACAGTTATTTCTCGCATATTGGAAATTAGGATCATGCTAGTGTGATTTAATTTCCGCATCTGCATCATCTTTATTATTAGCGTATGTGTATGTTCGCTTGCTGGACAGAGCGTGTTGGGGCCTCGGTCTGACCCCGCTCGCACCCATTGTTTTTAGGTATGATCGCTCTCTATTTATATGGCGTTGGAAAGTCCCTCGGCGATTGCAAAGAAATCTGTCTAACCCCGCTAATCTGGCCATCCGACTTTAGAATTATGTTTTGGTTTTGACCCGGCCTTGCCGTGGCTTTTGTATCTAAATCACATTTCCACTTCACTTTCGTTTAAACTGAATTTATGAAACTTCGACTGATTAGAGGTTTGAAACCTCGACCCGTACCTGAATTGCAACATCCGAACGAAGGTATCCGACCTTCGAAACGTATCCCGGATATTTATATCCGGGCCGTTACAATAACCATAAAGGAAAATGTATCAGACTTTGTTGCCAATTTTTACACAAACGAGGCTTCGAAATTGGCATATGATGAAACAATATACCCAGTGCTAATAGAAGACGAATCAAATGTCCCTGATGCAATAAGATCTATCAAGTGTTACCCTCCTGATGTTAGGAACATACCAGGAAGACCCTCATGGAAAAGAAAGGTATCTGTTTGTGAGCTAAAGAGGAGGATGAAGCATTCAAAGTGATGGTGTCAGCAACGGCTCATATATAGTTAGTGATCGACATTGTACACAATGTGAATGTGTTGGTTAAAAGTTATATGTCATCTTGGTTTTGAAACATTATATGTCATTTGTAACTATGTCACATTCAGTTTAATATAAAATGCCATTAGTCATTGCAACACAATTAAGTATACCCCCAAATGCAACAAGAAACCAATTAATAAACATGCTGCAAACAACCAGATGGTTAATTGAGGACAAGTACGTTAACACTACACAAACTACACAAACTACGTGGTCCTAAAACAGTTAATATACTTGGTGACAGGGTCCAAACTACATATTCATAGTATTTGCACTAACATCTCATAATACATGGTCTCAAACTACATGGTCCTAATACATCATATTTCAAATTACGAAGCTCCAAGTCTCCTTGATCAAGTCTGAACAAATGAGTTCTATGTAGTGGAATAACTTCTCATTGGTGATTGTTGTGACATCTCCACCAAATACAACAGCCTGAATTGCTTTCACTGTCAACACCCCACATGCACTCCTGCACACACACATAACACAATGAATAAAATAAGGTTGTGTCACACAAATGCTAAATAGAAATAGTTGTATGTCAGCAAATAGTATAATAGTTAGTTAAGAATACACACCCAAATTTATCATGAACTATGCCAGGAACCATCCTTATCTCAAAAGGAGTAGAACTGATGTTTTCATAAATTCCAGCCTTCACCAAGTGGATTGGAAGCCAATGAGCAATCGATTGCAATTGTCCTTCTAGTACACCCTTAGCAACAGCATAGACATTGCAATCGTATACATTAATCCCCTTCTCGTCAATTAGAATCTTCAAAACCACCCAATGCTTGTTGATAATGTTGAAAGGTGTGTATATCTTCTTTGCTGACGCCCATGGCTTACTGTACTTGGCAGGGTAAATGCCAAGAAAATAACTCGCAATCATTGTTGACACAGCAAAATCTACTTCATATGATTCAGCATTGCTTGGCAAGTACTTTTGGTAGAACACCCAATCAAGAACAACACAATCTTCATACTTGACAGCTTCTTCACGAATTCTCTTCCTCAAATGGTACAAACTTGCTTCAATATGCTACATAAAAAATTAACAAACTATTGTCAGCACTAAATATACATCCACAAATATCACCCCAACAAAATAAAAGAAAAGGCAAAAAACACTATGAAATGTCATTGCCATCAGCAAAGTTACCCCGCAGTCCAACCACATGTCCTTGTTTATAATTGGTTTAAAAAACGATTTATCTACCCATTCAGAAACAATGGCGACCGAAAAATCCCTGAAAACAAGCAAACAGTATGAATTACAATATAGTCAACATAATAATTTACAACTAATACACTGTCAGCACTGGGTCTATTGGTTCTTAGTGATGTCATGACTAAAAAATAAATAAAGAATACCGTTTGCTCCTTAGAATGTTGTACATAAAATCGTGATCATCCTCACTTAAAAATGACTTTTTCGCATTGTGCTTTGGTCACCTCTCAATCTTTTCATGCTCAAATGGACTCATCAAGAAGCTACTAGCTTTGGGAATACGTTTTGATCATCTTAATGCTTCAACCTCATCAACTATTGCAGGATCCTTGCTGTATGCATCCCAGTCCCTGACTGCATTCACTTCATCTATGTCACCATCACCATCACTTTCACCAGAATCCAAATTGATAGTCCCTGGTGGCACAATAGCTTCAGACCCAGTGGCAGCGAGTGGAGTTAATGCAACATCAAACTTCTCATACCCATCTCCCCCATCACCTGATGAGATGTCAACATCCTTAACATCACCCCCCCCCCCCACCGCAACATGCTTATCATCTTCACCGGTACACTTCCCCCCATGTCAGCATCACCAAATCCATGTCAGCATTACGAAATACATCATTGCTGTCCTTAAACTCTTCACCTCTGGTCTCCATAGACATCAAATCAGAATCACGGCCTAGATCCACAGAAAACTAAATTGAATCTGAATCTAATGTCCTCTGTCCTTCAACCAAAGTGACATGAATGAAAGTGTCTTCAACTACGTCCTCAACAATCAGTTGTTCAGCTCCCTCCTTAACACAAACAGGTGGAGTACATGGGTTACCTTCTTCGCATGCATCCAACTCAGCTACCTTCTCAGCAACAATGTCATCAGGAATCACATCCATCTTGATGTCAGCAACAACATCATTCACCATTTACTGCTTTATTGATCAATTTTCACAAATGACTATGATCTTGCAACCATTGACTCATGCAGTGTGAACCTGTTCTCCAGTGAGTTGTACTTATCCATCATTTCCACAACCATTCCGACAATTCCAACCGCCTATCAATGCGTTTCTCAATATCATTAACACGGGTAGTCAACTCATCTATACGTGCAGGCAACTCTTCTAGCTTTTCAAGCCGCCTAAGTATATCATTGACCCACTCTGGACTAGAATTAGCGCAGCATTAACATCCACTGCAGCATCACCATCACCCTTTGCATCTCTATCAGCAGCATCAACCCCTCCCTGCTGGATGTCATCACCATCAACCTTCTCTGTTGTACCATTTGTGTCAGCATTTTGACCATCATCTCCATCTTTAGCCCCAACACTCTTTGTTGCCCCCGCTGTGTCAGCATCACCAACGCCACTTTCTTTAATCAAAAGTAAAGGAGCAGCCAAAGAGGAAACAGGTGCAGGAGCTACTGAATCAACATTGATGTCACGAGGTGGAATACCATCATCATGGATACCAACATCGTCATAACCTTAATTGTCATCATGGTGGTCAGCATAGTGTGTGACAGCATCAGCATCACCTTGCACCCCAACAAAAGGTACAATTACATTATACCCCTCCTTCACCACTTCAACAGGAGCTAGCAGACCACCACCAGGGACTCCAGGAATGGAGGGGGACTTCTCTGGTGTACGACTGTTATACTAAAAAGTACGCTTCCCTGTAAACTTTGTCTTCTTTTGGAAAATATATTGTAAAGGTCTATCCTCATCAGATGTATTAAATATATCTTCTAGTTGTTCACCCTCTTCTGTGTCAGCACCACGCTTCTTTGAATCATTGGATGAACTCTTGTTGATTGTATCGATGTCAGCATCAAAACTCGTAGATTTCTTAGCTTCCTCGCCTTTCTTAACTTCCTCAACCTTCTTCCTAATCTTTTGAATTTTCCTACTAATTGATTTCTTAAATTTTATGTCAGCATAAGGGTTGGTTAGTAGGGTACCTGTAGAACAACCCCTCCTCACAGGGACCCTCTTCAACGGAATATCAGTAGATGCCCCTTTCTGCTTCTTCATCGAAGGCTTGCCTGTATCCACATGTTTCCTCTTCGTTGGCTTCTCTATGCCAACCGACTTCTCTATGTCAGCCGACTTCTCCTCATTATTTCCGTCATCCACACCAATATCAAGCGTATCAAACGATTCAACCTCTGAATCCGTGCTATGAAAAAACTTGTATTCGTATGCATACTTACGCATACGCCGACACTCGTACAGAATATGAGTCTCCGGTTGAGAAAACACAGGGTCAGCAATCTGATCAACTACATCATCAACCTCTTCTTCAATGTAACCCATCCCTGGTGTTCTTGCAAACTCGCCGTAATTAGGAAACATCGGTGTCTATCATGTACATCAAAAAATAAAATTAATAAAACATGTAATCACATATAAGCACCCAAATTTGAAAATCAAAATGACGTATTTATCTTACCATATCCCCATCAAATAGCTCGTCAGCTTCACCGTATCTATGCCTAACTTTACATTGTCAATAGAAAGAATGAGGATCTTTAGCATTCATCTTTAAATTGCAGTCAAATTTCTCAACTAATGCTGGGAATGCTTCCAGTATCCAAGACTGTTAAAACACAAAACAGTAAGCATCCATATACGATGACACAAAATAAGGGATGCTGACACATAATTAAGAAACAAGTAAAAACCAAACCTGGAAAGCAATCCAATATCTATACAATTCATAAGAAGGCCTACGTCTTTTGCGATCCATAGTAGCTGACTTCTTCAACGACTTCAACAGAAACTCATACGACTGTCTGCCCCATGGATAGAGTCCAAACTTCTCATCATCACACGCGAGTGATAGGTTCGCCTCGCTGATGAGCTCTGATCGCCTATAAATAACAACATTCTCAATAATCAACAACCTCGTCATAATTAACTTCTTCTTCGACGTCTTCTTCTCCTTTTTGAAACACGCCAGCAAGTCATCATAAGAGCACTTATCCATCCCAAAAAACTCAGCAAAGACACTTCCGTCGGCAGGTTGCACAAACGGTCCTCGCATGGAAGACCAGTTACTACATGGAATTCAGCCAATGAAAACCGCGATATAATTCCATCAACTTTGAACCATAGTTCCTTCTTCTTCTTTGTCTTGACCTGCCTCAACATCATCTGATGGATCAAGTGGAAATTGACAGTCATGTTAGTGCCTTGTGTCAGCACCCATCCTAAGCAACTCTTCCTCAAGACCTCGTAGTGTTCAGGTGACAAATGTGCTTTTATGATGTCACAAACTTCAGGATGAGAGTATATGTTTGATTTAGCATGGAAATGTTCTTTGTATGGAATAAAGAACCTCATTTTCTGCCAACAAACAAACACATCCATTACAAAAATACATGTCACCATATGAAGCAAACATAATGACAGAATAAATGTGCATTTATATGTGTCAAGATCACTGGAGGGCCCTGTGCACACAACAAAATAGATGGCAACACCGACAAATATGACACACACCCACAACACCGCATTTCTGCACATAATGAACTAACTGATGAAAATAAGTCCATAAATCAACAACGACACCACGCAACCGCGCATAATCAGCCATTAACCAAACCCTAACACAACAAAACATCCAAAAAAACACCAAAATGCGTATCTGCGCTGCTGTCCATACTCAAAATTGGTCCATTAAACACACAAAATAGTCGGAAATTGTTCCTTTTCAACCGAATCAGTGGACGATCAAAGCGAGAATGAGAGAGATGTTCAAAAATGCGAATGGTTGATGACGGTAGAGAAGTTCAAGAAGAACTGTTAACGGGAGAAGTTAACAATTTCCAAAATAGCGTGTGTTTTAAAAGTGGACACTTTTCTAAATTTTACAAAAATATGGGCACTTCCCTAATTTGGCTTTTTCGAGTCAAACACGTAGGTTTAGAACGATAAAAACTATATTAAATATTAATATTTTAATGTTTTTTTAATAATATTATACTTATCACCCACAAGTATGAGATTATTGGAAAAAATTATTTAAAAAATTATTATTTTATATATTTTTTCACACCTTAAAAACGTACATAAATAGTAAAAAGTTACTTAAAATGAAACGGAAGGAGTATTCAGCATAGCCCCCAGTTTCAAGAAGACTTCAAAAGCATATAGTTCAACAAATATAAATAACTTGAAGATAGAGCTGGCAAAATCTGACCCGACCGGAGAAACCCGACCGACTCACCGAAACCCAAACCCGATAGAAACTCAAATCTGAGACCGAACCCGACTCGAATGTGACCCGAATCAAAATAGACCCGAACACAGATAAATCCGACCAGACCCAAACTAGACCCGGCTCTCAACCCGACTCGACTCTCAACCCGACTTAACTCTCAACCCGACTCGACCCAACTTGAAATGGTTGTTTAGCCTCAACATTTTAATGCTTGAATGTTATATTTTTTTTATTTTAACACAAGCTTGTGATTTTACTTTACTACATAAAACACCAATTATTCTTGTTAATTGTTACTCATATTAATAAGAACTAAGTAAAATCAATAGATATAAGTATAATAATTCTATTAGTTTTCATAATTAAGGTTATTCTATTTGTCCATATTCCATAATTTGAATGAATTATGATATATGATTATTGTTTGGTGGAAAGAATTATTTATATCTAAATCAATAATTTTATAGTTGTTAATATATATATATTATGTTTTGATAGAATGAATTATTTATATCTAAATTTGTTAAAAACTAATAATAATAATGAAAAAAACTAATGAGCCAAAGCTAAAAATGAGATGGGCGAACTTATTAAAACAAAAAATATAACAAATTATTATTTTGTAAAAGAAACAATAGGAATTTACAATGACGAGGTTCTTGAATGTCGAATTTTCGATTATGACTTTTTTGAAAACTGGCCAACAGTCAATGAGGTAATGAGTCACTTAATTTATTTAACCGAGTCAAAATTACATATTCAAGTTTTCAACCGAGTCAAAATCATGTATTTTAAGTAAATTACATATTCAAGTATTCAACCGAGTCAAAATCAACCTAATTATCCAAACGGGTCGAATATGATTCAACCGAAAACTCAAACAAACTTACTCACTTTGATTCGAAACTCAAATGAGACTGACCTGTCGCTTGATCCAAAACCCGAATGAGATTTAACCCGAAACCCGACCAATTTAAAATTCATCATGACCGAACTCGACCCGAACCCGACAATAAATTTTACCCGAACTGACCCGACCTGTCAGTGACCCAACCCGACCAAGCTTGACCCGAACTCGACCCAAATGACCAAATTGGCACCTCAACTCAAAGAACATAAAACCCAAAAAACCCCTTTTTATTTAAAAAAAAAAAACAAAAAATTAACATCTTTGCTTTCAGGTTAACAAGGATACAACTTGTTACTAGTGAATGTTATTCCTACCAGTTAGATACATACAACAGATTTCCATGTTGCACCTTATACTTTGAGCACCTTGAATGATCTGCTCTGGTCATTATCTCACACAACATGTACGGTTGCTTGACCTCCAGATTTTACCTGATCAAACAAACAACGTCGAATTGGTTTCCAGTTAAAGAGTACTACGAAAAATCAACAAAAATCAACAAACAAATCAATCACAGAAGAGCATGCCAATCAGCAAATCTTGGTGGATTCAGCATTCAAGTCACAAACTATGGCAATCACAATGAGAAAAAAACAAGCAAGTTTTAAAACTACACTTGGTCAGGAGGATCTTGGATTCTAGGCCACAAATGTGGTCTTGTATACACAAATTCAAGACATCTCCTTCTATATATATATGAGGTTAAGGCGATGTCGTATGACAGTGAGATGATAATGGTGCAAATTTTAAGAGCAAAAGTCCCAATGGTCACTAAATGCATTGATCAGACTGCTTTGGTGCCACTTTATAGCAGGAGGAAAAAAGAGATTTTCACAAGGGCAAAAGCGAAAAGCAGGTCATCCAACAAAAAACAATCCAACCATCCAATGACGCATCCATTACGTAACTTCCACTACCAAATTGGACCTAAACCAACTTTATTCAAACAAATCAACAACAATTCTACAAGATAAACGACCTATAATGTCATCATAAACAATCATAATTTGTCTTCAAGATGCATCATGCATACATTGAAGATAAATATATTGTAGAAAACCCGAGCAACGGAGAAACAAAATCCAAAATGTAATTCATATTCAACTGAAAATTTGATTCATCCTGAAGCACACTGACTAAACTCTTCGGCTTATTCTTTTTCATTAAAGAGTATAAAAAATGGGATCAGGATCAAGCAATTACCTGCTATTCTAGATCCTCTGTGCAATTGGTGTCATACAATTTCTAGGTGAAGCCCCATCCAAACTGCCACCACTAGCATGGTCTTCTTTGTGAGATTTCCTTTGTGTTCTTTGTTGTTGATCTACTAGATAAGTTAACCTCTGAATTCCTCCCTGAATCCTCGGTTGAACCCGACTGAGAGATGCCCTCTGTCTCTCCCATATCCACACTATCCTCTTTATGCTGAACAGAATGCATGCTTCCAGAGCAACAAGGCTTCGCTGCTCCCACATGGTCACTCTCATTCTTCCTCCAGAACTTTGGACTTAAGAATTCAGCTCCACGGATAATGCAACACGAATTCCCTGGGGATTCATTTGAAATCCTGCCACCTTGTATAGCCAAATTATGAGACATCCCATTCAGTGCCTTCTCGAGGCCAGATACACGCATATCCAAGGATTTAATCTCACTTTGTGCAGTTCCCATAAACATCTAGTACATTTAAGAAAAACAACATGGTGATCAGAAAGTTTTCCAGTACGCAATCCAATTTGCAAAGCAGATAAAAACAATGCTAATAATGTTACGGAAACGTTTCCATAAGCATCATTGGCAATTCTGTGATGGCACATCCTGAAAATGGTCACTGATGTCGGGATATACAAGCAAGAAGTTGAACACTGTACAAACGTGAAGTGTCATATATATAATCTTCGACAACTGTCGAAGTTTGGCTATCATGAGAATCATGCTAAGTAGATGCAATGAATTAGAACTCATCAAGATTGAACATTATATCCATTTTTCGTAACATAATACCTGAACAATCTCCATGAGGTTGGCTTGCTGTCTTTCTATCTGAATAAGTTGCTGGCGAATCAGAGAAATACCCTCAACATCTGCACTACTTTCGTATACAACTTCGGTCACTCCTCCATCAACATCTTCTGCACTTGAATCATCAAGATCCTGGAAAGGAATAGCCCGGCGGTTTCCAAACCTTCTAGCGCCGGATTTATGCCCTCGATCCTCATACAAACTATTCATGAAGGTTCTGCTTGATGATGACCCGATACTGCCAGTGCTATTCTCTTCTGGATCTATAACCTCAGAATTACATTGCTCAAATCCTACTCCCACGTTGATAGTTGAAGCAGTAGCCTCTGTCTGTGGCAAGCGAATGTCAACTTTCCAATCCAAAGGGTTCCCGACATGTGATTTTCGCCCATGTCGCAGACTTGACTTCTTCCCACTCGCTGTCATGGCAGCAGCCATGGTTGAATCATCAGACAGAGACGACACGGAAGACCTGCTCTTGGACATGGTCTTCTTCAACTGAGAGGTTTCAGAGCAAACATCGACTGAACTCTTGGAGGGGGGAGGGGAACCCGTCACAGTTGAGCAATCAGACAAAGATGACCTACTGTTGTTACTAAAGCCTTTCTTCGGTTCAGGAGTCTCAAATCCGAAACTGTGGTGATCGGTTGACACAGGAGAGGGACAAATTCCATTGTTTGTATCTGCTCTCATCAAAACACACACACTGAATCAGCTAGGGTCCGTTGTATATCAATATATCGGTATCCAGTGGTGGAACCAGGAAATATTCGGAGGAGCACAATTATACTGGAACGATATCGTTTTGGATTAAATCGACATAAAGAATTAAATATAATATGTTAATAAATGATGTTTTTTATGATAAAATGTTATCTTATTAGGATAAAATGTCATCATTTTTTGTGTAAAAAAATATATAAACAAATAAATAAAATATCTGAATAAAATTTAACTGAATGAGGATACAAAACGCAATATAATAATCATTAAGTTAATAATAAGGGGCGAAACTAATTAAAATAACCCAACCTTTAAGGGGTGTTAAAAATATATCCCTACCTTTCAAATGTAAGATAAATATCCCGACCTTTTTAAGGGATGATAATATAATATCCCAAAATTTTCTCCCCCACAAAAATGCTTACATGGCACATATATGGCAAAAAATAATGATCATATTCACAAGCGTGCCCTTGGATCTTAATGCTCAAATTATACAAAGTATACTCTAGATTGTCATGATAATTTTAAAAAAAAAAAGTCTCTTTTGTAACCGAAAAAAAAATCATTCAATTTAATACGTTTTTATATATTATAATTTAATTTAATAAAAAAAAATAATAAAACAAGTAAATATTTAAAATATAATTTTCAATATCTTGATTGTGTAAAATATCATTCAAGTTTATTAAATTAAATTAGATTGGTTTTTAAGTTTATCTTAATTTTTTATTTTGGATTTAAGAAAAAATAAAAAATTACATTCTTTTATATATTTTTAATAATAATAATTTACTTCTTATATATAAATGAACACCATTGAATAATCTAAATAATTAAATTTTCATTTCAATTTCGTAATAACATAAAGTTTATAATTGGAAAAATATTCTTCAGTTTTGATAAGTTAAATCACAAGCTAATCATTTACTAATTGAAAATATGTTATTTTGCTTTACATTTTTTTTATTTGGCTTGTTTTAGATATTGATTTAAAAAAAGATATAAAAAGTTAGGTACAAATTAAATCTAAAACTACAAAAGTTTATTAAATAAACTTTTAAACTCATCTAATTTAATTTTATATGTTTTATTTGAATTGAAAATACATGAGTAATACAATACAAAAAATAAGAATTTTATTGGAGAGAAATCATTGGGATATTATATTGCCATCACTTATAAAGGTCGGGATATTTATCTTACATTTGAAATATTGAGATATATTTTTAACACCCCCTTAAAGGTTGGGTTATTTTAATTAGTTACGCCATAATAAGGATGTTATATGAGCCAAACAGCTCGAGCTTGGCTCGGGTTTTGATCAATAAAAACTCAATTCGAGTATCATTTACTAAATCAGTTGAGTATGAGTACATTTTTAAGCTCGATTCAAAGCTCGGTTTGGCTCGACTCGATTTAAGCTCAAATAATGCGAATTTTGTAAAAGTTACAAAATTTCCTTTAAGTTATTATGTAATGAGCAAGTAAGGATGCATAATACATAGAAAAAAAACTCAGCTCGATCTTGTTCATTTACTAAAGAAGTCAAGTATGAGCTCAAGTCCAAATCCAAATATAAGTTCGATTCGAGCTCAATCAAGGAATATTAGACTCATTTGACTCGAATAACAACCCCAGTCAGTGTGTAACTCATCGACTCTTAACATATAATAATGCATAAACAAATATAAAAATTTTAAAGTTGCTTAACTTATCTAATTGTTGAAATCATTAGTATAACCTCTCGTTTCGAAGCTCTCGAGATGAATTATAGTATGCGAATGTTAATTTAAGTAAAACATAAAAGTATTATAGCCTATTAAAATAAAATTAAAGTGATTAATGTACCTCTAATTTTTAAACATTCATAAATTTTTACTCAGATTTCGGATTTGAGCATATTATATATCAAAACGAAGCTATCGACGAAGAGAATACACTTAGGTAATTCCTCAAATGAGAGAGAGCATGTGAACCCCCAGGCCCCCTGGCTCCACCCCTGTCGCTATTGGTATCAAGATATCGATATCGAGTGATATCTTGATATCAAGTCATACCTCCCTCAAAATTAGTACATCCAATATACCCAAATCATATCTAGATATCAACCAATATCGATATTTGACGATATTAAACACAAATATCACATATCACTTGATATTTGGGATATCTAGTAATATCCAACACTAAATATCAGAGACTAATATTCGATATTAGATATCTAGATAATACTCCCTCTGTCTCAAAATTTAAGTCGTTTTAGAATTTTGCACAAGTTTTAATAAAACACTCACCATTCAATCAATATCATCCTTCCACTCACTTTTTCATAAATTTTATTATTTTTTAATACTAACTATATTTTTTTACCCAATTAAAATCCTTTAAAAAAATCAACAACACACAAATTGATATAAATTATTATGATCCCCTTCCTAGAAAACTTAAAATGACATCTATTTTAATAAAAACTAGTATGATCCCCGCGCCATGGCGCGGTTTTTTATAAATAAAATCTTAATAATACGTTAAATCAATATTATAAAATAATAGTAAAAGTTCATATAATTAAATATTTTGAATTAAACCCATTGGTTGAAAAAGTAATTAAAGTAGTATATATAGATATATAGATATAGATTACTAATATTAATTTCATACTTTGAATTAATCCCATTGTTTTTTTAAAAAAATTACTAAAATTATAATTTAGGCTAAGATAATGGATTAATTGATTTTTTTTTTCAAAAATTGATTGAATACCCTACTTTTAAGGAGAGAGTGACACCTCATCAAAAATGCTTCTCATTTAAAGTATTATATAGATTTTTTTTTTAAAAAAATTACTAAAATTATAATTTAGGCTAAGATAATGGATTAATTGATTTTTTTTTTCAAAAATTGATTGAATACCCTACTTTTAAGGAGAGAGTGACACCTCATCAAAAATGCTTCTCATTTAAAGTATTATATAGATAAATAAAAACATAAAATGAACTAAATTTCGAGAGGGAGGGATTATGAATTTATCCAAATCATTCATTCATGACTAAAAAGTAAAAACCCTATGCAATCATAGATATCGTTTTCAGTAAAGGAATCCCAGTAGATTAGTTGATAAGTCAAGGATGACACAAAATGATTAGTAGATTATACTGTATTATAATATGGCTAGTGCATAACTATCAAACAAACAAAAAGTAAAGTAACCCCAGAAATCTTTTTGACCCACCAAATTCAGTCCAATTTACTTTGTGGCTGCGATCTTTCACCCGAATTTGACCAAATTGATCGGATACGATGATAAGCGAAATCGGAATGATTGCTACCTTTTGGAGTAACAGCCTTGGATTGAGACAGAGGCGAGTCCTCAACAGACACCTGATTCACCGCCTTCCATGCTTCCAGGGCTCTGTTCATCGCCTCCCTTGCGATCTTCACCTGGAAAATTCGCAATAATTCCATTAATTTTCGTCGCAATAAATATATATGGAAAAATAAGAAAATTAAATAAATTGTCGATTTTTAAATTACCTTGTCGAACCTCCGTTTCTCCAAGGCGTTGACGCAGATCGTCCTGACCTCCACCACCAGGCCTCTCCGCACCACCGCAACCGCCACCTTCTCCAGCGCCTCAGCCGCAGCCTTCCTCGCCGCCCAGTCATCGCTGCTAAGGAGCTCCGTGGCGCAACTCACAGTGCTTCCCATCAAACCCGGTCCATTGACTACAACGCCTCCATCTGCGGCGACAACGGACCCGATCAGCGCCAATAGCGCGGGCTTGGCTCGGAAACTGTCGGCCCTTGCAAGCTTCAGAATCTTCGGGAGGATCCTACGGAGCTCGGCGGCGTCGACATTCTCCGACGAGTCGATCGCCGCCGACAAGCACAAGGCGGAACCGATCTGGACATTGTAGTCCTGCTCGATGAGGAGAGCGCCGAGGAGGGGGTCGAGGATGGCCTTGAAAGGAGAGGAGGTGACGTGGCGTGCAAGGGAGGAGGAGGCGTCGGAACAGGCGGAGCGGACGGCGGAGTCGGGATCGCGGAGGCGGCGGATGAGGGAGGAGGAGAGGATTTTGGGGAGGTAAGGGGAGAGGTGAGGGCCGTGGGAGGAGGCGAGGGAGGCGATGAGGCGGAGGGAGTGGGAGCGGACGGGGGCCTTGTGGGAGGAATCGACGGAGAGGAGGCAGGAGAGGAAGGGGGCGAGGGAGGTGTCAGGGGAGAGAGAGCGAGCGATTAGGTCAAGCTCGGCGGTGGCTTGGGTGAGGGTGTCGCGGTCGGAGAGACGATCGAGGCAGGTGAAAACGCGCTGCTTGAGCTCGTGGGCGGCGTTGGCGGTGCCGGCAGATCTGTCCAGGCCCGACATTTTCTCCGGCGAAATGTGGAGAGAGAGAAAGGGAGTGTAAAGAAGATAAATAAGGTGGGAGGAGAGATTAAACCATTGAAGGGAGAAATGGTGGTTTCCGGCTTCACCGGTGGGTGTTGCAGCCTCTGCTTATAAAAATTTCAGAGAGGGAGACATGTTTTTTTTGGGTGAACGGGAGAGGGAACACAAAATTATTTTAGGTATAAATAAATATTAAAAAAATATTTTAAGATTCTATATCTTTATATTGATATATTTATAAAATTTTATTACAAAAATTCATGTTTTAAAAATATAGATAATTAAAATATCGATTCTTTTAGAAAATAATTTTTATTATTTTTTAAAATATTATTTTTCATAATAAAATTTTATAAATATATTAATATAAGGGTATAGAATCTAAAAATATATTTTTATTTTTTTTCAATGTTTATTTATACCAGATATAATTTTGTGTTGCACCGAGTGGAGTACCAGAGTGGAGCAGGGGATCCGGCCGGGAGAGGGAGACATTTTTTTTAAACATCATCATCATCATTATTATTATTAGGTTCAATTTGGTGAATGTCCATTTTAGATGTGAATATTAAGTAAATGTCCATTTTTTTACAAAATTAAGTAAATGTCCATTTTTTCCAAAAATACCCCTCCTTCCCATCTCTAACCCTTCCTCCTTCCCCATTGACCATTTTTAATTTTAACATTGACTGGTCAACATTGACTATTTCGGTCAACGCATGCATTTGGTGACAGTTTTTCGGTGACAGTTTTTTGGTGACAACTGACTTTTTTGGTGACATTTTTTTTTCTAGTAACATTTAACGGAATTTTTTTTTCTCGTACTAGTAAACACTGTCACCAACCTACTGTCATCAATTACATAACATTGTCACCAACTTTTTGTCAACTATTATAAAATATTGTCACCACTAATTTTCACTAACTACATATTATCACCAACTGCAAAATATTGTCACCAAACTATTGTCAACAACTACGAAACACTGTCATCAAATTATTTTCACCAACTTATTGTCACCAAACTTTGTCACAAACCAATTGTTATCAACTACACAACATTGTCGTCAATCTATGGTCCCTAAATAAAGAACATTATCAACACCCCCTATTGTCACCAACCTACTGTAGTAATCTGTTGTCACCAACAATAAAATATTGTCATCAAAATATTGTTTCAACAAATATTTGTCACCAAAATAGCGTCACCAACTTATTTTCATCAAATACAAAACACTGTCACCAAACTATAATGTGTGTACAATACTAATGTCATCACCGTTGTCACCTAATATTAATTAACTTTTGTCACCAAATAAATTTTTAAAAGTTTGACTAGTTTCTCTAACCGAAATTGTTCTAATCCCGTCCCGTCTCATCCCATGCCCACCCATACAAACTACCTAGTTTGACCTTCTTACCTCAAAATATACATTTCATTCAAATGCCAAAAAGTCACTAGCCTCCATTTGATTCCGATTCAGATGAGCTATCACTATCAGAATCTGCACGAGAAGATCAATAAGATAACATTCATTATCTAAAAGAAGATATTAAGACACTAGTTCAAATTACCACTTGAAGATGACGCACATTAACATATTAACATAGAAACACATGATTCCAATTCTATGTCAAAAGTAAGCCACTGTACAATTTTGTGAAGATGACTCCAACCCTCCTACCAACAGGTGAATATACGTTTGTAGTCTTAAAACAGTTATATCGCCCTCAAAACCTCCAACCAAAAATATCGACATAAAACGAAAACGGAACAAATGAGAGTTCACATAATCCATATTGTTTAAGAATGAATTAAGGGAAACCCCCAACACAAAAGAAAAAATGGACAATGGAGGAATTCCTCACAGCTATTATAGCATTGAAACATTCCAATTTTGACAAATCATTAAAACATTCCAATTTTAATTCTTCCAACACCAAAACGACGTGCTCCAGTCATCTTCTTCCCCAAACCATTTCTGAACTAAATGGACTCAACGTATTTTTTGACGGCGACATCTTGTGCCTGATTCGGATGAAACACGATGGCGTATGGTTGCATAGGCCGTCGGAGCTCCGACCTCCCAACAACGCTCGATTCACCGTTGCCATTGATCGGAAACAGTTAGATCTCGGAGAAATTATACGGTACTCCATTGACGGACAGGAACGAGTTATTATTAATAAGCGTCGGCGGATCCATGGACGCCGAATAGCTCCAACCAAGATTCGAAGCCAGGGAGGTGTCAACTTAGATATGAAGCCGTGAAGGTGTGCGGGAGCGGGATAGTGGATGAGGAAGAAGAAGGGATAGGGTTTAATTAAAAGAAGGAATTTTTATATCAAGGGCATAGTTGGAATTAAAAAAAATTGTGGACATTTACTTAATATCCAATTAAAAATGGACATTTACCTAATTAGCTTTTGTAAATGGATATTTGACCTAATTTTTTCTTATTATTATTATTATTATTATTAGGTGAAACTAATTAAAATAATTCAACCTTTAAGGAAGTGTTAAAAATATATCTCAATCTTTCAAATGTAAGATAAATATCTCGACCTTTATAGGTGATGTTAAAATAATATCACAATAATTTTATCTCAAAAAAATGATGACATGACACATCCATAGCAAAAAAAAAAAATTTATAAAAGGCAAAACTAATAAAAAAATTAGCATTAATATAATTTTGTTAAACATTGAGTTTCTTGCATTTTTTTTAAATCAAACCCGATATTTCTTAATCCTCTAATCCACATCTTTTTTTTTCCTTTTTTACTGGGAAAGAAATAAATCATCTTAATCCATAATCAAACAAATGCTTCCCTCGATATCCTTGAACCCTAGCCAATTCATGTACTTGCTTCACTATAATTGATCTCCTTGAACCTACTTCGAATTGGAAGAAGAACCCCATCTTGGATAAGAACTGTCGAAGAAAGAAGAAATTGGAGTGGATGTCTCAAAGAACCTTTGCAATTGTAGGAGAGAGGGATTAGTTTTCTTTTCTTTTTTTCGGTGCGAGGGAGAGTAATTAAAAAGGGTTTAATAAAACTGGGTTTGATTTTAAAAAAATACAAAAAATCTATGGTTTAACAAAAATTTATTAATATGGTGATTTTTTTTATTAGTTTTACATTTTATAAAAATTTTTTTGCCATGTATGCGTCATTCCATCATTTTTTTAAATAAAAGTGTTATGATATTATTTTCACACCACCTATAAAGATCGGGATATTTATCTTACATTTGAAAGGTGGAGATATATTTTGAACACCTCCTTAAAGGTTGGGTTAGTTTAATTATTTTTGTCTTATTATTATTATTATTATTATTATTATTATTATTATTATTATTATTATTATTATTATTATTATTATTATTATTATTATGGGTTGATTTGGATGTATTTCAACCTTGCTATAATAACACTGTAAAATGTCGATGCAAAGGTCTCTATTTTGAAGAGGTGACACGGAAATGTCATATTGGAAGAGGCGAGCAATGTGGTCCACACACTAATTGATCTTCTGAAAGATGTGGAAGATTCCAACAATCTCGAATAGCCTAAGAATGAGGGGAATGTTGCATATACGTATCTCAATCTCCCATGGATACCATCAACAGCCATTGAGAGAATTAATCCCATGGATACTCACAACTCATTCATCTTCAATATTCCAAGTTTGAGATCCAATGCTTTCGATGCTAGGACATTCTTTCGCGAGATAACCCTATGGTTTAGCTTATTTCGCATGGTAAACAAGGTTTTTCACATTTGGTCGGGTAACCCTGGACTTTTAAAATACTTTGTCTCACGCCCAAAACTTGTGTTTTGGTTGAAATTTTGAATTTAAACTTTGGTAGGGGTAAATACGTAATATTGATAATTTATATGAAGGTTTTCAATAAATAAATCAAATTGTCTAAAACAACTAACATATTCATTCAGCAACAAGAGGATGAGGAGGAGGAGGAGGAGGAGGAGGAGGAGCTAGCAACAAAGGGTGACGACAATGGTTACATTGACAGTGTTGGCAGCTCCGGTGATGACGTGGTAGGCTGTGTGGTGGCGAACTTGGCAGAGAACTGGTGGAGTTGGATTTCAAGATGGACTCATTGTGGGCAATTCTATCAAAGATTCAAAATCCCACAAATCCAACAAGTTGCCATTTGAGCAAGTTGAATCCATCTTCAGTTTTGTTGCCTTAATTACCACCTCCATCCCAACCAAGATTAATCCAAAATTGATACCGGTTGCAGCAAATTGAGTGTAGAGATTGCGGCCAAGGAAGCAAAGAAGCCCGAGGAGAAATTAGGGTTTAGAAAGAAAGAGGTTTTCGTAATCCAATACCGAAAGAGCCATGATAAGAATTCTGAGCAAAAAGTGGTGCCTTCAAATTCAAATGCAACGAATTTCCTCGATCTAGAATCCGGTGATGCAAAAAACCAACAAGCAACGTGTAAAGACTGAATATATATATTTTATATATATATATATATATTATATTATTATTTTAATTAAATATGGTAGTATTTATTTCAATTTGTAAAAGCGGAGAAAAAGTCGTCATCGAGCACGAGTTCAATTTTAAAATCCTTCCGACATCATTTAAATTTTGGATTTTGACGGGATTTGACTTTCGCTTTCGAGTTCCGAGTCTTAATGAAAAAAAAATTAATTTAAGCTCCGAGTTTTGGTTGAAATTAATTTAATTCCGTTTATCTTGAGATTAGTAATTGAAATTTTATTTAAATTTGATTTAGTCGGGTTTCGATCGGGCGAGCGGGTTTTGAGTCTATTTCCGCTATTTTTGAATTGTTTTGTGGGGGACCAATTTCATTTATTTTCTTTTCCTTTTTCTCTCTCTATCTCTATCTCTCTCTCTCAGAGGTGCCGATGGGGGGAGGATTCCATTTTTGTAGTGTACAGCTTGCTTGTCCTTTTCCCCTCCTAACCAAATTGCAGAGCCCCTATGAGGCAATCGCCCACCCCACTTGCAGAGCAACACCCCTCTTCTTTTCTTCTGATTCAAACCCAGCTCAAAAGAAAACAAAACAAACCCCCTCTGCCCCTGCTTCCACCCCCTGTTCTCCCTTCCAATTAGTCTGACCAATTCCAGTGAGGCAACCCAAACACTCTCCTCCTCATCCTTTCATTTCAATTCAAACAAACACTCTCCTCCTCATCTGTTCACTCTCTTTCTTTTTCAATCCGAGCACCGAGCACGAGTCCCGCAGTGTTCTCCTCCTGCGCATCCCCGTCGAGCGCCTTCCTTGCTCTTCCGAGCACTCTCGAGCACCAACTGGGCACCCCCGGAGCTCCGAGCGCTCCTCCCTCTGCGTCTCTTCGAACCACCGAGCACCTCCCCTCCTCCTGCGAGCCAGCAGCAGCCAAGAGCCGTCGCCGCCGCCCAGCTTCGCCTCTCATCGCCTCCACCCCTGTTTTCCGTCCAAGGTGCGGTAAGCCTCCCTCGTCCTCACTTTTCCGCTCCCAAATGCCATAAAGTTGCACCTTTCTAATTCCTACCTCCGAACCAGGCCACGCCACCTTGGTTTCGTTTCCGGTGAGGCAGCCGAGCCCGATCGAGAGTTTCCCGGACGATGAACAATCGGTGAGCCCTTCTCTTTCTTCTTCCCTTTCCTGCTCGAGTCATGGTCCATGTGTGTCGGTGTCGTCGGAGTCGTGGTCATGGTCGGAATCGGGGTCCGGGAGCGCCACCGCCGGCCTCCCCTTTCCCTCTTTCCCCTCCGGTTCTACCTTCAACACAGGAGCTCTGCTCCTCCTTTCCTTCATTCGGCTGAGGAAGAGGATGGAGTCGTGGGCCCCCGCTCCACCGTGGCGTCCACGTCGGCCATGGGACCCTCCTCCTTTTCTTCTTTTCTTGTTCTGAAGTGGTGTGGGCCTTTCTTCTATGGGCCGGATCCTCTTCTTTGGTTTCTTTTTTTGGGCTCGGATATCGGGTCAGGGAACCGGGTTATATCATTTAAATGTGGGCTGGGTTTTGGTATCGGTTTTGGGCTTCTGTTTTAAATTTTGGGTTGTCGGGTTGGGCTTCCATTGGGCTGGATTTTATTTCTGGTTTGGTTATATATATTTTGGGTTATATATATATAGGGTTGTTTTATTTATTATTTTCGGTAGTGTTTATATATATATGTGTATATGTTATATGTTATTTTTTTCTGATTTGGAAAATGATTATATATTTATATAGTCTGAAATATTTTAATATATTTAAAAGGTTTTAAAAATATAATAATTGATATTGGGTTATGTACACATTTATGGATTGTTTGAGATTTTATGGATAACAAGTGTTGAATTATTTGATATTATTATTTTGGGATTTTTATAATATTCTGGAAATTAATCTTTATATATTGTTTATATTGTTTTAAAATAGTATTAATTGAGTTATTTATATATGATGCATTTTATGAGGAATTAAATATGCGAGTTGGAATTTTAAAAAGTGAATTGTTGGTTTTGATTTATATATATGAATTGTGAACATAGGATTGTTTTGATGATTTAATATTGGAGTTTATTTATATAATGTTTTGAAATGAGAAACATGCCGGGATTATTTTATAACATGATTTTGGGGAAATTGGTTTTAAGGCTTAAATGTTTAATGACGGAAATTGGCCGAGTATGATTTGAGAAATTATTTTGAACATGAGTTGACTTAATTTTGGATTTAAGATTTTGGAAAACGGTTTTACTATCGGTCGGTTTTGAGGATGTTGAGAACTCGGGTTCGTATGTATGAATGTTGGTCTGGTAGCTTATGGAAATGGCTTGATGATAGGTGTGTATGGCTTTTGGATTACTTTGGACTTACATTTGGGCCCTTGCTTGTGTTATCTTGCTGTTCTGCATCAACAGGTAAGTATCCTACGGGACTTACTCAGTAACCTGGACCTCCTGCCTGATGTGTCATGTAATGTGTAGTTTTGTTGCATATTAAAGCATGCCATGTAGTATCATGCTAGGATTGCATTGAATTGAGCATGTGTTTACTTTGTGTGTTTGAAACAGAACGACCGTTATCTGTGATAGTCCTAGAGTCTTTTCTAGGTCATAGGGTAGCCCAGCCCCATCGGGTGCCTTGAGTCTATCGAGTCGATATGAGCATGATGATAGCCCAGCACCATCGGGCATGTTTAATTTATATTTAATTTATGTTATGATGATGATACCGTAGGTGAGTGCACCACCACGAGGATATGCTATGCTATAGCACGAACTGGCCAGTCTCTGCACTAACGGGAAGAGGTGCAGAGGTAGGAGAGGGATATGCCACTTGGCATTGTCTTGGGCCCATTTACAGTTCTTTTCCGCATATTATATATACTAGGGGCATGATAGTGTGATTTAAATCTTGTACCGCATTAGTCATCTTTTATTTAGGCATAGGCATGTTATGTGGCCTCAGCGCGGTCAGAGGACCCGCAGGCGATCACCAGGCCTGACTTCGTGGATAGTGTTAGGTACCGCTCTCGTTGCTCCATGCTTCTGTGACGGGGAAATCTTTTGGCGAATCGAAGAATCCGGCTAATATATTCTAACTTGACAAATGGCAATCACCCACTTTGTTTTAGTTTTGACCCGGCTCTGTCGTGGCTTTTGTATCTAAATCGTACTTCCGCTTTACTTTCGTTTAAATTGTATTTCTGAGACTTCAACTGATTAGAGGTTTGAAACCTCGACCCGTACCTGAATTGCAACATCCGAACGAAAGTATCCAACCTTCGAAACGTATCCCTGATATTTATATCCGGGCCATTACACAACGTGTTGGCCATGGCAGTAAATGGAGTGGTGGTGTTGGCCATGGCGGTGAATCAAGCAGCGAAAACCCTAGCTCCGCCCACCACTAGCTGTTGTTACTCACCTCCTCCTTCTCCTTTTCCCTTGTTTTTTTTTTGATTAGGTAAAGATTCGGGTGAGAGACTCTACCCGAAAGCATCCTGGCGGATGAGGTCAAGCAGACCTGTATCGTTGGATAAATTTGGTCCCCTGGTCGAGTAGCAAAGGTGTGCAACCCTATCCGCTACTCGGTTACCAATGCGGGGAATATGTGAGACTACAAAGTTTCTTACACCCAGAAGCATGGTTTGGATGTCCGCCATTACTAGTTCGATTTCCCAAGGGCAGTTGGAGCGTGTATGTAGGACGTCCGTAATTATCTTAGAATCACCTTCAATGATTAAGTTGTTAATCCTTAGTTCTTTGGCCTTTTCTACCCCAAGTCTTAGCGCAAGTGCTTCCGCCATAAGTGGTGAGTTGCCACCCATTATTTTACCACCAATGCTGACGGGGTTACCATTCCAATCCCGAATAATGTACCCAACAGAACTCTTTGCTGCCGATAAAAAAGATCCGTCATAATTTAGTTTGTACTTTCCAATAGGAGGTCTCTTCCAATGTTGGTCTTTTTTTATGTGTTTGGAGTGATCCTTTTTCCCTTTCTGAAAAGAGGAGTGACCCTCTTCGATGGCATTCAGGTTACTAGCTTTTTTCCAGTTTTCGATATTCTCCGTAATAATTTTCTTAAGACCATCTGCATTGGGAATATTGGCTTTCCTAAAGATAGTTTGATTCCTAGTAAACCATATCGTCCACCATCGAAATGCTATGTTTTGTTTATTATCTTTTGAAAGATTTGTTCCTATAAGATGTAATATTTGGTCCATGTCTCTCCTTTCTGATAGACGAGTGTTGATTGTTTGGGATATTTTCCTTGGAAATTGTGGTTGAAAATTATTGATTGGGCATTCTAGAAACAAGTGTACATCATCTTCCGTGGAGTGATTACAAAAGATACAAGTGGCGGGGACAGCAACACCCTTCTGGGACAAGCGTGTAGCTGTCGGAAGGCCTTTTTGCTTGATTTTCCACATAAAGTTTTTAATTTTTGATGGGGCGTCAATTTTCCAGATCCAGGTAAAATCATCGGACGTTGTGTGAGGCTTGGATGAGATAAGATTATAGGCACTAGATGTAGTGAACCATCCCTTTTTGTCAGGCCACCAATAGAGCCTATCCGCAAATGGGTTGACTGGCAAGGGGATTCTGATAATTTCCTCAACTATTGGTTCTGGTAGAACAGAGACAAGTTTTTCCTTCCACCATTGTCCGCCCATTATATATTCACTTACGGGTTCATTCGTGTTTATTAAATATTGAGAATCTAATCTATCAATAAGGGGCTTCATTGTAATCCAGTTATCCTTCCAAAAGTTGATGGACTTTCCGTCTCCCACCGACCAAATGAGCCCCGATTTGAACTTAGTTAACAAGGTGCATAGTTTTGACCATTGCCATGAAGCATTTCCACTCTTTTTGTAATTGAGAATGTGTTTTTCTTTCAGGTATTTATGTTGTATAATTCTAACCCAATAATTATCTGGCTCAGCTAGAATTCTCCATAAAAGCTTTAATTGGAGTGCTTCATTCATGTCTTTAGCTTTACGTATTCCCAGTCCTCCTGCTGCTTTTGATCTACATATTTTGTCCCAGCCAATAAGCGGGCTATGTTGTGCATCTTTGTTCCAAAAGAAAGTTCTATTAATTTGGTCGAGTTGTTTATGTACTGACACAGGAAGCATGAAGCTCTGCATAGCGTACAAAGGTTTTGAGGATAGGTTGGTCGCAATAAGAGTTGCTCTGCCTTGTTGTGATAGGGCGTTCGCTCGCCATTTGCTAAGTTGTTCTTTTGAATTGCAGATTATGTCACAGAAAGTTTCCTTTGTTACACGCCCATTTATAATGGGACATCCTAGATATTTCTCCAAGCTTCGTTCTAGTGGTATGTTGAGAATTCCTTCTAGATCCCGTGCTCTAGTCCTCGGAATGCCCGGAGTGGTTTGAAAAGATGATTTATGATAATTTACTTTTTGTCCTGAGAATTTGCAATAGTCCTCAATTATTTCTTTTATCTTTAAACATGCTGAGTTGTTTCCTTTAGAAAATATGATTATATCATCCGCAAAGGCTAGAAATGGAATCCGCGGTCCAGAATTCCCAAATTTAAAGCCAACACTGTTATTGGCAAATACTGCGTCAAGTGCCAATTTGCGAGCTAATACTTCTGCTCCAAGAAGAAAAAGAAAAGGGGATAGAGGATCTCCTTGACGTAAACCTCGGGTAGGTTTGAAAGGTTCAGTTGGTCCATTGTTAACAAGTACCGAGAAAGAGACTGTAGTCACACATTCCATGACCATGTCCACAAATTTTTGGTGGAAACCGAATCTTTGGAGCACAAGCTTTGTAAACTGCCAGTCTACTCTGTCGTATGCTTTTTCCATATCTAGTTTCATTGCAATCCAACCCTGCGAGCCCTTTCTAGTGCGAAAAGAGTGAAAAATTTCATGTGCTATAAGAATGTTATCTTGAATTGCTCTGTCAGAAACAAAGGCTCCTTGGAGTGGGTGTATTAATTTTCCGATAATCCTTTTCAGTCGTTCCGTTATTATCTTGGAGATGATTTTATATATGGTAGAGCAGAGGCTAATCGGTCGGTAATGTGTAGTCATAGTGGGATTATCATTCTTAGGTATTAGTGAAATAAATGTGTGGTTGATCTGTTTAAGTAGTTTACCATTGTGGAAGAAAGCTTTTATTGCCCGAATGATTCCTGTTCCTACGATGTCCCAATACTTTTTGTAAAATTCCACTGTCATTCCGTCTGGGCCTGGAGATTTGTTACTTCCCATACTAAAGACCGCACTTTTAATTTCACTATTCGTTGGTTGTTGGGTTAATACTCTGTTTTCCTCGTCTGTGATGGCCGGGTTAATAACAGAAAGGTATTCTTGTAGACGGTTGGTGGCATAAGTTTGTTCCCGAGCGAACCTTTTTTCAAAATCTTTTTTGATCTCTGTTTTGATATTCTCATCGCCCATGATTTGTGTTCCCTCTTCTGATATAATTGATCTAATAAGTTTCCGGTTTCTTCTGCCAGAGGCTACTCTATGAAAGTAGGATGAGTTGGTGTCTGCTAGTTTTAGGTGTTTTGATTTGGCCCTTTGGTTCCAGAAGGTTTTATGGAATAGGAGTAGTTTTTCTCCTTTTGTTAAGAGGTTTTGTTCTTTGATAGCTTCTCTTGTATTTTGGTTTGTAGTTTGAGATGATTGTATTTCTACAAGGGCTTCCTCTACTTCTTGTAGTTGGCGGAAGATGTTTCCGAAAGTTTTCATGTTCCAAGCTTTGGTTTTTTTTTGAGAATTTTCGATTTATATATAAGTTGGAACATAGCTGAGCCAGCGCACGACACTCTCCACGATTGTTTGACAATATTACGAAAATCTTTTCTCTGAAGCCACACGTTTTCAAATTTGAAGGGAGGTGGTTTAAAAGAATTATTTTTGGAAAGATTGATTGTGATTGGGCAGTGGTCGGAGGAGGAAAATGTACCATTTTTAGTTGCGAGATCGGAGAACATTTCAATTATCTTGTGATGGACTAAAACTCTATCTAGTTTTTCCAAAATGTTATTTGGACCTGCTTGTTTTTTCCGCCACGTGAATGGGTTACCGAAAGAAGGAATATCCACCAAAGAGCATACGCTTTTAAAGTCCATGATTCTCTGAAATCTGGCAGGGTTAGTCTCCGCCCCACCACATTTATCCGATAGTTGGCTTATTTCATTCAAGTCGCCCATAACAAGGCAGGGAATACTGCTTTGGACGATCAACTGGGAAAGATTTTGCCAGAAGTTATTTTTGTCAGAAGCATTAGGAGGGGCATAGACAAAGAGCATTAAGCACTCAAAATTCTCCTTTATATTCGCATATTTGACTCCAATAATCCTGGGGAGGTGGATTACCACCGAGATAGTTTCATTAATAAGGGAGTTTTCATTCCAAAACAGGGCAATACCCCCGGCCCGACCAGTAGCCGGGGACCAGCAAATATTCGTGAAACCAACATTTTTCCAAAGCGATTCATTTGGTTCACTTTCAGTTTTTGTTTCTGCTAGGATTAGCAATTGAATATGATCTATAGTTCTCCATGTATTGATATTTGTCCAAAAGGTTTCCTTTCCTATACCCCGACAATTCCAAAAGCGTATTATCATGACCACTTTATGTAAGGACGAGTTAGCATAAGGTGACCCAACCCAAACCCGTTATCTTTCCCTTTTAAAATTTTTCCAAGATTGTTGATTAGATGTTTTAGAAGTGAGTTTTCCTCCCTAGGAAGCCACCAAGTACGTGAGCTACTAGGAGAGTCAAACACACCTATATATATAATGAAAGCTTTAACAAAGGGATTATGAGTGGTGTAATCCGTTGTAGGCTTTGGGTAGGTGATCTTTTGATGGAGAGGATTATTTAATCCCATGTGGTGTTGGTTTATATTAATCAAGCATTTGCCAAGCCCATCAAAAAAATATATATGGATGAAGAGTATTTGGGCTTCCGAGATGTACCAATTTAATGAGTAGATACCCATACTTTGAGTGATATTTGGTATTTGCCAAATAGGGAGGGGATCATTAAGGGCCTCGACATCATGTCTCTTAAGGAGATTTATAGTTAAGCAATTAAGACAATTCAATTTCGCAAATCCCCCTAAACTTGGATCAATGAAACAGCCAATAAGATTATGTGTTCCCCCTTCGTGATATCCCCATCTCTGATTAGAATCAAGATTGGATTTAGACTCAAGGTGGATGTTCCTGGTAAAGTAAACCTGCACACTTGGAAGCAGGTATTTTCTCACAGCTTTATACGCAAGGAAAAGACAGAGAGTTATCAATTTGAATTTAAATTTCAACCGGATGTCCTTAACCCAGAACAAAGACATAATCAGACCAGAAGCTTCATACATAAAGAGATTAATATCAAACATGGTACTAAAACTCTTCATTTGCTTAGCCGACTCATGTGCAGGTGAATAAGAGGAATCAAAGCACCTAGCACAAGAGCACATTAACGTAGCACGGGACAGCAGAAGGTGATCAATCCCATGCCAAATACCTTTCTCATTCATAGTTTCTCCTAAAGTATCGTTTAATATTTTTAGTAATTGTATTTTGGTCTTAAGATATATCCAAAGATGTATACTAGGATAGTTATTAATGCAGATCTTGATTTCGGGGACCAAGGGGTCGGGTTTACTATAATTTTTCCACCCTTGAAGGGATTTAGCCTTGATCAATTTTTGAATAATAATCCCAGGAGGATGAGTAACATGTTTCGAGTTCCAATAAAGAGATACCTTGCAAGAGGGACATATAATCGGCAAATGAGGTTTATAGATACCATGAATACTCAACCAACTAGTGAATTCATAGATGATGCAAAGGTTCCCAATCAAACAGCAAATATATACACAGAATTGCAAGTTTGAGACATTATAGAATGGACACATAGGGTCAAACCAATACATAAAGATCATCATAGACAAAATGATTAGGAGTAAAACCACAAGAGTGGGCTTGGAATACTCACAAATAATCCATAGACGAGAGTAACCTTTATTGTTGATATGGGCGGGCGGAGGCACCATCACCATCTTTGGGATAGCCAACCAACCACCATAGCCTTGACAAATAATGCACTTAATGACAGCAGCTTCAATGCACAAGTTGAAACCACCATACGCAGCAACATGATTGCACCATGAAAACCATAGGAAGCACTGTTGATACACAACTGCCAATACACTGGTTAAATTATTAATACTCACAATATCCCAACAATCATGTTTTTTCCACCATGTGTTCCCTGGACTGGAAAATAGTAGGGTGTGCAGGCAAGAAAGAGGGATAACAATCAACCAAACCCAAATAGTCTTGAGATAGTTGGACATGCAATTTCGTAAATAAACACATATTAAATGATAGCACCCAGACCATCTTTCAAAGACAAAGTATTTCCAAACAATGTTGTCCATCAGATCTGTTTCATTAACGAAATTATAGACAAAACATTCTACAGAACTGTTCTCGCAAATGATCTGCAACATAGCTAGATAATACATAAGATCAGAATATAGGCAATCCACATAGCATAATTTTACAAGCAGATACCAAAAACTATCATAGTATCTGATTTTATCATTGAATGAGTTTGAGAAGAGATCTCTTAGAAAACGAATTTCATACCTTCTAAGAAGGGGTTTATTCCTTGTGATGAATGCAATGATGCTTAAGTTTGTAGGAATTGCCTTGGAGGCCACCTTAAGTCGAGCTTGTTTAGAACCCTTTCGGGGGGTAGGGGGTGCTGAGGCATTCACCTCAAACACAAACACAGGTTTAGTTGGACACCAAAAAGAGGTGTTAATTTTCCTCAAAAATAATAGATAAGCCAAGAAACAAAAACAAACCATCAGAAAGAGTTTAACTAGATTGTCTCTATCGAAATGAGTTTCTGCAGGAGATTTTTTCTCTCCAATTGGGTTGAGGCCCTTTCGGGGGGTGTGTAAAGGGAACGCAGATTGCTCTGGTCCCATGGGTTGTTTGCCCTTTCGGGATTTAGGATGTGGGAAAGAGAAACCTTTCACCACGAATTTACGCCTTTCATTGATTTGTCGCAGCAGACTCATGTCACTATAAACCAACAAAAGGTTAGTTTCAATCACAGGAAAATTAAGAAGAACTAGTGGGATGTCGGATGAAGACAGCACAAATACCCCCAACCAAAGGCGGGGAGAAATTAGTCGCCCTTCGCAAAGGGATTTTTGCTCGATCCTCATCTTGAAATGAAGGTTGTTTACACTATTATGTAAAGATTTAAGGGAGAGAAGACGAACAAACCTGGGATTAAACTGACATCGAGGCTGCCCCGACCAAGCAAGAACAGATCGACACCACCTTCCCCAAGAACAAGGACTTTTCTTTCGTTTTCTGAAATTCTTTCTAATAGGCGCCCAATTTCTCCCATCGGCCATCCACACTATCGATTTCCGATCAATCGACCGCCACAACGATGGAGAGGTCAATCTAAACGCATCAACAGAAGGAACACGATCAGGGTGCCATCGCACCGCTGAGACAAATCTACAAAGGTATTCCCATACGATTATTTGAGAGGAATAGGGCCACATGAGTTAGGGGATGCCGAAATTCAGGGAATAGAGGAACTTTGATATGGGATTTGGAAGCAAAGGCTCAAGCCGGCTTGGAACTTACCGGAGATTGAACACAAACAGATCTTAGAATTAGGGTTGGGGAAGGGATAGGCGAGAGAAATTAGGGGCGCGTGTAAGCGCGTTCTTCTCAAGGAGATTTTCCTTTTCCCTTGTTAAATGTGAATATGCTAATTGCTTTCTTCCCTTTAGAAAATTTTGGTTTATTTGTTACAAATATCCACATAAATTATCAATATTACATTATTTACCCTTACCATAGTTTAAAATCAAAATTTTCACCTAATTTTCTCCTACATTCACAAAAGGAATAAGGCATGCCTAAGTTAATTTTATAAATGGTATTTTTAACATATATCCTAGGTGAAAAGACATCAAAGTTTATATATATATATATATATATATATATATATATATATATATATATATATATATATATATATATATACACTCATGATTACATGATTATTTATCTCTATTTATATATTTATTCGTATGTACATACAAAGAGTGTAAAAAATATAAATTTTATTCTAACAAACAATCGCACAATGCCACCGAATAATTTCATTCCAACGAACAATCTCACAATACTACTGAATAATCAAAAGTTATTTTTTAATCTCATTCGTTGATCTTCTTAATTCAACGGTCCAAATTTGTTAATATGATACACCATAAAATGTTGTTTACATATGATCTTCTCTCTCTCTCTCTCTCTCTCTCTCTCTATATATATATATATATATATATATATATATATATATATATATATATATATATAAGAGAAAGGGTTTAAGTGAAAATATTATAAAGGTCAAGATTTTTAAAATATTATTTTTATAATTATAGATTTTATTTCGATTTAAATTTATTTTATTTCTAAGACTCTGAAAAATTTAGAAAAATTCCGTTCTCGAGCAAACGATTTATTTGAATTCTTTCAAACAAATTCCGACATAAACTTGTTATTCAAATTTGAAAATAAAATTATTCCGCTTTATTATTCCGAGGTTTGGAAATATTTTCGGGTTTCGTTATTTAATTCGGATTCGAATATTTATTTTAATCGCTTCGGGTTAAGGTTGAAAAGCGGGTTTCAAAATTTAATTCCGGGTATTAATTTGACTTTTCTCACATTTATTACCTTTTTCATCCCAGCCCCTCAGGCCTAACCCCCTGCAGCGCCCTTAACCCCCTATTCCTAGTTGTTCAGTCTCCCCTTTCCTATAAACCAGCTCCAACCTGTCACCATTATTCCACATCTTAGCTTCACTCTATCCCTCCTCCTTCCTCCATTCATTTGACACTATCATCCTTCTGCTCCCCTCCTTCATCACCACCAGCACCACCACACACCTTCATCGCCATCACCAAGCTCCCTGTTTGATTCCAAAACACACACCACTCACCCCCTTCCTTGTTTCAACGACACCTCATGAGCAACAACACCACACACACCTCTATCACCCGAAGCTTGAGCCTCTGCAAAGTCCAGTGAGCCAAAGTAGCCCCGGAGCTTCCAACGCCACCACCGAAACTCCGTAGCCCCGTTCGAGTGCGAACTACCTTCCGGTAAGTCGTTTCTATCTGTTTTTGATCGAAACCAACCTTGAACTATGCTATCACACTCACCCATACCCAATACAGGTCCGATAAGCCATCACAGTCTCCGGCAACGCCCAAAACTCCGGTCAAAACTTTGACGCCCGTGAACACCTCGGTGAGCTTCGTTCCTTTTCTTTCCTTAACATCGTTTCACTTCTTTCACGTTCCTTGTGTTCGGGGAGGAGAGTTGGAGAGGATGAGAGTGGGAGGGAGTGGAAACGAGTCGAACTCCGTCGAGAAAAATGGCCCAGGCCGCCAGGACGGACGAAGAAGACAACTGTGCCGCGGGCGCAACACTACTGTGTTGCCTTTTCCCCGTTTTGATTGATTTATTTATTTATATAATTATTAACCTATTTACTTAATTATCAATTAATTATTATTTAGATATGCTTTATTTAATTATCTACTTTAAGCTATTTAAAAGTATGATTTTAGTGTTAATATAATTGCTTAATTATATTGTTTTGATATTCGGAGTGTTATTTAAATAACCCTTGAAATTTTTAATTCTTTATTAATTATTTAGTTGTTTAACTATATGATATTTCTGAATTATTTAGTTTCTTATTTTATTGAGAATCATTGTGTGAATATTCTAATTGTTAAGGATTGGTTAGTTTGAACTATTGGTTTGTTAAAAATATCTCTAAATGTCTGAATTATTTTGTTAAACAGACTTGTTAAAAATAGGTTAAAAAAGGGATTTGAAATGTTTCGATGAAGACTTTTGGGATGATGGTATTTTAACGAAAATTATTTAACGAACTCACCTATTGGACCCTTGGATCTTTGAACTATTTAACAGGACTATTTGGACTTTAAATTGTTGGACTTGAACTCGGACTTTGACTTATGGCTTGAACTATGACATGACATGGACTGAGATTGGACTGGTATTGTTGGAATGACGGATTAATATGAGATTTGAAATTGAGATGCGATGTTGGACTGAGTAATGATAATATAATTTAGAATGTGTTGGATTTAAAAAATGAGATGTTTTAACTTATATGCTTCTTGTAAGGTTTTCTCTGTTTGATTATTTTGCTTAGTGTAATTTAGACTTAGACTTATTTGTGTTATTTACTCATATCTGCTAGGTGATCTGTGACCTGTCTGGATTGCTATATGCTTGATGCCTTACTTTTGTTATTCTGCTTCTTTAGGTAAGTCCTCTAGGGTTTACTCAAGAATTCAGACCTCATGTCTGATGTGTCATATAGTGTGTAGATGTATTGCATCCAGCATATTCATGTAGTAGCATGCTTAGGTTGCATAACTAATTGAACATCCGTATTCTCCTTGCGTATTGTAGGACGACCATTAAATTATGAGTCATAGAGTCATTTGCTAGGGTCATAGGATGACCCATCGAGTTTGTTCCTAATCGAATATGATATTACACCATGAGAAAGAAAGAAAGAAAAGAATGAAATATGAAATGAGACGAGACATGAGACATGATATAGGACATGATGAGATGTTACTATATAGCATTGAACGCGGTCGGTTCCTTCACTAACGAGAATGGGTGCGGGAGTAGGAGAGAGACATGCCACTTGACATTTTATGTGGGATCCCATTTAATCGGTTTCTGCATATATATAACTGTCAGCATGCTTGTGTGTTTAATATTTTCACACTACATTAGAGCGTCCGTTATTTAGGCTTAGCATGCTATATGTCCTCAGCGAGGTCTTTAGGTTCCGTATAAGTGGCTCGACCTTGACTCGTGGTATAGTTTCAGGTACCCGTTCCCTTTCTTGATTTCGTGCTGCTATGGCGGCGATACCTTATGGCGCAGTTGGGGAGAGAGAGAGAGAGACTGACTATGGACTCCACACTTTTTCTACTTTATATTTCCTTTGCATTTTGGTTTTGACCTGGCTCTGTCATGGCAACTGTGAATCATTTTATGTTTGTTGTTGTTGTAGACGGAACTTGTTTTACGCGACTTATAAGTAGGACTGGTTATGGTCCCCAATGGACCTATCGCAAATTTAGGGTACGAAATCCATTCTTTTAGTACTAACACTTCGTTTTGAAACTCAACGCATACTCGAATTGCAAGATCCGAACGAAGGTATCCAATCCTTCGAAACGTAACCTGGGTTCCTTAACTCGGGTCGTTACAAATATTTCGTCCTGGTGAGAACAAAAGAAGTAATTTGATTGGTCCACAAGGAATTAAAATAATTTAAATTAATTGAAATTTATAGTGCTCCCCCAAGGTCCAAACCCATGTCATGCTCTCCCCCACTCGCACAACCCGTTTCCCATACGCGCATGTGCATCGCTACTATTAAGGACTACATCATTCCTAAGCAACGTGAGGGTAGCGACATCGTAGGCAATTGCTTATGGCAATGGAGATGACGGGAATGATCATGACGACAATGGAAACAATGATAATGAAAACAATGATGAAGATATCGTAAGTGGTCTTAAATACTCACTTCCCTTCTCGTATCTGGATCCCAAGGTGCTTGCAAAGTCGCCAATGGCAACGGCAATGACGACCCTACTACTGTTGTTGTTGTGACAATATTGACCACCGTAAATGATGGGATTTTGTGTTGTTGCCTAAAGTCGGTGCCATGAGATTACATAAATGAAAGGAGGATGAATGAAGATGGAGGAGTTGGGTTTTGTCCTACATCTATAGCTGAAGTAGGACGCATGTTTGCTATTGGTTGAGGGTTTTACTCACATATGGTTCATACATGTACAACATGTGGTTTATTATGTTACAAGAATTCGTTCATGATATTAACAAGTATTGGTTCAGACTTTTACGTATATGTGGTTCGGACATTTATAACATGTTGTTCATAGTGTTACAAGAAGTGGTTCAAGATATTAATAAGAGTTGGATCAAACTTTTACATATATATGGTTTAGACATGTACAACATGTTATTCGTGATGTTACAAGAAGTGGTTCAGGATATTGACATGAATTGGTTCAGACTTTTACATATATGTGGTTCAGACATGTACAATATATGTGTTATAATCCAAACAACATGAACATCGTCATAGCCCGTATGGGCTTAGCTCAACTGGTCACAAGGGTGATATTTGGTCAAGAAACCAAGGACCAAGTCTCACCAGCATAAGTGTGGGAGTAACCTCTCAAATAAGGGGCAAGTGATTTCACCCAATACCACCATTGTGGGGCGTTTCCCTGCAAATCCCCTGCTAGGGGGCTCCGTCCCAAGGACTATTGGTGTTTAGTGATCAGCAACAAATTCAATACATATTAAAAATATGGTATATACCTTTTTCTGTTCAAATGAATGACTCAAGATGTAACAAATAGTGAGTTAAAGGTGTTATAAATAGTGGTTCAGCGAATTAACGTTGTGTGATTCAAGTTTTGAACCAGATAATGTAGTTTATAATTAAAATTAAGAAGTTGTTTAGAATTTTACTAGCATATGGTTTAAAATTTGAGCTTGTGAGAGATATTTTTGCTTTTTTAAAACTATATCAATATTCATTAATCTGTTTATTTTGTTCTCACTGATTCAAATGTCCGCGCACGTGCGCGCGCACACACACATATATAGGTAATGGTTCAAATCTTAAATGTTCTTAATGTGTAAATTTTACTTATTGTGTAAAATTGGGTTCACGTGTCTAATATAGAATATTGATTACATGGGCTAGCCCAAATAAACGAAAAATCAATCTAGTGTTTGTCTGACTCTCTCGCTCCCTCTCTTCCTCTCCCGTTCAGCCCTCCTCCACTCCTTCAGGCTCCATCGAACATGATGACAATGATGATCGGGGAGAGGGATGGCTGACGATTGAAACTTAATGGTGCCCCGAAGGTGGCGACATCGCTGGTGGAGATGCTAGGGATGAGTACGGTGATTGCTGACAAGTATGAGTTCTTTGGGTTTTAGAGCATCAACAACCATGGGGTTGCCTCTTTCCTCTTTTTATTTTCATTGTCTTATCCTAATTTGACACCTCATATATTTTTTCTCTAAATTAATTTCTACTTTTTTTACCTCTTCTTTAGAGATTTCCCTTACAACCATGGGGTTACCTTGTTCCCCACTTTTTCTACCTCATTTATTTTTATTTATAAATCAAATTCATAAGTGCCTGATATTAATATTTTTTATTTCATGTAGATGAAAAATTAAAAAATAATAACAAAAACAAAAACATTATATTATGGTAAATAACAACTTAATTTCGTAAGAACTCAAATCGTATCGGAGCCATGGAAATGGTTCCACAAGTGCTCAACCAAATTATTCTTCAAAAAGAAGTACAAAATACAATAGATCAAGATGGGGTATATAGAGGAAAAAATTATACTCAAATTATGAAGAGAAATAAAATAAAATTAATGGTATAATTTATATATTAAAATAATATATATTATTAATATACTAAATAAATATGAATTAGAAATAATTACCCACTTGTGTATTCAAAAAAAATAAAAATAAAAAGGGAATAGGTTAGAAAGTACTTTGGTAGAGAGAGGTAACCCGTTTCAACCTTCCTTTAGAGTTTCTATTGCAACCATGGTTTACCTTTTTATTACCTTAAGGTAATATAATCCATGGTTGCTCATTGTTTTAAGCCTGAAAATTTCAAACTTAATAGTACTAAATTTTAAATTAATTAAAAAATTTAAAAAAAAGTTTATATTTCATAAAGTTTTTAACATATTTTTAAAATATTAAAAATTTCAAAACTTTTTCTGTGTTAAAAAATGACAAAGGGAGTATATAGAAGGGCGAGGGCATATTTAGCAAAGTACAAAGAATTGAGAGAGAGAGCGTGAGCATGTGAAAGGGGAGAGGGGGTGTGACGGTGTGTGTCTTCATTTGGTGTTAATGGTCAAATGGTTGATAATTTTGGTTGTGGTTGGGGAGTCGTCTCCTGTTTGTGTGTGTTACGTTGATTGGGTCAATCCCTAATTTCTTGCTTATTTTTAATCTCGTGGCCATGAGTCCATGACCGTCATAATTACATCGTGCTGCCAAATCTTGGCCCTCTTCTTGTCTTTTATTTTCCCCGTCCTTGTTACTTACTATAGGTGTGTTTCGTAATTGAAGTTGAAATGAGAGTTGAAGTTGAAATGAGAGTTGAAGTTGAATAGTTAATTGTGTAAAATATATATTAAATTAGTATTTGTTATAAATTATATTTTATTATATTAATTATATTCAAATATTATAGTAGATTATTAATTGACGTGGCTAAAAAAAATAAAACCAAATTAACATGGCTCGTAAAAATAAAACCATATATAAATATATTATATTCAATTTGATATAAAAGGTAGAATAATTGACCAAATTCTTTCTTCATCTTTTAGAATCTTATAAAACATATTTATATATAGATTTATTATATGGAATTTGATCTAAAACGTAGAATAATTGACCAAATATTTGATAGATTATTTGATCTAAAATAAGTTTTCTAACTAATTAAGATATAAAGTTAAATATTTATAAAAATAAGTGAGACCATTAATTGAGATGACAAAATTATATTGGCTTATTAGTGACATGACTCAAAAAGATAACATCATATTAACCCATAATATGAAACGTATGTGAATTGCACCAGAACCCGTTTCATGCATCTGTTTTAGTGTGTGTCTATATATAATATAATATTTTATTTTATTTAGTTTTTTAGATCTTATATTACAAAATTTTAGTTTCTTTTCTTTCATCTTATATTACAGATTTTTTGAAAAATATGTAATTATTGAAATGTAACTTCATTGCCTTTTCGAAAAGAACTATTTTATATTATTTAATATTTAATCAATACAATTATATAAATGCTAAAAACAAAATACAATCATATAAGCGATTGATAAATTTCCCAATAATTTAATTAAAGGATTGATTTTTAGGCGTAAAGATGAGTTTTATGTAAGACTATCTTACTATGCTACTACTAATCGGTTTTTAATAAATTATTAAATTCATCCATTACCCTAATACCAAAATTGTCAATAGAATATAATATATCCATCCATTATAATAACAAAAAATGAATATAACAGATATGTGACTTCTCCCTTATGATATATAATAGATATATAGATATATTATATATTCAATTTGATCTAAATGTAGAATAATTGACCAAATATTGGATAGATGATTTGATCTAAAAAGCTAAGTTTTATAACTATTTAAGATATAATGTTGAATATTTATAAAAATAAGTGGGACCATATTCTCTTCATCTAATATTATTTTAATTCTGATCAAAATTGGATAAATATAAATTTGATCAAACAATAAAAAAGATAACACCATGTTAATCAAGAATATGGCACATATGAAAAAATAATGCCATTTTAATTCAGAATATGACACGTATGCGAATCGCACCAGAAACCGTTTCAGACCTCTATTTTAGTATATTATATAGATATAGATTAAACTATTGATAAACTAGTAATGTGTTTGGTAACCTTAGCTGAATGGGTAGCTGGTAAAACTAGTTGATAAACTGAATAGATTTGTGCGTATAAAAAGAAAAACTCTGTAAAGCTTAGGGATGTAGCTGTTGAAAATTCAATTTCAAAACGCTTATTAAAATATAATCTCTGCTGGTGGATGGGTGATGTTGTAGTTGTAGTTCATGGCTTTTGGATTTGCCTCGTGCTTCTTTGTCAGCTTCTAAGTTTCCTTTGGGATTGAAACCCTTGATGACTCTCGCTAGTTGGCAAAAAGGGTGGCTGAGATACAAATGTATTGGCGGAGATCTCCCTTTGGAACCGAAAGTAATGACCTTTTAACTCGAAACGAACATCTGGTCTTTGTTTACCTCAAATGTGGCAATGAATTCTTAAGTGAGGTCGGGATAAGTCGGAGCAGCTCTCATGATGAAGGAATTGATCCCCCCTTCTTAAAAAGAAACCCCGCACACTTTCATAAATTCCCAAAGAACGTAAAGTAGACACATCAAAAAATTTCGTCGTTAAATGCCTACAGGAACCCAAACCCATTAATCTTTCCTCCGAAACAGTCAAATCATGTAACATTGCCAAATTATATATTCTAGACATGATCAAAGAAGAAAAGAATGGAAAAGAAATGGACTCACAAAATTTTGAGACAAAAAACCACGAAAAACTTCGTCATAGAAACCGTCGGTGGGCACCGATGTGGGGCGGCGGGCGCTGATACTCAGCAGAATCCTGACGATGCCTTACACCTCCTCTAAAACTCGATGTCAAAGTTCAAACTTTGAATCTCCTCAAAGCGGATTCCTTTTCTCCACCAAAAAGCTTTGATCTTGCACATGTGGGGTGGTTGAAGGTGAAAGATGGGTGCTATACTGGATGTAGAAGATGAAGAGGGTCAGAAAATGGGATATGTGGTTGCGAAGATGGACTTGAGTGAATCAGGAAATTAAAAAGTGGCCGGGGGTGGTTCTACGGTGGCTAATTGGTGATGGCCTTCAATGGAGAGTTTATGATTTTGTGAGGTAAATAGAGGTTGGGTTAAATTTATATAATCAAGGAAAGGATAAAAGATAGAAGTTCAAAGATAGAAGATAGAATTTCAAAGGTATGATTTTCTCATCTAATTTGGCATATCTCAGATCTTAATGGGGTGCCCCCCGGGGAATCTTTAAAACAAATGACAGATAAATTTGGCACACTAGATATCGATGGGCGTCGATTTGTAGTGGCAAGCGTCGATACTCAGAATCTTTATTCTTCTTTCTTCGTTCTTTGTAACCTTGACCTGAAAGTTTATCATGACAAAAAGACTTCCAAAACCTTTCAACGCAGATTGTACCTACCCTAAATTTTTTGAAAAATAAATTCAAAGTTCATTGAATCGAAAAACAACTAGTCTAAAATCCTCGTGTTGCCTCCTGAGCAGCGCCTTTGTTTAAGTTTCATTGGCTCGACTTGACGACCCCTTAGTGGGTCTCTCTAGTTATCTTCTCTCTTGGGTTAACAACTACTTGTTATGGTGGCTTCCCTGAATCTCTTGACTTCAATTCCCTAATCTCTAGAGCCATCTTATTGCTTGAATGCTCCTTTCTTAACTATGAGAGAGTTCTTTCAATTTATGTATCCAAAGGCAAAATAGATAGATTAGTAGCATAGGTGTGGACCATACAAGAAGGTCCACATAAATGTTAATTGTGAAAACACACAAAACTCGACGCTCCTAGCACGGCGTCAAAATTTAACGGGTGTACTAAAACGGTCTTTGTTCCCAAAAAAAAAAAGAAAATTCCACACTCAAAAGCTAGTATAGTAGCAGAGTAAGGAGTCAATCCAATAAAGAGCACATACGATTTATGTGTTTCCTTTATTAACAATGAAAAGAGAGAATAAGAGAGAAAATATGGTTTACTCATGAGTTCGCAACAATGGTTTGATTTCGCACAATCATTGGGCTTCTTTCTAGTTATTAGGTTTCTAATCTATCGTTTCGATTTTGGTTTATATAGAAAACTAGGCCAAATGGTCACTAGAAATCCCTTACACTCTAGCATAGAGCGAGTAGCACAAAGTCCCAAAAGCTCGGCATCTAACCGTACCACTCCCGTATCGTCAACTTTGTCACCTAGTTGTCACCCCAACAATCGCTTCCACTAAAAGTGATATAAACTAGATGTCAATATTCTTACACGATCAAGATTCCCAAACTATTCCTACGAGACATGCTGGCTACTTATGGATTAAGGCCCGTAATCAAAGAAGTTATAACCCTAGCACGATGTGACTTTATTGAGGTGATGAAGCAGGATATAATCAGCAACATGACAATAACAACACAAAGAAGATTGAAATAACCAAAATGGATATTAACTAGAAATCAGCCCTCATGCTCCGTCAAACATATTTTGAATACGTGAGTAAAGCCAAAGAAAGGTTAGTGATAATGCATGATTTTTATAGGCATTTTAACTCATTCTTAAGTCATTTAGGTTGCATTTCGTTAGGTTTTAAGAATAAAGTACGATCATTGCTTTAAAATTGCAAAGTTTGGAATCTACGCGTTTAATCCCTATCTATGCAGATTCCTGGAAATCAAACTAAAGGAGATAGAGGAAAGCTAAGATATGAAGCTTGAGAGCATAAGGAAGGATCAAGGAAGAAGATGGAAGGAGAAATGAGCAAGACAAGACAAGAAGAGAAGAAAATAAGTTACTGTAGAGAAGTGGTGCCCGTAGCCAAGGGACCGACGCCCACCGATCTTCAACGCTCACCTCAGGCTTCTACGAACTATAGTTGATCGGCGCCCGCTGATGCATTGTCGACGCCCGCCGATGAAGATTCTGGCAGATTTCATCCGTGGGCAAATCTGGCCCATTGGGCTTTTTTTCTACCTTAAGTTTTCCGAACTCTAGCTCTCTTATGCCTATAAATACAACTCTCCTCAGACCCCAATTGACACATTCAATTCACACACCACACTTCATAAAACATCTCTCTTTTCCCGCTTCCGCTATTCGGTATGCTCGGCTAAAGCTTTTATAGTTTTGCTTATATTTTATGCATTGGTTAGACACATGTAAGGGTTGTTTGAATACTATTTTATAGTTATTATTTGGTTTATGCATATTTGGTTATTCATTACTCTTCTTCTTTATATGTTAAGTTGTTTACTTGTCTTAATTGGCCACTAGGATAGATAATCAACATGCTAAGTGATTATAGCTAAATACGCTATTACGGGCATTAATCCTACATAGTAGTAAACCTATCTTGATGAACAGGTTGGGATTCATGAATATGAAAGAGCAATGATAGATAGTTTAGTATTATTCTTAGCGGATGCGATAGCCGGGTTGACAACTATGTGACACGTCGAATATGCGAGAATTCATGAATTATATGCTTATGTGATTAGGGAATTATTACTTCTCAAACCTCATGCAAGAGTTTAGGGAGTTGATAGTGATCGAATCGGGAAGCTATTCAACTCTGTGTACAAACTAACACTAAGATAGCCAAGCATAATCCAACAACCTGATGATCATGAATCTACCAATGTTGCGAATATACGTGAAACTTGATACTTCTCTCATATTATTTCCTTTTACAATCATTATTTCATTTACTGTTTTCCGCTCAACATTACCATTGCCTTTTTACAAAATGCTTGCTTACTCACTATGTTTGACCAAAGTCGCACGCACTCTCTATGAGATCGACTTGTACCTACTGCTAATACTCATATAGTTTAAGCTATAGATTTACTATTTAGGGTGTAGAACACACCACATTCTACGTGCACCAAATTATTGGCGATGTTGTCGGGGATTGTCGAGTTTTTGATCAAACGTATTTCATAAGTTTTCTTTTGGGTGCAACCGTCTTGTATGGTTCACTGACGACCAGATGATGCTGATAGTATTTCCGTTTACTCTCAAAGACACTGCAAATGAATGACTCTACTATTAGCCAACTGAAAGTATCAAGTCTCGGATAGAATTGAACAAAACATTTCAGAACAAGTACTTTACAACTACCAGAGGCAGCAAAGTCAAGAAGGAGATATCCAGTATCAAGCAATCCCCAGCAGAATCACTGTACGAGTACGTTGAACACTTCAAAAAGCTCAAACCTAGCTGTTTGCATCATAGGATCTATGACCTTGTTCTTTACCTATATAAATATTGTTGGATGCAGAGCGAGGAGTAACCAATGCAACTAGCGGAGGAGATGTTCTGGATAAAACTCCAACCGAGGCGATGAAAATTTTTGAAAACCTTGCTAACACCTCACATGTAAAGACCCAAAATTTTAAAATATTATTTTATGAATTATGATTTAATTTCAATATTAAATTTCTAGGATTTCAATAATAATAATAATGATAATAATAATAATAATAATAATAATAATAATAATAATAAGTAAATAAATAAATTTATATATGTATTGAAAATCATCGTCCTCGATCAAAGTGATTTTATTTTTTATTGAAAAGCAAATTTCGACATATGATTGAATTCGATTTAAAAACAGATCTATTCCGCTTTCCTATAGCGAGACTTGAGAATAATTTCAGATTTCAAGCTAAGAATGGATAACGTTTGAATATATTGAGATGAACGTGATAATTTTTGTGACACTTCTAGCTTAAATAGAAATTGTTGGATTGATTATTGTTATTTATTGGGTAGAATGTTTTTTTTTATAAAACTAGAATAATGCAATCATTTTGTAATTTTCTTAACATAAAGCTAAACCTAGTTCCCGATATATAAACTTCACAGCCGCCCCTCACTCCTATTCACCCTCCTCCTCCTTTTTTGGATCTGAGCTCAAGAGGGAGCTTCTATGGCTGCGCCCTCCGAAACGCCGCCCCGCTCCTCTCCGTTCCCGCTCTTCCTCCTTCGCATTCACCCCCTCCCTTCTGCTTTTCTCGATTTCATCTCTCTCTCTCTCTCTCTCTCTTGTTCCCGCATCGGACATGAAGCTGAAGCTTCCATGGCTGCCCTTCGTCCCTCTCACTCTCTTCCCCGCCATCGATGCTAGTTCACTTCCATCTCGCCCTCTTCAGATCTAGCAATACCGATGACCTCGGAGCTCTTGTCAACCACGCACGCCTCCTCTGTTCGCTTCTTCTAGCAGGAAGGAGAATCCACCACCGGGACATTGAAATCGACACCAACGTCGACGAGCCCTTGTTTGAACCCGACTGTCCCAGCAACTGCTGACGCGAACGAAGACGAAGCCGCTCTCCCCCGACCGAGCTGACGCCGAGTGCGTCTTCGAAGCCGAAGCTGAGAGCTTGAACTCCGAACTTGCCTCGCCAAATCCCAGTGGCTGCGGCCCGAATCCACTTCGATTGAACACGTCGGGAATGGGTATAATATCCTAGGCTTTGACTCGATTAACACTGATTTTCAATTTAAATTTTGAGTTTCGATTAAATTGAATGAGATCCATTTTAGTTCGAAATAAAATGGTGGTGATGTGGTATTGGTCTCCTGCTTGCTTAGTTCCTTTGCTTTCATTGCAATTAGTCGGATTCGGTTGGCTTGGGTGGTTGACATATTAACAAACCTTGCGATTGTACACCATATTATCGAAATTAAATCAAGTTGAGGTGCTTATAAAGAGTGAAGTCAAGTTAGTTTGATTTTTTGGGTCTATAAGTTGAATGTCCACTTTGGCTAAATAATCATATGATTGTAGTTGACTTATAATTGATAAGTGAATGTGAACCAATACTATACATAAGCTAAGCCGACTCGTAATTAATTGGTCTTTTGTTAGCAATGTGGATACTAAGGGCTAGATGTGTAAAATGTAAATGGGTTAGAATTTCTCTTTATAGAAATGGACTTATGTACATGAACTGTTTGCATCATTTAAGTTGTTTTGAGTATAGACCCACCTAGTCGATTAGTTATGACTTGAGTTATCTTATACAATGAAGTTAATATGCTAAAGGGATTTTGAAAATGTTAAATTACTTGATATATCACTTGGATAAGATTGGATTATACCGCTCTTGATAACCTAACCGATAGATATGATATTCCTTGAGCTCTCTTTTAAGGTAAGGAAAAGACGTTAAATAGTAAACTTTATAAAGATGTAATTTGACCATATTTTAAGTAGTAACTTGAGCATGGAGTCATTGATTGCTATATGCTTATAGTATTATATCTATAGGCTAAGTTCGGAGGATGAGCATATATGTGGAAACCTTGAATGAATAAGCTAGATGTGTGAACTATGGTATAGTCGTTGTAAGATGAACCAACTGAGTTAACACTTATTATAATTGAGTTGATAGATTAAGGTTAGTATCATCAACTTTTATTATTAAAACTATATAAGAAGTATTTTGGGAACTTGTTAAGCTTGTAGACTTAATTGCGGAGATTCATGAGTTGTCATCTTAATTGATTGTGTTTGAGAGGATTTAGTACATGAGAATTCACATAAGATAAATTGTTGATTTCTTCTAATGGTTGAGAAGTTATGGTTTCGTTGAGTTATTTGAGGTTTGATAATTTATTACTTACTTGAATTGACTTGATGATTTGATTAATGAAATTACTTGAGCACTTATGTGAGTTATGGTATGAAATACATGAAGTATGTAATTGAGATATGAATATATGAGTTAAAAACATGATTGATACATGGAATCTTAAGTTGATATATGGAAATGGCTATGAAAAATGATGAGATGTTATATGATGATATATAATGGTAATGATGAATCACTTAAGCAAATGTGTAAGGAAAATCTGAGCTTGAACTGAAGTAAGATATTTTGAGTGATGATATTGGTAAGACTTTGAGCTAAGTTTCATACTTGATAAGAACAAGGTTAATTGAGAATGATGGTTATGATGAGAATGTGAGGTTACTTGAAAAAATATTATTTAGTCTGGTGATGACTTGGAAACCTGCTTGTGTGTTGATTAAATATGTATTGATGAGTTATTCCTTGCTTATTACTTGCTAGTGTGATTGGATGATTCTCTGAGTGGCTTATTTGCTGATGGATTATTCTCTGAGTGGCTTATTTGCTGGCTAATTGGATGTGAAGACTCCAGGTAAGTTTCCTACGGGAGCTTACTCAGTAACCAGGACCTCATGCCTGATGTGTCATATAGTATGTAGGTGTTGCATATGCATAAAAGCATGTCATGTAGTATCATGCTTAGGACTTGCACTTATGAATGAGCATCCTTATTCTTTATGCGTTTGAAAAGAGAACGGTCGTTATCTGTGAGTCCTTAGAGTCGTTGCTAGGGTCGTTGGGGTATTCGTGTTTCATATCATTTCAGTCCCAGTCGAGTTATATATTATGATATGGTTACGGCGGTGACTGAGTGTCCTACCTCGTAGTTGGGTACGGACATATGATGGATACGGCACCGACCGAGCGTCCTACCTCGGAGTTGGGTATGGCCATGTATGACCCCGGAGTGGGCACAGATTGGGAGATTGGGGACATGCCACTTGGCATTCTGTGTGGATCCATTTAATCGCTTTCTGCATATATATAAACTGTCAGCATGCTTGTGTGAATTAAATTCCGTACTGCACTATAACATCCTTTATTTTAGGTATAGGCGAATTATATGTCCTCAGCGAGGTCTTTAGGACCCGCATGCGTCTCTTGGCCTGACTTCGTGGTTAGTTTCAGGTACCCGCTCCCTTTTGCTTGCTGATTGCTTCTATGGCGAGGTTTTGTCATGGGACGAGTGTTAAGAAGACTTCGTACATCTTACAACTTGACTTTATAAAGGGTTTGGTTTGGTTTGGCATTCAACAACAATGTACTTTATTTTGATTAAACTCCTTTTGTTCCTTTGTGAGTTTTGACTAGTTGCAATAGGACAAGTTCCCGTGCGAAAGCACAAAATCATGTTTGGATTATTTGAACGTTTTGAGGGTTTGAAATCCTCTTTTCCTGAATAGCATCACTTATTTCTCAAGACTTAGTAGGGTTACAACTTGAAGATGATAAATAAGCAGCTCGTACTTGGATTGCAAGATCTGACAGAGGGACAATTCTTTCCTCTAAACATAACCCGAATTTTATAATCTGGGCCGTTACATCGCAATAATATGGAATGACACAAGGAGTTCGAGGAATACACCATGTCAAGAATGTAAGCTCTAGTCCTATCTAGCAGGATGACATCAGTAAGCTGACAGACTTGGTGCAAAGCTTAGCGACTCATGTTAATCAACCACCAATCAGACCCTGCGGAGTATGTGGAGATCCGTCGCATCCAAACGATCTCTGTCCTCAAGTTCAATAAGGACTAATTGTTAAAGCAGGAGGAAATCGAGTTCTTAAGTTACAAATAATAAAGATGTATAAATGTAATCCGACTCCTAGCATATGCAAATAATTACAAGACTTCCTCCCGTTGCAATGATCAGAAATAAGCAAGGGTGTTGGGTTTTTCGATGACTCAACGAACGGCGGGCAAATTTTAATATAAACTTAATAAAGAAAAAGTCTTCCAAAGCCAAGGATTACCACGACGACAGCCATGATAGAAGAAGTAAGAATCAACTAAAGATGCATGCTTTCATCATAAAGGAAAAGGCTTTCACCTAAACCGACAAATAGGAAAAGAGATTTTTCAATTACTTAACCTAATTTGTGTCTACCTTTGTCATAATTGAGTTTATAATATTTCGAATAGAAACCCTAATTACTACCCAAGTTTTACAACATGAGTTCCTTAAATTTGCATTTAAAGATGAAGCACAAGGTAGAGGGAGATAAAAGATACATTCTTTAGTGACGTACTTACCTTACCATCTTGGCTATCGTCGGGCTCACCCCGACCCTAGAAGAAAGGGCGACTACTCACTCATGTTGATTGTAGACATGTCTTGAATTGAAATAACTTGCATAAATGGAAAATTTAGAATCTTTACAATCTCAACGCCAACTATCGTAAGCGCTTGAAACTTTAAAGCTCAAAAACTCTAACTATCTATTGTCTATTGTCTTTGTCTTGCTTCTGTCTTGGATGATCTAACAAATCAGCCCCTAGGGCTTTATTTATAGGCTACTAATCCTCGCTATCCGAGGATTGTAACTCCTATCTAAACTATTAACTCTATCCGAACAATTAGGATAAGTCTTTTATTTTGATAAAAACTTGAAAAGATAATAAACAGCTGCTAATATCTAAAAGAACGAGATAACTCATGGCTTTGATGATAGACATCACAATCCGAGTCTCAAAATCGGATTTATCTTCTGTCGAGGTAGGGTCGATATCGACACCAGAGGTCGATATCGATGCTTGTGTTTCTGCTCGGCTTGTCCAGCTCCAGTCGATGTCTATGACGATGGTCGATATCGATGCATGTATGTCGATATCGAGGCTTTCTTATCTGGCCTGTGTGGCCTATATCGACGCTCAGAAGTCGTGTCGAAATCTAGGGTCGATATCGATGTCTCCAGTCGATATCGACCTCTTCTCAGCTTCACTTGGCTTGTTCGTTTTGACTCCGATTTCATCGAATTCCTGCATGGTTAGCTCAAAACTCGTGCAGACTCTATTTCTTATAATTTAGCTCATTCTTACACAAGTTTATATACTTTTGAAACTTTTCTTTGGAAATTGAATGAAATATGCAGTCAAAAGATGCAATAAACAAAGGTACAAATATGTACATCAAAACACCCAATACTTATACTTGCTTGTCCTCAAGCAATAACCAAGCAATAACCAACACCTACAACACACCCTTCAAGTCTTCGCCTTTGTCAAAAGCAACATCATAAGCGGTAGCAAAGCAAAGCAAGTGAATTTAATGTCATAGCACATATTTTGGCGATCCATAGGCACATGCAATTTTGATCCAACCTCACAGGGATAATGTGTTTGCACTCAACTCTCATGTGTTTAGGCTATGAAGATCAACTCTCAACTCAATTCCATATACAATCTCATAAACATTGCAATTTATAAAAATCCACTTCGTAACCAATTATGAAAATGCAATAAGAATTATCAGGAGGACTTTCACTCAATGGAAGACTTCAAAGAAGACTCCATTCGGCGGGGTTGTAATGGGGCTTAGTATGAAATAAAAGGGTATGGAATTATTTGGCTATGTGGTGCTTTTATAATTCGGGAATCAAGACTCCTAAATCTCAACACTTGTAATACCCAAACCATAACTCTTCATAATATGCTCTAAAGATGCATTCCATCAACCCTTCTTCCAAGTTCTAATATACCTCTAAAAAATATAACACTTGTATGAATAAATGACTTAAGGATTTTGGCTCATGCACTATATATAGATATCTTTATTTATTTTTTTTAGATTTTTTTTTCGAAAATAATAAGTAAATATGTTCATTTATATGTTGAGCCATAAATCCTTTTACAAAATATGACAAAATGTAAATATGCACCATCCTATAATTTCCTTGCTCAAAACTGGACATTATGCTCTTTTCTTTCCACAAGGCATTAGTCCAGCCAATCTAAGTCTCAATTCCCAAATGGGGGTCAGGCTCAATTCGACTAGGGATAATTTTATGGAGTTTGCAATTTCAGGCTCAGGCTAATGTTCTGGCTTCAAGCGGGGATAATGCAGGGTAGGTAAAGAGAGGATAAAAATGGCTTAAAAGATGCCTCCATCATTTAATTCTCGTAAACATAATCATATATATGCATTGGTTTTGAATAACTATCACAACATTTAGAGATGCATAGGAAGAGTAAATTCACTCAAGAAAGCGGAGGGATTTTTATGTTCTCCCTATAGGTCAAAATTCTCACAAGGACAATTTTTGTTGGATTTGCCTTTTAGCCTAGGATCATATGTGCTCAATTTCATCACAAGTTCACAATCTACATAAAATTTTTAAAGACTTAGGCTAAACCATCTAAATATGCCATAGGATTTACATGATCAAGTCAGCTATTGAGTTTTCATCATAGGACATCTAAGTAGGGTTAGAAAATAAACTTAAAAAATAAACATGTATTTTTTTTTGTATTTTTGACATTTTTCTATTTTTTTTTTCAGATTTTGACATTTTATAGACTTAACAAACTAAAAGATTTAGAACTTAAACTTTAAAATGCATAAATGTTTAAATATGATGCAATGCATACAAATAGAGTAGAAAGTAAATAAAATACAAGCCAAGTTCGCCAAGTTTTAAACCCTACCATAACCAGATAAAGCAGTTTATAATGTCCAAGTTCAATCCCCACCCCATACTTAATTATAATGTCCAAGTTCAATCCCCACCCCATACTTAAAGATTACAGTGTCCTCACTGTTAGAAAAGTAAAGTAGAGGGAAGGAATCACTCACGCTCACTTACGCTACACACATATCACTGCTCAGGAGGCAGAGGAGGTGGCAACAGTAAGGGCCAGCCCTGTGTAGGAGCTGACCCTGAGTAGTAGGTCGGGGCGCCCTGCGGGAATGTGGAAGGTCCAGCCTGCTGGTCGAAGGAAAAGCCCATATATGAGCCCAAACCCTCGAGGAACCTCCCATAGCATCGCTGCTCCTCGCGCATCTCAGTGACGGAGAGCTCCAGCCTAGTAAAGCGGGCAGACATGTCTTCCTGCCAATCAGTGGTGTAGGCGGGCTGGAAGGGAGGATGAGGTGGAGGTACATAGCTATGGTGGCTATGATGGTGTCGTAGCTGTGGTGGGACCCTTACGGGCCCTCTCCTCCTCCAACTGCATCATCCCTGTCGTCATCATCATCGTTGCCATCCATGCCCCCCTGGTAGGCTGGGGGCTGCTTAGCTCCGTCGTAATGGGGGTCAGCGTCCCAAGACATTGCGTCCACCTCCGGCTCATGGTTGTAGAGTGGGGGTCTCCTCTGTAGGGTGGGGTCAGCAGACGGATCTATATCCGTATGATATGGCTGTCCAGTCCAAGACTGGTACCAATCTGGGATATACAGCAGACATATGTCTATGTTGAGGTCAATATGGGGGTCGATATCGACACCAGAGGTCGATATCTGGGTCTAAGGTCGATATCTACCTCTTCTCAGCTTCACTTGATGTCTATTTTGAGGTCGATATCTATGTTGAAGGTCGATATCTACACCAGAGGTCGATGTCGACTGCATCTGTCGAAGTCGAGGAAGAAAATGAAGACAAGGGCTGCCTGATTGGGGTCGATATCGAGTATTAGGGTCGATATCGACCTCTCCGTTTCGCTCCTGAGTCCTCGATGTCGACTCCAGGAGGTGGCTTGACCCTGGGGGGTCAATTTCGACTCGCCTGGTCGATTTCGACTTCCTCTGCAGAAGCTTCTTTTCTTCTTCGTCGTTCCTTTTGCTTGATAACCTGAAATCTTTGTTAGAAATATAGATAAAGCACGAATTATCTCAGTTTTAAAAGTTTGACAAACCAAAAATTAAATCCTAAAAACCATCTATGCAAAAAAAAAAAATTTAAAGGTTTTCTGTACACGCTCTAGATTTTTGAGTCGCTAGGCCGACTTCTCCATCAATGCTTCGTGACCCTTTTATGTAGGGACCCTTCGAGCTTGAGCATTCTCATGGATCATCTAGGTCCTTTGATAGCATCTAAGTTCGGCGACCAAGGCTTCTTCATCATTAGGTTCTTCTTTGGGCGCTTTCCTTCTCTTTCTTGACCTAACTTTTGCAATATAGGCAAACCATTGAGCTTTAACCCTCTTATTAGTAGAATTATCAATAATGGGTTTAATTGATTCATCAATAAGGGATAGAGGAGGGTTAGGAGTCATACCTGGGCTTACCTGTTTGGGCCCGAAACAGAAATCTTCGGGCTGAGGGGTGGTCGATTTCAACCAAGGAGGGTCGATGTTGAGTGCTGTGGTCGATGTCGATATGTGGAGGTCGATATCGACCTCTGTGACCCCATACTGAAGCTCCTGGCAATGATCTGGCATACTCGATTTCGACCAAGGGGGGTTGATTTCGATGTTTTTAGTCGATATTGATTGGTTCCAGTCGATGTCGACCCTGCTTGCTGTTTCCGTCCTCGCCAACAAAAATTTTCTAAGCTTCTCCTTCGCCGGCGAGAGGACTACTTGCTCCAGGTGCTTTGTTTCGCTCATGGTCGGGTTGAAAGAGAATTCTATCACTTCGTTCCCTATAGCAAAGGTTAGTAACCCTCGACGTACATTGATATTGGCATCAGCAGTAGCTAAGGAAGGCCTACCAAGGATAATAGGCACTACAGGATCTTCAGGCATCTCCAATACAATTAAATCAATAGGCACAAAGAACTTACATACCTTTACAAGAACGTCATCAACTATACCTGTGGGTCTGACGAATGAGTTGTCAGCCATATAAAGTTTCATGTCCACAGGTTCAAGTGCGCCAATGTTCACCTTTTGCCAAATAGAAAGAGGCATGAGACTTACACTTGCCCCTAGGTCACATAGGGCTTTGTAACAATGTTGGCCAAGTCCCACGGTGATTGCAAACTTCCCCGGATCACTCTTCTTCTCAGGGAAGTCCATCTTCGAGCACTCCTCTGCGATCTCTGCCATGGATCTCTTCTTGCTCAGGATGTCTTTCACGAATCGCACATAGGCAGGCATCTCGCTTAGGGCTTCTGTAAGAGGGATGGTAACATTAAGTCCTTGAAGTATCATTATGAAGCGCCTAAACTTGCCTTTGGTGGGATCCTCCAATGCTTTGGAAGGGAATGGCAACGTCTTCTTTGGTGAAGGAGCCAAAACGATGGTCGGAGGGGCCTGCGGGACATCGATGTCGACTGGGCTTTGGTCGATATCGACTGGAATGGTCGATTTCGACCTCTGTTGTGGCTTTGATGGCTCTGTAGTGGCCTCGATATCGACCTGTGGGTCGACCTGGGGGTCGATATCGACCTCATCCTCGACATCGACTGGTCTGTCGATGTCGACTGGATCTGCTGCTTTCTCCGATTCCGTTCGTGGCTTATGTACTTTGGTGCCACTCCTCAATTGTATGGCTGCGACATGGCCCGTCCCGGATTGTCCCTTAGGATTTGTAGTGGGTTACCCAGGGAGTGTTCCGGACGGCCTAGGGATTTGTGCCGCCAATTGACCCAGTTGGGTCTCTACGTTCTTTTTCCATATGTCCATCTCCCCAATCCTTGTGGTAAGGTGATTGAGTTGAGAATGGATGGCATTGTTGGATATATCATTCTTAGCTTGATTCCTCCTTATCTCATCTAGCACAAGTTGAAGATCATCCTTCTTTTGGTCTCTCTCCGGGTGCCCAGGAGCTCTATAAGGCGGAGGGTCCCTAGGGTTAACCTGGTTCCTTTGTGGTTGATGGAACCTTTGGTCTCCCCAATATTGGTGATTGGGACCCCTCATGTAGCGCGCCTCTTGGTGAGCCTCCGCTATGTGTACTTGTTCAGCATGGGGGCACTTGATGGTGGTGTGCCGCTGCGATCCGCATTCAATGCAATCTTGGTTCGCTGAAAGGAACCTTACTTGCTTTTGGAGCTTTCGAAGTTGATCCCTATGAAATTGCTCCTTTACATCCAGATCGATTACATTGGAGGGTTCATATAAAGGCATAGATAGGGCAGGCCTCGATGATGATGATGTGTCGGAAGCCTCAGGAGTCCCATATGTGTTGTCGAACTCCACCAACCTCTCTATGGTCTCTTAAGCCTCTTGTGGAGCGAGTTCAAGGTAGCCATAGGAGGTGTAGGTGTTGATCCTCTCCTTAGTTGCAGCATCAAGAGCATTGTATATGATCTCCTGAATTACGTACGGTGGTTGGCCATGCGTCGGGCATGATCGTAGTAGGTCCTCAAACCTTTCCCAAACAGTCGCCAGAGCCTCACCAGGCTTTTGTTTGAAAGCCGTGATTTTCTGTCGGATCAACGCCGTCTTAGAAGGAGGAAAGAACTTGTTGAGGAACGCGTCATTGACTTCATTCCAGGTGCGGAGCGATCTTGGGGCTAAGCTCTCCAACCAATGCAATGCTTTTCCTGTAAGAGACCAACGAAAGGCTTTTAGTTGGACATACTCAAGACTTCGTCCATCAGCAATAGTATCACAAAGGTCTAAGAAGGTTGAAATATGTGCCATAGGGCATTCGTTAGGTTTTCCTTCATATTGGTGCCTTCTAATCTCAGTAAGGAAGTTAGGTTTTATTTCAAAATTAGAGGCAGGGATAAGAATTGCCGATTCAGGCACTGTGAGAGCGGGGTGCATATATTGCTTGACATTCCTAGGGAGGGCATTGATTTGGGCTTCTATTAGCCTCCGGCATTCCCCCTCCCTATCCGCACGCTCCTTAAGTGCCGCCTCTCTAGTTGTTAAGTCCTCAACCTGCTTCCTTAGTTGCTCAATTAGTTCAGCCTGGTTCGCGTTGTCTGCCATGATTCTTTGAGCTTGGGCCCTTAGATGGAAATAGCGCTCAGGGTCGTCTACTCCTTCAAATTCAGGTGGGCGATCAGCGCGTCGCATACACCTGCAAGGCCAAACTAGAAAGAGACGTGAGATAGACTACTAGGGCGCGATTGATTGCCTCCCCGGCAACGGCGACAAAATTTGACGTGGGGAGAATTGAATCAAAATATATAATAAAATATAAAGCAATACAACTCTTAGCATCTTCAAATAAATTCAAGACTCCCCGCTATAGTAGTAGGGAATCAGGTTCGATCCACGAGGAAGCGAGTCAGCGGGATCCTAGTAGCGTTGAAGACACGTCCTTTATGTTCGACCAGAAGCCTTGATCTCGATGTTAGACCTCGATGTCGACCTTGGCTGTCAATGTTCTCTACAACAGAAGACCTGCAGAAACAAAAACGGTAGTAGATATCAACTGGTGGGGGTCGATATCGATGTTAGTTCGCGAAATCGACTGGCTCAGAAGTCTGCCATTCGATACAGAGGGGTCGATTTCGACACAAGGGGGTCGATATCGATGCTTGCAGAAGTTTTCCGGGAGCCTCGAGATCGACTCAGAAAACCGTCGATCTATCCGTTTTGGTCGATATCGACCTCAGCTGTCGATATCGATGTCTTCCTGCAGTGAGTTAGTTGTTTTGTCGGCAAAGAAAAGGCCGAAGAATTAAGAATGGGGAGGAAGCAATGATCAGAAATAAGAAAGGGTGTTGGGTTTTTCGATGACTCAACGAACGGCGGGAAAATTTTAATGTAAACTTAATAAAGAAAAATTCTTCCAAAGCCAAGGATTACCACGACGACAACCATGATAGAAGAAGTAAGAATCAACTAAAGATGCATGCTTTCATCATAAAGGAAAAGGCTTTCACCTAAACCGACAAATAGGAAAAGAGATTTTTCAATTACTTAACCTAATTTGTGTCTACCTTTGTCATAATTGAGTTTATAATATTTCGAATAGAAACCCTAATTACTACCCAAGTCTTACAACATGAGTTCCTTAAATTTGCATTTAAAGATGAAGCACAAGGTAGAGGGAGATAAAAGATACAATCTTTAGTGACGTACTTACCTTACCATCATGGCTATCGTCGGGATCACCCCAACCATAGAAGAAAGGGCGACTACTCACTCATGTTGATTGTAGACATGTCTTGAATTGAAATAACTTGCATAAATGGAAAATTTAGAATCTTTACAATCTCAACGCCAACTATCGTAAGCGCTTGAAACTTTAAAGCTCAAAAACTCTAACTATCTATTGTCTATTGTCTTTGTCTTGCTTCTTGTCTTGGATGATCTAACAAATCAGCCCCTAGGGCTTTATTTATAGGCTACTAATCTTCGCTATCCGAGGATTGTAACTCCTATCTAAATTATTAACTCTATCCGAACAATTAGGATAGGTCTTTTATTTTGATAAAAACTTAAAGGAAAAGATAATAAACAGCTGCTAATATCTAAAAGAACGAGATAACTCATGGCTTTGATGATAGACTTCACAATCCGAGTCTCAAAATCGGATTTATCTTCTGTCGAGGTAGGGTCGATATCGACATCAGAGGTCGATATCGATGCTTGTGTTTCTGCTCGACTTGTCCAGCTCGAGTCGATGTCTATGACGATGGTCGATATCGATGCATGTTTGTCGATATCGAGGCTTTCTTGTCTGGTCTGTGTGGCCTATCTCAACGCTCAGAAGTCGTGTCGAAATCTAGGGTCGATATCGATGTCTCCAGCCGATATCGACCTCTTCTCAGCTTCACTTGGCTTGTTCGTTTTGACTCCGATTTCATCGAATTCCTGCATGGTTAGCTCAAAACTCGTGCAGACTCTATTTCTTATACTTTAGCTCATTCTTACACAAGTTTATATACTTTTGAAACTTTTCTTTGGAAATCGAATGAAATATGCAGTCAAAAGATGCAATAAACAAAGGTACAAATATGTACATCATGATGTCGTTAGTTAATATGTCAATTCCTACTTGGTTTGGGATTGATTCTTTTCTCTTTCGAGGGATAGTATTTTTTGAGCCTAATGGTCTCCCACGCTTTCAGCGTATTTGAAAGTCACTAGTTATTTGTTGGTTAGGAGTTACTACAGGAATCTCCAAATGAGTTGGTGTATTTTTAGGTGGTATATGTGATTTGTTCACTTTCCTAGCATCTATGAAAACATTTGGTAATTTATTTGCTATATTTTGCAAACGTATGAACTGTTGGACGTCAAGTTCACTTTCATTTGTCCTTGGATCTAAATATAATGTGGATGTATTCCATGCAAACTCCCTTTTGATTATTTCTTTTCCTTCTCCCCCTAGAGCTGAAAATTTCGTTTTATGAAAGTGACAATCTAAACACCGATCTACAGATGAATCACCAATCATAGGCTCTTGGTACTTAATAATCGATAGGAACTCAAACCCCACATATACTCCCAATCTTATTTGAGGTCCCATTTTTTTCTTTGTTTGGGATGGATAAGGACATACACCACGCATCCAAAAAATTTCAACTGAGAAAGATTTGGCTTTTTTCTGGAGATAAGTTGTAGTGGAGAGAATTTGTTATAAGCAGTTGTTGTTAGGCAATATTAAGCCTTGACATAAAAAATTGCATATCCTCAAGACGAGTGAGGTAACTTGGACCTCATTAGAATTGGCCTAGCTATCATTTATAATAGCTTGATTAACGACTCTGTTGGGCCATTTTGTATATGATGGTGAGCTACTAGATGCTCACCGGTCTTATATTCTGAATCTCCTTGATTTTGAAAAGCCCTTCTTGTCTTCAACCCTAGGTTTGGATCGAGGAAGCAAGTGCATCGAGTATGATAGAAGCGGATTCTGACCCAGAACTTTGGGATTCTGACTCAAAACAGTGTCCTTCTGACCCAGAACTCAGGTAATGCGAATAGACCATGATTGGCTCCAACTAGAAACCTAGGATATTCTAACTCGGAATACATGTGGCTATCTGATATCGACCAGGAATGTGTGTGATTTCGACCCGAAATCCAGTTTATGCGAACAGACTGCAAAGGACGAAGACTTGTTAGGGTTTGTGTTTAGGAACTTGTTTGAGGTTGTATGTGAGATGGTCTGAGTTGTATGATTATGAGTATATGGAAGCTAGGGTTCGCAAAGAGTTTGGATTGAAATCGAAGCCTCCTAGCCAAGAGTTCTCCAATTATATTCAATCTAATTTTCAATGAATACAAAAAGTGTTTAAATATAAATCAAACTAAAACCATAATGCTTTCTAATGCATCCACCCTAATCCTTATATTCAAATTTCCTCTTTCTTTACCACCTCTTGTAATCGCCATGGATTGCACCAAATTTCATCGGCTAGGGTTTCTACAAGTCGATGATAGAGACAACTCTAGGGGTGATGATAGAGAGAGGAAGACGAGAGGAGTTCAAAGGAGGAGAACGTTGGACAACCATCGTGATTTGAAGGGTCAAGGGCAGAACAAGGACGGAAGAAGGGTCTAAGAAAATGGAAGAAAGGGGTGAAAGGAGGAGGAAAAAGGGTTTGAGAGTCTGAGACAATGGACATCCGTGTGCGTTTACCTTTTACTTTCTTTCGTTTTTATTATATACAAATTATTTTAAAAAATTAGAAAACTATATATTTTTTTAATCAAATTTGTTTGCCTTTTGGGCATTTCTATAATTTTATTAGGTAGTTTTATAATATTTTTAGTTACGAGTGCAAAGTTTTCTAAAACAAGGTATATTTGTAACTAATATATTGATTAGGGTATATATCTCTATTCTCCCTAATTAAAACATTATAAATTAGATTTATTTTTTCCTACAACACTATTGAAATAATTTTTGTAATTAAGGGCTTGTTTGGTGGGTATACAGATATAGGCTGTGGATATAGAAGACACAATATCTATATACCGTGTTTGGTATATTTATCCAAATTGGTATATGGACATCAATCGTATATCCCCATATACTAATTCTAGGGTATTTTGCACTTTTGGATATCTGCAAAAATTGGGGGCTATAGGTAGACATGGCCACGGGTCACGGGTCGGGTAGGTCGACCCGTGACCCGCCGGGTCAATGACCCGTCGGGTCCGGGTCAACGGGTTGAAGGGTCATCTCGGGTTAAGGGTTAGGGTTAGGGTCGAGGGAAAGTGAACCCGTGACCCGGCGGGTCAACCCGGCAGGTCGACCCGACTACGACCCGGCGGGTCGACCCGTCGGGTTGACCCAATGGGTCAAAAATTTTTAAAAAAAAATTATAAAAAAACTAGAATTTATATTTATAATTATTATGAATTTTATTTATTCATAATATATAAATTCTCATGAATTGCATGTTATGAAAATCCTACCCACCCTTTGGTTCTTTTATAGACTTAGCACCCTCCCCCTCCCCTTTCCTCTAGTTTTCAATGTGGGATGGGATGTGGGACAAAAATAAGTAGAAACTAAATCATATCTTCAATCTCGATCATTCGGTTTTTTCATGTCAATCCATACTTATAAATTTTTATCATATACAAACACTAGTACTACACTTTATATAAATATTATTTTTTTGAAAAATATTTTACCTATCAACTATGAAAGATTAAAATAACGAACGGGTAGCAAGAAAGTGTGAAGTTCAACACAATACCTTAAACATTTGTGTTATTTGGTAGCTCCACTATGAAATCATGATATATGATACTAAGTTAGGAGTCTTTATGATATAATTTCAAAGAATACAAATATTGTTATTAATAAAGTTGTTACACATGTATGGTATCCTTAATGTCGATTTTCACTTATTTTGAAAATGTTATAGAACTTCAGATTTTCAAGCACAATAATGAAATATATTATTGGGCAATACTTTTCAAATGTGTCTTTTCATTTTATAACATGTAACACAAATAGGTAATTCAATAACATCATCATTATGTGTATACACAAAATGTGGCTAATTCAACTTTAAACGAGAAAGATTATCATATATCTATATGAAGATGAGCCTAGATTTGAAATCAACAACCAAGAAATTAACATAATGCAAGTAAAATAAAACACTTATGATTAATCAATAGATCAACACAACTATCAATTGAATTAAATAGAAAGATTAATCCAACAAATTTGATATAATGTATGATGATGTTCCATCACCATGTGTTATTCATTTCATTAAATCGTAAGAGGTAAAGACTTTAATTATATTATATGTTACATCATATAATCCAAAGACTTAAATTACATTATATATATTCCACCATATAATCCAAAAACTTAAATTACATTACATTTTACATCATATAATTCAATTAGTCAAAACATCAATTTCTACAATTTCTTTCATATCCCATTTTTCTGTCCCACATCGAAAGTGTGCTATCTACCTCTATTTTCTCTATATATATCTTCTCATATCCCTACTTGTCATTCCCACAATCCAACCTTTTCTTTCCCACATCTAAAGTGTGATGAAATGATGGAGTGGAATGAAGGTATATATATATCTTCCCACATACCATGTTTTGTCCACCTTAAATCATTCCATTTCGAAAGTGTGGTGAAAGTTAAAAGTACTCGATGGGTTGAGTTTTTTTTTTCAAAACCAAATTTTTTTTTTAAAATGGTTGACCCGGCTGGTTGACCCGCCAAACCCGGCGGGTACCCGGTTCCTTGCCACGTGTCCCGACCCGGTGGGTCAACCCGTCGACCCGCCGGGTGACCCGAACCCGTCGACCCGTTGAATTTCCGGGTTAGGGTTCGGGTCATGTACCTCGGGTTCTCGACCCGACGGGTCCGACCCGTTGACCCGATGGGTCGGACCCGTGGCCACGTCTAGCTATAAGCATCTCTTTTGAACGACTGAGTGGTGTACGAGCGACTGAACATCGAAGGTTCTTCTTCTTCTTTTTCTTCTTCTTAAAATGTGTTTGAACTTTTTGCTTTGCATCTCTTCAAGAGATTCAAATGGTTGGGCATCGCCTCCGAAAGAATTTTTCTTCGTCTGATCCACAAACTTCTTTTCTAACAAGTCGAAGTCACCGGTTGCCGCCAATTACCTCCTCAAGTCAACCGTCGTTGATTGGCTCTGATCCAACTCCAAGCTTGAACACGTCCTCTCTCATCTGATGAATCACATCGTCTGCGCACTTCGGTCTTGTCAATTCCGCAGCGAACTCGTCAAGACCTTCATCTTTGATATTAACCTCCAAGTTCCAGATCAAACCTCAATCTTCTACCCTATTTATTTCTAAATTATGATTTCGAAATCGTGCATTGTATCCTAGAACCATTGTTGATAAACGGTTCCTAATCGAATCTATTGTTTATCCAAAAATGAAATTGCAATCGCAATTTTTTGCTACTTGACTTAATTTGTTGAATCGTAGCTTCTTTGCTTCATGTGGATTTTTTTTAATGGTCTGAATGATTTCTTCCTCTCCAATTCCTGATAGTAGATAGGTCTTTAAATGTCTTTGGAATTTAATGTTGATTCTGAATGAGATGGAATTGATTTCTTTTCAATATGTTCGTCGATTACAAAAATTGATTTATGAATGCGAAGGTTTTTGGTTCATTTTAATTATATTTTCTTTCTGTTTTTTTTAATTCTGATATCTATATACCCTTTCCAAACAGCAGATTTAAGATATAGATATCAATCTCATACTCAAACCCGATATCCATAGCTTGATATCTATATCTCATACTCATAGGCTATAAACCATTTCCAAACAGGCCTTAACATATTATTCAAATAAAAAATTAATTGTTTAACAAAAAGAACTTAAAATATAAGAAAACAATTAAGAGTATTCATTAATATATAGAATAAAATTAGGATCCAATTTGTTAAAAAATATAAATTTCAAAAATCATTTTTTTGAAAATAATTTAAAAAATTTGGACAATAAGTTATGTTTTATTTTGTTTAAAACATTAAATTTTGAAAAAAATATTTTAAGAAAAAAAGTATAATTCAGATTTAGTACATTCATTTTCATATTTTTCATGTGTTGTTATAAATAATTGATGTAATTTTATAATATTGAGTTAATATATTAAAATTTTGATGTCATTTACTATTCATACATGTTTTCTAGGATGATAAAAATACGTAAAATATCAAATTTTTATTAATGGTTTTAAATAATATTGTACTGCTAACAAGTATGAATTTATAATGAATTTTAATTAAAAAAATTGAAATTAGCTATAGAGAGAGAGTTGCTTTGAAAGAAAAAAAAAAGTTGCAATAAGTGTGAGAAAAGTGACATAAAATTATATTACTATTTAAAAGACATGATTGACTATTAAAGAAAAGAGTTGTGAATTAGGAAGACAGCATGTTGTAAGGAAATTCAAAGCTATATATATTGTCGTTAAAACATGAACATCAAATCGATCATAATATGAATTTATTGAGCTATTTTTATATAATAACACCGTCCATTTAATGATTTGTATCCAATCAATAATGATACAAACCATTGACATAGCATAATAAATGTTGAAATGGTATTAGGCATGAAGCTAATTATTTAATTTTACAAACATCGATTTACATAGAGACATTGGCAGCCGTAGCCCGTAGGATTTTATAGAAGGGAGGTGAAATCTTTGTTTTCGACAATTTTTTTAAAAATATAGTGAAGAAATTTTTTTAAAAAAAATACACTATAAAAAAATTATAAATTGTGGTTTAAATATTATATTTTTTGGTAAAAAATATATAATAAAAATTAATAGATTTATTTGTGTGTGAGAGATATATTTTCACAAATTTGTGAAAAGATTTTAAAAAATATATAAAATTTGATTTAAATATGTTATTTTTAATAGAAAAAATTTATATAGGAAAGAAGAGTATTGCAAATTTAAAAGATTGAAAGAAAACCTTAAACAAAGAATAGTTCCTACTCTCTGTTACCAACTAAGTTATATACTTCTTATAGTTTTTTTTCTTTATTTTATATTTTTTACCTTAATTTTTTTTTTAAAAAAAGCTCTTACATTTTTCTGTTAGAGATGTCCTCACTGCCCCCCACCCAGTTGTGGATCCACATGACATGGGAGTACATTTGCCTCATCTCTTATCTAACGAACTACCTATGTGTATTATCTTCGTTTATAGCTATATTTTGTTATATAAGACACCCTTATTCGACATCCGACTAAAAAGATATTAATGTTTAAAAATTAAAGGTATATTAATCACTTCAATTTTTTTAATAAACTATAATGTTTTTATATTTTACTTAGACCTAAAGCTCTTGAACTAGAGGAGGGGTATTTGCTTGTTCCTGAAAATCTTTTCTCGTCTAGTTCGGATTAGTTGATGGCTTGGCTTAACTGTTTTTATGCTATTAGCTATTCTGTTGATTCTTCATGTTGAATTGCTTGCAACTTGTGATCTTCCGGGATAGAAATCCCCTTTACTTCCAAAAGATGCTCCACTGTAAAATGTACACTTGTTTTTACCGCCTCTATGGCTTGACTACCCAACTAGGTACGTAGTTTCCCTACGTTTCAGCCGCCTGTAGGGCTGAGAGACTCTTCTCCCCAACTCTGGCAGAAACGCTTCCCCAAGAAGCCAGCCATTTTTCAGGATTCGGCGGCCCCAAAAAATGAGGATCCTTCCCAAACAAAACCAAGGGAGGCGGCAGCCCCCACCTTCACAGCCACAGCATGGAGGAGCTGCTCCTTTTTGTTTTGTTGGCTCTTCGATAAAAAAAAAGCACTCATAGGAATGGTGCATTCACATACTATAATTAATTCATCTCAAGAGGTTCGAAATGAGAGGTTCGACAATTAGTTAAGAAGTTATGAAAATTAAAATCTTTTATATCTAGTTATACATTATTACGTGTTAAGAGTACAAGTTACATATTGACTTAATGTTTATTGCATTGCATTTTTTATCCTCGTTTTGTTACTTTTTTACATCGACTATTTTATTTATTTATTTATTTATATTTTTAATTGGGAAAAACGATGATATTTTACAATAAACCAATGAAGTTTTTTCAAAAAATAACATCATTTGTTATCGTATTATACATAGTTCTTTATATTGCTTTAATCTAAAATGACACCATACATGTATAATTGTGTCCCTTCCGAAAATCACCCCTACATATAGAAATAAAATATCTTACCAAGCCAGCTGGATCCCAAGTCATACAACCATACAATTATACACATATATTTATATTACATATTACATATAGTCGTGTTTATTTGAAGTTAAGAGATATCAAACTCAACAATATGCCCATGTAACTCTTAAGTCTTCATGTATGTCTGCAAACAAAGTTAGGGTACTATGGATCAATTTGGATCTAGGGTTGTCGAGTCTATCATCGACCCTTCCAGTCCTTGCATTACTAGTTCAAGTGAGGTCGATCCTTCACATGGAGGAACTTCCTGCAAAATGAAAACTTGTTAGTTGTAACAATTTTTGTTCCAAAAGTTGGAGGATTTTTATGACCAGTGATCTAGCTACCTTAATTATATTTTTCTCAATATTTTCTCTAATGAAATGGTACCTAACATCTATATGTTTAGTTCTTTCAGGATACATAGGGTAACGACAAAGGTAAAGTGCAAAACAAGATTCAATATCTAAAGAAGAAATGCAAGTTTTATAGAAATTTCCCTTATTAGACCTTTGATAATGCATATTTTGTGTAGGCATTCTTGGTAGTTTTAGGGTAGTTTTAGGTTGCATTAGATGAGTTTTTATAGTTAAGTCGCATCTTTATCATTTTCTATCCGAAGTTCGGAATCTATGCTTTTCTATGTTAATTTTGCAAATTTCGGAATCTGAGCTCGAAGAGATGGTGCAAGAGATGGAGATGTTGGACCCTAAAGTTGAGATGAGAAGACACTTAGGATGGATTTAAGATGAAGGGAAGAAGACCCAAGAATGAGCTAGAGAGAATCCAAGTAAAAGAGAAGAAAAAGACATGTTGGACACTAAGGCAGCGCCAATAAGAGAAGATCTGTTGTGCCTACCGAGCCTGGCGCTCACGTGAAGAACTTCAGCACCCACCTAATGTGGCGTCCATCGAAGAGGATAACTACGTTGATTCAGGAGTTTATCCGAATGAGATTTGTTCCTATCTTTTGAAGATTGTTTGTTTGGAGATTAAGCACAACTCGATCTCTAGGGTTTTTAAGCTGATTTAAAGCCTTATAAATACCCCATTCGACTAGGGTTTTTGACACCATTGAAATACGGAAGAAGACATTACAATTTGCATCTTTTATTATTTTTTCGAGGTAAGTCATGCTCGGCTAACCTCTTCTGTATAGTTTTGCTTGCATTTCAATACAATGGTTGAGGACTAACCGGAGGTAAACCATCGTGCATAAACCTCGTCAAAGAAATTCCCACACTCAAGGCTAGTATAGCAATAAATGCTGGGTCGAACCCATAAGGAAATATAAGATTCAATAATTTAAACGCTACTTTAAATAAAAGTGGGAAATAAGCAATTAATTATAAGAAAGTAAAATAATGAAAATTGCAAATGGAATAACAAAACATAAAGTAATGGTTTTGAGATCAATTCAATGGAGAAAATCGTTTCACCTATGCATTCTTCGACATTGATTGGCTTAATTGGTCCTAGACTTAAACTTAAGTTGTCATATTTCCTTTCACATACATTCTTCCCATCTTAGTTTATACAGATCAAACCACAATGAGTGAATTCAACCCCTTACATCTTAATGTAACCTAAGCACGATAAAGATTCAACATAAAGATAGCAAAAGTTCCTAATAATCTAGGCATAAGAATAACACCAAGTAAGCATGGTAACCGATGTTCAAGACTTATGTCAAAATCCCTACTCAGCCATGATCAAATAAGGTTTTTACAATCCTAAGCATGCTACTATGGAATTCATTCAAATATGATAGAAAAAAAACCTAGCAAGATACTATTATGGTCACGAATCACAATAATATCGACAATAAACACAAGGAATATCGGAAGAACAAGAGGAAAACAACTGAATTTAAGCCTCACAAATCACAACCAAGTCTCCGAAACATAGGTGAAATAAATAGCAGACTTAGCCACTCGTAGCTTACCGAAATCTCCATCAAATTGAATAAGAACTAAGCAAACTTGAATGATGAAAAGCTATTGTAAGAGTATGAGAATATGAGATGATTCTCTCATAATTTCATGGCCTAACTAATCTTAGGAGAAAAGAGGCCTGAAACCCTAGATACTTACCTAATAACATAATAGAGAATATCCTAAAATATAATAAAATATCCTAAAAAATATTAAATCCAAAATTATTTAATAAATAATCCTCAATCTGAATATATTAAACTATCAAAAATGGATAATCATTCAGATTGGATCGAGCTTCCTTCCGAAAAGACAAGATTCGGCCTTGATTCTGATTTTTTGTGAGCGATTTCGCCCCGACGACTTGGGTATTTCGCCATGGAAAAATGTGATATCTTCACTGTCCTTCGATGTCCTCTCACCATGGAAAATTTGGCCACTCGCCATGGCGAAATGCATGACTCGTGGCCGCAAAATGGGTCTTGCTCCTCTGGCTCTAGTTCTATCTTGCCACGACAAATTGGCAGACTCACCGCGACGAAATATTCTTTTCCAACTTTTGTTGTTCTCGGCTATGGTCCTCTTTGACCCATTCTTCCTTCTTCTTTCTTGATTCCTTCAGCTCCTTTACTCCATAATAATCTCTCCTAAGCTCTTCACCACACCGGAACTACAAATCTGCATAAATCAATCAAAATAGCATAGTTTCCGAACTTCACCACTAAAAGAGCATAATATGAAATTAACCATAAACCATGACTATTTTACAATGAAATGCAACTAAAACTATCCTACAATGCCTATTGAAATAAGCATTATCAAAATCCCTCACACTTAAGCTTCGCTAGTCCTTGAGCGAATAATAAAAAAATAACCTATACCTACGAGCTCATCCTCTATGAAATAGCCTCAATCAAAAGCAACATCAATTTGAATGAACACAGGATCAAGTGAACAAACATCATAGCATGTATTTAGTGATTAAAGCATAGAAGTAGAAATCATCCAACCTTACTAGGCAATTGTGTTTCACTCATGCTCTCATGTGTTTAGGCTTTAAGGACAACTCTAAACTCAATTCAAAACGCACTAAGCTTATAGACATTGACCCCTATATCACCAAATCTCCACCAAAATGCCATCACTTGCGGAAAAACCTAAAAAAAAAACAATAAACAATTTGCCTCTAATACATTTCTTTTTTTTTCTTTTTCTTTTCTTCTTTTCCTTTTTTTTCTTGCTTTCAGCCTTGGTGTTTCCTGACACGAGTCGCAAACATGGGTGACAGGAGGAAACTGTCGTTGTTCATATCAAAGTATAACTCAAACCTACAAACTAGTATAGTAAGCAAGTAAGAGGTCGATCCCACAGAGAATCAAGTATTCCTAAGCAATGTATATTTACCAATTAATAGAAAAGTGGGGTTTTGGTGATTGAATATAAGAAACTATAGACAAGTTAGTAGAGATAACAATGAGAAAATAGTTTCATCTACAAATATCCACTTTAGTTTGGTTGATTGATCATCGATTCTTCTTCGAGTTCTCTTTTCATCCTATTATTGTCCCTGTCCTGATCTTGTGTAAATTACTAGTCCTACGAGTCCTAGTAACCCTTACTAATTAGATAACCCTAACACGGTCAAGATTTAACCTAATAGTAGCATTAAGATTAAGGATTAACCAGGATACATGCAACACCAAGCTACGAGTCAGTATTTAACATATAATTGATTCTCTACACACCAATTTAGTCCTATGAGTCCTAAAAAGGCATGATTGCTACTATGGATTAAGGTTCGCTACGAGGAATCTACAAAATCGTAGCAATAATCTCAACTAGTTGTACGGGCTAGAAGAAATTAACAATATTCGCAAAAGAATCAATACGAATCAATAGGAATAGAACAAGAATAGAAATCTCACAACTTTATCAAACCAAAGCTTCAATCCATAGATGAAACGGAAAAGTTTAGCACTCCATGGCCATGGAGGCTTCCCTCTAGGGTTCTCTCAATTGATAATCTCAAAGTGTATAAGAGTTATGGAACTAGATGATTAAAATAAAACCCTAAAACGTCCTTAAAAAGCCTCAAAAGAGTCGGCCAAATAATAATTCTAAAAACCTAATTAAGTGGATAAAAAGTCCACTCAGCAGAGTCGGCGTTTCTGCAGAGGCCGCGGGGCAGCCAACCCAGGCCGCGGGGCGGCCAGGCGATTGCGAAATCCTTCGTCAGAGCTTCGGGCCGCGGGGCGGCTTTTACTGTTCACAGCGATTTTTCCTCTTCGAATTTGGTCTCGACGTCAACACAAAAGTTGTAGATCTCGGAAAGAGCTTTCCAACACATGCTTATAATAGTCAATCGGACCACAGAGGCCTCCAGAAAGTGCATTACAAGTTCAGCATGTCTAGCGACAACTTCTACTGACTTGTTCTTCACTTAGGCTCTCGAAATTCGACTCCGCTCCCGTGCTCTTCACTTTTCCTCATCCTCTTGAATCTTCCTTCATCCATGAGCTTTCTCATTCCTCGTCGGATCCACATATACCTGAAATAATCCATAAACGCGTGTAGATTCCGACTCTACCAACAACACAAGTATAAATGCAAATCTAGCTTAATCTATGCATTATAAACATCTAAATCATACTAAATGCAACCTAATATGCCTACCTAAATGTGTGCTATCAAATTCCCCCACACTTGAGCTTTTGCTTGTCCTCAAGCAATGAAAATCAAAATCAAATCAACACCCCACAAACAAGCAATCCATGTAATCACTTTGGTAAAACACTTAAGCACAAAACGAGGGAAACAAAGATTGTCAAATAACGTCATAATATGTATAGGTGCAATCTAAGGAATAAAGCAAGTACATCTATCCAACCTCACCAAGAAAATGTGTTTTCACTCTCGCTCATGTGTTTAGGCTAATCATTCACGCTCAAACTCAACTCCTGAAAACTTAGCTACAACAAAATTGCGTCAGTGGTCTAAATCTCCACCGCTAGTGACTTCACATGCAACCAAAATTATGAGGTCTTTTGAATAGGTTGTAATGGGGCCATGGTAGGAACACAGGGTATGGAAAATATTTAGGCCTTGTGGTGCTAAAAATCCGGGAAAAAGGGTTAGTAAACAACCAGAAAAACACCAACACCAAACACTTCAAATACCATTCCAATAACATGTACTCCTTCACAATACAAATTCGCACACAATTTTCAAATATCCACACAAACTCATTCATTTTTTTTTATTATGATTTTTCTTTTTCTTTTTTTTTTATTTTCTTGACTTTTACCCCTAAGTGAATTTTATCCTCCTTAGGTCCCAAGTAATAAGCACATAAAAACCATCTCTATGAAGTACAAATGAATCACCCAACATAATTTCTCAACTCAAAGCAACTCCATCAATACATCAAGATATTCACCAACTCTTCTCCTAATTCCCGGATGGGTCAGGCTAATAATTGGCTAGGAAGATTTTGTGGAGCTAACAAAATAGGCTTATAAGGCTCAAATTGGCTTCAAGCAAAGGATAATGTGTACGGGTGGGTAGAGTATAATATGGCTAAAAGAAAATCATGCCTCAATCACTTTAAGGTTACATGCAAAAATCATATAAATGCAGCCTCAATAAAGATATCTAAACGCAATTTAAATAGGAAGTAATCAAGGAGAGTATTCACACACAAAGAAACTAGAGGACTTATGAATGTAGTCCCAATAAGGCCAAAAAAAACTCACAAGGTCAAATTGTTAGAAATTCAATACCACTTAAATTCCAAAGACTATACATACTCAATTATCTCATCAATCATATTTCCAAAAAGTATACAAAAACAATTCAAAGCTTCAAACACTTCAAGCATGTCATGGGGCACATGATAAGATAAATATAGAGGACAAGTAGCCTAGATTGGGAAAATAAGACCTAAAGTACATGAAATGCATGATATTTTTGGATTTTTTTTTACAAATGCAATATATAAGTAAAAATAAATATGAAAACATAAATAAACATGATATGCAAAACCTATCTATATGCAATGCAATTCCTCCCCCACACTTAAATCTTTCATTGTCCTCAATGAAAATTAAAGACAACAACATATAAAAATATGAAGGAAAGAAAGAAAAACTGACTTTTTCACTGCGGTGGTGGTAGGTCAAGTGGGAGGTGAGGAAGAGAAACTCGTCAGTCCCGTCAGAGGCCGCGGGGCGGCCATGCTAGGCCGCGGGGCGGCTGGAGACACGACCTAGCCACGGGGCGGCCCGTACAAGCCGCGGGACGGCCTCTGCCCTTTTCAACTTTCATCCCTGCGGTGTTACTGCCCCCACAAAAAATGCCAAAACCAAGCCAATTCAATGAAATTTAAGAAAAAGAAATCTAGAACTACTTACCTTGGGTTGCCTCCTAAGTAGCGCCTTTGTTTTATGTCATCGGCATGACTTATTCTCAATCTTAATTCCTTACCTATCAGACATCGTCAAGGCTCTCAGTAACCTATCATATTCCTGTGCACACATCTTACACAGGACATAATAACCCAATAATAAATTGAAACTATATAATATAACACTTAAAAACCTTTTCAATTTATCAAAGAGTTGAGCATGACTCTCTGATGGAGGAATATGATACCACCAGTTCAGTTCCACTGGTGGCTTCTCAAAATAGCAATTAAAAGGATCAACATAATCACTATTACCTTCCAAATTGCAAAAGTTTACCTTTATTACCTCTCGAGCCTCAGCAGGTGGCTCTGGACATGGTTCATCAACGGGGGAGCTCAGAATGAATGCATCGGATAGAGTAGGAGACACAACACATGAAAACTCATGCGTCGACTCATGAGATTCCATGTCAGGAAGCACTAGACCATCTTCTCCATCGTCAAAGAAACTATCGTTATCTGCGAACAATTCCTCCTTATTCTGAACATCATTATCATGTTGAAACCAACTAGGAGGGAATGAATTAAGCACAATGACTTCGACAGGATCTTCTATTCTTGCATCCTTCAATGTCTCAAGGAATGGCGGGATGGGTTGGCTTTCTTTATCGACTTGAGGGCTGACCATCTGATCTGCTATTATCTCGCTACATGTTTTAGTAAGTTGGCTCAATTGTTCCCCCAAGTTTTTTAGTCTCTCACCATTCTCCTGCACCGCTTGAGTAAGGGCTTGGATTTCATCTAGGTGTATGACAGAGTCCTCCATTGGTGGATAAGACGTGGTGAGCAACTCTTCCTGTTCAACATGATAACCCATGTAACAGAAAAAATCCCACAACCCCGACAAACCTAATCGTGCTAGGCCTCCGTTACTCATGTACTCAGCAAGCGCTCGTGTCTCAGCAGTCATCCCGTCAATTATGCAAATAATCATATCTCGGATGCTATCTTGATAACCCCGTGATTCACGGATGTCCACATACCTCTGCAATCTGGTAAGATATTGGTGAAAGTTCTCACCTTCAAACTGCAATAACATCAACATCCTAAAAGTCAGTAGCAAGGGTGTTATGAACCGTAAGATAGGTTCACAACAAGTTAATTATATACAATAATTGGCAAACACACAAAACAAAGAAATAAACTTTGATTCCCCGGCAACGGCGCCAAAATTTGACAGGAGGAAACTGTCGTTGTTCCTATCAAAGTATAACTCAAACCTACAAACTAGTATAGTAAGCAAGTAAGAGGTCGATCCCACAGAGAATCAAGTATTCCTAAGCAATGTATATTTACCAATTAATAGAAAAGTGGGGTTTTGGTGATTGAATATAAGAAACTATAGACAAGTTAGTAGAGATAACAATGAGAAAATAGTTTCATCTACAAATATCCACTTTAGTTTGGTTGATTGATCATCGATTCTTCTTCAAGTTCTCTTTTCATCCTATTATTGTCCCTGTCCTGATCTTGTGTAAATTACTAGTCCTACGAGTCCTAGTAACCCTTACTAATTAGATAACCCTAACACGGTCAAGATTTAACCTAATAGTAGCATTAAGATTAAGGATTAACCAGGATACATGCAACACCAAGCTACGAGTCAGTATTTAACATATAATTGATTCTCTACACACCAATTTAGTCCTACGAGTCCTAAAAAGGCATGATTGCTACTATGGATTAAGGTTCGCTACGAGGAATCTACAAAATCGTAGCAATAATCTCAACTAGTTGTACGGGCTAGAAGAAATTAACAATATTCGCAAAAGAATCAATACGAATCAATAGGAATAGAACAAGAATAGAAATCTCACAACTTTATCAAACCAAAGCTTCAATCCATAGATGAAATGGAAAAGTTTAGCACTCCATGGCCATGGAGGCTTCCCTCTAGGGTTCTCTCAATTGATAATCTCAAAGTGTATAAGAGTTATGGAATTAGATGATTAAAATAAAACCCTAAAACGTCCTTAAAAAGCCTCAAAAGAGTCGGCCAAATAATAATTCTAAAAACCTAATTAAGTGGATAAAAAGTCCACTTAGCAGAGTCGGCGTTTCTGCAGAGGCCGCGGGGCAGCCAACCCAGGCCGCGGGGCGGCCAGGCGATTGCGAAATCCTTCGTCAGAGCTTCGGGCCGCGGGGCGGCTAGCTTGGCCGCGGGGTGGCTTTTACTGTTCACAGCGATTTTTCCTCTTCGAATTTGTCTCGATGTCAACACAAAAGTTGTAGATCTCGGAAAGAGCTTTCCAACGCATGCTTATAATAGTCAATCGGACCACCGAGGCCTCTAGAAAGTGCATTACAAGTTCAGCATGTCTGGCGACAACTTCTACTGACTTGTTCTTCACTTAGGCTCTCGAAATTCGACTCCGCTCCCGTGCTCTTCACTTTTCCTCATCCTCTTGAATCTTCCTTCATCCATGAGCTTTCTCATTCCTCGTCGGATCCACATATACCTGAAATAATCCATAAACGCGTGTAGATTCCGACTCTACCAACAACACAAGTATAAATGCAAATCTAGCTTAATCTATGCATTATAAACATCTAAATCATACTAAATGCAACCTAATATGCCTACCTAAATGTGTGCTATCAATGGGTGTCATGAATGGCCCCGGTCTATCAACACCTCAACTTACTTGATAAAGTCCACTTGAACATCTTTCTACGCGAGTTACAAACATGGGTGTCATGAATGAACCCGGTTACTCAATATCAAGCTTCCTTTTCATAGCGGATAGTTTTGACAGCGTTTTATGCGAATCATACCCATGGGCGTCATGCGTAGATCCGGTTACTAAGCATCTCAACCATTTCCACTTTATTTCGAAATAAATACACTAAAGCCAAATATCACACATAAAAGCATAAACTCCGCAAGTAACAAACATGTGAGTCGGTCTTGACAATAGATAATGAAGTCAATATCAAGACGTAGAAACAAAGGAGAGTAAATCACACATATAAGCAAAAGTAATTATAAATTATTCCAATAAGGCTGAAATAATCTCACAAGGGTCATATTTTGTAGGCTTTCAATCATACTCATTCTCAATCATACATGCTCAATTACATCACTAACCATGCTCCATAAGAAAACCATTTTAAAGCAATAAGGCTAAGCACTTCAAAATTATCATAGGATTTACAAGTTCATGCCATAAGAAATGTAGAGTTTCGCTAACTAAGGTGGGTGTTTGAAATATATATGCACTGCATGAGCCTTTTGGATTTTTTTCATTTTTCTATTTTTTTCTTTGATGTTTTGATTTTTTTTTCAATTTTTTCTTTCTTTTTCTAAGGCATAAATAAAAGTAAAGACACAAGCTGAAATTTAAACATGAAATGCATACTGGAATTGAAATATGAATTAACTAGATGCAATATTTACACTAATTCCCTCCCTCACACTTAAATCATTCATTGTCCCCAATGAATCATCAAAGAAAACAAACATAAACAAATAAATTCAAGGTGAGGGAAGAAGAAACTAACACGTTCATTGTGGTGGTGGTTGTGGTGGATAGCCCGAGGAAAACATCGAGTTGAACTGTTAGCAGAAGTCTTCAAAACTCTTCCTCTGGGCTTCTTGGTTCTCCAGGTGTTGTGCTTGGGTGGCCTGAATGGTAGCCAACTGGCTGTTATAGGCCACAAATCTCTAATCAACAGTATAATCCAGCTTGACAATATTGCAAGCAAAGCCTGCCTGGTTGTTGAGGATCATAGACTGAGTATCTTGGAAAGAACGGAAGTATCCCTCGAAGTAGCCATGAGAGGAAAACTCGATGCTATAGCTGCCATAGGAGGAACTAGTACCTCCAAAGTACTCACCCTCGCTTGGATAGGTGACCTCCTCATGTGGAGCATGCTCATACTCCATGTAATCCTCCTGCTCCTGCTCATGAGGCTGCTTTTGCTGCTGTTGAAACTATGGTACATGAGCACCCGACAGATCGCTAGGAAGAAGCAGATGTGTAGTTGTGGGGCCAGTCAGTAGATTATGGTGAGGAAGACGGATCACGTGGGATTTGTCCCTCCCAAAGTACCACTCATACCCATCCCTCATAGCTATCAGAATTCCCCCAGGAAGGTAATGTTGGATCTGTCCCTCCTAGAGGGTAATGTCTAATCGATGAGTGCTGCGAAGCGGTTCATATGCCTCCAGATCAATCCATATCACGATGGACAATAGTGTAATCAGGCCTCCAAATCCAATGGAAATAGAATCCTTCTTGACGCTCATGGAACTACAAGCATTTCTACAAGCTATGAAGAATAGATCAAGCGAATCTAGCTAGGGTCACAATTGTAGCTGGTAGTAAGTAGATCATCCAGCACCAAGAAAATCTCATCACCTTATTACCCTATCCTTTCCCGAATAAGGTGTTGTTCAGAACCTTGTGGCACAATCTCACCGCCGGATGGACTATGCTAGAGTTCAGATCATTGCTTGGGTTCATGACTAACCCTGTGCATCTAAACCATTCTGCTTATGGTAACTCATAAGTCTGAAGCTCCTCCCACTGTGGTGTCAGGCCCCTAGATATGCCCAATACTCTCCTCAACGTAGCAAAAGACATCCTCATTTGATGTCCTCCTAACCTAAATCTGCACTCGTCATCTCTCGTGACAAAAGAGGCTAAAAATTCTCCACCAAATCAGGATAGGTGTGGACACACTTGTCAACCAAATCCATCGAACCACCTTTCTCCATAAAAAATATAACATTCTCCTCCAATCCTAAAGTTTGGAGGGTCAAAAGATCGAAAAACTTCGTGGACGAATATTTCCGACCCCTAACCTATCCCTTTTCTCCCTAGTGGATCCACTAATTCCATTCGGCGTATTCATTTCAACGTGATCCATGATAAATCAAAGGAAGAATCGAAGATTACCACAAAAGAGAGTTTCTGCAAGAGATTTCACCGTGGCAAAAAGATGGACTCGCGGTGGCGAAAATAAGTAACTAGTTGAGGGCTCAATGGGTCTGGGTCGCGACGGCGAATAGAGAGGCTGGCAGCAGTGATTTCGAACAAATCTGGAAGATTGGAGTTATTCTTTTTCACGGCGGAGACTGGGAACCTCGCGGTGGCGAATAATGGTCTTGGCGATGTAATCCTTCGCTATGGCGATCTCAAGCCTTCTAAAATCCTGTTGTCATTGACCTGACGTCAGTGTTCTAAAATTCAGTCTTGGTGGCCTCCAAGACGGCGCCAAGAGGGTTGACGGTCACCTCCCGTTATGAAAAGGGCCTTGGCGGGGTGTTCTTGGGGGAGCAGGCCTTGGCGGCTGGGACAGGAGACCTTGGCAGTTTTGGCGGGCATGGAACGGGTCTTGGAGGCCTTAGCGGGGCGGGACGGTCTTGGCGATCTAGACGGATTAAAAAAATTAAGCCTTTTTTCATCGGCAATTCGTGAATCGTTTAATTCGTTCCTTCTTGATCGCCCTTTTGGCTTCTTCAGTCTCTGGCATCTCTGCTTGAGTGCTTGACTTCTCTGGTGGCGGTGCAGTAGATCATGACTGGTGGCACACTAGGTCTGGTGGTATTCGACTGGATTCACACGGTTGACGCCTGATGGTATGTCTCTCTCTCTCCCTCGCTTGTTCTCTCTCTCTCTCTCTCTCTCTCTCTCTCTCTCTTTGTCTGACTGTCTCTCCTGCTCCGTATGCTGTCAAATGTTTTGAACTGGATAATGATTCCGAGTAAACGAACAGCAGTCAGCAGAACAATAAATGTGAATTTGTGAATCGTAATGTGTTTGTGAATCCGAGTAAACGAACAGGAACCATCTTTGTTTCTGAATTTTGAATGAACAGGTTGTTGATTAAAAAAGCTTCGAACAACAGCCAGCATGGAACCATCTTTGTTTGTTAAATTATATATTTGTATGTGAATTGAATTGTGTTTATTTGTTTGTGATCAGTACGATAATACCTTATTTGTTCACTTGTTTGGACTTTGAATTGGATTGGAGTATACTATATATTTAATTCATCAATAACTTTATTTTTTTATTAGTAACTATGATTTGCTTTCTGTAATTGTTTTTGTTTTATATTTTCTTCTTGATTGGATTATATAATTTATATTTGACTATTTGTATTGTGTACTATATATATATTGACATGTGAAGTGATTAATGGTGTTATTGATTTTTTGTTTATTTATGTAGATTCCGTGAAAGGCTTTTGTCAATGGCTTCTAACGGTGAATCTATGAGTGGTGCTTTGAAATTGAAGCGATCTAGTGGTGATATTGGATAGGAGTATGGAATGTTAGTTGATGCATTGAATCAAGACAAGTGGAAATGTTTGAAATCTGAGAAATCATTTAGTGGTGGAGTTACCTGAATCAAGCTTCACATTGCCGACATTAGGGGTCAAATTGCACCTTGTCTAAAATCTTCGGAAGAAGATAAGAAAAAGTTCAAGGATGCAATTGAGCAAACAAAAAAAAAGAAGTTAGCAATGAGAGAAGAACATGAGGACATTAGAAGAGAAGTTTAAGTTCGTGGCTTGGAAGAAGAAAGTGACGATGAAGTTGTGGAAGTTGGAAGATCTAAAAAGCAACCTCGTACACTTGGTGGTATTAATAGATATGTATCACAAATTAATCCCGATGATAAATGTTTCAGTGAAGCAAAAAGAAGAAGGCAACAAAGCATCAGTGATGCTCTCTACAAAGAAAGAACTATTCAAGTGAGTCAATATCAACCTAGATGGGTATATGAGTCCGACATTCCTTTTAATGCGGTGGATAATGATAGTTTCAAGAGATTTATCAAAGCGGTTGGAGAATTTAGTCCGAGTTTCCAAACCCTAAGTCAATATCAACTTAGAGTGCCACTTTTGAAGGGGGGAAGTGGAGAGAACAAAGTCGTCGCTCAAGGGAGTTGAGGAAGAATGGTAGAGAAATGGATGTTCTATCATGACCGATGCTTTGAGTGATAGGAATAGGAGAAGTATCATGAAATTATGTGTGAATTCCGGCGGTGGGAGTACTTTCATTAGTTCCATAGAGGCTTCACTATATGCATATATAGGGGCCTACATATTTGAGTATGTTGACAAGTGCTTTGAAACCATTGGGGAGAAGAATATATTGCAAGTGGTGTCCGATAATGCTTCAAAAAATATGGCGGCTTCGAAGTTGTTTCTTGCTAAAAGACCCCATATTTTTTTTACTCCGGGTGCTACTCATTCTCTCAATCTCATGCTTGAAGACATTTGTAAGCTCTCTATTTTCAAGACTCCAATTATGAAAGCAAAGAGTTTTACCATTTTCATTTACTCTCATTATAAGACCTTGGCATTGATGAGAAAGCGTACAAGAAGAAATATAGTTCGTCCCGGTGTGACTAGATTTGCATCTTCTTTCTTAACATTGCAAAGTTTAATAGAAAAGAAAGAAGATTTGAAGCATATGATGTCCTCAAGGGAGTAGGAAGGAATGAAATTGACAAAGAGCACCAACGGGAAAGCCGCTTGTGATACCAGTATGGAAAAATCTTTTTGGAATGGTATAGCCATGTGTTTGAAGGTGTTTACACTATTGGTTAAAGTGCTTAGGCGTGTTGATGGAGATGTGAAGCCGGCCATGGGGTTTGTGTATGGTGAGTTACAAAAGGCAAAAAAAGCTATCAAAGAGGTTTTCAAGGGTAAAGAGGGGAAGTATAAGCCTATACTTGACATCGTGGAAGAAAAAGGTATGAAAATATTTATACTTACTCTCTTTCTTTGTCAAAATATGAATTCAATTTGAATGATAGTTTGTTTTAATCTAAATTCTTTTCATTCTCACATGAGAATAGGGAAGGATCATATTGATACACCTTTTCACTTGATGGCTTACTTTATGAATCCATATTACTAATACAATAATGGCTCTAAATGGGCCACCGATGAGATGGGAAAAGTTATGGATGGGGTCTTTTTATGCATGGAATGGTTGTTTCCGGATTTTAATTTTCAAAATCAAGTTGTGAATGAGGAGGTGGTAAAGTACCAAAAGCAAAATGGTCCTTTTGGAAGAGATTTGGCGCTAAAAAGTTGTTAGAAAAATGATATGCTTATGATCTGGGTGTCTCTTTTTCTATTTTCTTTATAGTTTTATATGTTTAATTAATATTTTATACAACAAGTAAGAGGATTCTTTCTTTAACTATGTGTAGTTGCATGGTGGACAATCTACGACAATCAAACTCCTAATCTCCAAAAGGTTGCAAAGAGGGTTCTTGCTTTGATAACAAGTTCATCTGGTTGTGAAAGAAATTGGAGTGTCTTTGAAGGGGTATTTGGATTCTCATTTTAATATCTTTTAATTATTCTCCATTGTAAATTCTATATATTCATTCCAATTTTTAAACATGTAGATTCACTCAAAGAAAAGGAATAGATTAGATACCGACCGGATGAAAAAGCTAGTGTATGTCTAATTCAATGCAAGATTGTTGAACAAGAAAATGATGAGTCGAAAGGAGAAAGTAGATGCGCTTCTAGCAAATGGGGCTATCCATGCACAATCAGAGGCGGAGCCAAAGGCTTTCGCTCCGCCTCTGATTGTGCATGGATAACCTCTGTTTGTGATTTTCAGATTATCGACTTAGGTGATTTTCATTTTATTGAATTTGGTTGAATCCGGTTGTTTCTTCATCTTGCAATTTTGTTGAATCTGATTTTTGCTTCATCTTGCAATTTTCAGATTATCGACTTAGGTGATTTTCATTTTATTGAATCTGTTTGTGATTTTATTGAATCTGTTTTATTGAATCAATTTGTCACTTCATCATGCAATCTGATTTTGAGTCAATTTACAACATCTTGCAATTTGATTTTGAATCCGATTTTATTGAACCAGTTTATTGGATAAAGAAACAAAGAGTTGAGCTTCTTACCTGTGAAGACAATGTCCCTTATTGATCAAGTAAGTCTAAACGTTTCATTTATATTATAGATGTGAAAAGTTTTTCAATGTCAATTTGTAGATGGTGAATTCTGATTTATGATGATAATTTTTATTTTGTAGATTATGTCATCTCCAAATGTCAATGAGTATGAAGGTGTCAATGATTCCATTGACAAAGGGGCTTCCGTCGACCTAGGGGCTTCTGCCACAACAACTTCAAATGAGGAAGTTGACGAGGCAATAAAATTGACTCCGAATGTGGTTGGTATGAAGAGAAAAAAGTCAGCGGCAATTTGGGATGAGGTGACTGAAGTTGAAGAGAAAGGCAAAAATTTTGTGAAATGCAACTATTGTGGCTTCAAGATGGCGATTAAAAAAGGAGTACCAACAACTTCCTACATAAGGCATGTTAAATCTTGCACTGTAAAAAAACTCTACTTTTGGGTAAATGTAAAGGTGGATCTCAACAAACAATGTTGAGCTTTGATTCTGAAGGAAGTGGTTCGTTGGCATCTTACAAGTATAATAAGGAAGAAGTATACGATGTCACAGAGAAGATGATAATGGTTCATGAGTATCCATTTTCTATGGTTGAGAATAAGTGGTTTAGAATTCACAACAAGTTGCTTAACCCAAGGTATGAGCCAGTTGGACGTCTTTCTATTAAAGATCGTGTAATGAGGTTGTGTAAAGAAGAAAAGGAAAAGATGAAGGCAAGTTTTGCAAATGTTGGAAGGATTAGCTTAACTTCATATTTGTGGATTTCCAAGCAAACCAGATCGTACATGTGCATCACTGGGCACTTTGTTGATGAAGAGTGGAAGTTGTACAACCGCATCTTAAATTTATGTTTGTTGCCTCCACCACACACGGGAGTTGCCATTGCTGATAAAATATTTGACTGCCTATCTGAATGGGGTCTTGAATATAAAATTTCTTCAATTACATTCGACAATGCAACTTCAAATGATACAACCACTCAAGCTTTGAAAGAGCAGTTTGAGTCCAAAGGTGCACTCTATTTTGACGGGAAGATTTTGCAAGTTAGATGTTGTGCGCATATCTTGAATCTCATAGTGCAAGATGGGTTGGAAGTAGACCTGTCAAACAGGTCAGGCGGGTCGGGTTTGGGTCGAGTCATCTCGGATTCGGGTTCATTACGGGTCGGGTCATTTCGGGTTACGGGTCATGAAATGCTTAACCCAGTCTCATATTTAACAGGTTCGGGTCGACCCAATGGGTCAAGAGCGTTACTCGTCCAGAATTTTTGAAATGTCATTTACTATTCATACACATTATTTAAGGATGATAAAAATATGTAAAATATCTTTTGTTTTTTTATTATTTGTTATAATTTCATTTTTTAGTACGTTTGAAGTATGAAATTATATATAATATATAAATTGATATTTTATATAATTTTTATCATCCTTAAAACCATACATGAATAGTAAACGACATTTAAAAATAAACAGATGGAGTATTTTTAATGACTATTTACATAGTTCCTAAACCTAAATTTGTTATATTACCCTAATAATAGTTATATTATTGAAAAAAAGTAATTAATATTGCTACAATAGTAATATGTATTTTTATATACATAACAATTTGCAAGATAATATTCAATCCTAATTATTATTAGTAATAAATTTCAATGTTAGGTTAAATTATAATTTATTTATGTTTTTATTACCTTAGAGCTTGACCCAACGGGTGACCCACGGGTTGACCCAACCCGACCCAGAAATTTGCAGGTTGAACGGATTCGGGTTGCTTCGGGTTTCGGGTTAAAATATTTGCGCCAAAACCCACGTTTTACGGGTCGGGTCCTCGGGTCGGGTCACGTTTTGATAGGTCTATTTGGAAGCTCTCAAGGGCTTTATTGATAAAGTTTGTGATAGTGTGAGATACATCAGATTGACCCCTTCTCGTCTTTACAAATGGAATGAAGTTGTGAAGAACACGGGGTTGCCAACCAATAAGAAGTTGATTTTTGATGTTCCCACCCGATGGAACTCCACCTACCATATGTTAGAGATGGCACTTATATTCAAAGAGGTTTTCCCAAGATATGCCATTAGAGACACTTTATATACATTGGCACCATCCGAAGAGGAGTGAAAAATAGCTCGAGATGTTTGCAAGTTTCTGGTTGTCTTCAACAATGTTACTGGAATCTTCTCGGGGAGGGATTATGTAACTTTGAATTTGTATTTTCCTGAAATTTGGAAGACCAGGCAGCTCCTAGATGAATATGAGAAAGATGAAAGACCGTATTGAAAACCATGGTTCAGAAAATGAAAGCAAAATTTGACAAGTATTGGCAGGACACCAATCTTTTGATGATAATAGTTGTAGTGTTGGATCCTTAAAACAAGATTGAATGGATTAGGTTCGTGTTCGAGAAGTTATATGGAGCGGACAATGTTGAAGGCAAGGTTCAATATGTGATGCGTGAATTGAATGCACTCTTAGAAGAATACTCTAGGAAGAAGTGTAGCATGGATGGAACCGATATGTCTGATTCTGTTGAAGGAGAAATCAGTAGCACGGGACAAAAAGATAAGGTGGCTTTTCGAGAATGGTTGAAGAAAAAAACTATTGCGTCTCCATCTACAAAAGAGATTGAAAAATATCTCGATGACGGGTTAGATGCAGGTGGAAAAAGTTTTGATGTCGTGAACCACTGGAACCAACATGTGACACACTTTCCAATCTTATCCCAAATGGCTCGGGATATTATGGTTGTTCCGATAACTAGTGTGCCTTCCGAGTCAGCCTTCACCACTAGGTGTCAAGTTCTTGGGGATGATCGATGCTCTATGGGTGATCAAACATTAGAAGCACTTGTTTGTGGACAGAATTGGTTTAAGACTGATTTGGAACTCCTCAATTTGCAATTCCTTGAAGAATGAAATTCAGGTAATTCATTCTACTGATTTTAGCTAGTTTGAATTTAATTACTTCGAATTTTAGTTATATGATTTTACGGATTTGCAATTCCTTGATGATTTGCAATTTCAGTAAGTGAGCTCATTCTACTGATTTGCAATTCCTTGATGATTTTAGTTAGTTCGAATTTAGTTACTAATTTTCTGGAATGTTACATAAGTACCTAATTAAGATGTAAGAGTTACTAATTTTCTGGAATGTTGCATTAGTTACTGATGTTCTGGTATTTAGTTACTGATTTTCTAGAATGTTGCATTAGTTACTGATTTTCTGGAATGTTGCATAGTTACTGATTTTCTTGAATTTAGTTACTGATTTGCTTCTTTTTTAAAAAAATTGTTCTCGGGTTCCCAGAAGATTGAAATAAGAAAATAACTCTAGTAAATTCTTTGTTCTTGATTTAGTTGTTGTTGGATTGCAGCTGCCTGCTGCTTGAATGTTACTACTACTGGGATGTTACTGCTGGAAGATGTAGGATTGCTGCTGGAATGTTGAAGTTGTTGGATTGCTGCTGGAAGCTCATTCTACTTATTCTCTTTAGTTAGTTTGAACTTTAATTTCAATTCAATTGTTGGATTGTTGTTGGCTTGTTGAACTTTAATTTCAAATATTCCAAGTGAATTGTTGTTCATTAGGTTGTTGATGTATGCTTGCTCAATGCTCACTTTAATTTCAATTCCAAGTGAAGTGAATTGTTGTTCATTAGGTTGCTGTTGCATTCATTCGTTTCTGTTTGATGCTGCTGTAATAAATTGGTTTTTTTTTATGTTGAGTTCATTTGATCCCTAACAAGCTCATCGAGCCGGTGTTCGAGCTCGTAATGAGCCCAATTGAGCTTATCGAGCTCGAGCTTGTGTTCGGGCTCGAGGACAACCGAGCTCGTCGAGCCGAGCTCGAGTTCTACACCCTGCTCGCGAGCCGAGCTTGAGCACATGTATATACTCGAATAGAAATTGAGCTCGAGCCTGGCTCGTTTATAAACGAGCCGAGCTTGATTTCGCTGGAATGCTGGATTTCGCTGGGTCTTCCAAAGCTCTGTCTTCGTGGCTAGTGGGTTGATTTCTCCGTGATGAAATGAGTTTCTGCCACGGCGAAATGCTCTCATCATATCTTCCAAATCCTCCCAAGGGTCGGTACTAACCTCTCCCCTACTTGGTATAGGTTTGGTACAGCTACTGGATTTCTCTCGTAGGTTTTCACCGCGACGAAATCCTTCTGTCCGTTGTTGTTCATTTCCTTTCCTCACTTCTTCATACCTATGCTTCATATTAGCTCAACAAAACTCCCAAAACACTTCCACAAACCTTTATCCCATCGAATAGGAACTCTAAAATTTATTGAAATTAAAAGATCAAATAATTAACTAGAAATTGAAAAGCATGAAAACTAGAAAATTTACCTTGGTTTGCCTCCCATGAAGTGCCCTTATTTTCCATCCTAGGCTTGACGTCATGCTTGCTCAAGTTGTATTTGGCTCATGGAGAGCCATTTCTTCCATGATTTCATTCGAATAGCCATCAAAGTAGCGCTTGAGTCTATGGCCATTGACCTTGAACACTTGATCGCTCTTATCATCCTTGATTTCCACCACTCTATGTGGATAGATAAACACGATGGTGAAAGGACCTCTCCATCTTGAGCGAAGCTTCCCTGGGGAAAGTGTGAGGCGTGATTGGTAAAGGAGGACTTTGTCACCAACTTTGAAGTCATTCCTTAAGATGTTTTTATCATGCCACGTTTTAGTCTTTTCCTTGTATTTGATGGAGTTTTCATAAGCATCCCATCTAATTTCATCCAATTCTTGCACTTAGAGCTTACAAAATTCAACAACTTCATCAATCCTCATATTGCATTCCTTCATCACCCAATAAGCCTTGTGCTGGAGTTCAAATGGAAGATGACACGCCTTTCCAAACACCAATCGATATGGTGACATATCAATAGGTATCTTGTATGATGTGCGATATGCCCAAGGAGCATCATCTAGGCGTTGACTCCAATCCTTGCGATTTGGGTTAACTGTCTTCTGTAGAATAATCTTGATCTCTCTGTTGGATACTTTAGCTTGCCCATTGGTTTGGGGTGATAGGCGGTGGATATGCGATGAGTAACATGATACTTCTTCAGAACTGCAGCCACCGTCTTGTTGCAAAAATAAGTGCCTCTGTCTCTTATCAGGGCTCGTGGAATTCCAAACCTAGTAAACAACTCTTTAAGGAATCCTGAAACAGACTTAGAATTGTCAGTCCTGGTGACCTTTTCCTCCACCCATTTGGAGACATAGTCCACCGCCAACAAAATATAATAGTTCCCAAAAGAGTTAGTAAATGGCCCCATGAAATCAATACCCCAAACATAAAAATTTTCACAAAATATCATTCTAGCATGCGGTATTTCATTTCTAGGTGCAATGTTTTCTGTTCGTTGGCATCTATCACAAGACTTGCAAAATGCATTGGCATCACGAAAGATAGTTGGCCAATAAAATCCTGAATCTAGCACTTTCTTAGCAATCTTATTGATGTGCGTCTATTTGACCATGTTTTACGCTTACATTTATTCCATTTCTTATGCATATTTTATACTTTTGGGTTGGGAAAGTAGAGAATGTGTGTAGTTTATGCTTATTTGCAAGATATAAAAGTCTACACACGTTTTGGTTTAATTTCACAGGATTTGGAACGTTTTAGAGCAAAAGCAAGACAAGCTGAAAAAGCACTCGATTTCGAGACCAAGCACTCGACCTCGACCAAAGTGCTAGATATCGACAGGAAGCAATCGATGTTGGCTGAAGAAAAGAAGCCATTATGAGGCTAAGGCATGAAGTAACAATGTCAGCCAGTCCACTTGACATCGACTGGTACACAGTACGCACTGCAGACGCAGATTGGGCCGGATCTTTGGGAGATTACTTAGCCATGTCAAATATCTATCATCTTCCTTAGATACTTTTATCCATATAGGTAATTTTCAATTTACCTAGGGAATTTATTATTTAGATAGATTTAATGTTAGTTAGGATTTATATTTTCCAATTTTATAGAGTTTTATTTCTTAGTAGGTAAGTTTAGTTAGCTATAAATAAAGGCATTAGGCTTAGGGTTTAATGATCCAATCCAAGAACACAAGTATTTGTGTGCCCTAAATAGAGAGAGAGAGAGAGAGAGCATCCGAGCAAGGTAGAGAGAGAAGGAGTGTTTGGTTGTACTATTTGAAGTTATAGTTTTTATGCAAGTTTTGAAGTTTATTTTTATGATATTTTGCTTGATGATGAGTGAGTAGTTGTCCTACTTCTAGGGTCGGGGTGAGCCCAATGATAGCCATGTATATGTGTTTAAATCATGATTTTTTATGTGTTATCATCTTCTATCCCGTGCTTAATCCATTGCGAGATTTAAGGATCATTCCTTCTTTACAATCTATGAAGCGAGAGTGGATTATTTGTGAATTGGGATAGTAATTAGGATTTGTTTGTGCGAGTTGACTAAACCTTAATTATGAAAAGGATAGAAACAAAATAGGTTTTTATGCGAGAGCCTCTATATTCCTATTTGATTGTTACGAGAGTTGTCATATGATGATAAAGACATAATCTTTCTTTGATTTAAGTGTGATACATGCATGGTTGTTGTTGTGGTGAATCCCTACCTTGGAAGCTTTAGTTTATAAAGTTTTTACAAATCAAAATCATTGCTTTTTACTATTTCTGATCATATTTTCCTTCATCATCCTAAATTCTTTCGACCTACTTTGTCGAACAACACTTTCTGTTTTCTGTTTTACTGTCTGTCTGCACTCGATATCGACTAACCTAGTTGACATCGACTGATCCTGCAACTAAGAATCCAAGTCGATAATTTTCTGAGTCGACCGACGCGTTTGAGTTCACTCGACATCGACCACTACAATTGACGTCGACCTATCTGTTTGTGCATGTAGGTTCTGAGAAGCACTAGAAATCGACAGCTTCTATCGATATCGACATCTCCAGTCGATATCGAGGCTTCTGGTCAATGTTTACAAAAACTTTCAAAAGACTATTCAGGAACCGCTGACTTGCCATCTCGTAGATCGATCCTGATTTCCTACCACTACAACGGGAGGGAGTCTTGTATTTTATTTACCGGGAACGGGCATTGGTTTAGTTTTATTTATATATTTTCTTATTCAATTCCCCCTCCTAATAATTATTTGGTCCACAGTGACCTTCATAAGCATAAGCATGACAGAAACTAAAGACGGACATTACCTCATTATTTGGAAGACATCTTCGAATCACTTGATATGCACAATGCTTCCATAAGAAAGGTAATGTAGGGGAGAATTGATTATAAAAATATATAAAATATGAACCAAGTAATCAACCCTAGCCTCTTAAATAAATACAAGACTCCCCCGCTGTAGTGGAAGGGAATCAGGTTCGATCCATGAGCAAGCATGTCAGTGGATCCTAAGTAGCTTGCAAACACGTTCTGCAGAAGTCGATCAGAAGTCCTCGATGTCAACTGAATAGTCGATGTTGAAGAAGGGTTGTCGATCTCGAGTAGTGTTGTTAGTAACTCTCGTCTGTGGCTCTCGATGTCGACCAGAAGACCTCAATGTCGAGTGGATTTCCTGCACACACAAAAATAAGTAGTCGACGTCGACAAGGAGCAATTGATGTCGATATCAGAAGCAATGTCGATCGACACAGGGCACTCAACGTCGAATGGGGGAAGTCGATATCGAGCACTCTTACAGTAACATAGAAACGTCGGCAAAGATGACCGAAGAATAAAAGGATGAAAATAGAAGCAATGATTAGAAAAGGAAAGGTTTGGTAACAATTTAAGAGGGTTCTAAATATGATAAAAGAATCTCCTAAGCTTAGGGTTCACCACAACATTAACCACACATGCACAAGAGAGAATAAGACTGACAATTATGCTATTACATCAACGGAACAAGCTATCGTCTTTTCCAACAAATAGATATATTGTCTCTCACAAATAAACCTAATTGTCTCTACCGATTTTAATGTTTATGATCCAAGTTGTAAACATGAATTCTTTTCTCTCGAATAAGGGCTAAACACAAAAAGTTAGAAGATGATCAAGACATAATAAATATCAACATCAAACTAATATCAAGCATGCATGGCTAATTTCGGGCTCACCCCAACCCTAGGAGAAAAGCGACTACTCGCTCATGGTGGAAATAAACATGATTGAATAAAAAGAAATAAACTTAACTTGCATAAACAAAACCGAAGTCTTCACAATCTTAACGCCGACTCTCGCAAGCACCAAAACCCTAAAGCTTCCTAAAACCCTAAAACTCTAAAACTTGATGTAATTGTCTTGTGTCTTGTTGTGGATTGATGATTGAATTCCGAAAATCAGCCCCCAAGGGCTTTATTTATAGGCTACCAATCCTTGCTAGCCAAGGAAAGGTAATTCTATCTAAACTAGAAGATAAAACTAAATAAAAGAGATAAAATCTAAATAGGAAAATAAAATATATCCCTAGGGTAACTAGGAAAATACCTATAAGGAATAGTCTATCTAAAATAAAGATGTAAAATCTTGGCTTAGTAACACTCCTTCAACTCGGATTCCTCGAAATATGTCAAATGTGCGGATTGTCTCAGTCGTCGTCGAGTGCTTCAGCTTCACTCAACCTCGGGCTCCATTTTGGCTCTGTCGATGTCGAGTGACTCGGTCGGCCTTGGTGCATGTCAACCTCTTCTCCAGTAGCTTGTGTTTTCTTGGTCATTTTTTTAGTCTCTCGATCATTCATGTGAGTCGATGTCGAGTAACATAGTCGATGTCGACTTCTCTTCATTGGTTCTCAGCTTCTCGTTTTGGCTTTGATTCCACTCCAATTTCTGCACAATTAAACCAAAACTTGTGTAGACCTCTATTTCTTGCAAATAAGCATATACTACACAAATTCAAAGCATTCTCAAACACTTAATGCAAATATAAGACAAAAATTGAGGTAAAAGTAGGCATTAAACATGGTCATTTTAGTGGACATCAAAAGGATTATCCCAATCATAGAACTTGGCATCATGGTGAATCCTATCCTTCTTAGCCTTGGTGAACTCCCGAGGAAATTCACTTGTCACCAAAAAGTTAACCATATTTGCAAACCATGGCCTAGGGATGTTGACTGCCATCAAGGATATGGGTGTAGCTGGATTTGGAATCTGTAGAGTGGCGGAAGAAATGGCGTTTAGGGTCTCAACAGAAAAGTATCCTAATGTCCTAGATTTCTCCCCCACACTATGTGGATGTATTGATGGACGGTTTTTAGTGGCGTAAATCGTATCAAAATAAAACTCAAACCTACAAACTAGTATAACACGTAAGTAAGAGGTCGATCCCACAGAGAATCAAGTATTCCTTTGCAATGTGTATTTACCAATTAGTAGCAAGGGGGGTTTTTGGGTGATTGAAATAAGAAAGAAAACAAAATAAACTATAAACAAGTTGATGCAAAACAAATTAGAGAAGATCGCTTTATCTATAACTATCCACCTTATTTGGTTGAATTGATATTGTAACTTCATCTTGTCCTTTTAGGTTTCCTATGAATGCCCTTGTCCCAACCTAATATAGTTACTAGTCCAATCAGTCGTAGAACCCCTTATCAATTGAACAGTCCCTAGAAAATGATTTAACCCAATTGATAGCTTTAAGTTCAGAGATTAACAAAGGTATTTGCAGTCCCTAAAGAGGGATTTAACACACATCCAACTTCCTGCCCATCCAATTAGTTCAATCAGCCCTAAAGGGATAAGTTTGCCACTTGGGTTAATGTTCACAATCAGGAATCTAGAAAACCCTAGCAATTGAATCGATTCTACCAAGTTGACCAGGCAAAATAGAACAAAACAATCAACAATAAAGCACAAAGAAGTTGAAACATTCAATATAGGAAATAAGGAACAAGATTCAGAAACTCCCTAGCAATTGAATCGATTCTACCAAGTTGACCAGGCAAAATAGAACAAAACAATCAACAATAAAGCACAAAGAAGTTGAAACATTCAATATAGGAAATAAGGAACAAGATTCAGAAACTCACAACTCAATCCAAACAAAGCTTCAAATTGTAGATAGAACGAAGAGAGTTTAGCCACCCATGACGAACATCGCTCTCAATCTCCAACTAAAATCGTCTTGAATCCTAACCTAATGAATGAATGAAAACCTAGGGCTAAGCACCTCTAATCTCCTAAATCGTCCCCAATTTCGTGTCCAAGGTCGGCCAAAAGACAAAGATAGATAAATATGGTTTTTGGATTGAAAACTGTCGCTGAATTCTAAACGCGTTGCTGCTGGAATATGTGGCGGCCGGGGCCGCAACATATTTCTGCGCCCGCTGCATATGGCGGCGCCCGCTGCACCAGTCTTTTACGGAAAATTCAGGTCGAATCAGCTCTTGACGTCAACAAGAAAGTTGTAGCTCTCTGAAAGAGCTTTCCAACGCCTGGTCATAATAGTCAATCGGACAACCGAGGCCTCCAAAAGGTGCAAAACAAGTTCAGCATGTCTAGCGACAACTTCTGCAGACTTGTTCTTCGTTTAGGCTCGCTTCTTCTTCTCTGGACCTCTTTAGATCTTCATGTAAGATTCCTCGATCAACTAGCCCTTCCTCATCTAATGTATCATCAACCCATGTCTCCTCCTCGGATCCACAGTTACCTGAAATAATCAATAAAAACGTGTAGATTCCGACTCCACCAACATAGAGAGCAAATATGCAAATTGTGCTTAAGCCATGCATGATATGCATCTTAACTAAGCTAAATGAAACCTATTATGACCATCTAAATGCATGCTATCATGTATCAATCGGATGAGATGGTCAGCCACACATTTCTTAGTGCCCTTCTTGTCCTTGATCTCAATACCAAACTCACTCAAGAGTAAGATCCATTGGATGAGTCTTGGCTTTGCTTCTTTCTTCTTTAGAAGGAACCTGAAAGCAGCATGATTAAAATAAATGATTACCTTAGCTCCCAGTAGATATGGGTGGAACTTGTCTAGTGCAAACACCACGGCTAATAGCTCCTTCTCTGTGGTAGTATAGTTCCTTTGTGCTTCATTTAGCATCATTGAGGCATGGTAGATCACATGAGATGCTTTGTCAATATTTTGGCCTAGGACTGCTCCAACGGCGCGGTCACTTGCACCACATATCCACTCAAAAGGAAGTGTCCAGATTGGGGCTTGGGTGATTGGTGTATAGACAAGTCTATCTCTCAATGAATAGAAGGCCTCATTGCACTTCTCATCAAAATCAAATGGAACATCTTTCTTAAGGATCTCACATAATGGCGCGGTCACTTTTGAAAAGTCCTTGATGAACCTGCGATAGAACCCTGTATGACTAAGGAAAGAATGCACTTCGCGCACATTAGTAGAATAGGGCAAAGACTGAATTACTCCAATCTTTGTCTTATCAACCTCAATTCCCTTTCTGGATATAATATGACCTAAGACAATTCCCTGTTCAACCATAAAATGATACTTTTTAGAATTCAGAACCAGATTGGTGCCCACACACCTCTACAAAACAAGTGCCAAATATGCTAAACATGAATCAAAATCATCACCGTGGACAGTGAAATCATCCATAAAGACTTGAATGAAGTTTTCAATATATCATAAAAGATGCTTACCATACACCTTTGGAATGTGCTTGGAGTGTTGCATAATCCAAATGGCATTTTGCAATATACAAAAGTGCCAAAAGGACATGTAAATGTTGTCTTCTCCTAGTCCTCTAGTGCGATGGCGATTTGAAAATAGCCTTAGTAGCCATCTAGAAAGCAATAATAAGCTCTTCCTGTAAGCCTCTCTAGCATCTGGTCAATGAATGGGAGAGGGAAGTGATCCTTACGAGTCTCAGCATTCAGGTTCATGTAGTCAACGCAAATTCTCCACCCTGATTGAACTCGTGTAGGCACTAGCTCTCCTTCTTTATTCTCAACCACTGTGATGCCTCCTTTCTTTGGAACCACCTGTGTCGGACTTACCCATTTATTGTCAGAGATGGTGTAAATCATTCCAACTTTAAGTAACTTCAAGACTTCCTTCTTTACCACCCCCATTATTGGTGGATTGAAACGCCTCTGGGGTTGTCTTCACGGCTTGTCTCCTTCTTCCAAAAATATTCGATGCATACAAGTACTTAGGCTTATCTCTTTGATGTCTATAATGGTCCGTCCAAGGGATGTCTTATATTCCTTAAGCACCTCAACTAACCTCTCTTCTTGATCTGGATTGAGCTTGTTTGAGATAATGACTATAAGATTTTCTCCATTACCTAAGAAAGCATACTTAAGGTGATCTGGTAATGGCTTTATGATGTGCACGCAAATTGTTCGTACTAAGGGGATAGGGGATCGATGTAATTCAAATATTCAAATATAATTCACAACTAGGCTAACTCCCTGTCCCAAACAAATAATACAAGAATCCCTCCCAATGTAGTAGTAGGGTAATTCAGGATCGAATCGACGAGGAGGTATGTCAGCACTTCCCTTGTTGCAATCACGATCAAGCTTTCGAACTCAAAAGACACTCGATATCGATGTGTCTGGTCGATATTGACCTCAGTTCTGGTCGATTTCCAATAGAGTTCCTGCAGAAGACAAAAGCAGCAAAGTCGACGTCGAGACAGACCTCGATATCGACGTTAGACCTTGATATCGACCTTTACAGTCGATTCCGATGTTTGTCACATAAACTGTAATTCGTAACCGATTGTCAGAAAAGAGTCCGAAGAACGTAGAATGGTAAAGAAGGATGATCAGAAATAAAACTAAAACTTTTATATGAATTCAATTAATTAAAAAGCTTCCAAAGTCGGGGCTTCATGCCACAACGATAACAATGTAAGTTTGATGCTAAAGTTATGAAATTTAATGTCTTTCCGTCAAATAACTTTCGTTACCCACACTTAGGTGATTAGAGACTCTCGCATGGTTCCTAAGAGTTACTATCCAATTCATGAGTAATTCAAGTTCACAATATGAGTGACTTTCGCTTCAATAATGCAAATAATGAATCTCCCTAACTTTCGCAAGGAATCATGCATAGGATAGAAGACGGAATCGCATAAAAGTCATACCTTTGATGCACTTACCCTACATCGCTATCGTCGGGCTCACCCCGACCCTAGAAGTGGGTGGACTACTCGCTTCTCATCATGAAACTCATCATCATCATTGAAAGAAAACTACTTTGTATTTGCAAAAGAAAAAAATTACAACCGAACAAGCCAAATATCTACTCTCGCTTCCACCAACTCAATTTGGCCTCCTCTCTCTCTACTAATTCTCTGCGTGTGTATGTGTTTGAATAACTAAAATTGTATGTGTGTTCATGCCTAAACTCAGCCATAATGGCCTCTAGATATAGATATCGAACTTTGCTATCCAAAGACTCGAAACTTTATCTTTATTCTCTAAGATAAAACTTAAATAAAGTCAAAACCAAAAATTTTATGGTAAAACTAGCTAAAGTGATAGCTCTGATGTTGAAGATAAGAATTCGGTCAAATCTCGACTTTTGGATAGACGCGTAAGCTTCGGATAGAATTCTATCAAAATCTGAGTCGGATTCCTCTGTTGGCAACATCGATATCGACCTTCAGACGTCGATATCGACCTTCAGACGTCGATATCGACCTTCAGACGTCGATATCGACCTTCAGACGTCGATATCGACCTCTGTGAAACTCTATCTCGAGCTCTCCTTCTCCTACTCGGATTAGCACTTGACTTCTATCTTTTAGCTCTATCTGGCCACTCGATATCGACCATCATCCTCGATATCGACCTCTCTGGTGTCGACATGCGCTATCCTCTTTCCTGCTCGATTCCTATGTCTTTGTTGTACTCGATGTCGAGGTCTCCAGTCGATTTCGACCTCTTCAGAAGACTTTGAGTTCTTTTTTCGCTCTTCCAAATTTGTCCATTTTTATCCCGTTTTCTGCGAAATCACATAGAAACTCATCCAGACCCATATATTTGACATTTAAGCATAAACTACACTAATCCCGTGTTTTCCCACTAATATGCAAGCAAAAGAACGATAAAATGGACTTATATGTGCATAGAAAAAATGGCAATTTGCGCACACATCACAAATTGCCATATTTTCTATGCACATTCATGTCCATTTTATCGTTATTTGCATGCATATTAGTGGGAAAACATAAGATTAGTGTAGTTTATGCATAATTGTCAAACATAAAGGTCTACACGAATTTTTATGTGATTTCACAGAAAACGAGACGAAAATGAACGGAATCTGGACAAGCGAAGAAGAGCGAAAAAAGAACTCGAAGTTTACTGAGAGGTCGAAATCGATGATGAACCTCGACATCGAGTGAAATAGAGCACCAGAAATCGAGCAAAGGAAGAACAGAGCATGTCGACACAGAAGAGGTTGATATCGATGTTGCATGGTCGATATCGAGTGGCCGGAATCGATAATATTGATAGAAGTCGAGTGCCAATCTGAGATAGAGAAGGAGTGCTCGAGATAGAGATAGAGAAGGAGTGCTCGAGATAGAGATAGAGAAGGTCGATATCGAGGTCCCAAGGTCGATATCGACCACTGCTGCAGAAAGATTCGACTCAGCTTTTGATAGAATTCTATTCGAAGTGTTCGAGATAGTCCTAAAGTCGAGATCTTTTATCTTCTACACCAGACTCATCACTTTATGAGTTTTACCAAGGAGTTTTTAGTTTTTACCTTTATTAAGTTTTATCTTAGAGAATAAAGATAGGTTTTCGAATCCTTGGCTAGCAAGATTTGAGATCTATAATTAGAGGCCATTAGAGCTGAGTTTATTCATCCACACACATCCAAGAACAACAAGAGTTTTAGTTTTATCGCAGAGAATTTGTAGAGAGATTGAGGCTGAGTGGGGTGTGAAGCGAGAGCGGAGTGGCTTTGTTCGGTGTACTTTCTTTCTTTTACAATACAAAGTAGTTTCTTTCCTATGATGATGATGAGTTCAATGATGAAGCGCAAGTAGTCAACCCACTTCTAGGGTTGGGGTGAGCCTGACGATAGCAATGTAGGGTAAGTGCATCAAAGGTATGATTTTTATGCGATTCCGTCTTCTATCCTATGCATGATCCTTTGAGAGAGTTGAGGAGATTCATTATTTGCATTATTGAAGCGAAAGCCAATCATATTGTGAACTTGGATTACTGATGAATTGGATAGTAACTCTTAGATTTATACGAGAGCCTCTAATCACCTAAGTGTTGGTAACGAAAGTTATTTGACGGAAAGACATTAAATTTCATAACTTTAGCATCATACTTGCATGAATATCGTTGTGGCATGAATCCCCAACCTTGGAAGCCTTTAGTTAATTGAATTTCATATAAAGTTTGAGTTTTTATTTCTGTCCATCTTTCCCTCACCATTCTACGCTCTTCGGACTTCTTTTCCGACAAATAGGTTACGTATTACAGTTTCTGTTGCAGACATCGAAATCGACTGTCAAGGTCGATATCGAGCGCTAACATCGATATCGAGGTCCATCTCGACGTCAACTACTTTGCTTTTGTCTTCTGCAGGAAACGCACTGGAAATCGACCAAAAATGAGATCGATATCGACCAGACTTATCAATATCGAGTGTCTCCTGGAGTCGAAAGCTTGATCGTGATTTCAACTAAGGAAGTGCTGACATACCTCCTCGTGGATTCGATCCTAAATTACCCTACCACTACATCGGGAGGGATTCTTGTATTTTATTTGCTTGAACAGGGAGTTGGCTTAGTTATGATATTTATTTGATATTTTGTTTAAGCGAATCACCTCCCCCTACAAGCAAATTGGCGCCGTTGTCGGGGAGGCAATCAATCGCCACCTAAGTTTTCTCACGATCTTTTTTAGTGCTTATTTTGCATGTTTATGCAACACACTGATCGCGGACCTATCTTGGAAAGCCTTGACGAGCCTGAACATTTCTTCCATCTTCGCAACAAAGCTATTTAAATCATGGCGGATAACGAGACACAGGCTGAGACCATTAAGCGGTTGAGGAAAGAAATTGAGGATCATAATGCTACAATCGCTGCTGAAAGAGCTGCCGCTGCTGCTGAGTGAGCCTGTGCTGATAGGGAGGAGGATGCGTGTAGACAAGCCCAAGAGAGGCTTAATGAATATCCACAAACGGCGATGCAATACATGCATCCGCCGCTACATGTTCCTGAATCCGCTATCTTAATTCCTCCTTCAAACTATGAAATTAAAATAAACTTCCTATCTGAGATAAAAAGAAACACTTTTGAAGGAAGACATAATGAATGCCCTTTGCAACATATCTCTACTTTCATGGATTTATGCGAAACTATTGTTGATGGTGTGAATTTAGAGTATGTGAGACTAAAGTCTTTTCGATGGTCTTTGGCAAGGAAGGCATTGCAATGGCTAGAGAGTTTGGCTCCATGCTCACTGAGGACATGGGCAGAGGTGAAAGATGCGTTCCTAAACAAGTTCTTCCCTCCATAAAAAACGACGATGTTGCGGCAAAGGATCACGGCTTTCAAACAAAAGCCTGGTGAGACATTGGCACAAGCGTGGGAGCGCTTTAAGGACTTGCTGAGATCATGCCCGACACATGGGCAATTACCATATATTATCCAGGAGATCTTCTACAACTCCCTTTATGCACCGAATAAGGAGAGAATCAACTCTTATACCTCCTAATGGTACATTGAGCTCACACCAACGGAGGCCTGGGAGACAATTGAGAGGCTGGTCAACTTTGACAATACTTATGGGACTGCTGCGGCCTATGACTCAAGGTCTGCCCCATCTATGCCACTTTATGAGCCTCTAAAGAAGATTGATCCTGATGTGCGGCAACAATTCCACAACGATCAAACACGCCGCCTTCAAAAGCAAGTAAGGTTCCTGAGCAACAATCAACCTTGTCAGGAATGTGGCTCAACAAGGCATAACACTAGTGCCTGCCCACATCTTGAGCAAGTATCTATGGAGGAACAACATGAGGAAGCCAAATGGACGAGAGGCCCCTATGGAGGGGGCAATCAGCAGTATTGGGGAGATAAAAGATTCTATCAACATAGGGATCCCCCGCCATATAGAGCACCAGGGCACCCTGAGCGGGAAACAAGGAAGGATAACCTGCAGTTCATTCTTGATGAGATGCGGAGGAACCGCACTGAGTTCAAACAAGCCAACAACTCCATGCAGACTCAGTTGTAGGGCATCAACTCTAGACTTGGGGAGATAGACGTTTGGAAGCACAACATGGAGACCCAAATGGGTCAATTGGCTGAATCAATACCCAAACCGCCAGGAGCATTGCCTGGATCAACTGTGCCCAACCAAAAGGGCAAAACTACTGGACACATAGAGGCCATGAACTTAAGGAGTGGGCGTCAAGTACAAACGCCAGAGCAAAAAGCGGAGGAGAAGGCCCAAGAACAGACGTCGAGATCGACCCCCTTGTTGATATCGACCAGGGTGACGTTGATGTCAAGGCTCTTGTAGTCGATGTCGAAAATGCTGATGAATCACCACAGAAATCGACTCCTCTAGTCGATATCGACCCCCATCCAGTCGATGTTGACCTAACTCTAGCCGCAGGGAAGAAGAAGGTGTTGCCATTCCCATCAAAGAAGGTGATTAAGGACCCGACGGAAAAGAAGTTCCAGTGATTTGTGAAGATGCTTCAAGGACTTAATGTCTCAATTCCATTCACCGAAGAACTTCATGAGATGCCATCATATGTGAGGTTCCTTAAGGACATATTGGATAAGAAGCGATCGCTTGCTGAGATCGCAGAGGAGTGCAACAGATTGGAGCTACCACAGAAGCGGGCGGACCCAGGTAAGTTTTCTATCGCTATAGGCTTAGGTCGATATCGCTTTAATGCTTTAGTTGATTTGGGCGCTAGCGTTAGCATGATGCCACTAACCATATGGCACAAGATAAAGATAGGTCCCCTGGTGCCCGTGGATGCAAAGCTATACATGGCAAACAATGCGGTAGTAATTCCAACAGGGATGGTAGATGATGTGCCGGTGCAAGTAGGTAAGTTCTTTGTCCCTGTTGATTTCTTAGTTGTTGATATGGCAGAGGACTCTGCTTGTCCCATTATTTTAGGTAGGCCATTCTTAGCAATGGTGTCTACATCACATGCGGGGAAGCAAAGGTAAGGAGTATGACACCGAAAGAGCTTGAAAACAGGGCCATAGAAGCCCAAGTGGAGGAGGTCGTGGCAATCTTGAACGAAGGATCCAGAAAGAACATTGAAATCGACCCAGGTAAGTCGATATCGACTAACAAAGTTCAAGATTCTGTGCCAGGTTATAAGTATGGGGTTGACGGAGGAGAAGGAACCTCGAAATCGAGCATAAAGGTCGATATTGACCATAAACCAATGCCGAAATCGACTGCCATAGAGGAAGAAAAAGAAGGAGAAAAGACATCGATATCGATCTCTGAAGGTCAAAATCGACCTTACCATGTCGAGCAGAAACCATCTAAATTGACTGAACCTCCAGGAGCACAATAGAGCTCGATATCGAGTACTGATGATTGATATCGACCTGACCCACTGGCAGAAGAGAAGGTAAGCCAAGGTACGGATTCCTCTTTCTCTATTTCTATTAGAGATTTATAATTATTTGGAAGAGGTTTGCCTTGGTATGTGCGCTTGTGCAGGGTATCCAATGATGATTCGAGCTAGTATGAGATAGGAGATAAGGTGTATGTCGCCAAATCAAAAGAGCATTGTTCCCTAGTAGATTTAAAGACAAGAGGATGGGACCATTCACGGTGATTCAAATCCATCTAGGCGGAATGCATCTGAGAGACAAGAAAGGAGTTCTATTTGAGGCCCAGGCCACATGGGCTCTGCAGATGCTGCCTTGATAACTTAAAGGAAGAAGTCGGCCTAGCGATTTTAAAGTCTAGAGCATGTAGCAAAGACAATTAATTTTTGGTTTTGGACATCTTTTGGTTTTGTTTTGAGACTTTACATTAGACAGTATGCATTATTGTGTGGTTTTTGGTTTTATTTTTCTAATAAGTTGCAGGGAAGAAAGAAGCAAAGCAAAACAAGCATCGAAATCGAGCTAGTAGCTCGATATCGACCTAAAGGTCGATTCAGACACAGCTTGTGGTCGAGGCCAGATCACCCTGAAGCTTGAGCCAGAAATCGATGAACCTAGTCGATATCGACTGGTATGCTCGATATCGACCACCACTGCAGCCTTCTTCGACTCCTGAAATTTGTGACGTTTTAGTAAGTTTCTTTCTTAACCCTAGTTTTAATACAGTGAGGACATTGTAATCTTTAAGTATGGGGTGGGGGAAAGGCTTACTTGCATATTTTAGCATATTTTTAGCATTTTTTCATAAGTTTTTGCATATTTTAGTTACATGTGAATGCATATTACATAGTTATTTTAGAATTGCATATTTATCTTTTATGCATACTTAGTTTTTATTTCGGAAAAAAAATGACCCCCATCAAAAATTGTGAAAATAAAGAAAAGAGTCATGGAAGCATATAAGGAACTCGACGAGGCAAAAGCAGATTCATTAGAGATATAACATGAAATTTCCTAGTTAAGTGAAGTCACAATAAAGTGCGATTTTTTAGAGAAAACCATGAAAGAGAGGTAGAACTTGAAGTTGCTTTTGACATGTGCATGATAAGATGATGGAGGACTTTAAGAAATTTCCATACATGTGCTCAATTTCATATCTTTTCTATGCATATTTGCAAAAGTCACAAGCCATATATGAGCCTCATTACATATTATCATTATTGCTCCACATATATTACATATTTCCCATTTTTTATACCTTATACCCTATCCGGGGACAAGTTTGAGAATGGATGTCATCTTTGGAGTTGTTATATGGAGTTTGTGCATATTATTATTCATGTTGTTGGCAGGAATGAAAGAAAAAATTGAATTATGGAAAATTTAATGAGTTAGAAAAAAATCCGATCACCTCAGGAGATAAAGGTAGGTCGACCCTGCTCGTTGAGATGTTAGTTCAGCGAGATGGGACACAAGGTGAGGAGTTCGAAGTACTAAGTATCCGGGGCCATTCATGACACCCATGTTTGTGACTCGCGAGAAGGCAGCGCTAAGGTTAGAGAGGTAAAAGCATTATAAAGAAAAAAAAACATTGAGCGATGAGTGAAAGATGAGAATTATTATGAAGAAGGAATGTGGAATGTTTTCGAAAGAAAGTTTTATTTCCCCGGATTTAACACCACATGGCCAAAAATTAGCCCACCTTTAGCCTTTTACCAATCTACAATTCCATAAGCTTGAAAAAGTCCTCTTGATTATTAATGCTATGTTGCATGAAATTGTTTTTATGCATATAAACCTCCTTTTGTGAGTATGATGTTGCTTTTATTCACATGCATGGATTTGGTTGACAATAGTACCTTATCGAGGATGGCAATTGAATGTAGGGACATATAAGAATGAATATATGATGTTGAGAGTTTACTTTCTTCCCCTGAATGACCATTAAAAGTATTGCTTGGGGACAAGCAAGCTTAAGTATGGGGTGTTTGATGTGCGCGCAAATTGCCATATTTTCTATGCACATTCATGTCCATTTTATCGTTATTTGCATGCATATTAGTGGGAAAACATAATATTACTGTAGTTTATGCATTATTGTCAAATATAGAGATCTGCACGAGTTTTTATGTGATTTTGCAGAAAACGAGACAAAAATGGACGGAATCTGGACAAGAGAAGAAGAGTGGAAAAAGAACTTGAAGTCTACTGAGAGGTCGAAATCAATGATGAACTTGAAGTCTACAGAGCATGTCGACACAGAAGAGGTCGATATCGATGTTGTATGGTCGATATCGAGTGGCCTAAATCGATGATATTGATATAAGTCGAGTGCCAATCCGAGATAGAGAAGGAGTGCTTGAGATAGAGATAGAGAAGGAGTGCTCGAAATAGAGATAGAGAAGGTCGATATCGAGGTCCCAAGGTCGATATCGACCACTGCTGTAGAAAGATTCGACTCAATTTTTGATAGAATTATATCCGAAGTGTTCAAGATAATCCTAAAGTCGAGATCTTTTATCTTCTACACGAGACTTATCACTTTATGAATTTTACCAAGGATTTTTTAGTTTTTACCTTTATTAAGTTTTATCTTAGAGAATAAAGATAGGTTTTTGAATCCTTGGCTAGCAAGATTTTAGATCTATAATTAGAGGCCATTAGGGCTGAGTTTATTCATCCACACACATCCAAGAACAGCAAGAGTTTTAGTTTTATCGCTGAGAATTTGTAGAGAGAGAGAGGCCGAGTGGAGTGTGAAGCGAGAGCAGAGTGGCTTTGTTTGGTGTACTTTCTTTCTTTTGCAATACAAAGTAGTTTCTTTCCTATGATGATGATGAGTTCAATGATGAAGCGCAAGTAGTCAACCCACTTCTGGGGTCGGGGTGAGCCCGATGATAACAATGTAGGGTAAGTGCATCAAAGGTATGATTTTTATGCGATTCCGTCTTCTATCCTATGCATGATCCTTAGCGAGAGTTGGGGAGATTCATTATTTGCATTATTGAAGTGAAAGCCAATCATATTGTGAACTTGAATTACTAATAAATTAGATAGTAACTCTTAGGATTTATGCGAGAGCCTCTATTCACCTAAGTGTTGGTAACGAATGTTATTTGACGGAAAGACATTAAATTTCATAACTTTAGCATCACACTTGCATGAATATCGTTGTGGAATGAATCCCCGACCATGGAAGCCTTTAGTTAATTGAATTTCATATAAAGTTTGAGTTTTTATTTCTGTCTATCTTTCCCTCACCATTCTACGCTCTTCGGACTTCTTTTCCAACAAATAGGTTACGTATTACAGTATTTGTTGCAGACATCGAAATCGACTGTGAAGGTCAATATCGAGCACTAACATCGATATCGAGGTCCATCTCGACGTCGACTGCTTTGCTTTTGTCTTCTGCAGAAAACTCACTGGAAATCGACCAGAACTGAGGTCGATATCGACTAGACACATCGATATCGAGTGTCTCCTGGAGTTGATAGCTTGATTGTGATTTAAACTAAGGAAGCGCTGACATACCTTCTCGTGGATTCGATCCTGAATTACCCTACCACTACATCGGGAGGGATTCTTGTATTTTATTTGCTTAAACAGGGAGTTGGCTTAGTTGTGATATTTATTTGATATTTTGTTTAAGCGAATCACCTCCCCCTACGAGCACTTTAGCTCAATCTCAGGTGCCTGCACAATAAAAATTAAGAGTTCCTCTTTGGGGAGGGTTAGCTTTAAGTTCTCATTACTCAATTGTGAATGGTGTGCATCTAAAGCTCCTAGAATCTCATGCAAGTATGGTTTCAAAGGATACTCAAGGGAAGGCTCATCTAGAGGAGCTTCCAAAGCTACTTGCAATTCATCTTCCATGTTAAGCTCGAACACATCATCAACAATAGGCTCAACAACATCAATAGAAAATAAAGAATGCTCATCAGGTTGATATTTTACAGCATCTATAATGTAATATTGGACCTTCTCACCATCAAATTCCATGGTGAACTTACCTTCCTAGCAATCAATCTTAGTTCTTGCAGATATTAGAAATGGCCTACCTAAAAGAATATGTGCTTCTACAACACAATGCTTCATATCCAACACAAAGAAATCAGTGGGAAAAATTAATTTATCAACCATAACTAAGACATTTTCAACAAAACCTCTAGGATAAATTTGAGAACGGTTAGCCAATTGGATAAGCACTCTTATTTCCTGTAATTCGTCAAGTCCAAGGGTTTTGTATAAAGAGTATGAAATCACATTAATAGATGCTCCTAAATCTAACATAGCATGCTTGAATTTAGTTTCGCCTATAGTACATGGGATAGTGAAAATACCTGGATCGCCGCATTTTTCGCACATTCGTCTTTCCAACATGGCTGAGATGTGCTCACTGACATGAACCTTGTGCTTCCTCTTCAACTTTTGCTTCCTCTTGATGGTGCACAACTCCTTTAAGAACTTAGCATAGCGAGGAACTGCCTTCATGAGATTGAGAAGCAGGATGTTGACATCACACTTTGCAAATGTCTCATATAGCTCTTTGTCATCCAATCTTCTTATGTCCTTCAAAGCTTCAACAAATGGTGCTATAGGCTTGTATGGATCAAGATCAGGCTGAGGAATTGATCTGGAACTAGCAGCTTGTCCGGCTCCAAGAACTTCGTCACTCAGAACCGGTTTCGCCGCGCCGACTGGGATTTCCCCGTGGCGAATAGGTGCTTCTCGTTGTGGCGAGTTGGGACTTGACTCAGCTTATGGGTCTTCAAGACTCGTTGTGGCGATAGGATTTTTGTCGTGGCGACTGGAATTCGCTGCAGCGAAAGGGTCATTTCGTTGTGGCGAAACAGAATCTTCGCCAATTTCTTGAACTTATGTGTTACAGTTGTGAAAGGTCTATTTCGACATGGCGACACTGCTTCTGCACGGCCATATCTATATGAGGATTGAATTAAACATTTTCTTACTATTTCAATTTTATACAACTAACCAGGCCCGGTGGGGAGGGTGGTGCAAGCGGTCTGCTTCTACAAAGCCCAAATTGGTTTGGGGCCCAATACATTTTATGTTACTATATATAAAACAATGTATATAATTAATCAAATATAAGCACTTGGTACAACAGTTAGAGATTTTGCTCTTAACTAAGAGCTCCTAGGCTCGAAACCCATTATCAACCATTTTTGTTTTTATTTTCATTTGCCTTCTCTTTTTTTCTTTTTGAATGGGCCCAACCTTTTTTTTTTTTGGTTCAATGGGCCCAAGTGCCCAACTCTTCTCTTTTTTTCTTTTAGTCATTTTTTCTCCATATTCAACATTGCAAAAAAAAAAAAAATTAAATTCCCACTGTTATTCCATATTGTTCATTCTTTCATTTTTTACATATTTATTGCTAAAATAAAATATAAATTCTACTATTATTATGTTTTTGGGATAAATGACAAAAACCTACTTAAATATTAAAATTTAACAATTGTATAATTAACAATATTTATAATCATGTCATATATATAACACATAGATTTTATGTAAATACAAGATAAGCATTTTGTTTTTCTTCGTGATATCATTTATGTCATATAAAAGTACATAAATATAATTATAATTGCATAAGAAATGAAAACAATATAAACTATAGGGCCTAATTTTAATTATCGCATCGGATCTAGTAAAACATCAAGACGGCCCTGCAACTAACTACTAACTACTGTACGTAGATTTTATATACAATGGATTACATCATCTTATAAAATTTTAACTCCCGTATCAATATTAGGAGTATTATTAACTATGTTTATTCTATTTTATATTCCTTCCATTCTATAAACATTAAAAAAATATTTATACCAGTTGGTTTAATATACACAATTTAGTATTAGTAATAGATAGATATTAACCAACTATGCATTTTTTTATATTTAAATAAATTATTTTTTATTATAATTAAATTATTTATCTAAATACTAATTAATTAAGTCATTCATTTTTTCTCTAAATCTTAACCGATTGATTTTTTTACTTTCTTTTTATTAATTTCATTAAAATTATTTTGAATTGGTTATTATTGCAATTTTGAATTTGAATAACAATTCGGATAAACTTAAATAACTAACAAAATCTATATCAAATCTCTCAATAAGATTCGTATACAAAAATACTCTTATGTCTTCAATTCTATACATTCTATCATCTCTCCATCAATGTTGTCTTCCTCACTATAAGTTTTTATTGATCATTCTAATGTAATTCTAATTTCTTACAATCTTGTCATCGATCTAATTTTTAGCATTTTATCTTTCTACTTTGTTTGTTTGTTTATAATTTATTTCAATGAATAATTTGCAGTACAGGACATTTATATTGCCTTTATATATTGGAGGAGTGTCCCCCGTCCTTGTTTAATTAGCTTTATGTCCACCTCTATTTTTCTGGACAAATTTGCCCCAAATTCATTCCGGCTCTCCTCCCAAATCCCTCCTTCTCCTTCCCATATCGGTCACTCCCATGGCTGCTCAGAGCCCTCTCCTCTCCCATGGCTGCTCGTTCCAAATCTCATGGCTGCTCCCATGGTTGTTCGTTCCAGATCTCATGGCTTCTCTCCCATGACCGCTCCCATGGCTGCTTAATTCCCGCCGCACCCTTCAATCGCCCTCAGTTGCTCCCTTGTCAGTAGTTTCCGCCTCTTCTCCTTGTACCTCTTTGTTTTTGTTCCAATTTAGTCCTTTTTTCTTTGTGCTCTGAATCAAATCGCTTGCGCTTTACGTGCCGCCCAAATGTTTTGACCTTTATGAAGGTGCTCTGCTTTTGTAAATTGCTAATAAGGTGTTTTAGGTTTTCTGCTGAGGAACTCTTGTAACACTGAGTTTGGATTTTGATTACTTTGAGAGAATGATTGCATTAGTATTGGAGGATACGCTGAAATGAGAGATTAAGTTGACATGTTCACAAACAAAATAAGCTTCTCAAAAGGATTAAGGCTTCTTGTTAAACATATGGAGAGAGATTTGGTTGTTTCTAATTTGTAGGCAAGGAGATTTAACTTTTTTTTTCTTTCTCCAATAATTAGGATGGCGGCGCCCTGTCATAGTTGTGTGTCTGCATCTTTTTTAGTTGAGTGTCCGCGTCTATCTTAATGCATTTTCGAGTTGAAAGGAGCGGTGTTTATATTGTTGACTGCATATTTTTTAGTGCATTTTCGGATTGTTCTACTTGGTGAATTTGGTGTCCACACAATCGTTGTCCGCATCGTTTTTGAGCTTTTCTATTGTGTGTCCGATTTCAACAACTCCGGTTGCACCAACTTCGGTTTCAGCAACTCTGGTTTAAGCACCTCGGAGGTAACTCCGGTGTCAACAACTCCAGTTTCAGCAACTCTGGTGTCAGCAACTCCGGTGCCAGCAACTCTAGTTTCAACAACTCCGGTTTCGGCAACACGATGAACATTTAGCTAATATGGATAGGTTGGTGGACAAAATGCTAATAAAGGCAAAAAAATATGTACATTCTAGTAAACCCCCCTATTTCAATTGGCTCTTAATTAGTATGTGCATGCAATTGTTTGTTTATAGGATAGTGTAAAATTAAATGTTTGAAAATCGACTTAATTTAGCTCAATTTGTGTTCTTCTGCCCCCATTCAATAACATTATAGTTTTCGATGTGAGTAATGTACAAGTTTCTATTTCCTAATTATAATTTATAAATTAAACTATTAATGTTTTTTTTATGACCTTCCAACTTAATAAGGAGGGTTTCATTTCTCTATTGAGATAAAATTTCCCTATATTTTCAAAATCTTAATTCTTTTTCATTAAAATAAATATATTAAAGATGTTAGGGTTTTTTTGATGATTGTCCATAATTTGGGCAAAAATTAAGCCCTAGGACAAAAGAGCGGTGAAATTAGGGGAGTGTCCACAATTGACACTTTTGTCCTTCCTTCCCATTTTCCTCCTTCCCATTTTTTAATTTGACCATTGACCATTGACCGGTCAAAGGCATTGACTTTTGGTGACACATGTGTGGTGACATGTAAATTTTGTAATTACAGTCTCGTTTTTATAGTTTTTTTTTACGGGGTCACTGTCACCACTCTTTAACAGTGGTGACATGAAATTTTTTTGATTACAGTTTCGTTTTTAGAGTTTTTTTTACGGGGTCACTGTCACCACTCTTTGACAGTGGTGACAGTGGTGACATGAAATTTTTTTATTACAGTTTCGTTTTTATAGTTTTTTTTACGGGGTCACTGTCACCACTCTTTAACAGTGGTGACAGTGGTGACACGTGTGTGGTGACATGAAAATTTTTTTATTACAGTTTCGTTCTTAGAGTTTTTTTTACGGGGTCACTGTCACCACTCTTTAACAGTGGTGACATGTGTGTGGTGACATGAAATTTTTTTTTATTACAGTTTCGTTTTTAGAGTTTTTTTTACGGAGTCACTGTCACCACTCTTTAACAGTGGTGACACATGTGTGCTGACATGAAATTTGTTTGATTACAGTTTCGTTTTTAGAGTTTTGTTTATGGGGTCACTGTCACCACTCTTTAACAGTGGTGACACGTGTGTGGTGATATGAAATTTTTTTTATTACAGTTTTGTTTTAAGAGTTTTTTTTACGGGGTCACTGTCACCACTCTTTAACAGTGGTGACATGTGTGTGGTGTCAACCAACTCGTCTCCATTTCAAGCCACAACCTCATCATCCTCGTCGTCGGCGATCACAAATCCGCAGCACACGAGTGGTCGGCGAGCTGTAATCAACGAGTTTCATCCACAATCCCTCTAAAATCAAGTTCCGATTCAACCTAAAGGGTTTGTTCACAGTATCATTCCAACTCAATTGAAAATCGCCGAGGAATCGTCGACGATGGAATCGAGATCGATTGAAAGTCGAGATCAGATCTCAAATAACAAAAAAGAGAAATCCAGATCTCAAATATCAAAAAAGAGAAATCAGTTGAAAGTCGAGATCTATACGTTTCTCGAGGAAATCGTCGAGGAAGGAATCGAGATCTGCGAGCAAGAGATCCTCGGCGCCGGTGAAGAGAGTTTTCGATTGTGGATCTTCGAAGCACTCTCTGAGCCAGTAGTCGCGGAACCAAGGGAGGATTGGATGAGGGACCAACACTCGTCGGAGATGTCCTAGACGACGATGAACCAGGGGGAGGATTTAACTCCAGTCCACCTCTCTCTTCGGCATCGGAATCGAAGGCCTCTCCCGTCCATTTTTCTCTTGAAATTAGGTGAGTGTCCCAAATTAGGTGAGTGTCACCACTATTAAAACAGGGTTGTAGACACTGTCACCACTATGAAAAAGGGGTCATAGACACTGTAATCAAAGGAAAACCCTATAAACGATGTAACCAAAATAAAAATAGGGTTATAGCCACTGTCACCACTATAAAAAAAACAAGGTTATAGACACTGTAACCAAAGGAAAACCCTAGGACAAGGGAAACACAAACCCTATAGGGGCTAATGAGAAGCCAAAATACATGTGGTGACAGTTCTCCTCTAATATATGAATGGGTAAGAGGGTCAAAGACGCTATAACCAAAATAAAAACAAGGTGTCACCACTATAAAAAAAAGAGTAAAAAACATTGTCACCACTATAAAAATATGGCAATAGACATTGTAACCAAAATAAAAACAGGGTCATAGACAAAATCCTAGGACAAGGGAAACACAAACCCTATAGAGGCTAATGAGAAGCCAAAATACATGTGGTGCAAGTTCTCTTTTAATATATGAATTGGTAAGAGGGTCATATACAATGTAACCAAAATAAAAACAGGGTTATAGACACTGTCACCACTATAAAAACAGGGTCGTAGAAGCTATAACCAAAATAAAAACAGGGTCATAGACGCTGTAACCACTATAAAAACAGGGTCATAGACACTGTCACCACTATAAAAACAGGGTCATATATACTGTCATCACTATAAAAACAGGGTCATAGATGCTATAACCTTATCACTGTCACCATCCTTATCAATGGTCACACTCTTAGTGATACATGTGGTGACAACTTTTTTTTTTGGTGACAACTTTGTTTTTACAATTTTTTTACGAGGTCACTGTCACCACAAGTGTGTGTTAATCCATGATTAATCAAAAATGTGTTTGAGGGATAATGACTATTCCAAATGCATAAAAACTAATTTAAAAAGTGTTAATCCATGCCATCAACCATCTCCCTATAAAGCATAATAAATCGAAGTTGATAAAATTTCAATTACTACATGGATAAAGATAAAACTACAGTTTCTAGTTTCTAGCTATAAATTATGTTTCTTCAGTCAAGCAACAATGCAAGAACCTATGTAATTGGGAAAGCAAGTTCATGTAATACGGAGTATTTCATTTTCCTTGATTGCACTTCAAAGTGACATGGGAACTATTAAGAAACTTCAATAGAAATTCCTAGATGCACTGTCCATATAATGAATTGTTAGAAAGAAGAGGGGATTTTTATTAATCAAGCACCCTGAATAAAATCCCAGCATTTAAATAAATCCTTCCACCCACACTCTCGATCAGTTGTGAAGCAATTTTTCTCATGAAACAAAAACCCAAAATTTCCAGAGATGGAGACAAACATTATCTGATTTTTATCAAGAAACCTAGAAGCGGTACCGGGAATTCTAAATTGAGACTGGCGACCATCCTCTTAGAGAAATCGATGGAGCTCGGATTGGACATTGATTACGAGAAAGCCTAAATCGGGGAAACGAGGAAGAGGAGAAATAAATGGCGAGAAAGTGGGGGACGAAAATGAACCTGGAAAAGCGTGATCCAGCCCAGGAATTTGTAAAAGGAGTCAGTTGAGAGGAAGGGGATGGTTGCAGAAAAGCGTTCGGAACGAGAGGGTTGCAGAAAGTGAGAGCTATTCTCTCTCTCTCAGTTCTCTGCACAAACAGGAAGGGGAAGGGGTTTTAATTAATAAAAGGGTAAACTTGGTATTATGAAAATATTTTGTACAAATGCTAACAAATGCAAACACTCAGGACAAATGCTAAATGGGCTGATGGAAATGACCTTTGGGCCAAATATCTTCAAGATGTTATAAGTAATCTAATTCGACTAGTTGTCTATTGATGTACATATTTGTACCTTTGTTTATTACATCTTTTGACTTCATATTTCATTCAATTTCCAAAGAAAAGTTTGAAAAGTATATAAACTTGTGTAAGAATGAGCTAAAGTGCAAGAAATAGAGTCTGCATGAGTTTTGAACTAACCATGCAGGAATTCGATGAAATCAGAGTCAAAACGAAGAAGCCAAGTGAAGCTGAGCAGAGGTCGATATCGACCTAAAGACATCGATATCGACCATAGTTGTCGACACGCCTTCTGAGTGTCGAGATAGACCACACAGACTAGCCAAGAAGGCATCGATATCGACATACTACCTCGATATCGACCATCGTTATAGACATCGACTGGAGCTGAACAAGTCGAGCAGAAACACAGACATCGATATCGACCTCTGGTGTCGATATCGACCTTACCTCGACAGAAGATAAATCCGATTTCGAGACTCGGATTGAGAAGTCTATCATCAAGGCCACGAATTATCTCGTTCTTCTAGATATTCGCAGCTGGTTTATTATCTTTTCCTTTAAAGTTTTATCAAAATAAAAGACCTATCCTAATTGTTCGGATAGAGTTCATAGTTTGGATAGAAGTTACAATCCTCGGATAGCGAGGATTAGTAGCCTATAAATAAAGCCCTAGGGGCTGTTTTGTTAGATCATCCAAGCAAGTAAGACAATAGCAATAGGCAATAGATAGTTAGAGTTTTTTAGCTTTAAAGTTTCAAGCGCTTACAATAGTTGGCGTTGAGATTGCAAAGATTCGAAATTTTCCATTTATGCAAATTATTTCAATTCAAGACATGTCTTCAATCAACATGAGCGAGTAGTCGCCCTTTCTTCTATGGTCGGGGTGAGCCCGACGATAGCCATGGTGGTAAGGTAAGTACATCACTAAAGATTGTATCTTTTATCCCCCTCTACCTTGTGCTTTATCTTTAAATGCGAATTTAAGGAACTCATGTTGTAAAACTTGGGTAGTAATTAGGGTTTCTATTCGAAAGATTATAAACTCAATTATAACAAAGGTAGATACAAATTAGGTTAAGTAATTGCAAAATCTCTTTTCCTATTTGTCGGTTTAGGTGAAAGCCTTTTCCTTTATGATGAAAGCATGCATCTTTAGTTGATTCTTACTTCTTCTACCATGGTTGTCGTAGCGGTAATCCTTGGCTTTGGAAGACTTTTCCTTTATCAAGTTTACATTCAAATTTGCCCGTCGTTCGTTGAGTCATCGAAAAACCCAACACCCTTGCTTATTTCTGTTCATTGCTTCCTTCCCATTATTAAATCTTCGACCTTTCTTTGCCGACGGAACAACTAACCCACTACAGGAAGACATCGATATTGACCCTGAGCATCGATATCGACCACACTGATAGATCGACAGTTTTCTGAGTCGATCTCGAGACTCCTGGGTAACTTCTGCAAGCATCGATATCGACACCCGACGTCGAAATCGACCCCTCTGTATCGACTGGCAGACTTCTGAGCCAGTCGATTTCGTGGACTAACATCGATATCGACCCCCTTGTGTCGATATCGACTGCAATTTTTTTTCTGCAGGTCTTCTGTTGCAGAAAGCATCGACAGCCAAGGTCGACATCGAGGTCTGAGCTCGAGATCGAGGCTTTTGGTCGAACATTAAGGACGTGTCCTCAACGCTACTAGGATCCCGCTGACTCGCTTTCTCGTGGATTGAACCTGATTCCCTACTACTATAGCGGAGAGTCTTGAATTTATTTGAAGAGGCAAAGAGTTGTATTGCTTTATATTTTATTATATATTTCGATTCAATTCTCTCCATCTCAAATTTTGGCGTCGTTGCCGGGGAAGCTATCAATCGCCCCCTAGTAGTTCATTTTAACGGTCCTTTTTAGTGTTATTTTATAGGTGTATGCGACGTACTGGTGACCAACCTGAATTTGAAGGACTAGACGAACCAGAACACTTTCTCCACCTAAGGGCTCGAGTTCAAAGAATCATGGCGGACAACGAGACCCAGGCACAACAAATTGAACACTTAAGGAAGCAAGTAGAGGATTTCACTACCAGAGAAGTGGCACTAAGGGAGCGTGCTGACAGGGAGGAGGAAGCCAGGAGACGATATGAGACTCAAATCAACGCCCTCCCCCGGAATGCAAAGCAATACATGCATTCATCGCTCACAGTGCCTGAATCGGCTATTCTAATCCCTACTTCTAATTTTGGAATAAAACCGAATTTTTTAACTGAAATAAGAAGGCATCAATATGAAGGGAAACCTAACGAATGCCCTATGGCACATATATCAACCTTTTTAGACCTTTGTGATACAATTGCTGATGGACAAAGTCTTGAGTATGTCCAACTAAAAGCCTTTCGCTGGTCTCTTACAGGAAAAGCATTGCAGTGGTTGGAGAGCTTAGCCCCAAGATCGCTCCGCACCTGGAATGAAGTCAAGGACGCGTTCCTCAACAAGTTCTTTCCTCCTTCTAAGACGGCGTTGATCCGACAGAAAATCACGGCTTTCAAACGAAAGCCTGTGAGGCTCTGGCGATTGTTTGGGGAAGGTTTAAGGACCTACTACGATCATGCCCGACGCATAGCCAACCACCGTACGCATGCCCGACGCCTATGGCTATCTTGAACTCGCTCCACAAGAGGCTTGGGAAACCATAGAAAGGTTGGTGGAATTTGACAATACATATGGGACTCCTGAGGCTTCCGACGCACCATCATCGTCGAGGCCTGCCCCATCTATGCCATTGTACGAACCCTCTAAGGTGATCGATCCAAATGTAAAGGAACAATTTCATAGGGATCAACTTAGAAAGCTCCAGAAACAAGTAAGATTCCTTTCGGCAAACCAGGATTGCATCGAATGTGGATCGCAGCGACACACTACCATTGAGTGCCCCCATGCTGAGCAAGTGCAACTAGCGGAGACTCATGAGGAAGCCAACTTCATGAGGGGTCCCAATCGCCAATATTGGGGAGACCAAAGGTTCCAACAACCACAAAGGAACCAGGTTAAGCCTAGGGACCCCCCACTCTAAAGAGCTCCTGGGCACCCGGAGAGAGACCAAAAGAAGGATGATCTTCAACTTGTGTTGGATGAGATAAGGTGGAACCAAGCTAAGAATGATCAATCCAACAATGCTATCCACTCTCAACTCAATCACCTTACCACAAGGATTGGGGAGATGGATATTTGGAAGAAGAACGTAGAGACCCAACTGGGTCAATTGGCGGCACAAATCCCTAGACCGTCCAGAACGTTCCCTGGGCAACCAACTACCAATCCTAAAGGGCAATCCAGGTCAGGACACATAGCAGCCGAGCAACTAAGGAGTGGCACCAAAGTTCATAAACCACAAACGACAACGGAGGAAGAAACAACAGACCCTATCGACATCGACAAACCAGTCGATGTCGACCCTGAGGTCGATATCGACCACCATGTCGACCCCCTGGTCGATGTCGATGACACTGCAGAGCCTGAGAAATCACCACATAGGTCAAAATCGACCCTACCAGTCGATATCGACCCAACTCCAGTCGACATCGATGTTCAGCAGGCTCCTCCGACCACCGTTTTGGCTTCTCCGCCAAAGAGGACGTTGTCTTTCCCTTCCAAAGCATTGAAGGACCCCACTCAAGGTAAGTTTAGGCGCTTTGTAAAGATTCTCCAAGGACTTAACATTACTATCCCTCTTACAGAAGCCCTAAGCGAGATGCCCGCCTATGTTCGAATCCTAAAAGACATCTTTAGCAAGAAGCGGTCCATGGCAGAGATCGCAGAGGAGTGCTCAAAGATGGACTTCCCTGAGAAGAGGAGTGATCCAGAGAAGTTTGCAATCACCGTGGGACTTGGCCAACATCGCTACAAAGCCCTATGTGACCTATGGGCAAGTGTAAGTCTCATGCCTCTCTCTATTTGGCAAAAGGTGAACATCGGCGCACTTGAACCTGTGGATATGAAACTTTATATGGCTGATAATTCATTCGTCAGACCCACAGGTATAGTTGATGACGTTCCAGTAAAGGTAGGTAAGTTCTTTGTGCCTACTGATTTCATTGTATTGGACATGCCCGAAGATCCTATTGTACCTATCATCCTTGGTAGGCCTTTCTTAGCTACTTCTGATGCCAATATTAATGTACGTAGAGGATTACTAACCTTTACTATAGGGAACGAAGTAATTGAATTCTCCTTCAACCCCACAATGAAGGAAGTTAATGGTATGGAAATCAAGTCGGTCTACACTAGCATCATGGATTACAAAGAAACAACGAAAAGTGCCCTAACTCCCGAAGAGGCCCTAGCCCTAGCTGCAGAGGAGCTTACCGACGAGGACATTGAGGATTTCCTGGCTACATGCACGAGTGATGAGGAAATATTCGATGATGCTTTGTCTATGGAGCTCGAAGAAGAGGTCGATATCGACGAGGAGAGGTCGACATCGACCATATCACTCGATATCGAGTGCCCTCAGTTGACATCGACACACTCAGTAAGTCAAGTTCTCTCTTCTTCTCTTACAGGCGAAATCGACCAGCCCATGTCGACTGCAGAGGTCGAAATCGACCAGCCTATATCGACATCAGAGGTCGAAATCGACTCTCGCTACTTGTCGTCAAACAGCTCCGAAGCGGAGGTATGTGCTGAAGTCTCAGTCGATATTGACTATTCCTACTCGCCCTCGACTTCTTTTCTGCAGGAATACTTTGAAGAGTCCCAATCAAAGTTGGCATCACTCTATGTTTGGTCCACGCCAACCCCTATAGCTGATTTGGGAACTTCAATCAAGAGAATTGAGACGGATTACCTTGGTGAGATTATGAAGACGGAGGAGGTAGAGCCAATCCTTATCCCACAAGGCCCTTCTCCGGTGCTTAAGCCTTTACCCGACACACTTAGGTATGAGTTTCTTGGTCCCAATTCTACCTTTCCTGTAATTATCAATGCTTCACTAACCACACAGGAAGTAGATAAGCTTATGGAAGTACTTCGTGCTCATCATAAGGCTATTGGGTATTCTCTTGAGGACATTAAAGGTATTTCACCCGCTACTTGTATGCATAGAATCCTCCTAGAGGATGATCATAAGGCATCTATAGAACACCAACGGAAGCTCAACCCAACATTGAGAGAGGTAGTGAAGAAGGAGATCATGCGCATGCTGGGTGCAGGAATCATCTATGCCATCTCCAACAGCGAATGGGTGAGCCCAGTCCATGTGGTGCCTAAGAAGGGTGGAATGACCGTTGAGGAGAATGAGAAGGGTGAGCTTGTGCCAAAGCGAATCACAACTAGTTGGCGAATGTGTATTGATTACATGAAACTCAACAATGCCACTAGAAAGGATCATTTTCCCCTTCCATTCATTGACCATGTATTAGAGAGACTCGTCGAACATGATTATTTTTGTTACCTGGATGGATATTCTGGCTTTTGGCAGGTCCCTATTCATCCTGACGATCAGGAGAAGACCACCTTCACTTGTCCTTATGGGACTTTTTCATATAGGAGAATGCCATTTGGGCTCTGCAATGCCCCTGCTACCTTTCAAAGATGTATGATGGCCATCTTCTCTGACATGATAGAGGACATCGTGGATGTATTTATGGATGATGTCTCTGTTTATGGCACTACTTTCGAGGTTTGTCTTGCTAACCTTTAAGAATCGTCTATTTAGTCGGTCAAGTTCTGTATGGATGCTTGTTGGGAGCATAAAGTTTTGCATTATAAAGTTCGGTTTGGCTGCCAGGTTTGTTTTAATCAGTATCGTCCTCCCCTGTTGTGTCAATGCATTCGCTTTCCATTTAGTTAGTTGTGTTCTCGTTTTTCCAAGCACATCCTCAAAGGTGTTCTTACTTACTCTTCCATTAATAATCGGGCATCCCAAATATTTTTCTAGCGCTGCCTGATTCGTGATTTGTAGTATCGTTTGAATCATTTGTTTTCTGGTAGGAGATACTCCTTTTGTAACCTGGAAAGCAGATTTTTGAAAGTTCACCTTTTGTCCAGATATTTGACAATATTCATCTAAGGTTTGTTTCACAGTTGTACATGCTTTATGATTTGCTTTGGCGAATATCATGATATCATCAGCAAAGGATAAAAAGCGGATTTTTGGTCCCTTTGTGGTCATCTTGAATCCAACTGTATTCCCCGTTTGGTCACACTGTTGTTGGATTTTTTGAGCTAGAACCTCCGCACCTAAGATAAATAGGTATGGAGATAAGGGGTCGCCTTGGCGAATCCCCCTAGAAGGTCTAAATGTTTCAGAGGGCTCGTCATTTACTAAGACTGAGAAGGAAACGGTTTGGATACACTCTCTAATCCAACCACATAATCTTTGGCAGAAACTGAATTTATCCATGACTGCAAGAAGAAATTCCTAGTCAACTCTGTCATATGCTTTCTCCATATCCAGTTTTATTGCAATCCATCCTTCTTTTCCTTTTCTGTTTCTGAAAGAGTGAAATATTTCATTGTTGTTGCAGGAGGCTGATATGTCGAGTAATTACAAATATAAAGATGTAAATAAATGTAATCCAACTCCTGGTCTAAGCAAATAATCACAAGACTTCCTCCCGTTGTAGTGGAAGGGTAGTCAGGATCGATCCACGAGGAGGCGTGTCAGCGGGATCCTAGTAGTGTTGGAAATCTCACGTCTGTGTCGACCAGAAGCCTCGATTTCGACCTTGGGCCTCGATGTCGACCTCGGCTCTCGATGTTCTCTGCAACAGAAGACCTGCAAAGACAAAAAACAAGTGGTCGATATCGACTGGTGGGGGTCGATATCGATGTCAGTCCACGAAATCGACTCGCTCAGAAGACTGCCAGTCGATACAAAAGGGTCGATTTCGACACAAAGGGTCGATATCGATGTCCAGTAACTCCGCAGCGATGTTCGTCGTCGACTCAGGAAACTGTCGCCGAACTCAGTGGTCGATATCGACGTCTGGGGTTGATATCGATGTCTCTCTGCAGTGTGTTAGTTGTTCGTCGGCAAAGAAAGGCCGAAGATTTTAGGATCGAGAGAGAAGCAATGAACAGAAATAAAACAGTGGGTGTGTATGAACTATGTAAAAAGGCAACTCCTAGGATTAGGGTTTACCACAACGTTAACCAATGCATGCGATGTGATAAATAAGACGGACAATTGTGCTATTTCACCCGAGGGACGAGCTTTCGCCGTACACCAACTCTTAGGATTACTCTTTCAAATAAACCTAATTGTCTCTACAAATTTTATGTTTATAACTCAAGTTGTTAGCATGAATCCCTTTTCTTTCGATTAGGACTAAACATAGAATCGTAGGAGGAGAGATAGACACAACGATATCAACATCAAATACTTACCTCAAGCGCGCATGGCTAACGTCGGGCTCACCCCGACCCTAAGAGCTTTGGGGAACTACTCGCTTCTCATCATGGGATTCATCATCAATTGAAAGGAAGAAACTTGCATTAAAATAAACTCCGAAGCTTTACAACTCAACGTCAACTTTCGCAAACGTCAAACCCCTAAAACTTCTCTCTAACTCTAACTCTATTGTCTATTGTCTTTGTCTTGGGTTGTTCTATGATTGGATAATTGGATGATCTAACAAATCAGCCCCTAAGGCTTTATTTATAGGCTACTAATCCTTGCTATCCGAGGATTGTAACTCCTATCTAAACTAATAACTCTATCCGAACAATTAGGATAGGTCTTTTATTTTGATAAAACTTAAATAATCTTAAAGGTAAAAGATAAATAAAACTTCAGCTGCCATCTATCTTGAAAGTATGAGATAATCCCGTGCCTCCTTGAAGATATAGTTCCAATCCGCATTCGAAATCGAGTCTATCTTCTGTCGAGATCAGGGGTCGATATCGACACCAGGGGTCGATATCGAGGTCTCTGTTCCTGCTCGACTTGTTCAGCTCTGGTCGATTTCTATGTTGAGGTCGATATGGGGGTCGATATCGACACTGGGGGTCGATATCTGGGTCTGAGGTCGATATCTACCTCTTCTCAGCTTTACTTGATGTCTATGTTGAGGTCGATATCTATGTTGAAGGTCGATATCTACCCCAGAGGTCGATATCTGGGTCTAGGGTCGATATCTACCTCTGCTCAGCTTTACTTGGCTTCTCCGTTTTGACTCCGTTTTCGCTCGAATTCCGGCATGGTTAGCTCAAAACTTGTGTAGACTCTATTTCTTGCATTTTAGCCCATTCTTACACAAGTTTATATTCTTTTGAACCTTTTCTTTGGAGATCGAATGAAATACGCAGTCAAAAGATGCAATAAAAGAAGGTGCAAATGTGTACATCAAAACACCCCATACTTAGACTTGCTTGTCCTCAAGCAATAACCAAGCAATAACCAACACCTACAACACACCCTTCAAGTCTTCGCCCTTGTCAAAAGCAACATCATAAGTAGTAGCAAAGCAAAGCAAGTGAATTTAACGTCATAGCACATATTTTGGCGATCCATAGGCATATGCAATTTTGATCCAACCTCACAGGGATAATGTGTTTGCACTCAACTCTCATGTGTTTAGGCTATGAGGATCAACTCTCAACTCAATTCCATATACAATCTCATAAACATTGCAATTTATAATAATCCACTTCGTAACCAATTATGAAAATGCAATAAGAATCATCAGGAGGACTTTCGCTCAATGGAAGACTTCATAGAAGACTCCATTCGGCGGGGTTGTAATGGGGCTTGGTATGAAATAAAGGGTATGGAATTATTTGGCTATGTGGTGCTTTTATAATTCGGGAATCAAGACTCCTAAATCTCAACACTTGCAATACCCAAACCATAACTTTTCACAATAATGCTCTATCTCTATAATTCTCTTTCCCCAACTCATCTTTCCATAATATGCTCTCAAAAATATAACACTTGTATGAATAAAGGGCTTAAGGATTTTGGCTCATGCACTATATATATATATATATATATATATATATATATATATATATATTTTCGGATTTTTTTTTCGGAAATAATACTAAAGCTATGTGCATTTATATGGTGAGCCAAAAAATCCTTTTACAAAATATGACAAAATGTAAATATGTACCATCCTACAATTTCCTCGCTCAAAACTAGACATTATGCTCTTTTCTTTCCACAAGGCATTAGTTCTAACCAATCTAAGTCTCAATTCCCAAATGGGGGTCAGGCTCAATTCGGCTAGGGATAATTTTGTGGAGTTTGCAATTCAGGCTCAGGCTAATGTTCTGGCTTCAAGCAGGGATAATGCAGGGTAGGTAAAGAGAGGATAAAAATGGCTTAAAAGATGCCTCCATCATTTAATTCTCGTAAACATAAACATATATATGCATTGGTTTTGAATAACTATCACAACATTTAGAGATGCATAGGAAGAGTAAATTCACTCAAGAAAGCGGAGGGATTTTTGATGTTCTCCCTATAGGTCAAAATTCTCACAAGGACAATTTTTGTTGGATTTGCTTTTTAGCCTAGGATCATATGTGCTCAATTTCATCACAAGTTCACAATCTACATAAAAATTTTAAGGACTTAGGCTAAACCATCCAAATATGCCGTAGGATTTACATGATCAAGTCAGCTATTGAGTTTTCATCATAGGACATCTAAGTAGGGTTAGAAAATAAACTCAAAATAAACATGCATTTTTTGTATTTTTGACATTTTTTTCTATTTTTTTTTATTTCATAAAAGTAAGACTAAGAACAAAAATTTAAACATAAATGCAATGCGAAGAAGAAAACCAAGTTATGACCATAAGACATGTTTTTCCCCCACCCCATACTTAAAATATACAGTGTCCTCACTGTATTAAAAAGAAGAACAAGGGTAGAGAGAAACTCACAGTGCAACCTGCGGATTCAGGTCGATTTCAAGTTAGGTCGATGCTAGAAGTCAATATCTAGGTCAGTGGTCGATGTCGACTGCATCTGTCGAAGTCGAGGAAGAAAGTGAAGACAAGGGTTGCCTGATTAGGGTCGATATCGAGTATTTGGGTCGATATCGACCTCTGCTTTTCGCTCCTGAGTCCTCGATGTCGACTCCAGGAGGTGGCTTGACCCTGGGGGGGTCGATTTCGACTGCCTCTGCAGAAGCTTCTTTTCTTCTTCGTCGTCCCTTTTGCTTGGTAACCTGAAATCTTGGTTAGGAATATAGATAAAGCACGAATTATCTCAGTTTTAAAAGTTTCAAACAGCCAAAAATTAAATCCTAAAAACCATCCATGCGAAATTTAAATGTTTTATGTACATGCTCTAGATTTTTGAGTCGCTAGGCCGACTTCTCCGTCAAATCTTCATGACCCTTTTATGTAGGGACCCTTCGAGCGTGAGCCTTCTCCTGGATCATCTAGGTCCTTTTGGTAGTAGCGAAGTTCGGCGACCAAGGTTTTTTTGATGTTAGGTTCTTCTTTTGGCGCTTTTCTTCTCTTTCTTGACCTAACTTTAGCAATATAGGCAAACCATGGAGCTTTGACCCTCTCTTTAGTAGAATTATCAATAACCAGCTTATTTGATTTATCAATAATGGACGGAGGAGGGTTAGGAGTCATACCTGGGCTTACCTGTTTGGGCCCGAAACAGAAATCTTCGGGCGGAGGGGTAGTCGATGTCGACCGAGGTGGGTCGATTTCGAGAGCTTTGGTCGATATCGACATGTGGGGGTCAATATCGACCTCTGTGACCCCATACTTAAGCTCCTGGCAGCGATCTGGCATACTCGATTTCGACCAAGGGGGGTCGATTTCGATGTGTTTAGTCGATATCAACTGGTTCCAGTCGATGTCGACCCTGCTTGCTGTTTCCGTCCTCGCCAACAAAAATTTTCTAAGCTTTTCCTTAGCCGGCGAGAGGACTACTTGCTCCAGGTGCTTTGTTTCGCTCATGGTAGGGTTGAAAGAGAATTCTATTACTTCGTTCCCTATAGTAAAGGTTAGTAACCCTCGACGTACATTGATATTGGCATCAGCAGTAGCTAAGAAAGGCCTACCAAGTATAATAGGCACTACAGGATCTTCAGGCATCTCCAATACAATGAAATCAGTAGGCACAAAGAACTTACCTACCTTTACCGGAACGTCATCAACTATACCTGTGGGCCTGACGAATGAGTTGTCAGCCATATAGAGCTTCATGTCCACAGGTTCAAGGGCACCAATGTTCACCTTATGCCAAATAGAGAGAGGCATGAGACTTACACTTGCCCCTAGGTCACATAGGGCTTTATAGCGATGTTGGCCAAGTCCCATGGTGATTGCAAACTTTCCTGGATCACTCTTCTTCTCAGGGAAATCCATCTTTGAGCACTCCTCTGCGATCTCTGCCATGGACCTCTTCTTGCTCAGGATGTCTTTGAGGAATCGTACATAGGCGGGCATCTCGCTTAGGGCTTCTGTTAGAGGGATAGTGATGTTGAGTCCTTGAAGTATCTTTATGAAGCGCCTAAACTTACCTTTGGTGGGATCCTCCAATGCTTTGGAAGGGAATGGCAATGTCTTCTTTGGAGTAGGGGCCAAAACGGAGGTGGGAGGGGCCTGCTGAACATCGATGTCGACTGGAGTTGGGTCGATATCGACTGGTAGGGTCGATTTCGACCTCTGTTGTGGCTCTGATGGTTCTACTGTGTCATCGACATCGACTAGGGGGTCGACTTGGTGGTCGATATCGACCTCTGGGTCGACTTCGACTGGTCTGTCGACGTCGACTGGGTCTGTTGCTTTCTCCTCCGTATCCGTCCGTGGCTTTTGTACTTTGGTGCCACTCCTTAATTGTATGGCTGCGATATGGCCTATCCCGGATTGCCCCTTAGGATTTGTAGTGGGTTGCCCAGGGAGTGTTCCGGACGACCTAGGGATTTGTGCCGCCAATTGACCCAGTTAGGTCTCTACGTTCTTCTTCCAAATATCCATCTCCCCAATCCTTGTGGTAAGGTGATTGAGTTGAGAGTGGATAGTATTGTTGGATTGATCGTTCTTAGCTTGATTCCTCCTTATCTCATCCAGTACTAGTTGAAGATCATCCTTCTTTTGGTCTCTCTCCGGGTGCCCAGGAGCTCTATAAGGCGAAAGGTCCCTAGGGTTAACCTGGTTCCTTTGTGGTTGATGGAACCTTTGGTCTCCCCAATATTGGTGGTTGGGACCCCTCATGTAGCGCGCCTCTTGGTGAGTATCCGCTAGGTGTACTTGCTCGGCATGGGGGCACTCGACGGTGGTATGCCGCTGCGATCCACATTCAATGCAATCTTGGTTCACTGAAAGGAACCTTACTTGCTTTTGGAGCTTTCTAAGTTGATCTCTGTGGAATTGCTCCTTCACATCCGGATCGATTACATTGGAGGGTTCATATAAGGGCATAGATGGGGCAGGCCTCGATGATGATGATGTGTCGGAAGCCTCAGGAGTCCCATATGTGTTGTCGAACTCCACCAACCTCTCTATGGTCTCCCAAGCCTCTTGTGGGGCGAGTTCAAGGTAGCCATAGGCGGTGTAGGTGTTGATCCTCTCCTTTGTTGCAGCATCAAGAGCATTGTATATGATCTCTTGAATTACATATGGTGGTTGGCCATGCGTCGGGCATGATCGTAGTAGGTCCTTAAACCTTTCCCAAACAGTCGCCAGAGCCTCACCAGGCTTTTGTTTGAAAGCCGTGATTTTCTGTCGGATCAGTGCCGTCTTAGAAGGAGGAAAGAACTTGTTGAGGAACGCGTCCTTGACTTCATTCCAGGTGCGGAGCGATCTTGGGGCTAAGCTTTCCAACTACTGCAATGCTTTACCTGTAAGAGACCATCGAAAGGCTTTTAGTTGGACATACTCAAGACTTCGTCCATCAGCAATAGTATCACAAAGGTCTAAGAAGGTAGAAATATGTGCCATAGGGCATTCGTTAGGTTTTCCTTCATATTGGTGCCTTCTAATCTCAGTTAAGAAGTTAGGTTTTATTTCAAAATTAGAGGCAGGGATAAGAATTGCCGATTCAGGCACTGTGAGAGCGGGGTGCATATATTGCTTGGCATTCCTAGGGAGGGCATTGATTTGGGCTTCTATTTGCCTTCGGCCTTCCTCCTCCCTATCCGCACGCTCCTTAAGTGCCGCCTCTCTAGTCGTTAGGTCCTCAACCTGCCTCCTTAGTTGTTCAATAAGTTCTGCTTGGTTCGCGTTTTCCGCCATGATTCTTTGAGCTTGGGCCCTTAGATGGAAATAACGCTCAGGGTCGTCTACTCCTTCAAATTCAGGTGGGCAATCAGCGCGTCGCATACACCTGCAAAGCCAATCTAGATAAAGACGTGAGATAGACTACTAGGGCGCGATTGATTGCCTCCCCGGCAACGGCGCCAATTTGTTGTTGCAGGAGGCTGATATGTCGAGTAATTACAAATATAAAGATGTAAATAAATGTAATCCAACTCCTGGTCTAAGCAAATAATTACATGACTTCCTCCCGTTGTAGTGGAAGGGTAGTCAGGATCGATCCACGAGGAGGCGTGTCAGCGGAATCCTAGTAGCGTTGGAAATCTCACGTCTGTGTCGACCAAAAGCCTCGATTTCGACCTTGGGCCTCGATGTCGACCTCGGCTGTCGATGTTCTCTGCAACAGAAGACCTGCAAAGACAAAAAACAAGTGGTCGATATCGACTGGTGGGGGTCGATATCGATGTCAGTCCACGAAATCGACTGGCTCAGAAGACTGCCAGTCGATACAGAAGGGTCGATTTCGACACAAAGGGTCGATATCGATGTCCAGTAACTCCGCAGCGATGTTCGTCGTCGACTCAGGAAACTGTCAACAAACTCAGTGGTCGATATCGACGTCTGGGGTTGATATCGATGTCTCTCTGCAGTGTGTTAGTTGTTCGTCGGCAAAGAAAGGCCGAAGATTTTAGGATGGAGAGAGAAGCAATGAACAGAAATAAAACAGTGGGTGTGTATGAACTATGTAAAAAGGCAACTCCTAGGATTAGGGTTTACCACAACGTTAACCAATGCATGCGATGAGATAAATAAGACGGACAATTGCGCTATTTCACCCGAGGGACGAGCTTTCACCGTACACCAACTCTTAGGATTACTCTTTCAAATAAACCTAATTGTCTCTACAAATTTTATGTTTATAACTCAAGTTGTTAGCATGAATCCCTTTTCTTTCGATTAGGACTAAACATAGAATCGTAGGAGGAGAGATAGACACAACGATATCAACATCAAATACTTACCTCAAGCGCGCATGGCTAACGTCGGGCTCACCCCGACCCTAAGAGCTTTGGGGAACTACTCGCTTCTCATCATGGGATTCATCATCAATTGAAAGGAAGAAACTTGCATTAAAATAAACTCCGAAGCTTTACAACTCAACGTCAACTTTCGCAAACGTCAAACCCCTAAAACTTCTCTCTAACTCTAACTCTATTGTCTATTGTCTTTGTCTTGGGTTGTTCTATGATTGGATAATTGGATGATCTAACAAATCAGCCCCTAAGGCTTTATTTATAGGCTACTAATCCTTGCTATCCGAGGATTGTAACTCCTATCTAAACTAATAACTCTATCCGAACAATTAGGATAGGTCTTTTATTTTGATAAAACTTAAATAATCTTAAAGGTAAAAGATAAATAAAACTTCAGTTGCCATCTATCTTGAAAGTATGAGATAATCCCGTGCCTCCTTGAAGATATAGTTCCAATCCGCATTCGAAATCGAGTCTATCTTCTGTCGAGATCAGGGGTCGATATCGACACCAGGGGTCGATATCGAGGTCTCTGTTCCTGCTCGACTTGTTCAGCTCTGGTCGATTTCTATGTTGAGGTTGATATGGGGGTCGATATCGACACTGGGGGTCGATATCTGGGTCTGAGGTCGATATCTACCTCTTCTCAGCTTTACTTGATGTCTATGTTGAGGTCGATATCTATGTTGAAGGTCGATATCTACCCCAGAGGTCGATATCTTGGTCTAGGGTCGATATCTACCTCTGCTCAGCTTTACTTGGCTTCTCCGTTTTGACTCCGTTTTCGCTCGAATTCCTGCATGGTTAGCTCAAAACTTGTGTAGACTCTATTTCTTGCATTTTAGCCCATTCTTACACAAGTTTATATTCTTTTGAACCTTTTCTTTGGAGATCGAATGAAATACGCAGTCAAAAGATGCAATAAAAGAAGGTGCAAATGTGTACATCATTCATGTGCGATAAGCACATTATCCTGAATTGCTCTATCTATCACGATGCACCTTGTAATGGATGGATAATTTTTCCCATTGTTCTTTTCATTCTTTCGGCCAATATTTTCGCTGTAGCCTTATATATGGTCAAGCATAAACTTATTGGTCTATAGTTGTTCGTTGTTCGCGGGTTATCGCATTTAGGAATCAATGTTATGAAGGTTTCATTTATTTGTCGAAACATCTTGCCTGATGCAAAGAACGCCTTGATTGCCTTTATAATCGATGGACCTACCACATCCCATTAATTTTGATAGAATTCAGCAGTCATACCATCGGGACCAGGGGATTTATTCTTTTCAATCGAAAAGAACGCATTTTTAACTTCTTGGTTTGTGATAGGTTTTATAAGATTGTCGTTATCCTCGTTTGTTATTTCTGTGGAAATTTGGTTGAGGTAATCTCCTAGAAGCTCTCCGTTTATTTGTTCTCTTTTGAATCTTTTTTCGAATTCTTCTTTAATCTGTTTTCTAATATTCTTCTCCTCGCGGATCAGTATTCCTTTCGGGGTCGTAATTTCTCTAATTATTTTCCTATTTCTTCGTCCTGAAGCCACCCTGTGGTGGTATCCAGAATTAGTATCTGATAGTCTTAAGTGCTTCACTTTAGCTCTCTGCCACCAGTACATCTTGTGATATTGCAGGAGCTTGCTTTTCTTTTCAATAAGTTTTTGTTGTCTTTTGTTGTTTTCATTTTGGTTTGTTTGTATATGATCATGTTGCAATTGTACTAATTTTTCCTCAATTTCTTTTAATTGTCGAAAAATGTTTCCGAATGTTGTTTTGTTCCATTCCTTTGTTAATCTCTGTAGTAATTGGGTTTTTTTTGCCACTTGAAACATTTGAGAGCCTTCACAGCTCATTCTCCATGCCTAGATTACTATGTTCTTGTAGTCTTTTCTTTGAAGCCACATTTTTTCAAACTTAAAAGGTCTAGCCTTTCTACTTTCATTTGATTCGATTTGAATCAATATAGGACAATGGTCTGAGGAGGAGAATGCATGGTTTCTAGTTGTTACATTTGGGTACCATTGAAGAATTTCATCTTGTACTAACGTCCTGTCAAGTTTCTCAAAAATGTTATTTACATATGTTCTATTTGTCCTCCAGGTAAACTCATTTCCTATCGTTGGGATATCAAGGAGCTTACAGTCATCTTTGAATTTCAGCAATCGTTCGAATCTAGATGGGTTTGTTTGCGATCCCCCTGTTTATCATTTATGTTATGTATCTCATTTAGATCTCCCATAACAATAGTAGGGATATCCAAATCACAAATGTAGGTAGTAAGTTTGTTCCAGAATTAATTTTTCTTATTTTCTTGAGGGGGTGCATAGACAAAACAAATAGCAAAATATGTGTCCAGGGAGGTATCCTCAATTTTCATTGTAATGAAACGGTCATTTCTTGTCATTATGTCAACCTTTACATTTGTTAATTGATAGTTTTTCCATAATACACAAATTCCTCCCGATCTACCCATAGCAGGGGACCAATAGATCGAATCGAAGCTAGCCTTTTTCCACGCCGCTTCAGAAGGAGCATTATCCGTTTTAGTTTCCATTAGAGCAATGATTTGTATGTTTTCTAATTTACAAAAAATTTCAATTTCTGTTCATAGGTTTCTTTTTCCTATCCCACAACAATTTCATGTGCAGATCCTCATCCTGGATATTCTATTTTATAGAAACTTTCTTTTTCAAGATTTTTGCTCCTTTTGTTGACTATCATTTTGTCTATTTGCATCTTATCACTTTTATCCTCATAGATTCCGGATTTGTTCCTTCTAAATGGTTCATTTACAGAATCAATGTTTGCCTTTATTTTCTCTCTTTGAGTGTCAGTAGCATTCATCAAGACCCAAGAGACCCGAGGGCGAAGAAGGAGATCCTGGGGAAGACTGCTCCGGATCTTTCTCCTCATTCTAGTTTTACTGTCTTTGTTCTCCTTTTTTAGTTTTTCATTGTATGGGTTCTGATTTTTTCTGAATGGGTTCATGCTTCCCTTTTGTACATGATTCATTTTTCCTGCAGTTACAATAGGATCAAACTGGGGTGGTTTCCTATGAACATCCGGCTTCCAGAAGCTATACCAAGCATACCAGAGAACATCGAACATAAGTATCTTCTAAGGAGCTTCAGAATCACACACAAGCACTAACCAAGAGCTCATAAAAACAGTGCAGGAAATAAAGTTATGAATCGATACATAATTTTTCCACCTTCTTGATCATGGGTAGAGACATAACAAGAGGATACACGTTTCAGATTTCTACTCCACTGGATTCTAAACTTTTTCCAACACTTAGAAAAGGGTACCTTGTACAAATTGTGCATCCAAACAAGCATCAAAGAAAGAAAGCAATTAACCACCCATTGTCAACTAATTGATTCTTTTCCTCAAAATAACTCAGTTTATCAGTGGATCTCAAATTAGCTTCGAACATACCATTCATCAAATAGATATCCAGATTGGGTTAATTTATGAAAAATAAAATTATAATAATTGATCAATATGATATCTATGCCAAATATTATTATGGTTAAAAAGTGAAAAGAATATCGATTGTTATCTATGTCAAATTTGATCAGTAAAAAGAATACATATGGGTAAAAATAAAATTTTTATTATCGGCAAACAAGGTATCTATCTAATAAATATCTAAATTCATCAACTAATTATCTTATTTTTTATTTCAAAATCTAAACTAATTATACACTAACTAATCTATATATATTTACGGTAAAAATAAATCTCAACTATTTATAATAAGAGATAAAAGCAAATCTCAAGTATACCTAACAAATCACAAGAAATAAATTTACTAAATATTTTTCAAATATAAATAATACATGTTCATTTTTTTATATAAATAATTCTCTCCACCAAAAAATAATCTAGATATAAATGAAATAGCACATATCAAATACTACATATTTATCTTTTAATATTTTTGGTAAGTATGACTATGAAATATTTTTTATTTATATTTTTTCAATTAACTAATATATATAGATAGATAGATTATGACTGATATAACTTTCTATAAATTATGAAAACATATTATTTTATTAATTTTTTTCCCTCAGGAACAACCACAATGCGCCACATAGGATTTTTTCTCTAGGATCAACCACAATGTGCCACATACAACGCTATGCATTAGTTTTAATATATGTCTATAGACTGGACCAAAACAAAAGTATATGTATATAGATGATTATTTTTACATACATGCATTTGGGTACAAATATTAATCAACAATGAGATAAAATTTTGTCTCTAATTACAAATATTCAAAGTTCTTTTTACCGTTTACTATATAATAATTGGCAATGTTTAGATGTGAATAGTGGTACCTAGAGTTTAGAGTTTATTTACAAAAAAAATATACATTTTTTAATATTAAATATATTAATTCAAAAAAATTGCGCAAAAGTATGGGTACTGAACTAGTATATATATAAATATATAAATATAGTTTCTATATAAATAAAAGATAAGGAATATCTCTTAGTTAAGATAGTATTAGATTAGATAATGAATTAGTGATAGAATTTTTAACCACCCTATTATTGGAACAATTTTCATAAAAAATATATATGATTCAAATACAAAAAAAAATTAATTATATAACAAAAAAGTCTAAAAAAATAATTAAAAACTTTAAAAGATTTAGTGTATTTGTTAATAGAAAAAATACTTTTAGGTTTGGTATAAATTTAAAAAATTTTGAAGAGATTTTTTTAACAATGAAAAAAGAATAATTTGAAAAAAATATGGCTTATTTTTTAAAAAAAAATTAAAAAGATTTTTTACACACAATAAAAAGAATAATTTGTATTTCTCAATAATAAAAATAATAATTGTAGAAACTTGTAGAAAAAAACTATATATTATACATCAACCAAATGATAAAAATATAAAGAGTAAATGTGATTATTAATTATATGGTATTTAATATAAGAAGATATTTGGTCCATGTCCATTTCCATAAACTTATTTGCTAAATGTCTACCCTCATCCCTTTTTTTAGTGTTTGTCCAAAAAAAATTCATAATATCAAGTTTACCCTTGTTTTAATTAAAACCCTCATTCTCCATCTGCCTCCCTCGCTCTCTACTTTCCCCTCAGCCCCTCTCTCGTTCTCCCTTTAATCCTCTCTGTATACGACGATTTCTGAAATTGATCATTAAAAGTTTCTAAAATTGATCATTAAAAGCTCTATTGAAATTGATCATTAAGGGCGTGTTTTCTTACTATAATTTTTTAAGGGGTGGAGATTATTTTTAAGGGGTGGAAGAGGTGGAGATATATTTTACGGGGTGGAAAGGATGGAGATTAATTTCACAAAGTATCTCATATGATGTTCGATTCATTGGGGTTTAATGGAGGTGGAATTCAGGTAAAATACCAATATTGCCCTTGAACTTACATTAGCTTACCCTTCTCCCCAATTATCCCGACCATCATCTGGGAGCACTTCCCATCCCTTACAAACACAGATCAAGCCAAAACTAATCAACTACATCAGCTTACCCTTCTTCGTTGGATCAGAGAGCACGAACCAAGCATCGACGACAATGCGGAAGGCGAAATCGACAAAAGGGAGATCGTTCTGATCAGGATTGAGGAGGAGAACTAGGCGGCGGTCAGTGTATCGACGACGGCGAGGATCTAGTCGGAGATAGGGTTGCTAGGGTCGGCCTCGTGGGTCCGGATTGTGAAGGATCTGCTGCCAACAAGGTCGTGGGTGGCGAGGAGCTTCGCTGAGATCCCGAGCCACCGCTCCGCCTCCGCGTGCACTGTGTTCGGGTCCATGTTTGTGCTTCCCTCTCCCTCTTTCTGAACTGGTTGGGGTTGAGGGTAATTTAGGATCTTGACACAATGCCACCCCCTCCACCTTAACCCCCCAAGGTGGGAAAATTCACCCACCTCCACCCCGTTCCACCCCCAAATCGCTGCCCACCCCCACCCCTTCCATCTCATGCCAAACGGCGTAGGTACACTCCACCCCCACCCTCCCCATCCCTTCCACCTCTTTAATGAAGGTAAGAAAACAGGCCCTAAGCTTCCACGGAGGTAAGGTGGACTCGATGTAGAGATCTCATCCTCAAATGAGGTGTAGGGGAACGGCTGGGAGAGCGGAAAGATGAAGCTTCCACGGGAGTACTTGACAGTGAAGAGGCGGAGACGAAGGGCGGTGGCGTGGTGGAGGAGGGGGCAGATGGATTAGAGGAGTTGAGTGGTGCCGCAGGTCTTGATTATTATCTTGGAGGGGTACACGAAGAGGATCGATTCCGACAGGGCATTTTTCAACCCCCGAGTTGAAGGTGCATTGGACCGTGTGCAGGAACTGCTTGATGGTGGAGAAGTCGAGGCGGCGGAGGCCTGGCAAGGGGAGGTCGTCACCGAAGAAGTGAATATGTTGATTTTTGGCTACTGTGTGTGGTTTGTTGTTTAAAGTGTGTAATACTGTAATGTGAAAATGGAAGAAGGTGGAGGAGAAAAGAGGGGCAGATTGAACAAAATAGCCCATATTTTGGGGATATAATTGCAAAAAAAAAATATATAAAAGCTTAATGTACTAGATAATGCTAAATGCTAATTATACTCCAAGAGGTGTTTTGTTTGTTGTTTGAAGTGTGTAATATATAAAAGCTTAATGTACAAGAGGAGATGCAAATATATACGGAGTAAAAGCTTAATGTACTGGATAATGCTAACTATACTTAGTTAAAGGGTGGTTTCACTTACTCATCGATTGTTTGCTTTTTTATTTCTATGCACTTCCAAGTACTCTATAGAGAAACTGAAGGAAAAAAAACAAGGTAGATGCCACGTTAGAAGTGATAGGATGACACATAATGGCCACGTTGGTGATAACAGTGTCATTGGTGGTGACAGTGAACTCGTAAAAAACATAAGGGAGATGCCACGTTGCTTTTTTATAGTGGTGAAAGTGTCTATGACCTTGTTTTTATAGTGGTGACAGTGTATATGACCCGGTTTTTATTTTGGTTACAACGTCTATGACCCTCTTACCCATTTATATATTAGAGGAGAACTGTCACCACATGTATTTTGGCTTCTCATTAGCCTCTATAGAGTTTGTACTTCCCTTAACCTAGGGTTTTCCTTTGGTTAAAGTATCTATGAACCTATTTTTATAGTGATGACAGTGTCTATGGCCTTGTTTTTATAGTGGTGACAGTGTCTATGACCCTATTTTTATTTTGGTTACAGTGTCTATGACCCTCTTACTCATTCATATATTAGAGGAGAACTATAACCACATGTATTTTGGCTTCTCATTAGCCCATATAGGGTTTGTGCTTCCCTTGTCCTAGGGTTTTCTTTTGCAGATAACATTCATCTCTTAACGACGTACTATATTTAACATTTTAGATTTTAGGATTTAGGGTTTAGGGCCTTGGCCCTAAACCGTATAGACTTAACCCTAAACAATAAAACATACTCTAAAACACATGTTCTTTTGGTTAGGTTTAGCCCCTTTAGGGTTTGTGCTTCTCTTGTCCTAGGGTTTTCCTTTGGATATATATGACTGATGTACACATTTGCACCTTTGTTTATTGCATCTTTTGACTTCATATTTCATTCGATTTCCGAAGAAAAGGTTCAAAAGAATATGAACTTGTGTAAGAATAGGCTAAAATGCAAGAAATAGAGTTTGCACATGTTTTGAGCTAACCATGCAGGAATTCGAGCGAAAACGGAGTCAAAACGAAGAAGCCAAGTGAAGCTGAGCAGAGGTAGATATCAACCTTAGACCCAGATATCGACCCCCAGTGTCGATATCGACCCCCATATCGACCTCAACATAGAAATCGACCAGAGCTGAACAAGTCGAGCAGGAACAGAGACCTCGATATCGACCCCCTGGTGTCGATATCGACCCCTTATCTCGACAGAAGATAGACTCGATTTCGAATGCGGATTGGAACTATATCTTCAAGGAGGCACGGAATTATCTCACACTTTCAAGATAGATGGCAGCTGAAGAGTTATTTATCTTTTACCTTTAAGTTATTTAAGTTTTATCAAAATAAAAGACCTATCCTAATTGTTCGGATAGAGTTATTAGTTTAGATAAGAGTTACAATCCTTGGATAGCGAGGATTAGTAGCCTATAAATAAAGCCCTAGGGGCTGATTTGTTAGATCATCTTTCATACAATCAATTAACAAGACAAAAGACAATAGAGTTAGAGTTAGAGAGAAGTTTTAGGGTTTGACATTTGCGAAAGTTGACGTTGAATTGTAAAGCTTCGAAATTTAGTTTAATGCAAGTTTCTTCCTTTCAATTGACAATGAATCCCATGATGAGAAGCGAGTAGTTCCCCAAAGCTCTTAGGGTCGGGGTGAGCCCGACGTTAGCCATGCGCGCTTGAGGTAAGTATTTGATGTTGATATCGTTGTGTCTATCTCTCCTCCTACAATTCTATGTTTAGACCTAATCGAAAGAAAAGGGATTCATGCTAACAACTTGAGTTATAAACATAAAATTGGTAGAGACAATTAGGTTTATTTGAAAGAGTAATCCTAAGAGTTGGTGTACGGCGAAAGCTCGTCTCTCGGGTGAAATAGCACAATTGTCCGTCTTATTTATCTCATCACATGCATTGGTTAACGTTGTGGTAAACCCTAATCCTAGGAGTTGCTTTTTACATAGTTCATACACACCAAAACCCACTGTTATTTCTGTTCATTGCTTCTCTCTCCATCCTTAATTCTTCGGCCTTTCTTTGCCGACAAATCAACTAACCCACTGCAGGGAGACATCGATATCGACAGCAGAGGTCGATATCGACCAAAACTGATAGATCGACGATTTTCTGAGTCGATCTCGAAAAACCTAGAAAACTTTTGCAAGCATCGATATCAACACCAGACATCGATATCGACCCTTCTGTATCGATTGGCAGTCTTCTGAGCCAGTCGATTTCGTGGACTGACATCGATATCGACCCCCACCAGTCGATATCGACTACCGTTTTTGTCTTTGCAGGTCTTCTGTTGCAGAGAACATCGACAGCCGAGGTCGACATCGAGGCCCAAGGTCGAAATCGAGGCTTCTGGTCGACGTAGACTTGAGATGTCCAAAGCTACTAGGATCCCGCTGACACGCCTCCTCGTGGATCGATCCTGACTACCCTTCCACTACAACGGGAGGAAGTCTTGTAATTATTTGCTTAGTCCAGGAGTCGATTTATATTTACATCTTTATATTTGTAATTACTCGACATATCATCCTCCTGCAACAACAAATTGGCGCCGTTGCCGGGGAGGCAATCAATCGCGCCCTAGTAGTCTATCTCACGTCTTTATCTAGATTGGCTTTGCAGGTGTATGCGACGCACTGATCGCCCACCTGAATTTGAAGGAGTAGACGACCCTGAGCGTTATTTCCATCTAAGGGCCCAAGCTCAAAGAATCATGGTGGAAAACGCGAACCAAGCAGAACTTATTGAACAACTAAGGAAGCAGGTTGAGGACTTAACGACTAGAGAGGTGGCACTTAAGGAGCGTGCGGATAGGGAGGAGGAAGGCCGGAGGCAAATAGAAGCCCAAATCAATGCCCTCCCTAGGAATGCCAAGCAATATATGCACCCCGCTCTCACAGTGCCTGAATCGGCAATTCTTATCCCCGCCTCTAATTTCGAAATTAAACCTAACTTCCTGACTGAAATAAGAAGGCATCAATATGAAGAAAAACCTAATGAGTGCCCTATGGCACATATTTCCACCTTCTTAGACCTTTGTGATACTATTGCTGATGGACGTAGTCTTGAATATGTCCAACTAAAAGCCTTTCGATGGTCTCTTACAGGTAAAGCATTGCAGTGGTTGGAGAGCTTAGCCCCAAGATCGCTCCGCACCTGGAATGAAGTTAAGGACGCGTTCCTCAACAAGTTCTTCCCTCCTTCTAAGACAGCGTTGATCCGACAGAAAATCACGGCTTTCAAACAAAAGCCTGGTGAGGCTCTGGCGACTGTTTGGGAAAGGTTCAAGGACCTTCTACGATCATGCCCGACGCATGGCCAACCACCGTACGTAATTCAGGAGATCATATACAATGCTCTTGACGCTGCAACTAAGGAGAGGATCAACACCTACACCTCCTATGGCTACCTTGAACTCGCCCCACAAGAGGCTTGGGAGACCATAGAAAGGTTGGTGGAATTCGACAACACATATGGAACTCCTGAGGCTTCCGACGCACCATCATCGTCGAGGCTTGCCCCATCTATGCCCTTATATGAACCCTCCAATGTAATCGATCTGGATGTGAAGGAGCAATTCCACAGAGATCAACTTAGAAAGCTCCAAAAGCAAGTAAGGTTCCTTTCAGCGAACCAAGATTGCATCGAATGCGGATCGCAGCGACACACCACCATCGAGTGCCCACATGCCGAACAAGTACACCTAGCGGAGACTCACCAAGAGGCGTGCTTCATGAGGGGTCCCAACAACCAATATTGGGGAGACCAAAGGTTCCATCAACCACAAAGGAACCCGGTTAACCCTAGGGACCCTCCGCCTTATAGAGCTCCTGGGCACCCGGAGAGAGACCAAAAGAAGGATGATCTTCAACTTGTGTTGGACGAGATAAGGCGGAACCAAGCTAAAAACGATCAATCCAACAATGCTATCCACTCTCAACTCAATCACCTTACCACAAGGATTGGGGAGATGGATATTTGGAAGAAGAACGTAGAGACCCAACTGGGTCAATTGGCGGCACAAATCCCTAGGCCGTCCGGAACACTCCCTGGGCAACCCACCACAAATCCTAAGGGACAATCCGGGACAGGCCATATCGCAGCCATACAATTAAGGAGTGGCACCAAAGTACAAAAGCCACGGACGGAAACGGAGGAGAAAGCAGCAGACCCAGTGGACGTCGACAGACCAGTCGATGTCGACCCAGAGGTCGAAATCGACCCCCATGTCGACCCCCTGGTCGACGTCGATGACACTGCAGAGCCATCAGAGCCACAACAGAGGTCGAAATCGACCATTCCAGTCGATATCGACCAGAGCCCAGTCGACGTCGATGTTCAACAGGCCCCTCCGACCACCATTTTGGCCCCTCCACCAAAGAAGACGTTGCCATTCCCTTCCAAATCATTGAAGGATCCCACCAAAGGTAAGTTTAGGCGCTTCATAAAGATTCTTCAAGGACTCAACATCACTATCCCTCTAACAGAAGCCCTAAGCGAGATGCACGCCTATGTGCGCTTCCTCAAAGACATCCTGAGCAAGAAGAGATCCATGGCAGAGATCGCAGAGGAGTGCTCAAAGATGGACTTCCCTGAGAAGAAGAGTGATCCAGGGAAGTTCGCAATCACCGTAGGACTTGGCCAACATCGCTATAAAGCCCTATGTGACCTAGGGGCAAGTGTAAGTCTCATGCCTCTCTCTATTTGGCAGAAGGTGAACATTGGTGCCCTTGAACCTGTGGACATGAAGCTTTATATGGCTGACAACTCATTCGTCAGACCCACAGGTATAGTTGATGACGTTCCGGTAAAGGTAGATAAGTTCTTTGTACCTACTGATTTCATTGTATTGGAGATGCCTGAAGATTCTGTAGTGTCTATTATCCTTGGTAGGCCTTTCTTAGCTACTGCAGATGCCAATATCAATGTACGTCGAGGGTTACTAACCTTTACTATAGGGAACGAAGTAATAGAATTCTCTTTCAACCCAACCATGAGCGAAACAAAGCACCTGGAGCAAGTAGTCCTCTCGCCGGCCAAAAAAAAGCTTAGAAAATTCTTGTTGGCGAGGACGGAAACAGCAAGCAGGGTCGACATCGACTGGAACCAGTCGATATCGACTAAAAACATCAAGATCGACCCCCCTTGGTCGAAATCGAGTATGCCAGATCACTGCCAGGAGCTTAAGTATGGGGTCACGGAGGTCGATATCGACCCCACATGTCGACATCGACCACAGCACTCGAAATCGACCCTCCTTGGTCGAAATCGACCACCCCTCAGCCCGAAGATTTCTGTTTCGGGCCCAAACAGGTAAGCCCAGGTATGACTCCTAACCCTCCTCCGTCCATTATTGATAAATCAAATAAGTTGGTTATTGATAATTCTACTAAAGAGAGGGTCAAAGCTCCATGGTTTGCCTATATTGCTAAAGTTAGGTCAAGAAAGAGAAGAAAAGCGCCCAAAGAAAACCTAACATCAAAGAAGCCTTGGTCGCCGAACTTCGCTACTACCAAAAGGACCTTGATGATCCAGGAGAAGGCTCAAGCTCAAAGGATCCTTACATAAAAGGGTCATAAAGCATTGACGGAGAAGTCGGCCTAGCGACTCAAAAATCTAGAGCATGTACATAAAACCTTTAAATTTTTCGCATAGATGGTTTTTAGAATTTAATTTTTGGCTGTTTGAAACTTTTAAAACTGAGATAATTCGTGCTTTATCTATATTACTAACAAAGATTTCAGGTTATCAAGCAAAAAGGACGACGAAGAAGAAAAAAAGCTTCTGCAGAGATAGTCGAAATCGACCAGGTCAGTCAAAATCGACCCCCCCCCGGGGTCAAGCCACCTCCTGGAGTCGACATCGAGGACTCAGGAGCGAAAAAGAGAGGTCGATATCGACCCTAATACTCGATATCGACCCCAATCAGGCAGCCCTTGTCTTCATCTTCTTCCTCGAAATCGACAGATGCAGTCGACATCGACCTCTGACCTAGATATCGACTTCTGGCATCGACCAAACCTGAAATCGACCTGAATCTGCAGGTTGCGCTGTAAGTCTCTCTCTACCCTTGTTCTTCTTTTTAATACAGTGAGGACACTGTATATTTTAAGTATGGGGTGGGGGAAAGACATGTCTTATGGTCATAACTTGGTTTCTTCTTCGCATTGCATTCATGTTTAAATTTTTGTTCTTAGTTTTACTTTTATAAAATGTCAGAAAATCCAAAAAAAAAAATGCATGTTTATTTAAAGTTTGTTTTTTAACCCTACTTAGATGTCCTATGATGAAAACTCAATAGCTGACTTGATCATGTAAACCCTATGGCATATTTGGATGGTTTAGCCTAAGTCTTAAAATTTTTATGTGGATTGTGAACTTGTGATGAAATTGAGCACATATGATCCTAGGCTAAAAAGCAAATCAAACAAAAATTGTCCTTGTGAGAATTTTGACCTATAGGGAGAACATCAAAAATCCCTCCGCTTACTTGAGTGAATTTACTCTTCCCATGCATCTCTAAATGTTGTGATAGTTATTCAAAACCAATGCATATATATGTTTATGTTTACGAGAATTAAATGATGAAGGCATCTTTTAAGCCATTTTTATCCTCTCTTTACCTACCCTGCATTATCCCTGCTTGAAGCCAGAACATTAGCCTGAGCCTGAAATTGCAAACTCCACAAAATTATCCCTAGCCGAATTGAGCCTGACCCCCATTTGGGAATTAAGACTTAGATTGGTTGGACTAATGCCTTGTGGAAAGAAAAGAGCATAATGTCCAGTTTTGAGCGAGGAAATTATAGGATAGTACATATTTACATTTTGTCATATTTTGTAAAAGGATTTTTTGGCTCACCATATAAATGCACATAGCTTTATTATTATTTCCGAAAAAAAAAATCCGAAAAAAAAAAAATATATATATATATATAAAGTGCATGAGCCAAAATCCTTGAGTCCTTTATTCATACAAGTGTTATATTTTTTAGAGCATATTATGGAAAGATGAGTTGGGAAAGAGCATTATAGAGATTGAGCTTACATTGAAGAGTTATGGTTTGGGTATTGCAAGTGTTGAGATTTAGGAGTCTTGATTCCCGAATTATAAAAGCACCACATAGCCAAATAATTCCATACCCTTTATTTCATACCAAGCCCCATTACAACCCCGCCGAATGGAGTCTTCTATGAAGTCTTCCATTGAGCGAAAGTCCTCCAGATGATTCTTATTGCATTTTCATAATTGGTTGCGAAGTGGATTATTATAAATTACAATGTTTATGAGATTGTATATGGAATTGAGTTGAGAGTTGATCTTCATAGCCTAAACACATGAGAGTTGAGTGCAAACACATTAACCCTGTGAGGTTGGATCAAAATTGCATATGCCTATGGATCGCCAAAATATGTGCTATGACGTTAAATTCACTTGCTTTGCTTTGCTACCGCTTATGATTTTGCTTTTGACAAAGGCGAAGACTTGAAGGGTATGTTGTAGGTGTTGGTTATTGCTTGAGGACAAGCAAGTCTAAGTATGGGGTGTTTTGATGTACACATTTGCACCTTTGTTTATTGCATCTTTTGACTTCATATTTCATTCGATTTCCGAAGAAAAGGTTCAAAAGAATATGAACTTGTGTAAGAATGGGCTAAAATGCAAGAAATAGAGTTTGCACATGTTTTGAGCTAACCATGCAGGAATTCGAGCGAAAACGGAGTCAAAACGAAGAAGCCAAGTGAAGCTGAGCAGAGGTAGATATCGACCTTAGACCCAGATATCGACCCCCAGTGTCGATATCGACCCCCATATCGACCTCAACATAGAAATCGACCAGAGCTGAACAAGTCGAGCAGGAACAGAGACCTCGATATCGACCCCCTGGTGTCGATATCGACCCCTTATCTCGACAGAAGATAGACTCGACTTCGAATGCGTATTGGAACTATATCTTCAAGGAGGCACGGAATTATCTCACACTTTCAAGATAGATGGCAGCTGAAGAGTTATTTATCTTTTACCTTTAAGTTATTTAAGTTTTATCAAAATAAAAGACCTATCCTAATTGTTCGGATAGAGTTATTAGTTTAGATAAGAGTTACAATCCTTGGATAACGAGGATTAGTAGCCTATAAATAAAGCCCTAGGGGCTGATTTGTTAGATCATCTTTCATACAATCAATTAACAAGACAAAAGACAATAGAGTTAGAGTTAGAGAGAAGTTTTAGGGTTTGACGTTTGCGAAAGTTGACGTTGAATTGTAAAGCTTCGAAATTTAGTTTAATGCAAGTTTCTTCCTTTCAATTGACAATGAATCCCATGATGAGAAGCGAGTAGTTCCCCAAAGCTCTTAGGGTCGGGGTGAGCCCGACGTTAGCCATGCGCGCTTGAGGTAAGTATTCGATGTTGATATCGTTGTGTCTATCTCTCCTCCTACAATTCTATGTTTAGTCCTAATCGAAAGAAAAGGGATTCATGCTAACAACTTGAGTTATAAACATAAAATTGGTAGAGAAAATTAGGTTTATTTGAAAGAGTAATCCTAAGAGTTGGTGTACGGCGAAAGCTTGTCCCTCGGGTGAAATAGCGCAATTGTCCGTCTTATTTATCTCATCACATGCATTGGTTAACGTTGTGGTAAACCCTAATCCTACGAGTTGCTTTTTACATAGTTCATACACACCAAAACCCACTGTTATTTCTGTTCATTGCTTCTCTCTCCATCCTTAATTCTTCGGCCTTTCTTTGCCGATAAAACAACTAACCCACTATAGGGAGACATCGATATCGACAGCAGAGGTCGATATCGACCAAAACTGATAGATCGACGGTTTTCTGAGTCGATCTCGAGACACCTGGAAAACTTCTGCAAGCATCGATATCGACACCAGACATCGATATCGACCCTTCTGTATCGACTGGCAGTCTTCTGAGCCAGTCGATTTCGTGGACTGACATCGATATCGACCCCCACTAGTCGATATCGACTACCGTTTTTGTCTCTGCAGGTCTTCTGTTGCAGAGAACATCGACAGCCGAGGTCGACATCGAGGCCCAAGGTCGAAATCGAGGCTTCTGGTCGACGCAGACTTGAGATTTCCAAAGCTACTAGGATCACGCTGACACGCCTCCTCGTGGATCGATCCTGACTACCCTTCCACTACAACGGGAGGAAGTCTTGTAATTATTTGCTTAGGCCAGGAGTCGATTTATATTTACATCTTTATATTTGTAATTACTCGACATATCATCCTCCTGCAACAACAATGACCCTGTTTTTATAGGGGTGACAGTGTATATGACACTGTTTTTATTTTGTTTACAACGTCTAGTACCCTATTTTTATAGTGGTGACAATGTTAATGACCCTGTTTTTATTTTGGTTACAGCGTCTATGACCCTCTTACCCATTCATATATTAAAGGAGAATTTTCACCACATGTATTTTGGTTTCTCATTAGCCCCTATAGGGTTTGTGCTTCCCTTGTCCTAGGGTTTTCCTTTGGTTACAGTGTCTATGACCCTGTTTTTATTTTAATTACAACTTCTATGACCCTTTTACACATTCATATATTGGAGGAGAACTGTCCACCACATGTATTTTGGCTTCTCATTAGCCTCTTTAGGGTTTGTGCTTCCCTTGTCCTAGGGTTTTCCTTTGGTTACAGTGTCTATGACCCTGTTTTTATAGTGTTGACAGTGTATATATGACTCTGTTTTTATAGTGGTGACAGTGTCTATGACCCTCTTACCCATTCATATATTAGAGAAGAATTGTCACCACATGTATTTTGGCTTCTCATTAGCCTCTATAGGGTTTGTGCTTCCCTTGTCCTAGGGTTTTCCTTTGGTTACAGTGTCTATAACTCTGGCTTTATTTTGTTACCGCTTCTATGACCCTATTACTCATTCATATATTGGAGGAGAACTGTCCACCACATGTATTTTGGATTCTCATTATCCTCTTTAGGGTTTGTGTGCTTCCCTTGTCCTAGGGGTTTCCTTTGGTTACAATGTCTATGACCTTGTTTTTATAGTGATGACAATGTATATGACCCTGTTTTTATAGTGGTGACAGTGTCTATGACCATGTTTTCATTTTGGTTACAACGTCTATGACCCTCTTACCCATTCATATGTTAGAGGAGAACTGTCACCACATGTATTTTGGCTTCTCATTAGCTCCTATAGAGTTTGTGTTTCCCTTGTCCTAGGGTTTTTTCTTTTGGTGACAGTAGTGGTTACTTTTATTTTAATTGTGGTGACGCTACTGCACTAGGCCAAATACACTGTTTTATCCCATTTAATATATCACGGTTCCGTTGCTTTCTGGCTTATAAACTCATCTCGCTCTTTTATATCTCGCTTTTGTAACTTGTCTGGGATATATTATCAAGGGCAACATTTGGTAACACATAATACATCCTGGTTAAAAACTCGGTATATACAAGGGGTATTTTAATAGGTTTTATTTATCTTGAATTGGGTATGGATATTTTTTTTAATTGGTTTATATCAAAAACCTAAAATCGATTAGCCTGTACCCGCGTCTGATCTCTTCAACCCGCGTCTGATCTCTCCTTCTTCCACCGTTCCCTCCCTTCAACCCCGCAACCACCAGACTCTCGCTGCAACTCTGCAACCACCATCACCGTTCCCTCCCTTAAGCCATCGTACCACATCACCGACGGTTATTCAACCGTGACCAAGGGGCGACTGCCGAAGACGTTTGAACCACTGTATCTGCGTGCGCGCTTGCCCAGTTCATCCCCAACTCTGCTAATTGTCATAGCTGCTCGAATCCTCTATTAAAGGTACGAAAATCTTCAATACTATACCTATTTTGTGGAAAATTTGCAACTTTGATTGAAAATTGTGATGTTAATTTATTCCGAAATTGCAACTCTGAAATTTCACTGGTCGGTTCATCTCTCAAAGAGCTAACATGGAGTCCTAAATAATTGCTATTGTTAATTGAATTTTTCCTATTTTATTGAAATTGTTGATTGATTATTGATGGGGAAAATTTGCTTGTTACTCATACTTAGTTGTTTGAGTTTTGGTAGAAGAAGGATGCATGTTTAGATTTTATTCTTTATTTGAGTGGTTGGGATATGATTTTGAAGTGGAAAAGGATCCATAACGCCTACGGGGAAGGAAGAGTGTGGAATGAATGGTAATTTTGGTCCATAATTGCCAAATTGGACTATTGTGTGAGATATAACCTTATGATGAAACAATGAAAAGAAAGCTGCGGCTTATACAATAGGAAATATCTCACAACCTCTTCAAATGAAGTAATAAACAGAGAGAGAATTAAATTAAGCTATAAAAGGAACAACTTGTGCGGGAAATTCAACCATGAAATTAACAAGAATCATCTAATGCTTGCTACCTATTAAGGTCATGATGGAGGAAAGGAAACAAAGAAGGCAAGCAAACACAAAATCTATCATGGATTAAGAAATTAAGAACGCTATATATCAGAATTGCTAGTTCTCAATCCAACAAAACCCCAATTCACCATTGGCCCTACCTGACAAGTACAGATTTTACAGTACATGTCTACAAGGAAAATGTTGAAATTCCAATACAAGAGTTGACTGTTCATAATCCAGCATTTTCACCAAAGTTTTCAATTTCCTTTGTGTTGTAGCTTTCTATGTGTACAATGACAGTATATACTTAATCCATTTGTTTTTACTTTCACATTGCGCAAGATTGATGCCAAAGAAAAACCCCTCTGAATTCAGAAACTCCTCAAGGGAAAAAAAGAAGATTAATGCAAAAAACAACTTTGCTTTTCATACTTAACAACTATGCTTAAAAAAGTTAAAAAGTGAAATAGATCCATATTGCTGGAAATTCTTAGTAACTGATGAAGGCCAAGGAGGATAACCCAAAACTAGAGGTCAAGGCTTTAACACAACACTAAATCCCAAAGAAATTTCTCACCTTGAATTCGTATAAAATTTGACATAGATATGACCTGGTATTTAGCTTGAAGTGTTTCCCTTTCCTCAAGAAATTTGGCCTCAAGCTCATCATGTTGGCCCTATAATTTTAATGCTTAATAACACCATTCTTAAAATTTAGAGCAATTGGAAAAACACACCATATATTTGGCAATGTCTAAACATTTATATGGACACTTGTCAGTAGTGGCAACTCCCTTTATTAGCACTCCCTGCAAGCTTATGACAGCACCATCAATTAACTAAGTCCCAACAAGTCTTTACTCCTATATTCAGTGGTTTGTAAGCTGAATTGGGTCACTGTAATGATCCTATGACAGCAGCGATCATTGCACCACCTGAATCACTTGTATTCTGAATTTTACAGCTCCCATGATCAAGAATCTAAATCCATGGTCGGTAGGGTCTGTAAAGACCCAAAATTTTAAAATATTATTTTATGAATTATGATTTAAGTTCAATATTAAATTCTTGAGATTTCAAAAATTTTGAAAATCTCTGTCCTTGATCAAAATGAATTTTGGTTTTGTTTAAAACAAATTCCGGCATAATTGAATATTGTTTGAACCTATTGAGATAAGTGTGACAACTTTAATAATATTTGTACATTATATAGAATTTGTGGGCTGAATATTGTTATTTATTTTGTGTCAGAATTTTATAAAACAGAAATAACGAGCTTGTTTTTGTGAATTGTCGTGATATTGGCTAACCCTAACTCCCGGATATATAAACTCCTTCCGCCTAGCTGGATCCCTTTTGAACAGCTGCCTCTTTCAAGCTTTTGAGCTTTCACAGCTACCTCCCATGGCTTCTCTCGTGAGCTCTCTCTCCCCTCTCTCGTCCAGATCTGGGCCTTAGTCGTCGCTCTCCCTTGAGCTCTTAATCCGACCTCCCCTCCTTCCGACGGGACCTTTCTTTCTGGCCGCCTCACTCGCCCGCGCTCTCACGCATAGTCTCTCTCTCTCATTCATTCAGTCAGCTGCCATTTGAGGCTGAAACCGAGCTTTCCAGGCACAAGCAGCCGCTGCCGGAACCCAATGAAGACGACGAGACCCTAGGTAACACCCCACCTCTAGATCTCGAGTATATCAGCGCTGAGATGCTCCTCGCTATTTCCACTTCGCTCTCCGTCAATGTCGACCCGGCGAAGGGGCTGCTGCGGATGCTCTTGTGTTCTCGGACCCCAATATCGACCCCTCCCTCTGACACACCTTCTCGAGGTCCTCTTCAATGGTAGCTGCCCTTCCCCTCGTCTTCCTCACTCTCTTGTCAAAACCAGTAGCTAGCAAAGGGGTGTGGACCTGTACCCGAGCAACTCGTCCCCTGCTGTCCGACGAAGGCCGCCCGGAACTCCATCTCTCCCGATCTGAACCCTCTCGAGCCTAGGGTATAATTTCTAGGCCTCACCAACTTAATAAATCTATTTATTTTGGAATTGAATTTGAATTTGGGATACATATTAAATCATCTTTTGGTTATTAATTCGGTTTGGTTACTTCAATTGATTTTGATTTTCTAATGGACTAAATTGGTAATCCTCTTGTTTCAAGTATATATATTGACTAAATAAGTGTGTTGTGGTTAATTGCTTGTGGATTAATGAATTTGCATAACCGACTAACTTATTTGAAATACCTTGAGATATGATTTATTAACTTATTTGGATTAGTAAAGTTGAGATCCTAGATGAAGAGATGCTTATTAGTTATTATGCCTTGTGACCCCATTGAGTAGGTCTATTTAGTTATATAAAGAAGATATAGTATGACCTTGATATATTGTTGACTTTTCACCTAGAAGATCTATTAATAGGTTAACCAACTTGAGGTATTCTATAGATGACTTAGCCTAAGTTAATAAAGTGAGAATGAGACATGAATTTGCTTAGAAGAACCGACTTAAGGATAGATATGGTTAAGATGATTGAAAAGATGTTGTGATACTGTTATGCTCGTAAGCTTACTTGTGATGACTTATGAGTTGTGACATTATTTGAGTGTGTTTCAACTGATTAAGTAGTTTGACTAGATTATCTAAGCTATAGAATGGGAATTAATATTGTTTGTAAATAGATGACTTGGATATAAATCCTATAATTGAATTTAATAAGTGATGAGCGAGCGATTTGGTAATAACTAGACAATGAAATCTTGGAGAGGAGGCTAATTCGGGTTCATGTTAAGAACATCTTTTATGAGAAATATCCTACTTGCATGGTTACTTGACAATATAAGCATGTTTGGTGAATCTTATGAAGTGCAATGCTTAATTATTTGGAGAAACACATGAGTGATATTGTGTGACCTCTTGACGTGTCCTATATTTGTAGTTAAGAATTTGTTATACGTATAAGTTGTTGTTGTACTTTGAGCTATGAATGTGGTTAGTAAGACTATACAAAGGAAATGTTTTATAAATTCTTATACTCTCGTGCTTTAAGCTTGATAGTAGTGCTTTGTTGTTGAGTAGTCCTTATAGTTGGGATTATAAATGAATTCTTGAAGTATCAACCTACCTTGGTTACTTATTGAGCATAATTTGTTATGCGAGTTATGATAAATAAGATTTGTTGACCCTTGGTGTTGAGAACTTATGATTTTGGTTAAGTATTTGAGGATTTGATAAATTATGAATTACTTGAGCACTTATGTTAGTTATGGTATGAAATATATGAAGTATGTAATTGAGATATGAATATATGAGTTAAACAAAAACATGATTAATACATGGTATCTTGAGTTGATTACGGAAAGGGGCTATGAAAAATGATGAGATGTTATATGATGTTATATAATGATGATGATGAATCACTTAAGCAAATGTGTAAGGAAAGACCCAAGCTTGAACTGAAATAAGATTTTTGAGTGATGATATTGGTAAGACTTTGAGCTAAGTTTCATACTTGATGAGAACAAGCTTAATTGAGAATAATGGTTGTGATGAGAATGTGAGATTACTTGAATAAAATATTATTTAGTCTGGTAATGACTTGGAAATCTGTTTGTATGTTGATTAAATATGTATTGATGAGTTACTCCTTGCTTATTACTTGCTAGTGTGATTGGATGGTTCTCTAAGTGGCTTGTTTGCTGATGGATGACTCTCTGAGTGGCTTATTTGCTGGCTAATTGGATGTGAAGACTCCAGGTAAGTTTCCTACGGGAGCTTACTCAGTAACCAGGACCTCATGCCTGATGTGTCATATAGTATGTAGGTATTGCATATGCATAACAGCATGCCATGTAGTATCATGCTTAGGACTTGCACTTATGAATGAGCATCCCTATTCTTTATGCGTTTGAAACGGAACGGCCGTTATCTGTGATAGTCCTAGAGTCTTTGCTAGGGTTATAGGGTAGCCCAGCCCCATCGGGTTGCCCTGAGTCAATCGAGTCGATATGAGCATGATATGATAGCTCAGCACCATCGGGCAAGCGATGAGATGATATGATATGATGATGTCGTGGTTTGTGCACCACCACGAGGAAATTGCTATGCTATAGCACCGAACCGGCCAGTCTCTGCACTAACGGGAAGGGGTGCAGAGGTAGGAGAGGGATATGCCACTTGGCATTCTGTGTGGATCCAATTTATCGCTTTCTGCATTATATAATCTGTCAACATGCTTGTGTGATTTAAATCCAGTACTGCATTAGAACATCCTTTATTTTAGGTATAGGCGTATTATATGTCCTCAGCGAGGTCTTTAGGGCCCGCATACGTCTCTTGGCCTGACTTCGTGGATAGTTTCAGATACTCGCTTCCTTTTGCTTGCTGAATTGCTCTTATGGCGGGGTTTTCTCACGGGACGAGAGTGTTAAGAAGATTTCATACAACCTTGACTTTATAAATGTTTTGGTTTAGTTGGACTTTTAGAAGCAATGTATACTTATATTGATTTAAACTCGTTTTGTCTCTTTTGAGTTTTGACTAGTTGAATTAGGACAGGATTATAACTCAAAGAGAAAATAAACAGCTCGTACTTGGATTGCTAAGATCTGGCAGAGGGATAATTTTTTCCCTCTAAACGTAACCCGGATTTTATAATCTGGGTCGTTAAAAAGTTGGTATCAGAGCCAGGTTGTGCAATCCGAGTACAAATGAGTTGTGAAACAATTTATGATTTTGAGTTTTGAAAATGAAATGGCCCAAGGGTTTTCGCAAGTTTTTGAATGTTTTAAAGGGCAAAATGAATTTAATATGGATAAGTAAGATAACCACTTTCAGAAGTGAGAATCGAGATTCGATCGGGTAGTAATGGCGATAGCCTATCCCTTACGGATATAGATGGTGACTGGTAATTCGTAATTTTGATTTTAGAGATAAGTAAATTTGGGGAAGAAGTTTGGTGACTCATGTGTGTTGTTCTTGATGATTTGGTATGATATTTCTTTATATGAATTTCCCTTGTTATGATATCTGACGTAATTCTTAAAACATGCTTTGATCCTGTTATGCGCATATAATGTATGGTACTTAACGACTTGGATTGGACAATTGTTGTCATTCTTGATGCATTTGAGTTATACATATTTGTTTGCTACGTATATCACTTATGATGGAAATTTTTGGTGCCTTTTGGCCTTGGTTTGATGAGGACATGAGATGAAATTATGAGGATTTACATGAATATGGCTGATGTTTCGTTCTGGTTGGTTGAAAGCTTATGAGCTCATGCGTGAGAACGTTACTCTAGTTGATGGAAAAGCTTATGGTTTGAGAACTGGTGAATTATGGTTGTTGATTTGAGAGTCATGATATTCTGACTATAGGACTTCTTAGTTGAGTTGATAAGAAATACTTATGAAATTCAGATTCTTGATATAAATTGTTGATTCTTGCTTAGCGATAATGTTTTCACAAAGTCGACACAAGTATTTTACAAGGACGCTTGTAAAGTACTTGGTCGAATCTAGTGAGAACATTGTAACGATTTTGTGATACTTGTACAAGTATTTCATAGGGACGCCTAGGGAATACTTGTAGGTATCACAAAATGCATCGCTTATGTGCTTACTTGAGATGTTTTGACAAGATATTGTTCTATGATCTATTTAGTGATATGTTAGATGACGAATTCTAATGATATTGCCCGCATATGCAAAATTCGTTTAAAAGATGATCATGTGTATTCAACTCGACTAAAATGTATGTGAATCAATGAATGGACATGACTCGCTTATTCATAAAATAAGATTTATGTGATTGATATGGCGTTGTCCCACTTACCCTCGACGTGTTATCATTCATACATTGTGACTTTATGAGATTTTGTGAAGCTATGTCATGCACCTCTATCTTGTTTGTATGAACGATGATGATTTATTATGATGTATTGCTTATGTGGCTACTCGTTACTCCATAATTGTCTGACTTGTATAATTGATACCTTACATGTCTCTTATTCCAATAAGATGAATTTTTTTTGTTTACTTGGTTAGGGGGAGAGACTTGTACAATGTAACGGCCCGGATATAAATATCTGTGATACGTTTCGAAGGTCGGATACCTTCGTTCGGATGTTGCAATTCAGGTACGGGTCGAGGTTTCAAACCTCTAATCACTCGAAGTCTCAGAAATACAATTTAAACGAAAGTAAAGCGGAAGTACGGTTTAGATACAAAAGCCACAGCAGAGCCGAGTCAAAACCAAAAAAAAGTGGGTGGTTGCCATTTGTCAAGTTAGAATATATTAGCCGGATTCTTCGATTTGCCAAAAGATTTCCCCGTCACAGAAGCATGGAGCAACAAGAGCGGTACCTAACACTATCCACGAAGTCAGGCCTGGTGATCGCCTGCGGGTCCTCTGACCACGCTGAGGCCACATAACATGCCTATGTCTAAACAAAAGATGACTAATGCGGTACAAGATTTAAATCACACTATCATGCCCCTAGTATATATATAATATGCAGAAAAGAACTGTAAAGAGCCCAAGACAATGCCAAGTGGCATATCCCTCTCCTACCTCTGCACCCCTTCCCGTTAGTGTAGAGACTGGCCAGTTCGGGCTATAGCATAGCACTCTCTTCGTGGTGGTGCACTCACCACGGTATCATCATATCATATCATATCTCATCATCATATCATGTCTCATCATCATTTCATATATCATCATCATTTCATATATCATGCTCAGGCCCAATGGTGCTGGGCTAATCATATCATATCATATCATATCTTGCCCGATGGTGCTGGGCTAATCATATCATGCTCATATCGACTCGATAGACTCAGGGCACCCGATGGGGCTGGGCTACCCTATGACCCTAGCAAAGACTCTAGGACTATTACAGATAACGGTCGTTCTGTATTCAAACACACAAAGTAAACACATGCTCAGTTCAATGCAATCCTAGCATGATACTACATGGCATGCTTTAATATGCAACAAAACTACACATTACATGACACATCAGGCAGGAGGTCCAGGTTACTGAGTAAATCCCGTAGGATACTTACCTGTTGATGCAGAACAACAAGATAACACAAGCAAGGGCCCAAATGCAAGTCCAAAGCAATCCAAAAGCAATACACACCTATCATCAAACCATTTCCATAAGCTACCAGACCAACATTCATACACACGAACCCAAGTTCTCAACATCCTCAAAACCGACCGATAGTAAAACCGTTTTCCAAAATCTTAAATCCAAATTAAGTCAACTCACATTCAAAATAATTATCAAATCATACTTGGCCAAATTCCGATATTAAACATTTGAATCCTTAAACCAATTTTCCAAAATTATACTATTATTATTATTATTCTGGCATATCGGTTTTAAAATAGCAAAACCTTTAAGAAATATTTTCCGGAATATTGAAAACCCCTTTAAATGAATTACCAAACAATACTTACCAAAATTAAACCTTCCTTGCAAATCATATAAATAAGTCAAAGCTAATACATCATTTTAAAATGCCTAAATCACATTTATAACCAAATTTGATAAATCACCTCTAAGGCCCCATTATAAAACAATATATAATAATACATCCCCAAATAATATTACTTTGAAGACAATATATAATATTTTCAGAAGTTATATTTGTTTTATAAAAATCAGATTAAAATGATAATGTAAATCATGCAATGCATAAATACCATTTCACCATACCCTCACATTGCAATTGACATAAACAATAATAACAAAACAAAAGAAAGGACCCAGCCCACACACATAACCCGAACAACAAGCCCAGTCCAATACCAAAATCTCAACCCAATCCATTTCACTTCCCCACTTCAGATTTCCGAAATTGAACAAACAAACAAGGTAATTAAAAGAAGCGGGCCCAGATGGTGAGTTCGAAGCAGGGCCCACTATTCATCTCCTCCCTCCCTCACTCTGGTTTCATATCGCTCCCTCCGCTCTGACAAAGCTCTCGCAGCTCGGGCTCTCTCTCTCTCCCCCCCGGACCGACCACTCCCACCACCGAGGCACCTCCCTGACCATCACTAACCCAATCACGACCCAAGGAAAGGAAGAAAAGTGAGACTCACCGAGGTATTCGAAGAACGTCGTTGGGCTCGTCGCCGGAGATCGGATTGAGCCCGCCGGAGGTGAATCAGCGCTGGAATGGCCTAGGAAGGAAGGTAATAGCTTAAAGGTGGAGCTTTACGAAGGTTTCGAGCGGAAAAAGGGGGAGACGACCTTACCGCACTTGGATCGGAAAACAGGGAAGGAGAAGAAGAAATGGCGGCGTCGGTGCTCAGCTTGGCCTCCGGGTTGCTGCTCCTGCTTGGAGGTCGAGGGGTACGTGATGGAGGAGGTGGTTGTTGCTGCTCAGATGAAGGCGGGGTAGGCCGACGGTTTCTCTCCGGAAAATAGAGGAACATGGTAGCTTCAGTGGTGCTCGGCGGCTATCAAAACAGAGGACGAGGAGTGTGCTTGGTGGTGGCGGGGTGCATCTCGGCGGCTGCTGCTGTTGAATGAACCGAGAAAGAGGAAAAGGGGAGGGTGGAGCTGCTCAGTGCTCGGGTTGGCTTGCCCGAAACAGGGGAGCTGCGCCTAGAGCTTCTCGGCTCAACTAGAGGAGGAAAAGGGGAGGAAGAAGAAGAAGAAGGGGGATGGTGGTGCTGCAGCATTCCTAGGGTGGTGGTGATGCTTGGTGGTGGTGACATAAGGAGGAGAAAAGGATAGTTTTTTTTTGGGTAGCTGTGTGTGTGTTTTTGGGCATCCGATAGCAAAGAGGGAGAGGGGTACAGTGGGTTTGTTTGACAATGCAAAAGAGAGGATAAGAAAATGGGGTTTCAGAAGGTGGTTTTGGCTTTTTGCCAAAATTAGAGAAACATGAGAGTGAGGGGTAGATGAGAGGAGGGTGTTGCTGCAATGAGGAAGAGGAGGAAATGGACAAAAGGGGCTGAGCTACTACTGTTGCATCGGAAGAAAAGGAGGAGGTAAGGGTGGTCCCAAACAAATCTCAAAAAAAGAGTACCCGAAATATAAATCCCGAAACCCGCTCACCCGATCTTATCCCGACTCAATCAAACTCGAATAAAATATTCAAATTATTTTTAAGACTATCGAAATCAATTTAAATTCTCAACTCGGAGCTCGCAAGCGAAATCAAATTCTGTAAAAATTCAAATTCTAAAACGATGCCGGAAGGGTTTTGAAACTTGAACTTGTGTTCGAGGATGAGTTTTTCTCCACTTTTACAAATTGAATAAAATAATAATATATTAAAATAATAATAATATCATATATATAAATTATATTCAGTCTTTACATTTATCCACCTCTAAAAACAAGTCTCGTCCCCGAGACTAAAATCATTTTAAAGCAATGGGAAGGAGTTTGAAATCGGTGAGTCCGAGGACCATGTCCAAGGATCTTGCAATCATCTTGGTTGCGTCTTCCGGGATTCTCACAACATCCTAGTCACGGTCGTGACACCTCCAATTGGTCTTGTCAAGTGTGTAATAAGCGCCCTTACCACATCCTTGCTTCGACTTTTCGGAAGTACCACAACTCTAAAAGTATTATAGCGTCCGACTAGGTCTTAGCAAGCAATCTATAAGCGCCCCTATAAAATGCTTGTATCCACTTCGTGAGACGTCATAACGTAAATCCAGTTCGTAAAACCTAAAAACGTTTTGTAAACGGAAAGATTGTCGTCTAAATCATTGAAACTCTCAGCTTCTTTAAAACCACAAGTTGGCCATTTAAAACCGCTCAAAATCTTCAAATCCGATGTTTAATCAAGCAACTTTACACCCAAACAAGTCAAATCCTTTCAAATCAAGATTTCGTCGAAATCTCCCAAAACCAAATCAGCTTCTCGCAACCAATCAATCCAATTCAGAAGGTAGGAGGTGGAATCATCCACCTCTAAGGGCTAATCCCATATTCTCTTCCTAGGTTCGAAGATCATTTTATCATCATCTTCAACTCAATATGCACATAAATAATCAACTCATCGACTCATCACATCATTAACCACTTCTCATATGGCAATCTCAACATTAATCATGATAATCTCAACCATTCGACATCTCAACCGTGTAACATGATTACCCATAAAATAAATCATACCATCCTTTCAGAGCAAGCCAAAAGCAATAACAAAATCTTAACGTCGTACCGTGAGCCATAAAGTATATCTACCTCATACCGAAGGCATCACAAGTGCATCATCGAATTCTCATAAATCACGCAAACACACATGTCAAGAGATCAAAGAGGTTAGGTGTCATGGAGTCAGTACACTACTTCAAGTCAAATCTCACGATCGCATCTCAACATCGCACACTAGTGGAGCCAGTCATAACAAGGGATCTCATGTAAAGCGTCAATTCACATAGTCATCCTGTCCAATTATCATAACATATTGTCACATCAATCCCACAAAATCATACTATTAAGATTCAACCAAAAAGGGGAGATCAAACAGTATATCAACATCAAAATGTCATCATGCCTTCCAGACATCATCTTAGCTCATCACAATGTCATATAACGATTAATAGCAGTCATGCACCATCATCTCATATATACACATAAGTCATATCTATGCTCCAAGTCATATTCATCACTTACCTATTCATAATCAGTCTTATCAACCATATAGGATAACATCATGCTTTTACAGAACAACGTATCATCATCTCATGATTCATTCAACACATTATAACATGCTTTTAGAACAACATAGTAGGATAGCAATGGATCATTATATCATGTTCATAGTTGTCACTACCAATTTTAGCTCAGTATTGCATATCAACATGTAATATCATGCCATACAGGTTTATCATGGTTGATATCTAGCATCATGCCAGTATATATCAATAAATCACATAATCAAGAAGACCCTCACATCATACCAATCACTCAAGTTCCTTAACCGCTCTCTAACCATTCTACCAAGGGACCTCATTCACATGTTTCAAGAAGAAGCAATCATTAACATTATTACACAGAAGGACTACATCATATCAATCAGCATTTTTCAATAGCATCATTAGCTCATCATTAAGCATTGCAACTGTGTTTAAAGTCTCAATTTACTATCATGCTCAATAAGTATTGCAAAACATCATATATGAACCTAATCAAGTCAAGCTAGCACATCTCATCATAACCACATCTAATAAACAGTTCAGGTTCTCAGCATTTGCAGTTCACATTATAGGCAAGGAATTTAGATCATGCTTGGCATCTCAGAGTAGCATCACATTAAGTCATCAAGGCACATTAGGATTGTAAGGCATCGAATCATATCATCATAGTCAACAGACAATCAAGCAACAGTCATCACATCAACAAGCAACTTTCAACATCAAGTCAGTGCAATATCATCATCAACAAGCTCAGAAAGGGTTAGCAATTCGAATAGAGGACGCTCTCACCTGCAAGTCATATCGTACTCAATAATCGTAAACCTCGAATCAAGCTTGTTCCGTTGACATCGTCGATCCTGAGGCCCGTGGGTTATGGGCCCACGCTTCCGCTGTGCTGCTCTATCGTTATCTAACTTCCCGTCCCCTCCTCTTTGCGGTCGCTCATCCAACGTGTCGCGTAAGAGTCTAAGTTAGCGGAGATAGGGAAGTGACAAGAGCGGACGACCCAATGTTTCTTTCGGAGACGGAATAGACCAACGCTAAAGACGACATGACTAGAGACAAGACTCCGACTCGGGAATAGTAACGATGCCTTTAGGAAAGTCCATTAGGTTACAATGGTGACAACAAGCACATATTCATCATAGAGCATATCCATCACGTTAATCCACACTAACATGTACCTATCCCGGGGTAACATTCATATTCATATTAAAGAGACAATCAAGTCCTACGCTGATGTTTGTGAAACAAGCTAACATTCTAGTATTCCAGGGAAACAGATATGCCTAGCAACTTCAAGCAAGATAGACATAACCAGCAATGATCATGTATGATTCGAAGTCATGCAGAATTTAGCGAAGATAACGAGCATCATGCATATGATCAGTGTAAGAGCATGGTATACACATCAACAAATGAGTCCAAATATATCATGGCAAAGTATATTATGATAATCAGATGAAGCGTCATACGAGGGCTCATAAGAACAGCATAGTAACTATCACACCTAACATCAATGATCACATAGTAGGGTAAGGATGACATGTAATCATACGACGAGATACATTTAGAGAGCATAGATCCTACATGATACTAGCGATACATAATGTGATAAAAGCATAGACAAGAGTCATTAAGAGGAGTTCAACATATTATTCACGAAACATGAGGCATCATCAAAAGTAACAAGAAGAACATCATGGGTGTTAGATTATAATAATGCTAAGAACGAACCATCATAGAGTACATATATGGTACAATAGCTGTCACATCATGGAACGATTACAACACGTGATCATTTACGGGCCATATTGGAGACCATAAGCCTTACATGATACTAATAGCACATATCGAACAGGAGTACAACTAAAGTGATTCAACTAGGTTCATTCCGATATTCATGCGTCATGTACATGCAAAATCAGGATATAGAATGGTGTGTGATCAAGTAAGGTGTCAAGTTATAGGTTCATACAAGCACGAGAAGTCATCATAGAGTAATAGACATTTTAACCATGTAAGCATGCTAGGTTTGACCATCACGGAAGGCTAGTCAATCATAGAACTCAACATTAAGCTAATCAGGACGAGTGAAACATATTAAGAGAACAGAAAGAGGAAAGAGCCACACTATCAGGGACCTAGCTCAAGAGAGAATCAACAATAATGTAGGCAAGGCATAAATTCGAACAAGTCACAACCAAGGGGTCTATATGTTACTAATGACTCAACCTAACACAGGACACATACATGCACTTGATTGATTACTCGACATTAAGCAAGACTTCAATTAAATCACCTTCCAATAATATAGAAGCGTGGGACGGAATGTAACGATGTATAATGCAAGTCTAAGTAACGGGCAACGTGACGAGAATATAGGGACATGAGTTCGAATCAACACATAATATGACAAAACATGCACTCATCAAGGCTCAATTATAACACATATTCTCCATTTAATGCAAGGGACACACAACACCATCATATGCAAGGTAATCCACAATATATAATCTAAGGAAGACAAAATAGACGGGCATGCTATAGATTCTTGTCACAAGATGAATGATAAGCATCGAGGCATCATCGGCGAGCATGCTAAGGAGCACGTCTTATGAGGCATTCATATAAAGAAGAGTCGATCACACTATCATGGACCTAATTCAGAAGAAGAAACAATCATATAGACTCATATCATGTGGTTCATGCTTCCAATCAATCATACGAGCAATACAATAGGCCAAGTAGACATGCTATGACAACATATAACCATGATAGAAAGTAAGGCATAACACGAGGCTAAGCAATGCAACTAATCACAACCCGAGCTTAAACAATATAATCATGACGGAAGGCAAGGCATAACATGAGGCTAAGGAATGCAACCACCCACAGGTGTAATAACATGAGCAACATTTTACTAAGAAGCATTCGCAAGGTACACGCAGGATGTTACAAAATCATGTCATGAAATTCAGAGAGAGTCACCATTACAACCGGACAGAGGTCCCTAAGGGCAACCATTGACTTTTCCCAACCGACTCATCACTCATCTTACCCGTGGGACTCGGATACGACTTTTCGTGACAAGAGGACACTGATGAATCGTCATAAGAATTGATAAGGACAGCCTCGTAAACATCTCACTCTCTAACTCGGAATTTCATCAAGGACCGTCTTCCAATGCTCTCTCGGACAACCCTTATATTCAATCATGATTCCCGACACCATGTGTTTACCAACCCAATTTCCCGTGGAGGAGATCGATATTCCAAGGGAGGACTTGATTGAACTATCGAAGGGTTCATAAGGAAAGGGGCGGTTCCACAAAACTGAGTTTGACCATATAAGTAGAAGAAGGGTACTCCCGCTATCCCGTTCGCACAGATCGTCCAATATTCATTCAATAGTGAGAACATAACAATCAAATCTTTAGCATATCAAGCACTCAATCATAGAATCAGTTAGTGACAATTACAATGATCTCCTTGGAGTCTTCCCGACCCATCTGTAAAGAACAAGCTAGTATTTCGCCTACCCATTTTCGACTACATCCAATAGGGATGGTCTAACGCCTTTTCTACCCTCTCGATCCCTTATTAGTTGGTTCTCCTCTTTTATCATAAGCCAAGTTCATATTTAGTCCAATTGAGTTAGGCATATTAAGTTCATTTTGCCCCTTTAAAACGTTTTCAAATCTTTTGAAATTCATGGGCGGTTTTCCAAAACATACACTCGACCCTTGCGTACCCGAATTGCACAACATGGCTCTGATACCAACTTTGTAACGGCTCGGATATAAATATTCGGGATACGTTTCGAAGGTCGGATACCTTCGTTTGGATGTTGCAATTCAGGTACGGGTCGAGGTTTCAAACCTCTAATCAGTCGAAGTCTCAGAAATACAATTTAAACGAAAGTAAAGCGGAAGTACGGTTTAGATACAAAAGCCACGGCAGAGCCGGGTCAAAACCAAAACAAAGTGGGTGATTGCCATTTGTCAAGTTAGAATATATTAGCCGGATTCTTCGATTTGCCAAAAGATTTCCCCGTCACAGAAGCATGGAGCAACAAGAGCGGTACCTAACACTATCCACGAAGTCAGGCCTGGTGATCGCCTGCGGGTCCTCTGACCACGCTGAGGCCACATAACATGCCTATGTCTAAACAAAAGATGACTAATGCGGTACAAGATTTAAATCACACTATCATGCCCCTAGTATATATATAATATGCAGAAAAGAACTGTAAAGGGCCCAAGACAATGCCAATTGGCATATCCCTCTCCTACCTCTACACCCCTTCCCGTTAGTGCAGAGACTGGCCAGTTCAGGCTATAGCATAGCACTCTCTTCATGGTGGTGCACTCACCACGGTATCATCATATCATATCATATCTCATCATCATATCATGTCTCATCATCATTTCATATCTCATCATCATTTCATATATCATGCTCATGCCCGATGGTGCTGGGCTAATCATATCATATCATATCATATCTTGCCCGATGGTGCTGGGCTAATCATATCATGCTCATATCGACTCGATAGACTCAGGGCACCCGATGGGGCTGGGCTACCCTATGACCCTAGCAAAGACTCTAGGACTATCACAGATAACGACCGTTCTGTATTCAAACACACAAAGTAAACACATGCTCAGTTCAATGCAATCCTAGCATGATACTACATGGCATGCTTTAATATGCAACAAAACTACACATTACATGACACATCAGGCAGGAGGTCCAGGTTACTGAGTAAGTCCCGTAGGATACTTACCTGTTGATGCAGAACAGCAAGATAACACAAGCAAGGGCCCAAATGCAAGTCCAAAGCAATCCAAAAGCAATACACACCTATCATCAAGCCATTTCTATAAGCAACCAGACCAACATTCATACACACGAACCCAAGTTCTCAACATCCTCAAAACCGACCGATAGTAAAACCGTTTTCCAAAATCTTAAATCCAAATTAAGTCAACTCATATTCAAAATAATTCTCAAATCATACTTGGCCAAATTCTGATATTAAACATTTGAATCCTTAAACCAATTTTCCAAAATTATACTATTATTATTATTATTCTGGCATATCGGTTTTAAAATAACAAAACCTTTAAGAAATATTTTCCGGAATATTGAAAACCCCTTTAAATGAATTACCAAACAATACTTACCAAAATTAAACCTTCCTTGCAAATCATATAAATAAGTCAAAGCTAATACATCATTTTAAAATGCCTAAATCACATTTATAACCAAATTTGATAAATCACCTCTAAGGCCCCATTATAAAACATTATATAATAATACATCCCCAAATAATATTACTTTGAAGACAATATATAATATTTTCAGAAGTTATATTTGTTTTATAAAAATCAGATTAAAATGATAATGTAAATCATGCAATGCATAAATACCATTTCACCATACCCTCACATTGCAATTGACATAAACAATAATAACAAAACAAAAGAAAGGACCCAGCCCACACACATAACCCGAACAACAAGCCCAGCCCACTACCAAAATCTCAACCCAATCCATTTCCCTTCCCCACTTCAGATTTCCGGAATTGAACAAACAAACAAAACAATTAAAAGAAGCGGGCCCAGATGGTGAGTTGGAAGTGGGGCCCACTATTCATCTCCTCCCTCCCTCACTCTGGTTCCACATCGCTCCCTCCGCTCTGACAGAGCTCTCGCAGCTCGGGCTCTCTCTCTCTCTCCCCCCCAGACCGACCACTCCCACCACCGAGGCACCTCTTTGACCATCACTAACCCAATCACGACCCAAGGAAAGGAAGAAAAGTGAGACTCACCGAGGTATTCGAAGAACGTCGTTGGGCTCGCCGGAGATCGGATTGAACCCGCCGGAGGTGAATCAGCGCTGGAAGGGCCTAGGAAGGAAGGTAATAGCTTAAAGGTGGAGCTTTACGAAGGTTTCAAGCGGAAAAAGGGGGAGACGAGCTTACCGCGCTTGGATCGGAAAACAGGGAAGGAGAAGAAGAAATGGCGGCGTCGGTGCTCAGCTTGATCTCCGGGTTGCTGCTCCTGCTTGGAGGTCGAGGGGTACGTGATGGAGGAGGTGGTTGTTGCTGCTCAGATGAAGGCGGGGTAGGCCGGCGGTTTCTCTCCGGAAAATAGAGGAACATGGTAGCTTCAGTGGTGCTCGGCGGCTATCAAAACGGAGGACGAGGAGTGTGCTTGGTGGTGGCGGGGTGCATCTCGGCGGCTGTTGCTGTTGAATGAATCGAGAAAGAGAGAAAGGGGAGGGTGGAGCTGCTCAGTGCTCGGGTTGGCTTGCCCGAAACAGGGGAGCTGCGCCTAGAGCTTCTCGGATCAACTAGAGGAGGAAAAGGGGAGGAAGAAGAAGAAGAAGGGGGATGGTGGTGCTGCAGCATTCCTAGGGTGGTGGTGATGCTTGGTGGTGGTGACATAAGGAGGAGAAAAGGATAGTTTTTTTTTTTGGGTTAGCTGTGTGTGTGTGTTTTTGGGCATCCGATAGCAAAGAGGGAGAGGGGTATAGTGGGTTTGTTTGACAATGCAAAAGAGATGATAACAAAATGGGGTTTCAGTAGGCGGTTTTGGCTTTTTGCCAAAATTAGAGAAACAGGAGAGTGAGGGGTACAGGAGAGGAGGGTGTTGCTGCAATGAGGAAGAGGAGGAAATGGACAAAAGGGGCTGAGCTGCTACTGTTGCATCGGAAGAAAAGGAGGAGGTAAGGGTGGTCCCAAACAAATCTCAAAAAAAGAGTACCCGAAATATAAATCTCGAAATCCGCTCACTCGATCTTATCCCGACTCAATCAAACTCGAATAAAATATTCAAATTATTTTTAAGACTATCGAAATCAATTTAAATTCTCAACTCGGAGCTCGCAAGCGAAATCAAATTCTGTAAAAATTCAAATTCTAAAACGATGCCGGAAGGGTTTTGAAACTTGAACTTGTGTTCGAGGACGAGTTTTTCTCCACTTTTACAAATTGAATAAAATAATAATATATTAAAATAATAATAATATCATATATATATATTATATTCAGTCTTTACATACAACTTGGCCATTATAGGATGAAATAATGAATAGATGTACCTCGCTTCGTAATGAAGACAAGAGTGATATCTAAAACGTAGACTTTAAATCTTGATTGAAGGGTTCCTTTTCTCTAAGGGAAGAGACTCTATACTCAAACTAACGTGTTAATGGTGAGGCTCGATAAGATAGCAAGCTGACTTGTTGATTGACTTCTTTGAATTCTTGGTGAAGTTTTATTTGTGATCTTTGAGGACCTCGATAAATTGCCATGATAATTCCTTGTCTCTCTTCAACACTCTTCTCTTGCCTTGCCGCTCTGGTTCCTTCTAAATTCCTTCCATGTCGGTCACCTATGTTTCAAAGCTTGTGGGTCTAAATTATTACGAACTCGTATATAAGTTAGAGTGTCGATTGTCTTGAGGAGTACAATACCAAAAGGGGTCTTGATGAGTGATCTGTTGGATGTCATCTTTTGTACTGAGAGTTCCTTTGAAGTCTTTGTTTATTCGGGGAAATTTGTTTGAAGGTTTTCTTTATGGTTGGTGTTCACCCAACAGTATATTGTCTTTCTAAGAAACAACTAGGCTTCGTTGCCCTGAGAAACTCCTATTTGGTTATGAATGTAGTCTTGTTTGTGTTTTCATGTTTTGATGTATTATCGTGTATATACTTGTCCTATTTGGATCTATGTTGATATGTATAACTATCATCTTGCACTAGATTCATCCATGCCTTATACACATTATTATAGGATCATATCACCTTCCATAGTACACCTTTTGTGTTTCTCTCGCCCTATTATATGATTGGTTTGACTTCTTATACATTGCCATGTTAACCCCTATACATGTGCATTATATGTTTAGGAATCCGTGACGGCTGGCGTTACTAGTGTCATATAGGACCAATGACTTGGGAACTCCGTGACTTTATTCTCCATCGTCATTGTTTATTACTCTTAGTCATAGATCCATGATAGTCTTTTCATTCTTCCCTTTGTTACTGCTTACCCTTTTGGGTGATTAAAAATGTCAGGTGCATCATGCCTTTACTATTTCTATCACAGATTCGTGGTAGACTTGTCATCCTTCTTGCATGTTCTCATTATATGATCCTTTGACCTTTGTCTTCTTATGCTTGTTAAAGTTTATTGATTTGGCTATATTATGATTCTATGCCATATGTGGTTAACGTCTCAGTTAACTATGTACCTCTCATTGTTGTCTCTTCTTAACATGTGCTATAACTCTCTAATTATCATGCTTTAAGAACCTTACGCATCTCATGTCCACACACCACGATAGCTATATAAATTTATGTGACGACCTTTCGACATATACGACGTGTTATTCTCTTATAGTATATCGCCCCTGGAAAATATTATCTGATTTTAATGATAGTCACACTTGGACATCCATTACTTGATATGACATTACACTTAGTTACTTGTGATATTCATGCCTCCGTTGACATGTATAAGCATATTATGACATTTTGTGTAACTCAGATAGTTACCACTGTTTCATGGTCGTATTATTTCCTTTTTACACATATCTCATGCTTTTGTTGTGTTTCACATTATCACTTTGTCTTGTTATGTGTTGTTGTAATGTATGTTGTTACATGCTACTTATGTGCACTCTTACTCGGTTGTGTGCTACTAGTATCTCTCATATGACCTCTATGTTCGAAGAAATGGTTACTGATTTGTATGCCCTAATTATAAAAGTGATTGATTACTTTACTGCATGACTCATGATAGCACGATCGGCTCGTACCTTTCCTATCTGTATCTTAGTTGGTGTTCATATTTAATTCATTATACCCTATACATCCATGCTTAATCCTTACCGTTTTAGATTCACATCGTTTTGATTTTACTTACATATCTTCATGTATTGTGGTTATATAGTTGTTTTGACTGGTTGCGAATCGTCATGTTAGTGATTAAACCATGCCTCTGCATGCTTACACCTTGCCATATGTTATATTTGGAAATTAAGTATTTGAGAAAATGATTATGTGGTTTATTGCACTCTCTATATTATTTATATGATCACTCTTCTGATATGGGTGGTTTGGCTTATGGTGTACCCTCTTGTTTGTTGTTAAAATATATTTTCATGTACTTGCCCATCGTCATGTCTTATCGATAATATGTAGAAATCTTGCATCAACAAAATGATATGTGATTCCTTACACTATTTACATCATCCGTATGATCACTCATGTAATATGGTTTTGCCAGTATACCTATCTTGCATATTCACCCTTGTTATGTGAATTTATGAAATTATGATTGCTTACGCATTTTGAATATTATCATTAGAGAATCTTGTTATCTTTCGACATCATCATACTCTATTCACATGGATAGTATTATGCGTAGGCCATAATATTACACATGCTCACTGTTACCGGTTACATGATGTTTCTCTATACTCGTTATGCATAAATAGTTCTAAGCTCCGTATGTTTGCATGTACACCCCTATAGTTTAAATTGCACTTGCATGTTTATGCACCCTATTTTGCTTAAGAATTATTGATATTGTACTATCTACCATGTCGAGCTTATAGTGGTATGAAATATGTGTTGATGTATTCCTTGGTGACACAAGTGCATGAAGCACACACTTACACTTGTCTTTTTCCGGTGAACTATATCATGTTCTTTCGTGACTTTTAAGACATGTTGATGTTATTCTTTACATGTTATGTTTAGTTTCCTTACACCATAGTGGCATATAGGATCCTCTCACGCATGTACGAAATCTATTTAGTATATTCGGGTGATAGATTGTAGATCTGCCTTAAATGAGTGCGGTACCTTAACAACATTTCTTTGTCATTATATGTGTGATATTCCTTGTTAATGATGATTTGATTGATGATAGTATGTATATCGAAAATGCTCTCATGATGATAGGTTGTTTATCTTGTACCTTGCCACATGATATGACACTAGTGCTAGGATCGAATCATCATTGCCTCTTGAGATAGGTTCATGTTAGTGTGCAAGATTACCACGTGTGTGTTTATGACATGATGTGTTACATGATGATTTGAGTGATACGATCATAATCTTAAGGGTTTCTCATGGGCATCGCCGAAATTCCCCTGTTCAATCTTACCAAATACTATAAGAGTCTATCTTCGTGTCAAGAGTTAGTCGAATTGTTCCTTCGTGTCTCTTCCCTTGAATTCAGCCTAAGCCTCGCGTCATCCTTGTATATCTGTCTATGGTGTGATAAGGAGTGGATCGTCTAGATTAATTAGAGTTGCGCATTTCATTTGCCGATGTCGTGCTCGTCGTGATGCTGGATTGTGCCCTTTCTAGTTGGTGTGGATGTGTAAGTATGATGATTGTGTTCATTTCTGATTAACAGCAATGTGCAGATTTCTTGATTATATGATCTACTGATTATGTGATCTGCTGATAATGGGATTCGTAGTATGATGAATTCCGATATGTTGATACCTTGAGCCTGAAATGTTGAAACCTAATATGATGATGAATCTTGCTATGATGATGTTTTGGATATGTTAATACTTGAGTTTGATGTTGAAAATGATCATGGGAAAAGAACTTAGGAAGTGGAATATGGGATTAGCCCTTAGAGGTGGATAAACTGTTTCTAGAATCCTTAAAAATCTGGTTGACTAACCTAGGAAGAGCTGACTTAAATTTTTGAAATGTTTTGTTGCTTTTAAGAAGCATTTTAGTCTCGAGGATGAGACTTGTTTTTAGAGGTCGATGATGTAAAGACCAAAAATTTTAAAATATTATTTTATGAAGATTTCCAAAATTTTGAAAATCTCTGTCCTCGATCAAAATGAATTTTGGTTTTGTTTAAAACAAATTCTGGCATAATTGAATATTGTTTGAACCTATTGAGATAAGTGTGACAACTTTTATAATATTTGTACATTATATAGAATTTGTGGGCTGGATATTGTTATTTATTTTGTGTCAGAATTTTATAAAACAGAAATAACGGGCTTGTTTTTGTGAATTGTCATGATATTGGCTAACCCTAACTCCCGGATATATAAACTCCTTCCGCCCAGCCGGATCTCTTTTGAACAGCTGCCTCTTTCAAGATTTTGAGCTTTCACAGCCGCCTCCCATGGCTTCTCTCGTGAGCTCTCTCTCCCCTCTCTCGTCCGAATCTGGGCCTTAGTCGTCGCTCTCCCTTGAGCTCTTCATCCGACCTCCCCTCCTTCCGACAGGACCTTTCTTTCTGGCCGCCTCACTCGCTCGTGCTCTCACGCATAGTCTCTCACTCTCTCCTTCATTCAGTCAGCTTCCATTTGAGGTCGGAACCGAGCTTTCCAAGCACAAGCAGCCGCTGCCGGAACCCAATGAAGACGACGAGACCCTGGGCAACACCCCACCTCTAGATCTCGAGTATATCAGCGTTGAGACGCTCCTCGTTGTCGCCACTTCGCTCTCCGTCGATGTCGACCCGGCGAAGGGGCTACTGCGGATGCTCTTGTCTTCTCGGACCTCAATATCGACCCCTCCCTCTCACACACCTTCTCGAGGTCCTCTTTAATGGCAGCCGCCCTTCCCCTCGTCTTCCTCACTCTCTTGTCAAAACCAGTAGCTAGCAAAGGGGTGTGGACCTGTACCCGAGCAACTCGTCCCCTGCTGTCCGACGAAGGCCGCCCGGAACTCCATCTCTCCCGATCTGAACCCTCTCGAGCCAAGGGTATAATTTCTAGGCCTCACCAACTTAATAACTCTATTTGTTTTGGAATTGAATTTGAATTTTGGATACATATTAAATCTTCTTTTGGTTATTAATTCGGTTTGATTACTTCAATTGATTTTGATTTTCTAATGGAATGAATTGGTAATCCTCTTGTTTCAAGTATATATATTGACTAAATAAGTGTGTTGTGGTTAATTGCTTATGGATTAATGAATTTGCATAACCGACTAACTTATGAGAAATACCTTGAGATATGATTTATTAACTTATTTGGATTAGTAAAGTTGAGATCCTAGATGAAGAGATGCTTATTAGTTATTATGCCTTGTGACCCCATTGAGTAGGTCTATTTAGTTATATAAAGAAGATATAGTATGACCTTGATATATTGTTGACTTTTCACCTAGAAGATCTATTAATAGGGTAACCAACTTGAGGTATTCTATAGATGACTTAGCCTAAGTTAATAAAGTGAGAATGAGACATGAATTTCCTTAGAAGAACTGACTTAAGGATAGATATGGTTAAGATGATAGAAAAGATGTTGTGATAATGTTATGCTCGTAAGCTTACTTGTGATGACTTATGAGTTGTGACATTATTTGAGTGTGTTTAAACTGATTAAGTAGTTTGACTAGATTATCTAAGCTATAGAATGGGAATTAATATTGGTTGTCAATAGATGACTTGGATATAAATCCTATAATTGAATTTAATAAGTGATGAGCGATCGATTTGGTAATAACTAGACAATGAAATCTTGGAGAGGAGGCTAATTCGGGTTCATGTTAAGAACATCTTTTATGAGAAATATCCTACTTGCATGGTTACTTGACAATATAAGCATGTTTGGTGAATCTTATGGAGTGCAATGCTTAATTATTTGGACAAACACATGAGTGATATTGTGTGACCTCTTGACGTGTCCTATATTTCTAGTTAAGAATTTGTTATACGTATAAGTTGTTGTTGTACTTTGAGCTATGAATGTGGTTAGTAAGACTATACAAAGGAAATGTTTTATAAATTCTTATACTCGCGTGCTTTAAGCTTGATAGTAGTGCTTTGTTGTTGAGTAGTCCTTATAGTTGAGATTATAAATGAATTCTTGAAGTATCAACCTACCTTGGTTACTTATTGAGCATAATTTGTTATGCGAGTTATGATAAATAAGACTTGTTGACCCTTGGTGTTGAGAACTTATGATTTTGGTTAAGTATTTGAGGATTTGATAAATTATTAATTACTTGAGCACTTATGTGAGTTATGGTATGAAATATATGAAGTATGTAATTGAGATATGAATATATGAGTTAAAAAAAACATGATTGATACATGGTATCTTGAGTTTATTACGGAAAGGGGCTATGAAAAATGATGAGATGTTATATGATGTTATATAATGATGACGATGAATCACTTAAGCATTTGTGTAAGGAAAGACCCGAGCTTGAACTGAAATAAGATTTTTGAGTGATGATATTGGTAAGACTTTGAGCTAAGTTTCATACTTGATGAGAACAAGGTTAATTGAGAATAATGGTTGTGATGAGAATGTGAGATTACTTTAATAAAATATTATTTAGTCTGGTAATGACTTGGAAATCTGTTTGTGTGTTGATTAAATATGTATTGATGAGTTACTCCTTGCGTATTACTTGCTAGTGTGATTGGATGGTTCTCTGAGTGGCTTGTTTGCTGATGGATGACTCTCTGAGTGGCTTATTTGCTGGCTAATTGGATGTAAAGACTCCAGGTAAGTTTCCTACGGGAGCTTACTCAGTAACCAGGACCTCATGCCTGATGTGTCATATAGTATGTAGGTATTGCATATGCATAACAGCATGCCATGTAGTATCATGCTTAGGACTTGCACTTATGAATGAGCATCCCTATTCTTTATGCGTTTGAAACAGAACAGCCGTTATCTGTGATAGTCCTAGAGTCTTTGCTAGGGTTATAGGGTAGCCCAGCCCCATCGGGTTTCCCTTAGTCAATCGAGTCGATATGAGCATGATATGATAGCCCAGCACCATCGGGCAACGATGAGATGATATGATATGATGATGTCGTGGTTTGTGCACCACCACGAGGAAATTGCTATGCTATAGCACCGAACCGGCCAGTCTCTGCACTAACGGGAAGGGGTGCAGAGGTAGGAGAGGGATATGCCACTTGGCATTCTGTGTGGATCCAATTTATCGCTTTCTGCATTATATAAACTGTCAGCATGCTTGTGTGATTTAAATTCAGTACTGCATTAGAACATCCTTTATTTTAGGTATAGGCGTATTATATGTCATCAGCGAGGTCTTTAGGGCCCGCATGCGTCTCTTGGCCTGACTTCGTGGATAGTTTCAGGTACCCGCTTCCTTTTGCTTGCTGAATTGCTCTTATGGCGGGGTTTTCTCACGGGACGAGAGTGTTAAGAAGATTTCGTACAACCTTGACTTTATAAATGTTTTGGTTTAGTTGGACTTTTAGAAGCAATGTATACTTATATTGATTTAAACTCGTTTTGTCTCTTTTGAGTTTTGACTAGTTGAATTAGGACATGATTATATCTCAAAGAGAAAATAAACAGCTCGTACTTGGATTGCTAAGATCTGGCAGATGGATAATTTTTTCCCTCTAAACGTATCCCGGATTTTATAATCTAGGCTGTTACAGGGTCAGTACCGTAGTATCATACCTCACCAAGGAATCCATGGTCGGTAGCGTCGGCAACCTCTCCGGCAGCCTCTCTAATCTCGAATACAAGTGACTCAGGTGTAGTTTAGAGTGATAGTCATGTAGGACATCAACCAAAATCTTCTTATGACAACTTGAGAAAGCCATATGAGAATCAAGAATCTAAATCCTTCAACTGGCCACCTGATTTAGACCGAGCAACCAACTTCATATCAAGAATCTAAATCCTTCAAAACTTGTGTCATTGTGTCAAATCTTGATTACCTTTGGTGTACAGCAGTGTATATATATATATATATATATATATATATATATATATATATATATATATATATTATAAGGATGGGTATATTTCCTTCTTAAGGAATGTCTGAAGAAATGGGTATATATATAACATTATTAATCATATTTCCCCATATCTAATACAAACCACTAAAAAGGATGGGTATATTTCCTTCAATGTCTGAACTGCACTTTTTTTTAAAAAAATGATATTTTTTTACACTGTTTAGCTCCTCTTTCTACTCTCTCAAATCCATCACCACCCACCATACTCAATAACAATAAATGGGTACAAAAAGATATTGGTTACTTCATCATAAATTCTTGTATAAGCATTTGCTGGGTTCTAAGGAATTCGTGTCAAAAGAAAATAAGCATTGCTTGTGTAATGGCCAAAATATAATTATTCAGGTTACGTTACGAAGGATTGGATACCTTCGTTCGGATCTTCCAATTCGAGTACGAGTTGAGTTTTAAGACAAAGTTTTAGTGATCAAAGAAGGGATTTCGCACCCTAAAATTCGCGGTAGGGCCGTTAGGTCCCCCGAACCTGTCCTACTTGCCTAAGTCGCTCAAAACGTTTTAAGTTCGAAAGCATAAAGAAGGAAATATCGTAATACAAATTGCCACGGCATGGCCGGGTCAAAACCAAATACGAGAAAATAAGTAGCAAAAGTGTGGAGTTCAAGTCGGTCTTACTCTCCCTCTCATTGCGCCATAAGATATCCCCCGCCACAACAGCACATGATCAAGCAAGGGTACGGGTACCTGAAACTAACCACGAAGTCAAGGTCGAGTCAATCATGCGGGCCCTGAAGACCTCGCTGAGGACATATAATACGCTCTAAGCCTAGATGAAAATGATCTAATGCATTACTGAAATATTAAACACGCAAGCATGTTGACAATTCATATATAATGACAGAAATGCAGTAAATGGGCCCACACAGAATGCCAAGTGGCATGTCCCAATCTCTCAAACCCATGCCTCGGTCGGGGCGGGTTTCTCTCTCATATCCATACCTCAGCCGGGGTCGGATGTCTACCTCAGCCGGGGCCAGACGACTCGGTCGGTGCCGCAGTATATCTCATGTCTCAGTCCACACCTCAGTCGGGGTGGGACACTCGGTCACCACCGCAGTCATATATATAACTCAGTAAATCATGCTCTCAGATGACTCTATCAGGACAAACCCGATGGAGCTGGGTTGCCCTATGACCCTAGCAACGACTCTAGACTCACAAGTTACGGCCGTTTCTACCAATCGCATTCAGAATACGTATGCTCATATGTTAATGCAGAACCTAAGCATGCTACTACATGACATGATATTATAATGCCTACATACTATATGACACATCAGGCATGAGGTTCTAACTTGAGTAAGCCCCGGAGGACTTACCTAGAGTAGCAGATCAGCAAAAGCAATAAACCAGCAGTAAGCAAGCCAATCACGTCACGGACCACCTAACAATTTTAATGCTTACAAAATATAAGTCTAAAGCATATAGGACCCATTTACCGCTACACAGAATCTATACATCGATAATAAGTCATAACATCATCATCATTATCATTTATCTCAACTTAACACAAATGTCTTATATCCTCCTATTCCATTCTTATTTATATAATTCATCGCACCATCTCATCATACCCTCATCTCAACATATCCTTACTCATATATCATTCTATCATTTCATCATAATACCTCACATCATGCTTTATAATCAATTTAACATTCCATATCAGTCAGGCTTCATCCTATATTCATATCACATAATTCCCACACATATTATTCACCAAATCATTCCGCAAGTAAAAACCAAGTAACATCCTTCAAAAGTCTCAACACATTAATTATCATCAATATCTCATAAACATATAATCATGAAAATATCATTTGGACAACCAAGTAAACCTTTAAGTAAACCTTTAAACCAATTTCTCAAAGTTATATTGTTAAAACGATCCCGACATAAGTTAGTATATTTCAATACCTTTCTTCTATTGTTTTAAATAATTTAAGACACTTGGCAAATAACTCCAAAATAATATATTTTAGATCTAATTGTTTAAATACCATTTAATACTTAATCAAATAATTAATAACTAAATAATCACATAAGCACTTAATTACTTTAGCACATAAGAAAATAGCCATTAAATAATAATTAATTAATTAATTAATTAAGTCATAATAAATAAATAAAAGAAAAATTAAAAAAAAAATTTCAATAATTCAATATAAGTAATAATAATACTTAAACAAATGAATTAGATAAATCAATAATCGACTAAACCAATAAAATAACCCTAAATGATTTTACCCAAATCTGAATAAAAGGCTCAATACTAGACCTGTCAAACGGGTCATTCGGGTCGGGTTCGGGTCGGGTCACTTCGGGTCCCGGGTAATACGGGTCCCGGGTAATACGGGTTTCGGGTATTTTCGGGTCCCGGGTAATACGGGTTTGACCGGGTTTTCGGGTCATTTCGGGTCGATTTCGGGTTGGTCAATTTTTTTCTTTTTTAAATTTAAAAAAATCATGATTTGATAATTTTGCGATAAATTTAAAATTCTAAAATTAAAGACGTTGTTCATAAGTTCTGGTGCTTGTAATTATATACTATATTTGATCTAAAATATTTGATTTTTATTATTTCTCGTAATTTTTAATAAAATGTAATAATACATAAAATATAAAATTTTCATATAATTTTTTAAAAATAATTTCATGCAATTAATAATAAGCATAGAATTGTTTTAATGTTTTAATATTTTTTAGAATTTTTATCTTCTTAAAAAAGTCTGTTGAAAAATAAAAAATCAAATACTATCAATCGGACGTAGTATTACACAATACAAATAAATATAAAAGTTGATTTGAAAATGAAATATCAAGTGATTGTAATTATAAAATTTAATAAATTAGAATCTTCATAAAAAAATTTAATCATAAATAATTATAAATCAATCGGGTCACCGGGTCAAATGGGTAAATCGGGTCAAAATTACCGGGTCAATCGGGTCACCGGGTAGAAACCCAGATTACCTAGAAAATTTTTGGGTTTTCGGGTTCGGGTCGGAAAAAATTTCCGGGTCAAAATTCCCGGGTTCGGGTCGAAATTTTTTCGGGCGTTCGGGTCGGGTTGTGTTTTAACAGGTCTACTCAATACCCATATCCAGAAGGCCCAAATGTCAGCCCGTATCCGAACCAGCCCAGACCCGGCCCATAACCCGATCTCAGATCCCATTAGTGAACCGGTTCCCATTAAACGGTCAGACCGGACCCAAAAAAAAAGAAAAAGAAAACCGAACCCGTTTCCCTCTTCTTCTTCCCCCAGCCCCTGCCCTCCTCTGTTCATAACCCACCTTGCCGGCACTCTCAACTGCTCTCGTCCTCGCAAACCCGCTCTCATTGTCCCCTCTCCAGCTCGCCCTCTTGCTCAACCCGCTTGCCCTCACTCTCCCGTCACCTTCTCCGATTCGCTTTCCCGCTCTATCCCTCTCTCTCTCTCATACCCACACACCTCTCGCACCTAAGACCTCTTTTCCACAATGGCGCCCATTTCCCCCCAGAACTAAGGTTTACATTGACACAGGACCCTAAGGCTAAGAAAAGGAAAACGAAAGGGAAGGGGTCTCACCGAGGCTCGTCGGAGCTCGTCCGCGTTCACTCTTCCCCGAACGAAATCGTATGAGGGTGTCGCTTGGCCGTGGTGTTGCTGTTGTCATCGGGGGCAGTATCGGAGGTGGTGGTGAGTTTGGGTGAGTGCTCGAATCGGACGAGCAGGGGAGGTGGCTTGGGGCTGATGCTTAGAGGAAGGGAGGGCGTAATGGAGGTGAAAAACAGAGGGAAATGAGAGGGTTATGTGGGTGGTGATCGTGGTGGTGCTCTGCTGTGGTGTTCAATTGGTGGCTCTACAAAGGTGTAGGTAATGGTGATTGGAAGCAAAACAGATAGAGAGAGAGAAGGATGGTGGTGATTGGAAGGAAATGAAGGAGCTGAAGGTGGAGTGTCGAGGTGATGGTGGTGGACTGATAAATGATGAAATGAAAATATAAAGAAGGGAGGGAATGGGTTTAGGGGCTGTCTTGTCTTAGTTGAAGGAGGGAGTGCAGTGGGTTGTTTGGAAAAAAAGGGGTCTAGAGCTGTTGGGGTAGGGGCTCTTAGGGTGGCTAGGAAGGGGGATATTAGTTGTGGTGAAAGTCAACTATTATATCCGGGAATAAGTCCCGAAACCCGCTTTCCGACCTTAACCCGACACAATTTAAAATAATTAATCGAATCCGAATTAAATAAGGAAACCCGAAAATATTTTCAAGCCTTGGAAAAATAAAGCGGAATTATTTCGTCCCCAAATTGAGTAACAAGTTTATGCCGGAATTGTTTCAAAGAATTTAAATAAGTCGTTGGCTCGAGAACGGAAATTTTCATAATTTTCCGAATTAACGGATCAAATCCGACATAAATAAATATTTAAATAAAATAATAATTTAAAATTTTTTCGGTCTTTACATTATCCACCTCTAAAAACAAGTCTCGTCCCCGAGACTAATATTACTTCAAAGTAAGAGGAGGAAGTTTTAAAACGCGAGTCCAAGGACCATGTCCAAGGATCTTGCAATCATCTCGGATGCGTCTTCCGGGATTCTCACAACATCCTAGTCATGGTCATGACATCTCTAATTGATCTTGACAAGTATGCAATAAGCGCCCCTATCACATCCTCGCTTCGACTTTTCGGAAGTGCCACAACTCTAAAAGTACTACAATATCATCACTAAGCACCCTACAAGCGCTCCCATAAAATGCTTGTATCCACTTCATGAAGTATTATAGATTTACCCGAAACAGGTAAGTTTCAAAAGGGTTTCGCAATAAATAAAATAAATAATAATAATAATAAATGAATAAATGAATGAATAAATAAAACAATTTGCCTCAAAATCGTTGAAATTCTCGATCGCGTTTGGTCTTTCAAAATCCAAGTTAGTCCTTTTTAGCACCGTTCAAAATTTTTCAAATCCGACGTTAGTCAAGCAATTTTAGAACATCAAGAGGTGGAGTCATCCACCTCTAAGGGCTAATCCCCTATTCCACGTCCTAGGTTCAATTTCTCAAGTCTATCTCAACATCAAGTTCCAAGTGTTAACAATTCAGGACATCATTTCATCAAAATCCATCATCATGATAAAATCTATAAACATGTCAAATTCCAACATCAACCAATCATATATCAATAGATCGTGAAAGCATGGAAATCCGCACATCAATATCACTCACAGAGTCACAACCAAGCATACAGTTAAACACAGAGTCAATCATGTAGAACCGTACTACCTGCAGTAGGAGGGACGGAATACTCCTCTGCGCTCATCTGATAAACGCGGGGTGGTGGGGGCAGGTCGGCATCTTGCTCTCCTGATGACCGTCCTCTGTGACCACGGCCCTCGTCGCCCTGGAATCCTCTACCTCCTCGTCCTCGGCTAGATGCAACTCCTCTCCCCTAACTCTGAGGATGAGCCAGTAGTGGTGGCCTAGGAACCTCCGAAAGTCTGGGGATAGGTGCAGATGGTGTCTCTCCAGTCTTGGGGAAGCGATGAGATCGATGCCCTCGAGTCTCGCATGAAAAAAACAGAGTGTGCTTCCTCGGACAAGATTGCAGAACGTGTCCCTCCTCATGGCATCCATAACATGTAGCTCGGGCTCTAATCTCTCCGCTCTGAGCTGGTGGTGCAAATGGTACTCTCGATGTATCTCCCCGAAATCCTCCTCCACTGGGTCTCATCTCTCCCCTAGACTCATCAGGCCTCGGCCTCTTCCTCTCAGAAAGGGAGGAAGCATAAGCAGCATCAGAGAGCGCTGCTGATCGTATAGAAGAACCACCTCCAGGAAACGATCGAACGAGACTGCGCCCAGACTAGAAGCATGCAGTAGTACCGCTGGTGACAACCTCATCGACAACAATCGAATGCGACTCTCGTCAGTGGGACACAGGTGTGCACAGTAAACCAGCTCCTTCTTGAACTGGCGGACAACATCAACAACAGAGAGAGACGGGTTGTAGGTCCCACGATAAAATGCCACCTCGTGAGCAATCTGAGTACCTGGGGGACTATACTCCTTCAGCATCAAAGTCCGGAAGGCATCATAACTCCACTCGGTTTGCTCCGTCTTGTACACGAACCAGCCATCAAAGGCATCCTTCTGCAGATGTCCTGCTGCTAGCCTTTGTCGCTCTGTAGCTGGCGCATCGATATGGTCGAAGATCCCGTCTAGCTGACGGAACCACATCTCGACATCCTCTCCGACGTCTCCTGAGAACTGCGGTGGGTGACACTGCCCCATGACCTTCACCCAGTCGGTGCGCTTCTCGGGTTGCGCAAAGACCATAGGAATAGCTCGAGCGGGCTCAGGTGCTATAGGTTGCTCGATAGGAATCTGGGCCCCGGGTGCTACAGACTCTGACTCCCCAAGAAACTCCCGCAATACCTCTAGGATCGCAGCTCGATCCATCTGCCCCGGTGTGGTCTGCTGAAGGGGGACCTGAGTCTCGCCGTCCTCGGGTGTCGGAGTGTTAGTGTCGGCCGAAACAGTAGATGTCCTACGACGGGGTCGTCCTCTACCTCTATGTACAGGGCCTCTATGCCCCGTCGGTCCATGTCGGGTGTCCACCATGATTGCTGGAATGAAGGCAACGACTTATCACGTAGCATAGAAGTATTCAACAAGATGTAAATGAGCATCAAGAAGACTCATGCCATATTCCGAATCCCAAGTCCTAGTGTTTCTCACTCTCCGTAAAATCAAACCTATAGGTCCCTCACTGATTCCCGCAAAAGTTCAAGGGCCTACAGCTCACACAAAGTTCATCATGAAGAACCTAATAGTGCAAGTCAAACAAGTCCCCCAATTACTCAGTACGGTCCCAAGCTCACGATCCCGATTTTTCTATTCACTCACCTAAAACCTTAAATTAATACTTTACCCAATTATCACCGATCAAGATCAATTATTCCAAAACCTCATCCCCTTTCTTTCTCAACATTAAAATCCCACACTCACCCAAAGATTTGAAAGCTCCCCAATCGTGAACCTTTTAGCAAAACCCTTACTGCATCTCTTCTCAACTGATCCACACATGAGGTCTGCCTAAGTAAGTCATACGAGCACTCATGAACCAAATCGCATTTCCCAAATTTCATACATATTTACTCGAAACACCAACTATCACTTAAAACTCTGCTACGATCCCAAACGATTTCGATCCTTACATGTCGTCCTATCTTAAATTTTCCAAAATTTCCATGCCTTATTTATTCAATTCTATTACGATGTCACAAGCACAGATTTCCATTGCCTATAACTATTAGCACCTCAATATCTTTCACTGGGATAGTTCTCGATATTCTGCACAAAATTTTCCGACCTCCTAAATCCATCAATCACCCTTACGATCGAAGTGGCCCCTAAATCATCTCTATCCCTCACATGCCCAAAATAGGCCTTCTTATCGAGGTCATCCCCCTTACCTATGTCCTTATCGGTTCATTCTCTTATTACCTCTAAGAGGAATTTTCCAAATTGTTTCAATACCCTTATTCTACTCCCCATATCCGCACACATTCCCATCGCTAATCCATCTCTAAAGAATCATCTTCCACTACAAACCTTATAAGTGCCATCCTCTCATTTTGTATTTCCAATCACAAAAATTTAGATTCCTAATCCCTGCACGTATCCCAAAGCAAGGTTTGGTAGTACCTCTATTTGACGAAGTGGACATGTCAGCTTTTTTTCCTAACCTAGTATCTTAGACTTTCGATACCAATTCTACACTCTTCAATACTATCCCATCCTTACTCTAGAAAATATCCTCAAGTCTCACACATTCCTACTCTCATATCAGGCACCCAAGGAATCAATGCACTTGAACAAGAACCATGAATGTAGTGAGATTACCAACCCGATTTCCCATGAAAGATTTTTTTTTCTAATATTAGGAAAAGAAGGCCAATAAAATATCATTTGACAATATGGATGGAAGGTAGGAAAAGGTAAAATGAAAAATGAAAGGATCATGACGCCAATGAATGAAGGATGTGGAAAGATCACCCATATGATCTACATTTCCCAACCAAACGATAAGAAAGGACGTCTCGCTATCCTAGCTGCAAAATTTCAACACACTCCCAAGAAGATATCAAATAAAATCCTAGACCGAGGGAAAGAACACATGAAGAGGAACGTCAAAAAAAGGCATCTAGCACATAAGCAATCAACAATGTATAATCAGATCCCCTTCGAGGGGGATCCTCAGGCCCAATTTATATAAAACCACAGAATCTATCTAGAAGCTGCCCTTCGAGGGGAAACAGACCGGAGGGGCATCTATCCTCTCGGCCTCTATATTCAATCCCCCCCTACTCCAACCGCCACGGTGCAAACTCCTTGGAGTCTTCCAGGCCCTCTGTAAAGTACAAAGCTAAGTTTTGCCTACCCTTTCCCAAGTCTACATCCAATAGGGATGGTCTATCGCCTTTCTACCCACTCGATTTCCTTTATTTTAAGTCAAGTTTATTAAGCTTTGTTCATTAATTTAGCCATATTAAATTCATTTTTCCCATTTAAAACTCTTCAAAAATGCTTTAAAAACATTGGGCGATTTTCAAAATCATATTTCAACCCATTTGTACTCGAATCGCGCAACCCAAGCTCTGATACCACCTTTGTAACGGCCCAAATATAATTATTCGGGTTACGTTTCGAAGGATTGGATACCTTCGTTCGGATCTTGCAATTCGAGTAAGAATTGAGTTTTAAGACAAAGTTTTAGTGTTCAAAGAAGGGATTTCGTACCCTAAAATTCGCAGTAGGGCCGTTAGGTCCCCCGAACCTGTCCTACTTGCCTAAGTCGCTCAAAACGTTTTAAGTTCGAAAGCATAAAGAGGAAATATCGTAATACAAATTGCCACGGCATGGCCGGGTCAAAACCAAATACGAGGAAATAAGTAGCAAAAGTGTGGAGTTCAAGTCGGTCTTACTCTCCCTCTCACTGCGCCATAAGATATCCCCCGCCACAATAGTACATGATCAAGCAAGGGTACGGGTACCTGAAACTAACCACGAAGTCAAGGTCGAGCCACTCATGCGGGCCCTGAAGACCTCGTTGAGGACATATAATACGCTCTAAGCCTAGATGAAAATGATCTAATGCATTACTGAAATATTAAACACGCAAGCATGTTGACAATTCATATATAATGACAGAAATGCAGTAAATGGGCCCACACAGAATGCCAAGTGGCATGTCCCAATCTCTCAAACCCATGCCTCGGTCGGGGCGGGTTTCTCTCTCATATCCTTACTTCAGCCGGGGTCGGATGTCTGCCTCAGCCGGGGCCAGACGACTCGGTCGGTGCCGCAGTATATCTCATGCCTCAGTCCACACCTTAGTCAGGGTGGGACACTCGGTCACCGCCGCAGTCATATATATAACTCAGTAAATCATGCTCTCAGATGACTCTATCAGGACAAACCCGATGGAGATGGGTTGTCCTATGACCCTAGTAACGACTCTAGACTCACAACTTACGGCCGTTTCTACCAATCGCATTCAGAATACGTATGCTCATATGTTAATGCAGAACCTAAGCATGCTACTACATGACATGATATTATAATGCCTACATACTATATGACACATCAGGCATGAGGTTCTAACTTGAGTAAGCCCCGGAGGACTTACCTGGAGTAGCAGATCAGCAAAAGCAATAAACCAGCAGTAAGCAAGCCAATCACGTCACGGACCACCTAACAATTTTAATGCATACAAAATATAAGTCTAAAGCATATAGGACCCATTTACCGCTACACAGAATCCATATATCGATAATAAGTCATAACATCATCATCATCATCATTTATCTCAACTTAACACAAACGTCTTATATCTCAACTCTATCCGGACAAACGTCTTATATCCTCCTATTCCATTCTTATTTCCATAATTCATCGCACCATCTCATCATACCCTCATCTCAACATATCCTTACTCATATATCGTTCCATCATTTCATCATAATACCTCACATCATGCTTTATAATCAATTTAACATTCCATATCAATCAGGCTTCATCCTATATTCATATCACATAATTCCCACACATATTATTCACCAAATCATTCCGCAAGTTAAAACCAAGTAACATCCTTCAAAAGTCTCAACACATTAATTATCATCAATATCTCATAAACATATAATCATGAAAATATCATTTGGACAACCAAGTAAACCTTTAAGTAAACCTTTAAACCAATTTCTCAAAGTTATATTGTTAAAACGATCCCGACATAAGTTAGTATATTTGAATACCTTTCTTCTATTGTTTTAAATAATTTAAGACACTTGGTAAATAAGTCCAAAATAATATATTTTAGATCTAATTGTTTAAATACCATTTAATACTTAATCAAATAATTAATAACTAAATAATCACATAAGAAAATAGCCAATGAATAAATAATTGAATAATAATAAATTAATTAATTAAGTCAGAATAAATAAATAAAAGAAAAATTAAAAAAAATATTTCAATAATTCAATATAAGTAATAATAATACTTAAACAAATGAATTAAATAAATCAATAATCGACTAAACCAATAAAATAACCCTAAATGATTTTACCCAAATCTGAATAAAAGGCCCAATACCCATATCCAAAAGGCCCAAATGTCAGCCCGTATCCGAACCAGCCCAGACCCGGCCCATAACCCGATCTCAGATCCCATTAGTGAACCGGTTCCCATTAAACGGTCAGACCGGACCCAAAAAAAAGTAAAAGAAAACCGAACCCGTTTCCCTCTTCTTCTTCCCCCAGCCCCTGCCTTCCTCTGTTCATAACCCACCTCGTCGGCGCTCTCAACCGCTCTCGTCCTCGCAAACCCGCTCTTATTGTCCCCTCTCCAGCTCAACCCGCTTGCCCTCACTCTCCCGTCACCTTCTCCGATTCGCTTTCCCGCTCTCTCCCTCTCTCTCTCATTCCCACACACCTCTCGCACCTAAGATCTCTGTTCAACAATGGCGGCCATTTCCCCCCAGAACTAAGGTTTACATTGACACATGACCCTAAGGCTAAGAAAAGGAAAACGAAAGGGAAGGGGTCTCACCGAGGCTCGTCGAAGCTCGTCCGCGTTCACTCTTCCCCGAACGAAATCGTATGAGGGTGTCGCTTGGCCGTGGTGTTGCTGTTGTCATCGGGGGCAGTATCGGAGGTGGTGTTGAGCTTGGGTGAGTGTTCGAATCGGAGGAGAAGGGGAGGTGGCTTGGGGTTGATGCTTAGAGGAAGGGAGGGCGTAATGGAGGTGAAAAACAGATGGAAAGGAGAGGGTTATGTGGGTGGTGATCGTTGTGGTGCTCTGCTGTGGTGTTCAATTGGTGGCTCGACAAAGGTGTAGGTGGTGGTGATTGGAAGCAAAACAGATAGAGAGAGAAGGATGGTGGTGATTGGAAGGAAATGAAGGAGCTGAAGGTGGAGTGTCGAGGTGATGGTGGTGGACTGATAAATGATGAAATTAAAATATAAAGAAGGGAGGGAATGGGTTTAGGGGCTGTCTTGTCTCAGTTGAAGGAGGGAGTGCAGTGGGTTGTTTGGAAAAAAAGGGGGGTCTAGAGCTGTTGGGGTAGGGGCTCTTAGGGTGGCTAGGAAGGGGGATATTAATTGTGGTGAAAGTCAACTATTATATCCGGGAATAAGTCCCGAAATCCGCTTTTCGACCTTAACCCGACACGATTTAAAATAATTAATCGAATCCGAATTAAATAACGAAACCCGAAAATATTTTCAAGCCTTGGAAAAATAAAGCGGAATTATTTTGTCCCCAAATTGAGTAACAAGTTTATGCCGGAATTGTTTCAAACAATTTAAATAAGTCGTTGGCTCGAGAACGGAAATTTTCATAATTTTCCGAATTAACGGATCAAATCCGACATAAATAAATATTTAAATAAAATAATAATTTAAAATTTTTCCGGTCTTTACAACTTGGTCTCTAAGTTGACTCACGGTCTGTAAGGAACTCAAAATTTGCGTTCCTATAAACCCAATTCAAAAGCGGGTACAAGTATGCAATAGATAGCTTAAAAATGGGTTTGAAATTCTTACACCAATGGATTTAGTGGTCAGAATTAGTTCATAAGCAAGATTTCATTACTTTCATTACACTTCAATATCAGATTTCATTACTTTCATTACTTTTTAAATTCTGATTTCTGTCACTGCTGTCATAACACTTCAATATCAGATTTCTGTCATAACAAACAGCTGAGATTTCTGTCACTGCTGTCATATAAGAATTGAATGATTTTGAGGTATAGAAAAACTTATGGTTAATTTGTTTCAACCGAAAGCTGAGAAGATAAATAAAAAAACTATTTTTAACTATAATAGAAAGCATAAATAAAAATGATAATTTTTAAACGGGGAGTTCTGATAGAGCTCGTCACTAATCTCCACCTCCTATACTTAGCGATTTCATTATTATTAAAAATTATGATTTTTTTAAAAAATAATTTAAAATTCTAATATTTTTAACTATACCAGATTTCATTACTTTCATTACTTTGTAAATACTGATTTCTACCACTGCTGTCATAACACTTCAATATCATATTTCATTACTTTGATTACTTTTTAAAAAATTTAATCTCCACCTCCTATGATTTTTTTTTTAAAATAACTCTTCAATATCAGATTTCATTACTTTTTAAATTCTGATTTCTGCCACTGCTGTCATAACACTTCAATATCATATTTCTGTCATAACAAACAGCTGAGATATCTTTTATTTTCTTGTTGTCATAATTGTCCTTACTCCCTGGTTTCGGCCTCCTATCCTCCTGCCTTCGAGTCGACAACAGAACTGTTGTGTCTGAGCTTGATCTGCGGCCTAAACCGACATATTAAATTCAGTTCATGTGTCAAGTAAAGAAAAGTTTATATGTTTTAAAAAGAAAATACCAGTGACACTTGGGAGATAGACTTATGGTTAATTTGTTTCAACCGGAAGCTGAGAAGATAATTTAACAAAATTATTTTTAACTATACTTGAAAGCATAACTAATAAATTATGATTTAAAATAAAATAATTTTTAAATATTTTTAACTATACTAGAAAGTATAAATAAATAGTACACAAACAGGTTAGATAACTCCTCAATACCAGATTTTATTAGTTTCATTACTTTTTATATTCTGATTTCTGTCATAACTCTTCAATATCAGATTTCTATCATTGCTGTCATTACTTTTTTATATTCTGTTTTCTGTCATTGCAGTTGCTGCTGCATTTTCAGCTGCATTTTGTGTTTTTTTATTATTGCGTTTTTTGTTGTTTTATCTTGTATTTGTACATTGCCTTCGAGATAAATATATAGCCCTCATTTCAATTTTTGGGCATTTTAACTAAATTTAGTTAATTTTTTCATATAGTTGAATTCAGTTCTGTCTTAATCCCGTCATCTGTTGGAAACACCCTCTTGATTTGCTTGGGGTACGACCGTAAGGGACTCAGGGTAGACCATACTTTAAGCAGGATTACACGACAAGTACAAATTGTATACTAAAAATACCTATATGACTAGTAAAAGGAATTAAAACTGAATGACAATCTTAATACTAAGAGTTTGCATCACATGTGATGTGAGCCAATGTTATTAGATTTCAACTAAAGTAATCAGCTCTTCAGAAAGTCATATTTCAGTTCTGCTAATCTCCACTTCAGCTTTTTCAACTTTGGGTTGTAAACATATTTTTCTTCCTAACCCAATCAAGTAATCAACCATCACACAAAAACCCTTCAGTGCCCACTTAGCTAAAGTCAAATAAAGAAGTTAGTGAAATCACTCAACAAGAAAATGTCATCAATCACATAAGAAACACTAGTACAAATATAGGGGGTGGAGCACGCATATAGGGGGTGGAGCACGGTAAGTTGGGTACGGTTTTTGACAAGCGTGCTTATTTTTTTATTTTAAGCACGGTTTTATATTAAAAGTGTGTTCCCGACCCCAAATTCAACTAAAAGCAACACACTTTACCATAAAACCGTTCTCGTTTATTTCTAAAAAAATATTTAGACCGGTTTTCGTGTAAAGTGTGCTTAAAAAAACTTAAAACGAACACGGTTTAATTTTCAAAGTGTGTTCCCAAAACCAAATTTGACTAAAACAAACACGCTTTGCTATAAAACCGTTCTCGTTTATTTGTAAAAAAATATTTAACCCGGTTTTCGTGTAAGCGTGCTTAAAAACATTACAACGAACACGGTTTAATTCTCAAAGTGTGTTCCCAAAACCAAATTTAACTAAAACGAACACGCTTTCTATAAAAACGTTCTCGTTTATTTCTAAAAACTATTAAGCCCGATTTTTATGTAAAGTGTGCTTAAAAATAAATTAAAACGAGCACGGTTTCATTTTACAAGTGTGTTCCCAAAACCAACTTTAACTAAAATCAACACACTTTTCTATAGAACCGTTCTCGTTTGTTTCTAAAGGAATAATTAGCTCGGTTTTTACGTAAAGCGTGCTTAAAAAAAATTAAAACGAACACGGTTTTATAAGAAAAGTGTCTTCCCAAAACCAAATTTAACTAGTGGGAACACATTTTTCTTTTAAAGCGTTCTCATTTATTCTTATAAACCGTTCTCGAAAAAATAATTTTTTTATATCTAGAGTTTTTTTAGTAATTAGATTAAGTAAATGCACAAAGTTACAACAAAATTCCGTAGCTCAGGTGGTAGGCGTGTGAAGCGGACGAATTCGTATGAGGGTGCAAGAGGTTGTGGGTTCGACTCTTGGTTCGAGAGGTAAGGTATTGCATTGGACCATTGTTGAGATGGATATATCCGTTTGAGAGATATATGAAAGATCACACTTTTTATTTAAAGTGTGCTTATTATTAAGCACGGTTTGAAAAAAAGTGTGTTAAAACTTTTTTTTTAGCCCACTTCAAATGAAGCGTTCTTATAATTCGAGAACGGATATTGGGTGTATGACAATTTTAAAAACGCTTCAACACAAAACCGTGCTTAAAATATGGGATCACGGTTAAATAATAAGCGTGCTTGTTTGGGAGCGCACCCACTATAAGCACAGTACGAGAAGTGTGCTCCCATGCATAAAAAAAGTGTGCTATGGTCCCCCTTTTTGTACTAGTGAAATGCTAATAAGAAATTGTTCTAAAAGAAAAATACAATGGATAGCGAATGGATAATTCACACCGTAAGAAATTAAAAAAAATAAAATAAAATAAATGAGATAGACAGATTCAATAAATAAATTATTAACTTGCTAAAGCAATAACAGTATAATGCTAGGAAGGCAAAAACATAGCAATTCGCTAAAGCAGTAGTATTATGTTGGGAAGGCTAAAACGTAGCATGATTAATTTCAAGCGTTGTCTTTCTAGCATGCTTGATTTTTTTGCCCTAGTTTCATGAGAAAAGTTTTTTTTGTTGTTTTATCTTGTGTTTTGTACTATTCGATTATTGATTATTATGTTTTGTTTGGAATGGTTGACTTCATCTTATATTATAGTTGTATATATATTTAGAAATTATGAATTATTAATATTATAGATGAAATTCTCAATTACTATTTAAATATTTAGAACTATGAGTCGAGAATGGATGCAAAAAAGTCGTTTGTCTCAAGAATATGCTGATGGTGTTGAGGAGTTCATTCAGTTTGCCATTGACCATGGTGTTGATCCAAAGAGAATACGTTGTCCATGTGTAAAGTGCTCTTACGTGAAATGGATTACGACCGACCAAATAAGGGACCATCTTATTACTAAAGGTATTTCTCAAGATTACACACGATGGATATGGCATGGAGAGGAAGCTAATGATTGCTCGACTTGTCATGAGACAGAAGAAAATGTGAGATGTGATTCATTTCAAGCTGATCGGATTGAAGATATGATACACGATGCCCAAGGCAATTTTCAAAAACAGGATAATACGTTTGAAAGCTTATTAAGTGATGCTCAGAAGCCCTTGTACGCTGGTTGCACAAGTTTTACAAGAATGTCTGCTCTTCTAAAATTGTACAACTTGAAAGCCAGCCATGGATGGACAGATAAGAGCTTTACAGCACTACTTGAACTTCTAAAGGAAATGCTTCCACCGGATAATTGTCTTCCTCAACGTACATATGAGGCAAAGAAGATCTTGCGCTCTATAGGATCAAATTATGAGCGAATACATGCATGCCCAAATGATTGCATACTTTACCGAAAAGAATATGAATCCTTGGATAAGTGCCCAAACCCTAAATGTGAAGCTCCACGGTATAAGAAGAATGGTGCTCCCTCAAAGGTGTTTTGGTATTTTCCGATAATACCAAGATTTCGACGTTTGTTTGGTAACCCTAAGGATGCAAAGAATTTGACATGGGATACAGATGGAAGAAAAAAAGATGGGAATCTTCGACACCCAGCAGATTCTCCACAATGGAAAACAATTGATGCATTATACCCTGAGTTTCAAAAAGAGGACAGAAACTTACGCCTTGCTCTTTCCACGGATGGTATGAACCCTCACGGTAATCTTAGAAGAAATCACAGTACATGGCCAATGGTTTTGGTGGTATATAATCTCCCACCGTGGCTTTGCATGAAGCGCAGATACGTGATGTTATCAATGTTGATTTCGGGGCCGAGGCAACCGGGAAACGATATTGATGTTTATTTGGAACGTCTTATGGAAGACTTGAAGCTCTTGTGGGAAGATGGTGTTGAAGTTTATGATGCACATCGTAAAGAGAATTTCCGTCTTCGATCAATGTTATTCTGCACTATAAATGATTTTCCTGCTTATGGAAACCTTTCGGGATATGTTGTGAAAGGACACTATGCATGCCCTATCTGTTTACAGAAAACTTGTTATTACCAATTGAAGCATGGTAGGAAGATTGTTTACCTTGGAAATCGTAGATTCTTGCCTTCGGAACATCGTTATCGAAAATTACGCAAAGCTTTCAATGGATCACCTGAAGAAGAAATGGCTCCACTCCCATTATCTGGTCAGCAAGTGTTCAATTTGGTTAAAAAGATAGAGATAATATTTGGAAAAACAGGACGCATTGGTTCTATAGATGGTTGGAAAAAGAGATCGATATTTTTTGAACTTCCGTATTGGAAAGATCTCTTTGTGAAGCATTGTCTCGATGAGATGCATATTGAGAAAAATATATGTGACAGTGTAATTGGAACATTGCTCAATGTGCCTGGGAAGTCAAAAGATAGCATTAATGCTAGAAAGGATTATGTTGAGATGAATATAAGAGGGGAATTAGCACCAGTAATTGATGGAAGAAGAAATTTCTTACCTCATGCTTGTTATACTCTATCAAAGAAGGAAAAGGAGGAATTTTGTAATTTTCTCCATGATGTCAAAGTTCCAGATGGTTATTTCCAATATTAGAAGTCTTGTGTCATTGAAAGACTTGAAGCTCATAGGATTGAAATCTCATTATTGTCACGTTCTCATGCAACAAATGTTGCATGTAGCTATACGTTCTATATTACCCAAGCATGTACGGTTTGCCATTACAAATCTTTGTTTCTTTTTTAACAAACTATGTAGTAAAGTGATTAAGCCCCAAGAATTGTCAACTTTACAGAAGGGTATTGTTGTTACCCTTTGTCAATTGGAGATGTATTTCCCACCTGTATTTTTTGACATGATGGTGCATTTGAAATTGCACTTAGTTCGAGAGGTTCAACTTTGTGGTCCTGTTTATCTCAGATGGATGTACCCATTTGAGCGATACATGAAAATATTGAAGGGTTATGTGAAGAATCCGAATCGGCCAGAAGGTTGCATTGTTGAGTGTTACATCATGGAAGAAGTCGTGGAATTTTGCAGTGATTACTTGATAGATGTTGAATCCATTGGTCTCCCAAAACGACATCCTTCGGTCCAAGTAGAGTGGAGGGGAACATCAGCGCTCAATACACTGAATGTTGACCATGAATTACGCAGAAAAGCACATCTATATGTGCTTCACAATACCGAAGAAGTTCAACCATATATCGAAGATCATGTGAAATATGTGAAAAGTGCCAATCCTAGAAATGTCAGGGATGAGAGACGGGTTGCAACTGAACGCAACCAAACCTTTGGTAATTGGTTTCGAAAGTTTATAATTGACAAGATGGAATCAGGGGAAAGTGTGTCAGATGATTTGAAATGGCTATCTCAAGGTCCTAAAAGTCAAGTGATCAGTTTCACAAGCATGGAAGTGGGCAGCTGTACGTTCTATACCAAGGAACAAGATGATAAAAGTGTACAACAGAATAATGGCGTGACACTAGTGGCTCAGGCAATGCATGTGGCTAGTGCAAAAGACAAGAATCCTGTGTATGCAAGTATGTCATATTATGGGGTAATTGAACAGATTTGGGTGTTGATCTATACCGATACGATACAATTTCCCGTGTTTTATTGTAAATGGGTTGATAATAATAGTGGTCTTCAGAATGATGAAATGGGATTCACTTTAGTTGATCTTAATAAAGTTGGTTATACCGATGACCCATTTATATTGGCCACACAAGCTAGACAAATATTTTATGTTCCAGACCCTATTGACCAGAGGTGGTCTGTTGTCATGTCAACCCAAATGAGGAACATTTGTGAAGATGGTGAAGATATGTGCGAAGAGAGTTCTAGTATATTTTCGGTGACACCTTGTCTCGAAGATGAGAACCAAGATATTTATATAAGAGAGGATCACGCAGAAGGCATATGGATTAATGAAGATAAACAAGCACAAAGCGAAACCTCTAATACATCAAAGCGGATGAAGAAAAGAAAACACAACCAAATATAAGAATATGTATGCATTAGTGTATTATGTTAATTTATATCTTGATTGATTTGTTTAAATTTAATTGACTACATTCATTTTTATAATTCACTAATGTTCTTTTTATATAATGCAGATGACTTCTAAGAAGCACTCCGCTACAACTAAAAATGTAGCGTCTTCAACATCACGTGGAACTAGAGGAGCTACCATGGCAAAGGAGATTACTAAAGCAATTGCCAAGGGTGATAAATTTGAAGTTGAATGGGATGATCACGGGCAGTCTATTGGCCCATGTGCAGCTGAATTGAAGAGCTTTATTGGCACGACTGTTAAGCGGTTGGTGCCGATCACATATTCTGATTGGCGTGTTGTTTCACAAACACTAAAGGATTTGGTTTGGAAAGAAGTTTTGGTAGTATATCTTAATTTTAAGGTTCAAATTCAATACAAATTGAATTATAACTATTGTTTTAACTTTGTGCGTTGTAGACTGCCTTTATTCTTCCAATGCAAAAGAAGTCTTGGATGTTAAAGGTAGCAAACGCACTCGGGAGGAAGTTCAAATCAGACTTGACTAGATTCCATATGTGTGATAAAGATGGTGAGATTCTTCCGAGCCCTCGAGAATTGTATACTCAATACATTAGTGAAGATCAATGGAGTGAGTTTACTAAGAGTAGACAAACCCAAGAGTTCCAGATAAAACTCGTGCATTCTTTACTAATTTGGTGAAATCATAACCCTTAAATGTGCAATTATTATGGATAAACATTTGCTTGATAATAGGAATCAAGTGAGTTACATCGACAACTCTCTCTCAAGGTTGAGTACCCATATCGCGGGTCTCGTAGAGGTTATCCTAGGATACGTGAACAAATGGTAACAATTTAGATATGTTTAGTTTTTTCTTCAATAGTTTGCATCTTAATTTTTTCATTCTAATAACATTGGTATTGTTTTGGATGTTTAGAGAGAAGAGCTTGGTACTATTGGAGGACGACAAAGAAAAAAGGATGGGAGTTTTTCTAGTGATGTACAAGAGATGATAGATAAAATGGTGAGTAATGTTAACATGCTTTTATTAAAAAAATCTTCTATTTCAGTAACTTTTAGTGTTTTGAACTTATCAGCAACATATATCAGAACAAGAAAAGGCAGGAGAGATTGTGTTTTCTGGGAGAGAAGATTCATTGTCATTGGCATTAGAGAAGCAAGAACACCCGAGACGTGTTAGAGGGGTTGGTCAATATGTCACTATCACTGATTTCTTTGGAAATGCTAATCAAGATAAATCATTTGGAGGTTTAGGTGTTGGAAAGGCTGTTGTGTGTGCTGTCAAAGAAATAAAAGAGAAGATGGAAAACAAGATTATGGAAATGCAAGAAAGCCATGCACAATCACAAGCGAAATCTCAATCAGAAATCAAAGAAATGCAAGACTTTATTTTTCAGTTGCTTGAGAAAATGAAAAAGGATAATCCAGATATGCCAACTCCTATGTTTGGGAGCCATTCTACCCCGATTGACTTAAGAACTGAGGTAGTTTTTTGTAAATGACTCATTAGTTGTGGGCTTCTTCCAATCACCAAAACTTTAATAAAGTTTTGCATTTATGAATTCTTACTTTTATGTCTTGTAGGAAGTTGCTTCCGATACGTCAATTCCAGTGCATAATCACCGGCCTGTCAAGGCTTCATCTATTCACCAAGCTACTGTAAATGACTCATGAGCTGAGGTAATTTGTTAATATAATGGTAACTTTATCTTAGGAAGGAAAGGTATTTAATAATTCTTAGTTTTGTGTTATAGGAATTGGCTTCAGATTTGCCAACCTCTAAGTCTGGGATCCATGTGCCCAAAGTGTCTAATGTTTATCAGTCTGTCAAAGCTTCTTCTAATCACCAACCTACCCAAATCAACTCATTAACTAAGGTAATTTGTTAATGTTATGATACTTTGTCGTAGAAAGGAAGATTATTTACTAATTGTTACTTTAATCTTTTGTACAAATTTGCTTGAAATTTGTCGACCTTCAAGTCTGGAATTCATGTGCCTGAAGTGTCTAAGGTTGATAAGTTTGGCATGGCTTCTTCTATTCCCCAAAATGCCCAAACAGACTCATCAATTGAGGTAATATTTAAGGTAATGATAACTTTATTTGATGAAGGGAAGTTATTGACTACTAGGTAAATTTATGTACTTACTATAGGAGTATGCTCCATGCTATTTGTTTTCGCCAAATATACAGGAAAAGGTTGTTATAGGAAGTGTTTGTCGATCCACCTCGAGTGCCATATTATTACACCATAAACCACTCGAGCCAGGTTTTGTTAAAGTTTGATGTATATATTTGTACCTTTGTTTATTGCATCTTTTGACTTCATATTTCATTCGATCTCCAAAGAAAAGGTTCAAAAGAATATAAACTTCTGTAAGAATGGGCTAAAATGCAAGAAATAGAGTCTGCACAAGTTTTGAGCTAACCATGCAGGAATTCGAGCGAAAACGGAGTCAAAACGGAGAAGCCAAGTGAAGCTGAGAAGAGGTAGATATCGACCCTAGACCCAGATATCGACCTCTGGGGTAGATATCGACCGTCAACATAGATATCGACCTCAACATAGACATCAAGTGAAGCTGAGAAGAGGTAGATATCGACCTTAGACCCAGATATCGACCCCCAGTGTCGATATCGACCCCCATATCGACCTCAACATAGAAATCGACCAGAGCTGAACAAGTCGAGCAGGAACAGAGACCTCGATATCGACCCCTGGTGTCGATATCGACCCCTTATCTCGACAGAAGATAGACTCGATTTCGAATGCGGATTGAAACTATATCTTCAAGGAGGCACGGAATTATCTCACACTTTCAAAGATAGAGGGCAGCTGAGGTTTATCTATCCTTTACCTTTAAGTTATTTAAAGTTCTTATCAAAATAAAAGACCTATCCTAATTGTTCGGATAGAGTTATTAGTTTAGATAGGAGTTACAATCCTTGGATAGCGAGGATTAGTAGCCTATAAATAATGCCCTAGGGGCTGATTTGTTAGACAATCATATCCTAGAACAATCCCATCATCCAATCGAAGAGTTAGAGTTAGAGTTAGAGAGAAGTTTTAGGGTTTGACGTTTGCGAAAGTTGACGTTGAGTTGTAAGGCTTCGAAGTTTAGTTTAATGCAAGTTTCTTCCTTTTAAATAACCATGAATTCCATGATGAGAAGCGAGTAGTTCCCCAAAGCTCTTAGGGTCGGGGTGAGGCTGACGTTAGCCATGCGCGCTTGAGGTAAGTATTTGATGTTGATATCGTTGTGTCTATCTCTCCTCCTACGATTCTATGTTTAGTCCTAATCGAAAGAAAAGGGGTTCATGCTAACAACTTGAGTTATAAACATAAAATTGGTAGAGACAATTAGGTTTATTTGAAAGAGTAATCCTAAGAGTTGGTGTACGGCGAAAGCTCGTCCCTCGGGTGAAATAGCGCAATTGTCCGTCTTATTTATCTCATCGCATGCATTGGTTAACGTTGTGGTAAACCCTAATCCTAGGAGTTGCTTTTTAAATAGTTTATACACATAAAACCCACTGTTTTATTTCTGTTCATTGCTTCTCTCTCCACTCTTAAATCTTCGGCCTTTCTTTGCCGACGAACAACAAACACACTGCAGGGAGACATCGATATTGACCCCAGACGTCGATATCGACCACTGAGTTCGTCGACAGTTTTCTGAGTCGACGACGAACATCGCTGCGGAGTTTGCTGAGCATCGATATCGACCCTTTTTGTCGAAATCGACCCTTCTGTATCGACTGGCAGTCTTCTGAGCCAGTCGATTTCGTGAACTGACATCGATATCGACCCCCACCAGTCGATATCGACCACTTGTTTTTTTTGTCTTTGTAGGTCTTCTATTGCAGAGAACATCGACAGCCGAGGTCGATATCGAGGCCCAAGGTCGAAATCGAGGCTACTGGTCGACACAGACTTGAGATTTCCGAGGCTACTAGGATCCCGCTGACACGCCTCCTCGTGGATCGATCCTGACTACCCTTCCACTACAACGGGAGGAAGTCTTGTAATTATTTGCTTAGGCTAGGAGTTGGTTTACGTTTATTACATATTTATTATTTGTAATTACTTGACATATCATCCTCTTGCAACAAAAAAGTTCAAGTGATTACCCTGCTGCAAGGTGATGTAGAGCTTCCACAGATTACTGATGAAGCTATTACAGTATATGATGTTGCTGGCAGTTTTGTTGCATGGCCCGCTAACCTAGTTTCAACAAGCATGGTATAACACTTCAATAGTGTTTCTTAATTTACATATTTTCTTTGATTTGCTTTAGTTTTTGTAGATTTATTAGATTGAATTGTGATACATGTATTTAATCAGAAGGAGTCAGAGCCACCATGAAAGGATACATGTGCTAGTGGTAAGAGAAAAGCTATGACAAATGAACCTATCGACCTTGTCCCTTCGAACACGACGACCAACTCATTCTTTGAGAAGATTTCGTGTTTTGCTTGGTATCACCGTGCCATGGGGAAAACAGCGCGTTGTATCAATCTCTCCAAGTCCATCATGGGATTTGAACATGAAATAATGGTTGGTAAGCTAGACGTCGGGATACTCTTGGAGAAAAAAGGAATGGGGGCTGCTCATGTGTCACTATATATCAAGTGAGTTGGTACCATTTACAATACAAACTGTTTTTTAATATAAAATGTGCTTTCTCATTTACTTTGTTGGTAGGTACTTGTGGGACAATCATTGTAGCATGAATGATCATATGTATGGATTCCTTTGCCCTTCAAGTGTTTCTCCTGGTCGTAAGTCATTAAGAGACCGCCAACAATATGTTGCTAAAGCAATCATGGGCGACATTGAAATGAAGATGGTTTTTGCACCATACAATCTTGGGTAAATAATCTATCAATAGATTTCAAGCTCATTGACGCAAGGATTGAATTTACGTTTAATGCATATACAGGTCTCATTGGGCTTTAGTAGTTATTAATGTCAAAGATGGTATCGTGTACTACCTTGATTCAGTTGGTGACAAGATTCCTTTAGATGTCATCGGTTTTTTCGAGACGTAAGTCAATTTATAGTAATATAATTACTTGTGACATGACATCTTATATATTTTAGTTATAATTATGTTATTATTTTGGTTGGACAGGAGCTTAAAGGTGTTTTGGGTTGATAGGCAACGAAAGAAACCTCGTATGCAAAAACGATGAGTGAAAGTACATGTAATATTTCTATCTTTATTACTTTCTTATATGAAGTTATTTGATGTGTTTTTACTAATATATTTGTCATGTCATGATTGAAGTGTCCTCGAAGTTCAGGAAAAGTTGATTCTGGATACTACATGCTGAGATTCATGCGAGAGGCCATTGAAAAACGATATACAAACACGATCCCAGAACAGGTTTAGTTTAACCTTGTACATATATATATATATATATATATATATATATATATATATATATATATATATATATGAATTCATTTGATTGTTTGTATATCATAGGAGTTTATATCGATATAATTTGTCTTCTATTTTGTAGTACTACAGAAGACAACACAATACTTATAGCAAAGAAGAAATTGATGAGATCCGAGTGGAGTGGTTGGATTATTTCAGTCAAATCAATGATGACTAGGTAAAATTTGATAATTTGCAGTTACTAAAATCTATAATAATGAGATTATAGCTACTTGAGTGGCATATATATTTGGTACAACCTAACATGATCAATCTTATTTGAATTGCTCAGGTAGTTAATGAAGTCCAGGTTGAAAGGTTGAAACTATTTGATTGAGCTAGAGCTAGGTAAATTTGGACATTTATGTAGGGCTGGACATATTTTTCAATTTGCCATTCAATATTTTAGGGTATTATGTTTTCCTGAACATGTATTCTAATTTCTAGTTTTATTTCCGTTGTTGAAACTTGATATCTCAAATCAATATGATTTGATTAGGTATTTTGTTATTTGATTGAATTGATTAATTTGTAGTATTGTACGTTTGATTGGTTCTGCGAAATGGTAATGAGGTTAATTTATTTATTTGGTTTTATATCGTTTACGTTGATTGTGAAAATTAATTGAGAAATGTGCAGATTGAATGTATGCACAGGGAAAACAGTTGTGAGATTATTAAAATATTGTGTATATATATAAAAAAACTTGTTTTTTATCTCGGTTGATAGTATGCGTGATAATAAGTGTTCCCGCCAGCGCCAAAATTTAAAATTATATCGCGGTTATATAAGTTTATATCACGGTTACGATCAGGAATATAAAGTCTTCCTGTATTGGCGCCACATTATTTATCCCAGTTCATATGGATTTTATCACGGTTATGAACTGGGATTAAAAATGTGTGTACAATATTGCGCGTGTTTCTTAGTACGGTTTTAGGGGGATTTATCACGGTTATGAACCGTGATATATACCCTCTTTTTATCCCGTTTCTGTCACCCTATTCTTTTTATCCCGCAATAAAATAAGACGGTTAAAAACCAGGATATATGGTCACACGGAACCGAGATAAAACAGTGTATTTGGCCTAGTGCTAATAGCAATTTTCCTTGTCCTGTGGTTTTCCTTTGGTGACAATAGTGGTGACACTGTTTTTACCTTGGTGATACCACTAATAACATTTGACCATTCTTTTCCTTAGTATTATGGTGGTTACACCACTTTATAGACCCTAAACCCTAAATCATACTCCCTCTGCCTCGAAATTTAGGTCGTTTTAGTCTTTAATTCTTGTATCAAAATGTAGGTCGTTTTAGGTTTTTTAGGTAGGGAATAGTAATAATTTGTATCGATTTGTGTGTTGTTGACTTTTTCAAAGATTTTGATTGGTTAAAAAATGTAGTGGTTATTAAAAAATAATAAAATTTATGAAAAAGTTAGTGGAATGATGATATTGATTGAGGGGTGATTGTTTTATTAAAACTTATGCAAAATCCTAAAACGACTTAAATTTTGAGACGGATGGAGTATTGTACAACACATGTGATGACAACTTTATAATATCACTAGAATATAGTGTCACCATGTAATTATTACCACTTAAAATTATCATAAATACAAAAAAAATGTAAAAATTTAAATTTTATATGTAAATATGCCTATTGAATTTGCATAATGAGATGTCACTGTTTTCCACTTTAATATGCAATCATACAAACATGCCAGTATTTTACTTAACAAACACAATTCTTAAATAATAAAAAAACGGAAATTTCGCGAGGTAACCCTGAGGTTACGCGTAATTCGCATGGTAAATAAGAGTTTCTGATATTTCTCCTGGTAACCTTGGGGTTTGGAAAAAATTTGTCTCACGTCCAGAAAGTTTACTTTGCCCAAAAAACGTCATTTTTAAATTATAAGTGGGTAAGTAATGTAATATTAACAAAATTTGTGGATTGTTTTCACAATTACAAAGCTTTTCAATTTTTTATCTGAACGATAGAGAGAGATGAGCAGAGGTAGGCGATAGCAGATCGAGGGAGGAGAAGACGACAGCAGCGGCACGCCGGTGGCTACACAACGGGGACGGGTGAGAGAGGCCGGCGGCGGCGCGGGCGGTGGCTATTTGCAACAATTCAACTCTGATTAGTTCCTAGGTTAATCAAAATGGTTATTTGCTTTGTGCTTCAGATACCATTTCTCAATTTGATCGGCATTGACATAGCACAGTGGGTTACAGTAGAACAAGCTTTGTAATTGTGAAAACAATCCACAAATTTTGTTAATATTACATTACTTATCCGCTTATAATTTAAAAATGACTTTTTTGGTCAAAGTAAACTTTCTGGGCGCGAGACAAATTTTTTCCAAACCCCAAAGTTACCAGGCGAAATATCAGAAACCCTTGTTTACCATGCGAATTATGCGTAACCTCAGGGTTACCTCGCGAAATTTCCGTAAAAAAAATATATCCTCTTTGATCTTCTTATTAAATGGCAATTTAATAAGAAAGATGCGAATTATGCGTAATATCAGAAATGGAATTCGTTTTATAAAATAAATGGAGGAATTTTTGGAAATATTCTAACATTGTCGGATTTGTTTTAGAAAGATGAGATAATAAGTTGATTAAAGGGGTTATGCCTTATAAATGGATTTTGGAAAATCTTGGGAAATTGGCTTACTTGTCTAACTTGTATGTGTATAAATTATGATATGTTGATATTGCTATGATATGATATGATATAGGATCTATGATGATATCTTGATCGGAAAAGCATGTCTTGATGTGTTATGTTTTTTAAGTATGAATTGTGAGATGCAATGTTGATTTATGCCCTTAAACGTGAGATTGTGATGTGTCGATATATATTAAAGTACGATATGACTTAGCGTATGAATATGACTTATATGTAGGGATTGATGATACATGATTACTAAAATGTAATATGATATGATAATGAGTTAAAGCACGATGAAACATTGAGATAAGATATTGATATGATGAGTTGAGATAATACATCGAGATGGTGAGTTATATTGAGATATGAGATATGAGATGAACAAATGATGATGAGAAAATGATAATGATGAGACATGTGGATTGTATGAAATGGTGTGTGATTGTATATGTTTTAAGTAACATTAGGAGTAGACTCATTTATATTACTTACATATGTGTTAGGTGATTATATGAGACGTGTTGGCTTTATGTATACCTACTTGTTGCCTTTTGCTGTTCTGCACTTCCAGGTAAGTCTCTACGGAGCTTACTCAGATCGAATAGATATTCCCTACCTTATGTGCATGATATACAAGGTGCTTGCATTCATGATCAGCATGCCATGTAGTATCCTGCTAGGTTGCATTGATCGTTGAGCATTCTATTTCTTTATGCGTATGTAAATAGAACGGCCGTTATCTATGAAGTAACTAGAGTCTTTGCTTGGGTCATAGGACGGCCTAGTCCCATCGGGTCCCGTCCTTAGTCAATCAAGTTATATGGAACTTCCTTTACTTATATTATGAGTATGATTACGAGATTTGGCTGCAGGCTTTATATATGATTACGGGTCGGGCCTGCGGGCTGATTTGATTATAATGGAATGGAATGCATTCATGAGCTAGCCAGTCTCCACCCTATCAGGAAGGGGGTGGAGGTAGGAGAGGGATATACCACTTGGTATTCTGTGATAAGGCCTTGTTATTATTATTATGCACTTGATCTTATGTGCATGCTAGTGTGTTAATATTCCGCCTTGCACCTAGAAGCATGATTATTAGGTATAGCGTATGTGTGTATATATTGTGGCGGCAGCACCCTTAATGAAGGGACAGACCCAAGTGGGCATCGATCTGATCCCGCCCACTGTTAACGTTTTTAGGTATTCATTACGCTTATCATTATTGCTGCTAATTTGGCTCTATGACTGCAGGGTCTAACATGGCGGAAAGAGAGAGTCGAGACTTTGACTTAACCAATTATTTAACGGTTTGGTTTGGATGTTTTGAACATGTTTTGATCCGGCTTCGCCATGGCAATCTTATGTATGAATTTGGAATCTTTCTTGGTTGTATGATCAATGAATTTCGCGACTTAGGCCATAGGGCAGGTACAGGGGATTTACCCCGGGGATTCCAACGGTCCCTCTCGGTTTTTGGGTATGAAATCCCACCTTTAAAGAAAAATTATTGATTTTAAGACCTTCAACCTGTACTCGGAGCACAAGATCCAACGAGAGCTTTTATCCCTCAAAACGTAACTCGGGAATCATAATGCCGGGCTGTTATAAAGTTGGTATCAAAGCTAGGTTTTGCGAACCGAGTACGATAGGTTGAAGTGGTTTTAAAAATGGCTCAAAGTTTTCAAATGGCTTTCAAAAGTTTTCGAAAGGGACAAAATGAATTTAATTGGACCTAACCCTAGACTAACCGGCCTTTAGGATCGAACTTGTGGGTAGAGATCCAAGCGGTAGACATCCCTTATGGATGTAGAATTCGGGGAACGGTAGGCAAAATACTAGATTTCTTTTACAAACAGGTTTCGAAGACTCCGAGGAGCCTGAGGTTTGGAGTAGCATGGGTTAGGATGCTGTGAGGTATTTGCCCCTCCGGTCAGCCGTCCCTCAAAGGATGGCATAGATCGTTTATGTGCTTTCATAAACTTCAAAAGGGATCATATTTGCCTCGTTGACTGCTTCTGTGACTAAGTGTTGTATGCCTAGGCTAGAAGTCTGATTGGTAGGCCTTGACTATGAAACATGTGTTGAATGTTTGTGCAAACGGGATAGCGGGAAAAACCTCATGCTTCTGTAGTCGGATTTCCAGCCCAGTGGAACAGTTCTTTCCATTGTCCAATCCTCCTTGAGGACTCCTAAAATTTCACCGTCCATCCCACAAAGTGTCTAAGTGTGTTGATTAGGTTAAAGAGTATCCACTCCCTCTCGTTCTGATTCCTATTTCCTGTCCCAAATCTTGATATTCCTACCGAGCTCTTCTGCTTGATGATAAGCTGATTGCATCGGAAGTTGTAATCGGATACAGGGTTACTTGAGTGTGTGATGAGAAATGAGTGTTCGCATGATTTCGAGTCTAGAGAGTGAGTCGTCCTTCTTGATTTTTGAAATGGTCGAACCGTGTCTTCTTGCCACAAGAGTCTAAACACGAACTCTACCATCCTCTTTCGGAAAGTAAAGTCAATAACCTCTCACCATACCATGATAAGATGTGCTAGAGTCCAACGGGAAATGGGGTGACGAGTCGGATGGGATGAGTCGATGATTGCCCTTAGGGATTTCTGTCTAATTATAATGGTAGCTTCTCTAGAATTGCATGAATTGATGGGATATTATGTACATTCTAAAAATGAACCTTGTGAATGATCATTAGCGAGAAGCTACATATGCCATTATATGCATGATTGTTACATTGCTTATGTCTCATGTTATACCTTGCTACAATTCTGTCATGATCGTATGTAGTTCCAACATGATCTACTTGGCTTGTTGCAATTGCCGTGATAATGATTGATTGAGTGCATGTGTCCCATATTAGGAATCCGCGTGATTGTTGCTCTACCTTGACTTACGTTCATGATAGTGTGGTTAGCTCTTCTTGGTATATATATATATTCCCATAAGATGATCTCCTTAGCATGTTACTCGTTGATGCCTCGATGATTATCGTGCCTTTTGTGACATCCGCTCGTGCTTGCATGGATATATGACTTGACGACTTACATGATCATACAACACGTATAGCATGACTACGTATGCACATGATACATGAATGTTATGTTGGACCTATTTGAATGACCTTGACTATTCATGCTTTGGTGTATATCTTGATATACATGTAGCTGATCTTACTTGCTAATATGTATATCATGCTTGTGCAAGTATTCATATATGAAATGTCTGTGATGCTTATTAAACTCTGCATGACCTCGTATCTCGAATGATCATTACTAGCCCCTCGCATGATTATGTGCCAAGCATGACTATTACATGAGATGATAGATTGCCAGTTTATCTCGCATGCACGTCTATGTAGAAATTGATTACATGTACATGTTATGAATACATATGTCGTTCTTCCTTGAGATAGTAACATGCTAGTGTGAGTTAATATGACTGATATGCTCCATAATAAATACATGCTTGTTTGCCACAATTATAACCTCATAGACGTCCATAAGGGCATCGTTGTCATTCTCGGGTTGGAACCTTGTCTCTAGTCTAGTCATCTTTAGCCTGGGTTCGTGTTCGAGTCTATTAGGAATCCGGATTTTCCGCCTTGTCCCTTCCCTCTCTCCGTTGACTTGGAAACCTATGTGATAGTTCTAGAATTGACATGATGATGAGTTCTGACGTGCTGACAATGATAGGCTGTGATGGTAGTAAATATCGCTTCAATGCCTTGGTGTTCTGATATGCAATGATGAGATGACATATTGACATTATGAGTTAACAATTATTGCATGAATGTCTTGCCTATAAAACATGAATCTCAATTGTTGGAACCATGATCTAATGATATGAAATGATATATGATAGGCTTTGTTAGTGTGTAATGATGAAGCGTTATGATGTGATAAGATGTTATCCTTCCTGTGGTCATTAGCATGATATGACTCGATGATTTGACTATATTATGTCTATATGTATAATGATTCACAATATTATTGACTATAGGGGTACCTTGAGTTGTGTGATATGGCTGACGATGTACTAATGATACTGTGGATATAGAGTGTTAGTACGTATGAGATATGTGATGACTTCCATGATTGTTTTCTGCTTGATTATGTGGGCTGAGGACTTGAGTTGTAGGATTGATCGATGATAGTGTGAGATAGAGATGTAGGGAGGCAATGATAGCTTAGATGGGATTGAGAGAGTTTTAAAACGGATAGGAGATAGTGGTTAGTGATTTGAGATGACCTTCTAGGTAGGCCTTAGGTAAGGAGTAGGATTAGAATAGCAAGTTTTCGAGAGAGTGGTTGTAGGATAGGTAGACTAGGCATGTTGACCAAGGAATTCGTATAGGGAGGATGTAGTGATAGGTGGGTTGTTGTACTAGGGGATGGTAATGATGTTGTTGAGGAAACTAGTTACGGATGACAATGAGATTTAGGGTAACTAAGGAATGCTTGAGGAATTATAGAATTTGAGATTAGATTATAGGTGTTGCGATTGAGAACGACCTTGGAAAGGAATGAGTTTCGGAATTGTTAGGGTAAGAAGTACAGAGTGTTTGAGAAAATCGTGGGTCTTGGGAACTCGGTTGGGGAATGTATACTTGGGGTTTCGCTCAGCTAATATTAGTAGTGTTTGGTAGAGTTATGAGTTGAGGACATCTAGAGACGTGATTGGAGGACTTTAGCATAGGGAAGGAATCGGATTGGTAAGTAGCACTCGACTTATTCATGAGGTATTAGGAAATGGGAGATGAACCTTCGAGGAAAATGGTGGTAGCTAGGTGAGAATATCGTTGAGGTTGCCCATAGAACCGATTGCTTGAGGTTCGAAATAGGAAGATTTTGAGTAATGAATGAGGGAACTAGTCCAAGTAGAGGATATTAGGAATGATAAAGGTTGAAGAATTTTAGGAGCTATGGTTAAATTGCGGGTCTTGGGTAATTCGGGTGAAGATTACATAAGAAATTGTAAAATGATCATGATTGGTAAGTAAAGGCTTTAAGCGGAAAGACATCGAGGTTTGAGGAATTGTAGATTTGGGCAATTAGGAATATGCTGAAATAAGGAACTAGAATAAGATGAATTGAGATGTTGCTTTTGGTAAGGCTTAGTGAGGATCGGAGTGACAAATTAGTATGATGAACATGTGGCTTACCTTAATCTTTTGGGACATGAAACGCTATGGTTCAGATCAAGTGGTCCTTGATGAGTTAGGTAGGTAGGATGTTTGTTGGTCACTTGGGATAGATGTGGTTGGGAAGGAACTCGATGATGCGTGGTTATGAGTTAGCACTAGAAGGTGTTATGGGGTAGAAATTATCGAGGGTAGGCGGTCGGGTAATTCTATCAAGGTGAGGTGCTCGTGTGTTTTGGGATGCGTGAGCCATTTAGGAAAATGAAACCTGCGTTGAATGTTGAGGACATAATAGGATGTTTTTGATGAGGTTAGCAGTGGAAGTCTGATCCTTAGAGGTGGGTTAGTAGTAATGCTTAGTGGTATCGAAAGTAAGACTCGAAGCTTGGGGTGACTTGAGATTTCTCCTTAAGGGATAATGGCTGGACGAAATCTTAAGGACATAGATGGCAGGAATGAATTTGGTAAGGAACACCTAGGATGAGGATGTACTCGATAGGAGTCTTGGTGGGTGATTGAGGTGTTGAGCTTGATAAAATAGGAAATTGGATGGTGGTGAATTTCGAGATGTGGGTTCTAGATGGTTAGGTGAAATGTTATGACTTGAGCCTGAATTGTTGAAGAAAATTGATCCTTAGATGACTCAATGACCTAAGCTTTGAAATACCTAGTAATCGCTTTGGGAATTAGGCTTTGATTGGCGGATGTATATGAGGCTAGAGAGGGTGTCTATGAGTGGGATATATGATAAGCGAGATGCAATTGTACTTAGGACTATGAACGGATTTGAGTTGGTAGACCTAGATGCGGTAGATCTTGACTTGAGAGTTGATGATGGAGATGAGTGGTGGTGGTGTTCTGTTAGGGTTGGTAGCTATACGCAGGTTTACTTGATGATGTGACCCATTGCTATGTGATGATAGGATAGAGACAACCGTGATATATGTTGTCCTTGTGATGAAATGAGAATCCTTGACATGAATAATTATATGATATGATGACCTTTGATATGTTGCTAGGTGTTAGGGTATGCGATTGACTTGAGAATGTGAATATGGATTGATATACTACATGACGTCTTGAGTTCTGAAATGTGAAACTGATAAAAACTGAATTGATAGGCCCTGATTCTGACTTGGAACTTAGGAAGAGAATATGGGATTAGCCCTTAGAGGTGGATGGTAGGATGATTGGGAAGTTGGGGATGTTTTGACTAATATCAGATTTGAAACATTTAGAACGAAGATTTAAAAAGAACTCACTCCAATTTTAAGAAAACTATTGTGATCCGGGTTTTTCATTATGACGCCCTACGAAGTGGATACAAGCATTTATGGGGGCACCTGTAGATTGCTTGATAAGACCTAGTGGAGAGGCTATGATGCTTTTGAGTTATGATATGACCGAAAAGTCAGAGTGAAGATGTGGTAGAGGCCCATACCACATTCTTGCTACGACCGATTGGGAGTATGATGATCACGGCGACGGGACTGTGAGACCTCATGGGGGTACTTGTGAGGTACTTACAGGATCAATGGAATGATCCTTGGACTCACCTATTTCAAACTTCATCCCCTCGCTTTAAAATGATTGTGTCTCGAGGACGAGACTCATTTTTAAAGGTGGATGAAGTAAAGGCTCAGGTTTTGGAATCATGATTTTCAGATATAAGAAATTAAAAATAAATTTAGAACGGAATTAATCGGATATTTTAAAAAAAACTCGTCTTTAGTTTAACAAATCAAACTCAAAACCCTTAATGTGGATTCCGACCAAATTTTGAAATTTATGCAAAATAGATTTTATTCCGCTTGCATATGCCGATAATTTGGATTTCATTATTAAATTCGGGTTGGGAATTTTAAAATTTATTTTGAACGAGTCGGGATAAGATCGAAAGAGTGGGTTTCGGGATTTGTTCCGGGTATTTATAAGATGAAAATTAGGGGACCACATATCCTTTTGTCTCCTTCTGTCTCCCAATTCTGAAGTAAGTCACAGCCTTGCCCTCATCCTTACTCAGACATACCTACGCCAACACCAAAGCATCTTTCCCTGGTTAATTCATAAAGAAATTGCAAAACCCACCTTCCCCATTTCAGTTTGGTTTCAAATCAAAACTCACTCCCATCTCCCATTTCACCTCCCTCCATTCTTCATCTCTTTCCCCTCTTTCCTCCCAGTTTTCGCCTCTGAACACCACCTCCCCGCACCTGTCAACCTCGTCGCCAGCCACCACACTCCCCTCTACTCCTCTGTTTCGAAGCCCCAAGCCCCACCACCACGAGCTCTTCCCCTCTGCCCAGCACCACCATCACCTCTGTCCATTCCTTCCCCCACCTCTGTCAAGGCCGTAGCCCCCCCCCCCACCTCCTTCTTCCCTGTTTGTCGAGAGCTCCCACCACCCCATTTCTTCCTCCTTTCCACCCCAAGATGCCGGAAGCAGCCTCGATGCCACCTCGGAGCTACCAGCAGCCGCAATAGCAGCTAGGAGGGACCCAGAGATCGTGAGTGCCGCCCTCGATTCTGAGCGAATTCGAGCGTTTTCGTACGAAAGAAGACCTCGGGTAAGCATCTCCTTCTTCTTCCCTTTCTTGCTTGTTCTATGGTCTCTCGTGTTATGTTTTGTGGTCGGCTTCGGAGCCGCCGAGTGACGTGGGGAGAATTGAATCGAAATATATAATAAAATATAAAGCAATACAACTCTTAGCCTCTTCAAATAAATTCAAGACTCCCCGCTATAGTAGTAGGGAATCAGGTTCGATCCATGAGGAAGCGAGTCAGCGGGATCCTAGTAGCGTTGAAGACACGTCCTTTATGTTCGACCAGAAGCCTCGATATCAATGTCAGACCTCGAAATCGACCTTTGCTGTCGATGTTCTCTGCAACAGAAGACCTGTAGAAACAAAAACGGTAGACGATATCGACTGGTGGGGGTTGATATCGATGTCAGTCCACGAAATCGACTGGCTCAGAAGTCGCGCTGCTAGTCGATACAGAGGGGTCGATTTCGACATAAGGGGGTCGATATTGATGCTTGCAGAAGTTTTCCAGGAGTCTCGAGATCGACTCAGAAAACCGTCGATCTATCAGTTTTGGTCGATATCGACCTCTGCTGTCGATATCGATGTCTTCTTGCAGTGAGTTAGTTGTTTTGTCAGCAAAGAAAAGGTCAAAGAATTAAGAATGGGAAGGAAGCAATGATCAGAAATAAGCAAGGGTGTTGGGTTTTTCGATGACTCAACGAACGACGGCCAAATTTTAATGTAAACTTAATAAAGGAAAAGTCTTCCAAAGCCAAGGATTACCGCGACGACAACCATGATAGAAGAAGTAAGAATCAACTAAAGATGCATGCTTTCATCATAAAGGAGAAGGCTTTCACCTAAACTGACAAATAGGAAAAGAGATTTTTCAATTACTTAACCTAATTTGTGTCTACCTTTGTCATAATTGAGTTTATAATCTTTCAAATAGAAACCCTAATTACTACCCAAGTTTTACAACATGAGTTCCTTAAATTTTCATTTAAAGATGAAGCACAAGGTAGAGGAAGATAAAAGATACATTCTTTAGTGACGTACTTACCTTACCATCATGGCTATCGTCGGGCTCACCCCGACCCTAGAAGAAAGGGAGACTACTCACTCATGTTGATTGTAGACATGTCTTGAATTGAAATAACATGCATAAATGGAAAATTTCGAATCTTTACAATCTCAACGCCAACTATCGTAAGCGCTTGAAACTTTAAAGCTCAAAAACTCTAACTATCTATTGTCTATTGTCCTTGTCTTGCTTCTTGTCTTGGATTCTAAGATTGGATGATCTAACAAATCAGCCCCTAGGGCTTTATTTATAGGCTACTAATCCTCGCTATCCGAGGATTGTAACTCCTATCTAAACTATTAACTCTATCCGAACAATTTAGGATAGGTCTTTTATTTTGATAAAAACTTAAAGGAAAAGATAATAAACAACTACTAATATCTAAAAGAACGAGATAACTCATGGCTTTGATGATAGACTTCACAATCCGAGTCTCAAAATCGGATTTATCTTTTGTCGAGGTAGGGTCGATATCGACACCAGATGTCGATATCGATGCTTGTGTTTCTGCTCGACTTGTCCAGCTCCAGTCGATGTCCATGATGATGGTCGATATCGATGCATGTATGTCGATATCGAGGCTTTCTTGTCTGGTCTGTGTGGCCTATCTCGATGCTCAGAAGTCGTGTCGAAATCTAGGGTCGATATCGATGTCTCCAATCGATATCGACCTCTTCTCAGCTTCACTTGGCTTCTTCGTTTTGACTCCGATTTCATCGAATTCCTGCATGGTTAGCTCAAAACTCGTGCAGACTCTATTTCTTATACTTTAGCTCATTCTTACACAAGTTTATATACTTTTGAAGCTTTTCTTTGGAAATCGAATGAAATATGAAGTCAAAAGATGAAATAAACAAAGGTACAAATATGTACATCAAAACACCCCATACTTAGACTTGCTTGTCCTCAAGCAATAACCAACACCTACAACACACCCTTCAAGTCTTCGCCTTTGTCAAAAGCAACATCATAAGCGGTAGCAAAGTAAAGCAAGTGAATTTAACGTCATAGCACATATTTAGGCGATCCATAGGCATATGCAATTTTGATCCAACCTCACAGGGATAATGTGTTTGCTCTCAACTCTCATGTGTTTAGGCTATGAAGATCAACTCTCAACTCAATTCCATATACAATCTCATAAACATTGCAATTTATAATAATCCACTTCGCAACCAATTATGAAAATGAAATAAGAACTATCAGGAGGACTTTCGCTCAATGGAAGAGTTCAAAGAAGACTCCATTCGGCGGGGTTGTAATGGGGCTTGGTATGAAATAAAAGGTATGGAATTATTTGGCTATGTGGTGCTTTTAAAATTCGGGAATCAAGACTCCTAAATCTCAACACTTGCAATACCCAAACCATAACTCCTCATAATATGCTCTAAAAATGCATTCTATCAACCCTTCTTCCAAGTTCTAATATATCTCTTAAAAATATAACACTTGTATGAATAAAAGATTTAAGGATTTTGGCTCATGCACTATATATAGATATCTTTATTTATATTTTTTTTCGGATTTTTTTTTTCGAAAATAGTAAGTAAATATGTGCATTTATATGTTGAGCCATAAATCCTTTTACAAAATATGACAAAATGTAAATATGCCCCATCCTATAATTTCCTTGCTCAAAACTGGACATTATGCTCTTTTCTTTCCACAAGGCATTAGTCCAACCAATCTAAGTCTCAATTCCCAAATGGGGGTCAGGTTCAATTCGGCTAGGGATAATTTTATGGAGTTTGCAATTACAAGCTCAGGCTAATGTTCTGGCTTCAAGCAGGGATAATGCATGGTAGGTAAAGAGAGGATAAAAATGGCTTAAAAGATGCCTCCATCATTTAATTCTCGTAAACATAATCATATATATGCATTGGTTTTGAATAATTATCACAACATTTAGAGATGCATAGGAAGAGTAAATTCACTCAAGAAAGCGGAGGGATTTTTTATGTTCTCCCTATAGGTCAAAATTCTCACAAGGACAATTTTCGTTGGATTTGCCTTTTATCCTAGGATCATATGTGCTCAATTTCATCACAAGTTCACAATCTACATAAAAATTTCAAAGACTTAGGCTAAACCATCCAAATATGGCATAGGGTTTACATGATCAAGTCAGCTATTGAGTTTTCATCATAGGATATCTAAGTAGGGTTAGAAAATAAACATAAAAATAAACATGCATTTTTTTTTGTAGTTTTGACATTTTTGTATTTTTTTTTAGATTTTGACATTTTATAGACTTAACAAACTAAAAGATTAAGGACTTAAACTTTAAAATGCATAAATGTTTAAATATGATGCAATGCATACAAATAGAGTAGAAAATAAAATACAAGCCAAGTTCGCCAAGTTTTAATCCCTACCACAACCAGATAAAGCAGTTTATAATGTCCAAGTTTAATCCCCACCCCATACTTAAAGATTACAGTGTCCTCACTGTTAGAAAAGTAAAGTAGAGGGAAGGAATCACTCACGCTCACTTACGCTACACACATATCACTACTCAGGAGGCGGGGGAGGTGGCAACAGCAAGGGCCAACCCTGTGTAGGAGCTGACCCTGAGTAGTAGGTCGGGGCGCCCTGCGGGAATGTGGAAGGTCCAGCCTGCTGATCGAAGAAAAAGCCCATATATGAGCCCAAACCCTCGAGGAACCTCCCACAGCATTGCTGCTCCTCGCGCATCTCAGTGACGGAGAGCTCCATCAGAATGGGGGTCAGCGTCCCAAGATATAGCGTCCACCTCCGGCTCATGGTTGTAGAGTGGGGGTCTCCTCCATAGGGTGGGGTCAGCAGATGGATCTATATCCGTATGATATGGCTGCCCAGTCCAAGACTGGTACCAATCTGGGATATACAGCAAATCCATGAAATCGTGTCGCAGGCGCATCCCTGTCTGGGGGTGTCTCCATCCCTGTGCTCCTGGTGCGATGACTCCGCCCTGGCGCAACACCGCAGCGTCGAGGTATATGAGCTGGTAGGCCGTGTACCTCTCAGTGTGGACGCCTAGTCCCTCGGCGAGGATGGCCACCATGCCACCGTCCATAATGTCTGTAGAGACCGTGCGTATGCGGTCCACGATATGCTCGAGCCAGGCGTGGAGGTATGGTAGAGGGTCATCCTTGAAGAGCATCCTCCGTAGAGTCTCCGTCTCACGGTGTGTCGAGCGACGGAGCTCCGGCCTGGACCAAAGGGTACTCGCCAGGACCCTCAGGATTACCCTAAAAAGCGGACTCACAACCCTAGAGGTGAAGGAGTCAGTAGGAGCAGGGTAGGGTATACCTGATATGTAACTCCAGATGACATTGGGGTCCTGGACCCTGAAGGCGGCTGGAGTGTGGATGAACCCAAAAATCTCGCTCATCTCCTCGAGCGATAGTTTGTGTCGCCTGTTGCCGAGCTGGAAGATGACTCGACGGTCGGTCGAAGTGCGCTCGGGGACCTCCAATGTAGCCATAAACTCCCCAGTCAGAACGAGGTAGTGTGCCTCCAGTGGCTCAATCAGCCTGTGTAGAGAGACGTTCTCAAACGCCTCCGGAACGCCTGGGTGAAATCCTAGCTGGATCATGTCAGGTAGATGGTACCATCGTCCCCTGGTGGCTCGAGAATCAAATTCTCAGCTAGGGAGCGCTGCTGATCATCTTCAATGCGGAGCGCGTCCTGAGGGATGTTCTTGGCTCTAACCATCGTCTGCAAAAGAAACCATTGCCAAAGATAATTCTCCTTTGTATAAAATAGGGAGAACCCCATACTTAGATTCCATATTATGCTAGAAATTATGTAAAGGTAAATTGTCTAAGTGAAAGTGGTAATATGTTCTAAAAAGTAAGTACCTAAGGATGGCAATATATATAAACATAATTTCTTGAATTTTTAAGACTAAGGAACCTAATGGCTTATAGAATTTTAGCCCATAAAAAAAATCAGATTTTAAATCTCTAAAAAAATCAGAATATAAACCCCAAAATAAATAAGATTTACAAAATCAGCCCATATATATATATAATTTAGATTCATAGCCCAAACTTATGGAAAATTCCGATTATTTCCCCACATAAATTATAAAAGTTAGATCTCACCCCATTATATATAAAAATCAGATTTATGCCCATATACATACAAAAATCAAATTCATAATCCCCACATAAATTAAAAAATCAGATTTCATGCCCATATACATACAAATACTCTTTCACGCGCAATTAACGTTCAAACCCTAAACACCCAATATGTAATTTCTTCCCTAAATCAACTAATTAATCATGAAAATCCAGAAAAAAAATAGAGGAAGGGTGAGAAATCATACCAGAAGAGTGTCGGAATTAGGGGAGAAAGAGGCTACAACCGCAAAAATCAAGAAAACAACAACTGTTGTCGACAGGAGATGTCGAAATCGATGCCCAGGGGTCGAAATCAACCAGATCTGTGCGATGTCGGGGCTGCTCGTGGCGCGGTGGGCTCTCCGGTGGCTTGGGGTGGCCGGATCTGGTGCGCCTAGGCCTCCTATGGGTAGATCCGGCTCTGTCGGCTTTGAAAAAGAGGGAGAGAGAGAGTTATGGCGAGAAGAGGAAGAGAGTTGGGGGTGCGGATTTCGAATCTGGTGTTGCAGGGGGCTATGGTGATTACAGGGGTGGGGGCTGGTGATGACAGTGGTGGGTGGGTGCGTGAAAATGGCGATAGCAGGAGAGATATGAAGAAGAAGGGTGAAGAGGAGAGAGTGGCGACTAGGGTATCAAAACAGAGAGGGGGGTGTCGAAGTCGGGGGGTGATATAAAGGGATAAATCCCAAAAAAATAAAACCGAAAAGAAATTAAAATCTGACCTAGCACTTACCTCCAGCTGTAGTCGATATCGACCTTAAAGGTCGATATCGACCCCCCTTCTGCATCTGTGTTGTTCAGCCTGTCGCTCTCTTCTATCGGCCTGTCGATATCGACCATATAGGTCGATATCGACCTCTCTTCTGGGCTGGATTTCCCTGTTGGCTTTAGATAGAATAGCCACGAATGATCTAAAAAATATAAAATAGACTAAAAAATTAAAGAGAAAGAAAAGGAAAAGAACGGGTTGCCTCCTGGAAGCGCTTGAGTTTAAGTCGCTAGCTCGACATATTTCCCTTTTTGCGCTAGTTCAACGCCAAGGTGGCACGAATCTCTTCTTCCGGGTCCTCCTTGTCATAATATTTCTTTACTCAGTGGTCATTTACCTTAAGGGTTGATCCATCGTCGCAAAGTAAATCCACCGCTCCATGAGGGAATATTGTATGAACCTTGAAAGGTCCGCTCCATCTTGTCCTTAATTTCCCTGGAAATAAGCGAAGTCTAGAATTGAAAACAAGGACTTTGTCACCTACCTCATATGTTTTTGGCACCAACTTCCTATCATGCCATTTTTTAGTGCGCTCCTTGTAGATTTCGGCATTCTCATATGCCTTTAGGCGCAACTCCTCCAAGGCTTGTAAGTCAATGAACCTTTTCTTTCCTGCTTCGTCGAAATCCATGTTAAGCTCCTTAAGAGCCCACATTGCTTTATGCTCAAGTTCAACGGGCAAGTGACATGACTTACCATATACCAAGTTATAGGGAGTTGTCCGAAGTGGTGTCTTATAGGCCGTTCGGTAGGCCCAGAGCGCATCATCCAGTTTGGACGACCAATCTTTCCTTGAGCGGGAGACCGTCTTCTCCAAGATGGCTTTGATTTGGCGATTGGAGACTTCTACTTGGCCGCTAGTTTGAGGGTGATAGGGTGTTGCCACCCTATGGTTTACCCCATACTTAGCTAAAAGAGCTTCAAAGCCTCTCTCAATAAAATGCGAGCCACCATCTGAAATAAGAACTCTAGGAACACCAAAGTGAGGAAAGATGTTAGTTTTCATAAACTTAGAGACTACCTTCGCGTCGTTGGTCCTAGTTGCCACAGCCTCCACCCATTTACAAACATAATCCACAGCTACTAGAATGTATTTGTAGGGTCCTGAAGCAGGGAATGGTCCCATGAAGTCAATGCCCCATACATCAAAGAGTTCTACCTCTAGAATGCTTGTGAGTGGTGTCTCATTCCTCCATGTGATATTACCTGCACGTTGACACTCATCACAAGAGGTTACATAGTTTTGCACATCCTTGAAAAGGTTAGGCCAATAAAAACCACATTGAAGAATTTTCGCCGAGGTCTTGAATCCTTTAGCATGGCCTCCTGTAGGGAGAGAATGACAATGGTGAATCACGCTCTCTACCTCGTCCTCCAGGATACAACGTCGAAAGATATGGTCTTTCCCCTGTTTGAATAAGTAGGGTTCATCCCAATAGTATTGTTTAACGTCGTGCAAAAACTTCTTCCTTTGTTGCGAAGTGAAGCCTAAAGGAATCTCACATCCTACAATATAGTTAGCAAAATCCGCATACCAAGGTACCTTCGCCCTTCTTATAGTAAATAAATCATGGGTAGGACTGGAAGGAGGTGTAAAGAAGAAATCCTCACCGAAGCTTACCTCTTCGTCACCTTCGGAGGGTTTTGAAGGTGGTCGATATCGACCTGTAGGGGTCGATATTGACTGGACGGCATCGACAGGTTCAGTCGATATGGACTTCTCGATATGGGTCCTCGCTGTCGACGTCTGTAGATCGATTTTGACCTCTGCAGTGGACAACCTGTGATCAAAACTAGTCGACATCGATGCAAGTATTACCTTCGGGGCAGTCGATATCGACATGTGGGGGTCGATATCGAGTGGTTCGTCTGCCCGTCTTACCTCTTGCCTCATTAGGTGCTCATCAGGGTGGGAGTCATTGATTGTTATGTTGTCATGTGACTCTTTAAGAAGCCCTATGGGTAGCCGTGAAAGATGATCGGCTACGGAGTTCTCTGTTCCTTTCTTATCTTTAAGCTCAACGTCGAACTCTTGTAGTAAGAGCACCCATCGTAGGAGCCTAGGTTTAGCATCCTTCTTCGCCATTAAGTACCTAAGAGCTGCATGGTCAGTATAAACAATTACCTTAGAACCCACTAGGTATGAGCGGAACTTCTCAAAAGCGAAGACCACTGCCAAGAACTCCTTCTCCGTCGTGGTGTACTTTGTTTGAACGGCATCAAGAGTGTTGCTTGCATAGTAGATGGCGTGAAGCTTTTTGTCTCTCCTTTGTCCTAGGACAGCACCTACGGCATAATCGCTTGCGTCGCACATGATCTCAAAGGGTTGCGACCAATCGGGCGATTGAATGATTGGGGCGGATATAAGGGCCTCCTTCAACCTATTGAAAGTTTCAAGACAATCACTAGAAAATGCAAACTTAACATCCTTCATTAGTAGGTTAGTTAAAGGTTTGGCAATCTTAGAAAAATCTTGAATAAACCTCCTATAGAAACCTGTGTGACCAAGGAAGCTTCTTATGTCCTTAATTGATGAAGGTGGTGGCAATTTTTCAATGAGCTCTATCTTTGCCCTGTCCACCTCAATTCCCCGTTTAGAGACCTTGTGGCCTAGCACAATCCCTTTCCTTACCATAAAGTGGCACTTTTCCCAATTGAGAACCAAGTTTGTCTCTTCACATCTTGCAAGTACCCTGCGAAGGTTAGCAAGACAAACATCTAAAGTAGTGCCATAAACAGAGAAATCATCCATAAATACCTCCACAATGTCCTCAATTATGTCGGAGAAGATGGCCATCATACATCTTTGAAAGGTAGCAGGGGCATTGCAGAGCCCAAATGGCATTCTCTTATATGCAAAAGTCCCATAGGGACAAGTGAAAGTGGTCTTCTCCTGATCGTCAGGATGAATAGGGACCTGCCAAAAGCCAGAATATCCGTCCAGGTAACAAAAATAATCATGTTCGGCGAGTCTCTCTAATACCTGGTCAATGAATGGAAGGGGAAAGTGATCCTTTCTAGTGGCATTGTTAAGTTTCCTGTAATCCATACACATTCGCCAACTAGTTGTGATTCGCTTTGGCACAAGCTCACCCTTCTCATTCTCCTCAACGGTCATTCCACCCTTCTTAGGCACCACATGGACTGGGCTCACCCATTCGCTGTCGGAGATGGCATAGATGATTCCTGCATCCAGCATGCGCATGATCTCCTTCTTCACTACCTCTCTCATGTTGGGGTTGAGCTTCCGTTGATGTTCTATAGATGCCTTATGATCATCCTCAAGGAGGATTCTATGCATACAAGTAGCGGGTGAAATACCTTTGATGTCCTCAAGAGAATATCCAATAGCCTTACGATGAGCACGAAGTACTTCCTTAAGCTTATCTACTTCCTGTGTGGTTAGTGAAGAATTGATAATTACAAGGAAAGTAGAATTTGGACCAAGAAACTCATACCTAAGTGTGTCGGGTAAAGGCTTAAGCACCGGAGAAGGGCTTTGTGGGATAAGGATTGGCTCTACCTCCTCCGTCTTCATAATCCCACCAAGGTAATCTGTCTCAATTCTATTTATAGAAGTTCCCAAATCAGTTATAGGGGTGGGCGTGGACCAAACATAGAGTGATGCCAACTTTGATTGGGACTATTCAAAATATTCCTGCAGAAAAGAAGTCGAGGGCGAGTAGGAATAGTCAATATCGACTGAGAGTTCAGCACATACCTCGGCTTCGGAGCTGTTTGACGACAAGTGGTAAGGGTCGATTTCGACCTCTGATGTCAATATCGGATGGTCGATTTCGACCTCTTCTGTCGACATGGCTTGGTCGATTTCGCCTGTAAGAGAAGAAGAGAGAACTTGACTTACTGAGTGTGTCGATGTCGACTGAGGGCACTCGATATCGAGTGAATTGGTCGATGTCGACCTTTCCTCGTCGATATCGACCTCTTCTTCGAGCTCCATAGATAAAGCATCGTCGAATATTTTCTCATCACTCGTGCATGTAGCTAGGAACTCCTCAATGTCCTCGTCGGTAAGCTCCTCTGCAGCTAGGGCTAGGGCCTCCTCAGGAGTTAGGGCCCTTTCCGTCGGTTCTTTGTAATCCTTGACGCTAGTGTAGACCGACTTGATTTCCATACCATTAACTTCCTTCATTGTGGGGTTGAAGGAGAATTCAATGACTTCGTTCCCTATAGTAAAGGGTAGTAATCCTCTACGTACATTAATATTGGCGTCAGCAGTAGCTAAGAAAGGCCTACCAAGGATGATAGGTACAATAGGATCTTCGGGCATGTCCAATACAATGAAATCAGTAGGCACAAAGAATTTACCTACCTTTACAGGGACGTCATCAACTATACCTGTGGGTTTGACGAATGAATTATCAGCCATATAAAGTTTTATATCCACAGGTTCAAGTGCTCCGATGTTCACCTTTTGCCAAATAGAGAGAGGCATGAGACTTACACTTGCCCCTAGGTCACATAGGGCTTTGTAGCGATGTTGGCCAAGTCCCACGGTGATTGCAAATTTCCCTGGATCACTCCTCTTCTCAGGGAAATCCATCTTTGAGCACTCCTCTGCGATCTCTGCCATGGACCGCTTCTTGCTAAGGATGTCTTTTAAGAATCGAACATAGGCGGGCATCTCGCTTAGAGATTCTGTAAGAGGGATAGTAATGTTAAGTCCTTGGAGAATCTTTACAAAGCACCTAAACTTACCTTGAGTGGGGTTCTTCAATGCTTTGGAAGGGAAGGGCAACGTCTTCTTTGGTGGAGAAGCCAAAACGGTGGTCGGAGGAGCCTGCTGAACCTCGATGTCGACAGGAGGTTGGTCGGTATCGACTGGTAGGGTCGATTTCGACCTCTGTTGTTCTCTCTCAGGTTCTGCAGTGTCATCAACGTCGACCAGGGGGTCGACAGGGGTGTCGATATCGACCTCAGGGTCGACATCGACTGGTTTGTCGATGTCGACAGGCTCTGTTACTTCTTCCTCCGTTGCCTTTTGTGGTTTATGAACTTTGGTGCCACTCCTTAGTTGCATGGCTGCAATGTGTCCTGACCCGGATTGCCCCTTAGGATTTGTAGTTGGTTGCCCAGGGAATGTTCCGGACGGTCTAGGGATTTGTGCCGCCAATTGACCCAGTTGGGTCTCTACGTTCTTCTTCCAAATATCCATCTCCCCAATCCTTGTGGTAAGGTGATTGAGTTGAGAGTGGATAGCATTGTTGGGTTGATCATTCTTAGCTTAGTTTCGCCTTATCTCGTCCAACACAAGTTGAAGATCATCCTTCTTTTGGTCTCTCTCCGGGTGCCCAGGAGCTCTATAGAGTGGGGGTCCCTAGGGTTAACCTGGTTCCTTTGTGGTTGTTGGAACCTTTGGTCTCCCCAATATAGGCAATTGGGACCCCTCATGAAGTTGGCTTCCTCATGAGTCTCCGCTAGTTGCACTTGCTCAGCATGGGGGCATTCAATGGTAGTGTGTCGCTGCGATCACCATTCGATGCAATCCTGGTTTGCCGAAAGGAATCTTACTTGTTTCTGGAGCTTTCTAAGTTGATCCCTTTGAAATTGTTCTTTTACATCCGGATCGATCACCTTAGAGGGTTCGTACAATGGCATTGATGGGGCAGGCCTCGACGATGATGGTGCGTCGGAAGCCTCAGGAGTCCCATATGTATTGTCAAATTCCACCAACCTTTCAATGGTTTCCCAAGCCTCTTGAGGAGCGAGTTCAAGGTAGCCATAGGCGGTGTAAGTGATGATCCTCTCCTTGGTGGCAGCATCAAGAGCATTGTATATGATCTTCTGAATTACGTACGGTGGTTGACCATGCGTCGGGCATGATCGTAGGAGGTCCTTAAACCTTTCCCAAACAGTCGCCAGAGCCTCACCAGGCTTTTGTTTGAAAGCCGTGATTTTCTGTCGGATCAACGCCGTCCTAGAAGGAGGAAAGAACTTGCTGAGAAACGCGTCCTTGACTTCATTCCAGGTGCAGAGCGATCTTGGGGCCAAGCTCTCCAACCACTGCAATGCTTTTCCTGTAAGAGACCAGCGAAATGCTTTTAGTTGGACATACTCAAGACTTTGTCCATCAGCAATTGTATCACAGAGGTCTAAGAAGGTTGATATATGTGCCATAGGGCATTCGTTACGTTTCCCTTCATATTGATGCCTTCTTATTTCAGTTAAAAAGTTTGGTTTCGTTTCAAAATTAGAAGTAGGGATTAGAATAGCCGATTTAGGCACTGTGAGCGTTGGGTGCATGTATTGCTTTGCATTCCGGGGGAGGACGTTGATTTGAGTCTCATATCGTCTCCTGGCATCCTCCTCCCTATCAGCACGCTCCCTTAGTGTCGCTTCTCTGGTAGTGAAATCCTCTACTTGCTTCCTTAAGCGTTCAATTTGTTGTGACTGGGTCTCGTTGTCCGCCATGATTCTTTGGACTCGAGATCTTAGGTGGAGAAAGCGTTCTGGTTCGTCTAGTCCTTCAAATTCAGGTTGGTCACCAGTACGTCGCATACACCTATAAAATAACACTAAAAAGAACCGTGAAAATAAACTGCTAGGGCGCGATTGATAGCTTCCCTGGCAACGGCGCCAAAACTTGATGTGGGGAGAATTGAATCGAAATATATAATAAAATATAAAGCAATACAACTCTTAGCCTCTTCAAATAAATTCAAGACTCCCCGCTATAGTAGTAGGGAATCAGGTTCGATCCACGAGGAAGCGAGTCAGCGGGATCCTAGTAGCGTTGAAGACACGTCCTTTATGTTCGACCAGAAGCCTCGATATCGATGTCAGACCTCGAAATCGACCTTTGCTGTCGATGTTCTCTGCAACAGAAGACCTGTAGAAACAAAAACGGTAGACGATATCGACTGGTGGGGGTCGATATCGATGTCAGTCCACAAAATCGACTGGCTCAGAAGTCTGCTAGTCGATACAGAGGGGTCGATTTCGACATAAGGGGGTCGATATCGATGCTTGCAGAAGTTTTCCAGGAGTCTCGAGATCGACTTAGAAAACCGTCGATCTATCAGTTTTGGTCGATATCGACCTCTGCTGTCGATATCGATGTCTTCCTGCAGTGAGTTAGTTGTTTTGTCGACAAAGAAAAGGCCGAAGAATTAAGAATGGGAAGGAAGCAATGATCAAAAATAAGCAAGGGTGTTGGGTTTTTGAATGACTCAACGAACGGCGGGCAAATTTTAATGTAAACTTAATAAAGGAAAAGTCTTCCAAAGCCAAGGATTACCGCGACGACAACCATGCTTTTATCATAAAGGAAAAGGCTTTCACCTAAACCGACAAATAGGAAAAGAGATTTTTCAATTACTTAACCTAATTTGTGTCTACCTTTGTCATAATTGAGTTTATAATCTTTCGAATAGAAACCCTAATTACTACCCAAGTTTTACAACATGAGTTCCTTAAATTTGCATTTAAAGATGAAGCACAAGGTAGAGGGAGATAAAAGATACATTCTTTAGTGACGTACTTACCTTACCATCATGGCTATCGTCGGGCTCACTCCGACCCTAGAAGAAAGGGGGACTACTCACTCATGTTGATTGTAGACATGTCTTGAATTGAAATAAGTTGCATAAATGGAAAATTTCGAATCTTTACAATCTCAACGCCAACCATCGTAAGCGCTTGAAACTTTAAAGCTCAAAAACTCTAACTATCTATTGTCTATTGTCCTTGTCTTGCTTCTTGTCTTGGATTCTAAGATTGGATGATCTAACAAATCAGCCCCCAGGGCTTTATTTATAGGCTACTAATCCTCGCTATCCGAGGATTGTAACTCCTATCTAAACTATTAACTCTATCCGAACAATTTAGGATAGGTCTTTTATTTTGATAAAAACTTAAAGGAAAAGATAATAAACAGCTGCTAATATCTAAAAGAACGAGATAACTCATGGCTTTGATGATAGACTTCACAATCCGAGTCTCAAAATCGAATTTATCTTTTGTCGAGGTAGGGTCGATATCGACACCAGAGGTCGATATCGATGCTTGTGTTTCTGCTCGACTTGTCCAGCTCTAGTCGATGTCTATGACGATGGTCGATATCGATGCATGTATGTCGATATCGAGGCTTTCTTGTCTGGTCTTTGTGGCCTATCTCGATGCTCAGAAGTCGTGTCGAAATCTAGGGTCGATATCGATGTCTCCAGTCGATATCGACCTCTTCTCAGCTTCACTTGGCTTCTTCATTTTGACTCCGATTTCATCGAATTCCTGCACGGTTAGCTCAAAACTCATGCAGACTCTATTTCTTATACTTTAGCTCATTCTTACACAAGTTTATATACTTTTGAAGCTTTTCTTTGGAAATCGAATGAAATATGAAGTCAAAAGATGCAATAAACAAAGGTACAAATATGTACATCACCGAGCTCTCTCTCTTCCTCACTGATTTTCGAATGCGGGGGGTGGCTTAGGATGATGAACAGTAAAGCCATGGGTGGGTTGCTGTTGTTTTAAAAAAGAAAGGGAACTCAGATTTTTTTTAAAGGGAAAAATGGGCTGGGTTTTATTTAGAGATCAAAATTGGGCTTGGGTTAGGATCCCAAAATAAGAAAGGGAAAAGGGTCGGATTGGGTTTAAAGGAAAAATGGGCTAAATTTGAATTTAGGGCCAGATCTAGATTTCTTTCAGACTTTTAGGATTTGGGCCTGTTAGCAAAAGACTGATTTTTTTAGGGTTTTGATAAATAAAGAGCCGATTTTGTATTTTATTAAAAAGGGGGCCTAAAATTGGTAAAGTATAAATGAAGTTTCAGAACTTACTTATATTATTTTATATAAATACTAATATAGTGATTTAAAAATATATTATTATGAGTTTTGGATTTTAAAAAGAAAAGAATTTGATTTGAGAAATGGAACTGGTTTTATAAAATAAACGGAGGAATTTTTGAAAATATTCTAACATTGTCGGATTTTGTATGAAATGGTGTGTGATTTTATATGTTTTAAGTAACATTAGGAGTAGACACATTTATATTACTTACATATGTGTTAGGTGATCATATGAGACGTGTTGGCTTTCTGTATACCTAATTGTTGCCTTTTGTTGTTCTGCACTTCCAGGTAAGTCTCTACGGAGCTTACTCAGATCGAATAGATATTCCCTACCTTATGTGCATGATATACTAGGTGCTTGCATTCATGATCAGCACGCCATGTAGTATCTGTTCGCTAGAAGGGATGTGTGTAGGGATTCAAATAATTCAAAACAGACAATTCACAACTAGACTACTCCCTAGCTCAAACAAATTATACAAGAATCCCCTCCCTTGTAGTAGTAAGGTAATTCAAGATCGAATCCACGAGGAGGCATGTCAGCGCTTCCCTTGTTGCAATCACGATCAAAGCTTTCGACCTCAGAAGACACTCGATATCGATGTGTCTGGTCGATATCGACCTTAGTTCTGGTTGATTTCCAGTCCAGTTCCTGCAGAAGACAAAAGCAGCAAAGTCGACATCGAGCAGAGACCTCTATATCGACGTTAGACCTCGATATCGACCTTTACAGTCGATTCCGATGTTTGTCACAGAAACTGTAATTTGTAACCAATTGTCGGAAAAGAGTCCGAAGAATGTAGAATGGTGAAGAAGGATGATCAGAAACAAAACTAAGACTTTTCTATAGATTCAATTAATTAAAAGGCTTCCAAAGTCGGGGTTTCATGCCACAACGATAACAATGCAATTTTTATGCTAAAGTTATAAAATTTAATGCCTTTCCGTCAAATAACTTTCGCTATCAACAGTTAGGTGATTAGAGGCTCTCGCATAGTTCCTAAGAGTTTCTATCCAATTCATGAGCAATTCAAGTTCATAATATGAGTGGCTTTCGCTTCAATAATGCAAATAATGAATCTCCCTAACTTTCGCAAAGGATCATGCATAGGATAGAAGACGGAATCGCATAAAAGTCATACCTTTGATGCACTTACCCTACATCGTTATCGTCGGGCTCACCCCGACCCTAGAAGTGGGTTGACTACTCGCTCCTCATCATGCACATCATCATTATTATTGAAAGAAAACTACTATGAATTAAACTTTCAAATAAAGCACAACCGAACAAGCCAAATCTCCGCTCTCGCTTCTCTCCAACTCACTCGGCCTTCTTCTCTCTCTCTCTCCCCTAATTATCTGCGTGTATGTGTGTTTGAATAACTGAAATTGGATGTCATTGAATGCCTAAACTCAGCCCTACTGGCATCTAGATATAGATGTCGAACTTTGCTATCCAAAGACTCGAAACTTTATCTTTATTCTCTAAGATAAAACTTAAATAAAGTAAAAACTAAAAACTCTATGTTAAATCAGCTTCATATGATAGCTCTGGTGTTAAAGATAAGAAATCTTGACTTTTGGATAGACGTGCAAGCTTCGGATAGAATTCTATCAAAATCTGAGTCGGAGTCATCTGCTGGGCAACATCGATATCGACCTTCAGACGTCGATATCGACCTCTGTGAAACTCTATCTCGAGCACTCCTTCTTCTACTCGGATTAGCACTCGACTTCTATCATTTAGCTCGATCTGGCAACATCGATATCGACCTTGGATCCTCGATATCAACCTCTCTGTGTCGACATGCTCTGCTTCATTTCCTGCTCGATTCCTATGTCTCTGCTGCACTCGATGTCGAGGTCCCCAGTCGATTTCGACCTCTTTAGAAGACTTCGAGATATTCCGGGTATTTATAAGATGAAAATTAGAGGACCACATATCCTTTTGTCTCCTTTATCTCCCAATTCTGAAGTAAGTCACAACCTTCCCCTTGTCGTTACTCAGACATACCCATGCCAACCCCAAAGCATCTTTCCATGGTCAATTCACAAAGAAATTATAGAACCCACCTTCCCCTTTTCAGTTTAGTTTCAACTCAAAACTCACTCTCATCTCCCATTTCACCTCCCTCAATTCTTCATCTCTTTCCTCACTTTCCTCCCTGTTTTCGCCTTTGAACACCACCTCCCCGCCCCTTTTAGCCTTGTCACCAGCCACAACACTCCCCTCTACTCCTCTGTTTCGAAGCCCCAAGCCCCACAACCGCGAGCTCTTCCCCTCTGCCCCAACACCACTATCACCTCTGTCCATCCCTTCCCCCACCTCTGTCCAGGCCGTAGCCCCCCCCCCCCCCACCTCTTTCTTCCCTGTTTTTCTAGAGCTCCCACCACCCCATCTCTTCCTCCTTTCCACCCCAAGACGCCAGAAGATACCTCGATGCCACCTCGGAGCTACCAGCTGTCGCAATAGCAGCTAGGAGGGCCTCGGAGACCGCGAGCGCCGCCCTTGACCCTCCCTCCTCCTCTGTTTTGAAACCGAGCCTGGCCAGCTCCAACAAGGCCCCGTATCCGGCGAAGTTTTCGAGCGAATTCGAGCATTTCCGGGCAAAACAAGACCTCGGGTGAGCATCTCCTTCTTCTTCCCCTTCTTGCTTGTTCTATGGTCTCTCGTGTCAGGTTTTATGGTCGGAGACGGAGCCGGCCAAGCTCTCTCTCTTCCTCACTGATTTTCGACCACGGGGGGTGGCTTGACGATGATGAATAGTAAATCAATGGGTGGGTTTCTGTTTTTTTAAAAAAGAAAGGGAGCTCAGATTTTTTTGGATCACAACTTTCAAACAAAAGCCAGGTCAAACACTAGCACAGGCGTGGGAGCGATTTAAGGACTTGCTGAGATCATGACCAACGCATGGGCAACTTCCATATGTCATTGAGGAGTTCTTCAACAACGCCCTTTATACACCGAATAAGGAGAGTATCAATTCATATACCTCCTATCGGTACATTGAGCTTACACCAACGGAGGCATGGGAGACCATTGAGAGGCTCGTGAACTTTGATAAAACTTATGGGGCTGCTGCGACCTATAATGCAAGGCCTGCCCCATCAATGCCACTATATGAGTCTCCAAAGGAGATAGATCCTGATGTACGGCAACAATTCCACAACGATCAAACACGCCGCCTTCAAAAGCAAGTCACGTTCCTGAGCAACAATCAAACTTGTCAGGAGTGTGGCTCAACAAGGCATAACACTAGTGCATGTCCACATACTGAGCAAGTATCCATGGCGGAACAACATGAGGAGGTCAAGTGGATGAGAGGCTCCTATGGAGGGGGTAATCAACAATATTGGGGCGATCAAAGGTTCTATCAACAAAGGGATCCCCCACCATATAGAGCACCAGGGTACCCTGAGCGGGAGATAAGGAAAGATGACCTGCAAATCATACTTGATGAGATGCGGAGGAACCACGCTGAGTTCAAGCAAGCCAATAACTCTATCCACACTCAGCTGTAGGGCATCAATTCTAGGCTTGGGGAGATCGATGTTTGGAAGCGCAACATGGAGACTCAAAAGATCAGTCAATTGGCGGAAGCGATACCCAAAACGTCAGGATCATTCCCTAGATCCATTGTGCCCAACCAGAAGGGCAAAACCACTAGTCATATTGCGGCGGTGAACCTAAGGAGTGGGCGTCAATTACAAACGCCCGAGTAAAAAGCGGAGGAGAAGGAGCCAGAACAGACGTCGATATCGACCCCCCTGTCGATATCAACCAAGGTGACGTCGATGTCGACCTTTCAGTCGATGTCGACCCTGATGCTGCGTCACCACAGAAAGTGACACCTCCAGTCGATGTCGACCCTACTAATGTCGATGTCGACCTCATTACATCCGCGGGAAGGAAGAAGGTGTTGCCATTCCCAACTAGAAAGATGATTAAGGACCCAGCAGAAAAGAAGTTCCAGCGGTTCGTGACGATGCTCCAAGGACTTAATGTCTCTATACCATTCACAGAGGCACTTCACGAGATGCCATCCTATGTAAGGTTCCTTAAGGACATCTTGGGCAAGAAGCGATCGCTCTCTGAGATCGCAGAGGAGTGCAACAGGTTAGAGCTACCACAAAAGCGGGCGGACCCAGGTAAGTTTTCTATCGCTATGGGTCAATGTCAATTGAAATTTAATGTTTTAGTTGACTTGGGCGCTAGCTTAGCATGGTGCCACTAATCATATGGCACAAGGTAAAGATAGGTCCTCTGGATCCCGTGGATGCAAGGTTATACATGGCTAACGATACGGTAGTGATTCCAACTGGGATAGTGACGGATGTCCCAGTACAAGTAGGTAAATTCTTTGTCCCTGCTGATTTCTTAATTGTTGATGTAGCGGAGGACCCTGCTTGTCCCATTATTTTAGGGAGGCCATTCCTAGAAACCGCCGATGCTAAACTTAGCGTGAAGAAAGGATTGCTCTTATTCACAATTAGTGACGAGGTGATAGAATATGCCTTCAACAAGACGGTGAACAATCAAGGGCCAATAGAGATAAAAGCCATCAATGGTGTGTACATTGCATGTGGAGAAGCCAAAGTAAGGAGTATGACACCAGAGGAGCTTGAGAAGAGGGCCATAGAAGCCCAAGTGGAGGAAGTTGTGGCAATCTTGAACAAAGGGGCCCAACAGAACATCGAAATCGACCCAGGTAAGTCGATATCGACTAATAATGTTCAAGATTATATGCCAGGTCATAAGTATGGGGTCGATGGAGGAGGAAAAAAAAACATCGAAATCGGGGTATAAGGTCGATACCGACCATGCCCAGCCGAAATCGACCACCATCAACGCTGAGAAGGAAGGAACGGAGACCTCGATATCGATCTCTGAGGGTCGACATCGACCTGATCATATCGATCAGAAACTCTCCAAATCGACTGATCCTCCAGGAGTACAACAGAGGTCGATATCGACCTCTAAACATCGAAATCGACATGAGTCACAGACTGAGAAGAAGGTAAGTCAAGGTGCGGATTCCTCCTGTTCCATTGCAATTAAAGATCTATCATTATTTGAAAGAGGTGTGCCTTGGCATGTGCACTTATGTAGGGTATCCGATGATGATTCGAGCCAATATGAGATAAGAGACAAGGTCTATGTTGCCAAATCCAAGGACCATTGGTTCCCTACGAGATTCAAGGATAAGAATTTAGGACCATTCACGGTGAATCAAATCCATCCTGGCGGAATGCAGCTGCGTGACAAGAAAGGAGTCATATTTGAGGCCCAAGACACATGGGCTCTGCAGATGCCGCCTTCAGAAGCACAAAGGAAGAAGTCGGCCTAGCGACTTAAAAGTCTAGAGCTTGTAACAAAGACATAGTTTTGGTTTTAGACAGCTTTTACTTTGGTTGAGACACTTTATTTTGCATATTTTGGTTTTATTTTTTAACAACTTGCAGGAAAGAGAAAGGCACACAGAAAAAAAATGTCAATTTCGATGTCCAAGATCGACATCGACCTTATGGTCGATTCAGATAGGCTTGTGGTTGAGGCCAGATCACCCTGAAGCCTGAGCCAGAAAACGATGGGAAACATCGATATCGATGTTAAAGGTTGATATCGACTATGCCTGCTGTCTTCTTCGACTCCTGAAATTTGTGACGGTTTAGTAAGTTTTCTTCTTAACCCTAGTTCTAATACAGTGAGGACACTGTAAATTTTAAGTATAGCGTGGGGGAAAGGCTTACTTGCATATTCATACTTAGTTTAGATTTGCATATTTATCTTAATGCATAGTTAGTTTTATATAAAAAAAAAATTAAATGACCCCCATCAAAAATTTGAGAATAAAAAAGAAAGAGTCATGGAAATATAAAAAAGAGCTCTATGATGCAAAATTAGATTCATTAGAGATATAACATGAAATTGTCTAGTTAAGGGAAGTCCCAACTATTTTGCATAAATTCGAAAGAAAGGAGGTAATATGCCAATTATGATTGCATATGCCTGTGCATGTATCACCAACTGCATTCATCACCTGCTTTCCAATTGCTTCGAATTTCTTCCCCCTGCATTCATCGCCTAGGCCGGATTTTGTTTCTGCATTCAATTTCATCATTTTTCGTGGTAATTTCGTAATCAGATCAAGCAATTGAGCATTATTTGAGTCCAAATAAGAAAAAGTGCAAGAAGAGGGAAAGGGGAGGGAAGACCTTATGGGGCCAAAGGTGACCGGCGGCAATGAGACATAGCCACGAAGCGGGTTGAGAGCATCGGGAGAAGCCCCGGAGGAGCTGGAATTAAGACCGTAGATTGAATCGACCACTTGGTGGAGGTCGAGAGAGGGGAAGAGGGGTCGGAAATCGGCTTCTGGTGTAGGATCTTAGGAGGGAGGGAGTGCCTCAGCACTTTCGGGAAAACATTGGGGCCGACAGCGGCAGAAGAGGGAGGAGAGGCGGTGGACCGGTGGTGGTGGTGGGGGATGGAGGCATCTTGTCGAGTAAACGGGGCCGAGGTGGTGGAAGTGGCACAACTAAGAAGACTTTACTGGACCGAAATCATATTGGTAGAAGGCAGAGATTTTAGGTGTTAAAAATTTTATCAGTGACAGGGGCAAAATTGGAAATTTTGGACACTCACCTAATTTCTATAAGACAGTGGACAATGGACACATAGCAAATTTTTCCTTAATATAATTAAGGGTTATTATTAATCTAATTCTCACATTGTAAATTATATTTATTACATTCATTGTAATATTTTAATAGGTTTTTATACGCTTCGGCTATATACACCGCAAATCCGCACGTTAATTATGACGTGCATGCACGTTTCAAAGGACGTGCATGCACGTCGTAATTAACGTGCAAGGTGGCACCCCCTAAGTGCGTGTCTACGTGCACGCACGTATTTTTTAAAAAAAAAACGTTCTTGCACGTCAAAAAGGACGTGCAGTATTGCACGTCAAAAGTCACGTGCAAAACTGCACGTCGCTTTTGACGTGCATACACATCTTCTAAAAGACGAAGCCAACGTGCCCCTTCGTCTCCACTGCGTAGAGGAATAGAATCGCCGGCGACGACGAGAGTGAGAGAGATATTCAGAGAGAGAGAGATCGAGACACAGAGAGAGAGAGATTCAGAGAGAGAGAGATCGAGACAAAGAGAGAAGAGATGGAGGCGGCGATGGAGTTAGTGGAGGCAGCGGAGGTGGTGGTGGTGCCAGTGGAGGCGGAGGGTGGTGGTGCGGAGGCAGCGGAGGGTGGTGGGGTGGTGGAGCAGATGGAGACTGCGGAGAGTGGTGGTGGCGCTGGTGATGGGGCGGTGGCGGAGATGGAGCCTGCGGAGGGTGGTGGTGGTGGTGGCGGTGGGGGTGGGGCTGTGCCGGAGATGGAGATGGTGGAGGGTGGTGGTGGTGGTGGTGGTGGTGTGGCTTTGCCGGAGATGGAGGAGGGTGGTGGTGGTGGAGCGGTGGCGGAGGTGGCGGATCTGGTGGAGGAGGCGCCGGTGGCGGAGGTGGTGGTTCCGGCGTCGGATCCGGAGATTGTGGTTCCTGGAGCATTGACACCCGGAGACCAGTTCCTTCCATTTTCCATGGGGCGAGATGACCATCACGCTGCACGATGTTGCCTGCCTCTTGGGACTTCGGATTAAGGGTCTGTCGTGTTTGTCACACCTGGGCCCGGCGGAGCTGATCCACACGGTCGCCGCGTACTACCAGTTGACCCCAGAGACCCTGCGCTCATACAGACACGCCGGCGGCCCTCCCGTTGCGGTGGTGACGGACGAGTGGATCGCGAGACACGGACCGCTCATCGACCCCGCGCCCGCTGATGACCCCAAGGCCGCAGCTGATCCTGAGCAGCTTCTGATCCGCATGCATACGGGAGGGGGGCAGCCACAGGATGACCCTGCACAGCGTCGGTTTCTGCACCTTGGATACCTAGCCACCGCTCTTGCCGCGACTCTGTTTGTGGACAAGTCGCAGAGCCGGATCCCATGGAAGATCTTCGGCCTTGTTTGGGACATCCCCCAGACGGCCACCGTTGCATGGGGTGCAGGTGCCCTAGCTTGTCTCTACAGGAGCCTAGGCGAGGCTACCCGAGCAGGTGCGAAGGGTATAGACAGCTGCACGCCGCTACTACAGATACGAGACCGCTGACTTTGTTTTACAGTTTAGTAATATTTATAATATATTCTAACCACGTTGGGTTTTGTGTCAAGGCTCGGATATGGGCGTACTTCCCTCGCTTCCGAGGTGAGTTGTCTAGCGATCCGGCTAGGATGGCCGATCGACGCTGGTATGCGAAGTTCATCCCTCCGAAGGCGCCTACACGCGCGAGCCCAGCGACGAAGCAGGCGAAGTTGAAGAAGATGCGGGACGAGGTCGACCGCCTTACCGTAGCCGATGTATGTATTCGATACTCTAATTATATATAACTTATATTTCGTAAATGTGACTTACGATTCACTTTTTTATTTATAGGTGGAGTGGATGCCCTTTGGGCGTGATCTGGACTTCGACGACGAGTACCGTCAGTCCACCTACCGGGGCACCATTACATTCTGTGGGGAGGAGGAGCCATATATGCCCGATAGGTGCCTTCGGCAGTTTGGACGAGTCCAGGGGGTCCCGCAGGCCGTCATCCCGCCGAGGCAGTTTACTCGCGGTGCCACATTGACGCCGAAGTACATCGCCTTGTTTGATGCCGCGCACGACAGGTGGCAGGACTTACAGGACGAGGGTCGCTTTTACCGACTTGCTGATCACAGACGCACCAGCGAGGACTGTCAGGCTGGTGTCACTGCTGATTACATGGCCTGGTACGCATCTCAGAGTCGGCCGTACGTGCTGTCCACCACGCCACCCCATCCGGACCCTCCAGCGCCCGTCCACCCGATCGCCCTGGATCCATGGGTTGACCTGCCTCAGCCTGCAGTCATCCCTCCGGCGGTAGCGGTCCGAATGCGGGAGATAGAGGGCTATATACATTATACATTATATTTTTTGCGATTTTCACCTTTTGTATTTGCTATGACAGCATATTTTATGCGATATTCAGCTTTTGTATTATTATATCTCCACCATCCTCATATGTGTAACATTTTATGGGATAAACAATAGGGATGGCAATTTCACCCGCACCCGACGGATATCCGTCTCACCCGACCCAAAAAAGTGGGTGAAAATCCGAAACAAAGCGGATATTAAGTGGGTGATGGGTGAACGGGTGATGGGTCGGGTCGGATTCGGGTGAAGACATTCCCCACCCGTCACCCGACCCATCACCCGATCCATCCCCCGACCCGTCACCCGACTTGTATTGTATAACTATATTTTATATGTAAAATTACTAATATACCCCTAAACCCTAATTCAAGATACCTATCAAACGATTAAAATGAAAATATCTTGTCATAAAGTAAGTTATGCAATTTTTATTTGAAGATATGCAATGCAATTGGATCCTAATTAAAATGGAAACGTGAATGCAATGAGCTCCTAATTAACGTTTATTCGTCGATGTGTTCGACGTATGCTTTTCAATAATTTTTTTTGATGAATTTAATGTCTTGTATTTCGCCCGAATTATCACCCGATCCACCCGATCATCCGGTGGGTGATGGGTGGACGGAGCGGGTGAAATATTTGGTGGGTGATGGGTCGGGTAGGGTGAAGGGTTTTGGGAGGTGGGTCGGCTGACGGAAGTAGATCATCCACCCATCACCCGACCCATTGGCATCCCTAATAAACAACAACGACCGACTCGGGGTTTATGGTTATGGTTAGGGTTTTAGGGTTAGGGGCTTGGGGTTAGGGTTTATGATTAGGTTGGGTTAGGGTTTGCACGTTCTTTTGAACGTGCATTTTGCACGTGGTCAACGACGTGCACGTGTATTTTGCACGTTCTTTTAAACGTGCTTCTTCGCGTACCTTTGACGCACTTCTTCCTATATTATACGGGATCAAAGTCCGACGTAGTTCGATATATTGTTGTACATTTACAATCGCTATGGCCGAGTCGCAAGACAGTCGTCGTCTCCAACTTTGCCAGGTACGGATACGTTTCGTATATATTCCATATGTCTTGCGTTATCTTCGTATTTCCACTCATTTTATTACAGTTTCGAGACTTCACACCCGAGTTCTCGGACACAAAGGTTTGGAATGACCGTAACGAAATGGTTACGTATTTCAAAGACTTGGGTCTCAAACACTGCATGATTTTAGTAATCAAGCAGTCTTGGACGGGGGCGTCAAACCGTCCAGGCGGGGTTCTCCTTGCTTGCGAGCAGTATGGGGAGTACCGACCACGCGGGAGAAAGCTCCGAAGCACGCAATCGAAGATAAACGGATGTCCATTCTTTCTACACGGGCACGAAGCTCCGTCGGGTCACTGGGTTATGACGGTAACCCACGGTGTTCATAACCACGGGCTTCCCACGAGCTTGAAGGGTCACGCCATCGCCGGATAGATGACAGAGGGTGAAAAGAAGATGGCTAGGTGGATGAAGGAAATTGGTACTCCTCCAAAAGCCATTGTTTACGGATTGAGGCAGTTGGATGAGACCAGCGTCACGTCATCGCGTTCCCTTACGAACACGCTCAACAAGATGGTAGCCGAAGAAAGGGGTAGTCGGACGATGACCCAAGATACCTTGCATCGTATGCGGGAAAGAGGATACTACTATGAGTTCAGACGACATCCAGATGACAATGACGTCTTGAGCGACCTCTTCCTAGTGCATCCTGACGGGATACGGCTACTCCGAAGGTTCCATTACGTCATCATATTGGACAGCACGTACAAAACAAATGCGTAAGTTACTTAATTACGATTACGTTGTGACACATCTATCCAATTATAAAGTATTGTACATGTAACATATTTACACTTGCAGATATGGGATTCCATTGTGCGAGGTGGTCGGGTTCACACCCTCTGGCCATACTTACTGCATCGCCTACGCCTTCATGTCGCACGAGAACGAAGACACGTACGCTTGGGTGTTGCGTCAGCTTCAGATCTTACTTGGGGCGGTTCAACCTCAAACTATTATGACTGATCGGGAGCTAGGTCTCTTGGCGGCGCTAAATGTTGTCTTCCCCAACGTCCAGCATCTCCTTTGCTGGTTACACGTGACGAGAAAATGCGATGAAGCTGCTCTGAAGATCACGAAGAATTTACACCACGCTGGCATCTTCAAGGGCAACTGTTGGGGGTTGTTCCAATCGAGGACGGAGGAATCATTCACCCAATGTCGTCGGGCGCTACACGCTGCATGGCACCCATTCCCAGGTGTGGTGGCGTATTTAGAGGCGGTGTGGCTTCCGTACAGCCGGAACATCGTACGATGCTACGTAGATAATGTCTTCCATTTAGGCACTCGTACAATAAACAGGTACACCTTACTTCATATCTCCCATTACAGTATGATATGACATCAAACATTTAGTGCTATAAACTTCAATGTTTATGTGAAACTGTTTACAGAGTCGAGGGTCAACACAAGGTTCTCAAGGAGGCACTGCACTCATCGACTGGTGACTTCCGGATCGTGATCGATGCAATCCATAGAGTCAACGATTGCCAACTGCATGAGCTTCAAACTGCTTTGGAGATCGACCGCTTCAAATGGCCAACAGCGGCGTATAAAGTCAACCTTTTTGATGAGGTAAAGACTTTAATTTCCAAAAAGTGCTTCGATTATCTGTACAAGTTGTGGCAGGATGTCGTCAACCAAAACATTCCTCCGGAATGCACGGATCGACATTGGAGGGTTTGTTACGGGATACCTTGTGTACATGAGATTCAGGCATACGTCAATTCCGGTACTCCGATACCCGCTGAGGACATCCACCCGTTCTGGATGGATTTGTCATGGACGGACATCGACGACACCCCACTGCCGTATGAGCTGTCATCTTCATACACGGCTTCCAAAGATGTATGCGACGAAGAGCTCCACCAACCCTCATCTGCAAGCGTCCGATCGAAAGGGAGGCCTCGGGGGTCGAGGAATGCCTGCAGAACCAACCCGTTGCCATACGAGGAGTTAAGGGGAAGATTTGAGAGAGAATAAGCACGTACTGCTCGACATGCTGCTCGACATCGTCCACAAGCGACATCAGCTCGACGTGGACATGATGATGTGTTCGGAGGGTTCAACTGGGGTCGAAACAACGTTGATCCCTTCATGCTCGGACATATTGAGGGTGTCAGGGACACTATTGGAGATGGTCATTGTGGCTACCATGCTTTGGCGTCATTGACATCACCGATCGGCGAGTCTGCTTTCCCGGAACTCAAAACGTTATTATGCAATCACTTGGAGGATCACGCCGATCTCTACGCCCGTTGTTATATGGGAGGGTACCCATTCCAGCAGTTCGTCGACAACCAGAGATGGGCGGGACCTGTGCATGGTAATAGGAGACGGTGGATAGAGCTACCCATCATGGGTTTAGTATTTGCAACGGTATATCAGATTCCTCTCATTGTCCTAGCTTGGCATCATCCGTTCACATGTCTCCCCATGACCTCGACCACACCTACTAACAACCCTCAATCAGCAACCCTTGGTTTAGCCTGCATCGGAAACCAAGACCATTTTGCCGCGCTACGACTTCAAACGTCTTATATTATTACCTATTTTACTTTTCATCTATATGTCAATACTCTAACTCTAATTTTCCGTTCTCATAGGTCTGGTTGCGTCCTAACGCTCCTATTCCGCCGCCTGCTCCAGAATGGGTCGCACATCATCAACCGAGCGTCGAAGGATGGGATGCTCCTTTTCAAGCTCGGTTTGACAGATTTCGAGCCTTACGTGTCGAGTCTGGTCGCCCTTTACACTTTTCCTAGATTTAAATCCACCAGTTTATTACAATTATGGATGTAAACCTTTTTTTTCCGTATCCTTCATGAAATGACATTGTATCGTATCCTTCCTAAAATGACATTCGATCGGTTAATAACATGGTAAATATCGTCGTGGAAGAAAAATAGGACTCTTTTGGGGATACCCGGAATGACTAAAACTCTAAATCATAAACCTCCACTAGCTAAAACATCAAATTCTTCAATTAACCCTAAAAAACCCTCCGTAAACCCTAAACCCTAAACCCTAACTAGGGTTTGCACGTCCTTAACAACGTGCAAATACCCTAACTAGGGTTTGCACGTTGTTAACGACGTGCAATATTTGCACATTGTTAAGGACGTGCAATATTTGCACGTTGTTAAGGACGTGCAATATGTGCACGTCGTTAACAACGTGCAAATCCAATTTTGTTATCGACGTGCAAGACTGCCACACCTTCACGTTGTTAAGGACGTGCATGCACATAAAAAACGACGTGCAAATCCTTAATCACCATTTGCGGTGTATCTAACAAGACCCTTTTTATATGGTATATTCGGTGTTCTAAAAATCACGTCTAGACTCCACCTGAGCGTCGCCTAGGCGCTAGGTGGGATGAGACCTAAGAATTTTTAAGCCTAGGCGGGCCTCTAGGCAAAAATCCGTCTAGGCACTGCCTAGTCCCGCCTAAGTGCCGCCTAGACCTCGCCTAGGTGCCGCCTAGTCACGCCTAGTCCAACGATAATTCAATTTTAGCTTCTAAGTATGTGATTAGTTGACTTAGGGTTTTTTCTATCCCCCAAGCCGGGATGTATTTGCTTTTGAGTCGAACCTATAGTTTTGGATTTTAAGAGGTTTAGATTTGTTATTCAAATGTGTACTTTTGTGTTTATTTACTTTAGTGTTAGTTAAGCACCGCAAATTTGGGTTTATGAGTGATATTATGGATTATTATTACATTATATGAATTATTGACAAGTGTTATTCGTTAAAATATAAGGAAATAATCAAGTTTGTTCTAAGTCCGCCTAGGCGCCGCCTAGGCACTCGTCTAGTCGTCTGGTCGCCTAGCTCCTTTTAGAACATTGAGTATATTAATATATTCTTGTAGCAGAACTTACACTAGTCTATATATAAAATACTAAAACATAGGCCTGAAACGGTCGCTAGTGTGATTCACATACGTGGCATATTCTGGAGCAATTCGCATGCGTGTCACATTTTGGATTAATATGGTGTTATCTTTTTTAACCACATCAATTAAAAAGTCAAAATAATCCTGCCATCTTAATTAATGGTCCCACTTATTCTTATAAATATTCAACCTTATATCTTAATTAGTTAGAAAACCTATCTTTTTAGACCAAATATTCTATCCAATATTACATCAATTAATAAGTTATTATCATATCTTACTTAGTTATATTTGATAATATTTTGTTATAAATATTATCAATATTTATATTTATTTTGTATAAATAAAAATAAAATGGATTGAATTTACATATGAAATTTATGCTATGTTCCTTTCTTTTGAATTTAATATGTAAGCTTTTTTATCATTTAATATTTTTTATTAAAAAGTATAAAACCATGTAAGCTTTTTTATCATTTAATATTTTTTTATTAAAAAGTATAAAATCTAGAGTCAAGATAAAAATATATTGTAACCATTTTTTAATAAGAGAACAAACATGATTAATCTAGACTTAAACATGTGTTTACATTCTAAAAAAATAACACAGTTGAAGATTTTATATTTACTTTATATGGAGTAGTAATTCATATTAATTCAAAAATGATTTATATAATAAAATTTATTAACAAATCGCGCAACGGACGATTAATAAAACTAGTAATATATATACTCTTACCAACATATGAAAGACCAAGGCATGTTATCGAAAAAAAAAGACCAAGGCATGAATCAAACCATCTTGTCCAATACGAAAAAGTCTTTTCCCAAATTAATAAGTTGGGCCTGATCAGATCTTGTCCATCTCGTATTATCATAATGGGCTGAATAGTTTCAGTTTAGCCCATTAAGCACTTACAACGTTAAGCCCAAGAGGAGGTCAGCAAGTTTTGGCCTCTCCGAGAAAAGTGAAAGGTGCAACCTAGTAAAGCCCATTGACCTCCTCAATCCACATGAACTAAATTTATATGCTTGGAAAAAGAAAAAAAAAAATCTTACTTGGAGTTACCTATATATCTGTGATCTAATTAATTGGTTGTAAAATTTTTAAATTTGTTTCTTGTGTCTTTATATGTATTTTGTTGCCTAATTTTACAATTTAAGTATGTTGCACAGCTTGTTTCTTGAAAAAAAAAAGGATGCACAAATAGTCCACATATTCAAAATCGTCATGGAGTCAACCAACTTATAAATTTAGATCTGTTTTTTTTTCGGTCAAATAGATGACAAGTTTTTCATTTTCTAATTTGACAAAAAAAAAAGTAGTATAAAAATAGATTTTTTTTTTATGTAGATTCTGTAAATGTTTTTCACCGTGAATTATTTAAATGTTTATTTTTGTGTGATAATTGAAGCATAATATATTACTTATTTATAAATATAAATTACGGTATAAAATAGAAAACAACAATCATATAGGTCATAAAAAATGGTTAATAAGATCCTTTAGGAGAATAAAATTTTCTCACGTGCCTCGGGAATGGAACAAAGTGGCAGATAAAGTTGCACATCTTAGTCATCTCTCCTCTGAGGCTACACTGATATCAAATACAGATTTTTTTTATCTCATCCGAAATGATGTTATCGACTAGGTCCATCCAGTTGAATTTTTACTCTATCAAATATATATATATATATAGGTCATAAAAAAATCACGTTTTATAACATTAAAATTAGGCTACTAAATCTGTGTACCTAAGGCTAAGCCTTTATAAGGTATGATTTGAATAATTGATTACAACAGAAGGGAAATGGCCCTCATTTGTGTTTGAAGAGTAACCCTAATAACACTATTTACCTTTTTGACCTTTCCATATTTAACCCAACGCGTACAATAGATGAATATACATATATATAAACTTAATATATTTTCAGTAAATTAAAAAAAAAAAAGCGAAAAACCCATGGATTTAAAAAAAGAGGAGGCTAAGGTTTTTTTTACTGCTTATACCCGGTCAAAGCCGACCGGGTTACCGACTACATCCACATTCCACAAAACCACCTCCCTCCACAATCCGGATCTCACCCCAATCCCTATTTTACACTCTTTTTCCCCGCCTATAAGCTCTGAAACGCAGCGTTTTGACGTTACATGCTTCCTGTATATTTAATCGCCCATGAATTACAATGTGCGAGTGTGCGACATTCACAACACCAACAACCTAACAAAATCGAAAAGAGGAAGAAAGAGAGGAAATAAGAAGAAAAAAAATGTCCTCCTCTCAACAAATCGCCAAGTAAAATTTGCCGATTTGTTTTATCTTTTCGGTAATTCATGCACTGATGCCTGAATCTCCTCATCTTCAACTGTGTCTTTGTAATTCCCTGCGAATTCGAGTTGCTTGTTGTTTCTCAATTTGAAGGCACAAACACAAGTTTGAAGAGACCAAGTAAAGAGGCGATCCTTTATCTTGTAAGTATTTCTCCTTCACTCCTGCGATTTTTTATGCAATTTCTCTTGTTTTGATGCACAATTTACGTTGCTTATTTTTGAAGTAATGCGAAACATAATTGTTTCTTTTTGTATGTGGATTTTTTTTTATAATCTGTATCGAGGATTTCTGTGAAGGTGATCTGGTATTTCTAAACCCTCAGAACGTTTAGGTGGTTCAGTTTTGTTCTCTGGTGTTTGATTGATGTCTTTGATTCGGTTGGATCTGCTTTTGTGTGTTGGTTTCGAGCTCTGTTAATGGCCGCCGGTTTGATTTTGATATTGATTTTAAGCTATCTCTGATATTTTTGGAAAATTGTCTGTTGCAGTTGAGAGCTATGATTCTTGAACCGCGAGAGAAGCCATAGAGGTGTAGAGACTAGAGTTGGTGTTTTATCGGTGAAGATAGATAGAGAGAGAACGAGAGAGAGAGAGAGAGAGAGAGATGAAGAGGGCTCGAGAAGATGTGTACGTCGGCTCTCAACTCAGGGGACCTCAGCCTGTCATTTCCTATCGCGGGGATGCGTAAGTTTCCTGCCCTTCTCTCTTTCAGAATTTGAGATTTGACAGAGCTAATTACACAGATTAGTTTTTGGAAAGCTTTAGATTAACTGATTGATTTTAGCTAGTTCAGATTTCCTGGTATAATTTCGAAGATGACTTTTCTGTTCCAGGTTGAAATATTGGTAATCATACATCCGAGGGTGAAATGCCCAAACTCCTTTCTGATTCCCTTCTGTGCAGAGAAGATTTGATCTTTGTTACCTTCTGTGCAGAGAAGATTTGATCTTTGTTACCTTCTGTTCAGAGAAGATTTGATCTTTGTTAAGGAAACCCTCCCTGTTTAGATAATAGGGAAAATCTAACGGTGATTAGAAGTTTTGACTGCTTTTATTATTTTTGGTACATTTGAAGTGCTAACTTTTACTTATTGTGATTGGTAAATGAAGCTCTGCACCACCTCCTACGGCTAATGGTGGTAGCAGTAGCAGCAGTGTGCAGAAGCTGACGACGAACGATGCCTTAAATTATCTGAAGGCGGTCAAAGAAATGTTTCAGGACAAAAAGGAGAAATATGACGAGTTTCTCGAAGTCATGAAGGATTTCAAAGCCCAAAGGTAGTAGCGAGTGCTCACTTGAAATGATTTAGGTAACCCTGTTTGGAGACTGCAGATCAACTAATTGCTGTTTACTTCATGTAGAGTTGACACCACAGGTGTGATTGCGAGAGTAAAAGAATTGTTTAAAGGACACCGAGACTTAATCCTTGGTTTCAATACCTTTCTTCCAAAGGGTTATGAAATCGTTCTTCCAGAAGAGCCTACTGTGAAGAAGCCAGTTGAATTTGAAGAAGCAATTAGTTTTGTTAACAAAATTAAGGTGACATTTATTTTATAATGCTAATTCAAGTTTTCTGTATGTAAATTAGGGTTAATACCATTTTTGCGATGCAGGCGCGATTTCTTGGTGATGACCATGTGTACAAGTCTTTTTTGGACATCCTGAATATGTATAGGAGAGAACATAAGCCAATTGAAGAGGTCTACAAAGAGGTTTGTTCAACCTCCTTTCTACCCTAAATCATTTTCAAACTTGAGTCTGACATTTTGCTGTTAGTTCTGCCTCTCCACCTAAATGTTCTCTCTTTTGCAGGTTGCTGGACTCTTCAGAGATCATCAAGACTTACTCATGGAGTTCACTAATTTTCTTCCAAATGACTCAAAAACAGCCAGTGGTGTTGCATCTGCTAGGAATTCTATCTTGCGAGATAGGGGTGCAATTGCCACATGTAGAGAAATGCATGTTGATGGGGTAGGTTCTGTTCAATGTTATGGCTTCATCTTTTGACCCCGGTCACCCTGATAATATTCTTTATGATTTTGCTTCGTCCAGGATAGGAATGCTACTTCAGAGCGGAATTTACCTACTGACCATGATAAATCACCAATGAGATCTGACAAGGAGTTGCGAAGATGTAGTGATAAAGACGGAGACAGGAGAGAACGTGAAAGAGATGGTCATGGCTTTGATCAAGATGATGGTGTGGACTTCAACAACATAGATTGTTTCTCCAATAAATCTAAAGCTGATGAGGGTGGAGAAGGTGCTAAAAACTGTGGAACCCAAGGCTATCCTCTTATTATGATGAAAAGGGTGCTTTTAAAATTGAGAACTGTGTTTCTGCAATGTTTATTTATCCTTTTCCTAACTCAATTTGGTCGTGTCTTTGTAGCAGGAAAATTAAACTTAAGATAAAGGAAGTATATTTTATTTAGTTGAATGTCTCAGGGAAACAGTGTTGAAAGTTTTTTCTTAAAGAAGGATTTTGTTGTATATTATCCTGTGTGCAACACCTTATTTTTCAAGGAAATGATGAATTTCCATCTTCAAAAATTTCTATTTTTATTGCCTGACTATTTTTGGCCTTGTCTCTTCTAGGTAATGAAGACTAAGCTTAATTATAACTGGATATTTGTTTCTTATTTAGCTTTCTTTCCTGCAGGCATATATAATCAGGAGTTTGCTTTCTGTGAGAAAGTAAAGGACAGAGTGCAAAATCCTGTTGAATATCAAGAGTTCTTAAAGTTGCTGGACATTTATAGCAAGGAAGTCATTACAAGAGAAGAATTGCACAACCTGGTAAAATATAGATCATAGATCATTTTAGGGAGGTTAATCCTCTTGATTTCTGATGAATTGATTGTTAAATGAATAGCCATTCTTCTTTGTTCTCATTCACCACGATTAATTTTGTTTCTAAGATTTGATGCCTTGGTAGTTTTGCTACTTCGATATTGCATTATAATTATCCTAATAGACTTGTTTTTAGGTGTTAGACGTACTTGGAAAATTTCCTGATCTCATGGAAGGGTTTGATCAGTTCTTGACTCGCTGTGAGAAGATTGGTAATAGTTTAAACCTCAGAGTCTCAATATTTTGGCTTGCTTTTTTCCTAAACTGACTCTGGCTACAACCTCTTCTGCAGATGTATTTCTTGCTGATTTAAACAGAAGTATGCTAAGTTCTCTGATTCCATTTCAACTCCTGCTGCTTGTCTGCTTCTTTTACTTAAATCATATTATTTTACACTATGTATCCAGAAGAGCGGACTAATGGCTACCTAGCAAGGCCCTTGAAAGATGAGGGCAGAGACAGACAACAGGATCGAGAAAGGGAGGACCGGGATAGGTTTAGAGACCGTGAAAGCAGAGAGCGTCCTGATAAGAGTATAATTTACGGTAGTCGGGTCTCTGCATCATTTAGTAAGGAATATATTGGAAAACCTATTCAAGAACTTGACCTCTCTGACTGTGAACGGTGTACCCCAAGTTATCGTCTTCTTCCCAAGAATGTAAGCTGATATTTGTTGAAATTTTGATGGATCTGGTTTCTCAGCTTGGTGTTTTTGTATTGTTTTTGATATCTGTGTATTTTTTTCTCTAGTACCCGATACTTGTAGCAAGCCAAAAGACAAAACTTGGCTCCGAGGTATTGAATGATCATTGGGTATCTGTAACGTCAGGAAGTGAGGATTACTCTTTCAAACACATGCGCAAAAACCAGTACGAGGAAAGCCTTTTTCGATGTGAAGATGATAGGTACAGTCAGTGAATATGTTCCCTTATCTGCTCCTCTCATCTTTTATCTTTATAAGAAACTCTATTTTCCTTTTGTTTATGGAGAAGGGCCAAGGACCAGCACAGGGATTCAATTTTATTGATGTTACTTGAGTTCTATCTTTTTGTTTTTATGATATATTTGCTGATTTGTAGGGGGTCTGGTGACTCTGGTCCACCTGTTTCTATCTTAATGTGACCTAGTTTTACCCACTTTCAATTTCTAACACACTTCAAAATAATCAGATTTTCATATATTCTCTTCTTGTTAACAGACAAGATGGATCTGTATATTCCACTTTGCTTGTGTTCATTAGAAATCTGATCTTTTCTTTCAGGTTTGAGTTAGATATGTTGTTAGAATCTGTGAATACAACTATTAAGCGGGTAGAAGAGCTTTTGGACAAAATTAACAACAAGACTATCAGAACAGAAATTCCAATTCGAATAGAAGAGTATTTTACAGGTATAGTATTAGTGAAAGCATATGGAGAACATATCTGTGTATACTTATTTCCCCCCTTTGATTGCTTATTATGCTATCTTCATGCTTATATGTGCTTTGCAGCGATTAATCTTAGGTGCATTGAGCGCTTGTATGGTGACCATGGCCTTGATGTGATGGATGTGTTGAAGAAGAATGCAATACTCGCTTTGCCTGTTATATTAACACGCTTGAAGCAGAAACAGGAGGAGTGGGCTAGATGTCGTGCTGATTTCAATAAAGTTTGGGGTGAAATATATGCGAAGAATTACCACAAATCACTTGATCATCGCAGCTTTTACTTCAAGCAGCAGGATACAAAGAGTTTGAGCACAAAAGGTACTGTTAAGAATAGAAGAGAATTGAGAAGTATGATAGAGTTTTCAACTTTATGTAGCTGTTAACAGTTACATGCATGGGTTCCTCTGGTTTTTGTTATGATGCTGCAGTAGGATATTAAACACAAATTGCTTTCTTGTTAACTCCTTGCTATGTATTGATCATTGCATCATGCATCCTTTTGGTTACCCTCAAATTCCTATTTGTTTGAGGGGCTTACCTGTTTGTTAGGCACATAACTATGTAGTCTTTTTATCCTTTTAAAAAGCTGCAATCGGATAGAAGGCTGACCACACCCGTTCAGAGGTTTTGAAGTTCTGTTCCATCTGATGCTCTATTAATGACTCACACGCAATGACACACCAATGTGTTTAAACCTTGTGATGTATAGTGTATACTATAGAACCAATCAATGCTCTGCTCACCTGTGGGAACAGAAGAAATAATACTGTTATTGATCAAACGTAGTATGTACTGAGCTGACTTGATCTGCCTTTCTTATCTGAACAGCCTTATTAGCTGAGATTAAAGAAATTAGTGAGCAGAAGCGAAAGAATGATGTACTTCTAGCTATTGTAGCTGGAGACAGACAGCCTGTGATTCCAGATATGGAATTCGAATATCCTGATCCAGATATCTATGGGGATTTGTATCAGCTCATCAAGTATTCCTGTGGAGAAGTTTGTACCGCTGAGCAGGTTGATAAGGTAATGAAGATCTGGTCAACTTTTCTAGAGGCCATGCTGACTGTGCCTGCACGGGCGAAGGGTACTGATGTCACTGAAGATGTTCTCAAGGCAAATCAGGATGCTAACCCTGCTGCTGGAGCCAAGACTACCAACAATCTTGCTACTAACTGCATACAGTCAAATCCTTCCAGAAATATGAATGAGACTAAATCGCAAGGACATTTTGACTCTGGCAGCAATGGAGTTAAGGAAGATAACAGCCTTGATGCCAGTTGCAATACTGCACAACAGGGTAGAGTGGTTGCCAGTGCAAATGCTATTGATGAAACTGCTGGTTCTTCAAATAACCGAACAGTGACCTGTAATGTGTCTCTTTCTTCTGGAGCTGAACATGTTACCGAGAGAACAAACAGGGACAATCCATCAGGTTTGTGGATTGATGCAACGCTAATATAGTACTGCAGCAGTTGAACTGTTTTATTTTATTTTTACTGATGCCCAGTAGGCTATGTTTGGAGGTTGGTTGAAATATACATCTTATTTTTAAACAGTTGAAATTTGAAATTGTTGTTACTGAATTTTTTTTTTTTTAAAGGAAAACGAAAAAACTCAGTTACAGCTTGCCAAACATAGCCTAAACCTTGATGCTCATTACTACTAATCTATTCTGAAGCTTGGGATGTCATTTATGTGTTAGGTCTTGGTACCCCTCTATCCAGACCATGCAATGGAATTCAAAGTGCTCATGAGGGGAGGACAAATGGTGAAGATTCACATTCAGTAGAGGTACATATAACCTAGAAATCAGCTCATTCTCACTGTGTATTAGTTCGCTGGTTAATCAATTTAATTGTTTTTATTCTGATCATGAGTGGAAAAAATACATCTATTGTAAGGATCCAATGTAAGTTTGACCATATGAACTTCTTTAAAGAGCATCATTGGCATTTATCTCTCTTTCATTGGACTGCTCACTTGTAAGAATTTTTGCACCAGTTATGTTCTGCTGCTACTGTTTCAGTTGTGTTCTGCTTGCTTGGCATCAATGATTCATGAATTGACTTTTTGATTTGCTTCTTCACTTATTTCTTTCAGGCTGTTTGTCGCACAAGAATGCCTGTGTCAAACGGGGTGATGCAAACCAGTATGGATCACAGACAACATGAAAGATCTGATGCCCTCTCCAAAGTTGAAAGAGAAGAGGGTGAGTTATCACCAATTGTGGACTCCGAGGAAGACACTTTTGCTGTGTGTGGAGACACTGGAGCAGATGTTGCACATAAACCAAATGGTTCTGTGAATAGGCCTTATCAAAATAGACAAGGGGAAGAGAGATGTCATGGTGAAAGCAGAGTAGCAAATGAAGCTGATGAAGTTGATGAAAGTGCTCATAGGTTATCCGAGGAGAGTGAGAATGCATCTGCAAATGGAGATGTCTCAGTCAGTGAGTCGGGTGAGGGTGAGGATTGCACCCCTGAAGAGCAAGAGGAAGATGGCAAGGCTGAAAGTGAAGGTGAGGCTGAAGGTATGGCAGATGCCCGTTACCATGATGAAGTTGATGGATCCTCACTGCCATTTTCAGAGCGTTTTCTACGAAGTGTAAAGCCACTGGCTAAGCATGTTACTGCAACACCGCATGAAAAGACAAGAGATTCTCGTATCTTCTATGGAAATGATTCCTTCTATGTTCTTTTTAGACTTCACCAGGTTAGTCTTAATGATCAAGGGAAATATTTCCATTGGATATTATTATTATGTTGGTTTTACTAAATCTATCCTGAGTTCTTCTTGGCAGACACTTTATGAGAGGATACTATCTGCAAAGAGAAACTCTTATTCCACTGAGAGAATATGGAGATCTTCAAGTGACAGTGTTCCTAGTGACATTTATTCAAGGTAATCCCATCAAATGATTTATTTTGCTACTTGACTTGAATTGAATAATGACTTGAAAAATGTCTTGCGTCCGTTACAGGTTTATGAACGCACTGTACAGTTTACTAGATGGCAGAGCTGATAATACAAAATTTGAAGATGATTGTCGTGCTATCATTGGTACACAGTCGTATGTACTGTTCACTCTAGACAAATTGATATATAAGCTTGTCAAACAGGTACATGAAACCTTCTTTCATCAAAATCTTTTCATGTATAAGGGACAACATACCAAAAGTCTGCTTTTATGCTTCTTAGCTGCAAATAGTTGCCTCTGATGAAATGGATAGCAAGCTCCTGCATTTATACGCATATGAAAATTCACGTAAACCGGAGAGATTTGCTGATGTAGTTTATCAAGAGAATGCCCGGGTTCTTCTCCATGATGAGAACATGTATCGAATTGAAAGTGTATGATCCTCTCTCTATCTCTCTTATTTTCCTATAGGACACATGAAAATAAATTTTGGATAACAAGCCCAAATACCAAAAAGAGCACACTGAACATGAAGTTAATGGATGTCTCCTACTTCTAACTATGGATTTTAAATGCTTTTGGCTCTGTTGTTGCAGCGGTTGGGCACCCCAACCCGGTCATCCATTCAACTAGTGGACAATGAGCATGATAAGCCAGAATTCGCGGCAGTCTCAGTAGAGCCGTCCTTTGCAGCTTATCTGAATAACGACTTCCTGACATTTGCCTCTAAAAAAAAAGAGGAGCCTGGGATATTCTTGAAGCGGTACAAGCTCATCAAGTGCTGGTTTCTAGTGAAGTTTGACCTCGGGCTGATGAAGCTTGTAGTTTACTGATACAAGTGATGATTTGCTTTTCAGAAATTTAGGGAAATATTCCACGGAATGTGAAGCCTTGGAAGGAGTTGAAGTTGCTAATGCTTTGGAGTACAAGATATCTTCCAATACATCCAAGGTACGCATATGTTCTAGTGAAATATGAGAGGGGAAGATCCCGATAGAGCTCTGAAATCACTTGCATTATCTGCATCAAAATCACACACTGAGTGATGGACTGGAATTCTGCTGTAGGTGTCGTATCTCTATTTTACGGAAGACTTCTTGTATCGGAGGAACATGAGGAAGAGAAACACAAGGACAAACAACAACTCTGACAAGCAGAGAGTGTCACAAAATGCCTCAAAGAGAGCTGAAAGGTTCCACCGGATGCTTTCTAACCGGTAGCAGCCTTTCTCGAACCGAGCTCCGGGAGCAATACATTAGAGCCCACGTTCTGTATTCGCTGGCTTTCTCTGCTCCGATAATGACGTTGTGCCCTAAAAATTTTCCAGTCTCCACAATTCAGGAAGACAGGAAAGGGAGAAGAGCTCAGCTGTTATATACTACTATAGCAGCTATCCGAACTGATCGAACCGTTGAGTAAATGTATTGCCATCACGTTCTGCCCTTTCACCCCGTCTTTCCAGCCTAATAAAGATGAGCAGGAACGGCTCGAGAAAGTGTAGATTAGCGTTCTAGTGCGGGAGGGGATTTTACGGAGCCACGGAATGTAAATAGCACTCTGGAAATCAGCCTAATTGATCCCACCGTTAATGTTAAGCCATTTTTGCATTGTGTTGTATCTCCTTTCATAGTTTCATTTTTGTTCAGACCAAAAAAAAAAAAAAGTTTCATTTTTGTAGAAGCTTTCATTTCATCCAATTCCATTCACTCACGTGTGATGAGTTCACATTCAAGGCATTTTCATGCCCAAGTTGGGCCATAGTTGGGCTATCATCCTTCAATTGTGAGCATTGAGGCCCAACAACTTAACATGTGCCAAGAAACGGTCTACTGTCGCTTCATTTCTCTTCTTTCTTTGTTAAAAAATAAATAAATACTGGAAGTGATTATACGCTCTGTCGGACATAGCATGGATATTTTTTTTTTTTTTGATTAGGTAAAAATTCGAAGGTCAGACAAGTCTGACTCATCGAAAGGCCGACAAAGTCGGCAGACGGCGAACTGTCAAACGTACAACCTAAAATACAGTAAACAAACGAAATGAAACAAGCAGAAATAAACTCTACAACAAGAAGATCCAAGAAGACCAACTCCAAAAAAGTTGAGGAAGTCATCGAAGAACGAAGCCAAGCCCCACCGAACAGTGGCACCGCGGTCCAGCGGTACAACAGGACTCTATCTCCTATGGGTAGTGCAGACAAACTCCAAGGAAACTCAATCCCGGATACGAAGTCGCCCTGAGCGCACCACCTCGACCCCAGTCAGTCTCGACTCCAGACTCCACATCTCCCAACCAAGCAGAAGACCTCCTAGAAACATCGGAAGCAGAGCCGCAAGCTGCTCGAATAAAACGCCACCAAGATTTCACCTACAAGAATATCGTCAAGCCCTTGCGGGATTTAGATTGTATTGTATACTTGTATGTGTATGGTTCGATTTGAATTCAAATCATTTATAAACGCTTTATATTGGCTTTGTATGATTTGATAATGTGTAGGGGTGGCCGTGGGCGTGGGACGGGGTGGGGGTCGTCCCGCGTCTCGTCCCACGTAATTTTCGTGGGACGGGATTTCCTAAAAAATTTTCAATCCCGTACGGGTCTTGTCCCTCGCGGGACGGGCCTCGTCCCTCAAATAAAAATTATAAAAAAATCTAAAATTTTTATATATTTTATGGCTTTTAAAGGCGTGACATATATAGATATATGCTATAATATTTTTTTATATTTTACGATTTTACTTATATATATACATATTGGACACATTGTACATATAATTACACACAATATATATACACACATGACACCATATATAAGTATATATAATAATATACAAAGCATAACATTACCGTGTATATATGTGCAAGTATACATATACATATAGTGGGTCGAGTTCATGTGAGAATGGGTGATAGGGTGAGAAGGAAAGAAGCGTTGTGATTAGCTGAAATCAACGTCCGCCCACGCGCTTTTTTTTCCCACTCGCTTTTATTACGTTGATATCACGCGCCCCCTATAAAATTACGTTATTTTCTTCTGCTTTTTCTGTTTCTCTCCTTTCTTGTTCTCCAAGCTTCAAATCAGCGAATCTCTCTTGGAATTTTCGCATTCGATTCTCGTCATCAAATCTTCTCTCCACATGGCAGAATCATCGACATCAATTGAAACATCAGATCTGCTCTCCAAATCACCAGATCTGATGCCTAAAACACAAAATCTCTGCTTCTCATATCAAATTGAAAGCGAAGCCAATGAAATCCAAAGATCTGTTGCAATATTGCAAATGGAGAGAGGTAAAAATATTAATTTTGTTCTAATTGCTCTGTATTTTGTTAATTTTTAATATTATTACATATTTATGCAATTACAACGAATTCCACGAGTGAATCTATAAGTGCTGAACCAATTACTATTAACTATGCTGAACCACTTATGACAAATTGGTTATTACATAATCTATATGTAGTGGTTCAGCGTATAACCTTGTATTGGTTCAGAGAAATTGATGAACCAATCTCTCTTAAATTTGCTGAACCACTCTCTTTTATTGGTTCAGATAGAAACATAATTGATGCTGAACCAGTTCCTAATGTATGCTGAACGAGTTCCTAATGTATCTGCTGAACCAATTATTATTATAACTAATAATTATACTGAATCAGTTCCTCTTGTATACTGAACCTCTTATTTTATAATGCTGAACACACTCAGTTATGTACTCTGACCCAATTCCTTATATCTGCTGAACCAATTATTGTCATGTATGCTGAACCAATTATTTTATTGTCATGTATGATGAATATAATTATTTTATTTATAAAAGGCCCCCTTATATGTTCTGAACCAATTACTAATAATTATGCTGAACCACATATGATAGATTGGTGAATCTTATATCTGTTGAACCAATTATTATTATAATTCTGAACCAGTCCCTCATGTATGCTGAACCAGTTCCTCATTTATCTGTTCAACCAATTATTACTAATAATTATATTGAACCATGTCTCTTGTATGCTGAACCTCTTATTATTATAATGCTTGTTGCTCCAGTTCCTGCTATAATACTGAATCATTTAATAATAATTATTGTGAACCCAATGTCTGTTTTCTTATAACACACTATGATCTCTCTATCAGATATTTCTACTCCAGTTGTCATCCCTGTATCAGACATTGGTCCAACATCAGAGAATAGATTTGTCTTAGAGATATCACCAGGAGCTACAAAGTATTGGGTCCTGATATGTAATGAAGAGTTTAAACCTACTGTTGGGAAAAATTTTGATACAATTGGTGAAGGGTCAGAGATGTATGAGACATATGCTTCAATTTGTGGGTTTGACACACGCAACAACACGCTTTTAAGAGCAGGGAGTGTGGTCAAGTTAAAGTACATTGTCTGCAACAGAGAGGGGGTAAAAAATAGAGCAAATTCAACAGGAAAAAAGAAAACAGTTTCGAACAGATGTGGTTGTAAAGCTAGAGTTGTATTAACAAGGAAAATGGATGGCAAATATAAGGTGAAGGTGTTTGAAGAACGTCATACACATGAACTTCGGGATAAGTTTACAGGAAAGTTTGCAAAATCTAACTTCAAGCTGGAAATGATGCATCAAAAATTTGTGTTGGACTGTGCTCAAACGAAAGTTGGTGCTGTTAAAGCTTACAAGCTCTATAAAACAATGATGCGTGGATTATCAGAGGCTGGTGCAACAGTTGTTTAATTCAAGAACTTCAAAAGGGATTTGATGGCTTACATGAAAGATTCTGATGCTCAAATGTTGATCAACAGATTATCAACAAAGAAAGAGATTTGCAACGCCTTTTATTTCAACTATGTTGTTGATAATGAAGACAGATTGACAACGATATTTTGGGCAGATCCAATATCAAGAAAATTTTTTTCGATATTTGGGGATGTTGTCATATTTGATTCTACGTACAGAACAAATAGGTATGCTTCTTTATCAGCTACAGTAAATTATTAATACTAAACACTAATGTTTAAATGTACTGAACCACTTCCTGGTATATATGCTGAACCAGATACAGTAAATTATTAATGCTGAACCATTATCACATTGAAAACTGACCCATTGACTAATGTATAAGCTGAACCAGTTTCTGCTGTAATACTGAACCAATTATTAATTATTACGCTGAACTACTTATAGAGTGTTGAATCTTATTTTTATGTATGTTGAACCACTTTTTAATATAATGCTGAACCACACTAAAGTATGTATGCTGAACCAATTACCATAGGGTCTCTTGCAGTCAAGCTCCCTTCTGCCTTTGCACTCGAGGGCCAATCGGCAAAAATTGGAACAGAAATATCATTTGATTATCTCGAGTGGGTAGCTTTTGATTCTGCCTTATGCCCAAAACCGAGGGAACCCCGAATATGTTCTCTCAAACCAACAAAAATATATGACCCAGTTATATTTTGATAAACCATACTAAAGTATATTTTGATGAACCACACTAAATCCCCATGCTCACCCCACTTTTCCTTGATGAATTACTAATTATTAAATATAATGAACCACTCCCTGGTATATATGTTGAACCATTGCCCCCTATACTTGTATACATTGAACTGTCTTTTGCTGTACATGATTAACCATTAATTTTACAATTTTATAACCCTATACTTATTATATTATCTAATATATTTTTTCAGATATAATATGGTGTTTGCTCCATTCAGTGGGGTAGAACACCATAACAAATGTGTGACATTTGCAGCATGTTTGATTTTAAATGAAGATATAGCATCTTATTCATGGATGTTTCAAAATTTTAAAGAAGTAATGGGTGCAGAACCAAGACTTTTGGTGACAGATCAAGATCCATCAATGAAGGCTGCTGCTAAGTCCATATTCTCCTCCACTAAGCACAGATATTGCATGTGGCACATTATGAGTAAGGTCCCAGAAAGAGTTGGCACCGCTTTAAGCAAATGTTCAGCTTTTAGAAGAAGTTTATATGCTGCAGTGTGGAATGATGAAATTGAACCGTTTGAGTTCGAGGAGATGTGTAAGTCAATTATTGAAGAGTACCAATTAAAAGAAAATGATTGGTTTAAAAATATCTTCAAAATCAGAGAGTCATGGATCCCCGCTTACAGTAAACATATACCACTAAGTCGAGTTGGAAGGATGACATCTGTTGCAGAGTCCCAAAACAAGTTCTTTAAGCTATATACAGATAGATTCTTCAGCTTGGTTGAGTTATTGATGCACTATGATACTGCCATTGATAGCCAAAGACACAATCAAACTCTATTGAACATTGCTGACCAGACAAAATCTCCTGATATGATGACTGATTTGGCTATAGAAAAATATTGTGCATCAATATTTACATTACATGCATTCCGAAAAATACAGATGCAGTTGCAGGGGAAGTGTCGTGTTCTTAATGTTGAAGAAACAGAGGAAAAACATTTGTTTACTTTGAGTTATCTCTCTGAACATGTCTCAGAACCACACTCATTCACTATCTGAACCATCCTCAGTTATTTATCTGAACCACACTCATTCTCTCTCTGAACCAAACTCTTTATTTCTCTGAATCACCCTCAGTTATCTTTCTGAACCAAACTATTTATTTCTCTGAATCACCCTCATTTATCACTATGAACCACACTCGGTTATCTCTCTAAACCACCCTCATTTATCACTATGAACCACACTCAGTTATCTCTCTGAACCACACTCATTATATCTCTGAACCACAATCAATCTCTCTCTGAACCACACTCAGTTATCTCTCTGAACCACACTCAGTTATCTCTATGAACCACCCTCAGCTATCTCTCTGAACCACACTCAGTTATCTCTCTGAACATGTCTCAGAACCACACTCATTCTCTCTCTGAACCACACTCAGGTATCTCTCTCATTATCTCTCTGAACCACACTCATTATATCTCTGAAGCACACTCATTCTCTATATGAACCATCCTCAGTTATCTATCTGAACCACACTCATTCTCTCTCTGAACCAAACTCTTTATTTCTCTGAATCACCCTCAGTTATCTTTCTGAACCAAACTCTTTATTTCTCTGAATCACCCTCATTTATCACTATGAACCACACAATTATCTCTCTAAACCACCCTCATTTATCACTATGAACCACACTAAGTTATCTCTCTGAACCGAACTCAACCCCATGTTGTCAATGACCATTATATTTAACTAATATAATAAGAAAAAAACTTACAGAGGGTCATAAGTATCTTCAGCAACATAGTTGATTAACTCAAACCCAAATCCTGAATTTAATAGATAGGGAGTGACAACTTGACTCCTCAAAGGCATTTTTGTTTCTTGCCTTTCCCTAACTTCAACAATCGCTCCATTTTTTCTCATAATCTTCTTCTTTTCCTTTTCATTTTTAATTTTCCTCTTCACCTCTGCCATTGTTGTTTCATCTACATAGAAAAAGAATGATAATAATAAACTGTAAAACCTTTTTTTTACAAAATAAAACATAAAGACTCATATAAAAAAAAGATTTATGCCCACCGTCGAAGATGATGTTTTCCATTATAAACAACTTGCCTCTCGCTAATAGAGTTTCTCTGCAAATAAAAAAACGTCGATGGAGGATTTGAGTTTCGAAATCAACACAGACATAGAGACTAGAAGAAACTGAAAAAAAAAATTCGATTCAAACTTACAATGCAACGATAATGGAGGAGTTCAGTTTGGAAACAGAAAAGAAAAAAACGGTAGGTTTTAAGTAGAATAAGAGAGAAGATAATCAGAGAGAATATATATATATATAACAGAGAGAATATATCGACAAGACACGAACATATTACCAAAAAAAAGAGAGAAGATATCGAAAAGACGTAAACAGATATATCCAGCACACGAAAAGACAAAAATACCCCTAATCTTTTACACGCGCCCCATGCACCCGTCCCATTTTACACCGAAACAGAAAATATTATTTTAATCCGTATAAGCCAATCAGAGGCCTTCTTTCCTTCTCACCGGAAGGAGGGCTTCTCACCGGAACTCAATCCTACATATAGTAATATACAGTGTATTATGTATATATAATACAAAGCATATATACACTACTAGTGTAGGTCCCGTTACGTGAACGGAGAATACATTAATATATTTATATAGATATAAATAAAATTAGTTTGACATATTATAAAAAAATCTAAATATGTTTTATTTAGATCCTATATATATAATTCACATTTATAAGGTAATTTTTTTCTAATCTACAATTAATTGAATCTCATTTATAATAGATAACTGTTTTTTTTAATATTTTAATATTTTTTTATTAAATATATGGTATATATTTATTACGTTAGTTTACTAAAATATCTATCTACGGATGGATTGTGGCTACATAATACTTTGATAAATTATTTAGGTCTAAAAATAATATCGATATAAATAAATAAAAATTATTAAATAGTTAATTTTGATATAAATAATTTTTCCACCAAAAAATAATCTAGATATAAATAAAATAGTACTTATCAAATACTACATATTTATCTATTCATATTTTTGGTAAGTATGACTATGAAATTTTTTTATTTATGATTTTGTCAATTAACAAAAATATATATAGATAGATATTATGGCTTATATAACTTTCTATAAACTATGATAACATATTATTTTATTAATTTTTTCTCTAGAATCAACCACAATGCGTCACCTAGGATTTCCCCCCCCCCTAGAATCAACCACAACACTCCACAGAGGACGCTATGCATTGGTTTTAGTATATGTATATAGATATAGATTACAGACTTACAGTGTATGTATTCTGACAAAAAAATATTACAGTGCCTCTATATATATATATACTAGTTCAGTACCCGCACTGTGTGCGGTTTTTTTAATTTAAATAAATTTAATAATAAAACACGTTTATTCAATTAATTAATTTCTTCCATACTTTTGATTCTCAAATCTAAATGAATTTATACTTAATTAGTATAAAAGATAATTTCTCCTTACTCCGATCTTACTCCTTAATATGCGGGACGGGACGGGATTTGCGGGATAAAGAATCCTTGTCCCGCGTCCCGTTTCGCATAATTTTTGCGGGACCGGGATGAGATTCATATTTTTTTCCATATCGAAGTGCAAAATATTTAGTAAGATTTTAGCTATTTGCTTTTGGAAAAATTAATTCGGAGCTAAACCGACAATGAATTATTTGAGCAAGCAACTATTTGCATTTGTTTCATCAATCCCCTTAGTAAAATTTGATTCACTACCAAATTACAATCAAATTTACAGAGAATTAATGTGTTCTATTTGATTTCTAGCCATGACCCCCTCGATTGTGGGTTCTGCTATAGGCTAAAATCTTGGTTTTTGGCACATACAAATGTACTTGACAATAGCCATGATCTTGCTGTTCATATGGAGGTTTGTGTAAGGGTATGTCTGTGGTTGTTGGATACAACTATAATTTTAAATGGGGTTGCTGTCATAACTCTAAAATTTTGTCGTCCTAGCAGCCTGCTGGTAAGCTGTTTGCTGATGTTTACTTTAAATTGTGAGGCTAAATTTGTGTCTATTTGGCTTCACAATTGGGCTTTTGAGGTAGCAAATAGGGAGTCAGCTTATAGGACAGATTTTGGGTGTGTTAAATTTGATTTTCTGGGTGTTTATAAGGGCTTTTATAGTACTCTGTTTTCTCAAAAATATTGCTTTACAAGTGTGAGGTGCTTAACAGGAAATTTGATGGGTTAACACCCCTATGGTTTATTTTAAAAGATGATGAATTCCATTTTTATAAACATATATGGGTGAAAAATTCGATTAAGTGTAATTTCCGAAATTGGTGGAAATTTGGAGAATTTAGCTTAGTTAACATATTATTTTTTAATGATTATCAAATGAGATATGTATTTAATAATTGGGATTATGATCTTCTAAATTATTGGCCGACAAATTAGGGGTATAGTTTAGATTATAGATTATCCCATAGCACTTATCAATTTAGAGTTATATTCAACACTAGGAAAGATTTGATCACAATTGCGTTTATCAGCTGTAAGAATACTCCAGATTATAATTTTAATACCATTTTACTTTTAAATGTGTGGATGATTAACCATGCAATATATAACATAAATGATTTTAACCAACAAAAAAGATATAATTATCAAGCTATTATAATTAGTATATTCACGGTTACTCAATGTTGTCAATTATGGTTATTGTATGTCTTAGAAATGCTCACAAAGCAAGTATGCACAAAACAGTTTATTAAATGACGAACATCGCATATTGGAATATTAGGGGTGTCAAAAAAGCTAACCTGGGGTAAGACTTAGCTTATACTCAAAAAAGAAATAAATTGGATATTTTAGTCCTTGCAGAAACAAAGTCTACCGAGTCACCAGCTCAATCCCTCTATATTCGAGCAGGTTTTAACAATGCTCATCACATTGCCTCTATTGGAACAAAAGGGGGTTTCTGGGTTTTAGTTAAGACTTCTAAATTTACACAATCTTTTCAACAAATCTCAGCATCAGATAGGTACATTATTTACTGAGTTAATATTGATAACTTTAGCTTTATTATTACTTTCATTTATGCTCCTTCAAATCAAGTAGATAAAAATAGGTTCTGGAATGAGTTATTCGTTGTTATTCATAACCAAACTCTCTCATGTTTGATTATGGGAGATTTCAATGAAATCGAATCAGTTTCTGACAAAATTGGTGGGCTAATTCCGCAGGCTAATAGATTTATACGAATTCAACAGATTGTGGAAGAGTTAGATGTGCATACGATCCCTTGTACAGGTAGTCCTATAACATGGAGGAAGAGTCAAAATCCTATTGAAAATATCTATGAGCGATTAGATAGAGTAATGATATATACAGATATCTTAACACAGTTCCCTAATTTATCAGTACATAATTATCCTTTTACGACTTCAGATCATTCTTTAATGTCTATGTCCATAGGAAGTACAAAAATTAGGGTTGGTTCACCGTTTAAATTTGAAATGTCTTGGACTAGTAATGACAACTATAATAGGTTAGTTAAATCAACTTGGCAGAATAAGCTTCATGGGTCGTTTATGTTTACACTTCTACAAAAACAGAAATTACTAAAAAAAATACAAAGATCTGGTGTAAGTCTCACCCAAATAATAATTTCCGACAGATAAAAGATATAGAAGATCAGCTTCTATTACTTCAAACTCAACAAATCAATGGGAATTCAAATGATACCATAAATATTAGGCGTAATAGGTTGTTAAGTAAACATGAAGCTCTTATGGACTTTAATAATACCTTCTGGAAACAACGAGCAAAATCAAATTTTTTAAGATTTGGAGATAGAAATACTAAATATTACCAATCAGTATCTAAAATAAGAAATTCTAAAAATGTCACTCGTAATTTTACAAATAAATATGGTTTAGTAATTGAGGAGGAGGATCAAATTAGAGATGAAATTACGACTGAATTGGCTGAAAGATTTATTTCAAATAACGCACCGGTTAGTAGCGATCCATATTTCCTAAATTTAATTGATCAGACCATTACTGAATCTGAAAATAGAAATTTGACACAAGATGTTTCAGATGAAGAAATTAAGGATACCCTTTTTTCAATGACAGATGATAAGTCTCCAGGTCCTGATGGTTTTCCGCCAGAGTTCTATAAAAAATATTGGGATATTGTCGGTAAATTAGTTTGCAAAGCTGTTAAATCCTTTTTTCATTCCGGAGTGCTACTCAATGAAGTAAATTCAACCTTCATTGCACTTATTCCTAAAATTGGTACGCCTAGTAATATTAACCATTACCGTCCGATTAGTCTGTGCAATACTATTTATAAGGTTATTTCAAAAATTTTGGCTAACCGTTTGAAGCCTATATTACCACATATTATTAATCCTTTTCAATGAGCTTTTGTACAAGGTAGAAATATTCAAGATAATATACTAATAGCTCATGAGGTTTTCCACTCTTTTCATAACAAAAAAGGTAAAGCTGGGTGGATGGCATTAAAGTTAGATATGGAAAAAGCTTATGACAAAATAAGTTGGAGTTTTATTCGTATTATTCTAAATAAATTTGGTTTTGATTCCAGATGGATTGATTGGGTTATGACATGCCTAACTAAAACTATTTTTTCAGTTTTAGTAAATAATTTGCCGGGTTGTACATTTCATACTCATAGGGGAATTCGACAAGGAGATTCTCTTGCACCATATATTTTTGTATTGGTTATGGAACTACTAGGGAGAATGTTGCAACAAGAATCTTTGGAATGTGACCCTTTGGTTGGAATCAAACTTACAAATAATAGTGATCCTATTCCATTTCTTTCCTTTGCAGATGACACCCTAATTTTTGGACGAGCTGATGATTTAAGTCTTCATACGATTAAAAATCTTTTAAATATTTTCTCCAATATGTCTGGATTAACTATAAATTATAATAAAAGTTCTTTACAAGTTTCTAAAAATATTCCTGTCAATAAAGCCCAGTCCCTTGCTCAACAGCTAAATATTCCAGTTACGAAGTCTATGGAAAAATACCTAGGTATTCCTCTTATTAGTGGTAGGGTTAGCAATGTCTTGTTTGATGAGGCGATTAATAGTCTTAAAAAGCAGCTATCCAAGTGGAAATCTAACGCTCTCTCTCAAGCTGGTAGATCGGTACTAATTCAGGCGAATTTAAATTGTAAAACAAATTATTTAATGCAATCATTTCTTCTTCCAAAAGGAGTTCTACAAAAAATTGATCAGATCAATAAAAATTTCTTTTGGAATAAAATTCAATCTGATAACTATCATCCTCTAATTAGCTGGGAACATCTGTGCACTCCTAAAAAAGATGGTGGGTTAGGTTTTAAATCGGCTGAGCAAATTAATATTGGCATGCAAATGAAACTTCTGTGGAGAATCATGGCTGATCCAGATAATATTTGGTCTAAGGTAATTACGAATAAATATCTCTCGGCAGAATCTCTTATGGAAAGAGGTAGATTCAAAACTTCTTGGCAATTTGGTAGGCTTCTTAATATTAGGGATCTTTTCTCTAAAGGATTGCTCTGGTTAGTTGGTAATGGAAAAACCATTAATGTATGGTCTGACATTTGGGTAGATGCGCAATATCTTCATAGGTTTCGGAATGATCATGATCCTAATTTAAAAGTTTGCGATTTATTCACAAATACCAACTCTTGGGATACTAATAAGTTAAATTCTATCTTTCCTTCTCATATAATTCAAGCAATTACTCATATCCATATTCCTGTAACTGATATTCCAGACAAGTTAATTTGGATTTACAGTAATAATGGAAAATTCTCTGTTAAATCCACTTCCTCGCTTTATAAAACTAGGAATACGACGAAAATTCCAGCAGATTGGATTTGGAAACTTAATATCCCTCCGAATATTAAAAATTTTATTTGGAAAATTTTCTTGGATATCCTGCCCACGACTGTCCGATTAAATAGATATATAAATAGAGTTCCTAGTACTTGTTCTCTTTGTAATTCTGAAATTGAAGATACAGATCATTTATTGTTTAATTGTCAAATTACTAAATCCCTTATTCAAAATCTGGGTGTTAAGTTGAAGAAATGTTTCATTATGCCAAATTTAACAAGTGATGTTCAAGAAAATATTTTAAATACTAGGGCTCTTAACCTAGATTTTACAGATTTATTTCATTTATGACATTCAATTTGGGAGCTCAGAAATAGAATTATTTTTCGCAATTCTTATGATACAGGTATGATCTATGCGTTAACTCGAGCTATTGATAATATCTCTTGTTGGAATAAAGGTCAGATTAAAACGAAATTACCTAAACGTGCTAGGCCTCCTGATAAAATGATGTGGAAATATCCTTCAATCGATGTAGTTAAGATCAATGTTGATGCTTCGGTGAAAAGTAATACTCAACCACAGATTGGTTGTGTTGTAAGGAATAATAATGGTCAGATTATTCGGATACATAAATGTAATGTTAGGATGGGTTCTGTCATTTTGGCAGAGGTATAAGATTGGCAGCGGAGATGGGGATCCGTAAATTGATACTTGAGAGTGATTGTGCGATCATCATCGACGCCATCAATCATGCAAACAGTAGTCCATGGGAGGTCACTCAAATTGTCCAAGAGATCCTTTCATTTAGAAGAGATTTTGAGAGCATCACTTTTCAGCATTGCTATAGAGAGGCTAATGGTGCAGCTGATTTTATTGCCAAATCTCAACTTAATTGTAACTTTATTTTGAGCGGTTGTTGTTGTGAGTTCCAGAACATCATCTTGCGAGATGATCATGGATGTCGCTAGTACATCCAACTTTTTGCCTACTGTAAAAAAAAAAATTATAGAGAATTAACCCTAACTAGATAGGAAAAAGATGATGTCATATTTCTTAAAATAAAGTAGGTAATATCATTATCCAGAAAAAAGAAAAAAGAAATATCATGTACTGTATTTTATGCTAGACATTAAAACGACGTCGCCATGGCAGCTAAACCAAATAGAAGGAAGATTATATATTCCAGGCGGGTCCGCGGCGGTAGAAGTGGAGTTTAGCAGGTTTATCCCGCCATCGCCATGAACACTCTCTCCTTCCTCTCAGTCCCCCTCAACTCTACCCTCCTCTCTCCTTCTTCTTCCTCTCGCACCAAATTCCTCGTCCCCTTCTCAAGATTAGGGTTTCTCCAACCCCATACCCTTCCCAATCCGACTCTAAATCCTCTCCATTTCCGACCTGCCTTCAGTTCTCCCATTTCGAACTTCTCCTCCGTCGCCGATGCCGATGAGGACGACGAGGATGAAGACGAAGACGAAGACGACGAAGAAGCTGCCGAAGAGTACGATGTCGACATCGATTTGGATGCCGTCGAGGAGCAACTTCAGTCGGAGGATGACGAGCTCGAAGCCCCCTCCGACGAGCTACGCGCGGCGTTTCCGACCGCCGAGACTAGGTTTCAGAGGGTTCAGAAGCTCTGCGACGAGGTCAGGGAGTTCGGAGAGGAAATTATCGACGCCGACGAGCTCGCTTCCTTGTACGATTTCCGGATTGATAAATTTCAGGTCCTGATCTGTTTGTATCTTCATTTGCTTACAGGTTCAGTAAATTGCTTCTCTCGCTTTTTTTAAATTTCGCTTTTGGCTTTTTTCATGACTAGCGTCTGGCGATAAAAGCGTTTTTGAGAGGTTCGTCGGTGGTGGTTTCGGCGCCTACAAGCAGTGGGAAGACATTGATTGCAGAGGCTGCGGCCGCCGCTACCATCGCTAGAGGAAAGCGGTTGTTCTATACAACACCACTCAAGGCACTTTCGAATCAGAAATTTCGTGAATTTCGGTATTGTGGCTGCTTTATTATTTCCTGCAGATTTTTTTTGGATTGGCAGGTTGCTTATGTGAATTTTTAGAGACATTGTGAACTATAACTTTGGATGGCCTGGTTCTCATGGGCTGAATATGTTGTTGTAGGGATACATTTGGTGATAGCAATGTTGGACTTCTGACGGGAGATTCTGCTGTAAATAAGGATGCTCAAGTCTTGATCATGACTACTGAGATTCTAAGAAACATGCTGTATCAGAGGTACATGATTTTCTCAATGCATAGTGTTTCACTTGGATTAACTTAGAAAATAGATTTGACATTTCCTACAGTATAGTTTATTGAATCCACATAAAGAGTGGTTCTTGCTGATTTATTTTAATCATGCAGTGTTGGAATAATCTCGTCTGGAAGTGGACTGTTTGATGTTGATGCAATAGTCTTGGATGAAGTACATTACTTGAGTGATATATCTCGTGGTACCGTTTGGGAGGAAATTGTATGCCTATCTTCTCTTTTCTCCCTGCACACATCTCTAGCTGGATGAATTTGTTTTGAGTTGTACTTACAATTGCATGGTTTGTGTTTATGTTTAGATTATCTACTGCCCCAAAGAAGTTCAACTTATTTGTTTGTCAGCAACAGTCGCAAATCCAGATGAGTTGGCAGGCTGGATTGGCCAGGTAATGTTTGTTTGTTTGAATTGCGACTTGCGAGTGTGCCCTTATGTAAAATCCATACTATGCATTTCCAAATAACATTGAACTGTTTCACTTTTATTTAAAGTAGATTCATGGCAGAACAGAGTTGGTTACATCTACAAGACGTCCTGTTCCATTGACATGGCATTTTTCAACAAAGAGCTCTTTGTTTCCTCTTCTTGATGAAACTGGTAAAACCATGAATAGGTAGTTACCTTCACTTTTTATGATTGTCCTTCTTGGTGTTGTTAAATATTGAGGAATTTATAGTATGTTTGATGTGGTTTTAGTGCTTATTCATTCCATCATAATGATTACTGATGGAAAGAAAAAGATAACAGTCCTTGCCTCAAAATCATTGGCCATTCTTAAAATCCATACATTTCTTCATTTGAAAGAATGAGATATCTTGATGAAGAAATCATATGCCATAGTGCCATACAATGTGAAAGCCTTATTATAAGGACAAGGGGAGAAGTAGTCCCAATATCCAACTCAAGTGCTTATAGTTGATGTTAATTTTCCTTCCATTTTAGGTAATTACACTATATGAATAATGGTAGCATCTATTTTGCTATATTTCTACTTTACATAATAATGCATGGATGTCTCATGAATCTATTAATAAGTTGCTATGGAGTTATGTTTGCCCTCTCTTTCTTTTAAAGAGTTATTCTTATTAGGTGTTTGATTACCTTTTAGTTAAAATCAGTTTTAGTCCACTGTCTGACTTTTCTTCTTCTTGATGGAAACAGGAATCTTTCTCTAAACAACTTACAACTTTATGCTTTAGGAGGTAAGTCTTACAAGGATGATGGACCAAAGAGGAAAGGTACTAAAAGGCATCAAACTGACGATATCTATGCTGAGTATGGAATGATGTCTGGAAGGTCATCTCTTTCAAAAAATGACATCAATTTGATCCGCCGTTCACAAGTATGGACCTCATGTTAGTGCTCACTTGTTTCCTTTTCATTTACTAATATAGTTAAATCATTATATTATTCCAAATATTATTGCCCTGTCTTTATTTACCCTATTCAAGTGTTTGTATCACAAATTCTTGAACTTTTAGGTTCCCCAAATTGAAGATACACTATTACACCTAAGGGGAAGAGACATGCTGCCTGCAATTTGGTTTATTTTCAGCAGAAAAGGATGTGATGCAGCTGTTCAGTATGTTGAAGATTCTAAGCTTCTAGATGATTGTGAAACAAGTGAAGTTGAATTGGCACTGAAGCGGTTCCGGATACAGTATCCTGATGCTGTCAGGGAGTCTGCTGTGAAGGGCCTTTTACATGGTGTTGCGGCACACCATGCTGGCTGTCTGCCTATTTGGAAATCTTTTATAGAGGATCTTTTTCAGCAAGGACTAGTTAAGGTGGTTTTTGCAACTGAAACACTTGCTGCTGGTATAAACATGCCTGCAAGGACAGCTGTTATTTCGTCTCTGAGCAAAAGGGGTGAATCTGGACGTGTCCAGTTGAGATCAAGTGAGCTGCTTCAGATGGCTGGACGTGCTGGTCGCAGAGGTATTGATGAAAGGGGTCATGTGGTGCTCATTCAGAGCCCCTTTGAAGGTGCAGAAGAGTGCTGCAAGCTTCTCTTTGCTGGAGTAGAACCTCTTGTTTCACAGTTCACTGCTTCATATGGGATGGTTTTAAATCTTCTTGCGGTATATAAATTTATGTTTCATCCATGGTTGTCTTTGATGCTTCATGTGCTTGATAAGCAATTTCTCTCTTTTACAGGGTTCCAAAGTTACTCGTAGAACAAATGAAGAACAAGGCAAGGTCTCCCAAGCGGGGCGAACTTTGGAAGAAGCAAGGAAGTTGGTTGAGAAAAGTTTTGGAAATTATCTTGGGAGCAATGTTATGATTGCTTCAAAAGAAGAGCTTGATAGAATTCAGAAAGAAACAGAAAAGTTGACTTTAGAAATTACGGATGATGCTATTGATAAAAAGAGTAGGATGCTTTTGTCAGGGCCTGCGTACAAGGAGATGGCAGGGTTACAGGAGGCCCTAAGGGTATTATACTCAAACTTGCTTCCCTGCCATCTATATCACAGCTTCAATTCAGAGTGCATTGTGTGATTTCCTGCATCTCCACTAAGCACTCTCTCCCTCCTTACCTATTTGTACAAGTACACTGGGTCTTGTGTGTTAGCTTCTTTATGTTTTTATGCTTCTGGTATCCCTGTTATTAACTCAAATTAACAATTCTTCCATTTTTTGAGCTATGTTTCTGAACAAGATTGTAAATAGCTAGTCTTTATGCATCGTCTTCTCATGTCAGTTATCTCTCTGCAGATTGAAAAACAGATACGAAGTGAATTGCGGAGAAGGATGGAACTAGAGAGAATGTCTTCTCTCATACCTCTGTTGAAAAAGTTAGGAGATGGGAATTTACCTTTTATTTGTTTGCATTACAAAGACACAGATGGTATTGAACAATCAGTCCCAGCTGTGTATTTAGCCAAGATTGATGCACTTGATGGTTCAAATATTAAGAACATTGTAAGTTTTCAAGTTATTTTTCCTTCCTTTCAGACCTTTATATAAAGCTTAAACAAACTAATTATCATACCCAGCAAATAGTGATTAATTGTGCAAGTAACTATTTTTTTTATTTGTCTTTCTACCGTGTTTTTTCACTGTTTTGGAAGCCTTTTGTTTATAGTTGCAAATTCAGTTTTTCAAAAGCTATTGTGAGATCTAGCCCAAAAGCGATACTTGCTTTACCTGTGGTTTTGGCAAGTGTTGCAACCAACTTTTCATATTTCCATGTGGCTGGTCTCTCAATTCAGCTGGAGAGAAGGTTCAACTGGGCATTATCAGGAAGAAATGTACCTACTCATGCCCAAGATGGTTTTACTTACACTAAGCTTTTGTTACCTGTTCTGAACTAGTTAGTCAGTCTCCGATCCATACTGGCAAATATTTTTAAAACTTAGCTTCAGACAATAAAGGTTATGGACATATATCTGGTGTTATTTGAGTACATTCTATTATGAAATTATACTGTGCACTCTGGTAAACGTGATTGCTTTACATGTTCAACCATCCATGCTTCTTGTCTTGTTTTTCATTAAGCAGAAAATCGCTATAGGCTTAATACCTTTTCTTACAGGTTCTTTCCAATGAGTGCTTCAAATTGCCAGAACCTGAGCCTAAAAATGCCGATGCCACTGATTTTGTGCCATCTTATCATGTGGCTCTTGGTTCTGACAATTCTTGGTACCTCTTTACTGAGAAGTGGATCAGAACAGTTTATAAGACAGGTTTTCCAAATGTTTCGTTGAACAAAATCGACTCTTTACCTGATGAAATTATGAGGATGCTTGTAGATAAGGAGGAAATGAAATGGGAGAAGCTTGCTAATAGTGAACTTGGTGGTTTATGGCACATTGTTGGATCTCTTGAGACGTGGTCTTGGAGTTTGAATGTCCCAATGTTGAGCAGCCTGTCCGCAGAAGATGAGGTAATATATTTGTCAAGGATTCTATTCTTTCCTTGCTATGAACGTTTGTTTTAGGAGTTTGTAAGACCTTATCATTGCATTTCTATCTTTGTTCAAGTTGAGTACGTATCATTGGAAGTGCTTGGTTGTTTCGATGAGGTTGTAGGAACTAAATTTTCTGTTAGAACCTGCCTTTGTTTTTCAGTTGGAACTTGGAACCATGTAATCATTTGTTTGGGAAGAGGTGCTAACTTCTAACTTTACACTGTTATAATTTTAGGTGCAGGAAGTGTCACAAGCATATCTTGATGCAGTTGAACATTACAAGGATCAGAGAAATAAAGTATCACGATTGAAGAAAAAAATAGCTCGCACAGAAGGATTCAGAGAATACAAGAAAATTGTTGATATGGTTAAGTTTACTGAGGAAAAGATTAGGCGCTTGAAGACCAAAGCAAATCGTCTAATTAATAGAATCGAGCAGATTGAACCATCAGGCTGGAAGGAGTTTCTGCAGGTAATGCTCGTGTTGCAGCTTTTGCTAGTATTTTTGTTCACAATGCCGACGAGTTTACACTGTTCATTTTTTTTTAAAAGGTCCAAAGTGATGAGATTCATGGTATATATCATTATCTTTTCAGCTGTTTGAATATCACTCCTGGATATTAAAACTATCCTGTTTCTGCCAAATCCATACGTGTTAAACCTGTCTAATTGATCCCTTTAATCTGCACCAGGTCAGCAATGTGATACATGAAACTAGGGCATTGGACATTAATACGAATGTCATATTTCCCCTTGGTGAAACAGCATCTGCAATTCGTGGGGAAAATGAGCTTTGGCTGGCCATGGTTCTTCGGAATAAAGTTTTGCTTGATCTCAAGCCTCCGCAGCTTGCTGCTCTCTGTGGTAGCATAGTATGTGAAGGAATAAAGATTCGTCCTTGGAAAAACAACAGGTATATATATAATCCTATTTCATTACTCCGAAGTAACTTAATATAATATTTAGAAGATGCAGCAATAATGTCTTCCCTTCAATATCTAATGGCTGCAATCTCTTCATGTGGATCTTAATTGATGTTTTGATGTCTAATGACTTTACATAAACTTATTATTTTATATCATGCTTCTAGTGCTGGTTCGGTGCATGTGGAATATTAGTAAGGCCATTATACACCCTTCTAAATGGCTGATAATTGAATTCGATATATTTTCAGAATTGTCCTTGAAGTTTTGATATTGCTATTACTTGCCTTGTAATTTTAAAGCATAGCTCAATCCAACAACAGGACTAAATTATCCTATTTGAAAAGATTAAAAAAAAAACTCCCTAGTTTTTTGTGGTGTAACTGTTTTTACAACTTGATGAAAATACAACAATGAGTTTAACTTGTTCACATGATCAAATCCCAACCATGGCTGCAATTGAATTTTGGGATAGGGAGATGTAATTCCTTGTTTTTTGCCATCCTATTATCTTGGAAGCCATCAGCTTAAACTTGGGTTTCTTTTTCGAGTGCTCTATCTTTCTGTTTATTTGCTGCAGTTATATTTATGAAGCATCGGCTTCTGTGATCAAGATTATTAGCTTGTTGGAAGAGCAGAAGAATTACCTCATGGATATTCAGGAAAATCATGATGTGAAGGTAAGAGTTCATCAACATTATTCGTGTAAACTGGCAGATAAACAATTTTACAGCACCATTTTGTAGTCACAGTTTCTAGACCCTAGACTGATTCATATATTATCCTTTATTATGCAAATAGATATCCTGCTGTTTGGATAGCCAGTTTTCTGGCATGGTTGAAGCCTGGGCATCTGGTCTAACTTGGCGCGAAATCATGATGGACTGTGCTATGGATGAGGGAGATCTTGCTCGCCTCTTACGCAGGACTATTGACTTGTTAGCTCAGGTATGAACACTTGAGAGCGGTTAACACTGGGCATTCTAAATACTGATCCAAAATATTTCTTGCACCCAAACATGCAAAGGAAATACGTATCTCTCACAGAAGCACAGATGATTCTTTAACCTGATCACCTTGTTCATGGCTGTAGATCCCCAAGTTGCCTGATGTTGATCCAGAGCTGCAGAGAAATGCGAAAGCAGCATCTGATGTCATGGATCGTGTGCCCATAAGCGAGCTGGCAGGCTAGTAGTCTGTGATTCCGACAAAATGTACATACTAGACCAGAAATTCTCAGATCTGCCCACTTCAGCAAACAACATAGCAGCCTTGCAACAGAATCACCTCTGCAGACTGCACTTGAAGGCTGCGTATGTGTCAAGTTGGTGTTGACTCAGTCATTCCGATGCTGATACACATTGACATTACAGAATCTACAGATTCATTCAGCCTTACCTCGCGATTTGATCACATTTACACGCCTGGCCTGCTTATCGATTAATGTATTTAGGGGTCATTTCGTACACGGATTTGATAAAATCGGTCAGGCTTCTCTCAAATCATGCAAAGGACTTGATATGATAACCTCAAATAATCTGGCAAGATCACACACGATAGATGGTCATCTCGAACTATGGCCTCTTTAAGGCTCCAAGGTAGAGCAACAGAATTCCACTTTGTCTGCTGCAAAAGTCTTTCTAGACGGGTCAATCGAGAAAACCATATTTCCTATTTTAGCACATTAAAAAATTTAAATGATAAATAATAAATAATAATAAAGAAAATGCTTGTCAGTCTCCTCCCAACAACGCCCTAGTTGTAGAAAACCGTTTTTCCATCAACCTCTCTCAGATCATCTTCTGTGATCCCATCAGGATGTCTCTCCTCCACCTTTCAAAGTTCCCAATCCGGCGTGCCTCCGCCCACCTCCGTGCAGTCTACGGCCCCTTCTCCACCGCCTCCGATGACACTGCGACCCTCACCGTCGAAACCAGCGTCCCCTACGTCGGTCACAACATCACCGACCTCCCCTCCCGATCAGTCGAAACCTCCCCAAAGGAGCTGATGTCCTTCTTCCGGCAAATGCACCTAATGCGCCGGATGGAGATCTCCTCCGACTCCCTCTACAAGGCGAAGCTCATTCGTGGATTCTGCCACCTCTACGACGGCCAGGAGGCGGTGGCCATTGGCATGGAAGCCGCCATCACCAAGCAGGACAACGTCATCACCGCCTACCGCGACCACTGCACCTACCTCGCCCGCGGTGGCACCCTCCATGAGGTCTTCTCAGAGCTCATGGGCAGGAAAGACGGGTCTTCCAATGGCAAAGGTGGCTCCATGCACTTTTACAAGCCCGAATGTGGGTTCTACGGAGGCCATGGGATCGTTGGGGCGCAGGTTCCGCTCGGTTGCGGCTTGGCTTTCGCTCAGAAGTACCTCAAGGAGGACACGGTGACGTTTTGCCTTTACGGAGACGGGGCTGCTAACCAGGGCCAGTTGTTTGAGGCTCTTAATATGGCTGCCCTTTGGGATCTGCCTGCCATTTTTGTCTGCGAGAACAATCATTGTAAGGGCTTCTTTCTCTGTGTTCATTTTGATTGTATTTTCACTTTGAGTGGCTAACATATGAGGCTGTGTAAAATGTTGCAAGATGGCATGGGAACCGCCGAATGGAGGTCTACAAAGAGTCCATCCTACTATAAGCGTGGTGACTATGTTCCTGGATTGAAGGTCTCTTCTTAAATATGACCCACTTATATGATGAGTGACTTGATGTAAAGACTTATTTGCTTCTTTCTAGGATAGGAATGTTGCCTTTCATTCAAAAAAATTTTAAGGATTTGATTTCAAGTTTCTGTGTGCGATTTGGTCATGTGATAGGCCATATATGTTGTAGCCCATGAAGGTACTTTTGCTAGGTTCATATAGAACCATTGCCACTAATCCAAGGAAAACATTTACCTTATCTGCCTCACACAAAGACATAATATGGAGCACAAACATTTACTTTCATTACTGATGTTTTCATACATTGTGCAGATTGATGGTATGGATGTCCTAGCAGTAAAACAAGGCTGCAAATTTGCAAAGGAGCATGTTCTGAAGAACGGGCCGATAGTGAGCACATATAGTTCTATTCAAAACTTGTCGTTATTGACTTATTTCATTTCAGTTGAACTACATTATTATCCTTTCATTTGGTTTCCATTTTGACTGCTGATGTAACATAGTTTACTCCCTTGATCTTCTTGTATGTATGTTAACATTTTCTGAAGGCTATGGAAATGAATTTTTTGGGTGTTATTTCCTAGTCAGGCCAATTAATACTTCTGTTTTGATCTTCCACATTTAGATGCTTGAGATGGACACTTATAGATACCATGGGCACTCCATGTCTGATCCTGGAAGCACCTACCGCACTCGTGATGAGATATCTGGTGTTAGACAGGTAATGAAGCCGCATGAAAATTTCTATCCCCAAACTGCACTTACTATTTACTTGTTTTCTCCAGGAGCGCGATCCCATTGACCGAGTGAGGAAGCTTATACTAGCTCATGATATAGCTTCCGAGAAGGAGCTAAAGGTATAGTTTTTAGCCTCTTTTTCACAGCTTCATATGGATGGTATGCAACTTTACTTGAAGAATTTGATATCTTACCAATACATGTAAATAAATATAATAGACAAACTGATAATCTTCTAAAAGAAGAACCATTTTTTATTTAGGAGATATTCCAGTCAGGGCCGGTCCATTAATTTTTGAGGCCTTGTGCAACTTGTGTGTTGAGGTCTTTCTTTGACTAATATAAAGGGAAAAAATAGTCGACCAAATCTCCTAACAAAAGAAATATTGTCGGTCTGTCATAGATGATAGTTGCAAAGTCATTACAAAGAGTTGTTAAGTAAACTTTTACCAAGAGGACATGATAATCTGAAATCTCTCTAATGCAATACTTTTGAAATAATAATTATGATCATCTAAGAAAATAAAAAAGTAAAAACTAACAAATTACATGGAATATATTGAGAATTTTAATTACCTTTCAAAATTCTTGATGAAAGAACGGATTATTGCAATTGTTTAATAATTTGAATTGACTTCACTAGATTAGTTTTTTCTCCCTTTTTGAAGAGGGAAGAGCATAGGAGAGAATTGCAAATTGATTGTATATAGTTTGATGGCAAAACAAAAATCGATCGAAATACTTGCTAATCTGCCATCAAAAGAATTTCGGGCCAAAATATCAATTTTTTAAAAAATGGAATTTCCACCAAAATTGAAGACAATAGGAATCAAACTCTAGTCCTCTCTCTAATTTAGAAAAATGCATGCCATTCTCTTGCCAACTAATCCATATGAACACTTGTGATACCCTTTCCTTTTTTCTTGCTAAAGTGTATATATTTAAGCTAAACTATTTATTTTTTAAGGCTCCAAAATTTTGAGACCCTGTGCAATTTGCACACTTTGCATGGCCCATGGGCCAGCCATGGGACGGTAAATGAAATTTATCTCTTGACAACGCTTTCGTCGCTGCTCTTTACTCTTAGGATATTGAAAAGGAAGCGAAGAAAGAAGTCGATCAAACACTTAAGCAGGCCAAGGTGAGGAAGCCTATTGCCATTACTTTCTAGTAAAAAGGAAATTGTGTAATATCTCATATGCTGAATTTGTCTTAAATCTACTATGTTGTAATATGTTATTCAGGAGTGTCCGGAGCCTGATCCTTCAATCCTATATAAGGATGTCTATGTCAAAGGTCTTGGGGCTGAGGTATACAACTTCACATTTTTCTTCAACTATACTCTATTTATCGAATGCTGGAGATGCTAACCGCTCGAGTTAAGTTCAGAAATTGATTGCTAAAGTATCATCCGAAAAAAAAAAAAAACAGTGTATGATGCTATGATTATAGAACAAGCTCAAATAATTGATCTTGAACTAGGGACCTCAAGTACTTGTCTTTGGCGTATTATCATGAGAACCATAGGAAAAAAAGGAAAAAAAAAACTCTCTTAAGCTAATCCATTGCAGTAAATTGAAAAGGGCACAAGGAACTTGAACTGTGTTTGATTGATGTGTTACCTTTATCTACATGAGTTTGATGTGCTACATATTCATATAGTATAATCCTCAGTTTGACATGAAGAACAACATACAAGGATAATGACATTGTGTATTGATTTCTTGTAGAGTTTTGGAGCAGACAGGAAGGAGTTCACGACTACTCTTCCATAAAAGGGAATTAGGACCTTCCAAATCAAAGATATGATATAAAGCTAATTACCCGTGATTACGATAATCGGAATGCTTCAAATTCATTTTGACATTGAATAATCCTGTTAAGAGGAAACTGTGACCTTGTGCAAAAACAGCTGCTTAGTCTCATTTAGGGCTTTGGGGCCAATATGTTAGTTTTAAGATTAATCCGCCACTTGATGTATGCAACAATGCTAGAAACTCTGTCATTCTCATTCATTTTGTTATTGATGTATGAGTAAGATGATTCAACTAATGAAGGCTAGTATCAAGGCATGGATGTCATTTTGAAGGTTATTAGACTAACTCCAATGGTTTTGTGCAAATGTCTAAATGTGTATTTTTAGACATTTTTAGCTCTATTGGTTGCTTTTGGGGTGTCCAAATGTGCACATTTGAGCATGTAATGTGCAGATTTGAGCCGGGGTGGCTATATGCACCCACCACAGGTGCTATATGCACTCCTTAGGACGGATCATGGATCCGCCCGTTGTAAATTTTTTAAAAAATAAACGGACGGATCTTAGATCCGTCCGTTATAAAAAAAATCAAAAAATTACATAGGACGTATCTTAGATCCGTCCTATGTAAAAAAAAAGGAACAAGCTGCAAACGCAGCTTTTATGTAAAGCTAAAAAAAAAGACACAAGCTGCAAACTACCAAGGGCGGATCTATGATTTCATACTACATTTTATATTAATTACACAATATCATTTCATACTACATTTTTTTACCAATGAGATTAATTCAAAACTTTTTTTTAATAAAATTAATATTAACTATACAATATTATTTCATTCTATATTAATTACACAATATAATTTAAATCTTTTTTATTAATTCAAAACTTATTTTTTAAATAAAGTTAATATTAACTATGCAATATTATATTGGTAATTTTATGTTAACATACGGCAATAGTTTATTTTATTTTATAGTGGTAATTTTTTATACTTCAAAATTTTTATTTTTGTTTTTTTTTAAAAGAAAAATACGCTCATGGAGCGGGTACTGTACTAGTTGCTTCCTTGAATGAAAACAAATAGAAATTGTAGGTTTTGAAATTTGATTGATGTAAGATTCCTCTTTTTGCAAAGTGGGCACATTTGATACAACCAAAACATAAGTTAAAATCACCAACTAAGTCTAACAAGTGCAACAAGAACTACAACTAAAACAAACACCACCACCCAAGAATTTTAGTACAAATTGAGGAATTACTAAAAAAAACAAAAAAAAAGTTAATTTGGGAAAGAAGGTAATTATTTGGCAAAAAATATGAAATCTCATGTTTATTTGGCGAAAAAATACGAAACCTCAGGGTTATTCGGCGAAATATGTAAAAAAGTTGGTTACCGCTCGAAATATGCAAGACTTTAGGGTTACTAGGCGAAAAATCCGTTATTTTAAATTAATTGTATTTGATGGTGTGTAGAAAATATACATTTGACCATTGGAGCAAAATACCAAAAAATAAGGTATCTTTGTACACATCTTGTGCAAATGTATACATTATAGGCAAAACCATTGTGGACAGTCTTAAAGTATGCCATTTTCAATCATCTATCTATGTTTTGAAGCTTAGAACATTATTTTTCCTCTGTCATATCAGCTTAAGGATCCCATTCCATCTTTTTACTCTCATCCGAGAGCCCCGCTCTCGGACCCTTAAGTTACTTTTTACTATTTACCTTTTCCAATTACTAAATTATTATTATTATTATTATTATTATTATTATTATTATTATTAAATTGTGAAATGGAGAAATAATAAACAAAACATAGCATTCAATTTCAAATAAATGTTACATGATACAACGACAATAAGAACATATGCAAAATGGGTGTGAAAAGTAGAAGGGGGTATCACCTTATTTATAGGAGGAATGAGTGAAAAAATTAGTTTTTTATGTGTTAAAAATAATAGTATTTGGGTATTGTTGGGGTAAATTTTTTTTCTTCCAAAAATAACATATGCAAAATCGGTGTCTATGGTTAGATAAAATTAATTCACACTTGAATATAATTTTATTTTATTTTTAAATTATAGAATATGACGGAAATTGCATTTAAAAATTTTAATTTTAAACCGGGACATGTGGTACCACATGATTGGGCCACTTGTCATGCGATGGATGCCTGCTGCATTAATCATTTGAGTTGTTGATTGTTGCGACAATTTCTCCTCGGGCCTATTGCATTGGGACCTCCTTTCCCGGTCTCCATTATAAGCGACTCAATCTCCCGGGCTCCAACCTTTTTTTTTCTTTTTTTTTGCTGATTTGGCATACGTTAAGGGCTTCTTGGCCCTCTAATAATCATGCTCTTAGCAAGTTGAAGTAAAGGTGGCATTAGGCGAGTTGGGTTAAGTTGTTTCGATTTCGGGTCATATCGAACTTAGGCGTGATGATAATTTGGATCAAGTTGGGTCAGATCGGGGTCGCATTGATTCTATTGAATACAATCGTGTTTTTCAGGCCCAATTCGGTTGGACGATTTCGGTCAAAACGAGTTCAGTGAATTCAATTCTTAATCCATAAAATATAATATTTAATTATACTATATGCATGATAATATTAACACTCATTATTAAGTAATCAAATATGTAGGTTGGTTCATATGCTATATGATGAGATATTTTACGCGAAATATTAAAGTTGTTTTGGGTTTATGATGTAATCGGGTTTAGGTGATTTTAAGTTTTAGATATATTTATTCGAATCGGTCTATTCGGATAATCGGGTTCAGGTTGTTATCGAATTCATATTGCTTTTGGATCCAAACTTAAATTGAATAAGGTTGATCGATCGGATCCAAGGTTTTTTTTCCCCCATTTATTAGGGTTTCAATCAGGTTCGATGTCGGATCCGTTTTCGTGGGTCGGGTTGGGTATTGCCGCTCAGTTCAAAGGTCAAGAATTGGCGAGGGCAATTATGTGATTTATTGAACGCGGAGGGGCAACAGCAAGAAAATAAAAAAATTCAAATTTGAAAAGACCCCTCCGCTCCCAACGGTCAGATTCTTCCCCCATGTCTCGCCTGTGACCTAATTTGCAAACTATATAAACCACAGTCCCCCACCATCAGCCCACAACGCTTATCTCACCTTCCAAATACCATCTCACAGGAGACGAAAGATCTTCGCTTTGTGAATCTTCAATATCACATTGAAGAAAGGCATCCATGGATTTCCACAGCCTTTCGAGGAGAGAGCTCCAAGCCTTGTGCAAGATGAACAAGATCCCTGCCAACATCACTAACCTTGCCATGGCTGATGCTCTTCAAGCTCTTGAAACTGTATGTTCTTCTTCTTTTCGATCTATTTGATTCTCTGTTTCAGATCCTATTTGTGTTAACTATTATCAGGATCTTTCAATCTGCCCATTATTGATTTAGCAATGTTAAATGACCCCCAAGAAAATTTGATCTGAGTCGATGGTTTTAGGTTTTACCCTTGTGCCCACTAACTGTTTGTGAAAATGCTCGATTGTCTGGTGATTCTTGTTGGGCTTATTCTTTGTTATTGGTGATCGTATTTAGTTTGCTGATATAATTCTAAATCTGATTGATTGTAATTTCTAAGAAATGGCCCGAAAATTGATCAATAAAGGACCAGTTTTAAGCCAAACTACTGGATTCAATTTCATCCTGTATCTTTACTAGAAGGATAAAATTTAACCAATTTCATCTTTTTCAATGCAATTGTTTATGCTGGTTGGTGATGTCGGATTCAATTGCATCTGATGTTTGTTGACTCTGGCCCTAATTTTGCAATCGGAACATAACGATGACATCAATAAATTTACGTTGCAACTTTTCAACTTTACAGGTTGAAGGACTTGAAGAATTGTTAACACAATCAGAAGCCGGATATCTGGAAACACCAGCAAAATCAATGACTGCAGCACGTAGTGTATCTCGCACTTCAAAACCAAGAACTCTTAAAGAAGAGCCAAACTCGAAACTGACCAATACGAGTCGCCGGGGAACAAGAAAATTAGATGGAGAAACCAATGCTGCACCCCCAAGTGCTTGTCCAAAGGTTCCTATGACTGCTCAATCAATGCAGAAAAATGTTGAGGGCAGTACTGCTGCGCGGGTTTACAACACTCGTCGTTCAACTAGGTTGTTGGAGAAGCAAATGTGTCAGCTGAGCTTAAACGACAATCAAGACGTGGTTGATGCCAACGCGGACAAGGATTCCCAAGATCTTCAAAGACAATTTACTCAGGATATTGACAACTCTCTGGCTCCAGAGAATAACACAATCTCTGGTAAGTTATTTGCTTAATTTTTACAGAACATAACTTGTTGCTTATTGTCGTGATACAATCATCATTATTATGTTTATGTTTGTTAGATGAATCGAATGTCACTGAAGAAGCTGCAGAGGAACCCATCGTTGAGAATATGGATGTGGAGGATGAAAAATCATTTCCAGATGTTGTCGAGTGTGTTGAGCCAGTGAGCCAGAATTATGCTTGTGATGTTGTGAATGCCTGCCAAGACGTTGAAGAGCCCGTAAATGAGAAGGAATTCAATGTCACGAAAGAAGCTACAGAGGAACCCATCATTGAGAATATGGATGTGGAGGATGAAAAATCATCTCCAGACGGTGTCGAGTCTGTTGAGCCAGTGAGCCAGAATTATGCCTGTGATGTTGTCAATGCCTGCAACGAAGTTGAAGAGCCCAACAATAATGAGAAGGAATTCAAGAGTAGGTTTTCCATTGATGATGAGCACTTGAAATCTTTTCAGTCTCAATAAAATCCTTGATTGTATTAAATTTTTCCTTGTTACTTTTTTCAGGTGAGGAGGATCATTATATGGTAGGTATTACTGACACTGTTGTAGAAGCAACTCAAGAGCTGATTAATGAGGAAGAGGCAATTGAGAGTGAAGCTGATTCAAATGCTGACTATGAGAATTCAGCTGTTCCTGCTGTGGATCCACAAACTTTTGATGATGTTAAACAGGTGGATCCACAAATTCAGCTGGAACTGTCTTTTCCACTGGTTTCTGCTGACAATGGAGAAGCTGAATATATGAATTCTATCCAGATGAAGGCCCCAGAGGCTTCCGAAGATGAATTTGGTTTTCTTTCTGAATCAGACTGCGACATTGATGAGAAGGAAAATCCTCTTCTAGCTGACGAAGAAGAAGCTTACGAATCAGATGGCGACAATGCGGCTAAAGATGAAGAAGTTGTTATTGAAGAATTAGCATCCAAATCTCCCTTAATGCCAACGGATCAAATTCAGGGCACACTAGAATCATCAAGCAAGAAGCCAGTCTCAGTTCACCGGGTGCCCATCTCGGATAACAAAGAGAACTTACAGATGATGATGAGTGCAACACCTGCTGCTGCTGCACCTGGAACTCCATTTAAGGGGAAGAGCCTGAGACAGCTGAAGAAGATGGTTAGAGGATTATACAAGGTTAGGCAACTCCTCTGCATAGCTCGACTTTTGTTTAAGTAAACTTATTTCCCAAACTCCGTATCTGATTTTTGAATGTTTATTGTGAGGTGCAGCAGCAACACCCACAGGTCGCTGAGGAGATGCAACCAGCAGCACCACTTCAACTGCGCGCAAAGAACGTGTGTAATGGCTGATGGTGGTGGAGATAGGAGAGAGACCAGTGCTTTTTTGTGGCTCTTTAGGAATGAAATTTTGATTCGACCATAATTTTGGGGGTATCGACAGTGGTCTATAAAAGACCATCTACATTAGTGAATTTCATATCCGTACTTGGAATTTACAATGAATTTCGGTTGTGGCGGTTTTCGGATTTTCAATCATGTTAATTCGCTGGCCCTATAAACAAAATTGTACTCTTATTTTTTTAAGAAAAAGCTTCTGAAAAAACTAAAATAATATAATTTTGGCAATTCTTTTTCCCAATAAAGCTTCTGAAAAATCGTTTATTTTTTTTCAGTCATGCCACACGGCAATATATCGTCATTGGCACGGTGCCAATGCCGAGTTCCATAGGCATCCATTCTACCTATGCCTACTTCCTAAGTCGGCAGACACTATAAAGATGCCGAGTTCCTAAGTCGGCATATGGTCATACATGTCGACACCGACCCTCCAAGTCGGCATAGGGAGCCTAGCTGGGAATCTTGCAGGTGTCTGCCGACTTAGAAAGACATAGGCAGAATGGGTGCCTTCGGAACTCGGTATTGGCACCGTGCCAATGACGATAAATTCGCCGTGTGAATAATAACAAGCCCCTTTTTTTTACAGAGTTTGAAGGTTGCTCAACAGAAACAACATATTTGATGAGCATATTTGAGATCTTCTCAGTTTTTGGATTTGGACAAATGTGAGGAGCCCCAACCTCACTCCAACCAAGATAGCATTCCTAAAACGTCTTTAAATCCTTATAACGGATCATATATATATATATATACACACACACACTCTTATAACGGATCTTATATCTGTTCGTTGCAAGGTTTTTTTAAAAAAATATACGGACGGAACTAATTTTTAAATCTGTACTGTCACAAAAAATTTACAAAATTATATAGGACAGATCAAGGAGCCTGGTAACCCTGAGGTTTCGCGTATTTCGCGTGGTAAACAAAGGTTTCAGATATTTCGCCTGGTAACGCTGGGGTTTCAAAAAAATTTGTCTCGTGCCCAGAAAGATTACTTTGGCCAAAATTTGTGGATTATTTTCATAATTACGAACCTTTTCAATGTTCCACTTCTTTCTATCTGAACAAAGAGATGAGCAGGGGATAGCAGGGGAGGAGAAGACGATAGCAGAGGCAGGACGACGGCTCCAACGGTGGCCCCAACGGAGGTGATGGGTGAGAGAGGGGCGGCGGCGGCGCGGGCGGGGGCTGACATTGGTGGGGCGACTCGATCGGTGGTGGTGGGCTGCGATTTAAGGTGAGTTTTTGGAGTTCGAAAATTTTGAATAGGTTTGACCGAAATTTCCATGTACTATTAGCTCTTATTGAGTGGGTTGAGTGATCTAGGGTGTGAAATTGAGCTCAATCATAGTTTGAACCTTCGAATTATAAATTTTAGGGTTAAGGGGTCCGAACATTTAGGGGTTTTTGGTTATTGTTTTTAGGGATCTGTAATGTATGGTAATGGATGTGTAATATGTTTGTTTGATTTTGTTTATGGGGTTTTTAATTAGTCACTTGAATGTATGTATGATGCATATTTTCTTTCTCCGTCAAGAAAAATTTCCAGTCTAGTATGATACATATATAAGCTTAGGTTGCATGTTTCTTTTACAATCATATATGCATCTCTTGATTATAAGTTGTCATTGTTTGCAGAATGGGAGATAAAACCAGTGAATCTGTAATATGTACAAGTTGTATTCCATTCTTATGTCTATGTATGTGAGTATGATACATATATAAGCTTAGGTTGCATCTTTTCTTTTACAGTCATATGCATCTCTTGATTATACATTGTCATTGTTTGCGGAATGGGAGATAAAATCATTGAATCTGTAATCTGCACAAGCTGTAAAATCTGTAATTTGTAAAAAAAAAAAATTTCAGTTGAAAGCTAAGAACAGTGAATCTGTAATCTGTACAAGTTGTAAAATCTGTAATTTGTAAAAAAATCTTGTTGAAAGCTAATCAGTGAATATGTACAAGCTGTAAAATTTGTACATGCTGTAAAATCTGTAAGTTGTAAAAATTTTTTTGTTGAAAGCTAAAATCAGTTAATCTATAATCTGAAAAAAAAAATATGTATCAATTAAAATCCATAAATAAATAATCTGTACAAGTTGTGAAATTTGTACATAATCTGTTTGACCTTGGCCAACAAGTGATCAAGCTCTCTACTTTGACTGAATTATTCATGTTTGAATGAATCATGTACTTGGCAATCTGGCAATGATGAGATGGTCCTGTTTCAATGAAACTAAGTCACGTTAACCACTTAAACATTCATGAGACTGTGTGATCACCTATCGTTAATATGTTTTTAGCAAATTGTAAGCCTATTAGCTCAAGCGGTAGAGCGATTTGCACATGTGCATGATGCGGGTTCGAATCCTACATAGGCTAATCGATCTCCAATTAAATTTAAGACTATATCCCTATTCTGATTAGTATTGAAAGATTTAAAGATGATCAAAACTCTTTGTAAATGTATGATATGTGCAATCAAATTAGCCATTCGACTTGATCTATATTCTTAGGTTGTTGTGAGACTGAATTGAACCCTGTCATTTGTAAATGTATGATGTGTACAATGCAATGTCTAGATAGCCTATCTGGGATTCGAACCCACATATTCGTGCCTAAGCACGTTGCTCTACCTATTGAGCTAATAGGCCAAAATAATAAATAAATAAACTAAAATTTTAACCAACAACTTTGCTATCAATCCAAATATCAACATTAAGAATTATTTACACTAAAATAAATTAAACAAAGCCATAGGCTTTTAGTATATAGGCATCCAACCCCATGTGTAAGGATGAAATATGTTGGCCTTCCTATTAGGAGATAACCTAAGTCACGTCGTCAACAAAAAAAAATGATAAAAATATAGAAATATTTACCAAGGAGGAGCTTGATTTTTGTGACTTTGAAGCTTTCACAAGGTGGGAAGTTCCTTGCTTTGTAGCAGCCTAAGATCTGTCGACGTTGGAACTTATATCATCTGAAATCACACATACCAAAATAGTTACTCTTGTAACAATGGATAATTCCTGAATAAAAGCACGAGATGAGTAAAACAAGCTGCTTACCGATCAAACCTCTTTGATCATGAACTAAAACAGCCAGATCTTTGAAAATCTCATTCACTTCACCTATCTGCCTTTGAATTTCCTGTATACCCTGCTCTCTTTCTTCTATAATAGCTTCATTAAAGACGAGCTCGTTTTCTATCAGCACAACATGTTGCCTGTGCAAGGTGTAAAAGTATTTCAGGATGCATTCCCATACAATTTCAGTAATTGACAATTAATTAGCTTTTTCCAGAAGTACATGATGCACCTTCTAAGAAGTAATGCTGGGTAAGAATTAACTCACCTTCTAGATTCCATAAGAAGAGCTTGTTGTTCATGTATATTATATGACTTTATCTCCTGATCCTCCTTGCTGTCATCATAACTGTAGCATAGCGTTGTAGTACGTTTCGAATCTCTTTTTTTTTAAAAAAAAATTAAATTAATATTGCAGAGAAACATAAAATACCAAAAGCCACTTTAAAAGAATAATCAAGGCTAATTTGCAGAGTAAATTTACATTACCTTTAACTAAAAATGAAGTCATTAATCATAAATAAATAAATAAACAAAAAGTCATTAAGTAAATTCAGCATAAGCAACAGATATAGCATAAGCAGTTTCTTGTATTATGGTATAATAATGTACCTTGCAACTTCCTTTGGAACAAATGGAGCATAAGCAGTTTCCCTTTGAGCTGCAACTCGTTGTGCCTTCTGAAATTCCTTAAGTACTGATTGGAAGTCCTTTGCAAGCTTAGCATCAATGATCTTCTTGGTAGCCTGCATTAGAAAAGAAAATTTTGAAAATTCAGTAACAAGATAAGTAGTCGTAGGAATTTGGACAGTGTAAGAGGAAAAAAGTGGCAAGGGAAGTAATACTTACGTTGACTTCATAATGGAAGTCTGTTTCACTAGCTTCCTTGAGCTTTGCAGAGGTATCTTTGACCAATTGTCCAATATGTAACCTTCTTTTATGTTTGTTGATTGTCAATTACAGAGACATTAGAACCATAGTCTTGGGTGATATTAGCTTTCTTTTATGGGAAGAATTGAATGATATTAACTATTCACACAAACTTTGAACTTTTTCTATGGCAAAAGGAAGTTAAGTATGGGATGTTGGCACATGGACAAACTTACTTTCCAATAACAAAAGGGGAACTAGCAGACATGAGACTAATATTTTTTTCTCCCATCCTGCGAACAGTGACATTGTATAATCAAGAGATGCAACTATTCAAGGAATAACATATAACACCATCAACTAACAGGAACTCGTGCATATTCGGACCCTACAAACAACAACAACCCCCCCCCCCCAATTTTCGGACCCTAAAACCCTAAAATTCATGATTCTAAATTCAAAGCTTCGAGCCATGATTTGAGATCAAATTCACGCCCTAGATCACTAATCTCACTAAACAACAACTAAATTGATAGATAAAATGGAACTTTCGAGTGATGCAATTGAAAAATTCGAACTCTTAAAACTAACCTGAAATCGCAACCCACCACGGCACCACCACCAGTCATAGCCACCGCCAGTCACCACCAGCCACCGCCTGCGACGCCGCCGCCCCTCTGACACCAGTCGCCAACCACCAACTGTTGTTCCTCGGCCTTGGCTCAGGGCAATTCCTCCCTCACTATCACTGCTGGTTTGCATGTATCGTGAGATCTATTCATCTTTGTTGAAATTTTTAGTTTTTATGAAATGCCTCCACAAAAGTTGTTAATATTACAATACTCACCCGTCTATAAATTTTAAACATAATTATTGGACAAATTCAAACTTGTGGGCGCAAGGCAAAACATTTCGAAATTACCCTAGGGTTACCAGGCGAAATATCTGAAACCTTTGTTTACCACGTGAAATACGCAAAACCTCAGGGTTACCAGGAGAAATTTCCGAAAGAAAAAAAAGGAAAAATCTGCAAAAAAGCTAAAAAAAAAGATCCGTCATAATACAAAATTATATTATGAATCAGGATCATTCCGCTTTCTCTCCTATTTTTCTCTCTTTTTTTCCTCACCGTTTTTTCTCTCTCTTCAGCTTTTTGTCTCTCTCTCTTTTCTTTTCTTTTTTCTTTTTAATTTAATAGACGGATCAAGGATCCGTCGTCCTATGTAATTTTTAAAATGTTTTTTTTATGGATCCGTCCGTGTATTTTTTTTAAAACTTGCAACAGACAGATCTATAATCTATCTGTTTGAGTGCATATAGCATCTATCTCGAGTGTATAGCACTATCCAAAAAAATGAGGGAAATAAGAAAATTTTCTTGGCTGGGATCACCACTTCATAGCTTTCTCGGTTGGGATCACCACTTTAAAACTAGGTATCCAACGGGCCATTCAACTCCATATTGAGAAAATCCACATCGAGTGTGACTCCTCCATAATCATTAATTATCTAAATAAACACACTACATGCCCATGGGAAATTGAGCTCCTACTGTCAGATGTAAAACTGTTATTATCGTCTATGAAAGAAGTATCCTTCTTTCATGTTCCCCGTTTGGACAATAGAGTGTCGGATAAGGTTGCACACCTTTGCCACTCTACTTGGTGTGTCGATATTTACAACAATTCAGGTCTTCTTGACCTCATCCGTAAGGATGCTACTGGGTAGAGCATGCTCACCCGAATTCTCTCTTAATTAAAAAAATAGCTTTCTCGGTCATGTGAATTGGCTCCTTATGGAACTGGGCCATAACGATGGTTGCCGCCCGATAGCGATATGATTAGGCAACAAGCCACATTCCCCTACTTTTTATGGAAGTGAAGTGGAGGTGTAATAGATGATTATGAGGGCAACGTGGATAAGCAAAGCAGAACAAGCCTCAAGATGATCATGTATGAAATTTTAATCTTGCGACAAAAGAAGAATCGTTTATTACAAATTTAGAGGTGAATATTGAAATTTGATTGAATTTAAAAGAAGAATCATTCTAAAATTATTAAACAAACATATGTCAGTAACGAAGAATCATACATGAAACTTAAAGCAAATATGAATTGAAAGAACCGTAATAAGCTCTTTTTAGAGCGAACCTGAATGAACCTTATTCACTTTTCAAAATTGCTTCCATTTGAACAATCTAAGCAAATTCCAATCAAACAAAACAGTCAAAATATAAAGGCCAAAGGGGATCTAGCAATACTGAAAAAATAAAAAAAACCTCACAATCATCTCATGTACCATGTTCAAGAAGCATGCGATTATTAATTCTTAGTTGTTGGACTCAGCTTCTTTGAACCATCTGGCAAGACAAGCTACTGATTTGGAAACTGAATTGAATGAGACCACATGAAAATCTTGTTAGAAGCCCATGATACTTATCTCTTTTAGGTCAGTTTTCCTCACTTGAATCACTTAGAAATCACTCTCAGTATCCTTATTATATTCGATGTGGGAAAAGGGCGTTACAAAGTGAGCATTGAGGATGAGCAAGATGGTCTCAACTTTCTCTCTGAAAAGCCCCTTCTTCTCCATGCTTACAGTTAGAGTTGAACTGATGCGGCATAAAGTCATCTTTCTAAACCATCTTTCTTTTTTAGATAACAATAAATGCATGCCTCTATCTTGTTCTTGATATCTAGCACTTTAAGCTTGTAAGTAAGATCCTAGACCCCAAAAATTTAATGTTAAGTCTAAGATAATAGCTCTAAGGGGTTGCTTTCTCTCAAACATTTAATCGAACACTAGCAGACATCTACAAACTACATGCTTAAACCATCAATTAAGAGAAATTACACTCTAGATATTAGCAGATACACAAGAATAAAATTCAGAAATGCCTTAATTTATTAACTACTCATCAAGCCTAATCAAGTAACTAACATACCTTCATAATAGAGAAAGCAAAGAAGAGGATCCTCCTTTTTCTTCATTACTTTCATATGCAACGACTAAGTTGCGTCTGTTATCTTTCATAAGCAAAGACATTGAACACTACATTTTGTTTATTTGAATCATGTTCCACTTTTCTTCTTGGAACTTCAGTTACCTAAATAGCATAAATGGGTTTGAATGGACCAGATTATAATATAAGCTTAACTTGTCCCCCTTTGTGGGTATGCAATTTCAGAGAAATCTTCTTTCCCAAACAAAGTTTGAGAACATTTCTACCTAATAATCTCCAATGCTCGAAGGTTGTATGACTAGCTATTTTTGACTCTCGAATTCCCTGATTGGCTCTATCTAATCTCAATCTGCATCATTGGTATAAGAGCAGTTATCGTGTCGTAATATACTTTAGATTTATTACGTTTATTGTCATATTCTTAATAATAGGTTTTAGTAGATAAGGGATGTAATTTTACAATATTGTACATTATCATATTCTCGTGCATGACACTTGAGCTAATATTAAGATATAATGATATACTATTATGATTTTGAAGATCAAAGGGCTTGCTTTACTAATCAAGGAAAACATTATAGGGTTGGGGTAACAAACTTGTATATAGGAAACAAGAAGACCCGTCAATCTTGTTGATATATCAGATACATGGAAGGACCCCTTAAAATGCGTTAGTGTTTCTAACAAAGTTAGGCAGAAGTAAATACAAAAATAAAATGTTGGTTATGATGGAAACCTTCAACATGTACACAAGTAGTGTGAGATAAAAACCACCACCTCCCATTGCATAGAGGAGAATTTTCAATAAGTATACTTCTTTTATTAATAAAAACCTAAGACACCCTAGTTACCTAGTTGATGACCATTGACACCAATAGAAGACCAAAAGTATACCTATTATGCTATTGAACTTCACTTGCAACATAAATACTTCTTCTGATTCTCCAACTCGGTAACTAACAAACTTACCTATGGTGAGTATATAAAATCTTAAAATAATCTCATAAGATCTAGATGCTTAAGGAAACAAGATATCTTCCCTTCCTTATATAACTATATATGCATATATTTTATCAAGACAACTCTAAGATATACTCTAAGAGATTTCTTATTTGGCACCATCATATTCTTTCTTCAATCTTCCAAGATCCTTAGCGCGTCCTCAACCTTATTCTATTAGCCATCTTCTCTCCTTTTTGCACAAGGTATTGTGACCCTCTGGTACTCAATTAATATGTGATCTGTAAATAACCTGCATGAGTACTCATTGGAAATCCGGTCAAACATTGTTTATCATTGAAAACCAGAGAACATGGAGGACCTAATGGCTCTCCAACATTTGCCCTCTTTGTCAAGGAAAAATGCCCAGTGCAACTTATAACAGATATAAACATGAAGTTTCCCTTTTTACTTAACAACCCTCAGGTTCCCCCTACATGGGACATCCTTACTCAAGGTCATAAGACCTTCTACTCATATTAGCTTAAGGACTAACAATTCGACCCTATTCCCTTTCAATGTACATGTAGATGGTTAGCAAGATTATGACATCACAGAACAACAACACAACAATGGGTGCAAAAAAAGAAAATAGACAAACCCATCAAGAGTATGCAAGACCCAAGGTCCTAACAGACAGTGTTCAAGAACATGCAACAACCAAGGATGGGAGATAAATAGTTCACAACCAGATAAAATGCATACAAGGGTCATGATGGGCATCAGTTCAAGCAACTTTCACCGAGAGACCCTATGGAGGTCGTAGCACCTTTCGATAAACCCTTCATAATAGCACCGAAGGGCTCGACTTCACCCTTCAACTTCCTAACTTTGGCCTCTATGACTCTACTCAATTAGATAGTTCACTAGCAATCTTCCTCAAAGTTGGCAAATCTGCATTCTGAAGAACACTAATACCCTTAACCTTCATTTTCCCCATGGTTTCCTCGCCTAAAAAGAAACCCACCTTCACTTCCTTTTGCACATCATAGATCTCAAAATACTACCGATAAGGAATATTTTGATAGGCATTATAGATTAGTTTTTGGTTCATTTCATTGTCATATAATCACGTGTTATAGTTAATTTCGCATATTGCTCTTTTAGTGGTGAAGTTTGAAAGCTACGCTATTTCGGTTGGTTTATCCAGATTCGTAGATCTGAGGCAAAGATCAGGAGGAACAGAGCTAAGAAGGCTAAGGAGAGGCTTGGAAGAGCAAAGGAAGAAGTCCCAAAGAGCAAGGAACCAGCCAAGAAAGAGTTAGAAGCCGAATAGGGAAGCTAAGGAACGAGCCAAAATGCAAGAAATGGAGAAATCTCATCTTTTGGCTTTTGATCATTCTGAATTAGGTTCCTACATCTTCATGAGAGTTGTATTCTCTGAAAAGAGCTTTCCAACGCGTATTCATATGCATCAATTGGATGAACTACGACTCTAAAAAGCGCATTACAAGTTCAACATGTCGAAGCTGTCGCCGCGGTGAAATCTTAGTTGCTGCCGCGACCAAGATTAGAACCAAGAATATTTAGTTCTAAGTCACCACGGCTAAAGACCCGAGTCACCGCGGTAAAATGCCCAAGTCACCATGGTGACTCCCAGCGAGAGCCCGCGAAGCATGCAATGAGTCGTCGTTGTGAGAGAGCTTTTCGCGGGGCGAAAGCGCCCACAGAAGATCAGTTCGAAGGCCCAAATTTTATCTTTTTGAAAGAAAACTCTATCCAATCTAAATGATTATTCATTTCTAATGGGCTAATATATTCAGATTGAGGTTTATTTATGATGTAATTTTGGATTTAATATTTTTAGGATTTTTAATTATTATTTAGGAGATTTTCTCTTATCTTTTTAGGTAAGTATCTAGGGTTTTCGAGCCTCTTTTCCCCTATATAAACCCAAGCCACAAAATCCCTAGATCATCCACTAATATTCAGAATTTTATAGCCACTTTTCTCATTAAATTCAGTAGGTTTTTACGTTTTATTTTCCATTAAAGAGAAGGAAGTTATGTAAGTCATGCTTGGCTAATTTCCCTTTGTTTTGCCTACACTTTCGAGATTTGTTTGATTGTTTGTGAGTTTCTAATAAGTTAGTATTTCTCTCTTTAATAGCGTTTGAATTTCCTTGTGCATATTCCGATATTATTATGCTTGATCACTATGATAGTATTTAGCTAGGTTTTTGTTTTATCAAATTTGAATGAATTCCGTAGTAGCATGCTTAGGATTATGAAGATCTTTGTTAAATCAAGAATAAGTAGAAAGTTTGAAATGTGTCTTAAACATCGGTTTAACCTGCTTAACTTGGTGCTATTCATATGCCTGAATTATTAGGACTTTGTGCTATCTTTATGCACTAGTACAGATTTGGCTTATATCGGGTGTTTTTTAATGAAACTGACGGGTGTTATGGAGCTCCTTTTATTCGCATAGCTGACAGATATCTCTCAGGGGTTTTTTAAAAACTCCCGAGAAAAAACGTTCGGTCAGGGGTTTTTCAAAAAAACTCCCAAGAGACCCTATTTCCCAACCAGCCCCCCCAAGCCCACATGTTACGAGAGTTTATAAAAAAATCCTGAAATAATATGTCGGCGGTTTAAAAAAAAAATCCTGAGAAAGTGTAATCATATTACCCGCCTAATTTTTAAACTTTCTTAGGAGTTTTTATAAAAACCGCCGACACATGTCTGTTTTTATTTTAAAATATCGATTGTAATTTTGCTGCTACCAAAACCTGTCATGTCTGTTTTTATTTTAAAACATGTCATGCGAAATTCAGAACAGCTGCTACCATAACCAGGAAAAATAAGACCCTTCAAAATCGTTCTTCATTGCAAAATCTAATCATCACAAAAGCAATGTTATCACGAACCGAAGTAGACCACTAGCTTTCAAATCTCTAGCTAGACATAAATTTCTAAAATTTCAACTATTGTCATAGTGGGAAACAAAAAACTTCCGAGATAATATGCATTAATGTAAACCACTAATAAAAAGATATTTCATGATTTCCAAGAGCTACCGTTGTGTGTCTAGATATTGTAGCCATTCCTCACGTAATTCATCGAGAGCAGGCTTGTCGTAGAATTCTCCCGAATCTCGAAAATACTACAAAATAAAACATAATAATTACTTCTCAAATAGTATAAATAACAAAATCATAATTCATGTAGGCAAAAAAAAGTATATTATATTCACGTACCATGATAGGGACAACGGTGCACTCATTATCTATAATCGACATATGTAATAACCACAATCCACATTGTTTGGTTGCTTCAGACACTTTATAAATGAAAAGATAAAAAACACATGTCAACCCAAAGCAATGGCATGACACTAACTGAATATCTACAATCAGTTATTTCCACACTTACCACGATTTTAACCCAACGTGTATTTTTCCTATGTAGGTTGTACATCGATATAGCACTAAAAATACATAGGCACATCATATTAGAATTGTACATTAAAATATTCACATGTAACTAATTGAAGATCAACATATGTGAACGACTTACGTTACAACCATAACTCTAAAATTTTGTCTAATAGTAGACCTTTTTGTCTAGCCAATATATGATATTATCGAATGGATTTATAACCGCGAGCATCCAATGGAATCTACAACATTTTCACAAGTTCAAGCAATCAGGAAGCACATTATTTTCGGGAAGCATCTCTTTCAAAAGTTCAAGCAATGTTGTAAAACTCCTATCAGTCCAGCCATGAGATGATTTAAGATTATAAAGTTTTAAAATGGTAGACAATTTCGTAAACTTTGAACATGATGGATATAGTGGTTCTTTAGCATCACTGAATAACTTCTCCATGATTTGAGGACGGTCAGTGAAGTTATCCTCGACTGCTTGTGCCGTTTCTTCTAGTCGATTACCCTCACTTGCGTACATATCATCCACATAAAGAGTTGGCTTCTCCTTTTCACCGTGCCATATCCAACGAGTGTAGGTTTGATCAATCCCATACATGATCAAATGATTTTTGATTTCTTCAATTGTTTCAATCCCAGTGTTGTAGCAGTTCGTACATGGACATGGTATTTTACTCGGATTATTACCATTCTCCATCGCAAACCGAACAATATCATTAACTCCTTCTCTATACTCTTTACTTAAACGGTTCATTGCCATCCATTTCCGATCAATCATACCTTTTACAATTAAAAAAAGTATTCAATATGCCACCTATGACTAATTCAATAAGAGAATATTTATATGATATTTAACCAAAAAGTAAGAGATAGAAAGTTGAAAGGGAGATTAGGACTAGGCGTGGCCACGGGTCGGACCCACCGGGTCGACGGGTTCGACCCACCGGGTCAAGGGTCGGGGTTGGTCGACCCGAACCCTAACCCGAAAATTCATGGGTTGACGGGTTCGGGTCGACCCGTTGACCCGTTGATCCGCTGGGTCGACCCGTTGACCCGGCATGTTACATTATTTTAATTTTTTTTTAAAAAAATGACTATTAAAATAAATAAATAAATGATATGTGAAGATAAAAATCTTCACAACACATTTTATCACCCACTTCATAGTGTTAAAAATATGGGAAGATTTTATATATCTTCATATCAATTATTTCATCCACAATAATAATGTGGGATGTAAGAGAGAAAAAATATGAGAATATATTTTTCTCAAACTTCATTTTCCAACTTAATTTCCAATGTAGGAAATGTAGGAATAAGTGAAGTGGGAGAAATGGGATAGTGGGATATATATATATATATATATATCCTCATGCATTCTCATTCTAACTCCATATTTTCGATGTGGGATGAAGCCTTTGTCCCACATCGGAAATGAGGGGATGGAAGGAAGACTTCCAAGTCTATAAAAGGGGAAGGGTGAGAGTGCTTTTGACCCACATTGCACATTACAAATTAGGTTATGTTTACATTATGAATTATTCTAAGAATAATATACATAATAATAATTATAAACTTAAAAAAAATATTTTTTTAAAAAAAACTTTAGAATGGTGGGTTGACCCGACGGGTCGACCCGCCGGGTCAGCGGGTTCAAAACACCCCAACCCTAACCCTAACTCGCTACCCGTTTCAACTCGTTGACCCGAGGACCCGGACCCACCGAGTCACTGACCCGCCGGGTCAATGACCCATACGACCCGTCGGGTCACGGGTCGACCACGATCCGTGGCCATGCCTAATTAGGACACCTCATGCGAATGAAACGAGCAATGTTTCATTCGCAAAGACCTATCATTGAAAGAGTTACTCGGAGAGTTGCAAGCCTAGGTAACGGATTTGGGCTTGTGTAAAAGAAGAAAGGAATCAAAATAAACAAGGGTCAAAAGGGCTCAATTCGATTGAAGAGTTTATGAATATTGATTAAGAAGCTTGTGGATTTTAGTTGACTGTAAAATAACTTCACTAAAACTTGTAGGTTGAATTATCTCATTCCATACTTTACGCATAATTCAAACCCCCTCGACTATTGTCTTCCAGATTTCCGTTCTAGCTATATGAATCTATCCAAATTCTAGCATAATGCATCTGATTTTTACTTCGATCATGTCTCCCAAAGCATAAAAGAATGAACTTTTCAGCTTGCTTTAAGGTCATAATGCATTGATTTTTTTTGGGGTGCTACCATATTCCATTCCACATCCTATATAGAGAATATGAATCTAAACCAAGTGAATCAATTATGACTCATAATGGTTTAAGCAAAATAAACCTAAGCTGCAAATTAAACCTAAGCAAAATAAAACAGGCACAAGTCTCTCAAAAGTCAAGTTCTTGCAAATATAGACTTTAACACAATAAATCAATCAAATTCCAAACAATATAACGTAAACTCCAAGCTGCAAATTTGATCAATAACAGGGGAATATAGAAGACAAACCTACTGCAAATTTGATCAAACTCCAAGCCCTTCGAAAACACAGCAACAACAGTGAGCCCGATAGAAGATTGAACAGCAATCGAACCCACCACAGCAGCCCGACAGGAGCAGCCCTTTGAAAACGCAGCAACACAACAAGCCTTCGAACTCAGCGAATCGAACAAAACCCAACGAAAACGCAACAACACAGTAGCCCTTCGAAAACAGGCACAAGTCTCTCAAAAATCAAGTTCTCGCAAATATATACTTTAACACAATCAATCAATCAAATTCCAAACAATACAATGTAAACTCCAAGTTGCAAATTTGATCAAAAACAGGGGAATATAGAAGACAAACCTGCTGCAAATTTGATCAAACTCCAAGCCCTTCGAAAATGTAGCAACAGCAGCCCTAGAAACCGCGCATAGCAACAACAGTGAGCCCGATAGAAGATCAAACAACAACCAAACCAACCACAACAGCCCGGCAGTAGCATCCCTTCAAAAACGCAGCAACACAGCAACCCTTCGAACTCAGCGAATCGAACAACTGGTTAGTATATATTTCTTAAAGGCCTAATGATGGTGTTTACTCATGAGTATTAATTTACCAAAGCAATTTTTTACTCTCATTTGTGGGCTTGAGAGTCATAGGAGATTATATTTGTTTTATATTTGGTTAAGTGATGAGATTTCCTTTCCATGTTTGGCATGGTTTTGGATGTTTTTATGCATTTAAGCCAACCGTATTTCATAAATGGGTTAAACTTTGCAATATTTTGTTCTAATTGAATAGATTTTGTTTCCTTGTGAGTTATATACTTGTTCTTATAAATTAGATGGATTGACAATAGGTTTAGCAATAACAATGTTCAAATCAAACAATAAGAATATTCCTGCTTCATAACAAGCTACTAAAACATAAATAAATAAATATAGTTACCAAGAAAATCTATGTTTTTTCTTTGAAGTGAATCTACTATCATATTGGTTTTTCTGTAGAAATTAAATATCATAATATTCCTATTTACTTTATTCTAAATTACTGCTCTATGTGATTATAACTTACCCCCCCCAATCAAGTTTTTTTAATAGTCAGTTGACTAACAAAAACCATCCAAATCAGCTACGTTTAAATTCTAGTCATCTTTCGTCATAGAATTCTAAACCATTCTTTGAACTGGTAGCCCCTTTAGTTTCTTTCCTTTTTCATTGTTTTTAGAATTACCATATTAGTGAAAGAAGCTTTGAAAAACTATCAAACAATTCACTCAGCAGATTAACTTATTCAAACCTCTAATATCAATACGATATGCTAGAAGTGCTTAAGTTCTCTAACTATGACACATTACTTCGATTTGCAATCTTCATTACACCGAACCTTGGTCAATATCAATAGTCCTTCTTAAAGCACCTAGGTACCTACTAAAAAAACCTTTATTCACCGAAAGGAGAAAATGCCTTTTTTTTTCAATCGGATCACTGATATATATATATATATATATAGGGGAGGGTTCAAGTGAGAAGTAATGAGTCCGGTGAGAAGGAAAGAAGCGTTTTAATTGGTGGAAACATGTGTAATTTTTTTTCAAAAAAAATAGCTTCACGCGCTTTAATAAACTTGCTTGTTCCTCCATGGCTCCTCCTCCTCTCCTACTGCACGCAGACCCTCTCCCACACATCTTCCCGGCGAGGCTCGCCGCCCTCCGCTCCGTCGACGAACTCGGGCTCGGCCTCTTCTTGTGCTTCCAGTAGCACGAGCCCTTTGCCCTCTGATTCCCAAACGCACCTCTCCACCCCTGAGAACATCGACTCTCTAGATCCCGCCGTTCTCTGCCGCTTTCGCCGCCGCCTCCTACCTCTTTCACCGATTTTGACCTCTTCAACTCGCCGGTCTCTCCCTCCCTCGGCCACCTCGAACATCTCCGGTTCGGCAGCTCTCGAACTTGATTTCAAACTCACCTCCATTCAGAGGTTTATATTGAAATGGGAATTAATATCGCGTATGCAGAGGTCTATATCAGCTTGGAGTTGGTTCATTGTCCTGGTGAAATTGAAATGGGAATTAATACCGATTATAAACTAACAAAAGGAGCCCCATGGCCTGTGTCTATCAGCAAACACAATCTTGCCTTTTTGTTGGAAGGCAGAAATGTGTATCAGCTTGGAGTTGGTTCATGTTGTAAAACTTAACAGTGGATGATTTCAGGAGAAGAATACAGATTCTTTTCAGATGTGGGAACTTGATATCGCGTATGCAAGAACAAAGGAGTGAGGTGATGAGAGCCATACCGACACATATTATACCATCTGGAGGCAACTATAAAAAAAAAGGAGATGCATAAGTGTTTGTGAATCATACTCTGATATCAGCTTCTTTAAGTCATTGAGTGTCATCCTTTTCATAAAGGCATGTTCACATTTCTTAAAAACGTCGGAGAGGGTTTGAAGTAGTTGACTAGGAGATTGCATATTGCAGAGCTTCATGATGCAAAGTCTGCGACTACTCAGATTTGGAAGTGGAACTCTGTTGGAGCATCTTGTCAGAAGAAAAATGGTTACTGTGATCTACATCCTTGAGTAGTGTGCTTAAATCACCCAGCAGCTCAAATTGATCTTCAGCTAAGACCCTTGACAAAGCAAAGCATCTTTCTTGAGAGAGAATTTCACTTGATGCTTTGTAAAATGAACGATTTTGCACGAGAAAAAAATTGTAAATTAATTGGTTCAGAGGTTTATATTAATTGGTTCAGAGGTTTATATCAAGTGGTTCAGAGACTAAATAGAGATTGGTTCAGTGACTAAATAGAGATTGGTTCAGTGACTAAATAAAGAGTGGTTCAGTGCTAAATAGAGAGTGGTTCAGTGACTAAATAGAGAGTGGTTCAGTGCTAAATAAAGAGTGGTTCAGTGATTAAATAGAGAGTGGTTCAGTGACTAAATAAAGAGTGGTTCAGTGACTAAATATAGATTGGTTCAGTGACTAAATAGAGATTGGTTCAGTGACTAAATAGAGAGTGGTTCAGTACTAAATAGAGATTGGTTCAGTACTAAATAAAGAGTGGTTCAGTGACTAAATAGAGATTGGTTCAGTTACTAAATAGAGAGTGGTTCAGTGACTAAATAGAGAGTGGTTCAGTGACTAAATATAGATTGGTTCAGTGACTAAATAGAGAGTGGTTCAGTGACTAAATAGAGAGTAGTACAGTGACTAAAAGGGCTGAACCACACGAGTAAAAGGGCTGAACCACTATGAATAAAAGGAATGAACCACTAAGAGTAAAGGGGTTGAACCACTAAGAGTAAAAGGGCTGAACCACTAAGAGTAAAAGGGCTGAACCACTTCTTGGTAACTTGATGAACCACTTTTTTACAACTTGTGACCCACTTTTTTTTTTTCAAAAAAACATATACAAAGTGGGTGTCTATGTGTAGATAAAATTAAATTACACCCAAAAATATATTTTTTATATTTTTTTAACAAGTGAAAATGCCAAAAAATAATTTTTAAAAGTCCATGTAAAAACTTTTAACATGTACGTACAGTGGCGTGCAATTAATTAGTGTTACTTGTGAGAGTAGGGTGTTACTAATTAATTTGTGTAGGTGTTACTAATTAATTGGGGTAATCCGCGTGTCTCCTATTTCTAATTTAATTTTAGACACGTGGACCAATCAGATTACTTCTTTCCTTCTCACCGGTTCACCTCTTCTCACCTGAACCCGACCCTATATATATATATATATATATATATATATATATATATATATATATATATATATATATATATAATCCCGACCAGATGAGATCCATACTGGTCTAGGCTCTATGGAGAAATGCACTAATGTCCTTCATTAATACTCAACTCCATCACAAATGAACAATAAGTTAATGAAGGACATTATTGTATTTCTTCATTCTTGTGTTACTAGAAATGCATGAATTGGCAGCTTAATCTACTTGCTATCTTCCTACATTTAGTAGAGGATGAAAAACTCAAACTTACAGTGTCCCAAACATCCCAAGCATTAGTAGAGAAGTTATATTCTTTTAATGGATAAACCATAGCTAAGTTGCTTGAGCATGAAAGTAATTTTTTCTAGTTTCAGGGACCAAGGGACGAAGTAGCTGGGATCTCTAAAATAAAGCACCCTGACTCCACGAAGAAAGAGCACAATGAATTGATCAATTCCCAATCGCAATAGCATGGATCAATAATAGCTCAAAGCCCCAAGTTCAATATATTCAACAAGTATCATATGTAAGTGTATTTGTACTGAATTGGTATTGATGTAAGGGTATTTGTGCCAAATTTTGGGTCGATATAAGTGTCTTTGTGCTGAATTTGTGTTCATGTAAGTGTATATTTGGGCTGAATTTGTGTAGATATCAGATTATATGTGTTGATTTGTGGTTTGATTATGAAGGCTTTAGTGTTTGATTTCTGCACTGTGATCGGTCTAAAATCAACACCCCGTAAGCGTACCGTATCAATTGTAGTAATCGAGTGTCGAATCTCAAAGACTCTGTAAATATCAATTTCAGAACCTCAACTAGTTTACTAAGCCAAACATTCCAGAGTTAGAGTTCACCACAACAATGCATCCTCGATAGATTATAAAATTTTCATGCCTGAACAAATTGAAAAGAGATAATTGAAGGTAAACTATCTAAATTCATTACCCTCATCCTACTCATGTTGCAATAACTATGTCTATTTCAATTAATTTCCACTTAGTTTGCGCAAGTTGCATAATCAAACAAATTGGACTCTCTAAGCACTTAGACTCTAGTGAGCAAATCGATCAAACAATTAGGTGCACGATCCGCATAATCGACTGAAACCTAGGTTGTCTACAATAGTTTATTATCCTCAAGAGAATTAAATAGATTGCTCATAAACAATTCTCAAGTTCAATCCACGTTTTCCAACAAAAGTAACTACTTTATCCATATATCCTATCTCAATTCGTAGCATGCGCATATTGAACATCAAAAGGATTCCAATCAATCATAGAATTAAACAGATTAGACACTCATGGATCAAATCAAACAAATAATAGAATCTATTCAGGCAATCATACGCACATGTCTATCTCAACATCGTTGGGATCACCCCAACCCCAGAAAAAGAAAATTAACTAGACATGGATACAGCCACAATCAAAGAAACTATGATGAAAGAATATAAAACAAGATTAAAAGAACTTATCTTGAATCCAGCAAAACAACCTGTAAGCAGTAATCTCTGAAAAGCCTAAAACTCTCAATGTCTGCAACTAGGGTTTTTGGTGTAGAATTGGATGCCTAGGATCCAACCCTAATAATCTATTTATAGTGCTAACAAAACTTCCCGTCGAATCCCGAAAGAATTAACGCGGAAAGGCAAGTATTGAGTCGATACTTAAGCATATCGAGTCGATATATAGCTACTGTAAAGATTTCTTGCTCGGAAGGTGAAAGTACTGAGTCGATACTTGTTACTATCGAGTCGATATGTCGTATTTTCTGAAATTTCCGGGCTTCCTGGTCAGAACCTATGGATATGGAGTCGATACATATAAGTACCGGGTCGATACTTTGACTCAACATCAGCTTCTTGGCTCTATTTCTCTATATTGTAGGCCGAATTTGCAAAAGTGCTCAACATAAAAGTTGTAGATCTTTGAATCTTCTTTTCAACAAGATATAGAATGTCTCGATTCGAATTTGGTGGAGCATAAAAGACCAATTTTTCCGAGACGTTGCCAAACAGGAATTGTCCAAAAAACGTCAATTCAGCAATAAGCATGATTATTAGCAAATGAGACTGCTATGCAAGGCCCTTTCAGCGTCCATGAACATGTTGAACTTGGCTTCACTAAATCTTATTCCATCGTGACTCCAAATTGACATCGAACAAGCTCCAAATCACATTAAAACAAACAAAACACGAGTGTAGACATCTGTTCTAAAAACGAAACCAAAAACTATATAAAAGACATGCAAAACCTATAAAAATGACTTAAAAATGACTATAAACTATTTCTTATAACACATAGAATATGATGATATCACACTGTGAACAACTGATTAATATATATATTTCCTCAAGGCCATTGGGTGGTGTTAACTCATGAGCATTAACTTTCTTTCATTTCTGCATGTTAAACTTTCTGATTACATGGAAGGAAATATGTGATCTTGTTCTTCTATCCTCTTGACTTCACATTTTTTTGTCCAACTGGTTAGTTTGAATCTAGTTCTTAAACTATAAGTTAATTTTTCCTCCCATTTGTATTTATTTTTGTTGTTTCATCTTTTCACTCTTTGCAAAGATTACTGCCCTCGGTGACCACTATGCAGAATTTGAGAACTTGAACAATGAGATTTTGGGGGTTTCTATTGAAAGTGTTGTAAGTCTCTTATATTTCTTCTCTTGGCACAACCAATAAATTGGATTTTCAGCAGGTGTTTTTGTACCGATCCTGCCTACTTGTTTGTTCCTTACAATATCCTTTAAAAGTTGCATCATTTGATAACTTTGTGGAGCTCAGTTTATGAAGGAGCTTCACATATAACTTTTGATAAGATTTACCATTTGATTTATGGGCCAAATACACTAAATAAGAGAATTCCTTATGTAGTTACTTAATTTTTTTTTTACCTTCAGTTTCCTAAGTTCCCCATTTGTTATTATTTTGGTTACCCACAACTTTCTGTATTGATCAAATGCCTTTTTTTATATATTCTTAGACGAGGAGATGATTAAGAATACTTTCAAATAGATGATTGTTGTACCAATTAAGTGAGTCATGGTTTAGAAATTGACTTAGTATTCAATTTTTTTTAAGAAAAAAGATTGTAAAAAAGGAATCTATATACCTAGTAAGATTAAAGCAACATACTTCTTAAATGGTACTTTTTTAGAATAAAAAGTTGAAAGAATTGTTGTTGATTTTTTCTCTGAGTTGTTGTTGTTGTGATTTGCATTTTCTGGGTTGTTGTTGTGTTTTTTTTATGATCTTAATTTCTGTATAGTATAGTAATTAGTAAGTAGGTTGGTGTTGAATTGGGGTGGGTGATCCAACTTTTCTATCTCTTTATCTCACCACTAGAATTTTATTATTTAACATCGGGTGATTAACATCTGTCAAAAAAATACGTGATGTCAAATAGTTTTTTAACATCGCTTTTTTAAAATTTAGATGCCAAAAATAAATTAGACATCGTCCTAATTTTTTTGGCAAATGTTAAAAATTTTATTTAGAAAAAATTTCAAGCGCGGAATTCAAGTTCCAAATTATTTTAAAAGCCGGCTCACAAGATTCTCAACACTTTACATTTTTTCCCAAAAAACACTTGTTCCCTCCAGCACTTCAAAATTTTTTTTACCCCAAACCAATTAACCCGATAAAAATTTGAAACCCACCTTTTAGTTTTTTACCTTCTCTGCTGAAGCATGCTCTCTCTCTCTCTCTTACTCTCACGACCTACCTTCTTCTTCTCAAATCAACCCCCAAAATGGAAGCTAACTCCAGATTTTATTGCCTCTCTACACTCCAGTTGCAACGAGAAGCGACTCTCAGCACCGCAGCTTCTCCCACCGCATCGATCCGCCCCTGCAAACCCTACTTCTGAGACCATCTGCGATGAGGAGCGCTGCCTACACCAGATTTGCGTCCACTGGAAGTTGAAGGACCCGCTCGTCTCCTTGCGACAGCACCAAAAAGGTTGGATACGAGGAGGCTCCAGCAGGATCGGTGTAACGGCCCGGGATTATAATTCCCGAGTTACGTTTCGAGGGATAAAACCCCTTGTTAGATCTTACGCTCCGAGTACAGGTTGAAGGTTTTAAAATCAACAATTTCGCTTTAAAGGTGGGATTTCATACCCAAAAACCGAGAGGGACCGTGGAATCCCCGGGGTAAGTCCCCTGTACCTCCCCTATGGTCTAAGTCACGAAATTCATTGATTATACGACCAAGAAGGATTCCAAATTCATACATAAGGTTGCCACGGTGGAGCCGGGTCAAAATATGATCAAAACATCCAAAACCAAACTGTCAAATAATTGGTGAAGTCACAATCTCGACTCTCTCTTTCCGCCATGTTAGACCCCACAGTCATGGAGCCAATCAGCAGCAATAATGATAAGCATAATGGATATCTAAAAACGTTAATAGTGGGCGGGATCAGATCGATGCCCACTTGGGTCTGTCCCTTCATTAAGAGTGCTGCCCCCACAATATGTACACACATACGCTATACCTAATAATCATGCTTCTAGGTGCAAGACGGAATATTAACACACTAGCATGCCCCTAAGATCAAGTGCATAATAATAATAATAAGGCCTTATCACATAATACCAAATGTTATATCCCTCTCCTACCTCCACCCTCTTCCGATAGGGCGGAGACTGGCCAGCTCATGAATGCATTCCATTCCATCATAATCGAATCGGCCTGTAGGCCCGACCTGTAATCATATATAAAGCCCGCAGGCAAATCTCGTAATCATGCTCATAATATAAGTAAAGGAAGTTCCATATGATTCGATTGACTCAGGACGGGACCCAATGGGACTGGGCCGTCCTATGATCCTAGCAAAGACTCTAGTTACTTCACAGATAACGGCCGTTCTGTTTACATACGCATAAAGAAATAGAATGCTCAACGATCAATGCAACCTAGCAGGATACTACATGTCATGCTCATCATGAATGCAAGCATCTAGAATATCATGCACATAAGGCAGGGAATATCTATTCGATCTGAGTAAGCTCCGTAGAGACTTACCTGGAGGTGCAGAACAACATTAATGTAGCACTAAGACAGTTTAAGATCACCTAGTAATCACAATGAGTATATAAGTCTATATTCAATCACACAAGCACAATCATTCTACATAAGTTCACACAATCGAAAGTCTCATCATCACATCTCATATCATCATCATCATTCAACTCATCTCATATTTCATATCTCAATATAACTCATCATCTCGACGTATCATCTCAACTCATCATATCAATCTCTCATCTCAACCCTTCATCATCATACCATATAGCAATCATTTAAAAGTCATGTATCATCATTTCATATATGGGTCATGTTCGTACTCCAAGTCATTTTCATACTTTAACCATCATATCCTACTTTTATATTTAGCACATATCCATAATCATGCTTATCAAGATTGTAATATAACATCATAGTCTCACATTGTAATTCACGTACAACACATCATCATAACTCATATTTAAGGGCATATATCATTTCATCTCATAATACATATTTGACAATTTCATCGATATCATATAACAACACATAGTAACATATAACACATCATAACAATATCACACATCATAATTTACATTTAACACTCATATAAGTTATTGAATTATCCAACAAGTTATATCCCAAAAATCTCAAGTTAACTTAAATCATTATTCAATAATCCTCTTAATTTATACTTGGCCCAAAATCCATTTATAAAAATCATTACTCTTTAAATTAACTTACTCTATTATTTGATCAAAACAATCCGACAAAGTTAGGGAAATCCCAAAATTCCTCTTTAAAGTTATTAAATCAATTTCCGACTTTTGAAAATATTTTCCAATTCCCTTTTTAATTCAACTCCAATATTATATTTTAACTTCCTCTATTTTATAAGATCATAACATAATATCTTTTAATCTCAAAATAATATTTTATAATTTTAAATCTCAATTAATATTATATAATACTTCAAATGCCATTTTATTAAATACTACCAATTAATATTTCCAAACCCCTTAAAATTACCAACCATTTTATTTTATAAAAATCATCCCTTTTCAGATTACCAACCAACCTTACTTTATTTTAATTTACCAAAACCCACCCTCTTATTTCACAAAAATCCCAAACCGACCCCTCTTGTTCTAAATCTACCCAAAACCGAAGCCCTTAACCCAAGTAGATTGGCTTCTTAAAAAAGAAAGCCCAAGTCCCCCTATTTTTTTCAGATTAGGCCCAAATAAAATGAGTTTCGGCCCACCCCAATCAGGCCCAATAACTGAATCAGCAGATGAATAAAAAAAAGGAAGGGGTCCCACGGCTGAGGTGGAAAGTGATGTGGACGGGGCCATGGGTAAGGGAAATGGGGGATGGAAAGAGCACTGTTCATCCTCTTCAATGGCAGAAGAGTTCGAACAGAGAGGGAGAGAGGGAAGGAGGTTCGGCCAACGACCATCCCGGACACCGACTCCGACCACGGCTGACGGAACCGGCACACACACACAAAGCATGAAAGAAAGGAAGAGGGAGGGAGGAAGAAGCTCACAGAGGGGCGTCGATGCTCGCCAGAAAAAACGCTCGAGGTGGCGCCGGGGCTCCAGGTGTTCCCTCTTGGCCTAGGACGGAGGAAGATGACTCAAAGGCAGATCTTTAATGGATTTCTAATCTGAAGAGAGTGAGGGGAGCTTACCGGGATGCTTGGACGGAAAGCAGGGGAATGGAGGAAGGAAATGGGCTCGACGGCGGCGAATGGGCGGCGACTGGTAGCGGGAGTTCCTGGGCTCTCATTCATGCTTGGCCCAGCGTCGTCAGAGGGAGGAGCTGGAGTGCTCGGGTGCCTCGTCAGGTGCCCAGAAAACGGAGGTGAGGGTGGGAGCTACCGGGGCGCGTAGGAGGTGCTCGGGCAGTGCTTCTGGCGGAGCTGATGGTCGGAATGGAGGTAAGGAGTGATGAATGGGGGCTGGAGGATAGATACAGTGGTGGTGGTGACGGTGGCCGAAGGTGGCTGTGGGGTGGTGAGTTGGTGGAAGGATGGGGGTGATGGGTTGCACAGATGAAACAAAGGAGAGGGGAGTGGGGTTGCTTCTCACGACAAAAGGGGAAGGAGAGAGAGAGGGTGTGTGTTTTAGGGTGTGTTTGGGTTTTTTTGAAGGAAATGATTTTGAAGAGTGAAAGAAGTAGGCAACTAGGGGTTGTTTGTTTTCCAATTATGTGGTGGGAATCAAAGGATAGGAGGGAGATAGTGGAGATAAGATTTTTCCACAAGGGGAGGGAGTGAGTTGGAATAGGATAAGGATGAGTGAAATAGGACGGAATTGTGGTCCCGAGTCGGAAATTCAAATTTTCGACGTTTGGTTTTCGGAATCCCACTTTCTCAGTCAATTAGATTTTTAAAACCGAAAGAATGTCATTATCCGAAAAAATATTTCGGATCCCGAGATAAAAGACGGAATCGATCTTAAAAGTTCAAGATTGGGCCGGAATTCGTTTTAACGGTTTCGAGTTCGATTAATTAAATTAAAACGAGTTTTTCTTAAGATATCCGATTAAATCCGTTTTAATTTTATTTTTAATTTTCTTTTTTCAAAATTTAGGATTTTTAAAATCCGAGCCTTTACAATCGGAGCTACAGAGAGAGTCACTTCTCTCTCTCTCACATGTACAACATTTCCCCTATCCTCAATTTCAACTTTTTTTTTTATTCTTCGATTTTAGAATTAGGTTATTTTTTATTTAAGAAAAAACTAAGATCGTCAAAACCTCAAATCTATCATCTTCCTATCAATTAGGAAGTTTTCTCTCCATGGAGTTGAATCGAAGATCTATTTTAAGATTACTGTTTTGTTTGTTTTTGGTTTTGTTCTGGTTTAAAGTTGTTGTGTATGTGGAAATGAGTGATGTGGTTTGTCTTTTTAGGGATTTTGTGTGATTTTTGAAGGGAATGGGTTAGAATTAGGGTTTTAGGAATGACATTGTGTATGGGGCTATGGTTTTGCTGTATTAGGGGTTTAGGAATGACGTTGTGTATGTGGAAATGAGTGATGCGGTTTGTCTCGTATCTCATGGTTGGATTACATATTACCAGAAAAATAAGTATATATAGCCTCACTCTTTCAAGATTTTCAAGATTTTATAGGTGTTTTAAGTAGTTCTCCTAACATTCAGTGCTGTATAAATGCAAATAATTTTAGGGTAATGTAATACCAATAACATTATGCTAAGTACTAATGATGAAATCCATTTGTCACTCACACATAGCAAATCCATGCATATAAGTTACAATTTCTTTTAATTTTCCTTGGATATTTCATACTCCTATCATTCATATATTAGATTTGGAGTTTCAGTTAAGAATACACTCCTTCTGCCTTGAAAATTATGCAGTGCATTCATACGATTGTTTCATAATGCTTACCTCTCACTCTATTCTGATTTCACTTTTGCATACACTTCTTTTGTGCTTGTTGTTGAACCCGTAGCATCTGACCTTGCCTCCAAATCTAAGTAAGAGGCGACATCTATAGGTAGGTTTTCTAATGATTGTTATATATTTGAGTGTTTTGTAGATTCAATTAAGGGTTTCTGGCTTGCTTTCCTCTTGTGTGATGGTTTTTTCTGAATCTTTGTAATGGTACAGATGAAAAATAAGGGAAATCAACACTTTCTTTGTTACTCCTATAGGAACACTTTCTTTATAACTGCTCTTGTAACCTCTAGTTCTATTTCGATCACAGAGCATCATGAAATCCGAATGTTCAAAAGAACTTGAGCGTGTTGACAGAAGGTCTTTGGTGAAAGTCAGACTTGCAAGGAGGGGTGAGAATTTCTTGGTAAGCTTCAATGTTTACACTTTCCATCACCACTCTGCTTAGTCCGAATGTCCAATGATGATCAATTCTGCTTTCTTCTGTACACAGGTCTCTAAACGATAACAGTTGGTGGTTGTAGAGAAAACTGGTTCTTTGCCCAAAACATCAGCCAAAAGAGTCCAACAAACAGTGTTACTGCATCTCCAGCAAATGATCGATGCTCCACCTCTTAATAGTCTTTTTAGTTCAGCTATCACTGCAAAGCCAAAGCTCAGGTCCGCTACTTTATTCCTATGATCTCTCTTTTTGTTTGTGAATATTCTGCATTAAGTATGTATGTTTTCTTGTTCTCTCTTTATATCATGTAGTGATCATGGATTCAGCAATAAGTGGAATTTTAAATTTTTCGGTTTGTTGTAATGCATTGAAGGACAATGTTTAAATTAATAGGTCTTGTTTTGCATGCATGAATTCTATCAAAAGCTTGAGGATGTAGTGGTTACAGTATTTGCAAAGGGCACACGATCCAAAAACTTTAAGTTGACTATGTTGAGCAAATAGTGGGTTTCAATCATTGTTCTCCATTATATCATGGCTACCAGTTGCTTGACCGTCCACTGAGAGTTTTCTTGTTTCCTCATCTTATTTTAGTGCAACAGGAACCTGAGAGGAGCACTGTTGCTGTGAACACCTTCTTGAGATCAGTACACCTTCCATTCATTCGGGGTTCTATTTTTAGTTGTGAACAAACATGCTGTGAACACCTTCTTTTGTATTTTATTTCTCTTCGCCTCTCTCTCTTTCTTGTTTCTCTTTCATTGTGTTCTAAGCTTCTTGTGATGTTTTTGTTTAGCATCAGCATCAAGGAGGCTAGCTAGTGATAGAAATGTTTCTTTGATAAATTGAACTGATGTGATGTGTAAGCATCTAAGCATTGTTGTGATTCAGCCTATTAGCTCAATTGGTAGAGCATTGTGCTCAAGCACAAAGATGCGGGTTCAAATCCTGCATAGGTTGCCATAATAAAAAAAACTACAAATATATCATTTAACATCGGATAATAATCGATGTCTTTCAAAAAATAATATCGATGTCTATGTGGGTGATGTTAAAAGTAAAAAATGTTTAACATCGGCCAAAGTCCGATGTTATAACATACAAAGACATCGGATTTAAAAATAGAAACGATGTTATAAACTTTATAGACATCGTGCTATGGCCGATGTGAAAAACTTTTGACTTTTTACATCACCCACATAGACATCGATTTTTTTTAAACACATCGGTTATTATCCGATGTTAAATGACAAATTTCTACTAGCGTCTATTGCTGTTGTCATGCCACTCTCTGTCTTCATATCTGTTGCCGCCTGGACGAACTGCATCCTCATCTTTGTTGAATTGAGAATACAAAAGTCAAAAGGTATGTTTTGGTTTTCTACGGAATAAAAAAAATGCTTTTCTTACTCTATTGTGTTCATATTTAAATGAAAATTTGGTTAATTTGGGGGTGAATTTGTGCTGAAATTAGTGAATTTGTTCTGATAGCGTATTTGTGATGAAATTATGTTGAAATAATGGTTGATTAGGCTTATATGTGTTGATATGGTTTGGTTGTGATGATTTTGAATTTTAGGGTTAGCCTTGATCTCCCAAAGGTAGGGTATATTATTGTTGCTATTAAAAATCTAATTAATTTTATTCAAATATATACAGTGGTATGGAAAATAGCAAACGCTCTCAGAACAGGATATTGATGACGTTCGAAAGGACTTCCTAGAGTATCTGATCCATGTCTTATTTTAGGTAAGAAATGCTTTAATGTAGTAAGATTCAATAACTACAATGTCTTATTCTTGTACATAGAGAAAATTTCATCGTCATCACTAAGTTGCCTACAATTGTCTTTTCAGGTTGCTTGATTGATGATGAAGTAGCCATGGTCTTCAAACTTATATATTTTCCTCTTTAGATAATGGTATCATACTCTTTAAGGCGAGATTATTATATTTTGGATGGTGTTTTTTTAGCAAATATTTTGGATAGTGTTAAAGTACTATGTATGACGGGATTATTATATTTTGGTAAATCTATTTCTACATTTGTAATTGCATTCGTTGAGATGTTCTGAGTGGTGTATGTATTAAAGCATATGCATGTATGGATTATGCATTTATATAGGTGGATTAAATGAAATATGCATATATTATATTAAAACAAAACATATTATATAACCCGGACCTCGACATCCCCGGGTTATATACTCTCATTTTCATCATAAAATAAAAGAAAGAATATAACCCGGATCTACATGAACCGGTGTATATGTTCCGTGCTAATCAATCCGGGTTAAAATATGACAATATATAATAACCCGGACTTCAAATATCCAGGTTATTTCATAAGCTCTTTATAACCCGGTATTCTAATGTCTGGGTTATATTAACCTCCCAAATAACCCGGATTGGATGATGTATATACCGTATGGATAACCAGATTACCCGAATGAAATAACCCGAATATAGGATCCGTGTTATATAGTGTACTGAGAATATAACCCACTGACTTTTAACCCAGACCATATCCGGGTTATAAAGGGTCAAATATCCAGGTTATTTTCCCTTTTCTATAGTAGTGATATATCAATAAAAAAAAGGTTCAACTTTCACATCCCCTAACAAGTCAAATCGAATTCGCATTCGCTTACTTAATCAACAATCTCAATCTATGTCGTTCTCAATTGGGATAATTCAACCTTCGTTTCAAAACCCTAAATCATGCAATCTAATCAACAATTCAATCTTTTAATTCAAATTGTCAATCAAACTTATTTCTAGACTTTCATCCAAAGAATTAAGCACACAAAGATAGAGAGGTATCGATAAAGGAGAATAATTCAACAATTCATCCTCCAAACAACACATATGACTATTGTTGGGAGGGATCAACCCAGCCCTATAAAACAAGAAAACTACTCACCTTTATCAAAGAAAACATGAACAAAAGAAATAAGATAGAAAACAATTTACATAAACTTCACAAATCGTCTCAAACTCGCCAAAACGTCACAAATCCGACCTCGTCTCTCTCTCTCTCTCTCTCTCTCTCTCTCTCTCCCCTCTCATGCTCCCCAAGGGCTGCAAAAGTCTCCGAAAATTCCTCTCCTAAATTTTTCCCAAAAAGGCATTATTTATAGTAGAAACTAATATTCTATCTTAGGAAAATAATATCTCAAAAGATCTATCTAAATCTAAAAAGAATCGAGATAAAATCTCTTCAAAATCGGATTCTAGCGGCCCATAACGAGGAAAACAGGGTTGGTACCAACCCTCTCCATGTCGGTATGACTTTCTCATCACTATATCTTCTATCTTCCAGTGGTCAGTACCGAGGTTCACGGGGTCGGTATAACGCTTGGTACAAATGTTGTAGCCAATCTTCATAATTCTCTTTTCCGTCGAGGGTCGGTACCGAGGGATTCAGGGTCGGTACCGAGCCTCTTATGGTCGGTATGTCGGTGTTCAATCTCGTATTCTTCAGATGGGGAAAGTATTGACTCAAATGGTCAAGTACCGACTTAGTACTTCTTGTTTTCTATTTGTTTTAGCTCCACCTTGTAACGTACTTTTCGAAGTCCTCGTTGGTTCGATTGATGCACAATATTTGATGGCCACTCTAAACGAGGAAGAAGAGTTCGAAGATGCCTTGTCCGCGAATGAAGTTGAAGAGTTATTGGACGAAGATGGAGCTGATGAGGTGTCAACAACCTCTACTGAAGCAGCATCAATGCCGTAGTTCGCGGACCATATTGAAGGTCCGAAGAAAGTCCAAAAGAAGCTTATGTCCATGAACATTATTAACAAGCATTGATATCGACACCACTTGTGGTTGAAGCCTAGAATGAAGAGGATGACGTCCCACATATGTATGCCTGGTCAGTGCCGACACTTGTAGCTGACGAATAAGCTTTTATCTCATGGATAGACATGGACTACCTTAGGGAGATGATGAGGAAGAAGAAAGTGGAGCCTATCTTGATTCCATAAGAACCTTCTCCGATGCTGAAGCCACTACCATACGCCCTTAGGTATGAGTTCCTTGGTCCAAATTCTACTTTCCCCGTTATTATTAATGCTGCATTGAGTGCGCAGGAGGTAGAAAAGCTATTGGATGTGCTTAGGATGCACAAGAAAGCGATAGGGTATTCTTTGAAGGATATCAAGGGTCTCTCACCCACATTATGCATGCACCGGATTTGCATGAAGGATAACCACAAGCCCTCCATCGAGCAAGAATGCCGACTTAACCCAAATATGAAAGACGTGGTGAAGAAGGAGATCTTGCAAATGGTTGATGCGAGGATAATCTTTCCCATCTCAGATAGAAAGTAGGTCAGCCCCGTGCATGTGGTCCCAAAGAAGGGTGGGATGACTGTGGAGAAGAATGACAAGGGAGAGTTTATGCCAAAGCGAACCACTACTAGTTGGTGCACGTGCATAAACTATAGGAAACTTAACAGTGTGACTAGAAATGATCACTTCCCACTCCCCTTCGTTGACCAGGTACTTAAGGACTTGCTCAATATGACTATTTTTTTTTATCTCAACGACTAATCTGGTTTTTGACAGATTCCTATTCATCCGGATGATCAAGAGAAGACAACCTTCACATGTCTTTATGGAACATTTGCTTATCGGAGGATGCCGTTTGGGTTTTGCAATACTCCTGTCACCTTCCAAAGATGTATGATGGCCATCTTCTCTAACACGATTGAGGACATCGTGGAGGTATTTATGGATGACTTTGGCACTACATTTGATGCTTGTCTAGCTAACTTGCACAGGGTACTAAAGAGATGTGAAGAGACAAGTCTCGTGCTGAATTGGGAGAAGTGCCATTTCATGGTTCAAGAAGGGATTGTGCTGGGACACTTACTATCGGTAATGTCCGAAGTTTTCTAGGGAATTCTGGGTTTTATCGTTGGTTTATTCAGGATTTCTCTAAGATTGCCAAACCCCTCACTAACCTATTGATGAAAGATTCGGAGTTTGTGTTCTCTTTAGAGTGTCTTGATGCATGTAATAGGTTGAGAGAAGCTTTATTCACGGCGCCCATCATGCAATTGCTAGATTGGTCACCACCCTTTGAGATTATGTGCAACGCGAGTTACTACGCCTTGGGAGCAATCCTCTATCAATGGAAGGACAATAAGTTGCACACGATCTACTACGCTAGTAAGACGCTAGATGATGTCCAAACAAGGTACACCATGACGGAGAAGGAGTTCCTCGCTGTGGTGTTCCCTTTTGAGAAGTTACGCTTTTACTTGGTTGGCTCTAGGGTGATTGTCTACACTGATCATGCTGCGCTATGATACTTAATGGAAAAAAAGGATGCAAAGCCAAGGCACCTACAATAGATGCTCCTAATTCAAGAGTTTGACTATGAGTTCAAAGAACAAAAGGGAGCGGAGAACTTGGTAGCTGACCACCTCTCTAGGCTTCCACCGGAGCATATTTTGGGGTCCGGCAATGCTGTGTCGATCAACGAATCCCAAGCAGATGACAGCCTCATGAGATTAGATGCTCGGTATAAGCCTTTTTTTTTGCGGACAACAAGTGTGGGTGTCGACACCAAACTCGATTACAAAAGTTGGGTTGGAAGATTCCAAGGAGTTGCAAGCAGCTTTTACAAACACGGCGAAGGAGACGTCATTTGGAAACATCCCAAGGTATAGGGTTGCTGAGGACATCGAAGAGATAAGTTCAGATGAGTATTTCTTCTTTACACCTCTGTGTAGTCCTCTTTATGATGGATATATATGCTATTAGGAAGGCAATTACGCCTTGGTACATGGACTACGCTAACTTCATTGTGGGAGGTGAGATCCCACCAGGGTTGGCTTTGCAGCAACATAAGAAGTTCTTGCACGATGTCAAGTGGTTTTATTAGGATGATCCTTACTTATTTAAGCAAGGAAGTGATCATATCTATAGGTGTTGTGTTTCGGAAGAGGAAGTGGAGAGTATTATTCGACATTGTCATGCTCTTCCCACAGGAGGCCATGCGAAGGGATTCAAGACCACTGTGAAGATCCTTCAAAGTGTATTTTATTGGCCTATCATGTTTCAAGATGGTTAGGAGTACGTGAAGTCTTGCGATGAATGCCAAAGAGCTGGAAATATTACTTGGCGACATGAGAACCCACCGACGGGGATCCTGGAGGTCGAACTCTTTAACGTATGGGGGATAGATTTCATGGGCCCCTTCCCATCCTCAGGCCCTTATGAGTATATCTTTGTGGCGGTTGACTGTGTCTCTAAATGGGTGGAAGCCATTGCGACGTGGACAAATGATGCTAGGATTGTGGCCAAGTTTATGAAGTCCAACATCTTCCCCCCATTTCATAGTTCCTCGTGTCCTCATCAGTGATGACGGATCGCATTTTATCGAGAGAGGATTTGAAGCTCTATTAGCTAACTACGAGGTGTCTCACCGGGTTGCTACACCCTACCACCCCAAACCAGTGGCCAAGTGGAAGTGTTAAATCAACAAATCAAGGCCATATTGGAGAAGACGGTGTCCTGATCGAGGAAGGATTGGTCATCAAAGCTAGACAGCGCACTATGGGCATATCAAACGGCATATAAGACACCCCTCTGTACCACTCCATACAGTCTTGTGTATGCAAAGTCTTGTCATCTACCCATCGAGCTGGAGCACAAGGCGATGTAGGCTCTCAAAGAGCTCAACATGGATCTCTACAGGGCTTGAAGAAAGTGCTTTCTTGACTTTTAAGTGCTCGAGGAGTTGAGGCTAAAGGCGTATGAAAGTGCTGAGATTTACAAGGAGATGATTAAGAAGTGGCACGACAGGAAGCTGGTGCCGAAGCCTTATGAGGTAGGAGATAAGGTATTGCTCTTTAGCTCTAGATTCTGCCTTTTTCCAGGGAAGCTTTAAAGTTGAACAGTCTCGAGAAACCATAGAAATTTTGGATAAACATTGCCTAAAATAAAAATTCGGAAAGATTTCGAAATCCGTCGAAGCTGTCTCCACGATGGATGTCGCTTTTTCTGGGTTTCGTTTTCTTCTCTGTCATTGTTCTTTGTCTTCTCCGCTCCTCTTGTATGCCTTTCACCTTTTTTTACTGCTGCATCTTAGCCTCTTCATGGCTCTCACGATCCATCCTTCGCCTCTTTCCAAGCCCGGAATACAAATCTTCATATTAAGCATAAAAACGCGTAGATTCCGAACTCGAATGCCCAAATGAACAAGAATGCAATTTAATAACTAAATATGCAATATGTATACTATAGTGTACCTAAAACTACCTATAATGCATATCTAAAATATGCATTATTAGCATTCTCCCTCACGTACGTATGATCTGAATCATTAAAAACTAATCCTAAGGTTTATTTTATCCTAAAAGCAAAATATTCTATCTTTAGAAAATAATATTTAAAATTATCTATCTAAATCTAAATAAAATCGGGATAAAAGCTAGTGAAAATCGGACTTCAGAGGACTATAACTACCCTCAGAAGTGTCGTTAATGACTCCTTCCGTATCGTTAGGGCTTCTTGGCATGTTTCTCTTCATATCACTTTCTACCAGAGGGTCGTTAATGACCCTCTAGTGTCGACAGAAGGGTCATTAATGCCTTGTTTTCAGCTTTTTCAGCTATGTCTTGTAAAGCAAGCGGTTTCCCGATTGACGCATATAAATATGTGTTGTAAAGTTCTTTTTGAGGATTATAACTCTCATGAAGATGTCAAAACTTGATTCATTGTGTTAAAGTATGAAAATAAGGGATTTCTCCTCACTTTGACACTTTTGCTCTTCCTTAGCTTCTCTCATGACTTCATGACTTTCCGTTAAGCTCCAAAATGCATCCAAACTTCTCCCAAATGGCTCCAAATCCTACAAAACACCACCAAAGCTTGTGTAGTGTCCATATCTCATATAATATACAAATCTATACAAATGACACACATCCCAACACAAAAACAACAAAAGCAACTCAATTTAACTAAAATAAATACTATAAAATGTGACCAAAAACATGGACATCACGGGCCTTAGTCCTAGATAGTAGCCGACATATCTCGAGAAACATGTTGGAAATCATGCATATTGTTGAACAAAATGCGCAAATAATTGTAAAACATATTTTATTTGATTTTAGTATTTGAGTTTGACCCTTTTTGGTTATTCTCTTGATTCAAAGTTATATCGATATCAAGATTTGAGTGGTTTTGGTGATTTGGGCTGCACTCGAATTTTAACGGGTTGTCTATGCATCTCTTAGAAGAGAATCAAGTGTTACGTAGTTCGGACTGTTTGTGGATTTTGTGTTTGTTTTGGTTTGGATTTGGTTTTGTTTTCTTGTATGCATCATAGGATGAAATTTAAGCTCACGGGTAGCTCGAACAACACTCCACTTGAGTAATTAGAGCCCAACTTCTCGGAAGGGTAACTCAAGTAACTCGCCTATCATTTGCATAGAAAATGATTTGACTTTTATCTAGAGTTTGATTTGATTTGGAATTTGACTTATTTTGACTTAAAGGTCAATTTGGGGGTTGTGATTGAATTTGTTGCAATTTGGTTTTTATTTTTATTGTAACTGAACTCGACGAGCGGAAGCTTTGTATTGAGTTGGAGTGGACACTTTGGTTTTCATGGAAATTTGATACTTGTGACGACTTAGAGTCGACAAATGAATTTGAGGAGATTTGTTTGAAAATTTGGATGTGATTGGATTCATTGAGTGATGTACATATTTAGTACCCTTTTTATTTCATCTTTTCACTTCATATTTCATTCGATTCCTAAAGAAAAGGTTCAAAATAATGTAAATTTGTGTAGAATGAGCTAACGTGCAAGAAATAGAGTTTGCACAAGTTTTGATCTAATTATGTAGGAATTGAAGCGAAATTGGAGTCAAAACGAAGAAACCAAGGAAAACAAAGAAGAGGTCGATATCGACCAGAAAGGTGGAAATCGAATGAAGTGGTAGATATCGACCTAAAAGGTGGAAATCGACTGAAGTGGTAGATATCGACCAGAAAGGTAGAAATCGACTGAAGTGGTAGATATCGACCAGACAGGTGGAAATCGACTGAAGTGGTAGATATCGACCAGAGAGGTGGAAATCGACTGAAAAGGTCGATATCGACCAGACAGATCGATATCGACTGGAATTTCACGCTTCGAGAACGCGGATTGCCATTCTATGAACAAGAGCCACGGTTTATCCTTTGTAATTTAGATAGATTATACCTTGGGGATATTTCCTTTTTACCATAAAGGTTTATTTAGTTACTTAGATATTTACCTTAAATAAAAGATCTATCTTACTTGTTTTTGATAGAGTTTAGATAGAAGATAGAAGATACTATCCTTGGATAGCAAGGATTAGTAGGCTATAAATAAAGCCCTAGGGGGCTGGTTTTTAGGCATAAAAGAACACACACCAACAGTTCTATTTTCAATTTAGAGGTTTCTCTTAGGGTTGGGGTGAGCCCGACGTTAGCCATGCATGCCTGGGATATGAGTATTTGATGTTGATATCGTTATGTCTTGATCATCTCCTACCTTTGGTCGAAAAAACTAAAAGGTAGAGGCAACTAGGTTTGAAGGTGCGAGCCAATATTCCTAGGGGCTGGTGTACAGTGAAAGCTTGTCCCTCGGGTGAGAAAGCATAAATGTCCATCTTGCTCTATCTTTTGCATGGGTGGTTAACGTTGTGGTGATCCCTGGTCCTAGGAGGGCGTTTTTCCTTATATCTTTTATTTATTTTTAGTATTGCTTTTGTCGTTCGTTGAGTCATCAAAAAAATCAACAACCCTTAACTTTTCTGTCCACGTTTCCCTCTTCATCCTTATTTCTTCGACCTTTATTTGACGACAAAAGCTAACAACTTTGCAGGAACCAAGACATCGATATCGACCCCCAACCTCGATATCGACCACCTTGCCTTCATCGACGATTTTCTGTGTCGACGTCGATCTCCTTAGTTGCTGTTGTTGAGGTCGATTTCGAGTCACTAACATCGATATCGACTACATTGGTCGACGTCTTTGTTGTGTCGACTGCCTTCTATTTGTGTTTACAGGTACAACAACACTCGAGATCGACTGAATTACTCGATTTCGACTCCCTTAGTCGATATCGACAGCTCCTGGTCGACTTCTACAGAACGTTTGCGCGAACTACTTAGGAACCGCTGACACGCTTCCTCGTGGATCGATCCTGATTCCCTACTACTACAGCGATGAGTCTTGAATTTATTTAAAGAGGCTAAGGGTTGCATTGTTTACATATTATTATTGATGCGGGACCATCTTCTACACCTCCGGACACGCCGATCATCTTAGGAGACGGACCTATGACTCGAGCCCGAGCCAAGAAGTTGCAAAGAGACTCATTCTTGTTTGTGAGTCATGCCTTATTCTCGAGCACGGTTCAACTCCCCGAGCCTATGTTGAAGACCTACATGTGCATTAGGATCAAGATTGTCGAACCATCTTAGGCACATGCTAGGGCCGAAATATTCTAAGTGTGGGAACCTTGTTTTATTTCCTACTTTAGTAACTTTTCTACTTAAGTTATTTTAGGAAACTTTAGGGGTATTTTTATTAATTTCTTCTAAGTATTTATTTTTATTAATTTCAGCCCAACAAGCCCATATTAGGGTTTAATATAGGCGGCTGATCTCCGTTGTTGAAACACACGTACAATTTTTATGAAAATTCTCTCTATTGGTGTGAAACACAAGAGTGCAAGTCAATCGATTCAAAGCGTTGCTCATTGATTGCAAACTGGTTATAGATCCTGCTTGGTTTGCTTTGAGTTCGTCAACCTCGCGAGAGCTTGGTGATCCAGGTAATCACAAGTCCCCTCCTTGTGCCTCCAAGTTGTCCGCTTGGTTGTGTAAGGTTGTAGAGGCGGGCTTTGTAGTCGTTGATACTTGGTTCCTACCCTCTTAGGAGGCCTGGGGTCTTTATCTCATTCTACCTTAGTTCGAATCACCCTTCTATCGGTCTTTATTTCATCGTTTTGTTGAGTTTAGAGTCGCTGAAATTTTTGAGTCTTGTTCTCGTTCTTGAGTCTTTGCTTCCGTTCTTGTCTTTGAGTCTTGATTGTCGAAGATCGAGCCACCCTACGGCTAACCCCGTATCAAGTTGGCATCAAAGCTTAGGTTTCCGACATCAAAAGTTCTGTCTTTTGTTTCCCTAAACCCTACAAAAAAAAAACCCAGTCCGAAACACATAAAAAAAAAAGTCTTTCTTGTTCTTGGTTTTTACTTCTTGAATTTTTTGAAATTGATTGCTAATAATCCTTGTTTGTGATTGTTGTGGTTACCTCTAGCCCTAAACACAAGCCAGCCGAGACCCTTGCAAGCCGAGCACACAAAAGCCCTCCTCTTGGTTGAGGCCGGCCGACCCTAGGTTCACAAAACCCTAGTTGTTGCTTGCTCTATCTTGTTCTATCCTAATCTATCTATTTGATTGCCTTATTTAATTTCTGAAATTTGTGGTAGATATATCTCATATTTTCTATCATAGATTATAAAAGGCCTTAGATAGATATACTTACCATATTAGCCAAGCCATCACCTATATATATTTCATTAGGACTACATAAATTTTATTTTTTTTCTTTCACCATAGTTTAAATTTTCAAGAGTCCTTTTATTTCATAGATAGTTTCTTGCATTAGTCAAAAAAAAGAGAGAAAGAGTCCGAAAAATTCAAAAAAAAAGAAAAAAAGAATACATTCAAAGCTTTGACCTAGGAGGATAAAATTCACTAGGGGCAAAAGTAAGCTTCAAAAAAAAAAAAAGAGGATTGTCGAGTCTAGTGCAAGAAGATTCAAGGACCAATTTTGGTGAAATTTCATAGCCCTAGTTCAAAATTCTCAAACACATACCTCCCAAAACACAAAAATTTTTTTTTAAGCCCTACCTTGCAACTACAACGTCCTTGCTAAGGGTTTGAATCAAAAAGAGGTAAAAATCCTAGTTTTTCTTTCTTTTCCTTCATTTTCTTTTCATTTTTTGGTATGTCGAGTACTGCAGTGGCCATACCGACCCCGTACCGACCCCCCTGCCTCGGTACAGCTCCTGTCGAGTGTGTCGAGTACTGCAGTGGCCATACCGACCCCGTACCGACCCCCCAACCTCGGTACAGCTCCTGTCGAGTGTGTTGAATCATGCAGTGCCCATACCGACCCCGTACCGACCCCGTACCAACCCCCCTGCCTCGGTACAACTTCTGTCGACTCTATTTCGGGTCGATTTCGAGGCTTTCGGTCGATTTTGACCTTTCTTTTCCAGCTTTTGTCGAGTGGTTCTTGCTAGTGTCGAGTCCCTTGTTGCTTGTTTCTTTATCCTTTCCATTGATTACTCTCCTTTGATCGTTAAGTCCTTGCTTGAGTGTTGATTTGCCCAAAGCGAATTGCCCCAACAAGCTTGTCATAACCAATTAGAGAGAAGTGTGTGAGAGAAACACATTGTGAGTTGTTTATCTTTTGCTAATCTTGACATCGTTCCGTGTTTGTCTTTATTTGCAATGTCTAACATTCAGGGTAACAACGGGAACAATGCCAACAATGGAAACGATGACAACAATTCCGAAGCGACCGTCTCCGACGCGGTGTTCAACACCACAATGCACACTCTTAACACCACCTTGGCGGCAATGATGGATAGGTTGACAGCCTTGGAGGCTAGGCCATCGGGTTCTAATAACCTTGGTGGTCAAGGTAATCACGGGCGTGACGATACGCCTAATGCGGAAAGGGAAGTCCATAATCCTAACCCTAACCCTAATCTTAATTTAGATAACCCTATTTTTGAAGAAAACGACTCTCCACGAGGTGGGAGAAATGGTCGAAATAATGGTTTTGTTAATGTGCAGGGTCAAGGACAAGGAAGGGGAAGAGGTCGAGGCTTCCAGGAGGACTTCTACTACTCGGAGCGCGATGATGACTTCCAAGAAGAGGAGTATTGGGAGCAACGCCCGAGGAGGAACAATAGAGGAGGTCAATACCAATACCGAGCACCTAGAAATCCTGACGAGGACGGCATAGGTAAAGTTAAGGTAACGATTCCTCCTTTTGAAGGTAAAACTGATCCAGATGCTTACATAGATTGGGAAACTAAAATGGATCAAATATGGAATTGTCATAATTTCTCTAATGCTAAGAAAGTGCAACTAGCTACCCTAGAATTCACTGGCTTTGCTTTAATTTGGTGGGATAACCTAGTTAAAGAAAGAAGAAGAGCCCTTGATGCACCTATTGCTTCTTGGGATCAACTTAAAGCACTTATGAGAAATAGATTTGTACCTCAACACTACGCTAGAGAACTTAGACAAAGATTAGAGAATCTTAAACAAGGTAGCAAAACTGTTGAGGAAACCTTTAATCTTATGCAAGAAACCATGGCTCGAGCTAATGTGGTTGAACCTTATGAAGATACAAATGCTAGATATCTTAGGATATTGCATCCCGCTTTAGCTCATGAAATTGATTATTTCCCCTATACTACTCCTACTGATTTGTTACATTTAGCAATTAAAGTAGAAAGGGGACAACGTTATAAGAGCCAAGGGAGGATGTCGAGTGGACAGCAACCGAATTGGCGTCAAAGTCGACCACAACAGCCCCAAGGGCGCTCGGACATGGGCTCTCGAGATCGAGTATAGCAGGTTCCATGTAAGAGTGAAGGTCGACAAGCTCAGCAGCCCCTCGACAAGGGTAAAGCGCCATGGAATGGGCGTGAATCGTCTGGGACATCTACTGGTCCCAAAGGGAGTCATCCTAACCCTTCTACCGCTAGAGCTATAGATATTGTATGTTTTAAATGTCAGGGTAGAGGTCATACTATGAAGGATTGTCCCAATAAAAAGACTCTCATGATTAATCACTTAGGCAAATATGAATCTAAAAACTCTTGTGATGAACATGAAGAGCCTGTTAATGAAAATGATCAGAATCTCAACCTTCTTACTTATGATGAAGATGATGATGGCATTGATTATGAACATGGTGAATCACTGATTGTTAGGAGAGTCTTAAGTATTGTTCCTGCACCTTCTGATAACAATCAACGTGAAAACTTATTTCATACTAGATGCTTAGTTAAGGGTAAGGTTGTTAATGTGATCATTGATGGGGGAAGTTGTTGTAACTTATCTAGTCAAGAGATGATTGATAAATTACAACTTCCTACTATTCAGCATCCTAGGCCTTATAGATTGCATTGGATGAATGATTGTGGTAATTTAAAGGTGAATAGGCAAGTTAAAGTGCATATCAAACTAGGACATTATGAAGATGATGTGTTATGTGATATTGTACCTATGCAAGCCTGTCATATTTTATTAGGACGTCCTTGGCAATTTGATCGTAAGGTCTTGCATGATGGCTTTACTAATAGATATTCCTTTACTTTTCAGGGCAAGAATGTAGTTCTCAAGCCTATGACGCCAACCCAGGTGGCCGAAGAGATTGAGAAGCGGAAGGTAAGTAAAGGTGAGTTAGTTAGGGAGGCTCAGTCGAGCCAAGTGTCTACCCCTACTCGGCCTAAGAGTGTATTTTTGGCTTCTAAAAGTGCTTATTTAGACGAGTTTACGGATGGGAAAACAACATTCATGCTCCTATGCAAAGGGTTGAATATGTTGAGTGAGGAGCTTCGAGCTACCCTCCCTCCTCGCATCCTATCTCTTATTGAAGAGTATAAGGATGTCTTCCCCGAGGACATACCAGCAGGTCTACCCCCTATTAGAGGAATTGAGCATCAAATTGAAATCTCATTCCAGGGGCTTCTTTGCCTAATAGGCCTGCTTATAGAATGAATCCCACTGAGACCCAAGAGGTTCAGTCCCAAGTCCAAGAACTGTTGGACAAGGGATACATTCGGGAAAGCTTGAGTCCATGTGTTGTGCCTGTGTTGTTAGTGCCTAAGAAAGATGGTTCTTGGAGAATGTGTGTAGACTGTAGAGCAATTAACAACATTACTGTCAAATATCGCCATCCTATACCCCGCTTAGATGACATGTTAGATGAGTTGCATGGTTCTTCTATCTTTTCAAAAATTGATTTAAAAAGCGGCTACCATCAGATTAGGATGAAGGAAGGCGATGAGTGGAAAACAGCCTTCAAAACTAAATTTGGACTCTATGAATGGTTGGTTATGCCTTTTGGCTTGACTAACGCTCCTAGTACTTTCATGAGATTAATGAATCATGTGCTTAGAAATTTCATAGGTAAATTTGTTGTTGTATATTTTGATGACATTCTTATCTATAGTAAATAACCTAAGGAACATGAGGCACATTTAAGGGAAGTACTTTCTACTCTAAGATTAGAACACTTGTATGCAAATTTGAAGAAATGTGAACTATGTCATGATCAAGTGTCTTTTCTTGGTTTTGTAGTGAGCTCGAATGGACTGCGTGTCGATGAGGCAAAGATCAAAGCGATCCAGGAGTGGCCGACACCCACCACCATTGGCCATGTGCGCAGCTTCCAAGGTTTGGCGAGCTTCTACTGGCGGTTTGTGCGCGACTTCAGCACCATCTCAGCCCCTCTCACCGAGCTCACAAAGAAGCGCTGCGAGTTCAAGTGGGGCGTAGCTCAGGAGGAGGCCTTCTGCACGCTCAAGGAGAAGCTCACTCAGGCGCCATTGCTGGCTCTCCCTGACTTCACTCGGCCATTTGAGGTGGAGTGCGACGCTAGCGGAGTTGGCATTTGAGGCGTGCTTATGCAGGAAGGTAAGCCTATTGCCTTCTTTTCTGAGAAGTTAAAAGGTGCATGTCTTAATTATTCGACGTATGACAAAGAACTTTATGCATTGTTTAGAGTCCTTAAGACATGGTCCCATTACCTTTGGCCTAGAGAGTTTATACTTAGGACTGATCATGAATCTCTCAAACATTTTAAGAGCCAAGATAAACTTGATAGGAGACATGGTAGATGGATGGAATTTATTGAGACATTTCCTTATGTTATAAAGTATAAGAAAGGGAAAGACAATGTGGTTGTTGATGCTTTATCTAGGAGACATGTTCTTTTGACCACTTTGGATTCTAGAGTCTTAGGCTTTGTATACATTAAGGAATTGTATGAGAAAGATGCTGACTTTGGGGAAGCTTTTCTAAAGTGCCTAGATAAGGGTCCTACCGACCATTTTTATATCTTTGATGGATTCTTATTTAGGAAAGACCAAGTGTGTATACCTAGGTGTTCTCTTCGATTGCTATTAGTGACTGAAGCCCATTGTGGAGGTTTGATGGGTCATTTTGGGAGAGATAAGACTTACCATACACTTAGGTCCCACTTTTATTGGCCTCATATGCTTAGGGATGTAGAACATTGCCTTAAGAGGTGTATCGATTGCCTAAAGGCCAAGTCTAAGCTCATGCCCCATGGTTTGTATACCCCATTGTCGATTCCCTCTGCCCCTTGGGAAGATATTTCTATGGACTTTATTGTTGGGTTACCTAGAACTAAGAAGGGGAGGGATTCTATTTTTGTGGTGGTAGATAGATTTTCTAAGATGGCTCACTTTATAGCATGCCATAAGACTGATGATGCTACTAATGTTGCGAATTTGTTCTTTAAGGAAGTAGTTAGGTTGCATGGTGTGCCTAAGACAATTGTGAGTGATAGGGATGTTAAGTTTCTTAGTCATTTTTGGCGGACTATATGGAATAAATTGGGCACTAGATTGTTATTCTCTACCTCTAGTCACCCCCAAACAGATGGCCAAACTGAGGTGACCAATAGGACCTTAACCACTATCCTTAGAGCCATTTTAAGGAAAAATTTGAAGCTTTGGGAAGAAGCCTTACCTCATGTGGAGTTTGCTTACAATAGGACAATGCATTCCTCAACTAAGATAACTCCTTTTGAATGTGTATATGGTGTTAATCCACTAACCCCTTTTGATCTTACTCCATATCCTATGAGAGAGAATGAGTCTTTTGAAGCAGGTAAGCATGTTGAGTTCGTCAAGGAGCTACATGAACGGACGCGTCAGCAGCTCATGCGGAAGGCTGAGTACAACGCCAATAAGGCCAACAAGGGCCGCAGATTGGTGACATTCCAGCCAGGGGATCTTGTGTGGGTGCACCTGAGGAAGGAGAGGTTTCCCAACGAGCGGAAGAGCAAGCTTGCACCGCGAGGAGATGGACCTTTCAAGGTTCTGGAGAAGGTGGGCGACAATGCCTACAAGCTGGAGCTTCCCGGAACATATGGCGTGAGTGCTACCTTCAACGTCGCGGATCTCATTCCTTACTTAGCCGTGGACAAGGACTTGGATTCGTGGTTGAATCCTTTCCAAGAAGGGGAGGTTGATGTGGGACCATCTTCTACACCTCCGGACACGCCGATCATTTTAGGAGACGGACCTATGACTCGAGCCCGAGCCAAGAAGTTGCAGAGAGACTCATTCTTGTTTGTGAGTCATGCCTTATTCTCGAGCACGGTTCAACTCCCCGAGCCTACGTTGAAGACCTACATGTGCATTGGGTTCAAGATTGTCGAACCATCTTAGGCACATGCTAGGGCCGAAATATTCTAAGTGTGGGAACCTTGTTTTATTTCCTACTTTAGTAACTTTTCTACTTAAGTTATTTTAGGAAACTTTAGGGGTATTTTTATTAATTTCTTCTAAGTATTTCTTTTTATTAATTTCATCCCAACAAGCCCATATTAGGGTTTGATATAGGCGGCTGATCTCCGTTGTTGAAACACACGTACAATTTTTATGAAAATTCTCTCTATTGGTGTGAAACACAAGAGTGCAAGTCAATCGATTCGAAGCGTTGCTCATCGATTGCAAATTGGTTATAGATCCTGCTTGGTTTGCTTTGAGTTCGTCAACCTCGCGAGAGCTTGGTGATCCAGGTAATCACAAGTCCCCTCCTTGTGTCTCCAAGTTGTCCGCTTGGTTGTGTAAGATTGTAGAGGCGGGCTTTGTAGTCGTTGATACTTGGTTCCTACCCTCTTAGGAGGCCTGGGGTCTTTATCTCGTTCTACCTTAGTTCGAATCACCCTTCTATCGGTCTTTATTTCATCGTTTTGTTGAGTTTAGAGTCGCTGAAATTTTCGAGTCTTGTTCTCGTTCTTGAGTCTTTGCTTCCGTTCTTGTCTTTGAGTCTTGATTGTCGAAGATCGAGCCACCCTACAGCTAACCCCGTATCAATTATATTATTCAATTCAATTCTCCCTACATCAGTGAGAATTTTATTTACACCGATTTTCTACGTATCCACTTGTTTGGTGAAATCAAGTCATCGTAGTTCGAGACAAAAGAAGTTTTGTATTTGGCGGGGTTTAGTTTTGATTTTTGGTGTTACCAAACTCGATGAGCAATAGTTTTGTATCGAGTTAGAATGAACACTTGGCTTTGATGGAAATTTGATTTTTGGGATAACTAAACTCAATGAGAATTAGATTCGGGTCATGTTTCCTACGTAGCTTGTAAAAGAGCATCAAGTAATGACGTAGTTCTAAACGAACTGATTTTGCTTGATTGACTTAACTTCATTTGGAACCGAAGAAACTCTTGTTTGAAGTTTGTGATTGAACTCGATGTGCTTTGGCTTGACATCGAGTTTCCTACATATTCGACGAGGCGGAATCAAATCTTATATAGTTCTTAATGAACGAATTTAGTTTATTTTTGGTGATTGAACTCGACCAGCTTTAGCTTTGTATCGAGTGTCCTACGTACCCCTTTGAAAGGGATCAAATCACCCGTAGTTCCACAAGTAGGACAAATTTGATTTAATTTAGAATGGACGACTGAATCCGATATATGTTAAATTTGATACCGGATTTCCTATGTAACTCATAAAAGATTATCAAGTCTTTACGTAGTTCTTTCCAAAACTAAATTTATATTTGGTGAAACTTGATTTAAGGTTTTGACTCCGTTTTTGCTTGAGAGCCGATTTAGAATTGACCCACTAGAATTAATTCGCAAATAATATTTGAAGAGGTTGATTTTATACTTTGATCAAACTCGAATTCTTAATTTGTACCAATTTTAATTTTTACATTTTAGTGGGTGATTTGTGTAATTAAACACATTTTATATCTTTTTTTTACAGTAGGTAAAGAATAGAATGCCTAGACAAAGCCGGGTTCATTCTTGATCATCCCTAAGGATGATGTTTAAGAGATCCCCATGCAAGGGGAGAGTCAACATATTACAATCATCTCTAGACTTAGCTATGTAACCAGCTGCTGTATTCGCTTCTCTATAGCAATGTCGGAACTGAATAAAATCAAATCTTTCTTTCAACAGATTGATCTTCTCAATGGTTCTATAGATCTCCCAATCGACCTTGGAGCTGGCATTTATTGCCTCTACTACTTTTAAATTATCTCCTTCAATGATAACCTTCGTTATTACTCTGTCAATATTTTGTTGGACTCCTAAGAAAAACGCATCCGCTTCTGTTTGAAGAATAGATCTCATCCTTCCTTTCTGGTGAAAAATGTCGATCACATGGCCCGAACTGTCCCTAATGATGCCCCAATATGACAATCATTAGGGGCTCTAACTGAGCCATCTACATTTACTTTATAGATGGCATTTGGTGGTTTAGTCCACCTAGAGATTTTCTGTTTGTCTTTGTTACTGGTTTTTCCATCCTTTTCTTTAGTTGACTCCAATCCTTTAGGTTCTGAAGAATGCGATAGACAATAGAATTATAAGAATCCATTCTGTGATTATTAAAGATAACATTATTTCTCAACTCCCAAATAGAGTGCCATATGTAACAGAGCTCTTCAAACTGGGAATTGTTATGCTTAATGGATATGAGATCTTCTTGGATTGAGCGTTCTGATCTTAGATTAAAGAAATATTTGCCCTTCAAATATTCATAGTTTGAAATGATTGCCTTTGAGACAGGGCAATCTAAAAGGATATGGTGAGAGTCTTCATCAGCGCCTTCACACAGCACACACTAAGCTGGCACCTTGTTAAAGTGTTTATTAAGTCTCAACTTCGTTGGTAGACCATCTGTCATTACCTTCCAAATGAAAGTTTGTATTTCGGGAGGTAGATTAAGTTTATAGATCCATTTGTTGTCAAAGGAACTTTGTCCAATCTGGTTAGTAATTTTATACACTGATTTAACCGTGAATTCACCATTCTTCGTAAGTTTCCAGACTATTTTGTTCGATGTATCCCAGATTGGAATTGGAATGTCTACAATTGTATTCACCACTTGAGGGGGAAATATTTGTTTTAAGAGGGGAATATTCCATTGTTTTTGATCATTAAACAATCTGGACACCGTCCATTTAGGATCCATGTTGCCTAAATACTCTTGAAGCGGGAGATTGTTTATCCAGGGGTCCGACCATATATTAATGGTATTACCATCACCCAAGATCCACAGGAGACCTTTGTTGAAAGATTCTCTAAGATGTAGGAGTCTCCCAAATTGCCAAGAAGTGTTATGTTTGTTAAAATCAAAGATTGTATCATTTTGGAGATATTTTTCATGAATGACCTTCACCCAAACATTGTGTGGGTTACTGAGTATTTTATATCTTCATTATTGAAGCATACGTCTATGTTAACCCTTTGTTTCCTTTCAGACTTTTGAAAGCATGTATTTTATATATGAACAAAATGTAGGTCCCGTCCCGTGTACGGAGAATACATTAATACAATATTATAAATAGTTTAGATAGATTCCAATAAATAAAATAATAATAATATAAATTATTTTTCCACCAAAAAATAATGTAGATATAAATAAAATTAGTTCGACGGATTACAAAAAATCTAAATATCTTTTATTTAGATTCTCTCAAAATATAAATAAAATTCACATTTATAAGGTAATTTTTTTCTAATCTATATTTAATTGAATCTCATGTAATTTAATAGATAACCGTTTTTTTAAAATATTTTAATATTAGTTTTTATTGAATATATAGTATATATTTATTACGTTAGTTTACTAAAATATCTATTTACGGATGGATTGTGGCTACATAATATTTTGATAAATTATTTTGGTCTTAAAATAATATAGATATAAATATAATAACAATTATTTAATAATTAATTTTGATATAAATAATTTTTTCCACAAAAAAATAATCTAGATATAAATAAAATAGAACTTATCAAATACTACAAATTTATCTATTACATAGTAACATTTTTGGTAAGTAAGACTATGAAATATTTTTTATTTATGTTTTTATCAATTAACTAATATATATAGATAGATTGTGGCTTATATAACTATCTATAAACTGTGATAACATATTAATTTATTAATGTTTTTCCTATATTCAACCACAACGCGCCACATAGGATTTCTTCTCTTAAAATCAACCACAATGCGCTACATAGGACGATATGCATCAATTTAAGTATCTATATATAGAAGATAGATATTGTAATCCATAATATTGTACCACTGAACATAACAATGAACTTGATTAATGGACCTAAGTCCGAAAATAAAAGCCCATTTGCTTTAATGTCACATTCAGCCCAACTTCATATTTTTTTAGTCAGGTTTTTTCTTCGGCTGAATCCAAACTCTACATTGAGAGTTTGAGGCCTCCGGCAAAGCTTTGCAGCGTGAATCAGAGATGAAGTTGCAGTCGGGCGAACGCCAGGAGGCCCGATCGCCGGTAGTTTCGAGAGCTTCAACCTGATCAGTCGGAAAAGAGAGCGATAAGCCTGGCAGCACCTTCAAAGCCATCGATGCGGGGCATAAGACGCCACCCATGGGTCCGGTATGTTCAGCCCCTCCCCGAAACTTTCGACCCCAATTCACTCGCTTTAGTTTGATGCTTAATTGATTAATTCCTCAAATCTCGAATCCCCTTTCAATTATGTGTTCAATTTTCACGTTTGACTGGTTTTTTCAAGGGCTTCGTATTAGAGCAGGGGCGGATGAATTGAACCCCTGCAATTTGCCCTTGATTTGAAGACGTCGAGAGTTTTTTTTTGGGGGACAATCGAGGAGGCCAAGAGGGGCTTTTAAGGTCATCTCCGGTTGGAAAAAAAAAATGGATTTTGGCCTAATTTTGTTCCGGTCAAAACCCATTTTAGCCTTTTTGTTTTTGGCCTATTTCTAAAACAAATGCCAAATTTGGCTTCTTTTTTGGAAGACCAAATGGTATTTATTTATTTATTAGTTTATTTTTAAGTGTTTAATATTTATGTAAATCTATAAATTATACAATTATAAACTTATACTCCATTTGTCTCAAAATTTAAGTCGTTTTAAAATTTTGCACAAGTTTTAATAAAACACTCACCCCTCAATAATAATCATCATTTCATTAACTTTTTTATAAATTTTATTATTTTTTTAACACCCACTATATTTTTTTAACCAATCAAAATCTTTCAAAAAAGTCAACAAACACACAGATCGATACAAATCATTACTATCCCCTACCTAGAAAAAAATAAAATGACCTAAATTTTGATACAAGAATTAAATGCTAAAATGACCTAAATTTCGAGACGGATTGAGTATATTTTATAGTTATGGTTTTTAATTAAAAATAAAAGTGGTTCTATTGTAAAGATATTCAAGAGTTTTTCGATATGACTATAATATTTGACATATTTGAATTATCATTATATAAATAATATTTTTAGAAAATGACATTAATATTGTTTTTTTTATTATAGATTCATGAAAATTATAATAAAAAAATAAATATTAAGTTGGTTAAAGTACTAAAGAAGAAAAAAAAAAGTACAAAATGAAATTACCAACTATTGAATCAAAATCACATCTAATATTCTAGTAGATCCCCATTACTCTCTTGATAACCGTAACTAGACATGGCCACGGGTCCGACCCGCCGGATCGACGGGTCGGACCCGCCGGGTCGGCAACCCGGGGGTACGACCCTAACCCTGACCCGGGATTCCCACGGGTCGACGGGTTCGGGTCACCCGCCGGGTCGGCGGGTTGGCGGGTCGGAGTCCCGAGTCGGCCACGTGGCGTTGAAGGGTTGACCCGGCGGGTCAACCCGCCGGGTCAAGGCCGGGTCGGGTTATTTTTTTGACGTTTTCGTGATGATTTGTGAAATAAGGTTTCGTGTTTAATGGTGTTTAATGGTGTTCAACCCGAGCAACGGCTAGTTTTTTTTTAAAAAAAATAAACGTTCACGTGGGACCCACCTAACGGCTAGTTTTTTAAATGCACAACCCGTGTGACCCGGCGGGTTGACCTGGCGGGTCGATCCGCCGGGTCAACCCGCCGGGTCACGGGTTCCATTTCCCTCGACCCTAACCCTGACCCTCAACCCGACCCAACTCTTCGACCCGCCCGACCCGTGACCCGTGGCCATGTCTAACCGTAACCATAGTCATAATTTTCACGACCAAAATTTTCATTATCACATCCACCTTCTGATTGACTTTGGAATTGGTTAAAGTTGCCATAACCAAATGTAGTCGGTGGTGTCGAAGGAGACTGAGAGGATGTAGCAGATAGTCCCGCTTCACGAGCTCTTCGCTGCATAATTTCCGCCTTTCTCATATTCAAGTAATCTCGGGACACTGGATCAGTTATGGAATTAGGATTCGTTAGCATGATTTTATCTTCGTCGTGCTGGCGTTGGATATTCAATTTGGTTGATGTGTAATGCTCAATCTTATAAGTAAAGCTTGCTTTCTCCATCATATTCTTTTCAAGTAAATCTTTTTCATCACTTGGTTATCAACCATAATCTTTTCATAACGTCGTTTTTTCATAACGTCGTTTTTTCTCATCGACAACTTTCCTTTTTGCCTTTGCCATCTTCGTTCTCATTGGACGTCCTTTTGTAGCAACTTCATCATTGATGTACTCTTTCTCATCTTCATCTGCATCAATATCAACACAAACTGTTTCAGATACGTTTGATGTGTGAGAAGCCGCTTGAGATCCTGCAGATGAATCCTTTCTCCTAAACCTACGTGGTTTAGCGACTTGCCCGATAGCTTTGTCAAGCCATTTTTCAGCATCTTTCAAAATGGGTCATACGTGATCAAACTGAAAACTTTTCCTCTTATAAGTGGGATCATCTAGTAGAGATTCTTTAGCTTTCTTTAACTAAAACACGAAGCAATAAGAAGTATTCAATACATTAATATTTGGAATAAAAGTTAATAATAGTAGAGTTTATAATTATATGGTACTTACAATATATGCTTCGGATGCACCACGAGGATTTTGATGCTCAAATTGACGAACATGACCGCGGAGTTTACTGACTGGTAAACATAAATCAGAAAATCGACTTTGAAGGGATTGGCCGGTTCTCACTCTTTCCGCAGTCTTCCCTTCATTGTAAGCAAAAGCAATCATCTCCCACATTGCATCTTTTTTTTGGTTAATACCATTGATTGGAGATTGAGAAATATCAAGATATATACGACACAATTGCACATCCTCTTGTGCTAGAAAATTCAAGTCTTGCTTAGAAGACATTGGAGCAGTAGAAGAATGTGTGTTGTACGTGTATTTTGGGAATGCTAGCTAGTGTATTTATAGTTATTAATTAGGCAAGACCTATTTTTATTAGAAAGTCAAAGGGTGTTAGCCACATGATCTCCTCCAACAAGCACCTTTAGTTGAGATATTATAGTTGGTGTTTGACCTCCTCCATCGTAGCACCTTAGTTGAGATATTCTAGCTAGTGTTTGATCGAGTTCTCCTCCTCCAACTATCACCTTAGGGTTCGTTTGGTTAGCTCTCTACTTCCCGGGAAGTTCAAAATCACATGAAGTAAGAGTCAATATATGTGTTTGATATGTTTTTTAAAAATAGAAAAACCCAGGAATTTCAATTCATAGGAATTTCAATTCCCATGAAATGGTGGAATTTAACTTACCTTGAAGAGGTAGGTAAGATCTACTTCCTCCATTCTCTTTTCTCAAATCTCCTATAAAATTTATTTTTTATAAATAAAATCTCTAATTTACCCATATAGATTTTGATTTTAAACAAAAATCAAAAGGTTATAAGAGTAATTTTAAATAAATTACCATGAAAATTCCATGTTTAACCAAACAAAATATAGGAATTGAATTTATGGGAAATTATTTCTAACCAAACATATTTTTACATTTCCCATGAAGTAGAATTCATGGGAATTACATATCAAGGGAAGTTACTTCCTGGGAAGTCTACTTCCACGTTTAACCAAACGAACTAAGATATTCTAGCTGATTTTTTATTTAGTTCTCCTCCTCTAACTAGCATTTTAGTTGAGATATTCTAGATAATATTTGATCGAGATCTCCTCCTCCAACTAGCTCCTCGGTTAAGATATTGTAGGTGGAGTTTGAAATTACTTCTTTTTTTATTCTAGGTGGTGTTTGAATAATTAAAAACAACTTACAACTTGAATGAAGAGATAACAATATGTAATATATATACATTGCATGCAATATACGAGATGACATGTGAATCATTTTATTCAAATAATACTAGCTGCTTTATTGAATTCAATACTAAAAACATACATTTGTATAATAAAAGACATAACACTAAATGTCAAAAAAAACATACTAGAACAAATATAAAATGAAATAATAAACTTCTACTAAATTATTCAAACTTCGCCTCTACCATGACGATCCCACAGATGATCAATCAAAGCATCCCTAAGTTCAAAATGAGCTTTTTTATCTTTCATTTTCCTATTATGAGCAAGAAACTTTGCAAATTGTTCATCCTCGTCATCGCCCAAATCAACTGTGAGTGTAGGCTCATGATTAAATTATGTAATCAGAGCTGTTAAGTCACGCTCATCCTCAATAATCATATTGTGCATAATGATACACGTAGTCATGATGTCATGCAGAACACGTTTATTCCAGAAACGCGATGGACCCTTAACTATTGCCCAACGCGATTGAAGCACACCAAAAGCTCGTTCAACGTCTTTTCTACACGATTCTTATTTCTTTGCAAAATATTGTATTTTTGGTCCTTGAGGATCATGAATAGTCTGTACAAGTGTGGACCACTTAGGGTAGATTCCATCCGCTAGATAATATCCGACATCATATTGCTTACCCTTGATGAAATATGTACAAGGAGAAGCTTTACCTGCAACTAGATCCGCAAATAAGTTAGATGCTTCCAACACATTGATGTCATTGTTGGAACCAAGTAAGCCAAAATATACATGCCATATCCAAAGATCATAATCAGCAACAACCTCAAGAATTATTGTAGGCGATCCACTACGCCCAACATATGCACCTGCCCAAGCTGCAGGACAATTTTTCCACTTCCAATGCATGCAATCTAAGCTTCCGAACATTCCTGAAAATCCACGTTTCTCACCAACATAAAGGAGTCTTGAAACATCATTAGTTGTTGGCTTTCGAAGATATTGCTCCCCAAATATCTCTATAACCGTCCGACAAAACTTTTGCATGCATCTAATGGGTGTAGATTCACCAATTTTTAAGTAATCGTCAAGTGAATCAGCCGGTACACCATATGCTAGCATCCTAAAAGCAGTTGTTATTTTAACAAAGGTTGATAATCCGAGCCTACCAATTCCATCACGTTGTTGCATAAAAAATTGATCATGATTTTTGACTGAGTTTGCGATTCGAAGAAATAAACTTTTATTCATACGAAAATGTCTGCGAAATTTTTTCTCACCAAATCGGGGGACGTCCGCAAAATAATCATTAAATAGATTATTTCCAACACCTTCTCGATCACGATAAATGGTAATGTGACAAGGAACTCCACCTCTTCATCTTGATTGAACATCATCTTCTTCATTGTTGATATGTTCTTCCATGAGAAGATTGTTATTCGCATACATACGAAATAACACATTTTGATCTTCTTCAAATGAATCGAAGATTGAATTAGAAATCTCAATCGTGTCATCTGAAGAGTGAGATGATGATGATATCTGAGAAGAATTCATTGTTGATTCAATAGAAAAGATAAAGATAGAATTAGATGACGGAAATGAGATGTGGAAGTTCTAACTTATATTAGTATTTATAGGAAATTTAGCCTACCAAAATTGGCCTACGGTGGAAACAGTAAAACCGTATAATAGGCTAAAACAGAATATTCTATAGAATATTCTCTTTTGGTAGGTCATTTCTCCTAGCCATTATGGCTTACAGGGAAAGATGCTCTAAGGGAAGGGAAGACAAGGGAAAATAAAAGAGGTTTTTGGGAGAGGTGGTTATGGGTAAGAAAAAGGTACAATGGAAATTAGAAAGGAAAATATGATGGATTTTAGGGAATTTCACAAACCACCTTTTCACTCGAATTTGATGGGATTTCCTTTATTTCTTTTTTTTTAATTCATCAAATGCTCTTTTCTTTTCCTGGCTGCAACCTCCCCTCGTACAAGCTAGAGTGAGATTAATCACTCGGTCAGCTACAAGTTATTAAAAAAAAAACTTAGTCATCTATATTTCGTGATTTTTGCCTATTTCAATTACAGAAATCAAGGGTGTGCGATGAATTAAAGAAATCAATTGGATTTGACATTACCCGATTAGGGACTATAATCTCATTTCTATCCTTTGCAGACGATATCATGATATTTGCTAAAGCGAGCACGGAATCCGAAAAGACGGTTAAAAAGATTATAGATGACTACTGCAACATATCATGACAAAAAGTAAACTTCAGCAAGTCTGCATTCCAAGTGACATCCGACGTATCCAATCCACAAAAACAACATCTCCAAAGTACTTTGCACATCATTAGTCATTTATCACTAGAAAAGTATCTTGGTTGCCCTATCATCAATGGAAGAGTGAATAGGAACACATTTAAAGAGACGATTGGGAAAACAAGAATTCAACTGACGAAGTGGAAAGCCAATGCACTATCACAACAAGGACGAGCGATACTAATAAAAGCGAATTTGTCCACGAAACCAAACTACATCATGCAAAGCTTTATGCTTCTGTCAGATATCCATCAAGAATTGAATCAAATAAACATAACTTTCTTCTAGAATAAAGACTACAAGTACAAACCGTTAATCGGATGGGAAAAATTATGCAAACCTAAGAAGTATGGAGGAATAGGACTCCACAAGACAAAAGATGTAAATAAAGCGCTACAAATGAAATTACTTTGGAAGATATTAGCAGAACCAAATAACCTATGTGTAAGAATCACTAAAGAAAAATACCTAAAAGAGTCAAACCTGTGGGATTACAAAAAAGAAACAATCATCATGGCAATGGACAAAACTTATGGATATTAAAAACGAGTTCCTGGAAGGGCTCAACTGACAAGTAGGAAACGAGAAGACAATAAGATTCTGGAAAGATGAATGGATGGAAGAAGGAAAACTCTTAGGTCTCCAAGACCCAAATTGTACAATCAACGAAGAGGAAAAAATCGAACATTACATAGGACCAAACAGATGCTGGAGCTGGGAAGAGTATTACGAGATAATATTGTGCAAAAGATCCTAAAAATCAAAATTTCAACAACAGACATTGAAGACCGAGTATATTGGAAAACAAACCGCCATGGTTGGTTCTCAACCTCGGCAGCATTAGATAAAATTACGAGACACTACAGAACACAAGAAAGTGACATTGCATGGATTTAGCGACTAAACTGCTTCCCAAAAGTAAAAAACTTTTTGTGGAAACTTGCAATGAATGGAACCCCTATGAAAACTAGACTGGTGAATAAAGGTGTAGCAGTTCTTCTGCCCTGCATATTCTGCAACAATGCGGATGAAAGCGTTGAACACTTGTTCACAACCTGCATGTAATCATTCACTCCAAATGATTTCGAAGATTGACCACAAGATTGGACAAGTAATTCAAGGACTAAATTTAACAGATCGACCAATTAGACAAATTACAAACGAGATCTTCTCGAAACTCAGAAAAGACCAGCATACAACCTTAGCCACCATATGGTGGAGATTATCGACCATAAGAAACAAAATTGTCTTTAACGATGACAACTAATACAGGCAAAAAAAAACAAGAGATGTATCTACGACAACAACTACAACAGCTAGGAATTCAAAATATTATACTGGGAAGAGATGAAACCAAAGATAGCACAACCACATCCTACACCTAGGTGGCGGAAAAACCTCAGATGGTCAAACCGGTGTTTGGTGTATTCAAGATCAACTTTGATGGCTCCAAGCTGTCATCGGGTGAGGCAGCAACTGGTTACATTATTCGGGTTCACCAGGACCAAGTCATATCCACTAGCGCCTCCTTGTGCGGCTCCGTTTCAGCCTTGATGGCTGAAGCCCTGGCTCTTCACTCTGGCCTGTTAGTGGCTAGGGACTCAGGCTACCGACGGATTGATTTTGAAGGTGATAGCCTCACGGTGATTAATTTGGTGTCTGGTGTGTGAAAATGCCCTTGGGAGATCGAGATGATTGTCACCGACATCCAACACTTACTGCAATAGTTTGAGGTTGCTACCTGCAAACATGTGTTCCAAGAAGTGAACCAGGTTGCGGACAAGGTGGCTCAACTCTGTTATGCGATGGATCTTGATTCTTTGACGTCGTATCCGGAGTTTTTGGTCCTTGTCCGAAAGGACACTATTGGGTGGTGGGTTAGCAGGGCCTAACGCCACTCAAATCCTTATTGTTATTGTTATTGTTATTGTTATTGTTATTATTATTATTATTATTATTATTATTATTATTAAAGTCTGGTTGATTAAGAAAATCTAAAAGTTGCAATTTGGGTAGTTTAATTAAACCCATAAAATATGGTTGATTTGAGAAAACTTTAATATACTTACAGTTTCTTATAATGATGCAATTATTATTTTTACTATTATAGAAATTTATAAGGAAAATAATCCAATTAGAACTATTTGTACATATGAATATTTACACGCATATAAAAAGTAACATGTACAGTATTTGTAAGAAAAACAACCGAGTTACAACTATTTGCACATATAAATATTTACACACGTATAAAAAGTAATTTGTACAATCCAAATACGACTAGACTGCGCGCACATGTGCGCGGCGCCTGACCTAGTATATATATACGGGTGTACCAACTTGATAAACCATCCCTACCTTTCCATCTATCATATGGAAAAAAAATTTGCATGTAGAGCTTTTGGTGCATTCTCATAAAGCCTACAGGCCTATGCATGGGTTTAATTTTTTTTTTTTATGCTTCAAATTAATTGAATTCTACTTGAATAAGTAAAGATAGGTAACTATATACTGTTTTTGGTATTTTTGCAGGTTAGATAACTCATATTTATTGACACTATATCATCATGTAAGTGATTTAAATCGAACTCGTAATAGTTTATATTGATAATCAGTGATATATAGCATATTTATAAGTATACTAGTCTTATGGTTTTTTTGATAAATGTTTGTATATTAATGTGAATTCATATTTAATATGTATATAATTTTCAATCATATTATTTAGGTATATTTTCTATATTCTTATTCTTCTTTTGTTTCATTTAATACATGGTATGTGTATTTTTTTTATCCTTCCTTTCTTTCACTTTGAATAGAATCATTACATGGATATTCATAAGCTAAGAGAAAGAAGAAAAAGAGCATTATTTTATAATTTGATTTATTTAAAAATATATTATTAGGGAGTTAGTTTGGATGTATAAACAAAATATTTAAATATAATTAAGTTATTATACTATTTAAATATAATTAAGTTACATATGAATTATTATTTTAGATGAAACAAGTCGAATTTCACGCAGAAGGCGACGAAGATTCGCAATTTTCTAAGATTGGAGTATTGGCATCGTCAACGTCAAATGGCTATTGGATTGATTACGTTTACTATATTTCTTGTAAGACTAATGCTATCAAAAGGATCGGGTGTGGGAAACGAGGGTGATTTAGAACTTGAAACACCAGAACAACGTGAGCAAGAGCGGAGAAGCTTTATAAGAGGACTTGAATTCACAAGTTACTGTAGAAGTGTTATTCGTATGACACCTTTGGCTTTTCATAAGTTCTCTGCCAAACTTAGAAACACTGGATTACTCAATCCAACACGTGAAGCATCTGTTGAGGAGCAAGTGGCTAAGTTTTTGCTTATTATATCCCACCAAGAAAGAAATTGGTGTGTGTCTTTCTTTTTCCGTCGGTCCGGAGAAACAACTAGTCGTCACTTCCATAATGTGTTACGGGCAATATTACATTTGGAAGATGAATTCTTTAAACAACCCGATGGTGTTGTGATCCCACCTGAAGTTTTGGAGGAGCCCAAATTTTACCCATATTTTAAGGTAAATATTGATTGAAGATAATTATACTTAATATATATTGTGTTTACATAGTTATAAAATATTTTAGGTTTCCGGTTTATTTAGACTATCTAATTTTATGTAGGATTGTATTGGGGCAATTGATGGGACACATATTCGTGCTTTTGTGCCTAAAAACATCGAGACAAGGTTTCGGGGTGGAAAAGACGTACTTACACAAAATGTGTTAGCAGCCTGTAGTTTTGACTTAAAATTCACATATGTATTGCCTGACTTCGAAGGATCGTCAGCTGACTCGAAGATTATAAAAAATGCTTTGACTCAAGAAGACAAATTAGTAATTCCACAAGGTAATCAAAGTAACTGTTTATAGTAAATATCAAGGTATTATCATATTCAAACAACAAATGTTATCTTTTTAGGTAAATATTACGTTATTGATGTTGGTTTCATGTTGAAAGCTGGACTTATTACACCATATAGGGGAGAGCGCTATCACTTGAAATAATACTCGAACCGTGGACCAAAAAAGCCTGAAGAGCTATTTAATCTCCGTCACTCTTCACCGCGTAATGCAATTGAGAGATCGTTTGGAATTCTTAAAAAGCAATTTCCGATTATAGGAAGTTACAATGAGAAGACATATTCATTCCAAGCGCAATGTGATATTGTTCTTGCTTGTTGTATTATACATAATTTTCTGATGTCATTTGACCATGATGAAGAGCTCATTTATGAAGTTGATAGGGAGTTAGAAAGTGAGCAAAATAGAACTCAAACTCGAAGAGCTTCTTCAAGGGTAAATGAAGAAGATATTGATGCAAGTGAAGAAGATGACGATGATAATCAACTATCTTCTTCAAGAGTTGGTAATGATGAGGATTCGACATTAGGTGCACAATTACGAGATAGTATTGCCGCTCAGATGTGGAATGACTATATTAGTGCATTGTAGATGAAACATTTCCTGTTTCTAATAAGAAATGACTAGATTGAGTTGCAATTAAGCATTTTTTAATTCTAGATAGGTGGTAGTTTAACGTTTGCAATAAATTTATTCAAATGTCATTTATGATGGTATCATGAGTTGTAATAACATAAAACTGTTTTTGTCTTATTGTAATATAATGTTGTTTTGTTCCCTTTCTATGTTATTTTAGCTCAATAAATTATATGAATGGTATATGTATTACCTATAGTGAGCATGGCTTCAAAAGAAACATCTAAAGGAAGACGATCATCAGTGCAATGGACTGATGCAATGGACCAAATTCTTCTTGATGCATTGTTACACCAAATAATGAAGGGTAATAGAGTGAATGACACATTTACTACTAATGGTATAGCTGAAGCGGTTGAAGTACATACAAAGACACAAATGACTACCATTGACAATGACAAAGTTAAGAATCGTATGAAAACATTGAAAAAATATTTTGGTGAAGCATATGATGCCTTTAAGGGATTGAGCGGTTTTGGATGGAACCCCAACAAAAAGCTCTTTGAAGCGGATGATGAAGTGTGGAATGACTTGATTTAGGTATCGTACTCAATTAGTCAATTCTTATATGTGTTGCATTAATATGCTTTTAGATGAGAATTGATTATACATCGACTATATGTGTTGTTGTTGTTGTAGGCAAATCCTAATGCTCTTCAATGGAAGACAAGACCTATATTCCAATATGATAAACTGCAAAAGCTTTGGGGGAAAGATAGAGCCACATGCGAATTTGCACAAACAGCAAAGGAGAGAGTAGTGCAAAGAGCAACCACAGAAGTGAACACGGATGATGACATAACTATTGATCATATTGACAATATGGTGGGAGAAAATGTCACTAATATAGAGATGTTTGAATCCAGTCAATCGGTTAGTATGAATCAAGGTGATCGACCCAAATCTCAAGTTAGGAAACGCAAAAAAGGAGACTTGGCAACCGAAGTGGGGGCCTTAGATCAGTGATGGAAGGTTTGCAGGAAACTCTTGCAGCTGGAAATACAATCATGCAGCGGTCTAGATATAACATTTACCAAGATGACGAGGTGTTTGCTGAGTTAGAGTGTCTCGGGGTTGACGACAATGTGAAAATTGAGGCCTATGAGTATGTGACAGCTGAATCAAGAAGAACTCGAAATTTCTTCGGCCTCCCCCAGGACCTCCGCAAAGATTGTCTGTATAGGAAGCTCTACGGGTGAAATGCTAGGATATTTTAGGTTTATGTTTTTGTTCACTATCATTTTTTAATTAAATAATGATGAATAATTAATTTTTAATTGAATAATTATAGTACTTTGTAATGTTTTAGACTTTTTAATATATGTTGAATGATTCCTCCATACCCCTCAATTTCCATTTTAAACTAATATAACAATATAAACATGGAAAATAGTAGGTAAGCCATTTACGGTGTGTTTGGCCTAAAATCCTTATATCCATATAAGTACAAGTGTATACTCTGTATTAAATTAAATTACATCCTTTAGTGAAAACATACGGAGTACTCTGTATCATTTACTCCATTTTTTTTATAGGTTAGCTAATCAAAATTTATGATCCCCCTCAAATGTTTTACATCTCCCTTTATTCAATTTATAATCGATAGTTATGAGATATTTACAAATGTTATAATAAGACTAAAGTGAATGAAAATAAGGTATAGAAATAGTTAGTTCAAATGATACTAAAAATTTGAGAGACAATAAGGTATAGAAATACTTTTTTTTAATAACCTAGCTAGCAAAACAACATGTATAATATTTATAATATCCTTTTTATACTTGTATTAAGTTGGTCTGTTTTATATTTGGTCTTTTTCATCTTTTCCCACCAAATACCCAAACAACATTTATAAGATCTTGTTTTTTCTCTTCCCAGTTGCCCAAACATAAAATAGTTAAAATCATTCCCCTTCCTTCACTTCCTTTCTCTTCCATACTTCCCCTTCCCTTCCCTTCCCTAAAAAAACCCACTACCCAAACAGGGTGTTATTAAGCTCAGCCACCATAGTTGTTCAGAATTTAGATTACTAGCTATTAATACTAAAAAAAGAAAAGGTCATTTGAATTAGGGGTGTGCAGAAAAACCTGACACGACAGACACGAAACGAAAATACGACACGAAAAAAACACGAAATCGAAAAAACACGATACGAAAATGACACGAACCGAGAAAACACAGATCTACATGATTCATATTCGGGTCGGAGAAATCCCCTTGTCGGATACCCGACACGAACCGTTAATTTTTTTTATTTTTAGGTATGGTAGTATAATACTAGTAAAGATAGAATCCCTTAGGTAATAAAAAAACATTGCTAGCTCAATTGTTTATAAGGAAGCGCATGGTTTGGGCTCTTGCAAACAGACCATGCGACTGACCCTAACCCTAACTCTCTCAAATCTCAGTCTAAAATCGTTGTTCGTTCGAATCGCTCGCCCCTCTGGCCCTCTCGAAATCTGATCTGAAATCGATTTTTCGAAGCTCTCGCATCTTGAAAACTCGAACCCATGGTAAGTCTTGTCTTTTTCTAATCGATTTGCTTTGTTTTTGCTTTTTTTTAAGCCTTTTTTGCGTATTTGTGGCGATTTATGGTTGTTTTTGCTCTAAACATCGTTGATTTTGTGCTATTTGTGTTGTCTGCGTTTGGACCTTCGAAATTTCGAATAGGGTTAGGGTTCACTGGTTTAGTTGGTTTGATTCGATTCTGTGCTATTTTTTTTCTCTATCATGCTTTGCTGAATTGTTTCAGTTTGAATGGTTTCATAACATTGGTTTGGTAACTTTTGCTCGAATTGTTTCAGGTTCAGTTTAAAGGGTTGGTTCACTGGTTCAATTGTTTCAGTAGCACAGGCAGTGGCATAGCACTGAGGCACATGCACACGGACAAGGAAAAAAAAGGCACTTGGTTTGTGTCGGCTACCCGGGTATCCGACACGGAACCGAATAGCTTAGCCGTGTTGAGTACCCGGGTTAAGGCGGTTCGTAAACGGTTCGGGTATTTGGACCTAAATAGTTTTGGGTACCCGACACATTTAAACGTTTCGTGTTGGGTACCCGGATATGCACACCCTTAATTCGAATTTGGACGATTGGAGGGGAGAGCGGAGCGACAACCTCATTCCCACTCTCATTTGCTTTGCTGCAATTCCGTCTCCTCTAAAACAACTATGGTTTGACTCTCATTTTTTTAGTCGCTTTAGGCCATCTTTATCCGTTACTATTCAAAATACTAAAAATACTATTTTTTATTCATCTTTCTCCACCACATCAGCATAACATCCCTTTCTTACTTTTTTCATTTTAACAATATCATCCCTAGCATTCCACATCCCATCTTTTTTTTACCAATTCAATTTATGAATATACACTTCTATAACAATTATTTTTAACATGTTTATAATATGATTTTAATATTATATTAGTATGTAATTACTAAAATTTAATTATAAAATTTATATCATTTATAACTTCTTACATTATTTATTCTTACTATTTAAAAGTAATTTTTTGTATTCTTTTATATAATTGTATCAAAAGAATTTTTTTTTTTCAAAATATTGTCAAACATATTCGAAATTGATGTCTATGTGTAGAGAAAAATGAATATAGTATTTTGGTACTTTTTATTTTTCACATTTTAAATACCAAAAATTACATATTATATATATAATTATCCTCACCCCAAATTTGAACTCCGTATTCTTTTACATAATTGTATTAAAAGAAATTTTTTTTAAAAATATTGTCAAACATATTCGAAATTGATGTCTACGTGTAGAGCAAAATGAATATAGTATTTTGGTTTTTAGTATGTATTAGTAATAATGATAAACTTGGCATAATGATATTTTGGAAGTGAAGCTCTTTGCATGTTCAAAAGAGTTCATGTCCTTCTATTTTATAATTGTTTTTCTTTTAATGGAGGTGATTATCATCCGAACATAGTAAGGTATATTGAATGTTTCTTCTATCTTCATCTTTGTTCGCTTGATGAATTCATTCGTATATATCTATTGAGTATATGAGTATATTATCAGCTTCAAACTCATCTTAATCTCTTGACGGTAAGAATATTAGACAAGTTTTATGCGTGATTTCAAGTTCCATGTCATTTAAAGTTAGTTTTGTGGATTTTGTTTGATGAATGTCATAAAACTAATTTGAAATGACTTGGAACTCGAAATCGAGCTTGGTTGGCATCATATGATTTATTATTTTTATCACCACATGGATTTAATAAAAAGCATCAACTTTTGTCAAGATTGGGTCATTTTTCACGGTGAAAAATGAAAGGTACGTATCATGATTGTTTCACATTCATGAAATATTTCAATGTACCCCTATGAAATAACTTTCATTCTAATCAATTAATTTGAGTAATATGTCAGGGTTGTATTTGTGGTCTGCAACTTTGATAATTTGTATGTTGTTTACCACATAAATTTAATAAAAATCATCAGCTTTTGACAAGTTGTTATCATTTTTCATGGCGAAAATTTTAAGTTATGTGTCAGGACTTTTTTACAACCATGATATATTTCACTGCAGTCATATGAACCAACCTGCATTCAAAATAATTAGTTTTAGTCATATGTCACGAGTTTGAGTAATATGAATGGCGAAATGTTGAATTTATGGTGCTCTTAAACTCATTGGTGCATACAGGGAAAGGGTTGAAATATGGATGTTTGATCTAGGTGAAATGTTGGGTTGGAATTTTCGTTGATTGTGGTACTGATTGTCGAACTATTGACGAACAATTGATTTTAGTAAGAAATTTTGTCTTTGATCTAGGAGGTCAGGAGTTACAAATAAAATTTGTTAATGTTGATGTTATGGTTTTGTTGAGGGTTAGGAAGGTTTCAACTGATATGATGACAATATTCAATTCTTGGATTCACTCTGTAGGAATGATGAGGGAAGCAACCTCAGGTCTTCACACTGATTTTTACTGCCTAAAATGCTTGATGTTGTCATGGAGGTGGTCTAATTATTTTTTACTGTTATAGTTGTCTAGCTGAGCTGTTATGGGAAGTGCGTGTTATAGTTTTTGTCATAGATTTTCATTATCAAAAAGAAAGTGACAGGAAGTGATGCTTCAAGAGATTGAGGCAAGTTTAGACGAGCAACTACTGCATAGATGTTGGTATTGGGAAGTATTAATGGATTTTGTTTGTGATATTAGAGCATTTTCATATAAGGTAGGATAACTTGGGGCAAAATATTCAAGGGATTACCAATTCATCACCGTTGAGTGGCTAGCTTGTGATATTAGATAATTGTTGCTGATTTTGTTCAAGTTAAATGGCTCTAGTACGGTTGGACGTGATACTACAAGTCAGTATAACTAGAGACATTGTCAGGCTATATTTTTTAGGAGAATGGATGATGACAGAGGCTATCAAACAATTATGGAAATTGGGTCAACTTGTCTTCTTTCAACAGTTAAGTAAGGGTGAATTGATGAAGCAGGATATGAAGACTTAAGTAAGGGTCAACTTGCCTTCTTTCAACAGTTAAGTAAGGATGGGAGACATTGACAAACTGATTTCATTTTGAGTTTGTAGTATTTTTTTGAAAATTATAAACAATGCTTTGATGACAAAGCTTTATAGGGGAGGAAAAATGGATTGAGTTGGACTGATGACGATTATGAAGGAATTACAAAACACTCTTATATTTTTCCTCTCTTCGATCTCTTTGAACTCTCATTCTCTTCCTCCTTATTCTATTTCTTCCATTACCGAGCTCCATAGCTCACCCTTCCTACCAGACCTTCGGGTCCTAGCAACCACATAGATTTAATTAAAAAAAACATAAGCTTTTGTCAAGTTTGTGTAATTTTTGACAATGAAAAATAAAGATAAGTGTCGGGATTTTTTGACAGTCGTGAAATATTTCATCTCACTCATATCAAACATTCTACATTCCAATCAATTAGTTTGAGTAATATATCACAGATGTGTTTGAGGTCTGCAACTTTGACTATTGTATGATGTTGAACACATAGATTTAATCAAAAGCATTAGGTGGCAGTCAAGCTTTTGTCATTTTCACAGTGAAAAATTAAAGTTTCATGTCATCATATTTTATAGCTATTAAATATTTCAGCACACCCTTATGAAACAATCTACATTTCACAAATAATTAATTTGAGTAATTTGTCACAGGTGTGTTTGCCCAAATGTTAGTTCCATGAGGATATACTTTCACTATACTTAACACAAATATCATGAAATGTGAAAGTCCTATCAAAATTGTGCTTTCATTAAACACAAAATGTGTATATACATTATATTATATACAGTTAAATTTAAGAAAATTAACGACAAATAATTGAAAAAAAAACATATATACATGGCAACATCCCATATACATTATCCTTTTCTAGAGTCATGGGCACATGCATAATATTGAAAGAGTGTTGTGTTTGAACTTCACTATTCTTCATCGACTGACATCTTCGTCTGACAATGGGCATGTGTGGTTCAATTTATCATTTTAGGCATTTTAAAACATGATTTTCTAATGGTTTATAGACTAAAACCTAAGTAATCGTTCTAGGTTGATTTCTTAGCACAAGCCTACATGTTAGAAAAAACAATTTAAAAAAAGCTTACAAATTCAACACAAAATATAACAAGTGTTATATTAATTATGTAACAAGATATAAACAAGTGTTAAACAAATTCTATGACGACATCTTTTCAATTTTCACTAATTTTGTGGGGTGCATCAAAATCAGTCTAAAAAATTTTAGAAAAAAAAACGTGTAATCTTTCTAGGTTGATTTCTTAGCACAAGCATACGAGTTATAAAAAACAATTAAAAAAAACTTACCGATCCAACACAAAATATAACAAATGTTATATTAATTATGTAACGAGATATAAACAAGTGTTAAACAAATTCTATAACGAGATCTTTTCAGTTTTCACTAATTTTGTGGGGTGCATCAAAATCAATATGAAAATGTTTTGGAAAAAAACCTGTCATGAGAAAACACTATTTTCTTATTAAATTCGAAATATTGATCCTATCGAGAAAATACTTCACTATGACAACCGAAAATTTCGATGAGGCATGGGGAGAAACATGTGAAGACTATTTCGTGTAATTCCTCAAACTCGGCCAAAAATATACTGAAAAAACCTGGTCATGGTTTGGGAAAAGTACTAGTTTATTTCAAACACACACGCACACTAAACATAACATCATAATATATATACACACACGATTTCTGTTTAGTGCATGGGCTCATGGTCGCAACGACCAATTGAGATATGGTCATTGTGACCACATGTTTTTTAAAAATCACAAACTGGACCAGTGGCCATACTGGTCGCAATGACCAAGGAATGTAATGGTCGGAGTGACCATATGAGGGGTTGGTCGCAATGACCAATTGTATTACAAAAAAAACACTCTTTTAGCTCAGTTCTGGGAAGAACCGGGTTGTAAAGAGCTAAAAAATGATTTTTAAAAAAATGGCGAACAGGTGCGCCTCCATCTTCTTCTCCACTCCATGGGGGTGCCATCAATGGTTACCAAAACATGAATTGAACAACAAACACAATTCATTGTTCAATTTCAAAGACATATATTAACTTCCTAAGCAAAAATACATCAAAATTTCTGAATTTCAAACAAATTTATAAACCCTAAAACTAACCCCTAAATTCCATAAAACATCAAAAAAACATTGCATCCAACCTAGAATTCAAGCAAAAAAACATTTATATTCTCGATATAGCTTCAATTTGATAAAGATTTTTCTTCTTTACTCGACATTGGGTGTTTAGGGTTGGATGCTATTGTAGTCCATAGGGAGAAAGAGGGTGGGAGAGATGAGGGGTATTATGTGTAAATTACATCATTTTTTAGGGTAATTTAGTTTTGCTCTAAAAAGCATTTTTTCCATGTTCTAAATTTCTTTGGATCCCATAAAGTTTAAAAAAAACTTTAGAGGTAGAGTTGAGAGAATCTCAACCATTGATTTTAAAATTAATGGTAAAAAATCCCCCCTCATTTTCCTCAACCCCCATCAACGCCAATTTTTTCTTTTTCTTTTATTTTTTATGTGAGGAATGGGAAACTCTATTGGTCGAGTTTCCATTTAAACTCCACCGGATCCAAACAGGTTCAAATATATATAGGGATTGACTCGGGTGAGGACCACTTCTTCCAGTAAAAACTAAAAGGAGCATTTCTATTGGTCACTTTATAATAGTGGACCCCTCTACTTTTCCACTAAAATCCAACCAAAAACCTAAAAATTACATAGAATAGCCACTATTTTATAACTTTAATTTTTGTGTTATTTTCAGTTTTCATTATAATTCCACATTTATCTTGTTTTAGTTGATGATCTTGTAATTTGGTATCAAAGCTAGAGTAGCATTATGATGATCCTGCTTTAGTTGATAATACTCAAGATGATGGTGACTTAGAGGCCAATATGGGAGAAGGAGTCAAAAATCTGGACGAGTGCAGTTGTATCATTGAAGGAATCTCATCAGCCTTTACAAGCTTTGTCTTGTTCTTCTTACTATTCAACATATGAGTTGTATTATTGAGTGAGCACTGTGTGCTTTTATTGTTGTCTGAGTGCGTAGGGGCCCATATGTCGGCCATTTGTAAAAGAGACGTTGGAAGGCATCCAACGCTCTCTACTCAGCTCTATATATAGAGCTCTCCTCAGACTTTTCAAGCATCGAATTCCATAGAGAGAGAAAAACTCATATGAAAAGAGAGAAGTCTTGTAATACAGAATGAGAAAGAGAAGCATTGTTGAGTTCTAAGTAGATTGGCTCCCCATCACTCAAAAGCTCAAGAATCCTTCGATGGATCTTTCAGGTGTGAGATTCTAGTATGTTTGTATGTTTGTGATTGAGCTTTAAATCAAGAGTGTTTGTGTGTTGTAATATTTTTCAGATTCAATAAAAGTTGTTTTAAGAAAGGGAAAACTACTTAATCGAACTCTATGTTCTGAATAATTAGTTTTCTTGATTCCAATCCTTTCATCATCTAAAAACAAAAACTGAGAGTTAGAGACTACGGTCTGAGGTAGAAAACGAAACCAATTTGTGATGTGCCTAAACTAAGGGAGGCCTGGTTGAAAGTTCACCACCTCTAGAAAGCTGGAAGCTAAAGGAACGTCGGTGGTCCAGTGTAACTACGTTCAAGTATTATTCAAACCTCTCTATCTTTAAGTTTTAATTGCAGAGCGTGGTGGGCTTGAAACCATAGAAAATTCATTATCCGTAATATAGTTAGTAGAATGTGGTAGTTAGTACCACCAAAAGTTATTTATAAGTCTTCGTTGTTTCATTTCGAAAACATTAAGAAAAATTTGTAATTACTATAAACTTTGGGTATCTTACAATTTGCTATTAAACCAGCCTCACCTGTGAGCCCACAGTGTCAACCAATCAAAACACTCCTCACGGTTTTCACCGGAGCGCGCCCCTATATATATAGGGAAAGGTTAAAGTGTAAAATGTACTTAAGGCGTAAAATTCCTTAAGGTGTAAAATTTTGTCATTTTGTGGGAGACACGGGTAGATTTAAAAAAAATAAGTGGGCCGAACTGGCCGAATAGGAAAAAACAAGGTTTCCGCTTCCAAAGCCAGCAACATCTTTGTGGCCCCTTCCCCTCCGACCTCTTCTCCTTCAAGGCGCTCGTACACCTCAACGCCTCTAGCAGCATCTGCTTGCCATCGCCTCCAATTAAGCAAGGTTCCCTCACGGTTAAGCATCTCCCGCCATCGTCTCTCCCTCTTCCGACCTTAACAGCCGCTCCCTCTTTCGTTTCACTGCTAGCCACTGTTGAGGGCCAAATTAGAGCCGTCTTCTCAGGTCGTCGACTCGATACTGACATCGAGCGGCTTCAGTTGACGACGCCGGCGACATCGAACCCAGGATGGCACCTCCTCTTATTCTAACCGCCACCCTATCCTCCCGCAGAAGCACCCCGACCAGCAACACCGAGCACCTTCGAGGTCCTCTGAAGTCTCATGGCCGAGCCCATAACATCGATGCCAGCCACTGCACCCTCCTAGCTCGATTCGAGACATCGACGATCAGACCCATAGGTGCTAGTGGATTCGAGATGACCAGCAGCTGTAGACGGGGACCTCCGCAGCTCCGACATCGAACCTAAACCTCTACAAGTCGTCTGTCTGAATCAGAGATGGGGTATAGCTCATAAATCCTTGCTTTAATCAATTTTTTTTGGTGAAAAGAGAGGCGGAGCTCTCCGTCCCCTCGAGGGGGTTATTATTAAAAACTGGGAAAAAGGGCTAAGTAGTCATCAAACGGGGGATAGCCCGATCCCTAACATCATCCAATAAGAGTAAAGAAATCCCCTCGGGAGGGACAAACAATACATGATATCCAAGCAGAAAATTAAGAGCAAAAGCCGCGAGGCGATCGGCAACCGAGTTCGCCTCGCGGTAGATGTGACGGGATTGGACAATCCAATCCCTACTAATGAAGCCTTGGCATTGGGATACCAGGCTAAAAAGAGGGTGACTCTTATGAAGATTCGATTGGAGAAGCTTGATAACCAGCTGTGAGTCGGACTCGATCATCACCCACCGATGACCCTTCTCCCAAGCTAACTTCAGGCCGTCCAGGACTCCCCAAAGCTCTGCCGTCGGCACGGTACATTGCCCAAGATTGTGGACGAAACCCTCAAGCCATTGTCCCTCGCTGTTGCGGATCACACCCCCGGCCGAAGCTCTCCCCTCTCTATCCAATGCACCATCCGTATTAATCTTCATCCATCCCCTATCCGGACAGCTCCAGGCGACCTCCTGCACACGCTTATTTAAAGATTTATTCACAACTTTCTTACCTGCTACCAACAGATACTCCCTAGCTCTAGCTTTGATGAACTCCGCTCTGTTCACAGGAGCATCGCCTTCTCCAAAAGTCCTCTCGTTCCTCCATTTCCAAACCCACCAGAGGGTCGTAGCAAAGAGGTCTCTCCATTCCACCGTCGCCCACTCGCCCTTCTTCAAGATGTTCTCCCTAATCCAGCTCGAGAAAGGGACCTGAAAGAAGTGGGCACAACATGACAAAACATTGAAATTTAACCAGATGCAACTCACCTGGGGGCAGTCGCGGAACATGTGCTCGTAAGTTTCATCAGCAGCATTACAGCCGGTGCATCTGGCGCTCTCCGTCAGGTGGCGCCTCCTCCTCTCGGCATTAGACATGACTCCCCCTTTGCACGCCGTCCAGACGAAACATCGAACTCTTTCAGGGGCGCGCAATCTCCACAACTCTTTGAAGAATAGCCCTTCCATCCCTTGTCTATCCACAATACCATGGCGAATGTTGTACCCCGACGAGACAGAGTACACGCCATCGACCGTATATCTCCAGCTCAGGACATCCGCATTGTCCCCAGTATCAGCCGTCACCATCACCGAAGCAAGCTTGAGCAAAGCATTGGCGTTTAAACTGTCGGCAAGAAGCTCCCATTTCCAGCCCCTCTCCATATCCCAGTAGTCACGAACGCAGCTTTCCAGATGCACAATCCCGACAGGAACACTCGTATGGTACTTCAAGGGAGTATCCATCAACCAAACATTGTCCCAAAATTTAATGGAACAGCAATCACGCTGAAGCCATTTCATACCATGATTAACCACCCCCTCAAACCCAGCTTTAACACTCTTCCAAATGTGCGAAGCCGCAGAAGAATTACTGAGGGCCCTCGACACATACTTCTCCTGCAACACCGCATTCCACAAACCCCCTTCCTCCGAAATGAACCTCTAGCTCAATTTTTTGATCAAAGCGAGATTAAGATCCCTCATACGACGAATACCGAGCCCCCCTAGCTTTTAGGCATAGCAACCTCGTCCCACGCCACCTTGTGAAGCCTGCGTCGCCTACTGTTGTCACCCCAAAGAAAAGCTCTATTCATCCCGTCGATTTTGTCACACACGCTAGCAGGAATGATGGACGAAGACATAGTGTAAACCGGGAGGGAAGCAAGCACCGATTTCGAGAGGGTGACTCTCCCCGCAAAACTCAAGGATTTCGACTTCCAGCCCTCAAGTCTCAAACTGAATCTATTCAAGAGGTTAGAATACATATCCTTATTGACATGTGTATGGAGAATAGGTGTACCCAGATAGCTCCCGAGATCCTTCGTGACCGTGAAATTGCTTTCAGCGTCTATACTTCGGATAACATCAGGCTTGACATTCTCGGACACGAAGATTCTAGATTTCTGCACGCTCACCCTCTGACCCGACGCCGAGCAAAACACCTCAAGGCACCTCTTAATGACTGTGACTTGATCCACCAAGGCCTCCGCGAACAACAAAATATCATCGGCAAAGAGAATGTGAGAAAGAGGGGTACCACCCCGGGTTAACACAATGGGTTTCCACTCCCCTTTAGACACGGACTCAAAGATAAGGTGGCTGAGCCGCTCGATACAAAGCAGGAAAATGTACGGCGAGATGGGATCCCCTTGACGAACCCCTCGAGAAGCGGGGAACTGGGCAGTAACCTCTCCGTTCCACAAGACCTGCATTCTAGGGGTCATAACACATGCCAGAACCCAATCAATCCAAGGCTTTGGAAAGCCAGCACTGATTAACGATTCCTTAATGAACTCCCAGTTCAGCCTGTCATAAGCTTTCTCGAGATCAAGCTTAAGAATCATCCAACCTTTGGATCCCCGTCTCCGTCTCATCGAGTGAACAACCTCCTGAACAACCACGATGTTATCAGTAATCATACGCCCTGGGAGAAAACTTCCCTGGGTCGGCCCAATCAAGTTTCGGATCACCGGCTGCATACGATTCGAGAGGATCTTAGTGATGATCTTATACGACACATTGTAGAGGCTAATAGGACGAAACTGAGTTAACTGCTCCGGGTTATCCACCTTGGCAAGAAGGACAATAAGGGTATCATTAACCCCTTCAGGAAGCACCCCCGAGTCAAAAAAAGCTCTCACAAAACTGACCACGGAATCACCCACCACATCCCAACAATTTTGGTAGAAACTCGGCTGAAAACCATCGAGCCCCGGGGCTCAGCACTATAAAGATCACGGTAAAAGTTCACCGCGAGTTTTTCAAGGTCATCACTTTTGTCAATCCAGATACCCCCGCTGTTCTTAAGGCCCTCGGTCCTATTTTGCTTCCTTCTGATGATGGTAGACATATGAAAAAAAGACGTGTTCTGATCCCCCTGCTGGAGCCACAACTCCCTGGATTTCTGAAGCCAAAGCGTCTCCTCTTGTTCGAGAACCACATCGAGCTCACTTTGAATATTACTCTCCAAGTCAAGCAAGAAATCAGCCCCACCCCCGACGAGCCCCTTCTGGATTCTGTCTAACTTCTTAAGGAGCTCCTTCTTTCTATCATGAATGTTACCGAACACTTTCTTATTCCACTCGATAAGCTCGTCGCGGAGGACATCCAGCGCCCCCGGAACATCCACCCCATGCCGCCAACTCTCCTTAATTTTATCATGGAATTTAGCGTGCGAAAACCATGCAGCTTCAAAGCGGAACGACCTCCGCTTAGGATTCATCTTAACCTTGGGCTGCATGGATAAAAGCAATGGGCAGTGGTCTGATGAGAACCTCGGGAGGTGCCTCACCGAGGCCTCAGGCCAGCAACTCCTACCCTCACAATTAAAGAAGATCCGATCCAAGCGCTTCTCCACAACTGTCTCCCTAGAAAGCCTTCTCCTCCACATGAACCTCGGGCCGGTAAAACCAATATCAATGAGACCGCAGTTATTCTTCCACTCACTGAATCTGCTCGAGTCCGCATGGAGACCACCAGCACCTCCGCTTCTCTCATGGTCATGGAGGATACAATTAAAGTCACCACTGACAATAATCGGGCCCCTGACGCTGTTGATAGCTCCCTCGAGATCGTCCCAAAAAGGAACCCTCCTCGGAGCCGACGGCGGACCATAAACCACAAACAGATGAACATGCTTACCTCCCTTGATGACAGAAGCATGAATGAAATGGTTGTTCTTACCATTGATCGAAAGTTGCAAGCTATCTTTCTTCCACAGGAGCCAAACACCCCCCGAAAAACCCACAGCTTCAACTCTCTCGCAACCGCTAAGCCCAAACCTATTCAGCCTCTCACTGACTTTTCGAGCACGTTTTCCAGACACTCTCGGCTCAAACAACGCCAGCACATCAACGTTGTGATTCTTGCACATATACCGGATAGCTCTCCGGAAACCAGGCTTACCTGCACCGAAACAATTCCAAAATAAGACTATCATGGATAACATAAAAAGATAGAAAAAGAAAACAAAACACATTAACATGTCTCCCTTTGTATGTCACACTCCGCCATCGCCGTGGGTTGAACAGAAGCATTCTCCTCTTCCATCATAGGTGGCAGATTAGTCGCATCCAACACCTCATCGCGGACAGTCCCATGGTGCTCTAAGTCACCACTTCCGTCCTCACCGGGGAGCTCATTCTCCGTAGTAGGTCTGGGCCTCTTCGCAGCTTTCCCGCCAACACCGGACCAGCCAGTTTCCCCAGCCACACTGGCCTTGGTTCTCGTAGTAAAAATTCCAGGTTTGCGGCCCGCTTTGAGTCTGCCTTTCCCTGGCTGTTTGGAGCTACAATAGATACCACTACTGAAGAGGTGATCCATATTTCCCGCGTCCGCATTCATATTGACTTCCATAACATCTTTTGGGCCCTTCATCGGCTTCCTCGGGTTTTCCATTTCCATAGCCGAACTAGGCTCACAACTCGTGACCACAGCCTTCCCCTTGTCTTTTCCAGCACTACCTTTGAAGATCATAGTTTCCCCCTGATCAACTTGTGATTCATACTCAGCGCGCATGACATTGGCTGTCTCCATGGTATCAACCTTGCCCAGAGATTCAAACCGATTAGATTTTGAAAATTCCTGCCTAGGAATTTGCGTACCGTTATCCAACGATGATTGCCCCTCAGTTTGACCAACTTTCCTAGTAGGAGAAGATTGTGCAAAGTCGTGGTTTCCTTTTTTATTCGGTTTCCTTTTCTCGACCTTCATCCATTCCCCATGGAAACTCAGCTTCTCACCGGCAGCCTGACCGTTGATCGGCGGGGGAGGAACCCCGACCATGGGATGCGTATCCCCCTCTCCCTTCCTGGTATTTCCGGACACATTTCCCTCCATACGATTCGGTTTCGCGGTGAACGGGCACCCTAACTTGATGTGGCCATAGCGCCCACAACCAAAGCAAATCGTTGGTAAACCTTCGTATTCAATAAGATATCTATCCCCGTTGATGCTGACCATTCCTTTGAGAGGTTTCTCAAGATCGACTTCCACACAGATCCTAGCGAAACGACCACGGTTGGTATATAGAGTCTTCGGGTCGACTTTGACAGGTTTCCCAATGCCCGACGCAATCTTCAAGAGCAAATTCTCCTCATACAGGGTGATCGGTAGATCAGAGATTCTAACCCAAGTTGGCGCCGATTTCACGGGATCCGAGGCCTTGAACTGAGGATGCCAACTCCTCACCGACAAGCAACGCCCGAAGATTGTCCATGTGCCATTTGTGAGGGCAGCAGTAAACTCTTCCTCACTACCGAAACGAACAAGATAACACCCGTGGGCTAGATCTAGGATCTGAATTCTCGAGTTCGTCCGCCATAACTCCCTTAATTTCTTCTCCATGACATGATAAGAAATCGAATGACCCAGGAGTTTCACAACGATAGACCACTTCCAAACTGAGGCAAGCGCCTCCATAACCTCCTCTTCAATGACTATAACCGGATCCCCATTTTCCCCGTCCGGGAACCGAACGTGAACCTTCTCCGCGATAAAAGCTTCTCCAACCAAAGTTTTCTGCTGGTGAACACCGCCGATGACAACCACATCCTTCCAGGAACAGGCCTTATCGGGCGGATCCCCCGACGGCCTGTCGTTCTCGTCCGCCTGCATACCGTTATCACCACAGGGAGGGCTGTTGCGCGAATCGCTCATCTCTCCGCCTTTCGATTGCTTTAATCGATTGGTTTGGCTAGATTGTTTGATTGGAAATTTTCAATTAGTTTTGGATCTCGATTGAATTAAATTAAAGCATGAATTGTGGCTCCGATTCCTTAGGCTCGTCGAGTTGAATTGATTGATATTGGTTTTGGTTTAAATGCTCAGTTTGATACTGAAATTAATTATGGGACTCTAGAGGGTTTTGGACACCTATACCTTTTATTCTCCTGATTGTTATTGTTGTGTTCTGATCGCTCACCAGGTGCTCAATGAAATGTTATGTTAAATGATGATGATGATTAGTTACTGTGTTTTGATCTAGGAGGAGAGTGCTTATTGGTTGCTAGCGATGGTTTGTTGAGGGAAGATACCTGAATATCAATATAGTGCTTCACAGGCAAGGCTAAAGGATTTTTATGTTTTACTCTGCATAAATTTACCCCAAAAAAATGTTAGAAACTTATTCAAATTTGATGAACATATTGGATTCATAAAAGAAAAATACTAATTATTTGCTTGATTCTTACAACTATGCTAGAATATTTTTGGTCTATTAGCTCAATTGGTTGAGCGATGTGCGTATGCACAAAGATGTGGGTTCGAATCCCACATAGGTTATATAATAAACAAGAACACAACAATCCCAAATTATTAATCATGCACATTATAATCTTAGTTATGTACTTTTTAATCTTAATTATGCACTTTTTAATCTTAATTATGCACTTTAATTTGAAATTATTATACGTAAAAACAGATAGACGATAAGCACATTTAAAATAAACATTGTATACCATAAAGGTGGGGTGGCGCTGCCCCCCAACCCCCCGCCAGGGGCGTGTCCCCCTTGGACCCCCAGCAGAGCCCCCGGCAGCGAGACCACTGCCGGGGGCTCTGCCCCCGGACCCCCCCCCCCCCAATGCATCACCGATCAACAATGATTTAAGGCATATTAATAATAATCTTATTTGTACACTTCATATTATTATTCATACACATCGTCATTTTATTCTTACACTTTATCATTTTTTATGTACTTTATAATCTTAATTGTGCAGTTCATAATCTTATTCATGCACTTCATCATTTTATTCTTGCACTTTATCATTTTATTCTTGCACTTTAATTTGACATTTGAAATCTATCCGCCTAAATTATGTGAGAGGTGAACCCAAACTCTCAAAAGTAAAAAAAAAAAACAAAATTAAAACATCGATTTCAAAAGCCATCTTGTGTCTCATTCATGCACTTTATGATCTTATTTTTGCACTTTATAATTTTATATTTGCACTTTTCAAACTAAAATTGCACATTTAATTTCTAAAAATCTACATTCAAACTAAAATTTTATTTTTGCACTTTATAATCTTAATTGCGCACTTCATAATCTTATATTTTAATTATAAAAATTATAAATTTTTATAATTGAAATAGGCTCATTTACCTATTTACCCCTAAGAAATTATTATATGTGCAAAGCATAAAGTTATATCTGCATAACATAATGTTATATGTGCACAACCTCAAGTTATATTTGCACAACAAAAAGTTCTGATAGGAAAAAAAAATTTGCTGGCGCGAAAAAAAAATGACCCGGGAAGGGGTACAGTGGGGGGGCAAACGCATGGGGCAAGGGGGCACATGAGGGTTGATAGTTTGGTAATTAAATTAGGCTCATTTACATATAAATTAGGCTCATTTACTCATTACCCATAAAAATGTCCATTTTCACATATCCCTTTTGTTTTTTTCACTAGACCCATTACAATATGGGGGAGGGGGATTCGAACTCATGACCTAATGATCACTACGTGTCATCCTTACCAACTAAGCTAGTAAGACTTGACACATATCCCTTTTGTTAAATGTTCACCCTAATCTAACTTTTGTTAAATGTCCATTTTATTTTCATAATTCCCAAAGTACCCTCGTTCTAATTAAATCCTCATAACTCCCAAACTTTTTTCTCTCGCTCGCCGCTTGCAATCTCGATCAGATCTGGATCTAGTCGGACAAAGGAGTCGCCCTCCTTCGCCCCTTGCCTTCGCTCGTCATCCTCCCTCACTCCTCGTCACCCTTCCGTCGCCCCTTGTTGTCCTCAAATCTGGTTCTTTCCCTTGGTCGCGCTTCCTCTCTCGCCCTATCTCGCCCATGCTCATCGCCCTTCATCGCGCCTCGTCATCCTCCTTTGATCCTCGGCATCTTCCCATCACCCCTCGCTCAGATCTGCCTCGCCCTCATTACTGATTTCATATGTTTTTTTACATATCGGACTCGCCCCTCGCCTCCTCAGATCTGGCTTGCCTCTCACTGCTCGTTGTTCAAAATATGTGGAAATGGTGTCGAATTAGAGTTGGTTCCTGGTGGCGCTAATGGTGGCGACCCTTATGGCGGATATCGCCGTTGGAGATTCTCCCTCCTCACACTTGTCTTCCACTCTCTCCCCGTCAAACAGGTCTTTCGTCTTCTTCTTCTACTTCTTCTTCTTCTTCTCCTATTAATGCAGTGGACTGGATTTGACCAACTTCTTGGATACTGTTTGTGTTTCAATTTGAATCGTCTTGTGCTTTTCCTATTAATTGTTGAGGGTTTCCTGCTTGTTTAGGCTTGTGCTTGTTTCCTGCGTGTTTAGAATGTGATCTTGTGCTTGTTTTCTGCATGTTTCCTGCGTGTTTAGACTAAGATCTTGTGCTTGTTTCCTGCGTGTTTAGGCTTTGTTTGTGGTTAATCATTTGAATTTAGTCTGATTTTTTGGGTTTCTGTGTATTGATGGATTGGTAGTTGTCATTCGGGCTCAACTGCTAATGTGATTGGTTTTTAGGATTGAATTCGGTTTTAAAGCATTGTAATCCTCCCAATTACGGATGGATTAATTTAGTTCTTAATTATGTTTGTGTAGAGCAATGACTGTGGCTGTTTTCTTGCGCCGCCGCCAGCAAGTTCTCCCCCAGCATCCGCTCTCGTGGCCAATGAGGAATCCGGCGATACTCGCTCTCCGAGAATTGCGGGAATTCGAATCGATATGCTAATCGGTGCTGCCTTACACCAAAGCGAATGATTTCTAATTTGACTTGCAAGTTAGTAATTTGAAAGCTTCTTGAGTTTTGTATCAGTTTTTCCCTTAAGAATGTCGATTTTCCATGAAGCTTGATTTTGATTTCGTTGTAATCGATTGAACATGGTGTTGCCAAGGGTTTTGAGGCGTTGCGCAACTTGATAGAGTGCCCCCATTTTAATTAAATCACTGGTTGAGGTATTGGTGACATCTTATTTTTTACGACTACAGTACATATTAACAAGGCGGATCACGATCACAATCAGACTACTACTGGTGGTGGATTGCACTCAAATAGCCAAACCCGCAGTGAGGAGATGGCAGTTGAAGAGAAATGGAGTTGCCAAGGGAAGGGGTGAGGCAGAAGCGAAGTAGGATGGCGGTGAAGGGGACCGGGGAGATGTCAAAGGAAGAGCTGAGGCTTTCATTGCCATATTGCAGAAGCAGTTGGCTTCTGATGCCATGAGACATAGCAGGTTTGCTTCTCAAAGGGTTTTGTTTTCCGATTTCTTTTCCTTTTCCTCTTTTTCTTTTGGGGTTTTAATAAATTTTTTAGTGGTGGGATTTGAGTTGTGGAATGTATTTGCAAAAATGCTTTTGCCTGTGCCTTATTGAAGCTTTTGTGACAGGATAGTTATGTTGTATATATGCATTCTTTAATCTCTCTGGAAATAGCTTTCTGTTATTGTTGAATTAGTTCTTGATGTTATGGGTTGTGTATGAACCCACTGATTTTCTGTTTTATGATTCACATATTCGATATACAATGTATAATTTAAGTTTCCAACTTGGATGTTGAAACTCTTATACTGTACAGTTTCTTGTGTATACTGAGATGCTTGCGTTGAAATTTTAATACAAGAAAACATAAATGGTTAGCTGAGGTGACCTTTCCCTGAGATGGAATGTTATGATAAAGTCATACAGTAAATAAGTTGTCATGTACTGCTAATGGGCACTTTGGGGCTTGCATCAAGCGGACATTGAATTTTAATGCAAAATTTTTATTCTCAGCGGCAAGGTTACTTGTGCTCATATCTATTCTTTTGGCCTATTCAATTAGTACTTGGTTCTTTGTGGCCTACTCAATTCAAACAAAGATGTCACCGTCACCCAAAGAAAAGTTGTCACTACATGTATCACCAAAGACTGTCACAATTGATCGATAAGGGTGGTGACAGTGATCTCGTAGAAAAAAACTCTAAAAACAAATTTGTCACCAAAAAAGTTGTTACCACATGTGTCACCGCCGACAGTGTCACCACAGTGATCTCGTAAAAAAAACTCTAAAAACAAAGGTGTCACCACAGTGATAAGGGTGACATTGGTGATAGTGATAAGGGTGGTGACAGCGATAAGGGTGGTGACATCGATAAGGGTGGTGACAGTGATAAGTGTAGTGACGGCGATAAGGGTGGTGACAGTGACCACTACTGATAAGGGTGGTGACAGTGACCACTACTGATAAGGGTGGTGACAATGATAAGGATGGTGACAATGATCCCGTAAAAAAACTCTAAAAATAACTATGTCACCAAAAAAAGTTGTTCCCGCATGTGTCACCATCGCATCGACTAGGCCTAATATACGAGCCTACGAGCTCAAGTACTTGATGTTCAAGCTCAACTCGTTTATAAACCAGCCGTGCTCGAGCTCGAGCTCAATTTCTATTCGAGTATATACATGTGCTCAGGCTCGGCTCGCGAGCAGGATGTAGAAATCGAGCTCGACTCGATGTGCTCGGTTGTCCTCAAGCCTGAACACGAGCTCGAGCACGAGCTCGAGCTCGATAAGCTCGATTGGGATCGTTATGAGCTAGAACTCGGGCTCGATGAGCTCGTTAGGCTCGAATGAACATGCATCATCAAACATATCGCAGCACTTGCAAACCGCAGGAAACCATAGAACACCAAAAATCGAAATAAATCACAGGAATTTCAATAGAACACCAAGAATTTAAATAGAACACCAAGAATCGAAATAAATCACATGAAACAAACTGCAACACTTGCAATCAAATTCAATAGAACACCAAAAACCAAATCAGAATCTCAAAATCAGAAACTGGCACTGCAAAATCGAATCAGCGCCAGAGAGAGGTTGCGTTGTCGGAGTCGAAAATCATCTAAGTCAAAAATCTGAAAATCAAAATAAACTTACCAAGTACCAAGGGGTAAGGTTTTGCACTGCGTTGCACCACCGAAGTCGGGCTGCACCGTCGGAGAGAGGGTTAGGGACCGCTAGAGAGAGAGGGCGACGAGTGAATGAATGCAGCAGCTAGCAGAGGGTTAGGGATTTAGGGTTTTACGTTTGGAAATTGGGGATCTCATTGAAGCAGAAAAAGTGTGAAGTGAAACACACTGTCTACTTTTGAGGGGCAATTTTATAAATTCCACTAAGGTACGAGTTGGCGAGCTACTCGAGCTCGAGCTCGAAACGAGCTCAGGAATAGGCTCAAACTCGGCTCATATATACATTCGAGCGATACCAAGTCAAGCTTTTTCAAACCTTTCAAAGGTTTGAGGCAAGGAGACCCCTATCACCCGATCTATTTCTGCTGGTCTCAGAAGTCTTGGCACGTGGCCTTCACCAAGAATCCACCCAACCTAGAAGCCACATTGGTATTTCCCCGTCACGAGCTTGCCAAAAAATTCCTTTTCTCGCCTTTGCAGACGACATAATTATCTTTGCAAAAGCAACCAAAACTGCCTGTGACCAAATCAACAACATCATACATCTATATAGCCTCGCCTCTGGACAAAAAATCAATCTTCATAAGTCAGCTTTCCAAATAACTGAGAACATGAACAACCACATAAAAGCCATAATAAAAAATGAACTCATCGCTAATACACTACTAGAAAAATGCAATTAGACATCTGTTGTAAACAGATGTCTTTCAAAAAAATTTCCGATCTTATTGTGCGTGTAATAAAAGATCAACTTTTCACATCGGTTTTAAGCCAATGTCTTTTCTTAGTTAAAACATCTGTTTTATTTTGAATATAGATATAAATCAGCTCCTCAAATTTATTTTTGACATGTTCACTTATTGATAAATATCCATGATTTTTCATTTATAATCTTTTGAAGATGTTAATATTAAGCCTAAATTTTACATCTACATCACTATTTTTAAAATAATCAATGTATTAAAACCAATTAGACATCTTTTTTATTATAATGATTGGGTGTATAGTAATTTCATATACATTTTTTGTGATTTTTTTATTGTTTTAAAATAATCTATCGCATGAAATATGTACATAACTAATTTATTAATATAATATGGACATCATATTAGATTTTTATAAAGATATCGTTGTTAGTAATATATATCAATTTATATTAACATTGTGATATAAAAATATATGTTACACATTCATTTAGATTATTCAGACGATGTCTATAATGATACTAGCATCCGCTTTATGTAATGGTTCGATTTCATAGCTATTAAGGCACAACACTGTTCATTTATAATCCGATACTTTTTCGTTTCATACACAATACCCTTTGCTCAATATAAAATAAGACTTTGCAAATGATTGATACTTTAAAGTACCCATCCCAATTGAACATAAACAAAATGGGCACAACGATATATTTACGAGGTTCAAGCTAATCCCAGCTTCAGAGGTTGCTCTAAAGGCAAAAAAAAAGCATACAAATTCCTAAGAGGTCCATTTATACAAGAACGACACAAGAACCAAGAACCAAAAGCTAATTTGACAAACAACGAATAATGCAAGGATGAATGATATGGGATTTTACTCCCTGAATTTCAGTGTCTATGGACTCATCAGGTTGTAGCCAAGTCGATGTCCACCGTTGATGTCGACCTTCATTTGTAGAGCTTTGTCACTTTTTGGTTGCATATGAGCTAAAAAGTTCGTAGCTATGCACCTGAGCTGCAAGAAGAGCTCCATCGATCTTATTGGAAGAGATATCGCCTTCATTAACACCTTTTATAACTTCCTGAAGCTACAGGAGAACATCAGATAATGAATTCAATGAGCAACCAGTATCAACTATTTTATCTGTATCATGAACTTCTTTTAAGGATAAGGAGCAATTAGTCCTTTAATCCACACAAAGGGCAAACTAAAGTCTCTGATGCAATTATAGATAGATGCACCTAACATTAGGTATATAGGATTGCGAATAGGTACTTCTTGTAAGAGTGTTCATAGTTAATGACAACTTGGATTCAACCATCAATCATTGAAACTATGCTACTAGTAAAATCAAATATTCTAAGGAGGCAACAGAGTTAGAAAGGATCTCATCCTGTATTGTAATTTTTGGTACCTAAGATGTATAAGAGCTTACATAAGGGTTTGCACAAAACAGGACATTGCTGAGATTCTGAGATATAAAAGGCAATTAACTAGGAAAAATATTCAAGTACTAACCCGTATCATTTTATTTTATAATGTCATGAATAGTTATTTTGATGATCAAGGCCTCCTTGCCAGCATCTGCAGAATGAGAACCTCCATTAAGTATACACAAGGTGGAACAAAAGCAAGGGCAGCTAGAATGACATTCATGCCATAGAGTTCTGCACCTTTATCAAGTACTTTGGCAGAACCTCTGTTCAAAAGACGGAATGTACTTTTTGAGCCTATATATTCAGTATAATTATACAGCAAAAAAAACAAAAAAAAACAAAGTTAGAAGCAACTCAGAAGGGCCATAGAGACACATAGCATATTCAAGCAAAGGTGTCAACTTTTACGATCCAGGGAGAAGAAAGAGTAAAACAAGGATATGTACAAATAAGTAGCAAACAAAAAGAGTAAATTATTCTCTTTATTCTTCTTTTTTTTTAGTTTAAACATTTTTCATTAGATAACAATGGAAATAAGAAACAACTTGGTCTATCTTGATAAGTGCATCATATTTTGAAGTTTTTGCTTGTGATCTATTATATGTAATGTACTTGAAATCAAACAAATAGAAATCACAGCTGACCACTGCCAGCACTCATGTTCTGGCTCATACAGCCAGTTAAGCAGGAACTTCAATGTAGTTACTTCACATCATGAGCACATGTTGGCACGACCTACAAACAACGAATTGCTAACGTAGTAAGGGATTTATAAAGGATTATTTCAACTAAACAAGCAAATTGAGAACTGAATAATCGAATTCCATCCAAGAGATGTCGTCAAACTAAGCATGTTGTAATTAGATTTTGATACAATTCCTGCTAAACATAAGACATGGATTACTTATGAAAGGAGGAAGAGGCCAAGAATGATTGATGAGTAAATATGTCCTTTGTTTATGGTATTTTGTCGAGTCATAATTGTTTCATGTTATTTCTTAAATTCCTATTTTAATCCTGTCTACAGTTAATTAGTAGTCACAATTATTATCCTGATTTCAAGTTAGTGGGTTAGTGGTCAGCTTTATTAGCTTAATTTTCTTCTAAGTAGACGAGCGGTTAGGCTGCCTGTTAGAACCTCGTCTAAAGTCTATTTAAGCAGATTTTGGAGTCTTTTGTAGTCAACTTTTGTTAATCAATATAAAAGAGTCGTGGGAAGAGTTTCCCTAAAAAATTACTCATTGTGATAATGGAGGTGGTTGTTAATGTTTGTTGTATTTATATAGAAAGAAGTTAATTCAAAGTGAACATGACTTTTAAAGATAACAGACCAAATAGGAGGTTTTCGTTTATATCTCAGAATCTCAGCAATGAAGAAATATTCTAGAAAGGGGAAGCCAACATTAAAACCAATGATCATAGAATATAATAACTGTAGTAAGCAACTTAGCATTATCCAAACGACAATCCATTTACCACTGCATAAACTCAGTTTAAGAATGTAGAAGAAAATGTGGTTTTTTCTCATATAATCGTATGATCTGCTATAAAAGAGAACACTGATAGGAATGCATCAAGCATGAAACTTACCATACGCGAGAACTGGCACTGTCATGATAATCCCTTATGGCATCAGAAAGGTCAAGCATATCACCTTCACATGGTTTGATGCACATGCTAAGATGAAATCAAGGACTGCAAAAAATGGTTGAAGGTATGGATGTGGTTGTGTAGGTATACAGCGCAGCACGCTGAAGAGCATGATAAAAAAAACTTGATTTAGAGCTTGGTACATAGATTTAACTTTTAAGGCTGAAAAAAGCACATAAATGGATGCTTTGAGATTTTTTAAATCATTTTAAAAAACTAAATAGTTTAGCATATTAAGAGGAAATTTTTTGACCATCAAACTAGTATCAATGGACAAACATTATAAGTTTCAAGATTAGTTGCAAGATTAATTTGTTCTGAGTGTATTTTTTAACTTGCATCAAGTAGAAGACCCAATTTTCAAGTACAAAGTATACGGGGCGAATTACATTTATAACAAGGTTTTCGTTTAACAATTTGCAGAGAGAAATCCATAAGATATTTCTGATAGTAATTTTCTTCTTTTTTTCCATTTCAGTGACCAATTTATTTCCCTTCTATTATGTTTTTTCTTCATCCCCATGCGAGGGTGAAGTAGGCTTCTTTTGATCTTTGATAATCTAGGTTCTATTTCGAGAATCATTCTCTTGGAATTTCGAATCGTGTTCGACACCTAGCAATGCTATTTGGGTTAAGGATTTTCTTAGAATGAGGGGATTTCTATTCACCCCCCCCCCCCCCTCCTCTGTTGGTTACACATCAGATAAATTCTAGAAATTTTAGTCTCAACAAAAAATAAGGTGCGATGGTACTTGGGAGACCCATTCTATTGTTGCTTGAAGCTAGCAGCACCCGTAGACCATAAACTAGGGTATGAATGGAGAGAGTGACGATAGCAATGAACTCACACCACCAAAGCAGCCTTGAAGCTTCTTCCTAGCAAAGATTTATCGCTTGTGTCGCCAAACCTAACCCTACTCTCGCCGCCAGAGACACCACCACCGAACGCACCCCCCACTGCTTGTTACTTTCTTTCTTCTTTTTCTGAGAAACCACACCTCTCTGAATTTATCTCCCTTTTCCTCAAATTTTTCTCTTTCACTCTCTTTCTTTCTTCTTCCACTCAACTCAACCCTTTTTGCTCTTATTTTTACGAATTTGGGGGTTTAGAAGTGGAATATTGAAGGTAAGAGTAAAGACCTTCCTGATCTAAGGGATAACCTTTCAATTTGGTTTTGTTCGTCACGTTGGTTCCCTTTTGATTTAGCGGCGGTGGTGCTGGTGGTGGCAGTAGGGTTTTGTAATCTCAGATCTGTGTGGGGCGGCGGTGGTGGTGGCAGCGGTGGTGGCGTCGACGGCGGTAGGGGCAGTGGTGACATCCAAGTGAGGGTGAGACTGAGATAGAGAGTTGGGAGAAAGGAAACTTGTGGCGGTGCCAAGGGATGACTGAGGGAGAGGAGATGAGTGGAGAGTGGGTTTCGAGACTCTTGAGAGATTTGGTGAGACTAGTGTGCAAAGAGGATTAATAGTTGGGTGGGTGCTTGAAATTATTGGGCGGGTGTCCAAATTTTTTCTTAGTGTTTCTCCGCGCATTTCAAATTCAAAACCACACGTTTTAATTTTTTTTAGAATGAACAATTTTACATCTGTCAAAAATTTCAACTGATGTATAATTATTTTTCAACATCATAAATTTAAAAACAGATATAACAGATTAATTTAACATCTGTTGTTTCTTTGACAGACTTAAATTACGTGATGTCTAATTGCAGTATTCTAGTAGTGATACCTCCAATCTAGGAAGCCATCTTGGATGTCCAATAATCACTAAAAAGTAACCAACTCCACCTTCGAAGCTTTAATCTCCTCAAGCAAGAATCAACTATCAAAATGGACAGCCAGCAATCTATCTCAAGCAGGGAGACTCACACTTATTAAATCTAACTTAGCCGCTAAACCACTCCATGTCATGCAATGCTTTATGCTACCTACCTCTATACACAAAGAACTTGACAAAATCAATAGAAATTTTCTCGGGAACAAAGGACCTAAACATCGTCCTCTCATAAGCTGGTTTGAAGTTTGTAAATCAAGGCGTAACGGGGGTCTCGGTCTTCGGTCCTCATGAATAAAGCCCTTCAACTTAAACTCCTATGGAAAATCCTAGCAGAACCATCCAACCCCTGGGTATGTCTCATCACTAACAAATACCTCAAATTCACACATATCCTGAATTACAACAGAAAAGGGAACACATCTTGGCAATGGGCAAAACTGACCAACCTCCTTGACCTTTTCAAAAAGGGTTTACGCTCGGGAGTTGCTAATGGCTCCTCCATTAACTTCTGGCATGATTTATGGATCGGATCGGAACCCCTTTGGACACTTTCAACCACCCACTCACAAATAAATTCACAAATACTGGTCAGCGACTTCATCACCCCCGCTAAAACATGGAATGTCCCAAAACTATACACAACTCTCCAAACTCAGCTCCCCCTAAGCATTATTAATAACATCTCCAAAAATATCACAAGATAGACCTTATTGGAAATGGAGTCGTAATGGTTGGTTCTCCACTGCCTCGACAATAGAAATGCTTCATAACTGCAAACAACACTCCAAATCAGATTTCCATTGGATTTGGAAACTAGATTGCCTTCCAAAAATTAAAGAATTTATCTGGCAGATTAATCTGGACGGTCTCCCTACTAGCGCCAAACTAGCTCAATGTGGCCTGGGCATCCCCACAAACTGTCCCCTTTGTGACATGACATATGACGACATTGAAAACATACTCTTCAAATGCCCCATAACCAAAATAACTCTCCAGCTTCTCTCTCCACAAATCTTGGCAAAAACTCACAATGCATATAATGCAACCTCAACTATAGCTGACACTCTCCTTCAACTAAAAAACGATCTAGGACTCAAAGACTTTTCAACTCTAGCTATCCTTTGGTGGAGCTGTTGGTTCTTCATAAACAAAAAGGTATTCAACAACATTAACCCCAACCCAAAAGCAATCTTATCCTTTATCTCTGAACATACATACAACTGGAACAAATCAAAAGAGGTAGACACAGAACCCAACACAGAACTCCCAACAGCAAACCCTAGAGCACAGATGAAAACATTGGAAATGAAGGGATTTACCAACATAGCAAAATGAAAGAAGAATTAAAAATATTGGGGTAAATGCATCTAGGTTGAAGCCAAGATAGCTAGCAAAGGAGAACAACATTGAAGCGCATGATATGAGAGAAGTCGGCGAACATCGCAGTCGACTCATTTTCCTCCATCGCTTCTGATAATGCATTTTTTTAGATAGGCATTATAGGTACTTTTAGATGCATTAGAGTAGGTTTATTGCTTGTTTATTAGTTAATTTGCATTATTGTTCATTTGGGCATTCGAGTTTGGAATCTACGCAATTTTGTGCTTATTATGCAGATTTATAATCCGATCTTGAAGAGAGGATAAGGATGGACTAAAGGAGTTTGGAAGAGGCTGATATTGAGCTTAAAAGAGGCCAAGAAGTATCACAAGAGGATCTAAGAAGAAGAGAATTGAAGACAAATGAAGAAAACACAACATAGGAAAAGCGACGTCCGTCGCTTTACAACAAGCACCCATCGGTTTCCCAAATTCAGCAAACAACGGAATATTTCTGAATCCTATGATTATTTCATTACTCTTGTGCTTATTCTATGTTTTTAATTCTCTCTTAATTGATCACCTTGATAGAATTGCATCTTTATAAAGTTTAAATTGATTCATAAGAATAATTATACCTTTTATAGTAATCACAAGCGAGTGATCTTTAAAAGGAGATCTCGATTATGTAGGGTAATGACCGCTTGGTTAAATATCGGTTCTTAAGTCACTAGGGTTGAGGGGATGATAACTTTCGACATATACTAGTTGCTTAGGAGGGTTAGTACTACCATTTTGCCAAGTACATTGGGATTGTCTGCTATTGTATGTGGAATCTATGTAGGGCTAAGGTTGCATATAGGTGTAAGGGATTGTCAGGTCCATAAGGAATGTCAATCCATATAAACCAATGTCGGAATAACTTAACTGAATTAGAATAACTAGAAATCAAGCCAAGGATCATAAACATCAACCATTGTTGAGAACTCGTAGGTGAAGTGCTTTACTCCTATTGGTAACCAATTCGTAATCATTCCTCTCTTATTTCTTTTACTTACTTTATGTTTTGCATCATTATTATTTTGTTATTATAAGTTGACAAGGAAGACTCATACAAATAGTAACTCTTTGTGGATCAACTCCGGACTTACCTACTATACTAGTTAATAAGTTTGGGTTATTATTATTTTTTTTGATAGGGAACAACGACCTTACGCCCCGTCAGCTTCAATCTTTGACTCGTAAAAGGGCTCCGGTGAATTCGCCTCCAATCGAAAGTTACTTGCATCAATAATGATCACTCTTGTACTAGGTGAGACAATGGTCAATGGGTCGGGTTGTTTAATATCGAGAATTGCCTGAACGATTATCTTCACAATTTTGACAATGGTCAATAGATGCATTCAATTTCCATTCCATTTAAATAAAATGGAAAAATATTTCAAATTCAAGGGCACAACAGATGCAATTGACTTCATCATACCTAAAATAACAACTATTATAGCAACAACCACCTAATCATGTTACATTATAAACAAAAATATTGCCTACATTATAAACACAAAAGGTTGCACACATGAGCAAAATGTTTTTGCCTGGATTTAAGCTAGTTGTCCCGATCACTATCGTTTGCTCCGGGTGTACTTGTTAAAGTTGTTGAAGTACTCTTTTCCCTACATTTGGAAGGTGTTATAGTACTTCCACTTAGAGGTCTTGAAGCGCCAGACTACAAAATGGAATAAAAATGAACAAAGTACTAGTCTTTAGGAACATCAATGTTAAATTTCTCTTTAATCAAATGTATCAGTGTAGACAATTTTATATCTGAAGTTGATCTAATAGTCTCTAAATACTCTTCTGCAATCCACCAAAAGGTAGCATGTTTGCTAGAGAAATCTCTTGAGAAACTATGGGTATTAATGTAGGTTCTGATTTGAATCTTTGTGCCTTCTTCTATGGGAGCAACAAATAAAAGCCATGGACGCACAACCTTCTTTACAAGTGACTCGCAACCTTCGCAAATCATTTTTCTTTATATTTAAATGAAATCTATGTTTAATGGAATACATTCGGAAAACCTTCTTTAAGATGCCAAAGGATGCAAAAATCATACCTTTTTTAAAAGTTACCTCCTTCATATCAGTCTTAGCATTGAATTTAGCTAGAGAACCTCTCCCTTTTATCATCACCACTATCTTCATCCAAGTTGTCTAATTCAAGGTTGCTTATCGGTTCAAAACTGGGTCAAACCGGGCCGAACCTAAAATAGAATTTTAAAAATTGCAAACCAAAAACCGAACCTAACACCTTAGGTTTGGTTCGATTTAATTAGGTTTGATTTAGGTTTCGAACCTAAATGAACGTAATTGACAATTAATTATAAAAAAATATTAAAATGTTTAATTTTAAAAAATTATGTTATAGAAAATTTCTTTAAAATACGCACAATATCTTATAATGGGTTATAACATTTTTTTATAAGAATTGATTCAACCTAAACTAGAGTTGTATAATGTTTTGATTTAATTTAATAAAAGTTAGGTTTGAATCGAACTGTACCGAACCTAAAACCCAATTTTTAGAAAATGCGAACCAAAAACCGAACCTAATCTCTTATAGCAGGTTTAGGTTTGGTTTGATTGGTTTGGTTTGGTTCAAAATTTCGGTTTGAACCGAATTTTGAACACTAGTAAGTGTTATAACTAATAAGACGGAAGTTGCAGGATTCCGAACTCTTGGGTTTGCAGGATTCATAAGACCCTCTTCTTTTCTACAACAAGTGATGTTGACCCCAAATTGAACAACTATGGAAATCTTGAAATCCCAAATGATCAATTGAGAAAACATAAAAGGGAGAACATGAACAAGATTGGTTGTGACCTCACTCAGTTCAAGGAGATCTCAATTAAGTTTAGACCAAGTGGGAATTGCTCCTCTGCACAAGAGAAGCAGTTTATCTCACTTAAAGTCTCTATCCCCCCCCCCCTTTGCTTTCATCCTTTGCTTAGTCTATGCACCACCAAATGAAACGGACAAAATAGAATTTTGCAACTCCTTTATGGAATACATTAAGGAACTAACGCTCGCATCTGTCATTATGGGATTTCTTGATGAAATAAAATCATCTACTGAAAAGAAAGGGAGTTGCAACCCCTCACCAAATAGATTTCAAAGACTTATGGAGTTTATAGACCAATGTGAACTGATAGAAATTCCCACGACAGGAAATGAGTACACATGGAGAAGAAACAAAACTGATACTAACAATATCTATGAAAAACTGGACAGAACCTTGGTACACTCAAAAATATTACAAAAATTTCAAGATTTAATAACAACAAATCATGTTTTCTCTATGTCAGATCATTATCCAATTTCAGTAGAATTCAGAGTTGACAATAACCATAAAGGAAGACCATTTAAACTTGAGAAGATGTGGCTTACAAGACCAGATTTTAAAAATATTGTAAGACATGTTTGGAGAACGAACATTCCAGGATCAAGAATGTACAACCTAGTAGAGAAAACTCATCGACTAAAAAGACTCGCAAAAGAGTGGAACTAAAAAACTTTTGGGAATATTTTCAACCAAATCAAATAGGTGGATAAGAAATTAATAGATATATAAAAGGAAAAAGTCATCAACAGAAACAGAGATGATACTATACAACAGAGACTATTACGGAAAAAGGAAAAGCTACTATAATATCATAAGATATACTGGAGTTAGAGGGGAAAGTGTAAGCACCTGAAGCTAGCAGACACAAATTCAGGATACTTCCATCAAGTTGCAACCGGAAGAAGAAACAGGAAAATAATAAGAACAATAACGACAACAAAAGGGACCCAGATTATAGGGGAAGAAACATTACCAAAGAAATTAAAAATGATTTTAAAACCGATTTAAGAAAGACAATATTAACCAGGAACTGCTAAATGACTATCTACAATTGATTGGAATTGAAAGTACAACGGAAGATAATTTGAAACTAATAAGGCATGTGTCAAATCATGAAATTAAAACTGTTGTGTTTGCACTTGGGAAGAACACATCCCCTGGACCAGATGGCATGATAGCAGAATTCTACCAAACCTACTGGGAAACAATTGGACCAGACGTTATTCGATCTATCAAAAGCTTTTTCAACTCGGGAAAGATCCTGAAACAAATCAACCATACATTCATATCTTTGATACCAAAATGCGAGAACCCAAACACCACAAACCACTATAGACCAATAAGCCTATGCACAACGATCTATAAGATTATTGCGAACATCCTAGTTAATAGGCTAGAACAAGTACTAGGAAAAATTATACATCCCCTTCAAGGGGCATTTGTATCGACTAAAACAATCCAAGATAATGTCTTAACAACACATGAAATATTTCATTCTTTCAAAGGACGAAAAGGAAAAGAATGAGGGATAGTTGTTAAACTTGACATGGAAAAGGCATATGATAGAGTTGACTGGAGATTCCTCTTCCAAGTGTTTCATAAATTTGGATTTGACCCAAAATTTATCTCGTGGATTGAAGAATGTGTTCAAACTATTTCCTTCTCTGCCCTAGTCAACGATGAGCCCTCATAGATGTTTCGACCGACAAGGGTCTCCGTCAAGGTGACCCTATCTTTCCTCTCCTATTTATCATAGGGGCGGAGGTCCTTGCAAGAGCATTACAAGCTAAATGCAACAACTCAAGAAAAACGATCGGATTCCAATGCACAAGAGCAGGAACTAGGATTCCGTTTTTTTCTTTTGCAGATGATATCATTATCTTTCCAAAAGCAAGTGCTGAGCCATGCAATCAGATAAAGAAAACCATAGATGATTAATGCAAGATATCAAGACAAAAAGTAAATTTCAACAAATCAGCGTTCCAAGTTACATCTGGAGTTTCTACTCAGCAAAAATCGACAATTCAAAGCATACTCCATATCATGAACCAAGAAATGTTAGATAAATATTTAGGACGCCCTATTATAAATGGAAAGGTAACTAAGGAAACCTTTGAAGAGACAATAGTGAAAAGTCAAGCACAAGTCACAAAATGGAAGGCAAATGGACTCTCTCGGCAAGGAAGATCCATCTTAATTAAATTGAATCTTGCCACGAAACCAAATTATGTTATGCAGAGCTTTATGCTGCCTGCAGGAATTCATAAAGAATTATATCAAATAAATAAAGGATTCTTTTGGAACAAGGATCAAAATTACAAGCCACTAATAGGGTGGGACAAAATTTGTAAACCAAAACGTTATGGAGGACTAGGTCTAAATAAATCAAGAGACATAAACAAATCACTTCAAATGAAACTTCTTTGAAAGATCCTCGCAGATCCAGAAAATTGTTGGGTTAAAATTATAAAGGAAAAATACCTACAAGGTGAGCAACTATGGAACTACAGAAACAAGAAAGCATCATCCTGACAATGGAGGAAGTCAATGGAAATAAAAGATGAATTATGTGAACAACTGATATGGCAAGTAGAAAATGGAAAAACAATAAGATTCTAGACAGATGAATGGATTTCAGGTATGAAACTCATTGACTACAACATAACATCTAGCCCAATTGACATAGAGGAAAAAGTGGAGAAATTTATTAGAAGAGATAGACAATGGAAGTTAGATGAACTAAGTAAAATATTACCAAACAATGTGGTGGACAAAATTAAATACACCAAAATTCCAATGAATGAAATCGATGATCGCCTCTATTGGAAAACAAGTAGACACGACTGGTTTACCATAGCGTCGGCACTAGAAAGCATCACAAGAAGCAGAAACACACAAAATCAACTGACATAATGGATTTGGAAGATCGAATGCTTTCCAAAAAAAAAATTATTTGGAAACTTATCATGGATGGACTTCCCATAAAAATGAGATTGGATGACAAAGGGGTGGTGGTGCCCCTAACTTGTAATTTATGCAGCCAAAGTGACGAAGACTCGATTCACTTATTCATAAAATGTCAATGCACTACAGACCACATACGGAAAATTGATCATCAAATAAGTGAAATTATATAGAATACACAAACCACAAATGGAAAATTGATTATCAAATAAGTGAAATTATATAGAATACACAAACCACAAATAGAAACATAAAGCAACTGACCACCGAGATATTTGGAAAGCTATCTACAAACCAAAAAAACATATCTAGCTACTATTTGGTGAAGCATATGGATAATTAGGAATAAGATTGTATTTGAGAAGGAACAGAACTTCAAAAACCAACAAAGACAAGAACAATATATAAAATAGCACCTATCACAATGGAAAAAAATATAAACATCTCTTCTGGGAAGAGGAGAGAAGCAAGGAAAAGACAAAACAACCAACACAAAGGAAAAGGAAGAACTTGAGATGGAAAAAACCGACAGAAGGATCTTTCAAATTGAATTTTGATGCGGCGGTCAGTTCTTCGGGCGTGGCGACTACTGGGATTATGATTCGAGATCACTGTGGCTCGATAGTTTTCTGCCAAGGCTTGCACTGTGGGGATATGTCTGCACTCAAGGCGGAGGTGCTGGCTTTTCACCAACGTTTAATTGCAACCCGTCAGCTCGGGATTTCGAGGCTCGAGGTTGAAGGTGATTGCCTTGCAGTTATTAACGTTGTCAATGATGTCTGGAGTTATCCTTGAGAGATCGAGATCATCATGGCCGATGCTCGGAAATTGCTTCAGAACTTTCTGGAGGTTTCCTGCGTCCATGTTTTCAGGGAGACCTGACACCACCCAAACTCTTACCTTGTATCCAAAAAAAATAAGACGGAAGTTGCAAGCGTTTAGACCCAGGTCCCTTTTTAATCAGCTCTACTAGCATTCATATCTAAGTATAAATGCTTGTTCTATTGGGAATGAACAGCCAAGAAAAGTTAAAAGATGCTTCCTAAGAGGACTAGTTTAACTTGTGCAAGTTCCATTTTGTGCTCTCTACTGTTTAATAGGCTTCCTTTTGTTACCATCTCTTTAATGTATGTTTGGAAATTATTCACCATTCTAAAGTTGGTTCAAAAAAATATAGCTACTGTCATTCATGTAGTGCTCCAACAAAGCAAAAGAATAGGGTAGAGAAAGGTGAGAACTCAAATGATGTTTATGGTTGTTTGAAGAGCATGGAAAAGGTATTATAACAATGAAATATGTTTGGAACAAATCATTAATCTGCCATGAAACTGTCAACCTAAAGTAAACAAAACTCAAAACAAAACGGAACCTCTCACTTCATTTTTTCCTGTTTGGAGAACCAGCAACAACATTTTGAACTGTACGTCTTGATTGTATGAATAAATAAGAAAATGTTAGGACATGGTCTATCTTTGGTGTCACTGTTGGATCAGTTTTCCGGCCTTGTCCAGCAGTCATCTTCTATCAGCCTCATCTGTACAGATTAGCAGCAAACACAAACAACTGATATACAAAGCCTATCAAGAGCCCTTCTCTATTTGTTGACGTCTACTCCACACAGGCCAATTTGACTCGGATATCCTCAGCAATGAAGACTTTGCATACAAAACTTGTAGTAGTAGAAGCCAATTTTGTTTGTTAGCTTCATCATCATGCCTTGTTGTGGATTGGATCAGCGCCTCTTCGGACCCTCCTTTTGCTTTCTTGGAATGGATCAGCTGCCTTCTTTGCAGGCTTTGATCCCTTCTTGGCGGTGGTTTTCACTTCCTTTGCTGCAGCTGCAGCCTTGATTTCTTGATTCTTGATTGGTGTGTGTTGATCTACTTCGCTCTTGTGGACCAAAGTGTCCATCCTTTTCAGGCTGCAAACCATGTTCGGTTTAGCAGCTAATAGCGCGACAAGAAGTAGAAGCATAAGCTTCCTATGAATACTTGCAGGCATAGTTAACAATAGGAGAGCAAAATCCTACTGTTGGTTTTGTTTTTAGTTCCAAGATATGGAAGAGAATGTAAGGAGTTATGAGAGTGCAAGAAGTGCCTACTTCCTTTGATTCAACTCCTGTAGATGCAAATACAAGTGTTATATGTGTCTTGGATGGTGCTTGGGTGCTTTCAAATCAAAGGATAAAAGCAAACAAGGGGACCCACCTTGAACTCCTACAAGCTAGAGATCCACCACCCTAAAAGAATTCTTATTCCTCACAAAAACTGTGATTTGTCCAAAAATTAAGGCTGCTATGGAAGAATCTGAGCATGATATGTATAAAGGCATTGCTTGGAAAAAAAATCCTAGGGAAGCCAAGTATCTTACATCCCTATCATTTGCCTTGTCTTTATTAAAAATAAAAAATCCTCTTCATCTCGGTGCCCCCCTCTCGCCCCTCCTTGCCATGTCATCCTACCCGTGCTGAGTCATTCTGCCAAGTGGACAAAGTTTTGTCGCTTTGTTTATAGCTTATCTTGGAGATATCATTGCCAAACATTCCTTAGTGACATTATTGAACGAGTTTGATGGGTACTTTTGTGATTTTTCATTACTTTGTAGTTAAGAAATTCACATTTTTAACTAAATTCAATTATATTTGTCGCACAACTGAACTCAGTTTTCTATTATACTCTTGTTATTTGGGTCTTTCGGAAGCACACTCTTGTTATTTAAGTCTCTCGGAAACACAATCTTGATTTACTGGGTTGATAACTACCATCTCATATATAGTGGCAAGTGGCAAGAAAGGGGGGAAACTATAAGCAAAATGAGTAAAATAAGCAGACATCTTTCTCATTCTCCTAGAAGAAAAAAAAAACAAACCAAACATATGCTTTTCATTCCACTGAGATCCACCTGCTTTAATTACAATTTTAAGCTCTCGCATCTATGCAAAATCAAATATATCCCACTGATTTCTTGTGCTTCCTGCGTTTCTTTTGTTCTTTTTTGGTCACTCTGTGGTGTATTAATGTAATTTCTGTTTTGGGGTTTGTAAATGTAACAATCTCTTCTTCTTCTTCTTTTTTTTTTCCTGCTGTTCCAACTTTGATTTGATTCTTGCTTTTCTTTAAAACTTAAAACACAAAGTAACATGCAACTAAGAACATTCTAAAGCATATATAACTGTGTCTGTCTGTGAATGCTTTTTCCTATCAAAATGCAGGTTTTGGGGGGTCATTCCAAGTGAAATCAAAAGCAGATTTTGATCATAATAGGCACTACAGGTAGTATAACCACATTGCTAATTAATTTTAATTGCTTCCTTGCTTTGTTTAACTCTCACTGGCTTTTCTCTTTTTAATCATCCCCGTTTTAAAGTAACCAAAGCAGTTTATATGTTTTTATTGCATTGCTGTGCAAAGAGATGATTTATGGCTTTCAACAACATTGCTTTGCATTGTGGTCCTTTGCGAAAGCTCATCCAAATCCAACGGTCCTGAAGCCAAAAAATTGAGAAAATTTTCCCCTTCAAATTTATCAGCATTGATTTGAAGTTTGCAACCAAGATGCGTTCTTGTTCGGGAGTTACGTTCCTTACAACATTACCCTCCGAATTAAGCAACTGGTTGTGAGTTTTAAGGGTCCTTTTTGCTAGATTTAGGGTCTGGATTATGTATTAATTTAGGCCTATAATGTACTTTCTCCTTTAACTAAAGTTATCAGAATCATATATTCATTCATAAGGGATAGGGGAAGCCAGTTTGCGTTGTGATATTTGGCTTTTGGCTTTATCTTTATAGATTCTCAAGACCGGTCCTAAAGAAAATGGCCTTCTGCACACTTTAGTTTGAATGGAAAGGGTTTTAAAGTGGCTTCTTGGAGGTTATGTATGACCAGCCGCCTTTGCTGCTCTTTGGCCGGCCTGTTTCTTTCTCTTTTCGACTCGGTACAGAAACAACAGATTGTACTCATTCGCCCTTTGCTCCACCCTCACTTATTACTGAAATTTCTTAAAGCTGAAGTTATGTCCATTATACGCGGCGATTCAAACCCTCCCGGAAATGCAGATGTTGTGTCTGTTATTATTGATCAAAGCATTCCAAAATGTAAGCTTGAGAGTTTTTGGTGGATCTGAGGGTGGGGTTCTATTCAAAGCATTCAGGAAAAGGGCTGCAAAGAGAATGTCACTACAGGAAAGTGGAGATTGATCCCACAGGATCATGATAGCTACAATTCAGTTGGTCCCAGAATATATATTCTTGCTACTTTGGGGCTTTCCCTAAGGCCTAATCATATCATCAAACTTGGAGTTTGCAATTTCAACAAATGTACAGTAAATAATAAAAGAAAGAGGCCTCTTTCTGATTCTAACCTTCATGAATCATGATTCAAGTTTCATTTTCCTTCATCGTTGCGAGTTGGCTTATGATAAACGATCATGTTGTAACATTCCCAAAGTTAATTTGCCAAGCATGATAAAGTAATGAAACCCAAAAGGCATTCGAATTCAGAATAACATATCAAAGGAACATGCTGTATACATATAGATGGCACAGGGCTCAGTAGGCCGCTAATTATGAGTTACTGCATAGACAATCAAATGTAACAGTGATAACAGATCAAAAGAGAAACATTTCCGGTCTAGGGAACCTAGCTATGATTCAAGCACTCCTGTTCTTTTAAGAGTACAAGGCTTGAATAACAATTGCTGCTTTCGATTGAAATAGATACAATTTTCTGCTCAGCAGCAATCCCATTGCAGTTGGAATGATCCAAGTTAAGAGGCGTTTTTATTGTGCTCTACATCAAACATTTTCTTGTGGCATGGCTGCAGGTGGACGTGGGGCGATTGTGAACTGTAAACCCCTATGCTGTCCTGATTGCAGCACAAAGGCCATTTGTGTTGCTGCAAGTGCCGCTGCTTCCTGCTTAAAACCATACATGATACAACAACACCTGTTACTTTCACAACCGAGGTTACAAAATCACACATATAACCTATGAAGGTGTTTTAATATCCTTCATTTTGTGCATTTTCTAGATGGTTTCTTGGGAAACTCCACGCAGTACCCACTCCTGCCAAATGCCATTTTCTCCATTATTTAGTTTAGCTGATTTTTGGATTAAGCCTTTAATTACTTTCAGAGTTAATAAATGCTCTTCTATCATTAAAGGAGGGTTAGCTTAAATCTTGTAATCATAGATGTAGAATTGAATGCGAATACAGATTTGAGGAATGAAGATTTCTAAAAAATTGGCCGGTTCAGGAGAAGATGATACTGCATCAATTCAGATTATCTCATTTATCTTTTTTCATTCTTGGGTTCTAACATAAAACCTGTCTTTGTCTTTTACAAAATCACACTTTACCTGTCTTTGTCTTCTTTGTTGCAAGATACTAATGGCCCATGCCATGATGTAGCAGGGCAAGAGAAACCCAGCAGCCCTCAGCAAGAAGAGCTGCAGATCAAAGAGCAATGTTAAACCCAAGAAAGGAGGGATCGTTAGCTCTCAAACAAAAAAAAAGGATAATTGGAATGTAACTCACAGAGAAGAAGGCGGATGTATCATCATCTCCATCAGCATCCGGAACAGTCAATGCATGCCTCAAGAGTAGCAATGCCATCAGCTGTCAAAATAAAGGAAGAAATACATTATGGAATTGTTAATATTAACATGATGATGTAGAATAGAGACAATAATGGAAGAGCCGCAGAGACATTACAACGGAGATTATAAATTTACGACAGTCATGAAATGAAGAATGTATTGTCTTTTTTCAGAAGTGATGCACGCTTGCTTACAATAAGAGCAGCTGAACGACAAAATGCAGCGCCACTAGCACTGGAAGCAGCATAATCGTCATACTCAGCTTCCAGGAATTGGCGCTCCGCTTCCGCAATTGCCAATAGGTGAGGGTCGTGCAAGTCTAAAGGAGAACTGGAGATAGTCCAGCCTCCACTGAATACAGAATAGGGAATCCTAGTTAAAATGGATCTGGAATTTAATCAAACATCCTTGAAGAGAATAACCACATTGTCCTTTTTGAAAGAAACTTACCCGATATCAATCGCAGCATCTTCGGGATGTGGTGCCGGTGGAGCAGTATATCCAGGCTGGTAAGACTGGTTCAAATCAAGAACATTCAAAATGATGTCATGTCAGTATTTCGCAAAATAACTTGTAACTGTTATAAGTGATGCATACCAAACTAGACAATCAGCACAAAGATGAACTTCAGTGCACATATCTGAGTCATACATATGTAAGAATGGAAAGAAACAACTACATTGATGCATGATATATCGCTTTTCAAGGTCAAAACCTGTTCTAAGAGGATAGAACCTATTAATTAGATATGTATGCAAAGCCAAATCAAAACCTGTTCTAAGAATCTGCCAGCTGACCCATCGTTTGTTTTCAGGTAGGGATCACGAATCTAGTCCATATTTAAGTTAAGATTCGTTGATCAATATTCTATCCATTACCCTCCTCTCATTTTCCATACAATTTTTTTTCCTTCCCCCCCCCCCCCCCCCCCCCTTTGATTACCTAATTTTAGCATATGGTAACCATATCCCTTAGGATGCCCTAGCCATTTCCCTCTCCCCTAGTCCCCTTCTCTAGACTCACAAAAAAGTGATGAACATATACATTATACACGTAAAATTTGATTAATTTCCCTTTATTGCCCATTCTTCAAATAAACAAAGCCTGAGTTTTTAGTTTTCAAAGCAATACAACAATAGGAACTGTTTGGCAAGCACACACATGATCCAAGAACAAGAGCTTTCCAAAGAGATTGATTTATCAGATTTGGGATATTTTTCATTGCAAGGACAGATAATGGTACAGAAGTTAGTTCACATGATAGTTCATAAGCCATAACGCTAGACAGCTCATGGGAATTAAAATATAATAGTAAGATAGGAAAAAAATATTGGTCTATTACAGATTTGCGGATGCATCAAAAAGTGAATGGAAACAGGTAGATATTTTCAAAGATTCAACTACTTAATTAAAGTGAAGGCTCATAATTGCATTCCTGCAAACCACACCGACTATCAAATGAGCTATTCACTTGCTATGATGATGTTGAATAAAATTTGATAAAATCTTACGTTTGACAGACAACAATTTTGACATCAACAAATTTTGTAAGAATGAATGATGACGAACTATAAGCGCACACCTGATGACAAATCTCGCAGGTTATATCCCCTTTTTCATTGCACCAGTGTTGAACACATTTCCTATGAGCATACTGCACAAAAAAGTGTTCAATTTATATCCAATAAAAGATGGAAAAAGGTAGCATGCTAGATCCCCAACAGTAGTTTCCATACCCAAAGCACGTACATAAACACAGAAAAATAATCTAGACAATTATAGAATTCCCACAAGATATACAAGCAACAAAAGCATAAATAATTTTCAGCCAGATAACTAGATATTTCAACATATCCATAGACCCTTCCCTACTTGTATATATTGCCAAACGAATTCCAAGTTGAACTTATCATTAATTCCAAGACTTATCCAGATAAACCGGAAACCCGAACCATATGAATGTCTTCTAGAACCACCCCTCCACCCATTCCTGACATCAATTTCCCTATTCCCATAACCTTAATGCTTCATTTCAAATGACAAGACGAAAAAATGCAAAGTTGCAGAGGGGTAAAACAGGAAATCTCACCTTAAGACTACCCCTACAAGCACAAGGAACCTCGAAATTCTGAACCAGGTCCTCCTCTTGGCAAATGCGACACTCTGCCACCTGAATCAGCGGCTCGTCCTCACCTAACCCTTCATTCTGATGCTCATTCATTTGATCTTTAACTCCAGAGCTCGATGACGCAGCCACAAAAGAATCCACAGCGGTAGAGCCACTTCCGGCCGGCATTGCAAGTTCGGCCTCCTGTGCCGCCTGAGCGTTCGGCGGATGGATTAATCGCTCCACATACAACACCAGGTGCTCTCCCATCCTCTCGCTCCCCACCGAAAAGATTCACCAAATCAGTAAATGACGCAATATACAAAACAATTCGCTCAAAATCGACAATGATCGCAACAGATTCCACACAATTGTTCCACAATCGACCTATTCACATTAATCCAACAACAAACTCGTATCCACCAGAGAAATCCAAGATCCCCAGAGAAATCCAATCGCGACCTATTCCACACAATTGGGACCGGGGAGATAAAAAAAAATTGCAAAATTATCGAGCCCCAGAGAAATCCAAGATCACGCTGAGTTAATTTCAGAGCGAGATCACCGGATTTCAGCAACGAAAAAACCCGTGAAATTGAAGAAAGCAGAGCCCTTTTTAGGGTAGGGTTACCAACAAAAAATCCAGACAAAACAGGAAAAGGGGGGAGAGATCAATTGCATATAAGAGGAACAAAAGAGGAGAGAGAAACAGGAAATACCTAAAAATGCAGGGGCGAAATTGCGTTTGTGCCAAACTAGGGGAGAGAGATTGAAACGCCAAGCGCGTTTCGTACGGAAAACAGTGTGTGGTGGTTTTGGGGTGGGGAGGGGTTTGTCAGTAATACTCCATTTCTAGGTGTTTTATTACTTCCTTCCGATTGGAATCGTTGATGAGCACAAATACAACCATTGTTAGGGAATGGGAACAGGAAGCAGCTTCGTATCGGCTGTCGTTGACGACCCAGCCTTCCTGTTACTGTTACCGCCGTGTCTTTTTTTTTTTTTTTTTTTTGAAGAGGTAATGGTTCGGTGGAAAGATTCTACCCGAGAGTATCCTTATTCCTTGCGGATGATCTCTTGAAGACCTGTATCACCGTGAATGTCAAGGCCCATAGCAAAGCGGCAAAGGTGTGCAACATTATCAGCCACTAGGGGTGATATACGAGCAAACGAGCTCGAGTATTGGGTAAACGAGCCGAGTCCGAGCTCGAGCTCAATTTCTATTCAAGCCTAAACTATTGTTCAAGCTCGGCTCGCGAGCTGAACATGAAGCTCGAGCTCGATGAGCTCGTTTATTTTTTGAGTCAAGCTGGGCTCGAATTTGGGCTCGTAAGTAGGCTTGTTTTTACTGAATTTGTTCAACTAACTGGAATCGGTAAAGGCAACCTGATTTCATTCAATTTATTAAGGAATATAATTTCAATTTCATAATTGAAATACAATTACAAACAAATGGTAAACTAATTTCAATTTTATACAAATTGAAATCAAAAATAATCAAAAAACTTACAATTACAAGCAAGCAACATAATTACACAAGCAAATTGAAAAAATCAGCAAACATGAAATTGAATGAAGGAGAGGAATAGTTGACAGTAGTACGAAGAGCGAGCAAAGGAGGGAGTTGGGAGGACGACGAGGGGCGACAGAGGACGACTATGGGCAAGGAGGGCGACGACGACAAGGATAGATCCAGATTTGAAGAGCAACGAGAACGAAGAGGAGGAGCGAGATCCATATCTGAGAGGAGATGGGAGGACGACGCGGAGCCAGATCCGTACCTGAAGCAACAAGGACGATGAGGAGCGATGAGAAGAGACGGGAGGATGAAGAGGATCCAGATCTAAAACAACGAAGAGCAATGAGGGAAGACGAGAGGATGAAAAGGATCGAGCAATTGGAGACTGGAGACGTTAGATCTTCATAGGGGAGGCAAGGCGGCTTGTGAACGGGAACTAGGGTTTGAGAATGAAAGCCCAGGAGCTTAAGGAGGAATTTAAAGAGTCTGATATAAGTAAGGGTATATATGTCAATGCACTTGGTAAAACGAGCAAGCTCGAGCTCGGCTCGAGCTCGTGACGAGCTCGCTTCTGAGCTCGAACTCGGCTCATTTTCAAATTCGAACGAGCTCGAGCTGAGCGTTTTTCGACCCGATCTCGAGTCGAGCTCGAGCTACTCGGCTTGAATAACAGCCCTATCAGCCACTTTGTTGTCAATGCGGGACACGTGAGAGAAAGAGACTTCTCTCACACTCAACAATAATTTCCCTTGGGCATGTAAAATTTAGTTTTAAGTGATTTATGATTATAAGGGAGTCCCCTTCAATTTGTAAATTGTTTATGTCGAGTGCTCGGGCTTGGAGAAGTCCAAGCCTTAGTGCTAGGGCTTCTACTTTCAACGGTCTCTGGTTCCCAATTCGGTCATATCCACTATGGGTCGTTTTCCCTTCCCAATCCCGAATGATATAGCCAATTGAACTGTCATTGTTATTAAGTGTGGATCCATCAAAATTTTAATTTAAATGTGCCAACATGTAGTTTTTTCGTTTTATGTTTTTCCGCCTAGCTCTTGATTGTATGTGATTTGTTCCCTTACTCTTTCGAACAATATGGTCATCTTCCTCATCATACAGAGATATTTTCTTGTTTTGGAATAGGTTCTTGTCTGAATATTGTTTGATTCCTTATGTACCATATCGTCCACCAAGTAGCAGCTAATTTTTCTTATCTCTGGTTTTGTAAGAATGCTTCCAATTACAGATAGGATAGGGGAGAATTCTCTCGAATTTGCAACCATGTTGGTTATACCCTGATTTGTACCTATAGTTAGTGGGAGGTGGTTTCTAGAAAATTGGCATTCCAAGAAAAGATGAGTTTCGTCTTCAATGGCACTATTACAAAGCGTACAAGTTGTTGGAACATCAACGCCTTTTGGGATAGTCTGGTAGCGGTGGGAATGCCATTCTGGCTAAGTTTCCACAAGAAGTTTTTGATTTTTGGTGATGTGTCAAGTTTCCAGATCCAAGAATTCTTATCTTCATTTTGGCTATTGTTTTTAGTTATCAACTTATAGGTGCTAGCTGTTGTAAACCAACCATCCCTATCTGACCACCAGTATATACGGTCCTCAAATATACTTGTAGGAAGAGGGATATCTAGAATTTCTTTTACTATATTTTTAGGAATTGTGTGAAACAATTTTTCCTCTCACCATTTTCCACCTAAAATATAGTCACTTACAGTTTCATTTTCATTTCGAACGGAAGGGCAATCATTTCTTTTGGTTATTGATGAGGTTGTAATCCAATTATCGGTCTAGAATTTGATAGATTTCCCATTTCCCACCGACCAAATTAGGCTTTTTTTAAATTTTTCAATAAGAGGAGTGAGTTTCGACCATTGCCACGATGCCCCTCCATTTCTCTTATAATTTAATATGTGCGTTGCTTTTAAATACTTGTACTGAATTACCTTTACTCATATATTATCTGGTTCTGCAAGAATTTTCCACAGAAGTTTCATTTGGAGTGCCTCATTTTATTTCTTTGGATTTTCATATTCCTAGGCCCCCCTTACCTTTTGTTCTACATATTTTACCCCAGCTTATCAGAGGTCTGTATTGTAGATCTTTGTTCCAGAAAAAAGTTCTATTTATTTGGTCTAATTCCTTATGGATTGTGCTGGGGAGCATAAAGTTTTGCATTGTGTATAATGGTTTTGATGTCAGGTTTGTGCCAATAAGAACAGCACGACCCTGTTGTGATAGGACATTTGCATGCCATTTACTAAGCTGCTCTTTTGATTTACAAACAACATCCTCAAAGGTTTGTCTATTAACTTTCTCATTAATAATGGGGCAACCAAAGTATTTTTCAATCATTGTTTCATTTGAAATACCCAAGCATCTTTCTAGTTCTTCAATCCTAGATCTAGGGATTCCTCTCGTTATCTGGAAGGCAGATTGATAATAATTAACTTTTTGTCCTGAAATGCTACAATATTCATCTACAATAGATTTGGCTTTTGCGCATGAGGAATTACCCTTGGTGAAGATAATAATATCATCAGCGAAGGAGAGAAAGGGGACATGGAGTCCGTCTTTGCCAAACCTGAATCCAATATGATTGTTTCTCCTGGTCGCTTCGAGCGAAAGTTTTCTTGTGAGAACCTCCGAACCTAAGATGAAGAGGAAAGGGGAAAGAGGGTCGCCTTGACGAAGGCCTCTAGAAGGTCTGAATATCTCAGTTGGGCTTTTACGAGGACGGAGAAAGATACCGTAGTTACTGATAGCACGCATTTAGGTAGGCATATTAGGTTGCATTTAGCATGATCTAGATGTTTATAATGCATAGTTTAGACTAGATTTGCATTTATACTCGTTTTGTTGGTAGAGTCGGAATCTACACGCTTTTATGAATTATTTCAGGTACATATGAATCCGACGAGGAATGAGAAAGCTCATGGATGAAGAAAGATCCAAGAGGAGGAGGAAAAGTGAAGAGCACGGGAGCGGAGTCGAATTTCGAGAGCCTAAGTGAAGAACAAGTCAGTAGAAGTTGTCGCCAGACATGCTGAACTTGTAATGCACTTTCTGGAGGCCTCGGTGGTTCGATTGACTATTATAAGCATGTGTTGGAAAGCTCTTTCCGAGATCTACAACTTTTGTGTTGACATCGAGACCAAATTCGAAGAGAAAAAATCACCGTGAACAGTAAAAGCCGCCCCGCGCCCAAGAAAACCGCCCCGCGGCCCGAAGCTCTGACGAAGGATTTCGCAATCGCCTGGCCGCCCCGCGGCCAAGGTTGGCTGCCCCGCGGCCTCTGCAGAAACGCCGAATCTACTCAATGGACTTTTTATCCACTTAATTAGGTTTTTAGAATTATTATTTGGCCGACTCTTTTGAGGCTTTTTAAGGACGTTTTAGGGTTTTATTTTAATCATCTAATTCCTTAGTTTATACACTTGGAGATTATCAATTGAGAGAACCCTAGAGGGGAGCCTCCATGGCCATGGAGTGTTAAACTCTTCCGTTTCATCTATGGATTGAAGCTTTGGTTTGATAAAGTTGTGAGATTTCTATTCTTGTTCTATTCCTATTGATTCGTATTGATTCTTTTGCGAATATTGTTGATTTCTTCTAGTCCGTATAACTAGTTGAGATTATTGCTAGGATTTTGTAGATTCCTCGTAGCGAACCTTAATCCATAGTAGCAATCATGCCTTTTTAGGACTCGTAGGACTAAATTGGTGTGTAGAGAATCAATTATATGTTAAATGCTGACTCGTAGCTTGGTGTTGCATGTATCCTGGTTAATCCTTAATCTTAATGCTACGATTAGGTTAAATCTTGACCGTGTTAGGGTTATCTAATTAGTAAGGGTTACTAGGACTCGTAGGACTAGTAATTTACACAAGATCAGGACAGGAACAATAATAGGATGAAAAGAGAACTCGAAGAAGAATCGATAATCAATCAACCAAACTAAAGTGGATATTTGTAGATGAAACTATTTTCTCATTGTTATCTCTACTAACTTGTCTATAGTTTCTTTTCTTATATTCAATCACCAAAACCCCTCTTTTCTATTAATTGGTAAATATACATTGCTTAGGAATACTTGATTCTCTGTGGGATCGACCTCTTACTTGCTTACTATACTAGTTTGTAGGTTTGAGTTATACTTTGATAGGAACAACGACAGTTTCCTCCTGTCAGTTACACATTCCATAATCCATTTAATAAACATCGGATGGAACCAGAATTTTTCCATTACTGCTTTTGTAAAATTCCAATCAACTCTATCATAAGCTTTTTCCATATCTAGCTTAATTGTAAGCCATCCTTCTTTCCCTTTCCTACTGCGAAATGAATGAAATACCTCATGAGCAATCAAAACATTGTCCTGGATTGCTCGGTCAGATACGAAAGCTCCTTGTAAAGGGTGGATAAGTTTGTCAATCACACTTTTCAGTCTCTCCGTTAATATTTTTGAAATTATTTTATAGATTGTGGAACATAGGCTTATTGGTCTGTAATGTGAAGTCATAGAAAGATTGTCACATTTAGGCAGTAGTGAAATAAATGTATGGTTTATTTGACGAAGCATTTTTCCCGAACTAAAGAAACCTTTTACCGCTTTGATAATCGAATTTCCAATAATATCCCAATATTTTTTATAAAATTCTGTTGTCATTCCATCAGGGCCTGGAGATTTATTATTTCCAAGATTAAATACCGCCCTTTTAACTTCCTCGTTGCTTGGGTGTTGTGTAAGAAAGTTGTTTTCCTCCACGGTTATTATTAGAGTGACTAGTTGGAGGTACTCCCTTAAGAGATTCATTTAATCTTTCTTGTTTAAACCTTTTCTCAAAGTCATTTCGAATTTCATTTTTGATATTTTCATCTCCCTCGATGAATGCACCATCGCTGGACGTAATCGAACGAATAATTTTCCTTTTTCTTCTGCCCGTCGCTACTCTATGGAAATAAGCAGTATTAGAATCAACCAATTTGAGGTGTTTTGTTTTTGCTCTTTGGTTCCAGTATTGTTTCTGGAAAAGCATAAGCTTTTCTTTCTTCTGTAAAAGACATCTTTCTTTAGCTCTGTATGCTGACCAATTGTGTTGATTCATTAGTGGTTGTATTTGTATCTCTAGTAAGCTACTTTCAATTTCCTGGAGTTGTCAGAAGATATGTCCGAATGTTTTTTTATTCCATTCTTTTGCTTTTTGTTTGAGTAATTTAGTTTTGTATGTAACTTGGAACATAACCCGAGCATGAAGCTCTCCACGCTTGCTTGACTATGTTGTGAAAATCTTTCCTTTGTAGCCAAATATTATCAAATTTAAAGGGCGGAGGTTTATGGGAATAACCATTTGCAAGGTTTATTGTAATGGGCAATGATCTGATGAGGAGAAAGCACCATTTTTTGTTATTAGTTTTGGAAATAATCCCAAGACTTGGTGCTGAACAAGCACCCTATCAAGTTTTCCAATAATGTTGTTTTCCCCCTCGGTTTTTTTTTCCTCCATGTAAATTGGTTTCCCAATGTGGGTAGATCAACCATAGAGCATGCGTTTTTGAAATTAGCTAATCTCTGGAACCTATGGGTATTGATTTCTGCACCACCACTTTTGTCATCACTACAGTATATTTCATTCATATCCCCCATCACAATACATGGAATATCGGAGTCGGTAACTAAGTTAGTCAAAGTATGCCAGAATTCATCCTTATCCCGCGAGCTCGGAGGAGCATAGACAAAGAAGATCATTAATTCGGTACCTCTTTGTGAGCCTTTGTACTTAACCCCGATAATTTGGTGAAGGTGAATTTCAATTGAAATTGTCTCATCTATAAGGTGGTTGGCCTTCCAGAGGACCCCAAGACCCCCTGCTTTACCTTGCGCTGGTGACCAAATTGCATTATCGAAACCATTATTTTTCCAAATCATTTCAGATGGAATATTTTCAGCTTTAGTCTCAACTAGAGCAAACAATTGGATATGATCATTTTTACACCAAGCATTGATACTTGTCTAAAATGTTGGTTTTCCGATCCTTCGATAGTTCCAATAGCTTATTTTCATGAAATACTGATTGCGGCATAAGGGAAAAGGGTTGATTCCCCACGCCAAAGGCTTTTAGGCCAAAAGGTAATTGTTGATAGGATTTGTGCTAATTAATTTGGATTGATAAGTCTCCGAATTATAGTAGTGATCGATAGAATGTGAAAGCCCATTTAAATTGACTATAATTAACCCATGCATTCAACTTTATTTTACTATATATATTAGTTAGCCAAGAAACAACGCCCTGCTTTTCTAGGCCATTACTAGACTTTTTAATACAGTAGCATTTTAGCCATATCTCCCTCTGAACCTCCGTTTTATAGGAGCCAATTTTTAAAGCCGACAAGTGAAGGGCCTTATTCCTTTGATGTGTATGATGTCGAGAGGGAAGAGTGTAGCTCAAACCATGGTTAGTCACTACCTGAAGCATAAGGTCGTTAGAAGACCATGTAGACATAACATAAATAACCATGATTGAGAATAGCGTTTTTATGAACTTTATGTTACTTGTTGAATTTTGTCCTTTAGATTGCGCATAAACTAGATTTCTAAAATTGATTTGTACACCCCAATGAGAGCAATTCAGGTTGACAATGAAACATGTATTACTAAAAAATGGGGCAGTTGGTATATATAACCAATTTTTCATCTTCTTGTTTGTGTTATAAACATTGACCGGATACCTAAAAGAAGGATAAACATCAGTAGCCATGCTTATGTTACAAAATGCATAACTGTCATACTTCTTGATTTGTAGATTCCATTGAAGACTCTTACACCAGGCCCAAAGTAGAAACTGACCAAGTGTAGAAAGGCAGGGAGAAAAGACAGTGACAGATACGCACTTGCCGTTAAAGATAAAGTGAGATGCTGAGTAAGACACTAGCAAATATTTATAATTCAAAGTTGCATGCACCTTGATCCACAACATCAAGCCAAAGCGTGTATTGCATCCCTAATAACAACACATTAGGATGGGGTTTGAGAAGCTTGAGCTTTATAGCATCCCCATGGTGAGAAATGGGTGAAACCATCATGATCACATGAGCTAAACAGACAAAATGCAGCATGTCGACTAGAATCGGATGAATATGGAGATAAGATCCCATTGAAAAATTTGGAGAAACAGATAATCTACGTGAATTAATTTTAGCAATAGCAAAGTCGAGCCAGACCCAGCACCAAACTAACCAGTACTCCTGGACAATTAATTGAGTCGCCTTTATCTTCTCAATGTCGATCATCGAATTCTTCAGTCTCTTCTCCAGATTTATTTTGCTTTCTTCAGGAAAACCATCAGCAGGGATCGAGATCCCCACAGATAGAAGACCAGAAAAAGCTTGTTTTAGGCCCTTTCGGGGGGTGTTCAAAGGAGGCACGAGAGACTCGGTCTCCATGGGTGTTTTACCTTTGAAACCCTTTCGGGAGGTGGGGTGTGGTAGGACGAGGTTATCCATCACTAGTTTTGCACTTCCGTTGTTGTCGTCCAAGTAAACCATACACATATATTACTAACGGGATATAATGAACCTTTGAGAGCTTGAAGATGAAGCACAAGAGGAATCGCTTCCAATAACCCCATACCTTCAAGGCTGCGCTCAGTGCCGCCGTTGCCAGACCACCATGGAGCAGACGACAAGACAACGCAGCATCACCCCCCCATCCGGCTAGACTCTTTTTTCCTCTTTTTGAAGTTTTTTCCCACCTTGTCGCCGCCTCTACAACGAATGATACCATGAATGTCAGATCTACGACCTTCGATCTCACACACCACGGGAATCTCCCAGAAATCATGAGAGATTGAAGAAGTTTGTGGGATCGGAAGAGAGAGGACGACAGTGTTGAGACTCGATTCTACATCGAGGTAGGTTTTGAGACTTGAATCAGAGATAGACTCGCCGGATTTCATGAATGATTTAGGGATTTGAGGATTTGCTACTCGGAATTGGGGGCACGTGAGCCGGAGGCACCCCCGTTCATTTGTCCTAAAAGGGTTGGAGGGTATTTAATTAGTTGGTCGGCAGATTGCTTTTACCGCCGTGTCTTCTTCCTGTTTTAAATATCATTATGAAAGAAAAAAGAGAATATTTAAATTAAGATTTATTATTCATTATTTTAACCATTACCCTCCTTCACTCATTTTCACATAAAATTTGTTACATTTCTCCATGTTTCATACCCTAATTTTATGGAGAATAACTATTTCCCCTAGGATGCTCTAATAAATATGATCATATACATTTTCTATGTAAAATTTAATTCATTTCCTTTTCACTCTCTCCTTTAGAAACAAACAACCCCAAATATCTACACTACCATCCAAATTAGGTTAAAGTCTACACCTTATATTTTTAAATAAAAAAAACCAGACCTCCCCTCTCTAAACAGTAGAAGATTTTGAACACCCTTCAATGGCCTGCCCTTTAACTCTGAATTCTCCATCGTCACCTTCTCCATCCATTCTGGCTCTCAATCTCACTCTCTCCTATCTCTATTGTCTCTCTCTTCGTCCATCTTTAGCAATTTTGATTTCCAAATTGAATGAATCTCCAATGGATCGTCCAGTGGTAGACTTGACACCACTCTTCGATCGTCCCGTTGCAGCGATTTAAGGTCGGAAGGGATTCCGCTGGCCGCATGCTTAACACATGCAAGTCGGATGTGAAATGTTGTTTCCACTGGTGGACGGGTGAGTAACGTGTAAGAACCTGCCCTTGGGAGGGGAACAACAGCTAGAAACAACCGCTAATACTTCGTAGGCTGAGGAGAAAAAGGAGGAATTCGTCCGAGGAGGGGCTCGCGTCTGATTAGCTAATTTGTGGGGCAATGGATTACCAAGGCGATGATCGGTCCAAGAGGATGATCAACAACACTAGGACTGAGACACGGCCCAGACTCCTTCGGGAGGCAGCAGTGGGGAATTTTCCGCAATGGGTGAAAGCCTGACGAAGCAATACCGCGTGGAGGTAGAAGGCTCACGGGTCGTGAACTTCTTTTCCTAGAGAAGAAGCAATGACGGTATCTAGGGAATAAGCATCGGTTAACTCTGTGCCAGTAGTCGCGGTAAGACAGAGGATGCAAGCGTTATCCGAAATGATTGGGCGTAAAGCGTCTGTAGGTGGCTTTTTAAGTCCGCCGTCAAATCTCAGGGAGATCTACAAGAGATGGTGAATCAAGGGAGAGGAAGATGAAAGATCAAGATGGAGAGAGGAGTCCAAATCCACGAAAGCAAGATCGAATAGATCTTGGTCCGGATCTATAGGAGAGAGACGAGTGATGAAGCATGAGGTTGCAGGCAGGCTCTCAATCATCACCTCCCCATCTAGACCCACCAGACCCTTGTCACTCCGGAAATCAGCAATCCCCGTTAGATCAAAATCACGGTGGCCTAAATTTCCCCGGATCATTGTTGACTCACTGAGATGAAGGTCGAATTAGCAGCTCTTTTATATGGAGTGGAAAGCCCTGTCTTCATACGGAGTGGAAAGCCCTGCAGTGGCCCCACAATTACATCAAGGGAAGGTATGGCTTGTACCCTTCTTGGAATGATTATGTTGTGGATGTGTCTGGTAGATTTGGGAAGTTATTTGATGATTCCCTTGTGGATCTTGTGAATCTGAAGCAATCGAAGCCAATATTAGAGTTCTTGGAGAAATTTGATTGTATTTTAAATCGATTGAGCTTGTCTAAAGAGCATGAGTTGAGCATCTTCATGGCCAATATATACCCACACTTGCATATGCACATACGCCGATTCAACCCTTCATCCTCAGGTGAAGCGGCCAAGTTAGCTAGTCTGCACGAGTCCTGTTTGCAGCTTGCTCCACATAAATCCTATTCCCCTAAACACAATCAGCACTACAAATTTGGCCCTCAACCCATCAAATCTAAACAAACTAAACCACCTGGGAGTAGAGCACCCTTCAATCCACAACCTAAACCTCTTCTACAGAATCCCTTACTCGAAAGACCTGGTCAAAAGTATTCACAAGAGGAGATGCAGGAGAGAAAGGCAAAAGGGGTTGTGTATGTTTTGCGATGAGACATACACACTTGGTCATCATTTGAAGCACAAGAGGGCTCAAATATATGTGATAGAGGATGACAATGAAATGGATTCGCCTAAAGTGTAGCAACTAGAAGCGCTTATAGAGGCGTCACATGGAACGAACAGAGGACGCCCCATTGATTTCTTTGAACGCTCTGGATGGTTCGAGCAACTTTAATTGCATGAGAGTGGTAGTTAAGTCAGGCAAAAGGAAGCTTCACATCTTTATAGACCCTGGAAGTTAAAATAACTTCATTGATCTCAATGTGGCCCATGAATTGGGTTGCAAATTGCAACGCATCCAGCCCCAAGTAGTGAGTGTTGATGGAGGGCACAAGGTGATAGATAAATATAAGAGTGAGGCTTTTACGTGGCAAATCCATGGCTACCAGTTCACTACGGAGGTGATGACATTACTACTAGCCAGTTGCGACTTTGTTTTGGGTATGTAGTGGCTTACCACCACTGGTCTAGTGCTATGGGATTTTGTGAAAATGAAAATGGAGTTCACGATGAAGGGGAGGAAATATATAATCCGGGGTGTTAGTAATTCCAAATGCAAGCTTATCAAGGGCATCAACTTGAATAAAATCTTCAAAGGCAACCCTCAAATAGCCCTACTACGGGTGTGTGATCCTAATTCTAAGAGTAAAGACATTGCTTTTGATGGAGGATCATCTCAAGCACCACCCAATGCACCTCATTTCAGAGATGGACCTATCACAAGGTCCCGAGCTAAGAAGATAAGAGAGGAACTTAACGCCTTCATCCACCACCACATGAAGTTGGTGCTACCAATGGAGCCCGAGGGTGACATCATCACATTGCTTGAAACCGCACCATTCTCGGGCTCGACTAAGGGTGATTCAACCACCACCCATTCTTAGCTTTTGATTTGCTTGCTTTGTTTTGGACTTTGTGTTTTGGGCCTTTGTTTGGGTTTAGTAGGACTTGTTGAAACTTTGTGTTTTTGGGCCCTTGCTTTTGGACTGATTTTCTCACCTATTTAAGGCTTGTAATTGTAACCTCTCATTTGAAGACACTTTTGAACCTTGTTTATGAAAACCTAGTTGGTTTCACTCTCTAAAGGTGAGAGCTTCATGCCTTGTGTGCATGTGTGTTGCATTTAGTTCGATTTGTACTTGGTTTTGTCAATTTCCCGAAGATTGGTGATTCCGAGATGAGAACGAACCTCCTCCTTGTGCTTCCATGGCCAACCATGGTTGTTTAAGGTTGTATAGGGTTGGTTTTGGTGTCATTCAAGTTGGTTCTTGGTGCATTGTTCCAATGGGTCTTCTTGTTGTTCATCAAGGTTGATTCCTCATATCTTTTCCTTTTTATTTCCCTTTATTTTGTTCAGTTTTTCCCTTTCACTTGGTCGAGCCTTGTCTCCAAGGTTTAATCTCCATTTGCTGCGTTTTTCTTGTCTAACTTGTGCCCTCCTTTGTGTTCTTGTGAGTCCGAGTCTACAACATCAAGAAGATCGGGAAAACAGCGGCTAACCCCGTATCAGCTTTGCAATTCAATTACATTGCTGCTTAGAGTGATAGTGTTGAATCAAATATTAGGCTGCATGGGCTTTTGAAGTAGTTCTCAAACCTTTTTGAGGAGCCCACGACATTACCTTCTTTTAGGGAGGGGTTTAACCATTGAATTCCCTTGGTTCCTGAGGCTCAACCCATTAGTAAACGACCCCATAGGTACTCTTTCTTGCAGAAAGATGCCATCGAAAAGCTTGTACATGATATGCTAGAGCAGGGTACTATACAGTACAGCACAAACCCGTATTCTTCACCAGTTGTGTTGGTGAAGAAGGATGGCTCTTGGAGATTATGTGTTGATTACCGAGGCCTAAATCAACATACTATCAAAGACAAGTATCCCCTTCATTTGATGGAAGATATGTTGGATGAATTGGGAGGATCTAAGTATTTTTCCAAGCTGGATTTATGGATGGTTTCCATCAGCCGAGAATGGAGCCCTAGAACGTGTACAAAATAGCCTTCAAGACTCACTCGGGTCATTATGGGTACCTCGTTATGCCCTTTGGCCTGACGAATGCTTCATGCACATTCCAAAGCTTGATGAATCATGTGTTTGAGAGTGTTGCTAGACAATTTGTGCTCGTATTTTTTTGATGATATTTGACCTTTATTTAAAATAAAATAAAAACTCACATTGGTTGCCTTGAAAGCGTGTGAACCTTCCCGAATGGATGGTCCATGACTCAATCCATCCATCAAGTAGTCTTTTCGGAGCAGGATAGTAGAGATTTGTTGAAGTTCAAGCTCCCCAGGAATGTGCTCCTCTTTCGTCCTTTCGAATCCTCACAAAATCAAAATGGAAAACCCTCCATGAAAATTTTCTCCTCATGCTCATCTTTTGAATCCTCCTCATCTTCTAAAATTTCCATGTCAACAGAAATGATAGTCCAATCATCATCGAACTTCATCTCATCTTGAACATGGAAAATTTCAAAAATAATCGAAACATTCATTTGTTGAGTCTCTAGGATCCGCATCATCTCGTTCTCAAAATCAATTTGGATTTTTGATAGTTGAGTTTCCATGATAGTGAAGTACTCTTCCATATAAATCAACTTGGACAATTCATGTGAAGATAGTGAGTCTTGATATCGAAACTCCGACGACATAAAGTTGTCAGTGAGGTCCCTCTCGTAAGAAAGATGATGATGCAACGTGTAGTACACCTCTTGTTCCTTCCCAAATGGAGCTCTCAACACCAGGCAATCATTAGCTACATGACCAAAAATTTCCGCAAAACTCACAATAGCTTATACCATCCATTTGTTTGGAGCACAACCTGAAATTAGAAACAAAAGGAAAACAAAAAAAACAAATGCAAAAGAATGACTTAGAAAAATCAGTCTAAATAAACAACCAACACAAACAATAGTCCCCGACAACGGCGCCAAAAACTTGATAGGCTAAAAACCTACACCCACAAGTCTTTGGGGTTCAGTTGTAGTAATAAAGTGTCGTATCCACAAGGACTATGTGGTATTGATTGTAACTTTAAACCGATTTAACTAAGCCAAGAAAAATGCGAGAGAAATGTTTATATGGATGGAGAAAGTAACCAACTAAAAGGAAAAAACTATACAAAATTGGTATTAAAGCAATGGATACGAGACAAATCTAGGGTAAATGATCACCACAACGACGCTCTAGTAGATTAATATCGATATTCGTGTCACCTTGTCTAAATTTGTTGAAGGTAATTGTCTAATGTAATTGCAAATCTCCTTTCGGTTTCAAAACAATTGTGTTTAAATTGGTTATCAATCTCTTTTCGGTATCAAGCAACCAATTTAGACCCTTTAAGTTCTTAGAATTCTAGATGACAATCACATTAACGTCGCCTTTTGGTCTCGATCAATATCAAAATCATCTAAAATATCTATGACAATCTATAAATCCTCAAGAAATTCGATTATCTTTTGATAAATCAAACTTCAAGTTTAATCCTATGGTTCCGATGGATCAAATAGCTTTTCGAATTAAATTCACCATCTAAATTTTAATTTAGGGTTTTAGTCTTTTGATTTCAAACCCTAAATCATTTCTAATCAATTTTCATCAATTAGGACTGGCGCAGTAGGATTAAATCTAATAAATTATCAGACAAACGAATATAAGTCTCAACGCTAACTAAACCATCGTCGGAATCACCCAAACCCTAGAACGGAGAAATCAAACAAGCATAATATAATAAAGGAAAAATGACCGAAAATAATACAAACTATCAACAGTGAACCGAAAATAATACGAACTTTCAAAATGACGTATTTATATACAAACTATATCTACATAAACCAATAATGATACAGTGAGTATAACTCAAATATAAAAAATTAATTTGGATTGAAAATGTAATTAACAAAAATATTGGAAAAATGTACAATTAAGAGACAAATGGCAAATGAACATCGTGAGTGTTCCTGTTCATCATCTTCTACCCCCACCAAACATTGAGACACCAGACTGCCACAGGTCCAAGCGAAGAACGGGCTGGAGAGAGTAGATCGTCGTCGCTAGAGACCAAAACGCGCAGTACTGCCACCATCTCTCGCCGGATCTTCTTCATCCACCGCCCAAATCACCGTCTTCCCCGAAGCTAAAACATACTCCGTATTAAACTAAATTTGTCTCCACCATAAACATGAACCACTCGATTTAGATCAAGATCGACCAACAATCGTGCTTGTAATCCTACAACGGTTTCTCCTACCCATCCAATTTGGGTCCAATATTAAAGCTAAAATAAATTTAGATAATCTAGGGTTTCCATAGACGAAGAACGAATTAGAAATTAAAATCCAATTTGATAATAGAAATGACTCGAATTGTTTGTTGGAAGCTTCAAATCACATATTAATTAAAACCCCTCAATGGATTGTTTGTTTGAAATTGCTTCCATTTCAACCATGAACTCGCCTTGCAACCTTCGAGTCTCGTCCGCCTCCACGATTGCCAATTTCAGCCACCGTTTTGGTCTCCAACGACGGCGATCTCCTCCCTCCGGCCCGTTCTTCGCTGGGACCAGTGGTGGTCTGGTGTCTTAGAGTTTGGCGGGGGTAGAAGATGATGAATAGGAACATATGTTCATTTGTCATTTAATTGTACATTTTTCCCAACTTTTTTTGTTAATTACATTTTCAATCCAAATTAATTTTTTATTTTTGAGTTATACCCATTGTATCATTATTGGTTTAAGTAGACATAGTTTGTTTATAATTTTATCATTTTGAAAGTTCGTATTATTTTTAGTTCACCGTTGATAGTTTGTATTATTTTCAGTCATTTTTCCTATAATAAACGATGAAATAGATTATAAACAGAAATATATCAAAATTTAGAATAGAATGCAAATCGAAATTTCCGTCCTCGATCCAAAGCTTATACCATCAAAACAAACAAAAAACAGAGCAGGAGCTAAAACTAATCGGCCGAAGCCTTCTACTGCGGCAAAAAAGTCTGAACTCCCCCCATTTGCAATTCCTAATCGGATTACATACATTGTAATTTAAGAGAATTACAATTTTGGCCTACAAAATTAAATAATTAAACTGCAGCCCATCACCCAATTATAAATTAACTCCACCATCTAGCTCCCATAATTCAGCAACTTCCGCAACTAGCCACTTTAGCTCATCAGGTTCGATCCAATATGCTGCCCGCTCCGTATTAAATCTTGAATTTCCTCAATACTAGCCTCAAATGCCTGAAGCGCCTAAAAACCCGGTGTAGACTCCGAAAATGCAAAATAAAATAAATAAAGCATAAAATATGATAAATATGGATGAAAATGACCTAAACTAATATGCAAATGTATGCCTGAAATTATTCTAAAATAGATGTTATCACTCTTGTTGTGCTCGTTCTTCTTGGTCGGAATGCAAATTGCGGAACAGATTTGCACTTTTTACGGCTTTGTAAAGCCTTTTATACTTATCCATGTTTAATTTTTGAAGTGGAAAATGAAAAAAAAATTGAATTTTGTATGAAATAAAGGATTTGAAAAATGTAAAATAAAGAAGGAAGAAGAAATGAAAATTAGTGATCTCCACTCTCGGTAGAACTTGGAGGATGAAATGAAGGGGGACTGGGGGGAATGAGGAGGAGGATGATGAATATGATGAAGACCTCCTCGGTTGTTGCTTCTATTTTTTTCTTTTTTTTTTTAAGTGAGGTCGACCCTTTAACCCGACACTTGCTTTTTCTTTTTTCCTGGCTGATCAAACTGGGGTGCAGAGGTTGCATCCTTTTTTTTTTAATTATTTTCCTTGCCTATCGGGCCATAAGCCCGACATTATTAACTTTTTTTTAATTCACTGAGGTTGCACAGTTTTGCATGTGGGATGGTGTAGAGGTTGTCGTTTTCTAAAAAATTACATGTCAGGCCATAGGCCCGACTCTGTGTGTGTTTTTTTTTTTTTAAAGTTGGCTTTTAGTTTTTTAAATATTCAGAATTTAAAAAAAAAAAAACGTCGAGCTCACCCATCGCACCATACAACGTTGCATTCAGATATCCGTTATTAACCCACCGCAATATAGTGCGGTTAAAAATTAGGGGTGAATTTAACAACTCCCTTTTTATCTCTCTTGTGTCAAAATTTGAAATATCCCTCATTCAATATGCATTTCTCCATTTACACTTGTCAACCGCCCATGAGTTGTTGGGTTTCAGCTCCTCCCACTCAACATCGGCAGACCACATCATTGCGAGACTTTAAACACGCATTAGGGTTTGGAGGCTAGTAAGCACTAACGAAGAGCAGCGGATACAGGACTTTTTTTAGGGGTGAGCTAATTTTTTTTTCTAAGAAATGGTTTTTGCATGAGTTTATAAATATATATTTTTCTTTAAATATATTATAAAATGTCTTAAATTTGTGAGTTAAATAGTTATTTTTACTAGAAAAAAAATTATTTAAAAAAATTGAGAATTTTAATATATGTTTATATAGAAAAGAAAGTTTTTGTTTAAATATATTGAAGAAAATCTTAATTTTGATATTTAATTAGACATTTTCAGTTGAATAAAACTAAAAGAAATAAAAAGTGAAACTAATAGGGTTTGAACTTATACTAAAGCCACTGGAAACCAGAGAGAGGAACGCGCCTATCACACGCTCCTCTTTCCCCTTTGCCCAAAGCTTCTCCAAACCTTAAGATCTAAGATCTGAACGAAATCGATCGGATTTGGTGCCATCCTATCTGCTTTCAGCTAGTTTGCTGGTTGTTTGTGGGTTCCCATTCTCCGTTCTCCCGAACTCGACCTTCAATTTTGTGTTTTGCGATCTATTTGATCCCCGCTCGCATATCGTTTTCGTCGTGGTCAATCGGTTTGGTTCTTTCGGGTCGGGTGTAAGACCCGGGGTCTTAAGAGGCGCCGACCCATGCCACCTAGCCCTCTCAAATCCGTTGTCCTTATGATATCTGTTGTGGGACGGGGGTGTTACAATCTCCCCCACTTAAAGCACTGTCGACCCCGTTAGGCCCAAGGGACTGCCCTCTAGGAGAAGCGTACCCGAGCATACTATCGGAGTACCTCCGAGCCCGGAGTCGGCTTTGATACCATCGGTAAGACCCGGGATCTTAAGAGGCGCTAGCCCATGCCACCTAGCCCTTTCAGGTCCATTGTCCTCACTTTGAGCCTGAAAAGGAAGAGCTCTTGTGACATGGGTAGGGCTTGAATCACTTATAAATCACTCCAAACATCCTTATGATATCCGATGTGGGACGGGGGTATTACATCGGGGTTCCCCTCCTCTAATTAACTATATCGTCTTCTTCCCGGGCTCATCTTCTTCCTGGTTTCGTGCTTGACGTGGGTTAATCATCGCACCCCAATGCTCGCGATGTTCTGCGCCCTTGACGTCGGTCTGGTGTGGCGTTGCCTCACCGGAGGCATGTGCTTGATGTCCTGTCGTCCCCGGCCAGCCTGCCTCCTGCTTGTTGTCGTCGCCGGCGACTTTCGTCCGGTGGCAGTTATAGGCCTTCCATGGTGTACGGGAGGGCTGTTGTGCACTCCCCACAAAGTGAAAATTAAAAAAAATATCTCAAAAGGAAATTTTTTTTGACAAACCACTCGAAAGGGTTTTGATCAAAATCCCGAAAGGGTCATCGCATAAATCCTAGAAGGGCTTCAAAATTTTCGAAAGGGTTTGGAAAATCTCTTTTACAAAACATAGTTAATATTACAAAACCTTTTGAATACAATCCTGTTAAGGTTGTGACTAAAATCCCGAAAGGATTGAATAACCCCCGTGAGGTCTTCGAAAATCCTAATTGTAATCGTAATAATTTGATCTCCCCAGACGCTCTGCGTTCTCGGGACCTCTGCACACAAATTTTCGTTGGATGTTTGATCTTCCCTTATTGGCCTGTTTTGTTCGTTATTTTGGCGTCAGGTCGTTGCTATGTTGTGGTGGCAATGTTCTAAAAGGCGCTAGGCGGCCGCTAGGCGGTGGGTGACCGCCTAGAGCCTAGGCGGCTAGGCGGGTGCCTAGGCGGCGCCTAGGCGGACATAGAGCAAACTTGATTATTTTCTTATCTTTTAACGTATAACACGTGTCAATAATTCATATAATGTAATAATAATCCATAATATCACTCATAAACCCAAATTTGTGGTGCTTAACTAATATTAAGTAAATAAACGCAAAAGTATGCGTCCGACTAACGACTCTAAACCTTCTAAAATCCAAAACCATAGGTTCGACTAAAAAATAAATATATCTCAACGTAGGGGATAAAATAACTCTAAATTGATTAATCACATGCATCAAAGCTACAATTGAATAATCATCGGGCTAGGAGGGACTAGGCGACGTCCAGGCACTGCCTAGGCAGATTTCCGCCTAGGGGGCCGCCTAGGCTTAAAAATTCCTAGGTCCCCTACCGCCTAACACTGTGTGGTGGCAATTAGTTTTGAGTTGAGTTGCAGTATCGGACTTCCTGTATGATCAAGAGGATCATGAGTTTGTTCGTGGTTTTCGAAGATCCCTCATCTAGATGGGGCAACGTCGGTGATCCGCACTTTCCTAGGTTTTGCCCTTTTCGATGGTGGGTTACTGTTCTCCGCCTTCTCGGCGTTGAGACGCCGTGTGAGTCGTCGTACTCTCTCGTGTTCTCGGCATTTGTGGCTCGCCCCGGATTTCCCTCGACTCCTCTGCTGGCGGATGACTTCTTCGAGTTGTTTGGGTTTTATCTTTCATTTGTGCTAATTTGTGTTTGTATATATTTTATGTTGACGGTTAGTCCGTTTGTCAATCATCTGCCTATTAAATTTCAGACGTCTGAGCTCGAATTCTTACTTAATTAAAAAAAAATAGGGTTTGAACTTATAAGCTCGAAAGTAATACATACTCCTTCCTACTTAAGCTAAACTATCCCGGTCACCAAAAAATCCATATTTTTTTTCTTACGCTGTTACGCATTCTTTCCGAGTCAGAGGGCTTCAGACTCCCGAGCCTTCTAGATCCGCCGGACCGCCACTACCAACAAACGTGGTTCTGGTTGCAGTTGAACAAAAAAAAAAAAAAAGAAAAAAAAAACAAAATTTGAAGGAAAAAAGGTGAATAAAATTCAAAGGGAAAGACTAAAAGAGGGCTTTTCGCATTTGTGTGACGACGACGATTCAGGCCTCCCTGACCCTGAAAGTCGGGGTGAAGGTTTTGTTGTTGTTGTTGTCTTCAATTGAATCTTGTCTACGAGATTGAACGCGTAGAACGTTCAACCTTCTCCTTCCTCGACTCCTTCTCCATCCCAATTTACCGGGAATTCCCGATTCGTCTTTGTTTTCGTTGATTTCTGGAAACGGTCTGTTTCTGTTTCCGTTTTGAGTTGTTCCGCGTGGCGTATAGAGGGTGATTGGTGTGCTGTTTGTGGATTTAGGGGGTTTAGGAGGAGGAGGAGGTGGAGGTGGAGGAGGAGACACTTTAGGAGATGAGCGGGTGGAATCGGATTCGCTCGTCGGGCTCGGACAGGATGGAGCGCCTTCCGTCGTCTCGAACGATTCGACTTGGCGGTGTTCAGCCTCAGGCTCCCAGCCACCGCACGATCTATTGCAATAACCGAGCAGCTAACGCCATCGTCAAATTCAAGGTTGGCTTCCTTCATTCCTTCTGTTTTAGATGAGTTGGAGTTTTTTTTTAATTTCTTTTCAAAGAAATATCTGAATTCGCTGATTTTGAGTTGGAATTTGTGAACGATTTTTTTATATTTTTCGATGTGAAAGAATCGAGTTTTGAAAGATAATTAGAATGACAAATAGTTTTGTAATTTTAAGTTTGGAAGGAAACGATCGATCATTGTCCCGCCGCCAGTATTGGCTGATGTGAGATGGCTCTGACGTTGGGAGTTGGGACTTGGCAATGGTGAAAGAAGGAATCGAATTGGTTGGACTTAAACCCTAATTCATTGAGGTTAATTTAGTTGATTTCGACAAGGAAATCAGAGATTTGTCTGGACCAAAATACTCAGGGATGCAGGCGAAGCTTTTTGTATAAGCAACATGATTGAAGTTTCACACCACAATTGGTGGATTGTTTGGAGGTAGAATTTGCGGGATTGTTGTGCAGCACTGATGAAGGATTGGAATGCGTGTTTTAAAGGGGTTAGTGGTGAAGGAAACCTCTAACAGGGCTGTGAATTTACTGGCTTTGTTCTTTCTAAGGTACTCCATTAAGGTTGCCACAGGACACACACATTTAGATAGGTTACTGTGATACTATTCAGTGAACATCGTTATCCTTGTCACACTATTTATCAAGATGAATTAGAATGAGAGTGTTTCTTGTTAGATTTCATTATGCAAAGGTTTAATCAAGATTGTCTTCGTTAATTTTATTTTAATTGTAAGGAAATGCTAGCTAAGGCTTCTTATGAAGTTTGATCTATTGGACGATATAATATCCTATAATGTATCAACATTGAAAGAAAACATGTAGTGGTGAAATAGGATGAAGTGGCTTGATATTTTAGTCATAGAGTTAAATACAGGTGAGTGGCCAGATACAATTTGCAACGTACTAATATAATGCATCCATGTTGTTAGAGGGGTTTATCTCTGGCAATGATGACCGGTTAAAGTAACTGATGTTGTGTGATTTTCAAGTTAGAGAAGAATGAACGTCTAATGTGTATGATTTTTTTAATGCTCGATTCCAGATGAAGGACATCTTTATGTTTTTTTTTTGCTGATTAAAATATCTACTTAATTTATTTTTGGAAGCATTCTTAATAATGTATTTTCAAAATTTTAGGGAAATTCTGTATCAACCACCAAGTACAATATCCTTACATTTCTACCAAAAGGGCTTTTTGAGCAGGTATTCACTTTTAATTCTTACTATCCTTTTAAATAGGATCCTCCCCTCCCCCTGCATCTTTAATAGTGAGCTTCCCCAAGTTTATTTAACTGATTATTTCCAATTAAAATTTTGACAGTTCAGACGGGTAGCTAATCTATACTTCCTCATGATCTCGATCTTATCTACGACACCTATAAGGTACAGTCTCTTATATGGCAATGCTTTGAGCACAGATACCTTAATCGCCCTAACTATTGGGGAATGCAGATAGAGAAGTTTCTCTTTAAATACGTTTATATTATGCCATGCTTGCTAGAAATTGTCTACACTCATTAACATTGGCTATATCTTTCAGGCATGAACTGATTGATTTAGATAATTTTATTTACTTGAAAGCATTTCTGGGAACAAAAATTTGGTCAAAACTTTGGGTTAGTCTTCTTAGCAGGTGAGTGGAGGGGAAAGGAAGCTGGGATAATATCTTATATCATGCACGAGTTCTATGCAGCTGAATGAGATTCATGTAGTCGAACTCAAATACCATTAAATATCATGATGTGTGTTCTAATTTGTGAAACACCAAACTGACAAGTTGATGGAGGCACGTAGTGAACACAGCTTTTTTTTTTTAAAGTTTTTTTATACTGATATAATTCATCCTGATGCTGCAATGTTGAATGAGATGCCATATCATGCCTCATAATCGTGCGTTTATGGTGGTTCTTGTGTCTAATCACTTAAACAACAATGCATTTTATGTAGGCTCCACCTTGTGTTACTATTTCTACATCCATCTCTTTTGCAGTAACTTTAGAAGCTAAATTTGTTCTTTTATTTTAGTAATTTTATTTTTTGATGTTGGGATGTATGTTCAAGAAAAAGGATTTTATTACATGCTCTAAAAATTGCAGCAATTAGGAGAAATATTGCAAATCTTCTGTTTTCTTTAGTTTCTTAATCAGCTTGGAACTTTCCATATTATTCTTCATTGTTTCAGATTGGAAAATTTGCAGTGCTTTAAAGTTTGCATTTAGTTTGATCAGATTCATTTTCCATGTTTTGTTTGATTAACATACTTCATTGAAGTGAACATATTGATAAATTGATAATGAGCGAAGTTGCTGGGCATTAATGTCCTTTGTTTTCTCTGCAGTCCAGTGAGTCCAATCACCAATGTGATTCCCCTTAGCATTGTGCTTCTTATTTCTCTCATAAAAGAAGCTTTTGAGGATTGGGTGAGTTTGATTCCTATTTTAATGCCTTTTCTTAGGTTGATGTTGTCTCAAGGGTGGTTCTCATGTTTAATTCTCATTTTGAACTGTAGCTTAATTGCTTGAGTTCTAACACTCTTTTGTTATGTGTTGGATCGTAATATAAACAGAAACGCTTTCAAAATGATTTGATGATAAATAACACTCCAGTAGACTTACTACAAGGTCAGAGGTGGGTGACTACTCCCTGGAAAAGGCTACAAGTTGGGGACATTGTACGAGTAAGTATCCATTTCCCCAGTTTATGTGGCAACTTTCCTGTATTAAATTATTGGAAAAACAACTCTAAACAATACCAACCATCAGCCGTGAATAAAAAATAATACAAACTTTAGAAACTACCAATCCATATACAAACTTTATCCAATTACACCAATTATGATACGGATCATCTTTCCGGCCAAAATTCTGGCAATATTATTGATTTGGCAATTGGAAAATTATTTTTGACTTCAAATGTAGTTACCAATAAAGATAGGATGAAAATGTAAAATTAAAAACAAATCACTGTTCATCATGTTGTTTTTTGCACGGGATGAGATCATCAAACCTCAAATCCCAAAACACATCCAAATCAACAAAACAAATGAATTAGGCTATGACTTTCGAATTGAATAAACCCAAATGATGTTAAGGGGGAAAAAAATCTGGACAAAGAAGAAAGTTACATGGCCATGAACTCACAATCCATGAAACCTATTTTGTCAAACTGGTTCCTAAGCTTCCATGTCCATGAAACCCATTTCTAAACTAGTTGAGAGTGAGATTGAGTGTTCCATGGCTAGATTTGGAGAAAGAGAGACTGAGATGAGCTAGACCCTCATATCTTTGAAAGGCCTAACCGCCTAACCTAATTTGACTTTTTGAATGATTTAGATGTGGTTTGAGATTTGGGGGTTCATGGTTTCTTCTTCATCCACTGCAGAATAAGAACGAAGGAGGTGATGAACAATGGTGGTTTTTTTTTTAAAAAAATTTTACATTTTTTTACAGAACTTTATTTTTAATTACATTTCAAGTTCAAAGTAATTTTCTGATTGCCAAATCAACAATTCAGCATGAATTTTGGTCCGAAAAATGGTTCGTATCATAATTGGTTTAATTTGGCATAGTTTGTATATGGATTGGTAATTTCTAAAGTTCATATTATTTTTGATTCACGAGTGATAGTTGGTATTATTTAGTGTTGTTTATTCCTAAATTATTTGGTAGAAGTTCTAGACTTGTGTATAAAAATCTCCTTGCTGATACGTCTGATAGTATATTTTCTGGTTAGCGGCTTAGTTTTGGCAGATTTAGCTGATTTAATAATTCCCTTTACTTTTATTTGCAAACTGTTCTGAAGAGATCTGCTACTCTGTTAGCATTTTCAAGTGACATGTTCATTTATCAAAAGAGTTTTTTAAAGAAAAAAAAACAGAATACTTATTTTTAGTATTTTATGAAGCATGTTAAATCTAAACATCAATTCCTCCAGGACTTTTTACACAAAAATCGAGTGTTGATTATTAAAACATTGAAGTGGAAAAGCTGCTTTGAATATTTTCTTGATTTCTTTGAATGGAATTTAAAGAAGAGGTGCTTTTCCCCCCATCTCAAGGGATGCTCTAGGTTAACCATGATTAACTCTTAACCTAATTTAAAAACAAAGATGAAAATCTTTTCGGTACTGATTTGGTTTTAAAAGATTTATGACCGGTCATTTTTTAAGATTTCCATGCAAATTATTTGTCATCAGATGACCATTCTTATTATCATTATCAATGTTTCCATATTTTATCCAATCACCATGTTAAATAATCCATTATTGCAGATCAAGCAAGACGGATTCTTTCCTGCAGACATTTTGTTCCTTGGTAGCACAAATCCTGATGGTGTATGTTATATCGAGGTAAACTTTAATTTTCTTGTCTTCAAATTTTGATAACTTTATCGGAATGTTTATTTATGTCCTTAAGGTACTTATGCATTTTCTACATTTGTTTGTCTTTTTCACTTCTTAAAGAAAAGAAGACTTTCTATTATGTTTGTCGACTTTTGTTTCTAATTTTAATACCTTATTAAAGTTTGTTTGATGCATTCAATAACAATGGTTTCTGGCACAGACCTCAAATCTGGACGGTGAAACTAATTTGAAGATTAGAAAAGCACTAGAAAAGACGTGGGATTACATAACTCCAGAGAAGGCCTCTGAATTTGATGGTGTGTTCTCTCTCTTCCCTTCATCCTCCATGTTAGACGATTGTGTTTGTGGATATTCTTTGTGGAACTTAAGGCTTGGGAGATATTAACGAAGAAATAGTAGCTAATATAATGTAGTGATGCATCTTGATTTGAATAAAATTTTGTAATTTGCTAGTGGATGGAATTTGTTTTTGAAGGAATAATACATTGTACTATATTCTGTTGCTGTGTAGAGACTTTCTTTTCTTTGTGATATCAACTTACATCCTAACCCTGTTATTACATATGGCTGTTATGGGTTTGTTTGGGCACGATGTGCTTGCCAAGGTACTTATTTGTGCTTGCTGGTTATTTACTTATTGTGCTGAAAAAGTACTTATAATGTACAAGTAAATGAAACCTTTATATATGACGTGATTCATTGCTTTTCTTGTATCCTTTTAGCAGTTTGTTTATGTGAAACTTAAATGCTGTTGGAATCCGCAAACAATGCTTGGGGGAAATAGAGTTGGTTGTGTTTGGATTTTTCAAAAATCCATGGTTGTTGAATTGTTATATTTTTGTTGTTAGTTTTTTAATGTTATTGGACAATATCTGTGCTGATCAGCTAGATATTGAGTGGAATTTTACATGTATTTTAATCATAAATTATAAATATGATGCTGATATCTATTGAGTGGGATTTTCTATACCTTTTACAGTTGTCTTTGGAACTCGGTAAACCTTATTTTTATCTTATAATTATGAAATTTGGTAACAAAGTACTGTATAACTGGTTGCTTTGTGTTGTGTCCTTTAAAAAGTATGCTAGTTTTGTTGACATGTTTTTACTTGCGTTTTCAGGTGAAGTACAATGTGAACAGCCAAATAATTCGTTGTATACATTCACTGGAAATCTTATTCTTGACAAGCAGACACTACCTGTCAGTCCAAATCAGCTTTTGCTGCGAGTATAGCTCATACATTTCTTATCTATCAACTGCTAAGCTGCAAGTCTGCATTCATCGTTTGTGGTTAAGGGCTAATTATTGTTATTAACGTGGCACGTTTTCTTGGATCATTAACGTGACACATTTTCTTTTGTTTTTTCTTAGGGATGTAGTCTCAGAAATACTGAGTACATAGTGGGGGCTGTTATATATACTGGCCATGAGACAAAGGTAACTCTTGGCTTGAATATATATATTTTTTTTGTCGACACTCAATTTTTAACCTGATTATTGGACTTTGACTCACTTGCTTATTGTAATCAAATCAGAAATTGTGGCAATTATTATTCTTATTTTGTGCTAGTTGGAGAATAATTATTATTACAAGTTTTATCATTGTTTTTTGAGTGAATGTTCTCTAATCATTTTCTGTTACATATTACAGGTTATGATGAATACCATGAATGTTCCTTCAAAAAGAAGTACATTGGAGAGGAAACTTGACAAGCTTATTCTTGCTCTTTTCGCTACTCTATTTATGATGTGTGTTGTCGGAGCTATGGGCAGGTTCAATAAGTTTCCAGAATTGCATTGATTATATTATATGTTTTTTCTCTACTCTTTATGACAGAACTTTTTCCCTGTGCCATTTTTCAGTGCTATATTTATAAATAGGAAGTACCACTACCTGGGTCTTACTGGGCCAGTGGACGACCACCAATTTGATCCCAGCAACAGATTTGTGGTATCATTTTCAATTTCCACCAAGCATAGAAGATACTTTCCATGTCAATAGCATTTTCTTGCCTCACAATAATCATCTGTTATCATCTTCAACCATTTATTTATTTCTTTTCTCATCGTGATTGACAGGTTTTCATTTTGACTATGTTTACGCTGATAACTCTGTTCTCCACTATCATCCCCATATCACTTTATGTTTCAATCGAGGTAATCTGAATGAGCTACAGTATGTTTTGTCCTTTCACTTCAGTGACCTGTTCCCTAAGAAATATTAATGTGTTTGATTTCAGGGCATCAAATTTTTACAGTCCATTCAGTTTATTAATCATGACTTGAACATGTACCATGCTGAAACCAATACACCTGCATTGGCACGGACTTCAAATCTTAACGAGGAGCTTGGACAGGTAATGTTGGTGTAGCAACTATACGATGCTCTAAAAACAAACGCAGTGTCAGTTTGAGTGTTGACATTGATGCTACATCTAGTAGGGAAGCTGAAACACCTCCTTACGTACTAGATGTGGCATGATACAATGCACTATGCAGGTGGTTAAATCCTTTTATCAATCTCCGTTTGTTAGGTGGAATACATATTTACGGATAAAACTGGGACACTAACCAGAAATCTGATGGAGTTCTTTAAATGTTCAATTGGAGGACAAGTTTATGGAACTGGAATCACTGAAATAGAGAGAGGGGCAGCTGAGCGCAAAGGCCTTAAACTTGATGAGGTATTTTGAAAACTATCTATGGGGCATCTGAACTTTGGTTAGCAAAGAGAGTTGACTGGGTAAATTTGTCAATAGGTGCATGTAACAGCTAACAGTGTACATGAAAAAGGTTTCAATTTTGATGATACACGAATAATGTGTGGTGCATGGAGGAATGAGCCAAATCCAGATACATGCAAGGTAATTAGTGCTCTTCCTTCATTCCTTTTCCTGTCCGTGTTTTGTTGAGATGTAACTTTACCTGGTTTATGTCAGATGTGGCTCTGCTACTGCTCTGTTCAATTCATCAAGTTTTTATTTATTTCTTTTCAATTACTTTTGGGCCATGCTGGCTTTACAATTAGCTAGGGGTATGATGAAATTTACTTCTTCAGCTTTCCCCCTTAACATGGCCAACAATACATACAGTTATTTGCATTTTAAGAATATGAGCATTTCAGCTGATTCAGCTTCAAATCATTTTGTTTGTTTTCACACCATCAACCAGGGCCTTATATCCTTCTCAAGTTACATCTTCATCTACGTTTTTTGTCCAATGCTTTTTTTTTTTAATTTCCTTTGTGCAGGAGTTTTTCAGGTGTCTTGCAATATGTCACACGGTGCTTCCTGAGAGTGATGAATCCCCTGAAAAAACTGTATACCAAGCAGCTTCCCCTGATGAAGCTGCTTTGGTGACTGCTGCAAAAAATTTTGGCTTCTTTTTCTACAGGTGTGCTGTCCCCCCCGCCCCCTTCCCGAATAAGTTCCCCATCGCCTATGCTGAGTAACTGACTACCATGTAATATTGGGTGTGATACCTCTACCTCTAGGTGTTATCTGAATGACACTTATAAGCACATGTTTTAGTTCATTCACATAGTGGTAGCTGTTGAGTCCATTTTGCTGCTTGCAAATTTTTCGTTTAACTGAAATATGTTCCTCCAGCGCACCCTCCTTTTGCCTCAGAACTTTGAAGCTGCATGAGTTATTTCTTAAATAAATCTTAAAGTATGCTTAGTTATTGATATTAACATTTGTGATCTCAGGCGCACCCCAACTATGATTTACGTGCGTGAATCCCATGCTGAGAAGATGGGTAAGATCCAGGATGTCTCTTATGAAATTTTAAATGTTCTAGAGTTCAACAGGTGGGTGTCTATCATTCTGAAATTTGTTGTGCCTTTTATCTTTCGAAGACCTGATAATATTGAAGCATTGATACATTTCAATGTACCGCCAAACAGTGTGAGGAAGCGCCAATCTGTTATTTGCCGATATCCTGATGGCAGGCTTGTTTTGTACTGCAAGGTAAGTTGATCCTTTTGTATTTGGTTGATAAAAACATCTCCCTATTTTACATTATGATGACCAAGAAACTGAACCTTGGGCTGAAAAGTGTTTTAACAGGGTGCTGATTCTGTTATCTATGAGAGATTGACCCAAGGAAATGATGAACTCAAAAGAATAACAAGGCAACACTTGGAAGAGTTTGGATCTTCAGGGTTACGTACACTTTGCTTGGCCTATAAAAATTTGAATACAGATGTGTATGAATCCTGGAACGAGAAATTTGTGCAAGCAAAGTCCTCTCTACGGGATCGCGAGAAAAAGTTGGATGAGGTAATAAATTAGTTTGTAAACCTTTTTATGCATTTGCTATTTGTGTTGTATATTTGTGCATTCCATAAGAAGGGCATATGTTGTACTTCAGAATCTGTGCTTATTATCCATTGCTTGATTTGGTCAGTAATCTTGTGTGGGAATAATGATACGGTGCTACTCGCGTGGGCGAATCATATGGATTGTTATAGAATCTATTTTGATAGGTTTTTTGTATCTCGAGGGAGAGAGGTTAAAGACACTTGTTGATGATGGATCTGGGACTTGTAGTGTAGCCAAGGAAAGTGGTCATTTGGCATTTTCCATTAGACCAGGAGAGTTTTCTGTGCTCGTGGCTGCAATTTGGCTGTGGTCTAGAGACTTCTAGTCTCTGGTTTTCCTTCTGTGATGTGTATATTTGATTGGTTGCGTTCTTGCTCTTCACTCCAACATAGGCAGTTGTGAAAAATATGCATGGGGATTAATAGAAACTAGAGGTATTTAAATATGCGATGTCATAGAGAAGATCATGCACCGGATTTACATACAGGAATTATATAGGGTATGTTCCAGATTTATTCTTGCAAAAAAATCCAGATCTTGTTAAGTTTCTTGCTCATCCTTGGAAATTTGTATTTAGTTCTTCTTTTCGTCCCATCTCTGTCTGGCCTTGTCTGCTGCAGGAGATAATGCAGAAGGTTGAAAATGTATACTTTTGTTCTGAGACAAATTTAATTAAATTTTGATATGCAGGTTGCTGAACTTATCGAAAAGGACCTTATATTGATTGGTAGTACTGCTATTGAAGATAAGCTTCAGGAAGGAGTGCCTTCTTGTATAGAGACTCTTTCAAGGGCTGGTATCAAGATATGGGTTCTGACTGGAGACAAGATGGAAACTGCAATAAATATTGCCTATGGTTAGCGTATTAAATGGATTTTGGGTTCTTTTTGCTTCTTGAACATAGAAATGAATTTGCACCTATTCATGCATGTCTTCTGAATAACTTTCTCTGATGCAGCATGCAATTTGATAAACAATGGCATGAAGCAGTTCATTATAACTTCAGAGACAGATGAGATAAGAGATGTCGAGGAGAGGGTATGTTGCATCTGAGCATATCAGAGTTCAAATATTGCTTTCCAATCTCTAGTTTTAATCTTGTGTTTTTTTAGGGTGACCCAGTGGAAGTTGCCCGCATCATGACAAATGCTGTCAAAACCCAGCTGAATAGATGCCTTGAAGAAGCTCAGCAATATCTCCGTAGTGCCTCTGATCCTAAAGTAGCACTAGTAATTGATGGAAAGTGTTTGATGTATGCACTGGATCTTAACTTACGTGGGATGCTTCTCAATTTGAGTCTTAACTGCTCTTCAGTAGTTTGCTGTCGAGTATCTCCTTTACAAAAAGCACAGGTATTGATCAAATCTTCATATGCAGACCTTATATGTCACCCATAGACTTTTATCTCATTCTTAATAAGCAAGGTTCCTCATCATATGCTTTTAATATGTGAATTCATCAATGTTCAACATTACACCTTCTCCATTTCAACAGCCAGTAAAAACTTTTGGTATACGTGATGAACACCCAAAACCTTGGTGATCCATTTTGACCATATGGTGCTGTTCTACTTAATTTTTGTAATTATTATTTCATCTTTATAATTTTTGGCATGAAAATGTTCTAGAACAATAGAACTGTGATTGCTTTTTCTAGAATCTCTACCTCATCTATTCAGGTTTTTGAGCTCATTACCGCATTGGGGGTTCTATAAAACTAAGATTTTTCATCACCCATGCATAAAGTTAGATGAATCTAAAATTGAGACCAAGGAAAGATGAAATTGTTACTGATGGTGTAGTATATAATGTGAAGTTTTTTTAATTGTCGATAGCATGTGTTGTGGTGGCTGGCTGGTATAAGTTTGCGCATTTTAGCCTCCTGATTCAAACATTGTGTTGAACATAAATTGGAATCGTGGGAATTAAAATTTCCTCTTTTTTACAGGTGACAAGCATGGTGAAGAAGGGTGCAAAAAAAATTACACTTGGTATTGGAGATGGTGCAAATGATGTTAGCATGATTCAGGCTGCTCATGTTGGTGTTGGGATTAGTGGACTAGAGGGAATGCAGGCTGTTATGGCCAGTGACTTTGCCATTGCACAGTTTCGATTTCTTACAGATTTACTTCTTGTTCATGGGCGGTGGTCTTATATTAGAATCTGCAAGGTTTAACTTATATATTTGTTCTTTATTTATTGTTGGAAGAGCTATTTGTTCTTTATTTTGAGTTGTCTGACGCTGCTGTTGGTGTTAGGGTATCTTTATTTGTTAGCTGTGCACTAATGTTATTTTTTCCCCTTCATTTTTTTTCCGGTTTTCAGGTTGTCATGTACTTCTTTTACAAGAATCTAACATTTACTCTGACTCAATTTTGGTTCACCTTCCAAGATGGATTTTCTGGTCAGAGATACTATGATGATTGGTTTCAGGCATTCTACAATGTGCTTTTTACATCCCTGCCTGTGCTAGTTCTTGGACTTTTTGACAAGGTAGTAATTTTGACAGTTAAATCTCCTTTATGTTACAACTTGGAAACAATAATAATGTGCATCATTGTACTCTATTGAACTTTCTGGTGCTTTGTATCAGGATGTCAGTGCTTCGCTTTCAAAGAAATATCCTCAGCTATACATGGATGGTTTGAAAGATATGTATTTCAAGTGGAGAGTTGTTGCACTGTGGGCATTCTTTGCGGTCTACCAGTCGCTTATTTTCTTTTATTTTGTAACATCAGCTGGCAGTAGCCCTCAAACTTCATCGGGAAAGATGTTTGGTCTTTGGGATATTAGCACAATGGGCTTCACCTGTATTGTTGTGACCGTCAATTTGCGGCTTCTTATGTGCTGTAACAGTATTACAAAGTGGCATCATATTAGTGTTTGGGGGAGCATCTCAGCGTGGTTTCTATTTATTTTTCTTTACTCTGGTATTATGACCAAGTATGATAGGCAGGTATGTGTTTTGCGCCTACCTACCCCTCCTGACGATCTTGAGCAGCTTTGGTCATCTTTCCTCATTTTGTCTCTTGTTCGCAGGAGAATATCTTCTGGGCCATATTCGTCCTGATGAGTACGCCCTATTTCTACCTTACTATTGTTTTGGTTCCGGTTGTTGCCCTTGTCTTCGACTTCTTCTGGCTGGGGTAAGTTCTCTTGATATTTTGACTCAATATTAATTTGATGCCACAGCAGTAGCATGCTTTTTTTTTTAATCGTTGTATGCATATAGTATATTACTTCTAAACTTCACTGGCAGTCAATATCAGTTTTTCCCCGTGTCATCAAATAAGCCAGTCTGTCTAATTGATGTTGATCGGTTTGCAGGGTACAAAGATGGTTTTTCCCTTATGATTATCAAATTATTCAAGAGCAGTACCGTGATGTACCAGAAGAGACCAGCGGAGGAGAATTCATACCAATCGAGGATAATCTTACTCCAGAAGAAGCAAGGAGCCGTGCCATCTCCCAACTCCCGCAACAGAGATCAAACCACACTGGGTTCGCCTTCGATTCACCTGGGTACGAGTCGTTCTTTGCTGCACAAGTGGGTGTATTCGCCCCACAAAAGGCATGGGACGTGGCCAAAAGAGCCAGTGCTGTGCGCACACGCTTTAGAAACCCTCTTAAGAGCTAGATTCCAGTTGTGTGGTGTCTACAAAAATTTTGCCCACTTTTCCTGCTGCTGATCACACTTTAGGGGGCACCGTATGTACAAATGGTGTAGCATACACATCTGTAGTTGGTTAGGGTTTTCCATTTGACCCTTTTTGTTTGATAAATGTTGCTGGGTCTTGGGGCTTTTGTACGAAGGTGTTGAAGTGCTTGTAGGAAAACAAGATTTAAGGTATAATACAACTCCTTGTATTCTTTGATTATTGGGATTGCAGCAATGTATCAACTTGCTAGTTTGGTACTTCATCCTCAATCTTATAAAGCATGTTCTTGGGAGATAAGAACATAGCCCAAGCACATGACAAAACTCGGAAACAAGCAAGATGGTGGGGGGATTTAGCTTTTTGACAATAAACCGTCATGACACCAAACCGTTAAACCTCTAAATAAAATTTGATTACTTTAATGTAGGCCAGATACATGAGTCGAGTAGCTCGGGATCGACTCGGGACTCGACTCGAAAAAAGCTCGACTCGGGATCTCTCGAATGTATATATGAGCCGAGTTCGAGCCTTTTCCTGAGCTCGAGTAGCTCGCCAGCTCGTGTCTCCACTGGAATTGACAATCCCGCCCGGCCATCCCTAGGGTTCTAGTTCACAAGCTGCCGCCGCCGCCCCTCTCTTCAGATCTGGTGCTCCAGTCATCCACTCTCCGGTCGCCCCTCGTCAGTCGTCGCTACTTTTCATTCTTGTCTCCCCTCATCGCTCTTTTTCGTCCTCGTTGTTTTAGATATGGTACTAGATCCTCATCCTCTCTCCCGTCTTCTCTCAATGCTCTTCGTCGTCCTCATTGCTTCAGGTATAGATCTGGCTCCTCGTTGTCCTCCCATCTCCTCTCATTGCTCTTCGTTGCTCTTCGGATCTAGATATCGCTCCTCGTCGTCGTGCTGTCGCCCTCCTTGCTCCTAGTTGTCCTTCCGTCGCTCCTCGTCGTCCTCCCAACTCTGAACTCCCTCCTTTGCTCGCTTCTCGTCCAACTCCTCCATTCAATTTCATGTTTTCTGATTCATTCAGTTTGTATGTGTAATTAAGTTCTTTGTCTGTAACTGTAAGTTGTTTGATTCATTCAATTCTATGTTGTTTGATTTCAATTTGTATATAAAATTGAAATTAGTTTACCATTATTCTCAGTGGCGGAGCCAGGATTTATAGGGGGTGCTAAAACAAATCATGAAATATTTTTTTTGGTGTATACTTATTAAGAAGATTTTTTGTAAGAAAATATTGAAAAAACACTAAAATTGTGATTTTTTTAATTTAAATATATATATGACATTTTTTTTCAATGAAATAGTTGATAGAAACAAAAAAAAATACAGAAAGAAATCAAGAAGAATATTTAATGATACACTAAAACATAAATATGACTTTTTTTTAATGAAAAAACACTAAAATTGTGATTTTTTTAATTTAAATATAAATATGATATTTTTTTAATGAAATAGTCTATAAAAACAAAAAAAAAATATAGAGAGAAATAAAAAAGAATTAATGATATAGTAAAACATAAATATGATATTTTTTTAATGAAATAGTTGATAGAAACAAAAAAATATAGATAGAAATGAAGAAGAATTAATGAAATAGTAAAAGAAATAAAAAGTGAAACATTTGGGATTTGAACCTAAAACCTTTTGGTTCTCCTTCCTTCCGTTACCACTTGAGCTAGACAACACTCGTGTTTCAAATATCCTTTAAAATGTTATATTACCTTAAAAATACTAAATATATGTAAAAAAAAATTATTTTTTTTGTATTTTTTTCCGGGCCGGGGGGTGCTCGAGCACCGCCCCTGATTATTCTGTAATTGTAATTCCATCATGAAATGATTGAAGTTGTTTGATTCAAATTTGTAGCAGCAATCGAATCAAATTAGTTTGCCCTTTGCTGATTCAAGTTGATTGAACAAATGTTGTAAAAACGAGCCTACGAGCCCGAGCAAATTCGAGCCCAGCTTGACTAAAAAATAAGCGAGCTCATCGAGTTCGAGATCGAGCTTCATATTCAACTCGCGAGCCGAGCTTGAGCAATATTTTAGGCTCGAATAGAAGTTGAGCTCGAGCTCGAGCTCGGATCGTTTACAAACGAGCCGAGCTTGGACACCCGATACTCGAGCTCGTATGCTCGTATATCACCCCTACTTTAATGCTATCTATATCTATATATATTCTTAAAATAAAACAAGTATATTTGTTTTTTTGCTACGTGTTGCTCCTCAATCATCTCATTTTTCCCCAATTAATTTTTTTCGCCCTTTTTTTAATTATTGTTTATTCTTCCCTTTATCTCTTTAAATCGATAACTAGTATAATCCTCGCACCATGACGCGATTTTTAATAAATAAAATTTCAATACATATAACAAATTAATATTATAAAATATAAATAAAAGTAATGATAAAATAATGAAGGTAGACTTGAAATCTTTAAGAAAATGGTAAAAATGTTTACAATAAAGTTAGGCTTCATCAAAAAGGTTTTTAAATTAAGATATTATATTGATATAGATTATTATTATTATTATTATTATTATTATTATTATTATTATTATTATAATATATAAAGATTTAAATATAGCTTAATAGTAGACATTAGATTTAATTCAATGTTTTGAATTAAACCCAATGGTTAGTAAATGGGTAAAAAAATAAAAAAGGAAAAAAGTAAATGTAAGAAAGTGATGAAGAGAAAAAGTAAACGAAATAATAAGAGAAAATTGTGATTAATTGAAAAATCTTAAATTAAGGAGGTGTTGACACATCATCAAAAAGTATTATAAATTAAAATATTATATAGATATAGATGGTAGACATTAGATTTAATTCAATGTTTTGAATTTAACCCAATGATTAGTAAATGGGTAAAAAAATAAAAAGGGAAAAATGTAAATGTATGAAAGAGATGAAGAGAAATAGAAAAAGAAATACGTAGTAGTAAGAGAAAATTGTGATTATTTGAAAAATCTTAAATTAAGGAGGTGTTGACACATCATCAAAAAGTATTCTAAATTAAGATATTATATAGATAGATAGTAAATTTATCCGTAAATTTTTTTTAATGAATATTTCGAAAACAATTCTATAATTTTTACCAACTTTTTATCCAACGGGTTTTAATACAAAATTTACTTAAATTCAAAAAATTGAAAGAATAGATATAAATTGATTTCGTCTCATTTGATCTAAATTGATATAACAATAAAAAAATATCAAAGGAAGTTAATTAGTTGAATGGATGTTATTAGAAAAATTATATAAATTAAAAAAAAGAAAGAATATTAGGGTTTATGGTTATTTAAAAATTTTTTATGAGTTTTTTTTAAATTTAAAACGCATTAATATTTATATTACAAAACCGCACAAGGTACGGATACTGAACTAGTATTTATATAAAATACTAAAACAGAAGCCTGAAGTCTCCTCTTGTGCGATTCGCCTACGTGTCATATTCTGGAAAAATTCGTATACGTGTCATATTCTGGATTAATATGATGTTGTATTTTTTAGAAAAATTTGGTATGTGTCCATATTATAGGCCAAAATTAGCTCCTTGTCCATTTGTATAGTGAAATTGGGGAAATATCCCAAAATGACATTTTTGCCCCTGCTTGATTTTTGCCCCATTTCTTTCTTCATTTTCACGCAAAGCCATATCACACCAACGACAATAGAGCAAGGCGATTCTGATTTGGATCTCGATCGTTGATTTCAGCACCATTGATTGACGATTTCGAGCTCTACAATCAGATCTGAAGAGAAATCTGTTCAAATACAACCTTGTCATCCAAAATTCGATTTTCAAAAGAGGTAATTTTCTTATAATCTATAATCTTGTCTAATACGAATGTTTTGATTATAGTACTGTAATTGAGAGCACAATTGTTGTCTGAGTTGCGGATTTGGAGCACAATTTGGAGAACAATTGATTACAGTAACATAATCTGAAATTTGGTATAATATGAATACCTATCATCGATTTTGATCTCAGTTGCCGATTTTGATCTACATTGCTGATTTTGTGATTATAGAACTGTAACCTAGATTGCATGGTTGATGTAGTTTGATCTAAGATTGCACTTGCACTGTAATATGTAATCTCTCTGTGACTATACTGCTGTAACCAAAATTGCACTGTAACCTAAATGTTGATAGCTGAGTTTGAGTACATCTGTGTACCTGGAATCAATGTAATTCTTAGTTTTAATCAAAAGTAATGCATGTCAATAATGTAGTATCTGTCATCAAAGTATATTTATGAAATCTAATATATATCACCAATGATCAGGTTCATTGGAGGCCAATTTGTTAGCAGTAAAACTTGGAGGAGAATGGAAATTGGAAGATGGTGATTTAGTTTTTGCTGGGGATGTGTCATCAAAGGTAATTGTCATCAGGCAAAATGTAACCCTGAATGAGATGAAGAGTGAGATACTGAATAGATTCACCACCAGTGACAATTTGTCTCCTAATCTTCAATTCAGCCACTTGCATCCATTCAAGAAAACTACTGACCCTTTTTTGATTGAGAATGACACTGATTTGAGGAGTTTTTTGCAAATTAGTGAATTGGACATTGCCTTTATATGTTATGACTGCGAATGAAATCATTGAAGATGAGGTTAGATAATCTATAAATGATGAAAATCAATTGGCATTACGGGCTTACAGCTCTGTCAAGTATACAAATGTCATGGAAGACAACTTTGCTGTGCATGATGAAGATGTAGAATGCATAATGATGATTGTGATATGGATGATAATGGAGATGACACATGGATTGAAAGTCGCATCAGTGGCAGTACAATGTCCACAAAATATACAACAGCACCTGTAAGCGAAAGAAAGGGGGAAATTCTTATATTTTTGGGATAACTGTTCAGAACAAATGAAGATCTCAAAGATGTTGTTGAATTGTTGGCTGCACAAGAAGCATTTGCTTATAGAGTGAAAAAGTCAACACCATGTTATTACAGAACATTTTGTGTTGATGGAAGCTGCAACTGGAAAATTCATGGCGCCATAGTGGGTGGTTCAACTGTATTTCAAATTAAGAAATACTTTAATAAACATACCTGTAGCATGGAAGTAAGAATAGGAAAGCAGCGTCCTCCAACTTATAGACTTGTAGCTGAAAAGATCAAACGCAAGTCAAATATACTACAATACCTTACTGTAATAATGCTTCATTTCAAATTTTATTTACTCTTTTACATAATATGTACAGATCAGAAGATGAGAAAAAGGGTCCAACTCCAAGTCAGATTAGAAACACGACGAGAAATGAATTCAAGTTAAATGTTAGCTACTGGAAATCTTGGATGGCTCGTGATTTAGCAATGGTGATGACAATGGGGACAACAGAAGAAAACTATGAATCAGTACCATCATATTGTTGGGTCCTGAAGCAAGCAAATCCTGGAACTGTCACCTTCATTGAAGTTGACAATAAATCAAAGTTCAAGTATGTATTCATTGCCTTTGGACCATGTATCCGAGCATTCCCAATCCTACGAAAGGTACAGATTCATTTCACAAGAAAAAATTACTGTAACCAAATAATTACTGAATAAAATTCAATTGTACAGGTGCTTGTGGTAGATGGTACATTTCTAAAAGGACAATACAGAGTGACTCTTCTCATAGCTTTTGCACAAGATGCAAATCATCAAATATACCCTATTGGCTTTGCAGTGGTTGACTCAGAAAACAACGCCTCTTGGGAGTGGTTCTTCAACAAGCTAGCAACAGTCATCCCATCAAGTGAAGAGCTGGTTTTTGTTTATGATCGTCATCAAAGCATTGCAAGAGCTTTAGAGTTGGTTTACCCAAATGCTAAGCATTATTACTGCAGATGGCACTTGAAGCAAAATATAATGGCAAAATTCAAGAAAAATATACTTTGTCAGTGGTTTGAAAATGCTGCAAACAGTTACACAAAAGCAGATTTCAACAGCTACTTTGGGTGCATCAGTAATACAAACACCAAGATGGAGAAATATCTTGAAGAAATACAGTTGGAGAAATAGGCAAGAGTTTATTCAAAAGGTGACAGGTACAATATGATGACTTCAAATAAAGCAGAATCAATACATAATGTCTTTGCTGAAGATAGATCGTTCCCAATTATAGGCTTACTGAATGCAATCAGAGAGAAGCTAACAAAATGGTTCAATGAGCGCAGAAATGAATCTGAAACCAACAACTTTGAGCTTTCGAATAAGATAAGTGATATAATGTACATAAGATGCAGTAAAGTAGGAATGTACAATGTGAAACACCTCAATGAATTCCAGTTTGAGGTTGTCGGTGGGATGAATAGATGTATGGTTGATTTAAAGGAGAAATCTTGTTCATGTAAGGTATTTGATTATGACAAGATACCTTGTGTACATGCTCTAGCTGTCATCAGGGACAAAAAACTGAGCGTTCTGAGGTATATCAGCGGCTACTACAAAAATGAAGCTTGGAAATTGGCTTATCATGAGACAATATATCCATTTCTAAAGGAAGAACAGTGGACTGTACCAGAAGACATCAAAAGACAGAAATGTTACCCACCAATGATACGTAAAAGATGTGGTCGCCCTCAAAGGAAAAGAAAGTCTTCAGCTGGTGAAATCAGAGGCAAAGCATCAAAGAGGATTCACAAGAGCTAGAGATTTAATGGTACAATAAGTTTGAGAAGATTTACTTTTTATCTTTTTTCTTATATGGAATAGAATGTTCAATGTCAACAGCTCATTACACTAAACAGAATGTAAACTGTCACCATATTTCAGTTTTTTTTCTAACATTAGTGTTTTGCAAAGATTTATAAATGGCAAAATGTTAAGTACATTATATCTTTAAGAGATGAATGGTGTCATCACCATGAATATTGTCACCATGAATCATGTCATGATGAAAGTTGTCACCAAAATACATGTGGTGGACAGTTATCTTCTAATATATGAATGAATAACAGTGTCATATACACTGTAAGCAAAATAAAAATAGGGTAGTCAATGGTGTAACCACGATAAAAACAGGGTCAAATACACTGTAACCAAAATCCTAACACATAAATCAAAAGAAAATGTGATGCACAATATGGTTTAGGGTTAAGTCTTTAGGGTTTAGAGCCAAGGCCCTAAACCCTAAGTTCTAAACCCTAAACCCTAAAATGTTAAGTACAATACGTCACTAAGAGATGATTGCTGTCACCAAATGGAAAACCCTAAGACAAAGTAAGCACAAACCCTAAAGGGGCTAATGAAATGCCAAAAGACATGAAAACAATGTCATAGATACTGTCACCACTATGAAAACAGGGTAATAGACACTGTAACCAAAGGAAAACCTATAGAATCTGTAACCAAAATGCAAATAGGGTCATAGGCACTGTAACCAAAATGAAACAGGGTCATAGTCACTGTAACCAAAGTAAACCCCTATGAAAATGGAAGAACAAACCCTATAGGGGCTAATAAGAAGCCAAAATACATGTGATAACACCTATGCTCTAATATATTATTGGGTAAGATTGCCATAGCCACTGTAACCAAAATGAAAACAGGGTCATAGTCATTGTAACCATAAGAAAACCCTACCAGAAGGGAAGCACAAACCCTAAAGGTTGCTAATGAGAAGGCAAAAGAACATGCGTTGTACAGTATGGTTTAGGGTTTAGGGTTAGATCTTTAGGGTTTAGGGCCAAGGCCCTAAACCCTAAATCCTAAACCCTAAACTCTAAAATGTAAGTACAGAACGTCGTTAAGAGATGATTGCTGTCACCAAATGAAAAACCCTAGGACAAGGTAAGCATAAACCCTAAAGGGGCTAATGAGATGCCAAAAGACATGAGGTGGACAGTTCTCCTTCAATATACGAATGGGTAAGAGAGTCATAGATGCTGTAATCAAGATGAAAACAAGGTCATATATACTGTCACCACTATGAAAACAGGGTAATAGACACTATAACCAAAGAAAAACCCTATAGACGTTGTAACCAAAATGCAAACAGGGTCATAAACACTGTAACCAAAATGAAAACAGGGTCATAGTCACTGTAACCATAAGAAAACCCTAACAGAAGGGAAGCACAAACCCTAAAGATTGCTAATGAGAAGCCAAAAGAACATGCGTTGTATAGTATGGTTTAGGGTTTAGGGTTAAGTCTTTAGGGTTTAGGGCCAAGGCCCTAAACCCTAAATCCTAAACCCTAAACCCTAAAATGTTAAGTACAGTACATCGCTAAGAGATGATGGCTGTCACCAAATGGAATACCCTAGGACAAGGTAAGAACAAACCCTAAAGGGCTAATGAGATGCCAAAAGACATTAGGTGGACAGTTCTCCTTCAATATATGAATGGGTAAGAGAGTCATAGACGCTGTAACCAAGATGAAAACAAGGTCATAGATACTGTCACCACTATGAAAATAGAGTAATAGACATTGTAACTAAAGGAAAACCCTATAGACGCTGTAACCAAAATGAAAAAAGGGTCATAGACACTGTCACCACTATGAAAACATGGAAATAGACATTGTAACCAAAGTAAACCCCTATGAAAATGGAAGCACAAACCCTATAAGGGCTTATAAGAAGCCAAAATAGATTTAGTGATAGTTCTCCTCTAATATATGAAGGTATAAGAGAGTCACAGAAGCTGTAACCAAAATAAAAAACAGATTCATAGGCACTGTAACCAAAATGAAAACAGTGACACATACGCTGTCACCAAAGGAAGCCCCAAGGACTAGGGAAGAACAAACCCTAAAGGGGTTTAAGCAAACCAAAAGCAACTGTAATGTTAAATACATGGCATCAAAAAATGAAAAAAAAGGGACAAGACTTCTGTCACCAAAGAGACACTAGCACAAGGCAAAACATTGTCACCAGAACTGTCACCAAATCAAAAACATTGAAGATGTCACCAAAAATAATCAAACCTTGACATTAAAGTGGAATTATAAAGAGTCATAACATCATTAGTCTACAAATACACAAACTTAGTGTCACCATGGGCTGTCACCACTGTTACATCAACAAAACATACAATAAGCTGTCACCAAATCAAGTGTCACCAAATACATAGTCCAACTAACACAAACTTAAGCTCATAACTAAACAAATGTCCACTGCTTCTTCAAGAGACCAGATGCAATCTTCTCACGATATGCATTAACATAATCATCATTCACAAGCTGCATGTCACCACTAAAAACCAGAAACTCAATGTGCTTGATGACGTAAACACCATAGCTACCCCTACATAAGGAGCAAAAAATAAACATAAGAGAAAAAAGTGAACATATATAATGTCACGAAATAGAAAACAAAATACAACAAGATGGAAAACAGAAGGTACCCGTCTTCATTTTGTTCCAAGTCCTCTACTCTATCCGCTTCAAAGGGAGAGTCATATGTTTGGAAAAATACCACTCTTCCTCATTAGAATAGGAAGCACTTCACATGTATGAGCAAGCTTCTGTAGCAGAACTTCATTTTTAGTGAAACTACATTGGGAGTCATACACAAGAATCCTCTTCGACTCCAGCTCAATTTCAAGGGCAACCCAGTGCATGTTGTCAATATTGAACGGAGTGTAGACCTTCTTCGCACCTTCTCAACTCTTCCCATAATTACCAGGATAAAGACCAATGAAGTAACTGTAGAATTCATCCGCAATTGTATGACGTGTTTTAATGACATCAACATTAATGTTCACAATCTTGTGAAACAAAATGGTGTCTAATACAACACTGGTTGGATTTTGATCAGGATAATCATGAAGACGCTTTCGAAAATGATGAAGTGCTTCATCTAGGTGCTATGAAAAAAAAAACAGAATAATTCCCAACTGTCACCAAACTGATGGAACCAAATGAGCAACAAGAGAAAGACATGTAAATATGAACTTACAACATCACGAAACCATCTTGTCTTCCCCGCTAAATCATTGAAAAATGACTTGTTCATGTCAACCTCACAGCCAGTGATTTTTCCATCACGCCTACAAAGTAAGATAAAAAGTTAAATACACTTATTATAAGAAGTGGTAATATGACAAAGAAAACACATATCAAAAGTGGATAATTACCCAAGATCTCGAAAAGTGGTATAAAATTCAACACGCTTATCAGAGCTGAGAAAGGAATAGGTAGGTAGTTTAGGAAGACGGGGTTTCTTCGGTTTACAAGGATTGGTGTAAGGAGCATGGGCTGCAGGAGCATATTTCACCACCCTATAAGATTGCCTTAGCGGAACTTCATCATCATCCTCATTTTCAGCATCGGAAGGAATAAGGTAACCAATATTAGTGATGTTATGAAATTGACTGCATTTATCATCAATATCACATCCTACACCACCACTGTCATCAGGCACATCCTTTGGGACATCATCACTATAGCCAAGTATGACACCAATACCATGATCAACTTTTTCAACAACAACTTTAGGAGCAGAGTAGGGCAACTACTTGCATCAATCAAATAAGTTGTAACCACAAATTTGGGACCAACAACACCACTGTCATCAGGTGCATCAGTCGAACAAGGAAACACAGGAGTTGCAACAGCACCACTGTCATCACGAGCATCAGTAGAACAAGGAACAACAGAAGTGGGAACAACACTGTCACCAGACACCTCTTTGGAAGCAATCATATCCCCAATGGTCAGCTATGAATCAAGAACTTTAGTAGGAGCAACTAAGCTAGCAAAAATGGTGTCACCTGAACCAATTACTGCAGTTGGAGCAACACTCAAATCAGCAGTTGCATCGGCTGAAGAAAGGACTTCAGTAGGACCAGCAAAACAAGTCTCAACAATTTTTTCAGTAGGGGATGCACTAGAATTGTGAATTCCTTCATATGAGGCAACAACTTCAGTAAGAAGGATAGCACTGTTATCCGTTACATCCTGTGATACAAGTACTTCAGCAAGAGCAACAACACTGTCATCAATCTTGGGAGAAGGAGAAGCACTGCCAGGAGAAGGAACAACATTGTCATCAAGTGTATCCTTTGAACCCACAAGACCAATGTCACCATCAGTGCAATCAACATCACCATCTATTGAAGTTGACTCCTTAGTTGCTCTAACAACAACATACTCTGGAGTTGGGGAATCACTAGAAGTATCTGTGACATCACCCTCATTGGCATCACCTTCATTCAAACCCTAAAAAAATGCCCATATTTAGACAATTGAGAGCAGTTATCCCTAATATCAAAAAGCACAGCCTTGAGAGACTCATCCAATGCCTCACGTTCCCTTTTCAAAGCAGCCTCACTGTCATCACTGGGATGTAAGATATGTGATTCTAGTTTATGCACTTTCTCCTCAAGGATAAGAATCCTAGAAACACAGTCTTTCAATTGAGCTTCAATAGAATCAAATGATGCCTTAAAGGAATTATTAATTCCTTCAAAAACAGATTTCCCAACACAATCTTTTGCCCACCCAGGAACATCATCACTTGTAGGAAGCCCATCACCTTTGGGAGGAATAGGTCTAGAGGGCTTAAACTTAGACCTCTTGGGCTTGTCACCATGATCTAAACCTTTGTCACCACACTGTGCTTCTTCTTCAATCTTAGGAGCCTGACTCTTTGAAGATTTATGAGATGGCACCACCTTTGCCTTCTTCTTAATAGGTTGATCAAGAGTAGCAGAACTTCTCAACACTCTCTTCTTCTTGATAGACTCTTCAGCAGCAGGAGTACGTCTCAACATTTTACCCTTCTTCACAGGAAGAGGACTATCACCACTGCTCATGGACCGTGTAACCAACCTCTTCCTAGGATGGACATGACTCTCAAAGTCAGAAGTGCCCTCAGTGATGACTGGTGGTCTCACCACCCCATTTTTTCCCAAAGTTGGGGTTCTAACTATTTCTTTCATTCGAGTAGGAATAGTCGTAGAAAGGAGACGACCACCTGATTGCCTGACCTGATACGCTTGGATGCGTAAATTCCTAGGACACACTTCATCATCGGCATTAGCATCCATACAAACAAAACAAGAAACGTATGAATCAATGTTGTCATCAACAACTTCATCAGGAAGTGAGAGGTCAGGGCAATCCATAAACGAGGCATAGAGAGAGTAGACAGTCCCCTAGCAAGAGAACAAAAAATACAATTAAATGACGACAAATATATTACATTGAAGAGAAAAACTGAGATGAGAATAATAAAACCTGAGACCAGAAAGAATGCTTACCAAATCTTGAGAGAAAATTTCAGAACACTTATCATATACAATGTTGTAATCACGTTCAATACTATACCAGACAAGAGAGGCTGGTAATCCTTCACAAAATGCAAAGTCACATTTTGAGATGGCAGCAATCTAAGGGATTGCCTCTAAAATCCAAACCTGAGAACAAAGCAACATTAAGAACATAAATAGAATTAAAGAATAATAAAAGGAAAAAAACATTGGAACATAAAAGGAAAGGAAAGGGAAATATCTGGAATGCTACGGGATATCCGAGAAAAATATAACCAAACCTTGGACCCTTTTTGGATTGCTCAGACCTCAAAGCTTTCTTCAAAAAACCAAGTGTTTCAAAAAACACAACCTGACCAAAAGGATACAATTTTAACCAATCCAAATCACAGACAAGGTCCACAAAAGATTAACGTACAAGAGCTTTAGAACGCTGAGGGAGCAACATACCCTCAATCAGTAACAAGTACGCCATGGACAGTTTCTTCGGAGACTGAGTTGTCTCCTTGAGGAAAATTTGCAGAAGACCACTAAAAGTGCAGTTCGATAACCCCAAAAACTCCTCCATGTCCACATGAGGAGAGGGATTCGTGTCATCACCAGGTTCTTCCCAATTCAAACCGGTTACACAACAAAATTCAGCTAGGGAAAACCTCAACAGATGCTGTCCAACTTGGAACCACATCTCATGAACTTTACGAGTCTCAACTTCATGTAGAAGCATCTGATGCACAAGTTGATGATAAAAATAAAGATGATCACGAGCACGAACAATTGGACCTAAACACCCATCTATAAGAGAAGCCCAATCGGCTGTAGACAATCCATTCTTAATAACTTTGATCAAAGCAGGCTTGGAGTAGACATTAATGTGGCCACGAAAACGCTGTTGTTTGGGAACAACAAACTTGAAGGAAGCAGGTTGAATAACAGATGGTGGAACCACATTAGGAATTTCCTGATGGACTACAATTTCTTTACCTAAATAGCACAGAAATAATGTAAACATTAGGTGTTACAACATAGAAGTTATTGTCACAAAAAACAGAATAAAACAAATTGAACAACCACATAGACAAATACTGTCACCACACCAAACACTGCAAACACACAACAAGGAGAATGTCATATGGAACCCTGTCACCAAAGAAGTAATAAACTATAACCATGAAACAGGTATCCATGAAACATGAACCAACCATAAAAAACAAAGAGATTTCTCTTCAGATTGTAATCACACTGTAACCAAACAGGTAACTGAATGTAACCAACCATAAAAAACAAAGAGAAACAACAAATGCCACAAATGCAGAAATGGAAACGAAATCAGAACAAGGGACATAAATTATAGCACAAACTGATATCCATTAGACAACAACTGAACTAAAAAACAAACCCTAAAACGGGATGAAAGGGCTAAAATAACGAAAATAAACCAAAATAGGCATAAAATGCACGAAATGAAAGTAGATATCCACAATACAAAGAGAAATTGCAAAAAGGAAACAACAGGCGAGGTTGCTTACAAGAACATTGAAGGAGTAGAGTCGATGAAAGTACCTGATGAAGCCATTAGAAGAAGATAAGCAGAGAAATAAAATGAAGAGCCGAAAAATGCAGAATCGAAGAGGAGAGCAAGGCGAAAAGCAAGTCGGAGAGCACGACGGAGAGCAACGCGAAGAGCAACTGTCGGGAAGGAACGATCGGAGTGCAAAGAGACGTTGAACGTGGAGAAACCGCTCTGGTCTCAACTGATCGTGGAGAAGAGAATGAGAGAGGGAGTAACAGGTAGGGGCAACATGGGGAATATGAAATTTTTTTGGAGAAAAGCTAAAAAAATTCAAATAGGTCGGACTTTTACTAAACGAGTTGATGGAAAGGGCCTTTGGGCCCAATATCTTCTATTTTTTAGCCACATCAAATTAATAAACCAATATAATTTTGTCATCCCAATTAATGGTCCCACTTATTCTTATAAATATTCACCCTTATATTTTAATTAGTTAGAAAACTTATCTTTTTAGATCAAATAATCTATCCAATATTACAGCAATTAATAAGTTATTATCATATCGTACTTAGTTATATTTGATAATTTTTTGTTATAAATATTATCAATATTTATATTTTTTTATAAATAAAAATAAAAATGGATTGAATTTACATATGAAATTTATGCTATATTTCTTTCTTTTGGATTGAATTTACATATGGAATTTATGCTATATTTCTTTCTTTTGTATTTAATACGTAAGCTTTTTTACTATTTAAGTTTTTTTTATTAAAAAGTATAAAATCTAGACACAAGATAAAAAAATATATTTTAACCATTTTTAATAAGAGAAAAAACACGATTAATCTAGACTCAAACATGTTTTTACATTGTAAAAAAATAACACAATTGAAGATTATATATTTACTTTATATGGAGTAGTAATTTATATTAATTCAAATATGGTTTATATAATAAAATTTATTAACAAATCGCACAACGGGCGAGTAATAAAAGTTAAAACTAGTTAAAATATTAAAATAGAGGCCTGAAATGGCCTTTGGTGCAATTCGCATACATGTAGCAATTCGCATATGTGTCATATTCTTGATTAATACGGTGTTATTTTTTTTAGCAACGTCATTTAATGACCCAATATAATTTTGCCATCTCAATTAATGGTCCCACTTATTTTCTCCACGTCATCCTATGAGTTAATCTTATTTGATAACTCCAGTAAATTTTGATTATAAATATTCAATCTTATACTAAGTATTATAATTAGTTAGAAAAATTATCTTTTTATACTCCATATCTAAGAAATAATCTTTTTAATAACATAACTTATTTTTGAAAATAATTTTATCTACATCTTAATTTTTTTAATATATACATGTGATTTAGATAAATATGATCATATATGGGTTTTTTCTTCTTCCACCAAATCAATCTCCCAAAACCCTTTGACCCAAAAACACAATAAAAAACCGTACTCTAGTAAAAATAATACAAATAAAATAGTAATTTGTTTACTAAGAATTAATTCTATCTTAATCTACTTTGATAAAAATGGTTCTATTTAAGTTATAAAATATTATCAAACTTAACAAACCAAGACAAGATAACAATTTCTTTGTAAATGACAGTTCATTATTTATAAATAATATATCTAACGATGAAAGTAAGCAAATATTTTATTTATCTATTATATATATGTGTGTATGTTTTTATGTTGATTTTTCAATATATAATATAATGATCTAAACTAAATATACTCTTAATTTAGTTTATTGTTATTGAAAGTTCCAAATATTTCAACCAAACTATTATAACCTTCAAATTTCAGAAAGAAAATATAAATGAAACATTATTTTGTTTATTAAGAATCCCCACAAAGGTCGGGTAGTAAAACTAATATATATATATAATTTCCTTTCATTCTATGATCCGGATGTGTTAACATTTTACATTCTAAGGGTTGTTTACACTAGAACCACACACACATATATACGTGGTTCTAGTGTAAACACCTGTTACTCTCTTAGTTACTCTCTTAGGATGTAAAATGTGAACACATCCGAACCATAGAATAAAATGGAATTAAAGGTCTAGATTTATCCTAATTTTAATGCTTTTTTTCCTGAAAAAATGGATGGACCCCATATATGAAAAGAAGACACGCTGGGGTCCGTGTGAATAACATCTCCTCATAATTATGGGAACGCGTTTCACTGGAAGATAACCTTTGTTGCTCCCTTTTTTGTTTGCTGGTGTAATTTTCACCTCTCTTCCTTATGTAATACTTTGATATATATATGTGTACTGTAAAATGGTTGAAATTGTATGGTGTCATTGCTTACCTTAGACAAATACATGAGAAATATTTTAGTTTTTACTATATTCGGATATTTTTATCTTGCCATAATTCATCTAAACATTATCTGGAGATGTGTTATGAAAGTCAAATTAGGTCTTCAAAAAAGATCAATAAGAACAAATGGCTTCTGTATGGTGTGGCGTATCTTTTCTGCCATACAAAATTTGATATTAAATTATGAAAATCTGTTTTTGGAATATTAGAGATTTAGGTAAGCCTAACCTATGGATAGACCTTAGAGTAATGCGTATTAATGAACCTATTTCGTTAATGGCTATAGTAGAAACTATAACGGAGAAATTACCCCAGGAAAGAATTTGGCAAACTAGTGGCTTCACTAAGTTCGTTTGGGCACCTGGAAATGGCAAATCGGGTGGTTTGGGGCTACTCTGGAATGAGAATTACCTTTTGAATGAATCAATCTCGGTCGAAGTGTTATTACCAAGAATCATTGGAGTAAAGTATTCATGTTCCGTTACCAACTTTGTCGGGATGATCTTCATCGTTTATGGTCCCCCACAAACGGCGGATAAACATGCTTTCTGGGAAGATCTTACCAATCTTCAATGAGCCATTACCGTGCATGGTTATTGGGGATCTAAATGAAATTTGCAATAATAGTGAAAAGCTAGGTGGTGTAACGCATGGTCATACAAGATTTGTAAGATTAAACCAATTCAGGGATCATTGCTCCTTAGTGGACATCCCTTTCTCCAGCAACCAGTTCACTTGGAGGAAAAAAGTGGAGGGTATTGACAACATTTTTGAGAAACTTGATAGGGTCTTAGTCCAACACCAATTTCTTGACTCGTTTCCTGACTTGATGACTTTTAATGGAGCTTTTACATATTCGGATCATTGCCCTATCTAATAAATTTTGTTGTCCCAACAATCTTTAAACCACCACCATTCAAGTTTGAGAATATGCGGCTTAAAAGGAACGATTTCCACAATATCGTCAAACAGGCCTGGAGAATCAAATGCACGGGTTCAACTATGTTCAGACTAATGTATAAAACCAAGATTATTAAATTAAAGGCTAAATAATGGAATAAATATACCTTAGGAAATATTTTTCGACAAATACAATCAGTAGAGAAGGAATTAATCAAAATACAATCTTCAAACACATACTCCATTTCCAACGACGTAAGATCAAAAGAAAAATTACTAATTCTTAAAAAGGAGAAGCTACTCCTATTCCAAAAATAATATTGGTATTAAAGAGCCAAGGTTAAGCACCTTAAATTAACAGATTCAAATACGGCTTACTTTCATAGAGTAGCATCAGGAAGAATAAATAGAAAGATTATAAGGTATATCACAACGAATGCTGGTACTCAAATTACGGGTGAACAAAATATTCGCTCCAAAATCAAAAATGATTTCTTGAACCGCTTCTCAAAAGAACTAGTCAATATGAGTCTTCTTAGTGAATACCTTGAACTAATATCACATTTAGTAACAGACGATGACAATAGATGACTCATTGAGCAACGAACTAATGGGGAAATAAAATGTGCGGTGTTTTTCCTCGGTCAAAACAAGTCTCCGGGTCCTGACGGTATGACGGTCGAATTTTACAAAACTTATTGGGACATTGTGGGACAAGATGTCACAAGGGCAGTTAAAGCGTTTTTTTTTTCATTCTGGAAAATTACTATGTCAAATTAATCACAGGTTTATTACCTTACTGCCAAAATGTGATAATCCAACAAAAACTGCGGATTATAGACCCATTAGTCTTTGTTCCACCATATATAAGATCATATCTAAAATTTTAACAGAACGTTTAAAAGCAGTGATAGGAAAACTTATTCACCCCCTTCAGGGGGCTTTTGTTTCTAACAAGGCTATTCAGGACAATGTCTTGATTGCACATGAGATTTTTCACTCATTCAAATCTCGTAAAGGTTTGGATGGATGGCTAGCTATCAAGTTGGATATTGAAAAAGCATACGATCGTGTTGATTGGACCTTTACAGAGTTAATTCTTCAAAAGTCCGGTTTCCATAAAAAATACATCAATCTTGTTATGGAATGTGTAACTATAGTTTCTTTCTCTGTGATAGTCAATAACGGCCCCACGAAGATTTTTACATCCTCGAGAGGACTTAGACAAGGAGACTCACTATCCCCATTTATATTTATCTTTGGTGCAGATATACTTGCTAGGAAATTATCGGTTGAGTCTACTCAGGCAAACTCGGGTATCGGCTTTACATTTGGCCGCACTGGCCCCCGTATTCCTTTTTTAGATTTCGCTGACGATATTATTATCTTCTCCAAAGGCAATATGAAGGCATTCTGAGAAAGTAAGGAATATCATTGATGAGTATTGCCAAATTTCTGGGCAAAAGGTCAATTATAATAAATCAGCATTTCAAGGTTCACCGGGCATTCCTACAACTCGAATACCAATCATCGAGGGATGTTTAAATATTTCCAAGAAAATAAAGCTTGACAAATATTTGGGTTGTCCCATTATGAACGGAAAAGTAAATAAAACAACATTTGAAGAAATCATCAGCACAACTGCAAACTAACTTGCAAAATGGAGAGTTGATGCTCTATCCCAACATGGGAGATCCGTATTAATAAAAATAAATTTAGTATCAAAACCCCTATATTCAATGCAGAGTTTCATGCTCCCATTCTCGATTCACTCAAGTCTTGACAAAATTAACAAAACCTTCTTTTGGAACAAAGATCTTCAATATAAACCACTGATCAGCTGGGGTAAGGTATGTAGGCCTAAAGAAAATAGGGAAATGGGTCTAAGAAAAACAAGAGAAATGAATGAAGCGCTGCAAATGAAGCTTCTGTGGAAAATCATTGTGGAGCCATATAATGCTTGGGTAAAAATCATTGATTATAAGTATCTAAAATCAACCCATTTACTATTTTTTTTTTTGGGGGGGGGGGGGGGGAGTGCGTCCTAGCAGTGGACACAATTAAGAAAACTCATCCAACCTTTTAAGGAAGGACTGACATGGTCTGTAGGGAATGGGAAATCCATCAAATTCTGGTCGGACAATTGGGCTCCTATACCATCTCTTCGAACTCTCTGTACAGAACCTGATAAAACAAACTTTGATGAATCGGTGGTTTCATCATCAAAAATGGGGCTTGGCACTTGGAGAAATTATCAAAGGTTCTTCCTGAGATAACAAATATTCCCCTTCCGACAAATTATATAGAAGACAGAATGTATAAGTGGCCAGACAAAAAGGGATGGTTTACAACGGCTAGTGCATATAATTTGAATACAAAATCTGTTACACCAGCCATAGATGACAATGCATGGATATGGAAAATCAATACTCCACCCAAAATCAAGAATTTTTTATGGAAAGTCTGCCACAATGGGCTTCCTACTGCTGCCCGGTTGTCTAAAAAGGGTATTGCAATACCACCTTATTGTGCTATCTGTAACCATCATGAGGAAGATGTCACCCATCTGTTTCTTGAATGTAAATACAACTCCTTTTACTCCAACCTTCCTACGAGGCTAAAATCTACAGTAAAAAATTTAATCGATACATCAAGGCGCATAGAACCAATAATGGCCACCCTCACTAAACATTTAACCACTCAAGAAAAACAAAAAATGGCGTTCAATTGGTGGACGCTCTGGTTAATGTGTAATCAGTTCATTTTCCAACAGGAAAAACTTTCGAATCTCGAAGGGTTTACCCGTAGGTTTGAGACGCAAATAAATACCTGGAACAAAGTTGATAGATATAATCACATTGGCGATTCGGAGACAACGAAGCAAACTATCAACTGTAATAACCACAGAAGAAATGGGAAGACGAATAAATGGAAAAAAACACCGGCCGGTAAAATGAAACTTAATTTTGACGGTTTTGCTGCCCCTCAGCGGCAGAGTTCTATCGGATATATCATTCGCAATGACAAAGGACTACCTTTCGCAATGGAGTGTAGACTGGTTGGGAAACAAACCCCCTTAATGTCAGAAGCTTTGGCGCTAAGGTCTGGTATCTTGAGAGCCTTGGAAATGAAGATCGATAAACTCATTTTCGAAGGCGACTCACTTATAATTATCAACTACCTTAAATCTGGGATCAAATGCCCATGGGAAATAGAATTAATCATGACAAACATTTGTTCTCTTATTACAGGGATCAACGAAGTCTCGTTCTCTCACATTCTTTGTAATGGTAATAGCGTGACCGATAAGGTTGCACACCTTGCTCACGCTACCATCAATCCCTCTTTATATAACGATCCAGGTCTTGCTGACCTCATCCGCATGAATGCTATCGGATAGCGAGTAATCGCATTCGAATTCTTACTCAATAAAAAAAAGGCAGAAGTTGATTTTGTGGTTGATAATCAAGATTTTTTTAATTGAAAACTAAAAAAAGGGGATAAAACTCTTAGGAAATGGGGCTAGTTAGAAGATTTGACAGCCTGATATTGTTTTGGTCATACACTCATATCGTATTTTTCTAAAAATATCTAACAAATCTGATCAAAATTAAATCCTTAAAACATTCTACTTATTCGATCGAAGGGAGTAATACTAATATAAACTTTTTTTATTTTTTTATTAAGATTTTTTTTACATAGGGAATTAGAGGTGGCAATCGGACGGGTCGGGTCGGGTTCGGTTATTCGGGTCATTCGGATTTCGGGTAATTTGGTCATTCGGTTGGGCCGGGTTTAGGTTTCGGTTGTATTGGGTTCGGTTGTATCGGGTTCGGTTATTCGGATTTCGGTTGTCTGATGTTTTAATTATTTCGGGTTTGGATTGTCTCAAGTTTTCATTATTTGAAGATACATTTTTAAAACTTTACTATAATGTATCTTAAAGTTCGGGTTATTTCGGATTTCGGTTATAACCGGTTCGGGTCTTAATGAGTTTCGGTTGAATTGGGTTTGATTCATTCTGATTTGGGTGAGTTTCGGTTATCGGTTATTCGGATTTCGGGTCCAAAATGGGTCGGGTTGGGTCAATTTTCGAGTGACATACTTCACTATGTTTTCGGGTATTCGAGACAATCAGTTCTAGGTCGACCAGGTCGGGTTTTCGGGTTCGGGTCGGGTTTCGCCAGGTCTATAGCGAATAACTTTAAAATTGTACCTTTTAACCCAACTCTGAATTATGATTTATGAAGACATTTCCATGCACCGGATGGAAGACATCCTTTTTTTTTGTTAACGAGGGTAACCCACCTTTGTTGGTAAACTCCGGGCACGTGACCCAACCGGCAAGAGCCACGCGCCAGGTAAACCGGCTTGCGCCGACCGGCTAGACCCAATGGTAATAAGCAAGGTGAACCTTGATTAATTCACCAAGAGAAAGGCGGAGGCAGGGATAGTTTACATCTTTTTTTTAGGAAAAAAAGATCACTCAAGTAACTGCAAAACTAACACTGAGAAAGGTGAAACGACAATTACAAAATAGTCAACTGCATTAAATAGTCATTGTTATTTAACTTAAAGTTCTTGCAAACAATCGTGCGACTTCAGAAGATTTGCCATATGAAATTATTGAAATATATACAGACTGGATACACGTTTTAAGGGTACAACATCAAAACATCAAAATGCTTGCTTTATATTCAAGAATTAAGGACACATATTTCAGCTAAAAGGGTATCATAAGAGAGTGGGAATCCTACAATTGCAAACGCATCCTTTTTACTTCAAAATCAACAGCGCAAAGGCCTGTCGTAATTTGGAGGCAAAGATGGGCAGTTCTGGTTCATGTGGGAATACGGCTCTATGGAGTTGTATTCAGGCAACTCCATGCGATACTGACCCAAAATCTGACAGAACGGGAATTTCCCGTTCTCAGTATCACACCAGTCCGGCAAGCGAGTTATGTTGTTCTCGAAGATGTTCAACATATATGCGTCACGGATCTGCATTCCGTAAGTTAAAATGCTGGTGAATACTAGTCATAATTTATTATTGTGAAGCAAAGGGATGCTTCTTGGAGTTGGAGCAGTTTATACTTACAGTGAACTCGGTGACTTGTATAGAGCTTGCCAGAGGACCAAAGATTCCGGCTTCTTTGTACATTGCAAGGATGAAGGCAACACAGGTAGTTGATTTACCGTCACTATATACCCACTCATCTTGCTCGGGAATTGTGAGTAATTGATCGAATGCTATTCCACGATTTTCTGTCTCTAGAAGAATTTCATGTAAATCCATTCCCTAATGAACACAGGTACAAGAAAAATGGGTTGTAGAAGTCAGGAGCTTAATCATTAGCACAGAGATGATGATTATTAGAAGATGCGGATGATATTGATGATTGTGATTCATGACTATATTTAATTGAATTTGGACGATGAAGCATGAACATGCGGAGCACCACAGTACCGCAGTATTTGTGAAATGTGTAATGTAAACCATATTGTCAATGGAAGTTGTATTTCCACAAAAATACATTCTAATTTTCCCCTACTCCTTCGATGATCAATTTAACGTCTCCTATAGAAGATGTCTTGATTCAATTTCAGGCATCCTAATTTTGCCCTCCACCTGTTATTTAAATCCAAATCTTCACAACGAGCCCCCTTCCCCTGAGTCCACAGAGTCAGAGACAAAATGTAGGACTGGGGCCATCATCAAGAGAGAAAGGACTCACTCAGTCAGGATCACTAACCAAGACTAATATGAATAAAATTTCCACAGCACAAGTACCTCAGTTCCAAGCCTCTTATTCAAAGCTTCATTCCACATATTAGCTGCATAAGCCGGTTGTACTCTAGTCCACATAGACATGAGAGAAACGACCTGCATAATTAGGCAACTGGTAAGCTGCTAATTGCTAACTGTTCAATACTTCTAATATAAAATATATATATATTATATATATATATATTATATATATATATATTATATATATATATATATATATATATATATATATATATATATATATATATATATAGCACTGGGGGCTAAGAGATTTTAAATTTGCATAAAATTACTTTATTTTTCAATATATGAGTAACTTGTATATAACCCTAAATATACTGCAGAGGCATATACCAAGTGAGCATCAAGAGGAGGCGGATAATTGTCCCCTATAGTATCAATCCAACTAAATATCATGTTGTGGTAGCCATATGGCTGCCCAGTCATGCTCCGTGCATATTCCCAAGCAGCAGTTGAGTTGAATTTTACACGTAAGTCGGGATGTAAAGGAAGCAAAGCTATTTGCGGGTTAGAGCTATCCTTGAGAGACAGTTCCCACCATTCATCCCATGGAATAACCACAATAATTTCTTCACCCTGCAAACAGAAAGAGCATACATCTCATAAAGGCAGAATATTCAGTTATATCATACTTCAAGCTTAACACGAAGAGAAAAACAATATCCATCAAGAACACGCGGAGCCAGAGGAAATTGGAAGGAAATAGGACAACAAGCAGGCAACATTGGAGCATTAAGAGTAATCTGCGAGGGCTTAGTTAATCTAACAGTGAATGTAGTTTCTACCTTCTCATTCTCATGTCCTGATTCACCAACCCAGAGATTTCCAGCGTCATCTTTTAGGCAAACAGCAGTGTGACCAGCAAATGCCCCTGTTACCCATTTCTCCAGGGTCTCGAATCCCCCCCACCGACCACGGATCTTGGAAACAGCTAAAAAGTCACCAGAATGGACATCCTCCGGATTAATAGTCACTTGCCAAGGCTGAGGTCGCTTTTCAAAAGTTGCACCCATATGCTTCTCAAGGAAAGCTAGGTTAGCACGCTCACCCCAAGCAGTGTTAGAGAATAGAGGCAACACATCTACTAAAGAGAGAAATGTTCCCAGCATTCCAGAAGGCATTAGAAAGACAGACACTCCATGTTGCTTTACCTGTTCCATGAGTAGAAAGGTTGTTAAAATCAAAGCTGAAAATGACCATGATTAAAAAAAAAACACAAGCACATAATCCAATCATACATATTCCAGCTCAGCAGGTTCCTCCCATGATTCAATTTGCAATGTATGTTCTCGAGCTATGAAGTAGTAATCCCAAGTAATCCTATACGGTGTTGCGAAAACATAGAGGTCCATACAGGCCCAACTATGAGCTGTAGTTGTCTGTAAAGAAGGAAGAGAAGTCAGACATTCAACCTTCAAAATATGTAGCATAAAGCCAAAATCTTAACTATACAGAAACCTCCACCATGTTCTAGATATCAAACAAAAAGATCAATTGCAAAGGCAACTAAATTGAACCGAAATTCCATGTTCACTGCACAAAGACATATCAACAATTCGGCAAACGGCGATATATTTAGACAAAGATGATGTATTGACACTAATAAAACAGGTATTAGTATCACAACAATAAACTACAACTGCGTCATTTATATAATACAGTGTGGTAGACAATCTCCAAAATCAGATAACTAAAAGCATAAGCTTTTTCAAACATAATGAATAAACCTATGTCCTAACTCCACAACAACAACAACAAGAACAACAACAACAACAACAATCCCATAGTGTCCCACTGCACAAGTAGGGACTGGGGTCAAGTGGTGCACACCATTTTCCCGACTACGTCAAGAGGTTGTTTCCTATATCCTAACACTATTGAATTCAAATAAATTGTTGAAGACATAGTGATGCCGCCTTGTGTATAAATATGCATGATGATTATACCTAAGCCCTAACTCAGTTGAATTCAGATCAATCTTCAAATACATAGAGATGCCATTTCCCAATATATAATCCTGCCAAATTCAAATGCTTCTGAGCATAAGTGGAATAACTCTTCCCTGCAATATCTCAATCAAATATCCTATCTCTAATGCAGTGCAAACTGGATTCAGAACAAAGTAAAGCACAATCAACTAGGTCACTCCAGAATTCAATTTTAGAAATCCTAAGAACAGCCCAATCGAATAAGAAGAGCCATGATCAGACCGTGAGACGGAGAACGCCTCCCCCCAAACCCCCATCAGCGGCTTCAGTAAACTCGAGCTTAGCATCGTTTTCCTCAAAACAAGCGCCTTTCCAGCGAAGCGTGCCATTGTCCGGCGTCACCGTACCAACGAAAGACGGCAACAGGTCAACGGCGCTGTGAAGATTGTTGAGAACAGGCCAGGAAACCTGACGGGGAAGCACCGGAAGAACATCATTAGGCCTGAAAGGCACCGTGAAAGCGTTGCCCAAGTACAAACCAAACCCTAAAAATACAGCGCATATTAGCGCAAGACCCATTTGAGGTCTTCGGTCCATTTGATTTTCTACTCGATTGTGCTCCCCCGAGCAGTTGATGGAGGTTTGAACTTGAGCTGTTGACAGGAAACCCTAAGCCCTGGCAATTGAATTTGAATGGAATTCAAGAGGCGAAGGAGCTATCGATCCATGGAAATTGGGGGGGAAAGAAACAATGAATTAGAGTTAGTGAATGGATGTTGGATTGATCGAGGAAACGAAGAGCCAGAGGTACGAATTTGGATTTCTGAGGCCTGAGGGGAGTTGCTAATTCGGATTTCTGTGGGATTTGGGGATAATGTCAAATGTGAAATTGTTGTCGAATTTTTTTTTTTTTTTTTTTGAGTTCCGTCGGAAACTTTGTCTAACTAAAAGTCAAAGTCTCTCCCTCCTCTTTTTTCTTTTTGGGTTATAAAAATTAAATAAAATTAGGCCAATTTGCACTTATATACCAAACAAAATTGAGGTTTGCAAATATATAGTCATAGGGGTAATAAATTGCAAAGGGGTGACAAAAGGGCATATTTGCAAATTAGTTGCACCTGGTTGCAGGTTGCAGCTGATCTTCAACAGAAAAAAGATGGGACAGCCGTTGAAAATATAGAGGAGGGATTGTGTTCATTTGGCCAAAAAAAAAAAAACAATCAGAGGACCATACATGTGGAGAGAGAGGGGGGGGGGTGAAATGACAGCATTTAATGCTAGAGGAGAGAAAGGGGCTCACTTTTCACAAAGAAAAGTTCACGCGCAAGCCAATTTGGAGGGAAATAACATGGGGAGTTAGGCGGGTTACAGAGGGAATATAAAAAGAGATGGGTGGGCTCGACAGGTGGACCTAAAAGGGAAAAACAAACGATTGTCCATAGCTGCCATTAACGTCAAGTTGGAAGAATAAAAACCCAGAAATTCAGTTACTAGCCAGACAAAGGAAAATCATAGTCATCAACGGAATATATATTGACATACACAGGGATACACGTGGTAATTGCGTACAATATACATCAACGATAATGGGTAAGTATGGTTTTCGTTTTCAATTTACAGACATGGATTCTCCCCATCCTCTCCTTAGCCTCAACCGATACTGAGAAGACCATCTTAGTCTCTTTATTTCACAGGGGAGAAAGGGGTGGTCTTACTTACTCTCGTTTGCAATGGTCGGTGGGAACATGGAGGAGGGGGATGGGTGTATGAAGGTCAAAATTCCCACAAGGCAATGCTCAAAGAGGAGAGCATGTCGTTTGGGTCCGTCAGGAGCAAGATAATGGAGAAGCTCGTGGTTGACCCGAGTTGCTACAAGTTGGAGTTGAAATATCTACTCACTACGAAGAAGGAGGGATGCTATCCGATTCAAGTGGATGATGAAAGTGATTGGGATGCTTTCAAGTACTAGAACTCAAGGGGTGAAGATGGGGCATGGCCCCTTCCTTTGTACGCTTCGGTCAAAGATAGTGGAACCAACATGGAAGTCGCTCGATGGTTGTGAATATGGGACAACGCACCAAATCACCAGACGGAGACATCACAACTGCCGTGGTGGAAGAGGGTGGTTGGGTTGATATGGGCGTCGATGGGTCTACATCGCATCTTGATCTCAATTTGGAGTATGGCACGGATAACAATTTGTATGGCAAAGAAAACACCTCAGCTGGCACGGAAATTCACATAACTAGCAAGGCAAACCAGAAAACTTGGGCAGAACCGACAACCGTTACTCCGGAGATGAGAGGTAAAGTGATTGACGTGGATCGTAGGAAACAGATCGTATGTCTGAGTAGTGATGAGGAGGATACTATATATGTGGGTGGGCATAAGGGGAGTGTTGTTTCCGTCCACTTGGGGACCTCGTCGGAGGAGGAGAATGAAACTCCCGGAGTAATAAAATTGGAGTCGCTTGAGGAAACGTCATCAATGGGTTGTATGGAAATGTCATCTGATGATGAGATGTACGAGGCCAAACAGTTGGTTTCGAGGCCGAAAGTTGCAGGGATGTCGACCGAGGATGTGGAGGAGATGTTGGACAAAGTTGTTCCGCATGTAGGGGACCCCCGACGCAAGAACACCGACCTTCACGAGGAATTATTGTTGAAGTCGAAGGAGGAGGTGCAAAACCGGATAAGGTGGTCTGCGTTGGAGGGATGTTTCGACATGCACGTAAAGAGCTCATCGTCGTCAGTCTACACCGTTGTGTGCATCGATCCCAAGTGCAAGTGGATGTGTCGTGCGTCAACATACCTAAAAACAAGTTTGTGGAAAGTCCGGAAGTTTGTGCAGGAGCACACATGTGACATAACTGTTAGACACAACCACGATCGACAGGCAAAGTCCGAGCTTATTGGGAAGAGCCTCGTCTCAAGGTGAAAAAAATCCTCCACTACCCACTAACACTGAACTACTAGCCACTATAGTAAAGATCATAGTCAGTCATTATAAAAATCTAGCCAGTTTATTAACTAACGTAGATTCTATGCAATGTAGTTTCACTAGTGCATGTAAGCCGTTAACTTCAGCCCAAGTCTAGGCCTTATCGAAATCCGCGCTTGGAGTTAGTTGCAGCTATTGGAAAGCTCGACGCGCAAAGTTGATAGCGAGGGACACCCTCTACGGAACGGACGAGGATTCGTACCGGATAATGTCGTCGTACTTGTACATGCTGGAGAAGGCGAACCCAGGATCACACACTTGGGTTGAGTGGAATGTGAAACATAGGTTCAAGTATGCGTTCGTCGGCTTTGGGGTCTGGATACGGGCCATCCCCCACATACAGAAGGTACATTAACTAGCCATTATAGTAGTAATCTTACCCAGTCAATACATATATCCTGCCGTCAAAGAAGCACGTATAATATTTGAAGGTTCGATAATGTAAAACAAAGTAATATAGAAATACTCTAGAAGGGGGGGTTGAATAGAGTATGCCGGTTTTTCGCAGATTCTCAAGACTTTTGAAGCTCGTGCAAAATCCTTTGAGATTAGACTTAGTCTTTTCTCTGAAAACCTGAATCACAAAGTTAAACAGTCGAACCAAGTGCGGAAATAAGGTAAAGCAATAAGTAAAGGACTCGATGAATTGTTTACGAGGTTCGGCACGAACTTGGCCTACGTCCCCGCCTAGGGTTCTTCCACAACCCTAGGATTCAACCGGCTTTTATTGATTCACAAGACTTAGGATCCTAGTAGCTCACCGAGAAGCCTCTCTCCTATATAATTGCAATCTAGTCAACTCACGTTCCCTTGGAGTCCTAGACCAATCTAGAAGAGCCCCACCTCTCTATGCTATCTAGTACAATCCTCTTACACTTAGTGAATCAATCGCCTAGTGTCTACTTCCCGAGTTACAAACTCTTGAGTATAACACTCTCTCGAAATATATCCTATAAGCTCACAGTGTAACTCTCAAATGCTTTGAAATGAAATAACAGACTCTTAAGGACTAGCAGAGAGCACACGAAGAAGACAGATCTCGCTTGAAGGCTTGAGTGTATGAAAGCTTGTGTTCAACAGGTGTCACACTGTCTTCTTCTTCCTTTTCTTTTTATTGAAATAAATCGGCGCCTAAGGATCTTCACCAACGGCTAGAGAGGATCATGGCTTGAGTTGGATCTTCTATCTTTGGAAACTTTCGGAGGCCATGATCTTCCGATTTGAATCTTCTCAATTTACAACATAAGGAAGGAAATAATATTCGAAAATACTTCCTGAAAGGTTAGTGGATATATAATAATATAATGGAAGCATATAATAACATAAAATAATATTCGAACATAATATCATGTAGAACAGGTTTTGTGTTTCATCAATACTGTTAAAGCTTCAAGACCTTTGACACAAACAGACAATCAAGGCCTTTGAAACTTATTCCGATTTTCATCAAGGGAGTGGAGTTATCAATCTCCCCCTTGATGAAAGACAAAACCTGTGCATCCCTGCAACTTAGTCAAGCATATATAATATAAGTAAAATCGAACTAAGTACCTGCATGGGTTAGACAAATGTTGGATCAAAATTTTAAAGCAAGAAGACCATCCAACTGAAAATAAAACCAAGGTCTTCCAAGACCTTTAAACCGCAACAGTTTTAAAAAGTCTAACACCACCACAGATCATCTCCCCCTTTTTGTCTTTCAACAAAGGGAGGAGGTAAAATAGTCACCAAAAGTTTTGAAACAGTTTCCAAAAACCAACAATGTTTCAGATTTGGGGTTAGGGTAGGGTAGGATAGGATTAAGCTTCATCGTCCGGAACATCATCCGTGAGCCGCGACCACAGACCTTGCAACAGCTTGGTTACCCCGCTCATCTCCGTCATAAACTCCTTGTGCAGCTCCTTGGTATCCAGGCAAACTTCCTCCAAGCCCAACTCCAGGTTGTCCATGCGTTCATCAACGGCTGAGGCAGTGGGAAGAGCTTTTGAAGGAGAGGCAAGACTCCAAGTCCCTTGGGGGGACCGAGTGATGCCAATCTTTTCAAGGCTCTTGGAGTCGAACTTACCCATATGACGCTGCTGTTCTTCATTTTTAAAATCGATTCCAGAAGCTTTGAAGATTTGGGTCAAAAGGGTAGCGAAGGGGAGGGGAGTTCCTTTCCTGGCTTTTCTAGTGTGAGCCATGGATCCTAAAATGGTGTTGGCCAGATCAAGATCAAGGCCATTGAGGATTCGGTAAAGTAGGATCATGGCATTGTCGGTCAGGAGAGAGCCGGAGTTTAGACGGGGTAAGAGGCAACGCACAATGATGTTAAATATGATCTTTGCCTCTAGGGTAAGGGATGAGTGGGTTAGCTGCTTTGAGGTGTTGGTAGATGCCTCGGGTAGAAGATATTTGGATCGGGCAAGGGTAATGCAGTCTTCTTTAGAGGGGTTTTCTTGAGAGGGTGGACAAGGGCTAGGAAGACCAAGGAAATAAGCGAAGTCAAAGGAGTTGAAAGAGATTCTAACTCCCTTGACGACAGATTCCAAGAACCAACCATCGTCAGTGTGTTTGGCTTTGAGATTTATATAGAACAGGCGGGTGAGTTGGGGATAATAGACGGTTTCAAGATTGAGAAGGGTCCAGGCTGGGGATTTTTTTAAGAATAGCAATGCACGGTAAATTCAAAGCTTCAAAGAACGCAATATCTAAAAAATCAGAACAACAGATCCTACGAGTTCGAAACTCATCTACCCACTTACCAGCCATTTCAGCATTTTCAAACCATGAAGAGGGGAGGGATTGATTTACCTGAATGCGAGCGGGAGGATCAGCGTTCTTCCTTCTAGCCTGTGTTGGAGCAGACCTCTTGGCAGGCGCCTCAAGGCTTCTGAGGGTGCCCTTCCTGGTGCGCTTGGGAGAAGGAGGCTTGGCTGTAGAGGCTTTCCGCTTCTTTGGAGACGGGGGAGGAGGAGGAGGAGAAGGAGAGGGAGCATGCTCGGGCTCCTCTTCCTCCTCTGACCCCGAGTCCTCACCGGACCTTTTAGTGTTGTCTCCATCGGTATCCTCGTCCTCTCCGGATTCATCTTGCTCCTCGTCCTCTTCCTCAGGCTCCTCTTCAGAAGGAACCTCCTTGAGAGCCTCCGCCTCGGCTTCCTTCCGGATTCTCTCAGCTTCCTCCTCGACCAACTTCCTTGCAAGCTCGGCCTCCTCCTCGGCCTTTTTCTTCCTTAAAGCTTCTTCTTCGGCTTCCTTGGCTGCATCCCTTTCCAGAATAGCATCAAGATCCTCCTCTTCTTCTTCCTCATCCACCTCCTCAGCGATGACCTTCTTTTTCCCTTTCTGCTTCACACTGAGATGCTTCTTAGCAGAGCGTTTTTGAGAGCCCTTGGTTACTGTAGTCGTGCTCTCAGCGATGGTGCTCTGGACAACAGCAGGGACAATGGCTTGAGGAGTGGGTTCAGGTGTAGAAGAAGTAGCAGTGATCTGGCGTCCCTTGGGGGTGGCGCCAAGTCTTTTGGGTGTGGAAGCTTTCTTTGATTTGGGAGCCATGGAGGTATTCGGCTAGGGTTTCAGGATAGTTTGAGAGATCGGAGAGGGAGAATTGGAAGAGTTTTGGGTAGTTATGAGGTTATGAGGTAATCGAGGGGGTTTGGGTTTTAAATAGGAGAGATTTGAGTGATGGGACGGGGTTTAGGGTTCCAATGTAAGTAATGATAACATTGCCAATTTGAAAAATATTTCAATTCAAAATTCAAATATTCTCTTAACCATTTTAGAATAGGAGGGAAATAACCGAAAATATTTTGTTCCAAAAATATCTCTACGGATAAAATATGTGACATAAATAAATTATTTTGAAATCCGATGAAAATAATACTTGATCAAATATCTAAAAAGATATTAACCAAATATATATGATCCGATATCTGTTTTCTATCATTCAGTTCACAAACCTTGACATAAAACTCAAGGGTCTTGACACTGAGTAGAATTTATCTTTCGTAAAGGGAAAGCTCCCCCTACGAAAGTGCATCCTTGTTAAGCATCCCGATCTCTCGTCTAATGAAGGTGAACCTGTCCTCTGCCAAAGGCTTAGTAAAAATGTCAGCCCATTGATAATCAATTGAAATAAAGGAAATGGACACATCACCTTTTTCGACGTGGTCTCTAATGAAATGATGTCTTACATCAATATGTTTGGTCCTTGAATGCTGAACAGGATTCTTCGTAATGGAGATGGCACTTGTATTGTCACACTTAATGGGAATGCCTTTGAGGTTGATGCCAAGATCTCGCATTTGTTGAGCTATCCAAAGGATTTGGGAGCAGCATGCTCCAGCTGCTATGTATTCGGCTTCTGCAGTAGATAGGGCAACTGAGTTTTGTTTCTTAGAATGCCAACTGATCAAAGATGCTCCTAAGAATTGGCAACATCCTGATGTGCTCTTCCTATCCACCTTCTATCCTGCAAAATCTGCATGAGAATACCCGATTAATGTGAAATCCTTTTGCTTTGGGTACCATAGTCCAAGCTCCTTAATGCCATTGAGATATCGAAAGATCCTCTTCACAACCACGAGGTGAGATTCTTTAGGATCGGCTTGAAACCTAGCACACATGCAAACACTAAACATGATGTCAGGTCTACTAGCTGTAAGATATAGTAAAGATCCAATCATTCCCCGATACTCCTTTTGATTGACACTCTTCCCAGTCTTGTCTTGATCTAGGGATAATGTTGAGCTCATGGGAGTCTTGGCTGCTTTGGATTGATCCATCTTGAACTTCTTCAAGAGATCCTTAGTGTACTTGCTTTGGTTGACAAAGATCCCTTTCTTGGATTGATGAACTTGTAATCCCAAAAAGAAGTTGAGTTCACCCATCAAGCTCTTCTCAAATTCGCTGCACATGATGTCAGAAAATTCCTTGCACAAAGATGTGTTAGTAGCACCAAATAATATATCATCAACATAAATTTGAATAACCAAAATGTCCTTTCCTTTGGTCTTGATACAAAGAGTCTTGTCGATCAACCCCCTTTTAAAATTATTTTCTAAAAGATATTTTGACAAGCGCTCATACCAAGCTCTTGGGGCTTGTTTCAAACCATAAAGCGCTTTGTCAAGTTTATAAACATGATTAGGAAATTCCAAACTTTCAAAACCTGGGGGTTTAGCCACATAAACTTCTTTTTCTAAGAAACCATTGAGAAAAGCACACTTGACATCCATTTGATATAGCTTTATGCTCATAAAAGATGCAAATGCTAATAATATACGAATGGCTTCAAGCCTGGCTACGGGAGCAAAGGTCTCCTCGTAGTCAATACCTTCCTCTTGATTGTAGCCTTGAGCAACAAGCCTTGCCTTGTTCCTCACAATCTTACCATTCTCATCTAGCTTGTTTTGAAATACCCATCGTGTGCCAATGACTGATTGATGCTTTGGCCTAGGCTTCAAGGTCCAGACTTTGTTCCTTTCAAATTCGTTAAGCTCACTTTGCATAGCAATGATCCAATCTGGCTCTTGAAGGGCCTCATCTACCTTCTTGGGTTCCATAAGAGAGACAAACGCGTGAAAAGCACAAAGATCTTTAAGTTTAGAACGAGTTTGAACACTAGAAGTAGGGTCAGAAATGATATCCTTTAATGAGTGTGATGAGGAGTATTTGAATTTTCTTTTGCTAGTCTCAGCTCCTTGATTCGTCACACCAGCAGGATTGATTTGTGGTACATCTGACTCCATAGTCCTGTTAGGTTCAGTTTCAGCAGTTTCTAACATTTCAACACTGTTGAATTGGACACCAAGGGCTTTGGACGAATCTTCAACACCTTGGGCCAATTCTTCAGTGTTGAGAATCTGTTCCTGCATGTTCCTCTTCTCTGTGTTCTTGGTAGCAGCATCATCACCTTCCTCGTTCTCCGCATGGATGTTAAGATCTATATCTGCAACACTTTCACTCAAAGAACCGTCATTGCATTCATCAAATATAACATGTATACTTTCTTCAACTAACTGGGTCCTTTTATTGAAGATTCTATAAGCTTTGCTACTTGTGGAGTAGCCAAGAAATATACCTTCATCACTACGCGCATCAAATTTCCCAAGGTTATCTTTTCCATTGTTATGAACAAAGCAAGTACAACCAAAGGGTTTAAAATAAGATATAAGTGGTTTGCGGCCTTTCAAAAGTTCATAAGGAGTTTTCTTTAAGATGGAACGAATAAGACAGCGATTCAAAATATAGTTAGCTGTGTTAACAGCTTCAGCCCAATAGGTTTTAGGTAATGCATTTTCTAAAAGCATAGTCCTGGCCATATCCTCTAGGGTGCGGTTCTTTCGTTCCACAACCCCATTTTGTTGAGGTGTCCTAGGAGCAGAAAAGTTATGGGAGATGCCATATTTAGCACAAAACAAATCAAACTGAAGTTGATCAAACTCCCTACCATGATCACTTCGAATTGACACTATGGGCTCGTTTCTTAAAGTTTGCAACTCCTTACAAAGTTTTGAAAACTCAAATAAGGCCTCTGATTTTTCTTTTAAAAATGCAACCCAAGTATATCTAGAAAAATCATCAACAACAACAAGCATGTACTTTTTACCATTGGGAGATTTGACTCGCATAGGACCACATAAATCCATATGTAAAAGTTCAAGGGGTCTAGAAGAACTTACAACCTTTTTGGGTTTGAAAGAGCTACGTGTTTGTTTACCTCGTGTGCATGCATTGCACATATCAATACCTTTGAAGTCCATCTCAGGTAGTCCTCTTACAAGCCCTTTGGACACAAGCTTCTGTAATGTATGTGAACTCACATGACCGAGTCTCCTGTGCCAGAGCTTTGGATCTTCCGTCAAAGCTTTTAGACAGGTTAAGCTTCCTTGTGCCACTTGATCAGCATTCAGAGCGTATATATTGTTGTAACGATATGCAGTTAGTATAACTTCACATGTATCTTCTTTGCACACTAGACATCTTTTCTTGTTAAATCTGACATTATTGCCACTATCACATAATTGAGAAACACTAAGCAAATTATACTTTAAACCATTCACAAGATAGACATTTTTAATACTATGGTTGGAATCACTCCCAACGCTACCAATACCAACGATGTCACACTTTCCTTTGTCACCAAGAGTGATTGTTCCTGTGGATTGCTCCTTTAGATCATGAAAGAGAGAACTCTTCCCACTCATATGCCTCGAGCATCCACTATCAATAATCCATTTTTGCTCCTTCACCTTGGTGATCTCCTGCAAAACAAACATCAACCTTTGTGGCTAGACCAATAAGCAAATTTGGATCCGTTATTGGGATAAACCATATTTGGTAAAATAGTGCCTTTTGGGACCCAAACTTGTGTTATCCGTTCTTTTCTCAAATGAACAGGGAATGTATTGCGAATGATATATGGATCCTTTCTTCTATAGGGGCAGGTCTCTTTTACATGTCTCTTTCGAGCACAATGGTGACATATAGGAGAGGTTCTGCTTCCTTTTGCCTTTACAAAGGTGGTAATGTGCTGCTTCTTTAAAAACCTTGGATTGTAACCAATACCACTTTTGTTTAGAGAACTTTGTTGCTCACCCAACATCCTATCAAGAGTGCCTTTGGATTTGGTAAAACTTATGAGGGCTGTCTGTTGGTCTTGAATCTTGTTATTCAGGGAGATCTTCTCGTTCTCTAAGTCATGATGTTCACTTCTGAGAGACGAGAGATCTTGCTTGAGTTCAGATTTCTCTGAGTCAAGAGTCTTGACTTTAATGTCAAGACCTGAATAAGAAGCTTCAAGACTTTTGACCCTCATAGATAGATCCTTAATAGTTCTTTCCTGGTCCACAGTTCTCTTAATAAGAGTGTTAGTTTGGGCAATAAGTTTCTCTTCATTGGCAATCATATTAGAAAGGAATTCCGATAATACCTCTTTTGGACTTGCCATAAGTTCTCTTACGGTTACCTCAAGCTTCTCATCGTGAGATTCATCTCCTGATGCCATAAGACAGACATTGGCCTTCTCATCGTCGGAGTCGGAGTCAGAATCGCTCCAAGTTGCCACCATGGCTTTCTTTTTCCATCTATCACCCTTCTTGGACTGGCTCTTCGTCTTTTGAGGGCAGTCTTTCACAAGATGATCTGTTTCACCACATTCAAAACAAGACAACGGTTTAGTCTTCTTATCATTTTTGTTGTATTGAGACTTACCTCGGAATTTAGAAGACTCTGATCCATCCTTGTTGTTGAATTGTTTCTTCATTTTGAGGATTCGAGCAAGGCCTCTTGTGATAAGAGCAAAAGGATCATCCTCATCGTCATCCTCATCTTCGGAATCAGATTCATCTTTGTTGTCATCCTTCTTAGATTTGAGCGCCAAATTCTTAGTGCTTGCTGGAAGTTCTCCATCGTCTTCATTAAGGATCACCTCATGCGTGATCAGTTTCCCAAGCAGGTCGTCAAGAGGCAGAGTAGTGAGGTCTTGGGCTTCCTCTATAGCTGTTACTTTAGGACCCCACTTTTCTTTTGGGAGACACCTTAATATCTTCCTTACTTTCTCAACGTTTGTAAAGCTCTTGCCGAGAGAGTCAAGGTTGTTGGTGATTTCTGTGAATCGTGTGAACATGACCTTGATAGACTCATCAGGCTTCATCTTGAAAAGTTCATACTTTCGAAGGAAGATGCTGATCTTGGTGTCCTTCACTTGGCTGGTTCCCTCATAGGTGACGACCAGCTTGTCCCAAATCTCTTTAGCTGACCTACAAGATGAAATACGGTTAAACTCATCAGTGCTAAGACCACAATAAAGTAAGTTAATAGCCCTGCAGTTTTTGGAGACGAGTTCAAGATCCGCTTGGATGTATTCAGACTCCTTCTTTGCGACTTTGGTTCCATTTGGTCCGTCTTTCTCTGGAATCTTTGGCCCATTCTCTATAATGTTCCAAAGTTCCAGATCTTGGTCTATGATGAACATCTTCATCAATGATCTCCAGTGGACAAAGTTGTTTCCTACAAAGAGTGGTGGTCTGCTGGTAGACCTTCCCTGTGCAAATCCTCCGCTTGCTTCACCAGACATGATCAAAAACTCACAAGATTGTTAGATCAAAAGCAGTGAGTAAAGCTCTGATACCAATTGAAGGTTCGATAATGTAAAACAAATTAATATAGAAATACTCTAGAAGGGGGGGGGGGGTTGAATAGAGTATGCCGGTTTTTCGCAGATTCTCAAGACTTTTGAAGCTCGTGCAAAATCCTTTGAGATTAGACTTAGTCTTTTCTCTGAAAACCTGAATCACAAAGTTAAACAGTCGAACCAAGTGCGGAAATAAGGTAAAGCAATAAGTAAAGGACTCGATGAATTGTTTACGAGGTTCGGCACGAACTTGGCCTACGTCCCCGCCTAGGGTTCTTCCACAACCCTAGGATTCAACCGGCTTTTATTGATTCACAAGACTTAGGATCCTAGTAGCTCACCGAGAAGCCTCTCTCCTATACAATTGCAATCTAGTCAACTCACGTTCCCTTGGAGTCCTAGACCAATCTAGAAGAGCCCCACCTCTCTATGCTATCTAGTACAATCCTCTTACACTTAGTGAATCAATCGCCTAGTGTCTACTTCCCGAGTTACAAACTCTTGAGTATAACACTCTCTCGAAATATATCCTATAAGCTCACAGTGTAACTCTCAAATTCTTTGAAATGAAATAACAGACTCTTAAGGACTAGCAGAGAGCACACGAAGAAGACAGATCTCGCTTGAAGGCTTGAGTGTATGAAAGCTTGTGTTCAACATGTGTCACGTTGTCTTCTTCTTCCTTTTCTTTTTATTGAAACAAATCGGCGCCTAAGGATCTTCACCAACGGCTAGAGAGGATCATGGCTTGAGCTGGATCTTCTATCTTTGGAAACTTTCGGAGGCCATGATCTTCCGATTTGAATCTTCTCAATTTACAACATAAGGAAGGAAATAATATTCGAAAATACTTCCTGAAAGGTTAGTGTATGTATAATAATATAATGGAAGCATATAATAACATAAAATAATATTCGAACATAATATCATATAGAACAGGTTTTGTGTTTCATCAATACTGTTAAAGCTTCAAGACCTTTGACACAAACAGACTGTCAAGGCCTTTGAAACTTATTCCGATTTTCATCAAGGGAGTGGAATTATCAATATTGATGTATATATGTCAAATGCTCGTAGGTTATCTCCGTCGACGGTTCCTTCCTCAAGGGCAAGTTCAAGGGGACGTTGCTCTTTACTACCACACAGGATGCCAATCACAAAATATACCCAATCACATTCGATGTAGTGGATGGCGAGAATGACGCATCTTGCGCATTCTTCTTCCGACAAATGCTTTGACTCGTCTCGGACACCCCAGACGTGATGTGGGTCTCCGACCAGCATGTTAGCATCGTCAAGGGCATACGTGATAGCTACACCTTTTCCAAGGAGGGCTTCTGCACATGGCACCTCTTCCAAAATGCGAAACACCACCATAAGTGGTTTGTTGAATGGAGGAAGTCAAGTGGCACGCCCGGGAAGGTCGTTAGTGATTGGGTTGCCAAGGCCATCATGTCTAGCTACAATGCCTCCATATGCATGGTCGCGAGTCCCTTGAGTGATCACGAGTTCGAGGTCATGAAGGGAACAACAAAGTGGCTCATCAACCTCAGCGCACGATCATGCACATGCTGACACTTCAACATAGATCAATACCCCTGTTGTCATGCCGTTGTCGCGGAAAAGGCTAGAGGCCTCGATGTGCACACCCTAGTGCATGACTACTATAGGGTAGCTATGTGGCATGTGTGCTACGATGGAGTGGTGTACTCCGTCCCCCCATGAACACTTGGGATCCTCCCTAACGGATAGCGCAGATCCGGTTACTACCTCCACCTGTCAAGAGAAGGCATGGGAGACCGAAGACAAGCAGGTATCCGTCTCGTGGGGAGTTCCTTCACCGGAAGCGTGGCGTGGAAAGGCGATGATATGAATGTCTAGTGGGATGCCTCATCTTTTGGGTAGGTGAAGGTAGTATTTTGGTAGTATGCATGTAAATCAGGGAAACTTTGGGGTTTTGGTCGTTTATTTTGTACATAACTGGCCATTTAGTTTGCCGACGATGCAAAAGACATATATATGGGGTTTTTTGCTTACTAGCAGTACATGATTTTCCCTAGCCAATATCATCAAAGACTAAGCCGATAAAAGGCAATCCCCTATCATGTTTTATATCTCTCAGAAACTTCCAAACATAAGAACAACGACCATTAAACCCAAACCAAATGCGTAATAACGCAACATTCGCCACAACCATCCATAATAAATATAACCAAGTCTCCACAACATACCTATTTAGTCAACAAACACAAGGTTCCAAAAAGTGGAAATGATTACAAGTTTAGCAAGTGAACCAAACATTACGAAGAACTACATTTCCTAACCAACATAAGTCCACAAATCGTTCAGTACAAAACAACATCAACTGATGACACCATCCATGAAGTGTCCACTTCCGCTAGGGGAGTACGAGTTGGGGTGGGAGGAGGCCAGGGGCACCTGACGATGATTTGAGTTGCTAGCGCGTACTTGTATGCTCCGATGAAGTTGTTGTTGACATCGGAGAAATCAGTGACGCCGTCATTCTCCTCTGTGTACACAACCGAGAGTGAGTAAGAGATGAAGTTCATCACCGAAAGAAAGATGGAAAACAAAGGAGATGCAAAGGCTTACGCTTGCCTCTGTTAGGGGACATTCTCCACGCGGGTTAGCTTCATGGGGCAGGTAGCCTTATCCGCAAAGCGTAGGGAGAGCTTTGGGTGATCGTTTATAACATGTGGCAGGAAATCTGTCATGAACCACATCTTGTTCGCAAGTTGGTGGTCGCGGACGAAATAGACATCAGAATCGTACAACTTAACCATCCACTCATGGAGACATACCTCCATGGCCACCCAATGCTTCTTCCGGAGGTTTACGGGGGCAAGAATGTAATTCCCCTCAACCCAACTCTTCCCCATAGAGACGGGGACTGTCCCGTCGAGGTAAGCTAGCATCTTTTTCCCAACCTTGTAGTCGCTTGTCATTGTCTTGTGTGTCACCCACTCTGTCTCCATTAGGCAAGGCCAAAAGCTATCCATCACAACGACCTCTTTGAACTTCGCTTCATCTCCCATCACTTTCTCCCGTTGGATACACAGTGCCTGCTCCACGTGCTGCTCGACAAATCAATGGAGATAGAGGTGACAATGCAATTTTAAGGAATGCATAATGGATGACATGATGCACTTGTACCGAAGAAGGCATACCTCAGTAGCTAGCCAGAATGTCGGACTCCTCAAGGACTCATAGAATCCCTGGGTGACTGTCGTCCCCTGAGCCGCGGTCAGTGTGTGTGCTCCCCTGTGGACATAATCGAGAGTCAACATACGTATACGGTTTGGCCCAAATCGAAACAAAGAAGGATGAGACCAAGATTGAAATGCACCTAGCCAACCACCCATCGACCGCCTCGATGTCCTCCTTTATGATGAGACCAAGACCGACAACAGCTTATGAAGGATGCACCGCAGTGAGCTTGAACTTGACGACACGTGGCTTCTTTACGACGGGCGAGACGTGGTGGTCCTCGAGAGCTAGTGGTTGCTTCTTGGTGCATTGCGGCCTATGCGTCCCCTTCAGCTTAGCAGGTGCAGGTGGAGGAGGGGGATCTTGCGTGACAATCTCCTCTTGTGTGACAACCTCCTGCGTTGTGCCAGCTGGGTGGGCCATTATGGTGCCAATCTCCTCTTGCTCCTCGTTGTCAACCCCCATGAAGACATTTTCCTGTCATTTTCGCAGGTAGACTAGCCATTCAATATCTCATCACAACCAGGGAATATGTGTGACTAGGATGTAAATATGGCTTGACGATATCCCTTACCTCGTTCTCCGACTCAGCTCTGGCCTTTTTCATGTGTGTGAGGTGGGTCTTCATTTCTTCCACTACTTTCTCGAGGCCTGACAACCACGTTAGGATCTCTTGGAATATCGTGACAATCATCGGATCCGTAGGAGCTCCAGGGGTGGGACGAGGCCACGTTTCACTTGGAGTTGCATCATCGACAAGGGGGAGTGAAGCCTCATACTCCTTAGTGGCCTTGTCAAAAAAGTCATCTAGGTCCTCGCGGGGGTATCCAGTACCGAGGAAAATCTCCTGCTCAGCCACGTCCAGTACAAGGGACATCCGGCCATCGTTGCACTTGATCCCATCCTCATTATCTATATTCATCAGCGTCTTCACCGTATCAAAGGGGATGTAGGGGTCCGTCGACTTCCACCTCGCGCATCGGGGATAGTTAACCCCAGGAATCCTATTTGCAAAGTAGTTTCTCACATCCGGCATTGCTTCATAGATCCAAATCTACACGATCAGAAGAGCAGGTTTTTACTAGCCTGTTTTGACAAAACCCTAGCCATATTTAGTAATGACAAAAATATTCAAAAAAAATTTCCTGAAACGGTAAAATCTCATAAAGTTCTAACTCGTACCTGGAACGCTAATGGGAATCCATTGAGCGAGTAGCTGGACCTCTCCTTTCCACCTTTGACCCCCTGCTCCACCTTCCTCACTATTGCCCCATCTAGACTCGTGGGTGGCCTCGTAACAGATCTTACCCCACGAGTAGTTGAAGAATCGGTCGAGGTCTTGCACGAGGGCCACCACCCACCCTTTCACTCCCCTGCCCACATCCCTTGGCAGCAGGATACACTCTACAATGATGAGGAGGGCAAGCTTTAACCTCTTTCTGTCACTCCTCTCTTTGGCCTTTGCGACCTCCCACATGATTTGAAGGTTGGACACCTTCCCCTTCTCCCTTCCAAAGAAGCTTCGAATAGCGGCTTTTTGATCCTCCTCCTCCAAGTCCCGATTCCTTCCAGCACATTTGAGGCCGGTGATGAGGCAAAATTCCTTGATGGAGAACCGGAGCAGTCACCCCTGGAGCTCATACCATGTCTCACACTTCTTCAATGTCTTTAACTGCCTCTCGAGGAAGTAATGGATAAGGGCACAACAATACGGCACATTGGTTCCGATCATTACAATGCCCTCTAGCTTGCTGTCCTTCATCATTTTCCAATCAGTCGCAGCTAGGCCATCGTCCATTCCTTTCAACAAGCCCATCTTCGAGAAGTGGTTCGACCTCCCTCTAAAATAGTTTGTCGGAGGAAGGGCTAGTGTCGCCTGCACAAATATCTCATGACCCCACATGGTTAACATCACCAAGAAAAAAAAGAAGGCCCCTAATCTGTCCGAGAAGTGATAACAGGTCATACCTTCTTGCTCGACAGCATCGCGACCTTTTTTCCTTTGGATTTTGTTGTCTCCTTAATCTGTCATACATGTGTACAGATAATACCCATTTTAGCAATAATCCTTTCTAGTATATACAAATGGTTAGCCAGTCAAAATAATGTTTCTGCCAAAACATATAACATTAAACAAATGACAACACTACACAAATGCCACGAAAAACCATCAACTACTCAATATGATTGCTTTAAGAAATCACATGGTCTCAGGATCTTCATTTTTTATTCAATAAATGCTAAGGAAGTAAGGCCTACTCAGATTACTTGTTTTTATTAGACAACCTAGTCAGTGTACAAAAACCACCAACTACTCAAGAGTCCAATGTTTTAGGGTAACATTTTATATGTCTAAGCTTCCTACTTCTCATGCAGAAAATATTCCCAGAAAGGAATAATAAACTTCATTAGAGAAGTTGGTTATTACAACCAAATGGAAGGATGAGGTTATCGTGTCATAGAAGACCACTTGGGGACGGTAGCAACTATGGAAATTTTATTTAGCCATTTTCATTTTTGTTCAAATAATGAACTATCTTTCTTCTAGTAAAAGTTGATCAGAAAATAAGAGTAAAGAAACTCAAAGAACTTCATGGCATAAGAATCATAGATAAGAGTAATGAACTATCATTTTTTTACTTTACCCATAAAGCTTTTCAAAATGCCTATAACAATATACAAGAGTAAAGAAACTCAAAGAACTTCATGGCATAAGAATCATAGATATGAAGTAATAAGATCATTACAACAATTTAACAACTCAAAAAAACACTATCCAGGATACCTAATCGAAGCCAAGTCGTATGTGTTGTCCCTAACTTCCCCAAATCGAAGCCAACACAGAAATTACTAAACCTAGCCATTCAATCGTTTCCCCTATCCACAAGAACGACTCCGCTTGCCATTGACAAGTTATCAAAATCCAATTTTCATTGTTTCATGGGGGTTTTCTTTCCGATTCTGCCCTATTTGGACCTTCAATTTCATCCTCAACTAAGCATCAATGGCAAATCCCCACCCCTATCCCCAAACCGCCCACCACACACACGGTTAGGGTTTTACATTCACAATTTTTCAACCCCATTCACCCAATTCTTCCCACCAGCCCCAAATCGAAATTGCATGCATTCAAACCCCAAATTGCCATAAAAGGAGAAAGCTTAGAGATAGAGAATGGGAGATAACCTCTCTTCAATGGCTGTTTGGGCACCAACTATCGTCTCTCTTCAATGGTGGGTCGTCCCTCCCTTCAATGGTAGTTCCCCCCCCCCCTCTCTCGGTTCCGACATCGCTCACCCTCTCCTCTTTGTGTGGTACTCAACTTCTCCTCCCTCGAAGCTTTGTCAATGGCGGTTGCAATGGTGGTTTTCCCCTCAAAGCCTTTTGAATTCCTACTGATTTCAGAGAGCGTTTTATGACTTAAAACACGTGATGTGATGTTCTCTTTTGCAACTATAATGAGTACAGTTTACCCGAAGCAACGGGTTTAGGAAACCGGTTAGATTTGCAAAAAATGGGCCTTTTTGACATTTTCGCAAATTGGGTCAGGTGGGTGTCATTTTTGCAATGTGTCGGGTTTAATGGTATATTGACTATCATTTTCTCATAAAATTATGGTAATTTGCATCAATATATTAATTTGAGTGTCACTTTGCAAAAGTACATGTGACAATTTGCATAGAGTTGGAAAATTGTCATATTTGCAAAATTAATGACTACTTGTACAAAAAATACTGGCATATTATGGGCCCTTCTGTCATTAAAGCAGTTAAATGTTTCTTCCTAAGTGGAAGAATTCTAAAACAAATAAACCACACTTTCATTGCATTGATACCCAAGTGTGACGAACCAAAGACCACATCTCATTACAAACCTATAAGTCTATGCTCAACCACATACAAAATAATCTCTAAAATATTAGCATCTAGACTAAAAAAAAATTAATTTCCAAAATCATCAACCCTATGCAGAGTGCATTTACTTCAGGGAGATCTATACAGGACAACATACTGATTGCCGGCCAATGAAATTTTCCATTCTTTCCATAGAAAAAAGGGCCAGTCTTGGATGGCTGTTAAATTAGATATGGAGAAGGCTTTCGATCTTGTTGACTGGGACTTTCTTCTCTCAGTTCTCCTTAAATTCGGTTTCTCTCCTCGTTTCATTGGTTGGATCAAGGAATGCATAACCACAGTATCTTACTCCGTCCTAGTAAATAACGAACCCACAGACCTATTCAAACCCGAATGTGGTCTAAGGCAAGGAGACCCCCTTTCACCATATCTATTCTTGGTTCTCTCTGAAGTCCTTGCTAGGGGGCTCCACAAAGAATCGACCAAACTGCACAGTCATTTAGGTATCAAGATGGTTCGTAATGGAACTAGGATTCCTTTTTTGGCCTTTGCTGATGATATCATTGTCTTTGCATCAGCAACAAAGACGGCCTGTGCCCAGATTAATAAGGTCCTCACCGAATATTGCTCCCTATCAGGACAAAGGGTTAACAGGCATAAACTGCATTTCCAAACATCACCGAACCTTACATCAACTCAAAACACCTTCATTCAAAATGAACTACAAATCCCTTACACAACTAATCTAGGGACACTGGAATGCCCTATCATTTGTGGTAAACAAACAAAGGAAACTTTCAAAGACCTTTTATAAAGTACTAAAGCACAACTCCATAAATGGAAGGCAAACTGCTTGTCCCAATCGGGACGTTGCACTTTGATAAAAGCAACATTAGCAGCAAAACCCCTACATCTTATGCAATGCTTCTTACTCCCCAAATCAGTACACCTGGAACTAGACAAGATCAATAGGAATTTTCTTTGGAATAAAGGTCCGAAACACAAACCACTTATTCGCTGGTTCGAGGTTTGCAAATCCAAGACGAATGGAGGTCTTGGACTGCGCAACTCTAAGGATATGAACAAAGCATTACAGCTCAAATTGCTATGGAAAATTCTGGCAGAACCTAACAATCCATGGGTAACCATAATCATGGAAAAATATCTCAAAGGTCAAGGTATCTTGCAATATAGGAGAAAGGGTGAGAGCTCCTGGCAAAGGAACCAGCTCAAAAAGTTAATTCCTCTCTTCAAAGAAGGACTCCGGTGGTCAATTGGTAATGGTGCTTCCATCAACTTCTGGCTGGATCATTGGTTCGGTTAAGCGCCTCTCATTTCTTTGGCTTCCTGTACTGACCTTTTGGATCTGCAAGCAACCGTCTCCCAATTCTTAAAATCTGATAAATCTTGGGATACAAATCCTCATCTAAACTCACCAACTCGGATAATATCCCCAAAGAACCCCAACTCATTTTGATACTCCAGTCTTTCCCCTCATTTCACCAAGCACTCTCACTAGCAATCTACCTCTAAGACTCCAACCCTTAACTTTGTTTTCACACCCGAGCACCCCTGCATACTCTGTTCTCGATACCCCCAAAGGTCATTTCTTACGTTTCTCACTCTTCCCAAGATATCACAACGTAGAACCCTTCCAACCACGCATCTTAAATAAAATCTTCTCGCTCACTACCTTACCAACCTATCCTAACCATACCTCTTAACCAAGATTCACCTAAGAGCTCATCGAAATCAACAAGCATTACCTCTTATAATTCCCGAACCCACTCGGTCCAACCTAAGTCAACACCCCTCTCCTGCAACTTTCCCTTACCACCGTCGATCATTCTAATCACTGAAAACCTTTCTCCACTCTCTGACCGCTCAACCAAAAGGACCTCACTCACATGTTCAAAGAAGAAGCAATCATGGACATTATTGCACATAAGGACTACATCATATCAACTAGCAGTTATATTAAATATCATCATTAGTTAATCATTAGATATTGCAACATGCCTCACGAGTCTTAATTTACCGTCATGCTCAAAATTATCACATAACACCATACATGAATAAAGTCAATTCAACTAGCAAGTTTCATCAGAACCTTTAACAGATAAACAATCCAGGTTTCACAACATTTGCAGTTCATCCTTTTAAAGGCAGAAATTTAGATCATGCTTGACAGTTCAGAGCATCTACGCATCAAGACATCGGGCACATTAAAGCTTTAAGGCAATCGAATCATATCATCATAACCAACAGACAATCAAGCAACAGTCATCACCAAGTCATCACATCAACAAGCAACTTTCAACATCAAGTTAGTGCAATATCACCATCAACAAGTTCAGAAAGGATTAGCAATCCGAATGGAGGACACTCCCACTTGCAAGTCATATCGTACTCAATAATCGCAACCCTCGAAGCGAGCTTGTTCCATCGACCTTGTCGATCCTGAGGCCCGTGGGTTATGGGCCCACGCTTCTGTTGCGCTGCTCTATCGCTATTCGACTTCCCGATCCTTTTTCCATGCGGTCGCTCGTCCAACGTAACGGGTAGGGGTCTAAGTTAGCGGAGATAGGGGAGTGACAAGAGCGGACGTCCCAATATTTCTCTCGGAGACAAAATGGACCAAATCTAAAGATGACACGACTAGAGACAAGACTCCTACCCGAGAATAGTAACGATGCCTCTATGGAAGTCCATTAGGTTACAATGGTGACAACAAGCACAAATTCATCATAGAGCATATCCATCACATTAATCCACACTAACATGCACCTATCCCGGGGCAACATTCGTATTCATATCAAAGACACAATCAAATCCGATGCTGATGTATACGAAATAAGCTAACATTCTAGTATTCCATGGAAGCAGATATGCATAGCAGCTTCAAGCAACATAGCTAGAACCAACAATGATCATATATGATTCGTAGTCATGCGGAATTTAGTGAGATAACGAGCATCATGCATATGACCAATGTAAGAGCATGGTATATACATCAACAAATGAGTCCAAATATATCATGGCAAAGTATATTATAATAATCAGATGAAGCGTCATACGAGGGCACATAAGAACAGCATAGTAACTATCACACCTAACAACAATGATCACATAGTAGGTTAAGGATGACATGTAATCATACGACGAGATACATTTAGAGAGCATAGATCCTACATTATTTTTTTTTTTACTTTTTTTCATTTTTTTTCGAATGCCCTTTTTTTCCTTTTTCTTTTTTTTTCTTCTGTTTTTTCGGCATTTATCTTTTTTTTTTCCTATTTTTGGCAATTTTTTTAGCCATATTCATGAAATATAATTATGAGGACAATGAAGCACATAACATTACACCTCTCTCAAAGTCTCTCAACATAAGCACAAACCATAGCTTTTCTCTCTCAACTCAAAATAACATCCATAACCAACTCTAAATCCTAATTCCTGGAAGGGTCAGGCTTATCATAGGCTAGGAAACATGAATTTTGTGGAGCTTCAAAAGAAAAGGCTAAAGGCCCAAATTGGCTTCAAGCAAAGACATGATGTAGGTTAGGTATGGATAAAATGTGGCTAAAAGGTGCTTCTATCACTTGAAACTTAAAAGCAATGAACAATGTATATAATATGTCTAAAAAATAGATAATCATGTCATTACTAAGAGGTAATTGCATAAGATGAGTAAATCACACAACAAAAGAGAAAGGGAATATAGATGTGATCCCTATAAGGCCAAAGATATCTCACTAGGACAAATTTTTGTTGGATTTCAATCATGCCTAGGAACTTAAATCATACATACTCAATTATATCCACCTAACATGTTTCACATGAAAACCAAATTTTATAGGACAAGGCTAAACAATCCAAACATGCTATGGAAATCATATGGTCACGCTAAAAGATAAAAGAGGACAAACATTGCAAGATGGGTAGTTGAACAACACATATTTATGCAATGCATGATATCTTTGGGTTTTTGACATTTTTCAATTTTTTTCTTTTTCCAATGTAATAAGATGATGAAAAAGTAAACATGAATATATGAATATATGACAATGCAAACAAAACTATAGAACATAAACATGAATGCAAACAATAGAACATAAACATGAATGCATGAATCTAAGAATGCTTCTGAGTCCTAACACAACAAAAAGCATGCATGCAGTCCTAAAACAAACAACAAACCAGCACATTCCCCCCAATTGGGGCTATCTAGAAGCCTCTTTCAATCTGCAATGGGAAGGACGTCGTCCATATGACGAAGGAGCCCCGTCTTGGAGAAATGGTTAACCCTCTCAATCTTGGAGAAATGGTTAGCCCTCCCAATCTTGGAGAAAAGGTCGTTGACCCTTCCAATCTTGCTTGATAGTGTCGGCACGACCTTCCCTCCTTTAGATTTAACCGTGGCTCACTTGTTGTTATACTTGAGATACAAGTGTGTACACTAAAGGTTACAAGTTACTAAAACAAGTGCCAATAATTACAAAATCCGTGCCAGTAAAGAAAAAATCTGTGCCAGTAAAAAACAATGCATGTTAGAAATAATTTTTCCCGTTCCAAAATCCACCGGTTAATCACGATTTTCAGTTCGATTTTCAGTCCCGCAAGCTCAGGGAGCCACCAAGAGCGCTGCACTATTCAAGCTTTCGAGAGGGCCGCCGCACCAGTCGCCTAGAGCCACCACGACTGTCGCCCTTCACCCCACCACCCTCAGCCTCCGGTCTTCACTTCTCCTTCTTCCTTCTCCTTTTTCTTTTCTTTTTTTCTTCTTTAGACACTCCGGCTGTGTCTCGGAGATACCACCACGGGCACCGCCCTCCACCCCGCCGCCCTCAGCCTCAGGCCTCCACTTCTTCTTCTTCGTTCTCCTTCTTCTTTTATTTTTTTCCTTCTTCCTTGTCTTTCCCCATGTGCAACCTGCAATGGTGGGTTTTGGGTACCTGTTATTTCTGCAAAAAAAATTGGACAATTTGCTACATTTGCAAATTTGTGTAGGGGGAGTTACTTTTGTCAAGGGCCCATTTTTATGGTATATTGGGTACCATTTTCTCTAAAACTATTAAGAAGACATTAAAACGTTTATTGACAAGAAAATACCCTTGGCGTACAACGATATTCTTATGTCTTGCACATCAAGGACATTAATTTAATAATAATAATAAAAGGTTTGTCTACATGTTTATATATCTATATCTATATAAATTCTTAATTTAGAAGAGTTTAGACGGATGTGTCAATCTTAGAGGCATTTTAAGAGTTTTGACCAATCATATTTTTCCTTTTCTCTTTAATTTTCCTTTAATTCTCCTCTTTTCTTTAATTCTCTTTATTTTCTTTAATATTTTTTAATCATCTGAACCGAAAGACCCTTTCCAAAGGCTCTTAGGGTTGTTTTGATGTTCAGTTCATACCCTTATAGCTAACGCCTACCCATCTCCTTCTCTGCTCAGTGCAATCCCTCTAGTTGGATGAGTAGTTCGCCATGGCTTCAGCATCACTAATCCCATTGCTTCTGATGCCTATCTCCTTCTCCAAATTCATCCTTTCATCCCTTTATCCACATCTTCTAATCCTAATCGACCTTGATCACCAGAGCCACCCACGATTTCGACCTTGAAGCAATAGTTTGCCATGGTCGCCACTTACTTGCCACCACCCCTTTTGATGTCCATCTCCTTCTCCGAATTCGTCCCCCCCCCCCCTTTTTTTTTTCTTATCCTTCCTTTTAAATTTCCATTTCGTAACCCTAAAATAAAACTCAAACATATGAATGATCAAGTAGCCCGCATGCATATCCATCCAATTCTCACAGGGATAAAGGTGTTTTTCTCGCTCTCATGTGTTTAGGCTTTAAACATATTTCTCAACTCAATTCTATATGCAAACATCAATCTTAAATATTGGCACTTATATAGCAATATCTCCACCAAATACATCAAAGTAAATAAGCAACATTAAGAGGACTTTCACTCAATGAAAATCTTCAAAGAAGACTCCATTCGGTGGGGTTGTAATGAGGCTTGGTAAAACATAAAGGCAAGGAGTAGATTTGGCTATGTGGTGCTTTCAATTACGGGAAATAAGATTCCTAAAACTTTCAACATAACTCAAAACAATTCAAAAAGATATCAAGCTCTCATAAGAATAAGGAACAACTTTCAAAATAAACTCCCAACCAAATAGTTTATCCAACTCTCATATGAAAAAACAAATACTAAGGCTCTTTATTTCATAATATAACAAAAAAAAAATTCACTTTTTTTCTTTTTCCTTCTTTTCCGATTTTTTTTTCTTTTTTTTTCAGTTTTTCTCTTTTTTTTCAATATTTTTTTCTTTTCTTGAGCCAAATGAATAAAATACAATATGAGGAAAATAAAGCACATAACATTACATCTCTTTGCAAAGCTTTCTAACAATAAGCATAAACCTTAGCTTCTCTTTCTCTACTCAAGATGATCAATCCCTAACCAACTCTAAATCCTAATTCTCGGATGAATCGGGCTTATCATAGGTTACTCAATATGAGGAAATACATGAATTTTGTGGAGCTTCAAAAGAAAAGGCTAAAACTCAAATTGACTTCAAGCAAAGGCATAATGTAAGGTAGATATGGATAAATATAGGCTAAGAAATAATTGTCTCTATCATATGAAACTCACAAGCAATGATCATGTATTTCAATTGAACTCAAGAATAATAATCATGTCAATACTCAGAGAAAAATGCATAAGAAGAGGGAATCACACAACAAAAGAAGAGGGAATATAGATGTAATCCCTATAAGGCCAAAAATTCTCACTAGGACAAGTATTTATTGGATTTCAATCATACCTAGGAACTTAGATCATACATGCTCAATTATATTTGCCAAATCATGCTTCACATAAAAATATATAAAGATAGGGCTAATTTCATCCAAATTTCCATGAGATTTATATGATTTTAATGAAAATAAAATAGAGGACAAAATAAGCTAGATGGGTGTCTAGATAATAACATATATATAAATATATATATATATATGTGTGTGTGTGTGTGTGTGCATGATATTTTTGAATTTTTGACATTTTTCATTTTTTTATTTCGCATTTATAATAACAACTTAAATGTAAACAAGATGCATGAATAACTAAATATCAAAGTGTGAAAAATTACACAAAATAATCTAAAAGAAATTAAACATGAAACTGAATTTAAATATGAACTAAACTAAACTCTAAATCTCCTAAACTAATAAACTCTAAATCTCCTCCCCTACACTTAAATGTTCCATTGTTCTCAATGCAAAAATAAAAAGAACAATGAAAATAAAGAATAGGTGAAGGAATGGAGAAACTAACCACTCAATGGGCAGGCGGATGGTGGTTGCCAGACAACTAGCGAACCTCAGCAAGAATATGAGCAAGGTTTGTCTAAATCTCAATCATACGACGAGAGATGTCCATGAGGTCAGACTGGCGCTTACTCTCTAAATTTATTAGACACCAATCAAACTCTTTCAAAATAATGTCAATAGGATCAGATTCTGTTGCAATACCAAAGTCTTCCTCCTGATGTTCATCTTCTATTTGATCAACCTTTTCTGTTGAGTTCTCCAACTCTACCTCCTCTTAATTTGAAGGGATTTCATGAGGTAAGAAAATATCATCATGGCCAAGTTGGAAATCAGCAAGCATGAAACAAGTAGGTAAATCAACAGGGAGATGCAGATGGTGTTCTCCATGTTCCCCTGTAAACCATTGAAATTTCTCTTTTGAGCGTGGGACCCAGAACTTCTCAATGATGCTAGACCACGATAGTGCAGCAGTGTCATAAGTGTAAGTAGGACACAAAGGTCTCATCTCAATCAAATCAACGCCAATGTGGTAGGCAATCAAAGAAATCAAACCCCTGAAAGAAACAGTGTGATCATCACACCGATATGTTGTGCAAAGCATCTCAGTACATGATCCTAAGAATAGTTGAACCTAATATGGAGTTCGTGTGGCCTCAGGATTCAAACAGTAAGTCCAAGCACAAACTCTCATTAACATCATGGTTAGTGGAGGATCGGGAGGGGGCTCGTGGTGGCTGAAGCCCCCTAGCTCGGAAGAAAAGCATAGGAAAAATTATTTTATATGGATTTTTTTGTAATTTTTACTCATTTTATAGATAAAATAATGTAAAAAGAGTAATGAATCATAAAGATAGATTAGATTAGTTTGAAAGGAGGGATATTTATTATCTTGAGGTCATGAGTTCAATTCCCATTGGCTTCACTTTTTTACAATTTTTTTCTCTATTAGTTTCATACTACTAAAAATGCCTAATTAAATACCAAATTTAAGGTTTTCTCCAATATACTTAAACAAAAACTTTTTTTATATACACATAAAAAAATTCTCAATTTTTTTATAATTTATGTTTATTGTTTTTAAATTTTTCCTACTAAAAATGACTATTTAAATCATAAATTTAAGTTTTTTCCAATACATTTTAAAAAATTATTTTTCATATATACATGCAAAAATAATTTTCTCAAAAAAAAAATTAGCCAAATTTAAGGTTTTCTCCAATATACTTAAACAAAAACTTTCTTTTATACATATATATAATCCTATTTTTTAAAATAATTTTTGTTTTTTTTAAAAAAATTCTACTAAAAATAACTATTTAAATAATAAATTAAGGTTTTTTTTCAAATATATTTAAACAAAAAAATATTTTTCATACATACATGATACATGCAATAAAAAATTTCTTGAAAATTTTTTAGCACCCCCCAACAAAATTTCTGGATCTGCCACTGATCGTGGTTGGATCTACCAAACCAAAGAATGCAAAGTTGAGAACCCTATGACATAAGCGTAGCGCGGGATACGTGATCATATAATCAAAGTAGTCTGCTTCTTTCCGAAAGGGCCATCCAGTTGTTGTAGCCCATGTCTCATTGACTAGAGGATCGACAAGTGTATGTTGTCAGGCTGCTGACACTTGTCCAATGATTCCAAAAGCTTGAGCTATCATGTCCTTGGTTACCAAGTTCCTTTCCACGCTTGTAGAAACGTATCTCTTGTTCAGATGGTAGTCTGATAAGCATATTCCAAATGGGCATTATCGATTAGTTTAAGTACATTTCATTGTCATATATTCATGTTTTATTGTTAATTAGATTAGCACTCGTTTTGTGGGAAAGATCGGAATCTACGCTATTTCTATGGTTTTATGTAGATTCTTAGATCCGAGGCAAAAAACACGAGGAACGAAGTTAAGGGAGGCTAAGGCAAGACTTGGGAGAGCTTAAGGAAGAAGTCCTGAAAAGCATGGAACAAGCGAAGGAGCAACGCAACACAAAATCGAGGTCTAAGAGCAAAAACAAGGGCGAGTCATGAAAGTTGTCCGCCCGGTGAGCTGAACTTGTAATGCACTTTCTGGAGGCCTCGGTTTTTTGATCGATGCATATGAGCATGCGTTAGAAAGCTCTTTCCAACATCTACGTGATGGTGTTCTGCTGGAAATTCTCTAATAACTAATGGCTATCCACTGCAGTAGATCAAGTCAGCGACATCATGTATGAGCAAGTGCCTGAGTAGAACTCACTGCCAGCGAGTCGATTCAGCCCGAGAGCTAGCAAGTGGATCCACTCCAGTGAGTGTGTCATGGCAGTGGATGGAGTTTGCTTCTAGCGGAATCAGATCAGAGGGCTTCGACGATGAGAGCTCGCTCCCACAACGGTGGCTAACTTCCAGCAAATGGAGACTCACTGCCAGTGAATGAAGTCGCTACAGTGGATGGATTGACTCGCTCCAGCGGATGCTTTGTTTCGCTGCAGCAAAAAACTTGTCACTACCAGTGGAATCGAACAAACTTGACAAGCGCCCAAGGGAAGAAGACTCACGACAGCGGGTTGGTAGCGAGTAGCTAGCGAGAATCCAATAATAAGTCTTCTGCCAGTGAAATCGGTCGCCGAATTAAATTTGGAAAGCTATATCTTCTATCTGCCTTTTAGTTTAGGAAATTCTATCTAGTTAGTTTATCTTTTATCTTGTTTAATTAGATTTTAGGGCTATAAATAGGGGTTTTTAGGGATGATTTGATATAATTCATTAAATAAATTAGAGACATTGAAGAGAAGAAAGTTTAGGTAATCCATGTTTGGCTAATTTTCTAGTTTTTACCTATAATTTCGAGATTTTGTTGGTGGTTTTTGAGTTTCTAATTCAAGTTATTTTTCCTCTATCATTCATTCAACTACTTTGTGTGATACTGCTTTATGTTATTGGTGTTATATTGATTAGCTACCTTGATAATATTGATTTCTTGCTAGGATTTAATACTTTCGTATTTGTATTATTTCCATAGTAGCACGCATAAGATTGTGGATTCCATATTTGAAGCATGCTTATATAGTGAGTTGACATATATCTTAAACATTGATTTACCGTGTTTAATTGGTGTAGGCGCTTCGCGTTGACTTGTGCGTTGTAGCGGCCCGGGATTATGATTCCCAAGTTACGTTTCAAGGGATAAAACCCCTCGTTAGGATCTTGCGCCCCGAGTACAGGTTGAAGGTTTGAAATCAAGGATTTGTAGTTTAAAGCGGGATTTCGCACCCAAATCCGGAAGGTCTACTGGAGACCTCGGGATAATCCCTGTACCTGTCCTAAGTCTACAAAGCGGAAAATCTTTTATCATGCAAATGACATAAATTCTGAAATGATACAACCAGTGTCGCGGCAGAGCCGAATCAAAACAGAGTATAATTAGGAAGAAATCTCATCAGTGTGAATCTGGTGAAGTCAGGGTTCAAACACTCACTCTACGCCATATGAATGGACCCCGTTATAACAGCACGAAATCAAGTAATGGAACGGGTACTTGAAACTATACCACAAAGTCAGGCCAAGTGTTCGCCTGCGGGTCCTTTGACCGCGCTGAGGACATATAATACGCCTATACCTAGAATAAGGATGCCTTCATGCAGTACTGAAATGTTAACCACACTATCATGCTCCTAATTCATATATGCAGAATATGAAGTAAGGCCTTAACAAAGAATACCAAGTGGTATATCCCTCTTCTACCACCACCCCCTTCCAGATAGGGTGGAGACTGGCCAGTTCGATGCTATAGCATATCACATCTCGTCATCATATCGTACCTCGTGCTCATCTCGTATCTCATGATATATATATATATATATGTATATGTATATATATATAATAATGACTCGAGGAGGACAACACCCGATGAAGCTGGGCTGTCCTATGACCCTAACAACAACTCTAGGACTCACAGATAACGGCCGTTCTGCATTCAAATGCATACAGAATAAGAATGCTCAATCGTATGTGCAATTCCTAAGCATGATACTACATGGCATGCTTTTATGCATATGCAACACCTACATACTATATGACACATCAGGCAGGAGGTCCTGGTTACTGAGTAAGCCCCGGAGGTACTTACCTGGTTAGAAGATCAGCAAAAGAAGAATCCAGCACACAGTAGTCACGATCACAGAATATCACCTAATTACATAACGAGAATATACTGAGTAAACTTCTATAATCTCTCTGAACACATATATCACACACTCATACAAACAGATAAATAAACAAGTTCGCATCCATCATACTTCCAGTTCATCCTGATCAATCATCTCCCATCTCATACCGTTCAACATATATAATCCGTCATCTTATCAGCTTAAGATAACCTCTATATCATTCTTAGCCAAATTCGCATATTACTATTCCATACTCATACTCTCCATAAGGACTTATATCATTATCGTCACAAGTATCAATCATTTAATCTCTTCTAAAAATCACCACAATATCATGCTATTAGTTATACGTATCATACCGTTAGTCAAACGATTTTATTATCATGCTAGTTAGTCATCGAATAAGTCTTATGCCCAAGTTAGTTTCAAAACCGTTTAAAATCCCAGTTAAATAGTTAAGGGTTCTGACCCTTGAAAATGTTCATAAAATTCCTTTTTCAATTTAATTATTAAATCACTTTCCGACCTTAAAATTATTTTCTAAATTTCTTTTTAAAACTTTAAATCTCACATAATATATTTTAAATCTCAATTAATATTATATAATATTTTAATACCGTTTATTAAATACTTTCAAAAAAAATATTTCCAAAACCTTTAAAGTCCCAACCGTTTTTATTTAGTAAAACCGACCCTTTATAAAATATCCGAAATAATATTTTATATTTTAATCCTCACACAATATTATAATATTTTAAAATATCATTAAATAATTAAATAATTAAACGAATAAACCCGAACCGAACCAAACCCATTTAAACCCAACCGAACCGAACCGGACCGAACCAAACCCATACTCATTAACCTCAAACCGGTTTAATGTTTAAAACAAATAATATATATATAAAGGTGGGGCCCACGGAACCATGTCACCTTCTTCTTCCCGATATTTAAAGGAGATCTCCCGCTCGACCATGTCGGTGCTGCGCCGGGGCCAACGAGGCTCGCTTGCAACTCCTCCACGCCGATCAGCCAGCCCAGCTCGGCCCTCGCTGCCTCCTTCCCGCGCTCGCCTCACTGCCCAGCTCGCCCGCGCTCAGCTCGTCCGCTCTCGCGTCTATCGCTCAACTCGCCGCCTCCCTTGCTAGTTGATGCTCGCCGGAGCTCTTTCCGGATGCCCATGAACCCACCCGACTCCCCGCACTCAGCTCACGCATACTCCCGACTAGTCTAAGCATCATAAAAGACCCAGAAACGAATCGAAACGAGGATAAATTCGAAGCTCGCTTAGATGGGTTTTTCGCGACTTCGGAGCTCTCGATCGGAGTTCTAGGCTTCGTCGGTGGCTCGCGATGGCTTGTCAGACCTTCACCGGATATGGATGAGTGTGATGGTGAAGACCGCAAGTAATTTCGATCAAAAATGAAGGAGGGACGCTTACCGGAAGTTAACTTCGCGATTGATTGAAGATTAGAAAGGAATGGGCTGCGGTGGCTCCGTGGAGGCCCCGGTGGTGTCCGTTGTTGCTGCTGGTGGCTCCGTTGTTGCTGTTGGAGGTGTTGAGGGAGGGTCGAAATTGTGGTGATCAAGATGGTCTGAGATGGGAGCGAGAGGAAGGTGGAGATGGTGGTGTGAGGTGATGGAGACGGTGACGATGAGGATGGTGGTTGAAGATGGTGGTAGGCGGCAGGAGAGCGGGAGGAGATGAAGAATTTGAAGGAGGGAGAGATGTGAAGTGATGGGGAGATGGCGTACAGAAGAAGAGGAACAGAGTAGCTGTATTTGCAGAGGAGTAGGGGAGGGGCGATGTGACGTGAACTGGCGGGGGATTTGACTGGTATTAATTACGGGCATCTGTTTAATTAAATACTCGGTAATAAATCCCGAATACGTGAATTTTGAATCCCGAAATTAGTTCCCAAATGTTAGTTTCCCCGAATCCCGCTTTCTCGATCAAATTGATTTTTAAAATTGAAGAGGATATCGCCATCCGATAATTATTTTCAATTCGCGAGGTAAAAGGACGGAATCGTTCGTCAAAATTTTAAATTCGGGTCCGAATTCGTTAAACGAGCTTTTAAGTCGATCTAAATTCATTTTTAAATTCTCTTTTTCCAGAAAATTAGGATTTTGAAAATCCGAGCCTTTACATCATCCACCTCTAAAAACAAGTCTCGTCCCCGAGACTAAAATCATTTTAAAACTGGGGATGAAGTTTGAAATTGGTGAGTCCAAGGATCATGCAATTTATTCCGTAAGCATCTCATAAGTGCCCCCATGAGATCATCACAATACCGTTGCCGTGATCATAATATCCCCAAAAGACCGTAGCAAGAATGTAATATAGGCCCCTACCTCATCCTTACTCCAACTCCTTGGTCATATCATAACTCTAAACATCACAACGTCCTCTTTAAAACATCGTTCAAAATTCCCTAAACCGGCGTTAGTCAAGAAAAATTTCAAATCTCAGGAGGTGGAATCATCCACCTCTAAGGGCTAATCCCATATTCTCTTCCTAGGTTCCATGTTATGGTCAAATTCCAATACTTCAGCTTCCATCATTTCTATCATCAAGCATCATATATATATATATATATAGAGTGGCACTCATATCACATATTAATAGCATGACCTAAACACGTCAAGGATAGTAGCATACCATAATATATTTAGCACACCATCATATCATCAAGGCTCATCACATCATATCACCAAGGATCTGCACACAACTACCAAGCATAAGCACGAAATCACGGAGATATCACTAACCCATCCCCAATCCAACTAGACAACTCACCGCACTCGCGAGGTCAAGGAAATATCTACGCTCGGCTCGACATAGGACGCAAGCAACTCGTCTAGGACATCCCCATAACTAGCCCAAATACTCTCCTCGGTCTCCCACGTGGCCTCCTCAGGGCTCCTCCTAGACCACTGAACTAGAAGCAAAGGAACCTCCCTGTTCCTAAGCCTCTTGACACGATGGTCAAGAACCCTCACTGGACGCTCCACAAAAGTATGGTCGGGCTCAATCTGGAGGTCCGAATAGTCAAGGATGTGGCTAGGGTCAGGGATATACTGGCGAAGCTGTGAGACGTGAAAGACGTCATGAACACCGGCCAAGGATGGGGGCAAAGCTAAGCGATAGGCCACCTCGCCAACTCTATCCAGAATCTCAAACGGGCCAATATACCTCGGACTCAACTTTCCTTTGATGACAAACCGTCGGACCCCTCTGGTAGGCGAAACTCGAAGCCACACATGCGAACCCACCTCGAACGCAATCTCTGTCTTCCGCTTGTCTACATACTTCTTCTGGCGATCCTGGGCGACTCTTATGTGCTCACGGATGCGTCCCACCTTATCAACGGTCTCTCTAACTAGGTCCGGCAAAGACGAAACCGTGTCCGCAGGCTCATCCCAACAAACTGGTGACTTGCATCGCCTCCCATACAGAGCCTCATATGGAGCCATCTCGATCGACGCATGGTAGCTGTTGTTGTATGAAAACTCCACCAACGGTAGGTGTCTGACCCAACGGTCTCCCTACTCCAAAACACATGATCGCAGCATATCCTCCAAGGTCTGAATCGTCCTCTCACTCTGGCCATCTGTCTGAGGATGAAAAGCTGTACTGAAATGCAGTCTGGTACCTAGGCTCTCCTGAACCTGATGCCAAAACCTCGAGGTAAAACGTCCATCCCTGTCAAATACGATCCTCTCCGGTACTCCGTGAAGTCTCACGATCAGGCAAATGAACTCCTCAGCTAACCGCGATGCTGACCATGTCTCCTGAATCGGAATGAAGTGAGCTGACTTGGTCAACCTATCGACCACGACCCAACTGGCGTCGAATCCTCTGACGTCTCGCCTCAGCCCAGTGACGAAGTCCATTGAGATATCTGTCCACTTCCACGCGGGAACTAGAAGCGACCTGATAAGTCCTCCCGGTCTCTGGTGCTCAATCCAAACCTGCTGGCAAACCTGACATCTGGCTACAAAATCTGTGATGTCGGCTCGCATCCTCTGCCACCAGTAATACCTCCTCAAATCCTGATACATCTTATTCGTCCCTGGATTGACAGAATAAGGAATGGAGTGAGCCTCCTGCATGATCCTCTGTCTCAGATCTGATGTCGACGGAACTACAACTCGGCCCTGAAAGGTCAGCATCCCATCTGCTCTCTCTGCAAGCTCTCTGAACCGACCCTGGGCCATCCGATCCCTCAAAACTGCAATCTCTGGACAATCTGCCTGACCTCGGCGAATCTCCTCCGTCAACTCAGCCTGAACCTCCAAGAATGATAACTGTCCACTCTCCCGCTGAACCCACACCTTGAAGCAACACCTCGTCAAATCTGTCTGCAAATCCTTCTGAGCTGTAAGCCTCGCAACTGATGCCTCCTGGTGATTCTTCCTACTGAGCGCATCTGCTACCACATTGGGCTTCCCTGGGTGATAAACTATGTCCAAGTCATAGTCCTTTAGAAGCTCTAGCCACCGTCTCTGTCGCATGTTCAGCTCCTTCTGAGTGAAAATATACTTCAAGCTCTTGTGATCCATCATCACCTTGCATGAAGTGTCGTACAGGTAATGCCTCCAAATCTTCAGAGAATGAACTACAACTGCCAACTCCAAGTCATGAACGGGATAGGACACCTCTGCAGGCTTCAACTGGCGTGAAGCATAAGCGATGACCTGATCTCTCTGATGCAGAACACATCCCAATCCAGAATGTGAAGCGTCTGTGTAGATGACGAAGTCCTTTGTCCCATCTGGTAACGCTACAACTGGAGCGGTCGTCAGCTTCTCCTTCAGAAGCTCAAAGCTGGCCTGACACTCTACACTCCACTCAAACGGAACATTCTTCTTCAGCAGCTGCGTCATCGGCCTAGCAATGCTCGAGAAACCCTAGACGAATCTCATGTAGTAACTAGCCAATCCTAGAAACGAGCGGATGTCCCTGACATTCTTGGGCACCTCCCAAGCAACGATAGCATCAATCTTCGCCGGATCCACGGCGACTCCCTCAGCTGAAATCACATGGCCTAAGAAAGCCACCTCTGTGAGCCAGAACTCACACTTGCTTTATTTCCCATACAGCTGATGCTTCCTCAGCGTCTCGAGCACAATCCTCAAATGCTCCTCGTGCTCCTCTATACTCCTCGAGTAGACTAAAATGTCATCTATGAAGACGACGATGAATCTGTCCAGGTAGTCGATAAACACGTGGTTCATGAGCTCCATGAAAGCAGCTGGTGCATTGGTCAGCCCAAACGGCATGACCACGAACTCGTAGTGACCATAGGGGGTCCTGAAAGCAGTCTTCTGGACATCCTCTGGCTTCACTCTCAGCTGGTGATAACCCAACCTCAAATCAATCTTTGAGAAGACAACGGCGTCCTGCAGCTGATCCAACAAGTCGTTAATCCTGGGAAGGGGATAACGGTTCTTCACCGTCGCACGGTTCAGTTCCCTATAATCGATGCATAGCCTCAATGACCCATCTTTCTTCTTCACGAACAGCACTGGTGCTCCCCAAGGTGATGCACTGGGCCTGATGTAACTCTTCTCGACTAGCTTCTCCAGCCGAGCCTTCAGCTCTGCCATCTCCGTCGGTGCCATGCGGTAAGGGACTCGCGAAATGGGCCTGGTGCCTGGCTCTAGCTCGATCGCAAAGTCGACCTCTCTCGGCGGGGGAAGTCCCGGTAGCTCCTCTGGAAACACGTCTGTGAAGTCTCTGACAACAGGGACATCTGACAAGCTGGGATGTGCACGATCCACCTCTTAAGCGTAACACCATTACCCGACGCATCCCTGATCCAGAAGTCTAGCGGCTCTGACTGCGCTGATGAGCGCCCCGTTCCTTTTGGGGTCACTCCCCCAAACCTGGTGCTCAGTCCCGTCGTCTGCCAAGATGGACACCGTCCTCGTCCTCAGGTCGATAATCGCTCCATAGTGGTCCATGAAATCCATACCCAGAATGAGATCATCCATCCTCAACGGCATGACAATAAGGTTGGCTGGCCACTCACGCTCACCTATACAGATGGAGCACCCTAAAATCTCCCGACTCGTCCTAACTTTTGCCCCGTCCGCCAGACCAATAGTAAGGGGTGAACCACTCGTGCAACTTAGGCTCAGCCTAGCAACGCACGCCTCTTCTATAAAGCAATGAGTAGCACTAGTGTCAAACAATATAGACAAGCACTCATCATGGAAGTGTATAGTACCTGCGGAAGTAGGGGCGGTACGATCATCAGCTCTCATTTGGAACACGCGGGGCGGTGGGGGTAATGCTGGTCCTCAGCCTTCGGAACTCTGGCCACGATCATACCCGGACCCAGATGGTCCTGCAGATGACAAACCTCTACCCTGACCTGGCCTTGACGGCCCTCTGCCTCCACGATCATAACCTCTACCTCCTCTACCTCCTCTACCTCCCCCTCGACCTCTATCAGAAGCATCTCCTCGCCCCTGACCCTGGGGATAAGTCAAAAGTGGCGGCTGAGGAGCCACAGGAAGTCTCGGTGGTTGTGCAGTCGGTGGGGCTCTACCGCCCTGGGGACAACGGGCAGGTCTGTGTCCCATGGTGCCGCAAGTGAAGCAGACAATCGAACGATCTGGGCAAGAAGCGACATAATGACCTCTCTCGAAGCATCCATGGCAAGTGACACTCCTCACTCGTGCATCTCCTCCATAAACAGCTGGGACGGGCGGCTGAAGTGCCCTCGGTGCAACTCCGTGATATCCTCCTATAAATCCTCCTCCATAGCCTCCTCTCCTGGATCTGTCATCTCCGTGACCATCCGCTGGTCTCGCTCTCTTCGCCTCAGGGCGAGAAGTGGTGTATGCAGTCTCGGACAAGATCCGCTGCTGGTCGTACAGGAGGATGACCTCTAGGAATCGATCAAAACTGACAGCTCCCAAGCTGGAGGCATGCAGAAGTATGGGAGGCGGCAGTCTGATAGATAACATGCGAATATGGCTCTCATCGGAAGGGCATAAGTGAGCACAGTAGACCAGCTCCTTCTTGAACTGGCAGACAATGGTAGAGACAGAAGCTAATCGGTCGTAGTAGCCCCGCAGAAAGGATACCTCTCGGGCTATCTGATTCCCAGGAGGGCGGTACTCCCTCAGCATCATATCCTTAAACTCCTCATAGGTCCACTCAGCCTGGTCTATCTTCTGTACAGACCAGCGGTCAAAAGCATCTCTCTGCAGACGGCCGGCGACAAGTCTTTGTCTCTCGGAAGTGGGTACATCAACGTGGTCGAACAACCCCTCCATCTCATGGAACCATCTCTCAATATCCTCCCCAACCTCTCCAGTAAATGCCGGAGGATGGCACTAAGCTAGCGTCTTGACCCAATCGACGCGCTTCTCAGGGCGCGCATCGGCTACGGGCTCAGCTGGCTGAACAGGAACCTCGGACGTTGGTGCTGTAGGTGGGGCTCCTCCTCGCAACTCGCTCAGAATGTCGTGAAGCGCTGTCTCTAACTGCCCAAGCCTCGTCTCTGTGGAAATCGGAACCTGGTCGTCAGCCGGCGGAGGCGAAGCTCGCCCCTCAGCGTGATCGTCAGCGGTGCGCTCCTCGACGCTTTCAACGACAATCCGGTGAGGGCGTACCCTGCCATGACGTGCCCTACCCCCACGCCCAACTAAACCGTGTCTAGTATCGACCATGATGGCTACATGAACGATTAATTTAAACACTCAGCACAGAAGCACTCAACGATTAATATGATCCTCTTCGAGGAGGATCGCCCTCATGACCAAGTGCATATATGTATATAAATGTAAGCATAGAGACGATCTATGCCGTCCTTCGAGGGACGGCTGACCGGAGGGGCAAAACCTCATGGCCTCCTAACTCGACACTCCAACCTTCGTGGTGTTCCTTGGAGTCTTCTAGGCCCATCTGTAAATAAAAGCTAATATTTTGCCTACCGTTCCCCGAGTTCTACATCCATAAGGGAGGTCTATCACTTTGGTCACTACCCACGAGATTGTTTCCCCTTTATTCATTTAGGTTTTAAGTCCAATTAAATTCATTTTTCCCCTTTAAACATTTTCCAAAACCATTTGAAATCATTGGGCGATTTTCAAAACCATCTTCAACCTATTGTACTCGGATTGCAAAACCTGGCTCTGATACCACCTTTGTACAGCCCGGGATTATGATTCCCAAGTTACGTTTCAAGGGATAAAACCCCTCTTTAGGATCTTGTGCCCCGAGTACAGGTTGAAGGTTTGAAATCAAGGATTTGTAGTTTAAAGCGGGATTTCGCACCCAAATCCAGAAGGTCTACTGGAGACCCCGGGGTAACCCCTGTACTTGTCCTAAGTCTATAAAGCGGAAAATCTTTTATCATGCAAAGGACATAAATTCTGAAATGATACAACCAGTGTCGCGGCAGAGCCGGATCAAAACAGAGTATAATTAGGAAGAAATCACAAAAGTGTGAATCTGGTGAAGTCAGGGTTCAAACACTCACTCTCCGCCATATGAATGGACCCCGTCATAACAGCACGAAATCAAGTAATGGAACGGGTACTTGAAACTATACCACAAAGTCGGTGCTGCGCCGGGGCCAACGAGGCTCGCTTGCAACTCCTCCACGCCGATCAGCCAGCCCAGCTCGGCCCTCGCTGCCTCCTCCCCGCGCTCGCCTCACTGCCCAACTCGCTCGCGCTCAGCTCGTCCACTCTCGCGTCTATCGCCCAACTCGCTGCCTCCCTTGCCAGTTGATGCTCGTCGGAGCTCTTGCCGGAGCCCACGAACCCATCCGACTCCCTGCACTCAGCTCACTCACACTCCCGACTAGTCTAAGCATCGGAAAAGACTCAGAAACGAATCGAAACGAGGATATATTCGAAGCTCACCGAGATGGGTTTTTCGCGACTTCGGAGCTCTCGATCGGAGTTCTGGGCTTTGTCGGTGGCTCGCGATTTTGTCGGACCTAAACCGGATGTGGGTGAGTGTGATGGTGAAGACCGCAAGCAATTTCGATCAAAAACGAAGGAGGGACGCTTACCGAAAGTTAGCTTCGCGATTGATCGAAGATTAGAAAGGAATGGGCTGCGGTGGCTCCGTGGAGGCTTCGGTGGTGTCCGTTGTTGCTGCTGGTGGCTCCGTTGTTGCTGTTGGAGATGTCGAGGGAGGGTCGAAATTGTGGTGATGAAGATGGTCTGAGATGGGAGCGAGAGGAAGGTGGTGATGGTGGTGTGAGGTGATGGAGATGGTAACGATGGGGATGGTGGTTGAAGATGGTGGTAGGCAGCAGGAGAGCGGGAGGAGCTGAAGAATTTGAAGGAAGGAGAGATGTGAAGTGATAGGGAGATGGCGTACAGAAGAAGATGAACGGAGTAGCTGTAGTTGCAGAGGAGTAGGGGAGGGGTGAGGTGACGTGAACTGGCGGGGGATTTGACTGGTATTAATTACGGGCATTTGTTTAATTAAATACTCGGTAATAAATCCCGAATGCGTGAATTTTGAATCCCGAAATTAGTTCCCAAATGTTAGTTTCCCCTAATCCCGCTTTCTCGATCAAATAGATTTTTAAAATTGAAGAGGATACCGCCATCCGATAATTATTTTAAATTCGCGAGGTAAAAGGACGGAATCGTTCGTCAAAATTTTAAATTCGGGTCAAAATTCGTTAAACGAGCCTTTACATGCGTTGCCCACTCTTTCTCCATTAGGCAAGGCCAAAAACTATCCATCACGTCGACCTCTTTGAACTTCGCTTCATCTCCCTTCACTTTCTCCCTTTGGATACACATGGCCTGCTCCATGTGCTGCTCGACAAAACAAGGGGGATAGATGTGATGATGCAATTATAAGGAATGCATAATGGATGACATGATGCACTCGTAAGGAAGGAGGAATACCTCAGTAGCTAGCCAGAATATCGGAGTCCTCAAGGTCTCAAAGAATCCCTGGGCTAATGCCATCCCCTCAACCCCGATCAGTGTGGGTGCCCCCCTGTGTACATAAGCAAGAGTCAACATTGCACATGTTGTGTCCAAAATGAAAATGTGAAGAATGAGATCAAGATTGAAATGCACCTAGCCAACCACCCATCGAACGCCTCGATCTCCTCCTTTGTGATGAGACCAAGATCGACAGTAGCATATGAATGATGCACAACAATGGTCTTGAACTTGACTACACATTGCTTCTTGACGACGGGCGAGATGTGGCAGTCCTCTAGAGTCGAGGGTGCCTTCCTCATGCGTTGCGACCTCTGCGTCCCCTTCGGCTCAGCAGGTGTAGGTGGAGGAGGGGGCTCCCGCATGACAATGGGGTCATCTGCAGGGGTAACCGGTGTGGTGCCATCAGTGTGGGCCTTGGTGGTGTCACCATCCTCCTCTTGCTCCTTGTTGTCATCCCCTAGCGAGACATGCTCCTGCCATTTTCGCAGATAAACTAGCCATTAAATATCTCATCATTGCCGGTAAAGATGTTTGACTTGCGTGTAAATATAGTCTGACGATATCCCTTACCTCGTTTACTGACTGAGCTCCGGCCTTCTTCACATGGGTAAGGTGGCTCTTGATTTCTTCCACGACTTTCTCGAGGCAAGACAACTGCGTTAGGATCTTTTGGAGCATCGTTATAAGCCTCGGATCCGTAAGAGGTCTAGGAGTGGAATGAGGCCACGTTTGGCTTAGAGTAATTGCGACAAGGGGGAGTGAAGGCTTGTACTCCTTGGCAGCCTTGTCGAACAGGTCGTCTTCGGCCTTGTGGGGGTATCCAGTACCCAGGAAAATCTCCTGCTCAGCCTCGTTCGGTACAAGGGTCATCTAGTCATCGTTGCACATAATCCCATCCTCATTCTCTATATTCATGAGCATCTTCACCCTATCATAGGGGATGTAGGGGTTCGTCGACTTCCACCTCGTGCATCGGGGATAGTTAACCCCAGGAATCCTTTTTGCAAAGTAGTTTCTCACATCTGACACTGCTTCATACATCCAAATCTACACGGACAGAAGAGCAGATTTTTACTAGCCAATATTGACAAAAACTTTGCCATATTTAGTAATGACCCAGATATTCAAAACATATTTTCTACCAACTTTAAATCTCAAAAAGTTTCAACTCGTACGTGGAATGCTAATGGGAATCCATTGAGCGAGTAGCCGGTCCTCTTCTTTTTGCCTTGCACCCCCTGCTCCACCTTCCTCACCAGTGCCCCAAATAGACTCTCGTGGGTGGCCTCGTAACAGACCTTACCCCACGAGTACTTGAAGAATCAGTCGAGGTCTTGAACAAGGGCCACCACCCACCCTTTCACTCCCCTGCCCACATCTCCTGACAGTAGGATACACTCTACGATGAGGTGGAGGGCAAGCTTCAACATGACTAAAAGGTCCTTGTGTCACTCCTCTCTTTGGCCTTTGCGACCTCCCACACGGCTAAAAGGTCGGACACTTTCACCTTGTCCCTTCCAAAGAAGCTTCGAATGACGTCTTTGTGATCCTCCTTCTCAAAGTCCCGATTCCTTCCAGCACATTTCAGGTCGGTGATGAGACAAATTCCTTGATGGAGAGCCGGAGGAGTCGCCCCTGGAGCTCGTACCATGTCTCACACTTCTTCAATGTCTTCAACTGCCTCTCCAAGAAGTAATGGATAAGGGTGCAGCAATACAACACATTGGTTCCGATCATTAAAATGCCCCCTAGCCTGCTATCCTTCAACATTTTCCAATTAGCCACAGCTAGGACCTCGTTCATTCCTTTCAGTAAGCCCATCTTCAAGAAGTGGTTCGATCTCCCTCTGAAATACTTTTCTAAAGGAAGGGCTAGTGCCTCCTGCAAAAAAATCACACGATACGACACTATTAACATCACCAAGACAAAAAGAAGGCCCTTAATTTGTCCTAGAAGTGATTATAGTTAATACCTTGTTGCTCGACGGCGTCGCGACACTTTTTTCTTTCATTTTTCTCATTGTCTCCTTAATCTATCATACAAGTGTTCAAATAATACCCATTTTAGCAATTATCATTGCAGTATATACATATATCTAGCCAATCAAAGTAATGTTTCTACCAAAATATATAACATTACAAAAATGACACAAAATGTTCACATATTCATATGTCCCACAAATACACATGTTTAAATAATCTTAAAATGGTAACTAACACAGGTAATGAATGAAACAAACACCATACATACACAACTACACAATAGTGTTGATGTGCGCACAAATTGCCATATTTTTCATATGCTTTTATGTCCATTTTGTCGATATTTTCATGCATAGTGGTTGGGAAAGCATAAGAATAGTGTAGTTTATGTTTATTTGCCAATTATAGAGGTCTACACGAGTTTTTTATATTATTTCGCAGAAATCGAGGTGAAATTGGAGCAATTTGGAGAAGAGACGAAAAGTTGAAAAAGTACTCGAAGTCTACTGAGGAGTCGAAATCGACCATATGACTCAACATCGAGTGTAACTTATCACCAGAAATCGAGCCAAGAGAAGAACAATGCATGTCGACACAGACTGGTCGATATCGACTGAAGCTGTCGATATCGAGTGCCCCAAATCGAGTAAAAGATAGAGTTCGAGTGCAAATCTGAGGTCGAGTAGAGCTGGCTTGAGCTAGAAGAGAAGTGGTCGATATCGACTAGACCCTGTCTGATGTCATCCTCAAACGGAAGAAAAAGGCTCCACCTTGGGAGTCGTTGAAGAAACGACGTTAATTATTTTATTATTTATATTTCTTATTTTTAATATAGTCTATTTTTAGTAACTCCTATGTTAGTTGGAGTCTAATTATAGAATTGCTAATTTTTAGTATTTCTTAGTTAGGTTAAATAAGATGGTTAGGAGAGTCTATCCTTTAGGCTTTCTTAATTATCATAGTTTATTATTTTCTATATTAGGATTTTAGATTAAGTTCAATTAGTTAGGATATAGATTGGTAAAGCAATTCTTAGCCTCTAAGGAAGCCCACCAAACCCTAGTTATTTACCTATTTAAACACTTTTATACATTTAATAAAAATTAGATTGAAATAGAATTGAAGAAACCCTTTGGCTAAAGGGTTCTTCGATTATCAATCCCAAACACTTTGCATTCAAAAATTCAGATTCTCCTTCATCCTTTTAATCATTCAAACAAGTGCCTTTCGAAACCCTAACCCCAAACACAACCCAAAACACAATACACAAAATCTGCAGGAAAACCGTCGCAGAAACCCTAGTGCAGCCGTCGCTGAATTCCAGGAACCGTCGCCCTATCACTTGCAGCGGCCGCTGCATAGTTGCTGCCTCCCCGCCGCCACCGTCGCTGCATCATTGGCTCCGTCGCTGCAGCTTCTTCTCTCCTTGCGACTCTTGCCTTGTGTTGTGTATTCGTTATTGCCTCGTTTTTCGTCGTCTTTAATTCCTTCACTCATATTGAATCATACTTGTTCCCACTCACGATAAATCAAGGAGTTATTGCAAGATCGGGCCATCAACAAGTTGATGTTCTTGATTCGAAGCCCACAGGCGAAGGATCGGGAATAGCAACACATCATTGTCGATATCGAGTGCTGCTACAGACAGATCCGACACTGTTTTGATAGAATTCTATCCGAAGGAGTTTACATCTATCCTAAGTCGAGATCTTTTATCTTTCCTATCAGACTTTTTATCCTTTAGGGTGAATTCATATTTACCTAAAGTGATTTTAATTATTTACTTTATTTAGTTTTATCTTAGAAATAAAGATAGATTTTCTTATACTTGGATAGCGAGGTTTTAGATCTATAATTAGAAGCCATTAGGGTTGAGTTTTTAATCATCCACAAGCATTCAATTTTAGTCATCCACACACATACAATCGCAGAGATTTAGTATAGAGAGAGAGAGAGGCCGAGTGGAGTAGGAGGAAGTGAGAGCAGGTTTTTGCTTTGTTCGGTTGTACTCTTTCGTTTGCAATTTCAATTCAAAGTTTATTTTCCATGATGATGATGATGTCAATGATGATGAAGCGCAAGTAGTTCCCTTACTTCTAGGGTCGGGGTGCGCCCGACGATAGCCATGTAAGTTTATGCATCAAAGGTATGATTTTTATGCGATTCCGTCTTCTATCCCATATGCATGATTCTTCTACAAAAGTAGTAGGGCGATCCTTATTTGCATCATTGAAGCGAAAGCCAATCATATTGTGAATTTGGATTAATTATGAAATTGGATAGTAACTCTTAGGTTTTATGCGAGAGCCTCTAAATCACCTAATTGCTGGTAACGAAAGTTATTTGACGGAAAGGCATCATCTTTCATGAATTTGGCATAAGTCTTATATGATTATCGTTGTGGCATGAATCCCCGATCTTGGAGGTTTTTTAAGTTTATTGAAGTTTACAAATCTGAGTTTTTATTCTGTCCATCTTTCCCTAATCATTCTTACTTTCTTCGGACACTTTTCCGACACAAAAGGTTACGCTTTACAATTTATGTTGAAGACTTGAAATCGACTTCAGAGGTCGATATTGAGTGGCTGACCCGATATCGAGTGCTCTACTCGACGTCGACTGTTGCTTTTGTCTTTTGCAGGAATTTGCTGGAAATCGACTGATCTACTCGATATCGAGTGATCTTCTGGAGTCGAAATCGAACATGATTGCAGCTTAGGAACCGCTGACATACCTCCTCGTGAATTCGATCTTGAATACCCTACTACTACATCGGGAGGGGTTCTTGTATTTTATTTGCTTGGACAAAGAGAGTTGGTTTAGTTTATATTTTATTGATATTTATTTTCTAACTAGCATCCCTCCTTCACAACAAGTGTCAACCATAAAAAACGTATGTAATACACATATGACAACCCTAGAAACAAACCTACATTACTCTCAAATGACATCTTCGAGTGTAAAATTAATGGTTTCAATCACAACATACTTTAACACATAGAAACAAACTTACAACGATGTACAAGTATAACCCATTGTTAGCATTATATTTTGAAGGCAACTAGTCACCAAACACCCCCGATCTCGAAATCCACAAAAAGTTCCCAATTTCCAAACTAATATGCACTCATTCCGTCTACCATTCAACTTCCCCTTTACCACATCCAACATCATTCCAAACCCATCTCAATAGGGCAAAATTTCAGGTAAACAAATTGAAGAATGGAGGATGCTAGGCGCTCTCCCCTACTTTTCCAATTTGAAGCCAACACATAAATTACTAAACCTAGGGATTCTGTCGTTTCTCCAATCCAGACGAACGACTCCGCTCGCCCTTGACAAGTTTTCGAAATCGAATTTTCATTCTTTGATGGGGGGTTTTCATTTCGTTTCTACCCTATTTGAACCTTCAATTTCATCCTCAACTAAGCATCAATAGCGAATCCCCACCCCTATCCCTAAACCGCACACCACCCATAAGGTTAGGGTTTCTACATTCAAACATTTTACACCCCATTCACCCAATTCTTCCCACCGACCACAAATCGAAATTCCATGCATTCAAACCCCAAAATGCCATAAAAGGAGATAGAATAGAGATAGAGAATGGGAGATTACCTCTCTTCAATGACGGTTTGGGCATCGTCGTCCCTCTCTTCAATGGTGGAGTTTTGCTGAGCGTTTTTCTGAGTTCTTCTTTCTTTAAGTTTCGGCGTCGTATTAGGCAACCGGTTTGGCTGTCAATGACATTCTCCTTCTCCTCCCTCGAAGCTTTGTCAATGACGGTCTCCTCCCTCAAAGCTTTGTCAACGAAAGCCTTTTGAATTCCAACTGAAATCGGAGGAGGGGGTTTATAGGTGATGTGATGTTTAATTACAGGTAACCCGCAAAAAAGGGCTAATGACCCACCATTTTTGCAAAAAAATGGGCGTTTTGACAGTTTTACAAATTGAGCCGAAGGTGACATTTTTACAATGGGCTAGATTTGTTTTTGGTATATTGAGTACCAATTCCTTTATACTCCCTCCGTTCGACAAAACATGTCATTTTATTATTCACGCACGCTTTTTTAGGGGATAAAAACTATATAAAATATCTAGTTTTTAAATAATTTTTTTAACAATTTCGTATTTATTATTAATAAGTACAAATTTGTTAAAAAAATTTATAAAAAATTAAATATTTTATATAGTTTTTACATTCTAAAAAAACGTGCGTGAATAGTAACGAGTAAACGACATGTTTTGCCGAACGGAGGGAATATAAGAGAGAGAGAGTGTGTGATAGGGCCCTGAGGGGATATACACATGGGCCAGGTCCAAAGAAATTGTGCCTAGGTGTTGTGTCCGTCAAAGGCGGAGGTAGCCGGTTAACCATCGCCTTATCTTCATGTGACCAAATCTCCACTCTCACACCGTCACACTCTTCAACCCATGGCTTCTCCAGTGGCGTTCACGCCTCTCTACAGTGGCGCCAGCCATCCCAAATTGATTTCTGGTTTCTTCGGATCCAGACAGTCCTTGACTTTGAAGCCTTCCGTTTCTACTGGAAGTTCCATCTCCTCCCCCGCCAACGCCACCGGGTTTCTGAAACTTCATCCCAATTTCAGGATTTCGAAATTCTCAACGATGATCGGTGGAACAAGAGAAAGAGGCATCTTTTCAATCCGATGCTACGACCCCAGTGGCGATTCCGGAGATAATTCTAACCCGAACAAGGTAAACTGTTGTATATCTTGTTGTTCATTGCATCACCATTAACCTTGTGTGGATTTAGCCTAAATTAGGTGCTTTAATTGTGGAAATTTCCAGGTGAATGAGTTGAATTGGCCTATCCTTAGGCGTTGGAATGTGCCTTGGCCATGGCAAACAGTTTCTTTAACATCTTTAGCATGTGGAATAAGGTTTGGATTTCTTGCTTGTAGTGCTGGACTTGATGATAATCGTTTTGCTTTTCAAATCTGTGACTTGGTGGAATCATGGTTAATATTTTTTCCAGGCAGTTTCGTTTTGACAGGATTAATAGAGGCTGCAGCACTGCCCTATCTTGGAATTCAAATTGGGCAATTAACCATGGATGAAAAGGCGGAATTACTTTTTCTGGACCAAAGGTAAGAGCAAATGAAGTTTGTTAATGATGCTGTTAGTTATGTCTTCCATAATTTAGTGCCATGTGATTCTGTATCTTGTTTTGCATTTTCTAATATATGATCATGTATATCATTTTTTAAAAATACAATAAAAAAATGAATTGACGTAGTGTGAGTAATCTGAGGCTTAATTGATATATCCATGTTTGGTATACATTTTTCTTGTCAGCATCACAACTGCAGCTGTACTGGGAGTCTTGTTTAGTCTTACCAGCTCCTTTCAGCCCGGAGATGATCTTTTTCGATATGGTACTGATTTAAGTTTGGTAATGCCTTTCATTAGGTGACTCACTAATTACTTGATTAGAGATGCAAATTCATCCGTTCCAGATTTATTTCACTGACTAAATTTCGTCATTTGATTAAAAAAATACAATGAAATGTGTTGGAAATTTAGGGTTTGTGAATAGCTTTGAGGCGTGAAAGATCACTATCTTTAATGTGATATTTGTCACCTTTAATTTGTTGTTAGGGTTTTAGATAAATTCACCTCCTAGGATCATAGTTACATGATAAGAGATTCAATTCGAACTAGAGTAAGGATACGGGATTTGTTACTCCTGCCGAATCGGATATGATGGGGTATTTTTGCTTTTATATTTTTTAAATGAAACTATTACAAATCATGGTTAAAATATTAATATCAAGTTAATTAATTCTATATAAAAATTAATAAACTTCTTTTCGAAAAACAAAATCTCAAATTACTGACATAAAAAAATGTACACATACTTGTTAATGCATTTAAGGTACATATATTTTGAAAAAAAAAATGAATACAAAATTGAACACACACATAACAAAGAGTGAAATTGAATAGGAAAAAAAAAACAGATGAATCCACACAACCTCAATTGAATAAATTAGGTCAACCACACTCCGCCCTCATTCACGCACCGCCTGCTCTCTCCTTGCACGCCGCTCCCTGCTCTCTCTGTGCAGAGGCCGCTCCCTCATCTCTCCTCATTCATCAAAGACCGAGCTCATGTGGGATTCGTTGCCATGAACGAATCGATACGAGTATCCTCTCGAATCGGACACGAAATATCCGATTCGAGATTCGCCCTATTGTATCCATATCCCCGCTTCTATGCCTAGGATACAACAAAGTCCTATAAGAAATCTCTGACAACAAATCTGAACTTCTTGTTTTTTCTTCTATGAAGAAACTTTTCTTTTATAGAGGGAATGTCACTACAACTCAACTGCTAGATAGTTAAGTCAATAGATCACAACCATTGATCTATAAAAGATCTGGACCATTGATCTATGATAGATTTGGACCACTGATTTCATAAATGAGAACCAACTGAAACTAATTAAATTCAGGCTTATTTTTAGACTTTAACCAGCATTGGAGCTGAGGTATTTCTTACCACTTCTCCCGAGAGTGCCATTGTAAATGGGTCAGCCAATTTCTTACAAGGTCTTGACATAAATAATGGTAATTACACCTTCTTCAATCAAATGTCTAACATAAGCATGTCTTAAACTTATGTGTCTAGATTTTCCATTGTAGGTTTTATTATAAGCTCTAGACAATGTCGTTGCACTGACACAAACAGGTGGCATCGGATGTGGCCACAACTTTATATCTAGAAGAAATTTTCTCAATCACTTTGCTTCCTTTCCTGCTGCAGCCAATGCAATGAACTCTGATTCTATCGTGGAATGAGTTATGCAGGTTTGCTTCTTTGAAGCCCAAGATATTGCTCCCCCATATAGGGAAAACACCCAACCAATTGTAGGTTAACTTTAGTTCCGCTGCCCTCTTTAGATATTCTAGAACTCGACTTATAGCCTTCCAATGATTAATTCTAGGATTGCTAGTATACCTAGATAACTTGCAAACTGCAAATGCATTGTCAGGTCATACATTAAACTCCCAATTGCACTTGCATAATCATTTTGATAATTTAATCTACCTTCATTCTTAAACATTTACATGAGGGATCATAAGGGGTTTTGCTTCCTTAATTATAAGGTGTTTAAAGTTTTCCAACATCTTATGAATTTAATGAGGTTGTGTCAAAGTGAAAACCTCACCATTTTTAACCATTTTAATACCTAGAATAATATCTTCTCCCCCAAAATCTTTCATCTTGAATTGTGACTTCAAGAAATCCTTAGTGTCATTTATTCCCTCCATATTATTACTTATAATAAGCATATCATCAACATGTAAACATATTATAACACTATACGTGTTAGTGGATTTCATGTATACACATTTGTCTGGCCCATTATGGGTAAATCCATAAGATAATATGGCAGAATCGAACTTCTCATGCCACTATTTTGGAGCCTCTTTGAGTCCATATAAGGATTTTTATCATTTTACACACTTTCTTTTCATTTCCAGGAACTAGAAACCCTTCGGTTGTTCCATGTACAACTCTTCATCTAAATCTCCATTTAGAAATGCCGTTTTCACATGTTGAATCCCCACGGAATTTTGTCTCAAAAAATTCAGCATCTCTGGATTCAATGATCTGATTTGAATCCGCAACCAAGAATTTATAAGCCTTAGAATTTTCAGCATAGCCTAAGAAGATTTTTTTTTCAAAGCTTTAGGTCCCTGCTTAGTCCTCTTAGGATCTGGAATTCTATAATACACTAAACAACCCCATACTTTTAAGTAACTTAAATTGGGTTGCCTACCATTCCAGATCTTATATGGAGACACCTTAGTCCTTCTCGAGGGAATTCTGTTATGCAAATAACATGCTATCAGCTGTGCTTCTCCCCATAGATTAGAGGGCACTTTGGCATTCAACATCATCGAATTCACCATATCACATAGTGTTCGATTTTTCCTCTCAGCCAAGCCATTCTGCCGAGGCATATAAGGGGCTCTTCTCTGATGAATAATGCCGCTTATTTCATAGAATTCATTAGGCTCGTTAGAGAAATATTCTCCACCTCTTTCACTTCACATAATTTTAATCTTCCCTTCTTTCTGATTTTCAACTTCAGCTTTGTATATTTTAAAATTTTTCATAGGCTTCATCCTTTTTCCTCATCAAATAGACATGAGTATATCTAGACTTGTCTTGTGTAAAGGTAATAAAATACCTATTTCCTCCTCTTGTTAACACTCCATTTAATTCACATATATCTGAGTGCACAAGTTCTAAAATATCATTTGTTTTCTCAACAGCAGGAAAAAGTCTTTTAGTCATTTTTGCTTAAACACAAATTTCATAATTTTTATTTGAAGGATTAAAATCTCCACCAATCCTGCCATTTTTAGACATAAATTTTAGAGTAAATTACACATAACCACCCGTAAATTATGGTACTTTTCACATAACCACCCATAAAAACTTAAATTACAATAAAGTACCCATAAATTAGTTATCTTTTCATAAGACCACCCACCCATTAAACCCCTATTTGTTTTGTTTAAAAAGATTAAAATACCCTTAATTCAAGCTTATTTGTATTTAATGCAATGATTTATTTTCATAAGACTTCCCATTTGTTAAATAATCCGATTTTACTTTTATTTTAAAAAAGGATAAATTATAATAAAATTATTCATGTTCGGCTAATTTGTCAAATGATATGTAGAAGCTTAGCTTATTTTTGTTTACCAAAAAAAAAAAGCTTAGCTTATTTTTTCAATGATATGGTTTGCAATTTAAGATATGAGCTAATTTACCCTTCTAAGCAATAATCTTGTTTTATTTTAGATTTTATCCCTATCTTATTCAACATTTGAAGCAGGGGAGACTGTTAGGAGCTATTGCAAGTATCGACTCTACACATTGCAAATCCAATTTAGATATATATTGGTTGGAGTATTTAGGGTGGGTTTGAATTCCATTCCATTTTAATTATAATTCAATTATTTTTCTCGGTTTATGTGAGTCGTTGGTTGTATAGCTAAAAATCTCAGAAAAATTGAGGTAAAATAGTAATTTAACCAAATAATCACATACATTGGGATAAAACTATTACATTATATATAATTAATAAATTTTGGAATCCACAACCACCATTAATTTACCTTAAATTTTTTGTCTACCAAAAACGACCTTGTCTATTTTACATTATAAACATAATACAATCGGAATCCAAACACTTAGGGTTTGTTTGGATTCCCAAGTGATTATGCTTATAAGCATAATCACTTTAAAAGTGTTTGGCTAAAAAAATTATAAGGTATTTAAAATAATAAAATTTTAAAATAAAATACCTTATAAATTATGTCAATTAATTATATTGAGTGTGTTTGGATTCACAATGCATTATGCTAATTATAAGCATAATCACTTTTAAAGTGTTTGGTTAAAAGAATTATAAAATATTTAAAATAACGTAATTTTAAAATAAAATATTACATAGATTGTATAAATAAAATACTAAATATCGTGTTAAGTTTGTAATTACCTTATAAACTTAATGTAAAGTGTGGGTGGTCTTATGAAAACAAGTCAAATTTATGGGTGGTTTACTGTAACTTAAGTTTTTATGGGTGGTTATGTGAAAAATACCATAATTTACGGGTGGTTATGTGTAATTTACTCTAAATTTTAAAGATCTAAAATTCATATGAGCAAGTCTTAAGTGCCATAAATCAGAAGACTCAATAATATAAGCAGAACTAGGAGATTTATTTACAATATTGAGTTTAAATATTCCATTACACGAGTATCCCTTGCTTATGAACATTCCACCCTTAGTCAAAATCATTTATCTGATTCTACGAAAACCCTTAAACCAACCTTACATAGGAGACCTGAAGAAACTAGGTTCTTCCTAATCTCATGAACATGTAGAACGTTTAGAAGCTTCATGCTCTTCCCAGAATTGAACTGAATCTGGATACTTGCCATTCCCACAACCTTAGCCACATTATTGTTTCCCATTAGACCATCATCCTTCTCAGAAGCCTTGTATTATGTAAATTGGGAAATATCACTGCATACATGAACTGTAGCACCTGAATCATACCACGAGTCCTTGGTAATCATTGCTGTAGCCATGTTTAGTTTAGTCACCATGCCAATTTGTAAGTCTGAAACCATCGCAACAATTTCAGAAACCTCTTTGTGAGCCATCTTGGCTTGTTTGTTTTCCATCTCTTGTTGCCTTTTCTTAATCTGCACTCTCTCTTGAAGTGTCATGGTTTGTGACAAAAGTGGCACTTGGGTCTAGTATCATGACCATCTTTCTTTGGCTTTTTGTTCCTGTTGTTGTTGGCTCCTTCGTTGGACGTCTTCCTCTTATTTCTTGCACTCGTGTTAGAGTGTTCACCAACAACATTGTTGATCTTGGAGTCAGACTCAACTTGTTTGGTGTACTATTTCCTGGTTTCTTCCTCAATCCTTAAGAGGCTTTTGAACTTGCTCTAAGAAAAGTTCCTTAGTGGTGTGCAAGAGTTTCTTCCTGTAGTTGTTCCAAGAGTTGGGCAACTTAGCAATTATACCCCCAACTTGCAAAGCCTCGGAAATGTCAGTTTTCAACTCTTTATGTCGATTGACAATAATTTGCAGATCATTAACTTGATCCATAACGGGTTTATCAGCATTCTTAGTGAATTCAAAGTACTTCATGTTGAGAAACTTATCTGTCCCTTGATTTTCGTCGATGTATCTTGTCTCCAACGTTGTCCAAATCTCCTTTGGGGACTTGATTGCAGTAAATAGATTGTAAAGTCTGTCTGAGAGGCAGTTCAGGATGTGGCCTCTGCACAAAACTTCATCTTCATCTCTCTTCGTCTTCTATTGGATCTGAAATTACCTCCAAATTGTCATCCAGCACATAGGAAATCTTCAGGGCGGTCAGTAGGAACATCATCCGGTTCCATCAAACCGATCAAGTTTGAAAAAGTCTTGATTCATGGTGTAAGGGTTGCTGCTTTGTGATCCGGCCTCCATGACAGAATATCACTTTAAAATTGTTTGAAGTTTAGGGTTTGCGAATAGCTTTGAGGCGTGAAAGATGTTCTTTAAAGTGATATTTGTCCCCTTTAATTGATGTTAGGGTTTCAGACAAATTCACCTCCTAGGATACAACAAAGCCGTATAAGAAATCTTAGATAGCAAATCTGAATTTCTTCTTGTTTTTCTTCTGTGAAGAAACTCTTCATTTATAGAGGGAATGTCATTGAAACTGCCAAACAGTTAAGTCAGTTATGCGGTTAACAAAAGTCAAGTTGATCTCAGAAAAATACGAAGAGATCACAGCCATTGATCTAAATAACAGATCTTGACCATTGATAAATGAAAGATCTGGACAGAGTGGACCACTGATATTAGAAATCAGAACCAACTAACTAATTAAATTCAATCTTTTTTTAGACTATAACCAACAAAATGTGTAAACTTTTATTTATTGACACCCTTCTCTACTTTGTCAGATCCGAGGAAGCCATTTAACCTCCAGGAAGGATGGCTCTTGTGGGCAGGAATTGGGCTTATTGGAGCGATCGGTGCTATTGCTTTAACAGGGGTTGCCTTCTCCTATTTCGGAGAGCCTCCAAAAAGAGAGGTTACCACTGTGCATCTTTTGCTAATGCATTTTTCTTCTCTATTTTGCATGCTTGATAATTTGCAAGGTATACTTATACTTGTAAGTTTCATGTTTGCTTTGAATGGTGCTGTATTCTGCAGCCTGACTTTTCTTCGAATTGGCGATAATAAATACTCCTTCCGTTCGGCAAAACTTGTCATTTTAGGGTGTTATTTTTGTTCAAAAAAACTTGTCATTGTAGGTATTTTGCCATTCACTTTACAAAAATGCCCTTGATATGATTGATGGTTTGTTAGTTGTAGTTTTTGATAAAGTAAAAAAGGAAGGTAATAATTGAGGGTAAATTAGTACATTTGTTAATTGCCTTAAAACTTGTAAAAAAAGCTAAAATGACAAGTTTTGCCGAACGGAGGGAGTACTATTCAAGTAGTAACTATTAGTGACAGTTTTTCGTGGCCTTCAGTGTGGTTGCTGCAGAGGTCTTATAGTAGAAGAGACCAGATGCAGCACAATGTTGTTTTTACCCCAAAGTTTCTGCACATGCTTTATTTGGAGATGCTTTTCTTGTATGACGCCTGTCATTATCTTTATTTTTCCAAGTCTATGTGGATTCCATTTTCCTTCAATTTCCTAGTTTATGGGACTTTCCCATTTTCCCCATGTCTATTATCCTGAATTTTGCTTATGATATCTTCTATTTAGTCTAATGTTTTCTCATTTCCTTCATTGGTTGAGTGCAAGATACTCTATCTAGCTTCTTTCATTTATTTTCATTGTTTGGGTTCCTAAGTCCCTACATATTTATTACGGGAGGCATTGTTTTCCAGTGTTAAGAAATAGAAGAGTCAAATATGATGTAAAAGTGTTGTCCTATATATCAGAAGGTAATCATGTCTGCCTTGTCATGTTCACCAAACTGTTATCATATGCCATTTGTGGGCTGTTAAACTTATGCTACATGTAGAGTTTTTGTTATTGTTGGTGTAACACAAGCCAGTATCTATTATTGTTGTGCTTTGTGCTTCTTATGGCCCTTTGGCTCGTACTGGTGCTACTGAATCAATTAATGCTTTCTTTCTTTTCTTTTCTTTTTCTTCCTTTTTTTTTTGTGGTTTCAGACAGATGCCTTGGTTAGCTTACTTCCTTTGATTGGAGCATCACCTGTAAGGTAGACTTAGCACACACTTACTTTAAGTTTCAATTGCTCAAATTTGCCACTACTCAGCTGGAGATGTTTCTGTCTGGGATTTAAAGTTGACTGCCACTGAAAAAACATATTTCCATCTCTAGGCGTTAAGTTCTGATTATATTTGTGAATTGTTTTAATGTAACTTGCAGCACTGCCTGTTTGGTAGGAATAACTGGCATCCTTGCTCCAATTCTTGAAGAAACGGTGTTTCGAGGATTTTTTATGGTTTCATTAACCGAATGGTACACTTCAGTTTATTGCATTCTTCTTCAATCTGGGAATGTTGTATACATGACTTGTTTATCTTGGTTTTATTTGTTCAACGTTCCTCTTGATGCAATTCTATTCAAGAAAGATGTCATCTTTTGCTTGCTTTCAACATCAGGATAAAGTATATATTAATTCATTCTTTGAACAAATGTGCATGACCAGTTTTTTCGTGAAGTAGATAAATGTATCAATTTGAGCTTGTTCGCTAGCTGATAGAACTAAAGGTCTATCAAGAGAGATTTAAAAAGAGAACGAGGTCTGAGCCTCTTAATTGAACTGAAAATAAACAGGGTAGATACTCCCTTTAACAGATTGTGCCATGCATACTTCACCACATTCCCTCTTGCCCCCCTCCCTTATAGTTGCAACACTAGACTTGCTAATCTCTTCTATAAAATATCTAGTTTACCAAGTTCAACATAGCCCTGGAAGCTATATGAATCTGAAATTGTGTTTGCATGTACAATTCTCGTGTCGTTCTAATTTCTGGCATTAGCTTTTGGTTATCTAAAAGGCTCTAAGCTTACGTTCCTCTGCAGGGTTCCTACACCTGTAGCCATTGCTATTAGCGCTGCTGTGTTTGCACTTGCTCATCTAACACCTGGAGAATTTCCTCAGCTCTTTGTACTTGGTATGTCCCCTATTTTAGTTCTATGAATATTCTTGTAGATGCAGACTAAAATGAAGTCCCAGGGGATCAGGATTCAAATGTTGGTCAAAACCGTTTATCTTCTTAAAGCAAGGAACTCAGGAGTTGAATTTTCCATCCAACTTTGTGATTTAAATTCCCAAGTTTTGGGTCAAAGCATCGATTATTTCAGTTTTTGTCGCGAGGCTTAGAACCAGAAGTTTGGCCAACCTATACTCCCCGATTGTGTTAGTTTTTCAGCTTTATAGTGTTTTATATAGCGATTAGCGAATGTTAAGCTATGATGGATTGGAAAATCTATTTCTTTCTGAAATGTAGGTGAACTTGGCCTAGTCAGTAGTCTCTCTCCACTGTTTGGATTCATTCGACTTTTGCATATACTAAAATATATTTATGAAATGTGGGTGCCTTTGGCTATCTGTGTGATCATTTTCAGCAGAAAAAAGCAGACCAAATTCCTTCTTGTCCCCAATGCAGGGACAGCTCTGGGAATTTCATATGCCCAAACTCGAAACCTTCTGACCCCCATTACAATTCATGCATTCTGGAATTCTGGCGTAATCTTGCTCCTTACCTTTCTTCAGGTAATTATATCCTCTGCTCATATCATGTATCGGTCTATTGCTAATCATTCTTTATGGTTTATATATTTGTTGACTAGCATATGATATATAACCCACTGACCTGTTAATGTGAAACTCTACTCTGTTATATGATATGCATAAACCGCAGTCCTGATGGTGTACTTCTCGTTGTGGCTTGTTGTATTTGTAGCTTCAAGGCTATGATATCAGGGAAATCTTACAGGCACAGTAGAGACTCTCGCATTGTTCCTGTGTAAAGGTCACTCCTTCACGAACACATTGTTTCACGATTTCATCACTGAGAACAGCTTTTTTTATTTTTATTTTTGATGAGTCAGTTTGGCATCTTTGAAAGCTGATTGTACAAACTGTTAGCCCACAGCTTGAAACAATGGAAAGCCTCATTTTTCAGGTTGTCATATTTTGGCAAAACATAGCCTTGGATCTAGAAGCTAAGAACCTGCAGCATCTTTGAATGGAGAAGTCTGTGGGATTAAATTAAACGGTGGAGTAAAACAATGGAAAGCCACAAAGACAGCAAATTAAATTAGCAGGTTTTGTGGTCTAAGCAAGCTTGTCTTTGGGTTCCACAACTGTTGTGAGTTGTGACTGACATCCCTTGGACAACAAGGAAACCTCTAAAAACTTACACAGTATAACAGAATATATATATAGATCATTTACAAAGGTTGGTCTCCGGTTTTGAAGATATCATTCATCACAGATTCACAGTGATATCCTTATTATTTATTTGCATATCGTTGGCAAATAATATTCCACTCTTAAGATGAGTTACAGATTATAAACACTTTTTATCAAGTCTTGTTTAAATTTTAACTTGTCAATTTAACACCATTGATACATGCTGATGTTGTGAACTAGCTAGTCCCAACGTAAAAAAAAAAACTGAAGTTGATCCATAACGTAACATTAATCCTTTTATAAAACTATTAACAATAGAATCAATAGCATGAGACTGATAAGATTTTGAATACAGTTCAACTAAAGTATGGGGAAAAAAACCAAGTATTTACTTTGCTCGGATTTAGTGAAGCATATGGAACTTGAGACACCAAAGGAGCATTTAAAATTTTAACGGGAAGACGATATCCAAGGTCTAAAGGTCTATAAGAAAGAATTCGACTCCACCACCAAGTAGGATGAAAAATATATCAAGTGGGAAAAAGTCTTAATTATAACTTATTCAAACTCAACTTTGACCCCTTTGGCCCTTTTCCATAACGAGGAAACATCTTATGGCATGGTCATTAAACAGGACGGAAGCCGATCCGGACAGACACTGAACTAGAAAATAAAATTTTAGTGGATTTAGATGGACTAAAATTTTCATATATTTATAATTTTCATTAACAAAACTTTTATTGTAATAAAAAAAATACATAATTTTTATTATTTTTCCTTATTTTTCACCTATTTATTAATTTAAAAAAAATGGAGGGGGGGGAGTTGGAGCGGACGTTAGCCCGCCCCTAGTTATGTGCCTAGGCCCAGAACTAGAATATAGGAAAAGTATAAACCTAAAACTGGACGGAATATTTTCAGTTTTCAACCGAATCGAACCGAACCGAATAATTCGGTTAAAATCGAAACTGAATCGGTATAACCGCTTCTTGCTTTTCTTCTTCAAAATCTTTTGCTTTTTTTTTTGTTTTAAAAGGCAACAATAGCCTAAACAATGATATATATATTTTTTGGTTCAAAATTCTATTTAATAGTGTACTCACCAGTCACCGCTGTCCTCATTAAAAAATTAATAAAACTTGTAAAAGTTACCAAAAAATTAATAAAATTTGTAAACTATATAAAATCTTTCAAATGGAGAAGGTGAAATTTATGTCATCATTAAAAAATTAAAGGCAAACATGATGTATCTTGTCTTCTTTTAATTGGAAAAAAAGTTATTTAATGTATGTTTAACTCAAGATAAGTATGATTTAGGATATGTGATGTATTTATAAATGAAGAAAATGAGTCATTAATTATTAAATTTAAAAAAAATGCTAATTACTTATAAATTTATTTGAATTTTGATAAAAATTCATATATAAAATATTTTAAAAATGTACAACCATTTTTAGGAATAAAATATGAGAATTTTTTCATATATATATATATATCAAGTTTTTGTAAAAAATTTAGTAAAATATATTTTTAAAGCTATTTGAGATTCTAATTTAAATATAAAACGTAAAATTTTATAATCATCAATATATAATACTAAAATAGAGGCGTGAAAATCCTATGTGGCGGGCTCTGGTGCAATTCGCTTACGTGTCGTTCTCTAGTGCATTATGACCGAGTTATATTGCCACGTCAATTAATGAGCGTCCAATAAATTTCAGACATATCATACAACGACCTAATCTATATCTACGTGTCATCCTATGTGTATACGATAACTGATAATTATAATTTTTTTTTATCAGTTGAATAATAAAATCTTATCATCAAATATAGGGTAAATTGTAACTAATATCCCAACCTTTAGGGATAGTTGCTTTTAATACCCTAACTTTGTAAAATTTCACAAAATATCCTAACATATACTATTAGTTGCACTTAACACCCTGGATGAGATTCTTAAATTTTAAAAATTACCCACATCATACAAAAATTACAAAAAATCACCCATATTCATAAAATATTTTCAATAAACTCCTAATATATTTTAAAATTTGAAATTAAAAAATCTCTTACAATTTCAGCCCACCCAACCCACCATCCAAAAATAATTATAACAAGTATATAATATCTACTCCTTTCAAAATATAATATAATTATTTTAGCATTTACTCATTTAATATTTTAATATAATTACTCAAAATAATTAATTATTTATCTTAAACATAATACTTTTACAAAAATAAAATAATGTAGATTTTAATAAATAAATGGTATGAGATATGATAACCATTTGTAATAAATAGTTACATAATAAAGATATATTAAAAATAATATGGTAAAATTATTATTTTTTACCATATTATTTTTAATATATCTTTATTATATAATTATTTATTGCAAATGGTTATCATATATTTTACCATTTATTTTTTTAAATCTACTTTATTTTATTTTTGTAAAACTATTATGTCAAACATTTCTTATAGAATCATTTTTGTAATACCATGAAATTTGTGTGTGATACATTATAAGATGTTATGTATTAGTTTTAGTATATATAACATAATATTAACCAAAAAGACAGTATATATCGTATCAAATAATATACAGGGAATATATAGATGCACAAATCGACATGTATCGAGACAGACTTATAGTATAAATTTAGATTTTAATTATAATGTATGTTTTTTAGATAAATAATTAATTATTTTGATTGATTATATTAAAATTTTAAATGAGTAGATGCTAAAGTAATTATATTATATTTTAAAGGAGTATATTATATATATATATTATAATTATTTTTGGATGGTGGGTCAGATGGGGTTAAATTGTAAGAGATTTATTTAATTCTCATTTTTTTAAAAATGTATTAGGGATTCATTGAAAATATTTTATAAATATAGGTGATTTTTTGTAATTTTTGTTTGATGTGGGTAATTTTTTAATTTAAAAAACTTATTTAGAGTGTTAATTGCAACTAATTGTATAGGTTAGGATATTTTTTGAAATTTTACAAGGTTAGGGTATTGAAAGCAACTATCCCTAAAGGTTGGGATATTAGTTGCAATTTACCCTCAAATATATATTCATTTTAATAGAAATATTAACCATTATTTTTTATTTTTGTTAACAATATAAATAAAAAATATTATCATATTTTTTTAGTTATATTTTGATAAAATTTTATGCCGACTTATTTGAATAAATCTTACAAAGATAAATATTAGATTATCATCTTAGCCCTTAATTTCTGATTGTAGTAGTATATGAATGGCACACGTAATTAATCTTTATTTTTATTTTATTTTTGGATATTTTTAACAAACATAATAAAATCTTCATAAAAATTAAGATACTACGTACTACAATCACTAACTATTTATTTACCACCAAAATTTACGTATGTTTTTTTTTAAAAAAAAAATTAATTGCATCATGGACCTTTATTTAATAAAAAAAAATGTTAATATATGAAACAAAATAATTGTAGGGGAAAAATTATATTATTACCTTATCAATGAAAAGCTAAGTAATAGAGATTATTTGTGATAACTACTAAAGATATGGTAACAATTTGGGACTTGGATATAATATTATAATATATTTAAACACTTTAATAGTGATTGGTTAGTTTATTTAAAACATACTTAAAATAATATAAATTTTAAATATAAACTATTGCATAACAATATAAACCAAGACATAATTTACAGTGTATTTCATTTAAAATTTATATTATTTTAACCATGCTATAAAATAATTATAACTATATACAATGCATTAGAATCCAAACACCCCTTAGTGGAATATAAATGATTAATATTTATAATAATTTATAACTGATTAATATAAACGTAGTGTCTATTTAAGAATGAATATTGATTAAACTTACTATTACAAATTTGATTTGGTCAGATTATAGGATAATTAGAACAAATTAATTATAATTTATAAATTATAATTGTTTATACTTTATAGCACATTAATCATTTTTAATGATATTTTATTTCATGAGATTCTATCACAATATACCACCATATACATAATTTCATTGATTACACTATTTTAATGAAAAAAAATAACCTTATGACTTTGCGATTTTGATAAAATAGGGAGAAATACTTTATATATAAAAAAGAAACATGAGTACTTTATGTATAAATAAAAATTAATTTATTTAAATCGATAAAAAAAATTAGTATATATAAATAAAATTTATAAAAAAACCGCGTACGACGCGGGTAATAAGACTAGTATCATATACATTTGACAAAATCTTAATAGAAATAGACAATGAGTGGTGAGTTATTAACAAAAAAAAACTATTTAATAGGTGGTTTTATGTAATTTTAAATTTAATAGGTGGTTAAGTATAATAATACATATTTAACGGATGGTTTTATGTAAATTTCCATAAATTAAAGTATCCCATCCGAATCACTTTTATTTTTCAAAATTTGCTTTAAAAAAAAAGTCACAAAAACAGAGGTCGAAAACACTTGGATTTCAAGGGTTTGACCAACCCATTTATTTTAATAACTTTGGTTGCACGCTTGCAGCTCCAAACTCAAGGTCATGCAAGCAGACAAATTTTTAAGGTTTTAAATTAACCCAAACAAACAAGATTGGGTTTTCCTTTTTCACCTTCAAATTTTGGGGAAACAAATCTCTCTTTTGACTCAAAATTACTCCGTAGTTTTTTACCCAAATTAAATTAACTGGTTGGGATTTGTTTACTTAACTTATATATATATATATATATATATATATATATCATATGTAAGTAGGGGGGATTCAGCTTACCCATAATTTCAAACTTTGTTTAATTACAAGTTGTTGGTTTTCATAGTGAGAGATTTGATGAATTATATGAGTGTTTAGCAATTTGAAGTCCCAATAAAATCAAGATTTCAAACTGGTTAGTACACCCAATTCACAAGTTCGATATCAAAAATTTCTTCAACTGAGGAATCCCATGCATTTTTTTGGCTTTTCCCAAAGTCCACAATCAATTTATTCAAACTTAGTTTCACCCGTTCCATATTTTCGTTATTAATCCTTCTAGGTTTTCTTTTTTTTCTTATTAAAAGGAAATAATCTTAATTAGTGAAGTATGTTAAAATATTACGTATAAACCAAACGAAAAGGAGTTAGGGTTAGCTAAGCATCAATACATATGACGTTCCTATCACTTTTATGATTTTATTTAATTACATATATTGATTTTGCTAATTTGCTATGTACATAGATTAAACATCTTCATTTAGAAAGAATTCATTCAATTTTATTATTTTTTTGATTTACAACTTTTTAAGGGTTTATAAATTTCCTTTAGTATTTTTTTCAAAAGCAAGTATATTTGCTTAACTATTATATCGATTTTATTTATGTTTATATAGGCAAACAATAAACTTATGATGCATAATAAGTGCACCAAGTAAACATTGATCCAAAAACTATTGGAATTTAGAGTAATTTATAGATCCAAATTAAATAATAAACAAAAAAATCCCAAGGTAATTATATTTATTTTCACTTAGATTTCTTTTTTACTAACAAGTATTCAAAAATAATTCCGAGGACCAACACCTGTCGCTATGAATCCAGAAAAAGAAATCCAGAAGCGGCGCCTGCCGTTGCTACCCAGAAAAGTTTTGTGATTTTTGCTCGGAATCTTTGTGAGTTTGTTCCAAAACTTTACTTGTCTTTCTCCATGAATCATGTCTAAGGTTTTGAATATGATTATGCCAACTCAATTGACACATGATCAGAAAGAGAGATGGATTCACTAGGGAGCCCACATGCATTCAACTACAAAATTTTTCTACGAGGCAACTTTACGGGTATTGGATATTTTTGATGTCACACTGGCTATGTTGGAGAAGGGAGGTCTCGGGGTATTCATGCATCTAAGTGCCAAAATATACCCCTCCGTCACAAGAGAATTCATTGCAACGCTGAGGGAGGACCCAATAGATCAATTCACATTCAAGTTAAGAGGCATAAAGTTCGCTGCAAGCCTCAATAATAAGGCAATACCTGGAAGTTTTGTCTGCTCCCTCATTCAATTGGAGACTTGCGCAGAGGTTTTCCAACCTAGAAATAACATGGGAGGAAGCAACCAGGGAAGCTGCCAGCCAGAAGGATATCATATCAACTACATCACCCATCATCCACTACGAATTTGCGAAATGGTGTTGAACAACACATTCTTTGGGCAAGTGGAGAACAAGAAAGTGTCTATGAAGGCCTAGGGATGGCTCTACTGCTAGACGCTAGAGGCAACATTGGTGCCCAACTGGGCAAGGCTCTTCCTATACACATGTAGGGAGATGCTCAACTACGACGTAGGAGACACCATGTCTATCAGATTTAATTGGAGGCGTGATAACAGTGATAGCATGAACGATAGGGGTCAAGTTGGATGATTTTAAACCATTAAGAGAGACATCCCCTCGCTTTGATCTAGCAACGCTAAAAAGGACCATGCACTTAAAAGGAGAGTCACCCCCTTTCTCTTGGGTGACCAATACTCAAATGTTGATCCTGCCCAGGTACGTCCCTAATGTATCTACAATTGCTGATTTTTATATGCTAGGGGGAGAACCCAACAATGAGGAAGATGAAAGCGAACCAATGGAGGACCCTAAGATGACAGTCTTCGACAAGAATGTTGAGAGTTAGGGCGAAAATAATGTAAAAGTGGAAATGGATTACACACCGTCCATAGATCCAGATGCCGATTGGAGATACATGATAGAGATCGATGCAAGGTTGTAATCAATGGAGGAGGAAAGTCGTTAGCATCGTCGACAACAAACCGAATCCCTAGACCAATTGACTCGAGTGGTCAACAATGGGTCAAGCACCAACAAACTCAATAAAAAGTAAGTTAAGTGCTCGTTTGGATGAACTTGGGAAGTACACTTCCTAGGAATTTAATTCATGGGAAAATAAGTTCTTGGGAATTGAACTTCCTATAATTTAAGAAAAAATGTTTGGATAAGTTTAACGTCCTATAAATTAAAATCCTGCGTTTTGTTTCGTTGAATATGAATTTTCATAAGAATTTGTGTAAAATTATTTTTGTAACCCTTATCAATAAAAAACTATTTATTTAAATTATGGGTAAATACGTAATTTGTGACTTAAAAAGAAAAAGAAAAGATTTTTTGAAATAAAGAAAAAGGGTGGATTTCAACTTACCCACTTCTACATGATAATTTCAATTCATCTATTTTGGGGGAATTGGAATTCCTAGGAATTCTACTTCCTGAATTTTTTATAAACAAAATTTTAATCCAAAAACATGTATTAAAATATACTTTCTGGGTTATTTCAATTCCTGGATTTTTTAATGTAATCCAAACGAGCACAAAGAGTCCAAGATTGATGTTTCATGAATGGGTATGAAGATAAAAAAAGTTAGAATGAGGTGATTAAGTTGAGGTGACAGAGAAAAAGTAAGTTTAATAGCCCGGGATTAGGGTTCACTAATGTTGGATGCTCTAAAAACACATAATTTTATAATGTAAATAGTAAAATTTTAGAGTGTATTTTAGCGAACCCGCAAGAAAATATATACTCCTTCCGTCTAACAATTAAAACTTATTGTTTGATTTTTTAACATGTTTTTTAAGAAACCAAAAACTCTATAAAATATCAATTTTTTAAATATTTTTTTAATAATTTTATAAATAATTGTATTAAGTATGAAATTATTTTTATAAATTAATAAAATTATTAATATTTTATATAGTTTTTATCTTTTTTTAAAAAATATATCAAAATTAAAACTATTTTGAGATGGAAGTAGTACCAGTTTTGGGTCACTGGGAATATATTACATAGAAACTGCATCCAATTTTATGATACGACAAATTTGATGAATTATATGTACATCAACTTGAAGCAAGTCAATAAGTTGCAAAAATCGTGAATTTCCAAATTGATGAGGAAACCCATGCATGCTTGTCTGCTTGGCTCTTGGCCTTCTTAAATCCAAAAAATTCAAGAGGTAGTTGACTTTTACCTTTTTGCCGTCTTCTTCTTTTTACCCAACGTACCCACTTACCTCATTTTTAAATTCAGATTTACTTCTACTGTTTTTAAATGCTACTCCATCCATCCGATCTAGGATTTTTGAGTTTTGGCAAGTATTGTTACCGAGTATAAAATACTATTTTTTTTTACAATTTGATACTACAGTAATAGTTATTAAATTATACCAATCACAAGTTGGTGTAGTGGTTGTGGGACTACATCCCATGACTTCGAGATTTGAAGTTCGAATCCTCGTGGAAACATGGAGCCGCTTGTGAGTAGGAGGGTCAACCCCTTAAATGGGTCACACAGTACCCGATCCAGATGTAGAGCGACTGAGTCGATCGAACTGGACTAAGATAAAAAAAAAGTTATTAAATTATTAAAAAAATTAATAAAAAAACTTGATATTTTATATACTCCTAAAGTTTATATATATGGTAAATTGGAGGGATTACCTAGCTTCTCAATTCAGATCTCATCTGTAAGGACGTCCTTTGATGGTGGCTCATCTGCGGTTGACCAACCTCAAATCTTCGCATTGTATAAAAAAACATTTCATTTAGTTGCTAATTAATTTGCTATCCGAGATTTCAATTTGAGCTGTTTAATTAGGTATTTATTATGCTTGAAGTTACTTTGAATTTTAAGTTCAAAATAAGTGATTTTATAATTGGTTTTTATAATATGTATGCTCATGAGTATATACATTAGAAATTAGGGGAAAAAACCAATTTAAATGTACGAACTTTAGAGATTAATGCATTGAAACTAGAAAAAAAGCGTTTTTTATGATAATTATTTTATTTTTGGGGTAGATTAATATGAGTCTATAAACACATATTAGAAAAATTCTTTTATAGCTTAGTTGGTAAAGATGACGTGTAGTGACCAATATGTCTTGAGTTCGAATCTCTCTCCCCTCATATTGTAATGGACCTAGTGACTACCTATAAACAAAAAAGAAAAAAAATCTTTTATAGTTATTCATTGATTGCTGCTATAGTTTCTTATTAATCAAACAATTTAATTGTTCAAATAAGTTTTGATTTTCTCAGTGTTTGCTTTGAAGAAAGATGCTTTTACTATAGGATGACGAGTTGCCTTCAAAGTGAATTGCTTTGGTTAAGTGGCTTGTGAATTCAATCAAACTAGATCACAATCTGGCAATGGAGAGCAAAAACCTCCATGCAGGGGCGGATCTAGAAATTTTTTCGGGGTGGGCACAATTTTATATAGATAATTTTATATTATTTTTATTAAAAATAATTTTTTTAAAAAAATATATGAAGAGAATATCTTAAGTTCATAAGAAAAATTATTATTATTTGATTGTAAAATACAAAATAAATTATAAAATTTTTAAAATAATGGAAAATGGATTGAGGAAAAAATAAATGAAAATATGTGTCTAGTGGGATTTGAACAAGGGTTGATTGAATTCTATTTAAAATGGGGTAGGCTTAACCACTAAGCCCCTAAGGAGAAATTGTCTTTACCTTTCATATTTTTTTTACATAGCACATATATTCTTGTATTATTTTCCGGATCGGGGTGGGCGATGACCCGTTGTCGCCCACCCTTGGATCCGCCCCTGCCTCCATGAAAACCAAAGAAACAGATTTTATTTCTATGAAAAAACTCATTCTGTTGTACAACTGAGAGTAGCTACTTATACGAACCTAGGCTAACCAACTCCTATCAAACTCCACACAAAATGTCTAAACTGTCCCTGACTATTATACCTATTCCCAATATTTCCCCTAACTTGTCAAGCCTAAATGTTCCAACTATATGTAAGCGCTATTAGTTGGTGAAAGCAGACTCGTACTTAGAAAGAAAGAAGATGCTTCCTCAATAACTATCTTCATAATGTCCTATCTCTCTTCAACGGACTGGCAACAAGTGTGACAAGTTCAAGCTTGGAACATAAGAACCGATGCTGAGAGATACCTAAAGCTTTGTTCAAAATATTAGTTGTTTGAAGTGTAGTACGGACATGTGCTGAGCTTGACTCCATGTTGCGTAGGAAATTTGTAGGCTTTCAGTTGAGCATATCAACATATTTTAAAATAGCACACACATACTTCCTCTTATTTAGAAACATGCCAAAAGAACACCTTGAGATTTCTATCAGTATAAAATATCAATAAATGCCTAGATCTTTAATAGTGAAACCTTGATAGAGAGCCTGTTTAGTAGAACTGATTTTAGTAGATGAGTCTCCTAATAAAAATATATCATCAATATAGACAAGGTCAATAGTCAAGAAGACCCCACTTGTTTAGTGAAGAGGCTGTAATCATGCTTGGACTGAACATATCCAAGCCGAGTGAGGAATTTAATCAGTTCAAAATTCAATTGTCTACTTGCTTGCTTGAGTCCATAAAGACCTATCAAGCTTACAAAATTTGCATAGAGAAACAATGTAGCCCAGAGGTGGGATCATATAAATATCTTCCTCAAGGAACCCATGCAAAAAAGTATTATTGACGGACATCAAGTTGATGTAATTGCCGATTTCTGGCTATGTAAGAGCCAAAACCAAAATGACCTTGACAACTACCAACTTAGCCACTCGAGAGAATGTATGTTTGTAGTCTTTATTTTGACCTGGTTTTACCCTTTGGCCACTAATCAAGCCTTGGATCTTTCAATCTCTCCATTGGGCTTGTATTTGATCTTATGGATCCACTTAGAACCAATGTCTATCTTCCCAGAAGGTAAATTATCAATTGTCCTAGTGTTACCAAAGCCTCTACCTCTTTAGACATGGCTTGTTACCATTCAAGAATGTCCTTGGCTTGTTAATAAGAATTAGGCTCAAAGACCTTGAAAACATTGAACAATGAAGTTGTATAGGATGAAGACAAAATGACTGATATAGCTCATACTCATAACCAAAAAAAACTTAAAAAATTGGAGGAAACAACCCTACCAAGTACTTGAGAACAAACATAATCATTGAACTTAGTAGGCATATGCACAATTCTTTTACCAACATTAGAAGGAGGAGAATTAACATGCATCTTGATAGAATCAGAAATACAGTGATCATGCATACCAACCTCTGAATCTGAAATAGAAGAAGAAAGAGAAGACATGGGCTTGTGATCAACTGGATGAGAACATGAATCATCAATTACAAAAGGAGTGACCAAAGGCAAAGCCAGTCCTGATGGATTAGAAAAGATGCTCTCAGATTATTGAGTTTTATAAGAAAAAATAGACTCATAAAATTTTACATGTCTATTGATCACTACTTTCTTCTGATCTAAATCATATAGTTTAAAGGCTTTCTGCCTAGTGGGTACCTTATGAAGACACATCTCCTAGATGTAACTCCCAACTGGTCATGACATGTCTTATCAACATAGGAATAACATAAAAAACCAATGACACTAAGGTCATCATAAGAAGGAGGTGACTTATACAAGAACTCATAAGGAGACTTCCAATTTAGCTTGGAAGAGAGCATCTTGTTAATAAAATGAGTAGCACTCAAGGCATAATCTCCCCGAAATTGAATAGGCAGACGAATATACAATCTCAAAGCTTTAGTTGTTTCAATCAAGTGTATGTGTTTTCTTTCAACCCTACCATTCTGTGTAGGAACACCTGGGGAAGATCTTTGATGGAGTATCCACTTTGAACTAAAAAACTCAGCACACTAAGATTGAGTAACCATCGGTACCATTATAAGACTTGATGATATAACATTATTCTTAAACTGATTTTCAACCTTACCTACAAAGGTGAAAATGAATTCGGGAACTTGCAACTTATCCTATAACAAGTACACCTAAGTAATCCTAGTGTGATCATGTAAGATAGTGAGAAAATATTTAGGACCACACAAAGATGGTGATTTGTAAGGACCCCATAAGTCCCTATGCATAATCTGAAAAGGATTATCAATTTAACAATGGAATTTCTTCTTTGAAAAGGAAGTTTGTGATGTTTGTTCATTGCAAAAGTATCACAAAAAATTCAAGCAAATAAGATTTATTCCAATTTTGAATGTGCCTGATAGCATGCATATAAGTAGGCATAATAGGTTGTATTTAGCTTAGTTAAGATGCATAACATGTATCATTTAAGTAGAATCTGCATATATTACTCGCTATGTTAGTGGAGTCAAAATCTGCGCATTTTTATTGATTATTTCAGGTAGATGCGGATTCGATGAGGAACGAGAAGGCCAATGGATGAAGAATGAATCAAGAAGAGGAAAACAAGTGAAGAGCCGGGAGCGGAATTGATGTTTGAGAGCCTAAGTGAAGAATAAGTCAACAAAAGTCGTCACCCAAAGCTAAACTTGTAAGTTGTAACACACTTTTTTGAGGTCTCGGTGGTCCGATTGACTATTCTAATTATGCATTAGAAAGCTCTTTTTAAGAGATACAAATTTTGCGTTGATGTTGAGACTAGATTCATAACTAAAAAAAATCATATGCACTGGAAAAGCAGCGCCTGTGGCCTAGTCGTGACGTTGATGTGCTGAATCAGTGTCGGATTTTGTCTTTTGAGGACATTTTCTAGGGTTTTAGGTCGAATCTTAAGCCATTTAAAGACTTTTTTTAGGTTGTTTTAATCATCTTTGGCCTTTGAAGAATTTAGAGATTTGTGTTTGGTAAGTATGATCAACCCATATGGCACGTGGGGAGGTTACCCTCTAGGGGCCGCATATACTCCCTACTACGCAAATCATATTCGCATTATCCTCTTTATGACCATGCTACAACAATGGCGACTCCTCCGCACCTTGCGTTGGCCCAGGCAAATAACTTGCACAACAATCCTACAAACAATAACAGAGACAAAGGTACTGGAAAAAGATATCGCGATCTGCTATGGATGTTTCCTGTCGATCTAACTCCGAGTAAGACAAGGCAAGGTAGGCGAGTGGAGAGGATACTTAAACTTTTCCTTCAACTTTTTACAAAAGAATACACGGTGCCCCTATCCCAAAGAGATGGAGGGGTGTTTCCATCTCGAAGTATACGGGAGATTCTAATCCAAACGATCACATGGATAAGTTTACCACGTCCATGGGGATGGACGAGAATAACGACGCAATGTTTTGTCGGACATTTTCATCTATTATGATGGTGTTTCCCTAACATGATTCACTAACCTACCTTAGTCATCGATAAATAGCTTTGTCCAACTCTTTGAACTTTTTGTTTCTCACTTTGGTAGCGTGTACGCGACATTGCACCATGCTGGACCTCAAATCCATCGGACAAGAACTTTTTGAGTCATCAGGGAGTTTCTTTAGCAAGTTCACAACAATGGTGGTTCAGATTCCTCATTTTAATGAGCAGTTGGCTATCATCATTCTTATGGGTAAAATGGCAGAAGGAGACTTCATAACGTATTTTTTTTAAGAAGAAGCCATCAACCTATGACAAGGTTAGAGCACTTGTGACCCGTCAGGTTCATGCGATGGAGGCAGCTAGTATAGCTCATAGACGAATGAGGGAAAGCCCTCTCTTCTCAACAAAAGTGTTAACAAGTTTCAAGGCAAAGGAGGGCATGATGTCCCTCCTCACAGCAATCACTCGTGGCGGCCTCCTGTTATCCTTCCTTAACCGTTAGTCTACAACGAGGTGCAGTATAATCAGTATACAAGCCTGCCCCTTGTAATGGATCTGCTCCACTTCTTTAGTATGGAGGACCTCCCCCAGCTTGTGGTCCGTCCTCTCCCCGTTCGTGGTCAGTAGGTTATTTATGGTTTTGTTCTTCATTTTGGGGAACTTGTGACTTATTTTTTTCATTATGTATAGGAAAAACCGCGGGAGTCCCATGTAATGTTAGAGTTAACAGGTGTACCACTTCATAAAAGTATAAATGAAAGTTCTAACCCCAACAAATACTGTTGTCCTATTTACCGCGTTCTGAGATTTAGATAACCAAATAAAAATCATGTGTTTAGGTAGTCGGGATTGACACTTAACATTTCAAATGCATCTTCAAGTAGTCGGATTCAACACTTGAGATTTTTCAACGCATAGTCAAGTAGTCGGATTCGACACTTGTAATTTAAACGTGTATTCGAGTAGTCGGGGTCGACACTCTAGATTTGTACTTTGATAGTCGGGATAGACGTCAGGGGTACAAAGCGAGTCTCTACGGGGGTGGAGAATAAAACAAGCCTCCATAAGAGTAGAAAATAAAACAATCCTCCAAGTAAGAATAAAAGTCAAAGTGGCTTCAAGTTAAAATGAAAAAGTTACAGAGAAAAAGTTTCATCAATGTCACAACAAAAGAGTGGCATCAAATCAAATAAAAAGTTTCAAAAAAATACGTCATGATTATAAAAAAATCTGAAAAAATTGGTCAATGTTGACTTGTCAACGATCATCATTGACCGATCAATGGTCAACTATTAATCGATTAACGGTCAAACAGTTGGCCGTTGACCAATAATACGCAATTTGGGAAGAGATCACTCACATAATTTTTTTTGGAGGGGACTAATTATTTAAGGGAGAGTTTGTGAAATGTCCAAAAAAGTTGTCCTAATTGGTGAATCGTCCACATTTTTGGACAAATTGGTGGAGTGTCCATCTTTCCAATAACAATTTTATCATCTTGCCTATAGCCTCACTCTTTTTTATTTTTCTTATTTTTTTTTACATTTTGTCGTGCAAAAATAAGAGTATGTTGTGCATGTGCAAAAATAACCGTATGTTGAGCAAATATGACCCAAGTCTATTTTTTTTTATATATTTTGTCGTGCAAAAATAAGAGTATGTTGTGCATGTGCAAAAATAACCGTATGTTGAGCAAATATGATCCAAGTCTAGTTTTTTTTTTTACATTTTGTCGTGCAAAAATAAGAGTATGTTGTGTATGTGCAAATATAACCGTATGTTGTGCAAATATGACCCAAGTCTAGTTTTTTTTTCTTTTTTTTTTTACATTTTGTCGTGCAAATATAAGAGTACGATGTGTAAATATAACCGTAAGTTGTGCAAATATGACCCAAGTCTATTTTTTTTTTACATTTTGTCGTGCAAATATAAGAGTACGTTGTGAAAATATAAGAGTACGTTGTGCAAATATAACCGTAAGTTGTGCAAATATGACCTAAGTTAGTTTTTTTTTTTACATTTTGTCGTGCAAATATAAGAGTACATTGTGCAAATATAACCGTAAGTTGTACAAATATGACCAAAATCTAGTTTTTTTTATTTTTTTTTACATTTTATCGTGCAAATATAAGAGTACGTTGTGCATGTGCAAATATAACCGTAAGTTGTGCAAATCTGACCCAAGTCTAGTTTTTTTTTCCGTGTCAATACATTTTGGCATGCAAATATAATCGTACGTTGTGCTTGTGCAAATATAATCGTATGTTGTGAAAATATAACATTTTGTTGTGCAAATGTAAAAAAAAAAATTTCCGCTTTTTTTTTTCCGTGTCAATATATTTTGACATGCAAATATAACCGTACGTTGTGCTTGTGCAAATATAATCGTATGTTGTGCAAATATAACATTTTGTTGTGCAAATGTAATATTTTTTTCCGCTTTTTTTTTCGTTTCAATATTTTTCGTTGTGCAAATATAACTTTACGTTGTGCACATATAACAATTTGTTGTGCAAATATAACTCTATATTGTACAAATGTAAAAATAAAAATATAAATAGATGTGGATCGCGTAATAAAATATAGATAGTTTTTTTAATTCTCATATTTATGGGGTAATTTTTGTAATTTAACAAAAATTACATCTTCATCCTTAATTGTCTCGATCTGTAAAATCGATGAAGATAGCCATCGGAGGAGATCTCGCTCCGGCCGCTCCCTCGACCTTGCTCGCTGTAACGACCCGGATATAAATACCCGGGTTACGTTTCGAAGGTCGGATACCTTCTTTCAGATGTTGCAATTCAGGTACAGGTCGAGGTTTCAAACCTCTAAAGATCAATATTCAAAGCGGGGATTTCGAACCCCAAGCAATCAAGTCGCGAAAATTTAATTCAAAATGAAAGTAAAGCGGAAGCAAAGTTTAGATACAGGTGCCACGACAGAGCCGGGTCAAAACCAAAACATATTGCGTGATTGTCATTTTATCAAGCTAGAATAAGTGCCGGATTCTTCAATTCGCCAAGAGATTTCCCGTCACAGAAGCAAGGAGCAATCAAGAGCGGTACCTAACACTATCCACGAAGTCAGGCCCGGTAATCGCCTGCGGGTCCTCTGACCGCGCTGAGGCCACATAACATGCCTATACCTAAATAAAAGATGACTAATGCAGTACAAGATTTAAATCACACTATCATGCCCTTAGTATATATATAATATGCAGAAAAGAACTGGAAAGGGCCCAAGACAATGCCAAGTGGCATATCCCTCTCCTACCTCTGCACCCCTTCCCGTTAGTGTAGAGACTGGCCAGTTCGGTGCTATAGCATAGCAATTTCCTCGTGGTGGTGCACTAACCACGGCATCATCATATCATATCATATCATATCATCTCTTGCCCGATGGTGCTGGGCTATCATATCATGCTCATATCGACTCGATAGACTCAGGGCACCCGATGGGGCTGGACTACCCTATGACCCTAGCAAAGACTCTAGGACTATCACAGATAACGACCGTTCTGTATTCAAACACACAAAGTAAACACATGCTCAGTTCAATGCAATCCTAGCATGATACTACATGACATGCTTTAATATGCAACAAAACTACACATTACATGACACATCAGGCAGGAGGTCCAGGTTACTGAGTGAGTCCCGTAGGATACTTACCTGTAGATGCAGAACAGCAAGATAACACAAGCAAGGGCCCAAATGCAAGTCCAAAGCAATCCAAAAGCAATACACACCTATCATCAAGCCATTTTCATAAGCTACCGGACCAATATTCATACACACGAAACCCAAGTTCTCAACATCCTCAAAACCGACCGATAGTAAAGCCGTTTTCCAAAACCTTATATCCAAAATTAAGTCAACTCATATTCAAAATAACTCTCAAATCATTCTTGGCCAAATTCCGACATTAAACATTTAAACCTTAGAACAAATTTCTCGAAATCATATTATAGAAATAATTCTGGCATTTTAATTTCTTTACAATCCTCGCCTTAAAATCACCTTATAAATCATTATATAATAACACTTCTCAAATATTACTTTAAAACTCCATTTATAATATACATAATATTTAATATCACACTCCAAATAATCTTTAAATATAATAAAATTACTAAGATAAATCCATTTTTACCATTTTCATTTATAAAACGATAATACTAAATTACTTTAACACATTTCCAATTCGCCATATAACATCATAAGATAGTCCAATAGATCTATATTTTTATTTTAACACAATCTTAATAAAACAATTGTATAAAACTATATACTACATATGACAATACAAAACATATAAGTATATAAATATACAAATCAATATCAAATATCAACTAATAACCCATACAAACTCAGCAGCCCAAGTGAATAGCCCAACCCAGACGAAAGACTGAACCCGCCCAAGAAAAGAGAAGGGAAGGGAGATGGCCTGACTCGGATCCACCAGCCCACAACCCGAGCCCAGCAAAAATAGGCCCAATCGAAACCAGAAGAAGAAAAAAGAAGGAGGATCTGATTGCCATTTGATATAACCCGGATGGGGTTTGGATCCAGCCCAGCCCATTAAGCAAGGAAGGAGCATCCCCTACCTTGGGCAAGCAGAGGCGCAACGGAATGACGGGGGAAAGGAGGGAGAAAGGGCCCTCGCCGGAGCTCCGTTCCATCCCAAACTCTCCCCACCTCATCAGCCCAAAATTCCGACCACCCCCATCACAGAAATAAGGAAGCGAGAGAAAGAGGGAAGGGAGGAGGAAGAGATTACCAAAATCGAAGACTTTGCCGGAAAACGCCGTCGAGGCTCGGGGAGGTGCGTCGGAGTGGGATTCTTCGACAAGGTGTCCTAGGGGCCATGTTGGGACATCAAAGTTCGATCTTTACACAGCCGAAAGGGAAAAGGAACAAGAACGAACCCTTACCGAACCAAGGTGCGAGAACAGAGGGACAAGGAGGGGCTGTTCGGCAAAACGGGTGGAGGTGGTGACTCCGGGTGGCTGGGCTCGACCTGGTCGTCGGGGAAGAGGAGCTTGGACTGCTGCTTGAACTCCTATGGAGGAGGATGAGGCCTGGAGGGTGCTCTTCGGCAAAATAGGGGAGGAGGGTGGAGGTTGCGGCTTCGGTGGCAACTCCTGGCGGCGCTCGGTTGCTCTGCTGCTCCCGGAAGGAATGGAAGGGAGAGGTTGTCTGGGTTTTTCCAAGCTGCAACAAGGGAGAGTTGGGTTTGGTTTTTAGGAAGGGGATAAGGCTGAGAGTGGTCCTTTCGGAAATGAAAAAGAGGGAAAGAGGAGGAATGGGGAGAGGTTGTCTAGGTTTGCAGCCAACAATCGGGAGAGAGAGAGAGGGGGGGACCAAGGCCAATGCAACAGGAACCGGGAGAGAGAGAGAGAGAGGGAGAAATAATAGACAAGAGGAACTAAAATAAATGAAATTGGTCCCCACGAAAAATTCAAATTAGCGGAATAGACTCGAAACCCGCTCTCCCGATCGAATCCCGACTAAATCGAATTTAAATAAAATTTCAATTACTAAATTCAAGTTAAACGGAATTAAATTAATTTTTATCAAAACTCGGAGCTCGAAGGCGGAATTAAAATCCGCTAGAATCTAAATTCTCAAAATGATACTGGAATGACTCAAAAATTAAAACTTACGCTTGAGGACGGGTTTTATTCCACTTTTATAAATTGAATTTAATACTAATAATTTAATATATAGAATAATACTACAAAAATATATTCAGTCTTTACACTCGCTCACTCCGGCCGCTCCCTCGACCTCGCTCGCTCCGGATGCTCGACCTCGCTCGCTTCGGCTGCTCGACCTCGCTTGCTCCGCTTGCTCGACGTCGATCTCGCTCACTCACCATCCACTGGGAGGCGACGGATCTGATTTTTGCTCGGGGAGAAGCGGATTTGGATCCAGGAGGTGGAGATTGACGCCATCCACCAAGAGGAGGCGGATCTGGGACCGGGAGAATGAGGCAACGGCGAGGGCGACAGAAATCGCCTCGAATCAGATCTCGGATTATGGTGCGAGGGAGAGGGCGACAGAAATCGCCTCGAATCATAGATCTGACGAAGATAGCAAAGGAGATCTGAGCGAGCGGAGTTGAGCGACCGACTTCCTCTTGGATACTGGAGCCACTGTCTATGAGCGGCAGCACCGGCAGGTGGACGGCGGGATGAGGCGGAGGAGGATTGGACCTGGAGTAGTTGGAGGGAGGGAGGAAAGCGATGAAGACGGCGAGAGAGAGAGAGAGAGAGGGAGGTTAGAGCGAGAGATCTGATCCACTTAATTGAGTTAGGGTTATAGAATGGACATTCTACAAAATTGTCCAAAACATTGGACACTCTTCAAATTAGGCCAAAAAAAAGTGCCTATTTCACAAATTTTCTCATTATTTAATGGGGTGTTTACTAGAATGTCCATATTTTCCGTCTTTATTAGCATTTTGTCCACCAACCTATCCATATTAGCTAAATGTCCACCATGTTGCTGAAACCAGAGTTGCTGAAATCGGGGTTGCTGAAACCGGAGCTGCTAACGCCGATGTTGTTGAAACCGGAGTTGTTGAAACCAAATTAAATAGAAGAAAAGGCTCAAGCTCAAGCACGGACCACAATCTGCTCAAGCTCAGGTACGGACCACAATTTTCCCCTATTTCAACACCAATTTCAGCAATTACAACAACAATTTCAGCAAATTAAGAAATTTCAGAAACAATAACTTCAGCAAATTAAGAGATTTCATCAACAATTTCAACAAACACATATCAAATCAAGCTTTTCATCCATTATTACAGTTGCCTATTTGTGGGAGTAAAACTGGGAAAATCGGAACACTAATTTCAGCAATTACAACAACAATTTCAACAAATTAAGAGATTTCAGTAACACTTTCAGCAGTAATTACAACATCACAAATTAAGCCCTAAGTTCCCAATTTCAACATCAAACCTCGGCAAGGGCAGCCACAAATTGTTTACATTTCGAGTCAAGGCCTGACCCTCACCTTCAAACCCATAAACGATGCTCAGATCCGAGACAAAGAGTTATAACTCCAGATCTGCGAAGAATGGCTGGTAGGCTCCCAGATTTTAAAAAGATTGATGAAAAATCGTTGGATCTAGGTTGAAGGAGGTCAAGCTACCTCAGATCTGGGAGAAGGAAGCATTGGGAGCGATAAAGAGGCCGTTAGTTGCGAAAGCGAGAGGGAGAGAGCAGGAAGAGGAGCAAGAACAAAGAGTAAGAACAGAGGGAGCAGATCTAGGCCGCTAGTTGTGAAAGCGAGAGGGAGAGAGCAGGAAGAGGAGCGAGAACGGAGAGCGAGAAATGGTGGAGGAAGAATGCCACCTCTCTATCGCTCCCACTCGACATCAACACAACCTCCTCTTCTTCTCGGACAAGGAAGCGCAAGCGAAGCCGCCGCCTCATCCACCTCCGCCGCCTCCGACCATGTTTTCGATTCCATGAATGTGGAGGTATGAATCGAAAATTCAAATGGGGAGTCGCAGGATCCATTGGAATGAGGGTTTGGGTGGGCGAAGATAAGGCAACGGAGGAGAGCGGGCGATACGAAGAGCTAGGGTTACCGTACATGTGGACAAAAAACTAATTATGCCACCCCGGATGACACTCCCTTAATAAGCCAAAAAAGAGCCTGTTTGGCAAATGAATTCTTATTAATTAGAATTTTCAAAAGGTATATTGGAGCAATATACATGTAAAAAAAAATTCATCCTAGCATGCCTTGTCTATTGATATAAATGTGGAAAAAACTCTTCAAACCATGTCGGGGTGGTTGAGCTAGAAAGGATCTCAGGATAGTAACCAAACGTCCCCAATTCAACTCCTAGATATGACCGCTTTTTATTTACCAAAATCAAGGAAATACACTCTTCTTTGCTCCAAATTCTCCTATTTTTTCCCAAATAAATTGAAATTTAATCAACACAAATAAACAAGTTCATCTTAATCACTTCGATTTGGATTATTATATACTGTTTTTCTATCCTATGCCCTAAAAACATAGGATAAGACCCTAAATTGAGAAAGATTCTCTACCAAAAAGGCAAGCGACTCTAGGAATCTAAATTAAAAGAAAAGCTAAATTAATTAAAATTTAAAAAACATTTCCCATTTTAGGGTCTTATCCTATGCCCCAAGGGCATATGATAGAAAAATCGTATTATATATCATATAAAATTATTTTAGTTCTAACAAGAAGAGCATTATTGTAGTTTGGATTATTTCCTTTTACGGGTTAAGGGTATGTGTGTTTGGATTCCCAATCCACTTATAAAGTGTTTGATTAAAAAAATTATAAGATATTTAAAATAACGTAATTTTAAAATAAAATATCTTATAAATTGTGTAAATTAATTATATTAAGTTTATACGGTAATACAAACTTAACAAAATATTGAGTATTTACTCTCTCCGTTCGGTAAAACATGTCACTTTACTATTTACGCACGCTTTTTAAGAGATAAAAACTATATAAAATATCTAGTTTTTTAAATAATTTTTTTAACAAATTTGTAGTTATTATTAATAAGTACAAACTTGTTAAAAAATTTATAAAAAATGAATATTTTATATAGTTTTTATCATTCTAAAGAAGCGTGCATGAATAGTAAACAACATGTATTGCCAAACGAAGAGAGTATTATATACAATTTAAGTAATATTTTATTTTAAATTCATATTATTTGAAATACAAACAAAAGTATAAATACTTTCAAATCCAAACACATTGATGGTTAGCAATTAAGCAATAAAGAAAGGGCATAAGTGTAATTGACAATCGTAATGAAGCCCTAATTAGGTTTTTGCAAGTGGGCCTACAATTTTTTTTTTTGAGAAATGCCTACAATTAATTAATTTGTACTAGTGGGCCACTACATGTAGCTCAATGCAATTTAAAAAAATACTCGTAGCATTAGCATATAAGGAGTACTCCGTACTTTAAAAATTAGGGAAAATTACAAAAAACCACCCTTTAAATATGGGTATTTTCACTTAACCGCCCCTTAAATTCAAAATTACAAAAAATCACCCTTTAAATGATATTTGTTTACAACTCACCACCCATTCAACTATTTTCGTTACTTTATCATTAAATATATTATATTTTAATATTTTTAAACTCAAATTTGATTGTAAATATATTCAAATTTTGAATTTAAGGGCCCAATTATATTTTAGGGATCATTGTATTTATTTTTAAAAATAATAATCAATAAAGCCTAGAATTATTATCTTAATTTATGTTTGAAAATGTTTATAAATTTTTAAAACATTATGTAAATTACTCTTATTTAAAATATAAATAAATAAGATTAATTTCCATAATATTTTAAAATTTTATAAACATTTTCAACCATAAATTAAGATAATAATTCTAGGCTATATTTATTATTATTTTTTTAAAATAAATAAAATAATCCCTAAAATATGATCGAGCCCTTAAATTCAAAATATGAATATATTTACAATCAAATTTGAGTTTAAAAATATTAAAATATAATATATTTAATGATAAATTAAAGAAAATAGTTGAATGAGTGGTGAATTGTAAACAAATACCATTTAAAGGGCGGTTTTTTGTAATTTTGAATTTAAGGGGTGGTTAAGTGAAAACACCCACATTTAAAGGGTGGTTTTCTGTAATTTTGCCTTTAAATTACTTGCATCGTACTCCCTCCGATTTTTAATATAAGGCATTTGACTTTTGTGCACGTAGTTTAAGGAACTAAAAACTATATAAAATATTGATTTTTTAATTAATTTTTTTATATTATAACACTTATTATTAATATGTATTATAATGTATAAAAATTTAATTAAAAAAATCAATATTTTATATAGTTTTTAGGTCTTTAAACCGCGTACACAAAAGTCAAATGTCTTATATTAAAAATTGGAGGGAGTAATTCCCTAATATATCCTTTATTCTAAACATGTCTCTAATCTTTCAATCAAGTTATTGAAGTCCTAAAGTGATGGGACTTCAACCTATCAAACGATCTATGAATATCAATACTATTAGTAGTAAGTGATTCATATATTTTCAACCTACTTAATTAAAATTTTAAATTTTATAAAAATTACGGAGTATATACTATCAAATAATTTAATGGATAAGGATAGTGTATATGAGTCATTTCCTTTATGTCAAGGACGATAACAAATCAGTAACAAGTTAATAACTCATTTGAAATACACCATATTAATACTGATGACTCATAGCCAGAGGCGAGCTGGGTTGGCTCTAACTCATTCCATTTTTATAAAAATAAAATAATACTTCCTGCATTCGGTAAAACTTATTATTTTAGGGTGTTATTTTTGTTCAAAAAAACTTGTCATTGTAGATATTTTGCCATTCACTTTACAAAAATACCCTTGATATGATTGATGGTTTGTTAGTTGTAGTTTTTGATAAAGTAAAAAAAGAGGGTAATAATTGAGGGTAAATTAGTACATTTGTTAATTGTCTTAAAACTTGTGAAAGAAGCTAAAATGACAAGTTTTGCCGAACGGAGGGAGTAAGTAACAAAAATTAATAAAAATTATTTATTTATTTATTAAATTAAAAATTTTGTTATTAAAATTATACGCACAAGAAAAAAAAATTAGCCTATTTAATCTATCCGAATTTTAATTTCTAATTCCATATCTTCTCATAGCTCGATCAATTAAAAGGTCATGCATGGGCCTATTAGAACAAAAGCATAACGTTAGGTCCATATAAACAATTTGCCCTTTGCAAAATACAGTACTGTAATTAATTAGGAATCATCCGTAAAAGAAAAAGAAGAAAAAGGGAGTACGTTGGAGTGGGAGGGAGGTGGTCAAAACTGACAAGTCAGTGGAATAGAAGCTCTGGGGGAATGGAATAGAAACTGCGTATTTTCGGATCTTCAGAATATAATTAACCCCCTAATCTCCCCTCTTAACTAATTATGCTCAAAAAAACAAAAACGAAAACAAAAACAAAAACTAATCACTAAACACTTCTTTATAAACTAGTACAAATCTGATTTTCCATAATTAAATCTTCTGCCAAAAAGTCCACCTAACCCTCTGTCAAATTAAATTTCCAAATTCAACTCTAAATTAATATACCAAATTATTTCTTTAATTATACAATATGTTTTAATTTTTTATATGTGAGAGAGAAAGAGAGCTAGTATCCTATGCTTGAGCAAATTGTTCATGCCTGTAATCATGGGCGGGGCGAGGGGGAGCATTCGCTCCCTTTTCATCCGAAGAATCACCTATATTTGTTTTACACGTCGATAACTTTGTTTTGATATATTATAAGCCTCAATCCGATATCCAAGTAAAAAATATGAACGTTTGAAAGTTAAACACAGATTAATTATTTCAAATGTCTTTTAATAAATGACAATGCTTTTAAATTTTACTTAATTTGATGTTTTGGTATTATAATTCAACCCAAGAGTTTCGAAACAAGAGGTTACATTACTAAATTCGATAATTATATAAGAAATTATGTCAGTTTAAAATTTGTATATCTTGTTACGCATTATTGCATGCTAAGAGAATAAATTACATATTGACTTTGTAGGTTTCAAACGATATATTTTGAGACGAAAAGAATGCTGGTATATATTAAAATATATTCGTTTTTTCATTTAAAGAGAAAATATATAAGAATTAATGACACAATTTTAAACTAAAACACCACCGTTTTGAACAAAATTTTTTGTTTTGAACTAAAAAAACGTTGTTTTAAACTAAAATATCATTTTTAATCTAAAATATCATAATTTTAGTTCGCTAAACTATAGAAAAATGTATTGAAACTTCGCCCCCTCGATAAGTTTCTGGCTCCGTCACTACCTGTAATTGAATTATATGGAAAATGTGATTAAATACTTAGTGCTTATCCCTTTGTGAAATTTGCTTGTGAAATTTAATTTGTGTATCGAGATTATACCATATTTAATTTCTTCATACGATTAATGATCCAATTGATCATGAACGACACCACAAGGGTAGCCAGCTATATAATCCGTGGAGTTGAAGGGATAAAAAATTAAACCCTAATTTTTTTTCCAAAAAAAATCATCAATATTTTTAACGTGTGATTAGAATAAAAATATAAATCGGGCATAATTTATTTCACGGGTTTCAAATATCTTAATACAACATACTAATTTACAGTTTTTATGTTTAATTATAGTATTAAGTTACGAAGTTTAACAAATGATAATTGCAAAAGAAGTATAATAATTTGTTTTTTGTAAACAAAGTATATTGAGTTGGGAAATGATGTGGAAAATAATTTATATCGGTTTAATCTTGAAATTTTTATAACTTTTTACTCAAGTGTCGGATTTGAGTTTATAATATACTCCCTCCGTTCGGCAAAACTTGTCATTTTAGCTTTTTTCATAAGTTTTAAGAAAATTAACAAATGTACTAATTTACCCTCAATTATTACCCTCTTTTTTTACTTTATCGAAAACTACAACTAACAAACTATCAATCATATCAAGGGCATTTTTGTAAAGTGAAGGGTAAAATACCTACAATGACAAGTTTTTTTGAACAAAAATAACACTCTAAAATGACAAGTTTTGCCGAACGGAGGAAGTATCACATCAAAGTTATTGACGAGAGAAATATGTATATTAAATTTTATTTTTGATTAGGGGCGACTGCCACTCCTGACCCCAAAGAGGATCTGTCCCTAGCAACCCCATATGAGCACAAAAGTTATAATTTTCAAAATAAAGGAGAAAATAATGAGGGCATTTTTTTTATTAGGTAAAAATTCGATCACCAGACAAGCTCGGTGGGTCGATAGGCTGAATAAATTGGCGACAAACAAACCGTCAAATATGCTAAAGACATAAAACAACAACATGGCAGATCACCAAATTACAAGGGTGCAGATATAGGCGAAGACTAGCGTAAATGATGAAGGGACAAGAGCATTATGCAACAACTCATCCGTCAGTTGGTAGAGGCGACGCAGGGAATCCCTGGGGAAATAAGTGAAAACCTCATATTTTGACTCTATCAACGAGCCTTCATGTTTCGATCATGTCTACGACCTCTCGCACGTCGACAACACGCCAAAAACCGCTCAAAAACCGCCAAACACCAAAACCACACAACCACACCACAAAGCAATTCGGCAACACGCCAACTATAACGGATCCAACCCAGATTTCCTCATCATTTTTTCCTTTTTTATTTTTCCCCTCTTTTTTTTAAGACTAAACTTAGCATGCAAGGACCGATCAAATCCTTGGACGCAAAACACCTGACACAAATAGTGAAGCAAGTACAAGCTGAAGAGGAAGCTGAGTGTGCACGCCAAGAAAGCAATCCGATAGCACACCCCGGAGATTGGCCGACCAACAGGCGGCAAGATGCAAGCCGGACCCAACACCGAGCACAACCGGCGACGGTGAGCCCCATCGGAAAAAACCGCAGAGGCACCGGTAATAGAACCCAACCGATGAAGGGCTCAAGGGAGTCTCCGAGAGAAGGCTGAATGCCCCAGGGGAACCGATTGAAAAAGAGAAGACTTAGGGGAGGAAAGGATATCGATACCACTCGAGGAAAGGGGCAAATTGAAATCAAGGCTCACGACAGCCACCATGGTAGATGGACCAGTGTTAAGGTAGGAGGAAATTGAGTTCTTAAATACAAATATAAAGATATATAAATGCAAACCGACTCCTAGCCTATGCAAATAATTACAAGACTTCCTCCCGTTGTAGTGGAAGGGTAGTTAGGATCGATCCACGAGGAGGCGTGTCAGCGGGATCCTAGTAGCGTTGGAAAGCTTGTTCCCAGCGGGGTGGAGTGTAGGAGATTCAAAATAAACTAAATATAAAAATTGCACAACTAGGCTAACTCCCTGTCCCAAACAAATAATACAAGAATCCCCTCCTTTGTAGTATTAAGGTAATTCAAGATCGAATCCACGAGGAGGTATGTCAGCGCTTCCTTTGTTGTACTCACGATCAAAGCTTTCGACCTCAGAAGACACTCGATATCGAGTAATCTGGTCGATATCGACCCCAGTTCTGGTCGATTTCCTAGCACAGTTCCTACAGAAGACAAAAGCAGCAAAGTCGACGTCGAGCAGAGACCTCGATATCGACGTTAGACCTCGATATCGACCCTTACAGTCGATTTCAACGCTTGTCACATAAACTGTTTTCGTAACCAATTTGTCGGAAAAGAGTCCGAAGAAAATAGAATGGAGAAGGAAGATGAACAGAAACAAAACTTAAGACTTTTATAAAGAATTCAATTAATTAAAAGGCTTCCAAAGTCGGGGTTTCATGCCACAACGATAACAATGTAAGTTTTATGCTAAAGCTATGAAATTTAATGTTTTTCCGTCAAATAACTTTCGTTATCAACACTTAGGTGATTAGAGGCTCTCGCATAGTTCCTAAGAGTTACTATCCAATTCATGAGTAATTCAAGTTCACAATATGAGTGGCTTTCGCTTCAATAATGCAAAGAATGAATCTCCCTAACTTTCGTAAAGGATCATGCATGGGGTAGAAGACGGAATCGCATAAAAGTCATACCTTTGATGCACTTACCTTACCTCGCTATCGTCGGGCTCACCCCGACCCTAGAAGTGGGTTGACTACTCGCTCCTCATCATGCACATCATCATCATCATTGTTGAAAGAAAGCTATTTTGAATTAAAACTTCGAAAGAAAGTACAACCGAACAAGCCACTCCGCTCTCGCTTTACAACTTCACTCGGCCTCCTCTCTCTCTCTCTCTACTCGTCACTACTCTCTATTTAAACTGAAATTCTCTGCGTAATTAGATGCTAACTTCGATGCCTAAACTCAGCCCTATTGGCCTCTATTTATAGATGTCGATAAAGGCTCGAAACCTTATCTTTATTCTCTAAGATAAACTTTAATAAAAGTAAAAACTAACACTCCATGGTAACTCAACCTCCTCATGATAGATCTGGTGTGGAAGATAAGAAATCTCGACTTTTGGATAGACGTGCAAGCTTCGGATAGAATTCTATCAAAATCTGAGTCGGATTCCTCTGCTGGCATGGTCGATATCGACCCTAGACATCGATATCGACCCCTTCAAAACTTTATCTCGAGCTTCTCCTTCTCCTACTCGAACTGGCACTCGACTTCTATCAATTTGGTCGATCTGGCAACATCGACATCGACCTTAGACGTCGATATCGACCCCTCTGTGTCGACATGCTTTGTTTCCTTTTCTGCTCGATTCCTATGTCTCTGATGTACTCGATGTCGAGGTCCCTAGTCGATTTCGACCTCTTCAGAAGACTTCGAGTTCTTTTTCCGCTCTTCCAAATTCGTCCATTTTGATCCTGTTTCCTGCAAAATCACATAGAAACTCGTGCAAACCCATATATTTGACATTTAAGCGTAAACTACACTATTCCCATTAATATGCATGCAAAAGACAATAAAATGGACTTTTATGTGCACAGAAAATATGGCAATTTGTGTGCACATCAAAGCTCACGTCTTTGTTCGACCAGAAGCCTCAATCTCGACTTTGGTGCTCGATGTCGACCTTGACTGTCGATCCTTTCTGCAACAGAAGACCTGTAGAGACAAAAACAAGCAGTCGATATCAACAAGGGTGATCGGTCGATATTGATGTCAGTAACAGAAATCGACTGGCTCAGAAGACTGCCAGTCGACACAGTATGGTCGATATCGAGGTTGGAGGGTGGATATCGACTTTAGTAACTCTTGCAGGGATGATCGTAGTCGACTCAGAAAACCGTCGATGAAACTCAGTGGTCGATATCGACATCTGGGGTCGATATCGATGTCTTATCCTGCAAAGTTGTTAGCTTTTTGTCGGCAAAGAAAGGCCGAAGACTCAAGGATGAATGAGGAGTGATGATCAGAATAAACACAATGTAATGTGTATAAACTATGTAAAATTCAACTCCTAGGATTAGGGTTTACCAAAACGTTAACCAATGTATACGATAAGGTAAATAAGACGGACAATTGCGCTATTTCAGCCGAGGGACAAGCTTTCGCTGTACACCAACTCTTAGGATTACTCTTGCAAATAAACCTAATTGTCTGTACCAATTTTATGTTTATAACTCAAGTTGTTAGCATGAATCCCTTTTCTTTCGATTAGGACTAAACATAGAATCGTAGGAGATGATATAGACACAACGATATCAACATCTAACTCTTACCTTAGGCACGCTTGGCTAACGTCGGGCTCACCCCGACCCTAAGAGATTTGGGAGACTACTCACACCTCATCATGGAATTAATCATTGATTGAAAGGAAAATTGCATTAATAACTTCGAAACTTTACAACTCAACGTCGGCTCTCGCAAACGCCAAACCCCAAAGCTTCTTCTAACTCTAACTCTATTGCTATGATTGAACGTGTTTTCTTGGATGTGTTGATGGATGATTGAATGCCAGTCCCCTAGGGCTTTATTTATAGGCTACTAACCTTTGCTAGCCAAGGATTGTAACTTCTATCTAAACTATGAACTCTATCCAAACAATTAGGACAGGTCTTTTATTTTGATAAAACTCTAAGGCAACTAAGTAAATCTCTAAGGTAAAAAAGGTAAATAATTCAGCTGTAATCTATCTATAGTTATAGATAATCTGTGCTCCTTGAAGATAGAATAGCAAATCCGCGTCTCGAAAAGCGTGTCTATCTTGTGTCAAAGTATGGTCGATATCGACCACGAAGTTTGATTTCGACCTCTGTTTCTGCTCGACAAGCTCAGCTTTACTCAATTCCTGGGTCCAGGTCGATATCGATGTATGGAGATCGATATCGAGTGCTTTTCTCTGCTGCGTTATTTTCTGTCTCGACACTCAGTTCTGTGTCGATGTTCTGTAGTCGATATCGACGTTAGCTCATTCTAACACAAGTTTATATTGTTTTGAACCTTTTCTTTGGAAATCAAATGAAATAAGAAGTCAAAAGATACAATAAAAAAGGTACAAATATGTACATCAAAACACCCCATACTTAGACTTGCTTGTCCTCAAGCAATAACCAAGCAATAACCAACACCTACAACACACCCTTCAAGTCTTCGCCCTTGTCAAAAACAACATCACAAGCAGTAGCAAAGCAAAGCAAAGCAAGTGAATTTAACGTCATAGCACACATTTGAGCGATCCATAGGCATATGCAATTTTGATCCAACCTCACAGGGATAATGTTTTTGCACTCAACTCTCATGTGTTTAGGCTATGATGATCAACTCTCAACTCAATTCCATATACAATCTCATAAACATTGCAATTTATATTAATCCACTTCGCAACCAATTATGAAAATGCAATAAGAACTATCGGGAGGACTTTCGCTCAATGGAAGACTTGAAAGAAGACTCCATTCAGCGGGGTTGTAATGGGGCTTGATAAGGAATAAAGGGTATGAAATTATTTGGCTATGTGGTGCTTATATAATTCGGGAATCAAGACTCCTAAATCTCAACACTTACAATATCCAAACCATAACTCTTCAATGTTGCACTTTCCAAGCTCAGTATCCTATAATGCTCTTTCAAAACTCATCTTTCCATAATATGCTCTAAAGATGTCAACCATAATATCAACCCTTCTTTCAAACCCTTAATATGCCTCTCAAAAATATAACTTGTATGGTATAAATAAAAGACTTAAGGAATTTGACTCATGCATATGATACATACATACATATCTTTTTTTTTTCGGATTTTTTTTGAACGAAAATAATAAATAAATACTAAAAAAATATGTGCATTTATATGGTGAGCCAAAAATCCTTTTACAAAATATGACAAGATGTAAATATATACCAACCCATAATTTCCTTGCTCAAAACTGAATAATATGCACTTTCCTTTCCACAATGCATTATTCTAACCATTCTAAGTCTCAATTCCCAAATGGGGGTCATGCTCAATTCAGCTAGGGATAATTTTGTGGAGTTTGCAATATCAGGCCTAGGCTAATATTCTAGCTTCAAGCAAAGTTAATGCAGGGTAGGTAAAGAGAGGATAAAAATGGCTTAAAAGATGCCTCCGGATCCATCATTTAATTCTCGTAAACATATATATATGCATTGGCTTTGAATAACTATCACAACATTTAGAGATGCATAGGAAGAGTAAATTTACTCAAGAAAGCAGAGGGATTTTTGATGTTCTCCCTATAGGCCAAAATTCTCACAAGGACAATTTTTGTTGGATTTGCTTTTTAGCCTAGGATCATATGTGCTCAATTTTATCACAAGTTCACAATTTACATAAAAATTTTAAGGACTTAGGCTAAACCATCCAAATATGCCATTGGATTTACATGATCAAGTCAGCTATTGAGTTTTCATCATAGGACATCTAAGTAGGGTTTAAAAACAAACTTATTAAGTAAACATGCATTTTGTTTTTGTCCTTTTTTGACATTTTCTATTTTTTTTTGGATTTTTTGACATTTTTTATAAAAGTAAAAACTAAGAAAAAAAATTTAAACATGAATGCAATGCGAAGAAGAAAGCCAAGTTGTGACCATAAAACATGTTTTCCCCCCACCCCATACTTAAAATATACAGTGTCCTCACTGTATTAAAAAGAAAAACAAGGGTAGAGAGAAACTCACAGCGTAAGCTGCGGATTCAGGTTGATTTCAGGTTAGGTCGATGCCAGTAGTCGATATCTAGGTCAAAGGTCGATGTCGACTGCATCTATCGAAGTCGAGGAAGAAAATGAAGTCGAGGGCTGCCAGATTGGGGTCGATATCGATGATTATGGTCGATATCGATCTCTGCTTTTTGCTCCTGAGTCCTCGATGTCGACTCTAGGAGATGGCTTGACCCTGGGGGAACGATTTCGACTGGCCTGGTTGATTTCGACCACCTCTGCAGAAGCTTTTTTCTTCTTTGTCGTTCCTTTTGCTTAACAACCTGAAATATTGGTTAGATTTATAGATAAAGCCACGAATTATCACATATTTAAAAGTTCAAAATCCAAAATTCAAATCCTAAAAACCATCTATGAAAGAAAATTAAAGTTTTATGTACATGCGCTAGATTTTTGAGTCACTAGGCCGACTTATCCGATAATTCTTCATGAGCCTTTAATGTAGGGACCCTTCAAGTTTGATCTTTCTCCTGGATCATCTAGGTCCTTTTGGTAATAGCTAAGCTCGACAATCAAGGCTTCTTCTTCATTAGGTTCTTCTTTATTGGGCGCTTTCTTTCTCTTTCTTGACCTAACTTTTGCAATATAGGCAAACCATGGAGCTTTGACTCTCCCATTAGTTGAATGATCAATAATGGACAGAGGAGGGTTAGGAGTTATACATGGGCTTACCTGTTCGGGCCCGAAACATAAATCTTCGGGCTGAGGGGAGATCGATTTCGACCAGGGGGGTCGATTTTGAGTGCTATGGTCGATATCGACCTGTAGGGGGTCGATGTCGACTTCAGGGACCCCATACTTAAGCTCCTGGCACTCATCTGGCTTACTCGACATCGATGATATATGGTCGATTTCGAGCTTTTCAGTCGATTTCGACTGGCTCCAATCGATGTCGACCCTGCTGGCTGTTTCCGTCCTCGCCAACAAAAATTTTCGAAGCTTCTCCTTAGCCGGTGAAAGGAAAACTTGCTCCAGCTGCCTCGTTTCGCTCATGGTAGGGTTAAAGGAGAACTCTATCACTTCGTTCCCTATAGTAGAGGTTAATAATCCTCAACGCACATTGATATTGGCATCGGCAGTAGCTAAGAAAGGCCTACCAAGGATGATAGGTACAATAGGATCTTCAGGCATCTTCAGTACAATAAAATCAGTAGGCACAAAGAACTTACCTACCTTTACCGGAACGTCATCAACTATACTTGTGGGCCTGACGAATGAGTTATCAGCCATATAGAGTTTCATATCCACAGGATCAAGTGCTCCGATGTTCACCTTTTGCCAAATAGAAAGAGGCATAAGACTTACACTTGCCCCTAGGTCACATAGGGCCTTGTAGCGATTTGCCAAGCCCTACGGTGATTGCAAACTTTCCTGGATCACTCTTTTTCTCATGGTAGTCCATCTTTGAGCACTCCTCTGCGATCTCTGCCATGGACCTTTTCTTGCTAAGGATGTCTTTGAGGAATCGTACATAGGCGGGCATCTCGCTTTGGGCTTCTGTAAGAGGAATAGTAATGTTAAGGCCTTGAAGAATCTTTGCAAAGTGGATAAACTTACCTTTGGTGGGGTCCTCTAATGCTTTGGATGGGAATGATAACGTCTTCTTTAGTGGAGGAGCCAAAACGGTGGTCGGAGGGGCCTGTTGGGTGTCGATGTCGACAGGGATTTGGTCGATATCAACCCGGATGGTCGATGTCGACCTCTGTTGTGGCTCTGAAGGCTCTGCAGTGGCCTCGACGTCGACCAGTGAGTCGACCTTAGGGTCGATATCGACGTCTGGCTCGACATCGACTTGTTTGTCGATGTCGACTAGATCTGCTGCTTTCTCCTCCGATTCCGTTCGTGGCTTTTGTACTTTGTTGCCACTCCTTAGTTGCATGGATGCGACGTGGACCATCCCAGATTGCCCCTTAGGATTTGTAGTTGGTTGCCTAGGGAACGTTCCGAACGGTCTAGGAATTTGTGCCGCCAATTGACCCAGTTGGGTCTCTACATTCTTTTTCCAAATATCCATCTCCCCAATCCTTTTGGTAAGGTCATTGAGTTGAGATTGGATTGCATTATTGGATTGATCATTCTTATCTTGGTTCCGCCTTATCTCATCTAGCACAAGTTGTAGATCATTCTTCCGTTGGTCCCTCTCCAGGTGCCCAGGAGCTCTATAAGGCGGAGGATCCCTGGGGTTGTATTGGGGTGGTTGATTTCCCTAGTTTTGGTATCCCTGGCGATTGGGATTCCTCATGTAGCGCGCCTCTTGGTGAGTCTTCGCTAGTTGTACTTGTTCAGCATGGGGGCACTTGATGGTGGTGTGCCGCTGCGATCCGCATTCGATGCAATCTTGTTTCGCTGAAAGGAACGTCACTTTCTTTTGGAGCTTTCGAAGTTGATCTCTATGGAATTGCTCCTTTACGTCCGGATCGATTACCTTGGAGGGTTCATATAATGGCATAGATGGGGCAGGCCTCGACGATGATGATGTGTCGGAAGCCTCAGGAGTCCTATATGTGTTGTCGAACTCCACCAACCTCTCTATGGTGTCCCAAGCCTCTTGTGGAGCGAGTTCAAGGTAGCCATAGGAGGTGTAAGTGTTGATCCTCTCCTTGGTTGCAGCATCAAGAGCATTGTAGATAATCTCGTGAATCACGTACGGTGGTTGGCCATGCGTCGGGCATGATCGTAGTAGGTCCTTGAACCTTTCCCAAACAGTCGCCAGAGCCTCACCGGGCTTTTATCTGAAAGCCGTGATTTTCTGTCGGATCAACGCCGTCTTGGATGGAGGGAAGAACTTGTTGAGGAACGCGTCGTTGACTTCATTCCAGGTGCGAAGCGATCTTGGGGCTAAGCTTTCCAACCACTGCAATACTTTACCTATAAGGGACCAATGAAAAGCTTTTAGTTGGACATATTCAAGACTCTGTCCATCAGCAATAGTTTCACAGAGGTCTAAGAAGGTTGATATATGTGCCATAGGGCATTCATTAGGTTTTCCTTCATATTGATGTCTTCTTATTTCAGTAAGGAAGTTAGGCTTAATTTCAAAATTAGAGGCAGGGATAAGAATCGCCGATTCAGGGACTGTGAGCGCGGGGTGCATGTATTGCTTGCCATTCCGAGGGAGGGCATTGATTTGGGCTTCTATTTGCCTCCGGCCTTCCTCCTCCGTATATGCACGCTCTTTAAGTGCTGCATCTCTAGTTGTTAAGTCCTCTACTTGCTTCCTTAGTTGCTCAATTAACTCAGCCTGGTTCGCGTTGTCTGCCATGATTCTTTGAGCTTGGGCTCTTAGATGGAAATAGCGTTCATGGTCGTCTACTCCTTCGAATTCAGGTGGACGATCAGCGCGTCGCATACACCTGCAAAGCCAAACTAGATAGAAACGTGAGATAGACTACTAGGGCGTGATTGATTGCCTCCCCGGCAACGGCGCCAATTTGTTATCGTAGGAGGAAATCGAGTTCTTAAATACAAATATAAATATATATAAATGCAAACCGACTCCTAGCCTATGCAAATAATTACAAGACTTCCTCCCGTTGTAGTGGAAGGGTAGTCATGATCGATCCACGAGGAGGCGTGTCAGCGGGATCCTAGTAGCGTTGGAAAGCTTACGTCTTTGTTCGACCAAAAGCCTCGATCTCGACCTTGGCTATCGATCCTTTCTACAATAGAAGACTTGCAGAGACAAAAACAAGCAGTCTATATCGACAAGGGTAGGTCGATATCGATGTCAATAACATAAATCGACTGGCTCGGAAGACTGCCAGTCGACACAGTATGGTCGATATCGAGGTTGGAGGGTCGATATCGACTTTAGTAACTCTTTCAGGGATGATCGTAGTCGACTCAGAAAACAGTCGACGAAACTCAGTGGTCGATATCGACGTCTGGAGTCGATATCGATGTCTTCTCCTGCAAAGTTGTTAGCTTTTTGTCAGCAAAGAAAGGCCGAAGACTCAAGGATGAATGAGGAGCGATGATCAGAATAATCACAGTGTTTTTATGTGTATAAACTATGTAAAAAGCAACTCATAGGATTAGGGTTTACAACAATGTTAACCAATGCATGCGATAAGGTAAAAAAGACGGACAATTGTGCTATTTCACCGGAGGGACCAGCTTTCACTGTACACCAACTCTTAGGATTACTCTTGCAAACAAACCTAATTGTCTCTACCAATTTTATGTTTATAACTCAAGTTGTTAGCATGAATCCCTTTTCTTTCGATTAGGACTAAACATAGAATCGTAGGAGATGATATAGACATAACGATATCAACATCTAACTCTTACCTTAGGCACGCTTGGCTAACGTCGGGCTCACCCCGATCCTAAGAGCTTTGGGAGACTACTCACACCTCATCATGGAATTCATCAATGATTGAAAGGAAAATTGCATTAATAACTTCGAAACTTTACAACTCAACGTCGGCTCTCGCAAACGCCAAACCCTAAAGCTTCTTCTAACTCTAACTCTATTGTTATGATTGAACGTGTTTTCTTGGATGTGTTGATGGATGATTGAATGCCAGCCCCCTAGGGCTTTATTTATAGGCTACTAACCTTTCCTAGCCAAGGATTGTAACTTCTATCTAAACTATGAACTCTATCCAAACAATTAGGATATGTCTTTTATTTTGATAAAACTCTAAGGCAACTAAGTAAATCTCTAAGGTAAAAAGGTAAATAATTCAGCTGTAATCTATCTATAGTTATAGATAATCCGTGCTCCTTGAAGATAGAATAGCCAATCCGCGTCTCGAAAAGCGTGTCTATCTTGTGTCGAAGTATGGTCGATATCGACCACGAAGGTCGATTTCGACCTCTCTGTTTCTGCTCGACAAGCTCAACTTTACTCAATTCCTGGGTCCAGGTCGATATCGATATATGGAGATCGATATCGAGTGCTTTTCTATGCTGTGTTATGGTCTGTCTCGACACTCAGTTCTGTGTCGATGTTCTATAGTCGATATCGACGTTGTGGGTCGATTTCGACCTCTGTTCAGCTTTTCTTGGATTCTCCGTTTTGACTCCAATTTCGCTCGAATTCCTACACAATTAGATCAAAACTTGTGTAGACTCTATTTCTTGCACGTTAGCTCATTCTAACACAATTTTATATTGTTTTGAACCTTTTCTTTGGAAATCGAATGAAATATGAAGTCAAAAGATGCAATAAAAAAGGTACAAATATGTACATCACCAGAGAGCAAAGACCAAACCGAGGAGGCTGAGAGAAGATTATTTGAGGCGATTGGAGACACCAGAAGATGATGTGATAAATTATGGATTCACAAATTGAGATTTAAAAGGGAGCCAATCCAAGGAGGACCAACACACACCTCAAATCTCAAAAGGAAATCATTAAGGAAGTTGGACAAGAAGGAAACCCACCACAAATCTTCAGTTTCACCAAAAAATAATAGGACTAGGACATAGGATTCACAAGGAAGATTTGAGGATTCTATAGAGAGGGGATAACCCCTCTCTCTAGAACTTCAAATCATCACCCATTTCAAATTAAACATTTTGTTTAATTGCTTATTGGAGGCAAAGAGTAAAAAGGAATCACATTAAATTGATAAATACAAATTTTAAATATTTTTATAGAATTACGTCAAGTAGAAGGATTTGAAATATAATTAAAACATTAAATAAACAAAGACGATACATATAGTATTACGATAACTAATGAAAGCGATATTGGAAACGAAATAAAATATGAGTTTGAATATAGATATATGCACTCTAGAACCGACTAGAAATGACGATTCGACTTCTCGAAAATATTAGTCATGAGGTTAACAATGATGATTCAGTGTTAACCAATGGCTCACTAGATCATCAAATAATGAAGTATACACTTTGAGTATTGTTTATTGTTTTAGTTCTACCTTAGTCCTGTCAGTGTGGTATTGAATCTTAACTGTATTTATTATGATGATTTTAGCTGAATGTGTTTCTTGTAGCTTCTGGTTATTGAAAAACTTTTAATAGCTTTGCTGTGTGAGATTGGGAGATGGAAAGATTTAAGTGTGCATTTTTTTACATTTAAGTGAGATATTAGATAGCCAATGTGCATACTTAAGAGATACAAGTTCATACTTAATATTAAAAAGTGCATGAAGAAAAGAACAAAGTGATAATATGGGATTTGTTTTTGTCTTTTTTAGTATAAGAATTATTGAGGAAAATTTGAGTCCACGTTGGTATACTTATTTCAAACTTGCTATTTATGTTGTTTTTATTTAACGAACTAATAATCCCTCATATGTTGTTAACATAATAGTTTAAGTTGTTTCATGTTCAGATTATGAGCATTTCAGTTGGTTCATTCATTTGAATCAAGTTTGTTAGTGTGGCCACATGGAATCTTTAATGTGACTGGTATAACTTCATGGAAAATCATATTACAAGTTCTCTCATATTCATAGCAAGCAAAAGAAAGCTCCAATAATGAGTTAACAACTCTCAAAGAAAATATGCAGGAGTATAAACACCAAATTGAACAACAAAGTAAGCAGTCTCCTAGTAGATCTTGTGACTTGTCTCATGCTGACATGCTGCAATCTTTATCCAGAGGCACAAAATCAATACAAGAAGTTATGTAGTCTCTATCAATGGAAAGGTATTTTCTTGTGTCAATCTAGGCTACAACTAGATGTCAAATGTGTGATTGCTTTTTACTAGTATATTTACTCTTTGTAGTTTTTATTTTTTCAGGTTTAGATAATTCAAGAGGGATATCCATGGAAGCGGTCTTCCAATGTAAGAGCTGAATGGAAGAGAAGGTTTTTTTTATTCTTGACAATCGTGGAATGCTATACTATTATCGCAAGCAACGGAACATGACAACTAATCGTATGTGTTGAGGAAAACATTGCAATCATTTGAAGTGCAAATCATAAAATTTAACTAACCTTCACTCTTGATTATCTTCAACCTATTACATAACAACAACCTGGTCAAAAGACTTCTTACTCAGGCCCTAGTTCAGGAATGTTTGGTCAATGGCTAGGCTCGCATTCCTACAGTCTTGTAAATGAGGAGAAGTTTGTTACACATGACATAGTAAATATTTTGACAACTACAGTTAAGGTTAATTCGGAATAGTCTAATATAAGATTTTGTTTTTGGATCATTTCACCGTCAAAGAGATACACATTGCAGGTATGACTTGAGCTGACTAGTATAGGTCTCTTAATCATCATTAAGTCTAAAATATCACATCCATAATGCATTACTTTGGAGTAAGAAATGTGAGAATCATAGTTTTATTCCTTTCATGTTGAAAGTGAAGATGATAAAGTGGAGTGGGGTGAAAAGTTAAGAGGTGTCATTTCATCTTTATTGACTTGACAAGCAATTGATAGGGTATACAAGTTCATATGTTATAGTTTATATATCAAGCTTTTTATTCCTGAAATGATTTTTACTTGCTAAACAATAATACTATTGTTGTGTCAACTCAATGTCAGACCTGATGAAATGGAGCAAATCTCAGCAAGTGAAAGTGATTTAATTGGAATTTCTTCTAACTCTGACGTGCCTATCAGGGAAGAATTTGTATCAAAGAATCAACAACCATTAACAAATATTTCATATGGCCCCAAAAGTTTCTCACAACAACGTATAAGTATGCAAATCGAAAGGCCTATTAATCTTTTGAGAAGGGTAATAGGCAATGATAAATGTGCTGATTATGGGGTGCCAGAACCAGACTGGGCATCTTTAAACCTTAGGATTCTCATGATAGTTGGAATGTTATGTTAAACTACATTTATGTTGTTTTTTTAACAAGACTCGATTTGTTATATATCATGGGAAACTTTTTTACCCAGACTACCTTTTAACGTCTATTAGCTCATGGGCCGCAAACCAGCAACAGAAAACTCATATATACATCAAAGAATTTTCTACTGGACCATTGTATACAGTAGAGTGCCTTTGAACTTTCCCTTCATGAAGCTCCTGCCGACAATGATCACTTGTTGACAATTTTCTGCTGTTAAGAAAGTGACAAGAAGAAGTGAAAACGGCAGCACAGGAAAACATGTAGATGTTAGGCACAACCATATTTGTGACAATGGGTTTATACCCTTCATAGGTGAGGGATGACACTCTGCCACACACTAAAGTTGACAAATGCATAAAGAAATTGCTGGGTGGTTCCCTTATGGTGCAGAAAACATAGATTTCTATGAGTCAAGCGTTCCCCCGGTATGGAGTTCAGGAACATAAACGCATCCACGTCAACATCATCGTATACCTCAATAGGATCACACCCATCTTTTGATGCAGGAAAGTAGGACAAGTCCATAGAGGCATCCAATATCAACTTTTTTTTTGTTATGATTAGGGTTTTGAAAGAAGAGTAATATATGCTCTCATCCATTATCATAGCTTTATGGGTCTTTCACCCATTAAATACGTATATATCTCCTTCAAGTTCCCACCTTTCATCGTATATAAAAGTAACAAACACTAACCCTTTCTCTTCTGCAAAAGAAACATCGGACGACCTTGTCACATTGAAGGAGGGATGTGAAGAGGATACTGATGTTCAAAGTACAGTGTAGAATAACAACAAGAAAAATAAACCTTCCCATCAAACACTTTTGTTGTTCAGAAATCTTTGCGACAGGGTTAAGTGTTCTTCTGTCACGCAATATATTGTTGGTGTCATAATGTTTCCTTCGATTTTCGAATAAACGTAAACTTACTATTTGTGTTCAGATTTGAAGCCTCTTATATGGTGGCCTGTATTTCTCTCTGTGGTAGGAAATATGTTCATATGGCCTTGAGTTCAATGCTTTTAAAGGGGTAGTAAATAACTAATGATTAACTACCACAAATACCAATCAATGCTCCAAGTATTAAACAAAGTCACCCCCTTCAAAACTGGCGGGAAGAAGAGAAAGACTCCACTTGTGCCATTCTTCCTTTCCATCGGGTACATGCTGCATAGGTCACCTATTTTTTTTGGCAACAATATACCAAAAAGTGGGAAATTGCAAATAACCCCCCTACCCCACGTTCTATTAATGCAAATTAGGAATACGGTTAGTATATTCATGCAAATAGCCCATTTTCAATTTTTATTTGAGATTGAGATTGAATTTTTAATTGTCATTTGAAATTGAAATTGAATTTTCAGTTGTCATTTGAGATTGAGATTTATTGGATATATGAAGTTGTAATTTTTATTTGACATGAAGAATGAATTTCCAATTGTCATTTGAGATTGAGATTGAAATTGTTTGAGACTAGATTTGTTGGACATACGAGTTTACAATTTTTATTTGAGATTGAGATTGAACTTTCAATTGTGACTTGAGATTGATTAAAACTGAGATTTGGATACATATATTTTCAATTTTGTTGAGTCTTGATACTAGCAGGGAAATGGATAAGATATTGATGCAACTTCTCCTTCTTCATCAAAATATGGGAACAAAATTATTAATTCCTTGAACTGGGTCTATTTAAATGCAAATAAGAGGACTGAAATTGATTATCCATGTATCCATTGTCATAAGAATCGACAACTGGTTTCCATTGGAGAGATGTTTACACACATGTGTTAACATGGTATAAAATCTACATATAGTGAACCATGAGTTGAATTTAGAATGTCCCAACTAATAAGGAAAATACTAGACCAAGGAGCCTTCTTCTTCTAGTGCGGGTCACATTATGGACATTTTGCACAATAGGTTTCCTCATCATGCCAAATATAATGCATTTATTGGCCATAGGGTTGCTGGCGACTCTACTTTTGATGATGTCATCAATGATGATTACCGGAAGTACAAGAGGCTTTTAGTGAAAGTTTAGACTCTGTTGTGAATTTTGTTTTAAATGCAATGAAGATGAAGCTAGTCAACATGTAGTCAGGTAAGAGCATGCATGCAGATACATTAACAAATTGCTTCTTCTGAACACAAATATCCCATTGATGGAATAAGGATGAGAAATCTTTGTAGGCACATTGGTCTAGCTATCATGCCAAACAAAACAAGAACCTAACCCAATCAACCATCACTGAGGACCTTGTCTATTGAGTTATAGGGCAACAACAAATTTAAAATAATGTATAAAACTTAACAAAACAAAATGCTTAGTAAAATTTTCAGTTTGGTTGGTAGCACTTTAAGTTTATGTTCATGTTCCTCTAACGTTTCCTGGTCTTAGGGTTAATTGGGTGGGGCTAGTACACGACCTAAAAGAAAAGAGGTGGGGTTAATGCTGAAGCTACAACAAAGGGGATAGAGTTAGAAGAGAGAGAGAGTAATGAAGGAAGAGAAAGATGCCTAAAAAACTCAGAAGAAATCAAAAAAAGCCAAGGAGGAAGCCGAGCATGCCAACAATAAATATGACATGGCGATGAGCGAAAAAAAATCCCTGAAGAATTGTGTGGCCACTTTGGAGGAGTTTGTGACCACCTTTTGCAAATCACAAACACCCTTGCAAACAACCTCCCTTCAAGGTAATGACGTACTCTTAAAACTCTTATCTTTCAAACTAGGTAGTTGGAAAGCTCATTGTACATTTTTTGGGTAGAATTTAGTTGGGAATGTGAACTTGAGTGAATATGGGCATGTACAATTGTGTTGTGGATAGGTTGTTAATTTTTAGATGTTGTTATGGACATATTCTAGTGTATATGTTATTTATGCATGCTTTGGACATGTTGTGTACGCTTTGTATTGTGCAGTTGTGCAGTTGTGTGAATGTTTTGGAAATGTTGTATACAAGTTTTATGTTAGATACATGTTTAGTTTTCTGCTTTTTGTATGGCAAAAACAAGGGTTACAAACATCACCAGACATATATATATTTTTTTTGGTAAAATCTACTCATATGAAGAACATAGAGTAAATTAGTTGCTTCAAATTAAAAAAAAAATCTCAAAACTAACTCAAGTGACAAACATACATTGAAATCTAGTTGCCGGGCAAACCTTGCGACGAACAATAATAAAACCTTGGTCGCCTGATAATTTAAGCCAAAACTCTTTTCCACTAATATACTCACATGACGAACAGTTATAGTCTCCTAATACCTCATGCGACAAATATTTGGAATCTATTTTGGTCACTTGAAAACTCATACGAAAAACCTAAATAATCCTTAACCAATTCCGCCCTTCAATCAAGTGACGAAAATTTTGGTCTCCTAAATAATCAAGCGACGAAATATTAGGGTTTTCAAATAACTCATGCGACAAACATATGCACACTGATATAGTTACTTGAAAACTCATGCGACGAAATAGCTAATTCCCAACCAACCAAACACTCACTTCACATAATCAAGCGACGTCAATTTTGGTCTTCTAAATAATCAAGCAGCGAATGTCACCGATCTCCTCAATATTTGAGTCTCTGACCATTTTAGCTATAAGGAAGCGATGGACCAGCTTGATCGTCTCAATCTTCTTGGTCGACTTTCATGGACCCTGACAATATCAGGTGACGAGATTTGATTTCATCACTTGAATTGACTCCAAAGACCAACTTCAGATCATTCATCGCCTGAATACTAATGGGACAACGTCCATGTGACCACCTTTTAGGCGATGATATGTTCTTCGTTTGAAACACTAGGCGATCCAATTCTCATTCAGGCGACCAAATTAGGTCCGTCGCATGAGTGGTTGGCTGGCGTAGTGAAACTGTCTAATATATATATAAACGTGTGCAAGTCCACCGACCTATAGCTGTTAGGAACCCTATAGACTAAAAACTATTATTTCATATTTTAGTGCCAACCAGATGATATATCGATTAAAAATAAAGCTAAAAACTACAGTATTATATAAATATAATAAACATATTGACTTGACCAATATTGGGGTGGGGGGTGAGGGTTGGTTTCTTGGTAGGTGTTGTTGCTGATCTCTTGGTTGGGTGTGGACGTGGATGTATAATCTGTGTGCATGGATAGTTACGTTGAGAACCACCACGTCATGATCTTAGCAAAGTTTTAAACAATCAATTACTGTACTAATTAAGTATTACTATAATATCATGTAATTAATTAAGGGGCTGGCCGGGGGATGCCTCAAATTTAATGAAACACGTACGTACACTCTCAAAGTCACCTGAAAAGCCGCCTCATCCTTCGGTAGCAGTCTTCCTTCAACCATATAATATGCAGTACTCCTCCCTATTCCATTTCTATGTCTTCTTCTCCGCTCCCTTTTTTTGGAGATCCGTTTTCCTTTTCATTTTCGTTAATTTCTGTTTCTTCGTCTCCTTGTAATCAGCTCAGATCAGTAATCTATATATTCTAAGCTAGCTAGATACATCTATCTACCTATATATAGTTATCTAATTTTCACAAAACTGCCTTGATTGATGCTGCAGTTCGTGTTGATCAATGTTTCGGTTTGTTAGTAAGTACTCCTTTGAGTTAGCTAGCTAACTAGGTACGTAAGTTTGGCGAATATATACTTTTCCGGTTGGACTAAGTATAAAGACAAAGATCGAGAGAGAGAGAGAGAGAGAGAGAGAGAGAGAGAGAGAGAGAGAGAGAGAGAGAGAGAGAGAGAGAGAGAGAGAGAGAGAGAGAGAGAGAGAGAGAGAGAGAGAGAGAGAGAGAGAGAGAGAAACTAGCTAGGGTTATGGATCATGTGCAGAAGAGTAGTGATGGTGGAGAGAAGCTAGATGAGGTTGTTCTTCCGGGGTTCCGATTTCACCCGACAGATGAAGAGCTTGTAGGATTTTATCTCAAGAGAAAGACCCAACAACGGCCCCTTTCCATTGAGCTCATCAAACAGCTTGATATCTATAAACATGATCCATGGGATCTACCAAGTATGAATACATCCATCTATATATCATAAGTTCTCTTGCATTACATACTATTAATTAATTTCTTGCTTCTCAAAACCCTAGATCTAGCTTATAGTAATGTAACTTGAGTTTCTGAAAACTTAATTACTACTCAAAATTCCTTGTCATTTTTCTTATAGTACTGATCAGTGTTTGTAATGGTTGGGTGTTTTGGCAATTAGCAGAGATGGCGGCGACCGGGGAGAAAGAGTGGTATTTCTACTGCCCAAGGGATAGGAAGTACAGGAACAGCACTAGGCCTAACAGGGTCACCAAAGCTGGTTTCTGGAAAGCCACAGGAACCGACCGCCCCGTCTACTCATCAGAAGGCTCAAAGTGCATTGGCTTGAAGAAATCACTTGTCTTCTACAAAGGCAGGGCAGCTAAGGGCATGAAGACCGACTGGATGATGCATGAGTTTCGCTTACCTTCTTCCTCCGATACATCGTACCCTCTCAAGAGATGCCTTGACAAAACCCTCCCAGAATGTGTATGTTCTCCAACCTTTAATACTCTAATTAATGTGTGTTTGGCATAATGGGGTGGTTCAATGGTAAAGAGTTATAAGGGGGTTGACAACACCCTACCGCCGCCCTTTTTCTTGGTGAAATAATCAGAGTTCACTGCTTATTACCATTGGGTCTAGCCGGTCGGCGCAAGCCGATTTACTTGGCGCGTGGCTCTTACCAGCTGGGTCACGTGCCCGGGGTTTACCACCAAAAGTGGGTTACCCTCGTTAACAAAAAAAAAAAGTGTGTTTGATAATGCAATTCCTATAAGATGATAGGCAGATAGGATGTTAGTATGGTAAAATGTGTGCTTCAACTCTCTTCTTCCACAATATATATATATATATATATATATATATATATATATATATATATATATATATATATATATATATATATATATATATATAAACTTTTCAGTTCTTGTACGACCCTGTAGTGTTTGTTACCAAGGTATTTTATGGAAGTTAGATCTTATATATTTATACTGAGATTCACATATATATTGTTTTCGGTTGGATTTGATATTATACAAGTGAAAGTTTGAGTTTATTTTGCAAGTATTCATTTCCACTTTATGGACTCAACCTACTATATATAATTATCTGACGTTGAGGAATCTTTTTTTTCGGAATTTTCAGGAATCATGGGCAATATGCAGGATATTTAGGAAAACAAGCTCAGTGACCCACAGAACCACATCTAGGTCTTGGATCTCTCCTTCTTTACCCCAACCTAACCTCGTTTTGAGTTCGAGCTTAACAAGTACTAATTCCACCATATCTCTTCGTCAAGATCAATTAACCTCAGAGAACAACATGTTCTCGTCGATGAAACCTGAACGTCTTCTACCAATGCAAATAAGCTCTAATGGCGAATTTCACACCAACGAAAGTGTGGATAACTCATCCACAGCAGCTAATGCTTCCCCTCTCTTTGACATCCCTTCATACTACGAGCCCAACAAAGATCACCAACACGGAATGATGCTGCCACCTCTAATGGATGTGTCGCTGCCTCGGGTTAACAAGCATCCTGACATCAATAGTGGCGATATATCTTGTGTTCTAGGAGACTATCTCGGAAACAACAACAATAACAACAACAACGACGACAATGACCACTACTATAATAATGATAATGAGTCATGTAAGAGCCTTGAAGGCTTGCATGAGCATTTGATTATAGGCAATGGTGGTTTCTTCACAAGTGGTTCATTGCAGGAAGAGTTGCAAGGAGGGATGTTGTCGGATTTTGACCGAAGAGATGATTTATGGGACGTCGTCAAATCATTTAGATTTCCCATAAGTGCGGCATCTGATGTAGGATTGTTGTAGATTAGCATGCTCTATGTGATGTTGTTTAGCCGGATAACAGTTTTTAAGAGGGTAGTTCGATCAATTAACCAAAGTTATAGCAGGTTAAGTGCAAACGACAATGAATTGCCCGTTGGGTTTTTTTGCAAGCGTGGCTCATGTAAAGGCTTTTAGTACCTCCATTTTTTCATGCTCTTCTAGCAATTTTATTCGAGTTCATATCGATACAGAGGTTGCATTTCTAGGCCAAAGTATAAGTTTTGAATGCTTGTACAACAAGATGTTGAAACTCTTAACATTAATGGAAAGGAACCATCATCTTTCGAATGCGTGCAGTGCACCGTTCATATATCCTTTCGCCATATCATCAACAGTTTCTCAGTTAAGGCTCGACCCAAATAGCAACTCTATGAATGTGAATAAACTTACTTTTTGGTCATTGCTATAGAAAATCAGTGCAAGCATTCATTTTACATCTTAGTGGACACATTTAGGCCCAAAATGGGTCTCCATATGACGGGAACAGAACAGAGAATCAAAGACAGTAAGGCGGAAATGATAGGCTTGGGCTAGGCAAAACATGTTTGGTCAAGCCCAACAACCTACAATACAAATTTTTTTTTGAGACCACCTACAATACAAGTTGATTTGGAAGACATGAAAAAAAAAAAAAATCTGAAATCTAATAAAGTCGGTTGAATGCACACTTTGTTATAATATATTTGTATTTATCCATTACGGTTGGATAAACTCTAAAAGGGATATGAGATAATATTTAGGAAACTCTAATCTCCTTCTTGTAATCCTATATAAAGGGTCATTTGGAACCCCAATAGACGCATCAATTCCTCCTCTCTTTTTTCTACCTCTCTTCTCTATTCTCTTTCATACTTTCAGTTTATCATACGTTATCAGCACAACTTGATCGAATGAGGAAAAGATGTCGAATCTCACAAGATTGGAGTTTATCGCATTTGATGTTTCCGGAAGAAACTATCTAACATGGGTGTTAGATGCTGAACTCCATCTGGATAGCTGGAATTCGAAAAATACGATCATTGAAAAATTGGACTCATCCCCGCAGGACAAGGCCAAAGCGATGATTATGCTCTGCCACCATCTTCATGAGAGCTTGAAGGCTCAATACTTGATTGTGACAGATCCCTCCGAGCTCTGGAAGAGTTTGAAGGATCTCTTTAATCATCAGAAAACGGTAATTCTACCCAAGGCGAGGTATGAATAGTCTTAGCTGAGACTTCAGGATTTCAAGAGTGTCTCTGATTACAACTCTGCAATGTATCGAAGTACTTCTACATTGGAACTTTGTGGAGAAACTATAAGTGATGATTAAAAACTAGAGAAAACATACTCCACTTTTCATGCAACTAACTTGGTACCCCAACAAGAGTACATGGAGAAAGGGTACAAGACTTATCCAACACTCATATCTTGCTTACTTTTAGCTGAAGAGAACAATCAGCTGCTTATGAATAACCACCAGAGCTGACCCACTGGTTCAGCACCACCTCTTTACAAGTCTCAAATGCTTGAAGTAAATGCTACCTCCTCTAGAAGAGGTGGTGGCCGAGGTCATGGTCGTGGGCGAGGTCGCAGTCGTGGTCGTCATGGACAAGACCAAGGAAACCACCGTACAAGGGTCAATCTTGATATCCAAAACAATGTCGAAAACAAGCCCAAAAGGCAAGAAAAAATTGCACCGAAAGGAGATAGTCCATGTCATAGATGTGGAGCCCCTGACCATTGGTCTTGTACCTGTCGCCCTCTCCACCACCTTGTGAGATTATATCAAAACTTCGTAAAGGCCAAGGGAAAAGGAGCAGAGACAAACTTTACTGATACTGATTTCTTCGAGGGACCTTAGAATACTCACCTCGATGTCACCGATTACTTACATCAGAGTGAAGATGGCAAGCCCTTGATCGGCGATAACCCAAATGATCTTGCTCTCGAGAATGATGACGAGTATTTTACCAATTGAATATATTTTTTCTAGACATTTTAGGATTCAACTTTTGAATTGTTTTGAACTATTTTGGATTATTTTTGGTTGTTTTGGTTGATTTGCTATGTATTTGAACTATTTCATGCTTTAAAGTCCGGTATTGTCTTAGTTGTAATCTAAATTTAATGGTTAAATAATCGAAGAAATTGTGACATTAGTCATCATCTCTATAAGAGCCCGAAGAATTTTGATAGATTTTTATTAAATCCCGAAGAGTAAAGAAGACTTTATTGATGGATTTTTATTAACTCCCGACGAGTAAAGAATTTTATGAACTTTAGAATAGTAAACGGTTTTACAAACTCCAGAAGAGTATATGATCCTAATTTTATCATTTGTACTCTTGAAGAAATACATTAAATGTGGGTTTTTATCAAATTCAGAACTATTTTTGTTTGATACAACTAATAGAAGTAACCACATAACACGATCCGGTTAAGAAGATTACTTCCTAACTACTCTCTAAGCATTGCCTGAAGTATGCCCCTTTAGTAGAGGGTGTGAAAGAGGTTATGGTTAAGCGCTTGATCAAAGTTATTGTTATGACTTATAGCTAGGTCTGTTATACGGCGAATTCTAATTTCCTGAAGAACATTATGAATAAAGATAAATTGTATGTGATGCATACACAAAGCTGGTCATTAGCTAGACTCATACATGTAGTATGACACAAACGAAAGTTCTGAAAATCCTTATATAAGGCATCTAAATTAAATAAATGGATCACCAGAACAGATTTCAATGGATTAGAATTTATGATTTTATATATAGTGTCATGTGCTAGGAGGGAGAATTGAATTGAAATATATAATATAATATACTCAACCATGTCTACTCAAATAAATTCAAGACTCCCCGCTATAGTGGTAGAGAATCAGGATCGATACTTGAGGAAGCGAGTCAGCGAGATCCTAGATAATCCGAAAATACATACCGTGTCGACCAGAAGGCACTTGATCTCGAGTTGATGACTCGACATTGATGGTGGCTGTCGATTCCTAGTGTGTAGAAGACCTGCAGAGACAAAAGCAACAGTCGATCTCGACCAGGGTGTCGATATCGATCGGTCAGTAACAGAATCGACCGACTCAGAAGACTATCGGTCGATATGGGGCACTCGATGTCGAGTAGGTCACTCGATGTTGAGCTCAGTACATGAGCAGATGTGTGGCGTCGACTCAGCAAACGTCGACCCAGGTAAAGTAGTGTTGATATCGACTGTCCTTAATCTTTTAGTTTGTTAAGTCTATAAAATGTCAAAATCTAAAAAAAAAAATAGAAAAATGTCAAAAATACAAAAAAATGCATGTTTATTTTTAAAGTTTGTTTTTTTTACCCTACTTAGATGTCCTATGATGAAAACTCAATAGCTGACTTGATCATGTAAACCCTATGGCATATTTGGATGGTTTAGCCTAAGTCCTTAAAATTTTTATGTAGATTGTGAACTTGTGATGAAATTGAGCACATATGATCCTAGGCTAAAAAGCAAATCCAACAAAAATTATCCTTGTGAGAATTTTGACCTATAGGGAGAACATCAAAAATCCCTCCGCTTTCTTGAGTGAATTTACTCTTCCTATGCATCTCTAAATGTTGTGATAGTTATTCAAAACCAATGCATATATATGATTATGTTTACGAGAATTAAATGATGGAGGCATCTTTTAAGCCATTTTTATCCTCTCTTTACCTACCTTGCATTATCCCTGCTTGAAGCCAGAACATTAGCCTGAGCCTGAAATTGCAAACTCCACAAAATTATCCCTAAGTCGAATTGAGCCTGACCCCCATTTGGGAATTGAGACTTAGATTGGCTGGACTAATGCCTTGTGGAAAGAAAAGTGCATAATGTCCAGTTTTGAGCAAGGAAATTATGGGTTGGTGCATATTTACATTTTGTCATATTTTGTAAAAGGATTTATGGCTCACCATATGAATGCACCTTTTTGCTTATTATTTTCGAAAAAAAAATTAAATATATATAAATAGTGCATGAGCCAAAATCCTTAAGTTTTTTATTCATACAAATGTTATATTCTTTGAGAGGTATATTAGAACTTGGAAGAAGGGTTGATAGTATGGTTTGCATCTTTAAGTGCACCTTTAGAGCATATTATGGAAAGATGAGTTGGGAAAGAGCATTATAGAGATTGAGCTTACCTTAAAGAGTTATGGTTTGGGTATTGCAAGTGTTGAAATTTAGGAGTCTTGATTCCCGAATTATAAAAGCACCACATAGCCAAATAATTCCATACCCTTTTATTTTATACCAAGCCCCATTACAACCCCGCCGAATGGAGTCTTCTTTGAAGTCTTCCATTGAGCGAAAGTCTTCCTGATGATTCTTATTGCATTTTCATAATTGGTTGCGAAGTGGATTATTATAAATTGCAATCTTTATGAGATTGTATATGGAATTAATTTGAGAGTTGATCTTCATAGCCTAAACACATGAGAGTTGAGTGCAAACACATTATCCCTGTGAGGTTGGATCAAAATTACATATGCCTATGGATCGCCAAAATATGTGCTATGACGTTAAATTCACTTACTTTGCTTTGCTACCGCTTATGATGTTGCTTTTGACAAAGGTGAAGACTTGAAGGATGTGTTGTAGGTGGTGGTTATTGCTTGGTTATTGCTTGAGGACAAGCAAGTCTAAGTATGGGGTGTTTTGATGTACATATTTGTACCTTTGTTTATTGCATCTTTTGACTTCATATTTCATTCGATTTCCAAAGAAAAGTTTCAAAAGTATATAAACTTGTAAAATAATGAGCTAAAGTATAAGAAATAGAGTCTGCACGAGTTTTGAGCTAACCATGCAGGAATTCGATGAAATCGGAGTCAAAACAAAGAAGCCAAGTGAAGCTGAGAAGAGGTCGATATCGACATGAGACATCGATATCGACCCTAGATTTCGACACGACTTCTGAGTGTCGAGATAGGCCACACAGACCAGACAAGAAAGCCTTGATATCGACATACAAGCATCGATATCGACCATCGTCATAGACATCGACTGGAGCTGGACAAGTCGAGCAGAAACACAAGCATCGATATCGACCTCGGGTGTCGATATCGACCCTACCTCGACAGAAGATAAATCCGATTTTTAGACTCGGATTGTGAAGTCTATCATCAAAGCCATGAGTTATCTCGTTCTTTTAGATATTAGCAGCTGTTTATTATCTTTTCCTTCAAGTTTTTATCAAAATAAAAGACCTATCCTAATTGTTCGGATAGAGTTCATAGTTTAGAAAGAAGTTACAATCCTCGGATAGCGAGGATTAGTAGCCTATAAATAAAGCCCTAGGGGCTGATTTGTGGGAGAATCGAATCGAAGAAACAATCATCAATCAAGACAATAGAGTTAGAGTTAGAGAGAAGTTTTAGGGTTTGACGTTTGCGAAAGTTGACGTTGAGTTGTAAAGCTTCGGAGTTTATTTTAATGCAAGTTTGTTTCCTTCAATCAACAATGAATCCCATGATGAGAAGCGAGTAGTTCCCCAAAGCTCTTAGGGTCGGGGTGAGCCCGACGTTAGCCATGCGCGCTTGAGGTAAGTATTTGATGTCGATATCGTTGTGTCTATCCCTCCTCCTACGATTCTATGTTTAGTCCTAATCGAAAGAAAAGGGATTCATGCTAACAACTTGAGTTATAAACATGAAATTGGTAGAGACAATTAGGTTTATTTGCAAGAGTAATCCTAAGAGTTGGTGTACGGCGAAAGCTTGTCCCTCGGGTGAAATAGCGCAAGTGTCCGTCTTATTTATCTTATCGCATGCATTGGTTAACGTTCTGGTAAACCCTAATCCTAGGAGTTTCTTTTTACATATTTTATATACCCAAAACCCACTGTTTTATTTCTGTTCATCCCTTCTCATCCATTCTTAAATCTTCGGCCTTTCTTTGCCGACGAAGAACTAACCCACTGCAGGAAGACATCGATATCGACCACTGAGTTCGTCGACAGTTTTCTGAGTCGACGACGATCATTCTGCGGAGGTTGCTGAGCATCGATATCGACACCTAGCATCGATATCGACCCTTCTGTATCGACTGGCAGTCTTCTGAGCCAGTCGATTTCGTGACTGACATCGATATCGACCCTCCCCTGTCGATATCGACTGCTTATTTTTGTCTCTGCCGGACTTCTGTTGCGGAGAACATCGACAGCCGAGGTCGGCATCGAGCTCAAAGGTCGAAATCGAGGCTTCTGGTCGACACAGACGTGAGATTTCCAAAGCTACTAGGATCCCGCTGACACGCCTCCTCGTGGATCGATCCTGACTACCCTTCCACTACAACGGGAGGAAGTCTTTTAATTATTTGCTTAGGCTAGGAGTCGGTTTACGTTTATTACATCTTTATTATTTATAATTTGAGAACTCGACTTTACCTCCTTAACAGTTGCCTCCATAGTTGGGCCCCCGCGCATACTTTTCTTCGTCGTGGGTCTCCGCTAATTGTACTCTAAACAAGCTTGATTGTTAGTAAGAAACCTCACTTGTTTTTTTTAAGACGCTTTACCTGGTCTTTCATGAATTGGTCCTTCACCTTAGGATCCACCTCTTTGGAAGGCTCATACAGTGGCATGGATGGGGGTGGCCTAGCAACAGGTGTCGCAGGAGTCCCATAGGTTTTGTTGAACCCCACTAGCCTTTCAATAATATCCCAGGCTTGACTAGGGGTAAGCTCTAGGTAGCGATAGGTGTTATAGGTGTTAATCCGCTCTCTAGTAGGCACGTCCAGGGCATTGTAGATGATCTCCTGGATAACATATGGTGGTTGCCCATGAGTAGAGCAGGACCTCAGCAAATCCTTGTAGCGCTCCCAGACTTGTGCTAGAGTCTCCCCTGGTCTCTTCTTGTAAGACATAATCTTTTGGCGAATCTGCGCCGTCTTTGATGGTGGAAAGAACTTATTGAGGAAGATGTCCTTAAGTTTAGCCCAGGTGCAGATAGATCGTGTCGACAAGCTCTCTAACCAATGTAGCGCCTTTTCTGCAAGACACCATCTAAAAGCTTTTAGACGAACATATTCAAGATTGACACCATCAGCAATGGTGTCTCATAGATCAATATAAGTAGTTATGTGCGACATAGGGCATTCGGAGCCCTTTCCCTCAAAAGCATGTCTTCTAATCTCCACTATAAAAGTAGTTTTCATTTCAAAAGCAATATTAGGGAGAACAGTAGGAGACTCAGGCACCGCCACGGTGGGGTGCATATATTCTTTCGCATTTTGTGGGATCTGGCGTAGTGGCTCTTGGGCTTCTCGATGAGCTTGGGCTTCTTGTTCGTAGTGAGCGACCATTCTTTGTTGTGCTTGGGTATGTTGAGTGCGCTCGGTTTCAAACGCCTCTACTTGCTTCCTAAGCCTTTCGAGCTCTTGTTGCATTGTTTCCTCGTTGGCCATGATCCTCTTAGCTCGTTCTTATAGACGAAGGAAGCATTCCAGATTGTCTAAAGCTGCGAACTTAAGCATGCAATCAGCGCGTCACATACACCTTCAAGATAACACTAGGAAAAGAAGTAAGATAGACTAAACAGGGCACGATTGATAGCCTCCCCGGCAACGACGCCAAAATTTGATGTAGGAGGAAATTAAGTCTAATGAATAAATGATAAATATCAAACCGAATCCTTGTCTACGCAAATAAATTACAAGACTTCCTCCCACTGTAGTGGAAGGGAATCAGGATCGATCCACGAGGAGGCGGGTCAGCGATGCTTGGATAGTCTTTAAAGTTTCTGGGCAAGTCGACCAGTAGCCTCGATATCGAGTTGGGGAGTCGATATCGACAGGGGCAGTCGATTCCTAGTGAGTGACGTCGATATGTGAAGAACATGCAGAGAAGGGGAAACAACAAAAGCACTCAATATCGACTAAAGAGGTCGATCTCGAGTGGGGTTAGTGGTTCATGTCGACTCAGAAAACCGTCGCGTAGGGTTTGCTCGATGAAGGTGGTCGATATCGACTATATAGGTCGAAATCGAGTCGTTCACAAAAGGTGTCGAGTGCAGAAAAATAAAGAAATAAAATAAAGGCAACATTTTTTTGGGGTTTTCTTCAATAAACTAAAAAGCTCCTAGGATAGGGATTTACCACGACGATAGCCATGCATGTATTATGACTTAATTCACATAAAATATTAAGCTTTTCTCATCACCAATTAGGAATATAGAGGCTTTAGCATAAAACCCTAATTATTTAGACGTTTTCATAATTATGATTTAGTCAACTTTCGCAGGCAAAACCTAATTATTATCCAAATTCACATGTATAATCCAGTTTCGCTTCATATAAGGTAAATAAGGAATGATCCCAAACTTGAATAAAGGATTGAGCACGGGGTAGAAGAAGGGATCGCATAATCAAATAGAGAATAAAGCGTACTTACATGACTACTGTCAGGCTCACCCCGACCCTAGAAGTAGGACGACTAGTCGCTCTTCATCGCAATAAACACCATTGATGTAAAGAAGAAAACTTGCATTAAATAAACCTTCAAAGCTTTACAACTCAACACCGGCTTTCACAAATGCCAAACCCTGAAGCTTCTCTAAACTATAAACTCTATTGTGTATTGTATCTTGTGTATTTGAATTAATAAAAGACCAGCCCCTAGGGCTTTATTTATAGCCTACTAATCCTTGCTAGACAAGGAAAGTATTTCTAATCCTACTAAAACTTCTATCTAAAATTCTATCCCAAACAAGTAGGATAAAACTTCATAATCTATCTAAATAGAAGATAAAACTGCGGCTTATGTGATAGACTTCCAAATTCACATCCTCGAAGTACGTGCAAACCATGTCGATTTCCACTCGATATCGACCAGGTAAGTCGATATCGAGGTCTCTGTTTTGGCTCGAAAAACTTCATTTCACTCGATCTCTGGAGCTATGTCGATGTCGACACCTTCACTCGATGTCGAGTGGTCTTCAATGGTTCTTTGTGATCTGTCTCGATGCTCAGGGTCCACGTCGAGTTCTTTAGTCGATATCGACTAGTCAGGTCGAGATCGACCTCCTTTCTGCTTCACTTGGCTTCTTCATTTTGAATCCGATTCCTCTTCAAATCTTACATATTTAAACCAAAAATTGTGCAGACTCTATTTCTTGCACGTTAGCTCATTCTACACAAATTTACATTATTTTTAACCTTTACTTTAGGAATCGAATGGAATATGAAGTCAAAATGTGCAAATAAAAGGATTTTAAATATGCACATCAAAACCTCTCAAGTCCTCTCCTATTCTGCCTCTCTCTTTGCAGAAAATTTAATGGTGTTTCACATCCTTCTCTTCAGCTTATATATGTTCTTAGGGGGACACCCTTAAATGCAATCATTGCATTTTCCAGTCATTAATGCTCCCCCCTTTCCCCCAAGGCTAAATCTTGTTTTGGCGCCAAAACTGGCCTGACAGCCCGCCACATCAGTTACAGTGAATCCCCTCCAAAATGTCTCCAAATTCTCTCCAAGTATGGATGGTCAGTTTTACCCTATTGGTAAGACCATGTGTTGCTATTGGTAAGACCATGTCCTTCTATTGGTAAGATGGGATGTGTAGTTTCTTGAAATGAACGGGAGGCTTTTGCCTTCAACTTTTCACTCCTCTCCTATTTTGCATCTCTTTTTGTGGAGCATTTAATGGTGATTCACATCTATTAATCCAACTTATAGATGTTTTGATTGACACCCTTAAATACAATCATTCTCTTTTTCCCTCATAAATGCTCCCCTTTCCCCCATGGATGAAGCTTTTTGGCGCCAAATCACCCCTGACAGCTACAGTGTAGCCCCCCTCCAAATCTCTCCTCAGTTGATGCTACAATACCCCATCCTCACCTGCTACTTCCCAAGTCGGTTACCAAAAAAAATTGCAAAAGTACACCATGTGCTACTTTTGACAAATTCACAAGTGGTCGTCTACATTTGCAAAGTGGGATTTTTTTTGTCTACTTTTGCAAAAGAGCCTTTGTATTTATCCGTTACGGTTGGATAAACTTTAAAAGAGATATGGGATAATCTTCAAGAAACCCTAATCCCCTTCTTGTACTCCTATATAAAGGATCATTTGGAACCCCAATAGATACATCAATTCCTTCTCTCTTTTCTCTACCTCTCTTCTCTATTCTCTTTCATACTTTCGGTTTATCACACACTTCAATTTTATTTATTTATTTATTTTTCGTTTTAAATGAAAAGAAAATTTTATGTGTTATATTTTGTCTCCAGTTCACCCTAATGCATCTCTATGGATAAGAATTTGCACTCTTGTATCTGCGATGGGATTTGTGGTAGTCATATGTGTCCCATTTGGGTCAATCTATCAGCTACACAATCAATCGCTTAACTAGTACATTTTCCGCATCATTGCACAATTTTTTGAATAAATCATAATAATATAATTAATAAGTTAATATTATAAAACTAAATAAAGTATTAATAAAAGTTAGCATAAGATTTAAAAGGTATGGTTTAATTAGTTTAAAAACCCTACAATTAATGTAGTGATAATACCTCATCTAAAATAGTTCTCATTTAAAGAATTATATATAGATATAAATATAGATATTTTAAAATAATCTCATTGGAAAGAAAAAAATAATATCATTATAATAATATGTAAAAGATTTAATTAAAGATAATTTTATGAAAATCACTTAGATGAAGGAGAGAATATATAACATATGATATTCTCATGCTTTTAATTCAATGTTTTGTCTTAAACCCATTACTTAGAAAATGTAGAACATATTAAGAAAAAAAACTATAATTAATGTGATGATGCCACCCCATCAAATTTTTTTCATTTAAATTATATATTAATTTTTATATTGATATTAATTCAATGTTTTCAATTGAGTTCATTGATTAAAAATGAAGTACATAATTAATTGAATAAAATATTAAAAAATATATTTGCATAAGAAGGTGACAAGTGGTGGTAAGGTTATATATATATATATATATATATATATATATATATATATATATATATATATATATATATAGAGGTTAAAGTGTAAAATGACCTTAATGTGTGAAATTTCTTAAGGTGTAAATTTTTGTCTTTTAGTGTAAACCGGCTCGCGTGCCCTATTTTGTTTTTAAAAAAAACTTGAACCGGTTGTTTAGAAAAAAGGTGAACCGAAACGTGTCCCATACTCGCATCAGCTTCTCTCTCCTCTGCGCTCAGAAGCATTGGGCATGGCAGGAGCGCGGTGGCATCGGGCATGGCAGGAGGCGGAGCATCGAGCATTGGACTGGGCAAAGTCTCAACCTTTATTCGGCTAGAGGGCGGGGATGGTAGTGTAGGAGATTCAAATAAAACAAAGCACAACTAGACTATCTCCCTGTCCCAAACAAATAATACAAGAATCCCCTCCCTTGTAGTTATAGAGTAATTCAGGATCGAATCCACGAGGAGGTATGTCAGCGCTTCCTTTGTTGTGCTCACGATCAAGGCTTTCGACCTCAGCAGACACTCGATATCGAGTATACAGGTCTGAAGGTTCGATAATGTAAAACAAAGTAATATAGAAATACTCTAGAAGGGGGGGAGTTGAATAGAGTATGCCGGTTTTTCGCAGATTACCAAGACTTTTGATGCTCGTGCAAAATCCTTTGAGATTAGACTTAGTCTTTTCTCTGAAAACCTGAATCACAAAGTTAAACAGTAGAACCAAGTGCGGAAATAAGGTAAAGCAATAAGTAAAGGACTCGATGAGTTGTTTACGAGGTTCGACACGAACTTGGCCTACGTCCCCGCCTAGGGTTCTTCCACAACCCTAGGATTCAACCGGCTTTTATTGATTCACAAGACTTAGGATCCTAGTAGCTCCCCGAGAAGCCTCTCTCCTATACAATTGCAATCTAGTCAACTCACGTTCCCTTGGAGTCCTAGACCAATCTAGAAGAGCCCCACCTCTCTATGCTATCTAGTACAATCCTCTTACACTTAGTGAATCAATCGCCTAGTGTCTACTTCCTGAGTTACAAACTCTTGAGTATAACACTCTCTCAAAATATATCCTATAAGCTCACAGTGTAACTCTCAAATGCTTTGAAATGAAATAACAGACTCTTAAGGACAAGCAGAGAGCACACACGAAGAAGACAGATTTCGCTTGAAGGCTTGAGTGTATGAAAGCTTGTGTTCAACAGATGTCTGCTGTCTTCTTCTTCCTTTCCTTTATATAGAATCAACATGGCGCCTAAGGATCTTCAACCACGGCTAGTTCGGATCATGGCGCGCCCAAGGATCTTCTATTTTTGGACACTTCGAAGACATGATCTCTCCAATTTGGATCTCCTCAATATGCACCATAAGGAAAGAAGTAATTCGAATAATACTTCCTGAAAGGTTAGTTAGGCATATAATATAATGGAAGTATATAATATTAAATAATATTCGGACATAATAATATATAGAACAGGTTTTGTATTTCATCAATACTGTTAAAGCTCCAAGACCTTTGACACAGACAAACTGTCAAGGCCTTTGAAACTTTATTCCGATTTTCATCAAGGGAGGGAGTTATCAATCTCCCCCTTGATGAAAGACAAAACCTGTGCGTCCCTGGAACTTAGTCAAGCATATATAATATAAGTAAAATCGGACTAAGTACCTGCATGGGTTAGACAAATGTTGGATAAAAAATTTAAAGCAATAAGACCATCCAACTGAAAATAAAACCAAGGTCTCCCAAGACCTTTAAATCGCAACAGTTTTAAAAAGTCTAACACCACCACAGATCATCTCCCCCTTTTTGTCTTTCAACAAAGGGAGGAGGTAAAACAGTCACCAAAAGTTTTGAAAAAGTTTCCAAAAACCAGCAATGGATCAGATGTCAGGGATGGGATAGGGTAGGGTTTAAGCTTCGTCGTCCGGAGCATCATCAGTGAGCCTCATCCACAGACCTTGCAGCATTTTGGTTATCCCGCTCATCTCCGTCATAACCTCCTTGTGCAGCTCCTTGATATCCAGGCGAACTTCCTCCAAGCCCAACTCCAGATTGTCTATGCGTTCATCAACGGCTGAAGCAGTGGGAAGAGCTTTTGAAGGAGTGGCAAGACTCAAGGTCCCTTGGGGAGACCTAGTGATGCCAATCTTTTCAAGGCTCTTGGAGTCGAACTTACCCATATGACGCTGCTGTTCTTCATTTTTGAAATCAATTCCAGAAGCTTTGAAGAGTGGGGTCAAAAGGGTAGCAAAGGGGAGGGGGGTTCCTTTCTTGGCTTTTCTTGTGTGAGCCATGGATCCTAAAATAGTGTTGGCCAGATCAAGATCAAGGCCATTGAGGATACGGTAAAGGAGGACCATGGCATTGTCAGTAAGTAGCGAGTCAGAGTTAAGACGGGGTAAGAGGCATCGAACAATGATGTTAAATATGATTTTTGCCTCAAGGGTAAGGGATGAGTGGGTGAGTTGCTTTGAGGTGCTGTTAGATGCTTCGGGTAGGAGGTACTTGGCTCGGGCAAGGATGATGCAATTTTCTTTTGAGGGGTGTATTTCAGAGGGTGGACATGGGCTAGGTAGGCCAAGGAAATCTGCAAAGTCATTGGAGTTGAAAGAGATTCTAACCCCTTTGACAACAGAATCCAAAGACCAACCATTGGTGTCGTGTTTGGCTTTTAGGTTTATGTAGAACAGGCGGGTAAGCTGGAGATAGTAAACGGTTTCAAGATTGAGAAGGGTCCAGGCTGGGGATTTTTTGAGAAGATCAATGCAGGGTAGCTTCAAAGCTTCGAAGAACTCAATATCCAAAAAATCAGAACAACAAATCCTACGAGTTCGAAACTCATCTACCCACTTACCAGTAGTCTCAACATTTTCAAACCAAGAGGAGGGCAAGGATTGGTTTACCTGGATGTAGGCAGGTGGATCGGCGTTCTTCCTGCGAGCAATCGTTGGAGCGGCTTTCTTGGCAGGCGCCTCAAGGCTCTTGAGGGTGCCCTTCCTGGTGCGCTTGGGAGAAGGAGGCTTGGCTGTAAAGGCTTTCCGCTTCTTTGGAGACGGGGGAGGAGGAGGAGGAGGAGAAGGAGAGGGAGCATGCTCGGGCTCCTCTTCCTCTTCTTCCTCTGACCCCGAGTCCTCAGCGTTGTCTCCATCGGTATCCTCCTCGTCCTCTCCGGATTCGTCTTGCTCCTCGTCCTCTTCCTCAGGCTCCTCTTCAGAGGGAACCTCCTTGAGAGTCTCGGCCTCGGCTTCCTTCCGGATTCTCTCAGCTTCCTCCTCGACCAACTTCTTTGCAAGCTCGGCCTCCTCCTCGGCCTTTTTCTTCCTTAAAGCTTCTTCTTCGGCATCCTTGGCTGCATCCTTTTCCAGAAGAGCATCAAGATCCTCCTCTTCTTCTTCCTCATCCACCTCCTCAACGATGACCTTCTTTTTCCCTTTCTGCTTTGCGCTGAGAGGCTTCTTAGCAGAGCGTTTTTGAGAGCCCTTGGTTACTGTAGTCGTGCTCTCAGTGATGGTGCTCTGGACAACAGCAGGGACGATGGCTTGAGGAGTGGGTTCAGGTGTAGGAGAAGTAGCAGTGTCCTGACGTCCCTTGGGGGTGGCGCCAAGTCTTTTGGGTGTGGAAGCTTTCTTTGATTTGGGAGCCATGGAGGAAATCGGTTAGGGTTTTCTTAGAGCTGGTTGAGAGGTTGAAGAAGAAGAAGATGAAAGGGTTTGGAGAGGTTCAGAGTTGTGAGGGAATCGGGTACATAATTGGGTTTAAGTAGAGAGAGAAGATGATGGAGTGATGGGACGGGTTTAGAGTTCCAAGGGAGGGTAATAATATCATTGCCAAATTTGAAAAATTTCCAATTCAAAATTCAAACTATTCCATTAAAATAGGACTGAATAACCGAAATATTTAGTTCCAAAATTAAGATATCTCAACGGAAAGAAAATATAACATAAATAGGCAATTTTGAAATCCGATAAAAATATAATTGATTAAATATCTAGAAAGATATTAACCAAAAATATGTGATCCGATGTTTGTAATCTACCATTTAGTTCACAAACCTTGACATAATTCTCAAAGGTCTTGACACTAAGTAGATATTATCTTTCGTAAAGGGAAAGCTCCCCCTAAGAAAGTGCATCCTTGTTAAGCATCCCAATCTCTCGTCTTATGAAGGTGAACCTGTCCTCTACCAAAGGCTTAGTAAAAATGTCAGCCCATTGATAATCAGTTGAAATAAACGAAATGGACACATCACCTTTTTCAACATGGTCTCTAATGAAATGATGCCTTACATCAATATGTTTGGTCCTTGAATGCTGAACAGGATTCTTAGTGATGGAGATGGCACTTGTATTGTCACATTTAATAGGAATGCCTTTGAGGTTGATGCCAAGATCTCGCATTTGTTGAGCTATCCAAAGGATTTGGGAGCAACATGCTCCAGCTGCAATGTATTCGGCTTCTGCAGTGGATAGAGCTACTGAGTTTTTTTTCTTTGAGTGCCAATTGATCAAGGATGCTCCTAAGAATTGGCAACATCCTGATGTGCTCTTCCTATCCACCTTATACCCTGCAAAATCTGCATCAGAATATCCAATTAATGTGAAATCCTTTTGCTTTGGGTACCATAGTCCAAGCTCCTTAGTGCCATTGAGATATCGAAAGATCCTCTTTACAGCCACGAGGTGAGATTCTTTAGGATCAACTTGAAACCTAGCACACATGCAAACACTAAACATGATGTCAGGTCTACTAGCCGTGAGATATAATAAAGATCCAATTATTCCTCGATACTCCTTTTGATTGACACTTTTCCCAGTCTTGTCTTGATCTAGAGATAATGTTGAGCTCATGGGAGTCTTGGCTGCTTTGGATTTATCCATCTTGAACTTCTTCAAGAGATCCTTAGTGTACTTGCTTTGGTTGACAAATATCCCTTTCTTGGATTGATGAACTTGTAATCCCAAAAAGAAGTTGAGTTCACCCATCAAGCTCATCGCAAATTCGTTGCACATGATGTCAGAAAATTCCTTGCACAAAGATGTGTTAGTAGCACCAAATAATATATCATCAACATAAATTTGAATAACCAAAATGTCCTTTCCTTTGGTCTTGATAAAAAGAGTCTTGTCGATCAACCCCCTTTTAAAATCATTTTCTAAAAGATATTTTGACAAGCGCTCATACCAAGCTCTTTGATGTACACATTTGCACCTTCTTTTATTGCATCTTTTGACTTCATATTTCATTCGATCTCCAAAGAAAAGGTTCAAAAAGTATATAAACTTGTGTAAGAATGGGCTAAAATGCAAGAAATAGAGTCTGCACAAGTTTTGAGCTAACCATGCAGGAATTCGAGCAAAATCGGAGTCAAAACGGAGAAGCCAAGTGAAGCTGAGCAGACCCAGATATCGACCTTAGACCCAGATATCGACCCCCAGTGTCGATATCGACCCCATATCGACCTCAACATAGAAATCGACCAGAGCTGAACAAGTCGAGCAGGAACAGAGACCTCGATATCGACCTCTGGTGTCGATATCGACCCCTTATCTCGACAGAAGATAGACTCGATTTCGAATGCGGATTGAAACTATATCTTCAAAGAGGCACGGAATTATCTCATACTTTCAAGATAGATGGCAGCTGAAGTTTATCTATCCTTTACCTTTAAGTTATTTAAGTTTTATCCTAATTGTTCGGATAGAGTTAATAGTTTAGATAGGAGTTGGAATCCTTGGATAGCAAGGATTAGTAGCCTATAAATAAAGCCCTAGGGCTGATTTGTTAGAGGAGCCGATCCAATCATAGAACAACCCAAGACAAAGACAATAGACAATAGAGTTAGAGTTAGAGAGAAGTTTTAGGGTTTGACGTTTGCGAAAGTTGACGTTGAGTTGTAAAGCTTCGGAGTTATTTTAATGCAAGTTTCTTCCTTTCAATTGACGATGAATTCCATGATGAGAAGCGAGTAGTTCCCCAAAGCTCTTAGGGTCGGGGTGAGCCCGACGTTAGCCATGCGCGCTTGAGGTAAGTATTTGATGTTGATATCGTTGTGTCTATCTCTCCTCCTACGATTCTATGTTTAGTCCTAATCGAAAGAAAAGGGATTCATGCTAACAACTTGAGTTATAAACATAAAATTGGTAGAGACAATTAGGTTTATTTGCAAGAGTAATCCTAAGAGTTGGTGTACGGCGAAAGCTTGTCCCTCGGGTGAAATAGCGCAATTGTCCGTCTTATTTATCTCATCGCATGCATTAGTTAACGTTGTGGTAAACCCTAATTCTAGGAGTTGTTTTTACATATTTTATATTCATCGAAACCCACTGTTTTATTTCTATTCATTGCTTCTCCCAATTCTTAAAACTTCGGCCTTTCTTTGCCGACGAACAACTAACACACTGCAGGGAGACATCGATATCGACCCCAGACGTCGATATCGACCACTGAGTTCGTCGACAGTTTTCTGAGTCGACGACGAACATCGATGCGGAGTTTGCTGAGCATCGATATCGACACCAGACATCGATATCGACCCTTCTGTGTCGACTGGCAGTCTTCTGAGCCAGTCGATTTCGTGGACTGACATCGATATCGACCCCATCAGTCGATATCGACCACTTGTTTTTGTCTTTGCAGGTCTTCTGTTGCAGAGAACATCGACAACCGAGGTCGACATCGAGGCCCAAAGTCGAAATCGAGGCTTCTGGTCGACACAGACGTGAGAATTCCAAAGCTACTAGGATCCCGCTGACACGCCTCCTCGTGGATCGATCTTGACTGCCCTTCCACTACAACGGGAGGAAGTCTTGTAATTATTTGCTTAGGCCAGGAGTTGGTTTACGTTTATTACATATTATTATTTGTAATTACTTGACATATCAAGCCTCCTGCAACAACACTCTTGGGGCTTGTTTCAAACCATAAAGCGGTTTGTCAAGTTTATAAACATGATTAGGAAATTCCAAACTTTCAAAACCTGGGGGTTGAGCCACATAAACTTCTTCTTCTAAGAAACCATTGAGAAAAGCACACTTGACATCCATTTGATATAGTTTTATGCCCATAAAAGATGCAAATGCTAATAATATACGAATGGCTTCAAGCCTGGCTACGGGAGCAAAGGTCTCCTCGTAGTCAATACCTTCCTCTTGATTGTAGCCTTGAGCAACAAGCCTTGCCTTGTTCCTCATGATCTTACCATTCTCATCTAGCTTGTTTCGAAATACCCATCGTGTGCCAATGACTGATTGATGCTTTGGCCTTGGCTTCAAGGTCCAGACTTTGTTTCTTTCAAATTCGTTAAGCTCGCTTTGCATAGCAATGATCCAGTCTGGCTCTTGAAGTGCCTCATCTACCTTCTTTGGTTCAATAAGAGAAACAAACGCGTGAAAAGCACAAAGATCTTTAAGTTTAGAACGAGTTTGAACACTAGAAGTAGGGTCAGAAATGATATCCTTTAATGAGTGTGATGAGGAGTATTTGAATTTCCTTTTGCTAGTCTCAGCTCCTTGATTCGTCACACCAGTAGGATTGACTTGTGGTACATCTGACTCCGTGGTCCTGTTAGGTTCAGTTACAGCAGTTTTTGACATCTCAACATTGTTGGATTGGACACCAAGGGCTTTGGACGAATCTTCAACACCTTGGGCCAATTCTTCAGTGTTAAGAATATGTTCCTGCATGTTCCTCTTCTCTGTGTTCTTGGTAGCAGCATCATCACCTTCCTCGTTCTCTGCATGGATATTAAGATCTATATCTGCAACACTTTCACTCAAAGAACCGTCATTGCATTCATCAAATATAACATGTATACTTTCTTCAACTAACTGGGTCCTTTTATTGAAGATTCTATAAGCTTTGCTACTTGTGGAGTAGCCAAGAAATATACCTTCATCACTACGCGCATCAAATTTCCCAAGGTTATCTTTTCCATTGTTATGAACAAAACAAGTACAGCCAAAGGGTTTAAAATAAGATATAAGTGGTTTGCGGCCTTTGAAAAGCTCATAAGGAGTTTTCTTTAAGATGGAACGAATAAGACAACGATTCAAAATGTAGTTAGCTGTGTTAACAGCTTCAGCCCAATAGGTTTTAGGTAATGCATTTTCTAAAAGCATAGTCCTGGCCATATCCTCTAAGGTGCGGTTCTTGCGTTCCACAACCCCGTTTTGTTGAGGTGTCCTAGGAGCAGAAAAGTTATGGGAGATGCCATATTTAGCACAAAACAAATCAAACTGAAGTTGATCAAACTCCCTACCATGATCACTCCGAATTGACACTATGGGCTCGTTTCTTAAAGTTTGCAACTCCTTACAAAGTTTTGAAAACTCAAATAAGGCCTCTGATTTTTCTTTTAAAAATGCAACCCAAGTATATCTAGAAAAATCATCAACAACAACAAGCATGTACTTTTTACCATTGGGAGATTTGACTCGCATAGGACCACATAAATCCATATGTAAAAGTTCGAGGGGTCTAGAAGAACTTACAACCTTTTTGGGTTTGAAAGAGCTACGTGTTTGTTTACCTCGTGTGCATGCATTGCACATATCAATACCTTTGAAGTCCATCTCAGGTAGCCCTCTTACAAGCCCTTTGGACACAAGCTTCTGTAGTGTATGTGGACTCACATGACCGAGTCTCTTGTGCCAGAGCTTTGGATCATCCGTCAAAGCCTTTAGACAGGTTAAGCTTCCTTGTGCCACTTGATCAGCATTTATAGTGTATATATTGTTGTAACGATATGCAGTCAATATAACTTCACCTGTATCTTCTCTGCACACTAGACATCTTTTCTTGTTAAATCTGACATAGTTGCCACTATCACATAGTTGAGAGACACTAAGCAAATTATACTTTAAACCATTAACAAGATAGACATTTTTAATACTATGGCTGGAATCACTTCCAACACTACCAATACCAACGATGTCACACTTTCCTTTGTCACCAAGAGTGATTGTTCCCGTGGATTGCTCCTTTAGATCATGAAAGAGAGAACTCTTTCCACTCATATGCCTCGAGCACCCACTATCAATGATCCATTTATGTTCCTTCACCTTGGTGATCTCCTGCAAAACAAACATCAACCTTTGTGGCTAGACCAATAAGCAAATTTGGATCCATTATTGGGATAAACCATATTTGGTAAAATAGTGCCTTTTGGGACCCAAACTTGTGTTATCCGTTCTTTTCTCAAATGAACAGGGAATGTATTGCGAATAATATATGGATCCTTTCTTCTATAGGGGCAGGTCTCTTTTACATGTCCCTTTCTAGCACAATGGTGACATATAGGAGAGGTTCTGCTTCCTTTTGCCTTTACAAAGGTGGTAATGTGTTGCTTCTTTAAAAACCTTGGATTGTAACCAATACCACTTTTGTTTAGAGAACTTTGTTGCTCACCCAACATCCTATCAAGAGTGCCTTTGGATTTGGTAAAACTTATGAGGGCTGTCTATTGGTCTTGAATCTTATTATTCAGGGAGATCTTCTCGTTCTCTAAGTCATGATGCTCATTTCTTAGAGAGGAGAGATCTTGCTTGAGTTCAGATTTCTCTGAGTCAAGCGTCTTGACTTTAATGTCAAGACCTGAATAAGAGGCTTCAAGACTTTTAACCCTCATAGACAGATCCTCAATAGTTCTTTCCTGATCCACAGTTCTCTTAATAAGAATGTTAGTTTGGGCAATAAGTTTCTCTTCATTGGCAATCATATTGGAAAGGAATTCCGATAATACCTCTTTTGGACTTGCCATAAGTTCTCTTACAGTAGCTTCAAGCTTTTCATCGTGGGATTTATCTTCTGAGGCCATAAGACAAATATTGGCCTTCTCATCATCGGAGTCAGAGTTAGAATCGTTCCAAGTTGCCACCATGGCTTTCTTTTTCCATTTGTCACCCTTCTTGGACTGGCTCTTTGTCTTTTGAGGGCAGTCCTTCACGAGATGATCTATTTCACCACTTTCATAACAAGACAACAGTTTAGTCTTCTTTTCATACTTGTTGTATTGAGGCTTACCTCGAAATTTTGAAGACTCTGATCCATCCTTGTTGTTGAATTGCTTCTTCATTTTGAGAATTCGAGCAAGGCCTCTTGTGATAAGAGCAAAAGGATCATCCTCATCGTCATCTTCATCTTCGGAATCAGATCCATCTTTAGGCTCATCCTTCTTAGACTTGAGTGCCAAGTTCTTAGTGCCAGCTGGAAGTTCTCCATTGTCTTCATTAAGGATCATCTCATGCGTGATCAGCTTCCCAAGAAGGTCATCAAGGGGTAGAGTGGTAAGGTCCTGTGCTTTCTCTATAGCTGTTACTTTTGGATCCCATTTTTCTTTTGGGAGGAACCTCAGTATCTTCCTCACTTTCTCAACGTTGGTAAAGCTCTTGCCGAGAGAGTCAAGGTTGTTGGTGATTTCTGTGAATCGTGTGAACATGGCCTTGATTGACTCATCAGACATCATTTTGAAGAGCTCATATTTTCGAAGGAAGATGCTGATCTTGGTGTCTTTCACTTGGCTCGTTCCTTCATAGGTGACGACCAGTTTGTCCCAAATCTCTTTAGCTGACCTACAAGATGAAATACGGTTAAACTCATCAGTGCTAAGACCACAATAAAGTAAGTTAATAGCCCTGTAGTTTTTGGAGACGAGTTCAAGATCCGCTTGGATGTATTCAGACTCCTTCTTTGCGACTTTGGTTCCATTTAGTCCGTCTTTCTCTGGAATCTTCGGACCATTCTCTATAATGTTCCAAAGTTCCAGATCTTGATCTATAATGAACATTTTCATCAATGATCTCCAGTGGACAAAGTTGTTTCCTACAAAGAGTGGTGGTCTGCTCGTGGACCTTCCCTGTGCAAATCCTCCGCTTGTTTCACCAGACATGATCGAAAAGTCACAAGATTGTTAGATCAAAAACAATGAGTAAAGCTCTGATACCAATTGAAGGTTCGATAATGTAAAACAAAGTAATATAGAAATACTCTAGAAGGGGGGTTGAATAGAGTATGCCGGTTTTTCGCAGATTATCAAGACTTTTGATGCTCGTACAAAATCCTTTGAGATTAGACTTAGTCTTTTCTCTGAAAACCTGAATCACAAAGTTAAACAGTAGAACCAAGTGCGGAAATAAGGTAAAGCAATAAGTAAAGGACTCGATGAGTTGTTTACGAGGTTCGGCACGAACTTGGCCTATGTCCCCGCCTAGGGTTCTTCCACAACCCTAGGATTCAACCGGCTTTTATTGATTCACAAGACTTAGGATCCTAGTAGCTCTCCGAGAAGCCTCTCTCCTATACAATTGCAATCTAGTCAACTCACGTTCCCTTGGAGTCCTAGACCAATCTAGAAGAGCCCCACCTCTCTATGCTATCTAGTACAATCCTCTTACACTTAGTGAATCAATCGCCTAGTGTCTACTTCCTGAGTTACAAACTCTTGAGTATAACACTCTCTCAAAATATATCCTATAAGCTCACAGTGTAGCTCTCAAATGCTTTGAAATGAAATAACAGACTCTTAAGGACAAGCAGAGAGCACACGAAGAAGACAGATTTCGCTTGAAGGCTTGAGTGTATGAAATTTTGTGTTCAACATATGTCTGCTGTCTTCTTCTTCCTTTCCTTTATATAGAATCAACATGGCGCCTAAGGATCTTCAACCACGGCTAGTTTGGATCATGGTGCGCCCAAGGATCTTCTATTTTTGGACACTTCGAAGACATGATCTCTCCAATTTGGATCTCCTCAATATGCACCATAAGGAAAGAAGTAATTCGAATAATACTTCCTGAAAGGTTAGTTAGGCATATAATATAATGGAAGTATATAATATTAAATAATATTCGGTCATAATAATATATAGAACAGGTTTTGTATTTCATCAATACTATTAAAGCTCCAAGACCTTTGACACAGACAAACTGTCAAGGCCTTTGAAACTTTATTCCGATTTTCATCAAGGGAGGGAGTTATCAAGGTCGATATCGACCTCAGTTCTGGTCGATTTCCTAGCGCAGTTCCTGCAGAAGACAAAATAGCAAGTCGACGTCGAGCAGAGACCTCGATATCGATGTTAGACCTCGATATTGACCCTTATGGTCGATTTCGATGCTTGTCACATAAACTGTTTTTGTAACCAATTTGTCAAAAAAGAGTCCGAAGAAAATAGAATGGAGAAGGAAGATGAACAGAAATAAAACTAAGACTTTTATGAAGAATTCACTTAATAAAAAGGCTTCCAAAGTCGGGGTTTCATGCCACAGCGATAACAATGCAAGTTTCATGCTAAAGATATGAACTTTAATGTCTTTCCGTCAAATAACTTTCGTTATCAACACTTAGGTGATTAGAGGCTCTCGCATAATTCCTAAGAGTTACTATCCAATTCATGAGCAATTCAAGTTCACAATATGAGTGGCTTTCGCTTCAATAATGCAAAGAATGAATCTCCCTAACTTTCGTAAAGGATCATGCATGGGGTAGAAGACGGAATCGCATAAAAGTAGAGATGTGTTGCAAGGGGCATTCATTATGTCTTCCTTTAAAAGTATTTCTTTTAATCTCAGATAGGAAGTTAATTTTCAATTCATAGTTAGAGTGAGGAATTATAATGACAAATTCAGGAACATGAAGCGGCGGATGCATGTATTGCATCGCCGTCTGTGGATACTGATTTAGCCGCTCTTGGGCTTGTCTGTGCGCATTCTCCTCCCTATCAGCACGGGCTCGCTCAGCAGCAGCAGCGGCCCTTTCAGTGTCCTCACTGTCCCAAACAAATAATACAAGAATCCCCTCCCTTGTAGTAGTAGGGTAATTCAGGATCGAATCCACGAGGAGGTATGTCAGCGCTTCCTTTGTTGTGCTCACGATCAAGGCTTTCGACCTCAGCAGACACTCGATATCGAGTATACATGTCGATATCGACCTCAGTTCTGGTCGATTTCCTAGTGCAGTTCCTGCAGAAGACAAAACAGCAAGTTGACGTCGAGCAGAGACCTCGATATCGATGTTAGACCTCGATATCGACCCTTATGGTCGATTTCGATGCTTGTCACAGAAACTGTTTTTGTAACCAATTTGTCGGAAAAGAGTCCGAAGATAATAGAATGGAGAAGGAAGATGAACAAAAACAAAACTAAGACTTTTATGAAGAATTCAATTAATAAAAAGGCTTCTAAAGTCGGGGTTTCATGCCACAACGATAACAATGCAAGTTTCATGCTAAAGATATGAACTTTAATGTCTTTCCGTCAAATAACTTTCGTTATCAACACTTAGGTGATTAGAGGCTCTCGCATAATTCCTAAGAGTTACTATCCAATTCATGAGCAATTCAAGTTCACAATATGAGTGGCTTTCGCTTCAATAATGCAAAGAATGAATCTCCCTAACTTTCGTAAAGGATCATGCATGGGGTAGAAGACGGAATCGCATAAAAGTCATACCTTTGATGCACTTACCTCACATTGCTAACGTCGGGCTCACCCCGACCCTAGAAGTGGGTTGACTACTCGCTCCTCATCATGCACATCATCATCATTGTCATTGAAAGAAAGCTACTTTGAATTAAAACTCCGAAAGAAAGTACAACCGAACAAGCCACTCCACTCTCGCTTTACAACTCCACTCAGCCTCCTCTCTCTCTCACTCTACTCTCTATTGCCACTGAATTGTGTAAAATTGAATCTCAAATTGAATACCTAAACTCAGCCCTATTGGCCTCTATTTATAAATGTCGATAAGGACTCGAAACCTTATCTTTATTCTCTAAGATAAACTAAAATAAAGTAAAAGCTAAAACTTCATGGTGAAATCAGCCTCCTCATGATAGATCTGGTGTTGATGATAGGAAATCTCGACCTTTGGATAGATATCGCAAGCATTGGATATAATTCTATCAAAATCGGAGTGGAATTCCTATGTTGGCATGGTCGATATCGACCCTTAGACATCGATATCGACCCCTCCAAAATCTTATCTCGAGCTTCTCATTCTCCTACTCGAACTGGCACTCGACTTCTATCAATTTGGTCGATCTGGTAGCATCGATATCGACCCCCAGACGTCGATATCGACCTCTTCTGTGTCGATATGCTCTGTTTCCTTTTCTGCTCGATTCCTATGTCTCTGATGTACTCGATGTCGAGGTCTTCAGTCGATTTCGACCTCTTCAGAAGACTTCGAGTTCTTTTTCCGCTCTTCCGAATTCATCCATTTTCATCCTGTTTTCTGGGAAATCACATGGAAACTCGTGCAAACCCATATATTTGACATTTAAGCATAAACTACACTAATCCCATGTTTTCCCATAAATGTGCATGCAAAAGACAATAAAATGGATTCATATGTGCATAGAAAATATGGCAATTTGCACGCACATCAAACACCCCATACTTAAGCTTGCTTGTCCCCAAGCAATACTTTTAATGGTCATTCAGGGGAAGAAAGTAAACCCTCAACATCATAGATTCATTTTTCATATGTCCCTACAATCAATTGCCATCCTCGAGAAGGTACTTATGTCAACCAAGTCCATGCCTGTGCATAAAAAGCAATTTCATACTCATAAAGGAGGTAATATGCAAAAAAACAATTTTAGCGACATAGCATTAATAATCAAGAGGACTTTTTTTCAAGCTTGTGAGAAGTGGATTGGTAAAAGGCTAAAGGTGGACTAATATTTGGCCATGTGGTGTTAAATCCGGAGAAACATACTTTCTTTCCAAAACATTCCACATTCCTTCTTCATAATGTCTCACCTTTCACTCATCGCTCAATGCTTTTTTCAATATAATGCTTTTACCTCTCTAACCTTAGCACTGCCTTCTCGCGAGTCGCAAACATGGGTGTCATGAATGGCCCCGGATACTTAGTACTTCGGACTCCTCACCTTGTGTGTCCCATCCTGCGGAACTATTATCTCAACGCAAGCAGGGTCGTCCCACCTTTATCTCCTGAGGTGATCGGATTTTTTCTCGCTCATTTAATTTTCCATATTTCATAATTGTATCATTCCTGCCAACAACTCCATATAACTCCAAAGATGACATCCATTCAAAAAACATTGTCCCCGGATAGGGTATAAGGTAAAAAATGGGCAATATGTGTATATGTGGAGCAATAATGATCATGATAAGTCTCATATATGGCTTTGTGAATATGCATAGGTAAGGTTAGGATACGAACTTTGCTTGTAAGGAATTTTTATAAAAAAGTCCTCCATCATCTTATCATGCACATGTCAAAAGCAACTTCAAATTTTCATCTCCTTTATGGTTTTCTCTAAAAAATTGCACTTCATTGTGACTTCCCTTAACTAGGCAATCTCATGTTATATCTCTAATGAATCTAATTTTGCATCATAGAGCTCTTTTTTATACTTCCATGACTCATTCTTTTTCAAAATTTTTGATGGGGGTCATTTTTCTCATATTTTTTTAAGCATTAAAATAAATATGCAACTCTAAACTAAGTATGAATATACAAGTAAGCCTTTCCCCCACCCCATACTTAAAATTTATAGTGTCCTCACTGTATTAGAACTAGGGTTAAGAAGAAAACTTACTAAACCGTCACAAATTTCAGGAGTCGAAGAAGACAACAGGGAAGGTCGATATCGACCCTTTATATCAATATCGATGTCTCTCTTGATTTCTGCTCAGGCTTCAGGGTGATTTGGCCTCGATCACAAACCCTATCCATGTCGACCTTAAGGTCAATTTCGATGTCAGACATCGATTTCGATGCCTTTCTGTGTGCTTTTCTCTTTCCTGCAATTTGAAAACTAAACACAAAATATGCAAAACAATAAAGTGTCCAAAACCAAAACCAAAAGTTGTCTAAAACCAAAACTAAGTCTTTGTTACAAGCTCTAGATTTTTATGTCGCTAGGCCGACTTCTTCCTTCGCGCTTCTCAAAGTGGCATCTACAGAGCCCATGTGGCTTGGGCCTCAAATATCACTCCTTTCTTGTCCCGCAGCTGCATTCCGCCGGGATTGATTTGATTCACCGTGAATGGACCTAAGTTCTTATCCTTGAATCTTTTAGGGAACCAATGGTCCTTAGACTTGGCAACATAGACCTTGTCTCCTATCTCATATTGGCTTGAACCATCATCGGATACCCTACATAAGGGCACATGCCAAGGCACACCTCTTCCAAATAATGATAAGTCCTTAATTGTAATGGAACAAGAGGAATTCGTACCTTGACTTACCTTCTTCTAAGTCTTTGGCTCAGGTCGATTTCGATGTTCGGAGGTCGATATCGACCCCTGTTGTACAACTGGAGGATCAGTCGATTTGGAGAGTTTTGACTCGATATGATCAGGTCAATTTCGACCCTCAGAGGTCGATATCGAGGTCTCCTTGCCTCCCTTCTCAGTGCTGATGGTGGTTGATTTCGATAGGGCATGGTCGATATCGACCCTTGACCCCGATTTCGATGCTTCCTCTTTTCCTCCGTCGACCCCATACTTATGACCTGACACAGAATCTTGAACATTAGTGGTCGATATCGACTTACCTGGGTCGATTTCGATGTTCTGTTGAGCCCCTTTGTTCAAGATTGCTTCAACTTCCTCTACTTGGGCCTCATTGATGGTTTTTATCTCCATTGGCCCTTGACTTTGCACCGTCTTGTTGAAGGAATACTCTATTACTTCATCACTAATTGTGAGTGAGAGCAATCCTTTCTTCACGCTAATGTTGGCATCGACGATTGCCAGGAATGGCCTACCTAAAATAATTGGACAAGCAGGGTCCTCCGGTATGTCAACAACTAGGAAATCAGCAGGGACAAAGAATTTACCTACTTGTACTGGCACATCCGTCACTATCCCAGTTGGAATCACTACCGTATTGTTAGCCATGTACAATCTTGCATCCATGGGCTCCAGAGGACCTATCTTTACCTTGTGCCAAATGGTTAGTGGCATCATGCTAACGCTAGCGCCTAAGTCAACTAAAGCATTAAATTTGAATTGACCTAGACCTATAGCGATAGAAAACTTACCTGGGTCCACCCGCTTTTGTGGTAACTCCAACCTGTTGCATTCCTCTACGATCTCAGAGAGCAATCGCTTCTTACCCAAGATGTCCTTAAGGAACCTTACATAAGATGGCATCTCGTGAAGTGCCTCTGTAAATGGTATAGAGACATTAAGCCCTTGGAGCATCTTCACGAACCGTTTGAACTTCTTTTCCGCTGGATCCTTAGTCACCTTTCTAGTTGGGAATGGCAACACCTTCTTCCTTCCTGTGGCTGCAATGAGGTCGATATCGACATCAGTAGGGTCGATATCGACTGGAGGAGTCGATTTCTATAGTGACGCAGAATTAGGGTCGACATCGACAGGAGTGTCGACATCGATGTCACCTTGGTCGATATCGACAGGAGGGGTCGATATCGACGTCTGTTCTGGCTCCTTCTCCTCCGCTTTTTGCTCGGGCGTTTGTAATTGACGCCCACTCCTTACGTTTACTGCCGCAATATGACCTGTGGTTTTGCCCTTTTGGTTGGGCACAGTGGATCCAGGGAGCGATCCTGACGCCTTGGGCATTGCTTCCGCCAATTGACTCATTTGAGTCTCCATGTTGCGCTTCCAAACGTCGATCTCCCCAAGTCTAGAATTGATGCCCTGTAACTGAGTATGGACGGAGTTATTGGCTTGTTTGAACTCAGTGTGGTTCCTCCGCATCTCATGAAGGATGATTTGCAGGTCATCTTTCTTATTCTCCCGCTCAGGGTGCCCTGGTGCCCTATATGTTGGGGGATCCCTTTGATAGAACCTTTGATCACCCCAATTTTGTTGATTGCCCCCTCCATAGGGGCCTCTCGTCCATTTGACCTCCTTATGTTGTGCCGCCATGGATACTTGCTCAGTATGTGGACAGGCACTGGTGTTATGCCTTATTGAACCACACTCCTGACAAGGTTGATTGTTGCTCAGGAACCTTACTTGCTTTTGAAGGCGGCGTGTTTGATCGTTATGGAATTGTTGCCGCACTTCTGGTTCTATCTCCCTTGGAGGCTCATATAGTGGCATAGATGGGGCAGGCCTTGCATCATAGGCCGCAGCAGCCCCATAGGTGTTGTCAAAGTTCACTAGCCTCTCAATGGTCTCCCATGCCTCCGTTGGTGTAAGCTCAATGTACCGATAGGAGGTATATGAATTGATCCTCTCCTTATTCGGCGCATCAAGGGCGTTATAAAAGATCTCTTGGATGACATATGGAAGTTGCCCACGCGTCGGGCATGATCTCAGCAAGTCCTTAAAGCGCTCCCACGCTTGTGCTAGGGTTTCACCTGGCTTTTGTTTGAAAGCCGTGATCCTTTGTCGTAGCATCGCCGTTTTAGAAGGTGTGAAGAAAATGTTCAAGAATGCATCTTTCACCTCCGCCCATGTCCTTAGCGATCGTGGAGCCAAACTTTCAAGCCATTTTAATGCCTTTCCTGCCAAAGACCATCGAAAAGATTTTAGTCGCACATACTCTAAGTTTACTCCATCAGCAACTGTTTCACATAAGTCCATAAAAGTAGAGATGTGTTGCAAGGGGCATTCATTATGTCTTCCTTTAAAAGTATTTCTTTTAATCTCAGATAGGAAGTTAATTTTCAATTCATAGTTAGAGTGAGGAATTATAATGACAAATTCAGGAACATGAAGCGGCGGATGCATGTATTGCATCGCCGTCTGTGGATACTGATTTAGCCGCTCTTGGGCTTGTCTGTGCGCATTCTCCTCCCTATCAGCACGGGCTCGCTCAGCAGCAGCAGCGGCCCTTTCAGTGTCCTCACTGTCCCAAACAAATAATACAAGAATCCCCTCCCTTGTAGTAGTAGGGTAATTCAGGATCGAATCCACGAGGAGGTATGTCAGCGCTTCCTTTGTTGTGCTCACGATCAAGGCTTTCGACCTCAGCAGACACTCGATATCGAGTATACATGTCGATATCGACCTCAGTTCTGGTCGATTTCCTAGCGCAGTTCCTGCAGAAGACAAAACAGCAAGTTGACGTCGAGCAGAGACCTCGATATCGATGTTAGACCTCGATATCGACCCTTATGGTCGATTTCGATGCTTGTCACAGAAACTGTTTTTGTAACCAATTTGTCGGAAAAGAGTCCGAAGATAATAGAATGGAGAAGGAAGATGAACAAAAACAAAACTAAGACTTTTATGAAGAATTCAATTAATAAAAAGGCTTCTAAAGTCGGGGTTTCATGCCACAACGATAACAATGCAAGTTTCATGCTAAAGATATGAACTTTAATGTCTTTCCGTCAAATAACTTTCGTTATCAACACTTAGGTGATTAGAGGCTCTCGCATAATTCCTAAGAGTTACTATCCAATTCATGAGCAATTCAAGTTCACAATATGAGTGGCTTTCGCTTCAATAATGCAAAGAATGAATCTCCCTAACTTTCGTAAAGGATCATGCATGGGGTAGAAGACGGAATCGCATAAAAGTCATACCTTTGATGCACTTACCTCACATTGCTATCGTCGGGCTCACCTCGACCCTAGAAGTGGGTTGACTACTCGCTCCTCATCATGCACATCATCATCATTGTCATTGAAAGAAAGCTACTTTGAATTAAAACTCCGAAAGAAAGTACAACCGAACAAGCCACTCCACTCTCGCTTTACAACTCTACTCGGCCTCCTCTCTCTCTCTCTACTCTCTATTGCCACTGAATTGTGTAAAATTGAATCTCAAATTGAATACCTAAACTCAGCCCTATTGGCCTCTATTTATAGATGTCGATAAGGACTCGAAACCTTATCTTTATTCTCTAAGATAAACTAAAATAAAGTAAAAGCTAAAACTTCATGGTGAAATCAGCCTCCTCATGATAGATCTGGTGTTGATGATAGGAAATCTCGACCTTTGGATAGATATCGCAAGCATTGGATATAATTCTATCAAAATCGGAGTCGAATTCCTCTGCTGGCATGGTCGATATCGACCCTTAGACATCGATATCGACCCCTCCAAAATCTTATCTCGAGCTTCTCCTTCTCCTATTCGAACTGGCACTCGACTTCTATCAATTTGGTTGATCTGGTAGCATCGATATCGACCCCCAGACGTCGATATCGACCTCTTCTGTGTCGATATGCTCTGTTTCCTTTTCTGCTCGATTCCTATGTCTCTGATGTACTCGATGTCGAGGTCTTCAGTCGATTTCGACCTCTTCAGAAGACTTCGAGTTCTTTTTCCGCTCTTCCGAATTCATCCATTTTCATCCTGTTTTATGCGAAATCACATGGAAACTCGTGCAAACCCATATATTTGACATTTAAGCATAAACTACACTAATCCCATGTTTTCCCATAAATGTGCATGCAAAAGACAATAAAATGGATTCATATGTGCATAGAAAATATGGCAATTTGCGCGCACATCAACCTCCTCGAACACAAGGCACGAGGCGGTGGTTCATAGTCGGTAGGGGAAGAAGATGGTGTATTCGAAAAGGCGTCGGAATCCTCCTTGGATTCGACAAGGCCTTGTTTGGTCAATTCGATAAGGCGAGGGGTGGATCCGGCTTCTCCTCCTCGCATTCGTCGGAATCCTCCTCGGAATCACCGGAATCGCCAGACCAGGGGTGAAATCCCACAAATCTCGGTACATGGATGATTCTTCCGATGAGGAGGAGACACGACCCGAGGAGCCCAATGAGGAGGAGACACGACCCGAGGGGCCCAATGACCCTCAAACTCCAACATGTGGGCATACACCGACTTCATCTCGTGGTTCACGTGGGACTCGTGGTCGTGGTTGCCCCCCGAGGAGCACGAGAACGGGTAGGGGCAATTCTGACCATCCTATTCCTCCGGTGGATGAGTCATCACGAGTTGCAACACGTGGGACGCGTGGGCGCCCCCGTCGTGGGACCTTGAGGAGTTCAAGGTCTGTGCCCCCACTTCCAAGAGTTGTACCTGATTTATTCGACTTTGGGAATAACACTATTGACGAGTTCATGAAAGGATTCGTTCGTCGTGTGCAAGATGTGAGGCCAGACGGAAATTGTGGATTTCGCGCATTGGCATTCGCCATGGGGCTTGGTGAAGATGCATGGCTTGACCTACAGATGGGGATGATGAGAGAAGTGAATCTCCATCCGGAACGATATCAGCCGCTTCTTACTGTTTACGGACGATCCAACGAGCCAGATAGAAGACTCATATTATTCAAGGCGCATTTCAATTGGAGTGATCGAAATACCGATGCACCTGAGCGGTGTTGGTTGGCTTTTCCGGAGGACGGCCATGTATTTGCGACAACGTATCAATGCACCCTTGTATTTTTAGATTACAACACGCCAATGACTTTCCTCCCGCTTGTCAGACAAGCTCCTACTCCCGGCGCACCCCCATCTGGGGCGATCATCGTGATTTGCTTAATAGGATGGCGTGCCCATTTTGTCGCGGTAAGCTTCTCCTCTATATTCTATTATAATTTGATTTGATTTTGATTATAAGTTATCTTATTGTTTTTTATTATTTTGTAGGTGACTATGGAAAATCCATTTCCCATGCCTCCCGTCACTATGTATTGGAAAGACTCCCATGACGAAAGTGTCGACGGATATGACACACAATATGCAAGTCGTATTGAGGAGTTTCATATCAATCGGGAACTTAGTGGTAGACCGCTGTTGCGTGACTAGTACGCATCCATGTTTGGTTTTGTTGTTCAAGTTTATCCAAGTTTAAAATGTCTTTGCTAAGGGTTTTAATAAAAAAGAGGTAAAAATCCAAGTTTTTTCTTTCTTTCCCTTCATTTTTGGTGTGTCGAGTACTGCCAAAAAGATGATATAATATATTTTCAAAAGTTATAATGTATCGATATTCAAAGTATAATGCACCGATATCGTAAGCCAAAAATATAATTCAAATCCAGAAATATATATAAGAAACGATCTACAAGAAACACACGACCTAGTGATGCTGAGATGGCTGAGTGCGTGGGAAATCAGCCTCTGATGGATGAATCTCACCAAGTCCGACGGAGATAATGTCATTGAGCTGATCCATCGTCGGGAGCACACGTCGATCCTGGTAATCCAACAACATCGACATGACCAGCTGCAAGCGACGTGCATGATCTACTGGCTCCGACAGGGTGGTCGGGGCATCTCGTGGGGGCCTAAGGCAGTGGTGGATGGCAATCTGCTTCTCCAACGATGATCTAAAGATGAAAGGATGACCATGTCTCCAATACCAAGGCATGTAATCCACATGTGCCGACCACATGGCTATCTCTCGTGTCGTCTGCAAGATGAGTGCGCATCGGTGGTTCGCACGGTCCTCCCACTTGCAAGTGTCACGGGCGAATGCGATGCTGTACTTTCCTGCTGTCGTCCTGTGGATCTCCTCGGGCTAGATAGGTCGCTCAAATGGGATTGTTTGAATCCGATCAAACTGTCTCAACACACGATCCGGGTGGTAAGGCTTCTCCACATGAAAGCACTTGATCGTCCCTCTATAGGACGATGCAAGTAAACTCTCGCACGTGATCGCAGTATGTGGCTGCCAGTTCACCTGTCATGCACACAATTTTGAGCGGAGTTGCATATAATTAGATAACTAGACAATAATTGAAATAGACGTGTACCTCGGTAACCATCAAATTGTCCAATCGAGCACGATAATGCTGTAGTGACCCAGCTTGTTTGGGAGTCCTCTCCTGTCGGTGGTAGACCGCTTTCCGAGGATCGTTCGCAATCGTCATACTCGGCTCCGAATGCCCGTGTAAGATCGGGAAATGCGACCAAATCCAGTGCTGCAACCATAAACATAATTTGTTACATAATATTTCCGGAACGATTCACAAATAAAAAGCAAACAAAACTTACATCGAGTAGAGCTGAAAAGCCGCTGATACCCTTGCACGACCCCCTAGATGCCTCTCCGAGGCATCTATAAAAGTAGGCAAGCAAGCCAGTGCCCCAAGCCATGTGAGGAGTCCTCCCGTGGTCATAAACCAGTGCCGCCACTCTGCACTTGACCCCTCCGCCAGACTTGCCAAGGAAGAATGTGATCCCAAGCACCAACATAAGGAAAACAGATGCAATCCTCTCTGCCGATACCGCAGGGTCAGCCCGCATCGCACTCAACTTCGAAAACAACTCCGTGGCTGGAATCCCGCCCTTCTTGATGTACCTCCCAGCCTGGCCATCAGTGTAACCGAATATCTGACCGAGGACCTCACACAAAGGTCCTTGTGGCCCGTCGTCCAACACGACCCCCATGTACTCGCCATCAATTGGAAGACCAAAAAGTTGTTCGACGTCATGCAGGGTGATGGTCATCTCCCCAAATGGCATGTGAAATGTGTTGGTCTTCGGCCACCAACGATCTGTGAACGACTCGACCAATGCATGATCAACGCCCTTAACCGGCAAAGTCAGTAAGCTCGGTAAGGGAGTACGATCGACTAACGTCACCCATGCCTCAGCCTTTTCCCTCGCATTCACATACACCTCCTTCAGCTTGTCCAACCATTTCTCTTTCCTATAGACCTTGAGATTTTTCTCTCCCCTCACCTATCACACAATTTGAGATTCAGGCATGATTATTAAAAAACAATGATTTATTCATTATTGACATATTTTACTATTGTTCTATATCGTACCGCGTACGGGTCCTTCCACAACATCGCGGCGATGTGTCTGCCGTAGCGCTTCTTCTCGATGATGTCCTCAGCCAACGGGCGACCAGTGTCCACATGCATCATCTGCGCAAGCGTCGACTGCACGAGCTCATGTGATCTCCAATGTAGGTCATCTGGGGCCTGTGCATCTAGCGCCTGAGCATCTGGCGCCTGGGCATCTGGCTCGGCTGCCCCCATCGACGTCCCCGCCTCTGTCGCCCTCGACGATGATGCCTCCGGCTCTGGTTTGGATGGAGGACTCGGATCCGAGGATGGGTCAGGATCGACTTCCGCACCAAGATCTGTAGCAGGGCCCACAACGATGTCGAACTCCTCGTGTGCATGAATGTGCTCCGGGGTGTTCTTCGTGGTGTAATGGTGTGCATCTGTAACAGGTGTGCCAATCTGCGTAGTGCTGAGATCCTCAACCCCGGTCTGACCCTCAGTGGTGCCAACCGCATCTTCGTCATCATCAGTCGATAGATCCTCTGAAGACCCAAAGTACCCTGACCCACTATCCTCAGGCACGTCAGCTGGATCGATAGTAACATCTCGAGCGGCCCGAAGCGAGGCAGTAAGCTCACGAGCCTTTATCTTCCGCTTATCCGAAGTCACCGACTATTGTTAATTAAAAATTAAAAGATTGTTACAATCCAATTATTTTTTTAATTTTCTATTTTCTATTTGAATTTTTGAAATTTAATTAATTTTATTAATTTTTGTTTTTTCTATTTGAATTTTTCTATTGGATTATTTTTAAAAAATTAAAAGATTGTTACAATCCAATTATTTTTTAATTTTCTATTTGAATTTTTTAAATTTAATTAATTTTTTTTTGTTTTTTCTATTTGAATTTTTCTATTGGATTATTTTAAAAAAATTAAAAGATTGTTACAATCCAATTATTTTTTAATTTTCTATTTGAATTTTTTTTGTTTTTCTATTTGAATTAAAAGATTTTTTATTTTACAAAAATTAAAAGATTTTTCCAATCTAATTAATTTTGAATTTTCTATTTGAATTTTTTAAATGTAATTAATTTTAATTTTTCTATTTTCTATTTTAATTTTCTATTCGATATTAAATTCAATTAATTATTTTGACTATATGTATTTTATAATTTTTAAATTTTCTATTCGACATTATACAATATAATTTTTTAAAATATATGTATTTTATAATTCTATATATAGTCTAAAAACCCTAATCTAATTTCAATAAAATCATAATCTAAGTCCGATAAAAGCCTACACCCTAAACCCTAATTCCTAAAAATTCCTAAAATTAAAAAAAACAATTATGTATTTCCAATTATTCAAAAACTAAATTAAAAGTTTCTAACTTATAAATTTAAATCACTAAATTCCGAAAATCCTAATATAATTCCGATAAATCTTAATCTAAAAATTTCATAATAATTGTAATTTTATCGAAATAAATTAAATTATTAAAAACAATTATGTACGTACCTTTGACGATTCACGGCCTCGTTTTGGGGCGCCCGGACTCAAAACCCCGACACAACCGGAGCCACCCGCCAGAGCTGGAGTCGACACCCCACCACCACCAGCCCCTTGGACGCCGCCGCCACCACCACCACCGGCCCTTGGGACGCCGCCGCCAGTCGAAATCCCACCACCCCAGTCGTCTCTAGATCTGGGAAGCCAACAGCCGCCGCCGCTCCAACGCGGCCAGTCGAAACCCCACCACCACCACCACCAGTCGTCGCTCGAACCGCCGGATCTGGGATGCCATCACCACCACTTGGCCGCGCTCTCTCCGAAGACGGGACGAATGCCCTCCACGGCTCGAAAAAACCGCGCCGACCTCGCTGCCCTCGCCCACCACCGCCACCTCTCCTTGGTTCCATGTCGAGATTCAAAATTTGAAGAGGAAAAATAGGAAATTGGAAGAGGGAGACCAGGCGCCTTCGATTGAAGGGGAAGACGAAGACCATGCGCCTCCGATTGAAGGGGAAGACGATGTCGCGGTGAGATTCGGTCGATTGCAGAGGAAGACCTGGCGCCGCCGTGAAGGGGAAGAAGAAGAAGAGAGGTCTTTAAAGAAAAACCTAACCACACGCATCCAGGATGTGTGTGGTAGTCGGTTTTTTTTAATTTTTCACGTGCATTGCACATGTTATATTTATACCACACGCATCCTAGATGCGTGTGAATTTTTTTTATTTATATCACACGCATCTAAGATGCGTGTGATTTGTTTTTTTAATCACGTGCTTGCACAAGAAATTTAACTTTAAATAAATTTTAAAGTGCACCCATCCTAGATGCGTGTATCTGCTTTTTATGGCCTTGACTTTTTATCCCGGTTCCCTAATAAAATACAACACAAACACGCATCCAGGATGCGTATTTGTTGGGTACGCATCTACACGCATCCTAGATGCGTGTAGGGTGCGCTTCGGCTCGCCCTTTAGATATCCTTAAACTTTATGCAAATTGTTAAATAATTTCATACAACTAGATGAACATGAATTTTAAGTTAAAATTTTAAAAAACATAAACAAGTTTAATTGAAATATGAACTTTAACATTTAAGTTTAACATAACTTCAAATGTAAACAAGTATAAGTTTGACATTTACGTATAACATGAGTTTTAACACAACTTAAAACTAACATGTTAAAATTAAATATCGAGTAATTCTAGCAAAACATTCAATTTAATTTAATTATAACAAATAACCCTAACTTAATTTTTGTATAAATATAACAAACTTGTCCAATTGTTGATGAAGTACAATGAATTTGCATTGATATTGAGGAGAATTAAATTTTAGAGTTTTTGCCATCTTCCTCTAAATTTAGAGAAATTTTTTCTCTTTCCTAAGGTTTCTCTATTTTAGAGATAGATATAGATGAGCTGTTGGACCTAAAAAACTCATATTTTCTCTAAAAATTTTAACTTTCTCTATTTTACAAGAGTTGTTGGGGTTGCTCTTATGGGAAGTTAAAGCGGGCGGAGAGGCCGCAAAACAATAGATGAAGAAGAAGGGTCGAAGAAGGGATTTTATTAATACAAGGGTAAACTTGTTATTATGAAAATATTTTGGACATTGAAGGTCATAACGGCCTGTGCAAAAGGCCCATCAGCACAGGGCCCCAAAATTTTGGGGGCCCATATATATATTTTTTATTATACTACCTATGTAAAAAAAAATTTCCAAAGAACCTCACCAGTACTTCATTGAATTGAATACAGGGAAGGGGAACAAAAAGTAAAACGCAGCACACCATTGCACACGAGACGAAACGTCTCTCTCTCCTTGGACCTTCAAACTTCATCCCCTTAACATTCGTATGTAAATTCGGCGACGATTCACCTTCCCTTCTACTCCCAATATCCCAAATCTCAATCCCTCACTAATGGCAAGCGTGAAATCATGCGATTCGGTTGATTTTCTCAAGATTTTCATTGAGAAATCCCAACGGGAATATGAGAGCGGCTCCACTTATAAATTTGGGCGTTTTCTTCCATTCATCCACAACATTCAATTCTTCCAGGTTTGTTACTTTGTTTTTCTAGTGAATTAACATTCAATTTCGTTTCTCATATATTCCCCCAAATTTATCCGAAATTTCATCTTCAATTAGGGATTCAATTTGTTTGAAATTTCATCTCTAGTCTCTCAAATTTCAATTTTGTTTTTATTAGGGATTCAGTTTTGTTTGAAATTAGGGATTCAATCAATAAGAGATTCAATTTCATCTCCAGTCACAAATTTTATCAAATTAGGGTTTTAAAAAGAGATTTTGATTCATAATTTATCTTCTGCGTGAATTGTAATTTATTGATTGTGTGTTGTGTTTTTCAGGCGATCTTAAAGCTCTGAAATTGTCAACCTTCACCCGCACACTGTCGATTCAAACAAATTCAGTTTCTGTCGACTCAGGCACTCATCCAGGTTGTCTTGCTCCTCTCTATTTTTCTGTTTATGATTTCCTGTATTCGTTTTGAGTCATGTCTTCTAGAAAATACCCTTCGGGATTCCATAAACATAAAAGAAAACAAAAAGGTGAAGAGATGGTTCAATCACAAAGAGGTGCTCTAGATAAGTTTTTTAAAAAAAGATTCACAGAATGTTAATAATTTGGAAGATATTCAAGTTGATATCAATGCTCCCAATACTAATCTAGATCCAATTATTGCACTTGATACTCCAAACAGTGAAATGACAGGTTTAGATGTTGTTGATGAGGTTACTAATGTTGATGCTAGCATAACTAAGTCGATTAATAGCCTAGAAAATGAGCTTAGTGATTCTAGTGAAGTTAATAGCAATTTTTATGGTATTGATATATTTGATCCGAGAATTTGGGATGCTTTTGATTCTAAAATGATTGATTTTTTAGTTACAAAGGGTCCTAAGCGAGATTTGTCTATTCAAAAGGGTCCTAAAGATAAATATTCTAGAAGGTTTACTGCATCATGCTATACTAGAATTTTATCTAACGGTGAGACTTGTGATAGAGACTGGCTTGTATATTCAAAAGAGCTTGATAGAATTTTTTGTTTTTGTTGTAAGATATTTAAGAAAACCCATACAAAAGGTCAATTAACGGGTAAGGGGTTTTCAGATTGGTCACACCTTGGAGCTAGACTTAAGGAGCATGAAGTGAGTTTGGAACATGTTAAAAATATGACAACTTGGTATGATTTGCGTCAAAGACTTGAAAAAAAAATCAAACTATTGATAAAGTGGCTCAAAATCTTTTAGAAAAGGAAAAAAGTCATTGGAAGAAAGTCTTGCTTAGAATTGTTTCAATTGTCAAATTTCTTGCCAAACATAATCTAGCATTTCCTGGCACTAATGGAAAACTGTATCAAAGTAGCAATGGAATTTTTTAGGATTGATTAAAATGTTGGCTGAATTTGATCCAATTATGGAAGAGCATGTGCAACGTATTTTAAATGATGAGATTCATATTCATTACCTTAGTAACAAAATTCAAAATGAATTAATACTTTTGCTTGCTTCAAAAATTAAATCTGAAATTATTAAGAATGTTAAGCATGCCAAATATTACTCAGTCCTTCTTGATTGTACTCCTGATATAAGTCACCAAGAGCAAATGTCATTGATACTAAGATATGTGCATGTCTCTTCTTCAAATTCAGTGAGTATTGAGGAATCCTTTTTAGGATTTTTGGATGTGAATGATACAACCGGTATAGGGTTATTTGATGTTTTGCAAAATGAATTGAAATCTCTTGATCTTGATATAGATGATGTGCGAGGCCAAGGCTATGATAATGGATCAAATATGAAAGGAAAAAATCAAGGAGTGCAAAAAAGACTTTTAGATATAAATCCTAGAGCTTTTTATACATCTTGTGCTTGTCATAGTCTTAATTTGACATTATGTGATATTGCCAACACTTGTGCCAAGGTTAGAGATTTTTTTGGGGTTATTCAGCGTATGTATACAATATTTGCTAATTCTACTAAGAGGTGGCAAGTTTTTAAAGATAATGTGAAAGGATTTACGATTAAATCATTATCATCTACTCGTTCGGAAAGTAGGATTGATAGTGTTAAGGCTATAAGATTTCAAGTTTTAGATATAAGAGAAGCTTTACTTCAAGTTGCTGATATTGATAATGATTCTAAAATAAGAAGTGAAGCTAAATCTTTGGCGCAAAATGAACTTGGTGATTTTGAGTTTATAATGTCAATAGTCATTTGGTATGACCTATTATCTGTTGTTAATGTGGTAAGCTAAAATTTACAAGAGAAAGATATGCTCAATGATGTTGCCATTGAAAAAATAAAAGGGTTGATTTCTTTTTTTTTGAGAGATATAGAGAAATATGGTTTTTAAATGCCTTAGAGATATCAAAGGAAATTGCCTCCCAGCTGAATATTGATCCAGTGTTTCCTCAAAGACGCGAAATTCGGAGGAAAAAACATTTTGATGAAAATCAAATTGAGGCATTTGCACCGCAATCTGCAGAGGATTCATTCAGAATTCAGTATTTTTTATGCATTGTTGATCAAGCCATTGGTTCCTTAACCAAGAGATTTGAACAATACCAAGCTTATGAACAAATTTTTGGGTTTTTGTTCACTTCTGATAGGTTACGATCATTGGATGATGCGTGTTTAAAGTCTTCATGTATTCATTTTGAAACCGCACTTAAGAAAAATGAACAGTCAGATTTTTTTGCCTAATCGAAAGATGGGACCTCTTGATATTTTGGAGTTTTTGAAACAATATGATTGTTTCCCTAATGCCCTTATTGCTTATAGAATTTTGTTGACTATTCCTATGACAGTGGCGTCTGCGGAAAGAAGTTTTTCGAAGCTGAAGTTGTTGAAGTCTTATTTGCGTTCTACAATGACACAAGAAAGGCTTAATGGATTGGCCTTAACAGCAATTGAGAACGACCTTTTGAAGAAAGTTGATTACAACGAGCTCATTGGAGATTTTGTTTCGAAGACCATTAGAAGGATGATACTTTTCAAGTGAATCATTTATGCTAGTTTTATGATTTGTTTGGTACTTTTAAACTTTAAAGTTATTATGATGCTTGTTTTTTCTTATTGACTATTGCAATTTTAATACATTAGATTTGAACCATTTTTTTAGCACAACTAATAGCACATGGCCCCTCGGAACAACGGCACGACCCTATTGAAGGTGGACATTTAACAAAAATAGGGATATAAAAATGGACATTTTACCAAAATTTTTCTAAAAATTAGGCTCATTTACTTATAATTAAACTCATTTAAAGAATTTTACACTTTAAGGAATTTTACACCTTAAAAATATTTTACATTTGATCCATCACCTATATATATAGGGAAGGGCTAGGGTATAAAATTGCTTAGAGTGAAAATTTTTGTCTTGTAGTTAAAATCAAACACGCGGACCTGATTTTTATTTTAAAAAAATCGAACCGGGTTGGACCGGCCCAAAAAAAAAAACATTTCTTTCTCTCCGTCTCCTCTCTATCCATGGAGAATCAGATCCTTCGCAGAGCCATGGCTCGCAACCGCCGGTGATTCCGCTCCTAACCTCCCTCCATCTCTCGCAACCGCCGGAAGTAGCAACATCTTCTCCTCCCTTGCCGGTATCGCTCATTTAAGCCTCGATTAATTTCTTCGTTTAGTTGCTCTACAGGGGGTTGTTGAGGTTCAAATCGTTGTTCCATCCTTCTTCATGATGTTGATTCGCATATTCCTTGCCAAATAATGTGAAGTTCCTTATGTGTATCATTAGTGCAGCCAATAAAAAGTATATTCTCAGTTTAAAGTATGCATAAATGGGTTAGGAATTAAAAAAGTGTACTTTAGACCATAGATGGTGTTTTTCTACAAGGAACCTCTCGTCGCAAAAGGTTTCCACAGACGGCGCCAATGAAGTGTTTCTGGAAAACCACCTATATAAACTACCTCAAGGTGACGACAAGCGCCTCATATTTACATGTGTATCCGGTCGAGAAATATATGTGTGGTAGTGATCTTGATTCTTGGGTTAGATCGCGTAGTGGCTAATACTTTGCGATCACTCTGTCGATGTTCGTGTTTACTAGACAATTGTCGTCTTTAGAGGCTTTTACGAGATGATGTTTGATTCTAGGAACGTTCTTTTCCGACCAGAGTTCTCATGAACTCAGTTTCGAGGGTTTTACTTCCGGGAGGATAGCAGAGCTCTCACTTTTGTTCTCCTCAAAATCGGGTCCCTTCTTTGTGAAGGGTGAGGGGGTATTTATAGGGTGGTAAGTGAGCAGCTCGTTGGCAACCTCGTGGTTTAGTTAGGGACACGTGTAACCCATGTGCTCACACATGGGGACTTCGGCCATTGTAAGAGGACGCCAGCGAGGTGGCCCTGGGCCAGCGAGCTGTTTTGACGAATAGCGAATGACGTATAGTCTTTATTATGTTTGCGATCCTTGAGGAAGAAAGAAAGGTTCGCGATCTTTAAGGAAGGTTGAGAAGTCTATTGTGTTTTTTGTGGTGGGTGACCTATTTATGATGTCATAATCCGTACTAAATGAGGGGGTCTTTTCCATAAACATCGTCAGGTGGAATCTAGACAACTTGCGCATCTCAAAAAGTATACGCACCAAGAGAGTCTGAATTGCAGTACTTGAGCCTGAGATTTTCTGGAGATCAGTTGTGCAAGGACCTTGGTTTTAAAAATAATATTTTAATAAAAATGGATTTAAGTCGGAAATTCGGATATTTTAAAAATCCCCGTCCTAGATATAAAATTCATATTTTAAAATCCTTAAAGCGGATTCCGGCCTAATTTTGAACTTTTGAATGATGATTATGTCCTCTCAACTCGGGATTTGGAAAGACCTTTAGATGTTGATATCGTGTTTACTTTGAAATGTTATTTTGATCAGGTCGGGATAAGATCAAAAGGGGTTTCGGGAACTAACTTTCGGGAATTAAAACTTCCGCTTTTAGGACAATAAATCTTGTCATGATGTCATCTTTCTCCCACTACATCTGAAATTTCTCAGGCATGGTCCCACCCCCCCACCCCCCCGAACGAAATTTGACCCAGGTGAACTCACACCCACCTTCCCCATTTCTTGTTTAGGAAGAAGACACACAAACTCCTTTTTCTTTCCCTTGCCTTTCACACCCTTAAAATGGAAAAAGACACAAGCTTCATGCCACCCTTGTGCATATTCAAAATCAGGCCAAGGAACACCCATTTTCCTCCATATAATCTTATTTTCTTGGCTCATTCAACACACCATAAAATCAAACACAAACCCTAAACCCAAAAACACAACCACATCCTCTCTTCTTCACCTTCCTTCTCCCTATTTGTCGTTGATGTGCGTGCGAATTGCCATATTTTCTATGCACATTCAAGTCCATTTTATTATCATTTGCATTCACATTAGTGGGAAATCATAAGATTAGTGTAGTTTATGCATTAATGTCAAATATATGGGTCTGCACGCGTTTCTATGTGATTTCGCAGAATTCGAGAAGAAAATGGACAGATTCGGACAAGAGAAAAAGAGCGAAAAAAGAACTCGAAGTCTTCTGAAGAGGTCGAAATCGACTATGAACCTCGACATCGAGTGAAACAGAGCACCAGGAATTGAGCAGAGGAAGAACAGAGCATGTCGACACAGAAGAGGTCGATATCGAGTGGCCTAAGTCAAGCATATTGACAGAAGTCGAGTGCCAATCCAAGGGGAAGAAGGAGTGCTCGAGATAAGAGATAAAAGAGAGGTCGATATCGATGATCAAGGTCGATGTCGATGTTGCCAGCAGAAGAAGTTCGACTCAGATTTTTTCTATCCGAAACTTGCACGTCTATCCTGAAGTCGAGATTTTCTATCATCAATATCTGACTACATCTTTTATGTTATTTACCCATGGAATTTTTAGTTTTACCTTTATTAAGTTTTATCTTAGAGAATAAAGATAGGTTTCCGAATCTTTGGCTAGCAAGATTTGAGATCTATATCTAGAGGCCATTAGGGCTGAGTTTAATCATCCAAGTACATTCAAGCAAGCAAGAAATTAGTTTTCAATTACAGTAGCGAGTTAGAGAGAGAAAGAGAGAGAGAGAGAGACCGAGTGAGGTTGGAGAGAAGGAAGAGCGGATGTTTGGCTTTGTTCGGTGTAATCTTTCTTTCGAAGTTATACAAAGTAGTTTTCTTTTACATGATGATGATGAGTTCAATGATGAGAAGCGAGTAGTCAACCCACTTCTAGGGTCGGGGTGAGCCCGACGATAGCAATGCAGGGTAAGTGCATCAAAGGTATTATTTTTATGCGATTCCGTCTTCTATCATATGCATGATCCTTTGCGAAAGTTGAGGAGATTCATTATTTGCATTATTGAAGAGAAAGCCAATCATATTGTGAACTTGGATTACTCATGAATTGGATAATAACTCTTAGGAATTATGCGAGAGACTCTAAGCACCTAAGTGTTGGTAACGAAAGTTATTTGACGGAAAGACATTAAATTTCATAACTTTAGCATCATACTTGCATTGTTATCGTTGTGGCATGAATCACCGACCTTGGAAGATTTTAGTTAAATGAATTTGATAAAAAAGTTTGAGTTTTATTTCTGTCCATAGTTTCTTTACCATTCTACAATCTTTGGACTACTTTTCCGACAAATAAGTTACGCATTACAGTTTTTGTAACAGACGTCGAAATCAACTGGCAAGGTCGATATCGAGCACTAACATCGATATCGAGGTCTGTCTCAATGTCGATTGTGTTTGCTTTTGTCTTCTGTAGGAAACTCACTGGAAATCGACTAGAACTGAGGTCGATATTGACCAGACACCTCAATATCGAGTGTCTCCTGAGGTCGAAAGCTTGATCGTGATTGCAACTAAGGAAGCGCTGACATAACTCCTCGTGGATTCGATCCTGAATTACCCTACCACTGCATCGGGAGGGATTCTTGTATTTATTTGCTTGCAAAGGGAGTTGGCATAGTTAGAGTTTATATTTGAATAATTTTATTTAAGCAAGTCTCACCTCCCCTAAACGCTAACAGTCGTGAGCCTCCCACAGTCCAAAACTCCATCCTTTGCTCAGTTTAACACCACTATCGCACCTCCATTCCTCCACCATCATCGTCACCCTCCATCTCCATTGAAGCCAGACTGTGAGCACCTTCACCTCCCTGTTTTTCTGCAAGCAAACCGAGCCACCCACAGCTCGTTCTCCCTCTTTCTTCGTCCGTCCGTCCACATAAACAATACCTCCCATAGCTTCCTCGATACCCATGAGTAGTAGCAGCCCTAGAAGACCTCCAAGTAGTCACGAGCAGCCCCATCTTCCCTCTCTCGATTTTCACATTTAGGGTCGGTAAGCCCTCATTTCCACTTCTTTCACCTTCTAATTGCATAAAGGTTCACCTTTAACATCCCAATATGCTTCCTAGGTGACCTCGTTGAAGATCCAGCCCCGAAGTAGCTCAAAAGAAGCGCCCTGAGCACTTTCCATCGAAGAAGAAGCTTGATGACCCCCTCTTTTCCCCTTGATTCTCGATGATGTTTTTGTGCTGACATGTTCCTTGAGGTCAGGAAAGGGTTTAGTGAGAGTGAGGAGGGCTAAGACCAAAAATGGCCGCCTCAACGAAGCTTAAACCGAGCCCAGTTGCAAGTTTTGTCGTGGCGAACATGAACTAGCCACGGTAAACGAGAGCTAGCCGTAGGGAGTGGCCTACACCATGGCGAAACTCGTGTTTCACCTCGACGAAAGATGCGGGCATGGCCTCTGTTATTGCGGGCCACTCTAGTGCCCTTAAGAGTCGAGTCTCGTCATGGGTAGAGATCCTCGTCGCCGCGGAGAGCATGATTAGGGTTGGACCCCTGAAGACCTAGGCTTCGCCACAACAAAACTATGTTTTACCGTGGCGAAAGTCACCCATGGCCGCGAAAGCCCCCATCTCATGGGGAGCTCACTAGAGGGGTTTCACCACGATGAAACTATGTTTTGCCGCGACGAAAGCTCCCCTGACCGATTTTGTCTATTTGATTATCTATTTTGGGATCGGACTTTTGCGATGTTTCGAGGATGTGCCTTAAACGATAATTTATGCTACATGTTATCCTTGAGATTTGAAATGAATGACTTGTTATATGAACTTGTTTTTCAAAGGATTTGAGAAACGTTTTCAAAGGCTGGGAATTGCTTAACTATTTGGATTGAATTTAAAAGTGGAGCTTGACCTAACTTGGGGGATCTCCTATTTGATTTGACATTGATCTGATGAATCTTATGTGCTAAGTGTAAGCATGATGTTATGATATTTGTGAGTGCAAGTATGTTAATGATCGAGAAGCATGTTTATTGAGATATATTTCCAATTATGAAAGCGTGACATGTTGATATATGTTTGATGTAGAAGAGAATTGACTATAAAAATAATATAAAGTAAAACCAAGCAATCAACTCTAGCCTATCAAATAAAATTCAAGACTCCCCTGATGTAGTGTAAGGGAATCAAGCTCGATCCACGAGGAAGCGTGTCAGCGGATCCCTAGTAGCCTTCGAACAACATTTTGTTATCGACCAGAAGTCACTCGACGTTGACTACTTCAAGTTAACGTCGATCAGGGATATTCGATCTCAATCAGAGCAACTCAATGGCAGGTTTCAGAAGCCCTCGATGTCGAATAGAAGACCTCGACGTCGATCTTTACTAAAGGCAGTCGATATCGAGAGCTAAAACAAAAAAAAGCAGTAGTGTCGACAAGGGTTGCCGAAGAATAAAAGGATGAAGATAGGAGTAATGGTCTAGAAAAGCAAGGGTTTTGGTTTCACACACATGAAAGAAGGGTTTAAACGATATGATAAAAAGATCTTTCAAAGCCAGGGTTTACCGCAACAACAACCATGTAAACACAATTAACAAATCATCAAAGAAGCATGCTTTATCGATAATGGAAAATACTTTCATCCAATCCAGCAACTTAGATCAATAAATTAACCTAGTTGATGTCTACCTTTTTATAAATAGAGTTAATAAACTTTCGAATAGAAACCATAATTACTACCCAAGTTTGCAACATGAGTTCTTCAAATTTGCATTCAAAGGTTAAGCACAAGGTAGAAGAAGATAAAACAACTACTTCTTCATCAACCATCAATCACACAAACATGACTATTGTCAGGCTCGCCCCGACCCTAGAAGAAAAGCGACTACTTGCTCATGTTAGAAGAAAGCATGATAGAAATAAGAAAGAAACTAACTTGCATTAAAAATAAAACCCTTGAAGTCTTCACAATCGTAGCACCTAACTCTCGCAAGAACGCCAAAACTCTAAAGCTTCAAAAACCTAAAACTCTCTATTGCCCTTGTTTGTAGTTTTGAATTAGAATCAATAACAAAAAACCAACCCTAGGGGCTTTATTTATAGTTGATTAATCCTTGGTCTACAAGGAAACCTAAATTCTATCTAAGCTAGAAGATGAAAGCCTCTATCTAAAACTTTATCTAAATATAAAAATCCCTAGGGTAAATAGAAAATTACACATAAGGAAAGAGTTTATCTATAATGGAAGAAGATATGATAAAATCGTGGTAAGGCAATCCTCCTCAGTTTTGGATCTCTCAAACCGCATCTGCTGCAAGGAAATCTTTATTTGACATCATCCAAAGAAGTCGACGTCGAGTGCTCTCAACTTCACTCGAGCTCGGGCAGTGTCTTGGTTCAGTCGACATTAAGCAGTTATGTGGATGTCGAGTGCTCTTCTTAGCAAGTCGACATCAAGTGGTAGTCGACATGATGTATAAATATCGACCACTCTTGTTGCAATTCCAATAGCTTACCTTTCCAACACTTAAAATTTTTCATCATTCTTTGCGGTCGACGTTGAGAGCCTCCAGTCGATGTCGAGTGCTCTTTGATGGTTCTCCTCTTCTTGGCTTGGCTTCAATTCAGCTCCAATTTCTGGAAAACTTAAACCAAAATTTGTGTAGACCTCTATATCTTGTAAATAACCATATTCTACAAAAATTCATAGCATTCCCAACCCTGAATGTAAATAAATGACAGAAACTAATGTAAAAGTAGGCATAAAATATGGTCAAATAAGCGGACATCAATGTTCTTAAGTATGGGAATATGATTTGTTAGATAATGATACATCACCGGCATTAAATTATAATTATCCCACTTCATTAAACTCATTAGTCCACAACTGTCAAATCTTACGTAAGGCTCTATAATTGATGTGGATAATATCTTTGGCTCTTTGCCCACTGTTCATCATTGTTTGGTGGGAGGCTATTAAGCCAAATCATTGTTTCAACCAGGCTTCTCCCACCGTCATTAGAAGATTCCAACCACAACCCATCAGATCTTGGCTTCATCATTGTAATTTTACTACTAATAATTTTTATCTCTTTCCTTATGTGTAATTTTCTATTTACCCTAGCGATTTTTATATTTAGATAAAGTTTTAGATAGAGGCTTTCATCTTCTAGGTTAGATAGAATTTAGGTTTCCTTGTAGACCAAAGACTAATCAACTATAAATAAAGCCCCAGGGTGGTGCATCCTGGCAATGGTCAAAACTGATGCCCCTTATCGAAAAATTCAAAACTGGTTTAATATGGTCGGTGGGAAATGGCCATTCGATAAATTTTTGGAGGGACAACTGGTTAACAACGATACCAATTACGAGCAGGAATGACTGCCTTGCTATTACAGAAATAGAAGAAACAGTTAGTGAATATATTATAAGGGGGAAATGGTGGGTGGAAAAGCTAAGTTCAACCCTGCCACAAAGCATTGTAAAAGATATCATGGATATTCCATTACCAACAAATCAATTTGAGGATAGATTGTACTGGTGGCCAGACAAAGATGGGTGGTTCACAAGGGCTAGCGCCTACAAACTAATCACATCTCACAATGGAACGGTAAATGATGAGAACTCATGGATTTGGAAAGTTAATGTCCATCCTAAGATAAAAAATTTCCTTTGGAAACTGAGTCAACAAGGACTCTTAACAACAACCCGACTCACCCAAAATGGGGTTTTAGTCCCATCGACTTGCATCTTGTGTAACAATGCAACTAAGGACGATACGCACCTCTTCATTGAATGCTAGTACAATATCATCCATCCAACACTACCAATGGGTATCCGCCAAACCATAAACAACATGATCATAATCTCAAGAGATTTTAAGCCTATCCTAGCGCTTCTAGGCATCAAATCAACAAAAACAGAAAAAGAAAAATTAGCTTTTACTTGGTGGACAACATGGTATGTTAGAAGCCAATTTATATTTGAGCATGAACCACCACCTTCACAAGAAGCCATCAAACAAATAACCAATATGCACATGTGCAACTGGCTAAAAACAGTCATTTATGAACAAAATATCAATGCTCATTTAAATTACGCCAAAGCAATTAACCAGAGGACTAAGGAAAATAATCAACGAAAAACAATTAGATGGAAAAAACCTCCACTAGGCACGTTCAAACTTAAGTTTGATGGATCCACTCTTCCAAATAACGACAGCTCGATGGGTTTTATTATCAGAGATTGGGAAGGTCGACCCATTTTTATTGGCTATGACAAGATAGGTAACCAGACTCCCCTAAAGGCAGAAGTCATTGCATTAAGACAAGGCATTACCCAGTCTTTGTAGTTGGGAATAAACAATTTATAGATTGAAGGTGATTCTCTGATAATCATAAATCATCTAAAACCACAAACCAGATGCCCTTCAGAAATCGAACCGACTATGTCAGACATTAAAACCCTTTTGTTGAGAGTGAGAGATGTGTCTTTATCTCACGTACCCCGTGATGACAACAGATAAGGTTGCACACTTTTGTCGCTCTGCCAGGGGTCTCGACATCAATAACGATACAGGTTTTCAGGACCTCTTCCGTAAGAATGTTATCGAATAGGTCTTCCACCCGAACTTTTACCTAATAAAAAAAAAAATAGAGCAGCTCTATTTTGTTATTAGGCCAGGGCCGGCCCTGTATAATCGGGTGATGATGGATAAGCGTCACTCCTCCATCTTCGATCTGCCCTCTGATTTCTTCGATTCTTCTCGCATAATCGCCGCCGGCGCCGAAAGGCGTTCCTTTAGTGCCCCCGTTGATTCGCTCGATGTCTCTTTGCCCGTTTCTAAAATCACCGAAGACAACGATGAAGTCGATGGGGACGGGGAAATTCAAGATGTTAGCAACGCGGAGAACCTCCCAATGCCCTGTAGGTTGTCGTGCAACACTTGCAGGGCGGAGTTTGATTCGCTTCAGGATCAGCGCTCCCATTTTAAGTCTGATTTCCATCGCCTTAATGTAAATCTCTCTCTCTCACTCTCTCTCTCTCACTCTCTCTCTCTCCATAGTTTGGAATTGAATTCTTGCTTTGTTTGGATTTTGGTCTGAGTTCATTTGCAAATCCATTTGAACTACAGTATTGACGTTTGATTATAGTTCATGATTAGTCGAATACAATTAGATTTGTTTCCGTAAGAATTAAAGATATTGCTTAGATTTTTTCTGATGTTGAGATTACCTAGGGGATTTGGATGTCTTCAACGTCATCAAACAGTTGCACTACTATGCACTCTACTTTGGTGTTCATCATGTGAAGAGATTATTTTTAAGCAATGCACAAATGCACAATGGTTTATTATTTGGTTTCTTCATAGATTGCAAAAGTATAATAATCAATTTGCATTTTCAGGTGAAGCTAACATTGGCTGGAAAAAACACTGTGAAGGAGGATGATTTTGATGAGTTTACCTCTGACTCTTTTCCTAGGGATTTTGATGTATCAAGTATATCGGGGTCAGATGATGAGGATGAGAGGGCACCCCACACTAATAACTTTGTGAACGAGGGATCAGCCCAAAATCTTAAACAGAAATTGTTTTTCTCGGTTAAGTCGGGAGAGAGAGTTTCACTATGGAAGTGTTTCATATTGAAGGATTCTGAAACTATCTTGTATGATATTGACAATGAGCAATCTTCTCTTTCTAACAAGGAAGTGCAAGCTTCATATGTGAGAGAAACTGATGTGATACGGAAACTACAACAATTAGTTCGTGAGCCGAAGGATAACTCCTTGAGGGTTGTCTTGCTAGCGCGCGGAGGACATTTTGCCGGATGTGTCTTCGATGGTAGAAAAGTTGTTGCTCATAAAACGTTCCACAGGTCAGTGATTTACCTTGTTCTTTTATATTTTATTTTTTCCCTTTATGGATTCCATAAACTTGAATTATCTTTGATGGTTTGCTGTAGGGATGAGAACAGTATTAGTTATTCAGGCTTTCTTGTATTCTAGTGTCAGCCTAATTGGGGATAGCCATGCAATGCAAGCAACAAAATATATCATTTTCTTATTTTCATATATATTTTTTAAAAAGGCTTAAAACTGAAACACTTCAAATGCTGTAGTGATTTCAGCAAACAAATGGTAAAAAAACCTATGAAGCTTGCGTGATACTTGTGATTAACTAAATTTAGATATGTAGATGGAATCATCCGAACATTTAGGGAATCAGGGATTGTTTTGGCCTTCACGACAAACTTGTACAGAGTAATACATAGAGGGTATTTCTCTTCAACAAACGACATGCATTTCTTGAATGGCTGGTGTGTGAAAGCATGCCTGTTCAAATTTTCTTTGAGCTTAAGATCTTACTTTGCATTCACTCAAACATCTAACTATTTCAGATATGTAGTGAGGGCCAAGGCTGGTAAAAAGCAATCATCAAAAGATGGTGGTGGTGGGAGGTCTATCCATTCTGCTGGTGCCTCCCTCCGTCGGTACAACGAACTTGCTCTAAAGAAGGATATCCAAGAACTTCTTGCTTCTTGGAAGTCTTATTTTGATGCTTCCTCTTGTGTTTTCATCAATGCTTCCTCAAACAACAGACAGTTACTTTTTAGCGGTGAGAAGGCACTTTTTGGCAATGATCATTCTGATGTGAGGAACATACCGTCGACTGTACGGAGGCCTACACTTAAGGAAGCTCAACGTATATATAATCAGTTAAGCCAAGTTGACTATGAAGTGAATGAAAAGGAAATTTCCAAAGAAGAGAATTCAGCCTTAAAGACACCCAATATCGTCAAAGATTGTACAGGGTACAAGAATGAAGTGGATATGGTCACAACCAGCATATCTGCTGAATCTTCTTCAAGCACCAAAGTTCCTAATGAACAATCAATTTCTAGTGAATGTGGGACTGAAGTCATTGGTACATCAACCCCTTTGCACGAAGCAGCCAAAACTGGAGATATCATTCATGTTTTAGAGCTTCTGGAGAAGGGACTGGATCCTACCATTAAAGATGAAAGAGGAAAGACCCCTTACATGCTAGCGGATGAGAAAGAAGTGAGGAATACTTTCAGGCGCTTCATGGCCGCAAACCTTGATAAGTGGGACTGGAATGCTGCTAAAGTGCCTAGTGCACTAACTAAAGAAATGGAAGAAACTCAAGCTGCAAAACAGGCAGAAAAAGATGCCAAGAAGAAGGCAAAAGCAAAGGAGTTGAAAAAATTGCGTAAAGCAAAGGAAAAGAAAGCACAGGTATCTTATCTTTTAATGATTATCAATTTGCAGCTTCAAATGTTATTAGACATAAAAGACAGGTTATAATTTTTTTTGTTTATAAGCCATATTTGATTGTATATGTTGTAGCTGGAGTTGCTTTAGGTACTGGCAAAAGTTGTAAAAAGCACATTGTTCTAACATAGTTTTGGCATCTACAGGCTGAGGCTGCAGCTGCTGCACAGTCCAAGAATACAACAGTTCCTTTGCCTACTCCAGGAGCCCGACCCCAGGCTGCTAACATGGAACCAGTGTCAAAAATGGTAAGCATCTTTCACGTACGTGAACTTGTTCTGTGTTGGCTCATAAATTAAACCTCCAGTTGGTTGTTAATAACCTTACCATGTTTTGTGGCATGCTCAGGAGGAAGTGAGGAGGCAACTAGCTGAACAAAGGGAAAAGCGAGCTGCAGCAGCCGAAAGGAGAATGGAAGCAGCTGCAAGGCGAATGGAAGCAGCTGCAGCATCTACTGCATCTACATCACAAGGGTGAAGTTCAACAACCATTGCCCCCATACCACAAGCCATGCACGGATCAGCAAACAACATGGCTTGTTCTTGTTGCAAGGCATCATTGTTAGGTAAAGTGCCTTTCCACAGGTTTAACTACAAGTATTGCAGCTCGACATGTATGCACGTGCACAAATAGGTCCTCGAAGAGAGATGACGCACATATCTTTCTGTTGTAGCCGTTATGAAACAATGTTTTATTGAAAATTAATGATCTGGAATTTTGTAATGCACGTGCATCAATGACAACTTGGCAAGGTTCTCTTAGCAAGCATTCACTTGTATCTTGGGGAAACTTGAACTGCTTATCCTTTTTGTTCTTTGGTTAATGTTCATTATTTAGCAATGCATGGGGTTATTGATTAATGTTTGGTTGAAACTACGGACAAAAAATTCATATTTGCTGCGACTTTTATATATGCCCAGAATTACAAGGTTGAGAGAGAATGCTTATGGCAAGAGCTACGTTTGATAGCCGATCAGAGGGACCTCCCTTGTACTTCTCTTTGTGATTTGAATTGTGCTCTTACAATTGAGGATAAATGGCTTGAAAAGCGTGCAAAACATGAGGAATTTGAGGAGCTGAGGTCTGCTATGGAGGATTGTGGGCTGTCTGATTTAGACTATACAGGTGCTCATTTGACATGGAGTAATAAACAAAAAGGGTATGCTCTTTTTGAAAGGAAGATAGATCGAATCATGATGAATGATCTCTGGCTGGAAACATATGAAAACACCAAAGCTTTCTTTGATACGCCAAGTATCTCTGATCACTCTCCCGCCGTGGCCACGCTCAGAAAACGATACCCCTTTAAATATAAAAAAAATCATGGGGCAAAGAGGAGGAGTTTCAGTCTATTGTTAGAGCTGCTTGGACACGAGATTTTGAGGGCTCTAAGCAATATAAATTGGTGCAAAAGCTGAAAAATTTGAATGATGCACTTGGACCATGGGATAAGGCCAGACTCCAGGAGATACAAATCCAAATCAAGCTGAACAAAGGTACACTCAGCTCAGGATCCGAACAGAAGAAGGTAATGTACAACTTGAAAACAGTTGGCGGCAGCTGAACACGAGTTGAGGAAAAATGTTGCGTGCCTAATTAGCCTTACAACACAGAAAGTGAAACTTCGTTGGCTTACCATGGGGGAGGAAACATCATCCATGTTCTATCGGAATGTGAAGGAAAGTAGGGCAAGGAATTCTCTACTCGTGATGCGCAATAATAGTGGGGAATTGATGGAAGAAGAGGCTGATATCAGGGAGCACGTAGTTTGATACTATTCTGATTTGCTATCTGCTGTTGATAGCGTTGTTTCTACGGTTTTCCCTCCTGGTGTTACGCTTGATTTGGACATCTATGAGGAGTTGAATGCCTTTCCTAGCTATGCTGAGATTAGACGATGTATGTGAAGTGTTGGTACTTATAAATCACCCGGGCCTCATGGTTATGGAAGTCAATTTTTCAAGGATGCGCAGGGCATCTTTGGAAGAGATACATGCAAAGCTGTCCGAGAAATTTTCAGAAATTGCAAAGTCCTTAAGCATCTCAACACTACATTTATTTCTCTCATACGGAAAGTGCATAATCCAACTTATGTAAAGGACATGAGGCCCATCTCATGCTGCAATACAGTGATGAAAGTTGTTACCAAGCTGATTGCGGGGAGGATTAAGGGTAAGTTGAGTAATCTGATCTTAGACTGCCAGGGTGCCTTTATTCTACGGCGCTCTCTTGCTCATAACTATTCGGTTGCGCTTTTGTAAATGGATATGGAATGAAACGAGTGTCCCGAGGTGCATAACTAAGGTGGATTTACAGAAGGCTTATGACTACATGAATTGGGAGATTGTTAGGGCCACTCTGGTTTACTTCAACTGCCATGGGCGGCTAGTCAATCTGATCATGGAGTGTGTTACCACCCCTGCCCTTTTTGTGCTCATTATTGGCGCTCCGAAAGGTATCTTTCCTGGTAGATGGGGACTAAAGCAAGGGGATCCCCTCTCCTTTGTTTGTTCTTTGTATGTAGATGTTGAGCAAGACGATACAAATGGCACTGACGGAGGGAAAATATTTGATTTCCCGTATCAAAATAATTCCCAAACAAACAAATTAGTATAGTATGCAAGCAAGGGTTCGATTCCACGGAGAAACAAGTATTTCTAAGAATGGTGCAATTCTTTATTGAAAGGCAAAAAATGGGATAGATCAAAGTAAAAGAAAATAAAAGCAACTAATATAAGACAAATGCACTTGATAGATAAAAGAGATGCTTTCACCCACAAATTCTCGACATTGGTTGACTTGTTGGTCATCGAATCAAATTAAAGTTGTTCTCTAACAATTCCTCCCATCTTAGTTTATATAGATTAAACCACAACGGGTGAATTTAACCCCTTACACCTTTATGTAACCTAAACACGGCAAAGATTTAACATAAAGATAGCAAAAGTTCCTAAGAATCTAGGCATATGAATAACACCAAGTAAACAAGGTAACCAATGTTTAAAACATATGTCGAAATCCCTACTTAGTCATGATCAAACAAGGTTCTCACAATCCTAAGCATGCTACTACGGAATTCATTCAACGACAAGAGAACAAATACCTAGCAAGATACTATCATGGTGATCAATCATAATAATAAAGAGAGAAACGATAACTTTATTACAAACTCACAAACAACCAATCAAGTCTCAAAAGTGTAAATGAAAACAACGGAGAATTAGCCAAGCAGGGCTTACCTAACTTCCTTCTCTTAAATGGAAAACAAAACCTAAAAACCAATAAATGAAATGGAAAACAAAACCTAAAAACCAATAAATGAAAGTGCTGAGAATTCTGAATGTTAGTGGATTGTTAGATGCTTGTTAGATTAATGAATCTACTGAAAATAGGTCTAATATAAAGCCTCAAGTTGTTGGCCAAAACCCTAGAAAAGATAGATTGAGTTTCCATAAAGATAAGATTTGGGCTGTGATGTAGGAGGGGGAATTGAATATGAAAATAAAATATGTAAATAACCTCAAACCAAAGAAACTCTTTTTCCCATCAAATAAAATTACAAGACTCCCTCCTGATCCAGTAGTAGGGAATCAGGATCGATCCTCAAGAAGGCTAGCAGTGGTTCCTGAATAGCCTTGCGAAAGTTCCTGTGTGTGTCGACTAGAAGCCTCGATATCGACTGCTTTGGTCGATATCGATAGAGGCTATCGATTCCTAGTGTTCTTCACTCGATCTGAAAAGCCTGCACAACAAACAGAGTGCTCAACGTCGACTAATGAGGTCAATATCGAGTGGGTTAAATCTCTCCTATCGACTAGAATACCGTCGACTCAGTTTCTTCAGTTGCAGGTGGTCGATCTCGACTGGATGAATCGATCTCGAGTGGACTTGTAGATTCGTAACAGTAAACAAAAATAAAAGAAGAAATAAAAGACGAATATTTTGTGGGGTTTTTCTTATATAAACTAAAATCTTCCAAGGTAGGGATTTACAACGACAATAACCGTGCATGCATAAACACTTAAATCACATAAAGTTTATGTTTTTATCATCATATGACAACTTTCGTTAATCACCCAAATAGGAATATAGAGGCTTTCGCATAAATACCTAATTGTTTCAATCCTTTTCATAATTAGGGTTTAGTCAACTTTCGCAAACAAAACCTAATTACTATCCAAATTCACAAATAATCCACTTTCGCTTCATATAAGGTAAATAAGGAATGATCCTAAATTCTCATAAAGGATTAAGCGCGGGATAGAAGATGAAAATACATGATCAAATTAGGGATTTAAGCATACTTACATGCCTATTGCCGGGCTCACTGCAACCCTAGAAGTAGGACGACTACTCACGCATCGTTGGGGGAAACATCTTCATAAAATAAACAACTCTTTGCATAAAAACTAAACCTTCAATCGTTTACAACCAAAATCCACCTTCTTCTCTCTCTATCTCTACTCGCTCTTTCTCTTTGTGGGCACACAATTGCTTGTGTTCTTGGATGATTGTAAACTCAGCCCCTAGGGCCTTATTTATAGCCTCACATTCCTTGCTAGCCAAGGATAAGAGTCCTAATTCTACTAAGATTGGTAAAGTAAATTCTCTCTAAATTTAAATCTATCTAAAGGTAATATTCTCTAGGGTAAGTTGAAATATACCCATAAGGATAAAAGAATCTTGGAAGATGATAAGTAAATGGCGTGGCTAAGCAATCTCCCAAGGTTCCGGCCCATCACACGTCTCCTAGGCATGTGTTGCTTCAGTCGTTGTCGAGTGGACAATTGGACGTCGAGTACCTTGTCTCGGTTGACATAGGTGGTTTCAGTCGACATTGCTCCTCTCATGCCTTAGTCTCAGATTTGCACTTTTCCTTCAGTCGACATCGGATGCTTTGGTCGATGTCGATGGCATTGCTCGATGTCGAGTACTTCTCCAGTGTCTTTCCTTTGCTCTAAAACGTTCCAAATCCTGCGAAATCAAACCAAAACTTGTGTAGTCCTCTATATCTTGTAAATAAACACAACCCAAAAGTATAAAATATGCATAATAAATGGAATAAATGTAAGCATGAAACATGGTGAAATAGGCGCACATCAAAACACAACATACTTAAGCTCGCTTGTCCCTAAGCAATTCTATTAATGGTCATTCAGAGGAAGGAATAAACTCTCAACATCATAGATCCATTCTTATATAACCCTACAATCAATTACCATCCTCACAAAGGTATTATTGACTTCAAATTCGTGCTTGTGAATGATTACCAACATCTCACGCAAAAGGAGGGTTATGTAAAAACAATTTGTAACATAGCATTAATAATCAAGAGGACTTTGATGCGCATGGTGAAGTGTAGGTAAAAGGTATAGTGGTGGGCTATATTTGGCAATGTGGTGCTTAATCCAGGGAGAAACTTTCAAACTTTCTTTGTTTAATGAACTTTCTCCTTTATGATTTCCACATTCCTCTTCCTCTCATAATGCTTTTTTGCTTTTTTTTTTTCACTTACATGATTTTACCTCTCTAACCTTAACGCTGCCTTCTCGCGAGTAGAAAACATGGATGTCATGAATGACCCCAGATACTTAGCACTTCAGACTCCTCACCTTGTGTCCCATCTCACGTGAATTTCACTCATTAAAATTTCCATTAAAATTCTCTTGCTATCAACTTTATAATAACTTCACAAAATATCAAACCATATAACATCTCCATAATATAATTTCCATTTCGTAACATAATCTCCATCTCCATAATATAATTTCCATTTCGTAACATAATCTCCCGGATGGGTAAAAAGATATAAAAATGGGCAATTTAAGAACTTGTGGAGTAATAATGACATTAAACACATTTGGCTTAGAATATGATGTAAAGGCTAATAAGCATGTGTAATGGCTAGGGCAAATAAAGCTTGAATGGAAAATAAAATCCTCCGTCCTCTTATCATGCATATGTCAAAAGCAACTTCAAATTTTACCCCCTTTCATGGTTTTACCTAAAAATCGCACTTCATTGAGACTTCCCTTTACTAGGCAATTTAATTGATATATCTCTAACGGATCTACGTTTGCATCGTCAAGTCTTGTAAAAACTTCCATGACACTTTTTTTTCAATTTTTCAGTAGGGGTAATTTTTTCTCAAAAATTCTCGTTGGACTATAAGATTTTATGTACATAAGAAAAATATGTATCAAAGATGATGCCCAATATGTATAAAATCTAACCATGTATACAAGACAAGACTTATATAATGTAAGCATGCTTTTCCCCCACCCCATACTTAAATCCTACAGTGTCCTCACTGTAAAAATAAAATTAGAAGTGGAATCAAAGAAAACTTACTAGAAATCATCGCAACGGCTCAAAACATGTGCGTCTGCAGAAGTTATCGAGATCGAGTAGTTTAGTCGACATCGACTAGTACGGTTGACTTCAATTGGTGTTCATCAACTCAGGGTGATCTCGATCGATCACAGTTGCCTCGCTCGACATTGCTTTGGTCGACATCGACCAGTTTGGTCGACGTCGAGGGCTTTTGCAGCTCCATACCTGCAATTGTTAGTTCTTCACGAAAACCTCAAAAACTTATAAAGTCTCAAAACAAAGAGAAACCAAAACCAAAAATTCAAAAACCCTAAAAACCAGACTAAAAAAAATAAAGTCTATGTACATGCTCTAGAGTTTATAGTCGCTAGGCCGACTTCTTTCACTCTCCTATCCAAATTGGGACATATAGGGACCATTCGGCTCGGACCTCCTCTTCAGGGCTTTCGAGCTCCGCTTTGAAAATTATTTCCTTTTTATCTTTAAGCTCTAACTTTCCTGGATAAACTTTATAGTTGGTCACAAATCTGCTTTTTCTTCCATCCTTCCTCTTGCATCCCTTTAAGTTGCATTGGTCCATCAATACCTTGTTGCCCGCCTTGTATTCACTTATTGGCTTTCCTATAACGTTATTAAGGTGCACAAACAAAGGTACTCTTTTCATAGGGATACTATCTTGAAGTTTCGAAGGATATGGATCTTTACCTGGGCTTACCTTCAAGTTATTATTCGTCTGAGGGAGTGGTCAACATTGACTATATAGGTCGACATCGAGGGCTTTCTTTCCTTTTGGAGGTGTTGTCGATGGAGGAGGTCGATCAGGGGGAGTTGATCTCTAGTAGGTCCACTCGATATCGATTGACCTTGGTCGATTTCGGGGCAGTTTTCAATGTCGACCCCATACATAGCATCTAGCGTCAGTAGTGGCTCCATTGTAGTCGACATCGACAGGGGGCTGTCGACATCGATTGCTATCTCAGTCTCTTCTTCTTCATCGGCTTGGTGCCAAATTTTCAAAAGCTCCTCCATTTGGGCCTCCATGGCCTTTAATTTCTTCTTGCTTTTCAATTGTCAAAGTCCTCTCCATTGGTTCTTCACATGGGATTACTCTCCTCATTGCATGTAAGGACTTGACTTCCGTTCGGTTCACCTCCTTGCCAATCGTCAAAGATAATAGTTCCTTTCTTACGCTGATATTGGATCCTCCGCCATATCAAGTACAATGAAATCCGTGGGCACATAGAACTTACCCACCTTGATTGGGACATCATCAATTATTCATGTGGGCTTTGTAAAGTTCTTGTCGGCCATGCATAGCTTCATATCCACAGGCTCCAAGACTCAAATATTTACCTTTGACCATATGGATAAAGGCATGAGGTTCACGCTAACCCCTAGGTCACACAATACCTTGTAACGGTGTTGGCCTAGCCCAATTGTGATGGAAAATCTTCCCGGATCGCTTCTTTTCTCCGGGTAATCTATTTTGCTGCACTCCTCCACGATCTCAACGATTGATCACTTCTTGCTTAGAATGTCCTTACGGAACCGGACATATGATGACATCTCGTGAAGGGCCTCCATGAATGGTATGGTGATGTTGAGGCCTTGGAGTACCTTCACAAACCTTTGGAACATCAGGTCCGTAGGGTCCCTTAATGAGTTGGAGGGAAAAGGAAGCAACCTTTTCTTTGTTGGAGTGGCAATGGCCCAAGGTGTCGATGAAGATTGGTCGACGTCAACAAGGGAGTCGACATCGACTATAGTGGTCGATCTCTGGGCAGGCGCCTGGACAGGGTCGACGTCAATAAGGGACTCAACATCGAGTGGAGCAGTCAACATCGACTGGGGTTGTTCGACATCGACTGACTCTCTAGTCGCTTTCTCTGCGGGCTCCTTTTCTTTATTGTTGATTTGAATTTCCCTGCCACTCCTTAACCGTATGGAGGCTATGTGGCAAGATGGTTGCTTCTTGGGATTGGCCTTAGGTTGGCTTAGGAGCGATCCGGCTTGTCTTGGAATGTTGGCCGCTAATTGACCCAATTGGGTCTCCACGCTCTTCACGTATTTATCTCACCAAGCCTTGAGTTAATGCCATGTAGTTGGGTGTGGATGGCATTGTTGGATTGCTTGTTCTCTCCTTGTTTCCTCCTTATTTCATGAAGGATGAGTTATAGGTCATCCCTTCTTTCCCTCTCCGGAAGGCCAGGTGCTCTATAGGGCGGGGGGTCTTTTTGATATTGTTGGGGTTGTTGGTATCCCCAATTACCTTGCTAGCCTCCAAAGTTTGGACCCCACGCAAACTTCACTTCTTCATGGGTCTCCGCCATTTGCACTTGCTTCGTGAAGAGACAAGCGGTTGTGTTGTGCTTCTGTGACCCACATTCTAAACAAGCTTGATTATTAGTTAGAAATTAAACTTGTTTTTAGTGACGTTTACCTTGTCTTTCATGAATTGATCCTTCACCTTAGGAACCACCTCTATTGATGGCTCATATAATGGCATGGATGGGGTTGGCCTTGCATCATGGGCCACATGAGTCCCATATGTGTTGTCAAACTCCACGAGCCTCTCAATTGTATCCTAGGCTTAGTTTGGTGTAAGCTGTAGGTAGCGGTAGGTGGTATAGGTGTTGATCCGCTCTCTTATAGGCATGTCCAGGGCATTGTAGATTATCTCCTGGATAACATAAGACGGTTGCCCATGCATAGGGCAGGATCTTAATAAATCTTTGTAGCACTCCCAGACTTGCGCTAGCGTCTCTCTTGGCTTTTGCTTAAAGTCCATAATCCTTTGGCAAATATGCGCAGTCTTTGATTGTGGAAAGAACTTGTTTAGGAATATGTCTCTAAGTTCACCCCATGTGCGAATATAGATCATGGGGGCAAGCTTTCCAACCAATGCAGAGCCTTTCCTATAAGTGACCATCTAAAAGCTTTTAAGCGCACATATTCTAGGTTAACACCGTCAGCAATGGTGTCACATAAGTCAATATAAATAGTAATATGCGCCATAGGGCATTCGAAGCCCTTTCTCTCAAAAGTATGTCTCCTAATCTCCGCTATAAAGCTAGTTTTATTTTCAAAGGATACATTAGGGAGAACGATAGGAGATTCAGGCACCGCCAACGTTGGGTGCAAGTATTCTTTGGCATTATGTGGGATTGGACCTCACGGTCATACCTAGCCGCCATTCTTTGTTACGCTTGAGTATGTTGAGTGCGCTCGGTGTTGAACTCCTCAACTTGTTTTCTAAGCCTTTCGAGCTCTTCCTGCATGGTCTTTTCATTAGCCATGATCCTCTTTGCTCTTTCTTGTAGACGAAGTAAGCATTTCGGTTCGTCTAAAGGTAGGTAGTTGGGTGTGCGATCAGCGCATTGCATACACCTAAAAACAAAGCACTAGGAAAAAAGATTAGAAAGACTTGACAGGGCGCGATTGATACCTCCCCGACAACGGCGCCAAAATTTGTTAGGATGGAGAATTTTATATCAAAATAAATGTGTAAATAAACTTAAACACGTTCCTTACCAAATAAATTACAAGACTCCCTCCCGATGCAGTAGTAGGGAATCAGGATCGATCCTCGAAGAGGCGAGTCAGCGGTTCCTGAGTAGCCTTATGAAAGTTCCTGTGTGTGACTTGTGTCGACCAGAAGCCTCGATATCGGCTGGTTTGGTCAATATCGACAGGGGTTGTTGATTCCTAGTGTTATTCACTTAATCTACAAAGCCTGCCCAACAAACAGAGAGCTCGATGTCGACTAATAAGGTTGATATCGAGTGGGTTAAATCTCTCATGTCGACACAGGATACCGTCAACTCAGTTTCTTCATTTGTAGGTGGTTGATCCTGAGTGGATGAATCAATCTCGAGTGGACTTGTAGATTCATAATAGTAAACAAAAATAAAAGAAGAAATAAAAGACGAATATTTTTGTGGGGGCTTTCTTATATAAACTAAAATCTTCCAAGGTAGGGATTTACCACGACAATAACCATGCATGCATAAACACTTAAATCATATAAAGTTTATGTTTTTATCATCTGATGTGCGCGCAAATAGCCATATTTTCTATGTACATATAAGTTCATTTTATCGTCATTTGCATGCATATTAATGGGAAAACATGGGATAAGTGTAGTTTACGCTTAAATATCAAATATATGGGTCTGCACGAGTTTCTATGTGATTTCGCAAAAAACAAGATAAAAATGGACAGATTGGAAAGAGCGGAAAAAGAACTCGAAGTCTTTTGAAGAGGTCGAAATCAACTGACAGACCTCGGCATCGAGTGTAGCAGAGAGGCAGAAATCGAGCAAGAAGAGAACAGAGCATATCGACACCAGCAGCGGTCGATATCGAGGATGAGCGGTCGATATCGAGTGCCCAGATCGAGCTTAATGATAGAAGTCGAGTGCTAAACCTAGTAGAAGAAGCAAAGCTCGAGATAAAGTTTTACAGAGGTCGATATCGACGTCTGGAGGTCGATATTGATGTTGCCAGCAGAAAAGTCCGACTCAGATTTTGATAGAATTCTATCCGAAGCTTGCACGTCTATCCTAAAGTCGAGATTTCTTACCTTCAACGTCAGAGATATCACATGAGCTTTTTTACCATAGAACTTTTAGTTTTACTTTATTTAAGTTTTATCTTAGAGAATAAAGATAAAGTTTCGAGTCTTTGGATAGCAAAGTTCGATATCTATATCTAGAGGCCGTTAGGGCTGAGTTTAGGCATCCAATAACATTCAATTACATACAGAGACGCGGAGAATTTCAGTTTTCAATAGAGAGAATTTGTAGAGAGAGAGAGAGAGAGGAGGCCGAGTGAGGTTGTTGGAAGCGAGAGCGAAGATTTGGCTTGTTCGGTTTTAATTTCTTTCTTTTGCAAATACAAAGTAGTTTTCTTTCAATGATGATGATAAGTTGCATGATGAGAAGCGAGTAGTCAACCCACTTCTAGGGTCGGGGTGTGCCCGACGATAGCGATGTAGGGTAAGTGCATCAAAGGTATGACTTTTATGCGATTCCGTCTTCTATCCTATGCATGATTCCTTTGCGAAAGTTAGGGAGATTCATTATTTACATTATTGAAGTGAAAGCCACTCATATTGTGAACTTGGATTACTCATTAATTGGATAATAACTCTTAGGAACTATGCGAGAGCCTCTAATCACCTAAGTGTTGGTAACGAAAGTTATTTGACGGAAGGGCATTAAATTTCATAACTTTAGCATCAACTTGCATTGTTATCATTGTGGCATGAAACCCCGACTTTGGAAGCTTTTAATTAATTGAATTCATCTAAAAGTTTAAGTTTTGATTTCTGACCATCCTTCTTTACTATTCTACGTTCTTCGGACACTTTTCCGACAATAGGTTACGCAAAACAGTTTCCGTGACAAACATCGGAATCGACTGTAAAGGTCGATATCGAGGTTCCACTCGACGTCGACTTTGCTGCTTTTGTCTTTTGCAGGAACTTGGCTGGAATTCGACCAGAACTGAGGTCGATATCGACCAGACACATCGATATCGAGTGTCTTCTGAGGTTGAAAGCTTGATCGTGATTTCAACAAGGGAAGCGCTGACATACCTCCTCGTGGATTCGATCCTGAATTACCCTACCACTACATCGGGAGGGATTCTTGTATTATTTGGTTGATAAAGGAGTTAGCATAGTTGTGAATTATATTCGAAAATTTAGATTGCACGATCCCTACCTTACGAACATGATATGACAACTTTCGTTAATCAACCACATAGGAATGTAGAGGCTTTCGCAAAATACCTAATTGTTTCTATCTTTTTCATAATTAGTGTCTAGTCAACTTTCACAAACAAAACCTAATTACTATCCAAATTCACAAGTAATCCACTTTCGCTTCATATAACGTAAATAAGGAATGATCCTAAATTCTCATAAAGGATTAAGCGCAGGATAAAAGATGAAAACACATAATCAAATTAGGGATTTAAGCATACTTACATGGTTATTGCTGGACTCACCCCGACCCTAGAAGTAGGACGACTACTCACACATCATTATGGGAAACATCTTCATAAAATAAATAACTCTTTGCATAAAAAACTAAACCTTTAATCATTTACAACCACACTCCACCTTCTTCTCTCTCTATCTCTACTCACTCTTTCTCTTTGTGGGCACACAATTGCTTGTGTTCTGGGATGAATGTAAACTCAACCCCTAAGGCCTTATTTATAGCCTCACATTCCTTGCTAGCCAAGAATAGGAGTCCTCATTCTACTAAGATTGGTAAAGTAAATTCTATCTAAAACTAAATTCTATCTAAATTTAAAGCTATCTATAGGTAATATTCCCTAGGGTAAGTTGGAATATACCCATAAGGATAAAAGAATCTTGGAAGATGATAAGTAAATGACGTGGCTAAGCATTCTCCCAAGGATCCGGCCCATCACGCGTCTCCTACGCCTGTGTTGCTCCAGTCGATGTCGAGCGGACCAGTCGACGTCGAGTGCCTTATATCAGTCGACATGGGTGGTTTCGGTCGACATTGCTCTTCTCATGCCTTAGTCTTATATTTGCACTTTTCCTTCAGTCAACCTCTGACGCTTTGGTCGATGTCAATGGCATTGTTTGATGTCGAGTACTTCTCCAGTGTCTTAGCTATGCTCTACAACGTTCCAAATCCTGCAAAATCAAACCAAAACTTGTGTAGACCTCTATAGCTTGGAAATAAACACAAACTACACAAATTCACTACTTTCCCAACCCAAAAGTATAAAATATGCATAATAAATGGAATAAATGTAAGTATGAAACATGATAAAATAGGCGCACATCAGCCGCTTTTGCACATATCTGAAAAACAGCGAAACCGGCAGGCGCAGCTAAAAAACCGGTGGGCGCCGCTTGTACAACTTTGATAGCTTCGACAAACTGAACTTGTAATGCACTTTCTGGAGTCGTCTTTCTTCCGATTGACGCATATGAATATGCGTTGGAAAGCTCTTTTCAAGGAATACAACTCTCATGAAGACAGCAGAAGCTGATTCAAAGTCTTCAAAAGCCAAACGAGATGATTTCTCCACGTCTTTCATTTGTGCTTGTTCCATAGCTTCCCGATTTATCTCCTAAACCTTCCTTGGCATGTTCCTTGCTCTTTGGGACTTCATTCTTGGTCTCTCCCAAAGCTCTTCACCATGTTGGGACTATGAATCTACATAAATCCAATAAAATAGTGTAGTTTCTGAACTTCACCACTAAAAGAGCATAATGTACAATTAACTATAAAACATGATTATAAGACCATGAAATGCATCTAAAATTAGCTTATAATGCCTACTAAAATATGAGTTATCAGGAACCAAAGTTCAAATAACACCCACGATCTAAAGGACCTCAGATCATCCATTTGGAATTTGCAGATGATTTGTTAATTTTCTACCATGCAGATGTAGACTCAGTACGTATAATCAAGGAATGTTTGGATGAGTTTTTTTACGCTTCTGGGCTTAGAGCCAACAATGAGAAGAGTGTGGTGTTTCTTGATGGTGTCTCCCTTGCTCTATCAAATGATATCTTACTTACACTTGGATTTGTTAAAGGTACTCTGCCTGTCAAATATTTGGGTATACCCTTGCACTCGAAGAAGATTGCTATCCATGAATATGGTGTGATGTGTAATGTAGTTGATAAGCTTATTCACACTTGGACTGCCCGAAAATTGTCTTATGTCAGACGTTTATATACCTACTGAAATCTGTATGTGTGGATGTACATACATTTTGGTGCCAGGTGCTCATCCTCCCTAAAGGACTTGTCAAAAAAATTGAGGGTAAGTGCAAAAGGTTCCTTTAGAATGGCAACAATGAAGGAAGAAAGTCTTTAATTGCCTGGAAAGAGGTCACCAAGCCATTCAGTGAGGGTGGGCTTCAGATTCATGAATTATTTGCTTGGAATAAAAGTGTGCATGTAAAGTTGCTAGGAGATCTTCTGCTCCAATATCTGAGTGTGTAGTTGCGATGTTACACCCATAATCACTGTCGTAATTGTAAAATTTGGGAAGTAGATCAGTGAGTGTATGACACATGGGCGTGGAAGAGCCTACTGTTGCTCAAGAATGATCTGGAAACTGCGATGGCTTTTGATGGGCCTCAAGAGTGTAACCTCGAGCAACTTCTTAATGCCAATGGTGTGATTTCGTGTTCCAGCTTATCATTTCTTCAGAAGGAAGAATCTGGAGGTCCTTTGGGGTGAGCTTTTTTAGGGGCGTCTCTGGTGCAAAAAATGGGCATTTATTATGTGGTTGGAAGCCTATAAACGACTCCATACTGGGCACCAAGTGAAGCATTGAAAAAGAGATGTCGTTGTAGTATGCATGTTGTGCAAGAGTGCGGAGGAGGACAAGGATCATTTATGGTTTAGCTGCCCTTCCATCTATCAGGTGTAGAGTATTGTTTTTGAATGGGTGGGTATTAGTTGCCGGTTAGATATGCTAAGCAAATGGCTTATGTGGTTCGGTTAGCAGCCCAAAAAAGTGTAAAACTCGCAACTATTCGAAGTGAAGGTATTGGTTCTTCAGGCGATTGTTCATTTCACATGGGCGGGTAGGAACTCCTTGATCTATTTCCTGTTTAGTTCCTTTTATTCCAAAAGATTTTGCTTACAAATTATAGCAAGTTGTCAGTCCTATCTATATGTGAAGTTAAAAAGCAAGTCACTCATGGATATATTGGGGCATAGACGATTGAGAGGAGAGTAGTACATGATATACCTAGTTGTAGATTGGGGTGGTAGATATCATTCGCGAACGTGGGGATGTTTGAGTGTCTAAATTACTTAGGAGAGATGGATATTGGTTTTTTAGGGGTATAGAGGGAATGTTTTGAGGTATAGTTTCTCCTTTTACGTAAGACCCTTGGTATGGTTTTATAACTTTTACTAGTTTTACTTTACCCGCTCGTTGTGCGATTTCTTAATAAATAAAATGATGATTAATTTATATTTTTTTCTGAAATTTGAAGGTTATATCTATTCAAATTAAACGTAAGATTTTTTAAATATAATAAAAAAATTGAGCAAAGGTATAATGTAATTGTATTATAAAAAAACGTACTAAAATAAGTGGTAATTTAATTTGTGGTTAATATCCTTATGACCCATTAAAATAAAAAGAGAAATATGTAATTATTATGTATAGGCTTGATAAGATTGTTTATATAATATGTACTAAAACATACTATTATTAACAATTTTATTATACGATTAAAATATATAATATTAGATAATTTATCTAATTAAGATATAAGGTTATATTGGATAGATTATTTGATCTAAAAAGATAAGTTTTTTTACCTAACTATATTGACTTATTAATTGATGTGGCCCAAATAAATAATACCCATTTAATTCAGAATATGACACGTAAGCAAAAATAATCTCGTTTTAATCCAAAAAATTCCACGTAGGTGAATCGCACCAGAGCCCGTTTCAGGCCTCTGCTTTAGTATTTTATATAGATAATTTGGTTTAACCCCCACATCTATATATTTACTATTTCAAGGATATATTAATTTGTCTTGAACAACTTTGTTTCCTTCCATGTGACATAATTGGATTAGCATAAGCCACAAGTCATAGTGAAAGACATTACGGATATCCCTTTAACTACAAATTAGTTCAAGGATGGATTATACTCATGGTCGGACATAAAAGGATGGCTCACAACAACAAGTATATATAAGTTAATCATATCCCACAACAGCACGAAAAATAACGACAATGCATGGATTTGAAAAATCGATATCCCCCATAGTGCGTGTAGAATGTCGAGTATTCTACACCTCAAATCTGAATTCTATACCTTCAGCTAATAATTGGTATTAGAAGCAAGTATGGGTCAATCCCACAGAGAGTGCGTGCGACTTTGGCCAAACATATTAAGCAAGCAGGCAGTTCATAATGAGAGTGAAAGTAATGATGAACAAAAATAAAGTAAACGAGATAATGATTGCAAAGTAATTAATATGAGAAAAGTATATAGTTTCACCTATATTTGCAACATTGGTAGTTTTATGATCATCGGGTTGTTTGGTTATGCTTGGATATCTTAATGTCGGTTTGTGCACAAAATTGAATAGCTTCCTAATTCAATCACTATCAATTCCATAAACTGTTGCATGGGGTTGTTAGGGGAATTTAGTAGCAATAAAGATAGTATAAAATAAGATTAAACTATCAACTCTAGCTTAGCAAATAAATTACAAGACTCCCCCGTTGTAGTGGAAGGGAATCAGGATCGATCCTCGAGGAAGTGTGTCAGTGCTTGCCAATGTAGTCTTGAAAAACGTTCTCTATATCGACTAGGAGTCCTCAATGTCGATAGGGGATGTCGATCTCTTCAGTAGTAGAAGGTTACAAAGCACTCGATGTCGAGCAGAACCTGCAAAAATCACAAACAAGCAATTGACGTCAACTGGAGCAGTCGATGTCGAGTGAGAAGCAACGTAGTTGACACAACAAACCGTCCAATAACATAAAAATAGCAACAGAGCAGTCGATATTAACTAAGGGCAGTCGATGTCAAGGGTAGAAACATGAAAACAGAAACTTTTGTTCGATAAAGAAAGGTCAAAAGATTGAAAGGATGGTGAAGATGTAATGATTAGAAAAAAAAGGGTTTTGGTGGGTTTCTCGAACACACACAAATGAATTAAATTGGTTTAAACAATATCACTAAAGGCTTCCGAGGTTAGGATTTACCTCGACAACAACCATGCATGCAACACACAAGAGGGTCTTGCATAAAAAAACTATTTGTTTCTATCCTTTTCATAATCAGGATTCAGTCAAATTTCACAAACGAATCCTAATTACTATCCAAATTCACAATTAATTCACTTTCGCTTCATAAATTGAAAACAAGGAATTTCCTCTACTTTCGCAGGGGATTGAGCAAGGGATAGAAGATGATAAACACATAAGATATCATAAATTCAAGCATACATACATGGCTATTGTCGGGCTCACACCGACCCTATAAGTAAGACGACTACTCACGGATCATCATGAAGCATCACATCTTAGACATGGAAAATATAAACTTGAATTGAACTAAAACATACAACCGAAATCAACCTCTCTTCTCCTCGATCTCGGCTTCTCTCTTTCTATGGCTTGATTGCTCAAGTGATGGATTGGATGATTAAACCCTAGCCCTAGTGGCTTTATTTAAAGAAAACCTAAACTCTCTTCTTAAGAAAATAAATTCTACCTAATTGGAAAAATATAAAATCTTTGTCTAAACTAATGTCTATCTAAATAAAGTCTGAGTTAAACTAGCAAGGATAAAAGTTTTCTTTCTCTTGATAAATCCTTAAAAGATTCGGACTTCGATTCCGTGTCTTCTGCGCGTCAGACCCAGTCGATGTTGAGTGGAGCGGTCGATGTCGAGGGATTCTCTGTGGCACTCGATCTCGAGAAGTGGTCGACATATGTGTTAAATTTTGACTACTCTTCCTTCTAATCAAGTAGCTCGATTTCTCAATTTCCTCAGTCAACATCGAGTGGTGTTTGTAATGGCATGAATATAAAATCCTAGTTACGTTTCGAAGGTTGGATACTTTCGTTCGGATCTTGCAATCCAAGTACGGGTTGAGGTTTCAAAAAGCCAAAATGTTAGATGGAAAAAAGGGATTTCAGAACCCTAAAAATCATGAATGGTCTGTTGGAGACCAACCTGTTCTAATAGTCTACGTTATAGAAAAAGGGTTTAGTGCGAAAAACATACAACCATAAAACATCATACAAAGTCACCTCGGTAGAGCCGGGTCAAAACTAAATCAATACGATAAGTACTAAGAAAGTAGTCTCAAATGATGGGGTGATGTCTAGTCATTCTCTCAATCATATATCACCAAAAGAACATCCCCGCTCATGCAGCACAGAGCAATCAGAAATCTGCAACAATCCTCTAAAAAAAGAACGGGGAAAAGGAATCAGATTGAAACACGAATGCGGGACTGGAGTCCCTACTGCAATCACATAGTACACGCTATACCTAATAAAAATGCTTCTAATGCAGTGTGATAATTAAACACACAAGGCATGCTTACAATTTATAAAATAACGGAAATGTAGTAAACGGGCCCACACAGAATGCCAAGTGGCATCTCCCAACTGCCTCTCTCACAAACCCTCGCCTCATTCGGGGTGGGGTATATGTATAGCATCTTCCATACCTAACATCGAGGTTGGAGTACATATGTAGGGATAGAATCATATGTAAAACATCGTCCATACCTAACATCAAGGTTGGAGTACAAAGAAACATCAAGTACAATGTTGTCCATACCTAACATCGAGGTTGGAGTACATGCGTATGAATGGAATCAGGCTCATGCTCTCAAAGACTCTATCAGGACAAACCCAGCGGGGCTGAGTTGTCCTATGACCCTAGCAAAGACTCTAATGACTCACAGATAACGACCGTTTTATTTTCAAACGCATAAAGTAAAAAGATGCTCAATCAATTAGTGCAACCTAAATAGGATACTACATGATCATGCTCTTATGCATAAGCAAACACCTAATATACCATATGACTACATGCATGAGAGTCCAATCTGAGTAAGCTCCCGAGGGAACTTACCTGGAATGGCAGAACAACATGGTAATATCCAACAATAAGCAAGCCAAATCACCTCACATATCACCTAACAATAAGTATAATTTATAAGGCTAAAGAACATCAGTGTCCAAAAGGTCATCCTCAAATCATTAAGTCCAGTTAAATTGCCTTTAAAAGTTATTACGTGAAAGGGCTTTCGGCAAACCCATTTTTACAACAAATCAAGCACTCAAGGAAATATCAAAATCTCAAAATCCAAAACAACCCATTTAGTTTCCGAAATAACCTTTCAAGACCAAAGAATCATTTAAATTCTTTTATAAATCCATCTCGTCAATCAAGTCGTTAAACATGGATAATCTATGTCCAAAACCGTATAAATTATGGAATCATAAATCATTTTTAAATCCCTTTTTATCAAACCGTATAATATCATATAACAATTTAAATCATATATATAAAATAACCCAAACCGGGTTTAAACCAAACCGAGTCAAACCCAAGGAAAGCAAAGGAAACCGGTCTCGACCAAGGCGTTAGAACAGAGTTTCGCCGCGGAGAAATGGTCGCTTTCTGATGCAAAACAGAGTTGTTGGTTCCCCGCGAGAGATGGTCTTTGCCTCTGCAAAAGGCCCTTTTGCCGTGGTGAAATGGGATTTCGCCGTGGCGAAAACCATCTTCTTCCTAGCGCTCAGATCTTGTTCGCCGCGGCGACCATGGTTTCGCCGAGGCGAAACAATCGTCTTTGGCTCGTTTTTTTTTTATCCAAATCAAGTCATTTCTTCTTTAAGTCACTCCTATTCTTTCTGACACTCTTCCCAGACCTCAAATAATAGGAAAAGACTCAATTTCGGACCTGAGAGGGAGAGCGGAAGAGGGATTACCGAAGTTTCTTCGAAGCTTCTTCAAGGCGTTCAATGGTGGATCTACGAGCTTCCAATCGACGAGGAAAGCACTTGATTGAGCCTAGGAAGGGTAGAGGATGTAAAGGTCCTCTATTATGAAGGTTGGAGACCAAAATGAAAGAAAACGAGGGCAACCAAGATTACCTTCGAACAACAGGGAAAAGAAGCGGATTGATGCTCGACCAAGCTTCTTCGAGGCTAAAGTGGCTTCCTCTTGGCCTAGGAATGTGAGGAAGTGAGTAAAGGTGCACCTTTATAGATTTTATAAGTGAATGGAAGCAAGGAAAGAGGGAAATGAAGGTGGTCATTATGAGAAGATAAACAGAGGAGACGCTGAGTTCTTCCTCGCAACGGCAACTGGGCTCTCAGGGTGGCGAAATGCCTTCTACATCTTCTAGATCATCGACAATGGCGAGGCTTGTGGAGTTAGCATGCTTTCTTTCACCCAGGAGGCAAGAGGGATGAGCTTAGAGGCGGTTTTGATGGCCTTTGTCTCAAGAAAACAACAAGAATAAAGTGCTCGTGGAAGATGGTGTTGAAACTAGAAAATGGAGGAAGAAAGGTGGGATTTTTTTGGTGTTTTTTTAATTTGAAAATGAGAGTGGAGAGTGATTGATTAGGGCTCAGATTGTGGATTAGGTTTGAGGGGTCAAGGCATGCACAATATATAGGGGAAAGAGGTGAAGAGGGTGTGGTGATTGTGTTAAGAGGAGAAATCGAGTTAAACAAATATAGAATATAAATGCAAATCGAATTCTAGTCCATGCAAATAATTACAAGACTTCCTCCCGCTGTAGTAGAAGGTAGTCAGGATCGATCCACGAGGAAGCGTGTCAGCGGGATCCTAGATAGTACTGGAAAGCTCATGTCTTGATCGACTAGAAACCTCGATCTCGGGTAATGGACTCAACGTCGACCTGGGTTGTCGATTTCTACTGCAACAGAAAACCCCAAAAACAAAAACAAGCAGTCGATATCGACTACGGTGTCGATATCGATGTCAGCAACGAATGCCAACCTGGCTCAGAAAACTGCCAGTCAACACAAGGGACTCGATTTCGAGTAGATCACTCGATATCTATCTCAGCAAGAGGCACAAAGAGTGTCGACACAGAAAACCATCGACGTAGAGTAATGTGGTCGATATCGACCTGTTTGGTCGATCTCGAGTGGTTCCTGCGAATCGTTAGTTGTCGACAAAGAAGGTCGAAGACAAATAGGATGGTAGAATAAGTATGGGCAGAAAAGAACAAATTTTTATGGTTGTAAAAAATATAAAAAGGCAACTTCTAAGGCTAGGGTTTACCACAACATTACCCAATACATGCAATAAGGCAAATAAGACGGACAATTGCGCTATCTCACCCGAGGGACAAGCTTTCACCGCACACCAACGATTAGGAATACCCTTGCAAGTAAACTTAATTATCTCTACAAATTTTATGTTTATAACTCAAGTTGTTAGCATGAATCCCTTTTCTTGCGATAAGGACTAAACATAGAATCGTAGGAGATGATATAGACACAACGATATCAACATCAAGTACTTACCTAAAACACGCATGGCTAACGTCGGGCTTACCTAGAACCTAGAAGCTTTGGGAAACTACTCGCACTTCATCGCAACATACACCATTTATGTAAACAAGAAAACTTGCATTAATAGAACCTTCGAAACTTTACAATCCAATGTCGGCTTTCGCAAACGCCAAACCCTAAAGCTTTTCTCTAACCCTAACTCTATTGTATATTGTATCTTGTGTTGTGGAATTTGGAACGTGTAATGGAATGAATAAAAGACTAGCCCCTAGGGCTTTATTTATAGCCTACTAATCCTTGCTAGCCAAGGAGAGTAATTCTAATTCTACTAAAACTTCTATCTAAAATTCTATCCCAAACAAGTAGGATAAATCTTTGTTAAAGTAAATAACTAATTAACTAATAAATATCTTAGGTTAAAAAGGCAATAACACTTAAGACATATTCTATCTAAAAAGAAGATAAAATCGTGGCTAGTTGATAGATTTTCCAAATCCGCGTCCTCGAAGCACGTGCAATCCATGTTGACTTCCACTCGATATCAACCAGATGAGTCGATATCGAGGTCTTTATTTTGGCTCGACAGTTCCTCATTTCACTCGATCTCTGGAGCTATGTCGATGTCAACATTTTCACTCGATGTCGAGTGGTCTTCAATGGTTCTTTGTGGTCTGTCTCGACGCTCAGATTTTACGTCGAGTTCTTCACTCGATATCGACCAGTCATGTCAAGATCTACCTCATTTGTACTTCACTTGGCTTCTTTGTTTTGACTCTGATTTCGCTTCAATTCCTACATATTTAGACCAAAACTTATGCAGATGTTATTTCTTGCACGTTAGCTCATTCTACACAAATTTACATTATTTTCAACCTTTACTTTAGGAATCGAGTGGAAAATGAAGTCAAAATATGCAACTAAAAAGACTAGAAATATGTACATCAAAACACCCCATACATAGACTTGCTTGTCCTCAAACAATATCCAATACCTAAAACACACCCTTCAAGTCTTCGCCCTTGTCAAAAGCAACATCATGAATGGTATCAAAGCAAAGCAAGTGCATTTAACGTCATCACAGACATATGAGCGATCCATAGGCATATGAAACATTTAATCCAACCTCACAGGGATAATGTGTTTGCACTCAACTCTCAATGTGTTTAGGCTATGAAGATCAACTTTCAACTCAATTCCATATACAATCTCGTAAACATTGCAATTTATAATACTCTACTTCGCAACCAATTATGTAAATGTAACAAGAACCATCAGGAGGACTTTCGCTCAATGGAAGACTTCAAAGAAGATTCCATTCAACAGGGTTGTAATGGGGCTTGGTAAGAAATAAAGGGTATGGAATTATTTAGCTATGTGGTGCTTATAAAATTTGGGAATCAAGACTCCTAAACTTTAACACAACTCATCCAAACCATATTTCCTAGAATAATGTACAACCAAACTTACTTTCCATAATGTTCATCAACCTTCTTCCAAACCCTAATATGCTCTCAAAAATATAAATCTTGTAAGAAATAAAAGAACTAATGAATAATTGACTTATGCACTGATATAATAATAGCTCTTTTTTTCTTTTTTTTTCGGATTTTTTTTGAACGAAAATACATAAATAAAAATGTGCATTTATATGGTGAGCCAAAAAACCTTTTACAATATGTGACAAGATGCAAATATATACCAACCCATAAATTTTCCTTGCTCAAAACTAAACATATGCACTTTCTTTCCACAATGCATTATTCTAACCAATCTAAGTCTCAATTCCCAAATAGGGGTCATGCTCAATTCGGCTAGGGATAATTTTGTGGAGTTTATAATATAAGGCTCAGGCTAATATTCTGGCTTCAAGCAGAGATAATGCAGGGTAGGTAAATGGAGGATAAAAATGGCTTAAAAGATGCCTCCGTCATTTAATTCTCGTAAACATAAACACATATATGTATTGGTTTGGAATAACTATCACAACATTTAGAGATGCATAGGAAGAGTAAATACACTCAAGAAAGCAGAGAGATTTTTAATGTTCTCCCTATAGGCCAAAATTCTCACTAGGACAAATTTTTGTTGGATTTTGCTTTTTAGCCTAGGATCATATGTGCTCAATTTCATCACAAGTTCACAATCTACATAAAAACCATTTTAAGGACTTAGGCTAAATCATCCAAATATGCCATAGGATTTACATGATCAAGTCATCTATTGATTTCTCATCATAGGACATCTAAGTAGGGTTTAAAAACAAACTTTAAAAGGTAAATATGTATTTTTTTTCTTTTTGACATTTTATAATTTTTTTTAGATTTTTGCATTTTTTATGAAAGTAAGAAACTAAGAACATAAACTTAAACATGGATGCAATGTGAAAATTAAAAGAAAGCCAAGTTGTGACCATAAGACATGTTTCATCCCCACTCCATACTTCAAATATACAGTGTCCTCACTATATTAAAAGAAAAACAAGGGTGAAGAGAGAAAATCACAGAGCGGCCTACGGATTTAGGTCAATTTCAGGTCAGGACGATGCCAGAAGTCGATGTCGAGTCATGTGGTCAATGTCGTCTGCATCTGTCTATGTCGAGGAAGAAGCTGAAGTTGAGGGTCACCAGGTAAGGTCGATATCGAGGGGCCTACTCGATATCGAGTGCAGTGTTGCGCTCTTGAGTCATCGATGTCGACCCTAGGAGGTGGCTCGACCCTTAGGCAGTCGATTTCGAGTGCTTCTACAGTAGCTTCTTTGCTTCTTCGTCGTTCATTTTGCTTTGTAACCTGAAATTCTTATTAGATAATAAAGATAAAGCCACGATATATCAAAGTTCCAAAACCAAAATCCAAAATTTAAAACCTAAAAACCATATAATGCAGAAAGATAAAAGTTTTATGTGCACGCTTTAGATTTTTAAGTCGCTAGGCCAACTTCTTCGTCAATGCTTCATGATCCTTTAAGGTAGGGACCCTTCAAGCTTGTTCCTTCTCCTGGATCATCTTGGTCCTTTTGATAGTATCCAAGCTCGGCAGCCAAGGCTTTTTCTTCATTAGGCTCTTCTTTATTGAGCACTTTCCTTCACTTCCTTAACCTAACTTTGGAAATATGGGCAAACCATGGAGCTTTGACGCTTCCATTAGTTGAATTATCAGTAATGGACAGAGGAGGGTTAGGGTCATACTTGAGCTTACCTTTTCGTGCCCGAAACAGCGATCTTCGGGCTGAGGGTCAGTCGATCTCGACAGGGTGGTGTTGTCGACGTCGACGTTAGGGACCCCATAGTTAGGCTCCTGGAAACTTGGTGGATCATCAAAGTCACTTGATATCGAGTCAGCTGGGTCGATATCAAGTGGTTTGGTCGATTTCGACTGGGTCTAGTCGATTTCGACTCTCTTTGTTGCTTCCGTCCTCACCAACAAAAATTTATGAAGCTTCTCCTTTGCAGGTGAGAGGGAAATTCTTCCAGCCGCTTTGTCTCGCTCATCGTAGGGTTGAAGCGAAATTCGACGACCTCATTTCCGATTGTGAATGTAAGGGTGCCATTCCTCACATTAATGTTGGCATCCGCTGTTGCTAAGAATGGCCTACCAAGGATGATAGACACAATAGGATCTTCTAGCATGTCCAACACGATGAAGTCCGTGGGTATGAAGAACTTTCCCACCTTGACAGGGACATCATCCACAACCCCAATTGGTCTCACGAAGGAGTTATCCGCCATGTAGAGCTTCATGTCGACAGGCTCTAATGCTCCTAAGCCTACTTGTTGCCATATTGGTAGGGGCATCAAACTAACACTAGCCCCAAGATCACATAGGGCTTTGAATTGATGCTGACCTACCCCTACCGTCACAGAAAACTTGCTTGGATCATCGCGCTTTTCAGGGAACTCAATAGAATTGCATTCGCCGATGATCTCTAAGATAGACCTCTTCTTGGACAAGATGTCCTTCATAAACCTCATATAGGCTGACATCTCGTTTAGCTCATCCGTGAGTGGGATGGTGAGGTTAAGACCTTGTAGAATCTTCGTAAAGCGCCTAAACTTGGTGTTCGCCGGATCTTGCAGCGCCTTGGAAGGATAAAGGAGTGCTTTGGATGGCTTTGGAGGTGAAGTGGTCGATTTTTGCTTTCTAGACGGGTCGACATCGACATTAGGGTGGTTGCTATTGACACTGGTGGTCGACCTCGGAGGAGTCTGGAGTTGTGGTCGATTTGCAGAGGTGTCAACATCGAGTTGTTGGTCGATATCAACTAGTGCACTTGATATCGAGTGCCTCTCTGGCTCGGATGTGGGCTTCGCAGTGGGCTCGACATCGACAGTGTGTTCGACTTCGACAGGGCCCTCGATATCGACTAGCGTGTCGACATTAACTGCACCTTCAGCGACTTCTCCTTTGCTTTGTGGCTTGTGCAATTGACGTCCACTCCTTAGATTGATAACGGCGATGTGCCCGGCTTTCCCCTTAGGATTTTCTTGTGGTTGTCCAGGGAGTTTGCCAGGTGGCTTTGGAATTTTGGCCGCTAGTTGACCCAGTTGGGTCTCAATGCTCTTCTTCCAAGTGTCCATCTCCCCCATGCGGGTGTTGAGCCCATGAAGTTGGTTCTGGATAGCGTTGCTAAATTGTTGACTCGCAGCTTGGTTCCTTTTTAACTCATCCAGGATGAGTTGGACATCATCTCATCGTGGCTCTCTCTCCAAGTGGCCTGGAGCTCGGTAAGGTGGAGGATCCCTGGGGTTGTATTGGGGTGGTTGATTTCCACAATTTTGGTACACCTGGCGATTGGGATTCCTCACATACCTCACCTTCTGACGAGTCTCCACTAGATCAACTTGCTCCGTGTGGGGGCAAGCTGATCTTGCTTTTGGAGCCTCCTGAGTTGTTCTTGCATGAATTGCGCTTTGACGTTCGGATCAATGTCCTTAGATGGATCATAGTATGGCATAGATGGGGCAGGTCTTGAGTCCGAGGCCACATGAGTCCCATATGTGTTGTCAAATTCTACTAGCCTCTCTATAGTATCCCAAGCTTGTTGTGGTAGGAGCTCAAGGTACCCATATGAGGTGTAAGTATTGATCCTCTCATTTGTTGCTACGTCTAGGGCGTTGTAGATGATTTCCTAGATGACATAGAGTGGTTGCCCATGTGTAGGGCAGGACCTCAACAACTCCTTGAATCGCTCTCACACTTTCTCTAGGGTTTCATGAGGCTTCTGTTTGAAAGCCATGATCTTCTAACGTATGACCGTCATCTTGGATGGTGGGAAAAACTTGTTTAGAAAGGTATCCTTGACTTCATCCCATGTGCGGAGCGATCTTGGGGCTAGGCTCTCCAACCATGCTAGTGCTTTCCCTGCAAGAGACCAATGAAAAGTCTTTAGTTTTACATATTCAAGGTTTTGTCCATCAACAATAGTATCACACAAATCGAGGAATAAAGTAATATGCTCTAGAGGGCAATCATTCGGTTTTCCCTCAAATTGACGTCGCCTAATTTCAGTTAAGAAGCTAGGTTTAATCTCAAAATTAGAAGGAGGGATAAGAATGGCCGATTCAGGCACTAAGAGCACAGGGTGCATATATTGCTTGGCATTCAAGGAGAGGGCATTGATTTGGGCTTCAATTGGCCTTCTCGCTTCCTCCTCCCTGTCCGCACGCTCTCGTAGTGTTGCCTCTCTAGTTGTGAAGTCCTGAACTTGCTTCCTTTGACGCCCTATGTGCTGAGCCTGGGTCTCTTGGTCTGCCATGATTCTTTGAACTCGGGACCTTAGATGTATATAGCATTCAGGGTCTTCTACTCCTTCAAATTCAGGCGTGCGATCACACGTCGCATACACTTATAAAGCATAACTAGAAGAAGACATGAGAAAGACTACTAAGGCTCGATTGATCGCTTCCCTAGTAACGGCGCCAATTTTGTTAAGAGGAGGAAATCGAGTTCAACAAATATAGAATATAAATGCAAATCGAATCCTAGTCCGCGTAAATAATTACAAGACATCCTCCCATTGTAGTAGAAGGTAGTCAGGATCGATCCACGAGGAAGCGTGTCAGCGGGATCCTAGATAGTCTTGGAAAGCTCACATCTTGATCGACCAGAAGCCTCGATCTAGAGTAATGGACTCGACGTCGACCTGGGCTGTCGATTTCTACTACAACAGAAAACCTACATAGACAAAAACAAGCAGTCGATATCGAATAGGGTGTTGATATCGATGCCAGCAACGAATGTCGACCTGGCTTAGAAAACTGCCAATCGACATAGGGGACACGATTTCGAGTAGATCACTCGATATCGATCTCAGCAAGAGGCACAAAGAGCGTCAACACAAAAAACCATCGACATAGAGAAATGTGGTCGATATCGACGTGTCTGGTCGATCTCGAGTGGTTCCTGCGAATCGTTAGTTGTCGACAAAGAAGGTCAAAGACAAATAGGATGGTAGAAGAAGTATGGGCAGAAAAGAATAGATTTTTATGGTTGTATAAAATATTAAAAGGCAACTTCTAAGGCTAGGGTTTACCACAACATTAACAAACGCATGCAATAAGGCAAATAAGATGGACAATTGCGCTATCTCACCCGAGGGACAAGCTTTCGCCGTACATCGACGATTAGTAATACACTTGCAAGTAAACCTAATTATCTCTACAAGTGTTTTGTTTATAACTCAAGTTGTTAACATGAATCCCTTTTCTTGCGATAAGGACTAAACATAGAATCGTAGGATATGATATAGACACAACGATATCAACATCAAGTACTTATCTCAAACACGCATGGCTAACGTCCGGCTCACCCTAACCTTAGAAGCTTTGGGAAACTACTCGCACTTCATTGCAACATACATCATTCATGTAAAGAAGAAAACTTGCATTAATAGAACCTTCAAAACTTTACAATCCAACGCCGGCTTTCGCAAACGCCAAACCCTAAAGCTTCTCTCTAACTCTAACTCTATTGTGTATTGTATCTTGTGTTGTGGAATTCAGAATGTGTAATGGAATGAATAAAAGACCAGCCCCTAGGGCTTTATTTATAGCCTACTAATCCTTGCTAGCCAAGGAGAGTAGTTCTAATCCTACTTAAACTTCTATCTAAAATTCTATCTCAAACAAGTAGGATAAATCTTTATTAAAGTAAATAACTAATTAACTAATAAATATCTTAGTGTAAAAAGGAAACAACCCTTAAGACATATTCTATTTAAAATGAAGATAAAATTGTGGCTAGTTGATAGATCTTCCAAATCTACGTCCTTGAAGCGCATGCAATTCGTGTCGAATTCCACTCGATATCGATCAGATGAGCTGATATCGAGGTCTCTGTTTTGGCTCTACAGTTCTTCATTTAACTCGATCTCTGGAGCTATGTGGATGTCGACATTTTCTCTCGATGTCGAGTGGTCTTCAATGGTTCTTTGTGGTCTGTCTCGACGCTCAGAGTCCACGTCGAGTTCTTCAGTCGATATCGACCAGTCAGGTCGAGATTGACCTCCTTTCTGCTTCACTTGACTTCTTCGTTTTGACTCCGATTCCGATCCAATTCCTACATATTTATACCAAAACTTGTTCAGACTCTATTTCTTGCATGTTAGCTCATTCTACACATATTTACATTATTTTCAACCTTTACTTTAGGAATTGAGTGGAAAATGAAGTGAAAACATGCAACTAAAAAGGCTAGAAATATGTATATCAGAGTGTTGGTGTTATTTGAACAAATGGGGAAAAGAGGCAAGAAATGGAGGTGATAAAGGAGGGTTGGCAAGAGAGAGAGATAGATAGATAGAGAGAAAGTGATAGAGAGAGAGGTTGTCCTAATGACCCAATTTAAATACTTGAAATTCGAATCCTGACATACGATCACTCAACCCAATCCCGAATCAAAATCATTAATCGAATTTTCAAACACAAAAAAGTTAATCCGATGAAATCTAGCTCATGTACTCAAATCTCAAGTCAAAATAGCGGAATTCAAATCCGTCGAAAAAATCTATTCAAAACAATGCCAGAACTTATTTTAGGAAGTTTCAAATAATCCGATAGCTTGAGGACGGAGATTCTCAAAATATCCAAAATTATGTATTTTCTCCATTTTAAATCATCATTCGATTAAAATATTATTTAAATATTTTCTGGTCTTTACATCATCCAGCTCTAAAACAAGTCTCGTCCTCGAGACTAAAATCCTTTTTCAAAACCAATCAAGCCTTTCCCAAAACTTCCCGAGACTAAAATACTTTTTCAAAACCAGCCAAGCTATTCTTAAAGCGTGAAACCCAACAAAATCATGCAAAACTTGGGTCAAGCCAATTTCAAAACCTCAAATCCGAGAAAATCTTTCAAAAGATCAAGTCAATCCTTCCTATATCAGTCAATCAAGTTTCAGAACTATGGAGGTGGAAATCATCAACCTCTAAGGCTAATCTCATATTCTCTTCCTAGGTTCATCTTTCAGAATTGGTTCCAACTATCAATCTCAAAGCATCATAGTGCTCAATCATCTTTCATTTCAAAACAATCTCATGATATCATCGTGCTCGTCGGCAATCATCGCAACAGTCTCATATCATCTATGTTAAGATACTATCATGAAAAACGAAACCCTAGAGTATCATATATATACCATCGTAATTAAACCAAGTTATCAAACTTCATCATACTAACAAGCATATTAAGTGTTAACCTACCAACATCATAATAGCATATAATCACATATAGAATAGGTAACCAAAATCAGAGGAACCTCCCTGTTTCTCAACTTCATGACATGCCAATCAAGGATCCTAATAGGACACTCTACAAGGAATGATCGGCCTCAACATGCAGGTCAGAATAGTCAAGAATGTGGCCAGGATCAGGAATATAACGATGAAACTGAGACACATGAAAGACATGGTGCACTTCGGCTAAGGATGGGGTAAAGCTAAGCGATAAGCTACCTCTCCTACCCTTTCCAAAATCACAAAAGGGACCAACAAACCTAGGGCTCAACTTGTCCTTGATGCCAAAACATTGGACCGGCGGCGATACTCTCGGCCATACATGTGCTCTCACATCGAAGGTGATCTCAATCCTCCGTCGATCCGCATATTTCTTCTGACGATCCTGAGCAATCCTCACATGCTCTCGGATGTATCCGACCTGGTCAATTGTCTTCCTGAATAACTTCGACAGGGATATTTTGGTGGGTGGCCTCGTCCCCAAAGCCTCATGAACAGGCTGCCAAAACCTCGATGTGAACCGTCCATCGTGTCGGAGGCTATCCTCTCAAGAACTCCAAGAAGCCTCACAAGACGTTGGATAAACTCCTCAACTAGCCTCGAACCAGGCCAAGTCTCCAAAATAAAGATGAAGTGCATCTCTCACATAATCCTTTGCCTCAAGTCTTGGGACCGATGGGTTATGAGCACACAATGCTTCCGCTGCGCCATTCTAGTACTATCCAGTTGACTGTTCCCTTCTCCATGTTGTCGTTCGTCGAAAGTGGTGCAAAGAATTCTAAGTTAACGAGGATAGGGGAGAGACAAGGGCGAACCACCCGAATTCCCTACGTGACCCAACACGGACCAAAACTGACGATGTCAAGACGAAAAGACAAGATCCAAACCCGAGAATTACAATAGTGCCCTTATGGAATTCTATGAGGTTACAATTGCGGTAAGCAAAACACATATTAGTCATGAAGCATACTAGTCACATAAATGGACATTAACATGTACCAATCTCAATGAATAATGGAAACATACATTGGTAAAAAGGAACATGATCGAGTTCTGCACGGACCTACATACGAGACAATCTAGCAACCTATCTTTCATAAGGTAATAGACAAACTTTGGATATTAAGAAACACGTATGCATGATTTCAACAATAGACTTGTCGGCACCAAGCTATGCAAAACATAGTAATATTACAGGGTATCACTTGCATGGTTAATTACTCATGTCAGGTATATACATAGACAGTTCATAACAATGTGGGGTCAAATGCAGACATGTCGAGATATGTCATAACAACATAGAATCTGATACAAAGGTGCTCGAAAATATCATAGAAATTTCGACTACAGTACTATGAAAAGAAACATATAAAGGTGGTACAGTAAACTATCAAATCTTATGATAACATCGTTCATATAAGGTCGACCATAAGGCACATGTCATACATAATACTAGCAGTCCATGACAAGGCATAAGTACAACCAAATATGATCATTGAGGAATAAATTAAATACCACAAATCATATTTCATGTATACGTGCATCTATCATGTCATAGTATATAACATGCAAGGTGGCATCCAATTAATAAATAACACATGACTCAAACATATATGAGCTCAACGAGATAAGCATGGATCAATGATATATTCTAAGTAAAATTATTATGTGTGAACCTGAGCATGCTTTTAACTATAATAGGGAAGTGCGTAGTCGGACGATATACAAGCTATTCAATAAGCATCAAAAGGGAATCTATGGTAAGAACAATAAATTACATAAGACACACATGTAAGCATGCCACTAATCATATTAAGCATGATACAAGTTGGTTGAGCCATGGCATGACAACTAGATTAGCAACATCTAACATGCTTAGATAGTCATAGGATCATATAAGGAGACATAGAAAGGTTGTCACAACCTATGACGAGAGTAACTGGATGATGATACAATTTGAACATGTGATTATGCAAGTCATGTTTCTAAAGACATAGATTTCACATGATACTAATAGTGCATGACAAGTCATAGATATATGAAAATGAGATGCATCGAATAACTTCACCTAATAGCATAGGGAGTCATAGAAGCTCAAGCAAGACTACCATCGCGACCAACATCAAATTTATATAAAAGGGATATGAGCATGTGTGACAGGTGGAACATGCGCGCGTCATAATGCAAAATAGGATAATGGTCCTAAGGTGTCGTATTATAAAAGAACAATACGCTATATTCATATACATACAAAGGTAATCATGCTATGGTGTGTCTATTCATGCAAAGGTCGAGGTCTCCCCACATGTAAAGGTCGAGGTCTCAACACATGTAAATGTAATGTCTCTAGCAAGGGGGCCGGGTATGACAAGGGATGTACATATCATAGTCATATCGAGGTCATCATAGTATAAGATCAATGATGGCAAGATGATCATCTAAGGTGCTACAAGGTAGTAAGATACATGGAAACATCACAACATTTTGAATGCAATATACGCGTACGTAAAACAAGATAATTAGAGCACATATTTTCAGGATAAGCTGCATTTTAGAAGATATGCGTTCTATATGGTACTAATAGCACACGCGAAATCTATATACAATGTGGTGTGTGAGCATACAAGGTGTCAGACTATTCATTCTTAAAAGTATAAAAGAATGTCATGGAGCATGAAGCAACAACATCAAATGATAAGGCGATAGACATGTCACTAATGGATAATCATATAAGGCTTAACATGCATCAAAATACACACTAATGCTATAATTGTGTCTATCAAGCTTAACAATCAAAAGAATCACATAACAGAGGCATATGGAAGAATAATAAGACAATCAGGGACCTATTTTAAGAAAGAGCAGACCATAATGCAAGTAGGGCATGAACTTACACAAGCCACTAGTCACGGGTCTTACATGATACTAATGTCTCGATGAAAGGCGCGGATATGCATCATATGATGCATGTACATTTAACAACTTAGCACCAATATATATAAGAGGTCAAACCATTCATATGGAAACAAGGAAGAAATATAGAGGGGAACAACACGAGCCTAAGATAGTGTGACTCTACATGGATATAAGGGATACTTGTGCACGGATACAATTCAATAAATATTTGTACAAGGCATGTATTTAACCCAGTAATGTATCCAATCATCCAACATAGCAATGTATCAAGTCATGTAAACACATATAGGGCTACCATTATAACCAAATAGAGATTTCCAAGGGCAATGTCGGCTTATCCCCATAGACTCAAAAGCCCATTTCCCGTGGAATGCTTGTGTGACTCATTTGGAAACATAGAAGAGCACATAAATTACTTCCCAAAAGAGGATGGCGGAGTTTGTATAGAACCTCTTAACAAGGAGACACCAGTTGACCGTTGCGAGAATCGAGGAGGACGACTCCACAAAACAACCCATGCATAGACTCAAAACAACTCAAAGCCAATCACTTGCTACAACTTTCAGAGTAAAGAAAATACTCTGAGCATCAGTTGATCATCATTCAGGCCTTGAGGTCTCAGTCTACTCCACTCACAATTTGGAGCTAGCACCTGTTGTACACACTCCAAAGATCTGGAGGTATTATCTATATGGCACTTCATGCAAGGTGATGATGGATCAGAGTGAAAACAAGGGGTTATCGGCCTCAAATGCGAAAACAGAGGAAATGGGAAGATGGGGCTGCTCGCGGCTCATCGAAGGTCTTCTGCCATAGCTGCTACTGCTTGTGGGTGTCGAGGAAGTTGTGGGAGGTGTTTTCTGGTATGGAAGGATGAAAGAGGATGGAGAACAAGCTGTGGGTGGCTCGGTTTGATCACGGAAAAACAGGAATGCGAAGGTGCTCATGGTTCGACTTCAATGGAGATGGAGAGTGATGATGATAGTGCTGGAATGAAGGTGTGATGGTGGTGTTCAAATGAGCAAAGGAGGGAGTTTTGGGATGTGGGAGGCTCACGACAAAGAGGGAGAAGGAAGGGGAATAAGAGAGGATGAGGTCGCATTTTTGGGTTTAGGGTTTGTGTTTGATTTTGTGGTGTGTTGAATGAGCCAAGAAAATCATACTATATGGAGGAAAAAGGGTTGTGGCTTGGGCTGAATTTGGATATGCACAAGGGTGGTATGGAGCTTGTCTCCTTTTCCATTTTAAGGGTGTGCAAGGCAACGGAAAGAAAAAGAAGTTTGTGGGTGTTCTACCAAAACAAGGAACGGGAAAGGTGGTTGCGAGTTCACTTGGTTCAAATTCAGTTGGGGGGGCATGGCTGAGAAATTTTGGATGTAGTGGGAGAAAGATGACAAGATTTATGGATCCCAAAAGGAAAGTTCGAATTTCCGAAAGTTTGTTCCCGAAACCCGCTCTTTCGATCTTGTCCCGACCCGATCGAAATAACGTTTCAAAGTCAAGAGGATATCGACATCTGAAGGTATTTCCATATCCCGAGGTGAGAAGATGAAATAATCATTCAAAAGTTCAAAAGTAGGCCAGGATTCGCTTTAAGGATTTTAAAATATGAATTTTATATCGAGGACGAGGATTTTTGAAATATCTGAATTTCCGATTTAAATCCATTGTTATTAAAATATTATTTTTAAAACGAAGGTCCTTACATCATTCACCTTTAAATATAAGTTTCATCCTCGAGACTAAAATCATTTTCAAAACTAAAGGAGTTTTTCGAAATCCGAGTCAATTTCCTTATGTTAGTCAAACATATTTCCAAAACAGCATCCACCTCTAAGGGTTAATCCCATATTCTTTTCCTAGGTTCTGTTATCAGGAACTCAGTGAAGCCTCATAATCTATCTGACGAACTCCTCTACTAGCCTCGAAATAGGTCAAGTCTCCTGAATGGTGATGAAATGGGCTGACTTGGTCAATCTTTCGACCACGACCCAGATAGCGTCAAAACCTCTAACAACTTGTCTCATTCCAGTAATGAAGTCTATAGAGATATTCGTCAACTTCCACTCAGGAACTAGAAGCGATCTGACAAGTCTTCCCGACCTCTATTGCTCAATCTGAACCTGTTGTCAAATCTGACATTTGGCTACAAAATCTACAATGTATCCCTCATCCTCTGCCACCAATAACACCCCCTCAAATCTGAATACATCTTAGTCATCCCTGGATGGATAGAATAAGGAGTGGTATGTGCCTCACGCATGATCCTCTATCTCAAATCTAAAGTAGATGGCACTACCACTATGCCCTGAAATGTCAACATCCCATCTGCTCTCTCTACAAGTTCTCTGGCTCATCCCTAAGCCATCATTTCTCTCAAAATAGAAACCTCTGGACAATCTGTCTAGAATCTGCGAATCTCCTTTGTCAGCTCTGACTGAACCTCAAGGAAAGACAATTGGCCGCTCTCTCATTGAATCCAAACCTTAATTTCGTATGATCTTTTAGCTCTGCCTACAATCGACTCTGAACCGTCAACCAGGCCACTTTAGCCTCCTGGTAAGTCTTCCTGCTGAGCGTGTCTGCCACTACATTGGCCTCAACGAAGCTCAAACCGAGCCAAGTTGCAGGTTTGTCCACAACGATCATGAACTCGTCACAGCGAATCAGAGCTAGCCGTAGGGAGTGGCCTTCACCATGGTGAAAATTGTGTTTCGCTGCGGTGAAAAACGCGGGCACATCCTTGGTTGCTGTGAGCCACTCCAGTGTTTCGCCATGATGAAGGACGCGGGCATGGTCTTGGTTTTCGCAAGCCACTCTAGTGCCCTTGAGAGACGAGTCTCGCCATGGCGAGAGATCCTCGTTACTGTGGCGAGCATGATCAGGGTTGGACCCCTGAAGATCCGGGCTTCGCCATGGCAAAACTATGTTTCGCCGCGGCAAAAGTCACTCGCGGTCGTGAAAGCCCCCAGCTCGCGGGGATTACACTGGGGGGGTTTCGTCAAAAATTTTAGGCTTTTTGATGGAAATTTAAGGTTTAGAATGACGGGAATTTGGATTTGAGTAGGAGGGTTTTGGGGTTTATGTGTTTACTTGAGGTAAAAGTTTGAAGAAAGGCGGGAAAAAAATAGAAGACGGGTATGTATATGGAATGTGAGTGGGATAAAAGATAAGAGATAAATATAATAGTGGTCACAAATCTTCCTTCTCGAATCAAATTTGGGTGTTGAGCAGCGAGAGCGGTGGGCGGCAGTTATAAAGAAGCGGGCGCCGATTTAACTATTTTCCAAACTTTGTTTCCTTTCCATTCAAACTCTCCTACAAGTTAGTTCTAACAAGAAATATTCCAAAAATATAGCAAAACACCTATCCTACTTTATTGAATTGAAAAGCTAAAGCAAAAAACAATATAGATATATAATTAATTACCTTAGGTTGCTTCCCAAGAAGCGCTTTTGGTTCACGTCGTTGGCTTGATGTTTTACTCTTCATGGCTCAAATTCCTCCACTAGGGTCACCTATACTTATCTTTTTCTTGACAAGCGATGGCACCCTTGAAAGATGTAATGCTCTATCCAAGCAATGATCCAACTCCTCAATTTGCTTCTTTTCCTCCTCTTGAACTAGTCCTGGAGGTTGTCTTGAAATCACAAAAACTTCCACACTATTCGGAATTAATTTCTCATAAGTCAAATGTATGGGATTTTGTGGATCATTAAAGCTTTCAAATCTTAACCTCTTTTTCTCCTAAACGTGATTGCAATTTGTTAGTTAACTCAAAATTCAATAAACTTTTTTCCTTAGAAATTCCTAAACAATCATGCAAAAAATTATTGTAATCAACATTATTAGCATTAGGTATATCCAAAGAATTTTCAGGAGAAAGCTTAACATGATTAAACAAAGAATACTCCATCCTTCCTTCATCAAACTCCATTGTCAATGAACCTTCACAACCATCAATCTTTGTCTTTACAGTTCTTAGGAATGGTTTTTCTAGAATAATTGGTGTTTAAGGGGTTCCATATTCTATATCTAATACAAAGAAATCGGCAAGAAAAACAAATCATCAACCATAACTAAAACATCTTCAACAATGCCTCTTGGCTTGATCTAAGATCGATCAGCAAGTTGCACTATGACCCCTGTCTCTGTCAAAGCATTCAGACCCAAAAACATTTACAAATTATAGGACATAACATTAATTGAAGCTCTTAGATCTAGCATAGCTTGTATAAACTTAGTATTTCCAATTGCACATGGAATTGTAAACATATCTGGGTCTCCAAACTTTTCAGGCATTCTCTTTTGCAAAACAGCATAGACATTCTCATTCAAACTTACCTTTTCCTTAGTCTTCATTCTTTGCTTCCTTTTTATAGTGCATATTTCCTTCAAAAATTTAGTATAGTGAGGCATAGACTTGATTAAATTCAAAAGTGGGATGTTGACCTCACAATTGGCGAATGTATCGAGCAAATCTTTCTCACTCTCCCATCTTCTGTCTGATCTCAAAGCCTCTAGAAAGGGTGGATCGGGATTATAATCATCAAATGAACACTCATTTGGCAATTGCTTCAAATTGGAGTCAAGAAAAGCAAATGGCATAGTCGCTGAAAAAAGCGGCGGGTTCCGTTTTAGAGTACGACGGGCGCCAGTGGCATCAGGCGTCTCCTCCTATTGCATTTCGCCTTGTTCTTCCAATTCCATTGTAACTTTTGGTTCTTCCTCTATGCTGCTTATAGGATTTTCAACCCCTTTTCCTCCTCTAAGGATCATGGTACTCACGTTCTCCTTCGGATTGACTATAACTTATTAGGGTAGCTTTCCTGAATCCTTAGCTTTAAGTTCTCCAATCTCTTGATCCATTTGATTCAATATCTTCTCTTGAACACTCATCTTGTCCAACAACAATCTCAAAGTCTCTTTCTCATCATCCAGTGAAGATTTTCTCTAACGATTCTCAAATTTTCCCCTAGCTTGATAAGGTACTTGTTGGCTGTTGCTGATTCATCCTACCATTGAAACCACTTTGATAATTTGAATTATAATTTGAATTGTAAAAATTATTACCAAAGTTTCGGTGAGGTCCATAATCCATCCTTCTTGAATGAGTGGGCATCTATCATTAGGACGGTTTGAGTCTCCGCAAACTCCATAGGGTTTAGGCTGGTGTGTCTGATTCATTAGCAAAGCCATGTTCTTGACTATCTAAACAAGCTTATCAAGATCATCTCTACGACCATCTCTAGAGTTGTCTAGTCTATGAACTCCTTTGATGCCTTGGTGTCTCCCATATTGCTGCAAAACATTGGCTAAGTCCTTAGAGATTTGCATTCTCAGGTATTTTGTCTAAGATATCTCCTCCACTTGTGGCATTGATAACATTATGGTCATGATTGATGTGGGTGCAAATTGCCATATCTTCTATGCACATTTATGTCCATTTCATCATCGTTTGCATGCATATTAGTGGGGAATCATAAGATTAGTGTAGTTTATGCATTACTGTCAAATATAGAGGTCTGCACTAGTTTCTATGTGATTTCGCATAAAACGAGGCGAAAATGGACAGATTTGGACAAGAGAAGAAGAGCGGAAAAAGAAATCGAAGTCTTCTGAAGAGGTCGAAATCGATGATTAACCTCGACATCGAGTGAAATAGAGCACCAGAAATCGAGCAGAGGAGAAACAGAGCATGTCAACATAGAAGAGGTCGATATCGATGTCCTAAGGTCGATATCGAGTGGCCCAAGTCAAGCATATTGATAGAAGTCGAGTGTCAATCCGAGGAAGAGAAGGACTGCTCGAGATAAGATAAAAGAGAGGTCGATATCGAGGTCCCAAGGTCGATATCGATGTTTCCAGCAGAATAAGTTCGACTCAGTTTTTGATAGAATTCTATCTGAAGCTTTCACGTCAATCCTAAAGTCGAGATCTTCTATCTTCTATACCAGACTTCATCTTTTATGAGTTTTACCATGGAGTTTTTAGTTTTTACTTTATTAAGTTTTATCTTAGATAATAAAGATAGGGCTGAGTTTAATCATCCAAGGACATCCAAGCACAACAAGTTTTTAGTTTATCGTAGAGAATTTGTAGAGAGAGAGAGAGAGAGGAGGTCGAGTGGAGTTCTGTAAGCGAGAGCGGAGTGGCTTTGTTCGGTTCCAATTTCTTTCTTTTGCAATACAAAGTATTTTCTTTTACATGTTGATGATGAGTTCAACGATGAAGAGCAATGTAGGGTAAGAGCATCGAATGTATGGTTTTTATGCGATTCCGTCTTCTATCCTATGCATGATCCTTTGCGAAAGTTAGGGAGATTCATTATTTGCATTATTGAAGCGAAAGCCAATCATATTGTGAACTTGGATTACTCATGAATTGGATAGTAACTCTTTTGAATTATGTGAGAGCCTCTAATCACCTAAAAGTTGGTAACGAAAGTTATTTGACGGAAAGACATTAAATTTCATAACTTTAGCATCATAATTGCATGAATATCGTTGTGGCATGAATTCCCGACCTTGGAAGATTTTAGTTTATTGAATTCATATAAATAGTTTTGAGTTTTTATTTCTGACCATCTTTCCTACAGTATTCTACAATCTTCGGACTACTTTTCCGACAAATTGGTTACGTAATACAATTTCTGTTACAGACATCGAAATCAACTGGCAAAGTCAATATCGAGCACTAAAATCGATATCGAGGTTCATCTCGACGTCGACTGCTTTGCTTTTGTCTTCTGCAGGAAACTCACTGGAAATCGACCAGAACTGAGGTCGACATCGACCAGACACCTCGATATCGAGTGTCTCCTAAGGTCGAAAGCTTGATCGTGATTGCAACTAAGGAAGCGCTGACATACCTCCTCGTGGATTCGATCCTGAAATACCCTACCACTGCATCGAGAGGGATTCTTGTATTTATTTGCTTGAAAAGGGAGTTGGCATAGTTAGAGTTTATATTTGAATATTTGTTTTAAGTGAGTCTCACCTCCCCTAAACGAACATTGATCAAGTAATCCCTCATAGAGATAGAGAACTAAATCATCCTTTGGTATGCCATGTTGCGGGCAACTTCCCTTGAGCTTCTTAAACCTCTCAACATACTCATAAAGGCTCTTTGCAGGAGATTGCTCTATACTTGATAGTTCCTTTTGAAGTTTGTTGAGGCAAGTGGAAGGAAAATACTTCTGGGGGAAAGGTTTCTTCAATCCTACCCAAGTATCAATGCTCTCTACTGGTAAGTAATAGAGTCAATCACTTTCTGCATCTTTCATAGTAAAAGGAAATACTTTGAGCATCAATTGATCATCATTCAGGCCTTGAGGTCTCAGTCTATTGCAGACACTAGCAAACTCTACGAGGTGCTTATTAGGTTCTTCCCCAACCTTTCCATGAAAACTAGGCAAAATATTTGACCAATTATACTTATACAAAAAACTTGACCCTTCAGAGAGAGCAGGGAGCCTGATTGCAGGTGGCTACGAATACAAATTGGGCTCCTTCAAACTTCTCAGGGTTCTTCTGGGCAGTGCTTCATTTCCCCCATTACCTCCATTAATGAGGTTATTGTCATTCATCTCTACTTCCTGATTGAACTCAAGTTTTCTTCTCAACCTAGATAAAGATCTTTCAATTTGTAGATCCAAAGGGGCAGGAGATGAATTAGTAAAACGGGTCTGGACCATACAGAGTAGTCCAAACCTAAAGAAATCAACAAAAGAATACAAATACTAATTCTTCCCCGGCAAAGACGCCAAGATTTAGTCGCGTCGGATCGATGTGATGTTGTTGCCCCTAGGACTAAATGCAATTAATAATCCTAACTTAGCAAACTAATGACTTAGTATAGCGAATAAGTAGGAGTCGAACCCACAGGGATAATTGATTTGCAAATCTAATGTTGAATTCATAGTAAACAAGAATAATGAGATGAATAAAGTAAAACAAATAAATTAAAAGAAAGTAATGATTGCAAAGGTGTTACCAATATGATTAAAGTGTTTCACCTGTAATTCTCAACAATGGTTGGGGTTCATGATCCTTGGTTTGATTTCATTGTCATTCTAATGCAATGCAATTGTCATCAATGTAGTTATTCCTAGTTTGGTTTGAATAGATCAATAACCTTCACAGGCTTACCAATCTCTTACACTATATGCGACCCTAACTAGATTCTTAAACACATAGCAGCACAAAGTCCCAAAATACTTGGTAGTTTGGCAATATCAATCTTCCTAGGCAATTAGATTGTCAAGGGCGTCACTTCTCTTAACCCTAATCTCAAAGGAATCGATATCTAACCAATTCAATTGTCATTATCTTGCATAGCCAATTGATGCTTTCACGGAATCAATTACCTATTGCTTGCTACCAAGGATTAACTATTCTCATGAAATTGTTAATCACTAGCATGAATGCAAATCCTGTCAAGGTGATCAATCAAGAGAATATATGCAATCAACAATATGAGGACAAGGATAATGAAATTATTAATTAATAACAATTGAAATCAAAACTTCACAATTCAACCAACCATGTCTTTGAATCACAAGCGAAACTATGAGTGTAGCAAGTCATAATCTAACAAAACAATGAATCTGAGTTTTGTTTGTTCTTCTCTCTCTAAAACCTAATAATTTTTTGCCTATATATGATAGGAGTCGACCTTATTAACCCTAGAAATAAAAAATAATAGTAAACTAATAGAAATAAATCCAGAAATAAGCGATATTGCTGATTCCACAATACATAGCGGCAAGCGGTGCTACTCTGGCTTCCTAATTTCTCTTGTTATCTTTTATTTCTTCTCCTTAGCTCCCTTGATGATCTTTCCTTGCCTCTTTTAAGCTCAAAACCAGTGCTTCAAAGCATCTTAATCCTCTCATCAAGCTCGATTTATAAAACTGCAGAATAAACACAAAATAGCGTAGATTCTGAACTCGAATGCCCAAATAGGTAATAATGCAAATTAACTATAAAACATGCAATAAACCTATCCTAAATGCAACTAAACTATTTATAATGTTTATTTAAAATATGCATTATGAGCGAGTCTCTTTCTTCACCCTCTGTCTCCCTTTTCACGCATTTTCCTTTTCTTCACCCTCTGGCTTGGAATTAGAAGAATTCGGATCCGAAATTAGATCCCGTCCTCGTATAAGTTGTGTGAGAATTTCTTCGCAGTCGAGAACGATAGTTTTTTAGTCAAAGTCGGAGGCTAAGGATTGGATGAGTTCGGCGATGGCAATTCGTGAATCATGATGTGCGAATCCCAGAATCCAACCAGCGAAAGAGCGGGAATCTTGATTGAGAAAGTAGCTATGGAGGCTGGATTTGGAATCGGAATCACCATCGTTGTCGTCGCGGTAAGAGCGAGCAATCTCCAGGAGAATCTTTAGGGAAAAGGAGCATTTCCAAGAGCGAAAGGCATGGTGGATATATGGGAAGGCTCTAGCGAGGTTAGCACAGAGTTCCAGATGGCGGATGGGGATGCCGACGACGCCGAAAGTGCAGTCAACGACGTCACGGTCGAGGGTCTTAGCGGCGAGGCCATTGTCATCGACGGATTGCGCATCGGAGGCTGCCATTGTATTGAATTAAAACACGTTAAATGGAAGTTTGGAAGAGGTATTATATTGAATTATGTTTCGGCTATATACACCGCAAATCCCCACGTCCTTAAGGACGTGCAAGGGAGTTTGCAGCCACCCGAGCCCGGACGTGCAAGCACGTTTTTATTTTTTTTTAAAAACGTGCTTGCACGTCCTCAGGGACGGGCTTGTACGTCCTTAAGGACGTGCAAAGTGCACGTTCTTAAGCACGTGCTTGCACGTCCTTAAGGACGTGCAAGCCCGTCTACAAAATTCGAAGAGGACGTGCCTCTTCGTCTTCCCTTCGTCTTCGTCTTCTTTGCCAGAGAGAAATCGAGAGAGCGAGAGATCGTCTTCGTCTTCTTCGTCTTCGCCGGAGTGTGAGAGAGAGAGATTGCCGGAGTGAGAGAGAGAGAGAGATCGCCGGAGTGAGAGAGAGAGGAAGAGATCGAGACAGAGAGAGAGAGAGAAACAAAGAGAGATGGAGCCGGAGAGAGAGGTTGTGGTGGAGCCGGTGGCTGAGGAGGGTGGTGGTGGGGGTGGAGCACTGGGGGAGGGGGTGGCGGTGGAGCCGGTGGCCGGGGGTGGTGGTGGGGCAGCGCCCATGGAGGTTGAGGAGGGTGGTGGTGGTGACGGTGGTGGTGGTGGAGCAGCGGCGGCGGCGTCCGGTGGTGGTGGTGGTGGTGATGGCGGCGGAGTGGTGGAGGCGGACCTATTACCGCCGCGGAAGCGGCGGTCTATAGAGGTTTCGCCGGTCCCGACCCCACCGATATGTTCTTTGATTTATTTATTTTGTTTGATTTATTTTTATAGTTTTATAATATAATTTGATAGATTATAATTAGTTTTAGTATATAGTTTGATAGATACTATATAATTATGTAGTTTTAGTATATAGTTTGATAGATATTATATAGTTTGTATATTTTGATAGTTTTCATGGAAAAACAATAAAAACGATTAATATATATTACAAGATATTAAAACATATTAAAATATATTAAAAGACATTAAAAGACATTAAAATAAATTAAAATAAAAACATTAAAATATATTAAAATATATTAAACTACATAGAAATAAATTCTAATTGAAAGACAATAAAAAATAGATTATATAGTTTTAGTATATAGTTTGATAGATATTATATAGTTTGTATATTTTGATAGTTTTCATGGAAAAACAATAAAAACGATTAATATATATTATAAGATATTAAAACATATTAAAATATATTAAAATACATTAAAAGACATTAAAATAAATTAAAATAAAAACATTAAAATATATTAAAATATATTAAACTACATAGAAATAAATTCTAATTGAAAGACAATAAAAACATTAAAATATATTAAAATACATAAAAATAGTTAACTGGATAAAATAAAAAACCTTAAAAGTAACAGGATCTCAACATTTCATAATAACAGGCAGGGAGGCTCATGAGAGGTGATGGTACCCTCCGGCCTTTTACGTTCGCCGGCCGGGCAGCGGTCAGCCAGATTCCAGAGGAGACGGTACCCGACATTCCGACAGCCACATTCGACGATCTGCTTGCGTCTGCAGAGCGGTACCAGCAGTCGAAGGGGACCCCCCCGGCCGACGAGCACGACAGCTTCTGGAAGGGTTTGCCAGCTTGGGATCCTTCTGGCGATGCGATGATGGGGTTGCAGCCTTCTTTAGAGACGGCTGATGTTTTGAGTAGCTGCATTACTGACGTAGCATTGGGCGACGGGGTGACATGGGTAGACCGCCTACTCGTGTTCCACCCACCATCCCGGAGGCATCTACTTCAGCCGTTCCGGAGACTTCTACTTCAGCCGTTGCAGAGGCTTCTACATCCGGCACCCACGAGGCAGAGCCTTCGACCTCCCCCACACCAGCGGCGATCTCCTTGGCCTCTGCAGATGATGTGATCCCTGACGTCGTTGAGGAGGCTGTCGACGGTCAGGAGGGGCAAGCTCAGGGCCAGGGGGCCCACAGGTAGAGCCCGAGCCCATACCTGCGCAGGCTGCCGCCCCGGCTGTGCAGGTCGACCCTTTATTGCCGCCGGGAGAGCTGCTTCTGTCTTACAGACATCACCGTGCGTATCAGGTGTGGAGAGATCCTACTGTGGAGCTGCCACTGCTGAAGTTCCACCACCGGGCGACTCACCTGCAGCCTTTCGATCGCTACATATTTGAGGGCCCGGGGACCTGGGTGCAGGATCTGATCCCATCCGGCATCCCGCAGCTGAGGTCCCTCCACTGGGAGTGTGTCGACGAGTTTACCTGCACAGCCTTCTTGGAGCATTGGCACCCGGAGACCAACTCCTTCCACTTTCCATGGGGCGAGATGACCATCACGCTGCACGATGTTGCCTGCCTCATGGGACTTCCGATGGATGGCCTCCCTTGTACGTCAGATCTGCCCGCGGGCGCGTTGATCCCCACCGTCGCGGAGTACTACCAGCAGGCCCTGAAGTCATACAGACACGCTGGCGGGCCTCCAGTGACTTGGTTGACTGACCTGTGGCAGCAGAGACACGGCCCGCTCGTCGACCCCGCCCCCGCTGATGACCCAGAGGCCGCGGCTGATCCTGAGCAGATTAGGCTGCGCATGCATGTGGGAGGGGGGCAGCCCCAGGATGACCCTGCACAGCGGCGGTTTCTCCACATAGGTTACATGGCCATCGCTCTCGCCGCGACTTTGTTTGTGGACAAGTCGCAGAGCCGGATCCCATGGAGGATATTCGGCCTTATTTGGGACATCCCGCGTACGGCCACCCTTGCATGGGCAACAGGTACCCTCACATCTCTCTACAGGGGCCTAGGCGAGGCTACCCGCTCCGGTGCGAAGGGTATAGATAGCTGCACGCCGATCCTACAGGTACGAGACCGCTGAAATAGAGTTATAGTTTACAAATATTTATATTATATGCTAACGAAATTCTTTTTTGTGTCAAGGCTTGGATATGGGCGTACTTCCCTCGTTTCCGAGGTGATTTCTCCAGTGACCCGGCTAGGAAGGCGGACCCTCGCTTCTACGCGAAGTTCATCGGTCCGAAGGCGCCACAGCGCATGAAGGACGCCGCGAAGCTGAAGAAGGTGCGGCAGCTACGGGACGAGGTGGACCATCTTATCGTCGCTGAAGTATGTATTCGAGACTCTATCTATATGACTTATATTTCTTAACCGTGAATTACGCCTGATTTTTTTAATTATAGGTCGAGTGGATGCCCTTCGGGCGTGATCTGGACTTCGACGGCCAGTACCGTCAGTCCACCTATCGGGACACCATCACCTTCTGCGGGGAGGAGGAGCCGTATATGCCCGATAGGTACCTCCGGCAGTTCGGACGGGTCCAGGGGATCCCGCAGGACGTCATCGCGCCAGATCAGGTCTCTCGCGACACCACCTTTAAGAACGCGAGGTACATCGCCGTGTTTGCCCACAGCCACAACAAGTGGCGGGATCTGCAGGACGAGAGTCGCTTCTAGGCTGGCCGAGCACAGACGCACCAGCGAGCATTGCCAGGCCGGTGTCACTGTAGATTACATGGCTTGGTACGCGTCGCAGAGCCGGCTGTACAGGCTGCCGACCACGCCACCCCATCCGGACCCGCCGGCGCCCGTCCACCCGATCGGCTTGGATCCATGGGTGGACCTCCCTCAGCCTCCAGCCATCCCTTCGGCGTTGGCGGCCCGCTTGCATGAGATAGAGGGCTATTGGAGGGCCCTGTTTTGTACGTGCTGTCCATTACGTCATCGTAATGGACAGCACGTTGTGGGCTGTTCGAATCGAGGTCGGAGGAATCATTCAACCGACGTCGTCGGGCGCTACACGCTGTATGGCACCCATTCCCAGGTGTGGTGGCGTATTTAGAGGCGGTGTGGCTTCCACACAGCAGGAGCATCGTACGATGCTACGTAGATAATGTCTTCCATCTCGGCACCCGTACGACAAACAGGGTTGAGGGTCAACACAAGGTTCTGAAGGAGGCACTTCACTCATCGACTGGTGACTTTCGCATCGTGATCGATGCAATCCATAGAGTCAACGATTGTCAACTGCATGAGCTGCAAACTGCTTTGGAGATCGACCGCTTAAAATGGCCAACAGCGGCGTATAAAGTCAACCTTTTCGATGAGGTAAAGACTTTAATCTCCAAAAAGTGCTTCGATTATCTGTACAAGATGTGGCATGACGTCGTGAACCAAAAGGTTCCTCCGGTATGCACGGACCGACATTGGCGGGTTTGTTACGGGATCCCATGTGTCCATGAGATTCAGGGATACGTCAACTCCGGTACTCCGATACCCGCCGAGGACATCCACCCGTTCTGGATGGATTTGTGATGGACTAACATCGACGACACCCCACTGCCGTATGAGCTGTCATCTTCATATACGGCTTCCAATGATGTATGCGAGGATGAGCTGCACCCACCCTCATCAGCAAGCGTCTGAAGGAAGGGGAGGCCTCGGGGGTCGAGGAATGCCTGCAGAACCAACTCATTGCCATACGAGGAGGTAAGGGAAAGGTTTGAGAGAGAAGAAGCGCGTGCTGCTCGACGTGCTGCTCGGCATCGTCCACAAGCGACCTCAGCTCGATGTGGACGTGATGATGTGTTCGGAGGGTTCAACTGGGGTCGAAACAACGTTGATCCCTTCATGCTCGGTCATATTGAGACGGTGAGGGACACTGTTGGAGATGGTCATTGTGGCTACCCTGCTTTGGCGGCTTTGACATCACCGATCGGCGAGACTGCTTTCCCGGAACTCAAAACGTTACTATGCAATCACTTGGAGAATCACGCCGATCTGTAAGCCGGTTGTTATACGGGAGGGTACCAATTCCAGCAGTTCGTCGACTACCAGAGATGGGCGGGAGCTGTGCATGGTGATAGGAGACGGTGGATAGAGCTACCCATTATGGGTTTAGTATTTACAACGGTATATCAGATTCCTCTCGTCGTCCTAGCTTGGCATCATCCGTTCACATGTCTCCCCATGACCTCGCCGACACCTGCTAACAACCCTCAATCAGCAACCCTTGGTGTAGCCTGCATCGGAAACCAAGACCATTTTGCCGCGGTACGACTTCAAACGTCTTTTTTTATTACCTATTCTTGCTTTTCATATATATGTCAATACTCTAACTCTAATTTTCCGTTCTCATAGATCTGGTTGCGTCGTAACGCTCCTATTCCGTCGCCTCCGCCAGAATGGGTCGCACATCATCATCCGAGCGTCGAAGGATCGGATGCTCCGTTTCAAGCTCAGTTTGAGAGATTTCAAGCCTTGCGTGTCGAGTCCGGCCGCCCTTTACTATTTTCCTAGATTTTATTCCACAAGTTTATTAAAATTATGAATGTAAACCTTTTTTCTGTTCCTTGTAACGTTATTCGCATATTATCCGAATGAAAACCTTAACAATTATTGTTTTCTATTTAATTTGACCCTAAATCCTTCAACTCCACTAGCTAACACTTCAATTTTATCAATTAACATTACAAAACCCTCGGAAAACCTAAACCCTATACCCTAAACCCTAAACCCTAAACGCAAAACCCTACTAGGGTTTGCACGTCCTTAACAACGTGCAAGTATTGCACGTCCTTAAGGACGTGCAAGAACGTTGTTAAGGACGTGCAAGTCTTTGCTAGTGGACGTGCACAGTCCCAGACTTGCACGTCCTTAAGGACGTGCAAATCCTTAATCCGGATTTGCGGTGTATATAGCAACACCCTATACCTTTTTCAAAAGTTCATTAAGTAATTATACCTCACCAAATAAAAATTAGCCGCTATGTCCACTGTCAAAATAAAATTAGCCGCTTTATGCCCTATTTCTATCTTTGTCTTCGTCCTTCCTTCCCCAACGCTTCATTCATCCATTTCCACAGATCTCGCGATGAAGAAGAAGATGATGAAGGCGATCTTCGGTGTCTGGGTAGCTCTCATTTCAGATCTCCCCTTACCCGTACCTCCACCATTGGAATCCCCCCTTTCCGTGGTCTTTTCGGCGCCTTCGGCTTCTCTCTGTTCCCTGCTTTACTCGTCGTCGACATCCATGGTATCCATGGTGCTCAATTCGCACCCAAACACATAACCTTCGTAAGTTCCATTCCCTCTCTCTCTCTCTTCTTGCGCTCTGCTTACTCTTCGTCTTCTCTCTGAATCCTGAATTTGCTTTTCATCTGTTCCTTTTCATTTCAATTCGTCGTTGTTGAGTTCGAGCACCTCGGATTCGGGATAACGGTAAAGAGGTGGGACAGAAGGAGATTGTTTCTTTCCTCGTCCATGTCGGTAGCCAAAATTCATGTGAGTTTCCCCTCGCAATTTCATTTGACTATCCTTTAATCGTGACTTCAGATCGTCTGATGTTGGTTATAAGTAGCAAATACTGATGAAATTGAAGAATTTGGTGCTAATTGATGACGATAGCTTCTAGTAAATATTGACTTATCTAAAAAAACAGAGGTTTTAGGTTTGAATTGGTTTTGGTTCTTGTGATGGACATGATTTATTTGTTTTAATTGCTAATTGGGAGGAAGAAGAAGACTCTAGGTGAACTCCTGACTTAATTGCATTAGAGGAAGATGTCACCAATATATACATCCATTGCTCTAGCAACAATAGTTACTTGCCTCCTTTCCAATATGATAGCCCTTGCTATATAGCCAAGGATAATTTTTTAGCCTGAATAAGAGAGACTAATAAACATCAAGGTGTCAACATTTCACAGGTTTGGCATCATGCAAAGTTCAAAAAAAGGGGAAGTCTTGAATAATCCGAGCAAAGAGATTGTTCAAAGCAAAGTATATGTTGCTAATCATATCTAATTGGATGTGTTTCCAGTTCGATTTCCTGAGATTTAGTTGGGACTTTAGCTTCTTTGATGGTTGCAGGTTGCTGCTCACTTGGAAGCCCTATTTGGCTTTTTTCCTTTTCCTGTTTATCTTTATGTTTTCATTTGCTTTCCATGATTTTTTTGCTAGATCGTGACAAGTTGGGACTATGTTGAAGATGTGAGGATGAGTAACATATATATGGTTATTAATGCAAAGTTTCTCGCTTCTTTTCTTTTCTGAATTTCCCATGCTTGACTCTCAAATCTTTTATTAGTACGAATCCAAATTGCTCTTTTGGCTATATCTCGAGTCTTATGTAGCCTATCCCTGACTGAAGATCTTTCAACCTTACCATGTCCGATCGAAATTTGAAACTTTTCATGCATTTTTGGAGTCTTAATTATTGGCTATGCTTGCAACGGTCAATTTCTTGCTTGTTTGGAATTCTGCATTTTTGGAGTCTTTGATATCCTTTGCAAGAGGCTTAATTAGGCCTCTAGCCAGCAGGTCTCTATGTTGCTAGTATTAGGCATATAACTAAGCATTATTTCTTGCTCTATTACAAAGAAGTTCGGGTACTCACTGAATGGAATTCGTTATGAATTTGTTTCTTTGCTTTGCTTTTATTTGAACTAGAACTAGGCATATAACTGCGCATTATTTCAGACTTGTCTTCCTGCCATTCACTCTGTTGCACAACTTTGTGCTCGGTTTCTATTTTTAGCGTTTATATTACCTGCGAAATTGGAGTAAGCTTCTAAGCTGGGTTCAAAGCAAGTTCTTCTTAAACACTACCTTGTTAAGTGGAAGGGCATGTCTTACCTGCACTGCACATGATATTTCTTTTAAAATTGAACTATTTTGCTGAATTTGGAATTAAGATAAAGATCAGGACTTTTAGGATTATTATTCAGTTGGCAAGTTGGTATTTTTAGTTGCGTTTGAGTGTTGCCAATGAAGATTAAGTACTTGACAAATTTACCTATTTTTCAAGAAGCTAAGTCAATGTTTGGTGGGTTCTACCTTCTATAAGAATAGAAAGAACAAAATTGTGCTAATCAAGGCTCATAGGCTGTATTTAGAGCAAACAATACCCTACTGATCTATGGAAGTGAAGGCGGAATTTCCTGGTTTAAGCGGTGCAGCTGAGGCCGAAAAGATTGTAGAGAGCATGGAACATGAAGAGAGCTTTATAGGCGCTGTGACGGTAAGTGTCTCTTCTAATGATTTTATTGAACAGATGGTTTATGATTAGATGATTCTTCCATGAGGTGTTATCTTCATATCAACGGCGAAATCTTGTTTTAGGTTGAGATAAAAGATGAAGCAAACCGTACAAAGCTTTCTTCAGCAAGAGATGAAAACATCAGTGTAGTAAAGAGGTAAGCCAAGATTGGGTTCTTGTCATGACTCATCTAGCTTGACTTTCGATGGATGATAGCTTTGATTCCATCTTCGTATATAAAAAAAAGACGCTAGGGTTTAAGGTTGTTAGTTTTACATCAATAATAAAGCTTTGTTGACATATTGTAAATGGTTCAGACTGAATTCAAAGATGAAGGGAACTACTCAAAGACATCTTCACCTGGACATGAAAATCCGGGTAGCAATAACGAGGTAAGCCATGTTCCAATTTTGTGATGATTCCTTCTAGAATTTGAATTTCAGTGCATGATAACTTTGATTCATTAGATCTAACTCAAAGAACGCAATATTACTTTCATTCTATTCAGCAATAAGGCAATTTAGTTTGAGTCATGAACTAGTCTTGGTATTAAGCCGTTACAAGGAGAATCCGGGAGTCAAGTTATAGACACCCTTAGAAGGTTTTTCCGCTTGCTAGCTAGGTCATACCATGTTTTTAACTCCGCTTGTGTTTTAGTACACAACCGGTCCCAAGCCCGGAAAAAAAAAAGGAGGAGGGGAGACATGATATGTGATATTTTATGTCATTAGATTCTTAAATTTCATCACAAATGTGTCACCAATAAAATGTCACCAATGAAGTGTAATCAAATTTTATGCTCATATGTTATCAATCGTATAAAAATGTCATCAATAAACAATTTAATGTCATCACAAATGATTGATATAATGAGGTGTAATCACAAATGTCATCAATGAATAAAAGTCATCAATAAAAGATGTCATCAATGAAGTTTAATCACATTTTTTGCTCTTTTTTCATCAATTATATAAAAATATAATAAAAATGTCACCACAAATGATTGCATCAACGAAGTGTAATCACAAATTTGTCATCGATGAATAAAAATAGAATCAATGAAAATATATCGATATACAATTGACTAAATTAAAAAATTGGCATCAAATTATTTGATTAAAAAAGTGGCATCAAAACGCTACTTTGAAAAAGTGAAATCACATTAAAGGAAAAAAAATGGCATCAAAACATTACTTTGAAAAAATGGTATCATGGTTAAAAATGGCATCATTGTTAAAAATGGCATAAAAAAGCGGCATAAAAAAAATGGCATCACAAAAACCGTCATACAATGCTTGCCACCTTCATCTTTTAGTCCTTGCCACTAATGATTGAGATCAATGAGGTGTAATCACAAATGTCATCAATAAATAAAATTCATCATTAAAAAGATGTCATCAATGAAGTTTAATCACTTATATTTTATGCATGTCATTGTGTCATCAATTGTATAAAAATGTAATAAAAATGTCGATCACCACAAACGTTTGCATCAGTGAAGTGTAATCACAAATGTGTCATCGATGAAAAAAAGTAGAATCAATGACACTATATCGTTATATAATTGATTAATTAAAAAAGTGGCATCAAATGATTTGATTAAGAAAGTGGCATCAAATAATTACATTAGAACAATGACATCAAAACACAACTTTGAAAAATTTGCATCTCATTAAAGAAAAATAAATGTCATTAAAAATTTGGCATCAAAACACTACTTTGAAAAATGGCATCAACGGTAAAAAGTGGCATCAAAAAAAAATCTGAATGATTCGGTAACGTTGACTGTTGACCGTTGACGGTCAATGCTCCATGGGAAGGGGTACATCTAAAAACCAATTTTATTTTTGAGTGGGGTAATTAGCTAATTGGATTTTCCAAAAGGAATAATTACCAAAATCACCCAATAAAATAGTCCAATTTTAATTTTTAAGCAGTTTAGACTTTTTACACTTTGTGGTTCGGACTTTATGTACTGTGTGGTTCAAACCTTTTTGATCCATTTCTTGTTAATATCTTGAACCACTTTATGTTAACTTCATAAACCACGTATTATACAAGTCATAAATCACTTCTTGTTTGCTTCATGAACCATGTATTATACAAGTCATGAACTACTTCTTGTTAACTTCATAAACCACATGTTATACTGATGATGCACCAAAAAATAAATAATATTTTTATTCATATAATATCACGAATAAATATATGGGTTCCCGCTAAATAAATAAATCCGCATCTGTTAAAAGGTGGATTACAAACCCCCACCTAAATCCATCAAGTATGGATAAGCCCATGAAATGCCACGTAGAGGACACTTGTCTCGAGCCACCACATGGTCGGGCATGGCACATAACACTTACATTATAATTAAGGCTTGATAGCCTCAAAACGAGGGGTCGGAAATTGGAATCTCGGGAAGCTTAGGCCGGATTCCCTGGCCTTGAGCCCCCCTTCCAAGCGGGATTAGTCTCGGCTAGCAAAAACCGACATATGATGGAGCCCTGGGAGGACGGTGGTGCGCGGATGGCTTGAGCTCGGATCGGCACAGGTTTTTCGTACGCCGACGGTAACCTCGTCGTGTGTCTCAGGTAAGTCCGATCGTCTGAGCTCGCCTGCGTCCAACTTGATCCCAGAACCCGGAGGAACGGGATTCTAAAATTGGGTTTCATCACTGGCGTCGTTTGTGGGAACTTCTCACGCTAAAAGGTAATTTATTATTACAATGGGGTATATGAGTATCCGCCTACTCTATTTTATCTGTTTTGAATGTTATGTGCATTTTCATTGATCAGAGGGATTAAAAGTGAATTCGACGTTCAAAAGGGGTAAATTAAAATGATATTTATAGTAGCATGTAAGGAGGAACATGAATTTTTTCATTGTTGTGGGGCCCAATCTGCATACATGTTTTTGGGATGTGGCCTTCCTTCCAAAGCCAGATTCAGTTACATGTGGAATATTTAGTCCTAAATCCTCAAGGATTGGCATAAAGAGACTATAGGATTGATAAACATATGAATCACCCGCGGCAGTTCTAGAATTTTACATTAGCCCGGACATATATGCAGGTGCATAGGGTTTAAGGAGAAACTCATCACTATTTTGTGTGTGTTTAATAAAATCTGTCAATTCATTTTGTTAATCTAAGGAGAAGAATTGCATGTCCGATGAAATGAGATAATTGCATACCAACAGGATAGGTTCTTGCGCAATTAGCATCATACATACTCAAATTAATGTTGGGTGATCATTTGTGAAGTGCGGAATAGGCAGATATAAAGCGCGAATATACTCCAGAAGGGGGGTTGAATGGAGTATGGCAACTTTTCGTAAAACTGAGCTGTAAGACCTTACTGCTGACAGTAAGACCTTATCTGCAAAACAGATGCAAGTTAATCCGAAACAAGGAATGTGATTAAGCAAGAGAAACGAGCAATAAAGTAAAGAACAGAAAGAAAGGAACACGAGACTTGTTAACGAGGTTCGGCACAACCGCCTACGTCCCCGCCTAGGGTATCCAACCCGTAGGATTCAACAAATTTATTTCACTTTATCTTATGAGCCCTAGATACAACCTCTAGAAGACCTTCCCTCTTCTAGACTAACTTTCTATCTAGCAACCCAAACGGTCTAGTGAAATAAAGCTACTAAGGATACCGAAGTACCCTCTATGATTGGGTAAAGAACCCTGTGTATAACTCTCACTGAATTGTACTATTAAGCTCAAAAGAAAACCTCACACACTCAAAGTAAATACAACACTTAAAGAGTAGAGAGCAATGTGAGATCGAAAGCTTGAAGAAGATGAACTTGCAGAATTCGATGAGCGCAGTGATTGATGTCTCTTCTGCAGCCACTGTCTTCTTCTATAAATAGGCTGAACCTCCTGATTTGAAATTCAAACGTCTGGAATATTTGTTGAGCCGAAATCCTGGGAGATCATCTAGCCGTTCAACAAACTTTTCCAGAAGCTTCGTACGAGCCTTTGCTGAGGAAGGAGCTTATGCATTTAGACGTTGAACACTTCAGCAAATCCTTTTAGCAAATCCCTGGAAAATCTCAACTAATAGATAGGTATACAAGAGATAAGAGAGATTTAAACAAATCCTTCTTAAACAATATTTCTGAAACCAGATTAGGCCCAAACAATATTTAGGCCCAAATCTAATTATGTATGATAGATCCAATAACATATGGAGTCTAATAAGTCAGTTAGAAATTAGGCCCTGTTCAAAGGCCCAATTGTGAAACCGAATCTCAGAACCTCTAAGACATTTTGCTAATTCATGGTAAGACCTTACCAAGTCCTGGAAACCAGCACTTTTGGCTTTCATCAACCAAGACTTTAATCTTCTTTAATCAAGTCTTATCATCAAGATGGAGTTAACAATCTCCCCCTTGATGAAAGACAAAACTAGTATGCGTGTACCTGTTTCCAGTGATAACAAAAACAAGCAGCATATATATAACAGTAGTGCAATAGATAATGTTGGATCAAAGTTTTAAAACCTAAAAACAGTAAGGCCTACCAAAACAAAATAAGGCCTTACAAACCAACCAGTAGCAATAACAGAAACTAGTAAGGCCTGTCAAAACGCAAAAATAAGGCCTTACAACCTATCTCCCCCTTTTTGTCTTTCAACAATAAGGGTGTGAGCAGTTCAAAATAATACCATAAATCAAAATATAGGAGTTTAAAGCATCAAAAGAACAAGAGTTTTAAATCCATCACTCCTCATCATCTGATATCTCCACCACCTCCTCGTACCACTCCCCATACCTTGGATGGACATCCTCTGGATCTCGGCGGCCTCTGAATATCTTGTCTCTCCATCGGTTCTTGGCGTTGAGGACAGTGTGATTAGCCCACATCTTGGCTTGCCTCTTAGCTTCTTCATCGCGCCATTACTTAACTATTCCATATTCCTCCAGAGTGAGGATAGATGGCTCAGGAAAGAGGGGTCGCAGAATGAATCGTTTGAGGACTTTGCGCTCACAGTTGAGGAGAACATTCTTCGCAACTTCTTCAACATGGTGGGCAGAATCTTCATCAAGGGGCATGATTGAGGTGGTGGCCCTGTGTGTTAGACCACTGAGCAACAGAAGTTGATTCAACTTCTCGTCGAAAATCATCAGCCGCTCGTGTGTGTTGTCCTGTCTGTCCACAATGTCGGCCCTAGCAGCATTGAGATCCTTCCTGAGTGCATCAATTTCAGCTTCCAGATCTTTAATCTTTGTCTCCAAATTGACTTAATCAAATGTGGAGCCTGAGATTTCTTTGTAAGAATCCAGCCACCGGCCAGGTTCTTCTCAATCCCCAGGCGCCTCCAGCACTCCTCATCAATGCGACCTTTGTGAGTCATGTGCTCCTCTCCAGTGGTGTCAATGTCAAAAAAATCAAAGATTTTGGGCAGCAAATTCGCATATGGGAGAGGTGCAGTAAGAGGGGTGTTAATGGCATGTAATAGATATGAGAGAATCAAATTGGGAACATCAATTTCATGGCCAGCCATTATCAAGTAGAGGAGTTCAAGCAGATTATCAGTAATAAGCTCGCGGGAGTTCTTACGGGGTAAGACACAACGTGCGAGAAGGGTGAAAACAAGCTTGGCCTCAAGAGACAGGATATTATGGGTATGTTTAGGTTTGGGTTTGGATGAAGATGTTGTAGGCACAATCCTTACAAAGAACTCTTTTTGTGCTTTGGCCAGACAGTAGTTTTTGGAAGGGTGAGAGCTAGTATCGACAAAGTCAGGCACACCCAAAATTAGGGCTAGGGATGAGGCAGACAGAGTGATTTGTCTTTGTTTCACTTGAGAAGTAAGGGTGAGAACCCCCTTTTCTCTGTGTGCAGTGAGATTGACGAAAAACATACGGGTGAGACGAGGGTAAGCGATGGTTCCGGGGTTCAAAATAGACCAAACATTTGAATTTTTTAGGAGATTGACACATGGGAGTTGCATGGATTCTAGAAATTCTAGATCCACATGCTCACAAAAGGTTAAAGGTCGGTTTGAGAATCCATCCTTCCACATAACAGCGGTAGTGTGATTTCGAAACCAAGCAGAAGGGACCTCGTAAATTACCTCAAATTCGGGAGGAGGAGACTGGAGACGCACCATAGATTTGCCCTTCTTTAGTGCTGGGGGATTCATCTGTCGGGGCTGGTGGTGATCCTTCTGTCGGGTACGTCGATGGACAAGAGCAGCATGCTCTTCTCCCTCAGAATCGGTGTCCAGTTGCCGGAGAGTTGCCTTGCCCTTGTATTCCTCTTCAACAGCCTTTCCTTTGTAATTAGAGGATCGGAGTTTCTTGGACGAAGATCCAGGGGAGGAAGTAGAAGAGCGTTTAGGAGCCATGGAGAATTGGTGTTTGAGAAAGAGATGGTGAAGACGAAGCGCTCAAAGAGATAGAGAGAGTAAATCAGAGAGAGTGAAAAGTTGTGATTTGACGTGAGAGATGTGAGGGTTTAAATAGGAGAAGAGATCCCAACCAAACCGTGTAACCTTTGATCTCCTCAAGAAATCCTAACCAAATCTTAGTCAAATCTTTAACAGATTAACACTAATTTTCAAATTTTGAAATAGAAGAGATAAATGCTAGAATAAATGAAGTTTTATCCAAAAAAAATAAAATCCCAAGATAGTAGAAAATCCCTTTTTTTAAACCGAGATTCTAGAAGGCAGTAAAAAATCAAGGTAAAAAAATATTTAGTTAAATATCTATAAAGATATTAACCAAAGATTTTAATCCAAAAATTAATATAATGAAAAATTGATTCGTGACCTTACTATTAATTAGTAAGGTCTTGAAATCATTTTCAAGATCAGCACGTAGGGAATATGATCTTATAAGATTGCTCCCCCTACGTTTATGCTTCCTTATTAAGCATTCCAAGTTCTAGCCTGATGAAATTGAATCTCTCTTCGGGTAAGGGTTTGGTGAAGATATCTGCAAGTTGTAGTTCAGTAGAGATGAATGTCAAAGACACATCTCCTTTTTCTACATGATCTCGAATGAAGTGATGTCTCACATCAATATGTTTCGTTCTTGAATGCTGTACAGGATTTTTGGAGATAGAAATAGCACTTGTGTTGTCACATTTTATTGGGATGCCCTTATAGTTAATTCCAAGATCTTGGAGTTGTTGTGCAATCCATAACATTTGAGCACAACAAGCTCCAGCAGCAATATATTCAGCTTCGGCCGTTGAAAGAGCCACTGAATTTTGCTTCTTGGAATGCCAACTTATAAGGGAAGACCCAAGAAATTGACAACATCCGGAAGTGCTTTTCCTATCTACTTTATATCCTGCAAAATCAGCATCGGAGTATCCGATAGGATTGAAACTAGATTGAGTGGGATACCATAATCCGAGATCCTTTGTACCATTTAGATATCTTAAAATCCTCTTTACCGCTATAAGATGGGATTCTTTCGGGTTAGCTTGGAATCTGGCACACATGCTAACACTGAACATGATGTCAGGTCTACTAGCAGTAAGATAAAGGAGAGATCCGATCATACCTCGATATTCTTTCTGATTTACCTATTTTCCGGTAAGATCTTGATCCAAAGACAGAGTAGAGCTCATAGGATTTTTTGCAACTTTGGATTCGATCATCTTGTATTTCTTGAGAAGTTCTCGAGTGTATTTTCCTTGATTAAGGAATATACCTTTAGAGCTTTGATGAACATGAAGACCGAGAAAGAAATTTAGCTCCCCCATCATACTCATCTCGAATTCCTTGCACATCATATTTGAAAACTCTTTGCACAAAGATTCGTTAGTAGCTCCAAACAATATATCATCCACATAAATTTGTACAACAAGGATATCATTACCTTGGGTTTTGATGAATAGAGTTTTGTCAATTAACCCCCTTTTGAAATTATTTTCCAAAAGATATTTTGAAAGACGCTCATACCAAGCTCTTGGGGCTTGCTTCAAGCCATAAAGAGCTTTGTCGAGCTTATAAACATGATCTGGAAATTCATCATTTTCAAAACCGGGGGGTTGAGCGACATAAACCTCTTCATCTAGGAAACCATTCAAAAAGGCACATTTGACGTCCATTTGAAAGATTTTGATGCTCATGAAAGAAGCGAATGCAAGGAGCATACGAATAGCTTCTAGTCTGGCTATGGGAGCAAAAGTCTCTTCGTAGTCAATACCTTCCTCTTGATTGTATCCTTGAGCAACAAGACGAGCCTTGTTTCGAATGATGTTTCCTCCTTCATCAAGTTTGTTTCGAAATACCCAACGAGTTCCAATAATAGATTTACCCTTTGGCCTTGCCGTAAGGGTCCATACTTTATTTCGCTCAAACTCGTTAAGCTCATTCTGCATGGCTATAATCCAATCGGGTTCTTGAAGAGCTTCGGTATACTTCTTGGGTCCTACAAGAGAAACAAATGCTTGAAAAGCACATAAGTTTCTAACTTTAGAACGTGTTTGTACACCTGATGAAGGGTCAGAAATGATATCCGAAGTAGAGTGAGATGAGGCATGTTTGAATCTTCTTCTTGCAGATCCTTGGCTAGGAGTAGGATCACTAGAAGTGTAAGGATATGGCTCCTGAGGTTCAGGAGGATTCGTAGGATAAGATCCTTGAGGTTCCGGAGGAGGCCCATCTGCAAGACTGGCTTCATTAGTAAGGCCTTGAGACATAGTTCCAAGACCTTGTGATAGATCAGTAAGATCTTGAAATGGTTCCTGCATATTTCTGGATATGCTCTTCTCAGGATGATTGCCTTCTCCATCTGATTCATCTCCCTCATGAGTATTTAACTTCAAATCTGCAAATCCTTCACTCAAGATACAGTTATCACTTTCATCAAATAATACATGGATGCTTTCTTCGACGATTTTGGTACGTTTATTGAATACTCGATAAGCCTTGCTTTGAGTCGAGTATCCACGAAATATACCTTCATCGCTACGTGCATCAAATTTCCCAAGATTATCCTTACCATTGTTATGTACGTAACACGTACATCCAAATGGTTTAAAATATGATATGCTTGGTTTTCTTCCTTTGAAAAGTTCATAAGGAGTTTTCTTTAAAATTGATCTAATTAAACATCTATTGAGAATATAATTAGCTGTATTCACAGCTTCTGCCCAGTATGACTTTGGCATATTATTCTTCAATAGCATAGTCCTAGACATTTCCTCTAGAGTGCGGTTCTTTCGTTCCACAACACCATTCTGTTGAGGTGTCCTAGGAGCCGAAAAATTGTGAGAAATACCATATTTCGCACAAAATAAATCAAAGTTTAATTGATCAAATTCTCTACCATGATCACTTCTAATAGAAACGATAGGTAGGTTTTTCAAAGTTTGTAACTACTTACAAAGTTAAGAAAAATAAAACAGCGTTTCTGATTTATCTTTGAGGAAGAAAACCCAAGTAAATCGAGAATAATCATCAACAATAACAAATATGTATTGTTTACCTTTGGGAGATTTGACACGCATAGGTCCGTAAAGATCCATGTGTAGAAGCTCCAAAGGTCTAGTAGTACTAACGAACAGCTTCTTTTTGAATGGACTACGGGTATGTTTACCTCTTGAGCAGGCTTTGCAAAGATCATCCTCTTTGAAGTTTAAATTAGGAAGGCCTCGAACAAGGTCCTTGGAAAGGAGTTTGCTGAGGGTATGCATACTTATATGCCCAAGTCTCCTATGCCAAACCCTTGGATCTTCAGATAAGGCCTTGAGACATTTCAGATTGGAGCCTGCAATACGATTAGTATTAAGAGCATAAATGTTAGAGTCCCTGTATGCAGTAAGAACAATTTCTCCGGTCTCTTCATCTTGTACGACACACTTCTTCTTGTTAAAGCTAACAAGATTTCCCTTATCACAAAGTTGCGAAACACTAAGAAGATTATATTTTAAGCCATCAACAAGATATACATCATTAATAGAATTATTTGAATCAACACCAATGTTACCAATACCAACGATGTTGCATTTTGCTTTATCACCAAGAGTAATAGTTCCACCGGATCGCTTCTTTAGATTGTGAAAAAGAGATTCTTTTCCACTCATATGTCTTGAGCAACCACTATCCATTATCCACTTTTGATCCTTTGTCTCGTTGGATTTTGCCATAAGGCATAGGTTTGCATGTTCTTCTTCAGCATCTGAGTCACTTGAACAATCCGAGTCACTCCAAGCAGCCATCATTTTCTTGTTGGACTCCTTCTTCTTTGCTTTGTTCTTCTTCTTTATAGGACATTCTTTGACAAGATGATCTGTTTCACCACATTCATAACAAGTAAGAACTAGACTCTTCTTAGAAGAGTTAGAAGGCTTACCTTTGGCAAATTGCTTTTTCATTTTCAGAATGCGTGCTAATCCACGAGTGATTAGAGAAAAAGGATCTTCATCATCGTCACTATCGGAATCTTCCGATGGTTCTTCTTTCTTGACCTTAAGAGCAAGGTTTTTAAGATTGGTAGGAAGTTTCCCATCGTCCTCGTTGAGGATCATTTCATGAGTAATTAACTTTCCTAGTAGATCATCAAGGGCCAATGTGCTAAGATCTTGAGCTTCCTCTATGGCCGTCACTTTAGGACCCCATTTTGCTTTAGGTAAGTACCTTAGTATCTTTCTAACCTTTTCTTCATTAAGGTAGGTCTTACCTAATGAGTCAAGGTTATTTATGATTTCCGTAAAACGGGTAAATATAGTTTTAACTGACTCATCAGGGTTCATCTTAAACAATTCATATTGTCTAAGAAAGATACTAATTTTGGTCTCTTTGACCTGGCTGGTTCCTTCATAAGTGACCACCAATTTATCCCAGATTTCTTTTGTTGTTCTGCATGAAGAGATACGGTTGAACTCATCCGTACTCAAACCACAGTACAACAGATTTATGGCTTTGAAATTCTTAGCCACACTTTCTAAGTCAGTTTGGGTGTATTCATCCTCTGACTTATCCACCCTTGTTCCATTAGGACCTTCTTTCTTGGGAATATTTGGTCCTCGCATAATGATATGCCAGAGTTCCAAATCTTGATCAATAACAAACATCTGCATTAGAGATTTCCAATGCATGAAGTTATTCCCAACAAAGAGGGGTGGACGAGAGATAGATCTTCCTTGGCCGAAACCACCTTGTCCTTCACCTGACATGGTTAGACTCACAGATAGTAATATCTAAGATACGTGAGTAAGGCTCTGATACCAATTGAAGTGAGGAATAGGCAGATATAAAGCGCGAATATACTCCAGAAGGGGGCTTGAATGGAGTATGGCAACATTTCGCAAAACTGAGCTGTAAGACCTTACTGCTGATAGTAAGACCTTATCTGCAAAATAGATGCAAGTTAATCCAAAACAAGGAATGTGATTAAGCAAGAGAAACGAGCAATAAAGTAAAGAACAGAAAGAAAGGAACACGAGACTTGTTAACGAGGTTCGGCACAACCGCCTACGTCCCCGCCTAGGGTATCCAACCCGTAGGATTCAACAATTTATTTCACTTTATATTATGAGCCCTAGATACAACCTCTAGAAGACCTTCCCTCTTCTAGACTAACTTCCTATCTAGCAACCCAAACGCTCTAGTGAAATAAAGCTACTAAGGATACCGAAGTACCCTCTATGATTGGGTAAAGAACCCTGTGTATAACTCTCACTGAATTGTACTATTAAGCTCAAAAGAAAACCTCACACACTCAAAGTAAATACAACACTTAAAGAGTAGAGAGCAATGTGAGATTGAAAGCTTGAAGAAGATGAACTTGCAGAAGTCGATGAGCGCAGTGATTGATGTCTCCTCTGCAGCCACTGTCTTCTTCTATAAATAGGCTGGACCTCCTGATTTGAAATTCAAACGTCTGGAATATTTGTTGAGCCGAAATCCTGGGAGATCATCTAGCCGTTCAACAAACTTTTCCAGAAGCTTCGTACGAGCCTTTGCTGAGGAAGGAGCTTATGCATTTAGACGTTGAACACTTCAGCAAATCCTTTTAGCAAATCCCTGGAAAATCTCAACTAATAGATAGGTATACAAGAGATAAGAGAGATTTAAACAAATCCTTCTTAAACAATATTTCTGAAACCAGATTAGGCCCAAAAAATATTTAGGCCCAAATCTAATTCTGTATGATAGATCCAATAACATATGGAGTCTAATAAGTCAGTTAGAAATTAGGCCCTGTTCAAAGGCCCAATTGTGAAACCGAATCTCAGAACCTCCAAGACATTTTGCTAACTCATGGTAAGACCTTACCAAGTCCTCGAAACCAGCACTTTTGGTGTTCATCAACCAAGACTTTAATCTTCTTTAATCCAGTCTTATCATCAAGATGGAGTTAACAATTTGGAATGAACTTCAAAGATCGGCAACCAGTTGGGTTAGAGGAGTATGAAAGGATGATGTCGTACCAAGTTTTTAGCACTTGATAAATTCTTAGAACCTATTAGATTATCATAAGGTAATTTTTCATAATATCTTACTTATGATTGATGGTGTATTGGGCGTATGAAAAGCCACTATCGGACCAAGATTATAAGTGTCGGATTACCATTTGGGTTAATCCCTTTGCACATTAACCTTGTATTGGACTTAGAATTGCATCTCAATCATGACGGAGGCATACGACTAAATAGATGGATCTTCGTAGCTCGAGATTAGTAAATTATAACATATATAAATACGTGTAAATATACATTTATATCATCACAAAACTCCCACAAAGGGTTGGAAAATCACCAGTCAATTATCACGGGTAGAAAATGGCAAGCACGAAAGGACTATACGAGACGCGGAGAACGCAACAAAGAAGAGTGGGCCACCATTCACGGGATCTGCTCGCCTCCACCGATCGCTCATCTTGAACCCTTAGGTAAACTCTCGCCCTTGCAAGGTCATTAACCACCGCGAACGCCTCATGAGGGGCACTGGTGAAAGACCGCGGTCTCAAAAGTACGAAGGCAGGACCTCGACAGGACTAATCAAAGAGCTTCGATTCTTAGCGTCTGACTCGTAGTAGTCAGAACCGCAGGAAGGCGCGCTCATCTCGAGCAATCACGTACAACACCCCGGGCACGGGACTGATGTGCTGATGAAGGAAGGTAACAATTACTAGGTATTGGAAGTCTGAGGCTGCTACTTTCCGCGGATGGATCGTGATGCACGGCTGAACTTGAGCAAGCAACTCAAGGTCCTAGCATGACTCAACCTCGCCATCGCAACCAACATTCGTGAAGCAGTCGCAGCATTATTCGTCAGTCCGCGTCTAGCCCCTGGTGGACCTGGATTTTGGGATTTCCAATCACTTGGAAGTCTCCTAAGTTACAATGCTTAATAAGCAAGACTTTATGAGATAATTAGAAACAAATCAAACTCACTCAGAAACTTGTGTTTGACTTCTCCGCGGATGAAGTAGGGCGTAGCTGCGCCATGGGGGCTTGAAAGTGGGGTAAGGAATGAATGAATTTCAATATAATTCATTAAATTCCTAAAGGACATATACATAGGCTTACACACATGAATAAGTTGGTGAATGCTCTACTTAATCATGGTGCGGGACTGGACTTGAGCCCACTACCTTGCTTTCCTAAATCACAACGGGGTCATAGTGCGCGGCTGGACTTGAGCAAAAAGAAAGGTTGTCCACGGTGGACCTGAACTCAACCCGCATCTAGGGAGGAGACGGGTGTGTGAAAAAGGAAAGGTTGTCCACGGCCCGTAAACTAGCCATGAGCATTGATGGGACTTTACAAAGGAGAAAGGAGCATGTTCGACCTCACCTTGCATATCGGGGTTGACCACTTGACCACCAGGGACGATAGAGCGGCTCTACAAAGCTCGAGCAAAATACCACAACGATCAAGCTCGATCCGGTCGCGGATGGTTTTGATTTGGAATTCTAAAATCAGGCCGAATGGAAAAGCATTAAAGGAGTTACCTGGGTGGGCGACATTATGGCCCCGTAATCTCATGGTCTAGGGGGTTTAAATGACTAAAAAACTTCTTGGAGAGAGTTCGCTCGTCCGCGATTACAACCGATTGTTCCACCGCAAGCTCATAGGGGAGCCCAAACAACTTTAAAGTTGGTGGAATTTTCAGCCTGTCCTCTCAGAAGCAATCGCGTGCCAAGAGGGGTTACCCTTTAGAATCATGAATTGTCTCCTTTCAACTTATAATTTTGGGGGTATCATATTGAACTCCATCCTATGCACCTCAATTTTTTATGACAAAAAATGGGATGTCAAAGTCCACACTTGAAATTTGAAACACATATTTCAATAATAAGAATATAAACCAAACCCTTCGATAATGGAATTATCGCTCGAGGATGGCCCCTGATTGTAGTTTTGAGCCTCTCGGAGCAACATCTCCTGAGCGCCTCGACGCTACAGCTATGCTTGCGGAGGGCCTCCTGCTCGCAGCTAATAAGCTCGCGGAGATAAACTTTTAGCGAGTATAAACTAAGTCCCTCAACGCTGGAGCTGTTACTATCGCTCAGGGAGGGCCTCTTGCTCGTAGCTGGTAAGCTCGTGGAGATGAACTCTTAGGGAGTATGGATTAAGTCCCTCAACGCTGGAGCTGTTACTATCGCTCGCGGAGGGCCTCTTGCTCATAGCTGGTAAGCTCGCGGAGATGAACTCTTAGTGAGTATAAACTAAGTCCCTCAACGATGGAGCTGTTACTATCTCTCGCGGAGGGCCTCCTGCTCGTAGCCAGTAAGCTCGCGGAGATGAACTCTTAGTGAGTATAAACTAAGTCCTTCAACACTGGAGCTGTTACTATCGCTCGCGGAGGGCCTCCTGCTCGTAGCTGGTAAGCTCGCGGAGATGAACTCTTAGTGAGTATAAATTAAGTCCCTCAACGCTGGAGTTGTTTCTATCACTCGCGGAGGGCCTCCTGCTCGTAGCTGGTAAGCTCGCGGAGATGAACTCTTAGTGAGTATAAACTAAGTCCCTCGACGCTAGAGCTATGCTCGCGGAGGGCCTCCGATCGTAGCCTGAGCCTCTCGGAGCAACATCTCATAAGCTCCTCAATGCTGGAGCTATACTTGCGGAGGGCCTCCGATCGTAGCCTGAGCCTCTGGAAGCAACATCTCATAAGCTCCTCGACGCTAGAGCTATCCGCGACGGGCCTCTTATCGTAGCATGAGCCTCTCGGAGCAATATCTTATAAGCCCCTCGACACTAGGAGCTTGTAGCTCACAGAGGGCCTCCGATCGTAGTCTGAGCCTCTCGGAGCAACATCTTATAAGCCCCTCGACGTTAGGGCTTGTAGCTCGTGGAGGGCCTCTGATCGTAGCATGAGCCTCTCGGAGCAACATCTCACAAGCCCCTCGACGCTAGGAGCTATGCTCACAGAGGGCCTCCTGGTAGTAGCCTCGAGCTCTCAGAGCAACATCTCATAAGCTCCTCGATGCTGGAGCTATCCGCGATGGGCCTCCGATCGTAGAATGACCCTCTCGGAGCGTAAAGATAGTATCATCCTCTAGACACAGGAGCTATCCGTTTTGGGCCTCCGATCGTAGCCTTAGCCCCTCGACGCTGGAGTTGTTACTATCGCTCGTGGAGGGCCTCCTGCTCGTAGCTGGTAAGCTCGCGGAGATGAACTATTAGTGAGTATAAACTAAGTCCCTCAACGCTGAAGTTGTTACTATCGCTCGCGGAGGGCCACCTGCTCGTAGCTGGTAAGCTCACGGAGATTAACTCTGAGAGAGTATAAACTAAAGCCCCTCGACGCTGAAGATCTCATCCGCGGAGGGCTTCCTGATTGAACTACGAAAGGTTTGATTCTCTTACCAAGAGATACGTAGGCAACCTTATAATAAGTTGGGTACAGCCCAGACCAAACAAACTTAATTAAAACTTTACACCAAAAGTCTGATATAATTGAGTACTCTTCCGAAGGGGGACGAAGTACAAATACATACTAGCATCTTTTAAATCAAACCCTAGCTAAGTCTCATCTTAACTAAGGTTCGAGGAGCTGTGATGATGCACCAAAAAATAAATAATATTTATATTCATATAATATCACGAATAAATATACGGGTTCCCGCTAAATAAATAAACCCGCATCTGTTAAAAGGTGGATTACCCCACCAACCCCCACCTAAATTCATCAAGTATGGATAAGCCCATGAAATGCCACGTAGAGGACACTTGTCTCGAGCCATGCGACACTTGTCATCGGTTTCGCCACATGTGTCGGGCATGGCACATAACACTTACATTATAATTAAGGCTTGATAGCCTCAAAAAGAGGGGTCGGAAACTAGAATCTCGGGAAGCTTAGGCTGGATTCCCTAGCCTTGAGCCCCCCTTCCAAGCGGGATTAGTCTCGGCTAGCAAAAACCGACATATGATAGAGCCCTGGGAGGACGGTGCCACGGTGGTGCGCAGATGGCTTGAGCTCGGATCGGCACAGGTTTTTCGTACGCCGACGGTAACCTCGTCGTGTGTCTTAGGTAAGCCCGATCGTCTGAGATCGCCTGCGTCCAACTTGATCCCGGAACCTGGAGGAACGGGATTCTAATATTGGGTTTCATCATATACAAGTCATAAACCACTTCTTCTTAGCTTCACGAATCACTTTTTATTAAAAATAGTAGTGGTTCATGAAATAAATTGTAGTGGTTTATGAAATAAATAGTAGTGACGAGGCGGAAATCGGTCGTTGATCTTGTCAAAAATAATATTTATAATCCAAACTAGCAAACTGGTATAATAAGCAAGCAAGGAGTCGAACCCACAGAGAGATTATGCTTTGATGTATTCTATTGCTAACTAAAACAAATAAACAACAAGATTGATGAATATAAAGTAATGGAAAATAAATAAAGAACGAAGTGATTGCAAATTTATTACCAGTGGGATGAAAGCGATTCACCTACAATACTCAACAGTGATTGGTGTTCAAGATCTTTGGCTTGATTTCCTTGTCATTCTAATGCAATGAATGCAATTTGTCTCTAGTTATTCCGACTTTCGTTTGAATAGATTAGCATTCCTCATAGACATGTCAATCCCTTACACCTCTATGCAACCCACATCTCGGTTAGGATTTAACATAAAAGTAGCACAAATTCTTAAAGTACTTGGCAGTATTGCAGTACCAACCCTCCTAAGCAACCAGTATGATGTTAAGGGTTGTCACTTCTTTAACCCTAATCCACACAACCAAAAGATGCTCTCACATGATGAATTACTTGTGTTTGCTACTACGGTCTAATTATCCTCACGAATCAATTAAAACTTAGCATGAATGTAAATTATGTCAAGGCGATCAATCAAGAGAGAATATATGCAATCAATCAATATGAGCATAAAGGTAATGAAATAACTTATGAAATAACAATGGAAATCTAAACCTCACAATTCAAGCATCATGTCTTCGAATCGCAGGTGAAACAACAAGTTTAGTTCTTTCTTGAAGAAGAAAATACAACCATTCTCGAAACTTTAATCGATTTGATAGTACGGATCGCCTACAACCCTTAGTGTTATACTCAGTGCATCATTTAATTATTTCGGGTATTAATTTACATCGAAAAAAATTGAAAAAAAAAATTTTTAGGTACAATATCCTTATATTAATATGTTTATAAATTTAAATCTTAAAAATCATATTTTGAAAAACGGTTTGTCTACTGGGTGTCTTAAGGGTATAGAATAAGAATACTTTATTGAGAAAGGAAACTCTAAAAGAAAATAGGTAGACCCTATAATCTAATTTTACAATGGCTAAATTGGGTGTATCTAGGATAAATATTTCTCAAATGAGCTTCTTATCCTATGTTCTTGGGAATAGGATGGAAAAATTGTTTTAAAAAATGAAAAATTATTTTATAAAATAATCAATATTTTAATTATCTATATTTTTAAAATGTGATATTTTAAGATATAAATTTATAAACATATCAATGTAAGGGTATAAATCTTTAAAAAATATCAAAAATATTCAATGTAAAGTTATATTCAAAATAATTAAGTGAGATATACCATATTCTTGGTGATATATAGAAAATCGTTGGTGATCCCAACTGATTCATAAGCTCTTCAATTCCAATTAGGCCAAATTGCATAAAACCACCCTTTATTTACTATTCTTTTCAACTAACCACCCCTTATTCAAAAATTTTCACTTAACCACCCTTTATGGCATGTCTATTGCAATTAACCACCCATTTTCTCTTTTCTCTATTTAAAAGACCAAAATGCCCCCAAAATTAATTACTAATGTTTATTTATTTATGATTATTATTTTGGTAGAGCTGTTTTTTATTATTAAATCTCAAGTAAATGTTTTGGTAGATTCTATATTATATTTAGCTTACTTTTAAAATTTTAAAACTTTTTTATGTCTATACTAAAATATATTCGGTTTTAAAATTCATGGCCATGGGTTTTGAACGTAAGATCTCACCGCATGGATGATTTTTTTTAAAATGAAGTTAATATGTTTTATATTAGTTAAGTATTATGTTAAATCATAAAAAAAATATTCATATAGGTTTTAAAATTTTTAAAGTAATCTAAATACAATATAGACTAACCAATTATATTAAAATTTGGGAAATTTCGTCTAGTAGCCACAAGGTTTGACTTTTTTTGCATGGTGCCCAAACTTTTCAAAAATTTATCATGGTAACCACGAGGTTTCGACCAATTTTGTATGGTAGCCACGAGGTTTGGATAAATTTCTTATGTTAATCAAATTGGTTAAAAATCTTTTAGAATATAGGTAAAATCACAAAATAATCATAAAAATATATTTTTTCACACAACAACCCAAATTTGGTTTTTTATTTTTAAAAAGTTAACTAAAACCATTTAAATATTTTATAGTGCTACAAATTAATTGCATGATAAATGAATAAATTATACAAAAAAAATAATGGTAGATTTTTTAAAAAAAAAAATTAAATGTAATTGGTTGTTTTCAAAGAGTCATTAATAACCTTTCTAATGTTTTAAAAAGATTATATATTAGATATAAAATACAAATTTTATTTTAACCAAAATATTTTAGTATAGTTTAGAGCAAATATGAATGAATGGTAATTTAAAATATGTAATTAATTTATGGATTTGAAAATAAATTAAGTATATATTTTAAATAATTTACTCATTTTTATGTACTTATTTTTTAAAATTTTTAGGTGATTTTTTTAATAATTTACTCATTCTTTGGGTAAATAATTTAGTCTCCTTAAATATTAAAAGGGTTGTTGATGGTTTTTTAAAAGTAAAACACCAAAAATGAGTGATTAAGTGAGTGAATTATAATATATTTGTCATTTTATATAATTTTTATATGATTTTTAATAAGTTTGGTTATCACACAAAATTTGTCAAAACCTCATGGTTACCATGCGAAATTCTTGAAACGTTTGGGCACCATGCAAAAAAGATCAAACCTCATGGCTAACAAGCGAAATTTCTCTTAAAATTTTCTTATGTTTAAACTGTGAATGTTAGAAATTTCGTATAATAGACATTTTGTAGAATTGTTAGTATCGCAAAAAAAAGGATTGGGATTGTTCTCCCATTTTTGGATCGTTAGAATTGTTGAACCGGATTGGGATTTTAACAACATTGGGTGGAACTGTGGAAAATGTTTGATAGTTGATAAATTTACGGTAGTAGAAGAAGGTGGGTGAGGACTTGGCAGTTAGCTCCATTCTAAAATATGTACTTGAGATTTAATAAGAAAAAATAACTCTTCCAAAATAATAATAATAAATAAATAAACATTACTTCCTCCGATCCAATATATATATATGTCGTTTGACTTTTCAACACGTAGTTTAAGAAGGTAAAAACTATATAAAATATCAACTTTTTTATTAATTTTTTTAATAACTTAATATTTGTTTGTATTAAGTATTAAATTATAAAAAACAAAAGTTAATATATTATATAGTTTTTAGCTCCTTAAAATACGTGTTGAAAAGTAAAATGTCATATATTTTGGATCGGATGGAGTAGTAATTAATATTGGGGCCATTTTGGTCTTTTAAATAGAGAAAATAGAAAATGGGTGGTTAGTTGCAATAGATATACTATAAAGGGTGGTTAAATGAAATTTTTTTAATAAGGGGTGGTTAGTTGAGAATAAAAGTGAATAAAGGGTGGTTTTATGCCATTTGGCCTTCCAATTAAGTATAATCTATGAATAGAACATCTCTATCATCTACAAAAATTTTCCAATAGGAAAATAATCTTTTCCATTCCAAAGATTTAGAGAAGCTAATCAAATCTAATTTTTTTTCCTGCTTTTCTTTTTTAAAAAGTGAAATGAAGAATCATTTAAAATATAAAAACACATAGGGTTCGTTTGGTTAAATGTAGGAATTTCAATTCCCGGGAACTTAATTCCTGGGAAATACAATTCCCATAAATTCTATTTCCCGTGAAGTATGAAAATGTGTTTGTTTGCAAAAAAATTCTCAGGAACTCAATTGCTGCATTTTGTTTGGTTGAACACAGATATTTGATAGCAATTGGTTTTAAATTACCTTTATAACCTTTATATATAAATAAATTCATTTCATTATATGGATAAATTAGATATTTTCTTTATAAAAAATAAAAAATAATAAAAGATTGGGGAAGAAAAGGGGGAAGTAGATCTTACCCACCCCTTTCATGGTAAGTTGGGAATTCCAATTCCTGTGAATTCTAATTCCTACGTTTTATAGTTTTCAAAATTTATACCAAACACATATATTGTAAACCAATTCCTGCGAATTTATACTTCCCGAGAAGTTAAAGTGTAACCAAACGAAGTCTTAATTTAGAGAAGCATTAGAGCAAGAGATATGGTGGGGTATGTATGGATGCACGTGCTTTTTTTAATAACTACTAAAAAATAGTGGAATTAGCTTATTTGGTGTATGAGTTCACATTTTAACTAGCTAATAATTAAAAAAAGGAGTTAAAAAAAGTTACACCAACAAGCTTATTTTGTGTTTATTTTGTTTATTTGTTTTGAAAGTACCACAATATATTTAATAACAACCAAATAAACTCAACTTTTTACAAACAAACTGTTTTTCACCCAATACGGAAATTATCTTGTTATTTAAATTCTTAACTACTTTTACGAACCGTTTATAAATTTTACCCTACCACCATAGTACGAACTTTCAACTAATGTCACCAACCACTACCCCAATTTTAATTTTCAACATAAATCCGTGGGTGACCAAGTAATGTGAAACAAGAGGTCTCGAATTTAATTTGTAACTCTGCCACTTTCCTTGGTTGAAAATCCATCCAAAGTTTACCTTACTACTAATTGGTCGAACCAGTGCTCTTGCCGGCTAACTCCAAACATAATCCTCAAATCAAAACGTTTTCATACAGTCATTGGTCAAAAGCTAGTTTCAATTCTCAACACAAACCAAATTGCATACTCATCAACTGCAAAAAAAAAAAGAATACCAGCAATCCTATTACATCACATCATCAACCCTGCAGAACTCACAAATACATTGCTACCATATGTTATTGAAACATCATTCAGAATACATGATAATAACCACATGAGCCCAGCTTGGCATCTCAAATTTAGCTCTTTGAGGATGCCTTTTCCTTTGCCTTTTGGATCTTCAAAACCTTTTTCACAATCTTTTGCTCTTCAATAAGAAATGCTCTGATGATCCTGCAATCATAGTTATCGATCATTTTACTGTGTTAGTTCATGACCCCTCTCAAGCTGCACTACAAAGAGAGACTGCTTTTAAAATGGTGTGAAGAAAACACACCTTTCCCTAACAGCTATGCCCGAAAGAACTCCACCATAAGGTCGGTTGACAGTTCTTCTGTTTCTAGCTAGCCTGGATCTCTTGTACTCAGTTGGTCTCAGGTGAGGAATCTGCAGCAAAAATAAACAGAGATTAAACATCGGAATCAAACAAATCATTGAGATCTAAATGCCAATTTAAGACAATCAAGATCTTTTTATTTGGTGATCATTGCCAATTAAAGAGAGTATTTGTTGGGGTACTTAAGCATATAAGCTCATAAATGCAATTAAAGTTAGAAGATTGCATTTGACAAATGAATTTACTCTGATCTTGCACAAGTTGCACAAAGATTTTCATGGGCAAGAGAAATTTCACGTTTTTGCTGAGCATTTCAAACAAGGTTGAAAAGCAGACATTCATCTTCATTTAAAACAAAAGGCAAATAGCCCGTTTTGTTAAAAAAAAGCATCCAAATTGATCAAATGCTATGTAATCAAAACAGAAGTTCTTCAGCAAGCTCTCTGCTCTCGTAGCTTCAGAAAACATATGCAATATAAAGCCTGCGGAATTCATCAAATGCCTTTCAACCACCATCAGAAGAGGAGCGGGATTGAGAGAGAAGGAGAAGAACACACTCTTATTGAGAGGTTGCGAGGGGGTTGGAGGTAAGCAAAGGCAAATGATGAATAAGAGCCACAAGCAACTGCTCAATATGTTATGATTGGAAAAAACATCATCAAAATCCATGGTATAAACTGACAGTGGGGAACAAATCACCATTAACTAACATTAAACCGCACAGGTTTTGTAAGCAGAGCATCAAAAATTCAAAATTGATCAAATGATATATAATCAAAGTTACGCTGTACAGCAAGCCCTCAGATCTCATAGCTTCAAACATCATATGCAGTATATCGCTCAAGGAATTCATCAACAGCCTTTACACACCACCAACAGGAGGGAGAGAGAGAGAGGGAGAGAGAGAAGGAGAGAGAGGGGGAGAGAGAGAGAGAGAGCGAGAGAGAGAGAGATGAACACGTTCTTATTGAGAGATTGAGAGAGGGGGGTTGGTAGTAAGCAAAGGCAAATGATGAAGATGAACCAAAAGCAACTGCTCAACATATATGATTTCCATCATTGGGCAAAACCATCATCCAAATCCATATGCTTAAAAACAGGGAACAAAGCAAATCACCATTCACTAAACTTAAAATCTTCAGAATCAAATCAACTATTGAAACAATTAGGAGCAAATGAACAAATAACTGCTTAAAAACAGGATCAGCTTTCAAATCCATTACAACACCACTAAAAAAACAACCAAAGTCATAGCATATGGATTCGGAAATATGTAAATGAAGAACCTCCACTTATCAGGATCCCTTTAATGCATCAATAATCATTGAAAAAACAGACGGATTCGGGGGTCAATCACAACAAAAACAGGTGCAGGCAGAAAACTAAGAATGAACAAAAAGCGAAAGGGGATGAGAAAGAGCATACCCCCTGGATGCGTTTGCCAGTGACAGGGCATTTAGGGCCACTGGCCCTCTTCTTGGTAGTCTGATAAACAAGCTTGTTACCTGTTCCACATCAACAGTACAAAATCACATCAAAAATGGTTTAAAAAATTCACCGAGGCGATATTGTTTTCCGATAGCGAGAGAGAGTGAGCAAAAGGGGAAAATAGAGACCTGGGGTTTTGACGATGCGGTGTTGGTTGGACTTTGTGGCATAGCTATGCCGCCTCCTGTACGTTAGCCTCTGCACCATTTCTCTCTCAGCCTCTCTCTCTCTCTCACTGGAAGGAGATTTTACGGGTACACGCAGAGGGAGGGAGGGAGAGAGGCAGGGGTTTGTGGTGCTTATATGGATGATTGAGGAACCCTAGATCCAACGGCTGTGAGTCTCCTTGCATTTTACTGCCGAAATGGGGTCAGTGATGGATTGGGCCTGGGCTTCACTATCAATGGGCATCTGAAAGCCCAGAACCCGATATTGTGTCACCAGAAATTATATTGAACTACCATTCATAAGTTGGTGTAGTGGTTGGAGTTGGTGTAGTGGTTGTGGGGCTACATCTCATGTCAAGAGATTGTAAAGACCGGAATTTAATTAATATTTATAAAATATCCGTAGGATAATCCGAATATTATCCTCCCTTATGATTATGAAAACCCGGAAAATTTTAAAATTTTATGGATGGCTTTACATTGGTTTAATTACGGATTTTATGAAGGAAATATATACCCAAGCCACTTTTCTCGTATCTTATAAACATAACAGATTTTAACGCGTCGCGAGCTCGGGTTTTACGTTATGTTAAAGAGGTCAGCCGCCCCATCCAAACCAATGCCCAACAAGGAGCTACCAACCCCATTTGATTTGGATGGAAACTAACTGGGCTCCTATTCTAGTTCAACCACCCCCATCACTTCCTTTCCATCACACCCATGCTTTGACTCATGAAGCCAACCACCCCTCTCCTCTATAAAACTTACCCCAAGGCTCATTAGGAGCTCATCCAAAGAAACCCTAACCGTCCATGAGAGGAAAAGCAAGAGAAAGATAGCATATCACCATTGGTAGTCCATTTTGGTGACCTTGCAAGAGAAAATCCATATCTCCCTCATTACAACTCCAATTGGAGCAAACTTGGTGATCTTAGAACCGTATTTGAACCGGCTTTCGAACCAGATATCATGCCCCCAAATCCAAGCTCGTTTTCCCAGCCAAAATTGTCCATCTTTGGAGCTGCAGAAAACTATTTTTGAAGGGTCTTGAGACTTTGACTTGATTTCTTGGTAAGAACCCTTCCTTTCTTTCAAAAACTGAGTTTGAATCTTTTATAGGACTCCTTATTTTCAATTTTAAATAAAATCCTAACTCATGCGTTTGGGGTTTTTGGTGACAAAATAGCAAGGTGTTTGGAAAAGGGTTTCCGAAGGATTTCCGAGGGTGTTCTTGAGTCATTTTGTGGGATTCTACAAAGGTAATCCCTCATCTGCCTTCCCCTCTCTAGGATAGCTTGAGTTGATGTGAAGAGGCTTAGGATAGTGGAGCCTATAATGTGTTTAAATCGGTTTTAGCTAGCAAAACGTGTAAAAGACACAAAACGGGGTACCCTAATTTCAGCATTTAAAATGTCGAACCTTGTTTTACATATAACTCTTGATCCCCTGCATGGATTGGGCTGACGTTTTAATATGATGTTCATGGAGAAATTATCTAACTTCCCTCCAAAAATGAGGACAATCCAACGGTTGGATCAAGAGTTATTATAATTTTAGTAAACAATGTTTATAATGACCCGGATTATAACTTGTTAAGTGTTGATACTTAACCAAGCTTATAAGTCCTTAAGCCATTAACCTTATGTGAATGTGTATGATTATCTTGCGGTATGGGTTTATGTGATGCATTAATAAGAAGAACCTAATGTGAAATAATTACAATTGTTAGGCGCTTGATTCGTGTTTACACTTGGTGCTTGTTGGTTTCCGTGCTTACCTTCGTATTTCAGGTAAGTCCCATGGACTTACTCTTGAGGTTACTCGTGACACATGAGTGTTGTAACGAGATAGATTCATGCATATTTTACGACATAGAATTGTTGTAGGATATAAACCGGAATTATAACATAGAACGGAACATAGGAATGAAATGAACCCTTGTCTTCTCTTTGTCTTTGTTATAATAGGTGGCCATCCTATTCTATTTTGTTGTGTGGTGATTATCGGGATTCCCTAAAGGTTGCGGCGTAGCCGAACCTTCGAGCATTCGATAAAGGTTGGCACATCCTCTAAGAAATTGGTGATAAAGGATGGTGTAACCTCCAAGCATTTGGAAAGGGATTATGTGGTTGATTATTACATCCTCCAAGAATTTGGGTGATAAAGGATGGTGTAACCTCCAAGCATTTGGAAAGGGATTACATGGTTGATTGTTATTGTTTGGGTACCCATTACCGCGTTTATTTATATATTCGGACCTTGCCTTAGGAGCATGATAGTGTGTTTACAGTTTTATCGCATCACGTTTATATGCCTTGTTACGTACTCGCAGAGTATGCTTGAGCATACGTGTATGAGTAATCGATGATTGACCTCGTTACCCTTCTTGTTTTTAGATTCAGGTACCCCCTGCCACCCAATATGCTTGATATATACATGTGGATGCTTGACGGGGTTGACCGTATGGAACGATAGAGTGAGACGAGAGAGAACATGGTACTCTTTTACTTACTCGCTACTTGGTATTTTGCGTTTTGACCTGGCTAGGCCGCGACACTTGTTGTATTTTATTTCCGCCTTTATCTTCCGCTTGAAAATCGTTTTGCATTAGTTACCTAGGACAGGTAAACGCCTCCAACGGGCACGCGTCTCTCTTGGGGTTTGAAATCCCCTTTTTACACTTAACTACGCTTCCGCTAAGTAATCAACTTAACTAATAACTCGTACTCGATCGTAAGACCTAAAGCTCATGGAAGAATTCAAAACTCTTCTTTAACGTTCCCCGAATAACCGGATCATCTGAACCTTATAAATCCTCTAAGTGGATTTATGGAGGCATTTTCGGATATCTAAACTTTTGGGTCGTTACAAAGTTGGTATCAGAGCCAAGGTTGCTCGACCTGAGTACGCACGAGTTATAAAAAAATTTCAAAACCCGCCCACCGTTTTGGAAGTTTTAAAGGATTTTAAAAGGTTTTAAAGGGCAAAGTTGAAAACCCTTTGGAAATGAAAATGAACTAGGATCCTTCTAGATGAGAGATAGGATCGATGGGTAGTATAAAGGCGATAGACATCTTATAGAGATGTAGAACAGGATTCTGGTAGGCAAAATACTAGTTTTCCTTTACACTTGATTGAAGACTCCAAGGGAGCAACCATGGTGGTTGGAGTGGGATAGGATTTAGAGGCAGGCTCGCCAAGCTATCCCTCGAAGGATAGCTATCTAGTTAGCTTCTGTGCGATATAAAACTGCGCATACGAGCCATCCCCTAGAAGGGATGTAATTATGTGAAATGAATGTGCCTATTGGCTGTCTTCCTTGATAAAGACATTGAGGTGTATATTGAGTACACTTATATGTTCAGTTGCACCATGGTTGAGACGAGAGGACAGACTGGTCCCGGAGATGCGAGTGGCCGAGGTAGAGGCCGAGGTAGACCTCGTGGAGGTCGTACCACTGGAGATAGACGGACTGAGACTCAGACTGAGCTGTCTACCGATAGAGTTGGGTTAGAGCAGTTGGTGCGCACGCTGATGGTGTTGATGCAGCGGCAGCAGCAGGATCAGGAGAGTGCACCCGGAGGGGGTGACCGTAGAGAGCAGCAGCAGACCGAGACCCCGCCTGGGGGAGACCAGCGACAGGGTCAGGAGGAGGAGCCTAGATCTGAGGGACGTCGTGTGGATTGGGTGAAGAGGTTTGCCCAGAGTAGCCCACCACAGTTTCTAGGTAGTCCGGGAGAGGACGTAGAGCAGTGGTTTTATATGATCGAGGGGTTGTTCGAGCTGCTGGCCATACCCGAGACTGAGTATCAGAGACTCGCAGTGGGACAGCTGCGTTATGCTGCATTTGACACATGGAGAGTCTGCAGAGTCGAGAGAGAGACCTGGACATATGCTGAGTTTAGGGAGATGATGCTACGCGAGTATTGCACACCAGGGACATAGGATGCCCGAGAGACTGCCTTCTACGATCATGGTTATGATCTCTCGCTTTCTATCACCCAGGCCTTTCAGCAGTTTAAGGCCGAGTTAGTATACTGTGGGGAGCTTTGCAGGACGGGACGAGAGATCGTAGGATGCCCCATCCGGATAGGGGAACGAGAGTCGCCGCCGATCTTATAGTCATGCCAATGCAGAAGGATGAGATGATTCTTGGTATGGATTTCATGGACTTCTATGGAGCGATTATCAACATGAGGATCCGCACAGTTTCGATCCTTGCAGAGGATGGGACGGAGCACCAGGTTTGGGGGAGTGACCCCAAGAGGAATGGAGCCCAGATCAGCGCAGTGCGAGCGGCGAGACTCTTAGATCAGGGATGCACGAGCTATTGGTGCTACACTTTGGAGGTGGATCACGAGCGACCCAGCCTAGCAGATGTGCCAGTTGTTAGCGAGTTTGCCGATGTCTTTCCCGACGAGCTACCAGGACTTCCGCCGCATCGAGATGTTGATTTCGCCATTCAGTTAGAGCCCGGTACGAGGCCGATATCGAGGGTTCCGTATAGGATGGATCGTTGAGATTGTGCATTGATTACCAGGAGCTGAACCGGGCCACAGTGAAGAACCGTTATCCGCTGCCAAGGATAGACGACTTGATGGACCAGCTGTAGGGAGCCGTTGTGTTTTCAAAGATAGATCTGAGATCGGGTTACCACCAGTTGAGAGTGAAGGGCGAGGACATCCCAAAGACCGCCTTCAGAACCAGATACGGTCACTACGAGTTTGTGGTTATGCCATTCGGGCTAACCAACGCGCCATCAACTTTTATGGAGTTGATGAACAGGGTGTTCATCGACTATCTTGACAGATTCGTGGTTGTATTCATTGATGATATCCTGATCTACTCGAGGAGCAGAGAGGAGCATGCCGAGCACCTGAGGATTGTGCTGAGGATTCTGCAGAAGCACAAGTTGTTTGGGAAGTTCAACAAGTGTGAGTTTTGGCTCTCAGAGGTGATGTTTCTGGGGCATATCATATCTGCAACAGGGATAGCAGTGGACGCATCGAAGGTTGAGGGTATCGTTGCTTGGGAGGTCCCCAAGACCATCAGAGACATCCGGTCTTTCTTCGGTTTGGCTAGCTATTACAGACGGTTCGTCAAGGGTTTCTCCATCATAGCTAGGCCGATGACACAACTGATGAGGAAGGGAGTACCCTTCGAGTGGAGTCCGGCCTGTCAGGCCAGTTTCGAGCTTCTGAAGAAGAAGTTGACGTCTGCGCTAGTGTTAGCGTTGCCCAAGGGGACGGAGGAATTCGTGGTCTACACTGATGCTTCGAGTTCAGGGTTAGGTTGTGTGTTACAGCAGAGAGATTAGGTCATTGCTTATGCTTCACGCCAACTAAAGACGGGGGAGGAGTCGTACCCCACTCATGATCTTGAGCTAGCCGCGGTGGTTCATGCGCTCAAGATCTGGAGGCATTACCTGTATGGTACGTCCGTGAGGATTATGACCGATCACAAGAACTTGAAGTATATCTTCACGCAGAAGGAGCTGAACATGCGCCAGAGGAGGTGGCTTGAGTTGATAAAGGACAATGAGCTCGACATAGTTTATCATCCCGGGAAGGCCAATGTAGTGGCCGATGCGCTGAGTAGGAAGACTCGTTAGGAGGTCACCTTGTCGAGGTTGACAGCACGACCAAAGTTGCAGAGAGATCTGATGAGTTGCGGTATCGAGGTCTGGTCAAAGAGAGAGAGTGGTCAGTTGAGCTTCCTCGAGATCTAGTCCGAGCTGATGGATGAGATTCACTGAGCACAGGCAGAGTGTCCACGGATAGCGGATATCCGACAGCGTATGGCTCAGGGGCACTGCAAGTCGTTTTCCGTCAGAGAGGATGGGATGTTAGTGTTGCAGGGTCGAGTTGTGGTACCCGAGGTACACGATCTGAGACAGAAGATCATGATAGAGGCGCACTCTACTCCTTATTCGGTCCACCCGAGATCGAATAAGATGTATCAGGACCTGATGAGGACCTTTTGGTGGCGCCGGATGAAGACTGACGTCGCATTATTTGTTGCAAGATGTCAGGTCTGCCAGCAGGTGAGGATTGAGCACCAGAAGCCTGGAGGGATGATCAGGTCACTTTCCGACCCCGTGTGGAAGTGGACAGATACAACCATGGATTTTGTTACCGGACTTAGGAGAGATGTCCGAGGATTTGATGCGATATGGGTGGTGGTCGAAAGGTTGACCAAAACCGCTCATTTTATTCCGATTCAGGAGACGTGGCCGGTGTCCACATTGGTACAGTCATTTGTGAAGCATATTATGAGGCTACATGGAGTCCCTGAGAGGATTGTGTCGGACAAAGATGGCAGGTTCACCTCGAGATTCTGGAGGCAGGTGCACGAGGCTCTGGGGAGCAAGTTGCACTTTAGTACAACTTATCATCCGCAGACGGACGGTCAGAGTGAGCGGATGATACAGACCTTGGAGGATATGCTGAGAGCATGCATACTTGAGTGGGGAAACCTATGGGTGAGACATCTTCCGCTGGTGGAGTTCTCGTACAACAACAGCTATCATTCTTCGATTCAGATGGCTCCTTTTGAAGCGTTTTACGGGAGGCGATACAAGTCGTCGATATGATGGGATGAGCCTGGGGATGTAGTTGGTACATTGCCCCAGTATGTGCAGGAGGCTACCAATCAGGTTAGGCCCATTCGTGAGCATCTGAGGGTCACACATGATCGTCAGAAGAAGTATGCAGACCGTCACAGGACATAGTTGGCTTTTGATGTAGGCGACCATGTTTGGTTGCGAGTATCGCCGACGAGAGGGATCCGGCATTTTGGAATGAAGGGCAAGCTAAGCCCTAGATATGTAGGACCATTCGAGATCCTGGAACGAGTAGGAGAGGTAGCCTACCGATTGGCTCTACCGACTACATTAGCTGGCATCCACGACGTGGTCCATGTCTCGCAGCTTCGGAAGTACGAGCCCGATCCGAGTCATGTTCTTGATCACTCTGGTCTTGAGTTAGAGCCCGACCACACCTTCGTGGAGCGCCCAATAGCCATTCTTGACCGCCGGGTCAAGAAGCTGAGACGTAGAGAGGTGCCTTTGGTCTTGATTCAGTGGGAGAGGAGGAGTCCCGAAGAGGCTACATGGGAGACAACTGTAACACCCCCTTTTTATATCCAAGGAAATGCTACAGCGCCAGTGAATCCGCAGACTTTAATGTCTGCGGATTATAGGGACATGCAACCATGCTCCCATAAACAAGATGATAATTTAAGCGAATAAAATAGGCGGAAGTCAAATAAATATTATAGCTTAAAATATCCGATCATAGTAACAGAAAATAAATACCAAAACCATAAAGTATAGATAACTCCAAAATAGCTAAAATTAAAGTAGCGTTGTGAAAATCTCAAAGGTTCAAAACTCGTAGTATAAAGGTTCATAAATGATAGCCCGCTCTTCAGCTCTCTCCTGCTCCACTGCTCGCACTAAACTTGTGGAATATGGTCTAGTGTTTCGTGATTACGAAGGATACCAGCCATCCAATAAATAGGATGGTTAGTACATTTAAGACTAGCAAGCGATAAGAAAAATGTTCGACTTTAACTAAAACCAGTGACCATGAAACCGTATAATAATAGTTAAGGGAAAGTGTAGAGTATATAATGTGGAATCTGATAATAGAATAAAACAAAAATGACACATGACTCGGATGATCGCGGAGATTGAATAAGAATACGATATAGGAATTATACTCGAATGCAATGAAGTATAATATGCGCAGAAATGATCACCTTACATAAAACACTATACGATAACATTAATAATACCGACGATAATAATATAACACGTGATACCGATCGGGCCCTCAAAGAGGACTACGACCTACAACACTATGGAAGTTTACCATCCCGCGATGAATGCATTCCGGAATGGGTCGTTTCATGAAACCTTTATAGGGTAAGGCTTAACGAACCTCAACCTGCAAGTTAGTCTTAACTAAAGAAAACTCGCACTGACTAAAAGTCAATTCGCACTATAAAGTACGCATATTTAATTATATCGCAATTTAGTCGCTTTCATTACACTAGGTGATCAGGTACACGGTATCAACAACAGAAGACAAGCATGGATATTTCAAAGGATCTTAATATCTCATACTATTAATTTGCATGAAAGAAACGAGCAGGAATTCATGCAATTAGGAAGATGAAAATGGGCAATTTTCCACTTATCTCGAGTTATAAACAAATAACATATTTAATACACACATTACTATAATTAAAAATAATAATTGCCCATTTATTTATACTCATGCCAATTTATGAATAATGAGATAAATTACATCAAGCAGACGGATATGCAATTTATCGAAACTGGCAAGGAAATTGGCCACAGGGCCGCATTCAACACAAAAGAATAAAAAGGCACGCCAAAAGAAAATCACGAAACATGCAAAGGGCATTGAAAGAAATCACTTGCCTTAACCTTCGTTGATCGGTTGATGGCAACGAGACGAGATCTTAGCACCTATTGAATCCAACGGAAAAACGAATATCAATATTGATATTTTACGAAATTAACTTTACTTAACTCAATTTTAAATTGAATTAATTCTATAAAGTTAAATATTATATACCAATATGAATTCATCGGAAAGCGGGATCCGGCGTGGGTGCTTCGAGATTTCTTGGTGTCGCTGAAACGGGCAAGAATCGAACAATTTAGAAATATTGGCCACTTAATTTAATAAGTAATTAATTTAGGGCCAAAAACGGAAATGATATAAAACAAGGGAGATTATTGTAATTTAAGCCAAAAGAGATTGAAACTCTCTGTTTCACCTTCTTCACGACAGCAGACGACGGGCGACGAACGAAACTCCTCGGCGGCAAACGGAGGCGGGTGGCTATCGGAGACAAGGGCAGCGACAATCGGAGACGACTCGGGCGGCCTCGGTGTTCTCCGGCCAAGGTGGTGACTGCGGCTGGCTCGGGCAGGCCTTCGGCGGCTGCGCTGCAGGAGACGTCTCCGGGCAAGGCCCTCGGCGGCAGGCGGGTGGCTCACGGGAGGGTGAACAGGATGATGGAGATTGAAGGTGGTGGCTGCGGCTGGCTCGGGCAAGGGTGAACAGGCGGCAGGCGGTTGGCTCACGGGAGTCGATTAGGAGGATGGAGGTTTGGTTCACGGGAGTAGATTAGGAGGATGGAGTTTCGGTTTGGGTGAGTGATTTTTCGGGATAGGGAAACCCTAGGATTTAACGTGTATCTATACTATCAATTAGGTTAGATAAAAGATAAATCTTTGATTCTATTAGATTTAGAATCAATTTAGGATAAACTGAACGTAGGAAATGTTTATCAGAAAAATCTGGAGGAAGAGATACACCTTTGGGTCGGAAAGTGGGCTTCTACCAACCGGGCTGGGCCAAAAATCTGACCCTCTTTATTGGGTTTATAGATGCAAACTGAATTTAATTATATATTATACATATATATCGGTCCATCTATATATATTATATATATTAGCGGAAAGAAAATATTATTTAATTTAACTTTATAAATTAAATAATTTAAATAGTAAGAATGTTTAGAGGATAAAATTAGAATAATATAATTATTCTAATTTATATTATTTATCTTATGCGAATTTATTAGCTTCCTAAATTCACATAGTATAGTATAATATTATCTAAAGAAATATCCCAAAAAAATAATTTGGGGTATTTCAAAGGATAGTATATGTGCCAGTTATAGGGGAGTGTTAGACGAGATGTTAGCCTCATATGTAGAGTCACGTGAGGATATAGTCCTTACCTCGTGAGACGGCCGATGAGTGTCTCTTAGGATGTTTATCCTTTAGTTGCATTCTTGATGATTCTGTGTTTATTTTAGTGCTGAGTGTGCACTTATGTGATTTATATGCGTGGTGGGCCCATGAGTGGCCGCTATGATATGCTATGTTATGCCTTGATATGATGTGCTATCACTTTTTAGTGATATTTTACGACGGGATGATTAGATGGCGTATAGATGAGTTATGTGTTGAGGGTGCCAACACACACTTGTTACATAACCTGGTATCACTAGCCCGAGGGGCAGTCGTGTGCAAGTTATGGTAACATGGCTGTGTGCTACTCCTTATTAGGTGAGAGCGGTATTAGGGAACGCCCTAATATGCTTCACAGGTAGTAGACGATGATCCTGACTATATGGAGGAGTTGCCTCGTAGTATGGTATCTCGATAGGGAGATCTTGAACCTAGAAGAATGGAATATGGGAGGGAGAAACGTGTAGACGAAATATCCTTGGTGAGATTAGACATTTGATCCTTAGAGGTGGATGGTAATCCACCCTCCCGTCGGGGAGAATAGATCATGTGATAGCTATGATTTTTGACCTTAGAGGTGGATGCCCACCTCTTGAGGGTCAAGTTGAGACTAGAAGTGTCTAGGTCTAAGATAGTGTCGGGATTCTAAACACCTTGAGTTTTGAGATTTGTTTCGAAAATGAGCAAGTTTAAGGTTCCATTATCCGGGTAAGCCCATTATGCTTTGCGAAGTGGAAACGACCTTTTCACGAGGGCACTCGTGGAATTTTCGCTAAGATCTAGCGGTAGTATGATGAATCCTCTCGAGTTGTGATATTTTCGGCGGTCGAGGCGAGATGTGATGGGGGCGCCCATCACATGCTTGGCACAATCGTTCGGGGCTATTACGATCGTGGCGAAGGCGGCATGAGATTCTTGGACGACGCATCCGAGCTGATCATGTGCCCTTCGGCCCGATTCAAGGACTCAAATTTTAAAACCTTCTCCACCGGTTTAAATCTTTTTTCGTCTCGGGGACGAGACTTGTTTTTAGAGGTGGATGATTGTAAAGACCGGAATTTAATTAATATTATAAAATATCTGTAGGATAATCCGAATATTATCCTCCCTTATGATTATGAAAACCCGGAAAAATTTAAAATTTTATGGATGGCTTTACATTGGTTTAATTAGGGATTTTATGAAGGAAATATATACCCAAGCCACTTTTCTCGTATCTTATAAACGTAACGGATTTTAACACGTCGCGAGATCGGGTTTTATGTTATGTTAAAGAAGTCAGCCGCCCCATCCAAATCAATGCCCAACAAGGAGCTACCAACCCCATTTGATTTGGATGGAAACTAACTAGGCTTCTATTCTAGTTCAATCACCCCCATCACTTCCTTTCCATCACACCCATGTTTTGACTCATGAAGCCAACCACCCCTCTCCTCTATAAAACTGACCCCAAGGCTCATTATGAGCTCATCCAAAGAAACCCTAACCGTCCATGAGAGGAAAAGCAAGAGAAAAATAGCCTATCACCAATGGTAGTCCATTTTGGTGACCTTGCAAGAGAAAATCCATATCTCCCTCATTACAACTCCGATTGGAGCAAAATTAGTGGCCTTAGAATTGTCTTTGAACCAGCTTTCCAAAAATATATCATGCTTCCAAATCCAAGGTCGTTTGCCCAGCCAAAATAGTCCATCTTTGGAGCTGCAGAAAACTGTTTTTGAAGGGTCTTGAGAGTTTGACTTGATTTCTTGGTAAGAACCCTTCCTTTCTTTCAAAAACTGAGTTTGAATCTTTTATATGACTCCTTATTTTCAGTTTTAAACAAAATCCTAACTCATGTGTTTGGGGTTTTTGGTGACAAAATAGCAAGGTGTTTGGAAAAGGGTTTCCGAAGGATTTCCGAGGGTGTTCTTGAGTCATTTTGTGGGATTCTACAAAGGTAATCTCTCATCCGCCTTCCCCTCTCTAGGATAGCTTGAGTTGATGTGAAAAAACTTAGGATATTGGAGCCTATAATGTGTTTAAATCAGTTTTAGCTAGCAAAACGTGTAGACACAAAACGGGGTACCCTAATTTCAACATTTAAAATGTCAAACCTTGTTTTATATATAACTCTTGATCCCCTTCTTGGATTGGGCTGAAATTTTAATATGATGTTCATGGAGATATTATCTAACTGCCATCCAGAAATGAGGACAATCCAACGGTTGGATCAAGAGTTATTATAATTTTAATAAACAATGTTTATAATGTCCCGGATTATAACTTGTTAAGTGTGGATACTTAACCAAGCTTATAAGTCCTTAAGCCATTAACCTTATGTGAATGTGTGTGATTATCTTGCGGTATGGGTTTATGTGATACATTAATAAGAAGAACCTAATGTGAAATAATTACAATTGTTAGGCGCTTGATTCATGTTTACAATTGGTGCTTGTTGGTTTCCGTGCTTACCTTCGGATTTCAGGTAAGTCCGCTGGACTTACTCATGAGGTTACTCGTGACACATGAGTGTCGTAACGAGATAGATTCATGCATATTTTACGACATAGAATTGTTGTAGGGTATAAACCGGAATTATAACATAGAACGGCACATAGGAATGAAATGAACCCTTGTCTTCTCTTTGTCTTTGTTATAATAGGTGGCCATCCTATTCTATTTTGTTGTGTGGTGATTATCGGGATTCCCTAATGATAACTCCACTCCCTTGATGAAAATTGGAATAAGTTTCAAAGGCCTTGACAGTCTGTTTGTGTCAAAGGTCTTGAAGCTTTAACAGTATTGATGAAACACAAAACCTGTTCTATATGATATTATGTTCGAATATTATTTTATGTTATTATATGCTTCCATTATATTATTATATATACACTAACCTTTCAGGAAGTATTTTCGAATATTATTTCCTTCCTTATGTTGTAAATTGAGAAGATTCAAATCGGAAGATCATGGCCTCCGAAAGTTTCTAAAGATAGAAGATCCAGCTCAAGCCATGATCCTCTCTAGCCGTTGGTGAAGATCCTTAGGCGCCGATTTGTTTCAATAAAAAGAAAAGGAAGAAGAAGACAGCTACACACCTGTTGAACACAAGCTTTCATACACTCAAGTCTTCAAGCGAGATCTGTCTTCTTCGTGTGCTCTCTGCTAGTCCTTAAGAGTCTGTTATTTCATTTCAAAGCATTTGAGAGTTACACTGTGAGCTTATAGGATATATTTCGAGAGAGTGTTATACTCAAGAGTTTGTAACTTGGGAAGTAGACACTAGGCGATTAATTCACTAAGTGTAAGAGGATTGTACTAGATAGCATAGAGAGGTGGGGCTCTTCTAGATTGGTCTAGGACTCCAAGGGAACGTGAGTTGACTAGATTGCAATTGTATAGGAGAGAGGCTTCTCGGTGAGCTACTAGGATCCTAAGTCTTGTGAATCAATAAAAGCCGGTTGAATCCTAGGGTTGTGGAAGAACCCTAGGCGGGGACGTAGGCCAAGTTCGTGCCGAACCTCGTAAACAATTCATCGAGTCCTTTACTTATTGCTTTACCTTATTTCCGCACTTGGTTCGACTGTTTAACTTTGTGATTCAGGTTTTCAGAGAAAAGACTAAGTCTAATCTCAAAGGATTTTGCACGAGCTTCAAAAGTCTTGAGAATCTGCGAAAAACCGGCATACTCTATTCAACCCCCCCTTTTAGAGTATTTCTATATTACTTTGTTTTACATTATCGAACCTTTAATTGGTATCAGAGCTTTACTCACTGCTTTTGATCTAACAATCTTGTGAGTTTTCGATCATGTCTGGTGAAGCAAGCAGAGGATTTGCACAGGGAAGGTCTACCAGCAGACCACCACTCTTTGTAGGAAACAACTTTGTCCACTGGAGATCATTGATGAAGATGTTCATCATAGACCAAGATCTGAAACTTTGGAACATTATAGAGAATGGGCCAAAGATTCCAGAGAAAGACGGACCAAATGGAACCAAAGTCGCAAAGAAGGAGTCTGAATACATCCAAGTGGATCTTGAACTCGTCTCCAAAAACTACAGGGCTATTAACTTAATTTATTGTGGTCTTAGCACTTATGAGTTTAACCGTATTTCATCTTGTAGGTCAGCTAAAGAGATTTGGGACAAGCTGGTCGTCACCTATGAGGGAACCAGCCAAGTGAAGGACACCAAGATCAGCATCTTCCTTCGAAAGTATGAACTTTTCAAGATGAAGCCTGATGAGTCTATCAAGGTCATGTTCACACGATTCATAAAAATCACCAACAACCTTGACTCTCTCGGCAAGAGCTTTACAAACGTTGAGAAAGTAAGGAAGATATTGAGGTGTCTCCCAAAAGAAAAGTGGGGTCCTAAAGTAACAACTATAGAGGAAGCCCAAGACTTCACTACTCTGCCTCTTGACGACCTGCTTGGGAAACTGATCACGCATGAGATGATCCTTAATGAAGACGATGGAGAACTTCCAGCAAGCACTAAGAATTTGGCGCTCAAATCTAAGAAGGATGACAACAAAGATGAATCTGATTCTGAAGATGAGGATGACGATGAGGATGATCTTTTTGCTCTTATCACAAGAGGCCTTGCTCGAATCCTCAAAATGAAGAAACAATTCAACAACAAGGATGGATCAGAGTCTTCTAAATTCCGAGGTAAGTCTCAATACAACAAAAATGATAAGAAGACTAAATCGTTGTCTTGTTTTGAATGTGGTGAAACAGATCATCTTGTGAAAGACTGCCCTCAAAAGACGAAGAGCCAGTCCAAGAAGGGTGATAGATGGAAAAAGAAAGCCATGGTGGCAACTTGGAGCGATTCTGACTCCGACTCCGACGATGAGAAGGCCAATGTCTGTCTTATGGCATCAGGAGATGAATCTCATGATGAGAAGCTTGAGGTAACCGTAAGAGAACTTATGGCAAGTCCAAAAGAGGTATTATCGGAATTCCTTTCTAATATGATTGCCAATGAAGAGAAACTTATTACCCAAACTAACACTCTTATTAAGAGAACTGTGGACCAGGAAAGAACTATTGAGGATCTGTCTATGAGGGTCAAAAGTCTTGAAGCTTCTTATTCAGGTCTTGACATTAAAGTCAAGACTCTTGACTCAGAGAAATCTAAACTCAAGCAAGATCTCTCGTCTCTGAGAAGTGAACATCATGACTTAGAGAACGAGAAGATCTCCCTGAATAATAAGATTCAAGACCAACAGACAGCCCTCATAAGTTTTACCAAATCCAAAGGCACTCTTGATAGGATGTTGGGTGAGCAACAAAGTTCTCTAAACAAAAGTGGTATTGGTTACAATCCAAGGTTTTTAAAGAAGCAGCACATTACCACCTTTGTAAAGGCAAAAGGAAGCAGAACCTCTCCTATATGTCACCATTGTGCTCGAAAGGGACATGTAAAAGAGACCTGCCCCTATAGAAGAAAGGATCCATATATCATTCGCAATACATTCCCTGTTCATTTGGGAAAAGAACAGATAACACAAGTTTGGATCCAAAAGGCACTATTTTACCAAATATGGTTTATCCCAATAATGGATCCAAATTTGCTTATTGGTCTAGCCACAAAGGTTGATGTTTGTTTTGCAGGAGATCACCAAGGTGAATGAGCAAAAATGGATTATTGATAGTGGATGCTCGAGGCATATGAGTGGGAAGAGTTCTCTCTTTCATGATCTAAAGGAGCAATCCACAGGAACAATCACTCTTGGTGACAAAGGAAAGTGTGACATCGTTGGTATTGGTAGCGTTGGGAGTGATTCCAACCATAGTATTAAAAATGTCTATCTTGTGAATGGTTTAAAGTATAATTTGCTTAGTGTTTCTCAATTATGTGATAGTGGCAATAATGTCAGATTTAACAAGAAAAGATGTCTAGTGTGCAGAGAAGATACAAGTGAAGTTATACTAACTGCATATCGTTATAACAATATATACGCTGTGAATGCTGATCAAGTGGCACAAGGAAGCTTAACCTGTCTAAAAGCTTTGACGGACGATCCAAAGCTCTGGCACAGGAGACTCGGTCATGTGAGTCCACATACACTACAGAAGCTTGTGTCCAAAGGGCTTGTAAGAGGACTACCTGAGATGGACTTCAAAGGTATTGATATGTGCAATGCATGCACACGAGGTAAACAAACACGTAGCTCTTTCAAACCCCAAAAGGTTGTAAGTTCTTCTAGACCCCTTGAACTTTTACATATGGATTTATGTGGTCCTATGCGAGTCAAATCTCCCAATGGTAAAAAGTACATGCTTGTTGTTGTTGATGATTTTTTTAGATATACTTGGGTTGCATTTTTAAAAGAAAAATCAGAGGCCTTATTTGAGTTTTCAAAACTTTGTAAGGAGTTGCAAACTTTAAGAAACGAGCCCATTGTGTCAATTTGAAGTGATCATGGTAGGGAGTTTGATCAACTTCAGTTTGATTTGTTTTGTGCTAAATATGGCATCTCCCATAACTTTTCTGCTCCTAGGACACCTCAACAAAATGGGGTTGTGGAACGAAAGAACCGCACCCTAGAGGATATAGCCAGGACTATGCTTTTAGAAAATGCATTACCTAAAACCTATTGGGCTGAAGCTGTTAACACAACTAACTATATTTTGAATCGCTGTCTTATTCGTTCCATCTTAAAGAAAACTCCTTATGAACTTTTCAAAGGCCGCAAACCACTTATATCTTATTTTAAACCCTTTGGCTGTACTTGCTTTGTTCATAACAATGGAAAAGATAACCTTGAGAAATTTGACGCGCGTAGTGATGAAGGTATATTTCTTGGCTACTCCACAAGTAGCAAAGCTTATAGAATCTTCAATAAAAGGACCCAGTTAGTTGAAGAAAGTATACATGTTATATTTGATGAATGCAATGACGGTTCTTTGAGTGAAAGTGTTGCAGATATAGATCTTAATATCCATGCAGAGAACGAGGAAGGTGATGATGCTGCTACCAAGAACACAGAGAAGAGGAACATGCAGGAACAGATTCTTAACACTGAAGAATTGGCCCAAGGTGTTGAAGATTCGTCCAAAGCCCTTGGTGTCCAATCCAACAATGTTGAGATGTCAGAAACTGCTGTAACTGAACCTAACAGGACCACGGAGTCAGATGTACCACAAGTCAATCCTACTGGTGTGACGAATCAAGGAGCTGAGACTAGCAAAAGGAAATTCAAATACTCCTCATCACACTCATTAAAGGATATCATTTCTGACCCTACTTCTAGTGTTCAAACTCGTTCTAAACTTAAAGATCTTTGTGCTTTTCACGCGTTTGTCTCCCTTATAGAACCCAAGAAGGTAGATGAGGCCCTTCAAGAGCCAGATTGGATCATTGCTATGCAAAGTGAGCTTCACGAATTTGAAAGGAACAAAGTCTGGACCTTGAAGCCTAGGCCAAAGCATCAATCAGTCATTGGCACACGATGGGTATTTCGAAACAAGCTAGATGAGAATGGTAAGATCGTGAGGAACAAGGCAAGGCTTGTTGCTCAAGGCTACAATCAAGAGGAAGGTATTGACTACGAGGAGACCTTTGCTCCCGTAGCCAGGCTTGAAGCCATTCGTATATTATTAGCATTTGCATCTTTTATGAGCATAAAGCTATATCAAATGGATGTCAAGTGTGCTTTTCTCAATGGTTTCTTAGAAGAAGAAGTTTATGTGGCTCAACCCCCAAGTTTTGAAAGTTTGGAATTTCCTAATCACGTTTATAAACTTGACAAAGCGCTTTATGGTTTGAAACAAGCCCCAAGAGCTTGGTATGAGCGCTTGTCAAAATATTTTTTAGAAAATGATTTTAAAAGGGGGTTGATCGACAAGACTCTTTTTATCAAGACCAAAGGAAAGGACATTTTGGTTATTCAAATTTATGTTGATGATATATTATTTGGTGCTACTAACACATCTTTGTGCAAGGAATTTTCTGACATCATGTGCAGCGAATTTGAGATGAGCTTGATGGGTGAACTCAACTTCTTTTTGGGATTACAAGTTCATCAATCCAAGAAAGGGATCTTTATCAACCAAAGTAAGTACACTAAGGATCTCTTGAAGAAGTTCAAGATGGATCAATCCAAAGCAGCCAAGACTCCCATGAGCTCAACATTATTCCTAGATCAAGACAAGACTGGGAAGAGTGTCAATCAAAAGGAGTATCGGGGAATGATTGGATCTTTACTATATCTTACAACTAGTAGACTTGACATCATGTTTGGTGTTTGCATGTGTGCTAGGTTTCAAGCTGATCCTAAAGAATCTCACCTCGTGGCTGTGAAGAGGATCTTTCGATATCTCAATGGCACTAAGGAGCTTGGACTATGGTACCCAAAGCAAAAGGATTTCACATTAATAGGGTATTCTGATGCAGATTTTGCAGGCTATAAGGTGGATAGGAAGAGCACATCTGGATGTTGCCAATTCTTAGGAGCATCTTTGATCAGTTGGCATTCTAAGAAATAAAACTCAGTTGCCCTATCCACTGCAGAAGCCGAATACATAGCAGTTGGAGCATGCTGCTCCCAAATCCTTTGGATAGCTCAACAAATGCGAGATCTTGGCATCAACCTCAAAGACATTCCCATTAAGTGTGACAATACAAGTGCCATCTCCATTACAAAGAATCCTGTTCAGCATTCAAGGACCAAACATATTGATGTAAGGCATCATTTCATTAGAGACCACGTCGAAAAAGGTGATGTGTCCATTTCCTTTATTTCAACTGATTATCAATGGGCTGACATTTTTACTAAGCCTTTGGTAGAGAACAGGTTCACCTTCATTAGACGAGAGATCGGGATGCTTAACAAGGATGCACTTTCGTAGGGGGAGCTTTCCCTTTACGAAAGATAAATTCTACTCAGTGTCAAGACCCTTGAGTTTTATGTCAAGGTTTGTGAACTGAATGATAGAAAACAGATATCGGATCGTATATATTTGGTTAATATCTTTTTAGATATTTGATCAAGTATTATTTTCATCGGATTTCAAAATAATTTATTTATGTCACATATTTTATCCGTAGAGATATTTTTGGACCAAAATATTTTCGGTTATTTCCCTCCTATTCTAAAATGGTTAAGAGAAGATTTGATTTTTGAATTGAAATATTTTTCAAATTGGCAATGTTATCATTACTTACATTGGAACCCTAAACCCCGTCCCATCACTCAAATCTCTCCTATTTAAAACCCAAACCCCTCTCGATTACCTCATAACCTCAGAACTACCCAAAACTCTTCCAATTCTTCCTCTCCAATCTCTCAAACTATCCTGAAACCCTAGCCGAATACCTCCAAGGCTCCCAAATCAAAGAAAGCTTCCACACCCAAAAGACTTGGCGCCACCCCCAAGGGATGCCAGGTCACTGTTACTTCTCCTACACCTGAACCCACTCCTCAAGCCATCGTCCCTACTGTTGTCCAGAGCACCATCGCTGAGAGCACGACTATAGTAACCAAGGGCTCTAAAAAACGCTCTGCTAAGAAGCCTCTCAGTGCGAAGCAGAAAGGGAAAAAGAAGGTCATCGCTGAGGAGGTAGATGAGGAAGAAGAAGAGGAGGATCTTGATGCTATTCTGGAAAGGGATGCAGCCAAGGAAGCCGAAGAAGAAGCTTTAAGGAAGAAAAAGGCCGAGGAGGAGGCCGAGCTTGCAAGAAAGTTGGTCGAGGAGGAAGTTGAGAGAATCCGGAAGGAAGCCGAGGCGGAGGCTCTCAAGGAGGTTCCTTCTGAAGAGGAGCCTGAGGAAGAGGACGGGGGGCAAGACGAATCCGGAGAGGACGAGGATACCGATGGAGACAATGCTGAAAGGTCCGGTGAGGACTCAGGGTCAGAGGAAGAAGAGGAAGAGGAGCCTGAGCATGCTCCCTCTCCTTCTCCTCCTCCTCCTCCCCCGTCTCCAAAGAAGCGGAAAGCCTCTACAACCAAGCCTGCTTCTCCCAAGCGCACCAGGAAGGGCACCCTCAGAAGCCTTGAGGCGCCTGCCAAGAGGTCTGCTCCAACACAGGCTAGAAGGAAGAACGCTGATCCTCCCGCTCTCATTCAGGTAAATCAATCCCTCCCCTCTTCATGGTTTGAAAATGCTGAAATGGCTGGTAAGTGGGTAGATGAGTTTCGAACTCATAGGATTTGCTGTTCTGATTTTTTAGATATTGCGTTCTTTGAAGCTTTGAATTTACCGTGCATTGCTATTCTTAAAAAATCCCCAGCCTGGACCCTTCTCAATCTTGAAACCGTCTATTATCCCCAACTCACCCGCCTGTTCTATATAAATCTCAAAGCCAAACACACTGACGATGGTTGGTTCTTGGAATCTGTCGTCAAGGGAGTTAGAATCTCTTTCAACTCCTTTGACTTCGCTGATTTCCTTGGCCTTCCTAGCCCTTGTCCACCCTCTCAAGAAAACCCCTCTAAAGAAGACTGCATTACCCTTGCCCGATCCAAATATCTTCTACCTGAGGCATCTACCAACACCTCAAAGCAGCTAACCCACTCATCCCTTACCCTAGAGGCAAAGATCATATTTAACATCATTGTGCATTGCCTCTTACCCCGTCTAAACTCCGGCTCTCTCCTGACCGACAATGCCATGATCCTACTTTACCGAATCCTCAATGGCCTTGATCTTGATCTGGCCAACACCATTTTAGGATCCATGGCTCACACTAGAAAAGCCAGGAAAGGAACTCCCCTCCCCTTCGCTACCCTTTTGACCCAAATCTTCAAAGCTTCTGGCTCGATTTTAAAAATGAAGATCAGCAGCGTCATATGGGTAAGTTCGACTCCAAGAGCCTTGAAAAGATTGGCATCACTCGGTCCCCCCAAGGGACTTGGAGTCTTGCCTCTCCTTCAAAAGCTCTTCCCACTGCCTCAGCCGTTGATGAACGCATGGACAACCTGGAGTTGGGCTTGGAGGAAGTTCGCCTGGATATCAAGGAGCTGCACAAGGAGTTTATGACGGAGATGAGCGGGGTAACCAAGCTGTTGCAAGGTCTGTGGTCGCGACTCACTGATGATGTTCTGGACGATGAAGCTTAACCCTATCCTACCCTACCCTAACCCCAAATCTGAAACATTGCTGGTTTTTGGAAACTGTTTCAAAACTTTTGGTGACTGTTTTACCTCCTCCCTTTGTTGAAAGACAAAAATGGGGAGATGATCTGTGGTGGTGTTAGACTTTTTAAAACTGTTGCGATTTAAAGGTCTTGGAAGACCTTGGTTTTATTTTCAGTTGGATGGTCTTCTTGCTTTAAAATTTTGATCCAACATTTGTCTAACCCATGCAGGTACTTAGTCCGATTTCACTTATATTATATATGCTTGACTAAGTTGCAGGGATGCACAGGTTTTGTCTTTCATCAAGGGGGAGATTGATAACTCCACTCCCTTGATGAAAATCGGAATAAGTTTCAAAGGCCTTGACAGTCTGTTTGTGTCAAAGGTCTTGAAGCTTTAACAGTATTGATGAAACACAAAACCTGTTCTATATGATGTTATGTTCGAATATTATTTTATGTTATTATATGCTTCCATTATATTATTAAATATACACTAACCTTTCAGGAAGTATTTTCGAATATTATTTCCTTCCTTATGTTGTAAATTGAGAAGATTCAAATCGGAAGATCATGGCCTCTGAAAGTTTCCAAAGATAGAAGATCCAGCTCAAGCCATGATCCTCTCTAGCCGTTGGTGAAGATCCTTAGGCGCCGATTTGTTTCAATAAAAAGAAAAGGAAGAAGAAGACAGCTACACACCTGTTGAACACAAGCTTTCATACACTCAAGCCTTCAAGCGAGATCTGTCTTCTTCGTGTGCTCTCTGCTAGTCCTTAAGAGTCTGTTATTTCATTTCAAAGCATTTGAGAGTTACACTGTGAGCTTATAGGATATATTTCGAGAGAGTGTTATACTCAAGAGTTTGTAACTCGGGATGTAGACACTAGGCGATTAATTCACTAAGTGTAAGAGGATTGTACTAGATAGCATAGAGAGGTGGGGCTCTTCTAGATTGGTCCAGGACTCCAAGGGAATGTGAGTTGACTAGATTGCAATTGTATAGGAGAGAGGCTTCTCGGTGAGCTACTAGGATCCTAAGTCTTGTGAATCAATAAAAGCCGGTTGAATCCTAGGGTTGTGGAAGAACCCTAGGCGGGGACGTAGGCCAAGTTCGTGCCGAACCTCGTAAACAATTCATCGAGTCCTTTACTTATTGCTTTACCTTATTTCTGCACTTGGTTCAACTGTTTAACTTTGTGATTCAGGTTTTCAGAGAAAAGACTAAGTCTAATCTCAAAGGATTTTGCACGTGCTTCAAAAGTCTTGAGAATCTGCGAAAAACGGCATACTCTATTCAACCCCCCCTTCTAGAGTATTTCTATATTACTTTGTTTTACATTATCGAACCTTCACCTAAAGGTTGCGGCGTAGCCGAACCTTCGAGCATTCGATAAAGGTTGGCACATCCTCCAAGAAATTGGTTATAAAGGATGGTGTAACCTCCAAGCATTTGGAAAGGGATTATATGGTTGATTATTACATCCTCCAAGAATTTGGGTGATAAAGGATGGTGTAACCTCCAAGCATTTGGAAATGGATTATATGGTTGATCGTTATTGTTTGGGTACCCATTACCGCATTTATTTATATATTCGGACCTTGCCTTTGTAAAGGCTCGGATTTTCAAAATCCTAATTTTCTGGAAAAAGAGAATTAAAAATGAATTTAGATCGAATTAAAAGCTCATTTAACGAATTCTGACCCGAATTTACAATTTTGACGAACGATTCCGTCCTTTTACCTCGCGAATTTAAAATAATTATCGGATGGCGGTATCCTCTTCGATTTTAAAAATTTAATTGATCGAGAAAGTGAGAGTCGGGGAAACTAACATTCGAGAACTAATTTCGGGATTCGAAATTCACTTATTCCGGATTTATTTTCGGGTATTTAATTTGACTTCTCTCCCCTGTTTAATACCTTTCCCATCCGAGCCACCCTACGGCTACACCCTGCCGCACCTACCTTCCCCTATTTCCTAGCTGCAATCAAAGCCCCTACCTCTGCAAAACAATCCCCGCCCGCATACCTCCTTTTAAACTCATCACCATCACCCCGCTCAGCTGCATCCATCCCTCCATCTTCCCACTTTCTCCTTCTCCTCACTCCTTTTGCTGGCCTTGTATTTCAGCCACCACAAGATCCACCACCAGCCCCCGAAGCAACCCCGAGCCCCTAGCGCCACCACCAAGGTTGCCGCCCGATTCGTTCTCGAACCAAACTTCCGGTAAGCCGTTCTCACTCATTTTCGATCGGAATCGCCCTCGGTATTCACTGTCACGCTCACCCATGCTCGATGCAGGTCCGACGAGCCATCACGAGCCTCCAACGATGCCCGAGACTCCGATCGAGAGCTCCGAAGTCGCGAAATCCATCGGTGAGTCCCGCATTTTCCTTCCTTTGTTTCGATTCGTTTTTGAGTTGGGTTGGGTTGTGGGCAAGTGTCGAGTGTGCGTGAGCTGAGTGCGGGGTGTCGGGTGAGGTCGTGAACTCCGGCGAGCTCGATTTGGCATTGAACGAGTACGGGCAGCAAGAGACGGACGCAGGCGAGCTGAGTAGAGGTGAGAGAGCAGCAGCGAGCGCGGGAGGAACGAGCCAGCGGGCTCGGGGATGAGCCTCCAGCGAGCGCGAGCAGCGAGTAGCGAGCGGGCGAGTCGGTGGCGCAGATTGAACCAGCGGGGGCGGGACATCCTTCTTGAATCCGGGAGGAAGAAGGATCCGATGTAGCTTGTGGGCCCAGCCTCTTACTAATATACATATTATGTATTAATTGTTAAATCGGTTTGGGGATTTATAATATGGGTTCGGTTCGGTTCGGGTTTATCCGTTTATTTATTTAATTATTTAAGGGTATATATAATATTATAAAATATTATTTGAGGTTTTAAAATATAAAATATTATTTCAGGAGGTTTATAAAGGATGGGTTGAAATTATTTTATAAAAGTTTTAGAGATGTCTTTGTAAAAGTGTTTAATAAATAGTGTTTAAAAATATAACATAAAATCATTTGGGATTTAAATAAATTATTAGATTTGTCAAATTAAATGTGGCGGCTTGGAAAAAGAATTTCAAACTCGAAAAATAATTTAGTAAATAATTGAAAAAGTAATTTTGGCGAGTAGTTTTCAAGAGTCGGAATTCTGAACTATTTGACAAGGATTTTGAAATGGTTTTGGGACTAACTTGGGAACCCGACTTGTTCGATGACTAACTAGCATAATGATATGATCGTTTCACTAACGACATGATATGTGTGACTAATAGCATGACGTATGATGATTTATTTTAAGAGATTGAATATTGGTTGCTTATGATGATGATGATATATTTGGGAAGTATGAGTATGAAATAATAATATGCGAATTTGGCTAAGTATGATATATATGGAGGTTATTTTTAAACTGATGAGTTGACAAGTTATGATGAATGGTATGAGATAAGAGATGGTTGATCATGATGAATTGAAAGTATGATTGATGAAAGCTTGCTTATCTATCTGCTAATTTGAGTGAGTAATATATGTGTTCAGAAAAGCTATAGAAGTATACTTAGCATATTCTCGTTATGTAATTGGGTGATATTCTATGATCGTGACTACTGTGTGCTGGATTCTTCTTTTGCTGATCTTCTAGCCAGGTAAGTACCTCCGGGGCTTACTCAGTAACCAATACCTCCTGCCTGATGTGTCATATAGTATGTAGGTGTTGCATATGCATAAAACCATGTCATGTAGTATCATGCTTAGGAATTGGACTTACAAATGAGCATTCTTATTCTGTATGCGTTTGAATGCAGAACGACCGTTATTTGTGAGTCCTAGAGTCGTTATTAGGGTCATAGGACAGCCCAGCTTCATCGGGCGTTGTCCTTCTTGAGTCATTTATATATGTATCATGAGATACGAGATGAGCATGAGATACGAGATGATGATGAGATGTGATATGCTATAGCATCGAACTGGCCAGTCTCCACCCTATCTGGAAGGGTGGTGGTGGTAGAAGAGGGATATACCACTTGGTATTCATTGTTAAGGCCTTACTTCATATTCTGCATATATGAATTAGGAGCATGATACTGTGGTTAATATTTCAGTACTCATGAAGGCATCCTTTATTCTAGGTATAGGCGTATTATATGTCCTCAGCGCGGTCAGAGGACACGCAGGTGAACTCTTGGCCTGACTTTGTGGTATAGTTTCAGGTACCCGATCCACTGCTTGATTTTGTGCTGTTATGACGGGGTCCATTCATATGGCGGAGAGTGAGTGTTTGAACCCTGACTTCACCAGATTCATACTTTTGGGATTTCTTCCTACTTATACTCTGTTTTGACCCGGCTCTGCCGCGACACTGGTTGTATTGTTTTCAGAACTTATGTCCTTTGCATGATAAAAGGTTTTGCGCATTGTAGACTTAGGACAGTTACAGGGGTTTACCCCGGGGTCTCCAGCTGACCTTCTGGATTTGGGTGCGAAATCCCGCTTTAAACTACAAATCCTTGATTTCAAACCTTCAACCTGTACTCGGGGTGCAAGATCCTAACGAGGGGTTTTATCCCTCGAAACGTAACTCGGGAATCATAATTCCGGGCCGTTACAAAGGTGGTATCAGAGTTGAGGTTTTGCAATCCGAGTACATTAGGTTGAAGATGGTTTTGAAAATCGCCCAATGTTTTCAAGTGGTTTTGAAAAATGTTTTTTTTTTAAAAAGGGTAAAATGAATTTAATTGGAATTAAACCTAAAATGAATAAAGGGGAAACAATCTCGTGGGTAGAGACCAAAGCGATAGACCTCCCTTATGGATGTAAAACTCGGGGAATGGTAGGCAAAATACTAGTTTTTATTTACAGATGGGCATAGAAGACTCCAAGGGACACCACGGAGGTTGGAGTGTCGAGTTAGGAGGCCGTGAGGTTTTGGGCCTCCGGTCAGCCGTCCCTCGAAGGACGGCATAGATCGTCTCTATGCTTACATATATATATATATATATATATATATATATATATATATATATATATATATATATATATATATATATATATATATATATGATTGGGCCAGAGGGCGATCCTCCTCGAAGAGGATTATACTAATCTTGTTGATTGCTTCCGTGCTGAGTGCTATTGTGCTTAGGATAGCGAACTAATCATTATGCCTTGACTTGAATCATGTGTTGAATAACTGTGCAAATGGGATAGCGGGAGAAAACCTTGTTCTTATGTAATCGGAATTCTTGTCTTGTCGAAATAGCCCTTTCATAATTCAAACCCCCGGATGGTTCTGACTCTGTCATCCGCCCCACCAAAACATCTAGGCATGTTAGCAAGGGTCGAGAAGCATACGCTCTCCCCGTTTTGAGTCTTGTTTCGTATCCCACCATCGATGCTTCTATCGAGTCTCGTACCTTAGGTTGGGCTCTTCCACGGGAAATTTGGGTTGGTCAACTAATTATCTTAGGAAATCGTGTCAGATGTGAGGGTTACTTGAGTATGATAGTGGGGGTGAGGATTTAAATCGTTTCGAGATAGAAGTGAGTTGTCTTATGGACTCATCCCTTTCGATACTCGTAATGGCCAACCATGTCTTCTTGCCACAAGAGTCTAAACACGAGTTCTACCCTCACCTCTCGGAAACGGCGTGAATGTCCTTGTGTCCAGCGAGTCATACAAGCGTCCCACGGGGAAACGGGGTGGTGAGTCGGTGATTGTCCTTAGAGAATTCTATCAAGTTATAATGATAGCCTCCTTGTGATTTCATGAAATTGTATATTGGTATAATTAAGCATGACTTGCCTGGTACCTTGCATGTTTGCACTTATGAGTGGATGTATGTGTTGTATGTATTGAATTCCCATGATTACTGTCTCCCTATGAACTAGGTTCATGATAGTATGGTCAACTCTCGTTGTATGTTTAAAACGTGAATTGGAGGACTTAGAATGCCAGATGAACCTGATTGGACCTCATGACTGTGTACATGTTTAATAAGTATTCCTAGTATCATGTAGGATATATACCTCCCAGTTATAGGCCCTCATATGATTGTGTGACGTCCTAGTCTTACTATGCGAATATGGATGTATGTGATGAGATAGTTGCTATACCAACCCTGTATGAACTGACCATACCCTTAGCATAATTTTTAAGGTACATCTTAGCATGCTTGCCTCAATCCCGCAATATTATGACTTGCTTATGTGTGTATCTAAATTGAGTGATAAGTCATGCATATGATATCCTGTGATGTTTGATAGGTCTTGCATAACTTATGCCATATATGTCCCATGTCTGTGCATACATGTTCTTAGTCTGTCAAGCATGATTGGTGAATGAAATGATAGGTTGCTAGCTTGTTCTGTGCACATATAAAGATGATTATATGAACATATTATCAATGCATAAATCAATATTCCTTGAGATAGTTGCATACTAGTGTAAAATAATGTGATAATATCTGTTGATTTTTATGTGTTTGCGTGCCACAATTATAAGGGCATCGTTGTAACTCTCGGGTTGGGATCTTCTCCTTGGTCTCGTTGTCCCTAGTCCTGGTCCATGTCTGAACCCTTAAGGAAGTTGTGTTGTCCGCCCTTGTCTCTCCCCTATCTCCGTAACTTCTAACCCTTGCGATCCTTCGATGAGCGCCGATATGCAAGAAAGGACCGACGACCAAGTGGCACCGGAGCGGCGCAACGGAAGTGTGATGGGTCCATGACCCCTAGGCCCCAGGAACAATGTCACCGATGGCAAAAAGGACGAATATGCTTCAAAGATGACAATCGTTAACAGGTTCCTCCCAGCAGACACGAGGAAGAGTATCCTTAATTCAAATTGTGGATTCTTCTATACTAATCGGAATTGATGTTGTGTGATAGGCCTAGAACTGACATAATTGAATGTGCGATGATGGATGTGCTGAACTGGTAGCAATGATCACCTAACTAACTTGTTTCTATGATGATGTGCCTTGGTGCTTGGTATGCCGACTTGCTGGTGAGTAGGTTATGGGTTATATGCCTGGTGGTGCTTCTTCTTGGGCTATAGTCGAGAGATTCTTCGGTAAGCTAGGTCGGAAAGTGGCAGGCGGATTGAGGTCTTCGAATTGGGTCATTGGTCGTGTGAGATGGGGTGCAGGAAGGATACGTTACCTTGGGTAGAGCCGAGTGAGTAGGGATGTGTCGAAGATAGTGGTCCGTGAGTATAGATGAGCTTCCAGGTAGGACTTAGGTGAGCAGTGGGGCTAGTATGGCGAGATTTTGAGGGAGATGTCCTAGAGAGAAGTGGTAGTCTAGGCAGGTAGTGTGTGCGGGTAGTATAAGAGAGGGGTTGGCTGAGGTCTGGACTAGTTTCATTAGGGTGATCTTGAGATTGGGTGTGGGTAGAGGTAGTTAGGATAGTTCTAGAGGTGGATGGGCGAGCTAGGAGTTGATAGGGGGATTCTTGAGGGGAGGTGTTGTGAGACGGATTGGTGTGTTAAGGAAGGTGTCTAGATAGTCTATGAGCGGATCATGGGCGGTGTCGAGGATGATCGATTAAGTAATGTCTGAGGAATCATAGAATTTGGTACTAGGTGATGTGTGCTGTGAGTGGGAGCGATTTCGGTAAAGGATGAGGTTGAGGAAGTGCTAAGGAAGAGTAGTGTAAGATTGCAGGGGAAATCATCGGTTTTGGATGTTAGGTTGTTCATATCAGGCTGTACGTGTGATGAGTGTTGAGGTTGTCTAGGTAGGATTGGTAATGCTTGGAGAATTCATGAGGAAAGAATTTCTAGATGCAATGTTGGAGGAATTTTAGTAACAGGAAAGAGTCGAGATTGATGTGGGGAGATTATTGTGGCTATTGAGGTATTTGAAGTATAAGATGAATCTTCGAGAAAAGACGGGTAACTAGGCAAGGATGTCGTTGAGATTTTAGTGAGGCTGTGGACTTGAGATTTAGATAGGGGGATTCTGAGCATGGATTTGGGAAATAGGCAAGGCATAAGGCATTGAGAATGCTAGAGGAAGAAGGTTTTGGAAGATTGTCAAAGTTGCGGCACTGGGGAGATTCGGATGAGGAAGTCATAGGAGTTCAGTGGGAATTCTATCGGTTGGAAAATCGCGGGAGAATTGGTCAAGTTGCGATGTTATTGGTAATTTGAGCTAGGGTGACATAAGGTTTCATTGGGGATAATGGTCGTGGTTAAGGGGTGGTAACTTGAGGTAAATTCGGATATTGCTGGGAAGAGTATCTAAGGTAGGTCAGCTTGAGGAGTCATGAGTGGTTCAGGTTTCGTGAGTTCTGGAATGGGATGAGTAGGTAAAATCGGTGGTTGGTCTTTGAGGAGAGGCGCTGGTGATGAGGGTCTTAGAAATTCCTGGTTGGGGGCAACACGAGATGGATTTCTGCGTTAGAGATGGTCGAGAGTGACAGGTGTGAGATGATCAGTATGAGTTGTGTTCTTAGAGGTAGATGGTTAGTGAGAGTGGTTAGTGGTGCGGGGAGTATGATCAGGTTAGTAAGGTGATTCGAGAGGTCTCATTGGGGGATGATGATTGAGCGGAGTCTTGAGAGCCTAGGAAGAGTAAGCAAGATTGTTAAGAAGCGTCTAGATCAATCGTGAGAGCTGTTCAGTTGAGGACTTGAGATTTCTCTTAGAGGGTAAAGATGGGGTTGGTAAGGGACCCCTAGGGCAAGGGAGTTCTCTATATGGAGTCTTGGTAGTAGATCGAGTTGTTCAGCTTGTCGGAATGGGGGAATTTTGTGATTTGGGAACTCCGAGAGATAGTTTTAAATGGTCGAATGGAAAGTGAACTTGAGATCGGGATGTCAAAGTAATTGACCCTTAGATGGTTTGATGGCATAAGAGTTGGAATACCTAGTAGTTGGTTTGGGTAATTGGCCTTGATTGTGGGTAGTTATGAGGCTAGAAGGGTTGTATGTGAGTGGGATGCAATGGTGTATGGATTGAGTTGGTAGACCTTGGTGAAGTTGGTCTTAACGCAAGAGCTGATGGGTAGTGGTCATGTCTTGTCATGATTGGTAGTTATAGGTAGATTCTCTTGAGGATGTGATCTAGCGTATGCTTTACTTGGGGTCGAATGTGGGGCGAATTCTATGCTATAGATGATGTTGATTCTATGATGTATTGTCATTGACAATAGTGAACTGTTAGTACTAACATAGCTGAACTCGATGGAATGCTAATGTATGGAAGTACTTGTTTGCCTCTAATGCGATGACGCTTGGCAGTAGCATGAGTATGATGTGCTTATCTGATTAATATGATGTGCATATCTCATTGATATGACGTGCTTATCTGATTGATATGGTGTGAAACTTCTGTGAGATGATGTGATAAATCCTACCATGAACGATACGATGCTAGGTATGTTATGTTATGTGACTGTCCGTGACATGAGTATGACCTGGTTATGATTGTATGATACAATTTCTATGTTGAACAATTGCTATGATATATGATGCCTTGAATTGAAATTTCTATGATGATAGAACCGAATTGGTGAGATTTGATTCTGACTTAGAACTTAGGAAGGAAATATGGGATTAGCCCTTAGAGGTGGATGATTCCACCTCCTGAGATTTGAAAATTGCTTGACTAACGTCAGGTTAGGGAATTTTGAACGGTGTTTTAAAGAGGACGTTGTGATGTTTTGAGTTATGATATGACCGAGGAGTCGGAGTAAGGATGTGGCAGGGGCCTGTAAAGACCAAATATATTTTAGATATCATATTAGTAGTATTTCAATTTAAAATGTTATTATTTATTTCAATTTATAAAAATGGGAGAAAAATCGTCCTCGAGCACGACTTCAAAATTTAAAATCATTCCGGCATCAATTTAAATTAGGATTTTTGACAGGATTTGATTTTCGACTTCGAGCCCGATTATTAATAAAAATTTAGTTAAGCTCCGAATTGATTGAAATTATTTAATTCCGTTATCTTGTACTTAGTAGATTAAATTTTATTTTAATTTGATTTAGTCGGGATTTGATCGGGCGAGCGGGTTTTGAGTCTTTTCCGCTAATTTGAATTGGTATTGTGGGGCATCTTTTATTTCCTATTTCTTTTCCTTTTTCCTTACTCTCTCTCTCTCCCTCTTCCTCCCGTTCTGTTGCAACCCCAAACTGGTCCCCCCTTTCTTTTGTTTCTTCCCCATTGTGTGCAGCAAGACCCTCCTTTTCCTATGAAATAGGCAGCCCTCTTGAACCCTAAATCACCCACAATAGAATCATATCTACTCTCCTCCTTGCACTCTCTCAAACCCCTCAAAATCCCCCAAAAACGCAGCTCAAAAGAGCCCCTTTTTCACTGGTTTTGCCGAGCTGCGACACCACCTTGCACCACCTTCCTCACTCCTCCATTCCTCTCGTTTTCGTTCAAATCCCCACCATCCGCGAGCCGACGTCGCGATCGACTGCCCAGGAGCCACGGAGGACCACTCCCGACCTCGAGGAAGCCACCAGGAGGTCCCCGGAGTTGCCGACGACGTCTCCCCCGCACACATTTCCCCTGTTTCGCACACCCAAGGACGGTAAGCTTCCCTCCTCCGTTTTCCGACTTGAAACCATGCAAAAGTTCACCTTTAACCCCTTTTCGTCGCCCTAGGACAGCATCGATTCTCCTTCAGTCTCCGGCGAGCCAAATCGACCCCCCCGACGAGTTTCCGGTGAGATCGACGACGATTCGGTGAGCTCTTCCTCCTCTTTCCTCTCTTCCTTTTTGTCTCCGTATGTGTGGGTCGGGGTGGGTAGTCCTGTAGGACTCGGGGACTGGGTCGCCGCCGACCAGCTCCCTTCTCCTTTTCTTCCTCTCCTTCTTCCCGTCGAGCTCAGCTGAGCTCCCCTCCTCTCTGTTTGGCTCAGGCGACCAGATGAGGAGGAAGAAGGAATCGTGGGCCTATTTCTGGTGGGCCTTGGTTTGGACCCGGAGCCCTTCGGCCCTCTTGTTCCCTTTTCCTTTCTTTCCTGGATCTGGGTCCGGATCCCCTATTCGGGTCTCTCTATTTTCTCTCCCTTCAGCTGGGCTGTGTCCGGGCCTTTTGATTCCTCTTGGTTGGGCTGGGTTTGATTGTAATATGTGTATATTGTTTTGATTTTAGAAAATGTACGTATATATATATATATATTTATATGTTGTGTTTATTAATTTATATATTTTAGAGGATTTTAAAAGTAATTTTAATTGAGATAAGTTATTATATTATGTTTATAAGGGTGATTTTAAGATTTGGATTTTTAAAGAAAGTTATGTCGGAATTATTTTAAATGGTATGATTTTATAAGTTGGTTAAGGATTTAAATTGTATATGTTGATTATATGATATGTTATATCCTTATTTGAATATTATTATTATTTTGGAATTTGGTTATAATTTTAAATTCTGGAAATTAATCGTTATATATTGTGTATTGTTTTCAAAAAGGGTATTAATTGGATTATTTGATTGATGCATTTTATGAGAATTTCAATATGTAAGTTGGGAATTTTAAAGTGAATTGTTGGTCTTGATTTATAAATATGATTTGTGAGCTTAGAGTTATTTTAATAATTTAATATTGGAATTTATTTATATATGGTTTTTGAGATAAGAAACATTCGGGGATTATTTTATAACATGATTTTGGGAAAATGGGCCTTAAGATTAAATGTTTAATGTCAGGATTTAGATAAGCGATTTTAAAAGAGTTGCTTGATTTTCTAAGTTGAGTTCTTTGAGAGGTTGTTTTGAAAATGAGATGATGAAATGAGATGGAATAATCTGAAATGAGATATGAAAAGAGATGTATGATATTTAGGGGCGCCTTGTGTGAATTAGATAGACTTATGCATTTGTATGTTATTAGCTGATTGTGATATGTTGGACATTGCTTGCTATTGGTGACTCTTCCTTGGATTCTGCTTCTGCCTTGTTCTCTGTTGTTCTGCTTATTCAGGTAAGTTCCTTTATGGGCTTACTCAGATTCGAAAGAGATTACCGGCTTGTGAATGTATGACATACTAGGTGTTGCATAAGCATTAAAGCATGCCATGTAGTATCATGCTAGGTTGGACTTGTGATTGAGCATTTTATTTCTTTACGCGTATGAAACAGAACGGCCGTTATTTGTGATAGTCCTAGAGTCTTTGCTAGGTTCATAGGGTAGCCCAACCCCATCGGGTGCCCTGAGTCTATCGAGTCGATATGAGCATGATGATAGCCCAGCACCATCGGGCATGTTTATTTTAATTTATGTTATGATGATGAGACATGATATGATGATGAGACATGATATGATGATGAGATCTGGTCTGCTATAGCATCGAATTGGTCAGTCTCTGCACTAACGGAAAGGGGTGCAGAGGTAGGAGAGGGACATGCCACTTGGCATTCTTTGGGCGCCTTTACAATTATTTCTCGCATATTGTAAGTTAGGATCATGTTAGTGTGATTTAATCTCCGCATCTACATCATCTTTATTATTAGCGTATGTGTATGTTCGCTTGCTGGACAGGGTATGTTGGGGCCTCGGTCTGATCCCGCTCGCACCAAATGTTTTTAGGTATGATTGCTCCCTGTTTATATGGCGTGGGAATGTCCCCCGGCGATTGCAAAGAAATCTGTCTAACCCCGCTAATCTGGCCATACGACTTTAGAATTTTGTTTTGGTTTTGACCTGGCCTTACCGTGGCTTTTGTATCTAAATCGTATTTCCGCTTTACTTTCGTTTAAACTGAATTTATGAAAACTTCGACTGATTAGAGGTTTGAAACCTCGACCTGTACCTGAATTGCAACATCCGAACGAAGGTATCCGACCTTCAAAACGTATCCCGGGTATTTATATCCGGGCCGTTACAAAGTTGGTATCAGAGCCAGGTTGTGCAATTCGGGTACGCAAGGGTCGAGTGTATGTTTTGGAAAACCGCCCATGGATTTCGATGATTTGAAAGCGTTTTAAAAGGGGCAAAATGAACTTAAGATGCCTAACTCCAATTGGACTAAGTAATGAACTTGACTTGTTATAAAAGAGGAGAACCAACTAATAAGGGATCGAGCGGGTAGAAACGGCATTAGACCATCCCTTTTGGATGTAGTCGGAAATGGGTAGGCGAAATACTAGCTTGTTCTTTACAGATGGGTCGGGAAGACTCCAAGGAGATCATTGTAATTGCCATTGACTTATTCTATGTTGAGTGCTTGATATGTTAAAGATTTGATTGGTATGACCTAATTAGTGAATGAATGTTGGACGATCTGTGCGAACGGGATAGCGGGAGTACCCTTCTTCTTCTTATATGGTTAAGCTCAGCTTTTGTGGAACCGTCCCTTTCCTTATGAACCCTTTTGACAATTCAATCGAGTCCTCCCTTCGAATATCGGTCTTCCACGGGAATTGGGTTGGTAAACACATGGTGTTGGGAATCATGATTGAATATAGAGGTTGTCCGAGAGAGTATTGGAAGACGGTCCTTGATGAAATTCCGGGCTAGAGAGTAAGATGTTTACGAGGCTGTCGTTATCAATTCTTATGACGATCCATCAGTGTCCTCTTGTCACGGAAAATTCGTATCCGAGTCTCACGGGAAAGATGGGTAATGATTCAGTTGGGAAGAGTCAATGTTGCCCTTATGGACTTCTATCGGGTTACCTTGATTGCCATGTTCATGATTGTGTGATTCTATATGCACTACTCCTTGACCTACAATTGACCCTTAGTGTGGAATTATGCTTGTATGCTTTAATGTTCATAATGACTATTGTATAGGTTTGAGCTATATTTATCGTATCCATATCATCCCGACATGATCTACTTAGCATATTACATTGTCATACTAGGGCACGAATAGATATGTCATATGCTATGAAGTTGTATAATTGATGCCCTCTTTGTGAATAGGTTCATGATAGTGTGATCGACTCTTCTTTATATGAATGCCTCATAAGATGTACTCTTTAGCATGCTAGCCGATGATGCCTCGCTGCTTATCATTCATTCTGTGACAAGAATCTATAGCATGCCCACCTATTCTGTGATTAACTGTTGTTGATTATTCTAGTAACTGCTATGCGTTAATTGTGCTAAGTGAGAATATGGTAGTGTGAACGAGTCTTGATAAATACATGTTCTATCCTAGTATACATCAATTTGAACTCATGTCCTCATATTCTAGCCATGTTGCTTAGACTTGCTCTATAACTCGTTGCGTTTTCCTCTCGTGCCACAATGTCGTTGAGATGTGATTGAATGAACTCTTGCACACCGTCGTATTAATCAATCAAGTGCATGTATGTACCATATGTTATATTGAGCCGTTAGTAACATATAAACCCCTTGGTTGTGACTTGTTCGAATTTATGCCTTGCCTACATTATCGTTGATTCTCTCTTGAGCTAGGTCCCTGATAGTGTGGCTCTTTCCTCTTTCCGTTCTCTTAACATGTTCCACTCGTCCTGATGAGTTTATTATTGAATTCGATGATTGACTAGCTTTCCGTGATGATCAAACCTAGCATGCTTACATGGTAAAGATGTCTATTACTCTATGATGGCTCCTCGTGCTTGCATGAACCTATGACTTGACACTTCGCATGATCACGCACCACCCTATATCATGATTTTGCACCTGCATGACGCATGAATATCGGAATGAACCTAGTTGAATTACTCTAATTGTACTCATGTTCGATGTGTGCTATTAGTATCATGTGGAGCTTATGACTTCCAATATGACCTGCTGAATGATTTCATATCATGCTTGTACTATAATATGACAGCTATCGTACCATATATGTACTCTATGATGGTTCTTTCTTAGCATGATTATAACCTAGCATCCATGATGTCCATCATGTTACTTTTGATGATGCCTCATGTTTCGTGAACGTTATGTTGAGCTCCTCTTAATGAATCTTGACTATGCTTGTATCGCATTATGTATCGCTAATATCATGTAGGATCTATGCTCTCTAAATGGATCTCGTCATAGGATTCCATACCATGCTTTTACATTGTTCATATGCATGATGATCGTTATCTTCACAAAATCCCGCTTGACTTTGAATCATATATGATCATTGTTGGTTCCGCCTATCTTGCTCGAAGTTACTAGGCAGATCTGTTTCCATGGAATACTAGAATGTTAGCTTGTTTCACAAACATCAGCGTAGGACTTGATTGTGTCTTTGATATGAATACGAATGTTGCCCCGAGATAGGTACATATTAGTGTGGATTGATGTGATTGATATGCTCCATAATGAATTCGTGCGTGTTGTCATAATTGGGACCTTATAGACTTTCTTAAGGGCATCGTTACTATTCTCAGGTCGGAGTCTTGTCTCTAGTCGTGTCATCCGTAGATTTAGTCCATTTTGTCTCCGGGAGAAACATTGGGTCGTCCGCTCTTGTCACTCCCCTATCTCCACTAACTTAAACTCCTACGCGTTACCTTGGATGAGCGACCACATGGAAAAGGGATCGGGAAGACGGATAGCCATAGAGCAGCGCAGTGGAAGCGTGGGCCCATAACCCCCGGGCCTCAGGATCGATAACGTCGACGGAACAAGCTCGCTTCAAGGATTACGATTGATGAGTATGGTATGACTTGCAGGTGGGAGCATCCTATATTCGGATTGCTAACCCTTTCTGAGCTTGTTGATGATGATTTGCACTGACTTGATGTTGAAAGTTGCTTGTTGATGTGATGACTGTTGCTTGATTGTCTGTTGACTATGATGATATGATTCGATGCCTTACAATCTTAATGTGCCTTGATGACTTGATGTGATGCTACTCTGAGATGCCAAACATGATCTAAATTCCTTTCTTATATAGTATGAACTGCAAATGCTGAGAATCTGAACCGGTTATTAGCTAAGATCATGATGAAACTTGCTAACTTGATTCGAATAAGTTCATATATGAAGTTTTACAATACTTGTTGAGCATGACGGTAATTTAAGACTTTGATACTTGTTGCAATGCTTAATGATGCTATTGATATAAATGTTAGTTGACATGATGTAGTCCTTATGTGCAATAATGTCCATGATTGCTTCTTCTTTGAACATGCGAGTGAGGTCCTTTTGGTTGAGCGGTCAGAGAGTGGAGAAAGGTTTTGAGTGATTAGAATGATCGACGGTAGTAAGGGAAGGTTGCAGAAGAGAGGTGTTGACTAGGTTGGACCGAGTGGGTTCGGGAATTTTAAGAGGTAATGCTTGGTGGTTTCGATGAACTCTTAGGTGAATCTTAGATAAGGGATATGGGTAGGATAGGTTGGTAAGGTAGTGATCGAGAAGATTTATTCAAGATGCGTGATTGGAAGGGTTCTACGTTGTGGTATCTTGGGAAGAGTGAGAAATGTAAGAAATAACCTTTGGGGGTATCGAGATCATAGGATGCAAGGGTGCTCGAGTGTGAAAACAGAGATGAGGGTCGGATTCTTAGAGGTGGATTGCTAGTGAGAGCGCTAGGTGAAGTGAGGGGTGAGACTGGAGTATCAAAATGAGTTGGGGTTCTTTGGGGATATTATCCGAGTTGGTGAGTTTAGAGGAGGATTGGTGTTGGCTTGGGAGTTGGGAACGAGCGAGCGGGGTTGCGTTTTATTTTAACTTGTATGATGTGCAAAATTTTCTTGATTATGTGATTAGCTGATATGTACTGGCATGATGTTAGATAGCGACCATGATAAACCAGATACGACCTGATATTACATGTTGATATGCAATATTGAAATCTAGTTGACAGTGACAAGTATTATCATGAAATAGTAGTACATTGCTATCCTACTATGTTGTTCTTGAAGCATGAATATGACTTGTATATATATATGAGATAGTGGTGCGTGATTGCTAAGTGATCGTTATATGACATTGTATGAGTTGAGATGATGTTTGGGAGTATGCGGATATTTTGGTGATTGATATATATTGATTGAACTTTCCTTATGCTGAACCTTAATAGCTTGACCTTGTTGTGTTGATGTGTTGACAATGGATTTTGGTTCATTGATTCGGTGACGAGGGATACTTTTATGACTTCTGGTGTGATGTTGAGACGTTGTGACGATTTTGTTATGTCATTGAGATGCATATTATGACCTTTGGCATGATCTGGAGATATTGATGTGACCTTGTGGCACTACTCTGGTATATGTTGAGACTTGGTGTGTGATGCGTTGATTGGGGATTGGATGGTTATACATCTATGCACTCTTATGGCTTATGCATCATGCTTGAATTGAGACTGATAGATTGATTCGATTTTGGAACCTAGGAAGAGAATATGGGATTAGCCCTTAGAGGTGGATGATTCCACCTCCTACCTTCTGAATTTGATTGATTGATATGCGAGAAACTGATGTGGTGGTTGGGAGATTTTGACAAAATCTTGATTTGAAAGGATTTGACTTGTTTTGGTGTAAGCTGCTTGATTAAACGTTGAATTTGAAAATTTTGAACGGTTTTGAAAATGGCCAACTTGGGGTTTTAAAGAAGTCGAGATTTTCAATGATTTAGATGACAATCCTTTCACTTACAAACGCTTTGAGGATTTACGAACTGGATTTACATTATGACGTCTCACGAAGTGGATACAAGCATTGTATAGGGGCGCTTATAGATTGCTTGCTAAGACCTAGTCGGACGCTATAATGCTTTTAGAGTTGTGACACTTCCGAAAAGTCGAAGCGAGGATGTGATAGGGGCGCTTATTACACACTCGACAAGGCCCATTTGGAGATGTCACGACTGTGACCAGGATGTTGTGAGAATCCCGGAAGACGCAACCGAGATGATTACAAGATCCTTGGACATGGTCCTCGGACTCACCGATTTTAAAACTTCATTCCCTTTGCTTTAAAATAATTTTAGTCTCGGGGACGAGACTTGTTTTTAGAGGTGGATAAATGTAAATACCAAATATATTTTAGATATCATATTAGTAGTATTTCAATTTAAAATGTTATTATTTATTTCAATTTATAAAAATGGGAGAAAAATCGTCCTCGAGCACGACTTCAAAATTTAAAATCATTCCGGCATCAATTTAAATTAGGATTTTTGACGGGATTTGATTTTCGACTTCGAGTCCGAGTATTAATAAAAATTTAGTTAAGCTCCGAATTGATTGAAATTATTTAATTCCGTTATCTTGTAATTAGTAGATTAAATTTTATTTTAATTTGATTTAGTCGGGATTCGATTGGGCGAGCGGGTTTTGAGTCTTTTCCGCTAATTGGAATTGGTATTGTGGGGCATCCATTATTTCCTATTTCTTTTCCTTTTTCCTCTCTCTCTCTCTCTCTCTCTCTCTCTCTCTCTCTCTCTCTCTCTCTCTCTCTCTCCCTCTTCCTCCCGTTCTGTTGCAACCCCAAACTGGTCTCCCCTTTCTTTTATTTCTTCCCCATTGTGTGCAGCAAGACCCTTCTTTTCCTATGAAATAGGCAGCCCTCTTGAACCCTAAATCACCCACAATAGAATCATATCTACTCTCCTCCTTGCACTCTCTCAAACCCCCTCAGAATCCCCCAAAAACGCAGCTCAAAAGAGCCCCTTTTTCACTGGTTTTGCCGAGCTGCGACACCACCTTGCACCACCTTCCTCACTCCTCCATTCCTCTCGTTTTCATTCAAATCCCCACCATCCGCGAGCCGACGTCGCGATCGACTGCCCAGGAGCCACGGAGGACCACTCCCGACCTCGAGGAAGCCACCAGGATGTCCCCGGAGTTGCCGACGACGTCTCCCCCGTACACATTTCCCCTGTTTCGCACACCCAAGGACGGTAAGCTTCCCTCCTCCGTTTTCCGACTTGAAACCACGCAAAAGTTCACCTTTAACCCCTTTTCGTCGCCCTAGGACAGCATCGATTCTCCTTCAGTCTCCAGCGAGCCAAATCGACCCCCCCGACGAGTTTCCGGTGAGATCGACGACGATTCGGTGAGCTCTTCCTCCTCTTTCCTCTCTTCCTTTTTGTCTCCGTATGTGTGGGTCGGGGTGGGTAGTCTTGTAGGACTCGGGGACTGGGTCGCCGCCGACCAGCTCCCTTCTCTTTTTCTTCCTCTCCTTCTTCCCGTCGAGCTCAGCGGAGCTCCCCTCCTCTCTGTTTGGCTCAGGCGACCAGATGAGGAGGAAGAAGGAATCGTGGGCCTATTTCTGGTGGGCCTTGGTTTGGACCCGGAGCCCTTCGGCCCTCTTGTTCCCTTTTCCTTTCTTTCCTGGATCTCGGTCCGGATCCCCTATTCGGGTCTCTCTTTTCTTCTCTCCCTTCTGCTGGGCTGTGTCCGGGCCTTTTGATTCCTCTTGGTTAGGCTGGGTTTGATTGTAATATGTGTATATTGTTTTGATTTTAGAAAATGTACGTATATATATATTTATATGTTGTGTTTATTAATTTATATATTTTAGAGGATTTTAAAAGTAATTTTAATTGAGATAAGTTATTATATTATGTTTATAAGGGTGATTTTAAGATTTGGATTTTTAAAGAAAGTTATGTCGGAATTATTTTAAATGGTATGATTTTATAAGTTTGTTAAGGATTTAAATTGTATATGTTGATTATATGATATGTTATATCCTTATTTGAATATTATTATTATTTTGGAATTTGGTTATAATTATAAATTCTGGAAATTAATCGTTATATATTGTGTATTGTTTTCAAAAAGGGTATTAATTGGATTATTTAATTGATGCATTTTATGAGAATTTCAATATGTAAGTTGGGAATTTTAAAGTGAATTGTAGGTCTTGATATATAAATATGATTTGTGAGCTTAGAGTTGTTTTAATAATTGAATATTGGAATTTATTTATATATGGTTTTTGAGATAAGAAACATTCCGGGATTATTTTATAACATGATTTTGGGAAAATGGGCGTTAAGGTTAAATGTTTAATGTCGGGATTTAGATAAGCGATTTTAAAAGAGTTGTTTGATTTTCTAAGTTGAGTTCTTTGAGAGGTTGTTTTGAAAATGAGATGATGAAATGAGATGGAATAATCTGAAATGAGATATGAAAAGAGATGTATGATAGTTAGGGGCGCCTTGTGTGAATTAGATAGACTTATGCATTTGTATGTTATTAGGTGATTGTGATATGTTGGACATTGCTTGCTATTGGTGACTCTTACTTGGATTCTGCTTCTGCCTTGTTCTCTGCTGTTCGGCTTATTCAGGTAAGTTCCTTTATGGGCTTACTCAGATTCGAAAGAGATTACCGGCTTGTGAATGTATGACATACTAGGTGTTGCATAAGCATTAAAGCATGCCATGTAGTATCATGCTAGGTTGCACTTGTGATTGAGCATTTTATTTCTTTACGCGTATGACACAGAACGACCGTTATCTGTGATAGTCCTAGAGTCTTTGCTAGGGTCATAGGGTAGCCCAGCCCCATCGGGTGCCCTGAGTCTATCGAGTCGATATGAGCATGATGATAGCCCAGCACCATCGGACATGTTTATTTTAATTTATGTTATGATGATGAGACATGATATGATGATGAGACTTGATATGATGATGAGATATGATATGCTATAGCATCGAACTGGCCAGTCTCTGCACTAACGGAAAGGGGTGCAGAGGTAGGAGAGGGACATGCCACTTGGCATTCTTTGGGCGCCTTTACAGTTATTTCTCGCATATTGTAAGTTAGGATCATGTTAGTGTGATTTAATCTCCGCATCTGCATCATCTTTATTATTAGCGTATGTGTATGTTCGCTTGCTGGACAGGGTGTGTTGGGGCCTCGGTCTGATCCCGCTCGCACCAATTGTTTTTAGGTATGATTGCTCCCTGTTTATATGGCGTGTGAATGTCCCCCGACGATTGCAAAGAAATCTGTCTAACCCCGCTAATCTGGCTATACGACTTTAGAATTTTGTTTTGGTTTTGACCCGGCCTTGCCGTGGCTTTTGTATCTAAATCGTATTTCCGCTTTACTTTCGTTTAAACTGAATTTATGAAAACTTCGACTGATTAGAGGTTTGAAACCTCGACCTGTACCTGAATTACAACATCCGAACGAAGGTATCCGACCTTCGAAACGTATCCCGGGTATTTATATCCGGGCCGTTACAGGGCCCATATTACATTCTTGCTACGGTCTTTTGAGGATATTATGATCACGACAACGGTACTGTTTGGATCTCATAGGGGCACTTGTGAGATGCTTACGGGATCAATTGCATGATCCTTGGACTCACCAATTTCAAACTTCATCCCCAGTTTTAAAATGATTTTAGTCTCAGGGACGAGACTTGTTTTTAGAGGTGGATGATGTAAAGGCTCGGATTTTCAAAATCCTAATTTTTTGGAAAAAGAGAATTAAAAATGAATTTAGATCGAATTAAAAGCTCGTTTAACGAATTCTGACCCGAATTTAAAATTTTGACGAACGATTTCGTCCTTTTACCTCGCGAATTTAAAATAATTATCGGATGGCGGTATCCTCTTCGATTTTAAAAATTTAATTGATCGAGAAAGCGAGAGTCGGGGAAACTAACATTCGAGAACTAATTTCGGGATTCGAAATTCACTTATTCCGGATTTATTTTCGGGTATTTAATTTGACTTCTCTCCCCTATTTAATACCTTTCCCATCTGAGCCATCCTACGACTGCACCCTGCCGCACCTACCTTCCCCTATCTCCTAGCTGCAATCAAATCCCCTACCACTACAAAACCATCCCCGCCCGCATACCTCCTTTTAAACTCATCACCATCACCCCGCTCAGCTGCATCCATCCCTCCATCTTCCCACTTTCTCCTTCTCCTCACTCCTTCTGCTGGCCTTGTATTTCAGCCGCCATAAGAGCCACCACCAGCCCCCGAAGCAACCCCGAGCCCCTAGCGCCACCACAAAGGTCGCCGCCCGATTCGTTCTCGAACCAAACTTCCGGTAAGCCGTTCTCACTCGTTTTCGATCGGAATCGCCCTCGGACTTCACTGTCACGCTCACCCATGCTCGATGCAGGTCCAACGAGCCAACGCGAGCCTCCAACGACGCCCGAGACTCCGATCGAGAGCTCTGAAGTCGCGAAATCCATCGGTGAGTCCCGCCTTTTCATTCCTCTGTTTCGATTCATTTCTGACTTGGGTCGGGCTGTGGGCGAGTGTCGAGTGTGTGTGAGCTGAGTGCGGGCTGTCGAGTGAGCTCGTGAACTCCGGCGAGAGCTCCGACGAGCTCAATTTGGCGTTGAGCGAGTGCGAGCAGCAAGAGACGGACGCGGGCGAGCTGAGTAGAGGCGAGAGAGCAGCAGCGAGCGCGGGAGGAACGAGCCAGCGGGCTCGGGGATGAGCCTCCAGTGAACGCGAGCAGTGAGTAGCGAGTGGGCGAGTTGGTGGCGCATATTGAACCAGCGGGGGCGGGACGTCCTTCTTGAATCCTGGAGGAAGAAGGATCCGAGGTGACTTGTGGGCCCACCCTCTTACTAATATACATATTATGTATTAATTGTTAAACCGGTTTTGAGATTTATAATATGGGTTCGGTTCGGTTCGGGTTTATCCATTTATTTATTGTATTATTTAAGGGTATATATAATATTAGAAAATATTATTTGTGGTTTTAAAATATAAAATATTATTTCGGGAGGTTTATAAAGGATGGGTTAGAATTATTTTATAAAAGTTTTAGAGATGTCTTTGTAAAAGTGTTAAATAAATGGTGTTTAAAAATATAACATAAAATCATTTGGGATTTAAATAAATTATTAGATTTGTCAAATTAAATGTGGCGGCTTGGAAAAAAGAATTTCAAACTTGAAAAATGATTTAGTAAGTAATTGAAAAAGTAATTTTGGCAAGTAGTTTTCAAGAGTCGGAATTCTGAACTATTTGACAAGGATTTTGAAATGGTTTTGGGACTAACTTGGGAACCCGACTTGTTCGATGACTAACTAGCATGATGATATGATTGTTTGACTAACGACATTATATGTGTGACTAATAGCATGACGTATGATGATTTATTTTAAGAGATTGAATATTGGTTGCTTATGATGATGATGATATATATGGGAAGTATGAGTATGAAATAATAATATGCGAATTTGGCTAAGTATGATATATATATATATATATATATATATATATATATATATATATATATATATATATATGGAGGTTATTTTTAAACTGATGAGTTGACAAGTTATGATGAATGGTATGAGATAAGAGATGGTTGATCGTGTTGAATTGAAAGTATGATTGATGAAAGCTTGCTTATCTATCTGCTAATTTGAGTGAGTAATATATGTGTTCAGAAAAGCTATAGAAGTATACTTAGCATATTCTCGTTATGTAATTAGGTGATATTCTGTGATCGTGACTACTGTGTGCTGGATTCTTCTTTTGCTGATGTTCTAGCCAGGTAAGTACCTCCGGGGCTTACTCAGTAACCAATACCTCCTGCCTGATGTGTCATATAGTATGTAGGTGTTGCATATGCATAAAAGCATGTCATGTAGTATCATGCTTAGGAATTGGACTTACGAATGATCATTCTTATTCTGTATGTGTTTGAATGCAGAACAACCGTGATCTGTGACTCCTAGAGTCGTTGTTAGGGTCATAGGACAGCCCAGCTTCATCGGGCGTTGTCCTCCTTGAGTCATTTATATATGTATCATGAGATACGAGATGAGCATGAGATACGCTATGATGATGAGATGTGATATGCTATAGCATTGAACTGGAAAGGGGGTGGTGGTAGAAGAGGGATATACCACTTGGTATTCATTGTTAAGGCCTTACTTCATATTCTGCATATATGAATTAGGAGCATGATAGTGTGGTTAATATTTCAGTACTGCATGAAGGCATCCTTTTTTCTAGGTATAGGTGTATTATATGTCCTCAGCGCGGTCAGAGGACCTGCAGGCGAACTCTTGGCCTGACTTTGTGGTATAGTTTCAGGTACCCGATCCACTGCTTGATTTTGTGCTCTTATGACGGGGTCCATTCATATGGCGGAGAGTGAGTGTTTGAACCCTGACTTCACCAGATTCATACTTTTGGGATTTCTTCCTACTTATACTCTGTTTTGACCCGGCTCTGCCGCGACACTGGTTGTATTGTTTTCAGAACTTATGTCCTTTGCATGATAAAAGGTTTTGCGCATTGTAGACTTAGGACAGGTACAGGGGTTTACCCTGGGGTCTCCAGCTGACCTTCCGGATTTGGGTGCGAAATCCCGCTTTAAACTACAAATCCTTGATTTCAAACCTTCAACATGTACTCGGGGCGCAAGATCCTAACGAGGGGTTTTATCCCTCGAAACGTAACTCGGGAATCATAATCCCAGGCCGTTATAACCTTAGGAGCATGATAGTGTGTTTACAGTTTTATCGCATCACGTTTATATGCCTTGTTACGTACTCGCAGAGAATGCTTGAGCATACGTGTATGAGTAATCGATGATTGACCCCGTTACCCTTCTTGTTTTTAGATTCAGGTACCCCTGCCACCCGATATGCTTGATATATACATGTGGATGCTTGATGGGGTTGACCATATGGAACGATAGAGTGAGACGAGAGAGAACATGATACTCTTTTACTTACTCGCTACTTGGTATTTTGCGTTTTGACCCGGCTAGGCCGTGACACTTGTTGTATTTTATTTCCGCCTTTATCTTCCGCTTGAAAACCGTTTTGCGTTAGTTACCTAGGACAGATAAACGCCTCCAACGGGCACGCGTCTCTCTTGGGGTTTGAAATCCCCTTTTTACACTTAACTACGCTTCCGCTAAGTAATCAACTTAACTAATAACTCGTACTTGGTCGTAAGACCTAAAGCTCACGAAAGAATTCAAAACTCTTCTTTAACGTTCCCCGAATAACCGGATCATCTGAACCTTATAAATCCTCTAAGTGGATTTATGGAGGCATTTTCGGATATCCAAACTTTTGGGTCGTTACAAGGTTTGAAGTTCGAATCCCCTTGGAAACATAGATTCGCTTGTGAGTGGGAGGGTCTACCCCTTAAATGGGCCACACAGTACCCGATCCAGATGTAGAGCTACTGAGTCGATCGAACTGGACTAAAATCAGAAATTAAATTGAACTTTTGAGGCGGTCGAAAATAATACTCCCTCGTTACATCTATACTCTAAAGCAAGGGCGGCCACAAGGGGGCAGCCGCCCCCTTCGGGCGATGGAGTTTCGTAGTATTATTTAAAAAAAATAAAAAAATGTGAACATGTTGTTGCAGGAGGCTTGATATGTCAAGTAATTACAAATAATAAAGATGTAATAAATGTAATCCAACTCCTGGCCTAAGCAAATAATTACAAGACTTCCTCCCGTTGTAGTGGAAGGGTAGTCAGGATCGATCCACGAGGAGGCGTGTCAGCGGGATCCTAGTAGCGTTGGAAATCTCAAGTTTGCGTCGACCAGTAGCCTCGATTTCGACCTTGGGCCTCGATGTCGGCCTCGGTTGTCGATGTTCTCTACAACAGAAGACCTGCAGAGACAAAAACAAGTGGTCGATATCGACTGGTGGGGGTCGATATCGATGTCAGTCCACGAAATCGACTGGCTCAGAAGGCTGCCAGTCGACACAGAAGGGTCGATATCGATGTCTGGTGTCGATATCGATGCTTGCAGAAGTTTCCCAGGAGTCTCGAGATCGACTCAGAAAACCGTCGATCTATCAGTTTTGGTCGATATCGACCTCTGCTGTCGATATCGATGTCTCCCTGCAGTGGTTTAGTTCTTTGTCGGCAAAGAAAAGCCGAAGATTTAAGAATGGAGAGAGAAGCAATGAACAGAAATAACAGTGGGTTTTGGTGTGTATAAACTATGTAAAAAGGCAACTCCTAGGATTAGGGTTTACCACAACGTTAACCAATGCATGCGATGAGATAAATAAGACGGACAATTGCGCTATTTCTCCCGAGGGACAAGCTTTCGCCGTACACCAACTCTTAGGATTACTGTTTCAAATAAACCTAATTGTCTCTACCAATTTTATGTTTATAACTCAAGTTGTTAGCATGAATCCCTTTTCTTTCGATTAGGACTAAACATAGAATCGTTGGAGGAGAGATAGACACAACGATATCAACATCAAATACTTACCTCAAGCGTGCATGGCTAACGTCGGGCTCACCCCGACCCTAAGAGCTTTGGGGAACTACTCGCTTCTCATCATGGAACTCATTGTCAATTGAAAGGAAGAAACTTGCATTAAACTAAACTTCGAAGCTTTACAACTCAACGTCAACTTTTGCAAACGTCAAACCCTAAAACTTCTCTCTAACTCTAACTCTATTGTCTATGTCTTGGGTGATTCGATTGTTCTCGCTTATTATTGGATGATGTAACAAATCAGCCCTAGGGCTTTATTTATAGGCTACTAATCCTCGCTATCCAAGGATTGTAACTCCTATCTAAACTATGAACTCTATCCGAACAATTAGGATAGGTCTTTTATTTTGATAAAAACTTAATGGTAAAAGATAAATAAAACTTCAGCTGTCCTCTATCTTTGAAAGTATGAGATAAATCCGTGCCTCCTTGAAGATATAGTTCCCATCCGCATTCGAAATCGAGTCTATCTTCTGTCGAGATAAGGGGTCGATATCGACACCAGAGGTCGATATCGAGGTCTCTGTTCCTGCTCGACTTGTTCAGCTCTGGTCAATTTCTATGTTGAGGTCGATATGGGGGTCGATATCGACACTGTGGGTCGATATCTAGGTCTAAGGTCGATATCTACCTCTTCTCAACTTTACTTGGCTTCTTCGTTTTGACTCCGTTTTCGCTCGAATTCCTGCATGGTTAGCTCAAAACTTGTGTAGACTCTATTTCTTGCATTTTAGCCCATTCTTACACAAGTTTATATACTTTTGAACCTTTTCTTTGGAGATCGAATGAAATATGAAGTCAAAAGATGCAATAAAAGAAGGTGCAAATGTGTACATCAAAACACCCCATACTTAGACATGCTTGTCCTCAAGCAATAACCAAGCAATAACCAACACCTACAACACATCCTTCAAGTCTTCGCCCTTGTCAAAAGCAACATCATAAGCGGTAGCAAAGCAAAGCAAGTGAATTTAACGTCATAGCACATATTTTGATGATCCATAGGCATATGCAATTTTGATCCAACCTCACAGGGATAATGTGTTTGCACTCAACTCTCATGTGTTTAGGCTATGGGGATCAACTCTCAACTCAATTCCATATACAATCTCATAAACATTGCAATTTATAATAATCCACTTCGCAACCAATTATGAAAATGCAATAAGAATCATCAGGAGGACTTTCGCTCAATGGAAGACTTCATAGAAGACTCCATTCGGCGGGGTTGTAATGGGGCTTGGTATGAAATAAAAGGTATGGAATTATTTGGCTATGTGGTGCTTTTATAATTCGGGAATCAAGACTCCTAAATCTCAACACTTGCAATACCCAAACCATAACTCTTCATAATAATGCTCTTAAAGATGCCTTCCATCAACCCTTCTTCCAAGTTCTAATATACCTCTCAAAAATATAACATTTGTATGAATAAAAGACTTAAGGATTATGGCTCATGCACTATATATATATATCCCCTTTTTTTTTCTTTTTTTTTTCGGAAAAAATACTAAAGCTATGTGCATTTATATGGTGAGCCAAAAAATCCTTTTACAAAATATGACAAAATGTAAATATGTACTATCCTATAATCTCCTCGCTCAAAACTGGACATTATGCTCTTTTCTTTCCACAAGGCATTAGTCCAACCAATCTAAGTCTCAATTCCCAAATGGGGGTCAGGCTCAATTTGGCTAGGGATAATTTTGTGGAGTTTGCAATTTCAGGCTCAGGCTAATGTTCTGGCTTCAAGCAGGGATAATGCAGGGTAGGTAAAGAGAGGATAAAAATGGCTTAAAAGATGCCTCCATCATTTAATTCTCGTAAACATAAACATATATATGCATTGGTTTTGAATAACTATCACAACATTTAGAAATGCATAGGAAGAGTAGATTCACTCAAGAAAGCGGAGGGATTTTTGATGTTCTCCCTATAGGTCAAAATTCTCACAAGGACAATTTTTGTTGGATTTGCTTTTTAGCCTAGGATCATATGTGCTCAATTTCATCACAAGTTCACAATCTACATAAAAATTTTAAGGACTTAGGCTAAACCATCCAAATATGCCATAGGGTTTACATGATTAAGTCAACTATTGAGTTTTCATCATAGGAAATCTAAGTAGGGTTAAAAAAACAAAAAATAAAAAATAAACATGCATTTTTTTGTATTTTTGACATTTTTCTATTTTTTTGATTTTGACATTTTATAAAAGTAAGACTAAAAATTTAAACATGAATGCAATGCGAAGAAGAAACCAAGTTAAGACCATAAGACATGTTTTTTCCCCCACCCCATACTTAAAATATACAGTGTCCTCACTGTATAAAAAAGAAAAACAAGGGTAGAGAGAGACTTACAGTGCAACCTGCGGATTCAGGTCGATTTCAGGTTAGGTCGATGCCAGAAGTCGATATCTAGGTCAGAGGTCGATGTCGACTGCATCTGTCGAAGTCGAGGAAGAAGATGAAGACAAGGGTTGCCTGATTGAGGTCGATATCGAGTATTGGGGTCGATATCGACCTCGCTTTTTCGCTCCTAAGTCCTCGATGTCGACTCCAGGAGGTGGCTTGACCTTGGGGGTCGATTTCAACTGGCCTGGTCGATTTCGACTGCCTCTACAGAAGCTTCTGCAGACTGCCTCTGCAGAAGCTTCTTTCCTTCTTCATCGTTCCTTTTGCTTGACAACCTGAAATCTTGGTTAGGAATATAGATAAAGCACGAATTATCTCAGTTTTAAAAGTTTCAAACAGCCAAAAATTAAATCCTAAAAACCATCTATGCGAAATTTAAATGTTTTATGTACATGCTCTAGATTTTTGAGTCGCTAGGCCGACTTCTCCGTCAATTTTTCATGACCCTTTTATGTAGGGACCCTTTGAGTGTGAGCCTTCTCCCGGATCATCTAGGTCCTTTTGGTAGTAGCGAAGTTCGGCGACCAAGGCTTCTTTGATGTTAGGTTCTTCTTTGGGCGCTTTTCTTCTCTTTCTTGACCTAACTTTAGCAATATAGGCAAACCATGGAGCTTTGACCCTCTCTTTAGTAGAATTATCAATAATCGGCTTAATTGATTTATCAATAATGGACAGAGGAGGGTTAGGAGTCATACCTGGGCTTACCTGTTTGGGCCCGAAACAAAAATCTTCGGGCTGAGGGGTGCTCGATTTCGACCAAGGAGGGTCGATTTCGAGAGCTTTGGTCGATGTCGGCATGTGGGGGTCGATATCGACCTCCGTGACCCCATACTTAAGCTCTTGGCAGCGATCTGGCATACTCGATTTCGACCAAGGGGGGTCGATTTCGATGTTTTTAGTCGATATCGACTGGTTCCAGTCGATGTCGACCCTGCTTGCTGTTTCCGTCCTCGCCAACAGAAATTTTCTAAGCTTCTCCTTAGCCGGGGAGAGGACTACTTGCTCCAGGTGCTTTGTTTCGCTCATGGTAGGGTTGAAAGAGAATTCTATCACTTCGTTCCCTATAGTAAAGGTTAGTAACCCTCGACGTACATTGATATTGGCATCTGCAGTAGCTAAGAAAGGCCTACCAAGGATAATAGGCACTACAGGATCTTCAGGCATCTCCAATACAATGAAATCAGTAGGCACAAAGAACTTACCTACCTTTACCGGAACGTCATCAACTATACCTGTGGGCCTGACGAATGAGTTGTCAGCCATATAGAGCTTCATATCCACAGGTTCGAGGGCGCCAATGTTCACCTTTTGCCAAATAGAAAGAGGCATGAGACTTACACTTGCCCCTAGGTCACATAGGGCTTTATAGCGATGTTGGCCAAGTCCCATGATGATTGCAAACTTCCCTGGATCACTCTTCTTCTCAGGGAAGTCCATCTTTGAGCACTCCTCTGCGATCTCTGCCATGGATCTCTTCTTGCTTAGGATGTCTTTCAGGAATCGCACATAGGCAGGCATCTCACTTAGGGCTTCTGTAAGAGGGATAGTGATGTTGAGTCCTTGAAGTATCTTTATGAAGCGCCTAAACTTGCCTTTGGTGGGATCCTCCAATGCTTTGGAAGGGAATGGCAACGTCTTCTTTGGAGTAGGGGCCAAAACGGAGGTCGGAGGGGCCTGCTGGACATCGATGTCGACTGGGCTCTGGTCGATATCGACTGAAATGGTCGATTTCGACCTTTGTTGTGGCTCTGATGGCTCTGCAGTGTCATCGACGTCGACTAGGGGGTCGACATGGGGGTCGATTTCGACCTCTGGGTCGACATCGACTGGTCTGTCAACGTCGACTGGGTCTGCTGTTTTCTCCTCCGTTTCCGTCCGTGGCTTTTGTACTTTGGTGCCACTCCTTAATTGTATGGCTACGACATGGCCCGTCCCGGATTGTCCCTTAGGATTTGTAGTGGGTTGCCCAGGGAGTGTTCCGGACGGCCTAGGGATTTGTGCTGCCAATTGACCCAGTTGGGTCTCTACGTTCTTCTTCCATATATCCATCTCCCCAATCCTTGTGGTAAGGTGATTGAGTTGAGAGTGGATAGCATTGTTGGATTGATCGTTCTTAGCTTGGTTCCGCCATATCTCGTCCAACACAAGTTGAAGATCATCCTTCTTTTGGTCTCTCTCCGGGTGCCCAGGAGCTCTATAAGGTGGAGGGTCCCTAGGGTTAACCTAGTTCCTTTGTGGTTGATGGAACCTTTGGTCTCCCCAATATTGGTGATTGGGACCCCTCATGTAGCACGCCTCTTGGTGAGTCTCCGCTAGGTGTACTTGTTCGGCATGGGGGCACTCGACGGTGGTATGCCGTTGCGATCCACATTCAATGCAATCTTGGTTCACTAAAAGGAACCTTACTTGCTTTTGGAGCTTTCTAAGTTGATCTCTATGGAATTGCTCCTTCACGTCCGGATCGATTACATCGGAGGGTTCATATAAGGGCATAGATGGGGCAGGCCTCGATGATGACGATGTGTCGGAAGCCTCAGGAGTCCCATATGTGTTGTCGAACTCCACCAACCTCTCTATGGTCTCCCAAGCCTCTTGTGGGGCGAGTTCAAGGTAGCCATAGGCGGTGTAGGTGTTGATCCTCTCCTTTGTGGCAGCGTCAAGAGCATTGTATATGATCTCTTGAATTACATATGGTGGTTGGCCATGCGTCGGGCATGATCGTAGTAGGTCCTTAAACCTTTCCCAAACAGTCGCCAGAGCCTCACCAGGCTTTTGTTTGAAAGCCGTGATTTTCTGTCGGATCAGCGCCGTCTTAGAAGGAGGAAAGAACTTGTTGAGGAACGCGTCCTTGACTTCATTCCAGGTGCGGAGCGATCTTGGGGCTAAACTCTCCAACCACTGCAATGCTTTACCTGTAAAAGACCATCGAAAGGCTTTTAGTTGGACATATTCAAGACTTCGTCCATCAGCAATAGTATCACAAAGGTCTAAGAAGGTTGAAATATGTGCCATAGGGCACTCATTAGGTTTTCCTTCATATTGATGCCTTCTTATTTCAGTCAGGAAGTTAGGTTTAATTTCGAAATTAGAGGCAGGGATAAGAATTGCCGATTCAGGCACTGTGAGAGCGGGGTGCATATATTGCTTGGCATTCCTAGGGAGGGCATTGATTTGGGCTTCTATTTGCCTCCGGCCTTCCTCCTCCCTATCCGCACGTTCCTTAAGTGCCGCCTCTCTAGTCGTTAAGTCCTCAACCTGCTTCCTTAGTTGTTCAATAAGTTCTGCTTGGTTCGCGTTTTCCGCCATGATTCTTTGAGCTTGGGCCCTTAGATGGAAATAACGCTCAGGGTCGTCTACTCCTTCAAATTCAGGTGGGAGATCAGCGCGTCGCATACACCTGCAAGACCAAACTAGAAGAAGACGTGAGATAGACTACTAGGGCGCGATTGATTGCCTCCCCGGCAACGGCGCCAATTTGTTGTTGCAGGAGGCTTGATATGTCAAGTAATTACAAATAATAAAGATGTAATAAATGTAATCCAACTCCTGGCCTAAGCAAATAATTACAAGACTTCCTCCCGTTGTAGTGGAAGGGTAGTCAGGATCGATCCACGAGGAGGCGTGTCAGCGGGATCCTAGTAGCGTTGGAAATCTCAAGTTTGCGTCGACCAGTAGCCTCGATTTCGACCTTGGGCCTCGATGTCGACCTCGGCTGTCGATGTTCTCTACAACAGAAGACCTGCAGAGACAAAAACAAGTGGTCGATATCGACTGGTGGGGGTCGATATCGATGTCAGTCCACGAAATCAACTGGCTCAGAAGGCTGCCAGTCGACACAGAAGGGTCGATATCGATGTCTGGTGTCGATATCGATGCTTGCAGAAGTTTCCCAGGAGTCTCGAGATCGACTCAGAAAACCGTCGATCTATCAGTTTTGGTCGATATCGACCTCTGCTGTCGATATCGATGTCTCCCTGCAGTGGGTTAGTTCTTTGTCGGCAAAGAAAAGCCGAAGATTTAAGAATGGAGAGAGAAGCAATGAACAGAAATAACAGTGGGTTTTGGTGTATATAAACTATGTAAAAAGGCAACTCCTAGGATTAGGGTTTACCACAACGTTAACCAATGCATGCGATGAGATAAATAAGACGGACAATTGCGCTATTTCTCCCGAGGGACAAGCTTTCGCCGTACACCAACTCTTAGGATTACTCTTTCAAATAAACCTAATTGTCTCTACCAATTTTATGTTTATAACTCAAGTTGTTAGCATGAATCCCTTTTCTTTCGATTAGGACTAAACATAGAATCGTAGGAGGAGAGATAGACACAACGATATCAACATCAAATACTTACCTCAAGCGTGCATGGCTAACGTCGGGCTCACCCCGACCCTAAGAGCTTTGGGGAACTACTCGCTTCTCATCATGGAACTCATTGTCAATTGAAAGGAAGAAACTTGCATTAAACTAAACTTCGAAGCTTTACAACTCAACGTCAACTTTCGCAAACGTCAAACCCTAAAACTTCTCTCTAACTCTAACTCTATTGTCTATGTCTTGGGTGATTCGATTGTTCTCGCTTATTATTAGATGATGTAACAAATCAGCCCTAGGGCTTTATTTATAGGCTACTAATCCTCGCTATCCAAGGATTGTAACTCCTATCTAAACTATGAACTCTATCCGAACAATTAGGATAGGTCTTTTATTTTGATAAAAACTTAATGGTAAAAGATAAATAAAACTTCAGCTGTCCTCTATCTTTGAAAGTATGAGATAAATCCGTGCCTCCTTGAAGATATAGTTCCCATCCGCATTCGAAATGGAGTCTATCTTCTGTCGTGATAAGGGGTCGATATCGACACCAGAGGTCGATATCGAGGTCTCTGTTCCTGCTCGACTTGTTCAGCTCTGGTCGATTTCTATGTTGAGGTCGATATGGGGGTCGATATCGACACTGGGGGTCGATATCTAGGTCTAAGGTCGATATCTACCTCTTCTCAGCTTTACTTGGCTTCTTCGTTTTGACTCCGTTTTCGCTCGAATTCCTGCATGGTTAGCTCAAAACTTGTGTAGACTCTATTTCTTGCATTTTAGCCCATTCTTACACAATTTTATATACTTTTGAACCTTTTCTTTGGAGATCGAATGAAATATGAAGTCAAAAGATGCAATAAAAGAAGGTGCAAATGTGTACATCAGAACAGGACCACAAAAGTTGTCTAGCTTAGTTGGGAGTATAAGGAAATCAAGAGGTCATGTGTTTAAATCTCATACCTTATCTTTTTGCACTACTTTTTATTCTTATCAAAATTTCCCTATTATAAATGTCATATTTAAATCAAATTTTTTATTTTTCTTTTCATATTTTCATAAGATTATTCATTATGTTACACATATTTTTAAAAAAATCTTCTAATTTTTACTTCTATGAAATTTTTTTTACTATCAATGTCATTTGTAAACCACAATTTATGAGTTTTTTTGGCTATATTTTTCTTTTAATATTTTCATAAGATTATTCATTATGTTACATATATTTTAAAAAATTCTTCTACTTTTTACTTCTATGAAAAAATTTTACTATCAATGTCATATTTAAACCACAATTTATGAGTTTTTTTTTTCATACTTTTCAATCCTATCATTTTTTTTACATTGAGCAATGACAAATTCTTTAAAAAATTTATAATTTTCTTTCAATATTTTAAAAAAATCTTAATCATGCTACACACATATATATAAATTATAAAATTATTGTATGAATTTTTGTAATAAAATATCATATTTATACTACAATTTGTGGTTTTCTTTCAATATATTTTTTAAAAATTTCTTTATTATATATACCGAGAAAAAAAAATTCACGACCAAAAATTTCGCCCCCCCTCCAGCAATTCTTGCGGCCGCCACTGCTCTAAAGGCCCGTTTAGAAGGAATTCCCGAGAATAACAATGGAAATCAGAATACATGATTACCTATTTAAGTATTTAGTATGACAAAATCGGAAATCATCCATTCCCGGTTTTGAGGCCAATTTCAATCCTATCAAAATAAAAGGGAATCATCCATTCTCGATTAGTAGAATTTTTTTAAAATATTCAAAAATAAATAAATATTGAACAAAATATTCACATTTCCAAACTATTTACAAAAATATTCATTTTTGTCAGGTATTTCAGAAAAACGCGGATTAGTACCGTGTTTTATTCGCAAAGTCATAAATTTTAATATTGAAAAAAAAACCAAAAAAACGCGATTTTAAACCGCATTTGTTCCTCAGTTTGGGATAAAATGCGGGTTAAAACCACATTTATTTCCTTTGTTTTAATCTTTTTTTTTTTAAAAATAAATTTTGGATGAGCCACGGTTCGAAACCACGTCTCTTCCTCATGCCTCCTTTTTCAAGTTTGTGACCATGGTTGCCGGCGAGAATCAAGGCCTCCTCCTGCTCACCATCTCCCCTGCAAGTCTGTGGCCATCTCCATTGCAATCTCCCTCCACCGCCTCTGCCTCGCCGACGAGCTCATCCCGCTCCCACCGACGATCTCCCTTCGTCTGTGACCACCCACCTCGCTCTCGATTGGAATCGCATCCGATCTTCCTCTCGATTGGAATAGCATCCGAGCTCGTTGTTGATTCTCGCCGCCTGCATCCGATCGACAACAACCCCCAATTTCTTCGATCGAATTCCATTCGAAATCGGCCTCCAACCTTGCTCTCGATCTCCATCTCCGACCTCGTTGATCAATTTGGGGTTTCCGGCCTGTGGGTGGGGGACAGGAGGTGGTGGCCGGGTAGGAGGGTCGGAGGTGGTGGTGGTGGACAGGGTGGTGGTGGGTTGGAGGAGAGCGGAGATGGTGGACAGGAGGTGGCCAGGGTTTGAAGGTAAATGGTGACCCCCCTCCCCGCATCTATTGCCCCCATTTTTTTCTTTCTTTTTTTATTATGGTTAATGAAGTGCGGCTTGTAGCCGCACTTTATTATTATTACTACCTCCGTTTCCTTTTAATTGACTTTTTACTATTCATGCACGTTTTTTAAGGTGTAAAAAACTATATGAAATAATAATTTTTTAAAATATTTTTTTCGATAATCTCATACTTATTGGTGATAAGTATAATATTATTAAAAAAATATTATTAAAATATTAATATTTAATATAGTTTTGATCGTTCTAAAACTACGTGCATGACTTGAAAAAGTCACTTAAAAGGAAACGGAGGGAGTATTAATTTTTTAATTTAAAATTATAAAAATAACATAAACGCGGTTTAAAACCGCATTTTATATAAAATTAATTATAAAACGCGGTTTAAAACCGTGTTATTTATTTATTTTTCCTCAATTTTTCTTTTTTTTTTAATTTTAGCGTTTGCGAAAGAAACATGGTCTCAGACTGCTTTTCTCTGTAAAACCTGCAAAAAATGAATATTTTTGTAAATATTTTCAATGTGTGAATATTACGGTAAATAAGTATTTTTTAGTGAATATTTTGAAAAAAATTCCTGATTATTATTATTATTTAATATATATTATTTAATTATTTTTTTAATAATAATAATAACAACTATTATATTATATTTTTTTACTATTATTATTTTTAACATTATTGTTTAAAATATATTATAATTTTAATGATCTTATTATTATATTGTATTTTGATTTCTATTATTATTTTTATCACTATTTTATTATTTAACATATATTTTTATTTTGTTTTATTTTTTTATTTTTTTTATCAATTATTATATTATATTTATTTTAATATTATTATTTTAATGTTTATTATTAATAATTATTATATTATAATTTTATTACTATGATTGCTTTTATTAATCTTTTATTATTTAATACAATGTATATTTTCTATAATAATAATAATAATAACGTTATTATTATTATTATTATTATTATTATTATTATTATTATTATTATTATTATTATTATTATTATTATTGTTTTATCAATATTTTATTGCTGTCGTTGTTGTTCATTCCGATAGCATACCAAACAATCAACCCTAAGAATGGATCATTACGGTTTTGTCATTCCATTCCGATTCCGATTTCCATTTCGATTCCAATAGTTATACCAAACGGGGCCTAACTATTTAATCTAACTACGCATACACATAGACACACGCACATATATATATGGTAGGATTCAGGTGAGAATGAATGGTCCGGTAAAAAGAAATGAAGTGATTTTATTGGTGCATAGGGTATTAAAATAGTTAAAAAAAAATAGTCAAGTGCACTACACAATGTGTGTCAAATTCTTGAATTTTTGCGGCACAACTCTCGCCCACTCACATCCCATCATATGTGTGGTCCAAGCGCCTGACACAATCTATCTATCTATATCTATATACATATACTAAAATCGATGCATTGTTGCCTATGTGGTGGCGCGTGAGTGCATCTGCATACGTGGCGCCGCGTGAGTGCATCTCGCAAAACTTTCTCCTGTCAAAAAGAAAATATAATAAAAATAATTATTTTATTTTACCATTAACTCATATAATTGGAAATATGGAATATCTTATAAAAGAGTAAATATTATATAAGGAAAAACAATATTAGTTGTAGATATATACGATATATTTAACAAAAAACAATATTAACATATTTTTAAAAAATAGTTATCTAATAAATGACATGAGATTCATGTTAATTGTAGATTAGAAGAAAAAAATTACCTTATAAATGTGAATTCTATACATATTTTGAGAGAATCTAAATAAAAAATAAATAAAATTTTCGAAATCGACCCTTTTTTAGGATCTAATTAGGAGAGTGTCCACCACCTTTTACAAATTAGTTAAAAGTCCACCTTTAATTTCATGCCCCCTATTCTCCCAAATCTCAGATCTCTCTTCCTCCTGCTCGATCGCTCCTCAGATCGTCGCCGCCGATGATTTCACTCCCCCTCCCGAGCTCACATGCGCTAGCATCTTCGAGTTCCTGAAATTGAAGCTCTGGCGGAATGAAAATCGCGGATCTGTCCAACGGTGAAACCGTTGCAGTTCATCAGGAGCGACTTCTTCCACACGGTCAACACCACAGCCACCACCTTGGAGCCAGATTGTAAAGACTGAATTTATTCTATATTATTATTATATTATTATATTTGAGTAAATAAATTATTATTTTATTCAATCGGTAGGAATGTGAGAAAACCCATCCTCGAGCGTAAGTTTTGACTATAAAAATCCTTCCGGCATCATTTTGAATTTAGGATTTTGACGGGATTTGAATTTCGCTTTCAAGTTCCAGTATTTATAAAAAATACATTAAGCTCCGAGTTTTGATTGAAATTAATGTAATTCCGTTTGTCGTGAAATTTAATTGAAATTTGATTAAAATTGATTTAGTCGAGAATTGATAGAGTCGGGATTAGCGGGTTTCGAGATATTTGTCGGGTATTAAAAAATATCTTGTTGGGACCACATATATATATACACATTTCTTTTCCTTTCTCTCTCTCTCTCTCTCTTTCTCTCTCTCTCTCTCACTCTCCCCTTCGGTCCCCCCCTTCCTCACATACTCTGAAATTCACACAGCACACACAATTGTCTTCTTCCTTCAAGCACTTGCCTATACCCGAAATTCATACAGTACACACGCCTCTCTTCACCTCACAAATTCAGAAGTTGTTGTTTTGTGCCCCATTTCTCTCTGCCCTCCTTCTCTCCCACCCCAAAACCTCAACCCAAAAAACCCACAAGACAACCCCAATTACCCCTGAAATTCCGAGCCCCACCGAGCCTTGGTTCAGGCCGCCAGACGCCACCAGCAGCCACCACTAGTGCTGTCGTCGCTCGCCCCACATCCCTAGTACTTCTTCCACCCCCAGCAACCAGCCGCCACCGCCCATCTCCTCCCGGCCTCTTCCCCTGTTTCTCTCAGCAGCGCCGAGTCACCACCACGCTGCAGCCCCTTTCTCTGAGTCGAGGAGTAACAGCAGCATCCCCACTCTTCACCTCCGACAACCCAGATTGAGCCGCCAGGAGAGCCCCAAGCCGGAGCCGCCGTCCCTTCTTCCTCCTCCCCTGTTTTCTCGATTCGAAGGTCGGTGCTGTCTTGCTTCCATTCCAAGCTCGGAAACCCTATAAAAGTCCTTCTTTATGACCTCTTTCTTCGTCCCAGGCTGAGACCTCCATGATTCCGGCCCCGAATAAGCACACCTGCGCCTCCGACGAAGTTTCCGGTGAGCTTCAACGAACCTCGGTGAGCACCTTCCCCTCTCCTTTCCTTCTTATCAATTCCATGTTCACGGGTGTTAATCGGGTGGCCGGGAGAGGGTGAGTGTGGTCGGATTGGGTGAGGAGTCCAGCGGGCGAGTCTCCGGCGAGCCCCCTTCCCTTCCTCTTTCTCCTTTCTTTCCGGCGTGGGAGACGGGGCCTCTGTCTTTTCTTTCATTTGGGCTGAGCGGGTTGGGCCCCACCTCCACCTCATCTGCCACATCACCCCGTGGGGTCCCCTCTTTTATTTCTGATTTTGGGCCTTTTGGGTTGGGGCCATGGATCCGGGTCGGATCTGGGTCATCGGTTGGGCTGGATTATTTGGGTTGGGCTGAGATTTGGGTAAGGGTTTGGGTATTATATTTATGTGTTATGTTTTATATATCTTGATATATATATATATATATATTATTTGATTAAATTATTATTATTATAAATTATTCTGAGGTTTAAGATAAATAATAATTTCTAGAAAATTTAATATATATATTATATACATATTGTTTTGGAAATAGATTATTGGGATGTATTATGACTTGTTATATAACTTATGTTCCTATATACTAATATGATGTTATATGATGATTTTGAGCTATGATTTAAAATATGTTAAAGAAATTTAGTATTTTGATTTATAAATGTGGGTTATAAAAATGAAGTGATTTTGGAAATTTTATTTTATTAAATATTTCTCGAGATGTGTTGTTATATAATGATTTGTAAGATGTTTTTTAAGATGAGGATTTAACTATGTGAGCTAGGATTTGAAAGTAAATTGTTGGTTTTGATCTATAATATTAATTTGTGAACATAGGTTATTTTATGATTTAATATTGGAAATTATTTATATATAATGTTTTTGAAATAAAAAACATGTCGGAATTTGTTTTATAATATGATTTTTGGAAATTGGTTCTAAGGCTTAAACGTTTAATGTCGGAATTTGGCCAATTATGATTTGAGAAAGTATTGTGAACATGAATTGACTTAAATTGGGATTTATGAGTCGAAAATATGGTTCGTATGATTTTATCAATGGGTTTGATTGAAAGAATGATTTTGGTCGATTTGATCGTATCGGAAAGATTTTGGAAAACGGTTTTACTATCGGTCGGTTTTGAGGATGTTGAGAACTTGGGTTCGTGTGTATGAATGTTGGTCTGGTAGCTTATGGAAATGGCTTGATGATAGGTGTATATTGCTTATTGGATTGCTTTGGACTTGCATTTGGGCCCTTGCTTGTGTTATCTTGCTGTTCTGCATCAACAGGTAAGTATCCTACGGGACTTACTCAGTAACCTGGACCTCCTGCCTGATGTGTCATGTAATGTGTAGTTTTGTTGCATATTAAAGCATGCCATGTAGTATCATTTTAGGATTGCATTGAACTGAGCATGTGTTTACTTTGTTTGTTTGAATACAGAACGACCGTTATCTGTGACAGTCCTAGAGTCTTTGCTAGGGTCATAGGGTAGCCCAGCCCCATCAGGTGCCCTGAGTCTATCGAGTCGATATGAGCATGATATGATAGCCCAGCACCATCGGGTAAGAGATGAGATGATTTGATATGATACGATTAGCCCAGCACCATCGGGCATGATTTATTTATTTTATGATATGATAATGAGATATGATATGATGATGAGATATGATATGATATGATGATGAGATATGATATGATGATGAGATATGATATGATATGATGATACCGTGGTGAGTGCACCACCACGAAGAGAGTGCTATGCTATAGCCCGAACTGGCCAGTCTCTGCACTAACGGGAAGGGGTGCAGAGGTAGGAGAGGGATATGCCACTTGGCATTGTCTGGGGCCCTTTACAGTTCTTTTCTGCATATATATATATACTAGGGCATGATAGTGTGATTTAAATCTTGTACCGCATTAGTCATCTTTTATTTAGGCATAGGCATGTTATGTGGCCTCAGCGCGGTCAGAGGACCCGCAGGCGATCACCAGGCCTAACTTTGTGGATAGTGTTAGGTACCGCTCTTGTTGCTCCATGCTTCTGTGACGGGGAAATCTTTTGGCGAATCGAAGAATCCGGCTAACATATTCTAACTTGACAAATGGCAATCACTCACTTGTTTTGGTTTTGACCCTGCTCTACCGTGGCTTTTGTATCTAAACCGTACTTTCGCTTTACTTTCGTTTAAACTGTATTTCTGAGACTTCGATTGATTAGAGGTTTGAAACCTCGACCCGTACCTGAATTGCAACATCTGAACGAAGGTAGCCGACCTTCGAAACGTATCCCGGATATTTATATCCGGGCCGTTACAAAGTTGGTATCAGAGCCAGGTTGTGCAATTCGGGTACATAAGGGTCGGGTGTATGTTTTGGAAAACTGCCCACAGATTTCGAAGATTTGAAAGCGTTTTAAAGGGGCAAAATGAATCTAATATGTCTAACTCAATTGGACTTAATATGAACTTGGCTTATGATAAAAGAGGAGAAACAACTAATAAGGGATCGAGTGGGTAGAAAAGGCGATAGACCATCCCTATTGGATGTAGTCGGAAACGGGTAGGCGAAATACTAGCTTGTTCTTTACAGATGGGTAGGGAAGACTCCAAGGAGACCATTGCAATTGTCATTAAATGAACCTATGATTGAGTGCTTGATATGTTAAACATTTGATTGTGTGTTCTAACTATTAAATGAATATTGTTGATCTGTGAACGAGATAGCGGGGGTACCCTTATTTCCCTATGATTAAGCTCAGCTTTTGTGGAACTGCCCCTTCCTTATGAACCCTTTTGACAATTCAATCGAGTCCTCCCTTCGAATATCGGTCTTCCACGGGAATTGGGTTGGTAAACACATGGTGTCGAGAATCATGATTGAATATAGAGGTTGTCCGAGAGGGTATTGGAAGACGGTCCTTGATGAAATTCTGAGCTAGAGAGTGAGATGTTTACGAGGCTGTCGTTATCAATCCTTTTGACGATCCATCAGTGTCCTCTTGTCACGGAAAATTCGTATCCGAGTCCCACGGGAAAGAGGGGTAATGAGTCAGTTGGGAAGAGTCAATGTTGCCTTTATGGACTTCTATCGGGTTATCTTGATTGCTCTGTCCATGATTATGTGATTCTATATGCACTACTCCTTGACCTACAATTGATCCTTAGTGTGAAGTTGTGCTTATGTGCCTTAATGTTCATAATGACTATTGTATAGGTTTGAGCTACATTTATCATATCCATATCCTCCCGACACGATCTACTTAGTATATTGCATTGTCATACTAGAGCACGGATAAACATGTAATATGCTAGGATGTCGTCTAATTGATGTTCTTCTTGTGAATAGGTTCATGATAGTGTGATAGTTCGGCTCTAGTATCATGATAGAGTGATTTCCTTACTTGATGGATACATGTTATAATTTCATGTCGACATGCCTTGTATGCTACGTAATCCTCAGTACCTGTTATGATGATGATCCTTAATGTAAAGTCGTGGTTGTATGACACCCTGTATCCATGCTGGTCATATTGCTTAAGTCTCGTGTTGTGTCTTGCCCTCTATCATGATTGTATGTTGTTATAGCATGTATACTTGGTATATTGATCGTACGATTGATCGAAAACATGAACCACATGATATGAGTCTATATGATTGTTGCTTCTTCTGAATTAGGTCCCTGATAGTGTGATCGACGCTTCTTTATATGAATGCCTCATAAGATGTGCTCTTTAACATACTAGCCGATGATGCCTCGATGCTTATCATTCATCTTGTGACAAGAATCTATAGCATGCCTACCTGTTTTGTGTTCCGCAGATTAACTATTGTTGATGATTTTGCAAATGAGTATTGCTATGTGTTAATTGTACTAAATTGAGAATATGTTAGTGTAAGTGAGTCTTGACAAATACATGTTTTATCCCAGTATACATTAACTTGAACTCATGTCCCCATATTCTGGTCATGTGCCATTACTTAGACTTGCACTATACCTCGCTACACTTCCTCACCTGTTTCTGTGTTATTGGAATGTGATTGGATTGAAGTTTTGCTTAGTGCCGAGTAATCGATCAAGTGCATGTGTGTACCACATGTTATATTGAGCCATTAGTAACGTGTAGGATCCTTGGTTATGACTTACGCACATTTATGCCTTGCCTACTTTATTGTTGATTCTCTTAACATGCTTCGCTCGTTCTGATTAGCTTAATGTTGAATTCGATGACTGACTAGCTTTCCGTGATAGTTAAACCCAGCATGCTTACATGGTTAAAACGTCTATTACTCTAAGATATCCTCTCGTGCTTCCATGAATGTATGAATTGACACCTTGCTTGATCACACATTACTCTATATCCTGATTTTGCAAGTACATGACGCATGAATATCAGAATGAACCTAGTTGAATTACTTTAGTTTTACTCATGTCCGATGTGTGCTATTAGTATCATGTGGAGCTTATGACTTCCAATATGACCTGCTGAATGATTACATGTCATGCTTGTTCTATAATGTGACAGTTATTGTACCATTTTATGTGCCCCATGATGATTTATTCCTAACATGATTATAATCTAGCACCCATGATGTCCTTCTTGTACTTTTGATGATGCCTCATGTTTCGTGAATATTATGTTGAACTCCTCTAAATGACTCTTGACTATGCTTGTATCACATTATATATCGCTAGTATCATGTAGCACTCATGCTCTCTAGATGTATCTCGTCATATGATTCCGTGCCATGCTTGACCTAACATATGATCATTGTGAGATAGTTACTATGTTGCCCTTTATATGATCTCGTATGATGCATACACCAAACTTGTACATTGTTCATATATGTAATAATTGCTATGCTACTCTTATGTGTTCTCGTATGACGCTTCATCTGATTGTTATAATATACCTTGCCATGATATATTTGGACTCAATTGTTGATGTGTATACCTTGTTCCTACATTGTTCATATACATGATGCTCGTTATCTTCATGAAATTCCGCATGACTTCAAATCATATATGATCACTGCTGGTTCCGTCTATCTTGCTTGAAGAATGCTAGGCATGTCTGTTCCCATGGAATACTAGAATGTTAGCTTATTTTACAAACATCAACGTAGGACCTGATTGTGTCTTCGATATGAATACGAATGTTGCCCCGAGATAGGTACATGTTAGTGTGGATTGACGTGATTGATATACTCCATAATGAATTCGTGCGTGTTTGCCAAAATCGTAACCTAATAGACTTTCTTAAGGGCACCGTTACTATTTCCGAGTCGGAGTCTTGTCTCTAGTCATGTCGTTTTTAGCGTTGGTCTATTCCGTCTCCGAAAGAAATATTGGGTCGTCCGCCCTTGTCACTCCCCTATCTCCGCTAACTTGAACTCCTACGCGTTACATTGGACGAGCGACCGCATGGAAAAGGGATCGGGATGTCGAATAGCGATAGCGCAGCGGAAGTGTGGGCCCATAACCCACGGGCCTCAGGATCGATCATGTCGACGGGACAAGCTCGCTTCGAGGATTACGATTGTTGAGTACGATAGGACTTACAGGTGGGAACGTCCTCTATTCGAATTGCTAACCCTTTCTGAGCTTGTTGATGATGATATTTCACTAACGTGATGTTGAAAGCTGCTTGTTGATGTGATGACTGTTGCTTGATTGTCTGTTGACTATGATGATATGATTCGATGCCTTACAATCCTAACATGCCTTGATGACTTAACGTGATGCTACTCTGAGATGCCAAGCATGATCTAAATTCCTTGCCTATAATGTGAACTGCAAATGCTGAGAATTTGAACTGTTTATTAGATGTGGCTATAACGAGATGTGCTAGTTTGACTTGATTAGGTTCATATATGATGTTTTGTCATATTTATTGAGCATGACAGTAGATTGAGACTTTGAAAACACAGTTGCAATGCTTAATGATGAGCTAATGATGCTATTAATAAATGCTGATTGATATGATGTAGTCCTTCTGTGTAATAATGTTAATGATTGCTTCTTCTTGAAACATGTGAGGGAGGGTCTCCTTGATGATGTGATTTATTAATATGTACTGGCATGATGCTAGATAGCAACCATGATAAACCTGTATGGCATGATATTACATGTTGATATGCAATACTGAGCGAAAATTGGTAGTGACAACCATGAACATGATATAATGATCCATTGTTATCCTACTATGTTGTTTTAAAAGCATGTTATAATGTGTTGAATGAATCATGAGATGATGACACGTTGTTATGTGAAAGCATGATGTTATCCTATATGGTTGATAAACCTGATTATGAATAGGTAAGTGATGGGTATGACTTGGAGCATAGATATGACTTATGTGTATATATGAGATGATGGTGCATGACTGCTATTAATCGTTTTATGGCATTGTGATGAGCTAAGATGATGTCTGGAAAGCATGAGGACATTTTGATGTTGATATACTGTTTGATCTCCCCTTTTTGGTTGAATCTTAATAGCATGATTTTGTTGGATTGATGTGATAATATGTTATGATAATGCTGAATAGGTATTGGATAGGATGACTATGTGAATTTATGCTTTACATGAGATCCCTTGTTATGATTAGTTCCACTAGTGTGCAATGTTGAGGTGCGATCATGAGATTTGACTTGAAGTAGTGTACTGACTCCATGACACCTAACCTCTTTGATCTCTTGACATGTGTGCTTGCGTGATTTATGAGAATTCGATGATGCACTTGTGATGCCTTCGGTATGAGGTAGATATACTTTATGGCTCATAGTACAACGTTGAGATTTTGTTATTGCTTTTGGCTTGCTCTGAAAGGATGGTATGATTTATTTTATGGGTAGTCATGTTATACGGTTGAGATGTCGATTGGTTGAGATTATCATGATTGATGTTGAGGATTGCCATATGAGGGGTGGTTGATGATGTGATGAGTTGATTTACTTTTGTTCATGTTGAGTTATGAATGATGAAGGAATGATTTTGGAACCTAGGAAGAGAATATGAGATTAGCCCTTAGAGGTGGATGACCCCACCTCTTACCTTCTGAATTTGATTGATTGGTATGCGAGAAGCTGTTTTAGTGTTGGAAGATTTTGACGGAATCTTGATTTGAAAGGAATTGACTTGTTTTGGTGTAAAGTTGCTTGATTAAACATCGGATTTGAAGATTTTGAGCGGTTTAAAAATGGCCAACTTGGGGTTTTAAAGGAGTTGAGAGTTTCAATGATTCGGATGACAACCTTTCATTTACAAAACACTTGGAGGTTTACGAACTAGATTTACATTATGACGACCCATGAAGTGGATACAAGCATTGTATAGGGGCGCTTATAGATTGCTTGCTAAGACCTAGTCGGACGCTATAATGCTTTTAGAGTTGTGGTACTTCCGGAAGGTCGAAGCGAGGATGTAATAAGGGCGCTTATTACACACTTGACAAGACCAATTGGAGATGCCACGACCGTGGCTAGGATGTTGTGAGAATCTCGGAAGACGCAACCGAGACGATTACAAGATCCTTGGACATGGTCCTCGGACTCACTGATTTCAAACTCCTACCCATTGCTTTAAAAATGATTTAGTCTCGGGGACGAGACTTGTTTTTAGAGGTGGATAAATGTAAAGACTGAATTTATTCTATATTATTATTATATTATTATATTTGAGTAAATAAATTATTATTTTATTCAATCGGTAGGAATGTGAGAAAACCCATCCTCGAGCGTAAGTTTTGACAATAAAAATCCTTCCGGCATCATTTTGAATTTAGGATTTTGACGGGATTTGAATTTCGCTTTCAAGTTCGAGTATTTATAAAAAAATACATTAAGCTCCGAGTTTTGATTGAAATTAATTTAATTCCGTTTGTCGTGAAATTTAATTGTAATTTGATTAAAATTGATTTAGTCGAGAATTGATAGAGTCGGGATTAGCGGGTTTCGAGATATTTGTCGGGTATTAAAAAATATCTTGTTGGGACCACATATATATATACACATTTATTTTCCTTTTCTCTCTCTCTCTCTCTCTCACTCACTCTCCCCTTCGGTCCCCCCCTTCCTCACATACTCTGAAATTCACACAGCACACACAATTGTCTTCTTCCTTCAAGCACTTGCCTATACCCGAAATTCACACAGTACACACGCCTCTCTTCACCTCACAAATTCAGAAGTTGTTCTTTGTGCCCCATTTCTCTCTGCCCTCCTTCTCACCCACCCCAAAACCTCAACCCAAAAAACCCACAAGACAACCCCAATTACCCCTGAAATTCCGAGCCCCACCGAGCCTTGGTTCAGGCCGCCAGACGTCACTAGCAGCCACCACCAGTGTTGTCGTCGCTCGCCCCACATCCCTAGTACTTCTTCCACCCCCAGCAACCAGCCGCCGCCGCCCATCTCCTCCCGGCCTCTTCCCCTGTTTCTCTCAGCAGCGCCGAGTCACCACCACGCTGCAGCCCCTTTCTCCGAGCCGAGGAGTAATAGAAGCATCCCCACTCTTCACCTCCGACAACCCAGATTGAGCCGCCAGGAGAGCCCCAAGCCAGAGCCGCCGTCCCTTCTTCCTCCTCCCCTGTTTTCTCGATTCGAAGGTCGGTGCTATCTTGCTTCCATTCCAAGCTCGGAAACCCTGTAAAAGTCCTTCTTTATGACCTCTTTCTTCGTCCCAGGCTGAGACCTCCATGATTTCGGCCCCGACTAAGCACACCTGCGCCTCCGACGAAGTTTCCGGTGAGCTTCAACGAACCTCGGTGAGCACCTTCCCCTCTCCTTTCCTTCTTATCAATTCCATGTTCACGGGTGTTAATCGGGTGGCCGGGAGAGGGTGAGTGTGGTCGGATTGGGTGAGGAGTCCAGCGGGCGAGTCTCCGGCGAGCCCCCTTCCCTTCCTGTTTCTCCTTTCTTTCCGGCGTGGGAGACGGGGCCTTTGTCTTTTCTTTCATTTGGGCTGAGCGGGTTGGGCCCCACCTCCACCTCATCTGCCACATCACCCCGTGGGGTCCCCTCTTTTATTTCTGATTTTGGGCCTTTTGGGTTGGGGCCATGGATCCGGGTCGGATCTGGGTCATCGGTTGGGCTGGATTATTTGGGTTGGGCTGAGATTTGGGTAAGGGTTTGGGTATTATATTTATGTGTTATGTTTTATATATCTTGATATATATATATATATATATTATTTGATTAAATTATTATTATACATTATTCTGAGGTTTAAGATAAATAATAATTTCTAGAAAATTTAATATATATATTATATACATATTGTTTTGGAAATAGATTATTGGGATGTATTATGACTTGTTATATAACTTATGTTCCTATATACTAATATGATGTTATATGATGATTTTGAGCTATGATTTAAAATATGTTAAAGAAATTTAGTATTTTGATTTATAAATGTGGGTTATAAAAATGAAGTGATTTTGGAAATTTTATTTTATTAAATATTCCTCGAGATGTGTTATTATATAATGATTTGTAAGATGATTTTTAAGACGAGGATTTAACTATGTGAGCTAGGATTTGAAAGTAAATTGTTGGTTTTGATCTATAATATTAATTTGTGAACATAGGTTATTTTATGATTTAATATTGGAAATTATTTATATATAATGTTTTTGAAATAAGAAACATGTCGGAATTTGTTTTATAATATGATTTTTGGAAATTGGTTCTAAGGCTTAAACGTTTAATGTCGGAATTTGGCCAATTATGATTTGAGAAAGTATTGTGAACATGAATTGACTTAAATTGGGATTTATGAGTCGAAAATATGGTTGGTATGATTTTATCAATGGGTTTGATTGAAAGAATGATTTTGGTCGATTTGATCGTATCGGAAATATTTTGGAAAACGGTTTTACTATCGGTCGGTTTTGAGGATGTTGAGAACTTGGGTTCGTGTGTATGAATGTTGGTCTGGTAGCTTATGGAAATGGCTTGATGATAGGTGTATATTGCTTATTGGATTGCTTTGGACTTGCATTTGGGCCCTTGCTTGTGTTATCTTGCTGTTCTGCATCAACAGGTAAGTATCCTACGAGACTTACTCAGTAACCTGGACCTCCTGCCTGATGTGTCATGTAATGTGTAGTTTTGTTTCATATTAAAGCATGCCATGTAGTATCATTTTAGGATTGCATTGAACTGAGCATGTGTTTACTTTGTGTGTTTGAATACAGAACGACCGTTATCTGTGACAGTCCTAGAGTCATTGCTAGGGTCATAGGGTAGCCCAGCCCCATCGGGTGCCCTGAGTCTATCGAGTCGATATGAGCATGATATGATAGCCCAGCACCATCGGGTAAGAGATGAGATGATTTGATATGATACGATTAGCCCAGCACCATCGGGCATGATTTATTTATTTTATGATATGATGATGAGATACGATATGATGATGAGATACGATATGATGATGAGATATGATATGATATGATGATGAGATATGATATGATATGATGATACCGTGGTGAGTGCACCACCACCAAGAGAGTGCTATGCTATAGCCCGAACTGGCCAGTCTCTGCACTAACGGGAAGGGGTGCAGAGGTAGGAGAGGGATATGCCACTTGGCATTGTCTGGGGCCCTTTACAATTCTTTTCTGCATATATATATACTAGGGGCATGATAGTGTGATTTAAATCTTGTACCGCATTAGTCATCTTTTATTTAGGCATAGGCATGTTATGTGGCCTCAGCGCGGTCAGAGGACCCGCAGGCGATCACCAGGCCTGACTTCGTGGATAGTGTTAGGTACTGCTCTTGTTGCTCCATGCTTCTGTGACGGGGAAATCTTTTGGCGAATCGAAGAATCCGGCTAACATATTCTAACTTGACAAATGGCAATCACTCACTTGTTTTGGTTTTGACCCGGCTCTGCCGTGGCTTTTGTATCTAAACCGTACTTCCGCTTTACTTTCGTTTAAACTGTATTTCTGAGACTTAGACTGATTAGAGGTTTGAAACCTCGACCCGTACCTGAATTGCAACATCCGAACGAAGGTATCCGACCTTCAAAACGTATCCCGGATATTTATATCCGGGCCGTTACAAAGATCTGTCTGACGGCGCTGTTGCAGCGGGTCGATGGCGCCTCTGAATCGGCCTCTCGCAGGCATCGATCTCGGATCCCTATATTTGATCTCGCCTGATCCGACAAAGGGGGTTGGGATGGATTTGGTAAAACGGTGTATGGGAAATCACAAATTTCACTATCGAGGAGGTGCCATGGGAAGAAAGGAGTACTAGAAAGGGAAATCTTTGGTCCATAGTAGTGTAGTGCATTGCTCTTCTAGTAATAATTGAAGGGTTTATTTTATGATTGTTATAATACCAAAACATGGTTTCTGTAGAGATGAGATCGATGTGCAGTACAACAAGTTGTTGGAAATTTGAGGATTTGAGAGAAGGGGTTGAATTTAGCCATGGGAGGATGAACATCAAACCCGCTGGGTTTGAGGTTTGGGTGAATTTCTCCCACACCTTTATTTCAGCTTTTATGACAACATTTGAGCATATATGACAATATTTCAGTTAGATCCGGGTAAATGCGGACGCGGGCTGGACTTGGGCCGGATTTTACCCGAGATTTTGTCCCGTTGTTGCGGGCGCGGGCCGGGCTAAGCCCGCGTAACGGGGTGAAAGTCGTGTCCAAGCCCGTCCGCGAATGCAGGTGCGGGTAGCCCGCGGGTACGTACCCGCAAACCTAATCATTTTTTTTATTAAAACTATATTAATTAGTTTTTTATTACATAAATACATGTAATATATATATGTATGTATTTTTATACGTAAGTTGTATATAGTTTACTGTTTCTTTTTAAATCATATAGTTACTGTTTTTCTTATTAAATCATATATTTAAGCTATACTAATTTTTCTTATTAAATCATATATATGTAAGCTGTGTGTGTGTGTGTATATATATATATATATTACATAATTAAAAAGCGTTGTTTTAAGCTGTATATATATATATTACATATATATTTACTGTTTTTATTTTATTTTAAAAATAAATAAATAATATTATTATTACATATATATATATATATATATATTAATTTTAATAAAAAAGACGGGTACCCGTTACGGGCTGATATGTCCAATCCCGCACCCGTTGCAGGCACGGGTCGGGCCTAGCAGCCCACGTGGGCTTTTTCCCGTGTCCAAACCCGCCCGCTAATGCAGGCGGGTGGGGCGGGCCGAGTGGGCCCATCCGCATTTGCCCATGTCTAATTTCAGCATATATGACAACATTTCATAAAATTGTATAAGCTATTATAGCTTACACAAGTATATATGATATCATTTCAACATTTCAGTATTTTTTCATGACACGAAAAAAAAAAACAACTCCGATTTCAACAACACGGTTTCGAAGTGCTGACGCGAAAAAAAAGCAACTCCAGTTTAAGCAACACGGTTTCAGCAACTCCGGTGTCGAAGTGCTGACGTGAAAAAAAAAAGAAAAAAAAGAAGAAACTCCTGTTTCAGCAACACGGTTTCAGCAACTCCGATTTCAGCAAATCCGGTGTCGAATTGGTGACGCGGAAAAAAAAGAAAAAACAAACAACTCCGGTTTCATCAACTTGGATTTCAGCAACGCGCGAAAAAAAAACTAATTTCAATAATTTCAGCAACTTCGGTTTCAGCAACTCTAGTGTCGAAGCGTAGGCGCGCGAAAAAAAAATCAAAAAAAAGAAATAAAAAAGAAACTCCGGTTTCAGCATCCCTGGTTTCAGCAACTCCGATTTTAGTAACTTCGTTTTCAACAACGCGTGAAAAAAAAAAGAAAAAAAGAAGAAAAAAAAGCAATTCCGGTTTCAGCAACACGGTTTCAACAACTCCGATGTTGAAGCGCTGACGCGAAAAAATAAAAAAAAAAACTAATTTCAGCAATCGCAACAACAATTTAAGCAACTCCGGTTTCAGCAACCCTGGTTTCAGCAACTCCGATTTCAGCAACTTAGGTTTCAGCAACGCACGAAAAAAAGAACTAATTTCAACAATTTCAGCAACTTCGGTTTCAGCAACTTTGGTTTCAGCAACTTCGGTTTCAGTAACGCGTGAAAAAAAAACGCTGAAATAGGGGTTGCTGAAACCAAATATGCTGAAAAAGAAGGGGGGCACAGGGGGCGCGCGTGGGGGGCGGGGCAAAGGGGGCAAGGGAAGGAAGGTGGACATTTTGCCAATTTGGGGGGGAAGGTGGACATTTTCCTAATAAAGACCCTAATTATGGCCTATAGCACAATTCCCCCATAAAAAATATTTAGATTTTTTATAATCTGTCAAATTAATTTTATTTATATCTATATTAATTGTATTAATGTATTCTCCGTACACGGGATGGGACGGCCTTACACTAGTTAATTAATAATTTTAAGGGGCAATTTGTGAAATGTCCAAAAAACTTGTCCTAATTCGTGAAATGTCCACGTTTTGGGACAAATTGGTGAAATATCCACAATATAAACCCCCTCCTACGCGCTCCTCTTACGCACGCTCTCTCTCCCGTCCATCTCGGCGAGCGACTCAGATACTTCCTCGCTCTTCAATCCAGGCGGCGACGATGACGATTGATGGAGATGGCTTCGGCTTGAGGTACATCTCCCTTTCTCTCTCCGAATTTGCTGCAGTTCCTCATCCCGCTCCTTATCAATCGATCTTCGATCGATTGATAAGGAACTCGATTTTTGCTTCCGACTATTTTACTTATCAATCGATCTTTGCTTCCGACTATTTGCGCCGAAGGCGCAAATTTTCTTCGATTTTGTGTTGGAGTCGATTTTGAAGTCTCGATTGATTACTGCAATGGAATCCAGTGATTTTGAAGTCTCGACTGATTTTGAAGTCTCGATTGATTACTGCAATGGAATCCATGAAGTCTCGATTTTGAAGTGTTGGAGTCGATTTTGAAGTCTCAATTCGGTGTTTGGTTTGGATTTTTGATGTTTTTTATCCTAATTGAGAATTCTATGGCTAATCCTATGTTTGAATTTTGAGCTTTGTGGACTGTCTAGCTTGTCTAATTTAATGAATTTAAGCACTCGAATAGGGGGGAAAAGATCTCTGATGTTTGGGAGTATTACTGACAGAAGTGTTTCTTTAGTATATTTTGCTAAATAATTGTATAATGAACTTGGTGTTCTGTTGGCAGTATGCTTCAAAATATACTAAAGAAGTGTGATTTCTGCTAAAATAACTTAGGAGTTGTGCAAATATGCAATTGTCCAGCTTCTTTTTCAATGTCCAGCTTCTTAGCAATTGTCCAGCTTCTAAGATCTGTGTTTTTCTGTGCTGAAATAAGGCGGATTTGTGTTATTTTTCAACGATGATCGTTTATTTCTGAGCAAATTGTCCAGCTTCTGCATTTTCCTCCTGTATTACTTGCTTTTTGTTTCTTATTATTCCGTTTGGTCTTTTTTGATCAGATTGCATATCCGATAAGGGAAGACGCTAATCCTACTAGTTTTAGTTCTGATGAAACACAAGCTCAATTCACTCACCTTAATTGCTGTTTATTGTCTATAAATACTTTCAATTGTTCGTTCACACTGTATATATATTAGATTGAGATTGAGCTTTGTGGATTGGAAATTGAGACTGAGATGGGGAAATACATGCCTTCTAGGTGTTCAATGTGTGATTGGTGCTATAATTTTTGTTCTAGCTGTGCAACCTACAACCTATGTGCCTTATATTGGATCAGTTGGGTGTTTGTGTCCCGAGGGTAGATCAATAAGAGAACATCTTGATCTAATGAATGCCCTATTTCCAAATTTCAGGTCTATAGTATAGTCTTTGCTGATGCTTACCTAGTGTGCTGACATGGTTTTTTTCCCTAGGTTTGTTGATGCTTGACAGCACTTAGTTCAGATAAGAAGAAGACATGTAATATAGGTTCCAAAAATAGGAGATTATCCTTGCACAGTGAAGATGCTTTAGAGTTGAGCATTACATGGGATGATGCACAATGCCTTTTTCTGATTATTTTTCAGGGCAATCAAACCTGCTGAATTCCTCAGTGATGGTTGTTGGCGCTGGAGGCTTAGGCTCACCAGCTCTCTTTTACCTTGCAGCTTGTGGTGTTGGTAAGATTTCAATTCCTTTATTAAAGTTTTTTTTCTTTGTTATAGATGCTACTGGACATCGTTTTCATGTTCAACACAGTCTCTTATATTGCTCAAAAGAAGCAGTCGATTAAAATAAATCAGGATGGAATAGAGGTACTTTTTCCTAAAACCAACATGTCTCATTCATTCATTTTCTTACTATTTCTTCAAGAAAGCATTCTACCGGGTGCAGGTCTTTCGAGAGTATTATCCTAAAATGGAGGAGGCGATCACCCTAGAATGTGCATGGGAAACAGATACATATGTGTTAGTTGAAAAGGCACACAAAATCGATGCTAAGCTCTCTGAAGAGCTTTTGGAAGAGGCTGAACCTAAAAAAAAAACATGTCAAGCACTCAAGAAGCATTTTAGGATACAAAACAGTGAGTATCTTAGCTTGTCAATACATGATTTTCTATTTATTTTTGGGTATGTAAACATCCAACTTTAATTGTATTGTGTATATGTATATGTATATGTATATATATAGGATGGTCTTATGCAAACACACGATGAGGAAACTCGTCGTTTTTTCAAGCACTCAACTGTCCAAGTGCTGCTTTGTCCCCGCATTGCAGGAAAACGACATAGTTGGGTCAAGCAGAGGGTAATTTTCTATCAAGATTCAAGATTTAGTTTTAACTTTTGTATCAATTGTTTAATTGTTCAATATATTTATAATTAGCTAGATTTCTCATTTATTTACAAGAGGTAGAAACGATATATACTCACCATCAAAAGACAGTGATTGTGGATGACGATGCAGGGAACAACACAAGAAAAATAATAACATTTGTAGGAGGACTTGATTTATGCGATGGGAGATATGATACTCCAGAACATCCTCTATTTAGGACCCTCAATACTGTACACCAAGATGATTATCACAACCCTTCCTTCACTGTAAACATCAGCTTTAAACCTTTTTAATGATGACTCAATCAAATCATTTGCTTAAACCTAGTTGTATTGTACTGTACTTTAATAACGAAGAACAATTACCTAGCGCTCATTTTGTTATTGGTAAGATTATTTGTTATTATGTTTTCAAACAGGAAATACACACATGGATGTCCAAGAGAACCATGGCATGATTTGCACTACAAAATTGATGGTCCAGCAGCATATGATGTTCTGACTAACTTTGAGGAGAGGTGGTTGAAGGCTGCTAAACCCCAAGGACTAAAAAAGTTCAAAAAATCATATGACGATGCATTGCGTAGGATAGAAAGAGTGAGCGACATCATTGGGATTGCTGATGCTCCTTACCTTAACGAGGATAGCCCTGATGCTTGGCATGTGCAAGTAATCCCTATGTGGCCAGAGGGTGTCCCAACCGGTGCTGCTACTCAAAGGATTCTCTATTGGCAGGTAAACCTCCAAATGTATCCTTCTAATTTATAAAATTTAGATTAATTAGACACTAATTTAATAACCTTTTTTTCAAATGTTCACTAGGTTTTTGAGATGATATAGATATTTAAAAGAGTTTAGAAGATGAGTATTTACATTGAAAAATATGCTTGATTTTTTACTCATGCATCTTTAGAAGGTGAACTTATATCTGGATTTGGAAATGGATAAAAAGTAGTTTTATGTCAATATTGCAAGTAACACATGTTTGCACTATAGCGATATATGTACTATTCTAAGGAAATGAATAACATAAAAGCATAACTTTTACAGCACAAGACTATGCAAATGATGTATGAGACAATTCACAAGGCTTTGGTAGAGGTTGGACTTGAGGATTCATACACACCTAAAGATTACTACTTTTTTTGCCTCGGAAACCGTGAAGAGGTTGATGCAAGTTCAGAAATAAGTATGGGCAGTCCTCATGCACCAAACACACCACAAGTATGCACAATAGCTTGAAGGATTGTCTTCATTTAGAATGTATTTGATTTTTTCAAAAGATCGATTTAGCTATTTGATTGATTGATTGATTGAGTATGTTGATCGATATATGCCTTACTATTTTTGGAAGAGCTCTCTGAAGAGCTTTTGGAAGAGGCTGAACCTCAAAAAAAACATGTCATGCTTTACCAATGCATTGAAGCTTTCCTTGGAGGTACGTTTTGAGCATTTATTTGATCCACCAATTCCCTGGGTGGGAAATACAAGAAAGTGATAAAGGATTTTCCCTGCCTGCAGACAGTGAACTCGATTTGAAGAAGGATCCTGATAGTGATCCTGATCATATGAAACAAGATGATACTTCACCGGGACCAGACGAGGCCATAGAGATGTCAGAGGAGCCACCAAGCAAGAAACCGCGCCCTGTGGAGAGCCTAATTGGCAGTTCAGGCTTATCAAAACCCAGAGTGGCTTTCATCCCTATGAAGAAACCAGTAGCAAAAGCTGCTCCAGCAGCAATAAGCACAGCCTCACTTCTAATGAATGAAGTAGCAAGCGAGAGCAGCAGAAAAGACTGGACTTTCTGATATGTAGGATGATTGGCTGTGGATGGTTTGAGATTCATATGATTCTCCGATGATGACTAATGCTTCTGATCTAGGCAAATTGTATCTTATGAAAGTGCATGCACCTTTTAAAACTTGTTTTGGTATCGAAAACAATGGGAGGGGTGGTAACTCAAATACAATACGGAGTATTAAATATTTATGTGAATCTTCTATGTCTACTACTTGTAGCTTAATTGGAGATGCGAAGATTACTGTAAAAGGGGAAATTGCCAAGTACCGAGAGAGGTTGGACAAGACATTGGCATCTCATGATCTCACCAATGGAGAAACTCTTAAAACTATCGTGAAGGATATAGGGTTAAATGAAACAAATATAGATGAGCATATATAAGATTATATTGAGCAAAAATAACATTAAGTTGAGCAGAATTTCACCCCCCCCACCCATATAGAGCAAGTATAATTTATTGATGAATAAAAATAATATCATGTTAAGCAATAATCTATTGAGCAAGTAAAAGATTATATTAATCAAATATAACATTAAGTTGAGCATAGTTTCACCACATCCTCCCCCTGGTCGTGCAAATATAATCTATTGTTGAGCAAAAATAAGATCATGTTGAGCATAATTCCACTAATCCCACATGTTGTGCAATTATAGTCTATTGATGAGCAAAAATAAGACAATATTGTGCAATAATCTATTAAGCAAGTATAAAATAATATTGAGAAAAAAATAAGATCACGTTGAGCACAATTTCACAAGTCTCAATTGTTGTGCAAATATAATCTATTGTTGAGCAAAAATAAGATCATGTTGAGCAAATTTTCACCAATCCCCCATGTTGTGCAATCATAGTCTATTTATGAGCAAAAATAAAACCATGTTGTGCAATAATCTATTGAGCAACTATAAAATAATATTGAGAAAAAATAAGATCATGTTGAGCACAATTTCACAAGTCTCAATTGTTGTGCAAATATAATCTATTGTTGGGCAAAAATAAGATCATGTTGAGCAAATTTCCACCAATCCCCCATGTTGTGCAATCATAGTCACTGATGAACAAAAATAAGACCATGTTGTGCAATAATCTATTAAGCAACTATAAAATAATATTGAGAAAAAATAAGATCATGTTGAGCACAATTTCACAAGTCTCAATTGTTGTGCAAATATAATCTATTGTTGAGCAAAAATAAGATCATGTTGAGCAAATTCCCACCGATCCCCCATGTTGTGCAATCATAGTCTATTGATGAGCAAAAATAAGACCATGTTGAGTACAATTTCACAAGTCTCAATTGTTGTGCAAATATAATCTATTGTTGAGCAAAAATAAGATCATGTTGAGAAAATTCTCACCAATCCCCCATGTTGTGTAATCATAGTCTATTGATGAGCAAAAATAAGACCATGTTGAGCACAATTTCACAAGTCTCAATTGTTGTGCAAATATAATCTATTGTTGAGCAAATTCTCACCAATCCCCCATGTTGTGCAATAATAGTCTATTGAGGAGCAAAAATAAGACCATGTTGAGCACAATTTCACAAGTCTCAATTGTTGTGCAAATATAATCTATTGTTGAGCAAAAATAAGATTATGTTGAGCAAATTTCCACCAATCCCCCATGTTGTGCAATTATAGTCTATTGACGAGCAAAAATAAGACCATGTTGTGTAATAATCTATTGAGAAAGTATAAAATAATGTTGAGAAAAAAATAAGATCATGTTGAGCACAATTTCACAAGTCTCAATTGTTGTGCAAATAAAATCTGTTGTTGAGCAAAAATAAGATCATTTTGAGCAAATTCCCACCAATCCCCCGTGTTGTGCAATCATAGTCTATTGATGAGCAAAAATAAAATCATGTTGAGAACAATTTCACAAGTCTCAATTGTTGTGCAAATATAATCTATTGTTGAGCAAAAAATAAGATCATGTTGAGCAAATTTCCACCAATCCCCCATGTCATCCAATGGCGTCGTTGGATTCCAGGAGCAACATCGTCCAATTGCGCCGTCCAATTGCTTCTCGCTCCGCTCCATCGATCGCTCGCTCTCGGATCTCCAAGAAAGGCGCGGATCTGAGGAACGGGAAGAGGAAGACGGAGATCGGAGGAGGAGAGATGAGCGAGCGAGAGATCGGGATCGGCGATCCACTTAATTGTATTAGGGGCTAGTTTGAAAAATATACAAATTAGGTGGCCAAATTAGGAAAATATACAAGTTTTGGTAAAAATTAGAAAACTATACATCCCATGTGCCCCCTCCTGCGTGCCCCCTTCCCCCGTGTGCCCCCCTCTGCGTCAGTTTTTTTTTTCGCACGTCAGCGACGTCAGAAATGCTGATGTCAGCATTGCTGACGCCGTTTACAAGGATGCTGACGCCAACGTCGAAAATGGTGACATTCAGTAGATGTAAAGATCGGGATTTTTAAATATTATTTTTGTAATTATAGATGTTATTTCAATTTAAAATTCATTTGATCTCTAAGCCTCTGAAAATTTTTAAATATTTCCGTCCTCGAGCAAAAGAGTTATTTAAATCATTTCAAACAAATTCCGGCATAAACTTGTTACTCAAATTTGAAACGAGATTATTCAACCTTATTTTACCGAGGTTTGGAAATATTTTGAGTTTTGGTTATTAAATTCGCATTCGAGTAATTATTTTTAATCGCGTCGGGTTAAGGTCGGAAGCGGATTCCAGATTTAATTCCGGGTATTTAATTTGACCTTCTTCCACAATTAATACCCATCACATCTCTCTTTTTCCCATTAGTAACCATCCCGCCTCAGCCCATCTAATCCCCTACAGTAGCCACCCTAAACCCCCCCTATTTCAACAACAAGTCCAGAAACCCAATCTTGTACTCTTTCTTTCTTCAACCTTGATTAAAATACACACACCAACACCATCTCCTTCTATTTTGCTCAGAGGCACAATCACCCAACCCCCTCCTTCTACCCTTGTTCAAGCAACCCATAGAAAAGCACCCCTTTTGTTTTCTCTGGATATCGCAGCTACAAACACCCACCACTACACCTTCGTTCCACTTCCACCAGCTCCTCGTCGCCCACTCCTCGGCCTGGAAGCCATAGCCACGAGCACCTCATCTCCCACCCTCTTCTCTATCCAAACCTCCCCCAAACACACCTCCTTTCCTCCGTTTGCTTTTCAAATGAAGCCGCTTCACCCCAGCTCCCCGTCGACGCCAACTTCCGATGACGCCAGCACCACCCCGGCGAAGCGACAACCCCGTACGTGCAGATCGAGGTGGGTCGAGCGCGAATCGAGCCTCCGAATGAGCCCCGACGAGCATCGAAACCACCCCACCACGGTGAGCTTCGAACCCTCTTCCTCCCATTGTTCGATTCATGTGTGCCTACGTGTTCAGTTTACCTCACTTGGCCGGAGAGAAGGGGTGAGAGCGGGTCGAGAGCACCGGTGAGTGTGCAGGGGAGAGTGCGAGGCGGGTGTGAGGCGCTAGCGAGCGAGAGCGTGGTGAGCGAGCGGGGGAGTGCGAGCGGTAGCGAGGGCAGGGGTGAAGCCGGAGACCCTGGGCGGAGCTCCGAGCTCATCGTGAGCAGCCATGGTGAATGGACGGGGATGGAGGAGTAACAGGAGACGGTGGGGCCCACTCCCCTTGCCACTTCATCAAGTCTGGGGCCCACCTTTAGTTTCAAATCCGATTTTGAGAGATGGGTAATTGGGCTGGGTCGAGTATTGGGCCGGGGTTGTGGATGGGCCAGATTTTTCTTTCTTTTTTTTTATGTGGGCCGGTTCTCCTCTCATCTTTTAAGTATTTGGTCCGGTTCCATATTTTAATTAATTATTTGTTTGTTTATTTACTATTAATTGCCTAATTTCTTATTTAATTAAGTATTAAATATTTATGGTTTGATTATTTTCTGATTTGTCAATTATTTAATTAGTTGCTTGATTGTTTAATGATATCTAAAAGGTGAGGGAAATTAAAATATATTATTTGAAATATTTATTGAGTGTCAGAATTACTAAAGCTTTAGAATAAAGGTCTTGGAATATACTAACTCATGCCGGACTTATTTTAATAATATAATATTGAGATGATGGTTTAAAGGTTTAAATGTTCTCGGAAATTGGCTAAGTATTATTTTAAAATAACTTGTTTGGCTAGCAAATTGTCTTAAACTGAGATCAATGACCCTTAGAGAAACTTTAGACTGATTTACTTGGAACTCGACTTGAGAAATTGAATGGTTAAATTGTTTGAGAATTTTATGGATGGGTTATGAGATAGCTTGAGATTATGAGATGATGAGATGATGCGAGATGTTATATGAAGAGATATGATGACTTGAGATAATATGATATGAGAATGAGATGACATATGACTATAAGAGATAGTCGAGATAATGATGATGGTGTCATGACTAATAATTGATGGATAGAAAATGTGTAGTGGTAAACGGATCCCATTAAGTGCAATATACTTATGCATGTTCATTAATACTTGCTAGGTGATCTGTGACCTGCTTGCTTGTTCTCTTGCTGCTTTCCTCTTGCTGATCTGCCACTCCAGGTAAGTCCTCCGGGGCTTACTCAAGTTAGAACCTCATGCCTGATGTGTCATATAGTGTGTAGGTGTTGCATCATGCATATTCATGTAGTATCATGCTTAGGTTGCACAAATTAATCGAGCATCCGTATTCTCTTTGCGTATGGTAGAACGGCCGTTAAATTGTGAGTCTTAGAGTCATTTGCTAGGGTCATAGGACGGTCCAGTCCCATCGGGCTTAGTCCTCATCGAGTCAGACTGTTAAATTGACGAGCATGAATATTGATACGATTGATGATGTTATGATATTGAACGCGACCGGTTCCCGCACTAACGAGCATGGGTGCGGGAGTATAAAACGCGGTCGGTTCCTGCACTAACGAGCATGGGTGCGGGAGTAGGAGAGGGACATGCCACTTGGCATTCTATGCGGGATCCCATTTAATCGTTTTCTACATATATACATATACAAACTGCTAGCATGCTTGAGTGTTTAATATTTTGTACTGCATTAGAGCATCCTTTATTTAGGCATAGGCATATTATATGTCCTCAGTGAGGTCTTCAGGGCCCGCATGAGTGGCTCGACCTTGACTTCGTGGTTAGTTTCAGGTACCCGTACCCTTACTTGATCATGTGCTGTTGTGGCGGGGGATATCTCATGGCGCAGTGAGAGGGAGAGAAAGACCGACTTAAACTCCACACTTTTACTACTTATTTCCTCGTATTTGGTTTTGACCCGGCCTTGCCGTGGCAACTTGTATTATGATATTTCCTTCTTTATGCTTTCGAACTTAAAACGTTTTGAGCGACTTAGGCAAGTAGGATAAGATCGGGGGACCTAACGGCCCTATCGCGAATTTAGGGTGCAAAATCCCTTCTTTGATCACTAAAACTTTGTTTTCACACTCAACCCGTACTCGAATTGCAAGATCCGAACGAAGGTATCCAATCCTTCGAAACGTAACCCGAATATTTATATTTGGGCCGTTACAAAGGTGGTATCAGAGCTTGGGTTGCGCGATTCGAGTACAAATAGGTTGAAGTATGATTTTGAAAATCGCCCAATGTTTTTAAAGGATTTTGGAGAGTTTTAAAGGGCAAAATGAATTGAATATGGCTAAGTTAATGAACAAAGCTTAATAAACTCGACTTAAAATAAGAAAAATCGGAAAAAGGGAAATCGAGTGGGTAGAAAGGCGATAGACCATCCCTATTGGATGTAGACTTGGAAAACGGTAGGCAAAACTTAGCTTTGTACTTTACAGAGGGCCTGGAAGACTCCAAGGAGTTTGCACCGTGGTGGTTGGAGTAGCAGGGTTAGAATGTAGAGGCCGAGGGGATAGTTGCCCCTCCGGTCAGTTGCCCCTCGAAGGACAGCTTCTAGATAGATTTTGTGATTTTATATAAATTGAGCCTGAAGGCGATCCTCCTCGAAGGGGATCTGATTAATATTGTTGATTGATTCTGTGCTGCGTGTTGTCTTCCTTGAGAACGAATTATGTTAATCTGTTTAACCTATGTTGGCTATGAATTGAACTTCTGTGCGAATTGGATAGCGGGGGAGCCCTTCCTTAGTCTATAGTTGGGATCCCAATTCTCATGGAGCAATCTTTGCCATTATTCAACTGTCCATGTCATTTCCTTTTCATTTCGCCTTCTGTTCAACAGATTTCTAAGGTTGACAATTGTTGAAGAGTATATTCCTTTCATTCCATTTTCCTCATCCCTCATGCCTCTAAGTGATGTCTTATCGATTCTTTCATTTTCCTTCCTTGCCTTCCTTTTCCTTTCATTTCTTTTCTCTCCTTTACTACTCTTTTCTTCTCCTTCCCTTCCTTTTACCGTCTTCAATAGATGCTCCTATCGAGTCTTCTCTCTGTGATATTAGCGTCGTCCACGGGAAATTGGGTTAAGAATCTAATCATATTCGGGATTTTGTCGGGTGCATTGATCACTTAAGTGTGTAATGGAGTATGGTACTTGGCACCATAGGTCATGCCACGAGTTAGTTAATGTACTAGAATATCAACTTCGAATGATCTACGATTCTCGACATGATTTTGAGTCTATAGAGCATGTTGTTTTAGAGAGCCACCCCTTTCGATTTTTGTAAAGGTTCACAGGTGTCTTTTTGTCATGAAACTTTATCCAGAGTTTGACCATCCTCCTTCGGGAAACAGTTGAGTGCTCTTTTCCCTTACCCAAATGAGTCATACAAGCATTCCACAGGAAATGGACTCTTGAGTCAGTTGTTGACATTGCCCTTGGAGATTTCTGTTTTGTTATGATTGTAGTCCCATCTGTGATTACATGACCGATATTAAATTATGCTAAATACATGTCCCTATACCCTTATGTTCAGATTCAGCCACATTGCTTTAGGGCTTTAGGCACGTATTATACTTCGTTATGTACCTCCATATTCCTATGTTGTTGTAGCATGATTAACTTGATCCCTTTGCACATGGTTATGCTAGTTGACTAAATGTACGAATGTGCCACATGTTATACACATTGTAGGATATATGAAATGTGATTTAAGGGATACCGTGCCTTATCCGCGTGATTGTTTGCTCTCTCTTGTCGTAGGTTCTTGATAGTATTATCGTTCTTTCATGCTTTCATGAGCAACTGGTCTGACACCTCGCATGACCACACACCACGAAATGTTCTGTTTTCGTGTATACATGACCCATGCAGTTATATTAAACTTGTTTAGAACCCCATTATTGTACCTATGCCTTGCTATGCATTACTAGTGTCGTGTAGAAACTATGCTTTCCAAATATAACTCATCATATGATTTCGAGTCGTGTGTGCATCCTTATGTGAACGTTGTCATCGTAGGATGTGATAGCTTACTATACCACCCTTATATGCTTTTGTGTCATGAATATATGTTACCGGTGTTCATTGCGATAGGTACTTGATAGTGTCCATTGACATGACTAGTGTACTTCATGAACTATGTGTATCTTGCTTGCTGCGATTATGCCTCACGGATCTCCATAAGGGCCCCGTTGTCGTTCTCGAGTGGGAATCTTGTCTCTAGTCTCGTTAGCCTTTGGTCCGTATGTTACTCCGTAGGGAATCCGGGTTGTCCTCCTTTGTCTCTCCCCTATCCCCGTTAACTTAAAACATATGTGTTATCTTTTTGGAACGAACGACGACATGAGGAAAAGAACAACCAGCCGGCGGGTAGCACTAGAGCGGCGCAACGGAAGCATGGTGAGCCCATAACCCACAAGTCTCAGAACTGATGTCGTCCGCAACCTTGGAGGATGAGTACGCAGTGGATTCATAGATTTGCCTTATGAAAGGGGGCATTCCCCATTCGAGCTACTAACCTTCCTTGTGATGATTAAGAATGAGGGTTGTGTGTAATAGGCCTAGATGTGATATGATCCCGATGCGTAGATGCTTTATTATGTTGGTATTTGAGTTAGTGGTAAGTATGGCCCGGTCGCCCTTGCATATGAGATATGGGTTACTGATGCTAGCGAGTAGATGGTTGTTGATGTGTTAGCAAGTTTTGACGTAGTGGGTACGCTTGGTGATCTTTCCTCCTTCTCTTTCCATTTCCTTCCTCTTCCTTTGTTTCCTTTTCTTCCCCTTTCTTCTCTTAAGGATTAAGGTCCCATTTGCAGTAGGATTAGAGGGGTGTATAGGAGGACTAGAAGTCGTAGGTTTCGATCATTGATGGTGAGAGATGAAAACATAGGAAGAAGGCCTTGGCTTAGATAGGCCGAGCGAAATTCTAAGGCTAATAAGAGATGGTAGTTAGGGTTTTTCAGACGAGCGTTCTAGGTAGGTCTTAGGTGGGGCATAGGATGAGAATGACAAGGTTGCGGAGATGGGATTGTAGTGTAGGTGAGAAATTTTTGCTAAAGGACAGGGTAAGTTCGTTTAAGTATCCTTGAGGAAGGATGAGAGTAGACTAGGGCGTGTACGATTGGGGATTCTCATAAGGCGGATGTGATGATAGACAGGTTGTCGTACTAGGAGTGGAAGCGATGTTTTTGGAGTAACAAGTTTTGATGGTGAAAAGGTTTGAGTAACTGGGATTGCTTGAGGAGTTGTGGACCTTGGGACTTAGGTTATTCATACTATAAGCGAAAATGACTTTGGTGAGGAACGAATTATGTATATTGTTAAGGTTTGAGTGGCTAGAACGGTCGAGGATTAGTAAATCTTGGGAATTAGGTTGTTCTGATCATATGCGGCATGATGTGAATCTGTACTTAAGTATTGCTCGAGTAATATTGATGATGATTGCTAGTGTTGTAATCGGAGAAATTCTAGAGGCGTAATTGGAAGATATTTAGCATGGGGGAGAATTGAAGTTGGTATGTGTGAGATCTATTCGAATTTTGAGGTGATTAAGAAATGAACAATAAGTTTTTGAGGAAATGCCTTAAGCTGAGTAAAGGACATTGTTAGGAGGAATTATGAGTTTGATTGCTTGGGTGTGTAGGCAGAAAGACTATAAATGGTGAATATGAGAATAAGTTCAGGCGGAGGATATAGGAGTACCAATGGTTGTAGAACTTTGGGAAATTTAAATAGCTTATTATGCCTTGGGTAGTTAAAAAAAAAAAAAAAAAAAAAAAAAGGGAAAACGTAGAGGTTCTTTGAGAAAATGATTGGTAATGATGGTCAATTAGAGGTAGGCTATCGTTGGTTGAGGATTTTGGTCTAAGGCTAATTGGGAGTGTGCAACAATAAGGAATTAGAATAAGACGTCTTGGGAGATTGTGACTGTTTTGGAAAAATAGTGGGATTCGAGCGATGAGTTAGTGTTGGGGGTAAATGGAAATGTCGTGATCTTTGGAAAATGAGAAGATGCGATTCGGTTTAGAGGTATTCTGATGAGTTCCTTGGGTAACACTTGTGTGCTTGACTACTTGGGGATGGGTCTAGAGGAGGAGATACTTAATGTTTTATGATTACAAGATTACCACTAGTCAGCTCTCGGGTCTAGAATCTGAGGAGTGCATGCGCTTGTGTATTGCTAGGGCCTTTCGGAGCTGAGTGAGGTGCTTACGTTACTTGGGATGTATGAATAGCCTGGGAGATGAACCTTGTCGTTGGATATTGAGGACATAGAGTATAAGAGTGCTCTTGTAAGAGGTTAGCAGTAGGAGTTGGTTCTTAGAGGTGGATTATTAGCAGTGGGTGTGCTTATTGGTATGGGAAGCGAGATCAGGGTATGTGAACAATTCAGGAGTTCTCTCGTAAGGATGTTGATCGGATGAATTCTTAGGGACATAGGTAGAATAATGGAATTCGGAAAAAAAAAAAAAAAAGCCCCTAGATTGCTCGCGCGTTTGATAGAGGTTTTGACGAGAGTTGGAATAATGGGCTCGATTTATGATTCCTTAGAGAGTTATGAGTTCCGATATATGGGCTTAACTTGGTTAGATGGAAAGTTGAGAATGTGAGTTGAGATCTTGTGTGATGTGATTCTTGGAGAACTTAGTGGCCTGAGAATTTAAGTATATAGTGAATGAATTGGGATTAGATTTTGACCTTGTGACCTTCGTGAATAAAATTAAGAAAGATGCCTATGAGTTTTGTTCTAAAGGGAGCGAGATGCGGTTGTATTTGAAAACTATAGCATGTTTGAGTTACTGAACCTAGCTTAGATTTGACCTTGACTCCCGGAGTTGGTGGTGTCGTCTTGTTCTGATTGATGACGATATACAAATTTCCTGATTTTCTTTGTATTGTTGATGACGTTACCCTTGTGATAAGATGGAAATCCTAATGGAACTAAGGCTACCACACTGAGTTTCTGATAAGAACGATGGATGCAATGTTGACATTCGACGCTTGAACTTTGATTGGCAGTTATGACCGGATTTCGTGAAGAGTGTGATAGGCCCTTTTTGTGTGATGATGTGTAAAGTATGATGGTATTTCGCTATATTTGATGTGCTTCTTGTTATGATGTACCCCCTGGGTTGATTAGTTATTTGGTATTAGAGATTATGCATTTTGCTGACTTATGATCCATGAAATGATTGAGACTCATAGAATTAACCCTGACTCTGCAAACGGAAATTAGGAAGAAAATATGGGATTAGCCCTTAGAGGTGGATGTTGCCACCTCTTGAGTCCTTGAAACTTAATTGACTGACATAGGGAGAAAAGATTTGGATTTTGAAAAGCGTTGTTGGTTTTTGAAAAAAAAAAATGAATGAAATGATTTTAGTCTCGGGGACGAGACTTGTTTTTAGAGGTGGATGATGTAAAGATCGGGATTTTTAAATATTATTTTTGTAATTATAGATGTTATTTCAATTTAAAATTCATTTGATCTCTAAGCCTCTGAAAATTTTTAAATATTTCCGTCCTCGAGCAAAAGAGTTATTTAAATCATTTCAAACAAATTCCGGCATAAACTTGTTACTCAAATTTGAAACGAGATTATTCAACCTTATTTTACCGAGGTTTGGAAATATTTTGAGTTTTGGTTATTAAATTCGCATTCGAGTAATTATTTTTAATCGCGTCGGGTTAAGGTCGGAAGCGGATTCCAGATTTAATTCCGGGTATTTAATTTGACCTTCTTCCACAATTAATACCCATCACATCTCTCTTTTTCCCATTAGTAACCATCCCGCCTCAGCCCATCTAATCCCCTACAGTAGCCACCCTAAACCCCCCCTATTTCAACAACAAGTCCAGAAACCCAATCTTGTACTCTTTCTTTCTTCAACCTTGATTAAAATACACACACCAACACCATCTCCTTCTATTTTGCTCAGAGGCACAATCACCCAACCCCCTCCTTCTACCCTTGTTCAAGCAACCCATAGAAAAGCACCCCTTTTGTTTTCTCTGGATATCGCAGCTACAAACACCCACCACTACACCTTCGTTCCACTTCCACCAGCTCCTCGTCGCCCACTCCTCGGCCTGGAAGCCATAGCCACAAGCACCTCATCTCCCACCCTCTTCTCTATCCAAACCTCCGCCAAACACACCTCCTTTCCTTCGTTTGCTTTTCAAATGAAGCCGCTTCACCCCAGCTCCCCGTCGACGCCAACTTCCGATGACGCCAGCACCACCCCGGCGAAGCGAAAACCCCGTACGTGCAGATCGAGGTGGGTCGAGCGCGAATCGAGCCTCCGAATGAGCCCCGACGAGCATCGAAACCACCCCACCACGGTGAGCTTCGAACCCTCTTCCTCCCATTGTTCGATTCATGTGTGCCTACGTGTTCAGTTTACCTCACTTGGCCAGAGAGAAGGGGTGAGAGCGGGTCGAGAGCACCGGTGAGTGTGCAGGGGAGAGTGCGAGGCGGGTGTGAGGCGCTAGCGAGCGAGAGCGTGGTGAGCGAGCGGGGGAGTGCGAGCGGTAGCGAGGGCGGGGGTGAAGCCGGAGACCCTGGGCGGAGCTCCGAGCTCATCGTGAGCAGCCATGGTGAATGGACGGGGATGGAGGAGTAACAGGAGACGGTGGGGCCCACTCCCCTTGCCACTTCATCAAGTCTGGGGCCCACCTTTAGTTTCAAATCCGATTTTGAGAGATGGGTAATTGGGCTGGGTCGAGTATTGGGCCGGGGTTGTGGATGGGCCAGATTTTTCTTTCTTTTTTTTATGTGGGCCGGTTCTCCTCTCATCTTTTAAGTATTTGGTCCGGTTCCATATTTTAATTAATTATTTGTTTGTTTATTTACTATTAATTGCCTAATTTCTTATTTAATTAAGTATTAAATATTTATGGTTTGATTATTTTCTGATTTGTCAATTATTTAATTAGTTGCTTGATTGTTTAATGATATCTAAAAGGTGAGGGAAATTAAAATATATTATTTGAAATATTTATTGAGTGTCAGAATTACTAAAGCTTTAGAATAAAGGTCTTGGAATATACTAACTCATGCCGGACTTATTTTAATAATATAATATTGAGATGATGGTTTAAAGGTTTAAATGTTCTCGGAAATTGGCTAAGTATTATTTTAAAATAACTTGTTTGGCTAGCAAATTGTCTTAAACTGAGATCAATGACCCTTAGAGAAACTTTAGACTGATTTACTTGGAACTCGACTTGAGAAATTGAATGGTTAAATTGTTTGAGAATTTTATGGATGGGTTATGAGATAGCTTGAGATTATGAGATGATGAGATGATGCGAGATGTTATATGAAGAGATATGATGACTTGAGATAATATGATATGAGAATGAGATGACATATGACTATAAGAGATAGTCGAGATAATGATGATGGTGCCATGACTAATAATTGATGGATAGAAAATGTGTAGTGGTAAACGGATCCCATTAAGTGCAATATACTTATGCATGTTCATTAATACTTGCTAGGTGATCTGTGACCTGCTTGCTTGTTCTCTTGCTGCTTTCCTCTTGCTGATCTGCCACTCCAGGTAAGTCCTCCGGGGCTTACTCAAGTTAGAACCTCATGCCTGATGTGTCATATAGTGTGTAGGTGTTGCATCATGCATATTCATGTAGTATCATGCTTAGGTTGCACAAATTAATCGAGCATCCGTATTCTCTTTGCGTATGGTAGAACGGCCGTTAAATTGTGAGTCTTAGAGTCATTTGCTAGGGTCATAGGACGGTCCAGTCCCATCGGGCTTAGTCCTCATCGAGTCAGACTGTTAAATTGACGAGCATGAATATTGATACGATTGATGATGTTATGATATTGAACGCGACCGGTTCCCGCACTAACGAGCATGGGTGCGGGAGTATAAAACGCGGTCGGTTCCTGCACTAACGAGCATGGGTGCGGGAGTAGGAGAGGGACATGCCACTTGGCATTCTATGCGGGATCCCATTTAATCGTTTTCTACATATATACATATACAAACTGCTAGCATGCTTGAGTGTTTAATATTTTGTACTGCATTAGAGCATCCTTTATTTAGGCATAGGCATATTATATGTCCTCAGTGAGGTCTTCAGGGCCCGCATGAGTGGCTCGACCTTGACTTCGTGGTTAGTTTCAGGTACCCGTACCCTTACTTGATCATGTGCTGTTGTGGCGGGGGATATCTCATGGCGCAGTGAGAGGGAGAGAAAGACCGACTTAAACTCCACACTTTTACTACTTATTTCCTCGTATTTGGTTTTGACCCGGCCTTGCCGTGGCAACTTGTATTATGATATTTCCTTCTTTATGCTTTCGAACTTAAAACGTTTTGAGCGACTTAGGCAAGTAGGACAAGATCGGGGGACCTAACGGCCCTATCGCGAATTTAGGGTGCAAAATCCCTTCTTTGATCACTAAAACTTTGTTTTCACACTCAACCCGTACTCGAATTGCAAGATCCGAACGAAGGTATCCAATCCTTCGAAACGTAACCCGAATATTTATATTTGGGCCGTTACAGTAGATGACTATATTTCTTCCTTTAAAAAAATGTATACCATTTGGCATTTATATCATAAAATTTTTTTGTATGAATTCCTAACTCTTAAGTTGGGAAAAAACACTTTCAGATTATATCTACACCTCTCAAGTGAAGCTGGATGATTAGCTTCATCTTCTGATCTTCTATATATGCACTAATGCACACCAGGGCGAAAATCCCGGTGCCAGCTCCTGCGTGCCCCCTTCCCCCGTGTGCCCCCCCTCCGCGTCAGTTTTTTTTAAGGATTTGGCCATTTTATGGATGCTTAGTACTTCATTAACATAAGTTTGCCCAATATATTTCGCATTTTGTAATATATTTTAGAGTTGCACAACCGTAGTTTAGAGTTGCACAACCGCACCTTAAAGTGGCACAAATGCACCTTAAAGGTGCACAACTGTAGTTTAGAGTTGCATAATTGTATTTTAGAGTTGCACAATTGTATTTTATAATTGCACAACTGTATTTTAAAATTCCACAACTATAATTTATAATTGCACAACTATTTCTTGGAATTGCACAACTTTTTATTTCTATTTGTGTCAACAATTTTTTTTAAAAAAGATTGTATTCTATTTGTGTCAGCACCTCCAAGAAACACTTTTCATTCTATTTGTCTCCAATTCAAGTGGCTCAGTGCTTCAACCAAAGTTTACATAACCAACAACACGATAGCCTATACGGGATTTGAACCCATATCTTTGTGTTTGTATACAACGCTCTACCGATTTGAGCTAATAGGCTTCACAAAATAATAAAACAAGATGGGTGGAGATTTATTACCAATATCTCCAGCATCTCCAGCATGCTTTGCTATCCTAGAAAAGCCAAAGGCAACTCCCCTTTTGGAATTCATAGAGGCTTGATAATTGGCTAAATCCATAAACTTGTAAATTAGGTCAGGCTGGCCCATCTCATTTGCTAGGCTGCAGAGCTCTTTGTAAGTACTGAGCTTCCCTCCACTGGGACTTTCACCAATAGCGCCCTCTTGGAACACTTCAGAATCTTCTACCAGCTAAGTCAATAGAAGCACAGAAATAAAATTGCTTATGGAACTAGATACATTAAAGAAATGCCAAGGGGAGTGGGTTTGAATCTCTACCTTGACAGCCCGCTTCCTCTTTCCAGAACCAGTGAGGGTGCTAACAAACGCAATCAGCATGATTTACCAAACTGTAGATCACAGATCACTTGGTGTTTATTATGTGATATGTGCTAGAGCAATAGAGAAATATATAAATACATGCCAAAGCAATCAGCATCATACAACAGAGGCATCCCTCAACTACACCTTGCAAAGAAAATAAAATGCCTCTTAAGAATTTGAGGAACTTGATGGGAAGAAGGAAAGAATAAGCATACACATGAATTTTATGAAAGAACAAAATATGGATCAACTATCTCTGCAATAAACACCAAAATCATCTAATTTTCCTTTTTAAAATGGAAAATTAGATGATTTTGGTCTTGATTTTTGCAGATAGATAGATCTAAAATGTGTAACTGACATCGGATTTGATCAACTAACCATACATGGGGCTATAGGCGGCGCAGCTGTAAGTGCAACTACCACAGTGGGAGTCTCCTTATTCGCATTCTATCCTGTTGCCAAAGCTCACAGTATTAACTCAATCGATTCAGTCATTATCTAAGATATGTTTGGAAGATCTGTTAGTATATTTACTAGGAGAGACAACGTATCCTCGAATTTGAAGCTTGCGGTACTCCTGGCACAGGGCGCAAGGCTCGCACCAGTAATGGATGCAACATTCCTCAGAGCAACTAGCAGGAATGTCGTATGTGTGATTTAGCTTGCCGCGATAAGTGCACGAGTATATCCATTAGGACCCCACCGAACAAAGCGCAAAGTACAAGCACCTGTTGCAACAACACGCTTCACGCATCGATACCCATCACCTGTATACTCATCAATCAACAAATATCGAACCTTTAAACTTAAGGCACTTACACGAGGCCCCTTGGTCAGCAATTTCAGATAATCGCCCAAAGACAGGTGATTTGAAAAGGAATTGGAATGACTTACAAGTTCGACAAGAATTGAAAATACTTCAGCTTCAATGTGAAACTCTGCACTGAATTCATCTCTATGATGACATGTTCTGGTACAAAGGCACCTGGAGCTTATGGATGTCAGCAAAGGACCTAGGCAACTTAATCAACCTAAGGCACCTGGAGCTTGATGACATGTTCTGGTACAAATGCTGTTAGTGCTGACACCTGGAGCAACAAGTCAGGCAAGAGCATTTCACAAGCAATTTAAGAAGAATACACAAGACAACTGTTTGTTGCAGGAGGATTGGTATGTCAAGTAATTACAAATATAAAGATGTAAATAAATGTAATCCAACTCCTGGTCTAAGCAAATAATTACAAGACTTCCTCCCGTTGTAGTGGAAGGGTAGTCAGGATCGATCCACGAGGAGGCGTGTCAGCGGGATCCTAGTAGCGTTGGAAATCTCACGTCTGCGTCGACCAGTAGCCTCGATTTCGACCTTGGGCCTCGATGTCGACCTCGGCTGTCGATGTTCTCTGCAACAGAAGACCTGCAAAGACAAAAACAAGTGGTCGATATCGACTAGAAGGGGTCGATATCGATGTCTGGTGTCGATATCGATGTCAGCAAAACTCCGCAGCGATGTTCGTCGTCGACTCAGAAAACTGTCGACGAACTCAGTGGTCGATATCGACGTCTGGGGTCGATATCGATGTCTCCCTGCAGTTTGTTAGTTCTTCGTCGGCAAAGAAAGGCCGAAGAATTTAGGATGGAGAGAGAAGTAATGGAAAGAAATAAATCAGTGGGTTTCTGTGTGTATAAAGTATGTAAAAACAACTCCTAGGATTACGGTTTACCACAACGTTAACCAATGCATGCGATGAGATAAATAAGACGGACAATTGTGCTATTTCACCCGAGGGACGAGCTTTCGCCGCACACCAACTCTTAGGATTACTCTTTCAAATAAACCTAATTGTCTCTACCAATTTTATGTTTATAACTCAAGTTGTTAGCATGAATCCCTTTTCTTTCGATTAGGACTAAACATAGAATCGTAGGAGGAGAGATAGACACAACGATATCAACATCAAATACTTACCTCAAGCGCGCATGGCTAACGTCGGGCTCACCCCGACCCTAAGAGCTTTGGGGAACTACTCGCTTCTCATCATGGGATTCATTGTCAATTGAAAGGAAGAAACTTGCATTAAACTAAACTTCGAAGCTTTACAACTCAACGTCAACTTTCGCAAACGTCAAACCCTAAAACTTCTCTCTAACTCTAACTCTATTGTCTATTGTCCTTTTTTGTTCTAGGATTGTATTATTGGATGATCTAACAAATCAGCCCTAGGGTTTTATTTATAGGCTACTAATCCTCGCTATCCAAGGATTGTAACTCCTATCTAAACTAATAACTCTATCCGAACAAATTAGGATAAAACTTGAATAATTTAAAGGTAAAAGATGAATAAAACTTCAGCTGTCCTCTATCTTTGAAAGTATGAGATAATCCCGTGCCTCCTTGAAGATATAGTTCCAATCCGCATTCGAAATCGAGTCTATCTTCTGTCGAGATAAGGGGTCGATGTCGACACCAGAGGTCGATATCGAGGTCTCTATTCCTGCTCGACTTGTTCAGCTCTGGTCGATTTCTATGTTGATGTCGATGTGGGGGTCGATATCTGGGTCTAAGGTCGATATCTACCTCTTCTCAGCTTCACTTGATGTCTATGTTGAGGTCGATATCTATGTTGAAGGTCGATATCTACCCCAGAGGTCGATATCTGGGTCTAGGGTCGATATCTACCTCTGCTCAGCTTCACTTGGCTTCTTCGTTTTGACTCCGTTTTCGCTCGAATTCCTGCATGGTTAGCTCAAAACTTGTGTAGACTCTATTTCTTGCATGTTAGCCCATTCTTACACAAGTTTATATTCTTTTGAACCTTTTCTTTGGAGATCGAATGAAATACGAAGTCAAAAGATGCAATAAAAGAAGGTGCAAATGTGTACATCAACAACTAAGAAATTTTCAAAATGAGTGGCACAAACCCCATGAGTACTAACCCATTTGCTGACGTGTGGTGGCCAAAATGCTACAATTTGATATAATGGCAACCTAAAGAGGGCTCAGTTTCATGCATAGAGCTTACACAGGAAGCCATTGGAGTGTCACTTGGTCAAAAAAAGGGCTCAGTTTGACGTGTTGTGGCAAAATCCCAATCAATTCATTTTCTGTTCTTGTACCACGATTTCGAATCCCAGTCAATGTAGTGAAAATAAAGCATAACGAGAAATCATAGCTAAATAAGTCAAGCAAAAACAATGTGATCAAAGGAGACAATAGACAAGCAAAGTAAAGCAAAAATAACCAAAAGAAAATGAAAGAAAAGTGCTCAAACTAGAAATCAAATTCAGAAAGATTTAGCAAATCATTCAGCTCAGAATCATCACTATACAATGCTTACACTACTTACTTCTTCAAAGTTCACACGATTGACAAATGACTCCTGTAAGATATGTGATCGCCATTATTAAACATCATGACATGATCTGCCATAAAGATACTAAACTTATACCATTATTATGCTCAAATGCTTGTTTTGGACTCAAATTGCAACATAATTTGATTACAAAAACATGAGAAGGATATGCACTAGTATCTCATAAGTATGCTCAAATGCTCCTGCAAGATATGCTTTTGAATTGAACTAAAAAAAATCCAAACACAACTTCAATTCTAAAAATTAAGATGAACAGCTGATAAAACACCACTTAAAAAACATGTAAACAAGCCCAGATAACACCCAGTTGAATGCCATATTACACATAATTTAGCAGGAAACTAAATTACCTCTCCCAACTTCTAGAGAGTTACAATAGTGTTGCTGCTGGTACCTTGCTTAGGCTTACCAAACACCTGAGAGCACATGGTTGAATTCTTCAATACGATCAGAAACCCTAAAACAGAGAAATAAAAACAACAAATTGTCAAGTGTCAGACCATGGAGATCACCTGAGCCCTAATTGATTGCTAAATTGCGCCGGAATTGATTGGGATTCGAAATCATGGTGCAAGAACAGAAAATGAATTACCTAATGTTGTTGAATGTGCCCTAATTCAGCGAACAATTTGACCTCTTCTTCAAATTCAGCTTGATTACCCCGTCGATGCTTGCTATTGCTGGTGGATATTACTTGTCCCCTGCTCACTGAACTCCAATCTCCCCGCCGAGATTTACAGATCGTCGGATTTGTTTTCAGGTTGGCGATGGAGGCGGCGGTACTTAGGACGATCAGATCTCCTTCTTCCGCTGTCAGAAATCGCCTCGAATCAGAACACCAATGGAACCGCTCGAAATCGCCGCCCACTCGAATCGGCGACGCCGTCTGCGAGCTCGAATAGATCTCGCACCATGGATCTCAAGGAGATCTCGGATTGAGGAGACCTCGGATCGAGAAGATCTTGGATCTCAGAGCAGAGATCCCACGGGAACTCCGGCGACCAGAGAAGGAGCGGCGGCGGCGGCGACAAGGAGTGATCTGGTGGCCGGAGGTGGCATCGGATCTCGGTGAATCTCGGCGGCGAGCGAGGAGGCAAGCTTGTTTCTCTGTTTGTCCAAAATCAGAATTTGGGGATGCTAATTAGGATCAAAGTATATATAGTGGACATTTTGCTAATTTGTCCAAAAAGGTGAACAATTCTCCAATTTGTCCAAATAAAGTGCCTTTTTTGCAAATATTTTCTAATTTTAATCAATGCAGTATGTACGCATTCGACTACTAAGTACTCCGTAATTAGCAATACACAACACTAATTAGTTAGAAAAAAAAGTGACGTATACATATAGAAATTTTAAGATGGACTTTTAAAAATGATTTATTTGGTATTTTCACTTGTTAAAAAAATATAAAAAAATATAATTTTTTAGTGCGATTTAATTTTATCTACACATAAACACCCACTTTGTATATGGTTTGTGAAAAACAAATTAACATGAAGTTGTTCGTGGAGGTATAAGAGAAGTGGTTCATGAAGTTAATTTTATCTACACATAAACACCCATTTTGTATATGGTTTGTGGAAAACAAATTAACATGAAGTTGTTCGTGGAGGTATAAGAGAAGTGGTTCATGAAGTTATCAAGAATTAATTCATGAACCTATACAGAATTGGTCATGAAGTTATAAAGAAGTGGTTCACAAACCTAAAATAAATGGTTCATGAAGTTATAAAGAAGTGGTTCATGAAGCTTTAAAGAAGTGGTTCATGAACCTATAAAGAAGTGGTCAATAAAGTTATAAAGTAGTGGTTCATGAAGCTGTAAAGAAGTAGTTCATGAACCAATACTATTTATTTTATGAACCACTACTCTTTATTGGGTGGTAAGTTGGACACCCGGAAACGCATCCTAGGTGCGCACAAGGGTGGCACACCCATATGCGTTTCCGGGTGTTTCCACACGTGTGGAATTAAAAAAATTTGAATAATAGCACAAAATATAAAATAAATAAAAAGAATTAATTAAGAATAAATAAATAAATAAATAAAATTAAATAAATAAATAATAAATTGAATACATAAATAAATAATCAAATAAAATAAATAGATAAATACATAATAATAAAATAATTAATAGTAATTTATTTGTTTTATTAAATTACATATTTTTTTATGATAACTTATTTAGTTACTGTGGTTTTATTTAATTGAATAAATAATTAATAATAAAAAATGAATAATAATTTATTGATGTTTTTCGTTAAATTTTATTATTTTTTTATTTATTTAGCATAATATAATATAATTTTATTTTATTATTATTTATTAAATTTTATTATTATTTATTAAAAATGAATAAGTAAATAATAAGGTTAAACACAAATAAATTATAAATAAATAAATAATAATAACAGTTAAGGAAGTCAATTTCTTTAAAATATTTGAATTTTTAAAAAGATTTCAAATTTGTTGTATTAATATTCCTTTTAAAAAAAATAACAAAAGTTATAAATATAATCCCATTGGGCTCGTGCACCCCGCAACTCAATACAAAAAAAATATTTATCCTCTACCTCTTCTCCTAAACCTTTCTTCTTCCTTCGCTTTCACCATTACAACTCAATCCTCGAGCTCGATCGCTTGATCCACAAACAAATCCTATTACTCTCATGCACACAGTTCCCCAAAACTACACCCAGATTCAGAGAGAGTGTGGGAGATGCAGCGATGGTGGAATCTGAATTTGTCTAGCGAAGAAGATGACCCAAATCAATTCTACTAATTACTAGTTTAGCGCAAACAACCTCACATAACCTAGGAACAATAATACATTATTTTTTTAGTTCGTTTAATTGAATTCAATTTTAAGTAAATATTAAGGGTGTCACACGCACCTCGACATGTGACACCCTTATGCGCATCCAGAGGTGGTTGCAATTGATCTCGAAAGGTATTGTTTGACCAAGAACAATATAACTCCATTGAAGTTGATAGAGTTGTTGGATAAGTGAATCCACAGATGGAGGAAGCGGAAATTGATCCACCATTGATGTAACGGGCTGGATATAAATATCCGGGATACGTTTCGAAGGTCGGATACCTTCGTTCGGATGTTGCAATTCAGGTACGGGTCGAGGTTTCAAACCTCTAATCAGTCGAAGTTTCATAAATTCAGTTTAATGAAAGTAAAGCGGAAATATGATTTAGATACAAAAGCCACGGCAGAACTACCCCAAAGATGTTGATGTACTACCGCGATACATTCGATCGTCAAACATCTGATCAGGTTAGTCAGTTTTTTCATTAATTTCCATCATTGTATATGTTAGAATGACCAACAATCTTAATTAGTCAAATGCATTACTTTCCAATCCAATTTGTGTGGGAACCCTACTCCAGCGATGTGCTAGCTCACCTTGCACCCATCTGTCAAGAAGGTGAGAATATCTGGCGATCTACTACACCTCTCATATGCTTCGAGATTGTAGAGTGGCACCACCCAGAGCGGATCTCCCACCAATTTGGGGATGTGTAGGTGGTCCCCCCAGTGTATAGATATGATGAGGTGTTGCACAAGATGGATCGCAGGGGAAAACCCCAACACAATTGGACCGAGGTTCATGCACAATGGATCCAGTTGTGGAATGAGCGGAAAATCTCTATTCAGGTCGTAGCTGAGGTGGACGAGGAGGAGGAAGCTACATCACAATATATGTCTTGGTACACACGTATCACCATGCGCCTCATTAGCCCGCCTACGAGTGCGCCGGCGGGGGTTTATCAAGTAGTTGCTCCTGACTACCATATGATGGTTAGTTATTACACTATATGTTATTCAACTTGTTGAATTAATTAAGACAACGTATATGTAGTTACTACCATAACCTCAAATTATTGTGCAGGGAAACTTCGTTATGGATGCAAGTGCTCGAGTTACCCAAACTGCAGAAGAGTCGCATAATTTCTACGTTGCACATCAATACAACTCAATGATGGGAAAGGTGGATGAATATTGCAACTAAATGACAACGCAGGGATCACAACTTCTCAGTCAAGTGTCCTACAACTCCACCCTAGCACACATTCCGACTGGATCTAGAGTGCAGCGACCACCTCAACCACAAATGCCACCAACAGGTTATGGAGTGTCCTCCTAGCCCAAGATGCAGACACCATCATCCATGGTTTTTCCTTCTTACCCGTCATATGGTACTCCGGGTGGCAGATGTAAAGACTGCACATAATTATATATATATATATATATATATATATATATATATATATATATATATGATATTATTGTTTAATTAAATATGTCAGTATTTATTTCAAATTGTAAAAGCGGAGAAAAAATCGTCCTCGAGCACGAGTTCAATTTTAAAATCATTCCGGCATCAATTTAAATTAGGATTTTTGACGGGATTTGATTTTCGCCTTCGAGTTCGGGTATTAATAAAAAAATCTATTTAAGTTCCGAGTTTTGATTGAAATTTATTTAATTTCGTTATCTTGAGATTAAATTGAAATTTGATTAAATTGATTTGATTTAGTCGGGATTCGATCGGGCGAGCGGGTTTTGAGTCTCTTCCGCTAATTTGAATTGATGTTGTGGGGCCCACTCTCCCCATTTTTTTTTTCTTTTCTTTTTCTTTTCTTTTCTTCTCTCTCTATGCGGTCCCCCTCCCTCTCGGATCTGTTGGTGTGTGCCCCTGCCTCACCTCCCTCCCTCTCTTATCTTCTTCCCTTTTCTGCTCACACATACTCCCTGCACACACCACCTTTTCACCCCAAAATTTCATCCAACCCACATCCTCCTCCTCTCTCCGTTTCACATCCGCAACCACCTTTCCTTTCCTCTCCTTCTTCGAAGCCAGCAGCAGCAGCTGCCATCTCCGGCGTCCCAGGCGAGGCCGAGCAGCCCCGGACCAGACCAGGAGCAGCAGCCGAGCCACCCGAGCAGCTACCCTCACCCCTTTTCGTTTTGTTGAGCAACTGAGAGCCCAACTCCTTCCATTGTTTCCCGAGCGCATCCGAGCCCTCACTCGAGCCCCCAGAACCCCCACCATCAGCTTCCTCCATTTCCCCAGGAGGTCGAAGAAGAAGAACAAGGAGCCAAGCCAGCCGTCGGAGCATCAATCGCGAGCCATCTACCCTGTTCGTTCGTTCAAGGTCGATTTCTGATTTTGTTTCATTCGATTCCGGTTTCAAGTTCCACCAAAATCAGCGCTTATTATCCCTTGTCCCTTCCTAGATTCAAGTGAGGCGCCTTCTCTGTCAATCATGGCCGGAGCCGCCCTCGAAGCCCCTCGGAGTCGAAGTGCGCCTCGGTAATTTCTTCCTCTCCTCCCTCCTCTCTTACTGCGTTTGATTTTGCTTCCGTGAGTCATGGTCGGAATCTCGTGTCGGTTGAGTGGGAAAGGTCTGGGTCGGAGATGGAGAGCCGCCGGCGGGGCCTGGGTTACCTCTCCTCCTTGTTTTTCCGTCGTCGTTACTCTGTCGTTCCAAGGTTGAAGACAACCTCCCTTTTCTTTCCTTGCTGGGCTGGGCCAGATCCATTTGTATCCGGGTTATATCGTTTGCCAAACGGATCCTCGTTTCTTCTTTACTTTCATTTCCGGGTGGGCTGTTGCCTTATTCTTTGCTTGGATACGGGTTTGGGGAATGGGTCTTTATTTTAGGTTGGGTTTTAATGACTTGGGCTTTTCTTTCTTTTTTCCTTTCTCTTCTTTTCTGGGCTCGGGTTTCCTTCTGGGCCGGGTTTGGTTTGTTCTGTGAGTGGGTTATTGGGTTATAATGTTAATGTGTTATGTTTATATATTTATGTATGTGTTATATTAGCTTTTATTTCGGATTTTTGGGAAGATGAATATATATATATATATTTTTCTTTTTCTTTTTCTGAAATATTAATATATATAATAAGAAAGTTTTAAAAGTAATATTAATTGTCATATAAATGTATGTTATTTTATATATTATTTTACATGGTTTTGAAAGTGAGATTATTTGGAATATGTTTTGTAAATGGGGTTTATAAAGATGGATTTATTTTGGAAATGATTATCAATGTCTTAAATTACTTGAAATATTAAAGTCAAGCTTTTGAACTAAAATGCCGGAGTTATATTCTATAACATGATTTTTAGAAATTGATTTTGAAGTTAAAATGTTAATGTCGAAATTTGGCCAAGTATGATTTGAGGAATTATTTTGAATATGAGTTGACTTAATTTGGGATTTAAGAGTTTTGAAAATATGGTTGATATGATTTATCAATGGGTTGATTGGAAGAATGATTTTGGTCGATTTAATCATAGCGGAAAGATTTTGGAAAACGGTTTTACTATCGGTTGGTTTTGAGGATGTTAAAAACTTGGGTTTCGTGTGTATGAATGTGGTTCGGTAGCTTATGGAAATGGCGTGATGATAGGTGAATATTGCTTTTGGATTGCTTTGGACTTGCATTTGGGCCCTTGCTTGTGTTATCTTGCTGTTCTGCATCTTCAGGTAAGTATCCTACGGGACTTACTCAGTAACCTGGACCTCCTGCATGATGTGTCATGTAATGTGTAGTTTTGTTGCATATTAAAGCATGCTATGCAGTATCATGCTAGGATTGCATTGAACTGAGCATGTGTTTACTTTGTGTGTTTGAAATAGAACGACCGTTATCTGTGATAGTCCTAGAGTCTTTGCTAGGGTCATAGGGTAGCCTAGCCCCATCGGGTGCCCTGAGTCTATCGAGTCGATATGAGCATGATATGATAGCCCAGCACCATCGGGCAAGATATGAGATGAGATGATATGATATGATATGATATGATGATACCGTGGGTGAGTGCACCACCACGAGGATATTGCTATGCTATAGCACTGAATTGGCCAGTCTCTGCACTAACGGGAAGGGGTGCAGAGGTAGGAGAGGGATATGCCACTTGGCATTGTCTTGGGCCCTTTTACAGTCCTTTTCCGCATATTATATATATATATATACTAGGGGCATGATAGTTTGATTTAAATCTTGTACCGCATTAGTCATCTTTTATTTAGGCATAGGCATGTTATGTGGCCTCAGCGCGGTCAGAGGACCCGCAGGCGATCGCCAGGCCTGACTTCGTGGATAGTGTTAGGTACCGCTCTTGTTGCTCCATGCTTCTGTGGCGGGGAAATCTTTTGGCGAATCGAAGAATCCGGCTAATATATTCTAACTTGACAAATGACAATCACCCACTTTGTTTTGGTTTTGACCCGGCTCTGCCGTGGCACTTGTATCTAAACCTTGCTTCTTCTTTACTTTCATTTGAATCGAATTTCCGTGACTTTGATTGCTTGGGGTTCGAAATCCCCGTTTTGGAATGCTGATCTTCGAGGTTTGAAACCTCGACCCGTACCTGAATTGCAACATCCGAACGAAGGTATCCGGCCTTCGAAACGTAACCTGGGTATTTATATCTGGGCCGTTACAGCAGACCCCCTTTCATGATGGACCCATACAACCAACCACGATTTATCTTCGCTCAGTCCACCTTTGTCGCATCTGGATCCGCTTCGACCCAGCTCGGGCCTGCTCCTACGTTCTTGACCACCTTGCCTTGTCATCAGGGGCGGATTGTGTATGTCGATCCGTGCAACCTCTTTGGGGCCATAAGTCCAGCTCGGCCTGGTCCAGACCCAAACTTGTTCTCCTAACCCGAGGATGAGGAAGATGATCGATGTGGGTGATATGTAGCTTGACTTTGTCTTTTATGTTGTGATGTTATTATGGACTCTTTCGTAGTTTTGTCTATTTTAGTTTTGATTTTTGTCTGTTTTTGTTTCCACAACATCTAATATCAATAAGATCCAGGTTGATAACTTTAAAACATACATACATCATACATAAAACATAGATCAAGATTAGTCATAAACCTACCATACATAAAACATATTTCAGCTCCACTTAATAATTCTGAAAACATACATAAACATAGGAGATGTAGAAGGAGCATAAAGCTCATGAGCTACCATAAACAAAGCAGTTAATGAGTTCTTAAAAGGATGACAACCCCAACAAATGGACAACAACACATACCAACAATACATAGGAGTTGTAGAAGGAGCACGAAGCTCATGAGCCTGATGGGCCAGCGCGACTCGGGCAACATCTTTTGTTGTGCCCATAACCTCGACAGTTGCCACAACACACTTGACCTGGGACTCTAAAATCCATCTCATTCCTAATCCTGCGTGACGGGGTTCGCCTAACATCTCGCATGCGCGATTGATCGGCGACCAACCTAGGACCTCCCACTTCTGGCCAGTTGAATGGCTCACCCATTGGCATAAATGTCGCTTGGTATGTCAACCAGTATAACTCCGTTGCAAAGTACCTTTCCACTAATGGTACGAAGCAAATGCTCTAAGTTCTGCAAACAGCCAAGACATTGTAAAGAACCGAAATTTTAAAATATTATATTATAAATTATAATTTAATTTCAATATTAAATTTCTCGAGATTTCGAAAATCTCCATCCTTGATCAAAAGGGATTTCTATTTTATTCAAAATGAATTCCGGCATATATCTTATTTCAAGGAATGATTATTACTTTGAATATACTATGATAAGCACGACAATTTTAGGGCGTAGTTATTCAATCTATGGGGTTAAAATTATTATTTAGTGTGGTATGTCTATTACAATACATAAATAGCGGTTTCTTTTTATAATTTCTCGTAATATTATGGAACCCTAATTAAGTGGGTATATATGCCCCTTTTTCCACCAATCCTCCTCCTTTATCAAATCTCCACCCGCCTGTAACGGCCCGGATATAAATATCCGGGATACGTTTCGAAGGTCGGATACCTTCGTTCGGATGTTGCAATTCAGGTACGGGTCGAGGTTTCAAACCTCTAATCAGTCGAAGTCTCAAAAATACAATTTAAACGAAAATAAAGCGGAAGTACGGTTTAGATACAAAAGCCACGGCAGAGCCGGGTCAAAACCAAAACAAAGTGGGTGGTTGCCAATTGTCAAGTTAGAATATATTAGCCGGATTCTTCGATTCGCCAAAAGATTTCCCCGTCATAAAAGCATGGAGCAACAAGAGCGGTACCTAACACTATCCACGAAGTCAGGCCTGGTGATCGCCTGCGGGTCCTCTGACCGCGCTGAGGCCACATAACATGCCTATGCCTAAATCAAAGATGACTAATGCGGTACAAGATTTAAATCACACTATCATGCCCCTAGTATATATAAATATGCGGAAAAGAACTGTAAAGGGCCCAAGACAATGCCAAGTGGCATATCCCTCTCCTACCTCTGCACCCCTTCCCGTTAGTGCAGAGACTGGCCAGTTCGTTGCTATAGCATAGCATATCCTCGTGGTGGTGCACTCACCCACGGTATCATCATCATAACATAAATTAAATATAAATTAAACATGCCCGATGGTGTTGGGCTATCATCATGCTCATATCGACTCGATAGACTCAGGGCACCCGATAGGGCTGGGCTACCCTATGACCCTAGCAAAGACTGTAGGACTATCACAGATAACGGCCGTTCTGTTTCAAACACACAAAGTAAACACATGCTCAATTCAATGCAATCCTAGCATGATACTACATGGCATGCTTTAATATGCAACAAAACTACACATTACATGACACATCAGGCAGGAGGTCCAGGTTACTGAGTAAGTCCCATAGGATACTTACCTGTTGATGCAGAACAACAAGATAACACAAGCAAGGGCCCAAATGCAAGTCCAAAGCAATCCAAAAGCAATACACACCTATCATCAAGCCATTTCCATAAGCTACCAGACCAACATTCATACATACGAACCCAAGTTCTCAACATCCTCAAAACCGACCGATAGTAAGACCGTTTTCCAAAATCTTAAATCCAAAATTAAGTCAACTCATGTTCAAAATAATTTCTCAAATCATACTTGGCCAAATTCCGACATTAAACAATTAAGCCTTAAAACCAATTTCCCAAAATCATGTTATAAAATAATTCCGGCATGTTTCTTATTTCAAAACATTATAAAAATTCCAACATTAAATCATCAAAATAATCCTATGTTCACAATTAATATTATTTTAAAACAATAAACAATATATAAGGATAAATTTCCAGAATATTATAATTATAACCAAATCCCAAAATAATTCTAATATCAAAATAATTTAACACTTACTATTCATAAAGTCTCAAAACAATAATCATAAATATATTAATAACTCCCTATCAATTAATCTCACTTTTAAAATCTTTTAAATACAAATATTAATAATTTCAGGACTCATAAATATATATATATATATTTTACTAAAATCAGAAATAATAATAATTATCATATATATATATATAATACCGAAATAAAAATAAAACACAACCCAATAGATCAACCCAAAAGAACAGCCTAACCCAAGCCCATACCCGGATTTCCCAGCCCAAAACCCAAGCCCAAACCCGTATACCCTACCCGGATCCCCTCCCCATTTCCCAAACTCACTCCCAGCTTCAAGTGAGCCGGCCATTTTTTTTTAGAAACCGAACCGGCCGGAGAATTAAAAGGAATCAAACCCGTCTCTCCCAATACAATAGCATTATGCTCTTAAGACGAAAGAAACGGGAGAAGGAAGAGGGAGGAAAGGGGCGGTCGGTGGCTCCCTTCTGACCCAACCCGTTCTTCCCCATACCAGCACACCATTCCGACCACCCAGGAATCGAAAGAAGGTAAACGCGAGTAAAGGAGAGGAAGAGGAATGAGACTCACCGAGCGACTCCGAGAGGACCTCTGGGGCTTCAATGGCAGATTCCGGCTCGACGACGATGGAGGAGGGTCCCTATGAGGCCTAAGAAGCACGAGAAAGATGAGTACGAGTTGATCTGAGGGGTTTGGCATCGAAATCGAATGGAAATTGAAAACAGACCTTCAATCGGAAACAGGGGATGAGTGGCTGCGTTCGCGGCTCCGACGGTGGCTCCGAGGTGCGCTTGGGCTTGGACGAGGCTCCTGGAGGTTCTACTCGGGGCTGCTGCTGCGGGCTCGAGCGACGGCTTCCTCCTCGGCCCGTCCTGCCTGCGGCACGAACAGAGAGGGTGTAGGGCTGCGCTTGATGACGGCGACGGGAGGAAGAGGGTGGTGTTGGCGGTCAGATGGTGTCACGGTGGTGTGATGTGTGTGAGGAGGGGAATGCGGCAAGGGGAGGACAGTGTGTCAGTGTCTGGAATTGAAAGAGAAGAAGAGGGAAGAGAGGGGTGTTTGTGGTGGAATGCAGAACCGAAAAGAGGGAGAGAGAGATTGTGAGGGTGCTATGCATTATAGAGGAATCACTAGCAGCCAGGCTAAGGGTGAGGGAGGAGGGAACCAACTGATCTGGAGGGAGAGCAGCGAGAGAAAGAGAGAGAGAGAGAAGAAAAGAAAAGAAAAAGAAAAGAAATTAAAATATATGTGGTCCCAACAATACCCAATTCAAATTAGCGGAAAAGACCCGAATCCCGCTAGCCCGATCGAATCCCGACTGAAACAATTTTAATAAATCAAAGTTCGATCAATTTTCATGATAATCGGAATTAAACATTTTCAATCAATTCGGAGCTTAATTAAATTTTATTAATACTCGGACTCGATGTCGAAAATCAAATCCCGTCAAAAATCCTAATTTAATTTGATGCCGGAATGATTTTAAATTTTGAAGTCCTGCTCGAGGACGATTTTTTTCTCCCATTTTTATAAATTGAAATAAATAATAACATTTTAAATTAAAATACTACTAATATGATATCTAAAATATATTTGGTCTTTACATTTATCCACCTCTAAAAACAAGTCTCGTCCTCGAGACCAACTGATCTGGAGGGAGAGCACCTCTAAAAACACCTCTAAAAGCAAAGGGAATGAAGTTTTAAAGTCGGTGAGTCCGAGGACCATGTCCAAGGATCTTGTAATCATCTCGGTTGCGTCTTCCGGGATTCTCACAACATCCTGGTCACGGTCGTGACATCTCCAAATGGGCCTTGTCGAGTGTGTAATAAGCGCCCCTATCACATCCTCGCTTCGACTTTTCGGAAATGTCACAACTCTAAAAGCATTATAGCGTCCGACTAGGTCTTAGCAAGCAATGTATAAGCGCCCCTATAAAATGCTTGTATCCACTTCGTGAGACGTCATAATGTAAATCCAGTTCGTAAATTCTCAAAGCGTTTTGTAAATGGAAAGGTTGTCATCCAAATCATTGAAACTCTCAACTTCTTTAAAACCCCGAGTTGGCCATTTTTCAAAACCGCTCAAAATCTTCAAATCCGATGTTTAATCAAGCAACTTTACACCAAAACAAGTCAATTCCTTTCAAATCAAGATTTCGTCAAAATCTCCCAAACACCAAATCAGCTTCTCGCAAACCAATCAATCAAATTCAGAAGGTAGGAGGTGGAATCATCCACCTCTAAGGGCTAATCCCATATTCTCTTCCTAGGTTCCAAAATCGAATCAATCTATCAGTCTCAATTCAAGCAAGATGCATAAGCCATAAGAAATGCATAATTGTATAACCATCCAATCTCCAATCCACACATCACACAACAAGTCTCAACATATACCAGAGTGGTGCCACAAGGTCACATCAACATCTCCATATCATACTAAAGGTCGTAATATGCATCTCAACGACATAACAAAATCATAACAACGTCCCAACATCACACCAGAAATCATAAAAGTATCTCTCATCACAGAATCAATGAACCAAAACCCATTATCAACACATCAACACGACAAGGTCAGGTTATTAATATTCAGCAAAGGGGAAGGTCACTCAATATGTAAATCACCAAAACGTCAGCATACTCACAAAACATCATCTCAACTCATACAATGTCATATAACGAGCACTTAGCAATCACGCACCATTATCTCATATATATATAAGTCAAATTCATGATCCAAATCAATATTCATCATTTAACATCTCCTGATCATAATATAACATCATGCTCTCAAATAGCAACATATCATTATTTCATGATTGATACAACATATCACAACATGCTTCTAGAACAACATAGTAGGATAGCAATGTATCACTATTTCATGATAATACTTGTCACTGTCAACTAGATTTCAAATATTGCCTATCAACATGTAATATCAGGCTATATCAGGTTTATCATGGTCGCTATCTAACATCATGCCAGTTCATTTTAATAAAACACATAATCAAGAAAGCTTTCACATCACTACCAGGCAAGATAACGCAAACCCCGCTCGCTCGTCTCCCACTCTCAAGCCAAGACCGACCTTCATCTAGACTCACCAACTCGGATAAAATCCCCAAAGAAATCCCAACTCATTTTGATACTCCAGTCTCACCCCTCATTTCACCAAGCGCTCTCACTAGCAATCCACCTCTAAGAATCCAACCCTCATCTCTGTTTCCACACCCGAGCACTCCTGCATACTATGTCCTCGATACTCCCAAAGGTCATTTCTTACATTTCTCACTCTTCCCGAGATATCACAACGTAGAACCCTTCTAACCACGCATCTTCAATAAAGTTTCCTCGGTCACTACCTAACCAGCCTATCCCTAATCATACCCTTATCCGAGATTCACCTAGGAGCTCATCGAAATCATCAAGCATTACCTCTTATAATTCCCGAACCCACTCGGTCCAACCTAAGTCAACACCCCTCTTCTGCAACTTTCCCTTACCCCCGTCGATCATTCTAATCACTCAAAACCTTTCTCCACTCTCTGACCGCTCAACCAAAAGGACCTCACTCACATGTTCAAAGAAGAAGCAATCATGGACATTATTGCACATAAGGACTACATCATATCAACTAGCATCATTAAGCATTGCAACAAGTATCAAAAGTCTCAATTTACCGTCATGCTCGAAATTATCACATAACACCATATATGAATAAAGTCAATTCAAAGTAGCAAGTTTCATCATAATCTTACCTAATAAACAGTTCAGATTCTCGGCATTTGCTGTTCATACTATATAGGAAAGGAATTTAGATCATGCTTAGCAACTCAGAATAGCATCACATCAAGTCATCAAGGCACATTAGGATTGTAAGGCATCGAATCATATCATCATAGTCAATAGACAATCAAGCAACAGTCATCACATCAACAAGCAGCTTTCAACATCAAGTCAGTGCAATATCCTCATCAACAAGCTCAGAAAGGGTTAGTAATTCGAATAGAGGACGCTCCCACTTGCAAGTCATATCGTACTCAACAATCGTAATCCTCAAGGCGAGCTCGTTCCGTCGACATTATCGATCCTGAGGCCCGTGGGTTATGGGCCCACGCTTCCGCTGCGCTGCTCTATCGCTATTTGTCTTCCCGATCCTTTTTTCCATGCGGTCGCTCATCCAAGGTAACGCGTAGGAGTTTAAGTTAGAGGAGATAGGGGAGTGGCAAGAGCGGACATCCCAATGTTCTCGGAGACAAAAATGGACCAAGCCAAAGATGACACGACTAGAGACAAGACTCTGACTCGGGAATAGTAACGATGCCTTTATGGAAGTCCATTAGGGTGCCATTGTGACAAACAAGCATGAATTCACTATGAAGCATATCCATCACATCAATTCATACTAACATGTACCTATCTCGGGGAAACATTCGTATTCATATCAAAGACACAATCAAGTCCTACGCTGATGTATGTGAAACAAGCTAATACTCTAGTATTCTATGCAAACAGATCTGCCTAGTAACTTCGAACAAGATAGGCGGAACCAACAATGATCATATATGATTCGAAGTCAAGCGGAATTTAGTGAAGATAACGATCATCATGCATATGAACAATGTAAAAGCCTGGTATACAAATCAACAAGTGAGTCAAAATATATCATGGCAAGGTATATGATAATAATCAGATGACGCGTCATACAAGGAAACATAAGAGCAGCATAGTATCTAGCACATCTAACAACAATGATCACATATTAGGTCAAGCATGGCACGGAATCCTATGACGAGATCCATTTAGAGAGCATAGATCCTACATGATACTAGCGATACATAATGCGATACAAGCATAGTCAAGATTCATTAAGAGGAGTTCAACATAATGTTCACGAAACATGAGGCATCATCAAAAGTAACAAGATGGACATCATGGATGCTAGGTTATAATCATGCTAAGAAAGAACCATCATAGAGTACATATATGGTACGATAGTTGTCACATTATAGAACAAGCATGATATGAAATCATGCAGCAGGTCATGTTGGAAGTCATAAGCTCCACATGATACTAATAGCACACATCGAACATGAGTACAACTAGAGTAATTCAACTAGGTTCATTTCGATATCCATGCGTCATGTATATGCAAAATAAGGATATAGAGTGGTGTGTGATCAAGCGAGATGTCAAGTCATAGGTTCATACAAGCACGAGAAGCCATCATAGAGTAATAGACATTTTAACCATGTAAGCATGCTAGGTTCGACCATCACGGAAAGCTAGTCAATCATAGAACTCAACATTAAGCTAATCAGGACGAGTGAAACATGTTAAGAGAACGAAGAGAGGAAAGAGCCACACTATCAGGTACCTAGTTCAAGGGTGAATCAACAATAACGTAGGCAAAGTAGAATTCGCACAAGTCACAACCAAGGGCCCAACATGGTACTAGTGGTTCAATATAACATATGGTACATACATGCACTTGACTGGTTAATACGACGGTATGCAAGAGTTCATTCAATCACATCTCAACGACATAGTGGCACAAGAGGAAAACGCAACGAGGTATAGAGCAAGTCTAAGCAACATGGCTAGAATATGAGGACATGAGTTCAAATTGATGTATACTATGGTAGAACATGTATTTATCAAGACTCGTTCACACTACCATATTCTCACTTAGCACAATCAACGCATAGCAGTTACTAGAATAATCAACAACAGTTAATCGCAGAATAGGTGGACATGCTATAGATTCTTGTCACAGAATGAATGATAAGCATCGAGGCATCATCGGCTAGCATGCTAAAGAGTACATCTTATGAGGCATTCATATAAAGAAGAGTCGATCACACTATCATGAACCTATTCAAGGGGAGTACATCAATGTACAACTTCCTAACATATGACATCTATAATCGTGCCCTAGTATGACAATGTAATATACTAAACAGATCATGTTGGGATGATATGGACATAATAAATGTAGTTCGAACCTATACAATGGTCATCATGAGCATCAAAGTACATAAGCACAAATTCACACTAAGGATCAATTGTAGGTCAAGGAGTAGTGCATATAGAATCACACAATCATGAACAGGGCAATCAAGATAACCCGATAGGGGTCCATAAGGGCAACATTGACTCTCCCTAACTGACTCATCACCCATCTTTCCCGTGAGACTCGGATACGACTTTTCGTGGTAAGAAGACACTAATGAATCGTCATAAGAATATATAAGGACAACCTCGTAAACATCTCACTCTCTAGCTCGGAATTTCATCAAGGGCCGTCTTTCAACACTCTCACGGACAGCCTTTATATTCAATCATGATTCCCGACACCATGTGTTTACCAACCCGATTCTCGTGGAAGACCGATATTCGAAGGGAGGACTCGATTGAATTGTCAAAAGGATTCATAAGGAAAGGGGCGGTTCCACAAAACTGAGCTTAACCATATAAGAAGAAGAAGGGTACTCCCGCTATCCCGTTCGCACAGATCATGCAATATTCATTCAATAGTTAGGACATAACAATCAAATGTTTAGCATATCAAGCACTCAATCATAGAATTAGTGAATGATAGTTACAATGATTTCCTTGGAGTCTTCCCGACCCATTTGTAAAGAACAAGCTAGTATTTCGCCTACCCATTTCCGACTACATCCAATAGGGATGGTCTATCGCCTTTTCTACCCACTCGATCCCTTATTAGTTGGTTCTCCACTTTTATCATAAGCCAAGTTCATATTTAGTCCAATTGAGTTAGATATATTAAGTTCATTTTGCCCCTTTAAAACGCTTTCAAATCTTCGAAATCCTTGGGCGGTTTTCCAAAACATACACCCGACCCTTGCATACCTGAATTGCGCAACCTCGCTCTGATACCAACTTTGTAACGGCCCGGATATAAATATCCGGGATACATTTCGAAGGTCGGATACCTTCGTTCGGATGTTGCGATTCAGGTATGGGTCGAGGTTTCAAACCTCTAATCAGTCGAAGTCTCAAAAATACAATTTAAACAAAAATAAAGCGAAAGTACGGTTTAGATACAAAAGCCACGACAGAGCCAGGTCAAAACCAAAACAAAGTGGGTGGTTGCCAATTGTCAAGTTAGAATATATTAGCCGGATTCTTCAATTCGCCAAAAGATTTCCCCGTCATAGAAGCATGGAGCAACAAGAGCGGTACCTAACACTATCCACGAAGTCAGGCCTGGTGATCGCCTGCGGGTCCTCTGACCGCGCTGAGGCCACATAACATGCCTATGCCTAAATCAAAGATTACTAATGCGATACAAGATTTAAATCACACTATCATGCCCCTAGTATATATAAATATGCGGAAAAGAACTGTAAAGGGCCCAAGACAATGCCAAGTGGCATATCCCTCTCCTACCTCTGCACCCCTTCCCGTTAGTGCAGAGACTGGCCAGTTCGTTGCTATAGCATAGCATATCCTCGTGGTGGTGCACTCACCCACGGTATCATCATCATATCATAAATTAAATATAAATTAAACATGCCCGATGGTGCTGGGCGATCATCATGCTCATATCGACTCGATAGACTCAGGGCACCCGATGGGGCTGGGCTACCCTATGACCCTAGCAAAGACTGTAGGACTATCACAGATAACGGCCGTTCTGTTTCAAACACACAAAGTAAACACATGCTCAATTCAATGCAATCCTAGCATGATACTACATGGCATGCTTTAATATGCAACAAAACTACACATTACATGACACATCAGGCAGGAGGTCCAGGTTACTGAGTAAGTCCCATAGGATACTTACCTGTTGATGCAGAACAACAAGATAACACAAGCAAGGGCCCAAATGCAAGTCCAAAGCAATCCAAAAGCAATACACACCTATCATCAAGCCATTTCCATAAGCTACCAGACCAACATTCATACATACGAACCCAAGTTCCCAACATCTTCAAAACCGACCGATAGTAAGACCGTTTTCCAAAATCTTAAATCCAAAATTAAGTCAACTCATGTTCAAAATAATTTCTCAAATCATACTTGGCCAAATTCCGACATTAAACATTTAAGCCTTAAAACCAATTTCCCAAAATGATGTTATAAAATAATTCCGACATGTTTCTTATTTCAAAACATTATAAAAATTCCAACATTAAATCATCAAAATAATCCTATGTTCACAATTAATATTATTTTAAAACAATAAACAATATATAAGGATAAATTTCCAGAATATTATAATTATAACCAAATCCCAAAATAATTCTAATATCAAAATAATTTAACACTTACTATTCATAAAGTCTCAAAACAATAACCATAAATATATTTATAACTCCCTATCAATTAATCTCACTTTTAAAACCTTTTAAATACAAATATTAATAATTTTAGGGCTTATAAATATATATATATATATATATATATATATATATATTACTAAAATCAGAAATAATAATAATTATCATATATATATAATACCGAAATGAAAAATAAAACACAACCCAACAGATCAACCCAAAAGAACAGCCTAACCCAAGCCCATACCCGGATTTCCCAGCCCAAAACCCAAGCCCAAACCCGTATACCCTACCCGGATCCCCTCCCCATTTTCAAAACTCACTCCCAGCTTCAAGTGAGCCGGCCATTTTTTTTTTTAGAAACCGAACCGGCCGGAGAATTAAAAGGAATCAAACCCGTCTCCCCCAATACAACAGTGTTCTGCTCTTAAGACGAAAGAAACGGGAGAAGGAAGAGGGAGGAAAGGGGCGGCCGGCAGATCCCTTCTGACCCAACCCGTTCTTCCCCAGACCAGCAGACCATTCCGACCACCCAGGACCCGAAAGAAGGTAAACGCGAGTAAAGGAGAGGAAGAGGAATAAGACTCACCGAGCGACTCCGAGAGGACCTCTAGGGCTTCAATGGCGGATTCCGGCTCGACGATGATGGAGGAGGGTCCCTATGAGGCCTAGGAAGCGCGAGAAAGATGAGTACGGGTTGATCTGAGGGGTTTGGCATCAAAATCGAATGGACATCGAAAACAGACCTTCAATCGGAAACAGAGGATGAGTGGCTGCGTTCGCGGCTCTGGCGGTGGCTCCGAGGTGCACTTGGGCTTGGACGAGGCTCCTGGAGGTTCTACTCGGGGCTGCTGCTGCGGGCTCGAGCGACGGCTTCCTCCTCGGCCCGTCCTGCCTGCGGCACGAACAGAGAGGGTGCAGGGCTGCGCTTGATGACGGCGACGGGAGGAAGAGGGTTGTGGTGGCGGTCAGATGGTGTCACGGTGGTGTGCTGTGTGTGAGGAGGGGAATGCAGCAAGGGGAGGACAGTGTATCAGTGTGTGGAATTGAAAGAGAAGAAGAGGGAAGAGAGGGGTGTTTGTGGTGGAATGCAGAACCGAAAAGAGGGAGAGAGAGATTGTGAGGGTGCTATGCATAGCAGCCAGGCTAAGGGTGAGGGAGGAGGGGACCAACTGATCTGGAGGGAGAGCAGCGAGAGAAAGAGAGAGAGAGAGAAGAAAAGATAAGAAAAAGAAAAGAAATTAAAATACATGTGGTCCCAACAATACTCAATTCAAATTAGCGGAAAAGACCCGAATCCCACTCGCCCGATCGAATCCCGACTGAAACAATTTTAATAAATCAAAGTTCGATCAATTTTCAAGATAATCGGAATTAAACAATTTCAAATAATTCGAAGCTTAATTAAATTTTATTAATACTCGGACTCGATGTCGAAAATCAAATCCCGTTTTTATAAATTGAAATAAATAATAACATTTTAAATTAAAATACTACTAATATGATATCTAAAATATATTTGGTCTTTACACCGCCAGCCTCTCTTTCTCCTTCATTTTGGATCTGAGCATGAGCTCCCATGGTGCCTAACCTCCCCTCTCATCTCCTTTCTCTCTCTGCCGCTCCCACCCCGTCAGATCTGTTCTCCTTCTTGCATCCGTGCTCAATCCACCATCGACCGAGCTCGAAGATCCTTGCTCCTGTTGCACCCTCCCTCTCTCCTTGTCATGCTCTCTCTCGCTTCTCCCTCTCGATTCGCTTGCTTCTACACTCCCCTCTCGCTCCTTCTGTCTTCCTCGACCCCTCTAGCTACTCGAGCTTCGCCGACGACGCCATTAACGGAGAAAACGAAAGACAAGGAGGACCAAGTCACAACTTCCCATGGTGGATCCGGAGTCGAGCGCGACCTCGATGACGGGAACGAAGCCCACATGGAGCCACATCGACACCCTTGCTCCCCGCTGAGCCCGAGTTGCCACTGCAGCCCACTCTCAGCACCTCTCCTCTCGCCGGACCTCCCTGGCGACTGGAGCCGAGGATGTGACGCCCCTATGCACTACACGAAGAGCCGACGCCGGTGAGCTCAACACCTCACCCTCCTGTCTTTGCAGCCTACTCGGATATGGACTGAGTCCGCCCGAGGAACCCTCGACTTTAGGCCTCGACCATGCTCATTAGCCTCTCCGGGGATGGGTATAAATTCTAGCCTCTTAGTTGACCTTATTGAGTTGGGTTTACTCTCAATTTCTGAATTTTCTAAACAATTGAATGCAATATGGTTTTAATGGATTAAATATGTGGGATTCGAAGATTCAAATACTCTGATTTCCACTTCTAAGATGTTAGCTATTGATGTTATGGGGCTCGTTTGATTCTATGAACTACTAATGTTATTTAAGTGTGAACTAAAGCAATTAATTGACTTAAAGTGTATGGTAGTAATTCATTGCGATTTAGTTGTGCCCATGAACTTGTTATTCATAAACTTGCTTCTTGTGGTCATGACCTTTTATGTGTCGAGAATTAAAATATAATAATAAATCGAACTCTTCCGTTAAAATAAACTAGTAGTTGGAGTTTATTAATGAATACAAGTTGTAGATATATTGGACTTGTCGACTTATCTTAGCCAAATTGAATGTTTTGTCACATAAGTGTGAATAGATAAGATAACTAAATTAATATACTTATTTAGAAAAATTTATATTTACTTAAAGGTCTATATGATTGGTCAACTAGGTTTAGTTAGTAAGTTAAAGTTTTATGAAGTACGTCTTATGAACTCGCTTTAGGTAACTTTGCCTAGATATAGAAGGCATTTGGAGAACTTGTTATACTTGTGATATTTTATGAGTTATGACCACGTTTGAGTAATTAAGTTACAGTTGAATTTAAAAAGGATTATCGAAAATGTCGACTTGTCCTTGTTTACTCTTTGAATATGAATGAATAAATGATCCTTGATAAAATAATTGGATAAAAGAGACCTTTTTTACTCCTTTTGAGATTCTTAGAGTTTATGGTTTAACTTGAGTAAATTATTTAATAATCTCGAGCTTCATTTTAGGTAAGAATCTTTTAGAGTTTCTGTTTCGACATGGACTTATAAATGATATCTTAGATGCCAACTTGTCTTACTCCCCTCATTGGACTTGTTATAATGGTGAACTTGATTGTGATGCCTTATGAGTTTGACCTGACTGAAGTGGTTTTGTCATAAGTAAAACTTAATTTGGTTGCTCTTTGACTATGAATGAATCATCGAGAAGTGAATCGATAAATGAGATCTCACTTGAGTTCTGTTAAGGTATTGGGTAAAGGAAGGTATATGAGTAGTGCTTAAATTGTGATCCTTAGAATAATAGTGTTATAACTCTATAACTCTTAATTAAGTGGGATATGAAAATACAGGTGATATTAATCGGTTTTGAGGAGAATGCCAGATTACCTGAATAAAATAGTACTTAGTCTTGTATTGACTTGGAAGTCTGTTTGTGTGTTGATTAAATATGTATTGATGAATTATTCCTTGCTTATTACCTGCTAGTGTGATTGAATGATTCTCTGATGGCTTATTTGCTGATGGATGATTCTTTGAGTGGATTGTTTGCTGGCCAATTGGATGAGAAGACTCCAGGTAAGTCCTCCGGGGCTTGCTCAAGTGATTTGACCTCATGCCTGATGTGTCATATAGTATGTAGGTGTTGCATATGCATAAAAGCATGCCATGTAGTATCATGTTTAGGACATGCACTTATGAATGAGCATACCTAATCTTTATGCGTTTGAAACAGAACGGCCGTTATCTGTGATAGTCCTAGAGTCTTTGCTAGGGTCATAGGGTAGCCCAGCCCCATCGGGTTGCCCTGAGTCAATCGAGTCGATATGAGCATGATATGATAGCCCAGCACCATCGGGCAAGCAATGAGATGATATGATATGATGATGCCGTGGTTTGTGCCCCACCACGAGGAAATTGCTATCCTATAGCACCGAACTGACCTGTCTCTGCACTAACGGGAAGGGGTGCAGAGGTAGGAGAGGGATATGCCACTTGGCATTGTCTTGGGCCCTTTACAGTTTTTCCCGCATATTATAACTGTCAAAGCATGCTTATGTGATTTAAATCTTGTACTGCATTAGTCATCCTTTATTCTCGGTATAGGCGTATTATATGACCTCAGCGAGGACTTCCGGTCCCACATGAGTGGCTCGACCTTCACTTGTGGTATAGTTTCAGGTACCCACTCCCTTTGCTTGCTGATTTGCTTCTATGGCGGGGTTTTCTCACGGGACGAGAGTGTTAAGAAGACTTCACCTATTCTAGCTTGACTTTACAAATGTTTTGGTTAAGTTTGTCATTTAGAAACCTGTTGTATTCATAATGATTTAAACTCGTTTTATCTCTTTTGAGTTTTGACTATTTGATTTAGAACAGGTTCTCGTTTTATCTCTTTTGACTGTCTCGAGGGTTTGAAATCCCTTTTTTCTTCATTAAATTCTTAAGACATAAACAGGATTATAACTTGAAATTGATAAATAAGCAGCTCGTACTTGGATTGCAAGATCTGGCAGAGAGATAATTTTTCCCTCTAAACGTAACCCGGATTTATAATCTGGGCCGTTACAGACATCTGCGCAACGTATCCTCAGCAACTTCCAACTGGCACATGTACATGTCCTACGATGTAAGTTCATTGTGTATGACCGCCCACTTCGCCTACCTTGTGACCCCCGCGGGATCAAAATAACCTCAAATATTCCATTCTGCAAATCAAATGATATGACGTGTGCATTTCTTGCAGCTTCAATAACTACTCTAATCTTATTATCGGCCGCCTCTGTCAGTGGGAAACCTTGCGAGGAGCGAGTGCCTGTGTCCGCTCTCCTCTGCATCAAGTAATTGTTCACCTTATAAAAGGTTTGTCGAACAAGAGCTGTGATCGGATGACTCATCCCACCCTTCAACACACCATTAAAAGCCTCAGATAAGTTTGTTGTCATCACACCATACCTTGCCCCTCCATCCTTACAAATGGCCCACTTCTCTGGCTCAATCGCAGCTAAGTACTCCCATGCCTCACCGTTCATCTGTTGGAGGGTGCAACACCCCTTTTCGAACCCGCTTGTGGTGAGCTGTTAAGCAGCCTAGTCTACCACGTCTTTCACCTTATGATCGTGGAACATGGAGTTCACATTCGACTTCAAGTCTCGAAGGCATATCCTATGATGTGAACTCGGCGCCCTCCATCTAGGCAGCTCCTCCATGGTCTTCAGGATGCCCGCATGTCTGTCTGAAATAACGCATAATCCGAGTCTCTGAGTGACGTGTCTCCCCATACAATCCTTGAACCAAGACCCACTATCTCCATTTTCACTCTCCACAACTGCAAATGTCAGAGGGAAAAGTTGATCATTTGCATCTATACCTATTGCCATTAACGCAAAATGCTTGTACTTTCCATACAAATGGGTGCCATCGATCGATATCAAAGGACGACAGTGTGCAAACCCAGCAATGGATGGTGCAAAAGCCCAGAAAACACGACCGAATATCTTCTCTTGTGGATTTGGGGAATCCAGATTACACCATTCAACCATTGTTCCCGGATTTGTAGCTTGTAGCGCAACCATGAACCTTGGCAACTCCTTGTACGACTCCTCCCAATCACCATAGATCTTTGCAATAGCTTTCTGCTTTGCCCTCCATGCTTTCATGTATGAGATACAAATCCCATACCTTTTTCTCAGATGCTTGAGTATGAAACTTGGCTTCGTGTCTTGATCATTGCGAAGAAACCCAAGAATCTCACCTCTGATGATATTTGAGGTGATGTTACGATTATCCAACTGCAAAACCTCTCCAACACAATTGGCTGCATGAGGCCCATTGTAATTGATGACCATCCACATATCAATAGTTCGATCAAGACGACGAGCAGATAGTCGCCATGTGCATCCACAACTGTCCTTCCTGTCACAAACAACTGTGTACCATTCTGGACTCGCCTTCTTTGTCCTGTATGGCTTACTCAAATGCACAAAATACTCGGTCAAATCACATTTCAACTCCTCAAGCGAGTTGAACATTTGTCCGCGAAAAAACTGTCTTCCATCATCTAATTGGATGTGTGAATTTAACACTTGCCATGAAGTTGTTATCATTGGATCAGCTTCAACAATATTCCAGTTGGGATTAGAGGCCTCGGCCCTAATCGCCGCCTCCCTAGTAGCATCATCGTCCTCTTCAGAATTATCCAAGTCGTCTTCATGATCAACACCAAGAGCGTCAACATATATCTCACTCAGTTGTTCAAACCCCTGATGAGATATGTTGTTACGCTCATTCATCCTATATTTTCATTAACATTACGTTAGTTTATCATAAATATTAAACGCGATCATATATTTCAATATATTCATCTTATTTCATCACCAAATATTAACTACATTAAACAATCATATAAGCTAAATAATCCTATTTCAATTTATTTCATCCTATTCCAATATACAAACGAGATCATATATTTGAATATATTTCATCAACAAGTTAAACAAGTTATTCATGATACCAAGGACAAGTTCATATAATTCCATATAATCCTTCAACTATAATAAAACAACTACATTCTTGTGCACATAATCTTACATCTTAGTCAGGATAAAGATTCAAAACACATAATCTTACATCTTACTCATGATAATAACTACGTAATCGTTCGATTTTTTATTAAGGATTCAAAACACATAATCTTAAGTACAAGAATGGAAGAATATTAAAGATTCTAAGCATCTAAATCATTCAAATAAGAGTGACAAAGTCAAATAAGAGTGTGAAACTAACCTTAACCAAAACATCAAGCAACTATGTGAGAATATATAGATTGGATAATTGATTGTTTTAACCGGAGAGCTTCATGCGAGAGAAGAAAAGGCGAAGGGATGATGAAGGAAGGGATGAAGTATTCAGGAAGGGAAGGATGAATTACTCGGTATGTATATAACTAAAAACTCGGACTCAGACAGCTTTTAGGCTAAGATTCTCCTACACTAGTAGGGGGGAATATTTGCATAAGGCTACGAGACTTAGAAACGCGGCCTGAACCCGCGTTTTTAGGCTCAGATTATCCTAACCTAGTAGGAGGAATCTTTGACCCATTTTTTTCCAGAAACCAAACAGAGAAACGCAGTCGGGACCACGTTTCTCTTGGATGTCCCATCCTACTCAGCAACTGCTGCTGGTGGGTCCCCATTCAACACTAGAAACGGGGTCTGAGACCGCGTTTCTAGTTCCAGGTAAGTAAATATTTTATTTCTCTATTTTATATTTTATTCTAAAGTAGAAACGCGGTCCTAGACCGTGTTTCTTTTGTAAAATTAAACCCAACAATTAGGCGCCGATTCTCTTTCCTTTACAATGAATAAAACGTGGTCTGGGTCCGCGTTTTTCCGACGGACCTGCAAAAAATGAATATTTGTGTAATTATTTTATAACCTTGAATATTTCTGTAATTATTTAATTTTTTATGAATTTTCGAAAAAAAAAATTCCCAAAAGTCGTCATCGAAACATTCAAATCCTTTTTTAAACCCATTTTTAACAAGTCCGTTTAACAAAACAATTCCGGCATTTAGAAATATTTTAACAAACCAATAATTCAAAACCAACCAATTAGATGCCAATTAAAATATTCACACAATGATTCTCAATAAAATAAGGAAATAAATAATTCAGAAAAATAATATAATTAAGCAACTAAATAAATAATAAAGAATCAACAATTCAAAGGATTAGATAAATAACACTCACAACATCAAAACAATATAAATGAACAATTAGATAACACTTAAAATCATATTTTAAATATCTCAAAGTAAATAATTAAAGAAGGTATATTTAAATAATAATTAAATACTCAGAATAATTCAAAATAATATTTAAGATGACAATTCAAATAAATTAAATATTAAATAAATACTAACTGAAACCAACTAAATAATAATAATTAAATAAATAAGTAAATAAATAATAAATAATAAATAATTAAATAATTAAAAATAAAAAAGTAATCGATTTAATAAAAGATAAATGAATAAGTAACTGACTAAACAAAATAAAGAATAAAATAACCCCAAAATCGTACTTAGCCTATTTCCTAATCATAAAATATTTAACCTTTAAAACTACTCCAAAACACCCTATTGAGATAATCCCGACATACCTTATTTCATTTTAAAATCATTATGCTAAGGTTTAATAAATTCCAACTATTGAGAAATAACTCAAATTATATACTTTAAAACCGAACTTTTTAATATCGATATATATAAATCGACTTTTTAAATCATCAATTATTGGAATTAGTTAAATAATTAAATATGTGATTAAGTAAATAAATAAATAACAATTAAATAATGAATAAATCATAAATCATAAATAAATATTAAATAATAAATAATAGATAAAGAAATAATGAATAATAAATAAATAAATAAATAAACACAAATAAATAAATAAATGGATAAACCCAAACCGAACCAACGTTTTTAACCCAAACCAAACCGAACCTGTTTAATTTCCAAACCCAAATTGGTTCTCAGCAAAACAAAATAATAAAAAAAGGAGGTGGGGCCCACGGGTGGTCATCTTCTTCCACTGGAGGTTCCCGCTCCCGCCTGCTCCTGCTCGACCTCGCTCGCGGCCAGCTCCTTGGCTCTACTGCCTTCCTCGCTCGTGCTTATTGCCCCTGGTGCTCGCTCATGTCCGGACCTCCACCCGCGCAACCCACTCAGAAAGCTCTCGTAATTCAAATCGTATTTACTTGCAACTCAAATCGTATAATCTCACAATCAAGTTGTTAGTCAAAACAATTAACATAAAAATCGTTCTTAGCCCAATTCCAAATCATAAAATATTTAACCTTTAAAACTACTTCCAAAACAGCCTAATAAAATAATCCCAATACTCTTTATATTAAAAAAATCATTATACTAAGGTTTTAAATAAATTCCAACACTTGAGAAATATTTAAATCATATATTTGAAAACCAACTAATTTAAATATCAACATATATAATCATCCTTTAAATAAATCAATAATCCGAAATAATTAAACAATTAAATAAATAAATAATCCAATAACTAAAACCTAAATATATGAATGACAAAATGGGACCAAATAATTAAACTAGACCAAACCAAACCCCTTAACCCAAACCGGACCCATTTCTCTTAACCCAAATCGAACCAAATCCCTCCCCATTTTCTGAAATTTAAACCCAACATAATATTCAGCCCAATTACTCCCCTATTTCAATAAAACTCAACCCGGCCCAAGGAATCTTTTTTTTTTTATACAGGCGAGAGTTTGGGGGGGGGGGGGTAACCGCGGTTTTACTACCACCCAATAGCGTCCTTATGGACGAGAGTTTGAAACTGTAAGTCGGATCTCCATGACGTCGTGTTGGACTCCAAAGCCAAGTGGGCAATTCGATCCGCAGCTCTGTTTCCCTCCATGAAGATATGGGACACAGAAGCCCTCTCGAAAGACCTAAGCATTAGAAGAGTTTCGGAAACCAGAACTTCAACTTTCTAGGGGACCACCCAGACACCATTGATCGCATTCACCGATTCGAGGCAATCCCCCTCCACCAAAACTCTACGGATGCCGAGTCTATGCACCTCCAGCAGACATACACCCACACTTGTTAGCACTAGATGCGATAATCTTACCTTCGCAATCTCGAATGATGAACCCTGCAGAAGCATATCCAAACAAGGATTTAGCACCATCAAAGTTGAGTTTGAAAACACCAATCTCAGGGGTTCGCCATCTGATCACATTCCTTTTGCATGGGATGTTTCTGGGTTTGATTTTCATGTTTTGGTCGGCTTCTTCGTCAGTGTCCCCAAGCTCAGTTTTTTCCCATTTTTTCATGTGGTACTTGATAGTGGCTACCGTTTCATCTGTCGTTCATATGGTCTGATTGTCAAAAATGATCTAGTTTCTTTTTGTCCAAATGCACCACCAGGCGAAAGCTAGAGTGAATATTTGGTGAGCACTCAATGGATTGAGTATTTCATTGGTTATAGCCTTTACATTGTGATTACTTCTGTCAGAGTTTACTATTTGTCGTTCGATACTTTTGTCTAGGGATCTAATAGATTTTAGTGTCGTTGGGCATTCCAAGAAGAGGTGGATGGTATATTCAACCCTATGTAATGGCCCAAATATAAATATTCGGGTTACGTTTTGAAGGATTGGATACCTTCGTTCGGATCTTGCAATTCAAGTACGGGTTGAGTTTCAAAACAAGGTGTGAGTGCTAAAAGAAGGGATTTCATACCCTAAATTCGCGAGCGGTACATTAGGGACCATAACTTGTCCTAATTGACTAAGTCGCTTAAAACCATTTATAGTTCAAAACATAAAGAAAGGAAATTGACAATACAACTTGCCTCGGCGAGGCCGGGTCAAAACCAAATACGAGGAAATAAGTAGCCAAAGGGTGGAGTTCAAGTCGGTCTTTCTCTCCCTCTCATTGCGCCATAAGATATCCCCCGCCACAACAACACATGATCAAGCAAGGGTACGGGTACCTGAAACTAACCACGAAGTCAAGGTCGAGCCACTCATGCGGGCCCTGAAGACCTCGTTGAGGACATATAATATGCCTATACCTAAATAAGGATGCTCTAATGCAGTGCGGAAATATTAAACACTCAAGCATGCTAGCAGTTTATATATATATATATATATATATATATATATATATATATATATATATATATATATATATATATATATATATCTATGCAGAAAGCGATTAAATGAGATCTCGCACAGAATGCCAAGTGGCATGTCCCTCTCCTACTCCCGCACCCATGCTCGTTAGTGTAGGAACCGACCGCATTTTAAACTCCCGCACCCATGCTCGTTAGTGCGGGAACCGGTCGCGTTCAATATCATAACATCATCAATCGTATCAATAGTCATGCTCGTCAATTTAAGAGTCTGACTCGATGAGGACAAAGCCCGATGGGACTGGACCGTCCTATGACCGTAGAAAATGACTCTAGGACTCACAATTTAACAACCGTTCTACCATACGCAAGGAGAATACGGATGCTAGATTAATTTGTGCAACCTAAGCATGATACTATATGAATATGCAGGATGCAACACCTACACACTATATGACACATCAGGCATGAGGTTCTAACTTGAGTAAGACCCGGAGGACTTACCTGGAGAAGCGCAGAATCCAAGGAAACAACAAAGTCATAGCAAGTCCAGATAGATCAGAGATCACCTAGTAATTCAATAAATAACATAATAAGTCTAAGTCTAATTTACACCAAGCACCCAAGTTACATATGAAACATATAAGATACACATAACAACATAACTGAACCATCTCATCGTTATCAACATTAATTATCATCTCATCTCCATTTCCTATCTCGTCTCATCATCATCATCATCATAAACCGACATCTTTCTCAATTCGGTCATAATATCATCATCATACCATATCATCATATTTTATCTCATCAATTTTCATAATTTAATTCAAGATTATATCATGTCAGATCATGCTTCAATTAATATAGATTCAGGAATTAACTCATGTAATTTCACAAGTAGGAGTCATAATTCAATTCTCCAAGTCAACTCAAGTAAATCAATTCAAAGTTTCTCAAAACCCTTAAATTCCCAAGAAGTCAATTTACTAGTCAAATAATTCTTTCAAAGTCACACTTAACAAATTCCATTTATAGAACATTAAACCTTTTACGAACTTGCGAATTCCTACTATCAAAATAATCCCGACATATTTCTTTTTCCTTCAAAACTCATTATTCTAAGGTCCTAATAATTCCCAACACTTTAATAAGTTTTAAATAATATATGTATATATATTTTAAACTAACCCAACAACTCAAATTACCCATTTTAAATATCAAAACTTAGCAATTAGATTATTAACATAAATCATTCTCAACAAACCAGTTTAAATGATTAAATAAATAAATAAATCGGAGAAAATATAATTAAATAACTTAACAATATAAAGAATCACAATCCATGAAGTATTTAAGTAACCTTTCCACATTAAAACAATATAATCAGATAAATGAATAATACTTAAAATTATTTTTTTATCACTTATAATAATAATTTAGTACTCAGGAGATTTCAAAAGAATATTTATAATAATATTTCATTTTAACAATTTCTAAAAAAAACACATATAAAACCACCATATAATAACATACTATATCCTAAATAATTATACTTTTCATACAACTTATAATCTATCATTTTACAGAAAATATCAATTATCTCAAAACTCAGATTAAAATAATAATAATAATAATAATAATAATAATAATAATAATAATAATAATAATAATAATAATAATACTAATACTAATAATAATAATAATAATCTAATAATTAAATAATGATTATACACTAGCTATATGACATAAATATATTATGTGAAAATGTAAACAATCCTTTTAGCATAACCAAATCGGCCAACTAGGCCCAAACCAAAAGCTCGGATCCATTTCCGGATCTAAAAACCGAGCCCACCCAAAAAAAACCCAAACCAGATTTTTAAAGTGAACCAGACCAGAAAAGAAAAAGAAAAAAGGTGGGGGAAAACCGGGTTCAGTGGCTTCTTCTTCCCCAACCACGCATCTGCTCAGCACGGAAGAGAGAAAGGAGAAGCGAGGCTCGTCGGGACTGCCTCGCCCTCACCCGATCACCCTCACCGACCACGAAACTCATGATACATGGGAAGGAACTGAACCCAACTCAAAGAAAAGGGAAGGAAAGCTCACCGGAGGTCTCGAGATTTCGCCGGAAAGCGCTCGCCGGAAGTTGATTTTAGGGTCGTCGGAGCTTGAGGTTGTGATTCTCAGCCAAGAATGAAGGGAGAGATCAAAAAGATGAAGCTTTACAACATTTTGGGATCGAAAGGAGGAGGAGGGCTCACCGGAAAAACAGGGAAAAAGAAGCGGGCGGCTCGGCGTTGGTGACTCCGGGGTTGTAGCTCGGCTTCGTCTTCGGACGACGGGGGAAGGGTGTACTAGTTGTTGCTGCTCGAACTCGGAGGGAGAGCTGCTGGAGGGCTCAACCAGGTGCTCGGGAGGTGCTCGGGTGGCTCTCGACTTTAGAATCAGGGGAAGGTGGTGGTGGCGTGTGGAGTCGTTGGTGGTAGCGGTTGTGCGGCTTTGTCTCTGCTGCTGCTGCTGGAGTAAGGTGGAGGTGCTCGGGGGCACTCAGGAAGGTGCTCGGGTGGCTTGGGCTCGATGAAATAGGGGTGGTGCGCTGGTGATGAAGGTGACCGAGAGGAGGTAGGGGTGTAGGGTGATGGTGGTGATGGTGATGGATGAAGCTACAAATAGACTAGAGGGGAGGGGGTCAGTGTAGATGCAGGGTAAGGCAGGGGAAAGGGTAGGTGAGATGAGTGTATGAAATCAAAATAAATACCCAAAAATAAATCTTGAAACCCACCTTTCGACCTTAACCCGACACGATTAAAATAAATTTAAAATAAACATTCGAATCCAAATTAAATAACGGAACCCGAAAATATTTTCAAGTCTCGGAAAATAAAGCGGAATTATCTCGTTTCCAAATTGAATAACAAGATTATGCCGGGATTTGTTTAAAATAATTCAAATAAATCGTTTGCTCGAGGACGGAAATATTTCAAATATTTTTAGAGTCTTAGAAATCTAAATAAATTTTAAATCGGAATGGAATCTATAATTAGAAAGATAATATTTAAAAATCTCGATCTTTACATCATCCACCTCTAAAAACAAGTCTCGTCATCGAGACTAAAATCTCTTTAAAACAACAAAGCCTCTCCAAATTCAAGTCAGTTCTTCCCATGTTAGTCAATCAGGTCTCACGAAATTAAGAGGTGGCAACATCCACCTCTAAGAGCTAATCTCATATTTGCTTCCTAGGTTCATTTCTCAGAGTCTGTTTCAATCTATCAAGCTCAAGATATCATCAAAATCAACGTTAACCGTCTCAGAATATCATGTACCAACATACCAAAGTCAGTCCATCAAGATTTATCATGCCATTAATCACAACAAGAATAACAACCTACCCAATCATAACTGACATAACCAATCATAATCTATCAGAATATTAACATAGCAGAATTCGCCATAACAGGGATATCGTTTTATTAAAAGGGTAACGTATCAACACATCAAATCTCACCTTCAGCAGATCACAAAATCAGGGAAATCTGTATATTGTTACTAATCAGAACGGGACACAACCATCATACTCAATTCAGGTTAAAATCTCTAAATACAACCATATCTCGCTTTTCTTAAACCAGAACCCATGGATGCTCTCTTCAATTCTATGCATATAAGTCCAAGGATCAAGCCTATCCCAAATTATCCAACACATTCCTCAAGCTCAGGTCAACAAGTCTGCTAAGAATCAATTCACTTAAGATATCAAGCTCATAATCCCGACATCCTACCTAACCAATCAAAGCCCATATATCTGAACTCCTAACTCTCACTAAGTAATCATGGACCAAGCCCAATATCCCAAACTCTCTTCAAAACCTCTATCAAGTGTCTGATCAATCCACCTCTATAAAACCAACTCATATTCCTAACTTTAGGCAAAAGCATTTATGCATCCTATATCCTCAATATGTCGCAATCAAGGTTAATTCTTAAGCCACCTATGCATCCTAAAAACCATAACCACTTTACTCAGCTAAGTCAGAAAGTCCTAACAATACTTCGCCCGCACTCATCAAATTCTAAGCCAGAGAGCCAACTAGAGACAATCATGAAATCATAATTTCATCAAATTTCTCCTCAACTGTACCTATTCCTAAGCGGTCGAATGCACAAGTGTTACCCAAGCAACTCAACAGCATATCTCTAAACTGAATTGCGTTTTCTCATTTCTCAAAGGTAATAACATTTCCACTTATTCCTACCATTAATTCACTGCTTCAAAATTTCCACTATTTTCCAAAAGCAATCACACTCCCACAAGATGTCTTGCCCTAGTTCCTTATTGCCATATACTCCTAACTCGCCTTAGACTACAATCTTCAAATGAAGACACCTCATCTCTTAATGCCCTTTATTAACAATCATCTGCTCAGAGAATCTTTATGTTATCCTTATCCAATCTTACCCAAGACATCATCATTGTATTGAATTTGCCACAATCCCTCAACTATTAGCATTGTCGACGTCCTCCACCTGGACTAGTCCCCATATTCGTCAGTCAGAATCTTCCTATCTCTAAACCCAATCAATCAAACTCATGATCACCCCTAATGATACCTTTTTACTATCCACCTCAAATCTCATTTTTCTTTTCCTAGCACCTCAACATTCAAAACACTGTCGCGCATACTAATTATAATTTCTTCCTATTCTAAAAATATCCAATCTCGCCCCTAGCATTCCTCCAATTATAATTCTAGCAAGCATCCTCAAAAATCACACGAGCAATTCACAAATACAGATGTCACATTCTACAACCTAATCCCCAAGATCTAATAATCCTCGACCGCCCTAGCCATTCAAACCTTAACGATATCCATAATTCTTTCCTTTACCAAAGTCGTCCCTACTCACAGTACGTATGACTGTTGTAGAGGTAAGTCGAGTACAAATAATAAGATGTAAAAATGTAAATCGACTCCTGGCCTAAGCAAATAATTACAAGACTTCCTCCCGTTGTAGTGGAAGGGTAGTCAGGATCGATCCACGAGGAGGTGTGTCAGCGGGATCCTAGTAGCTTTGGAAATCTCACGTCTGCGTCGACCAGAAGCCTCGATTTCGACCTTGGGCCTCGATGTCGACCTCGACTATCGATGTTCTCTGCAACAGAAGACCTGCAGAGACAAAAACAAGTGGTCGATATCGACTAGAAGGGGTTGATATCGATGTCAGTCCACGAAATCGACTGGCTCAGAAGACTGCCAGTCGATACAGAAGGGTCGATATCGATGCTATGGGGTCGATATCGATGCTCAGCAAACTCCGCAGCGATGTTCGTCGTCGACTCAGAAAATTGTCGACGAACTCAGTGGTCGATATCGACGTCTGGGGTCGATATCGATGTCTTCCTGCAGTGTGTTAGTTGTTTTGTAGGCAAAGAAAGGCCGAAGATTTAAGAATGGATGAGAAGGGATGAGCAGAAATAACAGTGGGTTTTGGTGTGTATAAACTATATAAAAAAAAGCAACTCCTAGGATTAGGGTTTACCACAACGTTAACCAATGCATGCGATGAGATAAATAAGACGGACAATTGCGCTATTTCACCCGAGGGACAAGCTTTCGCCGTACACCAACTCATAGGATTACTCTTGCAAATAAACCTAATTGTCTCTACCAATTTTATGTTTATAACTCAAGTTGTTAGCATGAATCCATTTTCTTTCGATTAGGACTAAACATAGAATCGTAGGAGGAGAGATAGACACAACGATATCAACATCAAATACTTACCTCAAGCGCGCATGGCTAACGTCGGGCTCACCCCGACCCTAAGAGATTTGGGGAACTACTCGCTTCTCATCATGGGATTCATTGTTGTTTGAAAGGAAGAAACTTGCATTAAACTATAAACTTCGAAGCTTTACAACTCAATGTCAACTTTCGCAAACGTCAATCCCTAAAACTTCTCTCTAACTCTAACTCTATTGTCTATTGTCTTGCTTGATTGAATTGTTCTAGGATTGGATTCAAAGATGATCTAACAAATCAGCCCCTAGGGCTTTATTTATAGGCTACTAATCCTCGCTATCCAAGGATTGTAACTCCTATCTAAACTATTAACTCTATCCGAACAATTAGGATAGGTCTTTTATTTTGATAAAACTTAAATAACTTAAAGGTAAAAGATAACTAAGTCTTCAGCTGTCATCTATCTTGGAAGTATGAGATAATTCCGTGCCTCCTTAAAGATATAGTTCCAATCCGCATTTGAAATCGAGTCTATCTTCTGTCGAGATAAGGGGTCGATATCAACACCAGAGGTCGATATTGAGGTCTCTGTTCCTGCTCGACTTGTTCAACTCTGATCGATTTCTATGTTGAGGTCGATATGGGGGTCGATATCGACACCAGAGGTCGATATCTGGGTCTAAGGTCGATATCTTCCTCTTCTCAGCTTCACTTGATGTCTATGTTGAGGTCGATATCTATGTTGAAGGTCGATATCTACACCAGAGGTCGATATCTGGGTCTAGGGTCGATATCTACCTCTGCTCAGCTTCACTTGGCTTCTCCGTTTTGACTCCGTTTTCGCTCGAATTCCTGCATGGTTAGCTCAAAACTTGTGCAGACTCTATTTCTTGCATTTTAGCCCATTCTTACACAAGTTTGTATTCTTTTGAACCTTTTCTTTGGAGATCGAATGAAATATGAAGTCAAAAGATGTAATAAACAAAGGTACAAATATGTATATCAATGACCTGAGTCCCAAGGTCTATAACTCTCAAACAACGCCAGTCACTCAACTCTTATCGCCATCCAAAACTTGTTCCTCGACAACATCGTTTTCCATTCATAGCACAAATAGCCTACCTACAATCACATCATCCCTACAAAAATCCTCAACAACTCACGTCTAGTTCACCCACATCTCTCTTGTTTGTACCTAAATGAATTTGCCCTATCCTTCATCTAAAATTACTCACCTATAATACAACCTTATTTCCGCAATCTTGCCATTATAATCCTATGCCCCACCTAAGGCCCACCTAGAAGGCTCATCTGAAAAACCCTAATCACCGTCTTCTAGCAGCCCTTAAAAACTTACTTGGTCCTGCCTAAGCCAATGTCCTCTTCCTGTGACTCTGTCTCATGCCATCAACGATCAAAACCTACGATTTCTAGTCCTCCTATACACCCCTCTAATCCTACTGCAAATGGGACCCACATCCTAAAGAGAAGAAAGGGGAAGAAAGGAAGAGGATAGAAAAGGAAAGAGAAGAGAGGAAGATCATCAAGCATACCCACTAAGCCAAAAGTTGCTAACACATCAATAACCATCTACTCCCTAGCATCAGTAACCCATATCTCATATGCAAGGGCAACTAGGTCATACTCATCGACAACCCAAATATCAACATAACAACATCAACGCATCAGAATTATATCACATCTAGGCCTATTGCACACAATCATCATTCTTAATCATCACAAGGAAGGTTAGTAGCTCGAATGGGGAACGTCCCCCTTCCTAAGGCATATCTATGAATCCACTTCGTACTCATCCTCCAAGGTTGCGGATGACATCAGTTCTGAGACTTGTGGGTTATGAGCTCACCATGCTTCCGCTGCGCTGCTCTAGTGCTACCCGACTGGTTGTTCTTTTCCTCATGTCATCATTTGTTCCAAAAAGATAACATAGAGGTTCTAAGTTAATGGAGATAGGAGAGAGACAAAAGAGGACAACCCATATTCCCTACGGAGTCACATATGGACCAAAGGCTAACGAGACTAGAGACAAGATTCCAACCCGAGAATGACAACGAGGCCCTTATGGATATCTATGAGGCCCAATCGCAACAAGTAAGATACACCTAGTTCATGAAGTACACCAATCATATCATTGAACACTATCATGTACCTATTTCAATTAATAACGTCAACATATATTCATGACACGAAAGCATATAAGGACGTTATAGTAAGCTATCACATCCTACGACGAAAAAGTTCACATAAGGGGGGGGGGAGCGTGCGACTCGAAATGATATAATGAGTTATATTTGGTAAGAGCATAGTTTCTACATGACACTAGTAATTCATGGCAAAGCATAGGTACAGTAAGGGGTGATCCAAATAAGTTTAATATAACCTTCATGGGTCATGTATACATGAAACTAGAACATATCGTGGTGTGTGATCATGCGAGGTGTCACACCAGTTGTTCATGAAAGCACGAAAGAACGATAATACTATCAGGAACCTACGTCAAGAGAAAGCAAACAACCATGTGGATAAGGCATAGAATCGCGCAAATCACAATTCGTCTATCCTACAAGATGCATAACATGTGACACCTTCATACATTTAGTCAACTAGCACAACAATATGCAAGAGATCAAGTTAATCATGCTACAACAACATAGGAATACGGAGGAACACAACAAAGTATAATATGAGCCTAAAGAAATGTGATTGAATCTGAACATAAGGGTATAGGGACATGTATTTAGCATAATGAAATATCAGGTCACGTAATCAGATATTGGACTACAATCATAAGCAAACAGAAATCTCCAAGGGCAATGTTAATTCACTAACTCAAGAGCCCATTTCCCGTGGACTGCTTGTGTGACTCACTTGGGGTAAGGGAAAAGAGCACTCAATTGTTTCCCAAAGAAGGATGGTCAAGCTCTAGATAAAGTTTTATAACAAAAAGACACCTGTGAACCTTTACAAAAATCGAAAAGGATGGCTCGCTAAAACAACATGTTCTATAAATTTAAAAGCACGTCGAGAATCTTAGATCATTCGAAGTTGATATTCTAGTACATTAATTAACTCGGGGCATGACCTATGGTGCCAACTAACATACTTCATCACACACTTAAGTGATCAATGCAACCGAACAAAAATCTCGAATATGATTAGATTCTAACCCAATTGCCCGTGGAAAACGGTAATATCATAGAGAAAAGACTCGATAGGAACATCTATGGAAGAAGATAGAAGAAAGGAAGGAGAAGAAACGAATAGTAAAGGAGAGAAAAGAAATGAAAGGAGAAGGAAGGCAAAGAAGGAAAAGGAAAGAATCGATAAGACATCATTTAAAGGCGTGAGAGATGAGGAAAATAGAATGAAATGAATACATTCTCCGACAATTGTCAACCATAGAAATCTGTTGGACAGAAGGCGAAATGAAAAGAAAAAGACACAGGCAGTTGAATAATGGAAAAGATTGCTTGAAATCCCGACTACAGAGTAAGGAAGGACTCTCCCGCTATTCCGTTCACACAGAAGTTCAACTCATAGCCAACAGATATTAAACATATCAACAATTCGAATTCTTGTTTAAGGAAGACAACACTCAGCACAACATCAATTAGCGATAATTATTCTAATCCCCTTTGAGGGGGATCGCACTCGGGATCAATTTTCATAAAATCACATAAGTTATCTAGATGTTGCCCTTCGAGGGGCAACTGACCAGAGGGGCAACTATCCTCTCGGTCTCTATACCTAACCCGCTACTCCAACCACCACGGTGCAAACTCCTTGGAGTGTTCCAGGCCCTCTGTAAAGTATAAAGCTTTTGCCTACCCTTTTCCAAATCTACATGCAATAGGGATGGTCTTTCGCCCTTCTACCCACTCGATTTCCCTTTTTTTTTATTTTCCTTATTTTAGGTCAGGTTTATTAAGCTAGGTTCATTAATTTAGCCATATTAAATTAATTTTGCCCTTTAAAACTCTTTAAAATCCTTTTAAAAACATTGGGCGATTTTCAAAACCATACTTCAACCCATTTGTACTCGAATCGCGCAACCCAAGCTCTGATACCACCTTTGTAACGGCCCAAATATAAATATTCGGGTTACGTTTCGAAGGATTGGATACCTTCGTTCGGATCTTGCAATTCAAGTACGGGTTGAGTTTCAAAACAAGGTGTAAGTGCTAAAAGAAGGGATTTCATACCCTAAATTCGGGAGCGGTCCATTAGGGACCATAACCTGTCTTAATTGACTAAGTCGCTTCAAACCATTTATAGTTCAAAACATAAGAAAAGGAAATTGACAATACAACTTGCCTCGGCGAGGCCGGGTCCAAACCAAATACGAGGAAATAAGTAGCCAAAGGGTGGAGTTCAAGTCGGTCTTTCTCTCCCTCTCACTGCGCCATAAGATATCCCCCGCCACAACAGCACATGATCAAGCAAGGGTACGGGTACCTGAAACTAACCACGAAGTCAAGGTCGAGCCACTCATGCGGGCCTTGAAGACCTCGCTGAGGACATATAATATGCCTATACCTAAATAAGGATGCTCTAATGCAGTGCGGAAATATTAAACACTCAAGCATGCTAGCAGTTTTTATATATATATATATATATATATATATATATATATATATATATATATATATATATATATATATATATATATATATATATATATATATATATATATGCAGAAAGCGATTAAATGGGATCCCGCACAGAATGCCAAGTGGCATGTCCCTCTCCTACTCCCGCACCCATGCTCGTTAGTGTGCAGGAACCGACCGCGTTTTATACTCCCGCACCCATACTTGTTAGTGCGGGAACCGGTCGCGTTCAATATCATAACATCATCAATCGTATCAATAGTCATGCTCGTCAATTTAACAGTCTGACTCGATGAGGACAAAGCCCGATGAGACTGGACCGTCCTATGACCCTAGAAAATGACTCTAGGACTCACAATTTAACGACCGTTCTACCATTCGCAAGGAGAATACGGATGCTCGATTAATTTGTGCAACCTAAGCATGGTACTACATGAATATGCATGATGCAACACCTACACACTATATGACCCATCAGGCATGAGGTTCTAACTTGAGTAAGCCCCGGAGGACTTACTTGGAGAAGTGCAGAATCCAAGGAAACAACAAAGTCATAGCAAGTCCAGATAGATCAGAGATCACCTAGTAATTCAATAAATAACATAATAAGTCTAAGTCTAATTTACACCAAGCACCCAAGTTACATATGAAACATATAAGATACACATAACAACATAACTGAACCATCTCATCGTTATCAACATTAATTATCATCTCATCTCCATTTCCTATCTCGTCTAATCATCACCATCATCATCATAAACCGACATCTTTCTCAATTCGGTCATAATATCATCATCATACCATATCATCATATTTTATCTCATCAATTTTCATAATTTAATTCAAGATTCTATCATGTCAGATCATGCTTCAATTCATATAGATTCAGGAATTAACTCATGTAATTTCACAAGTAGGAGTCATAATTCAATTCTCCAAGTCAACTCAAGTAAATCAATTCAAAGTTTTTCAAAAACCTTAAATTCCCAAGAAGTTAATTTACTAGTCAAATAATTCTTTCAAAGTCACACTTAAAAATTCCATTTATAGAACATTAAACCTTTTACTAACTTGCGAATTCCTACTATCAAAATAATCCCGGCATATATCTTTTTCCTTCAAAACTCATTATTCTAAGGTCCTAATAATTCCCAACACTTTAATAAGTTTTAAATAATATATGTATATATATATGTAAAACTAACCCAACAACTTAAATTACCCATTTTAAATATCAAAACTTAGCAATTAGATTATTCACATAAATCATTCTCAACAAACCAGTTTAAATGATTAAATAAATAAATAAATCGGAGAAAATATAATTAAATAACTTAACAATATAAAGAATCACAATCCATGAAGTATTTAAGTAACCTTCCCACATTAAAACAATATAATCAGATAAGTGAATAATACTTAAAATTAGATTTTTTTATAACTTATAATAATAATTTAGTACTCAGGAGATTTCAAAAGAATATTTATAATAATATTTCATTTTAACCATTTCTAAAAAAAACACATATAAAACCACCATATAATAACATACTATATCCCAAATAATTATACTTTTCATAAAACTTATAATCTATCATTTACAGAAAATATCAATTATCTCAAAACTCAGATTAAAATAATAATAATAATAATAATAATAATAATAATAATAATAATAATAATAATAATAATAATCTAATAATTAAATAATGATTAGACACTAGCTATATGACATAACTATATTATATGAAAATGTAAACAACCCTTTTAGCATAACCAAATCGGCCAACTAGGCCCAAACCAGAAGCCCGGATCCATTTTCGGATCTAAAAACCGAGCCCACCCAAACAAACCCCAAACCAGATTTTTAAAGTGAACCGGACCAGAAAAGAAAAAGAAAAAAGGAGGGGGAAAACCGGGTTCAGTGGCTTCTTCTTCTCCAGCCACGCATCTGCTCAGCATGGAAGAGAGAAAGGAGAAGCGAGGCTCGCCGGGACTGCCTCGCCCTCACCCGATTACCCTCACCAACTCCGACACTCATGATACATGGGAAGGAACTGAACCCAACTCAAAGAAAAGGGAAGGAAAGCTCATAGGAGGTCTCGAGATTTCGCCGGAAAGCGCTCGCCGGAAGTTGATTTCACTACAAAAAAAAAATTAAATTTGCTTCGGAAAAATGCCGTGGCAAAAGGCATTTGTGTGGTGGCAAAAGGCTTCTAGCTTCGGCACTGCGACGGCAAATGGGGGGGTCGCTAACCGGGCGGTGGCAAAATCTACTAGCTTCGGGTACGTGCCGTGACAAGGTTAGTAGCCACGGCAAAAGCGACGCAAGCGACCCCTGTTGGAAACGACGACCATTAGGCGACGGTTGGGTGCCGTCGCTAGTGAAATTGAAGGCGGGAAAAATTTGGCGCCATGTTCCTTCACTTGCCACGGGAGTTGGCGTGGCTAAACTTTTGGCGCCCAAAATTTGGAGGGAGAGTTTTCGGACCAAAATCGGCGTGGCTACGAGTTTGCCACGGCTTGTAGCCGAAGCTACTAAAGCAATCAATATGACAATATTGCGACGGTTAGACCCCGTGGCTAGTTTTTTTTTTGTAACAATGCCAATATTTGTAATATGGTTGCCACGGCTAGAAGCCGTTGCTCCAGGTCGACCTGTATATATCTACTAGCTGCATGTGTACACCAATACAAATTCTCCTGAATACCGTATATAAAGGTCCATTCCAATACATCCTACAAACACCTTGTTTGAAGTCCAACAACTAATTCCAGCCAATAGAAGACGGAAACATCCACGCATATAGCTATAATAAACACTACGAAGTCCCAAATCTACTTGAAGCTGTTAATTCAAACGACCTAATTACCATACATATAGCCTAACAAACAAAAAGTACATAAAACCTGATGCTAAACTGCGTCATATTCACCATGTCAGACAACACCTCCGTCATTCACACCGTGGGCAGATTGTTCGGTGTCTTCTTCTGGTTCAGTTGAGGTGTTGACAGCAGCTTGCTCATTGTTGGATAGGATAGCAGTTCCATCTCCAATTGACTCCCTCCGATTTGTCTGATGAACACTTGCCTACAATTGAAAAACACAAAATTGACTTAAATCAAAGGTAACAAACAATAACACCAAACCGATTGACTTGTAAAACTCAAGAAACTTTTGAAGTGGTCTGAAAACTGGAAGTCATTCCCCTAAATGCATTACTTAAGAGACAGACCTAAATATCAGTCAACTAATATGAAATCAAACCAACTAGCTTTGCGAGTTCTGTTTGGAAAACTGGAAAGAACATTTAATCAAATGCACAAATTCTCCTCTAAGTCACTAACCTAGAACAATTTGAAATGAAACCAACTAACTAAAATAATCCTATATCAACAATCCACAAGAAGATGAGAACTAGTTAGGTATCGGAATAAGCAAAATAACATTATAAAGATGGAAACAACAACCAAACAAAGGAGCTAAGTTTGAAAAGTGCAATTTCGAGTTAGATAATAGAAGGAATGAAGTGAACAAAAAATCAGTAATGCAGCAGCCACTTTCCTTAGCACTCATTTAAAACAAGTCCTTACTTACTTGTCCGTGTGAACGTGAGCCTCTCTCGTCATGGCATGGGCAACTCGCCATCCATTCAGCTCTGAAGTCTTGAAGTCTACTCTCTATGTGGGTTTTTATGTTGACTTCCAGCTGTTGGGCAATCTCTCGCATCTCTCTAACACTGATTTGACCCGTGTTTGATAAAGAGTTATAGACCAAACGCGGAGGGGCACTAGCACCATATGTGCGGCAATATCCATGACCATCAGGTCCAATGATCTCATGGAATATCCTATTTTTCACGGAGTCAAGTCCTCGCTGATCCTCGGGTTCTAGTTCTAAGAGGTTTGTTGTAGTCTTGCTACATTATCAAAGGAGTTCAACATATGAAGCTAAAATTCAGTACATATCTCATGGAGAAAAGGAAAAGGTTGAAGAACCTTACAATGGTCTCAATAACTTCAGGATCATCTGCATTTCGGGATGAAATCCACATGCTCATCTTATCAGTTGGTTGGTTGGATTTGCGCCTCTATTTAAATGAAACAAATCCAAGTCAGATTACATATGAACCTATGTCATTAAAAAGTTCAGTCATTAAAAACAAAAGAAATGCATACAATCTGGCAACGTAAACCATACGAACCTCATGTCTTACTTCAGCGAATGACTTTCGCCCAGTGACATGCACCGGTCCATGCTTATCTCGATTCTTTGAGTTCTGCTGAGATTGTTTATGTACACAACAAAACTTTACAAAGAGGCTGCACATTTGTTTGCGTATGGACCATTGAACATGAGAAGGAAATAAAGAATACCTGAGCATATTCACTTCTCCAATATGCAAGAAGCAGAACCCAATCAGCCGGCAGGACATTCGGAGGACAGAAATTCTCTAGATCAGGCTTATTCATGACCGCAGTAAAATATTTTGCCTTTGTTTTTGACTTATAGTCTTTCCACATGAGGTTGCACATGTGCAAGCAAACCTCTTTGAACTCGTCGGGAGGATTTAATAAATTTCTCTACACCAAAATAAAACACAACATGAAGGCAATAAAGAGCTACATATATAGCTATAAAAACATCATTCAATTGCACATCTATATATATAAAAGGGAAGCTTTGCCATAAAGCTGAGTTACCAATTTGCCCCTATATTTACAACTGCTCTTAGGTGTACTATTTTTTCTAGAGAATTGATTTCTCTGTTAGTGGAAGGATCTTTGAATGAGAAGATAACACATATTGCTATTGTGGAACACACACTGTAGTTGTCACTGAATCAGGTTAGATGATTAATTACAACTTACAAGTTTCAAAGATGAATATTTATGCAAGAATTGCCTAGAGGCTTTATTTTTAACTTACTCAAATATAATTTTTACTCAAAAGTAGAGGATGAAAACAAAAGATCTGACACATCTAAATTGCATTAGAAGCATTTCTTAGAAATTTGAAAATTCAAACTAACATGCTAAATTAGAGGGAGCTTCTTAAACATATTTTCATTATAGAATAAATGTAAGTCATATTTCTCTAATTTAGTTTAGTCAGTGTTAATTTTCTTGAATTTAAATACAATTTCCACTGTTCTACTGGAGTAAAATAGTCGAATTTGATGAAATTTTTCACGTGAATCTATCGATTACACATTTTTGAAGGTCTTACTGTAACCGGTTTGTCTGGAAATATACGTACCCATAGTTTTCCACCACGACGCGCATTTCGTGTCATTGCCCTTGTATTAGCATTTTAGGCAATTTTCTTAGGAATGTTCTTTAGGTAGTTTTCTACAGATACTCTACTGATTAGCATTTTACTCTGTAATTATGCACATTGGGCATTTTTTTATGGTTCTTTTTGGTATATGGTTTTTCTCATATTTGAGAAGTACACTTGAATTTTCCAATCTGCAATCAATGTAATTTTTGCCTTGAATTAAGAAAATTAAAACAACTTTTTTTTATCAATAAAATTTATTTATTTATATTTATTTGTTTTATAGGGACATTGGACCTATGAATATGTCAAACTTAAGTTGAAGGTTGAACTTCTGCAAAGAAACCACAGGTTAATGTCCCTCTTCAACTCTCACCATTAATCCAATCTATCCCTTCTGTTTTCCTTCCCCAACTGTTAACTATATATTTTTCTTCGAATTTGATAATCGATCATGAGTATATGCAATTGTGAAGTACTACATGGGTCAAGATCTAGGCACCCTATATATTTTAAGATGGAAAGAAAGGCATCAGGTGAGAAAAAAACTTTACATATTCATCTACAATCTAGATTTACTTGAAGATTGTGCTTTGATTATATATCATGTTATAACTTATTGAATTTTTTTTTTGCTTATGTTAGATTCGATTTAGCTTCTATGAAGATGTCTTCTGAATTTAAGGACCAAGACAATGTCAACCAACATTATAGCTCGAATTCGGAAACTGAGGATGAGCAAAGACCAGCAGCAAAGATTTTCCGACTAATTGCCTAAAATGCAAAGCTGGGGGTTTGCCCTTGTATTTATCAATTAACATATATGCTTCTACTATAAATTGCCTCAAAATTTCAATTGAATGTGATAACTTCAATATTTTTCTTGTTTAAATATTTTTCCAAAAACTACATTTATACAAACTTTAATTTTACATTAAGATAGTTATAATAAAAGGCTAATTTTACGGTCACTCGCGTGCGAAGCACGCGAGGAGTGCAACTAGTGACATTAAAAGGAGACAATAGGAGGTTGTATAGGACATAAAATACCTTCACTTCTTCCCATATACCATCCATCACATCTTCTCCAAAAGATGTCCACTTGAGTACAGTCAGCGGAAGTCGTTGCCCGTCACGCACTAATATCCCCAGTTGCGACCTGAGACGTTTGGCGTTAACCCCAACTGGAACGAACACTTCATTGAATTCGACTTCATACTTGGCTCCGGTGTTCCACCCTGGCACACCCTGATTGTGACCTCTACGAATAACGACAAGTGCCTCTTCATCTTGACACAACAAATATTTAATAATTAATGAACACACGTGCATAATCAGGAGAATACACTACTGTATAAAAGGATGAATTCATATCCTTACCAGATGAATGGTCGTCCGTCTCTAGATCATCTACCGCCATCAATCCCGATGCGGATGCTACCTCTGGATGCGGAGTACTGGGTAACGCAACTTGTGTTGTAGGAAGCGAAGGCTGTGGCTGTGGGGGGACTGGAGTAGCAGCTGCAGTTGATGTTGGATCAGTGAGAGGGAGTGCTACTGATGTGGGTGGGGAGGACCCACTCATCATACCACCACGGCTCGTCATCAGGCCTCCCTCCCCGCCCTGTGCCCATCAATATACCATCCGATAGCTCGGACGATGGGAGTGAGAGTTCAGGTTAGTCACTTATTTTGTTGGTTTACATTTTAATTTTGCTACGTGTATGATTATAATAGCTTGTTTATGTGTTTTTTATGCAGCACCAACGCCGCACCCATACCGACCAAATCAAAAAGTGGAGGTTGTCGGGGGCGAGGGTGGGATGCTAGGGTCGTTCTTCGAGGCGACCCTTGTACGCAAAGTGGATCCAACCCACTGGGAGGTGGAATATGTAACCCTCCTAGATGAAAACAAAACAGATAACCTAAAGGAAATCCTTCCCGTTCTCCGAATTCGTCCCCTCCCACCTCATGTTTCATATGATGCCTACACGATCGATGACCGTGTAGATTGTCGCGCAAGAGAAGGGTACTGGTCAGGTAAGGTGGTTGAAGTGTGTTATTTTGGGAATGACCCAACTTTCAAGGTCGAATTCCCTTTGACCGGGGACATCCAGCTTTATTTTCCCAACAGACTGCGCCCACACTTCGACTGGGATGGATACAAAAGGACCACGCAGCCGCATTTTCGCTTCATGTTACGAGGAATTTCTATGTTCTGATAAGTGTTTTATTGGTCTAATCCTACTGGTTTTTATGGACATTGTGGTTTGTTGAAGGGTTTGAACTATTTCTGTCATTGTTGTTTAATCCTATCGGATGTTGCTACCGATTGTTATGTATTTTCCTACTCATTGTTATGGGTCTGTATCTGCTTCCTTGTTTGTTGGATGATTTAAATGTTTGTGTCGTTGTTGTGTAATCCTATGGTATTTTGCTATTCATTGTTTGGTTAATATTGAGCTATTAATGTTGGATTATTAAAAGTTGATATTTTATATAATTTTTATCATTATAAAAATAATTTGTATAAATAGTAATCTATACTCTGGCAGCAGATACAGACCCAAAAACTTTATTAAAAGTTGATATTTTATATAATTTTTAATAATGCATGTCATTATCTTAACACCCTAAAGTCGGTGTTATTTTATGCAATTTCCCAACATTATTATTGTGTAAGGAGTAAATATCTCTACTTTTCTAGGTTTGTTGAAGTGTTTCTATTGGATAAAGCTTTGGGTGTCAAGTTTTTGAGAAGAGGTAGAAATTACTATTTGTGAGTTGTTAGTTTCCCTTTGTGATTTAATCATGTCGTGTAAGAAGGAAGAGAAATCTCAGGTTGCCACTGAAAAGATCAAAGCTGCAACCTTGACTGCTACAAAGGGACTCAACTAGTCAGCTGGCCAGCTGGGCACAGGCAGAGAGGGATGATGCTGCAGCAGCAAGAAACGTGAACGCGTATAGGCAGAAGGAAGAAGGGCCATATTGATTGATTAAAATCTACAAAGCGTCAAATAATCATAAACTTAAAGGCAGAGAGGGATGATGCTGCATGTAACCCAAAATTGTAAATACAGTTGGTGGAATGTACATGATCTCAAAAACCCATATTGATTGATTAAAATCTACAAAGCTTCCTATTTCGTTTTTAGTTTAGGTTGATTTAGTCTTAGTACTTGAAATTTGTTCAAGTAAGATCCTCGGTTTTCTTGATTTCACATCTCCTTGATTGGTTGAGCTAAGATGTGTTAATTTCCTTATTATTTCCTTATTGTTTATTGATCTCAGTAGCATTTTAATAGAATTTTTTTAAAACAAACTTGTTTAGTTGGACAAACTTTGTGCCTAAATTTTTCATGCCAGTAGCTTTTAATATGGCAAAATCATATGACTTTCATCTCAGTACCATTTTAAGAAATTCATGTCAGTAGCTTTTGCAAGTGTTTATTCATGTGTGATCTTCATTGAGAAATTCATACAAGTGTTTATTATCTAAGTTCTGATAAGTTTCCCAACTCTCTCTATGTTCTGATAAGTTTCGATAAGCTATTATCTAAGTTTTCTTCCCTTTATTTTGTACAAGTGTTTATTATCTAAGTTTTGTGATTTTATTATCTAAGTTCTGAAAAGTTCTCTATTCTTCTCTCTTCTCATATTATCTAAGTTTTGATAAGTTCTGTGTGTGCAGGTGTAGCCCCCCAAAAGCAGCGCATTATAACGAGCTAGAAAACTCGAGCGCTCGTGACGGTGGCATCTGGAAAGAAGCTCGAGCTTGAGGAGATCAGCCAATCCACGCCACCATCGTCCTCAGAAGCTGGCAGTTTAAGCGATGCAGCGCCACCTCCCTTGTTCAAGTAAGATCCTAGGTTTTCTTGATTTCACATCTCCTTGATTGGTTGAGCTAAGATGTGTTAATTTCCTTATTATTTCCTTATTGTTTATTGATCTCAGTAGCATTTTCATAGAATTTTTTGACACAAACTTGTTTAGTTAGACAAACTTTGTGCCTAAATTTTTCATGTCAGTAGCTTTTAATATGGCAAAATCATATGACTTTCATCTCAGTAGCATTTTAAGAAATTCATGTCAGTAGCTTTTGCAAGTGTTTATTCATGTGTGATCTTCATTGAGAAATTCATACAAGTGTTTATTATCTAAGTTCTGATAAGTTTCCGTCCTCTCTCTAGGTTCTGATAAGTTTCGATAAGCTATTATCTAAGTTTTCTTCCCTTTATTTTGTACAAGTGTTTATTATCTAAGTTTTGTGATTTTATTATCTAAGTTCTGAAAAGTTCTCTATTCTTCTCTCTTCTCATATTATCTAAGTTTTGATAAGTTTTGTGTGTGCAGGTGTAGCCCCCCAAAAGCAGCGCATTATAACGAGCTAGAAAACTCGAGCGCTCGTGACGGTGGCATCTGGAAAGAAGCTCGAGCTTGAGGAGATCAACCAATCCACGCCACCATCGTCCTCAGAAGCTGGCACTTTAAGCGATGCAGCGCCACCTCCCTTGTTCAAGTAAGATCCTTGTTTTTCTTGATTTCACATCTCCTTGATTGGTTGAGCTAAGATGTGTTAATTTCCTTATTATTTCCTTATTGTTTATTGATCTCAGTAGCATTTTAATAGAATTTTTTGACACAAACTTGTTTAGTTGGATAAACTTTGTGCCTAAATTTTTCATGTCAGTAGCTTTTAATATGGCAAAATCATATGGCAAAATCATATGACTTTCATCTCAGTACCATTTTAAGAAATTCATGTCAGTAGCTTTTGCAAGTGTTTATTCATGTGTGATCTTCATTGAGAAATTCATACAAGTGTTTATTATCTAAGTTCTGATAAGTTTCCCTCCTCTCTCTATGTTCTGATAAGTTTCGATAAGCTATTATCTAAGTTTTCTTCCCTTTATTTTGTACAAGTGTTTATTATCTAAGTTTTGTGATTTTATTATCTAAGTTCTGAAAAGTTCTCTATTCTTCTCTCTTCTCATATTATCTAAGTTTTGATAAGTTCTGTGTGTGCAGGTGTAGCCCCCCAAAAGCAGCGCATTATAACGAGCTAGAAACCTCAAGCGCTCGTGACGGTGGCATCTGGAAAGAAGCTCGAGCTTGAGGAGATCAGCCAATCCACGCCACCATCGTCCTCAGAAGCTGGCACTTTAAGCGATGCAGCGCCACCTCCCTTGTTCAAGTAAGCTCCTAGGTTTTCTTGATTTCACATCTCCTTGATTGGTTGAGCTAAGATGTGTTAATTTCCTTATTATTTCCTTATTGTTTATTGATCTCAGTAGCATTTTAATAGAATTTTTTGACACAAACTTGTTTAGTTGGACAAACTTTGTGCCTAAATTTTTCATGTCAGTAGCTTTTAATATGGCAAAATCATATGTCTTTCATCTCAGTAGCATTTTAAGAAATTCATGTCAGTAGCTTTTGCAAGTGTTTATTCATGTGTGATCTTCATTGAGAAATTCATACAAGTGTTTATTATCTATGTTCTGATAAGTTTCCCTCCTCTCTCTATGTTCTGATAAGTTTCGATAAGCTATTATCTAAGTTTTCTTCCCTTTATTTTGTACAAGTGTTTATTATCTAAGTTTTGTGATTTTATTATCTAAGTTCTGAAAAGTTCTCTATTCTTCTCTCTTCTCATATTATCTAAGTTTTGATAAGTTCTGTGTGTGCAGGTGTAGCCCCCCAAAAGCAGCGCATTATAACGAGCTAGAAAACTCGAGCGCTCGTGACGGTGGCATCTGGAAAGAAGCTCGAGCTTGAGGAGATCAGCCAATCCACGCCACCATCGTCCTCAGAAGCTGGCACTTTAAGCGATGCAGCGCCCCCTCCCTTGTTCAAGTAAGATCCTAGGTTTTCTTGATTTCACATCTCCTTGATTGGTTGAGCTAAGATGTGTTAATTTCCTTATTATTTCCTTATTGTTTATTGATCTCAGTAGCATTTTAATAGAATTTTTTGACACAAACTTGTTTAGTTGGACAAACTTTGTGCCTAAATTTTTAATGTCAGTAGCTTTTAATATGGCAAAATCATATGACTTTCATCTCAGTAGCATTTTATGAAATTCATGTCAGTAGCTTTTGCAAGTGTTTATTCATGTGTGATCTTCATTGAGAAATTCATACAAGTGTTTATTATCTGATAAGTTTCGATCAGCAGTTATCTAAGTTTTCTTCCCTTTATTTTGTACAAGTGTTTATTATCTAAGTTTTGTGATTTTATTATCTAAGTTCTGAAAAGTTCTCTATTCTTCTCTCTTCTCATATTATCTAAGTTTTGATAAGTTTTGTGTGTGCAGGTGTAGCCCCCCAAAAGCAGCGCATTATAACGAGCTAGAAAACTCGATCGCTCGTTACTCTTTAGATGATGCATTACATGATATATGTCAGAGCACTAATGTTAATTAGAATCGAAATGCAAAAAAACCAACAACTATGTTCACAATAATATGCAACAGCAACCAGAAAAACAACAACACAGGGGCAAAACATCAACGGGAGGCCTTGAACAATTACAAGGCAACAAATCCAAAAATATAAGCAACTACATTAAACACATAACCATTAATGACAATGTAACACAGACTTTAACCTCAAAAAAAAAACAAATATAAGAGGACCTTTGACAGTCAAAAGGATTGACTATAGGCACTTGACTAACCAAAATTTTTGTAATCAACAATTCACAACCAATAAAAGAGAAAATAAATGAAAATAAAATTATAGAAATACCAGTACCTTTTCACAAAGCTTAGAAGAGTCTTCTTCAAACTGTTCTTGCTGCTTTAACTTTGCCTCAAGCTCATTAATCTGATCAGAGGTATAAAAAACACTAAATTAGACTCACTGATTCACCCATCTCGGTAACAGCTGGGACCAACTAAAAACAAAATAAAAAAGAAAAATAATCTCAATTCATGGATTTCCAATGAAGAATTTGAAATGTGACTCTTGACAATCATGAAATATAACAAAGTAGTTTATCTAAGTTGGTGATTATTTTCATTGGTTTGATTTTCAAGATAGATGGTCTAAAAATCTCACTATGTGCAAATTGAGGTAAAAGAGAACATTTTTGTAATCAACAATTCACAACCAACAAAAGAGAAAATAAATGAAAATAAAATTATAGAAATACCAGTACCTTTTCACAAAGCTTAGAAGAGTCTTCTTCAAACTGTTCTTGCTGCTTTAACTTTGCCTCAAGCTCATTAATCTGATCAGAGGTATATAAAACACTAAATTAGACTCACTGATTCACCCATCTCGGTAACAGCTGGGACCAACTAAAAACAAAATAGAGAAGAAAAATAATCTCAATTCATGGATTTCCAATGAAGAATTTGAAATGTGACTCTTGACAATCATGAAATATAACAAAGTAGTTTATCTAAGTTGGTGATTATTTTCATTGGTATGATTTTCAAGATAGATGGTCTAAAAATCTCACTATGTGCAAATTGAGGTAAAATTTCAGCGTAACCACGATAAATAAAGTATTGACATGTATAATTGCTCACACAGTTTTTTCTCCTCTAAAAGAATATTAGCCCCTTTTATGGAAAGCTTTTTAATGATTAAAGCCTCTTTTGGAAATTCCATTGCTAATATCTAGCAGTTCACATGCCCATTTCACTTCAGGTGTAAATAATATGAATTATTCTACATATTAGAGCCCTGCACTATGAACCAAAACACTGCAACAAGCAGATTCAATGATTAGTAGTCCCCTATACCACTTGATATCATATCACTTTTAAAGATAAAAGGCTCCAAATGTATCAAACATTTCCAAAACGACCAAAACTGATGAAATTCACACAAGCCAAATGCAAAATCTAATTCAAAGGCTTAACTCTGTTCCTTGCTTAATTCCTGTGTTAAGAAACCCAAAATCCCATATTCTTCTTGTTGTTCCTGCTCCAGAAAATCGCATCAAGACCCCAAAAATCACAGCGAAACCCTAGATCTACAAGCTGCCCTGCGAAATAGTAGATCTACCCAAATCACTTGAAGAGAAGGCCACATATTACAACAAACCAAAGAAGAACAGGAGAGTAGAAGAGAGGAGCGAACCTGCGAAATAGTAGATCTAAATAAATCGTATCAGATCTATTTAATGCAATCGATGTCGGACATGAGACGAGGAGGTGATGTTGTCTACAACTACCTCTAGTTGACAAAGCACAGATTCGAGAGAGAGAGAGCGTAAAATTTAGGGCTTTGTGAAGGTTAGGTGTTAGAGATGAGAGACAGAGAGAGACAAGGTCGAGATCTAAGAGAGACAAGGTCGAGATCTGAGAGATTTATAGTAGAGATGCAGGACGAAGCGAAGAACTAGAGATTGAGGTGTTAGAGATGGAGATTTGCAAAGATCGGAAGAACAAGGAAGAACGAGTTGAACTGAGAGAGAGGAGCGGCGTATAGATCGAATAGAGGACTTGGAAGAAGTGGAAGCAAAGGCTCGACAATTAGGGTTTAATTCATCTGTTTAATTTAATTTATTTTTATTTAAGACATATCAATAGCGACGGCAAGTCCCGTTGCAAAATGTCGTGGCAAATTGAACTTTTTTTGTTGTGTAGCTACGACAAATCTTGCCGAAGCTACCATCGGTGGCAAAAGGTTATCAATTGCCACGGTAAGTCCCCGCCGAATATACCATCGGTGGCAAAAGGGTACAATTGTCACGGCAAGCCTCTGCCGACGCTAGATAGCGTGGCAAATTTCTGTATTTTTTGTAGTGTTTTGCCACGGCAACTCTGCCGAAGCTACCATCCGTGTCGAATTTGTCTTTTTTTTGGATTGAAGGTGACCCGTGGCTAATGTCGTGGCAAAAGGGTATCATTTGCCACGACAAGCCCATGCCGAAGCTAGGTAGTGTGGCGAATTTAATTTTTTTTTTTGTAGTGTTTTTTGGGTCGTCGGAGCTTGAGGTTGTGATTCTCAGCCAAGAATGAAGGGAGAGATCAAAAAGATGAAGCTTTACAACATTTTGGGATCGAAAGGAGGAGGAGGGCTCACCGGAAAAACAGGGATAAAGAGGCGGGCGGCTCGGCGTTGGTGACTCCGGGGTTGTAGCTGGGCTTCATCTTCGGACGACGGGGGAAGGGTGTACTAATTGTTGCTGCTCGAACTCGGAGGGAGAGCTGCTGGAGGGCTCGACAAGGTTCTCGGGAGGTGCTCGGGTGGCTCTCGACTTTAGAATCAGGGGAAGGTGGTGGTGGCGTGTGGAGTCTTTGGTGGCAGCGGTTGTGCGGCATTGTCTCTGCTACTGCCGGAGTAAGGTGGAGGTGCTCGGGGGCACTCAGGAAGGTGCTCGGGTGGCTTGGGCTCGATGAAATAGGGGTGGTGTGCTGGTGATGAAGGTGACCGAGAGGAGGTAGGGGTGTAGGGTGATGGGGGTGATGTTGATGGATGAAGCTACAAATAGACTAGAGGGGAGGGGGTGAGTGTAGCTGCAGGGTAAGGCATGGGAAAGGGTAGGTGAGATGAGTGTATGAAATCAAAATAAATACCCGAAAATAAATCTTGAAACCCACCTTTCGACCTTAACCCGACACGATTAAAATAAATTTAAAATAAACATTCGAATCCGAATTAAATAACGGAACCCGAAAATATTTTCAAGTCTCGGAAAATAAAGCGGAATTATCTCGTTTCCAAATTGAATAACAAGCTTATGCCGGGATTTGTTTAAAATAATTCAAATAAATCATTTGCTCGAGGACGGAAATATTTCAAATATTTTTAGAGTCTTAGAAATCTAAATAAATTTTAAATCGGAATGGAATCTATAATTATAAAGATAATATTTCAAAATCTCGATCTTTACACCCTAGAATTACAAAAGATGCATTCCAAGAGCGTATGGATCCCATGTGCAACCATGGATTTTTCTTACCTTATAGGTCTTAAAAGGTAAACTCATGGTTGCAAGCCAAACCTTAAGGGAAGAGGTTGGAAGGGGTTACATCTTTCTACTAAAGTAATATCTTCCCTTTTTATTTTTACTTTTTTTTAAACACATGCACAATTGGGCCACTACATGTTATTCATGTTTATTTAGTATGTTAATAACTCAAATGTATTAATAATATATATATTTATTATTATTTTAATATATAAATTATACCATTAATTTTATTTTATTTTTTATCATAATTTGAGTATAATTTTTTGTCCTATATATACCCTATCTTGACCTATTGTATTTTGCACTTCTTTTTCCATCTTCTATGTTCATAAACTGTGGATCACAATCATCCAAATACCCCACTCATCCCAAACATCCATTTTGATCCAAATCTTGTCAATAATCCTCAATTTCAAATGATGTTACAAATGTTTAACAATCATCCAAGACCCGAATACCTAAACTATAATCCAAATATACATCAATTTGCTAGGGAAAATCCTACAAATATGTATAATCCTTTTTTTCTCCCAAATCAACAACCTATGGAACATTCTCCGGGTGTTCAAGAGAGTGGTAATAAAAGTCTTAGCGAAGATGCAAGACGAGCCCATCAAATAGAAGATAATGAAGATGTTGTAGTGGAACTATTTCCTACCGAAGCTAATGCGAAGTCGTCCGGGAAGTTGAATACGTGTGGAACCATTTCCATGGTTCCGATCTGATTTGAGTTGTTATGAAATTAAGTTGTTATTTACCTATAATTTAATGTTATTATTTTTGTTAATTTTCATCTATATGAAATAAAAAAATATTAATATCAAGCACTTATTAAGTTTATATATAATAAAAATAAATGAGGTAGAAAAAGTGGAGAGCAAGGTAACCTCATGGTTGTAAGGGTAACCTCTAAAGAAGAGGTAGAAAAAGTAGAAAACAATTTGGAGAAAAAAATATATGAGGTGGCAAATTATGATAAGAGGATGAAAATTAAAAAGGGAAAGAGGTAACCCCATGGTTGCTCATGCTCTAAAAGCCAAAATTAATACCTGGAAATAAATGCAGAAATCCGCTTTCCGACCTTAACTCTACACGATTAAAATAAATTTAAAATAAATATTCAAACCTGAATTAAATAACGAAACCCAAAAATATTTTCAAGTCTCGGAATAATAAAGCGGAATAAGTTCATTTTCAAATCGAATAACAAGTTCATGTTAGAATTCGTCTTGAAAGAATAAAATAAATCGCATCCTCGAGTACGAAAATTTCCAAAATTTTTCGAATTTCAAAATTAAATCCGATATAATAAATATTTAAATAAAATAATAATTTAGAATTTTTCGGTCTTTACATATCGAAAGCTCCCTCTCACGGCAACACATTTTCCTATTATTGCCCGTCTATGTCGGGTCGAATCATGCCATGTATCGGAGATCACTTTCTAGCCTTGTCCGGGTGAAGCAAACCTCTGAAACAAGAGAAGTACGATAAGATCCAGACTTGAAGCACTTATTATATGTATGAAAATACATCAAACAATGAAAATATTAAACACTAACCTCAAGCAGCACAATTCAACCCTGTATACCAACAGTGTCACCTCTCGAGGTCTCCCCTAATCCCCGGTACCAGAAGGTAAGCACTCCATCTCCCCACGCTAGTGTACAAGTGCGCTCTAAGTCCCAAACTAGGCCGAACATCCGAAAGTGGACTTGTTTCTGGGACTTGTCGATGAAGAGGGTCGAACCCAACAATGTAGCCAAGAACCCAACACCCAAGAAGTGGTGGCACTCTCTCTCTCTCTTGGTCATCGAGCCCGACAAACTATTGTGTACGACCGCCGTGCCTCATCAATCACCCACCTTGCAGCTGCTTGACAAAAATTCCTCACTTTACTTGTTCTACTTTAGCTGAGTCGCAGTCCAACCATATATGTGCTAAAGTAGACCCTTTAGCTCGAATAGATGAACGACAGTGGTGAACAGCAGGCCGTCAATTGGTAAACCCATCAGACATGCGACGTCATGAAGAGTGATAGTCATCTTATCCCATTATGGAATGAGCTCGTCTCTGGCTACTAGTACTCAATGGAAACAGTTAACAACTAGCCATCTACTCCATCCTAGTTCAAATCGAGCAGTCCCAATAGACTTGATTGTGTCGCAGCCTGCACCCATGTGCTCGAACCAGAGTAGATAAAGCGACGGAATGACTTAAGGTGTGTAGCTCTGTGGTGAACCTTCAGCAGCCGATGTTGAAACATAGGATCCCAACACAACCAATGACCCTTATGTTGCTTGTACGAGACCAAAAGGTCTCTAGAGGCAACTCGACATCGGGGAGCACCTCCTCCTCCTCCTCCTTCTCCTCATCCTGGGAAGGGTCCTCCTTATCTTTCTCTGCATGGGCCTCTACCGAAGTCCATCGCATATGGGTTACGATAATTGGATACGAATAGCACCTCAGCGCGATCACTTGAGAACAGCCTCAACAAGCTTGCCGTTGAAAAGAAAGGAAATCGGATGATGACACTAGAGACCCTCCATCATCTCCGAGAAAGGGGCTACTACTACAACTTCAGAAGAAGCCCCAAAGGATGAAAATGTATTGAATGACTTTTTTCTCGCACACCCCAATGGGATTTGTCTCCTAAATAAGTACTCGTATGTTATCATCGTGGATAGTATGTACAAGACCAACGCGTAAGTACTCTATCCAACGTCTTCATACATTTCTTCCTTATCGATTGTTATACTTATCTGAGGACGTTGCTACATTGCGTACATAGGTACAATGTAGCTCTATGCAATATGGTTGGTTTAACCCCGGCGGGAAATAACTTTTGCATCGCCTACGACTTTATGGCTTGCGAGAACGAAGAGACGTACGTGTTCGCACACGGGGGGAGTTTGCGGGGTGTTGTATGTAAAATAGGAGAATAAAATAAAGCACAACTAGACTATCTCCCTGTCCCAAACAAATAATACAAGAATCCCCTCCCTTGTAGTAGTAGGGTAATTCAGGATCGAATCCACGAGGAGGTAGGTCAGCGCTTCCTTTGTTGTACTCACGATCAAGGCTTTCGACCTCAGCAGACACTCGATATCGAGTATACTGGTCGATATCGACCTCAGTTCTGGTCGATTTCCTAGCGCAGTTCCTGCAGAAGACAAAACAACAAGTCGACGTCGAGCAGAGACCTCGATATCGATGTTAGTCCTCGATATCGACCCTTATGGTCGATTTCGATGCTTGTCACAGAAACTGTTTTTGTAACCAATTTGTCGGAAAAGGATCCGAAGAAAATAGAATGGAGAGGGAAGATGAACAAAAACAAAACTAAGACTCTTATGGAGAATTTAACTAATTAAAAGGCTTCCAAAGTCGGGGTTTCACGCCACAACGATAACAATACAAGTTTCATGCTAAAGATATGAACTTTTATGTCTTTCCGTCAAATAACTTTCGTTATCAACACTTAGGTGATTAGAGGCTTTCGCATAATTCCTAAGAGTTACTATCCAATTTATGAGTAATTCAAGTTCGCAATATGAGTGGCTTTCGCTTCAATAATGCAATTAATGAATCTCCCTAACTTTCGCAAAGGATCATGCATGGGGTAGAAGACGGAATCACATAAAAGTCATACCTTTGATGCACTTACCTCACATTGCTATCGTCGGGCTCACCCCGACCCTAGAAGTGGGTTTACTACTCGCTCCTCATCATGCACATCATCATCATTGTTATTGAAAGAAAGCTACTTTGAATTAAAACTCCGAAAGAAAGTACAACCGAACAAGCCACTCCGCTTTCGCTTTACAACTCCACTCGGCCTCCTCTCTCTCTCTCTATTCTCTATTGCAACTGAATTGTGTCTAAAACGGAATTCGCCATCCTAAACTCAGCCCTATTGGCTTCTATTTGTAGATGTCGATAAGGACTCGAAACCTTATCTTTATTCTCTATGATAAATTAAAACAAAGTAAAAACTAAAACTTCATGGTGAAATCAGCCTCCTCATGATAGATCTGATGTTGATGATAGGAAATCTCGACCTTTGGATAGATATTGCAAGCATTGGATATAATTCTATCGAAATCGGAGTCGAATTCCTCTGCTGGCATGGTCGATATCGACCCTTGGACCTCGATATCGACCCCTCCAAAATCTTATCTCGAGCTTCTCCTTCTCCTACTCGACTTCTATCAACTTGGTCGATCTGGTAGCATCGATATCGACCTTCAGACGTCGATATCGACCTCTTCTGTGTCGAAATGCTCTATTTCCTTTTCTACTCGATTCCTATGTCTCTGATGTACTCGATGTCGAGGTCTTCAGTCGATTTCGACCTCTTCAGAAGACTTCGAGTTCTTTTTCCGCTCTTCTGAATTCATCCATTTTCATCCTGTTTTCTGCGAAATCACATGGAAACTCGTGCAAACCCATATATTTGATATTTAAGCATAAACTACATCATTCCCATGTTTTCCCATAAATGTGCATGCAAAAGACAATAAAATGAATTCATATGTGCATAGAAAATATGGTAATTTGCGCGCACATCAGTACGCTTGGGTGCTGAACACCCTATGTGTTCTTCTTCGGGGTAAAGTACCCGATTCGATCATGACAGACTGAGAGTTGGGTCTTCTCGCGGCTCTTAGGGCGGTCTTTCCAAATGTGCAACATCTATTGTGATAGTTACATGTAACTCGCAAGTGTGAAGAGACTGCTTTGAAAATTACCAAAAATTTACAACACGCGCTCATATTCATGAATAATGTTTGGGGTTTATTCAAATCTTCACGGAAAATGGAAGCTCGCACTTGGGGTCATGGGGTATTTGGAATCAGTGTGGCTCATTCACCGGATCCGCCTTGTCAGATGTTACACCGATCGCATTCTCAACTTTGGAACGAGGACAACAAATAGGTACACATATCATTTTCGCCTTTACACATGTATCTCATTCTTAAATTTTCAATTTCGTTCATCGTGATCACATGATGCAATATGTATAGGGTTTAAGGCCAGCATAAAGTGCTGAAGAAAGCATTGCACTCGTCCACATGTGACTTTTGTGTCGTGGTGGATGCCATTCACTAAGTTAATGAATGTCAAGTGCGTGATCTCCATACTATCTTAGAGATAGAGTCGTTTCAAATGGCCAATTAACGCACACAACGTCCCCTTATTCGAAGATGTTAAGCACGTAATTTCAAAGAAGTGTTTCGATTATCTCTACGATCATTGGAGGACTGTTGTTGATAGAAAAGTATTTGATGAGTGCACCGACCGGTTTTGGAGAATTTGCTATGGGCTACCTTGTGTGCATGTTGTTCAGCGTTGCTTTGCTGATGGAGTTCCAATATCACCAGACGACATCCACCCATTTTGGAAAGATTTGTCGTGGGACGAATCTGACAATGCTGCTTGCCTTACCCTACATCATGTCGTCTTCGTACACTATCTCCAATGAAGCATGTGACTCGGATTTACACCCATCTGCACTTGGTAACATACGTTTAAAGGAAAGACCCAAAGGGAGTAGGAACCCTTACAAAACGAATCCTTTGCGATATGGAGAATTTTGGGCGAATTTTGAAAGGGAAGAATTCAAAGCAGGTCGCCGTGGTAGAGCCCGACACTCTTAAAGGCACCCACTACCGGGGTTACAATTAGGGTTGCAATAATTTTGACCCTTTTATGTCTGAAGGACTAGTAGAGAGCACACGAAGAAGACAGATCTCGCTTGAAGGCTTGAGTGTATGAAAGCTTGTGTTCAAACGGGTGTATAGCTGTCTTCTTCTTCCTTTTCTTTTTATTGAAACAAATCGGCGCCTAAGGATCTTCACCAACGGCTAGAGAGGATCATGGCTTGAGCTGGATCTTCTATCTTTGGAAACTTTCGGAGGCCATGATCTTCCGATTTGAATCTTCTCAATTTACAACATAAGGAAGGAAATAATATTCGAAAATAATTCCTGAAAGGTTAGTGTATATATAATAATATAATGGAAGCATATAATAACATAAAATAATATTCGAACATAATATCATATAGAACAGGTTTTGTGTTTCATCAATACTGTTAAAGCTTCAAGACCTTTGACACAAACAGACTGTCAAGGCCTTCGAAACTTATTCCGATTTTCATCAAGGGAGTGGAGTTATCAATGTCCAAGCACATTACAACAGCTCTGAATACCATAGGTGATGGTCACTGCGAATATCGAGCTTTGGCACGTCTAGTGTTACCGACAGGGGAGGAATGATTCGCATATATGAAAGGGTTATTGTGCACCCATTTGGAAGATCATCCTCACCTTTACACTTGATGTTACACATGAGGGTATTCGTTGCGAGTGTTTTTCGGCCTGCAAAGTTACTCGTGCATAGTGGGAGGCGACCGAAGATACTGGATTGAGTTGTCGATCATGGGTCTTATGTTTGTGATCGTCTACCAAGTGCCCCTTGGCATCAACCCTTTATGTGCCTCCCTATGTACACCGAACAACCAAATAACGCCAATCAGAAGGTCACACTAGGGTTGACATGTATCGAGAACCAAGATCATTTTTCCACGGTGAGTTTTATATGTTTTATAATTCATCCACAAATAACGTTTCAATTAAAATTCTACTATACTTATTGCAGATATGGTTACGTTGCGATGCTTTTTTACCTTCGTCTACCCATAAATAGACGGCATACCATCACCTGAGCGTGAACGGCTGGGATACTCGTTTCAACGATCAATTTGAAAGATTTAGGACATTGCGAGTCCAGGAAGGTCGTCTCCTACACCATGTTTAACCATTGTACTTTTGTGTTAGATGTTGTAAAATAAAAACATCCATATAATCTTATTTCACATACCCTATCATGGGTATTAAGTATGTAAACCAAGTACTGTAATATAACATCTGATGGGACGATATATATCCATACTACAACGTCCGATTGGACGTTATTAAGTCGCCCGCCTAGGCCCGGATCACTTTACAACGTCCAATTGGACGTTGTAATCTACCCGACCCGTCCCGTCTTAGCCTAAGATTCACAAAGTTGCATACTCCATATTACAACTTTGGATTCGACATTATACTCTAATTAACGCTACAACATCGAATCCGACGTTGTGTATGTGTAAATAGGGACAATTTTGCGGCTGGGATACCGTACCAAAAAAAAAAAAACAAATTTTCCCAAAAATAAAGCACTGTGGAAATTTTATTGAATGAGAGGAAGCAGATATGCACTGTGATGTTTCATATCCTAATGATCCGAGTGCAAGATCAACTCAATTTACAAATATCTCTCAACCACTAACATCTTGTACAAACAAGTTGGGCAAGATCTTGTTCACCAAAACAAAAAAAGCCACAAGAACGCCCAAGCAGCCTCGGAAATTGCCTTTTAAATATAAGATCCTATCCAGCTGCTAAATATTGTTCTTCTACTGCATCTTTTTATTATGACCATGTCGTATTACGCTTCTTTGACAACAATCACAGCGATCACTTGAAATGCTAGGCTTCCTATGTCGTTCTACCAACGACATTTCCCCTCATTGTCTAACATGGGAAGTGCGCAAAGGAGGATTCAATGTGAACCTTCCTGCCTACTATGCTGATCTTGCCGAGTTTCTTATGGCACCACAGAAGCTGATCTGCTGTGACTCCTGACATCCCAATGACTCTCGCGACTAGCTTGAGCTCAACTAGCCCAAGCAGGAGCTCGTGTGTCAGCTGACAATCGGGCTGCTTCTGGAACTTCTTGATTATGCAGTTCCTGCTCCTCACTAGGTCTTTGATCCTCCTCTCCTTCTGCACACACCATAAGTAACAAACAAGAAGTGACATCTTACAGGCTCAAAGTCTGATATTAAGTAAAACAGTAACAAGAATGGATGAATGGCAAAGGAAACCTTTGCAAGATTTGTTCTGATATCAGATAGGAGCTCGGCATCCAAGGGATCCCCTACTACCACAGCGCCCGATTCCTTCTTATCAGTGCGAATGAATTCCCAGAAAGAATGCATTGATTCCTCGATAATGTCCATGAGCCTCACAATCGACACCACAGCATGCCTGTCTTTGGCATTCTTGGAATCCTCTGCAGGAACAATCCCTCGTATTACTAAAATGAACCATTGGCTAATTTTTTTTTCTCAGTTTAGTGGTTTACCTTTGATAGGCGGCACTTGGAGAAGGCTACAATTAGCACACCGGCTTTTGACATAGTTCTCAACACGGGGGCCTTGAAATTGCTCGTCCTCAGTGAACCGCTGCATGAGCACACGAAACTGCTGAAACTCCCCGGCTGCAACGCTATACTGATGCAACCCAATGGTGTCGAACAGCTGCAGCTCTTCAGCCTTGGCGTGTTGCCACTTGAGGATCTCCCATGAGAGGCAAAGTTGCCCAACGTAAACCAACTCCAAGTCCCTCTGCAGGTCCCGAATCAGCTTCTGCACCGAATCAGACCCTTGCCTCCTGAATTTATTAGGCAACAAGTTATGGGCAAGAAGGGATTTGATAGAAGGAATTGATGCCTTCTTATTCGCAGCGAGCTGATCCGGGTTCTTCAGCTGCAGAATACCTGAAACAGCCCCACCATAGAGATTAAGGAAAAGTTTGGTCAATAAGTGCCATGATTAGGTTCGCCTCTTAATCATGAAGATTAAGGATCATAGGTGAAAAGGAAAGCAATCAAACTCATTAAAGGCCTATTAAAAGTGACAAGTGAAAAAATAATAAAAAATTAGCATCTTTAGATGGTGCAAGATTTGTGTGATCATAAAGAAGAGGAAGGCCCACAAAATGCAATCAGGCAATCTCAGAAAAATCTATTGTAGTTGTCGTTGGAGGGGCCTAGAGCTGGCAATTCGGGTCATCCGGTCGGGTTCGGGTCGATCGCATTCGGGTCGGGTCACTGATGAGTCGGGTCAACTCGGTCAAAATTTCTGTTTCGGGCTTGGTCGGGTCGGGTCGGGTCGGATTCGGTCAAAATGAAATTCAGATTGGTCGGATTTCGGTCAGAATCGGGTTGGACCCATTCGGGTTTTCGGTCAGAATCGGGTCGGTCTCGTTCGGGTTTCGGGTCGGTACTCGGGTCGGTTCCCGATATATCGACCGATATATCCAATTTGGATATATCGGCCGGCGGCCGATATATCGGAGGATTCGGAGATATTTAGGATATATCGGTCGGCGGCCGATATATCCAATTTGGATATATCGGATCAAAATTTAAACTTTTTATTTTATCAAGTTTATGGGTAATTTTACTATTTAAATATTAATTTTTCATGTTTATTTTTAAATTTTGAAGTATAAATATAATATGACCCCGATAAGCGATATTTAGAAGTTAGAACCTTGCTTTCGGGTAATCAATTTTATTAAATTGAATATGTAATTCATGTTATTTATGGATTTCAAAAAGCATTTTAGTAAAATTAAATATGGTTCAATAAATAATCTACTCATTGGCTCGTAAACTCAATGTTGTTAAACTCTCGATTCGATCCTACGATCTAAAAATGGAAAAATGATCCCGGTCCTTTATTGCGATTATAACGATCCTATAAAATGTCTATTATAAGAAATTTCTAATATTTACCCTTTATCTATATTATATTTAGTTTATTTTAAAATTTTACATCTTTATGGGTATTTTTTATGATTTAACATAATATTTATCTAATATTAAACATAGTAACTTCATTTAAAAGAGAATTCATCCATAAGGTGGGATCTTACGATCCTACGATTCGATTATACGATCCGATCCTTACACCTTTTTACCGATCCAATTTAGAATCCCAATTTTAATGACATTGGTAAGCTCATTCTATTTATCATTAATTTCATTGAAATTTGGCAATATATTTTTATCAAAATCATACTTGATTCCCTATCTAAAAGATAATTCACGTTATTTGTGTCTTTCAAAAAGTAGTTTTCAAAAGAAATTTCACTACGTATATTATTCAAGTTATAATATCCTCGTTGTACTCATCTTTTATTAGTGAGAAATGAGAATTATGAATTCAAGTCGATCATTCATCATTAAATGAGTAAACGAGTAATGATTCACATCGATCTATATGAATAGACTATGAGTTAATGACTTTTGGAGTTTTGAGTAATCTAGTAAACCGACTCCTTTGTGAGTTAATCTTAGATACTGATAAAGTAAACAAATTATTGCTTATATGAAAATAACTAAACAAGATTACCTTAATCCTCATATAAAAAAAATTGTAGTATAAATGTATAATAGATATATATATATATATTCAAGGATATTTGAGTCGAGTTGGGGGTCGGGTCGGTTGGGACTCGGGTCGGTTGGGACTCTGGTCAGTTGGGAGTCGGGTCGGGTTGGGCGTCGGGTCGGGTTGGAATTCGGGTCGGGTTGGAATTCGGGTCGGGTCTTATTTGAGTCGGATCCGGGTTGAGTCGGGTTTGTCTGTATTCGGGTCACTTCGGGTTTCGGGTCAAAGTCGGTCGGGTTCGGTTTCGGGTTCGGGTTATGCATAACGCCAAATTTTCGGGTTCGGTCGGGTTTCGGTTCGGGTGAGTCGGTCGGGTTTCTCGGGTCGGGTCAGATTTTGCCAGCTCTAGAGGGGCCAAAGAAAACAGAACTCTGCATCACGATCTTATGAAAGTAATAAACTCTTACATAAATGGCTCCTCAACCAACCAAACCTTGTAGGGTCAGCTTTAAATTGCAGTTCATGTGTGTTATACCAACCCAGAAAAACCAGAAAAAATTGATCTATTTCTATTTTTTTTTTTAAAAACATATACTATGATGAACACTGAGCTAGGTATGAAATTATTGATCAGATAAGACGAATAAAATTGAAGCTAAGAACGAAACTGAAGAGCGAGGGGACGAATAGCATACCGAATGCATACATGGTTTGGTGGCATAAGATGTCAAGCCTCCTCATTTTGTCCAAATAGGTCTTGTAGAACATCGGGATCTCGTCGAGGCGGTCCTTGTACCCTGGCTTGTCGTCGATTTTTAAGGGCTTCAAGTCCACATCCATCCTTGGAGACTCTGAGTCTTCCCATATGGTGGGAAGGACTCTAGTTCGTAAATGTTTCATTTCCTTCTTCATCATCTGGACATAGGATTGGTGCTCCAGGAGAACGTCATTGTCCATTTTGTGGTCCTCATCCGGGACACGATTCCTCCCTTCTTCCATTTCGTCGTCCTCTTCCTCTTCCGCCTTTGTGTGATTGATAAGGGAACCCTGATGATGATCATTATCATCATCACAAGAATCAGCGGAGTCAGAAGCTGAGATATCCTCTTCATAAGGATCCACGCTCTTTGTATCGAGGGACATGGGTGTCTCGGGTGCCAAGACCTCCTCACCAGCACTCGGATAACCATAAAATCCATCGACATCAGCGATGAATTTTCCATTGGTGTGCCAGAAATCATTGATTGGAATAATTGGCTCATGGCTTACATGATCAAAAGAGAATGTTAAGTGACTCCCCCTAGGAGGCTCACTCATCAGTCCGTTGTCTTCAAAACCGATCTCTCCCGATTCACTAGAGCTCTCAATTTCTCCCTTATCATCTTGTCCAAAATCCACATCCAAAGACGGGCCATCACGCACGACCACACCTGTTTTCGGCTCATCATCCAAAGAGGACTCATCACCAACAGGGCTGTCAATTTCCAGCTGATCATCGACCTCCCGAAAATCAGAACCTGGAGAGGGATCATCAGTGGAAGCAAAAACCTCCACAGAGCCCCAAGTCTTGGCATCAAGTTCTTCATCTGTAGCAACAGATTCCTCTAGTTTCCGATTCTCATTACAACACTCGATTTCTCCCTTATCGTCTTGTCGAAAATCCTCATCCATAGACATCTCATCACACACAACAACACCTGTTTTCAGTTCATCCAAAGAGGACTCATCATCAGCAACAGTGCTGTCAGTTTCCACATGATCATCCACCTTCCGAAAATTGGAACCTGAAGAAGGATCACCCGTGCAAGCAGAAACCTCCACAGAGGCCCCAGTCTTGACATCAAATTCTTCCTCTTCAGCAACAGATTCCTCTGGTTTCCGATCCTCAAATCCCGAATTGAAGAACAGTTCTTGGACTTTGAAGCTCGTGGTTTGGGGGTCTTCAATGTACCCACAGAAACTGTTCCCACCCAAGAACTCATACTTACTGGTTATAGCACTGGAAACTCCTAAAGAATCAGATTCCAAGCCGCAAATTTTCGGCCGATTTCGATCAGCTGGCGTATCACCGACTTCATCACCACCAACGCCACTGATCCGAGATCCCTGGCTAGAAACCCTGCGTATTCAACCAGGGGAGTAACAAATCAAGAGCCAAATTAATGGTAAAAAGCAAACGAATCAATTAAAAGAAAAAGAAAATCAGTGTACCGGGAGAATCTGGGGAAAATGAGACAAAGTAGATGAACCAGGAAGGCGGAAGCGAGAAACCAGAGGAAATTCGCGAGCCAAAGCATGTTTGTTAGGGCGAGCTGCTTGAAAGAAACACCCATGGCGGCCCCCAAATCTTTAACCCGGATCCCATGATTCCATTTAAAGCTCGCACATTTCATCGTCATAAGCAAAAAGGGAAAATGGGGGGAAAGGCGAAGCTCTCAAGAACAAGTAAAGAGACTCAGATTTTGAGTGATGATGACGAATAACAAAGAACAAAGTGGGGCATCGAAATAAGTGGAGTATCCACTGCCAAACCACCGATATTCATGGAGAATATATAGGGCTAACAGGGGCTTCATTTCATTTCACAAAATCGAAAGAAAAAAAAAGAAGGGATATTAATTAGATTACACTCTATAATTGCTACAAACTCGACCAAAACAGTTCCCCAATCACATTTGTACATTTGTACTTAGTGGAACTCGACTTACAAAATGATTTATGATTTCATCGCTTATAAGGATCTTCTTTCCGGTTTTGCAACACAAAACATCGAAGGGTCAAACATCTTTACGGATGTGTGGACTCAGGCCCACGATGTTGTTGAGGTTTTTAAAATTTTTTACGACGCAACTCGGACTTTTAGCCACGTTTACATGCCTACATCAAACCTTTTCTGTTTTGTTCCCATGAACGTAGCAATAACCCTTCAAGACGGGATTACCGTGCCTTCCATTCGTAACGCTGTCCTTGAGATGCGGTGAAAATGGGTGGCATATTACAAAGTTATACCTGACATTTTCCTCGTAGCTTGCTATTTCGACCCTAGATATAAATTAAACGGTGTTCAAAAGTTTTTAGAAAACTATTTTCCGACTTTAGAAATTCAGGATGATCCAGAATGCAATGTTCCAATTATAGTTGCTAGAGTTCGAGGTTTATTAGAAGAATTATATACTCATTATTCGACAAGCGATAGAGCGCCCTCCGCTCGTCCTCCCGTGCCTTCCAGTTCGAGCGGGTCACGAACTAGCATTTCCAGAGATATCTTTGGCTCAAAGAGGTCGAGATCTTGTTCGAGCCCCCGCTTGGAGCTCGACGAATATTTGTCTACTAACTTTGATTTCCACAGTGACGAGGAAGAAGATTTCGATGTCCTAGAATGGTGGAGCCGGCCCGAAAGACAAAGATTCCCAACATTGCAGGTCATCGCTCGACAAATACTAGGGCTCCCTTGCTCCACCGTCGCCGTCGAGCAACTGTTCAGTCGTGGAGGTCAGATTCTTTCGGAGAAGAGATCAAGATTGCTTCCCGAGAACCTCGAAGCCCAAGTTTGCCTTGCAGATTGGAAGAGGGCGGATATGCGGATGTAGAAGAACATCTTGGTGACTGATTTCGAGAGTCCGTTGGGAGCTCCATCGACGGCGCAGTCATAGATGGATCAGGAGGTGGAGGCTCCGACACTCAAGAAGAATAGGTAAGCGGGGTTCAGACATACACAGGTAAAAGAACTACGTGGACTTTGATTCCTCAACCCCGGGAGAATACGTAGGCAATCCGGAAACCGATTCAAGCCCGTTTTCCTTTTTTCCCCCACTCATACATAAATTGATAAATTGTACATAAACGGCAAACACAAAAGGCAGAAAGTTGCAAACTTGTTTTAAACCCGGGCCGTATCCGCCGGGTCGACCCGTCGACCCTTGGACCCGTCGGGTGACCCGAACCCGCCAACCCGTGGGATTCCCGGGTTAGGATTCAGGTCACCCTTCCCCGACCCTTGACCCGACGGGTCAAACCCGTCGACCTGTGTTCGCAAAGGGGGATAGTATGTAGGAGATTCAAACAATTTAAATAAACAATGCACAACTAGGCTAACTCCCTCTCCCAAACAAATAATACAAGAATCCCCTCCCTTGTAGTAGTAGGGTAATTCAGGATCAAATCCACGAGGAGGTATGTTAGCGCTTCCCTTGTTGTACTCACGATCAAAGCTTTCGACCTCAGAAGACACTCGATATCGAGTAATCTGGTCGATATCGACCTCAGTTCTGGTTGATTTCCAATCAAGTTCCTACAGAAGACAAAAGCAGCAGAGTCGACGTCGAGCAGAGACCTCGATATCGACGTTAGACCTCGATATCGACCCTTACAGTCGATTTCGATGTTTGTCACAGAAACTGTTTTCGTAACCAATTTTGTCGGAAAATAGTCCGAAGAAAGTAGAATGGGAAAGGAGGATGATGAGAAACAAAACTAAAACTTTTATGTTGATTTCAATTAATTAAAAATCTTCCAAAGTCGGGGTTTCATGCCACAACGATAATAATGCAAGTTTTTATGCTAAAGTTATGAAATTTAATGCCTTTCCGTCAAATAACTTTCGTTATCAACACTTAGGTGATTAGAGGCTCTCGCATAGTTCCTAAGAGTTACTATCCAATTCATAAGCAATTCAAGTTCACAATATGAGTGGCTTTCGCTTCAATAATGCAAATAATGAATCTTCCTAACTTTCGCAAAGGATCATGCATGAGATAGAAGATGGAATCGCATAAAAGACATACCTTTGATGCACTTACCCTACATCGTTATCGTCGGGCTCACCCCGACCCTAGAAGTGGGTTGACTACTTGCTCCTCATCATGCACATCATCATCATTGTTGAAAGAAAGCTACTTTGAATTAAAACTTCGAAAAAGAGTACAACCGAACAAGCCACTCCGCTCTCGCTTTACAAACTTCACTCGGCCTCCTCTCTCTCTCTCTACTCGTTACTACTGTGATTGGAACTGAATTGAATGTCAAATTGAATGTTATTTGAATGTTCTTGGATGCCTAAACTCAGCCCTATTGGCCTCTATTTATAGATGTCGATAAAGACTCGAAACTTTATCTTTATTCTCTAAGATAAAACTTAAATAAAGTAAAAACTAAAACTCCTACGGTAAATCAGCCTCTTCATGATAGATCTGGTGTTGAAGATAAGAAATCTCGACTTTAGGATAGACGTGTAAGCTTCGGATAGAATTCTATCAAAATCTGAGTCGGATTCTTCTGCTGGTATGGTCGATATCGACCTTGAACATCGATATCGACCCCTTCAAAACTTTATCTCGAGCTCTCCTTCTCCTACTCGAACTAGCACTCGACTTCTATCATTTAGCTCGATCTGCAACATCGATATCGACCTCCAAACGTCGATATCGACCTCTCTGTGTCGACATGCTCTGTTTCATTTCCTGCTCGATTCCTATGTCTCTGATGCACTCGATGTCGAGGTCCCTAGTCGATTTCGACCTCTTCAGAAGACTTCAAGTTCTTTTTCCGCTCTTCCAAATCCGTCCATTTTTATCCTATTTTCTGCGAAATCACATAGAAACTCGTGCAGACCCATATATTTGACATTTATACTTAAACTACACTAATCCCATGTTTTCCCATTAATATTCATGCAAAAGACGATAAAATGGATTCATATGTGCATAGAAAATATGGCTATTTGCGCGCACATCAAACACCCCATACTTAAGCTTGCTTGTCCTCAAGCAATACTTTTAATGGTCATTCAGGGGAAGAAAGTAAACCCTCAACATCATAGATTCATTTTTCATATGTCCCTACAATCAATTTCTATCCTCGATAAGGTACTTTATGTCAACCAAGTCCATGCCTGTGCATAAAAGCAATTTCGTACTCATAATAGGAGGTAATATGCAAAAACAATTTTAGCGACATAGCATTAATAATCAAGAGGACTTTTGCAAGCTTGTGAGAAGTAGATTGGTAAAAGGCTAAAGGTGGGCTAATATTTGGCCATGTGGTGTTAAATCCGCGGAAACATACTTTTTTTAAAACATTCCACATTCCTTCTTCATAATGTCTCACCTTTCACTCATCGCTCAATGCTTTTATTCAATATATGCTTTTACCTCTCTAACCTTAGCACTGCCTTCTCGCGAGTCGCAAATATGGGTGTCATGAAAGGCCCCGGATACTTAGTACTTCGGACTCCTCACCTTGTGTCCCATCTCGCTGAACTAACATCTCAACGAGCAGGGTCGACCTACCTTTATCTCCTGAGGTGATCGGATTTTTTCTCGCTCATTAAATTTTCCATTGTAAAAAATTCTTTTCATTCCTGCCAACAACTTCATAAATAGTGCACAACTCCATATAACTCCAAAGATGACCTCCATTCTCAAACTTGTCCTCGGATAGGGTATAAGATATAAAATGGGCAACATGTGTATATGTGGAGCAATAATGATCAGGCTCATATATGGCTTTGTGACTTTTGCAAATATGCATAGGTAAGGTTAGGATATGAACTTGTATATGTAAGCACTTGTATGGAATTTTCATAAAAAGTCCTCTATCATCTTATCATGCACATGTCAAAAGCAACTTCAAAATTTTCATCTCCTTTATTTTTTTCTTTTTGCACTTCACTGGGACTTCCCTTAACTAGGAAATTTCATGTTATATCTCTAATGAATCTAATTTTGCATCATAGAGCTCTTTTTTATACTTCCATGACTCTTCTTCTCTTTTTCAAATTTTTTTTTGATGGGGGTCATTTTTTCTCTTTTTTTTTTCTTTTTCGAAAACACTTAAATATGCATTAAAATAAATATGCAAATCTAAACTAAGTATGAATATGCAAGTAAGCCTTTCCCCCACCCCATATTTAAAATTTACAGTGTCCTCACTGTATTAGAACTAGGGTTAAGAAGAAAACTTACTAAACCGTCACAAATTTCAGGAGTCGAAGAAGACAGCAGGGATGGTCGATATCGACCCTTAACATCGATATCGATGTTTATATCGATTTCTGCTCAAGCTTCAGGGTGATCCGGCCTCGACCACAAACCCTATCTAGGTCGACCTTAAGGTCGACGTCGATCTTGGACATCGATTTCGATGTCTTCTCAGTGTGCTTTTTCTCTCTCCTGCAACTTGTTAATAAACATAAAACCAAATATGCAAAACAATAAAATGTCTAAAACCAAAATAAAAGTGTCTAAAACCAAAACTAAGTCTTTGTTACAAGCTCTAGACTTTTAAGTCGCTAGGCCGACTTCTTCCTTTGCGCTTCTCAAGGCGGCATCTGCAGAGCCCATGTGGCTTGGGCCTCAAATATGACTCCTTTCTTGTCACGCAGCTGCATTCCGCCCGGAGGGATTTGATTCACCATGAATGGTCCTAAGTTTTTATCTTTGAATCTTGTAGGGAACCAATGGTCCTTAGATTTCGAAACATAGACCTTGTCTCCTATCTCATATTGGCTCGAATCATCATCGGATACCCTACACAAGCGCACATGCCAAGGCACACTCCTTCCAAATAATGATAAATCCTTAATCGAAATGGAACAAGAGGAATCCATACCTTGACTTACCTTTTTCTCAGTCTGTGGCTCAGGTCGATGTCGATGTTCAGAGGTCGATATCGACCCCTGTTGTACTCCTGGGGGATCATTCGATTTGGAGAGTTTCTGCTCGATATGATCAGGTCGATTTCGACCCTCAGAGATCGATATCGAGGTCTCCTTTCCTCCCTTCTCAGCGCTGATGGTGGTCGATTTCGGTAGGGCATGGTCGATATCGACCTTAGAGCCCGATTTTGATGTTTTCTCTTCTCCTCCGTCGACCCCATACTTATGACCTGGCACAGATTCTGGAACATTAGTAGTCGATATATACTTACCTGGGTTGATTTCGATGTTCTGTTGGGCTCCTTCGTTCAAGATTGCCACAACTTCATCCACTTGGGCTTCTATGGCCCTCTTCTCAAGCTCCTCCGGTGTCATACTCCTTACCTTGGCTTCTCCACATGCAATGTACACACCATTGATGGCTTTTATCTCCATTGGCCCTTGATTTTTCACCGTTTTGTTGAAGGCATACTCTATCACTTCGTCACTGATTGTGAATGAGAGCAATCCTTTCTTTACGCTAATGTTGGCATCGACGGTTGCTAGGAATGGCCTACCTAAAATAATTGGACAAGCAGGGTCCTCCGCTATATCAACAACTAGGAAATCAGCAGGGACAAAGAATTTACCTACTTGTACTGGCACATCCGTCACTATCCCAGTTGGAATCACTATCGTATTGTTAGCCATGTACAATCTTGCATCCACGGGCTCCAGAGGACCTATCTTTACCTTGTGCCAAATGGTTAGTGGCATCATGCTAACGCTAGCGCCCAAGTCAACTAAAGCATTAAATTTGAATTGACCTAGACCTATAGCGATAGAAAACTTACCTGGGTCCGCCCGCTTTTGTGGTAGCTCCAATCTGTTGCACTCCTCTACGATCTCAGAGAGCGATCGCTTCTTACCCAAGATGTCTTTAAGGAACCTTACATAAGATGGCATCTCGTGAAGTGCCTCTGTGAATGGTATAGAGACATTAAGTCCTTGGAGCATCTTCACGAATCGCTGGAACTTCTTTTCCGCTGGGTCCTTAATCATCTTTCTAGTTGGGAATGGCAACACCTTCTTCCTTCCCGCGGCTGCAGTGAGGTCGACATCGACGTCAGTAGGGTTGATATCGACTGGAGGAGTCGATTTTTGTGGTGATGCAGCATTAGGGTCGACATCGACTGGAGGGTCGATATCGAGGTCACCGTGGTCGATATCGACAGGGGGTCGATATCGACATCTGTTCTAGCTCCTTCTCCTCCGCTTTTTTCTCGGGCGTTTGTAATTGACGCCCACTTCTTAGGTTTACTGCCGCAATGTGTCCAGTGGTTTTTCCCTTTTGGTTGGGCATAGTGGATCCAAGGAATGATCCTGACGATTTGGGTATTGCTTCCGCCAATTGACTCATTTGAGTCTCCATGTTGCGCTTCCAAACGTCGATCTCCCCAAGCCTAGAATTTATGCCCTGCAGCTGAGTATGGACGGAGTTGTTGGCTTGTTTGAACTCAGCGTGATTCCTCCGCATCTCATGAAGAATGATTTGCAGGTCATCTTTCCTTGTCTCCCGCTCAGGGTGCCCTGATGCCCTATATGGTGGGGGATCCCTTTGTTGATAGAACCTTTGATCACCCCAATATTGTTGATCGCCCCCTCCATAGGAGCCTCTCGTCCACTTAACCTCCTCATGTTGTTCTGCCATGGATACTTGCTCAGTATGTGGACAGGCACTAGTGTTATGCCTTGTGGAGCCACACTCCTGACAAGTTTGATTGTTGCTCAGGAACCTGACTTGCTTTTGAAGGCGGCGTGTTTGATCGTTATGGAATTGTTGCCGCACATCAGGATCTATCTCCCTTGGAGGCTCATACAGTGGCATTGATGGAGCAGGCCTTGCATCATAGGCCGCAGCAGCCCCATAAGTGTTGTCAAAGTTCACGAGCCTCTCAATGGTCTCCCATGCCTCCGTTGGTGTAAGCTCAATGTACCGATAGGAGGTATATGAATTGATCCTTTCCTTATTCGGTGCATCAAGGGCGTTGTAGAAGATCTCCTGGATGACATATTGAAGTTGCCCATGCGTTGGGCATGACCTCAACAAGTCCTTAAACCTCTCCCACGCCTGTGCTAGGGTTTCACCTGGCTTTTGTTTGAAAGTCGTGATCCTTTGTCGCAGCAACGCTGTTTTAGAAGGTGGAAAGAACTTATTCAAGAATGCATCTTTCACCTTCGCCCATGTCCTCAGCGAGGGTGGAGCCAAACTTTCAAGCCATTGTAATGCCTTCCCTGCCAAAGACCATCGAAAAGATTTTAATCGCACATACTCTAAATTTACTCCATCAGCAACTGTTTCACATAAGTCCATAAAAGTAGAGATGTGTTGCAGGGGACATTCATTAGGTCTTCCTTCAAAAGTATTTCTTTTTATCTCAGATAGGAAGTTAATTTTTATTTCATAGTTGGAGTGAGGAATTAAAATAGCGGATTCAGGAACATGAAGCGGATGATGCATGTATTGCATCACCGTTTGTGGATACTGATTTAGCCGCTCTTGGTCTTGTCTGCGCACATCCTCCTCCCTATCAGCACGGGCTCGCTCTGCAGCAGCGGCGGCCCTTTCAGCAGCGATTGTAGCATTGTGGTCCTCGATTTCCTTCCTCAACCGCTCTATGGTTTCGGCCTGCGTTTCGTTGTCAGCCATGATGCGAATTGCTTTGTTGCGAAGATGGTAGAAACGTTCAGGCTCGTTGATTGGTTCCAGGATAGGTCCGCGATCAGAACGTCGCATAAACCTGCAAAATAAGCTCAGAAAAGATCGTGATTAAACTTAGGTGGCGATTGATTGCCTCCTCGGCAACGGCACCAATTTGTTCGCAAAGGGGGATAGTATGTAGGAGATTCAAACAATTTAAATAAACAATGCACAACTAGGCTAACTCCCTGTCCCAAACAAATAATACATGAATCCCCTCCCTTGTAGTAGTAGGGTAATTCAGGATCGAATCCACGAGGAGGTATGTCAGCGCTTCCCTTGTTGTACTCACGATCAAAGCTTTTGACCTCAGAAGACACTCGATATCGAGTAATCTGGTCGATATCAACCTCAGTTCTGGTCGATTTCCAGTCTAGTTCCCGCAGAAGACAAAAGCAACAGAGTCGACGTCGAGCAGAGACCTCGATATCAACCTTAGACCTCGATATCGACCCTTACAGTCGATTTTGATGTTTGTCACAGAAATTGTTTTTGTTACCAATTTTGTCGGAAAAGAGTCCGAAGAAAGTAGAATGGGAAAGGAGGATGATGAGAAATAAAACTAAAACTTTTATGTTGATTTCAATTAATTAAAAATCTTCCAAAGTCGGGGTTTCATGCCACAACGATAATAATGCAAGTTTTTATGCTAAAGTTATGAAATTTAATGCCTTTCTGTCAAATAACTTTCGTTATCAACACTTAGGTGATTAGAGGCTCTCGCATAGTTCCTAAGAGTTACTATCGAATTCATAAGCAATTCAAGTTCACAATATGAGTGGCTTTCGCTTCAATAATGCAAATAATGAATCTCCCTAACTTTCGCAAAGGATCATGCATGGGAGAGAAGATGGAATCGCATAAAAGACATACCTTTGATGCACTTACCCTACATCGTTATCGTCGGGCTCACCCCGACCCTAGAAGTGGGTTGACTACTCGCTCTTCATCATGCACATCATCATCATCATTGTTGAAAGAAAGCTACTTTGAATTAAAACTTCGAAAAAGAGTACAACCGAACAAGGCACTCCGCTCTCGCTTTACCAACTTCACTCGGCCTCCTCTCTCTCTCTCTCTCTATACTGTAATTGGAACTGAATTGAATGTCAAATTGAATATTATTTGAATGTTCTTGGATGCCTAAACTTAGCCCTATTGGCCTCTATTTATATATGTCGATAAAGACTCGAAACTTTATCTTTATTCTCTAAGATAAAACTTAAATAAATTAAAAACTAAAACTCCTACGGTAAATCAGCCTCTTCATGATAGATCTGGTGTTGAAGATAAGAAATCTCGACTTTAGGATAGACGTGCAAGCTTCGGATAGAATTCTATCAAAATCTGAGTCGGATTCTTCTGTTGGCATGGTCGATATCGACCTTGAACATCGATATCGACCCCTTTAAAACTTTATCTCGAGCTCTCCTTCTCCAACTCGAACTAGCACTCGACTTCTATCATTTAGCTCGATCTGGCAACATCGATATCGACCTCCAGACGTCGATATCGACCTCTCTTTGTCGACATGCTCTGTTTCATTTCCTGCTTGATTCCTATGTCTCTGATGCACTCGATGTCGAGGTCCCCAGTTGATTTCGACCTCTTCATAACACTTCGAGTTCTTTTTCCGCTCTTCTAAATCCGTCTATTTTTATCCCGTTTTCTACGAAATCACATAGAAACTCGTGCAGACCCATATATTTCACATTTACGCATAAACTACACTAATCCCATGTTTTTCCATTAATATTCATGCAAAAGACGATAAAATGGATTTATATGTGCATAGAAAATATGGCTATTTGCGCGCACATCAACCCGCTGGGTCGAACCCGTGGTCACGCCTATGAGTAACAAATACCCTCTCCTAGTTTGGGTGACCTAGAACCTGACGATGCCCTAAAAATCGGGCTAACTATTTAACACGATGATTCAGAAAAAAGAGATTATACGGTCTTAATAAGATAAATTAATAGGGTTTTTCCGCTATATAAATTAAAACCCTGGAACAATGTTATATATATATATATAGGGTGTGGTTCGGATGTACACACCCCTTAGGATGTATCTTGTGCACAAATCTTGACCCTTGATTGATGGGAAACGGATGGTGTTGATTAATAGAAATTTTTTCTTTTTTTTTTTAATTAGAAAATGGGGGACCCACTATCAAAAACTCATTCACCCTTGAATCCTTGATGCATGCGCGTGTCTTCCCCACCCACCCACTCTTGCATCTTTTATTTTTGAGTTTTTTTTTTAAATATAAAATATGGTTTTGTGAAAAATAAATAACTACTCCGTATGAATGATTCGTTGGTGGGATCCACCTGATTTTGATCGTTTTAAAATTTTGTCAATTCCACCGAATAAATTTTTCACATGCTACCGAATAATGTTAGGTTATTTTTTCCATCTAGTTCATATTAAAATTTATCAATCTCACTGAATAATTTGTCACATACTACCGAATAATATTTTATTTTTTTTGTTCATTAATTGTTGTTAAAATAACACCCCAAATATCTAAACAATACTTACAATTTATACGAATAATGCTTTATATTTCACCGAATAATGTTTAGTTGTGTAATTATTCTCGTTTGATGAAGATTTTTTTATGTTGTTTGTCAAACCGAAGACTCCATATATTGACGAATAATGAATCACATTTCACTGAATAATTGACCACCTCATTACCACTACCACTGAATAATGTACAAATTAACCAAATAATTAATAGACTTCTTACCAATTCCAGATTACGAAATTGATACATTGTCCTAAATAATGTATCGCATTTCAACGAATAATATTTGGGATAGTTGGTAAACCCCATTTCAAATCTAGACGCTTGGGATAGGGTTACTAATCCCCTATTTGAAATCTACAATGCATAGAACATTCATGAATGGATTTGCAAAACTATCAAAAACCATTCATGCGATAATTTGCTGATAAAAAGCCATAAAAATTGATAAAAGTCATTCCTAGTGAATAAGCTATAGAAATTGAGAAAAGTGACGGAATAAGCTTATAGAAATTATATTCAATTGCATCTGAAATCATTTTAAATCGTTTACAATAGCATCTGAAAACAATTGCATCTGAAATGAAACAAAATCATTTCAATTGTGCAAAATTAATTACAGATTTACAACTGCATCTGTGAAAACTTCATATGTGAAAACTCTCTTCAAATAATCCAGAACAGGCCTATTGTCAACATTCGCACACGCCTCACTTTCTTCTCCATCCAAATCGCCCAAATCTGGCCGGAACCCATCACCTCTTCGTTGGCCTTCGCCTCTCGCCGCCGCCGACCATGTCGACGCTCCACTCTCCCATTCGCATGCGAATCGCCTTGATCTGCCCCATCATTCCAATTGTCGTCTCCGCCGGTGTCGAATCCACCGTGCTCGTCCTCGGTAATGATGGCGCTGAGGCCGTTGATTGCCCCATGGTCGTCTTCGTCAATTCGCGCAGCGGTAGCCGCCACGATCCTGAGCTCAAGGAATGCCTCCAGCAGTTAATGGGCGAGGAACATGTTCTCTCTCTTACCCGTGTTTGAATTGTTGAATGTTTTTGGTTTGATGGCGCAAATCAAAGTGATCGGATGAAGAGGAAGATGGTGATGGTGATGGAGGTAGGGTTTTAATTCTCCCAGGTCTCCCACGCGCTTCACTCTCTGTTAATTGGTTTGAAGATTGTATTTTTTTTAACACCCGTAACACGTGGCCAATTCTAAACCATCCTTTCAAATAAGATCAACGATTCAGAATTGTGCACAAGGTACACCCTAAGCCTTGTGCACAATTGATCCATACTATATATATAATATGGATCAAATGTTAACAAGTGTTACGTTGTTAAATGTTAACAAATCTTAATCGTTGATTTAGTGTAATTGAATGGTTGAGATTAATCGATAAATTAGATTAATTTCAAAAAAAAAACCCCAAACCCACCCCTTAACAAGCACGTGTAAACACCAAGCCCCAACCCTATCCCCATAAATTACGCATTGCTTCAATAGATGGAGAGAAACAGAAGGGTGATAGGGCATAGATAAGGCCGGAGGTTGTGGTTGTCGGTGGGCGGAGGCAGCAATTGGCAGTTCGACGGCGATTCCGGTAGCCGTAGGCAAAGCTGATTTCGTAATTGTACCGGGATTCGTCGAAAAGAAGATTGAAGAGCTCCAATTTGATTACCAACAGAGACACAATGATTGGAAACTTGTATTGCCGGATACACACCCCACAACCACAAGGGTGAGATTAATAGCGAGAAATCTAATTTGGGCACTCAAATCTCAAAAGCAATTGGAGCTCGAATCGACCGTTAAGCGAGCCGTGATGGAAGAGCTCGGATCGATCCTCTGCCGAGGCAAAGCTGTCGACTTTAACACGATCGTGAAGATCTTGCCAGATACGTACAAGAAGCATGGTTTATTTCCATATACCACGACCCTGGTTCTCTTTGCGCCTCTAGTTTTCTAGTTTTCTATTTCAGATCTATATTTTTCTAGGTTTATTCTATTAATTTATTACTATGAATTTATCGAATATTCGGCAAATTTAGAGTAATTATTCGTTGATAATCGGGAATTGTTCATATATATGGCGCAATTAGATATAGGTTTCTTGAAATTTAAATTCATGAATTTATCTACTATTCGGCAAGTTCAGAGTTACTATTCGTTGATAATTAGAAATTATTCATATGTGTAGGGGCAATTACATGCAGTCTTGTTGAAATTCAAACTCTGTCTAAATTTTTTTATGAATTGATCGACTATTCGACAAGTTTAGAGTCACTATTCGTTGATAATAAGGAATTATTCATATGTATGTGGGTAATTAGATGCGGTAAATTAAGAATTACATTTATATATTCTTTCAACCTAGCGAATAATTACTATCAACTTTGCGAATAATTACTGTTAATCTAGCGAATAGTTGCAAAATTGATCAACCCTTTTTCTATTATCTAAACGATAACTCCTCTTTACACACGAATAATAACGATAATTTAGCGAATAATTAATAGCATCTTATCGAATATTTCAAACAATGCACCACACAAAAAAAGAACGTTACCCCATCAAAAAAATGTAACGCCAAAAAAAAGAGTAACACACGCGCACATAATTCAGCAAGTGGACAAGGAAAAAGGTGAGTCCCATTGATTTTTAATTAAAGAAAAAACCAAAATTGCCAAATAATATCAGCCACCCATTTCATTCAATCAATGACCCAGATTTGTTAACACTTAAAACACTCACATGACCCAACATTCGTTTCATATAACATAATATTCATATGAATATGACCCAATATTCATTCGTTTCACCGTTACACCGTATTATCCGTTTCATTAGAACCTTTCGCTATATATATATATATATATATATATATATATATATATATATATATATATATATATATATATATATATATATATATATAATATACATATACATATACATATACATATACATATACATATACACATACATACATATATATATATATTCTTATGTATACAAACATCAGTATAGATGACTTTCTCTAGGGTTTTTCAAAATTTTTCCTTAGTCTACCATCGATCTTCTCATCCTCTCTGCCGCCGACCACCACTCGTTGGCCTCCCTCTCTGTCGCCGACCACTCATGTCCCTGTCGCCGACCGTCCCTCCGTTGGCTTCTCCGTCCCCTGACAGATTGCCAATTACCCAGATTCTCCTCCACCCTCTTTGTCGCCGATCACTACTCATTGGCCTCCCACTCTGTCGCCGACCACTCCTCTCCCTGTCGCCGAACCTCCCTCCTCCCTCCGCTAGCTTCTCCGTCCCCTGACAGTTTGCCCCTCTCTCAATTTCTCTCCCTTTTTCGCCAAACCCTAATTCGGCGGATCTGACACTGTGTCCTGTCACCCTCTCTGTGACGGTACTCTACCTCACACCAGCAGATCTATGATAGTTATGGCTTTCTACAATCAACAACAGCCTCCCGTCGTGGTTATCGCCCCTCCAAGTCATTTACAGAAGGGGTATTCCCCAATTGGAGTCCATCCCCAGGGCTACCCGGCCTATGCGCTTCCGCCTCCCCCTTACGTTTCTCCAACGAGGCCATACTCGAGCCAAAAGGGACTCCTCGGGCCCTATCCGCACCATCTGGATCAGGCCTTCGCAGCGGGATCTTCGCCATCATCCTGGCACATGCAACCAGCCACCCTGACACCTATGGGCGTGTCACCTGCCGATCCGAATTGGTACATGGATAGCGGAGCCACTGCGCACATGTCACATAACCCAAGTATAATTTCTGTCCCTGCTTCTAAGAGCTTTTCTACATCCATTATTGTCAGCAATGGTGAACGCATTTTTACATTGGGTCTTGGGAAAACCACATTACCAACCCCTACCACCGACCTAAGCCTTAACAACATCCTCGTCTCCCCCAGCTTAATAAAGAACCTTGTGTCCATTTGCCGCCTCATCACAGACAATAATATCTCCATTGAGTTTGACCACTTTGGGTTTGCTGTCAAATATTTCACAACTGGGGCCCCACTCACGAGATGTAATAGCGCTGGAGACCTTTATCCTGTCACCTCAAATATATATCCTGTCACCAAAAACATGCATCCTGTCACCTCTCCTACAACAACCAATTTATCAGCAGTGGCCCGTTTCGCATCTCTCTGACACGCCCGTCTTGGTCATCCAGGCTCTCCGGCTGTTGAGTCTCTCAGATCCAGGCTTATTCCCTGCAATAAAGCCCCTCCCTCCACTAGTTGCCCGGCATGCCAGCTTGGCAAACACACTGGATTGCCTTTTGCCACGTCTAATACTCAAGTGCATGCTCCATTTGACATCATTCATGGTGATCTATGGACTTCTCCCATTATCAGTCATGATGGTTTCCGTTATGCGCTTGTGCTGGTTGATGCATTCTCTCATTATTTTTGGGTGTTTCCCCTAAAGTACTAATCTGAAGTTGTTACTCACCTTATGACCTTTCATAGCCTTGTTCGCACCCAATTCAACCTCCCCATTAAATCCTTTCTGTGACATGGGCGGTGAGTTTAACAACAATGCCCTTAGATCCTTCTTCTCTACTCATGTCCCCACACCTCCTCCCAGAATGGGAAAGCCGAACGGAGCATTCGCACTCTTACCACTTACATGAGGACACTCCTTATCAATGGGCATGCCCCCCTGCAGTATTGGCCATATGCTATTAAATCAGCATGCTATCTTATCAACATCACTCCTTCCACAACCATCCAGAATTGGTGCCCTGTTGAGATCTTATTCTGAGTCACTCCTAAATATGACCACCTCCGTGTGTTTGGTTGCCGGTATTACCCCAACCTAGCGTCTGTTGCTCCTCATAAACTTGCTCCTCGATCCACACCTTGTGTTTTCCTCGGCTACCCCTCCAATCATAGAGGGTATAGGTGTTTTGATCCCATTACCAAACATTTCATCTTCTCTCGCCATGTCACATTCGATGAGATCACCTTCCCATTTTCTAGTCCCCCTACATCCCCAAACACCCTGCCCCCTTCTGATGACTACCATACACCTCACCTCCTTCACCAACTATATCCCTCTTCCTCTCCGAATGCTATTACATCTCCGGCTCGGGCACCCAACCCTCCCTCACCACAACCTGCAGCCCCCGTCCAGCCCCCTGCAGCTCCCGTCCTATCACTTGAAGCCTCTGTCCCATCAGCTGCATCCCCTGCCCTGTCACCTAACCCCACCCAGCCGGTCAACTAGATCCAAACTCGGAGCATGAGTGGCATGTTTTGCCCTAAACAGATTTTTGACCTCTCCGTTTCTCACATATCTCCCATCCCTACCTCCCACAAAACAACTGCCTTAGACCCGAATTGGAATGCTGCCATGCTCGATGAGTGCAAGGCTCTTATTAGCAACAACACTTGGGTCTTGGTTCCTCGGTCTCCTGGCGCCAACATTGTGCGGTGCATGTGACTCTTTCGGCACAAGTTTCACTCTAACGGATCTCTTGAGCGCTATGAGGCGTGATTAGTCGACAATGGGAACTCTCAGCAGGTGGGGGTCGATTACGATGACACGATTAGTCCGGTTGTTAAATCGGCTACGATCCGTACCGTCTTGCATTGGCCTATTCATCAGTTGGATGTGAAGAATGCGTTTCTACATGGTCATTTGAATGAAACCGTGTACATGTTCCAGCCGCCTGGGTTTGTTGACAGGACCAAACCAGGCCATGTCTGTCTCTTGCAAAAGTCTCTGTATGGCCTCAAGCAGGCATCTCGGGCATGTTACCTTCGCTTTTCTACTTATCTACATATGCTTGGCTTTGTTAGTAGCAAAAGTGACCCCTCTCCATTTGTGTTTCGCCGGGGGTAATCAGACTGCATATCTCCTTCTATATGTTGATGATATCATCCTTACTACATCTTCAGAGTTTTTCGATCTTCTATTATTATACAGCTCATCAAGGAGTTTGCTATGCCTAATCTCAGGCCACTTAGTTTCTTTTTGGGAGTCTCTGTATCTCGTTTTGCGTCAGACTTGTTTCTCTCCTAGGAGAAATATGCAAAGGAGATTGTTGCCAAGGCAAATATGACTAACTGCAAGCCTGCTGCAACTCCTGTTGAGACCACCGCCAAACTGTCTCAGGCAGAATGTCCACCTGTGTCCGATCCCACATTGTATCGCAGCCTCACAGGTGCTTTGCAGTATTTGACGTTTACCCGCCCGGATATTACCTATGCCGTTCATCAGGTATGTCTGTTTATGCATGACCCTAGAGAGTCTCACTTTGCAGCTCTTAAGCGCATCATTAGGTACATTCAGGGTACCACTTCTTTTGGCACCACCATCACCCCATCTGCTTCTACTCTATCCGTGGTTGCTTATACAGATGCCGATTGGGCTGGGTGTCCAGACACCTGACGGTTTACTTCCGGATACTGCGTGTTCCTCAACGACTCTCTTGTATCTTGGTCTTCTAAGCGCCAACATGTGGTTTCCCGCTCTAGTGCTGAAGCGGAATATCGTGGTGTTGCCAATGTTGTTGCTGAGTGCACCTGGCTTCGCAACATATTGCTTGAGCTTCATTGTCCTCTGAGTCAGGCGTCTATTGTGTATACGGACAATGTTAGTGCTACATACCTTGCTCACAACCCGGTTCACCATCAGAGAACCAAACATGTGGAGATTGACATTCACTTTGTTCGTGAGAAGGTATCTATGGGACATGTGCGTGTCCTACATGTCCACTCCCTGTACCAGTATGCACACATTTTCACCAAGGGATTGGCTCGCCATTTATTTCTTGATTTTAGATCCAGTCTCACTATTCGCTGCCCTTCTGTTTCGACTGAGGGGTATGTTAGATAGAATATATGTATAGGCCCAATTACCCAATTGTAATTAGGGTTAACTATCTTGTACTCCTATACATATATTCCAATAATAGCGAAGGCAACCCAATGGAGATTATTCACTCTGACAATAACAAATTAAAAGGGAAGTGTTTGCTTTTATAAACATGTTTAATCTAGGTACCCGGTAGAGTACTATCATAAGTATGTATGTATATTCTTGATATATGTATCAACTTAATGTCATGAGAGAAACAATATACATGGGTACAATAGATATATTAGCTGCCAACAAGCTGCTATCAAAGGAAGTAACGAGCTAATGTCGTATTGTACTGTCGAAACTGCTCGCTCTCGTTGACAGCCGGAGGCACAGAGAATAAATAGAGTTATTTCTCTCAAAACCTGTTGGCCCAAATCAGGTACCCCTGAGTTGTCCTCAGTTTTCATTATCTTTGAAAATTACACATGAAAGAATGCAGGTTTTAGAAAATGGTCAGTCCCAATCGCGATGTCACCATCAAGAGTATTCCCGATCGCGAATAGCGCAGGAACATTGGTGAAATTAAGGGGAACGTCTACAAATACGCCACACTAATTAACCATGGCACGAGACTCACAGATGGGTTATCACAAGCGTATGAATACGCGAACTCAACACCAATAGATACCCAGTGGGGGTCTAAACGGGAACTTTTTTGGGTTCGATGGTGTTGAACCCAACACCAACGTGTTCATCAGTGTATACGCGAGTAGAAGCTACCTCCAAAAATAATTCCGAGTCCAGGAGTGATTTCTTGAACACCTTAGGTACTCCTGAATTATCCTCATTCTCATATTTTTTTCAAAATTACAGAGGGGATGCTGGCTTGAGAAACAAGGTGATTTGTCCAAAATCGCGAAGAAAAAGCCTTTTGCTGGCTCGGTGGAAGGACGAGGATTGTTCGCGAATAGCAGTCAAGCAGGATGCAATTCCAGAGTCAATTCATTCACAAGAAGCAGTGAAGACAGAGGAGCTCAGTGATCACAGGACTAGGTCTCCATTAATCGCTGGCCGCGAACGTGATCATTGGAAGTAAATCTCAACCCCGGATTAAACTATCCAAGCCATAGGTTCTGGAAGATTAAAATCGCGAAGCCGTGTAATAAAAAAATAAACTTGCTTTAATTCCTTTGATGCCTCTTAACTAATTTCTAGCAGGGCATTCACTTCACACCGTTGTGTTGTCACGATGATGATGATGTGTACGACGACGATGGTTCATGTTCATTTGCTAGACCTAAATCGCGAAATTGTGAGCAAAAAGAAATCCATTAAGACGGAATGAACAAAACGTCGAGAGAGCGGTGGCTTCATTGATTGCGAAGTTTCAGATCCAAGACATAAGAATGTGTCCTCAATCTATATATGCAAAGCTTTCTGCTTTCATCTCTAAAGGATTTCAAGAAGAGAGCTTGTTCACGAACAAGGCATAACTACTGTTCCTTTTCTTTGCGAACAACCTGCACCCGCAAATTCTGCTTGCAAACAGGATGTCTCGACTTGTTTATTCATAATATATCTGTGTTATTTATATGCATAAAATTCTAGCATGTTACAAACTAACCTACAGAAAGAGTCGTTAGCCAAATTTTTGACAATCAGAAAAGGAAGATTGTTCGCGAAGATGCAGAACAACACGTCGATGGCCTGCGGGTTTAGTTCTCCCCATTCTTTCTTCACTCACGAAGCAAAGAATACTCTTCAAATACGGGTTATGCAACAACCGACACAAACAAATCGCAAGCCTCCTATTTGTAGGCAAAGTTGCTGGTGGGTCCGCTAGACACAATTCAATCGTGAACAAATAAACAAGGAGGCTGGATGGAACCAATCTATCGGTTCTCCCCATTCAAGAGTTTGAAGGAAGAACGCGATAAATAGAAGGAATCAGAACCTTTAGATCACTACCGAGCCTCGAGTTCAATCGCAGTCCTTTGAATCAGGAAGAATGCAAAGTGTCTAAAACAAAAGATTTGCCATTCGTGCAGAGGTATACTTGCAACTGAAGTTTATCATATCCGCTTACCTCTTTATCCTTGAACATTCGCAGAGAGTGAATCTGTTCATGATCCTCGAATTACTGAAATCAAGATATTAGTCGCGAGCCACAACTGAAGCATAGGATGCATCCTTTTTTGCGAACCTGAGCTAGCGACACCACTACACACCTTCACTTCGCCACGATGGTAATGTTGTGTACATGGTCAAACCAGCAAAACAAAGCTCGAATGTGACGTGATCGAATAATCGATCGCAAACAACGGAAGGTTGCAGAATAGTTAAAACAAAGGATTGCTTTTCGCAAAGAGGTATGTTTGCATCTGTAATCCATCTTAATTAAAACTATAATCTTTCATCATTTGGGCTACGGTTTGCCCCAATCGCGAAGGAGAAGATTTTCACGTGTTCAGTCGGGATCGCGAAGTATAAAGTTGTTGGCGTCTACCGCGAGTTCAGATACCGCTTATTAACTCGTTATTAATTATTAATTATTAAAATATTTAACTATTGTTCGTACGGAAAGGGATCGCTAGTTCGAAATATAAATATCAATATAATATAAACTAAACCAACTCCTTGTCCAAGCAAATAAAATACAAGAATCCCTCCCGATGTAGTAGTAGGGAATTCAGGATCGAATCCATGAGGAGGTATGTCAGCGGTTCCTAAGCTTGCAAACACGTTCGATTTCGACATCAGAAGACCACTAGATATCGAGTAGATCAGTCGATATCGACTACAGTTTCAGTCGACTTCCAGCAAATTCCTGCAGGAGACAAAACAGACAGTCGACGTCGAGTTGTTCACTCGATATCAGGTCAGCCACTCGATATCGACCTCTGCAGTCGATTTCGAGTCTTCAAAAGAAACTGTAAAGTAACCAAATTTTATCAGAAAAGAGTCCGAAGAATGTAAGAATGATAATAGAAGGGTGGACAAAATAAAAACTCAGATTTTGTAAACTTCAATAAACTAAAGAACCTCTAAGATCGGGGATTCATGCCACAACGATAACCATATAAGACTTATGCCAAATTCATCAAAGATGATGCCTTTCCGCCAAATAATTTTCGTTACCAACAATTAGGTGATTTAGAGGATCTCGCATAAACCCTAAGAGTTACTATCTAATTTCATAATTAATCCAAATTCACAATATGATTGGCTTTCGCTTTAATAATGCAAACTAGGATCGCCCTACTACTTTCGTAGAAGAATCATGCATATGGGATAGAAGACGGAATCGCATAAAAATCATACCTTTGATGCATAAACTTACATGGCTATCGTCGGGCTCACCCCGACCCTAGAAGTAAGGGAACTACTCGCGCTTCATCATCATTGACATCATCATCATTGGAAAAGAAACTACTTGAATGGAAAACTTCGAAAGAGTACAACCGAACAAAGCAAACTTCCGCTCTCGCTTACTCCTACTCTACTCGGCCTCTCTCTCTCTCTACTACTTCGATATTATGTGTTTGAATGACTGAAATTGAATTATTAAACTCAGCCCTAATGACCTCTAATTATAGATCTCAAACCTCGCTATCCAAGGATAAGAAAAGCTATCTTTATTCCTAAGATAAAACTAAATAAAGTAAATAACTAAATCACTTTAGGTAAATATCAATTCACCATAAAGGATATAATGTCTGATGAGAAAAGATAAAAGATCTCGACTTAGGATAGATATAAACTCTTCGGATAGAATTCTATAAAAAAAAGCGTCGGATCTGTCTGCAGCAACACTTGATATCGACCAGGTCATGTCAATATCGACCTCTTCTTTCTATCTCGAGCCAGCTCTACTCGACCTCGAATTTGCACTTGAACTCTATCAATTCACTCGATTTGGGGCACTCGATATCGACCACTTATGTCGATATTGACCAGTCTATGTCGATATGCTCTAATCTTCCTCTGGCTCGATTTCTGGTGTCAATTTCCACTCGATGTCAAGTCTTATGGTTGATTTCGACTCTTTAGTAGACTTCGAGTTCTTTTTCTGCTTTTCTTCTCTTCTCCAAATTGCTCCAATTTTGTCTCGATTTCTGCAAAATAACATAAAAACTCGTGTAGACCTCTATAATTTGCAAATAAACATAAACTATACTAATCTTATGCTTTCCTAACCAATATGCATGAAAATATAGACAAAATGGAAGTAAAAGTAGATGGAAAATATGGCAATTTGCGCGCACATCAACTATATATTCTGATTTATCTAGATATTTTGTTTAATCTAATTTATAAGGAATTTACTTATGTGAATAATCTATTTGATAACTATTTGCATTTAAAAAGTTAGTTTTGAATTATTTAGATTGTTCGGAAAATATATGGAAGTGTCAAAATTTTATTAGGATAATGTTTTGGACTAAAATATACCGGAATTATTTCTATGATGTGACTTGATAGAGATGGTTTGAAAAGGTTTAAATGTCTGATAACGGCTTTTGGAAAAATGATATTTTAACAAGAATGTATTTAATGAATTGTCCTAACCTTGACCCTATTTACCTTTGGACGTATTGAACTGGACTACTTGGACTCTGAATTGGGGCTTCGATTGTAGAACTTGACTTGTATAAGTTAGATTTAGACTTATTATGTTACTTATCTTTTAGGTGATCTCTAATCTGTCTGAATTTGCTTGATTGATGTATTGCTTGGATTCCGGGCTTCTCCAGGTAAGTTCCTTGAACTTACTCATGATGGGCGCTTATGCACTGGTTTTTAGATAATAGGCTAGTGTTCATGCACCATACGACTTAGAATCAAGCTTAGGATCTAAAACGGAAACCATATGACTTGCTATCTGTCTTTGCTAGAAAAACGGCCGTTATATGTGTTTATCGAATGTGACCTTTTTCTTTATTCTTTTTATCTTAGTTGGTGCTTATAGAAAGTTTCTTGCACTTGATGAGCGGTAGGCTTTTTGGTAATAAGTTGCCATAGGACTCTTAGAGCCTTAGGCCTTATACGGGTGTCGTTGTTTGCTTTCCCTGCATAGTTAGTAGGCTCCTTACGTAGGGACTGCCTGCACCGTGGGTGAGGTAGCTCCCTTCGAAGACTAAGGCATGTACTTGGTCCCCAATGGACTCGCGATCTTTAAGGGTTTGAAATCCCTATTTCAAAACCTTGCTTCTTTTTATTTCGAAAACTTGCGACTCGTACTCGGGTTGTAAGATCTAGTTGGAAGGTAACCTTCCCCTCTTAAACGTAACTCGGATAATTAGGTTTTATTTCCTAGGCCCAAAGGAAGGGCAAATAGGGGAAACAAGATCCTTACTTTCTGGGCCGTTACAGAAGTGGTATTAGAGCCTAGGTTGCTCAATCCGAGTACATGTGAGTTGCAAAATAATTTTAAAATCGCCCACCGATTTCTTATTTTAAAGAAGTTTTAAAATCATTTCAAAAATCGCAACGCAAATTTCAGAATAAAACCGGTAGGACCTTTTAGTTAAGAGATAGGATCGCTTGGGTAAAACAAGGCGATATCTCATCCCTTATGGATGTAGATTTGGGGAATGGGTAGGAGAAACATAGCTTATACTTTACAGATGGGCCTAGAAGACTCCAAGGAGTTGCACCGCGGCGGTTGGAGTGTAGGGTTAGGATATAGAGGCGGAGAGGTTAGTTGTCCCCTCCAGTCAGTTGCCCCTTGAAGGGCAGCTTCTAGGTAGCTTATGTGGTATATAAACTGGGCTCGAGGGAGATCCCTTTCAAAGGGGATTAGATTAATTATCATTGATTGATGTTGTGTTGAGTGTTGTCTTTCTTGAACAAGAATTCGGATCGTTGATCTGTTTGATATCTGTTGGCTATGAATTTAACTTCTGTGCTAATTGGATAACTGGGGAGCTCTTTCTTACTCTATAGTTGGGATTTCAATTCTTGCGAAACAACCTTTTCCATTATTAAATTGTCCGTGCCTTCTTCCTTTCAGTTCTCCTTCAGTTCAATAGATTTCTAATTAAGGATGATAATTGTCGAAGAATGTCTATCCTTATCATTTTGGTTTCCTCGTCTTCTATCTTCTTCGATGTCTCTAAATGAAGTCTTATCAATTTCTTCCTTTTCCTTCCTTTTCTTTTCTTTCCTTTTCTATTCCTTTTCTTTCATTTACCTTCTTCCATAGATGTTCTTATTAAGTCTTCTTGATGGTATTGCTGTTTTCCACGGAAAATAGGGTTGGAACCTTGTCCTTAGTCTCGATACCTTGAGTCTTGGTCCGTAAGTGACCCTGTAAGTATTCTGGGTTGTCCGCTTTTGTCTCTCCCCTATCTCTATTAATTTAGAACCTCTATGATATCTTTTGGGACGAATGACGACATGTGGGAAAGAACAATTGTCAGGGTAACACTAGAGTGGCATAGCGGAAGCATGGTGGGCCCATAACTTACAGGTCTCAGAACTGACGCCATCAGCAACATTGAAGGATGAGTACGCAGTGGATTCATATACATGCCTTAGGAAGGGGGCGTTCCCTATTCGAGCCACTAACCTTCCCTGTGATGATTGAGAATGATGATTGTGTGCGATAGGTCTAGATGTGATATGATTCCGATGCATTGATTGTTGTTGATGTACTAGCAAGATACGACTTAGTGTGTACAGTTAATGATTTGCTCTTCTTTTCTCTCCTTCTTTTTTCCTTTCCTATTTATGTGGATTTAGGGTCTTTTGTGGAATAGTCTGGAGAGTAGTATGAGAGCTAGAAGTCGTAGGTTTGTTTCGATGATGGTGTGAGATAATGTTATAGGAAGGAGGCAGTGGCTTAGGCAGGATCGAGTAAATTTCTAAGGCTGATAGGAGATGGAGGAGTTAGAGGTGAATTAGTAGTGAGTGTGCTTTAGATGCCTTTTTGTCTATAAATTGTGTTTTTCATCTATCTCGTTCTGTGCTTGTCATGATGCTTGATTGTGCCCTCTCGGGTTGGTAATGATGTGTTGATTATGATGATTATGGGTGCTATTGATGATGACCTTGCTATGATATATGTTATGACTTGGTTTGAGAATCGATGCAAAATGATAGGAGCAATTTGATGTGATAATGATCTTTTGCTTTGAAATTGAGAATTGTAACGACCCAAATATAAATATTCGGGTTACGTTTCGAAGGTTGGATACCTTCGTTCGGATCTTGCAATCCAGGTATAGGTTGAGGTTTCAAAACCTCGAATGATAGCATTTTAAAGTGGGGATTTCGAACCCCAAATCAATTGTAGGGTCGTTGGGTACCCTTAACCTGTCCTATGAGTCTACACTGCTAAATTCGTTTTAAGTAAAAAGGCAAAAACATAAAGTAGATTACAACTTGCCACGGCGAGGTCGGGTCAAAACCAAAACACGAAATCTCAGATTTACGAAATGCTTTAAGTCAAGTGATAAGGTGAGTTTGTTTGCGAACGCCCAAGCAATTCCCTGCCATAGAAGCATGGAGCACACATAATCTGCAAACAAACCTAAAAAAATTATGTGCAGGGCAAGATCAGACCGAGGCCCTATTGCACTCTGTTCCCATAAGCAGACATACACATACACTATACCTAATAAAGATGCTTCTAATGTAGTACGGAATTTAAACACACAAGTCATGTTGATCAGGATATAATATGCAGAAATACGATAAATGACCCAAAGAATGCCAAGTGGCATATCCCTCTCCTACCTCCGCCCCCTTCCCGTTAGGGTGAACGCTGGCCAGCTCGGGCTATAGCATAGCAATTCCACCTGCAAGTGGTATATGTGTGCATCAATAATCTCATCATCATGCTCATATGGTGAATCGAGCCCGCAAGCTTGACTCTAATCAGACTCGATAGAGGACAAGCCCGATGGGACTATGCCATCCTATGACCCTAGCAACGACTCTAGGACACACAGATCACAACCGTTCACTTTTCATACGAATAAAGTAAATAAATGCTCAATCAATTTGTGCAACCTAAGCAGGATACTACATGGTATGCTTCAATATTTATGCAACACCTAGTATGTCATATGACTACATGTAGGGGGTATATCTGATCAGTCTGAGTAAGTCCATAAAGGAACTTACCTAAAAAGCCGAACAACAATGTATAGCAAGGCAGAATCTACTCAATCAACAAGCACCTATTATATTAATAAAGAATGCGATAAGGTACAAGGCTACCAATCACACATACCAAGACCATGTCCCCAAATCGTCTCCAAAATCAATCCGAATTCAAACCATTCCAAATTGAGAAAACGTCAAAAGTCAAGTCATCCGAATATTTCAAATCTCATTAATACTTAAATGCATTTCCATTTCCAAGTATCAATCATTAAATCTTAGCCAAGTATAAAGAATTCCGGCACTTGAAATGAAAGCTTTAAAACGTTATTCAATTAATCAATTCGATAACTTGTTATTCCAAACTCCGTTAAAATCCCTTTTTAATATTAAAATAATCATTAAATGATTCTTTAAATACATTTTACATTCAAAATCCATGTTCGAACTCGAAAATAGAGAATAAACACATCATAGATTGTTTCAACCCAAAAATCAACAAAATGACTCGAGAGATCAAGGGGAACGCCTCAGCCAAGGCTGCTGGGATAGATTTCGCCGCGGCGATCCTTCCCGGGTTCCCCACGAAAAAGCAATCTTCACTGGCCGTGAAAGCACATTTTTATCCCCACAAACAGTACTTTGATCACCGCAAATAGTACTTTCGCCGCGGCAGACAGTGTTTTCATGGCGGTGAAAAGGTCTCCTTCCTCCCAGAAGCTTCTGTTCTAACTCACCGCGACGACCATGGTTTTGCTGCGGCGAGATTCGAACATTTTGGCTCGTTTTTACCTTGAATCAATTCCTTTCTTTGTCAAACCAAAACCAAGTTAAAGCAAATTCAATTTCGACCTTAATCAACACCCAAAGACATAAACGAGGACTAGAGGGGGAGAGCGGAAGAGGGATTACCTAGCCTCCTTGAGGCTTCTTCAAAAATCTTTTAATAGGTGGTCCTCTGAGCTTCGATTCGATGAGGAAATAAGAGATCGAGCCTAAGAAAGGTAGAGGATGAGTAAAAGAGCTCCTTTACAAAGTTTGGGACCGAAATGAGCTAAAACGAGAGAGATCTAGCTCACCTTTGAAAAACAGGGGAAAGGAGAAAGAAGGGGCTCGATTCCATATTTATAGAAGTTAGATCTGCTCTGATTTGACCTTATAAGGTAGAGGACGATGTAAGGAACAAGTGAGAACAAAAGAGGAAGATAAAGGAGCTAAAACGAGGGAGAATTAGGTGTTTTATCGAGCTGAAAATGGAACTGGGTGCTGAACTCGCGACGACAAAAATGAACTCTCGGCGGCGAAGATAAGTTTCTTCTTCTGGGCTCATCCTCACGGCGGTGAAGATGAACTCGCGGTGGCAACTTGTGTTCTAGGCTTCAACTCGTGGCGGTGAGATAGAACTCGCGACGACGAAATTCCCCAGAAAGTATTATTTTGCTTGAAACGATGTCCGACCTTCGTTTTCTGGGCTCAATCTTCAAAGGAGTGATGATTATGGTGTGTTTGGAGGGATTTATGAGAAACACAAAACATAGGATTCAAAGAAGGGTTTGAAGGATTGAAGAGGAGAGAGAGAGGAAATACGATTCCTCTAGGGTTTCATTTTGAATTCCAAATGGAGAGAGGGAGAGAGGCTGAGGTTGTAGCTCAGATTTTTATGATGATATTTTAGTTTTTTAGGGATTGGAGCCTCCCTTATATAGTGGAGCAACTTGGCACATTAGGGTTATAATGAGGAAGAGGACAAAATAATTAAGAAGGTGGGAAGGAAGGGAGAGTGTGTGTGTGAGAGAGGTAGGCTCAAGTTCCAAATATGATAGCAGAATCCGACTCCCGATAACCTATCCCGAAATCCGACTCAGGTTCCAAATCATTTTAAATGACTCTCAAGACTCTAAGTTTCAAAATCCGAATATGACAGCGGAATAGAACTCGACATCTTACATTTTAAAACGTGCCAGAATGAATTTCAAAGATTTTTTAATTTTAGAAATGTGCTCGACGACGGGTTTTCCGAAACTTTCGAAATTGAGCAATTAAATCATTATTTGAAATTCCGGTCTTTGCATTTATCCACCTCTAAAAACAAGTCTCGTCCTCGAGACTAAAAACATTTCCAAACCAAAAGCAACCCTTTTTCTCAAAACGGCTCATAACTATTTAAATCCCCAAATCATTCATTAATCCAACCAAAACTCGGGAGGTGGAGGCATCCACCTCTAAGGGCTATTCCCATATTCTCTTCCTAGGTTCCGGAGTCAAACCAATCTACCAATCTCAACTCAATAGGAATCATAAACCATAAACGCATCAACTCATATGTAATAACCAGCATGTCTCAACTCAATACCAAACATGTCAAAAGCATCTCAACCGCATACCATCTCTCAATCCGACCATAAGCCGTAAGAAACATCTCAAAGCATGCTAAAAGTAATAACAAGGTCTCCACATTATTCTACGAGTCATAAAGGTATCTCTACATCATAATGAAGGCATAAAAAGTGCATCATCGAACCATCATAGCTAGTCACGCAACCACACATGATCATTTAGCAATCAGGCACCATTATCTCATATATACAAGTCATATTCATACTCCAAGTCCTATTCACCATTTAACATATCCATAATCATGCTTATCAACCATATATCATCATACTTTCACATAGAAACGCATTATAATTCATAGATCATATCACAATACATCATAACATGCTTCTAAAACAACATATCAGGATAGCAATGTATAAATATATCATGATAACACTTGCCACTACCAACTAGATTTGAGTATTGCATATCAACATGTAATGTCATTCCATATCAGGTTCATCATGGTTGCTATTTAACATCATGCCATCACATATTAATAATTCACATAATAAAGAAAATCTTCACATCATTACCAATCATAAGAAAACGCAATCACCATTCGCTCACCTCTAACTCTCAAGCCAAGATCGCTCCTTATCTAGACCCATCATATCAGACAACATCCCTTAAAAGAAATCATAACTCCTTTCGATACTCCAATATGACTCCTCATCCCACCAAGCACTCTCACAAGCGATCCACCTCTAAGAACCCAATCCCTATCTCTAACTTCATACACAAGTACCCTCTCAAACTATGTCCTCAACACTCACAAGGACCACTCCTTACGCTTCCCGTCTTACCCAAAACATCTTGGGCATCGCATCCTACTAACAACACCTCTAGTAAAATTCCTTGATCAACGCTTGGCCTTCCTATACTCCCACCTAAGGTTCACCTAAAAAGCTCATTGGAACCACCAAGCATTACCTCTTATAAGTCCTAAAACTCTCTCGGTCTTACCAAAGCTAAAATATCTTTCCTGCAACTCTACCTCATACCGTTGTTGATCAACCTAACAGCTCAAATCCTTTCACCACTCTCTGACCACTCTACAAGAGAATCTCACCTATATGCTCAAAGAGGAAGCAATTATGGAAATCATCACACATAAGGCCTACATCATATCAACTAGCATTTATAATTGTAGGAATCATCATATCATCAAACATAGCAACAATGTCGAATAGTCTCAATTTACTAGGGTGCTCCATAATCATTGTAGAAACAAAATATGGACATGATCAAGTCGAGCTATCAAGTTTCATCCTAACTTCATCTACTCAGCAATTTAGGTTCTTCAACATTTGTGGTTCACATTTTATAGGCAAAGGAATTAAGGTCATGCTTAGCAACTCAGAGTAACAACTCATCAAGACATCATGGTGCATGCAACTGTAAGGCATCAAATCATCTCATCATAGACAATGGACAATCATGCAGTATTCATTACCAAGTCAGCAGAGATAGGGGAGTGACAAGGGAAGACAACCCAAGTTCCTTTCGGAGACAAACACGAATAAGGCTAAAGAGGACAAGACTAGAGGGAAGACTCCGACCCAAGAATAGCAACGATGCCCTTATGAAAGCCTATGAGGTTAAAATTGTGACAAGCACACATGAATTCATCACGGAGCATATCAATCACATTAATCCATACTAACATGTACCTATCTCAAGGAACAATGACATGCATATTTATTTCAAAAGACACAATCAAGTTCTACACTGAGGTGCACGTGAGACAAAATAGTAGTCTATCATTCCATGAAACAGATATGCCTAGAATTTTTAAGCAAACTGTACGGAAACCAGTAATGGTCATGCGAGATTTAATAAGTACAACAAGTATTACGTATATGAGCAAATGCATGGGCGTCATATACACATCACCAAATGAGGTCAAATACAATGTCGAGGTATATCATAACAATCAGACTAAGTGCCATGCAAGAACACGTGAAGGCGGCATAGTAGCTATCACATCATACAACATCGAGGTCTACATGATAGAACATGTATGGCATGTAATCATATGATAAGCTAATAATCGGAAGGCATGTCCTACATAACTCTAACCAGTCATGACGTGGCATAAGTATAACCAAAGATGATTACTGAGGTACAAGCTACTAGATCACAATAAGCATCACAAGAGCATCATATGGTAAGATCAACAAATTATATGAGACCCACGCATAAGCACGTCATTAGTCACATTAAGCACGATACAAGATTGTTGAGGCATATCATGACAACTAGATTAGCAATATCTAACATGCTTAGATAGTCATAGGATCATATGAGGGGGCATAGCAAGGCTACCACAACCTACAACAATAGTATTGAACGATGATACAAACTAAGCATGCGATCACAAGTCATATCCAAGATATAAGCCTTATGCTATATTAATAGTACCTGACAAGTTATCATATATGAAACAAGATGCATCGAGTAATCTTCACATAATAGCATGGGGAGTCATAGTAGATCAAGTAAGACTATCATCACAACCAATCTTAATGTACATAAAAGTGATACAAGCAAGTATGACAGGTGAATCATGCACATGTCATAATGCAAACTAGGATAATGCTCCTAAGATGTCATGCTACAAGAGAGCAATATGCCATATTCATATACATATAAAGGTGATCCTGCGAGCGTCTTGCAACTATCGTGGTGTGTGTATTCATGAAAAGTGCCAGAATATTCACGCTTAAAAGCATAAAAGAATGTCATGGGGCATGGGGGGAACAACATCATGAGACAAGTAGATAGGCATGATACTAATGATGTATGAAAAGACATGGGCATAGTTAAAAGTGATTCCAATGAGTTCAATATAATGTTCATGAGATCATGAGGGATCATCATAGAGTAACAAAGAGAACATCACGTGTGATAGGTTATAAGCATGCTAGGAATGAACCGTCACAGGGCACGTAAAATGGTACAATAACTATCACATTACAAGACAACCACGTTCACGTATCAGGGCAAGTGCGGCATGTAATCATTCGGTGCATCATATTGAAAAGCGTGTGTCCTACATGATATACTAATAGCACATATCAAAACATGAACACAATCAAGGCAATTCGACTAGATTCAACCTAACACTCATGTGTCAAGCACATGCGAAATCATAATGTAGCGTGGTGTGTGATCATGCGAGGTGTCAATTCATATGTTCATGTAAGCACAAGAGGATATCATGGAGTAATAGGCGAAAAACCACCGAGTGATACCTTGTAAGCATGCTAGGATTAACCATCATAGAAAGCAAACCGATCATCGAATTCAGCATTAATTAGATCAGGATAAGTAAAACATTTGAGAGGATATAGAGAGGAAAGGACCACACTATCAGGGACCTAGCTCAAGAGAGAATCATACTAATGGCTCATCATAACATACGATAAATACATGCATTTAATTGATTAACACAATGATACGCACGGAAGCAAATCAATCATATTCCATCGATATAGAAGCATGGAAGAAAATGTAGTGATGCATAATACGAGTTCATGTAATGGGGCATCATGACTAAAATATGGGAATATGTGTTCAAATCAATCGATGCATTTATCAAGACCTTACATCAAATCATGTGATCACAGATGGAATTACGATGATAGCCAACAAAATCAAGGCAACATTAACTAACATGCTATGGAGATCATCTTATGGGCCATCTATACAAAGAAGAGTTGATCATACTATCATGAACCTAATTCAGGAGAGAGCAACAATCATGCAGATTCATATTATGCGGTTCATGCTTTACTCAATCATTAGCATAATAAGTATGATAGGCCAAGTAGACATGTTGTGACAACATAAGATCATGACAGAAAGATGACAAGGTACAACACGAGACCTACGTAATGTGACTAAGCATAGATGTAATGACATGTGCAACTTTTCTCTAATGGTTGTTCATAAGATACATGCCAGAGAACACAAGATGATGTTATGTCATGCAATTTCAGAGAGAATCACCATTATAACTGAATAGGGATCCCTAAGGGCAACCATCGACTCATCCCAACTGACTCATCACCCCTCTTTCCCGTAGGACTTTGGTATGACTCTTTGTGGCAAGACGACACTGGTTGATCATCATAAGGGTTGAGGAAGACATCCCTAGAAACACCTTACTATCTAGACTCGGAATTTTGTCAAGACCATCTTCCAATACTCCCTCAAGTAACCATCATATCAAAACATGGTCCCCGAAGACATTGTATTTACCAACCCAATTTCTTGTAGAGGACACCGATATCCGAGAGAAGGACTCGATAGGGTCATTAAAGAGGTTAACATAGTGGAATAGGTTGTTTCACTCAAGATGGACTTCGAACATATAAGAATAGGAGTACTCCCGCTATCCCGTTTACACAGATAAGTCAATATATGTTTCATAGTCAAGACATGCCAATTAGATCTCTATTCTAAGCATGACAGCACTCAGCATGGAAGCAATCATCAATAATAATATGATCCCCTTCGAGGGGGATCGCCCTCGAGCCCAGTTTATAAAATCACATCAAGCAACCTAAGGCCGCCCTTCGAGGTGCGACTGACCGGAAGGGGCAACTACCTTGCGATCTCTATGTCCTAACCCCGCTACTCCAACCACCACGGTGCAAACTCCTTGGAGTCTTCCAGGCCCATCTGTAAAGTTTAAGCTAAGTTTTGTGATGTACATATTTATATCTCCTTTTATTGCATTATTTGACTTCGTATTTCATTCAATCTCCAAAAGAAAAGGTTCAAAAGAATATAAACTTATGTAAGAATGGGCTAAAATGCAAGAAATAGGGTCTGCACAAGTTTTGAAGCTAACCATGCAGGAATTCGAGCGAAATCGGAGTCGAAACGAAGAAGCCAAGTGAAGCTGAGCAGAGGTAGATATCGACCCCTGGCATAGATATCGACCTCTGGTGTAGATATCGACCTTCAACATAGATATCGACCTCAACATAGACATCAAGTGAAGCTGAGAAGAGGTAGATATCGACCTTAGACCTAGATATCGACCCCCGGTGTCGATATCGACCCCCATATCGACCTCAACATAGAAATCGACCAGAGCTGAACAAGTCGAGCAGGAACAGAGACCTCGATATCGACCTCTGGTGTCGATATCGACCCCTTATCTCGACAGAAGATAGACTCGGTTTCGAATGCGGATTGGAACTATATCTTCAAGGAGGCACGGGATTATCTCATACTTTCAAGATAGATGGTAGCTGAAGTTTTATTTATCTTTTACCTTTAAGTTATTTAAGTTTTATCAAAATAAAAGACCTATCCTAAATTGTTTGGATAGAGTTCATAGTTTAGATAGGAGTTACAATCCTTGGATAGCGAGGATTAGTAGCCTATAAATAAAGCCCTAGGGGGCTGACATTCAACAATTCAATTGACAAGCAAGTAATACCATCAATAGAGTTAGAGTTAGAGAGAAGTTTTAAAGTTTGACGTTTGCGATAGTTGACGTTGAGTTGTAAAGCTTCGAAGTTTATTTTAATGCAAGTTTCTTCCTTTCAAATAACAATGAATTCCATGATGAGAAGCGAGTAGTTCCCCAAAGCTCTTAGGGTCGGGTTGAGCCCGACGTTAGCCATGCGCGCTTGAGGTAAGTATTTGATGTCGATATCGTTGTGTCTATCTCTCCTCCTACGATTCTATGTTTAGTCCTAATCGAAAGAAAAGGGATTCATGCTAACAACTTGAGTTATAAACATAAAATTGGTAGAGACAATTAGGTTTATTTGCAAAAGTAATCCTAAGAATTGGTGTACGACGAAAGCTTGTCCCTCGGGTGAAATAGCGCAATTGTCCGTCTTATTTATCTTATCGCATGCATTGGTTAACGTTGTGGTAAACCCTAATCCTAGGAGTTGTTTTTACATATTTTATACATACAAAAACCTCCTGTTATTTCTGTTCATTACTTCTCTCCCCATTCTTAATTCTTCGGCCTTTCTTTGTCGACGAAGAACTAACACATTGCAGGGAGACATCGATATCGACCCCAGACGTCGATATCGACCACTGAGTTCGTCGACAGTTTTCTGAGTCGACGACGAACATCGCTGCGGAGTTTGCTGAGCATCGATATCGACCCCTTGTGTCGATATCGACCCTTCTGTATCGACTGGCAGTCTTCTGAGCCAGTCGATTTCGTGGACTGACATCGATATCGACCCTCTCCAGTCGATATCGACCACTTGTTTTTGTCTCTGCAGGTCTTCTCTTGCAGAGAACATCCACAGCCGAGGTCGACATCGAGGCCCAAGGTTGAAATCAAGGCTTCTGGTCGACGCAGACGTGAAATTTCCAACGCTACTAGGATCCTGCTGACACGCCTCCTCGTGGATCGATCCTGACTACCCTTCCACTACAACGGGAGGAAGTCTTGTAATTATTTGCTTAGGCCAGGAGTCGGTTTACGTTTATTACATCTTTATTATTTGTAATTACTTGACATATCAAGCCTCCTGCAACAACATTTTGCATACCCGTTCCCAAGGACTATATCCAATAGGGATGGTCTAATGCCTTTCTACCCACTCGATTACCCATTATCCGGTTTTATTAGCCTAAGTCAAGTTTATTAAGTTGAGTCCTTTTACTAGCCATATTAAATTCATTTTGCCCATTAAAACATGTCAAAAATCCTTTGAAATCCATGGGAGGTTTTCAAAATATACACTCGACCCTTTGGTATGCGAATTGCAAAACTTGGATATGATACCAACTTTGATACAACCCAAATATAAATATTCGGTTTACGTTTCGAAGGTTGGATACCTTCGTTCGGATCTTGCAATCTTGGTACAGGTCGAGGTTTTAAAACTTCGAATGATAGCGCTTTAAAGTGGGGATTACGAACACCAAATCAATCATAGGGCCGTTGGGTACCCTTAACCTGTCCTATGAGTCTACATCACCAAATCAATCATAGGGCCGTTGGGTACCCTTAATCTTGCCACGGCGAGGCCGGGTCAAAACCAAAACACAAAATCTTAGATTTACGAAATACATTAAGCCATGTGATAAAGTGAGTTCTATTGCGAACGCCCAAAGCTAAAAAAAATATGTGTAGGGCATGTGATCAGACCGAGGCCCTATTGCACTCTGTTCCCACAAGCAGGCATACACATACGCTATACCTAATAAAGATGCTTCTAATGCAGTACAAAATTTAAACACACAAGTCATGCTGATCAGGATATAATATGCAAAAATACGATAAATGGACCAAAGAATGTCAAGTGACATATCCCTCTCCTATCTTCGACCCCCTTCCCGCTAGGGCGAACGCTGGCCAGCTCGGGCTATAGCAAAGCAATTCCACCCGCAAGTGGTATATGTGCACATCAATAATCTCATCATCATGCTCATATGGTGAATCGAGCTTGCAAGCTCGACTCTAATCAGATTCGATGAAGGACAAGCCCGATAGGACTGAGCCATCCTATGACCCTAGCAACGACTCTAGAACACACAGATCACGACCGTTCTCTTTTCATACGCATAAAGTAAACAAATGCTCAATCAATTTATGAAACCTAAGTAGGATACTGCATGGCGTGCTTCAATGCTTATGCAACACCTAGTATGTCATACGACTATATGTAGGGCGTATATCTGATCAGTCTGAGTAAGTCCATAAAGGAACTTACCTGAAAATCCGAACAACAAAGTATAGCAAGACAGAATCTATCCAATCAATAAGCACCTATTATATTAATAAAGAATGCGATAAGATACAAGGCTACCAATCACACATACCAAGACCATCTCCCCAAATCATCTCCAAAATCAATCCAAAGTCAAACCATTCCAAATCAAGAAAACGTCAAAAGCCAAGTCATCTAAATATTTCAAATCTCATTAATACTTAAATCCATTTCCATTTCCAAGTATCAATCATTAAATCTTAGCCAAATATAAAGAATTCCGTCACTTGAAATGAAAAGCTTCAAGACGTTACTTAATTATTCAACTCGATAACTCAATATTACAAACTCCGTTAAAATCCCCTTTTAATATTAAAATAATCATTAAATAATTCTTTAAATAAATGATATATTCAAAATCCATGTTCGAACTTGACAATCGAGAATAAACACGTCGTAGATTGTTTCAACCCAAAAACCAACCTAAGGACTCGAGAGATCAAGGGGAACGCCTCGGCCAAGGCTGCTGGGATAGATTTAACCGTGGCGGAATGGCCGCTCGTCGCGGCAAAATTCTTCGCAGGTTCCTCATGAAAACACATTTTCGCTGCCGCGAACAGTACTTTCGCTGCTGTGAAAAGTACTTTCACCACCACGAACAGTAATTCTCCATGGCAAACAGTGTTTTCACAGTGATAAAAAGGTCTCCTTCCTCCCAAAAGCTTCTGTACTAACTCCCCGCGGCGACCATGGTTTCGTCACAGCGAGATTCAAATGTTTTGGCTCGTTTTTGCCTTGAATCAATTCCTTTCTTTGTCAAACCAAAACCAAGTTAAATCAAATTCAATTCTCACCTTAATGAACACCAACAGACATAAAAGAGGACTAGAAGGGGAGAGCGGAAGAGGGATTACCTAGCCTCCTTGAGGCTTCTTCAAAAATCTTCGAATGGGTGTTCCTCCGAGCTACGATTCGATGAGGAAATGAAAGATCAAGCTTAAGAAAGGATGAGGTGATGTGCGCACAAATTGCCATATTTTCTATGCACATAAAAGTCCATTTTATCGTCTTTTGCATGCATATTAGTGGGAAAACATGGGATTAGTGTAGTTTATGCTTAAATATCAAATATATGGGTCTGCACGAGTTTCTATGTGATTTCGCAGAAAACAGGGTAAAATGGAAGGATTTGAAAGAGAGGAAAAAGAACTCGAAGTCTTCTGAAGAGGTCGAAATCGACTGGGGACCTCGACATCGAGTGCAGCAGAGACATATGAATCGAGTGGGAAATGAAGCATAGCGTATCGACACAGAGAGGTCGATATCGATGTCTGAAGGTCGATATCGATGTTGTCAGATCGAGCTAAAAGATAGAAGTCGAGTGCCAGTCCGAGTAGGAGAAGGAGATCTCGAGATAGAGTTTCACAGAGGTCGATATCGATGTTCAAGGTCGATATCGATGTTGCCCAGCAGAGGAATCCGACTCAGATTTTAATAGAATTCTATCCGAAGCTTGCACGTCTATCCAAAAGTCGAGATTTCCTATCATCAACACCAGAGCTATCATATGAGCTGATTTACCATAAGAGTTTTAGTTTTTACTTTATTTAAGTTTTATCTTAGAGAATAAAGATAAAGTTTCGAGTCTTTCGATAGCAAAGTTCGATATCTATATATAGAGGCCATTAGGGCTGAGTTTAGTCATTAAATTTACATTCAATTAAATCCAAGCACATACAATTCCAGTTTTACATTGAGTTTTAGCGAGTTAGAGAGAGAGAAAGAAGGCCGAGTGAGTTGGAGAGAAGCGAGAGCGGAGTTTTGGCTTGTTCGGTTGTACTTTCTTTCAAAAGTTTAATTCAAAGTAGTTTTCTTTCAACAATGATGATGATGATGTGCATGATGAGGAGCGAGTAGTCAACCCACTTCTAGGGTCGGGGTGAGCCCGATGATAACGATGTAGGGTAAGTGCATCAAAGGTATGACTTTTATGCGATTCCGTCTTCTATCCTATGCATGATCCTTTGCGAAAGTTAGGGAGATTCATTATTTGCATTATTGAAGCGAAAGCCACTCATATTGTGAACTTGAATTGCTCATGAATTGGATAGTAACTCTTAGGAACTATGCGAGAGCCTCTAATCACCTAAGTGTTTATAATGAAAGTTATTTGATGGAAAGGCATTAAATTTCATAACTTTAGCATAAAACTTGCATTGTTATCGTTGTGGCATGAAACCCCGACTTTGGAAGCTTTTAATTAATTGAAATCAATATAAAAGTTTTAGTTTTGTTTCTGATCATCCTTCTTAACCATTCTACTTTCTTCGGACTCTTTTCCGACAAATTGGTTACGAATTACAGCTTCTGTGACAAACATTGGAATCGACTGTAAAGGTCGATATCGAGGTCTAACGTCGATATCGAGGTCTCTGCTCGACGTCGACTTTGCTGCTTTTGTCTTCTGTAGGAACTGTACTGGAAATCGACCAGAACTGCGGTCGATATCGACCAGACACATCGATATCGAGTGTCTTCTGGGGTCGAAAGCTTTGATCGTGAGTACAACAAGGGAAGCGCTGACATACCTCCTCGTGGATTCGATCCTGAATTACCCTACTACTACAAGGGAGGGGATTCTTGTATTATTTGTTTGAGACAGGGAGTAGTCTAGTTGGTAATTGTTTATTTAAATTATTTGAATCCCTACACACTCATCCCTCTAGCGAACATGAGGAAATGACGTCCTTTACAAAGTTTTGGACCAAAACAAGCTAAAACGAGAGAGATCTAGCTCACGTTCAAAAAACAGGGGAAAGGAGAAAGAAGGTGCTCGATTCCACATTTTTAGAGGTTAGATCCATTATAATTTGACCTTAGAAGGTAGAGGATGAAGTAAGGAACAAGAGAGAACAAACGGGGAAGAAAAAGGAGCTAAAATGAGAGTGAACGAGGTATTTTACCGAGCTGAAAACGAAACTGGGTGCTGAACTCGCGGCGGCGAAAATGAACTCGTGGCGGAGAAGATTAGTTTCTTCTTCTGGGCTCATCCTCGCGGCGGCGAAGATGAACTCGTGGATGTGACTTATGTTCTGGACTCCGACTCGTGGTGGAGAGATAGAACTCGCGACGGCAAAATTCCCTAGAAAGTGTTGTTTTTCTTGAAACGACGTCCGACCTTTGTTTTCTGGGCTCAATCTTCAAAAGGGTGATGATTGAGGTGTGTTTGGAAGGATTTGTGACTTGATAAACACAAAATATAGGATTTAAAGGAGGGTTTGAAGGATTGAAGAGGAGAGAGAGGAAAGATGATTTCTGTAGGGTTTCATGTTGAATTCTAAATGGAGAGAGAGAGAGAGAGTCTAAGGTTGGGGCACATATTTATATGATGATATTTTAGGTTTTTAGGGATTGGAGCCTCCCTTATATAGTGGAGCAACTTAGCACATTAGGGTTCTAATGTGGAAGAGGATAAAATAATTAAGATGGTGGGAATGAAAGGAGAGAGAGAGTGAGAGAGAGATTCCGCTCATCCGACCCTGAATCTTGATAACTTATCCCAAAATCTGACTCAAGTTCCAAATCATTTCAAACGACTCTCAAGAATCTAAGTTTCAAAATTCGAATACAATAGCAGAGTAGAACTCGACAACTTACATTTTAAAACGTGTCGAAATGAATTTAAAAGATTTTCCAATTTTAGAAATGTGCTCGAGGATGGGTTTTCCGAAACTTTCCAAATTTAGCAATTAAATCATTATTTAAAATTCCGGTCTTTACAAGAATATGAACCTAGGAATTAAAAATATGGGATTAGCCTTTAGAGGTGGATGAACTCCACCTCTCGACTAGAAAATAGGATAAAATGGCTTAGGAAAACCAACCTCGAGGCTTCCAAACACCTTAACCTTTTCAAAGACCAAAGGCGATCGAGAATTTCAATGATTTTGAGGCAAATCTTTTCCCAATTGCGAAACCCTTTTGAAACTTCCATGTCCCGGGTAAATCTATGATGCTTCACGTAGTGGATACAAGCATTTTATGGGGGGGCTTGTATGGTGCTTGCTAAGACCTAGTGATGATATTGTAGAACTTTTAGAGTTGTGGTACTTCCAAAAAGTTGAAGCGAGGCTGTGATTGTAACGGCCCAAATATAAATATTCGGGTTACATTTCGAAGGTTGGTTACCTTAGTTCGGATCTTGCAGTCCAGGTACGGGTATAGGTTTCAAAACTTCGAATGAGTGTTTCTAAAGTGGGGATTTCGAACCCCAAAATGCGCAAAGGGCCGCTGATTACCCAGAACATGTCCTAGCTAACTAAGTCGCTCAAAATCCTTTGAAGTTCAAGCATGCCAAAAACAGAAATCAACATACAACTTGCCACGGCAGAGCCGGGTCAAAACCAAAACATGATAAATATGAGTATCGAAAACATCCAAGTTTATAGGTTTGGAAGTCAGTCTCTCGGTACAAAAATCACCAAAAAGGGAACCCCGTCATATAGACATCGAGCAATCAGAATCTGCAGAAAATAGCTTTAAATGAAGAACGGGGAAAGGAATCAAATCGACCCCCACGCATGTCGCACCGGAAGTCCTCGCTGAGGCCACATAGTATGTGCTATACCTAATAAAGATGCTCTAATGCAGTACGAGAATCAAACACACAAAGCATGCTAACAGTTCATATATATAATAATACAAATGCAATAAATGGGCCCACATAGAATGCCAAGCGGCATGTCCCGACTCTCGCTCGTGGGACCCTCGCCTCATTCGGAGCGATGCATATATAACGCAACTTCCGTGCCTAGCATCGAGGTCGGAGTACATATGATCTATTGTAATGCACCGTCCGCACCTAACATCGAGGTCAGAGTACATAGCTTCTATGTAACACATCGTCCATACCTAACATCGAGGTCGGAGTACAAAGGGTGAGTGCGGTCTATGTAACGCATCGTCCGCACCTAACATCGAGGTCGGAGTACATATGTATGAATGAGAGCAGGCTGTGACCTCAACGACTCTATCAGGACAACCCGATGGTGCTGGGCTGTCCTATTACCCTAGCAAAGACTCTACGACTCACAGATCACGGTCGTTCTCTTTTCAAACGCACAAAGTAAATAGATGCTCATTTAATTAGTGCAACCTAAATAGGATACTATATGATCATGCTTTTATGCATATGCAACACCTAACGTAAAATGCAACAACAAGCATGAGAGTCCAACGTGAGTAAGCTCCCTAGGGAACTTACTTGGATTTGCAGAACAACAAAGCAAAGCAGCAATAAAGGTAATAGCCAAATGCTCACAAATCACCTAGCATATATAAATGGACATAATTATAAGTCTATGTCTAAGTTATATAAAGCATACTAATATCACACACGTAAGCTTCACATAGTTATAGAACTCATCAACACATTTTATCCATATCATGATCATCATCATCATCATCATCATCATCTCAACTCTTCTCATATATCATCTCATCATATAATAGCTCATATATCATCTCAACATGTATCATCACACAACATTACATATCATCTTATTCATATTTCTATATTTTCTCAAACCGTCATATATCAACACATTGCATCTCATCAATTCCCATAATTCAATACAAGATTCTATCATGTCAAATTATGCTTCAATTCACATATATTCATGCCTCATTCATATTTTCACACACACACACATATATATATATATATATATATATATATATATATATATATATATATATATATATATATATATATATATATATATATATATATATATATATTCATGTCATAACTCACAAAAGAGCTCAAGGAAATGCATTAATGAATTCGCCAAGTCAACTCAAGTAAATCGGTTCTAAAGTTTCTCCATGCTATTTAAATCTCATCAATTTAAGATCCCAACTTCAATCATGCTTCAACATATAATCACATCACATCATATCATAATTCTCATAATCACTCAAAATCTCACTCTCAATACATCATGCTTTTAATCAACTCATATTCACATATATCACATAATTCCCAAGTTCCAATAGCACGATAAGACCTTCTAAAAGACTCAACATTTTAGACATCACCAACATCACATGAACATATAATCATATAAACAATACTCATATAATTAACATTAATATATCACACACACATATATATAAACACACATATAAAATCATCATATAATAACCCTCATCTATAAACTTACATCAATAATTCACTTTAACACATTTTAAAACACAAATTAAAATCATCATACAACATCATACTGTAACCCAATTAATCTACTTTCAAAATAATTTATAATATATATATCATAAAATATAAGAACATATTTCATAATAATATATAAATAACATTTCATAATTAATTTAAATAACTAGTAAGCACATATAATGGATTTTTATATAACATAATAATAACACAACTAATATAATCAACATTAAGCTGCTGGCTCAAAGAATAACCCAGCCCGAAAAGATACCCGAGCCCACAGCCCAACCCAAACCGAAGTCTCCCAGATCAAGTTTTAAAAACTAAACCGAAGGATTTAAGTGAGTCGGGTTGGTTCAGAAAATAAAAGAAAAGAAAACCGGTTCATATGAACCCATCTCTCTCCTCTATTCAGAAGAACAAGGCTGCACACTCGACAGAAAACGAAGGAGAAGAAGAAAGAAAGCTCAGGCTACAGTGGTCCGTTTGACTCGATATTTTACCCAGGTTATCGAAATAGGATTTCGACCACAACCCGACCTCAAAGAAGAAAGCGATGCGAGAAAAAGGAGGGAGAAAAGGTGCTCTACGCGGCTCGGATTTCCACCGAAAAAGCTCGTCGGGCTCGCCTTGGCTGCGTCGAAGGTGGGTCAATGCCGGAATTGGTCTGGGAGGAAAAGAAAAGGCATAAAGGCAGAACTTTACATGGTTTTTATGTCAAAAAAAGGAAGCAAATCAAGAACCCGCCTTAAAAGGAACACATGGGAGGCAATTGCGGTTCGGATGGCTTCGTCTGAGTGGCTCAGTTCAATGGGACTCCTGATTGCTTCTCCAGTTCCTGGAGGTAGATGGAGGTGTTGGTGGTTGTCCTTAGCTTCTCGAGAAAAGGAGGGATGGAGCTTGGTTTCCTCTCGGCGAAACAGAGGCGGTGGAAGGGAGATGGCGTTAGGCTCAGCGAGGCGGCTCTTCCTGGCGACTTCTGGTGCTTCTTGGCTTCCTTGGTGGTCGACGTCGAGGAGTGACAGGGAGGAAGAAGAGATGCTGGGTAGTTGAATCTGGAAGGAAACGGAGGAGGATGCGTGGAGGTGTTACAATGGTGGATGTCGGAAATCAGGCAAGGAAGCTGCGTTTGGGGTTGTCTGAGAAGCATAAAGGGGGGAGGGTAAATGAGTTTATTAGGGTTATTTCTAGAGGTCATTTATAGAGTGGAGAAGAGGGAGCCTTTGGATGAAATGGGCATCAAGGTGAGTATTGTGTGTGTGAGGGGAGTGTTGGGTGAGGCAAAAGAGGGCAAAGCGTGAGCTGGGAGGGCAATGTGCACAAAGAGCAAATGGGATGTCTCTGCAGGAGTGTAACTGAATAAAGAGAGAGAAGAAAGAAAAAGGAAAGAAAATAGGAAATTAAAAGAGGTCCCCACAATGGAAATTCAAAATTCCTAAATAACCCGAAATCCGCTCTCCTAAATCAAAACCCGACTCAAACAAATTTTAAATAAAAATCTCAAATCCAAAAGATTGATGCCGGAATTTACTTCGAAAAGATTTTAGAATAAAACATGTTGCTCGATGATGGAATTTTAAAAAAATTTTCGAATCTCCAAATTTAATCAAATATAATTAATTAGTTTTACAAAATATAATTTTTAAAATTTTTCGGTCATTACATCATCCACTTCTAAAAACAAGTCTCGTCCCCGAGACTAAAATCATTTTAAAGCAAGGGGATGAAGTTTGAAATTGGTGAGTCCAAGGATCATGTCGTTGATCCTGTAAGCACCTCATAAGGGCCCATATGAGATCCTCATAGTATCCTCGTCGTGATCATAATATTCCCAATTGGTCGTAGCAAGTATGTGATATGGGCCCCTATCACATCCCTACCCCGACTTCTTGGCTATATCATAACTCAAAAGCATCATAGCGTCCCGACTAGGTCTTAGCAAGCATTCTATAAGTGCCCCTATAAAATACTTGTATCCACTTCGTGAAGCGCTATAATGTAGATCTGAGTCTGAAAAGTTTCAAAGGGTTTCGCAATTTGGAAAATATTGGCTTCAAAATCATTGAAATACTCGATCGCGTTCAGTCTTTCAAAATCCAAGTTAGTCTTTTCAAAACCGTTTCAAATCCTTCAAATATAACGTTAGTCAAACAATTTCATAACACATAAGGTGGAATCATCCACCTCTAAGGGCTAATCCCATATTCTCTTCCTAGGTTCTAGTCTTAAATTAAATTATATCAATCTCACATCTCCTCATGAATCATAAATCACCAAAAAGCACATAATATCATATATCAGAAATAATCAAGGCAACTCTACAAATCATATCATGCTAAGGATCACGCCAAGTTTCTTCAACATACCATCATAACTATCACACTAGCACACACCAATATGCTCAACGTCAATCATTTCATTAGGTATTCAGCACACAATCACCAATCATGCAAGCTCAATGTCATGGAGGTAAACAATCAGAGCACCCATCATAGAGTGGTATCATACATGTCGCCGTGGGAGAGGAGCAGTCATCCACTCGCATCTGAAACACGCGGGGCGGTGAGGGCAGATCAGTGTCACGATTTCCAGAAGTCTGACCTCTCTCATATCCTACGCCAGGTGATCCTCTGTCTCCTCTACCTATAGTAGTACCCCCTCTCCTCTGTCCATGGGGATGGGTAGGAAGCGGGGGACGTGGTGCCTCGGGGAGTCTCAAAGTCGGTGCAAAATGGGTCTCTCTAGATCGGGGGCAATAGAAGAACCTGTGCCCCCAGGTCCCATAAGCATAACACATCGTAGCTCTCCTAGGGCAACGTGGCCAAACGTGTCCCTCCTCATAGCATCCTAGTTAAGAAGCGACGCGAACTCTGATCCCTCTGCTCTGAATGGGTGGTGCAGATGGCACTCTCTGGGTGTCTCCTCAAAAATCTCCACTATATCCTCTCCTACTGAGTCGTGCACCCCATCTTGAATCATCAGGTCTTGTCCTCTTCCCCTTGGGACGAGAGGTAGCATAAACAATCTTTGAGAGAATCCGCTGCTGGTCGTAGAGAAGTATAACCTCCAGAAACCTCTCGAACGGTACAACTCCTAAGCTCGAGGCGTGAAGAAGAGCATCGGGTGGTAACCTCATAGACAACATCCTAAGGCGGCTCTCAGCCATGGGACAGAGGTGAGCACAGTAGATCAGCTCCCTCTTGAATTGACAGACGATCTCAGATACAGATAACGAAGAGTCGTAGGTCGCTCGTATGAAGGCCACCTCTCGAGCAGTCAAAGTCCCAGCTAGATAAAACTCGCATAGCATTAATGCTCTGAAGTCCTTATAGCTCCACTCCGCTTGATCCGCATTATAGATGAACCATCGATCGATGGCGTCCTTCCGCAGGAGACCTGCGCACAGCCTTTGGTGCTCAGTGATTGGGGCGTCGATGAAATCGAAGATACAATCAATCTATCGGAACCAAGCGTCAATATCCTCTCCGATCTCTCCAAGGAAGTGCGGCGGGTCACAATGCCCCAGTCACCTAACCCAGTCGATGCGCTTCTCTGGGCATGCACAGACAATGATGGGCTCAGCTTGCTGTCGGATGGGGATCTCTAACTCTGGTCTAGCTTGCTGCTCAGCGAGAATCTGAACCTCTGGTCTAGCGGACTGCTCAGTGGGAATCTGGACCTCTGGTGCAGTTGGTGGAGGGTCTTCGACGAGTCCTCTCAGCATCTCAATCAATGTCGCCCGATCAAGCTGTCCAAGTATAGCCTCCGACTAAAGAGCCGGGATCTCCGCAACTGTGGGGGTCTGAACCCCGTCATCTATCTCACCCACAACTGCTCGACGAGGTCGTCCTTTGCCTGGGCGTACTGGGCCCGATGCCTCACTCGCCCACGACGTGCACCAACCATACTGATGCACAAGGGAAGGGTGAGTCTAAATCACCGAGCACATAAGCAATCATCGCAGATTCATCTGATCCCCTTCGAGGGGGATCGCCCTCGGGCCCAGTTTATATATACATAACAAGCTATCTAGAAGCCGCTCTTCGAGGAGTGACTGACCGGAAGGGGGCAACTACCTCCAGATCTCTATGTCCTAACCCGCTACTCCAGCCACCACGGTGCAAACTCCTTGGAGTTTTCTAGGCCCATCTGTAAAGTTCAAGCTAAGTTTGCCTAGCCATTCCCAAAGTCTACATCCAATAGGGATGGTCTAACGCATTTCTACCTACTAGAGTTCCCCTTTCCAATTTTATTCTCCTAAGTCAAGTTTATTAGGTTGAGTCCTTTTATAATAGCCATATTAAATTCATTTTTCCCTTTTTAAAACTTGTTAAAACCATTTAAAATTCGTGGGTTGTTTTCAAAACATACACACGAACCTTTGGTACCCGAATTGCACAACCTCGCTCTGATACCAACTTTGTAACGACCCAAATACAAATATTCGGGTTACGTTTCGAAGGTTGGTTACCTTCATTCGGATCTTGCAATCCATGTATGAGTCGATCTTTCAAAACCTCAAATGAGTGTTTTTAAAGTGCGGATTTCGAACCCCAAAATGCTTAACGGGCCGTTGGGTACCCAGATGTTGTCCTAGCTAACTAAGTCACTCAAAATTCTTTGAAGTTCAAGCATGCCAAAAACAGAAATCAACGTACAACTTGCCATGGAAAAGTCGTGTCCAAACCAAAACACGATAACTACGAGTTTCGAAAACATCCAAGTTTATAGGTTTGTAAGTTAGTCTCTCGGTCCACAAATCTCCAAAAAGGGAACCCCGTTATATAGACATCGAGCAATCAGAATCTACAGAAAATACCCTTAAAAGAACAACGGGGAAAGGAATCAGATCGAGCCACGCATGCAGGACCTGAAGTCCTCATTGAGGCCACATAGTATGTGTTATACCTAATAAAGATGCTCTAATGCAGTACAAGAATTAAACACACAAAGCATGCTAACAGTTCATATATATAATAATAGAAATGCAATAAATGGGCCCACATAGAATGCCAAGCGGCATGTCCCGACTCTCGCTCGTGGGACCCTTGCCTCAATGTGGGCGAGGCATATGTAACGCAACGCCCATGCCTAGCATCGAGGTCAGAGTACATATGATCTATGTAACGCAACCTGATGGATCATTCCTTTTTCCGACATACGACCGTCCAGACCTAACATCGATGTCAAAGTACATAGCTTCTATGTAACACATCGTCTGTATCTAACATCGAGGTCGGAGTACATAGGGTGAGGGGGTCTATGTAACGCATCATCAACACCTAACATCGAGGTCGGAGTAGATAGGTATGAATGGGATCAGGTTGTGCCCTCACCTACTCTATCAGAACAACCTGATGGTGTTGGGCTGTCCTACGACCATAGCAAAGACTCTACGACTCACAGATCATGGCCGTTCTCTTTTCAAACGCACAAAGTAAACAAATGCTCATTTAATTAGTGCAACCTAAACAGGATACTAAATGATCATGATTTTATGCATATGTATCACCTAACATAAAATGCAACAACAGGCATGAGAGTCCAACGTGAGTAAGCTACCTAGGGAACTTACCTGGAATTGCAGAACAGCAGAGCAAAGCAGCAATAGAGGTAATAGCCAAATGCTCACAAATCACCTAGCATATATAAATGGACATAATTATAAGTCTATGTCTAAGTTACATAAAGCATACTAATATCACACACGTAAGCTTCACATAGTTATAGAACTCATCAACACATTTTATCCATATCATCATCATCATCATCATCATCATCATCTCAACTCTTCTCATATATCATCTCATCATATAATAGCTCATATATCATCTCAACATGTATCATCACAAAACATCTCATATCATCTTCTTCATATTTCCATATTTTCTCAAACTGTCATATATCAACACATTGCATATCATCAATTCCCATAATTCAACAGAAAATTCTATCATATCAAATTATGCTTCAATTCACATATATTCATGCCTCATTCATATATATATATATATATATATATATATATATATATATATATATATATATATATATATATATATATATATATATATGAATGAGGCATGAATATATGTGAATTGAAGCATAATTTGATATGATAGAATTTTGTGTTATATATTCATGTCATAACTCACATAAGAGCTCAAGTAAATGCATTAATCAATTCGCCAAGTCAACTCATGTAAATCGGTTCTAAAGTTTCTCAAAGTTATTTAAATCTCATCAATTTAAGATCCCAACTTAAATCATGCTTCAACATATAATCACATCATATAATATCCTAATTCTCATAATTACTCAAAATCTCATTCTCAATACATCATGCTCTTAATCAACTCATATTCACATACATCAAATAATTCTCAAGTTCCAATAGCACGATAAAACCTTCTAAAAGACTCAACATTTTTGATATCACCAACATCACATGAACATATAATCATATAGTTAATACTCATATAATTGACATTAATATATCACACAAATATATATAAACACATATATAAAATCATCATATAATAACCCTCATTCATAAACTAACATCAATAATTCACTTTAACACATTTTAAAACACATCTCAAAATCATCATATAACATCATACTATAACCCAATTAATCTACTTTCAAAAGAATTTAACATATATATATGTATATATATATATCATAAAATATCATAACATATTTCATAATAATTTATAAATAACATTTCATAATTAATTTAAATAACAAGTAAACACATATAACGAATTTTTATATAACATAACAACAGCACAACTAATATTATCAACATTAAACTACTGGCCCAAAGAATAACCCAGCCTGAAAAGGTACCCGAGCCCACAACCCCACCCAAACCGAAGTCTCCCAAATCAGGTTTTTGAAACTGAACCGAAGGATTTATGTGAGTCGGCTGGTTCAGAAAACAAAAAAAACCGGTTCACTTGAACCCGTCTCCCTCCTCTATTAAGAAGAATAGGTCTGCACACTCGACGGAAAACGAATGAGAAGAAGGACGAAAGCTCAGGCTGCAATGGTCCGTTCAACTGGATATTTTACCTAAGTGATCAGAATGGGATTCCAACCATAACCCCACCTCAAAGAAGAAAGCAACGCGAGAAAAAAGAGGGAGAAAAGGTGCTCACCGCGGTTCGGATTTCCGCCGAAAAAGCTCGTCGGGGTCTCCTTGGCTGCATCAAAGGTGGGTCAATGCTAGAATTTCTCTGCGACGAATAGAAAAGGCATAAAGGCAGACCTTTACATGGCTTCTATGTCAGAAAGAGGAAGCGAATCAAGAACCGACTTTAAACGAAGCACATGGGAGGCAATTGCGGCTCGGACGGCTTCGTCGGAGTGGCTTGGCTTCAGTGGGACTCCTGATTGCTTCTCTGGTTCCTAGAGGTTGATGGATGTGTTGGTGGTCGTCCTTAGCTTCTCGAGAAAAGGAGGTCTAGAGCTTGGTTTCCTCTCAGCGAAACAGAGGCGGTGGAAGGGAAATGGTGTTGGGCTCGGTGAGGCGGCTCTTCCTGACAGCTTCTGGCACTTCTTGGCTTCCTTGATGGTCGGTGATGTACATATTTAGAGTCATTTTATATGCATGTTTTGACTTCATATTCCATTTGATTCCTAAAGTAAATGTTGAGAATAATGCAAATTTGTGTAGAATGAGCTAACGTGCTAGAAATAGAGTCTGCACAAGTTTTGGTCTAAATATAAAGGAATGGGAGCGGAATCGGAGTTAAAACGAGAAAGCCAAGTGAAGCAAAAAAGAGGTCGATATTGACCAGACAGGTCGACATCGACTTGAGCCATCGATGTAGACACTGAGCATCGAGACAGACCACACACGCCTACTAAAGAGCACTTGACATGACTAGAGATCGAGTGGAGACCTCGACATCGACTGGCCACCAGAGCTCAAGTGAAGTGCGACAGATCGAGTCGAGATGAAGCACTTGATATTGAGTGACCAGGTCGATATCGAGTGGAAGTTTACACGAATCGGACGCGGTTTTGAGATGCGGATTTGAAGATCTATCCACAAGAGCCACGGTTTATCTTTCTTTATTAGATAGATTATGTCCTAGGGAACTTTCCTTTTTACCCTAGGATATTTTATATTTACCTTAATAATGTTTCATCCTAATTGTTTTGGGATAGAATTTTAAATAGAAGTTTTAGTAGGATTAGAACTACTTTCCTTGGCTAGCAAGGATTAGTAGGCTATAAATAAAGACATAGGGGGCTTGTTTTTATTCATACAATCGCACAACAACAATAGCAATAGAGTTAGCGAGTAGGAGAAGCTTTAGGGTTTGGCGTTTGCGAAAGCCGGCGTTGAGTTGTAAAGTTTCAAAGGTTTAATACAAGTTTCCTTATTTCCAATCATGGTGTTTGTCTCGATGAAGTGCGAGTAGTTGCCCAAAGCTTCTAGGGTCGGGGTGAGTCTGACGTTAGCCATTCGCGTTTGAGGTAAGTACTTGATGTTGATATCGTTGTGTCTTGATCATCTCCTACGATTCTATGTTTAGTCCTTATCGCAAGAAAAGGGATTCATGATAACAACTAGGGTTATAAACATAAGATTGACAGAGACAGTTAGGTTTATTTGCAAGAGTAATCCTAATCATTGGTGTACAGCGAAAGCTTGTCCCTCGAGTGAGATAGCGTAATTGTCCGTCTTATATGCCTTAGAGCATGTTTGGTTAACGTTGTGGTAAACCCTAGTCTTAGGAGTTTCTTTTTATATATTTTATTCCTCATAAAAATTTGTTATTTCTGTTCATCCTTCAATTACCATCCTATTGTCTTCGGCCTTCTTTGCTAATGAAACCCTAATGAACCATAAGAACCACTCGATATCGACATAATAGGTCAATATCAACACCTTTGGTTTATATCGATGGTCTTCTGTGTCGACGAATGTTCGGCCTACATCTGAGCTTCGATATCGAGTACCTAACTCGACATCGAGTGCCCCTATGTCAACTGGCAGTTATTTAAGGCAGGTCGACGTTTGCTACTGACTATCGATATCGACACCCCTTGTTGATATCGATTGCTTGTTTTTGTCTCTGCAGGTCTTCTGTTGCAGTAGAAATCGATAGCCCCTGTCGACGTCGAGTACCTTACTCGAGATCGAGGCTTCTGGTCAACATCAGAACGTGACTTTCAGGCTCTACTAGGATCCCGCTGACTCGCTTCCTCGAGGATCGAACCTGATTTCCCTACTACCACAGCGGGGAGTCTTGAATATCTTTGAAAAGGCTAAGTGTTACATTGTTTTATATTTTATTATATTATTCAATTCAATTCTCCCTATAACAAATTTTGGCGCCATTGTCAGGGAAGCAATCAATCGCGCCCTAGTAGTCAATCTCACGTCTTCTTCTATTGTTGTTTTACAAGTGTATGCAACGCGCTGATTGCACGCCTAAATTCAAAGGAGTAGAAGACCCTGAACGTTATTTCCATCTAAGTTCTAGAGTACAAAGAATCATGGCAGACCAAGAGACCCAGGCTCAGTAGATTGAGCATTTAAGGAAGCAAGTCGAGGACTTCACCGCTAGAGAGGCGGCACAAAGAGAGTGTGGTGACAGGAAGGAGGAAGCAAGGAGGCGATATGAAGCCCAAAATCAATGCCCTCCCTCAGAATGCCAAGAATACATGCACCCTATGCTCTAAGTACCTAAATCGGTCATTCTTATCCCTACTTCTAATTTTGAGATTAAACCTAGCTTCTTAACTGAAATTAGGAGACATCAATTAGAGGGAAAACCTAATGATTGCCCTCTAGAGCATATAACGACATTCCTTGATTTATGTGATACTATTGCTGATGGACAAAGCCTTGAATATGTAAAACTAAAGGCTTTTCGTTGGTCTCTTGCAGGGAAAGCACTAGCATGGTTGGAGAGCCTAGCCCCAAGATCGGTCTGCACGTAGGATGAAGTCAAGGATGCCTTTCTCAAAAAGTTTTTCCCACCATCCAAGACGGCGGTTATTCATCAGAAGATCACGACTTTCAAGCAAAAGCCTCAAGAATCCCCGGCGCAAGTATGGGAGCAATTCAAGGAGCTTCTGAGGTCCTGCCGTACGCACGGGCAACCACCCTACGTCATTCAGGAGATCACCTACAATGCCCAAGACGTAGCTACTAAGGAGAGGATCAACCCCTACACCTCCTATGGGTATCTTGAGCTCCTACCGCAACAAGCTTGGGATACTATAGAAAGGTTGGTAGAATTTGACAACACATATGGGACTCCTGCAGCCTCCGACTCAAGGCCTGCTCCATCGATGCCACTCTATGAGCCATCCAAGGAGATTGATCCCGATGTTAAAGATGAATTCATGAAAGATCAACTCAGGAGGCCTTAAAAACAAGTCAAATTCCTCTCTGCCAACCAAACTTGCGCCGAATGCGGCTCTGAGAGGCACATCACCACCAATTTCCCCCACACAGAGCAAGTTGATCTAGCAGAGACTCACCAGGAGGTTAGGTACATGAGGAATCCCGATCGCCAAGGGTACCAAAATTGGGGAAATCAACCACCCCAGTACAACCCTAGGGATCCTCCGCCTTACCAAGCTCCACGACACCTGGAGAGAGAGCCAATAAGGGATGATGTCCAACTCATTCTCGAGGAGATGAGGCGAAACTATGCGGAGAACAAAGGAGCGCTCAACCATCTTACAACACGGATTGGGGAGATGGGCATTTGGAAGAAGAACATAGAGACCTAACTGGGTCAATTGGCGGCACAAATTCCAAGGCCACCCGACAAGTTCCCAGGAAACCCACAAGAAAATCCTAAGGGGTAAGCCGGGCACATTGTCGTTGTCAATCTAAGGAGTGGACGTCAATTGCACGAGCCGCGGAGAAAAGAAGAAGTCGCTAAAGATGCAGTCAATGTTGACACTCTGGTCGATGTCGAGGGCCCTGTCGACGTCGACCACACTAGTGATGTCGAGCCCACTGCGAAGCCCACCACTGAGCCAGAGAGCTTCTCGACATCGAGATCCCCACTCGATATCGATACCCATGTCGATGTCGAGGCCTTTGGAAATCAACAATAGCTTTAGACCCCCCCCCCCCCCCGAGGTCCACTGACCGTGTTGATATCAACCCCCTGATGTCGATGTCGACCTGTCCAAAGAGCACAATTCGACCCCTTTGGCTCCAAAGCCATCCAAAGCACTCCCATTCCCTTCCAAGGCATTGAAAGACCCAGCGGACACCAAGTTTAGGCGCTTCATGAAGATCCTACAAGGACTCAACCTCACCATCCCACTCACGGAGGCGCTAAACAAGATGCCAGCCTATTTGAGGTTCCATAGAGTTCTTTGAAAAACATGGCGATCCAAGCAAGTTTTCGGTAAAGGTAGGGGTACGTAAGCATCAATTTAAAGCCCTTTGTGACCTTGGGACTAGTGTTAGTTTGATGCCCCTATCGGTATGGGAACAAGTGGGCATAGGAGCATTGGAGCCCATCGACATGAAGCTATACATGGCGGACAACTACTTCGTGAGACCAACAGGGTTTGTGGATGATGTTCCTGTCAAGGTCGGAAAGTACTTTAGACCCACAGACTTCATTGTGTTGGACATGCCAGAAGATCCCATTGTGCCTATCATCCTTGGTAGGCCATTCTTAGCAACCACGGATGCCAACATCAATGTGAGGAATGTCACCCTTACATTCACAATCGGCAATGAGGTCGTTGAGTTTCGCTTCAACCCGATGATGAGCGAGACAAAGAGCACCTCTGGAACCTATGAAGAAGTTGGGCTCTCACCTGCAAAAGAGAAGTTTAAAAAATTCCTGTTGGCGAAGATAGAGTCTACAAAGAGAGTCGAAATAGACTTCACCCAGTCGAAATCGACAAATGTACTCAATGTCGACCCCTCTGACTTGATGTCGAGTGACACCGATTATCCACCGAGTTACCAGGAGCCTAAGTATGGGGTCCCCACTACCGATGTCGACCACACCCACTCGATGTCGACTGCAGAGATCGATGTCGATACTACCCTGTCGAGATCGACTAACCCTCAGCCCGAAGATCGCTGTTTCGGGCCTGAAAAGGTAAGCTCATGTATGATCCCTAACCCTCCTCTGTCCATTACTGATAATTCCACTAATGAGACGGTCAAAGCTCCGTGGTTCGCCCATATTTCCAAAGTTAGGTCAAGGAAGAGAAGGAAGGATCCGAAGAAAGAGCCTAATGAAGAAGAAGTCCTACTTGCCGAGCTTGGGTACTATCAAAAGGACCTAGATGATCCTGGAGAAGGAACAAGCTTGAAGGGGCCCTACCTTAAAGAGTCTTGATGGATTGACGAAAAAGTTGGCCTAGCGACTCAAAAATCTAGAGCTTGTACATAAAACTTTAAATTTTTTCCGCTTAGATGGTTTTTAGGGTTTTGGTTTGAAGGCTTTGATAATCATGGCTTTATCTATTATTATCTAACAAGAATTTCAGGTTTCAAAGCAAAAGGAACGATGAAGAAGAAAAGAAGCCTTTGTAGAGGAACTCGAAATCGACTAGGCCAGTTGAAATCGACTGCCTAGGGTCGAGCCATCTCCAGTGATTGACATCGATCACTCAGGAGCCTAACACTGCACTCGATATCGAGTAGGCCCCTCGATATCGAAACCACCCTAGAGACCCTCGACTTCAACTTCTTCCTCGATACAGACAGATACAGTCGACATCAACACCATGACTCTACATCGACTTCTCGCATCGACTTAACCTGAAATCAAACTAAATCCATAGTTTGCTCTATGAGTTTCTCTCTTCACCCTTGTTTTTCTTTTAATATAGTGAGGACACTGTATATTTTAAGTATGGGGTGGGGATGAAACATGTCTTATGGTCAAATCTTGGCTTATTTTTAAATTTTATTGCATTCATGTTTAAGTTTAAGTTTATGTTCTTAGTTTTTTCATTCATAAAAATACAATATTCAAAAAAATTAGATAATGTAAAAAAAGAGACAAAAAATGCATATTTACCTTATTTAGTCTTTTTTAGACCCTACTTAGGTGTCCAATGATGAAAACTCAATAACTGACTTGATCATGTAAATCCTATGGCATATTTGGATAGTTTATCCTAAGTCCTTAAAATTGTTTTTAAGTAGATTGTGAACTTGTGATGAAACGGAGCACATATGATCCTAGGCTAAAAAGCAAAATCCAATAAAATTGTCCTATGAGAATTTTGGCCTATGGGGAAAACATTCAAAATCCCTCTCCTTTCTTAAGTGTATTTACTCTTCCTATGCATCTCTAAATGTTGTGATAGTTATTCAAAACCAATACATATATATGTTTATGTTTATGAGAATTAAATGATGGAGGCATATTTTAAGCCATTTTTATCCTCTCTTTACCTACCTTGTATTATCTCTGCTTGAAGCCAAAACATTAGCCTGAGCCTATATATTGTAAACTCCACAAAATTATCCCTAGCCGAATTGAGCCTGACCCCCATTTGGGAATTGAGACTTAGAATGGTTAAAATAATGGATTGTGGAAAGAAAGAGCATATGTTTAGCAAATATAATTTATGGGTTGGTATATATTTGCATCTTGTCACATATTGTAAAAGGATTCTTTGCTCACCATATAAATGCATATTATTTTATTTATTTAATTTTCGTCCAAAAAAAATCCGAGAAAATAAGAAATAAAGAGATATTATATTTAGTGCATGAGCCAATTATTCCTTAGTTCTTTTATTTCTTACAAGATTTATATCTTTGAGAGCATATTAGGGTTTGAAAGGTTGAAGTTGATTATGAAGAAGCAAGATGGGAAAGTGTATTATTTTAAGGAGATATGGTTTGGATGAGTTGTGTTAAAGTTTAGGAGTCTTGATTCCTGAAATTTATAAAGCACCACATAGCCAAATAATTCCATACCCTTTATTTCTTACCAAGCCCCATTACAACCCCGCCGAATGGAGTCTTCTTTGAAGTCTTCCATTGAGCGAAAGTCCTCCTGATGGTTCTTGTTGCATTTACATAATGTGTTGCGAAGAGGATTATTATAAATTGCAATGTTTATGAGTTTGTATATGGAATCGAGTTGAGAGTTGATCTTCATAGCCTAGACACATTGAGAGTTGAGTGAAACACATTATCCCCATGAGGATGGATTTAAAATCGCATATGCCTATGGATCGCTAATATATGTGTGATGACGTTAAATTCGCTTGCTTTGCTTTGCTACCATTCATGATGTTGCTTTTGATGAGGGCGAAGACTTGAAGGATGATTTGTAGGTGTTGGTTATTGCTGGAGGACAAGCAAGTCTAAGTATGAGGTATTTTGATGTACATATTTAGAGTCATTTTATTTGCATGTTTTGACTTCATATTCCATTCGATTCCTAAAGTAAAGGTTGAGAATAATGAAAATTTGTGTAGAATGAGCTAATGTGCAGGAACCACTCGATATCGACATAACATGTCGATATCGACACCTTTGACCTACGTCGATGGTCTTTTGTGTTGACGCATGTTTTGCCTGCATCTGAGCTTGGTAATGAGTACCTAACTTGACATCGAGTGCCCCTGTGTTGACTGGCAGTTTTCTGAGCCAGGTCGACTTGCTACTGACTATCGATATCGAAACCCCTGCTCGATATCAGCTGCTTGTTTTTGTCTCTACAGGTTATCTATTGCAGTAGAAATCGACAGCCTCTGTCCACATCGAGTACTGTTGGTAGGAGGAATGTCGTGTTCTTAAATACAAATATATGAAATATAAATGCAAACCGACTCCTAGCCTATGCAAATAATTAAAAGACTTCCTCCCGTTGTAGTAGAAGGGTAGTCAAGAGCGATCCACGAGGAGGCAGGTCAGCGGGATCCTAGTAGCGTTGGAAAGCTCACGTCTTTGGTCGACCAGAAGCCTCGATCTCGACCTTGGTGTTGGATGTCGACCTTGGCTGTTGATCCGTTCTGCAACAGAAGACCTACAAAGACAAAAACAAGCAGTCGATATGGAACAAACGAGGTTGATATCGATATCAGTAAACAAAATCGACTGGCTCAGAAGACTGCCAGTCGACAAAGTGTGGTCGATTTCGACATTGGGGGTCGATATCGATCTCAGTAACTCATGAAGGATGATCGTCATCGACTCAAAAAACCGTCGACGAAGCACAGTGGTCGATATCGATGTATGAGGGTCGATATCGATCTCGTTTCTTGCAAAGTTGTTAGCTTTTTGTCGGCAATAAAAGGCCGAAGACTAAAGGATGAATAAGGAGCGATGATCAGACTAAAGACAGTGGTTTTGATGAATAAAATATATAAAAAGCAACTCCTAGGATTAGGGTTTACCACAACGTTAACCAATGCATGCGATAAGGCAAATAAGACGGACAATTGCGCTATTTCACCCGAGGGACAAGCTTTCGCTATACACCAACTCTTAGGATTACTCTTGCAAATAAACCTAATTGTCTCTACCAATTTTATGTTTATAACTCAAGTGGTTTGCATGAATCCCTTTTCTTTCGATTAGGACTAAACATAGAATCATATGAGATGATATAGACACAATGTTATCAACATCTAACACTTACCTCAGGCACGCATGGCTAACGTCGGGCTCACCCCGACCCTAGAAGCTTTGGGAAACTACTTGCACCTCATCGCAGCAAACATCATTGATGTAAAAGAAACTTGCTTTATAACCTTCGAAACTTTACAACTCAACGTCGGCTCTCGCAAACGCCAAACCTTAAAGCTTCTTCCTAACTCTAACTCAATTGTAAATTGAATGTCTGTAAATTGATGTGTTGATGGATGATTGAATGCCATCCCCCCAGGGCTTTATTTATAGGCTACTAATCCTTGCTATCCAAGGATAGTATCTTCTATCTAATCTATAAACTATATCCAAACAAGTAGGATATATCTTTTATTTTAGGTAAATATCTAAATAGCTTAATAAATCTCTAAGGTAAAAACAATTAAACCTTAGCTGTATTATATCTAAATTTACAAGATATTTTGTGGCTTTGAAGATAGAATGGCCAATCCACGTCTCGAAAAGCGTGTCCAACCCGTGTCAAAGTATGGTCGATATCGACCAGAAAGGTCGATTTCGATGTCTCTGTTTCTTCTCGACGGGCTCAGCTTCACTCGATTCCTGGGTTATGGTCGATATCGATGATAAAAGATCGATATCGAGTGCTTTTCTTCTGTTGTGTGATGGTCTGTCTTGACACTCAATTCTGTGTCGATGTTCTGTAGTCGATATCGACCATGTGGGTCGATTTCGACCATTATTCAGCTTTCCTTGGCTTCTCTATTTTGACTCCGATTTCGCTCGAATTCCTAGATAATTAGATCAAAACTTGTGCAGACTCTATTTCTTGCACGTTAGCTCATTCTTACACAAGTTTATATTATTTTGAACATTTTCTTTGGAAATCGAATGAAATATGAAGTCAAAAGATGCAATAAAAAGAGGTACAAATATGTACATCAAAACACCCCATACTTAGCATACTTAGACTTGCTTGTCCTCAAGCAATAACCAAGCAATAACCAACACCTACAACACACCCTTCAAGTCTTTTCCCTTGTCAAAAGCAACATCATAAGCGGTAGCAAAGAAAAGCAAGTGAATTTAACGTCATAGCACATATTTAGGCGATCCATAGGCATATGCAATTTTGATCCAACCTCAAAGGGATAATGTGTTTGCACTCAACTCTCATGTGTTTAGGCTATGAAGATCAACGCTCAACTCAATTCCATATACAATCTCATAAACATTTTACTTTATAAGAATCCACTTCGCAACCAATTATGAAAATGCAATAAGAACTATCAGGAGGACTTTCGCTCAATAGAAGACTTCAAAGAAGACTCCATTCGACGGGGTTGTAATGGGGCTTGGTCTGAATTAAAAGCTATGGAATTATTTGGCTATGTGGTGCTTATAAAATTTGGGAATCAAGACTCCTAAACCTTAACACTTACAATATCCAAACCATAACTCTTCAATGTGGCACTTTCCAAGCTCAATCTTCCATAATGGTTTAATATGCTCTCAAAATATCAACCATAATATCAACCCTTCTTTCAAACTCTAATACGTTCTTAAAAAATATAGACCTTGTATGAAAATAGATAAAGAACTGAGGAATTTGGCTCATGCACATGATACATATATATATATATATATATATATATATATATATATATATATATATATATATATATATATATATATATATATATATATATATATATATATATTTTTTTTTCGGATTTTTTTTAACGAAAATAATAAATAAATACTAAAAAATGTGCATTTATATGGTGAGCCAAAAATCCTTTTACAAAATATGACAAGATGCAAATATATAACATCCCATACTTTCCTTTGCTCAAAACTAGATAATATGCACTTTTCTTTCCACAATGCATTATTCTAACCAATCTAAGTCTCAATTCCCAAATGGGGGCCAGGCTCAATTCGGCTAGGGATAATTTTATGGAGTTTGCAATTTCAGGCTCAGGCTTATATTCTGACTTCAAGCAGAGATAATGCAGGGTAGGTAAAGAGAGGATGAAAATGGCTTAAAAGATGCCTCCATCATTTAATTCTCGTAAACATAAACATATATATGCATTGGCTTTGAATAACTATCACAATATTTAGAGATGTATAGGAAGAGTAAATTCACTCAAGAAAGTAGAGGGGTTTTTAACGTTCTCCCTATAGGCCAAAATTCTCACTAGGACAATTTTTGTTGGATTTGCTTTTTAGCCTAGGATCATATGTGCTCAATTTCATCACAAGTTCACAATCTACATACAAATTTTAAGGACTTAGGCTAAACCATCCAAATATGCCATAGGATTTACATGATTAAGGCAGCTATTGAGTTTTTATCATAGGACATCTAAATAGGGTTTAAAAACAAACTTAAAAGTATAAACATGCATTTTTTTTGTATTTTTGACAATTTTTCTATTATTTTTTTGGATTTTTTTTAATTTTTGACATTTTTTATAAAAGTAAAAACTAAGAACAAAAATTTAAACATGAATGCAATGCGAAGAAGAAAACCAACTTATGACCATAAGACATGTTTTTCCCCTACTCCATACTTAAAATATATAGTGTCCTCGCTGTATTAAAAGAAAAACAAGGGTAGAGAGAAACTCATAGCTTAACCTGCAGATTCAGGTCGATTTCAGATTTATTCGATGCCAGAGGTCGATGTCGATGTTAGCCGTCGATGTCTACTGCATCTGTCGAAGTCGAGGAAGAAGGTGAAGTCGAGGGTCGCCAGATGGTGGATGATATCGATGATTATGGTCGATATCGACCTTTGCTATTTGCTCCTGAGTCCTCGATGTCGAATCCAGGAGATGGCTCGACCCTAGAGTGGTCGATTTCGACTGGCCTGGTCGATTTCGACTGGCCTGGTCGATTTCGACTGCCTCTGCAGTAGCTTCTTTTCTTCTTCGTCGTTCCTTTTGCTTGGCAACATGAAATCTTTGTTAAAGTAATAGATAAAACCAAGAATTATCACAGTTCAAAAGTTTAAAAATCCAAACTTCAAATCTCTAAAAAACCATCTATGAAAGAAAATCAAAGTTTTAGTTAAAAGCTCTAGATTTTTGAGTCGCTAGGCCGACTTCTCCGTCAATGCCTCATGAGCCTTTAATGTATGGACCCTTCAAGCTTGAGCCTTCTCCTGGATCATCTAGGTCCTTTTGATAGTAGTTATGTTTGGCGAATAAGGCTTCTTCTTCGTTAGGCTCTTCTTTATTGGGTGCTTTCCTTCTCTTTCTTGACCTAACTTTTGCAATATGGGCAAACCATGGAGCTTTGACCCTCCCATTAGTTGAATTATCAATAATGGACAGAGGATGGTTAGAGATCCTACCTAGGCTTACCTGTTCGGGCCTGAAACATAAATCTTCGGGCTGAGGGGAGGTCGATTTCAACCAAAGGGGGTCGAATTTGAGTGCTGTAGTCGATGTCGACATGTAGGGGTCGATATCGATGTCTATGACACCATACTTAAGCTCTTGACAATCATCTGGCTCACTCGATATCGATGTGGTATGGTCGATTTCGAGGTCTGCAGTCGATATCGACTAGTTCCAATTGATGTCGACTTTCCTTGTTGTTTTCGTTCTCGCCAACAAAAATTTGCGAATCTTCTCCTTAGCCGGTGAGAGGACAACTTGCTCCAGCTGCTTTGTTTCGCTCATTGTAGGGTTGAAGCAAAACTCCACGACCTCATTGCCGATTGTGAATGTAAGGGTGCCATTCCTCACATTGATGTTGGCATCCGTTGTTGCTAAGAATGGCCTACCAAGGATGATAGGCACAATAGGATCCTTCGGCATGTCCAACACGATGAAGTCTGTGGGTATGAAGAACTTTCCCACCTTGACAGGGACATCATCCACAACCCCAATTGGTCTTACAAAGGAGTTGTCCGCCATGTAGAGCTTCATGTCGACAGGCTCCAATGCTCCTACGCCCACTTGCTACCATATTGATAGGGGCATCAAACTAACACTAGCCCAAAGATCACAAAGGGCTTTAAACTGATGCTTACCAACCCCTACCGTTACCACGAACTTGCCTGGATCGCCGCGCTTCTCAGGGAACTCAATTGAATTGCATTCGCCGACGATCTCTAGAATGGACCTCTTTTTGGACAGGATGTTATTTAGGAATCTCATATATGCAGACATCTCGTTGAGCGCTTCCGTGAGTGGTATGGTGAGATTTAGACCTTCTAAGATCTTCACGAAGCGTCTGAACTTGGTGTCTCCTGGATCTCGTAGCGCCTTGGAAGGAAAGGGCAGAGCTTTGGATGGCTTCGGAGGCGAAGTGGTCGATTTCTGCTTTCTGGACAGGTCGATATCATCATCAGGGGGGTCGATATCGACGTTGGTAGTCGACCTCGAGGGAGTCTGAAGCTGTGGTCAATTTCCAGAGAGGTCGACATCGACAGGGTGGTCGATATCGACCTGGGCACTCGATATCGAGTGCCTCCCTGGCTCCGTTCTGTTCTTTGCAGTGGGCTCGACATTGACTGCTGGTCCGATGTCGACAGGGCCCTCGATATCGACCTTGGGGTCAACATCGACTGCGTCTCCAGCGACTTCTCCTTCGCTTCTTGGCTCGGGCAATGTGCGTCCACTCCTTAGATTGATAGCGGCTATGTGCCCGGCTTGCCCCTTTGGATTTTCTTGTGGTCGTGTTCGCAGTAGGGCGGGGGTGTATGTAAAGTAGGAGAATAAAATAAAGCACAACTAGACTATCTCCCTGTCCCAAACAAATAATACAAGAATCCCCTCCCTTGTAGTAGTAGGGTAATTCAGGATCGAGTCCACGAGGAGGTATGTCAGCGCTTCCTTTGTTGTACTCACGATCAAGGCTTTCGACCTCAGCAGACACTCGATATCGAGTATACAGGTCGATATCGACCTCAGTTCTGGTCGATTTCCTAGCGCAGTTCCTGCAGAAGACAAAACAGCAAGTCGACGTCGAGCAGAGACCTCGATATCGATGTTAGACCTCGATATCGACCCTTAAGGTCGGTTTCAATGCTTGTCACAGAAACTATTTTTGTAACCAATTTATTGGAAAAGGATCCGAAGAAAATAGAATGGAGAAGGAAGATGAACAGAAACAAACTAAGACTTTTATGAAGAATTTAATTAATTAAAAGGCTTCCAAAGTCGGGGTTTCATGCCACAATGATAACAATGCAAGTTTCATGCTAAAGATATGAACTTTAATGTCTTTCCGTCAAATAACTTTCGTTATCAACACTTAGGTGATTAGAGGCTCTCGCATAATTCCTAAGAGTTACTATCCAATTCATGAGCAATTCAAGTTCCCAATATGTGTGGCTTTCGCTTCAATAATGCAAATAATGAATCTCCCTAACTTTCGCAAAGGATCATGCATGGGATAGAAGACGGAATCGCATAAAATTCATACCTTTGATGCACTTACCTCACATTGCTATCGTCGGGCTCACCCCGACCCTAGAAGTGGGTTGACTACTCGCTCCTCATCATGCACATCATCATCATTGTTATTGAAAGAAAGCTACTTTGAATTAAAACTCCGAAAGAAAGTAAAACCGAACAAGCCACTCCGCTCTCGCTTTACAACTCATCTCGGCCTCCTCTCTCTCTCTCTATTCTCTATTGCAACTGAATTGTGTGTAAAACGGAATACCTAAACTCAGCCCTATTGGCCTCTATTTATAGATGTCGATAAGGACTCGAAACCTTATCCTTATTCTCTAAGATAAATTAAAACAAAGTAAAAGCTAAAACTTTATGGTGAAATCAGCCTCCTCATGAAAGATCTGGTGTTGATGATAGGAAATCTCGACCTTTAGATAGATATTGCAAGCATTGGATATAATTCTATCAAAATCGGAGTCGAATTCCTCTGTTGGCATGGTCGATATCGACCCTTGGACCTCGATATCGACCCCTCCAAAATCTAATCTCGAGCTTCTCCTTCTCCTACTCGAACTGGCACTCGACTTCTATCAACTTGGTCGATCTAGCAGCCTCGATATCGACCCCCGGACGTCGATATCGACCTCTTTTATGTCGATATGCTCTGTTCCCTTTTCTGTCGATTCCTATGTCTCTGATGTACTCGATGTCGAGGTCTTCAGTCGATTTCGACCTCTTCAGAAGACTTCGAGTTCTTTTTCCGCTCTTTCGAATTCATCCATTTTCATCCTGTTTTCTGCGAAATCACATGGAAACTCGTGCAAACCCATATATTTGACATTTAAGCATAAAGTACACCATTCCCATGTTTTCCCATTAATATGCATGCAAAAGACAATAAAATGGATTCATATGTGCATAGAAAATATGGCAATTTGCGCGCACATCAAACACCCCATACTTAAGCTTGCTTGTCCCCAAGCAATACTCTTAATGGTCATTCAGGGGAAGAAAGTATGTGTATATGTGGAGCAATAATGATCATGATAAGGAGGTAATATGCAAAAGGTGGGATAATATTTGGCCATGTGGTGTTAAATCCGGGGAAACATACTTTCTTTCCAAAATATTCTACATTCCTTCTTCATAATGTCTCACCTTTCACTCATCGTTCAATGCTTTTTTCAATATAATGCTTTTACCTCTCTAACCTTAGCACTGCCTTCTCGCGAGTCGCAAACATGGGTGTCATGAATGGCCCTGGATACTTAGTACTTCGGACTCCTCACCTTGTGTCCCATCTCGCCAAACTATTATCTCAGCGAGCAGGGTCGACCTACCTTTATCTCCTGAGGTGATCGGATTTTTTCTCGCTCATTTAAGTTTCCATATTGTATCATTCCTGCCAACAACTTTATAAATGCACAACTCCATATAACTCCAAAGATGTCATCCATTCAAAAAAACTTTGTCCCGGATAGGGTATAAGGTAAAAAATGGGCAATATGTGTATATGTGGAGCAATAATGATCATGATAAGTCTCATATATGGCTTTGTGGATATGCGTAGGCAAGGCTAGGATATGAACTTTGCTTGTATGGAATTTTTATAAAAAAATCCTCCATCATCTTATCATGCACATGTCAAAAGCAATTTCAAATTTTCATCTCCTTTATGGTTTTCTCTAAAAATTTGCACTTCATTGGGACTTCCCTTAACTAGGCAATCTCATGTTATATCTCTAATGAATCTAATTTTGCATCATAGAGCTCTTTTTTATACTTGCATGACTCTTTTTTTTTCAAAATTTTTGATGGGGGTCTGGGGGTCAATTTTTTTTTATGTATTAAAATAAATATGCAACCCTAAACGAAGTATGAATATGCAAGTAAGCCTTTCCCCCACCCCGTACTTAAAATTTACAGTGTCCTCACTGTATTAGAACTAGGGTTAAGAAGAAAACTTACTAAACCGTCACTAATTTCAGGAGTCGAAGAAGACAACAGGAAAGGTCGATATCGACCCTTTACATCGATATCGATGTCTCTCTTGATTTCTGCTCAGGCTTCAGGTGATTCGGCCTCGATCACAAACCCTATCCATGTCGACCTTAAGGGTCGATTTCGATGTCTGACATCGATTTCGATGTCTTTCTGTGTGCTTTTCTCTCCTGCAATTTGAAAACTAAACACAAAATATGCAAAACAATAAAGTGTCTAAAACCAAAACAAAAGTTGTCTTAAAACCAAAACTAAGTCTTTGTTACAAGCTCTATATTTTTAAGTCGCTAGGCCGACTTCTTCCTTTGCGCTTCTCAAGGTGGCATCTGCAGAGCCCATGTGGCTTGGGCCTCAAATATCACTCCTTTCATGTCCCGCAGCTGCATTCCGCCGGGATTGATTTGATTCACCGTGAATGGACCTAAGTTCTTATCTTTGAATCTTGTAGGGAACCAATGGTCCTTAGACTTGGCAACATAGACCTTGTCTCCTATCTCATATTGGCTTGAATCATCATCGGATACCCTACATAAGCGCACATGCCAAGGCACACCTCTTCCAAATAATGATAAGTCCTTAATTGTAATTGAACAAGAGGAATTCGTACCTTGACTTACCTTCTTCTCAGTCTGTGGCTCAGGTCGATGTCGATGTTCGGAGGTCGATATAGACCCCTGTTGTACGCCTGGAGGATTAGTCGATTTGGGGAGTTTTGACTCAATATGATCGGGTCGATTTCGACCCTCAGAGGTCGATATCGAGGTCTCATTGCCTCTCTTCTCAGCGCTGATGGTGGTCGATTTCGATAGGGTGTGGTCGATATCGACCCTTGACCCCGATTTCGATGCTTCCTCTTTTCCTCCGTCGACCCCATACTTATGACCTGTCACAGAATCTTGAACATTAGTGGTCGATATCGACTTACCTGGGTCGATTTCGATGTTCTGTTGAGCTCATTCGTTCAAGATTGCTTCAACTTCCTCTACTTGGGCTTCATTGATGGCTTTTATCTCCATTGTTCCTTGACTTTGCACCGTCTTGTTAAAGGAATACTCTAATACTTCATCACTAATTGTGAGTGAGAGCAATCCTTTCTTCACGCTAATGTTGGCATCGACGGTTGCTAGGAATGGCCTACCTAAAATAATTGGACAAGCAAGGTCCTCCGCTATGTTAACAACTAGGAAATCAGCAGGGACAAAGAATTTACCTACTTGTACTGGCACATCCGTCACTATCCCAATTGGAATCACTACCGTATTGTTAGCCATGCTAACGCTAGCGCCCAAGTCAACTAAAGCATTAAATTTGAATTGACCTAGACCTATAGCGATAGAAAACTTACCTGGGTCCACCCGCTTTTGTGGTAGCTCCAACCTGTTTCATTCCTCTGCGATCTCAGAGAGCGATCGCTTCTTACCCAAGATGTCCTTAAGGAACCTTACATAAGATGGCATCTCGTGAAGTGCCTTTGTGAATGGTATAGAGACATTAAGACCTTTGAGCGTCTTTACGAACCGTTGGAACTTCTTTTCCGCTGGGTCCTTAGTCACCTTTCTAGTTGGGAATGGCAACACCTTCTTCCATCCTGCGGCTGCAGTGAGGTCGATATCGGCATCAGTAGGGTCGATATCGACTGGAGGAGTCGATTTCTGTGGTGACGCAGAATTAGGGTCGACATCGATAGGAGGGTCGACATCGATGTCACCTTGGTCGATATCGACAGGGGGGGGTCGATATCGACGTCTGTTCTGGCTCCTTCTCCTTCGCTTTTTGCTCGGGCGTTTGTAATTGACGCCCACTCCTTAGGTTTACTGCCGCAATATGACCTGTGGTTTTGCCATTTTGGTTGGGCACAGTGGATCCAGGGAGTGATCCGGACGCTTTGGGCATTGCTTCCGCCAATTGACTCATTTGAGTTTCCATGTTGCGCTTCCAAACGTCGATCTCCCCAAGTCTAGAATTGATGCCCTGTAGCTGAGTATGGACGGAGTTATTGGCTTGTTTGAACTCAGCGTGGTTCCTCCGCATCTCATCAAGGATGATTTGCAGGTCATCTTTCTTAGTCTCCCGCTCAGGGTGCCCTGGTGCCCTATATGTTGGGGGATCCCTTTGATAGAACCTTTGATCACCCCAATTTTGTTGATTGCCCCCTCCATAGGGGCCTCTCGTCCATTTGACCTCCTCATGTTGTCCCGCCATGGATACTTGCTCAGTATGTGGACAGGCACTGGTGTTATGCCTTATTGAACCACACTCTTGACAAGGGTGATTGTTGCTCAGGAACCTTACTTGCATTTGAAGGCGGCGTGTTTGATCGTTATGGAATTGTTGCCGTACTTCAGGATCTATTTCTCTTGGAGGCTCATATAGTGGCATAGATGGGGCAGGCCTTGCATCATAGGCCGCAACAGCCCCATAGGTGTTGTCAAAGTTCACAAGCCTCTCAATGGTCTCCCATGCCTCCGTTGGTGTAAGCTCAATGTACCGATAGGAGGTATATGAATTGATCCTCTCCTTATTTGGCGCATCAAGGGCGTTATAAAAGATCTCTTGGATGACATATGGAAGTTGCCCATGCGTCAGGCATGATCTCGGCAAGTCTTTAAAGCGCTCCCACGCCTGTGCTAGGGTTTCACCTGGCTTTTGTTTGAAAGCCGTGATCCTTTGTCGTAGCATCGCCGTTTTAGAAGGTGGGAAGAATTTGTTCAAGAATGCATCTTTCACCTCCGCCCATGTCCTTAGCGATCGTGGAGCCAAACTTTCAAGCCATTGTAATGCCTTTCCTGCCAAAGACCATCGAAAAGATTTTAGTCGCACATACTCTAAGTTTACTCCATCAGCAACTGTTTCACATAAGTCCATAAAAGTAGAGATGTGTTGCAGGGGGCATTCATTATGTCTTCCTTCAAAAGTATTTCTTTTAATCTCAGATAGGAAGTTAATTTTCAATTCATAATTGGAGTGAGGAATTATAATGGCAGATTCAGGAACATGAAGCGGCGGATGCATGTATTGCATCGCCGTCTGTGGATACTGATTTAGCCGCTCTTGGGCTTGTCTGCGCGCATCCTCCTCCCTATCAGCACGGGCTCGCTCAGCAGCAGCAGCGGCCCTTTCAGCAGCGATTGTAGCATTGTGGTCCTCGATCTCCTTTCTCAACCGCTCTATGATCTCAGCCTGCGTCTCGTTGTCAGCCATGATGCGAATTGCTTTGTTGCGAAGATGGTAGAAATGTTCAGGCTCGTTATTTGGTTCCAGGATAGGTCCGCGATCAAAACGTCGCATAAACCTGCAGAATAAGCTTAGAAAAAGATCATGATTAACTTAGGTGGCGATTGATTGCCTCCCCGACAACGGCGCCAATTTGTTCGTAGTAGGGCGGGGGTGTATGTAAAGTAGGAGAATAAAATAAAGCACAACTAGACTATCTCCCTGTCCCAAACAAATAATACAAGAATCCCCTCCCTTGTAGTAGTAGTAGGGTAATTCAGGATCGAGTCCACGAGGAGGTATGTCAGCGCTTCCTTTGTTGTACTCACGATCAAGGCTTTCGACCTCAGTAGACACTCGATATCGAGTATACAGGTCGATATCGACCTCAGTTCTGGTCGATTTCCTAGCGCAGTTCCTGCAGAAGACAAAACAGCAAGTCGACGTCGAGCAGAGACCTCGATATCGATGTTAGACCTCGATATCGACCCTTAAGGTCGATTTCAATGCTTGTCACAGAAACTGTTTTTGTAACCAATTTATCGGAAAAGGATCCGAAGAAAATAGAATGGAGAAGGAAGATGAACAGAAACAAACTAAGACTTTTATGAAGAATTTAATTAATTAAAAGGCTTCCAAAGTCGGGGTTTCATGCCACAACGATAACAATGCAAGTTTCATGCTAAAGATATGAACTTTAATGTCTTTCCGTCAAATAATTTTCGTTATCAACACTTAGGTGATTAGAGGCTCTCGCATAATTCCTAAGAGTTACTATCCAATTCATGAGCAATTCAAGTCCGCAATATGTGTGGCTTTCGCTTCAATAATGCAAATAATGAATCTCCCTAACTTTCGCAAAGGATCATGCATGGGATAGAAGACGGAATCGCATAAAAGTCATACATTTGATGCACTTACCTCACATTGCTATCGTCGGGCTCACCCCGACCCTAGAAGTGGGTTGACTACTCGCTCCTCATCATGCACATCATCATCATTGTTATTGAAAGAAAGCTACTTTGAATTAAAACTCCGAAAGAAAGTACAACCGAACAAGCCACTCCTCTCTCACTTTACAACTCCACTCGGCCTCCTCTCTCTCTCTATTCTCTATTGCAACTGAATTGTGTGTAAAACGAAATACCTAAACTCAGCCCTATTGGCCTCTATTTATAGATGTCGATAAGGACTCGAAACCTTATCCTTATTCTCTAAGATAAATTAAAACAAAGTAAAAGCTAAAACTTTATGGTGAAATCAGCCTCCTCAAGATAGATCTGGTGTTGATGATAGGAAATCTCGACCTTTGGATAGATATTGCAAGCATTGCATATAATTCTATCAAAATCGGAGTCGAATTCCTCTGCTGGCGTGGTCGATATCGACCTTTGGACCTCTATATCGACCCCTCCAAAATCTTATCTCGAGCTTCTCCTTCTCCTACTCGAACTGGCACTCGACTTCTATCAACTTGGTCGATCTGGCAGCCTCGATATCGACCCCCGGACGTCGATATGGACCTCTTTTGTGTCGATATGCTCTGTTCCCTTTTTTGTCGATTCCTATGTCTCTGATGTACTCGATGTCGAGGTCTTCAGTCGATTTCGGCCTCTTCAGAAGACTTCGAGTTCTTTTTCCGCTCTTCTGAATTCATCCATTTTCATCCTGTTTTCTGCGAAATCACATGGAAACTCGTGCAAACCCATATATTTGACATTTAAGCATAAACTACACCATTCCCATGTTTTCCCATTAATATGCATGCAAAAGACAATAAAATGGATTCATATGTGCATAGAAAATATGGCAATTTGCGCGCACATTAGGTCGTCTAGGGAGTTTGCCGGGTGGCTTTGGGATTTGGGCTGCCAGTTGACCCAATTGGGTCTCAATGCTCTTCTTCCAAGTATTCATCTCCCCCATTTGGGCGTTGAGGTGGTTGAGTGCTCCCTTATTTTCAGCATGGTTCTGCATCATCTCATCAAGGATGAGTTGGACATCATCCCTTCGTGGTTCTCTCTCCGGATGGCCTGGAGCTTTATAGGGCAAAGGATCCCTGGGGTTGTATTGGGGTGGTTGATTTCCCTAGTTTTGGTACCCCTGGTGATTGGGATTCCTCATGTAGCGCACCTCCTGGTATGTCTGCGCTAGTTGTACTTGCTCCGTATGGGGGCATTCGATGGTGATATGCCTGACGGAGCCACATTCGGCGCAGGGTTGGTTGGCGGAGAGGAATTTGACTTTGTTCTGCAACCTTCTGAGTTGATCGTGCATGAATTGATCTCTGACGTCGGGATCAATCTCCTTAAAGGGCTCATAGAGGGGCATAGATGGGACATGCCTTGAGTCAGAGGCCAGAGGAGTCCCATAAGTGTTGTCAAATTCTACCAACCTCTCTATAGTATCCCAAGCTTATTGCGGTAGGAGCTCAAGATACCCATAGGAGGTATAGGTGTTGATCCTCTCCTTAGTAGCTACGTCCAGGGCGTTGTAGATGATTTCTTAGATGACGTAGGGTGGTTGCCCATGTGTAGGGCAGGACCTCAGTAGCTCATTGAAGCGCTCCCATGCTTGCGCCAATGACTCGCCTGGCTTTTGTTTAAAAGCCGTGATCTTTTGGCGCATCATCACGGTCTTCGATGGTGGGAAGAATTTGTTGAGGAAGGCATCCTCAACCTCGTCCCACGTGCAGAGCGATCTGGGGGCTAGACTCTCTAAACATGCTAGAGCTTTCCTTGCGAGAGACCAACGAATATATGAAATATAAATGCAAACCGACTCCTAGCCTATGCAATATAAATGCAAACCGACTCCTAGCCTATGTAAATAATTACAAGACTTCCTCCGTTGCATTAGAAGGGTAGTCAAGATCGATCCACGAGGAGGCAGGTCAGCGGGATCCTAGTAGCGTTGGAAAGCTCACGTCTTTGGTCGACCAGAAGCCTTGATCTCGACCTTGGTCCTTGATGACGACCTTGGCTGTCGATCCTTTCTACAATAGAAGACCTGCAGAGACAAAAACAAGCAGTCGATATCGACTAGAGAAGGTCAATATCGATGTCAGTAAATGAAATCGACTGGCTCAAAAGACTGCCAGTCGACATAGTGTGGTCGATTTCGACGTTGAGGGTCGATATCAATCTCAGTAACTCACGCAGGATGATAGTCGTCGACTCAGAAAACCGTCTACGAAGCACAGTGGTCGATATCGACGTCTGAGGGTCGATATCGATGTCGTTTCTTGCAAAGTTGTTAGCATTTTATCGGCAAAGAAAGGCCGAAGACTAAAGGATGAATAAGGAGCGATGATCAGAATAAAGACAATGGTTTTGATGAATAAACTATATAAAAAGCAACTCCTAGGATTAGGGTTTACCATAACGTTAACCAATGCATGCGATAAGGCAAATAAGACGGACAATTGCGCTATTTCACTCGAGGGACAAGCTTTCGCTGTACACCAACTCTTAGGATTACTCTTGCAAATAAACATAATTGTCTCTACCAATTTTATGTTTATAACTCAAGTGGTTAGCATGAATCCCTTTTCTTTCGATTAGGACTAAACATAGAATCGTAGGAGATGATATAGACACAACGATTCAACATCTAACACTTACCTCAGGCACGCATGGCTAACGTCGGGCTCACCCCGACCCTAGAAGCTTTGGGAAACTACTCGCACCTCATCGCAGGAAACATCATTGATATAAAAGAAACTTGCATTAAAACCTTCGAAACTTTACAACTCAACGTCGGCTCTCACAAACGCCAAACCTTAAAGCTTCTTCCTAACTCTAACTCAATTGTAAACTGAATGTCTGTAATTGGATGTGTTGATGGATGATTGAATGCCACCCCCCTAGGGCTTTATTTATAGGCTACTAATCCTTGCTATCCAAGGATAATATCTTCTATCTAATCTATAAACTCTATCCAAACAAGTAGGATAGATCTTTTATTTTAGGTAAATATCTAAATAGCTTAATAAATCTCTAAGGTGAAAATAATTAAACCTCAGCTGTATTCTATCTAAATTTACACGATATTCTGTGGCTTTAATGATAGAATGGCGAATCTGCGTCTCAAAAAGCATGTGCAACCGGTGTTGAAGTATGGTCGATATCGACCAGAAAGGGCTCAGCTTCACTCGATTCCTGGGTTGTGGTTGATATCGATGATAGAAGATCGATATCGAGTGCTTTTCTTCTACTGTGTGATGGTCTGTCTCAACACTCAATTCTGTGTCGATGTTCTGTAGTCGATATCGACCATGTGGGTCGATTTCGACCTCTATTCAGCTTTCCTTGGCTTCTCAGTTTTGACTCCGATTTTGCTCAAATTCCTACATAATTAGATCAAAACTTGTGCAGACTCTATTTTTTTGCACGTTAGCTCATTCTTACACAAGTTTATATTATTTTGTTAGGGTTGTTTTTGGAAGTCATTTCTAGAGTGGGGAAGAGGGAGCCTTCGGATGAAATGGGCATCAAGGTTAGTGTTGTGTGTGTGAGGGGAGTGTTGGGTGAGGCAGATAGGACAAAGGGTGAGCTGGGAAGGCAATGTGCACAAAGAGCAAATGGGGTGTCTCTGCAAGAGTGTAACAGAATATATATATATATATATATATATATATATATATATATATATATATATATATATATATATATATATATATATATATATATATATATATATATATATATAGAGAGAGAGAGAGAGAGAGAGAGAGAGAGAGAGAGAGAGAGAAGGAAGAAAAGGAAGAAAAGGGAAATAAAAGGAGGTCCCCATAATGGAAATTCAAAATCCTGGAATAACCCAAAATCCGCTCTCCTGAACTAAACTTGACTCAAACAAATTTTAAATAAAAATCTCAAATCCGAAAGATTGATGCCGAAATTTACTTCAAAAAGATTTTAGAATAAAACATGTTGCTCGAGGACGGAATTTTCAAAAATTTTCCGTATCTCCAAATATAATCAAATATAATTAATTACTTTTACAAAATATAAATTTTAAAATTTTTCGGTCTTTACAGTGATAGGGGTGCTTATTGAATACTTGTCAAGGCCAATTGGAGATGTCACGACCATGACTAGGATGTTGTGACAATCCCGGAGGACGCATCCGAGATGATTGCAAGATCCTTGTACATGGTTCTTACTCCTTAGATTCGCATTTTAAAATTTTCTCCTCTTACTTTGAAGTAATTTTAGTCTCGGGGACGAGACTTGTTTTTAGGGTGGCACAAACGGCCCGAACTAACGCAACCCGAACCGACCCAACCCGAACCGAACCGATCCAAATGGTTCGCGTCGAAACCGAAGGCCCGGATTTTTTGAAGATGGGGATCGAGACCCGACCCAAAAACCGAAATTTCGGTTGTGGGTTTTTCGGTCATAAAACCGAAAAGCCCAAAAAACCAAATATAGATGCCCTTTGTTTATGTCCGAAAAAATACTTGTTGTGAACTTTATAATTTTTACCACTTTAATGAAATCAAATATCATAGATTCAATTTAATCAAATACCACATAAATCTCAAATTGCCCTTGTTTGATGTTTCTAAAAAACATAAACCCTAAATTTCTCAAAACTCACAACAATTAAAAATATCTTTACAAATATGGAATTACAACTACAATATAATAAATTAATGTTAATAGAAGTAGATTAATACAAAGAAAAACTGAAATTTTGGGAAAAAAAATTGGAAACATACGGTTTCAGACTTGATATGCTACACTGCTACTCTTGCGGTGCGGGTTCGTGAGGCAGCTGCAGAACAGGGAGTGTGACCCTGGGACGGCGAGTCCAGCGGTGGCGAGTCCGACCGGCAATGGGGATGCGGCTGGGCAAGGCAACAGCAGCAGGAAGTCGGGTGGTAGGGAGCGCCAGGAGTGTGTTAGTGTCGCCTCTGTAAGTTGGGAAAGTTGGAAAAGAATGGGAATTTGTAGACTTGTAGAGGGTAAAGCGTAAAGGCGTAAGCCTATTAGTTTTTTTTTAATTCGTTTTTCCAGCCGAACCTAAAATTTTCGGTTCGGTTCTGGTTTTCGGCCCGAAACCGAATTTTCTATTTTCTGGGCCCACAGCCCGAACCGTATAATATCGGAAAGATCCGAAACCGACTTTTTCGGTTCAGTTACGGGTCGGTTTTCAGGTCGGGCCACATTTCGAGCGACCCTACTTCTTTTTAGAGATGGATAATTAAAATACTCGAAATTTAAAAATATTATTTTCTAAATTAAGATTTAATTTCGATTTAATATTGATTTAGTCTCAATTTAATTTCCAAGGATTCGAAAATTTTTTAAAACCACCGTCCCCGAGCAAATAATTTTAATTTAATTTCTTCGAACTAAGTTCCAGTATAAACTTGAATTTGATTTAAAAACGGACTTATTTCGCTTCCTTATACGAGTCTTGAAAATATTTGTTGAATTTCATTATTTTAAATTTGAAAGTTTAATTTGAATTGCATCGGATTAAGGTCGGAAAGCGGGTTTCGAGATTTATTTTTGGGTATTAATTTTGACGTTCTTTTACCCACTCATATACTCAATCTCACACACCCACTCCCTCGCCTCACCCGGCCTCACCCCTACCCCTATTTCATCTGTCACCATTCCTCCAATTCCTTTTCAATCACCCTCACCATCCTCCTACAATCTCTCCGTCAACACTCCACCCTCATCACTACCACTCTCCCGCCCTCCTCAAACAACAGTCGGCCATCACCTCCCTCCGTACCTTTGAACCCCGCCACCTTCAAACACCACCACCATCATATGTCACACCTCCATCACCCCACGCCCCAACCAAACTCCACACCTCGTGCTCTCTATTTTCAAACTGAAGCACCACCGAGCCCCTTCGCCACCTCGGTCCTCCTTTTTCCAAGGCCACAACAGCTTAACTTCATCACCCCAATATCCACAAGCACCCTACAACAGCCCAGAAGGCCCCCAACGCCACCCCCAAGCCACCGAAGCTTCGTCGTCTCCGTTCGAGCACGAACGACCTTCCGGTAAGCCGTTCTCATCCGATTTTGATCGGAACCACCACACTCACCCATGCCCAATGTAGGTCCGAGAAGCCATCTCGAGCCTTTGACGACCCCCAGAACTCCGATCAAAGCTCCGACGTCCGTGAACACCTCAGTGAGCTTCGTTCCTTCCCTTCCCCAGCCCCATTTCGTTGCTTTTTCATTCTTTATGGTCGAAAAGAGAGAGTGAGAGTCGAGTGTGGGAAGTTGAGTCCGAGTTATGTTGGCCCGTTCGAGATCTTGGATAGAGTTCGTGAGGTAGCCTATCGCCTAGCTTTGCCCCCATCCTTGGCTGGTGTACATGATGTATTTCACGTCTCCAAGCTTCGCCAGTATGTCCCTTACCCTAGCCACGTCATTGACTATTAAAACCTTCAGATGGAACCCGAACACACCTTTGTAGAGCGTCCAGTGAGGGTCCTTGACCGTCGTGTCAAGCGGCTTAGGAACGGGGAGGTTCCTTTGCTTCTAGTTCAGTGGTCTAGGAGGAGTCCTGAGGAGGCCATGTGGAAGACCGAGGAGAGTATCCAGGCTAGCTTTGGGGATGTCCTAGATGAGTTGCTTGCGTCCTATGTCAAGCCGAGCGTAGATATTTCCTTGACCTCGGGAGTGTAGTGAGTTTGATTAGCTAGATTGGGGTTTGGTTAGGAGTATCTCCGTGATTGCACGCTTATGCTTGGTAGTTGTGTGCAGATCCTTGATGATATGATGTGATGAGCCTCGCTGATGTGATGTTGTACTAGATATGTTATAGTATGCAACTATCATTGACGTGGTTATGACATGCTATTAAATATGTGATATGAGTGCTACGCTATATATATACTGCTGGATGATAGAGATGTTAAAAGCTGAATTATTGGAACCTGATTCTGACCTGGAACCTAGGAAGAGAATATGGGACTAGCCCTTAGAGATGGATGGTAGGATGATTGGGAGGCTGGGAATGCTTTTGACTAATGTCGAACATGATGGTTTGGAACAGTGCTTTAAAAGGACTAACTTGGATTTTGAGAAAACTAACACAACCCAAGCTTTTCATTGTAACGCCCCACGAAGTGGATACAAGCATTTTATGGGGGCACCTGTAGATTGCTTGCTAAGACCTAGTGGAGATGCTATGATGCTTTTCGAGTTATGATAAGACCAACAAGTCGGAGTAAGGATGTGGTAGGGGCCCATATCACATTCTTGCTACGACCTATTGGGGATATTATGATCACGGTAACAATACTATGAGATCTCAAGGGGGCACTTATGAGGTACTTACGGCATAAATGGCATGATCCTTGGACTCACTAATTTCAAACTTCATCCCCTTGTTTTAAAATGATTTTACTCTCGAGGACGAGACTTGTTTTTAGAGGTGGATGATGTAAAGGCTCGGATTTTCAAATCCTAATTTTCTGAAAAAGGAAATTTAAAAATGATCTTAAATCGGATTTAAAACTCGTAGAGCGGATTCCGACCTGAATTTAAAAATTTGAGGAGCGATTCCATCCCTTCACCTCGAGAACTTTAAACAAACTTCGAATGGCGATATCTTTTTCGGTTTTAAAAATCTAATCGATCCAAAGCGCGGGATTCGGGAAACTAACATTTGAGAACTAATTGCGGGATTTGAAATTCACGGATTCGGGATTTATTTTCGGGTATTGATTTTAACCTATTCCACACTCTACCTATTCCCCACCCCATTCAAATCTACCTCTCACCCCGTCATTCACCATCATCATCATCATCACCCGCTCCTTTCTTCACCTTGCCCACGCCTCACCATCCCTGCTGTTGTTGCAGGAGGCTTGATATGTCAAGTAATTACAAATAATAATATGTAATAAACGTAATCCAACTCCTGGCCTAAGCAAATAATTACAAGACTTCCTCCTGTTGTAGTGGAAGGGCAGTCAGGATCGATCCACGAGGAGGCGTGTCAGCGGGATCCTAGTAGTGGGGAAATCTCAAGTCTGCGTCGACCAGAAGCCTCGATTTCGACCTTGGGCCTCGATGTCGACCTCGGCTGTCGATGTTCTCTACAACAGAAGACCTGTAGAAACAAAAAAAACAAGTGGTCGATATCGACTGGTGGGGGTCGATATCGATGTCAGTCCACGAAATTGACTGGCTCAGAAGACTGCCAGTCGACACATAAGGGTCGATATCGACACAAGGGGTCGATATCGATGCTCAGCAAAACTCCGCAGCGATGTTCGTCGTCGACTCAAAAACTGTCGACGAACTCAGTGGTCGATATCGACTGGTGGGGTCGATATCGATGTCTCCCTGCAGTGTGTTAGTTTCTCGTCGGCAAAGAAAGGCCGAAGATTTAAGAGTGGAGAGAGAAGCAATGAACAGAAATAACAGTGGGTTTTGGTGTGTATAAACTATGTAAAAAGCAACTCTTAGGATTAGGGTTTACCACAACGTTAACCAATGCATGCGATAAGATAAATAAGACGGATAATTGCGCTATTTCACCCGAGGGACAAGCTTTCGCCGTACACCAACTCTTAGGATTACTCTTGCAAATAAACCTAATTGTCTCTACCAATTTTATGTTTATAACTCAAGTTGTTAGCATGAATCCCTTTTCTTTCGATTAGGACTAAACATAGAATCGTAGGAGGAGAGATAGACACAACGATATCAACATCAAATACTTACCTCAAGCGCGCATGGCTAACGTCGGGCTCACCCCGACCCTAAGAGCTTTGGGGAACTACTCGCTTCTCATCATGGAATTCATCATTGTCAATTGAAAGGAAGAAACTTGCATTAAAAATAACTTCGAAGCTTTACAACTCAACGTCAACTTTCGCAAACGTCAAACCCTAAAACTTCTCTCTAACTCTATTGTCTATTGTCTTGCTAATTGATTGTATGAAAAGATGATTGAAAAATGATCTAACAAATCAGCCCCTAGGGCTTTATTTATAGGCTACTAATCCTTGCTATCCAAGGATTGTAACTCCTATCTAAACTATGAACTCTATCCGAACAATTAGGATAGGTCTTTTTATTTTGATAAAACTTAATGGTAAAAGATAAATAAAACTTCAGTTGTCCTCTATCTTGAAAGTGTAAGATATAATTCCGTGCCTCCTTGAAGATATAGTTCCAATCCGCATTCGAAATCGAGTCTATCTTCTGTCGAGATAAGGGGTCGATATCGACACCAGAGGTCGATATCGAGGTCTCTGTTCCTGCTCGACTTGTTCAGCTCTGGTCGATTTCTATGTTGAGGTCGATATGGGGGTCGATATCGACACTAGGGGTCGATATCTGGGTCTAATGTCGATATCTACCTCTTTCTCAGCTTCACTTGATGTCTATGTTGAGGTCGATATCTATGTTGAAGGTCGATATCTACCCCAGAGGTCGATATCTGGGTCTAGGGTCGATATCTACCTCTGCTCAGCTTCACTTGGCTTCTCCGTTTTGACTCCGTTTTCGCTCGAATTCCTGCATGGTTAGCTCAAAACTTGTGTAGACTCTATTTCTTGCATTTTAGCCCATTCTTACACAAGTTTATATACTTTTGAACCTTTTCTTTGGAGATCGAATGAAATACGAAGTCAAAAGATGCAATAAAAGAAGGTGCAAATGTGTACATCAAAACACCCCATCCTTAGACTTGCTTGTCCTCAAGCAATAACCAAGCAATAACCAATACCTACAACACACCCTTCAAGTCTTCGCCTTTGTCAAAAGCAACATCATAAGTAGTAGCAAAGCAAAGCAAGTGACTTTAACGTCATAGCACATATTTTGGCGATCCATAGGCATATGCAATTTTGATCCAACCTCACAGGGATAATGTGTTTGCACTCAACTCTCATGTGTTTAGGCTATGGGGATCAACTCTCAACTCAATTCCATATACAATCTCATAAACATTGCAATTTATAATAATCCACTTCGCAACCAATTATGAAAATGCAATAAGAATCATCAGGAGGACTTTCGCTCAATGGAAGACTTCAAAGAAGACTCCATTCGGCGGGGTTGTAATGGGGCTTGGTATGAAATAAAGGGTATGGAATTATTTGGCTATGTGGTGCTTTTATAATTCGGGAATCAAGACTCCTAAATCTCAACACTTGCAATACCCAAACCATAACTCTTCACAATAATGCTCTAAAGATGCATTCCATCAACCCTGCTTCCAAGTTCTAATATACCTCTCAAAAATATAACATTTGTATGAATAAAAGACTTAAGAATTTTGGCTCATGCACTATATATATATATATCCTTTTTTTTCGGATTTTTTTTTTCGAAAGTAATACTAAAGCTATGTGCATTTATATGGTGAGCCAAAAAATCCTTTTACAAAATATGACAAAATGTAAATATGTACCATCCTATAATTTCCTTGCTCAAAACTAGACATTATGCTCTTTTCTTTCCACAAGGCATTAGTTCAACCAATCTAAGTCTCAATTCCCAAATGGGGGTCAGGCTCAATTCGGCTAGGGATAATTTTGTGGAGTTTGCAATTTCAGGCTCAGGCTAATGTTCTGGCTTCAAGCAGGGATAATGCAGGGTAGGTAAAGAGAGGATAAAAATGGCTTAAAAGATGCCTCCATCATTTAATTCTCGTAAACATAATCATATATATGCATTGGTTTTGAATAACTATCACAACATTTAGAGATGCTTAGGAAGAGTAAATTCACTCAAGAAAGCGGAGGGATTTTTGATGTTCTCCCTATAGGTCAAAATTCTCACAAGGACAATTTTTGTTGGATTTGCTTTTTAGCCTACGATCATATGTGCTCAATTTCATCACAAGTTTGCAATCTACATAAAAATTTTAAAGACTTGGGCTAAACCATCCAAATATGCCATAGGATTTACATGATCAAGTCAGCTATTGAGTTTTCATCATAGGACATCAAAGTAGGGGTTAAAAACAAACTTTAAATAAACATGCATTTTTTGTATTTTTGACATTTTTCTATTTTTTTGGATTTTCTGACATTTTATAAAAGTAAAACTAAGAATAAAAATTTAAACATGAATGCAATGCGAAGAAGAAACCCAGTTAAGACCATAAGACATGTTTTTCCCCCACCCCATACTTAAAATATACAGTGTCCTCACTGTATTAAAAAGAAGAACAAGGGTAGAGAGAAACTCACAGCGCAACCTGCGGATTTAGGTTCATTTCAGATGAAGTCGATGCCAGAAGTCGATATCTGGGTCAGAGGTCGATGTCGACTGCATCTGTCGATTTCAAGGAAGAAGATGAAGACAAGGGCTGCCTGATTGGGGTCGATATCGAGTATTAGGGTCGATATCGACCTCTGCTTTTCGCTCCTGAGTCCTCGATGTCGACTCCAGGAGGTGGCTTGAACCTGGGAGGGGTCGATTTCGACTGGCCTGGTCGATTTCGACTACCTCTGCAGAAGCTTCTTTTCCTCTTCGTCGTTCCTTTTGCTTGATAACCTGAAATCTTTGTTAGTAATATAGATAAAGCGCAAATTATCTCAGTCTTAAAAGTTTCAAACAGCCAAAACTTAAGTCCTAAAAACCATCTATGCGAAATTTAAATGTTTTATGTACATGCTCAAGATTTTTGAGTCGCTAGGCCGACTTCTCCGTCAATTCTTCACGACCCTTTTATGTAGGGACCCTTTGAGCTTGAGCCTGGATCATCTAGGTCCTTTTGGTAGTAGCGAAGCTCGGCGACCAAGGCTTCTTTGATGTTAGGCTCTTCTTTGGGTGCTTTCCTTCTCTTTCGTGACCTAACTTTAGCAATATAGGCAAACCATGGAGCTTTGACCCTCTCTTTAGTAGATTTATCCATAATGGGCTTAATTGATTCATCAATAAGGGACAGAGGAGGGTTAGGAGTCATACCTGGGCTTACTTGTTTGGGCCCGAAACAGAAATCTTCGGGCTGAGGGGTGGTCGATGTCGACCAAGGTGGGTCGATTTCGAGAGCTTTGGTCGATGTCGACATGTGGGGGTCCATATCGACTTCTGTGACCCCATACTTAAGCTCCTGGCAGCGATCTAGCATACTCGATTTCGACCAAGGGGGGTCAATTTCGATGTTTTTAGTCGATATCGACTGGTTCCAGTCGATGTCGACTCTGCTTACTGTTTCCGTCCTCGCCATTAAAAATTTTCTAAGTTTCTTCTTAGCCGGCGAGAGGACCACTTGCTCCAAGTGCTTTGTTTCGCTCATGGTTGGGTTGAAAGAGAATTCTATCACTTCATTCCCTATAGTAAAGGTTAGTAATCCTCTACGTACATTAATATTGGCATCCGCAGTAGCTAAGAAAGGCCTACCAAGGATGATAGGTACAATAGGATCTTCAGGCATTTCCAATACAATAAAATCAGTAGGCACAAAGAACTTACCTACCTTTACCGGAACGTCATCAACTATACCTGTGGGCCTGACGAATGAGTTGTCAGCCATATAAAGTTTCATGTCCACAGGTTCAAGGGCACCAATGTTCACCTTTTGCCAAATAGAGAGAGGCATGAGACTTACACTTGCCCCTAGGTCACATAGGGCTTTATAGCGATGTTGGCCAAGTCCCACGGTGATTGCAAACTTCCCTGGATCACTCTTCTTCTCAGGGAAGTCCATCTTTGAGCACTCCTCTGCGATCTCTGCCATGGATCTCTTCTTGCTCAGGATGTCTTTGAGGAATCGCACATAGGCGGGCATCTCGCTTAGGGCTTCTGTTAGAGGGATGGTGATGTTGAGTCCTTGAAGTATCTTTATGAAGCGCCTAAACTTTCCTTTGGTGGGGTTCTCCAATGCTTTGGAAGGGAATGGCAACGTCTTCTTTGGAGTAGGGGACAAAACGGAGGTCGGAGGGGCCTGCTGAACATCGATGTCGACTGGAGTTGGGTCAATATCGACTGGTAGGGTCGATTTCGACCTCTGTTGTGGCTCTGATGGCTCTGCAGTGTCATCGACGTCGATCAGGGGGTCGACATGGGGGTCGATTTCGACCTCTGGGTCGACATCGACTGGTCTGTCGACGCCGACGGGGTCTGTTGCTTTCTCCTCCGTTTCCGTCCGTGGCTTTTGTACTTTGGTGCCACTCCTTAATTGTATGGCTGCGATATGGCCTGTCCCGGATTGTCCCTTAGGATTTGTGGTGGGTTGCCCAGGGAGTGTTCCGGACGGCCTAGGGATTTGTGCCGCCAATTGACCCAGTTGGGTCTCTACGTTCTTCTTCCAAATATCCATCTCTCCAATCCTTGTGGTAAGATGATTGAGTTGAGAATGGATGGCATTGTTGGATTGATCATTCTTAGCCTGATTTCGCCTGATTTCATCCAGTACTAGTTGAAGATCATCCTTCTTTTGGTCTCTCTCCGGGTGCCCAGGAGCTCTATAAGGCGGAGGGTCCCTAGGGTTAACCGGGTTCCTTTGTGGTTGATGGAACCTTTGGTCTCCCCAATATTGGTTGTTGGGACCCCTCATGTAGCGCGCCTCTTGGTGAGTCTCCGCTAGGTGTACTTGTTCGGCATGTGGGCACTCGATGGTGGTGTGCCGCTGCGATCCGCATTCGATGCAATCTTGGTTCGCTGAAAGGAACCTCACTTGCTTTTGGAGCTTTCTAAGTTGATCTCTATGGAATTGCTCCTTCACATCCGGATCGATTACATTGGAGGGTTCATATAAGGGCATAGATGGGGCAGGCCTCGACGATGATGGTGCGTCGGAAGCCTCAGGAGTCCCATATGTGTTGTCGAACTCCACCAACCTCTCTATGGTCTCCCAAGCCTCTTGTGGGGCGAGTTCAAGGTAGCCAAAGGCGGTGTAGGTGTTGATCCTCTCCTTTGTTGCAGTGTCAAGAGCATTGTATATGATCTCCTGAATTACATATGGTGGTTGGCCATGCGTCGGGCATGATCGTAGGAGGTCCTTGAACCTTTCCCAAACAGTCGCCAGAGCTTCACCAGGCTTTTGTTTGAAAGCCGTGATTTTCTATCGGATCAACGCCGTCTTAGAAGGAGGAAAGAACTTGTTGAGACACGCGTCCTTGACTTCATTCCAGGTGCGGAGCGATCTTGGGGCTAAGCTTTCCAACCACTGCAATGCTTTCCCTGTAAGAGACCATCGAAAGGCTTTTAGTTGGACATACTCAAGACTTCGTCCATCAGCAATAGTATCACAAAGGTCTAAGAAGGTAGAAATATGTGCCATAGGGCATTCATTAGGTTTTCCTTCATATTGGTGCCTTCTAATCTCAGTTAAGAAGTTAGGTTTTATTTCAAAATTAGAGGCAGGGATAAGAATTGCCGATTCAGGCACTGTGAGAGCGGGGTGCATATATTGCTTGACATTCCTAGGGAGGGCATTGATTTGGGCTTCTATTTGCCTTTGGCCTTCCTCCTCCCTATCCGCACGCTCCTTAAGTGCCGCCTCTCTAGTCGTTAGGTCCTCAACCTGCCTCCTTAGTTGTTCAATGAGTTCTGCTTGGTTCGCGTTTTCCGCCATGATTCTTTGAGCTTGGGCCCTTAGATGGAAATAATGCTCAGGGTCGTCTACTCCTTCAAATTCAGGTGGGCGATCAGCGCGTCGCATACACCTGCAAAGCCAATCTAGATAAAGACGTGAGATAGACTACTAGGGCGCGATTGATTGCATCCCCGGCAACGGCGCCAATTTGTTGTTGCAGGAGGCTTGATATGTCAAGTAATTACAAATAATAATATGTAATAAACGTAATCCAACTCCTGGCCTAAGCAAATAATTACAAGACTTCCTCCCGTTGTAATGGAAGGGCAGTCAGGATCGATCCACGAGGAGGTGTGTCAGCGGGATCCTAGTAGTGGGGAAATCTCAAGTCTGTGTCGACCAGAAGCCTCGATTTCGACCTTGGGCCTCGATGTCGACCTCAGCTGTCGATGTTCTCTGCAACAGAAGACCTGCAGAAACAAAAAAAACAAGTGGTCGATATCGACTGGTGGGGGTCGATATCGATGTCAGTCCACGAAATCGACTGGCTCAGAAGACTGCCAGTCGACACAGAAGGGTCGATATCGACACAAGGGGTCGATATCGATGCTCAGCAAAACTCCGCAGCGATGTTCGTCGTCGACTCAAAAACTGTCGACGAACTCAGTGGTCGATATCGACTGGTGGGGTCGATATCGATGTCTCCCTGCAGTGTGTTAGTTTCTCGTCGGCAAAGAAAGGCCGAAGATTTAAGAGTGGAGAGAGAAGCAATGAACAGAAATAACAGTGGGTTTTGGTGTGTATAAACTATGTAAAAAGCAACTCTTAGGATTAGGGTTTACCACAACGTTAACCAATGCATGCGATAAGATAAATAAGACGGATAATTGCGCTATTTCACCCGAGGGACAAGCTTTCGCCGTACACCAACTCTTAGGATTACTCTTGCAAATAAACCTAATTGTCTCTACCAATTTTATGTTTATAACTCAAGTTGTTAGCATGAATCCCTTTTCTTTCGATTAGGACTAAATATAGAATCGTAGGAGGAGAGATAGACACAACGATATCAACATCAAATACTTACCTCAAGCGCGCATGGCTAACGTCGGGCTCACCCCGACCCTAAGAGCTTTGGGGAACTACTCGCTTCTCATCATGGAATTCATCAATGTCAATTGAAAGGAAGAAACTTGCATTAAAAATAACTTCGAAGCTTTACAACTCAACGTCAACTTTCGCAAACGTCAAACCCTAAAACTTCTCTCTAACTCTATTGTCTATTGTCTTGCTAATTGATTGTATGAAAAGATGATTGAAAAATGATCTAACAAATCAGCCCCTAGGGCTTTATTTATAGGCTACTAATCCTTGCTATCCAAGGATTGTAACTCCTATCTAAACTATGAACTCTATCCGAACAATTAGGATAGGTCTTTTTATTTTGATAAAACTTAATGGTAAAAGATAAATAAAACTTCAGCTGTCCTCTATCTTGAAAGTGTAAGATATAATTTCGTGCCTCCTTGAAGATATAGTTCCAATCCGCATTCGAAATCGAGTCTATCTTCTGTCGAGATAAGGGGTCGATATCGACACCAGAGGTCGATATCGAGGTCTCTGTTCCTGCTCGACTTGTTCAGCTCTGGTCGATTTCTATGTTGAGGTCGATATGGGGGTCCATATCTGGGTCTAATGTCGATATCTACCTCTTTCTCAGCTTCACTTGATGTCTATGTTCAGGTCGATATCTATGTTGAAGGTCGATATCTACCCCAGAGGTCGATATCTGGGTCTAATGTCGATATCTACCTCTGCTCAGCTTCACTTGGCTTCTCCGTTTTGACTCCGTTTTCGCTCGAATTCCTGCATGGTTAGCTCAAAACTTGTGTAGACTCTATTTCTTGCATTTTAGCCCATTCTTACACAAGTTTATATACTTTTGAACCTTTTCTTTGGAGATCGAATGAAATACGAAGTCAAAAGATGCAATAAAAGAAGGTGCAAATGTGTACATCACCTGCTCCCATCATTCACCATTCCCTCTCCCATCCCACCCCACCACCATCATCCCATCTTCACGTCACCACCACCCACACCACATCCTGCTCCCCGTCACCTCCATCAGCCACCAGTCCGTCACCACCACCACCGCAGCCGCTCCCTCCCCCCTGTTTTCCTAAGAGCAAGTGTTCCCCCCCCCCCCCACACACACACCATCTCACTCCTTATTCCCCGAGACACCGCCAGCGACAGCCTCGACGCCATCCCAGGAGTCGTCCCACCAGTAGCAGCGGTAGCAGAAGGAGCCAGAGACCGAGCACGAGCGTCGTCGACCATCACCTCCCCCGGTCAAGCACAAACATCGTTCGATAAGCTATTCTCCTCTTTTTTCAATCGAAACCATCCTCAAGCTCCACCATCGTACTCACCCATGTCCGACACAGGTTCGAAAAGCCATCGCAAGCCTCCGACGATGTCCAAATCTCCGATCGAAGCTTTGACGCCCGCAAATACTTCGGTGAGTTTTGTTCTTTTCGATCCTTATCTCCGTTCCATTGTTTCACATTCTTAGGGGTCGGGAAATGAGTGTCGGAGAGGATGAGAGGGGATAGAAATGGAAGAAAACCGAGCTCCATCGAGGAGGATGAACCAGTCCGTCGAGTAGAGGAAGAAGACGAAGGCCGCGGGCACGGCAATCTAGCCGCGGCTACGACACTATTCACCTGGGCCGGGTTGGGTGCGATAATTGGGCCGGTTTTGTTATATAAATTATTTATTTGGTTAATTAATATTATTTGAGAATTTAAAATATAAAATATTATTTTGGAGAGTTAAAGATATAAATTTTATGGTGATTTTATAAGGTGTTGGTTTTGAAGTTTTATAAATAAGGAATTTGGAAAAGAATTTCAAGGATGGAAAGTGATTTAATAAATAAATCGAAAAAGGAATTTGGCGAGCATTTTCAAGGGTCGGAATTCCTAACTATTTAACGCGGATTTTGAAACGGTTTTGGAACTAACTTGGAAATCTGACTTCTTCGATGACTAACTAGCATGATGATATGATCGTTTGACTAACGATATGATATGTGTGACTAATAGCATGACTTGTGATGATTTATGATAAGAGGTTAAATGTTAGTTACTTATGATGATGATGTTGATGATGATGATGATGATGATGATGATGATGATGATGATGATGATGATATATTCATATGCTAAGTGTGAGTATGAAATGGTAATATGTGAATTTGGCTATGTATGATATGGAGGTTGTCTAAGCTAATTAGTTGACAAGTTATGTTGAATATGGTATGAGATAAGAGATGATTGATCACGATGAGATGAAAGTATGAAGGATGCAAACTTGTTTATCTATATGCTTGTATGAGTGTGTGATATATATGTTCAGAGTGGCTATAGAAGTATACTTAGTGAATTCTGGTTATGTATCTAGGTGATACTCTGTGATTGTGCTTGTTGTGTGTCGGGTTCCTATTTTGTTGTTCTGCTAGCGAGGTAAGTTCCGTCGCGGTTTACTCAGATTGATCAGACCTTTCCCTACTTATATGTGCATGATGTACTAGGTGCTACATTCATAACAGCATGCCATGTAGTATCATGCTAGGTTGCATTAATGTATGAGCATACTTATTCTTTATGCGTTTGTAAATAGAACGGTCATTATCTGTGAAGTCAGTAGAGTCTTTGCTAGGGTCATAGGACGGCCTAGTCCCATCGGGTCTCGTCCTGAGTCATTGAGCCGTATGGTAACACCTCTACTTATATTTCGAGCACGATGATTATGAACAATATGATGATGAATATGGCGACAAATATGATGACTATATTGAGCATGCTTACGAGTTGGGATAATTGGCTCCATAAATTGTATTCATGAGCTGGCTAGTCTCCGCCCTATCGAGAAGGGGGCGGTGGTAGGAGGGGATATGCCACTTGGCATTCTTTGCTAGGGCCGTATTTAATATCCTACATTTGCATTAGAAGCATGTTTTTAGGAACATCATAGCCTGTAAAGGAAAAGAGACCAAAAGACGCAAAAACCTGCTGAGAGAAAACGCCTTTTCGTCCAACCCCAACCCCAACCGTAGAATGAGCATCTGAAATTCATCTTATCTCGTTCAATTTCAAGTCGATTTGTACCCATTTCCTCCTAATATCTTTGATTTTGGGCACCATGGAAGCCGAAACTAAAGTGATGCGAATCCATATAAACCAAAACCCAGTCGTAGCTGTGAAAGAGCCGGAATCTCCATGTCTATGTGGTTTATATGGTAGAAAGCTAGAAGTGTTGATGGCCGAGTGGAGGGAAAGAGTCCCAGTTAGCAGAAATTTCAGAAAGCGCAGGAAAAAGACCTTCTTTTGGGGATGGAGGGGTCGGTCCCATGTTTCGTCATGGGTGCGTTCTCGAGGTCAGTCCGTTTCAAGGTATAGTTGTTGCCCGCACCTTAATTCTATTAGATATGGGCCTTCTGGGTTCCTTATCAAACTATCCCTTCGGGGATTTGGAAAACCTATGGTCTCAAATACAACGGTGGAAGCGTTTCTTGCCTTTTCACTCCCCACCTCCCGAAAGGGTTTGCAAACATTGAATGTGCATCAAAACTATGAAAATTTTGTTTTGAGATGGGTGACTTGGGGTCCCTTAGTATCGATCTGGTCGAATTATCAGACTGTGAAATTTGGTTCTTTCCTTAACTAGTTTTGTATTCTCTTGTGTTGTGACATGATAATTTCAAGCATGGACCAAGGATTGGTTTATGTGTTGATGCTCTCTTGTCTACTGCTAATCAAACACTGTTCAGACAACAATAATGTTACAAAGAACTACAACTCTAAGGGAATCTGCTGCCCCAATGATGGAGTCGCAAAATCAAGCACAATGTTGAGAAAAGGTTTGAAAATAAGGCGGAGGAAAATGCCTGCTTAATTTATCATAGGTATGTGTTACTACGCTGACAGATTTGATAGGAAGACAAATCAAATGGAGATCTAGGAATAGTGAAAAACTTAAAACTCTACGAGGTAAAGTCCATTGCTTTTCTTTCCATTTCTTTACTCTAATTCCTTTTTCAATAGGCTTCTCCATTCCTATTTTGTTTGGAGGGGCTCGAGTACTCTGTTTGATTGACTACATGCTTGCTGTCCACTCAGATCCCATGGTTTTATTTGTGGACGGCAATGGTAAATTAACATTTGTGATGATCCCGAAAGTGTTTTGAACAAATTGAAGATAAAAAACTAGATGAGGAGTTTGTACAATCCTATGATGTTGGGATTCAATGGGAAAAATATTCTGTGTTCAGGTACATCATGCCTGCGTAATTGATAGCTTGGGTTGGGTTTAATCGTTTCAACACAATCCCTAGTGATGGTTTCTTCGGGGCGAAAAGCACGGGTCTTCTTAAGGACCCTCGGCACAAAATGAGGGATGAGGCGGTAATCTTAATACTCGTTTTTTAGTTTGTCTTCCCTGCAGTTGTTCCTGGTAGCTCACCCTTGGTGAGGTATCAGTCGAGGTGGGCTGCAGTGGATAGGGCACAAATACCGGTTTCCTGGACGTGTCCAAAGGTCCTGCGAAGAATCGATGAGGATCCGCCCCGGCTGAAGGGAATTTTTGACAACCTTTTCAGGTATCTTACCGAAGAAAGGGGCAGTTTTCTTCTATTCATCAACCTTTGTAAGACTTTTATTTGCTATCTATATTGTAAGTGGTGTATTATTTGCCTCACTATTGTCCAAGGCCTTAACAGCATGAGTGCGCTACTTTAGAAATGGCTTATGTTAGGAAAAAAAATCTCAAGTGATACATCTATTGTTGACATGAATGAAAATATTCTTATGTATTTTCGATTGTTCAAAGCATCTTGGAATTTAGAATGGCTTGGCTTCAAAAATAAACTACCAAAGAAAATTTGTTACTGGCTTCTACGGAGTAAAACTTTCTCAAGGGCCATCAATCTCTTTTGGAATAAAAACATGTTATGGCATCAAAACTTTTTAAAGCATGATAGATTAATCAGGCTCTTTGAAGCTACTATGGTTCATAGGAGTAAACCCAATCTGATTGTCATCACCTATGGTTGGATTAAAAGTATCTCATTTGAACAAATTTCATTAACGATAGTCAGATTAAGCATCTTCGTCAACCACAACCTCAAAGTTTATATAACCCATCTGGAAATAAGTGGGGTTTGCTTTTTTGTGTTTCATCCAATTTACCCTGACTGTCCCCATCCTATAATTAGGTATCCCGACTGTAATCGTGTAGCGGGTACGAGTAACTGTTATAGCATAAACCAATTAATGGTGTTTAATTTTTATGGAAACAAGAAGTTCAATTTCAATAGGTATCTCTCTTTCTAAGTGAGACAAGTGTGGGTTTACCTCCATTTGATCAGCCCAGCTGTATCTGATTTCTTCAATTGCCCACATTAAGCCGATCGATCCTACCGTCTATGGTCAACAGTAAGGTTTATAAAAATCCAGCCCCTTTGATGTACTCTCAATCAAATATTAAAATTACTGTACTCGTTGATTATAGGAGTATCGAATTGGGTAAGCACTCGGCTGAAGCCTTTGGCGGAGGATTTGCTATTTATTTGGTTTTAAATCTTAAGCAAACTTGTTCTATTATGAGTCTTCCTCTTAGGAGAACTAGAAACTGGTCCGCTCGGTGCAAATCCATTTCGGAAGTCATCAATGTTTTTTGGATTAGGTATATTTTATTTGAACAAATTTCTTTAAAGCCTATTAAACTAAACGTAGAGCTTCACCATAGTTTCAAAGTATATAAAACTCAACTGGTTCGACCCTCTTGGCATAAAAGAGGCACAATCACATTTTGGTATCTTGCTCATTACTGGATCGACCCACATTCTAGCTACTTGTCAATCTACTTTTCCTTGAGCAACCATATGTGGGGTGAGGATCAATCCACAGACTACACAGTCATATCTTTAGATAAAGAATATGGGGTAAATTTCGGTACTTCAACCGAATCACCAAACAACTATTACAAAGCTTCCACTTTTTAAAAAAATCAAAATGAATACAAACTATTAGGCAACGGAAAAGGTGTTGGGATCAAACCTGTGATCGCCACACTTAAAACTAAGATTAAATGAAAATATGTGCCTGGAGCTGTAGAGGTATTGGTAAACCAACATTCTAGACCAACATTAACAATTTTCGTAAAAATGAACAAATCCATCTAATCGCTTTAACTGAAACGAAAACAGAAAGAATAATTGATGAGAAATTGTGGAGTAGCGCAGGGTTTGATAAAGCAGTCTGGTCTCTGGCCATTGGACGCTCTGGTAGGATAGGGGTACTATGGAAATCACATTTCCTTACACACGAAAAACTTTGTCTTGATAGACAATACGAGAGAATCATTACGATCAAATACAAAAACTTTAACTCAAATTTCTCCTTCATAATTATACTTGTGTATGGACCTCCGGATGAAAGAGATAAAGACAATTTTTGGTTTACGGTTAAAAATTTGATAACTTCTGTAGACCTGCCATGCATGGTGATAGGGGATATGAATGAGATTAGTTATGGTGAAGACAAGTTTGAAGGAGCAGAAATAAACTCTGCACGATTTAGACGACTTCTCGATCTTAAAGGATTATGTGCTCTACTTGAAATACCTTTTTCAGGGAGCCCTTACACATGGAGAAAGAAGATTTCAGAACCGGATAATATTCTTGAAAGACATGATAGAGCAATTGTTCAACATCAGTTTCTGGAGGAATTCCCAAATCTACAAATTACTCACCATGCATTCACATCGTCTGTCCATTGTCCCATCTCCCTAGATTTAAGTAATGGTGAAATACATAAGGCCCAACCTTTAAAAATTGAAAACATGTGGCAACACAGGAAAGACTTTCGAAATATTGTGAAACAAGCATGGAGAGCAAACTGCAATGGTTCAGCAATGTTTCAATTGTCTTTTAAGACAAAAATTTAGAAGGCACAATCCATAGAATGGAATAGAAAAAACATCGGAAACATTTTCCGACAATTAAATGATGTCGAAAAAAGTCTTCTGGACTTACAAAAGAAGACACCAAATTGTCAAAAAAACATTCATGTTGTCTAAACAAACGAATTTACTTAAGAAAAAGGAACCATTACTAGCTTTCCATAAGAAATTCTGGATTCAAAGAGCAAAAACTAAACACCTAAAACTTTCTGACACAAACTCAGGATATTTCTATAGGACAGCAACAGGGAGAAGAAATAGAAAGATTATTAGAAACATTGCAACTGCAAATGGAGCCCAAATCTTCGGAGAAGAAAATATTTGAAAAGAAATTCAATAGGATTTTGAAAGAAGATTCAAAAAAGATGGGGAGAACAAATCAAATCTCTCAAATTATTTATCCTTGATAAATCCCTCTATTACTGAGTGTGAAAATGAGGAACTGATAAAACCGGTTACAAAAGGTGAAATTAATAAAGCAATATTTAGCATGGGCAAAAATAAGTCCCCTGGTCCTGACGGGATGACGGTGTAATTTTATAAAACTTATTGGGACATTGTTGGCCCCTCAGTGATAAAAGCAACCAAAGGCTTCTTCCAATCAAGTAAACTGCTTAAACAAATAAACCACACATTTATTACCCTCTTACCAAAATGTGATAACCCAGCTACAACAAACAATTATAGACCAATCAGCATTTGCTCAACTATATATAAACTAATTTCAAAAATCATAACTAATCGCCTAAAAGGTGTGATTAGGAAGCACATACACCCATTACAAGGAGCCTTTATATCTGATCGAGCAATTCAGGATAATATACTAATCGCACATGAGATCTTCCACACATTTAAAAACAGAAAAGGAAATGAAGGATGGATGGCGTTAAAACTAGACATGGAAAAGCATACGATCGTGTTGACTGGGACTTCTCCTTTCCAATCCTGGATAAATTCGGTTTCTACCCAAATTTTATAGGATGGACAAAAGAATGTGTAGAGACAGTCTCATTCTCAGTTTTGGTAAACAATGGTCCTATAGACTTATTTAAACCAACTAGGGGAATCAGACAAGGAGATCCGTTGCTTCCTTTTTTATTCATCTTGGGTTCAGAAATCCTTGCTAGAAAATTACAAGCCGAGGCATCAGCGGGTTCAGGTACCGTTGGCTTTAGATTCGGCAGAGACTGCCTCAGTGTATCTTTCCTTGCTTTCACGGATGATATCATGATCTTTGCAAAAGCCACATCAACTGCAAGAAAAAATATCAAGAAAATTATTGATGAATACTACAAATTCTCGGGTTAAAAGGTTAATTTTCACAAATCCTCGTTCCAAACAACTAGTGGTGTACCTAGAACTAGAGTTCAAGAACTAGAGTGAAGCCTACAAATTCCACATACAAGATCACTAGAAAACTATCTGGGGTGCCCCATTATTAATGGAAAGGTGAACCGAGAAACCTTAGAAAGGAATTGTATGCAAATCTAAAGATCAACTTTCTAAATGGAGGGCTAATGCCCTCTCCCAACAAGGCAGAGATGTCCTAATCAATTCAAATCTTTCGTCAAAACCTCTCAACACAATGCAAAGTTTTATGTTGTCAACCAATATACACAAAGAACTAGACCAAATCAACAGAACTTTTTCTGCAACAAAGACCTCCAATATACTCCACTTATAAGCTAGGATAGAATCTGCAAGCCAAAAAGTAAAGGTGGAATCGGGCTTCAAAAATCTAAAGATTTGAATGAGGCTCTACAAATGAAATTATTGTGGAAAATTCTTGCCGAACCTAATGACTATTGGATAAAACTGATAGGATATAAATATCTGAAAACACAGAGCTTCTACAATGTAATATAAAGGGCAATACTTCCTAGCGGTGGAGAAACCTATGTCGGCTCATAGATAAATTCACAAAAGGCCTAATATGGTCTGTAAGAGATGAGAGACCGATTCACTTTTGGACAGACAACTGGTTGTCAACAACCCCTCTTTTAGGGAAGATAAACACACAACAAAGAGTCAATATTAATCAAAAGGTCACTGACTATATAATGAATCGAAAATGGTGGATTGAGAAACTAAAACTGGAATTCGATAACACAATTGTAAAGGAAATAACAGATGTTCCTCTCCCTATCTCGCCATTCCCAGATAGACTTTTCTAGTGGCCGGATAGAGAGGGTTGGTTCACAACAGCAAGTGCTTTAAAACTCATTACAAATTCTGACAATGTGACAGACGACCCCAATTCATGGATATGGAAACTAAATATTCCCCCAAAGATTAAAAATTTTATGTGGAAATTAGTTCAAAAGGGGCTCCCAACGACATCTCGACTATCTTAGAGGGGTGTTTATGTCCCAACTCCCTGTAAAATGTGTAAAACCATTTTGAAAATGAAGCACATTTGTTTTTGGAATGTTATCTCGTAAAATATCCTTCTTTGCAAGTACAATCAATCCAAAACATCACACCCAACATACTAAGAAACACAAGAGACATTAAAGTGATCATAAGTACCTTAGGAGATAAACTCAATACCACAGAGAAAGAAACACTAGCTTTTAAATGGTGGACCATTTGGTTTTACAGAAATCAGATAACCTTTCGGGATGACCATATACCATCAAACATAGAAACACAATTGTTCATCATCACACTCTGAGAGAACTGGAGAAAAGCATGTAAGCAAGAGGAAGATATAGGAATTGAAACTGCAAAGGACAAGTCTAGTCTAAAAACCAACAAATCAAAAATAAATGTAGAAAACCGAGGATTGGTTTCATGAAACTAAACTTTGACGGATCTTCTTCAATCATGGCTGAAAGTACCACGGGGTATATTATCTGTGATTGGGAGGGGAAACCCTTTACTTTGGGATACAAACTTATAGGCAACCAAACTCCTCTTATGGCAGAAGCCCTCGCCCTGAGAGAAGGACTACTTGAAACTAGAGAAATCCAGATCATAAAACTCGAGATTAAAGGAGACATGCAGATCATCATTAACCACCTCACAAATAAAGGAAAATGTCCATGGGAAATTGAACTGACTATGGGAGATATCAAAACAATCATTCAACATTTTCAAGAAGTATCCTTCTCGCATGTCCCTTGTTAGGAGGAGGAAATCGAGTTAAACAAATATAAATATAAATGCAAACCCAATCCTTTATCCGTGCAAAAAATTTCAAGACTTCCTCCCGCTGTAGTAGAAGGTAGTATGATCGATCCACGAGGAAGCGTGTCAGCGGGATCCTAGATAGTCTCAGAAAGCTCACGTCTTGATTGACCAGAAGCCTCGATCTCGAGTTGGGTACTCGACATCGACCTGGGCTGTCAATTTTTACTGCAACAGAAAACCTGCAGAAACAAAAACTAGAAGTCGATATCGACTAGGGGTGTGGATATCGATGTCAGTAGCATTGTCTACCTGGCTCAGAATACTTTAAGACTCGATATCATTCTCAGGAGCAGGAAGAAAGTGAAGTCGACACAGGAAACCATCGACTCAGACCGGATAGGTCGATATCGAGCTGGATGGTCAATCTCGAGTTCCTGCAGTGGTTGGTAACGATGTCGGCAAAGAAGGCCGAAGACAAATATGATGGCAGAAGGAGTATGAAAAGAAAAGAACAGATTTTTATGGTTGAATAAAATAGATAAAAGGGAACTCCTAAGGCTAGGGTTTACCACAATGTTAACCAATGCATGCGTAAGGCAAAAAAGACGGACAATTGCGCTATCTCACCCGAGGGACAAGCTTTTGTCGTACACCAACGATTAGGAATACTCTTGCAAATAAACCTAATTTTCTCTACCAATTTTATGTTTATAACTCAAGTTGTTAACATGAATCCTTTTTCTTGTGATAAGGACTAAACATAGAATCGTAGGAGATGATATAGACACAACGATATCAACATCAAGTGCTTACCTCAAACACGCATGGCTAACGTCGGGCTCACCCCGATCCTAGAAGCTTGGGGAACTACACACACTTCATCGCAGTAAACACCATTGATAGAAAACTTGCATTAATATAATCTCCTAAACTTTACAATCGAATGCCGGCTTTAGCAAACGCCAAACCCTAAAGATTCTCCTACTCTCTACTCTATTGATTGTTGTTGTGTTGTGGAATGAATAAAAGACCAGCCCCTAGGGGTTTATTTATAGCCTACTAATCCTTGCTAGCCAAGGAAAGTAGTTCTAATCCTATTAAAACTTCTATCTACAATTCTATCCCATCATAGATAAGATGAAACATTATTATGATAAATATCTAAATAACTAATAAATATCTTAGGGTAAAAAGGAAACAACCTAAGACATAATCTATCTAAATAGATATGATAAAACGTGGCTTAGTGGTAGATCTCCAAATCTGCGTCTTTAAAGCGCGTGCAATCCGTGTCAAATTCCACTCGATATCGACCTAATGATTCGATATAGAGGTCTCTGTGTCTATGTCGATGTCAACACTTTCACTCGATCCGTGTCAAATTCCGCTCGAAAGTCTTCACTTCACTCGAGCTCTGGGTCTATGTCGATGTCAACACTTTCACTCGATATAATGTTGTGTCGAGTGGTCTTTAGTGGCTCTGTGTGGTCTGTCTCGACGGTAAAGGTCCACGTCAAGTTGTCCAGTCGATCTCGATCTGTCTGGTCGATATCGACCTCTTCTCTGCATGGCTTGGCTTTCTCGTTTTGACTCTGATTCCGCTCCAATTCCTACATATTTAGACCAAAACATGTGCAGACTCTATTTCTTGCACGTTAGCTCATTCTACACAAATTTGCGTTATTCTTAACCTTTACTTTAGGAATTGTTCGTTTAGGGGAGGTGATTCGCTTAAACAAAATATCAACTAAATATCACAACTAAGCCAACTCCCTGTTCAAGCAAATAAAATACAAGAATCCCTCCTGATGAAGTGGTAGGGTAATTCAGGATCGAATCCACGAGGAGGTATGTCAGCGCTTCCTTAGTTGCAATCACGATCAAGCTTTCGATCTCAGGAGACACTCAATATCGAGGTGTATGGTCGATATCGACCTCAGTTTTGGTCGATTTCAAGTGAGATTCCTACAGAAGACAAAAGCAAACACAGTCGACGTCGAGATGGACTTCGATATCGATGTTAGTGCTCAATATCGACCCTGCCAGTCGATGTCGATGTCTGTAACAGAAACTGTGTACCAACCTAATGTGTCGTAAATGATGTCCGAAGAGCTTAGAATGGTTTTGGAAAGGTGGACAGAAATAAAAACTCAAACTTTTTATAAGAATTCAATTAACTAAAAGGTTCCAAGGTCGTGGATTCATGCCACAACGATAATCATGCAAGTATGATGCTAAAGTTATGAAATTTAATGTCTTTCCATTAAATAACTTTCGTTACCAATACTTAGGTGATTAGAGGCTCTCGCATAATTCCTAAGATTTACTATCCAATTCATGAGTAATCCAAGTTCACAATATCATTGGCTTTCGCTTCAAAAATGCAAATAATGAACCTCCTTAACTTTCACAAAGGATCATGCATAGGATAGAAGACGGAATCGCATAAAAATCATACATTTGATGCACTTACCCTACATTGCTATCGTCGGGCTCACCCCGACCCTAGAAGTGGGTTGACTACTCGCGCTTCATCGTTGAACTCATCATCATCATGGAAAAGAAACTACTTTGATTAAACTTTGAAAGAAAGAGTACACCGAACAAAGCCACTCCGCTCTCGCTTACACAACTCCAATCGGCCCTCTCTCTCTCTCTCCTAACTCGTTACTTACTGTAATTGAAACTCTATGTGCTTGAATGTGTGTGCTGATTGTGTGTTTGTGGATGCATAAACTCAGCCCTAATGGCCTCTAGATATAGATTTCAAATCTTGCTAGCCAAGGATTCGAAAACCTATTTTTATTCTCTAAGATAAAACTTAATAAAGTAAAACTAAAAACTCCTTGGTAAAACTCATAAAGGATAAAGTCTGGAGCATTGAATAGAAGATCTCGACATTTGGATAAACTTGCAAAGCTTCGGATAAAATTCTATCAAAAACTGAGTCGAATCTTTCTGCTAGCAACATCGATATCAACCTTGGACCTCGATATCGACCTTCTCTTTATCGTATCTCGAGCAGTCCTTCTCTTCCTCGGATTGGCATTCGACTTCTATCAATATCATCGACTTAGGCCACTCGGTATCGACCATCAGACATCGATATCGACCTTGTTCTGTCGACATGCTCTGTTTCTCCTTTGCTCGATTCCTGGTTGCTCTGTTTCACTCGATGTCGAGGTTAATCATCGATTTTGACCTCTTCAGTAGACTTTGAGTTCTTTTTCTGCTCTTCTTCTCTTGTCCAAATCTGTCCATTTTCGTCTCGATTTCTGCAAAATCACATAAAAACTCGTGCAGACCTCTATATTTGATAATAATGCATAAACTACACTAATCTTATCATTACCCCACTAATATGCATGAAAATGATGATAAAATGGACTTAAATGTGCATAGAAAATATGGCAATTTGCGCACATCAAGAATCGAATGGAATATGAAGTCAGAACATGCGAATAAAAAGACACTAAATATGTAAATCAAAATACCCCATACTTAGAGTTGCTTGTCCTCAAGCAATAACCAAGCAATAACCAACACCTACAACACACCCTTCAAGTCTTCGCCCTTGTCAAAGGCAACATCATAAATGGTAGCAAAGCAGAGCAAGTGAATTTAACGTCATCACACATATATGAGCGATCCATAGGCATATGCAATATTTAATCCAACCTCACATGGATAATATGTTTGCACTCAACTTTCAATGTGTTTAGGCTATCAAGATCAACTCTCAACTCGATTCCATATACAAACTCATAAATATTATAATTTATAATAATCTACTTCGCAACCAATTATGTAAATGCAATAAGAACCATCAGAAGGACTTTCGCTCAATGGAAGACTTCAAAGAAGACTCCATTCGGCGGGGTTGTAATGGGGCTTGGTAAGAAATAAAGGGTATGAAATTATTTGGCTATGTGGTGCTTATTAAAATTCAGGAATCAAGACTCCTAAACTTTAACACAACTCATCCAAATCATATCTCGTAAAATAATGCTCCAAACTTGCTTTCCATGAAGAACTTCAACCTTTTTTCAAACCCTAATATGCTGCTAAAAATATAAATCTCGTAGAAAATAAAAGAACTAAGGGATAATTGGCTCATGCACTAAATATAATATAATTGCTCTTTCTTCGATTTTTTATGTAATTAAATAAATAAATGTGTGCATTTATATGGTGAGCCAAAAATCCTTTTACAATATGCGTCAAAATGCAAATATATACCAACCCATAATTCTTTGCTTAAAACTAAACATATGCATTTTCTTTCCACAATGCATTATTCTAGCCATTCTAAGTCTCAATTCCCAAATGGGGGTCAAGCTCAATTCGGCTAGGGATAATTTTGTGGAGTTTCCAATATAAGGCTCAGGCTAATGTTCTGGCTTCAAGTAGAGATAATGCAGGGTAGATAAAGAGAGGATAAAAATGGATTAAAAGATGTCTCCATCATTTAATTCTCATAAACATAAACATATATATGCATTGGCTTTGAATAACTATCATAACATTTAGAGATGCATAGGAAGAGTAAATACACTCAAGAAAGCAGAGGGATTTTTAACGTTCTCCCTATAGGCCAAAATTCTCACTAGGAAAATTTTGTTGGATTTTGCTTTTTAGCCTAGGATCATATGTGCTCAGTTTCATCACAAGTTCACAATCTACATAAAAACAATTTTAAGGACTTAGGCTAAAGCATCCAAATATGTCATAGGATTTACATGATCAAGTCAGCTATTGATTTTTAATCATAGGACATCTAAGTAGGGTTTAAAACAAACTAATAAGGTAAATATGCATTTTTTGGGTTCTTTTTAACATTTTCTAATTTTTTTTAATAATTATTTTTTGAATTTTCGCATTTTTATGAAAGTAAGAACTAAGAACATGAATGCAAAACAAATAGAGGAAAGCCAAGATGTGACCGTAAGACTTGTTTCATCCCCACCCCATACTTAAAATATACAGTGTCCTCACTGTATTAAAAGAAAAACAAAGGTGAAGAGAGAAACTCACATAACAACCTATGGATTTAGGTCGATTTCAGGTTAATTCGATGCCAGAAGTCGATGTCGAGTAAGGTAGTCGATGTCGACTACATCTGTCTGTTTCGAGGAAGAAGTTGAAGTCGAGGGTTGCCAGGTGAGGTCAATATCGAGGGGCCTACTCAATATCGATTGCATTGTTGTGTTCCTGAGTGATCGAGATCGATCACAGATGATGGCTTGACCCTAGGTAGTCGATTTCGACCGGCTTAGTCGATTTCGAGTGCCTCTGCAGTGGGTTCTTATCTTCTTCGTCGTTCCTTTTGCTTTATAACCTGAAATTCTTGTTATATCATAAAGATAAAGCCACGAAATATCAAAGTTTCAAAATCCAAATACAAAATTTAAAATCCTAAAAACCATCTAAGCGAAATTTAAAGTTTTATGTACACGCTCTAGATTTTTGAGTCGCTAGGCCGACTTCTTCATCAATGCGCATAACCCTTTAAAATAGGGACCCTTCAAGGTTGTTCCTTCTCCTGGATCATCTATGTCCTTTTGATAGTAGCTAAGCTCGGCAACCAAGGCTTTTTCTTCGTTAGGTTCTTTATTGGGCGCTTTCCTTCTCTTTCGTGACCTAACTTTGGAAATATGGGCAAACCATGGAGCTTTGACCCTCCGATTAGTTGAATTATAAGTAATGGACATATCAGAGTTAGGGATCATACCTGAGCCTACCTTTTCGTGCCCGAAATAGAGATCTCTGGGCTGAAGGTCAGTCGATCTCGAAAGGACGGTGTCGATCTCGAGTGCAGAGGTCGACGTCGAGTGGGTGTGGTCGACATCGGCAGTGGGGATCCCATACTTAAGCTCCTGGAAACTCGGTGGATCATTAGTGTCCCTCGACATCGAGTTAGGGGGGTCTACATAGAGTTGTTTCGTCGATTTCGATTGGGTGAAGTCAATCTCGACACTCTTTACAGTTTCCGTCCTTGCCAACAAGAATTTATGAAGCTCCTCCTTTGTAGATGAGAGGGCAACTTCCTCTAGCCGCTTTGTCTCGCTCATCGTAGGGTTGAAGCAAAATTCGACGACCTCATTGTCGATTGTGAATGTAATGGTGGCATTCCTCACGTTGATGTTGGTATCCGCCATTGCTAAGAATGGCCTACCAAGGATGATAGGCACAATAGAATCTTCTGGCATGTCCAACACAATGAAATCCGTGGGTATGAAGAACTTTTCCACTTTGACATGGACATCATCCACAACCCCTGTTGGTCTCACGAAGGAGTAGTCCACCATGTATAGCTTCATGTCGACGGGCTCCAATGCTCATACGCCCACTTGTTGCCATATCGACAGGGGCATCAAACTAATACTAGCCCCAAGATCACAAAGGGCTTTGAATTGATGCATACCTACCGCTACCATTACCGCGAACTTGCCTGGATCGCCATGCTTTTCAGGGAACTCAATGGAATTGCATTCGCCGGTGATCTCTAAGATGGACCTCTTCTTCGATAAGATGTCCTTCAGGAACCTCATGTAGGTCGGCATCTCATTTAGCGCTTCCGTGAGTAGGATGGTGAGGTTGAGTCCTTATAGGATCTTCACGAAGCGTCTAAATTTGGTGTCCACCGGATCTTGCAGCGCCTTGGAAGGAAAGGGGAGTGCTTTGGATGGCTTCAGAGGAAAAGTGGTCGACTTCTACTTTCTGGACTGGTCGGCATCGACATCAAGGGGGTCGATATCGATATGGGTGGTCGACCTCGGAGGTGTCTGAAGTTGTTGTCGATATGCAGAGGTATCGATGTTTAGTTGGGGGATGATATTGACTGGTGCACTCGATATCGAGTGCCTCTTTGGCTCCGTAGTGGGCTTCGTAGTGGGCTCGACATCGATATGGTGATCAACGTTGACAGGGCCCTCGACATCGATTGGGGTGTGGACATCGACTGCGTCTTCAGCGACTTCTCCTTTGCTTCGTGGCTCGTGCAATTGACTTCCACTCCTTAGATTGATAGTGGCAATGTGCTCGACTTGTCCCTTAGGATTTTCTTGTGGTTGTCCAGGGAAGTTGCAGGGTGGATTTGGGATTTGCGCCGCCAATTGACCAAGTTGGGTATCCATGCTTTTCCTCCTAGTATCCATCTCCCCCATGCGGGCTTTAAGTCCTTGAAGTTGGTTCTAGATAGCGTTGCTAGATTGTTGACTTGCAGCTTTGTTCCTCCTTAACTCATCTATGATGAGTTGGAAATCATCCCTTTGTGGCTCTCTCTCCAGATGGCGTGGAGCTCGGTAAGAAGGAGGATCCCTGGGGTTGTATTGGGGTGGTTGATTTCCCCAGTTTTGGTACCCCTGGCGATTGGGATTCCTCATATACCTCACCTCCTGAGGAGTCTCCGTTATATCAACTTTCTCCGTGTCTCTCAGAGCCGCATTCGGCGCAGGGTTGGTTGGTGGAGAGGAATTTCACTTGCTTTTGAAGTCTCCTGAGTTGATCTTGCATGAATTGTGCTTTGACGTCAGGATCAATCTCCTTGGAGAGCTCATAGAGTGGCATCGATGGGGCAAGCCTTGAGTCAGAGGCCACAAGAGTCCCATATGTGTTGACAAATTCTACTAGCCTCTCTATAGTATCCCAAGCTTGTTGTGGCAAGAGCTCAAGATACCCATAAGAGGTGTAGGTGTTGATCCTCTCCTTAGTAGCTACGTCCAGGGCATTGTAGATTATCTCCTAGATGACGTATGGTGGTTTCCCGTGCGTAGAGCAGGACCTCATCAGCTCATTAAATCGCTCTCACACTTGCGCCAGAGTATCATGTGGCTTTTGTTTAAAAGCTATGATCTTCTAACAAATAACCGCCATCTTGGATGGTGGAAAGAATTTGTTTAGAAAGGCATCCTTGACTTCATCCCACGTGCATAGCGATGTTGGGGCTAGGCTCTCCAACCATGCTAGTGCTTTCCCTGCAAGAGACCAACGAAAAGCCTTTAGTTTAACGTATTCAAGGCTTTTTCCATCGGCAATAGTATCACATATATCGAGGAAAGTTGTAATATGCTCTAGAGGGCAATCATTAGGTTTTCCTTCAAATTGATGTCGCCTAATTTCAGTTAAGAAGGTAGGTTTAATTTCAAAATTAGAAGGAGGGATAAGAATTGTCGATTCAGGCACTAAGAGCACAGAGTGCATATATTGCTTGGCATTCAGAGGGAGGGAATTGATTTGGGCTTCATATTGCCTTCTCGCTACCTCCCTATAAGCAAGCTCTCGTTGTGTCGCCGCTCTCGTTGTGTCGCCTCTCTAGTGGTGAAATCCTCGACTTGCTTCCTTAGACGCTCAATCTGCTGAGCCTAGGTCTCTTGGTCTGCCATGATTCTCGGTACTCGGGACCTTAGATGGAGATAGTGTTCACAGTCTTCTACTCCTTTGAATTCAGTTGTGCGATCAGCGCGTCGCATGTACCTATAAAGCATAACTCAAAGGAAGATGTGAGAAAGACTACTAGGGCGTGATTGATCGCTTCCCCGGCAACGGGGCCAATTTTTTTAGGAGGAGAAAATCGAGTTACACAAATATAAATATAAATGCAAACCCAATCCTTTATCCGTGCAAATAATTACAAGACTTCCTCCCGCTGTAGTAGAAGGTAGTCAGGATCGATCCACGAGGAAGCGTGTCAACGGGATCCTAGATAGTCTCAGAAAGCTCACGTCTTGATCGACCAGAAGCCTCGATCTCGAGTTGGGTACTCGACGTCGACCTGGGCTATCGATTTCTACTGCAATATAAAACCTGCAGAGAAAAAAACGAGAAGTCGATATCGACCAGGGGTGTCGATATCGATGTCAGTAGCAATGTCGACATGGCTCAGAATACTGCCAATTGACATAGGGCACTCGATCACGAGTATAAGACTCGATATCGAGCTCAGTAGCAGGAAGAAAGTGAAGTTGACACAGGAAACTGTCAATGCAGACTGGATAGGTCGATATTGATCTGGTTGGTCGATCTCGAGTTCCTGCAGTGGTTAGTAACGATGTCGGCAAAGAAGGCCGAAGACAAATAGGATGGCAGAAGGAGTATGAACAGAAAAGAAAAGATTTTTATGGTTGAATAAAATAGATAAAAGGGAACTTCTAAGGCTAGGGTTTACCACAACGTTAACCAATGCATGCGTAAGGCAAATAAGATGGACAATTGCGTTATCTCACCCGAGGGACAAGCTTTTGTCGTACACCAATAACTAGGAATACTCTTGCAAATAAACCTAATTGTCGCTACCAATTTTATGTTTATAACTCAAGTTGTTAACATGAATCCCTTTTCTTGCGATAAGAACTAAACATAAAATCGTAGGAGATGATATAGACACAACGATATCAACATCAAGTACTTACCTCAAACACGCATGGCTAACGTCGGGCTCACCCCAACCCTAGCAGCTTGGGGAACTACTCGCACTTTATCGCATTAAACACCATTGATGTAAAAGAGAAAACTTGCATTAATATAATCTCTTGTACTTTACAATCCAACGCCGGCTTTCGCAAACGCCAAACACTAAAGCTTCTCCTACTCTCTACTCTATTGATTGTTGTTGTGTTGTGGAATGAATAAAAGACAAGCCCATTGCTAGGGCTTTATTTATAGCCTACTAATCCTTTCTAGCCAAAGAAAGTAGTTCTAATCCTACTAAAACTTCTATCTAAAATTCTATCCCATCACAGATAGGATGAAACATTATTCTGGTAAATATCTAAATAACTAATAAATATCTTAGGGTAAAAAGGAAACACCCTAAGACATAATCTATCTAAATAGATATGATAAATCGTGGTTTAGTGGTAGATCTCCGAATCCGCATCTTCAAAGCGCGTGCAATCCGTGTCAAATTCCACTCAATATCGACCTGATGACTCGATATAGAGGTCTCTGTTTTGGCTCGACAGTCTTCACTTCACTCGAGCTCTGGGTCTATGTCGATGTCGACACTTCCACTCGATATGATGTTGTGTCGAGTGGTCTTTAGTGGCTCTGTGTATTTTGTCTCGACGCTCAGGGTCCACGTCGAGTTGTCCATTCAATCTCGACCTGTCTGGTCGACCTCGACCTGTCTGGTTGATATCGACCTCTTTTCTGCTTGGCTTGGCTTTCTCATTTTGACTCCGATTATGCTCCAATTCCTACATATTTATACCAAAACTTGTGAGGTATTTGCCCCTCTGGTCAGCCGTCCCTCGAAGGACGGCATAGATCGTTTTTGTGCTTATATAAACTTTGAAAGAGATCATATTAGCCTCATTGATTTCTTTTGTGCTGAGTGCTGCATGCTTAGGCTAGGAGCCTGATTGGTATGTCCTGACTGGGATTGCGGGAGAAACCTTATTCCTATATAGCCGGGTTTCCAGTTTTGGGCGGAACAGTCGTTTTGTTTTTCAAACCTCCTTCATGATCCCAATTCTGTCGTCCGTCCCACAAAAATGTCTAGGTGTGTTGGTAAGGGTTGAGGAGTGTCCATTCCCTTTTGTCCTGATTCCTATCCCGCGTCTCAAATCTTGATGATCATATCGAGTCTTCTTACAACGTTCTTGTGGGGAAGGGGTTAGCAGGTGAATTGCATTCGGGATTTGGGTTCGAGTACCTGGTTACTTGAGAGTATGGTGGGAAATGGTCGTTGACGTAATCCTGAGCATAGAGAGTGAGTTGTCTTATTAGGTCATCCTTCTCAATTCTCGTAATGGGCAACCAATGTCTTCTTTCCGCGATAAGTCATACTAGATCCCCACGGGAAAAGGGGTGATGAGTCACTAGGGGTGAATCAATGGGTGCCCTTAGGAATTTCTTTCTGATTATAATATCCGTTCATATGATCACATGAGTTGGTGTGTTACTGTATTCACAACATGTATTATGTAGATGATCATTAATATGAACTTGTGCCTTTGTCGTTACATCATGATTTACTTGGCTTCTTGTATTATCGTGCTAGTGATTGAAGAAATGTATGAATCACGTGTTATGAATCCGCATGATTGTTGCTCTCTCTTGAAATAGGTTCCTGATAGTATGATCGCCCCCCTCTCATTATCCTTGTAATGTGGTTTTCTTAGCTGTAGAACAGTGTTACAATCCGATGCTCATTATTGCCTCCTATGATGACTCATTCCTATATGCTTATAAATCTATCGCTCCATGATCTCCTCTTTGTTACTATATGATAATCCCTCATGATTTCCTGAACATATGGCCTGTCATTTTGCATGACCACGCACCACGGTATATCCTGATCTCGTGTATGCATGAAACATAAACATTATGCTTAATTCATTTAGATCACCCTTGACTATGCCCATGTCTTGCCATGTGTCACCAGTATCATATAGTACCTATGCTTTCCAAATGTATCTTGTCACACGGTTTCATGCCCTAATTATCCTGTCATGTGAACGTTGTTACCATAGGATGTGATAGATTACAATACCACCTTTATATGTATTATTCATGGCATCTAATCCGATTATTATGATATATCTCAACATGCTTGCATTTGACTTCTCATTGTTATGACTTGTTTATGTGTATGCCATATATGAGCCATTGTTCCTACATGAGAAGTGATAGGTTGCTAGATCGTCTCGCACGTGCATTTTTATAGAATTTGAGCATTTTCCCTCTACGAATACATGTCATGTATTCCTTGCGGTAGGTACATACTAGTATTCTATGAGGTGACCGGTATGCTTCGTGGTTGATATTTGTTTTGTTTCCGCAACTATAACCCCATAGATTTCCATAAGGGCATCATTGTCATTCTAGGGTAGAAACCTTGTCTTTAGTCTCATTGGTATTAATCCATACTTGACTCCACCTGGAATTTGGGTTATCTGCCTTTTTCTCTCCCCTATCTCCGCTAACTTAAAATCATTTCGCGCTACTTTTGAAGAACGCCGACACGGAAGGGAGAATAGGCAGTTAGATAGCACTAAAGCGGGAGAAGCGTGGTGGGCCCATGACCCACGGGCCCCAGAATCAACGTTATCGGTGGCACTGAAATACGAGCGTGTGTCAAGGAACGCGATAACTAAACCTGGTATTTCTTAAGAAGAAGGAGTGTACTCCGTTCGAGTTACTTACCTCTTCTGTGCTGATTGTGAGTGATGGTGTGCGATAGGTGTGAAACAGATATAATAACGAATTTCGATATGTTGACATTTGATGTGCTGAATGATAGTGAATATTGCCTGGTTGCCTTTTGCCTACGATGATGAGCTTCGATGCACTAATATTCTGACATGTTGACATTCTGAGTTAGTGAGTATTGCCTGATTGCTTTTGCCAATAAGATGTGAATTCTAAGTGCTGGATTCCTGATTTGGTAATTGGTAATGAAGATGATTTGGTGATAGCAGATGCTAATGATTTGATTGTAGTGATATTCTAGTGATTAGGACATAGGGAATATGTTTGATGGTTCTCCTTTCTTGATCAGGTGGTATGATATTCTTTTGTAGAATAGTCGGAGAGTGATAAGAGAAATAAAAGCCTTAGGGTTCGATCGATGATGGTGTGGGGTAGAGTCATAGGAATAAGACCTTAGCTTAGTTGGAATTAGGTGAGTTCAAGGACTGATAGGAGATGGTGGTTAGGAATTTTCATATGAGCCTTCTAGGTAGGCTTTAGGTGGGGCATAGGATGAGAGTGGCAAGATTGCGTAAATGAGGTTTTAGTATAGGTGAGCATTTTGATCGAGGGATTTTATAGGAAGGATGTGATGATCGATGGGTTATCGTACTAAGGAGTAGTAGGAATGTTGTTAAGGAACTAGTCTTGGATGGCGATAAGGCTTGAGTAACTAGGATTGCTTGAGAAGTTGTAGACCTTGGGGTTTAGAATAGCCGAGCTATGAGTAGGAATGATTTTTGGTAAAGGAATAAATTATGGATATCGCTAAGGCTCGAGTGGCTAGAATTGTCGAGGTATTAGGAAGGAACAAACGAGTTTTGGAGGAAGGGCTATAGGTGAGTAAAGGATATTGTTAGGGTTGATCGTAGGTCTGATCGATTCGGATTTGGAGGTAAAATATCTGAATGACGAGTATGGGAGATAGTCTAGGTGGAAAATATCAAAGTACTAATGATTGTGGAAATAGGGAATACCAATGGGTGTGGAATTTTGGGAATTCAAAATAGATTGTAATACATTGGGTAAAAATTTAAGAAGGATAACGTAGAGATGCTCTGAGGGAATGATTGATAGTAAAGGTCATTAAGAGGTAAGGTGTCGTTATTGAGGATTCTAGTCTAAGGTAAACTAGGAAAATGAGACAATAAGGAACTAGAATGAGGCGACTTGTGGAATTGTTATCATTTGGGAAGAATAGTGTAATTTTGAACGATGAATTAGAGTTGGGAGTAAGTGAAAATATTGTGACCTTTGGGAAATGAAGAGATGTGATTCGGATAAGAGATGTCCCGATGAGTTAGCTGGGCTAAAAATGTTTGTTGGTTATTTGGGAATAGATGCGGGTGAGAATGAACTTGGAGATTCGTGGTTACATGTTTAGAACTAGATGGCTCTCTGATTTTGAATTTGATGAGTGAAGGCAATTGAGTATTGCTAGCGGGGTGAGATGCTTATGTTGCCTTGGGTTATGTAAGAAGTGTAAGAAACAAACCTTGTTGTGAAATATTGAGGATATAGGTGTGGGAATGCTCGTGTATGAAGATTGTCAATAGGAGTTGATTCATTAGAGGTGGATTAGTAGTGAGTACGCTTATTGGTTTGGGAAGTAGAATATAGATAGTGAAGAAGTTCTGGAGTATACTCTTAGGGATAATGATCAAATGGATTTTAAGGACATAAGAGGAATAAATGAATTTGTTAGGAAACATCTAGGTTGAATGCACAAATGATATAGGCCTTGATGAGAGTTTGAGGTGCTAATCTTGATCTATTATTATTGGAGAGTTATGAGTTCCGATATATAGTTAACTTGGTTAGGTGGGGAGTTGGGAGTATGAGCTTGTGATCTTGTGTAAATTGACTCTTAGAGGATTCGTTAACCTAATCCTTGAGGTGTATTGCGGATGAATTGAGAATAGGTTTTAACCTTTGGACTTGTATGAAAGGAATTGAAGAGGATGTCTATAGGTTTGGCTATAAGAGGAACGAGATGCGGCTGTACTTGAGGATTTTAGCATAAATTGGTTTGTTGGACATAGCTGAGGCTTGCTTTTGATTTCTGGAGCTCGATATTGGGGTGTGAGTATGCTAGTTCATCGATGTAACAATATGTGATATTGATATGATTGATATGTTGCCATTGTGTGAGATGAAATGCCTGTTATAACGGATTTTGTTATGTGACATGTGATACGATATCTTGAGCCTTGATATGATGATAGATCCTGGTATTGATGAAGGTTGATGGTTTACATGATTATGTAATGATATGAGTTTCTCAGCTTTATGAATTATTGAACATGATAGTATCTTGGCTAAATAGAACAGAATGACTTGCCGTTGAGAATGGAACCTAGGAAGAGAATATGGGATTAGCCCTTAGAGATGGATGATTCCACCTCCTGGGTTCTTAAATTGCTTGACTAATGTAGGATTTGAAGGATTTGACACGTTAATAAAAAGGACTAACTTGGATTTTGAGAGACCGAACGCGACTGAGAATTTCAATGATTTTGAGGCCAATCTTTTTGAAAATTTAGGAACCCTTTTTGAGAAAAAATTTCCCCAACTCAAGTTTACATTGTGACGCCCCATGAAGTGGATATAAGCATTTTATAGGGGAACTTATAGATTATTTGCTAAGACCTAGTGGAGACGCTATGATTCTTTTTGAGTTATAATATAATCGAGAAGTCAGAGTAAGGATGTGATAGGGGCCCATATCACATTCTCACTACGACCAATTAGAGATATTATGATCACGACGAAGATACTGTGAGGATTTCATAGGGGCAATTATGAGGTACTTACGGGATCGATGACATGATCCTTGGACTCACTAATGTTGAACTTCATCCCCTTGCCTTAAAATGATTTTTGTCTCAGGAACGAGACTTGTTTTTAGAGGTGGATGATGTAAAGGCTCGGACTTTCAAATCATGAATTTTGGATAAAGGAAATCAAAACGGAATTAAATCGGATATTTCAAGGAAAATTCATCATCAATTTAATAAATCGAACTCGAAACTCTTAAAGAAAATTCCTGCCAAAATTTGAATTTGACGAAAAACGGATTTATTTCGCTTCCTATACCGAGTCGACCAGAAATACTTTACGAATCTTGTCTATTTTAGCCACCAGTGAAAGTTATTATTTCGTATTTGAGGATTTGAAAATTTACGTTTGAATCATGTCGGAATGAAGTCGAGTAGCGGGTTTCGGGTTTTAATTCCGAGAATTTGAAATTTGACATGGGACCACTATTCTTCTCTCTCTCTCTCTCGCTCTCTCTTGTCTTCTTCCTCCCTCTTTTGCCAACCCTCCTCACTTGTGACATTTCTGAAGTGGTCCCTCTCTCCTAGCTGAGTACAGCTAGCCCCAATACCCATTTTCTCCTTTTTAATCTAACTCTCAATCCCAATTTCATAAACGCACAACCCTTCAAACATAATCCAAAGACACAACCTTATCCTCCCTCCCTTATCCTCTTTCACTTTCCCTTATTCTGCCCTCTGTTGCTTAGGAAGCCAGTGTCCTCACCTCCATCTTTGCCGCCTAAAAATCCAGCATCCACCCTCTTCTTCTTCATCCTCCATGGTAGTTGAGTTTTGAGCAAGCCGAGAGTGCAACCCTGTTTGCGTTGCACAGGCCGAGCCAAGGCCAAGCATTCTTCAACTCCTTCCTCTTCCTCCTTCAGCCAGAAGCAGCAGCCGCCTCTTCCACCACTTCCCCCTCGACGTTTGCACAGCAGCAGCAGTTCCGAAGGCCTTCGACGAGCCCATCCGCCGCCTCCCTTTCGCCTCTCCTCTGTTTTCCGATCTCGAACGACAAGAGCCTCAAATTCCGCTCATTTCCCATCCTTTCACCTTTAAATGGCTTAAATGCAATGACTTAACCCCTTCTCACTCCCCCTAGGCCATCTCGGACGACAATCCACCTCCGACGAAGCTCTATCGACTCCGACGGGCGTCTTTCGACGACGTTTTACGAATCTCGGTGAGCCTCTTCCTCTCTCTTATCCTGGGTCCGTGTGTGTGGGTGTTGGGTAGTCAGGTTAGGGTGGTCGGGGTCGAAGTTGAAGTCCGGGAGCGCCGTCGTCGGCCTCCCCTTTTACTCTTTCCCCCCTTCAGTTTTATTTTCAACACAGAGCTCTCTCTCTCTCCGTTCTCTGTTTTCTGAACAAAACTTGGGCCTATTTTTCTAAAAACAAATCTTGGTTGTGAGTTGGGCTAAGGGCCGGTTTTTTTAGTTAAATAATTTAAGGGATTCAGTTTTGGGTTAATAAAATAGAGGGGGGTCGGTTTGGGATTTTGTAAATATAAGGGGCGATTTTGATAATTATATATAGGGTTGATTTTATTAAATAAAATGGTTGGTATTTTTAAGGGGTTTGAAAATATTATTTGAAAGTGTTTATTAAAATGACATTTAAATTATTATATAATATTAATTGAGATTTAAAATATAAAAATACTAGTTTTATTATTTGCCCGTTGTGCGATTTGTTAATAAATTCTATTATGTAAACCATCTTTGAATTAATATAAATTACTACTCCATACAAAGTAAATATATAATCTTCAATTGTGTTATTTTTTTAGAATGTAAACATATGTTTGAGTCTAGATTAATCATGTTTGTTCTCTTATTAAAAATTGTTGAAATATTCATGAAGATATATAATTAATTAAAAAATTAATTTTAAATATTTAATTATCAATTAAAATGAACATATATGATGGCATGTGGATAAATAGATTGGGTCGTCGAATTCATAGAAATAACTCATCTATTATTGCAACACGTACTGAAGATAAAAAGTAATTAATAAAAATCTAGGGTAATATTCATGAAGATATACATTGAATTTAATATATTAAGTAAAAGTAATTAATTCTATGTTAATTCGATGAGTTTTGTAGTGATAAAAATAATTGAGAATGAATTGATTAATAAAATGGATTGAATAAAGATAAAATAACCATAACTAAATTATTATCTCAATTAATGGTTTCACTTATTTTTATTAAATAATAATAATAATAATAATAATAATAATAATAATAATAATAATAATAATATGACACGTATGAAAAAAATAACACCAGTTTAATCTAAAATATGACACGTAAGCGAGTGACATCATTATACAAATTATTATTGTTATTATTATTATTATTATTATTATTATTATTATTATTATTATTATTATTATATATTATGATCGATCTTCTATCTTGTAATAAAATATTATGGAAGGAATTGATCGAATCAGTTAAATCGATCAATTTGGTAGCTAGCAAGCAGTAAGTTAAATAGCAACCAATTTTTGCTTCTTTATTAGAAAATTTGGTATTTCACGGCCAAGATTAAGCGCAATATATTAATCTATATCTTTATTTTTTTAATCGAGATAAAAGATAATACTAAAGTTGAGAGGTATATGCAAAATCAAGGCATGCAGCCGTTTAAAAAAATGAAATTAGCTTGTGCTTATAAACCAAAAAAAATAATCTCACGTATAAAAATTATCTAAAATAATAAATAATATAGTTTATTAACAAAAGCATGAAAATAATAAATATGTATAACAACTAATTCAAGTTATATTGGGTAGATTATTGATCTTAAAAGATAAGTTTTTAGCTAACTATATTCGTTTATTAATTGATGTGGGCCAGAAATATAATACCACTTTAATCCAGAAAATGCCACGTACGCAAAAGTAATCCCGCTTTAATCCAGAAAATTTCGTGGACGCGTCGCACCAGAGCCCGTTTCAGGCCTCTGTTTTAGTATTTTATATATATTATTTTGAGGTTAATGATATAATATTATGGTCTTATAAAAATATAGGGACTTAATATATATTATCGAATTAAATCAAAAGGAATTTGACGAACGTTTTCAAGAATCGGAAATTTTGACTAATTAACTCGAATTTTGAAATGGCTTGGGAACTAACTTGGGAATCCGACTTGTTAGATGACTAACTAGCATGATGATATGATTGTGTGACTAATAGCATGTATGTGTGATTAATAGCATGATATCGCAATAGTTATTTATGGCTTGAGTAATATCTTACGAATGTTATACATGATGTTGAGAGATAATATATAAGGGTATGAATATGATTTATATATGAGGCGATGACATATTGCTATATGTTATTATATGATATGATGATAAGTTAAAGCATGGTGAGATGTTGAGATGATGAGATGAGATGATCTGGATGAGTTATACAGGGACTTTGCGATGAAATATGAGATGAGTGGAATGACGATGATGATATGGAACGTGATGATGAGACTTTCGATATGTTATGAAATCGTGTGTGCTTGTGTGTTTGAATAGATACACTTATGCTTCCATTATGACTACTAGGTGACTTTGAACTGTGTGATTGCTGCAATGTTTTTCTGCACCGCCAGGTAAGTCTCTACGGAGCTTACTCAGATCGAATAGATATTCTCTGCCTTATGTGCTTGATATACTAGGTGCTTGCATTCATGATCAGCATGCCATGTAGTATCCTGTTAGATTGCATTGAACGTTGAGCATTCTATTTCTTTATGTGTATGTAAACAGAATGGCCGGTATCTGTGAAGTAACTAGAGTCTTTGCTAGGGGGGCGGCCAAGTCCCATCGGGTCCCGTCCTGAGTCAATCGAGTCATATGGAACTCCCTTTACACATATTATGAGTATGATTGCGAAAGTTGCCTGCGGGCTCTATTTTTTTGTGGTTACAGGTCGGGCTTGTGGGCCACCCGATTATAATGGAATGCGTTCATGAACTTGCCAGTTTCCGCCCTATTGGAAGGGGGTGGAGGTAGAAGAGGGATATACCACTTGGTATTCTGTGATAAGGCCTTATTATTATTATTATTATTATTATTATTATTATTATTATTATTATTATTATTATTATTATTATTATTATTATTATTATTATTATTATTATTATTATTATTATTATGCACTTGATCTTAGGGGCATGCTAGTGTGTTCATATTCCGCATTGCATCTAGAAGCATGATTATTACGTATAACGTATGTTTGTACATATTGTGGGGGCAGCACCCTTGAGGAAGGGACAGACCCATGTGGGCATCATTTGATCCCGCCCACTATTAACTTTTTAGGTATTCATTATGCTTACCACTGTTGATGCTGGTTTGGCTCCATGACCGCGGGGTTCTGACTTGGCGGAAAGAGAGAGTTGAGACTCTAACTACACTGAATTAATCACGGTTTGGATTTACGTATTTGGAAAATGTTTTGACCCGGCTCCGCCATGGCAACCTTCTGTATGATTTTGGAAACTTGACTGGTTGTATGATAAATGGTTTTACGACTTAGGCCATAGGGCAGGTACAGGGGACTTACCCCGGGGATTCCAACGGTCCATCTCGGTTTTTGGGTGTGAAATCCCACTTTCAAAGAGCAATTGGTTGTTTCAAACCTTCAACCTGTACTCGGAGTGCATGATCCCATCGAGGGGTTTCATCTCTCGATACGTAACCCTCGAATCATAATCCCGGGTCGTTACAGCAATCTCTAATATATATTTTTTTATTCGAAAATAATTCGAATGCGATAAGTCACTATCTGATGGCATCCTTCCGGATGAGGTCAGCTAGACCTGGGTCGCTATGTAATGCGGGATTATTGACCGAGTGGGCAAGGTGTGCAACATGATCAGCCACGCAGTTACCGGCACAAAGAATGTGCGATACAGAGACTTCGTGAATCCCATATATAAGAGAGCATATATCAGACATGGTAAGTTCTATTTCCAATGGGCATTTGATCCCGTGTTTTAAATAGTTAATAATAATCAAGGAGTCCCCTTCAATAATGAGTTTAGGCACATTCATTTCTATGGCCTTTAAGATTCCCAATCTAAGAGTCAAAGCCTCCGCCATTAGCGGAGATTGTTTTCCGATTAGCTTACAGTCCATAGCGAGCGGGGTTTCGTTATCGTCACGAATGATGTATCCGGCGAAAATCAGGCGATTGTTCGAAGTGGATCCATCATAATTCAATTTCAACCATCCCGCGGGGTTTTTTTTTCCATTTCATATTTCTCTTGTTCTTCTACAATTGACTTGTTATGTTAGAACTAGCTTTTGTTTCTGATCCATCAGAACCGGTAGCCTTAGTAGCAAAAATCCAGCCCTTAATTTGTGAATCTACTTTGCGCGCGAATCCTTCCAAAGATGGGAGCCTTTTCTTGCCGAAAAACAAGATGATTCCTTGTATTCCAAATCATCCACCAATGGAAGTCCATTCTTTGTTTTTCAGCTGTAGTTAGTAGTGTGTTGAGGGCAGACATTAATGATTTTATGTTCCTTGATGCATTGACTGAAATCGTGATTGTCTCTTTTTCCCTTCTGTTAAGGCAGTTAACGAAGAAGTTATATTTGCATTCGAGGAATAGATGGATGGTATCTTCCTCATGATGATTACAAATAGCGCAGTAAGGGGGGTTGGCCTATCCTTTTTCGACAAGTCGGCTTGCAGTTGGCAATCCCTTATGGCAGATCTTCCATAAGAAGTTTTTAATCTTAGGAGGGGTAGAGATATTCCATATCCAAGCATTATCGTCATTAACTGAATACACAGAATTAGTATTCAGTTTATATGCACTTGATGTTGTGAACCATCCCTCAGTGTCTGGCCACCAGTATAACCTGTCCTCAAAATTATGCGACGGGAGTGGTACGTTACTTATTTGCGAAGCGACCTCCATTGGGAAAACCGTATTAAGTTTGTACAAGCACCAAGACCCACTGCTGATAAAATCGCTGACCTTGGCGTCATAATTAATTTTATCTGGTTCAGGGCAGTGTTTCCACATAGGATAAAATTGGCCCCAATTATCTTTCCAGAAGTTCACGGATTTTCCATTACCCACTGACCAGGCCAGACCTTCTTTAAACGGTTGAATGAGTTTTCTCGGTTGAGTCCACTGCTAGGATGCATTGCCACTTTCTTGGTAGTCAAGAATGTGAGTGCTTTTTAAATATTTGTAAGTGACGATTTTTACCCACATATTCTCTGGTTCAGCGATTATCTTCCATAGAAGTTTCATTTGTCAGGCCACATTCATTTCTCTTGTTTTTCTTATCCCCATCCCTCCACATTTCTTTGGTTTGGAAATTTTATTCCAGCCAATTAATGGTTTATACTGAAGGTCTTAATTCTAGAAAAATCTCATGTTGATGCAATCGAGATTTGAATGAACAGAAACATGTAACATGAAGCTCTACATTGCATATAGTTGTTTAGACGCTCGATTTGAGTTAATTAGAATCGATCGTACGTCTTGTGATAATGTATCAGCTTTCCATCTAGATAATTGGGTCATGGATTTATTAATAATCTCCTCAAATGTAGATTTATTAACCATACCATTAACAATGGGACATCCAAGGTATTTGTCTAGTTTTACATGGTTTGATATGTTTAAACGTCCTTCAATCCTTGGTATTCGACTCCTAGGAATGCCAGGTGAGCATTGGAAGGCCGACTTATTGTAGTTAATCTTTTTCCCTGATATTTGACAGTATTCATCAATGATAGTCCGCACTTTATCACAAGTCTCTAAGTTACCTTTGGAGAAGATATTAATATCATCCGCAAAGGCGAGAAACGGGATACGAGGTTCAGACCTGTTGAAAGGAAACCCCGAACCTGAGTTGGGTTGATTGGCCTCAACAGCAAGCTTTCTTGTAAGAAGTTGTGCACCAAGAATGAAGAGGAAAGGGGTTAGTGGGTCGCCTTGTCTCAAGCCTCTCAAAGACTGAAAGATGTCGGTAGGGCCATTATTGACTAAAAAAGAAAAAGAGACAGTGGTGACACATTCCATCACCAGTGTAATATATTTCTCATAAAAACCAAACTTGTGAAGAATTCGTTTGGTAAAATCCCAGTCAACACGGTCGTACGCTTTTTCCATATCTAGCTTAATAGCTAGCCACCCGTCTCGACCCTTACGGGTTTTGAAGGAATGGAAGATTTCATGCGATATTAACACATTGTCCCCTATTGCTCTATCTGAGACAAAGGCCCCTTGTAGCGGATGTATAAGCTTCCCAATGACTTGTTTCAGGTGTTTTGTTAAAAAAAATTATATGACTTTGTAAATGGTAGAACACAAACTGATAGGTCTGTAGTCCGTTGTTTTTGACGGATTGCTACATTTAGGTAGTAAAGTAATGAATGTGTGATTGATTTGCTTAAGTAGTCTGTCGGAATGGAAGAAGGCTTTAACTGCACATATGACATCTACACCCACAATATCTCAGTACGTTTTATAAAACTCGACCGTCATACCATCTGAACCAGGGGATTTGTTTTGTCCAAGAGTGAACACAACAATCTTTATTTCCCCATTCGTTGGAATCTCAAAAAGGCGCTTATTATCTTCCGCAATTATTGATTGTGGTATTAGATCCAAGTATTTATCAAGAAGGTTCATATTAACTGATTCTTTGGAGAATCGAGTAATGAAAGCATTTCTGATTTCATAGCGAATATTCTCCTCTCCGAAGATTTGTGTACCCAAGGTGGTGGTGATATTCCTTATTATCTTTCTATTTCTCCTTCCAAAAGCCACTATATGGAAATAGGCCGTATTTGAATCTATTAGTTTAATATGTTTAGTCTTGGCTCTTTGCCCCGGTACTCTTTTTGAAACTGGAGAAGTTTATCTTTCTTACGGATTAGCATTCTCTCTTTAATTTTCAATTCTTCTGCACCATGGAAATTACTAGAGGATTGGATTGTAATTAGTTCATTCTCCACCTCATGTATATGTCAGAAAATGTTTCCTAAAGTATATTTATTCCAATCTTTTGCTTTTTGCTTTAAAATCTTCATTTTGGCTATGAGTTTGAACATTGCTGATCCAGAGCAGCTAGTATGCCATACTTGTTTAACTATGCTACGAAAATCCCGTCGCTTGAGCCACATATTTTCAAATTTAAACGGTGGAGGCTTAAAGCAAGCCGGAATATTGAGGCTGATAGTTATAGGGCAATGATCCGACGTTGTGAAAGCTCCGTTACAGGTCATAATAACAGGAAATGCGGCCAAGAATTGATGTTGGACTAAAACTCGATCAAGTTTCTCCTCAATATTGCCTGATCCCTGAGAATTCTTTCTCCATGTAAAAGGATTGCTAGTGAATGGAATATCGAGTAGCGCACATTGGTCTTTAAAATAGTTTAGTTGTTGGAATCTAGTGTGGTTGTAAATGACACCCCGTTTCTCATTATTATCACAGATTTCATTCAAGTCAATCTCTAATATATTTGTTTATAAAGGCGGAATATAATTTATATATGTATTATATTTTATTATTTTAATTAAATATGTATTATTCATTGTAATTAGTAAAAGCGGAGAAAAAGCGTCCTCGAGCATGAGTTCAAAATTTAAAATCCTTCCGGCATCATTTTAAATTAGGATTTTGAAGGGATTTGATTTTCACCTTCGAGTTCGGGTATTAATAAAAATTAATTTAAGTTCCGAGATGATTTAAATTTTGATTTGAATTGTCGAGTGTCGGGAATTCGTTCGGACGAGCGGGCTTCGGGATATTTTTTCGGGCATTCAAAATATCTTGTGGGGACCCCTTTTTATTCTCTATTTTATTTCTCCTCTTCCTTACTCTCTCTCTCTCTCTCTCTCTCTCCCCCCCCCCTTGTCGCACCAATGGTATAGTGCACGCAGCTCCCTTGTTTTGGCCTTGGTCCCCCTCTCTTTGTATTTTCTCCTTCTGCACACACATCAGCTCACACCCTCCTCCCTCTCTCTTCCATTTCTCTTCTCTGCTAACCTCCAGAAATCCCAATACGCCAAGCCCACCCTCTCTCTCCTTCTTCCCACTGCCTGCATAACCCAGGAGCCACAAAAGGATTTCTCTCTCTCCCTTTTACCCTTCTCTGCAGTTAACCACCAAACCTCCTCCTTTTTGCCTCTTCTCAATGTCACCACCACCTCCTCAATGTCTCAGATGAGCCACCGTCGCCGTCTCCTCTTCGTCCAGCAGCCAGGAGCTCCCTTCGAAGCCTTGTTTTGCCGAAAATCTAGCATCGGGCACCTCAGCTCCTCCCTTTGTCCGCTTGCTACGAGCCGCCCAAGGGAAGAATCCTCCCACCCCTCTTGGCGTTTTCGAGCCGCCACCGTCGCCAGAGGAGCTCCGGATTGTTTTCTGCTTTGCAACGGTAACTGATAGTTTCCACACCTCTCACCTCCTTTCGATGTAAAGCTTCGGCTTTAATGTTTCCACACCTCTCTAGGCACCCTCATCGGAAGAATCCGACCCCAACGAGCCCCTCAGAGCTCCTCCATCCCCCGACGGAGCCGAATCAGACCTTTTCCGGCGAAGAGCTTCAACCTCGGTGAGCTCCCTTCTCTCTCTTCCTTCCTTCTATGCTTTCTTACTCCTTAGTCGTCAGAAATAGGGCGGTCGGAGCCATTCGGTTTTTTTGAATGGAAGAGGAGCCTGCCCTCTGTTTGTTTCGGAGGTTGAGGAAGGCCTAGGCGGGCCCCACTTCCACATCACCACCACCTCACCGCCACCTAGGCGTGGGGTCCTCTTTTTTTTCTGATTCAATTTGACAGAAAAGGGGAGATGGGTGGGCCTAAATTTTATGGGCCTTTTTACATTTTTTTGGGCCGGGTTTGTGAGGGTTTGGGGCCAGTTTGCGGGTTTGGAAAAATATAAGGGGATCCGGGTATGGGTATCCGGGTCTTGGGCTGGGTTTTGTTGGGTATAGTATTTTATTTGTGTATGTTATATATATATATATATATATATATATATATATATATATATATATATGATGTTAATTATTATTTCTGATTTTAGGAAAATATATATATATATGTCCTGAAATTATTAATATTTATATTTAAAAAGGTTTTAAAAGTGATATTAATTGATATGGGGTTATAAATATATTTATGGTTATTATTTTGACACTTTATGGATAGTAAGTGTTAAATTATTTGGATATTATTATTATTTTGGGTTTTGGTTATAATTGTAAATTCCGGAAATGAATAGTTATATATTGTTTATTTGTTTTAAAATAGTATTAATTGGATTATTTATTTATGATGCATTTTATGAGGATTTAAATATGTGAGTTAGGAATTTTAAAGTGAATTGTTGGTTTTGACTTATAAACATGATTAGTGAACATGGGATTATTTTGATGGTTTGATATTGGAATTTATTTATATAATGTTTGAAATAATAAACATGCTAGAATGATTTCTATAATGTGGTTTTTGGGAAATTGGTTTTAAGGCTGAAATGTTTAATGTCGGAATTTGGATAAGCGATTTTAAAAGAATTGTTTGATTTTCTAAGTTGAGTTCTTTAAGACACTAGTACAAATATAGGGGGTGGAGCACGGTAAGTTGGGTACGGTTTTTGACAAGCGTGCTTATTTTTTTATTTAAGCACGGTTTTATATTAAAAGTGTGTTCCCAACCCCAAATTCAACTAAAAGCAACACGCTTTACCATAAAACCGTTCTTTTTTATTTCTAAAAAAATATTTAGACCGGTTTTCGTGTAAAGCGTGCTTAAAAAAACTTAAAACGAACACGGTTTAATTTTCAAAGTGTGTTTCCAAAACCAAATTTGACTAAAACAAACACGCTTTGCTATAAAACCGTTCTCGTTTATTTGTAAAAAAATATTTAACCCGGTTTTCGTGTAAAGCGTGCTTAAAAAAATTACAACGAACACAGTTTGTTGTAATGTTGATGAGATAAGATGAGATGATATTATGAGATGAGATGAACATGGAATGATATTTGAATTATGATGAGATAAGATAGAGTAATCTGAAATGAGATATGAGAAGAGATGTATGATAGTTAGGGGCGCCTTGTGTGAATTAGATAGACTTATGCATTTGTATGTTATCAGGTGATTGTGATATGTTGGACATTGCTTGCTATTAGTGATTCATTGGTTGGACTCTGCTTCTGCCTTGTTCTCTGTTGTTCGGCTTATTCAGGTAAGTTCCTTTATGGGCTTACTCAGATTCGAAAGAGATTACCTACATGTGAATATATGACATACTAGGTGTTGCATAAGCATTAAAGCATGCCATGTAATATCATGCTAGGATTGCACTTGTGATTGAGCATTCTATTTCTTTATGCGTATGTAACAGAACGGTCGTTATCTGTGATAGTCCTAGAGTCTCTGTTAGGGTCATAGGGTAGCCCAGTCCCATCGGGTACTCTGAGTCTATCGAGTCGATATGAGCATGATATGATAGCCCAGCACCATCGGGCAAGAGATGAGATGAGATGATATGATATGATATGATGATGTCGTGGTGAGTGCACCATGTAACGGCCAGGAAATAAATATCCGGGATACGTTTCGAAGGTCGGATACCTTCGTTCGGATGTTGCAATTCAGGTACGAGTCGAGGTTTCAAACCTCTAATCAGTCGAAGTTTCATAAATACAATTTAAACGAAAGTAAAGCGGAAATATGATTTAGATACAAAAGCCACGGCAGAGCCAGGTCAAAACCAAACCAAAGTGGGTGATTTGCCATTTGTCAAGTTAGAATATATTAGCCGGATTCTTCGATTCGCCAAAAGATTTCCCCGTCACAGAAGCATGGAGCAACAAGAGCAGTACCTAACACTATCCACGAAGTCCGGTCTGGTGATCGCCTGCGGGTCCTCTGACCGTGCTGAGGCCACATAACATGCCTATGCCAAAATAAAAGATGACTAATGCAGTACAAGATTTAAATCACACTATCATGCCCCTAGTATATATAATATACGGAAAAGAACTGTAAAGGGCCCAAGACAATGCCAAGTGGCATATCCCTCTCCTACCTCTGCACCCCTTCCCATTAGTGCAGAGACTGGCCAGTTCGTTTCTATAGCATAGCATATCCTCGTGGTGGTGCACTCACCCATGGTATCATCATCATAACATAAATTAAATATAAATTAAACATGCCCGATGGTGCTGGGCTATCATCATGCTCATATCGACTCGATAGACTCAGGGCACCCGATGGGGCTGGGCTACCCTATGACCCTAGCAAAGACTCTAGGACTATCACAGATAATAGCCGTTCTGTTTCAAACACACAAAGTAGTCACATGCTCAGTTCAATGCAATCCTAGCATGATACTACATGGCATGCTTTAATATGCAACAAAACTACACATTACATGACACATCAGGCAGGAGGTCCAGGTTATTGAGTAAGTCCCGTAGGATACTTACCTGTTGACGCAGAACAGCAAGATAACACAAGCAAGGGCCCAAATGCAAGTCCAAAGTAATCCAAAAGCAATACACACCTATCATCAAGCCATTTCCATAAGATACCAGACCAACATTCATACACAAGAACCTAAGTTCTCAACATCCTCAAAACCGACTGATAGTAAAACCGTTTTCCAAAATCTTAAATCCAAATTAAGTCAACTCATGTTCCAAATAATTCTCAAATCACACTTGGTCAAATTCCGACATTAAACAATTTAAACCTTAAAACCAATCTCTCAAAATCATATACTAGAAATCATTCCGGCATTTTATTTCAAATAATATATAAATAAATCCCAATATTAAATCATCAAAATAACCTATGGTCACAATCATAATTATAATTCAAAACCAACAATTCAGTTTAAAATTCCTAACTCACATGTTTAAATCCTCATAAAATGCATCGATTAAATAATCTAATTAATATTATTTTAAAACAAATAAACAATATATAACGATTAATTTTCCAAAATTTATAATTATAACCAATCCCAAAATAATATTAATATTCAAATAGTTTAACACTTACTATCCATATATTCTTAAAACAAACCAAAAAAATATATTTATAACTCCATATCAATTAATGTTACATTTAAACCCCTTTTAAATATAAATATTAATAATTCCATAATATATAAATATATATATAATCATTTTCCCAAAATCAGAAAAAAAAAATAAAACATATAACATATACATGTATATAACCGAAATAATAATAAAGAAAATAACCCACAAGCCAGCTCAACCCTAACCCAATCAGAAGCCCATGACCCGAATCCCTAGCCCAAAACCCAAGCCTAGACCCGAGTCCAGTAGGAAGCCCCACCCGCAACCCCTATCCGGATCCCCTCCCCATTTCAGTTTTTAAGTGAACCGGACCAAGAAAATAAAGAAAAAGAAAGACAGAACCCGCCCCTTTCACCCTGTTCAATGGAACAGAACCTGCAACCACGACGAAGGAGGAGCAGAAGCGAAGGGAGAAAGGGAATGAAGCTCGTCGGCGTCTTCCTCCTCCTCCGTCCTCGCCGACGCTCACTCCCGATCACCCTCCAGCACCAAAGGACAACCAATTTGAATCTAAGGAAGGGAGAGAAGGAAGGGTCGAAGTGCTCACCGAGGTCGACGTTTTTGTCGGGAAAAGCTCCGATTTGGCTCGCCGGAGACCCGAACTGCTTTTGCTTGGCCTGGTACATGGTGGAAGTGAATAAAAACTCACCTTTATGAGGTTTCTAAGTAAGATAAAGGAAACGGGAGCGGAGACCGACCTTAGGAACGGAACAGAGAAAGGGGGGCTTGTGTTTTGGGCTCTGGTGGGCGGCAAGCTCCTCCTCGGCGTCTTCTGTTTTCTGGGGGCGGAGGTGAATGCTGGAGGTGAGCGCAGGTGGGCTCGGCCGCGAATGGGGTGTGCTCGTCGCTTGCTCTTGGATGGCAAAACAGGGGAGGCTCGAAGAGGGCTCCAATGGGGCAGCGACGGGGGTGGAGGAGAGGTGGTGTGGTGTGTTCAGCGATTGGAAATGGAGGGGTGGAATGGAGGTGGTGGCGGCGGAGGAAGGTGAAGGTGAGGTGTGGTGTTCAATGGAAGTAAAAGAGAGAGCTTGGGTGGCAGCAAAAGGGGAGAGAGGATAAGGAGGAGGGTGTGGGTTTTCAATAATTGAAAAGGGGGAAAGGAGAGGAGCAATTTGGTGTTCTGCAGGGTGGAGTGCAGGAGATGAAGACAAGGAGTTGTAGGAGGGGACCAGCTCCCATACACACAGCAGTCCGAGAGAGGGAGAGAGGGAGGGAGAGAGGGAGGGGGGGAGAGAGAGAAGGAGAAAAGAAAAGAAAAAGGAAAATAAAATAAAACAGGAGTGGTACTCACAACAGAAATTCGAATTAGCGGAATAGACCCGAATCCCGCTCGCCCGATCGAATCCCGACTAAATCAATTTTAATAAATCCAAGTTCGATCAAATTTCAAGATAATCGAAATTAAATAATTTCAATCAATTCGGAGCTTAATTAAATTTTATTAATACCCGAACTCGAAGGCGGAATTAAATCCGTTAAAATCTAAATTCTCAAAACGATGCCGGAATGTTTTTTTTTAAAATCAAACGTACACTCGAGGACGGATTTTCTCACATTTCTACCAATTGAATAAAATAAGCATTTATTTACTCACATTTACTAATATAATAATATAAAATACATTCAGTCTTTACATTTATCCACCTCTAAAAACAAGTCTCGTCCTCGAGACTAAAATCATTTTAAATCAAAGGGGATGAAGTTTTAAAATCGGTGAGTCCGAGGACCATGTCCAAGGATCTTGTAATCGTCTCGGTTGCATCTCCCGAGATTCTCACAACATCCTAGTCACGGCCGTGACATCTCTAATTGGTCTTGTCAAGTGTGTAATAAGCTCCCCTATCACATCCTCGCTTCGACCTTTCGGAAGTATCACAACCCTAAAAGCATTATAGCGTCCGACTAGGTCTTAGCAAGCAATCTATATGCGCCCCTATAAAATGCTTGTATCCACTTCGTGAGACGTCATAATGTAAATCCATTTCGTAAATTCTCAAAGTGCTTTGTAAAGGGAAAGGTTGTCATCCAAATAATTGAAACTCTCATCTTCTTTAAAACCCCAAGTTGGTCATTTTTAAAACCGCTCGAATCTTCAAATCTGATTTTTAATCAAGCAACTTTACACCAAAACAAGTCATTTCCTTTCAAATCAAGATTCCGTCAAAATCTCCCAAACACCAAAACAGCTTCTCGCATACCAATCAATCAAGTTCAGAAGGTAGGAGGTGGAGTCATCCACCTCTAAGGGCTAATCCCATATTCTCTTCCTAGTTTCCAGAATCATTTATCATCATCCTCAACTCAACATGCACGTAAGTAAATCAACTCATCGACTCATAACATCATCAACCACTCCTCATATGGCAATCTCAACATCAATCATGATCAACTCAACCAATCGACATCTCAACCGCATAACATGATTACCCATAAAATAAATCATACCATCCTTTCAGAACACGCCAAAAGCAATAACAAAGTCCTAATGTCATACCATGAGCCATAAAGTATATCTACCTCATACCGAAGGCATCGCGAGTGCATCATCGAATTCTCATAAATCACGCAAGCACACATGTCAAGAGATCAAAGAGGTTAGGTGTCATGGAGTCAGTACACTACTTCTAGTCAACTCTCATGATCGCATCTCAACATCGCATACTAGGGGACCCAGTCATAACAAGGGATCTCATGTAAAGCATAAATTGACATAGTAATCCTATCCAATCTCTATCCAGCGTTAGCATAACATATTATCACATCAATCCAACAAAATCAGGCTATCAAGATTCAACCAAAAAGGGAAGATCAACAGTATATCACATCAAAATATCATCATGCTTTTCAGACATCATCTTAGCTCATCACAATGTCATATAACGATTAATAGCAATCATGCACCATCACCTTATATATACACATAAGTCATACCTATGATCCAAGTCATATTCATCACTTACCTATTCATAATCAGGCTTATCGACCATATAGGATAACATCATGCTTTCACATAACAACGTATCATCATCTCATGATTCATTCAACACATTATAACATGCTTTTAGAACAACATAGTAGGATAGCAATGGATCATTATATCAGGATTATAGTTGTCACTACCAATTATGATTCAACATTGTTTGTCAACATGTAATATCATGCCACAACAGGTTTATCATGGTCGCTATCTAATATCATGCCAGGTCATTTTAATAAATCACATAATCAAGAAAGCTTTCACATCACCACCAGGCAAAATAAACGCAACCTCGCTCGCTCGATTTCTATTCCTACATCAAAACCAGCCTCATCAAGATTCACCAACATCAGCTCAGGTAGCATCCTCAAAAGAAGTCCTAATTCATTTCAATACCCTAATCTCACCTCTCATTCCACCGAGAACTCTCACTAGCAATCCACCTCTAAGAATCCACTACTATATCTAAACTCACACTCGGGGGCCCTCTCATACTATATCCTTCATACTCTTAAAAGCCATTTCTTACACTTCCACACTTCCCAAGATTTCACAAGCATCATGCCTTGCTAACCGCACATTCTCTAGTAAAATTCCTCGATCACCGCCTAGCCGACCTATTCCTAACCATACTCTCACCCAAGATTCACCTAGGAGCTCATCGAAAATCATCAAGCATTACTTCTTACAATTTCCGAACCCACTCGGTCCAACCTAAGTCAACACCTCTCTTCGGCAACTTTCCCTTACCATAGTCGACCATTCTAATAACTCAAAACCTTTCTCCACTCTCTGACCGCTCAACCAAAAGGACCTCACTTACATGTTCAAAGAAGGAGCAATCATGGACATTATTGCACATAAGGACTACATCATATCAACTAGCATCATTAGCATTGCAACAGGTATCAAAAGTCTCATTTTACCGTCATGCTCGAAATTATCACATAACACCATATATGAATAAAGTCAATTCAAACTAGAAAGTTTTATCATAATCTTAGCTAATAACCATTTCAAATTCTCGGCATTTACAGTTCATACTATATAGGAAAGGAATTTAGATCATGCTTTTCAACTCAGAATAGCATCACATCAAGTCATCATGGCACATTAGGATTGTAAGGCATCGAATCATATCATCACATCAACAAGCAGCTTTCAACATCAAGTCAGTGCAATATCATGATCAACAAGCTTAGAAAGGGTTAGCAATTCGAATAGAGGACGCTCCCACCTGCAAGTCATATCGTGCTCAACAATCGTAAACCTCAAAGCGAGCTTGTTCCGTCGACATTATCGATCCTGAGGCCCTTGGGTTATGGGCCTACGCTTCCGCTGCGCTGCTCAATCGCTATTCGTCTTCCCGATCCCTTTTTCCATGTGGTCGCTCATCCAAGGTAACGCGTAGGAGTTTAAGTTAGCGGAGATAGGGAAGTGACAAGAGCGGACGACCCAATGTTTCCCTCGGAGACAAAATGGACCAAAGCTAAAGATGACACGACTAGAGACAAGACTCCGACTCAGGAATAGTAACGATGCCCTTAAGAAAGTCTATTATGTTACAGTTGTGACAAACACGCACGAATTTATCATAGAGCATATCCATCACATTAATCCACACTAACATGCACCTATCCCAGGGCAACATTCGTATTCATATCAAAGACATAATGAAGTCCTACACTGATGTATGTGAAACAAGCTAACACTCTAGTATTCCATGGAAACAGATCTGCCTAGTAACTTCGAGCAAGACAGGCGGAACCAACAATGATCATATATAATTCGAAGTCAAGCGGAATTTAGTGAAGATAACGATCATCATGCATATGAACAATGTAAAAGCATGGTATACAAATCAACAAATGAGTCAAAATATATCATGGCAAGGTATATGATAATAATCAGATGACGCGTCATACAAGGACACATAAGAGCAGCATAGTATCTAGCACATCTAACATCGATGATCACATATTAGGTCAAGCATGGCACGGAGCCCTATGACGAGATCCATTTAGAGAGCATATATCCTACATGATACTAGCGATACATAATGCGATACAAGCATAGTCAAGATTCATTAACAGGAGTTCAACATAATATTCACGAAACATGAGGCATCATCAAAGTAACAAGAAGGACATCATGGATGCTAGATTATAATCATGCTAAGAACGAACCATCATAGAGTGCATATATGGTACAATAGTTGTCACATCATAGAACAAGTACAACACGTGATCATTTAGTGGGTCATATCGGAAATCTTAAGTCTTACATGATACTAATAGCACATATCGAACAGGAGTACAACTAAAGTGATTCAACTAGATTCATTCCGGTATTCATGCGTCATGCATATGCAAAATAATGATATAGGGTGGTGTGTGATCATGCGAGGTGTCAAGTCATACATTCATGCATGTGCGAGAGGATATCATAGAGTAATAGAGAAATAGCGTCGGGCGATAACATGTAAGCATGCTAGGATCAATCCTCACGGAAGGCAAGTCGATCATCGAATTTAACATCAGTCTAATCAAATAGTAAAACATTTACGAGGGTAGAAAGAGGGAGAACCACACTATCAAGAACCTAGCTCAAGAGAGAATCGACAATAACGTAAGCAAGGTAGAATTTGCACAAGTCGCAACCAAGGGCCTGGCATGTTACTAAGGGCTCAATATAACATATGATACATATATGCACTTGATTGATTACTCGATACTAAGTAAGACTTCAATTCAGTCACATTCCAATAATATAGAAGCATAAGTAAGTTTAACGATGTATAACACAAGTTTAAATAATGGGCAACATAACTAGAATACGGGGCATGAGTACAATTCAACACATACTAGGGTAAACATGCATTCACCAAGACTCCATTATGCCACATACTCTCCATTCAACACAACTAACACACACAATATTAACTTGCAAAATAATCAACGATAGTTAACCTGACGATTACGAAATAGATGGGCATGATATAGATTCTTGTCATAAAAGGAATAATGAACATCGACACGTCATCGTCCAGCATGTTAATGAGATCATTTAAAAGCATTCATACCAAGAAGAGTTGATCACACTATCATGGAGAAACAACAATCATATAGGTTCATATCATGTGGTTCATGCTTCCAATCAATCTTACGAGCAATACAATAGGCCAAGTAGACATGCTATGGCAACATATAACCATGATAGAAAGTAAGGCATAACACGAGGCTAAGCAATGCAATTAATCACAACCCGAGCTTAAACAATATAATCATGATGGAAGGCAAGGCATAACATGAGGCTAAGGAATGCAACCACCCACAGGTGTAATAACATGAGCAACATTTTACTAAGAAGCATTCGCAAGGTACATGTAGGATGTTACAAAATCATATCATGAAATTCAGAGAGAGACACCATTACAACCGGATAGAGATCCCTAAGGGCAACCATTGACTCTTCCTAACTGACTCACCACTCATCTTTCCCGTGAGACTCGGATATGACTTTTATGGCAAGATGACAACGGTCGATCGTCATAAGAATCAAGAAAGACAACCTCGGAAACACTTACTTTCTAACTTGGAATTACATCAAAAGCCAACTTTCAATACTCTCCCCAAGCAACACTCATATCCAACCATGATTTCCAAAACAATATGTTTACCCACCTGATTTCCCGTGGAGGAGACCGATATTTGAAGGGAGGACTCGATTGAACTATCAAAGGGTTCATAAGGAAAGGGGCGGTTCCACAAAACTGAGCTTAACCATATAAGAAGAAGAAGGGTACTCCCGCTATCCCGTTCGCACATATCGTTCAATATTCATTCAATAGTTAGAACATAACAATCAAATCTTTAGCATATCAAGCACTCAATCATAGAATCAGTTAATGACAATTACAATGATCTCCTTGGAGTCTTCCCAACCCATCTGTAAAGAACAAGCTAGTACTTCGCCTACCCATTTCCGACTACATCCAATAGGGATGGTCTAGCGCCTTTTCTACCCACTCGATCCCTTATTAGTTGGTTCTCCTCTTTTATCATAAGCCAAGTTCATATTTAGTCCAATTGAGTTAGGCATATTAAGTTCATTTTGCCCCTTTAAAACGATTCCAAATCTTTTGAAATTCATGGGCGGTTTTCCAAAACATACACTCGACCCTTGCGTACCCGAATTGCACAACCTGGCTCTGATACCAACTTTGTAACGGCCCGGATATAAATATCCGGGATACGTTTCGAAGGTCGGATACCTTCGTTCGGATGTTGCAATTCAGGTACGGGTCGATGTTTCAAACCTCTAATCAGTCGAAGTTTCATAAATACAATTTAAACGAAAGTAAAGCGGAAATATGATTTAGATACAAAAGCCACGGCAGAGCCGGGTCAAAATCAAACCAAAGTGGGTGATTTGCCATTTGTCAAGTTAGAATATATTAGCCGGATTCTTCGATTCGCCAAAAGATTTCCCCGTCACAGAAGCATGGAGCAACAAGAGCAGTACTTAACACTATCCACGAAGTCAGGCCTGGTGATCGCCTGCGGGTCCTCTGACCGCGCTGAGGCCACATAACATGCCTATGCCTAAATAAAAGATGACTAATGCAGTACAAGATTTAAATCACACTATCATGCCCCTAGTATATATAATATACGGAAAAGAACTGTAAAGGGCCCAAGACAATGTCAAGTGGCATATCCCTCTCCTACCTCTGCACCCCTTCCCGTTAGTGCAAAGACTGGCCAGTTCGTTGCTATAGCATAGCATATCCTCGTGGTGGTGCACTCACCCACGGTATCATCATCATAACATAAATTAAATATAAATTAAACATACCCGATGGTGCTGGGCTATCATCATGCTCATATCGACTCGATAGACTCAGGCCACCCGATGGGGCTGGGCTACCCTATGACCCTAGCAAAGACTCTAGGACTATCACAGATAACGGCCGTTCTGTTTCAAATACACAAAGTAGTCACATGCTCAGTTCAATTCAATCCTAGCATGATACTACATGGCATGCTTTAATATGCAACAAAATTACACATTACATGACACATCAGGGAGGAGGTCCAGGTTACTGAGTAAGTCCCGTAGGATACTTCCCTGTTGATGCAGAACAACAAGATAACACAAGCAAGGGCCCAAATGCAAGTCCAAAGTAATCCAAAAGCAATACACACCTATCATCAAGCCATTTCCATAAGATACTAGACCAACATTCATACACACAAACCCAAGTTCTCAACATCCTCAAAACCGACTGATAGTAAAACCGTTTTCCAAAATCTTAAATCCAAATTAAGTCAACTCATGTTCCAAATAATTCTCAAATAACACTTGGCCAAATTCCGACATTAAACAATTTAAACCTTAAAACCAATCTCTCAAAATCATATACTAGAAATCATTCCGGCGTTTTATTTCAAACAATATATAAATAAATCCCAATATTAAATCATCAAAATAACCTATGGTCACAATCATAATTATAATTCAAAACCAACAATTCAGTTTAAAATTCCTAACTCACATGTTTAAATCCTCATAAAATGCATCGATTAAATAATCTAATTAATATTATTTTAAAACAAATAAACAATATATAACGATTAATTTTCCAAAATTTATAATTATAACCAATCCCAAAATAATATTAATATTCAAATAGTTTAACACTTACTATCCATATATTCTTAAAACAAACCAAAAAAATATATTTATAACTCCATATCAATTAATGTTACTTTTAAACCCCTTTTAAATATAAATATTAATAATTCCATAATATATAAATATATATATATATAATCATTTTCCCAAAATCAGAAAAAAAAAACATATAACATATACATGTATATAACTGAAATAATAATAAAGAAAATAACCCACAAGCCAGCTCAACCCTAACCCAATCAGAAGCCCATGACTCGAATCCCTGGCCCAAAACCCAAGCCCAGACCCGAGTCCAGTAGGAAGCCCCACCCGCAACCCCTATCCGGATCCCCTCCCCATTTCAGTTTGTAAGTGAACCGGCCTGAACCGGACCAAGAAAATAAAGAAAAAGAAAGACAGAACCCGCCCCTTTCACCCTGTTCAATGGAACAGAACCTGTAACCACGACGAAGGAGGAGCAGAAGCGAAGGGAGAAAGGGAATGAAGCTCACCGAGGTCTTCCTCCTCCTCCGTCCTCGCCGACGCTCACTCCCGACCACCCTCTAGCACCAAAGGACAACCAATTTGAATCTAAGGAAGGGAGAGAAGAAAGGGTCGAAGTGCTCACTGAGGTCGACGTTTTCATCGGGAAAAGCTCCGATTTGGCTCGCCGGAGACCCGAACTGCTTTTGCTTGGCCTGGTACGTGGTGGAAGTGAATAAAAACTCACCTTTATGAGGTTTCTAAGTAGGATAAAGGAAACGGGAGCGGAGACCGACCTTAGGAACGGAACAGAGAAAGGGGGGCTCATGTTTTGGGCTCCGGTGGGCGGCAGGCTCCTCCTCGGCGTCTTCTGTTTTCTGGGGGCGGAGGTGAGCGCAGGTGGGCTCGGCCGTGAATGGGGTGTGCTCGTCGCTTGCTCTTGGATGGCAAAACAGGGGAGGCTCGAAGAGGGCTCCAATGGGGAGGCGACGGGGGTGGAGGAGAGGTGGTGTGGTGTGTTCAGCGATTGGAAATGGAGGGGTGGAGTGGAGGTGGTGGCGGCGGAGGAAGGTGAAGGTGAGGTGTGGTGTTCAATGGAAGTAAAAGAGAGAGCTTGTGTGGCAGCCAAAGGGGAGAGAGGATAAGGAGGAGGGTGTGGGTTTTCAGTAATTGAAAAGGGGGAAAGGAGAGGAGCAATTTGGTGTTCTGCAGGGTGGAGTGCAGGAGAAGAAAACAAGGAGCTGTAGGAGGGGACCAGCTCCCATACACACAGCAGTCCGAGAGAGGGAGAGAGGGAGAGAGAGAAGGAGAAAAGAAAAGAAAAAGGGAAATAAAATAAAATAGGAGTGGTCCTCACAACAGAAATTCGAATTAGCGGAATAGACCCGAATCCCGCTCGCCCGATCGAATCCTGACTAAATCAATTTTAATAAATCAATGTTTGATCAAATTTCAAGATAATCAAAATTAAATAATTTCAATCAATTCGGAGCTTCATTAAATTTTATTAATACTCGAACTCGAAGGCGGAATTAAATCCGTTAAAATCTAAATTCTCAAAACGATGCCGGAATGTTTTTTTTTTAAATCAAACGTACACTCGAGGACGGATTTTCTCACATTTCTACCGATTGAATAAAATAAACATTTATTTACTCACATTTACTAATATAATAATATAAAACACATTCAGTCTTTACACACCACCACGAGGATATTGCTATGCTATAGCACCGAACTGGCCAGTCTCTACACTAACAGGACGGGGTGCAGAGGTAGGAGAGGGATATGCCACTTGGCATTCTTTGGGCGCCTTTACATTTCTTTTTTCGCATATTGCAAATTAGGATCATGTTAGTGTGATTTAATTTTCCGCATCTGCATCATCTTTATATTAGCGTATGTGTATATTTGCTTGCGGGACAGGGTGTGTTGGGGCCTCGGTCTGATCCCGCTCGCACCAATTATTTTTAGGTATGATTGCTCCCTGTCTCTATGGCGTGGGAAAGTCCCCCGGGCGATTGCAAAGAAATCTGTCTAACCCCGCTAATTTGGCTATATGACTTTAGAATTTCTGTTTTGGTTTTGACCCGGCTCTGCCGTGGCTTTTGTATCTAAACCGTACTTCCGCTTTACTTCCGTTTAAATTGAATTTCTGAGACTTCGACTGATTAGAGGTTTGAAACCTCGACCCGTACCTGAATTGCAACATCCGAACGAAGGTATCCGACCTTCGAAACGTATCTCGGATATTTATATCCGGGCCGTTACATTGTTAATCTCCTTAACAATGTGTAAAATATTCAAATGACATAATTATTTTTATTAATGAAGAAATAATTAAAGTCGATTACATAGGCTCAAATTGGTCATTTAATCACTGCGTAGTGATCAACGAATGATTCGGTAATCAGATTCTTATTACGGGATCGAAAATTCAATTGATAGCAATTGTTGAGCGTTGAAAGATTGACTTTAGGAAACACATTTTACTCGAACAGTTGTCGAAAGAGAGTACAACTCACCCCATAACCAAGTCAAATGAATAGTAAGATTTTAACACATAAAAAATATAGGGTTTTTTTGGTAAGTGTCCATAATTTGGGCAAAAATTAAGCTCTAGGATAAAAAAGGGGATAAATTAGGAGAGTGTCCACAATTTCCAAGTTTGCCCCTACCTTCATTTTTATCATCCGCTACCCTCTCAGTGCCGCTGGTTCCTCTTCCGATTTAACTCAAATTAACGCTGGTGGAATTGGAATTATCGGATCTCGGCGGAATCGGTACGAATTGAAGGAGCACGAGGTCGGTGGCTGCCATGGCTGCGATCTGGCAATTCCTCTTTAAATCAAAAACAAATACAGTATATACAGTAATCTTGGCTTCTTCGCTTCACAAGAATTGAAGGAGGGCGAGGTCGGTGGCTGCCATGGCTGCGAAGGACGAGCAACAGCGGCACCAGTAGCGGCAACGGCATCAAAGGGGGGCCTGTTCCCGAGTGCTCTCCCTCTCGGCCTCTCCTCCGACATCCGCCGCGACTAATCCCCAGCTCTCCTCCTCGACTCCTCCGACATCCGCCACCTTCGATTCCATCTGGGAGCTCGCCTTCAACTTCTCCGCATCTCGAAAACACATCTCCATTGCGGCCGGTCGTTGACAAAGAGATTGACACATGCATATTTGCAATTGACTCCCCGCAAACGAGTTCGATTTTGGCTTCTACTCGTCTGCAAGCTTGATTAAAATTGTATCCAAGCCTATTATGATTCAATTTTAGCATTATTGGACTAATTGAGATTCAAATTCATATGATTGCTGCAACTGCTGATGAAATAGATATGTATACAGTGAGGATTCAATTGTGTAGTACATTCTGGAGGTGGAGTTTCATTCTTTTGATTTCACTTAATGGAATAAAAATAGAACAGATCAAAGTAGAGGAGGGGAGTGAGAGACGGCAACGGATCGGCAAGGAGGGTGTTGGCGGTGGTGAGGAGAAGCCGGAAGCGGTGGGGTAAGGTGGTGAATTAGAAGGAATATAATGGTATTGGTGGTGGTGGATTCGAGTACCGAAGCAAAGCTACAGGAGCGCTTCAATGGAGCATTAATGTATTCAACTCAAAATTAAAGTCATGAAACTTTGAATGAATTATGGTAAAATTATTTTTAAAAAGTTGATGTTTTATAGGTTTTTAATTTTATAAAAACTTAATCAACTAGGGAGAGTATTATTAGTGGTGTCACCACTATAAAAACAGGGGCTAATGAGAAGTCAAAATACATTTGGTTACAATTTTTCTCTAATATATGGATGGTAAGAGGGTCATAGACGTTGTAATCAAAGTAAAAACAAGGTCATAGACACTGTAACCACTATAAAAATAGGGCCATAGACACTGTAACCAAAGGAAAACCCTAGGAAAAGGGAAGTATAAACCCTATAGGGGTTAATGAGAAGCCAAAATAAATGTGGTGACAGTTCTACTCTAATACATGAATGGGTAAGAGGGTCATAGACACTGTAATCAAAATAAAAACAGTGTCATAGCCACTGTCACCGCTATAAAAACAAAGTCATAGACACTGTCATTAAAAGGAAAATATCGCTTATGATTTTATTTAATATATCACTTAAATATATCTCTCTTATGATTTTAATATATCTCTCTTATGATTTTATAAGGTCGTGTATACATAGACGTTGTAACAAAAATAAAAATAGGGTCATAGACACTGTCACCACTATAAAAACAGGGTCATAGACACTGTAATCAAAGGAAAACCCTAGGACAAACCCAATAGACTCAAAATACATGTGGTTACATTGTCATAGACAATGTAATCAAAGAGAAATCATATGATAAGTGAAGCACAAACTCTATAGGGGCTAATAAGAAGCCAAAATAAATGTGGTGACAGTTCTCCACTAATACATGAATGGGTAAGAGGGTAATAGACACTGTAATCAAAATAAAAACAGTGTTATAGCCATTGTCACCACTATAAAAACAAAGTCATAGACACTGTAATAAAAAGGAAAACCCATATAGACGTTGTAACCAAAATAAAAACAACTTTATAGACACTGTCACCACTATGAAAAAAGGTTCATATACACTGTAATCAAAGAAAAACCCTAGGAAAAGGGAAGCACAAACCCTTTAGGGGCTAATGAGAACCCAAAATACATGTGATGACAGCTCCGCTGTAATATAATAATGGGTAAGATTCTCATAAACATTGTAACCACTATTAAAATAAGTTCATAGACACTTGTAACCAAAAGGAAAACCCTATGATTAGGGAAGCACAAACCCTAAAGGGGCTAATGAGAAGTCAAAATACATGTGATGACAATTCTCCTCTAATATATAAATGGACAAGAAAGTCATAGACGCTGTAATCAGAATAAAAACATGGTTATAGACACTGTCACCAGTATAAAAACAGTCACCGCTATAAAAACAAGGTCATATACACTGTCACCAGTATAAAAACATATGATGACAATATTTTTTTTATTTGTTTATAATGTTTTTAAGAGGTTAATGTCACAACTTTATCACTGTAATCACAAGTGTACAATATTAAACCACATGCCATATGACCTAACAAATATTAAATTACAAATATAAACACCACAATCGGACAAAAGCTACCCACCTAGACTCCATTAGTCTAACCACACCTAAAGCAAATTAAGAGAGACAAAAGGGAAGCCTTCTGCAGCTTTTAAAAAAGGTTGACCACGCCAATACGCCATCACGTGCTGCAGAATTGCAAAGTTCTCTCATCCATCTTCACGCGCTTCCACTGGAGCCAGCCCACACGTGCCACCCATCAGCCATGGCACCAAGCTCCGCCACACTTTCATCACATCTCCTAAATTAGGGGTAGAAATTCAATTGTTAATCAATCAGCAAAATAACAAGTCCAATTTTGATACAATAAGAACACGAGCCACACAGCAATTCAATTGTTAATCAATTAGCAAAATAACCTTGTCAAGCAAATAGACGAGATCTTAATTCTCGAATCCTAGCTATGACACCGGGATCTAGAATTAAACTAGAAGACTCTTAAACTCGGCAAGTAGATAAAAATAAATCAAAGAAAGAAACGGAGGCTGGCAGTAAGAGTTCAGAGGCGAGAGGCCGAGATGAGAGACCGGAGGACAAGGACAGGGGCGAGCAAGTGTTCGAAGAAGAAGAAAGGAGGGAGAAGCACGGACCAAAAGCCATGGAAGCCCGAAGGGAACGAGGATCGAGTAAAGCAAGAGTGGAGAAGGAAGCGGAGCCTCAGATCTGAAAAACGAGAGTAGTAAAATAAGCAGATGGAAATAAAAAAGGCAAGGGTAAAAGGGAGATTTTGAAAAAATAATGGACATTTGCTAGCAAAGCTCAATTCGTGGGACAGATTCTAAATGGTTCAAAGGTCGGCCTTTGGACCAAATTTCTTCAAAAATATATGAATGGTAAGTATCATATTTTAATTAACAGATTAAGTATTTAATACTACATCCATTTCAAAATATAGGGGCATTTAGTTATTTGTACAAGTTTTAATAAAATACTTCACCTTTAAAAAATATTACAGTATCATTTCACTGACTTTTCATAAATTTTATTGTTTTTTAATACACACTACACATTTTAAACAATTAAAATCTTTTAAAAATTCAACAACACACAAATCAATAAAAATTATTACAATTTCCTACGTAGAAAAGATAAAAGATCATCTATTTTTAAACAAAAATTACCATATAAAAACACATCTATTTTAAAACAGATTGTAGTGAAATTTTTACCTTCTTAAAAGATGCCTTGAAAAGTAAAGTTACAATTATTAAGAGAGAGACGGGGAGTACAACTCACCTACATAAGCAAGTCAAATAAACGTTGTGAGCTAATTTGAGTTGACAAGGGCTCAAAATTAGACAAGCCCTTTATTGTGCATCTACGTACAGTTAGTAAGTGGCGACCACAAGGGGCGGGGAGACGGCCACTCGCCTCCGACGATGGAAATTCGTAATATTTAAAAAAAAATTAAAGTAAAGAGATTTTAAAAACATGTGAAAAATAAGTCGAAAGTTGTCTAGTTTATATAGTTGGTAAAATGAGAAAAGAAAAGCTTAAGTAATGCAAGATGTCTTAAAGTCTTAATCAAAGTTATTATGATAGAAATGCTAGTATCGAATCACAACAGGGTATGTGGATAAGATCGTAAGATCCCATTAGGGGATCGTAAGATCCTTGAAATATAATATAATAAAAATATAAAAAAATATCTATATAACATATAAAGATAGCTTTTTGCCAATAACCTATAAAAAAATATCTATGTATGGTCACACAATATATTTTGGTTTCAAGAGATAAAAAACTACATTTATAACCTTAGATATTCTCATATTGATCAAAAGACTCGAAAATAATTGTTTATAAACCTTTTTTCACGTTTAATACATGAATGTGTACATTTAGACACCCTAAAATCAACCAAGGAAACAAAACAAATGTTTAAGAAATACATATTGTTAATAAAAATAGGATCTTTAGGATCGCGTAGGATCGTAAGATCCTATAGATCCATTAAGATTCTAAAGATCTCATAGTAGATCATACATAAACAAAAGATTCTATGCATAGATCTGGATCAGACTCCTGAGTAGGATCGTAGGATCTTAAGATTCTAAAGATCCGGATTGAGATTATATAAATAGTGGTGTTATTCGAGCCGAATGAGCCGAACAAGCCGAGTTTGACATGTTCAAGTTTGGTTCGTTTGTTGAACGAGCTCGAACCTAGCCGAGACCAATTTTTAAACGAGCTTTTTATTTTGATCAAGCTTGACTTGTTTATGAAATGAACGAGCTTGAGCCGAGCTTTTTTCGAGCTTTAAATAGTTCTACTTAGTTATAATATATTACGTTAAAGGAAATTTTAGAAATTTCATGGATAGATTTTATTTTATATTAAGAATGAAATTGCAAATAAATAGTTTTTATTTTATATTTCTCGCAATCTTTGATCACTATTAGTATAGTTTTCAATTGTAATTCACATTTTATTATCTTTGTTATATTTTGAATAATTTCTGTTATAGATAATGAATATAATTTTAGAATATTATATTAATATATACTCGTGCGTCCCGTGACACATACTAGCATATTGATATTTACTCTATTGCCCTTGCAATCTCTAATATATTTGTTAATCTTCTTAAAAAAATATGTAAAATATTAAAATGACATATTTTTAATTAATGAAGAAATAATTAAAGTGGATTACATATGTGAGACACCTAATCACCATGTTTCAAGACTTATAAATGGAGAGAACCGTTCAAAGCATTCCATACACTTACCTTAAGCCACATAAAAGCCAATACCAACTAACACACGTTTCACAGTACTACCAAGCTAAGCAAATGGCAAGCCAGGTTACTCAGATCACCAATGAAGATGAGGCTAGAGTTTACGCGATGCAACTTAGCTTCTCCTCAGTACTCCCGATGGTGTTGAGAACCGCAGTTGAGCTTGGTCTACTTGAGATCATAGCCAATACCGAACCTCAAGGCCAACTCTCATCATCAAAGATTGCTTCTTTGCTCTGTGTACAAAGCCCTCAAGTCTCGTCTTCCATGATAGATCGGATTTTGAACGTTCTTGCCACCTTCTCTATCGTTACGTGCTCATTGACCAACATCGACGGAGAAGGTGGCAAGAAAACAAGAGTGTATGGACTTGCACCCACAGGGAGATTCTTTGTCAAAGGTGGTCAAAAATCACTTGCTTCCACCTTGGATCTCAATACTTCGCCTACCGCTATGGACAATTGGTATGGCTTTGCACTCACAATTGTTTGTATAATAATCAAGGGTTAAAATTAACAATAATTTTCGGTTTTTTTAAAGAAAAATTGGGTGGACCCCACACTTAACCCACTCACGCACACACCACTCTTTATTTTTTTTTCGGTTTTTCTATCCAAGGACATAATATAAGATTTTCGTTTTAGAAATAAACATTTCCTTAATTTTGACAAAAATTAGGAAATCTTCTAAGGTACACTTATTTTTATTAGGAAATCTTCTCCGAATTGATTCTTATCCTATGCCCTAAGGATAGAAAGAGTTATTTTTGTTTACCAAACCCTACTCTCTTTACTCAAATGGAAAGTTCATGACTCCATGTACTGTATTACTACTATTATGATCTCCGCGCCATGGCGTGGTTTTTTATAAATAAAATTTTAGTAATATGTTAAATTTTATAAAATAATAGTAAAAATTCAAATAATTAAATATTTTGGATTAAAGTCATTGGTTGAGAAAACCATTAAAGTAATATATATATATATATATAGATTAGTATTACTAATTTTATGTTTAGTTATTATTAATTTTATATTTTGAATTAATCTCATTGCTTTTTTAATTCTAAAAGTGTAATTTAGGCTAAGATAAAGGATTAATTGAATTTTAAAAAAAAAATTATTGAGTAACCTACTTTTAAGGAAAGAGTGACACAACATCAAAAATGCTTCTCTTTTAATAATTACACTAGTATAGTAACCCGCATCTTGTGCGGGATGTCCTTAAATAAGAATATTTTTTTAACTCTCTGTCACCCGCATTTGTGTGAAATGAGTTAGTTTGTTGTTTGAATGACAAATAGATATATTGCATGAGTGTTTATTATAAGAAAATAAAATTGATCATTTTTTTCAAATCTAGATATTAATATCACATATATTGTTACGATGATCATGATTAAGATTGTAAATTTGACAAAAATTACAATCTTAAGAGATTGTTAGGATTAGGTCACTGTCTTATTAGGTATTCCATATTTGAATTTTAATAATAATAATGACAACAACAACAACAACAACAATAACAATAATAATAACCTATTCCAAATTAAAGATTTTAACCGATTATGTTAAATTTTGCTCGGTAAAAATGTTTGAACTACTATCAAACTGTCATATGATGCATAAATTAAATATTTAACGTACATCTCTTTTGAACCTTCCTATTATTCTTCGGCGCCTTACCTTTATTATTTATCGTCGTGGGCAATTTTGTAATGGCCCGGATATAAATATCCGGGTTACGTTTCGAAGGTTGGATACCTTCGTTCGGATCTTGCAATTCAGGTACGGGTCGAGGTTTCAAACCTCAAATGAGAACGTTTTAAAGTGGGGATTTCAAACCCCGAAATATGCGAAGGGTCGTTGGGTACCCAAAACCTGTCCTAGGTGTCTAAGTCGCTCAAAACTGTTTGATGAACAAAATGGAAAGCAACGGAAATCGAAGTACAACTTGCCACAGCATAGGCGGGTCAAAACCAAGTAAACGAGTATAAATCATCAAAGTATGTAAATTCGGTGATAATCAGTCTCTCGGTCATCGGTGCGCCAAAGTAAAGTTAAACCCGCCATGGAAGCATGCAATAAGTAAAGATCAAATACCTGAAACTATACCACGTGTCAAGGTCGAGCCACTCATGCGGGCCCTGAAGACCTCGCTGAGGACATATAATACGCTCTAAACCTAGACGAGAATGATCTAATGCAATACTGAATTATTAAACAAGCAAGCATGTTCTCATGATATATATAATATGCAGAAGTACGGTAAATGGTCCAAAGAATGCCAACTGGCATATCCCACTAAAAAACCACGTCCATACCTAGGGTGGCGACTCCTACCACTCCCATACCTAGGGTGGCGACTCCATTTCCACCATAGCCGCATGATATCAATGTCATGCTCATGTATAAAGGTCTTATAATCATGCTTAGATAATCAGACTCATACGACTCGATAGGTACAAACCCGATGAAGCGGGGTTGACCTATGACCCTATCAATGACTCTAGGACTCACAGATAACGGCCGTTCTCTTTCCAAACGCATAAAGAAGATGCTCATTCATTAGTGCGAATCTTAAGCATGGTACTACATGGCATGCTTTTATAATGCCTACATACTATATGACACATCAGGCATGAGGTTCTAACTTGAGTAAGCCCCGGAGGACTTACCTGGAGAAGCGTAGAGTCCAAAGCAATACAACAATATAGCAAGCAGATCCAACAGGTCACAAATCACCTACTCAAGTAATACATAACATGCATAAGTCTATGATTCAAGGCATACAATGGCCATGACTCAAATAAACAAGAGGAACTCAATTTCATAACATCATCATCATCATTATCTCAACCATACAACTTCATCATAACTCATCAAGTTCCATCTCAGCATATAATCTCAATCTCATCATCATATAACCACATAACATATATATATATAGCATCTCCTATAACTCATCCATCAACATATCATCTCATCTCAACATAGGATAGCTCATATATCGTCTTATTCGCATTTCCGTATTTCTCAAACCGTCATATATCAACACACTGCATCTCATGAATATATCATATAATAACATTTATTAATCATGTATCATACTCTAATCAAACACTATCTTGCTCAACTCATCAACTTAACATTTAATCATTGAACATATCATACTTTCATACTTGACAATATATTCTAATAATCATGCTTCAACATATACTCACATCATATCATATCACATAACATAACATGCTTATCATAACTTGCACTCATACAAATCCTCAAACCATCCAATAAGTTAGATCAAGTAAGTCAACTCGATAGTCAAACAATTCTTTTAAAATCGCTTAGTCAAACCCCGACATTAAACATTTAACCCTAAAAAACCGATTTCTCAACTCATAATATAGAAATCATTCTGGCTTTACTTACTTTATTTTAAAGTCATCATCTTAAAATCACCTTGTAAATCATTATATGATAAAACTTCTCAAAAAAGTACTTTAAACTCCATTTTTAAACAATATCTAATACACACTCCAACTAATATTTAAATATAATAATTTACCAAGGTCAATTCATTTTCATAACCCACATTTATAAAACAACAACACTAAATTACTTTATCATTTCTAAAACATTTATTAAAACACCACATAATATCATAATATATATATATATATATATATATATATATATATATATATCAAATAATACCATTTTTAAACACTTTTATAATATCTACAAATTTTTGGAATATATATATATATATATATATATATCCAAAATCAGTAATAATAATATAACACTTTATAAAACATAACATATAATATCTACTTAACAAAATAAAATACCAACATCACATAAGGTATAACATATATATATAACCCAATATCAATTAGTATTACTTTTAAAACCATTGTATAATATAAATAATATTTTCAGAAAATTTATATATATTATCCCAAAATTAGAAATACCTTAGAATATAACATATATATATATATATAACCTAACATATAATGTATGATATAACAACAACAACCAATACAATAACAGAATTTCTTAAACAAAACACCCAACCCAAAAAAACCTAGCAGCCCAACCCAAATACAGACCCATGACCCAAACCCGCCCAAAATGAAAGAGAAAATCGGATCCTCTTTTAAGATGTGATAACCCGAACGGGGAGGGTTGGATCCGGCCCAAGAGGACTGAACGAGGAGGGACCCGATAAGAGGGATCCGGATCCAGGAAAAATTAGACCCAAGCCCGCCTCTTCATCACTGTCTTCCCTCCTCATCAGATGAACAGGTCGGAGCTCCTTCCAACAGAAAGCGATGACAGAGAAAAGGGGAATAAGGGGATTCCGGCAGCCTTTCGACCCAAGATTTCACCCTGGAGATCTACGGAAAATTCCGACCATAACCCAAGCCATAGGAATGAAACGCGCACAAGGGAGGAGATGGAAAAGGGGAACTCACCGAGGTATAAACTTTTGCCGGAGGAGATATTCGTGGGGGTGGAATGGAGCTTCGTCGGAGGTTGTTTGGCGTCGGGATGGCCTAGGACAAAAAGGAAAGTTCATAAAGGCGCACCTTTACGCGGATTCAAGTTAGAAAATGGAAGCGAATCGGAAACCGACCTTAAACGGAAAACAGGGGAGGGAGGTTCGCGTACGGCGCCGGAGGCTCCTGGACTTCGTCTTCTTCGTCTCTACAAGTCGGAGGGAGGAGGAAGGGCTGGGGAAGACAGCTGCCACTTGTACTAGGAGGAGTGTTGGAGACGCTCGAATGGAGGTGCCCGCTTGGTCGTCATTGCAACAGGGGAGCTTGGCTTCTGGGCAGCTCGGCGACGACGAGGAGGAGCTTTTGGCGACGACGGAAATGGAGCTGAACGGGGTGGTGATGTTGGCTCGTTCTTAGAACCCAAAACGAAGGGGCAAGGGTGGTGAATGATGGTGGTTTGAGCTCGAAAGTGGAGGTCTCACAAGGGTGTTTAGGGTTATTGGAGAGATGGGATAAGAGAGGAAAAGAACTGAGGGATTTGTAGGGTTTACAGGAGAGTGGAATGAGAGATTTGTTTAGAATTGGGGTTTTATAGGAGAGGGAAAAGTGATTGGGTGAGGTAGTGAGGCCAAGAGGGCAAGGTGCAAGCCTGCAAGGTGCGAGAAGGGTGAAGGGTGTAGGTTGGCAGTGTAACCGCAAGAGAGAGAGAGAGGAAAAGGGAAAATCAAATATATAAGAGTGGTCCCCAAATTAAAATGCAAAGATTTCCGAAATTCAAAACTCGAACCCCGTTAAGCCCGAATCAAACGAAATAAAACAAAATTTTAAATCAACTTTCGAAGACGAGCCAAAATGATAACTCTAATTTATATTTCCAATTCTCATTACTTGAAAGCGAAATGAAAAAAATCCGTTTTTAAAGTCCGATTCAAAACTGTGTCGGAATTTGCTTCGTAATAGTTAAATAAGATTAAATTGTTCGAGAACGGAAATTTCAAAATTTTCCCGAATTATAGAAATTACATCGACCATAAATCAATATTTCGATAAATAATGATTTTAATTTTTCCGGTCTTTACAAATTTAATCTAGCTCGGTTACAAAAAACTTTTCATACGACATACCATAGGATCACTAACTCAATATATAGATAAGAGATATATGACATATGTTTTTAGTTCTTTAGAATATATCTGCCATTAATCTGGATATATACGACAATTAGGATATATATGACAATGAAGATATATTGGCAATTAGGATACATACGACAATTAGATAAGCTACTTGATTAATTATTGTTAGAAGATTAGTTTAGATAATTAGATTAGTTTAGATTTTTTTTATAAACCGATAAGATTAGTTTAGATTTTTTTTAATTGGCATATCCAAACAATTATTAGTTTATATTTTTTTTATAAATCAATATTAGTTTAGACTTGTTTAGATTAGATTAGTTTAGATTTTTTAGATTGGTTTAGATTTTTTATAAACCGATAAGATTAGTTTAGATTTGTTGTAATTGGCATATCCAAACAATTAAAAAATCTTCATTTAAATTAGTTTTATAACTTAAAATCCTACTTTAAAGGAGAAGTCGCCACATGACATAGGCGATTTCTCCTTTAGTATTATTAATAGATTAATAGATATAGAAGATATGGATAGATATAGATGGTTGAGAAAAAGATTAAAGTAATATATATAGATATAGATTACTAATATTAATTTTATATTTAGTTATTATTAATTTTATGTTTTGAATTAATCTCATTGTTTTTTTAAATACTAAAATTATAATTTAGGCTGAGATCATAGATTAATTGAATTTTGTTAAAAAATTGATTGAATAACCTACTTTTAAGGAGAGAGTGACACATCTTCAAAATTGCATCTCTTTTAATAGTTAGATATAGATTGTTTTTTTAAATACTAAAATTATAATTTAGGCTGAGATCATGGATTAATTGAATTTTGTTAAAAAATTGACGCGTTCCCTATATACACCGCAAATTAACGTTCAATCCGACGTTGTAACAACGTCGAATCCAACGTTGTAATTTCACTTAAAAAATTCGGACGTTGTAACAACGTTGAATTAGACGTTGTTACTACGTCAAATTGAACGTTGCTAATACGGGTCAAGATCGGGCCTAATACAATATATTAAAAAAACAAAAAAAATTTTGATGATCAACGTCCTTTTGGAAGTTTTTTTTTTTGTTTTTCGGTGGTGGTTGTGTGTGAAAATTCGTTACCCTAGCAACGTCCGATCCGACGTTGTAAGCCCGGTTCGGCCCGTCACTTCGCATATTACAACGTTGGATCCGACGTTGTAATATAATTAACGCTACAACGTCAAATCCGACGTTGATTAGCAACTCTAATCCGCGGATTTGCGGTGTATGTAGGGACACCCAAAATTGATTGAATAACCTACTTTTAAGGAGAGAGTGACACATCATCAAAATTGCTTCTCTTATAATAGTTAGATATAGATAGATAGATTATTCGGTTAAAGTTGATATATTATTTTATTAAATTTGAGAGATTATTCGTATAAAATATGACAATTGTTTACATATTCATGTATAATAAGAAGTTTGAAATATTTATATATAAAAATTATGCATAGGAGTGTTATTCGAGCCGAACGAGCCGAGCTTGACATATTGAAGATTGGTTCGTTTATATTTATCTATCTAATATTTGATCAAAATTATATATAACATATCTACATATAAATTCTCTCTCCACAATGTATTTACTATTGTCAATTTTATCATCGGCAAATTTTTTTTCTTTTTTTTTTATCCATGGCAAATTTTTTTTCTAAGATCAACATCTATTAACTATAATCATTAAAATTGAGTTGTTTTTTTAGTGAAAAAAATTGAGTAGTTAAACAAGAAACATACCTTGAAGGTATATTCATGTTCATATTTAAATAACTTTGATTCAGAGTGATAGTTTGTTTTTTTTTCAAAATAAAATTACCGATTTTCAATTTATTTTTAAAATCATTCAAAGCAATCTTAGTCTTGTACAACTTCTTTAGACTCTTCATCATTTTTTCATTATTGAGCATGCAATATTTAAATAGATAAATTAACATTTCGGTATTTTTTCACAACTATATATTTTTTTAGTGGTAGGTAAATTATTACTACCTCCATTTAGGAAAAGATGTCGTTTGACTTTTTGACACATTTTTAATGAGTTAAAAACTATATCAAATATTAACTTTTTAAACAATTTTTTTAAATAATATGACACTTTTTGACACGTTTATTTCTGAACAGAGGTAGTATATATTCAAGTCTTACAATTTTTTCAATTTTCACGTGATAAATTATTATATTGGTATCCAAAACCATAATTAAATATGTATTGAATAATAAAATCTTTATCATGAGATATAGTGAACTAATATAATCATTCTTAATAATTAAAGATAAAATATTTATTAAAATAACTCAAGATAGGATTATAACCACTTAAGATATATAGATTTGTCTTCTCAAAATTTATCATTAAAATAGTATATATTCAATAACGAATCACGCTTTACCACTAAACTATACCCGCTACAGTGCGATCATTCTTATATTAATATTATTGTACTCTATTGATTTTCTTATATATGATAGGTTTTGATTTATTTATTTAAGAAAATTTAAATTTTAATTTCAATCAAACATAATTTATTTATCTATTATATTTATATGTTGATATATTGATTGTTCAATGCATTATGTTATATATTGATCTGAACTAAATATACTCTTAATTTAGTTTATTGTTAAAGAAAATATAAATTAAATTATTGTATTTATTAAGAAACCGCACAATGGGCGGGTAGTAAGACTAGTATCAATTAAAGTGGACACATAACACATCGATAAATAGATTAGATTGTTGTAAGACGTGACTCAAATTTATTGAATAATTATTAATTGACGTGTCAAAAAAACTCAGTTAGAATGTACTAGAGAACGACACGTAAGCGAATCGTACCAGAACCCGTCACATAGGATTTCCACGTCTCTATTTTAGTATTATATATTGATTGATATGTTTCAAATCAATATTTCTTTTTATTTTACAACATTTCAATCATAATTCATTATAAAATAGTTTGATGCTTTATTTGATTTAATTTACTACATATGTGCATAAATATACAATCAACATTAGTAATAGTTTTTTTTAATATTTTATACGCAAAGTAGTGAAGTACTCTATAAATATTTTTAAACTTGAAATGTGTATTGTGGTAGTTGTTATTTATAAGAAACACTTAAAAACTTTAATCTTGGAATTTTTAAATTAAAATAGAGGTTTTTGACTTGTGTTTTTTTTGGCTAAGACAGTATGTGATCAAGATCGATTTGGGATCTTTTAATCTAGATTTGTTATGTTTGATATCGTAGGGTGGACAATAATTAATTACATTATATTGTTGTTAATTGTGTGTAGCATGCTTAGACAACTTTGGTATATGGTTTTGCAAGGTTCACAGGAATCACAGCTATCATTTCTTTGAAGGAGTGAACCATGAGTTATAATGGGTCACATGATGCTTATAAGCAAAGTTAGAAATTCAATCGTCCAAAAGGGATCACATTTCATACATTGTCGTTCAATACGTATGAGTAAATTGTTGTCAAACGACACACACCCATGAAAAGATTCATAAAATTCAATTATGATGCCTCAATTTGTAAACATAAAAGGGTGCGATATTCAAATTAATCCTCTATTAATTTCCCAATGAAGGTTTCATTTTAAGGAAGCAGTTCTTGAAGGTGGAGTCTCATTTGTCAAAGCTCATGGAATGCCCGTCTTTGACTACATGAAATTTGAGCCAGAACTCAATAATCTCTTCAATGAATCTATGGCTGAGATGACCGACGTTACTATGAAGAAACTTATCGACGTGTATGAAGGATTCAATGGCGCGAAAGTCTTGGTTGACGTTGCTGGTGGCACTGGTGCATTGCTTAATCTTATTATCACAAAATACCCTAAAATTAATGGCATCAACTTTGATTTGCCTCAAGTGATCTCAACTGCACCATCATATCCAGGTACATTATCCGCGTCAATCCTTTTTTACTCTACCGTGAGTATATCATTACTATATATTTGATTAATGTCGTGTCCCATCTTCTAACACAAAAGTTGAAGCTTTATGCAGATACATCACCTTCTCTTAAACATTCTTCATTAATTCAATCATCATACTATAATTGATTTGCCTGAACCAAATTGATTAATATTAGGATTGGATTTATGCAGGAATCCAGCATGTTGGAGGAAGCATGTTTGAAAATGTTCCAAATGCTGACACAATTTTATTGAAGGTAATAGAATGCATTAGGAAACTTATAACATTACATACGTTATACTTTCCTTATAACATAATTGATCAAATTATATGTTCTCGGTTTAGTGTACGATTCACGATTGGGATGACAAGAGTTGTGTGAAGATCCTAAAGAAATGTCGTGAAGCACTGGAAAAAGATGGGAAGATAATCATAATCGATTCGGTTATGCCATTGAAAGCCGATACCTCGAGCAATGCTTGCAAGTATATAGTTCAGGTAGACTTGATGATGTTGGCTATCCATGGAGGAGGGAAGGAGAGGACAGAGGAAGAGTTCAAAGCCATTGCTAAAGCTGCTGGGTTCACTACATTTGAACTGGTTTGTTCGGTCAATGCCTACTCTGTCATTGAATTGAAGAAATGAAGAACAAAAACCAACCCTCTATGTGAGATCTCACATGGATATAATCTTATGCTTGTTACTTTGTTAAGGTTGGACACCTGTCAAAATAAGTTCTCTATTTGTTATCTTGTATTGTTATAATCTTATGCTTGTGATGAAGTTGGATATATGTATGATGCATTGATTAAAAATATGTAACGTAGTGAAAAAAATGAACGATCAATATTTAACGTACCCTTTCTCTCTTCCATTCATGATGTGGCGCACACAAAAAAACATCTTCTCATATTTTTACTTTTTTTTTCAAATCATCTTCCCACGTTCAACTAAGAATAAAAGTCTTAAGGATTTAATAGTATATTCTCATGTCTTAACACACTTAAGTTTATTTATATTCTTTTTTATGTTTTCACATTGAAAATGAAGTGATGAAATAAAGGGGTAAGAAATGATATTTTCTCCTACCTTCCTACATTTTTACTTGCATTTTTTTCCTAAATTAATATTTTCCTACATTGAAAATAAAGTGGGTGAAGGAGAGGGTACAGAGATATAAATTAATTACTCCATCTGTTCGGTAAAATATGTCGTTCTACTATTCACGTACGCTTTTTATAGGGGATAAAAACTATATAAAATATCTACTTTTTATAAAAAATTTTTTTAACAATTTCATAGTTACTACTAATAAGTACTGTATGAACTTGTTTAAAAAATTTATAAAAATATGGATATTTTATATAGTTTTAATCATTCTAAAAAAGTGTGCGTGAATAGTAAATGAAAATATTTTTGCAAACAAAGGGAGTACTAAAAAACCCATATATATAGTATAGATCTATTGTTCACAAGTCTTAGGTGTACCTTGTACACAAATATGTGCCTTTAATTTAAATTTAATAGAGGGTTGAGATGGTGACACGTGTTAAGAGGGTTTAAAAAATAAAATAAAAATAAATTGAAAATTAATCTAAATCTCATAAGCTTGTGTAGAAGATGGGAGTAAAAACCCTACTCTTCAATTATAGTCTTTTTTATCGTGTGCACCAAGGAGCAGAGGCTGATCCAAACGGGGGCATGTGGGGGCACGTGCCCCCACCATCATCCGACAAATCTCATATATGTATTCTTCTCATCGATAGCTTCGTTTTGATATATAGTATGCATTAATCTGATATCCGAGTAAAAAGTTATGAATGTTTGAAAATTGAAGGTATATTAATCACGGCCACGAACAGCATGCCGAGCGCCGCCTCCGATTGCTGTTGTGCCGTCGCCTATCACCGCTCGAGCTGCCGCCTCCGATCCTCGCTTTTTCTGCTGCCCATCGCCGCTCCGATTGTCACCCTGTCGTGTCGCTAGCTAACGACGCTGGAGGTAGAGCCGCCCGTCACCGTCCCTTCTTCTCTATATGTAAAATCCGATTGAATCAAATCGGAGTTTTCAATCCCCTTTTGCAAAATTGCAAAAACCACCCCCAATTCATGTTTATTTAATATTTTGGTCTTACTTAATTTTTAATTGAGGCCGGGGTGGGTGGTGGTTTGTGTAATTAGGGTATGAGCGAAATCGGGTTAGGGATGAAATTTTGTATTTCCCATATTATTCGGGGGAACTATAGAATTATTCAGATATATGTGTCAAATTTAATGTAGGGTTTTCGACCTACATAATTTGACTTATTATTCTTCAATTTGATTCATTATTCATCAATTATTCAGACGTATGTGTCGATTTTTTGATATAAGTGATAATGAGTTGGTCAATTATTCAGTGAAATATGATTCATTATTTGTCAGTATATAGAGTCTTCGGTTTGATGAACAATATAAAAAACATTCATTGCACGAGTATAATTACACAACTAAACATTATTCGGTGAAAATTGAATCAATATTCGATGAAATATGAAGTATTGTTTAGGGATTTGGGGTTTATTTTATCTAAAATTGATGAACAAAAAAAACATTATTCGGTAGCATATGACAAATTATTCAGTGGAATTGGTGAATTTTGATCTGAACTGAATCGAAAAAGATAACATAACATTAGTTGGTAGTATTTCATATATGATTCGATGGAATTTTCAAAATTTTAAAATAAACAAAATTAGATGAATCACCAATAATAATTTATTTTTTAGAAAACCATAAATAAATAAATTAAAAAAGCAGCTAAAAACATGGGGGTTACATGCAGGGAGGGATTGTAACAGCTCGGATATAAATACCCGGGTTACGTTTCGAAGGTTGGTTACCTTCGTTCGAATCTTGCAATTCGAGTACGGGTCGAGGTTTCAAACCTCAAAGGATCAGTATTTAAAGTGGGGATTTCGAACCCCAAAAAAATCGAAGGGCCATTAAGAACCCTTAAGTTGTCCTAAGACTATATCGCGGAAGTTCATTTTCGAAACTAGTGAAAGCGGAAGTAAAGTACAACTTGCCACGGCGAGGCCGGGTCGAAAGCAAATCATTAAAACATATATTATGAAATTATATAACCAAATTAGCGGCGTTAGGCAGGTTATTTGCAATCGCTTGGGGGAATTCCCACGCCATAGGAGCAAAGAGCAATCATACCTAAAAACAAGTTGTCCGCGCGAGATCAGACTGAGACCCCCACGCACTATGTCCCCCAAGCAAGTATACACATACGCTATAATAAAGATGCTTTGATGCAATACGGAAATTAAATCACACTATCATGCTCCTAGGTTATAATATGCAAAAAGAACTGTAAAGGTGCCCAAAGAATGCCAAGTGGCATATCCCTCTCCTACCTCTACACCCCTTCCCGTTAGTGCAGAGACTGGCCAGTTCGATACTATAGCATATCATATCTCATCATAGCATATCATATCTCATCATATCATATCATATCATATCATATCATATCATATCATATCATATATCATGCTCATGCCCGATGGTGCTGGGCTATCTCATCATCATGCTCATATATCGACAATACTGACTCAGGGCACCCGATGAAGCTGGGCTACCCTATGACCCTAATAAAGACTCTAAGACTCACAAATAACAGCCGTTCTGTTCTCAAACACACAAAGTAACCGAATGCTCATTCACAAGTGCAATCCTAGAAGCGTGATACTACATGGCATGCTTTAATGCTTATACAACACCTAGTATGTCATATAATCACAAGCAGGGATTCTCTTTCGAATCTGAGTAAGCCCATAAAGGAACTTACCTGAATAAGCTGAACAACAGAGAGACAAGGCAGAAGCAAAATCCAAGCAATGAATCACCAATACTAAGCAATGTCCAACAGATCACAAATCACCTAATAACATACAAATATGCATAAGTCTATCTAATTCAAACAAGGCGCCCCTAACTATCATACATAGCTTTACATATCTCATTTCAGATCATTTCGTCTTATCTCATCATAGATCATTTCATATTCATCTCATCTCAGCACAATATCTCATCCATCAACTCATCTTGCATCATCATATAGCATCTCGTATCTTACTTAAAATTCACATAATTCGCAAGCAGAATTCAACAACAAATTCACCTAGTTAAATCAGGTAAATCATTTCCCGAGTTTTCCAAAACTCTTAAATCTCAAGTTAAGTCAACTCATATCCAAAACAATTTCTCAAGGAAGTCAACTTAGAATTCAAACAATTCTTTTAAAATCGTACTTAGCCAAATCCCGACATTAACCATTTAAACCTTAAAACTAATCTCTCAAAATCATATTATAGAAATAATTATGGCATTTTATTTTAAAACCTTTACTTTAATGTTTCAAGTAATTTAAGACAATGATGAACATTTCCAAAACAAATCCATCTTTATAAACCCCATTTATAAATCAAAACCGACAATCAATTTAAAATCCCCGTTATAAACAAAAATTAACAACATACTCCAAATAATATCTAATATATAAGAAATCACCAAAATCAATCCATTTTAATAACCCGCATTTATAAAACAACCCTTCCAAATTACTTCATCATTTCTAAAAGCATCTACTAAAAGCACCACATAATATCATAATATCAAATAATACCAATTTGAACAACTTTCATAATATATATAAATATAGTTTTCATAAAAATATTAATTTGTCAAAAGTCAGAATAATAATACTAATAATAATTATTATTAAATAACAATCAACCAACGATTATATATCAACTATATACATAACACAATATATAAAAACAACATAACCAAATCTTAAAACAACCCAAAAGAATAATTCAACCCAAGCCCGGATCCGGACCCAATTCGGCCCACACTCCAAAAGCCCAGACCCAGATCCTTTTCCTCTTCTTCCCATTATATATAAAAAAAGAACGTTGACCCCACACGGGCTGATGTGGCCAGGCGGGCCCAGTTCTTCTTCTCTTTCCTCCCGACTCCAGCCCTGCCTCTATACAGCATCCACCAGAGCTCCGCTCGCTCCCATGCTCCCTCCTTCCCGCCAGCTCGCTCACTCTCGGCCTTCCCCACCCTCATCGCTCTCGTCGTTTCCCAAAACTGACCCTACCCTCTCGCTCTCCGGTCGCTCTCACACTCTCTCGTGCTTGCTCGCTCTCGCCGCTCCTCACTTGAGCCCTCTCTCTCGCACACTCGAGCTCGCCGGAGTTCTCCTTGCCGGAATCTCACTCACCCTCTCCCGAGCATTTAAACAAAAAAAGGAAAGAAGAACCCAATCAAAGCAAGGGAAGGAGCTGTGAGGCTCACCGAGAGGGTTCGAGTTCGTCGGAGTTCGATCGACTTCGTCGGAGGCGGAATCGAGCGAGGCTGGGCCTAGGAAGCATGTAATGGGATTAAAGCTCCACCTTTACTCGGTTTAAGGACAAAAGGAAGTGAAGCGGATCCTTACCAACTCGAAACCGAAAAATAGAGGAGGGGGATCGATCGATGGTGGGTGGCTCGACTCTTCGGGCTCTCCTGGGTGGCTTCTGGGGCCGTAGACGTCGGTGAAGATGCTTCTGCTTCTAGGACACGAGGGAGGAGGAATGAGTTGGCGTTGGGGTAATGCTCGTGTGTGTGGCTCACATAAACAGGGGCCGGAGGTGGTGCTAGACGACAATGGAAGGAGTGGAGAGGATGATGGTGGTAGCTTGGGGTTGCTTGGCCTCAGAGATTAGAAAAGAAAGGTGAAAAAAATAGAGAGATGGGTGGCTTGAAGCTCGGCAGAAATGGAGGAAAAGGAGTGCCTTGGAGGGCTGTTTTGGAGCTGAAATGAAAGAGATGAGAAGGAGGTGACGACTTGGAGAGCGGGTGGGATGGAAGGATGTGTGCTTTGGGGGTGAAAAGAAGAGGGAGAGGGAGAGAAATCAGACAAATGAACTTATGAAAGGGGGAGAGGGGCCTTTGAAAGCAACAAGACAAAAGGGGGGTGGTTGGTGTTCTGCACAGGCGTGGCTAGGGGCAGCTGCTGCTAAAGAAGGAGGGGTGTGCAGGTTGGCCTGCAAACTGAGTGAAAGGGAGGTTAGGTATGGTAGCTAGGTGTGGTCCCAACTTTCAAATACCCGAAACCAAAACCCGAAACCTGCTATCATGATTTTATCCCGACTTAATCCAATTTAAATTGAAAATTCCAATCCCAATTAATAATGAACTCGATAAATATTTTCAAGTCTAGGTCGAAAATTAGCGTAATAAAATCCGCTCTTAAATCAAATTCGAAATTATGCCGGAATTCACTTTGGAAATTTTAAAAAAAATTAATTGCTCGAGGTCGAAATTTCAAATTTTCCAAAATATTAGAATTCAGATCCCAATTAAATCAATATTAAATCAAAATTAATTCTTAATAATAAAATAATGATTTTAAATTTTCGGTCTTTACATTCATCCACCTCTAAAAACAAGTCTCGTCCCCGAGACTAAAATCATTCTAAAGCAAGGGGATGAAGTTTGAAATTGGTGAGCTCGAGGATCATGTCGTTGATTTCGTAAGCGCCTCATAAGGGCCCCTATGAAGTCCTCACAATAGCATCATAACTTCCCGACTAGGTCTTAGCAAGCAATCTATAAGTGTCCCTTTAAAATGCTTGTATCCACTTCGTGAGACGTTATAATGTAAGGTTCAAAAGAGTTTTGTAATGGAAAATTGGCCTAGAAATCTTTGAATTTCTCAATATCGTTTATTAGTTTAAAATCCAAATTGATCCTTTTCAAAAACCTCTCAAATCTTCAAAACCGAAGTTTAACCAAGCAATTTTTTTCACCAAAAACCAATCAAATCCATTCAAATCAAGATTTCAACAAAATCTTCCAAAAACCAAATCAGTTTCTTCCATATCAATCAATCAAATTCATAAGCTAGGAGGTGGAATCATCCGCCTCTAAGGGCTAATCCCATATTCTCTTCCTAGTTTCCATAATCAAATCAATCTATCAATCTCAACTCAAGCAAAATTCGTAAGCCATAACAAATGCATAACCGCATAAACCAACCAATCTCCATCCAATACGTCACAAGGCAAGTCTCAAAGCTCATACTAACACAATGTTACAAGGCCAAATCAAGCATCTCCACAACATATCAAAACCATAACAACGTCTCGACATCACACCAGAAATCATAAAAGTATCTCCTCATCATAGAGTCAATGAACCAAAACTCATTGTCAACACATCCACACAACCAAGGTCATGTTATTAAGATTCAGGAAAACGGAAGATCAAACAGTATATCGATCATCAAAATGTCAGCATATTCACCAAACATCATCTCAACTCATTATAATGCCATGTAACAATCATTTAGCAACCATGCACGATCATCTCATATATACACGTTATATTCATGCTCCAAGTCATATTCATCATCTAACATACCTATAATCATGCTTGCCAACCATAGAATACGACATCATGTTTACTACCACATTATATAACATCATGCTCTCACACAATAACACATCATTATCTCATATATCATATCACAATACATCCTAACATGCTTCTAAAACAACATCGCAAAGCATCAATATATCATAATAACACTTGTCACTGCCAACTAGATTTCAATATTGCATATCCACATGTAATATCATTATGTATCAGATTCATCATGGTTGCTATCTAACATCATGCAAGCATATATTAATAAATCACAATATCAAGAAGATCCTCACATCATCACCAACCAAATAGAATGCAATCCCCGCTCGCTCGAGTCCAATTCCCAAATCGAAACCACCCTCATATAGATCCACCCACATCAGCTCAAATAACATCTCCTAAAAGAAATCCCAATTCTTTTCGATACTCTGATCTCGCCCCTCATTCCACCAAGCACTCTCACTAACAATCCACCTCTAAGAAACCAACTCGTATCTCTAACCTCACACCCGGGTACACTCTCACTTTATGTCCTCAATACTCACAAAGGTCATTCCTTACGCTCACGTGTTACCCAAGATATCACAAACATTCTGCCCTGCTAGCCACACTTCTTCTAGAATTTCCTCGATCGCGCTTAGACAACCTATTGCTAACCATACCCCCACTCGGGATTCACCTAAAAGCTCATCGGAACCATCAAGCATTACCTCTCATAAATCCCTACTCACCCGGTCTTACTTCAACCAACATCCCTCTCTTGCGACTTACCTCGTAATACCATCGATCATCCTAATCGCTCCATTTCTCCCACCATTCTCCGACCACTCCACAAAAGAATCTCACCCACATGTTCAAAGAAGAAGCAATCATGAAATCATCACACATAAGATCCACATCATATCAGCTAGCATTTATAATAATATCATCATAAGTTCATCATGAAGCATTGCAAATGTATCAAAAAGTCTCAATTTACCGTCATGCTCAAAATTATTGCAAAACACCATATATAAATATATTCAATTCAAGCTAGCAAGTTTCATCAAAACCTTATCAGATAAACAATCTAGGTTTCTCAGAATTTGCAGTTCATACTATATAGGCAAGGAATTTAGATCATGCTTAGCAACTCAGAGTAGCAACACAATCAAGACATCATGACACATTATAACTGCAAGACATCGAATCATATCGTCATAGACAATGGATAATCAAGCAATATTCATCACCAAGTCAGCACATCAACACGTTAATTTCATCATCAAGTCAGTGCAGTATCGTCATCAACATATTCAGAAGGGATTAACAATTCGAACGGAGGACTCTCTCGCTTGCAAGTCATATCGTACTCAATAACTGCCATCCTCGAAACATGCTTGTGCCGTCGACATCGTTGATCCTGAGGCCCGTGGGTTATGGGCCCACACTTCCGCTCCACTGCCCTATCGCTATCTAACTTCCCGTTCCCTTGTCCATGCGGTCGCTCGTCCAACATATCGCGTAGGAGTCCAAGTTAGCGGAGATAGGGGAGTGACCAGGACGGACAACCCAATTTCCTTTCGGAGACAAACACGGATCAAAGCTAAGGATGACAAGTCTAGAGACAAGACTTCGACCTAGGAATAGTAGCGATGCCCTTATAGAAGTCTATTGGGTTACAATTTTGACAAACAAACACGAATTCATCATGGAGCATATCAATCACACTAATCCACACTAACATGTACCTATCTCAAGGAACAACGACATACGTATTCATTACAAGGATACAATCGAGTCCTACACTGGTGCACGTGAGACAAGCTAGTAGTCTATTATTCCATGGATGCAGGTACGTCTAGAAACCTAAGCAAGTTATGCATAATCAGCGATGATCATGCAGGGTTCGCGGTCAAGCGGGATTTAATGAGGATGACAAGTATCACGCATATGAACAATGCATGAGCATGGCATACACATCAACAAATGTCAAATATAGCATGGCGAGGTACATAATAACAATCAGATTAAGGTCATAAGAGAGCACATAAGAGCAGCATAGTAATTATCACATCTGGCAATAATGATCATATAATAGGTTAAGAATGGCATGTCATCATACGACGAGGTACCTTTAGAGAGCATAGATCCTTCATGATGCTAGAGATACATGATCGGGCATGGCATAGTCAAGAGTGATTAAATGAGTTCAATATGATGTACAGGAAAGCAATTGGATCACCACGGAGTAAATAAGATAACATCACGGGCGATAGATTATAATCACGCTAGGAATGAATCATCATAGGGCACATAAAATGGTACAATAACTGTCACATTATAGAACAAGCACGACATGTAATCATTTAGCAAGTCATATTGGAAGTCATAAGCACTACATGATACTAATAGCACACATCGGACATGAATACAATTAAAGTAATTCAACTAGATTCCTTCTAATATTCATGTGTCACGCGTATGGGAAAGTCAGGATATAGTTGGTGTGTGATCATACAAGGTGTCAAGTCATACGTTCATACAAGCATGAGAGAATATCATAGAGAAATGGGGAAATACCACCAAGCGATAACATGTAAGCATGCTAGGATTAACCATCACAGAAAGCAAATCGATCTTTCAATTCAACATTAATCGAATCGGATGAGTGAAACATGTTAAGAGAATAGAAAGAGGGAAGAACCACACTATCAGGGACCTAGCTCAAGAGAGAATCAACAATAGTGTAGGCAAGGTAGGATTCGCATAAGTCACAACCAAGGGTCCCACATGATACTAATAGCTCCACACAACATATGATGCATACATGCATTTAGTTGATTATCACGACCATATGCAAGAGAGTTCAATCAATCACATTCCAACGATATAGTAACATGAGAGAAATGTAACAGTGTCTAATGCAAGTCTAAGTAACAGGCAATATGACTAGAATATGGGGACATGAGTTCAAATCAGCACATACTGTGTTAAAAGATGCATTTGACAAGACTTAACTATACCAACCTATTCTCTACCTAGCGCAAGTAACACACAACAATATTAATTACAAAATAATCAACAATAGTCAACCTGAGGAATGCAAACAGACGGGAATGCTAAGGAAGTCATTTATGGGCATTCATTTAAGGGGAGTTGGTCACATTATCATGGACCTAATCCAGGAGAAAGTGACGATCATATAGATTCATATCACGGGATTTATGCTTCGATTCAATCATTAGCACGATCAATACAATAGGTCAAGTAGACATGCTATGAAATCATAATATAATCATGATAGAAAGTAAGGCACAACAAGAGATCTGAGCAATGTAACTAATCATAGATGTAATGACATGAGTAGCTCTTCTCTAATGGTCAGTCACATGGTACATGCCGGAGATCACAAAATCTTATTATGTCACGCAATTCCAGAGAGAGTCACCATTACGACCGGACAGAGATCCCTAAGGGCAACCATTGACTCCTCCTAACTGACTCATCACCCCTCTTTCCCGTGGGATCTTGGTACGACTCTTCGTGACAAGCAGACACTGATGGATCCTCATAAGAATTGATAAGGATAGTCCCGTAAACATCTCACTTTTTAACTCGGAATTACATCAAGAACCATCTTCTAATACTCACTCGGACAACCCTCATATCCCAACATGATTCCCGAAGACAATGTGTTTACCAACTCGATTTTCCCGTGGAGGACACTGATATTCGGGAAAAGGACTCAATAGGATAATTAAGAGTTAACATAGTGGAAGGGGCTATTCCACAAAAACTTGGCTTGACCAAATAGAAATAAGGGTACTCTCACTATCCCGTTGCACAGATCATTCAATACACATTTTATAGTCATGACCTACCAATCAAATCTTAAGCATAACAATCACTCAACATAGAATCAGTTAATACCAATTATAATGATCTCCTTCAAGGTAAATCGTTCTCAGGCCCAATTAATACATAAAGCACATCAAGCTATCTAATGCCGCTCTTCGAGAAGCGACTGACCGGAGGGGCAAAAACCTCACAATCTCTACCTACCTCGCCACTTCAACCACCTCGGTGCAATTCCTTGGAGTCTTCCAACCCATTTGTAAAGAATAAGTTAATATTTCGCCTAGTCATTCCCAACTACAACCAATAGGGATGGTCTAGCGCCTTTTCTATCCACTCGATCCCTTTGGTTTGCTCCATCATATTTAATAAGCCGAGTTCATATTTAGTCCAATTGAGTTAGGCATATTAAATTCATTTTGCCCCTTTAAAACATCTTCAAATCCTTTGAAATTCATGGGCAATTTTCCAAAACATACACCCAACCCTTGCGTACCCGAATCGCAAAACCTGGCTCTGATACCAACTTTGTAACGGCCCGGATATAAATACCCGGGTTACGTTTTGAAGGTTGGTTACCTTCGTTCGTATCTTGCAATTCGAGTACGGGTCGAGGTTTCAAACCTCAAAGGATCAGTATTTAAGGTGGGGATTTCGAACCCCGAAACAATCGAAGGGCCACTGAGAACCATTAAGCTGTCCTAAGACTATATCGCGGAAGTTCATTTTCGAAACTGGTGAAAGCGAAAGGAAAGTACAACTTGCCACAGCGAGGCCGGGTCAAAACCAAATCATTAAAACATATATTATGAAATTATGTAACCAAATTAGCGGAGTTAGACAGGTTCTTTGCAATCGCTCGGGGGAATTCCCACGTCATTGGAACAAAGAGCAATCATACCTAAAAACAAGTTGTGCGCGCGGGATCAGACCGAGACCCCAACACACTCTGTCCCGCAAGCAAGTATACACATACGCTATAATAAAGATGCTTTGATGCAATACGGAAATTAAATCACACTATCATGCTCCTAGGTTATAATATGCAGAAAGAACTGTAAAGGCACCCAAAGAATGTCAAGTGGCATATCCCTCTCCTATCTTTGCACCCCTTCCTGTTAGTGCAGAGACTGGCCAGTTCGATGCTATAGCATATCATATATCATCATAGCATATCATATCTCATCGTATCATATCATATCATATATCATGCTCAAGCCCGATGGTGCTGGGCTATCTCATCATCATGCTCATATACCGACAATACTGACTCAGGGCACCCGATGAAGCTGGGCTACCCTATGACCCTTACAAAGACTCTAAGACTCACAGATAACGACCGTTCTGTTCTCAAACACACAAAGTAACCGAATTCTCATTCACAAGTGCAATCCTAGCGTGATACTACATGGCATGCTTTAATGCTTATGCAACACCTAATATGTCATATAATCACAAGCAGGGATTCTCTTTCGAATTTGAGTAAGCCCATAAAGGAACTTACCTGAATAAGCTGAACAGCAGAGAGACAAGGCAGAAGCAGAATCCAAGCAATGAATCACCAATAGTAAGCAATGTCCAACAGATCACAAATCACCTAATAACATACAAATATGCATAAGTCTATCTAATTCACACAAGGCGCCCCTAACTATCATACATACCTTTACATATCTCATTTCAGATCAATCCGTCTTATCTCATCATAGATCATTTCATATTCATCTCATCTCAACATAATATCTCATCCAACAACTCATTTTGCATCATCATATATCATCTCATATATTACTTAAAATTCATATAATTCTCAAGCACAATTCAAAAACAAATTCACCGAGTTAAATCAAGTAAATCATTTCTCGACTTTTCCAAAACTCTTAAATCTCAAGTTAAGTCAACTCATATCCAAAACAATTTCTCAAGGAAGTCAACTTAGAATTAAAACAATTCTTTTAAAATCGTACTTATCCAAATCCCGATATTAACCATTTAAACCTTAAAACCAATCTCTCAAAATCATATTATAGAAATAATTCTGGCATTTTATTTCAAAACCTTGACTTTAATGTTTCAAGTAATTTAAGACAGTGATGAACATTTCCAAAACAAATCCATCTTTATAAACCCCATTTATAAATCAAAACCGACAATCACTTTAAAATCCCTGTTATAAACAATATTTAACAACATACTCCAAATAATATCTAATTTATAAGAAATCACAAAAATCAATCCATTTGAATAACCCGGATTTATAAAACAACCCTTCCAAATTACTTCATCATTTCTAAAAGCATCTAATGAAAGCACCACATAATATCAAATAATACCACTTTGAACAACTTTTATAATATATATAAATATAGTTTTCATAAAAATATTAATTTGTCAAAAGTCAGAATAATAATACTAATAATAATAATTAATATTTAACAATCAACCAACAATTATATATCAACTATATACATAACACAATATATAAAAACAACATAACAAAATCTTAAAAAAACCCAAAAGAACAACCCAACCCAAGCCCGGATCCTGACCCAATCCGGCCCACACTCCAAAAGCCGAGACCCAAATCCTTTTCCCCTTCTTCCCATTATATAAAAAAAGAACGTGGACCCCACACGGGCTGATGTGGCCATGCGTGCCCTATTCTTCTTCTCCTTCCTCCCGACTTTAGCCCCTGCCTCTATTCGACATCCGCCAGAGCTTCGCTCGCTCCCGTGCTGCCTCTTTCCCATCAGCTCGCTCGCTCTCGGCCTTTCCCACCCTCGTCACTCTCGCCGTTGCCCAAAACCGACTCCACCCTCTCGCTCTCCGCTCGCTCTCACACTCTCCCGTGCTTGCTCGCTCTCGCCGCTCGTCACTTGAGCCCTCTCTCTCTCGCACGCTCGAGATCGCCGGAGTTCTCCTTGCTAGAATATCACTCACCCTCTCCCAACTATTTGAACAAAAAAAAAGGAAAGAAGAACCCAATCAAAGCAAGGGAAGGAGCTGTGAGGCTCACCGAGAGGGTTCGAGTTCGTCGGGGTTCGATTGACTTCGTCGGAGGCGGAATCGAGCGAGGCTGGGCCTAGGAAGCATTTAATGGGATTAAAGCTCCACCTTTACTCGGTTTAAGGACAAAAGGAAGTGAAGCGGATCCTTACCAACTCAAAACTAGAAAACGGAGGAGGGGGATCGATGATGATGGGTGGCTTGACTCTTCGGGCTCTCCTGGGTGGCTCCTGGGGTCGTAGATGTCGGTGAAGATGCTTCTGGTGCTAGGACACAAGGGAGGAGGAATGAGGTGGTGTCGGTGTAGTGCTCCTGTGTGTTGCTCACGGAAACAGGGGCCGGAGGTGGTGCTGGACGACAATGGAAGGAGTGGAGAGGATGATGGTGGTAGCTTAGGGTTGCTTGGCCTCAGATATCAGAAAAGAAAGGGAAAAAACAAAGAGATGGGTGGCTTGAAGCTCGGTAGAAATGGAGGAAAAGGAGTGAAGTAAATTTAGATGCTTAAAGCGGAAATACAGAACAATTCTGAACAACTTATTCAAGGATCTTCATGCATAAACGATATATCAATCATTGTTTATAGGAGATACCTCTTGATGCGTGAACCGGATCGACTTGGGATGGAATTGGAAGAGAACAAAAGCCTCAAATGCGACTTCTCTACTTGGTCCACACGACCCCGGTGTCTAGATCTCCTTAGCCTTCGACTGTTAGGACGAAAGTCGAAGGGCTATCAATCGAATTGCTTGGGATTGATGATGGTGGTTCACAACCTTTGCAATCAACACTTTGATTTTTTTTTTGGTGTTTTAATGTTACTCTGTATGATTAGTTTTTATCAAATTAGCAAAATACTAATTCATTCTCACAACCCACGAAAGCATTAACCAACCTTTAATTAAAACATCCGTTTGGAAGAATTAAACGGCCAAATTAATGCATTGCAATTTGTAAACGTCTTTTCCCTCTTTAACTCCCCCTTAGTACAAATTAATTAGGAGTCTATTAATTAGGTAAGACCAAAAAGATTATGTACACCCATAACAAATTTACGGAATGTTATCTCTCAAATAATTAACATTTATTTATTTTTTAAATAAATAATATTTATTATTAATAATATATAAAAGATATATATTACTAATCAATCATCAATTCCGTTAATCTAGTCCGTCAACTCAGAGTGTGTGACCTCATAGGACCCGTTTATAATAGTCATGGACTTAACCATTTAATTCCATTAATCGTAGTTGGCTTTTAGCAAAGCACTACGATTCCTAAAATAATCGGATTGTATATCTCTATCAATCGTCTTATTCCATGTTTAGTCATTGCACATTAAATTAAAGACACAATTCCTTCCATCTCCCACTTGTCCTTCAACAAGTGTGCAATATAAGATACCTTTGTCTCTTAATGTCTTATTTGATGATATGGTGACATTCATATCTATTATCAAATATGTTTCTTGAACTCCGAGTTTGAATTGTCAATTAAACGGATGATTACTAATAATCCATCCGAGCATGGCCATGCATTTTCAGTTCTCGCTCTTCAAGTGACCTAGACACCATTTCTTTTCGATGCATCACAGTATGCACGAAGAAGGAAGACTTCTCCAGTCTTGTATGACTATGACTCCCACTCAACTTTTGTCAATCCCAACTACGACCTTTATAACTCCATGTTACGGAAAGCATTTAGCCGTGTCAAAGAAATACCAATCATCAAGAGAGACCATAACATACTCATGTATGAGGAATCTACTAATCATGGTTTAACTCAAAACTCTGCAATCCCTTTTGTGGAGTCTTAAGGTGGGTCTGTCCTATATGTATCATCCATACATATATATGTAATTGATTAGACATCTCTATGTCCCTATAGCCCATGAAACCTGGTGCTATCAGTCAACTTACAATATAGTCATTAATAAAATTACCTATGTACAAGTTGATGATTTCAGACTATGGACTTGGAATAATTCATAAATGCATCTCACTTAATGGAGTTTCATTTACCAGAACACTTAAGATAAGCCCATTTGCGAACTACGTATTATTTGGACATTTTATTTATTATCGTTCAACACAACATATAAATAAAGATGAAATATCATATATCATAAAATCATCCAGTCGAACATAAACTTAGTGTTTAACACTCTAAACATAAAATGTAATAGAAAGCAATCTCAAAGCCATTCTCCAATGTGTCTGAGACCCTTAGCCCTAGGTTGACTATCATGCTTGGGCCTAGGCATAGGCTTTGTCAATGGATCTACAATGTTGTCATCTGTATGCACCTCACACATCTTAATGTCACCCTCATTGACTATGCGTCGAATAAGGTGATACTTCCTCATAACGTGTCTGGATTTAGAGCTTGAACTCGGTTCCTTGGCTTGGGCTATGGCACCATTATTGTCACAATAGATGTCAATGGGCCCTGAAATGCTAGGAATAACACCGAGTTCATCTATGAACTTCCTCATCCAGACAGCCTCCTTAGCTGCTTCATTAGCGGCTATATATTCAGTTTCTGTCGTAGAATCGACAACTGTGTCTTGTTTGGAGCTCTTTCAGCTCACAGCTCTTCCATTAAGGATGAAAACATATCCCGATTGAGACTCAAAGCCATCTCGGTCAGTCTGGAAGCTCGCATCAGTATAGCCTTATACGATCAACTTATCATCACCCCCATATACTAAGAAATCATCCTTGGTTCTTCTCAAGTACTTTAGGGTGTTCTTAGTTGCACACTAATGTGCCTCTCCTGGATTCGATTAGTATCTGCTACACATGCTCAAAGCATATGCAACATCTGGTCGTATACACACCATGGCATACATGATAGATCCTATAACAGAAGCATAAGGAATCTTACTCATCTTTTTTATCTCAGCAGGTGTCTTAGGACACTGCTTCTTGCTGAGATATATACCATGTTGCATAGGTAAAAACCCTTTCTTGGAATCTTGCATTTTGAATCTGTTGAGAATCTTATTTATATAATTTCCCTGACTCAATCCAAGCAATCTCTTTGATCTATCTCTATAGATCTTTATTCCAAGTATATACTCTGCCTCTCCCAAGTCCTTCATTGAGAAACATTTCTTTAGCCATTCCTTAACAGACACTAGCATCAGAATGTCATTCCCAATAAGAAGTATGTCATCCACATACAAGACTAAGAAGACCACTTTACTCCCACTAAACTTCTTGTATACACAAGGGTCCTCTTCGCATCTGATGAAATCAAACTCTTTGATCTCTTCATCAAATCGAAAGTTCCAACTCCCGGATGCGTGCTTAAGTCCATATATAGACCTCTTAAGCTTGCATACCTTCCCCGCATCACTTGGATCTTCAAAACCCTCTGGTTGTGTCATGTACACATCCTCTTCCAAGAATCCATTCAGGAAGGCGGTTTTGACATCCATTTGCCAAATTTCATAACCATAATATGCGGCAATAGCAAGGATTACCCTAATGGATCTTATCATGACAACTGGTGAAAAGGTCTCATCATAGTCTATACCATGAATCTGTTTAAAACCTTTGGCAACTAATCTTCCCTTGTATACAGATACCTTTCCATCCTTATCTGTCTTGAATTTGAAAACCCATTTGCTCCCTATGGGTTTTACCGCATCTGGCAAATCTATCAAGTCCCACACTTGATTTTCAAAAATTGAATCCATTTCGGATCTCATGGCCTCAAGCCATTTCTTGGAGTTTGGACCCATCGTTGCTTGCTTATAGGTATTAGGCTCATCATGTTCTAATAGAAGAACATCAAGGTTCGCATTCAAGATGAAATCACCAGTTAAACCAGTGGGTTCAACTGGTTCAACAACTGGAGCTGGAACAGTTTCCACAACTGTTTGTGGATCCTCTTGTCCCGGTTCTTGGATGATTTGGGGCCCTTGGCCTTCGAAAACCATCAACTCGTCCTCGACATCATCTATGTCATCTAGTTGTTGAGTTTGTTGCTCTTCATCATGAACTGGTTCAAGATGAATATTTCTCCCACTTGACTTTTTGGAAATAAACTCTCTTTCCAAAAAGACATTATCCCTTGCAACAATCACCTTTTGCACAGTGGGATTGTAGAAGTAGTATCCAAAACTACCTTTTGGATACCCTATAAAATAGCATTTATCTGATTTAGGGGAAAGCTTATCCATTTGTAAACGCTTTACATAAGCTTCACATCCCCATATCTTTAGAAAAGACAATTTTGGAACCTTTCTAGTCCATATCTCATATGGCGTTTTGTCTACAGCTCTAGACGGAGTCCTGTTTACTGTAAGTACGGCAGTTGTGAGGGCATATCCCCAGAAGGATACCGGAAGGTCAGCGAAACTCATCATTGACCGAACCATGTCTAACATGGTCCGATTTCTCCTTTCAGACACACTGTTAAGCTGTGGTGTTCTTGGAGTAGACAAATGTGTCACAATCCCACAGTTTTTCAAATGATGATCAAATTTATGGCTCAAGTACTCACCAACACGATCTGATCAAAGTGCTTTTATTTTCTTGCCAGTTTGAGTCTCTACCTCATTTTGAAATTCCTTGAACTTTTCAAAGGATTCCAATTTATGTAACATAAGGTAAATATATCCGTACCTATTCATGTCATCAGTAAATGTGATGAAGTATATATAACCACCTCTAGCTTCCGTACTCATTGGCCTACATACATCAGTATGTATAATTCCCAATAGTTCAGTAGCCCTTTCATTTGTTCCTTTGAAAGGTGACCTTGTTATCTTACCCATCAAACATGACTCACATGTATCAATGGATTCAAAATCCACGTCTTTTAGAACTCCATCTTTCTGGAGCTTCTTCATGTGGTCTAAACTGATGTGACCCAAACGATAGTGCCATATGTAGGCTTCACTCAACTTACTTGATTTTTGCCTTTTTGTATTTATGTTATAAGATTCTGTTGTAAGGTCGAATACAAATATTCCATTAATATCTTGAGCACGAGCATAGAAGATATCATTCTTGTGAATAATTATATCTTCATCTGTAGTGCTAAAATTAAAACCTTCAGAATAAATTACTGCAGCCGAAACTAGGTTGTTTGTAATGCTAGGAACAAAATAACAATTATTTAGTTCTAAGATTAAACCAGAAGGAAGAGATAAACTAAAATCTTCTACGACAAGTGCAGCAACACTTGCTCTATTTCCGACGTGTAGGTCTATCTCCCCTTTCTTCACTTGTCTCCTATTTCTTAGTCCCTGCACATTTGAAATAATGTTAGCACCACATGCGGTATCTAATACCCAAGTAGGACCATTATCTAATGTGAGGACATTGGTTGACAGTAATTCAATAACATAAATACCTGAAGTGTTGGAACTCAAAGTCCCATTCTTCTTGTCTTCCAGGTACTTGGGACAGTTTCTTTTCCAGTGTCCCTTAGCCTTACAATGGAAACAATCATGGTCTGCAGCCACCCTTGGCTTCTCACCATCCTTAGGTTTTGCAACTTCCTTGCCTTTCCCTTGGGTATTGTTCTTGTTCTTGGCTAACTTCTTGAACCCTTTCCCTTTGTTGACATTATGAACTTCCTTCTTGTTGTCAGTGGGAGTATTTTGCTCAGTAGCTTTGAGCATACCATGGAGTTCATTCAGATTTTTCTTAATAACATGCATATGGTAGTTCATCCTGAATGAGGCAAAGCCATCATGTAAGGAGTGCAAGACGATATCCGTGGCCAACTCTTGGTTATATGGGGTGCCCAGTGTCTCCATATGGCTAAAAAGACCGATCATGTTAAACACATGGGGACCTACTGGCTTTCCCTTCACAAGATTGTTATCCAGTATAGCCTTGTGAGTTTCATATCGTTCAATCCTTGCTTGTTCCTGAAACAACATTTTCAGGTTGAAGATGATAGTGTAGGCATCCTGGTGTTGAAACCACTTTTGATGGTCAGGTTCCATGCCTGCTAACATCAAACAAGTGACAGGCAAAGACTCACTCTTTAACTCCATTACTCTCGCCTTCTCGTCATCTGATGAGTTGTCGGTGATAGTAGGGATAGGGGTGTTTAGAACGTCCTCACGCCCTTCGGACCTGAGAACAATTCTCAGATTCCTTTCCCAATCGAGAAAGTTCATTCCATTTAATTTGTTCTTCTCAACTATTGAGCGCAGGGTGAATTTCAAGTTATCGTTCGACATAATGCCTATATATAAAAGGAAATGACATGCAAATCAGTATATGTTCGAAATTCAATTACTTAAAATTAAACACCTTTAATACAAGTAAATGCGCATTTTATTCGAAATGTTATTGTTCGTTGTGAATAAAATGATTCCAAGATCCTATTACAGACAAGACCCAACGTACTTTTACACTGCCATAAGTGTTGTGTGTTCAAGGTAAGTAACAATTACTAATTATAACTCTTTATAATTCTTGGTTGATGATCCACATCCAATGTAAAATCATCCCCATGCCTCAAGATCCAAAACTTTGCCTTTTGGTCTCTTGTTGGGTACAACCATATCAAGTTTTATGAACCCCCGTATAGATTCACCCTCATTAGTCCAAGATTATGGAAAGACACCCTCACTTTTGTGAAGCCCATCCAACCAAAAATCCAGAACTTAATGGGTTATGATATGGAAAGGCATTGCCCCAATTTACCTTTGGAACTTAAGCATGCAATTGTCATTTATTTATAAGTGAAAAAAATAAATAAAACAAATGCAAAACATAAATAAAATGCAAAAGCAGGCATTCAAAATGCAATGAAAATTGTGATCCTAGTATGGCCCCTACGATGCAAAATTTTAAAGATCTAATCTTCATGGGTCTCCACCCTCGCACCCTTCATGGATCTCCATCTTTGAACTTCTTATGTCTTCTTCTTCTTGTATTACAATATTTCCTAATAATCTAATTACCGAAAATAAAATACAAAAATACATAACGATACGCGGATCGTGTACAAAAAAAATATAACGATGCACATATCATATTTATGGGCCATACTAGTCACCTTATATATGCAAGCAATATATCATAATATAAAACAAGCATAATAATTAATCTGAATTTAAAATTAAATCCTTATATGACATTAATCAATATTAACCATAAAATGTAATAATTGGATTAAATTGTATGAAAAAGATATAATATCAAATATTAATCTTAAGTGGGATTTCCTAACTTTTAGGAAAAATTAAAATAAACAATATCATAATATTATCCATCTTAATTTTATGGGCAAAATCTCAATTCACTGGCAAATATTTTACAACCAAATATTTTACGGCAAATATGTTATATCAAATATATTTTGAGATCTAGCCAAATATACACACGGAAATCATCCACCGTTTCGGTTCCGTCACCGAATCGGATCGAATCCGACTCGGATCGGTGGTATTCTATTTCCATGTCAATTCATACAATTTCATCTCTCCATTCATCAAAATCTCCATTTCAATTTTCCATTTTATCCATATAGAATTTACCATCAATTTAAATCAAGATCCGCATCAAAAACTAACAATTAATCTATTGATCGTATCAATTTATGCAAGATGCTCTGATACCAATTGAAGTAAAATTAGATGCTTAAAGCGGAAATACAGAACAATTATGAACATCTAATTCAAGGATCTTCATGGATAAACGATAGATCAATCATTGTTTATAGGAGATACCTCTTGATGCGTGAACCAGATCGACTTGGGATGGAATCAGAAGAGAACAAAAGCCAAATACGACTTCTCTACTTGGTCCACATGAGCTCGGTGTCTAGATCTCCTTAACCTTCGACTGCTAGGATGAAGGTCGAAAGACTAGCAATCAAATTGCTTAGGATTGATGATGGTGATTCACAACCCTTGAAATCAATACTTTGATTTTCCTATTTTTTTGGTTTTCTACTGTTGCTCCGTATGATTAGTTTGGATCAAATTAGCAAAATACTAATTCATTCTCACAACCCACGAAAGCATTAGCCAACCTTTAATTAAAACATCCGTTTGGAAGAATTAAACGGCCAAATCAATGCATTGCAATTTGCAAACGTCTTTTCCTCTTTAACTCCCCATTAATCCAAATTAATTAGGACTCTATTAATTAGGTAAAACCAAAAGAGTTATGTACACTCGTAACAAATTTACGGAATGTTATTTCTCAAATAACTAACATTTATTTATTTCTTAAATAAATAATATTTATTAATAATAATATATAAAAGATATATACTACTAATCAATCATCAATTCCATTAATCCGGTCCGTCAACTCAGAGTGTGTGACCTCATAGGACCCATTTATAATAGTCATGGACTTAACTGTATAATTCCATTAATCGTAGTTGACTTCTAGCAAAGCACTACGACTCCTAAAATAATCGGATCGTATATCTCTATCAATCGTCCTATTCCATGTTTAGTCATTGCACATTAAATTAAAGGACACAATTCCTTCAAGGAGTGCCTTGGAGGGCTGTTTTAGAGCTGAAATGAAAGAGATGAGAAGGAGGTGACGACTTGGAGAGCAGGTGGGATGGAAGGATGTGTGCTTTTGGGGTGAAAAAAAGAGGGAGAGGGAGAGAAATCAGACAAATTAACTTATGAAAGGGGGAGAGGGGCCTCTGAAAGCAACAACACAAAAGAGGGGTGGGTTGTGTTCTGCACAGGCGTGGCTTGAGGCAGCTGCTGCTAAAGAAGGAGGGGTGTGCGGGTTGGCCTGCAAACTGAGTGAAAGGGAGGTTAGGTATGGTAGCTAAGTGTGGTCCCAACTTTCAAATACCCGAAACCTGCTATCATGATTTTATCCCGACTCAATCCAATTTAAATTGAAAATTCCAATTCAAATTAATAATGAACTGGATAAATATTTTCAAGTCTCGGTAAAAAATTAGCGTAATAAAATACGCTTTTAAATCAAATTCGAAATTATGCCAGAATTCACTTTGGAAATTTTAAATAAAATAAATTGCTCGACGACGAAATTTCAAATATTCTGAAATCTTAGAATTCAGATGCCAATTAAATCAATATTAAATCAAAATTAATTCTTAATAATAAAATAATGATTTTAAATTTTCGGTCTTTACAGGGATAAAGAAAGAATGGGCTAATAAAAATAAATAAAGAAAGAATGAGGGGTGGGGGTTGGTACTTGGTACACGCGCATGATAAGGGGAAGTGGACTGATTTTTCTAAACGGGCCCACATCAAAATAAAAAAAATCCCTTAAAATCACTTTTAATCATGCTCTTCTATTCTTTTCAATCAACGGTACTGATTTGTGTACAAGGTACATGACGGAGGGGAAACCTGTCGTTGATCCGTCAAAGAAAACTCAACCTATAACTAGTATAGTAATAAGTAAGAGGTCGATCCACAGGGAGATTTGTTATTCAAATGTGATTTAAGTGCCAATTAAAGTAACCATATGGGGAGTTGAGAAAGTAAAGCGAATTATGGAAGGAAAGAGCAAATGGTTGTGATTCAAACAATTAAGAGAAGTAGTTCTCCCTACAATTTTCCACTTTATTTGGTTGAAGCGATCCTTGTAACTTCTTCTCGTCCTATTAAGTTTCCTATGAATGCCCTTGTCCCGACCTAATATAGTTACTAGTCCTATCAGTCCTAGCAACCCTTATCAATCGAACAGTCCCTAAAGAAGGATTTAACCCAATTGATAGCTTTAAGTTCAGAGATTAGCCAATGTATTTGCAGTCCCTAAAGAGGGATTTAACAACACATTCAACTTCCTACCTATCCAATTAGTTCAATCAGTCCTAAAGGGATAAGTTTGCTACTTGGGTTAAGGTTCACAATCAGGAATCTACAAAACCCTAGCAATTGAATTGATCTAACTAGTTGGCCAGACAAGATAGAACAAAACAATAATCAACAAGTGCAAAGAAGTTGAAGCATTCGAATATAGGAAACAAGGAACGAGAATTAGAAACTCACAATCAATCCAAATAGAGCTTCAAATTGCAGGCAGAACCGATGAGTTTAGTTCCTCATGGAAGACATCGCTCAGTCTCTGAATTGTCTGATGAACGTAGAATGAAAAATAAAGTAGTACTCAAAACTAAAATACTCTCGGCCTTTTAAAAGTCTAAATCGATCTTAAAATGAAAATAACAAAAACTAGGGTTTCACAACTTGAAATGCGGCAGATGACTGATGCGGCGGCCGCAACATATGTGTCGCGGCCGCTGCACGCGTGTTCTCTTCAGGCGCTGCTCCAGCTCCTTGCGGCGGCCGCTGCATGTATGCTACGGTCGTGGTATATGCCCCGCTGCTTCATCCCGCTGCCAGAAGCTTGATCTCCAATTCTTTGTTCTTCTTCTTCAAGTCTTCCACTATTATGCATCCCATAGTGTTCGAATCTAATCTGTAACAATACTCACAAATTCGCGTAAAATCCGAACATTCTAAAATAATCGTTAGATGCACTTTAACTCTAATTCATTAACTAAATGCAACCTAACTAGCCTAAAAATGTCTATAATGCCTATCTATGATATGCATTATCAAATTCCCCCACACTTAGCCTTTGCTTGTCCTCAAGCAATGATAGAGTGAACATAAATCAATGCATCCCACAAGAAATCCCTTCAAGTCTCAACCTCATCAAAAAGCAACATTATAGCAAGTGTAACCATAAACCAAGCAAACAAACGTCATAGCATGTATACAAGTGATCAAAGCTTATAAGTAGAAATCATCCAACCTCACCAGGAATATGTGTTTCACTCATGCTCTCATGTGTTTAGGCTTTCGAATACAACTCTCAACTCAATCCAAAATGCACTAAGCTCATAGTCATTGACCTCCATATCACCAAATATCTACCGAAATGTCATTACTTGCAGGACAAAATAAAGAAAACTAAATAAAATGTAACACTTTTTTTTTTTTTTCTTTTCCTTTTTTTAAAATTTGTTTTGGTGCTTTCCTTACGCGAGTCGCAAACATGGGTGTCATGAATGGCCCCGGTCTATCAACACCTCAACTTCCTAAAATGAAGTCCACTTGAACATCTTTTGACGCGAGTTGCAAACATGGGTGTCATGAATGAACCCGGTTACTCAATGATCAAGCTTCCTTTCCTAGTGGGTAGTTTTCAACACTATTTTGCGCGAATCATACACATGGGTGTCATGCATAGACTTGGTTACTAAGTGCATCAACCATTGCCACCTTATTGCCCTAAATATGCACAAACTAAAATAAAAAGACTCAAGATATAAACATACTCCGCAAGCAACAACTATGTGATACTAAAGTCAATGCCAAGAGGTAGCAACACAAGGAGAGTAAATCACACAATTAAGCAAAAGAATTATAAACAATTCCATATAAGGCTAACATTCTCACAAGGGTCATGTTCATAGGATTTCAATCATACTTTAGCTCAATCATACATGCTCAATTATATTTGCAAGGTCATGTTTCATATAAAATAAAGAATATAGACAAGGCCAAAACATCCAGAACTCCATGGGATTTATATGATCATGCTGAAATTTAAATTAGAGGACAAACTAAGCCAGATGGGTATTTAAATAACACATATGGATGCAATGCATGATTTTTTTTTGCATAAGTAAACAGAAATGTAAATAAACAAGAAAAAAATGTGTGCAGAAATGTGTGCAGAAATTTAAACATGATCTATTGAATGCACTTTATAAACTAATAAGTTTCCTTCCCCCACACTTAAATCTTTCATTGTCCTCAATGAAATATCAAAGACAACAAAAATAAATCAAATCAACACGAGGTGAGGGTAAAGAAAACTAACTGCTCACTGAGGCGGCGATGGCTGGTAGGGTGGAAACTGGGGCCACGCCATCCTACTGCCTCCTCATGTCCTCTATAGAAGAGGCCATATCACGAACATTGCGACCCAAGTCGCTGAGCTCATACTGAAAGGAATCCTGGCGGATCGAAAGCTGGTGCATCTGTGCAAACATGTCCTCACGCCAGGTGGACTCATCATAAGAAGAACTAGGCCCAGCAGAAGGGCCTGCAGCAAACTGTGTACCACCCCCATGAGAGTCAGGCATAGGGTGATCATGTGCATCCGCCTGCTCCTCCTCATCATCATCATCTTCATCATCATCCGCATCAGCCAACAGGTAAAAGGAATCATCAGTAGGGCCATAAGGAAGGGCCCTAGGTAACCTCAGTCTGTGGACTCCTCCTGGTCCAGCCTTCCATACAAAACCACTCGCCTCCGAGCCCTCTAGCAAATAGGCCCTCCGCAGCTGGTCCTCAGTGTAAGTGAACCCACCAGACATAGGGACCCCGCTCTGAGTGTGATCAATGAAACGGCAAGCGATCAGACTGATCATGCCTCCTAGCCCCACTCTACCCGACGTCTTCCTCTGAATCCGCAGGCAACTGTCCAGAAAGATCTCAACCCAATCCGGAATGATAACGGACTGGGGAGAAAAACTTCACAACCAGGGTAAGTCTCCAGCAGGCACCTTGTTCACATCGCCCTGGCCACTGAAAGCCATTGCCAGGACCTTGTGAACTAACCGCAAACAGGAATGGACGAACTTATAGTTATATTCTCCTCGATGTCCATCAAAAGCGGAGCCCGTCGCTGCGTACCAAAAATCGTGGACCTGTTGCTCTAGCACGTGAGTAGCCCAATCCTCAGTGGGCTCCTGAGTAATCCCAACGGCTGCCCTCAACTGAGCAAAAGTGCAATGATAAACCTGGTCCAACAGATGGAACTGGACCCGATCATCAGATACCTCAAGTGTAGCGAGAAACTCCTTGGCCTCTATCCCCAAAAAGCGCATTTGATTATCTAAGGATACGTGGGGGCGCTATAATTCAGAAAAGCACCTAGGCCCCCTCGAGTAAGCATCTGCTGGGTAACCTGTAACATCCCCAACCTCTGTAGTGTATGAATATCGAAGAACTTCATTTGCACGAATTTCTTCGAATCAAAACTCTCTCAAATCTTCCGCTGTCCTCTAGATAAGTTTCTCAATTGACGAACCGTATTCAATAGATTTCAATCCCATAATAAGCACAAATCAACAACTCAGAGAAACAAACCAACACAAGGCTCAAATCCAAACAAACCAATCAAACCAACTCAATCCTCCAAACAAACCACAAGTATCAATAGCACAAATCACCAAAACAACCGAGCACCAAGCAACCAATAAATAAAGTGGAGCAACCGGACAAACCTACAACACAAGCGAATGCAAACCTGGCGGCGGCGAAGGGTGCGGCGGTCGTGGCAAGGTGCGGCGGGCGCAGCGTTTGGCGGCGGCCGCTGCACAGTCGGGGTTGTCTCCTTCACTTGATCACCAATGGCGGCCCGAGTACCCCGGATCTAAATCCGATTCAGCGCGGGGTGAATGTGGACGGTGAGGATCAGTTGGGGTTTGGTAGGAAGAAGGTGATGGGTTGGTTTGGGAGGATGAAGGTTGATGGAGGGGATGAAGATTGGTGTAAGTTGAGGATGAAGGTGATGAAGAAGATGAAGGTTGGGATTTTGAAAAGGATTTGAGATTTTGAGGAGGAGAAGGGGATGAGGGTAAAGAAAGTGATGGTTAGATCTAGGTAGGGCAAGAGAGAAAAAGGGCTTCCGGTTTTTGATTTTGTTTTTTTTAGAACTCAGAAAAAAGGTTCACGGGTCTGATATGCGGCGGCCGCGGCAAGGTGCTGCGGCCGCTGCATTTGGCAAGGGCTGCGGGCAAGGTGCGGCGGGTTGCGTGCTGCGGCCGCTGCATTTGTGCTGTAGCTCCTCTTCTTCCTCGATTTGCACGAACCCAATTCCGCTCTTTCATGAGTTGTTAGTCCCAATTCTAAAACAAAAGCAAAACAACAAGAAAACTACCTAAGTGTGATTAATTGAAAAGGGAAGAAAACTTACCTCGGGTTGCCTCCCGAGAAGCGCCTTTGTTTTAAAGTCGTTGGCTCGACGTAAGGGCCCTTGAGTGGCCTAATTGGTTGGTTCAGCAAGCACCAACTCCTCCTCGTCATTCCGAGGGCTATTATCAAAGTATGGCTTAACTTTATGACCATTGACCTTAAAGAGCTCATTAAACTTATGGTCAAAGAGTTCTATTGCTCCATGAGGGAATATCCTAGAGATCGTATAGGGCCCTTCCCACTTTGATCGAAGCTTTCCAGGGAAGAGTTTCATGCGTGATTGATATAGGAGAACCTTGTCTCCTACGTTTAGTTCCTTCCACAGGATGTGTTTGTCATGCCAAGCCCTTGTCTTTTCCTTATAAAATAGTGCATTATCATAGGCATCCAAGCGAAGTTCCTCTAGCTCTCGCAATTGAAGCTTCCTAAACTCACCTACTTCATTCATACTCATATTGCAATTCTTTACAGCCTAGTATGCCTTATGCTGAAGTTCAACAGGAAGATGACAAGCCTTACCGAACACAATTCGATAAGGAGACATACCAATGGGAGTTTTATAAGCCGTCCGATAGGCCCACAGGGCATCATTCAGCCTTAGACTCCAATCCTTTCTGTTAGGTGCCACTGTTTTCTCCAGAATGGTCTTAATTTCCCGATTTGATATCTCAGCTTGACCATTGGTCTGAGGATGATAAGCAGTGGACACTCTCTGCATGACATGGTATTTCTTTAACAGGGTAGTGATAGTCCTATTGCAGAAATGTGTCCCTTTGTCACTAATTAGAGCCTTCGGCACCCCAAATCTTGCGAAAATGGTGTCCTTTAGGAAATCTGCAACAACTTTGGAATCATCAGTTTTGGTGGCCTTTGCCTCCACCCACTTGGAGACATAGTCCACCGCAAGCAAAATATAGATATTTCCAAAAGAACTAGGGAAAGGGCCCATAAAATCAATGCCCCAAACATCAAAAATTTCACAGAATATGATCTTATTTTGTGGCATTTCATTTCTGGCAGATATGTTCCCAACCCTTTGACATCTATCGCAAGATCCACAGAAAGCATTAGCATCTCTAAATAAGTGAGGCCAAAAGAAACCTGCTTCTAAAACTTTCCTAGCAGTCTTTTGAGGACCGAAATGGCCTCCACATTCATGAGCATGACAAAAAGTAAGAACATATTGTACCTCATTGTCTAGTAGACACCTCCTAATTACCTGATCAGCACAATGTTTCCAAAGGTAGGGGTCATCCCAAACATAGAAGCGAGCGTCGTGTCGAATTTTGTCCTTCTGAGCTTTCGTGAACTTAGGTGGAAATTCTCTCGTGACTAAGAAATTCACCATATTGGCAAACCAAGGTCGAGGGGTATGGACACCCATCATCAATTCAGAGGCATCGGGGCTTACCTCGTCAAAACAAAGCAAAGGTACCGAACTGGCCACGTGCGGCGGTCGCGGCATAGGTTCGGCGGCCGCTGCTTCAGTGTCATGCGGCGGCCGCGGCATAGGTGCTGCAGCCGCTGCTTTATTGACGAGCGACGGCCGCTGCATAAGTGCTGCGGCTGCTGCATTTTCCGTGCTTTCCAGCAGCTCTATCGACGAAAGATGGTTCAAGAAAAATAGTGTGTCATCAGGAAACTCACCGTGAATGGGGCTTTGACCGTCCGACTTATCCTCTCATTGGACAAGTCTGCTGAGGTGGTCCGCTACTAAGTTCTCTGCACCTTTCTTATCTTTGATTTCGATATCAAACTCGCTCAAGAGCAAGATCCATCGAATCAATCTCGGTTTCGCTTCTTTTTTAGTTAATAAATAACGAAGAGCAGCGTGATCAGTGAAGACAATTACCTTAGCTCCTAGGAGGTAGGAGCGGAACTTCTCCAATGCAAAGACCACGGCCAGAAGCTCTTTCTCTGTGGTCGAGTAGTTCCTTTGCGCTCCATTCAAAGTCATGGAGGCATAGTAGATGACATGAGAGCTCCTTCCTTCTTTTTATCCCAAAACAGCACCCACTGCATAGTCGCTAGCGTCGCACATAATCGCAAAAGGTTGAGACCATATGGGTGCCTGAATTATAGGGGCGCTTGTCAGACGACCTTTTAGCTCATCAAAGGCTGCCCTACACCTGTCATCAAAGTCAAAAACTACTTCCTTCTTGAGTAAATCACATAGAGGTGCAGAAATCTTAGAAAAATTCTTAATAAACCTGCGATAGAACCCTGCATGGCCTAAAAAGGAACGAATCTCGCGCACATTGGCGGGGTAAGGTAGAGACTGAATGACATCAATCTTAGCCTCGTCCATCTCAAGACCCCTGCTAGACACAATATGACCCAAAAAAATGCCTTGCTCAACCATAAAATGACACTTTTCAGAATTAAGAACTAAGTTGGTGTCTACACACCGCCTAAGAACAAGTGACAAATGATGCAAGCAAGTATCAAAGTCATCTCCATGCACAGTAAAGTCATCCATGAATACCTCTATGAAATGCTCAACATACTCAGAAAATATGCTTACCATACACCGTTGGAAGGTCCCAAGTGCGTTACATAGCCCAAAAGGCATTCTGCGATATGCAAAGGTGCCAAAGGGGCATGTAAATGTCGTTTTCTCTTGATCCTCCGGTGCTATGGGTTCCTGAAAATAGCCTGAGTAGCCATCTAAGAAGCAATAAAAGGAGCGACCGGCAAGGCGCTCAAGCATTTGATCAATAAAAGGTAAAGGAAAGTGGTCTTTGGGAGTTACCGCATTGAGCTTACGATAATCAATACAGACCCTCCATCCAGTTTGGACCCTGCTAGGGACCAACTCACCATCCTGGTTCTCAACGACAGTGATACCCCCCTTCTTAGGAACAACCTGAGTAGGACTCACCCACTTGCTATCAGATATAGGAAAGATCATACCTGCTTGAAGGAGCTTCAGCACCTTCTTCTTCACCACTTCCATCATCGGCGGGTTGAGTCTCCACTGAGGTTGCCTAGATGGCTTTGCATCATCCTCCGGAAGTATTCTGTGCATGAAGAGGGTGGGACTGATGCCCTTAATGTCTGCAATCGTCCATCCTAACGCCTCCTTATTCTCCTTTAGAACAGTCATCAAACGCTCCTCCTGCTCAAAAGTGAGTCTGTTAGAAATAATGACAGGCAAAGTATCATTCTCACCAAGAAAAGCATATTTAAGGTGACTAGGGAGTTGCTTCAATTCGATATCAGGGGCCTGGACAATGGATGGGAGAAGCTTGTCACTTGGCATGGTCAGCTCGATGCGTTCTCCCCTTGGTGGCACATAGGTGGGTGATCGATGGTCCAAAGCTAATACAGCCTCCTGCAGATTAGATGACAAAGCATAATCTCTAGACATTTCATCAATAGGGGCCTGTAAAGCGACCTCCAACTCATCAACACACTCTAAATCAAAGCAATCTTGTGCCATAGTATCAATGACATCCATAAAGCATAAAGAAGGATCATCAGATGGAAATTTCATGGAATCATAGATATTATACTCAACTTGTTGACCATCAAATTCCATGGTAAGAGACCCTGAATAGACATCTATCTTGGTCCTATCAGTTTTCAGAAAAGGTCTGCCCAACAGAATAGGGCCTTCATTGTTACCATGACCCATATCAATCACAATGAAATCAGCATGGAATATCAAGTTGTCGACCATAACCAAGACATCCTCAACAATCCCTTTCGGGTAGATAGTAGATCGATCAACAAGTTGAATTACTACCCGAGTATCATTCAGAGGTCCCAATCCCAAAGCATCATAAACATGAGAAGGCAATACATTAATAGATGCTCCTAGATCTAACATGGCTTTGTCAAATTTAGTATCACCTATCACACATGGAATTGCAAACATACCAGGGTCACTACACTTCTCAGGCAAACGCTTAAGAAACACGGCAGTGACATGCTCGCTTACCTTTACCTTTTGCTTACCTTTTAACTTCTGGTTCTGCTTTATAGTGCAAAGTTCCTTAAAAAATTTAGCATATCTAGGAATGCTTTTAATCAAATTAAGCAAATGAATATTTACCTCGCACTTACTGAACGTCTCGAAGATCTCCTTATCGTTCTCATACCTTCGTGTATCCTTCAAGGCTTCTGGAAAGGGTGGAAGCGGCTTTGGAGTCTCCAGAGGTAAGGTAGAAGGAGGAGGAGGAGAAGAAGAAGAAGAAGGGAGAGAAGAGGAAAAGGGACTAGAGGGCGTACCATCTTCGTAGGTGACGTCTGAGACAGGGGCGGCGGGCGCAGCACCCTGCTGTGGCCGCTGCATTTCTGGTGTGCCGCGGCCGCTGCATATGTGCGGCGGCCGCTGCACTGTGCAGTCAGCATTCTCCTCTTCGATCACAATTCCATCGTCCATTATTACCCCGACATCCTTTTGAGGTGTGGCAATCAGTTCCCTGCCACTCCTAAGCATTACAGCGCTGACATTCTCCTTACGATTTGCAACCGTCTGCGATGGAAGCTTTCCAGCATTGTTTGCCTCCTTTGCACTCAAGGCTTGAATAAGTTGACTCATTTGATTCTCAAGATTGGTTATCCGATCCGATTGTTGTTTATCAACCTTCAAGACTAATCGTGACAAAGTCTGCAGAGGATCCTCATTAGCCTCATTCGCTTGAGGTTGGCCTCCTTGTCGAGGTTCAAATTGTTGTTGGGGCCTTCCCTGTTGCCCTCCTTGCTGATTGAAAGAGGCCTGGTAGTTCCCATAGCCTTGCTGATAGCCTCTGTTATAGTTGTTGTTGAAGTATCCAGGATTGCCAAAATTTCCTTGTCTAGGCCTTTGTGGAGCGAAATTCCCCATGGCATTCACATCCACGCTAGGCTCTTGCAGAAGTGGGCACATATCCATGGGATGAGTGAATTCATTGCAGAGTCCACACGCCTTCAACTGTTGAGGTGTTCTATCGATTACCAACTTTTTGATCATCTCCTTCACCTCTACCATATCAGTTTGAAGCGCAGCCACAGGAGCATCAACAGAAAGTACACCCCTAGCACGAGTGTTCTTATTGAACTGCCTAGAACCCTCAGAGAGCTCCTTAAACACCTCCCAAGTTGCAGCAGACGTCTTATTCAACATATTTCCCCCACAACAGGAGTTCACCGTTTTGCGCTCATCATTAGTCAGCCCATTGAATAGAAATAAGACCAAATCCTTCTGCGGGAAGCCATGGCATGGACAGCTAGCGCAGAGTTTCTTGAAGAGCTCAAAGTACTCATGAATCGACTCTGTAGCGTACTGTTCAATGCTGCTGATTGCCCTTTTCAAGGCATTAAGCTTTGTTGCAGGGAAGTACTTCTCTAGAAAGACTCTCTTCATCTCAACCCAAGTAGAGATAGCCCCAGGAGGTAGGTAGAAGAACCATTCATTAGCCTCATCCTTCAAAGAGAAGGGAAAGGCTCTCAGCTTGATTTGATCCTCAGTAACGTTCTCCGGTTTCATCCCAACTACCACCGTATGGAACTCAGATAGATGCTTGTGGGGGTCCTCCCCACTCAACCCATGGAACTTGGGTAGAAGATGAATCACCCCAGATTTTAGCTCAAAGTTGACTCCTTCCCCTAGCGCAGGGAATTGAATTGCAAGGGGCTGCTGTGCCAAGTCAGGAGCAGAAAGCTCCCTAAGAGTGCGGTTCGCTTTGTTAGCCATCTCTGCAGTGTTTCCTTGATCAAAAGGTAACCCGTGAGAACGATCACGAGTTTCTCGCCTTAAGGAAGAAGCGGTTCTTTCGATCTCTGAATCAAATGGCAGCAAAGAAGAATTAGTAGCACGGGTATGGACCATATAAGACGGTCCACACCAAAAATCCGCACAAAAACACACAAAAATACACAAAAATCCCCGGCAACGGCGCCAAATTTGACGGAGGGGAAACCTGTCGTTGATCCGTCAAAGAAAACTCAACCTATAACTAGTATAGTAATAAGTAAGAGGTCGATCCACAGGGAGATTTGTTTTTCAAATGTGATTTAAGTGCCAATTAAAGTAACCAAATGGGGAGTTGAGAAAGTAAAGCGAATTATGGAAGGAAAGAGCAAATGGTTGTGATTCAAACAATTAAGAGAAGTAGTTCTACCTACAATTTTCCACTTTATTTGGTTGAAGCGATCCTTGTAACTTCTTCTCGTCCTATTAAGTTTCCTATGAATGCCCTTGTCCCGACCTAATATAGTTACTAGTCCTATCAGTCCTAGCAACCCTTATCAATCGAACAGTCCCTAAAGAAGGATTTAACCCAATTGATAGCTTTAAGTTCAGAGATTAGCCAAGGTATTTGCAGTCCCTAAAGAGGGATTTAACAACACATTCAACTTCCTACCTATCCAATTAGTTCAATCAGCCCTAAAGGGATAAGTTTGCTACTTGGGTTAAGGTTCACAATCAGGAATCTACAAAACCCTAGCAATTGAATTGATCTAACTAGTTGGCCAGACAAGATAAAACAAAAAAATAATCAACAAGCGCAAAGAAGTTGAAGCATTCGAATATAGAAAACAAGGAACGAGAATTAGAAACTCACAATCAATCCAAATAAAGCTTCAAATTGCAGGCAGAACCGATGAGTTTAGTTCCTCATGGAAGACATCGCTCAATCTCTCAATTGTCTGATGAACGTAGAATGAAAAATGAAGTAGTACTCAAAACTAAAATACTCTCGGCCTTTTAAAAGTCTAAACCGATCTTAAAATGAAAATAACAAAAACTAGGGTTTCACAACTTGAAATGCGGCAGATGACCGATGCGGCAGTCGCAGCATATGTGCCGCGGCCGCTGCACGCGTGTTCTCTTCAGGCGCCGCTATGCAGCGGCCGCGGCATATGCCCCGCTGCTTCATCCCGCTGCCAGAAGCTTGATCTCCAATTCTTTGTTCTTCTTCTTCAAGTCTTCCACTATTATGCATCCCATAGTGTTCGAATCTAATCTGTAACAATACTCACAAATTCGCGTAAAATCCGAACATTCTAAAATAATCGTTAGATGCACTTTAACTCTAATTCATTAACTAAATGCAACCTAACTAGCCTAAAAATGTCTATAATGCCTATCTATGATATGCATTATCAGTACACCCTAAGAGGTGTGTACACCTAAACCACACCATATATATACAGGGTGGATCGGATGTAAACACCCCTTAGGGTGTAAACTAGGAACAAATCTGAACTATTCAACCAAATGAAATCAAGGGTGTAGATTAATTAGGATGGACCTTAACTGTTAATTCTTTGGTTAGTAGTAAACACGCGCTTATATGATGTGCATATTCCCTTTTTTTGCTTTTTAATTTTTTTAATAATTAAAAGCCAATTAAATCCCAACCATCCATTTATTTTGATTCAATTGTGTAGATCTATTCCTAGTTTACATAATAAGAGGTGTTTACGCAGGATTATGAAATCCGGGTTACGTTTAAAGAAATATAACACTATTAAGTCTTAAATGATTGAATGCAAGGATAAAAAAAAATAGATTTCAACCTTCAAACAATTGGAATAATTCAACATGATTTTGTGCTTCCGCACGGAACCTGTCCTATTTAAACTAGTCAAGACTCACCCAGGAACAAAAACGAGTTTAAATCAAAATAAATATATGTTGTTTCTAAATGACCAACTTAACCAAAAACATTTATAAAATCAAGTTGTAAGTCGTGCGAAGTCTTCTTAACACTCTCGTCCTATGAGAAAACCCCGCCATAGAAGCAATTCAGCAAACAAAAGAGAGTGGGTACCTGAAACTAACCACGAAGTCCGGCCAAGAGACGCATACGTGCCTTAAAGATCTCATTGAGGACATATAATATGCTTATGCCTAAATAAAAGATGCATCTAATGCAGTGCGGGAATTTAATTCACACAAGCATATTGACAATTTATATATATGTAGAAACGATAAATGGATCCACACAGAATGCCATGTGACATATCCCCATATCTTCAACTATACCATACATGTCCGTACCACAACCGAGGTAGGACGCATGGTCGTACCGAACCAGGTATAATCCACCATACATGTCCGTATCACAACCGAGGTAGGACGCTCAGTCGTGCCGCACAAGGTATATCAACATAAATGTCCGTACCACCACCGACGTAGGACGCACGGTCGTATCGCACCATAAATATATAAATCAATCAGACTCTATCAAGATAAACCGGATAGTGCTGCGTTGTTCTATGACTCTAGCAAAGACTCTACGACTCACAGATAACGACCGTTCTATTTCAAACGCATAGAGAATAAGAATGCTCATTCATAACTGCAAGTCCTAAGCATGATACTACATGACATGCTTTTAAGAATATGCAACACCTACATACTATATTACACATTAGGCATGAGGTCCGGTCACTGAGTAAGCTTCCGTAGGAAACTTACCTAGAGTCTTCACATCCAATTAATCAGCAAATAAGCCACTAAGATAATCATCCATTGGCAAACAAGCCACTCAGAGAATCATCCAATCACACTAACAAGTAATAAGTAAGGAACAACTCATCAATACATATTTAATTAACACACAAGTAGGCTTTCAAGTCAACACAGGATTAAATAGATAATATTTTATTCAAGTAATCTAGCATTCTCATCATGACCATCATTCTCACTTAAGCTTGTTCTCATCAAGTATGAAACATAGTTCAACGACTTATCAAGATCATTACTCAAACATCTTACTTCAAATCAAGCTCAGGTTTTCCTTTTTAAACATTTTCTCAAGTAAATAAATTTTCATACCTCAAATAATTCAACGAAACCATAATTTCTCAAAATATCATAAAAGTCAACAATTATCTTGTATGAATTCTCATGTAGTTAATCCTCAGTTATTCATCTTCCCATTAAATATTTATAAGTCAAGTGATCACGCAATATCATTCATATTCAAAGAGTAAAGAAGGATAAGCCCATTTATAGCAAAATCACTTCAAGCAAGGTTAACTCATAAAGACCACAAATCACATACAAGTATAACGTGTTCTCAAGATATCTTTTATATCTTATATGCTTGATCATACCTTACTACTCTTATTTTACTAATCAAAACAATAATCATATGACATCCAAATAAAACACCCACACTCAAAAGTATGTTTCTACATGAAGAATCCTGTCTTATTTTATATACAAGGAACCAAGTGAGTGGATCTTGAAGTCAAATCACAAAAGTTATAGTATTAAGTAGTCAAGTGGAACCTTATTTGATTTCTTTAAAATAAATTACCGTTAGGCAATGACATAACTCATTAAGAGGGTTAAAGCATTTAATCATTAAATTAAAATCTAACTATTTATAAACCAGTTATATATATTCACTCATCAAAACCACTTAAGTTAAATTTAGACAATTTAATAATCAATCTCTAATTCAATTATAAGGATGCTACACCACCAAATTGAATCACTTAAATCGTAATCAATTCGAAAGCCATTTCTTTTTTTTTTGAATCGGAAAGAATTTGGCATCCAAGCAAGAACTTAGATACCAGGAGCATCCAAGCGGATGATATTAAGCAACATAGCATCGTCTGGAGGTTCGTTACTGGCAAAGTGAAAGCCAAGATGCGAGAGGCGGTTAGCAGCTTGGTTGGCTTCCCTATGAACATGACGAATCTGAACGAATTGGAAAAGTCTCAAGGAGAGAAGAGCATCAGAGATGATCATTTCCGTGTCTCCTGTAGGCATTCTGATGCCTTTGAGACTGTTGATCATGGTGAGGTTATCACCTTCGATGATGAGGTTAGAAACGCCAAGGTCAAGCGAGGCATCAATACCTTTCCAGAGAGCGTAACCTTCAGAGCCAGGGACAAAGGTCCGGGGGGAGGCGCCTGACCCAAGATAGAGTGGTAATTCCCTCTGATCACGAAGTAGAAAGCCATAAGATCCATGTGAGGTGGATGTTAGGGCTCCATCGAAGTTCATTTTAATCAAACCATTTATGGGTTTTCCCACTTTTCTTTTTTCTTTTGTTTTGGGTGTCGTGTAGGTGGACCCGATGTTGTTGAAAACTCATCATCCTGCTTAGCATGTTGCCAAATCATCCATTGATCCAGAGTAAATGATGAAATACTCTTTGGGTCTGGTTTAAGGTTGTTGAAAAGTGCTTTATTACGGAAATACCAGATACACCACTAGGCCATTGTGAGTTTACTAAATTGCGTATTTCCTATGTCTTCCTTGACATTGGTGATGATTGTGTTTAGTGTTGATTGTTGACTGAAGTTTTTCTTTAAGGTAGTTGCTAGGTTGGAGTCTAGCTTGTCTATTAAGCTTCTAGAGATCAGATAATTCAACAAAAGATGTGGGATGTCCTCGAAGCTACCATTGCAAAGCGGGCAATTAGTAGGAACACCAACACCCCGAGAGCCCAAGATGGCGGAGGTAGGGATTCCGTTTTTAGTGATTTTCCAGAGAAAGGTTTTTATTTTAGATGGGGCATCCAGGCTCCAGATCCAACTCATGTTTGATCTGGACTGGTTTTTGTTATTATTGACCATGTCAATAGTAGAGGAGGTGGAGAACCAACCATTTTTGCTCCTTTTCCAATATAATCTATCCTGATGGATGTTTCTGGGGATAGGGGTGGCTATTATAGAGTTTATAATATCAGACGGAAGTATATTTTTTGTATGTTGTTTAACTTTTATGGTATCCCAAGTCTTGTTTTGGGTAATAAATTTGTCTATCGTAAGTTGAGTGTCAATCGTGTCAGCGTTAGAAGCTAGTTCTAGTAGTGTGCAGTTTCCCCACCACACATCTTTCCAGAAGTTAATGTGTTCTCCATTGCCAATTGACCACCTAATCCCTTTCTTGAAAAGTGGCAGAAGTTGAGTAAGCTTTGACCATTGCCAAGAGGTACTTCCTTTTTTCTTATAATCGAGTATATGTTTGTCTTTGAGATATTTGTCAGTGATCAACCCAACTCAAGGGTTTGTCGGTTCAACTATTATTTTCCATAATAGTTTGAGTTGTAGTGCTATGTTCATCTCTTCAGAATTTCGTATACCCAATCCGCCATTTGTTTTTGTCTTACAAACTTCATACCACCCTATTAGTGGTTTATGTCTTGGGCCTTTGTTCCAGAAGAAGTTCCGGTTAATTCTATCTAGTTCCACGCGGACTGATTTAGGTAGTAAAAAACACAGCATTAGGTGCAGAGGCTTCGCTGATAGTGTTGATTTGAACAGGGTACAGCGTCCCACTTGGGAAACAGTGTTTGCCTTCCATTTACATAATTGCCCTTTAGTTGTTATCAGTAATTCTTTGAAAGTGTCTTTGGTTGTCCGCCCAGAAAGGATGGGACAACCAAGATAGGAGCCTAGGGTAGTTGTGTGCGGGATTTGAAGCTCATTTTGGATTCTGGTTTTTTGAGAGGTTGGTACATTCTGGGTTAGTTGGAATTGGGATTTATGTTTATTTACTCGTTGCCCTGTTAGTGAGTAGTATTCTTGTAGTATTTTGTTGATTTGATTACATGCTATCTGTGTTGCAGTTGCAAATATTACAATATCATCAGCAAAGGCCAGAAATGGAAGCCTAGGTCCTTTCCTTGTGAGGGAAATACCTAAGTGACTACGAGGTTGCTTGGATTCGTGTTGAAGTCCTCGTGCAAGGATTTTAGAGGTAATGAGGAAGAGATATGGGGAAAGTGGGTCCCCATGCCGGAGGCCTTGTTCAGGTGCTAATATTGTCGTTGGTTCATTGTTAACCAATACAAAGTATGTAACTGTCGTTATGCATTCTTTGATCCAGTTGCAGAATCGTGGAGTGAAACCAAATTTTCCTAGAAGGAGAAGGAGAAAATTCCACTCAACTAGGTAAAAAGCTTTTTCCATATCTAGTTTTACTGCCATCCATCCGGATTGGCCTTTCTTCTTTTCAAACGAGTGGAATATTTCATTTTCTATTAATATATTGTCTTGAATAACTCTCCCAGCAGAGAAAGCACTTTGGAGTGGGTGGGTTATTCTGGGGATTATTCTTTTCAATCTGTTAGCTAAGACCTTCGAGATGATCTTATATGTGGTCGAGCAAAGACTAATTGGCCTATAATGACTAGGAGTTGTTGGATTTTCACATTTTGGTGTGAGCGCTATGAAAGTATGATTTACTTGTTTGAGGATCCTTCAACTGAGGAAGAAGCTTTTCACTGCCTTAATCACATAGGGTCCCACAATATGCCAATATTTCTTGAAGAAGCTAGCTGGGAAACCATCTGGTCCTGGTGATTTTTCATTTGCCATGCTGAAGACGGCTTGTTTAACATCTTCAATGGATACTTGCCTTGTCAACCATTGATTTTTCGATTCTGTTATTTCTGTGGTTATATTATCTAAAAGAGTGCTTCGTATCATTGGCCTTGGTTTATTGGTATATCTTGCTTTGAAGTCTTCTTTTATAGCTTCTCGTATGTCATTGTCATTGGTAAGGGATATTCCTGCTGCCGTTTGTATTGTTTTAATAATATTCTTGTTTCTTCTACCAGTGGCAATCATGTGGAAGTATTTGGTGTTTGCATCAATGTTCTTTATGTAAGTGCGTTTTGCCCGTTGTCCCCAGCATGTTTTTTGAAAGTTTAGGAGAGTAGCATGTTTTTTTGCTAGTCTTCTAAGTTTATCATCTAGTTGTGGATCATATTTGGTATACAGTTGGAGTTGAATAGTCTGCATATTTTCTTCAAGCGTATGTAATTGCTGGAAAATATTGCCATATGTGATCCTGCTCCAATTTTTGCCCTTTCTCTTGACTTCTTGTACTTTTTTTACTAATTCGTAGATGTTGGAACCAGGAAAATTAACCCTCCAAGTGTTCTTAACTATGGTTTCAAAATCCTTTCTTGATGTTCAAGCCATTTCAAATTTGAAAGGTTGTAGCTTAGGCCTTTGGTTGTCCCCTAGGTCGATAGTTATCTGGGCATGGTCCGAATTGTTGAAAGCATGGTTTTTTTTATCAGATTTAGGAATTGTTTAATCAAGCAATGGCTCGCAAGAGCCCTATCCAGTTTTTCGAATGTGTTGTTATCCTCATAATACTTCCTACGCCAAGTAAACTGGTTTCCGAATGTTGGAACATCAATCAGATTGTGGTTTATTATGATGTTTTATAGCCTCAAGAATCTAGAAGGATGAGTCTTACAACCACCAACTTTGTCAGATGCTGTGAGGATTTCATTTAAGTCACCAATTAGTAGGAAAGGTCCTGAGAGGAAGTTCAGTGTTGAGGAAAGGGAGTTCCAGAATTGATCTTTGTCCTTTTCATGTGGCGGGGCATAAATAAAGAATATTGTTATTTCTGCCCTTGTTGTATAATTTTTATATTTAGTTTGTATAATTCTATGATCTGACTAAATTACTTCAAAGGATTCATTTGTGAACTGGGAGGCTTTCTAAAGGAGACAAAGCCCTCCAGAGAGCCCTTGGGAGGGACAGAAGTGCATATTGTCAAACCCCGGTTTGCGCCAACATGCGTTTGGAGGTGGAGTTCTAATTTTCGTTTCGGCTAAGGCAAGAATTTGAATATGGTCAGTTCTACAAGTAGATTCAATTTGCGTCCAAACATTTTTCCTGCGGAGACCGCGAATATTCCAAAAGCTAAACTTCATATAATACCTTCTTTCAAGAAAGGGTATAAGTTGGTAAACCATGTTTGCTTATTACAGTTGTTCTGTGTGGTGGTGAGTATTTTATTCGTAGCCAAATCATTGGTAGTCCTGGAAAGGTTATAGATCAATACAGTAGGTTTATTATGCATAAAAGGCTCAACCAAGCAAGTCAAAAACATAGAAATACTGAAACTTAAGTTTAAAATTAAGCTAAGGGTATGTGAATGTGATGGTATTTTATTTGCCCCATGATCAGGGTGGGTAGGTGTATTAAGGTAGTATAATCTTATGATAGTAGGCAATTTAAAAGACCACTACCCTTGGAAATAAAACGTATGTGTCAATTTTATAAAATCATAAGCTTAATAAATGGGGTCTACAAACTGAAATACAAATTCACATTTGGTAACATCTTCCGCCATATTTCCTCGGTAGAAAAAAGGTATTAAAGCTCCAATGACTCCTTCTGTGATCTTTTGGGATCAACCAAAACCCAACTTGATAAATGGAAGGCCAACTCCTTTTCACAACAAGGCCAATGCACACTAATTAAATCAACACATGCAATTAAACCTCTACATCTATTGCAATGCTTCATGCTCCCTTCTTCCCTTCTTATTGAACTTGATAGGATTAACAGGAATTTCCTTTGGAATAAAGGCCTAAGACATAAATCATTGATTAGCTAGTTCGATGTCTGTAAATCCAAGCAAAATGGGGGTCTTGGCCTGCGTAGCTCCGAGGACATGAACACCGCTCTTTAACTCAAATTAATCTGGAAGATTCTTGCTGAACCAACCAACCCCAGGGTCACGGTCATCACACAAAAGTACCATAAGCAACAACACATCCTTCAATACAAACGAAAGGGTAACTCCTCGTGACAATGGACAAAGCTTTCAAATCTGATCCCTATTTTTAAGAACGGCATTCGCTAGTCTATTGGTAACGGGAATGCTATTAATTTCTGGTTTGACCGCTGGGTTGACGACATTCCGCTTATTGCTATCGCAAAGGACCTACCAAACATCGACCCCCACCTCATGGTGAGCCATTTCATTCAAGATGATAAATCTTGGGATGCTGAAAAATCCACAACCTTGTCAAAGATCAAATCGACGATAACACTATCACCGCCATCCTACAAACACCAATCCCAAAAAACATTAACCAAGATAGACTCTATTGGAGATGGAACAAGAATGGTTGGTTCTCTACAAAGTCAGCCATTGATATAATCCACAACATAAAACAACATACTCGATCGAACATGCATTGGATCTGGCAACTAGAAACTCTTCCAAAAGTAAAGGAATTCCTATGGTGCGTCTCGAAAAATGGCATCCTAACTTCGGTTAAACAACATCAATGATACCTTGAACAACATCAAAGATGACTTGGGAAAACTATACTTCACTAAGCTCGCTAAGGCTTGGTGGAGTATTTGGTTTTTCCAAAACAAATCACTTTTTGACAAGATAAGACCAGACTCGAGAACCATAGCAGCATATACAATTGAACAAATTTATAACTGGAAAAAGGCCAAGTCATTGGATGATGACATAACACCAGCTGAAAGTAGCAAACGTAAAAAAATAGACCTAACACTAAATGGTCTAAACCACCATAAAACTACCACAAAATCAACTTTCATGGAGCCCTATCAATCACAAACAAATGCAGTTTCAATTTTATTATCTGAGACCATGTGAGACACACAATCTATTGCGGGGCTGGTGCTTCGCCCTTGAATTCATCTATTGATGCTGAATGCTTTGCGCTTTGGAATGGCATCCGAGCTGCAACTAAACTACAATTAAACCATCTCTCTATTCAAGGGGACAATCTCACAATTATTAATTGTTTTTGAGGTTTATGATCCTCACCTGTGGATATTGAAATGCTCAACTCCGACATTTCTATCTCTCTGCGTTATTTTGCTACTATTCAGATTCGCCACATCTACAGAGAAGCCAATCGAGTTGCCAACCGCCTTTCGCACCTCGATCTCGTCTTTTCCGATCCTTCTATTTCGGACGACTCCGAGCTTGCAAATCTCATCCGTATGGATGCTCTTTGCTAGTAGAGGCCTCCCTTGCTGCCAATTGTTTTTTGGTTAAAAACAAAAAACTAAAATACAAATTCATCAAAACCAAGGGTTCAATGGCAACTAGAGATTCAACAAGGACGAGTTCTAAAATCAAAGCTCCATGATTCCACTATCACATAAGACAAAATCCAAAAACAAATTTAAATAGACAAGGCCAATTTGCACCAATATACAAAAAAAAGTGAAGTTTGCAAAAATAACCGTGGGGGAAATAATTTGCATGGAAATGACAAAATGTCATTTTTTGCAAAATTTTTGGGCACCTTCCCAACCGGTTGAAGGTAACCAAGGCTAGGGGGGAGAGAGAATGAGAGAGAGAGACCCACTTTAATTGTTTTAAACTAATTTTTGACTATTTTTATTTGTTAAAATTAAAAAAATAAATTTATTTTTGAACTTAATTTAATTTTATCTATCTATAGACACCCACTTTAAATATGTTTATGAAAAAAAATATTTCGAAGTAAAGTTAGGTCTACATCGTATCTTGATCTCAATTTTAGGTATGGCATGGATAACCATTTGGATAACAAAGACAATAATTCAGCTGGCACAGAAATTCACACAACTGGCAAGATAAACAAGAAAACCTGGGCAGAACCGACACTCGTTGCTCCGGAGATGAAAGGTAAAGCTGCCGACATGGATTGGAGGAGGGGGCAATTCTCATAGAGGAGAGCATGTCATTTGAGTCCATCAGGAGCAAGATAATGGAGACAAGCAGGTACCCGTCTGGAGGAGAGTTCCTTCGTTAGAAGCGTCGGAGGACATAAGCAAGCGTGGCGTGGCAAGGTGAAGAAATCGATGTCTAGAGAGATAACTCTTCTTCCTTGATGGAGAACCAGAGGAGTCGCCCCGGGAGCTCGTACCATGTCTCACACCTCTTCAATGTCTTCAACTATCTCTCTAGAATGGATAAGGGCACAACAATACGACACATTGGTTCTGATCATTAGAATGCCTCTTAGCCTGCTGTCCATCCACCATGTGGGGAAAACTCTTTAAAACTGGCTGTTTAGTTTCAAGATGTCGCAAAAGGCAAATGTATGTAGGTTTTTTTTGGTACTAGCCAGTAGACGATTTTATCTAGCCAGTAACAGAATTTTCTTAGCCAGTAACAAGAAAGTCTCAGCTGATCAAAGAATAACCCCTCTGATATTTTTGGTACTATCTAGTAGATGATTTCTCAGATATTTTTTGGTACTAGCCAGTAGATGATTTTATCTAGCCAGTAACAGATTTTTCTTGGTACTAGCCAGTAGATAATTTTATCTAGCCAGTAACAGATTTTTCCTAGTCAGTACCAAGAAAGTCTAAGCCGATCAATGAATTCGATCCATTCCTCGAGGATGGCGATTTTATTGGAGGGCGAAGGAGAGCGAGAAAACGAACAACGAGGGAGGGGAGATGAGGGCTCGGTGTGGGGTCAGGAGGGCATGAGCCGGGTGGGTTCTGGGCTCGGGGGTTAAGGATGAGGGTGGCGGTTCGAACGGTGGTGGTTGGGTGGGCGGAGGTGGCTTGTAGAGGGCAGGCAACCACCGGAGAGAAGAAGGAGGTGGGGCGGTGAGGGCGAACAGCAAGGGAGAGGGGAGATGAGGGCTCGGTGTGGGGTCAGGGGGGCATGAGCCAGGTGGGTTCTGGCCTCGAGGGGTGCGGGTGAGGGTGGCGATTCAAACGGTGGTGGTTGGGTGGCCGGAGGTGGCTCATAGAGGGCAGGGAACGACCGGAGAGAAGAAGAAGGCGGGGCGGTGAGGGCTTGGTTCAACAGGGATGGTGACATGTGAAAGGGGGTCATGAGAACCGGTTATGTTTGCCAATTTTTGGGTTATTTGCTACTTTTGCAAATTTTGGAGGGGAGTGTCATTTTTGCAAAGTGCGGTGAGGGCTTGGTTCAACAGGGATGGTGACCTGTGAAAGGGGGTCATGAGAACCGGTTATGTTTGCCAAATTTTGGGTTATTTGCTACTTTTGCAAATTTTGGAGGGGAATGTCATTTTTTGCAAACATTTGGTATATTACCTATCATTTCCTCATTAGACAATTCAAAGTGCGTGCAAACACCGTCCCAAGGCCCAAGAGTTTACCCTATGTCTCTGGTCGAGGTCGATGAGGTTCGAGGGGCTGCTGCGGGGCTCATTGGTTCCGGGTCGGTGTTGTAGGGACGCTCAGACCATTCCCCAGTGCAATGGCAAGGACTGGAGATGGCAGTGACCTAGGAAGGAGGCGCCTTGGAGCCTTCATCTTCAATCGTGAGGGTGGCCGTCGGAGGCGCTCTGATGAGCTCGAGCTCACTGCGAGGCTCGACGAGACGTCCGATCGAGAGAGGGCAGAAGCGAGAGAGCGAAAGAACGGGACGAGTGAGGGCGAGAGTGAAAGGGGGAGGCCACGGGAGGAGCTTTGAGATCAGCTCTGATCTTGGCAATCGATGGCAAACGAGAGCCCAAGAGAGAGGTCCAAGGGTTCGGGGTGGGCTAAAGGGAAAGCAATGGAAAGAAGATGGTTTCCTCTAACCATATCGAAGAGGGCAAACAAGGAGGCTTTCGGATCTGAGCCATGGTGAAGAAGGTAAAGGAACAGTAGCTGGGTGGCAGTCAGGAAATAAAAGAGTTTTTATACTGGTTAAATTAGGGTTAGGGTTAGTTTGGGAGAAATTATAAAATTATACCGCTATTTCTGTTATATAAAAAAATTTTAACCCGATAAATAACAATATTCAACCCAATAATTTCAAGAAAATGTCATAAAATAATATTTTAAAATTTAGGGGTTTTACATAAATACCCATTACAACAAAAAAGCTTTTTAGCGACCAAAATTTTAGCGATGAATTATTTTTTCCTCGGTAAATGTGGCTTTTGGTGACAAACATATCTGCTCATCATAAAAAGGGATGTGAACTTTAGTAAAAAACTTATATTCCTCGCTGAAAGTGGCATTCAGCGACAATTATTTTGACTCGTCGCTAATTGTTATTATAATGTGGTCACATAAACTATATATAGTAAAAATAACGACGAATTCGAAGTTTTTCATGACAAATATTTTCATCAATAAAAATACATTCATCGAGGAATTTTCAATTTTGTTATTATATATTTTGTGGGAATTATGTAAAATCCGCCAAATTTATTAGCGATAAATATTGAAATTTCTCGCTAAAAGTATATGTTTCTCGAGGAAAGAATTTGTCGGTAGACGTATTTATCAACAAAGAAATTCCATTTACGTCGTTATTTGCTTGGATGAAATAGAGATATTTCATCAACGAGAAAATTTGAAATTCCTTGTTATATGCGCATTTTTTACGAGGAAATTTTTTGTCGTTCAAACAACCATTTAACAATGAAATATCACTGTCGTCACTAATTGTATGGAGAAAATCGCCAAATTTATTGGTGACAATTATGATTTCTTGCTAAAAGTATGTGTTTCTCAATAAATAAACGTGTCACTCAATTAGAGAGAAATTGTCATTTTCAATGTTATTAGTTTATGTGAAATCGAAGAAAATAACGACCTAATTTTAATGGTGAAAAAAGCTTAAATACCTCACTATATGTTCTTGTTGTACGGGATTTTTCCTTTTTATTACTCTCTTTCTAGAAAAAATAGAAAGAAATTAAGAATCAATATATTTGAATAAGAATAAATGCACATAAACCTAAAATAATAATGATAACATCGGACTGCATTTTCCAACTGAAATGGAAATATTTGATGTTTTAGAAGTCATAACCTTTTTTTACTTTTGCAGAAATAACTATATAATTTGTACTTTATTTGTTTAACCAATCACATTGTGTATAATAAATGTGATGGGGGAATAAAAATTATTTGATGGGGCACTACAACAGAAATGCCTATTGGCGAGGAACTTTTTCGCCACTAAAAGTTGAGTTTTTGTCGCTAAAGGGATTTGGCGAGGAAATACATTTCGTCGAGATTTCATTGCAAAAAGCTCGTCAAGGAAAGGTTAATCGAGGGAAAAAAATTTCATCGCTAAAACTATTAGCGATGAAACAATTTTGTCTCGTAGTAACTATTAGTGACTAATATTTTTCTCGTAAAAAGTCAAACTTTTTGTTACCAATCAAGTGGAAGGATTCAAAAATAGTCATTGAATGTGTTTACCGTCAAATGCAATTTCATCGCTAATATTTTTTCCGTCACTAATGGTGACGTCAAATTATGTCCATTTTATTGGCGACTAAAATTTTCATCGCAATATATATTGACCTGACTTTATCTTAAAATTTCACCTTCTAAAACATCAAATATTTCCGATCGGAGGGAGTATAAAATATTTTTTTCTATTGAAGGTCTTGAGGGTCATCAAGGACCTTTGTGTTTGCTACTCGACGAGGGGAAAGTCATCGGTTCACCTCGGCAAAAATAATTTTCAAAAAAACAGACTAGTATAGTATGCAAGCAAAGGGTCGAACCCACAGAGAATCAAGTGTTTCAATTGCAATGTGTATTTATCAATATAAAAGGAAAGATGGGATTTTTATGAATAAAAATTGATAGCACGCATTTATTTAGGCATAATAGGTTGCATTTAGGTTACCTATGATGCATAACATGCATAATTTACGTAGAATTTGCATATTTACTCTCTATGTTGGTGGAGTCAAAACCTACACGTGTTTATTGATTATTTCAAGTAAATGTAGAGCCCAGGAGGAGACATGGGTTGATACCGCATTGGTCGAGAAAGTCAAGTTGATCTAAGAAGCTTAATGAAGATCTAAAGAGGTCATGAGAAGAAGAAGAGAGTCTAAACGAAGAATAAGTCAGCAGAAGTTGTTCGCCCGACAACCTGAACTTTTTTTGTACTTTCTGGAGACCTCGGTTGTCCGGTTGACTATTATATGTATGTGATGGAAATCTCTTTCCGAGACCTAAAACTTTCATGTTAATGAAAGATGAGATCCTACCAAACTTTTCCATGATAAATAGTGTTGGGACCACGACAGAGTCGCGACGACCGCGACAAATCAGGGAAAGTTTCTGCATAGTTGATGCGATCGCATCAGCCTTGCGGCAATTATCGCAGACCCGTTTGTGAAGTATGTTCTGAATTCAACGTGGATTTCCCAAATTCTATCCTAAATTAGTTTTTATCTATCTTTTAACCTAAAACACGGTTTGTATGACCATTTAAGGATTCTTAGGGTTAAATTTTTCATATCATCATCATCAAGGATAATTTAGTTTGATTTTGAGAGCTTTGTTCATCATCTGCAACTAAGTTCTCTGCACTCTGCTTGCAATTTGAATCTTAATTTGTTTGGATTAAGTTGTGAGTTTCTAAATCTTGTTCTTATATCATATATTGAATGTTTTAACTTTATTTTGAGTAAATATTTGATTGTTTTATTCTATCTAGCCCATGCAACTAGTTAGAGTTAATTCAATTGCTAGGGTTTTGTAGAGTTCTGTTAGTGAACCTTAACCCAAGTAGCAAACTTATCCCTTTAGGGCTAGTTAAACTAATTGGATAGGTAGAAAGTTCAATGTGTGTGAAATCCTTCTTTAGGGGTTGTAGATACGTTGACTAATATCTGAACTTAAAGCTATTGATTGGGTTAAATTCTCCTTTGACAATTGTTTAAGAAATAAGAGTTTCTTTGTAACGGCCCAAATATAAATATTTGGGTTACGTTTCGAAGGATTGGAGACATTCGCTCAGATCTTGCAATTCGAGTATGGGTTGAGTTTTAAAAAAAAGTTTTTAGTGCTAAAAGAAGGGATTTCATACCCTAAATTTGCGAGAGGTCCATTGGGGACCATAACCTGTCCTACTTGACTAAGTCGCTCAAAACCATTTATAGTTCAAAAGACTGGCTCAAAAAGACTGTCAGTCGACAAAGTGTGGTCGATTTCGACGTTGGGGGTCGATATCGATGTAAGTAACTCATGCAGGATGATCGACGTCTACTCAAAAGACTATCGACAAAGCACAGTGGTCGATATCAACGTCTGGAGGTCGATATCGATGTTGGTTCCTACAAAGTTGTTAGCTTTTTCTCGGCAAAGAAAGGTCGAAGACTCAAGGATGAATAAGGAGCAATGAACAGAAATAAAGACAGGTTTTTAATGAATAAAATAAGATATGAAAGGCAACTCCTAGGATTAGGGATTACCACAACGTTAACCAATGCATGCGATAAGGCAAATAAGACGGACAATTGCGCTATTTCACCCGAGGGACAAGCTTTCACTGTACACCAACTCTTAGGATTACTCTTGCAAATAAACCTAATTGTCTCTACCAATTTTATGTTTATAACTCAAGTTGTTAGCATAAATCCCTTTTCATTCGATTAGGACTAAACATAGAATCGTGGGATATGATATAGACACAACGATATCAACATCTAACACTTACCTCAGGCACGCATGGCTAACGTCGGGCTCACTCCGACCCTAGAAGCTTTGGGAAACTACTCGCACCTCATCGCATGGAACATCATTGATTTAAAGGAAAGAACTTACATTGAACTATAAACTCCGAAACTTTTCAACTCAATGTCGGCTCTCCCAAACGCAAAACCCTAAAACTTCTCTCTAACTCTAACTCTAAGATTTTGTGTGTGTAATTGAAGAAGCCAAGCAAAGAAGAGAAGAGGTCGATTTCGACCTCTTCTCTTCTTTGCTTGGCTTCTTCGTTTTGACTCCGATTCCGCTCCAATTCCTACATATTTAGACCATAACTTGTGAAGACTCTATTTATTGCATGTTAGCTCATTCTACATAAATTTATATTATTTTCAACCTTTATTTGAGGAATCGAATGGAATATGAAGTCAAAACTTGCCAATAAAATAGGTACAAATATGTACATCAACGTCCCAGATGAAACCCTCGTCATGGAAGCACGGAACAAGCAAGGATCAAATACTTGAAACTACACCACGAGTCAAGGTCGAGCCACTCATGCGAGCCCTGAAGACCTCGCTGAGGATATATAATATGCCTATACCTAAGTAAAGGATGCTCTAATGCAGTGCGGAAATATTAAACACACGAGCATGCTAACAATTTATATCTGCAGAAAGCGATTAAATGGGATCCCGCACAGAATGTCAAGTGGCATGTCCCTTTCCTACTCCCGCACCCATGCTCGTTAATCCAGGAACCGGTCGCGTTCAATGCTATATAGCAACATCTCATCATGTCATATATCATGTCTTATGTCTCATTTCATATGTAATTATTTTCTTTCTTTCTTTCTCATGGTATGATATCAGAATCGATTAGGAACAAACCCGATGAGACTGGGTCATCCTATGACCTTAGCAAATAACTCTAGGACTCATAATTTAATGGTTGTTCTACCATACGTAAAGAGAATACAGATGCTCGATCAGTTGTGCAACCTAAGCATGCTACTGCATGAATATGCAGGATGCAACACCTACACATTATATGACACATCAGGCATGAGGTTCTAACTTGATTAAGCCCCGAAGGACTTACCTGGAGGCGCGGAGCAACAAAATAAGGCAGCAAGAGTAAGCAATCCAACATATCAGAGATCACCTAGTAATTTGATAAATAACATAATGAGTCTAGGTCTAAATTACACAAGACACACAAGTTACATATGAAACATATAAGATATACATAATTAACATAACCCAACCATTTCATCATCATTATCAATATTATCATCTCATCTCCATTCATCATTTCGTCTCATCATATCTCATAATCCGACATCTTTCTTAATTCGGTATCATCATCATAATTAGCCAACTCATCTCGGATAATTTCATATCATTTTATACCCTCTCATACCAGCTCATATCAAATTAAATCATCTCAGATATATATATATATATATATATATATATATATATATATATATATATATATATATATATATATATATATATATATATATATATATATATATATATATATATATATATATTTCATTTTTCATCATAACATAAATCACATCATGCTTTATAATTATGCTCAAGACTTCAAATACAAATCATGCTTGCAACATATTTATTTTATAACATAATTCACATAGTTCTCAACATATTCATTTTATAACATAATTCACATAGTTCTCAAGTAAGATCCATCATGTAGTTCACTAATATAAACCAAGTAAGTCATTTTCCCAAAGGTTCCCAAAAACTCTTAAATCTCAAGTTAAGTCAACTCATTATTCACAACAACCCTTTTTAAAATCATACTTAGTCAAATCCTGATATTAAACATTTAATCTTAAACCAATTTCCCAAAATTATATTAATATTAAAATAACCCCGCCATTCTTCTATTTCAATAAACCTTATCTAAATAAGTTTCGACACGTTAGTAGTATTTCAAATAATATATTAGTCTTTAAATATCACAAAATAATCGCACAAGCACTTAAATATTTTTAAAACATACGAAAATAGCCATTGGATAGATATTTGAACAATAATCAATTAAATAGCTAATTAAATCAGAAATAATGAAATAAGAATAATAATAATATATAATTTGATAAATAAATAAATAAATAGGACCAAAACCGGACCCTTTAATAAAATATCAAACCGGACCCCAAAAATATAAAAGAAACTGGATTTTGAACAAAACCAACCCTTAGGCCCAACTCTGATTTTCTGAAATTGAATACCCAAAGAAAAAGTGGAGGCCTAATCTGACAATCAAATTTCTTTCTCTCCTCCCTCTCTTTGCTTTACGCCTTTACCAAATTAACCAAAAAAAAGGATAAAAGAAGGACGGGGCCCACAAGGGAGGTAAAGAAGGCAGGCCCCACCCGTGACCATGTTTATCGTCTTTACACAAGGTTTGAAGGTGATTAGGGAAGCTTACCGAAGAGGGCTCGTGCATGGTCGTTGACAAGAGGAAAACCTGTCGTTGTTCCTGCCAAAGAAATACTCAAACCTACAACTAGTATAGTTGGTAAGAAAGAGGTCGATCCACAGGTAAATCTAGTAAGTTCTAGTGCTAATCTAATCGCAAGTAAACAAAAAGAGAGTTTCTATGGGAAAAAGATCCGCCTTTTTTCAAAGCGGAAACAAGTAAACAAGGCAATGAAAGTTGTAGAATGCAATAGAGAGAAATAGGTTCACCTACAATTTGTCACTTTAATTGATGAATTTGATCCTTGTTTCAGCCTCTAGTTCTTTTCTTTTCCTATCAATGTCCTTGTCCAGATCTTAGGTAAATTACTAGTCCTACGAGTCCTAGTAATCCTTATCTCTAAATAACCCTAACATGGTTAAGATTTAACCTAGAGATAGCATTAAGACTATGAATTAACCAAGGTATATGCAATATCAAGCTATGAGTCGATATTTAACATACATTCAACTTCCTACACATCCAATTAGTCCTACGAGTCCTAAAGGGATATGATTGCCACTTGGGTTAAGGTTCGCTACGAGGAATCTACAAAACCCTAGCAATTGAATGAATCTACTCTAACTAGTTGATCAGGCCAGAGAGAATAAAACACATTCAAGGAATTAAGCGCAAAGAAGTCAAAACATTCAAATAGGAATAAGAACTAGATTAAGAAACTCACAATTCAACAATTAAGATCCAAACTGTAGGCGAAACCTTCGAGAGTTTAGTTGCTCATGCTCAACGTGCTCTCAATAATTCTCAAAAGTGCATAAGGTTAATCGTTAGATTAACCTAAAAATGTCTTTTAAAGGCCTACAAAGGATCGGCCAAAAATAATACTAAAAACCCTAATTAAATTGAATAACTGAATCGGCGTTTCTGGACAGGCCGCGGGGCGGCTGGCTCAGGCGACGGGGCGGCCTGGCGATCAGCGAAATCCTTCGAGATGTCTTCGGGCCGCGGGGCGGCCAGCTCAGGCGATGGGGCGGCCAGCGATTTCTTCCGCTTCTCTCCACGTGATTTGCTGTAGCGGATAATGCAATTCCTTTAATTCTTTAACTCCCCTCAAATTCATTCCACCTTGAATCACGATTCCTGAAATAAACCATAATGTTGTGTAGATTCCGCATCTTCCAACTCAACAAGTAATCATGTAAATGCAACTAAAATATGCAATATTTACACCCAAACTATACTAAATGCAATCTGTTATGCAATACTAATAATGCTCTATCAAATTCCCCCACACTTGAACCTTTGCTTGTCCTCAAGCAATAGAAAAAGTAACTTGCAACCCCACAGAATAGCCATTCATGTATCAACCTCAATATTCTTTAAGTGTAGGAAAAACTAGTAAACACAATAGATTAACAACATCATAGCACATAATATTCATGATTAATGAAATCAAGCAACCATATCCATTCTAGACCTCACAAGGAATATGTGTTTCACTCTCACTCAAGTGTTTAGGGTTAGATATTTACGCTCAAACTCAATCTTTAAAAACTTAGCTACAATAGTCTTGCACCAGTGTTCTAGCTCTCCACCGCTGGTGACTCTACACACAACAAAAATCATGAGGTCTTTCAATTGGGTTGTAATGGGGCCAAGGTAGAAAACATAAGGTATGGAACAATTTAGGCCATGTGGTGTTCATAATCCGGGAACTAAGGATGCAACCAAATTACAATACCACTCACAAGATCATACCATAACTCTACAATGTATACAACTCCAATCTCAAGCATCAAACTTTACAAACCATACTCAACTCATTCTCTTATATTTTTTTTTCTGTTTTTTTTTTTTCATATGCTCTTCTTCATGCTATATCAAATGATTTTCCTTGACTTTTACCCCTAAGTGAATTTTATCCTCCTTAGGTCCCAAGTAATGTGTAAACTACTAGCAAGAATCAAAACATCTCATAAAAGTACTCCCAACATACAATCCATCACTCAAACCATCATCCACAATATGAATATTCACCAACTATTCCTAATTCCTGGATGGGTCAGGCTATAATTGGCTATGGAAAAATCTTGTGGAGCTCAAAAGAATAGGCAATTAGGCTCAATATTGGCTTCAAGCAGAGGATAATATGCAAGGTGGGAATAGAGTCAAATAGGGCTAATAAAGGTGCCTCAATCATTTTTAAGTCATGTGCAGAAATCATAATATGCAGCCTTGAATAAGATATCTAAATGCAAGCCAAAGAGGAAGCAATTAAAGAGAGTACACTCAACAAGCAAGAGGACATGATATATTTTGTCCAAATATAGGCCAAAATAGCTCACCAGGTCATGTCTAGAACTTCAAGATCACCCAAAATCAAATATCTTATGTGCTCAATCATCAATTAATTATGCTCACCAAATAGTGTGGAAATCAGATATCAAAGGTTTTCAACAATCCAAGCACATCATGGGGCATAAGTCTTAATAAATAAATTAGAGGACAAGTGGCATCCATATGGGAAAATAAGACCTAATCCTAGCTAATGCATAAACATAATAACATAAATAATATAATTTTCGGTTTTTTTTTTGCGAAAACATTACTAGATCAACTAAAATATTCCACCATGCAAACTAAAGTCAAAATGCATCATAAAAATAAAGTACATGTCATGCAAGTCTTCCCCCCACACTTAATTCTGACATTGTCCTCAATGGCAAAAACATCAAAATAAACTAAAAGGGAAAAGAAAAGAAAAAGAAAAAAAACTAACATGATCACTGTGGAGGTGGTGGTGGATAAGGTGGGAACTGAGGATATGCAAATTGGAAGAACTCCTCCTGTCTCTGTCTCTGCAGCTCCTGAGCCTCCCATGCAGCCTGCTGTCGTTGGAGCACCTGCTCCTGTAAGCGTCGCATCTCAGCCTGGCTCTCAACCATATCCGCCATGCTAGTCGTCAGTCCACGCACATCGCGACGGATGTCTCCTATATCAACATAGAGCTGTTGTTGATGATCCCACATATCATCCTGACGACGGGAAATCATCTGCTGATGCTGCCACATGGTGTCCTGGAGGACAGCCATCTGCTGCTGCTGCTCCCACATAGTATCCTGTCGCAGAGACATCGCCGTCATCCTCTGCTGCAGCTCATAATAATCTGGACCAACACCTATCCCAGATGTGCCAGAAGGTCCAGCATCTCCACCTCCTACATCCGTCTGCATCTCAGGAACACCACCATCATCGCCCTGATCATCATCATCTCCACCATCCTCATCCTCATCCTCATCATCCTCATCCTCATCGCCCATGAAGAAATCCTCCGCCGTAGGACCAAAGGGAAGCTGCCGGGGTAATCTAAGCTGAATCACCCCAAGATGGCCTGTCCTCCAGACCCATATCGGTGCTCTCCCCTCCAAATGGCCAGCTTTCCTCAGCTGGGCCTCATCATACAGAAATGAACCATGCAGGGCATCAGGGACAACGCTCAAATCAATACAATCCCGTGCTATGAGAGTGATGAGACCCCCAAAGCTAATCGTCGCTGTCTTGCCCTTGTCTATGATGTCCTTGCAGTTGAAAAGGAACAAATCTACCCAACCTGGAATAACTGGGCTCTCTGGCGTCAAACACCACAAATATGACATATCCCGAAGTGAGATCTTGTTGACCTCAGCCTGGGCAAAGAAGGTGTTGGCTAAAACCTTATGGATCAGCCGTAATGCAGGGTGCCGAATACTCGAGTTGTATTGGCCCTTCTTGGCCTCAAACGGCACCCTAGTCGCCGCAAGCCAAAATGCAACAGGTCCCTCTCCCTTTGACACATCAAACCAACCTGCGGTGGGTGCGGCTGTCACTCCAAAAAGCTGTCCCACTCTCTCCTTTGTCCTCGTGAACTCCTGTCCCAATAACCTAAACTCGATAGATGTAGACCGCACACTCAACGTAGCCAGGAATTCCTTAACTAAACCCGAATAGGTCAGAGCATTCTTATCTAAGAAATCTCCTAGGCCTCCATGTACTAACAACTGCCTAGTGCATACATCCATTTCTAACATCCAAAGGGTAGGTTCGTGAAAAAACTTGGTTTGAAAGAAATTCCTAGTATTCAGCGCGTTCCATCTCTCCTTCTAGCTCCTACTCATTCCATGGGGTCTAGACATGTTTGCTTAAAGCTATGAAATTAACCCAAGAAAAAGTTCGAAGTAAAAACTCACGAAAATGGATGTTTCTGCAGTGGCCGCGGGGCGGCGAGGGTAGGCGACGGGGCGGCCGGCGACAGGTGGCCGCTGGGCGGCAAGGCTGGCGACGGGGCGGCCAGCGACGGTCGGCGACGGGGCGGCTGGTACGGCGATGGGGCGGCCTCAGAAAAACCGCCGGATCTGCAACTCCGACTTCCGATTTGCGCTCCGACGTCTCAAATTCCTCCCTCCGTTGGAGGATTTCTCCCAAAACCTTAAAGATCCTTCAAATCAGGTGTTTTTGGTTTAGATCTAGGAAGAATGAGGAGATTGTGGGTGGTTTTGTGAAAGATATAGGTGGACAATGGGAGATATTGAAGAAAGGGATGAGGTTTGTGAAGATTGAAGCTTGAGGAAGGGTGTTACTGGAGGTTTTGGGTTGTGGGTGTGAGGTTGAAGATGAAGATAGAGGAGATAGGTAAAAAGAGAGGGCGTGGGGGCGGCTGGGCATGAGGAGATGGTGATAAAGGGGTGGATAGGGTTAAAGGGGTGGAAAAATGGGGCCCACACGGGTCCCAATTATTTTTTGTCCTCCGTCAGGGGCCGCGGGGCGGCCTGCGATTGCGAAGTGATTTCGCTCGCTGTCGCGGCCGCGGGGCGGCCTGGCTGGCGACGGGGCGGCCTGCCCCTTTTTTGACCATCTCTACTTCTTTTTACCCTGCGGGGTTAGTATGCCGAAAACACCACAACTAAACTAAAAGAAAGTAACTAAATGCAATAAGAAAATAACATCTAAACTACTTACCTTGGGTTGCCTCCCAAGCAGCGCCTTTAGTTAACGTCGTTGGCTCGACATCATTACTCCCTAGTGATCCTCAGTGCTTGGTTCACGGAGAACCAACTCATCACCATCTTCTTTGACAAAGTTCTCATAATATGGCTTCACGCGATGACCATTTACTTTGAAAATGTCTCCATTCCTCTCATTGAGTAGCTCTATTGCACCATGAGAAAAGACATTAGTAATCACATATGGCCCTGCCCATCTAGAGCGAAGCTTACCTGGGAAGAGTTGAAGGCGCGATTGGAATAGAAGGACCTTGTCCCCAACTTTGAGGTCCTTTCGCAAAATATGCTTGTCGTGCCATGCCTTAGTCTTCTCCTTATAAGTGATGGAGTTGTCATAGGCATCCAGTCTCAACTCTTCCAGCTCCTGCAGCTGAAGTTTCCTGAACTCCCCAACTTCATCCATTTGCATATTGCATTGTTTCACCGCCCAATATGCCTTATGTTCGAGCTCGACAGGAAGATGGCAAGCCTTTCCATAAACTAATCGAAATGGAGACATCCCAATGGGAGTCTTGTAAGCCGTTCGATAAGCCCACAGAGCATCATCAAGTCTTACACTCCAATCCTTCCTGTTTGGGGCAACAGTCTTCTCCAAGATCGTCTTAATCTCGCGATTAGACACCTCAGCTTGCCCATTAGTCTGGGGGTGGTATGCAGTAGACACTCTCTGCGTAACATGATATTTATTTAATAAAGCACTTACCGTCTTATTGCAGAAATGAGTCCCTTTATCACTGATCAATGCTTTCGGCACTCCGAATCTAGAGAATAGCTCTTCGAGGAAACCTGCAACAACTTTTAAATCATCAGTCCTGGTGGCCTTCGCCTCCACCCACTTGGAGACGTAGTCCACCGCAAGCAAAATATACAAGTTCCCAAATGAGCTAGGGAATGGTCCCATGAAGTCAATGCCCCAAACATAAAAAATCTCACAAAATATCATGCGGGTTTGTGGCATCTCATTCCTCTTAGAGAGATTCCCAACTCTCTGACAGCGATCACAGGATTTACAAAAAGCATATGAATCACGAAATATATGCGGCCAAAAGAACCCTGCCTCAAGTACCTTTCTTGCTGTCTTTTGTGGTCCAAAGTGCCCACCACATTCATGTGAATGACAGAAATTAAGGACAGATTGTACCTCATCGTCGGGAAGACACCGACGTATCACTTGATCAGCGCAATGCTTTCATAGGTATGGATCATCCCAAACGTAGAAGCGAGCATCATGGCGTATCTTGTCCTTTTGAGCCTTGGAAAAGTTGGGTGGAAACTCCTGCGAAACTAAAAAGTTCACCAAATTAGCGAACCAAGGGCGGGGAATAGAACTTACCTTCAAAAGAAGCTCAGTGTCAGATTCTGCAGAGGCCGTGGGGTGGCCAGTTCGGCGACGGGGCGGCTTGAGACGCTGAAAACCTGCAGCAACTCTTTGTCAGGAAAACTCCCCAAGATATGTGATTGCTCGTCCTGCCCATTCTTTCCCTGCAATATACGACTTAGATGATCTGCAACAAGGTTCTCCGCACCCTTTTTGTCCCTGATTTAGATGTCAAACTCGCTTAAAAGCAAGATCCATCTAATCAATCTTGGCTTGGCCTCTTTCTTCGTCAAAAGGTAACGAAGCGCTGCATGGTCAGTATACACAATAACTTTTGTACCAAGCAAATAAGATCTAAATTTCTCAAGGGCAAAAACAATAGCAAGGAGTTCCTTCTCTGTAGTTGAGTAGTTCCTTTGGGCGCCATTCAACGTCAGAGATGCATAGTAGATCACATGAGATCTCTTCCCCTCTTTTTGTCCAAGCACGGCTCCCACGGCGTAGTCACTAGCGTCACACGTCAATTCGAAGGGTTGTGACCAATTTGGCGCTTCTATGATTGGTGCACTAGTAAGACAAGTCTTCAACTCATCAAACGCCATCCTGCACTTCTCATCAAAAGCAAAAGTGACCTCCTTCTTCAGTAGCTCGCACAAGGGTGAGGTGATCTTTGAGAAATCCTTAATAAACCTGCGATAGAATCATGCATGGCCTAAAAAGGAATGCACTTCACGCACATTAGTAGGATAAGGCAATGATTGAATGATGTCTATCTTTTCCTTATCAACCTCAATCCCTTTATGTGAGACAATGTGACCTAAAACAATGCCCTCCTCAACCATAAATTGACACTTCTCTGAATTGAGCACTAAGTTAGTGTCCACACACCTTCTAAGCACAAGTGCCAAATGGTTTAAGCAAGCATCAAAACTATCACCATGTACAGTAAAGTCATCCATAAAAACCTCAATGAATTGCTCTATATATTCAGAAAAAATGCTTACCATACACCGTTGGAATGTCCCAGGAGCGTTGCACAAGCGAAAAGGCATCCTGCGATATGCAAAAGTGCCAAACGGACAAGTGAATGTCGTCTTTTCTTGATCCTCCGGTGCGATGGCTATCTGAAAGTAACCTAAATATCCATCTAAAAAGCAATAATATGGACGACCAGCGAGCCGTTCAAGCATCTGATCAATAAAAGGTAAGGGAAAGTGATCTTTTCGAGTTACCGCATTCAGCTTGCGATAATCGATACAAACTCTCCAGCCTGATTGGACTCTGGTAGGGACCAACTCACCTTCTTTGTTCTCAACCACTGTTATGCCCCCCTTCTTTGGTACTACCTGCGTTGGACTAACCCATTGACTATCAGAGATGGGATAGATCATACCTGCCTGAAGGAGTTTCAGCACCTCCTTCTTTACTACATCCATCATAGGTGGGTTGAGTCTCCGTTGAGGTTTCTTGGAAGGTTTGGCTCCCTCTTCTAACAAGATTCTGTGCATGCAAGTAGCTGGGCTGATTCCCTTAATGTCCGCTATGGTCCATCTCAGAGCGGTCTTATGTTCTTTGATCACCGCCACCAACCTATCCTCTTGTTCCTTAGTAAGCTTGTTAGAGATAATGACAGGCAAGGTATCACCTTCCCCCACGAATGCATACTTCAAATGTTCAGGAAGTGGCTTGAGCTCAACAACGGGTGCCTGCACAATAGAAGGTAAGAGCTTCTCGCTCGAACCAGTTAGTTCCATAGGCGTACCTACCTGCAAATGAGTAGGAAGGGTGGACAAGTCTCTTATAGTCTCCTGCAGGTTAGTAGACAAAGCATAATTCAATGACAACTCCTCAATAGGAGCTTCTAAAGCAACCTGCAGGTCATCTACACAACTCATGTCAAAAGTATCCTGCATACAAGTATCAATGGCATCTACAAAGCATAAGGAAGGATCATCAGAAGGGAATTTCATTGCATCATAAATATTATATTCAACCTTCTCACCATCGAAGTCCATAGTTAATGAGCCAGAATACACATCAATTTTTGTCTTACCAGTCTTCAAAAAGGGCCTTCCTAAGATAATAGGGGACTCTTGCTTACCATGCTCCATGTCTAAGACAAAAAAGTCAGCAGGAAAGATCAAGTTGTCAACCATGACCAAAACATCCTCTACTATGCCTCTAGGATAAGCATTTGAGCGGTCCGCTAGTTGGATCACCACTCTAGTCTCATGCAAAGGTCCTAAGCCTAATGATTCATATAAAGAATAAGGCAAGGCATTAATAGATGCACCTAAGTCTAACAAAGCTTTATCAAACTTAGTCTCACCTATCACACATGGGATTGTAAACATGCCAGGGTCGCTACATTTTTTAGGCATACGCTTTTGAAACACAGCAGACACATGTTCGCTTACCTTAATCTTCTGCTTCCCTTTCAACTTCTGATTCCTCTTTATGGTGCAAAGCTCCTTAAGAAATTTAGCATAACGAGGAATACTTTTAATCAATTTGAGTAAGGGAATGTTTACCTCGCACTTACTAAATGTCTCAAAGATCTCTTTGTCATTCTCAGGCCTCCTTGTATCTCTAAGAGCTTCAGGAAAAGGAGGAACAGGTTTGTAAGAATTTAAAGGAGGGAATTCAGGCCTTACATAGGAGTCGGCAGGTTCGTCAGGGGCAAGGCCGCGGGGCGGCTCAGGGTGGCGACGGGGCGGCTCGCCGAACTCTGCATCTGCAGAATTGCCTTGGCCGCGGGACGGCTCATGAGGGCGACGGGGCGGCTTGCCGAAATCTGCATCTGCAGAATCGCCTTGGCCGCGGGGCGGGTCATGGGGGCGACGGGGCGGCTCGCGATTACGCAGCTCTCCTTCTCCTTTGTCTTTATGCATCTCAGGTTCTCCATAGTTTTCGTCATCCTGGTGAGTAGTAATCAGTTCCTTACCACTTCTTAGCGTTATTGCGGTGACGTTCTCCTTAGGATTCACCACCGTTTGAGATGGTAGCTTTCCTGAGTCCTTAGCCTGCAATTCACTTACCGATTGAGCCAATTGGCCTACCTGTTTCTCAAGATTCTTTGAGTGCTCAACCTGGCTCATGAGTATCCTAGTGAGGGTTTTGATAGGGTCCTCAGTTGATTGATCCCCTGCGGGGGGTGCTCTCTGCCTAGAATCGAATTGTTGTTGAGACCTTTGTTGGTGTCCCCCTTGCGGATTGTAAGGGGCTTGGTTATTACCATAGCCATACCCCTGGTAACCTGTATTATAATTGTTATTGAATTGATTGGGGTTACCATAGTTACCATACCTAGACTTCTGTGGGACAAAGTTTCCCATGGCGTTGAGCTCAACATTAGGATCCTGAAGTAGCGGGCACATATCGTTTGGATGTAAAGGATCAGCACATAGCCCACATGCTTTGAGTTCCTGAGGGGTCCCTTTGAGCATCATCCTTTTCATCATCTCCTTCATCTCCATCATATCAGCTTGCAAATTGGAGCTTGAAGAATCCACAGCCAGTACTCCACGGGGGTTTGCCCTCTTGCTATATTGTCGAGACCCTTCAGCAAGCTCTGAGAACAACTCCATAGCATCATTTGGGGTCTTGTTGAGAATGTTACCCCCACTAGCGGCATTCACCATTCGACGCTCATCATCAATCAAACCTCCATGCAAATAGAGTACCAAGTCCTGTTGTGAGTAACCATGGTAGGGGCAACTTGAGCAGAGCTTTTTGAATCGCTCCACATACTCATACAGGGTCTCAGTTGCTAATTGCTCGATGTTGCTGATGGCCTTTTTGAGAAAGTTCAGCTTTGTCGCAGGGAAGTACTTCTCTAAGAACAACCTTTTCATCTCTGTCCAGGTAGTAATGCTCCCTGCAGGCAAATAATAAAACCAATCATTAGCTGAATCTTTTAATGTGAAAGGAAAAGCTCGCAGCTTGATTTGGTCCTCTGTGACATCTACGGGTCTCATGCTCTCAATGATAGCATGGAACTCCGCCAAATGTTTGTTGGGATCCTCGCCACTCAACCCATGGAACTTAGGTAGAAAGTGGATCCATTGAGCCTTAAACTCGAACTTGGTCCCATCAGCAAGCGCTGGAAACTGCACCGCCAATGGTTGTGTTTGAAGATTCGGTGCGATGAGTTGCCTTAAGGTTTGGTTCGCATTATCTAACGCGTTGTCACCCATCTCTGTAGTTCCTTCGGCTTCTTGATCAAAAGGTAATTCGCTAGAGTTGTTGCGAACCTCCCGCCTTAGGTTGGAAAGAGTCCTCTCAATCTCTGAATCAAAAGGAAGTAAAGATGGATTAGTAGCACGGGTGCGGACCATAAACGTGGTCCACACCAAGGGTAGCGATTAAACAACACAAGAAATTAAAAAGATTGCCCGGCAACGGCGCCAAATTTGACAAGAGGAAAACATGTCGTTATTCCTGCCAAAGAAATACTCAAACCTACAACTAGTATAGTTGGTAAGAAAGAGGTCGATCCACAGGGAAATCTAGTAAGTTCTAGTGCTAATCTAATCGCAAGTAAACAAAAAGAGAGTTTTTATGGGAAAAAGATCCGCCTTTTTTCAAAGCGGAAACAAGTAAACAAGGCAATGAAAATTGTAGAATGCAATAGAGAGAAATAGGTTCACCTACAATTTGTCACTTTAATTGATGAATTTGATCCTTGTTTCAGCCTCTAGTTCTTTTCTTTTCCTATCAATGTCCTTGTCCAAATCTTAGGTAAATTACTAGTCCTACGAGTCCTAGTAATCCTTATCTCTAAATAACCCTAACACGGTTAAGATTTAACCTAGAGATAGCATTAAGACTATGAATTAACCAAGGTATATGCAATATCAAGCTACGAGTCGATATTTAACATATATTCAACTTCCTACACATCCAATTAGTCCTACGAGTCCTAAAGGGATATGATTGCCACTTGGGTTAAGGTTCGCTACGAGGAATCTACAAAACCCTAGCAATTGAATGAATCTACTCTAACTAGTTGATCAGGCCAGAGAGAATAAAACACATTCAAGGAATTAAGCGCTAAGAAGTCAAAACATTCAAATAGGAATAAGAACTAGATTAAGAAACTCACAATTCAACAATCAAGATCCAAACTGTAGACGAAACCTTTGAGAGTTTAGTTCCTCATGCTCAACGTGCTCTCAATAATTCTCAAAAGTGCATAAGGTTATTCGTTAGATTAACCTAAAAATGTCTTTTAAAGAACTACAAAGGATCGGCCAAAAATAATACTAAAAACCCTAATTAAATTGAATAACTGAATCGGCGTTTCTGGACAGGCCGCGGGGCGGCTGGCTCAGACGACGGGGCGGCCTGGCGATCAGCGAAATCCTTCGAGATGTCTTCGGGCCGCGGGGCGGCCAGGTCAGGCGACGGGGCGGCCAGCGATTTCTTCCGCTTCTCTCCACGTGATTTGCTGTAGCTGATAATGCAATTCCTTTAATTCTTTAACTCCCCTCAATTTCATTCCAACTAGAATCACGATTCCTGAAATAAACCATAATGTTGTGTAGATTCCGCATCTTCCAACTCAACAAGTAATCATGTAAATGCAACTAAAATATGCAATATTTACACCCAAACTATACTAAATGCAATCTATTATGCAATACTAATAATGCTCTATCAGTCGTCGGGCTTCACCGGAATCGGTGGCTCAGGGATGCGCCAGCTCAACCTAGGACAAAGGCAAATGGCTAAAAGGTGTGAATTTATGATGTTTGGGAGCGGAAAAGTGAGGAAGGAGACCTTACCGGACCTAAAACGGGGAACAGGGGAAGAGGAGAGGATATAGAAGGCACCGGGGTCGGGCTCCTAGCGGCGTCGAGCTCGGCTTCATCGAACGACGGAGGAAATGATTTGAGTGTTGCTTGACTCGATCTCAAAGGGAGGAGGAGGTGAAGCGTGTGGTGTGGTTGTGCTTGGGATGCGCTCGAAAAAAGGGGCGGTAATGGTGGTCTTGGCGACAATGAGGAGGAGAACGGAGGGCTTCTAGGGTGTGCCGGCTGGGGGTGGTGATGGAGCAGGAAGCTAGGTGGCGCAATGGTGGTGTTGGTGGGAGAGTAGAAGGATGAAAATGGAGGAGGACAGTGAAAGATGGAGAGGTGGAGTGCAAAGTGTTATCGTGACAGGGTGAAGAAAGGAGAATGATAGAAAAAGGAGGGGGCGGTTTACATCTAGGAGGTGAGGTCGTGAGGGTACTTTAGAACTAGGTGGTAGGGTGGCTTGATGGGAGGAGTAATGGGTGCAAAAGTCAAATTTTAATTACCCGAAAATAAACCTCAAAACCCGCTTTTCGATCTTAACTCGACGCGATTAAAATTTTTAAAATAAATATTCGAATCCGAATTAAATAATGAAACCCGAAAATATTTTCAAGCCTCGTAAATAATAAAGCGGAATAAGTTCGTTTCAAATCGAATAACAAGTTCATGCTGAAATTGGTCCGAAAGAATTAAAACAAAATCGCTCGCTCGAGGACGGAAACCTTCAAAGATTTTCAAAGGCTTAGAAGTTATATAAATTTTAAATTGAAATAAAAATCTATATTTATAAAAATAATATTTAAAAATCTCAGCTAGCTTATTGCACCATTCTACGGCTCCATTTTGCAAAAAAAAATCCATCAGCTAGCTTATTGCACCTTTTTATTTTGATATTATATAGTTGTAAATACAATAAATATAAGATTTTAGTTTAATTAGCTTTTGGAAGGAGAGTATTTCAACAACTACTCCCCGAAGCGTTTCGTGTAACGACCTAAATATAAATATTCGGGTTACGTCCAATCTTCATTTGGATCTTGTAATCCAAGTACAAGTCGAGGTTTCGAACCTCAAAAGTTGGTGTTTTGAAAGCGGGATTTCATACCAAAAGTTATCGTGAGGTCCGTTGGAGACCCGGTGTTAACACACCTGTACCTGTCCTAAGTACTATGTCGGGAAAACTCCACTTAAACCAACAATTGCGTACATACAAGGTGCCACGGCAGAGCCGGGTCAAAATACGTTTATTATGTGGTTAATCTACTACACATTTATATGGTCGAGTGACAAGTCATTTCCGATTATTCGCCGTGAATATCCCACGCCAAACAACTCACAATACTAAAGAGGATCATGCATATATACCTAAAAATGTTAAGGGGGCATAAGATCGTATTGAGGCCCACACTTTGTTGTTCCCCACATATAAGCACACATATACACTAGTTCTAATATCATGCTTCTAATGCAGGACAGGAATTTAAATCACGCAAGCATGCTGACAGTTTTTATATATATATATATATTGCAGAAAGCGATTAAATGGATCCACACAAAATACCAAGTGGCATATCCCAAGATCTCCAGCTATACCATACATGTCCGTACCACAACCGAGGTAGGACGCACGGTTGTACCGAACCAGGTATAATCCACCATACATGTCCGTACCACAGCCGAGGTAGGACGCTCGGTCGTGCTGCACCAGATATATCTAACATAAATGTCCGTACCACAAACGAGATAGGACGCACGGTCGTACTGCACCATACATGTCCGCACCACAACCGAGGTAGGACACGGTCGTGCCGCACCATAAATATATAAATCAATTGAACTCTATCAGGATAAACCCGATGGTGTTGGGCTGTCCTATGACCCTAGCAAAGACTCTACGACTCAAAGATAACGACCGTTCTATTTTCAAACGCATACAGTAAATAAATGCTCATTCAATTAGTACAAACTAAATAGGATACTACATGATCATGCTTTTATGCATATGCAACACCTAGTATATCATGCACATATAAGTAGGGAGGATTTCTGATGAACCTGAGTAAGTTTCGGAGAAACTTACTTGGAGAAGAGCTGAATCCAAAGCAATCATAGCAATGTAAGCAAGAAGATCCAATCAAGTCATAGATTACCTAGGGAGTAATACATAATATGCATAAGATCCAATCAAGTCATAGATCACCATTCACATAAATCACATAAGTTAAAGATCTTATTCCACTACTTAGGCATATTATCATCATCATCAACATCATCTTAATTCAACATCTTATCTCATCATATATCACCCCATAGCATATAGCAACATACATCATCAGCTCATAGACAGATCATATTCATACTCACATCATCATATAACATATCGCACTCTCATTCATATTCAAGAACATATCATACTTCAACTCATCAATTCAACATAAATCATGCTCTTAAATATCTTATCATATTAAAACATATTATAGCGTGCTTTCATAAAACAACATATCATAATCTCATAATCATCATATAACATATCATCAACATATCATAATTTGCTTCACAAAATTTCACACATAAGATTCATCAAGTCATTCACAAGTTAGATAAAGCAAGTCACTTTCCCAAGATTCTCGAAACTCTTAAATCTCAAGGGGTCTTCCTATATGCACCGCAAATCCGCGGGTTAAGAACGCTAAACAACGTCGGATTCAACATTGTAGCATTAATGACACTATAACGTCGGATCCGACGTTACAATGTGTCGTATGCAACGTCGCATTGAACATTGTAAAGCTGGCCTAGTCGGGCCATATAACAACGTTGCATTTGACATTGTAAAAGCATCGGATTTGATGTTGTAAAAACGTCGGATCCAACGTTTTGATATGGAAATATACCGACAAATTTGACGTTATTTGACAGTTCTTGTTTTCATACACCCGAAATTTTTTTTAGTACACTAATTCATATATTTGAACTATAGCACATATAGAATTGTGAAAAGAGAATAATAAAGACAAAGGTAATTGCGTAATTGAACTTATAAAACATAATATGTGGATGAAGACCTTATATGGATGCATTTACAATAGATGCTATAATTTTATTTCACAATGTATAATATAATAGGGCAACGATAACTGAACCTCATATCATGACTCCTAAACATGGTTTAAGGGACGACCTTCCTAAACCCGCAATGCTCTAAATCTATTAAATTGGTCTTGAAAGCGAGTATCCCATCCGTTGACGCTCGGGTGATGGTATGTCGTCCATTCATGCGTTGGAGGAAGTAAAGGAGCGTTGGGATGTAACCATATCTGCAATAAGTATAGTAGAATGTTAGTTTTGGTAATTTATGGATGAAATGCAGTTGAAGCGAGAGTAACACATATCATACTCACCGCTGCAAAGTGATCTTGGTTCCCGATGCTGGCCAGCCCTAGTATGGCCTCATGAGGGGCGTCATTTGGTTGTTCGGTGTACATAGGGAGGCGTATGAATGGCATGTGCCAAGATAAGACGACGAGGGGCATCTGGTAGATGGTTGAAAACATAAGACCCATGATCGGCACCTCGATCCAGTATCTTCGGTCACCTCCCACTATGTCGGAGTAACTCTACGGGTCGACAAACTCTAGCAATGAATACCCTCCCATGTAACAACCAGTGTAAAGTTGATGATTCTGTTCCCAATGGTTTCACAATAACTCTTTTATATTTGGGAACCATGCCTCCTGTGGTCGTAACATCAGTTGTGTCAAAGCCCGATATCTGCAGTGACCATCTCCTACGGTGTTCACAGCTGCTGCAATGTGCCTGAACATAAAAGGGTCAACATTGTTGTGACCCTACTCAAAACCTCAGTACTGTGCATCAGACGGAGGTCGGGACTGTCGGTCCTTACCACGGCGACCTGCTCTGGCTTCCTGCCTTTTAAAATTCGCCCGATATTCGTCATATCGCAAGGGATTCATTCTACAAGGGTTCCTCCTCCCTCTAGGTCTGCCCTTTGAACGTACGCTACCATGAATGGATGGGTGTAGATCAGAGTCATAGGCTTCATTGGAGGCAGTGTATGAAGACGACATGGCATAGGGTAAGGTAGCATTTTGTGATTCATCCCATGACAGATCTCTCCAAAATGGGTGGATGTCGTCTGGTGATATTGGAACTCCTTCAGTAATACAACGTTGAACGTCATGCACACACGGTAGCCCATAGCAAATTCTCCAATACCGGTCGGTGCACTCTTCAGGTACTTTTCCATCGACAACGGTCCTCTAATGATCGTAGAGATATTCAAAACACTTCTTCGAAACCACGTGCTTAACCTCTTCGAATAAGGGGATGTTGTGTGCGTTAGTTGGCCACTTGAAACGATCTATCTCCAAGGCAGTCTAGAGATCATGCACCTGATATTCATTAACTCGATGAATGACATCCACCACGATACAAAAATCACATGTGGACAAGTGTAATGCTTCCTTTAACACTTTATGCTGGCCTTCAACCCTACACATTGCATCATGTGCTTGAAGTGAACGAATGTCGAAATTTAGATAAAGAGTTACAATGGTAACAACGGAAACGAAATGTGTACCTATTGGTTGTCCTCGTTCCAAATTTGAGAACGTGGTCGGTGTGACATCTGACAAGGCTTGTTCGATGGATGAGCCACACTGATTTCGGATACCTCATGACCTCGGGTGCGGCCCACCATTGGCCGTGAAGCCATCGTCGGCGCCGCTCGAACGACTCCTCCGAAGAAGACTGGAATAAACCCCACACGTGATTCTTGAATATAACTACAAGTTGCAAATTTTTGGTAATCTTCAAAGCGGCCTCTTCACACTTGCGAGTTACATATGACCAGCATAGTTATTTCCCATTGTCAGTGAGAAGGCCCAGCTCCCGATCTGTCATGATCGAATTGGGTACCTTACCCTGAAGAATAATACGTAGGTTGTTGAGCACCCAAGCATACGTGTCCTCGTTCTTGTGAGCCATAAAGGCATAGGCAATGCAAAAGTTATTTCCCATTGGCGTTAAGCCTACTATCTCACACAGAGTGATGTTGTATCTGTGGACGCAATGTAGCAACGTACTCACATAAGTTTAACACTCGATAAAGAAGAAATGTATGAAGACATAGGATGTAGTACTTACGCATTGGTCTTGTACGTACTATCCATCACAATGACATACGGGTATTTGTTTAAGAGACGAATCCCATCCGGGTGTGCGAGAAAAAGGTCATTCAATACGTTGTCATCATCTGGGCTTTTTCTGAATTCGTAGTAGTAGCCCCTTTCTTGGAGACGATAGAGGGTATCTTGTGTCATCATCTTATTTCCTCTCTCTTCAACGGCGAGCTTGTTGGGGGTGTTCTCAAGTGAGCGCGCTGAGGTGACGCTATTTGCATCTACTTGTCGTAGCCCGTAGGCGATGGCCTTCGGCGGAGTTCCTATGTCTTTTATCCACTTGCAAATTTTCTTCTCCCCCAGTTTTATCCTTCTCGCATAAGCATGACCCTTCCATCAGTGAGCGGGTGATGGTTGTATGTTCCATTTTGCATGGTCATCGTTCACATACCCGGTTCCCCCTCATGACCGTGTAAGGAGAATGGACAGTTGCTTAGTTTACTCTGCGTGCCACGAATCTGTTTCCCCCTTCTGTGAAACACCCCATATTGCTTGCACGCTGACAACACGCCACCCATTTGATTGGCAGCGCTAGACCACAATCTCTTGATTACTAAGACCATATTGTGTGAAATGTCGATTTGCTTAAAATGGTCGACCATTTGGTTACGGCAAGGCCAAATACGGGTTTCGGTAAACGCAATTGTGAAGTCTCAAAAGTGGATAAAGACATAAGAAGTATATACAATTGATTTTACTAAAAATGTATATCCTTACTTCATTTTAAATTGGATACATACAAAAATATAGTAGCAAAGAATACAACCATAAGAGTTTACCTGTGGGACGACATTGCTCGGTGGTGCGGGAGCTTTATCTCGTGTCACCTCCATCGCTCATTCACTTTCTGAGGATGACATTTTCCTCTCTATAGATGAAATTGTGAAATTGTGAGGTGAAAAGACGACATTCATTCGTCCTCATGGTGGATGTATATAAAGGCATCGGGGGGGGACCATACATCAATTGCACGTTCTATGGGTCAGACTTCACAACATCATATTGGACGTTGTAAAAGGTGACCCTCCTTTACAATGTCATATTGGACGTTTTATAGGGTTGGACCTCCCTATACAACGTCCAAATTGATGTTGTAAAGGCCATTACAACATCAAATCCGACGTTATAAAGGAGGGTTTTCCCCTTATACAACGCCCAATTAGGCGTTGTAATGGGTGCATGAACCCTTAACAACATCCAATCTGACGTTGTAATGTAGGACATCATATAAAACCCGGCCTCCGGTCCCCCCTCCCACATCACCCATACACCAAACGCACACAAGCCCTCAACCATGCCTTCAACCCCGTACAGCTTCGTTAAGGAAGGTGAGTTCACGAACGGGACCCATTTCACTATCAGAGTGACCACACACAGTAAGTCGCCTAAACGTGGCTCTTGCAACTCCAAGTATAGGAAGTATCTCTATTTACATCTATGCAATTTATTTTTGGTGCAGTTTTGTTGCAGTTCTTAGTGGTCAAAGCAAGTGCATTTCGGAGGAAGGGATTGTGATGATGACCCTGCATCGTACTTCCCTCACGTGTTAGAGAAGATAAAGGATAATCTCAATAGTCTGTACAACGACATACCTCCCTCACGTATTCGCAGCGTTGCACAGTATGCAGTGGACTTAGTAGTGCGCCTCGCCCAAGACACTATGGCAACGTACGTGTTCCAGCAGGCGCTGATTGAGATACACCCAGCGACTCCTGAAGAGTCCTTTGGGAGCTGTTTTGTTGGGTACAACAACTCATCCACTTGATTTGATGTTTTCAATGTACGATTTGGGACAACTGTACGTTTCTTTCATATGTTATATTTTCGGTAATCCACTTGTGATGTGAACTCCCCTTGGTTTGAACCTTATGAATATTTATGGCTTGGTTTTAATATTCGTTTGAATCATTTTAATATTCATTTGAATTGATCTAATAAGAATAATATATACATTGAATATGAATCATATGAATATTCAGATGAATATTCGGGAATACCAACACATAACTTTTCCTTCTTAAGACCGCTTACAAAGAGTTGAACACCATTTGAAAATACTATGTTGGTTACATGGAAAGATTTGAATCTGTAACAACTTCAACTTTCAATCCAGCAGTGACTCAACACCAGGGGGTCTCCTGCTCGGAAAGATTTGAATATGTACCTCATTGAATGCAAATCTCTCGACCTCCAAATTTGCTTCAATCACAAGGGTCCCGACGAATCGAGTAACATCTCCGATGTCACATCTGTGTATATCAGGGAAGAATGAAGTTAAACCTTCAAGAAGAAGGTTCCCAACGTTCACATTATATGACCCACGTACGCCAAAAAGGGGTAGGTTGCAGTACTCACACCCGAACTGAATGGGGTAGGAAACTGCCCCACCGTTGACACAATCGAGCCGAAAAAGCTTGCAAGGATGAATGTCATTGTATTTTGAATGAAGACACCCATAGTCCCAACCATGTGGGGTTTTTTTTAACCACATCCAATTGACTACGAAACTAATATTGGGCGTCATACCATGATATTCACTCCTAAGAACCTCCATCGATGTATGATTTTCACTCATCCCCGCCATAGTAAAAGTCCCTCTAACTGGAAAATGAGTCCCATCTGTTCGCGAGGGGGATAGGAGTGTGTAGAGGGATTCAAATAATTCAAATAAATAATGCACAACTAGGCTAACTCCCTGTCCCAAACAAATAATACAAGAATCCCCTCCCTTGTAGTAGTAGGGTAATTCAGGATCGAATCCACGAGGAGGTATGTCAGCGCTTCCCTTGTTGTACTCACGATCAAAGCTTTCGACCTCAAAAGACACTCGATATCGAGTATTCTGGTCGATATCGACCTCAGTTCTGGTCGATTTCCAGTACAATCCCTGCAGAAGACAAATAACAGCAGAGTCGACGTCGAGCAGAGACCTGGATATCGATGTTAGACCTCGATATGTACCTTTACAGTCGATTTTGATGTTTGTCACAGAAACTGTAATACGTAATCGATTGTCGGAAAAGAGTCCGAAGAAAATAGAATGGTGAAGAAATATGATCAGAAACAATACTAAGACTTTTATATTGATTTCAATAAATTTAAAAGCTTCCAAAGTCGGGGTTTCATGCCACAACGATAACAATGCAAGTTTTATGCTAAAGTTATGAAATTTAATGCCTTTCCGTCAAATAACTTTCATTATAATTACTTAGGTGATTAGAGGCTCTCGCATAGTTCCTAAGAGTTACTATCCAATTCATGAGCAATTCAAATTCACAATATGAGTGGCTTTTGCTTCAATAATGAAAATAATGAATTGCCCTAACTTTCGCAAAGGATCATGCATGGGATAGAAGACGGAATCGCATAAAAGTCATACCTTTGATGCACTTACCCTACATCGTTATCGTCGGGCTCCCCCCGACCCTAGAAGTGGGTTGACTACTCGCTCTTCATCATGCACATCATCATCATCATTGTTGAAAGAAAGCTACTTTGAATTAAACTTTGCAAAAGAGAAAGTACAACCGAACAAGCCACTCCGCTCTCGCTTTACAAACTCCAATCGGCCTCCTCTCTCTCTCTAACTCGTTACTACTGTAATTGGAATTGAATTGTATGTCAAATTGAATGCCTAAACTCAGCCCTACTGGCCTCTATATATAGATGCCGAACTTTGCTATCCAAAGATTCGAAACTCTATCTTTATTCTCTAAAATAAAACTTAAATAAAACTAAAAACTAAAAACTTCTATGGCAATTCAGCTCATATGGTAACAGATGGTGTTGATGATAAGAAATCTCGACTTTTGGATAGACGTGCAAGCTTCGGATAGAATTCTATCAAAATCTGAGTCGGATTCTTCTGCTGGCATGGTCGATATCGACCTTGAACATCGATATCCACCTTGAACATCGATATCGACCTTGAACATCGATATCGAAACCCTGTGAAACTCTATCTCGAGCTTTCCTTCTCCTAATCGAACTGGCACTCGACTTCTATCTTTTAGCTCGATCTGGCAACATCGATATCGACCTCCAGACATCGATATCGACCTCTCTGTGTCGACATGCTCTGTTTCATTTCCTGCTCGATTCCTATGTTTCTGCTGCACTCGATGTCGAGGTCTCTAGTCGATTTCGACCTCTTCAGAAGACTTCGAGTTCTTTTTCCGCTCTTCCAAATCTGTCCATTTTTATCTATTTTCTGCGAAATCACATAAAAACTCGTGCAAACCCATATATTTGACATTTAAGCATAAACTACACTAATCCTATGTTTTCCCATTAATATGCATGCAAAAGATGATAAAATGGACTTTTATGTGCATAGAAAATATGGCAATTTGCGCGCACATCAAACAACCCATACTTAAGCTTGCTTGTCCCCAAGCAATACCTTTAATGGTCATTTAGGGGAAGAAAGTAAACCCTCAACATCACAGATTCATTTTTCTTATGTCCCTACAATCAATTGTCATCCTCGATAAGGTACTTATATTAACCAAGTCCATGCCTGTGCATAAAAGCAATTTCATACTCATAAAAGGAGGTAATATGCAAAAAAAAAACAATTTTAGTGACATAGCATTAATACTCAAGAGGACTTTTGTAAGCTTATGAGTAGTAGATTGGTAAAAGGCTAAAGGTGGGCTAATATTTGGCCATGTGGTGTTAAATCCGGGGAAACATACTTTCTTTCCAAAACATTCCACATTCCTTGTTCATAATGTCTCACCTTTCACTCAACGCTCAATGCTTTTATTCAATATAATGCTTTTACCTCTCTAACCTTAGCACTTCCTTCTCCCGAGTCGCAAACATGGGTGTCATGAATGGCCCCGGATACTTAGTACTTCGGACTCCTTACCTTTTGTCCCATCTCACTGAACTAACATCTCAACGAGTAGGGTCAACCTACCTTTATCTCCTGAGGTGATCGGATTTTTTCTCGCTCATTAAATTTTCCATATATCTTAAATTTTTTCATTCCTGCCAACAACTGCACAACTCCATAATACGACTCCAAAAATGACATCCATTCTCAAACTTGTCCCCGGATAGGGTATAAGGTATATAATGGGCAATATGATATAATGTGGAGCAATAATGATCATGATAAGGCTCATATATGGCTTGTGACTTTTGCAAATATGCATAGGTAAGGCTAGGATATGAACATGTATATGTAAGCATTTGTATGGAAATTTCATAAAAAGTCCTTCATCATCTTATCATGCACATGTCAAAAGAAACTTCAAATTTTTCATCTCCTTTATCTTTTTCTTTTTGCACTTCATTGGGACTTCCCTTAACTAGGCAATTTCATGTTATATCTCTAATGAATCTAATTTTGCATCATAGAGCTCTTTTTTATACTTTCATGACTTTTCTTCTCTTTTTTTTCTTTTTTTTCGCGATAAAAACTTAAATATTAAGTTAAATATGCAATTCTAAACTAAGTATGAATATGCAAGTAAGCCTTTCCCCCACCCCATACTTAAAATTTAAAGTGTCCTCACTGTATTAGAACTATGGTTAAGAAGAAAACTTACTAAACCGTCACAAATTTTAGGATTTGAAGAAGACAGCAGGAATGGTCGATATCGACCTTTAACATCGATATCGATGTTTCACATTGATTTTTGGCTCAGGCTTCAGGGTGATCCGGCCTCGACCACAAACCCATCTATGTTAACCTTGGGGTCGATGTCGATCCTGGACATCGAAATCGATGTCTTTTCTGTGTGCTTTTCTCTTTCCTGCAACTTGTTAAAACCAAAACAAAATATGCAAAACAATAAAAATGTCTAAAACCAAAGTAAAAGCTGTCTAAAATCAAAACTATGTTTTTGTTACAAGCTCTAGATTTTTAAGTCGCTAGGCCGACTTCTTCCTTTTCGCTTCTCAAGGCGGCATCTGCAGAGTCCATGTGGCTTGGGCCTCAAATATGACTCATTTCTTATCCCGCAGCTGCATTCCGCCAGGATGGATTTGATTCACCGTGAATGGTCTTAAATTCTTATCCTTGAATCTCGTAGGGAACCAATGGTCCTTAGATTTGGCGACATAGACCTTGTCTCCTATCTCATATTGGCTCGAATCATCATCGGATACCCTACATAAGCGCACATGCCAAGGCACACCTCTTCCAAATAATGATAAATCCGTAATTGAAATAGAACAAGAGGAATCCGTACCTTGACTTACCTTCTCATCTGTCTGTGGGTCAGGTCGGTGTCGATGTTCAGAGGTCGATATCGACCTCTGTTGTACTCCTGGAGGATTAGTCGATTTGGAGAGTTTCTGCTCGATATGATCAGGTCAATTTCGACCCTCAGAGATCGATATCGAGGTCTCTGTTCCTCCATTCTCAGCGCTGATGGTTGTCGATTTCGGCTGGGTATGGTCGATATCGACCCTTGACCCCGATTTCAATGTTTCTTTTCCTCCTCCATCGACCCCATACTTATGACCCGGCACAGAATCCTGAATATTAGTGGTCGATATCGACTTACCTGGGTCGATTTCGATGTTCTGTTGGGCTCCTTCGTTTAAGATTGCCACAACTTCCTCCACTTGGGCTTCTATGGCCCTCTTCTCTAACTCCTCCAGTGTCATACTCCTTACTTTGGCTTCTCCACATGCAATGTAGACACCATTGATGGCTTTTATCTCCATTGGTCCTTGCTTTTTCACCGTCTTTTTGAAGGCATACTCTATCACCTCGTCACTAATTGTGAATGAGAGCAATCCTTTCTCCACGCTAATGTTGGCATCGACGGTTGCTAGGAATGGCCTACCTAAAATATTTGGACAAGCAGGGTCCTCCTCTATATCAACAACTAAGAAATCAGCAGAGACAAAGAATTTACCTACTTGTACTAGCACATCAGTCACTATCCCAGTTGGAATAACTACCGTATTGTTGGCCATGTATAGTCTTGCATCCACGGGCTCCAGAGGACCTATCTTTACCTTGTGCCAAATGGTTAGTGGCATCATGCTAACGCTAGCGCCCAAGTCAACTAAAGCATTAAATTTGAATTGACCTAGACCTATAGCGATAGAAAACTTACCTGGGTCTGCTCGCTTTTGTGGTAGCTCCAACCTATTGCACTCCTTTGCGATCTCAGAGAGAGATTGCTTCTTACCCAAGATGTCCTTAAGGAACCTTACATAAGATGGAATCTCATGAATTGCCTCTGTGAATGGTATAGAGACATTAAGTCCTTGGAGCATCTTCACGAACCGCTGGAACTTCTTTTCCGCTGGGTCCTTAATCATCTTTCTAGTTAGGAATGGCAACACCTTCTTCCTTCCTACGGTTGTAGTGAGGTCGACATCGATATCAGTAGGGTCGACATCAGTTGGGTCAACATCAACTAGAGGAGTCGATTTTTATGGTGACGCTGCATCACGGTCGACATCGACTAGAAGGTCGACATCGACGTCACCATGGTCGATATCGACAGGGGGGTCGATATCGACGTCTGTTCTGGCTCCTTCTCCTCCGCTTTTTGCTCGGGCATTTGTAATTGACGCCCACTCCTTAGGTTCAACGCCGCAATATGACCAGTGGTTTTTCCCTTTTGGTTAGGCACAGTGGATCCAGGGAATGATCCTGACGCTTTGGGTATTGCTTCCTCCAATTGACTCATTTGAGTCTCCATGTTGCGCTTCCAAACGTCGATCTCCCCAAGTCTAGAATTGATGCCCTTCAGCTGAGTATGAACGGAGTTGTTGACTTGTTTGAACTCAGCATGGTTCCTCCGCATCTCATCAAGAATGATTTGCAGGTCATCTTTCCTTGTTTCCCACTCAGGGTGCCCTAGTGCTCTATAAGGTGGGGGATCCCTTTGTTGATAGAACCTTTGATCGCCCCAATATTGTTGATTGCCCCCTCCATAGGATCCTCTTGTCCACTTAACCTCCTCATGTTGTTCCGCCATGGATACTTGCTCAGTATGTGCACATGCACTAGTGTTATGCCTTGTTGAGCCACACTCCTGACAAGTTTGATTGTTGCTCAGGAACCTGACTTGCTTTTGAAGGCGGCGTGTCTGATCGTTGTGGAATTGTTGCCGCACATCAGGATCTATCTCCCTTAGAGGCTCATATAGTGGCATTGATGGTGCAGGTCTTGCATCATAGGTCGCAGCAGCCCCATAAGTGTTATCAAAGTTCACGAGCCTCTCAATGGTCTCCCATGCCTCCGTTGATGTAAGCTCAATGTACCGATAGGATGTATATGAATTTATCCTCTCCTTATTCGGTGCATCAAGGGCATTGTAGAAGATCTCCTGGATGACATATGGAAGTTGCCCATGCGTTGGGCATGATCTCAGCAAGTCCTTAAATCGCTCCCACGCCTGTGCTAGGGTTTCTCCTGGCTTTTGTTTGAAAGCCGTGATCCTTTGTCACAGCATCGCTGTTTTAGAAGGTGGAAAGAACTTATTCAAGAATGCATCTTTCACCTCCGCCCATGTCCTCAGCGAAAGTGGAGCCAAACTTTCAAGCCACTGTAATGCCTTCCCTGCCAAAGACAATCTAAAAGACTTTAATCGCACATACTCTAAATTTACTCCATCAGCAACTGTTTCACATAAGTCCATAAAAGTAGAGATGTGTTGCAGGGGGCATTCATTAGGTTTTCCTTCAAAAGTATTTCTTTTTATCTCAGATAGGAAGTTAATTTTTATTTCATAGTTGGAGTGAGGAATTAAAATAGCGGATTCAGAAACATGAAGCGGCAGATGCATGTATTGCATCGCCGTTTGGGGATACTGATTTAGCCGCTCTTGGGCTTGTCTCCACGCATCCTCCTCCCTATCAGCACGGGCTCGCTCTGCAGCAGCGGCAACCCTCTCAGCGGCGATTGTAGCGTTTTGGTCCTCGATCTCCTTCCTCAACCGCTCTATGGTTTTGGCCTGCGTCTCATTGTAAGCCGTAATGTGTATTGCCTTGTTGAGAAGATGGTAGAAATGTTCAGGCTCGTTGATTGGTTCCAAGATAGGTCCGCAATCCGAACGTCGCATAAACCTGCAGAATAAGCTCAGAAAAGATCGTGATTAACCTTAGGTGGTGATTGATTGCCTCCCCGGCAACGGCGCCAATTTGTTCGCGAGGGGGATAGGAGTGCATAGAGGGATTCAAATAATTCAAATAAACAATGCAAACATAGGCTAACTCCTTATCCCAAACAAATAATACAAGAATCCTTTCCCTTGTAGTAGTAGGGTAATTCAGAATCGAATCCACGAGGAGGTATGTCAGTGCTTCGCTTGTTGTACTCACGATCAAAGCTTTCGACCTTAGAAGACAGTCGATATCAAGTAATCTAGTCGATATCGACCTCATTTCTGGTCGATTTCCAGTACAGTCCATGCAGAAGACGAAAAACAATAGAGTCGACGTCGAACAGAGACCTCGATATCGACGTTAGACCTCGATATCTACCTTTACAGTCGATTTTGATGTTTCTCGCAAAAACTGTAATACGTAACCGATTGTCAGAAAAGAGTCCGAAGAAAATAGAATGGTGAAGAAGGATGATCAGAAACAAAACTAAGACTTTTATATTGATTTCAATAAACTCAAAAGCTTCCAAAGTTGGGGTTTCATGCCACAACGATAACAATGCAAGTTTTATGCTAAAGTTCTTAAATTTAATGCCTTTCCGTCAAATAACTTTCGTTATCAACACTTAGGTGATTAGAGGCTCTAGCATAGTTCCTAAGAGTTACTATCCAATTCATGAGCAATTCAAGTTCACAATATGAGTGGCTTTCGCTTCAATAATGCAAATAATGAATCTCCCTAACTTTCGCAAAGGATCATGCATGGGATAGAAGACGGAGTCGCATAAAAGTCATACCTTTGATGCACTTACCCTACATCGTTATCGTCGGTCTCACCCCGACCCTACAAGTGGGTTGACTACTCTCTCGTCATCATGCACATCATCATCATCATTGTTGAAAGAAAGCTACTTTGAATTAAACTTTGCAAAAGAGAAAGTACAACCGAACAAGCCACTCCGCTTTTGCTTTACAAACTCCACTCGGCCTCCTCTCTCTCTCTAACTCGTTACTACTGTAATTGGAACTGAATTGTATGTCAAATTGAATGACTAAACTCAGCGCTACTGGCCTCTATATATAGATGCCGAACTTTTTTATCCAAAGATTCAAAACTCTATCTTTATTCTCTAAAATAAAACTTAAATAAAACTAAAAAATAAAAACTTCTATGGTAATTCTGCTCATATGATAGCATCTGGTGATGATGATAAGAAATCTCGACTTTTGGATAGATGTGCAAGCTTCGGATAGAATTCTATCAAAATCCGAGTCGAATTCTTCTACTGGCATGGTCGATATCGACCTTGAACATCGATTTCGACCCTTGTGAAACTCTATCTCGAGCTTTCCTTCTCCTACTCGAACTGGCACTCGACTTCTATCTTTTAGCTCGATCAGCCAACATTGATATTGACCTCCAGACGTCGATATCGACCTCTCTGTGTCGACATGCTCTATTTTATTTCCTGCTCGATTCCTATGTTTCTGCTGCACTCGATGTCGAGGTCTCCAGTCGATTTAGACCTCTTCAAAAGACTTCGAGTTCTTTTTCCGCTCTTCCAAATCTGTCCATTTTTATCTGTTTTCTGCGAAATCACATAGAAACTCATGCAGACCCATATATTTGACATTTAAGCATAAACTATACTAATCCTATATTTTCCCATTAATATGCATGCAAAAGTTGATAAAATGGACTTTTATGTGCATAGAAAATATGGCAATTTGCGCGCATATCACCATCGAACGTTTCTCCATCTTTTTGGAACGTACTCAGGGGTCTATTGGGGACCGACAATAGGTGGTATAAGTGGGAGATGGATTGTGGGTGTGTGTATGAGTTGTTGGGGGGTGGGTGTGGCTTTTATAAGCCCTTCACAACGCAAAGTTAAATCCGACATTGCAAAGGGTTAAGAAACGTCAGATTTGACTTTGAATAGGGTTACAACACTTAGAGCATTTGCAACGTCGAAACTGACATTACATAAGTTAACACAACGTCAAATTCGACGTTGTTAAACCCTACGCAACGTCGGATCCGATGTTGCATAGCCCTGACACACAATGCAACGTCAGATCCGATGTTGCTTAACCCTTTGCAACTTCGGATTTAACGTTGCGTTGTGAAAGGCTTATAAAAGCCACACTCGGGTCAACCCGTACACATATCCACAATCCATCCCACTTATACCACCTAATGTCGGTCCCCAATAGGCCCCCGAATACCTTCCAAAAGGACGGAGAAACATCCGATGGGACCCATTTTCAAGTTAGAGGGACGAAACACCATTTTCCGCCTGAAGAATGCGATTGCAAAAACCAACACAAGAAGTACAAGCGGGTGTTTCCATGTTGCCTTTTCCATGTGGTATGTCAAGCGGGTGTTTGAATTTTATAATAATAAAATTAATTAATTAAATTTTATATAAACGTTGTGTTTAAAATATTGTTTTACTCTTAAAAAATGTGACATATCACAAGGTTAAATTAAACGTTGTGGTTTGCCTTGCAACGTTCAATTGAACGTTGTGATTTCTCACAGCGGTCAGAACACAACGTTCAATTGAATGTTGTGATTGGAATTATAATTTTTAATTGAACGTTGTAATTCCACACGTGTCACTCACAACGTTCAATTGATCGTTGTGCCCACCAAGCACAACGTCGAATCCAATGTTGTGCTTTTTCTATAACTTCGGATTCGACGTTGTGCTTCTTCCACCATTGCACCCGAAGCGAAATCAGAGTGAGGAGCGATTTTCGGCGAGAGAGCGAAGGATTTTCTACTGAAAGAGAGAGCGATGGTGAGATCCTGAGAACGAGGTAGGGGCGGTGTCGATGATTCAAGAGGGGCCATCGGAGATGGTGGTGGGCAAGGATCTGACGGGGGCAGCGGAGCTGAGGATCGGAGATCCCGTTTCGGGTGGTAGGTGCCGGTGATGGGGGATCTGGTGGGGGCGGTGCCGGGAGGACAGGCAAATCTTGTGGGGGCGTCGGATTCGGTGGGCGAGGTGGTAGTGCCGGTGGTGGGAGCAGGTGAGGTGGGGGTGGTGGGCAAGGTGGAGGTGGAGGCGGCGCCGGGAGGACCGCCGGAGATGGTGGTAGGTGAGGCGGTAGTGGGGGCATCGCCGGGAGGACCATCGGAGATGGTGGTGGCCTAGGCGGTGGCAGGGCATCGCCGGGAGAACGGTCGGAGATGGCGGTGGCCAAGGCGTTGGCGGCGGCGGCGACGGGGGGACTGCCGAAGATGGGAATGGCCGAGGTGGTGGGAGAGCCGGTGAGGGCCGGAAGAGGCATACCCAGGAGGTTTCTCCCCTTTCGAGTACTCCATCGGTTAGTAATTGAATTCGTTTTATTTCCATTTTACTTAATTATATAATTTTAGATAGATAGTTTTATTTGTATTGAAAATAAATAGATAATTAAAATATATAATAAATTATACTGAAATAAAATAGTTAGTTTATCTAAATTTTACGTATTACTTTAATTTGATGTAGATTAGTCATATATGATGATATTGAATTAAATACAAAATATAAAAAGGAACGTTAAATAGAGAGTATATACATAAATTGTTACAAAATAAAATACAAATACAATATATTGAAAGCATAATATATTTAACAAAATATATTGAAAGCACAATATATTTAACATAATATAATGTATATCAAAATTATATTGAACAAAATACGAACATTAAAAAAATAAAGTATATAAATAAATTGTTACAAAATAAAATATTTCAAACGAAGAACTGTAAGCAGATCAAAAGTTGAATATTTAAATGAAATAGATAATTTAAATAGAGAGTTGAATACAATATACTGAAAGTAACATGCAACTGAAATAAAAAAATATATTTAAAAACTACTTCGAAATTTCATAGGATTCTTGAATGAGGAGGGATTACGGAACTGTTTGCATCATTCTCGGTCGAGACCGCAATGCGCCTTTACCTGCAGTAGGGAGCGTCGATCCGACCGGAGTTATCGTCATGGATGAGTCTTCGCAGACAGTATTAGATCTCATGGCTCTTCCAGAGTAAGAGACTATGACCGTGAGTGCTATGGCGGTTGAGACTGTTACGGCCCTAACGCAGCTGGGGGAGAGAACGCAAGGCCATATGGATGTCGATTCTACGTTCTTCAACCTTATTACTGGACTTGAGGATCGCATGGGTGATGCTAGTACCTTCAAAGACGCACAGAGTGACCTTGATGCTTGGGCGGAGGTCGTCGCAGCAGGCCATCACTGCCTTACACCTCCATTGGTGCGAGTTGCGGTCTCTCTAGCGACTGGTGATGTGCCCCTGGAGGGGGATGAGACAATGGAGGGTGGGAGGGAGCTTCAGTTTGACCGGGAGGATCTCGATGATGAGTGTGATCAGGATGGGGAGGATTACGAGGAGGGCGGCATGATGCGGGACAGGAGGAGGAGGGGGAGGAGAAGGAAGAGGAGGAGGCGGAGAAGGTTGAGATGCAGGAGGATGAGGTGGCGGAGCAGGTGGTAAATCAGGAGGAGGAAGAGGAGGAGGTGGCGGAGGAGTCCGATCATGGGGAAGATGAGCTCCCCGATGGCGAGTTGCCTCCAGGAGATCTTTTGGTCTCAAATAGGCATCATAGGGCTCACTAGCTATGGACGGACCCTACCTTTCAACGTAACTTGATGAAGGTTCATCATCGGGCTACACACCTCGCACTGTTCCACCGCTACATGTACGAGGGTCCAATGACATGGGTGCAGGATGCAGCTCAGTTTGGTCTATTGAGGCTCCTTGATTTGAACTGGGATGGAGTAGATGCCCAGTTTTTTACTGTATTCATTGAGCACTGGCAGCCGGAGACGAGCTCTTTCCACTTTCCATGGGGCGAGATGACCATCACACTCCACGATGTCCCTTGTCTGATGAGATTGCCGCTTGACGGCCTACCTTGCACCCCCCCTCCTATTTGCCACTACAGCTAGAGCCTCTACTGCAGTAGAGGTATGGTTGGATCGTGGCCGAGTTGAAGAAGCACAGGACCGCTTGCGGAGTGCCCATCGGGGAGCTGACGACTGGGTGGCGGGAGAGGCACAACAACGTAGGGATCAGTTCCCCGGCTTCACCGCCGATGTGAGAGAGCACCACCACTATCTCGTTGTTGGTTTCTTGGCTACACTGTTGGGTACGACGCTCTTCATCGACAAGTCCCAGAGCCGCATACACGTTTTGTTGTTCGGGCTAGTTTGGGACTTAGCGCACCCTGGGACACTAGCTTGGGGAGCAAGAGTGCTTGCCTTCCTCTACCGGGGATTAGGGGAGGCCACGAGAGGAGAGGTTGCGGGTCTACGGGGGTGTGCTGCACTGCTGCAGGTAAGTGTGGGTTTAATACGGTAAATATGTTGTTCTATTTGCGTACCTATAATAAGCCCTCTATTTTATTTTCTACTATTAAGGCATGGATCTGGTCGTACTTCCCTTGTTTTGTGAGTCCGCTTCACCCTGATAAGGATGCACTGGCTGATCCCCGATACATGGCATGATTAGACCCGTCGAAGGCAGCGAAAAGGGGGAACGACAAGGTGAGGCGCGCCTTTGAGGGAGAGCTTTGGGCGAAGCTTGAGCGCATGACCATAGATGAGGTTACGTGTTTCTCAGTTTCTATGACTTTAACTACATATGTCAAGTAATATTGTTTCTATAATATCATTTTTACAACATAGGTCGAGTGGATGCCTTTTGGAAAAGACTTGGATTTTGCAGGTCAATTTCGCTCCTCCACCTATCGAGGCACCATCAAATTTTATGGCGTCTATGAGCATGTACATGCTAGACAGGGTACTCCGATAGTTCGGCCGCGTGCAGGAGCTCTCATTGGACGCCATCCCTCTCATCATGGCGCAATGACCGTTTCGGATTAAGAAGCGTTACGTCGTGACATTGGCCCTATAGCACGACTGTTGGACATTAGAGGACTCTAACAGATTCTCTACCCTTTCACTGGTGACTGAAGGATGGACGAGAGTTGTCAGGGATGCATCTCAGCTGACTACCTCGTCTAGTTCAAGAGTCAAGGTCATGTACTGCCCACGACAGTGATACGAGATGATGATCCACCGACTGCGTCTACGCACCCAGACGACGTGATCGGACCAGCTGAGGCTGCGGAGCGCCAAGCCCGGGTCAACGAGATGACCCAGGGTATTCAGGCATTGGTCGGACATCCTCAGCTAGACTAGATGTATGAGCATATCATGAGCTACATTAGATCTTTTCATTAGATACAGTATATTTTGTTTTGTTTATGACATACACTCCGTATTTGGTGTTTATACTTTATTTGTATAGTTCGTTTTGTTTGCATTATTGTTTTTGATGGTTTCTACCTATTAAAAACAACAAACATTCACATATAAACACTTCACTTCATAGATAATGATTAGATAACACGTCAAGGTTACTAAAACAAACAAATACACCACGGATAACAACATAATTTTTTTTAACAATCGACTAGGCTCTAATTAGTTCTTCTTTGGAATGAGTTGAATCTTCAACTCGTTGAATACAAAGTTCCACACCTCCATGTTTGGTTGCCTTACAAGTATCCCTACCTGTTGAGCTACGTCAACGTGGTCATGTGCACTTAAATCGCGGAAGAATGACCGAATACATTGAAGGAGAAGGTCCCCCACCTTCCAGTAATACGCTCCAAGAACGCCCTAATGAAAATGGTTGCAGTACGTGCACCCGAACTGCATGGGTGCGGAAATTTGAGTGTTATTTTCACACTCGACTCTAAATAGCACGCAAGGATGACTGTTAATGTATTCTGGATTGTGACAAGCACAATCGGACTCCTCCGGAGGCATTCGATGCCGAACCCATTTGATTATAAAATCAACGCGGGGTGTTGATCCCCGATGTTCATTTCTAACCGGCTCCATGAAAGGAAAGAAAATGTGGAATTATTGTGTTGCATTTTCAAATGCGGTCTTCATCCCCTTTTGTAGGGGTTGCTAAACTTACTGGGCATACAACGTCCAATCTGACGTTGTTACAACGTCCAATCTGACGTTGCTACAACGTCCGATTTGACGTTGCTACAACGTCCGATCTGACGTTGTAAGAACGTCCGATCAGACATTGTAACAACGTCCGATCAGACGTTGTGCTCAAACCATTATTTTGCCTTGGGAGAAAATTTGGACGTAGTAACAACGTCGGATTTGACGTTGTCACAATGTCCAAATGGATGTTGCTAAGCCCGACTGAGCCCGTTGGGGTTCTAGGCACGTCGATTTGGACGTTGTAACACCTTCGAATCCGACGTTATTACAACATCCAATTTGTTTTCCCTAAGGAAATTACACCACAAACAACGTCGGAATGGACGTTTTTGCAACGTTGCATTCGACGTTGCTACAACGTTCCATCCGATGAAGTATTTGCGATGTATATAGGGAACGCGATCTCATGTTAGATCCATCTCTATTCAAAATATTTTTCCAAAATTATACTCGGCCCGAAATCCATTTATAAAGCATAACCCTTTAATCAACTTATCATCTTATTTTATTAGAACAAATTCGACAATGTTAGAATATTTCCGAAAATCCCTTTTTCAAGTAATTAAATCAATTCTGACATGTGAAAACATTTTCTAAATTCCTTTTTCAAATTCTAATCCAGTTAATATATTTTTTTTCAAATCCCAACCATTTAAAAGGTCTCAATATTAGATAACATAATAATCCATTTATTAAATTTTTGACATTTAATGATATATATAAAAGCATAAGCCTTAACATTTAATATACATTTTATATAACATATTTCTCATCCAAATCTGGCCCAAGACTCGAAATAGACCCCAGGCCCATCTTTAAATTCAGATCCAACATAACCCAACCCAAAGCTATCTCCGGATTTTTGTTAAAAATGAACCGATTTTGTATATGAATAATCGTTGAACCGGGCCAACAAATTAAAAAAGGAACCCAACTCGTCTACTGTTCATCGTCCTCCTCCCTGCTCACCTGGGCGCTCTCGCTCTTGCTTCTTACTCTCTCTCTCTCTCTCAGTTGGTTCAAGAAACAAGGACAAAATAACACAATGAATCAAAGAGGAATGAATCATGGGAGGAAAAAGGGCTCACCGAGGGCTCGAAGTTTCACCGGAGAGGATTCGAGTTCATCGGGGTCCGATTGGGGCTCGTCGGAGTCGTAATCAGGGAGCTCTTGGCCTAGGTCGGAGATAAGAGTTATAAAGGTGATGCTTTATAGCGTGGCTTGATCGAAAAAGAGGGGAAAATCTTAGCAAGGTACTCGTAGAAAACAGAGGAGAGGAGCTGGGCGGCTCAGCTTCGTCTCGAGCGTCGGAGGAGCTGCTGCTAGGCTCGACACCTTGGCTTGGAAACAGAGGTGAGGAGGGTTGTTAATGGTGTTGCTCTCATCGAAGACAAAGATGGAGGCTTGAGCTTGGCTACTTTGCTTGACTCGCACACAAAACAGAGGAGGGTGTGGTGCTCTTGACTTGGAATCGATGGAGGGTCCACGTCGATGACGAGGGTGACTGGGGAGTGGAGTTGTAGTGAGGTGGTGGTGGTGGCTCAGCGATGAGGTGAAAGGAGGTTGAAGTGATGGTGGTGGGAGGCTCACGGTGGGACAGAAGAAAGAGAAACGAGGATATTGGGGGTGGTTGTGGGTAGACCTGGGCAAACGCGGGTGGGCCGCTCCGCCCGCCCGGCCCACCCGCATTTGCGAGCGGGCTTGGACATAGGTCGAAGCCCATGCGGGCTGCTAGGCACGGCCTGCGCCCGCGGGCGTGTGATGTGCGCGCAAATTGCCATATTTTCGATGCACATTTAAGTCCATTTTATCATTCTTTTGCATGTATATTAGTAGGAAAGCATGAGATTAGTGTAGTTTATGCTTAACTGTCAAATATATGGGTATGCATGAGTTTCTATGTGATTTCGCAGAAAATAGGGCAAAAATGGACAGATTTGGAAGAGCGGAAAAAGAACTCGAAGTTTTCTGAGAGGTCGAAATCGACTAAAGAACCTCGACATCGAGTGCAGCAGTGAGGCAGGAATCGAGCAGAGAAAACAACAGAACATGTCGACATACAAAATTCGATATCGAGGACACATGGTCGATATCGAGTGCCTAGATCGAGATAAATGATAGAAGTCGAGTGCCAATCCGAGTAGAAGAAGAAGAGCTCGAGATAAGATAAAAGAGAGGTCGATATCGATGTCACTAGGTCGATATCGATGTTGCCAGCAGAGAAGTCGGCCGACTCAGATTTTGATGGAATTCTATCTGAAGCTTGCACGTCTATCCTAAAGTCGAGATTTCTTATCATCAACACCAGACTACATCTTTTACTAGTTTTACCATGAAGTTTTTAGTTTTACTTTATTTAAGTTTTATCTTAGAGAATAAAGATAAAGTTTCGAGTCTTTGGATAGCAAAGTTCGATATCTATATCTAGAGGTCGTTAGGGCTGAGTTTAATCATCCACACACGCAGAAAATTTCAATTTTCAATTGAGAGAATTTGTAGAGATATAGAGAGAGAGAGAGGAGGCCGAGTGAGGTTAGAGAGAAGCGAGAGCGGAGATTTGGCTTTGTTCGGTTGTAATTTCTTTCATAGTTCAATTCAAAGTAGTTTTCTTTCAATGATGATGATGAGTTGCATGATGAAAAGCGAGTAGTCAACCCACTTCTAGGGTCAGGGTGAGCCCGACGATAGCGATGTAGGGTAAGTGCATCAAAGGTATGACTTTTATGCGATTCCGTATTCTATCCTATGCATGATCCTTTGCGAAAGTTAAGGAGATTCATTATTTGCATTATTGAAGCGAAAGCCACTCATATTGTGAACATGGATTACTCATGAATTGGATAGTAACTCTTACGAACTATGCGAGAGCCTCTAATCACCTAAGTGTTGGTAACGAAAGTTATTTGACGGAAAAGCATTAAATTTCATAACTTTAGCATCATACTTGCATTGTTATCGTTGTGGCATTAATCCCCAACTTCGGAAGATTTTAATTAATTGAATTTCATATAAAAGGTAAGTTTTGTTTCTGTGCATCCTTCTTTACAATTCTAAGCTCTTCGGACGCTTTTCCGACAATAGGTTACGCAAAACTATTTCTGTGACAAATATCGAAATCGACTGTCAAAGGTCGATATCGATCACTAACGTCGATATCGAGGTTCCACTCGATGTCGATCTTTGCTGCTTTTGTCTTTTGCAGGAACTTGGCTGGAATTCGACTAGATTGAGGTCGATATCGACCAGACACATCGATATCGAGTGTCTTCTGAGGTCGAAAGCTTGATCGTGATTACAACAAGGAAAGCGCTGACATACCTCCTCGTGGATTCGATCCTGAATTACCCTACCACTGCATCGAGAGGGATTCTTGTATTATTTGCTTGGAACAGGGAGTTAGCATAGTTAGAGTTTATAGTGAATATTTGAATCTACCTCCCGTTCATCGACCAAATCGGCGCCGTTTCCGGGGAGGCAATCAATCGCCACCTAAGTTTTCTCACGATCTTTTAGAGCTTATTTTGTAGGTTTATGCGACGTTCTGAATCCGCTATTTTAATTCCTCACTCCAACTATGAAATAAAAATTAACTTCCTCTCTGAAATTAAAAGAAATACTTTTGAAGGAAGATCTAATGAATGCCCACTGCAACACATCTCTACTTTTATGGATTTATGTGAAACAATTGCTGATGGAGTAAATTTAGAGTATGTGAGACTAAAATCTTTTAGATGGTCTTTGGCAGGGAAGGCATTACAATGGCTTGAGAGTTTGGCTCCACGCTCGCTGAGGACATGGGTGGAGGTGAAGGATGCATTCCTGAATAAGTTCTTTCCACCTTCTAAAACGGAGATGCTGCGATAAAAGATCACGGCTTTCAAACAAAAGCCAGGTGAAACATTGGCACAGGCGTGGGAGCGCTTTAAGGACTTGTAGAGGTCATGCCCGACGCATGGGCAACTTCCATATGTCATCCAGGAGATATTCTATAATTCCCTTGATGCGCCGAATAAGGAGAGGATCAATTCATATACCTCCTATCGGTACATTGAGCTTACACTAACGGAGGCCTGGGAGACCATTGAGAGACTCGTGAACTTTGACAACACCTATGGGACTGCTGCGGCCTATGACTCAAGGCCTGCCCCATCAATGCCACTATATGAGCCCCCAAGGGAGATAGACCCTGATGTGCGGCAACAATTCCATCACGATTAGAGACGCCGCTTTCAAAAGCATGTTAAGTTCCTGAGCAACAATCAAACTTGTCAAGAATGTGGTTCAACAAGGCATATCACTAGTGCATGTCCACATACTGAGCAAGTATCCATGACGGATCAACATGAGGAAGCCAAGTGGATGAGAGGCTCCTATGAAGGGGGCAATCAACCATACCGGGGCGATCAAAGGTTCTATGAAGAAAGGGATCCCTCACCATAGAGAGCACCAGGGCATCCTAAGCGGGAGACAAGGAAGGATGACCTGCAGATCATTCTTGATGAGATGCGGAGGAACCCTGCTGAGTTCAAACAAGCCAACAAATCCATCCATACTCAACTACAGGGCATCAATTCTAGACTTGCGGAGATCGACATTTGGCAGCGCAACATGGAGACCCAAATTGGTCAATTGGCAGAGGCAATACCCAAAGCGTTAGGATCATTCCCTGGATCAATTGTGCCCAACCAAAAGGGCAAGACCACTAGACATATTGCGGCAATGAATCTAAGGAGTGGGCATCAATTACAAACGCTCGAGCAAAAAGTGGAGGAAAAGGAGCCAGAACAGACATCGATATCGACCCCCCATGTCGATATCGACCACGGTGACATCGATGTTGACACTGATGCTGAGTCACCACAGAAATCGACTCCTCCAGTCGATGTCGACCCTACTGATGTCGATGTCGACCTAACTCCAGCTGCAGGGAAGAAGAAGGTGTTGCCATTCCCAACTAAAAAGATGATTAAGGACCCAGCAGAAAAGAAGTTCCAGCGGTTCGTGAAGATGCTTCAAGGACTCAATGTCTCTATACCATTCACAGAAGCACTTCATGAGATGTCGTCCTATGTAAGGTTCCTTAACGACATATTGGGTAAGAAGCGATCACTTTTTGAGATCGCAGAGGAGTGCAACATATTGGAGCTACCACAAAAGCGGGCGGACCCAGGTAAGTTCTCTATCGCTATAGGCTTAGGTAGATTCAAATTTAATGCTTTAGTTGACTTGGGCGCTAGCGTTAGCATGATGCCACTAACCATATGGCACAAGGTAAAGATAGGTCCTCTGGAGCCCGTGGATGCAAGACTATACATGGCCAACAATACGGTAGTTATTCCAACTGGGATAGTGACTAATGTGCTAGTACAAGTAGGTAAATTCTTTGTCTCTGCTGATTTCTTAGTTGTTGATATAGAGGAGGACCCTGCTTGTCCAATTATTTTAGGTAGGCCATTCCTAGCAAGTGTCGATGCCAACAGTAGCGTGAAGAAAGGATTGCTCTGATTCACAATTAATGACGAGGTAATAGAGTGTGCCTTCAACAAGACGGTGAAAAATTAAGAGCCAGTGGAGATAAAGCCATCAATGGTGTCTACATTGCATGTGGAGAAGCCAAAGTAAGGAGTATGACACCGGAAGAGATAGAAAAGAGGGCCATAGAAGCCCAAGTAGAGGAGGTTGTGGCAATCTTGAACGAATGAGCCAAACAGAACATCGAAATCGACCCAGGTAAGTCGATATCGACTAATGATGTTCAAGATTCTATGTCAAGTTATAAGTATGGGGTCGATGGAGGAGGAGAAGGAACATCGAAATCAGGGATAAAGGTCGATATCGACCATGCCCTAGAGCCGAAATCGACCACCACAAACACTGAGAAGGGAGGAATAGAGACCTCGATATCGATCTCTGAGGGTCGAAATTGACCTAATCATATCAAGGGAAAACACTCCAAATCGACTTAACCTCCAGGAGTACAACAGAGCTCGATATCGAGGACTGAACATCGATGTCGACCTGAGCCACAGAGAGAAGAAAAGGTAAGTCAAGGTACGGATTCCTCCTATTCCATTATAATTAAAGATTTATCATTATTTGGAAGAGGTGTGCCTTGACATGTGCGCTTATGTAGGGTATCCGATGACGATTCGAGCCAATATGAGATAGGAGACAAAGTTTATGTCGCGAAATCCAAGGACCATTGGTTCCCTACGAGATTCAAAGATAAGAATTTGGGACCTTTCACGGTGAATCAAATCCATCCAGGCGGAATGCAGCTATGTGACAAGAAAGGAGTCCTATTTGATGCCCAAGCCACATGGGTCCTGCAGATGCCGCCTTGAGAAGCACAACGAAGAAGTCGGCCTAGCGACTTAAAAGTCTAGAACTTGTAACACAAACTTATACTTAGTTTTAGACAATTTTTACTTTGGTTTGAGACACTACACTTTATTGTTTTACATGTTTTTGTTTTCATTTTGTTTTTAACGAGTTACAGGAAAGAGAAAAGAACACAGAAACAGACATCGATATCGATGTTAAAGATCGACATCGACCTTAAGGTCGATTCAGATGGGCTTGTGGTCGAGGCTGGATCACCCTGAAGCTTGAGCCATAAATCGATGAAAGAGGTCGATTCCGATGTCCAAGGTCGATATCGACCATCCCTGCAGTCTTCTTCGACTCCTGAAATTTGTGACGGTTTAGTAAGTTTTTCTTAACCCTAGTTCTAATACAGTGAGGACACTGTAGACTTTAAGTATGGGGCGGGGGAAGAGCTTACTCACATGTTTTAGCATATTTCATAAGTTATTGCATACTTTAGATACTTAGTTTTATGCATATTCATACTTAGTTTAGATTCGTATATTTATCTTTAAGCATACTTAGTTTTATATATTTCGAAAACAAAATGACCCCCATCAAAAATTGAACATAAAGAAAAGAGCCATGGAAGTATAAAAAAGAGCTCTACGATGCAAAACTAGATTCATTAGAGATATAACATGAAATTGCCTAGTTAAGGGAAGTCCCAATGAAGTGCAAAAAGAAAAAACACTACTAGAATTCTGTTATTTAACATCGGCTCATTAACATCAGGTAGAAAAACCTGCCATGTTAAACCGTTTTTTTAACATATGTCATTAAAATTGAGATGTTAAAAACAAAAAAGACATCACCCTATTTTTTTGACTAATGTTAAAAATTTTTTTAAAAATAATTCGAAAAGCGCGAAATTGTAAACTTGAATGAATTTCAAAACCCGCCTAGAGAACCCAGCCACTTTGAAAACCCGCTTAAATAATTAATAAACCCAACCACTTTGAAAACACAACCCTCGTTTTTTCCAGGAAGCGGGCAAGGTCTATTTTTCTTCTTGTGTTCTCCTTTCTGAGTTCTGACTCATATCTACACCCAGGACATATCAGCCATGGGAGCGAAGATCCTCTGCCCTCGTCCTCGCTGACTTTGCACCACCATGCGACCTCTCTTTTACAGGTGAACCTGATGTACATATTTGTACCTTTGTTTATTGCATCTTTTGACTTCATATTTCATTCGATTTCCAAAGAAAAGGGTTCAAAAGAATATAAACTTGTGTAAGAATGGGCTAAAATGCAAGAAATAGAGTCTGCACAAGTTTTGAGCTAACCATGCAGGAATTCGAACGAAAACGGAGTCAAAACGGAGAAGCCAAGTGAAGCTGAGTAGAGGTAGATATCGACCCCTGACATAGATATCGACCTCTGGTGTAGATATCGACCTTCAACATAGATATCGACCTCAACATAGACATCAAGTGAAGCTGAGAAGAGGTAGATATCGACCTTAGACCCAGATATTGACCTCCAGTGTCGATATCGACCCCCATATCGACCTCAACATAGAAATCGACCAGAGCTGAACAAGTCGAGCAGGAACAGAGACCTCGATATCGACCCCTGGTGTCGATATCGACCCCTTATCTCGACAGAAGATAGACTCGATTTTGAATGCGGATTGGAACTATATCTTCAAGGAGGCACGAAATTATCTCATACTTTCAAGATAGATGGCAGCTGAAGAGTTATTTATCTTTTTACCTTTAAGTTATTTAAGTTTTATCAAAATAAAAGACCTATCCTAATTGTTTGGATAGAGTTCATAGTTTAGATAGGAGTTACAATCCTTGGATAGCGAGGATTAGTAGCCTATAAATAAAGCCTTAGGGGCTGATTTGTGAGGGCATCCAATAATCCAATCATCTAAGAGAAAAGACAATAGAGTTAGAGTTAGAGAGAAGTTTTAGGGTTTGACGTTTGCGAAAGTTGACGTTGAGTTGTAAAGCTTCGAAGTTTATTTTAATGCAAGTTTCTTCCTTTCAATCAACAATGAGTTCCATGATGAGAAGCGAGTAGTTCCCCAAAGCTCATAGGGTCGGGGTGAGCCCGACGTTAGCCATGCGCGCTTGAGGTAAGTATTTGATGTTGATATCGTTGTGTCTATCTCTCCTCCTACGATTCTATGTTTAGTCCTAATCGAAAGAAAGGGGATTCATGCTAACAACTTGAGTTATAAACATAAAATTGGTAGAGACAATTAGGTTTATTTGCAAGAGTAATCCTAAGAGTTGGTGTACGGCGAAAGCTTGTCCCTCGGGTGAAATAGCGCAATTGTCCGTCTTATCTATCTTATCGCATGCATTGGTTAACGTTGTGGTAAACCCTAATCCTAGGAGTTGTTTTTACATATTTTATACACCAAAACCCACTGTTTTATTTCTGTTCATTGCTTCTCTCTTCATCCTAAAATCTTCGGCCTTTCTTTGCCGACGAAGAACTAACACTGCAGGGAGACATCGATATGGACCCCAGACGTCGATATCGACCACTGAGTTCGTCGACAGTTTTCTGAGTCGACGACGAACATCGCTGCGGAGTTTTTCTAACATCGATATCGACCCCTAGCGTCGAAATCGACCCTTCTGTATCGACTGGCAGTCTTCTGAGCCAGTCGATTTCGTGGACTGACATCGATATCGACCCCACCAGTCGATATCGACCACTTGTTTTTGTCTCTGCAGGTCTTCTGTTGTAGAGAACATCGACAGCCGAGTCGACATCGAGCTCAAAGGTCGAAATCGAGGCTTCTGGTCGACACAGACGTGAGATTTCCAACGCTACTAGGATCCCGCTGACACGCCTCCTCGTGGATCGATCCTGACTACCCTTCCACTACAACGGGAGGAAGTGTTTTAATTATTTGCTTAGGCCAGGAGTCGGATTACATTTATTTACATCTTTATATTTGTAATTACTTGACATATCATCCTCCTGCAACAACAAATTGGCGCCGTTGTCGGGGAGGCAATCAATCGCACCCTAGTAGTCTATCACACGTCTCTACCTAGTTTGGTTTTGCAGGTGTATGCGACGCGCTGATCGCCCTCCTGAATTTGAAGGAGTAGACGACCCTGAGCGTTATTTCCATCTAAGGGCCCAAGCTCAAAGAATCATGGCGGACAACGTGAACCAAGCTGAACTTATTGAGCAACTAAGGAAGCAGGTTGAGTACCTAACGACTAGAGAGGCGGCACTTAAGGAGCGTGCGGATAGGGAGGAGGAAGGCCGGAGGCAAATAGAAGCCCAAATCAATGCCCTCCCTAGGAATGCTAAGCAATATATGCACCCCGCTCTCACAGTGCCTGAATCGGCAATTCTTATCCCTGCCTCTAATTTTGAAATTAAACCTAACTTCCTGACTGAAATAAGAAGGCATCAATATGAAGGAAAACCTAATGAATGCCCTTTGTCACATATTTCTACCTTCTTAGACCTTTGTGATACTATTGCTGATGGACGAAGTCTTGAATATGTCCAACTAAAAGCCTTTCGATGGTCTCTTACAGGGAAAGCATTGCAGTGGTTGGAAAGCTTAGCCCCAAGATCGCTCCGCACCTGGAATGAAGTCAAGGACGCGTTCCTCAACAAGTTCTTCCCTCCTTCTAAGACGGCGTTGATCCGACAGAAAATCACGGCTTTCAAACAAAAGCCTGGTGAGGCTCTGGCGACTGTTTGGAAAAGGTTTAAGGACCTCCTACGATCATGCCCGACGCATGGCCAACCACCATATGTAATTCAGGAGATCATATACAATGCTCTTGACGCTGCAACAAAGGAGAGGATCAACACCTACACGGCCTATGGCTACCTTGAACTCGCCCCACAAGAGGCTTGGGAGACCATAGAGAGGTTGGTGGAATTTGACAATACATATGGGACTCCTGAGGCTTCCGACGCACCATCATCGTCGAGGCCTGCCCCATCCATGCCCTTATATGAACCCTCCAATGTAATCGATCCGAATGTAAAGGAGCAATTTCTTAGGGATCAACTTCGAAAGGTCCAAAAGCAAGTAAGGTTCCTTTCAGCGAACCAAGATTGCATTGAATGCGGATCGCAGCGGCACACCACCATCGAGTGCCCACACGCCAAACAAGTACACCTAGCGGAGACTCACCAAGAGGCGTGTTACATGAGGGGTCCCAATCACCAATATTGGGGAGACCAAAGGTTCCATCAACCACAAAGGAACCCGGTTAACCCTATGGACCCTCCGCCTTATCGAGCTCCTGGGCACCCGGAGAGAGACCAAAAGAAGGATGATCTTCAACTAGTACTGGATGAAATCAGGCGGAATCAAGCTAAGAATGATCAATCCAACAATGCCATCCATTCTCAATTCAATCACCTTACCACAAGGATTGGGGAGATGGATATTTAGAAAAAGAACGTAGAGACCCAACTGGGTCAATTGGCGGCACAAATCCCTAGACCGTACGGAACACTCCCTGGGCAACCCACTACAAATCCTAAGGGACAATCCGGGATGCGCCATGTCGCCGCCATACAATTGAGGAGTGGCACCAAAGTACAAAAGCCACGAACGGAATCAAAGAAAGCAGCAGACCCAGTCGACATCGACAGACCAGTCGATGTCGACCCAGAGGTTGATATCGACCACCATGTCGACCCTCTTGTCGATGTCGAGGCCACTGCAGAGCCATCAGAGCCACAACAGAGGTCGAAATCGACCATTCTAGTCGATATCGACCAAAGCCCAGTCGACATCGATGTCCAGCAGGCTCCTCCGACCACCGTTTTGGCCCCTACTCCAAAGAAGACGTTGTCATTCCCTTCCAAAGCATTGGAGGATCCCACCAAAGGCAAGTTTAGGCGCTTCATAAAGATTCTTCAAGGACTTAATGTTACCATCCCTCTTACAGAAGCCCTAAGCGAGATGCCCGCCTATGTGCGATTCCTCAAAGACATCCTGAGCAAGAAGAGATCCATGGCAGAGATCGCAGAGGAATGCTCAAAGATGGACTTCCCTGAGAAGAAGAGTGATCCAGGGAAGTTTGCAATCACCGTGGGACTTGGCCAACATCGCTACAAAGCCCTATGTGACCTAGGGGCCAGCGTAAGTCTCATGCCTCTCTCTATTTGGCAAAAGGTGAACATTGGTGCCCTTGAACCTGTGGACATGAAGCTCTATATGGCTGACAACTCATTCGTCAAACCCACAGGTATAGTTGATGACGTTCCGGTAAAGGTAGGTAAGTTCTTTGTGCCTACTGATTTCATTGTATTGGAGATGCCTGAAGATCCTGTAGTGCCTATTATACTTGGTAGGCCTTTCTTAGCTACTGCTGACGCCAATATCAATGTACGTCGAGGGCTACTAACCTTTACTATAGGGAACGAAGTGATAGAATTCTCTTTCAACCCAACCATGAGCGAAACAAAGCACCTGGAGCAAGTAGTCCTCTCGTCGGCTAAGGAGAAGCTTAGAAAATTTTTGTTGGCGAGGACGGAAACAGCAAGCAGGATCGACATCGACTGGAACCAGTCGATATCGATTAAATACATCGAAATCGACCCCCCTTGGTCGAAATCGAGTATGCCAGATCGATGCCATGAGCTTAAGTATGGGGTCACAGAGGTCGATATCGACCCCCACGTATCGATATCGACCACAGCACTCGAAATCGACCCTCCTTGGTCGAAATCGACCACCCCTCAGCCCGAAGATTTCTGTTTCGGGCCCAAACAGGTAAGCCCAGGTATGACTCCTAACCCTCCTCCGTCCATTATTGATAAATCAATTGAGCCGATTATTGATAATTCTACTAAAGAGAGGGTCAAAGCTCCATGGTTAGCCTATATTGCTAAAGTTAGGTCAAGAAAGAGAAAGAAAGTGCCCAAAGAAGAATCTAACATCAAAGAAGCCTTGGTCGCTGAACTTCGCTACTACCAAAATGACCTAGATGATCCAGGAGAAGGCTCAAGCTTGACGGGTCCCCACATAAAAGGCTCATGAAGAATTGACGGAGAAGTCGGCCTAGCGACTTAAAAATCTAGAGCATGTACATAAAACTTTTAAATTTCGCATAGATGGTTTTTAGGATTTAACTTTTGGCTGTTTGAAACTTTAAAAACTGAGATAATTCGTGCTTTATCTATATTCCTAACAAATATTTCAGGTTATCAAGCAAAAGGAACGACGAAGAAGAAAAGAAGCTTCTGTAGAGGCAGTCGAAATCGACCAGGCCAGTCGAAATCGACCCCCCCCAGGGTCAAGCCACCTCCTGGAGTCGACATCGAGGACTCAGGAGCAAAAAGCAGAGGTCGATATCGACCCTAATACTCGATATCGACCCCAATCAGGCAGCCCTTGTCTTCATCTTCTTCCTCGAATTCGACAGATGCAGTCGACATCGACCTCTGACCTAGATATCGACTTCTGGCATCGACCAACCTGAAATCGACCTGAATCCGCAGGTTGCGCTGTGAGTTTCTCTTTCCCCTTGTTCTTCTTTTTAATACAGTGAGGACACTGTATATTTTAAGTATGGGGTGGGGGAAAAACATGTCTTATGGTCATAACTTGTTTCTTCTTCGCATTGCATTCATGTTTAAATTTTTGTTTTTAGTTTTACTTTTATAAAGTGTCAAAAAATCCAAAAAAAAATAGAAAAATGTCAAAAATACAAAAAAATGCATGTTTATTTTTTGAGTTTATTTTCTAACCCTACTTAGATGTCCTATGATGAAAACTCAATAACTGACTTGATCATGTAAATCCTATGGCATATTTGGATGGTTTAGCCTAAGTATTTAAAATTTTTATGTAGATTGTAAACTTGTGATGAAATTGAGCACATATGATCCTAGGCTAAAAAGCAAATCCAACAAAAATTGTCCTTGTGAGAATTTTGACCTATAGGGAGAACATCAAAAATCCCTCCGCTTTCTTGAGTGAATTTACTCTTCCTATGCATCTCTAAATGTTGTGATAGTTATTCAAAACCAATGCATATATATGATTATGTTTACGAGAATTAAATGATGGAGGCATCTTTTAAGCCATTTTTATCCTCTCTTTACCTACCCTGCATTATCCCTGCTTGAAGCCAGAACATTAGCCTGAGCTTGAATTGCAAGCTCCACAAAATTATCCCTAGCCGAATTGAGCCTGACCCCCATTTGGGAATTGAGACTTAGATTGGTTGGACTAATGCTTTGTGGAAAGAAAAGAGCATAATGTCCAGTTTTGAGCAAGGAAATTATAGGATGGCACATATTTACATTTTGTCATATTTTGTAAAAGAGTTTATGGCTCAACCTATAAATGCACATATTTACTTATTTCTTTCGAATAAAAAAGAAAAAAAAATCCGAAAAAAAATAAATAAAGATATCTATATATAGTGCATGAGCCAAAATCCTTAATACTTTTATTCATACAAATGTTATATTTTTTAGAGGTATATTAGAACTTGGAAGAAGGGTTGATGGAATGCATCTTTAGAGCATATTATGAAGAGTTATGGTTTGGGTATTGCAAGTGTTGAGATTTAGGAGTCTTGATTCCCGAATTATAAAAGCACCACATAGCCAAATAATTCCATACCCTTTATTTCATACCAAGCCCCATTACAGCCCCGCCGAATGGAGTCTTCTTTGAAGTCTTCCATTGAGCGAAAGTCCTCCTGATGATTCTTATTGCATTTTCATAATTGGTTGCGAAGTGGATTATTATAAATTGCAATGTTTATGAGATTGTATATGGAATTGAGTTGAGAGTTGATCTTCATAGCCTAAACACATGAGAGTCGAGTGCAAACACATTATCCCTGTGAGGTTGGATCAAAATTGCATATGCCTATGGATCGCCAAAATATGTGCTATGACGTTAAATTCACTTGCTTTGCTTTGCTACCGCTTATGATGTTGCTTTTGATAAAGGCGAAGACTTGAAGGGTGTGTTGTAGGTGTTGGTTATTGCTTGGTTATTGCTTGAGGACAAGCAAGTCTAAGTATGGGGTGTTTTGATGTACATATTTGTACCTTTGTTTATTACATCTTTTGACTTAATATTTCATTCGATTTCCAAAGAAAAGGGTTCAAAAGAATACAAACTTGTGTAAGAATGGGCTAAAATGCATGAAATAGAGTCTGCACAAGTTTTGAGCTAACAATGCAGGAATTCGAGCGAAAACGGAGTCAAAACGGAGAAGCCAAGTGAAGCTAAGCAGAGGTAGATATCGACCCCTGACATAGATATCGACCTCTGGTGTAGATATCGACCTTCAACATAGATATCGACCTCAACATAGACATCAAGGTAAGCTGAGAAGAGGTAGATATCGACCTTAGACCCAGATATCGACCCCCAGTGTCGATATCGACCCCCATATCGACCTCAACATAGAAATCGACCAGAGCTGAACAAGTCGAGCAGGAACAGAGACCTCGATATCGACCCCTGGTGTCGATATCGACCCCTTATCTCGACAGAAGATAGACTCGATTTTGAATGCGGATCGGAACTACATCTTCAAGGAGGCACGGAATTATCTCATACTTTCAAGATAGATGGCAGCTGAAGAGTTATTTATCTTTTTACCTTTAAGTTATTTAAGTTTTATCAAAATAAAAGACCTATCCTAATTGTTTGGATAGAGTTCATAGTTTAGATAGGAGTTACAATCCTTGTATAGCGAGGATTAGTAGCCTATAAATAAAGCCTTAGGGGCTGATTTGTGAGGGCATCCAATAATCCAATCATCTAAGAGAAAAGACAATAGAGTTAGAGTTAGAAAGAAGTTTTAGGGTTTGACGTTTGCGAAAGTTGACGTTGAGTTGTAACGCTTCGAAGTTTATTTTAATGCAAGTTTCTTCCTTTCAATCAACAATGAGTTCCATGATGAGAAGCGAGTAGTTCCCCAAAGCTCTTAGGGTTGGGGTGAGCCCGACGTTAGCCATGCGCGCTTGAGGTAAGTATTTGATGTTGATATCGTTGTGTCTATCTCTCCTCTTACGATTCTATGTTTAGTCCTAATCGAAAGAAAGGGGATTCATGCTAACAACTTGAGTTATAAACATAAAATTGGTAGAGACAATTAGGTTTATTTGCAAGAGTAATCCTAAGAGTTGGTGTACGGCGAAAGCTTGTCCCTCGGGTGAAATAGCGCAATTGTCCGTCTTATCTATCTTATCGCATGCATTGGTTAACGTTGTGGTAAACCCTAATCCTAGGAGTTGTTTTTACATATTTTATACACCAAAACCCACTGTTTTATTTCTGTTCATTGCTTCTCTCTTCATCCTAAAATCTTCGGCCTTTCTTTGCCGACGAAGAACTAACACACTGCAGGGAGACATCGATATCGACCCCAGACGTCGATATCGACCACTGAGTTCGTCGACAGTTTTCTGAGTCGACGACGAACATCGCTGCGGAGTTTTTTTGACATCGATATCGACCCCTAGCGTCGAAATCGACCCTTCTGTATCGACTGGCAGTCTTCTGAGCCAGTCGATTTCGTGGACTGACATCGATATCGACCCCACCAGTCGATATCGACCACTTGTTTTTGTCTCTGCAGGTCTTCTGTTGCAGAGAACATCGACAGCCGAGGTCGACATCGAGCTCAAAGGTCGAAATCGAGGCTTCTGGTCGACACAGACGTGAGATTTCCAACGCTACTAGGATCCCGCTGACACGCCTCCTCGTGGATCGATCCTGACTACCCTTCCACTATAACGGGAGGAAGTCTTGTAATTATTTGCTTAGGCCAGGAGTCGGATTACATTTATTTACATCTTTATATTTGTAATTACTTGACATATCATCCTCATGCAACAACAGAACCTCACTCCCTTCTCCTTCCAATTCCAGATCTATATCAGAGATTTCTCCATGGCTTTCTCCCGTCTCAAACCTCTCATTTGTCCACCCAAATTTCAGATCTAGATAGGAGCTTTCTCTATGCGGCTTCCTAACTAACCATCCAGTCATACAATCCATTCCCCAAAAAAGAGATCAAGGCTTGAAAGAGGAGTCGTTGAAGATGAGTGCGGTACCTTCTCGGGTTGAACCATGGAATGTCGGTATCTTCTTTGAGCTTTCTTCCTTTTCTTCTCCTGCTCGCCTTTTCACTCTCCTCCTTAAGGTTTTATTTATTCACTTTGTTTTATTTTCCAGATCTAGGTTTTGGGATTTTAGGGTTTTGAAAATGATTTATTTTTTTCTTTAGATATGTTTTCCTTCTCTGCCGCTTCCTCTTCGGTCTTCATTCTCTTTCTTTGCCTCTCTGTCATCAGCTTCTAATGCTTCATCTCTTTTTTTGTCTCTCTACGGCTAGCATTATCTATTCTCGAGAGCGTTGCCAGTAGAGATTTTCTCCCCCGCGGTTCTGGTAAGGGCTTTCACTCTTCTCTTCCTTGTTCTATGGACAGTTTTTGCCCCAAATTCTGGAATTGAAAGATTAAATTGGTTTAAGGTATCGTTACGAGGAGGTCATTGGTGCTACAACTGATGGAGGAATCGAGTATGTCGAGTTCCTTCACGCTTCCAGGAATAAATTCACTTATTTTGGTATGCCAAGCTAATACTTGTTATTTTTTTGATCTCTCAATAAGTTATTATGATGATGACTATACAGAAATTCACTTATTTTGGTATGTCAAGCAGATACTTGTTATTTTTTTTATCTCTCAATAAGTTATTATGGTGATGACTCTATAATAATCAAAGTAGGTTTAATTGTAATTTTTGTGTTTCTGTTTCACTGTGTTGAATATTTGAAGCATTGATTCCGAGATTTTGGTGCTTGCTTATTCGATGTGTTGGTAATGCGATCAGATTTAGCATTCATTTTGCGGTTTGTTTGTGATGGCATTTTTTTGTTGCTATTTTTAAGAAACTGATGGGATGGGGTTGCTTTTGTAATTGAATTTGTTGTCTAGTCTTAGACTGTTAATCTAATTTCTGATATTTTATTCACTTCTCTATTCAGTTTTTGCATATCAATTCCTTTTTTGCATTTTTTGATTCTTGGATTGGGGATAGGGTCATGATGTGGCCAGATTTGACTATGATTAAACGAATTAGACTGGATAATAGTGCTTTTGCTTCGATCAATCTGTATAGCATCTAAAGTGCACAATAGATTTCATTACAATGATGTGTGAGTTTGTTTCCCAATCCAATATCATCTTTGATCGTTGTTTATAGTGAGGTTTATTCTTCTTACTAGATTTTTTAAACCAAGTTTTCTTTCTTTGCTTTAGGGAGAGGGTTCTTAATATCTTACCTGCTAACTAAAATTGACATTTCCTTTGGTCATATGCAGGACCCAAACTAAAACCATTTAGGAACAACTGTTTGGGATGCTTCCATGGTTTTTGCTAAGTTTCTGGTATGGTCACTATCTTAAGCACCATCCTAAATTCTTACTTGGTTTGAAATGCTCGAAACAGCTTAATTTCACATCCTAAATCACGAAACACGGTAATTTGAAAGCTACACATTAATTTTCATGTTAATCAAATACTGTATCAAGTGTCTGATTTATCATTGTGTGATCTCAAAATTGGATACTACATGAACTCAACAAGACATCATTGGTTGGGAATAACCAAAGTGGTTATCCCTCTACTGCTCTTGTGATATAAGTTTACCTCATCTTGTTAAAACATGAAAGTCAAGTGTAGTTTCTCTTTTCAGCCTCCCATATGGGAAAGTGATGGATAAATTCGGAGCAGCTGTGAGGGGGGATCCCCTGTCTGTTGTTCATAATTTGTCCAATGGACTGTTTTTCTATGCTCTAGATTGGTTGTGTAACTTAGAAAATTCGGATCTACTTTTTTTGTATTGCTAAGTCGTCGTTTCATTGCTTGATTGCGTATTTCTTGATTTCTCTTTCATGTATTGGCGTATTACTATATATCTAAAGCTTTTCAATGGGTTTGTTGAGTTCAATTCTATTGTGCCTGTCTTAACATTTGAGTTAGTGACATTTGATATATCTCTCTTCAGTTGCTGGTTCATTCTTTTATGTTTGTGTTTCTGATGGTTTACAGTTGGCTGCCATGCTTTGATAGTGAACCTGAGGGCATTTGAAAACAGAGAGATATCTTTCATTTATTTGAACAGTTGATCCACTAAAGGGAATTGAAGTAACGTGGCAGCTACATTAGGTTGGAGGTTGGCTGCAAGTAATGGTGGTAGCCATGACAATAATGAATTGGTAAAGTCATTATGTTACTCCTCTTTCTCTTTTATGATGTTAGAAACTGTGATTCATTTTCTAGTGTGATCTTTCTGTGTTATGGTCCCACAAACTTAGGAAATTCTACTTTCATCTAGTTCACACTCTACAGAACCTTTGAGCTTGACTACTGAATCTTGATGAATAAGACTTTTCTAAGACTTGGGTTAACAGAGAGCTTCCAATTCTACATTACAGTGAGGGAAAAGACGTGGTTATTCATCTCCTGCAAAAGTCTTCATTTTTCCTTTTCTGCATGCAGGTGTTTGACATGTAACCCTTGTGCCAAGTTGTTCAATGTTCAGTACGGTGGAGAATAGAATGCTACAACCTTAATAACAAACTTGTAGTTGGTAGATGATACCATAGAGCTCAGTGATTCAATTTCAGTAAGAGGAACTTTGTAAAGTTCACTCGTAATCTTGTTGTCTTTTTTTAAGTATGAAAGATGAGAGCCTTTGTTATTTTTCTATGAATCTTGCTACTTTTGGTTGATGTAATTAAGCCTATTAGCTCAATTGGTAGAGCGTTGTGCTCAAGCACAAAGATGCGGGTTCAAATCCCGCATAGGTTACCATAATAAAAAAAAACTACAAATATATCATTTAACATCGGGTAATAGCCGATGTCTTTCAAAAGGTAATATTGATGTCTATGTGGGTGATGTTAAAAGTAAAAAATGTTTAACATCGGCCAAAACCCGATGTTATAACATACAAAGACATCAGATTTTAAAATATAAACGATGTTATAACATACAAAGACATCAGCTATTACCCGATGTTAAAAAGTTTTGACTTTTAACATCCCCCACATAGACATCGATTTTTTTTGAAAGACATCGGCTATTACCCGATGTTAAATGACAAAATTCTAGTAGTGAAAATAAAGGAAATGAAATTTTGAAGTTGCTTTTGACATATGCATGATAAGATGATGGAGGACTTTTATATATTTCCATACATGTGCTTGAAAAAAGTTCATATCCTAGCCTTACCTATGCATATATGCAAAAGTCACAAGCCATATATGAGCCTTACTATATCATTATCTATATTGCTCCACATATATATCATATTGCCCATTTTATACCTTATACCCTATCCGGGGACAAGTTTGAGAATGGATGTCCTCTTTGGAGTTGTTATATGGAGTTGTGCAATATTATTGAAGTTGTTGGCAGGAATGAAACACAATTATGAATTATGGAAAATTTAATGAGCGAGGAAAAAAATCCGATCACCTCAGGAGATAAAGGTAGGTCGACCCTGCTCGTTGAGATGTTAGTTCAGCGAGATGGGACACAAGGTGAGGAGTCCGAAGTACTAAGTATCCAGGGTCATTCATGATACCCATGTTTGCGACTCGCGAGAAGGCAGTGCTAAGGTCAGAGAGGTAAAATCATTAGAATCGAAAAAAGCATTGAGCGATGAGTGAAAGGTGAGATACATTATGAAGAAGGAATGTGGAGTGAATGTTTCGGAAAGAAAGTATTATTTACCCGGATTTAACACCACATGGCCAAATATTAGACCACCTTTAGCCTTTTACCAATCTACTTCTCTAAAGCTTGAAAAAGTCCTCTTGATTATTAATGACACGTTGCTGAAATTGTGTTTTGCTTATAAACCTCCTTTTTTTAGTATGAAATTGCTTTATGCACAGGCATGGACTTGGTTGACATTAGTACCTTATCGAGGATGGCAATTGATTGTAGGGACATATGAAAAATGAATCTATGATATTGAGGGTTTACTTTCTTCCCTTGAATGACTATTAAAGGTATTGCTTGAGGACAAGCAAGCTTAAGTATGGGGTGTTTGATGTGAGCGCAAATTGCCATATTTTCTATGCACATTTAAGTCCATTTTATCATTCTTTTGGATGCATATTAGTGGGAAAGCATGAGTTTAGTGTAGTTTATGCTTAATTGTCAAATATATGGGTCTGCACGAGTTTCTATGTGATTTCGCAGAAAACAGGGCAAAAATGGACAGATTTGGAAGAGCGGAAAAAGAACTCGAAGTTTTCTGAGATGTCGAAATCGACTAAAGAACCTCGACATCGAGTGCAGCAGTGAGGCAGGAATCGAGCAAAGAAAAGAACAGAACATGTCGACATACAAAAGTCGATATCGAGGACACATGGTCGTTATCGAGTGCCTAGATCGAGATAAATGATAGAAGTCGAGTGCCAATCCGAGTAGAAGAAGGAGAGCTCGAGATAAGATAAAGGATAGGTCGATATAGATGTCACTAGGTCGATATCGATGTTGCCAACAGAGAAGTCCGACTCGGATTTTGATAGAATTCTATCCGAAGCTTGCACGTCTATCCTAAAGTCGAGATTTCTTATCATCAACACGAGACTACATCTTTTACTAGTTTTACCATGAAGTTTTTAGTTTTACTTTATTTAAGTTTTATCTTAGAGAATAAAGATAAAGTTTCGAGTCTTTGGATAGCAAAGTTCGATATCTATATTTAGAGGCCGTTAGGGCTGGTTAATCATCCACACACGCAGAGAATTTCAGTCTTCAATAGAGAGAATTTGTAGAGAGAGAGAGAGAGAGGAGGCCGAGTGAGGTTGGAGAGAAGCGAGAGCGGAGATTTGGCTTTGTTCGGTTGTAACTTCTTTCATAGTTCAATTCAAAGTAGTTTTCTTTCAATGATGATGATGAGTTGCATGATGAGAAGTGAGTAGTCAACCCACTTCTAGGGTCGGGGTGAGCCCGACGATAGCGATCTAGGGTAAGTGCATCAAAGGTATGACTTTTATGTGATTCCGTCTTCTATCTTATGCATGATCCTTTGCGAAAGTTAGGGAGATTCATTATTTGCATTATTGAAGCGAAAGCCACTCATATTGTGAACATGGATTACTCATGAATTGGATAGTAACTCTTAGGAACTATGCGAGAGCCTCTAATCACCTAATTGTTGGTAACGAAAGTTATTTGACGGAAAAACATTAAATTTCATAACTTTAGCATCATACTTGCATTGTTATCGTTGTGGCATTAATCCCCGACTTCGGAAGCTTTTAATTAATTGAATTTCATATAAAAGTTAAGTTTTGTTTCTGTTCATCCTTCTTTACCATTCTCAGTGTTGTTGCAGGAGGATGATATGTCAAGTAATTACAAATAATAAAGATGTAATAAACGTAAACCAACTCCTGGCCTAAGCAAATAATTACAAGACTTCCTCCCATTTTAGTGGAAGGGTAGTCAGGATCGATCCACGAGGAGGCGTGTTAGCGGGATCCTAGTAGCTTTGGAAATTTCACGTCTGCATCGACCAGTAGCCTCGATTTCAACCTTGGGCCTCGATGTCGACCTCGGCTGTCGATGTTCTCTGCAACAGAAGACCTGCTGAGACAAAAACAAGTGGTCGATATCGACTGGAAGGGGTCGATATCGAAGTCAGTTCACGAAATCGACTGGCTCAGAAGTCTGCCAGTCGATACAGAGGGGTCGATTTCGACACAAGAGGGTCGATATCGATGCTTGCAGAAGTTTTCCAGGAGTCTCGAGATCGACTCAAAAAACCTTCAATCTATCAATTTGGTCGATATCGACCTTTGTTGTCGATATCGATGCTTTCCTGTAGTGAGTTAGTTGTTTTGTCGGCAAAGAAAGGCCGAAGAATTGAGAATGGAGAGAGAAGCAATGAACAGAAATAACAGTGGGTTTTGGTGTATAAAATATGTAAAAAAAAGCAACTCCTAGGATTAGGGTTTACCACAACGTTAACCAATGCATGCGATAAGATAAATAAGACAGACAATTGCGCTATTTCACCCGAGGGACAAGCTTTCGCCGTACACCAACTCTTAGGATTACTCTTGCAAATAAACCTAATTGTCTCTACCAATTTTATGTTTATAACTCAAGTTGTTAGCATGAATCCCTTTTCTTTCGATTAGGACTAAACATAGAATCGTAGGAGGAGAGATAGACACAACGATATCGACATCAAATACTTACCTCAAGAACGCATGGCTAACGTCGGGCTCACCCCGACCCTATGAGCTTTGGGGAACTACTCGCTTCTCATCATGGAATTCATCATTGTTTGAAAGAAAGAAACTTGCATTAAAATAAACTCCGAAGCTTTACAACTCAACGTCAACTTTCGCAAACGTCAAACCCTAAAACTTCTCTCTAACTCTAACTCTATTAATTGTCTTACTTGCTTGTCAATTGAATGAATGAATGCCAGCCCCCTAGGGCTTTATTTATAGGCTACTAATCCTCGCTATCCAAGGATTGTAACTCCTATCTAAACTATGAACTCTATCCGAACACTTAGGATAGGTCTTTTATTTTTTATAAACTTAAAGGTAAAAGATAAATAAAACTTCAGCTGCCATCTATCTTGAAAGTATGAGATAATTCCGTGCCTCCTTGAAGATATAGTTCCAATCCGCATCTCGAACTCACATCTATCTTCTGTCGAGATAAGGGGTCGATATCGACACTAGGGGTCGATATCGAGGTCTCTGTTCCTGCTCGACTTGTTCAGCTCCTGTCGATGTCTATGTTGAGGTCGATATGGGGGTCGATATCTGGGTTTAATGTCGATATCTACCTCTGCTCAGCTTCACTTGGCTTCTCCGTTTTGACTCCGTTTTCGCTCGAATTCCTGCATGGTTAGCTCAAAACTTGTGCAGACTCTATTTCTTACATTTTAGCCCATTCTTACATAAGTTTATATTCTTTTGAACCTTTTCTTTGGAGATCGAATGAAATATGAAGTCAAAAGATGCAATAAACAAAGGTACAAATATGTACATCAAAACACCCCATACTTAGACTTGCTTGTCCTCAAGCAATAACCAAGCAATAACCAACACCTACATAACATCCTTCAAGTCTTCGCCTTTGTCAAAAGCAACATCATAAGCAGTAGCAAAGCAAAGCAAGTGAATTTAACGTCATAGCACATATTTTGGCGATCCATAGGCATATGCAATTTTGATCCAACCCCACAGGGATAATGTGTTTGCACTCAACTCTCATGTGTTTAGGCTATGAAGATCAACTCTCAACTCAATTCCATATACAATCTCATAAACATTGCAATTTATAATAATCCACTTCGCAACCAATTATGAAAATGCAATAAGAACTATCCGGAGGACTTTCGCTCAATGGAAGACTTCAAAGAAGACTCCATTCGGCGGGGTTGTAATGGGGCTTGGTATAAAATAAAAGGTATAGAATTATTTGGCTTTGTGGTGCTTTTATAATTCGGGAATCAAGACTCCTAAATCTCAACACTTGCAATACCCAAACCATAACTCTTCAATGTACGCTCAATCTCTATAATGCTCTTTCCCAACTCATCTTCCCATAATATGCTCTAAAGATGCACTGAAAGATGTAAACCATACCATCAACCCTTCTTCCAAACTCTAATATACCTCTCAAAAATATAACACTTGTATGAATAAAAGACTTAAGGATTTTGGCTCATGCACTATACATATATATATATCTTTATTTTATTATTATTTTTCGGATTTTTTTTCGAAAATAATAAGTAAATATGTGCATTTATATGGTGAGCCAAAGGATCCTTTTATAAAATATGACAAAATGTAAATATGCACCAACCCATAATTTCCTTGCTCAAAACTGGACATTATGCACTTTTCTTTCCACAATGCATTAGTCCAGCCAATCTAAGTCTCAATTCCCAAATGGGGGTCAGGCTCAATTCGGCTTAGAGATAATTTTGTGGAGTTTTCAATTTCAGGCTCAGGCTAATATTCTGGCTTCAAGCAGGGATAATGCATGGTAGGTAAAGAGAGGATAAAAATGGCTTAAAAGATGCCTCCATCATTTAATTCTTGTAAACATAAACATATATATGCATTGGCTTTGAATAACTATCACAACATTTAGAGATGCATAGGAAGAGTAAATTCACTCAAGAAAGTGGAGGGATTTTTTATGTTCTCCCTATAGGTCAAAATTCTCACAAGGATAATTTTTGTTGGATTTGCTTTTTAGCCTATGATCATATGTGCTCAATTTCATCACAAGTTCACAATCTACATAAAAATTTTAAGGACTTAGGCTAAACCATCCAAATATGCCATAGGGTTTACATGATCAAGTCAGCTATTGAGTTTTCATCATAGGACATCTAAGTAGGGTTAGAAAATAAACTTAAGAAGTAAACATGCATTTTTTTTTATTTTTTTGAAATTTTTTCTATTTTTTTGGATTTTGACATTTTATAAAAGTAAAACTAAAAATGAAAAATTTAAACATGAATGCAATGCGAAGAAGAAAACCAAGTTATGACCATAAGACATGTTTTTCCCCCACCCCATACTTAAAATATACAGTGTCCTCACTGTATTAAAAAGAAGAACAATGGTAGAGAGAAACTCACAGCGCAACCTTGCGGATTTAGGTCGATTTCAGATTAGGTCGATGCAAGAAGTCGATATCTAGGTCGGTGGTCGATGTCGAATGCATCTGTCAAAGTCGAGGAAGAAAATGAAGACAAGGGCTGCCTGAATGGGGTCGATATCGAGTATTAGGGTCGATATCGACCTCTGCTTTTTCGCTCCTGAGTCCTCGATGTCGACTCCAGGAGGTGGCTTGACCCTGGGGGGGGGGTCGATTTCGATTGGCCGTGTCGATTTCGACTGCCTCTGCAGAAGCTTCTTTTCTTCTTCGTCGTTCCTTTTGCTTGATAACCTGAAATCTTGGTTAGGAATATAGATAAAGCACGAATTATCTTAGTTTTAAAAGTTCAAAAAGCCAAAAATTAAATCCTAAAAAACCATCTATGAAAATTTTAAAAGTTTTATGTACAAGCTCTAGAGTTTTGAGTCGCTAGGCCGACTTCTCCGTCAATTCTTCACGAGCCTTTTATGTAGGGGCCCTTCGAGCGTGAGCCTTCTCCTGGATCATCTAGGTCCTTTTGGTAGTAGCGAAGTTCAGCGACCAAGGCTTCTTTGATGTTAGGTTCTTCTTTGGGCGCTTTCCTTCTCTTTCTTGACCTAACTTTAGCAATATAGGCAAACCATGGAGCTTTGACCCTCTTATTAGTAGAATTATCAATAATGGGCTTAATTTATTCATCAATAAGGGACAGAGGAGGGTTAGGAGTCATACCTGGGCTTACCTGTTTGGGCCCGAAAAATAAATCTTCGGGCTGAGGGGTGGTCGATTTCGACCAAGGAGGGTCGATTTCGAGTGTTGTGGTCGATATCGATATGTGGGGGTCGATATCGACCTCTGTGACCCCATACTTAAGCTCTTGGCAATGATCTGGCATACTCGATTTCGACCAAGGGGGGTCGATTTCGATGTTTTTAGTCGATATCGACTGGTTCTAGTCGATGTCGACCCTGTTTCCTGTTTCCGTCCTCGCCAACAAAAATTTTCTAAGCTTCTCCTTAGCCGGCGAGAGGACTACTTGCTCCAGGTGCTTTGTTTCGCTCATGGTTGGGTTGAAAGAGAATTCTATCACTTCGTTCCCTATAGTAAAGGTTAGTAGCCCTCGACGTACATTGATATTGGCATCTGCAGTAGCTAAGAAAGGCCTACCAAGGATAATAGGCACTACAGGATCTTCAGGCATCTCCAATACAATGAAATCAGTAGGCACAAAGAACTTACCTACCTTTACCGGAACGTCATCAACTATACATGTGGGCCTGACGAATGAGTTGTCAGCCATATAAAGTTTCATGTCCACATGTTCAAGGGCGCCAATTTTCACCTTTTGCCAAATAGAAAGAGGCATGAGACTTACACTTGCCCCTAGGGCACATAGGGCTTTATTGCGATGTTGGCCAAGTCCCACGGTGATTGCAAACTTCCCTGGATCACTCTTTTTTCTCAGGGAAGTCCATCTTCGAGCACTCCTCTGCGATCTCTGCCATGGATCTCTTCTTGCTCAGGATGTCTTTCAGGAATCGCACATAGGCGGGCATCTCGCTTAGGGCTTCTGTAAGAGGGATAGTAACGTTAAATCCTTGGAGAATCTTTATAAAGCGCCTAAACTTACCTTTGGTAGGATCCTCCAATGCCTTGGATGGGAATGGCAACGTCTTCTTTGGTAAAGGGCCCAAAACGGTGGTCGGAGGAGCCTGCTGGACATCGATGTCGACTGGGCTTTGGTCGATATCGACTGGAATGGTCGATTTCGACCTCTGTTGTGGCTCTGATGGCTCTGCAGTGGCCTCGATATCGACCTGTGGGTCGACCTGGGGGTCGATATCGACCTCATATTCGACATCGACTGGTCTGTCGATGTCGACTGGATCTGCTGCTTTCTCCGATTCCGTTCGTGGCTTATGTACTTTGGTGCCACTCCTCAATTGTATGGCTGCGACATGGCCCATCCCGGATTGTCCCTTAGGATTTGTAGTGGGTTGCCCAGGGAATGTTCCGGACGATCTAGGGATTTGTGCCGCCAATTGACCCAGTTGGGTCTCTACGTTCCTTTTCCATATATCCATCTCCCCAATCCTTGTGGTAAGGTGATTGAGTTGAAAATGGATGGCATTGTTGGATTGATCATTCTTAGCTTGATTCCTCCTTATCTCGTCTAGCACAAGTTGAAGATCATCCTTCTTTTGGTCTCTCTCCAGGTGCCCAGGAGCTCTATAAGGCGGAGGGTCCCTATGGTTAACCTGGTTCCTTTGTGGTTGATGGAACCTTTGGTCTCCCCAATATTGGTGATTGGGACCCCTCATGTAGCGCGCCTCTTGGTGAGTCTCCGCTAGGTGTACTTGTTCAGCATGGGGGCACTCGATGGTGGTGTGCCGCTGCGATCCGCATTCAATGCAATCTTGGTTCGCTGAAAGGAACCTTACTTGCTTTTGGAGCTTTCGAAGCTGATCCCTATGAAATTGCTCCTTTACATCCGGATCGATTACATTGGAGTGTTCATATAAGGGCATAGATGGGGCAGGCCTCGATGATGATGATGTGTCAGAAGCCTCAAGAGTCCCATATGTGTTGTCGAACTCCACCAACCTCTCTATGGTCTCACAAGCCTCTTGTGGAGCGAGTTCAAGGTAGCCATAGGAGGTGTAGGTGTTGATCCTCTCCTTAGTTGCAGCATCAAGAGCATTGTATATGATCTCCTGAATTACGTACGGTGGTTGGCCATGCGTCGGGCATGATCGTAGTAGGTCCTTAAACCTTTCCCAAACAGTCGCCAGAGCCTCACCAGGCTTTTGTTTGAAAGCCGTGATTTTTTGTCGGATCAACGCCGTCTTAGAAGGAGGAAAGAACTTGTTGAGGAACGCGTCCTTGACTTCATTCCAGGTGCGGAGCGATCTTGGGGCTAAGCTTTCCAACCACTGCAATGCTTTTCCTGAAAGAGACCAGCGAAAGGCTTTTAGTTGGACATATTCAAAACTTTGTCCATCAGCAATTGTATCACAGAGGTCTAAGAAGGTTGATATATGTGCCATAGGGCATTCGTTAGGTTTTCCTTCATATTGGTGCCTTCTAATCTCAGTTAGGAAGTTAGGTTTTATTTCAAAATTAGAGGCAGGGATAAGAATTGCCGATTCAGGCACTGTGAGAGCGGGGTGCATATATTGCTTGGCATTCCTAGGGAGGGCATTGATTTGGGCTTCTATTTGCCTTCGGCCTTCCTCCTCCCTATCCGCACGCTCCTTAAGTGCCGCCTCTCTAGTCATTAGGTCCTCAACCTGCTTCCTTAGTTGCTCAATAAGTTCAGCCTGGTTCACGTTGTCCGCCATGATTCTTTGAGCTTGGGCCCTTAGATGGAAATAACGCTCAGGGTCGTCTACTCTTTCAAATTCAGGTGGGCGATCAGTGCGTCGCATACACCTGCAAAGTCAAACTAGGTAGAGACGTGAGATAGACTACTAGGGCGCGATTGATTGCCTCCCCGGCAACAGCGCTAATTTGTTATTGCATGAGGATGATATGTCAAGTAATTACAAATAATAAAGATGTAATAAATGTAATCCAACTCCTGGCCTAAGCAAATAATTACAAGACTTCCTCCCATTGTAGTGGAAGGGTAGTCAGGATCGATCCAAGAGGAGGCGTGTCAGCGGGATCCTAGTAGCTTTGGAAATTTCACGTCTGCGTCGACCAGAAGCCTCGATTTCGACCTTGGGCCTCGATGTCGACCTCGGCTGTCGATGTTCTCTACAACAGAAGACCTGCAGAGACAAAAACAAGTGGTCGATATCGATTGGAAGGGGTCGATATCGATGTCAGTTCACGAAATCGACTGGCTCAAAAGTCTGCCAGTCGATACAGAGGGGATGATTTCGACACAAGGGGGTCGATATCGATGCTTGCAGAAGTTTTCCAGGAGTCTCGAGATCGACTCATAAAACGGTCGATCTATCAGTTTGGTCGATATCGACCTCTGTTGTCGATATCGATGCTTTCCTGCAGTGAGTTAGTTGTTTTGTTGGCAAAGAAAGGCCGAAGAATTGAGAATGGAGAGAGAAGCAATGAACAGAAATAACAGTGGGTTTTGGTGTATAAAATATGTAAAAAAGCAACTCCTAGGATTAGGGTTTACCAAAACGTTAACCAATGCATGCGATAAGATAAATAAGACGGACAATTGCGCTATTTCACCCGAGGGACAAGCTTTCGCCGTACACCAACTCTTAGGATTACTCTTGCAAATAAACCTAATTGTCTCTACCAATTTTATGTTTATAACTCAAGTTGTTAGCATGAATCCCTTTTCTTTCGATTAGGACTAAACATAGAATCGTAGGAGGAGAGATAGACACAACGATATCGACATCAAATACTTACCTCAAGCGCGCATGGCTAACGTCGGGCTCACCCCGACCCTAAGAGCTTTGGGGAACTACTCGCTTCTCATCATGGAATTCATCATTGTTTGAAAGAAAGAAACTTGCATTAAAATAAACTCCGAAGCTTTACAACTCAACGTCAACTTTCGCAAACGTCAAACCCTAAAACTTCTCTCTAACTCTAACTCTATTAATTGTCTTACTTGCTTGTCAATTGAATGAATGAATGCCAGCCCCCTAGGGCTTTATTTATAGGCTACTAATCCTCGCTATCCAAGGATTGTAACTCCTATCTAAACTATGAACTCTATCCGAACACTTAGGATAGGTCTTTTATTTTTTATAAACTTAAAGGTAAAAGATAAATAAAACTTCAGCTGCCATCTATCTTGAAAGTATGAGATAATTTCGTGCCTCCTTGAAGATATAGTTCCAATCCGCATCTCGAACTCAAATCTATCTTCTGTCGAGATAAGGGGTCGATATCGACACCAGGGGTCGATATCGAGGTCTCTGTTCCTGCTCGACTTGTTCAGCTCCTGTCGATGTCTATGTTGAGGTCGATATGGGGGTCGATATCTGGGTTTAAGGTCGATATCTACCTCTGCTCAGCTTCACTTGGCTTCTCCGTTTTGACTCCGTTTTCGCTCGAATTCCTGCATGGTTAGCTCAAAACTTGTGCAGACTCTATTTCTTGCATTTTAGCCCATTCTTACACAAGTTTATATTCTTTTGAACCTTTTCTTTGGAGATCGAATGAAATATGAAGTCAAAAGATGCAATAAACAAAGGTACAAATATGTACATCACTCAGCTCTTCGGACACTTTTCCGACAATAGGTTACGCAAAACTATTTCTGTGATAAACATCGAAATCGACTGTCAAAGGTCGATATCGATCACTAACGTCGATTTCGAGGTTCCACTTGACGTCGATCTTTGTTGCTTTTGTCTTCTCCAGGAACTTGGCTGGAACTCGACCAGAACTAAGGTCGATATCGACCAAAGACATCGATATCAAGTGTCTTCTGAGGTCGAAAGCTTGATCGTGATTACAACAAGGGAAGCGCTGACATACCTCCTCGTGGATTCGATCCTGAATTACCCTACCACTGCATCGGGAGCAATTCTTGTATTATTTGCTTGGAACAGGGAGTTAGCATAGTTAGAGTTTATAGTGAATATTTGAATCTACCTCCCGTTCATCGACCAGCGTGGACAGAGCAATGAACCCGTTGCGGGCCGCTAGGCCCGCAACGGGTACCCGCCTTTTTTTATTAAAATTAATACATAATTATATATATAGAGATGTAATAAATAATATTAATATTAATTATTCAATTTTTTTTTAAAAAGTAACATATATATATATGTATACCAATTACAGTTTATATATATATATATGGTATAGTGGTATACATTGTATATATACACTTTGTATATATTGTGTATATATATATACACTTTGTATATTGTGTATATATATACATATATATATATATATATATATATATATATATATATATATATATATATATATATATATATATATATATATATATATATATATATATAGTGTATGGATCATTTGTGTATAAGCCTTAGGGTGTGCACTGTGCACAAATATTATTCGGTGAAATGTGAAACATTATTTGGTGAAATTTGAAACATTTCGTATAAATTGTAAGTATTGTTTAGGGAATTGAGGTTTCTTTTATTTGAAATGGATGAATAAAAAAACTAAACATTATTCGGTAGAATGTTACAAATTATTCAGTGAAATTGGAACGTTTTCATCTGAACTGAACGGAAAAAAAACATAATAGTATTTCGTAGAATGCTTCACATTTCACCGAATAATGCTTCAAATTTCACCGAATAATATTTGTGCACAGTGCACACCCGAACCACACCCTATATATATATAGGGATGCGCTCCGGTGAAAACCAAAATTGCGGTAGAAACCCGTGAGGACCGGCTTTTTAGCCCGGTTCACTTGCTTTATAGCCCGGTTATGAATAGAACCGATCTATAAAGTCATAAATTTTAGCCCAGTTTTGAATAAAACCGAGCTATAAAGTCACTATGTAATTTTAAAACATTAGCTTTTTAGCACGATTTTTCGGTTTGACCAAACTATAAAGTCATGTGTTATTTTAAAACTGGAGTTTTTAGCACGGTTTTTAGGTTGAACCGAGTTGTAAAGTCACCGTGTGATTGAGGTTTTTAGCACGGGTTTCAAAAAAACCAAGATATAAAGTAGTCCTCACGGGTTTTTACCACAATTTGAGATTTTCACCGGAGTCAATCTTTATATATATATATATATATAAATATATATATATATATATAAAAGAAAAACATTAAATATATATATGTATGGTGCGGGTACCCGCGGGCTAACCGCACCCGCATTCGCGAACGGGCTTGGACATGACTTTCAACCCGTTAAGCGGGCTTAGCCCGGCCCGCGCCCGCAACAACGGGTCAAATTTTCGGGTAAAGCCCGGCCCAAGCCCGCGTTTGCCCGAGTCTAGTTGTGGGGTGGTTCAACCAACATGGAGGGGAAGACAATGGTGATGGTGGTGACACTGGAGTGACAAAGGAAGGAGAGAAGAGTGAGATTGAGGAATGAGGTAGGAGGTGTGGGGGTACGGGTCTTGAAATCAAATTGGGAGAAGGGAGGGTCTGTTTTCTAAAATTGAATGGATGAGGGGACCAAACTGGCAAGGTGCTGGTGGGGTGGTGTGGTTAGCATGGGCGGAGCTAGGGGTGCTCGAGCACCTCCCGGCCCGGAAAAAAATACAAAAAAAAATAATTTTTTTTACATATATTTAGTATTTTTAAGGTAATATAACATCTTTAAAGGATATTTGAAACAAGAGTGTTATCTAGCTCAAATAGTAAAGGAATGAAGGAGAACCAAAAGGTCTTAGGTTCAAATCCCAAATGCTTCACTTTTTATTTCTTTTACTATTTTATTAATTCTTCTTCATTTCTATTTATATTTTTTTGTTTCTATCAACTATTTCATTAACAATATCATATTTATGTTTTACTATATCATTAATTATTTTTTATTTCTCTCTATTTTTTTTGTTTCTATCGACTATTTCATTAAAAAAATATCATATTTATATTTAAATTAAAAAAATCACAATTTTAGTGTTTTTTCATTAAAAAAGTCATATTTATGTTTTACTATATCATTAAATATTCTTCTTGATTTCTCTTTGTATTTTTTTGTTTCTATCAACTATTTCATTAAAAAAAATGTCATATTTATATTTAAATTAAAAAAATCACAATTTTAGTGTTTTTCAATATTTTCTTAGAAAAAATCTTCTTAATAAGTATACACCAAAAAAAATATTTCACGAAATTTTTTTAGCACCCCCCGGAAATAAATCCTGGCTCCGCCATTGGTGATTAGGCAAGCTGGTGCGCCTGACACTTAGCCAAAAACGGAGAAACTTGTGAGGAGACGGTGGATGATGTTTAGCCAAACATGGAATGGCTAAGCTGTGTGTGTGAAGGTGAGCATGAGGGAGTGCGGAAGATGAGAGAGAGAGAGAGAGAGAGAGGGGAAGGGGGGAAGGGGAAAGAAAAAGATAAGATTGGTCCCCACAAATTAATAACCGGTTAATAATTCCCTAAATCCACTCACTCGATCCAATCCCGACTAAATCGAAATTCTAAATTGAAATCTCGAATCTGAAATAAAATAATAAGATCCAACTTATATCTCCAAATCTCAGAATCTGAAAGCGAAATAAAAGTCCGTCTAAAAATCCTTCTAAAATAATGTCGGAACTTGTTTCAAAAGATTTTAGAGAAATCCAATTGCTCGAGGACGGAAATTCAAAAATTCTCTGAATATCAAACTTAATCCATTATAAATTATTAGTAGATAGAAAATATTATTTTAAAATTTTTTCGGTCTTTACATTTCGGAGCTTATGATTTTCTATTCACAAGTTTTCATCAACTACTCCACCGTTAGGTTTACCAAACATCATACTAGCTTATTAACATATATTTAACACAAATAATCCATCAGCTTCAGCTGTTCCATCTGCTTCAACTAGCCCATTAGCTAGTATTTTGTCAAATGGAGCATAGGACTGGTTGGACTAGTAACTAAATTAGGCTGGGACAATGACATTCATAGGAAACCCTAAAAGGACAAGTGGAAGTTACAAGGATCAATTTAACTGCCTTCTACCTTTTTTATATCCATTTCCCCAAATCTGAAAGAAATAAATCCCTAATTCTGAAGAGTCAAAACCACTCCCAGTCTCTCATCAAATTCTTAATTCTTAAGAGTCAAAACCACTCTCAACTATCTAACCAAAAAACCACTCTCAGCTATGGTATAGGTTGAGGCGATTATGTGCATGCGAGACCACATGATTACACTTATTTCTCCATCTTCTACCTCACACTCCAGCTCTCTCATTCTTCATTCCCAGTCAATCCTCAATCTCTTTTGCCCTTGAGCCCTCTAGAAGTCATGGAACAAGTTTAATGATCTTGGTTGCCTGACTATTAATGGTGGTAACTATTATTTATTATATTGTTAAAATACTAAACTATATGAATGATCTTGTCTGCCTAGTTGTTTAAGTCATCTCAATCCATTCATTATATTTCTGTAGGTTTTGATCATACACTCTTAGATGTAGCAGCTGAAATCACCTAAAAAGTGAGATCTAACAACGTCAAAGATTTTGGTGTACCCCATGCTTTAGGAAAGTAAAGAAGGTCTTCTATTTAGGAATATTTCTCTGTCAAGGCTAACAATGAAGGAAAGCTAATAGGCTCTTGTAAACATTGTAAAATTTTAAAGTATGATGCTGCTTCACGAGCTAGGACTTCAAATTTCTCTAGGCATTTAAAGGCTTGTGGTGAGTATAAGAAATTCAATTTAGTTAGAGATTCAAGTATGAGAAAAGTAGATCAAGCAATGTGTTGTCAGTTAGTAGTTGAGACTATTTTAAGGCATGGATATTGTTTTTCTTGGGTTGAGCATGAGGGGAATAGGAAATTGCATAAATATGTGAATAACGATGTTAAATTAGTATCAAGAAATGCTATAAAGAACATTTGTTTGCAGTTGAACTGTGAATTGAAAGGAAAGATTGAAAATGTGTTTATTGGACTTCCCGGAAGGATATGTCTCACATCCAATTTGTGGCCATCATGTACTTAAATAGGCTATTTGTGTGTCATTGCACATTGTATTGATGAGAATTGGAAATTGATGAGTAAGCTGCGTTGTTTTCTTCATTTCCCCTATCCACATGATGGTTTTGAATTATCTGTAATGGTAACTAATGTGGTGTTAGAATGGGGGATTGAGAAGAAGATTTTTTTCTTTGACGCTGGTAATGCAAGTAACAATGGTACTGTAAAGAGCGAGATTTTTAAATACTATTTCCATAATCATAAATTTCATTCTGATTAAAAATTTTATTTAATTTCTAAGACTCTGAAAAAAAATTTAAAAATTTCCGTCCTCGAGCAAGCAATTTTATTTTATTCTATCGAGACGAATTCCAGTACGAACTTTCACCTCACATCCACTCCTTCACTCTACAACCCCTCCTACCCCCTATTTTTACTGTCAAGCCATCCCCCTCCCTCTCCTCACCTTTCATTTCATTGTCACCACTATCCCCTTCACTTTCACCCTTCACCATCACTCATTCATTCCAAAAAACATAGCTTCCTTGGCTGTCTTGCTGCCATACCACCACCTCCATTGTCCCCCAGTCTCCGACAACAATAGCCTCGACACCACCAGCACCTTACCTTCCTCCCCGGTTTCGCCGAGCACCACATGAGCTCCCATCGAAGGACCTCCATCACTTCCTCCCTTCCTCCAAGCGACAACAGCTTTATCAACTCGTCCTCCAACGTCCACGAGTGCTCAGAGCAGCCCAGGAGATCCTCGAAGCCGGCGACACCAGCCCCGAGCACCTCGCCATCCCCTGTTTTCTCCGATGTCCCCGAAGGCCCTCAATGAGCGCTTGAAACACCCCTCCTTTCTCCTTAGCTTCATTCTATTTGCTCGGTTTAGGGTGACGTGAAAGAGAGAGAGAGAGAGTGAGAGCCGATTCTAACGAGCTTGAGGGGTGGCGAGAGCGAGTGAGGTTTGAGCGTGGGGGAGCAAAAGAGTGGTAAGTAAGGGAGCTGAAAGTGCGTAGGAGAGGGAACACCGAGCACCGAGCGAACGAGCAACCTCGCGAGGCCGATGAGTCAAACACCGGAGACGAACTAGGCGGCAGGCGGGCAAAGAAATTCGGACGAACAAGAAAGGAGGTGGGGGACCACATCCGCTTTCTTCCTTTGTGGGCCCAACACTTCTTTTCCTTTTTTTTATTATTTATTTACTGTTTTCATTTTTTTCTTCTTTCTTCGAATTCTGTAAGAGAGTGGAAGGTGGGCTGGGTCACCTTCAGATCTGGGTTGGACTATGTGGGAGAATTAGGCCTTTTATTTTACTGGCTGTTTGTTTCAAAAATCCGAAAAACAAAATATAAAAGGAAGAGTTGGGCTGGGAAGTTTTTGGGCTCCGTTCAATTTAAAATAAATGGGTCCGGTTTGGAGTTGGTGTTTGGTTTGGTTGAGGTTATATGAAATGGGTCGATTTTGGTTTAACTTATTCATTTAATTATTTAATTAATTAATTATTTATCTATTTCTTTATTTACCTTAAAGTTTAAAATTAATATATTTTGTCGATGTCTAAATTATTAGTGAAATTAGTTTGATTACTTCAGAAAATCACATGACTTATTCATGGATAGGTTGTGCATAAGATGTCAGATGTTGGACAAATTCAATTGATTAAGTCAGTCCACACATTTGTGCTTACTTTCTGGGGAGGTCTGCTAATGATGTCGAAGGGGGTTGTTCAAAAGGATTGAAAAGTTGTGTAAAAGCTTTGTTTGGGCTAGGAAGGTTGGAGGAAAAAGGAATTTGGTTGCATGGAAGGATGTCCCGAAGCCTTATGATGAACGTGGGCCGGCGATACGAGATTTAAATGCATGGAATCTGAGCATGTTCTCCAAGCTTGTGAGTGGCATCACCCTTCAAAAACCAAGCTTGTGGACTCGTTGGACAAGTGCCAATCACCTTCGTGGGGAGTCCATTTGAGATGCTGCACCTAAGGTGTATGACTCTTGGTTTTGGAAGAGTATATTGGAAATGAGAAGAGAGCTGAACCGTGCTGGACTGAGCGACGACACTCATAGTTTGATGGCGGTGACAGACATCCAATTTTACTTATAATAATTTGATTTGACATCTTGTTCTCAGGACTTTCGTGAAATCAACCGAGTTCCAGAAAAAGTTACTCATCTCAGGCACTTCATAAATCATGTTCTTATATTACATTTGAAATTCCTAATCCTCGTCCCAAAATACGCCATTAAAAATGTGTCAAGACATCTCCAAAAATCTTGTCTTACATAAAATAGGCAAAATTATAGAAAACCACCCTTTAAATATGGGTGTTTTCACTTAACCACCCCTTAAATTTAAAATTACAGAAAACCACCCTTTAAATGGTATTTGTTTACAACTCACCACCCATTCAACTATTTTCTTTAATTTATCATTAAATATATTATATTTTAATATTTTTAAACTCAAATTTGATTGTAAGTATATTCATATTTTGAATTTAAGGGCTCGATCATATTTTATGGATTATTTTATTTATTTAAAAAAATAATTATAAATATAGCCTAGAATTATTATCTTAATTTATGGTTGAAAATGTTTATAAAATTTTAAAATATTATGAAAATTACTCTTATTTATTTATATTTTAAATAAGAGTAATTTACATAATGTTTTAAAAATTTATAAACATTTTCAAACATAAATTAAGATAATAATTCTAGGCTTTATTGATTATTATTTTTAAAAATAAATACAATGATCCATAAAGGCAAAATTACAGAAAACCACCCTTTAAATATGGGTGTTTTCACTTAACCACCCCTTAAATTTAAAATTACAGAAAACCACCCTTTAAATGGTATTTGTAAACAACTCACCACCCATTCAACTATTTTCTTTAATTTATCATTAAATATATTATATCTTAATATTTTTAAACTCAAATTTGATTGTAAATATATTCATATTTTGAATTTAAGGGCTCGATCATATTTTAGGGATTATTTTATTTATTTAAAAATAATAATAATAAATATAGCCTAGAATTATCATCTTAATTTATGGTTGAAAATGTTTATAAAATTTTAAAATATTATGGAAATTACTCTTATTTATTTATATTTTAAATAAGAGTAATTTACATAATGCTTTAAAAATTTATAAACATTTTCAAACATAAATTAAGATAATAATTCTAGGCTTTATTGATTATTATTTTTAAAATAAATACAATGATCCCTAAAATATAATTGGGCCATTAAATTCAAATTTTGAATATATTTACAATCAAATTTGAGTTTGAAAATATTAAAATATAATATATTTAATGATAAAGTAACGAAAATAGTTGAATGGGTGGTGAGTTGTAAACAAATACCATTTAAAGGGTGGTTTTCTGTAATTTTAAATTTAAGGGGTGGTTAAGTGAAAATACTCATATTTAAAGGGTGGTTTTCTGTAATTTTCCCTAAAAAAAATATATCGAAAACTCAGATGTAACCAAACCGGTGAAATTTTGATCTTATCCATAATTTTACCGTAAAATCAGTTTAGTTCTTATGCAATTAGTTCCCATAAGTTTTGTTTTTTGTTTTGTTGGAAACTTTGAATAATTTAGAGTGGGAAATTGTTCTCCGTCCACGTGCAGAAACACTGCGTTCGAATAACGCATTGTAGGGAAAAGATTCTTCACTACAGATCCACACCGTTGGCTGAGTCACCCCTATAATCTGACGGCTCTGATTTCATCTGAATGCAACTACTTTTTGATTTTCCTTTTTTCTTTTATTTTCCCCTTTCTATCAACAATTACCCACACACCGAGTGATAGAGAGAAAGGTCAGCTTTTCCACTTCCGCCGCTTATAAAGAAACCCTCGCTCCGCTCCTTTAGCCTCCATAGCCACAACTCCGTCTTCTTCCCTCGTTTTGTTTCCCATCCCTTTCTCTCTTTAAGCTCTCAGAAAAATGTCGGATGAGGAGCACCACTTCGAGTCGAAAGCCGATGCCGGAGCTTCCAAGACCTATCCTCAGCAGGCGGGGACAATCCGCAAGAATGGCCATATCGTTATCAAGGGCCGCCCATGCAAGGTTTACTCCTCTCCTTTTGTTCTTGATTCGTTTCGGATTCGAGGTTCTTAGGGTTTGTATTGGATTGGATTGGATCGCCCTTTTTTTCTGTAATTTAGGGTTTTAGTGTATTTCCGATTGTGTAGCTAGATTCGGGGTTTTTGCTTGTTTTTCTTCCTATATCCTGGGAAAAGGTTTGATATTTTTTTTGTTGGCGGAAGAAAAGGTTTGATATTTGGATACATCTCGATGTAGATAATTAATTTTGTTTCCTCAAATTCGATTTTTGCTGTTGATGGTATTTGAAAGTCAGATTCCCTGTTGATTTTGGTTGTTGATTGTATTTGCTGGCTATAATTGATAATTGCAATTTTCAGATCTTATTGAATTTGACTTTTTGGTTTACTTTCAAGTGGAGTTAGATTCTCGTCTATGCTTGCACCTTAAAAAGGAAAAATTATGCATGGAAACTGTTAAACAGCTGATTCAGGGTGCAGCTAAATGAATTGGAATAATGTTCACTAGCCCATGGTATTGGGGGGTGTAGGCAGAATAACCTACTTTGACACTAATCATTGACGTGGTTTTACTCAATAGCATGGTTTTCGAAGTCTGTTATTTTCTCATCTTTTTACCCGTGTGACTATTTCTTTATAGATTAATAACTGGGAAAAAGGTCTAAGTCTGATCTTTCAGTGTATTCTTCACTCATGAGTGAGTTGTTATTGCTACCGAATGACTTTCGTGTCTTACCTTGTGATGTTTATGATGTAGGTGGTAGAAGTTTCAACTTCCAAAACTGGCAAGCACGGACATGCTAAATGTCACTTTGTTGCCATTGATATCTTTACCGCTAAGAAGCTTGAAGATATTGTTCCCTCCTCCCACAATTGTGATGTATGTCTCACATTCCACCTTTTTACTCCCTATTGTCCAAAATACATGGTGTTTGACTTTTCGGCATGTATTTTGAGGAGTTAAAAACAATATTATATTATTGACTTTTTTTATTATTATTTTTAACAATTTAATGGAGTACTTATCAACAACAAATAATAAGTTCTAAAAAAATAATTGGAAAAAAGTTGGATATTTTATATATTTTGTAGCTTCTTAGAGCATCAACAACCAAGGGTTTTGGTTACCTTAAGTTTACTAAATGGTAACCCCTTGGTTGTAGCAGTTTATACGGTAAGGGAATAGAAGAGGTTACTTTGATAGAGAGAGGGGTAAACTCTTCCCTTTTATAAAAGAAAAGAAAAAGTGAATAAATTTGAAAAGGGGTAAGAGGTTTAAAGTGAAAATAAATTTAAATTAAAAAATAAATGAGTTGTAAAATTAGGATAGGAAGAGAGAAAAGAAAATGGGTAAGAGGTTTCCCATTGTTATTTTAATTAATTTTTTCACAATTTAATACATATTACTAATAAATATTAAACTATGAAAAAAAAATTAAAATAACTAAGATTTTATATACTCCATCCGATCCAAAATAAGTGTCGTTTTAGCTTTTGACACAATTTTAAGTAAAGTATTAATTATCATTGATTTTATACATTTTTTTTCTAAATTTTATCATTTATTAAATGCTTACCAACTTTTCAACTTTTTCAACCAATAAGTGGAGAGTTTGAAAAAAATTAGTCAACAAATACAATTTTCAATAACAATTTTAATTAATCAATCTTAAATTGCCTAGAAAACATAAAACGACACTTATTTTGGATCGGATGGTGTAGTTTTTAGCTTCTATAACTACGGGCAGAAAGTCAAACGTTGTTTATTTCCGATTGGCGGTAGTGAAATACATGCTAAAAAGTCAAAAAGTCAAAAAACATGTATTTTGGATCGGAGGGAGTATCTTGTTTCATTCTACTCATAGTTTTGGCCTTATGATGGAAAAGTTGTTCCTTTTTATCGGCAGGTGCCCCATGTGAATCGTACTGATTACCAGCTCATTGATATCTCTGAGGATGGATTTGTAAGTGTTCTATACCCATTGCCTTCTTTATTGTTATTTGTTGGCTTTATTCTGTCATAAATAATACTTGTGTCAATTTCTTCAGGTTAGCCTTTTGACTGAAAGTGGTGGAACTAAAGATGACCTGAGGCTTCCTACCGATGAAGCAATGCTTAAGCAGGTCTGTCCACTTGAGCCCAAATTACTTAGGAGTGTCTTTGCATGTTTAGTTTTCCAATGGGAAATTCTAAAGGCTATAAGTCTTCTTCCTTTGTTCATCTTATTTTTATAGCGAATGGTTATGTTTATTTTGGGCATTTGTGATGTCTGCTAATAGTAATTTAAGAAGGAATTTCTTTAATTTGATTTTCTTGTATTCCTTCTTTCTTGAAGGACGTGAAAATATTCTTGTATCACTTCTTGCCATTTGTTACTTATTACTGGAATTGCTTGCAGCAATGTGATTTGGACTTGTTGCTTATTTCTGTAAGGTCTTGTCAAGTAGTATTGCCTCTTCCATACGCGCCCCTACCTCATCTTTGCCGCTATCACCTCATCAAGTGGCTTGGGCTGGTGGTGGCAGTAAGGATAGAAGGGGTTTTTGTTAGGGATATAGCGTGGTAGGAACTTATGGTAAATCATTGTTACCCGTTGTTGGTAAATAGAGTCGGCAAATTAATGCTGTGTGAGTTCGTGAACAAGCTAGGGTTTTACATTGAAGTTGAAAAAAGATTGGCAAGTAATAATTTGGAACCGCTCCCTGTATCCATGTTTATAAGGAATCCTATGTCAGTTTTAGTTTATTGGATGCCATTATGTGTAAATGATGTAAACCAATAATTAGTTTGCTGCCTAAGAATATCAAACCTAGTGGAGATTCGTTTATCTATTCTAATTTACTGTCACTGCATATATACTCGTGGATAATGTTTGGTCTTCAACAGATCAAGGATGGATTTGCTGAGGGGAAGGACCTGATTGTGAGTGTTATGTCCGCCATGGGAGAGGAGCAGATTTGTGGCCTCAAGGATATTGGTGGCAAGTAGTTTAATGCCAACTGCTTGACCAACCTGCTCTCTAAAGGTCTACAAACTTGGAATGGGATTATACTATTTTAGCTTTGAGTATTTCTACTACTATCAGTTTTGGGGACAGCCACTGAAGGTTAATTGTTGTTTATCAAGGAATCTGAAGTGGCTGGTGCTCATATGGACATATTGAAGCTGGGTTTGTACTTTTATGTGTCAAATCTTTTTTTTCTTCTGTTGCATTCTCTGCTTATCACAGTGACATATGATTTTCAAGTTCCTAATTATATGCTTTAAATTTATATATATGTTATGCTAACCTGCTTATATTTTAGTTTAGTTCAAATGTACAATTGGCAGGATAGGTTAACTTCAGGACGTGTGCTTCAAATCCTAAAACACTTGGATATGATACACTGTTTTTCGGCGACCCTAGGATTTGATGTGTTTTGTGCAAGACCCAAACTTAATGAATTGATAGATACACAAGGTCGTGTTTCTAAAATTCGTAGGTAGTCAGTCTGAACGATCAGATTGGGTCCTGTCTTTTTGGTGTTGGGAAGTGCAGCGCTCTTCCTCGGCATTGGGTCCCCGTCTTTTTGGTGTTCAGAAGTGCAGCACTCTTCCTCGGCATTTACCCCGTACTAAGGGCTTGTTTGGTATAAGATTATATAAAGTAAACTATTGTGGTCTTGGAACCGCAACATGAAGGAGATTAGGTGATTAATCGCTTGACTCGATAATCACATAACAAGAGGAATATTAGAACTAGAAGATGGAGTATAGAGAGGAAGACCAAGAACGAATAGAGAGTTACAAGAGGAATATTAGAACTAGAAGATGGAGTATAGAGAGGAAGACCGAGAGAGAATAGAGAGTTACAGATAGGAGAGGAGATAGAGAATTTAGGTGGAAGTTTAGCTTCTCATTCAACATGCCCACAAAGAGTCATCCCTAGGTCCTTTTATAGACCTTGTGTGGCTGTGTACACAACATTACACTCTCCTAATAGAGTCGTGACTCAAGGCCTAGAATTCACACAAGGTACACAACATTACACCCTCCTTACATAGCCTTGACTCAAGGCTTAGAATTCCCACAAGGTACACGTTAAGTCGTCTATAGATGGAAATCAGGAACTGAGACAGAATATGAGCTGCAAGCTCTCAAGTTGAATCTTCCTTATCGAGGTTTGTCCACCTGACAAGCCATTCTGTAATTGGGTCCCCATTCGGTAAGTAGTGGAGCCTGGTATCCAACACTCCTTCAGGTTGCATTAAGAAGACCCCGTCGTCATTCGTCTGTGGAGGGTCCGCTGCTATACATGAAACACTGGGTGTATTTGCGAACCCTAAGGAAGCTTCACTCTGTATGCCACCGAACCCACCTTACCCAAGATCTTGTAAGGCCGATAGAACTTAGAGCTAAGTTTAAGGTTCCTCCTAATTGCAGCAGAGGTCTGGCGATAAGGTTGAAGCTTGACAAAGACCAAATCCCCAACATGTAGCAATCTATCTCATCTATGGAGGTCTTCCTGTGCCTTCATACGGGCATGTGTGTTGTGAAGATGCTGCCTCAGTTGGGTCAATAGCTGTTGTCTTTCCATATAATGCCTTGAAATGAGACATTTTTAAAGCTGTATGGAAGTTGGTGTTGTACCACTTCTAGATCCATTTTGCCCACTTCTTGGGGTGATCTGAAGTCATACACCTGAGGTATGTTTCTACGCATCTATTCACTCTCTCCGTCTGCCCGTCCGACTGGGGATGATAGGTTGAGCTCATGTCCAAGCTTGTGTGTAAAGACTTAAACAATTGCTGTAAAAAATTGCTCAAAAAAATCTTGTCCCTATCAGAAACAATGCTACAATGCTGGTGGGCAATCCATAGTCCGAAGACATTTTCCATGAAAACTGAAGCCACAGAAGTAGCACTGAAAGGATGACTCAAAGGCATGAAGTGAGCATACTTTGTCAACCGCCACTAAAATGGTATCCTTACCCTGTGATTTCGGTAACCCCTTTATGAAATCCATACTAATGTGGGTCTAACCTTGGGAAGAAATTGGTAGACATTGGAGAAGGCCACGATAAGTGATACTCTCATACTTACTTCGGTGACAAACATCACAATTGTTGACAAAGATAGTTATTGAAGATTTCATCCCCGACCAATGACATAATAGTTATAACCTTTGACAAGTGTCATTTATGCCAGAATGGCCCCCTATTGGCTCCTCATGTAAAGCTTTTAAGAGCTTCTCGTTGAGAGCAATATCATGACCAATGTAAAGCCTGCCTTTGTACCTTAACACCCCACAACAGAAAGAGTAATGCCCTGGGTTAGACGATAAGGCTGTCATGATCAATTCTTTGATGCCTTGATCACCCTTGTAACTGTCAATCACTTTTCGAATCCAAACTGGTTGTATTGTTTTTCAAAGCTGCACACTGACCCTGTTGCTGTTCATGAATTCTAGACAAGGCATCAGCAACCTTGTTCTCCACCCCTTTCTTATAAGGAATTTCGTAATTGAGCCCCAAAAGCTTTCGAATAGTCTTTCTCTGCAACTGAGTTTATAACCTTTGCTCAAGCAAGTGCTGTAAAGGCTGATGGTCAGCCTTTATGACAAACTTATTACCTTCCAAGTAATACCTCCATTTCTCAACTGCAAACAAAAGCGCTAGAAGCTTCTTCTCATTAACTGCCAGTAATAAATGCCTTCCTTGTAATGCCTGGCTAATGAATGCAATTGATTGGCCAAATTGCATCAATAAAACTCCAACACTTGATTCACAAGCATCTGTTTCTACCACAAAGGGAGCTGTGAAATCCGGCATTATTAAAACTAGAGGTGGAGACATTATCGCCTCGAGCTGTACAAAAGCCTCTTAAGCACTAGAAGACCACTGAAATCCATTTTTCTTGAGCAATTCCGTCAAAGGCTTGACAATGGTACCATGCCCTCTAATGAATCTACGATAATATCCTGTTAATCCCAAAAAACCCCTTAGTGATTTCAGAGTCGTAGGGGTTGGCCAATTCACCATAGCTTCAATTTTCTTGGGATCTGTTGCAACACCAGTCACTGATATTATATAGCCAAGGTATTCCACCTGTGACTTGGAAAATTCACACTTTGATTTATTAGCATACAACTGGTGGTGTCTAAGGGTAGCCAATACAGTCTTCAAATGACCTACATATTGCGAGAGATCTTTGCTATAAACCAAAATATCACCAAAAAACACTAGCACAAACTTTCTCAACATTGCCTGGAAAACATCATTCATGAGGGCCTGAAATGTAGCCGGAGCATTGGTGAGGCCGAATGGTATCACTCGAAATCGTAGTGACCATGGTGTGTTCTAAAAGCAGTTTTACCCACATCATCTTCCACCATTCGGACTTGATGATACCCTGCCCTCAAATCTAGTTTAGAGAACACAGCTGCACCTCGCAACTCATCTAACAAGTCATCAATGTGAGGAATCAGGAATTTGTCTTTCATTTTGATCTCGTTCAGTTTTCAATAGTCGATGCAAAACCTCCAGAATCCATCCTTTTTTTACTAATAATGTCGGGGAAGCAAACGGGATATGGCTCGGCCTAATGACTCCACTTATCAACATCTCAGATTCCTGCTTCTCTATCTTTGACTTCTGAAAATATGGGTACTGTAGGGCCTAATGGTCACCGGTTGTGCCCCTTCCTTTAACACAATGGTATGCTCATGCTTTCGGGTAGGTGGTAACCCTTTGGGTTCTTGAAATACATCTTCAAATGCTGCCAACTCTTCAATAGCAGCTAACATTTGCTCAGGAGCATACCTGACCCACTTGTGCCACAAGCTCAATTTGTAGACCTACACACAATTTCTGAACTTGCTTGCATGTCAACATCTTAACAAATGCCATAGCCTGATCCTTTTCCTCTTTAATTCCCTTGATCACTACCCGCTTCCCTTTCTTTTCAAATGATATCTGCACTTCTACGAAATCAAACAATACTGGTTGAATCCTACCAACCAATCAGTACCCAAAATTATATCACTGCCTTCCATATTCAGCAACCTAATATTGTATTCATAACAACTCCCTTGCATATCCCAAGTAAAATTCTCACAAAACTTGTTGTTGGACATTGTACCATTGATGGTATTCACCTGCATAAAGCTAGCCTTTCCAATTACAAACTCTGCGTCAACAACTAGTCGAGTATCCACGAAGCTGTGTGTTGCTCCACTGTCAATCAAAATCATAATTTCCTTGCTCTTGACCGATCCTTTCACACGGATCGTGCTACCAGAGTCACCACTTGTCAAGGCGTGAACATACACCTCCGTGTCAGCTTGCTCTGCCTCTGGGCTCCAATCTTGATCTTTCTGATCATCAAGATTCTCAAGTTCTTGCACCTTTTGTGCTACCAAGTTGAACAACGACTATGCTTTACATTTGTGACCAAAGAAAAACTTGTCCCCGCACTTATAACAGAACCATTTCTTGAACTCATTTGATTCCTATACTTGTCTCCGATCTTGCCGATGATGTTTATATCTTCGACCCACTCAGAGCTAGCTTGGGATCACTTTTAGTCCCACTCTTCTTGGACCATCTCCCAATGCAAGGAGTAAATGTAGTTCCAGAAGAAGTGGCCTGCTTCCAAGGATTCTTGGTGACCCGAATGTGAGCTTGAACGACCTTGTGATGGATTCTTGCCTGCTCCCTAATAACCGCCATGGTTTCCGGCCTTCCCAGCAATACCAAAGATCGGATTTCCTCCTTGAGGCCGCTGATGTAACTAGACACGAAATGAGACTCACAAATGGGAATTGAATCCCAACATACTCGCTCTCAGATCCTTGAAGCATTCGTTATAAATGTAAAGACTCGGATTTTTTACTCTTGATTTTTTCGAAAAAAAAAAGAAAAAAAGAAATTTTAAAATGAATTTAAATCGGATTTAAAACTTGTTTAGCGGATTCCGACCTAAATTTAAAATTTGACGAACGATTCCGTCCTTTCACCTCGAGAATTTAAAATAATTATCGGATGACAATATCCTTTTCGGTTTTAAAAATTTAATTGATCGAGAAAGCGGGATTCGGGAAAACTAACATTCAGGAACTAATTTCGGGATTCGAAATTCGCGTATTTGGAATTTAATTTTGGGTATTGGTTTAACCAATTCCACACACAAACCCTACCCACTCCCTCCCTCACCATACCCCCTTCAATCTAACCCCCCTTACCCCGTCATTCACTATCATCACCATCATCATCCATCCCTCTCCCCATCTTCACTCACCATCCCCATCATCACTCTCCTGCTCTATTAGTCGTCATTCCCACACCACCATCTCACCTTTTTGAGCTCCCGACAGTACGTAGTAGCTTCACCACCAGCTTCACCCTTCCCTCGAGCAGCCTCCTTCGACATTCGAAGCCGATCCAGTAGCAGCCCGACTGCCGAGCCGCCGTCGTCTCCTCTCCTTCCCCTGACTTTCTCGTTCTTGTTCGGTAAGAGTACATCCTCCCTTTCTTCTCTAAAAACACTATAAAGTCACGCCTTTAATCACCCATTGTCGTCCTAGGCCAAGGTCGACACATTTTCAACTCCGACAAGGCCAACTGAGACTCCGACGGAGCTCCGGCGAGCCGACACATTCGGAAGTCTCTCAGTGAGCGCCCTAACCCCATCTAGCTCCCTCTTTCCTTACTTTCATGTCCTTGTGTGTGCTTCTTCCATTATTAATCTTTGACAAAGGTGAGAGCGGTGAGAGAAAGAGTGAGAGCGCCGGGGATCGAGAGAGGCAGGGGAGCGGGTATGGGGGCGGGCTAGTGTGGCGAGCGGGAGAGGGTGCGTGTTCAGGGGTGGCAAGACTAAACGAGCGAGCTCGAGAGCGGAGCCGTGGATCCTAGGACGAAGGCGGAGGAGCAGCACCGGCGGAGCCTTGATTCTCTTCGAACAGTTGGGGCGGAAAAATGAAGCTGAAGAAGAAGGTGAAGATGTGGGCCCCATCCTTGCCACATCAGCCGCCAACTCAGCCATGGGGGCCCATTTCTTTTGCTGATTTCAGATTTGTAAGAGTGGCTTTGGGCCTATTCTTTGGGCCAGAATTTTTGTGTTTTAAAAAGGAAAATGCATTTGGGCCCAATCTCTTAAAAAGTGTTCGATTTTGGGACTAGTGAGAAGGGTGAGCTCGGTTTTTGTATTTTATAAAATTAAGGGGTTGGTTTGGTAATTCAAATATTATATAATATTAATTGAGGATTAAAGTATAATATATTATATTGGAAAATTTATAAAGGGGTGATTTTATTAAATAAAAACGGTTGGGACTTTAAAGGATTTGGAAAAAAAATTTACGAAGGTATTTAATAAATGGTATTTAAAATATTATACGATATTATTTGGGATTTAAAATACATTATTTGAGACTTGAAGTTTAAAAAGAAATTTGAAAAATAATTTCAAGGTTGGGAAATGATGTAATAAATAAATTGAAAAGGAATTTTGCGAGTATTTTCAAAGGTCGAAATTCTTAACTGTTTAACGCGGATTTTGGAACGGTTTGAAACCTATTTGGAATATGACTTGTTCGATGACTAACTAGCATGATGATATGATCGTTTGACTGACGGAATGATATGTGTGACTAATAGCATGACTTGTGGTGGATTATTATAAGAGGTTAAATGTTAGTTACTTATGACGATGATGATGATGACGACGATGATATATATATACATATATATATATACATACATACATATATATACATACATATATATATATACATATATATGTTTTAAGCATGAATTATGAAATGTTGATTGCAAGCATGCTGATGATTGTGAAAACATGATATTCGGATATATGACTTGAGTAGGAAATCCTGGTATAGTGCTATATATTGATGAGATGAGATGTTTCTGAGGTGATGATATTGACATTATAGGTTGTGAGTGGTACTATGAAGAGATGTGAAATACGAGGCGAAATAGTGTGCGATGAATGTTGAGATGAGTTGAATGACGATCAGGATATTGAAGTGTAATGATGGGATTGCTGACTATGTGGATTATATGAAATCGTTTGTGTGCTTGTATGTTTAATATTTAGACTTATATTCTTGTTGTGATTACTAGGTGATCTCTGATCTGTTGAATTGCTTACTCTTGCTGCCTTATTTCGCTGCTCTGCACCTCCAGGTAAGTCCTCCGGGGCTTACTCAAGTTAGAACCTCATGCCAGATGTGTCATATAGTGTGTAGGTGTTGCATCCTGCATATTCATGTAGTATCATGCTTAGGTTTCACAAATTAATCGAGTATCCGTATTCTCTTTGCGTATGGTAGAACGGCCATTAAATTGTGAGTCTTAGAGTCATTTGCTAGGGTCATAGGACGGTTCAGTACCATCGGGCTTTGTCCTCATCGAGTCAGACTGTTAAATTGACGAGCATGACTATTGATGTGATTGATGATGTTGTGGTATTGAACGCGGCCGGTTCGCGCACTAACGAGCATGGGTGCGGGAGTAGAAAACGCGGCCGATTCCTGCACTAACGAGCATGGGTGCGGGAGTAGGAGAGGGACATGCCACTTGGCATTCTATGTGGGATCCCATTTAATCGCTTTCTGCATATATATATTAACTGCTAGCATGCTTGGGTGTTTAATATTTTCGCACTGCATTAGAGCATCCTTTATTTAGGTATAGGCATATTATATGTCCTCATCGAGGTCTTCAGGGCCCGCATGAGTGGCTCGACCTTGACTTCGTGGTTAGTTTCAGGTACTCGTACCATTACTTGATCATGTGCTGTGGTGGCGGGGGATATCTCATGGCGCAGTGAGAGGGAGAGAAAGACCGACTTGAACTCCACACTTTTGCTACTTATTTCCTCGCATTTGGTTTTGACCCTGCCATGTCGTGGCAAGTTGTATTATGATATCTCCTTCTTTCTGCTTTCGAACTTAAAATGTTTTGAGCGACTTAGGCAAGTAGGATAGGTTCGAGTGACCTCACGGCCCTATCGCGAATTTAGGGTGCGAAATCCCTTCTTTGATCACTAAAACTTTGTTTAAAACTCAACCCGTACTCGAATTGCAAGATCCGAATGAAGGTATCCAATCCTTCGAAACGTAACCCGAATATTTATATTTGGGCCGTTACAATAAACTTCTAGATCATCTGTTTACACCAACTTGTTGAATTCAACGACGATTTCTGATTCCCTTCTTTCGCCGAATCGAACACACAAATCATCGCAAAATTCTCCCCATTGAACATTCGGTTTCTACATCGCATATCCATGTAACCACGTATCAGCCTTATCATTGAGATACATGTCCGCAATCTCAACTATCTGTTCATCAACAATCGCAAAAAAAAAAACTGAAGTACTTCTCATACTTCCCGATCTAGTGCTTGGGTTTCTGCCATCGAAAACTGGAAAATCCAATTTAGGCAACCTCATGCCCCTGTTGGCTTCCGACGACCAGCCACCTGAACTTCCGATCGAGCCTCCATATGTGTTTAATGATCTTCTTGCTCCCGGAATTTCTTGATTCGTCGGTCCCGCTCCCATTAAAGACGCTCTACCACCTGAATCAAACTTATCCTGTGCGCTATCTCGTCTCAGAGGGTTTCTGATGTACTCCATTAGCTGTTCCATTCTTTGCTCTACCACTTTCTTGAATTCTTCCATCATCTTAACGTGCTCCCCATGCCGGCACTGTGAATCTTCCATGAATTTGGTCGTGGTAGTCATGAATGCACGAGTGTCATCCTTGAAATCTTAAAACCGAGTGTCGAAGGCCTTGGATCTGGTTCCTTCTGCCATTTCTCTCCGCTCCTAAGCCTTGATCGAAAGGCTATGATACCAAAATGTTGTGATCATGGAACCGCAACCTGAAGGAGATTAGGTGATTAATCGCTTGACTCAATAATCACATAACAAGAGGAATATTAGAACTAGAAGATGGAGTATAGAGAGGAAGACCGAGAGAGAATAGAGAGTTACAAATAGGAGAGGAGATAGAGAATTTAGGGGGAAGTTTAGCTTCATATTCAACATGCCCACAAAGAGTCCTCCCCGATCCTTTTATAGACCTTGTGTGGTTGTGTACACAACATAAACATAATAAAAATAAGTCTTTTGTGGGAAAATATATTCTAGTGGATTATAGCCTTTATTTGGGTTATATTCATAGATTCACCCTTTGTTTAAATAGGTGATTGAAAGGAGGGTAATAAAATAATTTTTGTATGAAAAATTAGGAGACAAGGATAATGATTAAAATTTATAATAATATAGTATCTTGTATTACTAATAGATTAAATTCAACTGGTTTGGGGTGGGGGAATGTAGTTAGGAGGAAATCTAAATATTTAAATAAAATAAGTAAATCAAACCAATTCCTTCCCTAGAAAATAAAATTCAAGACTCCCTCCCGATGCAGCAGTAGGGAACGAAGATCGATTCTCGAGGAGGCGAGTCAGCAGTTCCTGAATAGCCTTGATGAGTTCCTGGATGCGTCGACCAGAAGCCTCGATATTGACTAGATTGGTCGATATCGAGAGGGGCTGTCGATTCCTAGTGCCTTCAGTCGATCTGCAAAGCTTGCAACAGAAACAGAGAACTCGATATCGACTAGGTAGGTCGATCTCGAGTGGGTCAATGCTTCCTGTCGACACAGAATACCGTCGACTTGATTTTTCCAGTTGTAGTGTACTCGATATCAAGTGGTGATGCCGACGTCGAGTGGTTTCGCAGATTCATAACAGTGAACATAAATAAAAGACATAAATAAAGGAAAACAAAAGAACGAATATTTTTTAGTTTTCTTAAATATAAACTAAAAGCTCATAGGGTAGGGATTTACCACGATAATAACCATGCATGTATAAACACTTAAATAGCATAAAAGATCATGTTTTTATCATCATATGACAACTTTTGTTAATCAACAAATTAGGAATATAGAGGCTTTCGCATAAATACCTAATTGTTTCTATCCTTTTCATAATTAGGGTTTAGTCAACTTTCGCAGGAAAAACCTAATTACTATCCAAATTCACATATATAATCCACTTTCGCTTCATATAAGGTAAATAAGGAATGATCCTAAATTCTCATGAATGATTGAGCGCGGGATAGAAGATGAAGGCACATAATCAAATAAGGAATTCAAGCATACTTACATGGCTATTGCCGGGCTCAACCCGACCCTAGAAGTAGGATGACTACTCATGCCTCATCATTGTAGACATTGTTGAAAGAAATAAACAAACTTGCATTAAACTTCAAAAGAGCTTTAATCGTACAATCAAACAACGCCTTCTCTCCGCTATCTCTCTCTACTCGGCTCTCCTTCTCTCTCCTTATGTTTGCTTGATTTCTCAAGAATTGAATGAATAAAACCAGCCCCCTAGGGCTTTATTTATAGCCTCACAACCCTTGCTAGATAAGGATTAAAGTCCTAATCCTACTTAGCTTGATAAAGAAAATTCTATGTAAAACTAAATTATATCCTAAAATAAATATATCTTAAAAGGTAATATTCCCTAACATAATTGGAATATATCCCTAATGATAGAAGATCTTGGTAGGTGATAGACGAATCACATAGCTAAGCAATCTCCCAAGGATCCGGCCCGTCATGCGTATCTTACACATATGTTGCTCCAGTCGATGTCGAGTGGACTACTTGATGTCGAGTGCTTCATATCGGTCGACACGGGTGGATTTTGGTCGACGTCGCTTCACATTGCCTTAGTCTCTGATTTGGCTCTGTTCCTTTAGTCAACCTCGGGTTCTGTAGTCGATATTGAGTACTTAGGGTGAGATCGAGTGCTATGTTTGGGATCGAGCTCTTCTCCAGTGTCTTGTAATTGTTCTAAAACGTTCCGTTTCCTGCGAAATTAAACCAAAACTTGTGTAGACCTCTATATCTTGCAAATAAACTTAAACTACATAAATTCGCTACTTTCCCAACCCAAGAGTATAAAATATGCATAAAAAACAGAATAAATTTAAGGATGAAATATGGTGAAATAAGCGCACATCAAATGTATGGGCCAAATCCAGTAGCTAGTAGAGGGAGATATGAACCTAATCGGTAAACAGTTTGAGGCACTGATGAATGTATATGTTTCTCTTTTATCTCTTCTCTTCTTACCCTTGCTTTCTACAATTCCAAGGTCCTAACATAATTCATGAGCTTGAGAACTTTCGGCCATGGTGGAGAACATGAGGTTCAAGGCGAGCGAGAAGATCAAAGTCTAGTTGCAACTGTTACAACAACTCACCGATAATACATATAATTTGTTATAGTAATCATTGCAGAAGCAAGAGGATAAGCAAAAAGCGACCACATAACTCAAGAGGAGCATCAATGCATTCCAAGCAAGGATGGAATTAATGTAAGCAAAGGCAGATCAGAGATTGGAATTCTTGACGGAGATGATCAAGAACGGGGAGCGCTGCCACTGCTCTCTACAGATCCTTCGATGACAACCTCAGTCATTGCAAACAAAGGAGTACATGAGAGCGAGAAGGTGGTAACCGAGGATTTGACACTAACCAAGCCACCGAGATACTACGAACAACGTGAGATTGCACCAAGAAATGGATCGAAGAATTTCAGGATAACTATGAATCTTGCAAGATAAGAGATTCTCTATTCGCAAGTACAAATCGTCTTCCTAAAATTTATTTTCTTACTTGATGGGAGAAAGTTGAGGAGTTAGGTGAGAAAGTGCGAATGATATTTCACAATTGTAGAATAATATGATTGATATAAAATCCTTCTTAGGGTTTCATTCATCATAATGTGAATATATATAGATTACAAGAGAGTAAGACTGGGCCTTGGGCCTTAGGCCCACAGACTATACAATATGTAAATATGTAATCTATCAAACCCCCGCAGTCGAAAGTGGAGGGTCCCGAACAGTGAGACTGGACCGAAAATCGAGGAACAACTGACGAGGTAAACCCTTGGTGAAGATATCAGCATACTGATAGGAGGATGGGACATGCATAATACGCACATGTCCAAGAGCAACCTTGTCCCGAATAAAATGGAGATCAAGCTCAATGTGCTTGGTGCGCTGATCTTGGACTGGGTTGCTTCCGAGATAGACAGCAGAAACGTTGTCCGTGTAGACCAGGGTGGCCTTCTAAAGAGGGCAGTGAAGCTTAAACAGGAGATTATGCAGCCAGGAGCACTCGGAGACAATGTTGGCGACACCCCTGTACTCAGCCTCGGCGCTGGATCGGGACACCACAGACTGACACTTCGCCGACTAGGACACATGGGTGTCGTTAAGGAAGACACGGTAACGAGACGTAGAGCGGCGTGTGTCGGGACACCCACCCCAATCTGCATCCGTGTAGGCGATGAGGTCATGCCGAGAGGAGGGTGAGATCGTGGTGCCCATATCCAGCGTACCACTAATATACCGAATGATCCGCTTCAAGCCCTGAAAGTGCGGCTCCCTAGGCGCATGCATAAACATGCAGATCTGTTGAATGGCATAGCTGATGTCTGGGCGAGTGAACGTAAGATACTGTAATGCCCCGGAAAGACTGCGGTACAGGGTAGGATCATCAATCATAGGACCAGAGTTAGCACTAAGCTTGTGGGAGGAATCGACAGGGGTGGCGATAGGCTTGTAGTTACTCATCTTGGCCTGAGCAACAATTTCGGCAGCATACTTACTCTGAGATAGAAACATTCCAGATGCATGACGATGCACGGAGACCCCCAAGAAATAAGTCAACGGCCCAAGATCAGACATGGCGAACTCGGAGCTCAACTGGGCTATGATGGATGTTCGGAGGGCATCAGAGGAGGCGGTGATAATGATGTCGTCGACATAAAGTAACAAAAAAGCCATGTTTGTGCCTCTGCGATATATAAAGAGAGACGAATCAGAGCGGCTTCCAACAAAACCCAAGTGAAGCAGATGAGATGCAAAGCGCTGGAACCACGCCCGAGGGGCCTGTTTCAGACCATACAAAGACCGCTTCAGCAGGCAGACATGATTAGGATGATCAGAATCAACGAACCCTGGCGGCTGAAACATATAAAAAGTCTCATTCAGATGGCCATGCAGAAAGGCATTCTTGACATCCAGCTGATGAATAGACCACTGTCGCGATAAAGCTAAGCTCAACACCACACGGATAGTAGCAGGCTTGACCACGGGGCTGAATGTCTCTTCACAATCAATACCGGCCTGCTGAGCTCGACCATTAACCACAAGACGAGCTTTGTAGCGTTCCAACGTTCCATCAGAGCGGAACGTGTGTCTGAAGAGCCACATGCAACGAATGACGTTCACCTCAGGCGGGCGAGGAACAAGAACCCAGGTACCATTTCGTGTAAGAGCCCTGAATTCATCGAGCATAGCTGCCTGCCAATTCGGGTCAAGGAGGGTTGTTTTGTGGGAGGTGGGGAGGGGGGGGGGAGAGCGAGGCCGTGGTGGAGGCAGGAGGTGCAGCAGGGAAGGTGGGGGCGAGGGGTGCTGCGGCCGCCGCACTTGGCCGCGGGCGCCGCAAGTCGCTGTGGCCGCCGCAATGTGTGGCGGGGTTGGGTTCTACGGGGTGGGGGGCTGCGGCCGCCGCAAAGTGCGGCGGGCGCCGCAAGTGGTTGCAGCCGCTGCAAGGGGCCTCGAGGTGGGGTACTACGGGGTGATGGAAGTGGGAGGTATGCATGAAGACAATTTGTCTCGGCCTGAACACACCAGAGATGCTACGGGTGTGAGGTCTGGTGGGAGGGGGTGGGGGCGGCGGAGGGGGAGAAACAGTAGCACCGGGAGAGAGCTGGTCAAGGAGGAAGTGTGGGAAGGGAGACTCCGACTCAGACGGGGAGACAACAGGGTTGGGAGAGGGGAGAGGAGGTGACGAGAATGGAAAGCGGGACTCATCAAATGTGACATGGCACGACAGTATAAGCCTATGGCTTTGAAGATCGAGACAAAGGTAACTGCGATGATCAGACGGATACCCAAGGAACACATATGGAGTGGAGCGCGGGTGAAGTTTGTGTGGGGTGGTGGAGGACTAGTTTGGGAAGCACAAGCACCCAAAGGTACGAAGGTGATCATACCTAGGCAGGGTGCCATATAATGCCTGAGTGGATGAGCGATGCTGGAGGGTAGTAGAAGGGAGGATGTTGAGGAGATAACATGTGGTTGATAAGGCGTGAGGCCAATAGGCGAGGGGGATGGATGCGTGAAATAGGAGAGAGCGCATCATATTGGTTATAGTGCGAATGATTCTTTCGGCCTTGCGATTCTGCTGAGATGTATAGGGGCATGACAGGCGATTTGAGATGCCATTTGTGGTATGAAACTGTGTTTTAATGTAGGCATGGAATTTGACAAAAATAGAAAACACTTGGGACTTGAAGTGCAATGGAAAAACCCATAAAAAATGAGTGTAATCATCAAGAAATAAAAGGTAGTACTTGTGACCATCTTTGCTAGGCAAATGAGATGTCCAAATATCACTATGAATGATATCAAAAGGTGTAAAGGTAGAGGTCAAAGACCGCAGAAAAGGCAGTCTTGCATGTTTGCCTAATTGACAAGAAGAATATAAACTAGAGCGTAGCTCTTTATTACAGGGGACAAGACTCTGAGAACGAAGGACATCTAAAACGGCAGCACTGGGATGGCCAAGGCGTGCATGCCACAGGTTGGACGACGATGCCGAGAGGGCGACCGGACACGACTGACGGGATGTAGATGGCGGTGTGACAGGGTAGAGCTCCCCGGTGCTATTACATCTTAGGCGAGTAACCCCCGTAGTAAGATCCTTCACATAGAAACAAAAAGGATCGAACGCAAGGGAAACGTTATTGTCGGTAGTGAACCGACGGACGGAGATAAGGTTTTTGACAAGCTTTGGAGCAATTAGGACATTATTAAGGTGTAGGGGATGGGTTGGGTTATGTAATGTGGCGTGGCCAATACCCGAAGTAGCGAAGCGACCACCATTGCCGACGATAATAGAGTGTGCAGGACCTTTAAAGGAAAGAGAATAGAGGGTACCTGAAGAGTTCATCATATGTGAGGTGGCACCAGTGTCCATATACCAAGAGAAGTCTGTAGGTGTCAACGACATAGAGGAGAAGGCGTGTTGCTCATCAGGCGGAACATAGCCTTGATCAGACGATATCAGATAGGCCTGAGGACCGGCAAGTCGAGGGGCAGGATAGCCGAAGTGCATCCACTAAGGGTTGAAGCCAGACACTGGGGACCATCTAGGGGCGGCGTTCCAAGGGCGAGGGCCACCAGTCCACCATTGCTGCGGGCGTCCTCCAGAGCTGCGGCCGCTGCCGCTGCTACGGTCGTGGCCGCTGCCGCTGCTACGGTCGTGGCCGCTGCCGCTGTAGTGGTCAGTGTCGAGTAGGAGGAGTCGACGTCGATCAACATCCTACAAAACAGACACAGCCAACAAAGCAAAGCAGTAGATGTCGAGTAAAGCAGTCGGCATCGAGTAAGCACAAAAGCGGTCACCACAAAAAACCGTCGACTGAAATCAAGGCAGCAACAATCGCAGTCGATGTCGACCAAAATCACAAAAAACAGTAAACGTCAACAAGAGAGACCGACAAAATAATGGTGGTTGAGGACATGATGAACAAGAAATTCAAAGGGTTTGTAAGGCTCGGTTTTTAGGGTTTTGATCATATGATAAAAAGAAATTTCAAAGCAAAGGTTTACCACGACAACAACCATGTAAGTGCAATAACCGAATCAACAAAGAAGCATGCTCTATCAACAAAGGAAGAGATTCTCATCAATTCCGACAAATAGATCAATCAATCCCACGATAAATTAACCTAATTATTTCTTACTTTTTCATAATTAGAATTTATAATCAATAGAATAGAAACCCTAATTACTACCCAAGTTTCACAACATGAGTTCTTCAAATTTGCATTCAAAGATTAAGCACAACGTAGGAATAGATAAAAACATCAAGTTTATCAACGATTCATCAATCACACAAAAATGGCTATTGTCGGGCTCACCCCGAACCTAGAAGAAAAGCGACTACTCACTCATGATAGAAGAAGAACAAGACACATATTAAAGAAAGAAACAAATTTCTTTGAATAAAAACCTTAAGTCTTCGATCCTTTGTGCTCAAAATTCTCGTATGATCTCCGAACCATATGGCGTTTTACCCCAGACAATCTTTTTGCAGTTGATTTTGGAATAGCAAGAGCACTAAAATCACCCCTAGTACGTGGGCATTTGCCTATACAAAAATAAAAGGGGGAGTTAGCAAAATCTCCAAAATACATGGCTTAATTAGTGAATTATCCACACATTTGGACAAATTAGTGAATTGTCCATCCCCTTACCAACTCTAGTTTTTTTTGTCGTGCAAATATAACAGTATGTTGTGCTTGTGCAAATATAACCGTATGTTGTGCAAAATATAACCTAAGTCTAGTTTTTTTTCCATGTCACTACATTTTGGCGTGCAAATATAACCGTATGTTGTGCTTGTGCAAATATAACCCAAGTCTAGTTTTTTTTCGTGTCAATACATTTTGGCGTGCAAATATAACCGTACATTTTTACTTGTGCAAATATAACCGTATGTTGTGCAAATATAACCCAAGTCTAGTTTTTTTTCGTATCAATATATTTTGGCGTGCAAATATAACCGTACGTTGTGCTTGTGCAAATATAACCGTATGTTGTGCAAATATAACCCAAGTCTAGTTTTTTTTTTCGTGTCAATACATTTTGGCGTGCAAATATAACCATACGTTGTGTTTGTGCAAATATAACCATATGTTGTGCAAATATAACATTTTGTTGTGCAAATGTAATATATATTTTTTCCGCTTGTTTTTTCGTTTCAGCACTTTTCGTTGTGCAAATATAACGGTATGTTGTCCTCATATAATATTTTGTTGTGCAAATATAAATTTATGGTGTGCAAATATAAAAATAAAAATATAGTAGATGTGGATCACATAATAAAATATAGATAGTGTTTTTAATTCTCATATTCATGGGGTGATTTTTTTAATTTAACAAAAATTAAATCTCCTTCCTCACGGCAATTTCCATTCCTGTGTAAAATCCCTGGATCATCCATCTCGACTGCGTTGCCTCGTATTCTTCTCCATCCCTTGGATCTTCATCGAAGGAGCCACCATTGGAAGAGAGAAAGCACTGATTGGACCAACATAGATCTGATCGGAGTTGAGATTGGTGCAGGTTCCCGAGTTCGAGTTCCTCATTCGAGATTGGCGCCGGATCAGAGTCGAAGAGGAACAGGACGAATTGGATTTCTCCATAGATCGGAGTCGAATCGGATTTCGCCATAGATCGGCACCATAGATCGGAGTCGAATCTGATTGCAAATACTCCGCCTTCACCTTCAATGGCGGTCGATTGCAACTACTTCGCCTCCGATGAAGATTGTGGTAATTTGTCGAACTGTTGGAAACAGATCTGTGCCGGAAAACAGATCTAGAGGAAGATGGACGGATCGAGTCGCAATCGACGAGCAACGAGATTCATATTCAGATCGCAGTCTCTCTCCCATTCCGTCAGCGCAGTTCTCCTCTGCCGAAATCAACAGATGAAGAGAGATGGAGGAATATCTTGAGCGATAGAGGAGATGGAGGAAGGAGATCCCCAAATTATCCAATTTAGGGTTTGGTTCTTTTAAAAAATTAAGATGGACATTTCTCCAATTTGTCCGAAAACGTGGACACTCTCCTAATATGTACAAAAATTAAGTCACAGTGTGAAAATTTTGAAAATCGCTAAACATTAGACCTCAAATCGACAACAACTAAAAATCACTGAAACTCGACATGAAAAACAAACAATAAACCCTAAATCATAAACACTAAGGGTGTGTATGGACAACTAAAAAAGCTGTTAAAAATTAATCATTTGTGGGTGTTTATTTTTTAAACAGCTTTTTTGGTTGTTTGGATGACCAAAATAAACAAAAACGTGTTAAAAAATTTTGTTAAAAAATAAGCTACAAAATGGTGTTTATTTAGGTGTTTATTCTCCCTTTTATCTTATTTGGTTTGAAAGTACCACAATACCCCTAATAACAACCAAATAAACTCCACTTTTACAAATAAACTGTTTTTCTCCCCTACGGAGATTATCTTGTTGTTTAAATTTTTAACTCCTTTTACCAACGGTTTATAAATTTTACCCTGTTTATAATTTTATTCAGTTTATTACCCCGTCCCATACGAACCCTAAATGCTACCCTCAAATCCATAAATCTCAAAAAAAAATAAGAATAAAAACATTAAACCCTAAACCCTAATCGATAAACATTAGACCACAAATCACTGAAACCTAAATCGCTTAAGCTTAAAATGACAAAATAATTACAATAAACCCTAACACATAAACAGAAAACACTAACATTAACCGGCTCAACCTCAATATAATGAAAAATTGAAAACATTAAAGCATAAACCCTAATAAAAAAGACAATAAATGGAAAAGCGAAAAATAAACCTTTCGAATTTGCAGACATACCAAAAAATAGACTTGATATACTCCGAAATCGATCAACGAAATCGAACAAGTGAAGAGCGACCAGAGCGAAGAGCGAAGAACCGGAAGAAAGAACAACACAAAGCTAAAGTAAAAGGAAAACATACGCTTACAGCGAAAAACGGGCCAAAACACAACATTTTACACCATTTTACACGATAAGTGAATTTTACACGATAAGACTTTTTTACATCCAAATGCTTATATATAATTAAAATCAATAAAAAATTCTAAGAATATATTTATATTATATATTAACATTTATTTAAACCCAACATTAAAATAAATAGAACGATGAAAACATATAAGAATAAGAATATTAATATAAACTTTCTAGCACTACTTACTACTAGTGTAGTAGTGTATGTGGGCATACCGACCATCCATCCCTGCACCTAGTGACAACCATTCTCCCAATTTCCCATATGCAAGTGTTTTGCGCAATGTGTAGATGTGAACTGAACGATGCAGCCCATAAGGGGTTGTTAATTTGATGAGTAACACAGTAATCAGTATAGCTATGTCTAGCTGGGAATATTCACGCTAATCTCATATGATATGAACCGGAGGTACAAGCTTAGAAAGGTGACGTAAGCTGGCTTTCCTGCCTTGAGAGTTCAGAGTAATTAGAACTGTTATGCATTAAACCTAAGCTAATATCCGAAAGTAGTCTCTATTTGTACAAGTTGGTGTTTATGGATATGAATGGTACGTGTTGTAGTCCATCTTTACAATATCTCCCAGACCTGGTAAAGGTCCCCTTCAATTGCTAACGACCATTTTCGGTCACTTGGTGGCTCGTAGGGGTCAGGACCGATCTTCATTACCACCTTCTCATCAATGACTGCTGCATAGAGGTTGTCTTTTGCCTTGACTATTTTCACCTAAGAAGCAGAAAAGGGTTAATTTCTTGGTCAATAGCTGATCTTAGTTTGAATACTGGCACACGTTTCATCATCATGAGACTTGGATACCCACATCACTCCTGCAACTAAGCTTGTTCCTCCTCCTAACAGCGATAAGCGTACATATTTCTGCATGAAGGCCCGAGTAGAAGTGGTCGTAGAAGATTGATGGTGTCCCGGGGTGTGTAAGGATGTACGCATATCCTTGCATTTCCTTTCCAGTCGGAAATCTCCAATGCCCCTTCAAAAAGGATAAAAAGTAATTAACAGATAATAGGATAGTTAAATGCCGATTTCCCATAGATCCATGACTTTTAGAATGGATCGATGGTATGTGATCGTTAATGTAAGTTTGAAACCTGAGTAGATCCAGTGTCATGGTTCTCAATGAAGGTCACAGCACGCGATGGCCACCATCCGACAACTCCTGGAGGTTTCCCTTCTGGATCCTTTAATCGCCAGTATTGACGATCCTCCACCGCCTACATGAAAGAACACATTTAGAACTATACTCGGCATAAATTGGAGCCAAGAGCCATAGGTTACACTTACGCTATGAAGAATTCCTTTGGTAGTAACATCAAAAGCCCCAGAAAAACCTCCAGTGGCATTGATCCAGTCTATGATTCTTTGCCTATGTGCATTTTGATCATAATCCATCTCACTATACGTGTAGCTGAGTGAATCCCAATACTCGCCAACTGAAAAGTAAGGTTCGGTAGCATCCAAGTAATCCTTGACGTATCCTCCCCAGAATCCTCGGACGAAATCAAGTCTCCACCCATCATAGCCAACCTCATTCCTACAAGTTAAGAAATGTACGTCTCACCCAAAATAAGGCACTTAGAAGCCAAAGAAGAGGATAAACAAAGCAAGGGATCGATAAGTTCAAAGACACTAAACTTGAGCCACCGCATCCATTCCGCTATATCCCTCCTCACGAAATCTTGAGAATGATCGATATTTGGAGCGGCATGGAAGTTGTCTCCACTGCTCTTGTTTCCCCTACCCTGAAAATGAGGGTCATCCCCAACCACCGCGCGATCATCCCAATTTAAGCGACCTCCAAATATGTTCCAAATGCCATTTTGATTCTGGTACTCTGCACATCGGTGATTCAACACAACATCTCCAAGGACCTTTATGTTAACTTCATGGAATTTACTTATGACAGCCTTTAGTTCATCAACACTACCATACCTGGAGACGGACACAACAATACAAGAAAATAATTAGACTATAAAAGTAAATGTTTAAAACTAAAGATAACTTATTCCATGAAAAAAGCTTGCCTAGAGTTAAAATTGTATATAAGCTTGCCTAGAGTTCAAATTGTATAAATCCTTTGGCATGTAACCCTCAGGGGATATTGATTCGGTAGGAGGTGGCAACCAAATTATGGTGAAGCCGAGAGAAGACAAGTAGTCTGCTTTCTCATGAAGCTCCATGTACCATTTTCCAGATTTATGAGACTCCCAGTTGAATCCTTGACAGACGATTTCATACCCAGTTCCAGTCCCAGAGTGTAGCTGCACTGAAGGCTGCTTTGCTTTTGCGTCTTTACCCTTTTGTTTAGAAAAACTCGGTATATTAGTTCTGAAGATGCTGTAGGCTTGAGAAGCCAGCTTCTCTATCTCCGTGAGAAGGCTCTCTTGATGGTTTTTGCTTTTTCTAATCCACTTCTTTTCCGAGGAGATGTCACTCACTAATTCTCTTATGTTCTTTATAAGTCCGTTCGTGTATACACCATGCGAACTCTCTTGCTTCTTCTCTCCTTCAGAGGGTTTGGACACACCACTAGAATTCAACTTTTCTGAAGACTCGTCGTTATATTCCTCATTTTCAGCATTGACAATGGGAACACCAACTCCCTTGTCATCACCTTCCCCATCTTTTTCCTCATAACATGCTCTATATGGGCTTTTAAGTGGTATAAAGAAGTCCTTTCCCTTGTACTGCAACCAAGAACCATCACTTAGCCTAAGCAAGAAAAGGAATCCAGCAAAATCTTTCTCCAAAGTAAAATTTCCAACTCTTCCACTACCATCCTCTTTCTGCTGCAAGATTGAGTAAGCTTCATTGTCAGTCACAAATAGCTTATATCAGACACTATAAATGTAATAAAAGATTTTATTCCAGCAATCAATAAAACAAGGGTCAATTCAAAAAATGATACTCAAATATCATCCAATACTATCTTCCATAGTCATTTTTTGGGATATTGTATGTATTGTAAACATCAAAAGTCTTTGCTCATACTTGGCTTGTCAGCCTGTGTGGTGGTTGAGCTACTCAACTCATAGAGGGGCTTGCTTGTTTGTGACAATAATTTCAGAGAAATTTTGTAAATTGCACAAAATTTAAGCTAGAGTCAGCCTCAATATGAATTGAACTTAAAAATGTGCTCATATTGTGCTTATAAAAGGTGGAATGCTCACACTTCAATCAAACACTAGTTTCATAAGATGCTATGATAGGATACCTGCAATTTTGTGCGCAAGGCTTTATTCTTGAATACTTCGGTGTCTGGTGGATATGGTGAAGCTGGCACCCTCCATTCCTTCTGATCATCTTTGCAGACACCCCAATGAACCAATACATCCTCGAGTATGTCAACTTCAATACGCACAACATTTGTAGCCATCGCACCATATTTTTTAACAGAAACATGAATCGTATTCTCTAAAGGAACTTTTTTTTGCACGTCTTGCTCCTCGTGAATTGCCTGTAATAGCTTATGTGACCCATGGTTTTCTCCAGATCGCTCACTACTAGCAACATCTTCTAAATATCAAAGCAATCCCATAAAACGTGTCAGCTATTGTTCTTAGCTGGTTCATATACTTTTAGAGGAATGAAGATTTGTCTCAAAGATCTCATTAAAGGTGATGGAGTTTTGAGTTGTAACCTTCTTGAAGGTGATCAACAAGAGGCACCTTGAAGTCGCCCCCCATTTTCTTAAACCATGTTCCGGTCTCTTCATCCTGATTCATAGTAAGCGAAAAACAAACAAGGGTAACTAAAAAGAGGATGAATCAATGAAGACAAAATTAATAAAAACAACTCCAATTAGCTGAAACAAACCAACCTTGAGAACAAAGCTTATGGATGCAATGGGATTAGAGTTCTTAATATCAATCTCCACTTCGTGCAATCGGTCACCTTCATCCGTTAAAGTCTCGTTCATTGGTGTGTCTACACCATAATCCTGCAAAATCCACATGAACTGTCACTAATCCTCACATCCCACAAAGAGCAAGATAAACGTTTATTTCCTTTGTTAAGTAAAACATTTCATTTAGCGCTTTGCATAATTTTTCAACGGACTAACAAATACTTCAGCTAACCATTATACGTATACCATTATACCCTCATTTATTTATTACTGTTTTTAAAACTACCACTAGGTAACTTCATAGGAATTCAATTCCCGTAAATTGAAAATCATAGGAATTGAGAAATTGTGTTTGGTTTTGGATTATAGAAATTGAAATAAGAAAATAGAATTTTCCTATTAAAAAGGGTGGAATTGGAACTTACCTAGGGGGACTAAATAAGTGCACTTCCTCCAAAATGGGGAATTTAAATTCATGGGAATTCAACTTTCTGGGTTTTTCTGTAACAAAAAAAACCAACCAAACGCGGGTATTATCTCCAATTCCTGGGAATTTCTACTTCCTGGGTTTTTGGAATGTAAACCAAACGAGCTCTAAGATCATGTTACGTAAACAGAATGAAAATAAATTTTGTATTCGAAAATATATTGTATATAAGTTTTGTGAGTCCAGATGAGATAGGAATCCTATTTTTTTGTTTGAAAAATAAGATAGGAGAACTAATAATTAGAGGAGTATAGGGGGTATGGTTACCCATGTTCAAAAGGGTGATTGGAAGAGGGGGAAACAAAACCAATTTTGCATGAAAAGTTGGGAAAAGAGGATAATTATTAAAAAAAAATTTAACAATGTATCTTGAAGTATAAATGGACTACATCCATTTTGTTTTCCTTTTCCTTTCCAAATTTTAAACCTAACGAGCCCTTATAGAGTAACAAGAATCACATTCTAAATGAATCTGTTTTGCTTAATCAAGAGTGTAGCATTTTACTAACAAGAAAGAAACCTTGAAACGTCAACAACACACCTTTACAACAACAGAGCCCGAAGGCCTCATTCGACGAGGCGGCTGATCCCACTCACTACTTGGCACCAAAATACAAAAGCAACCATAACATGAATAAGATCATCAAGATCAAAATCTTAAGTCATTATGTATGCGAACAAACTCGTACTCAACAATAAAAAAAAATTAAATAAAGAACTAAGGATCATCTAAGTGAAGAAAGAACCTCCCATCGTCGCCAACAAATTGCACTCCCCATCGCAAAATCCACTTCCCGGGGAGATTGCAACTAACTGTCAATTGCCAATGCCCTTCTTCCTCCGCAGGATCCAACTTTGTGTAGATCTTCCCTTTGGCCTACAACACCTCTATCAACAAAATCCATAAACAGGAACAAAACACATGATCACACAAATCGAAATGAAATGCCTTCACAGTCGATTACAAACATGACACTCGATTTTGGGTGATCGACTATTTATTACTACTATTTAACATGAAGCATCTTAATCTCATCTGGCATCACTAGAAACCTCAACACCACATGATGAAATTGGGATAGCCATGTAAATCACTTCCTTCTCCATTGTTAAATGAATCAATAAAAAAACAGCTCCATTGTTAGTTAATCCATGTCATTATGTCACATCAACCATTTCATTTCTCTACGACCCCAACTATCATATTACCCCCCCCCCCCCCCCGTTATAACCACCACACCCCGACCAACCACCGCACTAACCTCCCTACTCAAGTATAAAATTATAGATAAATGTTATATTTTTAAAATCATAATTATTTTTATTTATTATTCATTTTTATATTTTTATTTTTTCAAATCATTTTTATATTTTCTAATTTATAACCTATAGTATACAATTAAAATCACAACTAATAAATCTATATTGTTGAATTAAATTGATAAATTTTAACAAATCAAGCTTAAGTTGCTGGCCTCATATATAATACTAGTAGATTATTCCTACAAATGCACTTTCAAACAGATTCTTGGATTTTTTTTTCCAAAATGGTCAAAAAAAGAAAAAAAACAATTGGGAAGTAGCCATGTAGAGAAAGTAATTTGGGATTTAGTCAAAATGTGGCTAAGTCACTGTTATAAACAGCGACTTTAGCTCATTTTTTTAAAATAATAAAGTCATTGTTTTAAATAGCGACTTATATATATTGTTTAATTTTTGGATATTTATTTAATTGAAATGGCTGAAAAAATTACTTATAGAAAAGTCATTATTTCAAACAGCGATTATGCTAGTATTTTTTTTTGGAGGGAGGGTTAAAAGTAGAGAAGGAAAGAGAACGAGGGAGAGGGAAGAAAACAAGACAGAAGAAAGAGATCGAGAGAGGAAAAGGGGAGGAGGTCTGATTACGTAGAGAAGGGAGGGGAGGGTGACTACATAGAGAGAGGAGTGTGAAATTGGATTCGAGATTACACAAAATCGTTGTTTTAAACGAAGACTCTGTTTTATATATATATATATATATATATATATATATATATATATATATATATATATATATATATATATATATATATATATATATATATATATATATATATTTTAAAAAAAAAGATTTTGCATATTTAATTAAATAAATATTCATAAAAGCATATTTAAGTCGTTGTTTTAAACAAGGCTTTATTATTATTTTTTTAATTTGTGCTAAAGTCGTTGTTTTGGCTAAATTCCAAATTATAGAAATGACTACTTCCCCATTTTTTTATTTTTTGACCATTTTGAAAAAAAAATCATAATAAGAAGAAGAAAAAAAACGGAAATTTCGCGAGGTACCCCTGGGGTATTGCAATTTTCGCGAGGTATACAACTCTTTTGCATATTTCGCGTGGTGCCCCTGAGGTTTTGAATTTTTTCGCCTCGCGCCCTTTTTTTGTTAAATTTAACGGATTCCGTTAGTTTTCCATTAAAAAAAAAAAGAAAGAAAGAAGGAAGGGACGGAAAGAAGGAGAAAGAAAGAAGGGACGCCATAACCGCCACCACAACTACCATCGACTGTCAAAACAGGTTGTCAGAATGCTCCGAGCAAACGACCAGCGACGCCGGCCCCATCTTTGAAGAGTTTATACCGATAAAAAGGGGATGCTTTTCCGTACAGGGCGGCGGGGAGGACGAAGAAGCTAACGAGATGATTGAACTTGAATCTCGCAAAATTTCCGCCGATTTTAATGACTGCGATGCCAAAGCCGACGCCGCTAAGCAACTGGATTGGCTCAGATCTGCTCAACTATGGAACCAATCTCCAGATCCGCCCACCACCACCACCGACGAGGTTCGCTTGGTCACTCAAATCCCTAAATCATCTTCTTTGCATAATCTCTATTTTTTATTGAAAATAACTTTTGAAATTTGGGTTCATGAGCTTCAGAAATCAAGCCAGCCGAGGAAGGTCTCGGTTGTGGAGATGAAGAACAACGGAGGCGCATTGCACCCTTTCCAGAACTCAATGGAGATCGCCACCACGGAGGCGCATTTCACCCTTTCCAGAAATCTGACCCCAGCGCCTGCGACCTCCGCATCCTCCACGGCGGAGAGGGGAGGCGACGGAATTGGAAAGAAGGAGGACGCCGCTGGTAAGGACGGAGGGCGGAAGTCGAGGCGGTGTTGGTCACCGGAGTTGCACCGGAGGTTCCTGAACGAAGGAGGACGGCGTCGCTTCTTTCTTTGTCTTTCTTTCCATTTCTTCTTTCTTTCTTTTTCTTTTTTTAATTGAAAACTGACGGAATCCGTTAAATTTAACAAGGAAGGTCACGAGGCGAAAAAATTCAAAACCTTAGGGGCACCACGCGAAATATGCAAAAGAGTTGTATATCTCGCGAAAATTGCAATACCCCAGAGGTACCTCGCGAAATTTCCGAAAAAAAAAATCATATTTGTAACATCAAATCAAATTGAAAGAGGCCGGGCTTACAATTTTGGTCCATTCCAAATGGAAGGTTTTGCTGTAAACGACGTCGTCACTGTCGGATACAGCCGAAGGGTCGGTCGCTCGAGCAATGACACAGGAAGATCTGGTGGTGGGTCCCATCTCGCGATCGGTCCATGTCAAGCTTCCGTTCCCACCAATTTTTAAGGGCATTGAGTTTGAAGGGTAAATCACCGAAAATCGTCCGGTTCCTCCTCCTTTGATAATTAATTTGGGAATTGATTTGGTTAGATGGCGATTGGCGCGGAGGAGAGATTGAGGAGCTATGCACGTCGACATTTTTGATGAGTTCGATCGGTGATGAAAGGATTCGAAACCCTTAGGAGATCGAAGTGAGAAAGATTAGAACTTTTCAAACGAAGATCATCTCAAATCGATCTATAAATGTGTTTTGGGAACTCTGAGCCATTGCTGAAATAGAATATCGAATTTTTTCTGATTTTTTTTATTATTAAAGCTTAATCTGATTTGAAATCGACAAACTACATCACTTAAATCATCACCATATCATTTCCTTTAAAGCTACAAATGCGCACGTATAACCATGTGTAAGGACTAACGATCATATACACGTTTTTTATCTTCAAGTGCCTTGATCAAACACATTACGGTACGGAGTATCATTTGGGTAAATTGCATAAAACCACCATTAAAATAGGGTATTCTCAAGAAACCACACGTAAATTTGAAAGTTACAAAAGGCCACACAAATTTGGTTATCTTTCAAAAAAACACCCATGAGGTTTTCTATGATTTTATATGTTGCCTGTAAAATTGTTCAATTATTAACTATATATTTCAAATAATGAATGAAGATGGAAGATTTCATAGTGTGTTAGTTACTGAAGTAGTTTTTTTTTAACAAAGGTAAGAATTTGGTTGGTAGTCATGTCCTGATTACCCACCAAACAAGACGTCCTTTTCAACGAGAGCCCTAAACTTTGGGTGAGTCGCGATCGACGCATCATCCATCAGGAGACCCAATGAACTTGCTTTGTCAGCCACTTGATTAATTTCCCAAAATATATGACAGACTGGAGCACACTCAAAGTCTTGAAGTAGGATGAGGTAGTCCGAAATTATCATCTCGATCTCCCAATGGCACCTCAAAACCCCTTTAAGAGAATTGATGACGATTAAGCTATCCCTTTTCCACTTCAATCTATCGAATTTCAAGCTCCTTGGCGGCGATCAACCTCAATCTAAGACCAAGGACTTCAACCATAAGTGCCGACACAGACCCACAACGAATGACATCAATCTTGAACATGACCAAAGGTATCTCATATGATAAAACATGTTGCCGCTTCACCTGTAATTAATTTCGAACAATCAAAATTAATCTTGGCTACACTTTTATGTGGCTTTTTCCATCTTATATTTCATTTTTTTTCCTTGCCTTTGGTGTAGTTCTTGGCTCCTTAGTTTCAATTTCTTCCCAAAAGAATTGTTTTAATTTCCCAGTTTTGTAATTGTTGTTTCAAGTATTCTATTTGTGACAGTTTGTTTGATAAGCTGGTTTCGTTGAATACAACTTTGTTTCAGAGTATACAGATTCCCCACCATAATGTGGCAAGCTATGCATGACTTATGTTTCGTTGCCATCGATGAAAAAATCTCAGTGACAATTTCCTTAACTTCATTGTCTTTCCTGGTGGATTCACTCTTATAACATGTGATTCAATAGTCATAATTAATTCCAAGGAGTGTCTACATTTGGTGAATAGGTGCTCATTATCTTCCATTGCGTGGGAGCAAAAGATGCAATCAAAGATGAACCGACACCTCTTTTTCACTAAGTCGTGCTTTCGTTGGTAGTCACTTTTGTATTAGCTTCCATAGGAAATTCTTTACGTTTGAGACGCATTCCATCTTCCCAACCCATGCATTCTCATTTCTTGGCGCTCTGGTATATTTCATAATCATGTTCAAAGTTGATGTCATGAAGAACCATCCATTTTGACTAGCTTTCCAGTAGAGTCTATCTCCTATTTCATTAATTGAGATGTTAATATTCAAATTGTTATCGATTATTACTATGTGTTGTTCGCTATCTCTAGGGTCTTCCCGCTAATGGCATTCTTCTATCCTGCAATAGCTCTATTTGGTTGACTGCTTTTTGCGACTCTGATTATGCAGCATGTCCTCTAACTCGCCGATCTCCAACGAGTTACTACATTAAACTCGGTGAGTCTCTGGTGTCCTGTAAGACAAAGAAACAAAGTACTATCTCTCGCTCTTCTACTGAAGTCGAGTATTGCGCTATGACAACCACTGCTTGTGAGCTTATTTGGCTAAAGTCTCTCCTCCGGTCTCTTGGCATTTGTCATGCCCTTCCCATGCATCTTTGGTGCGATAGTCAGACGGCTCTTCATATTACTACCAATCCCATTTTCGATGAGCACACCAAGGACATTGAGGTTGACTGCCATGTAGTTCGTGATCAAATCCTAGTTGGCGTCATCTCTCTCACACATTCGCTTTGCGAATCAACTTGTAGACATTCTCATGAAGCCTCTCGGACAACAACCGTTTCAGATTCCTTTGGCCAAGTTGGGCATTCGCAATCTTCATGCTCCAACTTAAGGGGGTATTGATAATATATATATATATATATATTAGATTTATCTTTTTGTAGATATATTAGGATAAGTTTTATATTCATTGCACACCAAGTTTATATATATGTATATATTCTCATGAAATCAACAAAAGAAAGCAAATTTGCCTTTCACAATTCTATAGTTACCTATGCCTGTTGACAATGCTGGAATTACCAAAAGTCTGACAAATCTATTTCAGGATTGCATTTCAGCTGATTGAAATGCATAATAAGCAACAAGTTAAACGAAAATCATTATCAATCAATAGGAAGATAAGTTTTATCTGAAAAGAAACAAACCATTTCAGCATTGCAGCATAACTATAGCTACACTTGGGGAAAAAAAGGGCTGACCTACGAACCCCAAGATTTAACCATACTTACGTAAAAACCACACACCATATTACCATACTATTGTTGCATCGTATAAGCCACGTCGTTATAAACGCCTACTGACCAAGAGAGTTGCCCTGAAGAAGGCCATCCCTTATCTGGGAAGCAATGTCCCTGACAGCACCAGGACCATGAGGAATGAACACCGAACAAGACTTGGAGGAAGCTCCTATCTCCCTAATAGTATCGAAGTACTGGGTCACCAGGACCATGTCCATAATATCCTTGGGAGTAGTTCCGGGCACATTTGTGGAGAAGTTGACAACACTTTCCCTGAGGCCATCCACGATAGCTTGGCGTTGCCTGGCTATACCGAGCCCAGCAAGGTACTTGGACTCAGCCTCTCCCTCAGCTTTCTTGATCTGGAGAATCTTCTCAGCTTCTGCTTTCTCATTTGCAGCCACTCTCATCCTCGCAGCTGGGGAGAGAAAAGGTGTTTAAACTGCTCATGGAAAAACTACTTCAAAGCCAAATGTGGAAGTTATAATGCTGTTAATGAAGTTTGTGCTAATATGTACCCTTCCTGAGTGACAAAAGTTTCCACAGCGTGATAGTGATTACCATAATTGAAATTAGGCAATTGATTAGATGAGAAAAGGATATAAAATGAAGGGTTATAATGAAGTGCTCAAAGTACCTGCATTGATTTCGTTCATTGCTCTCTTAACATGCACATCAGGCTCAATATCCACTATAAGAGTCTGGACTATCTCATATCCATAGGCTGACATTGCCTACATATCCCAATAATATGAAAGAAAGGTTCATTTTCTGATATGACGATATACTGCAGAGAGAACGGAAAAATCATAGAAGAATAGAGAGAGAAATAGAGGGCTTAAAACCTTCTCAAGCTCATCCTCCACAGCTTTCGCTATGTCATTCTTCTGCTCAAATGCATCATCCAAGTTTAACTTTGGTACACTTGCACGAATAACTAAGCATCAAATAAACCAAATCAGTACATCATTTCTGAGCCAAGAATTTGCAGCATATCACCTAGAAGAAACAATCTAGAGGGCAAAAGATGCTTTCATCTTCCTAAAACTTCAAAGAGAAGAGTGGGAGTATGAAAGTTTTAAAAACTTCTATTTATCGGTTCAGCCTCCATTTGTTATTGATACCAAGGGAATAATCTTCACCATAATTTTTTTTAATACATAGTAACTCATAAGAGGCGGGACCCACACCCAAATTCTACTATATGGACCCCTCCAAGCTAGATTTACTCCATATATAGTTCTAAATTAGATGATTAGCAAAATATAATGGGGGGGGGGGGGGGGGGTGGGGGAATGTGAAACTGTAATGATGAAGAAAAAAAAATGCATGGGCAGAATCATATTTTTTTTTTATTGAACCTACCAGCTAAAGGCCCAAGAAACTCAAAATAGCACCCAAGTAAACACAATCAATTCCAGTATGTAGTATAAATGTTTAGCTTATAATGAGAACACTGCTTCCTCTTGTATGGAATGATATCATGTTGCCCACATGCAAGTTTCACAATGCATAATGCAGCCTTATCAATGTGAAGATGAGAAGTAAATTCTGGGGTATGCACTACACATACCATCAAAGACATAAGCTTGGATCTGCTCTCTTGTGTTACTGAGTTTGTAGAAGGCATCTGATGCATTATCCCCCACTGCTCTATATTGAACGGATGCAACCACAGTCACAAACACATTGTCCTGAAGATAGGAAAACAATTATTTCTTCCAGATACATAACAAAGAGGACTGCCAAAACAATCTGCCTCATACTGTTGCATCAGCAAAAACAAAATGATAATAATTAAAAAAAAAAAGGCTTCTTAACTTTGCAAAAGAAAAGAGGCAAATAGAAACTTAACCACTTCTTCTCATAGGAACATGCACCATAGTCTAAAATGAGGATATATATGGAAGGCAATAGATACTAAAATGTCATTTTACCTAAGAACGTTATAGCTGACAGGCATATTTCACATAACAATAGAGAACACTGAAAATTAACCGTGTAGCATTAGTTCTTCTCTGTTATTTTAGTTACTAGTCTTATTATGAGCGTTTTCGCGATTTTAAAAAAAAATTGTATTTCACCATAAAACATTGAATTATATAGGTTGAAATTTAAATGAAGACTTTAATTTCTTTTAGTTTTGTTAAATGTTTACAAAAGTTTAAAAAAAGTTCATAAACTCTACAGAAAATACACATTATATATTAACCATACATGTTGGATTAAAATGTTGAGGTGCACAAGATTATTAAAATTTAGTTTCTCTTCCCTAAAATCTTATTACTCCCTCAGATCATGAACATAAGATGTTTGACTTTTTTACATGTATTTTAAGAAGCTAAAAACTATAAAATATTAATATTTTTTTATCAATATTTTAAAAAAATTAATAAACATTATTAATAAATATTAAATTTGTTTAAAAAAAATAAAAATTTAATATTTTATATAATGTTTTAACTCCTCAAAGTACATGTTGAATAGTAAAAAGTCTTATATATTAGATCGAAGGGAGTACTATATATCCTAAATAAAATAAATTACAACATTATTTTGTGTTTTGTGTTAGTGATAACATTATTATCTCAATTTTTTTTATAATAAATCTGATAAAAAGATCTTTAAAAAAATACTAAATAAAAGTAATTGAGATAATAAAGTTAATTATTTTTATTTTCGGGTTAGTGGTAAAACTATTAATTTAGTTATTTATTATAAATATGGTTAAATATCTTTAAAAATATGAAATAAAAAATTATATAAAAATATTTTCCCAATTTGATATTCTTCAATTCAAAATTGCCAAACCTAGATTTAGCTATTATGCTATTTTAATTACAACTAATCCTATTTATAATATTCTTTTTAATTTATCAAATTCAATTACATTTATTTAAATAAGTTATAAAATATTATCAATATTAACTAACCATATCCTACAATGTATTATTTTAATAAATTATAATTATTAGTATTAAATGAGGTGGCTTAAAAAAAATTCTCAAGAGACGGGATAGAGATAAATGAAAAGACGCACTTAAGCTAAATTGACTAAACTATGATACATGTATTCCAAACCTCTATTTTAGTATTCTTATATAGAGATCATGTTTACTTTAATAAAACCTTCTCCCATTTCCATACATTTCTTTTACAAATTAACATAAAAATTCATTGCCTAAGAAGTACCTAAATGATGTGGCTAAAAGATGGAGGTCATTTACTGACATGGCAAAAATAAGTTGGACCAAAAATGAACCAAAATATGACACATAATCAAATTCGGTTATTGATGATGTAAAATTGGATAGAAATTAAAGACGTCTATATTATGAAAATGGATATAAATTGAGAATTTTTTAGTTGGTTAAAAAATCATGGATTAAGAAGATTTCGGCATGTGGCATAGAGAACTTCTACTTTAGTGTTTTTAATATATATATCAATTCTTAATGGAAAACTTGAAAAATAAAAAGATAAATATTTACTATAATACCATATATAATGGCATGGAAAAAGAGTCATCTATGTTGTAAATTTATTGTTTAATATTATTTTACTGCCATTTATATCCCTGAATTTAATTTATATAAAACTAAAAGTGAATTGAAATATATCATGATTAGCTTTTTGATCAAGTAAATACGTAGTATTTACTTGATAAATACCTATCTTCTGATCGAAAAATAAATAAATACCTATCCACCTCTCTAGATATAGTTTGGTATAATATTCATTAATAAAAATATTCTTAAAATGTAATTACCCAAATATGATAACAATTTATTAATTAAATTAGTCAAACATTTTAATTAAGGTGTACACATGTTAAATGATGTGACTAAAAGATGGGATCATTACTCTAGATCTAGTTTGGTATAGTATTCATTAATAAAAATATTCTTAAAATGTAATTACCCAAATATGATAACGATTTATTAATTAAATTAATAAAAAAATTAATGAAGGTGTACACATGTGAAATGATATGGCTAAAAGATGGGATCATTAATTGACGCGACTAAAATAAGCGGGACCAAATTGAGTCAAAATGTGACATATAAGCAAATTCCACCAGAATCCAACACAAAGGATTTCACGCCTCTGTTTTAGTATTATATGTATTTTGACTTATAAGCTATTGCTGTGGGTGAATAGCATAAACTGTACTTCAAACAGACCTATAATTTTGTCAAATTTTGAAGCATCTGAAATTAACAACAACACAAAAAAACTTAAATGTGGTGGCATGTTTAACATGACAATATTCAGTAAAATTTTTAAGCATATGCCTTGAAAAAAGAGAACAAAAACACTTAACTCACTACATAAAGTAATTTTGCTGGTAAACATTTATCTTATATTGCCTTTTTTTACTGAGGTTTACTATGAAACAAACCTTGGTTTTAGTTTCACATCGAACATCAAGCTGCTTCACACGCAAGCTAAGAAGACCAGCTACCTGGCTCCCAAGACACCAAGGCACCCAGTGGCATCCTGGATCAAGTACTTCGTCAAACTTCCCAAATGTTTCTTTGATGGCAATAGTAGATTGATCCACCTGAATACACCCTAAAGCTTGCCCCATGGCTGAAAATAAAAGAAACCAAATCCGAATTCAGGAGCAACCAGAAAACGATATCAACTTCTACACTCAACCATACCAATTATGTCTGGCATATAATGCAAAGTTAATAGATTGCTTCATGGATCAACCAGAAAACAACATTAATGCATATGTAATTATGTAGAATGTTCCAGACATGTAGACAATTTGCATATCCATGATAATAAGATTCGATTAATTCCACTTCGGAGCAGCAAGAAAAATAAAACGAGATTAAACAAACAAATTAAATCCAAGAAGATCCATCTGTCATCCCCATAATAGAAGGCATCAGCAAGTAACCAAGCCAAATACCAGTACACAATTATCAGATATTTGTCTCAAATCAGGTTGAAAGTCAGAAAAAACTGAGTATGGACAGGACTAATTTTAATAATAGTTCTTGAGTTCTGGATTGACAACTTCCAAAACGATCAAAATTAGGGTGATAAAAGCAACAAAACTCATATAAAATTTAGCGATAAAATTGAGGGGGACGGAAGAAGAAGAAGAAGAAAACACAGCAACGGGAAATTTGACACACAATCGAAATCAAGTTCGCGCTCAAAATTGCGACCAATCAACAAGCACAACGAACAATTCACACCATAACTCACAGAAATTCAACACAGGAGAGCTATTAAATGCAAATCAAGAACAGTTATATGTCAGATCTGAAACTGAAGGTAAAGGGGGAAAAGCATCTATCTGAAACCTTCGAGTGAAGAGGAAACAGTTGAAGGTCGCGGTCAGAGTGAGAAGCAGAGAAAGAGAGGGTTTCACCTTTGCTGAGTTCTGGAGTGAGAAAGATCGATAGAGATGACAAGGACGGAGTATCAGTTTTTAAATCGGGAAACGGAAATCCGAGCTTTCAAGATACCATTTTTTTCTGTTACGACTTACAAGCAAATCAGATTACTTTTTTAAAACATTTTTTTATTAAAAAAAAGATAACTCAAAATAATATGAAGTGCTGTATCAATTTTTAATCGAAAATAAGAGCTCGTTTGGTTGACATTTCGAAAACCTAGGAATTAGAAATCACAGGAATTGGAGATAATATCAACGTTTGGTTGGTTTTTTGTTACAGAAAAACCCAGGAAGTTGAATTCCCGGGAATTTAAATTCCCCCATTTTGGAGGAAGTGCACTTAACTAGTCCTCACTAGGTAAGTTCTAATTCCACCCTAGGGCTCGTTTGGTTAAACATAGGAATTTCAATTCCTGGGAACTTACTTCATGGGAAATAGAATTCCCATGAATTCTACTTCTCGGGAAGTATGAAAATATGTTTGTTTGCAAATAAATTCCCATGAACTCAATTACTGCATTTTGTTTGGTTCAACACGGATATTTGACAGCAATTGTTTTTAAATTACTTTTATAACCTTTGTATGAAAATAAATTCATCTTATTAATAGGGACAAATTAGATATTTTTTTATGAAAATAATAAAATAAATAAAAGATTTGGGGAAGAAAAGGGGGAAGTAGATCTTACCCACCCCCTCATGGTAAGTTGAATTCCTCCATTTTGTAGGAATTCCAATTCCTAGGAATTCTAATTCCTGTGTTTTTTAGTTTAAAAAAATTATACCAAACGCATATATTGAAAGCCAATTCCTAGGAATTTCTACTTCCTAGGAAGTAAAAGTGTAACCAAACGATGCCAAAATCCAAAATCAAAATCCAAAATCAAACACAATTTCTCAGTTCCCATGATTTTCCATTTACGGGAATTGAATTCCTAGGAAGTTAACTTCCCGGGAACTATACTTCCCACGTTTAACCAAACGAGCCCTAATACGAACTTTAGTATTCACTAATCCATATACGAACTATGCCCATATTAACCCAAAATAATATAGTTCTCCATTCCGTCTATTTTTGCGGTGATTTTGTCCGCCAAAATACTTTTTGCTTTAGTATTTCCGGTGATTTCGCCCACCAAAAATATCTTCTCTATATTAACCCTAAACAATATGGTTCCCAATTATGACAACTTTCCCCGAAAAAATAACTGGAATTGAAAACCATATTATTTTGGGTTAATATGGGTATAGTTCATACATGAATTAGTTAAAATTAAAGTTCGTATTATTTTCAGTTAAAAGTTAATAGTTGATATTATTGTGAGTTATTTTTCCTTAAAAAAACTGAATAATTTGCTGGAAATAAATGAGATTATGAGAATCTATCGAAAATTCGATTAATAAAATCCATAATGTTGGACTATATGATTGTATAAGTTGTATAAGTCGGGAGATACATAAAAGCTAAATAGGGGTTAATTATAATCAGAACACACATAATTTACATCATACAAATTTCATTTTTCCTCTCATTTCTTCTCTTTGTCTGAGTATCAACATGGTATCAAGCTATTAGTTTTTTTTTCCGCTTCGTTTCATCATCTTCTTTCTTCTCTGATCATGGATTTGTCTGCGTCTTCTATAGTTGATCCTCATGATCCTCTGTACTTACATCCGTCAAACAATCCTAGATATATTCTCACAATGAAGGTCTTCGACGGTACTGGTTTCTTTCCCTTGTCATCATGCTATGGAGATTGCATTATCCGCAAGGAACAAGCTCGGTTTCGTCGACGGCGAGCTTGTTCGACCTGCTTCAGACTCCCTGCTTCTTCTCCTCTGGATCTAGAGGCGGATCCAAACGGGGGTATGTGGGGGTACGTGCTCCCACCCTCATCCGACGAACTCCATATATGTATTTTCCTCGTCGATAGCTTCGTTTTGACATATAATATGCATTAATCCGATATCTGAGTAAAAAGTTATGAATGTTTGAAAATTGAAGGTATATTAATCACTTTAAATCTTATTTAAACAACCCACAATGCTTTTATATTTTATTTAGATTGACATTCCTATACTATAATTTATCTTGATATCTTTGAAATGAGAGATTATATTACTCATTTCGGCAATTAGGTAAGAAGTTACGAAAGTTTAAATGAGGAAAAATGTCAGATTTTATATTTTGCAAGTTATTAGTAATGTTTCTAAAATGATGATCGAGGTAGGAGTTTACAAAGCTTTTGATTTGGTATATCGTCTCATCGAGTTTGTTTTAGTGTTACCGGTTGTAAAAATTATAGTGGAAAGAGCTTTATCTGTTATGAGTATTATCAAGTCATATTTACGCAAAAAGATAAAGACAAGATTTTCTCTTTGAGTGTTTTGTCTTCTAGGTTTGTGCAAAGGCAAGGCATCAAAGGTCCCCTTTTCCATGCAGTTCTATTTCTATTGCTCGTGCCTTTGACTTGATTCATGTAGATACTTGGGGCCTTACAACTCCTCAACTTATAATTGATTTCAGTATTTCTTAACAATTGTGGATGAGCACACAAGAGTTACCTGGACTCATTTGTTAAAATCTCGAAGAGATGTTTTCTCTATTTTTGTGGCAGTACATACAACATGTCCACACTCAGTTTGGTAGGCTGATCAAGGTTGTTCGTCCTAACAATGCCCCTATTTTTAGTACTCATTACATTGATTTTTTCAAATCCAAAGATATTATTCATCAGTCATCATGACCATACACTCCTCAGCAGAACGACGTTGTTGAAAGCAAGCATAAGTACCTTTTTGAAAATGCTCATGCTCTTCTATTTCAGTCCTCTCTTTTTAGCAGATTCTAGGGAGAATGTCTTCTGACTGCAACGTACCTTATCAATAGGTTTCCATCCAGGATTCGGGACAATGTATCTCCTTATGAAAGGCTTTAACGTCTCCTTCATACTCTCATTTGAGAGCCTTTGGCTACTTGGTTTATGCTTCTACTTTACCAGTTGAGAGAACTAAATTCATGCCTCGGGCTGCACCTTGTGTATTTTTAGGCTACCCTACACAAAAGAAAGCTTACAAGTTACATTGTCTTTCTATAATTCAGATCATTATCTCCCGAGATGTTTCTTTCCATGAAACCATTTTTTCCCTTTCACAAGCCTTCTTTGATCCCGACCATCTTCTAGTTCATACACACCAATTCCCATAGATGATCCTCCCATTGATCATGCTCCTGTACAACCCTCTTGTGCTCCTTCTTTTCCTACTAATGCTCCTTGTCCTCAGCCAAGAATATCATCCAAGACATCAGTTCATCCTTCATACTTACAAGACTATCGATCAATGCAACCTTGTCCTTTCTTCCCTTCATCCCTTCTCCTTTAATGCCCTTTTTTCTTCTTCTCAAAACCTTTTGACGAATCTGGCATCACTGGTTGAACCTTGTTATTATGAAGATGCGGTTATACATCCTGAATGGCAGCAAGCTATAACATCTGAGCTTAGTCCTCTTTACCAGAACAACACTTGGATATTGTTAATTTGCCAAAGGGTAAGAGACCAATTAGTTCTAAATGGGTTTACAAGATAACATTTTAGGCTAATGGTACCCTTGAAAGGCATAAGGTGAGATTGGTTATTAAAGGCTGCACCCAAAAGGCTGGGATTGACTATCAAGAAGCTTTTGCCATGTAGGAAAGATGACCACAATCCGGAGTTTGATTACTGTGGTTGTCAAGAGAGGCTGGTCTCTTTCACAACTCAACGTGAATAATGCCTTTCTACATAGGGATGTCGATACTGATGTATACATGAAAATTCCTCTTGGTATTCAGCATCTTCATCCCTGCAAAGTTTGTCATTTGAACAAATCCTTATACAACCTTGAACAGGCCTCTCACCAATGGTACAACAAATTATTCGATTCTTTGATTTCTCAAGGTTATGAACAGTTCATGAACGACTATTCAATGTTCTATAAGAAGAAATGGAGTTTATGTGTGTTCTTAGCTGTCTATCTTGATAAGATTCGGGTCATAGGCGACAACATCTTTGAGATTGAGCTATTAAAGAATATTCTGCATCACCAGTTCAACATCAAGGACTTGGGTCCCTTGAGTTATTTTTTGGGTATTGAATTCCTATCTCACAATAAAAGAATTTTAATGACAAAAGGAAATTTCTTCCAGAACTTTTGAAGGATTTCCCTCGAGATTCCAATCGTTCCGTTCTTAGTCTTCCTGATCATGCTTTTAAATTGGGTTTATCAATTGGGGATCCTATTCAAGATCCTACACAGTATCAGAAATTTGTTGGCAAACAGAATTTTCTTACAAATACTCGCCCGAATCTGTCATTCACAATACAACACCATTGTCAGTTTATGCAAACTCCGGCCGATATGCTTTGGAAAGCTTTACTTCATATTCTTCAATAACTCCATTGTACAATATGTCCATTCTTCTGGACAATTCTTCCAACTTTTAATTACATGCTTCATGTGACTCGAATTGGGTTGCATGTCCTATCACAAGAGGATGATAATGCATATTTTAGATAGGCATTATAGACAGATTTTATTGCATTTAAGTATTCATATTGCATGTGTTTTGTCTTATTTATATTGTCTTGCATTTGGAGTATTCAAGTTCGGAATCTACGCTATTTTGTGTTTATTTTGCAGTTTTATAATCCGAGCTTGAATGAAGGTTTGGGAGATCCAGAAGAGATGATTTTAGAGCATAAGAGAGGTTAAAGAAGGAGAATGAAGGGAGTTAAGGAGCACAACATTGAAGACAAAGAAGAATCACGACAATGCAATAGCGGCGCCCGCCGCTATTCCACCGGCGCCCTCCGGTCTTGCGTGATCAGAGATTACGATTTCGTTCGAAGATCTTATTATTAGTTTATTATTATTTTATTTACTAGGGTTTTTCACGACTCTATTTAGGTTATTTTCATTTACAACATTAGAGGTGGAGAACTTTGGAAGAGATTAATATTTCACTATTGTTACTTTGGCTATGCGTTGTTAAACTCATAGTTTCGCCTGTGATTCGAAGACATGGTTGGATGAATTGTGAAGATTTGATTTCATAATTGTTATTCATAAGTTTATTCATCATCTTTGTTTTTTTATTGAATTAGTATTTTCACATATTCTTTCTATGACCGATCATCTAGACAGAAACTGCATCTCTGCTAGCGATTCCTTTCTCTAGATTGGTTTCTTTGTAGCAAGCGAGGGAAATCGATCCCATGAAAGCATTGATTGTCTCTACAGGATGATGACTCTTATTTGGTATTGATTTTATGAAATTAGGGTTATAAGCTCTACTATAGGCAACCTTGTGACTCCTAATTGCATTAAATGGATATTGCTAATTGGTCATGTACTTTGGTAATTCATGTTGTTCTTTGTAGTGATACATTGAATGTAAGTGATTGTCTATGCTAGATTAATCTATTTAAACCAGGCATGGATAACTTTAAGAATAACAATGAAATCAATATAAGGATCATGAACTCTAACCATTGTCAAGAATTGCAGGTGAAGCGTTTTCCTCATATTATTATTACTTTATAATCATTACTTCTTTTTCTTATTTACTTGTTTGAATTGTTCGCTATAACTTTGTTGCTACTTGTTTGGAGAATCATCTTAAGAACCACGAATCAGTCTTCTCAGTGGGATCGACTCCTTACTTTTCTACTATACCAATATTTTGTTTAACATTGAGTTAGGATATAATTTGCATTTGGGGGACCAATACCAACAACACAATTACACCTAGTAAAAGCAGCCCGCTAGACGATCTATTAGTGGCTACCACATCACCCTCGGAGCTTCTCCTATTTCATGGAAATCTAAAAAGTAGGCTACTATCTCTTTGTCGTCGGCAGAAGTAGAGTACTACTCAATGAGGCGTATCACCACTGAACTTGCTTGGTTTAGCAGGTTATTTCATGAACTCAAGGTCCCGAACATCACTCATATTCCTCTCAAATGTTACAGTCAATCTGCCATTTACATTGCCAAAAATCTGGTCTTTCACAAATGTACAAAATATATAGACATCGATTCTCATTACGTTTTTACTCAACTCCTTGCTGGTCTCATCAAGTTGGTGGACGTTCCTACTCACACTCAGCTTGCCGACATCTTCATCAAGCCTTTACAAGGCCCTCTCCACTCCTCACCACCAACTTTTGGGGGGGGGGGGGGGGGGGTAGACTATATGATTTTATAAGTCGGGACATACATAGAAGCACTATAAATAGGGGTTAATTGTAATATGAACACACACGATTTACATAATGCATACTTCATTTTCCCTCTCTTTACTTCTCTCTGTCTGAGTATCAACGCCAAAAAAATAAGTTTATCCAATATATCTAGTGGCATCACGAATGGGGTAGGTTCTACATGGTGTTTTTCTAAGAAATAATTTGTCCAAATGTCTATTTTGATATAACTCTTTTGCTAAATGCCCACCATAATTTCACTTTTAAGTAAATGCCCAAAAGTTTTTCATAATTCCCCTTTTACCCATGCTTTTTGCTTTTCATAATCTCTTTGTTTGCTCCTTTTCGACGACGGTTTCACGCCTCCTCCTCTTTCTCTCATTGTTTATCCTTGAACTTCTTTCATAGTTCAACTGCTTTCATCTTCCATTTAGATTTCGTGTCTCTTTTTCTTCTTATAATGGCATTGTCAAGAGGTACTCTTTCAATGCTATTGCAATCTAATGCGGATTTTGGTTAGGTTTTTGTAATTTCTGTTTCCATTTGGACTTCTCCTTCCATTTTCTACATATTCTTCTTTGCTTCTCTTCATTTCGTTGTTTATTTTGGTCTGATTTTTGTGATTTTATCCTTTTACGCAATAGTCAGGGTTTGTGTTTTTTTTTCTATAAGGTTTATCCGTTTGCACTATGATGCATTGTTTTTTCCTTGAACTAATTTTGTCTCAAAATTTGCATTTGGGGGCATTTGTTGTATCTCATTATTATGCTTGGTTACAGTAGGTTACCTGTTTGGTGACAATATGATATATGATGTTCTTCTTCTTCTTTAATGATACTTGCTTTTATGGTTATAGTATTTTTTTATGTGATATATGTTGTTTTGTTTCATTATACACCATATGGAGATTTGTTATTTCTCTTACTGTTTTATTGTTACAGTTGATTATTTGTGTAGTGACAATATGATATATGCTGTTGTTTTTGTTCTTTGGTGACACTTGTTTTTATGGTTACATTATTTTCTTTCTTTTATGTTATTTATGTTGTTTTGTGACATTATATTCCATATGGAGAATTGTTGTTTCTCTCACTGTTTTATGGTTATGGTTGATTAATTACTTGTGTGGTGACAATATTTCATATGATGTTCTTCTTGCTCTTTGATAACACTTGTTTTTTGTGGTGATAATATTTTCTTTAATGTAGTTCATTATATTAGGTGACATTATCTTTCATATGGTGACACTGAATTCATGTTTACTTATTTATTTCAATATCACTATATTATTCAAGTAAAGAGATATTTTTGTATATAAGGAACCTTCTCCTTTGTGCCGTCATTTGCTCATGAACCTGCTTTATTGATGTTCGTTGTCCTTATGAAAAAAGCATTTTATTGCACACATTAATGTGTACTCAAAGCCTGCTATTATCAATGTCATTCGAAAGGGCTTGTTTGCATCTGATTGACTACCCTTATTGATGGATGTTTTGGTTCTATTATGCGTGTTGGTGATCCTGTATTTGTATCCACAGATTCTCCACCACATGCTTCTACATAAAGTTGATAATCAGAAAGATAATGACATTTGGTTTCAAGTTGGACATCATTTGTTAAGGTTCTCGCTCACTGAGTTTTGCTTTGTAACTGGTTTGAACTGGGAAGAGAATGGTGTTGATAAGTCTAATTCTCCTCACGTGGTATGGAGGATTTTTTGGGAGTCTCTAAGTGCACTTTTGATGCTCTTCTCAACATTTTCATCAAGGAACCAAGGCTATCCTAGAAGAAACTTTTCCTAGCGTACTTGTTATTGATTGAGGGTGTTTTACTCCCTTTATGTTCTAAGTGTCTTGTCCGACAATCTATATTGATCTTGTATGTGATTTGGATAGTTTTTCTTTATCCTTTTGTGCATGTTGTCTTTTTGGAAACACTTTATTTTTTGAAGATAGCTTTGAGATCTAACCAAGTCAATAAAAGTTCAAGATTTGGTTACAATTTGCTAGGTTATCCCTTAGCATTTCAGGTATTTCTCTTCCATTTACTTTTATTTTCCAAGTTTTTTCTATTATTATTATTCTTTTATTCCATTTTTGTCTTTATTGTTGTTTTGTTCTCAAGTTTCGATTTTAGAAGCAATTCTCAAGCTTTCTTCCATCACAAGATAATTTTTCCAGTTGATTTTTTGTTTCGTTAAGGGTTACCTGTGATGTCTATGCTTTTAGTCATATTTTATAGTGTCTTTTATGTCAATTTGAGTCTTTTTCTTTTAGTTTTAGGTTAGGTTTAGTGTAGTTTGAGTAGGTTTTTGTATTTTATGAGATATGGAGGTCTACACAAGCTATTATTGTGTTGTATAGGTTTTTGAAGCTGTTTAGAAGCCATTTTATAGCATGAGAAGAAGCGCAAGAAAGTTAGAAGAATGTAAGAAAAAGAATGAAAGTAAACAGAGCAATAACGAAGGAGAAAAGAGCAAAATAGTGAGCCAAACTGAGCCCTAACGGGGCGGAACCAAGCTAGAGAAGGAGCCAAACCGAATCGGATTAAGAGAAGTGAGACAAAGAGAAAACAGTGAGTGTACTGAGGCACCTACCGAGCACTTGAGCCTTAGTACCGCTATGAGATGACAGTGAGTGAGTGTACCGAGGCCCTTTAGTACTGAGGGGCCTTGGGTCGGTATATGCCGTCTGCGCACAATATCTGTCTGGATTTTATCCCAGTTTTAGGTAGATCTATGTAGATCTTTTTAATCCAATTTTTACTAAGATAGAATTAGGTTTTCTAGTATAAATAGAACCCTTTAAGGTTGATTTAGGACACACAATATTACACAGCAAAATCAGAGAGTTTACAACGGCTGGTTTTAGGGTTTTTTAGGCGAAATAGAGAGCTTTTCAAGGCATTTTCTTAGGCAAAATTTTGAGAGACGTTGTAAGGCTGTCAAGACGCGATTTCGAAGTTGTTTCCAGATTTAAATTTCTATTTTTTTCTTCTGATTTTCATGAATTTTATTTTATTCACCATGAATATGTGCGAGATGTGCGAGTAGTCGCTTTTCTAGGGTTGGGGTGATCCCAATTTTAATCATGTATACATCCATGAATTTAGTGCTTTTATCTATCCCTTGTGCTTAAGTATCTTGCGAAAGTTAGGGAATTTTCTCATTTGCAATTAAATTGAAAGAGATAATTGCGAATTGAATAGTAATTAGGGTTTTGATATGAATGTTTTGAATAACCTAATTAGGATAATTGTTAAAGTTGATTAATTTGATGAAAATTGGTTGATTTCTTTACTAGGGTTTATGAAAGCTAGCCTATTTAATAGATAAAAGTGCATTTTTGTGTGATTTGTGGTGTTTTCATGCATGATTGACGTTGTGGGGAACCTTAAACCTTAGAATTCTTTTATATTGAATTTCTTCAAAAAATCAGCCACTTTGAACCCTTAAAAAAACCCTACTTTCCAACTCTCATTGCAACTTCTTTGCTCTTATAAATAACTAAAATAAGGAATTGACTATCTCCTTGTGAATGAACTTGACTCTACTATACTATAGCGGGGTGTTGACCTTATAAATTTATTTGATTGAAAAACCCTCTCATCTAATTGGCGTTGTTGCTGGGGAGATTTCATTCGTGCCAAATTTTAGTTACAATTATGGTTTTGTTATAGCCCACCCCTTACTTTTAATTCTTTGTTCTTTGTTTTTGTCTTTGCTTTTAGTTTATGCCGTCAAGGTGTCGGATGCTTAACTTCGATTTCAAAATTGATCCCGAACCTGAGCTTTCTTTTAACGGTAGAAAACGAGAAAGTAGGACAATGGCAGAAGATACCGCAGGCGGCAATGGACGCAACAATGTCAACATGGCTACCAAGACGGCCAAACTTCGTCGTCAGATGGAGAAGCTGCAGACATCCAGTGATACCAAAAAGGCGAATGCTACTCGCCTCTAGGAGCAACTACATTCTATCCCAAGGAATGCAAAGCCATATATACACCCAGAACTGAGGGTGCTTGAGTCTGCGATAGTGCTGCTCGACATTGAGCATAAATTTGAGATTAAGTCTCGATCATTTTATTTCTTTGATTATGAGATCCCAATTTGAAGGGAAATATCATGAATTCCCTATGGAGCACGTCAAGAACTTTACTAATTTATATGATACTATTTTTTCTTTTTATTTTTCCTTAGAGCCACGTACTAAAGTACAAAATGTGAGGAAATAAAGCATATAACATTAAATCTTTATTTGAAACTTTTCGACATTAAGCATAAACCATAGCTTTCCCTTTCTCCAAATAAATCACCTATAACCAACTCTAATCATAATTCCCAGAGGGTCAGGCTTATTATTAGCTAAAGATATATTATACTTTGGAGAGCTTTCAAAGAAAAAGGCTAAAGGCTCTGTATTGGCTTCAAATAAAGGTTTAACATAGGGTAGATATAGATATATAGGGCTAAAAGGTGCCTCAATCATGTGAAACTTATAAGTAATGAATATGTATCATAATTGGTCTCAATAATAAACAATTATGTCAATACTCGGAGATTAATGTATACGAAGATTAAATCACACAGCAAAAACAGAGCGAATAAATGTAATCCCTATAAGGACAAAAATTCTTACATGGATAAGTTTTTGTTGGATTTCAATCATGCCTAGGATCTTAGATCATACATGCTCAATTACGTCTACCTAATAAGTTTCACATAGAAAAAAAACAAATTTTACTTGACAAGGCTTAAATTAATTCAAACATGCTATGAGATTTATATGATTAATCTTTCAAAATTATGTATTTGAGAACTAAGATAGATGGGTATTTGAATAATGACACAATTTTATGCATGATATTTTTGGTATTTTTGACTTTTTTTTTCTTTTGATTTTCTTAATTTTTTTATCCAATATTGTCAATATGCAAAACAATTCAAATATGCTCTAAATGCATGCAAAATTAGACTCTGGACTTAGATAAACCCTCTTTACCTCACTTAAACTTTTCATTGTCCCCAATTAACAAACATAGAGGGATAACAAAGAAAAATAAAAAGAAAAATAATGAAATAAAAGACACAAGGGGAGAATATGGGTGACTAATCGCTTCATTGTTCTTGGGGAAAGTATGGCTCGAGCACTTCTAATTTGAGCAGCCTTTGGCGTATTTCTCATACTCCTGGCTTTGTGGCTTCTGTGAGTGTACTATGACTTGCTTTCATGAGCCGCTAATGTAGCTCCTTGTTGAGGGCTTCTAGTGTCCCTATTTTCCATTCCATTTCTAGGAGCATTATTTCTTTACAGATAGCAATGGTCTCTTCCTGTCTTGCATTGAGAGCAGTAGCTGACTGTGCTATCTTCATGAATGGGAGACCTTTTACTGGAGGTAGATAGAAATATGCGATCTTCTTGGCCTTTGGTATTATCATTGGAAAGGACAAGATGTGCCCTGCCTTTGACTTCCATAAGAACGAGTGGTCTAGGATGCATGTAATGCACAAGTAGTCTATAGTACACCCATTAAGAAACATCCATTTCTTGCGGGGGTGAGATACTCATAATCCAATTTTAACTAGTTGGCCAATAGGATGATCAATCCTTTGAAGCCTACGGTGATGTGATGTCTTTGTCTCCCTACATCACTTTGTAGTTGTCCACTATTAGCTCCGACCAAAATGGGACTACTTTTGCCTTCGAATTCAAACAATAGATCAGGCTCCAATCTCAGATTGAGAACAACTCGATGTCTAGGCTCCAATCTCTGATTTAGAACAACTCAGTGTCTAGAGGCCCAAAGAACGTACTATTCAAGACCGTTAGGCATAGTCATAGTGGTGGGTGAGTGATACTACTATCATAGTTTCTGTGTCATGCCAGTGCTTCCTTTCTGGTGGCATGCTTCCATGTCTTAATCAGATCTGAGCTTTCAATGTTGTTCCTTCATTTAATAGGAGGGTTCATGCTCATTCCAAAAGCCTACTTTAGTTTCGTTTGTGTGATCTTGAAGCGTCTCCCTTGGAATGAGAATCTCAAGGATGGTTCTCCCGAGACTTCTAGCGTGGCCAACAATTCCAGAGTGGGATCTGGATAGGTAAGCGAAGCCATTTAAAGAAATCTCTCGATTCCTCCTTTTATAGTAGTTCTTGCACGTTCTCAAGCAAATCTAAATCGCGTAAAGCATTTGGATCAAAGAATTGGGTTGAAGAGAACGTGCATGTTTCCAAAGAATCCTACTTTGTTCTTTCATGAGGTCTTAAGTTATCAGGGATAATCATACTCTCAGCTCTAGACATGATTTGGGAGAGATAGAAAAAGAAATATTAGGAGAAATCTCACCAAAACTTCGATTGAAAACTAGAAGAAACAAAACTCAGTAGGATCGACGGGCGCTGATGGGTATCGATGGGAACTGAGGGGTATTAGCAGGCGTCGAGGGGTATCGTTGGGTGCCATGGGCTGGGTTTGGGTTCATCTGCTCTTCGGTTTTCATCGAGTTTTGATTAAGAAAAGCTTTAATTCTTTAACTTCTCTCCCAAAACAAACCTTTTCTTTGAAGCGGCTCGATTGTATGCTATGAGAACTCAAGAAAAACTAGGTTAGGGTGGATTAAACTAGGATGAATTATGTGTGTGTGTATATATATATATATATATATATATATATATATATATATATATATGGTGTGATTCGGGTGTATACACTCCTTAGAGCACTTTTATCGGTTAACTATTGAAGATGCTTAAGTAAAAAAATATAAAATATTGAGGTCGGAGGTACTCCAGATGCTTGTGCGATACTAAATTGGTATCGATGCTTTGGGGTAGTAATTAAAGCTGTGACAGATTTTATTTCCTTTTTTTCGGAAATTAAAAGCAAAAACGACGTCGTTTTGGGGTAAATTTTTACAAAACACTGCGTTTGAATTAGGGTGAGCTGACGCACATGTGTAGAGGGCAGAGATAGGTGGTGCATCAACACAGGAGGATGGACGAGCGGCTGAGATTGAAAGGCACGGATGACTGAGATGCAATCTGGCCGATTTAAATTAAATTCAAATAATGCTAATTTCGTTATGTAAAATGTAGAAAAAAATTATAAAAATTACCATAATACTAGATTCATTTTTCTCTACACATATACATCAAATTTGAATATGTTTCGACGTAATTTGAAAAAATGATTTATTTTGATATAATTATATTGTAATTTTGCTCAGTAAATTGGATCTTGGTCAATTGGTGTTCGATTGCTTATTATAATACCTTTCCGGATAGGGAATCATGTCACAAACAACACTCACCGCTACACCATGACTTACGGGGGTTTTATGCCATTTCAGGTCATTTTAGGGCTCAAATTAGGGTTTTACTGTGTTCGAAACTTTCTGCCAATTTTCGAAACTTCATACCGAGTCCAGTTAATTTTTTTTAGTTCGTATAACACACTTAATTGAATGTTTGGAGGATGTAAAAATGTGGTCAAGCCATTTGTGACATTTGTATAAATGATCTGTATAGATGAAGTGTGTTGTCCCGTCAAATTTAGATGTATTGAGTAGTCTTGTCTCCTCAGTTGGACTGTGTTCTGATTTTGCCTATAAAAACCTATCATCACAACCATTTCAGAACACACCAATTCTTCTTCATCTTCTTCTCATCATGGATCCATCTCAAAATCAAGCTGATAATTTCTTCTTATCTGGATTGAGCAATATGTCCCTTTCTTCATAATATGGGCTAGGCTATTACGAGCAACTTCTATTTTCAAACCCACAAAATCTTACCCCAGACACTGTTGGAAGTGAAAATTCACAACAATCCCAACCTATCCCAACTTATAGCACCCAACAAGGTGTCGGTTCTAGTTCTCGAGGTCGAGGTCGTCTCAGTGCGCGTGGGCGAGGTCGTGCCGGGGCTCGTGGTTCAGGTCGTGGTGAAGTTGGAGAAGGTACTAATGCAATTCGTTCTTCTCGCTCCACTTGGAGTATGGAAGACGATAATCTTCTCGTTAGCGCTTGGATAAACATCTCGACTCACGCGGTCATCAACACCGACCAAGATTCAAATGCATTTAGGGACAGAATCGGAGCCTTCTATGAGAAGTATAGAAAACCACACCAAGTGAAAAGAGATGGAAAGAAATGTAAAGCGCACTGGAAAAAAAAATCAATTCGAATGTAGCTAAGTTTGTTGGTTGTTTTCAGGAGGCAAGTCGAATGAGAGCTTCTGGCGAGGCGGACAAGGATGTCATTACGAGGGCACATGAGCTTTATGCTTCAAGGACTGATGGAAAGCGATTCAAAGAGGAGCATGCATGGGTACTACTGCGTGATGAGCCGAAGTGGAGTATTGATTATTTAGATAAAATCAATCGTTACAATGTAAGTAGTGAGAGTTCGAAGAGATCTCGAACAACTGGTCGAGAGGATACCTCGGGTTCAGATACTCCCACGAGTGTCTTTACCGTCAATCCTATTCAGCGTCCAATGGGCATCAAGAAATCCAAGAGAAAAGGAAAAGAAGTCATGTCATCCGATCAAGCTGCATAGAGAGAGTTTTCCCTCGAACATGCAAATGAAGAAGCAGAAAAGTTCAAACAAATTTATGAGTTGCAGATGGCAAAGAAGGTTCGCAAGAGGGAGAAGGTGCGAGGGTACACGCGAGTGAAGAAGATGGACTTGCTTAGTCGACTCATGGCAACTCCAAATCTTCCACCGGAAGGTGAAAATCTCAAAATGAAGTTATTCAAGGAGCTTGCAGAGGAATCTTTCCCATGAGAGATCAAAGCTTAAGTTCATTCGTTTTTATGGATGTTTCCTTCCTGTAATGCATGTTTCCTTCATGTAACACATGTTTCCCTTCCTGTATTGCATGTTTCCTTAATGTAATGCATGTTTCTTGAATTTAATGCATGTGAACTTCATGTAATGGAAGTTATCTTTATTTAAAATGTTGTGTCATTTTTAAATTTTGAATCTGCATGTGATAGAGAGTTGTGGGTTTGTGGCAGAGCGTTGTCTATTCAATTTCAATCTTCGAGATTCCAAAATCTGAAACTGCATGTGATAGAGAGTTGTCGGTTTGGAGAAGGGTATTGTCAATTCAATTTCAGTCTTCGAGATTCCAAAATATGAAATTGCATGTGATAAAGATTTGTCGGTTTGGAGAAGGGTGTTGTCAATTCAATTTCAGTCTTCGAGATTCCAAAATCTGAAATTGCATGTGATAAAGATTTGTCGATTTGGAGAAGGGTGTTGTCAATTCAATTTCAGTCTTCGAGATTTCAAAATCTGAAATTTGAATTATAAAATATGAATTTTGAAATGTGACTTCCAATTTTCTATATAAATGAACATTCCATACTTTGAAGAAAATCATACCACATCCCGAACTCATCCCTTCCCAAAGCACCAAAAAATGGCTAGCCCTGATTCAGATTCTTCAAACACAAACCCTTTCTTTTCTAGCAGTAGCTCTGACGGAGACGGCGAGCTTCAATCTTGCTTTGAAGCATGGAAAGCTGCTATTGTTCGAGTTCAAGAAACTTTTCAATAACCTGAAAGTTCAAGAACGAGACGTCGCCGCACCCACATTGAAAGAGGGAGGGAGAGAGGCTTCGCTCAATTGTCAAGCGATTACTTCTCGGAGGTGTCAACCTACCCAGATGAGGTCTTCCGTCGCAGGTTCAGGATGAGTAAGGGGGTTTTCAACCGCATCGTTCAACGTTTGGAATCGGAGATGGTGTACTTCCAGCAACGACCGGATTGCACCGGGCGGATGGGCATTTCTGGATTGCAGAAAATCACAAGTGCAATTCGCATTCTGGCATATGGCCTTGCTGCTGATGCTTGTGATGAATACCTTCGTCTATCAGGGGCCACAACAAGATTGTGCTTATCACATTTTGTTGATGGAATCATCAACTTTTTTGGAGACGAGTACCTTCGATGGCTAAATGCAGCAGACATACAACGTCTACTGAGCGTAGGAGAGTCTCGTGGTTTTCCACGGATGTTGGGTAGCATTGATTTTATGCATTGGGCTTCGAAGAATTGCCCAACTGGATGGAAAGGTAAATTGGCGAGTGGATATCATGGCCATCCAACAATTATACTCAAGGCTGTTGCATCCTACGACCTATGGATATGGCATGCTTTCTTCGGAGTCCCAGGTACAAATAATGATATTAACGTTCTTGATCGATCCCCTGTTTTTGATCATATTATAAACATTTTTTGGAAATAATTGTTATAGAATGGTATATTCTTAAATTGAATTGGTAAAAAAAGATGGATTGTGAGATGCTAAGGATGCTATTGTTAAATTGGAAAAAGTGAGGAAGGGATGCTATGCTGATGTGGCGGAGAGAGATGAATAAAAAAAATAGTAATTTTAGTATCTTGAATAATAACTGATAAACATGGCCTTAGAATGTACATTGTATACAAATCTGAGCATTTGATTGAAAGAAAATGAAAAACCGTGATTAAAAGGGATTTTTTTAATATGGTGGGACCCATGTGCCCAAAATAAAACCAAACTCATTTTCTTTTTGCGTGTGATCCACCCACCCACCATACCCCATTCTTGCCTTTTTTTAAAAAAAATTTTTGGCCAACTGCTTTTTTTTAAAAATATTTTGTGAACAATAAATTATTATTATTATTTTTTTGATTAGGTAAGAATTCGGTTGTGTCACGAGACACTAATCGATAGCATCCTTTCGGATGAGGTCGAGTAGACCTTGATCATTTAGCATATTAGGGTTACTGGTAAAACGGCCAAGGTGTGCAACCTTGTCGGCCACTCGATTACCATCACGAAGTATATGAGAGAAAACAACTTCTTTGAACCCTCGAAGTAATATACAGATTTCCGACATAATGATTTCAATTTCCCATGGACATGGTATACCAGCTCTTAGGTAATTTATGATGATTAGAGAATCTCCTTCAATGATAATTTTCTCCAAATGTATTTCTTTAGCCGCGAGAACACCCAAACGAAGAGCAAGAGCTTCCGCAACCAAGGGTGTTTGAGAGCCAACTCTAGCAGAACCAAGTGTCAGTGGTGATCCGTCGCAGTCCCGAATAATGAATCCAATGCTGCTGTCATTGTTTGACGGTGATGAGCCATCAAAATTTAATTTACAGAAACCTCGGGGAGGTTTTCTCCATCTCTTATTTTTGGATTCATGGTTATTATTATCTCTCATGGAGCCTAAGTTTGCTTTTGTATCCTTATCCCGGTCAAACAATTTGGTCGCTTTTGTCCAGTTGTTCATATGGAATTCAGTAATATACTTATATTTATCCAAGGACGGAAGCTTCTCTTGTCTAAAAACAAATTGATTACGTGTTAGCCATATTGTCCACCAATTGAAGGCCATTTCCTGTTTTTGTATAACAGATAACTTGTTTGAAAGTATTGCCAAAATCGGTTTCATGTCCCTTGACTTTTGGATTGATTCCTTAATTTGTGTTTGAGTTTGTCTATCTAGTTTTGCATAGAATACATTGTATTGGCATTCACAAAAGAGATGAACTACATCTTCCTCATGGTGGTTACAGATTGGACAGTAGGGGGGGATTGACACTCCTTGTCTAGACAATCTGGACGCCGTTGGCAGCCCGTTATGATTTATTTTCCACAGAAAGTTTTTAATTTTAGGTGGTATGTCTAACTTTCAAATCCAGCTATTCTCATCATGTGCTATTGTCGTAGTGTTCGTGACTAATTTATATGCACTTGAAGTTGTGAACTAGCCTTTTTTATCGGGCCACCAGTACAACCTATCCTCCATGTTCGTGGCAGGAATGGAGACATTTGCTATTTTGTCTACAAGATCTCTCGGTAAAATGCTACTCAACTTGCGTGTATCCCAAATACCATTTGTCAAATATTTATCCACTGTTTCGTCGAAGTTTATGTTCTCAGAGTTGGTGCAACGATGACTCAAATTAGGCATGTTATTCCATTTGTCCTTCCAAAATTTTATAGATTTTCCATTACCTATAGACCACACTAGGCCATTTTTAAATACCGGAATTAGTTTCCGCAGTTGCGTCCATTGCCATGATGCGTTTTCCTTACCCTCATAGTTCAAAACATGTGCTGCTTTTAGGTATTTGTATTGGATAATATTCACCCAGGTATTGCTCGGTTCTTCCAGAATTTTCCACAGTAGCTTGAGCTGCAATGCTTCATTCATGTGTTTGGACTTTCTAATTCCCACTCCGCCGGCCACCTTTGGCTTACAGATTTTATCCCAGCTGATAAGGGGTTTGTATTGTAGGTCTTTGTTCCAGAAGAAAGACCGATTGAGCTGGTCTAGGTTCTGGTGAATTTTCGATGGAAGCATAAAACTTTGCATAGCATATAGGGGTTTTGACGTAAGATTTGTATTAATAAGTGTAGATCTACCCTGTTGAGATAGAGAATCTGCCCTCCATTTTGTTAGTTGATTCTTAGTGTTAATGATTATTTCCTCAAACGTAGATTTATTGACTTTTCCGGTCACTATTGGGCATCCAAGGTATTTATCTAATTTGACTTGTTTCGAGATATTCAGACATCCTTCGATCTCCGAGATGCGTTGTCTAGGAATACCAGACGTACATTGGAAAGCAGATTTATGATAGTTAACTTTCTGTCCTGAAATCTGGCAATATTCATCTATAATCTTTCTCATCTTTTGACAAGCCGTCATATTTCCTTTGGAAAAGAGGATAATATCATCTGCGAATGCCAAAAATGGTATTTGAAGACCATTTTTCCCAAAAGAGAACCCAATGTTACTATTCCTAATAGATGATTCATAAGATAATTTTCTTGCCAGAACCTCTGCACCCAAGATAAATAGAAATGGTGAGAGGGGGTCCCCCTGTCTTAGGCCTCTAGAAGGGTAGAAAATTTCAGTAGGTCCATTGTTGACTAGAACTGAGAAGGAAACTGTGGTTACACATTCCATGATCAAATCAATGAATTTATCGTGGAACCCAAACTTTTTTATGACAGAGTCAGTGAACGACCAGTCTACCCTGTCATAAGCTTTTTCCATATCCAGCTTAATAGCTAGTCATCCATCTATTCCTTTCCTGTTCTTAAATGAGTGGAAGATTTCGTGCGCAATAAGCACATTGTCTTGAATGGCTTTGTCTGACACAAAGGCACCTTGAAGTGGATGAATTAATTTTCCCATTACCGTTTTTAATCGTTCAGTTAGTAGTTTGGAGATTATCTTATAGATCGTGGAGCATAGACTAATAGGTCTATAGTCCGATGTTTTGGTTGGGTTGTTACACTTAGGTAATAACGAGATAAAAGTATGATTAATTTGGCGTAGAAGTTTTCCCGTATGGAAAAAGGCTTTAACCGCTCGAGTAATATCATGCCCGACAATATCCCAATATTTTCTGTAAAATTCAGCAGTCATGCCATCAGGACCCGGCGATTTGTTTTGTCCTATACTAAAAGCAGCTTTCTTAATTTCTCCGTTGGACGGTTGTGCAATTAATAATAAATTTTCTTCCTCTGTAATAGACTTTGTAATTAATTGAAGATAGCTATCCAACAAGTTTATGTTAATAGGTTCCTTTGAAAACCTTTTGTCGAAATCATTTTTAATCTCTACACGCACATTTTCTTCACCTGTAATGGGAGTTCCCGTTGTTGTTGTAATGTTACGGATGATTTTTCTATTTCTTCTACCTGACGCAACCCTGTGGAAGTATGCAGTATTTGAGTCTGATAATTTTAGGTGTTTTGATTTGGCTCGTTGACTCCAGTATTCTTTCTGAAATAATAGAAGTTTTTCTTTTTTCTGGATGAGAGTTCTCTCCTTACTAGCTACCGTCTGAGTAGGAGTCCCCTTGTCTATCGATTGGAGTCTTAACAGTTCATTTTCAACGGTGGATAATTGCCGAAAAATATTTCCGAACGTATGCTTATTCCAGCGTTTCACTTTTTGTTTCAGAATTTTTGTTTTAAACAAGATTTTAAACATTGTAGATCCAGGACAAGATGCTCTCCATGATTGTTTAACTATATTCCTAAAGTCCGGTCTATGAAGCCAGATATTTTCCATTTTAAAAGGTGGAGGTTTGAATAGTGATGAGGAGACTAAGTCAGTTGAGATAGGACAATGATCCGACGAGGAAAAGGCCCCATTGAAGGTGCAAATATCCGGGAAGGTATCTAAAAATTGTTGTTGAACTAATACTCTATCAAGTTTTTCATAGATGTTATCTTCTCCCTCCGACTTTTTCCTCCATGTGAATTGGTTCCCAGTGCATGTTAAGTCTATTAGAGAGCATTGGTTCTTAAATTGGATAAGTCTGTCACACCATAGGTGGGAAACCACATTTCCACCAGCTTTATCATCACTTTGGCAAATTTCATTTAAATCGCCTATGATCAAGCACGGAAGTGTTTCATTAGAAACAATTGAAGCTAGCATCGTCCAGAAGGGGTCTTTGTCCTTGGGATGAGGAGGGCCATACACACAAAATAACAAACAACTAAAGTTGTTATCTAAATTTGAGTATTCTAGTCCTATAATGCGAGGCAGGTGAGTTTTGATAGTAATCGTCTCATTTTGAAGGGTGTTCTCGTTCCACAATACACCTAAACCTCCTGCCCTACCGTCACCCGGAGACCAGATTGCATTCGTAAATCCACTGCGTCGCCATACCTTTTCTGGTGGAGTAACCTCTGTCTTAGTTTCGGCAATAGCAAATAGGTTGATATGGTTATTTATACGCATTGCATTAAGATCCGTCCATAAAGTCTTCTTCCCTATACCTCGCACATTCCAGAAACAGAGTTTCATAATTTTGCACAATTGACTGTATGGAACCATAGATTCCCTATTCCATACAGAGAAGACTTTTCCTTGGTTGAGATTATCCTAATAAAAAAATTGGATTGCCCTTCTTCAAGAAGAAGACCAAAATCAACTTGAAAGAAGAGAATTGGATTCAGAACTAGAGTTTTTTGGTAATGATTTCTCCTAAATTGCCACAAACCTAGACTGTTATTATAGCAATTAGATTTCCATACCCATTTGCTCCGGGTCGACAAACATACAAGTGAGAAAGTGCTCAATTGTTTAGTGATTAAGTTTGATATTTCTGTAACCTTAGTTTTCATTTTGTGGTCAAAGGGTTCAACTAAAGAACATAGGTGAACCAACCTTCCACAAAAGGGATTAGTCCTCAAATTATTTAGCCAATGAGAACAATTAAATCCCCACCTAGAATAAGCCTTGAGCTTAGAGTTCTTAACTATGGATTTCTTTTAACGATGAATACGCACACAACAGATACTTCAATGTTTTTGGGGATAAGAATAGGCTCCTATAGTTGATTAGTAACTTTATTCTGATGGCTAGAATTAGCCTAGGATCATCAAGATGGGTGGAATCATAAGATACCCAGTCAAGTCTACGATAAAGGCAGTGCCAATCACCCACCATAGCACACTTAAACAAAAAGCATTGGAATAAAAAGTAGGAAGCCACAAATGAATTACCATGGTGCCGACAGACCATAGGAGTTATAGACAGACTATAGATTATGCTCAAAAGCATGTTGTTGGAGCTGCTCAACTTTTGGTTTTTGCCTCCAAAGAGGAATAGTTGCAATGATGTGATTTGCTTACCATCGTTTCTCACTGTTTGGGTCCATACAATTTGTTTGCACAAGGATTTCATTTCAACAAGCCTAAACTCAAGCCAAATGTTTGCAATAACGATAAAAAGAAAATCACCATAAACAAATTTCCCTCTAAACCTTAGATTTTTCTTGATTTCCTTTGTCTCAGCAGGGTTTTTACCCCATACAAACACAGATCTCAGCAAAATCATACACCAAACTTTGCATTCATAGAACAAGGTAAGGTCCCCAGTTCCCAACAAAGCCCAAAAGATACAGGCAATTAAGGATATCCACAAGCATAGCCAGTTATAAGGCATAGTTAGAGGATGTATCATTATCATGACTGGGATAAACTCGATAATACTACCAAACCACCATTTAAACCAATTATATGCCCCTAGAATGAACAGATAGTCGTCAATAAAGCATTTCCACACATACCTGAGTCGTTCCCGATATCGATCTTGATGCGCTAACAACCTTCCCCTATTGATTGTGCACCTTCTGAACTCCTTCTCCTCTTTAGTTTTCGTATTGGAGACTCGTTCCTCCTTGAAGCAAGGATGGTCCTTAGTGAGTTTAGTGCCCTCCGGCAGTTTATAGCCCTTTCGGGGGATAGACTTTTTAAAAGCAGGATCATCTGCTCCCAAAGGGGTTTTTCCTTCATTAACTCCATGAGGAGTCATGAGATTCACAAGAACAAGATCCAATTTAGAAATACAGATAGTATTTGGTAGAAAGTGAGAAATAAAGGAGAGAAGGAAGAGAAGATGAAACCACCGCTCCACCGAACTCCATAGAGACAAGAAAGCGCAGAAGGAAAGGAAAGAGTACCCCCTGCAGACGCTCACCCGAGACCACTCGGCCGATTCCTCGTTGCAGAGAGGACAATCGGCCACTTCAATCCAATATAAATCGAAGCCTGAAAGCAAGAATATGCAGATCTTCAAGCTCCGGCCAGAACAAGGCGGATTTGGCCATGGTGGGGGGCGAGGAGACCAAACCCACACACAAGCCACCATCAAGAGACTCAGAACCTTCCCCGCAAGACGCCGATCAACCAGAAGAGCCCTAAGGCTAAACCGACACACTATCCCCAATTTTGAGAAATCATAACAATCTGATTCAAAAACACCATCGAAGAACACCCCAAGGTACCCGATGGCGAGAGATCGGCTAGAAATAAGGCCATCATCAATTCGAAAAGGGTAGAATAAGGACTCAGACCGAATTCTAAATTGGGTGAGGTTCGATTTCCCAACCAATCTAGGGCTTTTTCGGAGGAAGATGTACTTGAAGAGGGCGGAGTCTTGAACGGGGTACTCAAAAAGAGAGTTTCTCTCTCTTGTTTTCTCTCTCATTATTTGTTGTTAAGGGGTATTGCTTATTTTGTGAACAATAAATAATTATGAGTAATTTGTTAATGAGATTCATTTGATTTCGGTTTTTTAAATTTGGTAATTCCATTGAATAATGTTTCACATGCTACCGAATAGTGTTATATTTTTTCGATCCAGTTCATATCAAAATTTTCAAATTCCACTAAATAATTTGTCAAATACTACCGAATAATATTTTTTTTGTCCATCAATTTCAGGTTTGACTCCGGTTAATTTTTATTCGTTCAGTTTTAAAATATTATTCGGTAGAATAGTTATATTTTTTCGGAAAACAAAAACAACATTATTCATTAGAATATGAGTATTCGGTGGTATATGAATGATTATTCGGTTGTATGTGAGTGATCATTCACTCGTATATATTTGTTTAGTTGTACACCAATGAAGGTTTTTTATATTGTTTGTCAAACCAAAGATTTCATGTACTGACGAATAATGATTCATATTTTACCGAATAATTAACCAACCAAAATTTGACACAATTTTTCCAACCATTTCTTCATTCTTATCGGAAGAGAATCCCTCGTCTTTTGAAAGCTCCTCTGCTAGCAGCTCTTCATGCTTTTCATTAACATAACATAATTAGTGAATTCAATTAAAAATGAAGAGGGAAAAAACCAGAAAAGAAAAAAAAAACAGAAAAGAATCTCGTCATTAGTGAATTCAATTAAAAATGAAGAAAGGGAATCTATATCTATATAAATCTATATAAAATACTAAATCTATATAAAATACTAAAACAGAGGTCTGAAACGGGATCTGGTGCATTATTTTTTTTTTTTTTTGATTAGGAAAAAATTCGGGTGAGCGTGCTCTACCCGCAAGCATCCTTTCGGATGAGGTCTGAAAGACCTGGGTTGTTGAAAATATCGGCACCCCAGGCAGAGTGGCAAAGGTGTGCAACCTTATCGCCACTTTATTGCCCAAACGGGGTACATGAAAGAAGGAGACTTCTTTCAAAGTTGTTAGTAGAAGTTGGACATCCGAAAGGATGAGTTCAATTTCCCAAGGACATCTAGAATGGTTGTGTAGGTGATTTATTATTATGCTGGAATCTCCTTCAATTTGAACTTTATCGATATGTAACTCGAGAATACGTTGAACCCCTAATTTGAGAGCTAGGGTTTCGGCAGTTAAAGGGGTCTTCTTGCCTAGTTTTTTGTATCCGATGTGTATTGGTTGTCCATTCCAGTCTCTGATTATCACTCCTGCAGTGCTGGTATTAGATGCGATAGTGGATCCATCGAAATTTAGTTTGAAAGTTCCTATCGGAGGTTTTCTCCACTTAATATTACGTTCCTTGGTATGCTTTTTAGGTGTACCAGAGCGAGGTGATTTGGGGGGGAGATTCTCGTCGAGGGCATTGTCATACCTTAGTGTGTTTCTCCAGTTCGTCTCATGATTTTTAATTAGGCGTAAAGTGGCATCTGTTGAAGGAATAGGTATTTGTTTAAAAACGTGCTGATTACGGATGTACCAAGACGTCCACCAGGCAAAAGCCAGTTTTGTAAGCGTCCCTTTTGGAAGGTTTGTGCCTATGAAAGACATTATCGGTTTTATCTCTCTTGATCTATTAATCTGGGTGGTTATAGCTGAGCTGATTTGAGTGGGAAGTTGGAGTAACGAGCTAATAAATTGGCATTCAAACAATAAGTGTACGTCATCCTCCTCTGAACAAAGACAGAAAGGGCATGTGGAGGGGACAGGGACTCCCCTATGGGCAAGTCTAGATGCCGTTGGGAGTCCGTACTGACATATTTTCCATAAGAAGTTTTTGACCTTAGGTGGAGCGTCCAAACGCCAGATCCAAGTATTACAATCAAGGGTAGCAGAAGATTCAGCTGTAACAAGTTTGTATGCACTTGACGTGGTGAACCAACCAGCCCGGTCCGGCCACCAATACAATCTATCTTCAAAATTTGAGACGGGTAGTGGAATGTGTAGAATTTCTGAAACAATGTTATGCGGTAGAGTGGCAGAGAGTTTCTCTTCCCACCATCTGCCACCCAGAATATAATTGCTAACTTTTTCGTCTATATTATCAATTATGGGGCAGTCACTTCTAGCATGAATGGAGGACGTAGTGATCCAATTGTCAGTCCAAAAATTGATTGCTTTTCCAGAGCCAACTGACCAAATAAGCCCAGTCTTGAATTTCTTAATTAGAGTTGTTAGTTTTGCCCACTGCCAGGAAGCATCACCCGATCTTTGATATCGGAGAATATTCGTGTGTTTAAGATATTTATATCTAATTATTTGTACCCAAACATTATCCGGTTCTGCAAGAATTTTCCATAGGAGTTTCATTTGTAATGCTTCATTCATTGATTTCGATTTCCTAATTCCTAAACCACCACAATTTTTAGGCCTGCAGACCCTGTCCCAGCTAATCAGCGGACGGTGTTGAAGGTCTTTATTCCAGAAAAAAGTTCTATTGAGTTGATCAAGTTCCTTATGAATTGCTGAGGGTAGCAGGAAATTCTGCATCGTATACAGAGGTTTAGCTGATAAATTTGTGTTTATAAGGATAGCCCTACCATGCTGAGATAAACAATTGGCACGCCATTTAGTCAACTGTTCTCTTGATTTGCATATGATATCTTCGAAAGTATCTTTTGTTACTTTTCCGTTAATTATAGGACATCCTAAATACTTTTCCAAAGAATTGGCGTTAGTAATATTTAGACAATTTTTGATATCCGTAATTCTTGTGTTTGCGATCCCTTTTGTTGGCTGGAAGCAGGATTTTTGGTAATTAACTTTTTGACCTGAGATTTTACAATAAGAGTCAATAATTGTTTTGGCTCTCCTGCAAGCGTCCAGGCTGCCTTTAGAGAATATGATAATATCGTCGGCAAATGATAAGAAAGGAATTCGTAAGCCATTCCTCCCGAAAGTGAAGCCAATTGGGCTTCTTTCCGATAATGCTTCCGCCGAAAGGTGACGCGCTAGTATTTCTGCACCTAGAATGAATAAAAAAGGCGATAATGGATCCCCTTGTCGAAGTCCTCTCGTCGGGAAAAACATATCGGTGGGGCCATTATTTACAAGTACAGAGTAAGAAACCGTTGTTATGCATTCCATGCACAAGGAAATAAAAGAACTGTGAAATCCGAATTTTTCCAGCACTATTTTAGTGAAGTTCCAGTCTACCCTGTCATATGCTTTTTCCATGTCTAGTTTGATAGCCAGCCACCCATCCCGACCTCGGCGAGATTTGAAGGAGTGGAAGATTTTGTGAGCTATCAACACATTATCTTGAATGGCCCTGTCCGACACAAACGCACCTTGTAGCGGGTGAATCAGTTTTCCGATTATTCGTTTCAATCTTTCCGTCAGGATTTTGGAGATGATTTTGTATAAGATAGAGCAGAGACTTATAGGACGATAGTGATTTGTTGTTGTTGGATTATCTCTCTTAGGTAAAAGAGAAATGAATGTATGATTAATTTGTTTAAGAATCTTTCCAGAGTAGAAAAAGCCTTTAACAACTTTAATTATCGAAATACCAACTATATCCCAGTAATGTCTATAAAATTCGGCTGTCATTCCGTCGGGACCTAGAGACTTATTTCTTCCAAGGCTGAACACAACAGATTTAATTTCGCTGTTAGTAGGGATACGAATAAGGAAGTCGTTTTCCGCCTGAGTGATAGAGGGTTGAATAATGTTAGACATTTCGTTTAGGAGATTTGATATCAGTGTCTTCCCGCTTAAAACGTTTTTGAAAATCATTTTTAATTTCTTTCCTCACATTTTCTTCTCCCACTATAAGAGTACCATCTATGGTTGTGATGTTGCGTATCTGCTTCCTATGCCTCCGACCTGTAGCGATATGATGAAAATAGGCAGTGTTTGAATCTATGAGTTTCATATGCTTTGTTTTAGCACGTTGGTTCCAAAAAGTCTTTTGGAAGAGCAGCAATTTTTCCTTTTTCCTTAACAGTCGGCTCTCCTTATTGTTATTAGGGTGGTAGTTAATGGCCGAGATAGACGATTGGATGTGAAGCAAGTCATTTTCCACCTCCAACAATTGACGAAAAATGTTTCCGAATGATTTCTTGTTCCAATCTTTGGCTTTTTGTTTGAGTAATTTTTGCTTAAAAGTTAGTTGAAACATTGCAGAACCTGGACAAGAAGCCCTCCAGGATTGTTTGACGATATTTCGGAAGTCCTTACGTTGGAGCCATGCATTCTCAAGTTTGAAAGGGGGAGCTTTGAAGGGAGAACTGCAGTCGAGCGTTATTGATATGGTACAATGGTCCGAGGATGAGAACGCCCCATTCTTGGTGATAAGATTGGGAAGCTTTTGCAAGATTTGGTGATGAACCAGCACTCGATCTAATTTTTCGTGGATATTATCCACCGCCACCGAGGACTTTCTCCAAGTAAATGGGTTTCCAAATGTAGGCAAATCCACAAGTGAGCAGTTGTTCTTAAAGTTAATAAGACGTGTGAATCTAGTCGGAAGAGTGGTAGCACCACCCAGTTTATCTTCACGGCAGAGAATTTCGTTTAAATCTCCCATAACAATACACGGGATGGGGGAGTCATTAACAATTGATGTTAAACTGTTCCAGAAAATATCCTTATCCCAGGGGTCCGGAGGGGCATATACAAATAAAAGAAGAATAATGAGGTTGTCACTAATATTTTCATATTTTAATCCTATAATTCTAGGTAAATGCAATATAATTGTTAGGGTCTCCTTTGATAGTTGGTGGTTCTTCCATAGAACGCCAAGGCCACCCGAGCGGCCAGAGCTAGGTGATCAAAAAGCGGCATTATTTTTGCTTACGTGTCATATTTTGGATTAAAATGGTATTATCTTTTTTTTGACACATTAATTAATAAGCTAATATAGTTAGGTAAAACACTCATCTTTTTTATCAAATAATCTATCCATTTTATTTGTTTTCAATAAATAATAATCAAATTGAATTTACTTGTTTTCAATAAAAAAATTTGTTCGGAATTGGGATAGATAAATATTGGATGTTACTCCGTAACTTTTTTACCGTAATATGTATTTTGATATACTCCGTATTAATATGTACTTTGCAATAATATACTGTATCTTAATCAATCTTAGATACATTATATTTTATATGATTTTTTTTCTGAATTTTTATTCAAAAGTTGAAATTTCATAGCAATATTTTTTAAAAAATTGGGTCGAAAATAATATTTTTATACAATCTACAAAGTATCGGTGAACATTTTGCACGTGTAATATTCTAGATTAAATTCTGGTGCAATTCGCATACGTGTCATATTCTGGATTAATATAGTATTATCTTTTTAAAACGTTAATTAATAAGCCAATATAATTTTGTCATCTCAGTTAACGGTCTCACTTATTTTTATAAATATTCAACATTATATCTGTAATGGCCCGGGATTATGATTCCCAAGTTACGTTTCGAGGGATAAAACCCCTCGTTAGGATCTTGCGCCCCGAGTACAGGTTGAAGGTTTGAAATCAAGGATTTGTAGTTTAAAGCGGGATTTCGTACCCAAATTCGGAAGGTCTGCTGGAGACCCCGGGGTAACCCCTGTACCTATCCTAAGTCTACAAAGCGGAAAATCTTTTATCATGCAAAGGACATAAATTCTGAAACAATACAACCAGTGTCGCGGCAGAGCCGGATCAAAACAGAGTATAATTAGGAAGAAATCCCAAAAGTGTGAATTTGGTGAAGTCAGGGTTCAAACACTCACTCTCCGCCATATGAATGGACCCCGTCATAACAGCACGAAATCAAGTAATGGAACGGGTACCTGAAACTATACCACAAGTCAGGCCAAGTGTTCGCCTGCGGGTCCTTTGATTGCGCTGAGGACATATAATACGCCTATACCTAGAATAAGGATGCCTTCATGCAATACTGAAATGTTAACCACACTATCATGCTCCTAATGCATATATACAAAATATGAAGTAAGGCCTTAACAAAGAATACCAAGTGGTATATCCCTCTTCTACCACCACCCCCTTTCCAGATAGGCTGGAGACTGGCCAGTTCGATGCTATAGCATATCACATCTCATCATCATATCGTATCTCATGCTCATCTCGTATCTCGTGATACATTTATAAAAAATGACTCGAGGAGGACAACACCCGATGAAGCCGGGCTGTCCTATGACCCTAACAACGACTCTAGGACTCACAGATAATGGCCGTTCTCCATTCAAATGCATACAGAATAAGAATGCTCAATCGTAAGTGCAATTCCTAAGCATGATACTGCATGACATGCTTTTATGCATATGCAACACCTACATACTATATGACACATCAGGCAGGAGGTCCTGGTTACTGAGTAAGCCCCGGAGGTACTTACCTGGCTAGAAGATCAGCAAAAGAAGAATCCAGTACACAGTAGTCACGATCACAGAATATCACCTAATTACATAACGAGAATATACTGATTAAACTTCTATAATCTCTCTGAACACATATATCACACACTCATACAAACAGATAAATAAACAAGTTCGCATTCATCATACTTCCAGTTCATCCTGATCAATCATCTCCCATCTCATACCGTTCAACATATATAATCCGTCATCTTATCAGTTTAAGATAACCTCTATAACATTCTTAGCCAAATTCGCATATTACTATTCCATACTCATATTCTCCATAAGGACATATATCATTATCATCACAAGTATCGATCATTTAATCTCTTCTAAAAATCACCACAATATCATGCTATTAGTCATACATACCATACCGTTAGTCAAACGATTTTATTATCATGCTAGTTAGTCATCGAATAAGTCTTATTCCCAAGTTAGTTCCAAAATCGTTTCAATTCCGAATTAAACAGTTAAGAATTCCGACCCTTGAAAATACTCGCTAAATTCCCTTTATCAATTTATTTATTAAATCACTTTTCGACCTTTGAAATTCTTTTCCAAATTCCTTTTTTAAATCTTCAAGTCCAAATAATATATTTTAAATCCCAACTAACATAATATAACACTTTAGTCACCCTTTATTATTTAATAAACCATCCCTCTATAAAATCTCAAAAATAATATTTTATCTTTTAAATCTGCAAACAATATTATAGTATTCTAAATACCGCAACCAATTAAATAAATAACCCGATTAACTCGACCGAACCAAACCCAACCGAACCAAACCGAATCGAACCAAACCGAACTGAACCAAACCGATTTAATATAATATAATAATATAACAATATATATTGATAACTCCCTCCCTTGATGAAAATCGGAATAAAGTTTCAAAGGCCTTGACAGTTTGTCTGTGTCAAAGGTCTTGGAGCTTTAACAGTATTGATGAAATACAAAACCTGTTCTATATATTATTATGTCCGAATATTATTTAATATTATATACTTCCATTATATTATATGCCTAACTAACCTTTCAGGAAGTATTATTCGAATTACTTCTTTCCTTATGGTGCATATTGAGGAGATCCAAATTGGAGAGATCATGTCTTCGAAGTGTCCAAAAATAGAAGATCCTTGGGCGCGCCATGATCCGAACTAGCCGTTGTTGAAGATCCTTAGGCGCCATGTTGCTTCTATATAAAGGAAAGGAAGAAGAAGACAGGATATACTGGTTGAACACAAGCTTTCATTTATTCAAGCGAGATCTGTCTTCCAAGTGTACTCTCTGCTAGCGCTCAAGAGTTTGTTATTTCATTTCAAAGCCTTTGAGAGTTACACTGTGAGCTTATAGGATATATTCATTTATAGTGTTACTCGAGAGTTTGTAACTCGGGAAGTAAGCACTAGGCTATTGATTTGTGAGAGTAAGAGGATTGTACTAGATAGCTGAGAGAGGTGGGGCTCTTCTAGATTGGTCTAGGACTCCAAGGGAACGTGAGTTGACTAGATTGCAATTGTATAGGAGAGAGGCTTCTCGGTGAGCTATTAGGATCCTAAGCTTTGCGAATCAATAAAGCCTTTTGAATCCTAGGGTTGTGGAAGAACCCTAGGCGGGGACGTAGGCCAAGTTCGTGCCGAACCTCGTAAACAATTACTCGTGTCCTTTATCTATTGCTTTACCTTATTTCCGCACTTGGTTCGATTGTCTAACTTTGTGATTCAGGTTTAATCTCAAAGGGTTTTATACGAGCTCCAAAAGTCTTGAGACTTTCTGCGAAAAAAGGGCATACTCTATTCAACCCCCCTTCTAGAGTATTTCTATATTACCTTGTTTTATATTATCGAACCTTCAATTGGTATCAGATCTTTACTCACTGTTTTTGATCTAACAATCTTGTGAGTTTTCGATCATGTCTGGTGAAGCAAGCGGAGGATTTGCACAGGGAAGGTCCACGAGCAGACCACCACTCTTTGTAGGAAACAACTTTGTCCACTGGAGATCCTTGATGAAAATGTTCAAAATAGATCAAAATCTGGGACTTTGGAACATTATAGAGAATGGTCCGAAGATTCAAGAGAAAGACGGACCAAATGGAACCAAAGTCGCAAAGAAGGTGTCTGAATACATCCAAGCGGATCTTGAATCGTCTCCAAAAACTACAGGGCTATTAACTTACTTTATTGTGGTCTTAGCACTGATGAGTTTAACCGTATTTCATCTTGTAGGTCAGCTAAAGAGATTTGGGACAAACTGGTCGTCACCTATGAAGGAACGAGTCAAGTGAAAGACACCAAGATCAGCATCTTCCTTCGAAAATATGAGCTCTTCAAAATGAAGTCTGATGAGTCAATCAAGGCCATGTTCACACGATTCACAAAAATCACCAACAACCTTGACTCTCTCGGTAAGAGCTTTACCAACGTTGAGAAAGTGAGGAAGATACTGAGGTGCCTCCCAAAAGAAAAATGGGGTCCAAAAGTAACAGCTATAGAGGAACCACAGGACCTCACCACTCTACCCCTTGATGACCTTCTTGGGAAGCTGATCACGCATGAGATGATCCTTAATGAAGATGATGGAGAACTTCAAGCTAGCACTAAGAACTTGGCACTCAAGTCTAAGAAGGATGAGCCTAAAGATGGATCTGATTCCGAAGATGAGGATGACGATGAGGATGATCCTTTTGCTATTATCACAAGAGGCCTTGCTCGAATTCTCAAAATGAAGAAGCAATTCAACAACAAGGATGGATCAGAGTCTTCAAAATTTCGAGGTAAGCCTCAATACAACAAGTATGAAAAGAAGACTAAACCGTTGTCTTGTTTTGAATGTGGTGAAACAGATCATCTCGTGAAGGACTGCCCTCAAAAGACAAAGAGCTAGTTCAAGAAGGGTGACAAATGGAAGAAGAAAGCCATGGTGGCAACTTGGAGCGATTCTGACTCTGACTCCGATGATGAGAAGGCCAATATTTGTCTTATGGCCTCAGAAGATGAATCCCACGATGAAAAGCTTGAAGCTACTGTAAGAGAACTTATGGCAAGTCCAAAAGAGGTATTATCGAAATTCCTTTCCAATATGATTGCCAATGAAGAGAAACTTATTGCCCAAACTAACATTCTTATTAAGAGAACTGTGGATCAGGAAAGAACTGTTGAGGATCTGTCTATGAGGGTTAAAAGTCTTGAAGCTTCTTATTCAGGTCTTGACATTAAAGTCAAGACGCTTGACTCAGAGAAATCTGAACTCAAGCAAGATCTCTCCTCTCTAAGAAATGAGCATCATGACTTAGAGAACGAGAAGATCTCCCTGAATAATAAGATTCAAGACCAACAGACATCCCTCATAAGTTTTACCAAATCCAAAGGCACTCTTGATAGGATGTTGGGCGAGCAACAAAGTTCTCTAAACAAAAGTGGTATTGGTTACAATCCAAGGTTTTTAAAGAAGCAGCACATTACCACCTTTGTAAAGGCAAAAGGAAGCAGAACCTCTCCTATATGTCACCACTGTGCTAGAAAGGGACATGTAAAAGAGACCTGCCCTTATAGAAGAAAGGATCCATATATTATTCGCAATACATTTCCTGTTCATTTGAGAAAAGAATGGATAACACAAGTTTGGGTTCCAAAAGGCACTATTTTACCAAACATGGTTTACCCCAACAATGGATCCAAATTTGCTTATTGGTCTAGCCACAAAGGTTGATGTTTGTCTTGCAGGAGAACACCAAGGTGAAGGAACATAAATGGATCATTGATAGTGGGTGCTCGGGGCATATGAGTGGAAAGAGTTCTCTCTTTCATGATCTAAATGAGCAATCCACGGGAACAATCACTCTTGGTGATAAAGGAAAATGTGACATCGTCGGTATTGGTAGTGTTGGAAGTGATTCCAGCCATTGTATTAAAAATGTCTATCTTGTTAATGGTTTAAAGTATAATTTGCTTAGTGTCTCTCAACTATGTGATAGTGGCAACTATGTCAGATTTAACAAGAAAAGATGTCTAGTGTGCAGAGAAGATACAGGTGAAGTTATATTGACTGCATATCGTTACAACAATATATACGCTGTAAATGCTGATCAAGTGGCACAAGGAAGCTTAACCTGTCTAAAGGCTTTGACGGACGATCCAAAGCTCTGGCACAGGAGACTCGGTCATGTGAGTCCACATACACTACAGAAGCTTGTGTCCAAAGGGCTACCTGAGATGGACTTCAAAGGTATTGATATGTGCAATGCATGCACACGAGGTAAACAAACACGTAGCTCTTTCAAACCCAAAAAGGTTGTAAGTTCTTCTAGACCCCTTGAACTTTTACATATGGATTTATGTGGTCCTATGCGAGTCAAATCTCCCAATGGTAAAAAGTACATGCTAGTTGTTGTTGATGATTTCTCTAGATATACTTGTGTTGCATTTTTAAAAGAAAAATCAGAGACCTTATTTGAATTCTCAAAACTTTGTAAGGAGTTGCAAACTTTAAGAAACGAGCCCATAGTGTCAATTCGGAGTGATCATGGTAGGGAGTTTGATCAACTTCAGTTTGATTTGTTTTGTGTTAAATATGGCATCTCCCATAACTTTTCTGCTCTTAGGACACCTCAACAAAACGGGGTTGTGGAACGCAAGAACCGCACCTTAGAGGATATGGCCAGGACTATGCTTTTAGAAAATGCATTACCTAAAACCTATTGGGCTGAAGCTGTTAACACAGCTAACTATATTTTGAATCGTTGTCTTATTCGTTCCATCTTAAAGAAAACTCCTTATGAACTTTTCAAAGGCCACAAACCACTTATATCTTATTTTAAACCCTTTGGCTGTACTTGTTTTGTTCATAACAATGGAAAAGATAACCTTGGGAAATTTGATGCGCGTAGTGATGAAGGTATATTTCTTGGCTACTCCACAAGTAGCAAAGCTTATAGAATCTTCAATAAAAGGACCCAGTTAGTTGAAGAAAGTATACATGTTATATTTTATGAATGCAATGACGGTTCTTTGAGTGAAAGTGTTGCAGATATAGATCTTAACATCCATGCAGAGAACGAGGAAGGTGATGATGCTGCTACCAAGAACACAAAGAAGAGGAACATGCAGGAACAAATTCTTAACACTGAAGAATTGGCCCAAGGTGTTGAAGATTCGTCCAAAGCCCTTGGTGTCCAATCCAACAGTGTTGAGACGTCAGAAACTGCTGTAATTGAACCTAACAGGACCACGGAGTCAGATGTACCACAAGTCAATCCTACTGGTGTGACGAATCAAGGAGCTGAGACTAGCAAAAGGAAATTCAAATACTCCTCATCACACTCATTAAAGGATATCATTTCTGACCCTACTTCTAGTGTTCAAACTCGTTCTAAACTTAAAGATCTTTGTGCTTTTCACGCGTTTGTTTCTCTTATTGAACCAAAGAAGGTAGATGAGGCACTTCAAGAGCCAGACTGGATCATTGCTATGCAAAGCGAGCTTAACGAATTTGAAAGAAACAAAGTCTGGACCTTGAAGCCTAGGCCAAAGCATCAATCAGTCATTGGCACACGATGGGTATTTCGAAACAAGCTAGATGAGAATGGTAAGATCGCGAGGAACAAGGAAAGGCTTGTTGCTCAAGGCTACAATCAAGAGGAAGGTATTGACTACGAGGAGACCTTTGCTCCCGTAGCCAGGCTTGAAGCCATTCGCATTTTATTAGCATTTGCATCTTTTATGAGCATAAAGTTATATCAAATGGATGTCAAGTGTGCTTTTCTTAATGGTTTCTTAGAGGAAGAAGTATATGTGGCTCAACCCCCAGGATTTGAAAGTTTGGAATTTCCCAATCATGTTTATAAACTTGACAAAACGCTTTATGGTTTGAAACAAGCCCCAAGAGCTTGGTATGAGCGCTTGTCAAAATATCTTTTAGAAAATGATTTTAAAAGGGGGTTGATCGACAAGACTCTTTTTATCAAGACCAAAGGAAAGGACATTTTGGTCATTCAAATTTATGTTGATGATATATTATTTGGTGCTACTAACACATCTTTGTGCAAGGAATTTTCTGACATCATGTGCAGTGAATTCGAGATGAGCTTGATGGGTGAACTCAACTTTTTTTTGGGATTACAAGTTCACCAATCCAAGAAAGGGATCTTTGTCAACCAAAGCAAGTACACTAAGGATCTCTTGAAGAAGTTCAAGATGGATCAATCCAAAGCAGCCAAGACTCCCATGAGCTCAACATTATCTCTAGATCAAGACAAGACTGGGAAAAGTGTCAATCAAAAGGAGTATCGAGGAATGATTGGATCTTTATTATATCTCACGGCTAGTAGACTCATCATGTTTAGTGTTTGCATGTGTGCTAGGTTTCAAGCTGATCCTAAAGAATCTCACCTCGTGGCTGTAAAGAGGATCTTTCGATATCTCAATGGCACTAAGGAGCTTGGACTATGGTACCCAAAGCAAAAGGATTTCACATTAATTGGATATTCTGATGCAGATTTTGCAGGGTATAAGGTGGATAGGAAGAGCACATCAGGATGTTTCCAATTCTTAGGAGCATCCTTGATCAGTTTGCACTCAAAGAAACAAAACTCAGTCGCTCTATCCACTGCAGAAGCCGAATACATTGCAGCTGGAGCCTGTTGCTCCCAAATCCTTTGGATAGCTCAACAAATGCGAGATTTTGGCATCAACCTCAAAGGCATTCCTATTAAATGTGACAATACAAGTGCCATCTCCATCACTAAGAATCCTGTTCAGCATTCAAGGACCAAACATATTGATGTAAGGCATCATTTCATTAGAGACCATGTTGAAAAAGGTGATGTGTCCATTTCGTTTATTTCAACTGATTATCAATGGGCTGACATTTTTACTAAGCCTTTGGCAGAGGACAGGTTCACCTTCATAAGACGAGAGATTGGGATGCTTAACAAGGATGCACTTTCGTAGGGGGAGCTTTCCCTTTATGAAAGATAATATCTACTTAGTGTCAAGACCTTTGAGAATTATGTCAAGGTTTGTGAACTAAATGGTAGATTACATACATCGGATCACATATTTTTGGTTAATATCTTTCTAGATATTTAATGAATTATATTTTTATCGGATTTCAAAATTGCCTATTTATGTTATATTTTCTTTCCGTTGAGATATCTTAATTTTGGAACTAAATATTTCGGTTATTCAGTCCTATTTTAATGGAATAGTTTGAATTGGAAATTTTTTGAATTTGGCAATGATATCATTACCCTCCCTTGGAACTCTAAACCCGTCCCATCACTCCATCATCTTCTCTCTCTACTTAAACCCAATTCTGTACCCGATTCCCTCACAAACTCTGAACCTCTCCAAACCCTTTCACCTTCTTCTTCTTCAACCTCTCAACCTGTTCTAAGAAAACCCTAACCGATTTCCTCCATGGCTCCCAAATCAAAGAAAGCTTCCACACCCAAAAGAATTGGCGCCACCCCCAAGGGACGTCAGGTCACTACCACCTCTCCCACACCTGAACCCACTCCTCAAGCCATTATCCCAACTGTTGTCTAGAGCACCATCGCTGAGAGCACGGACATTGTTACCAAGGGCTCTCAAAAACGCTCTGCTAAGAAGCCCCTTAGTGCGAAACAGAAAGGGAAAAAGAAGATATTAGCTGAGGAGGTGGACGAGGAAGAGGAGGAAGATGATCTCGACGCTATTCTGGAAAGAGATGCTGCCAAGGAAGTCGAAGAGGAAGCCTTGAAGAAGAAAAAGGCCGAGGAGGAAGCCGAACTTGCAAGGAAACTTGCCGAGGAAGAAGCTGAGAGGATTCGGAAGGAAGCCGAAGCCGAGGAGGTTCCATCTGAAGAGGAGCCTGAGGAAGAAGACGAAGAGCAAGACGGATCTGGAGAAGACGAGGAAGCTGAAGGAGATGAAGCGGGGTCCGGTGAGGACTCGGGGTCTGAGGAAGAGGAGGAAGAATCTCCCTCTCCTTCTTCTCCTCCCCCGTCTCCTAAGAAGCGGAAAGCCCCAATTGCAGTCAAGCCTCCATCCCCAAAGCGCACCAGGAAGGGCACTCTCAGAAGCCTTGAAGCGTCTGTCAAGAAAGCCGCTCCAACGATTGCTCGCAGGAAGAACGCCGATCCACCTGCCTACATCCAGGTAAACCAATCCTTGCCCTCCTCTTGGTTTGAAAATGCTGAGACTGCTGGTAAGTGGGTAGATGAGTTTCGAACTCGTAGGATTTGTTGTTCTGATTTTTTGGATATTGAGTTCTTCGAAGCTTTGAAGCTACCCTGCATTGATCTTCTCAAAAAATCCCCAGCCTGGACCCTTCTCAATCTTGAAACCGTTTACTATCCCCAGCTTACCCGCCTGTTCTACATAAACCTAAAAGCCAAACACGACGCCAATGGTTGGTCTTTGGATTCTGTTGTCAAAGGGGTTAGAATCTCTTTCAACTCCAATGAATTTGCAGATTTCCTTGGCCTACCTAGCCCATGTCCACCCTCTGAAATACACCCCTCAAAAGAAAATTGCATCATCCTTGCCCGAGCCAAGTACCTCCTACCCGAAGCATCTAACAGCACCTCAAAGCAACTCACCCACTCATCCCTTATCCTTGAGGCAAAAATCATATTTAACATTATTGTTCGATGCCTCTTACCCCGTCTTAACTCTGGCTCGCTCCTTACTGACAATGCCATGGTCCTCCTTTACCGTATCCTCAATGGCCTTGATCTTGATCTGGCCAACACTATTTTAGGATCCATGGCTCACACAAGAAAAGCCAGGAAAGGAACCCCCCTCCCCTTTGCTACCCTTTTGACCCCACTCTTCAAAGCTTCTGGAATTGATTTCAAAAATGAAGACCAGCAGCGTCATATGGGTAAGTTCGACTCCAAGAGCCTTGAAAAGATTGACATCACTCGGTCTCCCCAAGGGACCTTGAGTCTTGCCACTCCTTCAAAAGCTCTTCCCACTGCTTCAGCCGTTGATGAACGCATGGACAACCTGGAGTTGGGCTTGGAGGAAGTTCGCCTGGATATAAAGGAGCTGCACAAGGAGGTTATGACGGAGATGAGCGGGATAACCAAGATGCTGCAAGGTCTGTGGACGAGGCTCACTGATGATGCTCCGGACGACGAAGCTTAAACCCTACCCTACCCTACCCTATCCCATCCCTGAAATCTGATACATTGCTGGTTGTTGGAAACATTTTCAAAACTTTTGGTGACTGGTCTGTGGTTGTTTAGACTTGAAAACCTTTCTGCTTGAAGGTCTTGGAAGACCTTGGTTTTTGATTTTTGGTTTTCAGTTGGATGGCTTTTTCATGCTTTAAAAATTTGATCCAACATTTGTCTAACCCATGCAGGTACTTAGTCCGATTTCACTTATATTATTTATGCTTGACTAAGTTGCAGGGATGCACAGGTTTTGTCTTTCATCAAGGGGGAGATTGATAACTCCCTCCCTTGATGAAAATCGGAATAAAGTTTCAAAGGCCTTGACAGTTTGTCTATGTCAAAGGTCTTGGAGCTTTAATAGTATTGATGAAATACAAAACCTGTTCTATATATTATTATGTCCGAATATTATTTAATATTATATACTTCCATTATATTATATGCCTAACTAACCTTTCAGGAAGTATTATTCGAATTACTTCTTTCCTTATGGTGCATATTGAGGAGATCCAAATTGGAGAGATCATGTCTTCGAAGTGTCCAAAAATAGAAGATCCTTGGGCGCGCCATGATCAGAACTAGCCGTTGTTGAAGATCCTTAGGCGCCATGTTGCTTCTATATAAAGGAAAGGAAGAAGAAGACAGGATATACTGGTTGATCACAAGCTTTCATTTATTCAAGCGAGATCTGTCTTCCAAGTGTACTCTCTGCTAGCGCTCAAGAGTTTGTTATTTCATTTCAAAGCCTTTGAGAGTTACACTGTGAGCTTATAGGATATATTCATTTATAGTGTTACTCGAGAGTTTGTAACTCGGGAAGTAAGCACTAGGCTATTGATTTGTGAGAGTAAGAGGATTGTACTAGATAGCTGAGAGAGGTGGGGCTCTTCTAGATTGGTCTAGGACTCCAAGGGAACATGAGTTGACTAGATTGCAATTGTATAGGAGAGAGGCTTCTCGGTGAGCTATTAGGATCCTAAGCTTTGCGAATCAATAAAGCCTTTTGAATCCTAGGGTTTTGGAAGAACCCTAGGCGGGGACGTAGGCCAAGTTCGTGCCGAACCTCGTAAAAAATTACTCGTGTCCTTTATCTATTGCTTTACCTTATTTCCGCACTTGGTTCGATTGTCTAACTTTGTGACTCTGGTTTAATATCAAAGGGTTTTATACGAGCTCCAAAAGTCTTGAGACTTTCTGCGAAAAAAGGGCATACTCTATTCAACCCCCCTTCTAGAGTATTTCTATATTACCTTGTTTTATATTATCGAACCTTCATATATATATAATCACGTGGGACCCAAGGGGCCTTCCCCTTCCTCATTCAAACCGCAAGGTTCCCGCCTCCCGCCATGGCCACGCAGCTCGGCTCCTCGCTCCCGCCGACCGAGCTCCGGAGATCATCGGAGCTCTCGACCTCACCCGATCGTCCCGCACTCAGCCCACGCTCACTCCCGACTAGCCTAAGCACCGAAAAGGACCCAAAAACGAATTGAAACGAGGATAAATCCGGAGCTCACCGAGATGGGTTTTTCGCGACTTCGGAGCTCTCGATCGGAGTCCTGGGCGTCTTCGGTGGCTCGCGATGGCTTGTCGGTCCTGCACCACATATGGGTGAGCGCGATGGTGAAGCTCGGGAACAATTCCGATCGAAAACGAACGAGAACGGCTTACCGGAAGTTAGCTTGCCAAAACAGGGGAGGAGATGGTTCGGTGGCTCGATGGTTGCGCTAGGGGGCTCCGGGGCTGCGTCTGGTGCTGGCTGCGGCTCGGAGGCTGCGCTGGTGGCTCCTGGTGGTGGCGGCAAGGTGGAGTGGTGGTGGCAAGGTGGTGGAGGAGAGAGCGGAAGGTGAGTGACGGTGATGAAGAGTGAAGATGGAACGAAGTGGTGATGGTGAAGGTGATGAGTGAGGATGGAGGTGACGGTGGTGGTGTGGGATGGTGATGATGATGATATAGGGAAGGAGGGAGTAGGGGCTAGGGGGATGGGCTCGGGTTACAGGGGGAGTGGGTGAGAGTGGTTGAGGGTGGTGTGTGGGTTTGGGTAAACAATACCGGGAATTAAATCCCGAATACGCGAATTTCGGATCCCGAAATTAATCCCCGAAAGTTAGTCTCCCCGACTCTCGCTTTCCCGATCAATTAGATTTTTAAAACTTAAAAGGATATCACCATCCGATTTTATTTTAAATTTTTCGAGGCGAAAAGACGGAATCGTTCGTCAAACATTTAAATTCAGGTCGGAATCTGTTAAACGGGTTTTAAATCCGATTTAATTAAATTTTAAATTTCATTTTTCTGATAAATTAGGATTTAAATCCGAGCCTTTACATCATCCACCTCTAAAAACAAGTCTCGTCCCCGAGACTAAAACATTTTTAAAACTGGGGATGAAGTTTGAAATTGGTGAGTCCAAGGATCATGCATTTGATTCCGTAAGCATCTCATAAGTGCCCCCATGAGATCCTCACAATACCGTTGCCGTGATCATAATATCCCCAAAAGACCGTAGCAAGAATGTAATATGGGCCCCTACCACATCCTTACTCCGACTCCTCGGTCATATCATAACTCAAAACATCACAACGTCCTCTTTAAAACACCGTTCAAAAAAATTCCTAACCCGGCATTAGTCAAGCAAATTTTCAAATTTCAGGAGGTGGAATCATCCACCTCTAAGGGCTAATCCCATATTCTCTTCCTAGGTTCCATGTTATGGTCAAATTCCAATACTTCAGCTTCCATCATTTCTATCATCAAGCATCATATATATATATATATAGAGTGGCACTCATATCACATGTTAATAGCATGACTTAAACACGTCAAGGATAGAAGCATACCATAATATATTTAGCACACCATCATATCATCAAGCCTCATTACATCATATCACCAAGGATCTGCACACAACTACCAAGCATAAGCACGAAATCACGGAGACATCGCTAACCCATCCCCAATCCAACTAGACAACTCACCGCACTCGCGAGGTCAAGGAAATATCTACGCTCGGCTCGACATAAGACGCAAGCAGCTCATCTAGGACATCCCCATAGCTAGCCCGAATGCTCTCCTCGGTCTCCCAGGTGGCCTCCTCAGGACTCCTCCTAGACCACTGAACTAGAAGCAAAGGGACCTCCCTGTTCCTAAGCCTCTTGACTCGACGGTCAAGGACCCTCACTGGACGCTCCACAAAGGTATGGTCAGGCTCGATGCGAAGGTCTGAGTGGTCGAGGACATGACTAGGGTCGGGAATATACTGGCGGAGCTGGGAGACATGAAAGACGTCATAGACGCCAACCAAGGATGGAGGTAAGGCCAAACGGTAAGCTACCTCACCGACTCTCTCTAGGATCTCAAATGGGCCAATGAACCTCGGACTCAGCTTCCCCTTAATGCCGAACCGTCGGACTCCCCTGGTGGGCGAAACCCGAAGCCACACATGCGAACCCACCTCGAACTCAATCTCTGTTCTACGCCTGTCTGCATATTTCTTCTGGCGATCCTGAGCGACTCTCATATGCTCCCGAATGTGACGCACCTGATCAACTGTCTCTCTAACTATCTCAGGTAATGACAACACTGTATCTGCGGGGTCGTCCCAACAAACTGGCGACCTACATCGTCTCCCGTACAAGGCTTCGTATGGAGCCATCTCGATCGATGCGTGGTAGCTGTTGTTGTACGAAAATTCCACAAGTGGCAGATACCTAACCCACTGATGACCCCACTCCAAAACGCACGATCGTAACATGTCCTCCAAGGTTTGAATCGTTCTCTCACTCTGCCCGTCTGTTTGAGGATGAAAAGTTGTACTGAAATGCAGTCTGGTCCCTAGGCTCTCCTGAACCCGATGCCAAAACCTCGAGGTGAACCGTCCATCTCTGTCAGATACAATCCTCTCAGGTACTCCATGAAGTCTCACGATCTGGCGGATGAACTCCTCAGCTAACCGCGATGCTGGCCATGTCTCCTGAATCGGAATGAAATGAGCTGACTTGGTCAACCTATCGACCACAACCCAAATGGCATCGAAACCTCGAACATCCCGCCTCAGTCCGGTGACGAAATCCATAGAAATGTCTGTCCACTTCCACTCGGGAACTGGAAGCGACCTGACAAGTCCTCCCGGTCTCTGGTGCTCAATCCGAATCTGCTGGCACACCTGACATCTGGCTACAAAGTCCGTGATGTCTGCTCGCATCCTCTGCCACCAATAATACCTCCTCAAATCCTGATACATCTTATTCGTCCCTGGATGGAAAAAATAAGGAGTGGAGTGAGCCTCCTGCATGATCCTCTGCCTCAGATCTGACGTCGACGGAACTACAACTCTGCCCTGAAAGGTGAGCATCCCATCTGCTCTCTCTGCAAGCTCTCTGAATCTGCCCTGAGCCATCCGCTCCCTCAGAACTGCAATCTCTGGACAGTCTGCCTGACCTCGATGAATCTCCTCCGTCAACTCAGCCCGAACCTCCAAGAATGATAACTGACAACTCTCCCGCTGAATCCACACCTCGAAGCAACACCTCATCAAATCTATCTGCAAATCCCTCTGAGCTGTAAGCCTCGCAACCGATGCCTCCTGATGAGTCTTCCTACTGAGCGCATCTGCCACCACATTGGCCTTCCCTGGGTGATACACTATGTCCAAGTCATAGTCCTTTAGAAGCTCTAGCCACCGTCTCTGTCGCATGTCCACCGTCTCCGTCATCACCTTGCATGAAGTGCCGTACAGGTAATGCCTCCAAATCTTCAGAGTATGAACTACAGCTGCCAACTCCAAGTCATGAACGAGATAGGACACCTCTGCAGGCTTCAACTGACGTGAAGCATAAGCGATGACTCGATCTCTCTGATGCAGAACACATCCCAATCCAGAACGTGAAGCATCAGTGTAGTTGACAAAGTCCTCTGTCCCATCTGGTAATGCTAGAACTGGAGCGGTCCTCAGCTTCTCCTTCAGAAGCTCAAAGCTGGCCTGACACTCTACACTCCACTCAAACGGAACATCCTTCTTCAGCAGCTGCCTCATCCGCCTAGCAATGCTCGAGAAACCCTGGACGAATCTCCTGTAGTAGCTGGCCAATCCTAGAAACGAGCGGATGTCCCTGACATTCTTGGGCACCTCCCAAGCAATGATAGCATCAATCTTCGCTGGATCCACGGCGACTCCCTCAGCTGAAATCACATGGCCTAAGAAAGCCACCTCTGTGAGCCAGAACTCACACTTGCTGTATTTCCCATACAGCTGATGCTTCCTCAGCGTCTCGAGCACAATCCTCAGATGCTCCTCGTGCTCCTCTCTACTCCTCGAGTAGACTAAAATGTCATCTATGAAGACGACGACAAATCTGTCCAGGTAGTCGATGAACACGCGGTTCATGAGCTCCATAAAAGCAGCTGGTGCATTGGTCAGCCCAAACGGCATGACCACGAACTTCTGGACACCATCTGGCTTCACTCTCAGCTGGTGATAACCCGACCTCAAATCAATCTTCGAGAAGACAACGGCGCCCTGCAGCTGATCCAACAAGTCGTCAATCCTGGGAAGGGGATAACGGTTCTTCACCGTCGCACGATTCAGATCCCTATAATCGATGCATAGCCTCAATGACCCATCTTTCTTCTTGACGAACAACACTGGTACTCCCCAAGGTGATGCACTGGGCCTGATGTAACCCTTCTCGGCTAGTTCCTCCAGTTGAGCCTTCAGCTCTGCCATATCCGTCGGTGCTATGCGGTAAGGGACTCGCAAAATGGGCCTGGTGCCTGGCTCTAGCTCGATCGCAAAGTCGACCTCTCTCGGCGGGAGAAGTCCCGGTAGCTCATCTGGAAACACGTCTGTGAAGTCTCTAACAACAGGGACATCTGACAAGCTGGGATGTGCACGATCCACCTCTAAAGCGTAACACCAACACCCAACGCATCCCTGATCTAGAAGTCTAGCGGCTCTGACTACGCTGATGAGCGCCCCGTTCCTCTTGGGGTCGCTCCCCCAAACCTGGTGCTCAGTCCCGTCATCTGCCAAGATGGACACCGTCCTCGTCCTCAGGTTGATTATCGCTCCATAGTGGTCCATGAAATCCATGCCTAGAATGAGATCATCCATCCTCAACAACATGACAATATGGTCGGCTGGCCACTCACGCTTGCCTATACGGATGGGGCACCCTAAAATCTCCCGACTCGTCCTAACCCTTGCCCCGTCCTCCAGACCAATAGTAAGGGGTGAACCACTCGTGCAGCTTAGGCTCAGCCTAGCAACGCACGCCTCTGCTATAAAGAAGTGAGTAGCACCAGTGTCAAACAATATAGACAAGCACTCATCATGGAAGTGTATAGTACATGCAGAAGTAGGGGTGGTACGGTCATCAGCTCTCATCTGAAACACACGGGGCGGTGGGGGTAATGCTGGTCCTCGGCCTCCGGAACTCTGGCCGTGATCATACCCGGACCCAGATGGTCCTGCAGATGACGAACCTCTATCCTGACCTGGCCCTGACGGCCCTCTGCCTCCACGATCGTAACCTCTACCTCCTCTAAAACCCCCTCCATAGCCTCCTCTCTTGGATCTGTCGTCTCCGCGACCATCCGCTGGTCTCGCTCTCTTCGCCTCAGGGCGAGAAGTGGTGTATGCAGTCTCGGACAAGATCCGCTGCTGGTCGTACATGAGGATGACATCCAGAAATCGATCAAAACTGACAGCTCCCAAGCTTGAGGCATGCAGAAGTACCGGAGGTGGCAGTCTCATCGATAACATGCGAATACGGCTCTCATCGGAAGGGCACAAGTGAGCACAGTAGACTAGCTCCTTCTTGAACTAGAAGACGATGGCGGAGACAGAAGCTGATCGGTCGTAGTAGCCCCGCAGAAAGGATACCTCTCGGGCTATCTGAATCCCAGGAGGGCGGTACTCCCTCAGCATCATGTCCTTAAACTCCTCGTAGGTCCACTCAGCCTGGTCTATCTTCTGTACAGACCAGTGGTCAAAAGCATCTCTCTGCAGACGGCTGGCGGCAAGTCTTTGTCTCTCAGAAGTGGGTACAGCAACGTGGTCGAACAACCCCTCCATCTCACGGAACCATCTCTCAATATCCTCCCCAACCTCTCCAGTAAATGCTAGAGGATGGCACTGAGCTAGCGTCTTGACCCAATCCACGCGCTTCTCAGGGCGCGCATCGGCTACGGGCTCGGCTGGCTGAACAGGAACCTCGGGCGTCGGTGCTGTAGGTGGGGCTCCTCCTTGCAACTCGCTCAGAATGTCATGAAGCGCTGTCTCTAACTGTCCAAGCTTCGTCTCTGTGGAAATCGGAACCTGGTCGTCAGCCGGCGGAGGCGAAGCTCGCTCCTCAGTGTGATCGTCAGCGGCGCGCTCCTCGACACTCTCAACGGCAATCCGGCGAGGGCGTCCCCTGCCACGACGTGCCCTACCCCCATGCCCAACTGAACCGTGTCTAGTATCGACCATGATGGCTACATGAACGATTAATTTAAACACTCAGCACAGAAGCACTCAACGATTAATATGATCCTCTTCGAGGAGGATCGCCCTCAGGCCCAATTGCATATATATATATATATATATATATATATATGTATATATATATAAATGTAAGCATAGAGACGATCTATGCCGTCCTTCGAGGGACGGCTGACCGGAGGGGCAAAACCTCACGGCTTCCTAACTCGACACTCCAACCTCCGTGGTGTTCCTTGGAGTCTTCTAGGCCCATCTGTAAATAAAAGCTAGTATTTTGCCTACCGTTCCCCGAGTTCTACATCCATAAGGGAGGTCTATCGCTTTGGTCTCTACCCACGAGATTGTTTCCCCTTAATTCATTTAAGTTTTAAGTCCAATTAAATTCATTTTGCCCTTTAAACATTTTCCAAAACCAATTGAAATCATTGGGCGATTTTCAAAACCATCTTCAACCTGTTGTACTCGGATTGCAAAACAAGGCTCTGATACCACCTTTGTAACGGCCCATGATTATGATTCCCAAGTTACGTTTCAAGGGATAAAACCCCTCGTTAGGATCTTGCGCCCCGAGTACAGGTTGAAGGTTTGAAATCAAGGATTTGTAGTTTAAAGCTGGATTTCGTACCCAAATTCGGAAGGTCTGCTGGAGACGCCGGGGTAACCCCTGTACCTATCCTAAGTCTACAAAGCGGAAAATCTTTTATCATGCAAAGGACATAAATTCTGAAACAATACAACCAGTGTCGCGGCAGAGCCGGATCAAAACAGAGTATAATTAGGAAGAAATCCCAAAAGTGTGAATTTGGTGAAGTCAGGGTTCAAACACTCACTCTCCGCCATATGAATGGACCCCGTCATAACAACACGAAATCAAGTAATGGAACGAGTACCTGAAACTATACCACAAGTCAGGCCAAGTGTTCGCCTGCGGGTCCTTTGATCGCGCTGAGGACATATAATACGCCTATACCTAGAATAAGGATGCCTTCATGCAATACTGAAATGTTAACCACACTATCATGCTCCTAATGCATATATACAAAATATGAAGTAAGGCCTTAACAAAGAATACCAAGTGGTATATCCCTCTTCTACCACCACCCCCTTTCCAGATAGGGTGGAGACTGGCCAGTTCGATGCTATAGCATATCACATCTCATCATCATATCGTATCTCATGCTCATCTCGTATCTCGTGATACATTTATAAAAAATGACTCGAGGAGGACAACACCCGATGAAGCTGGGCTGTCCTATGACCCTAACAACGACTCTAGGACTCACAGATAACGGCCGTTCTGCATTCAAATGCATACAGAATAAGAATGCTCAATCGTAAGTGCAATTCCTAAGCATGATACTGCATGACATGCTTTTATGCATATGCAACACCTACATACTATATGACACATCAGGCAGGAGGTCCTGGTTACTGAGTAAGCCCCGGAGGTACTTACCTAGCTAGAAGATCAGCAAAAGAAGAATCCAGTACACAGTAGTCACGATCACAGAATATCACCTAATTACATAACGAGAATATACTGATTAAACTTCTATAATCTCTCTGAACACATATATCACACACTCATACAAACAGATAAATAAACAAGTTCGCATCCATCATACTTCCAGTTCATCCTGATCAATCATCTCCCATCTCATACCGTTCAACATATATAATCCATCATCTTATCAGTTTAAGATAACCTCTATAACATTCTTAGCCAAATTCGCATATTACTATTCCATAATCATATTCTTCATAAGGACATATATCATTATCATCACAAGTATCGATTATTTAATCTCTTCTAAAAATCACCACAATATCATGCTATTAGTCATACATACCATACCGTTAGTCAAACGATTTTATTATCATGCTAGTTAGTCATCGAATAAGTCTTATTCCCAAGTTAGTTCCAAAACCGTTTCAATTCCGAATTAAACAGTTAAGAATTCCGACCCTTGAAAATACTCGCTAAATTCCCTTTATCAATTTATTTATTAAATCACTTTTCGACCTTTGAAATTCTTTTCCAAATTCCTTTTTTAAATCTTCAAGTCCAAATAATATATTTTAAATCCCAACTAACATAATATAACACTTTAGTCACCCTTTATTATTTAATAAACCATCCCTCTATAAAATCTCAAAAATAATATTTTATCTTTTAAATCTGCAAACAATATTATAGTATTCTAAATACCGCAACCAATTAAATAAATAATCCGATTAACTCGACCGAACCAAACCCAACCGAACCAAACCGAATCGAACCAAACCGAACCGAACCAAAATGATTTAATATAATATAATAATATAACAATATATATATAATCACGTGGGACCCAAGGGGCCTTCCCCTTCCTCATTCAAACCGCAAGGTTCCCGCCTCCCGCCATAGCCACGCAGCTCGGCTCCTCGCTCCCGCCGACCGAGCTTCGGAGATCATCGGAGCTCTCGACCTCACCCGATCGTCCCGCACTCAGCCCATACTCACTCCCGACTAGCCTAAGCACCGAAAAGGACCCAAAAACGAATCGAAACGAGGATAAATTCAAAGCTCACCGAGATGGGTTTTTCACGACTTCGGAGCTCTCGATCGGAGTCCTGGGCGTCTTCGGTGGCTCGCGATGGCTTGTCGGTCCTGCACCACATATGGGTGAGCGCGATGGTGAAGCTCGGGAATAATTCCGAAGTGGTGAAGAGTGAAGATGGAACGAAGTGGTGATGGTGAAGGTGATGAGTGAGGATGGAGGTGACGGTGGTGGTGTGGGATGGTGATGATGATGATATAGGGAAGGAGGGAGTAGGGGCTAGGGGGATGGGCTCGGGTTACAGGGGGGAGTGGGTGAGAGTGGTTGAGGGTGGTGTGTGGGTTTGGGTAAACAATACCGGGAATTAAATCCCGAATACGCGAATTTCGGATCCCGAAATTAATCCCCGAAAGTTAGTCTTCCCGACTCTCGCTTTCCCGATCAATTAGATTTTTAAAACTTAAAAGGATATCACCATCCGATTTTATTTTAAATTTTTCGAGGCGAAAAGACGGAATCGTTCGTCAAACATTTAAATTCAGGTCGGAATCTGTTAAACGGGTTTTAAATCCGATTTAATTAAATTTTAAATTTCATTTTTCCGATAAATTAGGATTTAAATCCGAGCCTTTACAATATCTTAATTCGTTAGAAAACCTATCTTTTTATATCAAATAATCTATCTAATTTATTTGTTTTCAATAAATAATAATCAGATTGAATTTATTTTTTCAATAAAAATTGGTTGGAATATATCTCAATCTTTCAAATGTAAGATAAATATCCCGACCTTTATAAGTGATGGTAATATAATATCCTAATGACTTTTCTCCAATAAAATTCTTATTTTTTGTATTGTATTACTCATGTATTTTCAATTCAAATAAAACATATAAAATTAAATTAGATGAGTTTAAATGTTTATTTAATAAACTTTCATAGTTTTAGATTTAATTTGTAGCTAACTTTTTATATCTTTTTTTAAATCAATATCTATAACAAGCCAAAGAAAAAAATAAGCAAAAATAACAGATTTTCAATTAGTAAATGATTAGCTAGTGATTTAACTTATCAAAATTGAAGAATATTTTGTCAATTATAAACTTTATGTTATTACAAATTTGAAATGAAAATTTAATTATTTAGATTATTCAATGATGTTCATTTATATATAAGAAGTAAATTATTATTATTATTAAAAAAATATATAAAAGAATGTAATTTTTTTTATTTTTTCTTAAATCCAAATTAATCAAAATTAAGATAAGCTTAAAAACCAATCTAATTTAATCTAATAAACTTGAATGATATTTTACACAATCAAGATACTGAAAATTATATTTTAAATATTTACTTGTTTTATTGTATTTGTTTTGATTAAATTTAATTATAATCTATAAAAACGCATTAAATTGAATGATTTTTTTAGTTACAAAAGAGACTTTTATTTTTTAAAAAATTATCATGACAATATAGACTATACTTTGTATAATTCGAGCCTTGTGAACATGATCATTATTTTTTGCCACATATGTGCCATGTAAGCATTTTTGTGGGGGACAAAATTTTGGGATATTATATTACCATCCCTTCAAAAGGTCGAGATATTTATCTTACATTTGAAAGGTAGGGATATATTTTTAACACCCCCTTAAAGGTTGGGTTATTTTAATTAGTTTCGCCTAAGTTTTTTGACATGAATCACATGATATATATTGAAGTACACAATCTCTTTGTTGGAACATATGAGAAGATATGTATGTATATAAGCAGTGAACTGCACGCCATTCACATCTAGGTTAATTAGTTAGAAAACTTATCTTTTTAAGTCAAATAATCTATCAAATATTTGGTCAATTATAATATGTTTTAGATTAAATTAAATATCTATATCTTCTATATAAATACTAAAATAGAGGCCTAAAACGATTTCTGGTGCCATTCGTATACGTGTCATATTCTGGATTAAAATGGTGTTAATATCGCATACGTGTTATATTGTGGTTTAATTTTGATTATAAATATTCAACCTTATATTTTAATTAGTTAGAAAACTTATCTTTTTATACTTCACATCTAAGAAATATTCTTTAAAATATGATAATTTAAATTTTTATAATTTTAACTACATCTTAATTTGAAAGATTTGGGTTAAATACAAATACATTTTAAGATTTCATACGTTTTCAATTTCAAGTATAATTATTACTTTTCACCTTTTTGAAATATATAATTAATAATTTATACGGAGTAATAAAGATGAGTTTAGGATATTCACAAAAATACCAGATTTGACATTAAAATATTCTCCTATTTACGTATTTACTATAATGTAAAGATAGGGATTTGCCAAAAGATATGATAGAAAAAAAGATATTTAAGATACTTACCTACTCCGTATTTTTTTTATGTATGTTAATTCTTTTATTGAAAAAGAAATAAAAATATTTTATTTTAAAATATAATGAATTAAATGTTAAGTGAGACTAAAACTAAAGCGGTGGCTCAGCAAAATGAGACCTGAAAATAACGATAAAAATATTTTATTTTATACATACTATATACACACACACTAAAAATGAGACCTGAAAATAACGATGATCCAATAAATTTTATTGATGTCGTACAACGACTTAATCTATTTATCTATGTGTCATCCTATGTGTATAAAATATTAATTTATTTTTTTAAATTTATTTCCAATAATTTATTCAAGATATCATATTCTAAGAAAATACTATGTTGGATGAATATTAAGATGAATAAATGTACGGGTAGAAGGGTATTGATATCCACCTTGATTTTTTTTTGAAGATTTAGGCATAATGTTGTGTATATATATATATATATATATACACACACACACATAATAGATAAGTAATTATGAGTTTTAAGATAGACTATTTCAATTAGTCCCATTTTTATATATCATGATGAAGTTGTTGGTGTTAGTTTATCTTAATTAAAATGTTATATTAAATTTTAATAAAAATATGAAATTTCATATTTTAAATTTTTTAAAAACCTATTATTGATAGAATATTTTATCAACCTTCAAATTTAATTTCAAAAAGAAAATATAAATTAAACATCATTTTGCTTATTAAGAAACCGCACAATGGGCGGGTAAAGTAAAACTAGTAAAATACTAAAACAGAGGCCTGAAGCGGCCTCTGGTGCGATTCGCATACGTGTCATTTTCTGGATTAAAATGTTATTATTTTTGCATATGTGTCATATTCTAGATTAAAATGATAATATCTTTTTGAGACATATCAATTAATAAGTCAATATAGTTAGGTAAAAAACTTATCTTTTTAGATCTAATAATCTATCTCTTATAACCTTATATCTTAATTAGATAAATCTATCTAATATTATTCATGTCGGCAAATATAATTCTTTACAAAACCTATTATTTTTACCTTGAGTTATTTCATAAACATTTTTCCTAAAAAATCTACATAATTTTAAAAAGTTAGATTAATTTATCTTAAAAGGTTATATATATAATATGGATGGATCTGCCATTTAATACGTGGCTTATGTCAACAAAATCAAAACGTGGCTTTTCACAAAATCAAAACTACCTATCAACAAAATTTTACAAAAGTCACCCGCAATCACATATTTAATTACCAAAAATTTATCTTTTTAGATCAAATAATCTATCCAATATAACCTTATATCTTAATTAGTTTTTTTATAAATATTCAATCTTATATCTTAATTAGGTAGAAAACTTATCGTTTTAGATAAATCTATTTAATATTATTCATGCCGGAAAATTTGGATGAATATGCATGCCGTCAACCTTTAAAAAAATGTACCATGCCTAATCCTGTATAAAATATATATATGTACCATTTTATATGAATATAAAAAAGAAGAAATTTGGCACAAAGGCCCTTTACAATTTGTCCTAGGGTTTTGCCTTTGCTAGTAAATGTCCAAAATATTTTCATAATCCCCTTTCTACCCTTGCCCTTTTTAATTTCCCATTTCCCTACCCTCGTTCTTAGATCCGAGCCTCGGCTTCCTCCTTCGCTCTTCCCTTCCTCGGTCCTTGTCTGCTTCAGGCTTCCATGGCTTCTGGTGGTCTGATCTGAGGCGCCGAATTCGTCCGATCTGAGGCGCCAGCGGAAGGAGGGAGAGATCTGGACCACGGGAGTTGATTAGAGAGAGTGCCAGCGGGAGGAGGGAGAGATCTAGTGCAGATTTCACAAGAGTTTTGCCTAGGCACCGATTCTCCTCCTCGACCTCCACGACGTCTCCGACGCTGAATTCGCCCGATCTAAGGCGCCAGTGGGAGGAGGGAGAGATCTGGACCACCGGAGTTGATTACAGAGGGAGAGATCTGATGCTTCATCCTTGATTCTCGCTCGATAACGGCGACTTCACTTCCGCCTAAATCCTATCCCTCTTGACTCCTCGGGTTCCTTGATTCTCGCTCTCGCGACGATGTCGATGATGCAATCATCCGCCCCATCCTCCTCGAAGCTCGTGCGCTGCTCGACACTGCTCGCCGAGCTCTCACTCCGGAGTCTGATCGGTAATACCTATTATATCTTAGCATTGCTTTTTTTCCTGGTGCTTATCCGAATTTTATGACGAGCAAAAGGGAGATGGCAGTTGCAGAGTGTGTCTCAATATTGAGTTGCTTATGAAATATGTTCATGTTCCATTTTTTAATTGCTAGATTAAAAACTAAACTGACGATCTTGTAGAACTGTGATTGTTTCAATTTAGCAAGTTCTTGTTTGTTATTTCCGCCCTTTCTGTTTTTAGGATTCATTGATTATTTCCCCCTTTACTGGTCCATAGATTTATCTCTTCATTTTTTCAGCTACAAAGAAGTGGTTCTCTTTCTCTCCCTTTACCTTGTTGAAGTGGCCATAGTATTCTCCATTCATATATTAGAGTAGAACTGTCACCATATGTATTAGAGGAGAATTGTCACCACATGTATTTTTATTTTGGTTAGAGTGTCTATGACCCTGTTTTAATAGTGATGACATCGTCTATGACTCTCTTACCCATTCATATATTGAAGGAGAGCTGTCTACCTAATGTCTTTTGGATTCTCATTAGCCCCTTTAGGGTTTGTACTTACCTAGTCCTAGGGTTTTTCATTTGGTGACAGCAATCATCTCTTAACGACGTACTGTACTTAACATTTTAGGGTTTAAGGTTAAGTCTTTAGGGTTTAGGGCCAAGGCCCTAAAACCTAAATCCTAAACCCTAAACCATACTGTACATCACATGTTCTTTTGGCTTCTCATTAGCCCCTTTAGGGTTTTTGCTTCCCTAATCATAGGGTTTTCCTTTTGGTTACAAGTGGTGACCTTTCTTAAAGAGTGGTGACAGTGACCCCGTAAAAAAAACTCTAAAAACAAAACTGTAATAAAAAAAATTCATGTCACCACACACGTGTCACCACTGTTAAAGAGTGGTGACAGTGATCCCGTAAAAAAAACTCTTAAAACGAAACTGTAATAAAAAAAAATTTCATGTCACCACTGTTAAAGAGTGGTGATAGGGACCCCATAAAAATAAAATAAAAACTCTAAAAACGAAACAGTAATCAAACAAATTTCATGTCACCGCACACTTGTCACCACTGTTAAAGAGTGGTGATAGTGACCCCGTAAAAAAAACTCTAAAAACGAAACTGTAATCAAAAAAATTTTATGTCACCACACACGTGTCACCACTGTCACCACTGTTAAAGAGTGGTGACAGTGACCCCGTCAAACAAAACTCTAAAAACGAAACTGTAATAAAAAAAAATTCATGTCACCAATGTCAAAGAGTGGTGACAATGACCCCGTAAAAAAACAAAAAAAAACTCTAAAAACGAAACTGTAATAAAAAAATTTCATGTCACCACTGTCAAAGAGTGGTGACAGTGACCCCGTAAAAAAACAAAAAAAAACTCTAAAAACGAAACTGTAATTAAAAAAATTTCATGTCACCATTGTCACCACTGTTAAAGAGTGGTGACAGTGACCCCGTAAAAAAAACTATAAAAACGAAACTGTAATCATAAAATTTACATGTCACCACACATGTGTCACCAAAAGTCAATGCCTTTGACCTGTCAATGGTCAATGGTCAAATTAAAAAATGGGAAGGAGGAAAATGGGAAGGAAGGGCAAAAGTTTGAATTGTGGACACTCCCCTAATTTCACCTCTCTTTTGTCCTAGGGCTTAATTTTTGCCTAAATTATGGACAATCACCAAAAAAACCCTATATAAAAATGTATGTAGTTGATACATTATTAGAATACTATTTTATATGATTTTTTTTCTAATTATTGCTTTTGAATTTTTATTTAAAAGTTGAAATTTCATAACAATTTATATTAATTCAAAGATGTTTTATATAATTAAATTTATTAAAAAATCGCACAACGGGCGAATAATAAAACTAGTAAAATACTAGGGAGAGGCCTGAAACGGGCTCTGGTGCGATTTCGCATCCGTGAAATTTTCTGGATTAAAACGGGATTATTTTTGCTTACGTGTCATATTCTGGATTAAAATTGTATTATTTTTTTAGCCACATCAATTAATAAGTCAATATAATTAGTAAGAAGCTTATCTTCTTAGATTAAATTATCTATCCAATATAATCTTATATTTTATTTAGTTTTTTTTATAATTAATAAGCTAATATAGTTTTTTAGTCACTGAACCACTCTCTATTTAGTCATTGAAGCACTCTCTATTTAGTCATTGAACCACTATCTACCCACCAATACAACACTATGTCACTACCACCAGTTGACATGCCAAATTAAATAGTAAATGGAGTAACAAATTATCCAACATATACAATGTAGATTGGAAATATAGTGTAGATTGGAAGAAGTGAGAGGAGAAATTATCCAATAAATACAGTGTAGATTGGAAGAAGAGAAGTAAGAGGATGTGAAGAAAAGACGTAATGAGGTGTAACTTAATTTTAATTAATATTCAACCTTATATTTTAATTAGTTACAAAAATTATCTTTTTATATCAAATAATTTATCCAATATTTAGTCAATTATTTTATATTTTAGTTCATATTGAATATAATATCAATTTGCGCTTTAAATTCCAACAATCGCTTATCAAATTATATGATTAATATAGATTCAAACATGTTTATATTCTCAAAAACATAACACAATTGACGGAGAGGAAACGCACCCAAGAGAGAGGGAGGCACGAACTCATCCACTAATGAGAGATAGGAAACGAGCGCATGACCACCTTTCGCCACCGCCACCCCTGGTCCGCAACAGCCGCCGAACCTCCCGGAATCGGCACCGCAGAACCCCTTCGTTGGCTCGGCTTCGCCTTCGAGCCTTCCAAACAATTATCAAATCTCAGATCTACACCAGGTACTTATCAAACTTCTTAAACTCTCAAAAAAAGAAATGTACAAACCCAAAAAGTTCAACCCCAAAATTCACTGTAAACAAAGTAGATCGAACAACAACTATGTCGAAAAGTTTGGATCCGATTTCACCCCTTTTCAGCCTCAAAGAGTAGCATACAGTGGGATCTCTCAACTCAATAAGCCAAGCTTAGGCAGATCTCCGCAGAATGCTGTCGAGACAAGCGGTATTTCCGTCATCCGGGCCATACCGACGACTGGCTGGTTGAGGGAGGTGCTCTTCTCCTTTGCCCGTCCTCTCAGTGAAGAAATAAACTCCATATCTCCCTACAGGCCCTCTTTGTCTCAATCCATATGTATGTTCTTTAGCAGTATTAACGAGAACTATTTTATACTTAATTTCAATTCCAATTTCATGCTTTTCTACTCTATGGTGAATGCCTATGATCAAAGTGTTGGTAGTTTTAATCATGGAACCTCTAAGTATGCTGATTGTAAAGGCTCCCATCCATTTTCCTTGCTTGTTGGGATGCCTCCTTTTTCTGTCAAATCTAATTATCGGAATAGCTATGTAATGAAATATTATCAGTATTGCTGTGTTTTGAAATGGTGGTTTTGTTGGAGATTTTTCCATCATGGTGGCAATCTCGTCCTTCTAATATATTTTTCATGGTGTCCTGCTCTTCGTCTTGGGTGGCTTCCTCTCGCTTATGTTGTGACTTTCAGGACTCTTGTTGCTGGAAGGTATGACAGTCTTCTTTACAAAACTTATAAGCGATTCCCCACTTGTACTCCCGAGTACCTTGTGGTGGAAAGCTTACTCAAAAACTCTGCTCAACCTTTACTTACCAAGCAATACATTAAACCTTGGCATACCCATAAAAATAGCAAACAAGCAATTACAGATGAAAACATAATCACAAGAAGCTATGTCATGAGAATTGCTTTTGTTACAGTTCTCTTGAGACATCGGCTTCTCCTGGAACCCAGCAATCAAACTCTACTTTATAAACTAAGGAGGAAACAATCTTATTCGGGAGATGTACAGGCTACCGGGTGCATTAAAAATGATCTTGTTACACATAAGTTTCAATATAAGGCAAAACGGAACCAGCCTGATGGGAAGATTTCCAAGTATATCTATGATTAATATCGGATATTGGAATATCAGAGGCTCTAAACGCCCTTTATTATGGCAAGAAATCAGGCATGTTAGACATAGCAACAAACTAGACTTATTGGCGTTAACAGAAACCAAATCAACTAGCCCCCCCTCTGACGCTCAGATCAAGTTTGCTGGCTTTCAAAATCTTATCTCTATACCCTCAACTGGTCATAGAGGTGGAATTTGGATTCTAAGTCGAAAAGTAAACTTGATCAATAACACAACAATTCTTGAACAAACAGATAGAATCATCATGATTAAAACAACAATAAATGGCTTAGAAATGGCTATGATATTCGTTTACGCCCCAAACTCGGACAATGAAAAAGCTAAATTTTGGGAAGATATCTTTGTAAGAGTAAATAGAAACATGCTACCGGTTCTGATCATTGGTGATCTCAACGATATCGAAAACGATAATGAGAAAGTTGGAGGTTGTATCCCATCTGTAAATAGATATAGACGTTTAAAAGAGGTAAAGGAAGGGCTTCATCTACAAACTATCCCATTCCAAGGCTCCCCATTCACCTGGCAAAAAAACAGTAACCCCTCTAGAAACGCATATGAAAGACTTGACAAAGGCTTAGTTCATCAAGACATTCTAAATAAATTCAAAGATCTAGTAGTCCAACATCACCCATTCACAACTTCGGATCATTGCCTTATAACATTGAAAATCGGTAACCCTTCCAATGACAGGCTCTCTATTTCACTTTGAAATGGCTTGGACCACGTTTCTAGAATATGAAAATATGGTAAATCGAGTTTGGAAGAACAAAATGCAAGGCTCCTTTGCCTTCAAATTAATCCAAAAGCAAAAACTGTTAAAAAAGAACACTAAGGATTGGTGTTAAACACACACCAACAATTTCAACAAACAACTAGCCATAGTAGACAAACAGATATCAGAGTTACAAAAATCGCTCCCCTAGGGAGCTCTATTGAACAGAGAAACAGATAGACTAAAACGACTAGAGAATAAAAGACTTCATATTCTTTCTTTTTGTCAAAAATTCTGGCAACAACGAGCAAAGGTCAGACACCTACAACTGGCAGATAGGAATACAAAATACTACCAATCTTCAGTCAAAATCAGAAACTTCAAATCCACCACCACAAGCTTCATGACAAAAGATGGACATTTGTTAACAGATAAGAACCAAATTAGGGAACAAATTACGAAGGAAATGGCTACAAGATTTCAAATGACCAATAGAATGAAAATTTACCCAAGCTGGATACCTCATATTCGACCAGAAATTACAATGGACCAAAATAATAATTAATTAGACAACCCATAAACAGAGAAATAAAGGAAACTGTCTTCAGTATGGCTGAGGATAAAACTCCAGGACCTGATGGCTTTCCTCCGGAATTCTATTCTAAATACTGGGCAATTGTAGGTGACTCTGTTTGTAAAGCAGTCAAGGCTTTCTTTCACTCAGGCTCTCGACTTTCAGAAATAAACCAGACTTTTATAACTTTAATACCAAAGGTGGATACCCCGACGACAATTAACCACTTTAGACCAATTAGCTTATGCAATACAATCTACAAAATTATTGCTAAAATCCTGGCTAACAAACTTAAACCAATACTTCCACAGATTATAAACTCGTTTCAAGGTGCCTTTGTAGAAGGAAGATCTATATAAGATAACACCTTAATTGCCCACGAAAATTTTCACTCCTTCCATCGACAAAAAGGAAAAAAAAGGATGGATGTCCCTTAAATTGGATATGGAAAAAGCATATGACAAAATTAGCTGGAGTTTTATAGAAGCATCGATCACTAAATTTGGATTTCATCCTCAGTGGATCTCCTGGGTTATGAAATGCATTACTACGACAACTTTCTTTGTAATTGTCAATAACACTCCCGGTCCACAATTTAAGCCTGATAGAGGAATTCGACAAGGTGATCCGCTAGCTCCATATATTTTTGTTATATTAATGGAATCTTTAGCAAGACAACTTCATGAGGAAGCACTAATGGAAGATGCACTTGTAGGAATAAAATTAACACAATCAGGCACCCCTATTCCTTTTTTAACCTTCGCTGACGATACTTTGATTTTCGCTAGAGCCTCACTTAAAAGTCTGGACACTATAAAAAACATGATGAACATCTTCTCAAATCTCTCTGGATTGACCATAAATTATCAAAAAAGCTCGATACAATTCTCCAAAAATGTAAATCAAAATCTCGCTAGATCCTTGGCCCAGCAAATGAACATTCCCATAGCGCTAGGTATGGAGAAATATTTAGGTATACCAATTATCAATGGAAGAGTTAAAAATAGTGTATTTGATGAGGCCCTGCAAAGTCTCAAGAAACAACTTCCCAAATGGAAATCTTCTTCTTTATCACAAGCAGGAAGGGCTACTCTAATCAGAGCTAATCTTAGCTCCAAAACAAACTATCTTATGCAAAGTTTTCTACTTCCAAAAGGAGTGCTCCAACAAATTGACCAAATTAATAAAAAATTCTTCTGGAACAAGACAAAAATAGAAAGGTACAATCCGCTAATAAGCTGGGAAAAGATATGTCAGCCAAAAGAATTAGGTGGTCTTGGTATAAGAACGGCTGAGGAAAGAAACATTACCCTCCAAATGAAGGTTTTATGGAAAATCTATAACGACCCAAGCAATATTTGGGTTAAAGTTATCAAAGAAAAATATCTTGCTAATAGACAGATAAAGGATCTTAATCTTCACAATACTTCCTGGCAATTTGGACGTCTCCTTCATCTTAGAGAAACTTTTCAAAAAGGTCTTCTTTGGATTGTGGGAAACGGTACTTCCATTAATGTCTGGGATGACCCTTGGATTGATAAAATTTCCCTAAAACCTTATCAGAACAATCACAATCCCAATATGAAGGTCTCGAAGTTAATTGACCCCCGAAAAAATTGGAACACTCAGGTGCTACACCAGATTTTCCCATCAAACCTAGCTAAGATCATCTCCGATATTGATATTCCAAACACTAATACTCAAGAAAAATTAATCTGGAAATATAGTAAGGATTGTGAGTTTTCGACGAAATCGGGATACAAAATAAATGGAAATGACACAACTCACAACACAGTGTTTGGGTGGATTTGGAAGCTCCATCTCCCTCCAAGAACCCAAAACTTCATTTGGAAAATTCTGACAGATTATTTAGCAACAAAGACAAGACTGAATAGAATCTACAATCGAGTTCCTTCCCAATGTTGCCTCTGTAACCTAGAAGATGAAGATGCTACTCACTTATTCCTAAGATGTCAGGTTTTGAAACAGATTATAAAAGCCTATGAACTCAAAACAAACACTTCGTTTTGTGGCATCAACAACTCCAACAACACAATGGAAAATATGGAACAAATTAGAAGGAATAGCCTTCGATTTGAAGACTTATGTCTAATATGGCAAAACATCTGGGAATTCAGGAACTCTATTAGTTTCAACAACAAACAAGAAGAAACCAATACAATTATACAATGTATCTTAAAATGCGCCTCTGACGGGAGAGAGGCAAGCCAAACAACCAAACAGAAACAAAAGAAAAGACAAGGAAAACACATCAAATGGACAAGGCCCCCAATCACTGTCTACAAAATCAATGTAGATGGTTCGGTTGCAACGGATGGGGATTGCAAGATTGGGGGTATTGTCAGAGACTGGAATGGTCATGTTGTGGAAATTTTCAATAGAAAAGTTGCTAAGGGATCCGTAATCCACACTGAATCCTTAGCCATGTACTTAGGAATAGAGCTAGCCAGAAGCAGAGGCTGGCAGAAGATCATCGTCGAGGGTGATAATGTGGAAGCTATCAAGGCAACTGAAGACAACAAGAAATTCCTTGTTACTGTGCTATCCTTCCAAAGAAACCCTAGATCCAGTGCGATCGATAGCCTAAATCCGTACCAAAAAATTGTTGAAATGCAGTTCTTGCATCAGAGGATTGTTGATGGTTGTAATTTCAAGAGAGTTTTCACTTCTGGGCTCTCTTTGTTTTCCTATGCTAGTGCTCTCTTTCAGGGCTGGCGTAGGAATTCAATTCAGTGGTTAACTTGGTGGATTAAGCTTAAGGCTTATCCGTCAGATTCAGAACCCCATGGGTGCTGCCTGAGAATGTTGTTGATGAAGATTGCTTGGATTTGGTCAAATCGACCTCCGCCGTGGCCAAATCCGATGGGTACAGAGGTATTTTGAGGGACTTGCTGCTTCAATTTGGATGGCCCTCTTCTCTGTTGGTCTGCGATGGCCGGATTGCTCTTCTGCAACAAGAAAGCCTTCGGGGGGTGTGTTTTCATCGCTATAGGGTGTGTTCTCTCTCACTCTTCTCTTTCGTTCGACTGGTTGGTAAATCTTTCTTTGTAAATTGGGGGATACAGGGAAGTTCTCTTCTCTGTTTTCCTCATGCTGATTATTTACTGTCACACACACGTATCTTCTCCATGTCTAACTGATTCCCTCTTATTTTCTCAATGGCTCCTCCTGGAGTGAACACAAACAAAAAACCCTTGGAAGCAGAAGATCCTGCTTTCCAGATGTCTAACCCCCGAAAGGGAACAAACATGCCGGAGGGCACTAAACTCACTAAGGAGCCCCCTCTTTGTGACGGTGATCTTTTGGTGAAGTCGTGGTCTATGACTAAGGAAAAATTTAACAGACCCACTATTACCAAGGACAAAATCTTTGCTCTGCAAGGCCAGGTCCATATGATGGTCTATGGTCAGAACCAATCTATACTCGTTGCAAACATTATAGGTGACCCTATAGAAGCAAAGGATGTTCGAAAGCGATTAGGTATGTTTGGAAATTTCTTTCGGCCGGTTTCTATCTCATTCCTGTGGTGAATTATTGGTTTGATTTGAGATTTGATTTGGTCGAATATGGCACGCTGGTCTATAACTATGTATCAAGTGTAAGTTGCTTCTTGTTAGTTCAAGGTTGTCGAAAGCTTCTGGCCAAGTGTAATTTGCTTCTTGTTGATTTGGGATTACTAAGTAAATTTTAAAGCCTTCTATTCTTCCTTAGATATATAATTACTGATCTTTATAAGTTTGGGTCAGGTTGTGGTTTGCTTACTTCTATCTTGTTATACTGCTATGTTTTGTTGAATGCTCTAATTGCCCACCCGCTGTTCATGGATTCCATTTCCATGGTCCTTTGATGGCTGATGGTTTATTGAATACTCACCGCTGGGGGTTAGACGACCTTCTTTCCGTTCTAAATTTCTTACGACCTCGTTGTCGATCGAATAATATGGCGATCCGCTGAATTCATCTGGATACATTACCTTGAGTTGGCTTGATTAGTTTAATGGCCGTGTTGTCTATGTATTATCGTCTCACTGTCCTAATGCTTTTACTTCTCAAGAGTGTGTATTTATCTCATAAGCTTGAATTGAAAAGAAAATATTCAAATTTGAGAAGACAACACAATTCATTAATGAGTGATCCCCCTTTCTTGTTTCATCCCGGGACAAGGAAATTCTCTATGGAAAACATTATGAACAAATTCCGTCTGCATGTAGTTTTATATTCCAAACCAATGAACCCATTATCATTGTATTGCTTGGTAATCCAGGAAAACTTATCTTGGGAATCCTATTTGAAAAATTTAGATTTATATCAAGGGAATTACATGAGTAACTATATCCAAAAAACCCAATTTCTGAAAAGGATTCAATCTAACTCAGATTATATAGGTATTCTTCTTGACGGGAGACAATTCACAATACATTTCATTCTAACCACAAGCAAGAAAATGGCTTCTCTGTATGGAGTAGAGAATTTCCGGTTCCATACATCCAATCGTATAAAATAATGAAACTTTGTTTTTGGAATGTGCAAGGTATAGGAAAAAAGACATTCTGGACCGATCTCAATGCGATGCGTATAAATAACCACATAAAAATCTTTGCTATAGCAGAAACTAAGACTGAAAATATTCCACCAGAAAAAGTATGGCGCAATAGCGGCTTCACTAATACAATCTGGTCTCCGGGCGACGGTAGAGCTGGAGGTTTAGGTGTACTGTGGAATGGAAACAGTCTCCATAATGAAACTATAACAGTAAAAACCCACTTGCCCCGCATTATAGGACTGGAATACTCAAACCTAGATAACAAGTTCAGATGTATGTTCTTCTGTGTATATGGTCCTCCACATACTAAGGATAAAGACCCCTTTTGGATGACGCAAACATCTCTTGTTTCTAATAAAAAACTCCCATGTTTGATCATTGGTGACCTCAATGAGATATGTCACAGTGCCGAGAAGGCTGGAGGTAGCACGGTTAATTCCTTACGGTGTAACAAACTTATCTAATTCAAGAACCAATATTCACTAACAGATTTGCCATGTACTGGAAATCAATTCACTTGGAGGAAAAAGGTTGAGGGAGAGGACAATATACTAGAAAAACTTGATAGAGTATTAGTTCAACAACAAATTTTAGACACCTTTCCGAATATTTGTACCTTAAATGGGGCCTTCTCCACTTCATATCACTGCCCTATTTCAACTGAACTAGTCTCAACAACACCATTTAAACCTCCACCGTTTAAAATGGAAAATATTTGGTTCCATAGACCGGAGTTTAGGAACATTGTTAAACAATCCTAGAGGGCATCTTGCCCTTGCTCTACAATGTTTAAAATCATGTTTAAGACTAAAATCTTGAAACAAAAAGCGGAACGTTGGAATATGAATACCTTCGGAAATATATTTCGCCAATTATCGTTAGTGGAAAATGAACTTTTACATATTCAAACAGAAGAGCAGAGGAATCATCAAAAGAGCATGTCTAGTAAAGAAAATATTCTCATCCAGAAAAAGGAAAAACTTCTGTTATTCCAGAAAGAATATTGGTGCCAACGTGCCAAATCAAAACACCTAAGATTATCTGACTCTAATACTGCTTACTTCCACAGGGTGGCATCCGGAAGAAGAAATAGGAAAACTATTCGAAACATAACAACTGCAACGGGTACTCTTATTACGGGTGAAAAAAATGTCTGTGTTGAAATTAAAAATGATTTCACCAATCGGTTTTCAAAGGAACCTATCAACATGAACCTGATGTCTAGTTATCTCCAATTAATTACAAACTCTATTTCGGAGGAAGAAAATCTGTTATTGATTGCACAACCATCTAATGGAGAAATAAAGAGGGCTGTATTTAGTATAGGACAAAACAAATCACCTGGGCCAGATGGTATGACTGCTGAATTCTACAGGAAATATTGGGATATTGTTGGACCAGATATTACTCAGGCAGTAAAAGCCTTCTTTCATACGGGTAAACTATTACGACAAATTAACCATACATGTATCTCACTACTGCCAAAGTGCGACAATCCAGCTAAAACAACAGATTATAGACTTATTAGTCTATGTTCCACGATATACAAAATCTTTTCTAAGCTTCTTACTTAGCGATTAAAGACAGTCATGGGAAAACTGATTCATCCACTACAAGGAGCTTTTATGTCGGACGGAGCTATCCAAGACAACGTCCTTATTGCACACGAAATCTTCCATTCTTTTAAGAATAGAAAGGGAATAGACGGATGGCTAGCTATTAAGTTGGATATGGAGAAAGCTTATGACAGGGTTGACTGGACATTCACAGAAATGGTTATGAAAAAGTTCGGGTTTCATGACAAATTCATTGCTTTGATTATGGAGTGTGTAACCACGGTTTCATTTTCAGTTCTTGTCAACAATGGACCAACAGAAGTCTTCAACCCTACAAGGGGCCTATGACAGGTAGACCCTCTTTCACCATTTCTGTTTATACTTGGTGCAGAGGTAATGGCAAGAAAATTATCTCATGAATCATCTCTTAGGGGTAGCAACATTGGGTTTCCCTTTGGGAAAAATGGATTGCGAATTCCCTTTTTGGCATTTGCGGATGATATTATCATCTTCTCCAAAGGTAATATGGCGGTTTGTTAAAAGGTCAGAAGCATAATAGACAACTATTGCCAAATTTCAGGACAAAAAGTCAATTACCATAAATCTGCCTTCCAAGGAACGTCTGGTATCCGTATACCTCGTATTTCGGACATCGAGGGATGTCTAAACATCTCGAATCAAGTTAAATTAGATAAATACCTTGGATGCCCAATAGTGAATGGTAAAGTCAATAATACTACTTTTGAGGACATAATCACCAATACTAAGAACCAACTAACTAAATGGAGAGCGGATTCTCTATCCCAACAAGGGACATCTACACTAATTAATACAAACCTTACATCTAAACCCTTATATGCTATGCAAAGCTTTATGCTTCCACCGAAAATTCATCATAACTTAGATCAGATCAATAGATCTTTTTTCTTGAATAAAGACCTACAATACAAACCTCTCATTAGTTGGGACAGAATCTGTAAGCCGAAGGTGGCTGGCGGGGTAGGAATAAGAAAAATCCAAACACATGAATGAAGCCCTACAACTAAAACTATTATGGAAGATACTTGAAGACCCGTCTAATACCTGGGTAAAAATTATTCAATATAAATATCTAAAAACAGCCCACGTACTGAATTATGTAGGCAAAGAAAGTGCATCATGGCAATGGACACAACTAAGAAAACTAATTCCAACATTAAAAAATGGCTTAGTATGGTCTGTAGGAAACGGGAAATCTATAAAATTTTGGAAAGACAAATGGAATAATATGCCAATTTTGAGTAATTATTGTACCAACCTGAAACCACAAACTTCAATGAAATAGTGGATAACTATATGAGCAACGAAAATTGGGAAACATACAAGTTGAACACTATCCTTCCAAGAGATATAACACAGAAAATAGTAAACATCTCCATCCCTACTACAGCTATGGATGATAGGCTTTACTGGTGGCCCGATAAAAAAGGCTGGTTCACTACATCTAGTGCATACAAACTTCTCACAAATACTACGATGGTAGTACATGACGAAAATATTTGGATTTGGAAGATGGACATTCCACCAAAAATTAAAAATTTTCTGGGGAAAATAAATCAAAACGGTCTGCCAACGGCATCTAGATTATCTAGGCGAGGTGTTGCAATTCCTCCCTATTGCCCAATATGTAACCACCATGAAGAAGACGTTGTCACCTTTTTTGTGAATGTAAGTATAATGTGTTCTATGCAAAACTAGACAGACAAACTAAGTCACTTATTAAGGAATCAATTCGAACATCAAGAGACATGAAACCAATTATGTCAATACTTTCTAATAAACTATATGCTAAACAAAAACAGGAAATGGCTTTTCACTGGTGGACAACGTGGTTAACGCGTAATCAATTTGTTTTCAGACAAGAGAAGCTACCGTCCTTAGATAAATATAAATGTATTATAGACTATCATATGAACAGTTGAAAAAAAGACGGCACGTATTTTACACAAGGAAAGGCCACCGTACCAAATTCAGGCTCAAGACAAGACTGTAATAAACGTCACTAAAGAAACCAAGTTTGGCGAAAACCCCCTCGGGGTTTCTTCAAATTAAATTTTGATGGTTCATCAACGTCTAATAACGGGAGCACTATAGAATTTATTATTCGTGACTGGGACGGATCACCAATCAAACTAGGATCCGATATTGTTGGCACTCAAACACCCTTGGTTGCGGAAGCTCTTGCTCTTCGTTTGGGTGTTCTCGCGGCTAAGGAACTGAATCTTGAGAAGCTTATCATCGAAGGGGATTCTCTTATCATCATAAACTACCTAAAAGCAGGTGTACCATGCCCATGGGAAATTGAAATTATTATGTCTGACATCTGCATGTTACTTCGAGGGTTCAAAGAAGTTGTCTTTTCCCACACACTTCGCAATGGTAATCGAGTGGCCGACAAGGTTGCACACTTAGACCATTTTACCAGTAACCCTGAACTGCTAAATGATCAAGGTTTGTTCGACCTCATCCGGAAGGATGCTATCGGCTAGTGTCTTCTAACACAACCGAATTTTTACCTAATCAAAAAAAATAAATAAATAAAATAAGAAACCGTACAACGGGTGGGTAAAGTAAAACTAGTCGAGTATACGCTAAGGCCGAATTGAATAAAGAGGATTCAACCAATTTGATCAGTAAGGCCGAATTGAGTATACAAACCATGCGATGAAGAAGATCTGAGCCAAAACCCACCTTCTTGAGAGGCTAGCGCCACCGGCGGATCAGAGGCCAAAGTCGTGGTCGCTAGCGCAAGGGGAACAAGGCTTCGGCTCTAAGTAGGGAAGGCCGGAGATCTGGTGGCGAGGACGAAGTGATGAGTACAAATCGCCACTACCCCGCCACCGTTGCCACCGTGAGTGATATCCCAATGAGCACCATCCGAATCGCCGCCGCCGCTGCCTCACTGCCACCGTGAGTGCTATCCCCATGAACTGCCCCACTATTCTAGTCGTCGTCGCTGCCTCAATCGAAGGTCTGGTAAGCTTCAATTTCTTTTTCAAGTCTGGCGAGGATGAAGTGATAAGTACGAAGAAGGTCTGCTAGTAGGGAAGGGCTTCATCTTCATACCAATTTGGGGGCACGCCTCAGAATCACTCGCATATATGACGAAGGTGAGGGTTTTCATTTTACGTGGGACATACTTTTTTTAATTTAGAAAATTAATGAAAAATAATTAATCTTGACCCTCCATTGTTTATCAATTAATGGTTCAGATTTATGTACAATATACACCTTGAGGGGTGTGTAAAAAAGATCCATACTATATAGGTTGGTTCTGGTGTACTCAGCCTTTAACGTATATCATGCTAACAAATCAGGACCATTTATTGAATGAAATGGATGACTGAGATTAAAAGACAATTTTAGTTTTTTTTTAATTAAAAATCAAAGGGATCCACATTTTTTCTTGCCAACTTGCTGAATTGGGGATGTGTGTGGTGCACTCTCTTTAAATTATTCGATGGTATATTGGATTATTCGACCGCACCGACAGATTATGCAATGGTATCGACGGATTATGCGATGTATTTGGATTTTTTTGTTAACCTTTACAAATGGTTGATTATTCGGTCGTCTATGAATGATTATTTGGTGGTATATAGATGATGGGGCAGTTAGCTAACTGTCCATAAATCATGGTCAAATAAGCTAACTATCCACCTCATTGGAATATTTTGCAAACTATCCACCTTCATCAACACACACGTTTCCCCCGTGCTGACACTGAATCTCTTCCCCCATATTGATCATCTTCAATTTCCATCACCGATCTCCACCCCTGAATCTCTGGATTGTCGTTCCTAGCGCCTAAACGATACTGAATTATCGTTTTTTAAGTCAGCATTCATACAATTGTTGGAATATTGGTACTGAATTGTCTTTTTTTGTGAATTGTCGCTTTGTATCTTATTGCTCAACTCGTCTGTTGTAGATCGTGTATTATTCGAATTCGTTTTTGCTCTCATGTCAACAATTTTGATGTTATATTGTATCAATATCATGGTCTGCATCGGATCTGTAACAGTGATCTAGATTCGATCTGTCAATAGTAATATGCTGTATTCTACTTAAATCAGTAGCATTCTTCCCCCTCCGATCTATCTTGCTGACGCGCGAATTCAATGGTAAATATTGTATATTGTGTCCTACTTCGATATATTGCACTGATCTACCTGCGATTTGTAGTACTGACACGAATCTAGAATTTCTAGCATTGATATAACTTCGATTTATAGTGATGGCATGAATTCAATAGTAATTATAGTATCGCTACTGTGTCCTACTCCAATATGAAATTTCTAGCATTGATATAACTTCGATTTGTAGTGCTGACACAAATTTAATTGGTCTCTATCATATGTCTGTACATTGCTGACACCAACTCATTGTATATCTCTCTGGAATGTATTGATAGGTCACAACTAAATGGCACCTCATGTGATTACAGTCGTATATGGTGGAACATGGATATTTGCTGACACAGGCCCAACATTTGTTGGAGATACTACCTCGAAAGTGTTTATGCTAGATGATTCAACCACACTACATGACTTCAAAAGAAAGGTGTGCAACAGATTCAATGTAGATAACAAAATTGAATTGCATTTCAGTCATTTGCACCTATACAAAACACTTAAAGCCCCGCTCACAATTGATTGTGACGCTGATTTGAAAGAGTTTCTGGATATATCGGCACTTGATGGTGTAAAATTTGTTGTTGAGTTATTTGTCAACATAAAGACACAACCGCTGCGCATTGCTGACACAGAAGACAGGGAGAGTAGGCAATCATTTAGGTTAATTGACCATGTCATCGACGAAAATAGATTGGCATTGATTGTTGACCCAAAAATGAAGAGTGTGGCATCAGCTGATATGGATAATGATATACAAGATGATAGTGACACCAATTATGATGCTGACACCTGGAGAAGCTTACATTCTTTAATTCGCAGTAGAGATAAAACTCTAGAAGAGTACCATGATGACAACTCTAGCATGGATAGTTTCAATAATACCTCATCAAGAATGATGTACGTTAGGAAAACCTTTGAATCAAAGCAAGCAATAAAGAATGCTTTATGTATATTATCAATGACAGAAATATTTGGTTTCCCAGTAAAAAAATCAGATCCCAAGTATTTTAGGGTGCACTGTGTGGATGCCCAATGCGGATGGAAGCTACATGTAAGGGCTATTTCTCCCACTTGTTACGAGGTGTCAGTGTACAATCATATACACACATGCATATGGGATGTCAGAACAAGAAATTGCAGGAAAGCCCCTTGCTCAGTGGTTGCAAGCATCATCCAACCAAGGTGAGTTTGTGCATTAGATAAAGTTCAGTTCAAGTATCGCATTATTTAGTATTGTATTCATCCTAATATACACCTAATTACACAGTGTTAACAATGGATACAATCCAAAGCAGATAATAGATAAAATGAGAACAAAAAAATGATGCACATTAGTTATTGGACATCATGGAAGTCATCAAAAATTGCTCAAGAAAGAGACAAAGGGACAGCAGAATCAAATTTTGCTGACTTGCCATCTTTTTGCCACATGCTCATGGAGAAAAATGATGGAACTGTGACCTTGATTTCAACAGACAATGATGACAAGTTTAAATACTTATTTTTATCAATTGGATAATGCATTCGGGCATTCCCTGTTTTGAAAAAGGTATGTCATTATCAGTTTCAACAACCAGTCTCCTTACTCCCTTTCCATTGTTTCACTCCCTTTTTTTTACAGGTTGTTGTTATTGATGGGAAATTTATAACTGGGAAATATAAAGGGACATTGCTTGGAGCAGTTGCGCAAGATGCAAACAGGAATATTTACCCCCTTGCAATTGGTATTTCTGACACAGAAAATAACAACTCTTGGGAATGGTTTTTCTATCAGCTGCTAAAGGTTGTTCCCCCATCCAATGATTTAGTGTTTGTGTCTGACAGACATGTCAGCATTGCAAGAGCAATTGCATTGGTTTACCCGAGTGCAACCCATTGCATATGTAGGTGGCACTTGGAGCAAAACATCAGAGCCACCTTCAAGAAAAGATACTTGACAAGCTGGTTTAAGCAAGCAGCAGAGAGTTACACTACTGCGGGCTTCGATACATATTTTGATCGAATAAAGGAAAGCTACCTCAAGCTGTCAGAATATTTACTATCAACAGGGGTTGAAAGGTGGGCTAGAGAACATGCAACATGCAACCGATACAATATGATGACATCAAATAATGCAGAAAGCCTAAACGCCATTTTCAAGAGGAAAAAGAATTACCCCATTGTTGCAGTGTTGAATTTTGCTAGAGAGAAACTCACAACATGGTTTCAAGAGCGAAGGGGAAGGGCATCTAAAAATAAAGACAGGTTACCACCAGCAATACTAGAGGTGATTAGGAAACTACAAGAGGAAGCTGGGGCATACAGAGTTAAGAGGAGTGATGAATACAAGTTTGAGGTAAAAGGACAAGAGTCTCATGCAATAGTAGACACATCAAAACATACATGCACTTACAAGTTTTTCGATATAGAGAAGATCCCATGTGTCCATGCTCTTTCATCCATCATACACATAAAGGCAAATATATCAGAATTTGTTGCCAGTTTTTACACAAATGAGGCTTGGAAATTGGCATATGATGAAACAATATACCCTTTGCTGACAAAAGACGGATAAAATATCCCTGATGCAATAAGATCTATCAAGTGTTACCCTCCCAATGTTAGGAACAGACCAGGAAGACCCCCATGGAAAAGAAAGGTATTTGTTTGTGAGCTAAAGAGGAGAATGAAGTATTCAAAGTGATGGTGTTAGCAAGCAGCTCATATATAGTTAGTGATCGACATTGCATACAATGTGAAGTTGTTGGTTAAAAAGTTACTTTTTATATTGAAATGTCAATGCTGACATGGAGAGATCACCATGTTTTCAAATATTAGATGTCATCTTGGTTTTGAAACATTATATATCATCTTCGGTTGAACACATTATATGTCATTTGTAACTATGTAACACTCGGTTTTGAAAATGCCATTGGTCATTGCAACACAATTAAGTACAACATGCAACAAGAAACTAGTTAATAAACTTGCTGCAAACAACCAGATGGGTAATTGAAGTACGTTAACACTACACACACTACACAAACTACATGGTCCTAAAACAATAAATATACTTAATTAAAGGGTCAAAACTACATATCCATAGTATTTGCACTAACATCTCAAACTGCACTGACATGGTCCTAATACATCATATTTTCAAATTATGAAACTCCAAGTCTCCTTGATCAAGTCTGAACAAATGAGTTCTCTGTAGTGGAATAACTTTTCATTGGTGATTGTTGTGACATCTCCACCAAATACAAGAGCCTGAATTGATTTCACTGTGAACACCCCGCATGCCCCTACACACAACACACAAACACAATGAATAATACATAACACTATGTCACACACGTGCTCAATAGAAATAATTGTATGTCAGCAAACAGTTGGTTGAGAATACACACCCAGATTTATCTAGAACTATGTCAGGAACCATCTTTATCTCAAAAGGCGTAGAATTGATGTTTTAAAAATTTCCATCCTTCAACAAGTGTATTGGAAGCCAATGAGCAATCGGTTGCAATTCTCTTTCTAGTACACCCTTAGCAACCCCATAGACATTGCAATCGTATACATTTATCACCTTTTCGTTAATCAAAATCTCCAAAGCCACCCAATGCTTGTTGATCAGGTTGAAAGGTGTGTATATCTTCTTTGCTGACGCCCATGGCTTACTGTACTTATCAGGATAAATGCCAAGAGAATAACTTGCAATCATTGTTGACATAGGAAGATCTACTTCATATGATTCAGCAATGAATGACAGGTACTTTTGGTAGAACACCTAATCAAGAACAACATAATCTTCATAATTGGCAGCTTCTTCACGAATTCTCTTCCTCAAATGGTACAACTCTGCTTCAATATGCTACATAGGAAATTGACAAACTACTGTCAGCACTAAATATACATCCACAAATATCACCCCCCCCCCAAAAAAAATAAAAAGAAAAGGTAAAAAATGATATGAAAATGTCGTTTCCGTTAGCAAAGTTACCCCGCAGTCCAGCCACATCTCCTTGTTTATAATTGGTTTAAAAACCGATTTATCAACACGTCCAGAAATGATTGTGACCGAAAAATCCCTGAAAACAAGCAAATAATATAAATTACATATATAATCAACATAATAATTCACAACTAATACACTGTCAGCACAGGGTGTATTGGTTCTTAGTGATGTAATGACTAAAAAAAAAAAAAAAAAAGAATATTGTTTGCTCCTTAGAATGTTGTACATAAAATCGTGATCCTCCACACTTACCAATGACTTTTTTGCGTTGTACTTTGGCCACCTCTTTATCTTTTCTTGCTCAAATGGACTCATCAAGAAGCTACTAGCTTTGGGAATACGCTTTGATCACCTTAATGCTTCAACCTCTTCAAATATTGTAGGATCCTTGTTGTATGCATCCCAGTCCCTGACTGCCTTCACTTCAGCTATATCAGCATCACCGTCACCCTCCCCAGAATCCAAATTGATAGTCCTTGGTGGCACAGTGCCAGCGGCTGAAGTTACTGCATCCTTATCATCTCCCACATCAACTGATGGGGTGTCAACATCCTTAACATCACCACCCGCCACACCATACTTATCTTTTTCACCAGCACACTTCCCCCCCCCCCATGTCAGCATCCCCACCTCCATCAATGTTATCCTCACAAGATGCACCAGTAGCCTACACCCCCTCGTCAGCATCACGCAATACATCATTGCTGTCCTTAAACTCATCACCTCTTGTATCCATAGAATCATATCAGAGTCACGCCCTAGATCCACAGCGAACTGAAATGAGTCTTACTCTAAAGTCTTCTGTCCTTCAACCAGAGTGACAGGGATGACAGTGTCTTCAACTACATCCTCAACACTCACTTGTTCAGCTCCCTCCTTACCACAAACAGGTGGGGTACGTGGGTTACCTTCTTTGTGTCCATCCAACTCAGATACCTCCTCAGCATCAATGTCCTCGGGGATCACATCCATCTTGATGTCAGCAACAAAATCATTCACCATTTTACTTTATTGATCAATGTTCACAAATGATTGTGACCTTGCAACCATTTACTCATGCAATGTGAACCTGTTCTCCAGTGAGTTGTACTTATCTAGCAGATCAGCAACAATTCCCATGATTTCAACCGCCCTATCAATGCGTTTCTAAATATCACCAACACGGGAAACCACCTCTTTGAGCTTTTCAAGCCGCCTAAGTATATCATTTACCCACTCTGGCCTAGAATTAGGGTCAGCATTAACACATGCTGCAGCATCGCCTTCCGCCTTTGCATCTCTATCAACAGCATCAACCCCTCCCTGCTGCATATCATCACCATCACCCCTCTCTTTGTCACCCCCAACACCATCAACCCCTCCCTGCTGGATGTCATCACCATCACCATCTGTTGCACCTTCTGTGTCAGCATTTTGACCATCATCAGCCCCACCACTCTTTGTTGCCCCCGCTGTGTCAGCATTACCAACGCCATTTCCTTTAATCAAAAGTAGAGGAGTAACCAAAGAGGGGGCAGGTGCAGTAGCTACTGAATCACCATTGATGTCCCCAGGTGGATTACCATCCTCATAACATTGACTGTCACCCTGTTGGTCAGCATAGTGTGTGTCAGCGTCGGCATCACTTCCCACCCCAAAAAACCGGATAATAACATTACACCCCTCCTTCACCACTTCAACAGGGGCTAGAAGACCACCCACAGGGGTTCCAGCAATGGAGGGGGACTTCTCTTGTGTACTACTATTATACCAAAAAGTACGCTTCTCTGTAAACTTGGTCTTCTTTTGGAAAACATATTGTAAAGGTCTATCCTCATCAGATGTATTGAATGTATCTTCCAGTTTCTCACCCTCATCTGTGTCAGCACCACGCTTCTTGTTGGGTGTATCGCTGTCAGCATCAGAACTCACAAAATTCTTAGCTTCCTCACCTTTCTTAACTTCATCAGCCTTCTTCCTAATCTTCCTAATTTTCCTCCTGATTGATTTCTTGAATTCTATGTCAGCATAAGGGTTGGTTAGTGGGGTACCTGAAGAACGACCCCTCCTTACAAGGACCCTCTTCGATGGAATACCAGTAGATGCCCCTTTCTGCTTCTTCTTCGAAGGCTTGACTGTATCAACATGCTTCCTCTTCATTGGCTTCTTAATGTAAGTGGGCTTCTCTATGTCAGCAGGCTTCTCCCCATCCTTCTAATCATCCGCACCAATGCCAAGTGTATCAAACGATTCAACCTCCGAATCCTTACTATGTAAAAACTTTCATTCGTATGCATACTGATGCATACACCGACACTCATACAGAATATGAGTCTCTGGTTGAGAAAACACATGGTCAGCAACTTGATCAACTACATCATCAGCCTCTTCATTAATATAACCCATCCCTGGTGTTCTTGCAAACTCACCGTAATTAGGAAACATCTGTGTCTATCATGTACATCAAAGAATAAAATTAACAAAACATGTAATCACATATAAGCACCCAAATTTGAAAATCAAAATGGCATATTTATCTTACCATATCCCCATCAAATAGCTCGTCACTTTCATCATAACTATGCCTAACTTCACAGTCCCAATACAAAGAATGAGGATCTCTAGCCTTAATCTTGAAATTGCAGTGAAATTTCTCAGCCAATGCTGGGAATGCTTCGAGTGTCCAAGACTGTTAACACACACAAAAACAATAAGCATCCATATACAATGACACAGAATAAGGGATGCTGACACATAATTAAGAACAAAGTAAAAACCAAACCTGGAAAGCAATACAATATCCATACAATTCATACGAAGGCCTACGTCTTTTACGATCCATAGTAGTTGACTTCTTCAATGACTTCAACAGAAGCTCGTACGAACGTCTGCCCCATGGATAAAGTCCAAACTTCTCATCATCACATGCGAGTGATAGGTTCGCCTCGCTGACAAGCTCTGATCGCCTATAAATAACAACATTCTCAATAATCAACAACCTCGCCATGATTAACTTCTTCTTCGACGTCTTCTTCTCCTTTATGAAACACAATAGCAAGTCATCATAAGTGCACGTATCCTTCCTAAAAAACTCAGCAAATGACACTTCCGTAGGAATGATGCACACATGGTCCTCGCATGGGAGACAAGTTATTACATGGAATTCAGCCAATGAAAACCGCGATATAAGTCCATCAACTTTGAACCATAATTCCTTCTTCTTCTTTGTCTTAACATGCCTCAACAACATCTGGTGGATCAACTGGAAATTGACATTTATATTAGTGCCCTGTGTCAGCACCCATCCCAAACAACTCTTCCTCAAAACCTCGTAGTGTTCGGGTGACAACTGTTATTTTATGATGTCACAAACTTCAGGACGAAAGTATAGGTTTGATCTAGCATGAAAACGTTCTTTGTATGGAATACAAAACTTCAATTTCCGCACACAACCAAACACAAACCCCACACACAAAATTCATGTCAGCATATGAAGCAAACAAAATGACATATATAAATGTGGTTATATATTAAATAGACTCACATCAAACTTGCATTTATATGTTCCAAGATCAGTGGAGGGCCCTGTGCACACAACAAAATGGATGTCAGCACCGACAAATAAGACACAGCCCCACACACCCCACCCCCAACTAACAAGCAACAAACATACATACCCTACTAAGGACACAAAATCACACACATTTTCGAATACAACCAACATACGTACCCCTACTGAGGACACAAAATCACACACATTCCCGAAAACACCTATACATACCCTACCACACATAAACACACCAAAACTCCCATTTATGCACATAATGAACTAACTGATGGAAATAAGTCAATAAATCAACAACAACACCACAAACACCTCCCCCTCCCCCCGCCGATCATCAATCACACAAACCCTAACACATCACATCATCTGAAAAACGCAAAAATGCGTACCTGTGCTGCTGTCCATGCTCAAATTTGGTCGATTAAACACACAAACACAACCGAAAATTGTTCCTTTTCAACTGAAATGAGAGAGAAGATCAAAGCGAGAATGAGAGAAATGATCAAAAACGGAAATGGTTGAAGAAGAACTGTTAACGGGAGGAAGTTACCAAATTCCATAAAAGAAGAACTGTTAATGGACAGTTTCCTAATTTTTACAAAAGTATGGGCAGTTACCTAATTTAGCCGAAAATTTGAGCATCCGACGAAAATTTTCTCATAGATGATTATTCACTCATACTTGAGTGATTATAGCTAGATAGTACTGCTCGATTATTCAATGGTATCGCTGGATTATTCGATGGTATCGATGGAATATTCGATGGTGCTACAGTATTATTCGGTTACTTATGTCATTTTACCAAATAACTAAAATTTATTCGATGCTATCGCTGGATTATTCAATTGTATCACTTGATTATTCGATAGTATTACTTGATCATTGACATCTTTAAATTCACCCATAAACAAAACCCACAAAATTATCTTGTATACGTACAAATAAATTTATACATACAAACGAATAAACCTAAATTACACTATCATTGAAATCCTTAAATTCACCACCACCACAATCAAAATAATTGATGCAGAAGGACACAAATTCGATCAAATCAGGCCAAGCAAAACTCCAATTAAATAATCAAAAATCAATTCAAGAACAATCAATTGAAAATAAATAAAAAAAGGGGGCATTACTTTTTTCGGAGAAACACATCGGATGAACAAGCAGGGCATTTAGCCATTACCGCCGAGCCGCACGTCCTGGATGCACCTTCATCGCCCGCCATCACATCCGCATCCGCCGCCGCATTCGCCAGCCAACATCGCCATCTCCTTCGACTTTCACCTCCATCTGAACATCTCGATCCTACCCATCCACCAACAACACAAAACCCACCAAATTCGTTCGCCAAAATCAAAAAACTTACCCATGGATCAATTCGAATGCTTCAGTGGAGCCTAGGTAAACCAGATTGTCGTCCCTCCTTCAACAAAGATCGAAACAAAGAATAGCTAGCTCACCTCCGATCATTTGCATAGCCTCTAGGGCTCACATCTTCCCTTAGCGACCGTTTAAACGGAGAAGAATGCCAAGGAGGAGAATACAGCCACCGCTCAAGGTAGGGGGGAGGGCTAGGGCTCAAACCCCGCTTGTAATATCTTACCCAATCCCTGGGAGGAGTAGGCAACGGAGAACGATTCCGATCGTAGTAGCCGCTGCGAAGTACGAGGGGCGGTCGAAGTCCCTTCGCTGGCGGCGTCGAGGGAGCAGCGGAGGGAAATCTGAGGGGACGTTGGCCATCGACGGCTTGTCTCTGCGATCCTTAGGACGATCTCGCCGGTCTTCGAGAGAATCGACGAGTGTGTTATGTTAATCACTTCCACCATTGATGATGAAAAGGAGCGTGCGGCCGAGTGAGGCAGCGATTACAGGCGGTGAGTAGGGTTGGAATTGAGTGGTTACATGCGTAGGTATAGAGGGGTAAGGGTTTTTTTTTCCATTTTAATTTTTAATTATTCTAAATATTCGAATAATTTGTGCCTTCTTTTTTCACTAAATCAACGGCTTAGATTTGTTAACATGATACACGTTAAGGGCTTAGTACATATGATCTATCCTATATATATATATATATATATATATATGAGAAATAAGAGATAGAATATGAGAAGAAAAGATAAAATTTTATGTAGATCTGATAAATCCGAGGGAAATTAGATGAGAAAAGATAGAACTTGACTCCCTTATCCAAATCTCAAAAGATAATTGTTTAAAGTCAAATTTGCATAAACTCTACGATTCTAGGGTAGAGTAGCAGGCACGACTGGGTAGTGGTGGGCGTCGGTCCCTTGGGCATGCATCAGTGGTCGCGGTATGGTAGCGTCGGGTGCCTAACGTAGGGGAGAATTGATTATAAAAAATATATAAAATATGAATCAAGTAATCAACCCTAGTCTCTTAAATAAATACAAGACTCCCCCGCTGTAGTAGTAGATGAACCAGGTTCGATCCATGTGGAAGCGTGTCAGCGGATCTAAAGTAGTTCTCAATCACGTTTTGTAGAAGTCGATCAAAAGTCCTCGTTGTCGACTGGAACAGTTGATGTCGATCAGGGCTGTTGATCTAGAGTGAAGTTCTTGCACAGACAAAAACAAGCAATCGACGTCGATTAGGGGCGGTCGATGCCGATGTTTGCAGCAACAACCGATCGACACAAAAGACCGTCGATGTAAATATCTGAAATTTTAAAATATTATTTCATGAATCATGATTCAATTTCAAATTTATGAGATTCCAAAAATTTTGAATTCATCAAAATTAAAAAGAAGAAAAATACTTTCATTAAATAAATTTATTTATTTATTTTATTAGTACATAGATTGATATTGTGGTGCTCTTAATTTAAATAAAATTTACTGGGATGAATTCTATAATTTTCTAGGGTAGAATTTTTTATAAATCGGAAATAGCGGATCATTTCTATAAATTCTCCTAAACTAACCCTAAATTACCCAGTGTGGATCTTCTACAACATTGCCTACTTTCCTCCCTACATCACATAATTAATTAGGTTAAATATTTATGATAAATTTTTTTAAAAAAATTATATTTATATTATAAATAACAAATCATATATATTTGTATAATTTTTTCTAGAAAAAATATATTTTTAAAAATATTAAAATCATTATCATCAAATAGTCATCTTTTTAATTTTAATATTTTTTACAATATTTTTTTCATGAAAAATTTATACAAATATATATAATTAGTTATTTATAATATAAATATAATTTTTGAAAATTTTTTACCATAAATATTTACCCTAAATAATTTTAGGTTGTAGGGAGTGGAGTATATAAGGGGAGTAGGAGATCTCTACTGTAAATTACCCATATAAATACTCTTCCATCTGATTCCATTCCACTCAGCCGCCATGGTCTCTCTCTCTTCTTCCTTCTTCTCCCTCATCCGCCCTTTTGAACCTGCTACTCAACTTGCTCTCCGCTTCGCTCTCCCATGACTCCTGCTCGCCTCCCATGGCAGCCATTGTCGCCACCTCAGCTCCCTCAGTTTCCATTTATTTCGCATCTCCCTTCGTTCACCCTCCTTCCTCCGTTTGTCCCTTTCTATCGACCGAGACTAACCCCCGCTGGCCATGGCGCTCCTTCGACTCACTGGTTGTCGCTACCTAAAACCGAGGGAGAAGAAGAGGCCGACGTCGAGCTGCCTCCGTCGATGACGTCGTCAACACAGACTCTAGGACCGAGCTAAGTCTCCGACCTCCCTCAACATCCATCCTTTCCTCTTGGTCCTCATCCCTCCTGAGACTTGCACCCTCTCGCTCTATCTCCCTGTTTCTCGAATGAAGACAAATCCACCTTCTTGAGCATTGTCGTCGGAGTTGGAATCCGACATCACCTCCTTCTGCCAGCTTCTCTCTTCCGCTGCTGTGACCTTGAAGCCGCAGTCGACCTCCGCAAAGGGATGGTGCCCGAGCCCCACTGTAGCAGCTCCCCTCTCGTCTCTGAGCTGGGTATACAGCTCCAACATCCCTTCATTCTAATTTGTCAATTCTGGGTAGAATTCTTGTTCCATGGAATTTATTTGGATGTGTTGAATTGGCTGTCTATTGACATGGACCTTGCAATTGGTTGACCTCACATTTAGTGGAGCTCTTGGAGAAATCAGTTAGATATATACATATATACACTGTTTTACAAAAATGAGAACATTGATCTTGAGAGTAATTGAATTAACTAGGTGTGTTATTTAACGAATGATTAATTTGTCATATGGTGATTAAGTGGTGTTGTCGTTGAATGTTGTTGTTGAATATTGTTGTTCACTTTTAGTTTTGTCTTACTGATGAGATTGCCTTTATGTTGATGGATATGAGTAGATGTTTGGTGAACTAAGTACGTAGAGTTAATTAGGTTGATAAGTTAAGTGACCTAATAAACTAAGTGGTTTGGTTAATCTTTAAGTTAAGAATTTGATGAACTAAATGGAAGCTAAAGGAAAAGTGATGGCGGCATATAGTAAGAAAGAGATTGATTATACAGGTCTATGAATTTACTTATATTAACTTGAGAGTTCCTAGTTGATACATGAATAGTTGAATGGATAAATTAACTAAGCTTGAGTTGTTTGAACTATATTAATAAAATATTATTGTTGATTATGTGTTTATTTAGAAAACCCGCTCATTTAAATGAGAATGGGATATGAGTGGTTTTATAAATCGAGTTTAGTGTGTTGTTGTTAAGGAGGTAAGTCGAGTTCTCAAATTACAAATAATAAGTGTATATGTAAACCGACTTCTAGCCTATGCAAATAATTACAAGACTTCCTCCTGTTGTAGTGGAAGGGTAGTCAGGATCGATTCACGAGGAGGCGTGTCAGCGGGATCCTAGTAGCTTTGGAAATCTCAAGTGTGCGTCGACCAGAAGCCTCGATTTCGACCTTGGGTCTCGATGTCGACCTCGGCTGTCGATGTTCTCTGCAACAGAAGACCTGCAGAGACAAAAAACAAGTGGTCGATATCGACTGGAAGGGGTCGATATCGATGTCAGTCACGAAATCGACTGGCTCAAAAGACTGCCAGTCGACACAGTAGGGTCGATATCGATGCTAGGGGGTCGATATCGATGTCAGCAACTTCCGCAGTGATGATCGTCGTCGACTCAGAAAACTGTCGACGAACTCAGTGGTCGATATCGACGTCTAGGGTCGATATCGATGTCTTCCTGCAGTTGGTTAGTTTTTCGTCGGCAAAGAAAGGCCGAAGAATTTAGAATGGAGAGAGAAGCAATGAACAGAAATAAAACAGAGGGTTTTGGGTGTATAAAATATGTAAAAAGCAACTCCTAGGATTAGAGTTTACCACAACGTTAACCAATGCATGCGATAAGATAAAACGGAAAATTGCGCTATTTCACCCGAGGGACAAGCTTTCGCCGTACACCAACTCTTAGGATTACTCTTGCAAATAAACCTAATTGTCTCTACCAATTTTATGTTTATAACTCAAGTTGTTAGCATGAATCCCTTTTCTTTCGATTAGGACTAAACATAGAATTGTAGGAGGAGAGATAGACACAACGATATCGACATCAAATACTTAATTCAAGCGCGCATGGCTAACGTCGGGCTCACCCCGAACCTAAGACCTTTGGGGAACTACTCGCTTCTCATCATGGAACTCATTGTTGATTGAAAAGAAGAAACTTGCATTAAAATAAACTTTGAAGCTTTAGAACTCAACGTTGTCTCTCGCAAACGCCAAACCCTAAAACTTCTCTCTAACTCTAACTCTATTGATTGTCTTGATTGATGATTAATTGAATGATTGAATGTCAGCCCCCTAGGGCTTTATTTATAGGCTACTAATCCTCGCTATCCAAGGATTGTAACTTCTATCTAAACTATGAACTCTATCCAAATAATAAGGATAGGTCTTTTATTTTGATAAAACTTAAATAACTTAAAGGTAAAAGATAACTAAGTCTTCAGCTGTCATCTATCTTGAAAGTGTAAGATAATTCCGTGCCTCCTTGAAGATATAGTTCCAATCCGCATCTCGAAACCGAGTCTATCTTCCCGATATCGAGTTCTTTGTTCCTGCTCGACTTGTTCAGCTCTGGTCGATGTCTATGTTGAGGTCGATATGGGGGTCGATATCGACACCAGAGGTCGATATCTGGGTCTAAGGTCGATATCTACCTCTGCTCAGCTTCACTTGGCTTCTCCGTTTTGACTCCGATTTCATCGAATTCTTGCATGGTTAGCTCAAAACTCGTGCAGACTCTATTTCTTATACTTTAGCTCATTCGTACACAAGTTTATATACTTTTGAAACTTTTCTTTGGAAATCGAATGAAATATGAAGTCAAACGATGCAATAAACAAAGGTACAAATATGTACATCAAAACACCCCATACTTAGACCTGCTTGTCCGGAAGCAATGACCAAGCAATAACCAATACCTACAACACACCCTTCAAGTCTTCTCCCTTGTCAAAAGCAACAACATAAGCGGTAGCAAAGCAAAGCAAGTGAATTTAACGTCATAGCACATATTTTGGCGATCCATAGGCGTATGCAATTTTTGATCCAACCTCACAGGGATAATGTGTTTGCACTCAACTCTCATGTGTTTAGGCTATGAAGATCAACTCTCAACTCAATTCCATATACAATCTCATAAACATTGCAATTTATAAAAATCCACTTTGCAACCAATTATGAAAATGCAATAAGAACTATCAGGAGGACTTTCGCTCAATGAAAGACTTCAAAGAAGACTCCATTCATCGGGGTTGTAATGGGGCTTGGTATGAAATTAAGGGTATGGAATTATTTGGCTATGTGGTGCTTTTATAATTCGGGAATCAAGACTCCTAAATTTCAACACTTGTAATACCCAAACCATAACTCGTCAATGTTGCACTCTCCAAGCTCAATCTCCTATAATGCTCTTTCCCAACTCATCTTTATATAATATGCTCTGAAGATGCACTAAAAGATGTAAACCATACTATCAACCCTTCTTCCAAACTCTAATATACCTCTCAAAAATATAACACTTGTATAAAAGACTTAAGGATTTTTGCTCATGCACTATATATACACATCTCTATTTTTTTCGGAAATAATAAATGAATACTAAAGAATATGTGCATTAATATGGTGAGCCAAAAATCCTTTTACAAAATATGACAAAATGTAAATATGCACCAACCCAATATTTCCTTGCTCAAAACTGGACATTATGCTCTTTTCTTTCCACAAGGCATTAGTCCAACCAATCTAAGTCTCAATTCCCAAATGGGGGTCAGGCTCAATTTGGCTAGGGATAATTTTGTGGAGATTGCAATTTCAGGCTCAGGCTAATGTTCTGGCTTCAAGCAGGGATAATGCAGGGTAGGTAAAGAGAGGATAAAAATGGCTTAAAAGATGCCTCCATCATTTAATTCTCGTAAACATAAACATATATATGCATTGGTTTTGAATAACTATCACAACATTTAGAGATGCATAGGAAGATTAAATTCACTCAAGAAAGCGGAGGGATTTTTGATGTTCTCCCTATATCCCAAAATTCTCACAAGGACAATTTTTGTTGGATTTGCTTTTTAGCCTAGGATCATATGTGCTCAATTTCATCACAAGTTCACAATCTACATAAAAATTTTAAGGACTTAGGCTAAACCATCCAAATATGCCATATGATTTACATGATCAAGTCAGCTATTGAGTTTTCGTCATAGGACATCTAAGTAGGGTTTAAAAAACAAACTTAAAAATAAACATGCATTTTTTTGTATTTTTGACATTTTTTTCTTTTTTCTTTTTTTTTTTTGGATTTTTTTTTTGACATTTTATAAAAGTAAAACTAAGAACAAAAATTTAAACATGAATGCAATGCTGAGAAGAAAACCAAGTTATGACCATAAGACATGTCTTTCCCCCACCCCATACTTAAAATATACAGTGTCCTCACTGTATTAAAAAGAAGAACAAGGGTAGAGAGAAACTCAAAGCGCAACCTGCGGATTTAGGTCGATTTCAGATTTGGTCGATGCCAGAAGTCGATATCTAGGTCAGTGGTCGATGTCGACTGCATCTGTCGAAGTCGAGGAAGAGAGTGAAGACAAGGGCTGCCAAATTGGGGTCGATATCGAGTATTAGGGTCGATATCGACCTCTCTTTTTCGCTCCTGAGTCCTCGATGTCGACTCCAGGAGGTGGCTTGACTCTGGGGGGTCAATTTCGACTGGCTTGGTCGATTTCGACTGCCTCTACAGAAGCTTCCTTTCTTCTTCATCGTTCCTTTTGCTTGATAACCTGAAATCTTGGTTAGAAATATAGATAAAGCACGAATTATCTCAGTTTTAAAAGTTCAAAATCCAAAAGTTAAATCCTAAAAACCATCTATGCGAAAAAATTTAAAGGTTTTATGTACACGCTCTAGATTTTTGAGTCGCTAGGCCGACTTCTCCGTCAATGCTTTATGACCCTTTTATGTAGGGACCTTTCGAGTGTGAGCCTTCTCCAGGATAATCTAGGTCCTTTTGGTAGTATCTAAGTTCGGCGACCAAGGCTTCTTTGATGTTGGGTTCTTCTTTGGGCGCTTTCCTTCTCTTTCTTGACCTAACTTTAGTAATATAGGCAAACCATGGAGCTTTGACCCTCTTATTAGTAGAATTATCAATAATTGGCTTAATTGATTTATCAATACTGGATGGAGGAGGGTTGGAAGTCATACCTGGGCTTACCTGTTTGGGCCCGAAACAGAAATCTTTGGGCTGAGTGGTGGTCGATTTCGACCAAGGAGGGTCGATTTTGAGAGCTTTGGTCGATATCGATATGTGGGGGTCAATATCGACCTCTGTGACCCCATACTTAAGCTCTTGGCAGCGATCTGGCATACTTGATTTCGACCAAGGGGGGTCGATTTAGATGTTTTTAGTCGATATCGACTGGTTCCAGTCGATGTCGACCCTGCTTGCTATTTCCGTCCTCGCAAAAAAAAAATTTCTAAGCTTTTCTTTAGCCGGCGAGAGGACTACTTGCTCCAGGTGCTTTGTTTCGCTCATGGTTGGGTTGAAAGAGAATTCTATCACTTCGTTCCCTATAGTAAAGGTTAGTAACCCTCGACGTACATTGATATTGACATCTGCAGTAGCTAAGAAAGGCCTACCAAGTATAATAGGCACTACAGGATCTTCAGGCATCTCCAATACAATGAAATCAGTAGGCACAAGGAACTTACCTACCTTTACCGGAACGTCATCAACTATACCTGTGGGTCTGACGAATGAGTTGTCAGCCATATAAAGTTTCATGTCCACAGGTTCAAGGGCGCCAATGTTCACCTTTTCCCGAATAGAGAGAGACATGAGGCTTACACTTGCCCCTAGGTCACATAGGGCTTTGTAGCGATGTTGGCCAAGTCCCACGGTGATTGCAAACTTCCCTGGATCACTCTTTTTCTCAGGGAAGTCCATCTTTGAGAACTCCTCTGGGATCTCTGCCATGGATCTCTTCTTGCTAAGGATGTCTTTGAGGAATCGTACATAGGCAGGCATCTCGCTTAGGGCTTCTGTAAGAGGGATAGTAACGTTAAGTCCTTGAAGTATTTTTATAAAGCGCCTAAACTTACCTTTGGTGGGATCCTCCAATGCTTTGGATGGGAATGGCAACGTCTTCTTTGGTGGAGGGGCCAAAACGGTGGTCGGAGGGGCCTGCTGGACATCGACATCGACTGGGCTTTGGTCGATATCGACTGGAATGGTCGATGTCGACCTCTGTTGTGGCTCTGATGGCTCTGCAGTGGCCTCGATATCAACCTGGGTATCGACCTGGGGGTCGATATCGACCTCTGGGTCGACATCGACTGGGTCTGTTGCTTTCTCCGATCCCGTCCGTGGCTTTTGTACTTTGTTGCCACTCCTTAATTGTATGGCTGCGACATTGCCCGCCCCGGATTGTCCCTTAAGATTTGTAGTGGGTTGCCCAAGGAGTGTTCCGGCCGGTCTAGGGATTTGTGCCGCCAATTGACCCAGTTGGGTCTCTACGTTCTTTTTCCATATATCCATCTCCCCAATCCTTGTGGTAAGGTGATTGAGTTGAGAATGGATGGCATTGTTGGATTAATCATTCTTAGCTTGATTCCTCCTTATCTCATCTAGCACAAGTTGATGATCATCCTTCTTTTGGTCTCTCTCCGGGTGCCCATGAGCTCTATAAGGCGGAGGGTCCCTAGGGTTAACCGGGTTCCTTTGTGGTTGATGGAACCTTTGGTCTCCCCAATATTGGTGATTGGGACCCCTCATGTAGCGCGCCTCTTGGTGAGTCTCTGCTAGGTGTACTTGTTCAGCATGGGGGCACTCGATGGTGGTGTGCCGCTGCGATCCGCATTCAATGCAATCTTGGTTCGCTGAAAGGAACCTCACTTGCTTTTGGAGCTTTCGAAGTTGATCCCTATGAAATTGCTCCTTTACATCTAGATCGATTACATTGGAGGGTTCATATAAGGGCATAGATGAGGCAGGCCTCGACGATGATGGTGCGTCGGAAGCCTTAGGAGTCCCATATGTATTGTCAAATTCCACCAACCTTTCTATGGTTTCCCAAGCCTCTTGTGGAGCGAGTTCAAGATAGCCATAAGCGGTGTAAGTGTTGATCCACTCCTTAGTAGCAACATCAAGAGCATTGTATATGATCTCCTGAATTACGTACGGTGGTTGGCCATGCGTCGGGCATGATCGTAGTAGGTCCTTAAGCCTTTCCCAAACAGTCGCCAGAGCCTCACCATGCTTTTGTTTGAAAGCCGTGATTTTCTGTCGGATCAACGCCGTCTTAGAAGGAGGAAAGGACTTGGGGCTAAGCTTTCCAACCACTGCAATGCTTTCCCTGTAAGAGACCATCGAAAGGCTTTTAGTTGTACATATTCAAGACTTCGTCCATCAGCAATAGTATCACAGAGGTCTAAGAAGGTTGAAATATGTGCCATAGGGCATTCATTAGGTTTTCCTTCATATTGGTGCCTTCTAATCTCAGTTAGGAAGTTAGGTTTTATTTCAAAATTAGAGGCAGGGATAAGAATTGCCGATTTAGGCACTGTGAGAGTGGGGTGCATATATTGCTTGGCATTCCGAGGGAGGACATTGATTTGGGCTTCTATTTGCCTCCGGCCTTCCTCCTCCCTATCTGCACGCTCCTTAAGTGCCGCCTCTCTAGTCGTTAGGTCTTCAACCTTCTTCCTTAATTGCTCAATAAGTTCACCCTGGTTCGCGTTGTCCGCCATGATTCTTTGAGCTTTGGCTCTTAGATGGAAATAACGCTCAGGGTCGTCTACTCCTTCAAATTCAGGCGGGCGATTAGCGCGTCGCATACACCTGCAAAACCAAACTAGGTAGAGACGTGAGATAAACTACTAGGGCGCGATTGATTGCGTCCCCGGCAACGACGCCAATTTGTTAAGGAGGTAAGTCGAGTTCTCAAATTACAAATAATAAGTGTATATGTAAACCGACTCCTAGCCTATGCAAATAATTACAAGACTTCCTCCCGTTGTAGTGGAAGGGTAGTCAGGATCGATCCACGAGGAGGTGTGTCAGCAGGACCCTAGTAGCTTTGGAAATCTCAAGTCTGCGTCGACCAGAAGACTCGATTTCGACCTTGGGCCTCGATGTCGACCTCAGCTGTCGATGTTCTCTGGAACAGAAGACCTGCAGAGACAAAAAACAAGTGGTCGATATCGACTGGATGGGGTCGATATCGATGTCAGTCACGAAATCGACTGGCCCAGAAGACTGCCAATCGACACAATAGGGTCGATATCGATGCTAGGGGGTTGATATCGATGTTAGCAACTTCCGCAGTGATGATCGTCGTCGACTAAGAAAACTGTCGATGAACTCAGTGGTCGATATCGACGTCTGGGGTCGATATCGATGTCTTCCTGCAGTGGGTTAGTTTTTCGTCGACAAAGAAAGGCCGAAGAATTTAGAATGGAGAGAGAAGCAATGAACAGAAATAAAACAGAGGGTTTTGGGTGTATAAAATATGTAAAAAGCAACTCCTAGGATTAGGGTTTACCACAACGTTAACCAATGCATGCGATAAGATAAAACGGACAATTGCGCTATTTCACCCGAGGGACAAGCTTTCGCCGTACACCAACTCTTAGGATTACTCTTGCAAATAAACCTAATTGTCTCTACCAATTTTATGTTTATAACTCAAGTTGTTAGCATGAATCCCTTTTCTTTCGATTAGGACTAAACATAGAATTGTAGGAGGAGAGATAGACACAACGATATCGACATCAAATACTTACCTCAAGCGCGCATGGCTAACGTCGGGCTCACCCCGACCCTAAGAGCTTTGGGGAACTACTCGCTTCTCATCATGGAACTCACTGTTGATTGAAAAGAAGAAACTTGCATTAAAATAAACTTTGAAGCTTTACAACTCAACGTCGGCTCTCGCAAACGCCAAACCCTAAAACTTCTCTCTAACTCTAACTCTATTGATTGTCTTGATTGATGATTAATTGAATGATTGAATGTCAGCCCCCTAGGGCTTTATTTATAGGCTACTAATCCTCGCTATCCAAGGATTGTAACTTCTATCTAAACTATGAACTCTATCCAAACAATTAGGATAGGTCTTTTATTTTGATAAAACTTAAATAACTTAAAGGTAAAAGATAACTAAGTCTTCAGCTGTCATCTATCTTGAAAGTGTAAGATAATTCCGTGCCTCCTTGAAGATATAGTTCCAATCCGCATCTCGAAACCGAGTCTATCTTCTGTCGAGACCAGGGGTCGATATCGAGTTCTTCGTTCCTGCTCGACTTATTCAGCTCTGGTCGATGTCTATGTTGAGGTCGATATGGGGGTCGATATCGACACCAGAGGTCGATATCTGGGTCTAAGGTCGATATCTACCTCTGCTCAGCTTCACTTGGCTTCTCCGTTTTGACTCCGATTTCATCGAATTCCTGCATGGTTAGCTCAAAACTCGTGCAGACTCTATTTCTTATACTTTAGCTCATTCGTACACAATTTTATATACTTTTGAAAGTTTTCTTTGGAAATCGAATGAAATATGAAGTCAAACGATGCAATAAACAAAGGTACAAATATGTACATCAGTTTTTTTACCCTTGTGGCTAAAAAAGAAGTAGCTAATGTGTATTGTTGTTAGTTGTAGTATGTTAAAGGTTAGATATAATATTTGAATTGATGACTCAAAGACATACTAGCTAGTATTGTGAGACTAATTTGATTGTGATCCCAAATTGATTGTGATTAGTTATCTTGACTTGCAGTAAGGAATTAGTCCTTCTATAAATGGTTAGTTTAGTATCATCAACTTTTATTATTAAGATGATATAAGAAGTACTTTAAGATTTTTTCAAGCTTGTAAACTTATTTATGGAGATTCATGAGTTGTAACCTTAATTGATTGTGTTTAAGAGGATTAACTACATGAGAATTCATACAAGATAACTGTTGACTTTTCAGATGTTTTGAGAATTTATGGTTTTGTTGTTACGTTGAGTTATTTGAGGTTTCATAATTTATTTACTCGAGCAAAATGTTAAGGAAAACCTGAGCTTGATTTGAAGTAGATGTTTTGAGTGATGATAATGGTAAGGCTTTGAGCTAGGTTTCATACTTGATGGGAATAAGGTTAATTGAGAATGATGGTTATGATGAGAATGCGAGGTTACTTGAATAAAATGTTATTTAGGCTTGTGAAGACTTGGAAAACCTACTTGTGTCTTGATTAAATATGTATTGATGAGCTATTCCTTGCTTATTACTTGTTAGTGTGATTGGATGATTCTCTGAGTGACTTATTTGCTGATAGATGATTCTCCGAGTGGCTTTTTTACTGGCTAATTGGATGTAAAGATTCTAGGTAAGTCCTACGGGGCTTGCTCAAGTGATTGGACCTCATGTCTGATGTGTCATATAGTATGTAGGTGTTTCATATGCATAAAAGCATGCCATGTAGTATCATGCTTATGACTTGCACTTATGAATGAGCATCCCTATTCTCTATGCCTTTGAAACAGAATGACTGTTATCCGTGAGTCTTAGAGTCTTTGCTAAGGTCGTAGGATAGCCTCACACCATCGGGTTGTCCTGAGTCATTGTGTCATTATATGAGATGATATTGATGAAGCCACCCCAAGAAAATTGTACAAGGGACCCACTTTCGATGGGCCCCCGGGGGTTTAGACACGAGTAAATATTTTTATATTACACGGGCTTACCTGACACGCGAATCAATTCATTCGCTATTCAACCTGGGCCGCGCTTCACTCGCATTCATAAATTTAACCATAACCCCGCATATTTTCATGGGAGTTCATCCGTTTATTTTATATCTTAAGGGTTCATACCTGTCCGCGGAGATTAACCTGAGACGTGTGGTTCGTCGCGGATATGTAGGCTTCTCCCCTTTCTTTCTCTATATGCTTCTCAATTTTATGCGGATACTTCGTAGATTCCGCGGTTATCCTCTAATTTGTTCCTCTTCTCCTTGTTCTCTCCTCTTGTCGTCATCTTCCCAAAAAAAAAAACCCCCCATTCTCTCCTGTTCACTTCCCTATTTATATGGCTCGGCCAGGGTCCCTTTCTTTGACACGTGTCGTCATTGAGCTAACACGTGTGATTGTCGTGGGTGGTGGGCATGATGGACATGTGTCATCATTTTATGTCCGCGTCCTCCTTATATCCCACTTCTCCTTGGAGACCGTTCTCGACATGTCCGCGTACAATTCTTTGTTATTTCCGCATGGTTTCATCACAGCTCCTCGGGTCGGGTTGAGTTCCAAGAGAGCTTAAGACGATTCGATCTTCACCCGCGGAAATATGTCCCTTTCTTCTTTTTGTAGGGGATAATCTGCATTTCTCGTTTTTGAAGAGCCTTAATGGGCCTGTTAAGAGGTAGCTTTGGGCCCGTCAAGGGTTTTCTATGGCCCATATTATTCTTGGGGGGAACTGAAGAGTCGGTAATTTTCTTATAAATTACCCCGTTCCGTTTTTACTTTTTCACTTCACATCTTTTGTCTGCTTGTGGTGTTTGCTTAGTTTCTCATCTTTTGGAGTTCCGCGTTGGTTTTTTCGCTTCTCGATCGAGTTTTTCGGCTGTTCTTTGTCTTCCGATCGAGTTTTCCGGTTGTTCTTCGTCTCTCCGTTGAGTTTTCCGGTTGTTCTTCGTTTCCCGGTTGAGTTTTCCGGTTGCGTTCTCCGGTTGTTCTTCATTTTCCAAGGTAACTTCAATTTCTATTCTTGGGTTCTTGATTTGTTCTTGTATGCCGTTGTTAAACATTATCATTTTTGTTAAAGAACTTTAGCTTAGCTTTCTCTCTTTTTTTTTTCTTCTCTTAAATCTGTTTGGATCCTTCCCCTTTTTTCGGTTCTGTTTCTTTGGGGTTTTTTGATCTTTTGGTCCGCGTACGGGTTCCTTTTCAGATCAGCTTTCTAATTCCTCGAAGGATGGCTAACTTTGAGGGGAACCCGGACGCATTGGACGAGTTCGAGAGGGAGGAAGGATGGAGAGAGGATCTTCCTTCGAATCCAGGAGGGGGTATTCCCGCTGTTGTCTTGGACTCTTCGTCTTCGTCTAGCGGGAGTTCATCCTCCGATTTAGGAAGTTTCTCCGAATCGTCTTCTTCCAGTATTTCTTCTCCAGACCGCGTGGGTCCCTTTGGTGATCCAATTAAGGTGAGGCGACGACGGAACCGCTCTGATCCTGATTATTATTCCTCTCCTTTTTTAACTTCTTCTTCTTCGAAGGGGGATGACGTTCATCCAATGGATGTGGAGACTCAAGCTCCAACCGACGCGGGTGTTTCTCTCAGTCCACGTCCATCAACTAGCGGTCGGGAATCTGAGTTGTCTTGGGTTCCTTATGCTGAGTCTCTTGTTGGTTTTGCTGAGAAGTGTGCAAGAGTTCGTTCGAAGGATGTTCTTAGCGACCTCGACTTCCCATCTTATTCTCTTGATGATTTGGGTTCTTGTTCCTTTCGGGGAGAGTTCTCTCTTCGTGACCCTCAACCCTGTCCTCCTGTTATTTCCGAGAGGGTTCGTCCGTGTCGTTCTCCTATTCAAGAGGTGCGAGGATGCACGACTTTGCTTGATCTTTCGAGTGTTGAAGCTTTGGCCCGGATATTTCCATGGCCAGCAGGCGTGGAGTTGTGTCTTCCCTCAGAGGGTGGAGGGTGTTTAGACGCTTATGAGGACTGCCTGGTAGTGTTCGCGACAAGTTTATCCCAAGGATTTCGCTTGCCTCTTCATCCTCTATTCATAGCCTTCTTGTCCGAGTATAATTTGAGCCCCGCGCAAGTTGTACCAAACTGTTGGATGTTTTTCGCCAGCTTTGTGATGCGCTGCAAGGATATTGGTGTGCTTCCGACAAAAGAATTAATGCTCAGCATCTTTTCCTTGAAGAGAGGGCCTCAAGATCCTCGGTTCTATCAGTGCAACTCCAGCTGTAGTTATATCGAGAGACTTTCCAGCAAGCCGAACTGGAAACACAAGTGGTTTTTGGTTCGTGACAAGGCTGGCGTTTGCCTTGAATTTAAGACTGTCCCTGGGTGGTTTAGTGCGGTCAAAAAGCCATGGGTCGCCCATTTAGATAAGTTTAAGGACTCCTTCGTTCATGAGCCAAAGTTACCGTGGCGATCGATGGTTTCGACTCTTCGTCTTGAGATGGCGGGGTTGAGTCTGCCTCATCCGCGATTAGGTGTCTGCCTTAGTCTTTTTTCATTTTTATTTTTGTGATTATCTTAGCGTTTCGTGTATACCATTCACATGCTCTTATGTTTTCTTCCTTTTTTAAGAGGATTCGTGTGTTCGCGAACAGTTATTCATGCCTTGTCCTTTTGCTTCTTTTTTGGCAGACCTGATGGATTTGAGTTCTCTAGCTGATCGCCATTCCGTTCAAGAAAGCGGAAAAGTGAGGAAGAAGAAATCTGCCAAGCGTGCCCCCCGCCCGCCTGTTGCACCCCAAGGAGTAGCGGTTGAGGACGCGGATAGAACCAACGACCCTGCGGCGGAAACCGAGGTTGTGGTTTCAGATATCCGCGAGAAACGTCCTGGTCCTTCGGGCGTGGACGCTTCTCGTCCTCAGAAGAAAAGGAAGACCGTGGGTTCATCTCGTGCCTCGGGTAGTGGGGAAGAGGAGGCGCTTTTTCTTCAAGGAGACGATGCTTTGCCTGCATTCCGCATCCCCGGCTTTGGGGTCGATGATCTAGTTCATCTCCGCGGCTCAGAAAAATTTGCGCGGAACGAACGATCATGGGTGCGGCGCTTGGAATTGGATGACTTTTCTCTACAATTTGAGCGTGTGGCTGAGTGGGTAAGTTCGCGGTGGGGACCTTTTTATATTTGGTTAAGTTTTTGTTCGATCCTTGTCCCTTTATTTTCACTTCTTTCTTGGTTTCTTTTAGGTTAGGAGTTTCCAAATCGACTCAGAGAGGCTGCTGGTGTCTTTCGAGGCGGAGCTCTCTAAAAAGGCCGCTGAAGTGAAAGCGTTGAATCACAAGTTGAGGACGCTAGGCAACACTGTTGGCGACCCTTCTTCAGTGGAGAAATTCAAAAAGCGGTCCGTGGAACTTCATGAGAAGTTGCAGGCTGCCAATGAGCAAATTTCTACTTTGAAGGAGCAGAATTCCGCTTTGTCCTCCAAACTTGACGCGGAACTTTCAAATTCGGATGTCTTACGCCGTCAAGGAGAAGAGTTTCATCGATCCGCGGAACAAATGAAGAAGGAACTGGAGACATCCGAGGCACGTCTCAGAGATCTTCAAGTGGAGCATTCCATCGTTGAAGAAGATCGCGCCCTGATGAAGCAGGAGTTGGAGAAGCTTCAGTCCCAGGCTCCTCAGGAGGTTGCGCTTCGGTGGCTGGAATCCCCTGCAGGTCTTAAGTTCTTGACTTCTGAGTGGTTCAAAACCGACGCGGGCACTTCCTTCCCTTCCTCAATAGCAAAACCATGCCTTCGATCTCCTGAGGGCGTTGAGCTCTTAAAGGACAAGTGCTTCAATTACTTCCGAAAAGGGATGTCTGCTGGCATTAACCACAGCGTCGTCCGTTCGCGGGCTAACCCCGGCGTTCCTTTGGAGAAGTTTGAGGCGAGCCTATCGGTCGCGGATTGGGGATTGACCCTGGAAGAGATGGCGGGAGAGGAACTCTCGGACGAGGAGGACTCCGATGGTGAAGAAGTCGACGTCGTCGCTGATCCTTAAGGCTTAGGGGTGTAACTTTCTTGTTTTATCAGATTTTGCTGGCGCTGGCCAATTTTGTAATTAACTCCCGTGGTGACTGAACAATCTTGTGTTTTTTATGTTCAAACAATGGTTCTTACTAACTCGCTCGCGAGATTGTGTTCTTGTATATAATTACTCTTTTGTAGCAATTATCATCTGATTGGCTCGGCCACTTGTGTTGTGGTTGATGAAAGTTTTTCGCCACTTGTCTGCCATGCTTGAATACTCTTGACTTGTGTCTTTAGTTCTTTATAATTGTGGTTGTTCCCTCTGATGAGGATTCATGGCGCCTGGGATTTCTAACCCTTGGGCGTTTTTCAGAACTTTGGGATGCGTCGATCATCTTTCTTCACTTGTAGGATTTCTTTGATAGTATCGGTTTTTAAAATGTTTCTTTCTACTCCTTTTTCTTCAACTTCAATTATCTGACTTGTGTTTCTCCTTGACAGCCTCTCCCTCATCAATTTGAGGAGGAGTTTAGATCTTCTCCTCCGCGGAAGATTTTCTTGACTTCTTATGCCATTAAGAATCTTCGGGTTGAAGTGGAAAGGGGATCGGATGGTCGCTTATACCTTCGTCATGGCTGGGATAGATTTGTTACTCATCACGGTTTTGTTGTTGGGTCATCGATGACTTTTTTCTACATGGGTCGTGCTTTTTTTAAAGTTTGTCCGCGGCGTGATCTAGAATGTGCTGAAATTGAGGATCATGTTCCAGTTGTTTCTTCCAGCGACTCATGTTGAGCCTTTTATAAATTGGGAGAATCCACTCGCTGCATGAGTTTATTTTGTGAATAAAGGAAACGTTTTGCTTTTGAAGTTCTGAAACATGGAGACCCACTCTTTTATTTCGAAACAGATAGCGTTATATGATCTCTAGACCTTATTTAGTTCGAACGTTACTCCGTTCTTTTACACATAGACATTTTTAAAGGCATTGAGATTAAAATGTTGGTTGCCCTTGTAGTGGTTCTTCATCCGCGTCCCTCTATTCCGTTGTAATCACAGTCGGGGTTTGCGACGTAGACCTCGAAGATCGAATCTCCCTGGTATACGAAGATCAGAGCAACTCCAATGCTTATCCTGTTGGCTTCTACGAATCCGGGCCATCCGTCTGTGAACCAATAAATTCCGTCTGCGTCCACTTCGACTTTGACTTCATGCTCGCGGTTGGATCGAGACCACAGATGCACCAGGCGATGCGCATCCTCTTCTAGGAGGACGTACATCAGTGGGAGGCGTAGAGATTGAAGTTGTTCTTCTGTAATGATAACTCTGTAAAAGGCTTTTGGTGGATTTTCGAATTCCATTTCCTTATTTTATGTATGGTAATCCTTACAGGATTTCACGGGGTTCTTATATTCGATCAAACGTGCCGCGTGTTTCAGCTTGTTATCCTGGGGTTCCTCTACGTGGTGTTCCTTAGGCCGCGTGTTTGATTTAGGCCTGAGTTTCGCCTGACCTTTGTTTTGTCTGTTGTTCCTGGATGTTGAGTCATTTCACTGAAGTTACTTCTGCAGCTCTCGTGACTATACTGCCGCCTTGGTTGGCGAGCTTGCATGTTTTCAATTTTTAGAGGAATCTTATGACAGATGGTAGTCATGCATGCTGCTCTTTAGGCTTTTATAGGGGGTATCTTTACTTTTTCCTTTTTCACTACCTCATAATTGCCTTCTTTGTACCCCAATTGTGTTCATGGCCGCTCCTAGATCGGATAGGAGGGCTTTCTTTCAATCTATTGACCGCCTTGATCAAACATCCCGCTTGGTAAGTCTTCTTTGGGAATATGAGTTTTAATAGCATTTATTCTTTGCATTTGACCTTTTGTTCTCTTTTGTTTTCAGCTCTTGCCTATGCGTTTAGAGGGTGAATTCGCGGGTGTTATCCCTGAGCAAGTTTTCCTTTCATCCCACCTCTTACGCGATTTTCCGGTTCGCGTTTACAAGGGTGATTACGGGATGTATTGGCTTTGTCACGGATGGGGAGATTTTGTTGAATCTCATGGGCTTGTGGTCGGATCCTCTATGGTTTTTATCCACAAGGGGAATGCTCGTTTTGAAGTCCAAATCATGGGTTTGGAGGACGGGGACGAGATCGTTGGCTATTCTCCTTTCGTGCCTGCTAATATTTTGACTAACGGTTTCTATCCGTGATTGGTTTTTCTCGTATCCTTTTGTAAGCCGAGGAGGTTATTTCCGTTGACACGTACTTCTCTTTTGTTATGAATAAAAAATGGTTATGCCCAAGATTCTTCTTGGTCTTCCTGTGATTCAGACTTGTCTTTTCGATTCATGACTTTAGTAAGCCTATGTCCTGTGGTGGTTGTGCTCTTCTTTTGAGGATTCTGAAATATTCTTTCGAGAATATATTCCATCTCCTTTTCTTTGCGAGGTTATATAAGTGAGGCACGAGGGTGTTTTCTCCCCTAGTGTTTTTTGATTTTTAAATGGAGGCATCAAATGCGAACCCCTGGGCTTTTTACTTAGCCTTGGATTTTGAAGAGCAGCTGCTGGAACGAGTGAGTTGTCTTCTTCTTCTTCTTTTTCTTTGAGAAGATTTACTTCTTTCTTTACACCTTATTTGTTTTGTTCTTTCCCAGTCGCTGCCTGCTCTTTTTGAAGATGAGACAGGTGTTACCGATCCAACCCAAGTCTTTTTATCCCTGGGCTCAACTGTGGATTTTCCGATCCAAATAGTCAAAAGGGACTATGGGATTTTTTGGCTTGTCGATGGTTGGAGTGATTTTCTTGCGTCTCAAGGGCTAGGAATGGGGACTGTCATGGTACTTTGCCATCGTGGTGGTGTTCACTTCGACGTTCATGTGCTTGACGAGGGATCCATTTGTGTGGAGAATGGTTGGGTCATGTCGCCTCCGAGGCCGGTCATCCTTCCGGATGTGTGAAATCTTTTATGCAATTGTTGTATCGCGTATCTGCGTCCTCCTTATTCATGTGTGTTATGAGACCAAGGGGAATGTTCGTTTTTCTTGTGACGTTTGTTTGTGGTTGTACTCCTCGGAGTTTTTAGACTTATGATCATGGCATTGAACTATGTTTCCAATTATTTTGATTTTTTGAGGAATCACGCATCCTGGTCGGAGGAGCGACACGGAGAAATCTCCGACGTTTGTTGTTTTTACACTTATTGACTCTTCTTTGAGTAATCACGGGTCCCAATAAAGAGAGTGACGCGGAGTGAGCTCCAGGATTATCGATTTTTACGCTCGTTAGCTTGACCTTGAGAGATCAAGAGTCTCGATCAAGGGAGTGACGCGGAGTGAGCTCCAGCGTCATCAATCTTCTCGTTCGTTAGCTCGACCTTGAGAGATCAAGAGTCTCGATCAAGGGAGTGACGCGGAGTGAGCTCCAGCGTCATCAATCTTCTCGTTCGTTAGCTCGATCTTGAGAGATCAAGAGTCTCGATCAAGGGAGTGACGCGGAGTGAGCTCCAGCGTCATCAATCTTCTCGTTCGTTAACTCGACCTTGAGAGATCAAGAGTCTCGATCAAGGGAGTGACGCGGAGTGAGCTCCAGCGTCATCAATCTTCTCGTTCGTTAACTCGACCTTGAGAGATCAAGAGTCTCGATCAAGGGAGTGACGCGGAGTGAGCTCCAGCGTCATCAATCTTCTCGTTCGTTAGCTCGACCTTGAGGGATCAAGAGTCTCGATCAAGGGAGTGACGCGGAGTGAGCTCCAGCGTCATCAATCTTCTCGTTCATTAGCTCGACCTTGAGAGATAAAGAGTCTCGATCAAGGGAGTGACGCGGAGTGAGCTCCAGCGTCACCAATCTTCTCGTTCGTTAGCTCGACCTTGAGAGATCAAGAGTCTCGATCAAGGGAGTGACGCGGAGTGAGCTCCAGCGTCTTTTAAAGTTATTGGTCATTCTTAGTAATTCATGGAAAACGCCCGCTAACCGCTCATCCAACTTCCTGCGGGGGCGATTATTAAACCAAAGGACAGTGTTTCAAGATTTACATAAAGTACTTTTTCAGACAATTGGCGTTCCAGGTCTTGTTCAGGATTTCTCCTTTTTCATTCTTCAACTTGTAGGCACCAGCTTGAATGATGTCGGCTACTACGTGGGCCTTCCCAATTTGCATCCAGCTTTCCTCATGTCTGCACTAGTCGTAGAACTAGATCTCCCCTCTGGAATTGTCGCGGGCGAACCTTCTGGTTGTGGTACCTTGCAGCCCGTCTTTTGTATTCTTCTGCTTTCAAGGCGGCCATCATCCTTCGTTCTTCCCTCAGATGCATTTCTACTTCAAGCGCTTCTTTGTTTGTCTGTGGTTTGAATCCGGAAACACGGGCTGACGGAATCATCCGCTCAACCGGTATGACCGCATCGACACCATAAACCAGAGAAAAGGACGTCTCTCCTGTCGGCGTCTTCGTGGATGTTCTGTGAGACCACAGCACTAAAGGAAGGAGTTCCGCCCATCTCCCTTTGGCCGTGTTTCCCAATTTCTTCCGTATGCCCTCCAAGATTTGCCGATTGGTGACCTCTGCTTGCCCGTTCGTTTGAGGGTGCGCTACAGATGAGAATTTGAGATTAATATTGAGATCTTTACAAAAACTTCGGATGGTTTCGCAGTCGAACTGAGGACCGTGATCAGTGATGATTGATTCTGGAACTCCGAAGCGGCAGACCAGATTCTTCCACAAGAATTTCTTCACCTTTTCAGCCGTTATGAGTCCCATAGCTTCTGCCTCCACCCACTTGGTGAAGTAGTCCACAATCACAATCACGTATTTCAGCTGGCCAGGCGCGGTTGGAAATGGTCCTAAAATGTCCATCCCCTATAGGGAGAAAGGGCAGGCACCATGGATTTCTTTCATAGTTTCCGCGGGCTGATGGATAGCATTTCCATATTTTTGGCACGCGTCACACTTCTTGATGAATTCCTGAGCATCTTGCTTCATCGTCGGCCAATAGTATCCCGTCCTCATGATCTTAACTGCTAGTGCTCTCCAACCTTGGTGGTGCGCACATACACCAGAGTGTAGTTCTTGTATAATCATCATTCCTTCCTCTGTAGCAACACAAGTTAGGTCTGGCTGTGCAAAACCTTTTTTGTAAAGCCGTCCATCGCGGACAGTGAATCTTGCTGCTTTCATCTTGACTTGTTTGGCCTCATGCTTTTCCGCGGGAAGAATTCCTTTTTCCAGGTATTCCGCCACGGGTGTCCTCCAGTCGTTTTCTCCATTTGTTTCAATGAAAAAAACTTCTTTCACAAGCCCACGGCCTTCTCTTTTCTCAAACATGAATTCTGCACCGACCTCGGATGGCATTGCCGCGCCTACCCTTGCCAGAGCGTCTGCCTGTTGATTTTCTTCCCTCGGGACGGCCGTTATTTTGAAATTCAAGAAGGCCTTCCGTAAGGTCAGGACTTTTCTCAGATAGTCCGGCATCAAACCCGTTTTGGCCTCATATTCCCCTTTTATCTGTCTCGCCAAGACCTCAGAATCTGTATAGATAATCACGCTCCTAGCTCCTCTTAACAGCGTTATTTCTAAACCTGCTATAAAAGCTTCATACTCAGCCTCGTTGTTTGTTGCTTGGAAGGCAAGCTTATAAGCGTAGTTTGCTACCTGTCCCTCAGGGGATACTAAAGCTATTCCAGCCCCACAACCTGCTTGATTGACTGCTCCATCAACTCTCAAAACCCAACTCCCATCTTCAAACGATGCTTGTTCTTCAAAACTTGTTTCACAGATGAAATCTGCCAGGGTTTGTGCTACCGCTGCCTTCCGTGGTTTGTAGTCAATGTCAATTCCGACAATTCTACTGCCCATTTCGTCATCCGTCCTGAGAGGCATGGGGAGTGCAGGATTTGCCTTAAAGGAAGGTTGGTTAAGACCTGGACTGAGTGGTCTTGGAAGTAAGGCCGTAGTCTCCTTGCCGCGAATACTAAACACAGAATCATTTTCTCGATCGGTTCATATCTCGTTTCAGCATCTGCTTATGTAATAAATTGGATATTTCTCTTCGCGGGTGAGTACTGCACTGATGGTCGCACTTCTGACGGCCAAGTAGAGGTATAGGTCCTCAAGCCTTTCGGGTCGGTGTAAGGTTTGCAGCTTCGTCAGATAATCTTTCAACCCCTCGAAGGCTTGTTGCAAGTCTAGTGTCCACTGGATCGGTCCTTTCTTCTTTAGCAGAGCGAAGAAGGGCAGAGATTTATCCGCGAGGCAAGAGCAGAATCGGCTGAGATAGTTGACAGCACCGTTGAGAGCTTGGACTTCTTTGATCGTTATGGGCGGTCGCATGCCTTGAATCGCTGCAATCTTTTCAGGATTTACATCTATCCCTCGCTGGCTAACCAAGAATCCCAAAAATTTTCCAGAATCAACGCCGAAAACACACTTTTCCGTGTTTAAGTTTAATCCTCCGCGTCTCAGAGAGTCGAAGGTCTCCTGCAGATCAGCGGCGTGATCTTCTGCTTTTAAGCTTTTTACCACGATATCGTCTACATAGATCGATACGTTTCTCCCAGTCTGGGCTCGAAAGATCTTGTCAATAGTTCTCTGGAATGTGGCCCCTGCATTCCTTAATCCGAACGACATAACCTTATAGCAGAAAATCCCCTGATTAGTAATAAAGGTTGTGGCCTTCTTATCAAGGGGACCCATACGGATTTGGTTATACCCTGAATATGCGTCCAGGAAACTGAGGACAGCATTCCCGGAAGTTTCATCAACCAACTCATCAATTGAGGGAAGTGGATAACTATCCTTGGGACATGATTTGTTGAGATCCGAAAAATCAACACACATACGCCACTTCCCATTTGACTTTCTGACCAGAACCGCATTGGACAGCCATTCGGAGTCTTCTACTTCTTCAATGAAACCGGCATCCAGTAACTTTTCTGTTTCTTCTTTTGCAGCGAGAGCTTTTTCAGGTGCCATCTTCCTCTTTTTCTGAGCAATCGGCCTAGCATCATGTCTTATCCTGAGGGTGTGCAAGGCGATGGACGGAGGGACCCCCAGTAGATCTTTCGGTGACCAGGCGAAAATGTCTCTTGACCTTGCTATTATGTCGAGGACTCGTTGTTTCTCTTCGGGCTCTAATGCTTGCCCCATATATATTCTTTCTTCCGGGTTGGAGAATGGGGAGTGGACTTGCCTCTCGTCAGCGGTTGGAATTTCCCTTGCCGCGGGTCTTACCTCCAGTTCTGCTTCAGTACCGGTACCCTCTTGATCGGTTTCTTCTACAAGCTTCTTCCGCGAGTTTTCTGCCTTCTTTTCAGTTGTGCTCGCGGCGTATTCTGCCTACTTCTCCTCCTATTACTGGGAACTTGGCCAAGAAATGGTAGATAGAGACCACCATCTGAAACTTGTAGAGTGATACTCTTCCTAGCAGGGCGTTGTATACTGTTGGGACCCGCACGACGGTGAAAACTATGTTTTCCATCCTTCGTCTTGGAGCTGATCCGAGCACTACCGTCAGCTCTATGGTCCCTGCGACTGGTATTTCATCTCCGGAGAAAGCAACTAATGTTCCTGAGTATGGCTTGAGTGCCGTTGCCGAGACTCCGAGCTGCAGAAAAGCTTCCCATGCGAGTATATCAACCGATGATCCTGTGTCAATGAACACCCTTTTGACAGTCTTGGTTGCTATTTGAGCATGTATGACCAGCGGGTCGGAATGAGGCATCCTTACATCTTCCGCGTCTCTCGCTGTGAATACCATTTCTGCGTGCGGCGTGTGGGCAATTCATCTGCTCGCCGCAGAGGGTGGTTGCTTTCCTTCTCGCTCATAATTCCTCCTCTCCTGGTTGCTAGCTCCTGAAAGAGAGGGTCCTCCAGCTAGAGTGTCGATGTATCCTTCGGGCTCTGGAATACGCTCAACCGCGGACCTCAACCTTCCTTCCTGCTCGCGGGGAGCCTGATTCACTGACCCCTGAGGGGGTGGGGGACCGTTATGGCGTCCTCTCCGCCATCGACGCCCTCGGCCCCTCCCTCTATACGGCTGTGGTGCCTCCTCGCGCTCCCTGTATCGGTCAGGATCCCTGTTTTGTTGACGAGGATATTCCTCGCCTTGCATGTGACGCTCCACCAGGTGCCGATCGTCCCTTCTATTTTGGTGGTGTTCACGAGGATGGTTTTCCCGGTCATGGTAATCATCACTCCGCAGTTGATGGCTTCTATTGCGGTCATCTCCTTCTCTTCGATCATTTCTTTGATGACGATGCTCCTCCCTCCTATCTGAATTGAGGTGGACTTCGTCATTTTGCCGGTGGTGTCCCGCCGATGGTTGTTTGGGGGGTTTCGCTGCCCCTTTATCCTTCCTGAACTTTCCTGCCAGCTTGCTGAAAAAGCCTTGATGCCCGCCATTTGCTCTTGAACTTGACGCGGCCGCTTCTTCTGCATCTATCTGTCGAGACACCAGATCCCTTAACTGATCATAGCTTCTGGGTTTCTTCCTGAATAAGTAAGTCTTGAAATCACCCTCCGCTAGATTGCCCATGAGGATGATAGTCGCGGATTCATGATTGAAATTCGGGATTTGGACAACTACACTGGTGAATCGGGCGAAGAAGTGACCCAGGGTTTCATCCCCTCCTTGCTTGATTGAGTTCAAGTCTAGCATGGTTTTCTTTCTTGACAGTGCGCTTCCAAAGTGGGATTGGAAAATCCGGTTCAAATCAAAGAAATTACTAACTGAACCCTTTGGTAAGTTGGTGAACCAGGTTAAGGCGATCTTGGTGAGGGTTGATGGGAAAGTCCGACATAGCATAGCATCATTGTATTCGTTGATCCCCATTGCAGTCATGAAATGACACATATGATCTTCTGGATCTGTGGTCCCATCGTATTTCATGAGATTCACATCCCTCCATCGCTTGGGGACCGGTGCTCGGCAAATATCTTGAGTGAAAACAGAGGGCAGAGCGTCAGGGACGTCAACTTTCATTTGCGTTGAGCCAGACTTGGTGGAAGTCGATACGTCAGTTGAATGTTCTCCTCGTCGATGTTTACTGGGTCGCATATTAACCCCTTGCGCGCCCTGATGCAGGGGATCGAATCCATGTCCTGACGCTCCGGGTGCAGGGTTCCCATACTGATTCGGATTGATTGTTTCTGCCGCGTCTGGATGTCCATACGTGTCATATTGCTGGTCGTTAGTTCTGGGCTGGCTTGGGTATATGTTCTCATAATCATGGTAATGCCGCGGCTCGTTTATTGGCTGGTGCTGGTGTTGAAGCCCTTATGCTGGTTGATAATAATATTGCGGCGCGGAGACCGGCTGATAATAGGGCTGAGGCTCGGGAACTTGTGGGAAGTAATAATGCGGCTCTTGCTGCGCCACATGTGGCACGTACATAGGCGGTATGTATTCCGGCACGTATGTCGGGAAATAAGGGGGCACATATGGCGATGCCCACATGCTTTGTTGTTCCCCTGATTGTAGTACAGATGGATTGTACATACTAGTGGCCTCTTGCTCTGGCATTGTGCTTTGGCTCATTTCATCCGAGTCTTCGTTGTTGTACATGTTTCCTGTTTGACACGAACCACTTACAGTTTTGTTAGTAAAAATGTCTGGTAGGAAGTTTGTTATCTTATGCTTTAAGATAATCATTTTCCTACCCCCCTCCTTCGCGGGGGTTTTTCTAGTGGCCTGTGCGTTTCTTGTAGATTAGAAGGCTGTCTAGTCGAGACCGTGAATAGGCGATGTTTTAGACCTAAAACATATGTAGATTATTTAATAAAAACTTAAAATTGAACCCCTCAGGGTGAGTGGGTTCCCACAGACGGCGCCAGTGATGAAGCCACCCTAAGAAAATTGTACAAGGGACCCACTTTCGATGGGCCCCCGGGGGTTTAGACACGAGTAAATATTTTTATATTACACGGGCTTACCTGACACGCGAATCAATTCATTCGCTATTCAACCTGGGCCGCGCTTCACTCGCATTCATAAATTTAACCATAACCCCGCATATTTTCATGGGAGTTCATCCGTTTATTTTATATCTTAAGGGTTCATACCTGTCCGCGGAGATTAACTTGAGACGTGTGGTTCATCGCGGATATGTAGGCTTCTCCCCTTTCTTTCTCTATATGCTTCTCAATTTTATGCGGATACTTCGTAGATTCCGCGGTTATCCTCTAATTTGTTCCTCTTCTCCTTGTTTTCTCCTCTTGTCGTCCTCTTCCCAAAAAAAAAACCCCATTCTCTCCTGTTCACTTCCCTATTTATATGGCTCGGCCAGGGTCCCTTTCTTTGACACATGTCGTCATTGAGCTAACACGTGTGATTGTCGTGGGTGGTGGGCATGATGGACATGTGTCATCATTTTATGTCCGCGTCCTCCTTATATCCCACTTCTCCTTGGAGACCGTTCTCGACATGTCCGCGTCCAATTCTTTGTTATTTCCGCATGGTTTCATCAGATATGATAGCCCAACACCATCGGGCAAGAGCATGCTGATATGATATGATGAGATGATATGATGATGATGTAATGAGATGATATGATGATGATACCATATCTATGTGCACAAACATGAGGAAATGGGTATCGTACTAGTTAGGTCCACTCATGAAAAAGGGGGCAGAGTAGGAGAGGGATATGCCACTTGGCATTTTGTGTGGATCCAATTTATCACTTTCTGCATTATTAAACTGTCAGCATGCTTGTGTGATTTAAATCCCAGTACTGCATTAGAGCATCCTTTATTCTAGCTATTGGTGTATTATATAGCCTCAGCGAGGACCTCTGGTCTCGCATTTGTGGCTCGACCTTGACTTGTGGTATAGTTTCAAGCACCCACTCCTTTTTCTTGCTGATTTGCTTCTGTTGCGGGGTTTTCTCATGGGACGAGAGTGTTGCTTCACACCTATTACAACTACCTGACTTTACAAACATTTTGGTTAAGTTTGTCATTTAAAAACATGTTCTATTTACTTTGATTTACACTCGTTTAATTCCTTTGTGAGATTTGACTAGTTCAAATAGGACAGGTTCCATGCGGAAACACAAAATCACATTGGAGTATTTTAGTTGTTTTGAAGGTTGAAATCCCGTTTATCTTAAATCCTAGCTTTTGATTCTTTATGACTTAACACGGTTATAACTTAAACATGATTAATATACATCTCTTACTTGGATTGCAAGCTCTAGTAGAGGGATAATCCTTCCCTCTAAACGTAACCCGGATTTTAAAATCTGAGCCATTACAAAGTTGGTATCAGAGCAAGGTTGTGCAATCCGAGTACAAATGAGTTGTAAAATAATTGGTGATTTTGAGTTTTGAAAAAGAAATGGACCAAGGGTTTTCGCGAGTTTTGAATGTTTTCAAAGGGCAAAATGAATTTAATACGGATAAGTAAGATAACCACCTTGAGAAGTGAGAATCGAGATTCGATCGGGTAGTCATAGCGATAGCCTATACCTTACGAATATAGATTGGGATTGGTAGAAACCCTTAGCTTTATAATTTACAGACGGGCATAGAAGACATATGTAAAATTTTGTTTGGGGTAATTCGTAACTTGATTATAGAGATAGATAAATTTGGGGGAGAAGTTTGATGATTCATGTGTGTTACTCTTGATAACTTGGTATGATATTTGTTTATATGAGTTTCCCTCGTTATGATATCTGATGTAATTCTTATAACATGCTTTGATCTTGTTATGCGCATATAATGTATGGTACTTGATGACTTGGATTGGACAATTGTTACCATTCTTGATGTGTTTGACTTATACATATTTGTTCGCTACATATATCACTTATGATGGAAATTGTTGGTGCCTTCTGGCCTTGGTTTGATGAGGACATGAGATGAGATTATGAGGATTTACATTGTTATGGATGATGTTTCGTATTGGTTAGTTGAAAGCTTGGGAGCTCGGGCTTGAGAATCTTACTCTAGTTGATGGAAAAACTTATGGTTTTGAGGACTGAGAAACTATGTTTGTTTAAGAGCCATGATATTCTGACTATGAGACTTAATGGATGAGTTGATAAAAAATGCTTATGGATGATATAAATTGTTAATTCTTGCTTATATGATAATGTTTTCACAAAGTTGACACAAGTAATTTATAGGGACGCTTGTAAACTACTTGGTCGGATCTAGTGAGAACATTGTGATGATTTTGTGATACTTGTACAAGTATTTCATGGGGACGCCTATGAAATATTTCTAGGGATCACAAAATGCATCGCTTATATGCTCATTTGAGATGTTTTGGCATGATGTTGTTTGTTCGATGAACGGGAGGTGCGATTCAAATATTCAAATATAATTCACAACTATGCTAACTCCCTTATCAATCAAATAATAAAAGAATCCCTCCCGATGCAGTGGTAGGGTAATTCAGGATCGAATCCAGGAGGAGGTATGTCAGCGCTTCCCTTATTGTAATCACGATCAAGCTTTCGACCTCAGAAGACACTCGATATCGAGGTTGTCTGGTCGATATCAACCTCAGTTCTGGTCGATTTCGAGCAAAGTCCTGCAGAAGACAAAAGCAAACCAAATCGACGTCAAGTGGAACCTCGATATCGATGTTAGTGATCGATATTGACCTTTACAGTCGATTTCGATGTTTGTCACAAAAACTGCAAAGCGTAACCTATTGTCGAAAAAGTGTCCGAAGAGCTTAGGATGGTTGTATGAAGATGGTCAGAAAAAAAACTTAACTTTTATATGAAATTCAATAAACTAAAAGCTTCCAAGATCGGGGATTAATGTCACAACGATAACAATGCAAGTATGATGCTAAAGTTATGAAATTTAATGTCTTTCCGTCAAATAACTTTCATTACCAACACTTAGGTGATTAGAGGCTGTTGCATAATTCCTAAGAGTTACTATTCAATTTATGAGCAATGCAAGTTCACAATATGATTGGCTTTCGCTTCAATAATGCAAATAATGAATCTCCCTAAGATTCGCAAAGGATCATGCATAAGATAGAAGACGTAATCGCATAAAAGTCATAACTTTGATGCACATACCCTACATTGCTATCGTCGGGCTCACCCCGACCCTAGAAGTGGGTTGATTACTTGCTTCTCATCATTGCACTCATCATCATCATTGAAAAGAAAACTACTTTTTATTGCAAAAGAAAGAAATTACAACCGAACCAAGCCAAATCTCTTCTCGCTTCCACCAAACTCAACTCGGCCTCCTCTCTCTCTCTACAAATTCTCTGTGTTCTATAATGTAAACTTGCTGTGATTGGATGTATTTGAATTCTTAAACTCATCCCTAACGGCCTCTAGATATAGATATCGAACTTTGCTATCCAAATACTCGAAAACTTATCTTTATTCTCTAAGATAAAACTTAAATAAGTTAAAAACTAAAACTTCTATGGTAAAACTAGTAAAGGATGTAGTCTGGCATTGATGATAGGAAATCTCAACTTTAGGATAGACGTGCAAGCTTCGGATAGAATTCTATCAAAATCTGAGTCGGACTTCTCTGCTGAACAACATCGATATCGACTTAGTGACATCGATATTGAACTCTCTTTTATCTTATCTCGAGCTATCCTTCTTCTCCTCGGACTGGCACTCGACTTTATCAATAAGCTTGATTAGGCACTTGATATCGACCATGGAACATCGATATCGACCTTGTCTGTGTCGACATGCTCTGTTCTGCTCTCAGCTCGATTCCTGCCTCTCTACTGCACTCGATGTCGAGGTTCTTTAGTCGATTTCGACCTCTTCAGAAGACTTCGAGTTCTTTTTTCGCTCTGCCAAATCTGTCCATTTTGTCCTGTTTTCTGCGAAATCACATAGAAACTCGTGCAGACCCATATATTTGACAATTATGCATAAACTACACTAATCTCATGTTTTCCCACTAATATGCATGCAAATGAATGATAAAATGGACTTAAATGTGCATAGAAAATATGGCTATTTGCGCGCACATCATTGTTCTATGATTTATTTAGTGACACCTTTCATGATGAATTCTAATGATATTGCTCTCATATGCGAAATTTGTTCAAAAGAGGATCATGTGTATACAACTCGATAAAAATATATGTGAATCAATAAATAGACATGACTCACTTATCGATATGGCGTTGTCTCTCCTACCCTCGACCTGTTATCATTCATATGTTGTGACTTTATGAGATTTTGTGAATTTATGCGATGCACATCTATCTTGTTTGTATGAACGATGATGGTTAATTATGATGTATTGCTTATGTGACTACTCGTTATCTTATAATTATATGACTTGTATAATTGATGCCTTATATGTCCCTTGTTCCAATAAGATGATGTTATTCTTACTTGTCTACTTAGTTAGAGAAGAGACTTTATATTCAAGCTAACTTGTTAATGGTGAGACTCGATAAGATAGCAAGTTGATCTATTGATTGACCTCCTCAGATTCTTGGTGAAGTTTTCTTTGCGATCTTTGAGAACCTCGATAAATTGTCATGACAACTCCTTGTCTCTCTTCGTTACTCTTTTTTTACATTGCCACTCTAGTTCCTTGTCAATTCCTTTCATGTTGGTCACCTATGTTCCAAAACTTATGGGTCGAACTTGTTACGGACTAACTTATAAGTTAGAGTATTGATTGTCTTGAGGGAGTATAATACTAGAAAGGGCTCTTGATAAGTGACTCTTACAAATATGTTGGATGTCATCTTTTGTATCAAGAGTTATTTTAAAGTCTTTATTCATTCGGGAAATTCGTTTGAAGGTCTTCCTTATGGTTAGTGTTCAAAGTATATTGTCTCTCTAAGAAACAACTAGGCTTCTTTTCGGAATGGTTTATGGAGTCAGTGGGGATGAGTCGATGTTGCCCTAAGAAACTTATGTTTGGTTATGATGGTAGTCTTGTTTGTGTTTCCATGTTTTGATGTATTATTGTAATATATTTTTGTTCTATTTGCACCTACGTTGATATGTATATCTAGCTTACTGCACTTGATCCATCTATGCCTTATACACCTTATTTTGGGATCGTATTACCTTCCATAGTACTCCTTTTTTTTTCCCTCGCCTTGTTATATGATTGGTTTAATTTCTGATGCATTGCCATGTTATCCCCTATACATTTATATCCTATGTTTATGAACACGTGGCTCATTTGGTGTTGTTAGTGTCATATATGATACATGACTTGTGAATTACGTGACTTTATTCTCCATATTATTGTTTATTACTCTTCATCATAGACTCAGGATAGTCTTTTCATTCTTCCATGGTATCGCTTTCCCTTTTGGATGATTAGGAATGTTAGGTATAACTAAATTAGTTATGTTGTGACTGTATACCCCCATCGACATCATGCCTTTATTATTTCTATAGCAGGATTCGTAGTAAACTTGTTATCCTTCTTGCATGTTCTCGTTGCGTGTTTCTTTGATCTTTGTTTGCTTATACTTGTTAAATGACATTGATTTAACTATATTATGATTTTATGTCTTATGTGGTTAACGTCTTGCTCAGCTATGTACCTCTCATCATTGTCTGTTCTTAACTCGTACTATAACTCAATGATTGTCACGCTTTAAGGACCTTACCCATCACATGTCCACACACCACGATAGCTATATAAATTTATGTGATGATCTTTCGACATATGCGACGCCCTTTGAAAATATTATTTGATTTTGATGGTAGCCACACCTGAGCATCCATTACTTGATATGACATTGTATTTAGTTACTTGAAATATTCATGCCTTGTTGACATGTATATGCATATCATGATGTTTTGTGTAATCTTAGATACTAACGACTATTCCATGGTCATATTATTTTCCTTTACACCCCTCTCATGATCTTGGTATGTTTTCGCATGATCATTTTGGCTTATTATATGTTATTGTCATGTATGTTATTACATGCTCCTTATGTGCACTCCTATTGTGTTGCGTGCTTCTAGTATCCCTTATATGATCTCTACTTTTGGATAAATGATTATTTGGCTCTATGCCCTGGAAATAACATTGATTGATTACCGTTACTTCATGACTCATGATAGCCTGACCCGTGCCTTTTCTATTTGTATCTTGGTTGGTATGCATATCTATTTCATTACACTCTATATATCCATGCTTAGTCATCACCAGTTTTGATTCACATCATTTTGATTATACTTCACATATATTTATGTAGTGTGGTTATATAGTTGTTCTGCATGTTCGCAAATCGTCATGTTAGTGATTAGACCATACCTCCGCATGCTTGCACCTGGCCAGATGTTATATTTGGATATTAAGTATTTGAGGAAATGATGATCTGATTTACTACACTCTTTATATTATTTATATGATCACTCTTCTGATATGGGTGGTTTGGTTTATTGTGTATCATCTTTTTTTTTTCAAGTATATTTTTATGTACTTTCCCATCATCATGTGTTCTCTTCGGTGGATTGTCTTCAGGCATTTTTCTTGAAATCAGTATTCGTAATATGGAAATGCTCCTTCCCATTTCTATATCACAAGGCACTAGAGAAAGATTAGCAAAATGGGTGCGAACCATGCAAGATGGTCACATCGAAGGTTAAAAATTACATTTAGTAAAAAATTCGGCACTCCCCAGCAACGAATCCAAGACTTTGATGCATGCTACAATGTTGTGTGTTCTAACAACCCAAATAGTAATGTCTTTACATTTAACCAATAACGAGTATTAGCATTAAGTAAATGTCATTCCTACAGAGAGTGTGTGCGACATTGGCTAAACATAGTAAGTGAGCAAGGGAATCATAACAAATAGCAAACAAGAAATAAGAGTAAGAGTATTAATGATTGAAATAAGAGAATAATATGATGAGAACATAGCTTCACTTATAATCACAACATTGGTAACTTCATGATCATCGGGTTGTTTGGTTATCCTTGGCTATCTCAATGTTGGTTTGTGCACAAAGTTGATCTAGCTTCCTATTCGATCACTATTCAACTCCCTAAACTCTTTTATTGGGTTCACAAAGCAATAAGTCCCTAATCATTTGAGATGCAATTCATGTAATTCCCACATATTCGATGTGTTACCTAGTTGTTAAGCCACCTATCGCCTCCGCTAAGAGTAACACTAAATTTCCTGTCATTACTCTCCCATATGCATGATTTCCAACCTGTTCCTCAAGATATGTTTGCTACATTATAAGATTAAGGCATGTAATGGTGGATATAACTATAATCACTTAGCACGTTGTTTATATATCCTAATGGCTAGTTAAGACGAATAAACATCATAAACATGTCGAGAACAAGAGTAATGGATAACCAAATATGAATTAACAAAATATTAACTATAAAAAAGTATGTAAAAAGCCCTCTCATGTCCTAAACTAATGCAATGAATATAAATAAAGCCATAGAAAAGGTTTAGCCGAGCATGGCTTACCGAAAAGATAAGAAAAGAGAGAATTAGTTGTGAATTGTGTTGTGTGAATTGATGTGTGAAATAGGTGAGAGGAGAGAGGTATTTATAGTAATAGAAAATCCTAGGAGTCTGAAAAAGTTGGGTAGAAGAAAAGCCCAATGGGCTAGATTCGGCCATTGAGAATCTATTGAGATACGGGATCGACTGGCACCGATGGTCAGCGTTGTATGCTGATTCAGCCTGAGATCTTCCACAGGTGGTTATGTATCGACGGGTGCCGCCTCTACATTACACCTTTTCTTTAGTTCTTCTCATTTTGGCTTCTCCACTTTGTTTATCATATTCATCATTGACTCTTCCTAGGCTTCCATAGTGACGGGAGGAAAACTGTCTCTATTCCTGTCAAACAAAACTCAAACCCATAAACTAGTATAGTGAATAAGTCAAAGATCGACCCCACAGAGAATTCTTCTTACTCAAGTGTGATTTAGTTGCCAATGTAGTAACCAAAAGGTTTTTAGAATGCAGAAGATCCGCCTTGTATCAAAGAGGAAGGATAAAAGCACTAATAATGAACTTGATGAAGACAATATAGAGAAATAGTCCTACCTATAATTATCCACTTTATTTGGTTAAGTTAATCTTTGCAACTTCCTCTCATCCTTTTTAGGCTTACCATATATGTCCTTGTCCCATCCTAATTTCATGAGAAGTCCCTAAAGAAGGATTTAACTCAATCAAGAGCATTAATTTCATAGATTAAACAAGGTATTTTAAACCCCTAAAGAGGGATTTCACAACACAATCAACTCCTACCTATCCAATTAGTTCAACCAACCCTAAAAGGGATAAGTTTGCTACTTAGGTTAAGGTTCACAACTAGGAATCTATAAAACCCTAGCAATTGAATTGATTCTAAGAAGTTGTCCCGACAAGATAGAAGAAAACAATCAAGAATTAAGCGCAAAGAAGTTGAAACCTTCAATATAGAAAATAAGGAACGAGATTCAGAAACTCACAACTCAATTCAAATAAAGCATCAAATGGTGGATAGAACAAAGAGATTTTAGTTGCTCATGGCAAACATCGCTCTCAATTTCAAAAATAATTTGTCTGTTTAATGGTTAATATAAAAACAAAGGCTAATCCCTTCTTTAAAATGTTAAAAGTTGGTGAAAGAATGAATAGATAAAATATGTTTTGTTAGAATAAAACATAGCTCCATAAAACCTAAACGTGTCACACTAACGTCAACTATAGCGGCTGCTGCTGGGGTTGTGGCGGTCACCGCCTATTTTTTTGGCTTAGTGCTCACGGCGGCCGCTGCCTCCATATTGTGGTTGACGCACCCTGGTCGATGCATTTCTTCTTCTTGCTAGTCGCATCCAGGTGTGCTCTTTTTTTTCTCTAACTTGATCTTCTTGCTCTTTAGTTCTAGAGCACCTTGCATCTTCTTCTGATAATCAAATCCGTCTCTCTGCAAAATAAAGCAACAAATGTGCAGATCTGAACTCTTCCAATATAAAGCATAGTATGCAATTTAACTTCAAAATACATAACAAATACATCCTAACTAGTCTGAAATTACCTATAATGCTTGTCTAAAGTATGCATTATCAAACTCCCCCACACTTAAGCTTTGGTAGTCCTCGAGCGAACAATATAAAAGCAACCTATACCTATGCATTTGTTCTTCATGCATTAGCCCAAATCAAAAGCTACGTCAATTTTAAATGAAAATAAGACAAAGTGAATAAACTTCATAGCATGTATTTAATGATCAAAACATATAAGTGGACATCTTTCAACCTCATCAAGAATTGTGTTTCACTCGTGCTCTCATGTTTTTAGGCTTTAAAGTACAACTCTCAACTCAATCCAAAATGCACTAAGCTCATAGGTGTTGACAACGATATCACAAATCTCCACCGAAATGGCATTACTTGCGGGAAACTAAAGGAATAGTAGGCAATTTGGCTCAAATTCTTCTTTTCATTCATTTTTTCTTTTCTTTTCAATTTTGGTATCTTTCGACGCGAGACACAAACATAGGTATCATGAATACCTCCAGTTACTTAATACCTCTACTTACTTAGTGAGTCCACTTGAACACCTTTTTACATGCGTCGCAAACATGGATCTCATGAATATCCCTGGTTACTCAATGTTCAATCTTCCTTGAATAGCGGTTAGTGTCAACACTGTTTTGCACGAGTCATACCCATGGGTGTCATGCGTAGACTAGTTTACTAAGTATCTTAAACATTGTCAGTTTATTTCAACTTATTATATATTTTATTGAAACTAAAGCCAAACACCTTTATAAGATAATGCAAACATAACTTCGCAAGCAACAAACATGTGAGTCAGTTCTGACCATAGATAATGAAGTCAATACCAAGAGGTAGAAACATTAGGAGAGCAATTTACACATTTAAGCAAAGGAAAGTAGGAATAACTCTAATAAGGCTAAAACATTCTCACAAAAGGGTTATGTTTTGATGAATTTCAGTCATACTCAGGCTTAATCATACATGCTCAGTTATATCACATAATCATGCTTCATAAGAAAAACCAATTTAGGGTGATAAGGCTAAGCAGTTCAATTCCATCGTAGTATTTACATGTTCATGCCAAATGAAATCTACAAGATTCGCTAACTTGGGTGGGTGTTTAAATAAACATACATGTGCAATGCATGATTTTGTTCTCAAAACTAAATGTAAAGGAAAAAATATAAAAATGAAATGCATCTTGAAAATGAAATATGACCTAACTGAATGCAATATTTACACTAAATTCCCTCCCCACACTTAAATCTTTCATTGTCCTCAATGAAATACCAAAGCCAACAAAATGAAACAAAATAAGCGAGGTAAAGGAAAATAAAACTACTAACCACTCACTGAGGTAGAGGCTGATAGGGTGGATACTACGACAAACTCATTAGCATGAGTTGATGCTATTGTCTCCTCAGTAGTGGTCGGGGTGGTTGAGGAAGATTTGTGGAAATGGTGATGAAAGAGGGTGAATAAAAAGGGGGATTTGAGGGATTTGGATGATAGTTGGATGAAGAGGATGGGAATGAAGAAGAGGAGTGAGGGGGCAGAAGGAGGGAATGAAGATGAAATGAAGTCGGCTGGAGGTTGAAGAAGAGATGTGCTAGCAGCCAAATGGTAGTTATAAAAAGGGGTTAGCTAGAACTGTAAAATGGGATGAGGAGGGTCGGGCTTGGGCCATACGGTGGCAGCTGTTTGTATACAGTGGTCGATGCATTTAGCTTTGTTGTTGACCTTTTGTGGTTGTTGACCTTTTATGGCGGTTGCTGCCTTTGCTTATGTTGATTTCTTCTCATCTTTTTCGAGGTCTCTCTTAGGGCTTTACATGAATTGTTAGTTTCTTCCCACAAAAAAAAGCACTAAGAAAAATAAAATATCTAAAGGAATTGAAATAAATGGGAAGAAAAACTTACCTTAGGTTGCCTCCCGAGCAGCGCCTTTGTTTTACATTGTTGGCTGGACATATTAGCCCTTAATCGACCTTTAGCAAGCACCAGCTCTTCTATTTCATTCTTGGGGAAACGTTCATAATATGGAATTACTCCATGACCATTTACTTTAAAGACTTCATGGAATCTGGGGTCATAGAGTTCCACTGCACTATGGGGAAAGATCTTTGTAATCAGAAATGGTCCATTCCAACGTGATTGAAGCTTACCCTGGAAAGAGTTTCAAGCGTGATTGAAATAAGAGGACCTTATCCCCCACCTTAAGCTCTTTCTGCATGATGTACTTATCATGCCATGCTTTTGTCTTTTCTTTGTAGATTAATGCATTATCATAAGCATCTAAGTGCAACTCCTCAAGCTCTTGCAATTAAAGTTTCCTGAACTCTCCGACTTCATTTATCTTCATATTGCAATTCTTTAAAGCCCAGTATGCGTTATGCTGAGATTCCATAGGGAGATGACATGCTTTTCCATAAAGCAATCTGTATGGAGACATCCTAATGGGAAACTTATAAGCTGTCCAATAGACCCACAAAGCATCATTCAATCTCAAGCTCTAATCCTTCATGTTGGGTGCCATCGTCTTCTCCAGAATTGTCTTGATTTCTCTATTAGATACCTATGCCTGACCATTGGTCTAGGGATAATATAATGTAGACACTCTTGGTGTGACATAGTATTTCTTCAATAAAGCACTCACAGTTCTGTTACAGAAGAGTGTCCCTTGTTGCTAATCAGGGCCTTTGGCACCCCACATCTTGCAAAAATTATTTCTTTTACAAAATCTGCAACTACTTTAGTATCAACAGTTCTGGTGGCCTTTGCCTCCACCCACTTAGAGACAAAGTCCACCACAAGCAAAATATAGATATTTCCAAAAAGAACTAGGGAAGGGGCCCATAAAAACAATACCTCAAACATCAAAATTTTCGCAGAACATCATTTTAGTTTACGTCATTTCATTCCTACTTGATATGTTCCCAACTCGCTGACTTGTATCAAAAGATTTGTAGAAAGCATAAGTGTCTCTAAGTAGATGAGGTCAAAAGAAACATGCCTTTAAAACCATCCTAGCAGTCTTTTGAGGTCCCAAATTGCCTCCATATGCAAGTGAATGACAAAAAGTCTCATTGTCGAGTACACACCTTCTTATGACTTGATCTGCACAATTTTTCCACAAATAGGGGTCATCCAAAACATACAAGTGAGAATCATGATTTACCTTGTCCTTCTGAGCTTTTGTGAAGTTATGCGAAAATTCTTCAACAACCAAGAAGTTCACCAAATTCGCGTACCATGGTCGGGGTGTATGGACACCCATCAGTAATGCGAAGGCATTTGAGTAATCCTTGGGAGTCTGCTCAGTGGTTGCGGTTGCTGTAGCCATGCGGCGATCGTTGCATGCTCCTATTGCAGTTGCGGCAAGCTGTTAGTGTGCAGGGTGAACAATGTGTCATCTGGAAATTCTCCATGGATTGGCACTTATTCCTCGTGTTTGCCCTCTCCTTGGACAAGTCTACTCAGGTAGTCTGCCACGAGGTTCTCTCCACCTTTCTTATCTTTGATTTTAATATCAAGCTCGCTCAGGAGTAGAATCCATCGAATCAATCTTGGATTTGCTTCCTTCATGTTTAACAAATAGTGAAGAGTTGCATTGTCAATAAAGACAATTACCTTGGCTCCTAAAAGGTGGGAGCGGAATTTCTCTAGCACGAAGACCACGGCCAGAAGCTCTTTCTCTATAGTGGAATATTTTCATTCTGCTCCATTCAGGGTCATGGAACCATAATCAATTACATGAGAACTCTTCCCCTCCTTATGTCCTAAAACAGCACCCACTGCATAGTCACTGGCATTGTATATAATCTCAAAAGGTTGAGACCAACTGGGTCCCTGGATGATGGGTGCAATTGTTATGTGACTCTTGAGCTAATCAAATGCCTTTTTACAATTTCCATCAAAATCGAAAGCCACCTTCTTCTTAAGTTACTCACACAAGGGTGATGCGATCTCCTAAAAGTCCATGATAAACCTGCAAGAGAACTCTTCATGGTCTAAAAAGAAGCGTATCTCACGCATGTTAGTAGGATTAGGCAATGACTGAATGATATTAATCTTCACCTTATCGACCTCAATACCCATGCTAGAAACAATATGACCCAAAACAATAACTTGTTCCACCATAAAGTGACACTTTTGTGAATTGAGGACTAAGTTAGTCTCTACACATCTTTTAAACACAAGTGATAAATGATGCAAACAAGAATCAAAGTTATCCCCATGAACAGTGAAGTCATCCATAAATACTTATATGAAATGCTCTAAATACTCAGAAAATATACTTACCATGCACATTTGAAAACTACCAGGTGCGTTACATAGCCTAAAAGGCATCCTGCGATAGACAAGAGTGCCAAAGGGGCATGTGAATGTCAATTTTTCTTGATCTTCTGGTGCAATGGGTACTTGAAAGTAACCTGAGTAGCCATCTAAGAAGCAATAAAAGGGGTGGCCAGCAAGGCTCTCAAGCATTTGATAAATAAATGGTAGAGGAAAGTGGTCTTATCGGGTTACCACATTCAGTTTGCGATAATCAATACATACTATCCATCCAGTTTGGACCCTACTAAGGACCAACTCACCATCTAGATTTTCAACGATGATGATACCTCCTTTCTTAGGCACAACCTGTACATGACTCGACCACTTGTTGTTATAGATAGGAAAGATCATACATGCTTGCAAGAGTTTCAACACTTCCTTCTTAACCACCTCTATCAATAGTGGATTAAGTCTTCGACGGGGTTGCCTGGATGGCTTAGCATCATCCTCTAGAAGTACTATGTGCATGCACAAGGTGGGCTAATTCCCATAATGTCTATGATAGTTCACCTGAATGCCTCTTTGTTCTCCCTCAAAACATCCATCAGTCTCTCTTCTTGGTCCCTAGTAAGTGTTAATAGGAGGAGAGTCGAGTTTTTAAACAAATATATAAAATAGATGCAATTCGATTCCTAGTATATGCAAATAGTTAAAAGACTTCCTCCTGTTGTAGTAGAAGGGTAGTCAGGATCGATCCACAAGGAAGCAGGTCAGCGGGATCCTAGTAGTATTGGAAAGCTCACGTCTTTAGTCAACCAAAAGCCTCGATCTCGACCTAGGTGCTCAATTTCGACCTTGGCTATCGATTTTTTCTGCAATAGAAGACCTGCAGAGACAAAAACAAGCAGTCGATATCGACTAGGGAGGTAGATATCGATGTTAGTTAAGAAATCGACTGCTCAGAAGACTGCCAGTCGACACAGTGTGGTCGATATCGATGTAGGTGGTCGATATCGACTTCAGCTAATTTGTGCAGGGAGATCAAGATCGACACAGAAGACCGTCGATCTAGACACAGTGGTCGATATCGATGATGGGGGTCGATATCGATGTTGCTCCTGCAGAAAAGTTAGTTCTTGTCGGCAAAGAGAGGTCGAAGACACAAGGATGAATAAGGAAGCAATGGACAGAATAAAGACTGTGTTTTTATGTGTATAAACTATATAAAAGGCAACTCCTAGGATTAGGGTTTACCACAACGTTAACCAATGCATGCGATAAGGCAAATAAGACGAACAATTGCACTATTTCACCTGAGGGACAAGCTTTCGTTGTACACCAATTCTTAGGATTACTCTTGCAAATAAACCTCATTGTCTCTGAAAATTTTATGTTTATAACTCAAGTTGTTAGCATGAATCCCTTTTATTTCGATTAGGACTAAACATAGAATCTTAGGAGATGATATAGACACAACGATATCAACATCAAATACTTACCTTAGGCACGCATGGCTAACATCGGGCTCACCCCGACCCTAGAAGCTTTGGGAAACTACTCGCACATCATCGTAGGAAACATCATTGATTTGAAAAAGGAAACTTGCATTGATCACTCCGAAACTTTACAACTCAATGTTGGCTTTCGCAAACGTAAAACCCTAAAACTTCTCTCCAACTATATTGTTGTATGATTGTCTGTGTAATTGAATCTCTAATCTAATGAATGAATGCCAGCCCCCTAGGGCTTTATTTATAGGCTACTAATCCTTGCAATCCAAGGATAGTATCTTCTACCTAAACTATCAACTCTAGTAGGATAGATTTTTTATGTTGGTAACTTATCTAAATAACTTAATAAAGCCTTGGGGTAAAAAATACATATTCCTCAGGTCGAAATCTATCTAAATATGTAGATAATCTGTGGATCTTGAAGATAGAATTCACAATCCGCGTCTCGAAAAGCGCGTCTATCTCGTGTCGAAGTATGGTCGATATCGACTAGACAGGTCGATTTCCACCTCTCTGTTTCTGCTCGACGGGCTCTGCTTCCAATCGATTTCAGGGACATGGTCGATATCGATGTCAGGTGATCGATATCGAGTGCTTTTCTTCTGCTGGTTGATGGTCTGTCTCGATACTCAGGGTCTGTGTTGATGTCTGTAGTCGATATCGACCAGATAGGTCGATTTTGACCTCTTCTCTGCTTTCCTTGGTTTCTTCGTTTTGACTCCGATTTCACTCCAATTCCTACATAATTAGATTAAAACTTGTACAGACTCTATTTCTTGTACATTAGCTCATTCTACATAAATTCATATTAGTTTTAACCTTTATTTTAAGAATCGAATGAAATATGAAGTCAAAAGATGCAAATAAAATGGGTACAAATATGTACATCAAAATACCCCATACTTAGACTTGCTTATCCTCAAGCAATAACCAACACTTACAACACACCCTTCAAGCAATAACTCAAGAAAGTAGAGCGATTTTTAATGTTCTCCCTATAGGCCAAAATTCTCACAAGGACAATTTTTGTTGGATTTGCTTTTTAGCCTAAGATCATATGTGCTCAATTTCATCACAAGTTCACAATCTACATAAAAACCATTTTAAGGACTTAGGCTAAACCATCCAAATATGCCATAGGATTTACATGATCAAGTCAGCTATTGAGTTTTCATCATAGGACATCTAAGTAGGGTTTAAAAACAAACTTAAAAAGTAAACATGCATTTTTTTGATTTTTTGACATTTTCTATTTTTTTTTAATTTTTGACATTTTTTTAGAAAAGTAAAACTAAGAACAAAAAATTTAAACATGAATGCAGTGCGAAGAAGAAAACCAAGTTATGACCATAGCACATGTTTCTACCCCACCCCATACTTAAAATATACAGTGTCCTCACTGTATTAAAAGAAAAACAAGGGTAGAGAGAAACTCACAGCGCAACCTGCGGATTCAGGTCGATTTCAGGTTAGGTCGATGTCAGAGGTCGATGTCGAGGATAGAGGTCGATGTCGACTACATCTGTCGAATTCGAGGAAGAAGATGAAGTCGAGGGTTGCCAAATGGTGGTCGATATCGAGTATAATGGTCGATATCGACCTCTGATTTTTGCTCTTGAGTCCTCGATGTCGACTCAAGGAGATGGCTCGACCCTAGGGTGGTCGATTTCGACTGGCCTGGTCGATTTCGATTGCCTCTACATTAGCTTCTTTTCTTCTTAGTCATTCCTTTTGCTTGGCAACCTGAAATCTTTGTTAGAATTATAGATAAAAACACGAATTATCACAGTTTCAAAAGTTTAAAAAACCAAAATTTAAAACTCTAAAAACCCTATAAAAAATCAAAGGTCTATGTACATGCTCTAGATTTTTGCGTCGCTAGGTAGACTTCTCCGTCAATACTTCATGAGCCTTTAAAGTAGGGACCCTTCAAGCTTGAGCCTTCTCCTGAATCATCTAGGTCCTTTTGATAATAGCTAAGTTCGGCAACCAAGGCTTCTTCTTTGTTAGGTTCTTCTTCATTGGGCGCTTTCCTTTTTTTTCTTAACCTATCTTTTGCAAGATGGTAAAACCATGGAGCTTTGACCCTCCCATTAGTTGAATTATCAATAATGGACAGAAGAGAGTTAGAGATCATACCTGGGCTTACCTGTTCAGGCCCGAAACAAAAATCTTTGGGCTGAGGGTTAGTCGATTTAGACACAGAGGTGTCGATATCGAGTTCTGAAGTCGATGTCGATATGTGGGGATCAATGTCGACGTCAGGGACCCCATACTTAAGCTCCTGGCAATCCTCTAGCTCACTCGATATCGAGGTGGTATGATCGATATCGAGCATGTCAGTCGATATCGACTTGTTCCAGTCGATGTCAACTCTTCTGGCTGTCTCCGTCTTCGCCAACAAAAGTTTGTAAAGCTTCTCCTTAGCCGGTGAGAGGACAACTTGTTCCAGCTGCATTGTTTCGCTCATTATAGGGTTAAAGCAAAACTCGACGACCTCGTTGCCGATTGTGAATGTAAGGGTGTCATTCCTCGCATTGATGTTGGCATCCGCTGTTGCTAAGAATGGCCTACCAAGGATGATAGGCACAATAGGATCCTCCGGCATGTCCAACATGATGAAGTCCGTGGGTATAAAGAACTTTCCCACCTTGACAGGGATATCATCCTTGTAGTTGGTCTCACAAAGGAGTTGTCCGTCATGTAAAGCTTCATGTCGATGGGCTTCAATGTTCCTACGCCCACTTGCTGCCATATTGATAGGGGCATCAAACTAACACTAGCCCCAAGATCACATGCGGCTTTGAATTGATGTTTTCCAACCCCTACCGTCACCGCAAACTTGCCTGGATCGTCGCGCTTCTCAGGGAACTCAATTGAATTGCATTCGCCGACGATCTCTAGGATGGACCTCTTTTTGGACAGGATGTCCTTCAGGAACCTCATATATGCAGGCATATCATTGAGCGCTTGTGTGAGTGGTATGGTGAAGTTTAGACCTTGTAGGATCCTCACGAAGCGTTTGAACTTGGTGTCTCCTGGATCCAGCAGCGCCTTGGAAGGATAGGGTAGAGTTTCGGATGGCTTTGGAGGCGAAGAGGTCAATTTCTGCTTTCTGGATAGGTCGATATCGACTGGTTTGGTCAACCTCGGGGGAGTTTGAAGTTGTGGTCGATTTCCAAAGAGGTCGACATCGACAAGGTCGATATCGACCTGGTCACTTGATATCGAGTGCCTCTCTGGCTTCGTTCTGTGCTTCGCAGTGGGCTCGACATCGACTGATGATTCAACATCGACAAGGCCCTCGATATTGACCTGGGGGTCGACATCGACGGCATCTTCAGTGACTTTTCCTTCACTCCTTGGCTCGGGCATTGTGCGTCGACTCCTTAGATTGATAGCTGCTTCCTCCCATTGTAGTAGAAGGGTATATAAAATAGATGCAATTCGATTCCTAGCCTATGCAAATAGTTACAAGACTTCCTCCCGTTGTAGTAGAAGGGTAGTCAAGATCGATCCACGAGGAAGCAGGTCAGCGGGATCCTAGTACCGTTGGAAAGCTCACGTCTTTATTTGACCAGAAGCCTCTATCTCGACCTAGGTGCTCGATTTCGACCTTGGATGCCGATTCTTTCTGTAACAGAAGACCTGTAGAGACAAAAACAAGTAGTCGATATTGACCAGGGAGGTCGATATCGATGTTAGTTAAGAAATCGAATGGCTCAGGAGACTGTCACTCGACACAGTGTGGTCGATATCGATGTAGGTGGTCGATATCGACTTCAGCTAATTCGTGCAGGGAGATCGAGATCGACATAGAAGACCGTCGATCTGGACACAGTGGTCGATATCGATGATGGGGGTCGATATCGATGTTGCTCCTGCAGAAAAGTTAGTTCTTGTCGGCAAAGAGAGGCCGAAGACTCAAGGATGAATAAGGAAGCAATGGACAGAATAAAGACTGTGTTTTTATGTGTATAAACTATATAAAAGGAAACTCCTAGGATTAGGGTTTACCACAACGTTAACCAATGCATGTGATAAGGCAAATAAGATAGACAATTGTGTTATTTCACCCGAGGGACAACCTTTCGTTGTACACCAACTCTTAGGATTACTCTTGCAAACAAACCTAATTGTCTCTACCAATTTTATGCTTATAACTCAAGTTTTTAGCATGAATCCCTTTTCTTTCGATTAGGACTAAACATAGAATCGCAGGAGATGATATAGACACAACGATATTAACATCAAACACTTACCTTAGGCACGCATGGCTAACGTCGAGCTCACCCCGACCCTAGAAGCTTCGGGAAACTACTCGCACCTCATCGTAGGAAACATCATTGATATGAAAAAGGAAACTGGCATTGATAACATCGAAACTTTACAACTCAACGTCGGGTTTCGCAAACGCCAAACCCTAAAGCTTCTCTCTAACTATATTGTTGTATGATTGTATGTGTAATTGAATCTCTAATCTAATGAATGAAAGCCAGTCCCCTAGGGCTTTATTTATAGGCTACTAATCCTTGCTATCCAAGGATAGTATCTTCTATCTAAACTATCAACTCTATCCAAACAAGTAGGATAGGTCGCTTATTTTGGTAAATTACCTAAATAACTTAATAAAGCCTTGGGGTAAAAAATACATAGTCCCCAGGTTGAAATCTATCTAAATCTATAGATAATTTGTGGCTCATGAAGGTAGAATTCACAATCCGTCTCTTGAAATGCGCGTCTATCTTGTATCGAAGTATGGTCGATATCGACCAGACAGGTCGATTTCGACCTCTCTGTTTCTGCTCAACGGGCTCTGCTTCCACTCGATTTCTAGGACTGGGTCGATATCGATGTCGGGTGATCGATATCGAGTGCCTTTCTTCTACTGGTTTATGGTCTATCTTGACACTCAGGGTCTGTGTCAATGTCTGTAGTCGATATCGACCAGATAGGTCGATTTCGACCACTTCTTTGCTTTCCTTGGTTTCTTCATTTTGACTCCGATTTTGCTCCAATTCCAACATAATTAGATCAAAACTTGTGCAGACTCTATTTCTTGCACGTTAGCTCATTCTATACAAATTCATATTATTTTTAACCTTTATTTTAGGAATCGAATGAAATATGAAGTCAAAAGATGCAAATAAAATGGGTAGAAATATGTACATCAAAAAGCATAGTTTAAGTGAATAGGGAGTTGTTTCAACTCAATCTCTAGTGCCTGAACAATAGAAGGAAGAAGCTTTTTGCTTGGCATAGTTAGTTTAATGCGCTCTTCCATGTATGGAACAAAGTTGTGATGTGGATTGTTCAATGCTAATATAGCCTCCTGCATGTTAGATGACAAATAATGATCTCTAGAAATTTCATCTAAAGGGGATTGCAATGCAACCTATAACTCAACACTATGTTCCAAATCAAAACAATTTTGAGACATAGTGTTAATTTCATCCATAAAACATAATGAATGATCATCAAATGGGAACTTCATGGAATCATATATGTTATGTTCAACTTTTCTACCATCAAATTCCATAGTAAGTGACCATGAATAAAATTTTATCTTAGTCTTAACAGTTTTAAAAAAAAGGTCACCCTAATAGAATATGAGCCTTACTATTACATGGATCCATATCAAGCATGAAGACATCAGCAGGGAATATCAAATTGTCTACCATGACTAAGGCATCTTTAACAATCCCTTTCGGGTACACTGTGGAGTGATCTGCAAGTTGAATCACTACCCTTGTATCATTCAATGGTCCTAATCCTTAGGCCTCATAAACAGTAGAAGGTAAAACATTAATAGATGCGCTTAAATCTAACATGGCTTTATTAAATTTAGTATCACCTATCACCACACTTCTCAAGCATACGTTTCTGAAACACAACTATAACGTGTTCACTTACCTTAACCTTCTACTTACCTTTGATCTTTTGTGTCCTCTTGATAGTGCAAAGATCCTTAAAAACTTTAGCATATATAGGGATACTTTTAATCAAATTAAGAAGGGGGATGTTTACCTCGCACTGACTAAAAGTTTCGAAGATCTCTTTATCATTTTCCAACTTTCTTGTGTCCTTTAGAGCTTCAGGGAATGGCGGAGCGGGATTTGGAGAATCGAGGGAGAAATACTTCGGGGGCTCATAAGTAGCGATACGACGGTCCCCGCTCTTTGGGTTTTTCAACCTCCATTATGGTTTTGTCTTCTTCTTCTTCTAAGCCTTCTTTCTTCTCGCCATGGGAAGTAGGAATCGGTTCCTTTCCTTCTAAATGTTACTGCATTGACTTCTTCTTAGAATTTCCTATTGTTTATGATGTGATAGAGATATTTTCGCGGTCGTTAAATCCTATCAAATAGTTTGAACTAACCTAACTAGTATAGCTTGGCAAGTACAGGTCGAACCCAAAGAGACTTGTGCAATTCGTATGCTCAATTTGTATGCTAAGATGAGAATGATATGAAAAGGGGGTTTTGGAAGTATGCAAAGTAACACAAAAATAAGCAATGGGTGAAATGATGGTGATTGATAACAATATGTGAGAAACACGCTTGATTAATTAGTATCCACTCTCAATTTGGATTCAGATCCTTGAAATTCCCTAAACCTATTACTCTTGAGCAACCTATTGTGAAAATCAATTGTACCTTGACGATAACTTTCAGTTCCTTCCTTGCAATTAGCGAATATGTCAACTAGACTCTAAACACCCTTATTGATGAATAACCTAGAAACTATCCAGATTCAATTCAACAATAGCAATGCACACCAAGGAATGTCAATAGGAACAATTGAAATAAGCCAAATAGCAATAACCCAACTGTATCTTTATCCTCATGCAATCAACCAAGTCAACTAGCCCTAGATAATCACAAGTTGCTACTGTGATCCACGTTCTTCAACTAGCTTACATATAGATCTAGCGATAGATTGAATTCAAGTAATATTAGGTGGCCGATCCAATAGAACACAAACTCAATCATAAGCAATGACAACAAAAGATAAAGATTACTCAAAAGTAAATAGAGTAGAGAATTTCTCACGAAATATCAAATCGAAAGCTTCAAACTAATCAATCAAACAAAAGAGGAGTTTAGTTCGCCATAGCACAAAAGCTCTCCTCTAGGGTTTCTTCAAAATGTTGAACTGTCCATAATAAGTCTCCTAAAAACCCCTTTAATAGACGTCCAAAAGGGTTACAAAATAACCTAACTAAAAATAAGGAATTCGGCAAAGTAGGGTTTCGGCGCTGACAGAGGCCGCGGGCGCGGCTACATGGCCGCGGGCGCGGCTCAGGACATAAGTCAACATTCTCCTCTCAGCATTAACCGTGGGCGCGGCTACATGGCCGCGGGCGCGGCTCCACTGTTCACAGCACTCTCATTCCTTCTTTCCTTGATTGAATCTTGTAATCCCATTTTCACTTCATGCATCTCCCATATGAGTTTCTCATACCTGAAATTAACCACAAATATGTGTAGATTCTGCCTCGATAACCATAACAATCTAATTCACAAATTAATACTAATGAGGACATTATTTATAACTAAACTATGCTAAATAAGTCCTATAATACCTATATGAATGCATGTTATCATGATGGCTGCAACTTAATTCCCTGAGTCATTGGCTTCTTTTTCACTCAAGATTTGAATGAGTTAGCTCATTTGATTTTCCAAGCTTTTGGTGCGGTTATTGCCCTCAACCATCTGATTTTCCAAGTTCCTAGAATATTCCGTCTGACTCATGACTATCCATGTGAGGGCTTGCAGTGGATTCTCAACAGATGTATTTCCATGATGTGGCCCTATCTGTTGAGAGTCAAGTTGTTGTTGCGGTCTTACATGTGGCTCCCCTTGTGGATGTAAAGGGGCTTGGTAGTTACCATACCCATAGCCTTGCTGATAACTTCAATTGAAATTGTTATTATGGAAATAATTAAGGTGAGTATAGTTAGCTTTCCTGGGTCTTTGTGGAACAAAATTCCCTAATGTATTCAAATCGACATTAGGTTCTTGCAGAGGTGGGCAAGTATCGCTGGGGTGGTATGAATCCTCGCATAACCCATACATTTTTTGATGCTGAGGTGTTCCCTAGAGCATGAATCTCTTTATCATCTCTTTCATCCCTTTCATATCGCTCTACAAGGTAGCAACAGGGGCATCAATAACGAGTACACCTCTAGCACGGGTGTTCTTGTTGAATTGTCTTGAGCCTTCAGAAGAGCTCCTTGAACATATCCTATGTTGTAGTTGGTGTTTTGTTCAGGATGTTACCTTCACAACAAGAATTCACCATTTTACGCTTCATCAGTGACTCTATTGAGTAAGAAAAGAACCATGTCTTTTTGATAGATGAAATGATATGGGTAGCTGGTGCAGAGTTTCTTAAAGCGCTCAAAGTACTCCTAAATAGATTTTATAGCCTGCTATTCGATGCTTCTGATTGTCCTTTTCAAGGCATTGAACTTTGTTGTAGGAAAGTACTTCTCTAGAAAGATTCACTTCATCTCACCCAATGTAGAGATACTATCCAACCGTAAGTAGAAGAGCCACTCATTAGCATCATCATTCAAAGTAAAAGAAAATGCTCTCAGGTTAATTTGCTCCTTAGTAACATTCTCTGGCTTCATACTCACCATAACTGTATGGAATTATGATACATTTTTGTAAGGGTCTTCACTACTCAACCCATGGAACTTAGGTCAAAGATGAATCACCCTAGACTTCAGCTTGAAGGTCACTTCTTGTGGAAGTGTTGGAAATTGTATTGTCAAGGATTGTTGCGCTAGATCAGGAGCAGTGAGCTCTTTTAGTGTACGATTAGCGTTGCTCACCATCTCTATAGTGTCTTCTTCTTGATCAAAAGGTAATTCGTGAAAGCGATCATGACAAAAAAAGCACACAAAAATCTTTAAATCAGAAAGGGTCCTTTAAAAGGTAATTCGCCATAAAGCAGAAAGGGTCCTTTAAATCTTTAAATCAAATGACAAAAAAAAATATATGAGTAGAATGGGTGCAGACTAAATAAGTGGGTGCACACCAAGGTTAGCAAAAAAGCACACAAAAATAAAGTAAGAATTCCCTGGAAATGGCGCTAAAATTTGACGGGAGAAAAACGATCTCTATTCTTGTTAAACAAAACTCAAACCTATAAACTAGTATAATCAATAAGTCAGAGATCGATCCCACATAGAATTCTTCTTACTTAAGTGTGATTTAGTTGCCAATTTAGTAGCCAATGAGGGTGTTTAGAATGCAAAAGATCCGCCTTTTTTTCTAAGTAATGGGGAAGAGGACCGAAACATGCCACTAAAAGCAGAAGGATAAATGCACTAACAAAGAACTTGATGAAGACAATATAGAGAAATAGTCCTACCTACAATTATCCACTTTATTTGGTTAAGTTGATCATTGTAACTTCTTCTAGTTCTTTTAGGCTTCCTATGGATGTTCTTGTCCCAGCCTAATTTAGTTTCTAGTCCAACCAGTCCTAGAAACCTTATTTCATGAGCAGTCCCTAATGAAGGATTTAACTCAATCAATAGTTTTAAGTTAAGAGATTAACCAAGGTATTTGCAAACCCTAAAGAGGGATTTCACAACACAATCAACTTCCTACCTATCCAATTAGTTCAACCAACCTTTAAGGATAAGTTTGCTACTTGGGTTAAGGTTCATAACCAGAAATACACAAAACCCTAGCAATTGAATTCATTCTAACAAGTTGGCCAGATAAGATAGAACAAAACAATCAAGAATTAAGCACAAAGAAGTTGAAACCTTCAACACAGGAAATAAGGAACGAGATTCGGAAACTCACAACTCAATTAAATTAAAGCTTCAAACGGTAGGTAAAAAAAAAAAGAGTTTAGTCTCTTACGGTGACTATCACTCTCAATTTCAAAACTAAATTGTTTGTTTAATGGTGAATATAAAACCTACGGCTAATCCCTTCCTTAAAAATGTTAAAAGTCGACCAAAGTATGAATAGATAAAATAAGTTTTCATAGAATAAAAAATGGATGCGTAATACCTAAATGCATCGCACTGATGTTAGCTACAGCGGCCGCCATTAGGGTTACGGTTGTTGCCGCCTATTTCTCTGGCTTAGTGCTCACGGCGGCAGCTGCCTGTATGCTACGGTAGCCAAACCCTGATCACTACATTTCTTCTCCTTGCTCGCCGCATCCAAGTGTTCTCTTCTTCGTTTCTTTAACTTGATCTTCTTTGGCCTTCAGCTCTAGAGCACCTTGCATCTTTTTCTGATGATCGAATCCATCTCTCGACAAAATAAAGCAACAAATGTGTAGATTAAAAACTCTTCCAATTTAGTTTCAAAACATATAACAAATGCATCCTAACTATTCTAAAACTACCTATAATGCCTATCTAAAATATGCATTATGACATAGCTTCAGAGTGTAGCTTCGCTCCTCTCATTTAGGCTTGGTTCCATGAATCTAGATAAATTGATATAAAACGCGTAGATTTCGAACTATGCAACTTAAGAGACAATGAATGTACTTTATGCTAAAGACACGTCTAAATGCAACCTAAATGACTTAAGAACTCTCTAAAATGCTTATACAAATCATGCATTATCACATCCACTAATATAAATAATATTGTTTATATTAGTGTATCGTCAATGTGCGATTCAATTGAGTGACAAAGGCTGTAAATAAGGGTGACAAGTGTTATGCAAATGGGACATTAGAACCACAACTTCTCTTCCATGTTAGCAATCTTATCCATCTTTTTTTTTTTTTTTGAGATTTTGCACCTTGAGAAATAAGTGATTGCCCTCTTCCCTCCCCTCTTTTTATATTTTGCAAAAGGTTGGAAAATCTTAAATCCCCCATCACATCCCCATATCCTCTTGTTCTTTTGATGGGTGTCCAATCACCGTTTTGCCACCCAAATTCAAACATCTAAAAAAAACCCGATGAGAGAGAAACTCTCGTTCATCCCCTCTTCTACTCAGGCAAACCTTAGGTTCCAAATCCACTCAAAATCCCTTCCTACAGAGCTCGAATCTGGCGATTGGTATGGGGCAAATCCCTTCGTTGATCGCATTAATACAAGCAATCCCACAAAATCGGCTCTTGGGTGCTGCCCGACTAGTTTCTGGCTTCTTAATGGCTCCGAATTTCAACATCTGAAAATTGAAGAAATCTGAAAGATCTGGAGAAATCAAGACATCAAAGTTCAGAATGGTGGAGTTGATGTGAATAGGTGTCTCTGGTGCTGGTGGCTTGCAGCTTGGGGGCTTCCACCTGAGGGGATTTTCAAGTGTTTGGCCAACCGTTCACGAAATAGGGAATGGCTCTCTCTGTATTGGGTGTACGGGCTGAGGTGCTACGTCCGTTCATCTCAATCACGATGGTACTATGTTTATCTTGCATCTCTAATCATCTTTGCTCCCGTCCTTCCTTTCTTTAAGGCTAGAGAGGCTTGCAAATCTCACACACCATCTTTTCCTATCTATCTCTTCTTGAATACTAATCATCTCTGTTTGATTTTCCTTCAATTTCTATATGCCAAAATGGGGAACAAGCAAGGCAAACACAAGGGTAAGCAGTTAATTGGAGATTCAGAAACACTGGATGATGGTTTATTGCTGTCATTTGGCAAAAATGGAAAACCTTCAGCTTCCAAACCAAATTCCAAAGGGGGACCAGGCCCTGCGGATTCGAGTGTTAACCCGCCTCTGAAACCTTCGAAGGGGAACCTCAAGCTCCCTTTCGATGACAACAACAGCACTCGACTACACACCCTACACAACCAGCTTGGGAATCAATGACATACAAGATGGATAAATTACTCACACAAAACAAACAACATTTATTTTAGCAAGGATATTACGTCAGTGCGAACATCACAACTAGTTTTATTTATTGCTCTTGTTTTTGGTTTTTCTGCTGTTGTTGGATTCATGGCTCTAAATGCGGAGGATGAAGGGAAACAGATACTTGTTGAGGAGACTCCTCGCCGCACAACTGCTTCATCAACTGCTGAAGAAAAGTCAAAGCTTGCAGTTTCAAAAAATCTATCCATGGGGGGACTAGGCCCTACGAATACGGGTGCAAATCCGAAAGAAAAAGTTTTTAAAGGAAAGGGAAAGCTCCCTCTCTTTATCGAGCAATACAAAGCTTGCTTGGCGGGGGTGTGTGAAAATATCCTCACTCTAAAAAACACAACACTATATGCTTCTGTTATTGGAGATCCTCTGGAGACCAAAGAAATTAGGAAGAAAATCATATTTAATTAGAGGTCTCTAGAAGGGAGCTTGGGTTGGTGCGCCTTAATGAGGTGGCCGATCTCTCCTTTGTATGATGCATATACATGTAATATTAGGATGAAATCAATGAATCCAAAACCCTTATTATATATGGCTTCGACTCGCCTTTTCTACATTGGTTTTGTGGTTTGTTTGCCAGCCAGGCTTTGATCAAATCTATGTCTTTATTAGTTGATGAATGCATGAATCTACAATTCTGTTTTTTTGAGTGGATGACTTTACCAAGTCATGTATTTAGCTGCACAATCCTCTTATGGGATCTTTTTTATCGACTTAATTTGAATTGGACCTGGCTTCGATCACTTAGGTTTGATGTTAAAAGTGGGTTGTTTCATATTGTATTGAACAAGTGGGTTGTTAGCTTTCATTACAAGAGGTTTCACATGCAAATTCATAGCAGTAACAAAGATTGGTTAACAAAGATTGGTTAATAACAGGCTACCAAGCAAGTGATCAAATCAAGAAAGGGGAATTGGAAAGATTAAAATATGATTTCATTTACCATCCAATATTAAAAGAATAGGGAATAACTTAGCTTTCTTGGTGAAAATTAGACAAAGGCATTGTCCAAGCAATCACTTATGGTGCTTTGCAAGTGGGTTATGGCAATCTCGGTTTGTAACCAAAAATACTCTCAAAAGAAGCATACTCAGTCTCTTCTTCTAATCTCTCCTTTGGGACGAATATATGTATCGGCCCCAAAACTGGATGATTATTCATGAAAATTAGTTTCTGGAATTGTCTAGGAATTGGAAGAAAAACTTTTGGGACCAATATAAACACCTGGTGCAAAATGGATCATTTACAAATGTTGGCTCTCGCTTGAACCAAAACTGAAAAAATCCATGATCCTTCTCTTTGGAAGGGTGCGGGGTTTGACAATGCCATCTGGTCTCCTGCTAATGGGAAATCAGTTGGGCTTGGTCTGCTATGGAAGGAAAATTCTCTACTGCAAGAGACAGTTGATATAGTCTTCCAAATGCCTAGAGTTATAACAATCAAATACACTAATAAGCTGGAAAACTTTAGTTGCCTTATTTGGTTCGTCTACGCCCCTTCTCATGAACCAGACAAGGATTGCTTTTGGGCAAGAGTTATGGAATCTATTAACCATGAGACACTCCCTTGTATTTTAATGGGAGACCTAAACGAGATTGGGTGTTTTTCTGAAAAAGAAGGGGGTGCAATGGCCCAGCCAGGGAGACTATCCCGATTAATGAACCTAAAAAAAATTGCTCTCTAATTGAAATCCATGCTTGGGGTAACTTCTTCACTTAGAGGAAGAAACAACTGAGGATGGAAACATCAGAGAAAAATTGGATCGGGTTCTGGTTCATCACACAATCATACAACAATATCCCCTTTTGTATACAAAGAATGGGGTCTTCTCTCTTTCTGACCATTGCCCGATCTCGATTGATCTAGAGACAAAGGTGAGTTTTAAACCCCCACCCTTTAAATTTGAAAACATTTGGATTAAACGTGGGGATTTTAAAAACATTGTCAAACAATCTTGGTGGTTAACATGCCCTGGATTAGCCATGTTTCAACTCACGCGAAAAACTCGTCTGCTTAAACAAAAAGCTAAAGAATGGAATAAAAGTACATTTGGGAACATTTTCAGGCAATTGCAGGAGGTGGAAGATAAGCTATTACACATCCAAAAAGTTTATCCCAATATCAAAACCCCAGGTCTCAACTTAAGGAATGAAACCTAATTACTAAAAAAGAAAAATTATTATTGTTTCAAAAGTCGTTCTGGAACCAATGAGCCAAAACAAAACATATTAAGTTAACCGACTCAAATACGACCTACTTCCATAGAGTTGCCTCCGGTGAAAGAAATAGAAAATTGATTAGGCACATTACAACTGCAAAAGGAAACCAAGTAATGAGGGACACAAATCTTAGAAATGAAATAAGAAACGATTTCCAAGGACGTTTACGTCGACAACCCATAAACAAGGAAAAATTAAATGAATACTTTCAGCTTATCGCTGCAGAAATAACTACGGATGAAAACAATATGCTAATTTCCATCCCATCTAATGGGGAAATCAAACAGGTTGTGTTCAGTCTTAGAAGAAACAAGGCCTCGGGCCCAGAAGGAATGACTGCTGAATTTTATAAGTCGTTCTGGGATATTGTTGGACCCTTTGTTACTCGAGCTGTGAAAAGCTTCTTCCACTCTGGTAAACTCCTAAAATAAATTAATCATACTTTTATTAAACTCCTTCCTAAATATGATAATCCCACAACAACAGCACACTACAGACCTATAAGCCTCTGTTGCACTATATATAAATTATATCAAGTATTCTAACCGTACGCCTAAACTTGGTCATGAGTAAACTAATTAACCAACTCCAAGGTGCCTTTGTTTCAGATAGGGAAATCTAGGACAACGTACTCATTGCACATGAAATCTTTTATTCTTTCAAAACTAGGAATGGGAAAGAGGGGTGGATTGCGATGAAACTTGACATGGAGAAAGCATATGACAGAGTGGATCGGGAATTTATGGTGTTAGTGCTTCAAAAATTTGGGTTTCACCCAACCTTTGTTAGTTGGATCCATGAATGTATATCTACTGTATCATTCTCAGTACGGGTAAACAATGGACCAACATATATATTATTTCCTTCATGTGGCCTATGTCAAGGAGATCCTTTATCCCCTTTCCTTTTCATATTGGGAGCTGAGGTACTTGCTCGATGACTTGTCCTGGAGGCGAGTGTTCCTGGTCAACATATTGGGTTTAAATTTGGACATAATGGCCCCATGGTCCCGTTTCTGGCCTTCGCTGATGATATATTAATTTTCACAAGAGGAAGCACTACTGCGTGTTAAAAAGCTAAAAATATTCTTGAAAAGTATTGCCAAATATCTGGACAAAAAGTCAACTATCATAAATCTACTTTCCAGGTAACATCTGGTATTGCTCGATCGCAGATCTCTAATCTGGTGGGCGTGCTTGGCATCTCTAATGTACAATCCCTTGAGAAATATTTAGGTTGTCCCATTATCAATGGTTGGGTGAATAAGGATACCTTTAAGGATATTGTGTGTAACTCCAAAGATCAGTTAAGCAAGTGGCGTGCTGAGGCACTCTCACGGCAAGGTAGAACGATCCTTATAAGATCAAAATTGGCAGCCAAACCCCTATATACGATGCAGAAATTCATGCTTCCAACATCTATCCATAAGAAATTAGACCAGATAAATCGACAATTCTTTTGGAACAAAGATGCATAGTACAAACCACTTATTGGATGGGACCAGATATGTAAATAAAAAAACGCAAGAGGTCTTGGGATTCGAAAAGGAAAGGAATGAATGAAGCTCTACAATTAAAATTATTATGGAAAATCATTGCGGAGCGAAACAACATTTGGGTTCGGGTAATCAAATATAAGTATCTAAAAAATTCTCATTTGATAAATTATAGAAGATATGGAAGTGCTTCTTGGCAGTGGTCTAAACTCTCAATGCTTATAGAACAGTTCAAATCTGGTCTTATCTGGTCCATTGGCAATGGGCAATCGGTCAAGTTCTAGACATACAATTGAGTGTTTACTCTTGCAATTAGAAGTGATGAAACCATGCGGAAATAACAAAGAATTGGACGAGGACATATTAGGAACGGTCTCCACGAAGAACTAAAATATAAGGGGGACGCGGACATAAAATGATGACACATGTCCATCATGCCCACCACCCACGAAAAGCACACGTGTCAGCCCAATGACGACACGTGTCAAAGAAAGGGACCCTGGCCGAGCCATATAAATAGGGAAGTGAACAGGAGAAAGAGGGGGGACCTTTCGGAGGGAGAAGGACAAAAGAAAGAGAAAAGAGAAGAACAAATGAGAGGATAATCGCGGTATCCATGAGGTGACCGCGCAAAATTGAGAAAGATAGAGAGAAAGAAAGGGGAGAAGCCTACGTATCCGCGACGAATCATACGCCTCTTTTTAATCTCCGCGGACAAGTATGAACCCTCACGATATGAAATAAACGGATGAACTCCCATGAAAACATGCGGGATTGTGATCAAATTCTATGAATTTGAGTGAAGCGCGGCCCAGGTTAAATAGCGAATAAATTGATTCGCGTGTCAGGTAAGCCCGTGTAATATAAAAATATTTACTCGTGCCCAAATCCCCAGGGGCCCATCGAAAGTGGGCCCCTTGTATAATTTTCTTGGGGGGTCTTCATCACTGGCGCCGTCTGTGGGAACCCACTCACCCTGAGGGGTTCAATTTTAGATTTCTATTAAAACAATCTACATATGCTTTAAGTTTAAAACGTCACCTATTCGCGGTCCCGACTAAACAGCCTTCTAATCTACAAGAGATGCGTAGGCCTCTAGAAAAACCCCCGCGAAGGGGGGGAGTAGAAAAATGATTAGCTAAAAGCATGAGATGACAAACTCCCTGCCAAACACTTTTACTAACAAAGCTGTAAGTGGTTCATGTCGGACAGGAAACATGTATAACAACGAAGACTCGGATGAGATGAGCCAAAGCACGATGCCAGAGCAAGAGGCCACTAGTACGTACAATCCATCTATACTGCAATCAGGGGAACAACAGAGCATGTGGGCATCTCCATTCGTGCCCCCTTATTTCCCGACGTACGTGCCCGAATACATACCGCCTGTGTACGTGCCACATGCGGTGCAGCAAGAGCCACACTATTACTTCCCACAAGCTCCCGAGCCTCAACCCTATTATCAGCCGATCCCCGTGCCGCAATGTTATTATCAACCTGCAACAGGGCCGCAACACCAACACCAGCCAGTAAACGAGCCGCGGCATTACCATGATTATGAGAACATATACCAAAGCCAGCCCGGGGCTCACAACCAGCAATATGACATGTATGGACATCCAGACGCGGCAGAAACAATCAATCTGAATCAGTATGGGAACCCTGCACCCGGAGCATCGGGATATGGATTCGATCCCCTGTGTCAGGATGCGCAAGGGGTCAATATGCGACCCAGCAAACATCGACGAGGAGAGCAATCAACTGACGTGTCGACTTCCACCAAGTCTGGCTCAACGCAAATGAAAGTTGACGTCCCTGACGCCCTTCCCTCAGTTTTCACTCAGGATATTTGCCGAGCACCGGTCCCCAAGCGATGGAGGGATGTGAACCTCATGAAGTACGATGGGACCACAGACCCAGAAGATCATATGTGTCATTTCATGACTGCAATGGGGATCAACGAATACAATGATGCTATGCTGTGTCGGACTTTCCCATCAACCCTCACCAAGATCGCCTTAACCTGGTTCACCAACTTACCAAAGGGTTCAGTTAGCAGTTTCTCTGACATGAACCGGATCTTCCAATCTCACTTTGGAAGCGCACGGTCAAGAAAGAAAACCATGCTAGACTTGAACTCGATCAAGCAAGGAGGAGATGAAACCCCGGGTCACTTCTTCGCCCGATTCACCAGTGTAGTCGTCCAAATCCCGAATTTCAATCATGAATCCGCAACTATCATCCTCATGGGCAATCTGGCGGAAGGCGATTTCAAGACTTATCTATTCAGGAAGAAACCCAGAAGCTATGATCAGTTAAGGGATCTGGTGTCTCGGCAGATAGATGCAGAAGAAGCGGCCGCGTCAAGTTCAAGAGCAAACGGCGGGCATCAAGGCTTTTTCAATAAACTGGCAGGTAAATTCAGAAAGGATAAAGGGGTGGCGAACCCCCCAAACAACCATCGGCGGGACACCACCGACAAAATGACGAATTCCACTTCAATTCAGATAGGAGGGAAGAGTATCGTCATCAAAGAAATGATCGGAGAGAAGAAGATGACCGCAATAGAAGCCATCAGCCGCGGAGAGATGACTACCATGATCGGGAAAATCGTCCTCGAGAACACCACCAGAATAGAAGGGACGATCGGCACCTGGTAGAGCGTCACATGCAAGGCGAGGAGTATCCTCGTCATCAAAACAGGGATCCTGACCGATACAGGGAGCATGAGGAGGCACCACAGCCGTATCGAGGGAGGGGCCGAGGGCGTCGATGGCGGAGAGGACGCCATAACGGTCCCCCACCCCCTCAAGGGTCAGTGAATCAGGCTCCCCGCGAGCAAGAAGGAAGGTTGAGGTCCGCGGTTGAGCGTATTCCAGAACCCGAAAGATACATCGACACCCTAGCTGGAGGACCCTCTCTTTCAGGAGCTAGTAACCAGGAGAGGAGGAATTATGAGCGAGAAGGAAAACAACCACCTTCCGCGGAGAGCAGACGAATTGCCCACACGCCGCACGCAGAGATGGTATTCGCGGCCAAAGACGCGGAAGATGTAAGGATGCCACACTCCGACCCGCTGGTCATACATGCTCAAATAGCAACCAAGACTGTCAAAAGGGTGTTCATTGACACAGGGTCATCGTTTGATATACTCGCATGGGAAGCCTTTCTACAACTTGGAGTCTCGGCAACGGCACTCAAGCCATACTCAGGGACATTAGTTGCTTTCTCCGGAGATGAAATACCAGTCGCAGGGACTATAGAGCTGACGGTAGTGCTCGGATCCGCCCCAAGACGAAGGATGGAAAACATAGTTTTCACCGTCGTACGGGTCCCAACAGTATACAACGCCCTGCTAGGAAGAGTCTCACTCTACAAGTTTCAGATGGGGGTTTCTATCTACCATTTTTTGGCCAAGTTCCCGGTGATGGGAGGAGAAGTAGGTGAAGTCCGTGGACAACAACCAGAGAGCCGGAGCTGTTACCTAACCTCCCTCAGGAAGAAAAGAGAAGTGATGCAGATTGAAGAATACGCCGCGAGCACAACTGAAAAGAAGGTAGAAAACTCGCAGAAGGAGCTTGTAGAAGAAACCGATCAAGAAGGTACCAGTACTGAAGCAGAGTTGGAGGTAAGGCCCGCGGCAAGAGAAATTCCAAACGCTGACGAGAGGCAAGTCCACTCCCCATTCTCCAACCCGGAAGAGAGAATATATATGGGGCAAGCATTAGAGCCCGAAGAGAAACAGCGAGTCCTCGACATAATTGCAAGGTCGAGGGACATTTTCGCCTGGTCACCAAAAGATCTACTGGGGGTCCCTCCGTCCATCGCCCTGCACACCCTCAGAATAAGACACGATGCTAGGCCAATTGCTCAGAAAAAGAGAAAAATGGCGCCTGAAAAAGCTCTCGCGGCGAAAGAAGAAACGGAAAAGTTACTGGATGCCGGTTTCATTGAGGAAGTAAAGGACTCTGAATGGCTGTCCAATGTGGTTCTGGTCAGAAAGTCGAATGGGAAGTGGCGTATGTGTGTTGATTTTTCAGATCTCAACAAATCGAGTCCCAAGGATAGTTACCCCCTTCCCTCAATTGATGAGTTGGTTGATGAAACTTCCGGGAATGCTGTCCTCAGTTTCTTGGACACATATTCAGGGTATAACCAGATCCGTATGGATCCCCTCGATAAGAAAGCCACGACCTTTATTACCAATCAGGGGATTTTCTGTTACAAGGTTATGCCGTTCGGGTTAAGGAATGCAGGGGCCACGTTCCAGAGGACTGTTGACAAGATCTTTCGAGCCCAGACTGGGAGGAACGTATCGATCTATGTAGATGATATCGTGGTAAAAAGCTTGAAAGCAGAAGATCACGCCGCTGATCTGCAGGAGACCTTCGACTCTCTGAGACGCGGAGGGTTAAACTTAAACGCGGAAAAGTGTGTTTTCGGTGTTGATTCTGGAAAATTTTTGGGATTCTTGGTTAGCCAGCGAGGGATAGATGTGAATCCTGAAAAGATCGCAGCGATTCAAGGGATGCAACCACCCAGAACGATCAAAGAAGTCCAAGCTCTCAACGGCGCTGTCAACTATCTCAGCCGATTCTGCTCTTGCCTCGCGGATAAATCTCTGCCCTTCTTCGCTCTGCTAAAGAAGAAAGGACCGATACAGTGGACACCAGACTTGCAACAAGCATTCGAGGGGTTGAAAGATTATCTGACGAAGCTGCCAACCTTACACCGACCCGAAAGGCTTGAGGACCTACACCTCTACCTAGCTGTCAGAAGTGCAACCATCAGTGCAGTACTCACCCGCGAAGAGAGATATCCAATTTATTACATAAGCAAAGTCTTGCAAGATGATGAAACAAGGTATGAACCGATCGAGAAAATGATTCTGTGTTTAGTATTCGCGGCAAGGAGACTACGGCCCTACTTCCAAGACCACTCAGTCCAGGTCTTAACCAACCTTCCCTTAAGGCAAATCCTGCACTCCCCATGCCTCTCAGGACGGATGACGAAATGGGCAATGGAATTATCGGAATTTGATATTGACTACAAACCGCGGAAGGCAGCGCTGGCACAAACCCTGGCAGATTTCATCTGTGAAACGAGTTTTGAAGAACAAGCATCGTTTGAAGAAGGGAGTTGGGTTTTGAGAGTTGATGGGGCAGTCAATCAAGCAGGTAGTGGGGCTGGAATAGCTTTAGTATCCCCTGAGGGACAGGTATCAAACTACGCTTATAAGCTTGCCTTCCAAGCAACGAACAACGAGGCTGAGTATGAAGCTCTCATAGCAGGTTTAGAAATAACGCTGTCAAGAGGAGCTAGAAGTGTGATTGCATATACAGATTCCGAAGTCTTGGCAAGACAGATAGAAGGGGACTATGAGGCCAAAACGGGTTTGATGCCGGACTATCTGAGAAAAGTCCTGGCCTTACGAAAGGTCTTCTTGAATTTCAGAATAACGGCCATCCCGAGGGAAGAAAATCAACAGGCAGACGCTCTGGCAAGGGTCAGCGCGGCAATGCCATCCGAGGTCGGTGCGGAATTCATATTCGAGAAAAGAGAAAGTCGTGGGCTAGTGAAAGAAGTTTTCTCCATTGAAACAAATGGAGAAAACGACTGGAGAACACCCGTGGCAGAATACCTGGAAAAAGGAATTCTTCCCACAGAAAAACATGAGGCTAAACAGATCAAGATGAGAGCAGCAACATTCACTGTCCGCGATGGACGGCTATACAAAAAAGGTTTCGCACAGCCAGACCTAACATGTGTTGCCACAGAAGAAGGAATGATGATTATACAAGAGCTACACTCTGGTGTATGTGCGCACCACCAAGGTTGGAGAGCGCTAGCAGTTAAGATCATGAGAACGGGATACTATTGGCCGACGATGAAGCAAGACGCTCAGGAATTCATCAAAAAGTGCGACGCGTGCCAAAAATACGGAAATGCTATCCATCAGCCCGCGGAAACTATGAAAGAAATCCATGGTGCCTGCCCTTTCTCCCTATGGGGAATGGACATTTTGGGACCATTTCCAACCGCGCCTGGCCAGCTGAAATACGTGATCGTAATTGTGGACTACTTCACTAAGTGGGTGGAGGCGGAAGCCATGGGACTCATAACGGCTGAAAAGGTAAAAAAATTCTTATGGAAGAATCTGGTCTGCCGCTTCGGGGTTCCGGAATCAATCATCACTGACCACGGCCCCCAGTTCGACTGCGAAACCATCCGAAGTTTTTGTAAAGATCTCAATATTAATCTCAAGTTCTCATCTGTAGCACACCCTCAAACGAACGGACAAGCAGAGGTCACCAATCGGCAAATCCTGGAGGGCATACGGAAGAAATTGGGAAACACGGCCAAAGGAAGATGGGCAGAACTCCTTCCTTTAGTGCTGTGGTCTCACAGAACGTCCACGAAGACGCCGACAGGAGAGACACCCTTTTCTCTGGTTTATGGTGTTGATGCGGTCATACCAGTCGAGCGGATGATTCCGTCAGCCCGTGTTTCCGGATTCAAACCACAGACCAACGAAGAAGCGCTTGAAGTAGAAATGCATCTGAGGGAAGAACGAAGAATGATGGCCGCCTTAAAAGCAGAAGAATACAAAAGACGCGCTGCAAAGTACCACAACCAGAAGGTCCGCCCGCGACAATTTCAGAAGGGAGATCTAGTTCTACGACTAATGCAGACAGGAGGAAAGCTGGATGCCAACTGGGAAGGCCCATACGTAGTAGCCGACGTCATTCAAGCTGGCGCCTACAAGTTGAAGAATGAAAATGGAGAAATCCTAAACAAGACCTGGAACGCCAATTGTCTGAAAAAGTACTTTGTGTAAATCTTAAAACACTGTCCTTTGGTTTAATAATCGCCCCTGCAGGTAGTTGGATAAGCGGTTAGCGGGCGTTTTCTATGAATTACTGAGAATAACCAATAACTTCAAATGGTGCTGGAGCTCATTCCGCGTCACTCCCTTGATCGAGATTCTTGATCTCTCAAGGTCGAGCTAACAAACGAGAAGATTGATGACGCTGGAGCTCATTCCGCGTCACTCCCTTGATCGAGATTCTTGATCTCTCAAGGTCGAGCTAACGAACGAGAAGATTGATGACGCTGGAGCTCATTCCGCGTCACTCCCTTGATCGAGATTCTTGATCTCTCAAGGTCGAGCTAATGAACAAGAAGATTGATGACGCTGGAGCTCATTCCGCGTCACTCCCTTGATCGAGATTCTTGATCTCTCAAGGTCGAGCTAACGAACGAGAAGATTGATGACGCTGGAGCTCATTCCGCGTCACTCCCTTGATCGAGATTCTTGATCTCTCAAGTTCGAGCTAACGAACGAGAAGATTGATGACGCTGGAGCTCATTCCGCGTCACTCCCTTGATCAAGATTCTTGATCTCTCAAGGTCGAGCTAACGAACGAGAAGGTCGATGACGCTGGAGCTCATTCCGCGTCACTCCCTTGATCGAGATTCTTGATCTCTCAAGATCGAGCTAACAAACGAAGAGATTTAGAAAACCTCGACACTCGGTCGTTTTGATATTTCTTCATTCAACATTCTTATTCATTACAGGTTTCCTTTTGCTTGATAATCAAAACACATAATATGGAACACTCCTTGCTCAGGGAGAACCGCCATAACCCTCATCTTCTGAAGTGTTTTCCCCTGAAGGCACGTAGGTGGCCTTGAAGCGCGCGTCACCCAGATACTTGAATACGACGCCCCCTCCCACGCGAACACCCCTGGACCGGGTGAATGCTCTCCATCCTTGCGTGAGCCAGAGCACCCCTGCTTCGTCCCTTTCTACTAAGATGCGCGTTCCCCTCCTTCCCAGTCCATTGGTTAGGATGATTTTTTCGACACCAAAAAGGCCATATTCTTCTTCGAAGCACTCCAGCAGGGGCTGATGTTTTGATTGGATGAAATGATTAATCATAGGTAAGAAACGAGAATGTGTAGTAAGGGAGTTTTTAGAGGGGCGTTACCGCTCTTTGTAAAAAAGATGCGTCCTGGATCAATCGAATGAAATCCCTTGAGCGGCCACCACCAGATGCCATGTTTTCTCCGGAACCGTTGTGATTTATATGCTTCCTGATGAAGAGTGTGCCTTGAGGGGTTATCTGGTCCCCGGTTTTATAGAAAAATTGTGAGCCACTATTCCCTCGCCTGTTCGGTTTTTTATTGATTCGCAGAACTCGAGTATCCTCTCCGAAACGTCTCTTCCCAAGCTTCCCGGGAAAGAAAATCGGTCAGTAAATGAAAAACAGCCTTATTAATTTCCCAGCTTTATTAATTTCCTTCCCGAGAAGGAAAGTCAGTCAGCAAAGGAAAAACAGCTTTATTAATTTCCTTTCTCGGGAAGGAAAATCAGTCAGCAAAGGAAAAACAGCTCTGTCCATTCTCAGGTACATCAGTACTTGCAGGCTCGCTTTTTAGGATTTGGCGCCTTGACGCTTTCAAGAGCCCTTGTGGGTTTCTGATGGGCTTCTGGCTTTGAGCGAACCCACATTTGTTGGGCCTAACTTCTTTTGGCAGACGCGTGTCAGATATGGAGTGTATAAAACGAGAAAATCGAAGACGCTGGAGCTCATTCCGCGTCACTCCCTTAATCGTGACTCTTGATCTCTCAAAGTCGAGCAAACAAACAACAAGGTTGATGACGCTGGAGCTCCCTCCGCGTCACTCCCTTGATCGAGACTCTTGATCTCTCAAGGTCGAGCAAACGAACAAGAAGGTTGGTGACGCTGGAGATTACTCCGCGTCACTCCCTTGATCGAGACTCTTGATCTCTCAAGATCGAGTTAACGAGCGTAAAAACCGATAATGCTGGAGCCTATTCCGCGTCAATCTCTCTATTGGAACCCATGGTTGCTCAAGGGAGAATCAATAAGCGTAAGAACAACAAATATCGGAAACTTTTCCGTGTCGCTCCTCCGACCGAGATGCGCGACCCCTCAAAAATCAAAATAATTGCAAACATAGTTCAATGCCATGATCATAAGTCTAAAAACTCCGAGGAGTACGACCACAAACAAACGTCACAAGGAAAAACAAACATTCTCCTTAATCCCATAACACACATTGAATAAGGAAAACGCAGGCACGCGATGCAACAATTGCAAAAGAGATTTCACATATCCGGAAGGATGACCGGCCTTGGAGGCGACATGACCCAACCATTCTCCACACAAATGGATCCCTCGTCAAGCACACGATGGCGAAGTACCATGACAGTTCCCATTCCTAGCCCTTGGGACGCAAGGAAATCACTCCAACCATTGACAAGCCAAAAAATCCCATAGTCCTTTTTGACTATCTGGATCGGAAAATCCACAGTTGAGTCCAGGGATAAGAAGACTTGGGTTGGGTTGGTGACGCCTGTCTCATCTTCAAAGAAAGCAGGCAACGACTGGGAAAGAACAAAACGAATAAGGCGTAGAGAAAAGAAGTAAATCTTCTCAAAGAAAAAGAAGAAGAAGAAGAAGACAACTCACTCGTTCCAGCAACTGCTCTTCAAAGTCCAAGGCTAAGTAAAAAGCCCAGGGGTTCGCATTTGATGCCTCCATTTAAAAATCAAAAACACTAAAGGAGAAAACGCCCTTGTCCCTCACATATATAACCCCGCATAGAAAAGGAGATAGAATATATTCTCGAAAGAATCTTTCAGAATCCTCGAAAGAAGAACACAACCGCCACAGGGTATAGGCTAACTAAAGTCATGAGTTAAAAAGACAAGTCTGAATCACACGAAGACCAAGGAGAATCTTGGGCATAATCATTTTTTATTCATAACAAAAGAAAATACGTGCCAATGGAGATAACCTCCCCGGCTTACAAAAGGATGCGAGGAGAACCAATCATGGATAGAAACCGTTAGATAAGATATTAGCAGGCTCGAAAGGAGAATAACCTATGATCTCGTCCCCGTCCTCCAAACCCATGATTTGAACCTCGAAACGAGCATTCCCCTTGTGGATAAAAACCATAGAGGATCCAACCACAAGCCCATGGGATTCGATAAAATCTCTCCACCCGCGACAAAGGCAAAACATCCCATAATCACCCTTGTAAACGCAAACCGGAAAATCGCGTAAGAGGTGGGATGAAAGGAATATTTGTTCAGGGATATCTCCCGCAAATTCACCCTCAAAACGCATAGGCAAGAGCTGGAAACAAAAAGAACAAAAGATCAAATGCGAAGAATAAATGATATTAAAGCGCATGTCCCCAAAGAGAACTTACCAAGCGGGATGTCTGATCAAGACGGTCAATAGACTGAAAAAAGGCCCACCTACCCGATCTAGGAGCGGCCATGAACACAATTGGAGAACCAAGAAAGCAGTTACAAGGTAGTGAAAAAGGAAAAAAGTAAAGATACCCCCTATAAAAGCCTGAAAGAGCAGCATGCATGACTACCATCTGGCATAAGATTCCTCTAAAAATTGAAGAAATGCGAGCTCGCCAACCAAGGCGGCAGTATAGTCACGAGAGCTGCAGAAGCAAATTCAATGAAACGACTCAACCTCCAGGAACAACAGACAAAACAAAGGTCAGGCGAAGCTCAGGCCTAAATCAGACACGCGGCCTAAGGAACACCACGTAGAAGAACCCCAGGATGACGAGCTGAAACACGCGGCGCGTTTAATCGAATATAAGAACCCCGTGAAAACCTGTAAAGATTATCGTACATAGAACAAAGAAATGGAGTTCGAAAATCCACCAAAAGCCTTTTACAGAGTTATCGTTACTGAAGAACAACTTCAATCTCTACGCCTCCCACTGATATACGTCCTCCTAGAGGAGGATGCGCATCGCTCGGTGCATCTGTGGTCTCGATCCAACCGCGAGCATGAAGTCAAAGTCGAAGTGGACGCAGACGGAATTTATCGGTTCACAGACGGATGGCCCGGATTCGTAGAAGCTAACAGGATAAGCGTTGGGGTTGCTCTGATCTTCGTATACCAGGGAGATTCGATCTTTGAGGTATACGTTGCAAACCCCGACTGTGATTACAACGGAGTAGAGGGACGCGGATAAGGAACCACTACAAGGACAACCAGCATTGTGATCCCAATGCCTTTTAAAATGTCTATGTGTAAAAGAACGGAATAACGTTCGAACTAAATAAAGTCTAGAAGTCGTATAACGCTATCTGTTTTGAAATAATAAGAGTGGGTCTCCATGTTCCCGAACTTCAAAAGCAAAGCGCTCCCTTTATTCACGAAATAAACTCATACAGTGAACAGATTCTCCCAATTTATAAATGGCTCAACATGAGTCGCTGGAAGAAACAACTGGAACGTAGTCCTCAATTTCAGCACATTCCAAATCACGCCGCGGACAAACTTTAAAACAAGCACGACCCATGTAGAAGAAGGTCATCGATGACCCAACGACAAAGCCGTGACGAATCACGAATCTATCCCAGCCGCGACGAAGGTATAAGCGATCATCCAATCCCCTCTCCACCTCAACTTGAAGATTCTTAATGGCATAAGAAGTCAAGAAAATCTTCCGCGAAGGAAGAGATCTGAACTCCTCCTCAAATTGATTAGGGAGAGGTTGTCAAAGAGAAACATAAGTCAGATAACTGAAGTTGAAGAAAAAGGGGTAGAGAGAAAAAGAGCGACGCTATCAAAGAAATCCTACGAGTGAAGAAAGATGATCGACGCATCCCAAAGTGCTGAAAAACGCCCAAGGGTTAGAAATCCCAGGCGCCATGAATCCTCATCAGAGGGAGGAACCACAATTATAAAGAACTAAAAACACAAGTCAAGAGTATCCAAGCATGGCAGACAAGTGGCGAGAAACTTTCATCAACCGCAACACAAGTGGCCAAGCCAATCAAAATGATAATCGCTACAAAAGAGTAATTAGATACAAGAGCCTAATCTCGCGAGCGAGTTGGAAAGAAACATTGTTTGAACCTAAAAAACGCAAAGATAGTTCAGTCACCACAGGAGTTAATTACAAAATTGGCCAGCATCCGCAAAGTCTGATAAAAACAAGAAAGTTACGCCCCTAGAGCCTCAGGGGTCAGCGACGACGTCGACTCCTTCATCATCGGAATCATCCTCGTCCGAGAGTTCCTCTCCCGCCATCTCTTCTGGGATCAATCCCCAATCCGCAACCGATAGGCTCGCCTCGAACTTCTCCAAAGGAACCACGGGGTTAGCCCGCGAACGGACGACGCTTTGGTTAATGCCAGCAGACATCCCTTTTCGGAAGTAACTGAAGCACTTGTCCTTTAAAAGCTCAACACCCTCAGGAGATCGAAGGCATGGTTTTGCTATTGAAGAGAGGAAGGAAGTACCCGCGTCGGTTTTGAACCACTCAGAAGTCAAGAACTTAAGACCTTCAGAGGATCCCAGCCATCGGAGCGCAGCCTCTTGAGGAGCCTGGGACTGAAGCTTCTCCAACTCCTGCTTCATCAGGGCGCAGTCTTCTTCAACAATGGAATGCTCCACTTGAAGCTCTCTGAGACGTGCCTCGGATGTCTCCAGTTCCTTCTTCATCTGTTCCGCGGATCGATGAAATTCTTCCCCTTGACGGCGTAAAACATCCGAATTCGAAAGTTCCGCGTCAACCTTGGAGGACAAAGCAGAATTCTGCTCCCTCAAAGTAGAATTCTGCTCCCTCAAAGTAGAAATCTCCTCAATGGCAGCCTGCAACTTCTCATGAAGTTCCACGGCCCGCTTTTTGAATTTCTCCACCGAGGTAGGATCTCCAACAGTATTGCCTAGCGTCCTCAACTTGTGATTCAATGCTTTAACCTCAGCGGCCTTTTTAGAAAGCTCCGACTCCAAAGACACCAGCCGCCTCTCTGAGTCAATTTGGAAACTCCTAACCTAAAAGAAACCAAGAAAGAAGTAAAAATAAAGGGGACAAGGATCGAACAAAAACTTAATCAAACATAAGAAGGTCCCCACCACGGACTTACCCACTCAGCCACACGCTCAAATTGTAGAGAAAAGTCATCCAACTCCAAGCGCCGCACCCATGATCGTTCATTCCGCGCAAATTTTTCTGAACCACGAAGACGAACTAGATCATCGACCCCGAAGCCGGGGATACGAAAGGCGGGCAAAGCATCGTCCCCTTGGAGAAAGAGCGCCTCCTCTTCCCCGCTACCAGAGGCACGAGATGAACCCACGGCCTTCCTTTTCTTTTGAGGACGAGAAGTGTCCCCACCCGAAGGACCGGAACGTTTCTCACGGACATCTGAGGCCGCAACCTCGGTTTCCACCACAGGTTCGTTGGCCCTATCCGCGTCCTCAACCGCTACTCCTTGAGGCGCAGCGGGCAGGCGGGGGGCACGCTTGGCAGACTTCTTCTTCCTCACCTTTTCGCTTTCTTGAACAGAATGGCGATCGGCTAGGGAATTCAAATCCATCAGATCTGCCAAAAAGGAAGCAAAAGACAAGGCATGAATAACTGTTCGCAGAACACGCAAGTCCTTTTCAAAAAAGGAAGAAAAATAAGAGCGTGTGAATGGTATAAACGAAACGCTAAGATAATCACAAAAATAAAAATGAAAAAAAGACTAAGGCAAACACCTAATCGCGGATGAGGCAGACTCAACCCCGCCATCTCAAGGCGAAGAGCCGAAACCATCGATCGCCACGGTAACTTTGGCTGATGAACGAAGGAATCCTTAAACTTATCTAAATGGGCGACCCATGGCTTCTTGACCGCACTAAACCACCCAGGAACAGTCTTAAATTCAAGGCAAACGCCAGCTTTGTCACGAACCAAAAACCACTTATGTTTCCAGTTCGGCTTACTGGAAAGCCTCTCGATATAACTACAGCTGGAGTTGCACTGGTAGAACCGAGGATCTTGAGGCCCTTTCTTCAAGGAGAAAATGCTGAGCATTAATTCTTTCGTTGGAAGCACACCGATATCCTTGCAGCGCATCACAAAGCTGGCGAAAAACATCCAACAGTTTGGTACAACTTGCGCGGGGCTCAAATTGTACTCAGACAAGAAGGCTATGAACAGAGGGTGAAGAGGCAAGCGAAATCCTTGGGATAAACTTGCCGCGTAAACTACCAAGCAGTCCTCATAAGCGTCTAAACACCCTCCGCCCTCCGAAGGAAGACACAACTCCACGCCTGCTGGCCATGGAAATATCCGGGCCAAAGCCTCAACACTCGAAAGATCAAGCAACGTCGCACATCCCCGCACCTCTTGAATAGGAGAACGACGCGGACGAACCCTCTCGGAAATAACAGGAGGGCAGGGTTGAGGGTCGCGAAGAGAGAACTCTCCCCGAAAGGAACAAGAACCCAAATCGTCAAGGAAATAAGATGGGAAGTCGAGGTCGCTGAGAACATCCTTCGAACGAACTCTTGCACACTTCTCAGCAAGGCCAACAGGAGACTCGGCATAAGGAACCCAAGACAACTCAGATTTCCGACCGCTAGTTGATGGACGTGGACTGAAAGAGGCATCCGCGTCGGTTGGAGCTTGGGTCTCCACATCCTTTGGATGAACGTCATCCCCCTTCGAAGAAGAAGAAGTTAAAAAAGGAGAGGAATAATAATCAGGATCAGAGCGGTTCCGTCGTCGCCTCACCTTAATTGGATCACCAAAAGGACCCACGCGGTCTGGAGAAGAAATACTGGAAGAAGACGAGTCGGAGGAACTTCCTAAATCGGAGGATGAACTCCCGCTAGACGAAGACGAAGAGTCCAACACGACCGCGGGAATACCCCCTCCTGGATTCGAGGGAAGATCCTCTCTCCATCCTTCCTCCCTCTCGAACTCGTCTAGTGCGTCCGGGTTCCCCTCAAAGTTAGCCATCCTTCAAGGAATTAAAAAGCTGATCTGAAAAGGAACCCGTACGCGGACCAAAAGATCAAAAAACCCCAAAGAAACAGAACCGAAAAAAGGGGGAAAGATCCAAACAGATTCAAGAGAAGAAAACGAAAAAGGAAGAGAAAGCTGAGCTAAAGTTCTTTAACAAAGATGATAATATTTAAACAAGCGGCATGCAAGAACAAATCAAGAACCCAAGAATAGAAATTGAAGTTACCTCGGAAAATGAAGAACAACCGGAGAACGCAACCGGAAAACTCAACCGGGAAACGAAGAACAACCGGAAAACTCAACCGGGAAACGAAGAACAACCGGAAAACTCAACGGAAAGACGAAGAACAACCGGAAAACCAACGCAGAACTCCGAAAGATGAGAAACTAAGCGAACACCACAAGCAGACAAAAGATGTGAAGTGAAAAAAGTAAAAACGGAACGGGGTAATTTATAAGAAAATTACCGACTCTTCAGTTCCCCCCAAAATGACATGGGCCATAGAAAACCCTTGGCGCGCCCAAAGTTACCTCTTAACCGGCCCATTAAGGCTCCTCGAAGACGAGAGACGCAGATTATCCCCTACAAAAAAAAGGAAGGGACTTATTTCCGCGGAAAAAATCGAATCGTTTTAAGCTCTCTTGGAACTCAACCCGACCCGAGGAGCTGTGATGAAACCATGCGGAAATAACAAAGAATTGGACACGGACATATTAGGAACGGTCTCCACGAAGAACTAAAATATAAGGGGGACGCGGACATAAAATGATGACACATGTCCATCATGCCCACCACCCACGAAAAGCACACGTGTCAGCCCAATGACGACACGTGTTAAAGAAAGGGACCCTGGCTGAGCCATATAAATAGGGAAGTGAACAGGAGAAAGAGGGGGGACTTTTCGGAGGGAGAAGGACAAAAGAAAGAGAAAAGAGAAGAACAAATGAGAGGATAATCGCGGTATCCATGAGGTGACCGCGCAAAATTGAGAAAGATAGAGAGAAAGAAAGGGGAGAAGCCTACGTATCCGCGACGAATCATACGCCTCTTCTTAATCTCCGCGGACAGGTATGAACCCTCACGATATGAAATAAACGGATGAACTCCCATGAAAACATGCGGGATTGTGATCAAATTCTATGAATTTGAGTGAAGCGCGGCCCAGGTTAAATAGCGAATAAATTGATTCGCGTGTCAGGTAAGCCCGTGTAATATAAAAATATTTACTCGTGCCCAAATCCCCAGGGGCCCATCGAAAGTGGGCCCCTTGTATAATTTTCTTGGGGGGTCTTCATCAAGAAGTAGGACAGATTGTCCTATTACTTATAATGATGAAGACATGGTGAACGATCGGGACTATATTATTGGGGGACAATGGTGGAGAGAAAAACATGAGAATACCCTACCCCATTCTATTGTGGAAGAAATCATCTCATACTACTTCTGACAAATCCCATTGAAGACAAATTATATTGGTGGCCTGATAGGAAGGGGTGCATCTACTGATAGGAAATATGAAAATGTTTGGATCTGGAACCTCAACATACCTCCAAAGATCAAAAACTTTTTATGGAAAATTTTCCACTCGGGACTTCCTACTAGGGTTCGACTAGCAAGTAGAGGGGTCTCAATTCCCACCACATGTGTAATCTGCAACGACAATAGGGAAGACGGCGTCCACATCCTACTGGAATGCTTGAAGGGCCATAATACTCAACACCTCAACATAAACGAGTACAACACACTTCTTCAAATAACTAGTTACTGAAGGGATGTGCGGCAAGCGAAGGCTTGGGTTGGGACTTCACTAACAAAGGAGAAAACTTAACAACTCGCCCTTACCTAGTGGGCGATATGGTACTTTTAATATAACTTTCAGAAATGAAAAGTTTCCTTTAGATAAGGTGATATCTGCATTTATTAAAAGACAATCTGACAACTAGCTGCGTGCTTGCCAGATTGACGAGAGTCATGACACTGGATACAATAAAAACCCAAGGACGAGGATATGTTTGGGTCCTCAAAAACAGAAATCTCGACCGGCCAAGTGGTCAAAACCACCATTTGGGATCTTCCAACTAAACTTTGATGGATCCTCTCTTCAAACAAAGGAAAGCAGTGCTGGGATCGTCATCCGGGATTGGCAAGGAAAACCAATCCACATGGCGTTCAAAAAGCTTAGCCTTAAATCCTGTCTTATGGTTGAAGCTTTGGCCCTTAGATTGGGCGTTTCGGAAGCAAATAAACTCCAAATACAAAACATACAGATAGAAGGTGATTCGAAAATCATTATGGATTATTTACAACATCAAACAAAATGTCCTTGGGAAATTGAACTAATAATGTCAGACATTGCATGAGAAAAGTTTCTTTTTCTCATGTACCCTGTATTGGAAATAGAGTGGCTGACAAGGTGCACACCTTGGTCATTCTGCTTCGGGGTCTTCTGTCATCTTAAATACATATCTTAGAGATCTTATCGGTATGAATGCTCTTGGATAGGTCTTCCTATCCAAATTCTTTCCTAATAATAAAAAAAACTGTTTTGCCGCCCAAAAATCCCCCCCCCCCTCCCCCTAATTTCTTACATGGAGGTTCTTCTCCTCTCATCTGCTACCGCCCTATCTGGTCACTTTTTATATTTGCAAAAATAGCTCATGACAAGATTGCTATTTTCACTGGTTGGGGGCTAGTTTTGCGAACCAGACGGGAATGTGTGTTAGTTATTCAAAACACCCATAAAAAATACTACTCCATTCGATAAAAAATGTAAGAAGTTTGATTTTTCAATGTGTATTATAAGGAATTAAAAATTATATAAAATATTTTTTTATTTTAAAAAAAGTTAAATAATTATTAGTAATATATATAATTTATTTTTTTAAATAATTAATAAAAGAGAGGTCGTGGACGTGATCGAGATCTGACGGCTCGCTGACGACCGAGTCCAAATCTGAGGTCTCCACTTTGTTCCCCAGGGATACCCTGCGTTGCCTCTACCAATTGTCAGAAGATTTGGCACACAATGTCCCGGTTCCAACATCGTTCGCCTTTGCTTGTATCGGCCTTCTTTCTCTAGCTTTTTTGCGGTGTATTTGTCTTTGTTGATTTGTCCTGTATTTTTCGGTTATTTTCATAACGGTTTGCCCGTTGCCGATCTTTTCGGCCTCTCGACCCACCGGATATGTTCGGTGCGTCGAATCCTTTTCAGTTCAAAAAAAAAATAATTAATAAAAAAAATAATATTTTATATACGTTTTAACTTCTTAAAATATGGGTTGAATTTAATTGAATTGGAAAAAATCTTATAGAAAGGAGTGGTCCGTTGGTAGAAAACCCGCGGGTATCCAATCCACCCACTTCACCCGCATTAATTTTGCGGGAAAAAACCAGCAATAAAGTGGGTGACGGGTGGTGTGGGTGCGGGTGAGGAAGGTGATGGATGGATTATGGGTGAAGATTTTTCACTCATTACCAGCCCCAATAGTCTACCCATTCACCCGCCCCGCATACCCGTATAAAACCCTAAATTTATATATATATATATATATATATATATATATATATATATATGTGTGTGTGTGTGTGCTTTTACTATTTTACCCTCTATATATATATATATATATATTTGATTAGGTAAAATTCGAGTTCAAATATACCTGAAACTCAATGGCCGAATAAGTCGGCAGACGGAAAACAGTTAATACAAATAGGAAACAATAACACAAAACATCGGAGAGGAAAGAAAAACCCAATCAACCCATACAAGACGTCAACCAGCAAAAAACTCGATCGAGAACCAAGACGCGCCACGAATGCCAAGAAACAGGGAGAGTGCAATGACTCAAGACAATACCCCAACTAGAAAGGGCAACTCCTAAGGAGGTGTGGATCACCGACGTTGCCTCCGCCTAAATGAAGGATCTTTGAAGACCACGAACACTACCACGATCCGTCGTCGATCAATTAGGACGCCCGATACTACAACCCAACACTAAGCAGACGCAACCACACCAAAGCACCGACCCGATACCAGAAGACGGGGCAAATACGGGCCAAAAAGAGAAGACCGATCCACATTCGGAATGTGAACCCTTAATGGGACGATTCGGGGAGTATTATTGAATAAATATATAATGTTTTTCAACCCTTAACGAGATTTAGTATACATAATTTCGAGCAGAGTTTGAAGCTGTAACGAGATTTTATAATTATATATATGATTATCAGAATAAAAAAAGCATTCTGGATTTTTTTTTGTGTATATATATATACACACACAAAGCATACTAGAGAAAATAAAAAAGAAAAGAAAATATATAAATACATATATTTGCTTTTCTTTTTTATTTGCTTCCTTTTTTTTCATGCTTGCACAACAAGCCTAGACTTTGGTTTTAATTTTTTTGTTTTTAATTTTTTTCTTTTATCCTTGCGAGGCAAGGATATCTTTTTTTTTTGCCCAAGGCCACCCGATGGCCAAGGAGGCGATAACCCAAATGCAGAGAAGGGCAAGCAACTACCCAGAGGCCACCGACCACCACCCGAGAGAGGGACAAGGATCGAAAGCGACGCTAGGACTAGCTAGGAGCCTAGGACGCCGACGAGATTTAAGAGCAGTGAAGCTGAGGAGCAGCAATCCTCGTCGGGAACACCATGCAGGCCATCAAACAGGGTCGAGCAACGGCAGAGACAAGGGAGGATGGGGCAAAGCCAAGCGGGCGGAATCCGAGAGATCCAAAAGTAGATCCGAGTTTCAAATCAAAGATTGACTAGAATCAGGAATGACCGATCGATTCAATTCCAAATCAATTACGAATTTGGAGATTTTTTATTTCTCAAAATCTGGTCAATCAAAGCAAGAAACATGCATGGGGTAGAAGGAAACGGGAGAGTGAACCCGGAACCACCGAAGCCCCAAACTGAAAAAGAGCCAAGATTGAACAATGAGGGTGGGCTCCTGCAGAGGCGATTTCAACAACGGCGAGCAAAATCAACCCCAACGGAGTGAATAGACAGGTGGCTGAACCACGATTCGAACTCACGAACAAGCCACTAGGTGGCCGGAGCCATGGAGGGATGACGGAGCCTGGATCGACAACCATGGGGTGTTCTTGAGGTGGGAGGCGGAGAGGGTGGGAAGGACAACCAGCGTTGGACCGATGAGGGGATTATCGACCTCCGAAGAGGTGGTTTTCAGCCTCCGAAGAGGTGGTTTGGGGACCTCCGAAGAGGTGTGTATATGTGCTTACTATTATATATATGGTTTTTTTTTTCATTTTGTAACTTATAAGTAATATGTTATTTTTATGTATGACATGTATTCGATTTCCATAAACTCATGTTTCTAGTATTTATAAATTAAAATTTAATATTTATTCATTTTTCAATTTTATTAAAAAATCATAACTATATTAATTTCACCTATTTGGCACCCGTTCCACTCGTATCACCCGTGCAATTCGAATGATGGTGAAGAGGTTTGCGGGTGATGGGTGGAGCAGGTGAAATTATTTACCTGCGGGGCAGGTGATGAAATGACTTCGTCCACCCACAATCTGCCTCATTTCCATCCTTAGGCGGGACCCATAATCCATAATATCTTCAGTTTTGCCTATAGATGCCATCTATCTACCACCAACTGCGGGCCCACCATACGACCGTTGGGAGTTTGGAACAGTAAATGTTGATCCTCTCAAGTCTCATCTTCCCATTTCAGATATTTTATTTTTTAAGGGTTTGTTCATATGTATGCCTCCCCACAATAGCCTCCCGTGTGGACTAGGCCAAACTTGAAAAAAATATTGTTCATCTTTTTTCCCACATCACATTTATGTGGCCTGTAGCCGTACACGTTTTAAGTCTGGTCAACAAATACTCCGTATAACGCTGGGTTTTCAACATTCAAAGGGTGAAATAGTTGGAATTTTCACAAGTCGCTGAGTCGTTCACCAACAATTAGGGTCAGTTTGGTAACACGGAGCTGATGGGGCAGCTGAAGCTGGTATGGTAGCTGAAGCTGATGGATTAAGTGTGTTAAATATATGTTAAATTGGAGTTTTCATAAGCTAGTAAGGTGTTTGGTAACCCAGCTGATAGAGTAGCTGATACAAACTAGCTGATCAGATAGTAGAAAATGAATAGAATTTTGAAAAACTTGCAGTTAGTAGCTGTTGAAAATCCAATTTCAAAAACTAATTAAATTAAAATTTTATATTTAACTTAATTAAAACTATAATTTATTAAAACCAAAAGCTCCGAAAAGGTACATGCATTACCAAACGGACCCTTACTCGTACTCGATCCAATTTCTTTTTAAATTAGAATTTTGCTATATGCATACTTTATAGATGCTATGTATTCATAAATGGATTCTAAATTTATTTTACCCTCAATTTGATACGTTGTAATGATACGTAATACTCTCCTATGTCTTGTTTTGTACTCCCTCCTATTTTTAATACAAGGCATTTGATTTTTGTGCACATAGTTTAAGGAGCTAAAAACTATATAAAATAATATTTTTTTAATTAATTTTTTTTACATTATAATACTTACTATTAATAAGTATTATAATGTAAAAAAATTTAATTAAAAATATTAATATTGTAAATAGGTTTTAGCTCCTTAAACCACGTGAACAAAAGTCAAATGCCTTATATTAAAAATCGGAGGGAGTATCTTGCTGACAATGCATGATTCGTACAGATATTATAGGTCATTCTTAAGTTGCATTTAGTTAGGTTTTTATCATAAAGTACGATTATGGCCTTGAAAGTTGCAAAGTTCGAAATCTACACGTTTTATGCCTATTATGCAGATTCCTAAAGATTAAGCTAAATGGGACAGAGGAAAGATAAGATATGAAGCATATGGAAGAATCAAGGAAGAAGACGGAATGAGAAACGAGCAAGACAAGACAAGAAAATAAGCAGAGAAAAAGAGTCACTACAGAGAAGCGGCGCCCGCAGTCAGGGACCAGCGCCTGCCGACTTCAGGGCACAAATAAGGCATCCGTACAGTTACAGTGGATCGGCGCTCACCGATCACTAGCGGCGCCCGCTGATGAAGATTCTTGAAGATTTTCTCCGTGGATAAATCTGGCCCATTGAGCTTTTCTTCTACCTTAAGTTCTCCGATTTCTACCCCTCCTATGCCTATAAATACAACTCTCCTCAACCCCCAATTAACACTTTCACCCAACACAACACATTCACATCTCTCCATTTCTCTCTTTTCCCTTTACCGCTATTTCGGTAAACCATGCTCGACTAAACCCTTTTTTTATAGTTTTGCTTATATTTTATGCATTGATTAGAGACATATGAGGGTTGTTTAAATACTATTTTACAGTTATGGTTTATGCATATTTGGTTATTTATTACTCTTGTTCTTTATATGTTAAGTTTTTTTACTTGTTTTAAATGGCCATTAAGATAGATAATCAATATGTTAAGAGATTATAGCTAAATCCGTTATTGCGGGCATTAATTCAAATAGTAGCAAGCATATCTTGATGAACAGGTTGAGATTCATGAATATGAAAAAGTAATAACATATAGTGTAGAGTTATTCTTAGCGGATGCCATAGCTGGGTTGACAACCAGGTGACACGTCGAATATGCGAGAAATACATGAATTATATGCTTATGTGTTTAGGGACTTATTGCTTCTCAAATCCTATGCAAGAGTTTAGGGAATTGATAGTGATTGAATTAGGAAGCTATTCAATTCTGTACACAAACAAACACTAAGATATTCAAGCATAACCAAACAACCTAATGATCATGAAACTACCAATGTTGTGAATATATGTAAAACTATATACCTTTCTCATATTATTTTCTTTGCAATCATTATCTCGTTTACTTTATTTCTGCTCATTATTACTTTCACTCTCATTATGAACTGCTCGCTTGCTTAATACGTTTGACCAAAGTCACACGCACTCTCTGTGGGGTCAACCTGTACTTGCTTTTAATACTAGTTATTAATTAAAGGTATAAAATTCAGATTTGGGGTGTAGAACATATGACATTCTGCATGCACCAAACTCTTGGCGTCGTTGTTGGGAAGTGCTGAGTTTTTTTATTAAGCGTGTTTTGTAAGTTTCTTTTGGGTGCAACTGGTCTGCCGAGATAGAGTGTCGTAGGCTTTACCTCGTCCCAAAAGTAATAATGATAACCTGAACCTTTCCTGTCTACTCAAATTGCTACCAACGAGGGTGAGATCGAAGAGTAATTAAGTGAAAAGACAATTGAATAAAGTAAAAGTAATAATGGTGAATTGTAGTGATTAATAATAACGAGAAAGTTTCCCCTCCAATTCATCAACAATGGTTAGGTCATTGATCCTTGACTCTATTCTACCTATTCTTATGTGATTCATCCAACTTTAGATCACTCTAAAGCTTTGGCAATTAAACAATATCAATAACATAAACAATCAAAGACAGAGGCGCAACTCCCTAACCCTAATCGACATAATTGATAGAGCGCAATTGTCAATATCCCATACACACCCAATCGATGCTTTCACAGGATCGATTGGTTTTGTTTGCTACTTAGATTTAATCAAATCGCAATAGATAATCAAATCTTAGCAGGAGAGCAAATTCTGTCAAGGTAGCTGATCAAGAGGGAATGCGTGTAATTAATCAATTGAAGAACAAGGATATCGAATTAATCAAACATAGAATAGATAGAAATCAAGTCTCACAAATCATCTAACCATGTCTCCGAATCACAGGCGAAACAAAAGAGGTTTAATTCCTCATGGGAATTCTTTCTCTCATTCTCTCCATTGGTTTCTCCCACAAACTAGGTCCAAAAACGTCGCCTCTGTCAGCATAAATATTAACCTAAAACATAACAAATTGTTCCGAAGATAGAATTCGAAAAATTTGCGTCAACGTTGACCGGCGGGCGCCGCTAGAAACCGGCGGGCGTCACCTTTGTTAGTAGCTGCATTCTTCAACTCCTAGCTTTTGTTTTTGTGCTCAGCTCTTCCTCACGTCTCTTCTTTCCTATGTAATGCTTTTCTCCAGTTTCAAACTTCTCATGCTCATCCTCAGCAAAGCCATAACCTCACAAGTGTCGGAATACAAATATGTGAATAAGCACGAAAAGTACGTAGATTCTGCACTTTCATGGATAAAATACTAATGATGCGAAATACTCAATAATCATGTACGGTTCACACCCGTCTTCTAAGTTTCACACCCGTTCTACTAATCTTTCTCTAGTGCCTTGTGATACAAAAATCGAACGAACTTTTTCCAGGTTACGAAGACACCAATCAAGCGAAATGGCCAATGTTGAAGAAGAATAATAAAAAGAATGTTGAGAGATCTCAAGGAGCCTACACTTACATCACCGATGCTAGTAATTAAGCTCCCATATCTCCTAACAGCCTCAAAGTTTGAATTCAAGTCAGGATGGGCATCGTTGTTGCCCAGTTTTCACGGAAGGAGCGGAGAAGATCCAAATAAGCATCTTACAGAACTCACTATGTTCTACGATTATGTAAAGCCGAATGGAAACACGGATGATCAGATGATGCTCAGAGTATTTCCGTTCACTCTCAAAGATGCTACAAATGAATGACTACTATTTGCCAATGAAAAATATCAAGTCCTTGGTAGAATTGAAGAAAGCCTTTCTAAACAAGTACTTTTCAGCCATACGACGCAACAAAGTCAAGAAAGAGATATCCAGTATTGAGCAATCTCCAATAAAATCACTGTATGAGTACATTGAACACTTCAACAAGCTCAAAGTTAGTTGTCCGGATCACGGAGGACGATCTTGTCCTCTACCTCTATGAAGGTGTTAGGAGGGAATCGAGTTCCAATAAATATCGATGAAATATAAACTCAAACCGATCTCCAAGGCTTCTCAAATAAATTACAAGAATCCCTCATGATGAAGTAGTAGAGTATTCAGGATCGAATCCACGAGGCGTTATGTCAGCGGTTCCTAAGCTCACAATCACGTTCAATTTCAACTCCAGAAGATCATTCGATATCGAGTAGATCAGTCGATATCGACTATAGTTCCAATCGATTTCCAGCAAATTCCTGCAAAAGACAAAAGCGACAGTCGACATTGAGTAGAGCACTCGATATCGGGTCACCCACTCAATATCGACTTCTGCAGTCGATTTCGAGTCTTCGCAGAAACCGTAAACGTAACCAAATTTTGTAGAAAAAGTGTCCGAAGAAATTAAGAATGATGAGGGAAAGATTGACAGAATCAAAACACTGATTTTTATAAACTTCAATAAACTAAAAAAACCTCCAAGATCGGGGATTCATGCCACAACGATAACCATATAAGCCTTATGCCAAATTCATCAAAGATTATGCTTTTTCGTCAAATAACCTTCGTTACTAACAATTAGGTGATTTAGAGGTTCTCGCATAAACCCTAAATGTTACTATCCAATTTCATAATTAATCCAAATTCATAAAAAGATTGGCTTTCGCTTCAATAATGCAAATTAGGATCGCCTACTACTTTTGTAGAAGAATCATGCATATAGGATAGAAGACGGAATCGCATAAAAATCATACCTTTGATGCATAAACTTACATGGCTATCGTTGGGCTCACCCCGACCCTAGAAGTAAGGGAACTACTCGCGCTTCATCATTATTGACATCATCATCATCATGGAAAAATAAACTTGAATTGAAAACGTCGAAAGATTACAACCGAACAAAGCAAAATCCGCTCTCTCTCTCCTCTACTCCACTCGGCCACTCTCTCTCTCTCTCTCCTAAACTCTCTGCGATTGTGATTAAATGTTGGATTTAATGATGGAAACTCAGCCGTAATGGCTTCTAATTATAGATCTCAAAACTTGCTATCCAAGGATAAGAAAATCTATCTTTATTCCTAAGATAAAACTAAATAAAGTAAATAATTAAAATCACTTTAGGTAGATATGAATTCACCCTAAAAGATAATAAGTCTGATAGGAAAGGATAAAAGATCCCGACTTGATGTAGATGTAAACTCCTTCGGATAAGATTTTATCAAAAACTGTCGGATCTGTCTACAGCGTCACTCGAAATCGACTAGCTTGAACCAGTTCAACTCGACCTCGGATTTGCACTCGAACTCTATCTTTTACTCGATTTGGGGCACTTGATATCGACCAGCTTATGTCGATATCGACCAGTCTGTGTCGAGTTGCATTGTTCTTCTTCTGGCTCAATTTCTGGTTTTCAATTCAACTCGATGTCGAGTCACTTGGTCGATTTCGACTCCTTAGTAGACTTCGAGTAATTTTCCAGCTATTCTTCTCTTGTCCAAAACACTCCAATTTTACCTCGATTTATGTGAAATAACACAAGAACTCGTGCAGACCTCTATAATTGGCAAATAAACATAAACTACATAATTCGTATGCTTTCCCAACCAATATGCATGAAAATATAGAAGAAATCGAAGTAAAAGTATATGAAAAATATGGCAATTTGAGCGCACATCAAACACTCCATACTTAAGCTTGCTTGTCCCCAAGCAATACTTTTAGCGGTCATTCAGGGGAAGAAACTAAACCCTCAACATCATAGATTCATTGTTATATGTCCATACAATCAATTGCCATCCTCGAAAAGGTACTAATGTCAACAATATCATGCTTGTGAATAAAAGCAACATCATACTCACAAAAGGAGGGTTATATGCATAAAGCAATTTCGTGCGACATAGCATTAATAATCAAGAGGACTTTTGCAAGATTATGGAAGAGTAGATTGGTAAAAGGCTAGAGGTGGGCAAATTTTTTGCCATGTGGTGTTAAATCCGGGGAAATATACTTTCTTTTCAAACTTTCACTCCACATTCCTTCTTCATCATATTTCTCACCTTTCGCTCATCGCTCAATGCTTTTTTCACTATAATGCTTTTACCTCACTAACCTTAGCACTGCCTTCTCGCGAGTCACAAACATGAGTGTCATGAATGGCTCCGGATACTTAGTACTTCGGACTCCTCACCTTGTTTCCCATCTCGCCGAACTAACATATCAACGAGCAGGGTCGATCTATCTCTATCTCCTGAGGTGATCGGATTTTTTCTCACTCATTAAATTTCCATAATTCAAAATTTCTTTCATTCCTGCCATCAACTTCAATGATAATATGCACAAACTCCATATAACAACTCCAAAAATGACATCCATTCTCAACGTAGTCCCCGGATAGGGTATAAGGTATAAAAAATGGGCAATATGTAATGTGTGTGGAGCAATAATAATGATGTAAGGCTCATATATGGCTTGTGTAATGCAAATTTGCATAGGTAAGGCTAGGATATGAAATTGAGCACATGTATGGAAAATATAAATTCCTCCATCATCTTATCATGCATATGTCAAAAGCAACTTCAAATTTTACCTCTCTTTCGTGGTTTTCTCTAAAAAATTGTACTTCATTGTGACTTCCCTTTACTAGGCAATTTCATGTTATATCTCTATTGAATCTACTTTTGCATCGTCGAGTTCAATAAAAGCTTCCATGACACTTATGACTCTTATTCAAAATTTTCATGGGGGTGAATTTTTTTTTTCGAAAATAAATATGATGCATAAAGATAAACATATCTAAAGTATCTATGTAAAATGAAATTGAAGAATTATGCAAAAATATACAAAAAAATGTGCAATATGCAACTAAGCCTTTCCCCCACCCCATACTTAAAGATTACAGTGTCCTCACTGTATAAGAACTAGGGTTAAGAAAGAAACTTACTAAAAATTAGCGAAAATCAGGTGCTGAAGACGTTTGTAGGGGCAGTCGATATCGGGTAATCCAGTCGATATCGACTAGTTTCACTCGATTCCTGGTGGTTCTAAGCTTCAGGGTGATCCTCTGTCGACCACAAGCTCTCTAAATCAACTTTTGCAGTCGATATCGAGTACTTTACTCGATTTCGAGTCATCTTTTGCACTTCTTCTCCTGAAATTCGTTAGAAAATAAAAAACAAAAAGCAAAACCAAACATAAAGTCTCAAAAAAAAATGTCCAAACCCTAAAAACTATTTTTCTTATTACAAGCTCTAGACTTTATAGTCGTTAGGCCGACTTCTTCTTTCATGCTCTTAAGGCGGCATCTGCAGAGCCCATGTAGCCTGGGCCTCAAATATTACTTCATTCTTGTCTTGTCGTTGCATCCCGCTTGGATGGATCTTGTTCACTGTAAAGGGACCCATCTTATTTGTTTTGAAACTACTCGAAAACCAATGATCCTTTGATTTGGAGACATACACCTTATCTCCTACTTCGTAGTTGCTCGGATCATTACTGGATACCCTGCACAAGCGCACATACCAAGGCAAACCTCTCCCAAATAGAGATAAATCCTTTATTGAAATTGAGAAAGAGGAATCCATAACTTGGATTACCTTTTCGGAGCTTTCCTTTTCTGTCTGTGAGTCCAGTCGATATCGACTAGTGTCACTCGATATCGACTTATCTTCTGCTCCTGGTGGTTCTGTCGATGTGGAGGAATTCGGCTCGACATGCTCAACTCGATATCGACTAGTGTTACTCGATATCGAGTGACTTTTTTCTACTTCAGCTTCTGGTTCAATCAATGTCGGCTTTGAATTTTTGTCGATTTTGAGTGTTGCACTCGATTTCGAGTTGTCTGCTCTGACATCGACCCCATACTTAAAACCTGGCACAGAATCTTGAACATTGTTAGTCGATATCGACTTACTTGGGTCGATTTTGAGTGGTGCTTTTGTTCCTTCGTTCAAGATTACCACGATTTCCTCCACTTGGGCTTCTATAGCCCTCTTCTCTAACTCTTCGGGGGTCATATTTCTTACCTTATCTTCCCCGCATGCGATGTAGACTCCTTTGATTGATTTTACCTCCATAGGCCCTTCATTCTTCTTCACCGTCTTGTTGAAGGCGTACTCTATTACATCATCGCTAATGGTGAGTGAGAGCAATCATTTTCTTACGTTTATATTTGCATCCACGGTTGCTAAGAAGGGCCTTCCTAAAATAATTGGACAAGTAGGGTCCTCTTCCATATCAACAACTAGAAAATCAGCAACGACAAAGACCTTATCTACTTGCATTGGCACATCATCCACCATGCATGTTGGAATGACCACCGTGTTGTTTGCCATAAAGAGTTTAGCATCTACAGGCTCTAGGGCACCAATCTTTACCTTTGACCATATTGTTAGTGGCATAAAGCTAACACTAGCCCCTAAATCACATAATGCATTAAATCAGTGTTGACCTAAGCCTATAGTGATAGAAAACCTACCTGGGTCTGCCCTCTTTTCTGGTAGCTCCAACTTGATGTACTCCTCTGCGATCTCAGCGATTGATCGCTTCTTACCTAGTATGTCTTTGAGGAACCTTACATATGATGGCATATCATGGAGAGCTTCAGTGAATGGAATTGTTACATTAAGCCCTTGAAGCATCTTCACAAAGCTCTGAAATTTTTTTCCGCCGGGTCCTTTAAAGTTTTCTTAGGGAATGACAGCACCTTCTTTTTCACTGCGGCTGGAGTTGAGTCGATATCGGGTAGGGTCTGGTCGATATTGACTGGAGGAGTCAATTTCTGGTGATGCTCAGCTTCGGGATCGACATCGAGTATAGGGGACTCGACGTCGACTGCATCTTGGTCGATATCGACTGGGTGAGTCGATATCGATTCCTCTTCTGTGGCTTTCTCATCCTCTTTTTGCTCGGGCGTTCGCAGCTGACGCCCACTCCTTAGATTCATAGCCACTATTTGACTAGTAGTTTTGCCCTTAAGATTGGGCACAATAGATCCTGGAAGCGATCCTTACGGTTTGAGAATTTGTTCAGCCAATTGACCCATTTGGGTCTCCATGTTCTTCTTCCAAACGTTGATCTCCCCGAGCCTAGAGTTGATGCCTTGCAACTAAGTATGGACTGACTTATTGGCTTGTTTAAACTCAGTGTGGTTCCTCCGCATCTCATCTAGGATGATCTGTAGGTCATCCTTCCTTGGTTCCCGCTCAAGGTGCCCTGGTGCTCTATAAGGTGGGGGATCCCTCTTTTGATGCTGAGGTTGATAGAGTCTTTGATCCCCCCCAATACTGTTGATTGCCCCCTCCATAGGGGCTTTTCATCCATTTAATTTCCTCATGTATTTCTGCAATGCTGACTTGCTCAAGATAAGGGCAGGCATTGGTGTTGTGCTTGGTAGACCCACATTCTTGGCAAGCTTGGTTGTTGGAGAGGAATCTAACTTGCTTTTGCAGGCAACGTGTCGGATCATTGTTGAATTATTGCCGCACATCAGGATCGATCTCCTTTGGAGGCTCATAGAGTGGCATTGATGGGGCAGGCCTTGAGTCATAAGCCGCAGCAGTCCCATATGTGTTGTCGAAGTTGACAAGCCTCTCAATTGTGTCCCATGCCTCTGTTGGTGTAAGCTCAATGTACCGATAGGAGGTGTAAGAGTTGATTCTCTCCTTATTCGGCGCATCAAGGGAGTTGCAGAAGATCTCCTGGATGACATATGGTAGTTGCCCATGCGTAGGGCATGATCGTAATAGGTCCCTGAAGCACTCCCATGCTTGCACCAATGTTTCGCCAGGCTTTTGTTTAAAAGTCGTGATCCTTTGTCGCAGCATCGCCATTTTTGATGGAGGAAAGAATTTGTTTAGGAACGCATCCTTCACCTCTGCCCATGTCCTCAGCAAGCATGGAGCCAAGCTTTCAAGCCATTGCAATGCCTTCCCTGCAAGAGACCATCGAAAAGATTTCAGTCTAACATATTATAAATTTGCGCCATCGGTGATAGTCTCACATAAATCTATAAAAGTAGAAATATGTTGCAAGGGGCATTTATTAGATCTTCCTTCAAAATAATTGCGTTTAATTTCAGAAAGGAAGTTAATTTTAATTTCATAATTAGAGGGGGGAATAAGAATCGCAGATTCAGGCACGGTGAGTGTAGGGTGTATGTATTGCATCACTGTCTGCAGATATTGATTGAGCCTCTCCTGGGCTTGTCTGCGTGCATCCTCTTCTCTATCAGCGCGAGCTCTCTCTGCAGCTGCAGTTGCCCTTTCATTGGCGATGGTGGCATTGTGGTTCTCAATCTCCTTCCTCAACCTCTCAATGGTTTGAGCCTGAGTCTTGTTCTCCGCCATGATTCGGATAGCTCTGTTTCGAATGTGGAGGAAACGTTCAGGCTCGTCTAGACATTCCAAGATAGGTTCGCGATCAGAGCGTCGCATAAACCTACAAAATCAGTACTAGAAAAGAACGTGAGTAAAAGCTTAGGGCGCGAATGATTGCCTCCCCGGCAACGGCGCCAAAATTTCTTAGGAGGGAATCGAGTTCCAATAAATATCGATGAAATATAAACTCAAACCGATCTCCAAGCCTTCTCAAATAAATTACAAGAATCCCTCCCGATGTAGTAGTAGGGTATTCAGGATCAAATCCAAGAGGAGTTATGTCAGCGGTTCCTAAGCTCGCAATCACATTCAATTTCGACTCTAGAAGATCACTCGATATTGAGTAGAACAGTCGATATCGACTACAGTTCCAGTCGATTTTCAGCAAATTCCTACAAAAGACAAAAGCAACAGTCGACGTCGAGTAGAGCACTCGATATCGGGTCAGCCACTCGATATCGACTTCTGCAGTTGATTTCGAGTCTTTTAACCAAATTTTGTCGGAAAAGTGTCCGAAGAAATTAAGAATGATGAGGGAAAGATGGACAGAATCAAAACACTGACTTTTATAAACTTCAATAAACTAAAAAAACCTCCAAGATCGGGGATTCATGCCACAATGATAACCATATAAGCCTTATGCCAAATTCATGAAAGATTCTGCTTTTTCGTCAAATAACCTTCGTTACTAACAATTAGGTGATTTAGAGGCTCTCGCATAAACCCTAAGTGTTACTATCCAATTTCATAATTAATCCAAATTCACAAAAAGATTGGCTTTCGCTTCAATAATACAAATTAGGATCGCCTACTACTTTCGTAGAAGAATCATGCATATAGGATAGAAGACGGAATCGCATAAAAATCATACCTTTGATGCATAAACTTACATGGCTATCGTCGAGCTCCCCCCGACCCTAGAAGTAAGGGAACTACTCACGCTTTATCATTATTGACATCATCATGATCATGGACAAATAAACTTGAATTGAAAACGTCAAAAGATTACAACTGAACAAAGCAAAATCCGCTCTCGCTCTCCTCTACTCCACTCGGCCAATCTCTCTCTCCTAAACTCTCCGCGATTGTGATTGAATGTTGGATTTAATGATGGAAATGCAGCCCTAATGGCTTCTAATTATATATCTCAAACCTTGCTATCCAAGGAAAAAAAATCTATCTTTATTCCTAAGATAAAACTAAATAAAGTAAATAATTACAATCACTTTAGATAAATATTAATTCACTGTAAAGGATAATAAGTGTGATGGGAAAGGATAAAAGATCCCAACTTGATGTAGATGTGAACTCTTTCGGATAAGATTTTATCAAAAACTGTCGGATCTGTCTGTAGCGTCACTTGATATCGACTAGCTTCAGTCGATATCGACCACTTCTCTTCTATCTTGAACCAGTTCTACTCGACCTCGGATTTGCACTCGAACTCTATCTTTTACTCGATTTGGGGCACTTGATATCGACCAGCTTATGTCGATATCGACCAGTCTGTGTCGAGTTGCATTGTTCTTCTTCTGGCTTGATTTCCGGTTTCCAATTCCACTCGATGTCGAGTCACTTGGTCGATTTCGACTCCTTAGTGGACTTCGAGTAATTTTCAATCTATTCATCTCTTTTCCAAAATGCTCCAATTTTGCCTCAATTTTTGTGAAATAACACAAGAACTCGTGTAGATCTCTATAATTGGCAAATAAACATAAACTACATAATTCTTATTCTTTTCCAACCAATATGCATGAAAATATAGAAGAAATCGAAGTAAAAGTATATGAAAAATATGGAAATTTGAGCGCACATCAGAAGGATTGTTGCATACAGAGTGAGGAGTGATCAATGCAACTAGCGGAGGAGATGTTCTAAATAAAACTATAGCCGAGGCGATGAAAATTTTTGAAGATCTTGCTAATACCTCAATGTAATATTGAAGGACACAAGGAGATCGAGGAATACATCACATCAAGAATGCAAGCTCCAGTCATATCCAATAGGATGAGATTAGTAAGCTGACAAAATTGGTGAAAAGTTTGGTGACTCATGTTACTCAACCATCCATCAGACCCTATGGAGTATACAGAGATCCGACACATCCGAATGATCTCTATCCTCAAGTTCAAGAAGAAATAATGAAAGTCAATGCAATCGGAGACTACGGTCCTCGAACATATTGTAACAACTCCTTTAACCCAAATTTCAATTCAAATTTTTTTCAAGGGTTTAGGAACAAGCCAAATGCTTAAGCTCAGTACCATGGGAGGAACCAGTTCAAAGCTAGACCTCGAAAACCTATGCCAATAATTCAACCTCAACAGTATGAAACCCTGCGACTGATTCTAAACAAGTTCATGGCTACAAAAAATGTCATAGGACAAATGGCACAGGAGATCGGAGAGCTAAAGGCACATGATTTAGGGAAACTACCATCGCAAGTGGTAGTTAATTAATTGATGTGCGTATAATTTACCATGTTTCATGCTCACTTTTATTCCGATTTCTATCATTTATATACATTTTGGGGCGGCGGGCGCCGGTCACACCAAGACTCCAATTCCGTTATTTTATCCAATCCAATTTGCCTACAAGTTAGTTCTCACACAAAGCCATACCAAAATGCAGCAAATAGATTTGTCCTACTTTATTGAATTGAAAAACAATTGCGAAAATTTAAATAATATTACCTACTTTACCTTGGGTTGCCTCCAAAGAAGCACCTTTGTTCCACGTCTTTGCCTCGACGTGTTTCTCTTCTTGATCAAGTTACCCCATCAAGGTCCTCCACACTTGTCTATTTCTTGACAAGCGGGGGAACCTTAGGAATGCATAACGCCTTGTCTAAGCATTCATCCTTTTCATAAATCAATCCCTTTTCATGTGAATTTCTCCTAGAGGTTGCCCTGAAATTGCAAAAACCTCAACATTTTTAGGAATTAATTTCTCATAGGGAAGAATAATAGGTTCATTAGGATTAGGCACATTTTCATGTGGACTAAACAAACTTTCAATTTTCTTTTCAACTTCTTCTTTTCCTAATTCAAGTTTGATATTGTTAGAAAACTCATTATTGAATATATCTTTTTCCTTAGAAATATCTAACAATTCATTAAGTTCATTCCTGCAATCAACATTATTAGCATCAAGAACATCCAAAGAATCATTAGGAGAAAGTGCAATAGGCTCAAAAGTGGAAAATTCAACCTTTCTACCGTCAAACTCCATGGTTAGTGAGCCTTCAAAGGAATCAATCATAGTTTTGGCCATTCGCAAGAATGACCTTCCCAAGATGATTGGGGTTTCAGGTGTTACCTGTTCGATATCTAATATAAAGAAATCAACAAGAAATATCAATTCATTAACTTTCACTAAAACATCTTCAACAACTCCATTAGGTTTAATACTAGAATGATCAACGAGTTGAATCATAACACTAGTTTCTTACAAAGCATTTAGACCCAAAAACATGTACAAATTGCATGACATGACATTAATTGAAGCTCCTAAATCCAACATAGCTTGAGTGAATTTAGCATTACCAATTGCACGTGGAATAGTAAATATACCTGGGTCACCACACTTTTCAGGCCATCTTTTCTGTATCATAGCAGAAACATTCTCATTCAAACTTACCTTTTCCTTTCTTATCATCCTTTACGTTCTTTTCATAGTGCATAATTCTTTTAAAAACTTAGCATAGCGAGGTACATTTTTAATCAAATTCAAAAGCTGAATATTTACCTCACAATGAGCAAATGTATCATATAGAATTTGTTCATCTTCCCACTTACGATCGGGTCTTAAGGCCTGAGGAAAGGGTGGTGCAGGTCTAGGAATCTCAGAAGACAGCTCCTTTAACGATTTCTTCGCGGATGGATCAACGTCAAAAATCGGATCACTCACTGGTAGGGGGCGGTGGGCGCCGGTCATCGGTGTTGTGTTTTCCCAGTTCTCTTCTCCTTGTTTCTCCACTTCAATCACCTCCTTAGACCTTTCTTCTAGACTTTTAGTGGGTAATTTCACTTCTTTACCTCCTCTAAGGATCATGACACTTACATTTCCCTTCGGATTAACTACCACTTACGATGGTAACTTGCCTGAATCCTTAGCTTTCAATTCTCCAATTTCTTTAGCCATTTGACTCAACAACTTCTTCTGGACATTGATCTTGTCCAACAATAACCTTAAAGACTCTTCTTTGTCCTCTTGTTGAGGATTTCTTGAACGATTATCATATTGGCCCTTTCCTTGATATGTTACTTGTTGCTGCTAGCCGCTACTGTTGAATCCACTTTGATAGTTTGAGTTGTATCTCAAATTGTAAAAGTTGTTACCAAAGTTGAGGCGAGGTCCATAATCCATAGCATTAAGATTAGCAATTTCTTCTTGAATCATCGGGAACTTATGATTAGGATGATTTGGATATCCGCAGGGTCTAGGCTGTTGTGATTAATTCAGTTGCATATCCATCTTATTGACGATATCAGTAAGCCGATCTAAATCATCTCTACAATTGTCTCTAAAGTTATCCAATTTATGAACTCCTCTTACTCCTAGGTGTTTACCATATTACTACGTAGCATTGGCTAAACCTTTGAAAATTTGCATTGCTTTCTGATGTGTTTTATCCAAAACATCTCCTCCACTAGTAGCATTGATAGCACTCTTATCTCTATCAACCAGACCTTCATATAAATATAACACTAAATCATCCTCGGGTATATCATGTTGTGGACAACTACCCTTAAGCGTCTTGACTCTCTCAACATACTCATAAAGACTCTTGATCCATAGTTGATTGCTCTATACTAGACAACTCCTTCTTGAGTTTGCTGAGACGAGTAGCAGGAAAATACTTTTTAAGGAAAGCTTTCTTTAATTCAACCCAAGTAGTAATTCTTTCAAGGGGAAGGTAATATAACCAATCGCTAGATGAATCTTTTAGGGTAAAGGTGGACACTCTAAGCATCAATTGGTCATCGGTTAGACCTTGGGGTCTAAGTCTATCGCAGACACTAGCAAACTCTGTGAGGTGTTTGTTTGGTTTCTCCCTAGGCAATCCATGAAAATTAGGTAAAATAGTAGACCAATTAGACTTATATTTGAACCTGGAACCCTCGAGGAGAGCAGGAAATCTGATTGCAAGCGGTTGTGCAGTCATATTAGGCTCCTTCAAGCTTCTCAGCGTCGTTCTTGGCGGATTTAAGATGTTGCCTTCATTGTTGTTGTTGCCTTCCATCTCCTTTTCTTGATCAAAATCAAGTCTCCTTTTCAATTTAGAAAGAGATCCTTCAATATCACGATCAAAAGATAAAGGCAATAAATTAGTAGAACTGGTCTAAATGATACAAGTAGGTTAGACCTAAAGAAAAACAAAAACTAAATCAAAAATAAATATAAAAAAAATCAACAAAAGAAAAATAAGGCGAATAAACTTTTCTCCCCGGCAACGGCGCCAAGAATTTATGGTGGGGAGTCGAACCCATAGAGAGAGAAGTATCGCTTATATAATTCTATTGATGATTTCTTATGACAATAGCAAATAGGTTGTAGCAAACCAATGAAATAGCAAGAATAATCTAAATAAAGTAATGATTGCAAAGTATTAATAATAAGATAGAGAAGTGCTTCACCTGTAATTCTTGACAATGGTTGGGGTTCATGATCCTTGGGTTGATTTTCATATTATTTAGAGGGTTTATGTCAACTAACCTATTATCGATTGTTCCGCAAAGATACAATCTCTTATTCAAGGTGGCATCACTCAATAATAGCATTAACGAATCGAGTACTTAAGACCAATTGGCATATTAATTTAATACAATTAGGAATCAAGGGAACAACCCACTCGGCACTAATACATCTAGTCGATATAGATCAATTGTTATCATCCACTACAAAGGCAGAGAAATCTAACTAAATCAATGACTTTGTTTGCTATCGAGAAACCAATAACGGATTCATCGCATAGATGCAATTCCTAACATGGTGATCAAGCATAGAAAGGAACACAAATATATATATAAGAACAAGATGATAAATAAAGTCATAAATAACTAATTGAAATCAAATCCTCACAACTCATCCAACCATGTCTTCGAATCATAGGCGAAACTATGAGTTTAGCAACTCATAGCCAAAGTAACACTCATCTCTCTCAAACGACTCTCAACGTCTCATCAGGACCTCTCTCTCTCAATAAGATGAAAATAACCTAAATAGAGTCGTGCAAAACCCTAGAGAAATTATAATAATATAATAATAGAAATAAAATCTTCGGACTAAAATCGGCGTTTGCTGAATACAGGAGACCGGCGGGCGCCGGTGGAATAGCGGCGGGCATCGCTCTTCAAGCTCCGAGATTCCTTTTTTGCTTCGACGTTGTGACTTCTTGCTCCTTTGATGCTTCTTCCTTAGCCTTCCTTATGCTCTAAAATCAGTCTTTAAGCTCCTCCAAGATCCCCTCCAAGCTCGGATTGTAAAACTGCAGAATAAACACTAAAAAGGCGTAGGTTCCGAACTCGAATACTTCACAAGAAAGATATAGAAATAGACCAAAACACATGCAATATGAATACTTAAATGCTATAAGACCTGCCTATAATGCCTATCTAAACTATGCATTATCAAGGACGGAGGACTTTATTTTCCATTTGAGCATTATTTGTTCTAGCCATTCATTACTCATGCTTATAAACCTTACATCATATTCTAATCCATATGTGCCTTATGTCATATTTTCCCCACAAATACATATATTGCCCATTTTTATACCCTTTTACCCATCTGGGGAACATGTTACGAAATGGAAATCATATTATCGAGATGTTATGTGGTTGATATGTTGTGAGATTATTATAAAGTTGATGACAGGAGATTTTTAATGGAAAATTTAATGAGAGAGAAAATTTGGTCACCTAGGATTTAGGTGAATCGACCCTGCTTGTAGAGGATAATATTCACGCGAGATGGGACACAATGTGAGAAGTCCGAAGCGCTAAGTATCAGAAGCCATTCATGACACCCATGTTTGCGAATCGCGAGAAGGCAATGCTAAGGTTAGAGAGGTAAAAGCATATAAGTGAAAAAAAGCAAAGAAAGAATCAAGAGAGGATGAGGGATGTGGAAATATCATAAAGAAGAAAGTGCATCAAAGAAATAAGAAAGTTTGAAAATTTCTCCCGGGATTAGCACCACATTGCCTAAAAATAGCCCACCACTATACCTTTACCTTTCATTCCTCCAAAGCTTGCATAAAGTCCTCTTGATTATCATTGTTTTATCACAAGAAAATTTATTTTGTATAACCCCTCCTTTTTTGTGAGATGTTGCTTTTCATTCACAGGCACGGATTTGAAGGCAAAAGTACCTTTTCGAGGATGGTAATTTATTGTTAGGGTTATACAAGAATGGATCTATGATGTTGAGAGTTTAGTCCTTCCGTTGTGTGACCAATAAAAGTATTGCTTGGGGACAAGTAAGCTTAAGTTTGGGGTGATTTGATGTCTGCTAAAATGACCATGTTTTATGCCTACATTTACGCCAATTTTTGTTTTATATTTTCATTATGGTTTGGGAATGCCTTGAATTTGTGTAGTATGTGCATATTTACAAGAAATAGAGGTCTACATAAGTTTTGGTTTAATTGTGCAGAAATTAGAGCAGAATCGAAGCCGAAACGAGAAGCTAAGAATCAATACAAAGATGTCGATCTCGACTAATTAATGTACTCGACATCGACTGAAGCAAGTGATCCAGAGAATAAGTACAAGACAAGAGAAGAATGACTACCTACTAGAAGAGAGGTCGACATAACCCTAGATTGACCAAATTGCTTGACATCGACCGAGTTGAAGTGTGCCCAAGGTCGAGTGGAAATGGAGTACTCGACATCGACTGCTCTGGTCGACGTCGACTGGACCTGTGTACAGCAATGACGAATTTTCGCAGTCCGAGTTCGAGTGTTACATAATGCCACCTTTTCTATTTGTCTCTAGATAGATTTAATCTTTATGGGTATTTTCCTATCTACCCCAGGGATATATTTTCTTTTCTTATTATGTTTATATCTTCCACTTTAGTTTATCTTCTAGTTTTGATAGAATTATCTCTCCTATGCTAGCTAGGATTGGTAGGCTATAAATATATCCCTTGGGGGATGAGTTTAGGATCATTCTAATTCAGAACAACACACAATTAAATAGAGTTTTAGGTTTTATGAAGCTTTAGGGTTTTGGCGCTTGCGAGAGCCGGTGTTGAGATTGTGAAGACTTAAAAGTTTTTATCTTTTATGCAAGTTAAGTTTTCTTTTATTTCAATTATGTCTTTCTCTTCTACCATGGGTGAGTAGTCGCTTTTCTCTTAGGGTCGGGGTGAACCCGACGTTAGCCATGCATGCTTGATATGAGTTTGATATTGGTATTTGTTATGTCTTGATCATATCCTACCTTTTTGTGTTTAGCCCTTATCAAACGAAAAGGAATTCATGCTAACAACTTGTATCATAAACATAAAATTAGTAGAGACAATTAGGTTTACTTGGGAAAGCATATATATCTATTTTTTGGTAACGGCGGAAGCTTGTTCCTTTGATGTGATAACGTAATTGTCCGTCTTATTCTATCTTGTGCATGTGTAGTTAACGTTGTGGTGAACCCTAGCCTGATGAGTTTCGTTTATTTTGTTTAAAACCTTCTAAATTATCCACTACATCCCTTGTCTTTTCGGTTCAAATCTTCTTATTCATCCTTACGTTCTTCGATCATCTTTGCCGACTGAATAGGTCGCGATCGACTACATCCCATCGACTGACAGTTTTCTGTGTCGATCGACCACTGTGACTAACTCGACATCGATTGCTCTAGTCGACGTCAACTATTTTTGTCTTCTATTTATGTGCAGGACTTCACTCGAGATTGACAACCCCATCGACATCGACTGTTGACGTACATATTTCTAGCCATTTTATATGCACATTTTGACTTCATATTCCATTCAATTCATATATTCTAGGTTGAAAATAATGAGAATTGTGTAGAATGAGCTAATGTGCAAGAAACAGAGTCTGCACAAGTTTTGATCTAAATGTGTAGAAATTGGAGCGGAATCGAAGTCAAAATAAGATCGACTGGCCCATGTGACCTAGAGACGAAGTACCCAGATCCAAGAAAACACAACCCACTGAGAGGCACTCGACATAACCCTAGATCGAGTGGACTACTCGATATCGACTTGATGTCCGAGCTTGAGTGAAATCAAGACAAGTCGAGTTGATACAAGGCACTCGACATCAACTGGTCAGGTTGATGTCGACTGAAGATTCCCGCGGTTCAGACGCGGTTTGAAGAATCCGAATTGAGGAGATATTTTGAAGCCACATTTTTTTCTTAAGTTTTCTCCTTTTTATATTGGATAGAATTTAGATATAGTAGTTTTACTAGGATTAGGACTCCTTTCCTTGGCTAGCAAGGATTGAGAGGCTATAAATAAGGCCCTTGGGGGTTGGTTTTATTGATGGAATTAGAGATTTAACCTCATCAATAGCAAAGAAGTAGTTTTAGGCTTTATAGTTTTGAGAAGCTTTAGGGTTTTGGCGTTTGCGAAAGCCGATGTTGGGATTGTAAAGATTTTAAGTTTCCTTTCAATGCAAGTTATTTCCTTTCATTTAAAGATGTCTTCCATCATCATGAGCAAGTAGTCGCTTAAACTCTTAGGGTCGGGGTGAGCCCGATGTTAGCCATGCGTGCTTGAGGTAAGTATTGATGTCAATATTCGTTGCGTCTTGATCATCTGATATCCTTTTATGTTTAGTCCTTATCGCAAGAAAATGGATTCATGTTAACAACTTCAATTATAAACATAAAATTGGTAGAGACAATTAGGTTTATTTGTAAGAGTATTCCTACTTGTTGGTGTACGGTGAAAGCTTGTCCCTCGGGTGAGATAGTGCAATTGTTCGTGTTACTTATCTTATGCTTGCATGGTTAGCATCGTGGTATACCCTAACCTTAGGAGTTCGTTTTTATATATTTAAATCACTTTAATCATTCAACCCCTGCTTATTTTTGTTTAAAGCTCCTTTCCCGTCCTTATTCTCTTCGGCCTTTCTTTGCCAACAGATACTAACGTTTCTGTAGGAGCACTCGAGATCGACCACACTGGTCGATATTGACACCCTCATATCTTTCGTCGTTTGCTGAGTTGACTACACCTTTTGCTCCTGTTTTGAACTCGAGATCGAGTACAAAACTCGATATCGAGTGCCCTAGATCAACCGACGGTCTTCTAAGTCGATCGACATCTATACTGATACTCGACATCGACACCTGAGGTCGACGTCGACTACTCGTTTTTATCTCTGTAGGTCCTCTACAATTGAGATCGACAGCCACCTTCGACATCGACTACCTCTATCGAGATTGAGTGTCTCTGGTCAATATTAGAACGTGAAATGAGGCTATTCTCGAATACCACTGACTAGATTCCTCAAGGATCGAACCTAATTCCCCACTACTACAGTGAGCAGTTTTGAATTTATTTAGGAAGGCTAGGGTTGCAATTGTTCTTTATATTTTATTATATATTTCAATTCAATTCTCCATACATCAACTATACCAGTCGACATCGAGAGCTTCTGGTCGACTTCTGTAGAACGTTTGTGCGAACTACTACGGATCCGCTGATATGCTTCCTCGTGGATCGATCATGACCCTTCCGTTACAGCGGGGGAGTCTTGAATTTATTTGAGAGCATAGAGTTGATCATATTATTTATATTTTATAATTCATTCTCTCCTACATCAAATTTTGGCATCGTTTCCTGGAAAGCAATCATTCGCGCCCTAAGTAGTTCATCTCACGTTCTTTTTTAGTATTGTCTTATAGGTGTATGCGACGCACTGATCGCACTCCTGAATTCAAAGGTTTAGATGACCCAGAGTGATTTCCTCATCTTCAATCTAGGATCCAAAGAATCATGTCTAATTAAGAGACCCAAGCTCAAGAGATCGAGCGTCTCAAGAAGCAACTTGAGGATCATACCGCTAGAGAAGAGGCACAAAGGGCACGCACCGGTCGAGAGGAGCAAGCAAGGAAAACCTGATGAGTGCCCTTTGGCATATAATACTACCTTTCTAGATCTTTGGCACTTGAGGATCAAACGGCGAAGCAATACATGCATCCAACTCTAACTGTGCCTAAATCGGCTATTCGTATCCCTTCTTCAAACTTTGAAATTAAAACAAGTTTCCTAACCAAAATTAGGATACATACTTTTGAAAGGAAACCTAATGAGTGCCCTTTGGCACATATTACTACCTTTCTAGATCTTTGTGATACAACTGCCGATGGACCTAACCTTAAATATGTTAAACTAAAGGCACTTCGTTGGTCTCTCGCATGGAAAGCACTACGATGGTTGGAAAGCCTAACCCCGTGATCACTTCGAACATGGAATGAAGTCAAGGATGTGTTCCTCAACAATTTCTTCCCTCCATCCAAGACAGTATTGATATGCCAAAAGATCATGGCTTTCAAGCAAAAGCCTAATGAGACATTGACACAAGTGTGAAAGCGGTTCAAGGAGCTACTAAGGTCTTGCCCTACGCATGGGAAGCCACCATATGTCATTCAAGAGATCATCTACAATGCTCTTTACATGGAAAACAAGGAGAGAATCAACACTTACAAATCGTATGGGTATATAGATCTTCCACCACAACATGCTAGAGATATCATAAAGAGGTTGATAGAATTTGACAACACTTATGGGACTTCTGCGGCCTCCGACTCAAGGCATGCCCCATCTATGCCCTTAAATGAGCCATCCCAATAGACCAATCCCAAAGTTAAAGAGCAATTCATGAAGATCAACTTAGGAGGCTCCAAAAGCAAGTCAAATTCCTCTCCGTCAATCAACCCTGCGCCGATGCTCCGAGAAGCATATTAGAACCGCTTGCCCCTACACGGAGCAAGTGAACATAGCGGAGACTCATCAAGGGGTGATGTTCATGAGAGGTCTAAACCATGGAGGACATCAAAATTAGGGTAATCCACCACCCCAATACAACGCCAGGGAGCCTCCACCCCAAATGGGGGGTTTTAAGAGTGTAAAAGATCCGCCTTTAATCAAAGCGGATTGACGAAAGCAAGAGTAAATGGTTTTGATTCAAACAATTGTGAGAAGCAGTTCTACCTACAATTCTCCACTTTATTTGGTTGAAACGATCCTTGTAACTTCTTCTCATCCTATTAAGTTTCCTATGAATGCCCTTGTCCCGACCTAATATAGTTACTAGTCCAATCAGTCCTAGAAACCCTTATTAATCGAACAGTCCCTAAAGAAGGATTTAACCCAATTGATAGCTGTAAGTTCAGAGACTAGCCAAGGTATTTGCAGTCCCTAAAGAGAGATTTAACAACAGATCCAACTTCCTACTTGTCCAATTAGTTCAATCAGCCCTAAAGGGATAAGTTTTCTACTTGGGTTATGGTGCACAATCAGGAATCTACAGAACCCTAGCAATTGAATTGATTCTAACTGGTTGCGCGGGCTAGATAGAATAAAACAATCAAGCAATCAAAGCACAAGGAAGTCGAAGCATTCAATAGCGGAATTAAGGAACGAGAATCAGAAACTCACAATCAATCCAAATAAAGCTTCAAATTGTAGGCAGAACAGATGAGTTTAGTTCCTCATGGAAAACATCGCTCAATCTCTAATTGTCTGATAGAACGTGGAATAGAATAGAAGTTAATTGAAACTAAGTAAAATCAGCCTTAAAAAGTCTAAGCCAATCCAAAACGAGATAACAAACACTAGGGTTTCAATAAAATAAAACGCGGCGCTCAGGGGACCAATGCGGCAGCCGCGGCAAGGATGCTGCGGTCGCTGCACGCGAGCTCATCCAACACGCTGCATCTCTTCTTTCCGGTGGCCGCGACGTGTATAATGCGGTCGCGGCATTCACCCCACTGCATCCCTCGCTGCCAAAAGCCGAGAGCAGCTCCAATTCCTTGTTTCTTCTTTCTTCAAGTCTTTCTTCTTTTCTCTCCAAGATCATGCATCCTAATTGTCTTCGAATCCATCTCTGCAATATAACCACAATTTGGCGCAGAATCCGAATTCTTCCAAAATAATGACAAGATGCACTTTAACTACAAACCATTAGCTAAATGCAACCTAACTAGCCTAAAAATGCCTATAATGCCTATCTAAGATATGCATTATCAAATTCCCCCACACTTAACCTTTTCTTGTCCTCAAGCAATGATAGAATGAACATGAATCAATGCATCCCACAGGAAATCTCTTCAAGTCTCAACCTCATAAAAAAAACAACATCATAGCAAGTGCAAACATAAACCAAACAAACAAATGTCATAGCATGTATTCCAGTGATCAAAGCCTAGAAGTAGAAAGCATCCAACCTCACCAGAATATGTGTTTCACTCATGCTCTCGTGTGTTTAGACTTTGAAGTACAACTCTCAACTCAATCGAAAATGCACTAAGCTCATAGACATTGACCACAGTATCACCAAATCTCCATCGAAATGTCATTACTTGCGGGACACAATAAAGAAAAAGAAACAAAATGTGACTCTTTTTTTATTTCTTTTTCTCTTTTTTTTTTCCTTTTCTATTTATTTTCTTATTTTGGTAATTTCCTTACGCGAGGCGCAAACATGGGTGCCATGAATGGCCCCGGTCTATCAACACCTCAACTTACTAAAATGAAGTCCACTTGAACATCTTTTGACGCGAGTTGCAAACATGGGTGTCATGAATGAACCCGGTTACTCAATGATCAAGCTTCTTTTCTTAGTGGATAGTTTTCAACACCGTTTTACGTGAATCATACCCATGTGTGTCATGCGTAGACTCAGTTACTAAGTGCATCAACCATTACCACCTTATTTCACTAAATATGCACAAATTCAAACAAAAGACTCAAACTATAAACATAAACTCCGCAAGCAACAAACATATGAATCGGTCTTGAAAAATAGATATTGAAGTCAATGCCAAGAGGTAGCAACACAAGGAGAGTAAATCAAACAATTGAGCAAAAGAATTATAAATGATTCCAAATAAGGCTAAACATTCTCACAAGGGTCATGTTCATAGGATTTCAATCATACTTTAGCTCAATCATACATGCTCAATTATATTTGCTAGCTCATGCTTCATATAAAATAAAGAATATAGACAAGGCCAAAACATCCAGAACTCCATGGGATTTATATGATCATGCTGAAATTTAAATTAGAAGACAAACTAAGCCAGATGGGTTTTTGAATAACACATATGGATGCAATGCATGATGTTTTAGGATGTCGAATATTTTTTTACGAAAATAGACAAAAATTAATAAAAATGATTGCAGAAATTTAAATATGGTGCAGAAAATTAAATATGATCTAACTATATGAACTATATATACAGAATTCCTCTCTCCCACACTTAAAGCTTTCATTTTCCTCAATGAAACAGTAAAGACAACAAAAGTAAATCAAATGTAATCAGGGTGAAGGAAAAGGAAACTGACCACTCACTGATGAGGCGGCGGGTAGGGTGGAAGGTGCAGGTACTGCCGGCGAAAGTAATAAGGACACCGCTCTGAGTGTGATCAATGAAACATCAGGCGATCCGACTAATCATGCCGACGGGCCCGTTATGCGGCGGTCGCTGCATATATGCGGCGGCTGCTGTAATTGGCATGATGTTGCGGGTGGGAGGCGGCGGTCGCGGCATTAAGTTGCGGCCGCTGCATGTGCGCAGTAGCAGCCTTCTCTCTTTTTTGATTTGAACGACTCCAATTCTGCTTTTTCGTGAGTTATTAGTCAAATTTCCAAACAAAACAAAAGCAAAACAACAAGAAGAACTACCTAAGGATGATTAAATGAAAATGAAAGAAAAACTTACCTCGGATTGCCTCTCGAGAAGCGACTTTGCTTCAAGTCGTTGGCTCGATGTCATGGTCCTCAATTGGCCAAGGTTCCTCCACCAGGGTCACCTATACTAGTCATCTCATTGACATGTGCGGGCACCCTCAGAAGATGCAGCTTTATGTCCAAGCATTCATCCAGCACCATTAGCTTCTCTCCTTGAGCTAATCCTGGGGGTTGTCCTGAAATCGCAAAAGCTTCCACCCCATTTGAAATAAGTTTCTCATAAGGTGAAAGAATGGGCTTAAGTGGATCAACATAACTTTCAACACCTGACTTGAGTTCTTCTTTCCTAAATATTGCAATTTTTTAGGGGGCTCAAATTTGAAGAAATTGTTTTCCTTAGGAGTTTCTAACAAATCACGAAAATCATTGTTGCGATCAATGTTGTTGGCAACAGGCATATCCAAAGAATTTTCAGGAGAAAGCTTAACATGATTAAAAAGAGAGAACTCTATCTTTCTTCCATCAAACTCCATAGTCAATAAACCCTCACAACAATCAATTTTCGTTTTTGCAGTTTTCATGAATGGTCTTCCTAGTATGATGGGTGTTTCTGGGGCTCCCTGCTCCATATCTAAAACAAAGAAATCAACAGGGAAAAACAAATCATCAACCATAACCAAAACCAAAACATCTTCAACAATGCCTCTTGGCTTGATCTGTGATCAATCAGCAAGTTGCACTTTAACCCCAGTCTCAATCAGAGCACCCAAACCCAAAGATATGTACAAGTTATAAGACATAACATTAATTGAGGCTCCTAGATCTAACATGGCTTGTTTGAATCTAGTATTCCAATTTCACATGGAATTGTAAGCATACCTGGGTCTCCACACTTTTCAGGCAATTTCCTTTGCAACACAGCAGAGACATTTTCATTTAAGCTCACCTTTTCCTTCTTTTTCAATCTTTGCTTCTTCTTTATGGTGCACAATTCCTTCAAGAATTTAGCATATCTAGGAATGCACTTAATCAAGTTAAGTAAAGGAATGTTTACCTCCCACTTGCTGAATGTCTCAAAGATCTCCTTATCATTCTCAAACTTCCGTGTATCCTTCAGAGCTTTCAGAAAGGGTAGAACCGGCTTCGAAGTCTCCAGATGTAAGGAAGAAGGAGGAGGAGAAGAAGAAGAATGAGAGAAAGAAGAAGAAGAAGAGAGGGGAATAGAAGGCGTACCTGGCACTGGGGTCCCGTCTGGGACAGTGGAGGCGGGTGCAGCAGGGTGCTGCGGTCGCAGCTCCTCTGGTGTGCTGCGGCCGCTGCATATTCGCGGCGGCCGCCACACCGTGCAGCTCCCGTCATCCTCTTCCAAAACCTCTATTTCCTCATCCATGATTTCCTCGTCTTCCTTTTGAGGTGTGGCAATCAGTTCCTTGCCACTTCTAAGCGTTATTGCACTGACATTCTCCTTAGGGTCCGCAATAGTTTGCGATGGAAGCTTTCCTGAATCGTTTGCCTCTTTTGCACTTAGGACTTAAATGAGTTGACTCATTTGATTTTCCAAATTTGTTATCCGATCTGATTGTTGCTTCTCCACCTTCAAGACTAGCCGTGTCAAAGTCTGTAGAGGATCCTCAGCAACCTTGTCAAATTATTGTTGGGGCCTTGCCTGTTGCCCCCCTTGCTGATTGAAAGGGGCTTGGTAGTTCTCATAGCCCTGCTGATAGCCTCTATTGTAATTGTTGTTGTTGAAGTACCCAAGATTTCCAAAATTGCCTTGTCTAGGCCTTTGTGGAGCAAAATTCCCAATGGCATTCACATATGCGCTAGGCTCTTGCAGAATCGGGCACATATCCATAGGATGAGTAAATTGATTGCAAAGCCTGCATGCCTTCAACTGCTGAGGTGCTCTATCAATTATCAGCTTCTTCATCATCTCTTTCATCTCAGCCATATCATTCTGTAATGTAGCTACTGGGGCCTCAATCGCAAGTACACCCCTAGCACTAGTGTTCTTGTTGAACTACCTTGAGCCCTCATAAAGCTCCTTGAACACCTCCCATGCTGTCGTTGGTGTCTTATTCAGCATGTTTCCCCCACAACAAGAATTCACCATTCTGCGCTCCTTATTAGTAAGCCCATTAAATAAGAATAGGACCAGATCCTTCTGAGAGAAGCCATGACATGGGCAGCTAGCGCTGAGTTTTTTAAAGCGTTCAAAATACTCATGAATAGACTCTGTAGCCTGCTGCTCAATGCTGCTAATCGCCCTTTTCAAGGCGTTAAGCTTAGTTGCAGGAAAGTACCTCTCTAGAAAGGTTCTCTTCATTTCATCCCAAGTAGATATACTCCCAGGTGGTAGATAGAAGAACCACTCATTTGCCTCATCCTTTAGAGAGAAAGGAAAGGCCCTCAGCTTGATTTGTTCTTCAGTGACATTCTCAGGTTTCATTCCAACCACCACAGTATGAAATTCAGAAAGATGCTTGTAGGGGTCCTCCCCACTCAACCCATGGAACTTGGGTAGCAGATGAACTACCCCAGATTTCAGCTCAAAGTTCACTCCTTGCCCGAGTGCAGGAAATTGGATTGCCAGGGGTTGTTGTGCCAAGTGAGGAGCAGTAAGCTCCCTCAGAGTAAGATTGGCATCGTCAGCCATCTCTACAGTGCTTTCTCCTTGATCACAAGAAGATTCGTGAAAGCGATCACGAGTTTCTCGCCTTAAGGCAGAAAGGGACTTTTCGATCTTTGAATCAAACAATAGCAAAGATGGATTAGTATCACGGGTATGGACCATATAAGATGGTCCACACAAAAATTCAGCACCAAAAACACACAAGAATCAATAAAAATCCCCGGCAACGTCGCCAAATTTGACGGAGGGAAAACCTGTCGTTGATCCGTCAAAGTAAAACTCAAACCTATAACTAGTACAGCAATAAGTAAGAGGTCGATCCACAGGGAGATTTATCGCTCAAGTATGATTCAAGTGCCAATTAAGTAACCAAATGGGGGGTTTTAAGAGTGTAAAAGATCCGTCTTTAATCAAAGCGGATTGACGAAAGCAAGAGTAAATGGTTTTGATTTAAACAATTATGGGAAGCAGTTCTACCTACAATTCTCCACTTTATTTGGTTGAAATGATCCTTGTAACTTCTTCTCGTCCTATTAAGTTTCCTATGAATGCCCTTGTCCCGACCTAATATAGTTACTAGTCCAATCAGACCTAGAAACCCTTATAATTCGAACAGTCCCTAAAGAAGGATTTAACCCAATTGATAGCTTTAAGTTCAAAGATTAGCCAAGGTATTTGCAGTCCCTAAAGAGGGATTTAACAACACATCCAACTTCCTACTTGTCCAATTAGTTCAATCAGCCCTAAAGGGATAAGTTTGCTACTTGGGTTGTGGTTCACAATCAGGAATCTATAGAACCCTAGCAATTGAATTGATTCTAACTAGTTGCGCGGGCTAGATAGAATAAAACAATCAAGCAATCAAAGCACAAGGAAGTCGAAGCATTCAATAGCGGAATTAAGGAACGAGAATTAGAAACTCACAATCAATCCAAATAAAGCTTCAAATTATAGGCAGAACAGATGAGTTTAGTTCCTCATGGAAAACATCGCTCAATCTCTAATTGTCTGATAGAACGTGGAATAGAATAGAAGTTAATTGAAACTAAGTAAAATCGGCCTTAAAAAGTCTAAGCCGAACTAAAACGAGATAACAAACACTAGGGTTTCAATAAAATAAAACGCGGCGCTCAAGTGACCAATGCGGCGGCCGCGGTAGGGATGCTGCGGCCACTGCACGCGAGCTCGCCCAACACACTGCATCTCTTCTTTGCGGTGGCCGCGGCATGTATAATGCGGTCGCGGCATTCACCCCGTTGCATCCCTCGCTGCCAGAAGCCGAGAGCAGCTCCAATTCCTTGTTTCTTCTTTCTTCAAGTGTTTCTTCTTTTCTCTCCAAGATCATGCATCCCAATTGTCTTCGAATCCATCTCTGCAATATAACCACAATTTTGCGCAGAATCCGAATTCTTCCAAAATAATCACAAGATACACTTTAACTACAAACCATTAGCTAAATGCAACCTAACTAGCCTAAAAATGCCTATAATGCCTATCTAAGATATGCATTATCAGGGACCCTCCACCTTACCAAGCTCCAGGCTATCCGGAGAGAGAGCCATGGAAGGATGATCGTCAACTCATCCTCGATGAGATAAGGAAGAATCAAGTGGAGACCAAGCAAGCCAATAATGCTATCCAAAAACAATTGCACTGGCTTAGTGCCCGATTTGGAGAGATGGATATTTGGAGGAAGAATGTTGAGACCTAATTGGGTCAATTAGTGGCACCAATTCCAAGGTCATTCGGAATGCTCCCCGGTCAACCACAAGAAAATCCCAAGGGGAAATCTGGCCACATCACTGCATTCAACCTAAGGAGCGGGCAAACATTGAACGAGCCAAGAAATGAAGCGGAAGAAGGAGTTACTAGAGAAGTAGTCGACATCGACCAACACCTTGTCGATGTTGAGGGCCCAATCGACGTCGACCACCAGGTCGGTATCGAGGCCTCGACAGAGCAAGCTAGTTCATCCTCGCCACCGCGAGTTCATCTTCGCCGTTGTGAGCTCAGAGCCCAGGAGAAGGAAACCCATCTTCACTGCTGCAAGTTCATCTTCGCTGCCACGAGTTCATTTTCGCCGCCACGAGACTCATCTTCACCGCCGCAACTAGGGAGCCCAGTTCCATCGTTGGCTCGGTAAATTTACTCATTCTTTCTCATTTTAACTCCTTTCTCTTCACCGCTTATTCTCTCTTATTCCTCACTCTCTCTTCTACCTTCAAGGTCAAGAAACGTTAGATCTAACTCATTTCGAAGAGGATTCAAGCTCATTTCTTCCACTTCCCCTTTTTTTAGGCAAGGTAAACTCTCCTCCTTTCATCCTCTCATTTTGGACCTAAAACTTCATAAAGGTCCTCTTTTAACAAAGATTTATCCCTCCTAGGACTTGTTGTAGCAAAATCTCATTGAATCGGAGCCCAAGGACCCACTTCTTCCATGTTTTTTTGAAGCCTCAAGGAGGCTAGGTAATCCCTCTTTCGCTCTAACCTCTAGTCCTCCTTGAAATCATATATGGTTGTTTGGTGTCGGTTTTGTGTTAGAAATGTTTTGAAACAAGTTTGGGTTAAAATGGATTTGAATCGAGGCAAAACGAATGAGATTCGAACCAAAAATAAGCAAATAGGTTCGAATCATGCCGCGGCAAAACCATGGTCACCGCGGCACGTTAGAAAAAACCAGAGAAAGGAAGAAGGCATCTCTCACGGCTGTGACCGCGGGTTTTGCCGCGGTAAAATCCAACTTTTGCGGCCAGCGAGAGCTCCCGTTTCGCGGGAGAAATGGGATGGCTTTTGCGGTCGTGAATGGCCCTCTCACTGCCGCGAAAACCACCCTAGAAGCTTTGGCCAAGCTGCTCCTTGATCCTTTGGCTTGATTTGTTGGTTTTTGGTTTCGATCCTTTTTAGTCGGTTCTGAGTTTGAGGTTGATTTCAGAAAATGAGATTTTGGAATATAAATTTAATAATTTAAAAATGGGATTTTGATGGAATTTGAAATGTCGGATTGAATACTAGAAAAGTGTTTTGAAAGCCTTTGTTTCAAGTGTTGTGATTCTTAAACTAGATTAAATGATTGATATTTGGAAATGGAAATGGACTTGAGTATTAGGAATTGCCTTATTCGGATGATTTGGCTTTTGAGGTTTTTGCTTTGAGAATGATTTGAAATGGTTTGAAATGGTTGGACTTCGGATGGTTTTAGAAATATTTTTGGGACATGGTCCTTGTGTGTGTGTGTGACTAGTAGTCTTATGCCTTATCGCTTTCATATTAATATCATAGGTGCTTGTTGATTGGGTTGATTGAGTGGATTCTGCTTGTGCCATGCTTTGTTATTTGGCTTATCAGGTAAGTTCCTTTATGGACTTACTCAGACTGATCAGACACACTCTCCTACATGTAGTTGTATGACATAATAGGTGTTGCATAAGCATTGAAGCATGCCATGTAGTATCATGCTTATGTTGCACACTTGATTGAGCATCTATTTACTTTATGCGTATGAAAAGAGAACGGTCATGATCTGTGTGTCCTAGAGTCGTTGCTAGGGTCATAGAACGGCCCAGTCCCATCGGGCTTGTCCTCCATCGAGTCTGATTAGAGTTGAGCTTGCGGGCTCTACTCCCTATATGAGCATGATTACGAGACTATTGATGCGCACATATACCATATGTGGATGGCGATTGCTATGCTAAAGCCCGTAGCGGCCAGGCTCCACCCTAACGGGGAGGAGGTGAAGGTAGGAGAGGGATATGCCACTTGGCATTCTTTGGGCCATTTATCGTATTTCTGCATATATATAAACTGTCGGCATGCTTGAGTGTTTAAATATTCCGCATTGCATTAGAATCATCTTTATTAGGTATAGCGTATGTATATGCCTGCTTGTGGTAATATAGTGCGATAGGGCCTCGGTCTAATCCCATGCCCTGCACATATTTTTTAGGTTTGTTTGCAGATCATGTATGCTCCATGCTTCTATGGTGGGGATTTGCTCAGGCAATCAGATCGAACTCACCTTATCACTTGACTTAAAGTATTTTGCATATCTGAGATTTCGTGTTTTGGTTTTGACCCGGCCTCGTCGTGGAAAGTTGTACTCTAGCTGTTTCCACCTTTTACCTAAAACGAATTTAGCGATGAAGACTTAAAGGACATGTTAAGGGTACCCAATGGCCCTACGATTGATAGGGGGTTTGAAATCCCCACTTTAAAACGCTATCATTTGAGGTTTTGAAACCTCGACCTGTACTTGGATTGTAAGATCCGAACGAAGGTATCCAACCTTCAAAACGTAACACAAATATTTATATTTGGGCCGTTACAAAGAAAAAGGATACAACAAGGAAGAAATGAAGTCCCTGATAAACCCGTCAAAATCGACCTGATCAGTCGACATCGACCATACTAGGGTCGAGCCACACCAAGCACGGTGATCAAAATTGATCACTTTGGAGCTGCAAAGAGCAGTCGACATCGAGGAGGCCTATCGATGTCGACCACCCATGGAGCCCCTCGACTGCACTAGTTGATGTCGACTGCTAGCAACAGTCGACTGATGTGCGCTCAAATTACCATATTTTTCATCTACTTTTACTTCAATTTCTGTCGATATTTTCATGCATATTGGTTGGGAAAGCATAGGATTAGTGTATTTTATGTTTATTTGCCAATTATAGAGGTCTACACGATTTCTTGTGTTATTTTGCAAAAATCGAGGCAAAATCGGAGCGATTTGGAGAAGAGAAGAAAAGATGGAAAGTACTCAAAATCTACTGAGGAGTCGAAATCGACCAAATGACTCGACATCGAGTGCAATTTAAGACCAGAAGTCGAGCTAGAAAGAAGAACAATTCAACTCGACACAGACTAGTCGATATCGACGAAAGCTGGTCGATATCGTGTACCCCAAATCGAGTTATCGACACGAGATCGAGTGCAGAATTCGAGGTCGAGTAGAGCTGGCTCGAGATAGAAGAGAAGCAGTCGATATCGACTGAAGCTAGTCGATATCGAGTGACGCTGCAGAAAGATCCGACGATTTTGATAAAATCTTATCCGAAGAGGTTTACTTCTACATTAAGTCGGAGATCTTTTATCTTTTTATCAAACTTTATATCCTTTAGGGTGAATTCATATTTACCTAAAGTGATTTTATTTATTTACTTTAGCAAGTTTTATCTTATGAATAAGATAGATTTTCTTCTCCTTGGATAGCGAGGTTTTGAAATCTATAATTAGAGCCATTAGGGCTGAGTTTTTCAGGATCCAACCATACAATCCAAGAACAGTTTTTAATTCGGTAGAGAGAGAGAGAGAGAGAAAAGGCCGAGTGAAGGAAGAGAGAGCGAGAGCGGATTTTTCTTTGTTCGGTTGTAATCTTTCGACGTTTTCAATTCAAGTTTATTTTCCAACAATGATGATGATGATGTTTATGGCTATGAAGCGCGAGTAGTTCCCTTACTTCTAGGGTCGGGGTGAGCCCGACGATAGCCCTGTAAGTTTATGCATCAAAGGTATGATTTTTATGCGATTCCGTCTTCTATCCTATATGCATGATTCTTCTATGAAAGTAGTAGGCAATCCTTATTTGCATTATTGAAGCGAAAGCCATCTTATTGTGAATTTGGATTAATTATGAAATTGGATAGTAACACTTAGGGTTTATGCGAGAGCCTCTAAATCACCTAATTGTTAGTAATGAAAGTTATTTGACGAAAAGGCATAATCTTTCATGAATTTGGCATATGCTTGTATGGTTGTCGTTGTGGCATGAGATCCTCGATCTTGGAGGTTTTTAGTTTATTTAAGTTTATATAAATCTGTGATTTTATTCTGTTCATCATACCTACATCATCCTCATATTCTTCGGATGTTTTTTTCGACAAATTGGTGATGTTTTATACTTTCTGGAGAAGACTCGAAATCGACTTTTGTGGTCGATATCGAGTGGCTGACCCGATATCGAGTGTCATACTCAACGTGGACTGTGTTTGTCTGTTTGTAGGAAGTTTTGCTGGAAATCGACTGGAATTGTAGTCGATATCGATTGATCTACTCGATATCGAGTGATCTTCTGAGTCGAAATTGAACGTGATTGCAAGCTTAGGAACCGCTGACACACCTCCTCGTGGATTCCATCCTGAATACCCTACTACTACATCGGGAGGATTTCTTGTAATTTATTTGCTTGGACAGGGAGTTGGTTTATTCATATTTATATATATTCAACTAGTTTTCCTCCTAACATCGACAACACCTGATTTTGAGCCTCTGCGCATATATTTGTTAGTTACTTCCTTTATCCTTTGTTTTACTTTGATTTTTATACAATGAGGACACTATAGATTTTAAGTATGGGGTGGGGGAAGAGCTTATGTGCATTACATGATCTTGTTTAGTTAGTTTTTTGCTTGCATTGCTTCATATTATCGTCTTTTCGGTGAAGTTTTAAAAATGGTCTAGGAATTTATGTTCTCTTTGGATATTATGATTATGTTATTTGATCTTAAAGAATTATCCAAGAAAGGACTCGAACCCCCGAAAACAAATAAAGTGTCATGAAAGTTTTAACAAGACTCGATGATGCAAAAATAGATTTGTTAGAGACATTGCAATTAAATTGCCTAGTAAAGGGAAGTCTCAATGAAGTGCGATTTTTAGAGAAAACCATGAAAGAAGGTAAAATTGAAAATTGCTTTTGACATATGCATGATAAGAGGATGGAAGACTTTATTTTCCATTTGAGCATTATTTGTTCTAGCCATTCATTACCCATGCTTATAAATCTTACATCATATTCTAATCCATATGTGCCTTATGTCATATTTGCCCCACAAATACATATATTTCCCATTTTTATACCCTTTTACCCATCCGGGGAACATGTTACAAAATGGAAGTCGTATTATGGAGATATTATATGGTCGATACGTTGTGAGATTATTATAAAGTTAATGGAAGGAGATTTTTAATGGAAAATTTAATGATAGAAAGAAAATCTGGTCACCTAGGAGTGAGGTGAATCGACCCTGCTTGCGGAGGATAAAATTCACGCGAGATGGGACACAAGGTGAGGAGTCCGAAGCGCTAAGTATCCGGGGACATTCATGACACCCATGTTTGCGGATCGCGAGAAGCCAGTGCTAAAGTTAGAGAGGTAAAAGCCTATAAGTGAAAAAAAAAAGCAAAGAAAGAATCAAGAGGGGATGAGGGATGTGGAAATATCATAAAGGAGAAAGTACATCAAAGAAATAAGAAAGTTTGAAAGTTTCTCCCCGGATTAGCACCACATTGCCTAAAAATAGCCCACCACTATACCTTTACCTTTCATTCCTCCAAAGCTTGCATAAAGTCCTCTTGATTATCATTGTTTTATCACAAGAAAATTTATTTTGTATAACCCCTCCTTTTGTGTGAGATGTTGCTTTTCATTCACATGCACGGATTTGAAGGCAATAGTACCTTTTTGAGGATGGTAACTTATTGTTAGGGTTATATAAGAATGGAACCATGATGTTGAGAGTTTAGTCCTTCCGTTGTATGGCCAATAAAATTATTACTTGGGGACAAGCAAGCTTAAGTGTGGGGTGATTTGATGTCCACTACAATGACATGTTTTATGCCTACATTTAAGCCAATTTCTGTCTTATATTTGCATTATGGTTTGGGAATGCTTTGAATTTGTGTAGTATGTGCATATTTACAAGAAATAGAGGTCTACACAAGTTTTGGTTTAATTGTGCAGAAATTGGAGAAAAATCGAAGCCGAAACGAGAAGCTAAGAATCAATACATGGCCATCGATCTCAATTGATGTACTCGGCATCGACTGAAGCAAGTGATCCAGAGAATAAGTACAAGACAATAGAAGAATGACCACCTACTGGAACAGAGGTTGACATAAACCTAGATCGACCAAGTTTCTCGACATCGACCGAGCTGAAGTGTGTTCGAGGTCGTAGTCGACGTCGACTGGACCTGTGTGCAGCAGTGACGCGTTTTAGCAGTCCGAGTTCGAGGAGTATTACATAAAGCCACATTTTCTATTTTTTTAGATAGATTTACTTCTTATGGGTATTTTCTTATCTACCCTAGGGATATATTTTCTTTTCTTATTAAGTTTAAATCTTCTACTTTAGTTTATCTTCTAGTTTTGATAGAATCACCTCTCCTAGGCTAGCTAGGATTGGAAGGCTATAAATAAAGCCCTTGGGGGGCTGAGTTTAGGATTATTCCAATTCAGAACAACACACAATTAAATAGAGTTTTAGGTTTTAGGAAGCTTTAGGGTTTTGGCGCTTGCGAGAGCTGATGTGCGCTTATTTCACCATGTTTCATGCTTACATTTATTCTGTTTTTTATGCATATTTTATACTTTTGGGTTGGGAAAGTAGTGAATTTGTGTTGTTTGAGTTTATTTGCAAGAGATAGAGGTTTACACGAGTTTTGGTTTAATTTTGCAGTAAACATAACGTTTTAGAGTGAAAACAAGACACTAGAGAAGAGCTCGATCTCGAGCAGAGCCACTCGATCTCGACATGATGACTCGACATCGACTAGAGCACCTAAGGTCAACTGAAGGAAAAGAGCCAGATCGAGACTAAGGCAATATCGCCCATAATCCACCCATTTCGACCGACATGAAGCACTCGACATTGAGTAGTCCACTCGACATCGACTGGAGCAACAGACGCGTAAGAGACGCGTGATGGGCTGGATCTTTAAGAGATTACTTAGCCACGTGATACATCTATCATCTACCAAGATCTTCTATCATTAGGGGTATATTCCAATTATGCTAGGGAATATTACCTTTTTAAATATATTTATTTTAGGATATAATTTAGTTTAGATAGAATTTCCTTTATCAATCTTAGTAGGATTAGCCTTAGGGGCTGGTTTTAGGAATCATCCAATCCACAAGCAATTGTGCAACCCAAAGAAGAGCAAGTAGCGAGTAGAAATAGAGAGATGGAGAAGAAGGCGGTGTTTGGTTGTATGATTGAAGCTTTCAAGTTTAATGAAAAGTTATTTCTTTTATTCAAAAATGCTTTCCCCGATGAGGTATGAGTAGTCGTCCCACTTCTAGGGTCGGGGTGAGCCCAGCAATAGCCATGTAAGTATGCTTGAATTCCTTATTTGATTTTGTGATTTCATTTTCTATCTCGCACTCAATCCTTCATGAGAATTTAGAATCATTCCTTATTTACCTTATATGAAGTGAAAGTGGATTATATATGTGAATTTGGATAGTAATTAGGTTTTGCCTGCGAAAGTTTACTAAAACCTAATTATGAAAAGGATAGAAACAATTAGGTGTTTATGCGAAAGCCTCTATATTCCTAATTAATTGATGATAAAAACATGATCTTTTATGCGATTTAAGTATATATGCATGCATGGTTATTGTCGTGGTAAATCCCTACCTTAGGAGCTTTTAGTTTATATTTACAAAAAACAACAAAAATTCTATCTTTTTATTGTTTTCTTTACTTTACTGTTTTCATTAGTTTCTGTTACAATCTGCGAGACCACTCGACGTTGACACATCTACTTGATATCGAGTACACTGCAACTGAGGAAGTGAAGTCGACGGTATTCTGAGTCGACAAGGAAACACTGACCCCCTCGAGATCAACCATCCTAGTCGATATCGAGTTCTCTTGTTTTTGTTGCATGTTTCACAGATCGACTGAGGACACTAGGAATCGACAACCCCTATCGATATCGACCTACCTAGTCGATATCGAGGCTTCTGGTCGACGTATCCAAGAACTTCACAACGCTATTTAGGAACCGCTGACTCGCATTCTCGAGGATCGATCCTGATTCCCTACTTCTGCATCGGGAGGGAGTCTTGAAATTTATTTTCTTGAGAAGGAATTGGTTTGAATAACATACTTTATTTACATATTTAGATTCCCCTCCTAACAAGAGCCGGTGTTGAGATTGTGAAGAGTTCAAGTTTTTATCTTTTATGCAAGTTCAATTTTCTTTTATTTCAATTATGTCTTTCTCTTCTACCATGAGCGAGTAGTCGCTTTTCTCTTAGGGTCGGGGTGAGCATGACGTTAACCATGCATGCTTGATATGAGTTTGATGTTGATATTTGTTATGTCTTGATCATCTCCTACCTTTTTGTGTTTATCCCTTATCGAAAGAAAAGGAACTCATGCTAACAACTTGGATCATAAACATAAAATTGGTAGAGATAATTAGGTTTACTTGTGAGAGTATATATATCTATTTGTTGGTAACGGCGACAGCTTGTTCCTTTGATGTGATAGTGTAATTGTTCGTCTTATTCTATCTTGTGCATGTGTGGTTAATGTTGTGGTGAACCCTAGCCTTAAGAGTTTCTTTATTTTGTTTAAAACCTTATAAATTGTCCACCAAATCCCTTGTCTTTTCTGTTCAAATCTTCTTATTCATCCTTACATTCTCCATTCATGTTTGCCGACGTTTTTTGTCGTTTTTTTAGTGCTCGATATTGACTGAACAGGTCGTGATCAACTGCATCCTATTGATCAACGGTTTTCTGTGTCGATCGAACACTGTGACTAACTCGACATCGACTGCTCTAGTCGACGTCGATAGTTTCTGTCTTCTGTTTTTTTGTAGGACTTCACTCGAGATCGACAGCCCCATTGACATCGACTGTACCAGTCGACATCGAGAGCTTCTGGTCGACTTCTGCAAAACGTTTGTGCGAACTACTATGGATCCGATGACACGCTTCCTCGTGGATCGATCCTGACCCTTCCACTACAGCGGGGGAGTCTAGAATTTATTTGAGAGGCTAGGATTGATCATATTATTTATATTTTATAATCAATTCTCCCCTACATTACTAACTTTTACACTCTCAACGGAGATCTTGTGGGACGGCAAGTCTTCCTTCGACCCCTCTCTAGGACAAAATTCACCATTCGAGTGTCACGAGACATGAACAATCATTTGTGGTTAACTGAGGGATGGACTACCTTCACGGCAAACCACACCATTTGTCACGACTCAGTGTTACTGTTTACATATGAGGGAAACTTTCAATTTTTGGTGATTATTTTCGATGGAGCCTCGGAAATGGAATTTGAGAGCAATGACAGTGAGTAGGTGCAATAAGGCGATCTTCAGTTTATCAATTTCAAATATTGCGCTTAACACATTTTAATGTATTTGAAGTATTGTAGTTTCAACTTATGAACCTATTTTAAGAGGCATCTCCTTTTTTAAGGGAAAGTGTGATAACACTGAATGAGTTTGCTGTTGCGGAAATTTGATCAACTCATATCGTTTGCATTCGAAAAGCAACACTTACAAAGATTTGTAAAACCGAATGACATAGATTTATAACACTTGAAAATAACATGACGGTTAAAAGGATGAAGACAACATCAGTTGTATATATCAAACTGGACACTTAGTATAAAGGACATGTGAATGTCTCTTCCACATTCCACACTATTCACACTCCACACTATTCAAACAAGGTTAACTTCGGATTCAAGCAACATTTATGTCGTCCACAGAAAGTGCACGTGAGATCGAAATTACCCACGACAGAATGAAGTTTTACCGGCGATTTTCACTACCCACGGTGAGTATTATATATTTCCATTGTTAGTAATTTATTTAGTAACATCTACTATGAACATTTATGTGAGATTTTTGGCTTCACGCCAATGGGAAATAACTTTTGCTTCACGTACATCTTTATGGCCCATGAGAATGAAGACACGTATGCTTGGGTACACAACAACCTTCGTGTTATTCTTCAGGGTAAAGTACCTGATTCGATCATGACAGATCGATAGCTGGGCCTTCTCACGACACTTAGGGTGGTCTTCCCATATGTGCAACACTTATTTTGCTGGTTATATGTAACTCGCAAGTGTGAAGAGGTCGTTTTGAAGATCACCAACTATTTATAACACGTTGTGATATTTAAAAATAACGTTTAGGGTTTATTTCAATCGTCCATAAAGGAGTCTTTCGAGCTATGTCGGTGGTGGCTTCACCGCAAATGGCAGCCCGCGCCTGGGGTCATGGGGTATCTCAAAATAGTGTGGCTCATTCACCGGACAAGCCTTGTTAGATGATAAATCGACCGCATTCTCAACTTCGGTATGAGGACAACAAATAGTTACAAATATCATTTACGCATTTACACGTGTATATCATTCCTAAATTTTGAAATTCGCTCGCCGCCATCACATGTTGCAATATGTGTGCTGAAAGAAGCACTACACTTTTCTACATGTGACTTTTGCATCTTGGTGGATGCCATTCATCGAGTTAATGTATGTCAGATTCATGACCTCCAGACTGCCTTGGAGATAGATAGTTTCAATTGGCCAACGGACGCACACAATGTCCCCTTATTCGAAGAGGTAAAGCACGTAGTTTTGAAGAAGTGTTTCGATTATTTATACAACCATTGGAGGAACGTTGTCAATGGGAAAGTACCTGAATAGTGGACCGACCGATTTTGGAGAGCTTGCTATGGGCTACCCTGCATGATGTTCAGCATTGCGTTGTTGATGGAGTTTAATCTCACTAGACGACATCCATCCATTTTGGAAATATCTGTCAAGGGACGAATCTGACATGTCTTACCCTACATCATATCGTCTTCGTACACTGCCTCCAATGAAGCATGTGACTCGGATCTTCACCCACCCGCACTTGGTAGCGTACGTTCAAAAGGGAGACCCAGGTGGGGAGGAACCCTTGTAGAACGAATCCTTTATGCTATGAGGAAGTTCGACCAAATTTTGTAAGGGAAGAAGCTAGAGCATGTCGCCGTGGTAGATCCCGAACCTCCTGACCTCTTGGAGACGCACAATGCTAGGGTTTCAACTGGGGTCACAACAATGTGGACCCTTTTATGTTCAAGCACATTACAACTGATGTGAACACCATAAGAGATGGTCACTGCAGATATCAAGCTTTGGCACAACTGAAGTTACCGCCAGGGGAGGCACGGTTCACAAATATGAAAGGGTTATTGTGCAACCATTTGGAACGGAATCATCAACTTTACACTTGGTTGTTACATGGGAGGGTATTCACTGCAAGAGTTTTTTGACCTGCAGAATTACCGTCATAGTGGGAGGTGATCAAAGATACTAGATCGAGCGGTCGATCATGGGTCTTGTTTTTACAACAGTCTAACAAGTGCTCCTCGTTGTCTTATCTTGGCACCAGCCTTACATGCCTCCCTACATACACTGAATGACCAAATAACGCCCCTCAAGAGATCACACTAGGGTTGGCATGCATCGGGAACTATGATCATTTTTCCACAGTGAGTTTGATATGTGTTACTCTCGCTTGAATTGTATTTCATCCATAAATTACAAAAATTAACTTCCTACTATACTTATAGCAGATATGGTTATATCTCAATGCTCATTTATCTTTGCCAACGCATAAATAGACGATATACCATCACCCGAGTGTCAATGGATGGGATACTCTATTCCAAGATCAATTTGATAGATTTGGAGCATTGCGGGTTCAGAAAGGTCATCCCATACACCATGTTTAGCAGTCGTGACACAATGCTTAGCTACTGTTGCCCTATTATGTTAGACATTCTAAAATAAAATTCGTATTTATCTATTATAAAAACATTCATATTATCTTATTCCACTTGTTATATATGTTGTACTCCCTCCGTTTCAAAATAAATGTCATTTAACTTTTTGTGCGTTTTTTAAGAAGCTAAAAACTTTATAAAATATTATTTTTTAATCAAATTTTTGTTTATAAATTGATACTTATTAGTAATAAATATCAATTTGTAAAAAAAATTTGATTAAAAAAATAATATTTTATAGAGATTTTACCTCCTTAAAAAACGTGTAAAAAATCAAGTGACATTTATTTTGAAACGGAGGTAGTATAAGTTTAACTATACAATTTTCTTTGTCTTATTTTTTCTTGTTTCACACATCTGTACGTTCTATAGATTCAATTATACGATTTTCTTTACAAGAAAAACATTTCATAGTGGATAGAAATAGTACTGAAATACAACGTCTGATTGGACGTTATGCAACGTCTAAGTGAACATAATACAACGTTAAATTAGACGTTATAGTTCAATTTTTCATATTAAAACGTTCAATTGGACGTTGTTCTCTCGCCGATCCGCCCCGTCTTGTTGTAGGGTTTACAATGTTGTATCTATCAAGTTATAAAATACAATTGAATATTATAGTGTAACTAACCCTAGAACGTTGAATTCGACATTGATTAATAAATTTAAAGCACGGATTTGAAGTGAATATAGAGACACTTGTATCGTTATCGTTTTTATCATCGTGAACAGAAGATGAAGTTATATATAGTACTCCTCATTATGTGTGACAGAATCACACGCAACCAGGAAATCCAAGAAACTTATCAATATTCAAATCGAAGCAAAGCAAACCGACAAACTGCAGATGGCGTTCAAAAAATAATTCATACGGAGGAGAGATATGTTCACAACCAATTTTTCGTACCCACCCAAAACCAATTAAAAGTCTGAAAAAAAAAGAAAAAGAAGAAAAAAACAGAGGATTAAAAACAAAAGCTGCTGCAAACTATACAACCACCAAAATTTTACCCCAAATACCTCCAATCTACACGTACCCTAAACATCCAGTATGGTGGGCCCTTGTCAGCCCATCACACGCTTACACACTCAATTATTTGCCACGTGTCAGACCTTGGGTCCCACCACCGTCTCCTTCCTTCCCACCTCCCTCCTCTTTTTTTTTTTTTTAACCTCTTCTACTGTTCTTTTGACTTCCCTCAGGCCTCAACTCAATAATTTAAGAAACAGAGTCCCTCATAAATTAATCGGATCCGTATCTTATTAAAATAGCAGTATTTCAAAGGGGTATTTTTCAATTTCCGTTCCCACCTTTCGTGATTATTATTACGAGTATTATTATTTATTTATTTATAATTATTTGTGCTTGATTAATTCCATAAAAATCAGTTCTATCCCCCTTTTCCACTTTTTGCTTCACTTTCACGATTTCCGGGTTTGGGCTCTCTCCAATTGGTTCCCCTTTCTCTATCCGATTACGGATCTCTCCATTCCTTTATATATGGTGGGGATCGATTGCTTGTCTAAATCCAAGGGGCACACTCTCTGAATCGCAAGATGGGAGGGTGCGTATCGGCGCCGATTGCGTGTGCGGGGAGCGAGGGGAGGAAGACCGGCAAGAGCAAGACCAGGTCGAAGAACAGGTCGGCTCCTGGAAGACGACGGGGAGTTATTAAACGACGCGTTTCATCTGGCTTGTCTGATTCATCTTCCCTTGATGCTTACAACAATAAGAAGCTCGACAGGTCCGCTCGCGCCTCCACGGATCGCGGATTCATCAATCCCACGTTTCAAGGTTCGGTTTCTGGTTCTTGGCCGTTTTGATTTGTGCTTATTGTTGTTCTTCACTAATCTGTCTCTTCTAGAAGCTGATATTTTGCGGTAGCTCAACTGTTCAAATCTGATTTTAGTTGCTGATTCAATCAATTAACTAGTATGTCTTGAATTAATGGTGTTCATAGCTGAACCTCTGTGTGGTTGCCCTGCATTTTGGGGATAACAAAGTTCTGATCTTTGTTAGGGTTTTGGAATTTGGGGATTGGTCCTGCATAGTACTGACCATTATTAGGCTATGCAGAAGCTCAATTATGTAACTTTTGTAGGCAATGTTGATGATATCTTGGTCCCCTCCTAGTTGCTATATAGGATCTTGGTGGATAAAAGGTTGTCAAGTAACTGTCATCGTCATCAGTTACTCCATCCATTCCCTATGCTCGGCACTGATTATCGCACTTAGGATCTAGTTTTTGGGTACAAAATTTGGCGAACTTGAAATCACAATATAGCATACTTTTGATACAGTAGGTGTTAATGTTCACTATATGGGACTTACTCAGTTATCCTAACAGGAAGCACCGAGGAGTGGTTTGATTCGGTCACAGTGTTTGAGTCCGACTACGAGGAAGATTTCCACAGTGTGCCAGATGGTAAGATTTCCGTAGCAAGGATAAAGTGGCTTTGCGCGGGTTTTAGTGTGTAGCAACTCGTCCACTGATAAGCAACTGAACACAGGTGAAGCACGTTACTCGGTCAGTGACTGCGGTAGGAGTTCCACTGAAGCAAAGCATCCGGTGTTCCTTGATGAGATTGCCTCGTCTGCTGATGAAAATGCCGGGAAGGAAGAAAGGCTATTTGACAATTGTGGTATCATTCCTCACAATTGCTTGCCTTGCATTGCATCCACCGTCCCTTCGATTGAGAAGCGGAGCTCGAGCCCTACAAGCGCAAGGAAGAAGGCAGCAGTAAAGCTTCCCTTTAAATGGAAAGACGCACATGCCAATTCAGCTTTATGTGAGAACTCATACCTATTGGTTGGCTTTCTTAGTTGTGTTTATATTTTCTAGTGCCATTTGATTGCATAACCCAGCCTTGTTTTTCTTCGTATTTTGTTAGTTTCGTCAAAGAGGCTTCTGCAGAGACCAATAGCGGGATCTCAAGTGCCATTTTGTCCAGTCGACAAGAGCCTGCTTGACAGTTGGTCACAAGTTGATCCTGGTACATTTAGAGTTCGTACCCGGAACTATTTTAGGTAAGATATCAGGTATTTTATGAGCATTTCAGCGATCTATGGCTTGTTTACGATTTTCAAGACTCTTTGTTTTTGTTGCAGGGATAAGAAGAAGGATTTTGCTCCAAGTTGTGCTGCGTATAACCCATTTGGAGTTGATGTATTCTTATGTCCTAGAAAAATTGAACACATTGCCCGCTTTGTGGAGCTTCCAGCTGTAAATTCTTCAGGGAACTTCCCTCCTATTCTTGTTGTAAATGCTCAGGTATTGATCTCAGAACGTCTTGATTGTGTGCCTAAATTTGAGTTTCATATTCAATTCAAGAGGGTATTTATGTATTTGGTGTTTGTACAGATACCGTTATACCCAGCCACAATTTTTCAAGGCGAGACGGATGGAGAAGGAATAAGCATAGTCCTCTACTTTAAGCTTAATGAATCTTTCTCAAAGGAACTTCCCTTGCATTTCCAAGAAAGTTTAAGGGTAAAATATGTCTTTTGGACTTGTTTTATTGAATGGGAAAAAGATTTGATCTTGTTTCATGCACATCAGGGATCCATTTCTCGCCCTGTCATGGTCAGCTTCTTATTAGTATGGTGATTTTCCATCTTTTTCCAACAGAGGTTGATGGACGACGAAGTTGAAAAGGTGAAAGGTTTTCCAGTGGACACAATTGCACCTTTCAGGGAAAGGCTAAAAATTTTGGGACGTGTAGCCAATGTTGATGAACTTCCTTTAAGCGCCGCAGAAAGGAAGCTCATGAACGCTTATAACGAGAAGCCTGTGCTCTCCCGTCCTCAGCACGAGTTCTACTTGGTAAGCTATGTTCAATCAGTCACAATAATGGATGGGTTGGATTACTGAATCATACTTGTTCTATTTTATGGTTGACTAATTTTGTTTGATCTCACAACTCATAACGTAATTTGTGTATTGTTTTCTTACAGGGTGAGAACTACTTTGAAATTGATCTAGATATGCACAGATTTAGCTACATCTCAAGGAAGGGATTCGCAGCATTCCTAGACAGACTAAAGGTGTGCGTGCTCGATTTTGGCCTCACGATACAGGCAAGGATTTGTTTATTTATTTTTTGTAAAATTGATCATTGAATTCACTAAGCTGGATGCTAACTCTTCCCCGTCTTCTTTCTTGATTCGTTTTGTAACCAGGGGAACAAAGCCGAAGAGTTGCCAGAGCACATCTTATGTTGCACACGGTTGAATGGAATTGATTACGCAAACTACCAGCAACTGGGGCAGAATCATCTGCATATATGAAACTTGGGCAAGTGTTGTAATGTTACAAGCTCTATTCGATCTGTAATAATAATATATATACAAAAAAAAAATCCCAAATCTTCATAAGCATTTCTTTCAAGGACTGTTTGTTGCTGGCTGTGCAAGTGCGCGCTAACAAGAACTTGAAACTCGAAAACCTGCCTGCAAGGTGGGTGGCTGCATCAATTGATTCCTGGACCAAATTGGTGGCTTTAGAAGCTGCATTCAATCACTATCCATGGGTGCTTCACTTTGAAGGAAGTGCCAAAGGAAGAAAGAAACAACCTTTGTACTCCAAAAGAGATGATTCCTTGTTATTTTTTAGTATGTAGATTCAATCTTTTTTAGTACCAGATTAAAATTGTTGTTTCTAAATGAGATTAATGCAACTGTATGGGTCGTATTTCTGTTCATATCTATTGGAGCAGATTTTTTTTCCCCTTGTTAAAAGCAAACCCAGTAGGAAATTGTATCCTTGTCATTATCATTGGATGTGTATTGCAGAGTATTGGAGCCTTGGAGGGGTGAGTCCAATGCAGACTCAGCAACCAAAAAGATAAAAGTGTCATAATCGCACAAGTACTTGGAAAGATTTTTTATTTTTTTTTGGGTGGTGGGGGATAAGCTTGATTTATGTTTTTCAACTCATCATATCCACAACTTTATATCATATCAAAATAGTATACAAGTTGCTTAAATACTCCCTCCGTTCGGCAAAACATGTCATTTTAGGGTGTTATTTTTGTTCAAAAAAACTTGTCATTGTAGATATTTTGCACTCCACTTTACAAAAATGCCCTTGACATGATTGATGGTTTGTTAGTTGTAGTTTTCGATAAAGTAAAAAAGGAGGGTAATAATTGGGGGTAAATTAGTATATTTGTTAATTGTCTTAAAACTTGTGAAATAAGCTAAAATGACATGTTTTGCCGAACGGATGGAGTATTAAATAGTATACAAGTTACTTAAATATTGTTCTTTTCCCCCTCTGTACACAAGGAGTCATTGAGGCATACTATAGTACCCCTATTTTTTAGAAGGTTATAGCTAGACCCTTAAACATTGTTTACACAATTAAAGTTTATAACATTTTTTAAAATCTCAGATCAGCCTGTCAAGTTCTTAAGCTAAAATGGTGAGATCATAAGCAAAAAAAAAAATCATGGGTGAATTTGGATTACTAAAAAAAAATTGGCTATTAAATTCATAGTGAACTAGTTCTTTTCCCGAACCTTGTTCGGGTTTTTTCATAATATTTTCGATCGAGTTTGACATATTAAACAAAATATTCGACACATCAATTTTCGACTAACATATTGTCCATGCATCTCGTCATGTTGTTTTTTGAAATTTTCTTTTCTTGAGATGATCAATACTTCAAATTTGACAAAAAAAATAGTAAATCAACCGTTTCCACGCTTAAACCTTATAGTTTTTGGCTTAAGAAAATTGAGTTTGGATCCTCTATGATACTTTATCTACTACACATCATGTTACACATTTTAAATTGGTCTAAATTATAAACCGATTTGATAAAGATATCTTAAGGATGTATAAACCCTGCATAGCTAAAGAATAAAAAAATATTTAGTGTGTGTTTTTTATAATGTCTTAGACCCTTAGAGCAAGCCCAACAACATTTGTAAAAATTCTCTAAAATAGAGATTAAAATGTCAAAATCTCTAAAAAAATTCACCCTAACTCCAACAGGTTCTCTATTTTACAAATTTTTACATTTATTATACACTATAATAAATACAAAATATATACGGAGTAATATACTAAATGCATTTATTAAGGATATTTAATTCTACCATTCTAAAAACAACATTTAAACTTAATTCCTAACACAAGCCCCCTTTAGCCACAATCTGCAGTTTTCCTTCTTAAGGGGTTTCCTATTGCAAAAGAAGATACCATTCCCGAACCCCCTTAGCCACAAGTTGTAGTTCCCTTCTTGTTTAACATCAGGACTACATTTTTCAAAAGGTGTCTTCTTATTCATTGGTGTTGACAGGAGATGAACTGAAGGCATCAGTCAATTGAATGTGATTTTACACAAGTAAACCAAGCTTAATAATCTAAATTGATCAACCAACCACATCATGAGTTTGAAGGCATCAAACCGAAGATATAAATGGTTCAAATTGAATAAACCTTTTCCACATTATTATTAGAGGTTTTAAAAGAGCAAACCAGTGTCATACAAATCCAATAGACCTATTCTTGCTAATACACCCTTAAAAGACAGAAACAAAATTGTATTTTATTATTGGAAATTGGCAGCAAGAATTATATATATAGGGGGAGGTTCAAGTGAAAATAAGGCTTACCATAGAAACCCCCTTATGGTGGAAACTTTTAATCTCAACCCTTCTTTCTGAATCAAGGGTTGTTAATATGCGGTGGCAATTTTGTAATTTTTAGGATGTTTAAGTCTTTTTATTTAAAAAAAGAAAAAGCAAACCCTTCCCCTCATTAGATGGAATCTCTGATCGGGCTTGAAGGCTTGAAGCAAACCCTTCCCCTAATCCCCTCATGCCTCAGCCTCCTTCCGAATCAAACAGACTGCACCTGCTGCCGCCCTCCCTTCGTCCGCCCTCCCGTCGGCAAGCCTCTTCCCTTCGGCCGCCCTCCGCCTCTTCCCCTCGGTCGGTCTCACCTTTTTCCCCTTTCGCCCAGTTAGTCGGATGACTCGGGGACGATTGTCTAGAGGGTTCAATTGAAGACGAAGGTTCAACCGAAGACGAAGGTTCAACCGAAGACGAAGGTTCAACCGAAGACGATTGTCCAGAGGGTTCAATTGAAGATGAAGGACGAAGACTAGTGGGATTTGATAGGGGACTAGAGCACGGTACTGGTCAGGGGCAAGAGCAAGGTTCTGATTAGGGGGCGAGAGCAAGGTATGGTTTGGATTTTGATTTTGATAAAAAAATAATTAGTTGGATTCGATTAGGGCTATGGTTATTGAGTATGCTCGGATCTGATTTGGTTTAACTATTCTGATTTGATTTAGCTATGGTTATTGAGTATGCTCATCTAATTGATTTAGCTGTTCTGATTTGATTTAGCTATGGTTATTGAGTATGCTCATCTAATTGATTTAGATGGTCTGTAAGTATGCTTATCTAATTTGATTTAGATGCTCATCTAATTTGATTTAGATGTTGTCTGCAAATGATAGATTAGAACCAAAATTGGTAAACCGTCACTTTAGGGGAGATTGGAGTGATCAGAATATCTATTTTTTTTGGGTCAGCTGCTCAGAATATCTATTAAAGAAACAGATCATATTGCTGCACACTTTAGGTAAATTAAAGGGATCTAAAGATGGATCCATTATTCAGTATTCACAAATTGCCTTGGTGGAATTGGATATATTGAGAAAAAACACAAAAAACTTCTGAAGTGAAGTTGTTGCACCTCCTGCACTAGCAGTAGCAATCACATTGGCACCAAGTTTATTTTTACCTATCAATTATTTCAATCCTTTTGCAGTCCAGTATTCCATCAAGTCCCTTGCTGATTTTATTGTCATCATAATTTTTATTTTTCCCATCAATCATATTGAGAAGTGAAGTTGAGAAGATTGTGAAGTGAAATTGAGAAGTGCAACATGAGTTATGGGTTTATGATTATCTTTTCAAGTCTATTAGCTCAAAGGAAGAGCAATGTGTTATTATACACATGATATGGGTTTGAATCCCGTATAGACTCTCTACACAGCAGATCTAAAAATTAAACAGAAGCAATCTGAAATAGAAGCAATCCGAAACAGAAGCAATCTGAAATACATAAACAACCTGAAAATATAAGCAATAAAAACAGAAGCAATCTGAAATCCATAAACAACATGAAAATATAAGCAATCAAAACAGAAGCAATCTGAAATCCATAAACAGCCTGAAAATATAAGCAATCAAAACAGAAGCAATCTGAAAACAACAACAATCTGAAACAAACAGACTCAACAAGGAATTCAAATTCAAATGATAGTTGAGAAAAAACAGAAAAAACATTACACAAACATAGATTCGTTTTTTTAATCACTTCTTGGAACAAGTGCGACTGTTATGGTTTCCTTCTCCACATGTTCTACAAAGTCTTTCTATGCATAAAAGGTCACAAAAATAAGAAGTAAACTATGTGAAAAATAATAGGTAAACTATGTGAAAAGTGTGTACCTGCATGTCTCTCTAAACCTCTGTTTGTCTTTAACTGAGACACTGAAGAGAGGGATTTATGGTCTGATAAGGATTGGCGATGCCTCTGTATCTCAACTGCACCTTCATATCGCATCCAAAACTCCACTAAACTGAGATGGGGATTCGTGAAGTTGCAAAAGAAGTTGTTCTCACTTTCAGATCTCGAAGTTGTCCTCATCACTCTCCCTAGACACAAATCCTTCAAAAACGCCGGTATCCACATGCTCCTAATTTTGTATAGGCTTCCCAACCAATCATTCTTTTCCAAGTGGTACTCAGCAATGATAGAATTCCATCTCGACTCAAACTCTTCTGTCGTTTCTGAATTATATACACATGCCTTAAATTTGGAATTAAAACCAACATCACTCCACAAGGAAACTCCTACCTTTTCCGAAAGCTTTCTCATTATATGCCAAAGGCAAAATCTATGAGAGGTAGTATCAAAAACAAGTGGAATCGCAACCTTCATAGCAGGATCCTGATCTGTGATTAAGCATATAGGTTTTTGGCCTCCCATTGCTTCCAGAAACTTCTCAAACAACCAAACAAAGCTCTCTATTTTTTCTGACACAAGCAGCGCAGCTCCATATGTGATGCACCCCCTATGGTTATCAATTCCGGTGAAAGGCGCAAAAATGATCTTGTACCTATTGGTATCATATGTTGTATCAAATGACACTGCATCACCATATACTGCATAATTTCTTCTCGACACACCATCACTCCAAAACACATTTTCCAATCTACCATCATCATCGACTTCATATGCAAAATAAAAGGAACCATTCACTTCTTTCTTCCTTCTCAAATTATCAATAAACATTTGAGCATCAGAATCCTTTATGAAGGTTTTCAAATCCCGTTGAAAATTCTTCAAATCTTGTTGGCTACATCCAACATTTTGAAAACCACCAACTTGTTCCTTTATAATGCGATGAGATTTACTAGCGCCAACATTTGAAACACTCAATGACTTAAACAATGTACGATGGACACTAGTTATACCTCTTTTTGATCTTAACATGTGCTTTTTGGAAGGAGTTGCAAGCAAATGTGTATGAGCTTCATGAAATTTGTACACAACATATTTACCACCATCGGTTCTTCTAAATCCTACTAAAGCATTACATCCTTCCCTTGTCAATTTTCGATTTCGTTGCTTTCCATTATGTTGTTTTTCTTTCCCCTTATTAGTATCTTCCTTAAAGCCTTCCTTTGAACAACGCAAGTATCTATACCTAACATCACCAAGTTTATCTTTTCTAGCAATGGATTTCCTCATGCTAAAACCAACATGATGAGCATAAGATTTGTAGAATTCCTCACATTGGGCCAATGTTTCAAACTCCATTCCCTCCTTGGGCTTCAACTCTTCATCGCATTCCGGAATCCATTCTTTCATGACAATTATTGCCCCTTTGTCGATTTTTGTCGGTGTTTGATCACTCACTCCTTCAAGATCGACATTAGCATTATAATCTATCAAAATAAAAAAAACGTTGTTAGTTTAGGAATATCTTTCTCAATCACAAATTTTGAGAACCTTGTATTTCTGAAAATTCTTTCCTAAGCTATTGAACCCTAAACCGAAATGATAATAATTTGTGCTTCTAGAATACATCTAAACCTATTAAACCCTCAACAAACACTAGTAAATGAAAATTTTGGAAATCTTACCTGATTGAATGGCAACACAGTCACTTGAATCGTTTCCCGACATATCTAAATCGCTCTCCGACATTGAAGATTAGGGCAAAGAGAAGAGGTGACTGGAGAAGTTGGCGGAAAGAGATGGGCGGAAAGAGATGACCAGGTGGGCGGAAAGAGATGGGCGGAATGAGATGACCGGAGAAGATGCGGTGAGGCAGTACCGGAGAAGAGGCGACGACTTCGAGCGGAGAAGATGGAGGAAGGAGGCACGTATACAGTAGATCGACTGAAAGAGCTGCTTTGTTTTTTTTTTTTCCTTTTATTTTTTGTTATTAAATGAGTGAACTATTAAGAGCCATTGATTGAAATTGGACGGTTAGGATTAAAAGTTTCCACCATAAGGGGTTTCTATGGTAAGCCTTGTTTTCACTTGAACCTCCCCTATATATATATATATACACACACATGCATGTTATTGTATCTGTTAAAGGTTTTGCTGCAAGAATTGCATCACAAAATTAGGTGGTGCTGCTATAGCTAGTGCACTTACTATCTACTACGCGAATTATAGTGGAATTCAAAACTTTTCATGTGATGCCAAATTTGGTAAATAAGTTTACTTTCTTACCACTACCGGCCAGTGTGTGTTTCAGTCTTGTCTAACTACAAATTTGAGTAGTTTGATTATTTGGAGTAGGGGTGTGCATGATTCGGTCCAAACCGAATTTTTGGGCCGAACCAACACAAACCGAACCGAACCGAACCTAACCGAAGTTTTTCGGTTCGGCTTTCGGTTCGAGAATTTTCATTTTTTGGTTTCGGTTCGGTTTGTGTTCGGTTTCGGTTCGGTTTGTGTTAAACCGATTTTTTTTAAATATTCCAATATATATAAATATATTACTTTTTATACACTACATAAATTATATATATTACTTTTTATACACTACATAAATTATATATATATATATATATGTATTTATACACTTTATAAAATATATATACACTATACAGTGTATATATACACTAATACACATATTGTCTTGTGTGTGTAGTGTGTAGTGTGTATATATACACATATATAAAGTGTATATACACACATATATACACTAATACATTTATTATTTTTTTGTTCGGTTTGTGTTAAATCGAATTTTTTTTTAAAGATTTTTTTTTTAAATTTCTTTTTATGGAAATTCGGTTCAACTATGTTAAAACCGAACCGAACACAAACCGAACCGGCAAATAACCGAACCGAACCTAATGCTTTCGGTTCGGCTTTCGGTTTTGAAATTTTAAGATTTTCGGTTTCGGTTCGGTTCGGTTCGGCCCGGTTCGGTTCGGTTTTAGACCGATGCACAGCCCTAATTTGGAGCTTAAGCGTACGTTACATGATTAGAAGAAATTGGCCGAAAGGGACAGGAAAAAAGAGAAGTTGTCTTGAGTACAACTTATTCTTGTCACTGATCAGTTCACAAATTACTTGAAAATATGAGATTTTTGTTGAAGCCAATTGAGTCTGTACTAATTAAGTACTACAGTATATATATTAATCTTTAAATTATACAGTACAGTACAACAAACCTCTGAATCAGTTGACAAATTAAGGTTAGTGCGTACAGTACTACATATATATATATATATATATATACATATACATATATATATATATACTTCATATATGCCATTGTTTGAAACGTACTCTTTAGATTAGTTGGTTGCCTCAAATGATTTGTTACTTGACAGAATTAAAATGTACAGTATAAATTAAATATGGGCAATTTGATTGTACTTTGAGAGTTGCTTTGATTCATATACTTGTTGAACATGAATTAGGGTTCTTCTCCCTGCAATCACAATGACAGATACCTTCAATTAAAATTGTGTGAGTGATAAAAAAAAATACCTAAGCAAAAGCCCTGAATTATCAATTAGAAAGCCCTAAAGTTAGAAACCAAATTTGCAAACAGTTGATTTTAGAAAAAAAAAATTCCAACAATTGACTAAACAAAAGAGATGGAAAGCAAAGATGAACCTATGAAACAATGGTGGCAGTCATCTCAAAACCCTATCGGGCTTACAGGGCTTTTGTCAGAGACCGAAAACAATGTGGTGGCTCATCGACAGCCAAAACCTCTAGAAGTAGCTTCTCGGTACCTCTCGAAACACAAAAAATAAAATGGTGAATACCAACCTTAGTTCCCAACAATAGCAATTACAAAAGGCAACTGAAAAAAGAACTAAGAAACCAAGCAAATATCAAAGAAAAAGACCTCGAGATATTGAACTTGATAGACGATACAAGTGGAAGCAACGAGGAAGACGTTGGCGGCGTTGGAAATGGCAACGTTGATGGATTTTAGATGAGTAGATCGATCTGGAAGAGCTTGAGATGCGAATCCGCTCCTTTTAGGAGCATTTCTCCCCTGACCAAACCAGGAAGAAAAAAAATGAATAAAAATCAATCAAATTTGCCTTGAAACTTAGAATTTGAACAAATTGTGAAAAGAAAAGGTGGGAATGAAGAAAAAGGGGCTAATTGTTCCCCGAACTCCTGCACCCAAACCCTTGATTAAAGGTTTGCGATTGCAATTGCCTAATTTTAATACCAAATTAGAGCTCTCGTATTAAAGCTCGCTGTCAATGCCTAGAGAAACAAAATGAGAGAATTGAATACATGAATTCAATCTCCTTTCAACTAATTCTAGCATAGCATCCGTAATTCAAGCAAGCGGAAAAACAGAATGAGAGAATTACTTACAAATTGCCGGCCATGGTCAATTTCAAACTCCTCCTCGCCCTCAAAATAATCGTCATAAGCCAGCCTCCCGAAACCCTTGCTCGGCAGTAACCAAAAAGAGAGAGATATTACCCGTGCAATTAAGAGAGAGTGTGCAGCCTCCCTTCGTCGTCGTCGACTACGCCACCGCCCACTAATCGCCCTCCTCCCGGCGCCGACCGATTGCGCCTGCCTCCGGCAACGACAACTCTTGTGAGGAAGAAGATAATTGGGACTTGGAGGCAGTTGAATGAAAAGGACGTGGAGAAGAGGCCTGAAAAGTTTGGCTTTTAATTTTGCTCAATCGTGAATAATTGGCTCATTCATTAACAAAGAGGCAGTTCATACTTGTGTTGAATTAATAAGGACGTGGAGAAGAACGATTTGAGGAACTGAGGAAGAACATGAATCCATGGTTACTTCAATTTCAGAAAGGGGATTTGAGGAGTTGAAGAGAACGTGGGTTAAGAAAGTAATTTCTTAGGGGTGGATTTTTTTTAAAGGGAAGGGAGAACGTAGAGAAGGTTTTTTTTTTTAAACTGCTCGTATTAGGGTTTTTTTTATCTTTTCAATGGCTCAGATTTAGGGCGTGCTCGGCAAAGGATTTTATGGGATTGTTGGGGTTTTAAAAAAAACAAGAAGCTCTGGAGATGTTTGGCAGGTAATACTTTGGAGATGGAGGTGGAGCTTGAGGAGGTTATGGGGGGTTAAAAATGGCCCATAATCCTACCCTTTCATCCCAAGGTTGTGGAGATTGTCTCCAACGACAACCCCATCTTGACATCCTTGTCCCTGTTGCCCTGCCCTCGTCTCCATCCATCCACGTACGCCATGGCTTCCACCCTCATCTCCAGCGCACCTTCGTGCTCCAGGCCTCCCTTCGTGCTCCAACGATCTCCTCCCCGTCCTTCAAGAGCCGGAATCCGATGAAGATTGGGGGTTTTAAGGAGAGAAATTGAAGATTGGGGTTTTAAGGAGAAGCAACGACCTCCTCTCAGTCGAGATGAAGAGATGCACGGCGACAACGAGATGCACGGAGGATGGAACGACGCTGTTCCCTTTTCCCTCGGCGCCGGGATCGACAGACGCTGTATCTTCTCCATGGGTACAGCAGATTCGATTTTACAAAAGGGCAATGAGAGAGGTTGAAGATGAGGGCAATTTTGTCATTTCATGGTTAATCAACAAAAATAACCTTATACCTACCAAACACTCTACCGGGATTATTTTAAAAAAACAATCTCAACCTCTTTCATCCTCATAACTCATACAATAATCTCCACCTCATATAACCCCTTAAAAATAATCTCCACCCCTTAAAAAATAACCCATTGCCAAACTCGCCCTTAGACTTGATTTTGCTTCTTTTTAATGGCTCAAATTTTGCCACGTGGCTCAATATTTTAAAAAAGAGTTGCTTCTGAATTTATATGTGTTAGGGGTGGATTTGGATTATTCACGAACAAAAAGAGAATTAAAGGAAAAAAAAAAAGAAAAAGGGTGGGGGTGAGGGGTGAATGAGAGGAGCAACTCTAACTGTCGGTTATTTTTTTATGGTTGAGATTTATCCAAATTCACCCATGAATTTGATGGCCAAATTCATAGGATCTAACTCCACACAACAAGCACCATTGCTCTAGACTTGTATAAAAAAAACACACCATTGCTCCAAATAGCTTCTCATGTGCTTGGACGCATCCATTAAAATTTATTACATTTTGCCTCAAAATTAATTACCACTTTAATATATATATTTTCTAATTATAATTAAAATATTTTCATTTAAATTTATTAATTACACATTAACAGATATTCTAATATATATTTTCCTCTAAAAGTTTTCACAGTTTTATAATTGAACTAGTGCAGTCCCCGTCCCCTGCACGGGAATATGTTAGCACAATATTATAAAATTATATTTATTATCTATAAAAAAATCTTATTATAAATATAGAAATAAATAAATATGAATTACATTATGATAATTAAACTAATAACTAGAAATATAAGATTAAAATTAATCTAGATCTAAATAACTCATTCTCCTAAAAAATAATATAGATATAAATAAAATAACTATGAAATAATTAATTTTGATATAAATAATTCTTTCCACAAAAAATAATCGATATATAAATAAATAACACCTATCAAATATTTTCTACTATGTATCTATTAATATTTTTGGTAATTATGATCACTGTTCTAAAAAAACCCCTTCAATGCCCGTCTAGACCCCCACCTAAACCCCTTACCTCACTCCTCCGCCAAAGCCTTCAAGGTCACCAAGACCCGCCTAGACCCCAAAGACTTGCCATAAAATTCGTCTATATGGAAATTAGGTGAACCTAATTTCTTTTTAGGTCCCGTCCATATGGTGTAATTTATATATAAACCGTCCATTGGATACATTATTTATAATCCAGATGGAGATACACTTATATGGCAATTTGTATATCTATATATGCCAAATTTATTACTATTATTGCGTTTAATTATATTGATATATCTATTTCCTTATATAATATTTACTCTTTTATAAGATATTCTATTTATTCAATTATGAGTTAATGGTAAAATAAAATAATTATTTTTAATTATATAGATTAAAACTATCCTATTATTTTTATTAGATTTCCTTTTTGACGGGGGAAAGTTTTGCGAGATGCACCCACGTGCCGCCACGTAAGCAGATGCACTCACGCGCCGCCACGCAGGTAACAATGCATCGGTTTTAGTATATGTATATAGATTTTTATTAAATAAAAGGATAGTATCTTAAAAGGAAATTGTGTACATATTTGTTACTAATATTTTATTCCTGGTTCAATATTATTGGTTTTTTTAATTCCCCTCTTTTTTATTAATATAAAAGAAAATTAATTTAGAGGTAGAAATTTTATTTTATTATTGTATTTTTTAGGTCTATAATTTAAAGGTGGAGTCTTTTTTGGAATTTAGGAAATGTTTGTGAAATTTTTTAACAAAATCATGTGCAATAAAAACCATATGCAATAAAAACATAAATCGCTACAATTCAAAATTTAGCTACACAATACAAAACCGCATACAATAAAAACCTTGAATTTTTTTTATTGTTTAAGTCCCAAACCAGATGTGTGTAAAAGTCTGTACAACTTCTTGTTAATACCCTAAATCACTTCTTGTTAAAATATTAAATCACATGTATAAGTCATGAACCACATATAAGTCAAGGTCTGAACCACTGCTTGTTAATATCTTGAACCATTGTGAGTAAATATCTTGAATCAAGTGTTGTACAAGTTCTGAAGCACATTTGAGTAAAGTTTAAACAACTTCTTGTTAATATCTTGAATCACTTTTTGTTAATATTCTGAACCTATTCTTGTTAATATCATGAACAACATGTTGTTGGGATAGGTGTTCTTCGCCAATAAACACCTCTTCGGAAGAAGCCAAACTCCCTATTTGGGTCCCAAATCCCGCTCTGTGGGTTCTAATCACCACCTCAACCACCATTCTCTCCATCTCCGGTCGTCTTTGGATGTCACGACGCCACCACTCCAATGATGCCCATATCCTATGAAACCCTAAATCCGATTTCCTTTCTCGGATTTTCGTCGATTACCATTTTTCGTTGGGGCTTTTGTAGATTTGAGGCTATTGTCTCAGTTTCTGCACTTGTTCTTGGCAAATTTTGGGCGGTTTCTTCCCAAATCTTAAACCGGGGTTCGATTCGTCCGCGTGCACTGTAGCCCTAACCCGCCGCCTCCCCGATCCTCATCACTTCCACTTCGATGGGGTTGGATGTCGATTGTTCCCTCATCCCTGCTCCCCGGTCCTCTCTAGCCGTCGGCGAGTGGTGGCAGCACCTCGTCGATTACCTCGCCTCTGTGGCTTTCACTTCCACTCTTGTTCTTTGGTGGCCCGAGGCTTCTCTCCCTGCTGCCTGGGCTGTCCGACAATGTCGTCGTTGCTTGCTACCGTCTTCGCCGGCTTCCCTTGGTGGCGTTCCAACTCGCCGGTCGGATTTCTGGAAATTTGGTCCTGGTGCTCTGCTTCTTGGCCTTCGGTGTTGGTTGGCCCGTGTGACCCGGAGAATAGACCCGACTCTTTCCTTTGGGCCCAAGACTTATCCTTGGGCCCAAAGCAGCCCTGAAAAGAAAAAGAGGGAAAAAAAACTGGATAATCATTATATATATACATATTTTTATTATTATATAATTGGAGACAAATATATTGATAATTTAATAAATAAATCAAACTTAATAATTTCTTCTATTTATTTATTGGTTAAAATCCCGCAAGGTATCAAACCCCGCTCATATGAGTGTATATTAAAACCCGTCAAGGTAATTTAAATTCCGCTAGGGTTTCCGGGTGCTATTTATCCAAGCGTTGTGGGGCTCTGCGTTGGTGTGGCTTGGCGTCTCTTCTCCTTGGTTTTGGTTTTGGCGTTTGGATTCGGGATAGGTTGGGGTCGTGGTAGTGTGTATCGTGGTGTCTCCTCTTTTCGGGTCGAATGCTTCCCTGGAGTTACGTCCTCACTGCCCACGGGATGATTGGATCCTGATATACCGTTGACCTAAGGTTCTACTTCAGAGTGGGGCTTGGCTTCGACCGTCATCTTCTGCCACTTCCTATTTTGTTTAGGCCTAATTGGTTTCGCTTGTTGTAGAGTGCTTTTGTCTGGGTTGCACCATTTAGTTTTGTTGTTTATTTTGGTTTTTAGACGGTTCTTTCGCCTGTCGGCTTGCCGGCACTCGAGTTTCAGATATGTTTGATCTCGAATTCTTACCTGATCAAAAAAAATAAAAAAATAAAAAATGAACAACATGTTGTTCAAGTTCTGAATCACTTCTTATTAATATCTTGAATCAGTTATTCTTAAAATGATGAACCACATATTGTATAAGTCTTGAACCACATAGGAGTAAAGTTTAAACAACTTCTTGTTAAAATCATGAATGATTTCTTCTTAAAATCTCGACACCTTGTCCAAGTTCTAAAAATACAAAATTTATTTTAAAAATAAGAAGAACACACTTTTACACCGTGTGGTTCAAGTATTTATTGTATTTTTCAAGTGCTTCAGATCTTTTACACTATGTGATTCATACATTTTACACTATACTAGTTCAAGTGTTTATCGTGCATGATTCAAGTATTTACTCGTAATGCTTTAACTTTTTTACTCAAAATAGTTTGATAATTGTTTTTATTATGGGGCCACAATTTTTATTTACCATCGTTCGTCCATTTAATCCTATTGGTTTAAATATTTATTTGAAAAAGTTCAGACATTTTGCACTATATGATTTAATTCATTTATACCATGGTAATTACAACAAAAGGCAACTGAAATTGTTTGGTAAAACTAAATGAATGTTGATATTATATTTAGGGCTCATTTGGTATTGATATTTAGATATCAGATATCATGGACCGATATCTGATATCTAGTGTTTGGTATGACTAGATATCGATATCATTAAAGTGATATCAACATCTAGTATTTGGTATCACCCACATATCAAGTGATATATGATATATGTATTTGCTATCGCCAGGTATCGATATCGCTTGATATCTAGATATCAGATTTAGACTTGTTTAATATACTAATTTTGAGAGAGGTATCACTTGATATCACCATATCACCCGATATCATTATCTTGATACCGATACCGATATCTTGATATCAAGATATCAACCTGACGATGCCCTTAAAATAGGGCTAATTAAGCACCACGTTAATTTAATCCAGAGAGGATTATATAATCCTAAGAGAGAAACAAATAGAGGTTTTCCGTTTTATAAATTAAACCTGGGTAAAAAGTAAAGAATTGGATTGCTTCATTAAGCGTTATATATAACGATATCCTAAAAATAGAGTTATTTATCCATTACTCGTTTACTCATAAAATTAGGCCCATTTATCCATTATTCATTTAATTAGGTCCATTTACAATCAAATTAGGCTCATTTTCACTTTAAACTTATTTTAACTTCAAGAATCATTTTTATGTATGTATGTACACACGTGTGTGCAATAACTTTGTAACTGCCATGTCATAGTGGAGCCATCAAGATGTGTTACACCACTTGTAACTGGTGCCCTTTGTAATTGGTGCTCCTCTTTCTCTCTTTTGTTTTATTTTTCTTTTTTTTTAATCATATTATTATAAAGTTATTCAACTTAGGTTCGTGTAACCTTTAACCGTTTCAACTCTATAACAGTGTGTTTATAATTTAGGAGATTAGGTAATATATATTAACTTTGACAAAAATCATTAGTATATTTTTTTATGAAATTTTACCCGTCAACAATTACCCTCGAACTTTGTGCGTGTGAGATATTGAACACGTTCAAAGTTCGATATTGTGCTATTTATCTTTTTTTTTTTGCACTATTTTTGTATCTTGCAGACCCCACTTAAGAAAGCTTTGGTATGATTTGCGATTCGTAGAAAATTTGAACTTGTATTTAATGTTATAGTGAAAATGGGACAAACATGAAAAGCAAATTTTGCTTATTTGGCTTTTGGCCGAGGACTTTCGACTTTAAGCTGAATTTGAATTTGATGGCCTTCTTGTGAGGGATAAGAAATTGGCTCTAAGAACTTGAAATTACCTGCCGACAGGAAGCGTTACTACTTGAGTAGGTTTGAAGAAGGCTTTTCTGCTGAAGTATTTCTCTGTCACTCGTCTTAGCAAACTCAAGAAGCAACTGACAAGCATAGATCAATTCCTCAATGAGAGTCTCTATGAGTATGTTGAAAGGTTTAAGAAGCTCAAGGCAAGTTGCCACTAACATGGTATACTAGAGGAGGACCTTGTTCTCTATCTCCATGAGGGGGTTACTGGATCATGAACGCAATTTCATCAATGCTACAAGTAGAGGGGATGTCTTAGATAAGATACTTGAGAAAGCCATATAGATTTTCTAAGGATTAGCCAATGCCTCCCAGCAATATGGAAGATCCCAAGGCACCAAAGGAGTCCATAGCCTAGACACCTTTGAGAGAAGTTGTAGAGGTGACCCGGATAGGCTGATAGAAATTGTAAAGAACATGGCTATGCAGATGGCTCATTCGCAAGCACAAACCAAAGAAGATAAGGGTGGAGTTAAATATGTTAATGATATGGGACAATTTAGCTCTCACCGAACTTATGGTAACAGTTTCTACAACTCTAACTCTAATTTTCAACAAAGTTTCAATAGTAAGATGAACCAACGACCGGTATCGTTCCAAGGGAAAAACCAATCTAACAACCGTCAGAAAGGCTCTTCCCAGGATGATTCAACCAAGGATGAGACATTGAGACTCCTTTTAGACAAGATTAATATTTAAGAGAAGTTAATGAACCAGATGGCTTAGGAACTTCAAGATCTCTAGGCAAAGGACTTAGGTAAGTCTTCATCGCAAAATACAACCAAGGAAAATGCGAGTGCCATAATTCTTAGAGAAGAAAAAGAGGTGAAGACTCCAGAAAGGGACACAAATGAAAAGCCAGAAAGAAGAAAATAGGATGACGGCGCTGCAGTAGGAACGGCGCCCGCCACTCTCTTTAGGATCGGTGCCTGCCACTCTCTTCAAGACCGACGCCCGCCGCTGTAACCACAGACAGATCAAATTCTCTTCCGAAGGAGTGGTCTTTTGATGATTATAAACCTGAACCATCATTCCCCGAGGCTCTGAAAGAACATAAGAAGTTGGAAAGAAAGAAAGAACTCTTTGATACATTCTCAAAATGTGAGATAAACATTCCCTTTCTCAATCTTATTAAAACCATCCCATGTTACACTAAATTCTTTAAGGAGTTATGCACCATTAAAAGAAAGCAGCGAATGAGAGCCAGGAAAAGGTAAATCGAAGGGAACAAGTCTATTTTGTCCTTCTAAAAAAATTGCCTGAGAAACACCTATCCTGTTGGGTAGGTCATTTCTGCGAACCGCCAGGACAAAGATAGACTAACACAAAGGTTCTTTAACCATGGAATTTGATTGAAAGAAAGTTGAATATTTAATTTTTGATGCTATGAAATACCTTTCTGATGATCATTCTCTGAATTTTTAGATGTAATAGAACCTTTTAGTGATGATATTTTGACAATTGATCGTAAAGATGACTTGCAGATAGTTTTAGAAGCTCCTTTTGATGACCTCTCTCTTAATTATGCTTTACCCAATAACCTCCATGAACTCTCTTCGGCCATGGAAGCCAACTCATGATATGGTTTTCCAATTAGAAAGACATAATCACTAACTCTTCCCTGTGAGAAACTTCTCCCTGTGATACAGGCACCTGAAGTTGCGCTAAAACCTCTTCTAGATCACCTTAAGTATGCCTTTCTAGGAGAGAATGATACACTCCCCATGATCATCTCTAACAAGCTCAACCAGGACCAAGAAGAGAGGTTAGTGGAGGTGCTAAAGGAACACAAGACGACTCTTGGGTGGATTATTGCAAACATCAATGGGATACGCCCAACGTTATGTATGCACCACATTCTTATGGAAGAAGATGCAAAACCATCAAGGCAACTCCAAAGATGTCCGAACCCACCAGTGGTAAAGAAGGAGAACTTCTTGAGGCAGGTATGATATATCTCATCTCTAACAATCAAGGGGTTAGTCCTACATGGGTAGTTCCCAAGAAAGGTGGCATCACGATCTCTAAAAACAAAGATGGAGAGATGGTACATATGAGAATACAAACTGGATGGAGAGTTTGCATAGATTATCGCAAACTTAACGCAGTAACTCGATCGTAAGCATCACTTTCCTCTCTCTTTTATTGACCAAATGCTTGAGCGCCTTAAAAAAAAGATTTGCGGGTCTGGGGTGCGCGCGTAGAGCTATGGTTTACAGAATTCGAAATGATCTACGTGCATCGTAGATGTGCATAGTCCCCAAAAAAATATTTTTTTAATAATTATGTTTAAAAAATTTTTTAATATATATTTTTCGGGCAGTTGCGCATACGGGTGAGCACAAACTATGAATGAGGCTCTTCAAATAAAATTGGGTATTAGAAAATCACAAACTATGAATGAGCATTGGGTATTAGAAAATCACAAACTATGAATGAGGCTCTTCAAATGAAATTGTTGTGGAAAACTTTAACTGAACTAGAGAACACTAGCTTGGGTCAAAATCATTAGGCATAAGTATCTAAAAGAGAACGATATTCTTAATTACCAAAAAAATAAGAATGCTTCTTAGCAATGGAGGAATGTTTCCTCTCTTATCAAAAGGTTTAAGAAATGACTCATTGGGTCCATTGGTAATGGTGAATCGGTCAAGTTTTGGACGTATTGTTGGGTATCTCAAAAGTCGTTGGTCCATCAGCTTACAACCATCCATAACGTGAATATGAATTCTAAATTTAGCGAATTTATTATTGTTGGTAAATGGTGGAAAGAAAAACTTAGTACAGTCATCGATCATCAAATGGTTCAAAAGATTATGGATGTGCCTCTCCCCATCTGTCCTACCTCGGATAGATTGTACTGGTGGCCAGATAAGCATGCATGGTTTACTACTTCTAGCGCAATAAAATTAATATCTAACCAAGACTCTTTCACCGACGACCCCTGCAGTTGGATCTAGAAGGTGGATACAAAATAAAGAATTTCTTATGGAAGGTTTCTCAAAATGGTTTACCAACTAGAGAAAGACTTAGTAAAAGAGGAACATCGGTCCCAAATTATTGCGTTTTCTTTAAACATTTGGGTGAGGATGAATCTCATTTATTCGTGGACTGTGCCTTTGTTAAAAATTCTAGTTTAAGTTCTCATAAAGTTCGTGAATTAGTACATAGTCTCCCTACCCATGTTAGATGTGGCAAGTCTATCATGGAAAAGTTAGGTTCTTACCTTAATAAAGAAGAAAAGAGGATATGACGATTAAATGGTGGACAACATGGTTTTATAGGAATCAAGTTTCTTTCAGAAACATTAATAAACCTTCGAACGTGGAGATCCAGTCTTTTTTCAAATATACTAAAGATCATTGGTGGAAAGCTTCAACGGAAGAGCTTGAAGGAAAATATGTTGCTTTTGGGTTACGATCGACCCCGAAGTGTAAATTGAGTAGGAAAAATGTCAAATGGAGAAAACCCGATTGGGGATTTATAAAAATAAACTTTGATGGGGCAATGAGCTCTGACGGCTTTGCGAGTACGGGTTTCATTATCAGAGATTGGGAAGACAATGTTTTAAAAATCGGCTCTAGACAATTAGGGTCCCTCTCCCCGCTATTAGTCGAGGCAATCGCTCTTAGGGAAGGTATCATTTACGCAAAAGATATCAAACAACGAAAGATTGTAGTTGAAGGAGATTTGCTTATCATTATAAACCACTTGAAATCAAATGATTACTGCCCCTGGGAAATCGAACCGTTAACGGGGGATATTAAAAGGCTTTTACATTCTTTCCAGATTGTATTCTTTTTCCATGTGCCCTGCGAGGGTAACAAGGTGGCTGACAAGGTTGCACACCTTGATCGTCTTGTTAGCGGGTTCGCATTGGTTTCACACATAGATCCTTTTGATCTCATCCGTCGGGATGTTATCGGTTAAGGCCTCCAACTGAATTCTTACCTAATCTAAAAAAAACTTGTATGCCCACTGAAGGCCCGTTTACTTTTTTTTATTAAGAAAGAATTCGGGCGAGCGAGCTCTATCTGATGGCATCCTTACGGATGTGGTCAAGCAGACTAATATCGTTGTGAATATCGACACCCCAGGCAGAGTGGCAAATGTGTGCAACCTTATCAGTGATGTACACATTTGCACCTTCTTTTATTGCATCTTTTGACTTCATATTTCATTCGATTTCCAAAGAAAAGTTTCAAAAGTATATAAACTTGTGTACGAATGAGCTAAAGTATAAGAAATAGAGTCTGCACGAGTTTTGAGCTAACCATGCAGGAATTCGATGAAATCGGAGTCAAAACGAAGAAGCCAAGTGAAGCTGAGAAGAGGTCGATATCGAATGGAGACATCGATATCGACCCTAGATTTTGACACGACTTCTGAGTGTCGAGATGGGCCACACAGACCAAACAAGAAAGCCTCGATATCGACATACAAGCATCGATATCGACCATCGTCATAGACATCGATTGGAGCTGGACAAGTCGAGCAGAAACACAAGCATCGATATCGACCTCTGGTGTCGATATCGACCCCTGATCTCGACAGAAGATATACTCGGATTCGAGATGCGGATTGGAACTATATCTTCAAGGAGGCACGGGATTATCTCATACTTTCAAGATAGATGGCAACTGAAGAGTTATTTATCTTTTTACCTTTAAGTTATTTAAGTTTTATCAAAATAAAAGACTTATCCTAATTGTTTGGATAGAGTTCATAGTTTAGATAGGAGTTACAATCCTTGGATAGCGAGGATTAGTAGCCTATAAATAAAGCCCTAGGGGGCTGGCATTCAATCATCTTCCAATCCAATCCAATTTTAGAGTTCAAAGACAATCAATAAAGTGAGAGTTAGAGAGAAGTTTTAGGGTTTGACGTTTGCGAAAGTTGACGTTGAGTTGTAAAGCTTCAGAGTTTATTTTAATGCAAGTTTCTTCCTTTAAATTAACAATGAATTCCATGATGAGAAGCGAGTAGTTTCCCAAAGCTCTTAGGGTCGGGGTGAGCCCGACGTTAGCCATGCGCGCTTGAGGTAAGTATTAGATGTTGATATCGTTGTGTCTATCTCTCCTCCTACGATTCTATGTTTAGTCCTAATCGAAAGAAAAAGGGATTCATGCTAACAACTTGAGTTATAAACATAAAATTGGTAGAGACAATTAGGTTTATTTGCAAGAGTAATCCTAAGAGTTGGTGTACGGCGAAAGCTTGTCCCTCGGGTGAAATAGGGCAATTGTCCGTCTTATTTATCTCATCGCATGCATTGGTTAACGTTGTGGTAAACCCTAATCCTAGAAGTTGTTTTTTTAATAGTTAATTCATCCAAACCCTCTGTTTTATTTCTGTTCATTGCTTCTCTCTCCATTCTCAATTCTTCGGCCTTTCTTTACCGACGAAGAACTAACCCACTGCAGGAAGACATCGGTATCGACCCCAGACGTCGATATCGACCACTGAGTTCGTCGACAGTTTTCTGAGTCGACGACGAACATCACTCCGGAGTTTGCTGAGCATTGATATCGACCCCTTGTGTCGAAATCGACCCCTCTGTATCGAGTGGCAGACTTCTGAGCCAGTCGATTTCGTGGACTAACATCGATATCGACCCCCACCAGTCGATATCGACCACTTGTTTTTGTTTCTGCAGGTCTTCTGTTGCAGAGAACATCGACAGCCGAGGTCGACATCGAGCTCCCAGGTCGAAATTGAGACTTCTGGTCGACGCAGACGTGAGATTTCCAAAGCTACTAGGATCCCGCTGACACGCCTCCTCGTGGATCGATCCTGACTACCCTTCCACTACAACGGGAGGAAGTCTTGTAATTATTTGCTTAGGCTAGGAGTTTATTTACATTTATTACATCTTTATTATTTGTAATTACTTGACATATCACCCTCCTGCAACAACAAATTGGCGCCGTTGCCGGGGAGGCAATCAATCGCGCCCTGAGCGTTATTTCCATCTAAGGGCCCAAGCTCAAAGAATCATGGCGGACAACGCAAACCAGGCTGAGTTGATTGAGCAACTAAGGAAGCAGGTTGAGGACCTAACGACTAGAGAGGCGGCACTTAAGGAGCGTGCGGATAGGGAGAAGGAAGGCCGGAGGCAAATAGAAGCCCAAATCAATGCCCTCCCAAGGAATGCCAAGCAATATATGCACCCTGTGCTCACAGTGCCTGAATCGGCGATTCTTATCCCTGCCTCTAATTTTGAAATTAAACCTAACTTCCTTACTGAGATTATAAGGCACCAATATGAAGGAAAACCTAACGAATGCCCTATGGCACATATTTCAACCTTCTTAGACCTTTGTGATACTATTGCTGATGGACGAAGTCTTGAATATGTCCAACTAAAAGCCTTTCGATGGTCTCTTACAAGGAAAGCATTGCAGTGGTTGGAAAGCTTAGCCCCAAGATCGCTCCGCACCTGGAATGAAGTCAAGGACGCGTTCCTCAACAAGTTCTTCCCTCCTTCTAAGACGGCGTTGATCCGACAGAAAATCACGGCTTTCAAACAAAAGCATGGTGAGGCTCTGGCAACTGTTTGGGAAAGGTTTAAGGACCTACTACGATCATGCCCGACGCATGGCCAACCACCATATGTAATTCAGGAGATCATATACAATGCTCTTGACGCTGCAACTAAGGAGAGGATCAACACCTACACCTCCTATGGCTAACTTGAACTCGCTCCACAAGAGGCTTGGGAAATCATAGAGAGGTTGGTGGAGTTAGACAACACATATGGGACTCCTGAGGCTTCCGACACACCATCATTATCGAGGCCTGCCCCATCTATGCCCTTATATGAACCCTCCAATGTAATCGATCCGGATGTGAAGGAGCAATTCCATAGAGATCAACTTAGAAAGCTCCAAAAGCAAGTGAGGTTCCTTTCAGCGAACCAAGATTGCATTGAATGTGGATCGCAGCGGCACACCACCGTCGAGTGCCCCCATGCCGTACAAGTACACCTAGCGGAGACTCACCAAGAGGCGCGCTACATAAGGGGTCCCAATCACCAATATCGGGGAGACCAAAGGTTCCATCAACCACAAAGGAACCCGGTTAACCCTAGGGACCCTCTGCCTTATAGAGCTCCTAGACACCCGGAGAGAGACCAAAAGAAGGATGATCTTCAACTAGTACTGGATGAAATCAGGCGGAATCAGGCTAAGAATGATCAATCCAACAATGCCATCCATTCTCAACTCAATCACCTTACCACAAGGATTGGGGAGATGGACATATGGAAAAAGAACGTAGAGACCCAACTGGGTCAATTGGCGGCACAAATCCCTAGGCCGTCTGGAACACTCCCTGGGCAACCTACTACCAATCCTAAGGGACAATCCGGGACGGGCCATGTCGCAGCCATGCAATTAAGGAGTGGCACCAAAGTACATAAGCCATGAACGGAAACGGAGGAGAAAGCAACAGACCCAGTCGACATCGATAGACCAGTCGATGTCGACCCTAAGGTCGATATCGACCACCATGTCGACCCCCTGGTCGATGTCGATGACACTGAAGAGCCTGAGAAGTCACAACAGAGGTCGAAATCGACCCTACCAGTCGATATCGACCCAACTCTAGTCGACATCAATGTTCACCAGGCCCCTCCGACCACCGTTTTGGCCCCTCCACCAAAGAAGACGTTGCCATTCCCTTCCAAAGCATTGGAGGATCCCACCAAAGGTAAGTTTAGGCGCTTTGCAAAAATACTTCAAGGACTTAATGTTACTATCCCTCTTACAGAAGCCCTAAGCGAGATGCCTGCCTATGTGCGATTCCTCAAAGACATCCTTAGCAAGAAGAGATCCATGGAAGAGATCGCAGAGGAGTGCTCAAAGATGGACTTCCCTGAGAAAAAGAGTGATCCAGGGAAGTTTGCAATCACCGTGGGACTTGGCCAACATCGCTACAAAGCCCTATGTGACCTAGGGGCAAGTGTAAGTCTCATGCCTCTTTCTATTTGGCAAAAGGTGAACATTGGTGCCCTTGAACCTGTGGACATGAAACTCTATATGGCTGACAACTCATTCGTCAGGCCCACAGGTATAGTTGATGACGTTCCGGTAAAGGTAGGTAAGTTCTTTGTGCCTACTGATTTCATTGTATTGGAGATGCCTGAAGATCCTGTAGTGCCTATTATACTTGGTAGGCCTTTCTTAGCTACTGCGGATGCCAATATCAATGTACGTCGAGGGTTACTAACCTTTACTATAGGGAACGAAGTGATAGAATTCTCTTTCAACCCAACCATGAGCGAAACAAAGCACCTGGAGCAAGTAGTCCTCTCGCCGACTAAGGAGAAGCTTAGAAAATTTTTGTTGGCGGGGACGGAAACAACAAGCAGGGTCGACATCGACTGGAACCAGTCGATATCGACTAAAAACATCAAAATCGACCCCCCTTGGTTGAAATCGAGTATGCCAGATCGCTTCCAGGAGCTTAAGTATGGGGTCACAGAGGTCGATATCGACCCCCACATGTCGACATCGACCAAAGCTCTCGAAATCGACCCTCCTTGGTCGAAATCGACCACCCCTCAGCCCGAAGATTTCTGTTTCGGGCCCGAACAAGTAAGCCCAGGTATGACTCCTAACCCTCCTCCGTCCATTATTGATAAATCAATTAAGCCGATTATTGATAATTCTACTAAAGAGAGGGTCAAAGCTCCATGGTTTGCCTATATTGCTAAAGTTAGGTCAAGAAAGAGAAGGAAAGCGCCCAAAGAAGAACCTAATGATGAAGAAGCCTTGGTCGTTGAACTTAGATGCTATCAAAAGGACCTAGATGATCCAGGAGAAGGCTCAAGCTCGAAGGGCCCCTATATAAAAGGCTCGTGAAGAATTGACGGAGGAGTCGGCCTAGCGACTCAAAACTCTAGAGCTTGTACATAAAACTTTTAAATTTTTCATAGATGGTTTTTTAGGATTTAATTTTTGGCTTTTTGAACTTTTAAAACTGAGATAATTCGTGCTTTATCTATATTCCTAACCAAGATTTCAGGTTATCAAGCAAAAGGAACGACGAAGAAGAAAAGAAGCTTTTGCAGAGGCAGTCGAAATCGACCCCCCAAGGTCAAGCCATCTCCTGGAGTCAACATCGAGGACTCAGGAGCGAAAAAGAGAGGTCGATATTGACCATTATACTCGATATCGACCCCAACCTGGCAGCCCTTGTCTTCATTTTCTTCCTCGACTTCGACAGATGCAGTCGACATCGACCACTGACCTAGATATCGACTTCTGGCATCGACTTCATCTGAAATCGACCTGAATCCGCAGGTTGCGCTGTGAGTTTCTCTCTACCCTTGTTCTTCTTTTTAATACAGTGAGGACACTGTATATTTTAAGTATGGGGTGGGGAAAAACATGTCTTATGGTCATAACTTGGTTTTCTTCGCATTGCATTCATGTTTAAATTTTTAGTTTTACTTTTATAAAAAATAAAAAAATAAAAAAAAAATCAAAAAAAAAATAGAAAAAATGTCAAAAATACAAAAAAAAAATGCATGTTTATTTTTAAGTTTGTTTTTAAACCTAACTTAGATGTCTTATGATGAAAACTCAATAGCTGACTTGATCATGTAAACCCTATGGCATATTTGGATGGTTTAGCCTAAGTCTTTAAAATTTTTATGTAGATTGTGAACTTGTGATGAAATTGAGCACATATGATCCTAGGCTAAAAAGCAAATCCAACAAAAATTATCCTTGTGAGAATTTTGACCTATAGGGAGAACATCAAAAATCCCTCCGCTTTCTTGAGTGAATTTACTCTTCCTATGCATTTCTAAATGTTGTGATAATTATTCAAAACCAATGCATATATATGATTATGTTTACGAGAATTAAATGATGGAGGCATCTTTTAAGCCATTTTTACCCTCTCTTTACCTACCCTGCATTATCCCTGCTTGAAGCCAGAACATTAGCCTGAGCCTGAAATTGCAAACTCCACAAAATTATCCCTAGCCGAATTGAGCCTGACCCTATTTGGGAATTGAGACTTAGATTGGTTGGACTAATGCCTTGTGGAAAGAAAAGTGCATAATGTCCAGTTTTGAGCAAGGAAATTATGGGTTGGTGCATATTTACATTTTGTCATATTTTGTAAAAGGATCCTTTGGCTCACCATATAAATGCACATATTTGCTTATTATTTTCGGAAAAAAAAATCCGAAAAAAATAAAAATAGTGCATGAGCCAAAATCCTTAAGTCTTTTATTCATACAAGTGTTATATTTTTGAGAGGTATATTAGAACTTGGAAGAAGGGTTGATAGTATGGTTGACATCTTTTAGTGCATCTTTAGAGCATATTATTAAAAGATGAGTTGGGAAATAGCATTATAGGAGATTGAGCTTGGAAAGTGCAACATTGAAGAGTTATGGTTTGGATATAACAAAGTGTTGAAATTTAGGAGTCTTGATTCCCGAATTATAAAAGCACCACATAGCCAAATAATTCCATACCCTTTATTTTATACCAAGCCCCATTACAACCCCGCCGAATGGAGTCTTCTTTGAAGTCTTCCATTGAGCGAAAGTCTTCCTGATGATTTTTATTGCATTTTCATAATTGGTTTCGAAGTGGATTTTTATAAATTGCAATGTTTATGAGATTGTATATGGAATTGAGTTGAGAGTTGATCTTCATAGCCTAAACACATGAGAGTTGAGTGCAAACACATTATCCCTGTGAGGTTCGATCAAAATTGCATATGCCTATGGATCGCCAAAATATGTGGTATGACGTTAAATTCACTTGCTTTGCTTTGCTAGCGCTTATGATGTTGCTTTTGACAAGGGCGAAGACTTGAAGGGTGTGTTGTAGGTATTGGTTATTGCTTGGTTATTGCTTGAGGACAAGCAAGTCTAAGTATGGGGTGTTTTGATGTACACATTTGCACCTTCTTTTATTGCATCTTTTGACTTCATATTTCATTCGATTTCCAAAGAAAAGTTTCAAAAGTATATAAACTTGTGTACGAATGAGATAAAGTATAAGAAATAGAGTCTGCACGAGTTTTGAGCTAACCATGCAGGAATTCGATGAAATCGGAGTCAAAACGAAGAAGCCAAGTGAAGCTGAGAAGAGGTCGATATCGACTGGAGACATCGATATCGACCCTAGATTTCGACACGACTTCTGAGTGTCGAGATGGGCCACATAGACCAGACAAGAAAGCCTCGATATCGACATACAAGCATCGATATCGACCATCATCATAGACATCGACTGGAGCTGGACAAGTCGAGCAGAAACACAAGCATCGATATCGACCTCTGGTGTCGATATCGACCCCTGATCTCGACAGAAGATAGACTCGGATTCGAGATACGGATTGGAACTATATCTTCAAGGAGGCACGAGATTATCTCATACTTTCAAGATAGATGGCAGCTGAAGAGTTATTTATCTTTTTACCTTTAAGTTATTTAAGTTTTATCAAAATAAAAGACCTATCCTAATTGTTTGGATAGAGTTCATAGTTTAGATAGGAGTTACAATCCTTGGATAGCGAGGATTAGTAGCCTATAAATAAAGCCCTAGGGGGCTGGCATTCAATCATCTTCCAATCCAATCCAATTTTAGAGTTCAAAGACAATCAATAGAGTTAGAGTTAGAGAGAAGTTTTAGGGTTTGACGTTTGCGAAAGTTGACGTTGAGTTGTAAAGCTTCGGAGTTTATTTTAATGCAAGTTTCTTCCTTTAAATCAACAATGAATTCCATGATGAGAAGCGAGTAGTTTCCCAAAGCTCTTAGGGTCGGGGTGAGCCCGACGTTAGCCATGCGCGCTTGAGGTAAGTATTAGATGTTGATATCGTTGTGTCTATCTCTCCTCCTACGATTCTATGTTTAGTCCTAATCGAAAGAAAAAGGGATTCATGCTAACAACTTGAGTTATAAACATAAAATTGGTAGAGACAATTAGGTTTATTTGCAAGAGTAATCCTAAGAGTTGGTGTACGGCGAAAGCTTGTCCCTCGGGTGAAATAGGGCAATTGTCCGTCTTATTTATCATCGCATGCATTGGTTAACGTTGTGGTAAACCCTAAACCTAGGAGTTGTTTTTTTTTATAGTTAATTCATCCAAACCCTCTGTTTTATTTGTGTTCATTGCTTCTCTCTCCATTCTCAATTCTTCGGCCTTTCTGTGCCGACGAAGAACTAACCCACTGTAGGAAGACATCGGTATCGACCCCAGACGTTGATATCGACCACTGAGTTCGTCGACAGTTTTCTGAGTCGACGACGAACATCGCTGCGGAGTTTGCTGAGCATCGATATCGACCCCTTGTGTCGAAATCGACCCCTCTGTATCGACTGACAGACTTTTGAGCCAGTCGATTTCGTGGACTAACATCGATATCGACCCCCACCAGTCGATATCGATCACTTGTTTTTGTTTCTGCAGGTCTTCTATTGCAGAGAACATCGACAGCTGAGGTCGACATCGAGCTCCCAGGTCGAAATCGAGACTTCTGGTCGACGCAGACGTGAGATTTCCAAAGCTACTAGGATCCCGCTGACACGCCTCCTCGTGGATCGATCCTGACTACCCTTCCACTACAACGGGAGAAAGTCTTGTAATTATTTGCTTAGGCTAGGAGTTGGTTTACGTTTATTACATCTTTATTATTTGTAATTACTTGACATATCACCCTCCTGCAACAACAATCAGCCACTCTGTTGCCTAAACGGGACACATGAAAGAAGGAGACTTCTTTCAAAGTCGATCCCCACCGAAGGTCCGTTTACGGGTGTTCTCGGCGATCCCCCCCCCCCAAAAAACTGGCCAACTAATAAATAACATAGCAGCCCGTATGCCCATTTGTGATTTGGATAACAAACGCCGCCGTATCGTTGTCTCCCATCAGCAATCAGAGAAGGCGAAGAAACGCCATATCGTTCGCGACCAAAATAGTGCTCTGAGTTATGTGACTTGTGGGTTAGGGCTATGCAGAAAAATACGACACGGTTGACACGACACGAAACCGCAACAAAACGACACGAAAAAACACGAAACGATATAGATACGATATGAAACGGTAAAACACGACAATAATCGTGTCGTGTTTGGATCTCCATATTTCCCTTATCGGATATCCGACACGACACGTTACTTTTTTTATTTTTTTAAAATATTAGTATAATGTGATAGTAAAAATAAAACAAATGTCTTTTAATACAATGAAACTCAGTTTGCCCAGTTGGTAGAGCACTGAGTTTTTTGCGTGATATCTTGGCAAGAGGTCGGCAGTTCGAATCCGAATTCTACCCATATATGTTTTACACATTTACTTTTTTCCAATTTTTTTCTTACCGGAGTATTGTCTTTCTAATTCTGGGTTCTAGGGTTGCCTTGCCTTCTTCATTTTGCACCATCTGCTTCTCGAGCCGCCCTTTTGCAGACTCGCCTCTCCAAATCTCCTCAATCTCTACTCTCCAGTCCTCTCGCCTCTCCTCAGTCTCGCTCGCTCTCTCGAGCCCTCATCTCACGCTCACTCGAGTACTCGCTCCTCAGTCTCGCTCGAGTCTCGGCATCGCTCGACCTCTCCCCTTTTTCAGACTTCAGATCCGGCGTCGCTCGACGCTCGCTCGCCCTCTCCCCATGTTCAGGCTTCAGATCCGCCGTTTTTGACTTACTTCAGGTCGGTAACTTCCAGTTCTAGGTGATTGAATGGTTCGAATTGGTTGCTCGTTTGATTTCGGTGTTACTCACCTAACTGGTAGTGTTACTTTTTTTTGGTCTAGTGTTACAAGGGTACGGTCCCTTCATTCATATTTAAGAGGGAATTAAAAAAAAAGTTTTTTAACTTTTTATAAACGGTTCGTGTTGTGTTACACGAGTATGCGACACGAAACGGTTTCGTGTTTTCGTTTCGGATACCCGATACTTATGGTGTCGTGTTCGGATTGAACTTTTCAGTGTTATCGGTTTCGTGTATCCGACCTATCGTATCGTGTCGGATACCCGGTTATGTGGGTTGTTTGTTCGTCCATGCGGGTCGCGATAGCTTATAGTGTCCTTTAGGCTTTAGCTGTTTCAAGTAGCGATCTTTTAACTGAACTGAAAGCACTCCCACAGATTTCCGTTTCAGCTCAATCAACCCTATTCAAATTCATTTTTCTCCGTACACGGTAGCTTCGAATTCGGCAATCCAAACAATCTGAGTTGCGTAGTCGATAACGATGAGCTCTCTGGTTTTCAACTTCACCCGTTTCCCTCAGCCCGCCTGTTTCAAGGTCCGTTCTTTCTTCTTTCCCTCTTCATACTCTACCAAATGCCGTTTTTTTTAGTTAGATTTGATTTTGCAGGATGAATCGAAGAGTGCAAGGGGTTTGAGGCTCGGTTTTCGCTGCTCCGTCGCTTCGTCTCCGGCGACCCTGCAATTTGCTGACACAAAAACCCCCAATTCGAATAAGTCCGTGCGGATTGGTGTTCTTGGTGCCAGCGGTTACACTGGTTCCGAGGTTTTTCTCTCCCATCAATCTGAATTCAAATGAAATTTTTGATGATTTGCATGCTTTCCACAATCTTTGACAATCATATCATATGATTTGTATGAGTTTATATCAAGCACCTAAAGATATTTGTCTATCTTGCCAACCATAAAAAAATAGGGATAGAAATAGATGTTTGTGAACTTTGTTTGGCGAATTCCTTAATAGCATGTTTATCAGCAAAAAAAAAAGGGGCTTCCAAAGCAATCAAACACATTGCAACAAACAGGAGTTTGTGCTTTGACTTGTAGGTGCCTGTTTACTTGTTTGGGAATATAGCTTGTGCTATTGGAATTATCTTAAGTTAGTTTGAATATGTAGATGGAAATTTTGACATTTGCACAAAACGGATTATTAGTGATTTTCCTTGCTGGTTGATGTTTACTCATATGACTGTCCACTCTTTATGTATTTTTCTTTCAAAAGATTGTCCGACTTCTGGTTAATCACCCGCATTTTGGCATCAACTTGATGACTGCTGATAGAAAGGCCGGCCAATCGATTGCTTCAGTATTTCCCCATTTGATCACTCAGGTCTGCACTCTTGAGGTCTCTATGGTTTTGTGTATTCCTTTCATTTTTATTTATCTGGTGTGATTTCAATTCTCATGAAATAGTACGCGGATGATAGACTTTCTTCTCATACATAGGATTTGCCTGATATGGTTGCGGTCAAGGATGCAGATTTTTCAACAGTGGATGCAGTGTTTTGTTGCTTGCCCCATAGTACAACACAGGTTTGCTTCCTTCTCGTGTTGTATGGTGTTGTAATTAGATATATGCTTTCCGTTGATTATTCTTGCTTGAATCCAGTTTTAAACTGTATATTTGCTCATTTGTCTAATTGTTTGCAGGAAATAATCAATGCACTTCCTCTCAGTTTAAAGATAGTGGATCTTTCTGCTGTATGCTTCTCTACAAATTGCTTCTTTTGGTTTTGTTTCAAGATGGATCGTGCAACTGTTTTGATGCCAAATTCTTGTTATTTCGTGGTTCTATATGGGTCATCCTGCAGGATTTTCGCTTGCGAGATATTGCTGATTATGAAGAATGGTATGGTCAGCCACACCGAGCTCCAGATTTGCAGGCATCACCACTAACTTCTTCTTCTAGGAGTATCTATCTATAGTGGCTTTCATTCTCTTATATAAATGGACCAGGGAAGAGTTATATACCAATTTTAACCTGGAAAAGGCATTATACCACTGTGAGAAATTATTTATTGATATAAAAGTCCATTTCCAACCCATTTTTTAGTGGTTTGTGAAATTGTTGTCCTATTCTTGGTGCTATTGGTATGCTTGTAACATGAGAAGTCATTGTATAATCTTTTGGATTGTTTTGATTCACTTTTCTCGCTTTCTTACAAAAGATATTTACCATTCATTCAGAAGGAAGCTGTCTATGGCTTGACAGAGATAATGAGAAGAGAGATACAAAATGGAAGATTGGTCGCGAATCCGGGATGTTATCCAACATCCATTCAAATTCCTCTTGTACCTTTGCTAAAGGTTTTCTTTCTACCTTCCTTTTTTTTACCTTCATTTGTGTAATATCTAAATATGGGCTTAAAGTTTTCACATTAGTAGCTTTGAAGAAATATTCAAACGTGTTTTTTACTGCATTACTTGCTCCCCGAATTCTTGGATCACGTCTTTCAGGGATTAGAGGGTTCATATGTCAACAGATTTAAGCATGAGGAATGGGGCTTGTGGAGTCTAATTGATTCGCTCTTCATTCCTCAGTCGCTGTAGTTCCCATTTTTCTTTTGCAGGCCAATCTAATCGGATTACGTAACATCATTATTGATGCAAAATCTGGTGTAAGTGGGGCAGGTAGGGACATGTATAATTGGGCAATTACTGCAGTTAGATCTTGATTTTGTCTGTGTTGAATTCAATCCAGTATTCAGCATTTTTGTTCGGGTACATTTAGGTCGTGGTGCCAAGGAAGCCAATTTGTATACTGAAATAGCTGAAGGCATTCATGCATATGGCATTACAAGGCATCGGCACGGTTGGTTTTTTTCTAGAACCCCCTTTTTTTTTTTTAACTCTATGGTATGGCAAACAAAATAGTTGTAATTGAAACAACAGCTTTATTTCCCAATATGGTATTAAAATTAAACTTATTCTTCTTGTTGCTTCCAGTGCCAGAAATTGAACAAGGACTGTCTGAAGCTGCAGAATCAAAAGTAACAGTCAGCTTCACACCGCATTTGATGCCAATGGTGATATCTACTTTCTCAAAGCTATGTTATTTGCTTCTTCAACCATATCAAGTTAGGTAATAATGCATAGATATTATTTTATTTTGTCACTGCAGAGTCGTGGTATGCAATCAACAATATATGTCGAGATGGCTCCAGGAGTTACAGTTGAGGATTTGTACCAAAATTTGAAAGATTCCTATGAGGTATATTATATACCTAAAACAGTTTTTAATCTTTTTATTTAGGGCTGTGTTTTACAGCTCAAGTGGTAAAGTTGGGTAGTGGTAGCTGTAGCAATAGTCAGAAGACTGCTTCCTTGTTGATAGTTTTAACACACACTGTAATTTTTATTTTTAGATTTCATATGGTTGAATCATGAATAATTTTCTCCTTTTATCGTAGGAAGAAGAATTTGTGGTTTTGTTGGAGAAGGGAGCAGTCCCTCACACACGGAATGTTCGTGGATCTAATTATTGTTTCATGAATGTTTTTCCCGATAGAATTCCTGGAAGGGCTATCATTATATCTGTTGTATGTTTGGCATTCCTCCATCTCTTCTTGTACGGAAATTTTGTTCATTGTTTCTATCATTTTTCCCGCTATCAAATCTTATTCCTCCGGTAAACGTTTGACTTGTACAGATTGACAATCTTGTAAAAGGAGCATCTGGTCAAGCCGTGCAGAACCTGAACTTGATGATGGGATTTCCGGAGAACACAGGTCTCCTTTACCAGCCGCTGTTTCCTTGAACTAACTTTAAAGCTTTTCCAGCTTGGAGCTGAAGACTCAGCTGGTTTGCCGAGAGCTCTATAATCTAACTCCGCGCTGAAAGCCAAAGTATCAGGCATCTCTGTGGGCATAATGAAGTCATAGCCAATATATTTTATGATCGCGAAAGTTCAGACATCCTGGGTCATTCCCAGAGCATGCCCCAAGCAAGAAACTACGTTCATCCTACTTTTGTAACAAAGAGGGTTGTCATTTCCGGTCTAATCTTTTAGCAATCGATGGGATTGTTGTGTAATCTTGTGCAATTTCGGATACTGTTTTGAAGTTGCTGGGTTGGATACTACTATAATTTACTCGGGTCGGGTGCGGGTATTTTTATTTAAATAAATTTGATATGGGTCTACCTATATGCACCATAAATCTGCGGTGTAATTAGTCGGTAGTCAACGTTGTATTGGACGTTGCACTGCAATGTTCAGTTGGATGTTGCTTATTGAACGTTGCAGTGGGAAAGTTTCGGCGTTGCAAAAGTTGGGAAGGCTTGATCGGGTTTGACCAAATAGCAACGTCCAATTGGACTTCGTATAGTGGGTCTTGACGGGCCAATTGCAACGTCCAATTGAACGTTGTAGATAACCTGTGTTTATAAGGTGAGGGGACTATAACGTCTGGAGAGACGTTGAACAACGTCAAATCATATGTCGTATTTCAGTACTATTTTCAACGTTTGTCTTTTCAAAGTAAACAAAATTGTACAATTAAACTTAGAATTTTATTTTACAACATCTCACATCATAGTGTAACGACTGCTAAACATAGTGTAGGGGACGACCTTTCTGAACCCGCAATGCATTAAACTTATCAAATTGTGCTTGGAAAGGAGTATACCATCCTTTGACGCTTGAGTGATGGTATGTCATCCATTCATGTGTAGGGGGAGGTAAATAGCATGGGGAAATTAACCATACCTACAATAAGTGTACCAAAATGTTTATTTTCATATAATTTTTGGATGAAATACAATTGAATTAAGAGTAACACATATCAAACTCACCGCAACAAAATAATGTTGGTTCGCAGTGAATGCATTGCTAGTGTTGCCTCTTGAGGGGTGATATTTGGTTGTTGGGTGTACATAGGGAGACAGGTAAAGGGCTGGTGTCAAGCTAAGACAATAAGGGGTACTTGGTAGACCTTCACAAACACAAAACCCATGATCAACAACTCGATCCGGAATCTTCAGTCATCTCTCACTAGACCCGTATAACTCTATAGGCCGACAAACTCTTGCAACGAATACCCTCTCATGTAACAAACAACGCAAAGTTGACCATTTCGTTCCAAATGGTTTTACAACAATCCGTTCATATTTGCGAACATTGACTCCCCTTTCGGTAACATCAGTTGTGCCAGTGCTCGTTATCCGCAGTGACCATCTAATACGATGTTCACAACTACTCTAACGTGCATGAACATGAAAAGGGTCACATTGTCGTGACCCCAGTTGAAACCTCTGTAAAACTTACTGTCTCTTATTCGAGCTAATCAGGCCCTACCATGGAGTCGTCTTGCTCTGGCTTCGTCCATCACAAAATTTGCCCATAGTTCCTCATAATGCAACAGATTTGTTCTACAAAGGTTCACCCTCTAGGGCTCCCCTTCGAACATACGCTACCAAATGTAGGTGGGGCAAATCTAAGTCATACATTCGAGGTGGTGTACGAGGAGGACATGGAGTAGGGTAAGGCAACATTGTCAGATTCATCCCATGTCAAACATTTCCAAAACAGGTGAATGTCGTTTGGTTTGATTGGAAGTCCATCGGCAATGCAACGCTGCCATCATGCACACAAGGTAGCCCATGCCAAATTCTCGAATATCGGTCCATGTAATTTTTAGATACTTTTTCATCAACAACGTTTCTCCAATGACCATAGAGGTAATCAAAACACTTTTTCAAAATTATGTGCATCACCTCTTCGAATAAGGGGACACTGTATGCGTCAGTTGGCCATTTAAAATGATTCATCTCTAAGTTAGTCTACATATCATGCACCTAACATTCATTAACTCGGTGGATGACATCCACCACAATGCAGACATAATTTAGATAGAATTGGATTTATCTATTTGTACCTTAAAATAAATATATAATACAGTGTGAATCCATATAGTATGTGGTATTTGGATATTGGATAGGTGCCATTAACATTCTAGGGTTTTCTTTAATATAGATAGAACTCCATGCCGACAGCCACCAACCCAACCCAACTGAAGGTTTATTAGATGCGTTTAGCGGAATTTCATATCATATTTAAATATCTAATCATAGGATTTTCATTCATAATTGATAGATCAATCATTGTTTAGAGGATATACTTTTGATGCATGAACCGGATCGAATCTGGATGGAATCGGAAGAGATCGAAAGCCTCAAGTGTGACTTCTCTAATTAGTTCACACGAGCCCGATGTCTAGATCTCCCTTGTCTTCGACTGCTAGGACGAAGATCGAAAGGGTAGCAATCGAATTGCTTCAGATGATGGTGATCGGCACTCTTGTACAACAACAACCAACTGTTGATTCATGTACAATTTGCACTCAAAGCCCCTGTTAGTACGTGAACCTTTTGTTGAAAATTGGCAAAACTCACTTTTGCACTCACAGATTCTCTTGTTGATTCACGTACACTTGATGGTCATTAGAAAGCTTTTTAATTAGGAAGGAAAAGTTTACCTTCGATGGGAAATGTAACTATGTAAGTAATGTCATAAATCACACTTAATTAGGGGTTAAAACTAAACGCAATGTAGCATTTTTTTCAATCCTTAATTTGTAACTCCCATGATATTAACTCCCCTAATTAATCCATATATTATTTATTTTTGAAATAAATAATAATTATTAATGATATATCAAATATATCTATATTAATAATTAACCATCAAACCAGTTGATCTAGTCCGTCAACTAAAAAATGTGTGACCTCATAGGACCCGCTTATAATAGTCATGGACTTAAACTGTTTAAACCCATTAATCGTAGTTGGCTTCTAGCAAAACATTACGACTCATAAAATAATCGGATTGAATATCTTTATCAATTGTCCTATTCCATGTTTAGTCATTGCACATTAAATTAAAGGAAACAATTCCTTCAATCTCCCACTTGTCCTTAAACAAGTGTGCAATATAAGACACCTTTGTCTCTTAATGTCTTATTTGATGATATGATGACATTTATATCTATTATCAAATATGTTTCATGAACTCTGAGTTTGAACTGTCAATTAAACGGATGATTACTAATAATCGATTCGAGCATGGCCATGCATTTTAGTTCTCGCTCTTCAAGTGGCCTAGACACCATTTCTTTTCGATACATCACAGTATGCATGAAGAAGGAGGACTTCTCCGATTTTGTATGACTATGACTCCTACTCAACTTTTGGCAATCCCAACAACGACCTTTATAACTCTCTTTTACGGAAAGCATTTAGTCGTGTCAAAGAAATACCAATCATCAAGAGAGACCATAAATACTCATATCTGAGGAATCTGCTAATTATGTTTTAACATAAAACTCTGCAATCGCTATTGTAGAGTCTTAAGGTGAGTCTGTCCTATATGTATCACCCATACATACATATGTAATTGACTAGACATCTCCATGTCCCTATAGCCCATGAAACCTGGCGCTATTAGACAACTTACAATATAGTCATTAATAAAATCATCTATGTTCAAGTTGATGATTTCAGATTACAACTACTTTCAATAATTCATAACTGCATTTCACTTAATGTAGTTTCATTCACCAAAACACTTGAGATAAGCCCATTTGCGAACTACGACCTATTTGGACATTTTATTTATCATTGTTCAAAAAAAGATATAAATAAAGATAAAATGTCATATATCATAAAATCATCTAGTCGAACATAAACTTAGTGTCTAACACGCTCATCATAAAATGTAATAGAAAGCAATCTCAAAGCCATTCTCCAATGTGTTTGAGACCCTTATCCCTAGGATGACCATCACGCTTGGGCTTAGGCATAAGTTCGTCAATGGATTTGCAATATTGTCATTTGCATGCACCTTACTTACACATCTTAATGTCACCCTCAGTGACTATGCGTCGTATAAGGTGATACTTCCTCTTAACATGTATGAATTTAGAGATCTACTAGCTTATAGCTTCTCCATAATGGATAAAAACATATCCCGACTGAGACTCAAAGCCATCTCGATCAGTTTTGGAAGCTCACATCATTATAGCCTTGTACGATCAACTTGTCATCACCCCCATATACTAAGAAATCATCTTTGGTTCTTCTCAAGTACTTTTGGATGTAATTAGTTGCACACCAATGTGCCTCTCCTGGATTCGATTGGTATCTGCTACACATGCTCAAAGCATATGCAACATCGGGTCGTGAACACATGATGACATACATGATAGGTTCTATAGCAGAAGCATAAGGAATCTTACTCATCTTCTCTAGCTCAACAAGTGTCTTAGGGCACTGCTTCTTGCTAAGATGTACATCATGTTGCATGGGTAAAAACACTTTCTTGGAATCCTGCATATTGAATATGTTAAGAATCTTATCTATATAAGTTCCTTAACTCAATCCAAGCAACCTCTTAGATCTATCTCTATAGATCTTTATTCCAAGTATATACTCTACCTCTCCCAAGTACTTCATTGAGAAACATTTCTTCAACCATTCCTTAACGGACCCTAGCATCGGAATGTCATTTCCAATGAGTAGTATGTCATCCACATACAAGACTAGGAAGACCACTTTACTCCTACTAAACTTCTTGTATACAGAAGGGTCCTCTTCACATTTGATGAAATCAAACTCTTTGATCTTTTCATCAAATCGAAAGTTACAACTCTTGGATGCTTGCTTAAGTCCATATATAGACCTCTTAAGCTTGCATACCTTCCCAGACATCACTTGGATCTTCAAAACCCTCTGGTTGTGTCATGTACACATCGATCCTCTTGCAAAAATTCATTTAGGAAGGCAGTTTTAACATCCATTTCACAAATCTCATCATCATAATAAGTGGCAAGAGAAAAGATTATCCTAATGGATCTTATCATGACAACTGGTGAAAAGGTCTCATCATAGTCTATACCATGAATCTGTTTAAAACCTTTTGCAACTAATCTTGCCTTGTATACATATACCTTTCCATCCTTATCAGTCTTGAGTTTGAAACCCATTTGCTCCCTATAGATTTTACCCCATCTGGAAAATCTATCAAGTTACACACTTGATTTTCAAACATCGAATCCATTTTCGGATCTTATGGCCTCAAGCCATTTCATGGAGTCTGGACCCGTCGTTGCTTGCTTATAGGTATTAGGCTCATCAAGTTCTAAGAGAAGAACATCAAGGTTTACATTCAAGATGAAATCCACATAACGTCTTGGTTGTACCCTTGGCCTATCTGATCTATGAGTGGGTTCAACTGGTTCAACAACTGGAGCCGAAACAGTTTCCACAACTATTTGTGGATCCTCTTGTTATGGTTTTTAGATGATTTGGGACGCTAGGCCTTCCAAAACCATCAACTCGTCCTCGACATCATCTATGTCATCTTGTTGTTGAGTTTGTTGCTCTTCATCATGAACTGGTTCCAGATGAATATTTCTCCCACTTGACTTATTGGAAATAAACTCTCTTTCCAAAAAGACACTATCCCTTGCAACAAACACCTTTTGCTAAGTGGGATTATAGAAGCAGTATCCAAAACTCTCTTTTGGATAACCTATGAAATAACATTTATTTGATTTAGGGGCAAGCTTATCAGTTTGTAAACGCTTTACATAAGCTTCACATCCCCATATCTTCATAAATGACCATTTTTGGAACCTTTCCTGTACATATCTCATATGGAGTTTTGTCTACAGCTCTAGACGGATTCCGGTTTAGTGTAAGTACAACAGTTGTGAGGGCATATCCTCAAAAGGATACCAGAAGGTCAGCAAAACTCATCATAGATTGGACCATGTCTAATAGGGTCCTATTTCTTCTTCTAGACACACCATTCAACTGTAGTGTTCCTGAAGTAGACTAATGTGTTACTATCCCATAGTTTTTCAAATGATGATCAAATTCATGGCTCAAGTACTCACCACCACGATTTGATCGAAGTGCTTTTATTCTCTCGCCACTTTGAGTCTCTACTTCATTTTGAAATTACTTGAACTTTTCAAAGGATTCCAATTTATGTGACATAAGGTAAATATATTCATATCTACTCATGTCATCGATAAATGTGATAAAGTATCTACAACTACCTCTAGCTTCTGTACTCATTGGCCCACATACATTGGTATGTATAATGCCCAATAGTTTAATATCCCTTTCATTTGTGCCTTTGAAAAGTGACCTTGTCATCTTGCCCATCAAACATGACTCACATCTATCAATGGATTCATAATCCATGTCTTTTAGAAGTCCATCTTTATGGAGCTTCTTCATGCGGTCTAGACTGATGCGACCCAAATGACAATGTCATAGGGAGGATTCACTCAACTCATTTGATTTTTGCCTTTTGTGTTTATGTAATAATATTTGTTTTAAGGTCAAATACAAATATTCCATTAATATCTTGAGCACAAGCATAGAAGATATCATTCTTATGAATAAATATACCTCAATTTGTAGTGCCACAATTAAAACCTTCAGAAAAAATTACTGCAGATGAAACAAGATTCTTTGTAATGCTAGGAACAAAATAACAATTTAGTTCTACGATTAAAGCAGAAGGAAGAGATAAACTAAAATCTCCTACGGCAAGTGCAACAACATTTGCTTCATTTCTGATGCGTAGGTCTATATCCCATTTCTTCACTTGTCTCCTATTTCTAAGTCTCTACACATATGAAATAATGTGAGCACCACATGCGATATCTAATACCCAGGTAGGACCATTATCTAATGCGAGGACACTAGTTGACAGTAATTCTATAATATAAATACTTGAAGTGTTGGAACTCAAAGTCCCAATTTTCTTGTCTTCCAAGTACTTGGGACAATTTCTTTTCCAGTGGCCCTTAGCCTTGCAGTAGAAACAATCATGGTCTACAACTACCCTTGGCTTCTCACCACCCTTAGGTTTTGCAACTTCCTTGCCTTTCCCTTTGGTATTGTTCTTGTTCTTGGCTACCTTCTTGAACCCTTTCCCTCTGCTGACATTAAGAACTTCTTTCTTGTTGTCAGTGGGACCGTGGGAGTATTTTTCTCAACAACTTTGAGCATACCATGGAGTTCATTTAGATTTTTCTTAATACCATGCATATGATAGTTCATCTTGAATGAAGCAAAACCATGATGGAAGGAGTGCAAGACGATATCCGTGGCCAACTCTTGGTCATATGGAGTGCCCAGTGTCTCCATACGGCTAAAAAGACTGATCATGTTAAACACATGGGGACCTACTGGCTTTCCTTACACAAGCTTGCTATTCAGTATAGCTTTGTGAGTTTCATATCGTTCAATTCTTACTTGTGCATGAAATAACATTTTCAGTTTGGTGATGATAGAGTAGGCATCCTGGCATTCAAACCTCTTTTAAAGGTCAGGTTCCATGCTTGCTAGCATCAAACAGGTGACGGGTAAAGAATCACTCCTTAACTCCATTTCTCTAACTATCTCCTCATCCGATAAGGCATCAGTAATAGTAGAGACAGGGTTTGCTAGGACGTTCTCACGCCCTTCAGATCTGAGAACAATTCTCTGATTCCTTTCCCAATCGAGAAAGTTCGTTCCATTCAATTTGTTTTTCTCAACTATTGAGCCTAGGGTGAATTTCAAGTTATCGTTCGACATAATGCCTATATATAAAAGGAAATGACATGCAAATCAGTATATGTTCGAAATGCAATCACTTAAAATTAAATACCTTTAATATAAGTAAATGCGCATTTTATTCAAAATGTTATCGTTCCTTGTGAATAAAATGATTCCAAGACACTATTACAAACAAAACCCAACGTACTTTTGCACTACCTTAAGTCTTGTGTTCAAAGTAAGTAATAATTACTAATTATAACTCCTTATAATTCTTAGTTGATGATCCCTATCCAATGTAAAATCATCCCTATGCCTCAACATCCAAAACTTTTCCTTTTGATATCTCGTTGGGTACAACCATATCAAGGTTTATGAACCCCCTATAGATTCACCCTCATTAGCCCAAGATTATGGAAAGACACCCTCACTTTTGTGAAGCCCATCTAACCAAAAATCCAGAACTTAATGGGCTGTGATATGGAAAGGCATTGCCCCAATTTACCTCTGGAACTTAAGCATGCAATTGTCATTTATTTAAAAATGATAAAAAATAAATAAAACAATGCAAAACTTAAATAAAATGCAAAAAGCAAGCATTCAAAATGCAACAAAATTGTGTAGTATGACCCCTACGACGCAAAATTTTAAAGATCTAATCTTCATTCATGGATCTCCACCCTCGAACTTCTTATGTCTTCTTCTTCTTCTTCTTCTTCTTCTTCTTCTTCTTCTTCTTCTTCTTCTTCTTCTTCTTCTTCTTCTTCTTCTTCTTCTTCTTCTTCTTCTTCTTGTATTTCAATATTTTCTAATAATCTAATTACTGAAAATAAATTACAAAAATACATAACGATACGCAAATCGTGTACAAAAAAAAACATAACGATGCGCATATCGTATTTATGAGCCATACTAGTGATGTACACATTTGCACCTTCTTTTATTGCATCTTTTGACTTCGTATTTCATTCGATCTCCAAAGAAAAGGTTTAAAAGAATATAAACTTGTGTATGAATGGGCTAAAATGCAAGAAATAGAGTCTGCACAAGTTTTAAGCTAACCATGCAGGAATTCGAGCGAAATCGGAGTCAAAACGGAGAAGCCAAGTGAAGCTGAGCAGAGGTAGATATCGGCCCTAGACCCAGATATCGACCTCTGGGGTAGATATCGACCTTCAACATAGATACCGACCTCAACATAGACATCAAGTGAAGCTGAGAAGAGGTAGATATCGACCGTAGACCCAGATATCGACCCCCAGTGTCGATATCGACCCCCATATCGACCTCAACATAGAAATCGACCAGAGCTGAACAAGTCGAGCAGGAACAGAGACCTCGATATCGACCTCTGGTGTCGATATCGACCCCTTATCTCGACAGAAGATAGACTCGATTTCGAATGCGGATTGGAACTATATCTTCAAGGAGGCACGAGATTATCTCATACTTTCAAGATAGATGGCAGCTGAAGTTTTATTCATCTTTTTAAGTTTTATCAAAATAAAAGACCTATCCTAATTGTTCGGATAGAGTTCATAGTTTAGATAGGAGTTACAATCCTTGGATAGAAAGGATTAGTAGCCTATAAATAAAGCCCTAGGGGCTGATTTGTTAGATCATCTTTCAATCATCCAATCATAGAACAACCCAAGACAAAGACAATAGACAATAGAGTTAGAGAGAAGTTTTAGGGTTTGACGTTTGCGAAAGTTGACGTTGAGTTGTAAAGCTTCGAAGTTTAGTTTAATGCAAGTTTCTTCCTTTCAATTGACAATGAATCCCATGATGAGAAGCGAGTAGTTCCCCAAAGCTCTTAGGGTCGGGGTGAGCCCGACGTTAGCCATGCGCGCTTGAGGTAAGTATTTGATGTCGATATCGTTGTGTCTATCTCTCCTCCTACGATTCTATGTTTAGTCCTAATCGAAAGAAAAGGGATTCATGCTAACAACTTGAGTTATAAACATAAAATTTGTAGAGACAATTAGGTTTATTTGCAAGAGTAATCCTAAGAGTTGGTGTACGGCGAAAGCTTGTCCCTCGGGTGAAATAGCGCAATTGTCCGTCTTATTTATCTCATCGCATGCATTGGTTAACGTTGTGGTAAACCCTAATCCTAGGAGTTGCTTTTTACATAGTTTATACACACAAAAACCCTCTGTTATTTCTATTCATTCCTTCTCTCTCCATCCTAAAGTCTTCGGCCTTTCTTTGCCGACGAAGTACTAACCCACTGCAGGGAGACATCGATATCGACAGCAGAGGTCGATATCGACCAAAACTGATAGATCGACGGTTTTCTGAGTTGATCTCGAGACTCCTGGGAAACTTCTGCAAGCATCGATATCGACCCCTTGTGTCGAAATCGACCCCTTGTATCGACTGGCAGTCTTCTGAGCCAGTCGATTTTGTGGACTGACATCGATATCGACCCCTTCTAGTCGATATCGACCACTTGTTCTTGTCTTTGCAGGTCTTCTGTTGCAAAGAACATCGACAGCCGAGGTCGACATCGAGGCCCAAGGTCGAAATCGAGGCTACTGGTCGACGCAGACGTGAAATTTCCAAAGCTACTAGGATCCCGCTGACACGCCTCCTCGTGGATCGATCCTGACTACCCTTCCACTACAACGGGAGGAAGTCTTGTAATTATTTGCTTAGGCTAGGAGTCGGTTTACATTTACATCTTTATTATTTGTACTCGACTTACCTCCTTAACAAATTGGCGCCGTTACCGGGGAGGCAATCAATCGCGCCCTAGTAGTCTATCTCACGTCTTTATCTAGATTGGCTTTGCAGGTGTATGCGACGCACTGATCGCCCACCTGAATTTGAAGGAGTAGACGACCCTGAGCGTTATTTCCATCTAAGGGCCCAAGCTCAAAGAATCATGGCGGAAAACGCGAACCAAGCAGAACTTATTGAACAACTAAGGAAGCAGGTTGAGGACTTAACGACTAGAGAGGCGGCACTTAAGGAGCATGCGGATAGGGAGGAGGAAGGTCGGAGGCAAATAGAAGCCCAAATCAATGCCCTCCCTAGGAATGCCAAGCAATATATGCACCCCGCTCTCACAGTGCCTAAATCGGCAATTCTTATCCCTGCCTCTAATTTCGAAATTAAACATAACTTCCTGACTGAAATAAGAAGGCATCAATATGAAGGAAAACCTAATGAGTGCCCTATGGCACATATTTTAACCTTCTTAGACCTTTGTGATACTATTGCTGATGGACGAAGTCTTGAATATGTCCAACTAAAAGCCTTTCGATGGTCTCTTACAGGTAAAGCATTGCAGTGTTTGGAGAGTTTAGCCCCAAGATCGCTCCGCACCTGGAATGAAGTCAAGGACGCGTTCCTCAACAAGTTCTTTCCTCCTTCTAAGACGGCGCTGATCCGACAGAAAATCACGGCTTTCAAACAAAAGCCTGGTGAGGCTCTGGCGACAGTTTGGGAAAGGTTTAAGGACCTACTACGATCATGCCCGACGCATGGTCAACCACCATATGTAATTCAAGAGATCATATACAATGCTCTTAATGTTGCCACAAAGGAGAGGATCAACACCTACACCGCCTATGGCTACCTTGAACTCGCCCCACAAGAGGCTTGGGAGACCATAGAGAGGTTGGTGGAGTTCGACAACACATATGGGACTCCTGAGGCTTCCGACACATCATCATCATCAAGGCCTGCCCCATCTATGCCCTTATATGAACCCTCCAATGTAATCGATCCGGACGTGAAGGAGCAATTCCATAGAGATCAACTTAGAAAGCTCCAAAAGCAAGTTAGGCTCCTTTCAGTGAACCAAGATTGCATTGAATGTGGATCGCAGCGGCATACCACCGTCGAGTGCCCCCATGCCGAACAAGTACACCTAGCGGAGACTCACCAAGAGGCGCGCTACATGAGGGGTCCCAATCACCAATATTGGGGAGACCAAAGGTTCCATCAACCACAAAGGAACCAGGTTAACCCTAGGGACCCTCCGCCTTATAGAGCTCCTGGGCACCCGGAGAGAGACCAAAAGAAGGATGATCTTCAACTTGTGTTGGACGAGATAAGGCGGAACCAAGCTAAGAACGATCAATCCAACAATGCTATCCACTCTCAACTCAATCACCTTACCACAAGGATTGGGGAGATGGATATTTGGAAGAAGAACGTAGAGACCCAACTGGGTCAATTGGCGGCACAAATCCCTAAGCCGTCCGGAACACTCCCTGGGCAACCCACCACAAATACTAAGGGAGAATCCGGGACGGGCCATGTCACAGCCATACAATTAAGGAGTGGCACCAAAGTACAAAGGCCACGAACGGAATCGGAGAAAACAGCTGATCCAGTCGACATCGATGGACCAGTCGATGTCGAGGATGAGGTCGATATCGACCCTCATGTCGACCCACAAGCGATATCGAGGCCACTGCAGAGCCATCAGAGCCACAACAGAGGTCGAAATCGACCGTCCCAGTCGATATCGACCAAAGTCCAGTCGACATCGATGTCCAGCAAGCCCCTCCCGTTTTGGTCCCTACTCCAAAGAAGACGTTGCCATTCCCTTCCAAAGCATTGGAGGACCCCACCAAAGGTAAGTTTAGGCGCTTCATAAAGATACTTCAAGGACTCAACATCACTATCCCTCTAACAGAAGCCCTAAGCGAGATGCCCGCCTATGTACGATTCCTCAAAGACATCCTGAGCAAGAAGAGGTCCATGGCAGAGATCGCAGAGGAGTGCTCAAAGATGGACTTCCCTGAGAAGAAAAGTGATCCAGGGAAGTTTGCAATCACCGTGGGACTTGGCCAACATCGCTATAAAGCCCTATGTGACTTAGGGGCAAGTGTAAGTCTCATGCCTCTTTCTATTTGGCAGAAGGTGAACATTGGTGCCCTTGAACCTGTGGACATGAAGCTTTATATGGCTGACAACTCATTCGTCAGACCCACAGGTATAGTTGATGACGTTCCGGTAAAGGTAGGTAAGTTCTTTGTGCCTACTGATTTCATTGTATTGGAGATGCCTGAAGATCCTGTAGTGCCTATTATACTTGGTAGGCCTTTCTTAGCTACTGCTGATGCCAATATCAATGTACGTCGAGGGTTACTAACCTTTACTATAGGGAACGAAGTGATAGAATTCTCTTTCAACCCAACCATGAGCGAAACAAAGCACCTGGAACAAGTAGTCCTCTCGCCGGCTAAGGAGAAGCTTAGAAAATTTTTGTTGGTGAGGACGGAAACAACAAGCAGGGTCGACATCGACTGGAACCAGTCGATATCGACTAAAAACATCGAAATCGACCCCTTTTGGTCGAAATCGAGTATGCCAGATCGCTGCCAGGAGCTTAAGTATGGGGTCACAGAGGTCGATATAGACCCCCACATATCGATATCGACCAAAGCTCTCGAAATCGACCCACCTTGGTCGAAATCGACCACCCCGCAGCCCGAAAATTTCTGTTTCGGGCCCAAACAGGTAAGGCCAGGTATGACTCCTAACCCTCCTCCGTCCATTATTGATGAATCAATTAAACCTATTATTGAGAATTCTACTAAAGAGAGGGTCAAAGCTCCATGGTTTGCCTATATTGCTAAAGTTAGGTCAAGAAAGAGAAGAAAAGCGCCCAAAGAAGAACCTAACATAAAAAAAGCCTTGGTCGCCGAACTTAACTACTACCAAAAGGACCTAGATGACCCAGGAGAATGCTCAAGCTCGAAGGGTCCCTACATAAAAGGCTCGTGAAGAATTGACGGAGAAGTCGGCCTAGCGACTCAAAAATCTAGAGCATGTACATAAAACCTTTAAATTTTTCACATAGATGGTTTTTAGGATTTAATTTTTGGCTGTTTGAAACTTTTAAAACTGAGATAATTCGTGCTTTATCTATATTTCTAACAAGATTTCAGGTTATCAAGCAAAAGGAATGACGAAGAAGAAAAGAAGCTTCTGCAGAGGCAGTCGAAATCGACCAGGCCAGTCGAAATCGACCTCCCCAGGGTCAAGCCATCTCCTGGAGTCGACATCGAGGACTCAGGAGCAAAAAGAGAGGTCGATATCGACCATTATACTCGATATCGACCCCAATCAGGCAGCCCTTGTCTTCATCTTCTTCCTCGACTTCGACAGATGCAGTCGACATCGACCACTGACCTAGATATCGACTTCTGGCATCGACCTAACCTAGAAATCGACCTGAATCCGCAGGTTGTGCTGTGAGTTTCTCTCTACCCTTGTTCTTTTTTTTTTAATACAGTGAGGACACTGTATATTTTAAGTATGGGGTGGGGGAAAGACATGTCTTATGGTCTTAACTTGGTTTTCTTCTTTGCATTGCATTCATGTTTAAATTTTTGTTCTTAGTTTTACTTTTAAAAAAAAAATAGAAAAATGTCAAAATACAAAAAAAAAAAATGCATGTTTATTTTTAAGTTTATTTTTCTTTACCCTACTTAGATGTCCTATGATGAAAACTCAATAGCTGACTTGATCATGTAAATCCTATGGCATATTTGGATGGTTTAGCCTAAGTCTTTAAAATTTTTATGTAGATTGTGAACTTGTGATGAAATTGAGCACATATGATCCTAGGCTAAAAAGCAAATCCAACAAAAATTATCCTTGTGAGAATTTTGACCTATAGGGAGAACATCAAAAATCCCTCCGCTTTCTTGAGTGAATTTACTCTTCCTATGCATCTCTAAATGTTGTGATAGTTATTCAAAACCAATGCATATATATGATTATGTTTACGAGAATTAAATGATGGAGGCATCTTTTAAGCCATTTTTATCCTCTCTTTACCTACCCTGCATTATCCCTGCTTGAAGCCAGAACATTAGCCTGAGCCTGAATTGCAAACTCCACAAAATTATCCCTAGCCGAATTGAGCCTGACCCCCATTTGGGAATTGAGACTTAGATTGGTTGGACTAATGCCTTGTGGAAAGAAAAGAGCATAATGTCCAGTTTTGAGCAAGGAAATTATAGGATGGCGCATGTTTACATTTTGTCATATTTTGTAAAAGGGTTTATGGCTCAACCTATAAATGCACATATTTACTTATTACTTTCGAGAAAAATAAAAATAATATATATATATATATATATATATATATATATATATATATATATATATAGTGCATGAGCCAAAATCCTTAAGTCCTTTATTCATACAGGTGTTATATTTTTGAGAGCATATTATGGAAAGATGAGTTTGGGAAAAAGCATTATAGAGATTGAGCTTACATTGAAGAGTTATGGTTTGGGTATTGCAAGTGTTGAGATTTAGGAGTCTTGATTCCCGAATTATAAAAGCACCCCATAGCCAAATAATTCCATACCCTTTATTTCATACCAAGCCCCATTGCAACCCCGCCGAATGGAGTCTTCTTTGAAGTCTTCCACTGAGCGAAAGTCCTCCTGATGATTCTTATTGCATTTTCATGATTGGTTGCGAAGTGGATTTTTTATAAATTGCAATGTTTATGAGATTGTATATGGAATTGAGTTGAGAGTTGATCTTCATAGCCTAAACACATGAGAGTTGAGTGCAAACACATTATCCCTGTGAGGTTGGATCAAAATTGCATATGCCTATGGATCACCAAAATATGTGCTATGACGTTAAATTCACTTGCTTTGCTACCGCTTATGATGTTGCTTTTGACAAAGGCGAAAACTTGAAGGGTGTGTTGTAGGTGTTGGTTATTGCTTGGTTATTGCTTGAGGACAAGCAAGTCTAAGTATGGGGTGTTTTGATATACACATTTGCACCTTCTTTTATTGCATCTTTTGACTTCGTATTTCATTCGATCTCCAAAGAAAAGGTTCAAAAGAATATAAACTTGTGTATGAATGGGCTAAAATGCAAGAAATAGAGTCTGTACAAGTTTTAAGCTAACCATGCAGTAATTCGAGCGAAATCGGAGTCAAAACGGAGAAGCCAAGTGAAGCTGAGTAGAGGTAGATATCGACCCTAGACCCAGATATCAACCTCTGGGGTAGATATCGACCTTCAACATAGATATCGACCTCAACATAGACATCAAGTGAAGCTGAGAAGAGGTAGATATCGACCGTAGACCCAGATATCGACCCCCAGTGTCGATATCGACCCCCAGTGTCGATATCGACCCCCATATCGACCTCAACATAGAAATCGACCAGAGCTGAACAAGTCGAGCAGGAACAGAGACCTCGATATCGACCTCTGGTGTCGATATCGACCCCTTATCTCGACAGAAGATAGACTCGATTTCGAATGCGGATTGGAACTATATCTTCAAGGAGGCACGAGATTATCTCATACTTTCAAGATAGATGGCAGTTGAAGTTTTATTCATCTTTTTAAGTTTTATCAAAATAAAAGACCTATCCTAATTGTTCGGATAGAGTTCATAGTTTAGATAGGAGTTACAATCCTTGGATAGCAAGGATTAGTAGCCTATAAATAAAGCCATAGGGGCTGATTTGTTAGATCATCTTTCAATCATCCAATCATAGAACAACCCAAGACAAAGACAATAGACAATAGAGTTAGAGAGAAGTTTTAGGGTTTGACGTTTGCGAAAGTTGACGTTGAGTTGTAAAGCTTCGAAGTTTAGTTTAATGCAAGTTTCTTCCTTTCAATTGACAATGAATCCCATGATGAGAAGCGAGTAGTTCCCCAAAGCTCTTAGGGTCGGGGTGAGCCCGACGTTAGCCATGCGCGCTTGAGGTAAGTATTTGATGTCGATATCGTTGTGTCTATCTCTCCTCCTACGATTCTATGTTTAGTCCTAATCGAAAGAAAAGGGATTCATGCTAACAACTTGAGTTATAAACATAAAATTTGTAGAGACAATTAGGTTTATTTGCAAGAGTAATCCTAAGAGTTGGTGTACGGCGAAAGCTTGTCCCTCGGGTGAAATAGCGCAATTGTCCGTCTTATTTATCTCATCGCATGCATTGGTTAACGTTGTGGTAAACCCTAATCCTAGGAGTTGCTTTTTACATAGTTTATACACACAAAAACCCTCTGTTATTTCTATTCATTCCTTCTCTCTCCATCCTAAAGTCTTCGGCCTTTCTTTGCCGACGAAGTACTAACCCACTGCAGGGAGACATCGATATCGACAGCAGAGGTCGATATCGACCAAAACTGATAGATCGACGGTTTTCTGAGTTGATCTCGAGACTCCTGGGAAACTTCTGCAAGCATCGATATCGACCCCTTGTGTCGAAATCGACCCCTTGTATCGACTGGCAGTCTTCTGAGCCAGTCGATTTTGTGGACTGACATCGATATCGACCCCTTCTAGTCGATATCGACCACTTGTTCTTGTCTTTGCAGGTCTTCTGTTCTAGAGAACATCGACAGCCGAGGTCGACATCGAGGCCCAAGGTCGAAATCGAGGCTACTGGTCGACGCAGACGTGAAATTTCCAAAGCTACTAGGATCCCGCTGACACGCCTCCTCGTGGATCGATCCTGACTACCCTTCCACTACAACGGGAGGAAGTCTTGTAATTATTTGCTTAGGCTAGGAGTCGGTTTACATTTACATCTTTATTATTTGTACTCGACTTACCTCCTTAACAAATTGGCGCCGTTACCGGGGAGGCAATCAATCGCGCACTAGTAGTCTATCTCACGTCTTTATCTAGATTGGCTTTGCAGGTGTATGCGACGCACTGATCGCCCACCTGAATTTGAAGGAGTAGACGACCCTGAGCGTTATTTCCATCTAAGGGCCCAAGCTCAAAGAATCATGGCGGAAAACGCGAACCAAGCAGAACTTATTGAACAACTAAGGAAGCAGGTTGAGGACTTAACGACTAGAGAGGCGGCACTTAAGGAGCGTGCGGATAGGGAGGAGGAAGGTCGGAGGCAAATAGAAGCCCAAATCAATGCCCTCCCTAGGAATGCCAAGCAATATATGCACCCCGCTCTCACAGTGCCTAAATCGGCAATTCTTATCCCTGCCTCTAATTTCGAAATTAAACCTAACTTCCTGACTGAAATAAGAAGGCATCAATATGAAGGAAAACCTAATGAGTGCCCTATGGCACATATTTTAACCTTCTTAGACCTTTGTGATACTATTGCTGATGGACGAAGTCTTGAATATGTCCAACTAAAAGCCTTTCGATGGTCTCTTACAGGTAAAGCATTGCAGTGTTTGGAGAGTTTAGCCCCAAGATCGCTCCGCACCTGGAATGAAGTCAAGGACGCGTTCCTCAACAAGTTCTTTCCTCCTTCTAAGACGGCGCTGATCCGACAGAAAATCACGGCTTTCAAACAAAAGCCTGGTGAGGCTCTGGCGACTGTTTGGGAAAGGTTTAAGGACCTACTACGATTATGCCCGACGCATGGCCAACCACCATATGTAATTCAAGAGATCATATACAATGCTCTTGACGCTGCCACAAAGGAGAGGATCAACACCTACACCGCCTATGGCTACCTTGAACTCGCCCCACAAGAGGCTTGGGAGACCATAGAGAGGTTGGTGGAGTTCGACAACACATATGGGACTCCTGAGGCTTCCGACACATCATCATCATCAAGGCCTGCCCCATCTATGCCCTTATATGAACCCTCCAATGTAATCGATCCGGACGTGAAGGAGCAATTCCATAGAGATCAACTTAGAAAGCTCCAAAAGCAAGTTAGGCTCCTTTCAGTGAACCAAGATTGCATTGAATGTGGATCGCAGCGGCATACCACCGTCGAGTGCCCCCATGCCGAACAAGTACACCTAGCGGAGACTCACCAAGAGGCGCGCTACATGAGGGGTCCCAATCACCAATATTGGGGAGACCAAAGGTTCCATCAACCACAAAGGAACCAGGTTAACCCTAGGGACCCTCCGCCTTATAGAGCTCCTGGGCACCCGGAGAGAGACCAAAAGAAGGATGATCTTCAACTTGTGTTGGACGAGATAAGGCGGAACCAAGCTAAGAACGATCAATCCAACAATGCTATCCACTCTCAACTCAATCACCTTACCACAAGGATTGGGGAGATGGATATTTGGAAGAAGAACGTAGAGACCCAACTGGGTCAATTGGCGGCACAAATCCCTAAGCCGTCCGGAACACTCCCTGGGCAACCCACCACAAATACTAAGGGAGAATCCGGGACGGGCCATGTCACAGCCATACAATTAAGGAGTGGCACCAAAGTACAAAGGCCACGAACGGAATCGGAGAAAACAGCTGATCCAGTCGACATCGATGGACCAGTCGATGTCGAGGATGAGGTCGATATCGACCCTCATGTCGACCCACAAGCGATATCGAGGCCACTGCAGAGCCATCAGAGCCACAACAGAGGTCGAAATCGACCGTCCCAGTCGATATCGACCAAAGTCCAGTCGACATCGATGTCCAGCAAGCCCCTCCCGTTTTGGTCCCTACTCCAAAGAAGACGTTGCCATTCCCTTCCAAAGCATTGGAGGACCCCACCAAAGGTAAGTTTAGGCGCTTCATAAAGATACTTCAAGGACTCAACATCACTATCCCTCTAACAGAAGCCCTAAGCGAGATGCCCGCCTATGTACGATTCCTCAAAGACATCCTGAGCAAGAAGAGGTCCATGGCAGAGATCGCAGAGGAGTGCTCAAAGATGGACTTCCCTGAGAAGAAAAGTGATCCAGGGAAGTTTGCAATCACCGTGGGACTTGGCCAACATCGCTATAAAGCCCTATGTGACTTAGGGGCAAGTGTAAGTCTCATGCCTCTTTCTATTTGGCAGAAGGTGAACATTGGTGCCCTTGAACCTGTGGACATGAAGCTTTATATGGCTGACAACTCATTCGTCAGACCCACAGGTATAGTTGATGACGTTCCGGTAAAGGTAGGTAAGTTCTTTGTGCCTACTGATTTCATTGTATTGGAGATGCCTGAAGATCCTGTAGTGCCTATTATACTTGGTAGGCCTTTCTTAGCTACTGCTGATGCCAATATCAATGTACGTCGAGGGTTACTAACCTTTACTATAGGGAACGAAGTGATAGAATTCTCTTTCAACCCAACCATGAGCGAAACAAAGCACCTGGAACAAGTAGTCCTCTCGCCGGCTAAGGAGAAGCTTAGAAAATTTTTGTTGGTGAGGACGGAAACAACAAGCAGGGTCGACATCGACTGGAACCAGTCGATATCGACTAAAAACATCGAAATCGACCCCTTTTGGTCGAAATCGAGTATGCCAGATCGCTGCCAGGAGCTTAAGTATGGGGTCACAGAGGTCGATATAGACCCCCACATATCGATATCGACCAAAGCTCTCGAAATCGACCCACCTTGGTCGAAATCGACCACCCCGCAGCCCGAAAATTTCTGTTTCGGGCCCAAACAGGTAAGGCCAGGTATGACTCCTAACCCTCCTCCGTCCATTATTGATGAATCAATTAAACCTATTATTGAGAATTCTACTAAAGAGAGGGTCAAAGCTCCATGGTTTGCCTATATTGCTAAAGTTAGGTCAAGAAAGAGAAGAAAAGCGCCCAAAGAAGAACCTAACATAAAAAAAGCCTTGGTCGCCGAACTTAACTACTACCAAAAGGACCTAGATGACCCAGGAGAATGCTCAAGCTCGAAGGGTCCCTACATAAAAGGCTCGTGAAGAATTGACGGAGAAGTCGGCCTAGCGACTCAAAAATCTAGAGCATGTACATAAAACCTTTAAATTTTTCACATAGATGGTTTTTAGGATTTAATTTTTGGCTGTTTGAAACTTTTAAAACTGAGATAATTCGTGCTTTATCTATATTTCTAACAAGATTTCAGGTTATCAAGCAAAAGGAATGACGAAGAAGAAAAGAAGCTTCTGCAGAGGCAGTCGAAATCGACCAGGCCAGTCGAAATCGACCTCCCCAGGGTCAAGCCATCTCCTGGAGTCGACATCGAGGACTCAGGAGCAAAAAGAGAGGTCGATATCGACCATTATACTCGATATCGACCCCAATCAGGCAGCCCTTGTCTTCATCTTCTTCCTCGACTTCGACAGATGCAGTCGACATCGACCACTGACCTAGATATCGACTTCTGGCATCGACCTAACCTAGAAATCGACCTGAATCCGCAGGTTGTGCTGTGAGTTTCTCTCTACCCTTGTTCTTTTTTTTTTAATACAGTGAGGACACTGTATATTTTAAGTATGGGGTGGGGGAAAGACATGTCTTATGGTCTTAACTTGGTTTTCTTCTTTGCATTGCATTCATGTTTAAATTTTTGTTCTTAGTTTTACTTTTAAAAAAAAAATAGAAAAATGTCAAAATACAAAAAAAAAAAATGCATGTTTATTTTTAAGTTTATTTTTCTTTACCCTACTTAGATGTCCTATGATGAAAACTCAATAGCTGACTTGATCATGTAAATCCTATGGCATATTTGGATGGTTTAGCCTAAGTCTTTAAAATTTTTATGTAGATTGTGAACTTGTGATGAAATTGAGCACATATGATCCTAGGCTAAAAAGCAAATCCAACAAAAATTATCCTTGTGAGAATTTTGACCTATAGGGAGAACATCAAAAATCCCTCCGCTTTCTTGAGTGAATTTACTCTTCCTATGCATCTCTAAATGTTGTGATAGTTATTCAAAACCAATGCATATATATGATTATGTTTACGAGAATTAAATGATGGAGGCATCTTTTAAGCCATTTTTATCCTCTCTTTACCTACCCTGCATTATCCCTGCTTGAAGCCAGAACATTAGCCTGAGCCTGAATTGCAAACTCCACAAAATTATCCCTAGCCGAATTGAGCCTGACCCCCATTTGGGAATTGAGACTTAGATTGGTTGGACTAATGCCTTGTGGAAAGAAAAGAGCATAATGTCCAGTTTTGAGCAAGGAAATTATAGGATGGCGCATGTTTACATTTTGTCATATTTTGTAAAAGGGTTTATGGCTCAACCTATAAATGCACATATTTACTTATTACTTTCGAGAAAAATAAAAATAAAAATATATATATATATATATATATATATATATATATATATATATATATATATATATATATAGTGCATGAGCCAAAATCCTTAAGTCCTTTATTCATACAGGTGTTATATTTTTGAGAGCATATTATGGAAAGATGAGTTTGGGAAAAAGCATTATAGAGATTGAGCTTACATTGAAGAGTTATGGTTTGGGTATTGCAAGTGTTGAGATTTAGGAGTCTTGATTCCCGAATTATAAAAGCACCCCATAGCCAAATAATTCCATACCCTTTATTTCATACCAAGCCCCATTGCAACCCCGCCGAATGGAGTCTTCTTTGAAGTCTTCCACTGAGCGAAAGTCCTCCTGATGATTCTTATTGCATTTTCATGATTGGTTGCGAAGTGGATTTTTTATAAATTGCAATGTTTATGAGATTGTATATGGAATTGAGTTGAGAGTTGATCTTCATAGCCTAAACACATGAGAGTTGAGTGCAAACACATTATCCCTGTGAGGTTGAATCAAAATTGCATATGCCTATGGATCACCAAAATATGTGCTATGACGTTAAATTCACTTGCTTTGCTTTGCTACCGCTTATGATGTTGCTTTTGACAAAGGCAAAAACTTGAAGGGTGTGTTGTAGGTGTTGGTTATTGCTTGGTTATTGCTTGAGGACAAGCAAGTCTAAGTATGGGGTGTTTTGATGTACACATTTGCACCTTCTTTTATTGCATCTTTTGACTTCGTATTTCATTCGATCTCCAAAGAAAAGGTTCAAAAGAATATAAACTTGTTTATGAATGGGCTAAAATGCAAGAAATAGAGTCTGCACAAGTTTTAAGCTAACCATGCAGGAATTCGAGCGAAATCGGAGTCAAAACGGAGAAGCCAAGTGAAGCTGAGCAGAGGTAGATATCGACCCTAGACCCAGATATCGACCTCTGGGGTAGATATCGACCTTCAACATAGATATCGACCTCAACATAGACATCAAGTGAAGCTGAGAAGAGGTAGATATCGACCGTAGACCCAAATATCGACCCGCAGTGTCGATATCGACCCCCAGTGTCGATATCGACCCCCATATCGACCTCAACATAGAAATCGACCAGAGCTGAACAAGTCGAGCAGGAACAGAGACCTCGATATCGACCTCTGGTGTCGATATCGACCCCTTATCTCGACAGAAGATAGACTCGATTTCGAATGCGGATTGGAACTATATCTTCAAGGAGGCACGAGATTATCTCATACTTTCAAGATAGATGGCAGCTGAAGTTTTATTCATCTTTTTAAGTTTTATCAAAATAAAAGACCTATCCTAATTGTTCGGATAGAGTTCATAGTTTAGATAGGAGTTACAATCCTTGGATAGCAAGGATTAGTAGCCTATAAATAAAGCCCTAGGGGCTGATTTGTTAGATCATCTTTCAATCATCCAATCATAGAACAACCCAAGACAAAGACAATAGACAATAGAGTTAGAGAGAAGTTTTAGGGTTTGACGTTTGCGAAAGTTGACGTCGAGTTGTAAAGCTTCGAAGTTTAGTTTAATGCAAGTTTCTTCCTTTCAATTGACAATGAATCCCATGATGAGAAGCGAGTAGTTCCCCAAAGCTCTTAGGGTCGGGGTGAGCCCGACGTTAGCCATGCGCGCTTGAGGTAAGTATTTGATGTCGATATCGTTGTGTCTATCTCTCCTCCTACGATTCTATGTTTAGTCCTAATCGAAAGAAAAGGGATTCATGCTAACAACTTGAGTTATAAACATAAAATTTGTAGAGACAATTAGGTTTATTTGCAAGAGTAATCCTAAGAGTTGGTGTACGGCGAAAGCTTGTCCCTCGGGTGAAATAGCGCAATTGTCCGTCTTATTTATCTCATCGCATGCATTGGTTAACGTTGTGGTAAACCCTAATCCTAGGAGTTGCTTTTTACATAGTTTATACACACAAAAACCCTCTGTTATTTCTATTCATTCCTTCTCTCTCCATCCTAAAGTCTTCGGCCTTTCTTTGCCGACGAAGTACTAACCCACTGCAGGGAGACATCGATATCGACAGCAGAGGTCGATATCGACCAAAACTGATAGATCGACGGTTTTCTGAGTTGATCTCGAGACTCCTGGGAAACTTCTGCAAGCATCGATATCGACCCCTTGTGTCGAAATCGACCCCTTGTATCGACTGGCAGTCTTCTGAGCCAGTCGATTTTGTGGACTGACATCGATATCGACCCCTTCTAGTCGATATCGACCACTTGTTCTTGTCTTTGCAGGTCTTCTGTTGCAAAGAACATCGACAGCCGAGGTCGACATCGAGGCCCAAGGTCGAAATCGAGGCTACTGGTCGACGCAGACGTGAAATTTCCAAAGCTACTAGGATCCCGCTGACACGCCTCCTCGTGGATCGATCCTGACTACCCTTCCACTACAACGGGAGGAAGTCTTGTAATTATTTGCTTAGGCTAGGAGTCGGTTTACATTTACATCTTTATTATTTGTACTCGACTTACCTCCTTAACAACTAGTCACCTTATGCAAACAATTTATACCATATATAAAATCATGGATAACAATATCTTAATTTAAAATATAAATTCTTATATGGAATTAATCAATATTAATCATTAAAATGCATTTATTGGAAAAATTGTATGAGGGGAAAATATAGCCTCCCTAACCGGACCATGTCGAGTCGTACTCGGCTCAGCCCATGTCGAGTCATACTCGGCTCAACCTCGATTCAAACCTATTTCAGTCTAAACGGTGGTTAGTCCACGACTTGGCAATGAAAAATCCCCAAATCAGATCTAATCCAATTCGGTTTGATAGTTCATAATTTCCTCTTATCAGATCACACAACTCATAAATTCCAATCAATCAAAATCTCCATTTTATTATCAGCTTTGTTCCTCTTGGAAGCAAGTGACAAGCTTTTCTCGACTCTTCGATCAACTTTGCCACACCTAATATTGTGTTGACATTTCTTTCATAGATTATCAACTGAGTAAAGTACTCTTTGTTTTTCAAGATGGTGTGGGTTATGGCACTGTCAACTAGACATTGCTCTTTGGGATAACGATTAACTCCAGATGGATTCATAACTTCAAAATTTAAGAAAATACAGAGTTAATACCAACATTATTGTAAAACCTAAGTAACGAGATCGAAAACAAGGTTTTGGGCGGAAGCGAAAGAATCGAAGCAAGAGATCGAAGAACCAGATAAAACATGCAAGCAAGAGAACAAAAACAAGCGATTTTACGTGGTTAGGCTATGCCTACATCGACGGGGCCTCAGGAGTTGGCCAAATCCATTAGAAAGAGTTCGTACAGGGACAATCAAGTAACAGATACAAGATAAACCCTAGATCTAAGCATGCATGTGATCAGGAAGCAAAGGAGAAAGAAAATCCCCCTGTGTGGGAACCAGAAGATCGAAGATGGCTTCGAACTTCAACCCTAGACAGCCTGGAAGGAAGAATGGCAACCCAAACGTGAGCTCTGGCAGCCTCTAGTCCTCCAGCGAAGCGCCGTCGATGATCCTCTTCAAGATCTCCCTTGAAATCTCAGGTCAAGGAGATGGAAACCCCAACCCTAGAAAACCCTAGCCAAGAGAGTGTTTGGAATCTGAAGAGAGGTTGTGTCGAGGTACAGACGTACAGTACACGGGGAGGCAACTCTTAGCCTTATATAGCTAGGTCATCTGAAGGAGCCAGCTTAAGAAGGCAAAACGCTACGTTCCATCAAGTGAGATCATACATATAACTAGGCCACCAAGTTCCCTTCGGCTGTCATGGGCTGTATCTCAAGTATGGGCGAGAGCCCAAACTGAGGAAATTCTAACACCACTTAATACATATTATACATATAATAAGATATATACCAACTATGTATTATCACTCCATATATACCCTAAAGTCTTTGTTAGAGGATCAAGCTTATAGTTCAATACTACTCAGTCAATGATTAGGCCATATATGCATCCATACATAGTATATATATCTATTATATGTTATATGTATGATCATCATATGCACATACATGTTACAAGCATACACACAATATTACATGTAACAAACAAGCATAAAAGACATAGGAAAGTATCACATAACATTACAAATGCCCCTGTACTTTTCTAAGTCTTGCACTGGGCAGACCTTAACTTTTATAACAAGTGGATTCTTTTGCCAGGTCCGTCCTCAGCCCATGCTCAACAAACAGATCAAGTGAGCTTCTCCAAATGGAGGAAGTTCCTGCAGTACAAAAATTTATCTTGAGGAACAATTTTAGTACCAAAATCTGCAGGATTATATCTACCATCTATCTTTTTAATATGAATCACATTATCTTCAACCTTTTCTCTGATAAAATGATATCTAACATCTATATGCTTAGTTCTTTCATGATACATGGGATCACGACAAAGATAAAGAGCACTTTGACTATCTATATGCAATACAGATGTGTAGTGCTTCTTTTCAATCTCTTTAAGAATACCCTGCAGCCAGATAGCTTCTTTACAAGCTTCTGTAGCCGCAATGTATTCAGCTTCAGTGGATGAAAGTGCAACTATAGGCTGCTGTTGAGACTTCCAAGAAATGTAATTACCAACCCATGTATAAACACAGGAGGTAATTGATTTTCTAGTGTCCTTATTGCTGGCATAGTCAGCATCCACAAAACCATGTAAATCATAAGAGGAAGCATGTTCAGCATAGAGCAGAGACAAATTCACAGAACCAAGAAGATATTTAAGCAGATATTTCATAGACAACCAGTGCTTCTCACAGGCTCAGACATGAACCTGCTCAGAGTACTTATGGCAAAAGCTAAGTCAGGTCTAGTACAGATCATAGAGTACATAACAGACCCAACAACTGCATCATAAGGGATAGACTTCATTCTCTTAAACTCAACATGAGACATTTTTTCTTTAAGCTTAGTCAAGTCTAGATGGGGACCTAAGGGAATATGATTCACTTTATCACCATTCACATGAAATCTATCAAGCACTTTCTGAACATAATCACATTCATGCAACCAAAGCTTCTTATACTTTCTATTTCTAACAATGGACATGCCCAGAATTTTCTTAGCAGTACCTAGATCCTTCATGTCAAAATGTTTTTGCAAGTTCTTCTTAATCTCATGAATGCAATCAACAGACTTAGAAATAAGCAGGATACCATCAACATAAAGAAGAACATATAACACAGGATTAATATGCTTTAGACCTTTGAAATACAAACATGTATCAAACTTGCTTCTCTTAAAACATAAGCTAAACCTCATGCATCTATCAAACTTGATATTCCACTATCGTGGAGATTGTTTCAAGCCATATATAGATTTGTTAAGCAAGCAGGCATAGTCAGGATGCGCAGTATCAATGAAGCCCTTAGGCTGTTTCATATATATTGTTTCATCCAAGTCACCATGAAGAAAAACAGTTTTAACATCCATCTGTTCAAGTTCAAGGTTGTAGACAGCAGTCATAGCAAGCAACAATCTAAGAGTCTTATATTTCACAACAGGAGCAAAGATCTCATTGTAATCCTCACCTTCCCTTTGAGTAAAACCCTTTGCAACCAACCTAGCTTTGTATCTAGGTGGATCAGTCTTAGTTATACCCTCTTTAAGTTTGTAGATCCATTTACAATCAATCAATCTAGCATCAGAAGGTTTGGGAACCAAAGACCAGGTTTTATTCACTTTCATAGATTCAATTTCTTCATTCATAGCATGCTTCCAGTGTTTAAAGTAAGCACATTTAACAACTTGTTCATAAGTATCAGGTGTGTAGTTTTTCACAACAGAAGAAACAAGACAAGCAAACTCAACAAGATTGGTAATGAATCTTTTATTTGGAATGACAGTCTTAGGACTTCTATCCTTAGTTAACTGCCAGTCAGTTAAAACATGCCTTTGAGCAACTGAAGAACTAGAATTGCCAGAACCAGATGCATGCACAGATTCAACAATAATATCCTCATTCATAGAAACATGAGAAGCAGAAGAGGAAGGTAACACATATTCATTACTAGCTTCCCCACCCAATTGGTGAAGTTGCATAATCACAGAAGCATGAGGGGTAGGAGAAGAAGAAGGAACAAAAAGAGGAGGGGAGGGAGAAATAGCAAAACCACAATCAAACTCATCTTCTGAATCAGATTCTATGTCCTTGGGAACATAGAATTGATCTTGATCATGTACCTGCAAGTTAGTGCCATGCATAGTAGAGGCAGAAGCTTTAAAATAAAACTCATGCTCATTGAAGATAACATTCATACTCACAATGATTTTATAGACACCAGGTTGAACAAGAAGCAACTTATAACCTTTAATTCCCTCTGGATACCCTAGGAGGACACACCTTTGTGACATGGGTTCCAGTTTACCTTGGTTGATGTAAGAGAAGACAGTACAACCAAAAGGTTTAAGGTGATTTAGGTTAGGTTTTGTTTTATTCCATAACTCATAAGGAGTCTTAAAAGAAATCACAGAGGTGGGAGTTCTGTTAATCAAGTATGCAGCAGTAGTTACAGCTTCACCCCATAAACAATGCTTTAAACCAGAAGAGATTAACATGCATCTAGCCTTTTCAAGAAGGGTCATGTTTAACCTCTCAACTGTACCATTTTGCTGAGGGGTTCCAGAAATAGTCCGATGTCTCTTAATACCATGCTCTTTACAGAATTCATTAAACATATAATTATAAAATTCTAAGCCATTATCAGTTTTTAAACATTTCACAAATAACCCAGACTCTTTTTCAACTCTAGTTTCCACACCTTAAAGGATTCAAAAGCTTCATCTTTAGTCTTAAGCAAATAAATCCAAACATATCTGCTGTAATGGTCAATAAGGGACATAAAGTACCTTTTATGACCAACTGTAGATACTTGGGCAGGCCCCACATATCAGAGTGAACATCATCAAAAGGAGCAGCAGAGACATGAACAGAAGATTTAAATTCTTTCCTAGTTTGTTTACCAAGCACACAGTTTTCACAGAGGTCTATGGTGCATGGTTTAGAGTCAAGAATACCAGATTTATGCAAATGTTCTAAACCCTTATTTCCTACATGTCCTAATCTGTTATGCCACTTAAAAGTATCACTCATAGACATGGTTTTCACAGAAGTGGAAGTAGTAGATGCAGTAAGAGCAGCAGCAGAGAAGTTCATCACAGGAGTAGCAAGGAATTAATTCATATAAGCCACCCTTGCTAATGCACTTAATGACAGGCTTACCATTCTTAGTGACAACTCTAACACCATTTGAACTAAAAACATCATAATATAATTCTTCAAGAGCACTTTCAGACATCAGATTTCTTCTTAAAGGAGGGACCCATTTAACATCCTTAATGACTCTAACCACATTATCAAACATCTTTAAAGTAATAGACCCAACACCTTTAATTTTGAGCACAGAATGATCACCCAGCATCACAGTACCACCATCAAAACATTTAAGGTCATGAAACCAAGTTTTATGATATGTAGCATGCATAGTGCATCCAGAATCTAAAATCCAGGTATTAGTGTCAGCAATATTTAATAATGCAAGAACTTCAAGAGTATAATAAGGATGAGACTCAAACACAGCAGAAACATTAGGCTTTTTACCAGCAACCCTTTCATCTATTTTCCTTTTAAAGCAATGTTTTTCAATATGACCAGACTTTGAGCAGTAAGTACACATCATATTTGACTTATCATTGTCAGTTTTATCATGCTGATTAGGCTCATGTTTACTGTTGTCCTTATGAGGTTTATTCCTGTTATTTTTGTTGTTGTTATTTCTGTTCCCTCTGGGCCTACCTTTAGAAACTAGAACTTGATTTTTAGTCTCAGGTTTAGGATCAGATTTAGACTCATATTTGCTCCTATAGACTTTTAAAGCATCATTTTTCTGAATAATGGACTCAAGGATAACCTCTTTCTCCAATTTTTCAGTGTTATATTAAACAACATCTTTAAAAGTGTCAAATTGAGCAGGCAAAGCATTCAATAACAACACACATTGTTGAGTTTCCTCAACATTATCACCACATCTTTGTAATTCTTGAATAATGGTCAGAAATTTATCAAGATTTTCAAATAGGGGACAGGAAACATCCATTTTGAAGGTAAACAATTTGTTAAACAGGTTAACACGAGAAGGGAGAGATTTTACCAGATACAAGTTTTCCAAACTTTCCCAAAGTTTTTCTTCAGTGCCATAACCAAGAACCTGTCTAGCTACCTCATCACCCAGTCGTAGCATGATTTCACTGTGAGCTTGCTGATCTATTTCCTGTATTGTTTCTTTTGATGTATTCTCAGGAAATTTGCAAGTCATAGCAGTCCAACACTTTTCTTTGATTAAAATGGCCTTCATCTTTATTTGCCACATTGCAAAATCAGTGTGGTCGTTGAAAGGCCTACCTCGCAGAAAAACAAAGGACCAAGTTAGTAACAAGTTTTAAGGGTAACAAAGATTCAAGAAAAACTTGAATCGTAAAGACAAACACAGATCTACCTAAAGAACACCACAGAGAGCATATAAAGGACAGATCTAAACACCAAGCACTAGAATCAAGCACATAAACCTTAGATCTAGCACACAAGGTGTGGTATGTCACGCAGGGGGGGTTAGGCACCAGCGATGTCGCCTTTTTAGGTCCGTCCGAGGCCCTACATCTGAACTTTTTATCTGGAATCAAGAATGATGCAGAGACTCAAGATCAGGACACTCAAGCTTTGATACCACATTGTAAAACCTAAGTAACGAGATCGAAAAAAAGGTTTTGGAGCGGAAGCGAAAGAATCGAAGCAAGAGATCGAAGAACCAGATAAAACATGCAAGCAAGAGAACGAACACAAGCGATTTTACGTGGTTAGGCTATGCCTACATCCACGGGGCCTTAGGAGTTGGCCAAATCCACTTGAAAGAGTTCGTACAGGGACAATCAAGTAACATATACAAGATAAACCCTAGATCTAAGCATGCATGTGATCAGGAAGCAAAGGAGAAAGAAAATCCCCCGGTGTGGGAACCAGAAGATCGAAGATGGCTTCGATCTTCAACCCTAGATAGCCTGGAAGGAAGAACGGGAACCCAAACGTGAGCTCTGACAGACTCTAGTCTTCCAGCGAAGCGCCGTCGACGATCCTCTTCAAGCTCTCCCTTGAAATCTCAGGTCAAGGAGATGGAAACCCAAACCCTAGAAAACCCTAGCCAAGAGAGTGTTTGGAATCTGAAGAGACGGTGTATCGAGGTACAATACACGGGGAGGCAACTCTTAGCCTTATATAGCTAGGTCATCTGAAGGAGCCAACTGAAGAAGGCAAAACGCTGCGTTCCATCAAGTGAGAAACTGGACCAAGGCTCAATTAGTTTGGGCCACCAAGTTCCCTTCGGTTGTCATGGGTTGTATCTCAAGTATGGGCCAGAGCCCAAACTGAGGAAATTCCAACACTACTTAATACATATTATACATATAATAAGATATATACCAACTATGTATTATCACTCCGTATATACCCTAAAGTCTTTGTTAGAGGATCAAGCTTATAGTTCAGTACTACTCAGTCAAAGATTAGGCCATATATGCATCCATACATAGTATATATATCTATTATATGTTATATGTATGATCATCATATGCACATACATGTTACAATCATACACACAATATTACATGTAACAAACAAGCATAAAAGACATAGGAAAGTATCAAATAACATTACAATTATTTTACATGGTCGATTGAAATTAAAGTTACACTAATACAACTTTATAGGACTCCGACAAGAAAATTTAAAATTACGTTGATATTATACAAGGACACTTTGATAATGCATATTTGTATAAGCATTATAGCTAGTTTTAGTTGCATTTGGGATAGGTTTATTGCATGTTTTGCCCCCTTCCCCTGCTCTTGCCACCGCCAGGTTCAAACACCCAACACCTCCCCTAAATTCTCGGTTTTGAAATATACTAACTTATGTCGGGATTATTTTAATAACATAATATTGTGAAGTTAGTTTAGAGGTTAAATATTTTAACATCGAGATTTGGTTATGTTATTATCTCGGTTCAATTATTTTAACTAACTGCTTGAATTAGAAGTGCTTCTTTCAAATCTGCTTGTCAGGTTAGGCATTCTCATACGACTCTAGTATGATCTTTTCCAATTCTTGTAATTGTAGCTTCCTAAATTCTCCGACCTTATTTATCTTCACATTAGCCTGTTTTATTGCTCAATACGCCTTATGCTAGAGTTCAACTGGTAGATGGCATGCTTTTCCGTTGATCAGTTGATATGGTAACATCCCAATGGGTGTCTTATAGGTGGTATGATATGCCTATAAAGCGTCATTCAAGCGTAGACTTCAGCCTTTCCTATCCAGGTTGATTATTTTCTCCAGAATCCTCTTGATTTGTCTGGTTGATAGTTCAGGTGGCCATTTGTTTGGGGGTGGTAGGCTGTAGATACTTTCTACATGACTTTGTAGCGCTTCAGCAGTGCGCTGATTGTCTTATTGCAAAAATGCCTCCCGCGCGATCACTAATTAGAGCTTTTGGCATTCTGAACCTAGAGAACAAATCTTTTAAGAAATATACAACAACACGAGAATCGTAAGTTCTAGTGGTCTTTGCTTCCACCCATTTGGAGACATAGTCCACTCAACAAAAAATATAAGTGTTCCCAAAAGAGGTAGGGAAAGGGACCATGAAGTCGATACCCCAGACATCAAAGATTTCACAAAATTGCATAGTTGTCAAGGGCATCACATTCCTGCCTGAATTATTCCCTATTATCTGACATAGATCACATGCTTTTCAGAAAGCATAAATATCACAAAAAATGTGCTGCTAAAAGAACCCTATGTTGAGTACTTTTTTGGTGGTCCTTTGTGGTCTAAAATGCCCCTCACCTCGTCGTCGGGAAGACATCAACGAATAACCTGATCAGCACAATGCTTCCAGAGGAATGGGACATCCTATGGCTATACATAATGTTTCGTGTCATGGCGAATCTTTTCCTTTTCAGCCTTGGGGAAGTTTGGCGGAAATGCTCACGTGACAATGAAGTTGACTATATCAACATACCATGGCATGTGAGTATTGGCTGCCATAACAGTTTCTATGGCAATTAGATTCTCATCCGGAAATATACCTAGGTTCCTTGGCCGCTCTCCTCCAACATCAGTTCTCTATATTCAGCTGAGGTGGTCAGCCATGTGATTATTTGCTCCTTTCTTGTCTCGCACCTCAATGTTGAACTCCATTAGAAGCATAATCCATCTAATCATCCTGGGCTTGGCGTCTTTCTTTGCCATGAGGTATTGAAAAGCTGCATGGTCAGTATAAACTATTACCTTCGCACCCAATAAATATGCTCAAAATTTTTCCACGGCAGATACTACAATTAGTAGTTCATTTTCAGTGGTGGTATAGTTCCTTTATGCCTTATTTAGCATCATCGTTGCATAGTAGATGACAAGCAAAGCCTTATCCTTTTTTTGGCCCAATACCGTTCCAATAGCATAGTCACTAGCATCACACATTAGCTCAAATGGCTGAGACTAGTCCGGTACTTGGATAAAGGGTACGGTAGTCAAGCAATCTTTCAGCTCATGAAACACTTTCTTATACTTTTCATCAAACTAAAATGTGGCATTCTTCTTGAAGAGCTCGCAAAGCGGGGCTGTGACCTTAGAAAAGTCCTTGATAAACCTATGATAAAAACCTGCATGGCCTAAAAAGGAATGAATTTTGTGTATGTTAGTAGGATAAGGTAGAGATTGAATAAGTTCAACCCTTGCTTTATCAACTTCAATCCTATTCTTAGAAACAATGTGTCCTAAAACAATACCCTGTATAACGATAAAATAACACTTTTCTGAACGTAGAACAAGTTTACTCTCGACACATCTCTGGAAAACGAGTGACAAATGATGTAAACAAGAATCAAAATAATCACCGTGTATAGTGAAATCATCCATGAACACTTCTATAAATTTTTCTATGTACTCTGAGAAGATGCTCATCATACACCGTTGGAATGTCCTGACACATTACATGTAAACGTCGTGTTCTCCTGGTCCTCCAGTGCTATTGGAATCTGGAAATAACCTGAATAGCCATCCAGAAAACAAAAGAATGAGAAACCAACAACGTGCTCTAGGATTTGATCAATGAAAGGCAGGGGAAATTTATCCTTATGAGTTACTGCATTCAGCTTGCGATAGTAGATGCATACTCTCCAACCAGTTTGTACTTGAGTAGGTACCATCTCCCCTTCTTGATTTTGCACCACAGTGATCCCTCATTTCTTTAGAACCACTAGTGTTGGGCTACCGCATTGGCTATCAGATATTGGGTAGATGGTCGAGAGATTACAGTCGTGTGTAAACCTCACCAAAGAAATTGCCACACAAATAACTAGTATAGTGATAAGTGCAGGGTTGAACCCATATGGAAATCTAAGATTAATAATCTAAACACTACTTTACTAAAAAGTGGGAAATAGGCAAATAAATATGAGAAATATAACTAAAGATCACGATTCCAAATGAAATAAGAAAGCATAAAAATGAAGGTTTTGATAGCAATTCAATAGAGAAAATAGTTCCACCTGCGCATTCATCGACATGGTTGGCTTAATTGGTCCTAGACATACATTCAAGTTGTATATTTCCTTTTACATACATTCTTCCCATCTTAGTTTGAATAGATTAAAGCACAACGAGCACAATTAACCCCTTACACCTTTATGTAACCTACGCACGGACAGAGATTAACATAAAGGTTGCACAAATTCCTAAGAATCTAGGCATATGAATAACACCAAGTAAACACGGTAACCGATGTTTAAGACATATATCTAAATCCCTACTTAGTCATGATCAAAACACGGTTCTCACAATCCTAAGCATGCTACTAAAGAATTCATTCAATTACGAAAGAACAAAAACCTAGCAAAATACTATTATGGCGGCTGATGTGTGCGCAAATTGCCATATTTTCCATATACTTTTATGTCCATTTTGTCGATATTTGCATGCATATTGGTTGGGAAAGCATAAGAATAGTGTAGTTTATGTTTAATTGTCAATTATAGAGGTCTACACGAGTTTTTATGTTATTTCGCAGAAATCGAGACAAAATTAGAGAAATTTGGACAAGAGAAGAAAAGCTGAAAAAGAACTCGAAGTCTACTGAGGAGTCAAAATCGAACATAAGACTCGACATCGAGTGAAACAGGACACCAGAAATTGAGCAGATAGAAGAACAGAGCATGTCGACACAGATTGGTCGATATCGACATGAAGTGGTCGATATCGAGTGCCCCAAATCGAGTAGATTGATAGAGTTCGAGTGCAAATCCGAGGTTGAGTAGAACTGGCTCGAGATAGAAAGAAGAGGTCAATATTGACATGTACTGGTCGATATCGACTGCTGCTGCAGACAGATCCGACGCTGTTTTTGATAGAATTCTATCCGAAGAGTTTACATCTATCCTAAAGTCGAGATCTTCTATCCATTATCATCAGACATTATATCCTTTATGGTGAATTTCATATTTACCTAAAGTGATTTAGTTATTTGAGTTTTATCTTAGGAATAAAGATAGATTTTCTTATCCTTGGATAGTGAGGTTTGAGATCTACAATTACAGGCCATTAGGGCTGAGTTTATTCATTCAATTTCAGTCATTCAAACACATACAATCGCAGAGATTTAGTTAGAGAGAGAGAAGCCGAGTGGAGTAGGAGGAAGCGAGAGCGAAAGGTTGCTTTGTTCGCTTGTACTCTTTCGTTGCAATTTAAATTCAAAGTAGTTTCTTTTCAATGATGATGATGTCCGTGATGATGAGGCACGAGTAGTTCCCTTACTTCTAGGGTCAGGGTGAGGCCGACGATAGCCATGTAAGTTTGTGCATCAAAGGTATGATTTTTACGCGATTCCTTCTTCTATCCTCTATCCATGATCCTTTGCGAAAGATGAGGAAATTCCTTATTTGCATTATTGAAGCGAAAGCCAATCATATTGTGAATTTGGATTAATTATGAAATTGGATAGCGAGAGCCTCTAATCACCTAATTGTTGGTAACAAAATTTATTTGACGGAAAGGCATCATCTTTCATGAATTTGGCATAAGTCTTATATGGTTATCGTTGTGGCATGAATCCCCGATCTTGGAGGTTTTTTAGTTTATTGAGTTATAAAAATCTGAGTTTTTATTCTGTCCACCCTTCTATCATCATTCTTACTTTCTTCGGACTCTTTTCCGACAAAATTTGGTTACTTTTTCTGTTTATGTTGAAGACTCGAAATCGACTGCAGAGGTCGATATCGAGTGGGTGACTCGATATCGAGTGAACAACTCGACGTCGACTGTCTGTTTTGTCTTATACAGGAATTTGCTGGAAATCGACTGGAACTGTAGTCGATATCGACTGATCTACTCGATATCAAGTGGTCTTTTGGAGTCGAAATTTGATCATGTTTGCAAGCTTAGGAACCGCTGACATACCTCCTCGTGGATTCGATCCTTAATTACCCTACCACTACATCGGGAGGGATTCTTGCATTTTATTTGGTTGGACAAGGGAGTTGGTTTGGTTTGATATTATATTAGATATTTATATTTTGAACTAGCATCCTTCCCTCCACGAACAAATTGGCGCCGTTGTCGGGGTGGCAATCAATCATGCCCTAAGCTTTTCTCACGTTCCTTTTTAGCACTAATTTTGCAGGTTTATGCGATGCTCTGATCGCGAACCTATCTTGGAAAGTATAGATGAGCCAGACATTTTCTCCATCTTCGAAACAGAGCTATCCGAATCATGGCGGAGAACGAGACACAAGCTCAAATCATAGAGCGATTGAGGAAGGAGATAGAGGACCATAGTGCTACAATCGCCAATGAAAGGGCAGCTGCTACTGCAGAGAGAGCCCGCGCTGATAGAGAGGAGGATGCATGCAGACAAGCCCAGGAGAGGCTCAATCAGTATCCGTAGACGGTGATGCAATCCATGCACCCACCACTTCACGTTCCTGAATCTGCAATTTTAATTCCTCCCTCTAACTATGAAATAAAAATTAACTTCCTTTCTAAAATTAAACGCAATACTTTTGAAGGAAGAACTAATGAATGCCCCTTGCAACATATTTCTACTTTTATGGATTTATGTGAGACTATTGCTGATGATGCAAACTTAGAATATGTTATACTGAAATCCTTTCGATGTTCCCTTGAAGGGAAGGCTTACAATGGCTTGAAAGCTTAGCTCCACACTCGCTGAGGACATGGGCAGAGGTGAAGGATGCGTTCCTAAGCCTCCAAAGAAGATTGGTCATGATGTGCGGCAACAATTCCACATCAATCAAACACGCCGCCTTCAAAAGCAAGTTAGATTCCTCTCAAACAACCAAGCTAGCCAGGAATGTGGTTTAACCAGGCACAACACCGATTCCTGTCCACATCTTGAGCAAGTTAGTATGGCAGAAAAACATAAGGAAGCTAAGTGGACGAGAGGCCCCTATGGAGGGGGCAATCAGCAGTATTGGGGGAGATCAACGGTTCTATCAACCTCAACATCAACAAAGGGATCCCCCATCTTATAGAGCACCAGGGCACCCTGAGCGGGAACCAAGGAAGGATGACCTGCAGATCATCCTTGATGAGATGCGGAGGAACCACGCTGAGTTCAAACAAGCCAATAACTCTGTCCATACTCAGCTGCAAGGCATCAACTCTGGGCTCGGGGAGATCGACGTTTGGAAAAGGAACATGGAGACCCAAATGGTTCAATTGGCTGAACAAATTCCCAAACCGTCAGGATCGCTGCCTGGATCTACTGTGCCCAATCTAAAGGGCAAAACTACTGGACAAATAGCGACTGTAAATCTAAGGAGTGGGCGTCAATTGCGAACGCCTGAGCAAAAAGCGGAGGAGAAAGCTCCAGAAGAGACATCGATATCGACTACTCCAGTTGATATCGACCAAGGTGAAGTCGACATCGAGTCCTCTTACTCGATGTCGACACAAAAGTTGAGCACCACCAAAAATTGACTCCTCCAGTTGATATTGACCACCCTCTACTCAATGTCGACTTAACTCCAGCCACAGTGAAGAAGAAGGTTCTGCCATTCCCTAAGAAAGCTATAAAGGACCCCGCAGAAAAGAAGTTCCAGCGCTTTGTGAAGATGCTTCAAGGGCTCAATGTTACCATTCCATTCACCGAAGCACTTCATGAGATGCCATCTTATGTAAGGTTCCTTAAAGATATAATAGGTAAGAAGCAATCAATCATTGAGATCGCAGAGGAGTGCAACAAGTTGGAGCTACCAGAGAAAAGGGCGGACCCAGGTAGGTTTTCTATCACTATAGGCATAGGTTAATACCGATTTAATGCATTATGTGATTTAGGTGCTAGTGTTAGCATGATGCCACTAACCGTATGGTCCAAGGTAAAGATTGGTGCCCTAGAGCCTGTAGATGCAAAACTTTTCATGGCCAACAACACGGTGGTTATTCCAATAGGGATGGTGGATGATGTGCCAGTGCAAGTAGATAAGTTCTTTGTCTCTGCTGATTTTCTAGATGTTGATATGGCAGAGGACCCTGCTTGTACAATTATTTTAGGAAGGCCATTCTTAGACACCGTGGATGCAAACATAAGCGTAAGGAAAGGATTGCTCTCATTCACCATTAGTGATGAAATGATAGAGTACGCTTTCAACAAAACGGTGAGGAAGAATGAAGGGCCTATGTAGGTAAAGTCAATCAAAGGTGTCTACATCATATGCGAGGAAGCAAAGGTAAGAAATATGACACCTGAAGAGCTTGAGAAGAGGGCTATAGAAGCCCAAGTGGAGGAAATCGTGGAAATCTTGAACGAAGGAGCCAAAAAGCCACTGGAAATCGACCCAAGTAAGTCGATATTGACTAACATTGTTCAAGATTCCGTGCCAGGTTTTAAGTATGGAGTGGACGTCGGAGAAGAACACTCGAAATCGAGTACAGTGGTCGAAATCGCCCAAAACCCTAAGTCGACGTCGACTGCAACAGAAGCTGAAGGAGGAAAAATAAACTCGATATCGAGTAACACAGGTTGTCATCGAGTAGACCAAATCGAGCAGAAATCCTCCACATCGACAAAACAACCAGGAGCAGAACAGAGGTCGATATCGAGTGACACTGGTCGATATCGACTAGACCCATAGACAGAAGAAAGCTCCGAGATGGTAAGCCAAGGTACGGATTCCTCTTTCTCTATTTCAATGAAAGATTTATCTCTATTTGGAAGAGGTTTGCCTTGGTATGTGCGCTTGTGCAAGGTATCCAGTGATGATCCGAGCAACTACGAAGTAGGAGATAAGTTGTATGTCTCCAAATCAAAGGATCATTGGTTCCCGAGTAGATTCAAAACAAAGAGGATGAGACCCTTTACTCTGAACAAGATCCATCCAGGCGGGATGCAACTGAGAGACAAGAATGGAGTGCTATTTGAAGCCCAAGCTAAATGGGCTCTGCAGATGCCGCCTTAAGAGCATAATAGAAGAAGTCGGCCTAGCGACTATAAAGTCTAGAGCTTGTAACAAGACAATTAGTTTTTAGGTTTTGAACACTTTTGGTTTGTTTTGAGACATTATTATTTGTTTTGATTTTTGTTTAAGTTTTCTAACGAATTTCAGGAGAAGAAGAAGCGAAAAAAAAGAACTCGATATCGAGTAAAGTGCTCGAAATCGACTACGCAGGTCGATTTAGAGAGCTTGTGATCGACATGAGATCACCCTGAAGCTTGAATCACCAGGAATCGAGTGAAACTAGTCGTTATCGACTGGTCCACCCAATATCGACTGCCCCTACAAACGTCTTCAACTCCTGATTTTCGCTAAATTTTAGTAAGTTTCTTTCTTAACCCTAGTTCTTATACAGTGAGGACAATGTAATCTTTAAGTATGGGGTGGGGGAAAAGCTTACTTGCATATTTTTAGCATTTTTTAGCATATTTTAAAAATTTTCATAGTTTTTGCATATTTCTTTTTAATGTTTATGCATACTTTTACATAGTTATTTTAGCATTGTTTATTTATCTTATGCAGCATACTTTTCGAAAAAAAATAATTAAAAAAAATCACCCCCATCAAAAATTTTGAAAAAATTGAATAAATGTCATGGAAGCTTTTATTGAACTCGACGATGCAAAAGTAGATTCATTAGAGATATAACATGAAATTGCCTAGTTAAGGAAAGTCAAAATGAAGTGAAATTTTTTTAGAGAAAACCATGAAAGAGAGGTAAAATTTGAAGTTGCTTTTGACATATACATGATAAGATGATGGAGGACTTTAAAATTTCCATACATGTGCTCAATTTCATATCCTAGCCTTACCTATGCATAGTTGCATTACACAAGCCATATATGAGCCTTATATCATTATTGCTCCATATGCATTACATATTGCCCATTTTTTATACCTTATGCCCTATCCGGGGATCAAGTTGAGAATGGATGTCATCTTTAGAGTTGTTATATGGAGTTTGTGCATAATATTCTTAAAGTTGTTGGTAGAAATGAAAGAAAATTTGAAATATGGAAAATTTAATGAGTGAGAAAAAATCCGATCACCTCAGGAGATAAAGGTAGATCGACCCTGCTCGTTGAGAAGAAGGGACACAAGGTGAGGAGTCCGAAGTACTAAGTATTCGGGGCCATTCATAACACCCATTTTTGCGACTCGCGAGAAGGCAGTGCCAAGGTTAGAGAGGTAAAAGCATTATAGTGAAAAAAGCATTGAGCGAATAGTGAAAGGTGAGAAACATTATGAAGAAGGAATGTGGAATGAAAGTTTGGAAAGAAAGTTTATTTCCCTGGATTTAACACCACATGGCCAAAAATTAGCCCACCTTTAGCCTTTTACCAATATACTTCCCCATAAGCTTGCAAGTCCTCTTGATTGTTAATGCTATGTTGCACAAAATTGTTTTATGCATATAACCCTCCTTTTGTGAGTATGATGTTGCTTTTATTCACAGGCATGGATATTGTTGACATTAGTACCTTTTTGAGGATGACAATTGATTGTAGGGACATATAACAATGAATCTATGATGTTGAGGGTTTAGTTTCTTCCCCTGAATGACCATTAAAAGTATTGCTTGGGGACAAGCAAGCTTAAGTATAGGGTGTTTGATGTGCGCGCAAATTGCCATATTTTCCATATACTTTTATGTCCATTTTGTCGATATTTGCATGCATATTGGTTGGGAAAGCATAAGAATAGTGTAGTTTATGTTTAATTGTCAATTATAGAGGTCTACACGAGATTTTATGTTATTTCGCAAAAATCGAGGCAAAATTGGAGCAATTTGAACAAGAGAAGAAAAGCTGAAAAAGAACTCGAAGTCTACTGAGGAGTCGAAATCGACCATAAGACTCGACATCGAGTGAAACAGGACACCAGAAATCGAGCAGATAGAAGAACAGAGCATGTCGACACAGTCTGGTCGATATCGACATGAAGTGGTCGATATCGAGTGCCCCAAATCGAGTAGATTGATAGAGTTCGAGTGCAAATCCGAGGTCGAGTAGAACTGGCTCGAGATAGAAAGAAGAGGTCGATATCGACATGTGCTGGTCGATATCGACTGCTGATGCAGACAGATCCGACGCTGTTTTTGATAAAATTCTATCCGAAGATTTTACATCTATCCTAAAGTCGAGATATTCTATCCATTATCATCAGACATTATATCCTTTATGGTGAATTTGATATTTACCTAAAGTGATTTAGTTATTTAGTTATTTTAGTTTTATCTTAGGAATAAAGATAGATTTTCTTATCCTTGGATAGTAGGTTTGAGATCTACAATTAGAGGCCATTAGGGCTGCGTTTATTCATTCAATTTCAGTCATTCAAACACATATAATTGTAGAGATTTGGTTAGAGAGAGAGGTCGAGTGGAGTAGGAGGAAGCGAGAGCGGAAGGTTGCTTTGTTCGGTTGTACTCTTTCGTTGCAATTTAAATTCAAAGTAGTTTCTTTTCAATGATGATGATGTCCATGTTGATGAGGCGCGAGTAGTTCCCTTACTTCTAGGGTCGGGGCGAGCACGACGATAGCCATGTAAGTTTGTGCATAAAAGGTATGATTTTTATGCGATTCCTCTTATATCCTCTATGCATGATCCTTTGCGAAAGTTGAGGAAATTCCTTATTTGCATTATTGAAGCGAAAGTCAATCATATTGTGAATTTGGATTAATTATGAAATTGGATAATAACTCTTAGGGTTTATGCGAGAGCCTCTAATCACCTAATTTTTGGTAACGAAAGTTATTTGACGGAAAGGCATCATCTTTCATGAATTTGGCATAAGTCTTATATGGTTATCGTTGTGGCATGAATCCCCGATCTTGGAGGTTTTTTAGTTTATTGAGTTATAAAAATCTGAGTTTTTATTCTGTCCACCGTTCCATCATCATTCTTACTTTCTTCGGACTCTTTTTCGAAAAAATTTGGTTACTTTTTCTGTTTATGTTGAAGACTCGAAATCGATTGCAGAGGTTGATATCGAGTGAACAACTCGACGTCGACTGTCTGTTTTTTCTTCTGCAAGAATTTGCTGGAAATTGACTGGAACTGTAGTCGATATCGACTGATCTACTCGATATCAAGTGGTCTTCTGGAGTCGAAATTTGATCGTGTTTGCAAGCTTAGGAACCGCTGACATACCTCCTCGTGGATTCGATCCTGAATTACCCTACCACTACATCGGGAGGAATTCTTGTATTTTATTTGCTTGGACAAGGGAGTTGGTTTGGTTTGATATTATATTAGATATTTATATTTTGAACTAGCATCCCTCCCTCCATGAACAACGACCAATCACAATAATATCATCAATAGTTTCAAGGGAAATCGAAGGAACAGTAGGAAACAACTGAATTTAAGCCTCACAAATCACCAACCAAGTCTCCGAAACACAGGTGAAACAAATAACGAACTTAGCCACTCAAGGCTTACCTAAATCTCCTTCGAATTGATGGAAATTAAGCAACCTTTAATGGAATAAAAACCTACTGTAATTTATGATTGAAAGTCTGAGAATATTTGTTCCCTCTTAGTAATTTCGTGGCATCATCATATAAGAGAGAGGAGACCCCGAAACCCTAGATACTTTCCTAAAAGATAATATAAAAAATATCCTAAAATATAATTAAATATCCTAAAAATATTAAATCCGAAAATATTAAAAAACAAGTCTGAATATCTCTTCCTTAAACCATAAAGAATAACTACTAAAAAGATTGGATCGAGTTTCCTTCCGAAAAGATAAGATTTGATCTTAAAACAGACTTTCTGTGCGCATTTTCGCCACTGCGAAATGTCTCTCGCGGCCACGACTAGTGACTTTCGCTGCTCCTTCTCGCGGGGCTTCACCATGGTGGAACGAAGGATTTTGCGGTCACGACTATTGGTCTCGCGGCTGCGACTCAGCTGCTTTCCAGCTTCTGTCGCTCTCGACCTTTGCTCTCCATTTCTTCTTTTCCTTTGCTCTCTTCCTCTTCTTTTCTCCATTTTGACCTCTCCCAAGCTAACCACAGGTCGGAACCACAAATCTACATAAAACAATCGAAATAGTGTATTTTTCAAACTTTCTAACCAAAAGGACATAATATAAAATTAACTATAAAACATAACCAAATACCCATGAAATCCAACTAATTCTACTCTATAATGCCTATTGAAATATGCATTGTCAAACTCCCCACACTTAAGCTTCGCCAGTCCTCGAGCGAATAATAAAAAGCAACCTATACTTACGAGTTCATACTTCATGCAATAGCCTTAATCAAAAGAATATCAATTTGAAAGGAGCACATGATCAAGTGAATAAACATCCTAGCATGTATTTAGTGATCAAAGCATAGAAGTAGAAATCATCTAACCTCACAAGGAAAATGTGTTTCACTCATGCTCTCATGTATTTAGGCAATTAACTTTCAACTCTCAACTCAATCTAAAATGCACTAAGCTCATAGAAATTGACAACACTATCACCAAATCTCCACCGAAATGTCATCACATGCGGAAAAACAATAAGCGATTTGACTCTAGAATTCTCTCTTTTCTTTCTTTCTTTTCTTATCTTTTTTTTTGCTTTTCTATTTCTTTTTCTTGCTTTGCTTTCTTTCGGCTTTGGTGTATTCCTTACGCGAGTCGCAAACATGGGTGTCATGAATGGCCCCGGTCTATCAACACCTCAACTTACTTGAATAAAGTCCACTTGAGATCTTTTTACGCGAGTTGCAAACATGGGTGTCATGAATGAACCCGGTTACTCAATGATGAAGCTTTCTTTCTTAGTGGATAGTTTTGAATACTGTTTGACATGAATCATACCCATGTGTGTCATGCATAGATCTGGTTACTAAGTGCATCAACCGTTGCCACTTTATTTCACTCAAGAACTCTCAATAAATAACTAAAGCCAAACACTACCAAAAACACAGGAAATAGCCACGGTCAAATAGCCACGAATTGGCCACGAATTGCCGTGGCTAAACGGTTTAGCCACGGGCATAGCCATGAATTTGACGCTCGTCGCCATTCGAGGCTATATGCCTCGACGCTAACAGCCACCAACACAATATCCGTGGCTAATAGCCACGATCCGACAGTCCCGTGGCTATGTCCGTGGCCGGTTCGGAAAGGGGCCATCCGTGGCTGTAGCCACGAATACAGCAACGAATAGTCCGTGGCTAAAGTCGTGGCCACCCAAGGGACATCTCTTGGTAGGTCGTTGCTAGTGTCGTGGCTAATGTCGTGGCTAGGTGTGTGTCCATATGGCGTAAGGTCTGTGGCTATGCCCGTGGCTACAGACGTGGCCATAATGCCCGTGGCTATGGACGTGGCCATGTGGCATATTAGCCGTGGCTTTGCCCATGGCTATGGACGTGGCCATGTGGCATATTAGCCGTGGCTATGTTCGTGGCTAATTTGTGGCTACATTCGTGGCTATATATTATTAATTCTATTGTGAGCTCGGTAATAAATATAATCTAATTATTTGTTATAGCTGGGCACAAACACATACAAAATTAACACATACCACTGCCATCATTTGTTCATCCAAAACACATACAAAACAAATCTAGAACCATCCAAAACACAACTAGAAGTTCAACCATCCACAACACAACCAAAACAAACCCGCAAGTTCGATCAACAGCACGACATGTGCAAATACGCCTAAGTCTGAAGACAGTACGTGGGAACCCAAAACAGAATCACACAACTTACTTTGATTTGCCTTTGCCCTTACAAAATTGCATCATGGTGCTGAGGAGCTTCTCCTGCCAAGCTTCATTGGCCTTCTTAGTCTCGTCCATTAGTTTCTCCCCAATAGCTACCATGTCTTGTCGGACACTTGAGCTGACTTGTTCCTGCACTCGATCTCCAAATGACGACATTTCTTCCCTGAGGTTTGTGGTCACCTAGCTCTGCACCTGATCCCCTAACTCCACCATTTCATTCCTCAAGTCTTGCTTCATGCTTGAAAGTTCAGAGATGACATATTCCTTTAAAGGGGCATCACCAGCAGATGCAACAGCTGGTGCAACAGATTCTGGATTCGGCTTTGAGTGCAATATAGCTGGCGACTCCGATCCCATGCCCAGAACCTTGCCTTTCTTCACACCTCCTGTCGCCTTGAGCCACAAAGCATTCATGTCAACCGAGTGGGATGCATTCTCAGAGACAACATCATCAAGCAAGGCCTCTTCTTCTAACAAATGGTCGAACTTTTCCTAGCCAAAGAACACGACCAAGATGTTTAATGCAACACAACAAAACCAGAAACAATGTAAAAGAAAGCAGCACAACAGAACCAATTTATCAGACATTAGAAGAGCACAACAGGAAAACAATGTAAAGAAAGCAGCAGCAACAACATTAAAATTAGATCACATCATCATATTATGGTGTAAAATGTTTAATGCAACCCAAGAAAACCAATTTATCAGACATTCACAACAGGAGACAATTTACATGCTCAATAACATAGACAACACAACCCAATCACCAACTTCCTGCAAACTGACCCTTAAAAAAAACACACATATATACTAACCAATTTCATAAAAAAAATACATGATGAATAACATAGAGAACACAACCCAATCACCAACACACAAAATATATACCAGTACCTACACATAATAATCACAACCAATTTCCTGCAAACTGACCCTTAAAAAAAACAGACATATATACTAACAAATTTCATAAAACATACATGCTCAATAACATATACAACACAACCCAATCACCAACACACAAAATATATACGAGTACCTACACATAATAATCACATATTGGAAGCTGATGCACTCAGAACCCATACAGTAGCATAAAAAATACCCAAGTATAGCAAGGTACCAAACAAAGCCATAAAGACTATTCACACAACAAGTACATAACATAAAGGGACGATTGAAGTTGTTACTTACCACCGTTTCTTGGCATTGAGCACCAGCCCAAGATCCATCTTTTTTCCTATGGCACTTTTCAAATGTTTCCTTTGGGGTTGGATCTTTTCCAAGCTCCTGCCTCTGTAAGTAAATATATACATTTAATTAGTGCACATATGCAAACCAAATAGATGGTTAATAATGAATGTAAGAATGATTAAAACTATATGAAATAGGAAAACAACAGTAACTGATTTAAGGTTAACATACCAGTCGATCCTTGATTACAGTTGTCGAAACCGATCCACCACTGAAAATTGGAGTCCCTTTGTCTGCTGCAATGGCTTTGTTTTCTTGTTAACTTCAGATTGACGGCGAAATATATCCTCGTTTGCCCATTTCTCCACCATTTGGGCCCATATCACTTGCTTCACCCATGTAGGCTTCTTTGTTTTTCCATTGCGAGCCTTCCCAAATACGTTCCTAAGGTGGTCCCCTCCCTTTGTTTTGAAAGCCTTGTACACAACTGCTTCTGAGTAAAGGTTTTCATCCCATCGCGTTCGCTTCTGGACATATGGAACAAAGAAATCAAATTGTAAACAATTCACACCTAAGCACTGAATGTTAGCACAAGTAATGAAATTTTTTTTACCTTGAACATTCCCCACCATAACTCTATTGTTGTTTCAGGAACATCACCCCACCTTATGTAGGGTCCATCGAAATGTGAATGAATAACTTGGAGCAAGACACCATACGTAGGATTTGTGGAATCAAAGCTTCACATAAAACCCAAAAACATATAAAAAATGTTATCAATATAGTTGGCTTGAGAAAAAAATATACAGAGTTGGCTTGACCATGAAACTGGTAACAAGAATTAGCATGAAAAAATATACACAGTTGGCTTCAGAAATGAACTCATACTTAACCATGGTTAACCATTAAACTGGTAACAAAAATTAGTACGAATAAACAGACAGAGTTGGATTGAGAAATGAAATAATAATTAACCATGCTTAAAGCTTGAGAAATGCAATCATGCTTACCCATGAAACTCAACAAAGACACAAACACAATTAACAGAAGCACTCTAAGTTCCATGACCATAGATTAAATAATTTCAGAATGCACCCTAAGTTCTCTAATGGAGCAACAAATTTCAGTTATTACTCCTTCAACACAGACAGAAGTTCAAACCAGGTATTCAAAGTTCCAGCAAGGCATACAAAACAGATGAAAGAAATTATAAATGCACGACAACTTGCTCTGTGCACGTAGTGTGCTTTCACCCTCCAGTAAAAGTGATCGAATTGAAGTAGAAAGTACGAATTGCATTGAATGACCTCAACTGAAAATAGCCACGGCATTAGCCACGGTCGTATCCGTGGCTACTAAGGATGGGCTCCTTCATACGTCGAGGGCTATTAATTGGGGCTTCCATATTCCTTGGGCTTTGACTAATACTAATGGGCTTGACCCTTTTTGGGCTTTGACTCTCTAAAATTGGGCTTGACCATATCTTTTGGCCCTACCTTTTTTTTGTGAGATTTTGGGCTTACAAATTGATATTTTGGGCTTGACCATGTTTAGACTGAGTGAATATCTTTTGACCCTTTTTGTGAATTTCCTCAATTTGGATACACCAAAAAGGATAATGGGCGTCTTTGTTAGCGTCGAATACAGCCACGGATAATCGAACAGTGGCTCAATTCGTGGCTGTTCACCTCCAACTCGGGTCATAATTGCTAATTGCCTCACATTCTTAGCCATGAGTACAACAACAGATATTATTCGTGGCTAAATTCGTGGCTACATTGACACGTCGGGTAAGACTCGCCAAAAATGGCATCGAAATCGACCACGAAAAAGGTGACTATGGCCAAAGTCGTGGCTAATAGCCATGATGCCAGCCACGACACTTATATTCGTGGCTAAAAACCACAAAATTCTAGACACGGAATTATTTCTTCATCCCTAGCCACGGGCTTTGCCACGAATATTTTCATTCGACGCTATTATAGCTACGGCTTGTCAGGTCGTAGCTATAGTCATGGCTATCAGCTACGGATTTGGCAACGACTGTACGACGTGGCTAAAAATCCGTGGCTATTTCCTGGGTTTTTGGTACTGAAATATTAAACGTAAAAGTATAAACTCCGCAAGCAACAAACATGTGAGTCGGTCTTGACAATAGATAATGAAGTCAATATCAAGAGGTAGAAACATAAGGAGAGTAAATCACACATATAAGCAAAAGGAATGATATATGAATCCAATAAGGCTAAAATAATCTCACAAGGGTCATGTTTTGTAGGTATTAATCATACTTTAGCTCAATCATACATGCTCAATTATATCACCAATCATGCTCCATAAGAAAACCATTTTAGAACAATAAGGCTAAGCACTTCAAACTAATAGTAGGATTTACAAGTTCAAGCCATAAGAAAATGTAGAGTTTTCGCTAACTAAGGTGGGTGTTTAGATAAAAACATATATATGCAATGCATGATATTTTTGGATTTTTGACATTTTCTATTTTTTTCTTTGATTTTCCGATGCATAAATAAAAGTAAAGACATAGACTGAAATTTAAACATGAAATGCATACAAGAATTGAAACATGACTTAACTAATTCAATAAATCCCTCCCCCACACTTAAAGCTTTCATTGTCCTCAATGAAACAGAAAAGACAATAAAAATAAACAAATAAACTCGAGGTGTGGGGAAGAGGAAACTGACATGCTCACTGATAAGGTGGTGGTGGTGGATAGCCTGGAAACTGCATCGCTCTGAACTCGGAGAAAAAATCTTCAAAGCTCTTCCTTTGGGCTTCCTGAGCAGCCTTAATCTCAGCCTGAGAAACATGAAGGACAGCCAGTTGGCTGTCAAGGGAATCGAAGTGCTGATCGACAAAACCGAATCTCTGATTGACAAAAGTGAACCTTTGATCGATAGAGCTATCTATACGCTGATAACGACGACTCATCGCACACTGGTTGTTGAAGATCATCGTCAACTGGTCCCGGATAGGACGGAAGAATCCCTCAAAGTAAGCATGTGATGGAAACTCAGTGATGTAGTCCCCAAAAGAAGAACTCGTGCTCGTATAATAGTCACCCTCACCCGGATAGGTAGTCTCCTCAGGTGAAGCATGCTCATACTCCATGTGGTCCTCATGCTCCTCCTGTTGAGGAATCTTCTGCTATTGCTGAATATGAGGCATCTGAGCTACGGACAACTCACTAGGAAGGAACAGATGAGCAGCAGTAGGGCCAGTTGGTAGATCATGGCGAGAAAGCTGAATCATATGGGATTTGTCTGTCCCGGAGTACCATTGGAACCCATCTCCCTCAACTGTCATAAATCTCCCAGGCTTCAGGAGGGTGATGTCTAAGCGATGGCTACCGCGGAGTGCAATATAAGCATCAAAATCAATCCCCAGCTCAATTGCAAACAAAGTAATCAGACCGCCAAACCTGATAGTAGCGGAATCATTCCTGGCACTCGTGGAGCTGGAGGCATTCCTACAGGCTATGAAGAACAGATCCAGCCAATCCGGTGTCACATATGTAGCAGGCAGTAAACAAATCATCCAGTACCAAGACCATCTCATCACCTTATTACCCTCTCCTTGCCCGAAGAAGGTGTTGTTTAGGACATTGTGGCATAATCTCACTGCTGGATGGACGATGCTAGTGTTTAGATCATTGCCCGGGTTCATAATTAACCCTTTCAATCTATACCATTCATGCTCTGGTAACTTAAAAGTCTGAATCTCATCCCAATCAGGTGTTGGGTCCCTAGAAATGCCCAACACTCTCCTCATAGTCTCAAACGACATCCTCCTACGATGTCCTCCCAAGCGGAATTTGCACTCTCCATCACTCGTGACAAATGTTGCTATTCTTGTACCAAATCCGTATATGTGGGTACACACTTATCAACAAAATCAGCTAGACCACCCTTTTCCATGAAAAGTCTAATATTCTCCTCTAATCCCAATGTTCGGAGGGTCGGAAGTTCAAAAAACTTCGTGCAAGCATATTTTCGACCCTCAACCCTAATCCATTTCTCCCTAGCAGAACCTCTAATTCCATTCGGCAATCCCATATCAACACGAGCCATGAAAATCAAAAGAATGGAATGAGAATTACCAAAAAGGTGCGTTTCTGCAAAGGTTTTGCGGCGGCAAAATGCAGGTTTGCGATGGCGAAAGTGGAGTCAATGTGGGCTCGTTGGAGTAGATTTCGCGGCGGCAAAAGTTGAGTTGCCGTGGCGACTTAGCACAGATCTAGGGTGTTGGTGTTCTTCTTCATGGAGACAAAAGTGACTCTCGCGGCGGCAAGTTAGATCACTGGCAATTTTCTCCCATCGCTATGGCGTTCTCGAGCCTCTTAATCTTTCCCCGATGATACTCCGACGTCAGATTCATGAGATTCCTTCACCAAATCTCTTCCCAAACCCTTAGATCTATGGATGGAGGATGAAGCGGATGAATTCGGGTGGAAGGGGAGGGTGAAAGAGAGATTGAAAGAGGATGGAAAGGGGATGAATATGGGTGTATAGATCGTGATGGCAGGATGCGGATTTCGTGCTCGGATCTTTGTTGTGAACAAGTTTGGTATGATGGAGAAAGGGGGGTGTGCAATGGAAGCTAGGGGTGGCTTCAATGGTATTTTAGGGTTGTGTGTTGTTGTTTGAAAGAAGATAAAAGATGATATGGGGGATAGGAGAAAACGGGTAACGGTATTGGGCAAGGTGGTACCCATAGGATCCGTTAAGTGTTTATGGGATAGGTGATTTTGCCGCGGCTAAATATGTGTCGCCACGGCGAATGTTAGAGTTTCGCTGGATGAAAGCTAGGGAAGTCACCATGGCGAAATAGCCCAGCCTCGGTACCAAACTCCCTTCGCCTCTGTATTGAATCGGTATAGCTTCTGTATTGATTATCCACCTTTCATGGCTGCGAAATTTGGATTTCACGGCGGCGAAAGTCTTGTTCGATCAGCTACTTGCTCTCTTTTCCGACTTCCTTCCTCCTATCTTATAATATAACTCAACACAACTTCCATTCTTATTCATAACATTATATCCATCGAAAATGACTCGAAAATTTATTGGAATTGAAATACTAAACAATTAAATAGAAATTTAAAAATGACGAAATATAAAACTAACCTTGGTTTGCCTCCCAAGAAGCGCCCTTGTGTTCCATCCTAGGCTCGATGTCCTTGTTGCTCAAGTTTTATTAGGCTTATGAAGAGCCATATCCTCCATGATTTCATCTAAAAAACCATCAAAGTAGCGCTTGAGTCTATGACCATTCACCTTAAACACTTCAACGCTCTTTTCATCCTTAATTTCCACCGCTCCATGTGGATACATATGAACTATCGTGTAAGGACCTTTCCACCTTGAGCGATGCTTTCCCGGAAAGAGTGTGAGGCATGATTGATAGAGAAGGATTTTGTCACCAACTTTGAAATCCTTCCTCAAGATATGCTTATCATGATATGCCTTAGTCTTTTCCTTGTAGCTGATGGCATTATCATAAGCATCCCTTCTAATTTCATCCAATTCTTGCACTTGAAGCTTATGAAATTCAGAAACTTCATTAATCCTCATGTTGCATTCCTTCACCGCCCAATAAGCCTTGTGTTGGAGCTCCATCGGAAGATGACACGCCTTTCCAAAAAACAATCGATATGGTGACATATCAATATGTGTCTTATACACCGTGCGGTATGCCCAAAGAGCATCATCCAAGCGTTGACTTCAATCCTTGCGATTTGGGTTCACTGTCTTTCCTAAAATCCTTTTTACCTATTTGTTAGAGCCTTCAGCTTGCCCATTGGTTTGGGGGTTATAAGCAGTAGATATACGATGGGTAACATGATACTTATTTAGAAGTGCAACCACCGTTTTATTGCAAAAATGAGTACCTCTATCACTAATCAAAGCATGTGGAATACCAAATCTAGCAAACAATTCCTTAAGGAAACCTGACACAGTCTTAGAATCATCAGTCCTGGTGGCTTCTGCCTGAAAAGGTAAATAGATAAATGTGGTGATAACACCAATATACAAAAGATGAGACCCAACTTTCTGTCCCCATTTTCGCCGCCGCGACATGTCTTTCGTGGCCACGACTAGTGACTTTCGCTGCTCCTTCTCGCGGGGCTTCACCATGGCGGAATGAAGGATTCTCGTGGTCGCGACTCAACTTCTTTCCAGATTCTGTTGCTCTCAGCCTTTGCTCTCTAGTTCTTCTTTTCCTTTGCTCTCTTCCTTTTCTTTTCCCAATTTTGACCTCTCCGAAGCTAACCATAGGCCGGAACCACAAATCTACATAAAACAATCGAAATAGCATAGTTTTCAAACTTTCTAACCAAAAGGAAATAATATAAAATTAACTATAAAACATAACCAAATACCCATGAAATGAAACTAATTATACTCTATAATGCCTATTGAAATATGCATTATCAGTACATTACTCCAACCTGAAGTAGTTTCAACACCTTCTTCTTGACCACCTCTATCATTTGTAGGTTGAGTCACCTTTGGGTTTGACTTGATGGTTTGGCATTGTTCTCCATCAGGATCCTATCCATAAATAGTGTAGGGATGATTCTCTTGATATTTGCAACTGTCCATCTCAATGCAGTCTTGTATTTCTTAAGAACCGTCACTAACTTGCTATCCTGTTCTAAGCTGAGCTTGTTGCTAATTATGGATAGTAAAGTATCTCCTTCTCCCAAGAACACATATTTGAGATGGTTTGATAGTGGCTTCAACTCAACTTCAGGTGCCTGTATAATAAAAGGTAGAAGTTTCTCACTTATGAGAGCTAGTCATTGGTTTATTAGGTAGTCTGGATGTCTCTTGAGACCATACAATGCTCGTGACGGTACCTAGAGTTTGTTAGGTATATCACAGTTTTTGGAAAAATCACTCAGAGGAGATTCTAATGCCAACTACAAGTCATCATCTCTGGTAATTAGTTCAAACATACCTTTAGTGCAAACTTCTACTATATCTATAAGATTTACAGTAGGTTCCTCTAGTGGATATGCCATAGCTTTAGAGAGAGAGAGATACATAATTCTACCATCTTGACATCGAACTCCATTGACAACGATTCATTGAAGCAATTGATCTTTGTCTTTACGGTCATAAAAAAGGTCTGCCTAGCAGAATCGAGTCATCTTTGTCACCGTTCTCCATTTCTAAAATATACAAATCTGCTAGAAAGATTAGTCCGTTTACCTCTACCAATACATCTTCTACTACTCCTTCTGGATAAATCTGGGAGCGGTCTACAAGCTGTATTACTACTCTCATTTCCTTCAGGGTACCTAGCTTCAAAGATAGATACAAGGAATACGAAATAACATTTATGGATGCTCCTAGATCTAGCATGGCAAGATCGAGTTTAGTGGTTCCAATTATGCAAGGTATTGTAAACATTCTTGGGTCGTTGTACTTCTCAGACAATCGCCTTTGAAATACAACGGACACTTGCTCGCTCAGGTTTACCTTTCCCCCCTCTTTGGTCTTTGAATCTTCTTGATTGTGCACAAATCCTTTACAAATTTAGCATAACAAGGTTCTTTTAGGAAATGTAAAAGGGGGGTGTTTACCTCACACTTGGAAAATGTCTTCAAGAGCTCTTCATCATTTTTCTCTTTTGTTTTTCTAGCTCTTTAATGCATCTAGGAATGGGGCTCTTGGTCTTGCATTTGTAGCGGGAATTACAGAAGAATATTCTTTTGTAGCAGATACAACGGGCTTCGTGGGTGATTGGTGGGCACCGATATCTTCTAAAATTAACATAGAACTTTATATTAACACAATTTTTCCTTTTTTATTCCCAAGTTAAATAATTCCTTAAAGTGAGTTAACTTGTAAGTTTCTGTTAATTAGTTTAATTTAATAACGTCTAACTTCTAATGGTTGACGTGTTTTCTGTTCTTTTTTATAATATCCTTCTGTTTCTTTTCTTGTGCTCCTCTTGCTGGGTTTTTTTACACTTCCTATAAAACACTTAAAATTTAAGTTATTTTTTCTGTAATCTCAACAGTCTAACCTATTTTTCATACCTACTATTAAATACATATGGTTATTTGCTACAATTTGATTTTTAATCAAGTACAATATCTCATAAAGTATATTGAATACATATGTTTAATTTTAACTTCATATAAAACACATAAAAATAAGGTACTATGAATTTTTATGATTAGTTTTTTGTTAATCATGAATTAATGATATGAAATCAAATGTGTAAGCACATTGTTTTGCTGTTAACGTGCTAAAAATCAAGTGTGTTTGTGCACAATAATTTTTTAATGTGATGAAATTTATTCCTCATTTTGTTTTCTAATTTGTATATTGTACCTATTTTCTGGTTAAACAACCAAAAAAAATTCTTCAACACAACTTTTTCCATTTCTTATATATGACAGGAAAAAATCAAGCGGTCACTTGAGGAGATTAGACAATCAATGCCACCACCAGCCTCAAAAGCTGGCACTTTCAGCGAAGTGGCACCAGACCCCTTATCTATAGACAGACTATGCAAAATTCTAGCATCTTGCATTGGAGAGCGATGAGGCACACAAGTTAGAGGTATATGGACCAGTTGGGCTGGTTTCATTTTAAGTGAATTGATACATTCTTAACTTGCATGATTCTAGTTGGATTTTAAAAAAAGAGGTTAATTTGTTTGTATTGTATTGAAATATTGCCTATTAGTTAGGATGATTTCAATTTTTCGATTACCAGTAATATGAATCACATATTCTCTTATCAATTTTGAAGCTTGATATCCAAATTTTATTAGAAAAGGGATAAAACCTCTTTGTTAATAGTGTTAAAATGTTCTTAACCACTATGCATGGTTTTCTCATTTAGATTAATAGGTTCATCTGTTTACTTATGATTGTATTATAACAAAAAGCTCTATTTGCATATAATTCTATTTTATAGTAAGTGGGGAAGCTCTATTTGTATTGCATTGAAATATTGGTTAATTTGTTCAATTTAACATTTCTTCCGTGCTCTCTGATATCGCTGCAAACTTTCTGCTTGCTTCACTCTAGGTTTTGGAGGGGCTCAAAGGCGACCCCCAAAGCAGAGGGGATGTCCATGGACTGCATTTATGGTTTTAGAGAGGAGGGAGCTGGACGAGAAAACTGTTAAGGCTCTAGTGGATGCGAGGAAAGCCAACGAACAAGCTTCATCTACTTTGTCGCGCATTGCTGCATGGAAGAGCCTTGTGGAGGAGCTACTCGCAGCTAGACAAGGCAACACTTCAAATGAACAAGTCAACCCCAGGTAATGACCTTCACACAATCCATGAACAAGGTTTTAGTCATTTTTCAATGTCGGAACTACTTTGCTAGACGTTTGTTTGTAAATACCAAATGGTTGCTAGACTTCTGCTGGAACTGTCAAGTTTGTGACTATGAATTGTCAGGTTTGTCTCTATGATCTTTTGTATGGATGTTTGTCAATTGGAATGTGAAGTGTATCTGCAGGTTTTTTGGAATTGTGAAATGTGTATGCACTTTATAGGGTTGTCTTATGAAATGTGAAGTGTATGTGCATCTTTGTATGAAATGTGTTTAGTGATATGTGAATTGGTGTTGTGTCAATAGGTGTGAACTGATTGTGAATTAGTGTTGTTTTCCAAACAACATTTTTTTAGCAACTCCTTTTGTAGCGATGAACATAAGGTAAACCCAACGTAAGAACAACGAAAAAGAACCAAGATGTCACTCGAGCAAGAAACTTATGATGGCTTCATTGTCGCCTCAAGAATCAAGCACTGAACATTTATCAATAAGATCACTTTAACAACATTCATACATAAGCAACTTTTTTGCACCTTCCAAAAACGAACATTAGGTTATCACTTGAATATACAAGCGACGAACAAAACAACCCTTGGGGTCACTCCAACTTGAAAAAAAACCTCCTTCACACTCCAACAACGGTCTTCTAACGTATTTCCTGGTTGCTTAGATATTCAGGCAACGAATATTCACTCCCTTAATGATCACCTGGGAAAAGTCGTGCATTCGTAAACATTCAACTGATGACATTATATCCATTGCTACAACACTCAAGCAATGAACAAGTTCACTATGCCATGGCACAATTCAGGCAACGGATATATATCGTTGCCTGAATGCCCATCACGTTGCCTGAGCATTCAGGCAACGAACATGTCGTTGCCTGAATAGTGGTTACCTTAAGCTCGTTCCCCCAATACTCAGGCGACGAACAAACGTTTGTTCGTTGCCTGAGTCGGTTCAGGCAACGAACCAACCATTCGTTGCCTAAATATGGTCAACGGGCTAGGAACCGGATTTTTAGCCATTCGGGTGACGAACTTTTGCTATTCAAGTGACGACAAAAGTTCGTCGCCTAAAATCATATGGATATTGTTAAATATCCGAATTTTCAGGCGACGAATACATCATGTTTGTTGCCCGAGTATGGTGGCAACGGATATTCAGGTTCAAGCGACTAGTTTGTTCGTCACCAAGTTGTTCAAGCAACCGGTAATACATTCAATGTTCGTCGCCCGAATCAATTTTAGATTTTTTTATTTAAATTCAAGCAATTGTTATATACTATTTTCGTTACCTGGTAAATTTTATGCTAAAAAAATATATATTTACAATATCCAAGCACATCAAGGCCTGCTTATATTCAAGCACATTCAACCAATTTATGGGTTCCTAGTTGCCACATTCAAGCACAAAGCAGTGGCGTTGGCTCTCCTCAATTCCTCCTCAGCCTTCTTCGCTTTTGCCCCCCACTCCGTCCTTTGTCCAGCAACACTTGCACTGGGTGACTCCATAGTGGAGTTGTGCAGATCCTTCTCTTATTCCTGAGCTGGTATGCATTGGATGGAAATGAAAAATCTTTAGACACAATGAACAACTAAGATGAAGAAAAGCCCCATGGGAAAAGATATAGTAAGACAATCTCATACTGAATTTTAATTTGGATTCACGGTGAGAGAAATTATCACTCAGAAACATCATAAATTTCACTTGGAACTCGTAAAATCCATCCTCGATTCAATTAATCACTACTCCACCATGTAAGTGCACAAACCCCATAAATATGATGTGAATATCTTACCATTGTCCACTATGCTTAAGTCTTTTCCCAAACTCTACAAGGACTCTTTGATAAATAAAAACATGGCATACTACATTAAAACAAGCAACATCAAAGAATCAAACCGGAACATGTGTCACAAGAGGCATGGGCTAGGATAACTCTCATATGAGCAATGATATATTCTCTAGTGATATACTCTCATACGAGCAATGATATAGTCTCTAGTGATATATTCTCTGTTGAAACACAAAAAAAAGGATAAAATAGAGGTACTGAAGCTAACTCACTCTTGTATGATTGCAATTAAGCAGCCCTCCCAGAGAGCCTGGCTCATTTATATGAGTGCATCCAAGATTTGTATGTGTTTCTCAGCAAATCTCATCTCCTCCTTGCAAGCAAATGAATCTGTTAACACTTGCAAACATAAATACTAATGTATACATAACTCATTCTAAAGGTGGAAAGGATATCAAGTCTTGTATAGTCTATCTTACTTGTAGATAATCTTTTCTTAGCCTATACAATGTAACTCATATTTTCATTAATAAAATCATTCAAGTATAAAAGCCTTACATTCTCATCTTTATGCCTTCCCTGTCTTGATAATCAATCCTGGCAAAATATAGAGAATCAAATCCTATCCACAACATCACAACCAAGCACCAAATCATTTTAGTCTAAATTCAAAAGCAGAAAAGGCCCTAATCTACCATAACAACGCAGACTTGGGCAAGATCCTCCTAAACAACAATAAACTGCAGAGTATGCAGACCTCGATGCATTCATACAAACACCAAAGAAATAGAAAAGTCAAGCTCTATATATATTTGGTGTTCACCACTGAATGATGTTAGGAGTGCAGTTGAATGAAATGTTTAAATGAAAAGTCAAATCATACAAAATATTAAAAACAAGAATTCAACTAAAAATCTTTGGGTTTAATTAAAAAATATCATTACTGGATATGATCGGATCAATAAACAATAAGGAAATAACAAGTCATGGAGCCATAAATCACTTTCTTTTATATAATCTGCAAGTTAGAAACTGGTGGAGATTCAAACCTGTTGCAATAGTATTTATTTTGTATTCAAGACCGATTAATCTGAGTGAGACTACCATTTATATATATATATATATATATATATATATATATATATATATATATATATATATATATTAAGTAACCATTTCATTCAAATCTCAAGATAACTCCAAGCCTTCAAGTTTGATGCAGGTTGCAACTAACACTGCCTAACATGACTAAACCCATAAGAAACTCAAATTAAATTAAAACCAAATGACTAGGTTTGTTCAGCTTCAAAAACCAACTTCAAATCACTCCTAATAACAAACCCAACTCCATTCTACCCTTCACTTCCAAATCTTATTCTCTACTAGCCTCTGTAATACCAAGGGTGCTAATCTCATGTCCCAAATCTTATTCCAAATCTCATGTCCCAATTCCGTTTTTACATCAATCCTTTCCATTCTACCCTTCACTTCCAAATCTTATTCCAAATCTTACATTTATATGTCAGGCTAAGTTGGAAACTTTCTTGTCCTCCCTAAAATCATAATCTGGCTGATTTTTTTTTAAAAATGTAAATTATAAGAATGTATTGGTCATTAAAAAATAGCTTCCACTTTTTAGTTTTCCTATTTACTAGAGTTTTCACTTTTCCTATTTACTAAACTAAGGCTAAGCAACTAATGTTTCTTGTTGGATGAATGCCATTTAGCTAGAAAGTATCTTTTGGATGAATGCCATTTAGCTAAAAAGCAACTAAGGCTAAGCAACTACTGTTTTTTTTATTGTAGCAGATCCCGAGGTGATGGTGAGCGGCTGCGCCGTTGCTGTCGAGGTCGAGGCTTAGCCCGTCCTGGGTGCCGAAGGAGGAGATTTCCGTGTCCGAGCAGGGGTTGTAAGCAACGTCTGCACGGATTTGGTGCCGGAGGAGGAGAGTCTCGTTCGTCAGCCTGGAGGCATCGTGGAAGGAAGACAGAGATGGGTTTTGGAAGGAAGAGAGAGAGGTGGGTTCACAATCGGCGCTCAGTTTAGGGTTTGGGAAGGAAGACACATAAAAAGCCTGCCTTTGTGTTTTTTTATTTATAATATCTATTCAAGCAACGAATATAGCTACTAAAATGTTCGTTGCCTGAATAAAGTGTAATAATTTGTGAAAAAATTGGAGGCAAACTTGGCGCCATGTGACAAAATTGGAGGCAAACATGGCGCCATGTGAATATATTAAATAATAAAATATTGATAATAATATAAGTATAGATATAATATAATATAAGTATAGATATAATATAATATAATTAATAATAATAATATAAAACTAATATATATGTGACATAATAAAATACAAATAAAAAATAATATTGATAGAAATATATTGTTATTATTAAAAATAAAAATATAATATATATTAAATAATAAAATATTGATAATAGTAATAATAATATTAATAGAAATATAATATTCTTGATCTTGATCTTAATCCTGCTCTCAATCTCAAATCTCAAATTTCGATATCAATCTCAAGTCTTTATCTTAATCTCAATCTCAAATCTCAAATATCAAATGTCCATATTGGTCTCAATCTTAAATGTCAAATCTCAATCTCAATTATCGATATCAAATTTCAAATCTCAATCTCAAATATTGATCTTAACCTCAATCTCAATATCAAATCTCAATCTTGGTCTCAATCTGAATTCTCGATCTCAAATCTTGATCTCAATTACAATCTCGATCTCAACCTTTAACTCAATCTCAAATCTCAATCTCAAACCTTGATCTTGATCTTAATCTCAATTCCAATCTCAATCTCAATATAAATATCAAATCTTGATCTCTATCTTAATCTTTATCTCAATCTCAAAACTTGATCTTAACTTAATCTTGATCTCAATAGATCTTAATCTCAAATCTCAAATCTTGAGCTCAGTCTCAAATATAAATTGGAAATTCATACTTAACTTATATATATATATATATATATATATATATATATATATATATATATATATATATATATATATATATATATATATATATATATATATATATATCTAAATATAAAAACTAAAAGCTCAATCTCAAACAAAGACATATATAACAACATATATTAATTTCAATTATATTTTTAATTAAATCATTTTATAAAAGTCTAACAACTAAATATTTCTTTAAAAAAATTGTTCATATAATTAAATCATTTTATATTTAATATTTGTATGATCTTGTTTTAATTTTTAAACTCGTATAAATATAAAATCTTTTTTTTAATTTTTATAGCAATATATCTTCATCTAAATCTCAATCTCAAATCTCGATTCTCGATCTCAATCTCAAACCCCAATGATCTTAATCTTAATCTCAACTCTTGATCTCAACCTCAATCTCAAATCTCAATCTTGGGCTGAACCTGTTCTCAAATATTGATCTCAATCACAATCTCAATCTCGATCTTGATCATCTACAACTTTTGTGTTTACAACTTTTCCAAATTCGATCTCGAGGATGACGAAATTTGGACTTCTATGTGGTAGCTAGGCTAGAATTCAGGTGGGGCTCAAGGAAATCAAGAATCTCGATCTCAATTCTAAATCTCAACCTCAATGTTTATCTCGACATCAAAAGTCATTCTTTGTCTCAATCTCAAACCTCGATCTTGATCTCAAATCTCAAATCTCAACCTCAATCTCAAATATCAATCTTGGTCTCAATCTGAATTCTCGATCTCAAATCTCAAATCTTGATCTCAATTACAATCTCAAATCTCGATCTCAACCCTTAACTCAATCTCAAATCTCAATCTTGGTTTCAATTACATTTTTAATTAAATTATTTTATAAAAGTCGAACAACTAAATATTTATTTTAAAAAATTGTTCATTTATTACACAATGAATATCATTTGCATCATTAATAATGTACAAAGTAACTCAAAATAATAACCTTAACTTATTTGAAAAGAGTATCATTACCATAGGTGATTAATATTAAGATGTGAAATGAGTGGTGAAAGTAATTCATAAACTATGAAATGGTATTTCAACATTCATAATACTTCAATAATAAAATTATAAGCTTGTGATTTTATTAAAAGATAAGGAAAAAATGAGACCAATATTTATATTTTACCAAAATTAAATAACATGATTCAAAAGATAGAAAAAAATACGAGACCAATATTTATATTTTCAATATCAATATAATTCTAATTCTCTTTCTCAATAAAATTCAAATTTAGGAGAAATTCACTCAGGCAACGAACATAGGAAAATATATGTTGCCTCATACAACAACATCAATTTCGCCAAGTAGGACCCATTTACTCATGCAACGAACATAGGAAACTTTCGTTGCCTGAAAGACAATTAAAAATGTCGCAGGTGGAACCCTTAATTCAGGCAACGAACATAGATATTTGTTTGTCACCAGAGTAAAGTGTATGCAAGCTAGCTTATACATTCAGGCAACGTACTTTACATTTGCTCGTTGCTTGAATATTAACGCTGTCAGGCAGGCGTTGGGAGATTCTTCTAACCATGTTCCAGCAACGAACATTGAAAACTTGTTCGTCGCCTGAATACTCCAAACTTTTGGTCAACGTTCGACATTTTTTAAGGTAACCATTTACAATATGTTCGTTGCCTGAGTAGCATTCCAGCAACGAACATTTTCATTATGTTCGTTGCCTGAGTACTATCTATTTTTTATCGTCCCTCGACATTTGTTCAGGTAACCATTTTTAATATGTTCGTTGCCTGAGTCGATTCAGGTAACGAACAATGTTCTATGTTCGTTGCTTCAACCCCGTCCAAAATAGAAGTTGCCTTGGGGTTGTTTGGGGCGACGATACGGACTTTGTCCGTTGCCTGAACCTATTTCTAGCGACGAACCTAAGTATGTTCGTTGCCTAACTTGCACCATGACATAGTGGTTGTATTCTTGCAACACGATATTATTTATCGCCTGAAATTTCATGATGTTCTAACAATATCCATATGATTTCAGGCGACGAACTTTTGTTGTCACTTGAATGGCTAAGCTCGATTGCCAGATCATTAACCATAATTAGGCAACAAGGGGTTTGTTCGTCGCCTGAATGGTCTTAAGCAATGACCAAATCTTCTTTCATCGCATGAATAAAAGAGGTACAAACTTGATGCAAGAATTTCCACCTTTCAAGTTGGGCCAAAATTAAAACTTGCGTACTCTATATAACGTACTAAAGGCTGGTGCATAATTCGTCTAAAATGTAAGCATGAAATGGGAAGAAAGGTACATTAACTCTAATATGTAGCTTTTGTAAGCCCACTAATTAACTTACGTACGTTTGATCATATTAATAATATTGATGATGATCGATGATGTTGGTATTATTATGGTAATGCAACATTACATTAGTAAACTCCTGATAACAGCCGCTTCAACACTGTCACCGTCTGTAGAAGCCAAGAGCTCCGACAACCGATCGCTCAGGTCATCCACCTCCCTGTGCAAATTCCTTATGTAATTGCACGTCTCTTGTAAAATCCGGTTTGCCGATACCTACAATTGTTTTTTTTTAAAGAAATCCTTAATTAGTTTAACAACAGCTACAAGCTTTATATATATAATAACTTTTCTATGAGTACACCCAACGGAGGGGCAATTATACGTGAACTATTGGGTCAAAAGGAATATGAAGAAAGGGGACTGATTTAAAAAAACACAATTAATCGTATAATGAACGTAACTAGTATTTATATTTAATATTAAATATGAATACTAGTTAGTATAACCGTATCTTTAAATATGAATAGTAATATATACAATTGCAAATTTGTATTAGTTTATAAAATATGAATACTTAATAACTTATATTTGAATAATTATGTCATTAAATATGAATATTGACATATTTGGTGAATAACAGTTCGTGGTTACAAATTTTAAGCGTTTAACCAACCTGCAGTATTCGTATTTAACACTAAATGTCAACACTAGATAGTTACATGCTTTTTTCAAAAAAATGTTGGCTGTTGATTTTTTTAAATCTAATGGCTCAAATTTGTCCCCATTACACGGTAAGAGTTCGGAAAGAGCCTCTCTATATATCTATATATTATCACGTATATTCCAGTATATTATATACTAGACAAAATATTAGAATGCAAGCAAGATATGTAATATCTATAAAATTTTATAAAGTGTACAAAATTTGACTTTGAACCTGTATGTAAAAAAATGACAGGTCAATAATAAAGGAGTTTTGGCTTTATATAAACACCAAAGGTCTATTTTTCCACACCTTGGTGTTACTATCCGGCAATAATAACAATATTTTTAATTTTTTTTTATAGAATACATATCAGATGTTATATAGGGATGAACATAAATTCCGCAAATTTCGGTCCCGTTCTGGACCCGTCCCGATCCCGTGTAAATGTAATGCAAGTATATATACATATATATATATATATGTGTGTGTGTATATATATGTACTGTAATGCAATATATATTATATGTGCATATATATATATTTTGGGAACCTGTAAGATATAAAAAATTATAGATATATATATTTATTACATCTTTAAAAATTGCAATATATACATGAAATTTTGATTTTTTATTAATATTTTTTATTTGAGAGACAAGGCCCGTTCCAATCCCGTCCCGGTCCCGTCATGTCCCGCAAAAAATATGCGGAACGGGACGTGGACGACTCCGCCCCATCCTGCGCCCACCCCTAGTTCTATATATATGGAGAGAGAGAGAGAGAAATGATACAAAAATTATTTAATTATATTTGTTGGGGGAGACAACGGAGTCCCACATGCACCCACAATTAAACCTCTTGGCTACTTGCAACATGGATAATTAATACTACATGTTACCCATCTTTACCTGCTAATTATGTACAGTATTTATATATAGTGTGTATGTGTGTTATATAGCAAATATACAGTTAAGGAGTTAATTATGTATAGACTGCTGGGATATGATGGACATAACATTCAATCAAGGCCATACACGCGTGCACCATTGTAATATATATTGATGATTTACCTTATCGGAGTTACGCCTCCGGCGAAGCTCGGGGATGAGCTGCTGGAGCTTGGAGACGAGGACGGCAATCTGGTCGTCACTGATTGAGGCGCCGGAGGATTGTTGTCGTCCAGAGCGCGATCTTCTGCTCGACATTTTTCGATATTCACCGGATCTAATTAATGTATATAGGGTTCACTAGTTTTTCTACAGATTGTTGGAGAGACTATATTTAGTCCAGACTATGCTAGGGTTTATGGTATAGAAAATAGTAGGACTATGTAGTATAATTGTGTATGGAGGCATGTAGTGAGAGAGAGAGAGAGGAGAGGGAGGACCAGGAAGGGGGTATTTAAAGGGGGTTTAGATGTGTTCAGAGAGATGAAAGAGGAGAGAGAGAAAGATGTGTACTGAGAGATGGGGAGGGGGGAGAGTGAGAGAGAGAGAGAGAGAGAGAGAGAGAGAGAGAGAGAGAGAGAGAGGGAACCATGAAGAGGAGGAAAATGAGAGAGAAGGTGTGTTGGACTTGAAGAGGACAAGTGCATAGGAGTAAGCAATGGGCTTTCCTTGGTTTCTTTCGATATTTTTTTAATTAAATAAAAAATAGTACAATTAATCCTAAGTAGTAATGTATGGGTATTTTATAAATCAATTATAAAATTGGAGTATTTACTCCAAGTATAATATATAGTATGTGTGAGTGTGAAATATAAAAATATGGAGTGGGATTGGAAGGGGAGTTGTCACCGACTTCAACCTCCAGCTCCTCGTTTTCAAGTAAATGTTATGCATTCAGGATGCGATACCATCTCTTTCCGTACGTAATGTATAGGTAGCTCTTTTTTTTTCTTGCTCCATCTCTTGAGTTGTCATAATTAGGTTTTCTCTAGTGTGTCGAATAATAATAATAATAATAATAATAATAATAATAATAATAATAATAACAACTACAACAGATCCTTCGAATTATCAAACATGTCATTTTTTCCTTAAATTTCGGTCCACCTTTCATTTTAAAAAATTATCTCAGTTTAAACTTTTAATAATCAAACTAATTTATTAATTTAACTAAATAATCAAACTAATTTAAAGTAATCAATTAATTCAAATATGTATTAATTATCCAAATCTTAACAAATCTCTATTAATTATGCAAATTTTCTATTATATTTAAATATTTTTAATAAACATCTTTATTCATTATCAAATCTTTATCGGTTCTTTTCTTATTTCAATTAGGATATTTAGTCTAAAAATAATTGGTACTTGAATAAAATATTTTGAGCCAATGCTAACAACTATGCTATAAATTTTGTAATTAGCTAAATCACATAATATTTCACTTTAACCTTAATTTTATACTATGTCACATTTTAAAATTTTTAACCCAATAATTTTGGACGTATTATAAAGTCTATATCGATTTTCAACTGATTAGATACTTAACTAATTTTAAAACACTCCCCAATAATAAAATATACTACATCCGTTCGGCAAAATTTGACGTTTTACTATTCACGCACGCTTTTTTAGGAGATAAAAACTATATAAAATATCTATTTTTATAATAATTTTTTTAACAATTTCGTAGTTATTATTAATAAGTACAAACTTGTTTAAAAAATTAAAAAAATGAATATTAAAAAAAATGAATATTATAAAGTCTATATCGATTTTCAACTGATTAGATACTTAACTAATTTTTAAAACACTCCCCAATAATAAAATATACTACCTCCGTTCGGAAAAATTTGACGTTTTACTATTCACGCACACTTTTTTAGGAGATAAAAACTATATAAAATATCTATTTTTTTTAATAATTTTTTTTAACAATTTCGTAGTTATTATTAATAAGTACAAACTTGTTTAAAAAATTAAAAAAATGAATATTTTATATAGTTTTTATATTCTAAAAAAGCGTGCATGAATAGTAAACGACAAGTTTTGCCGAACGGAGGTAGTATTGTTCCGGAGTGTTTTTAAAATTAGTGTCATAAATAAATAAATAATTTATTCATTTTTAAAATAAATTACATGATTCTCTCATTTTGATAGCATTTTATTAATTTCTATTTAATCTTTTGTTAAAAGTAGTTTATTTAGTTACAAATTACTATTAAAATTAAGATTCTTTGATTTTCTTTTTATGGATTCTCTACTTTAAATAATTATTTCAACTTAATTATTTATTAAATTAAAGTAATTGTATCTTATATATTTTTAAATTAATAAATCTAATTATTTTATTTATAATTATTTTTAGAATAATTTTTTTACATGCTAACTACCAAGTTATAATAATTGTAAAACAATCTAATTAATTTATTTCTTCAATTAATAAATATAATTAATTTATTTATAATATTTTTAGAACAGTTTATTTACAAGATAACTACCATTCACTCATACACATGTAATTGAGAAAATATCGACTCAATTGGTTAAAATTTCTGTATAAAATCTATTACTTTTCCTAAAAAATTACCTTAAGTTGTTTTTAATTAAACAAGGGATTATTTAGATTTTTTTTGAAATATTCATAAAAAATTAAATAATTACACATATATTCACGGGTTGAAACTTATTATAGAAATATTCATTTTTTGCATAGTGCTCAGAAAAACGCGGTCCGTGTCCGCGTTTTATTAATAGATAAGGAAAGAGAATTGACGCCTGATTTTTATATTGAATTTTACTAAAGAAATGCGGTCCTAAATCGTGTTTCTATTTTAAAATAAAATGAAAAATAAAGTAGTTAAATAACTGCTTACCTGGCACTAGAAACACGGTTCCAGACCGCGTTTCTTGTGTTGACTTGGGACCCACCAACAACAGTTGCTAACTTGGATGGGATAAAATAGAGAAACACGGTCCCAGACTGCATTTTCTGTTGGATTTCTGAAAAAAGGTCAAAGATTCTTTTTAGGGTATTAGACATAAAACGCTGTATCAGCCCGCATTTTATCAACATTTAGCATTCTACAAAGATTCCCACTAGGGTATGAGTATCTGAACGTAATAACGCTACCTCAATCCGCGTTTTTAATTACATACACAACGAATAATTCATCACTTCCTATTCATCATCCCTTTGCCTTTGCTTCTTCCTCACATACGAAGCTCTCAATCCCTCATACGAAGCTCTAATCACCAATGTCGGTTACAACCCTCAATTATCCAATCTACATTTTTTTTGAACAAGAAAGAATTTGACAGTTGACAGAGCCAACTAGCCAAAAGCATTCTTTTGGATGATGCTGCACAGAAATGCATCAGAGGCGTAGGTCAAGCCGGAGAAATCGATCCTAAGATGAGATAGACGGTTAGCAGCTCGATTACTATCCCTAAAGACATGAGAAACCTCAAATTCAGAAAACATTCTCAGGGCGCATAGAGAATCAGATACGAGCATCTCTATCTCGCCAAAGCAAGACACGCCTGCGTTGAGACATTTTATAATACTAAGATTATCGCCTTTAATGTAGATGCGCGAAATTTTGAGTTCTACTGCTTTATGCACGCTTTTCCACAGACCATAGCATTCGGATCCAATAACGGAAGAAAGGGGGGGGGGGGGTGGGATCCAGATTCTGCAAACAGAGTACAACCCGAGCTTTCTCGGATAAGAAAACCATAAGTGCCAATTTTGTTAGAGGAAAGAGTGCCATCGAAATTCAATTTGTACCAATTCTCCGTTGGCTTAATCCATTTGGTTGTGCGTTTCCTTGTTTTTCTAGGGTTGTTTTCTTCATTACGAATATCTTGTTCTGGGGTTAGATCATCAATTTTTGAGTTCTCTTAGTTAGTTAGCTGATTCTTTATAAAGGATACCATTGTTTTAGGGTTAGAGTTAACTTTATCAAAGAGAGCTTTATTTATAAAGTACCAAGAACACCACCAAGTTGTAGCAAGCGATGAAAATTCCGATTTGCTTAGTGAGGTTCAAAGTGCGCATAAGGATTCGTTTATGTTGGAAGTATAGTCAAAAGCAACACAAAGTGTGTTATAGATTTTGGGAGAGAGCTATTGTATTGTGCGTGTTATTGTCGGGCAGTGAAATAACAGATGGTCAGTGTCTTCAAAGTTCATTCGACATAGAGGGCAGTCAGTGGGAATACCAACTCCACGGGAGACCAGTTTAACCGAAGTACGTAATCCATGTTTGGAAATTCGCCATAAAAAATCTTTGATTTTCGGGGCCACGTCTAGTTTCCATATCCAATGAAAGTGTGATCTTGAGTGATTCTTCGCTTTGTTGATGAGGTCGATTGCCGAAGCAGTTGAGAACCAACCATTTTTGTTGTAGGTCCAGTATAGTCTGTCTTGGTTTATATGCTTTGGTATTGGGGTTTGTATGATTCTTTCTAGAGTACCCCTTCCAACATTGTTGTTTATAGTGTTATGAAGTTTATCATCCCAAAGTTTAACATCTGTTATGAAGCTGCCCACCCTTAAGTTGTTTTCAATTAAGCTTGGGTTTGAAGCTTGTGCCAATAAGGGTGAATCCCCAATCCAAAGGTCATGCCAGAAGTTTATTGATTTCCCGTTAGCTATGCCCCAGCGCAGACCGCTTTTAAAGAGGGGAATAAGGGATGTCGGTTTTGACCATTGCCATGATACATTCCCTTTCTTCTCGTAATGGAGAATTGGCATATCTTTCAGATATTTTTGGGATATTAGTTGTACCCATGGGTTCTCTGGTTCCGCTAGGATTTTCCAAAGAAGTTTTAGCTGAAGTGCTTTGTTCATATCTTCAGAGAGATGAAGGTCTAGACCTCCATTAGAGCGAGATTTGTACACCTCAAACCAATTGATAAGGGGTTTATGTTTTGGGCCCTTGTTCCGAAGAATGTTTCTGTTGATTTTATCTAGTTCCTTGTGTATATGCGACGGAAGTAGGAAACATTGCATTATGTGTAGCGGTTTAGCAGCCAAGTTGGTTTTGATAAGTGTGCATCTCCCAGCATGCGATAGATTGTTCGTTGTCCATTTTGTTAATTGTGTTCTACTAGAGTTTTTAATGTCGTTGAAGGTGGCTTTAGTGACTTTTACTAGTAATGACAGGACATCCTAGGTATTTTCCTAGGTTGGTTAAGGTTAGTTTGACACTCTTATTTGAGTTTTTCACTCTTACTTGAATGATTAAGATGTGTACAATATTTAATTTTCTTCCATACTTGTTCTTCAGATTATGTGTTTTGAATCCTTTATTAAAAATCACAGCATTACCTAGTTATTACCGTGATTAAGATGTAGGATTATATGTTGTGTTGTTGATTTTTTTGCTAGTGAAAAATATATATAGTTGTGTTATTGTTGTAGGAGGATTATGTTGAATGATATGAACTTGCCCTTGTTATCATGAATAACTTTTTTAACTTGTAGGATTATTTAGTTAATATTTGTTGTTGAAATATATTGAAACATATCTCAGTAAAGGTTTATTGTAGGATGAAATATATTCAAATATATGATCGCGTTTAATATTTCTAATAAACTAACTTAATGTTAATGAAAATATAGGATGAATGAGGATAACAATATATCTCATCAAGGGTTCGAACAAGTAAATGAGATCTATGTGCACGCTCTTAGTGTTGATCACGAAGACGACTTGGATGATTCTGAAGAGGATGATTATGCTATTAGGGAGGCGAAGATTAGGGAAGAGGCCTCTAATCCCAATTAGAATATTGTTGAAGTCGATCCAATGATAATAACTTCATGGCAAGGGTTAAATTCACACGTAAAAGTGGATGATGGAAGAGAAATTTTTCATGGACAAATGTTCAACTCGCTGGAGGAGTTGAAATGTAATTTGACCGAGTATTCTGTGCGTATGAGTAAGCCGTACAGGACAAAGAAGACGGGTCCAGAATGGTACACAGTTGTTGGTGATAGGAAGGACAATTGTGGATGTACATGGCGACTGTCTGCTCGTTGTCTTGATCGAACTGTTGATATGTGGATGGTCGTGAATTACAATGGGCCTCATGCAACCAACTATGTTGGAGAGCTTTTGCAGTTGGATAATCGTAATGTCACCTTAAGTTTCATTAGAGGTGAGATTCTTGGGTTTCATTGCAAGGACCATGATACGAAGCCAAGTACCATTCTCGAGCATCTGACTAAAAGGTATGGGGTTGGAGTCTCATACATGAAAGCCTGGAGGGAAAAACAGAAAGCTATTGTAGAGATTTATGGTGATTGGGAGGAGTCGTACACGGATTTGCCAATGTTCATGGTTGCGCTATAGGCTACAAACCTAGGAACAATGGTTGAATGGTGCAATCTGGAATTTCCAAATCCACAGGAGAAGATATTCAGTCGTGTTTTTTGGGCTTTTGCACCATCCATTGCCGGCTTTGCACACTGTTTTCTTTTGATATTGATCGACGACACCCATTTATATGGAAAGTACAAGCATGTTTTTATTAATGGCAATGGGTGTCGATGCAAATGATCAGATTTTCCCTCTAGCGTTTGCAGTTTTGGGGAGTGAAAATGGATATAGTTGGGCTTGGTTCATATATTGTATAGGGCGTCATGTCACTCAGAGACTTGGATTATGTGTTATTTTAGACAGACATGCAGGCATCTTGAAGACCATGGAGGAGCTACCCAGATGGAGTGCGCCGAGTACACATCATAGGATATGCATTTGACACTTGAAGTCCAATGTGAACTCCGTGTTCCACGATCATAAGGTAAAAGACATGGTATGATAGACAGCTTACCAACTCACCACAAGTGGGTTCGAGAAGGGGTGTCGTGCCCTCTAGTAGATGAACAGTGAGGTCTGGGAGTATTACCTGCGATTGAGCCAGAGAAGTAGGCCATGTCTAAGGATTGGGGGGTTAGATATGGTGTGATGACAAAAAACTTATCTAAGGTTTTTAATGGTGTGCTGAAGGGTAAAAAAGAGTATTCTGATCACAACTCTTGTTTTACAAACCTTTTATAAGGTGCACAATTAGTTCGTGAAGAGAAGAGGGGACGCAGACACTCGCATCTCGCAAGGTTTCCCACTGACTCAGACGACTGATGACAAGATTGGAATACTTATTGAAGTTGCAAGAAATGCACATGTCATATCATTTGATTTGCAGAATGGAATATTTGAGGTGATCTTAAACCCGCGGGGGTCACAAGTTAGGCGAAGTGGGATGTCGTACATAGTGAACTTGCGGCGTAGGACATGTACATGTGCCAGTTGGAAGTTGTTGATGATACCTTGCGCATATGTCTTGGCTGTTTGCAGATCTCAAAACATTTCCTTCATGCCATTAGTAGACATTTCGTTGTGGGTGAGCCATTGAACTGGCCAGAAGTGGGAGGTCCCAGGTTGGTCGCCGATCAATTGCATCTGCGAGATATTGTGCGAACCTCATCATGAAGGATTAGGAATGATAGAGATTTAGGAGTCCCAAGTCAAGTGCGTTGTGGCAATTGTCGAGGCTACGGGCACAACAGATGATCTTGCCCGAGTCGTGCGGGCCCTTCAAGCTTGTGAGCTTGACGCTTCGTCTAAATCTTCTATGCATTGTTGGTATGTGTTGTTGTCCGTTTGTTGGTGTTGTTATCCTTATAAGAACTCATTAACTGCTTTTATCTATGGTGGTATGTAATGATTTTATGTATGGTTGGTTTATGCTTCTTATGCATCTCCTATGCTATGTTTTATGTATGTTTTAATTAAGAATTATTAAGTGGCGCTGAACTATGTTGTATGTATGGTGGGTTGATGAGATGTCGTTATGTATGTTTTATGTATGTTTTAAGGATTATTAAGTGGTGCTAAAGTTTTTGATGGTGGTCGAACCAACCATATTATTTCAAAGAGTCAAGCAGACAATCCAAACAAACTACAAAAGATGAAACTACAAAAGAGTGAACAACAACATCACAACATAAAACACAACCAAGCTACTCATCATCCACATCGTCCTCAAACTCAAGTTGGGAGTACAAGTTTAGGTCTAGACCAGGCCGACGTGGAGGTGTGGCACCCTAAAGGTTGCAAGGATCGACATACACAATCCGCCCCTATGACAAGGCGGGGGTCAAGAACGTAGGAGCATGACCGAACTAGGTTGAAGCTGATCTAGAGGCAACAAAGGTCGTCTGGGGGGAACATAAATCGGGGTTGGTTGAATGGATCCATCATAAAAAAAGGAATGCCACTTGGTGTACCATATGACGAGTACGAAGGAAAAACCATGGATGAGGGGTTCTGCATCTCGGGCTGAGAGGACACTCCATACGCTGTTGGTGGCATTTCTGGTTGAGACGGTTGCTGCGTTGGGGGTGTAGTCGGCATGTGAGGTAGTGTTGGATTATAGGACATTTGTTTGAGAAGCTATGATCCCTGTACTGTCATGTAGTTGTAATATTCATCTACTTTTCCCATCATTGAGTTGTACTGGTGTTGGGCGTAGAAATGATGCGATTGCTCAACAGTTTGGGTTGCTCTAGCAATAGCATCCATGACGAAATTCCCTTGGACATCAGGTTATGGTTGTTGAAGTAACTACAAAGATGGCGTTTTCATGAATTCAAAAAGTTAAAGATGAAGGTGCAATTATTAACCATCATGTGATAATAATGAGCCACTGGTTGATAAACCCCCGCCGGAGCACTAGTAGGTCGACTAATGAGGCACCGAGTGATATGTGTGTACCAATTCATGTACTCTGCCAGTGCCTCATCCTCATCGTCCACCTCAGCTGTGACCTGAATGGAGTTCTCCCGCTCGTTCTAAAAGTTGATCCACTTTGCATGAACCTCGACCCAGTTGTGTTGATGCTTTCCCCTACGATCCATCTTGTGCAACACCTCATTATATGCATATGATGGGGGCACCAATTGCACATCCCCAAATAGGCGAGAGACCTGCTCCGGGTGATGGTCCTCTACAATCTCGAAGCAAATGAGAGGTGTAGTATATCGCCATATGTTCTCACCTTCTCTACAGATGGGAGCCAGGCGAGCAACTACGTCGCTCGTGTATGGCTCCCAGACAAACTGCATTTTTACGTAATGCATATAACAAAGATAGGAATTTCATTCTATCATGTACAAGGATGAGATGTGACAACAAAATTGAGTGACCTGATCTGAAGTTTGTCGATTGAATGCATCTCGGTAGTACATCAGTGTCTTCGAGGTAGTTCCATAGAAGTATGAACAATTTAACCACCCTACTGCTAGCGAATCCTCCCCATCTACAAATCGAGCGTTAAATAGGGGAGGCTGTGATAATGCATCATGGCCATTCAATGGGGATGCGCTCCCATGCCCACAACTAGGATTATTGGAAAGGTAATTAGTAAACAATTTACAAAAATTGAAAAATATAACACGACATAGTTACTATACTTGTAATAAGATGACATGGCCTACAATATTAGCTTTCTCTTGTGCCGTTGCTCTACAAAATTGTCGATAGAGGAAGACCAATGTCGCACTGCCCCAACTATAGTGGCTAGCGGCCTCCAAATCCGGTAGCAGTGGGAGGTAAAGTAACTGCACTTGGCCGCCACTATTATCTACAACCATGACACTGCCCATTAGCAGTAGAATGTACACCCTAGATTGGCACTGCACTACATGCTCATCCACATCTTCTAGTAAAGGCACCAGTAATTGTTGTAGCCAAGCCACCTTCACCGACGATCCCCTTATTTGATTTGGCGAGGGTCTTTGCCTAAGAAACGTTTCAGCAACGGTTGCCTAATCGTACCAGGCACTCCCTGTAGCTGCAAGACCATCGACACATAGCCCCAATATAACTGAAACATCTTGGAGCATGATTGTGGCCTCTCCAACGTTGAAGTGGAAGTTGTGGGTCTAAGGTCTCCAGCTCTCTATCAACGTTGTGATTAACTCAATGTCAATCTCCAACATAGACCCTGGCTTATTGATGCATTCGAATCCTGCTGTCTTTATGTACTGCAGAACTCTTGGGTCTATAGGTACATCTCGTCCAATCTTCCGCAAGTGTAGTCTATGTTGGATCACACCATTCGTCTACAAATATAACACCGATAAACATTAGTATCTAATCTCCACTTTACTCTCTCATATTAATTTTAAGACTTGGTGAAAACAATATACTTACATATTCCTCGCCATTCCACACATCTGTTGGCCTATGGAGATACTATCTACGGAGTACCTCATTCACAAGCGGATCGAGATTCAATTGCATTGCCATTCTACCTCCCTAACACAAATAAATACTTTTTTCAGAATCACAAAAAAAGCAAGTTCTGAATTAAATTTTTTTTTTTCTGCTGATCAAAATTATTTATCGTATTAGGTTTTTTTCTTCAACATCCTCTTCTCTTATCTCAATTTTTCTTATGCTAATAAAAAAAATTAGTTTCTGAATCAAATTTTTTTTGTTTACATCCTCTTCTCCTATCTTTTCTTACATAGAATCTATTCTACTATTTTGTTATACTACCAATAATTTGATCTCACTCTGATCTTCATAATATATTAAGTATATATTACACAAATCAAAATTGATCTCCTATTCTTCCATGCTACTTATATTATATTCTCTTCCAATAGTCTTCCAAATTTTTTTATATACATTCTCTTCCAATATTCCTCCAATTTTTTTATATTTATAATATACTCTCACACCATTTCATACTCATTCGAGTATTTAACAATCAACAATCACAAACAATCCTATACAATTTCTATTCTTGTGATTAATCATCACAAATTGGATCTAAAACTATCACACCATTTCGGTTCTATAATAATTCCTAACCAACGATCACAAACATATAACTATCACATAATTTCAACAATCAAGTACCGGAAACATATTATCCTAATCTATAATTTTTCGAAAAAAAACTAACCTCACAAGGCGGCGTCGGGTGGATTCGAGCGACGAAGGCCAACATAGAAAAGAAATTTCAATGGAAGATGGAAGAGGACTAGATGAGGAGGGGAGGGCGATGGAGGGGTGAGGGGATATTGAACTTCGGATTGTCGAAGGCGGAGGAAGAAGATGAAGTGAGAAGTGGGTAGTTGCATTAGGGTTTTGTGTTACCAGTAAAATGCAGATGGGCACCGCGTTTTATTTATAAAGGGCATTAAATAGCATCTTTGAATTTTTTTTTTCTGAAACTACACAGAGAAACGCAGTCTCGCATTTCTCTTTTATCTCTAGTCCCAGTCAGCATCTGTTGTTGGTGCGACCCAACTCAGCAATAGAAACGCGGTCTGAGACCGCGTTTCTATTGCTGAGTAATAAGTTTCAAGTCGTGAATATATGTTTAATTATTTATTTTTTATGAATATTTCGAAAAAAATTCGATTATTTAAACTTTATATGAATTTAATGAATTGATATAAGTTTTTGTTTCTTTTTGTCATCAAATCTTAACAAAATAGTAAATCTTTTGATTTGTATACTTTATTTGATATTTGATTTTGTTAGAGATTTTCTCCAACGATTTAAGCGAATCTAGCCAACGATTTTTTTTAATTTAGACAACGGTTAACGATTATATAGACAACGAATAAAAGATTATATACAACGGTTCAAAGGAACATAAACAACGGTTAACAGTTTCTTAATCAACGATTAGAACATACATCGACAACGGTTAAATATATTTAGACAACGGTTACAATATACTTCGACAACGGTTATATAGTGTTTAGACAACGGTTGAAAGTTACTTAGACAACGGTTAAAACTTACTTAGACAACGGTTGAAAGTTATTTAGACAACGGTGAAAGTTATGTAGACAACGGTTTAAATTTACTTAGACACCGGTTTAACCAAATCTAGTTTATAATTTTTAATTTAGACAATGGTTAAATATATTTACACAACGATTTTAATATACTTACACAACGGTTGCATTTGTCTTAGACAACGGTTAACATGTACCTAGACAACAATTACAATCTCCTTAGACAACAGTTAGAATGTGATTAGACAACGGTTAAAACCGGATATCCTAACTCGAGACAACGGTTATATTGACCTTATACAACGGTTATAACCGGTTAATATGATTCGGGACCAATTTTGGAGGTGCAAAGACAACGGTTATCTGGAATCTATCACAAAGGTTATAACCGTTGTCTATGTGAACCGTTGTGATAAACTCAACCGTTGTATTTTCAAAAACCACACGGACTGATGCAACGGTTCCAAAACTGTTGTGCGTTTTGTAAAATAACCGTTGTGTAAGGGCTTTTTTGTACTAGTAATATGGAGGCACTTTTGAAATTTTCCAATTTCAATCTCTTTTTAATTACAAAAATAATTCCATGAAATAATATATAATCTACCAATGAGTGTACGGGTTCAGTTGTAGTATATCGAGTGTCAATTCAAACAGATTTAACTAAGCCAAGAAAATACGAGAGAATAAATTTTTATATGGATGGAGAAAGTAACAAACGAAAAGGAAGCAACTATACAAAATTGGTAGTAAACAATGGATACGAGGCAAATCTAGGGTAAAAGATCACCACAACGACGCTTTAGTAGATTAAAATTAATATTCGTGTCGCCTTGTCTGAGCTTGTTGAATGTAGGTTGTCTAAGGTAATCACAAATCTCCTTTCAGTTTCAACGCAAACGTGTCTAAATTGGTTAACAATCTCCTTTTGGACTCAAGCAACCAATTCAGACCCTTTATGTTCTTAGAATCCTAGGTGATAGTCATACTGACGTCGCCTTTCGGTTTCGATCAATATCAAAATCACCTAAAATAACTATGACAACCTATCGATCCTCAAGAAATTCGATTATCTTTCGATAAATCAAACTTCAAGTTTAATCCTATGGTTCCGATGGATTCAGTAGCTTTTCGGCCTAAATTCACCATCTAAATTCCAATTTAGGGTTTTAGTCTTTCGATTTCAAACCCTAAATCAGTTTTAACTAATTTTCATCAATTAGGGATGGCGCAATAGGATTAAATCTAATAAATTATCAGACAAACGAATATCAATCTCAACACTGCTAATTCATCGTCGGAATCTCCCAAACTCTAGATCGAAAATTCAAGCAAGCATAATATGATAAACAACGAAATAAATCATAGACAAAATAAAATCGCTGAAATAAAATAGAATACAAACCAGGATTTCGTCTTCGATCCAAAGTGTATACCGAAACCAAAAACAAAACCTAAATCTAAAAGGTGATCGGCCGAAGCCTTCTACGGGAAAACTAAGAACTCCCCCTTTTAAATCTAAACACACGGGAGTATATACTTTTTTTTTAGGAAATTACAATTTTGACCCATAAATTTAAATAATTAAAAACTAGCCCAATACCCAATTATAGATTTAACTACGCAAAACAACCCTAAATTCCACAACTTCCGGAATCAGCTCTTCGGTCCAATCCAAAATGCTCGCTGCTCCGTATTAAATCTTGAATTTCCTCAATATTAGCCTCAAAATGCCCGAAACACATAAAAACTAGGTGTAAACTCCGAAAATGAAAAATAAAATAAATAAAGCATAAAATACGATAAATATGCATGAAAAGGACCTAAACTAATATGCAAATGCAACCCTAAAATACTACTAAAATAGACGTTATTAGTAATTATTTATTTTTATGAATATTTCGAAAAACATTCGATTATTTAAACTTTATATGAATTTAATGAATTAATATAGGTTTTTGTTTCTTTTTGTCATCAAATCTTAACAAAATAGGAAATCTTTTAATTTGTATACTTTATTTGATATTAGATTTTGTTGGAGATTTTCTCCAATTCAAACTATAGAGACACTTTTGAACTTTTTCAATTTCAATCTCTTTTTAATTACAAAAATAATTCCATGAAATAATATATAATCTACCAATGAATATTTTAATTAATTAATTATTATTTTTAATCAAAAATTATGTATAATAATAAAAATAATCAAATAGAAAATCAGATTCTTTGAATTTTTAGGTAATATTGCAATTTTTTTATTACTCATTTTATGATGTTTTTAACCAATTTTTAAAATATTAATTTTTTTGATGGAGTAAAATAAAACTAATTTATTTACCTAATATCTCTATCAATCTTGCAAGGAAAGACTCTTGTTTTTCATCTCTCTTTCTATATATAAGGGCTTGAGTTTTCATTCACATCATACTAATCAAAATTTCAATTATCCACAACAAAATTCCAAACTCCGACTTTATGTTTGCTGTAAATTTTGTATTTGAATTCAATTGATGGTTATGAATTTTTTTTATTCATCTGTGAAATCGGTCGATGCTGACTGAAGACCTCGATGTCGACCAGACCAGGTCATACAGCTGTGATTGATCTCGATCACCTTGAGTTGAGCACAAAGAAAGCGCTCGATGTCGACACACCCCATTCGATATCGACTGTACCTACAAAAGGTCATCAAATCGACTTCACATCATTGAAGAAAGTTTGCTGCCGATGTCGGCCATCCTTCTTGATATCGATTACTGGCAACGAGAATAACATCACCTATTTCGAGTTTTTGTGCTTATTTCTAGTAAGTTTCCTTTTTACTCCACTTTTGATTTTTTGTTACAGTGAGGATACTGTAGGATTTAAGTATGGGGTAGGAGAAAAGCGTGCTTATTTATTTTTGCTTGATGTTTACTTGTTAGTTATTAGTCTTGCATTGCATTACATGGTCATTTCTTACATATTTTAGGCATCATCTTTGGATATGATTAGTTTTTCTTTTATGCCTAAAGTTTATGATCCAAATAAATTATTGAAATAAAAAAAAATCACCCCCATTTTCAAAAGAAAAGTGTCATGGAAGTTTTAACAAGACTCGACGATGCAAAAATAGATCCATTAGAGATATTGCAATTAAATTGCCTAGTAAACGAAAGTCTCAATGAAGTGCGATTTGTTTAGAGAAAACCATGAAATAACGTAAATTGAAGTTGCTTTTGACATATGTGTAATAAGATGCTAAAGGACTTTATTTTCCATTTGAACATTATTTTCCCTAGCCATATTACCCATGCTTATTAGCCTCACATCATATCTAACCCATATGTGCTTTATATTATATTTGCTCCATGAGTTCATAAATTGCCCATTTTTTATACCCTTTTACCCATCCGGGGAATATGATGCGAAATAGAAGTCATATTATGGAGATGTTATATGATTTTGTATGTTGTGAAATTATTATGAAGTTTGATGGCATGAGATATTTTCATGGAAAATTGAATGAGTGAAAGAAAATCCGATCACCTAGGAGTTAGGTGGATCGACCCTGCTTGTGGAGGATAAAATTCACGTGAGATGGGACACTAGGATGAGGAGTTCGAAGCACTAAGTGAAAAGGCACAGGTTTTCAAATCATGATTTTCGGATAAAGGAAATAAAAACGGATCAAATCGGATATTTCGAAGAAAACTTGTCCTCAAACCTAACAACTCGACTTTGAAGTCATGGAATGGATTTCCGACCTAAACTAAAATTTTGAAAACTAACTTAACATGGCGACCTTCTTCCTCAGATTTTAAAAAAATACGAATTAGTCGAGAGAGCGAAAAATTGTAACGCTAACATTGGAAACTAATTTCAGGATTTGAACTAACAATATCGAATTGAAGATTCTCGCCCTCACTTTCCTAGCCCTAGCCGACCCACCCATGCCTAACCATAACCATATTGGAGGCAATGGATTCATTTGAATTATGGTCAAAGATTCCTTACCTAAATGAGTAGAACACCCACAAAACTCTTTCTCCCCTCACCCTCTTGTACCCTCCTCTTTGGGCAAGGAGACCAACCATTACCATCCCATCTTATCTCCCAAATCTGCCCATATCCCTTCAAAATCTGGTCATTGTCTCACTCCCGTCTTCATTCAAACACAAACCCTAAACACAAAACCTTATCCAAGGTGAGTAACACAAGAAAACCCCAAACACATTCCCATCTTCTTATCTTTTCTCCCTTGCCATGAGAGGCAGCCCCAAGGGCTCCCCTTGGATGCTGGCACCACCACCTCACCACCATCATACCACCACAGTTACACACACACACACACACACACACACACACACACTCTCTCTCTCTCCCTTTGCCACAAGACACCACCACCATCCATCTCCTCCTCTTTCATCCTCCTTGCAATCAAAGACTTCTAGAAGCACCCTCATCCTCTCCTGGAGTCGACAAGATCCATTGGAATTGCCCAACGGCCTCGGAAGATCAAGAACGGAGTCCTAAAGCCTCTCCCGTCCATTTTCGGTCCTAGAAGGGTAAGAAACTCTCTTCCATTTCCTTTCACCACCAAACCTCCAAATGTCTCTCCTTTAATCCATCTACTAAATTCCCATCCATCCCAACAAGAAGATCCAGTTGGAACAAGCCCGAAAATCAACTCCCGAGCCAACCCGAAGAAGAAAGAACAAGTTTGGGTGAGCGATCTCTCTTTCACTCATTTCTCACATGCAAAGGGTCTTTAATACATGCCTGTGGGTTGGGGTAAGAGTCTGGAAAAGTGGAGAAGAGTAAAAACAACAATCAAGGCCTAAACAAGGCTCAAGACCGAGATCAAAGCCGAGACTTGCCGCCGAGAGTAAGAACTCGCGATTGCAAGTCAGAGCAGAGCCCTAAGGGTTTTGTCTCGCCATGGTGAGTGACCCCTTCTGCCACGGCAAGTGGGATCTCAGGGGAAGCCCTTGAGGTTCCCCAGCTTTGCGGCCACAAAAGTAGCTTTCGCGAGCGCGAGGCCTTTCGTGGGGGCAAAACTCTCCTCTCGCGGGGGTGGAGCCTTTGCGGTGGCGAGTGTCTAGCTCATGGTTGCGACAACCTCGTGTCTTGTGTGGTGCTCGTTGGGCATATCTCACGGCGGCGAAAACCCTTTTGCTGTGGTGAAACACCCCTTGGCCAAGAGCTTTGACTTGGTAACTTGGGGATTTCGCCGAACGTTTTCAAAGCCGGATTTGACGTCATGGAGATTCAAATGACTGACTTGCTGACCCAACCTCGGGTTTTAGAAAATGAACAAAATGGGTATTTTCAAAGGTCGGAAGTCCTAACTATTTGAATCGGATTTCGAAACGGTTTTCAAGACTAACTTAGGAAATAGACTTGATCGGTGACTAACTAGCATGGTGTATGATTGTTGGACTAATGAAATGTATGTTTGAGTAATGGCATGTATGTTTGACTAATGGCATGAATGGATGACTAATGGCATGTATGTATGACTAATGACATGTGTGAATGACTAATGGCATGATGAAGTAGTAGTATACTATAGCACTAGTAGTGTCTTGTAGAATATTATACCTATTGAGATATTATCTTGAATTCGATCATATGAGCATGTGAATATAGTTAAGTATGTTATGAAAGTTATTATTACCTAATGGGTTGGAAAGTAATGATATGATGCGATGGTTGATCGTGATGAATTGGAAAGTGTTAATGATGCGAGCTGGTTATCTATCTTCTTGTGTGATGTGGGTGATACATGTGTGGTAGAACAGCTATAGAAGTAGACTCATTATATATTCTCGTTATGCGTTTAGGTGGGACTCTCTGATTGTGATTGCTGTGTACCTGGTCTACTATTTTGCTGCTCTGCTAGCAAGGGAAGTTTTTTTGGATCTTACTCAGATTGATTAGAAAACATCCCTGCTTATATGTGCATGATATACTAGGTACTGTATATCTTAATAGCATGCCATGTAGTATCATGCTAGAACTTGCATAAATGACTGAGCATCCTTATTTTGAATACGTATTTAAACATAACGACCATTACCTGTGAAGATATCTAGAGTCGTTGCTAGGGTAATTGGACAGCCCAGTCCCATCGGGTCTTATCCTGAGTCATTCAAGTCATGAGTAACACCTAACTTTTATTATTATAACCATGATGATTATATATATGAATTGGTTAAATGGAATGCATTCTCGAGCTGGCCAGTCTCCATCTTTAGGAAGGACGGTGGTGGGACTTGGTATTATATATATATAATGTGGTTCAAATGTTAACAAACCTTACGGTGTTAAATGTTAACAAATCTGAGCCATTGGATGGGGGGAAATGAATGGACTAGATTATTTCAATATATTAACTTAATTATAAATTAATATGAAAATAAACCAACCCGACCCCACCCCAAAGCGCGTGTATAAGAAAACCTCTTGCTCTCTGTCTCTGCCTTCGATCTTTCATAGGGTTTAAATTAAGCTTGCCACCGTCCTCCTTAACGGAGTAACTGGAGGCATCGGCGCTACTACCTAAGTTGTCGGTGGCAAGGAGCAAGGGAAAGTAGTGGGTGCATCTCCTTCTTCTCTTATGGTGGTTCCAATTGTGGCCGAATTCGAACAGATTGAGGCTCGATTCAATTTTTTTTCTATAGCGGCGATGGCGATGGGGATGGTGGATTTCGCAGTGGGAGGCGACCTCAGATGCGGTTTCGATTTGGCCCTCAATGGCGGCGATTGCACCACCGCTAACTCTCCTCGCCTCGCCGCACACCCCCACGGCCTCCCTTGCTCTGATTCGAGGTTGGTGACACACAAATCTGGTGTCGCCACTAATTAACCCTACTCAACTGCCTCCCTTCACGAAGATGGTGGCCGGCCAGCATCGGCAATCAGAGAAGCGAGGAAGGGAGGCAATCCAACGGACGACAAAGGCGGAGTCGAAGGCGGAGTGGACAATCGGCGATCCAACGACCGGAGGAGCGACGAAGGTGTAGTGAACGGAGGTGCGGTGGGGGTCGGCGATCCCGTACCTCGTCCTTCCTTCGTCGTCTCAATCTCGTGTTTTACTTTGTCTTCTTCTTCCTCTTCAATTGCTACAAGTTTTTAGTCTGTTGATCTGATTCATTTTTTGGATGTGCAATGGAATTCATAGTTGATTTGGATGCAAATCTGTGTTCGATTTCATCGAATCTTCAAGGTATATGATGAGTTTGTAACCTTAAAGCTTTGCTTGAAGGCATTATTCATTGGTATGCAATCATTATTCGATCAAGAATAAGGAATTATTGTCTATAGATTAGTGGTTGCTCATGATTCTCCTTTTATTCAATCAAGAATAAAGAATTATTCATTGGTATGCAATAAATATTCGGTGGAATTAGATAGGTTATTCGTTACTATTTAGTTATTATTTCATGTTCAGAGTCAATATTGGGTAAGTTCATAGTTTCTATTCATTGATAATACAGAATTATTCATATGCATTTGGTTAATTAGATGTGGGAAATCCAAAATTACATTTACATACTCTTTCAACCCACTGAATAATTACGTTCAACTTAGCGAATAATTACTATCAACTTAGCGAATAATTACTATCAATCTAGCGAATAGTTGCAAAATTGACCTACCCTTTTGCTATTGACTAAATGATAACTCCTCTTTACAGATGAATAATAAGATTAATTTAGCGAATAATTACTATTAACCTAGCGAATATTTGCAAAATTGACCAACTCTTTTTCTATTATCTAACGAATAATAAGTATAAGTTAACGAATATTTTTTTATCACCTTATCGAATAGTTCAAACAGTGCACCACACAAAAAACATGTTACCCCACCGAACAAATGTTACGCAAAAAAAGTACAACACACGCACGTAATTCAGTAAGTGGCTAAGGAAAGAAGTGGGTCCCATTGATTTTTAATTAAAGAAAAAAGTCAAAATTGTCATATATTCTTAGCCACCCATTTCATTCAATCAAAGGCCCAGATTTGTTAACATTTAGCCCCGTAAGGGATGTTAACACAGGACCCAACCTATATATATATTTGTGAGCATGCTTGTGTGTTAATATTCCTGTCCTGCATTAGAAGCATGATATTAGGTATAGCGTATATATGTGCTTATAAATAGGGACCAACCAAGTGCGGGCCTTGATTAGATCCTACGCCCGTCTAATATTTTTTGGCATATGATATGTGTATGTGTGATGATGATGATTGACTAGACGATCGCATGAATTTTTTCATAGTGGAGAGAGAGAGATCTCTGAGACTCTGACCTAACCAAACTATGACCACTTTTTAGATTTACTATACTTGGATTTCATTTTGACTCGGCTCTGCCATGGCAGCCCTATGTATTTGGTTTTGTAATACATCTTTTGAATGCTAAAATGGTTTTCACAACTTAGGTAATAGGACATGTGTATAGGGGTTTTATCCCGGGTCACCAACAGACCTCACGAGATTTGGGTACGAAATCCTGCTTTAAAAATACTAGTCCATTGGGTTTGAAACTTCGACCTATAATTGGAAAGGAAGATCCCAAGATGGGTTTTATCCCTCGAAACGTAACTCGGACATCATATGCCCGGACCGTTATAAAGGTGGTATCAGAGCCTAGGTTTTTTGCGATCCAAGTGTAGGTTGAAGGATTTTAGAAAACCGCCCAACGATTTCAAATGGTTTTGTTAAAAGGATTTCAAAAGTGAAAAAATGAATTTAATTAGACCTAACCCTAGAATGATCAAATTGGAGGGAACTCATGGGTAGAGATTAAAGCGATAGACGATCCCTTAAGGATGTAGAAATTGGGGAACGGTAGGGAAAATACTAGATTTCTATTTGCAGATGGGCCTATAAGACTCCAAGGATTATGCCGAGGAGGTTGTAGTAGCTTAGTTAGGAGACCGAGAGGTATTTTCCCCCTCCGGTGGGCTGTCCCGCGAAGGACAACATAGATCATCTCTATGCTTATATAAATTGGGCTCTAGGGCGACCCCCCTCGAAGGGGATCATATTAATTTCGTTGAGTGCTTCTGCGCTGAGTGTTAAACTTACCCCCCCATCGTACGCACACGACTAGGGTCAGTGGGGCATGGGGGTAGAGCACGTCGCTACAAGGGACGTACCCCTCGCAGCGTTGTTGATCGCATTAAGGAGCGAGTTGCTAACGATCACGTCAAGGATAGAGTTGCTGATGATCACACTGAGGAGCGGGCTTCGCCACCACCAATTGATGGCAAAGCTCCAATTCCACCCGAGACCGGGATCGCAAAACTAGAGGCAGCACTTCACGACATTCTGAGCTAGTTATGAGGAGGGGCTTGATCTACCGCACCGATGCCAGATGTTCCCATTCAACAGCCAATCAAGCCTGTAGTCGATGCTCGCCCCGAGAAGAACATTGATTGGGTCAAGATGCTAGCATAGTGTCGCCCGTCGATATTTGCTGGTGAGATGGGCGACGATGTCGAGAGGTGGTTTTGCGAGATGAATGGGTTGTTTGAACACATTGTTGTTCCCGCTTCTGAGAGACAGACTCACTGCAGGCCTTCTACGAAAGGATGCGTTTGACCGCTGGTCTATATACAAGCCAGACTGAGCCGAGTGGACATACGATGCTTTTAGAGCCCTAATGCTAATAGAGTACTATCCTAATGCGATGCAGATGACACGAGAGGTGTCCTTTATGCATGGCTCTTATGACTGACCAGCTTCCGTCTCCGAGGTCGTCTGCTATTTCAAGAAGGAGCTGGTATACTATGGTTACTTGTATCCATCAGATGAGAGATGCATTCATACGTTGTCGATGAGGTTGCCACTCATCGTACTCCTACACGCGTATAGCTTGGGAGCTGTCAGCTTTGATAGATTCTTGGAGATCATGTAGCTATTCGACAAGCAGAGGATATTGTTTGAGACTACACACTACACTTCTCGCCATGAGGGAAACAGAGCGAGGCCAGTAGATGCTTGAGGAGACGATAGACCCAAGAGAAGCGGCTATAGAGGAGGATTCATAGGAGGATATCACAAATTTGCATCGAGAGTACCCCCGCTACCTGTTTCAACTTATGGAAGAGATGTGCGAGTAAGGAGTATTACCTGCCACAGATGCTTTTAGAGAGGTCATTACGTAGCTTCTTTCCCCGACCGGTCGACTATCTGCTTTACTTGCAACACCATGGGACACAGATCTGCCCGTTGTCCCTAGAGTAGCAGAGCTCCACTGCCCGCACAACCACTGAGACTTCTCGCGGCTCCTCACCTGCCACTTCTAACATATCCCAAGAGTCAGAGGCAAGGAGATGCTGTTGCTAGAGGCTGAGGCGGAGGTAGAGGAGGTAGAGGTCCAAGAGGTTCTTAGACGTGGAGGCAGAGGGCCTTTAGGGTCATGTCAGGGTAGAGGATCGTCATCAGAAGGACCATCTCGGTCGTGGTTTGAGCATGGATAGAGTTCGGGAGGCCGAGGACCAGCATTACCCCCACCACCCCGTGTGTTCCAAATGAGCGCCGATGATCACTCATCTCCTACTTCCGCAGGTACGATCTTGTTCATGATGAGTGATTGGCTATATTGTTTGACACTGGTGCTACTCACTGCTTCATAGGAGAGGTGTGCGTTGCTAAACTGAGCCTGAGCTGCATGAGAGGTTCACCCCTTACTATTGGTCTGCCGGATGAGGCCAAGATTATGACTAGTCGAGAGATCTTATGGTGCCCCATCCGTATAGGTGAGCGTTAGTGGCCCGTCGTTCTGATTGTGATCCCGCTAAGACTAAATGACCTCATTCTTAGTATGGATTTCATTGACCACTATGGGGCAATTATCCGCCTGAGTCCAAGGACAATATCCATCTTGCCCGATGATGGGACCGAGCACCAGGTTTGGGAGAGTGACCCCAAGAGGAATGGGGTACTTATCAGCGCAGTCAGAGCCACCAGACTTCTAGACCAGGGCTGCACCGGGTATTAGTGTTACACTTTAGAGGTGGATCATAGACACCCTAGCATGTCAGTCGTGTGTATCGTTAGAGACTTCGCAGATGTATTTCCTAAGGAGCTACTCAGACTTACCCCGTAGAGAGAGGTCAATTTTTTGATCGAGTTGGAGCCATGCATGAGGCCCATATCGCGAGTCCCTTACTGCATGGCCCCGACGGAGATGGCGGAGCTGAAAGCTCAACTAGAGGAGCTAGTCAAGAAGGGCTATATTCGGCAGAGTGCGTCACCTTAGGAGCTAGTCAAGAAGGGCTATACTCGGTGGTGAGGTACCGCCAAGCGCCAAGACGGTTCGGCAGCCTTATTAGCGGATTCTTGGCGGTCAAAACGTTTTCTTAAGATTTTCTTATATTTATCCCATGTACTAGGACTAGAATATATATGATGTAATAATTATTCATTTCTAAAGTGTTTACCATCACTACATTAAAAAAACATAATGCAAATGAAAGTTTAAGTCATTAAGTCATGACCATTTTAACGTTGTTTGGCTCAAAACGAACAAAAAGTGGCATAAACATATATGTTAAAAAGCAAAAACCCAATCTATATAATCTAAACTTCAATCTCTTCATTTCCACATTGGTGGGCATCAATCTCCTTGTCGGACTCAAAGTCAAATTCTTCATCATCAATTGCCTCATCCTCTGAGCCATCGGAGATAAAATCATCCTCGTCGGGCTCCCTCACATCATCATGTGCTCTTGAACCAAGCGTGAGCTCATCTTCTTCGTCATCTTCTCCATCAACTATCCATGATTGTGCATGGATAGCCTCATTTGCTAGAAGCACGTCTACTTTCTCCTTTTGACTCATCATTTTCTTGTTCAAAATCTTGAATTGAATTGGACATAGACTAGCTTTTTCATCCGGTCGGTATCTAATCTATTTCTTTTCTTTGAGTGAATCTACATGTTTAAAAATTGAAATAAATATATAGCATGTACAAATGCACAAAAATTACAAAGAATTTAAAATGAAGAATAATTAAAAGATATTAAAATGAGAATCAAAATACCCCTTCGAAGACACTCCAATTTCTTTCACAACCGGATGAGCTTGTTGTCAATGCAAGAATCCTCTTTGCAACCTTTTGAAGATTAGGAGTTTGATTGCTGTAGATTGTCCACCATGCAACTACACATAGTTAAAGCAAGAATTCTCTTAACTTAAAGCATGAAAGCAATTTCGAAGAATTCCGGCCTTCTTGTGTGTGCTTCTCCGACCAAGCCCCGTCGGGGGTGGTCCTTCTTTCTTCCTACCCTTTCCGCCATGGCTCCCCCTCCTCTTCCTCCATAGATGGTGGTAGGTAAGTGTCTCTGGTTGTAGTTGTAAGTTTCTCTCCTCTCCCTCTCGTGTTTTCTCCCTTCCTCCTCCCTCCTTCTTCTTCCTCCCCCTTTGTTCTTCATCCTCTCTTCCTTTCCAGGGCTCTATCCCTTTTGTGAGCTTCTTTTGGTTTTTTGTTTGGTTTTTGTTCTTTTGTTACTTTTGTCCTTGTACTTGGTGCTGGTTTGTTGTCGGTTTTTCTCCCTCTTGCTTTGTTTGTTTTTCTTGTTTTCCTCTCTTGTTGTGTTGCTTGTTATGTATTGCTCTAGGGTATTGATGGGGAAGTCCTCAAATCAGGCCTCCAGGCTTGATGATGACGCCATTGGTGACCCTAGGAGGTATCTTTCGGATGGAGCTAAAAGCATCCACAATGATTCAAAGAAAAGCTAAAAAGGTTGAAGAAGGTTGCTAAAAACAAAGCTATGGTATAAAACAACAAGGAGGATGCCCATCCCTTTGATCTTGTGGATAACTTGGTTTTGGATGAATAGCAGGGTAAGTCCCCTCCAAAATCTACTATTTCTAACCCTTCCAATGGTCTTTTGGACGGAGAGTGGAGGATCTTGGCCTGGGTGGTGATTCCGACCTTGAAGGGCTTGGCTCCGGTGAATTCCGTGGTGGTTCAGAGGGTGGCGTCGGCCCTGTGGTGGTGGTGTTGCATGAGGAGCTGGCGGGGGTGGCGGCTCTGCCCACAACGGCCAGTTTGGTGGGAGGTATGATGCATGAATCACATTCAATGCTTGGAGCCTCACGCATTAAAGACAACTCGGATGGTTCCAAGGTGGGTTTAATGCCCAGCTCCCCCAACAACGGCCAGGTACAAAGCATCTTTGACCCCCTTATTTTTGATATTTTGAATTTTAAAAATTTGGCGCCTTTTGCTGATCATGGCCCAAGGCCATCAGATCTTGAAAATCTTGCCGCTGGTGAGCTATCCGAGCCTTCGTTGCAGCCGCTCAAACCGGGTAGCTTACAGCGTTATTCGGATGGCTTTTTGGGGCCAATGGGTGAAAATCCGAATAGCTTTCCCCTGAGTTACCCGGTCACCTCCTTTACGGATAATTCCCCTCCTCGCTTGTCTATCGCTGAGCTATCCGGTTTCCCGCTTATACCGGGTAACTCCTCCCTGGTTTCGGATGGCTCCCTAGTGCCCGATGGGCACTTTCCGGGTAATCCCATCCAAAGCCACCTGGTTCCTAGGAATCTGGATAACTCTTGCGATGCTCAGGCCCCTCGTCCGTGTTCCTCCTCCTTGAATCATCTGTTTCCCAACAATACGGATAACTCTTACAAGCCAGGATCCGGACACGATATGTCTCATGAAGGTTTCAAGCGTAAGGCCCCCAGTGTCGATCATCCCAAGCACGCTAAGTTCGACAAAGGTAAATCTTTTACTGCTAATCCTAAAGCTTGGGACTCCAATTCTAAGAAAGTGTTTATGAACTTGGGTTTGGGGGGAAAACTTGAGTTACATCCCCCTACCAAAGGTAGAGTCGACATTAAGGTCTCCGATGCCATCCCTAGACTCTCCGTTTGGGGATGGACCCTTTTAGGCCAATATGTGGGTTTCTTCCCCGTCTCTTTTAAGATAAATGAGCTTAGAAGGTCTTGGGGTGTGAAATCCAAATTTAGAATGGAAAACGATTGGATGTTCTTTTCTTTTGAATCCGAAAGTGATGCTAACCAAGTTCTCAAGGGTGGGCCTTATTTCATCAATGGGAGACAGCTATTGGTCAAGAATGTTCCGGACCAATAGTCGGACTCAAGAAGGGACATTGCCACCGTGCCACTTTGGGTGAGAATCCATGGTCTTCCTTCGGACTATTGGACTTCGGAGATCATTGGTAAGGTTGCTTCTCATGTGGGGACGCCTTTGTTCTTGGATAAAGTCACCGAGGAGAGGAAGAGGATCACATATGCAAGGGCCCTAGTTGAGGTAAATCTTAGTGAGGAGATCATCCGGGAGGTAAACTTATATTTTGATGATAGTGATGTTCTTCCTTGCAAATTTTTCATTGAAAAAGAGCCCAAGTTTTGCAAAGAATGCTTTACCCTTGGTCATAATGTTAATGAATGCAAGATTAGTGGTAAAATGTCTAATCCTAGCATGGAGGAAAACATTCGAAGCAATCAAGACACAAATAGTCCTATTGCTAGCGATAAGGTGGATAATGGTGAGAATGGCATGCCTCCGGGAATTTCTACAACTCCCCCGGGCAACATAGCTTCCACAGGCCCCAATGACCTTCATAAGGGCGGAGATGAGCAGATTTTGAGGAAGGAGGATAGCCAGCCGATTGCCAATCCATGCCCTAATGAGATGACGGAAGGAGGATCCAATGGGGAGAGGGTAGTGCCTCCGTTCACTTCCAACCCGAATGTAAGTTTTTCGGGCTCTCCTTTTCCTACTTTTACTACTATAGATATCAATGCTCAAGGCACATCTAGCTCAGCTCAAAAAACGAAGAAGAGGAGAAAAAATTCGGCTAAAGGAAATGAGCAAGCTAGTAAAGCTCAAAGCGAGACCAATGAGTAAAATGTGAGGAAAGGTGTCGGCCTTGGTGATGAACCAAGCGCTCTTGACATCTCCTCCTCGTAAAAGAGCTCTAGGCTTGCCGAGAGTGAGGATGGCCATGATGCGGATTCGGAGGATTCTACCACCTTCACCAAGGTCATGACTAAAGCACAAAGGAGGAAAGGTGAGTCCCCTATTGCAAATGATAATGCTACTATATATGCTCTTAGAACCGAGACCAAGTGGCCCCCAAATCCACCCCAATGCTCTCGTGTGACTAGAAGCAAGAATGGAGGAGGAGGTAAGAACAAGACCAATCCTAGGTCTTAATGAGGATCATCACATGGAATATAACGGGGTTGAACCATCCCCGGAAACAAAATGGTGTCCGGAATCTTGTGAGGGAGAACGATGCTAAGGTATGTGCCATTCTTGAAACTAAACTCCATGAGGGTAGTTTTAATCTTGATAATTTCTTGAATAATTGTTTCATTAGTTGGAATTTTGTCTCTAACTTCCAACTTGATGAAAGAGGTAGAATTCTTGTGGTTTGGGATCCCTCTTTTGTTTTATTGGAGGTTATTGAGATAGGAGTCCAACACATTGCTTGTTTTGTGACTAACAAGTCCTCCGGTGATAAGATCGGGGTTTGTTTTATTTATGGTTTACACACGGTAGTCCATAGAAGAGGGATGTGGCCGAGTGTTTCTAACACTTTATGCAGCCACCCCTTGCCTTGGATGGTTCTTGGTGATTTTAATTGTGTCATGAGGCAGGATGAGAGGATGAATGCGGAGCCGATTAACATGTATGAGTGCTGAGACCTCCTTGAGGCTTGTGATAACCTTGGCCTTGAGGATGCACCCTATACTAGCAAGAACAAGTTCACTTGGTTCAAGGGAAGCAAATGGAGCAAAATTGATCGGGTACTCCTTAACCATGAATGGATTAATTTCAATATCTTTTGTCATGTGAATTACCCCGACTTGTGGGGCCTCTCGGACCACAAGCTGGCTATTGTGTCTCTTTGTAGGAATGATGGAAAAAGGAAGCATACTTTCAAGTACTTGAACATGTGGAGTGGGCATGATAAGTTTGGAGCCCTTGTAAAGGATAATTGGTTTGGATCTTGTAGGGGATCCTACCAATTTCGACTTTGCAAGCTCCTAAAAAAGCTTAAAAGGCTGCTGAAATCCTTGAACTCGAAGGAGTATGGACACATTTTGACCAAGGCTAAGGAAGGAAATGAAGCACTCAATGTTGCCGTGGAGAATGCAAGGTTAGACCCGGAAAATTCAGCAACTTGGGAAGCTCTAAGGAGGGCTAAAACTAAGGCGGAAAGACTCAACAATGCAGAATACTCCTTCCTTCGACAATGCTCCAAAGCTAAGTACACTCTTCAAAGTGATCAATGCAATAAGTATTTCCATTCCTTTATGAGATCCAATAGACATAAGAATCATATTGTGTCAATTTTAAAGAGGGATGGTACTACTTCCACATCTTCTATGGAAGTGGCAAATGAGTTTGTGGGATACTACAAACAGCTTCTTGGTTGTGCAGATTTTACGGAGGATGTTGATCCATCTTGGTTTGCTAGTGGTGGCAAAATAAAGGAGGAGGACAAGGAGATGCTCATTGCTCCGGTTTCCATAGAGGAAATAAAAACACCCCTTTGGGCGATTGGGGAGGACAAGGCACCTGGTCCAGATGGATACATGTCGAACTTCTTCAAGAAGACTTGGGGTATCACTGGTGGTGAGCTTTGTGCAGCCGTAAAGGAGTTCTTCTGAAATGGAGTTCTCCTAAGGCAACTTAATTACACGGTTGTGAGTTTGATTCCGAAGATTGATGAGGCCAACCAAGTAAGTAACATTTGACCTATCTCTTGTTGTAATGTGGTTTACAAGGTGATATCTAAGATCATTACTACTAGACTAGGTTTATGTTTATCTTACTTGGTTGATCATGCTCAAGCGGCCTTTGTGCCGGAGAGACTTATGTCGGATAACATTTTCTTAGTTCAAGAACTTCTCCGTAGATATAATGTGAAAAGGGATACTCGTAGGTGCTTTTTGAATGTTGACCTTCCTAAAGCCTATGATACCCTATTTTGGAAGTTTCTTGTTTTTGTCTTGCTTGAGATTGCTTTGCCTCCCTTGTTTGTAAATTGGATCATGGAATGTGTGTCTACTACCTCCTTCTCTATTAAGATAAACAATGAAATGCATGGTTTGTTTGAGGGGAAAAGGGGTCTTCGTCAGGGAGACCCTCTTCCCCCCCCCCCTCCTATTTGTCATTGCTATGGATTTCTTTTCTAGGCTTGTGAAGGCGGAGACCTCTAATCCGGCCATCATTTTCCACCAAAATTGTGATAATGTTAGGCTTGCACATCTTGTGTTTGCCGATGACATTGTTATGTTTTCGCGTGGGGATGAAACCTCGGCAAAGGTCTTGATTGGGTGTCTCCAAAAGTTTGAGAGAGTGTCCAGCCTCAAGGTAAATAGGAGCAAATAGGGTATGTTTCTAGCCTCGGTTCCTCAACATGAAGCGGCTGCGCTCAAGGAGATCACGGGCTTCAAAGATGGGGAGTTCCCATTCCGATACTTAGGCATGCCTATATACCCCCATAGGCTCCGTCTTGTTCACTACACCCCCCTCTTGGACCGCATTGGTAAGAGCATAAACTTTTGGATGGGTAAACATCTTTCTTATGCAGGAAAAAGGGAGCTAATTGTGTAGGTCCTCCAAGGGATTGAGGGCTTTTGGCTTTCGGTTCTACCGGTTCCTGAGGCTATCATTAGAGCCCTCACAAGCCTTTGCCGCTCTTTCCTTTGGAAGACCCCGAGAGTTCGATGGAGCATGGTTTGTCTTCCAAAACAAGAAGGTGGACTCGGCCTCTTGGATATCCAAAGGTGGAACTTGGCTTTCATGGCTAAACACCTTTGGCGTATTCATGAGAGAAAGGAAAGCATTTGGGTAAGGTGGTGCACCACAAATACCTTGCCGTGAGGAATGTTGAGGATTGGGAGGCGCATAGGAGGGACTCGCCTCTTATCAAAGCTCTTATTGAGGTATATGATTTGTGATATGTCTAACCTTGATGAGAAGTTTGATGATTGGTGTAGCGAAGGCAAGTTCAAAGTGAGTAGAGCCTATGAGGATTTGAGACATAAGGAAGACAAAGTAAGATGGTACAAAGAGGTGTGGGCAAAGGGCAATACCCCCAAACATTGCTTCATCCTATGGTTGGCCACTTTGGGTAAGCTCCCTACGCTTGATAGGCTGTTTTTATTGATACAAACCATTGTTGCATGTTTTGTAATAGGGAAGAGGTGCTCGAAACCCATGAGCACTTGTTCTTTGAGTGCCCATACTCAAAGGAGATTTGGAGGAGAACCCGGGCTGTTTTTGGCATACCGGAGGAGGTCAATACTTTGGCTAGAGGACTTAGATGGTTGAGGAGGCAAAGGAGAAGGAATGCTTGCAATATGAGAGCCAAGACCTATGTTTTTTCAGCCACCATCTACTTCATTAGGCATGCCCGTAACACCAAGGTTCACGAAGACAATCACATTCCGATAGAAGTTATTGCCAAGATCATTGCCACCCATGTCTTCCGTTTGCTCGATGCCTCTTTCTTGGCCCATGACATCGAGAACATTAGATAAATCAGCCCACTTGTTCTTGCTGATTAATACTTGGTGTATCTTGTTTGTTTTTGGGGTGTGTCCTTGGGCCTGCGAGCCTTTGAAGCCTACGTGCTTCCGGGAACACTCCTTAAGTTTTGCTTGGGGTTTTTTGTGTATTTGAAGGGCTGCGCCCCTTTGGAACAAACCCCTTTGGTGTTTTATTGGTGTGGCCTATGAGACCTACGAGTCTTATGCACACCCTTGAATGTTTTCTTATTGATCTGGTATGTGTCCTGAAGACTTGTATGCCGGAAGGCACATACACCATGACTTGTCCTTTGGTTATGTTCTTTGAGAGTCTAGGTTGCGTCCTTGCTTTCAAAGGGATAACTATAGATGTTTGGTCTTTTTAAGACACCCCGTTTTTTCATTGAATTTACATAAACCTCCTCTCACCCGGACTTAGTGCCGGGGGGGGTTGGCTTTAAAAAGAATTCTCTTAACTTGTGTATAAAATATTAATTAAACATATACAACTATAAAGAACACAATAAAAGAAATACCCGGATCATAAGCATCATCATTTTTCTCACAACTTTTTAGCGCCAAAGCTCTTCCAAACGGACCATTTTGCTTTTGGTACTTCCCCAACTCCATATTTACAACTTGACTTTGCAATTCAAATTCCGGAAACAACCGTTCCATGCATAAAAAAAACCCATCCATAACTTTTCCTATCTCATCGGCGGTCCATTTAGAGCCATTATTGTAGTAGTAATATGGATTCAAAAAGTAGGCCATCAAGTGAAGTGGAGTATCAATACGATCCTTCCCTATTTTCATGTGAGAATAAAAGGAATTTAGATTAAAACAAACTATCATTCAAATTGAATTCATATTTTGACAAAGAAAGAGAGTAAGTATAAGCATTTTCATACCTTTTTCTTGCACGATATCAAGTATAGGCTTGTACTTCTCTTCTCTACCCTTGAAAACCTCTTTGATAGTTTCTTTTGCCTTTTGCAACTTACCATACACAAACCCCATAGCCGGCTTCACATCTCCATCAACAAGCCTCAACACTTTAACCAATGGTGTAAACACCATCAAACACATGGCTACACCATTCCAAAAAGATTTATCCATAATGGTATCACAAGCGGCTTTCCCCTTCGTGCTCTTCGACAACTTCATGCCTTCCCATTCCCTTGAGGTCATCATATGCTTCAAATCTTCTTTCTTTTCCATTAAACTTTGCAATGTTAAGAAAGAAGATGCAAATCTAGTCACACCTGGACGAACTATATTTCTTCTTGTACGCTTTCTCATCAATGCCAATGTCTAATGATGAGAGTAAATGAAGACAGTAAAACTCTTTGCTTTCATAATCGGAGTCTTGAAAATAGAGAGCTTACCGATAGCTTCAAGTATGAGATTGAGAGAATGAGTAGCACAAGGAGTCCAAAAAATATGGGGTCTTTTCGCAAGCAACAACTTCAAAGCCGCCATATTGTTTGAAGCATTATCGGACACCACTTGCACTACATTCTTATCTCCAATAGTTTCAATTCACTCGTCAATATACTCAAATATATAGGCCCCGGTATGTGCATCTAGAGAAGCCTCTTTAGAAATAATGAAAGTAGTCCCACCGTCGGAATTAAGACAAAAGTTCATGATACTTCTCCTATTCCTATAACTCCAAGCATCGGTCATGATTGAACATCCATTTCTCTTCCATTCTTCCTCAACTCCCTTGAGTGATGATTTTGTTCTCTCCACTCTCCCCTTCAAAAGTGGCTCCCTAAGTTGATATTGACTTGGGGTTTGGAAACCCGGAACAAATTGTCCAACCGCCTCGATAAATCTCTTGAAACTATCATTATCCACCGCATGAAAAGGAATGTCGGTCTCATATACCCATCTAGCTTCATATTGACTCACTTGAAGAGTTCTTTCTTTGTAGAGAGCATCATTAATGCTTTTTTGCCTTCTTCTTTTTGCTTCACTCAAACATTTGTCATCGGGATTGATTTGCGATACAAATCTATCAATAGCACCAAGTGTCCGAGGTTGCTTTTTTGATCTCTCAACTTCCACAACTTCATCATCACTTTCTTCTTCTAGGACACGAACTTCAAATTCTCTTCTAATGTTCTCATTTTCTTCTCTCATTGCTAACTTCTTTTTTTTGTTTGTTCAATTGCATCCTTGCACCCTTTCTTATCTTCGTCCGAAGATTTTAGACAAGGTGCAATTTGACCACTAATTCCGGCAATGTGAAGTTTGATTCGGGTAACTCCCCCACTAAAAGATTTCTCACATTTCAAACATTTTCACTTATCTTGATTCGATGCATCAACTAATATTCCATACTCCCATCCAATATCACCACTAGATCGCTTTAATTTCGAAGCACCACTCATGGATTCGACGTTAGAAGCCATTGACAAAAGACTTTAAAGGAATCTACATCAATAAACAACATGAAACAATACAAATAAATAAACAACACCAATAAACAAACAATTCATAATTACTATCTTACTTTACCGATCAATAAACAAAGCAAATAAACAACACTTGACAATTGATCAAATTAAACAAAGTTACTGTAATACTATCTAAAGCAATAGTGAAAAACAAATATATAAATTATATAATACATAGACTCACATAGTCACATACACTGTGTATTAGCCTATTAGGACAATCAAATGATTGAAATCAAATAATATATATACTATACATACTGTCATACACATACACTCATACCGATCAATGCACTGTTACTCCAAATTAAAGATCAAGGACAGAGGGTTGCACTGTTACTCCAAATTAAAGATCCAAATTAACAAAGATGTGAACTTTCGATCAAGATTAGAGGATAGAGTTCAATATGGCGGCTTCAAACAATATGAACAGCCGGTTGATTCAAGAGGATAGAGTTCAACCCCTTGTTCGGCTATTCGTCTGCAATTGCGAGAGAGAGAGAGAGAGAGAGAGAGAGAGAGAGAGAGAGAGGGGTGAAAGAGGGGTGCGAGAGAGAGAGAGGGGCTACGAGAGAGAGAGAGAGAGAGAGATACCAGCGACAAGGCAAGCAGAGACCAGACCGCCACAGCGCCACCGCCCACCAGAGAATTAAGGAGAGAACTAGAGCAACTCGAGCACAGGCGCACAAGCACAACAGAGGCAATACGCGGGATGCCACGAAGAAACCGAAGAGACAATCTTGAGGCTCAAGAACGGAATCGACGATTAGAGAGATTGATTTTGTTTTTTAATCCATCCTGGCCGCCAAGCCCGTCCCATCCCGCCAAGCTCGCCAAGGTCCGTTCCGCGCCCGCCAAGCCCGCCAAGCTACCCCATCACGACCGCCAAGGCCTGCTTCCGCCAAGAACACACAGCCAAGGCCCATTTCGTAGCGGTAGGGCACCGCCAAGCGTCTTGGCGCCGTCTTGGCGGCTACCAAGGCCGAATTTGAGAAGACTGGTTGTTCGTGAAGAAGAAAGATGGCTCATTCACGTTATGTATAGACTACCGGGAGTTGAACCGAGTGATGGTGAAGAATCTTGGCTAAAAATAGATAATAAAAATTGAAGATAAATCCTAGAAGTCAACTACTTGGAGGCTAAGGAAATATCTTCAAGATATTTTCCTTTTCTACTTTATTTATCTAACTAAGTATTACCAAAAATAAAACATTCCATAAATAGCTCCAACTAACATAAGAGTTACTAAATATGAAAAGAACTTAAAACTAATAATAATTAAATAACTACAAGAATTCTCACGCTAGGGTGGAGCCTTCTTCTTCCTTGGAATAATTGGATCCTTGAATCGAGTTGGTCCATAGAAGGCCAATCTTGAGTGTATCACAGACGGAAGCATCCTTGTCCTCGTCCTCGTCCTCGTCCTCATCCTCATCCTCCCATTCATCCTTGTCCTCCTCTTCATTCTCGTCCTCGTCCTTGTCCTCCCCTTCATGCTCATTCTCATCATCATTCTCTTCTGGTTCATCTGCATACTCGTGTTTGTAACCTGCTTCACAATGAATTACATCAAGGTCGATAGTGAGATCAACAAACTCGGTGTATAACGGGCCAGGCTCCTGATAAGGTCCCGATCCTCTAGCTGTTGGTATGTCACTGTCATGTGTTTGGAGTGTTCTCACATCATAGACATTTTGATGAGGTGTGACATTAACAACTTTCCAAGTGTCACTCGCCTTCGGATCATCGATGTAGAACACTTGTCGTGCAGTGACCACTAGACAAAATGGGGAATCCTTATACCAATTGGTGCTTGTATCAACGGAAAACAAACCAATTTCTAGTTTCGTGCTACCACTCTTTTCAGGATCAGTGTCGTACCACCTGCACTAGAAAAGAACCACTGATATTCGATTCAGATATAGGAGCTCCAGCACAAATTCAAGGATCCCGTAGTAGTTGGCATTCAGGGTCTCTACCATGACTCCACAGTTCTGTGTCTTCAAGTACTGATCTTTCTGCCACGACATAAACTTCACCCCATTGACATATCATGTTGAGTAAACCTTGTATCGTTGAGGTCTTCTGGCCTAGTTGAGAAGTTCTAGTCCGAATTTACTGTTTTTACTTCTCTGAAGTTCAACAACCTTCATAGAAAACATAAACTAAGTTTCGGAATTGGACTTATGGACGAGAAAAAAAAATTTATATATTCATACATACCCAGTCAAAGAAATAAGATAGAAAACTAATTCTGCGGGATTTTTCATTATAATTTGGAACTGCTTGCCTGTAGAGCTTCTCATGCCCATCCATGTAGATCGTCACCTCATCACATTCAACCAAGACTTGCCAGTGAGCCTTTGCTATCTTTCCATTGCTTAACCTTAAATGAGAAAGTTATGTTTTTGGTCGGACGAGGTCTGAAACAATTGAAACATCATGATTAGATGTATCGCTGGTGGTAGCTTATGTGCTTGTACCATGAACCCTCAGATATAAGTTGCAGTACGTTGTTGTCTCCTCGGTTAGATACCTCTATGTAATACACCGCTCCGGGTAATGTGGGTTGGTAACATGTTTCTTGTACGCGCCAAGTTGCTTGAAACAAGCACGTAACGAGATAAGAAGAAAACATACCCTAAGAAGAATGAAATTGGCACTACTATTGAATATGCTAGCATACCGTTCTACGGGAAACATCCATGTTTAATGCACTAGTTCAGTCTGAAAGACTTGTTGTGGAAGATGAACCATTAGGTGAACCATTATTGTGTAAAAATGTGGAGGGTAAATCATCTCCAACGCACATAGAATCTGAACTATCTCATCTTCCATTACCCAAACATTCTCCTTCCTTAACTCTCTAGCACATAACTTCTGAAACCATCTGGACAACGCAACTATTGGCTTCGTAACTGTTGCTGGTAGGTATGCACGAACCCATGTCAGGAGAAGACGTTCAAACATCACATGACACTCATGGGTCTTCAATCCCTAAAATTTCTTTTCATGGATCTTAACCTTGTTCCTCAACCTCCCGGCGTATCCACATCGGTACTTAACCTTGTTGAACCACTCGAATACCTTTGCCAGATCTTCCAACTTCACTAAGAAAGGTGTGGGGGTAAGTTGTCTGTTCCTCATCTCCGCTTGATTTTTCCGCACCCCTCAATGTTGCAAAGCGGCACGAGCTTTGCGGCCATCTTCGAACCTTCCGTCAATACTGAGTGTAGTTCCAATGATATTGTCGAACACATTTTTTTCAATGTGCATAACATCAAAGGTGTATCTAACTCTAGTATACGACCAATAAGACAATCTCCAGAAGCTGCACTTGTTAGTCCAACACCCTTTGTTTCTCAAATTGTTAGGGATATTGAAGTTTTCATGCGAGCTCAGTATAGGGAAATTGTTCTTATTAAGAATGTTAATATGCAAATTATGTAACCTTTATTTACAAATTCAGAAAAATAAATATGACTTCAAATTTCGTACCTATTGATTTATGCAAGATTGTCCTCCCCAGACAACGACAGAGGTCTCGGCTTATACTCGCACTTCCCGTTGAATGCCCGATGAGCAAACCGCCAAGGGTGGCCATTTGGAAGCCATCTGCGATGACCACCATAAACCATTCGCCCTCGTTCATGTGTTGCAGAAATATCTTCCAAACATACAGGGCAAGCTTTGTAACCCTTCATAGCTGCTCTGGACAACATCCCCATCCCTGGGAAGTCACTAAAGGTCCACAATACCGTGGCTCTCATTAAGAACGTAGACTGAGAATGTCGATCAAACGTACACACTTCATTTTGCCATAATCCAATCAACTGGTCAATCAGAGGCTCCATGAATATACTCAAGCACTTTCCGGGTGAATTTGGACCTGGAATCAACAACGCCAACATGTTGAATTCTTTCTTCATGCACGACAAAGGAGGCAAATTATATGGCATCAGAACTACAAGCCACGTGCTATGGAGTATCCCCATTGTGCCAAATGGATTGAACCCATCGGTTACTAATCCGAGTCGCACATTCCTCACGTCATTCAAAAAGTGTGGAAATAATATGTCAACATTGCATGATGGTACACTTAATTCAATTTGGAAATTTTTTTTCTTCATAATTTCAATACAGAAGAAATGAGAAATTAGAGAACTCAAAGTTATAGCACAATTGTCAAACTCTTACCATGCTTCCCCATCTGCAGGGTGTCTCAACCAATCATCATCCTTCACCCTCTCACCATGCCAATGCATTTGTTTTGCAATATGTGGTTCCATATATAGTCGCTTCAATCTGGGGGTAATGGGAAAGTAACAGAGGACCTTTCTAGGGATCTTCCTACCTTCCATATCACTAAATTACCATCTAGAAGTGTGGTATATGGGACACACTTCGCAATTTTCATATTGTTTATAAAATAGCACAAAATGGTACTCACAAGCATCAATACTCTGATAGCCCAGACCAATATCCCTACAAAGCTTCCTCAACTGTCTTCCATTGGCAGGCCAGGCCATATTTCTAGTCTTTTTGTTTGCATGTTTTGACTTCATATTCCATTCGATTCCTAAAGTAAAGGGTGAAAATAATGCAAATTTGTGTAGAATGAGCTAACATGCAAGAAATAGAGTATGCACAAGTTTTAATCTAAATATGTATGAATTAGAGCGGAATCGAAGTCAAAACGAGAAAGCCAAGTGGAGTAGAGAAGAGGTCGATATCGACCAGACAGGTCGAGATCTACAGGACAATTCGACGTGGACCTTGAGCGTTGAGACATACTACACAGGACCACTCGACATGACCTAGAGATCGAGTGGATAGCTCGACATGAACACAGCCCTAGAGCTCGAGTGAAGTGAAGACCTTCGAGCCGAAACAGAGACCTCGATATTGAGTTACCTGGTCGATATCAAGTGGAATTTGACATGGATTGCACGGGCTTCGAGGACGCAGATTGGGAGATCTATCAACTAGCCACGGTTTATCATATCTTTTAAGATAGATTATGTCCTAGGGTTGTTGCCTTTTTACCCTAAGATATTTATTAGTTAATTAGTTATTTACTTTAATAAAGATTTATCCTACTTGTTTAGAATAGATTTTTAGATATAAGTTTTAGTAGGATTATAACTACTCTCATTGGCTAGCAAGGATTAGCAGGCTATAAATAAAGCCCTAGGGGCTGGTCTTTTATTCATTCAATCATAGAGATCATACCTCACAATAGCTAGAGAAGTAGAGAGTAGAGAGAAGCTTTAGGGTTTGGCGTTTGTGAAAGCTGGCGTTGGATTGTAAAGTTTTGGAGTTTCAATTAATGCAAGTTTTCTCTTTTTCAATTATGGTGTTTGTTGCGATGAAGTGCGAGTAGCTCCCCAAAGCTTCTAGGGTTGTTGTGAGCCAGATGTTAGACATGCGTGTTTGAGGTAAGTACTTGATGTTGATATCGTTGTGTCTATATCATCTCCTAGGATTCTATGTTTAGTCTTGATCACAAGAAAAAGGATTCATGGTAACAACATGGGTTATAAAGATAGAATTGGTAGAGACAATTATGTTTATTTACAAGAGTATTCCTTATCGTCGGTGTACGACGAAAGCTTGTCCCTCTGGTGAGATAGCGCAATTGTCCGTCTTATTTGCCTTACGCATTCATCGGTTAACGTTGTGGTAAACCCTAGCATTAGGAGTTCCCTTTCTTTATACATTTTACTCATAAAAAATGTGCCTTTTCTGTTCATACTTCTTCATCCATCCTATTTGTCTTCAACATTCTTTGCCGACATTGTCACTAACCCCATAAAGAACTCGAGATCAACCCAACTAGGTCGATCTCGTCCCATCCAGTGTACATCGACGGTCTTCTGTGTTGACGTTCACTCTTCCTATTGCTGAGCTTGATATCGATTCCTATACTCGAGATCTAGTGCCCTGTGTCGACTGGCAGTATTCTGAGCCCGGTCGACATTGCTACTGACATCGATATCGACACCCCTGGTCGATATTGACTGCTTGTTTTTTGTCCCTATAAATCTTCTGTTGTAGTAGAAATTGACAGCCCAAGTCGACGTCGAGTAACATACTCGAGATTGAGCCTGCTGGTCGATCAAGACGCGAGCTTTCAAGGAGCTAGGCTCCCGCTGACATGTTTCCTCGTGGATCGATCCTGACTACCTTCTACTACAGCGAGAGGAAGTCTTGTAATTATTTGCGTGGACTAGGATTCGGTTTGCATCTATATTCTATATTTGTTTAACTCTATTTCCTTCTCCTAACATATTGGCATAGTTGTCGGGGAAGCGATCAATCGCACCTTAGTTGTCTTTTTCACATCTTCCTTTGAGTTTTCTCTATAGGTGTATGTGATGCGCTGATCTCACGCCTGAAGTCGAATGGTTAGAAGACCCTGAACACTATCTCCATCTAAGGTCCAAAGTACAAAGATTAATGGCAGACCAAGAAACTCAGGCTCAGAAGATTGAGTGGTTAAGGAAGCAAGTCGAGGACTTCACCACTAGAGAGGCAGCACAATGAGAGCGTGCTGACAGGTAGGAGGAAGCGTGAAGGCAATATGAAGCCCAAATCAACGCCCTCCCTCAGAATGCCAAGCAATATATGCACCATGTGCTCTCAGTGCCTGAATCGGCTATTCTTATCCCTCCCTCCAATTTTGAAATTAAACCTGGCATCTAAACTGAAATTAGGCGTCATTAATTTGAGGGAAAACCTAATGATTGCCCTCTAGAGCATATACTCATTTTCTCGATTTGTGTGATACTATTGCTGATGGCCAAAGCCTTATATATGTCAAGGTAAAGGCTTTTCATTGGTCTCTTGCAAGGAAAGCACTAGCATGGTAGGAGAGCGAAGCCCCGAGATCGCTCCGCACGTGGGATGAAGTCAAGGATGCCTTTATAAACAAATTCTTTCCACCATCCAAGACGAAGGTGATACGTCAAAAGATCATGGCTTTCAAACAAAAGCCTCATGAAACCCCGGCGCAAGTGTGGGATTGAATTAAGGAGCTGCTGAGGTCCTGCCCTAGGCATAGGCAACCGCCCTACGTCATCTAGGAAATCATCTACAACGCCCTGGACGTAGCAACTAAGGAGAGGATCAACACCTCCACCTCCTATACGTATCTTGAGCTCCTACCGCAATAAGCTTGGGATACTATAGAGAGGTTAGAAGAATTTGACAACACTTATGGGACTCCTGTGGCCTCCGACTCAAGGCCTACCCCATCGATGCCACTCTATAAGCCCTCCAAGGAGATTGATCCCGATGTCAAAGCACAATTCATGCAAGATCAACTCAAGAGGCATTAAAAACAAGTCAAATTCCTCTCCACCAACCAACCATGCGCCGAATGTGACTCCGAGAGGCACATCACTACCGCTTGCCCCCACATGGAGGAAGTAGATCTAGCGGAGACTCATCAGGAGGTGAGGTACTTGAGGAATTTTAATCGCCAAGGGTACCAAAACTGGGGAAATCAACCACCCCAATACAACCTTAAGGATCCTCCACCTTACCGAGCTCCAGGCCATCCAAAGAGAGAGCCACGAAGAGATGATGTCCAACTCATCCTAGATGAGTTAAGGAGGAACCAAGCTGCGAGTCAATAATCAAGCAATGCCATCAAGAACCAACTTCAAAGGCTTAACGCCCGCATGGGGGAGATGGATACTTGGAGAAAATTATGGAGACCCAACTGGGTCAATTGGTAGCGTAAATACCCAAGCCACCTGTCAAGTTCCCTGGACAACCACCAGAAAATCGTAAGGGGCAAGGCGGGCACATTGCCGCTATTAATCTAAGGAGTGGACGTCAATTACACGAGCCATGGAGGAAAGAAGAGGTCGCTGAAGACATAGTCGATGTCGACACCACAGTCAATGTCGAGGGCCTTGTCGAGGTCGATCACCCTATCGATGTCGAGCACACTACGAAGTCCATAACCAAGCCAGAGAGGCACTCGATATCAAGTGCACTAGTCGATATCTGCCCCCAGATGAACGTCTACACCCCTGCAAATCGACAACAGCTTTAGACACCCACGAGGTCGACCACCCATGTCGATATCGACCCCCTGATGTCGATGTCGACCAGCCCTGAAAGCAAAAGTCAACCACTTTGCCTCCAAAGCCATCTAGAGCACCCCATTTTGCCTCTAAGGCGCTACAAGATCTGGCCGACACCAAGTTTAGGAGCTTCTTGAAGATCCTACAAGGACTCAACCTCACCATCCCACTCACGGAAATGCTCAACGAGATGCCAGCCTATATGAGGTTCCTGAAGGACATCCTGTCTAAGAAGAGGTCCATACTAGAGATCGCCGGTGAATTCAATTCCATTAAGTTCCTTGAGAAGCGCGGCGATCCCGGCAAGTTGGCGGTAATGGTAGGGGTAGGTAAGCATCAATTTCAAGCCCTTTGTGATCTTGGGGCTAGTGTTAGTTTGATACCCCAATCGATATGGCAACAAGTGGGCATAGGAGCATTGGAGCCCATCGACATGAAGCTACACATGGTGGACAACTTCTTCATGAGACCAACAGGGGTTGTGGATGATGTCCTGTTCAAGGTGGAAAAGTTCTTCATACCCACGTACTTCATCGTGTTGGACATGCCAAAATATCATATTGTGCCTATCATCCTTGGTAGGTCATTCCTAACAACAGTGGATGCCAACATCAATGTGAGGAATGGCACCCTTATATTCACAATTGGAAACGAGGTCGTCGAATTTCGCTTCAACCCTACAATGAGCAAGACAAAGCGGCTAGAAGAAGTTGCCCTCTCACTTGCAAAGGAAAAGCTTCGAAAATTTTTGTTGGCGATGACAGAAACTGCAAAGAGAGTCAAAATCGACTTCACCCAATCGAAATTGATCAAACAACTCGATATCGACCCACTTGGCTCGATGTCGAGTGTTTTTTAGGGAGGAAGGTCAAGTATCTCAAATACAAATATACAGATGTATATAAATGTAAACCAACTCCTAACCTATGCAAAATAATTACAAGACTTCCTCCTGTTGTAGTGGAAGGGTAGTCAGGATCGATCCACGAGGAGGCGTGTCAGCGGGATCCTAGTAGCGTTGGAAATTTCACTTCTTACGTCGACCAGAAGCCTCGATTTCGACCTTGGAGCTCGATGTCGACCTCGGCTGTCGATCCTCTCTGCAACAGAAGACCTGCAGAGACAAAAACGGTAGTCGATATCGACAGGGGAAGGTCGATATCGATGTTAGTCCACAAAATCGACTGGCTCAGAAGTCTGCCAGTCGATACAGAAGGGTCGATTTCGACGTTTGTAGTAGTGACCCAGGAGTCTCGAGATTGACTCAGAAAACTGTCGATCTATCAACGTAGTCGATATCGATGTCTGGCCTCGATATCGACGTTCTCCTACAGTGGGTTAGTTGTTCCGTCGGCAAAGAAAGGCCGAAGATTTAAGAATGGGAAGGAAGCAATGAACAGAAATAAAACAGAGGTTTTGTGCGTATAAAATATTTAAAAAAACAACTCCTAGGATTAGGGTTTACCACAACGTTAACCAATGCACGCGATAAGATAAATAAGACGGACAATTGCGCTATTTCACCCGAGGGACAAGCTTTCGACGTACACCAACTCTTAGGATTACTCTTGCAAATAAACTTAATTGTCTCTACTAATTTTATGTTTATAACTCAAGTTGTTAGCATGAATCCCTTTTCTTTCGATTAGGACTAAACATAGAATTGTAGGAGATGATATAGACACAACGATATCAACATCTAATACTTACCTCGAACACGCATGGCTAACGTCGGGCTCACCCCGACCCTAAGAGCTTGGGGGACTACTCGCTTCTCATCATGGAACTCATCATTGATTGAAAGAAAGAAACTTGCATTAAAATAAACTCCGAAGCTTTACAAATCAACGTCGGCTTTCGCGAACACCAAACCCTAAAACTTCTCTCTAACTCTATTGCTATTGATTGTGTTACTTGCTTGGATGATTGAATGCCAGCGCCCTAGGGCTTTATTTATAGGCTACTAATCCTCGCTATCCGAAGATTGTAACTTCTGTCTAAACTATGAACTCTATCCGAACAATTAGGATGTGTTTTTTATTTTGATAAAACTTTAAACTAATTTAAAGGTAGAAAGTACATAAATACCAGTTGCTATCTATCTATATGTTACAAGCTAAATCTGTGCTTCCTTGAAGATAAAGTTCCCAATCCGCATCTCGAAATCGAGTCTATCTTCTGTCGAGATAAGGTCGATATCGACCACAGAGGTCGATATCGATGTCTGTGTTTTTGCTCGATTTGTCCAGCTCCAATCGATGTCTATGATTAGGTCGATATCGATGTAGGATGTCGATATCGATGTCTTCTTGGTTGGTTTGTGTGGTCTATCTCGACACTCAGAAGGTGTGTCGACAACTATGGTCGATATCGATGTCTTCAGGTCAATATCGACCTCTGCTCAGCTTTACTTGGCTACTTCATTTTGACTCCGATTTCGCTCGAATTCCTGCAAGGTTAGCTCAAAACTCGTGAATACTCTATTTCTTGTATTTTAGCCCATTCTTACACAAGTTTATATTGTTTTGAACCTTTTCTTTGGAAATCGAATGAAATAAGAAGTCAAATGATGCAATAAAAAGAGGTACAATTATGTACATCAAAACACCCCATACTTAGACTTGCTTGTCCTCAAGAAATAACCAAGCAATAACCAATACCTACAACACACCCTTCAAGTCTTTGCCCTTGTCAAAAAAAACATCATAAGCGGTAGCAAAGCAAAACAAGTGAATTTAACGTCATAGCACATATTTAGGCGATCCATAGGCATATGCAATTTTGATCCAACCTCACAAGGATAATGTGTATGCACTCAACTCTCATGTGTTTAGGCTGTGAAGATCAACTCTCAACTCAATTCCATATACAATATCATAAACATTGCAATTTATAAAAATCCACTTCGCAACCAATTATGAAAATGCAATAAGAATCATCAGGAGGACTTTCGCTCAATGGAAGACTTCAAAGAAGACTCCATTCGGTGGGGTTGTAATGGGGCTTGGTATGAAATTAAGGGTATGGAATTATTTGGCTATGTGGTGCTTTTATAATTCGGGAATCAAGACTCCTAAATCTCAACACTTGCAATATCCAAACCATAACTCTTCAATGTTGCACTTTCCAAGCTCAATCTCCTATAATGCTCTTTCCAAGCTTAATCTCCCATAATATGCTCTAAAGATGAACTAAAAGATGTCAACCATAATATCAACCCTTCCTTCAAACCCTTAACATGTCTCTAAAAAATATAACACTTGTATGAATAAAAGATTTAAGGATTTTGGCTCATGCACTATATATCTCTATTTTTTTATTTTTTTTTGAAGAAAATAATAAATAAATATTAAAAATATGTGCATTTATATGGTGAGCCAAAAAATCCTTTTACAAAATATAACAAAATGTAAATATGCACCAACCCATAATTTCCTTGCTCAAAACTGGACATTATGCTCTTCTCTTTCCACAAGGCATTAGTCCAGCCAATCTAAGTCTCAATTCCCAAATGGGGGTTAGGCTCAATTCGGCTAGGGATAATTTTGTGGAGTTTGCAATTTCAGGCTCAGGCTAATGTTCTGGCTTCAAGCAGGGATAATGTAGGGTAGGTAAATAAAATGGCTTAAAAGATGCCTCCATCATTTAATTCTCGTAAACATAGACATATTTATGTATTGGTTTTGAATAACTATCACAAAATTTAGAGATGCATAGGAAGAGTAAATTCACTCAAGAAAGCGGAGGGATTTTAGATGTTCTCCCTATAGGCCAAAATTCTCACTAGGACAATTTTTGTTGGATTTGCTTTTTAGCCTAGGATCATGTATGCTCAATTTCATCACAAGTTCACAATCTACATAAAAATTTTAAGGACTTAGGCTAAACCATCCAAATATGCCATAGGATTTACATGATCAAGTCAGCTATTGAGTTTTCATCATAGGACATCTAAGTAGGGCTTAAAAACAAACTTAAAAATAAACATGCATTTTTTTGTATTTTTGACATTTATCTTTTTTTTTTGGATTTTTTGACATTTTATAAAAGTAAAACTAAGAACAAAAATTTAAACATGAATGCAATGCGAAGAAAAAAACCAAGTTATGACCCTAAGACATGTCTTTCCCCCACCCCGTACTTAAAATATACAGTGTCCTCACTGTATTAAAAAGAAAAACAAGGGTAGAGAGAAACTCACAGCGCAACCTGCGGATTCAGGTCGATTTCAGGTTAGGTCGATGCTAGAAGTCGATATCTATGTCAGTGGTCGATGTCGACTGCATCTGTCGAGGTCGAGGAAGAAGGTGAAGACAAGGGCTGCTAGGTTGGGGTCGATATCGAGTATAATGGTCGATATCGATCTCTCTTTTTCGCTCCTGAGTCCTCGATGTCGACTCCAGGAGATGGCTTGACCCTAGGGGTCGATTTCGACTGGCCTAGTCGATTTCGACTGCCTCTACAGGAGCTTCTTTTCTTCTTCGTCATTCCTTTTTCTTGGTAACCTGAAATCTTTGTTAGTTTAATAGATAAAGCCACGAATTATCTCAGTTTCAAAATTTAAAAAAAAAAGTCAAATCCTAAAAACCCATCTATGAAAAAAAAATCAAGTTTTATGTACAAGCTCTAGAGTTTTGAGTCACTAGGCCGACTTCTCCGTCAATTCTTCATGAGCCTTTTATATAGGGACCCTTTGAGCTTGAGCCTTCCCCTGGATCATCTAGGTCCTTTTGGTAGTAGCGAAGTTCGGCGATCAAGGCTTCTTTGATGTTAGGTTCTTCTTTGGGCGTTTTCCTTCTTTTTCTTGACCTAACTTTAGCAATATAGGCAAACCATGGAGCTTTGACCCTCTCATGAGTAGAATTATCAATAATTGGCTTCATTGATTTATCAATAACGGATAGAGGAGGGTTAGGAGTCATACCTGGGCTTACCTGTTTGGGCTCAAAAAAGAAATTTTCGGGCTGAGGGGTAGTCGATTTTGACCAAGGAGGGTCGATTTCGGGAGATTGGGTCGATGTCGGCATGTGGGGGTCGATATCGACCTCTTTGACCCCATACTTAAGCTCCTGACGACAATATGGCATACTCAATTTCGACCAAGGGGGGTCGATTTCGATGTTTTTAGTCGATATCGACTTATTCCAGTCGATGTCGACCCTGCTTGTTGTTTCCGTCCTCGCCAACAAAAATTTTCTAAGCTTCTCCTTAGCCGGCGAGAGGACTACTTGTTCCAGGTGCTTTATTTCGCTCATGGTTGGGTTGAAAGAGAATTCTATTACTTTGTTCCCTATAGTAAAGGTTAGTAATCCTCGACGTACATTGATATTGGCATCAGCAGTAGCTAAGAAAGGCCTACCAAAGATAATAGGCACTACAGGATCTTCAGGCATCTCCAATACAATGAAATCAGTAGGCACAAAGAACTTACCTACCTTTACAGGAACATCATCAACTATACTTGTGGGCCTGACGAATGAATTGTCAGCCATATAGAGTTTCATGTCCACAGGTTCAAGTGCGCCAATGTTCACCTTTTGCCAAATAGAGAGAGGCATGAGACTTACGCTTGCCCCTAGGTCACATAGGGCTTTGTAGCGATGTTGGCCAAGTCCCACGGTGATTGCAAACTTCCCTGGATCACTCTTCTTCTCACGGAAGTCCATCTTTGAACACTCCTCTGCGATTTCTGCCATGGATCTTTTCTTGCTAAGGATGTCTTTGAGGAATCGTACATAGGCGGGCATCTCGCTTAGGGCTTATGTAAGAGGGATAGTAACATTAAGTCCTTGAAGAATCTTTACGAAGCGCCTAAACTTACCTTTGGTGGAATCCTCCAATGCTTTGGATGGGAATGGCAACATCTTCTTTGGTGGAGGGGCCAAAACGGTTGTCGGAGGGGCCTGCTGGACATCGACGTCGACAGGGATCTGGTCGATATCGACTGGGATGGTCGATTTCGACCTCTGTTGTGGCTTTGATGGCTCTGCAATGGCCTCGATGTCGACCTAGGTATCGACCTGGGGGTCGATATTGACCTCGTCCTCAACATTGACTGGTCTGTCGATGTCGACTGGGTCTGCTGCTTTCTCATCCGCTTCCGTTCGTGGCTTTTGTATTTTGTTGTCACTCCTTAATTGCATGGCTGCGACATGGCCGGTCCCGGATTGTCCCTTAGGATTTGTAGTGGGTTGCCCAGGGAATGTTCCGGACGGTCTAGGGATTTGCGCCGCCAATTGACCCAGTTGGGTCTCTACGTTCTTTTTCCAAATATCCATCTCCCCAATCCTTTTGGTAAGGTGATTGAGTTGAGAATGGATAGCATTGTTGGATTGATCATTCTTAGCTTGGTTCTGCCTTATCTCATCTAATACAAGTTGAAGATCATCCTTCGTTTGGTCTCTCTCCGGGTGCCCAGGAGCTCTATAAGGCGGGGGGTACCTAGGGTTAACCGGGTTCCTTTGGGGTTGATGGAACCTTTGGTCCCCCCAATATTGGTGATTGGGACCCCTCATGTAGCGCGCCTCTTGGTGAGTCTCCGCTAGATGTACTTGTTCAGCATGGGGGCACTCGATGGTGGTGTGCCACTGCGATCCGCATTCAATGCAATCTTGGTTCGCTGAAAGGAACCTCACTTGCTTTTGGAGCTTTTGAAGTTGATCTCTATGGAATTGCTCCTTCACGTCCGGATCGATTACATTGGAGGGTTCATATAAGGGCATAGATGGGGCAGGCCTCGACGAAGATGATGTGTCGGAAGCCTCAGGAGTCCCATATGTGTTGTCGAACTCCACCAACCTCTCTATGGTCTCCCAAGCCTCTTGTGGAGCGAGTTCAAGGTAGCCATAGGAGGTGTAGGTGTTGATCCTCTCCTTGGTTGCAGCGTCAAGAGCATTGTATATGATCTCCTGAATTACGTACGGTGGTTGGCCATGCGTCGGGCATGATCGTAGTAGGTCCATAAACCTTTCCCAAACAGTCGCCAGAGCCTCACCAGGCTTTTGTTTGAAAGCCGTGATTTTCTGTCGGATCAATGCCATCTTAGAAGGAGGGAAGAACTTGTTGAGGAACGCATCCTTGACTTCATTCCAGGTGCGGAGCGATCTTGGGGCTAAGCTCTCCAACCACTGCAATGCTTTTCCTGTAAGAGACCAACGAAAGGCTTTTAGTTGGACATATTCAAGACTTCGTCCATCAGCAATTGTATCACAGAGGTCTAAGAAGGTCGATATATGTGCCATAGGGCATTCATTAGGTTTCCCTTCATATTGATGCCTTCTAATCTCAGTAAGGAAGTTAGGTTTAATTTCAAAATTAGAGCCAGGGATAAGAATCGCCGATTCAGGCACTGTGAGCACGGGGTGCATATATTGCTTGGCATTTCGAGGGAGGGCATTGATTTGGGCTTCTATTTGCCTCCGGCCTTCCTCCTCCCTATCCACACGCTCCTTAAGTGTCGCCTCTCTAGTCGTCAAGTCCTCAACCTGCTTCTTTAGTTGCTCAATTAGTTCAGCCTGGTTCGCGTTGTCCGCCATGATTCTTTGAGCTTGGGCTCTTAGATGGAAGTAGCGTTCAGGTTCGTCTACTCCTTCGAATTCAGGTGGGCGATCAGCGCGTCGCATACACCTGAAAAATCAAACTAGGTAGAGACATAGACTACTAGGGCGCGATTGATTGCCTCCCCAGCAACGGCGCCAATTTGTTTTTAAGGGAGGAAGGTCTAGTATCTCAAATACAAATATACAGATGTATATAAATGTAAACCAACTCCTAACCTATGCAAATAATTACAAGACTTCCTCCCGTTGTAGTTGAAGGGTAGTCAGGATCGATCCACGAGGAGGCGTGTCAGCGGGATCCTAGTAGCGTTGGAAATCTCACGTCTTGCATCGACCAGAAGCCTTGATTTCGACCATGGAGCTCGATGTCGACCTCGGCTGTCGATCCTCTCTGCAACAGAAGATCTGCAGAGACAAAAACGGTAGTCGATATCGACAGGGGAAGGTTGATATCGATGTTAGTCCACAAAATCGACCGGCTCAGAAGTCTACCAGTCGATACAGAAGGGTCAATTTCGACGTTTGCAATAGTGACCCAGGAGTCTCGAGATCGACTCAGAAAACTGCCGATCTATCAGTGTAGTCGATATCGATGTCTGTCCTCGATATGGACGTTCTCCTACAGTGGGTTAGTTGTTCCGTCGGCAAAGAAAGGCCGAAGATTTAAGAATGGGAAGGAAGCAATGAACAGAAATAAAACAGAGGTTTTATGCGTATAAAATATTTAAAAAAAACAACTCCTAGGATTAGGGTTTACCACAACGTTAACCAATGCATGTGATAAGATAAATAAGACGGACAATTGCGCTATTTCACCCGAGGGACAAGCTTTCGCCGTACACCAACTCTTAGGATTACTCTTGCAAATAAACTTAATTTTCTCTACTAATTTTATGTTTATAACTCAACTTGTTAGCATGAATCCCTTTTCTTTCGATTAGGACTAAACATAGAATTGTAGGAGATGATATAGACACAATGATATCAACATCTAATACTTACCTCGAACACGCATGGCTAACGTTGGGCTCACCCCGACCCTAAGAGCTTGGGGGACTACTCGCTTCTCATCATGGAACTCATCATTGATTGAAAGAAAGAAACTTGCATTAAAATAAACTCCGAAGCTTTACAAATCAACGTCGGCTTTCGCGAACGCCAAACCCTAAAACTTATCTCTAACTCTATTGCTATTGATTGTGTTACTTGCTTGGATGATTGAATGCCAGCCCCCTAGGGCTTTATTTATAAGCTACTAATCCTCGCTATCCGAGGATTGTAACTTCTATCTAAACTGTGAACTCTATCCGAACAATTAGGATAGGTCTTTTATTTTGATAAAACTTTAAACTAATTTAAAGGTAGAAAGTAAATAAATCCCAGCTGCTATCTATCTATATGTTACAAGGTAAATCCGTGCTTCCTTGAAGATAAAGTGCCCAATCCGCATCTCGAAATCGAGTATATCTTCTGTCGAGATAAGGTCGATATCGACCACAGAGGTCGATATCCATGTCTGTGTTTCTGCTCGATTTTTCCAGCTCTAGCCGATGTCTATGATTAGGTCGATATCGATGTAGGATGTCAATATCGATGTCTTCTTGGTTGGTCTGTGTGGTCTATCTCGACACTCAGAAGGTGTGTAGACAACTATGGTCGATATCGATGTCTTCAGGTCGATATCGACCTCTGCTCAACTTTACTTGGCTACTTCGTTTTGACTCTGATTTCGCTCGAATTCCTGCATGGTTAGCTCAAAACTCGTGCAGACTCTATTTCTTGTATTTTAGCCCATTCTTACACAAGTTTATATTCTTTTGAACCTTTTCTTTGGAAATCGAATGAAATAAGAAGTCAAATGATGCAATAAAAAGAGGTACAATTATGTACATCATCGAGTGACTCTGAAGATTGACCGAGATGCGAAGAGCTTAAGTATGGGGTCCCCACTTTCGACGTCTACCACCCCCACTCGACATCAACTCCTGAACTCGATCTCAACACCACCTTGTCGAGATCGACTAACCCTCAGCCTGAAGATCTCTATTTCGGGCCCGACAAGGTTAGCTCAGTTATGATCCCTAACCCTCCTATGTACGTTATTGATGATTTGACTAATGGGAAGAACAAAGCTCCATGGTTTGCCCATATTTCAAAAGTTAGGTCAAGAAAGAGGAGGAAAATGCCCAACAAAGAACCTAACGAAGAAGAAGCCTTAGTTGCATAGCTTAGCTATTATCAAAATGACCTAGATGATCTAGGAGAAGGAACAATCTTGAAGGGTCCCGACCTTAAAGGATCGTGAAGTATTGACGGAGAAGTAAGCCTAGCGACTCAAAAATCTAAAGCTTGTACATAAAAACTTTAAATTTTCCGCTTAGAGGTTTTTCGGTTTTAAATTTTGGATTTTGGATTTTGAAAGATTGAGAATCATGGCTTTATTATTATAATCTAACAATAATTTTTTGTTACAAAGCAAAAGGAACGATGAAGAAGAAAATAAGTCTCTGTAGAGGTACTCGAGATCGACTAGGCCAGTCAACATCACCTGCCTAGGGTCAAGCCATCTCCTGGAGTTGACATCGATGATTCAAAAGTGCAACACTACACTCGATATCGAGTAGGCCCCTCGATATCAACACCACCCTGGTTACCCTCCACTTCAACTTCTTACTCGACATAGACAGATGCAGTCGACATCGATTCCTGGCATCGACCTTACATAAAATCAACCTCAATTCGTAGGTTGCTTTGTGAGTTTTTCTCTTCACCTTTTTTTCTCTTTTAATACAGTGAGGACACTGTATATTTTAAGTATGGGGTGGGATGAAACATGTCTTATGGTCACAACTTGGCTTTCTTTTATTTTCTACATTGCATTCATGTTTAAGTTTATGTTCTTAATTTTTAGTTTCTATAAAAAATGCAAAAATAAAAAAATAGAAAATGTCAAAAACAAACAAAAAAATGCATATTTACCTTATTTATGTTTTTAAACCCTACTTAGATGTCCTATGATGAAAACATAATAGCTGACTTGACCATGTAAATCCTATGGCATATTTGGATGATTTAGCCTAAGTCCTTAAAATGGTTTTTATGTAGATTGTGAACTTGTGATGAAATTGAGCACATATAATCCTAGGCTAAAAAGCAAAATCCAACAAAATTGTCCTAGTGAGAATTTTGGCCTATAGGGAGAACATTAAAAATCCCTCTACTTTTTTTAGTGTATTTACTCTTCTTATGCATCTCTAAATGTTATTATATTTATTCAAAGCCAATACATATATATATGTTTATGTTTATGAGTATTAAAGGATGGAGGCATCTCTTAAGCCATTTTTATCCTCTCTTTACCTACCCTACATTATCTCTGCTTGAAGCCAGAACATTAGCCTGAGTCTTATATTGCAAACTCCATAAAATTATCCCTAACCGAATTGAGTCTGACCCCCATTTTGGAATTGAGGCTTAGAATGGTTAGAATAAAACATTGTGGAAAGAAAGTGTATATTGTTTAGTTTTGAGCAAAGAAAATGTATGGGTTAGTGCATGAGCCAATTATTCCTTAGTTCTTTTATTTCTTACAAGATTTATATTTTTGAGAGCATATTAGCGTTTGAAAGAAGGTTGATGATCATCATGGAAAGCAAGTTTGGAAAGTGCATCATTGTAAGAGATATGGTTTGGTTGGGTTGTGTTAAAGTTTAGGAGTCTTGATTCCCGAATTTTATAAGCACCACATAGCCAAAGAATTTCATACCCTTTATTCCTTACCAAGCCCCATTACAACCTTGTCGAATGGAGTCTTCTTTGATGTCTTCCATTGAGCGAAAGTCCTCCCGATGGTTCTTGTTGCATTTATATAATTGGTTGCGAAGTGGATTATTATAAAGGATTTTTTTGCTAAGTGTCCATTTTGAATATGACATTTTGCAAAATGTCCATTTTCATAATGCATTTTGTAAAATGTCCATTATGACATTTTTACCCTTGATGTTTATTTAACGGACGGCTTGGTGATGAAACTCTGCGGAAGGCTGGAAGCAAGTTGTTTCCACGTGGCTTGAATTCAAGAAATGGACCGGAAGCAATTTGAATGAAATGGGCCGGAAATAATTCGAATGAAATGGGCTGGAAGCAATTTTACTCATCATGAGCACATTCGTGAGGCACGTGAATGAATTGTTTTTAATTATTAGATGTGTCACCAAAGTCACACATGTATTTTTATAAACAAAATTTTTGGTGACAATTTTTTTTAACAAGATTAGTGTCACCCACCTTTATCAGTGATAACACATGTGGTGATAATTTTTTTTGGTGACAACTTAGTTTTTTGATTTTACGAGGTCACTGTCACCACCCTTATCGCTGTCAGCCTGTCACCACCCTTATCAGTGTCACCACTGATGTCATTACCCTTATCGGAGGTGACATTGTTGGTGACAATTTTTGTGGTGATAACTTTGTTTTTACATGAGGTGACAATTTTTTTTGGTGACAACTTAGTTTTTAGAGTTTTTTTTTACGATGTTACTGTCACCACCCTTATCGTTGTCACCACCCTTATTACTGTCATCACCTTTATCAGTGGGCAATGTCACCACCCTTATCACTGTCACCACTGATGTCACCACCCTTATCAGAGGTGACATTGTTAGTGACACATGTTGTGATAACTTTTTTTGGTGACAACTTTGTTTTTATATGAGGTGATAATTGTTTTTCACCGGTACATAAGATTAAAAAAAGAACATATAATATCACCGAAAAATAGTGTAATCAAACACAATATGACAAAAAAAAACATATAATTTCGTAAAAAAAAATATAATGTAATCAAACACAATATCACCAAAAAATATAGTGTAATCAAGCATTCAAGTGATCAACTCGACACAAAATATAGTGTAATCAAGCATTCAAGTGACAAAATCAACAAAAAAATATCAAATGTGACAATGTATTGATCAATATATATCCTTATCCCTCCTAAAACTATGAAAGTCGGTTTTTGCAGAGATAGCATACAATCAAACAATTTTAGACAAAAAAGCAAAGCAAAATCCCCAAAATTTTCTGTATATATTTACATAGACTTCAGTATAAAAAAAAAATCTTTCCAAAGGGAAGTAAAAAAAAAGAGCATCCGAAAGAACCAAAGCCAGGTTTTAGAATTTTCTACCCAGAATGACTGAACAAGACAGTAGTTGACATCATAAACAAATGCTCCAACACAAAATGTGAAATAAGTATAAAACAACTCAAAACAAAAATCCTTCACAACAAGGTAAACATTGCCATCAATTTCACAAGAATGCAAGAGGTAAAGTGAGTGACACCATAGGATTTGCAGATGCAAAAACAACGAAACAAGGGATGGTCTTGCAATTTTGGAATATTGCAAAGTGAGTGACAGTGTGACACCATAGGATTTGTTTCGAAGTTATCGGTGACATCGGTTCCTCTCGATCGGTTTGTTTTTCACCGCCTCCGAGGTCCGGAGAGCCTCGACACCTTCCGCTCGAACTCCTCCCGAGCAGCTCATGGTTGCGGCGACGCAGCGGGTCCAGCACTGTCAGCGGCCCATCCGACTTGCACCTCCGCCTCATCTCTTCGCGGCGTCTCCTACATTCGGTGTTCCACCCCTTCGCCACCTGAAATTCCCAGCCCCTCCTCTATCGATGACGGCGATGCGGCCACACAAAAAAAGGCGTTGACTTGAAATCGACGAAATCGCTCACGAACACAGAGAAACCAAGGTCGATCAAAGGGTTAGGCTCATGAGGATACCTAGCCCTGAATCTACGACAAAATTCTTCAGGAAGACCACTGCCGGCGCTTTATTTCGTGGGGACGAAGGTGATCGCCGTTTCAACAAAGTTCATTTGCGACGTCAGAGATCGAGAAAGAAGCGTTGGAGGAAGTAGAGAGAAAGGGGGGAAGAACATATAGGAGGATCAACACAGGAAGATCGCCTCAGGCGCTTAATCGATTCCATAGGGGAGGAAGGTGATTATGAAAAGGGTATTAATTGAAACAGGGGTAAAATGGGAATTAAGAAATTTTTTTGGACATTTAGCAAAAGGGGAGATTATGGTGGACATTTAGCAAAATGATTATACCAAAATGGACATTTTGCGAAATATTTTCTATTATAAATTGCAATATTTATGAGTTTGTATATGGAATTGAGTTGAGAGTTGATCTTCATAGCCTAAATACATGAGAGTTGAGTGTAAACACATTATCACTGTGAGGTTGGATTAAAAATTGCATATGCCTATGGATCACTCATATATGTGTGATGACGTTAAATTCACTTGCTTTACTTTGATACCAATTATGATGTGCTTTTCACAAAGGCTAAGACTTGATGAGTGTGTTGTAGGTGTTGGTTATTGATTGGTTATGGCTTGAGGACAAGCAAGTCTAAGTATGGGGTGTTTTGATGTACATATTTAGTATTGTTTTGTTTTCATGTTTTGACTTCATATTTCATTCGATTCCAAAAGTAAAGGTGGAAAATAATGCAAATTTGTGTAGAATGGGCTAACATGCAAGAAATAGAATTTGCACAAGTTTTGGTCTAAATGTGTAGGAATTGAAGCGCAATCGGAGTCGAAACGAGAAAGCCAAGTGAAGGAGAGAGGAGGTCGATATCGAGCAGACAGGTCGAGATCGACTGGACAACTTTACGTGGACCCTAAGCTTTAAGACAGACCACACAGAACCACTGAGAATCACTCGACATGACCTAGAGATCGAGTGGATAGCTCGACATTGACATAAGCCCAGAGCTCGAGTGATGTGAATACCATCGAGCGGAAATAAAGAACTCGATATCAAGTTACCTTGTCGATATCGAGTGGAAGCTGAAACAGTTTGTACGCGGTTTTTGAGACGCGGATTGGAAGATCTATCAACTAGCCACGATTTATCATATCTTTTAAGATAGATTATGTCTTAAGGTTGTTGCCTTTTTACCCTAATATATTTGTTACATATTTAGTTATTTACCTTAATAAAGATTTATCCTACTTGTTAAGGATAGATTTTAGATAGAAGTTTTAGTAGGATTAAAACTACTCTCCTTGGCTAGCAAGGATAAGTAGGCTATAAATAAAGCCCTAGGGGCTGGTCTTCCATAGATTCTGCATTGAAGCACACAAGAACAACAACAATATCTAGAGAAGTAGAGAGTAGAGAGAAGGTTTAGGGTTTGTCGTTTGCGAAAGCCGGCATTGGATCGTAAAGTTTTGGAGTTTCAATTTATACAAGTTATTTCTTTTACATCAATGGTGTTTGTTGCGATGAAGTGCGAGTAGTCCCCCAAAGCTTCTAGGGTCGGGGTGAGCCCGATGTTAGCCATGCATGTTTGAGGTAAGTACTTGATGTTGATATCGTTGTGTCTATATCATCTCCTTCGATTCTATGTTTAGTCCTTATCGGAAGAAAAGGGATTCATGTTATCAACTTGGGTTATAAACATAGAATTGGTAGAGACAGTTAGTTTTATTTACAAGAGTATTCCTAATCATTGGTGTACGGTGAAAGCTTGTCCCTCGGGTGAGATAGCGCCTTTCTTTATATATTTTACTCATAAAAAATGTGCCTTTTCTGTTCATACTCCTTCATTCATCCTATTTTTCTTCGGCCTTCTTTGCCGACATTGTTACTAACCCGTTCAGGAACTCGAGATCGACCCAACTAGGTCGATATCGACCCATCTAGTGTACGTCGATGGTCTTCTGTGTCGATGTTCATTCTTCTTGCTACTGAGCTCGATATCGAGTCTCATACTCAAGATCGAGTGCCCTGTGTTGACTGGAAGTATTCTGAGCCAGGTCGACATTGCTACTGACATCGATATCGACACCCCTAGTCGATATCGACTACTTGTCTTTTGTCCCTACATGTCTTCTGTTGTAGTAGAAATCGACATCCCATGTCGACGTCGAGTAACCTACACGAGATCGAGGTTTCTGGTCAATCAAGACGTGAGCTTTCAAGGACTATGTAGGATCCCGCTGAGACACTTCCTTGTGGATCAATCCCGACTACCTTCTACTACAGTGGGAGGAAGTCTTGTAATTATTTGCGTGGATTAGGATTCGGTTTGCATCTATATTCTATATTTGTTTAACTCAATTTCCTCCTCCTAACTCGCAGATCATTTATGCTCTTATCTGACCACCTGTGTTTGTATTCAGGTCCATTACCTTTAAAATAGCACTCATAATGGTCTCAGTGCTCCCAGGGTATAGCGGAGTCTGGGCTTTCGCTAAAAGTCTCTCGTACTTTTTGTAATCATCATCAACGATATCATCGAAGGAAGGGTTGTCCGTATATTTAGGGCCTTCATTGACAACTGCAGTATATCCAGCATGGTAGGGGAACCTATTGTGCAACGTGTCCATAACTGGTCCCTCATTAAAAGAGGACGCCCTTTGCTCGAGGATTTGCCTTCTGAGCTGAGAAGTTCTCGTTTCAACATTTGGCTCACCGTGCTTGGGCCATACTGTATACGTAGGTTCCATGCCATTGTACCACACGTGTGAGTACATCTCCCTAATGGACTCCGGAATTTTTCCATTACGACATACAACACATGGACAATGAAACCATATTTTCCCATCTGCATTCATATAAACCCATGTCACAAATTCACTTATTTCATTCCTATACTCATCAGTGTGACGCTGAAGTTGCATCCACCTCTTATCCATGTTTCAGCTAATATTAAGATTTAAATAACATCACAATCACAAACCACTAATGAAAATTCATATATAAAAACATCTATCACAAAATCTATTTATATATAACAACGTATAAAAATCCTACTCTCAACAAATCTCAATAAATCTTAATCTCCAAATTTCTCAATATAATTCAAATTCATATAGAAAATATTCTTATATACAAAATATAAAACCAGCATCACAATCTAACCTTAAATTTCTAACCAAAACAACATTCTCCCCAATCTAAATATAAACAATTTTAATCTCAAAAAATCCAATGACTAAATCTCAATCTCCACAATTGTCAATCTAAATCAAATTCATATATACAAAATCTAAACTAAAATAGCAAGCTAACCATAAATTTCCAACCAAAGATACATTCTCCACAATCTCAACATACAAAATCTTTATATCAACAAATCTCAATCAAACTCAATCTTCACAATGCTCAATCTATCTCAAATTCATATATCAAATATTCATATATACAAAATCTAAACTCATATAGCAATTTAACCATAAATTTCCGACCCAAAACCCACTCTCCACAATCTTACCATATAACATCTTAATCTCACCAAATAGGAAACAAGACTTTATTAAAATAATGAAATACAGACTTACCTTCCTACAAATTTGTAGCAAATTTTCTTGTCTAACACCTTCCCAAGAATTTTTATGTGGAACAAATGAAAAAAGAAAGATGAAAAAGAGATGAAGCTTCGGCCTGAGAAAGGAGGAAAGGGTAAAGGCTGGATTTATATTGTCTTTGATTAACAAAAGGAAGAAGGCAGTAAATTCGGCAGTTGGGTAATTTTGATTCACGTGACGGACATAGCACTATGTCGGTCGCCCCAATTCAAACCATTAAATGCAGTTCACCAACTCCTCCTTTCCGGCGAAGAACATTACAATTACTCTGTCGCCTAAATATATATTCATTAAATAACCTAGACCCATGCCACCAACTCCCTCTTTCTAGTGACGCTGCTTTATTGTCCGCCACCTGGATAAATTCAAGCGACGAACTTAGAGAAACAATGGTCGCCTGAAGATGTATTCAGTCGAGTCCCAAGTGGAAATTAGTCTAGCGACGAATCCATGTTTGTTCGTCACCAGAACGTGATTCAAGTGACGAAGTCGGGTTTGTCCGTCGCCCCAGGTGTAATATGGCGTAGGGCATGTTGATCATGTTAATGTTATAAGATTTCAAATTGTAGAAGTAAGTGAAGCTTTACTTCAATTAGCGAAGATAGATAATGATTCAAATATAAAAAGTGAAGCTAAATCTTTAGCATAATGAGCTTGGTGATTTTGATTTTAGTGGCAATATTCATTTGATTTCAAATATTGTATGCAATTAATTTAGTTAGCAAGCATTTATAATTTAAGGATGTGTTTATTGATGTTGTCATTGAAAAAATGAAAGGATAAATTTCTTTTCTTGAGGGATATAGAGATAGTGGATTTGTAAATGCCATGGAAACATCTAAACAAATAACAAAGGAAATGAATATCGAACCTCTGTTTCCTCAAAGACGCGTAATTTGAAGAAAAAGACCTTTTGATGAGAATCCGAGTGATGTATCTTTGAATGCTTCACAATTCGGAGAGGAGTCTTTTAGAGTTCACTATTTTTTATACATTATTGATCAAGCAATTGGTTCATTAAATATGAGGTTTGAACAATATAAAGAATATGAAAATGTTTTTGGTTTCTTGTTCACTTCTGATAAGTTATGTTCATTGGATCATAGATGTTTAAAGTCTTCATGTACTCATTTGGAAGTTGCACTCAAGAGAGATCGACAATCTGATATTGATGGAAAAAACAAGTTATTTGTGGAGTTCAAGGTACTTCAACATCTTTTGCCTAATTAAAAAATGGGACCTTTTGATATTTTCAAGCATTTGAAAATGAATATTTGCTTCCTTAATGCTTTTATTGCTTATAGGATTTTGTTGACAATCCCCATGACCGTTGGATATGCGGAGAGGAGTTTTTCGATATTGAAGTTGTTGAACACCTATTTGCATTATACAATGACGACTTAATGGATTGGCATTGATATCAATTAAGCATAAAACATTTTTTATATAAGAATTAATATTATTATAAAACATTTTATAATTTTTGATATTTTATTATTATTATTTGGCACTGATAGGAGCCTAATTTTGGCAATTGCACAAGGCCCCCGAGATGGTCGGGACGGCCCTGTTCAATTGCGTACGTGTGTATGTGATATATATATATATATATATATATATATATATATATATATATATATATATATATATATATATAGAGAGAGAGAGAGAGAGAGAGAGAGAGAGAGAGAGGACCAAACGTACAGAACTCTTATTGTGTATTATGTTAACAAATCTGGCCCATTGAATTAAGATCAATGGATGAGATTAAAAGTAACTTCTGATTACTCGTTGGTATTGGGAGATTATTCGGTAGAATGAAATTATTCGGTGGTATTAGGCGATTATTCGTTATAATAAAATTTACATTTTTACACTTTTTTTACAGATGAATAATTATGTGAAAACAGTCGATGAATAATTATGAATAAATAGACGAATATTTTCTGCGTGTATGATACATGATAAAGTTTGTATACATCGGAACTAACATATATATATATATATATATATTATATTTATATATATATATATATTATATTTATATATATATATATATATATATATATATAATCTTAAACTAAGTTTTGTAAAATAGTATGGATTCGTGGGAACTTTGGGATAATAATATATAATCTCAATCACTACTTGTAGGCAAAGGAGTATGATATATTTGACCCTTCTTCTTGGTAAGATCTAATATAATAATAATAATTCATCCAAACTCAATTACCAAGACGATTTAAGACCCCCAAAATATACTCTTCTATATTGAAGGATAAAATTAGGGTTTCCGTGGCGGTGATAGGTTAATATTAATTGTACTATATTTTTCACGTTCACGTGTAAATTTCGGTTAAGTGGACTTGTTTTTAACTATTCAGTAGTGCTGTGTTTTTTGTTTTCATCTATATCTTATTTTTTAATGGACAAATTTGGGGGGAAAAAGAGTTTGACTAAACCTTTTCCAAGATATATGTTTCATATATAGTTAGATAGTTGATAGTAAACGACAATATAACCCCCATTATAATAAAAAGAGGGTATACATCATCACACTCCCACACACGTTGCTTCTCGAAAGCAAACACAAAGAATAACACCGACCCGTCTCCGAGGCCTAGATTTAATTCAATATGTCCCATTTTATTAAATATTTTATGTTAATCATAGCAAGTAAAAGCACGGTTATAATCTCTTAGTTTACTTTTATTTAACTTTTAATATTTAAATATAATTTTTAAATTATACTAAAAATTATATAAAATATCAATTTTTTTAGAAAATTTTTTTATTAGTTTTTAACATTAAAAAATTATATCAATTAACTCTATATGTATATGTATATTTATATCTATATCTATATATCTATATATCTATATCTATATAATAATACTAAAACGCTTGCGAAATATATCATATGACGGTTCCTTCTTAAACCAGGATTTAATGACAATGTATATATCTGTATAATATGTTAATTTAAAAGATTTTCTTATAATGTATCAACACCTCCTTAATTTAACATTTTTCAACTAATTACAATTGCAAAATCAGCTTTCCTTCTTAAACCAGGATTTAATGACAATTTCGAAATATACCAGGTGTCCAAAAAGTGATTGCAAAATCACCTTTGGTACCCCTTCCAAATTAATTAAAAGCACGCACACAAATTAATTAGTAACACTACCACTTGCACAATCACACACGCTAATCACAAAACAAACTAATTAATTACACGCGCCCATCTATCTATATATTAATTAAAACCAAAGCACCTACGCCACGTGTCGTTACCTCACGCAAAGTTATTTTTGTAAGGTATTATTTACACAATATCATTTAATTATGGTAATTAAACTATCTAATATTATTTACATAACATCATTTCTTAATATATTTTTAACTATTGGGATTAATTTAAAAAACTTTTTTTTAATAAAGGTAATATTAACTATATAGTATTATTTCATTATATATTCATTACTTGATATTATTTCATACAATTTTTTTAAAACAATGGGATTAATTCAATTTATTTTTTAAAAAATACATAGTTTCAAATATATGAAGTCTTTTTTTCAGCAACAAATCTCTCTCTCTCTCTCTCTCTCTCCCTCTCTCTCTTTGTGTGTATATACACACACTCAATGAAAAGTACTCCATCCGATCGAAAATATTTGATGTTTTAAGGATATGCACAAGAATTTAGAAATGTCATTTCCCCCTCTAAAAACTCCATCAAATAATTTTTGCTCCCGCATCACATTTACTATACACAAATGTAATTGGTTAAAGAAAAAAAGTACAAATTATATTGATATTAGTGCAAAAGTAAAAAAGAGTGTAATTATTACATCTAAAACATCCAATATTGTTGATCAAATTAAATTTAATATCCTAAAACATCAAATATTACCGATCGGAGAGAATATTATTTTAATATAATAACCTTAATTTTTGGTTTTTCACCTAATCTACATAAATTTTAAAATAATAAATTTTAAAAAAAATTTAACCAATGGGATTTATCTATATATTAATTAAAACCAAAGCACCTACGCCACGTGTCGTCCCCTCACGCAAAGTTATTTTTGTAAGATATTATTTACACAATATCATTTAATTATGGTAATTAAACTATCTAATATTATTGACATAACATCATTTCTTAATATATTTCTAACCATTGGGATTAATTTAAAACTTTTTTTAATAAAGGTAATATTAACTATATAGTATTATTTCATTATATATTCATTACATGATATTATTTCATACAACTTTTTTACAACAATGGGATTAATTCAATTTATTATTTTTTAAAAATACATAGTTTCAAATATATGAAGTCTTTTTTTAAGCAACAAATCTCTCTGTGTGTGTATATACACACACACACACAATGAAAACTACTCCATCCGATCGAAAATATTTGATGTTGTAAGGATATGCACAAGAATTTAGAAATGTAATTTCCCCCTCTAAATACTCCATCAAATAATTTTTGCTCCCGCATCACATTTATTATGCGCAAATGTAATTGGTTAAAGAAAAAAAGTACAAATTATATTGATATTAGTGCAAAAGTAAAAAAGAGTGTAATTATTAATTCTAAAACATCAAATATTGTTGATCAAATTAAATTTAATCTCCTAAAACATCAAATATTACCGATCGGAGGGAGTATTTTTTTTAATATAATAACCTTAATTTTTGGATTTTCACCTAATCTACATAAATTTTCAAATAATAAATTTAAAAAAAAATTAACCAATGGGATTTATATATTATAACTATTAAATGAGAAATGTTTTTACTTATATGTTATAATCACTTTAGACTTACTATTTCCTCCCAATCAACTAAATCTAGAAAAAAAAATCTACCTAATGTACTTTGTACACGTTTCTCTAACAAATCTGGCTATATCTAACTACTAAATCATAAGAATTTTTTATTAGGTTTTATAACCACATTTATTTTAGGATTTTCATTCAATCAACCTATTCTATTTAAATCTTAAACTCATATAATTTATATACATTTTTTATAATTATTTTTATTATTTTTTACTTACTTTATCAAATCTATTTTTTTTGTTTTATGTTAACGTTTGATAATAGATTATTTAATTTTATACTTACTGAATTTTATTTTTATTTTTTTTAAAAAATACGAGCCATGGCGCGGGGATTGTACTAGTATATTAATTAAAAGCAAAGTCCCTACGCCACGTGTCGTCCCCTCAAATAAAGTTATTTTTGTAAGGTATTATTTACACAATATCATTTAATTATGGTAATTATTAAACTATCTAATATTATTTACATAACATCATTTCTTAATATATTTTTAACCAATGGGATTAATTTAAAACTTTTTTAAATAAAGGTAATATTAAATTTATAGTATTATTTCATTATATATTAATTACATGATGTTATTTCATACAACCTTTTTAATTAAACAATAGGATTAATCTATATATTAATTAAAAGCAAAGTCTCTACGCCATGTGTCGTCCCCTCAAACAAATTTATTTTTGTAAGGTATTATTTACACAATATCATTTAATTATGGTAATTATTAAACTATCTAATATTATTTACATAACATCATTTCTTAATATATTTTTAACCAATGGGATTAATTTAAAACTTTTTTTAATAAAGGTAATATTAAATTTATAGTATTATTTCATTATATATTAATTACATGATGTTATTTCATACAACCTTTTTAAAACAATGGGATTAATTCAATTTATTTTTTTAAAAAATACATAGTTTCAAATATATGAAGTCTTTTTTTAAGCAACAAATCATATTTGATATTTTAAGGATATGCACAAGAATTTAGAAATGTCATTTTCCCCTCTAAATACTCCATCAAATAATTTTTACTCTCGCATCACATTTATTATGCACAATTGTAATTGGTTAAAGAAAAAAGTACAAATTATATTGGTATTAGTGAAAAAGTAAAAAAGAGTGTAATTATTACTTCTAAAACATCAAATATTGTTGATCAAATTAAATTTAATCTCCTAAAGCATCAAATATTACCGATCGGATGGAGTATTTTTTATATAATAACCTTAATTTTTGGATTTTCACCTAATCTACATAAACTTTCAAATAATAAATTTTAAAAAAAAATTAACCAATGGGATTTATCTATTATAACTATTAAATGAGAAATGGTTTTGCTTATATGTTATAATCACTTTAGTTTTACTATTTCCTCCCAATCAAATAATTAAATCTAGAAAAAAAAACTAACTAATGAAATTTGTACACATTTCTCTAATAAAGCAGGCTATATCTAAATACTAAATCATAAGCATTTTTTATTAGCTATGATAACCACATTTATTTTAGGATTTTCATTCAATCAACCTATTCTATTTAAATCTTAAACTTATTTAATTTTTATACATTTTTTATAATTATTTTTATTATTTTTTACTTACTTTTTCAAATCTATTTTTTTGTTTTATGTTAACGTTTGGTAATAGATTATTTAATTTTATACTTACAGAATTTTATTTTGATTTTTTTAAAATACGCGACATGGCGCGGGGATTGTGCTAGTACTAATTTATTAGAAAAGCTACGTACACATGTAGAAAGATTTACATGAACTTTTAAAAATAATTTTTTTTGACATTTTCACTTGTTAAAAAATATAGAAAAATATATTTTTGAGTGTAATTTAAATTTATCTACACATATACTCTCACTTTGTATACGTTTTGTGGAAAAAATTAACAAGAAGTGAACCAGTTACTGGTGAGTCACTTACTAATATAACTACTAAATCACTTAATATAATAAAGGTATACTGAACAACTTACTAATTTTTTTCCATTCGCTCATAGTGCATTTTTACTGACCCACTTGCTAATATAACTGTTGAGCCACTTAATAAGGGTATACTGAACCACTAACTAATTTTTCCCCCATCGCTCAGAACGAGTTTTTACTGAACCAGATACTAATATAAATGCTAAATCACTTAATAAGGATATACTGAACCACTTACTAATATCTTTATGTTTAACGGTTCACGTATTAAAAGAGCGCGTTTTATGTTTATTGGTTCACGAGTTAAAGACAATCCAGTTTAATTAGTTTTTAGGTTTATTTGTACAAATTAGTTTTATTGTTTCAATCATTTCTTTTTAAATTGATCTTTCGATTTCAAAACACAAGTATAAATCATTGAACACTACATAGTATAAATGGTATAAACCACTTACTAATATAATTGGCCAACCACTTAATAAGGGTATACTGAACCACCTACTAATTTTTTTTCCATTCTCTCAGAGTGCGCGTTTTTACTGAATCACTTACTAATATAACTGCTGAACCACTTAATAAGGGTATACTGAACCACTTACTAATTTTTTCCCAGTCGCTCAGAGCGCGTTCTTACTATATGGTTCAAACCATTTATACTATATGATTCAGACCATTTGTACTATATGGTTCAGACCATTTATATTATATGGTTTAGACCATTTAACCCATATGGTTCAATCAATTTATACTATATGGTTCAAAGATTTACACTTGTGTTATAATATTGGAAGATCAATATATACTATATGGTTCAAACATATTTCAAGTGTCTACTTTTTTTTTCTTATCATAATATGAATATGAATTTTCATTAAATTGCACTTGGAAAAATGCAAGGAATTGTGAAACTGATTCATATTATTAGATGAAGATGAACGTGAAATTGTTCCATCACTCAAACTGAAAAATAAACCAAAAGTTACCTTCGCCTCTTAAATGCTTTGAATTGAAGCCTCTGGTTGATTATCATGTTCCTGAATCCTGAAACTTGGAAGTGGAGTAACAGGAGATACGCCTAGTAAAGCGCCGTTCTGGTAGTGATTCCATTCAGCTGTTCTTTAGACTTACTTGACCGCCTAGTAAAGCGTCGTTCTGGTTACGTAGGCTCGGGAGATTTTTAAGCATCTTCTTGATTATCATATTCTTGGAGCTTGGAACTCCTAAATGAATTAACATCGTAACCCCAGCCAGCGCCACTCCTGACTGCCATAGCGTCTCTACCCACGACCTCACCCTCAACCCCTCCCGCAACCTCTGGATCCGTCGCCTTGGTGCCTTCGTTGACTATCGCCTCCACTAGTACAAAAGGGGGATCGGAGTACACTAAATTGGGTACCCTTGTAAACAAGTGTTCTTGTTTTTTATTTTAAGTACGGTTTCATAGGAAAAGTATACTCCCACAACTAAATATAAGTACAGTTCTTAGTAAAAACCGTCATTTTCTAAAAAAAAATAATTTGTACGGTTATTAAGAAAAGCGTGGTTAAAAAAATAAAATTTAGTACACTTGAAATTACAACCGTATTAAATTTGAAAATTGGGAACACGGTTTTTAACAAACATACTTGTTTTTTAATTTTAAGTAGGGTTTGATAAGAAAAGTGTTTTTTATGAGGTTTTAAAAAATTATGAGCATGGTTTTACATTAAAAGTGTTCTTGTTGGGAACACCTTTTTTTTAAACCATTCTCGTTTATTTTTAACAGAATATTTAACTCGGTTTTAGAAAAACCGTGCTTAAAAAATGAAAATATATGAGTACGGTTTTATAAGAAAAGTGTCTTCTCAAAACCAAAATTAGAGATTTTTTTTTTGTAATAAGATTAAGTAAATGAACGAAGGGACAACTAAATTTCGTAGCACAAGGGGTAGGTGTGTGAAGCGGACTGATTCGGTTTGAGGGTGCAAGAGGTCGCAGGTTCTAGTCTTATATATATATATATATATATGAAAGCATAAAAACGCAGGCTTTTTATTTTTATAATTATTAAGTACGGTTAATAAGAACGTTTTCACATCAAAACCGTATTAAATTTTTAAGAACGCTTTCAGAGCAACCGTACTTAAAAACCATACTAATAAAATCACATGCTAATTTTAAGAACGCTTTCACATCAAAACCGTACTTAAAATTTATGAGAACGGTTTAACAAGAAGCGTGCTCATTTGGGAGTGCGGCCGCTAAAAGTACAAAAAGAGAAGCATACTCTCATACAGAAAAAAAAAAACCGTACTCCGTCCCTCCTTTTGTACTAGTGCTCGCTCCCACGCAGTACAAAGATGCCTTCCACGCCCTCTGCTTCCTCGATGAATGTCGGAAGAATTGATGTCGGATCTAAGAGTTCTCGACACCTTCGTCGTCCAGCCATTCTTCGGCGTGAGGAGCTATCGGAGTCGGAGATCTGGCTCAGTGAAAGTGGTTCCTTAGAATGACAGTTTCATATAGAGACGATCGTCGAAGGAGAGTTAAAAAGGAGGGAAGGAGGAAGAAGGAGACATCACAGGAGGAGGGAGGGAAGGAAGCGCGTGAGATATTTTTTTATTTTTTTAGTTTCGATCCGTTTCCACCAATCAAAATGCTTCTTTCATTCTTACCAGATCGGATTCAAGTGGTCGATATCGACTAGGGAAGTCGATATCTAGTAACTCAACAGAACCTGGACAACACAAACAATAGATCAGGAAAAAAAATCGGAGAAAACTTAGTGATTGTTACATGTCTTATGCTGGCTTCCATGGAGACGAGCCTTCAAAAGAGGTTCGAAAAGATGGATGCTTGCACCATCATTCGCGCCTTGAAAGTCATGTTTCAAGAACAAGCAAGGATGGAGAGGTATGAGACTCATAAGGCAATACTTGATTGCAAACTTGAGAAAGGCAAGCCATTTGGTCTGCATGTCTTTGAAATGATTGGTCATTTTGAAAACCTGGAGAGACTTGGCCACCCCTATAGCCAAGAGTTGGCTATAGACATCATAATTCATTCTCTACATGATGGATTTACTCAGTTCAAGCTAAACCTCAATATGAACGGAGCTGTAAAAACGCTTGAAGAATTGCATGGGATGCTTAAGACCGCTAAGCAAAATCTAACTTTGGGAAATAAGAAGGAGTTCTTAATGTTCCAAAAGGGAAAAAGGGTTCAAGAAAGAAGCACTGGATAGTAGAAGAATGCAAAAGGGAAAGGTAAACCAGTTACTCAACCCAAGAACTCTTCTGAGAAAGCTAAAGTAGCTTCTGACCATGATTGTTTCTACTGCCATACTAAGGGTCACTGGAAGAGAAACTGACCAAAGTATTTGAAAGATAAAAGGGATAGAACTGTGACTTCTTCTGGTTCAAAAGCTAGTGTTGTGATGAGTAATGACTCTATCAAACATCTGATGTTTACAACATAAGTACCAAAACGCAAAAATTAGATGCAGGTGAAAATACCTATCTATGACATTGTCAGTTATGTCACATAGACTTAAATTGCATGGAAATTCCATAAAGATGAACTTTTGATATCAACTGATTGTGAATCATTTGACGCATGTGAGTTATGTCTAACAAGAAAAATGACAAGATCACCTTTTACTAGGGTAAGTGAAAGGGCAACTGAGTTCTCGGCAGTACTACATATAGATGTATCTGGGCCTATGAACACAAAGGCTAGAGATGGGTACAAATACATCATAAATCTTACTGATGATTTAATTAGATACAATCGTATTTACTGAATGAATTAGCATAAATCTGAATCATTTTGAAAAGTTCAAGGAGTTTCAGAATGAAGTTGAAAACCAGCTTGGCAAGAAAATTAAGGCACTATAATCCAAACATGGTGATAAATATTTGAGTCAAGAGTTTGATCATCATTTTAAGAGTTGTGGGATTGTCTCACGGCTAACTCCACCCAGAACACCACAAATTGACAATGTCTCTCACAGGAGAAACATGACCTTGTTGGACATGGTCTAATCAATGATGAGTTTTTCTAATCCTCCATATCTTTCCGGGGTATACTCTCACAACCACGATGTTCACACTAAACAAGACTCCATCTAAAGCTATAGAAAAGACACCATATGAGTTATGGAGTGGAATAGTTCCAAGTTTGTCTTTTCTCAAGGTTTGGGGATGCGAAGCATATTTAAAACGTTTACTAGCATATAAGCTCGCAACCAAATTAGATAAGTGCTTCTTTGTAGGGTATCCATAAGGAAACTAGAGTTCTACAATCCCATTGAGCACAAAGTGTTTGTTTCTAAGGATAGTGCCTTTATGGAAAAAGAGTTTGTTTCCAAAAATTCAAGTGGGAGAAATGTTGATCTCGAACAAGTTCGAGAGAAGCAACAAACCAAGCAACAAGATGACATGGATCACTCCATGTCCAAGACTATGTATTTTTAGGACTTCATTCCACAGGAAGAAAGAACTCAAAATCATATACCAGAGGCAGGGGAGTTACAAGAACCCACACCTACTAGTCCACAAAACGTTGTGGTAGAACCTCCAATTACTCAACCCACACGTAGATTGGATAGGCAAAGATCTTTGCCAAATAGGTTTGTTGATTTCATTTTGAATACATGTCTAGACATTCTGATGTTAGAAATCAATGAGCCTACTACATATAAGCAAGCTATGATGGGTCCAGACTCCGAAAAATGGCATGGTGCCATGGTGTCCGAAATGGATTCTATGTTTGAAAATCAAGTATGAGACTTGATAGATCCACCTGATGGGATAGTGGCCATTGGGTGCAAATGAGTTTACAAACTCAAAACAGACAAGAATGAAAAGGTAAATCTATTCAAAGTAAGACTGGTAGTAAAAGGATTTAAACAGATTCATGGTATTGACTATGATGAAACGTTCTTTCCAGTTATTGTGATTAGACCTATTCGGATACTCCTAGCAATTGCAGCTCATTTATGATGATGAGATCTAGTAAATTGATGTCAGGACCATGTTCTAAACGGATACTTAGAAGAGGATGTGTACATGACACAACCAGAAGGGTTTTGAAGATCTACATAATCCTAGCAAGGTATGTAAGCTTAAGAAGTGCGTTTATGGACTTAAGCAAGCATCATGGATTTGGAACATTCGATTTGATGAAGTGATCAAATAGTTTGAATTCATCAAATGTGAAGAAGACCTTTGTGTTTACAAAAAGTTTAGTGGGAGAAAAGTTGGTTTCTTGGTTTTGTATATGGATGACGTACTACTCATTGGAAATGATATTCAAATACTTGAGTCTGTAAAAGACCGACTCAAGAAGCATTTCTTAATGAAAGACCTTGAATAGGCCGAGTACATTTTAGGCATCAAGATCTATAGGGATAGATCCAAGAGACTCATTGGACTATGTCAGGAAACTTATATAGATAAAGTTCTAGACAGGTTCAACATGAAAGATTCCAAAAGGGGATTTTTGCCCATGCAACATGGCTTATATCTAAGCAAGAAGCAGTGTCTAGTAACACCTGCTAAGCTGGATAGGATGAGTCGGATCCCTTATGCATCAGCAATAGGATCCATTATGTATGTCATGATATGTATTCACCCAGATGTTGCATTTGCCTTAAGTCTGTGTAGCAGATACCAATCGAGTCCAGGTGAAGCACACTGGAGTGCAGCTAAAAACATCCTCAAGTACTTAAGAAGAACTAAGGATGAGATTTCGGTGTATGGAGGACATGATGAGTTAATCGTTGAAGCATATACTAATGTGAGCTTCCAAAGAAACAGAGATGACTTCTGATCTCAATCCGGATATGTCTTTGTTCTTGTTGGAGAAGCTGTGAGCTAGCTGAGCTCAAAGCATAACACAATAGTTGATTCTACAATAAATATTGAGTACATTGCAACATTAGATGTTGCTAAGGAAGTTATCTGGATAAGGACGATCATTGATGAGCTTGGTGTCATTGCGTATTCCAAAGAACCTAGCTCTAATCCCCAAATCCATACAGGTACCGAAAAGTATCATATCATATGAGACTATGTCTAGTAAGATGATATGAAGTCATGCAAGATATGCATGGATAGCAACATTGCAAATCCGTTGGCTAAACCTCTCCCAAGGCCCAAGCATGATATTCAAACTAAGGCCAAGGGACTCAAGCACATTGATGAATGACTTTGAGTTTTGATGTTTTGAGATCTTAGATATTTGATCAAAATTGTTGAAACATATTTTCATCATGTTTGTTTGAAATAAAATTGCATTATTATTCGATTATGGTTTAGAATTGAATAAAATGTCCTAATAATTTATAATTATCAAATAGTATCTCTGCGAAAGTCGTGGTGGTTGAAACCCTATTAAGTGAACTGATATTATGAATGTGTTTTGCCATAGCCTGAATCATTAAATGGGACATAAATGATTTAATATAGGCTATAATGCAAGTTGAGTGATAGCGCCAAGTTTCACGGGCTATAGGGACATGGAGATGTCTAATCAATTGCATGGACATGTATGGTGGATACTTGGGGCAGATCTGCCTTATGATTTTTCAAATAAGTTGAAGAATTAAGGTTAAAATATTCTTTGTAGATTCCTCAGACATGAGTGTGATATCACTCTCACTTGATGATTGGTATTCTTTGACACTGTCAACCGCAAATCCGTAAAAGGCAGTCATAAAGGCAGTGATTTGGGTTGCTAAAATTTAAGTGGGAGTTATAGTCACACAAGATTAGAGAAGTCCTCCTATTATAGATATGCGGATATCTGAGTAGGAATAGTGTTCTGGCCACTCGAAGAGTAAGAGTTATAAAATGCATGGCCATGCTCAAATGAATTTATAAGTAATCATTTGTTAATTTGACAACTCAACCTCGGGATCGAGAAATAATTTGAATTGATGTGGATAACATGAGATGTTATCATATCATCAAATTGAACATTAAGTGGCAAATGAATTGAAATTGCGTATCCACTTAAGGACAAGTGGAAGATTGAAGTAATATGTGTCCTTTAATTGATGTGTAAAATACTAATGATATAATAGGATTAAAATGGAGATTTATAATCCGAATAATCTAGGTAATTATAGTGCTTTGCTAGAAGCTAACTATAATTTATGGATTAAATTGGATTTAATCTATTGCTATTTTATTCGGGTCCTATAAGGTCACACACAAAAGAGTATTAGAAATTGGATAATTGATTAATGATAATAATAAATTATTGTTAATATAATATCTTTATAGAGAGATATTATGGATAGAAGATAAAATATAAAAAGGTAACTTATTATGAATAAGTTTGACCTAGTTTGAGCACTATATAAGGAGACTTATTGGGAATAAACCTTAACCTAGTTTTTGACAATTTTGCATCTTTTATTCTCACACCAAACACCAATAGCATCCCTAAATTGTTAGGTATAAGTTGCAATCATTTGATCATTCGTTCTAGCAAACGGAGACAAGGAGATCCAATTCCGTGCTCGTGTGGACCAAAGCTCTATTCTCCAAAGGTGATTTCGAATCAAGGTTCCGTATATTGTTCATATCAATTCATGCATGAGATCCCGAATTAGATATTAGAAAATCGTTTTCTAGAATTCCGCTGGTCATCTAATTTTCCTATAGACGTCCCACCGAAGTGCCACCTCCCCTCGCTGTTGTCGATGTCGCTCCTGAACCTGGGGTGTCGACCCTAGTCTCCCCCAGCGGCGAAAGTCGTAGGCTTGGAGGCTCCGGTCAAATGATACGACACCGACGCCGCACCCCGAGCCTTTCTACTGTTCAAACATATTTTGGGATTGGTATAATTAATTAATTCTTGGGGCCTTACTGTTTTAATTTCTATTATCTCGCCTAATTGAATCGAGCAATGGATTCGGTTTGATTGACTTGAAATTGGTCTTGATTGGGGTTTAACTTTAACTGGATTGTGAGTGTGATACCGAGTCTAGCTTTAGGCTCGTTGAGATTGATATTTTGTCCCAATTTTACATCGAATGCTTTTGTTGATAATGTTTGATGTTGCAGACGATCTTGTTTTCATGTTACTGGTTGATGCTTTTGCTCGTATTTTGTCTTAATCCTATTTTAGTAAAAGGTTAAATAGATCAATTTTGACAATAGAATAGCGTAGTGCCACCTAATTCAAAACTAAACTTATATTATTGACTAGCTAATCAGGGGTAGTTGGTGAAGAGGACAAATAATTAAGGAGCAGTGGCAATTCATGTTTTCTAAACCTGGATATACCCATATTGATATGTCTTTATTTATTTCTTGAATTCGAATGCTTTTATGATTCTCCATAATTGACTCGATAGATGTTGTCTTTATGAAATTCTTTTGAGATTTTAAGGATTCATGATTGTTGAGTAGTTAAAGAAAGCTGAACATGTTGCTACTTTAATAAGGTAAAATAATAAAATAGGATTTGATTTATTTTGAATAAAACTGCTTAATATCATATGCATCATGTTCGATTGTTATTTGACGAATAAGTTGATTAAAAGTAAGTAGTTAACGAGCACTTTGAGATTTTGAGGATATATGAATTACTTGGCTAAATGATTAAAGAAAACCGAGCTCGATTTTAAGTGAAATATTTTGAATCACTAGGTTGATGGGGTATAAACTAAACTTGAGACTTGATGGTTTCAAAAGTCGTTGGGTATTTAACTTGTTGTTTGTGATACACTTGCATTTGATGTATTCTGATTATTCTTTTAATTAGATTCTGAATATTTTTTTAATTTGGTTTGTTAATGAATTGATTCTCGCTATGTTTTACTAAATGATGAATTAAGCTTTCAAATGGACAGTTTTGATGATCGAAATGCGTGTACTTGGTGACTTGAATACTTGGTCGGGAAGCCATTCTGGGAGTCATAGATATCTAGGTAGATGACTAAATCGGGTGATGCTTGTGCTTTAACTATGATTGATGTGATGCGTGTGGTTGGATACTTATGATATATTGTATGATTATGATAGGGACTTTGTAGTTGCTTTGTTGCTCATCCAGGTAAGTTCGCCTGGACATACTCATGACATCGGACTCTATGTCTTTGGTAGAACGATCGTTATGTGAGTCTAGGAGTCTTTGTTACGGTCATGAGGGCATTCACGTTTCATATCATTTCAGTCCTCAATCGAGTGAAAGAAATGAAATGATATGATGAATATGAAAAGGAGAAATTAGTATGAGAAAGCAATTGAAATGAGATGAACGCAATAACACATGGACCACGGCCGAGTCTGCCCACTTGGCATGGGTGTGGAGTAGGATAGAGGGATATTCCACTTGTCATTCTTTTTGGGTACTCATTTATCACTTTTCTTTAATTTATGCTGTCAGCATGCTTGTGTGTTTAAATTCTTGTACCGCATTAGACATGTTATCAGGTTTAGGTTGTATCTTATATGGCTCTCGGTTGTACCTTAAGCACACGCGCGATGTGGCCCGACGTTTGACTTTGTTGATATAGTTTCAAGTAGCTCTATGTACTCTTGCTTCTAATTTCTCTATGCTTTTGTGACGAGACTTGCTCACGGGACGCGAGTATTAGAAGACTAGAGATATTTTATGACTTTGATTTCACACCTCTCATGGTTAATTGATTATTTAGACTCAATTTTTATTTATTTTGATTTACACCGTACTTCTTTATGTTCTTTTATTGGAATTTGCCCAGTTGAAGTAGGACAGGTTCTAGTGTGAAAACACAAAATCATGTTGGATTATTATGATTGTTTTGAGGGTTTGAAATCCCCTTTTTCTCAGGTTCCATCACTTAATCTATAAGATTTAAACAAGTTTATAGCTTGAAGATAATAAATAAGCAGCTCATATATGGATTGCTAAGATCAGGAAGAGTGGTAAGCCTTTCCTCTAAATGTAACCCAAACATATTAATTATTTGGGTCGTTAAATTGGTGGTCAAAGTTCAAAATATGTGCTCTTTGTGGTTAAAAGTGCAAATTTGTGGATCCGGACTCAAAGGGTGGACTTAGAGGGCGAAGTTGGAGCCCTAGAGCTACTAGAGCTACTAAGGATGGCTAAGAAGATGAATAAACATGTTCAAAGAAGAGCTAAAAATGGAGCCAAGATGAGGAGTGAGTTGAATGCACGAAAGCAAAGATGAGAGATCCGACACGCTGACGATCAGAGGCCGATGATAGTGGATAAGACCGGATCTGTGTGAATATTTTGAAAGTCTATCCAAAGAGATTTATTCCTATCCTTTAAGATTCGTTCTTATCACAATTTGACTCATATTTCTAGGGTTTTTGACCAACGCTAAAGTTATAAATAAAATAGTTTTCTACGGTTTTAGAAAACCACATTAGACACAAACTTCTTCACGCTATTTGACAGACAGTTTTGGAGTTTTGAGGTAAGCTATGATTGGTTAATCTCTTTGTTAGTATCGCTTGCATTTCACGACATGGTTGATGGAATGTTAAAGTTGTTCTTTGGTAAATTATATTTTTGTTTATTTTAGTTCTCTTTGTTCTAACAATGCTAATGTTGTCGATTGTGTCTTAATTGGTCACTAAGATATATTCGCATCGCGCTAGAGTTATAGCTTTATCCGTTACATGGCCTTAATTCATAAGTAGCCAACATGTCTTCCAGGAACCACTAGTACAGAAATCATGATTGTGTAGGAGGATTGACATCTAGGATTTATCAGTTTTAGCGGAAGCGATAACAGGGCTTGTAACCAAGTGAGAAGATCAATAATACGAGAGGCATAAGACCTATGTGCTAGGTGTTTGGGGAATTTTGCTACTTGCCCCCCCCCCCCATGTTAGAGTAATGGACTTAAGTCGTGATTGAATAGGCAGCCTACCTAAGTTTGTATAGAAACCAAACCCTAGAAAAACTAATAGAAATCAACTTGACTAATGGAAAGTCCAAGGATCGAGAAATCAACCATTATTGCGATGTTTCAGCGAAGCTATATTTCGTTATATTGTTTTCAATCAATCATTATTAATATTACTTCCAATCTTTTAGCTCTTTCGATCTCTTTCTCTACTTCTCTCTCATCTCACTGTTGGCAAAGAACATACATAAAGTCGCACACACTCTCTATGGGATCGACTTCTACTCTACCGCTATACTGGCATATTGAGTTGAGATTATATTTGGAGGGAATCCATGACCGGTTTTTGCCTTACCAGCCTCTAAGCAAAATAAATACCCGACTCCACCCAACCTAAATGAGACATATAATGAGACAGAAAAAACAAGAAGCTCTATAATCTTTTCTTGAATTAAAAATCCTAAAAGTCAAGTTTATATGTCTCTAATAGGTATTTAATCAAATCTGAAGGAAAAAGAATCATACAGGAGTAAATTCTCAAGAATATGAGAAGCCAAACGATGACAAACTCCTATTCTCACCCAACCTCATCTCATCTAATCTCTTAATCATGAAAAAAACAGACATTTATATGTATGAATGGTTGATGTGCGCATAAATTGGCATATTTTCCATCTAATTTTATGTCCATTTTGTCGATATTTTCATACATATTGTTTGGGAAAGCATAAGATTAGTGTAGTTTATGTTCATTTACCAAATATAGAGGTCTACACGAGTTTTTATGTTATTTCGCAGAAATCGAGACAAAAATGGAGCAATTTGGAGAAGAGAAGAAGAGCTAAAAAAGAACTCGAAGTCTATTGAGAAGTCAAAATCGACCTAAAGACTCGACATCGAATGGAACAGAACACCAGAAATCGAGCAGACAGAAGAACAGAGCATGTCGACACAGACTAGTCGATATCGACATGAAGTGGTCGATATCGAGTGCCCCAAATCGAGTGAATTGATGGAGTTCGAGTGCTAATCCGAGGTCGAGTAGAGCTAGCTCAAGATAGAAGAAGTGAGGTCGATATCGACTGTTGTTGCAGACAGATCCGACGCTGTTTTTGATAGAATTGTATCCAAAGCGTTTACATCTATCCTAAGTCGAGATCTTCTATCCATTATTACCAGACTTGTTATCCTTTATGGTGAATTTGATATTTACCTAAAGTGATTTAGTTATTCACTTTATTTTAGTTTTATCTTAGGAATAAAGATAGATTTTCTTATCCTTGGATATCGAGGTTTGAGATCTATAATTTGAGGCCATTAGGACTGAGTTTTATTTCATTCAATTCATCGAAGAACATTTAGTTTTACATACACACGTAGAGAATAGTTAGAGAGAGAGAGGCCGAGTGGGGTTGAGAGGAAGCGAGAGCGGAGAATTGGCTTTGTTCGGTGTACTCTTTCTTTTGCAAGTTCAATTCAAGTAGTTTCTTTTCAATGATGATGATGTCTATGATGATGAGGCACGAGTAGTTCCCTTACTACTAAGGTTGGGGTGATCCCGACGATAGCTATGTAAGTTTGTGCATCAAAGGTATGATTTTTATGTGATTCCGTCTTCTATCCCATATGCATGATCCTTTGCGAGATTTGAGGAAATTCCTTATTTTGCATTATTGAAGCGAAAGCCAATCATATTGTGAATTTGGATTAGTAATGAAATTGGATAGTAACTCTTAGGTTTTATGCGAGAGCCTCTAATCACCTAATTGTTGGTAACGAAAGTTATTTGACGGAAAGACATCATCTTTCATGAATTTGGCATAAGTCTTATATGGTTATCGTTGTGGCATGAATCCCAGATCTTGGAAGCTTTTAAGTTTATTGAGTTATACAAAATCTGACTTTTTTATGCTGTCCACCCTTCCATCATCATTCTTACTTTATTCGGACTCTTTTTTGACAAAATTTGGTTACTTTTGTTTCTGTTGAAGACTCGATTTCGACTGCAGAGGTCGATATCGAGTGGCTGACCTGATATTGAGTGAACAACTCGACGTCGACTGTGCTTTTGTCTTCTGCAGGAATTTTGATGGAAATCGACTAGAGTTGTAGTCGATATCGACTAGTCTACTCGATATCGAGTGGTCTTCTGGAGTCGAAATTTGATCGCGTTTGCAAGCTTAGGAACCGCTGACATACCTCCTCGTGGATTCGATCCTGAATTACCCTACCACTACATCAGGAGAGATTCTTGTATTTTATTTGCTTGGACAAAGGAGTTGGTTTAGTTGGATATTTTATTGATATTTTATTTAGCGATCCTTCCCCCTAAGAACAAATTGGCGCCGTTGTCTGGAAGGCAATCAATCGCGCCCTAAGCTTTACTCATGTTCTTTTTAGTGCTGATTTTGCAGGCTTATGCGACGCTCAGATCGCGAACCTATCTTGGAAAGTATAGACGAGCCTGAACGCTTTCTCCATCTTCGAAATAGAGCTATAAGAATCATGGTGGAGAACGAGACACAGGCTCAAATCATAGAGCGATTGAGGAAGGAGATTGAGGACCACAATTCTACAATCGCCAATGAAAGGGCAGCTGCTGCTGCAGAAAGAGCCCACACTGATAGAGAGGAGGATGTGCGCAGACAAGCCTAAGAGAGGATCTATTAGTATCCACAGACGCCGATGCACTACATGCATTCGCCGCTCCACGTTCCTGAATCTGCAATTCTTATTCCTCCATCTAACAATGAGATAAAAATTAACTTCATGTATGAAATTAAACGAAATACTTTTTAAGGAAGAACTAATGAATGCCCCTTGCAACATATTTCTACTTTCATGGATTTATGTGAGACTATTGTTGATGGTGCAAACTTAGAATATGATAGACTGAAATCCTTTCGATGGTCTCTTGCAGGGAAGGCATTGCAATGGCTAGACAGCTTGGCCCCACGCTCGCTGAGGACATGGGCAGAGGGGAAGGATGCGTTCCTAAACAAGTTCTTTCCTCCATCTAAAATGGCGATGCTGCAGCAAAGGATCACGACTTTCAAACAAAAGTCTGGCGAAACATTAGCACAGGCGTGGGAGCGCTTTAAGGACTTATTGAGATCATGCCCTACGCATGGGCAATTACCATATATCATCCAAGAGATCCTCTACAACTCCCTTGATGTGCCGAATAAGGAGAGAATCAACTCTTACACCTCCTATCGGGACATTGAGCTTACACCAACGGAAGCCTAGGACACAATTGAGAGGCTAGTCAACTTTGATAACACATATGGGACTGCTGTGGCCTATGACTCAAGGCCTACCCCATCTATGCCACTTTGTGAGCCTCCAAAGGAGATTGATCCTGATGTGCAGTAACAATTCAACAATGATCAAACACGCCGCCTACAAAAGCAAATTAGATTCCTCTCAAACAACCAAGCTTGTCAGAAATATGGGTCAACTAGGCACAATACCAATGCCTGTCCACATCTTGAGCAAGCCAGCATGGCGGAACAACATGAGGAAGCTAAGTGGACGAGAGGCCCTTATGGAGGGGGCAATCAGCAGTATTGGGGAGATCAAAGGTTCTATCAATCACAACATCAACAAAGGGATCCCCCACCTTATAGAGCACCAGGGCACCCTGAGTGCGAACCAAGGAAGGATGACCTGCAGATCATCCTTGATGAGATGCGGAGGAACCACGATGAGTTCAAACAAGCTAACAACTCAGTACATACTCAGCTACAAGGCATCAACTCTAGGCTCGGGGAGATCGACGTTTGGAAGCGGAACATGGAGACCCAAATGGGTCAATTGGTGGAACAAATTCCCAAACCGTCAGGATCGCTGCCTGGATCTACTGTGCCCAACCTTAAGGGCAAATCTACTGGACATATAACGGCTGTAAATCTAAGGAGTGTGCGTCAATTGCGAATGCCCGAGCAAAAAGCGGAGGAGAAAGCCCCATGAGAGACATCGATATCGACAACTCCAGTCGATATCGACCAAAGTGAAGTCGATGTCGAGTCCCCTTTACTCGATGTCAACACAGAAGCTGAGCTGCACCAGAAATCGACTCCTCCGATCGATAACGTCCACCCTGTACTCGATGTCGGCTCAACTCCAACCACAGTGAAGTAGAAGGTGTTGCCATTCCCTAAGAAAGTTATTAAAGACCTGGCGGAAAAGAAGTTCCAGTGCTTTGTGAAGTGATGTACATATTTGTACCTCTTTTTATTGCATCTTTTGACTTCATATTTCATTCGATTTCCAAAGAAAAGGTTCAAAAGAATATAAACATGTGTAAGAATGGGCTAAAGTACAAGAAATAGAGTCTGCACAAGTTTTTGAGCTAACCATGCAGGAATTCGAGTGAAATCGGAATCAAAACGGAGAAGCCAAGTGAAGCTGAGCAGAGGTCGATATCGACCTTAAACATCGATATCGACCATAGTTTTCGACACGCCTTCTGAGTGTTGAGATAGACCACACAGACACACCAAGAAGACATCGATATCGACATACTACATCGATATCGACCTCAACATAGACATCGACTGGAGCTGGACAAGTCGAGCAGAAACACAGACATCGATATCTACCTCTGTGGTCGATATCGACCTTATCTCGATAGAAGATAGATCCGATTTCGAGACTCGGATTATGAATTCTATCATCAAGGCCACGAATTATCTTGTTTTTCTAGATAGTTAGTAGCTGAATTTATCTTTTCTTTAAAGTTTTATCAAAATAAAAGACCTATCCTAATTGTTAAGATAGAGTTCATAGTTTAGATAGAAGTTACAATCCTTGGATAGTAAGGATTAGTAGCCTATAAATAAAGCCCTAGGGGTTGGCTTGTTAGAATCATCCAAGCAAGAAAGACAATAGCAATAAGCAATAGAAAGTTAGAGTTTTTGAGCTTTAAAGTTTCAAGCGCTTACGATAGTTGGCGTTGAGATTGTAAAGATTCAAAATTTTCCATTTATGCAAGTATTTCAATTCAAAGCATGTCTACATTCAACATGAGCGAGTAGTCGCCTTTCTTCTAGGGTCGGGGTGAGCCCGACGATAGCCATGGTGGTAAGGTTTGGACGTCGCTAAAAAGGTATCTTTTATCTCGCTCTACCTTGTGCTTCATCTTTCCCCGCCGCGGTAATCCTTGGCTTTGGAAGATTTTTCCTTTCTTAAAGTTTGCATTCATATTTTCCCACCGTTCGTTGAGTCATCGAAAAACCCAACACCTTTGTTTAATTCTGTTTATTGCTTCTTTTCCCATTCTTAAATCTTCGGCCTTTCTTTGCCGACGAAGAACTAACCTAATGCAGGAAGACATCGATATCGACCCCGAACGTCGATATCGATCACGCTGATAGATCGACAGTCTTCTGAGTCGATCTCGAGACTCCTGGGTCACTGCTGATAAACATCGATATCAACCCCAACGTCGAAATCGACCTTCTGTATCAACTGGCGGACTTCTGAGCCAGTCAATTTCGTGGACTAACATCGATATCGACCTTTCCAGTCGATATCGACTACCGTTTTTGTCTCTACAGGTCTTCTGTTGTAGAAAGCATCGACATCCAAGGTAGACATCGAGGTCTAAGTTCGACATCGAGGCTTCTGGTCGAACATTTAGGCCGTGTCTTCAACGCTACTAGGATCCCGCTGACTCGCTTCCTCATGGATCGAACCTGATTCCCTACTACTATAGCGGGCAGTCTTGAATTTATTTGAAGAGGCTAAGAGTTGTATTGCTTATATTTTATTATATATTTCGATTCAATTCTCCCTACGTCAATTTTTGGCGTCGTTGCCGGGGAAGCTATCAATCGCGCCCCAGTAGTTTGTTTTCATGGTCCTTTTTAGTGTTGTTTTATAGGTGTATGCGACGTACTAGTGACCAACCTGAATTTGAAGGACTAGACGAACCAGAACGCTTTCTCCACCTAAGGGCTCGAGTTCAAAGAATCATGGCGGACAACGAGACCCAGGCGCAACAAATTGAACGCTTAAGGAAGCAAGTATAGGATTTCACTACCAGAGAAGCGGCACTAAGGGAGCGTGCTGACAGGGAGGAGGAAGCCAGGAGACGATATGAGACCCAACTCAACGCCCTCCCCCGGAATGCAAAGCAATACATGCATCAATCGCTCACAGTGTCTGAATCGGCTATTCTAATCCCTACTTCTAATTTTGAAATCAAACCGAATTTTTTAACTGAAATAAGAAGGCATCAATATGAAGGAAAACCTAATGAATGCCTTATGGCACATATATCGACCTTCTTAGACCTCTGTGATACAATTGTGGATGGACAAAGTCTTGAGTATGTCCAACTAAAAGCCTTTCGTTGTTCTCTTACAGGAAAAGCATTGCAGTGGTTGGAGAGCTTAGCCCCAAGATCGCTCCGCACCTGGAATGAAGTCAAGGACGCATTCCTCAACAAGTTCTTCCCTCCTTCTAAGACGGCGTTGATCCGACAGAAAATCACGGCTTTCAAACAAAAGCCTGGTGAGGCTCTGGCGACTGTTTGGGAAAGGTTTTAAGACCTACTACGATCATGCCCGACGCATGGCCAACAACCGTACGTGATTCAGGAAATAATTTACAATGCTCTTGATGCTGCCACCAAGGAAAGGATCAACACTTACACCTCCTATGGCTACCTTGAACTCGCTCCACAAGAGGCTTGGGAAACCATAGAAAGGTTGGTGGAATTCGACAATACATATGGGACTCCTGAGGCTTCCGGCACACCATCATCGTCGAGGCCTGCCCCATCTATGCCAATATACGAACCCTATAAGGTGATCAATCCAGATGTAAAGGAACAATTTCATAGAGATCAACTTAGAAAGCTCCAGAAACAAGTAAGATTCCTTTCGGCGAATCAGGATTGCATCGAATGTGGTTATCGACTACAACTGGAGGTAGGTGCCAGGTCAGATTTTATTTTCTTTTTTTGTTTTAATTTAGTTTTTTTATCCCCTTTAAATACCCCGATTTCGACATTATAGCCCTTTTTCGATACCCTACCAGCCGCCATAGCTTCTTGTTCTTCTTCTCTCTCCTTCATCTCTCATCCCTCTCCCGGCGCTCTCCATCAGCCATCACCACCGCCCACTGCTGTCATCCTCCTCACCTCGACAAACCACAAGATTCGGCCCCCATTGCGGCAACCACACCCCAACAGCCCTCGGTTCTCTCTCTTCTCTCGCCCCTGCCCCCTCTCTCTCTCTCTCTCTCGTTTTTGAGCCTTCCTCACCCAGATACACTTCCGTCCGGCCAAGAACTTCCAGATCTGGCAACCTAAGACCATCGGCGAGCCCACAGCAGCCCAGATCTGGTCAATTTCGACCCTTGACCCCGATATCGACGTCGGTTTCAGATCTGTAGTTGTTTTTTCATGATTTTTGCGGTTTCTTGCATCTTTCTCCCTTAATTCCGACACTTTTCTGGTATGATTTCTTACCCTTTATCTATTTTTACAGATTTACATGATTATTTAGTTGATTTTGGGAGGAAATTGCATATTGGGTTTTTAGGGTTTGAATGATATTTGCGCGGGAAAGAGCAATCGCATATTTTGTGGGCCAAAGAATCTGATTTTTGTATATTTGTGGGCCAAGAATCTGATTTTTATATTTATATGGGTTGGGAATCAAAATTTTTATATATGTTGGGCTAGAATCTGAAATTTTTTAATATATAAGGGCTAGAATTTGAATTTCTATATACAAGGGCCAAAATTCTTATTTTTTGTAGGGGATTAAATTCTGATTTTTTTAAGGGCTAAAAATCTGATTTTTTTTCTGATTTTTTTATATGAGGATTAAAATCTGATTTTTATATATATGTGGAACAAAAATCTGAAATTTATTAGGTTCCTTAGTGTTAAAAATTCAAGAAAATTAAGTTTATACAAATTGCCAACCTTATGCAATTTCTTGACTTCTTATTAGATCATGCCTATTTTTTATGGTTAAATTTTTTTTTAATATATCCTTATTTGGTCATTAAAATTTGGTTTGCAAGTTTAGCACTTTAGCTTAGCCAATTTACCATTATAAAATTATTAGGCTAATATGGAACCTAAGTATGGGGTTCTCCCTATTTTATACAAAGGGGAATTATCTATGGCAATGATTTATTTTGCAGACAATGGTGAGAGCTAAGAACATCCCTCAGGACACACTTCGCATTGATGACGATCAGCAGCGCACCCTAGCCGAGGATCTGATTGGCCGAGCCGGAAGGGCTCGCTGGTACCATCTCCCCGATATGATCCAGCTGAGGTTTCACACTGGCGTTCAGGAGGCATTCGAGAATGTCTCCCTGCACCGGCTTATCGAGCCTTTGGAGGCGTACTACCCCGTGTTGACTGGGAAATTTATGGCCACCCTGGAGGTCCCTGAGCGCACATCTACCAGCCGCCAAGTTATATTCCAGCTCGGCAACAAGCGTCATAGACTATCGCTCGAGGAGATGAGCAACATCTTTGGATTCATCCATACTCACGCCGCCTTCAGGGTCCAGGACCCCAACGTCATATGGAGCTACATTTCGGGTATCCCCTACCCCGCTCCCACAGACTCCTTCACCTCCAGGGTCATGAGTCCACTATTCAGGGTCATACTGCGAGTACTAGCGAGTACCCTATGGGATAGACCTGAGCTCCGTCGCCCCACACACCGTGAGACGGAGACTTTGAGGAGGATTCTCTTTGAGGATGAGCCTCTGCCGTTCCTACACGCTTGGCTCGAGCACATCCTGGACCGCAGACGCACGGTCTCCACTGATATCATGGACGACGGCATGGTGGCTATCCTAGCCCAGGGTTTAGGTGTCCACACTGAGAGGTACACTGCTTACCAGCTCAAGTACCTTGATTCTTTTGTATTACGCCAGGGTGGAGTCATTGCGGCGAGCCCACAGGGATGGAGACAGCCCCAAATGGGGATGCGTCTCCGACAGGATTTTATGGATCTCCTGTATATCCCAGATTGGTACCAGTCTTGGACTGAGCAACCATATCATACGGATATAGATCCATCGGCTGATCCTACACTTCGGAGGAGGCCCCCACTCTACTACCATGAGCCGGAGGTGGACGCCATGTCTTGGGACGCAGACTCCCACTCAGACGGAGCACAGCAGCCCCCAGCCTACCAGGGGGCATGGATGGCGGCGATGATGATGATGATGCCGGGGACGATGCAGCTGGGGGTGGAGAGGGCCCGAAAGGGTCCCACCACAGCCATCACAGCCACCACAGTTATGTGCCTCCACCTCCTCCTCCCGTCCAGCCCGCCAATTCCACAGACTGGCAGGACGACTTGACTGCCCGCTTTACTAGGCTGGAGTTATCCGTCACTGAGATCCGCGAGGAGCAGCGCCGCTATGGGAGGATGCTCGAGGGATTGGGCTCCTACATGGGATATTCTTTCGATCAGCAGGCTGGTACTTCCACATTCCCACAGGGCGCCCCGACCTACTACTCAGGGTCAGCTCCTACACAGGACTGGCCCTTGCTTTTGCCACCTCCTCCGCCTCCTGAGCATTGATGTTTATTACGTAAGTGAGCGTGAGTGTTTCCTTCCCTCTACTTTGCTTTTCCAACAGTGAGGACACTATAATTTTTAAGTATGGGGTGGGATTAAAATTAGACATTATAAACTTCTTTATCTGGTTGTGGTAATGGTTAAAACTTGGCGAACTTGGCTTGTATTTATCTTTGAGTTGCTTTCTACATTATTTTTATGCATTGCATCATATTTAAGCATTTATGCATTTTAAAGTTTAAGTCCTTAGTCTTTTAAGTTTGTTAAGTTTATAAAAATGTCAAAATCCAAAAAAAATAGAAAAAATGTCAAAAATACAAAAAAATGCATGTTTATTTTTAAGTTTGTGTTTTAACCCTACTTAGATGTCCTATGAAGAAAACTCAATAGCTGACCTGATCATGTAAATCCTATGGCGTATTTGGATGGTTTAGCCTAAGTCCTTCAAATTTTTGTGTAGATTGTGAACTTGTGATGAAATTGAGCACATATGATCCTAGGCTAAAAAGCAAATCCAACAAAAATTGTCATTGTGAGAATTTTGGCCTATAGGGAGAACATCAAAAATCCCTCCGCTTTCTTGAGTGAATTTACTCTTCCTATGCATCTCTAAATGTTGTGATAGTTATTCAAAGCCAATACATAAATATGTCTATGTTTACAAGAATTAAATTATGGATGCCTCTTTTAAGCCATTTTTTATCCTCTCTTTACCTACCCTGCATTATCCCTGCTTGAAGCCGGAAAATCAGCCTGAGCCTGAAATTGCAAACTCCACAAAATTATCCCTAGCCAAATTGAGCCTGACCCCCATTTGGGAATTAAGACTTAGATTGGCTGGACTAATGCCTTGTGGAAAGAAAAGTGCATATTGTCCAGTTTTGAGAAAGGAAATTATGGGTTGGTGCATATTTACATTTTGTCATATTTTGTAAAGGGATTTATGGCTCAACATATAAATGCACATATTTTTTTAGTATTTATTTATTATTTTCGTCAAAAAAAAAAATCGGAAAAAGAAAAAAATAGAGATGTATATATATAGTGCATGAGCCAAAATCCTTAAGTCTTTTATTCATACAAGTGTTATATTTTTTAGAGGCATATTGGAGTTTGAAATAAGGGTTGATAGTATGGTTTACATTTTTAGTGCATCTTTAGAGCATATTATATAAAGATGAGTTAGGAAAGAGCATTATGGGAGATTGAGCTTGGAAAGAGCAACATGGAAGAGTTATGGTTTGGATATTGTAAGTGTTGAGATTTAGGAGTCTTGATTCCCGAATTATAAAAGCACCACATAGCCAAATAATTCCATACCCTTAATTTCATACCAAGCCCCATTACAACCCCGCCGAATGGAGTCTTCTTTGAAGTCTTCCATTGAGCGAAAGTCCTCCTGATGGTTCTTATTGCATTTTCATAATTGGTTGCGAAGTGGATTTTTATAAATTGCAATGTTTATGAGATTGTGTATGGAATTGAGTTGAGAGTTGATCTTTATAGCCTAAACACATGAGAGTTGATTGCAAACATATTATCCCTGTGAGGTTGGATCAAAATTGCATATGCCTATGGATCGCCTAAATATGTGCTATGACGTTAAATTCACTTGCTTTGCTTTCCTACCACTTATAATATTGCTTTTGACAAGGGCGAAGACTTGAAGGGTGTGTTGTAGGTGTTGGTTATTGCTTGGTTATTGCTTGAGGACAAGCAAGTCTAAGTATGGGGTGTTTTGATGTACATATTTGTACCTCTTTTTATTGCATCTTTTGACTTCATATTTCATTCGATTTCCAAAGAAAAGGTTCAAAAGAATATAAACTTGTGTAAGAATGGGCTAAAGTACAAGAAATAGAGTCTGTACAAGTTTTTGAGCTAACCATGCAGGAATTCGAGCGAAATCGGAGTCAAAACGGAGAAGCCAAGTGAAGCTGAGCAGAGGTCGATATCGACCTTAAACATCGATATCGACCATAGTTGTCGACACGCCTTCTGAGTGTCGAGATAGACCATACAGACCAACCAAGAAGTCATCGATATCGACATACTACATCGATATCGACCTCAATATAGACATCGAGTGGAGCTGGACAAGTCGAGCAGAAACACAGACATCGATATCGACCTCTGTGGTCGATATCGATCTTATCTCGATAAAAGATAGATCCGATTTCGAGAATCGGATTATGAATTCTATCATCAAGGCCACGGATTATCTTGTTTTTCTAGATAGTTAGCAGCTGAATTTATCTTTTCTTTAAAGACATATCCTAATTGTTCGGATAGAGTTCATAGTTTAGATAGAAGTTACAATCCTTGGATAGCAAGGATTAGTAGCCTATAAATAAAGCCCTAGGGGCTGGCTTGTTAGAATCATTCAAGCAAGAAAGACAATAGCAATAAGCAATAGAAAGTTAGAGTTTTTGAGCTTTAAAGTTTCAATCGCTTATGATAGTTGGCGTTGAGATTGTAAAGATTCAAAATTTTCCATTTATGCAAGTTATTTCAATTCAAAGCATGTCTACATTCAACATGAGCGAGTAGTCGCCCTTTCTTCTAGGGTCGGGGTGAGCCCGACTATAGCCATGGTGGTAAGGTTTGGACATCGCTAAAAAGGTATCTTTTATCTCGCTCTACCTTGTGCTTCATCTTTAAATGCGAATTTAAGGAACTCATGTTGTAAAACTTGGGTAGTAATTAGGGTTTCTATTCGAAAGATTATAAACTCAATTATGTCAAAGGTAGACGCAAATTAGGTTAAGTAATTGCAAAATCTCTTTTCCTATTTGTCGGTTTAGGTGAAAGCCTTCTTCTTTATGATAAAATCATGCATCTTTAGTGGATTCTTACTTATTCTATCATGGTTGTCGTCGCGGTAATCCTTGGCTTTGGAAGATTTTTCCTTTCTTAAAGTTTACATTCATATTTGCCCACCGTTCGTTGAGTCATCGAAAAACCCAACACCTTTGTTTAATTATGTTCATTGCTTCTTTTCCCATTCTTAAATCTTCGGCCTTTCTTTGCCGACGAAGAAGTAACCCAATGCAGGAAGACATCGATATCGACCCCGAACGTCGATATCGATCACGCTGATAGAGCGATAGTCTTCTGAGTCGATCTCGAGACTCCTGGGTCACTGCTGATAAACATCGATATCGACCCCAACCTCGAAATTGACCTTCTGTATCGACTGGCGGACTTCTGAGCCAGTCGATTTCGTGGACTAACATCGATATCGACCTTTCCAATCGATATCGACTACCGTTTTTATCTCTACAGGTCTTCTGTTGCAGAAAGCATCGACAACCAAGGTCGACATCGAGGTCTGAGCTCGAGATCGAGGCTTCTGGTCGAACATTTAGGCCGTGTCTTCAACGCTACTAGGATCCCGCTGACTCGCTTCCTCGTGGATCGAACCTGATTCCCTACTACTATAACGGGGAGTCTTGAATTTATTTGAAGAGGCTAAGAGTTGTATTGCTTATATTTTATTATATATTTCGATTCAATTCTCCCTACGTCATGAAGATGCTTCAAGGGCTCAATGTAACCATTCCATTCACCGAAACACTTCATGAGATGCCATCATATGTGAGGTTCCTTAAAGATATACTAGGTAAGAAGCGATCAATTGCTGAGATCGCAGAGGAGTGCAACAGGTTGGGGCTACCAGAGAAGAGAGCGGACCCATGTAGGTTTTCTATCACTATAGGCTTAGGTCAATATCGCTTTAATGCTTTATGTGATTTAGGTGCTAGTGTTAGCATGATGCCTCTGACCATATGGTCCAAGATAAAGATAGGTGCCCTAGAGCCTGTAGATGCAAAAAATTTCATGGCCAACAATATGGTGGTTATTCCAACAGGGATGGTGGATGATGTGCCAGTGCAAGTATGTAAGTTCTTTATTCCTGCTGATTTTCTAATTGTTGATATGGCAAAGGACCCTGCTTGTCCCATTATTTTAGGAAGGCCATTCTTAGCAACCGTGGATTCAAACATAAGTGTAAGAAAAGGATTGCTCTCATTCACGATTAGCGATGAAGTGATACAGTACAAGAATGAAGGGCCTATGGAGGTAAAGTCAATCAAGGGTGTCTACATCACATGCGGGGAAGCAAAGGTAAGAAATATGACACCTGAGGAGCTAGAGAAGAGGGCCATAAAAGCCTAAGTGGAGGAAATCGTGGCAATCTTGAACGAAGGAACCAAAAAGCCACTCGAAATCGACCCAGGTAAGTCGATATCAACTAACATTGTTCAAGATTCTGTGCCAGGTTTTAAGTATGGGGTCGACGTCAGAGAAGACAACTCGAAATCGAGTACAGTGGTCGAAATCGACCAAAACCCTAAGCCTACGTCGACTGAACCAGAAGTGGAAGGAGGAAAAAGTAACTCGATATCAAGTAGTACATGTCGAAATCGAGTAGACCAAATCGAGCAGAATTTCTCCACATCGACAGAACCACCAGGAGCAGAACAGAGGTCGATATCGAGTGATACTGATCGATATAACCTAGACTCAGATAAGGAAAAGGAAAGCTACGAGAAGGTAAGCCAAGGTACGGATTCCTCTTTTTCTATTTCAATCAAAGATTTATCTCTATTTGGAAGAGGTTTGTCTTGGTATGTGCACTTGTGCAGGGTATCCAGTGATGATCCAAGCAAATATGAAATAGGAGATAAGGTGTATGTCTCAAAATCAAAAGCTCATTGGTTCCCAAGTAGGTTCAAAACAAAGAGGATGGATCCCTTTACAGTAAACCGGATCCATCCAGGCGGGATGTAGTTGAGAGACAAGAATGGAGTGTTATTTGAGGCCGAGGCTACATGGGCTCTGTAGATGCCACCTTGAGAGTGTAAAAGGAGAAGTCGGCCTAGCGACTATAAAGTCTAGAGCTTGTAACAAGACAATTAGTTTTTTTTAGTTTTGTTTTGGACACCTTTTGGTTTGTTTTAAGAGTTTATTTTTGTTTTGGTTTTGGTTTTATTTTCTAACGAATTTCAGGAAGAAGAAGTAGTGCAAAAGAGAACTCGATATCGAGTAAAGTGATCGATCGATATCGACTGAGCAAGTCGATTTAGAGGAGCTTGTGGTCAAACTAAGATCACCCTGAAGCTTGAAACCACCAGGAATCGAGTGAAACTGGTCGATATCGACTGGTCCACCCGATATCGACTGCCCTTGCAGACGTCTTCAACTCCTGATTTTCGCGAATTTTTAGTAAGTTTCTTTCTTAACCCTAGTTCTTATACAGTGAGGACATTGTAATATTTATGTATGGGGTGGGGGAAAGGCTTACTTGCATATTTTTAGAATTTTTGACCATGTTTTTAAATTTTTCATAGTTTTTGCATATTTCTTTTTGATGTTTATGCATAGTTTTACATAGAAACTTTAGATATGTTTATCTTATGCATCATATTTTTCGGGAAAAAAAAATTCGCCCCGATCAAAAATTTTGAATAAAAAAGAATAAGTGTCATGGAAGCTTTTATTGAACTCGACGATGCAAAAGTAGATTCATTAGAGATATAACGTGAAATTGCCTAGTTAAGGGAAGTCACAATGAAGTGCGATTTTTTAGAGAAAACCATGAAAGAGAGGTAAAATTTGAAGTTTCTTTTGACATGTGCATGATAAGATGATGGAGGACTTTATAATTTCCATACATGTGCTCAATTTCATATCCTAGCCTTTTCTATGCAAATTTGCATTACACAAGCCATATATGAGCCTTACATTATTATTTCTCCACATACATTACGTATTGCCCATTTTTTTACCTTATACCCTATCCGGGGACTATGTTGAGAATGGAAGTCTTCTTTGGAGTTGTTATATGGAGTTTGTGCATATTATTGAAGTTGTTGGCAGGAATGAAAGAAATATTGAATTATGGAAATTTTAATGAGTGAGAAAAAATTCGATCACCTCAAGAGATAAAGGTAGGTCGGCCCTGCTCGTTGAGATGTTAGTTCGGTGAGATGGGACACAAGGTAAGGATTCCAAAGTACTAAGTATTCGGGGTCATTCATGACACCCATGTTTGCGACTCGCGAGAAGGCAGTGCTAAGGTTAGAGAAGTAAAAGCATTATAGTGAAAAAAGCATTGAGCGAAGAGCGAAAGGTGAGAAATATGATGAAGAAGAAATGTGGAATGAATGTTTGGAAAGAAAGTTTATTTCCTCGGATTTAACACCACATTGCCAAAAAAAATAGCCCACCTTTAGCCTTTTACCAATCTACTCTTCCATAAGCTTGCAAAAAAGTCCTCTTGATTATCAATGCTATGTTGCACAAAATTGTTTTGTGCGTATAACCCTCCTTTTGTGAGTATGATGTTGCTTTTATTCACATGCATGGATATTGTTGACATTAGTACCTTTTTGAGGATGTCAATTGATTGTAGGGACATATAACAATGAATCTATGATGTTGAGGGTTTAGTTTCTTGCCCTGAATGACCATTAAAAGTATTGCTTGGGGACAAGCAAGCTTAAGTATGGGGTGTTTGATGTGCGTGTAAATTTCCATATTTTCCATCTAATTTTATGTCCATTTTGTCGATATTTTCATACATATTGGTTGGGAAAGCATAAGATTAGTGTAGTTTATGTTTATTTGCCAAATATAGAGGTCTACACGAGTTTTTATGTTATTTCACAGAAATCGAGACAAAAGTGGAGAAATTTGGAGAAGAGAAGAAGAGCTGAAAAAGAAATCAAAGTATACTGACGAGTCGAAATCGACCTAAAGACCCGACATCGAGTGGAACAGAACACCAAAAATTGAGCAGACAGAAGAACAGAGCATGTTGACACGGACTGATCGATATCGACATGAAGTGGTCGATATCGAGTGCCCCAAATTGAGTAAATTGATCGAGTTTGAGTGCTAATCCGAGGTCGAGTAGAGCTAGCTCGAGATAGAAGAAGTGAGGTCGATATCAACATGACCTGGTCGATATCGACTGCTGTTGCAGACAGATCCGACGCTGTTTTTGATAGAATTATATCCAAAGCGCTTACATCTATCCTAAGTCGAGATCTTCTATCCATTATTACCAAACTTGTTATCCTTTATGGTGAATTTGATATTCACCTAAAGTGATTTAGTTATTTACTTTATTTTAGTTTTTATCTTAGGAATAAAGATAGATTTTCTTATCCTTTGATAGCGAGGTTTGAGATCTATAATTAGAGGCCATTAGGGTTGAGTTTTATTTCATTCAATTCATCGAAGAACATTCAGTTTTACATATACACGCAGAGAATAGTTAGAGAGAGAGAGAGAGGCCGAGTGGGGTTGTGAGGAAGCGAGAGCGGAAAATTGGCTTTGTTCGGTGTACTCTTTCAAGTAGTTTCTTTTCAATGATGATGATGTCTATGATGATGAGGCGCGAGTAGTTCCCTTACTTATAAGGTCGGTGTGAGCCCGTCGATAGCTATGTAAGTTTGTGCATCAAAGGTATGATTTTTATGCGATTCCGTCTTCTATCCCATATGCATGATCCTTTGCGAGAGTTGAGGAAATTCCTTATTTTTCATTATTGAAGCAAAAGCCAATCATATTGTGAATTTGGATTAGTCATGAAATTGGATAGTAACTTTTAGGTTTTATGCGAGAGCCTCTAATCACCTAGTTGTTGGTAACGAAAGTTATTTGACGGAAAGGTATCATCTTTCATGAATTTGGCATAAGTCTTATATGGTTATCGTTGTGGCATGAATCCCCGATCTTGGAAGCTTTTAAGTTTATTGAGTGATACAAAATCTGAGTTTTTTATTCTGTCAACCCTTCCATCATCATTCTTACTTTCTTCGTACTCTTTTCCGACAAAATTTGGTTGCTATTCTGTTTCTGTTGAAGACTCGATTTCGACTACAAAGGTCGATATCGAGTGGCTGACCCGATATCAAGTGAACAACTTGAGGTCGACTGTGCTTTTGTCTTTTGCCGGAATTTTGTTGGAAATCAACTAGAGTTGTAGTCGATATCGACCAGTCTACTCGATATCGAGTGGTCTTTTGGAGTCGAAATTTGATCGTGTTTGCAAGCTTAGGAACCGCTGACATACCTCCTCGTGGATTCGATCCTGAATTACCCTACCACTACATCGGGAGAGATTCTTGTATTTTACTTGCTTGGACAAAGGAGTTGGTTTAGTTGGATATTTTATTGATATTTTATTTAGCGATCCCTCCCCCTACGAACAATGGTCAATAAAAAATAACATATAATATGAAGATGAAGAAAAATTAAAGAAAGAATTCTTTAGGATTGTTTCATTAATTGACGACATTTGTGAAAACCTTTTATGATGAGAGGTTCATTGTAATAACATTTATATTCTTTTTATTTCATCCCTTTTTACTTCGATACAATTATATCTTGCATCTTATAAGATCTTAGATTCCATACACAGTTGTCGGAGTACCACTTTCCCATTCTCAGAGTTTATCAAGGAATAAATATAAAGTTTTCTTTTATAAAATCATTTATGATACTAACTTTTCTCTACTTACGTTATAAATTTACATGCATATTAAAGAATCGCGAGTATGAATTTCAACTGGTTCAGAGAAGATTAAGGTCAACAACATCTTCTTGGGAGAGGGGGGGGGGGGGGGGGGGGTGAAGCCCAAACTCTCAATGGTTATCCAATGGGAGAAGAGAATGATTATGCCCCCTAAGTGGGTACATGGCTTTGTTGAACAAGTGATTTTCCCCTTAAAGCTTAAATGTCCCCTAGCTCCCATCGAACAACATGGGTTCTACGACACCCGGACCGTATGGCACATGAGCCTACAACCCTAATAGTCACCCTTCGCCATACTAACCCAACCCTATGCCCTATTACCCTCAATCACCTTACCATACCCAGGTTCCCCATATAATGTCTCCTCCACACCCAACATAGTTACATGGGGTCGGCGATTATGACAGATCTAGCTCCTTGCGAAATCCTGTTCAAACACTTGGTGGAAAGACATATAACGAATACAAATACACTGATATTTCATGTCTCTCCAATTTAGAAATAGACTACTATGGGAAGATGACTGAAGAGGAAAGTGCACTAACCTTCCGCACAGTTTTTTATAAAAAGATCCAGGATGTACATGTCCCATAAAGATGGAGAGATGTCACTATCCAAAAGTACAATGGAAGCCCTAATCCAAACGACCACTTGGATCACTTTGTGACATCCATGGGAATGAATGAAACAATGAGCAATGTTCTGTCGATCTTTCACCTCAACCTTGATTACAGGGGCATTGACATAATTTACCAACATTCCACAATATTCAATAGAAATTTTCTCTCAACTGTTGTATTTAAAATCCATAAGACATGAACAATCAGAGTCACTGGGAAGTTTCTTTAGCAGGTTTACCTATATAGTGGTCCAGATCCCTCAATTTAATTAATAGTCCATGATGATAATCCTAATGGGTAATAGACGAAACGAGATTTCAAGGCATACCTATTCAAGAAAAAGCTACCTACGATAAACTCTGCGAGTATATGTCCAAACAAACCCGGCCATGCTATGTAGGCCGTGAGCTCTAGCCTTAGGGCGAATGAAGAAAATTGATGTCCGCTAAAATGACCATGTTTTATGCCTATCTTTTATGCCAATTTCTATCTTATATTTGCATTACGGTTAGGGAATGCTTTTAATTTGTGTAGTATGTTCATTATTACAAGAAATAGAGGTCTACACAAATTTTGGTTTAATTGTGTAGAAAAGGAGTGGAATCGAAGCCGAAACGAGAAGCCAAGAATCGAAATAGAGCAGTCGATCTCGACTCATGCTCTCAACATCGACTGAAGTAATCGACCAGGAACTAAGTACAAAGCATGGAGAAACACCACCTAATGGGAGAGCACTCGACATGAATTAAGATCGACCACATTGGTCGACGTTGACCGAGACAAAAGGGAGCCGAGATCGAGCAGGAAGCAAAGTGCTCGACATCGAGTGAAGCAATCGATGACAGTAACGACGCGTTCGAGCAATCCTAGGTCGAGCAATCCTAGGTCGACGAGAAGTCCAAATGGCCACGTTTTTATTTTTTTCTAGATAGATTTAATCCTTATGGGTGTATTCCTATACCCTAAGGATATAGTTTATTTTCTTATTAAGTTAATATCTTTTCATTATTTGATAGAATTTTAGATAAACCACTTTCACTAGGATTATGACTACTTCTCCTAGGCTAGCTAGGAGTGGTGAGCTGTAAATAAAGCCCTTGGGGGATGGATTTAGCCATTCAATCAATAACAGCAAAAACAATTCAATTCAGTTTTAGGTTTTAGTTTTAGAAGCTTTGGATTTTGGCATTTGCGAGAGCCGACGTCGGCATTGTGAAGACTTCAAAGTTTCTATCTTTTATGCAAGTTATTTCTTTTCTTTCAAGCATGTTCTCTTCTACCATGAGTGAGTAGTCGTTTTTCTGTTAGGGTCGAGGTAAGCCCGACGTTAGCCATGCATGCCTGAGGTAAGTTTGATGTTGATATTTGTTATGTCTTGATCATCTCCTACCTTTTTGTGTTTAGCCCTTATCGAAAGAAAAGGAATTCATGCTACCAACTTGGATTATAAGCATAAAATTGGTAGAGACATTTAGGTTTATTTGCTAAAATATATCTACTTGTTGGTAACAGCGAAGGCTTGTTCCTTTGATGTGATAGTATAATTGTACGTCTTATTTTATCTTATACATGTTTGGTTAACGTTGTGGAGATCCCTTGCCTTAGGAGTTCTTTTTATTATATTAGAACCTTCTTAATTGTTACTTTATACCCTTGGATCTTATGTTTAAAGCTTCTTATTCATGATACGTTCTTCGTCCATCTTTGCCGTTGTTTTTAGCCTCTATTAAGTGGTCGATATCGACTAAACAGGTCGAGATCGACTGCCTTGGATTGATCGACGGTTTCTATGTCGATCGACTTTTATGACTAACTCAATGTCGACTACTCTAGTCGACGTCGACTGCTTTTGCCTTCTTTCTATGCATGTTTACAACACTCGAGATCGACTGCCTTGATCGAGATTGACTGACCTAGTCGACATCGAGAACTCCTGGTCGACTTTTGCAGAACGTTTACGTGAATTACTTCGGATCCGCTGACACGCTTCCTTGTGGATCGATCCTGACCCTTCCACTACAGCGGGGGAGTCTTGAATTTATTTGAGAGGATAGAGTCGATTACTTGGTTTATATTTTTATAATCGATTCTCCCCTACATCAAAAATCCCTTCCATCTCAGAAAGATCGCAAATAAGTTCCAAGCCACCCTTGCACAGAGGGCCTACTTGAACAATATGTGGCCTCAACTACTCCCCTGAGATCCTTTAGCCACCCTTGCACAGAGAGCCAACTCCGGGTTATCGCCCTCCCCCTGATCACATTCCACTAGTCGACTTTCCTATATGTCCCCCTCCCTTCATCCTTGGGGATGTTCATAATATCAAGGAAAAAAACCTTACAGAGGAAATATGTGGCCTCAACTACTCCCCTGAGATCCTTTAGCTTATAATGGTGAGAGATCTTTAACAACCACATGAGATCAACCCAATTCTTAAAAGAGAGGTGGGGGGAATCCTCTACCCCTTTCAGGTGTATCAACACCATAGTGTGTGTGTAGGGGGGGGGGGGGGGTGCTCATCCTTTGGTATGAGCAACTAAGAGAGAATAAACTACGACGGGGAGGGATGTTAACCTCCATCAGAATTGAGTGTGAGGCGAGTGTCTAAAGAGCATGCAATACTCAATTTCTCCTCCACGGATGCTCGCGATCTCAGGATGCCCCATGTACATGACATGAAACATTAACGCATTGGTTGTCAACTGTGATGGACAGAGATAGTTTTATTTAAGAGTTGAACATCCACACGTTGAACTAAATATTCTAGATGGATAAATATGGAGCCCGGATACGCTTCCAAGCATTTTCTGCCCTTAGTGGCCAAACCCAACTCAACTCTCACCAGCCAAAGGAAGATTTGAGCTATGACTCGATGATCTGCCATGTCCAGAATAAGTAGTTCCTTCGACCCCCCCCCCCTCCCTCTTTGTGGCTACTAGAGATACTCAATCTTCAAACAACCAAGACTCAGGTAGGGGTGGGGTTATGAAGATCATATTCATCATGGAAGATGCATTCTGCATTTTCTACAATGTTGAAAGTAAGCATACTTTCTCCAATAACCCACAGGAGCGATCCTCACTTTGATAACAATTTGGTTTGATATTATATGGTCGACTTGAACTAGGGACCTAACCCAAGCCACTGTTATGTGATCACCTATGAAGTTGAGGAGTCATGTGGACTCCGCATAGCTAGAATCTTCCTTCGCCAAGATATTCCTCACCTGTTTTGAGCTACTCCATGTACTTCCGAAACCTTTTAATTTAGTCATATTTTGACCATTGCTGAAAGACCCAGTCATGATAACCTAAAGAAATTACAAGAAGTCTTAAAAATATATGAAAGAATGATCTTAAGAGAGAAAATGAGGGAAATGGGGTTGTTCACTTTTTTTTTTTAATAAAAATCATGAATGAAGATTGAAGGGATTGTTCATGATCACACAAAAGGGTGCCAAATACCTCAAAATATATCATAAACGTATATTATACCGTGAAAGTGCAAGTTGAGCTCGTTAATTGACAAGTTGGCATAAAATAACAGATTTTTTTATTAAGTAAAAATTCGGATGCGAACCCTATCCGACAGCATCCTTTCGGATGAGGTCGATAAGACCTGGGTCAGTGTATAGACGATGAGGTCGATAAGACCTGGGTCAGTGTATAGAGAAGGGGTAGAGGCAACATGAGCAAGGTGTGCAACCTTATCTGCTACGCAGTTGCCGTTACGAAGGACGTGCGATAACGAGACTTCGTAAAACCCAGTGAGTAGAGTGCTAATATCGGACATTATTAGCTCAATTTCCCATGGACATTTGGTTTTAGACTGAAGATGATTGATGATGGTCGGTGAATCGCCTTCAATAATAAGTTTAGGAATTCTCATCTCGAGGGCCCTCAGAACACCTGCTCTTAATGCCAAGGCTTCGAACATTAAAGGGGACTGGTATCCAATAAGTTTACTTCCCATTGCTAATGAGTGCCCTGTGTGGTCACGAATAAGGTACCCTATCGAACTTTGTCATTGGCCTGAGGCAGAACCATCGAAATTTAGCTTCAATCTCCCAGGTGGTGGTCTTTTCCATTGTCTTTTCCATTTATCCCTCTTCCTTACACTCATCCTTTTTTCAGGGGTATTTATTCTCCGTTGTATATCATTTTTATCCTCATTGATGTGCTTTTCTGTTGTACTCCATTCATTAAAATATGAGTCGACAAGCTTTACAAACCCTTCTACTTATATTTGGCGTCTTTTGTTTTTGAAAAATAAGTTTATTACGAACTATCCATATGGTCCACCAGTGAAATGCCAGTTTCTGTTTTTGTTTAGTATCAAGTAATCTGTCTAATTTTGTCATTAATGATTCAATATCTCTTGATAAAGTGATGTGGTCTGTAATTTTTTATTTCACTTTAGTTGATAAACTAGAACAACAGATTGAGTATTTGCATTCAAATAATAGGTGGGTAGTGTCTTCTTCATGGTGATTACAAATGGCGCAATAAGGTGGAATTGCAACACCACGTCTAGAAAGTCGTGCAGTCGTAGGAAGTCCATTATGACAGACTTTCCACATGAAATTCTTAATTTTAGGTGGAACGTTCAAGTTCCATATCCATGCATTATTATCATTTTGTAGTTCTGTATCTTTTATATTAAGTTTATATGCACTTGAAGTCGTAAACCATCCTTTTTTGTCCGGCCACCAATACATTCTGTCCTGTATTTGATTTATCGGAAGGGGAATTTCTGCTATCTGTTGCGCAGTACTACTTGGCATTACCGATCTAAGTTTTTCCAAATCCCATGTCCTGTTTCATATGTACTGATCAACAGTTTCCTCCCAATTGATTTTAGTCGGGTCGAGGCAAATAGTATTGATATTCTTAACTGGAGCCCACTTGTCTAGCCAGAACTTGATAGTTTTCCCATCACCTACTGACCATGCTAGGCCTTCCTTAAACGGCTGGATAAGTTTTCTAAGTTGCGTCCATTGCCATGAGGCATTTCCTTTCTTCTCAAACTTAAGAATTGGCGTTGATTTTAAATACTTATGGTTGACAATTTTGACCCAGCAGTTTTTTTATTCGGCTATTATTTTCCAAATAAGTTTCATTTGTAATGCCTCGTTCATTTCCTTTCTCTTTCGTAATCCCATTCCCCCTTTCGCTTTTGGTTTACATACTTTGTCCCATCCTATAAGGGGTTTATATTGGAGATCTTTATTCCAGGAAAACGTCCTATTGATTTTATCTAGTGCTGAGTGAATTGTCACTGGGAGCATTAAGCTTTGCATAGAGAATAGTGGTTTAGCAGCTAAATTTGAGTTTATTAACATTGACCTACCATGTTGGGATAGTGCATCGGCCCTCCATTTTGATAATTGGTTAGTTGTTTTTCCAATAATTTCTTCAAAAGTGTTTTTGTTCACCCTACCATTAACAATCGGACACCCCAGATACTTGTCCAATTTGACTTGCTTTGATATGTTTAAACATCCTTCAATGGTTGCTATTCTCGATGCAGGTATCCCTAGAGAGCCTTGAAAGACAGATTTATTGTAGTTTACTTTCTGTCCTGACAGTTGGCAGTAATCATCAATGATTTTCTTAACTTTTTCACATGATGTCATATTACCCTTTGCAAAAATGATGATGTCATTAGCAAATGCCAGAAACGGAATTCTTGGACCCGATTGACCGAACCGGAAGCCAATGCCAGATTGGTTGAGATTAGACTCCGGTGTTAGTTTTTTAGCGAGCACTTCTGCACCAAGAACGAAAAGAAACGGGGACAAGGGGTTGCCTTGTCTTAAACCTCTAGAGGGCTTAAAACCCTCTGTTGGCCCATTGTTGACCAATACAGAAAAGGATACTGTTGTTACACATTCCATGATTAATTTGATAACATGGTTACTGAATCCAAATTTTCTTAATACTACCTCTGTGAAGGTCCAATCTACTCTATCATAAGCTTTCTCCATGTCCAGTTTAATAGCTAACCAATCGTCTGTCCCTTTTCTTGACTTAAAAGAATGGAAGATCTCATGCGCGATCAGTATATTATCTTGAATAGCTCTATCAGATACAAATGCTCCTTGAAACGGGTGGATTAACTTACCGATCACCTTCTTGAGTCTCTCTGTTAAAATTCTTGAAATAATTTTATAAATTGTTGAACACAGACTAATGGGTCTATAATCTGTATTTTTAGATGGGTTGTCACACTTTGGCAGCAGAGTGATGAACATATGATTACTCTGTCGGAGTAGTTTTCCTGAGTGAAAAAAGGCTTTGACGAGTTTAATGACATCGGTGCCAACAATGTCCCAGTATGCCTTGTAGAATTTTGTTGTCATTCCGTCTGGTCCAAGGGATTTATTGAGTCCTAAAGACTAGACCGCATTTTTTTATCTCGCTATTAAAAGGCTGTTGGATAAAAGTCATGTTTTCTTCTTCCGTGATAACATGTGGGATTAGATGTAGGTATTCATTTAGAAGTGTCGTATTAATTTGTTCTTTTGAAAATCGTTTCTCGAAGTCATTTTTAATTTCTCCCCTAATATTTTCTTCACCTATAATCTGTGTACCAGAACTTGTCGTGATATGTCTTATTATATTCCTATTTCGTCTCCCAGAAGCTACTCTATGAAAGTATGTTGTGTTTGAATCAATGAGTTTAAGATGTTTTGATTTTGCTCTCTGACACCAGTATTCTTTTTGAAATTGTACTAGTTGTTCTTTTTTCCTAATGAGTTTTTTTTTCGACTAAATTATCCTTACCCGTTCTGGATTTAATATTTGATTGGATACTGATCAGTTCTTTTTCCACTGTTTGTATTTGACGGAAGACATTCCCAAAGGAATTTTTGTTCCATACCTTGGCTTGTCCTTTCAGAAGCTTTGTTTTGTACATTAATCTATACATTGCTGAACCAGTGCACCTGACTTTCCAAGCTTGTTTGACAATGTTCCTGAAATCCTTCCTCTGTAGCCACATATTTTCGAATTTAAACGGTGGAGGCGTAAATTCTCGTCCAAAAGTTAGGCAGATAGAGATGGGGCCATGATTAGACCCCGTAAAAGCTCCGTTAAATGTTACTAGGTCTGGGAATGTTTCAACAAACTCATGTTGAACTAGGACTCGGTCTAATTTTTCCCAGATGGTATCCCCCCCGTCCCCTTTTTTCCTCCATGTAAATTGATTTCCTGAGGATGGGATCTCTAGCAAAGAGCATTGATTTTTAAATTGATTTATTCTAAAATATCTAGCTTGGCTATTCGATACTCCCCCAAGTTTTTCATTGCTGCTACTAATTTCATCCATAGCTCTTATCACTAAGCAGGGTAGGGGTTCGCTAGTGACTATATTCGAGAATTCACACCAGAAGTTGTCTTTATCATATTCATGGGGGGGAACATAGACAAAGAATATTATTCCTGTGAAGTTTTTGTCTAAGCATGAATATTTTACACGAATCACTCTCGGTAGCACCACGTCGACCTCAATTGATTCGTTTAGAAGAACGTTCTCATTCCATAATAGTTCGATTCCGCCCGTTCTATCATTCCCAACTGACCAAATAGCATTATTGAAACCACTCGATTTCCACCTCTTCTCCTGAGGGATTTTGTTTGTTCTGAATTCTGCCACTGCCATTAACGAAATGTGTTCATTAATACGCATGGCTCTAAGATCTGTCCAAATATTCGGCTTTCCTAAACCTCTAACGTTCCAAAAACAGGTTTTCATTATTTTATTGCCCAATCCGTCAGAAGTCGAGGGTGCACTGCTTCTGACAGAAAAAGATAATTCTCATTTGGATTGTAGTAAGATAAATATTTCCACTTATAATGCACACTTGGACGTGTCACATGTGCTTTTCTAAGGCACGCCTCAGTTAAAGATTTTGTGTCTAACATAAAAAATGTACTATTAGAAAAAACGAGGCTAGCCAATAATTGCTTAAAAAACGAGGTTGTGTATGAGCACGAACAAACCAAGGTTTTCTCCTTAATATTCTTGTAGAAAGATAATTGATGATATTGGAAAGTGTATTCCATAACCACATCTGAATCGAATTATAGAGTATAGTAGTTCTTTACGATGATTTGTTGCAATTCTAACCGATCTTGTGGACCACCAGGTTTGCCTTATGTAAAGGAGTTTGTACCTATAGCCATTCTTATTACTTAAGAGAAATGTTGTCTCCCTAAACGTTCTCCAGATCTGTTGCTTTGATAGATATGGAGAAGGAAAGCAACCATTTATGTGACAATTAAGGTAGGAACTCCAACTTGAAACCATAATTTTGGTCTTTCCTAATAACTGGAGTGGGAGTGGTTAGTTCGTTAGTTAAGATACTTAATTCAAAAACTATCCTATTTATTTTACTCATTATGATTACCAATTGATCCACTGTTATTTGCCCAAAAGGTGTTTGAAGCACATAGTTATTAAAAGAAATAGATTCATTTGGAATTACTAATGCAAAGTCTTCAGTTACCATCCATTGCATTTCATAGATATACAACATTGCATATGGAAATGATCTTCCTAAGCATACATTCATGATCTAGAATAAAATTATACTGCCATATCCGCATATTCCACCCTTGATCCTTCAAAGCAAAACAAACCAATTGGAGGGTGTGATTACTACAAACTACTACATCACAGGAACTGGATTCTGAATCATGCCACTGACAAGACGATTTTCTACTAACCAAGGCTGGAAGATGCTCCAAACCGCCAAAGAACATCAACTAATTGCCACTATTGAAGATACTACACATGCTTCCCCTTTTTGCTGCTCCCACCCATCAGAGTTAATGTGGAGCAAGCCGAATCTCCTTCCTCGATCTTGATTTTGCACTTCCCAGACTCAGACCTCGATGTTGCACTAGTTTCCAGTTGCTCAGATTCTCTTGCCATCGCAGGAGAGGCAGCTGTAGTGACAAAGTGTTCTTGGACAGAGGCAGCAAGACACTCAGGACGACTCAGATTAGGCAAAATAAATTCCACTGAAGGTGGCACATCAACAAGTATAGCTTCATAGTCGTCTTGAGTGAAGCCTGGGTCAGCAAGCCCTTCCTCCACCAAGATATCATCAAGAAACGCTTCCTCATCAATCTCTAAGACATCATCATTGTCTGCAGGCCAAAAATCAAGATCGGGTTGCAATTCCTCCTTTAAAGCTGGGTTCTCATCATTTGGGGGTAATGCAGCAGGCAGGGGAAGCATCTTAGAAAACACAGCATCAAGGGCCTCAAGAGCAAACATCACAGCCAGCTCAGACAAGGGTGCTTCAGCCTCCACCACCACAGGACCACCAGAGTTGGTAGCAGACACCTCAGCACTTTTCTAAGTAGACTTAGGTGAAGAGGATTCAGTAGAAAGAGAGACATTCTTACCAAAACTCAGCAATAGATCAACTTTGGAGTGCCCAAAGGTAGGAGGAGGCACAGATTTCCTGCCTACCACCTTAACCCACTCATTACCATTGGTATCCTCCTTACCATCCTCTGAAACTAGGCCCTCAGCCGCAGCAGACTTGTTTGAAGCCAAAGGGCAGGGAGCATTACAAAGCAACCGACGGGGGAAATCATCAAACGGATGGTCCAATGCACCACAGCTTCCACATCCAGATGGGAAATCCTCAAACCAAATAGGGAAGGATTCCACCTCCCCCAGCTCATTAACAACAAAGATACTCCTTCCTGAGACAAGAGTAATATCAATGGAGACACAAACCCGTGGATAGGAATCTGGCACCATTTAAGTAAAACGCAGAGACTCTGATCACTTGACCAAGACCATTTTCCTTGAAAACTATAATAATTTCATCATGAACATATTTAGGTGGGAGACCCGAAAACCGAATCCAGAGATCAAGAGTGGTAATTGGCTCAGCCCACGGATCAAACTCCAGCCTCCATGGCCGAAGAAGGATCAATTGACCCGACACGTGGTAGGGACGATTGTCCCAAACCAAGGCCCGATCATTAGCCACATCAAATCTTAATTCAAACCAGTTGTTAGCAATCGGAATCAACTGGAAACCGCCATACAAAAACTTCCACACATACCTGATTTTTTTCCTCACATCTTTGGCCTCCATTGGATCACCAATAATCGTCGTAAATAGTGAAGACTCGTTTAGAATATATATGTTCTCCTGGACCCTTCCTTGGAGAGCAATCAATTTTTCTCTATTGATTGTCTTTCTCTTGAACTTCTTCTCGGCCTTTTTTCCGATTGGCTTCTTGTGATAGAATAACACATTTGTTTATCTGCAAAGTAATTATTTCTTCTTTAGATATCACTTTTTTAATTAGAAAAAATGTTTGATGTTGATGTCTTGATAGATATCAGATATCGATATCAATATCGATATGCGTTCCCTATATACACCATAAATGAACGTTCAATTGGATGTTGTGACGATATCCAAATCGATGTTTTACAACGTTAAATACGACGTTGCTGCTAGAGTTTTTAGTTTCCCTTGGAACAAAAAAGTCAAACATTCTAACAACATTGGATCTAACGTTGTTACAATGTCAAATTAGACATTGCAGACTGGAAGCCCAATGGGTTCGATCGAGCTTGGTTAAAGAAGTACAACGTCCAATTGGACGTTACATACAATGTTTAATTGAACATTGCAGTAAAACGTGTAATTTGACATTGTAAGTTCAGTTGCACTACAACGTTTAATTGAAAGTTGCAGTAAAACGTCTAATTCGATGTTGTAAGTTCAGTAAGTTTAGCAACCCCTATAAAAGGGGGATCATGGTCGCATTCGAAAATGTAACACAACAATGCCACATTTCCTTTCTTTCCATGGAGTAGGTTAAAACTGAAAACTACGGATCGACCCCCTACATTGATTTTGTAATCAAATGTGTTCAGTACTCAACACTCCATGAGAACTCACACTGTGCTAGTCACCATCCATAATAACCTATGCCATTCATCCTTGCACATTGTTTTGAGTCGAGTGTGAAAATGACACTCACATCTCCGCACCCATCCAGTTCGAGTGCGCGCACTACACCTATTTTCATCTCGACATCCTTAGGGCATATTACTCGAGGATTGGGGACCTTCTCCTTCAACGTATTACGTCGTTCTTCCCTGATGTAAGCATGCATGACCACATTGACATAACTCAGCATGTAGGGATGCTTGTGAGGGAAGCAAATACTGAGGTGTGGAACATTGCATTCAACAAGTTAAAGATTCAAATCATTCCTAAGATAAACTAATTAGAACTTAGTTGATTGTTAAAAAAATGTTGTTGTTATCAATGTTCTAAAAACATTGTTGTCTCTGTTTGTTTAGTACCATTGTTGTCTTTCCTAATCGTTATCCACGAAGTTAAGCGTTGACATGTGAATGCTTGTTGTTGTGAACATGTAGAAACCATCAAAAACAATCATTCAAACATAACGAACTAAAAAATAACGTATAATCAAAAGATATGGACAATCCATCATAAAAACCACAAAATCGAGTCTACCTAGTGAAAAGATTCAATTACGCTCATGATTTGCTCGTACAAATTATCAAACTAAGCATGTCCAATCAATGCTTGAATACCTTATGTCATCTCGTGGAAGCGGTGCAAATGCTCAGCTGGGTCGATCAGGTCGTCTGGGTTCCTAGGCACCGTTAGTGGATCATTAGGTCGTATGAATGTCGTGGGCAATACATGGCCTTGACTCTCGAATTCGAACCAGGCTAAATAGTCAGCTAAGATGCCTCCCTGACAGCTCTCGTAGGCCCCATGGTGACCAGTGACAGGGTAGAATCTATCAAGCATGCTTTACATCACACAAGCATGCTTAACAACTTATATAAGAAAATGCAGTAATGGCACCCACAGAATGCCAAGTGGCATATCCCTCTCCTACTCCACCACCCACCGGAGGTGGTGACTAACCGCGGCCGTTGTCCAATCAATATCATATAGAATCAATCTCATTCTCAATATCAAATTCAAGGCTCATATTCGCTTTTCTTTCTCATGCTTTCTCATAATCATAATGACTCGATTAGGTACGAATTGGATGGGGCATAGTCACCCTATGACCCTAGCAAGTCTCTAGACTCACATTTAACGGTTGTTCTAACAAACGCATAGAGAATTCATGTGCTCAAACATTTCTGTAAATCCTAAGCATGCTACTACATGAATGCGGGATGATTGCACCTAACATACTACTTGACATCTAGGCATGAGAGTCCCAATTTTATGTGCGCAAAAATTGCCATATTTTTCATATACTTTTACTTCGATTTCTTCTATATTTGCATGCATATTGGTTGGGAAAGCATAAGATTTGTGTAGTTTATGTTTATTTGCCAATTATAGAGGTCTACACGAATTCTCGTGTTATTTCACAGAAATCGAGGCAAAATTGGAGCAATTTGGAAAAGAGAAGAAAAGCTGGAAAATTACTCGAAGTCTACTGAAGAGTTGAAATCGACCAACTAACTCGACATCGAGTGGAATTGAACACTAGAAATTGAGCCAGAAGAAGAACACTGCAACTCAACACAGACTGGTCGATATCGACTGAAAGTGGTCGATATCGAGTGCTCCAAATCGAGTAAAAGATAGAATTGTATCTTAGGTGACCTCAACCAAATTGTGATACCAGCAGATAAGTCGGGTGGTATTATTCCAGCTCAAAATCGATTTAAAAGATTATCTACAATCAGACTTGATCTACTCCTTCATGAGATTCCCACCCATGGGGGCGCGTATACTTGGTAGAAAAAGAAATCTGGTTCTCAAAATAACAGCTTTGCCAAACTTGACCGTTTGTTGGCTCAAAATGAAATTATTGCATCTTATGACGGGCTTAGGGTTAAAATCCACCCTTTCACTACTTCTGACCATGCGTCTATATCAATTGATCTTAGGGCACAAACGCACGTGAATAAGCGTCCATTCCGTTTTGAACTTTTGTGGACAACTAAACTAAATTTACAAACCTAGTTAAACAAGCATGGCGACTAAACTCGTCGGGATCTTATATGTATAAATTGGTTAAGTGTACCTCCTTGCTTAAATCTCTAGCTAAAAAATGGCATAAGCGCACTTTTAATAATATACACAAGTAGGTGTTCCAGACGGATGAAAAATTGCTGCAACTTCAGCAATCTTTACTTATAAACCCCTACACCTATGATTTCGAGCTACATAAACGCATTCTGAACAAAAGAGAGAGTATACTGGACTTCCAAAGACGTTACTGGAGCCAAAGAACCAAAGTTAAACACATTAAACTTAACGATACAAACTCGGCATATTTTCACCGTGTGGCAACAGCAAAGCGAGGTAAAAAATTGATCAAAGGTCTAACAACAGATTCAAGTATTAGACTGACAGATGACAACTCCATCCGGGATGAATTCGTAAAGATCTTCACCTCTCGATTTAAATCTGCCTATCAACACAATCATTCCTTTGAAAATGACCTCAACGTTATTACCAAAGACATTACACCTACAGATAATCGCTTACTTATGGCATCAGTGTCCAATGCAGATATTAAAACTACTCTTTTTTTAATCAAGGCAGATAAGACACCGGGACCCAATGGGATGCCGGCGGGTTTCTATCAAAATTACTGGAACATTATAGGACCCTCAATCATTAAAGTTGTCAAAGCCTTGTTCCAATCTGGAAGGCTTCTACGACAAGTCAATCACACTTTCATTACCTTAATACAGAAGCAGAAAAACCCTGAAACGGTCAATCATTTCAGACCAATTAGTCTCTACTCGACTATTTATAAAATCATTTCAAAGGTTCTGACTAACAGACTCACGAAAGTATTTGACAAACTTATACATCCGTTACAAAGTGCCTTCACAAAAGGCAGATCAATTCACGACAACATCCTAATAGCTCATGAAATCTTTCACTCTCACAAAATCTCCAAAGCAAAAGAGGGCTTTGTGGCTGTAAAACTTAATATAGAGAAGGCATATGATAGGGTCGAATAGCTGTTACTCTTTTCAGTCATGAGCAAATTTGGCTTTGACAACAAATTCATTCTTTGGATCAAAGAGTGCATTCAAACAGTTTCTTACTTAGTACTTATAAATGATGAACCTTCGACACCGATGATTCCATCAAGAGGTCTTCGACAGGGTGACCCTCTGTCATCTTTTCTGTTCATCCTCACTTCGGAGGTCTTAGCTAGAACATTACAACAAAAAGCAATGGATAACAGAGACCTTGGTTTCTCCTTCGGTAGAGGGGGTTTAAAGATCCCCTTTCTTGCTTTCGCCGACGACATTATGCTTTTCGGGAGAGCAAATAAAGCAACCTGCAATCAAATGACAAAAACAATCGATCGATTCTGTCAAATTTCGGGACAAAAAGTTAATTTGCAAAAGTCCAGTTTCCAAGTCCCCCCGACGACCTCGACCTCTGCAATACAAACAGTAGCCATAAACCTGGGTATTCCAAGGTCGAATAATCTCAAAAAGTATCGGGCATGTCCTATTATTAACGGTATGGTCGATCGGGATACTTTTGCCGAGGTGGGGCTTAAAACTAAGCAACAGCTGACTAAGTGGAAATCTTCATCCCTTTCAGCTGAAGGCCGAAAGGTACTTATAAAAGCAAATTTGAGCTCAAAATTGATATTCTTAATGCAAGCGTTCCTTCTACCGTCGTCAATTCTACATGAGCTCGATAAGATTTATAGACAATTCTTTTGGAATATAGAGGCGAATTCGACCCCTCTCATTAACTGGGACAAAATATGTTCAGATACTCTTTCTGGGGGTATGGGGATTTACGAAGCTGAAACAATGAATCTAGCACTTCAAATGAAGCTGCTCTGGAAAATTATAGCCGAACCGAACAATATTTGGGTACGGTTCATCTCACACAAATATCTGAAAGGAAACCAGTTGATGGATTACGCCAAGAAAGGCAACACATCGTGGCAATGGTCAAAACTAATTGAATCTTTTCAAGGAGGGCCTTCACTGGTCTATTGGAAACGGAAAAACTGTAAAGTTCTGGTCGGACAACTGGACCTTAAAAACACCACTTAAAAAGTCTGCCCTTCGACCAATTGAAGCGCAAATCATAAATTGGACGGTGGATCGTTTCATCTCTAACACAAATACTTGGAATATTCCTAAGTTGCACGCGGATTTAGGAAATCTACTCACACCAAACATCATTTCGCTAATATGTGCATTCAAATTACTTGTCCATATGTTCGAGGACCGCCTTTTCTGGGGTCCGAGCATCAACGGCTGGTTCTCAACTCATTCTGCAGCAACGTACGCTCATCCCAAATCACTCGGGTGACCCCAACTATTTATGCAATTGGATTTGGAAACTAAACATTCCTTATAAGATTAGACACTTCTTGTGGAAGATTTCGAGAGACGGATTACCCACCTCAGACAGATTACGAAAATCCCATATCGTTGTACCCTTGGGTTGCAGGTTCTGTGGCTGTACTGTAGAATCTGCTTCCCACCTACTAACGGAATGCAATACTACTCTCTCATTATTACAAATGCTACACATTAATTTACCCACAAATATGACAACTACTGATACCAACAACTACAATACAATGTTGAACTGCATTTTTACATCCTGCGGCCGCTCCAACATGAATAAATTAGTCATAGCATGGTGGGCTCTTTGGTTTTTTAGAAACCAAATAGCTTTTCAACATATTAGTAACCACTATTACAACGATTGCAACTCTTTATCATTCCACCCAACAAACTTGGTCTACTTCCACAGAAACTGCATCCACGGATGGTGATAACTTCTCGTTTAGTATAAGTCAAGTTTCGGATATTACGACCAACCAAACCCACCAAGGGATACATAGTAGACGAAGTGCCAGTTGGAATAAACCACTAAGAGAATACTACAAACTTAATTTCGATGGGTCTTACAGTCATACGGACTCTGGCACTTATGGCTTTGTCATCCGTGATCACAACGGAATCATTATTGATTTCGGCGCTGGACCGTGTGACAACAGCTCTGCGGTTTTCGCCAAAGCTTTGGCTCTCCGTATGGGTGTGGCTAGTGCTAAGACTCTAGGTTTACAAAACTTGCTAATGGAAGGAGATTGTCTGATCATCATCAAAGCTCTTCTGGGGAACTGGTCTTACCCCTGGAATATCAAGCTTTTGATGGCCGATACTCGTGTTGATTTAAATTCTTTATCTCACGTTTCTATTCGTCATATTTTCAGGGTGTCCAATGTTGTGGCTGATAGGATTGCGCGTCTGGCCTACAGTTCCCCTGCCGATGATAGCATGGTTGCCGATGCAGAACTTTGTGTTCTCGTCCGCGCGGACGCTCTAGCATGTAAGTCGGGTCGCTGGCGTCCTCGCTTCCAATATATATATATATATATATAGGATAGATCATGTGTAAGCAAGCCTTACTGTGTAATTCGTGAGCAAATCTGGAGCGTCGGATTAAGAAGATCAAACGGATGAGATTAAAAGTAACTTGTGAACAGTGACATTATTCGTAGGTACCAAGTGATTATTCGTATGTACATACATATGAATAATCCTTTGTTGCATACAAATAATTACATTTGTTCATACATACGAATAATTACATTATTATACACGAATAAACGCTTTGTACCTACGAATAATTTTTCTGCTCACAAATTACACCGTAAGGGTTGCTTACACGGAATCCAACCTCTATATATATATATATATATATATATATATATATATATATATATATATATATATATATATATATAGATAGATAGATATATGTTTATTAGGAAAGAATTCCGTATAACAAATCTACGCGATAACATGTCAAAGAGTGTGTAGAAGGGGCCGGGGGCATGTGAAAGAGTGAATCTTGTGCTCGGCGAGATTCGTGGACGCTCTTAATTAAGCTGATGGAGCATCATGTGCTCCTCCATCATATCATCTTCAGATGTTAATTATAAACGAGGAGGCAAATCAAGCTCTGCTGATTAACTTGTTTTGATTTATAGTAGTACATTTTTTCTTTGTTTCTTTCAAATATCTAATTGATTAATTGAGCTAGCTAGGGACACCAAATTTATATCTGTTGTCAGAAATTGTTCTTACTTCATTCATTATTTTTTCAATTTCGTATATATTGGATCGTATTAATTGTGTAAATTATTTAATCAACATTATCACTGTTTTTTGTACAGGATATTAATAGTATCCATTAATCATTAATACTCCCTCCTTTAATTAAAAATTGACGTTTTACTATTCATGCACGTTTTTTAAGTTGTTAAAAACTATATAAAATATTAACTTATTTAATATATTTTTTTAATAATTTCATATTTGTTACTATTAAGTATCAATTTATAAAAACAAATTTCAAAAAAAGTTAATATTTCATATAGTTTTTATCATTCTAAAAAAGCGTACATAAATAGTAACGACAAGTTTTAATTAACAAAGGGAGTATAATATATTGACAAGTTTTAATTAACAAAGGGAGTATATATATATATATATATTATATATACATATTGTGCAAGCTAGTATGAAAATTTTGTGATTGTAATCCTTCAAACTAGATCGATTATCATCTATATCTATATTTATAGAAAAAATTTGCCAAACAGGCACTTTATTTGGACAAATTAGAGAATTGTCCTTTTTTTTGGACAAATTAGCAAAATGTCCCCTTTATATACTAATTCTCAATTTTTTTTATCTGATAGTTGCCGGTGCCCCCCATCGTCTCTCAAATTTCTCTCTCCGCTCCCGATTGAAGGCGATGGAGGTCTCGATCTCTCCGGTGCCGGAGCCGCTATCTGGTGGCGAGCGAGCGGCAGAGCGAGCGAGGGAGGGAGCGAGCGGCGCGAGCGGCGAAGCAAGCGAGGGAGGGCGCGAGCGGCGGAGCAAGCGAGGGAGGGCGTGAGCGGCGGAGCGAGCGGCCGGTGCGAGGTCGATCGAGCGAGCGCCGGATCCGAGATCTCCTCGAGCGACTGATTCCAAAATTGCTCCGCCGCTCATCCTCCTCTTCAGATCGCTGCTTGTTTAATTAATTGATCATCCTCCTCTTCAGATCGCTGCTTGTTTGATTTTCGGCCTGAGGCAACTTCCCACTGTATATGGCTCTTTTTATCACCCTCTTCAATTCATCAGTGTTGTTCAGGAGCTTTTCTCCTTCATATCGGCCTGCTTATATATGTCTTCTGCACTTGCTGTTCAGCAAAATACCCTTTCATGTTGCTCTCACTCAGAGCCCTCGCAGCCAGCACAGCAGATGATGTGTTTGAGCATGATCCGCGTATATGGCTCGCATCATTCACAGACAAAGCAGGGGCTACACTGTTCAATTCCTTTGATTTAGTGTGTTGGTTGGCAGTCACATTTGCTTAACAGTCTTTATATCACTCTTTACTTTTGAGGTATAAATCAGAGCGTTTTTTTTTTCGTTTTCGAAATTGATCATTGATATCTGCTTGACTGCTTCTGCTTTAGTTGAATTTCTATGAAATTGTTCGAAATTAGAGGTTTGATTTTACCAAATGCTAGTGCTACTAGATTATAAATGGTTAGATATATGACTGTTAAGCATTAGAATTTAGCGAATTGATTACAATTTTTGGTTGGGGTGATGATGATGCAGTTACAATGCAATTGAAAGGAGGGAATTGTGCAAAGGACGTAAAGAAGGGGGCAAGGAATCAGCTATCCCTGTGGCTGCTTAGGAGGAACAGGTAATCACCCACAATGAAATGTTATTTTGCATATGGTATTAGAATTAGGTTTAGGAAGCTAATTTGTGAAATTGAGACAGAGAGGGCCTTCTACTTCTCGAAGCTCAGAGATATTGAGATGTTGTGCCAATGTCCCGAAATCGAAAAAAAATTCACTTAAATTCACATAGGTTATATCAATAACCTTTGTGAAAACCATCAGCAAAGCTTTGGGTTCGCATGTCTAGATTACACTTCTTTCTTTCCTCCGGCTTGTGTTCATTGAAATTGGCAATATTTAGAGCAAAAAGTGCATTCAGGCTCCACCCTTTCCTACTATGAGGTTGTTATTGGTTGTGTTTTCGTTCAAATGCAATATTTAGACCAAAAATCTTCTACTTAGGAGTACTTGACATTTGAGTTCTTAGGCCAGAGTGCTTTTTGTAGTGATAATGAGCTTCCTTTATTCTCGTCCTAGGGAATATGTGCCTTAATTTCTGTCAAATTTTGAAGTTAATGTTGAACTCCATTTGTACGGAATAATTATGAGCATACTGTCATATAAATGGTATTAGACTATCAGTATTCAATCATTACTTCTACCTTGATGCACTTTCTGGTCATGTTGATTTGAGAACTTCATGTGCCTGACCTTCTAGAAAGCTTTCATTATTCCGTACAAATGCTATCTGTATACCTGGCTGATTAGTTTAAGTAAATATTATCAACTTCTCTGTGTGCAGGCTATGAATTTCTTTGCTGGTCTATTGTTGCTTCTAATGCCTGAGGAGAATGCCTTTGCCGATCTTGACTGTGTCTCCAGCGGAGAGCAGTTTGTCCGATCTTCTTGTTCGGAAGCCAGTCCTCCTCTTCTCATGGTTGGTGCCTTCGGCTCTTTCATTCGTTAATTTACTGAATGCGATGGTTTTGTGCAATCAAATATAGGATTTTTGCAAAATCTGTTGATGGTCAATTTTAGTATCAATTGCAATGGAATGTGACATAGATACCACACTAGAGGGGTTATATTTGGTTCCTCTTTGTTCAACAACTGGTTTGGGTTATCTATTCAATGTTATATAATTAAAGCTGGTAGTATAGGACCATAGGTAATAATGTAAGGAACTTGTCCTCAGTTATTGAAGATGGTTCCTTTGTTCTATGGCTGGAATCATTTGTCTGCAACAACTCTTTGAAGAGTTGGAGATTGGAAATTAATGTTGCTTTCAAGTGAGCAGGCCTAAAATATCACGTTAATGACAAAGGGTGTCGAAGATAAAGTCGCTCATGTCTACTCTCCGATGCTATGACATATCAGTGGTAGCAACTGCTGCTTCCCTTGTAGCACCTGAGCTCGAACGCCTCCCTCATTATCATTGATACTCACTCTCTAAAGGTTTGTTTCCTGACACTTGTCTTTCCTTTGTTCAGTTGTGTCATCTACCCGTTCTATGTGTTGGCTTGATCCTTTTACATTGACCTGCATATGATGACACTGGCTAATGTCCAATACAGCTTATAGATCAATAATCAGTTGTGTCATCAACATGTTTTATGTGTTGTCTTCGATATTACTTTGATTTTCTTCACCACATGGATTTTGTCTCTGTGCAATAATCAGCTGCAACTGTAGGAGGATCACACCTCATGGACAACAACTTGATTCGATGTGATTGGTATACCTTCAAAAACGGAGTCAGGAAGAGGTGAGAGTGAAGATGAAGAAGAGTCGTTCCGCCGAAAGTGATTTCGAGGCGTTAGTCAATCCAGTGCAAAATTAAGGTGAAGATTATGTATCAAGTCTCTCTGTACGAAAAAAATGACTTCTTTAGAATTGCTTGCTCCTCATATGAGCTGATTCAGATTTGCAGATGTTTTTTTTATGTTGGATCGTTGAGAATGTAATTTGCAATCGTGTCAGCATGACAGATAAGCTTGCTTCTTTCGTCAATTTTGGTACAATCCATATCTGCAGATAATACGCCTCAAAACTATGAAGCAATTGCACATACATACAGTCTTGTGATAATTTTTTTCTCAAGCCAAGGTAACTACTGATTGAATTCAGTCTGAGCTTCGTAATGAAGGGATTGAGTTTGCTTGTAATTTTATTGAATTTGCGGCTAACAGTGATGAGCATTTCTTGGGTCAAGCTCACAAGTTTATTGAATGTGAGAGATATCAAGTTCTTAACCATGTCAGCATTAACACCAATGGCTGATACTCCTAATAAAGTGCAGTTGTGCAACTGTAAAGTGCAGTTGTGCAATTGTAAAGTCCAGTTGTGCAACTGTAAAGTCCAATTGTGCAAGTATAAAATACAGTTGTGCAATTGTAAAACTGAAAAGTGCATTTTAGTTTGAAAAAGTAAAAATATAAAACTGAAAAGTGCATTTTATAACTCAAATACAAAACTGAAAAATGATAAAGTGCAATTTTAGTTTGAATGTGCAATTTTGTGCATGAATAAGATTATGAATAGGGGTGTTATGTGAACACGAGCCGCTCGGATTCGACTCGAAAAACTCGGCTCAAGCTCGTTCACATTTACAAAACGAGCTGAGTTCGAGCGGGTTCCTGAGCTTGAATCGAGCCCGAGCCGAGTACGAGCCCGAGCTCGAGTAGCTCGTATAACTCAGACTATTTTGCTCTTGGTTTTTTCCCTTTAGTTTTAATGTTTTAGGGTTTCTCTGTCGATTACTCCAATGTTTCTGTCTCGTTCCTCAGACCTCACTGCCTCAGTCAATCCTCTTCCTCTCTTCTCCTAGGCCTTCGCCTCCCCTGAGTTTCGTCGCCGCCAGCCACCTTGAGTTTCGCCGCCGCCTAGGCCTCGTATTCGGTGTCTGCCTCCTCCTCGACTCCTTTTCAAACGTCAGCCGCCCTAAATCTAATAAGTTTGCCCCTCCTCCAGTCCTCTATCAGATCTCGTAATTATCAGATCTCGCCCCTTGTTTGTTTTAGGGTTTCTCTATCAATTATTCTTCGCCCCTTCTCCATTAGATCTCGCCCCTTGTTTGTTCAGTTGTTCATCGCCCAATCACCCCTCCATCAGATCTCGGTTCTACTTCGATCCGCCCTTTGTTCTTTACCCCTCTTGGCTCCTCCATTAGATCTTGTTCAATTGATGGCTCTCGTTCAGTTTTTTCTAATGAATTTCTGATGTCTATGGTCGATGGTCTATATACAATACCGATTGAAACTTGAAAGCGCTCGTTCAGTTGCACCTTGCACTTTTTTTATTGTTTCTAATCATTTGTTTTTATTGTATTTTATTGTTTTGATTGGTATTGTAGTGATTACAAACTTTGAATAGGTATTTTATATAATTTCATATTTAGAGATTACAATGTAAAAAACGAGCTCAGAAACGAACTTCCAGCAAAAAGAAGCTACAACAATAACACGAGCTCAATCAAGCTCGAACAAGCTCTCGAGCTCGAGTTCGGCTCGAGAAAAAACGAGGAAAACGAGCTCGAGCTTGTTCAAATACTCGCGAGCCGAGTTCGAGCACACTTCTAAGCTCGATTTTGAGCCGAGCTCGAGCTCGAGCTCGAATATAAACGACCTTGGGTTGACCCAACAAGTCAAGAGCAATATTATAAAACTGAAAAGTGCAATTTTATAAACTAATATTTGCACAAAACAATATTATATTTGCTCAATATAAACTTATATTTGCACACCAATATAAAAATTCAAAAAGTGCTGACACGGGTAAAAAAAAAAAGTGGAATTTTAGTTTGAATGTGCAATTTTAGAACTTAAATGTGCAATTTTAATTTGAAAAAGTGCAATTATATGAATGTGCAATTTTAGAACTTAAATGTGCAATTTTAATTTAGAACTTATATTTGTGCAACTGTAAGGTGGAAATTTGCACAACATGGTCTTATTTTTGCTCATCAATAGACTATAATTGCACAACATGGGGATTGGTGGAATTTTGCTCAACATGATCTTATTTTTGCTCAACAATAGATTATATTTGCACAACAATTGAGACATGTGAAATTGTGCTCAACATGATCTTATTTTTTCTCAATATTATTTTATACTTGCTCAATAGATTATTGCACAACATGGTCTTATTTTTGCTCATCAATAGACTATAATTGCACAACATGTGGGATTGGTGAAATTATGCTCAACATGTTCTTATTTTTGCTCAACAATAGATTATATTTGCACAACAATTGAGACTTGTGAAATTGTGCTCAACATGATCTTATTTTTTCTCAATATTATTTTATACTTGCTCAATAGATTATTGCACAATATGGTCTTATTTTTGCTCATCAATAGACTATAATTGCATAACATGTGGGATTGGTGGAATTATGCTCAACATGTTCTTATTTTTGCTCAACAATAGATTATATTTGCTCAACATGGGGATTGGTGGAATTTTGCTCATCAATAGACTATATTTGCTCATCAATAGACTATAATTGCAGAACATGGGGGATTGGTGTAAATTTGCTCAACATGATCTTATTTTTGCTCAACAATAGATTATATTTGCACAACAATTGAGACTTGTGAAATTGTGCTCAACATGATCTTATTTTTTCTCAATATTATTTTATAGTTACTCAATAGATTATTGCACAACATGGTCTTATTTTTGCTCATCAATGGACTATTATTGCACAACATGGGGGATTGGTTGAAATTTGCTCAACATGATCTTATTTTTGCTCAACAATATATTATTTTTGCACAACAATTGAGACTTGTGAAATTGTGCTCAACATGATCTTATTTTTTCTCAATATTAATTATTTTATAGTTGCTCAATAGATTATTGCACAACATGGTCTTATTTTTGCTCATCAATAGACTATTATTGCACAACATGGGGGATTGGTTGAAATTTGCTCAACATGATCTTATTTTTGCTCAACAATATATTATTTTTGCACAACAATTGATACTTGTGAAATTGTGCTCAATATTATTTTTCTCAATATTATTTTATATTTGCTCATCAATATTATATTTGCACAACATGGTCTTATTTGCACAACACAATATTATATTTGCTCAACATAAACTTATATTTGCACACCAATATAAAAATTCAAAAAGTGCTGACACGTGGAAAAAAAATGGAATTTTAGTTTGAATGTGCAATTTTAGATCTTAAATGTGCAATTTTAGTTTGAAAAAGTGCAAATATAAAAAATGAAAAGTGCAATTTTATAACTCAAATATAAATATGAAAAGTGCAATTTTATAAACTAATATTTGCACAACATAAACTTATATTTGCACAACACAATATTATATTTGCTCAACATAAACTTATATTTTCACACCAATATAAAAATTCAAAAAGTGCTGACACGGAAAAAAAAAGTGCAATTTTAGTTTAAATGTGCAATTTTAGTTTGAATATACAAACCTTTGGTTATGTACAACCATGGTAGAGAAAGTATATCATTCTTATATACAGAAAACATTAGTATATTAGTATACTGGTTTTAGAAGCAAAGGAAGTTTCTATCGGGATGCTGGGTAGTATGGTCAGGGTCCTCCTACCTAGCCTTCAGTTCTGGTGATCTTTGAGCTCTCAGGCCCGTAATGCGGTTACTTGGGGCATGCAAGGAGGCACCTGCACGGAAGGTACGAGTAGGGTTCCGTCTTTTTGTTCATCCTCTTCTCCCTCTATTTCCCAAAGGAAACTAGCATATGAAGCAAGGACATGATTGCAAGAGAAAAAATCAGACGGGGCTTAACATTAGATTTTGAGTTACAAGAGAAACTTGCTTAGTAGATTGAGGCCTTGAACTTTTCCAGTGTTTGAGGGATGGAATAGAAGGATATACCTATCACCGGGGGCAACTTGAGCATCTCGCTCGAAGTAGGATCGAGCTGTCTCTTCATCCTTGTGAGTTTCCCACACCAAGTTAGCATACTGAATTAGGATTTTGCCATCCTCAGGATCTGCCAGAATAGCCCTTGAATAGTATTCTTCGGCTCCTTTAAGGTCCTTCTTTGACTACATATACCATCCAACAGTGAATGAGCTTAGCTCGCATACAATCCGAATGGAAACCAAGGCAAGGGCTCCATGAAAGCAACTGATTCACCTCATAAAGGAACTGTGCATAGTTCCTTAGAAACATGGCGTTGGATGGGTTTTTCTCAACCAACTGCCTTAGATGCTCTTCGACAAAGGTTCCTTCTTTCTTGCTTGTGCCTGATTTAGCGGCTCCCTTGCTTTTAACCGGCTTGAAAAACCAGTACGAAAACACCAGAGTTCAAAACCAATAAGAGAAAACCGAGTACCCGAGTTTTGCAAGATTCTGTAAGAAATGAGTACCTTGGCATGTCCTTGTGCCTCTGCAGCACTCTCAGTAGCAGTTTCCCAGACACGTCCTTGTGCCAAGACATGGCTGGAAAAATAGAGAACATTTAAACATTACCAAAGTGGAATATGTGTGTGATTAGTATAGATAGTCTCCCAACAGAAAAATGCACACCAGTCTTTAGATGAGAGTTTCGCTGCACACTCAAAGTACTCGTCCGCCCTCTCTTGATGGCGGCTCGCTCCTCCATGCTCTACAGCAGCCAGCAGCCTTACGCGGCGCTGCAGCAGCAGCAGCAGGCACTGCACTCTCAGATGGGTGGCATGAGCTCCATGGGCACCACTTCAGGCCTCACCATCCTCCAAGGTGAGCCCAACAATGGCCTGGGTGGGTTCTCCGATTTAAAATTTAAAATTGATCATCTATCCAAGGTGAGCTCCATGGGCATATGAGGCGATTAAGGAGAAATCGATCGTCTATGCTACATAGGGACATCTCCTTATTCTTATATATGTTTTAAACCAATTTAAAATTTTATATTTTTTTCATTAATCAATAGAACATACCAATAGGAAATTAGTCACTGGGAACTTACTCTTTTCATAATTTATGAGATATGATGGTTAGATCACTGAACATTTTCTTCTTAGCATGCTAAATTGCAAAAGAAAATATTGTAAACAATATTATATTTAATTACTTATGGTCAACTGTGACGCCTTTGATTTGATATTGATGAATGTAAACAGGTGGAATAAAAACGAAAGAGGGGAAGAAGCATATATATAGCTGATGAGGTATGTCTTCTTATAATTAAATTATAACCATACAATAGTAAAAAGCAAACTTTATGTTTGTTATTGTCCATGGCATCAATGTGAAATCCAAATTGATTAGTGCAATCTGAACATACAATCGGAAGCAAAAATCGAGTTCCTTATCAATCGATCTTCGATCGATTGATAAGGAAACCTCAGCTCGTAAAAATACAGTCACTAGGCCTATTGGGGCATTTCATCAAACAGGTTATGTGTAAAACATAAAACAACATATCAATCACAAACATAAAACAACAAGGACAAGATTTCAGATTTCGTTCAGCAATTGCAGCCATCACAAACAAAATCGAGTTCCTTATCAATCGATCTTCGATCGATTGATAAGGAAAACAACCGAAAGCAAAGATCGATTGATAAGGAAAACAGCGAAGATCGATTGGTAAGGGAGATTCAATCGATTGATAAGGCGCGGGATGAGGAACTGCAGCAAATTCGGAGAGAGAAAGGGAGATGTACCTCAAGCCGGAGCCATCTCTATCAATCGTCATCGTCGCCTGGATCTGAGTCGCTCGCAGAGATGGACGGGAGAGAGAGCGCGCGTAGGAGGAGCGCGTAGGAGGAGCGAGTAGGAAGGGTTTATATTGGGGACATTTCACCAATTTGTCCCAAAACGTGGACATTTCACCAATTAGGACAAGTTTTTTGGACATTTCACAAATTGCCCCATATTTATATCTATATCTATATAAAATACTAAAACAGAGGCCTGAAACGGCCTCTGGTGCGATCTCGCTTACATGGAATTTTCTGGATTAAAGAGGGGTTATTTTTGCGTACGTGTCATTTTCTGGAATAAAATTGTATTATATTTTTTGCCCACATCAATTAATAAGTCAATATAGTTAGGTAAAAAAAACTTATCTTTTTAGATCAAATATTCTATCCAATATAACATTATATTTAAATTGTTGAACAATTAATTTTTTATACAAATATTCAAATTCATATTTTAATTAGTTATAAAATCTATCATTTTTAATACTATAAATATTTAAAGTAAATCTTAAATATTCATAAAAACCTAACATTTTTATTTAAATATTTGGCCTAATATATTAATTAGTTACGTATAAAAAAATATACTTTTATGATAACCAACGTAACTACAAAAAGATATAGATGACAAAATCCTCCAACTTATATCCATTGTTATTTTATATCTTAATTAATTTTATAATATTCAAATAATTTAAACTTAGTTTACGTAGTTATAAGATTTTAAATTATGTAAACTAAGTTTACATGACTTTATAAATAGCCGTTAATATTACGTTTATATAAACAATTATATAAACGTTAAACTTTTTATTTTACTTAAATTTTTGTTTCAATCATTCAATTACATAAATTTATTATGTAAACTAAAACAGATGTCTGAAACGGGTTCTGGTGCGATTAGCATACGTGACATTTTCTGGATTAAAATGGTGTTATTTTTTCATATGTGTCATATTCTGGATTAAAATGGTATTATCTTTTTTAGCCACATGTTAATAAGCCAATATAGTTAGGTAAAAAACTTATCTTTTTAGATCAAATAATCTATCTAATATTACCTTATATCTTAATTATTTTTTTTTATATAAATATTGAACCTTATATCTTAATTAAGTAGAAAACTTATCATTTTAGATAAATCTATCTAATGTTATTCATGCCGGCAAATATTTATTTAATTCAAATAATATATTATTATGCCAATTATTAAATCTACTTTATTTATAATGCATCAGAATAACAGAGCCAATATTGTTTTTGATCAAATTATTTATAAAAAGATAAAGTATCATCAATATTTATAACAAAAAGAATTTCTAACAATTATGAAATCGTTTCAGGCATCCGAAACATCTATATTTATATGCCAAATATATATTTACATGACCTTATGAAGTATCGTTTATAGTTAGGTATCATGTAACAAACAAAATATTATATAGATTGTAACGGCCCAAATATAAATATTCGGGTTACGTTTCAAATGATTGAATACCTTCGTTCGGATCTTGCAATTTGAGTACGGGTTGAGTTGTAAATTAAAGTTTTTAATGCTCAAAGAAGGGATTTCGCAACCTAAATTCGCGATAGGGCCATTATGTCCCCCGAACCTATCCTACTTGCCTAAGTCGCTCAAAACGTTTTAAGTTCAAAAGCATAAAGAAGGAGATATCATAATACAAATTGTCATGGCATGGCTGGGTCAAAACCAAACACGAGGAAATAAGCAGCAAAAGTATGGAGTTCAAGTCGATCTTTCTCTCCCTCTCACTGCGCCATAAAATATCCCCCGCCACAACAGCACACGATCAAGCAAGGGTATGGGTACCTGAAACTAACCACGAAGTCAAGGTCGAGCCACTCATGCGGGCCCTGAAGACCTCGCTGAGGACATATAATATGCCTATACCTAGATAAAGGATGCTCTAATGCATTGCGGAAATATTAAACACACAAGCATGCTAACAGTTTATATATATGCAGAAAGCGATTAAATGGGATCCCGCACAGAATGCCAAGTGGCATGTCCCTCTCCTACTCCCGCACCCATGCTCGTTAGTGCAGGAACCGACCGCGTTTTATACTCCCGCACCCATGCTCGTTAGTGCGGGAACCGGTCGCGTTCAATATCATAACATCATCAATCGTATCAATATTCATGCTCGTCAATTTAACAGTCTGACTCGATGAGGACTAAGCCCGATGGGACTGGACCGTCCTATGACCCTAGCAAATGACTCTAGGACTCACAATTTAACGGCCGTTCTACCATACGCAAAGAGAATACAGATGCTCGATTAATTTGTGCAACCTAAGCATGATACTACATGAATATGCATGATGCAACACCTACACACTATATGACACATCAGGCATGAGGTTCTAACTTGAGTAAGCCCCGGAGGACTTACCTGGAGTAGCAGATCAACTTGAGGAAAGCAGCAAGAGTAAGCTAATCACGTCACAGATCACCTAACAATTTAATAAGCAACAATTATAAGTCTAAGCACAGAAGGATCCATTTACCGCTACACAGAACTAAGTAAAGCTAAAAGAACTCATTTATCATCATCAAGCCATATCATCGCATAGTCTCGTCTCATCTCATATACCAACATGTATTATCTCATTCTCGTTAGCATCATCATCATCATCATCATCATCATCATCATGCTTTATATTATTTTTTTTTTCAACATAATTCACATAATTCTCAACTAGATTCATCAAGTAATTCACTAAGTTAAACCAAGTAAGTCATTTTTCCTAAGCTCTCCAAACTCTTAAATCTCAAGTTAAGTCAGCTCATTAACTCATATCATCTCATATCGATTTATTCTCAGCAGTTTCCTTAACTCATTCCCATAATTCAATCCAAAATACCAACATATCTAGTCGTGCTTCAATTCATATATTCATATCATAAAATATCATTTCACATAATTTCCACATATTATTCACCAAGTCATTCCGCAAGTTAAAACCAAGTAACATCTTTCGAAAGTCTCAACACTTTAGTTACAATCAATAACACATAAACATATAATCATGAAAATATCATTTGAACAACCAAGTAAACCTTTAAACTAATTTCTCAAAATTATATTAATATTAAAATAACCTCGGCATTCTTCTATTTCAATAATCCTTATCTAAATAAATTCCGACACTTTAGTAGTGTTTCAAATAATATATTAATCTTTTAAATATCAAAAAAAATAATCACACAAGTACTTAAATATTTTTAACACATAGGAAAATAGCCATTGGATAACTATTTGAACAATAGTCAATTAAATAGCTAATTAAATCAGAATTAATTAAATAATGATAATAATAAAAATAATTGATAAATAAGCAAATAAATATGACCAAAACCAGACCCCTTTAATAAAATGTCAAACCGGACCCCAAAATGTAAAAGAAAATCAGATTTCACACAAAACCAACCCTTAGGCCCAATCTGAAACTGAATAGCCAAAGTAAAAGTGGAGGCCCAATCTGACAACCCAATTTCTTTCTCTCCTCCCCCTCTGCCTTATTCCTTCACCAGATTCACCCGAAAAAAAAGTAAATAAAAGAAGAATGGGGCCCACATACACGAGCTGGCAAAGGAGGGCCCACCAACGCCTTCTTCAACCTCGCACCAGCCTCGTCCTCTGCTCGCGGTCACCGGCGTTGACTTCTCTGTCCGTTAGTTCACCTCGACCTCCAACTCTCACTCACACCCCTCCCCTGAGCTCGCTGCTTGCCTACCCATCTCACTCACTCGACCCCGCACTCTCATCCTCACACCCCTTGGTCTGTACCCGTCCTCGTCCTTGTCACCCTTGCACTCACCGGACGTCGCCCACACCCCTCTCTCTCACTCGTCCATTCCAAACGAAAGAAACGAGAATCAGAATCCAAAGAGGAAGAGAAAAATTCGAAGCTCACCGAGGGTTCGATACTCGTCGGAGATTCGTCGGAGTTCTTCGGGGCTAGTCGGAGGATCGGGGCTGCGTTTCTCGGCTTCGGTGCGAGCTGAAATCACGGAGACAGAGGAGGACAGGGGAGCTGCTGGAGGGCTCGGCCAGGTGCTCGGGAGGTGCTCGGGAGGTGCTCGGGTGGCTCTCGACTTCAGAATCAGGGGAAGGTAGTGGTGGCGTGTGGAGTCGTTGGTGGCAGCGGTTGTGCGGCCTTGTCTCTGCTGCTGCTGGAGTAAGGTGGAGGTGCTCGGTGATGAAGGTGACCGAGAGGAGGTAGGGGTGCAGGGTGATGGTGGTGATGTTGATGGATGAAGCTACAAATAGACTAGAGGGGAGGGGGTGATTGTAGCTGCAGGGTAAGGCAGGGAAAAGGGTAGGTGAGATGAGTGTATGAAATCAAAATAAATACCCGAAAATAAATCTTCAAACCCACCTTTCGACCTTAACCCGACACGATTAAAATAAATTTAAAATAAACATTCGAATCCGAATTAAATAACGGAACCCGAAAATATTTTCAAGTCTCGGAAAATAAAGCGGAATAGATTCGTTTTCGAATCGAATAACAGGTACATACTGAAATTCGTCTCAAAAGAATAAAATAAATTGTTTGAGTGAGGACGGAAATTTTTGAAAGTTTTTGGAGTCTTAAAAATTAAATAAATTTTAAATTGAATAGAATATATAATTATAAAAATAATATTAAAAATAATCCCGGTCTTTACATCATCCACCTCTAAAAACAAGTCTCGTCCTCGAGACTAAAATCCTTTTAAAAGCAAGGGGATGAAGCTCGAAATTGGTGAGTCCGAGGATCACGCCATTGATCCCGTGAGTACCTCATAAGTGCCCCTATGAGATCCTCGCAGTATCTTTGTCATGATCATAATATTCCCAATTGGTCGTAGCAAGGATGTGATATGGGCCCTTACCACATCCTTACCCCGACTACTTGGTTACATTATGACTCAAAAGAATCATAACGTCTCCACTAGGTCTTAGCAAGCAATCTATAAGTGCCCCTATAAATGCTTGTATCCACTTCGTGGGACATTATAATGTAAACTTGGGTCGAAAAAGTTTTCAAAGGGTTCTCAATTCAAGTTAATCAAGCGAATTCTCGATCGCGTTCAGTCTTTCAAAATCCCAGTCATTTCTCTTATTTTTAAGTCTATCAGATTTCAAGAATTTCAAGAGGTGGCAACACCCACCTCTAAGGGCTAATCCCATATTCCATTTCCTAGGTTTATTTCTCAGAGTTTGTTTCAATCTATCAAGCTCAAGATATCCTCAAAATCAACATAAATCACCTCAGAATATCATATACCAACATACCAAAGTCAGTCCATCAAGATTTATCATGCCATTAATCACAACAAGAATAACAACCTACCCGATCATATCGAACATAACCAACCATCATCTATCGAAATATTAACCTAGCGGCATTCGTCATAACAGTGATGCCGTTTTATCAGTAGGGCAACGCATCAACACATCAAATCTCACCTTCGGCAGATCATAAAATCAGAGAAATCTGTATATTGTTACTAATCAAAACGGGACACAACCATCATACTCAATTCAGGTTAAAATCTCTAAATACAACCATATCTCGCTTCTCTTAAACCAGAACCCATGGATCCTCTCTTCAATTCTATGCAAACAAGTCCAAGGATCAAGCCTATCCCAAATTCATCCAACATATTTCCCAAGCTCAGGTCAATGAGTCTTCTAAGAATCTATTCACTTAAGATATCAAGCTTACAATCCCGACTTCCTACCTAACCAATCAAAGCCCATGTGTCAGAACTCGTAGCTCTCCCAATAACCATAGACCAAGCCTAATATCCCAAACTCTCATCAAAACCTCTATCAAGTGCATGATCAATCCAAGCGTTTCTTACCGAGTTTTACCCATTCTTCCTATGTCCGTAAGTATCCATCTGATCATTGTCTCTGTAAGTTCCCGATTCGCTCCAATACTCTTATCCTTCTTTCCATACGAATAAGCACACTCTTTTCTAATCCACCTCTAAAGAACCAACTCCTATTGTCATCCGCACACAAGAGCATTATTACATCCTACATCCTCAATATATCACAACAAAGGTTCATTTCGTAAGGTACTTACGTATCCCAACCAACACAAGCGTCTCACTCACCTAGGTCGGAAATTCCTAGCAATACTCAACCGCCCGCAATCGTTAGATTCTAAGCCAGAGAGCCAACTAGAGCCAAAACCGTAACACGATCCATCTAGTTTCCTCAACCGCACCTATACCCAAGTGGTCAACAACATGTCTTCACCCATCTAACTCATCCGAATATCTCCTAACCGAGTTGCATCTCCTCATTTCTTAAAAGGTCACAAGATTTTCAACTACTCCCAACACTAATTCACTACCCAAAATTCCACTATTTTCCTAAACGATCACAATTTCATGAGACGCCTTATTCTAGTTCCTTATCAATGCACACTCCTAGTTCACCGTAGACTACAATCCTCAACAACGATACCTTACCTCTTAATGATCTGTTATTACTAATCACTTCCTCAGAGAATCTCTACGTTAACCTTATGCAATTTCACCCAAGGCATCACAATTTATTGAATTCCCAAAATCCCGCGATCATTAGTATCACCATGTCCTCCACCTGGACTAGTTCACATATTAGTCATTCAGGATCTTCCTTCCCCTAAGCCCAATCAATCAACTTCATAATCATTCTTAACGATACCTTTTCTTTGCTATAGGCCTTTCCTCAGACCTCATTTTTCTTTTCCTAGCACCTCAACATTCAAATCACTGTCACACATACCAATTACAATTTCTTCATATTCTAAAAACATCCAATCTCATCTCGATTATCCCTCTAATTGCAGTTCTAGCATGTATCCTGAATTCTTAAGAGCAAGCCTAAATATCGATCTCACATCCTGTCCTTTATTATATAACCAACTTGAATCCCACGATCCACAAATTTTGAAGTAGCCCTAGCCTACTCAACCTTAACGATATCCATAATTCATTTCTTACCGAAGTCATTTCCTATTCACATTACAAATAACATAAGTCCCAAGATCCACAATTTCCCAAACATCCCTAATCCACTCAAACCTTAACGCCATCCAAAATCATTCCTCAACAACATCGTTTTCACTCATAACACAAACGGCCTACCTAAAATCACATCCTTCCTACAAGAATCCTTAACCATTCACACCCTAGCCCATTCATATCTTCCCTCATGGACACCTAAACGGATTTACCCAATCCATTATCCAAAACACTCACCTATACTGCAACCTCACTTCCGCAACCTTGTCATTATCATCTTATGCCCCACCTAAGGCCTACCTAGAAGGCTCATCTGAAAATTCGTAACCCTAGTCTCCTAAAAGCTCTAGAACTCACTCGATCCTGTCTAAGTCAATGTCTCCCTTCTATGGCTCTACCTCACACTCTCATCGATTGAACCTACGACTTCTAGTCTTCCCATCACTCCTCTGACTATACCGAAAAGAAACCATAATCCAACATCGACAACTCACCCCTCATAGGCAAAATTAAAGGAAGCAAAACTCAGTAACTCTAACTACTAACATATCAAAGTACCAATGCATCGAAATTTATCAACATATCAGATCTAGGCCTATTGCACAACATCATGTTCAAACATCACAAAAAAGATTAGCAGCTCGAATGGAGAACTCCCTTTCCCTAGGTCAAATCTACGAATGCAATGCGTGCTCATCCTTCAATGCTGTTGATGATGTCAGTTCTGTCACCTGTAGGTTATGGGCCCACCATGCTTCCGCTGCGCCGCTCTAGTGTTACCCGGCTAGTTGTTCCTTCCCACATGTCGTCGTCTGTCCAAAGAGATAACACATAGGTTCTAAATTAACAAAGATAGGGGAGAGGCACAAGCGGACAACCCAGAATACTTACAGAGTCACTCATGGACCAAGATTGAAGGTATCGAGACTAAGAACAAGGTCCCACCCCGAGAATGAAAATGATATAGGGACACACATTCAAATAAGCAATTATATGAACAGGACATGTATTTAATATAAGGTTACATCCGGTCATGTGATCACATAGGAGACTACAATCATAACCAACCAGAAATCTCCAAGGGTGACATCAACTCACTGACTGAAGAGCCCATTTCCCGTGGAATGCTTGTATGACACATTTGGGTAAGAAAAACGATTACTCAAATTGTTTTCCCAAGAAGGATGGTCGAGCTCGAGGAAAAGTCTAATGACAAGAATAAACCTATTGATCTTCGTAATAATCGAGAGGGATGACTCGACAAAACAACCTATTCCCTTAGACTCAGAATTACGTCAGAGATCTTGGATCATTCAAGGTTTGACATCTTAGTACATTAATTAGCTCGTGGCATGACCTATGGCATCAAGTACCATAATTCATCACGCACTTAAGTAATTAATGCACCCGAACAGAAATCCCGAATATGATTAGATTCCCAACCCCAATTTCCCGTGGAAGATGCTAACATCATAGAGAGAAGACTCGATAGGAACATCTATTGGAGAAGATAAAAGAAAGGGAATGAGAAGAAAAGAATAGTAAAGGAGAGAAAAGAAACGAAAGGAAAAGGAAGACAAAGAAGGAAAAGGAAAGAATCGATAAGACATCACTTAAAGGCATGATAGATGAGGAAAATGGAATGAAAGGAATACACTCTCCTACCGTTGTCAACCTTAAAAATCTGTTGAACAGGAGGCGAAATGAAAAGGAAATGACATAGACATTTGAATAATGGAAAAGATTGCTCCACAAGAACTGAGATCTCGGTTATAGAGTAAAGAAGGGCTCCCCCGCTATCTCATTCACACATAAGTTCAATTTATAGCCAACAGGTATCAAAGAGGTTAACAACAAGATTCTTGCTCAAGGAAGATAACACTCAGCACAGAATCAATCAGCAACAATCAATCTGATCCCATTCGAGAGGGATCGCCCTCAGGCCCAATTTATATAAAGCCACAGAGTCTACCTAGAAGCTACCCTTCGAGGGGCAACTGACCGGAGGGGCAACTATCCTCTCGGCCTCTATATCCTAACCCCGCTACTCCAACCACCACGATGCAAACTCCTTGGAGTCTTCCAGGCCCTCTGTAAATACAAAGCTAAGTTTTGCCTACCCTTTCCCAAGTCTACATCCAATAGGGATGGTCTATCGCCCTTCTACCCACTCGATTTCCCTTTTTCCGATTTTCCTTATTTTAAGTCAAGTTTATTAAGCTTTGTTCATTAATTTAGCCATATTAAATTCATTTTGCCCTTTAAAACTCTTCAAAATCTTTTAAAACATTGGGCGGTTTTCAAAATCTTACTTCAACCTATTTGTACTCGAATCGCGCAACCCAAGCTCTGATACCACCTTTGTAACGGCCCAAATATAAATATTCGGGTTACGTTTCAAAGGATTGAATACCTTCGTTCGGATCTTGCAATTTGAGTACGGGTTGAGTTGTAAAATAAAGTTTTTAATGCTCAAAGAAGGGATTTCGCACCCTAAATTCGCGATAGGGCCATTATGTCCCCCGAACCTATCCTACTAGCCTAAGTCGCTCAAAACGTTTTAAGTTCAAAAGCATAAAGAAGGAGATATCATAATACAAATTGTCATGGCATGGCCGGGTCAAAACCAAACACGAGGAAATAAGCAGCAAAAGTACGGAGTTCAAGTCGATCTTTCTCTCCCTCTCACTGCGCCATAAAATATCCCCCGCCACAACAGCACACGATCAAGCAAGGGTATGGGTAACTGAAACTAACCACGAAGTCAAGGTCGAGCCACTCATGCGGGCCCTGAAGACCTCGCTGAGGACATATAATATGCCTATACCTAGATAAAGGATGCTCTAATGCATTGCAGAAATATTAAACACACAAGCATGCTAACAGTTTATATATATGCAGAAAGCGATTAAATGGGATCCCGCACAGAATGCCAAGTGGCATGTCCCTCTCCTACTCCCGCACCCATGCTCGTTAGTGCAGGAACCGACCGCGTTTTATACTCCCGCACCCATGCTCGTTAGTGCGGGAACCGGTCGCGTTCAATATCATAACATCATCAATCGTATCAATATTCATGCTCGTCAATTTAACAGTCTGACTCGATGAGGACTAAGCCCGATGGGACTGGACCGTCCTATGACCCTAGCAAATGACTCTAGGACTCACAATTTAACGACCGTTCTACCATACGCAAAGAGAATACAGATGCTCGATTAATTTGTGCAACCTAAGCATGATACTACATGAATATGCATGATGCAACACCTACACACTATATGACACATCAGGCATGAGGTTCTAACTTGAGTAAGCCCCGGAGGACTTACCTGGAGTAGCAGATCAACTTGAGGAAAGCAGCAAGAGTAAGCTAATCACGTCACAGATCACCTAACAATTTAATAAGCAACAATTATAAGTCTAAGCACAGAAGGATCCATTTACCGCTACACAGAACTAAGTAAAGCTAAAAGAACTCATTTATCATCATCAAGCCATATCATCGCATAGTCTCGTCTCATCTCATATACCAACATGTATTATCTCATTCTCGTTAGCATCATCATCATCATCATCATCATCATCATGCTTTATATTATTTTTTTTTTCAACATAATTCACATAATTCTCAACTAGATTCATCAAGTAATTCACTAAGTTAAACCAAGTAAGTCATTTTTCCTAAGCTCTCCAAACTCTTAAATCTCAAGTTAAGTCAGCTCATTAACTCATATCATCTCATATCGATTTATTCTCAGCAGTTTCCTTAACTCATTCCCATAATTCAATCCAAAATACCAACATATCTAGTCGTGCTTCAATTCATATATTCATATCATAAAATATCATTTCACATAATTTCCACATATTATTCACCAAGTCATTCCGCAAGTTAAAACCAAGTAACATCTTTCGAAAGTCTCAACACTTTAGTTACAATCAATATCACATAAACATATAATCATGAAAATATCATTTGAACAACCAAGTAAACCTTTAAACTAATTTCTCAAAATTATATTAATATTAAAATAACCTTGGCATTCTTCTATTTCAATAATCCTTATCTAAATAAATTCCGACACTTTAGTAGTGTTTCAAATAATATATTAATCTTTTAAATATCAAAAAAAAATAATCACACAAGTACTTAAATATTTTTAACACATAGGAAAATAGCCATTGGATAACTATTTGAACAATAGTCAATTAAATAGCTAATTAAATCAGAATTAATTAAATAATGATAATAATAAAAATAATTGATAAATAAGTAAATAAATATGACCAAAACCGGACCCCTTTAATAAAATGTCAAACCGGACCCCAAAATGTAAAAGAAAATCAGATTTCACACAAAACCAACCCTTAGGCCCAATCTGAAACTGAATAGCCAAAGTAAAAGTGGAGGCCCAATCTGACAACCCAATTTCTTTCTCTCCTCCCCCTCTGCCTTATTCCTTCACCAGATTCACCCGAAAAAAAAAGTAAATAAAAGAAGAATGGGGCCCACATACACGAGCTGGCAAAGGAGGGCCCACCAACGCCTTCTTCAACCTCGCACCAGCCTCGTCCTCTGCTCGCGGTCACCGGCGTTGACTTCTCTGTCCGTTAGTTCACCTCGACCTCCAACTCTCACTCACACCCCTCCCCTGAGCTCGCTGCTTGCCTACCCATCTCACTCACTCGACCCCGCACTCTCATCCTCACACCCCTTGGTCCGTTCCCGTCCTCGTCCTTGTCGCCCTTGCACTCACCGGACGTCGCCCACACCCCTCTCTCTCACTCGTCCATTCCAAACGAAAGAAATGAGAATCAGAATCCAAAGAGGAAGAGAAAAATTCGAAGCTCACCGAGGGTTCGATACTCGTCGAAGATTTGTCGGAGTTCTTCGGGGCTAGTCGGAGGATCGGGGCTGCGTTTCTCGGCTTCGATGCGAGCTGAAATCACGGAGACAGAGGAGGACAGGGGAGCTGCTGGAGGGCTCGGCCAGGTGCTCGGGAGGTGCTCGGGTGGCTCTCGACTTCAGAATCAGGGGAAGGTAGTGGTGGCGTGTGGAGTCGTTGGTGGCAGCGGTTGTGCGGCCTTGTCTCTGCTGCTGCTGGAGTAAGGTGTAGGTGCTCGGTGATGAAGGTGACCGAGAGGAGGTAGGGGTGCAGGGTGATGGTGGTGATGTTGATGGATGAAGCTACAAATAGACTAGAGGGGAGGGGGTGATTGTAGCTGCAGGGTAAGGCAGGGAAAAGGGTAGGTGAGATGAGTGTATGAAATCAAAATAAATACCCGAAAATAAATCTTGAAACCCACCTTTCGACCTTAACCCGACACGATTAAAATAAATTTAAAATAAACATTCGAATCCGAATTAAATAACGGAACGCGAAAATATTTTCAAGTCTCAGAAAATAAAGCGGAATAGATTCGTTTTCGAATCGAATAACAGGTACATACTGAAATTCGTCTCAAAAGAATAAAATAAATTGTTTGAGTGAGGACGGAAATTTTTGAAATATTTTTGGAGTCTTAAAAATTAAATAAATTTTAAATTGAATAGAATATATAATTATAAAAATAATATTAAAAATAATCCCGGTCTTTACATAGATAGACCCTAATTATATTTTTTTATTGATCCTCCTATGCCATATATATATAAATTAAACGATCTTTCTATCCTATGTCCCAATGCTAAATTAGAAAAGATTCCCTACCAAAAAAAATAAACGACCCTATGAATCTAATTAAAAAAAAAGATTAATCAATAGTAAATTTTAAAAAATATTTTCAAATTAGTACTCTTATCCCATGCCCTTGGGACATAGGATAGAACAATCGATAACCGGACCTTAATTAAATAATACTCCCTCCGTTCGGAAATAAACGATGTTTGACTTTTTTGCACGTAGTTTTAGGAGCTAAAAACTATATAAAATCTTATTTATTTTAATTAATTTTTTTCATAGTTTACTATCTATTAGTAATAAGTATGGAGTATTAAATTGTGAAAAAAAAATAATTAAAATAAATAATATTTTATATAGTTTTTAGCTCCTAAAACTACGTGCACAAAAATCAAACATCATTTATTTCCGAACGGATGGAGTAATACTATATAATATATATACATTGCACATCCCATCATTTCCCCACTTATCTTCCTTTATATTCTGGATTAATATGTAAATATGATGTTATCTTTTTTAGGCACTTCAATTAAATAACGAATATAATTTCGTCGTCCCATTTAATTGGTCCTACTTATTTTTATAAATATTCATCCACTTAATTTAGTTTACAGTTAGATGAAATCTTTCATTGAAATATTTCAAGGAAACTATTTTAACCTTCACACTTTAATAAAAAAAATAATTAATATAATAAATTATGTAGTATAATTATAAAGAAATCGCACAAGAGTGCGGGCCATAAGACTAGTAAAATAATAAAACAGAGACCGCACGACCCCTAGTGCGATTCGATTACATAGAATTTTCTGGATTAAAACCAGATTATTTTTGCATACGTGTCATTTTTTGAATTAAAATTGTATTATATTTTTTACCCACATCAATTAATATATATCATCCACATAATACACTTATTGTTGAAAACATATCCAATCTAACTAATCAAATATAATAATATATATTGGACCAAAAAAATATAATAATATATAGGACCGATCCAAGTCTTAGATGAATTGAATATATTTGTATAAATATTCAACCTATATTTTAATTAGGTAGAAAATTTATCTTTTTTTAGATAAAATTTAATATATTTGTATAAATATTCAACCTTATATATTATTTAGTTGAAAATTTTATCCTTTTTAGATGAAATTAAATATAGAGGGAATTGTACTAACTAGCACATGACCCGAAATGGTTTGCAAATATAGCATCCGGCCCACATATTTGCAAATGGTAACACCTCTCTAAAAAAAATTATAGGCCAGCCGGTTAAAATGCAACTTGCTAATCGGTTGATTAGGAGAGAGAAAAAGAGAGTTAGGAGAGAGAAAAAGAGAGTGTGTCAGGCTCTAATAGCCGATGGCTTCAGAGGGAATTGGAGAGAAGAAAATAAGAGAGGTTGAGAGGGTGGAAGCAGCGCCGGTGAGGCTCGAATCGCCGATGGCTCCAGAGGGAATTGGAGAGAAGAAGATAACAGAGGCTGAAAGGGTGGAAGCAACGCTGGCGAGGCTCACATCCGCCAAGGGCACATGCCTGTACACATGGGAGCCACCGCTCGAATCGCCGCTACGATCTCCATCGACCCTGAGCTCGCCCTCCCATTGCATCTCGATCGGATCTCATCTCCGCCGACAGCAGCCTTGCTGTCGGCCTAGCCCACTTCGCCGACTCCTGAATCCCGCCGGCCTCCTCGCTTCTCTCCGCCTTCACCACTGAAGCCCTAGCAAGGCTGCGGGGGTTGCAATCTCCTCCTCTCTGCTCTGTCGGGATTCCTATCGCTCGGCCTCACAACCTCATGGGAACCCTAAGCCACTTCCTCGCCGGAGCCTTGCTGTCGGGTTCCCTAATTCTCTCCACCGCGAGCAGCCTTGCTGTCGCCCTAGCCCACTTCGTCGCCGGAGCCAGCAACAACCGCCATGAACTTTGCCGACTCCTGAAGCCTGCTTCATTGATTTCATAAAAGTCAATTTCAGACGTCATATACTTGTGACATGTACAAACGAATAGGTGTCATGTATATCCTATTGAATTGTCATGTACAATCGAATAGTCGTCATGTATATTTTACTGGGTGATAAGAGTATAAGTCTGAGCTGCCATTACCTTTTCTTGTGCCTGTGTGTGTGGTGTATTTGACTATTTGTGCATTTCTATCGCATCGACAAAAGTTTGTTACAATCCTAATGTTGTTTCTTCTTATAAATAAAAGAGCATTTGTAAACAAATCAAGAGCTAAGGAAGAAATAACGTACAAGCTCTTTTATGAATTTTTTTAGTGTTACTCAAATGTTATATAACAAGCTGTTGATCACATTACTAAAATTTCACATTTCACATTTCAATTCGTAAATCCGTTAGCGGACTATATGTCAAGTAGACAACCATAAGGTGTTCAGTACAAAATCATATAGTGGACATTTGATTTTAACTATTGGCAACTGTTATGTGTGTAATTCGTCTTTTCCCCATTCTTACCTTTTCCTTGTAGTTCGTCTGAAACAACAAGGCTGAGTGTATTTCCGTCGATGAGAAACTCGGTTGCAAAACAATCAAGTGATCCAACAACACACTTCATGAGGTCCGTCAGGTTAAACAATTCACGTAACATGTAAAATCGTTTAGGCAGCATGTAAAATACATTATGTGACATGTTAAAGATTATATGGTGGCATGTAAAATATAGTTGATGACAAAACGCCTATAGACTGTTACATACCATTAGTTTATTTTTACATGACACATAAAGGTGAGAGGGAAAGGAGGAGAGAGGGAAAGTAGGAGAGAAAGGAGGATCTTGTAACATTTAGAAAAAGAGGTCATTAGACTTGGTAGTCATTAGACGAGTTATCCCTAACGCCTTTTGCCATTTTTTATATATAATCAATCAGAAGATGTGAAAAGGAGTGTATCAAGGGTTCCTTTTGCCTTTTTTTTATATATAATTTGAAGAAGAAAAAAAATCATCCGGAGTTGCGATCATATTTTGGGTTTGTTTTAAATTCAATTTGAACATATGGATTATAATGTAGATACCAACGTTTTGTCACCTATTTCATTAGAAAGAGAGATTGTCATCTATAATTAAGTGTAGGGGCCAAGAGATACCAACGTTTTGCCCCGCATATGTTTTCGTAACAAAAAAAAACTTCATTCATAAGTGATTATCGAATAAGTGATTTGTCACAGATATAGTAGAAAAATGGCAAAAGCTTCATTGATTTCATAACAGTCAACAAACGCCATTTACTTGTGACATGTAAAAACGAATAGACGTCATGTATATCCTACTGGGTTGTCATGTACAATCGAATAGGCATAATGTACAATCGAATATTCACTTTCTCCCTCCTACATTCACTATCTCATATTTTCCCTCTTTTCTACTTTACTTTTTCTTCTCCTAATTAATTCCCCCTTTTCATATCTCATGTACGCGTACTTTTTTCTCTTTCCCCTAACTAATTCCATCTTTCCCTCTCTCCTCCTTTAACATCTCTTTTGCCTTTTTTTGTACTTTTCTCTCTCTAGAATTAATTCTCTACTTTTCTCCCTCTTCTCTCTCTGACTTTATCTCTCTCTCCGTCTGTCACTCTCTCTCTGTCTGTCTCTCTCTCTCATCTGTACTTTGATGTGCATGTACACATCTCCCCCCCTCTCTCTCTCTCTCCCTGGGTTTCCTTTCTTTTTTTTAAACCTCACATGACCCCAATTGGTTTTAACCGACAACCGGCCCTCTCGGTTCCAGTACTACCCAATTTCCCTAATTTTTTACCCCCATGTGATAGCCATGCAAGCTTTTTACCTTAGGTGTTACTTGAGCAAATTGCCCTTAAATATATTTGTATGATTTATATCTCATAATATTTTATCTTGAATAGATAATTAATTAATTAAGGGTACCTAAAACAGAGGTCGTTTCGCCTAATGTCAAATTGCATGTCGGTTGGAGAGAGTATTTTCCCCAATTCATCTCATCCTAATTTGAAATTTTTAAAAAAATAGCATTCATTAAAAGAAATAATTTTGGTCAATTTAGGAAAATTTAATCTTTATCAAGCATTCTATCTTTTTAGATGAAATTGAATATATTTATATGGATATATATCTCATAAGATTTTATGATGAATAGATAATTAATTAAGTGTTTTAGATAGAATATTGTAGTTCATATATATATATATATATATATATATATATATATATATATATATATATATATATATATATATATACGGCTTATCAGCAAACACGAAACCTTCAATATCGTTAGCATGTTCAACAACTTTCAATAGTTGCAAATCAAGATTTGCCGCTTCAAGAGGTATAGTTTTGACTTTATTCATCAAATGTGTAGATCCTACTACATGTATATATATTATAACCCTAAAATAGCTTTATATTCATATGTTTATTATTTTTTCAGTTGTTGCTTACGACAGTATACAATAAGGTTCATGAAATTAATGCAGACACAGAAGTGAATTGTGTGATACGGTTATGAACTATCATGAAGAAGAAAACAGAGAAAGAAGATATAGAAATGGTTCTCTTAGATGAAGAGGCAAGCCCTTATATTAATTACACCTTATTTTAATTTAAGGTAATTGATGCGGTTTGATTAAAGTATTAATTGTTCCTTCTTTGAATCATGCATGCAGGATTCCATGATAGAAACTATGGTTCCATTCTTTATATCAAATAAATTTTCTCCGATGTTGAAAGAATATTCCATTTATAAACTTTCAAATTTTACTATTGAAGAAAACGATGATGACTATAAAGTCACTAAACATCCTTATAGAATACTATTTATAAATAGTACATACCCCAATAATATTTAGCCATGTGTTTACATTTAAAAAAATAACACAATTGAAGATTATATATTTACTTTATATAAAGTAGTAATTTATATTAATTCAAAGATGGTATATATAATAAAATTTATCAACAAATCGCACAACGGGCAAGTAATAAAACTAGTTATGTAGTTAAAGTAGTAGAAGTAAATTCAATCTACAGGTCTAGTATTCTATCCGTTTGTAAATAAGTGATTTTTTTATGTTAGGTATGTTTTTTTTAACGGTAAAATCTATATAAAATATTATTTCTTAATTATTTTTTTAATAATATCATATTTATTAGTATAAAATATAATATTATTTAAAAAATTAATTAAAAATTTATTTTATATCGTGTATAATTTAAAAAAGTCACTTATTTAGAAATGGAGGGAGTAATGAACATGAAATCAATTAGCCTTAAAACACTTTTCCACTCGCCTTAAAACACTTTTTCCACAGCAAGAAAGACATTTCATTTAATCCACCATGAGATATCAAAATATAGTATTTTTAACCTATGTTCTTTAGGTTAAATGTGAAAAATTCAAATCGCAAAAATTCACTAGGATTCAATCTATAAATCATAAAAACATTATTTTAAAAATGTCAAAATTTATCAAAATTTGAAAATTCTCTAATTCTGTCTCTTAATTTAATTACGTCCTAATGGCATAGGTACCCAATGACATAGTTAAGAAAACTCTTGTCTGATAATAACACTTTTGAACAACTTACGTAGTTCGTATGTATCAACCAATCGTCAACACATCTCTGGATAATCTACCTGAGTCAAGGCTTCAATGGCTTAGTGTGTAGAGACTGAGGAGATACTCAGTGATAGCTTGTGTACTTGTGTACTATGGCTATCGAGTGTATTTGACGTAGAAGAAAGGGGTCTAGGAAGAGCAGGTTTAAACCATGTCAAAGTGGTTGAGCCGGAGAGGATCTCAGGGTAATACTCAATGGTTCCCGGTTCGATTCCTAAATATGGTTGCTCTATATTTTACCAAAATCAAGGAAGAGCTAAAATGAGGTGATTATAGATCTGTCCATGGGTCCGATATAGCCGATGGATCGACGAATCTAACTCGATGGGATACTGATCAGAATATCTCAACCCTGATTTGAACCAGTGGGATAGGCAAGTAGGCGAATCCATATGACTCGTCGGATCATGAGTTGACCCACCGATACACCGAGTCACTATATTTATAAAAAAAAAATTTTAATTATACAACATGGTTTAGGAAAACATATAAGTTAAATTGAGAGAGAAAAAATGCTTCGGATATATACACCGCAAATCCACACGTTTCTTACGACGTGCATGCACGTCAAAAATGACGTGCAAGCACGTCGTAAGAAACGTGCAAGGTGGATAGCCCACAAAGCGTGCCTACGTGCACGCACGTAATTTTTTTTAAAAAAAAAAACGGGCTTGCACGTCAAATTTGACGTGCAGTATTGCACGTCAAAAGTAACGTGCAAAACTACACGTCAAATTTGACATGCAATATTGCACGTCATTTTCGACGTGCATACACGTCTTCTAAAAAAGAAGAAAACGCGCCCCTTCGTCTCCATTCATCCACATCAAGCCAGAGAGAGCGACGCCGGCAAGAGAGAGAATCTGAGCAAGAGAGAGGGTTTTCGAGAGAGAGAGAGAGAGAGTCCGACCGAGCGAGAGAGAGATAGAGAGAGATGGATCCGGAGGCGACAAAGGAGGTGGGGGCGGCAGCCATGGCAGACACGGTGGAGGAGGTGGTGGTGGAGGAGGTGGCCATGGCGACACAGGAGGTGGCGGCGGCGGCCATGGCGGAGGTGGCTGTCGTGGTGGAGGGTGGTGGTGATGGTGGGCCGATGGTGGAGGGTGGTGGTGGAGCGGTGGCGCCGGTGACGCAGACGGAGGTGGTGGAGGCGATGGAGGTGGTGGTGCCGGCGTCGGAGGAGGTATCGACGCAGCCCCTATTACCGCCGCGGAAGTGGCGTAATATGGAGGTTTCTCCTGTCCCGACCCCACCGGTATGTTATTTGAATTATTTATTTAATTTGATATTAATATATTTATAGTTTTATAATATAGTTTGATAGATTATAATATAGTTTGATAATATAGTTTAATAGATTATAATTGATTAATTGATAGTATATAGTTATTATGATTTGTTATATGTTTATAATTTTATAGTTTATAATGTAGTTATATAGTTTAGAAAACATTATAATATATAAAAACATTATAATATATTTAAAATACATTAAAATATATATTTTAAATATATTAAAATACATTACAACATAAATTATATATTAAAATATAGTAAAAGACATTAAAAGACATTAAAAAACATTAAAAGCGATTAATATATTTTAAAATACATTAAAAGACATTAAAATATATTAATAGACAATAAACAACATTAAAAGTGATTAATATATTTTAAAATATATGAAAAGACATTAAAATATATTAAAAGACAATAAAAATATTTAAAGCGATTAATATAATTTAAAATATATTAAAAGACATTAAAATATTCTTAAACATTTCATAAAAACAGGCAGAGAGGCTCTTGAGGGGGGATGGTACCCTACGGCCAGTTAGTGTCGGCGACCGGGCAGCAGTCAGTCAGCGGGCAGAGGGTGGGGGAGATGATATGGTAGAGGGAGGAGCAGAGGGGGAGATGGTACCCCATGTTAGAGAGGAGGAGACACATACAGTAGCTGATCTACTGATGTCTGCAGAGGGCTACCAGCAGTCCATGGGGACCCCCCCGGGCGACGATGATCACAGCTTCTGGCGGGGTCTGCCTGATTGGCGCTCTTCTGGCGACCCGATGGATGGTCAGTAGCCTTCGTTCCCTCCCCTCGATGTACTTAGCAGCTGCGTTACTGATGTAGTTGGGGGTTTACGGGCCCACGAGGCTAAACCGACTGCTCGGCTACCCCCCACCATCCTTGAGGCTTCTACGTCCGGCGTGCACGAGGCTTCGACCTCTCATCCACCACCGGCGAATTCTTTGGCTTCTGCGGATGACAGCATCCCTGACGTCGTAGATCCTGTGGACGACGGGCAGGATAGGCAGCAGGGGCAGGAGGGGGGCCAAGTGGGCCAGGAGGGGCAGGAGGGGGCAGCAGGGCCAGGAGGGGGGCCAGGTGGGCCAGGGGGCAGGAGGGGGGGCAGCAGGAGCCCGCGCCCATCCCTGCGCAGGCTGCTGCACCGGCTGCTCAGGTCGACCCATTCTTGCCGCCGGGCGATCTGTTGGTGTCTTACAGGCACCACCGAGCGTACCGGGTGTGGAGGGAGCCGATTGTGGATCTGCCGGTTCGGAAGTTCCACCATCGGGCGAGTCACCTGCTGCCGTTTGACCCGTACATCTTCGAGGGCCCGGGGACCTGGTGGCAGGATCTGATTCCATCGGGCATCCCACAGCTGCGGGCCCTCCATTGGGAGGGTGTAGACGAGTACACGGTCACCGCTTTCCTGGAGCATTGGCACCCGGAGACCAGTTCCTTCCATTTTCCGTGGGGTGAGATGACCATCACGTTGCACGACGTTGCCTGCCTCTTGGGACTTCGGATTGAGGGTCTGCCGTGTTTGTCACACCTGGGCCCGGCGGAGCTAATCCACACGGTTGCCGCGTACTACCTGTTGACACCAGAGACCCTGCGCTCATACAGACACACCGGTGGTCCTCCCGTTGCGGTGGTGACGGACGAGTGGATCGCGAGACACGGGCCGCTCATCGACCCCGCGCCCGCTGATGACCCTGAGGCCGCAGCTGATCCTGAGCAGCTTCTGATCCGCAGGCATACGGGAGGGGGGCAGCCACAGGATGACCCTACACAACGTCGGTTTCTGCATCTTGGATACCTAGCCACCGCTCTCGCCGCGACTCTGTTTGTGGACAAGTCGCATAGCCGGGTCCCATGGAAGATCTTCGGCCTTGTTTGGGACATCCCCCGGATGGCCACCGTTGCATGGGGTGCAGGTGCCCTAGCCTGTCTCTACAGGAGCCTAGGCGAGGCTACCCGAGCAGGTGCGAAGGGTATAGACAGCTGCACGCCGCTACTACAGGTACGAGACCGCTGACTTTATTTTACAATTTAGTAATATTTATCTTATATTCTAACCACATTGGGTTTTGTGTCAAGGCTTGGATATGGGCGTACTTCCCTCGCTTCCAAGGTGAGCTGTCTAGTGATCCGGCTAGGATGGCCGATCGACGCTGGTATGCGAAGTACATCCCTCCGAAGGCGCCTACCCGCGCGAGCCCAGCGGCGAAGCAGGCGAAGTTGAAGAAGATGCGGGACGTGGTCGACCGCCTTACCGTAGCCGATGTATGTATTCGATACTCTAATTATATATAACTTATATTTCGTAAATGTGACTTACGATTGACTTTTTTATTTATAGGTGGAGTGGATGCCATTTGGGCGTGATCTGGACTTCGACGGCGAGTACCGTCAGTCCACCTACCGGGGCACCATCACATTCTGTGGGGAGGAGGAGCCATATATGCCCGATAGGTGCCTTCGGCAGTTCGGACGAGTCCAGGGGGTCCCGTAGGCCATCATCCCGCCGAGGCAGTTTACTCGCGGCGCCACATTGACGCCGAAGTACGTCGCCTTGTTTGATGCCGCGCACGACAGGTGGCAGGACTTACAGGACGAGGGTCGCTTTTACCGGCTTGCTGATCACAGACGCACCAGCGAGGACTGTCAGGCCGGTTTCACTGCTGATTACATGGCCTGGTACGCATCTCAGAGTCGGCCGTACGTGCTGTCCACCACGCCACCCCATCCGGACCCTCCAGCGCCCGTCCACCCGATCGCCCTGGATCCATGGGTGTACCTGCCTCAGCCTGCAGTCATCCCTCCGGCGGTAGCGGCCCGAATCCGGGAGATAGAGGGCTATATACGGGCCCTGGCCACCCACCCTCAGATCCATCAGTTATTAGATGAGGTCACATTTATATTAGATGATGTTGTACGGTCCACTAGATCACCGTGATGTACATTATACATTATATTTTTTGCGATTTCCACCTTCTGTATTTGCTATGACATCATATTTTATGCGATATTCAGCCTTTGTATTATTATATCTCCATCATCCTCGCATTTGTAACATTTTATGGGATAAACAACAACGACAGGACCGGGGTTAGGGTTTATGGTTAGGGTTTTAGGGGCTTGGGGTTTAGAGGTTAGGGTTTTAGGGGCTTGGGGTTTAAGGTTTAGGGTTTTAGGGGCTTGGGAGGGTTAGGGTTTGCACGCCATTAACGACGTGCAAAATGCACGTGGTCAACGACGTGCATTTTGCCCGTTGTTGACCACGTGCATTTTGCACGTTATTTTGAATGTGCTTCTTCGCGTACCTTTGACGCACTTCTTCCTATATTTTAAGCGGATCGGGATCAAAGTCCGACGTAGTTGTACATTTACAATCGCTATGGCCGAGTCGCAAGACAGTCGTCGTCTCCAACTTTGCCAGGTACGGATACGTTTCGTATATATTCCATATGTCTTGCGTTATCTTCTTATTTCCACTCATTTTATTACAGTTTCGAGACTTCACACCCGAGTTCTCGGACACAAAGGTTTGGAATGACTGTAACGAAATGGTTACGCATTTCAAAGATTTGGGTCTCAAACACTGCATGATTTTAGTAATCAAGCGGTCTTGGACGGGGGCGTCAAACCGTCCAGGCGGGGTTCTCCTTGCTTGCGAGAAGTATGGGGAGTACCGACTACGCGGGAGGAAGCTCTGGAGCACGCAATCGAAGATAAACGGATGTCCATTCTCTCTACATGCGCACGAAGCTCCGCCGGGTCACTGGGTTATGACGGTAACCCACGGTGTTCATAACCACGGGCTTCCCACGAGTTTGAAGGGTCACGCCATCGCCGGACAGATGACAGAGGGTGAAAATAAGATGGCTAGGTGGATGAAAGAAATTGGTACTCCTTCAAAACCCATTGTGTACGGATTGAGGCAGTTGGATGAGACCAGCGTCACGTCATCGCGTTCCCTTACGAACACGCTCAACAAGATGGTAGCCAAAGAAAGGGGTAGTCGGACGATGACCCAAGATACCTTGCATCGTCTGCGGGAAAGAGGATACTACTACGAGTTCAGACGACATCCAAATGACAACGACGTCTTGAGCGACCTCTTCCTAGCGCATCCTGATGGGATACGGCTACTCCGAAGGTTCCATTACGTCATCATATTGGACAGCACGTATAAAACAAATGCGTAAGTTACTTAATTACGATTACGTTGTGACACATCTATCCAATTATAAAGTATTGTACATGTAACATATTTACACTTGCAGATATGGGATTCCATTGTGCAAGGTGGTCGGGTTCACACCCTCCGGCCATACTTACTGCATCGCCTACGCCTTCATGTCGCACGAGAACGAAGACATGTACACTTGGGTGTTGCGTCAGCTTCAGATCTTACTTGGGGCGGTTCAACCTCAAGCTATTATGACTGATCGGGAGCTAGGTCTCTTGGCAGCGCTAAATGTTGTCTTCCCCAACGTCCAGCATCTCCTTTGCTGGTTACACGTGACGAGAAAATGCGAGGAAGCTGCTCTGAACATCACGAAGAATTTACACCACAATGGCATCTTCAAGGGCAACTGTTGGGGGTTGTTCCAATCAAGGACGGAGGAATCATTCACCCAACGTCGTCGGGCGCTACACGCTGCATGGCTCCCATTCCCAGGTGTGGTGGCGTATTTAGAGGTGGTGTGGCTTCCGTACAGCCGAAACATCGTACGATGCTACGTAGATAATGTCTTCCATTTAGGCACTCGTACAACAAACAGGTACACCTTACTTCATATCTCCCATTATAGTATGATATGACATCAAACATTTAGTGCTATAAACTTCAATATTTATGTGAAACTGTTTACAGAGTCAAGGGTCAACACAAGGTTCTCAAGGAGGCACTGCACTCATCGACTGGTGACTTCCGGATCGTGATCGATGCAATCCATAGAGTCAACGATTGCCAACTGCATGAGCTTCAAACTGCTTTGGAGATCGACCGCTTCAAATGGCCAACGGCGGCGTATAAAGTCAACCTTTTTGATGAGGTAAAGACTTTAATTTCCAAAAAGTGCTTCGACTATCTGTACAAGTTGTGGCAGGATGTCGTCAACCAAAACATTCCTCCGGAATGCACGGATCGACATTGGAGGGTTTGTTACGGGATACCTTGTGTCCATGAGATTCATGCATACGTCAATTCCGGTACTCCGATACCCGCTGAGGACATCCACCCGTTCTGGATGGATTTGTCATGGACGGACATCGACGACACCCCACTGCCGTATGAGCTGTCATCTTCATACACGGCTTCCAACGATGTATGCGACAAAGAGCTTCACCAACCCTCATCTGCAAGCGTCCGATCGAAAGGGAGGCCTCGGGGGTCGAGGAATGCCTGCAGAACCAACCCGTTGCCATACGAGGAGTTAAGGGGAAGATTTAAGAGAGAAGAAGCACGTGCTGCTCGACATGCTGCTCGACATCGTCCACAAGCGACATCAGCTCGACGTGGACGTGATGATGTGTTCGGAGGGTTCAACTGGGGTCGAAACAACGTTGATCCCTTCATGCTCGGACATATTGAGGGTGTCAGGGACACTATTGGAGATGGTCATTGTGGCTACCGTGCTTTGGCGTCATTGACATCACCGATCGGCGAGTCTGCTTTCCCGGAACTCAAAACGTTATTATGCAATCACTTGGAGGATCACGCCGATCTCTACGCCCGTTGTTATATGGGAGGGTACCCATTCCAGCAGTTCGTCGACAACTAGAGATGGGTGGGACCTGTGCATGGTGATAGGAGACGGTGGATAGAGCTACCCATCATGGGTTTAGTATTTGCAACGGTATATCAGATTCCTCTCGTTGTCCTAGCTTGGCATCATCCGTTCACATGTCTCCCCATGACCTCGACTACACCTACTAACAACCCTCAATCAGCAATCCTTGGTTTAGCCTGCATCGGAAACCAAGACCATTTTGCCGCGGTACGACTTCAAACGTCTTATATTATTACCTATTTTAATTTTCATCTATATGTCAATACTCTAACTCTAATTTTCCGTTCTCATAGGTCTGGTTGCGTCCTAACGCTCCTATTCCGCCGCCTGCTCCAGAATGGGTCGCACATCATCAACCGAGCGTCGAAGGATGGGATGCTCCTTTTCAAGCTCGGTTTGACAGATTTCGAGCCTTACGTGTCGAGTCTGGTCGCCCTTTACACTTTTCCTAGATTTTATTCCACCAGTTTATTACAATTATGGATGTAAACCTTTTTTTCCGTATCCTTCATGAAATGACATTGTATCGTATCCTTCCTGAAATGACATTCGATCGGTTAATAACATGGTAAATATCGCCGTGGAAGAAAAATAGGACTCTTTTGGGGATACTCGGAATGACTAAAACTCTAAATCATAAACCTCCACTAGCTAAAACATCAAATTCTTCAATTAACCCTAAAAAACCCTCCGTAAACCCTAAACCCTAAACCCTAAACCCTAACTAGGGTTTGCACGTCCTTAACAACATGCAAATGGTGATTAAGGATGCCACCCTGGGTACCGACCCAGCCCGTCGCCGACTTCGGAAGTCGGTACCGGTGCCGGCTTCCTGTGCCATAGAAAACCTTGCCGATTTCGGGTGTCGGTGTCGACACCGTGCGGATGGCGAGATTTTCACGGTGCACATAACAACCCCCTTTATATATGTTAAGGGAATCACTAATCTGATTGCCACTGAAATGCAGCTTCACGTCATTTATTAACGCGTATTTTGTATAGATATTCATATATATATATATATATATATGCATATTCAATGTGGAAAAATGTGTGGGAAGATATATATATATATATATCTTCATCCCACGTCATTTATTTAAAATATTTTCAATCTAGAATTGAAATTAAGGAAAAATGTATGTCTTCATTCCACTTTATTCATTCACTAAATATTCAATGTGGAAAAGAAAAATGTTGTATGAAAAAGATAGATATATATTCATTTCATTCATTCACGACATTTTCGAAGTCGGATAAAACTTAGGGGGAAAGAAAAATATGTGGTACTCGCGTAAACAGTTGATAATTAACGCGTATTTTGTATAGATATTCTAGGTCATCTTAACTTAGATTAGATATAAATATTTTATGTTTTAGTCGTACAGAACCATGTTTTATATATGTGAAGGGAATCACTAATCTGATTGCCACTGAAATGCAGCTCCAATTGTAGCACATCTCCCCTCGTGGTCACGGAGAAATGCACTTTATCTTATGGACAAGGGGACCAATGCTCTACACGTAGGCATATACCTCTTTTTTCTCGCTGTTGCAAGACTATCTTGATTGATTATCATTTTACATATAAATTTGATTTAATTTGTTGGAGATTATAACATATCATTTCATCTGTTTGAACTTAAAGGTTCTAAATAAGATTATGAAGTGTAAAATTAAGATTATAAAGTGCATATATACAATGATAAAGTGTATGTGTAACGGCCCGAGTTATAGAACCCGGGTTATGTTTCGAAGGAATGGATACACTCGTTTGGATCTTGCAATTCAAGTACGGGTTGTCTTAAAACTAAAGGGTTAATATTTTGAAAGGAGATATTTCATACCCTAAATTTGCGTAAGGTCCATTGGGGACCTGGTGTTTACACACTGTCAGCTGTCCTAATTTCTATCAAACGCAAAACGATTAAGGTCTAAAACAAATATGCAAAACCTAACTGCGGAATACAAGGTGCCACGACAGAGTCGGGACAAAACATAATAAGGAAATCACAAAAAGTAAAGAGTGAGATGAGTATATGGAGTAAGTCTCTCACTACGCCCTGGCTAGACCCGTCAATCAGAAAGCAAAAGGGAGTGGGTATTTGAAACTATACAACAAGTCAAGATCGAGCTACTCATCTGTGTCTTAAGGCATCACTGAGGCCACATAATATGCATCCTAAACCTGAATAAAGATGTCTAATGTAGTGCGGAAATTTAAATACACAAGTCATGCTTATCAAGATATATATGCATAAAAGCGGTAAAGGGCTCCAAAGAATGTTAAGTGGCATATCCCTCTAGTTCTACACTTACCCATAACTCTATCAAGGACGTCTATTGGAAGAGGAAATGGAGGCCATAAATGTAACACCCTCGTCCCACATCGAATATCCTAAGGATGTTGGGAGTGATTTATAAGTGATTTAAACCCTACCCATGTCAGAAGAGTTCTTTCTTTTCAGGCTCCAAGTGAGGACAACGGATCTGTGTGGGCTAGTGCCTCTTAAGACCTCGGGTCTTACAATAAATACTTACCCATAACTCCATCAAGGATGTCTATGGACAGAAGCAATGGAGGTCAAAATATCATAAACACTATCAATAACGTAACTGTCTATGGGCAGAGGCAACAGAGGCCAGATAATAATAATCATGCTCATAATCTCCATCTTATTTCTCATTCTCAATTCCATGCTCATGTTTCTTTTCTTTCTCAATTCTGTCTCACATCATAATCATAACTATAATAACTCGATGAGGTTCAAACCCGATGAGGCTGGGTCCCCTATAACCCTAGCAAAAGACTCTAGAACTCACATTTAACGACCGTTCTAACATACGCAAGGAGAAGTCTTATGCTCAAATAGTTTGTGCAATCTTAAACATGATACTACATGAAATGCAAGATGCTTCCACCTAACAAACTACATGACACCCATGCATGAGGTCCGAATTCTTGAGTAAGTCTCATAGAACTTGCCTAGAATGAGCAGAACATTAATAAACAAGCAAGGAATCCAACAAGTACTCACAGATCACCTAGGAAATATGAATTCATATGTATAAGTCTAAGTCTAATGCATACAAGGCCCATTGACTCCAACACATAATTTCACATAAGTTAAAAGGATTTGTTATCATTCCATCATCATCGATATCATCATCGTCTCCACTCATCTCAAATCATATCATTCTCATCATATTTAATCATCTCATTCATCAATTTCCTTAACTCGTTTCCATCAATTAACTCGAATTTCCAACATCTCGAATCATGCTTCAATTTCACATTTAGTCATATCTCATCCATATAAATTCTCAAGTAATTCCTTCAATCAATTTCCCAAGTCAAGTTTCAAGTAAACCGGTTCAATAATTTCTAAAGTCAATTGGTCTCAGATTAAGTTAAACCGTTAGTTAAAACAATTTATTATTTATTCTAAAATGATACTTAGCCAAATTCCGATATTAAAACATTTACATCTTTAAACCAACTTCACAATTTTATATTATTAAAATAACCTGGGATAAGTTAGCATATTTCAAAATCATTATTCTAATGTTTTAATAAATTTCGTTACGTCGATAAATATTCCAAATAATATATATTAATTTCTCTAACAATTTAAATATCATGAAATAATCAATTAACTAATTAAATAATTAAATAATCAGAAAATTAATAAATAATTAAATAATTAACAGATAATAAATAATAAATAAATAAATAATTAGTTAAATAAAACAAACCCCAAAACCGGACCAAATTATTTAAGCAAAACCGAACCCAAATGTAAAACCAAACCGGATCCAATGCTGTTTAAACAAAACCTGAACCGGCCCAAAGTCCCCTGCCCAAACTTCCCTAAAACCCATTTCTCCTTTCCCTCCCGTTTCCGATTTGTTTTTAAAACAATCAATTAAAGTAAAGAGTAAGAAAATGAAGCGGGCCCATGCTTAAAAAAAAAGGCCCAAAGCTTCTAAAAAAAAAGGCCCAAAGCTTCTTCTCCCCTTAAACCATTTATTTGAAACATACGTAGTATAATATATAGGAATTGGATCAATAAAAATGAGTTTTTGTTATTTGCACCGCTAATTTTTACTATGTCCACCACTAATCATCGCAGCAGGAAACGGTGGTTGTAATCACGATTAAGGAAAAACATCGTTATATCTGGCGGTGGGGGACCGTATAAGTTCAACCACCGACGTACAGTGCGGTGGATAACTCTGTCTGGGATGGAAGATGGCGTTACAATGGGGGAACCACCGTAGACATATACGGTGGCACCCACCCCACAAACCTGCGGTGGCCAAGGTGGGAGAACAACACAGGCGGTTCGGACCGTTCTGAACCAGCCCGAACAGCAAAGGTGGCCCGACCCGGACTGGCCCGAACAACATCAATAATTAAAAAAAAATGTATGAAATGAATTGTTGTCCGGACCGGATAACCTCATTTTTTGTAGCTCTTGTACTCCCCTAATCGAACTTCAAAGGTGTAATCAACATCCAAAATTTCAAAAATAGCATACATTGATTGCTCGGGCCGGCCTGGACTGACCGAACATTTATTATGGAGGACGACAGACCGGTACAAACGAGTAAATTTCATTATATCAAAAGGGAGACGGAGAAAACCATTGTTCGAAAAATGTCATAAATAAAAAAACGTAGTTCAGACAATAAGATACATTGAACAACATTTTTCTGGAAATGAAAGACAGCAAGGTTGAGGCTGCAAGTCCAAGCGCGTGTTTGGTAAAAGGGGGTTTCTTAGGGGTTGTAGTTTTTTTAGAAGGTGGATATTATTTATGGGGTTTATGGAGGTGTGGGAGGTGGAATTTATTTTTAAAAACAACCTTATAAAAAACCTGAAAGGTGTTTGGTGGTTATATGGTTTGGGGGTGTTTTTTTATTAAAATTACTAATATGCCCTTGTTAAAAGGGGGTCACCTACTGCCCTCCGTTTGTATTGCTGAACGTGCAATCGGGTTGCCTTCTTCTTCAATCGAAAACCCTAAAGGGGTTGTGTCTACCTGCTTCTCCTACGTGTGTTCACTGTCGCCCTAGGTAAGAATCTACCTTTCGATGTTGCTGTCTTCAATTGTCGTCGTTCATCGTCGTCGTTCATCAGTCTGGTGGTGTTGTTGTCTTCAATTTCAGGATTCGGGCAAAGGGCTTTGCTGCGCAACAGTGACGGTCGACCTCTTTGGTGAGTTTCTTCATCCCTCGGTATGTATTGTGTAGATCTTCGGTGATCTCTCAGGGGCTCGGCGATCTCCCAGGGGCTCGGCGATCTCTCAGGGGCTCGGCGATCTCTTAGGGGCAAAAGTGAACGAGATTTGGAAACCTCACAAAATAACCTCCTGAAGCTCTCTCCTGCCAGCTTCCATTTTCCGAAAATTTCACCTCATGAAACCTCCAACTCCAACCCATGGAAGCTGATTGCCAAACACCGTTCATCAGCTTTTTTTTTCCTGGGCAACTCATGAAACCTCTTCACAACCCATGCCAAACACGCGGTAAGGTAGGGGGTTTGGAAGTTATGGAGTTTAAAAAAAAAATAAACTCTGAAGGTTTATGTTTGGAAACAGGTTTGACTTGAGGTTATGGAGTTGGAGGTGGAGCTTATTTTTTCTGATTTTGGAAGCTGAGGGATTGCTTTGGGAGGGTATTTAATCAGGTTATGGAAATTTTTACACTTTTGCCCCTGCTCCTTTTTCCCCTTTTTCGTATCTGAATGGTATTTTTGACTTTTCATCCACAATACTCACTTACAAACCTTATACCCATCAAACACCAATCATCTTTTTTACAAGGTTATTTTTTAAAAAAAAATCTTCATCTCCCACAACTCCATAATACACGAAATAAACTCCACCTCCTAAAAAATACCCAACCCCTAAAAAAACCTCCAATTGTCAAACACGCGCCAAGAAACATGAAAATGCTAATATAGCAGCTGACGACCACCATCTCGCTGGCGGTAGGCTCTGTGTCTTGCAATCCTGGCTGCGAACTGCTCGTCCAACCCATTGACTGTGGGATGGTGGTACTGCATCCACGTAGAGTACACGGGAGGTAGAGGGGATCCAGGAAATAACCAAATCTGCGTAAAATGTATGGAAAAAATGAAATGAGAAGGGAAAAAATGAAATGTGAAAAAGGAAATGCATATGAAATTCGAAACATACCGGTACGAAGTGGTTGCTGTTGCCGACTAAAGCTATCCCATCTAACTCGTTGTACGACGATACGGATGGGACTCCAGTGGCGTAAAGAGGCAGGCACAACATCGGCATCATCTGTGACAGTATCACCAACGGACGTTGGTGCAGCTTGGCAAACACTTCGCCCATTATCGGAATCTCCATCCAATACGTAGCATCATGGCACGCACCAAAGTAATTGACCCTCATGAGGAGCTAATCCAAGGAAGGGTAGTAATGGTAGCGATCTGCATGCAACTACATCTCAATGGCCAAATCCCGTCGAACTTGTGGCCATGCATGTTCACCGAAGTTCAGAAGACAAGCGAAAGATCTATATCCACAATGACCATCACCTGCAACGTTCGTGACGGCTCGAATGAAAGTAATCATGAAGTCGTCGATGTTGCCTATTCCCCAATCGAAACGTAGGTGAGGGAGATTCTGAGGCGGAAGTGTATGAGGTGGTGCAGATGGTATGTCCCCTCTAGACTCTGTCGTTGATCGTCCTCGGCCACGTCCCCGGCAAGGACTGCGCCCACGACCTCTTCCTCGTCCTCTTCCATGGCCAGTAGGAGAGTTGTCGACGTTAATTGCATTGGACCCAATGCCCTCTTCATTTTGTGCAACTATTTCAACATCTATAGATGAAGATCGACCCCGCCCTCGACTTTGTCCCCTCACAGATCCGTTGTCGCCGTCTCTAGCGGCTCTACGCTCGGCCCGAGCACGCTCCCGTTCCCATGGTTGAGGGTTCGTCCCACAAGGGTTGTGAGTCCTCGGTCTCCCAGTTGGTCTACGGTCCTCGGGGTCAGGTGGAGTCAATTGTGTATGAGAGGTACGATCGCCATCGTTGAATGCTGAGGCGATCCTCCAACGAGTATCATTGTCTATGACTTCACTCTGGAACAACGTGATTAAGCACGAGATGTCTACATCAACTCTTGTGAGTGACGTGTTATCATCAACATGTGCAACATAGGGATGATCATAATCCAATTGCTTCCAAAATATGTGAATATAGGACGGCCTTATCGGTGTCTGCGCGTCTCAACAAGCTTGCATTTCATGTGTGAAGGGGACGGTCCTCCAGTAACTATCTCGGCATGGTTGCGATGGCGGATCTGTTTCCATCTTCGTGTATATTTCGAACAACAAGTTGAAATATTTCTTCGACACAATATGTCGAACCCAATCGAATATCCAGAGGCCGTGTGAGTCTGTCGACCATGTGTTTTAAGCTTGCCCCATCGTATTCTTCACTTCAACGATTTGGTCCTCCATCATTAGATCGATTGCTTTGATGACGTGAATGAAGTCACCGATCACAGAGTGGAGGGTGCTCTTTAGCACTACATAGGCGGACTCCGCCCTATAGAAAAAGATATCGGTCGTGTGTGCTAGCATGTGAATAATTGATGACAGAAATGGAATGAGGATAGAGAAGAATGGCATACATGTTCATCGTTCTCGTACAAAAATGCTCTATAGTATATGTCCATACGCGAACAATGTTCTCTGAGTAATTGCGCAGCCACGTCGCCTCCAAATACGACATCAACCCCTCAATGTGGCCCCACTCTGCATGCATACCCCTCCTTCGGGCTTCGAACGTGCCAGTGGATGTGGATTCGAAGAGGCCATAACACGCGCTCTTAAAACGACCCGCGACGTCAAGATTCTTCGACTTCTTGAAGGCTGCTTCTTTGCATTTGCGTAGGATGTGTACTTTGAACAACATATGTATGACATTGGGAAACACCGATCGTTGTGTTGCGATGAGGCCCAACTCCCGATCGGTGACAAATACATTTGGCTGAGTGCCTCGTAAAAGGTACTGGAGCTGTTGTAATGCCCAAATGTACGTATCCGTGTTCTCGTGCGACATGAAGCAGATGACAATGACGAAGTTCTTTCCTGTGCAAGTGAAGCCAATGAACTCACACAACGGGATCATGTACCTGGACAATGACATATGTTAGTTGTAATGCCTTTGTTTTTTGAATTAGAAGATTTGTTACAAATAGAAACATACGCATTCGTCCTGTATGTGCCGTCGACGACGACGATGTATGGGAAGATGTGCAGCAGGTGGCGAGATTGTGAATGAGCGAAGAAAAGATCTTGAAGCTTGTTCGCATCATCAGAGGCTCTCCTTGTAGTATAGAAGTACTCTCTCTCTCTCAACATGTGGAGAGCTTCTTGAGTGACTGTTCGGTCTCCTCTAGCTTCAACTTTGAATTTGCCCTAGCATTGTACACTTTGTCGCCATGATGTTACGAACAACTGCTTTCGTCTTGTAGATGTCTTCTGTAATGTCGCTAAGATCGGCTTTGGTGGTGTACCAGCTACGGTGAGGGCCAATGTAGTCTCCAACTGCTCTATATCCATTCGACTGAGGTACGGGTGTCCGTCCAACGTAGATGGAAGGTCATGGTTGTGCCTTCCGTGAACTACGTTTAACCCCCATTCGCTCCGCTTGAACTCTACCCCTGACAAGGCAAAAGGACACTGTTCTAGCTTTGAAATGGCCCTGCGAGTGGTACGACTAGGCACATAACTGGCAACTCGTGGCCTCTTGTGCGGAATGTACTCATCGTACTTCTCACACGAGTAACACACTGCCACGTCTTGTACGAGTTCTTGCCCATAACCGCTTTATAGTGAGTACCATATGTAGCGGTAGGGCAACGCCACGACAATGACATATCAAGTCATCGCGATTTGACCACGTTTGCGTTGTGGTGAAATCCGCTATGTAATCGTGGAATACCCGACGAATGGTATCCATTTCGTTACACGGATCCGACATCGGGTCCGGTTGCTCTTCTAATGGATGCTGTGTGGCGGTAAATAAATTTAATCAGATATATATCGTACCTAATATCTACATTCATTCTTTTTTAATTAAAATTCTATAAATACGTCCAAATATCCTATGGAAATGGATTACGACTCTAACATGTAATTATATCAACAACTTACATATACGGATTCTAGTACGTACCAGTAAATAATTAGAAACAGATATACACCGTACCTAATATCTATATTCACTATATTTAGATCAAAATTCTATATCTACGTCAACATATCCTATGGAAATAGAATACGACTTGAACATGTAATTATATAAAAGTACGTACTGGTTCAGGTGTACGCGGACTTCCTTCCGACATGTAATTATATTCACTATATTCACTATGGAAATAGTTTACGACTCTAACATGTAATTATATTCACTATATTTAGATCAAAATGGGCCGAACTAGCCCGTACGGGTTCATCTTCTTCCTCCTCTACGAGGGCTTTCACCGTCCTTCCCTATTACCCTCGATGCACCGCCACTCACCCACTCAGATCTGGAGGCGCCACCAGTGAAGCTCGACGAAGCTCCGACGTTGTCGAGGTCATATCAAGTGCCTCTCTCCTCCCTTGACGATACTGCCTCTAGATCTCCCGCGTGCCTGAGATGAGTTGTCGATGAAGAATGGAGGGGATTCCAACAACCTCCATCGCCGGTAATGATCACCGGCGCCCCATCATCCATCGCTGCTACAACTGAGTTAGTGGTGCCGAGGTTGATCCCAACAACCTTCTCCAAACCACCCTTATAAAATCTCAGGCAAAATCTCGCAAACCTTCTTTTGTTTCGATTATGCGTTGAGTTTCATTCTATATATGCTGGATTGAGTGAGCTTTGTGGATTTGAAATTGAGATTGAGATGAGGTAAATTCATGCCTTCTAGGTGTTTGATAAAATGCTTAGGAGAGAAATCGAGATTGAGCTAGTTTTGGTTAAATCCATGCCTACTAGGTGTTTGATAAAATGTCTAGAACAGAAATATTATTCTTGACTTAGATTTTAGCTTCAATTTTGGAGCTTTTGTTTGTGAAATTTGGCATATCATACACTAGATTTCTTCTTGAATATTCCTCTCCTTGTTATGTTATGTCTGAAAGTAGCATCTATCAATAATCAATTCATCAGCAAATGTTGTTAGGTTTTTGGAAACTAGGTGATTGAACTAAAGATATATGCATTATTCAGTTCTCAAGTGTTTGTCTTAGAAATGCTTATTTGCAAGATTATCATTTTAGCGATATCCTGAAGATTGATAAATAATGGATAGGAAAGGGTAAGAGTATTCGCCTTTGTCAATATGTGTGGCTGCTGATGAGGGCTGCTGGTAATGTCACAACAGATCTCCCGTTTATCAATCTACTGCATATAGTGTGGCTGCTGGTGAGGGCTCAAATCACACTGATTTGGTAAAGTAGAGGTACACTGTGTTTTTGTCTCATGGAGTTTGTTACGATATATTCACGATCAATCTAGCTAAACTAAAGCAATAAGCTGCCTTGAAATAGTTTCACTATTAGAGAGCTTGTTAAAGCAAACCCAAGTCATGATTTTGTAAAAAATGTTACGTCAGATGGTGGAAAGCACTCATGTTGATGCAGTTTGGCCCGGGTGGGGTCATGTGACAGGAGGAAACTGTCGTTGTTCCTATCAAAGTATAACTCAAACCCATCAACTAGTATAGCAAACAAGTAAGAGGTCGATCCACAGAGAATCAAGTATTTCTAAGCAATGTTTATTTACCAATTAGTAGAAAAGAGGGATTTGGTGATTGAAGTAGATAAAAGAAACTATAAACGAGTTAGTAGAGATAACAATTGAGAAAATAGTTTCATCTATAAATATCCACTTTAGTTTGATTAGTTGATCATCGATTCTTCTTCAAGTTCTCTTTTCATCCTATTATTGTTCATGTCCTAATCTTGTTTACTAATTAGATAACCCTAAAACGGTCAAGATTTAACCTAATAGCAGTATTAAGATTAAGGATTAACCAGGATACATGCAACACCAAGCTACGAGTCAATATTTAACATATAATTGATTCTCTACACACCAATTTAGTCCTACGAGTCCTAAAAAGGCATGCTTGCTACTATGGATTAAGGTTCGCTATGAGGAATCTACAAAATCCTAGCATTAATCTCAACTAGTTGTACGTACTTGAAGAAATCAACAATATTCACAAAAGAATCAATACGAATCAATATGAATAGAATAATAATAGAAATCTCACAACTTTATCAAACCAAAACTTCAATTCATAGATGAAACGGAAGAGTTTAGCACTCAATGGCTTTGGAGGCTTCCCTCTAGGGTTCTCTCAATTGATAATCTCAAAGTGTATTAAAATGATGAGTTAGATGTATAAAAAAATAACCCTAATAGTCCTTAAATAAATCTAACAAAGTCGGCCAAAATAATTAATGTAAAAACCCTAATTAAAGAGATTGCTCGTTTCAGCAGAAGCCGCGGGGCAGCCAACCCAGGCCGCGGGGCGGCCAGTTGATTGCGAAATCGTTCGTCAGAGCTTCGAGCCGCGAGGCGGCTAGCTTGGCAGCGGGGCGGCCTTACTGTTCACAACACTTTTTCCGTTTCGAATTTTGTCTTGATGTCAACACGAAAGTTGTACATCTCGGAGAGAGCTTTCAAACGCATGCTTATAATAGTCAATCAGACCACCGAGGCCTCCAGAAAGTGCATTACAAGTTCAGCTTGTCTGGCGACAACTTCTGCTGACTTGTTCTTCAATTAGGCTCTCGAAATTCGATTACGCTCCCATGCTCTTCACTTTTCCTCCTCCTCTTCATTCTTCCTTCATTCCTGAGCTTTCTCATTCCTCATCGGATTCACATCTACCAGAAATAATTCATAAAAGCGTGTAGATTCCGACTCTACCAACAAAACAAGTATAAATGCAAATCTAGTGTAAACTATGCATTATAAACATATAAATCATGCTAAATGCAACCTAATATGCCTACCTAAATGCGTGCGATCATCATGCGGCAGAGAACCCTGAGCTTCCGGATGCTTTGCTTGCAAAGGGAATTAAATTTCTAGGCCCCCCTACCTCGTCAATGGCAGCTCTTGGAGACAAGATAGGTTCATCATTGATAGCTCAAGCTGCAGATGTGCCTACTCTTGCATGGAGTGGTTCTCATGTATGTGTATCTCTTTTTTTTTCTTTTATCCCATTTGAAATTAAGAAAATTGCATAATTGTACATGATTAAATTACTTTGAGGTGAAAGTGCCTGCATAGAGTTGGCTTGATACGATTCCTGATGAAATTTACCAACAAGCTTGCGTTTTTAGCACCGAGGAAGCAGTTGCTAGCTGTCAAGTTGTTGGTTACCCAACAATGATCAAGGCTTCATGGGGTGGTGGAGGCAAAGGAATTAGAAAGGTAATTTTTGCTTAATATTAGTTCTTTGATCACTCACCAATAATTTTTACTTTGTTTTTAAATTAACAATTTGATATATTAAATTCTTCTGTTTTATTTTCTTTTCAGACATAGCTTGCAGTTCCTTAAGAAAAAAATATTATTTTCTTCTAAGATTATAGTAGGTTGTTTAATATTTGGCTTTTACTACTTATTGACTTCATATTGCACAATTGGTATCTAAAATTGCACTAATATATCTTATTTTTGCACTTAATATAGTTCAAATTGCATAATTGTATTCTAAAATTGCATTATTATGTGTGATGTGCCATTAAAGCCTATTAGCTCAAAATGGGAGAGCGATGTACTATGCGCAAAGACGCGGGTTCAAATCCCGCATAGGCTATTTATGAGTGTCTTATTTTTATTCATGTTCATGAATAAGATTAATTTTCAAATCAAATTTCTAAAAATCAGATTTTAGATTTCTAAAAAAAAATCAAATTTCTGGAACAAATATATGGACATCTTAATTGAATTGACAACAAAAAATAGAAGGTAACTAATTAAATCTAATCTTGTTAATTCATCACATGCTAAAATAGCATTATTACATGGGTAATTTTCAATTGTGCAGATTTAGAATACAATTGTGCACATTTAGTATACAAGTGTGCATACAACAATTACTTATATTATAACGTTCAAAAGTAAGATACAATTGTGCTGATTTAGAATACAAGTGTGCATACAACAATTACTAAAAAGGAGTGCAGGAATCTAGCAGATCTTATCTCAATCAATTGTGCAAAAGTAAGATACACTTGTGCAGGTTTAGAATACAATTGTGAAAAAGTAAGATACAATTGTGCAAAAGTAAGGTACGCCAAAAAAACTCCCAATCTCATCACCTTTGTCAAACTAAGAATTTATTTAAAAATTAGTTATGAAGTGCACAATTAAGATTATAAAGTGCATAAATAAAATGATTAAGTGCAAGAATAAAATGATTAAGTGCAAGAATAAAATGATTAAGTGAAAGAATAAAATGATAAAGTGCAAGAATAAGATCATAAAATGCACAATTAAAATTATGAATTGCACTTTTATCCAAAGTAATACAAACTATTAACATTAAGCAATTTAGTCTATGTAGGAGTCGATTTTTACCAATAAAAAAGATTTGGCCACATATTAAAATTAAGATTATGAATTGCACTGATTGCATGATTTTGGATTTTGTAGAAATTATTTATTTTTCAAATGTCAAATTTTACCCATAAAAAAGATTCGGCCATATATAATGTTTTGGAGGGGTAACTTAAGAAGACAAAATTGTGAATTCATGGTTACATTACATCTTCTTAAAAAGGAGTTGCTTGAGCAGTATATGTAACTATATAAGTTGTACAATCCAACATAGCTTGTCATAAAGAACATCAAAGTGAGGGCAACTCAGAAATGGAACATTTGAGGTCCTTAATCGATCATTGGCACCCCAGTTCGGCTCGTCCTTCCTCACCGATGGTTTTGTTCAAGCACAACTTCTGAAGATCGATGTATCCTATGATTGTGTCTTCGAAAACTACGGTTTGTAGCTGTGCATCCTCAAACGTCGATGTTGATAGCATCGTGTTCTTGAAAATAGCTCCCTGGATATCAACTAACTATAGCCCTATCCAAGGTACAATATTTCAGTGTATATGTTTTAGTATGAACAAAAATAATTATGAAAAATATATGTATCACAATAAAATCACATGTTAAATTTGTTCTTGTCCAATAATTCAAATTCAAATTAAAAAAATCAAAGGTATAATCAAGATTCAAGTAGTTGTTACAAAACTATACTTATCGTAATAGAAAATTTTAAAATCTAAACAAAAGTGGAATGTAAATTTTGGTGGATGGGACTGAATTAACTTTAGCAAATTTTAAAAAATCAAAGCAATATTAGGTGGGCCAAATTGAAAAAAGAAGAAGAGAAATTTAGCAAAAATCCCAGAATGTGACATAGGAGTTCCTTTAACCAAAGCGAGCCATGTCATCACAAAGTGCTTCTGTTTTAATATACTTACTAGATGGAACATGTGGTTAAGAGTTGGTTATGTTTTCTTCAGCTGAGTTTGAGATGATGAGGAAGGAATAGCAGAAGGAACGTAAAGGAATGCTGTAGGAAAAACCAGGAATTCAGGATACTTATTTCTTCTATTTATGCACTATTAATACTTGAATATGTACATTGTCTATCTAATGTTGCACTTAAGCTACTTGTGGAAAAGTAGCTTGTGGAAAATGTATCACAAGCATAGCACACAACATAATGATCTACCCACTGCATATGCACAAGATGATTAAGAGAAAGTTGCCCTAATCCTCAAGTGCATGAGCCTCAAGTGCCAACAACCAACACCGAATTAAGAAGTCGGTAGGCTTGATTTCCCAGTAACATGTATCAAAGTAAGGAATAAACATATAAAAAAACCTAGAAACAAGGCCTTATGAAACCTATCTTCCTTCTTGAAGCAGCAAACCTTTCACCCTCTCACTCCATGTAGATCGCTTGGACTTTGAGTGAATTAAGTTATTTATGCACATTATAGTTTTATGCATGCATTTCATAATCTTATTTATGCACATTATAATCATAATCATGCACCTTACAATTCCAGTAACTGAATCACTAGATAGACCAACTGAATCCTATGTAGAAGCTGAAAATGTATTCAGTATGAATAAAGAATCAAATATGTGACAAGATCTCAACATTTTAAATCAAGTAACTTTCTCAATTTATATGGGTTGTTAAGCCCCTATATATACATAAAGCATGATTTCCAAGTGGTTCATGAAATATAATTAATTGAATTTTAATATAATTCACTATATAAATAAAAAGTATTAGTTCATGAAATATAATTCGCTATGTTTAATTGAATTTTAATATATATTTCCCTATATTTAATTGAACAAAATCTCAAGTGGTTCATGGTTTTATACCAAGTGGTTCAGAGTTTTAATACTAAGTGTTTGAGGTTTTTATACCAAGTGGTTCAGGGTTTTAATTCCAAGTGGTTCAAAGTATTAATACCAAACGGTTCAGGGTTTTTATGACAAGTGGTTCAGAGTTTTTATATCAAGTGGTTCAGGGTTCTAATACCAACTGGTTCAGGTTTTTATATGAAGTGGTTCAAGGTTTTAAACCAAGTGGTTCAGGGTTTTTATAACTTCACTAACCACTTCTTATTAGCTTCATAAACCACTTGTTATACAAGTCATGAATCACTTCTTGTTAGCTCCATGAACCACTTCTTATTAACTTGGTTCATCAAATAAATAGTATTAATTCATAAAATAAATAATATTGGTTCATGAACAATTTTATTTTAAAAACAAACAAATAAATAAATAATTGAAAAAAATAGAGTGTTAGTGCAAGTATGTAATTGCCGATGTATTACTTTAAATCGGGAAAAAAAAAGATGCTTGTGTTATTCATGGAAGATACTTGTGCAGGTTTCTTCTCCATTTCCTTGCTAATGTATTACTTTCCAAGCATCCATAATCGCTTTAAACAAGTAATTAAGTAATCTTCCCAAAACCGTACGTAGTTTAATTAAACAAGTGGTTTGAGATTTTTATACTAGGTGGTTCAGGGGTTTTTATACAAAGTGGTTCACGGGTTAATACCAAGTAGTTTACAGTTTTAATACTAAGTGTTTTAAGGTTTTTATACCAAGTGGTTAAGGGTTTTATACCAAGTGGTTAAGGGTTGTATACCAAGTGGTTCATCAAATAAATAGACAGTAGTGGTTCATCAAATAAATAATATTGGTTCTTGAAATAAATAGTATTGGTTTATGAAGCATTTTATTTTAAAAACAAATAAATAAATAATTAAAAATAAACATTACAAGAAAATAAAAGAAGAGTGAAAATTTTATATTATTAAATAATAGTGGTTCGTCAAATAAAGAGTAGTAGTTCATCAAATAAATAGTATTGGTTCATGAATCATTTTATTTTAAAAAATAAATAAATAATTAATCGAAAAATAAATATTAAAGGAAAATAAAAGAAGAGTGAAAATTTTACAATTATTAAATAGTAGTGGTTCGCCAAATAAAAGTAGTGATTCATCAAATAAATAGTATTAGTTCATTAAATAAATAAATAAAACAAATAAATAATTAAAAAATGAACATTAAAGGAAAATAAAGAAGAATAAAATTTTTACAATTATTAAATAGTAGTGGTTCATGAAACAAATTCTAATGGTTCATGGAATAACTTCATGAACCACCTCTTTATAACTTCATGAACCACTTTTTTATAACTTAATGAACCACTTCTTGATAACTTTATGAACCAATTCTTTATAGCTTCATGAACCACTTCTTTATAGGTTCATTAACCACTTCTTTATAGGTTCGTGATCCACTTCTTTAAAGTTTCATGAACCACTTCTTTATACCTCCATGAACCACTTCTTTATAGGTTCATGAACCCCTTCTTTATAGCTTTACGAACCACTTCTTTTATACCTCCATGAACCAATTCTTTATACCTCCATGAACCACTTCTTTAATAATAATGGTTCATGAAACAAATTCTAGTGGTTCATGGAGTAACTTCATGAACCACTTCTTTAAAACATCATGAACCATTTTTTTATATCAAGTGGTTCAATGCTTTTATATCATGTGGTTCAGGGCTTTTATACCAAGTGGTTTAGTGTTTTAATACCAAGTGGTTCAAGTTTTAATACCAAGTGGTTCAGGGTTTTTTATACTAAGTGATTCAGGATTTTTATACCAAGTGGTTCATCAAATAAATAGAGAGTAGTGGTTCATCAAATAAATAGTAGTGGTTCATGAACCATTTTATTAAAAAACAAATAAATAAATAATTTAAAAATAAATATTAAAAGAAAATAAAAGAAGAGTGAAACTTTTACAATTATTAAATAGTAGTGGTTTATCAAATAAAGAGTAGTGGTTCATGAAATAAATAGTATTGATTAATTTAATAAATAAATAAAACAAATAAATAATTAAAAAATAAACATTAAAAGAAAATAAAGAAAAATAAAATTTTTACAATTATTATATAATTGTGGTTCATGAAACAAATTCTAGTGGTTCATGACTGAACCCCTTCTTTAAAACATCATGAACAACTTCTTTATAACTTCATGAACCACTTCTGTATAACTTCATGAACCACTTCTTTATAACTTCATGAACCATTTTTTTTGTATCAAGTGGTTCCGTGCTTCTATATCAAGTGGTTCATGGCTTTTATATCAACTGGTTCAGTGTGTTTTATACCAAGTGATTCATGGTTTTAATAACAAGCAATTCAGGGTTTTAATACCAAGTGATTCAGGGTTTAATACCAACTGGTCCAGGGTGTCATACCAAGTTGTTCAGGGTTTTAATATCAAGTGGTTCAGGGTTTTTATACTAAATGGTTTAGGGTTTTATACCAAGTGGTTCATCAAAGAGTAATGATTCATCAAATGAATAGTATTGGTTCATGAACTAAATAGTATTGGTTCATGAACCATATTATTTCAAAAATAAACAAACAAATAATCAAAAATATACATTACAAGAAAATAAAAGAAGAGTGAAACTTTTATATTATTAAATAATAGTGGTTCATCAAATAAAGAGTAGTGGTTTCTCAAATGAATAGTATTGGTTCATGAACCATTTTATTTTAAAAATAAATAATTAAATAATTAAAAAATAAATATTAAAAGAAAATAAAAGAAGAGTGAAAATTTTACAATTATTAAATAGTAGTGGTTCATCAAATAAATAATATTAGCTCATTAAATAAATAAACACATCTTCTCTAGTTGTCTGTAACGGCCCAAATATAAATATTCGGGTTACGTTTCGAAGGGTTGGATACCTTCGTTCGGATCATGCAATTCGAGTACGAGTTGTGTGAAAACAAAGTTTTAGTGATCAAAGAAGGGATTTCGCACCCTAAATTCGCGATAGGGCCGTTAGGTCCCCCGATCCTGTCCAACTTGCCCAAGTCGCTCAAAACGTTTTAAGTTCGAAAGCATAAAGAAGGCAATATCATAGTACAAGTTGCCACGGCATGGCCGGATCAAAACCAGATACGAGGAAATAAGTAGCAAAGTGTGGAGTTCAAGTCGGTATTTCTCTCTCTCTCTCACTGCGCCATGAGATATCCCCCGCCACATCAGCACATGATCAAGTAAGGGTACGGGTACCTGAAACTAACCACGAAGTCAAGGTCGAGCCACTCATGCGGGCCCTGAAGACCTCGCTGAGGACATATAATATGCCAATACCTAAATAAAGGATGCTCTAATGCAGTGCGGAATATTAAACACTCAAGCATGCTAGCAGTTTATATATATATATATATATATATATATATATATATATATATATATATATGCAGAAAGCGATTAAATGGGATCCCGCATAGAATGCCAAGTGGCATGTCCCTCTCCTACTCTCGCACCCATGCTCGTTAGTGCAGGAACCGACCGCGTTTTATACTCCCGCACCCATGCTCGTTAGTGCGGGAACCGGTCGCGTTCAATATCATAACATCATCAATCGTATCAATAGTCATGCTCGTCAATTTAATGTCTGACTCGATGAGGACTAAGCCCGATGGGACTGGACCGTCCTATGACCCTAGCAAATGACTCTAGGACTCACAATTTAACGGTCGTTCTACCATACACAAGGAGAATACGGATGCTCGATTAATTGTGCAACCTAAGCATGATACTACATGATTATGTGGGATGCAACAACTACACACTATATGACACATCAGGCATGAGGTTCTAACTTGAGTAAGCCCTGGAGGACTTACCTGGAGTAGCAGATCAGCAAGAGGAATCAGCAAGAGGATAAGCAAGCAGGTCACAGAGCACCTAGCAATTATCAATGATCATTTATAAGGGTACTGCACAGAACGGGATCCATTTACCACTACACATAATTATCCATCAATTATTAGTCATAAAACCATCATCATTATCTCGACTATCTCATATCGTCATGTATCATCTTATTCTCATATCATATTATTTCAAGTCATCATATCTCTTCATCTCATAATCTCAAGCTATCTCATAACATCATCACTTAATAACTCATATATCAGCACATCATGTTTTATAATCATCAACTCAAGATTTCAAATATCACTCATGCTAGAAACTCATATCAATATCATATTCACATAAATTCACAAGTACGACTCTTCAACAATTTACCAAGTTAAGTCCAAATAAGTCGATTCCAAGGTTAGTCAAAGCCATTTAAATTCAAAGGAAGTCAACTTGATAATCAATCAATTCTTCTACAATCATACTTAACCAAAGTCCAATATTGAAGCATTTAAACCTTTAAACCGACCTCACCAAGTTATACTATTAAAATAATCCGGCATAAGTTAGTTTATTTCCGAAATCTTTGCTCTAATATTTTTAGATAAATTCTGACACTTTAGAGTCAATTCAAATAATGTATATTAGCCTTTTTTAAATCGCCAGATAAGCACACGAGCACTTAAATACTTTAACACATAAGAAAATGGTCAATGAATAAATATTTGAAAAATGCTTAATTAAATAGTAATTAAATCAGAAATAATTAATTAAATCAGAATAAATTAAATAAAAATTAAATAAATGAATAAACAAACAAAACACAAACCCGGACCCAAACCCTTTAAACCCAAACCGGACCCCTTCATTTTAAACCCGAAATAAACAAACCCAATTAAACCCATTACCCATTTATGAAAATAAAAACCCAGCCCAAACCCATTTGAGTTTTCTACAATTTAAAACAGGCCCAATCCCTTCAAAATTTCTGGTCCCAAAAGCCCAGCCCAACCCATCCTCTCTCCCTTCTATCAGATTTTTTTTCGAAATAAATAAATAAAACAAAAGAAAAGGTGGGCCCCACTCCTCATCTCCTTCCTCCGGAACTCCCGCTCCCGCTGCGCTCCGATTGCACTCGCCCGCAGCACCTCCCTCGTCCTCACCTCTCTCGCCAGTCCTCAACCTCCCTCGTCCTCACCCACACTCTTGCTCCCTCCAATCACTCTCACTTGCTCTCTTGTTGTTACTTCCGACCTCACCCTCGCCGGATCTCTCTCCCATCCACTCTCGACCTCTCTGACTCGCTCTCAGATTAACGAAAACGACGACACAAGGCTTCCTATGGCTAGCAAAATGGAATGGAAAGGGAGGAAGCTCACCGGGGGGATCGAGGCTTGCCGGGGGTTCGATCGGAGTTATTCGGGGCTTGGGAAGGCTATCGGCTGCCATGGCTCCCTCCCACGGCATCGGGCTCGATGCTAGGAGATGAAGTTGTTGCTGTTGCTGATTTCGAAAGGAACAGGGAAGGGTGCTCTTTGGTGGCTCAAAAAAAACCGGGGAGGGTGTGGAGGCATATCTGAAAAGGGAAGGGAGGAAATGAAGAGGTGGGGGTGAAAGAAAAGAGTTGAGCTAGGTTTTTGGAGTTGCAGATCAAGGAAAAGGGGAGGGATAGGCTTTTTGAAATTAATTTTGGATTGGTCAGGGAGCAGTTTGGCATGGGGCGTAGGAAGTTACAAAAGCAAGGAGATGGTGGTAGAGTAGGAGAGCAGGAGGAATGAAAAGGGAGATGGGTTAGCAGCTGTAATAGGGGTAAGGGTAGGGGTGAGGGAGAGTTGGAGTGTGGGAGTATAAACAAAAGTCAAAATTAATACCCGAAATTATATCCCGAAACCCGCTTTTTAATCTTAACCCGACGCGATTAAAATAAAAATAAAAATAAATAAACAAATATTCAAGTCCTACTCAAATAACAACACCCGAAAGTATTTCCAAGCCTCGGAATAATAAGGCGGAATAAATTCATTTTAAATTTTTAAATGACAAGTTTATGCCGGAATTGGTTCGAAAGAATTCAAATCAATCGTTTGCTCAAGGACGGAAATTTTTTGAAATTTCTCTGAGTCTTAGAAATTAAATAAAATTTTAAATCAAAATGAAATTTATAATTATAAAAATACTATTTAAAAATCTCGGTCTTTACATCATCCACCTCTAAAAACAAGTCTCGTCCTCGAGACTAAAATCATTTTCAAAAACCAACGAAGCCTTCCAAAATCCAAATCCTTTCTCCCTATGTCAGTCAATCAAGTTTCATAAAATCAAGAGGTGGCAACATCCACCTCTAAGGGCTAATTCCCATATTTGCTTCCTAGGTTCATTTCTCAGAGTCTGTTTCAATCTATCAAGCTCAAGATATCATCAAAATCAACGTTAATCATCTCAGTATATCATATAGCAACACACCAAAGTCAGTCCATCAAGATTTATCATGTCATTAATCACAACAAGAATAACAATCTACCCGATCATAACTAACATAACCAAGCATCATCTATCGAAATATTAACATAGCAGAATTCGTCATAACAGGGATGTCGTTTTATCAAAAGGGCAACGTATCAACACATCAAATCTCACCTTCAGCAAATCATAAAATCAGATAAATTTGTACATTAATACTAATCAGAACAGGGCACAACCATCATACTCGCACATCGCCTATCAAGCCCCCGAAGCTAATGTCAAGTCTACATTAGGTCCACCAACTCAATTCAGGTTAACATCTCCAAATACAACTATATCTCGCTTCTCTTAAACTAGAACCCATGGATGTTCTCTTCAATTCTATGCATACAAGTCCAAGGATCAAGCCTATCCCAAACTCACCCAACATATACCTCAAGCTCAGGTCAACGAGTCTCCTAAGAATCAATTCACTTAAAATCTCAAGCTTACACATCCGACTTCCTACCTAACCACTCAATCCCATTTGTCGGAACTCATAGCTCTCCTAGTAACCATAGACCAAGCCTAATATCCCAAACTCTCATCAAAACCTCTATCAAGTGTATGATCAATCCAAGCGTTTCTTACCGAGTTCACTCATTCCTCCTATGTCCTTAAGTATCCATCTGATCATTGTCTCTACAAGTTCCTGATTCGCTCCAGTACTCTTATCCTTTTTTCCATACGAATAAGCACACTCATTTCTAATCCACCTCTAAAGAACAACTCCTATTGCCATCCTCACATAATTATCTCCTCACATTCCGCATCCCCAACATGCTGCAAGTAAAGGTTCATTTCTTAGGCTACTCACATATCCAAAATGACACAAGCACCTTACTCATCTAGGCCGGAAAGTCCCATCACTACCAATTGTCCTCACTCGTCGGATTCTACGTTAGAGCTATCTAGAAATAATCCGTAACGTTACCTAGCTAGTCCCCTTAACCGCACCTATACCCAAGTGGTCAACAACATAAATTACCCATTTAACTCAGCTGAATATCTCCAAACCGAATTGCATCTCTACATTTCCCAAAAGTTCGTAGAATTTCCCCCCATTCACAATACCAATTTACCGCCCAGAGTCTCACTATAGCCTCAATCAATCACGAGCTCTCAAGCCCTTTTATACTAGCTCCTTATTGCCGCACCTTCCCAACTCACCTTAGACTACAATCCTCAACAACGGTACCTTACCTTTTAATGACCTTTATCACCATCTAGTTTCCCCAAAAAAAAAATTTCATCTCATTCTCATCCGAATTTACCCAAGGCAGCACAATTCATTTGAATCCCTCTACTTCCACGACCATTAGTATTCCTATATTCGAATTTACCCAAGCATCATAATTTACTCGAATTTCCATATTCTCCACCTGGACTAGTAACTGTATTCATCATTTAAATTTTCCTGCCTCTAAACCCAATAAATCGGACTCATGATCATCCTTAACGATAACTTTTCTTCACTATAGACCTTCCCTCAAATCTCGTTTTTCTTTTTCTGGCACCTCAACATTCAAGTCACTGTCACGCATACCCATTATGATTTATTCCTATTCTAAAAATTCTCCAATCCAGCCTATAGTGTTCCTCCAATTACGATTATAGCAAGTATCCCGAATTCCCAAGAGTAAACCTCAATATCGATCTCACATCCTTCCCCTTATCATATAAACAACTCGAATCCCAAGATCCACAAGTTCCCAAGTAGTGGTAGTCACTTAAACCTTAACGATATCCATAATTCATTCCTTACCAAGGTGTTTCCTACTCACAGTACGAGTAACCTAAGTCCCAAGATCTACAATTCCTCAAGCCATCCTAGTCACCCAAGCATTAAGCTTCATCCACAATTCGCTCATAACAACAACATTTTTTCCCATAACACGAACAACCTATCTATAATCGTATCTTTTCTACCAGAATTATCATGTCTAGTCCCCTCGTACCTTCCTCATTCCTACCGAACGGATTCACTCTAACCTTCATCAAAAATTGCTCACCTATACTCCAACCTCATTCCCGCAATCTCGCCATTCTCATCCTAAGCCCCACCTAAGGCTTACCTAGAAGGCTCATCTGAAAATTTCTAACCACCGTCTCCTACCAGTCCTAGCACTTTCTCGGTCCTACCTAAGCCAATGCCTCCTTTTTATGACTCTATCTCACACTATCATCGAACAAAACTTATGACTTACATCCCTATTATCTCTATTCATCTATCCTACGAAAGAGCCTCAAACCACACGATAAATAAAAGGGGAACATCACACATAAGCCCTAGGTCATACTAGTCCGCACACCATTATAGGCAATAGACAACCAAGCAATACTCACCAAACTCAGAGTGTCAACATGTCAAAACTCGTTATCATATCAACTATAAACCTATTGCACACCGTCATTCCTAATTGACATAGAAAGAATCAAGTAACTCGTTTGGAGATCGCCCCTTCTGAAGTCATCTTCATGGATCACAACCAACGACTACAGTCTATAAAATGTGTTATGCTCGTCCCCTAATGTCGCCGATGACGTCTGTTCTAGGACCTGTGGGCTACGGCCCCCCTACGCTTCCGCTGCGCCGCTCTAGTGTTATCTAGTTGACCGTCCTCCTTTCCATGCTGGTGTTCGATCGAGGTAACGCAGGGATTCTAAGCTAACAGAGATAGAGGAGAGATAAAAAATGAACAACCCGAATTTCCTATGAAGTCAAATACAAACCAAGACCAACGAGACTAAAGATAAACTCCTAACCCGAGAATAACAACGATGCCCTATGGAAATCTTACAAGGTTATAATCGCAGCAAGCGAGACACACATCAACATAAGGTATACGAGTTGATTCAATTAACACTAGCATGTACCTATCTCAACGCATAACAATAACATATTTTTCATGACAAGAAACCATGTAAGAGTGGTATGGAAAGCAATCACCTCTTATGACAACGACATTCTCCTAATGGAACAAGTACGACACGCAATCACATGCTGAGTTGTATTTTGGAGGCATATGTCCTACATGACACTAGTAACTCCTTGCAAGGCATAATCACAATCATGGGTGATCTGAATAAGTTTAATATATCATTCATGTGTCATGCATACACGAAACCAGAACATATCGTGGTGTGTGATCATGCAAGGTGTCAGACCAGTTGTTCATGAAAGGATGCTAGCATATCGATTATCGAGTGGAACATTAATCTAATCAAGATAAGTAAATCATATCATGAAGATATAAAAAAGGAATGACCACACTATCAAAAACCTATTTAGGGAGAGAGAAAACAATAATGCGGGCAAAGCACGAAATTATACAAGTCGCGATCAAGGGTCCTACATGATACTAATCGCTCGACATAATGTACGATACATATATACATTGAATCAGTTAATACAACGATATGCAAAGATTTGATTAACTCATATTACAATGATATAGAAGCATGGAAGAAGTGTAATAATGCATAATACGAACCCCAAATAATGTGGCAATATGAATAAATACAAAGAAATGTATTCAAATCATTAGATATCTGAATACGACATGCATTTATCATGATACTACATCAAATAATGTGACCACATATGAGACTACTATTATAACCTAGCAAAATATCCAAGGGCATCAGAGATGAGGAAAACGGATTGAAAGGAATACACTCCCCGACAATTGTCAACCTTAGAAATTTGTCGAACAGAAGGCAAAATGAAAAGAAGATGACATAGATAGTTGAATAATGGAAAAGATTGCTTTACGAGTACTGAAATTTCGACTACATGACTCTCCCGCTATCCCATTCTCACAGAAGTTCAACTCATAGCCATCATAGGGTAAACAGATTAACAGAATTCTTGCTCAAGGAAGGCAACACTCTGCACAGAATCAATCAGCAATAATAATCTGATCCTGTTCGAGGAGGATCGCCCTCAGGCCCAATTTATATAAAATCACAGAATCTATCTAGAAGCTGTCCTTCGAGGGGCAACTGACCAGAGGGGCAACTATCCTCTCGGCCTCTATATTCTAACCCCGCTACTCCAACCACCACGGTGCAAACTCCTTGGAGTCTTCTAGGCCCTCTGTAAAGTATAAATCTAAGTTTTGTCTACCCTTTCCCAAGTCTACATCCAATAGGGATGGTCTATCGCCTTTCTAGCCACTCGGTTTCCCTTTATCCAATTTTTCTTACTTTAAGTCAAGTTTATTAAGCTATGTTCATTAATTTATCCATATTAAATTCATTTTGCCCTTTAAAGCTCTTAAAAATCTAAAAAAACATTGGGCAATTTTTAAAATCATACTTCAACCCATTTGTACTCGAATCGCGCAACCTGGCTCTGATACCACCTTTGTAACGGCCCAAATATAAATATTCGGGTTACGTTTCGAAGGGTTGGATACCTTCGTTCGGATCATGCAATTCGAGTACGAGTTGTGTGAAAACAAAGTTTTAGTGATCAAAGAAGGGATTTCGCACCCTAAGTTCGCGATAGGGCCGTTAGGTCCCCCGATCCTGTCCTACTTGCCCAAGTCGCTCAAAACGTTTTAAGTTCGAAAGCATAAAGAAGGCAATATCATAGTACAAGTTGCCACGGCATGGCCGGATCAAAACCAGATACGAGGAAATAAGTAGCAAAGTGTGGAGTTCAAGTCGGTCTTTCTCTCTCTCTCTCTCACACTGCGCCATGAGATATCCCCCGCCACATCAGCACATGATCAAGTAAGGGTACGGGTACCTGAAACTAACCACAAAGTCAAGGTCGAGCCACTCATGCGGGCCCTGAAGACCTCGCTGAGGACATATAATATACCTATACCTAAATAAAGGATGCTCTAATGCAGTGCGGAATATTAAACACTCAAGCATGCTAGCAGTTTATATATATATATATATATATATATATATATATATATATATATATATATATATATATATATATATATATATATATATATATGCAGAAAGCGATTAAATGGGATCCCGCATAGAATGCCAAGTGGCATGTCCCTCTCCTACTCCCGCACCCATGCTCGTTAGTGCAGGAACCGACCGCGTTTTATACTCCCGCACCCATGCTCGTTAGTGCGGGAACCAGTCGCGTTCAATATCATAACATCATCAATCGTATCAATAGTCATGCTCGTCAATTTAATAGTCTGACTCGATGAGGACTAAGCCCGATGGGACTGGACCGTCCTATGACCCTAGCAAATGACTCTAGGACTCACAATTTAACGGTCGTTCTACCATACGCAAGGAGAATACGGATGCTCGATTAATTGTGCAACCTAAGCATGATACTACATGATTATGTGGGATGCAACAACTACACACTATATGACACATCAGGCATGAGGTTCTAACTTGAGTAAGCCCTGGAGGACTTACCTGGAGTAGCAGATCAGCAAGAGGAATCAGCAAGAGGATAAGCAAGCAGGTCACAGAGCACCTAGCAATTATCAATGATCATTTATAAGGGTACTGCACAGAACGGGATCCATTTACCACTACACATAATTATCCATCAATTATTAGTCATAAAACCATCATCATTATCTCGACTATCTCATATCGTCATGTATCATCTTATTCTCATATCATATTATTTCAAGTCATCATATCTCTTCATCTCATAATCTCAAGCTATCTCAAAAAATCATCACTTAATAACTCATATATCAGCACATCATGTTTTATAATCATCAACTCAAGATTTCAAATATCACTCATGCTAGAAACTCATATCAATATCATATTCACATAAATTCACAAGTACGACTCTTCAACAATTTACCAAGTTAAGTCCAAATAAGTCGATTCCAAGGTTAGTCAAAGCCATTTAAATTCAAAGGAAGTCAACTTGATAATCAATCAATTCTTCTACAATCATACTTAACCAAAGTTCAATATTGAAGCATTTAAACCTTTAAACCGACCTCACCAAGTTATACTATTAAAATAATAAGGCATAAGTTAGTTTATTTCTGAAATCTTTGCTCTAATATTTTTAGATAAATTCTGACACTTTAGAGTCAATTCAAATAATGTATATTAGCCTTTTTTAAACCGCCAGATAAGCACACGAGCACTTAAATACTTTAACACATAAGAAAATGGTCAATGAATAAATATTTGAAAAATGCTTAATTAAATAGTAATTAAATCAGAAATAATTAATTAAATCAGAATAAATTAAATAAAAATTAAATAAATGAATAAACAAACAAAAAAAACCCGAACCCAAACCCTTTAAACCCAAACCGGACCCCTTCATTTTAAACCCGAAATAAACAAACCCAATTAAACCCATTACCCATTTATGAAAATAAAAATCCAGCCCAAACCCATTTGAGTTTTCTACAATTTAAAACAGGCCCAATCCCTTCAAAATTTCTGGTCCCAAAAGCCCAGCCCAACCCATCCTCTCTCCCTTTTATCAGATTTTTTTTTCGAAATAAATAAATAAAACAAAAGAAAAGGTGGGCCCCACTCCTCATCTCCTTCCTCCGGAACTTCCGCTCCCGCTGCGCTCCGATTGTACTCGCCCGCAGCACCTCCCTCGTCCTCACCTCTCTCGCCAGTCCTCAACCTCCCTCGTCCTCACCCACACTCTTGCTCCCTCCAATCACTCTCACTTGCTCTCTTGTTGTTACTTCCGACCTCACCCTCACCGAATCTCTCTCCCATCCACTCTCGACCTCTCTGACTCGCTCTCAGATTAACGAAAACGACGACACAAGGCTTCCTATGGTTAGCAAAATGGAATGGAAAGGGAGGAAGCTCACCGGGGGGATCGAGGCTTGTCGGGGGTTCGATCGAAGCTATTCGGGGCTCGGGAAGGCTATCGGCTGCCATGGCTCCCTCCCACGGCATCGGGCTCGATGCTAGGAGATGAAGTTATTGCTGTTGCTGATTTCGAAAGGAACAGGGAAGGGTGCTCTTTGGTGGCTAAAAAAAAACCGCGGAGGGTGTGGAGGCATGTCTGAAAAGGGAAGAGAGGAAATGAAGAGGTGGGGGTGAAAGAAAAGAGTTGAGCTGGGTTTATGGAGTTGCATATCAAGGAAAAGGGGAGGGATAGGCTTTTTGAAATTGATTTTGGATTGGTCAGGGAGCAGTTTGGCATGGGGCGTAGGAAGTGACAAAAGCAAGGAGATGGTGGTAGAGTAGGAGAGCAGGAGGAATGGAAAGGGAGATGAGTTAGCAGCTGTAATAGGGGTAAGGGTAGGGGTGAGGGAGAGTTGGAGTGTAGGAGTATAAACAAAAGACAAAATTAATACCCGAAATTATATCCCGAAACCCGCTTTTTAATCTTAACCCGACGCGATTAAAATAAAAATAAAAATAAATAAACAAATATTCAAGTCCTACTCAAAAAACAACACCCGAAAGTATTTCCAAGCCTCGGAATAATAAGGCGGAATAAATTCATTTTAAATTTTGAAATGACAAGTTTATGCCGGAATTGGTTCGAAAGAATTCAAATAAATCGTTTGCTCAAGGACGGAAATTTTTCGAAATTTCTCTGAGTCTTAGAAATTAAATAAAATTTTAAATCAAAATGAAATTTATAATTATAAAAATACTATTTAAAAATCTCGGTCTTTACATTGTCTCTTTCCACCCATCTTCTCCGGTCGCCTCTTCCCCCTAATTAATCTTCATTGCCAAGAAGCAATTTAGATATGCCAGGAAATGATTCAGGTGACTGTGTTGCAATTCAATCGGTAAGTTTTCCAAAATTTTCATTTAATAGTGTTTGTTGAGGGTTTAAGAGGTTTAGATGTATTCCAGAAACACAAAATATTATCGTTTTTGTTTAGGGTTCAACAGCGCAGGAAATAAATTTAAAAAACACAAGCTTCTCAAATTTGTGAACAAGAAAGATATTCCTAAACTAACAATGTTTTTTTTATTTTGATAGATTATGATGCTAATGTCTATCTTGAAGGAGTGAGTGATAAAACACCGACGAAAATTGACAAAGGGGCGATAATTGTTATGAAAGAATGGATTCTGGAATACGATGAATTGTTGAAGCCTAAGGAGGGAATGTAGTTTGAAACATTGGCCCAATGTGAGGAATTCTAAAAATCTTATGCTCATCATGTTGGTTTTAGTATGAGGAAATTCATTGATAGAAAAGATAAATTTGGTGATGTCAAGGATAGATATTTGCGTTGTTCAAAGGAGGGCTTTAAGGAAGATACCAGTATGTCTAAGGGAAAAGAAAAACAACAGAATGGAAAGCAACGAAATAGAAAATTGACAAGGGAAGGATGTAATGCTTTAGTTGGATTTAGAAGAATCGATGATGGTAAATATGTTGTGTATAAATTTCATGAAGCTCATACACACATACTTGCAACTCCTTCCAAAAAGCATATGTTAAGATCAAACAGGGGTATAACTAGTGTCCAAAGTCATTGAGTGTTTTAAATGTTGGCACTAGTAAATCTCATCGCATTATAAAGGAACAAATGGGTGGTTTTCAAAATGTTGGAAGCCAACAAGAGTTGAAGAATTTTCAAAGGGATTTGTAGACCTTCATCAAGGATTCCGATGCTCAAATGTTTATTGATAATTTCAGAAGGAAGAAAGAAGTTAATGCTTCCTTTTATTTTGAATATGAAGTTGATGATGATGGTAGATTGGAGAATGTGTTTTGGAGTGATAGTGTGTCAAGAAGAAATTATACAGTATATGGTGATGCAATCTCATTTGATACAACATATGATACTAATAGGTATAAGATGATTTTTGCACCTTTCACCGGAATGGATAACAATAGAGGATGCATCACAATTGGAGATGCGTTACTTGTGTCGGGAAAAATAGAGTGCTTTGTTTAGTTTCTGGAAGCGATGGGAGGACATAAACCTATGTGCTTAATCACAGATCAAGATCCTGCTATGAAGGTTGCAATTCCCCTTGTTTTTGACACTATCTCTCATAGATTCTGCCTTTGGCATATAATGAGAAAGCTTTCGGAGAAGGTAGGGGTTTCTTTGTGGAGTGATGTTGGTTTTAATTCCAAATTTAAGGCATGTGTATACAATTCAGAAACGATAGAGGAGTTTGAGTCGAGATGGAATTCTATCATTGCTGAGTATCACTTGGAAAATAATGATTGGTTGGGAAGCCTATACAAGATTAGGAGTATGTGGATACCGACGTTTATGAAGGATTTGTGTCTAGGGAGAGTGATGAGGACAACTTCGAGATCTGAAAGTGAGAACAACTTCTTTTGCAACTTCACGAATCCCCATCTCAGTTTAGTGGAGTTCTGGATGCGATATGAAGGTGCAATTGAGATACAGAGGCATCGACAGTCCTTATTAGACCATAAATCCCTCTCTTCGGTGCCTTAGTTAAAGACAAACAGAGGTTTAGAGAGACATGCAGGTACACACTTTTTACATTTTAGTTTACTTATTATTTTTGTGACCTTTTTTGCGCAAAAATCTAATAACAAGCCCTTTATACATGTACAATCTATACTTGTGCCCGCTTTGACATATTTCAAAAACAATTATGGTTTACTTGTATGGATTACGAAGTTTATGATAGAAAAGAGATGGAAGAAGGGGGATTAGTGATCATGATCACAAATTCCAGTCAAAAGGATGCTAAGCGAAGGATGATTCAGTACAATCCTTTAACCCATGTAGCTCAATGTTCATGTAAGATGTTTGAAGGTGAAGGAATTCCTTGTTGTCATATATTGTGTCTTTTAAAAGGACTAGATGAGCTTCCAAGGTTTTATGTTGTCGATAGGTGGACAAAATTATCATCAAGCAAGCCAGTATATGATCTAGAGGGTAATGTGCTAGAAGGTTGTTCCTAAATGGGGAGTGAAGAGCTACAAATTCAGAAAAATTGGACGAGTTTTTTGAGTTGTATGTAGCTTGCAGGAAGGGATATAACAAGACAAGCAATTATGTCGAAGGCGATAAAAGATGCTATGAATGAATTGGGAGACCCAAATGAGCATCATAGCAATGCAAGCGAAAGTAAGATACGCGGGTTAGAGTCGTTCATCGGATCGAGTGCTCCAAGTGTAGTTGATATTTTTCCACCTAATGAAGTACATACGAAGGGAAGTGGTAAATGAAACCAAGGAGGAAAGGAGTTGGCAATGGAGCTGCAATAAAAGCATAAAAGGCTTTGTAGAACATGTGGAGAAGGAAACCATAATAGTCACACATGTTCCAAGAAGTGATAAAAAAATCTATGTTTGTGTATTATTTTGTCTGTTTATTTCTCAACAATCAATTTAGTTTCAAGACCTTGTTGATTCGGTTTGTTTTAGATTGTTGCTTCTGTTTGTTTCTCACGTTGTTAGGTATTATTGCTTCTATTTTTCAGAGTGCTTCAGTACATTGTTTGTGTTTCAGATTGCTTCTGTTATATGTTATCTCAGATTTCAGCTACTCTTATATGGTTGTGATGTTGTTTCTCAAAATATCAGATGTTTGCTATCTATTTGTTTTTAGATCTGATGTGTAGAGAAAGTCTATATGAGATTCGAACCCATATCATGTGTATAATAACACATTGCTCTTCCATTGAGCTAATAGACTTGAAAAATATCCATAAACAGACAGCAAACACTTAGCTTAATTTATTTTCTGCAGATACATTGATCATATGAACCATAACAGATACATTGATCATATCTTGAGCCATTCAAGTGACAGAAGCAACAGCCAAATACATTCAAGTGAAACAAGCACTTAGCTTAATTTATTTTCAATAGATACATTGATCATATCTTGAACCATAGCAGCATAACAAGTTCAATTAGGGCATCACAATTAATATTAGACATATAGCTCCATCATTGACAACAATATTAACAACAAAAAAGAATTGACAACAGTACTAACAACGGACAAGAATTGAACGATAGCAGCATAACAACTTCTTAGTCATACCAAATCTGGAACTCCAGTTCACATGTACTAATATGAGCATACTCAATAGTCGATAATACCATCGAAAACAGACAAGAATTGATCGAATCGAAATCGAATCTGACAAGAATCGAAAGAAAGCAGACCAAAAATTGAAATCGAGCATACTCACGTGTAGATGAGGCATCAGGGAAAAGAAGTAGACCAAAAATTTGAAATTGAATCAGACCAAAACACATACCTTGACAGATCTGCAAAATCAAAGGGGAAATCGGAGGGGAAGACTCGAGGCAGCGAAGGTGGCAATAATGGATGAGGGACCAGCAAAATCAAGGGGAAATCGGAAGGGATGACTCGGAGTTGATGATGACGGCAACACAGACGAGGCACCAGTGAAATCGAGGGCAGGACTCGGAGGCGGCGACGGCTGCAATTACGGACGAGGCACCAACGAAACCAATCTATGTGTTTTTGGAGGGGGTTAAGGGTTTAGCATCTGAGACAAGGGAGAGGAAGAGAGGCACAGACCAGCAACTGAGGGGCGGCGCCGGGGACCAGCAAGGGAGGGAAATAGGAGGCGAGTGTGTGCGATTATTGAATTGAACGAGGTATTGATTGGGAGAAGGGAAGGGTTTGTTAATTCCTTCTATTGGTTAACAACAAAAGGCTAAAATTTCACCTAAATTACAAAATTGCCACCACTTCCCAATAACCATTAATCAAGAAACGAAGGGCTAAGATTAAAAGTTTCCACCTTAAATGTGTTTCTATGGGAAGGAGTGTTTCCACTTGAATATATATATATATATATACACACACACACATAGAGAGAGATAGGAGATCTCCTTCAACCCCTAATACACCCTTGGGTGTAACACAAAAATAATAAAAGTATATATTTATGATTAAAAAAATGAAAAAAATTTATAGTTATGTTATAAATAACCAATTATATTTATTTATATAAATTTCTCATGAAAAAACATATTTTAAAAAATATTAAAATTATTATCATCAAATAATCATCTTTTTTATTTTAATATTTTTTAAAATACGTTTTTTCATGAGAAATTTATATAAATATATATAATTCGTTATTTATAACATAACTATAAAATTTTAAAATTTTTTTTTATCATAAATATACACCCTTATTATTTTTGTTTTACACTCAAGGGTGCATTGGGAGTTGTAGGAGACCTCGCATCACCTTCTCCCTCTATTTCGCCCGGTCCTCCACGCCATGGTCTCTGGGTTCATCCTCCCTCGCTACCGCTCGCACTCCCTCACTCGCTCACCTTCAACTTTCGCCCTATCCATGCTAGTGTGATCTAAAGGACAAGAATTAAAGCAAAAATTAAAAGGAGGAGGCTGAGGGATGCTCACTGAGGTAATGGGGTTTCGATGCCCGCCAGGCTCGTTCGGAGGCTTGATTCGCGATCGTCGATGACTCGTACTGGCTCGGCATTCCCGGTGGCTGTCGGAGGAGGAGTGTGGTGTGCTTGGGTTGTGTTTGAACCGAAACCAAAGGAGTTGTTGTTGTTGTTGGCGGTATAAGCTTAGGCTCATCAAAAGAGGGGCAGGGTGGTGTCGGTGATGCTTGGTGGTGGCGACAAAGGCTCAGAACAGGGGAGGAGTTTAAAGAAAAGGGGGTTGTTTGGTGATGAAATCAGAAGATTGTGAATGGAAGAAGGTCATAGGGGGTACGGGGTTATGGCAGTGGTAGAGCCAGGGCGAGCACCCCCTAGCCAGAAAAAAATACAATTTTTTTTTGTATATATTTCGTATTTTGAAGGTAATATAACATCTTTAAATGATTTTTTAAACAAGAGTGCTATTTAGCCTAAGTGGTAAAGGAAGGAAGGAAGGAAGGGAGGAATGAGAATCAAAAGGTCTTCAGTTCAAATCCCAACTTCCTCATTTTTAATTTGTTTCCCTATATCATTAATTCTTCTTCATTTCTCTATATTTTTATGCGCATGGTGAAGTGAGGGTAGAAGGTATAGTGGTGGGCTATATTTGGCAATGTGGTGCTAATCCGGGGATAAACTTCCAAACTTTTTTCTTTAATGCACTTTCTCTTTTATGATTTCCACATTCCTCTTCCTCATAATGCTCTTGCTTTTTTCACTAATATTTCTTTTACCTCTCTAACCTTAACGTTGCCTTCTTGCGAGTCGCAAACATGGGTGTCATGAATGGGCCCCGATACTTAGCACTTCAGACTCCTCATCTTTTGTCCCATCTCGCGTGAATTTTATCCTCCGCAAGCAGGGTCGATCCACCTAACTCCTAGGTGACCAGAATTTATTTCTCTCATTAAATTTTCCATTAAAATTCATGCCATCAACTTTATGATAACTTCACAACATATCAAACCATATATCAACTCTATAATATGTCTTCCATTCTTAACATGATCTCCCAGATGGGTAAAAGGTATAAAAATGGGCAATTTAATCATTTTTAGAGCAAATATGAAATTAAGCACATTTGGCTTAGAGTATGATGTAAAGGCTAATAAGCATGGGTTAGGACAAATAATGATCGAATGGAAAATAAAGTCCTCCTTCCTCTTATCATGCATATGTCAAAAGCAACTTTAAATTTTACCTCCTTTCATGGTTTTCTCTAAAAATCGCACTTTATTGAGACTTTCCTTTACTAGGCAATTTAATTGCAATATCTCTAACAGATCTACTTTTGCACCGTTGACTCTTGTTAAAACTTTCATTACCCTTTTCAATTTTTTTTCAATGGGGGTTATTTTTTTCAAAAATTCCTTTTGACTATAAACTTTATGCTCATAAGAAAAATATGTGTATATGATGCCTAATATGTATATGATCTAACCATTTATGCAAAAACAAGACTTAAATAGACTAATAAAAGATGAACTAACAAAGATGCATTGAGCCAAAGATGTAAGAATGCTTTTCCCCCACCCCATACTTAAATCCTACAGTGTCCTCACTATAAAAATAAAATCAGAAGTGGAATCAAAGAGAACTTAATAGAAATCATCGCAATGGCTCGAAACAGGTACGTTTACAGGTGTGGACGAGATGGAGTGTGTCTGTCGATATCGACTAGGTCGATCGATCTTGAATGGCTGCTTCAACTCAGAGTGATCAGGGGTCGATCACAGTTGATCTCGCTCGATGTAGGTTGGTCGACATCGACCAGTTTGGTCTATATCGGGGCCTTCGTAGCTCCTTTGTACCTAAAATGCGTTAGTTTTTTCCGAAAAACTTAAAAATAAAGTCTTAAAACAAATCCAAAACCAAAAATTCAAAAACCCTAAAAAAGAAACTATCAAAATAGAGTCTATGTACAAGATCTAGATTTTATAGTCGCTAGGCCGACTTCTTCCGCTCTTTTATCCAGGTTGGGACATATAGGGACCATATAGCTCGCACATCCTCTTCTGGGCTTTCGAGCTTTACTTTTAAGTTTGTCCCCTTTTTATCTCTAAGCTCCAGCCTTCCTGGATAGACTTTATGGATGGTCGCTAATCCGCTTTTCTTTGTATCCTTTCTTTAGCATCCTTTTATGTTGCATTGGTACATTAGCACCTTGTCGCCCGCCTTGTATTCGCTTATTGGTTTTCGTATCATGTTAGTAAGGCAAAAAAACAAGGGTACTCTTTTCATAGGTGAAGAACTGAGTAGGTAAAGTAAACAACAATAATATAAATACTCTAGAAGGGAGGGTTGAATAGAGTATGGAAGTTTCTCGCAAACTTTCTGTAAACACAACTTCAAGGGCCTTGAACCAAATCTCAAGGGGTTTGAACTGAACTTCAAGAGTCTTGAGATTGAACAGAAACCTGTTAAGCTATAAAATTACGAAGTTAAAGGCAAGTGTGGAAATAAAATAAATGAACACAGGAATTGATAACGAAGTTCGGCTCTAAATCAACCTACGTCTCCGCCTACGGTTATCCAACCCGTAGGATTTCACCAACTCTTATTTCTCTTTTCCTTATGAGTCCTAGATACAACCTAGAAACCTTCCCGTCTTCTACCTCTTGAGGCCTTACCCGCTTCTATCTAGATAACCCAAGATACAGAGAAATAAAAGTCCCCTTGTTCACACCTAAGTGTTATACGTTTGAGTATATGATACTCTTAGTATAATAGAGATTAACTTATCCTATAACGCTCAAATCTGTCTTGTCTCTCAAAAAATAAAACAATTACAAACAGAGCAAGAAAGAAAGAAGATCAGCAGATCTCGATGATGAGCAGAAGTAAAAGCTTTTCTTGCACTTGAGAGCTTGAGAGATGTGTGTCGATGAACATTGTGCTCTCTAAATTTATATCTCAACTTTTCTTCTTCTTCTGGTTCTAATTATAGTTCCTAAGATATCACAGCTTTTCAAACTTCTTTTTGAATTTTAATTGCCATTTGAATTTCAGATACTTCCATATATTGATTCGATCTTCCAGATAAGATATGCTTGTAACCGATTCTGTTTTGCTTGCTAAAATCTCGGTGCCGCTAAGATCTGAAATTTCAGTGCTGCTAAGATTGGTTTTCATCTTATAGAACCTGCACAGGTTAGTCTAGAAACAACAACAATATATGTATATTTATATCTATAACTTAATCGAATAAATTAGTCTTAAACAAGACTTTAAATCTAATATCAAATAAGAATAAATATGGATAAATAATGATATAGCCAGTTTGTCTTTCATCAACCTGCAAAATACATATTAGATATATATATATGAATTTCATGAAGGGAGCCATCAATCTCCCCCTTGATGAAAGACAAAACTCATTGGAATAAGACAGACCTACAAGTTAGATATATAGTAACAAAATAGAATAGCAGCAGTAATAGTAAGGTAGCATGTTGGATCATATAACAAAAAGTTTTAATACCATCTAAAACCCCGCAATTTCAAAACCATCAGCCAGCAAAACATCAACAAAATCCAACCACAAACCATTCTTCCCCTTTTTATCTTTCGAGAAGGGAGGATAAAAGTTTGCAAAACACATCCAAAGTTGATCAAACAGATTAAAAACCAAGTTCAAAAGAGGAAAGAAAATATAGATCAAAGGTCTTGAGGTCACTCATCACGCCATTTCCCAAAGCCTGGATCCCCACCATCCTTCTTTCGCTGCTTGGCCTGGACGTCCTTCTCGGCCTTGCGTTGCTAGTGCTTGTGAGTCTGATTCAGCTTCTGGTCTTGGATCATCTCATCAATGCGGTGTTGCTCAGCCTCCTTCCTGTAGCACTTGATGACACCATAGGCTTTAACAATGATGATGGAAGGCTCCGAAAGAACAGGGTGCAGGATGGGATGATGGCGCACAGATTGCTCACAGTTGAAGATGTCGTTTGCTGCCTTGGCTTTGCAATGCTCCACAGCGTCGCCAGCTAGAGGAAGAATGTTGTCGGCACAAGTGAACTTCAGAGCATTGAGGTGGAACATGTTGTTGATCTTTGCGTTCACCATAGCAAGCAACTCATGGGTCTGATCCAGCTTGTCTGTCATCTCCATCTGGAAATCGATAACGTCCTTGCATAGAGCATCAAGACCCCATTCCAAATCCTCCAAGTGAGACTCAGAGATAGAGAAGGAGGGCACAGAGTTAAGTTGCACGCCAGGAACCTCGGCTAACTCTTCAGGGGTAAGATCAGACTTCAATTTCCATGGGCCATCGGCGACTCTGTAAATTCCTAAGCGCTGAAAGCAGTGCACATCTACTTTGCCGTTGTAAATTGATTTTTCCTCAAGGGAAGTGTCTAGGCAAAAGTAACAGAAGATGTGAGGAAGAAGGTTGTCGTAAGGCAAAGGGATGACCTGGGCAGAGAAGATGGTGTGTATCATGTGATTAGGAATTAGATTGGGAACATCAATGGCGTAATCACTTATGACGAGATACAGAAGCTCAAGAAGTTGATCAGTTAAGAGTTCTCATGAGTGTGATATGGGAATGACACATTGGGAAGGATATTGAAGATGATTTTGGGTTCAAGCTTGAGGACTCTATGGGTTAACTGACGAGAGGTGCTAGATGACGACAAAGTAGGAAGAAAGAATTGATCTTTTGCCCATGTGACACACTGAGACTGGGAGGGATGACTGTCGGTTGATATGTCTTCGGGGAGACGAAAAATCTTGGCAATAACAGAGGGGGTCAAGGTGATTTTAGTGTTACAGACGGTGGTCTCAAGAGTCAAGTTGCCCAGATCTCTTTTGAAAATCAGATTAACAAAGAAAAGACGAGTGAGTCATGGGAAGTAGACATCACCAGGGTTCAAGATAGGCCAGAGAGCCATGCCCTTGAGAAAGGTTATACAAGGAAGGTTTAGGGTTTCTAGAAAGGTCGGATCAATCGAATCATAAAGACAAAGCTTCCGTGCACTAAAGGAATCGAGCCACTTACTCGCCGTTTCAAAGTTTCGGTACCAGGAGGCCGGAAGGCTTGGCACAAGAATGAATGAGGCCATCAGAGGAGGAGGGGCTTCGTCTGATGAACTGGAGTGGATGCTGATGGAGTCCTAATCATCAATCTCTTTCCTTTTCTTTAACATTGGCCGCTTTCCCTTACTAGCAGAGCTTGGAGTGAATTTCTTTGGCCCCATGTGAGGAGGGTTATGGGAAGTGGAGAAGATGGAGTGAGTGCAATGAGTGGTGTGCAGAGGATGTGACGGGTGAAGTAAATAAATGAGAGGGAGGCGAAAGGTTTTCCTTGGAAATCCGAAAATGTAATCATGATCCCTTACAAAATGAAACTAAATCAATTTGAATCAAACCGGTACATACACTGTACCTAACCAGAAAATTAAATACAATAACTGGAAATTTTGAAATCCAGTAAAATCTTTTCTGACCTTTGAAATTCTGTTACAAAAAAATCTGTAAAGATATTTTAACCCAGAAAAACAGTAAAGTAAATTAAGTGACTAATATTTAATAAAATAATAGCCACCTTATGTGATCCAAAAATGTTGATGTACTGCTTACACAGTCAAGGGCTTTGAATATAATTTCAAGACCTTGACAGGTTGACAGCTTATTACTCCCTCTACATCAATGCATCTCTACTAAGCATACCAAGTTCTAGACGAATGAAATTGAACCGTTCCTCAGGGAGAGGTTTAGTAAAAATATCGGATGTAAATCAACTGAAACAAAGGATATAGAAACATCAACTTTCTCCACATGATCTCGAATAAAATGATTTCTTACATCGATGTGCTTGGTTCTGGAGTGCTGCACATGATTTTTAATAATAGATATAGTACTAGTATTGTCGCACTTAATAAGAATACCTTTTAGGTCAAAGCCAAGACCACGCATTTGTTGAGCTATCCATAGCACTTGAGAACAACAAGCTCCAGCAACTATGTATTCTGCTTCTGCAATTGACAGTGCGACATAATTTTATTTCTTGGAATGCCAACTTATGAGAGAAGATCCTAAGAGTTGGCAACACCCTGAAGTACTCTTTCTATCGACTTTATAACCTACAAAATATGCATCTGAATAGCCAACAAGGTGAAAGTTTCTTTGCCTAGGGTACCAAAGACCAAGGTCTTGAGTTCCATTAAATTAACGAAAAATCATGTTAATCGCAATAAGATGTGACTCCTTTGGATCAGCTTGGAACCTTGCACACGTATATACACTAAACATAATATTGGGTCTACTAGGAGTGAGATAGAAGAGTGAACCAATTAATCATACCTCAATATTCCTTTTGGTTCACACTCTTACCATTTTTATCTTGATCGAGAGAGAGAGAGAGAATTGAGCTCATGGGAGTCTTGGCAACCTTGGATTAATCCATCTTGTATTTTTTGAGTAGATCTCGAGTATAATAGCCTTGATTTAGAAAGATGCCCTTCTTTTCTTGATGTACTTGAAGTCCAAGGAAGAATGTTAACTCTCCCATAAGACTCATCTCAAATTCCTTGCACATAATATCTGAAAATTCCTTGCAAAGGGAATTGTTAGTAACACCAAACAATATATCATCAACATAGATTTGCCCGACCAATAAATCATTACCACGAGTCTTAATAAATAAAGTTTTGTCAATCAAACCACATTTAAATCCATTTTCAAGAAGATATTTGGACAATCTCTCATACCAAGCCCTAGGAGCTTGTTTGAGACCATAAAGTGGCTTGTCCAATTTTAAAACATGATATGGAAAATCCTCATTTTCAAAATCAGGAGGTTGTGCAACATACACTTCCTCTTCTAAAATATCATTTAGAAAAGCACATTTAACATCCATTTGAAAAAGTTTAATACCTATATAAGATGCAAAAGCAAGTAACATCCGAATAGCCTCTAACCTTGCTACGGGAGCAAAAGTCTCCTCGTAGTCAATACCTGATTATAGCCTTGAGCCACAAGCCTAGCTTTGTTGCAAACAATCTTACCATTTTCATCCAACTTGTTACGAAAGACCCATCTCATGCCAATAACCGATTGATGCTTGGGTATTGGAGTGAGTGTCCATACTTTGTTTCTTTCAAATTCGTTGAGCTCACTTTGCATAGCCACAATCCAGTCCGGGTCTTGAAGTGCTTCCATAGGATTCTTTGTTTCTACAAGAGACACATACGCATAAAAAACATATAAGTTTCTAATTTGATATCTTGTTTTAATACTGGATATAGGATTATAGATGATATTCTCAGGTGGATGAGATGAAGAGTGTTGAAATTTTCTTCTTCTAGGATCTTGAGATGTTGATGCTTCTCCATGACTTTGAGGCTCATTGCTTGGTTCTGCCTCGGAATCACTCAGATCAAGGCTTTAAAACCTTCAATCAAGGTCTTGAACCTATAGATCAAGGTTTTTAGGTTGCTTAGACGTGTCATGAATCTACTCCTGCATGTTTCGACATCGAGTCTTTTCTTTTTCTTCTTCTCCATTAGAACCTTCATCCTCATGTTGATTCGGATTGAGATTTGCAAAGCTATCACTTAACGCACCATTATTGCTTTCATCAAATATCACATGAATGCTTCCTTGACAACTCTAGTGCGTTTATTATAAACTCTATATGCTTTGTTATTAAGAGAATAACCAAGAAATATATCTTCATCACTGCGTGCGTCAAATTTTCCAAGTTTATTCTTGCCATTGTTGTGAACAAAACATTTACAACCAAAGGGTTTGAAATACGAAACACATGGTTTTCTTTCATTCAAAAGTTCATAAGGAGTTTTCTTTAAAATGGGGAGGATCAAACAATGATTTAAAATGTAATTAGATGTATTAGCAGCCTCGACCCAAAAGGATTTTAGCAAATCATTTTCTAAAAGCATGGTCCTAGACATATCCTCCAAGGTGCGGTTCTTTCGTTCCACAACCCCGTTTTGTTGAGGTGTTCTAGGAGCCAAAAAATTGTGTGAAATCCCATATTTTGCACAAAATAAATAAAATTTAACTTGATCAAATTCACGCCCATGATCGCTTCTAACAGAAACAATAGGCATGTTTTTCAAGGTTTGCAACTCCTTACAAAATTTTAAAAACTCAAACAAGGCTTCAGATTTTTCTCTCAAAAAGCAAACCCATGTAAAACGTGAATAATCATCAACAATGACAATAATATATTGTTTACCTTTGGGAGACTTGACATGCATAGGCCCACGCAAGTCCATATGTAAAAGTTCAATAGGGCGAGAAGTGCTTACTACATTTTTGGGTTTAAAGGACCCCTCGAGTTTGCTTACCTCGTGAGCATGCATTGCATAGCTCATCTACCTTGAAATTTAAGTCGGGAAGACCATGAACTAAGTCCCTTAAACGAAGTTTGTTCATAGTATGCATGCTAACGTGTCCAAGCCTTCTATGCCAAAGTCTTGGATCTTCTGTCAAGGACTTGAGACACTTTAAGCTTGTTTCTGCAACTTGGTTAGTACTCATATAATAAACATTGTTACAACGAGGGGCTGTGAGAACATCTCCAGACTTCTTATTCTTGACCAAACATTTCTCATAATCAAATAGAACGACATTACCTTTATCACATAATTGAGAAATGCTAAGTAGGTTATATTTCAAACCTTCCACAAGATAGACTTCATCAATATAATTAGAGGGATCCTTACCAATTTTAACTATACCAATGATATTACATTTCCCTTTATCACCAAGAGTAATTGTTCCAGTGGATTGCTTCTTCAAATCGGAAAATAACGAACTCTTTCCACTCATGTGCCTTGAGCAACCACTATCAAGTATCCATTTATTCTCTTTGGTCTTGGTGATATCCTGTAAAACAACCAAATTCAACCTTTCCGGCTAGGCCAAATCACAAATTTGGAATCATAATTAGGATGGACCATGTTTGGTGGTCTAGTCCTAGGAACCCAAATTTGCTTTACAAGTTCTCTTAGACATAAAGGAAAAGTATTAAGAATTATATAAGGATCGTTTCTACGATAAGGACAAGTAGTCTTGACATGACCCTTTTTTCCACAAAAGAAACATGTAGGTGTACGCCAATTCCCTTTGGCTTTTACAAAAGTGGTAGGGGCTTTCTTTGGAAAATTTTTGTTGTATCCAATACCACTTTTGTTGAGGTATGATTGGTGCTCACCTAACATCCTATCGAGATTAGCCTTGGAATGAGTAAAACGAACAAGTGATGTCTGCTGGTCTCTACACTTCTCAGTCAGCGAAATCTTTTCTTTCTCCAAATCCTTGTTTTGAAGACTTAGACAAGAAAGATCTTACTTCAAGGGCTGACTGTGAGGCTTTGAGAATTTTCAATTCCAGAGACACTTCACTCATGCATTTTTCCTATTCCAACAGCCTTTCTTTGAAGATGTTAGTTTCATTGATAGAATTCTCCTCATTCAAAATCATATTTTGCAGAAACTCAAATAATACCTCAGTAGGGCTAGAGATTAGATTTCTCACAATAGCTCCAAGATGTTTCTTGGGTGACTCTTCTTGATCAGCCATTAAGCACAAATTGGCTTGTTCACTCGATTCGGAATGGCCGGATGAATCAGAATCACTCCATGCTACAACCATAACTTTTTTCGTTCGGTTGTCCTTTCTGTATTTGTTCTTCTTCTTTTGTGGACAATCCTTGACTAAGTGTTATGTATCACCACATTCATAGCAAGCCATAGGTTTAGTCTTTTTATTCAAATTTTAAGGCTTACCTTTGTACTTGGACGAGCTGTTGTATTCCCGATTTGCAAATTGCTTTTTCATCTTGAGTGTTCGTGCTAGTCCTCTCGTGATAAGTGCAAAGGGATCCTCTTCATCTTCACTTTCTTCATCGTCTGAGGATACTTCCTCCTTGGATTTTAGGGCCAAATGTTTTACACTAGAGGCGACTTCCCCATCTTCCTCACCAAGAATCATCTCATCGGTAATAAGTTTACCCAGGAGATCATCCAAGGGTAAGATTGATAGGTTCTGTGCTTCTTCTATTGCAGTTACCTTTGGACCCCATTTTTCCTTTGGCAAGCTCCTCAAGATTTTTCTGACTTTTTCTTTGTTGGAGAAGATCTTGCCGAAAGAATCCAAGTTGTTCACAATCTGTGTAAACCTTGTGAACATTTCTTTCACCGTCTCAGTGGGCAGCATCTTGAATAGCACATATTGTCTCACATAGATATTAATCTTAGTTTCCTTTAGTTGGCTTGTACCTTCATAGGTGACGACCAGTTTATCCCGAATTTCTTTGGCACTCTTGCAAGATGAAACACAATTAAATTCTTCAGCATTTAATCCACAGTATAACAAGTTCGTAGCCTTATAGTTCTTGGCCACATTCTCCAAGTCTGTTTGACTGTATTTGCTTTCATCTTTGGGTACTTCAACTCCTGCAGCGTTGGACTTCTTTGGCACATGAGGACCTTTCTTGACAAGCTCCCATAGTTCCATATCTTGGTCTATAATGAACATCTGCATTAAGGACCTTCAGTGCACAAAGTTGTCACCACAGAAGAGAGGTGGTCGATTGGCCGATCGCCCTTGAGCGAAACCTCCATCACCTACAGTACTCATGATCGATGTCACAGATGGTTAAATCAAATAAATGTGAGTTAAGCTTTGATATCAATTAAAGAACCGAATAGGGAAAGTAAATAACAATAATATAAATACTCTAGAGGGGGGGTTAAATAGAGTGTGGAAGTTTCCCGCAAACTTTCTATAAACACAACTTCATGGGTCTTGAACCAAATCTCAAGGGGTTTGAACTGAACTTCAAGAGTCTTGAAGTTGAACAGAAACCTGTTGAGCTATAAAATTACGAAGTTAAAGATATGTGCGGAAATAAAATAAATGAACACATGAATTGATAACGAAGTTCGGCTCTAAACCAGCCTACGTCTCTGCCTAGGGTTATCCAACCCGTAGGATTTCAACAACTCTTATTTCTCTTTTCCATATGAGTCCTAGATACAACCTAGAAAACCTTCCCTTCTTCTACCACTTGAAGCCTTACCCGCTTCTATCTAGATAACCCAAGATATAGAGAAATAAAAGTCCCCTTGTTCACAGCTACGTGTGATACGTTTGAGTATATGATACTCTTAGTATAATAGGGATTAACTTATCCTATAACTGTCAAATCTTTCTTGTCTCTCAAAACATAAAAAAATTACAAATAAAGCAAGAAAGAAAGAAGATTAGTAGATGACGATGATGAGCAGAAGTAAAAGCTTTTCTTGCACTTGAGAGCTTGAGAGATGTGTGTCGATGAACATTGTGCTCTTTAAATTTATATCTCAACTTTTCTTCTTCTCTGTTGCTGATCATAGTTCCTGAGATATCGCAGCTTTTAAAACTTCTTTTTGAATTTGAATTGTCGTTTGAATTTCAGATACTTACAGATATTGATTTGATCTTCTAGATAAGATATGTTTGTAACCGATTCTGTTTTGCTTGCTGAAATCTCGGTGCTGCTAAGATCTAAAATCTTGGTGCTGTTAAGATCGGTTTTCATCTTTTAAAACTTGCACAGGCTAGTCTAAAAACAACAACAATATATGTATATTTATATCCATAACTTAATCGAATAAATTAGATTTAAACAAGACTTTAAATCTAATTTCAAATAAGAATAAATACGGATAAATAATGATATAACCAGTTTGTCTTTCATCAACCTGCAAAATACATATTAGATATATATGAATTTAATCAAGGGAGCCATCAATAGGGATATTACTTTTAGGTTTTAAAGGATAAGGATCTTTAACTGGACCTACCATCGAGTTACTATTCGTTTGAGAGAGTGGTTGACATCGACTAGGTGGGTTGACATCGAGTGGCTTCTTCTCTGAAGGTGTAGTCGATGGAGGTAGGTCGATGAGGGGGAGTCGATCTTGAGTAGAACCAATCGATATCGACTGACCTTGGTTGATCTTAGGGCATCTGTCTACGTCGACCCCAATCGAGTCCCAATCGAGTCCCTTTCTCACACTAATATTGGCGTCGACTGTAGCTAGGAACGGCCTCCCTAAAATGATGGGGCACGTAGGATCCTCCGCCATATCAAGCACAATTAAATCTGTGAGCACATAGAACTTACCCACCTTGACTGGGACATCATCAATGATTCATGTGGGTTTCACAAAGTTGTTGTCGGCCATATATAGCTTTATATCCACAGGCTCCAAGGCTCCAATGTTTACCTTTGACCATACGGACAAAGGCATGAGGCTCACACTAGCCCCTAGGTCACTTAAAGCCTTTTAGCGATGTTGGCATAGTCCAATTGTAATGGAAAATCTCCCTGGGTCGCTTCTCTTCTCCAGGTAGTCTATCTTGTTGCACTCCTCTGCGATCTCAGCGATAGATCGCTTCTTGCTTAGAATGTCTTTTAGGAACAAGACATATGATCACATTTCATGAAGGGCCTTCGTGAATGGTATGGTGACGTTAAGGTCATGGAGAACCTTTATAAATCTTTCAAACTTCAAGTCCGCAGGGTCCCTCAATGATTTGGAGGGAAAAGGGAGCGACTTCTTCTTTGTTGGAGCGGGATTGGCCCGAGGTGTCGTAGATGACTGGTCAACATTGACAGGGGGTCGACATCGAGTGTTGTGGTCGATCTCGGGGGCGCCTGGACCAAGTCTACGTCGATAGTGGGCTCGACATCGAGTAGAGCAGTTGACCTCGACAAGGGTTGGTCGACATCGACTGACTCTCCAGTATCTTTCTCCACTGGTTTCGTTTATCTGTTATTGATTTGTATTTCCTTGCCACTCCTTAAGAGTATGGTGGTGATATGGCCAGATGGTTGCCCCTTGGGATTGGCCTCAGGTTAGCATGCGAGCGCTCCGACTTGTCGTGGAATGTTGGCCGCCAATTGACCCAGTTGGGTCTCCACGCTCTTCCTCCATGTGTCAATTTAACCAAGCCTTACATTAATGTCATGTAGTTGGGTGTGGAGAACATTATTGGATTGTTTGTTCTCCGCTTGGTTTCTCCTCATTTCATCCAGGATGAGTTGTAAGTCATCCCTTCTTTCCCTCTCCGGATGGTCAAGCGCTTTATAAATGATAGGCTAAAAACCTACACCCACAAGTGTATAGGCTTCAGTTGTAGCAAACAAGTGTCGTATCCACAAGGACCGGAGGAGTATCAACAGTAATTTCGAGCTAGTTCGACCAAGTTCAAAAGTAACAAGCATATTGAGAGTTTATCTTTAAAGTAACAATGAAAACCGATCAAGTGTAGAGAGGTATCAATATGGAAAGCATTCTAGGGTAAAGGATTACCAACGATGCATCATCAATAGACCAAAATATATTCTCGCTTGAATGATTTCTAACTCAAAAGTGAAGGTAGATTGTCTAAGGTAATCACAAAGGTCCTTTCGGAAACGAAGCGAATGTGTCTAAATTGGTTAACGATCTCCTTTCGGTTTCAAGCAACCAATTTAGAACCCTTAAGCGCTTAGAATTCTAAATGAAAATCACATCAACTTCGCCTTTCGGTCTCAGTCAATATAAGAATCATCTAAAATATCTATGAAAATCCATAAATCCTCAAGAAGTACAATTTGACATTCGATCAACTAAACTTCGGGTTTAATCCTACAGTTCCAATGGGTTCTAGTCGCCTTTCGGTCTCAATTCACCATCTAAAGTCCAATTTAGGGTCTTAGTCTTTCGATTTCAAACCCAAAATCAGTTCGAACCAATTCTCATGGATTAGGCTAGCGCAATAGGATTAAATCACCAAACAAAATCAGAAATCAATCAAACAATACTAAGAGCAAGTCTATTTTCGCATCTTCGGGATCATCCCAATCCTAGAACAAGAGATCTAGCCACTCATGGAGAATTTCATGTTCAGTTCAATCAGATTCAACAAAGCAAACATGAATCTACAAGAAGAAGGAAAGAGATTTACCGAAAATGAAGAATTCAACAAGTTCCCGATTAGAATCCGCATAAACTTCCCAATAGGTCTCCCCGAGAACTGATTTTCAGCCCCTTGAACCTCTAAAAAAACGTCCCTTAAATATCCCCAAATAAAAATAAATTAAAAACGGACAAAAAACTGTTTAGGGACGACACTCGGGTAGTACACTTCTCGAGTGTCAAGGGCACTCGACCGCATGGACACTCTAGCATATAACTAGTCGAGTGTTGAGGGCACTCGGGCGAGTGTAAACTTTTCTTAGCTACCGGAACCCACTCGGGAAGTACACTGATCGAGTGTAAAAGGCACTCGGTCGAGTGGCCTTCAGCAGGGTCGCCTTGAACTTCTTTTTCTGGAGTTGTCGCTCGTCTGATTAATGCATATGAATATGCGTTGGAAAGCTCTTTTCGAGCACTACAACTCTCATGAAGACATTAGGACTTTATTCGAAGTGATGTAGGGCGAAAATAGGAAGTTTCTCCGTGCTTCTACGCCTTGTCCACTTTGTTTGATTCCACTTCGATTCTCTAGGCACATCTCCTTGATCATGTGCCTTCTAGCTTGTCTTTGACGACTTCTAAGCGCGTCGAGGAGCCTTGAACCACCTCTTCCTCCTTTATCTTTTGAGTTGAGTCCAAAACTGCTCCAAAATACCTTAAATCACGATAAACATGGGGTAGACACCGATTCCTCGAAATGGGACACAAAGGGCTAAGAAATAGGCAAATACTCGAGTAAAACGACCTAAACTCTAACCAAAAGTATCCTATAAACATGATTAAATAGACGCTATTAAAATACCCCATACTTAACATTGCTTGTCCCCAAGCAAGCCTAAGATAATAACCATAACATAGCGTGTACAAAATCAAAACATCTGACGAATTCCGTCCTAACATATCATTGCCAAAAACCAAAGCTCAACTAGCTCCTCAAATTTCAAACCCTCAAAATGCATTTCGCTCAAATCTCAACCTCAAAACTCATCATCCACAAAGATTGAAAATCGTCAACAAGATCACCGTTTGAATTTATACACACAACAAAATCATGAGGGCTTTATAGGGTTATGATGGGGCTAAGGCGAAAACAGTTAGGTATGGAAAATTTCAGGCCAAGTGGTGCTAAAATCCGGGAAAAAGGATCATGCAGAACAACTGCAAAAACACTCAAACTCCATCACAACAACTTTTTCATGTTCACTTTCGTCAACCACATCAAAAATTTTCTCTTTTTTTTCCTTTTTCACTCTTTTTCTTACCTCTCTAGCCTCGACACCGTTATACGCGAATACAAACATTTGTGATGAATGCACCCGATTACTAAGTGTCTCGACCTCCTTACTTTGCACTTCTTCCTACTTTTGTGAATTTTATTCTCCACAAGCAGGATCGGTTAATAACCGTATTTTTTTTCTTTTCTTGACTTTTGCACAAGAGTGAATTTTATTCTCCTCTTATCCCAAGATTTTTCTCCTTCTTTTTTTTTATCTTTTCATTTTCAAGCACATCCAAGGAAAATCACCCCACACTTGAAGCACATCCACATAACAAATGAACATCACCATGTGCCTAAATCCCGGATTGGGGAAAGGCATGTAGCGGCTATGAAAATCTTGTGGAGCTACCAAAGAAACAAGCTTCTAAGGCTTAGAAGGCTTCAAACAGATGATCAAATACAAGGTAGGTAAGGAGAAATGGGCTAACAAAACAGCCTCAATCATATTTCAATTGTGCACATAAACCAAATAATGCGGTCTCAACTATAATATCAAGCTTGAGTATCCAAGTATAAGGCAAGTAGCATACATAATCAAGCTTGAGTATCCAAGTATAAGGCAAGAAACATTTCAATAAGCGCGGGCCAAATAGACACAAAATCGCAAAAATTGTGAAGTATTCACCCCCACTCCATACTTAGACAAAGCATTGTCCTCAATGTGCATATCAAACAAGAAAGAGATGAGAATACTCACAATTTCAATATTTAGAACGAGTGTCTTAAAGGTGGCCAAGCCAAAGCCAACCGTGTCAAAACCTAGACAAGGTAACCAACACCAACAAACAACAAAACTCGGCAAGATGGGGGTTAGTAGACAGGTGCTAAACACCTTTAATTCAGCTCCAAACATAAATAATCTCCTCAATAAGCACACTCTCTACCCCATACTTGCACTTTTGCAAATCAACTCAGAGAAAAAAAAACTAAACTAAAAACTAAAAATAAAAACCGTTTTTGATTTTTTTTAAAGAAAGAAAGAAAAGAAAACTTACCTCGGGTTGCCTACAAAAAAGCGCTAGTTTAAGGTCTGAAGCCAACCTTCCATTACCTTTAATTGCTTGGGTCAAGGTGGTTGAATGGAAACAACCTCAATGGTCGGATCTACGGCGGAGTATTCTTTTAGTCTTTCTCCATTCACCTTGAACTCACCGGTACGCTTGCTCCATACCCCAACAACTCCATGGGGATGCGTTCCTTTGACCTTGAAGGGGCCGCTCCACCTTGATATATGCTTCCTTGGAGCCAGCTTTAGCCTTGAGTGGAAAAGTAGCAACAAATCATCTTCTCGAACTCTTTCGGGAGGTCTTCATTTAGCTTCATCCATAGAGACTCCGTCATATACCTACAAAACAGTTTTGGGACCCTCCACAAAGACAGTCAAATCTTGAGCTACATCAGCAAGTAACTCCTTTGTAGCACCATTGACCACACTCTTCGTCAGAGCAAACTCTAGAGGGTCTCGATTGACCACTTCTTTCATGGCATCATGGCCTCCTTTACCTGCAACATCAATCCTGTAACACATAGACTCAACAACAGGTGGTTCCAAAGGTTTAGGGAGGTTTAATTCAACCTTCTCATCCCCTATCTCAAAAGAGAGTGTCCCTTTCCGTACATCAATCAAAGCCCCTGCAGTGGCCAAGAAAGGTCTTCCAAGAATGATAGGAACAGGGGTTTCGGCATCCATATCCAATACAACAAAGTCCACCGGCACGAAAAACTTACCCACCTTAATAGGAACATTCTCTAAAACACCAATTGGGTGGGCAATGGACATGTTCGCCATGATCAACTGCATCCTAACTGGTCTAGGCTCTCCTAGACCCAGTTTCTTGCAAATTGAGAGAGGAAGCAAACTAGTACTAGCTCCCAAATCACATAAAGAGTTATAATCAGGACCATGACCAAAATTGATAGGGACAACGAAACTACCCGGGTCCTCGAGCTTAGGTGGAAGCTTTTTCTCAAGTAAGGCACTGTATTACTCGGTAAGAAACACCGCCTCGCACTCATCGAGCTTCCTCTTCTTAGAGAGGATCTCCTTCAGAAACTTCATATAGGACGACATTTGGGTCAAAACATCGGTGAATGGAATATTGACGTAGAGCTTCTTCAACACCTCCAAGAACTTTATGAACTGCGCCTCGGTTTGAGATTGAGCCCTTCTTTGTGGAAACGGAAGCGGTGGCTTGTAAGGAGGAGGAGGCACATATGGCGGCTCTTTCACTGGTTCAGAAGCTTTTTCCATTTCAGCTTCAGCTCTGTTCTTAGTCTCTTTCGGTGCTACATGCATTAAATCTTCCAACTGCTTGCCACTTCTCAAATATACAGCAGAAATATGTACCTTGGGATTCTCTTCAGTGCGCGCTCGAAACTGACCAGCAGGCCTAGGAGCATTTCTAGCTTGCTGAGCTACCTGTGTTTCAAGTAACTTCTGACTTTGGTTGAGATTTAGCACCTGTCCTGCTATGTTTTGAACGGTGCTCATGAGCTGCTCCATCATCAACTCCATCTTTTATGATGTGGAGGGTTCGGTGAAAATCCTGGAGGCGGTTCTTCAGCAGCATGCTTGTTAGCATACGGAAAACCAGAGTGATCCCTTGCTTGGGGATTGAAGTTGTTGTAGCTTCTGTTATACCCTTGACCCGTATTGTATTTGTTTCCCATGTAGCCAACTTCCTCTTCTTGAATCTCATTACCTTGGGAGGTATAGATCTGGCAAGCCGAAATAGTATGATCTTGGGATCCACAAAACTGGCATGGCACCGGTAGCCCGCAACACTCCCTTCCTTAGTAGACAAAGACTTCTCCATAACTGAGTCGAGACGTTTAATTTCAGTAGCCAATGAGTCATATCTAGCATCCTTATAAGTTTCAGCATCCACCTCATAGATCCCTGCACCCCTTTTGACATTAGAGAGTGCCCTGGGTTGCGAGTATTTCCCATATCTCTTAGTCGTCTTCTCTACAAAGGCCCAAGCATCATCGACCTCCATCTCTAAGAATCCTCCTCTAGATGAGGAGTCGATCAATAGCCTAGTGTGATCATCAATAACCTTGTAGAAGATCTCCAATAAATTTAGCTTAGGCATCCCGTGATGGGGACATTCAGACAACAGATCCTTGAATCTCTCCCATGATTCATGGATGTTTTGTCCATCTCTTGCTGCAAAAGCATTTATCTTCCTTCTCATCTCAGCAGTTTTAGCGGGTGGGAAGAATTGATTCAAAAATTCAGATGACAAAGCTTCTCAAGTAGTAATGGTATCGTTAGGAATAGAGTTGTACCAGTGCTTAGCCTTTCCCCTCAAAGAAAAAGAGAAAGACCTCATCAGAAGCTCCTCTGGACTAACTCCTTGAACCTTCACCGTATCTAGCAGTTCTTTGAAAGTGGCGATGTGTTGGTGGGGATTCTCCGAAGGAAGCCCATTGAAAAGATTTTGCCTATCATATTCAGCAGAGAAGCTTTCAGCTCGAAGTTGGCGGGTGTTAATGGAGGAAGGACAACACCCGGTTGTGGTAGATATTGAGCTGGATCCATTTGCTCTCCTAGAGTAGTTGGCCCTTGTGGTTGGCCAAGTTTTAACTGTTGATTAGCTAGCTGTTTGTCGGAGGTCGGCATTTTCTTGATCTCTTTGAGCCATTTGCCGCTCTAGTTCTGACAATCTGGCCATAGTGTCAGCCATCGTTTCTGCTCTAGCAGCTTGCTGTTCAGCTCTTCTTCTATGAAAGATGCGCTCATGTTCAGGGTCAAAAGGCACTAGATCGCTAGAGCCTTTCGCCTTTCTCATTCAATGTAAAGCACCACCTGAATCCAACGACAAAAAGAAACAAATCAAAGCAACAAAAGATCTTAGAGAACTAGTCGTCGAAAAGACGATCAATACTAGCACCGGTCCCCGGCAACGGCGCCAAAAAATTGATAGGCTAAAAACCTACACCCACAAGTGTATGGGGTTCAGTTGTAGTAATCAAGTGTCGTATTCACAAGGACCAGAGGACTATCAACAGTAATTTCGATCTAGTTCGACCAAGTTCAAAAGTAACAAGCAGATTTTAGAGTTTATCTTTAAAGTAACAATGAAAACCGATCAAGTGTAAAGAGGTATCAATATGGAAAGCATTCTAGGGTAAGGGATTACCAACGATGCATCATCAATAGACCAAAATATATTCTCGCTTGAATGATTTCTAACTCAAAAGTGAAGGTAGATTGTCTAAGGTAATCGCAAAGCTCCTTTCGGAATCGAAGCGAATGTGTCTAAATTGGTTAACAGTCTCCTTTTGATTTCAAGCAACCAATTTAGAAGCCTTAAACGCTTAGAATTCTAAATGAAAATCACATCAACTTCGCCTTTCGGTCTCCGTCAATATAAGAATCATCTAAAATATCTATGAAAATCCATAAATCCTCAAGAAGTACAATTTCACGTTCGATCAACTAAACTTCGGGTTTAATCCTATAGTTCAGATGGGTTCTAGTCGTCTTTTGGTCTCAATTCACCATCTAAATTCCAATTTAGGGTCTTATTCTTTCGATTTCAATCCCAAAATCAGTTCTAACCAATTCTCATCGATTAGGGCTAGCGCAATAGGATTAAATCAAAATCAGAAATCAATCAAACGATACTAAGAGCAAGTCTATTTCCGCATCGTCGGGATCATCCCAACCCTAGAACAAGAGATCTAGCCACTCATGGAGAATTTCATGTTCAGTTCAATCAAATTCAACAAAGCAAACATGAATCTACAAGAAGAAGGAAAGAGATTTACTGAAAACGAAGAATTCAACAAGTTCCCGATTAGAATCCCCAAAAACTTCCCAATAGGTCTCCCCAAGAACTGATTTTCGACCCCTTGAACCTCTAATAAAACATCCCTTAAATATCCCCCAAATAAAAATAAATTAAAAACGGAAAAAAAAACTGTTTAGGGACGACACTCGGGCAGTACAATACTCGATTGTCAAGGGCACTCGGCCGAGTGGACACTCTAGCATATAACTAGTCGAGTTTTGAGGGCACTCGGCCGAGTGTAAACTTTTCTTAGCTACTGGAACCAACTGGGGAAGTACATTGATCGAGTGTAAAAGGCACTCGATGGAGTGGCCTTCAGCAGGGTCGCCTTGAAATGCTTTTTCTGGAGTTGTCGCTCGTCTGATTAATGCATATGAATATGCGTTAGAAATCTCTTTTTGAGCACTACAACTCTCATGAAGACATCAGGACTTGATTCAAAGTGTTGTAGGGAGAAAATAGGAATTTTCTCCGTGCTGCTACGCCTTGTCTACTTTGTTTGATTCCACTTCGATTCTCTAGGCACATCTCCTTAATCCTGTGCCTTCTAGCTTGTCTTTGACGACTTCTAAGTGCGTCGAGGAGCCATGATCCACCTCTTCCTCCTTTTTCTCTTGAGTTGAGTCCAAAACTGCTCCAAAATACCTGAAATCACGATAAACATGGGGTAGACACCGATTCCTCAAAATGGGACACAAAGGGCTAAGAAATAGGCAAATACTCGAGTAAAATGACCTAAACTCTAACCAAAAGTATCCTATAAACATGATTAAATAGACGCTATCAATAAAGCGGGTGGGGGGGGGGCTCTTTGATATTTTTGTATGGGTTGTTAGTATCCCCAATTTTCTGGGTAGCCTTCTCCATAGTTAGACCCCATGCAAATTTAACTTCCTCGTGGGTTTCCGCCATTTGAACTTGCTCCGTGAAGGGGCAAGCCGTCATGTTGTGCTTTTGTGACCCACTTTCCAAACAAGCTTGATTATTAGTCAAAAATCGAAATTGTTTTTGAAGACACTTTACCTGGTCCTTAATAAATTGATCCTTCATCTCAGGATCCACCTCTTTTGATGGCTCATATAATGGCATGGATGGGGGTGGCCTCGCATCGGGAGCCGAAGGAGTCCTATATGTGTTGTCAAACTCCACAAGCATTTCAATCATCTCCGAGGCTTGATTTGGTGTAAGCTCTATGTAGCGGTAGGTGGTAAAGGTGTTGATCTGCTCTCTTGTAGGCTTTGCTTGAAAGCCATAATCCTTTAGCAAATTTGCGCTGTCTTTGATGGCGGAAAGAACTTGTTCAAGAAGATGTCTCTAATTTCACTCCATTTGTGGATAGATCATGGGGCTAAGCTTTCCTACCAATGTAGAGCTTTTCCTGCAAGTGACCATCTAAAAGATTTTAGGCGCACATATTCTAAATTAACACCATCAGCAATGGTGTCACATAAATCAATATAAGTAGTAATATGCGCCATAGGGCATTCGGAGCCCTTTCCCTCAAAACTGTATCTCCTAATCTCCGTTGTAAAGCTTGTTTTGACTTCAAATGATACATTATGGAGAACAATAGGAGATTCAGGCACCGCCAGTATTGGGTGCAACTACTCTTTAGAGTTTTGTGGGATCTGGCTTAGTAGCTCCTAGGCTTCTCTATGGGCTTGGACCTCGCGGTCATATCTAGCCGCCATTCATTGTTGCGCTTCAGTATGTTGAGTGTGCTCGGTGTCGAACTCCTAAACTTGCTTTCTAAGCCTCCCGAGTTTTTATTGCATGGTCTATTCGTTTGCTATGATCGTCTTTGCTCTTTCCTGTAGACGAAGGTAGCGTTCTGGTTTGTCTAATGCAGTGAATTTGGGTGTGTGATTGGCACCTCACATACACCTTCAAAACAAAACTAGGAAGAAAGGTTAATAAGAGTAAACAGGGCACGATTGTTGCCTCCCCGACAACGGCGCCAAAATTTGTTAGGAGGGGAATTGATAAATATGTAAATAGAACTCAAATCAAAGCAACTCCCTTTTCGTAGCAAATAAATTTCAAGACTCTCTCCCGATGCAGTAGTAGGTAATCAAGATCAATCCTCGAGGAGGCAAGTCCGCCGATCCTGAATAGTCTTGTGAAAGTTCCTATAACTGTCGACCAGAAGCCTCAATATCGACTAGTTTGGTCGATATTGACAAGGGTTGTTGATTCCTAGTGCCTTCAATTGATTTGCAAAGCCTACAATAGAAACAGAGAGCTCGATGTTGACTAAAGAGGTCGATATCGAGTGGATAAATTCTTCTGTCGACATAGAATACTGTCGACTTGATTCCTTCCGCCGCAGGGTACTCGATCTCGAATGGATGTGTCGATCTCGAGTGCTTTAACAGATTCATAACAGAAAAAATAACGAAAATCTTCCAAGGTAGGGATTTACCGCGACAATAACCATGCATGCATAAATACTTAAATCTCGTAAAAGATTATGCTTTTATCATCCTATGAAAACTTTCGCTAATCAACCAATTAGGAATATAGAGGCTTTCGCATAAATATCTAATTGTTTCTATCCTTTTCATTATTAGGGTTTAGTCAACTTTCGCAGGCAAAACCTAATTACTAACCAAATTCACATATATAATCCACTTTCGCTTCATATAAGGTAAATAAGGAATGATCCTAAATTCTCATGAAGGATTGAGTGCGGGATAGAAGATGAAATCACATAATCAAATTAGGAATTCAAGCATACTTACATGGCTATTTTCAGGCTCACCCCGACCCTAGAAGTAGGACGACTACTCACTCATCACCGGGGAAGGCAGTGTTGAATAAAAGGAACTAACTTGCATTAAAACTTGGAAACCTCAATCGTACAACCAAACACTGCCTTCTCCGCTATCTCTCCATCTCTCTCCTACTCGGCTTCTCTCTCTTCTTTGGTTGCTTGATTGCTGAAGGCTTGGATGATTGAATGATTCATAAAACCAGCCCCTAGGGCTTTATTTATAGCTCACTTTCCTTGCTAGCCTAGCATAGGAGTCCTAATCCTAGTAAAATTGGTAAATATAAATTCTATCTATAACTAAATTATATCCTAAAATAAATTTATCTAAAAGGCAATATTCCCTAACATAATTGGAATATATCCATAATGATAAAAGATCTTGAAAGATGATAGATATATCACGTGGCTAAGTAATCTCCCAGGGATCCGGCCCATCACGCGTTTTTCATTCGTCTGTTGTTGTAGTTGATGTCGAGTGGACTACTCGATGTCGAGTGCTTTAGGTCGAGGTCGAGAAACTTGGTCGAGATCGAGCACTACTTTCCGCTTTTTCATCATTCAGCTCCATCTTGAAACGCACTCTCTTGAGTCCTCGTTCATGTGATTGACGTATATAAATATGAATTGGAAAGCTCTTTTCGGGAACTACAACTCTTATGAAGGCATCAAAACTTGATTAAAAATGATGAATGGCGAAAAGTGCCATTTTCGCGCCCTGCACCATCTTGTGATGTTCCTTAACTTCTCTAATGTCTTCATGGTTTTCCTTTAAGCTCCAAAGTGTGTCCAAACTTCTCTAAATCAGCTATAAGTATCTGAAAATCATACCAAACTTCGTGTAGACACTATATCTTGCAATATTAAGCATAACTACACAAATTTCTATTATTCCCAAACCATAATGCAAATATAAGATATAAATTGGGATAAAAGTAGGCATAAAACATGGTTATTTTAGCAGTCATCATATTCTCAAAGAAGTTGTTCTGCTACTTCATAAATTTTTTTCCTCAAAACTGATAAATAACGATCATAATTTTCATTTACTTGTAAAGCATCACGTGCTCCACCACTACAAAAAAAACATATTCGCTTCGACAAATAACCATAGCCAAAAGCCTCTTTGTGGTAGCCAAAGGGCCTTTGTTTCCCTTATTTGCTACGGCTCTTTACCGAAGCTACGAATATTGGGTTTTGAGAGCTTTACCCGCCAACAATTTGGCTCTTTTTCTTCCAGATTGCCACGACAGTTGACGTAGCTACTGCCCCTGCCCTTCCAGATGTCTTGTTTGAATGCATAATGTCCTATATCTGCTTTAATGTTCACACACATCTAATTATATTCACATAACCATAGAACTAGATACGAACATTCATATTAAACGAAAGTGCATTCAAAGTTCTAGTCATGCATACACCTTGTTTATTAAACTAAAATAACATTCAAAGTCGAATGTTTAACCTTTTCGACAAAAGATGCAAATGTACATTAAGTCTAATAATAGAAAAGATGAAGGTTTAACGTTCTACTCATGCATACACCTTGCTTCATTCAACAGCTTGCTGAGCCCTTTGGAAGATTTTGCAGCCTCTCCTTTTACCGATGTGTTGAGAGCTCTCTCATCGGTGGAGAAAGATAATAGCACCATCTCCTATAGCAACTGGAGGCTAAAATCTAAAAGGAGAAGCCTGAACAAGATTTCGAAATAAAGTCAAAAATAAGAAACATAAACATCTCATCTTAACAAATCTAGTACGACCATCCAGATTCAAATTCATGTTCTTCCCCAAACTCACCAAAAGCATTTTGAAGGTCATTCTCCCATGCTTCTTCTTGAACTCCTGCAACTAATACGATCCAACCTTGAATGGCTGCATAAGATATTATGAAGCAACAACCAGTTCAGTGCTCGGCTAACTCCATTTCCCCCAATGATTAAAACGGGAATATTTTTAGAAAGCTAAAACCTTATTTGTAATTGAAAGGTTAAAGATATCAAATGCTAAGTTGCAGATAAATTTGAGCATATAAGCATTTAATTGCAACTATTGCCTAAAATTAGCTACTCTGAGAACCAATTCTATCCTCAATCAAACAAAGATACAACAGGAAACAACGATTCACCTGATAAGACAAATTTTCTTATCACATATAGAGAGTTTTCACTGATTTATGCATTTATGTATTGCACTCTGTACCTACCAGAATAATTTTCAAAATAACGATTCACCCACCACCATCATTATACAAACCCCTCTCACACTAGAGAGGCGACATAGCACTAGACGAACTAATCGTCATTAAAAGCAAATAAAAAAACTCAACTTGTTTAGATACACGATCTCTACGATGCCCCGCACCATGTAGACGGATAGCTTGTTTATTTTTTTTATTTTTTTATTGATAAAAGAAAATTTTGAATCAAGTATCAAACGAATCTTTGTCCGGTAAAGTGAGAGACTAAACAAATGACAAACGGTCCGACCTTCATGAAAATTACAAGTAAACACACAAAAAAATAACCGACACAACTGATTGCAAACAACAATCAAACCGACAACTATGGAGGTTGAGAAAGACTCCGGGATGCACTATGAATGTCGAGATAACTCGTTTATGTACATATATAAACTCTGAGTACTTTTAAGTGATACAAGATCCAAATGCAAGCGTACCAAATGAAATCTACTAAATCGCAAGATACATGATTGTAATTATGTCAAAGATCAAGGTATTGAATTGACTGAAGTGATTTTTCCTAGTTTTTGCTGTATTCTTACTTTCTTAGTATCCAAGTGGGTTGAATGTTGCTACATTTTTTTCCGAATAAAAAGAGGAAAAAGAAGCCTTTGTGTCATTTTTAATATTAAACCTTACCTGCAATTTTTGGCCTTGCAGCATTTCTGCTTCAAGTTCTTCAAAAGACCTGAACATGTTTATAAATGGAGTAAGGTTAGGGATGTAGTGTACACATTATCGGAGCAATATAAACTAATATATAGCATGTATAAAGTCAGTTAGCATGTAAGTTCCTGTAATTCTATATGGTACAAAGTCAGTTAACATAGACTGTAAGACTCACAAATGAGACAACCAAATAACTTGTAGCATTAAATAGAAGAGCCCATCTCTCTGCAGCCTTTTTCTTCTCCCGGTATCCAATAGTTGCTTCTCTAAATTTCTCCATAGCAATCTACAAAAGCAAATGTCATAATTAACATCTTGCAATTCCACCATAAAGAATTCATAATACTTCTTATTAGGATATATAAGTTTATATGTATAGGGATATATTATGTAAAGGAAGAAGTTATGGGTTATAAATTGTAAATATAGAAAAGTTGTAACTTCCTCTTCTATATATTCATTCATCTGTAACAGATTCATTCAACGTCTTCAATACAGATTTTTTGAATTCTCTTTTCTCTCTTCTGTCTTCTCTTTCTCTCATGTATTCGATCATGGTATCAGAGCCGAAAGGCTTGTTTTGATCCATTGAGAGATTGTGCTTCCGCATTTGATTGTGTTTAGAATTGTTGTGTTTAGTTTGCTCTGTATTCGTGGAGTTTCACGAATTTCTTTATGAAAAAATTTGAGATTCTTGAGGTGTATCCATGGCAGATCCAGCTGTCTTTGGTGATCTTCTTCATCAGGAGGGTAATTCCCAGAATAATGTGGGAGATCCTCTTGCTCTGTCTAATTCCGACAGCCTAGGGGCTCAATTGGTGAATTTCCAGTTTTTTGGAACCAATTTTCTGGGTTGGAGTCGGGGTGTTCGTCTTGCGTTAGGAGCTAAGAATAAATTGGGTTTTATTGACGGTTCTTGCTCGAAATCATCGGTAGGTGTTGCAAAGATTCAACAGTGGACAAGAGCAGATTACATGGTACGCTGTTGGTTGCTGAATTCTATGGTTAACTTAATCTCATAAAGCTTCATGTATGTTGATTCTGCGAAACATCTGTGGGATGAAATTTCTGAGAGGTAAACGAATGTGCCATTAATCTTTCGTTTAAAGAAAGAACTGAGTTCTATGGTGCGTGGAGGAGAGTCAATTGCTGAATATTTCAACAGGCTCAAGAAAATCTGGGATGAGTTGCAATCTGTGGAAGTTTTCCCATAATGTGTTTGTGGTGAAATGGATGCATGTTCTTGTGATTTAGTGAAGAAAAAGCTTGAAATTGAAGGAAGAAATCGTGTTATGCAGTTTCTGATGGGGTTAGGAGATGAGTTTGAAGGTGTAAAGAATAGTATCTTGGCCATGAATCCTTTCCCAACAATCAACAAAGCTTATTATCTGGTTCATTGGGTTGATGATTCCAAGGGAAAGCCTCAACAACCTTCTTCAGATTCAACAACTTTGGCTGCAAACAGAGGTGGTGGTCAACAAGAAAACAAAGATTTCAAAAAGGATAAGAAAGATAGGTATTGCTCACATTGCAGGATGAAGGGACATACAGTTGAAACTTGTTTCAAACTGCATGGTATTCCTTATTGGTATAAGTCTAAAGATGGTAAGGATGGTAGAGGGTCTAGCAAGGCTTACAATGTTGGTGGAGATAGTCCTTCTATGGTAGATCATCCTTTACAATCTGCTGCTAAGGATGTTTCTGTAGTGGATCATTCTTTTGTGAGTGCTATCTGTCAAGTGGTCATGAAAGCTATGCAGGGGCAGTCTCAAGCTAGCTGTGTAATTTCTACAAATGTGATGGTTGCGCCCATGGCAGGTAGTTCTTATGAATTTGCTTTGTCTTTAAATGCTCATTTAGAAAATGATAAGAATTGGATTATAGACACAGGTGCAACAGATCATATGACTGCATATGAGCACTTGTTGGTGAATAAAAAGGCCTTATCTAAACCTATACATATTGGTCTTCCTGATGGTAGTATTTCTGTGGTTAATAGTATTGGTACTTTGCATTTGACTTCTAAAATAACATTGTATAATGTGTTACTGGCACCTGTTTTCAAACATAACCTTTTATATGTTAGTAAGTTGGTGGAGGATTCAAATCTTGCTGCCATATTTACTGCAAAATGTTGGTACCTACAGGACCTTGGAACCAAGCACATCATTGGCTCAAGGTCAAGGACTGTAGGACTATACAGATTGAACTCTCTTGTTCAAGATACAGATTCTATGATTGCTTTACATTCTCAGTCTGATAATGTTTCTGATTCAACTATTGTGACATCTAAATGTGGACCAAAGGATGTACTTTTCCATGCTAGACTAGGTCACTCTTCAATGAATAAGATGTCTCATTTGGATTTTATACATTCTAAGTCTTTGCCTAGCTGTGAAACTTGCATTTTAGCTAAAATGCATAAAGTTTCTTTTCCTATAAGCTCTTCTGTTGCTAATAAATGCTTTGATTTGGTTCATTTGGACATTTGGGGTCCTTATAAAATGAAAAGTGTGAATGGTGCTACTTACTTTCTTACTTTAGTGGATGATTGTAGTAGAAGTACTTGGACTTACCTAATGCATAGTAAGTCTCAAGTGTTCAGTATAATGTCTGCATTTATTGAGTATGTGGTTACTCAATTTGATGTTAAAATTAAGGTCTTTAGAAGTGATAATGGTGCAGAGTTCTTGTCAAAGGCTTGTGCATAATTGTTTGCTTCTAAAGGCATTGTGCATCAGAAAAGTGCTCCTTACACTCCCCAGCAGAATGGTAGAGTGGAAAGGAAGCATAGGCACTTGATAGAAGCAGCAAGGGCACTTAAATTACATGATGGGTTACCAGGAATGTTTTGGGGTGATTATGTTCTTGCTGCAACACATATAATTCATAAGTTGCCTTCTTCTGTTTTATCTTGGAAAACTCCTTATGAGATTTTGTTTGGTTCTTTGCCTACTTATGATGATCTTAGAGTTATAGGATGTCTTTGTTATGCATTGATTCATCATAGCAGTAAAGATAAGTTTGGTGCTAAGGCTAGGAAATGCATCATGATTGGATATCCTTTTGGTCAAAAGGCATATAAATTGTATGATTTGCAAACAAACCAGTATATGTTATAAGCATGGATGTTTTATTTTTAGAAGACAAATTTCCTTTCAAAGATAAGGAAAATAGAGGGCAAGGAGGACATCCTGTGTCACAGCCACAATGTCTTCCCCTTGTGAATCCTGCTCATGATGGAGAGATCCCATGTTATATGCCTCCACAGCAAGTTGTTTCTGAAAGTGTGGGTCATCCTATGGTACAGCAGGATGATATGTCACAGCAGGATCACATATCTTCAAGTAATGAGTATTATGTTCAAGACAGCATTGAAGATTCTCATGTGCAGAGTGGATCTGGAACTAGTGTTCATTCAAGTATTGATGTGGTAGCTCCTCCAAGGAGATCTGCTCGAGCACATGTTCAACCTACCAAGTCAAAGGACTTTATTTGTCCTTCTTTGCACAAGGGGCATTATGAGTCTGTCTCTCAATCATTTTTATCAGAAGTTCTTGGTGATATAACTCTATTCTCAAAAGATTTTGTTTCTTCATTTGCTCACATGGCACAGATACTTGAGCCACGTTCCTATAGACAGGCTAAGGACAACCCACACTGGATATATGCTATGCAGAATGAGTTGAATGCATTGGAAAAGAATCAGACTTGGATTCTTACAGAGTTACCTAAGGATAAGGCTGCAATAGGATCTACGTGGGTATTCAAGTTGAAGCATAAACCAGATGGTTGAATTGAAAGGTACAAGGCACGGTTGGTAGCCAAAGGTTACAACCAAATGAAAGAGAAGGATTACAAGCACACCTTCTCTCCTGTGGCAAAATTTACAACAGTTAGAAGTTTGTTGGCTCTTGCAACAGTCAAGCAGTGGCCCATTCATCAGCTTGACATAAACAACACTTTTCTCCATGGATATTTGGATGAAGAGATCTATATGTTGCCTCCAGAAGGATATCAGAGAGCTAGCCCAGGACAAGTTTGCTTGCTCAAAAGGTCATTGTATGGACTAAAACAAGCCAGCAGGCAGTGGAACCTTGAGCTCTCTAAGTTTCTGTTTTCTCTTGGTTTTTCACAGTCCAAACAAGATTATTCTTTGTTTATAAAGGAAGTGCGTAAAGGTATCATCACAGCTCTTGTATATATTGATGATCTTCTTTTAACTGGTGATGATGAAGAAGATGTCATTAAGGTGAAGGACAGTTTGCACAAAAAGTTTACAATCAAGGATTTGGGCCTTGTGAGGTATTTCCTTGATTTAGAGGTTGTGAGATCTCAGGCTGGTATGTTGCTCCATCAAAGAAAATATATTTTGGATCTTCTACGTGACACTAATAGCTTGGATTGCAAGCCTGCAGTATGTCCTCTTCCTAAAGGACTTAGATTGTCAATTGATGATGGTGATGCTTATCATGATCCAGAAAGTTATAGAAGGTTGATTGGAAGATTATTGATTTTGAATCTCACTCATCTTGACTTATCCTATGCAATACAACATTTATCTCAGTTTGTAAGTGCTCCAAAGATACCTCATTTCCAAGTTGTTACTCATGTCCTTAGGTATCTGAAAGGTACCGTTGGAGCTGGTCTATTCTACTCTTCATCTTCATCCTTGCATCTGTCTGCATTTACAGATGCTGACTGAGCATCATGTGCATTTTCTGCTAGATCATTATCAGGATATTGTGTATTGCTGGGAGATTCTCTTGTTTCGTGGAAAACAAAGAAACAAGTGACAGTATCTAAGTCAAGTGCAGAGTCAGAGTATAGAGCCATGTCATACATATCTAGTGAAATGGTTTGGCTTCAAGGCTTGTTTTCAGATTTGAAGGTTCAAATCCCTCTTCCTATTCCTCTCCACTGTGACAATAAGGCTGCTCAACACATCGCAACTAACCCAGTTTTCCATGAGCGCACAAAGAACTTAAGAATTGATTGCCACTTTGTGCGTGAGAAGCAGCTTGAGAGGTTTTTGCAAACTCATCATGTTCCTACTAGTCTTCAACTGGCTGACATCATGACCAAGCCTCTGGCTGAGCATCAGCATAAGTTTCTTGCCTGCAAGTTGGATTTGGTTTTCTCAAACCCCAATCCAACTTGAGGGGGGGGTATTAGGATATATAAGTTTATATGTATAGGAATATATTATGTAAAGGAAGAAGTTATGTGTTATAAATTATAAATATAGAAAAGTTGTAACTTCATCTTCTATATATTCATTCATTTGTAACAGATTCATTCAACGTCTTCAATACAGATTTTTTTAATTCTCTTTTCTCTCTTTTGTCTTCTCTTTCTCTCATGTATTCGATCACTTCTCTCCCAAAAATTCATATATTATGACCTCATTAGCAATATTTCCACCCATCAGAACATAACAATCGATCCCAAGTTCATGAGAGATGAGGCTTGAGATCATGCAAGGACCTTTCACCTTGACCTGCTCCCTATGATCAATGAGATAGCTTCCACATTCTTCCTTATCTTACCGGCCAGTGACGTGGGGAGAATTGAATCGAAATATATAATAAAATATAAAGTAATACAACTCTTAGCCTCTTCAAATAAATTCAAGACTCCCCGCTACAGTAGTAGGGAATCAGATTCAATCCACGAGGAAGCGAGTCAGTGGAATCCTAGTAGAGTTGTAAGCACGTCCTGAATGTTCAACCAAAAGCCTTGATCTCGAGCACAGACCTCGATGTCGACCTTGGCTGTTGATGCTTTCTGAAACAGAAGACCTGCAGAGACAAAAACGGCAGTCGATATCGACTAGAGAGGTCGATATCGATGTCAGTAAATGAAATCGAATGGCTCAGAAGACTGCCAGTCGACACAGTGTGGTCGATTTCGACGTTGGAGGTCGATATCGACTTCAGCTACTTCGTACAGGAGACTCGAGATCGACACAGAAGACCGTCGATCTGGCAAAGTGGTCGATAACGATGATGGGGTCGATATCGATGTTGTCCTGCAGAAAGGTTAGTTCTTTTGTCGGGAAAGAAAGGCCGAAGACACAAGGATGGAAAAGGAGCAATGATCAGAAATAAATCAGGGGTGTTGGGTTTTTCGATAACTCAACGAACGGAAGGCAAATAAGATGTAAACTTAAGAAAGAAAAGATCTTCCAAAGCCAAGGATTACCGCGACGACAACCATGATAGTATAAGTAATAAACCGATAAAGATGCATGCTTTTATCATAAAGGAGAAGGCTTTCACCTAAACCGTCAAATAGGAAAAGATATCTTGCAATAAATTAACCTAATTTGCGTCTACCTTTGTCATAATTGAGTTTATAGTCTTTCGAATACAAACCCTAATTACTACCCAAGTTTCACAACATGAGTTCCTTAAATTCACATTTAAAGATGAAGCACAAGGTAGAACAAGATAAAAGATACCTTCCTTAGCGACATACAAACCATACCACCATGGCTATCGTCGGGCTCATCCCGACCCTAGAAGAAAGGGCGACTACTTGCTCATGTTGGATAAAGACATGCTTGAAATATAAACTTCCATTAATGGAAAAACTTGAATCTTTACAATCTCAACGCCAACTATCGCAAGCGCCGAAACCTTAAAGCTCAAAACCTATTACTCTAACTTTATTGCTTAATGTTATTGTCTTTCTTGCTTGAATAATGTAAAAACCAGCCCCTAGGGTTTTATTTGTAGGCTACCAATCCTTGCTATCCAAGGATGGCATCTTCTATCTAATCTCTAAACTCTATCCCAACAAGTAGGATAGATCTTTTATTTTGATAAAACTCTCAAACGACTAAGTAAATCTTTAAGGTAAAAGTAAATAATCTCTGTTGTAGTCTATCTAGTATTAGAAGATAATTCGGGCTTTAGAAGATAGAATTTCCAATCCGAGTCTTGAAAACCGTGTCTATCTCGTGTCGAAGTATGGTCGATATCGACCAGAGTGGTCAATATCGACCTCTCTGTTTTTGCTCGACTTGTCCTTCTCCACTTGATTTCTGTGTTATGGTCGATACCGATGTCAGGTGATTGATATCGAGTGCCTTCTTGGTTGGTCTGTGTGGTCTATCTCGACACTCAGAGTATGTGTCGATGACTGTAGTAGATACCGATGTTGATGGTCGATATCGACCTCTTCTCAGCTTCACTTGGCTTCTTCGTTTTGACTCCGATTCCACTCCAATTCCTACATAGTTAGAACAAAACTTGTGGAGACTCTATTTCTTCCACGTTAGCTCATTCTACACAAATTCATCTCATTTTCAACCTTTATTTGAGGAATCGAATGAAATATGAAGTCAAAACTTGCGAATAAAATAGGCAAAAATATGTACATCAAAATACCTCATACTTTGACTTGCTTGTCCTCAACTAATAACCAAGCAATAACCAACACCTACAACACACCCTTCAAGTCTTCGCCCTTGTCAAAAGCAACATCATAAGCGGTAGCAAAGCAAAGCAAGTGAATTTAACATCATAGCACATATTTAGGCGATCCATAGGCATATGCAGTTTTGATCCAACCTCACAGGGATAATGTGTTTGCACTCACACTACTAGAAAAATGCAATTAGACATCTGTTGTGAACAGATGTCTTTCAAAAAAAATTCCGACCTTATTGTGCATGTAGTAAAAGATCACCTTTTCCACATCGGTTTTAAGCCGATGTCTTTTCTTGGTTAAAACATCTATTTTATTTTGAATATAGATATCAATTAGCCCCTCAAAATTATTTTTGACATGTTCATTTGTTGTTAAAGCCTCGTTATTTTTCATTTATAAGCTTTTGAAGATGTCCACACCAAGCCTAAATTTTACATTTACATCACTATTTTTAAAATAATCAATGTATTAAAACAAAATAGACATCTTTTTTATTATATTGATTTTGTGTATATTAATTTCATATGTATAATTTGTGATTTTTTTATTGTTTTAAAATAATCTATCGTATGATATATGTACATAACTGATGTATTCATATGACATAAACATCATTTTAGATTTTTTATAAAGATGTTGTTGTTAGCAATATATATCAATTTATATTAACATTGTGATGTAAAAATATATGTTACACAGTGGTTTAGATTATTTAGACGATGTCTATAATGATACTAGCATCCGTTTTTATGTAATGGTTCGATTTTATAGCTATTCAAGCACAACACTTTTCACCTATAATTCAATGTTTTTTCATTCGATACACAACACCCTTTGTTCATATAATAAGATTCCGCAAATGATGAGTACGTAAAGAACATATACATTAACATAAACTAAAACATACACAACACCCTTTACAAATGTTTTACAAATGATAGGTACTTGAAAAATACACTTTACAAATGATGAATACTTTTAAATGACGGGTACAAAGGATAGTTTGAGCACACTTCCAAAAACTAAAACTATGTAGTCTGGGCACCCTACTCCAAGAGCCAAGCACATTCAGAAATCACTCCAAGAGCCAAGCATATTCAAAAATCACTCTTGGTTCACAATTTGTGTCCTACTTTGCTGCATGGGTCAAGGGACACATTGCAGAGCCACAAAAGTAACAACATAAAAATATAAATAAATAAATAAATTTTGGACTAAAAAGGAGTGATATTGCCTAATGTCATACAAATAAAATGTAAATAAACAAATTCTGAACATAAAAATATAAATAAATAAATTCTGGACAAAAATAAGAGCATAAAAAGTAAGAACAAAAAAATATAAATACATAAATAAATTCTGGACCAAAACGATAAGCATATTTATGTTTGATCTAAATCTTGATAATAGTCCTAATGTGATATTGTAAAGCACCAACCTGATCTATCATCCACACGATCAGTGGAAGCGTATCTCGTCCTCGATATTTTATATTATCCCTCATTGAGGGTAACACACTAACAAGTGCTTCAGGTTTCCGTCGTAAAACCTGAAAATTGCAAGAAATTACAACAATAAGAATAAGATTTTAGAGAAGTCATTGAGAGCCTCATAACTGCTTTCAGAAGTCCTATATAATGAAAACTTTTCTGCCTTCAAAAGATATATAAGTACTTTCATCTCCCTTAGAAAAGGGTACTCTAACCTCAAATGGGCGAAGCTTATATGAAATGAGTTCAGCATACTCAACAAAGTCACTTTCAGATTTTGGGATGAAGTTGTCAAGAGTCTTCTCATCACCTTTCTTACCAAACAGTTCAGTGGTGGATTTATAGTCAGCCTCTTCAACCAGCCTGCAATAGGGACGTTGTACAATATAGAGTATAAGATTACACAAGAATATGAAAAGTAAATCAGAAAGGAGCAAAATAAAGGTTTTTTCAAGTCAAACACACTGGAATGGGAATTGGACAAAGCAAGAACATGAGGGTAAAAATATAAGGCATTTCAAGCTTAGCTTAATACATATGTTTTGGCCCTTCTAGGCCAGACATTATTTCTTAAATATATTAAGAAGCATCTTTGTGCACTAAACTTTCAAGTTGCAGATAAATTTTGTTGCATCTTTGTCTTTCAGTTTCAGTTGTAAGGAATACTATCTAAGAAGAAGCATTTCATTTTCAACCAAAACTTGTGATTAACATATTTTCAACCGAATTTGAGAGAGGGGCGGATGGGTGGAGAGAGGCTGAAGATCAACAGTGATGGAGGCAGTGACCAGGGGAAGGAGTCAGGCATCAGCAACAGAGACTGCTACAGAACATTGGTTGCTGCAGTTTCACATCATTGTTGTTACACTGAATAAGGATGACTGAGATTTCAACTTCCACCTATCACAATATATAATAACCTAAAACTTGAGTAACTCAAATTTCAGTTCAATGATAGTAAAAATACATCGATATGCATCTTAAATCATGACGTCTCAAAAACACGCGGATTCGAATGGATGCAAATAATTAACATCATGAACACATACAATCACATATCTACAAAAGGATCTCAGTGTGAATCACATAGTGAAGGAAGTTGGATGGTTAACAAAAAATCAAGTTGTAATCTTAGTTGAAACAAAAATCAATTTCAGTAATTTAATTACTGGTCAAAACACAATCCTAGGTCACAAAAAATTGCCACAAACCTCAAATTTCACCAAGAAATTGGATGAAAAGAAGAACAAAAAGAGCACCTTTATCAAAATAATGTTTCGAGCGCCTTTGGGACTTGTCTCACTCTTTCTCATCTCTTATACTGCTTCCTCTTCAAGATTTCTCATCATCTTCTGAAATTCTCGCAGGGACTGAATAAGTAACAAGCAATTTGGCATTTTGCCTGAAATTAGGCATTAAGTTTGACAATCGAATCTAGCCTAAAACTTTGATCTATCCAATTCTACATCCAGAAAATAAAACATTGAACTCATTAAACCATAGAGGTAGAGCTACTAAGCAAAAACCCTAATAAATAAAAGCTAGAAATCTCTAAAAGGGGAACTGTAAAAGAATCAACTCAAATTCCATTTGCAACAAGCATCTATTACCTAAAATAGAGGAGCATCCAAGCGCACCCCAGAAGGCTTCAAAATCTCCTCTCCCTTCTTTGTATGTCCTTCAAATTCATACTGAACTAAGAAAAAGAATTAGATCTGAGAGTCCAAACATCAGAATCCAAGAGTAAAAACTTCATAATCTCAAGAAAATTGAAAGTAAAGCCAGGAAAGAGAGAAGTTACTGGAATCCACAAAATTAAACCCTAAACAAACTTCAATGGCCCTCGAAATCAAACACTAACTAGACAGTAATCAAGATTTTAAATTGAAATGAAAAAGGTTTGAAGAGATTACCAGATAAATGGAGAAGCAGAAGATATGAGAAAGGTGCTCGAGATCCACTTATGTCGAAGGTGGTCGAGATCTACCGTTGAAGATATCGGAGATCAAATGGCAAACGAGCAGCAATTTAGCTTGCCGAAGTCACAGCGCCAGTGGAGTCATGGTGGAGTCACCCTCTATGTCAGATCTGGGAATGGAGGAGTCCCCGACGATGGAGGAGGAGGTGGTGCTCTGACTGGAATGATGGCGAGGGTTTTGAAGGGGTGAGGGATAGAGGGGAAGAGAAGTCGCAAATGAGAGGTCGATGAGGGTTGAGGAGATCTCAGATCTCAGATCTATGGAAGGAGGAGGAGAAGTGGAAGATTGAAGTAGGGAGAGAGAAGAAAGGTGGCGGCGGTGGTGGTGGCGGTGGCGACGGGGGCAGAGTCGGTGGCGAGGACATCCGGGAGAACTGGTGAGAGAAGAGAGGATTTTGAAAGATATTCGGGAGAGAAGAGAGTGAACAGATCTGATGAATGTGGAGAGAGGGGAGAGAGAAAAGAAGATAGAAAATTTTTATGTGCCAGATTTTTTTTAGTGTTAAAAACTACTGGGTATTTGAAAAAGAAGCTCAATTTTTTTTTGAAGTGTTAACTTTATTTTCAAATTTGAAAGTCTGGGCTCTAATTTTTTTTCAAAGTGTTTTGATCCCGCCTCTTCTCTAAACGGGCGCGTTTTTAATTTTTTCAGAACTAATAATTTCACATCTGTCCATATATTTGACCATTGTGTAAACTGTTTTAAACATCAGAAAAAACATTATCGATGTAATAGATCAATTTAATACCTGCTGCTTTTTTGACAGACTTAAATCACATGATGTCTAATTGCAGTATTCTAGTAGTGTCAACTCTCATGTGTTTAGGCTATGAAGATCAACGCTCAACTCAATTCCATACAGAATCTCATAAACATTGCAATTTATAAGAATCCACTTCACAACCAATTATGAAAATGCAATAAGAACCATCAGAAGGACTTTCGCTCAATGGAAGACTTCAAAGAAGACTCCATTCGGCGGGGTTGTAATGGGGCTTGGTATGAATTAAAAGGTATGGAATTATTTGGCTATGTGGTGCTTATAAAATTCGGGAATCAAGACTCCTAAACTTCAACACTTACAATATCCAAACCACAACTCTTCAATGTTGCACTTTCCAAGCTCAATCTCCCATAATGCTCTTTCCAAACTCATCTTTCCATAATATGCTCTAATATGCTCTAAAGATATCAACCATAATATCAACCCTTCTTTCAAACCCTTAATATGTCTCTCAAAAATATAACATTTGTATGAAATAAATAAAGGACTTAAGGAATTTGGCTCATACACTATGTATATATATCTTTTTTCGGATTTTTTTTTGCATGAAAATAATAAATAAATACTAAAAAATATGTGCATTTATATGGTGAGCCAAAAATCCTTTTACAAAATATGACAAGATGTAAATATATACCAATCCATAATTTCCTTGCTCAAAACTAAATATATGCACTTTTCTTTCCACAATGCATTATTCCAACCATTCTAAGTCTCAATTCCCAAATGGGGGTCAGGCTCAATTCGGCTAGGGATAATTTTGTGGAGTTTGCGATATTAGGCTTAGGCTAATATTCTGGCTTCAAGCAGAGATAATGCAGGGTAGGTAAAAAGAGGATAAAAATGGCTTAAAAGATGTCTCCATCATTTAATTCTCGTAAACATAGACATATTTATGCATTGGCTTTGAATAACTATCACAACATTTAGAGATGCATAGGAAGAGTAAATTCACTCAAGAAAGCAGAGGGATTTTTGATATTCTCTCTATAGGCCAAAATTCTCACAAGGACAATTTTTGTTGGATTTGCTTTTTAGCCTAGGATCATATATGCTCAATTTCATCACAAGTTCACAATCTACATAAAAATTTAAAGGACTTAGGCTAAACCATCCAAACATGCCATAGGATTTACATGATCAAGTCAGTTATTGAGTTTTCATCATAGGACATCTAAGTAGTGTTAAAAAATAAACTTTAAAAGTAAACATGCATTTTTTTTGGTATTTTTGACATTTTTCTATTTTTTTGAATTTTGACATTTTTATAAAACTAACAAACTAAAAGACTAAAGACTTAAACTTTAAAGTGCATAAATTTGAAACATCATGCAATATATAAAAATAAAAAATAAAGCAAATAAAAGATAAATACAAGCCAAGTTGCCAAGTTTTAACCATAACCACAACCAGATAGAGAAGTTATAATGTCCAATTTCAATCCCACCCCATACTTAAAAATTACAGTGTCCTCACTGTTGAAAAGCAAAGTAAAGGGAAGGAAACACTCACTCTCACTTACTCTAAAAAAATCATTGCTCAGGAGGCGGAGGAGGCGGCAAAAGCAAGGGCCAGTCCTGTGTAGGGGCCGACCCTGGGTAGTAGGTTGGGCCGCCCTGCTGAAATGTAGAGCTACTGGGACCCTACTGATCGAAGTTATATCCAAGGAAGGAGCCCAACCCCTCCAGAATCCTGCCAAAACGGCGCTGATCATCGCGTATCTCAGCTACAGACACCTCTATCCTGGAGAAGTGGGCAGTCACGTCGTCCTACCACTCAGTGGAGTAAGCAGGCTGGAAGGGCGGAGGAGGTGGAGGCATATAGCTGTGGTGGGACCATTGCGGGCCATCTCCACCACTAGCTGCATTGTCTGCGGTGTCATCATCATCATCGCCATCATCATCGCCCCTTGGTATGCTAGGGCTACTGTGCTCCCTCAGAGTGGGAATCTGCCTCCTAGGACATGGCCTCCAAGTCTGGGTCATGGTTGTATAGCGGGGGCCTCCTCCTAAGTGTGGGATCAGCAGTCGGATCAATGTCCTTGTGATATGGTTGCCCAGTCCAGGACTGGTACCAATCAGGGACATACAGAAGATCCAAGTAGTCCTGGCGGAGGGTCATCCCCGTTTGGGGGTGCCTCCATCCGAGTGGGCTTGCTGCAATCACTCCGCCTTGACGTAAAATAGTAGAATCAAGAAATGTGAGTTCATAGGTGGTATACCTCTCTACACGCACGCCCAAGACCTAGGCTAACATCGCCACCATGCAACCATCCAAGATCTCCGTGTTGATCGTGCATCTGCGCTCTAGTATGTGCTCGAGCCAGGCATACATGAAAGATAGGGGCTCATCCTCGAAGAACATCTGCCTCAAAGTCTCAGTCTCGCGCTGTGTGGGGTGGCGGAGCTCAGGTCTAGCCCAGATAGTGCTCGCCAAGATGCACAAGATGACGCGGAACAGTGGGCTGGCGACCCTGGTGGTGAAGGAGTCGGTGGGGGCAGGGTATGGGATCCCCGAAATGTAACTCCAGATGACATTGGGGTCATGGACCCTGAAATGTGCTGAAGTATGAGCGAACCCAAAAAGGTTGCTCATCTCCTCAAGTGAGAGCCTGAATCGCCTGTTGCCGAGCTAGAATATGACTCGGCGGCTGGAGGAGGTGCGGTCAGGGATCTCCAATGTGGCCATAAATTCCCCTGTGAGAACGGGGTAATGGGCTTCCAAGGGGTCGATCAGACTCTCCAGGGAGACATTCTCAAATGCCTCCTGGACTCCAGTGTGGAAGCCTAGCTGGACCATATCTGGATAGTGGTACAAGCGGGCTCTGCCTGCTCGGCGAATCAGGTCGGTAGCTAGATGACTCTGCTGGGCATCCTCAATGTAAAGTGAATCCTGGGGGACGTTCTTTGCTCGCACCATTGTCTGCAAAAAAAAAACAATGCCAAAGATAATTCCCTTATAGTAGAAAGAACCCCATAATTGGGTTAAAAAACTAGCCTAACAATTTTGCAATGTTAAATCGGCTAAGTTAAGTGCTAAAGCTTTCAAACCTAATTTTAATGATCAAATAAAGTTAAATAACCAATTTTTCATATCAAAATAAAGATTATCTAAAAATAATTCAAGAAATTCCATAAAGTTGTCAACTTTCATGAACTCAATTTCTTGAACCTTTAACACTAACAAACCTAATAAAAATTCAGATTTTACCCCCTATATCAAAAAAATCGGATTTTACATAAGCCCTAAATCATGCAATTTCTATTTCCCGCGCTAATAACAATCAAACCCTAAAACACTCAAGATGAAATTTCCACCCAAAATCAACTAAATAATCATGTAAATATGTAAATAAAGATAAAGAGTAAGAAATCATACCAGAAGAGTGTTGAAAATCGGGGAAAAGGGGCAAGAAATCGTAAAAAAAATCGAAAAAAAACGGTCGACTGGGGACGTGGTCGAAATCGACCTTAACGTCGATATCGATCGGCTCTGGGCGGCAGTTGGAGTTCGCTGTCACTTCTACGGGCTTCGCCGGTGCTGAAAAGTGGTCGGATCTGGTGGTATATGGCTGGAATAGCTTGGATTTGGGAGAGGGCGGCCAAAGGACGAGAGAGACGGAGCAGGAGAGAGAGAGAGAAGAGAGAGAAAGTCGAGGTTGCTGTCGGGTTTGGGCAAGGAGGGTTCTGGATTTGGTCAAGGGCTCCGGAAACAATGGGATCTGGTGGTTTTTCGGTGAAGAAGATGACAGAGGGGCGGCGATGGCAGAGAGAAAGCGAGGAGAGAGAGAGAAGAGAAGAGAGAATGGCGGCTGAGAGATGAAGAAGAGGGCTAGGGCTAGGGATGGTCGATTTCTGGGTAAGGGGTTGGGGAAATGTCGAGGTCGGTTATTTAAAGAAAATAAAAACGAAAATAAAAAAGAAAAGAAAAAGAAAAGAATAATTGACCTGGCACTTACCTTCGACTGTAGTCGATATCGACCATAGTGCTCGATATTGACCTCCCTTTTTTAGTCGAATGAATCTGATCGACCTGGTCTCCTGTAGGCCAGTCGATATCGACGTCATAGGTCGATTTCAACCTCTCCTTTTAGGTCGACTGAGTATAATCACCCTGTAGCTTTGGTGTCAGTCGTCGATATCGACCCAGAATGTCGATATCGACCTCTCTCCTGGGGCACTCGACCTCCTGGTTCACTTTAGATAAAATAGCCACGAATAATCTGAAAGAAAAATAAAATAATCTAAAAAAACTTAGAAAAAGAAAAGAAACGGGTTGCTTCCCGGAAGCGCTTGAGTTTAAGTCGCTAGCTCGACATACTTCCCTTTTTGCGCTAGTTCAACGCCAGGGTGGCGCGAATCTCTTCTTCCGGGTCTTCTTTATCATAATATTTCTTTACCCGGTGTCCATTTACCTTAAAGGTGGAACCATCGTCGCAAAGTAACTCCACCGCTCCATGAGGGAAAATTTGATGACCCTTAAAAGGTCCGCTCCATCTTGTCCTTAGTTTCCCTGGAAATAAGCGAAGTCTAGAATTAAAAATAAGAACTTTTTCACCTACCTCATATGTTTTTGGCACCAATTTCCTATCGTGCCACTTCTTTGTGCGCTCCTTGTAGATTATGGCATACTCATATGCCTTTAAGCGCAACTCCTCCAAGGCCTGCAAGTCAACGAACCTTCTTTTCCCGCTTCGTTGAAATCGATGTTAAGCTCCTTGAGAGCCCATATCACCTTATGCTCAAGTTCGACGGGCAAATGACATGACTTACCATAGACCAAGTTATAAGGAGTTGTGAGAAGTGGTGTCTTATAGGACGTTCGGTAGGCCCAGAGTGCATCATCCAGTTTGGATGACCAATCCTTCCTCGAGCGAGAGACTGCCTTCTCCAAGATGGCTTTGATTTGCCGATTGGAGACTTCTACTTGACCTCTGCTTTGGGGATGATAGGGCGTTGCCACCCTATGGTTCACCCCATACTTGGCTAAAAGTGCATCAAAGCCTCTCTCAATGAAATGCGAGCAACCATCTGAAATAAGAACTCTAGGAACACCAAAGCGAGGAAAGATGTTAGTTTTCATAAACTTAGAGACTACCTTTGCATCGTTGGTCCTAGTTGCCACGGTCTCAACCCATTTTGAGACATAGTCCACCGCTACTAGAATGTATTTGTAGGGGCCTGAGGCAGGGAATGGTCCCATGAAGTCAATACCCCATACATCAAAGAGCTCTACCTCCAGAATTCCTGTGAGTGGTGTCTCATTCCTCCATGTGATATTACCTGCACGTTGACACTCATCACAAGAGGGAACATAGTTTTACACATCCTTGAAAAAGTTAGGCCAATAAAAACCACACTGAAGAATTTTCGTCGCGGTCTTGAATCCTTTAGCATGGCCTCCTGTAGGGAGAGAATGAAAATGGTGAATCACGCTCTCTACCTCATCCTCCGGGAGACAACGTCGAAAGATATGGTCTTTTCCCTACTGGTTCTTTTCGAATCGGAGCTAAAATGCCGGAAAGTAGAAATGCCAAAATCGGAATAACACTTGATATTATTAGAAATGCCCAGAAAAAATCATATTCATAAAGCAGAAACATAGATGCACTCCTATGAATGTGGAAAATAGAACGAATTAGGCCAATTTTACTTGGAATTGTCAAGCCATGCATAACTGTTTAGTCAAAAAAACAATTCATTTTGATCGAACCGCGCAGTTTCGTTTGTTTACCGCGAGACATGTATCCTGATTCATTGACTGGAATCTTATTTCCGTTTTTCATTACACCTAGTTAGATATATTTTTATCTAAATAAAACGAAAATATAAGTCAAAAAACAATAGATATTGCTCTTCTATTATATCTATACACAAAATACATATACAAATTAAACGTCCTCACTTTCACTTCTTTGTCTAATGAAATTCGAAAATTGATATTTTGAGTCTATTTTTTATTTCGATTTTTTTGAACCCCAATAATATTGCTTGACGTCGTGCAAAAACTTCTTCTTCTTATGCGAAGTTAAGCCGGAAGGGATCTCGCCTCCTGCAATATAGTTAGCAAAATCCGCATACCAAGGTACCTTCGCCCCTCTTACAGCAAATAACTCATAAATAGGACTGGAGGGAGGTGTAAAGGAGAAATCCTCACCGGAACTTACCTCTTCGTCACCTTCGGAGTCACTTGAAGGTGGTCGATTTCGACTTGTAGAGGTTGATTTCGACTGGTCTGCATCGATATGGGCTGCTCGATTCCGGCACTTGATTTCGACGTCTGATGGTCGATGTCGACCTCTGTAATTGGAAACCTGTCGTCAAAGTTAGTCAAAATCAACAGAAAACTCACCTTCGGGGCAGTCGATATCGACCTGGTCTGGTCGATATCGAGTGGACTTTCTGCCCGTTTTGCTCCTTGCTTCATCAGGTGCTCGTCAGGGTGGGAGTCATTGATTGGCAAGTTGTTATGTGACTCATCCAGAAGCCCTTTGGGTAGCCGTGAGAGATGATCGGCTACGGAGTTCTCCATTCCTTTCTTATCTTTAAGCTCAACGTCGAACTCTTGTAGTAGGAGCACCCATCGTAGGAGCCTAGTTTTAGCATGCTTCTTCGCCATCAAGTACCTAAGAGCTGCATGGTCAGTATGAACAATTACCTTAGAGCCCACTAGGTATGAGCGGAACTTCTCAAAAGCGAAGACCACCGCCAAGAACTCTTTCTCCGTCGTGGTGTACTTAGTTTGAATGGCATCAAGAGTCTTGCTTGCACAGTAGATGGCGTGAAGCTTCTTGTCTCTCCTTTGTCCTAGGACAGCACCTACGGTATAATCGCTGGCGTCACACATGATCTCAAAGGGTTGCGACCAATCTAGCGATTGAATGATAGGGGCGGATATAAAGGCTTCCTTCAACCTGTTGAAAGCTTCAAGACAATCACTAGAAAACACAAACTTAACATCCTTCATTAGTAGGTTCGTTAATGGTTTGGCAATCTTAGAAAATTCTTGAATGAACCTCCTATAGAAACATGCACGACCAAGGAAGCTTCTGATGTCCTTAATAGATGAAGGTGGTGGAAACTTCTCAATAAGCTCTATCTTTTCCATGTCCACCTCAATTCCCCTTTTTGAGACTTTGTGGTCTAGCACAATCCCTTCCCTTACCATAAAGTGGCACTTTTCCCAATTGAGATCCAAGTTTGTCTCCTCACATCGTGCAAGTACCCTGCGAAGGTTAGCAAGACAAACATCAAAAGTATTGTCATAAATAGAGAAATCATCCATAAATACCTCCACAATGTCCCCAATCATTCCGGAGAAGATGGCTGTCATACACCTTTGAAAGGTGGTGGGGGCGTTGCAGAGCCCAAATGGCATCCTCCTTTATGCAAAAGTCCCATAGGGACATGTGAAGGTGGTCTTCTCTTGATCGTCGGGATGAATAGGGACCTGCCAAAAGCTAGAATATCCATCTAGGTAACAAAAATAATCATGTTCAGCAAGTCTTTCCAATACCTGATCAATGAATGGAAGGGGAAAGTGATCCTTTCTAGTGGCGGTGTTAAGCTTCCGATAGTCAATGCACATTCACCAACTAGTTGTGATTCGCTTTGGCACAAGCTCGCCCTTCTCATTCTCCTCAACGGTCATTCCACCCTTCTTAGGCACCACATGGACTAGGCTCACCCATTCGCTGTCGGAGATGGCATAGATGATTCCCGCATCCAGCATGCGCATGATCTCCTTCTTCACCACCTCTCTCATGTTGGGGTTGAGCTTCCGCTGGTGTTCTATAGATGCCTTATGATCATCCTCCAGGAGGATTCTATGCATACATGTAGCGGGTGAAATACCTTTAATGTCCTCAAGAGTGTACCCAATTGCCTTTCGATGAGTGCGAAGCACTTCCATAAGCTTATCTACTTCCTGCGTGGTTAGTGTAGCATTGATAATCACAGGAAAAGTAGAATTGGGGCCAAGAAACTCATACCTAAGCGTGTCGGGTAAAGGCTTCAGCACCGGAGAAGGTCCTTATGGGATAAGGATTGGCTCTACCGCCTTCGTCTTTATAATCTCACCTAGGTAATCCATCTAAATTCTCTTGATTGAAGCTCCTAAATCGGCTATAGGGGTTGGTGTGGACCAAGAATAGAGCGATGCCAACTTTGATTAGGACTCTTCATAGTATTCCCGCAGAAACGAAGTCGAGGTCGAAAAGGAATAGTCAATATCGACTGAAAGTTCAGCACATACCTCGGCTTCTGAGCTGTCCGGTGTCAAGGGGACGTGATCGATTTCGACCCCTTCTGTCGATGTCGGCTGGTCGATTTCGACCTCTGCAGTTGACGTAAGATGCTCAACATCACCTGTAACAGAAGGAGAACAAACTTGGCTTACTGAGTGAGTCGATGTCGAAAGAGGGCACTCGATATCAAGTGATATGGTCGATTTCGACCTCTCCTCGTCGACGTCGACCTCTTCTTCGAACTGCATGGATAAAGCATCGTCGAAGATTTCCTCATCACTCGTTCCTGTAGCCAGGAACTCCTCAATGTGCTCATCGGTAAGCTCCTCTGCAGCTAGGGCTAGGGCTTCCTCATCAGTTAGGGCCCTTTCCGTCGGTTCCTTGCAATCAATGATGCTAGTGTAGACCGACTTGATCTCCATTCCATTAACCTCCTTCATTGTGGGGTTGAAGGAGAATTCTATCACTTTGTTCCCTATAGTAAAGGTTAGTAATCCTCGACGTACATTGATATTGGCATCAGTAGTAGCTAAGAAAGGCCTACCAAGGATGATAGGTACAATAGGATCTTCAGGCATCTCCAATACAATGAAACCAGTAGGCACAAAGAACTTACCTACCTTTACCGGAATGTCATCAACTATACATGTGGGCCTAACGAATGAGTTGTCACCCATATAGAGCTCATATCCACAGGTTCAAGTGCTCCAATGTTCACCCTTTGCCAAATTGAAAGAGGCATAAGACTTACGCTTGCCCTAGGTCACATAGGGCCTTGTAGCGATGTTGGCCAAGCCCCACGGTGATTGCAAACTTCCCTGGATCGCTCCTCTTCTCGGGGAAGTCCATCATTGAGCACTCTTCTGCGATCTCTGCCATGGACCGCTTCTTGCAAAGGATGTCTTTGAGGAATCGAACATAGGCGGGCATCTCACTTAGGGCTTCTGTAAGAGCAATAGTAATGTTAAGACCTTGAAGAATCTTTACAAAGCGCCTAAACTTACCTTGAGTAGGGTCCTTCAATGATTTGGAAGGGAAGGGCAACGCCTTCTATGGTGGAGGAGCCAAAGCGGTGGTCGGAGGGGCCTACTGGGTGTCGATCTCGACCGGGATCTGGTCGATATCGACCGTAATGGTCGATTTTGACTTATGTTGTGGCTCCGAAGGCTCTGTAGTGGCCTCGACGTCGACCAGTGGGTAGACTTGGGGGTCGATATCGACGTCTGGCTTGACATCGACCGGTTTGTCAATGTCGATTGGATCTGCTGCTTTCTCCTCCGCTTCCGTTCGTGGCTTTTGTAGTTTGTTGTCACTCCTTAGTTGCATGGCTGAGATGTGGCCCGACGCGGATTGCCCCTTAGGATTTATAGTTGGTTGCCCAGGGAACGTTCTGGACGGTCTAGGAATTTGTGCCGCCAATTGACCCAGTTGGGTTTCTATGTTTTTCTTCCATACATCCATCTCCCCGAATCTTGCGGTAAGATGATGTAGTGCTCCCTTATTCTCCGCATGATTCCGCCTCATTTCGTCTGGGATAAGATGAAGATCATCCTTCCGTTGGTCTCTCTCCGGGTGCCCAGGAGCTCTATAGAGTGGGGGGTCCCTAGGGTTAACCGGGTTCCATTGTGGTTGATGGAACCTTTTCTCTCCCCAATATTGGCGATTGTGACCCCTCATGTAGTTGGCTTCCTCATAAGTCTTCGCCAATTGCACTGGTTCAGCATGGGGGCACTCGGTGGTGGTGTGCCGCTGCGATCCGCATTCAATGCAATCTTGGTTCGCTGAAAGGAACCTCACTTGCTTTTGGAGCTTTCGAAGTTGATCTCCTTGGAATTGCTCCTTCGCGTCTGGATCGACTACCTTAGAGGGTTCATATAATGGCATAGATGGGGCAGGCCTCGACGATGATGATGTGTCGGAAGCCTCAAGAGTCCCATATGTGTTGTCGAACTCCACCAACCTCTCTATGGTGTCCCAAGCCTCTTGTGGAGTGAGTTCAAGGTAGCCATATGAGATGTAGGTGTTGATCCTCTCCTTGGTTGTAGCATCAAGAGCATTGTAAATAATCTCCTGAATCACGTACGGTGGTTGGCCATGCGTCAGGCATGATCGTAGTAGGTCCTTAAACCTTTCCCAAACAGTCGCTAGAGCCTCACCAGGCTTTTGTTTGAAAGACGTGATTTTCTGTCGGATCAACGCCGTCTTGGATGGAGGGAAGAACTTGTTGAGGAACGCGTCCTTGACTTCATTCCAGGTGCGGAGCGATCTTGGGGCTAAGCTCTCCAACCACTGCAATGCTTTACCTGTAAGGGACCAACGAAAAGCTTTTAGTTGGACATATTCAAGACTCTGTCCATCAGCAATAGTATCACGGAGATCTAAGAAGGTTGATATATGTGTCATAGAGCATTCATTAGGTTTTCCTTCATATTGATGTCTTCTAATCTCAATAAGAAAACTTGGCTTAATTTCAAAGTTAGAAGTAGGGATAAGAATCGCCGATTCAAGCACTGTGAGCGATGGATGCATGTATTGCTTTGCATTATGCGGGAGGGCATTGATTTAAGCTTCATATCGTCTCCCCGCTATAGTAGTAGGGAATCAGGTTCGATCCACGAGGAAGCGAGTCAGCGGAATTCTAGTAGAGTTGTGAGCACATCCTGAATGTTTGACCAGAAGCCTCGATCTCAAGCACAGACCTCGATGTCGACCTTGGCTCTCGATGCTTTCTGCAACAGAAGAACTGCAGAGACAAAAACGGTAGTCGATATCGACTAGAGAGGTCGATATCGATGTCAGTAAATGAAATCGGCTGGCTCAGAAGACTACCAGTCGACACAGTGTGGTCGATTTCGACGTTGGAGTTCAATATCGACTTCAGCTACTTCGTACAGGAGACTCGAGATCGACACAGAAGACCTCGATCTGGCACAGTGGTTGATATCGATAATGGGGTCGATATCGATGTTGTCCTGCAGAAAGGTTAGTTCTTTTGTCGGCAAAGAAAGGTCGAAGACACAAGGATGGCAAAGGAGCAATGATCAGAAATAAACTAAGGGGTTGGGTTTTTCGATAACTCAACGAACGGAAGGCAAATAAGATGTAAACTTAAGAAAGAAAAGATCTCCCAAAGCCAAGGATTACCGCGACGACAACCATGATAGTATAAGTAATAAACCGATAAAGATGCACACTTTTATCATAAAGGAAAAGGCTTTCACCTAAACCGGAAAATAGGAAAAGATATCTTGCAATAAATTAACCTAATTTGCGTCTACCTTTGTCATAATTGAGTTTATAGTCTTTCGAATAGAAACCCTAATTACTACCCAAGTTTCACAACATGAGTTCCTTAAATTCACATTTAAAGATGAAGCACAAGGTAGAACGAGATAAAAGATACCTTCCTTAGCGACATACAAACCTTACCACCATGGCTATCGTCGGGCTCACTCCGACCCTAGAAGAAAGGGCGACTACTCGTTCATGTTGGATGAAGACATGCTTGAAATATAAACTTGCATTAATGGAAAAACTTGAATCTTTACAATGTCAACGCCAACTATCGCAAGCGCCGAAACCTTAAAGCTCAAAACCTAAAACTTTAACTTTATTGCTTAATGTTATTGTCTTTCTTGCTTGAATAATGTAAAAACCAGCCCCTAGGGCTTTATTTGTAGGCTCTACCAATCCTTGCTATCCAAGGATGGCATCTTCTCTCTAAACTCTATCCCAAAGAGTAGGATAGATCTTTTATTTTGATAAAACTCTCAAACGACTAAGTAAATCTTTAAGGTAAAAGTAAATAATCTATGTTGTAGTCTATCTAGTATTACAAGATAATTCGGGCTTTAGAAGATAGAATTTCTAATCCGAGTCTTGAAAACCGTGTCTATCTCGTGTCGAAGTATGGTCGATATTGACCAGAGTGGTCGATATCGACCTCTCTATTTCTGCTCGACTTGTCCTTCTCCACTCGATTTCTGTGTTATGGTCGATACCGATGTCAGGTGATTGATATCGAGTGCCTTCTTGGTTGGTCTGTGTGGTCTATCTCGACACTCAGAGTATGTGTCGATGATTGTAGTCGATATCGATGTTGGTGGTCGATATCGACCTCTTCTCAGCTTCACTTGGCTTCTTCGTTTTGACTCCGATTCCGCTCCAATTCCTACATAATTAGACCAAAACTTGTGCAAACTCTATTTCTTGCACATTAGCTCATTCTACACAAATTAATCTCATTTTCAACCTTTATTTGAGGAATCGAATGAAATATGAAGTCAAAACTTGCGAATAAAATAGGTACAAATATGTACATCAGCCAGAGCCTTGCAAATCCTCCCAATAAACTGATGTGGCGTAAAAAAAACCAACATGTTTGCATGCTTCACTGCCATAAGTTTATACTTTTCTTAATTCTCAATCTCATATCGAAATCACACACAAAAAATGAAATTGCAAAAATCCACCCATTGTATGCGATCCATTAGCAAAATGTGCACTTGATAAAATGATCTTAGATGGCATTTTGCTAACAAGATGTACATAATAGTATTTCTGTTGGTACATAGTCCTGAAAAACAAAAAATTCATACCAAATCAACCACACTGTCAAGAAATTTGAGCTTGAATTTGAATCTTAAGCTGTAGAAAATCCTAAACAGATAAAGAAAATCCTAAACAACCTCGCTCCTCCCCCAATCTCAACCATCCTAAATCAAAAACTACCAAATTCGATTCCAGACTCAAAACCCTAAAAACTACAAAATTAAACATATCAATTTGTAAATATCCACTGAGTATGTGGATTACTTCCCTGACATTAAACACAAAAACCCCAAAAAAGAAGAAAAAAGAGAGAGACTTGATGGAATAATAAGAAATGAAGATAGAGGTCGAAATAGTTGAGTGAAAGAAAAGGATAAATGTAAGAAAATAAAGAGATTTTAGAAAAGAAAAACCTTCTTGTCTTCTTTAGGTTGACAGCTCAGTCTCAACGTCACTGTTGGCTCGGACTCGCAGGGCTGAGAACCTCTCCCTCCTCAGATTATGAAGATGGCTTGGTTTTTCTTCATGTATGGTGAGCATCGAAGCCTCAATCATGGATCTTAAATGAAGAAGGAGAATTTGAAAGGGAGAATCCTCATCCTTTTGATTAGATCTAAAACGGATAGTGGATTTGCTGAAAAAAAATGAAATGAGAGAGAAGAACAGACAAAAAGAAATGAGAGAAGAACAAATGGAGTCTGCAGAGGCGGTGTTTTTAGGGAAAAGGTAAAAAACCCTAATTTTTCCCCAGCGGGAATTATACCCGCCCAAACAATCAAATTTTTTGAGTTTTTCCAAAAAAAAAATAGCTACGGGCTCTGTCACAGCGTAGCACAGCCAAGGTAAAAACCTAACTCAAGGCCACGGCAAAACCTTCCCGAAGCTACGCCGAAGGTGAAACTACCCCAGCGGCTACGGCAAAATCTTCCCGAAGCTGAAACTAGTCCAACAACATCATCCGTAGATATGCCGAAGCTAAAACAACTCCAACGGCTACGATGAATCCTTCCCAAAGCTACTGTTTGAAGCCAATATGTTTTTTTTTGTAGTTCACTCCGCGTACGACGACCCCGACCTCGACCATCACCATACCCACGAGTAACTACCTGCACAATTTTTTTTTACCTTTTGTGCAACTAGAAAGACAGAAAAAGTATGAAAAGACAAGGACAACGACTCCAGGGAGAAATAAATCGAAGGGACAACAGGGCCACGAGAGAAACTCAACGGAGAACGGGGAGAAAGGACGGAAAGAAGGAGAGAACAGATAACTCGCCGGGGATAATGGCGAAAGTGTGTCTGAGGGAGGGTCGACTCCGCCCTTATATGGGCAATATATTACTCACCGCCGCTCCATGCAGTGGGTAGTGAACAATCACTTCCAACCGCTTGGGGAGTGTATCGGTCCACCACAAAAGGATGCGGTGGGTAGCGACCCATTTTTTCAATGATATCCAACACATCGCATGCAGCGACGATGAGTTTAAAACTGTGTAGGGAATCCACTGTTGTGTGATGTGGTCAGTGGTGGACCCAAAAATTTTCTTAGGGGGGCTGAACAAATTTTCGAGAATTTTTTTACATGTATATATGGAAAATATTAGAATTTTTTTAAAAAATTCATTAGAAAAATCATTAAATTTGTAATTTAAATATTCATTTTTAGTAGAAAAATAAAATTAAAAAATGATAATATTTTTATATGTATATGTACAAAAAATATTTTTTTAAATATACTGGAGAGAAATTTTAATTAGTTATTTAATTAGACATTTTTAGTAGATAAAACAGAGAAACAAAAATTTTGAAAAAAGTGAAGCTAATGGGATTTGAAATCTAGTCATTTTTAGTAGAAAAAATAAAATTATTTTAAAAATGAGAAATTTTTTTATATGTATATTCAGAAAAAAAAATTTAATATATTGGAGAGAAATTTTAATTTGTTATTTAATTAGGCATTTAGTAGAAAAAACTAAAAGAAACAAAAATTATGAAAAAAATGAAGTTAATTTGATTTAAACTCGTGAACTCAAGGTAATAACTACACTTCCTTACCAACTAAGTTAAGTTGTCATTGTGATTTTTTATTCTTTTTATACTCTTTTATATCTAAAATTAGTAAAAATTATCAAAAAATCCAAAAAAATTTTATTTATGGTTTTCTTTTGGGCTAGAGGGGTAAGCACCACCCTGAACCAGTGGCGGAGCCAAGGGGTGCTCGAGCACCCCCTGACCAAAAAAAGTACAAATAAAATAAATTTTTTTTTCATATATTTAGTATTTTTAAGGTAATATAATATCTTTAAATGATTTTTGAAACAAGTGTGCTATTTAGCTCAAGTGGTAAAGGAATGAAGGAGAATCAAAAGGTCTTCAGTTTAAATCTCAACTCCTTTATTTTTAATATGTTTTACTATATCATTAATTCTTCTTCATTTCTCTTTATATTTTTTTATTTTTATCAACTATTTCGTTAAAAATGTCATATTTATGTTTAAATTATACATTTAACTTTTTTCTTTCAATATTGTTTTAAAAATAATTCTTCATGAATTTTTTCTATATTTTTTGTTTCTCTTCTAGGTTTTTGGTTATTCTCAACTATTTAAATACAAATAAATTATAAAAAAAACCATAATTTTAGTGTTTTTTTCAATATTTTTTAAAAAAATCTTCTTAATAAGTACTCCCTCCGTTAATTAAAACTTGTCGTTTACTATTCATGCACGCTTTTTTAGAATGATAAAAACTATATAAAATATTAACATTTTTTTAAATTTTTTTTATAAATTCATAATTAATAGTAACAAGTATGAAATTATTTAAAAAATATGTTTAAAAAGTTAATATTTTATATAGTTTTTAACACCTCAAAAAGCGTACGTGAATAGTAAACGTCAAGTTTTAATTAACGGAGGGAGTATATAACAAAAAATATATTTCACGAAATTTTTTTAACACCTCTTTCACAGTTTCACATAAACTCTGACTCCGCCACTGGCCCACTACCCTGAACTCCCTAGGTACGCCACTAGATGTGTGTGTGGTTATAAATCATTAACTCACCGCACGAACATGCAGTGATTAGAGTTAGGTATAGTAAAAATGGGCGGTAAATATATCCTCTTTTTTTTTTTAATGCGTACGCTTGTATGAAGTCGTGAATGATATCGCAACCTAAAATGGCGTTGTTCGCTTTCAGACGTGGATTGGGTGCAATACCGGTCCGACACGTGGTGACAGCCCACATGGAAGAGAGACAAGGGTTGATGGTGCCAACCTCCAAAAGAGGCAAGGAATCCAGCTAAGCTAGGGAAGGACATAATGGGAAATTCGAGTATTTTGTTTTTTTATTTATTACTCCGTATTATAATTATGAAGAAAATGAGCTTCTCTCTCCCCTCGCTTTTGAGTTTTGAATAATCAATCTAGAACTAGTGGCTCTCCTTCGTCCACTGTCCGCGTCACCAATAAGCTCGTCTTGGGTGCTCAGCCCTGATAGTGCCACGTGTGATCTCCACGGACCACATCATTTCTTAATTGGTAGATACCAATCCCACCCAAAATTTACAATAATTTGTAGATTTGTAGATAAATCCAACTTTCATGTGTCCTTTTCGGTTGCTATTTTGCCCTTTTAACCTCTTTTGAGGTTTGTGGATCTCCTTCGTCCCCCAATTCCAAGAGATTTTCTGTGGATTTAATTCCATCACATGATCAAATTGATCAATACACCAAGTTAAACCAATAACTTGATTTGTTTCAATTTTTTTTTAAATACTAGTTGCATTCCCGTGTGCTTATTCGCACATGAGTATCTTTTTTCTTAGTAAAACATACCCTCTCTTAATTAAAATTTGACGTTTTACTATTTACGCACGATTTTTTAGATGTTGATAAAATATTTACTTTTTTAATAATTTTTTTTATAATTTCATACTTATTACTATTAAGTATGAATTTATAAAAACAAATGTTAAAACAAGTTAACATTTTATATACTCCCTCCGTTTGAAAATAATTGTCGTTTGACTTTTGTGCACGTTGTTTAAGGAGCTAAAAACTCTATAAAATATTATTTTTTTAATCAAATTTTTTTATAAATTGATACCTATTAGTAATAAGTATCAATTTATAAAAAAAATTTGATTAAAAAAAAATATTTTATAGAGTTTTTAGCTCCTTAAACAACGTGCACAAAAGTCAAACGACAATTATTTTCAAACGGAGGGAGTAGTTTTTATCATTTTAAAAAAGCGTACATAAATAGTAAATGACAAGTTTTAATTAACAGAGGGAGTACAATGTATTTACAAATTACAAACATTAAAGCTCATTCTCAAAAGTCAATGTCTTGGGGGCTTTAAAAAAAATTTATGTAAGAGACTTTATCTTCATTTTAAGCTCTTGTCTCTTATGCCACTCCTTGAGCTTCTGCTCGATGACTGAAAAGAACTTCTTTCACCTTATTGATTGTGTTTTCTTGAGTTTCCAACGGCAACAAATCCTTTGGTATAACCAAGTGTACAACGCTCAAATTGTATATCTGTAACAACAAATACTTGTCTTAAGGATAGAAGAAGGCTAAATGCTACTTGCATGAAATCTGTTCATAAATGCATTATTTGATGATTAAAGATCATTTTTTTTCAAGTGATGTTATAACCAACCTATAATATATAACTGGTAATATTATCGAAGGATTTGATGGTTAGGGATCATTTCTATCAAGTAATATTATAACCTGCTCATAATACTATAACTGGTAATATTATAACCTGCCCATAATACTAAAAATGTATAACGGGTAATATTACTCAAAAGAAATTACAAGTATTTGTTCAAGTTTTTTAGAAGAACTACTCAACTGCCATTCCATTTTAGAATTTTTAATGTTATAACCTGCCCACAATACTAGAACTGTATAACTGGTAATATTACTCAAAAGAAATGATAAGTATTTGTTCATGTTTTTTAGAAGAACAACTCAACTGCCATTCCATTTTAGAATTTTTAGTACTGTTAAACTTGATGATAATGAAGCATTAGAGCTTGTGTCCAAGTAATTTTACTTTTCAAACTTCTTGTTAAACTTAGACACATGCTTCCTTAATGTAGGATAGTGGGCAGAATGAGATACTATGTTTTCTTCAACAACAATTCATAACGACTTTTAATAACATTTTTAGTACCGCAACTCTTCGACCTACCTTTTTGCTCAAGAGCCAATAAGCTGGGTAATCTTTTTCTTAATAACTTCCAAGTTGTAAGGTAGTTGATATAAAAAGCTGTCTATAGCTTATATAAGATAAAAGCAGTTTATTTTCATAAGCTACTTATGGCAAACACACCCAAAAGTAAAGAAAATAAACCAAGTGATCAAAAGGTTGGTAAAAAACCCTATTCTAGGATCTCAATGTCAATATCAGAATAAACAATTTTCACATTATAAGCTCTTATACACTTCTCATCAGAGAACACCAATGCTTGTAATGAATTTTTCACCTTTTAAAATATGACTCCAAAAAAACCACCAATGCAACAAAATTTAGCATTAAAGGGAAAACCTCATCCGAAAAAATGCAATCGTATGTTGCTTTTTCGTGCATTTGAATTTTTTCCAAATAAAAAAAAACATAGCTTCAAGCGGGCCCACCCAACAAATACCAAAAAGTGTGAGAGGACTCAAAATCAAAAGCTATAAAGAGGTGTCCCCTCAGTCCACATGAAATTGTGGCTCTAATCTCTCCTTCCCTTTGCTGACTTGTAAAGCACACCCTCTCTCACCTCCCCCGTTTTCGTTAATTACCTTACAATAGAATACGCAATAGCATCCAATTCAAGTTGCCTTCCCACACCCCTCTTTTCTCTCTGATCTTCAGCAATTGCATAAACGCCCCACTCCACAGCAACCGCCGATTACAGGAAGAATCAACCACAGTTTGAATTCAATTGAGCCAGTTGGCTGATTTGCTCTCTCGATCTCTTTTCTTGTTGTTGGCATGATGATGATGTTAGACCCTAAAGACCCTGCAATTAGGCTGTTTGGGAGGACGATTCATTTGGCTCAATACAACGCGGTTTCGGGCCAGTCCTGGTCACCCGCCGATGCACCGGTGGTGGTGGTGCTTGATTGTCAACAGATCAGCTCTGATCACCACCTCTGCTCCTCTAACTGCTCTGTTTCCCCCCAAGCCCTCTCCGATAAGGTGCGTTTCTTTATTTTGATCGTATTTTCCATACTATTTCAACTTTAATTGGAGGTTTTGTAAAATCAAAATTCGAATCACAGCTTCTAGGGTTTTGGCTGGATCCTCTGTGTTGTGTACTCGTGCATGTATTAATGAAAATTTTAGGTCGACCCAAAATAATAATAATAATAATAATTAATGACAATTTTGGATCTAAATTCATTTGTTGTTTATGATCTCAGAGCTGTACAGATGGAGGGGGATCAGTGGATTTGCAGCTAGAGCACGGATCATCGAGTTCGGTCCTGGAAAACACCAGCGGAGGAGATGAAACCAAGTCATCTCCGGAAGAAGAAGAGGAGGAAGGGGGAACAAGTGGATCTCAGGCGAAGCCTCTGAAGAAGCCGACGAAGATCCTCCCATGCCCTCGATGCAACAGCTCCGACACCAAGTTCTGCTACTTCAACAACTACAATGTGAACCAGCCGCGCCACTTGTGCAAGAAGTGTCAGCGGTACTGGACCGCCGGAGGGACCATGAGGAGCATGGTCATAGGCGCCGGCCGCCGCAAGACCAAGAGCTCCTGCACGGGCCAGCACTCGTATGTCATCCCCAACAGCCCCTTTCGAGCTCACCCTGATGCATCGATGACTCTACGGGAGGATTCGAATGATAACGGAGCAAACCAGGATGCCCAAAACACAGCCAGTGACACTGCCACTATCAGCTTCAAAAGCGGTGCCGCTCTCTGGCCGAATCCTTCGAGCCAGGCTCACCAGAGCTGTTCAGTGCCGCCTCCAGCTGGCTTCGTACCCATCTACGCCGTGCCTCCTTATTGGAGCTGCGGAGCCCTGGCTTGGATGCCTCCGGCGTCTGCTTCAGCTGACCAGAGACCTTGTTCCTTGCTCGGGAAGCATCCGAGGGATGACAATAGGACGGAAAAGAAGGTGCTGGTTCCCAAGACACTGAGATTTGATGATGCGAAGGATGCGGCACAGAGCTCCATATGGACAACTCTAGGGATCCAGAATGACAAGGGCGGTATTTCACTTGACTCTGGCGCCTTCTTCAGTGGATTCCAACCCAAGGGTGGGGAGATGACCTCCGCCAGATTGAACTCTCGGCTGTTACAAGCTAACCCTGCAGCCTTGGCTAGGTCATTTGCGTTCCATGAGTGTGCATAAACAGCAGAGTTTTGGGGGTTTTCGCTACTCCGTTTTCGCTGACAGATACAATAGGTTCTAGACGATGCATTAAGCAGTTGGAGACATTTTCAGTTTGTGACATTTGTACGAAGATCCATCGACTGATAGGGCAGATTTTGTGTGTTGTAACACTAAATGGATGGACATATACACATATGTATATGTATATGTATATGTATATGTATGTAATGATATTGTATGATTTGTGAGTGTAGATAACTAAGATAAACTGCAGCTGCAAGGTAAAGTTATATGTACATGTTGATTTTGCTAGTGAAAAAAGGTTGACAGAAAATCATTCTTCGAACTTGCATGTTCATTAATTTAGCTTGATCTTACTTGTGTGTTTGTGTCACAATGAAAACAGTGACACGTTATTTTAGGTTTTTATCTTTAGTTTAATTTGATCCAATATCAACCACTCTATATCTAAATCTATATTTACAACTTGATTCGGCGCGAACTTTGAATCCATTTGTAATTTTTTGGGTGATAATATTTACACCCATAAATTTTACTATATGCACCACATCTACGCCTCTTGAATCACACCACTGCTCCTCTTGAGTCACACACCTATCCATATGCACCACATCTACGCCTCTTGAATCACACTACTGCTCCTCTTGAGTCACACACCTACCCCTCAAGAGGCGCAAGATATTTTAATGTAAAATACCATGCGCCTCTTGAGGGACAGGTGTGTGACTCAAGAGGAGCAGGGTGTATTTTAAAAAAAATATAAAAAGTGAGATATGTGGTGTAAATAGTAAATTTTGTGGTGTAAATAACATTGCCTAATTTTTTTTATACAAGGCGAAAGTTTGGGGTGTTAACCACCATTGTACCACCACCCAATAGCGTCTTTTCGGATGTGAGTCAAGAACTCTAATTCGAAACTCCAAGAATGTGAATCGGAAGCCAAACCAGATGTGTAAACCAATCAGCCGCTCTGTTGGCCTCCCTGAGATGTGGGAAACGGAGACCATCTCGAAGGAACGCAATAGAAGAAGAGCATCAAAAATAAGCATTTCAATCTCTCAGGGGGTCGTCCAGGTTCCTCTGACTGCATTCACAACAGCGAGACAATCACCTTCCATAGCAAGTCGTCGACACCCCCTCCTCTGACTTCTATCAACCTGAGCTGTAGTCCAACCGCCTCAGCCTAGAGCGCAGACAGCTTCCTGCATCTTCTGGCCTCACACGTAATCAGCCTCTCTTCGTCATCACGAATCACGGAGCCTGCAGAAGCACACCCAGAAGATAGCTCAACACCATCAAAATTAAGCTTAAAGACACCTTCCTCAGGCTTTTGCCATCTTATGATATTTCTTTGGCGAGGGTTGCTCTTTGATTTGATTGTTCTTCTGTTTTCGTCTTCTTCATCCATCTTATCCTGTTTAGTTTTTTTTTTTTCCAATTTTTCATGTGGTTTTTGGTGATTGCTACCAAGTCATCTATTGTTCTTAGACTTTTGTTTTCAAATATGATCATGTTTCTCTTTGTCCATATACATCACCATGCGAAAGACAATGTAGGTTTTTATTCGGAGTTTAGGTGTTGGAAGATGTCATTGGTAATTGCCTTTATGCTTTGGTTACTTTTGGCGGTGTTTTTAATTTTTCGCTAAATAGCATTGTCCATTAATCCAATGATTCTTAGAGTTGTCGGGCATTCCATTAGAAGGTGGATAGCGTCTTCCGCCTTGGAGTTGCAGAAGGTGCAGTCCATCCAAAATCATTTTCCATAGAAAATTTCTCACCTTGGGCGGACAATCAATTTTCCATATTCCGTTGAACATGTCTATTTCATTGCTGCTGGAATTCGTGAGAAACTCTAGAGCACTAGAAGTCGAAAACAACCATCAACGCTTGGTTTCCAGTATAATCTATCCTTAAAATCCTGCGAAGGTAGGGGAACATTTGAAATTATGTTTACAAGATCTATTGGAAGGACTTCTCGAAGCTTTTCCACATCCCATGTCTTGTTTGACAAAATGTAGTTAATAACTTTTTCTTAATCTTGTATATGAGATTTTAGTCGGTGGTCCTCAAGTTTTCTGTCATCATTTAACCATTTGTCCTTCCAAAACTTTATTGTTTTTCCGTTTCCGATTTGCCAGATAAGTCCAGCACAAAACTCATCCTTTAGTTCAATTAGTTTGGCCAATTTCCACGATGTGTTTTTTTTCTTCTTATATTCCCAAATTTAGTCATCTTTCAAGTATTTTTCTCATATTATTCTAACCCATTGGTTGTGGGGTTCTGAGAGGATTTTCCACAATAGTTTCATCTGCAAGGCTTTATTTATTTTGTTTGTTTTGTGAATTCCCAAACCTTGGTTTTTTTTATTCGCATATTTTATCCCATCCTAGTAGAGGTTTGTAATAATTTGGTCCTTGTTCTAGAAAAAACATTTGTTTATTCTATCTAGTTCATTGTGCACATTTGTCGAAAGTATAAAGTTTTGCATAACATAGGTTGGTTTGGCCAAGAGATTTGCTTTTATGAGTATCGCCCTTCCCTAAAGGGACAACGTGTTCGCTTTCCATTTTGTCATTTGCATTTTCCTTTTCCCTATAACATCTTCAAAGGTTTATTTGTTGACCCTGCCATTGATGATAGGGCAATCTAGGTATTTGTCTAAATCTACTTGATTCATTGTAAGTAGAGTGCTTTGGATCTGTTGTTTTTCGTTAGGAGGGACTCTTTTGGTTACTTGGAACGCAGACTTGTGAGAATTCACCTTTTGTCCTGAAATCTGACAGTATTCAACAATGATTTTTTTAACATTTTCACACGATTCCTTTGAGGCTTTAGCAAAGATCATAATATCATCCGCGAAAGATAGGAATGAGATTCGCGATCCATTTGGTGTCATCTTAAATCCAATTGAGTTTGTTGTTTCGTTACACTGTTGTTGTAATTTTCTTGCAAGGATTTCCGCTCCTATTATGAAAAGATAGGGGAAATCGGGTCACCTTGTCTTAGCCCTCTTTGTGGTCGAAAAGTGTCAATGGGTTCATCATTTACTAACACAGAAAAAGAAACAGTCTGGATGCATTCCCTGATCCACCCCACGAATTTTGAGGAGAACCCAAATTTCTCCATGACTGCTAAAAGAAAATACCAATCCACTCTGTCATAGGCTTTTTCCATGTCAAGTTTTATCGCCGTCCATTCTTGTCTTCCTGTCCTTGTTTTAAAGGAATGGAAAATTTCGTGAGCTATAAGGATATTATCTTCAATAGCTCGATCAGCTACAAAGGCTCCTTGGAGAGGGTTGATGTATATATTTAGAGTCATTTTAATTGCATGTTTTGACTTCATATTTCATTCTATTCCTAAATTAAAGGTTAAAGAATAATGCAAATTTGTGTAGAAGGAGCTAACGTGCAAGAAATAGAGTCTGCACAAGTTTGATTTAAATGTATAGGAATTGGAGCGGAATCGGAGTCAAAATGAGAAAGCCAAGTTAAGCAATAAAGAGGTCGACATCGACCAGACAGGTCGAGATCAACTAGAGTAATCGACATAGATAACAGGAGTCGAGCCAAGACAACACAGAGCCACTGAGAGCACTCGACATGACTTGAGATCGAGTGATGAAATTGACATCGACAAGCCACCAGAGATCGAGTGAAGTCAAGACACGTCGAGCAAAAATGAAGCACTCGATATCGAGTGACCATGTCGATATCGAGTAGAAGAAATCCACGGATTGGACGTCCTCTATCATTAGTTAGACTATGTCTCAGGGTTGTTTCCTTTTTACCCTAGTATATATTTAATATTTACCTCAACAATGTTTCATCCTATCTATGATAGTATAGAATTTTACAATAGGAGTTTTAGTAGGATTAGAACTATTTTCCTTGGCTAGCAAGGATTAGTAGGCTATAAATAAAGCCCTAGGGGGCTGGTTTTATTCATCATTCAAGCAAGGAATTCCATTCCACACAACAAAAATCAAGAGTTAGAGTTAGAGTGGGAGAAGCTTTAGGGTTCGAAGTTTGCGAGAGCCGACGTTGAGTTGTAAAGTTTCGAAGTTCAAGTTAATGCAAGTTAATTCTTTTCCTTTCAAGATGTTTGTTGTGATGAAGTGCGAGTAGTTCCCTCAAGCTTCTAGGGTCGAGGCGAGCCCAACGTTAGCCATGCATGCCCGAGGTAAGTACTTGATGTTGATATCGTTGTGCCTTGATCATCTCCTATGATTCTATATTTAGTCCTTATCGCAATAAAAGGGATTCATGTTAACAACTTGGGTTATAAACATAAAATTGGTAGAGTCAATTAGGTTTATTTACAAGATAATTCCTAATCGTTGGTGTACGGCGAAAGCTTGTTCCTCGTGTGAGATAGCGCAATTGTCTGTCTTATTTACCTTATGCATGCTTTGGTTAACGTTGTGGTAAACCTCAGCCTTAGGAGTTGCCTTTAATATAAACTTTGATTCATCTTAAAAATTGTTTATTTCTGTCCATATTCCTATTTTCATCCAATTATCTTCGACCATCTTTGCCGACAAAACCCTAACAAATCTGCAGGTCTACTCAATATCGACACACCAGGTCAATATCGTCACCTTTTGTCTACGTCAACGGTCTTCTATATCGATGCCTTTGTTGCATGCATCTGAGCTCGAGATCGAGTAGCCATCTCGATATCGAGTGCCCCTGTGTCAACCGACAGTCTTCTGAGTCGGTCGACGTTGCTACTTATACTCGATATCGACACTGTAGGTCGATATCGACTGCTTTTTTGTGTCTCTGCAGGTCTTCTGCTGCCCTAGGAATCGACAGCCCATACCGACGTCGAGTGACCTACTCGGGATCGAGGCTCCTGGTTGATACAAATGTGACTTTTCAGGACTATCCAGGATCCCGTTGATACGCTTTCTCGTGGATCGATCCTGATTCCCTACCACTACAGCGGGAGGGATTCTTGTATTTATTTGCTTGGACAGGGAGTTGGTTGAGTTTATATTCTATATTATTTATTCACTAGTTTCCCTCCTAACAAGGGTGAATGATTTTTCTGAGAATCTTTTTCATTCTTTCAGCGAGTATTTTTGAAATCGCTTTATAAAGAGTGGTGCAAGAAGTCGAAGTCGATCGACCCAGTCGATATCGACCACACAACTCAATCTCGACCTCCCATGCAGACGTACTTGTTTTGAGCCGTTGCGACGTTTTCTAGTAAGTCCTCTTTAATTCCACTTCTGATTTTATTTTTACAGTGAGGACACTGTAGGATTTAAGTATAGGGTGGGGTAAAAGAATACTTACATTATTTCGCTCAATTGCAATTTGTTAGTTCATATTTTTAAGTCTTGTTTTTGCATACATGGTTAGATCTTACACATATTAGGCATCATATATACATATTTTCTCATGAGCATAAAGTTTATAATTCATTAAGATATTTTTGAGAAAAAGTACCCCCATTGAAAAAAAAATTGAAAAAGTGTCATGGAAGTTTGTACAAAACTTGACGATGCAAAAGTATATCTGTTAGAGATATAACAATTAAATTGTCTAGTAAAGGGAAGTCTCAATGAAGTGCGATTTTTAGGAAAACCCATGAAAGGAGTAAAATTTGAAGTTACTTTTGACATATGTATGATAAGAGGACAGGAGACTTTATTTTTCATTCATACATTATTCACCCTACCATTACCCATGCTTATTAGCCTTTACATCATATTCTAAGACATATGTGATTAATGTCATTATTGCTCCACAAGTTCTTAAATTGTCCATTTTTATTCCTTTTTACCAATCCGGGAGATTATGTTATAAAATGGATGTCATGTTATGGAGTTGTTGTATGGTTTGATATGTTGTGAAGATATTATAAAGTTGATGGCAGGATATTATTAAAGGAAAATTTAATTAGTGAAAAGAAAATCCGGACACCTAGGGGTTAGGTGAATCGACCCTGCTTGCGGATGATAAAATTCACCCGAGATGGGCACAAGGTGAGGAGTCCGAAGCGCTAAGTATCCGGGGCCATTCATGACACCCATGTTTGTGACTCGCGAGAAGGTTAGAGAGGTAAAAACAATATTAGTGAAAACAGCAAAGATCATTACGAGGAAAAGGAATGTGGATATCATAAAGGAGAAGTGCATCAAAGGAATAAAGTTTGGAAGTTTCTCCCCAGATCAAGCACCACATTACCAAATGTAGCCCACCACTATACCTTTTACCCGCTCTTCACCATTTCTCATAAAAGTCCTCTTGATTATTAATGCTATGTTACGAATATTTTTGGCATAACCCTCCTTTTGTGCGAGATGTTACTTTTCCTTCACATACACGAATTTGATGGCATTAGTACCTTTGCGAGGATGGGAATTGATTGTAGGGTTATATGAGAATGGATCTATGATGTTGAGATTTTATTCCTTCCCCTGAATGCCCATTGAAAGTATTGCTTGCGGACAAGTAAGCTTAAGTATGGGGTGTTTCATATGCGCTTATTTTACCATGTTTCATGCTTACATTCATTCTGTTTTTATGCATATTTCATACTTTTGGGTTGGAAAAGTATTAAATTTGTGTAGTTTTAAGTTTATTTGCAAGATATAGAGGTCTACACAAGTTTTGGTTTGATTTCGCAGGAAACGGAACATTTTGGAGTGAAAACAAGACACTGGAGAAGAGCTCGATCTCGAGCAGAGGCACTCGATCTCGACACGATGACTCGATATCGACTGAAGGAAAAGAGCCTGATCGAGACTAAGGCAATCTCGACCACAAATCACCCATGTCAACCGACATGAAGCACTCGACATCGAGTGGTCCACTCAACATCAATTGGAGCAACAGACATGTAAGAGACGCATGATGGGCCGGATCTTTGGGAGATTACTTAGCCACGTGATTTATCTATCATCTACCAAGATCTTCTATCCTTAGGGGTATATTCCAATTATGTTAGAGAATATTACCTTTTTAAATATATTTATTTTATGATATAATTTAGTTTAGATAGAATTTCCTTTATCAATCTTAGTAGGATTAGGACTCCAATCCTTGACTAGCAAGGGTTATGAGGCTATAAATAAAGCCATAGGGGCTGGTTTTAGGAATCATTACATCATCCAATCCACAAGCAATTGTGCAACCCAAATAAGAGCAAGTAGCGAGTAGAGATAGAGAGATAGAGAAGAAGGCGGTGTTTGGTTGTACGATTGGAGTTTTAAAGTTTAATGCAAAGCTATTTCTTTTATTCAATGATGTTTTCCGAATAAAGCGTGAGTAGTCATCCTACTTCTAGGGTCGGGGTGAGCCCGACAATAGCCATGTAAGTATGCTTGAATTCCTTATTTGATTATGTGATTTCATTTTCTATCCCGCGCTCAATCCTTCATGAGAATTAAGGATCATTCCTTATTTACCTTATATGAAGCGAAAGTGGATTATATATGTGAATTTGGATAGTAATTAGGTTTTGCCTGCGAAAGATGACGAAACCTTAATTATGAAAATGATAGAAACAATTAGGTTTTTATGCGAAAGCCTCTATATTTCTAATTGGTTGATGATAAAAACATGATCTCTTATGTGATTTAAGTAGATATGCATGCATGGTTATTGTCGTGATGAATTCCTACCTTAGGAGCTTTTAGTTTATGTTTACAAAAAAACACACAAAAATATTCGTTCTTTTGTTTTCTTTTATTTCTTTCTTTTATTTCTGTCACCGTTACAATCTGCGAAACAACTTGACATTGACACATTCACTCGATATCGAATACACTGCAACTGAGAAAGTTAAGTCAACGGTCTTCTGAGTTGACAGGGAACAACTGACCCACTCGAGATCGACCACCTTAGTCGATATCAAGTTTCCTTATTTTTGTGTCTGGTTTCACAGATCGACTACAAGCCCTAAGAATCGACAGCCCCTGTCGATATTGATCTATCTAGTCGATATCGAGGCTTCTGGTTGAAGTAACGCAGGAACTGATCAAGACTATTCAGGAACTGCTAACCCGCCTCCTCGAGGATCGATCTTGATTCCCTACTGCTGCATCGGGAGGGAATCTTGAATTTTATTTGCTAGAGAAGGGAATTGGTACGAATTACATCTTTTATTTACACATCTAGATTCTCCTCCTAACACCTTCTTCTTTAGGTAAGCAAACATTAGCCCACTTGACCCTGTGAGACTTTCATAGGAATTTTGCACAAATGGTGTTTAATCTTCGGATGAGAGTCGTAGGAGACGGTTGAACAGAGAACCAGAAGGCCTCTATTCCTTGTAAGAAAACCCTTATAAGTTCAATTTTGCCTGCATATGAGTGGGTCTTAGAGTTCCAATAGCTAATATTAGCAAGCATTTTTTCTAATAGAGGTGAGAACTGTGAGAGTGTTAACTTCCCTGAAGAGATAGGGATGCCCAAGTATTTAAATGGGAATTCTTCTGGGTTGAAGCTTGTTCTTGAGGCCAAGTATGCTTTCTCCTCTTCTTTAATCTCTGTAATATAGAATGAGGATTTTGTGTGGCCAAAATTTGATGCATGGGGAGAATTGAATTGAAATATATAATAATATAGGAACAATTGCAACCCTAGCCTTTCAAATAAATTCAAAACTCCCCCACTGTAGAGGAAGGGGAATTAGGTTCGATCCACGAGGAAGCTTGTCAGTGGATACAGAAGCTCTCGACGGTGACCTGTTCAGTCGATCTCGAGTGTAGCAACTGATCTCGAGTGTTGTAAAACTTGTAAACATAAACAGAAGGCAGTCGACGTCAAGTTAGTATGCAGAGATTGATCTACACAGAAGACCGTCGATCGAATAGAGGCAATCGATATCAACCTAAGCAGTCGATCTTGAGTGGTGTTGTAACTTGCAAAATCAGAAACAAAAGGCAGTCGACATAGCAAAGATGTCAACCTATGCAGCCGACATCGACCAGTTGAGTCGATCCCGACCACTCTAGTAGTAACCAATTTTTTCGGCAAAGAACAATCGAAGAATAAAAGGATGGACAGGAAGATATGGATAGAGAAAATAAAGGTTGTCGAGTTTTTCGATTACTCGGCGAACGACAAAAGAAACAAATAAAATAAAGGTTAATAAAAAAGATAAAAACATACTCCCTAGGACTAGGGATCACCACAACATTAACCACACATGCAATAGATAGAGTAAGACAGATAATTATGCTTTCTTATCACAGGGACAAGCTTTCGATGTACACCAACACCTAGGAATATTGGCTCGCGCCGTCAATCCTATTTGTCTCTACCTTTTAGTTGTTTTGGCCAAAGGTAGGAGATGATCAAGACATAACAATATCAACATCAAAACTCATATCCTAGAGATGCATGGCTAACATCGGGCTCACCCCGACCCTAAGAGAAAACTCTAAATTGAAAGTAGATTGTTTGTGTGTTTGTTAGATGAGATACCTAAAGCCAACCCCCATGGCTTTATTTATAGCCTCAGAACTCCTAGCTAGCCTAGAAGATGGAGTCCTAATCCTACTAAAACTTGTATGAATAAATTCTATCTAATGATGTAAAGGATAAAACATTAATAAGAAAATAATAAATCTCCTAGGGTAGATAAGAATATACCCATAGGATTAAATCTATCAAGTAGCGATGATAAAAATGTGGCTTTCTGTCTTCTTCTCTCTCTCGAATTGCTCGATCACATCTGTTACTGTCATCAGGTTCAATCAACATCGACTGCTGCTCTCGATGTCGAGTGTTCTGCTTCAGCTCGATTATTGTTGATTTCACTCGACCTCGGGCACACTTAATCTCTGTCAACATCGATCACTCTACTCGATGTTGACTACTTTAGTCAATGTCGACCAGTCTGGTCAATCTCAAGTTGTGTCGAATACTCCTTCAGTAGCTTGTCTTTCTCCATGTGTCCAATAGTTTATGGGGCCTTAATCCAGTCGATGTTGAGTTGATAGGTCGACGTCGAGCATTGCTTTAAGCTTTTTCAGCATTCTACTTCATCTTGAAACGCACTTTCCGAGTCCTCATTCGTCCGATTGATGCATATAAATATGTGTTGGAAAGATATTTTCGAGAACTACAACTCTCATGAAGGCATCAGAACTTGATTCAAAATAATTATGGGCAAAAATAGGCGTTTTTTCTAGTTGCACCATCATGTGCTCTTCCTTAGCTTCTTCTATGCCTCCATGGTTTTCCTTTAAGCTCCAAAGTGTGTCCAAACTTCTCCAAATTAACTCTAAATATCTTAAAATCACACCAAACTTTGTGTAGACACCATATCTTGCAATATTAAGCATAACTACATAAATTTCTAATATCCCAAACCCAGGATAGGCAGAAAACATGGTCATTTAAGCGGACATCAACTTCTAGTACTGAGACTGCTCTGAAGTGGTCTAAGGAGTCTAGTAGGATCCCTATTATATCTTTGTCTTCTCTAGAGAGCAAAATAATATCATATGCATAAGCTAGTTGGGAGATCTGCAAAAGCCCACACTTGGGGTGAAATTTAAAGGAATGGTGCCTTGTCCTGCATCTCAAAACTCTAGAAAGGTAGTCAACACTTAGGACAAAAATAAGAGGTGAGATTGGGTCTCTTTGCCTTAAACCTTTTTTTCTTTGGAAAAAACCCTACAAGTTACCATTTAAGTTGATAGAATAGGAAGGAGAACAAATGCATTCCATCACCCAATGAATAAAGAGAGGAGGGAAATTTATGTAACGGCCCGGATTTAAATATCCGAGATACGTTTCGAAGGTTGGATACCTTCGTTCGGATGTTGCAATTCAGATACGGGTCGAGGTTTGAACCTCTAAAAATCAGTATTTAAAGCAGGGATTTCGAACCCCAAAGCAATCGAAGGGCTCCTGGGTATCCTTAACCTGTCATAAAGGCTAAGTAGTGGAAATTCGTTTGAACGAAAATGCAAAAGCGGAATTAAAGTACAACTTGCCACGACAGGGCCGGGTCAAAACCAAATCCATAAAACATAAATTCAAGAAAGCCTTTAGCCAAGTTAGCGGGGTTAGACAAGTTCTTCGCATTCGCCCGGGGGGGAGATTCCCACGCCATAGGAACATAGAATAAGCATACCTAAAAACAATTTGTGCGAGCGGGGTCAGACCGAGTCCCCTCAACGCACTCTGTCCCGTAAGCAACCATACACATACGCTATAACTATAATAAAGATGCTCTAATGTAGTACGGAACTTTAGATCACACTAGCACGCTCCTAGGTTATAATATGCAGAAAGAACTGTAAAGGTTCCCAAAGAATGCCAAGTGGCATATCCCTCTCCTACCTCTGCACCCCTTCCCGTTAGTGCAGAGACTGGCCAGTTCGATGCTATAGCATATCATATCTCATCACAGCATATCATATCTCATCATCATATCATATATCATGCTCATGCCCGATGGTGCTGGGCTATCTCATCATCATGCTCATATATCGACAATACTGACTCAAGGCACCCGATGAAGCTGGGTCGTTCTGTTTACATACGCATAAAGAAATAGAATGCTCACGGTCAATGCACCCTAGCATGATACTACATGGCATGCTTTAAATGCATATGAAGCACCTAGTATATCATATGATCACAAGCAAGATATTTCTCTTTCGAATCTGAGTAAGCCCATAAAGGAACTTACCTGAATAAGCCGAACAGCAGAGAAACAAGGCAGAAGCAGAATCCAAGCAATGAATCACCAATAGTAAGCAATGCCCAACATATCACAATCACCTAATAACATACAAATATGCATAAGTCTATCAAATTCACACAAGGCGCCCCTAACTATCATACATAACTTCACATATCTCATTTCAGATTATTCCATCTTATCTTATCATAGGTCATTTCATACTCATATCATCTCACTATCTCATCCATAATCTCATCTTGCATCATCACATAATATTTCATATCTTACTTAAAGTTCACATAATTTTTTGCAGAAACCAACAATAGATTCATCGAGTTAAATAAAGTAAATCATTTTTCCAAAGTTTTCCAAACTCTTAAATCTCAAGTTAAGTCAACTCGTACCCAAAACAATTTCTCAATTCATATTATAGAAATCATTCCGGCATTTTTATTTCAAAACCTCAAACCCCTTAAGCACATTTTTGGAAAACTTAAAACCCCCTTTTTAAATCAAAACCGACAATTCACTTTAAATTTCCTAAAATCACATTCTTAAACAACATCTAATAACACACACCAAATAACATTTAAGTATAATAAATCACCAACAATCAACCCATTTTAATATCCCAAATTTACAAATCAAATTACTAAATTACTTTACCACATTTTAAAACACATCTCAAAATCATCATATAACATCATACTAATATATAACAATTAATATTACTTTCAGACCCTTTTATAATGTATACCAATTTTCAGAAAATACATAATCACAAAATCATAATAATATACAACTATATAGTAACATAGTATAACAAATAACATATAACTATATAACAACGGTCTTTCTATCCTATGCCCTAAGGGCATAGGATAAGAACCTTAATCGGGAAAGATTCCCTACCAACAAAATAAGCGACCCTAGGAAATCAATTTTAAGAAAAGCTAAAAATAATTTAAATTTGGAAAATCTTTCCCGATTGAGCTTGTTATCCTATGCCCTTGGGGCATAGGATAGAAAACCCGATATAACAATAACAAATGACAACTAACAAAACCCTCCTATAACTCAACAGCCCAAACTAAAACAATAGCCCAAACCCGAGCCCAAGGGAAAGGCAGCCCACGGACCAAACCCCAAATCTGATTAAAAAAAGAGGACCCGAATTCAACTCCCATACCCGGATCCCATCAGAAAAGAAAGAAAGAAAAGGCCCGCCCCCTTCAATTTATAACCCGGATCGGCTAGTCAAAGGCCCAGCCCAAATCTCAAACCCATTCCCCTTCTAGCTGCCAGGCCCGGTTCTAATTCTTCTAATTCCTCCAGCTCCCTAACCTTCTGCTCAATGGAAGAACACGGAAGAAAGAGAGGGAAGAACAGACCCCCGCCGACAACATCTACCAACCCGAATCCACTCCCAACCACTCGACTCACTTCCCGACCTCAAACCGCTCGAAAAGGAAGGCTTACCGTTCGAAAATGGAAAAGAAAACAGGGGACCGAGGAGGAGTTGGTGGCACCAACATCTCCGGGGTAGTCCTGTGTGGCTCAGGCTCATCCTCGGCGGTCGAGGAAGCTTCTTCTGCTCCTTGGACATGGAGGAGGAAGAAGGTGAGGCTGGTGGTGAGTTGCTCGGCTTGACTTCTTCGTCAGAAAACAGGGGGACGAGGTGGCGCCTATGGTGGCTCTGCTGGTGGCTTCACAGGGGAGAAGGTGGTGGTGGGCTCCCAGCAAATAGAGGGAAGGTAAAGGGAGAAGGAAAGGAGGAGGTCGAAACGGAGTTGTGGCGACTCGGTTGGGAGACGAAGACGAGTGTGTAAGGCGGTGGTGCCGAGGTGCTCAGCTCTTGGAGCTCTCAAAATAGAGGAAGGGTGCTCCAAAGGCATTCAAATGGAGCTTAGGGGCTGCAAGGAAAAATAGGATAAGAGGGAGGGTGTTGTTGGAATGAAAAGAAGGGGTTGTATAGAAGGGGAAACTGGAAAATGGGATAGGGAAGTGGGGGTGTGTTTGGAAATCAAAGTGAGGGGAAGGGAGGCCTGCTTCTGAAATCAAATGGAGAAGGGGTGAACAGGCGTCAGTGGAAAGCAAGATCAGGCCAAGCAAGGACAATTTGGCACTTTGCCATTTTTGGGAAAGGAAGAGGGTGAAGGAGGGAGATGGTGGGGAGTTGTTCAACCAAAAGTGGTGTGAGGAAGGTGATGGTGTTGTTATGTTGATGCTAGTGCCGAGTGAAAGGAGGGAGAAATTAGAGTTTGCAGTAATGTGGGTGAAGAAAGGGGGAAGAAGACAAGATCAAGTGGTCCCCAAGAATCCCAATTCAAAACTTACCTGATTTAAATCCCGAAACCCGCTATCTCGACCTTATCCCGACTCAATTAAAATTAAACCCGAAAGTTCAAATCCGAATAATAACCATAATAATGAAATCCGAACAATTTTTTTTAATCTCAGTATAAGAAATCAGAAGTAAAATCCATTTATAGATCAAACTCAAATTTATGTCGGAATCCGCTCTAAAAGAATTAAAATAAAATTATTCTGCTCGAGGACGGAATTTTTAAAATTTTCCCGAATTATTATAATTCAAATCCCAATTAAATCCATATTAAATCGAAAATAGTTCTTAATTTATAAAATAATATTTTAAAATCCCGAGTCTTTACATCATCCAACTCTAAAAACAAGTCTCGTCTCCGACACTAAAATCATTTTAAAGCAAGAGGATGATGTTTTAAATTTGTGAGTCCAAGGATCATGTCGTTGATCCCGTAAGCACCTCATAAGGGCCCATATGAGATCCTCACAGTACCCTCTACGTGATCATAATATTCCCAATTGGTCGTAGCAAGTATGCGATATGGGCCCCTATCACACCCTTACCATGACCTTTCGGTTATATCATAACTCGAAAGCAACTATAGTGCCCCTACTAGGTCTTAGCAAGCATTCTATATGCGCCCCTATAAAATGCTTGTATCCACTTTGTGAGGCGTTATAATATAAGCCCGGGTTTGAAAAGTTTCAAAAGGGATTCCGCAATTGGAAAGATTAGCCTCAAAATCGTTGAAATTCTCGTTAATGTTTATTCTTTTTAAAATCCAAGTTATTCCTTTTCAAAACCGCTCAAAATCTTCAAATTCAACGTTAGTCACACAACTTCACACCAAAAACAATCCAAATTCTTCCAAATCAAGATTTCGTCAAAATCTTCCGAAAACCAAATCAGTTTCCCGCATATCAATCAATCAAACTCAAAAGCCAGGAGGTGGGATCATCCACCTCTAATGGCTAATCCCATATTCTCTTCCTAGTTTCCAGAATCAAATCAATCTATCATGCTCAATTCAAACAAGATTCTCAAGCCACAAGAAATGCATAACCACATAAACCAACCAATCTCCAACTAACACATCATAAGGCAAGTCTCAAAGCACATACTAACATAGTGCCACAAGATCCATCAAGCATCTCCACATCACACTAAAGGTCATAATACGCATCTCAATAACATAGCAACAATCACATCAAACGTCCCGACATCACACTAGAAGTCATAAAAGTATCTCCTCGTCATAGAGCCAACGAACCAAAACTCATTGTCAACACATCAACACAACAAGATCATGATATTAAGATTCAAGAAAAAAAAGGGGAAGGTCAGGCAGCATATCAATCATCGAATGTCAGCATATTCACCAGATATCATCTTAACTCATCACAATGACATATAACAATCATTTAGTAATCATGCATCATTATCTCATATATACAAATGATATTCATACTCAAAGTCATATTTATCATTCAACATATCCATAATCATGCTTGTCAACCATATAATACACCATCATGTTTACTACCACATAATATAACATCATTCTTCACAAAATAACACATCATTATATCATAATTCATGTATCAAATCAAAACACATTATAACATGCTTCTAAGACAACATAGCAGGATAGCAATGTATCAATATATCATGATCACAGTTATCACTACCAATTAGATTTCAGTATTGCATATCAAGATGTAATATCATGCCATATCAGGTTTATCATGGTCCCTATCTAACATCATGCCAGTTCATAATCAAATAATCAAGAAAGTTTTGCACATTATACCAGTCACAATAAAACGCAATCCTTGCTCCCTCGTCTCCAACTCTCAATCCAAGACCAATCTTCATCTAGACTCACCAACATCAACTCGGATAATATCCCATAGAAGAAGTCCTAATTCATTCCGACACTCCAATCTCATACCTCTTTCCACCAAGCTCTCCCACAAGCAACCCACCTCTAAGAGTCCAACTCCTATCTCTAACCTCACACCCGAGTACCCTCGCATACTATATCCTCAATACTCTTACAAGCCATTTCTTACACTTCCCATACTACCTAAGACATCACAAGCATCATGCCCTTCTAACCACACCTCTACTATAAGAATTGCCCGATCACCACCTAGAAAGCTCATCGGAAACCTCCAAGCATTACCTCTTATAAATCCCGAACTTACTCGGTCCAACCTAAGTCAACACCCCTCTACTGCAACTTTCCCCTTACCACCGTCGATCATCCTAATCGCTCAAAACCTTTCTCCACTCTCTGACCACTCTACCAAAGGACCTCACTCACATGTTCAAAGAAGAAGCAATCATGGACATTATTACACATAAGGACTACATCATATCAACTAGTATTTATATCAATAGCATCATTAGTTCATTATTAAACATTGAAACTGTATCAAAAAGTCTCAATTTACCGTCATGCTCAACAAGTATTGCAAAACATCATATATGAACCTACTTAAATCAAGCTAGCAAGTTTCATCATAACCTTATCAGATAAACAATTCAGGTTTCACAGCATTTGCAGTTCACATTTATTGGCAAGGAATTTAGATCATGCTTAGCAACTCAGAGTACCATCACATCAAGACATCATGGCACATTAGAACTGGAAGGCATCGAATCATATTATCCTAGACAACAGATAATCAGGCAATATTCATTACCAAGTCATCACATCAACACGCAATTTTTATCGTCAAGTCAGTGCAATATCATCATCAACAAATTCAGGAAAGATTAGCAATCTGAAATGGAGGACACTCCCGCTTGCAAGTTATATCGTACTCAGTAACCGCAATCCTGGAAGCGTGCTTGTTCCGCCGACATCGTCGATCCTGAGGCCCGTGGGTTATGGGCCCACGCTCCCACCGCGCTGCTCTACTGCTATCCAACTTTTCCGTGCCCTCCTCCATGCGGTTGCTCGTCCAATTTATCGTGCAAGAGTCCAAGTTAGTGGAGATAGGGGAGTGATAAGAGTGGACAACCCAACGTTTCTTTCGGAGACAAAAATGGACCAAAGCTAAAGGAGCGAGACTAGAGACAAGACTCCGACCCGAGAATAGCAACGATGCCCTTATGGAAGTCTACTAGGTTACAATTATGACTAGTAAAATGAATTCATCATGGAACACATTAGTTACATTAATCCACACTAACATGTACCTATCTCAAGGAGAACGACATACATTTTCATTCCCAAAAGACACAATCGAACCCTACATGGATACATGTGAGATGAGTTAGTAGTCTATTATTCCATGGAAGCAGATATGCCTAGCAACTTCAAGCAAGCTATGCGGAACCAGCAATAATCATGTATGATTCGAAGTCATGTGATATTTAATAAAGATAATAAGTATCATGCATATGAAAGAATGTACAAGCATGAACAAGTGAGGGCAAATATAGCATGGCGAGGTATATCATAACAACTAAACTAAGTGTCATACGAGAATATATAAGAGCGGCATAGTAACTATCACATATCTAACAGCAATGATCACATAGTAGGTTAAGAATGACATGTAATCATACGACGAGATACATTTAAAAACATAGGTCCTATATGATGCTAGTGATACATGATAAGACATGGGCATAGTCAAGAGTCATCTAAAAGAATTCAACATAATGTTCATAGAGCATAAGACATCATTACAGAGAGTAACAAGGAGGACATCACCAGCGATAGATTATAAGCATGCTAGGAACAAACTATCATAGTGCACATAAAACGGTATAACAACTATCACACTATAGGACAAGCATGTTCACGTAATAGAATAAGTATGGCAAGTCACCATTTAGTGAGTCATATTGGAAATCATAAGCCTTACAGGATACTAATAGCACATATCGAACATGAATACCATCAAAGTAATTCGACTAGATTCATTCTAACATTCAAGTGTCATGCGTATATGAAACCATGATATAGCGTGGTGTGTGATCATGCGAGGTGTCAAGTCATTCGTTCATGAAAGCATGAGAAGGATATCATAGAGTAATAGGGAAATACTACCGAGCGATATCATGTAAGGATGCTAGAATTAATCATCAGGGAAAGCAAGTCGATCACCGAATTCAACATCAATCTAATCGGATAAGTAAAACATTTTACGAGGATAGAAAGAGGGAGAACCACACTATCAGGGACCTAGTTCAAGAGAGAATCGGAAATAATGTAGGCAAGGTATAAATTCACACAAGTCACAACCAAGGGTCCTACATGATACTAATGGCTCAGCATGACATATGATACATACATGCATTTAGTTGATTAACATGACAATATGCAAGAATTCAATCGATACTATTCCAACGATATATGAGTATGGGAGGAAATGTGGCGATGTATAATATAGGAGTCTAAATAACGGGGCAATATAACTAGAATACGGGAACACGAGTTCAAATCAATGCATACTGGGATAAAACATGTAGTCGTCAAGACTCAATTATACCACATATTCAAGTGTCATGCGTATATGAAACCATGATATAGCGTGGTGTGTGATCATGCGAGGTGTCAAGTCATTCGTTCATGAAAGCATGAGAAGGATATCATAGAGTAACAGGGAAATACTACCGAGCGATATCATGTAAGGATGCTAGAATTAATCATCAGGGAAAGCAAGTCGATCACCGAATTCAACATCAATCTAATCGGATAAGTAAAACATTTTACGAGGATAGAAAGAGGGAGAACCACACTATCAGGGACCTAGTTCAAGAGAGAATCGGAAATAATGTAGGCAAGGTATAAATTCACACAAGTCACAACCAAGGGTCCTACATGATACTAATGGCTCAGCATGACATATGATACATAAATGCATTTAGTTGATTAACATGACAATATGCAAGAATTCAATCGATACTATTCCAACGATATATGAGTATGGGAGGAAATGTGGTGATGTATAATATAGGAGTCTAAATAACGGGGCAATATAACTAGAATACGGGAACACGAGTTCAAATCAATGCATACTGGGATAAAACATGTAGTCGTCAAGACTCAATTATACCACATATTATCCATTCAACGCAAGTAACACACAGCAATATCAATTGCAGAATAATCAACGATAGTCAACCTGATGAATACAATTAGACGGGCATGCTATAGATTCTTGGCACAAAAGGAATGATAAGCATCGAGGCGTCATCGGCTAGCATGCTAAAGAGATCATTTACGGACATTCATTTAAGGGAAGTTGATCACACTACCATGCACCTAATAGAGCAAAACCATGCAGATTCATATCATTTAGCTCATGCTTTCAATTCAATCATTAGTACGATCAATACAACAGACCAAATAGACATGCTATGACGGCATATAATCATAACAAAAGGCAAGGCACAACACGAGACTTAAGCAATGCAACTAGATGTAATAGCATGAGCAGGTGTTCACTAATGACCATTTACAAGGTATATTCTAAAGATTACAGAATCATATTTTGCCATGCGATTCAGAGAGAACCACCATTACAACCGCATAGAGATCCCTAAGGGCAACCATTGACTCTTCCCAACTAACTCATCATCCATCTTTCCCGTGGGACTCGGATGCAACCTTGGGACAAGGAGACACTGATTGCTTGTCATAAGAATTGAGGGGAAACAGCCCCAGAAACATCTTGCTCTCCAACTCGACCATGTCAAGAACCAAGAACCAACACACCCGATCAGGATTTCTGACAATATTGTTTCCACCAACCTAATTTCCCGTGAGGAATTCCGACACTCGAAGGGAGGACTCGATTGAACTATTGAAAGGTTTCATAAGGGAAGGGGCGGTTCCACAAAAGCTGAGCTTAACCATATAAGAATGAGGATACTCCCGCTATTCCGTTAGCGCAATCATTTCAAATACATTTCATAGTCAGGCACAACAATCAGATATTTAGCATGACAACAATTAACGTGGAATCAGTCATCAACAGTTTGCGTAAACACAACCAAGCTACCTAACTCGCCACTCCAACCACCACGGTGCGATTCCTTGGAGTCTTCTACGCCCACCTGTAAAGATCAAGCTATGTTTCGCCTACCCGTTCCCAACTACATCCAATAGGGATGGTCTATCGCTGAAACTACCCTCTCGATCCCCTTAGTTGGTTCTAATCTATTTCTTAGACCAAGTTCATATTTAGTCCAATTGAGTCAGTCATATTAAATTCATTTTACCCTTTTTAAATCCTTTTAAATCTTTTGAATTTCATGGACGGTTTTCAAAACATACACTCGACCCTTGTGTACCCGAATTGCACAACCTAGCTCTGATACCAACTTTGTAACGGCCCGGATATAAATATTCGAGATACGTTTCGAAGGTTGGATACCTTCGTTCGGATGTTGCAATTCAGGTACGGGTCGAGGTTTGAACCTCTAAAGATCAGTATTTAAAGCGGGGATTTCGAACCCCAAAGCAATCGAAGGGCTCCTGGGTATCCTTAACCTGTCCTAAAGACTAAGTCGTGGAAATTCGTTTGAACGAAAATGCGAAAGCGGAATTAAAGTACAACTTGCCACGACAGGGCCAGGTCAAAACCAAATCCATAAAACATAAATTCAAGAAAGCCTTTAGCCAAGTTAGCGGGGTTAGACAGGTTCTTCGCATTCGCCCGGGGGGAGATTCTCACGCCATAGGAACATAGAATAAGCATACCTAAAAACAATTTGTGCGAGCGGGGTCAGACCGAGTCCCCCCAACGCACTCTGTCCCGCAAGCAACCATACACATACACTATACCTATAATAAAGATGCTCTAATGCAGTACGGAACTTTAGATCACACTAGTACGCTCCTAGGTTATATTATGCAGAAAGAACTATAAAGGTGCCCAAAGAATGCCAAGTGGCATATCCTTCTCCTACCTCTGCACCCCTTCTCGTTAGTGTAGAGACTGACCAGTTCGATGCTATAGCATATCATATCTCATCACAGCATATCATATCTCATGCTCATGCCCGATGGTGTTGGGCTATCTCATCATCATGCTCATATATCGACAATACTGACTCAGGGCACCCGATGAAGCTGGGCTACCCTATGACCCTAGCAAAGACTCTAGTTACTTCATAGATAACGGTCGTTCTGTTTACATACGCATAAAGAAATAGAATTCTCACGGTCAATGCACCCTAGCATGATACTACATGGCATGCTTTAAATGCATATGAAGCACCTAGTATATCATATGATCACAAGCAGGAGATTTCTCTTTCGAATCTGAGTAAGCCCATAAAGGAACTTACCTGAATAAGCCGAACAGCAGAGAAACAAGGCGAAGCAGAATCCAAGCAATGAATCACCAATAGTAAGCAATGTCCAACATATCACAATCACCTAATAACATACACATATGCATAAGTCTATCTAATTCACACAAGGCACCCCTAACTATCATACATAACTTCACATATCTCATTTCAGATTATTCCATATTATCTTATCATAGGTCATTTCATACTCATATCATCTCACTATCTCATCCATAATCTCATCTTGCATCATCACATAATATTTCATATCTTACTTAAAGTTCACATAATTTTTTTGCAGAAACCAACAATAGATTCACCGAGTTAAATAAAGTAAATCATTTTTCTAAAGTTTTCCAAACTGTTAAATCTCAAGTTAAGTCAACTTGTACCCAAAACAATTTCTCAATTCATATTATAGAAATCATTCCGGCATTTTTATTTCAAAACCTCGAACCCCTTAAGCACATTTTCGAAAAACTTGAAACCCCCTTTTTAAATCAAAACCGACAATTCACTTTAAAATTCCTAAAATCACATTCTTAAACAACATCTAATAACACATACCAAATAACATTTAAGTATAATAAATCACCAACAATCAATCCATTTTAATATCCCAAATTTATAAATCAAAATACTAAATTACTTTACCACATTTTAAAACACATCTCAAAATCATCATATAACATCATACTAATATATAACAATTAATATTACCTTCAGACCCTTTTATAATGTATACCAATTTTCAGAAAATACATAATCACAAAATCATAATAATATACAACTATATAGTAACATAGTATAACACATAACATATAACTATATAACAATAACAAATGACAACTAACAAAACCCTCCTATAACTCAACAGCCCAAACTAAAACAATAGCCCAAACCCGAGCCCAAGGGAAAGGCAGCCCACGGACCAAACCCCAAATCTGATTAAAAAAAGAGGACCCGAATTCAACTCCCATACCCGGATCCCATCAGAAAAGAAAGAAAGAAAAGGCCCGCCCCCTTCAATTTATAACCCGGATCGGCTAGTCAAAGGCCCAGCCCAAATCTCAAACCCATTCCCCTTCTAGCTGCCAAGCCCGGTTCTAATTATTCTCATTCCTCCAGCTCCCTAACCTTCTGCTCAATGGAAGAACATGGAAGAAAGAGAGGGAAGAACAGACCCCCGCCGACAACATCTACCAACCCGAATCCACTCCCAACCACTCGACTCACTTCCCGACCTCAACCCGCTCGAAATGACACAAACGTAGCAAAAGGAGAGAGAGAAGAAACGAGGTGTTACCGAGGGCTTCGAAGATCCAACTCTGGGGCGCTCGAGGAGGACTCCGACTTCGACGACGACGGATTCGAGTGATTCTTGGCCTCAAACGGAAGAGAGAGTGTCAAGTTCGGAGCTTTATGACATCCCAAAGTGAAAGGAGGAAACGGAAGGCTTACCGTTCAAAAATGGAAAAGGAATTAGGGGAGCGAGGAGGAGGTGGCGGCACCAACATCTCCGGGGTACTCCTGGGTGGCTCAGGCTCATCCTCAGTGGTCGAGGAAGCGTCTTTTGCTCCTTGGACTTGGAGGAGGAAGAAAGTGAGGCTGGTGGTGAGTTGCTCGGCTCGACTTCTTCCTCGGAAAATAGGGGGATGAGGTGGCGCCTGTGGTGGCTCTGTTGGTGGCTTCACGGGGGAGAAGGTGGTGGTGGGCTCCTAGCAAACAGAGGGAAGGTAAAGGGAGAAGGAAAGGAGGAGGTCGAAATGGAGTTGTGGCAACTCGGTTGGGAGACGAAGACGAGTGTGTAAAGCGGTGGTGCCGAGGTGCTCAGCTCTTGGAGCTCTCGAAACAGAGGAAGGGCGCTCCAAAGGCATTCTAATGGAGCTTAGGGGCTGCAAGGAAAAACAGGATAAGAGGGAGGGTGTTGTTGGAATGAAAATAAGGGGTTGTATAGAAGGGGAAACTAGAAAATGGGAGAGGGAAGTGGGGGTGTGTTTCGAAATCAAAGTGAGGGGAGGGGAGGCTTGCTTCTAAAATCAAATGGAGAAGGGGTGAACATGCGTCAGTGGAAAGCAAGATCAGGCCAAGCAAGGACAATTTGGCACTTTGCCATTTTTGGGAAAGGAAGAGGGTGAAGGAGGGAGATGGTGGGGAGTTGTTCAACCAAAAGTGGTGTGAGGAAGGTGATGGTGTTGTTATGTTGGTGCTAGTGTCGAGTGAAAGGAGGGAGAAATCAGAGTTTGCAGTAATGTGGGTGAAGAAAGGGGGAAGAAGACAAGATCAAGTGGTCCCCAAGAATCCCAATTCAAAACTTACCTGATTTAAATCCCGAAACCCGCTATCTCGACCTTATCCCGACTCAATTAAAATTAAACCCGAAAGTTCAAATCCGAATAATAACCATAATAATGAAATCCGAATGATATTTTTTTAATCTCGGTATAAGAAATCGGAAGTAAAATCCATTTTTAGATCAAACTCAAATTTATCTGGAATCCGCTCTAAAAGAATTAAAATAAAATTATTCTGCTCGAATCCCAATTAAATCCATATTAAATCAAAAATAGTTCTTAATTTATAAAATAATATTTTAAAATCCCGAGTCTTTACAATTTAAGTGGTGGAGCATCTGTTTTATAAACTTCAATGCCAAGGTATCATAAGCTTTTCTTATATCAAGATTAAGAATACACCTTGGGCTGATTCTTTTCCTAGTATATTTTCTGATCAGTTCTTCCAAAAGCATCACATTCTCACTCATTAATCTACATTCTACGAAACCAATCTGAGAAGGGGAGATAATAGCATGTAGTTTAGTTCTTAGTCTAACAACAAGGATTTTAGAAATGATTTTGTAAGAAACATTGCAGCATGAGATAGGTCGAAAGTCCCCAACTGTATTTGCATTCTGTTTTTTTGGCAATAAGGGATATGCTTATATGATTGAGTTGTTTAATAAGTTGTCCAGAAGAGAGGAATTAAAGTACATTGACAAAGGAAATTCACTCAAAACTTTCACTCTCCCGCCATTTCTTTTGGCTTCGTGTCAAAAATATACTATATTTGTTTTGGTTATTGTACAAATATATTGGGTTCATCTGTTTGTGCAAAGATGTAAACTTGACGATGGACACAAATCTTTTCGTTACTCGGGCTGATATTCTCCAAGGTACTACTGAAAACAAGAGCATGATATGCAAGAACAAATGCAGGGACATGCTGATGATCGAGTAGCCAAAAGAATGATAAACCTTTGAACTTCCACACCCACAAGTTTGAATCATCATGTACAAAAGAAAGAATGAAATCATAGTGTGCTTCACCGGAGCTATAGCCTACACAAAACAACAGTAATAATCTTATAGGCAGTACAAAACTTGCCTTCTATGTGAAAAAAAGAGTCAGGTAATGTCCCGAGTTTGATCAATTCTCGTATTTTCGGTGTGTATCAGTGTGTTTCGGCACTTTTTTCTGGCTTTAATGGTCCCATTTCCATGCGGCTATGAGATTCTTTCTTCTTTCAGCCTCCCGAGGAAGATACTCTGGTTTTGATTCTGGTTCGACATGCCATAAGGCCTTGGGGGCGGCTGTGGAGCACTGCTGGGAGCGATGTTGTGGCTGCTCACTCTAGGCGCTGGGACATCATGGGTGTGCTTACCTTCATATGTAGTTATGACGGCTTTTGGGTCTGAGGAAGCCCTCTCGATATGCTTCCGGACATTGCACCCCTGGAAGGTGCATTTGTAGTAGCTCCTACAAAAACGACAAGTTGAAACACTCCTTTGTAACCCAAATTGTTCTTTGTTCCAAACTAGTCCAATATTTACAACGGATTCGCAAACTAACCCTATAAACAAAAAGTCACAAGTGATTGTTCAAGAGCGACATGCCATTTTTAAATGTTGAGATAGAGTTACTTTTGTAAATTCTTCCAAGGCATTTTCCCCTTAGGCTAAATTGGCCAAGAAAAATAGCCTATTAAAAATGAATATTTTCTTTTGGCTTATCAATCATTATTTATCCTGTAAGCCAATTTTGACCAGCTGAAATTGTTAAAACTATTTATAAATTAATGCACATTTCTATTGATTCTTCACACCACCTATTACATTTGGCTATGATAACTTTAACCCATTTCAAAGTGAATCACAAGTTGTATGTCATGAACATTTTGATAGCTATTCACAAGTTTCCGGTAGTAACTTTGGAACACGCAGTGAAAAATCTGTGTATGAAGACGATTAGAGTGGTGACTTCGGAATAAGGAATGGTTTGCCAGAATATTAAATATGATTAAGGTTTTGATGTGTTTTTTGGATTTTTACATTCAAATGTAGTAATTTGTGCAACTTGATATTTATTTATGAGGTATGGTTTTGATGAAGGTATAATAATAATAAAAAATGAATATGTTTTTTCTAAAGATATTTTTTATGCAAAGATAATCCAAACATGTTAAATATCTTTACAATACTATAACTTTTAGTTTTGATAAAATTTATAATTAGATAGTTTATTTATAATTAATTCTATGATTTATAATTTATATTAATATTAAATAATTTAAAATAAATAAATAAAAAGGTGAAATTCACATTTGGCTTCCCATAACTTCATGTCAAATTTGGCCTTCATTTTAAAAATAAGCCAAATATTTTTTGTTGAGCTGATTAATGATAGCATTAGCAATTTGTTTTGTAATTTCATTCATGATTACTGATAATGCATATCATAGATAGGCATTATAGACATTTTTAGGCTAGTTAGGTTGCATTTAGTTAATGAATTAGAGTTGAAGTGCATCTAACGATTATTTTAGAATGTTCGGATTTTACGCGAATTTGTGAGTATTGTTACAGATTATATTCGAACACTATGGGATGCATGATAGTGGAAGACTTGAAGAAAAAGAGCAAAGAATTGGAGATCAAGCTTCTAGCAGCGGGATGAAGCAGCGGGGCATATGCCGCGGCCGCAGCACATATGCTGCGGCCGCCGCAAGGAGCTGGAGCGGCGCCTGAAGAGAACACGCGTGCAGCAGCCGCGGCACATATGCTGCGGCCGCCGCATCGGTCATCTGCCGCATTTCAAGTTGTGAAACCCTAGTTTTTGTTATTTTCATTTTAAGATCGGTTTAGACTTTTAAAAGGTCGAGAGTATTTTAGTTTTGAGTACTTTTCATATTCTATTCTACGTTCATCAGACAATTTAGAGATTTGAGCGATGTCTTCCATGAGGAACTAAACTCATATGTTCTGCCTGCAATTTGAAGCTTTATTGGATTGATTGTGAGTTTCTAATTCTCGTTCCTTTTTTCCTATATTTGAATGCTTCAACTTCTTTGCACTTATTGAATTATTGTTTTGTTCTATCTTGTCTGGCCAACTAGTTAGATCAATTCAATTGCTAGGGTTTTGTAGATTCCTGATTGTGAACCTTAACCTAAGTAGCAAACTTGTCCCTTTAGGGCTGATTGAACTAATTGGATAGGTAGGAAGTTGAATGTGTTGTTAAATCCCTCTTTAGGGACTGCAAATACCTTGGCTAATCTCTGAACTTAAAGCTATCAATTGGGTTAAATCCTTCTTTAGGGACTGTTCGATTGATAAGGGTTGCTATGACTGATTGGACTAGTAACTATATTAGGTCGGGACAAGGGCATTCATAGGAAACTTAATAGGACGAGAAGAAGTTACAAGGATCGCTTCAACCAAATAAAGTGGAAAATTGTAGGTAGAACTGCTTCTCTCAATTGTTTGAATCACAACCATTTACTCTTTCCTTTCATAATTCGCATTTTCTTTCACAAACACCCCCAAACTGGTTACTTTAATTGGCACTTAAATCACATTTGAATAACAAATCTCCCTGTGGATCGACCTCTTACTTATTACTATACTAGTTATAGGTTTGAGTTTTCTTTGACGGATCAACGACAGGGTTTCCCCTCCATCAAATTTGGCGCCGTTGCCGGGGAGATTTTTATTGATTCTTGTGTGTTTTTCGTGCTGATTTTTGGTGTGGACCGTCTTATATGGTCCATACCCGTGCTACTAATTCTTCTTTGTTGCCATTTGATTCAGAGATCGAAAGAACCGCTTCTTCCTTAAGGCGAGAAACTCGTGATCGTTCTCACGGGTTACCTTTTGATCAAGGAAAAACTGCAGAGATGGCTAACGAAGCGAACCGCACTCTTAGGGATCTTTCTGCTCCTGACTTGGCACAGCAGCCCCTTGCAATTCAATTTCATGCGCTAGGGGAAGGAGTCAACTTTGAGCTAAAATCTGGGGTGATTCATCTTCTACCCAAGTTCCATGGGTTGAGTGGGGAGGACCCCCACAAACATCTATCTGAGTTCCATACGGTGGTAGTTGGGATGAAACCGGAGAACGTTACTGAGGATCAAATCAAGCTGAGAGCCTTTCCCTTCTCTTTGAAGGATGAGGCTAATGAATGGTTCTTCTACCTACCTCCTGGGACTATCTCTACTTGGGCTGAGATGAAGAGAGTCTTTCTGGAGAAGTACTTCCCTGCAACAAAGCTTAATGCCTTGAAAAGGGCAATCAGCAGCATTGAACAGTACGCTACAGAGTCGATTCATGAGTACTTTGAGCGCTTCAAGAAACTCTGCGCTAGCTGTCCATGCCATGGCTTCTCGCAGAAGGATTTGGTCTTATTTCTATTCAATGGGCTGACTGATGATGAGCGCAAAACGGTGAACTCCTGTTGTGGGGGAAATATGTTGAATAAGACGCCTGCTGCAGCTTGGGAGGTGTTTAAGGAGCTCTCTGAGGGTTCTAGGCAGTTCAATAAGAACACTCGTGCTAGGGGTGTACTTTCTGTTGATGCTCCTGTGGCTGCGCTTCAGACTGATATGGCAGAGGTGAAGGAGATGATCAAAAAGTTGGTAATCGATAGAACACCTCAACAGTTGAAGGCGTGTGGACTCTACAATGAATTCACTCATCCCATGGATATGTGCCCACTTCTGCAAGAGCCTAGCGTGGATGTGAATGCCATGGGGAATTTCGCTCCACAAAGGCCTAGACAAGGAAATTTTGGCAATCCTGGATACTTCAACAACAACTATAACAGAGGCTATCAGCAAGGCTATGGGAACTACCAGGCCGCTTTCAATCAACAAGGGGGGCAACAGGGAAGGCCCCAACAACAATTTGAACCTCGACAAGGAGGCCAACCGCAAGCGAATGAGGCTAATGAGGATCCTCTGCAGACTTTGTCACGATTAGTCTTGAAGGTTGAGAAACAACAATCGGATTAGATAACCAATCTTGAGAATCAAATGAGTCAACTTATTCAAGCCTTGAGTGCAAAGGAGGCCAACAATGCTAGAAAGCTTCCATCGCAGACGGTTGCAAATCCTAAGGAGAACGTCAGCGCTGTAATGCTTAGGAGTGGCAAGGAACTGATTGCCACACCTCAAAAGGATGTCGGGGAAATAATGGACGATGGAATTGAGATCGAAGAGGATGATGCTGACTGCACAATGCAGCGGCCGCGGCACGGTGGAAATGCAGCGGCCGCAGCAGGGTGTTGCGCCCGCCGCCCCTGTCTCAGACGCCACCTACGAAGATGGTACGCCCTCTAGTCCCTTTTCCTCTTCTCTCCCTTCTTCTTCTTCTTCTCCTCCTCCTACTTCTACCTTACCTCTGAAGACTCCAAAGCCGGTTCTACCCTTTCCAGAAGCCTTGAAAGATACACGAAGGTATGAGAACGATAAGGAGATCTTTGAGACGTTCAGTAAGTGCGAGGTAAATATTCCTTTGCTTAATTTGATTAAAAGCATTCCTAGATATGCTAAATTTTTGAAGGAACTTTGCACTATAAAGCGGAACCAGAAGTTGAAAGGTAAGCAAAAGGTAAAGGTAAGCGAGCATGTCACTGCCGTGTTTCAGAAGCGTTTGCCTGAGAAGTGTAGTGACCCTGGTATGTTTACAATTCCATGTGTGATAGGTGATACTAAATTTGACAAAGCCATGTTAGATCTAGGAGCATTTATTAATGTTTTGCCTTCTCATGTTTATCATGCTTTGGGATTGGGACCTCTGAATGATACTCGGGTAGTAATTCAACTTATTGATCAATCTACTATCTACCCGAAAGGGATTGTTGAGGATGTCTTGGTTATGGTCGACAACTTGATATTCCCTGCTGATTTCTTTGTGATTCATATGGGTCCTCGTAACAATGAAGGCCCTATTCTGTTGGGCAGACCTTTTCTGAAAACTGCTAGGACCAAGATAGATGTCTATTCAGGGTCTCTTACCATGGAATTTGATGGTCAACAAGTTGAGTATAATATCTATGATTCCATGAAATTTCCATCTGATGATCCTTCTTTATGCTTTATGGATGTCATTGATACTATGGCACAGGATTGCTTTGATTTAGAGTGTGTTGATGAGTTGGAGGTCCCTTTACAGGCCCCTATAGATGAATTGTCTAGAGATTATGCTTTGTCATCTAATCTGCAGGAGGCTGTATTGGCTTTGGACCATCGATCACCCATCTATGTGCCACCAAGGGGAGAACGCATCGAGCTGACCATGCCAAGTGACAAGCTTCTCCCGTCCATTGTCCAGGCGCCTGATATCGAATTGAAGCAACGCCCTAGTCACCTTAAATACGCTTTTCTTGGTGAGAATGATACTTTGCCTGTCATTATTTCTAACAGACTCACTTTTGAGCAGGAGGAGCATTTGGTGACTGTTTTAAAGGAGAATAAGGAGGCGTTAGGATGGACGATTGCGGACATTAAGGGCATCAGTCCCACCCTCTGCATGCACAGAATACTTCTGGAGGATGATGCAAAGCCATCTAGGCAACCTCAGCGGAGACTCAACCCGCCGATGATGGAAGTGGTGAAGAAGGAGGTGCTGAAGCTCCTTCAGGCAGGTATGATCTTTCCTATATCTGATAGCAAGTGGGTGAGTCCTACTCAGGTTGTTCCTAAGAAGGGGGTATCACTGTCGTTGAGAACCAGGATGGTGAGTTGGTCCCTAGCAGGGTCCAAACTGGATGGAGGGTCTGTATTGATTATCGTAAGCTCAATGCGGTAACTCGCAAAGACCACTTTCCTTTACCCTTTATTGATCAAATGCTTGAGCGCCTTGCCGGTCGCTCCTTTTATTGCTTCTTAGATGGCTACTCAGGCTATTTTCAGGTACCCATAGCACCGGAGGATCAAGAGAAAACGACATTTACATGCCCCTTTGGCACCTTTGCATATCGCAGAATGCCTTTTGGGCTATGTAACGCACCTGGGACCTTCCAACGGTGTATGGTAAGCATATTTTCTGAGTATGTTGAGCATTTCATAGAGGTATTCATGGATGACTTTACTGTGCATGGAGATGACTTTGATACTTGCTTGCATCATTTGTCACTTGTTCTTAGGCGGTGTGTAGACACCAACTTAGTTCTTAATTCTGAAAAGTGTCATTTTATGGTTGAGCAAGGCATTGTTTTGGGTCATATTGTGTCTAGCAGGGGTCTTGAGGTGAACAAGGCTAAGATTGATGTCATTCAGTCTCTGCCTTACCCCGCCAATGTGCGCGAGATTCGTTCCTTTTTAGGCCATCTAGGGTTCTATCGCAGGTTTATTAAGGATTTTTCTAAGATTTCTGCACCTCTATGTTATTTACTCAAGAAGGAAGTAGTTTTTGACTTTGATGACAGGTGTAGGGCAGCCTTTGATGAGCTAAAAGGTCGTCTGACAAGCGCCCCTATAATTCAGGCACCCATATGGTCTCAACCTTTTGAGATTATGTGCGACGCTAGCGACTATGCAGTGGGTGCTGTTTTGGGACAAAAAGAAGGAATGAGCTCTCATGTCATCTACTATGCCTCCATGACTTTGAATGGAGCGCAAAGGAACTACTCGACCACAGAGAAAGAGCTTCTGGCCGTGGTCTTTGCATTGGAGAAGTTCCGCTCCTACCTCCTAGGAGCTAAGGTAATTGTCTTCACTGATCACGCTGCTCTTCGTTATTTATTAACTAAAAAAGAAGCGAAACCCAGATTGATTCGATGGATCTTGCTCTTAAGCGAGTTTGATATCGAAATCAAAGATAAGAAAGGTGCAGAGAACTTAGTAGCGGACCACCTCAGCAGACTTGTCCAAGGAGAGGATAAGCCGGACGGTCAAAGCCCCATTCACGGTGAGTTTCCTGATGACACACTATTTTTCTTGAACCATCTTTCTTCGATAGAGCTGCAGGAAAGCACGGAAAATGCAGCGGCCGCAGCACTTATGCAGCGGCCCCCGCACGTCAATGAAGCAGCGGCCGCCGCACCTATGCCGCGGCCGTCGCACATGGCCAGTTCGCCTTTGCTTTGTTTTGACGAGGTAAGCCCCGATGCCTCTGAATTGCTGATGGGTGTCCATACCCCTCGACCTTGGTTTGCCAATATGGTGAATTTCTTAGTCACCGGAGAATTTCCACCTAAGTTCACGAAAGCTCAGAAGGACAAAATTCGACACGACGCTCGCTTCTATGTTTGGGATGACCCCTACCTTTGGAAACATTGTGTTGATCAGGTAATTAGGAGGTGTCTACCAGACAATGAGGTACAATCTGTCCTTACTTTTTGTCATGCTCATGAATGTGGAGGCCATTTTGGTCCTCAAAAGACTGCTAGGAAGGTTTTAGAAGCAGGTTTCTTTTGGCCTCACTTATTTAGAGATGCTAATGCTTTCTGTAGATCTTGCGATAGATGTCAAAGGGTTGGGAACATATCAGCCAGAAATGAAATGCCACAAAATAAGATCATATTCTGTGAAATTTTTTATGTTTGGGGCATTGATTTTATGGGTCCTTTCCCTAGTTCTTTTGGAAATATCTATATTTTGCTTGCGGTGGACTATGTCTCCAAGTGGGTGGAGGCAAAGGCCACCAAAACTGATGATTCCAAAGTTGTTGCAGATTTCCTAAAGGACACCATTTTCGCAAGATTTGGGGTGCCGAAGGCTCTAATTAGTGACAGAGGGACACATTTCTGCAATAGGACTATCACTGCCTTGTTAAAGAAATACCATGTCACGCAGAGAGTGTCCACTGCTTATCATCCTCAGACCAATGGTCAAGCTGAGATATCAAATCGGGAAATTAAGACCATTCTGGAGAAAACAGTGGCACCTAACAGAAAGGATTGGAGTCTAAGGTTGAATGATGCTCTGTGGGCCTATCAGATGGCTTATAAGACTCCCATTGGTATGTCTCCTTATCGAATTGTGTTCGGTAAGGCTTGTCATCTTCCTGTTGAACTTCAGCATAAGGCATACTGGGCTGTAAAGAATTGCAATATGAGTATGAATGAAGTAGGTGAGTTCAGGAAGCTTCAATTGCAAGAGCTAGAGGAACTTCACTTGGATGCCTATGATAATGCACTAATTTATAAGGAGAAGACAAGGGCTTGGCATGACAAACACATCCTGCGGAAGGAACTAAAGGTAGGAGACAAGGTTCTCCTATATCAATCACGCATGAAACTCTTCCCTGGAAAGCTTCGATCAAAGTGGGAAGGACCCTACACGATCTCTAGGATATTCCCTCATGGAGCAATAGAACTCTTTGACCATAAGTCTAATGAGCTCTTTAAGGTCAATGGTCATAGAGTTAAGCCATACTTTGAGAACATCCCCCGGAATGACGAGGAGGAGTTGGTGCTTGCTGAACCAACCAATTAGGCCACTCAAGGGCCCTTACGTCGAGCCAACGACTTTAAAACAAAGGCGCTTCTCGGGAGGCAACCCAAGGTAAGTTTTCTTCCCTTTTCAATTAATCACCCTTAGGTAGTTTTCTTGTTGTTTTACTTTTGTTTTAGAATTGGGACTAACAACTCATGAAAGAGCGGAATTGGGTTCGTGCAAATCGAGGAAGAAGAGGAGCTATAGCACAAATGCATTGGCCGCAGCTTAATGCAGCGGCCGCCGCATGAAACCGCAGCATATTCCTTAATGCAGCGGCCGCAGCACGCAACCCGCCACACCTTGCCCGCAGCCCTTGCCAAATGCAGCGGCCACAGCACCGTGCCGCGGCCGCCGCATATCAGACCCGTGAACCTTCTTTCTGAGTTCTAAAAAAAATAAAAACAAAATAAAAAACCGGAAGCCCTTTTTCTCTCTTGCCCTACCTAGATCTAACCATCACTTTCTTTACCCTCATCACCTTCTCCTCCTCAAAATCTCAAATCCTTTTCAAAATTCCAACCTTCATCTTCTTCATCACCTTCATCCTCAACCTACACCAATCTTCATCCCCTCCATCAACCTTCATCCTCCCAAACCAACCCATCACCTTCTTCCAACCAAACCCCAACCGATCCTCACCGTCCACATTCACCCCGCGCTGAATCGGATTTAGATCCGGGGTACTCGGGCCACCATTGGTGATCAAGTGAAGGAGACAACCCCGACTGTGCAGCGGCCGCCGCCAAACGCTGCGCCCGCCGCCGCTTTCTGCGCCCGCCGCACCTTGCCGCGGCCGCCGCACCCTTCGCCGCCGCCAGGTTTGCATTCGCTTGTGTTGTAGGTTTTGTCCGGTTGCTCCACTTTATTTATTGGTTGCTTGGTGCTCGGTTTTTTTGGTGATTTGTGCTATTGATACTTGTGGTTTGTTCGGAGGATTAAGTTGGTTTGATTGGTTTGTTTGGATTTGAGCCTTGTGTTGGTTTGTTTCTCTGAGTTGTTGATTTGTGCTTATTGCGGGATTGAAATCTATTGAATATGGTTCGTCAATTGAGAAACTTATCTAGAGGACAGCGGAAGATTTGGGAGAGTTTTGATTCGAAGAAATTCGTGCAAACGAAGTTCTTCGATATTCCTACACTACAGAGGTTGGGGATGTTACAGGTTACCCAGCAGATGCTTACTCGTGGGGGCCTAGGTGCTTTTCTGAATTATAGCGCCCCCACGTATCCTGAGTTGGCCATGGAGTTTCTCGCTACACTTGAGGTATTTGATGATCGGGTCCAGTTCCATCTGTTGGACCAGGTTTATCATTGCACTTTTGCTCAGTTGAGGGCAGCTGTTGGGATTACTCAGGAGCCCACTGAGGATTGGGCTACTCACGTGCCAGAGCAGCAGGTCCATGATTTTTGGTACGCAGCGACGGGCTCCGCTTTTGATGGACATCGAGGAGAATATAACTATAAGTTCATCCATCCCTGTTTGCGGTTAGTTCACAAGGTCCTGGCAATGGCTTTCAGTGGCCAGGGCGATGTGAACAAGGTGCTTGCTGGAGACTTACCCTGGTTGTGGAGTTTTTCTCCCCAGTCCGCTATCATTCCGGATTGGGTTGAGATCTTTCTGGACAGTTGCCTGCGGATTCAGAGGAAGACGTCGGGTAGAGTGGGGCTAAGAGGCATGATCAGTCTGATCGCCCGCCGTTTCATTGATCACACTCAGAGCGGGGTCCCTATGTCTGGTGGGTTCACTTACACTAAGGACCAGCTGCGGAGGGCCTATTTGCTAGAGGGCTCGGAGGCGAGTGGTTTTGTATGGAAGGCTGGACCAGGAGGAGTCCACAGACTGAGGTTACCTAGGGCCCTTCCTTATGGCCCTACTGATGATTCCTTTTACCTGTTGGCTGATGCGGATGATGATGAGGATGATGATGATGAGGAGGAGCAGGCGGATGCACATGATCACCCTATGCCTGACTCTCATGGGGGTGGTGCACAGTTTGCTGCAGGCCCTTCTGCTGGGCCTAGTTCTTCTTATGATGAGTCCACTTGGCGTGAGGACGTGTTTGCACAGATGCACCAGCTTTCGATCCGCCAGGACTCCTTTCAGTATGAGCTCAGCGACTTGGGTCGCAATGTTCGTGATATGGCCTCTTCTATAGAGAACATGAGGAGGCAGCAGGAGTACTACTATAGCATGGCGTGGCCCCAGTTTCCACCCTACCAGCCACCGCCGCCTCAGTGAGCAGTTAGTTTGCTTTACCCTCACCTCGTGTTGATTTGATTTATTTTTGTTGTCTTTGATATTTCATTGAGGACAATGAAAGATTTAAGTGTGGGGGAAGCAAATTTATTAGTTTATATAGTGCATTCAGTAGATCATGTTTAAATTTCTGCACACATTTCTGCATACATTTTTTCTTGTTTATTTACATTTCTGTTTATTTGGATTAAAAAAAAAAATTCATCCATTGCATCCATATGTGTTATTTAAATACCCATCTGGCTTAGTTTGTCCTCTAATTTAAATTTCAGCATGATCATATAAATCCCATGAAGTTCTGGATGTTTTGGCCTTGTCTATATTCTTTATTTTATATGAAACATGACCTTGCAAATATAATTGAGCATGTATGATTGAGCTAAAGTATGATTGAAATCCTATGAACATGACCCTTGTGAGAATGTTTGAGCCTTATTAGAATCATTTATATTCTTTTGCTTAATTGTGTGATTTACTCTCCTTGTGTTGCTACCTCTTGGCATTGACTTTAGTATCACATAGTTGTTGCTTGCGGAGTATGTTTATATCTTGAGTCTTTTTATTTTAGTTTGTGCATATTTAGGGCAATAAGGTGGCAATGGTTGAAAACTACCCACTAGGAAAGGAAGCTGGATCATTGAGTAACCGGGTTCATTCATGACACCCATGTTTGCAACTCGCGTCAAAAGATGTTCAAGTGGACTTCATTTTAGGAAGTTGAGGTGTTGATAGACCGGGGCCATTCATGACACCCATGTTTGCGACTCGCGTAAGGAAAGCACCAAAACAAATTTTAAAAAAAAAAGGGAAAAGAAATGAAACAAAAAAAAAAGTGTTACATTTTATTTAGTTTTCTTTATTTTGTCCCGCAAGTAATGACATTTCGGTAGATATTTGGTGATATGGAGGTCAATGTCTATGAGCTTAGTGCATTTTGGATTGAGTTGAGAGTTGTATTCTAAAGCCTAAACACATGAGAGCATGAGTGAAACACATATTCCTAGTGAGGTTGGATGATTTCTACTTATAAGCTTTGATCACTTGTATACATGCTATGACGTTTGTTTGCTTGGCTTGTGGTTACACTTGCTATAATGTTGCTTTTTGATGAGGTTGAGACTTGAAGGGATTTCCTGTGGGATGCATTGACTTATGTTCACTCTATCATTGCTTGAGGACAAGCAAAGGCTAAGTGTGGGGGAATTTGATAATGCATATCATAGATAGGCATTATAGACATTTTTAGGCTAGTTAGGTTGCATTTAGTTAATGAATTAGAGTTAAAGTGCATCTAACGATTATTTTAGAATGTTCGGATTTTACGCGAATTTGTGAGTATTGTTACAGATTAGATTCGAACACTATGGGATGCATGATAGTGGAAGACTTGAAGAAAAAGAGCAAACAATTAGAGATCAAGCTTCTGGCAGCGGGATGAAGCAGCGGGGCATATGTCGCGGCCGCAGCACATATGCTGCGGCCGCCGCAAGGAGCTGGAGCGGCGCCTGAAGAGAACACGCGTGCAGCGGCCGCGGCACATATGCTGCGGCCGCCGCATCGGTCATCTGCCGCATTTCAAGTTGTGAAACCCTAGTTTTTGTTATTTTCATTTTAAGATCGGTTTAGACTTTTAAAAGGCCGAGAGTATTTTAGTTTTGAGTACTTTTCATATTCTATTCTACGTTCATCAGACAATTTAGAGATTTGAGCGATGTCTTCCATGAGGAACTAAACTCATATGTTCTGCCTGCAATTTGAAGCTTTATTGGATTGATTGTGAGTTTCTAATTCTCGTTCCTTTTTTCCTATATTTGAATGCTTCAACTTCTTTGCGCTTATTGAATTATTGTTTTGTTCTATCTTGTCTGGCCAACTAGTTAGATCAATTCAATTGCTAGGGTTTTGTAGATTCCTGATTGTGAACCTTAACCTAAGTAGCAAACTTGTCCTTTTAGGGCTGATTGAACTAATTGGATAGGTAGGAAGTTGAATGTGTTGTTAAATCCCTCTTTAGGGACTGCAAATACCTTGGCTAATCTCTGAACTTAAAGCTATCAATTGGGTTAAATCCTTCTTTAGGGACTGTTCGATTGATAAGGGTTGCTATGACTGATTGGACTAGTAACTATATTAGGTCGGGACAAGGGCATTCATAGGAAACTTAATAGGACGAGAAGAAGTTACAAGGATCGCTTCAACCAAATAAAGTGGAAAATTGTAGGTAGAACTGCTTCTCTCAATTGTTTGAATCACAACCATTTACTCTTTCCTTTCATAATTCGCATTTTCTTTCACAAACACCCCCAAACTGGTTACTTTAATTGGCACTTAAATCACATTTGAATAACAAATCTCCCTGTGGATCGACCTCTTACTTATTACTATACTAGTTATAGGTTTGAGTTTTCTTTGACGGATCAACGACAGGGTTTCCCCTCCGTCAATTACCTTTGTAAGGAAATACACAACAAAGCTCTGAGTGTATCTTGTCATAATGTGCAGATTGATACATATTTTATGATTATTTCAAAGCATTGAATCTATATTGATGGTGCAAACGTCTACTAAAAATGGTAATTATTTTTAGGTATATTTTTTTCTTTTATAAAGTCACTTTATAGCCCAGTCTAGATAAAATTGGGTTGTAAAGTCACTTTTTTGTACTAGTGTATGGTTTCAGAACACAATGTTATATTCGCATAACATAAACTTATATTTACACAAAAAATTGTTATATTTGCACATTGGGAGTTGTTGAATTGGTGAATTTAAACCGACTACATGACTAATGTAAACTTGAAGCCAACATCAATATAAAATTTAAAAAAGTGCACAACATAAACTTATATTTGCATAACACACTTATATTTGTACAAAATTAAATTATATTTGCACAAAAAAAGTGCTGGCGCGAAAAAAAAAGCGTTGGCGCAAAAAAAAAATTTGCACAACATAAAGTTATATTTGCACAACAAAAAGTGTTGACACAGAAAAAAACATAAATTTATATTTGCATAACATAAAGTTATATTTGCACAACAAAAAGTGTGACATGAAAAAAAAAAGGGCTTGAGTAGAAAAAAAAATGACCCGAGCATGGGGGCACAGGGGCAGGGGGCACATGAGGTGAACATTTTGCTAATTAAATCAGAATGGACATTTTGCTAAATAAACCAAGAGTGTGGATAGAATTCAAGTTAAGACACAAAATATGGACATTTTGCAAGTACCCCTAAAAAAATTAGGAAAATAGTCAAAGAAAGAAACCGAACTAAGTCGTTATTTATAATAGCGAGTTTAGCCTAGATTGAAAATACTCTAATATCGATGTTTGTAGCATTAAGTTAGGAGCATTTTTATTTTTATTATAATTTCTTCGTATTGATTTAGTAAAAAAGGCTATACATTATATATATATATTTCACAACTCCGCGTTAATTTTTTATTTCTGTAAAGAGTCTCAATGACAATGCCCCTCTCTCCTTCACCCTCTCTATATCTGTTGTCTTCTCTCTCCTTCCCTCTCTTCTATCTCTCTCTCTCTTTCAGTTTTAGAGCATTAACAACTAACCAAGAGTTTTGGTTACCTTGAGTTAAGGAAATTGAAGAGGTTATCTTAGTAGAGAGAGCTAACATCTTCCATTTTATAATTTTTTTTAATAAAAAAATAAGGGAAAGATATGATGTTACACTTAATAAAGGGAAAGAAAAAGTTAAAATAAATTTGAAAAGGTAAGAGGTTTCTCCATGATTGTAGAACAAACCTTTTAGGATAAGATAAAAAAAAGTGAAAATAAATTTAAATAAAAAAATAAATGAGGTGTAAAATTAGAATAGGAAGATAGAAAAGAAAATGGGTAAGAAGTTTCCCATAGTTGTTGATGGTCTTGTACTCACCTTCTCTACTACCCTTTTAAAAAATCAAAATAAAGCAAAGTTTCAAACAACGGAATCACAATATGTATTTTGTTTTCATTTTCTATTCTTCCCAAATAAATAAAAATCCCAATTTAAAAAAAAGACATTCTAAAGTCCTTTTTTACTTTAATATTTTATTTTCACTACGAAGTAATTCAAAAAAATTCAATAATTAGATGCCTTTTAGTCTTATCATTACATGTGAAATTGTAAGACCGTCTTTAATGGTGGTATTCCAAATATCATAACAATTAGAAAAAAAAATGTAAAAAAAAGTAAGATTTTTTAAAGAACCCAAAGAAAAAGTGAGTTCAAGTATCTATGGTACTCTATATGATATAATACCATAGAATATTACCAATCAAACATTAATAGTGGATCTCATTTGAATTTTACTTCCAAAAAAAATTACAAAAAGCAATTTTAATGCAAAAAAATGAAATAAGATACTCATATCAAATACCATAGTCATGGATTACCAAATATTAAAATGAGGTGGATGAAAGAGAAATGACAAAAAACAAGTTATGGTAGTCATGGTTAAAGATGCTTAAACATAGCCCGAGTATAGATTTGTACCTTTTGCATAATATGCCTTTTATTGTCTTAGTAATAATACTTCGTATAAAGGAGAAAACAAGGGCACCACTGGGGCTACCCTTTGACAGTAAAAAAAAAAAAAGAGAGAATACATAGTAGCAACTATCATTAAAGTACCCACAATTGTTATATTGAGGGTATCATATTTATATTAAAAAAAGTAAAAAAAAAATACAAAAATGGAAGGATATTTTACATTAGAATGTGGATGAGTTAATGGAAGAATAAACTCGATTTGCATTGTTTATAACAAAGCAATACACTTTGTTTTTTGTTTTATAAAGATTGTTATATACTCTATAACCCATAAGCTAAATATATATATATACATAATAAAATAAAAAGTATTTCATTAAATATAAAACAATATGAGATAAATACCCATTTTACATATATTTAAAATTTATTTGGATTAAATATATAGTAATATATATTATTTTATTTTATTTCAATTCATATAATTAATAATTTTTTATATTAATATAATTAATTATATTTTTTTAGGTAAAAAATCTAGTTCAGACATACCTGAAACTCGATGGCCGAACAAGTCGGTAGACGGAAAACCATCAATACAGATAAAACACAATAACACAAAACATCATACAGGAAAGAAAACCCAATCATCCCATACAAGTCGACAACCGGCAGAACAATCGATGGAGAACCGAGATGTGCCACGAGTACCAAGAACGTGGGAGAGTGCAAAGACTCACGACAGTACCCCAGACGAAAAGGGCGACTCCTACGGAAGTGTGGATCGCTGACGTTGCCTCCATCTAGATAAAGGATCTTCGAAGACCGCAAACACAACCACAATCCATTGTCGATCAACCAAGACGCCCGATAGTGCAACTCAACACAAAGCAAACGCAACTACACCAAAGCACCGACCCGAAGCCAGAAGACCGGGCGAATACGGGACAAAAAGGAAATATCGATCCACCGTCGGAAATGTGAACCAAATCCCGGAATCAAATAGGCCGATTCAGGGAGCATTATTTATCCATATATAATATTTTTCAGCCTCTAACAGGATTTATTACACGCCCTTTCGAGCGGGGTTTGTAACCCTTGCGGGATTTTATAATTATTATAATAATAATAATAATAATAATAATAATAAATGATACTATTATTATTATTAGTTCATTATTATTATATATATATATTTGTATTATGGACTGCTTTGGGCCCAAGGCATAAACCATGGGCCCAAAGAACAAGATTCGAGCCTATACTGCAAACCCTCGGGCCTAAGGAATCCGAAGGCCAACGAAAGTCGACATCCAGCATGTATTGGCAATCCAACAGAGCCACCGACCGCCAGGGGGGTCGGCAGCGGCCCGGAGGGAGAAGGTGACTGAGTGGGGGCTGAGACCGAGGCCACCACAAGGCTACATCGCCAATACACAGCTCCGGCATCGGGGAACACCCCCGGCGATAATACAAGCCTCGAACTTGCAGATCAGGGGACCACTTCCATCGACGGGCCCGAACAGAGGCGGCGACAACGAGTATGGCGGTGACGATGGCGAAATCGGCGGAAGGAGAGAGATAGAAGTGTCGAGATCGAAGCCGAAAACCGAGGGGTTGAATCTGAATCACCGGGAAGTAGCCCGGAAACCAGTATTAGGGTTGCAACTAGAAGTGGGGGCAACAGGGGAGGGAGGTGGGCCGCAGCGGCGGCAGACACCATACACCAGCACGTCGTTGGGAAGACGGAGGCCGGAGCAGTTGTAAAGACTGGAATTTAATTAATATTTATAAAATATCCGTAGGATAATCCAAATATTATTCTCCCTTATGATTATGAAAACCCGGAAAATTTAAAATTTTTATGGATGGCTTTACATGGATTTAATGATAGAAATATATACCCAAGTCACTTTTCTCGTATCTTATAAACGTAACGGATTTTAACGCGTCACGAGCTCGGGTTTTACGTTATGTTAAAGAGGTCAGCCGCCTCATCCAAACCAATGTCCAACAAGGAGCTACCAACCCCATTTGATTTGGATGGAAACTAACTAGGCTCCTATTCTAGTTCAACCACCCTCATCACTTCCTTCCCATCACACCCATGCTTTGACTCATGAAGCCAACCACCCCTCTCCTCTATAAAACTGAGCCCAAGGCTCATTAGGCGCTCATCCAAAGAAACCCTAACCGTCCATGAGAGGAAAAGCAAGAGAAAGATAGCCTATCACCATTGGTAGTCCATTTTGGTGACCTTGCAAGAGCAAATCCATATCTCCCTCATTACAACTCCGATTGAAGCAAACTTGGTGGTCTTAGAACTGTATTTGAACCAGCTTTCCAACCATATATCATGCTCCTAAATCCAAGGTCGTTTGCTCAGCCAACATCGTCCATCATTGGAGCTGCAGAAAACTGTTTTTGAAGGGTCTTGAGAGTTTGACTTGATTTCTTGGTAAGAACCCTTCCTTTCTTTCAAAAACTGAGTTTGAATCTTTTATATGACTCCTTATTTTCAGTTTTAAACAAAATCCTAACTCATGTGTTTGGGGTTTTTGGTGACAAAATAGTAAGGTGTTTGGAAAAGGGTTTTCGAAGGATTTCCGATGGTGTTCTTGAGTCATTTTGTGGGATTCTACAAAGGTAATCCCTCATCCACCTTCCCCTCTCTAGGATAGCTTGAGTTGATGTGAAAAGGCTTAGGATAGTGGAGCCTCTATGTGTTTTGGTTGCGTTTTGTAGCAAAAACGTCAAAAAAAAAAACAAAATGGATATATGTGCCTCTGTAATTTGGACTTTATTTCCGATCCAACGATCTGATCTGGCTGAAATCCTAATATGATGTTCATGGAGAAATTATCTAACTTCCCTCCAAAAATGAGGATGATCCAACGGTTGGATCAAGAGTTATTATAATTTTAGTAAACAATGTTTGAAATGACCCGGATTATAACTTGTTAAGTGTGGATACTTAACCAAGCTTATAAGTCCTTAAGCCATTAACCTTATGTGAATGTGTGTGATTATTTTGCGGTATGGGTTTATGTGATGCATTAATAAGAAGAACCTAATGTCAAATAATTACAATTGTTAGGCACTTGATTCGTGTTTACACTTGGTGCTTATTGGTTTCCGTGCTTACCTTCGGATTTCAGGTAAGTCCCCTGGCCTTACTCATAAGGTTACTCGTGACACATGAGTGTCGTAACGAGATAGATTCATGCATATTTTACGACATAGAATTGTTGTAGGGTATAAACCGGAATTATAACATAGAACGGAACATAGGGAACGAAATGAACCCTTGTCTTCTCTTTGTCTTTGTTATAATAGGTGACCATCCTATTCTATGTTGTTGTGTGGTGATTATCGGGATTCCCTAAAGGTTGCGGCGTAGCCGAACCTTCGAGCGTTCGATAAAGGTTGCCACATCCTCCCAGAATTTGGGTGATAAAGGATGGTGTAACCTCCAAGCATTTGGAAAGGGATTACATCACATCCTCCAAGAATTTGGGTGATAAAGGATGGTGTAACCTCCAAGCATTTGGGAAGGGATTATATGGTTGATTAACCTCCAAGCATTTGGAAAGGGATTATGTGGTTGGATGTTATTGTTTGGGTACCCATTACCGCATTTATTTATATATTCGGACCTTGCCTTAGGAGCATGATAGTGTGTTTACAGTTTTATTGCATCATGTTTATATGCCTTGTTACGTACTCGCAGAGTATGCTTGAGCAAACGTGTATGTGTAATCAATGATTGAGTCTGTTACCCTCCTTGTTTTTAGATTCAGGTACCCCTGCCACCCGATATGCTTGATATATACATGTGGATGCTTGACAGGGTTGACCATATGGAACGATAGAGTGAGACGAGAGAGAACATGGTACTCTTTTATTTTCTCGCTACTTATTACTTTTGTGTTTTGACCCGGCTAGGTCGCGGCATGTGTTGTACTTTAATTCCGCCTTTATCTTCCACTTGAAAACCGTTTTGCGTTAGTTACCTAGGATAGGTAAACACCTCCAACGGGCACGCGTCTTTCTTGGGGTTTGAAATCCCCTTTTTTACACTTAACTACGCTTCCACTAAGTAATCAACTTAACTAATAACTCGTACTCGGTCGTAAGATCTAAAGCTCACGGAAGAATTCAAAACTCTTCTTTAACGTTTCCCGAATAACCGGATCATCTGAACCTTATAAATCCTCTAAGTGGATTTATGGAGGCATTTTCAGATATCCAAACTTTTGGGTCGTTACAGCGGTGAAGGCAGAGTTTCCATAGGAGAGGGTGAGAAACCAGACGTTCTCAGAGAACGAATCTGCCATCGAAGACGACAGGAGATGGCTTCGGACATCAGAGAGAGGTCGAAATTCGATCGGCGGAGAGGTGGGGCGGAGATTTGGTCTCCAATGGACGGAGTCGACAACCATGGAAGTGATTTAGAGCCGTATCACAACCTATTATTCAAGCCCCAGAAGGAGTTTTCCAAGATCTGTTTATTTTCAACCAAGATTTGTTAATGGAGATCTATTCAACCCAAATCAGAACAAGAAATGGGTATTTTTTTTCTTTCCCTTGAGGGGTTTCACAAACAACATATGGTATGAATAATATAATTAATTATTTATAGTATTAATATAATATTAAAATAATACTCCATCCGTTAATTAAAACTTGACGTTTTACTATTCACGCACGCTTTTTGAGGTGTTAAAAACTATATAAAATATTAACTTTTTTAACATATTTTTTAAATAATTTCATACTTGTTACTATTAATTATGAATTTATATAAACAAATTTAAAAAAATGTTAATATTTCATATAGTTTTTATCATTCTAAAAAAGTGTGCATGAATAGTAAACGACAAGTTTTAATTAACGGAGGGAGTAATAAATGTTTGATTGTTCATTATTGATAAATGTAATAAGTTATAAGTTATGTAAGATGATGCAAGTATGAGAGTTAAAGATACTTTGAGTGGATAGGGAATATGTGAGATGTGTGAAAAAAAAATTGAAATGAATATGTCAAGATGATGTGATAGAGAAAAAGATAAAAAGTGATATAACAAATTTTGAAAGGGGATGTGGGTTGTAGATACTCTTAGGGTTGTCAGGTTGTGAAGAATTCCTGCAAATATCAGAGCCTTAAAGGTGGTTGCGCTTATCATTCTGCACACTATGGAGTATGAAAGTTGCATATACCCTCCAGCGGAAAAGTTGCATATACCCTCCAGTGGAAATCCTCAGCCCCAACATTACACACTATAACCCCACATCACAAAAATATTTTATCCTTAAATTTAATATCAAAAATATTTTAAAAATATATTTTAATTTTACATAATTATTATAACATATTTCAAAATAAAAAAACTCCAAAAATCAACTTACAAAAATTATAATAATTCAATAGAGATAGAAAGATTTTTTAAAGCTATAAAAATAGGTTATTTTATTATATAATTTTTTAAAATTTTTATATGTTGATTTTTTTTAGATTTTTTTCCAATATGCTACAATAATCATGTAAAAGTTAAATATATTTTGTAAAAATATTTTAATATTAATTTAAGGGTAAAATATTTTTATGGGGCGGAAAGTTAGGACAAAGGATTTGCTTTGTATCCCGAATTTAAAAAACAAAATGGTCAAAAGAACGATAGAAATTTGCAAAATAGCCAAAGGTTGAAAGTATTTTGGAATTCAGTCAAAATAGGGTCAAGTCACTGTTACAAACAGTGACTCTAGTCCAAGTTTAAAAAAAATAATAAAATCATTGTTTAAAATAGCGACTTAATTGTGTAATTATATATATATATATATTTAATCAAAATGACTTAATAACATAAAAATAATAATAGCCATAGTCGTTGTTTCAAATAACATGGTTGACCCACCCCCCACCACTCACTAAAAAAACCCCTCCCCTACATTATACCCCCCTCCCCCACTCGGCTCCAAATCTCTTATTCTCTAGTTTGTCCCCCTTTCCTATCTTCCAACACTCCTCCCCTCACAAAATTCAATTAAAATGAAAAAGAAACTAAACTTAAAAAATAGATTAAAAGAATTGAAATTTTTAATTTTTTGTGAGAATGGACATGGAAAGAGGACGTAACCGGGAACAAAAGATTCAGCCCCCTCTCACTCCTTTCTCTCTATGACAACTTCCTCCCCCTTCATTTTCAATAAATACTTTTAAATTAAATATATATATATACATCGCTATTTAAAACAACGACTTTATTTTTTTTTCAATCAGGGATAGAGTCGTTATTTAAAACAGCAACTTAGTCTTGTTTTGATTAAATTTTAAAATATTTTCAACATTTGGCTATTTAACCATTTTGAAAAAAAAAATCTCGCATCCCCTTCTTTTTTTTTTTGATCCAATCGCATCCCCTTCTTTAATCTCAGTTTGTGCTTCGTGTCACCAACTTTTTAAATTAAGCGTCTCTCGTAGAAGCACGGTTATATATAGGATTTGGTTGATCCTATCGTTATCTGTCATTAATTATGTGAATATACCATAGTTTGATACTCTCTCCGTCCCACAATAAATGTCTTTTACTATTCATGTACGTGTTCTTAAGAAGTTAAAAACTATATAAAATATCAACATTTTATTAAATATTTTTAAATAATATCATACATATTACTAATAAGTATAGAATTATTTTAAAAAATTAATTAAAAAGTGGATATTTTATATAGTTTTTAGCTCATTAAAAAGCGTGCATGAATAGTCGAAAGATATCTATTTTGGGACGGAGGGTGTAATATATAAGATAAATATAGAAGAATGGGAATTAGGAAGTCTAACCTTGGATAAGGGTTGCCTTTAACAACTTTCTGGCCATATTTGCGCCATCTATAGCCATCGTCGAGAAGGTCTACTTCACTAGTTGTTTGAACAATTATCCTCGGCTCCGTAACTGTCCTATGGTTGGCTCCACCTGCTGGCTCAGACACCCCACCTTCCAACCTCCTAATTACCCACAAATTTACAACCAAACAAATGAATCATCAACCCTAAATAGGTCACTTAACTTAAATAAGATCCTATTGGACTATTAGCAAAATAAGAATCATTAATAGGGAATGAAAATGTAGCTTGTGCAAATGCTATGTTTGGCGGCGATCAGTTATAAGCTTTTTAAAAATTATTGTTATTAATGTTTTTTTTTTCTAGAGGAAGAGAAATAAAAAAAAAAAAAATAACTTGAGAGGGCTAGATAAGAACCTTCTCTTGGCATCAGGTTCACCTTCATCACCTTCATCACTACTAGATAAGCATTCACCAACACCATGGCTAGGTTCCGGGTCCCTTCTCCCTAGTGAAAAGGTCAGTCCATCATTGAATCTACCTGCATTTTCGAACTGGCTTTGTAAACTCAGGCTCCGACTGGGATTGCTTGTTTCCTTGTCACGTTTGTTGGATTGTGGAGGTGCGTGGTTGTGCTGGCCCTTGTAGATAATCTCCGTCACTTGGCCATCCACTGACCGCTCCACCAGCTTCTTGACAGGGCAACTGGGATGAGTGCACTTGTAGTAGCTCCGCGGAAACTCACTTCCCTTGACCTGCTTCTGGCCGTACTTCCTCCAGTTGAAGCCATCGTCTGCTGGCTTATCGACTACAATCGAAGAAGAAGGTTGAAGCCTTTCATCAAGGTTGGGGGAATGAGGATGCTCCCCTCTTGACCTTATCGCTCTTGAGTCCATTGCAGGAGGCAACAATTCCTGCTGCATGGAGGGAAATCCCGCCATTGATGCAGAAGTTGTGTTCATTGTTAGTGAAGTAGTGGGCAAACCTCCTTGCAACATGTACATGCGGCTTGACTGAGGTTGATTTTGATTTTGATGTTGATGTTGAGGTTGAGGCTGCGGCTGAGGCTGAGGCTGAGCTCGGGCAGTGACATGTGCTAGCGCTTGCTGCTGCGACGTACCAAAGGCGCCCTGCAATGAGTTCCAATGATACCGAAAAGAAAACATTAATTAGTATCCTCCCCACAAATACGAAAACAAAGCATTATACCAAAGTATTGAGCGATCGATCTCATGCCCAATTTAATTAATTTTGACTAACCTATAAACATCCATGACAGACTACTAAACGTGGCATCAACGAAATGAAATCAAGAACTCATACAACGTACTAGTTTAGTACATTATTGCATGCTGCAAGATGAAAGAGTTGATGTGTTTTTGCTATGTACGTCTTTCGAATTCGCATTTAGGAAAGAAGGACATTCTACTTTGCCGGTGCACATGGATTAAGCAAGAGACGAATGAAAACTCAACAACTACACGACATCTAGTAAACCTTGCAGGAATTTAGGCCTCTTTACCAGTTATGCTAAGTTTTAAATCCGTAACCTCCCTTAATGTCAACTTGATGTAACCATCACTCCTTTTTGTCCATTCCTCTTGTCACATGAATCTTGCATTTTTTGAGCAATTCTTAGATACTAGATGGATTGAAATGGTAAAATCTATTAAGTCTAACTTTCAAAACATGCTAATTGAAAATCAAGATACATTAATCATTATAAATTTATACAACCTACCTACAAAAATAAGAAGCCCCAAATTATACCCTAATCACATAGCAATTCAATTCAATGGGCAATTTCATCTACAAAATCTGCAAATTAAATCAGATGATTAACTTAAATTCCATTTCACAATTCAATACCTGAGGCGGGAACAGCCCAGGGGACTCGAGCAAGCTCGCCGGGCTGAGTCCGGGAGGGATCGTAAACAGCTGTGCCTGAGTAACCACCAGGCCCGGCGGCCGGCTCTGCTTGAACCGTAAATCGCCGCTTCCGATCGCGCCCTCGCTGGTGGCCGGGGATGACATGGCGCCGGCGAGGAGCTGGGAGAATGAGCGGCAGTCGGACTCAGCATCGGTATCGGCGAAGAAGCTGGAGACGAGCGTCATCGGGCCCGGGCTCGACCCGAACAACGCTTCCATTGAACCCCTCGGTGGGAGCGCAATCGTCGGTCTTTGTGGCGCCGGCGGAGGCTTTGTGGACGATAAGGCGTCGTTTTCCGCCATCGATCAGGTAAAAATAAATAAAAATTGGTTCTTCTTTTTCGATTTTATTGGCAAATCCTTATTTTGTAGTGGGTGGGAAAGCTGTTTGGTTGTTTGGATGCTTTCTACTGCTTCTGTGCTGCCATTGGTGGATCGGAGAAGAAAATAGAGCAAGCTTTTTCCTTTTTCCCTTTTTCCCTTTTTCCGTAATTTGCAATCTGTGTGTGTTGTGTGGGAAGGAGAAGATATTTGCGAGTAATTGAGATTGGGAGAGAGGTGTGTAAAATTGTCAAAACGTGGTTTGTCTGTCTGTGAAATTCTCTCTGGAATTTGGTTGGAGAGAGAGAGAGAGAGCGCAAAGTCTACGCCGCAGCTCCGTGGAAGAAGAAGTGGCGGCCTGTCTTTTTCCTTTTTATAATTTTCCTGTTGGACAAAACTATCTGGAATTTTCAGTTGGTACCCCCAACTTTCTGGGAATTCCGAATAATCTGCTGAAACTTTTCGTTATTCCCTGGAGTACTTTTGACTCTTTTTTTTAATAGGTAAAAATGCGAGTTCAGCCATACCTAAAACTCGATAGCCGGATAATTCGTTAGATGGAAAACCATCCATACAAACAATGCACAATAACAAAAATCATCAAAGATGAAAGAAAAACTCAATCAACTCATACAAGACGTCAACCAGCCGAAAAGTCGATGGAGAATCAAGACGTGCCATGAGTGCCAAGAGCGCAAGGGAGTGAAAAGACACATGACAGTACCCCAGTCGGAAAGGGCGACTCCTGAGGATGTATGTAGCGCTGACGTTGCCCCCATCTAAATTGAGGATCTTCGAAGACCACGAACATAACCACAATCCTTTCTTGATCAAATAAGATGTCCGATATTGCAACCCAACACAGAGCAAACGCACCACACCTAATCACTGACCCAACGCCAGAAGACTGGGCAAATACAGGCAAAAAGAGAAGATCGCTCAACCGACGAAAATGTGACGGGACTCCCGAAACCAAACAGGACGTTCGAGGAGCACTATTATTCCTTATTTATATAATATTTTCGAGAGCCTAAGGAGATTTAGTATACGCCCTTTTGAGTGGAGTTTAGAGCACTTACTAAATTTTAATCAAACTCTTTCGGAATTTTAATAATTATATATATAAGGAAGAATCAAAATATATATATATATATAATTACCATTTAATATATATATAAATATAATGTAAGCCATACCTTTTCTTTCTTTCTTTTAATTTTTTTTATGTGTGCTTACGAACTTGGCGTACAAAGATGAAATCAACCCTTGCACGACAAGGGATGTCAGGCGAACTGAGTCCACCAGCTGAAGCTTTGCGTGCAAGGATCAAACAATCCTTGCAGGCCAAGGAGAATCCAAGCACAAGGCAAGCCAAGGAGGATCCCCCGCAGCGACGAGGCAGGGACGACGACTGAGTGCACAAATCGGGCACGAGAAGGCAGACAAAGGATGAGACGGGGAGGAATCAACAAGCAAGGCAGAGGAGGCAAATGTTCTTGTCTTGTCTTGCTCGTTTCTCCTTCCGTCTTCTTCCTTGATCCTTCCTTATGCTCTTTAAGCTTCATATCTTAGCTTTCCTATGTATCCTTTAGCTTAATCCTTAGGAATATGTATAAATAGGCATAAAACGCATAGATTCCAAACATTGCAACTTTAAAGGCAATGATCATACTTTACGATAAAAACCTAACTAAATGCAGCCTAAATGAATTAAGAATGACCTATAAAACCTATACAAATCATGCATTATCAAATCCCCCACACTTACCGTTTGCTAGTCCTTGAGCAAAAGCACTTTGAAACATAGTCATTGTATCAAACAAACATAATCATTCATGAATTAGCCTTCTTTTTGAAAAAAAAATCTTAAACAAGTGCAAACAATGGTAAATTAGACAAATGTTCTAGCATGTACATGTGTGATCAAGTAGTGTGCATGCTTTACCAATGACCTCTTGCCCTAGTGGTAAGAGTGAGGTGCTTCCTTGTGCCTCACTACCATGAAGTCAAGGGTTCAAATCCCACTAGGAGCAATTTGTGCTATAGTGGGTACTCATGCCTTGGTTTATCTTGGCATGGGTGAGTCTGTCTTGCGGCTTGCCGCTTGGCTTACCCGGCTCGAGTGCTTTGCAGGCTAGTGCTCGACCCGTGGAGGATTAGTCGATAACCTCGGAACCTCCACGTCATCAAAAAAAAAAGTAGTTTGCATGCTTTATCTATCCAACCTCACAGGGAATATGTGCAACTCTTTTCTTTATACAAAAATCATCTTAAGTATTGACATTTATATAACATTATCTCCACCTAATACTTTAAAATAAATAAGCAATATCATGAGGACTTTCGCTCAACGGAAGACTTCAAAGAAGACTCCATTCGACGGGGTTGTAATGGGGTTTGGTATGAAAATAATGGCAAGAATTATATTTGGCTATGCGGTGCTTTGATCAATTTCGGGAACTACGACATACTTCCATATAATCCCACCATAGAGAAAACAACTCAAAAATATCACAAGCTTCCATAATCTTTAATCACAAACTTTCTTAACTCATATTTTTATCCAACTCTGACAAATGAAATGACTAAGGCTCTTTATTGGGAAGAAAGTTACCTTATTTTGGCTATGCTTCTCGCTAAATATGCATAATATTTTTTCTATATATATTTCTTTTCTTTTTTAATTTTTTTCTCTCTTTTTTTCCTTTAGAGCCACCTATGAAGTACAATGTGAGGAAATAAAGCATATAACATTACAATTTACAACTCTTTTTGAAACACTTTGACAATAATGCATAAGCTACTAGCTTTTTCCTTTTCTCCAAATGACAAATCAATCACCAACTCTAATCCTAATTCCCAGAGGGTTAGGTTCATTATCGGTTAGGGATAAATTATATTTTTGTGGAGCTTTCGAAAGAAACAGGCTGGCTCAAATTGACTTCAAACTAAGGTATAACATAGGGTAGATATGGATAAAATGTGGCTAAGAGAAATTTGCCTCAATCATATGATAATTATAAGCAATGAACATGTACGACGGGTCTCAATAATAAATAACTATGCCAATACTCAGAGATTAATGCACAAGAAGAGTAAATCACACAATAAAAGCAAAGGGAATGTATATAACCCCTTTAAGGCTAAAAATTCTCGCTAGGACAAGTTTTTGTTGGATTTCAATCATGCCTAGAAACTTAGATCGTACATGCTCAATTACGTCCACTTAATATGTTTTACTTAAAAAAAATTAAGGCTAATTCATCCAAACTAGTTTTGGAACTTAAATGATCAATATTTTATAAAAACATTTCAAGGACTAAGATGGGTATTTGAATAATGACACAATTTAATGCAAATATGAATGATATTTTTGGTATTTTGACATTTTTTTATTTTTTATTTTGATTTTCTAATGCATAATAAAGTGCTGAAAATAAACATGAAATGCATGCAAAATTTTGAAATATGCTCTAAAATGTAAAAACTAGACTTAAGACGAACCCTTCTTCCCCCACACTTAAACTTTTCATTCTCCTCAATGAATGAAAACAATAAGAGAAAAATAAAAATATAAAGAAAATAAAAGACACAATAATTAACGAAATGCACCCAATAGATTCTAATTAGATTAAAAAGGCCATAAAATTTATCATACTCATCTTGATAGGTTCAAAACAACGAAAAAAATATTTTTAAGTCTCTGTATAAGAAAACGGAATAGGTCTGTTTTTAAATCGAATTCAAATATATACCGGAATTTGTTTTGAAAGGAATAAAATAAACAAAATATTTGTCCCAAAGGCCATTTACATAAATCTATTTACTATTTGTCCACTCTAATCCTACTTTTAAGTAATTTTCCAAAATATTTTCATAATAACTGAACTACCCTCTTTTTATTTTTCCCCAAATCCCGTTCATCCTCGGATCTTTATCCTCGCTCTCTCCCACTCCTGCAGCGACATCTCCGGCGAGCTGCACCACCTCGCCACCGTTTCGGCGGTGGATGACGGGGAATCTACGAAGGCAGAGAATCCCGATGCCGCGTTGTCGGATCTGCACGAGCCTTGCCAGGGGTTCCTGCTGCGAGATAGCTTCTCTACGGAGATTGTCGAGCGTATTTCGCCTGAGTATCTCCAACCGACGGTGAAGATCTGTGTTGATGGTCTCTAGTCGCCGTCGATGGTGGTTAAGAGATCAGTCGCCGCGAAGCTCCGCCTACTCACGAAGATCCGCCGCCGTGAAGCTCCACGAAGCTCTGTGGAAGCAAGAGAATGCCGTGAAGGCGCTGCTCAATTTGTCACTCCATCAAGAACAATAAGACGCTGATTGCAGCCAAATAAAGGGGGAGAGAGCTATTCAAATGGCAGAATTACAGTGGTGAGATTTTTTGTTAACAAAAACATAATTGTAGTGTGAAAAATTAGTTGTAGATTTGCAGAGAGATTGGTGGAGTAGAAACTGTACATGCAATTGAATAAGATTGATGATTATTTACTTGCATTTTTTTTAGCATGAATTTTGGTCTATTTGACCAGATTTATAGTTCACCTACAGACCATTTTTTATGTGAAGTGGGTAGATATTCTAATTATGGTATTGTTTTAAACTAAAATGAACCAAATGGTTAAAGATTTTGAGTGGTTTTGATGAATCAGTCATTTGAAATTGATTTTTTGCACTCAAACAAATTATATTTTTTTTAAATACTTTTGAGAAATGTGTAATAAGCTTCATGCTTCCCTTGCCTTAAGGTTTTCCTTTGGTTACATTGTCTATGACCTTGTTTTTATAGTAGTTACAGTGTCTATGGCCCTGTTTTTATAGTGGTGACAGTGTCTATGACCCTGTTTTTATAGTGGTGACAGTGTCCATTACCCTGTTTTTATAGTGGTGACAGTGTCTATAACCCTATTGTTATTTTGGCTACAGTGTTTATGACCTTCTAACCCATTCATATATTAAAGGAGAACTGTCACAACATGTATTTTGGCTTCTCATTAGCCGGTAATTGAATGTGGCATTCTGAAACTAGCCCTTCTTCTGTGAAATGTAAGATGAGATTTGTTACCTATTTAGCCGACTTTTCTTTTTATGCTGTACTTGTTCAGGATCATTGACTTCCAAATTGGGGATTTGCAATTGCTGTCGAGGTATATATTGCAATTCTCGATTCTTCCTTTTTAGATTTTTCTTTATTTGTTTCTCTATGTGATGGAACTCAATTGGAACCAGTCAGATTTTTAGCACTTGATTGGAGCTTTGATGAATTTTCAAGTTAATTAATGAGTCCGATTCACAATTGCTCAGGTTCTTGATTCTTCTTTTTTGGAGGTGACGACTCTCACCATCATGCATGCTTTGCCTCGTGAGGTGAATTTACTCAATCTTTTTCTCTCTAATACACAAGTATAAATATTACCAAATGAAGCACTTGAACTCCATTTTTTTATGTATCCATATGTTATTGTCAGGTTGATCTGGTTGTTTATAATATGCTTCATGAAGATCCCGGTAATGTGAGCTACTTTGTTGTTAGTGGTCTTTCTGATCAGATTAGAGAACTCTGGGAATCTATTGAAGAAGAATGAACTGCAGGTACATTTTCATTGATTGTACTATTATAGATACATGTATGTATGATATGTATATACTATATAGTGAAGATAATATATGTTTAAGAAATAAACAGTGGAGATAAAATCCCATTCAAGTAGTTAAGATTATATTCTGTTTAACTAAATTAAGAAAATTATTTAAAATAATTAGAATTGATAATTAATCAAAGTTATTCTAAGAAAATGCCATGTGGTGCAGCTCAAATTTCCTTTACTTTAGTATGATTATATTGATTGATATTGATTTAAAGGGGTTTGTTCTAAGGCCTTAATTTTTTCTCATTTGTATAAGAAAAAAAAACGAGGAAATGATGTGTGAAGAAGGAGAGGAGATACTTATCAACCCAGTGTAGTCCCGCTTTGTCCGGGAGTTAATATGTACACTCACAAGGGTCAGACAGAAAACTGAAATTCAGCTATGTGACAAAAATAACTGAATTTAAGTGTATCTCAATATCAACACACAAACCATTGATCGAAGGATGCAAGTTTTCTGTTGTTTATGTTCCTCGACGACTTTATTTTTTTAGCTACTTTGTTTTGAACAAATGTAATGTTATAATGTATCTCAAGATCATATAGCTAACTCTCTAATGAACTTTTTTTTTATCTGTGGTTTTCTAGGATCCCTTTGACATGAGAATGATCCTTTGTGATGATAAGCTGAAGGATTTGTTTGATGTTGACTCCTTCCGTGGATTTTCGATCGCAAAGCTACTTTCATCTCATTTCATCAAGGCAGAGAAGGGATAATAGCTAAACACCTGGTTGTGAGCTTATGTAGGTAGTAGGTGAGCAACTTTGTTTGAAAGCTCGAAAGCCCTTGGCCAGCAATCAACTAACCTTAATCTTTACAAAAATTGGATATCATTTGGATTGTTGAATGATGGTAAAATGTATAAACCACACTGAATTAGTTTTTTCAGCAAGCTACCTCGCTCCTACTGACATGCTCTTTGGTCTTGAATGTAAGTAGATGGATTCTTTATGTTGTTAACAAAATTTGTAAAAAGGACACCTTTGTTTTTTGTGCTTTTGGATGTAAGTTGGTTTTCAAAATAGGCTGTGAACCTAAAACTCCATGTTTTCAGCTTCTAAATTCACTTTAAGCTTCCAGTTCGATCTATGTTTTGCACGGAACTTCTTGATCATTTCTTCTATGTACAAGTATATGGATCTGTTTACTATTCACATTTCTTCCCGTTTATTTCAAGCATTATACTTTTTGATTAGATGTTGATGTTTGAGCCAATTTTGGTTGATCTCATGTGTTGTCATATGAGGTGTTATATTGTTGTAAGAAACAACGCCTGATTTTCAAATCTTGGACGTGAGTTTGTTTGTGTAGTCCATGGAGCTGTAATGAGTGGTTGGTTATAGCTTCAACGATAATTTTTGTATGGTATGAGTGTAAGACCCGGGGTCTTAAGAGGCGCCAGCCCATGCCACCTAGCCCTCTCAGGTCCGTTGTCCTCACTTGGAGCCTGAAAAGGAAGAGCTCTTGTGACATAGGTAGGGCTTGAATCAGTTATAAATCACTCCCAACATCCTTATGATATCCAATGTGGGACGGGGGTGTTATAATCTCCCCCACGTAAAGCATTGACGACCCCGTCAGGCCCAAGGGACTTCCCTCCGGGATAAGACCCGAGGTCTTAAGAGGCACCAGCCCATGCCACTTAAAGCACTGACAATATGCCCGGAGTCGGATCTGATACCATCTGTAAGACCCGAGGTCTTAAGAGGCACCAACCCATGCCACTTAAAGCACTGACAACCCCGTCAGGCCCAAGGGACTGCCCTCCGGGAGGAGCATACCCGAGCATACTGTCAGCGCACCTCCGAGCCCGGAGTCGGATCTGATACCATCTGTAAGACCCGGGGTCTTAAGAGGCGTCGACCCATGCCACCTACCCCTCTCAGGTCCGTTGTCCTTACTTGAAGCCTGAAAAGGAAGAGCTCTTGTGACATAGGTAGGGCTTGAATCACCTATAAATCACTCCCAAACATCCTTATGATATCCGATGTGGGACGGGAGTGTTACAATGAGTGTATGACCGTATGAGTAACAGGTAAGAAAAACCCCTAATACTTGTAACTTTCCTTACCTGATTCACCAGAAAAATGTCCAGGAAAGATGATCTTCTGACTTCCAGCTACTGCTCTTCTCACCTTGCTGTTGACACCGCAATGTTTGGTGTCAGTGGAGCTTTTGCAACCGTCTTTGAGACATAAAGACACCCCAAAAATCTAAAGTGATTTTTGGGGTAAGAGCTGAATGTGTTTAAATAGTCCATGTAAAGACATAAAGACAACAACTATAATATCAATGGTTTTTTTTATACAAATTATCTATGGTCCTTTGATGAATCTTGAGTTACCTATGAATGCATTTGTTAATGCTAATTTTTTTCATGGGCATAAAAAATTGTTGATTGATTTGGTAGAACTTTGTTGATTGATTTGGTAGAGTATATTGTTTAGATTTTTATTTGGTTATTCCTTTTTTTGGTCGAAATTTATTTGATTATTCCTTAGTATTTTATATTTTGTTTTTCTTTTTTTTTCCCTTCGCACACGTGTCATAGGCGCCGGAATTTCAGTAGTAGTCTCTTAATCACGAAGAAACTAAAAGATGAGGAACATTGTACACCAGGAGTCTTTGGGGTAGTTTCATTAGGGCAATTTTATCGGTGGGTTACTATGCACCGATACTACCAAATTTAGTATTAAAATATTGCAATAGTGCTTTGTGCGATACTACGGAGATCCTTCGGAAGTATCGATACTAGAAGATGAAAAGTAACGTCCACATCAGTGAGTTGGATTGCATTTGAAATTTTCGGATTATCCAAAGCCAAAACGATGTCGCTTTATACGGTCCAACACCAACACGCAGCGTTTCTCCTTCTTGCAATCCTGCAATAAAGGGGACACGTGTCGCGACTGGATTGGACTGCAGGAAGTGAGGGGCATCTTCCAACACGTGTCACCCGGTGGACGGCTATGATTTAATGCTGACCATATTTGTTTTATATGTTTAAATTCATTTTTGGGCATTAAATATGTAAAAAAAAAACAAAAAATTTACCAAACTACTAGATTCATTTTTATCTACATATAGACATCAATTTTGAATATGTTTGCATATATTTTAAAAAAAATATTTCTCTTCGATTATAAATATACAAAAAATGATCCAAAAAATTAAATTATAATTATGGAACATTTTAGAACATTTTATAATAATAAATGAATATAATAATGTAATCGAGAATGAAAAGAATTGTTGGAGAGGGGTATATTGAAAAAATGAGTGGGTATGAAAAGATAGGTTTTGAGATACTAGGGATGCTATTGATAAAGTGAGAAAAATGAAAATGGGATGCTAGGATGATGTGGCGGAAAGAGAAGAATATATTAGTATGTCTAGTATCTCTAAGGTCATGTTTATAAAGGGATACTAAGGATACTAGGAATACTAATAGTTTTTTCTTCTCCCCGCCACATCATCCTATCATCTCATTCTTATTTTTTCCACTTTATTAAAAGCACCCCTAGTATCCCAAAACCCATCTTTTCATACCCACTCAATTTACAAATATACCCATCCTTAACAATTATTTCCATTCTTCATTATATTATTATATTAATTTATTATTATTAAAATATTAATATTAAATTAATATTATTTATAAACGAAATAGTGCAAACTATATATAACAAAAAAAAATGACATTAATTAAATAAACAAAAGGACGTTACAACAAAGACAATGTATAAACTTTAATTTAGAATTTTTTCAATAACATAACGTAATTCGGAAAGCGAAAAATACTAATTGCCTCCACGATTGGCCCCAAATTTTTGCCAAATATGTTCCTTCAAGTCTTCCCTAAGCCAGCGGTGTGTACCACTATCGGGAAGTTGTTGCCTCCTCCGGATATACTCGCGCATAGCCTCCGATGTTGAGGCCGACCACGTCCATGTGGAGTTGTCTACTGGGACTGGTTCGCCACTTATTCCTTCGTCAATTTGCGGAATCTCATAATCATGATGAGTATAATGTTCTCGCTCGTCTTCCATGAGCATATTGTGCAAAATGATGCATGTTCTCATGATCTTCCCAAGCAACACTAGATCCAAGACATTGCAGGGTTTCGAACTATTGCGAAACGAGCTTGCAACACACCAAAGGCCATTTCCACATCTTTGCGAACGGAAGCCTGGTGTTGGGCAAATAACTTCATCTTCATGCCTTGGGGAGACTTTGGGGATTTCACAAATGTAGCCCATTCCGGGTAGATCCCATCCGTAAGGTAATACCTCATGATGTACTCGTGTCCCCTAACAGTGAAATTCACATTCGGAGCTTTACCTTGTAAAATATCATAAAAAATAAAGAATCGATCAAGAACTTTAATATCATTATTAGTACATGGGACTCCGAAGAAAGCATGCTAGATCCATAGGTCGTAGGATGCAACTGCCTCGAGTATGATTGTCGGCTGATTATGATCTCCACGGGCAAATTGACCTTTCCAGGCAGTTGGACAATTCTTCCATGCACAATGCTTACAATCAATGCTGCCCAACATCCCAGGAAAGCCACGAGACTCCCCTACACTTAGAAGTCGTTGGAAGTTTGCCGCATTTGGACGTCGAAGATACTCCTCTATGAACAAGTTGCAAATTCCGTCAATGAAATGTGATAAGCACAATCTTGTAGTGCCCCCAAATAACCGTAGATATTCATCACAAGCATTGGTGGCAAGCCCATAGGACAAAGTGAAAATTGCGCTTGTCACTTTCTGCAGAGCGGAGATGCCCATCTTGCCTGTGTAATCTGGGCGTTGTTGAAAGTATTGCATTTCCGACTCCAATCGCCGAAGAATGCGATTAAAAACCCCCTTACTCATTCGAAACCTGCGACGGAAGACCTCTTCTAGGTATGTTGCAACCTCCGCAAAGTAATCGTCGGACAACTGGGCACGACTTCTCTCCCTTCCTCACTCAATTTGGGTACGACGACATCTAGTTCGCGAACTTTCAGGTGGTTGGTACGCTTGTTGCTTCACAAGAGCTGGAGCTTCCAATTCATGAAGGATCGATTGAAGCTTAGCTATGCCATCATCAGAGCTACTGATTGAAAGAAAAGAGTTTGTGTTTGAGGAGTTTGATTCGGAATTAGACATTTAGAGAGATTGTGAGAGGCAGATGATTGTTGTGATGTTTCTGAAAGGATACAATGCCATCTTATATAGCAATCCTACACTCACATGCAAGCTTCCTATGTAAGATTCCCTGACAGAAGTGGACGAACCATTATCACATGCAAGTTGTAAAGTTAATGGAAGTGACAACACCATTCTACAAGCAAACAAAGTCTGCATGTCTCGAACACTGAAGTCGGATGTGCAACACTCTACCACAACCCAACAAAACATTATCACATGGTCAACAGAAAATTACTTATATCTTGAACACTATACTCGGAAGTGACAACACCCTTCCACAACAAAACAAAGATTTTTCAAATTGAAGCTGAAATTTCATTAATCAAAGTACACATTACAAACCATGCATTACAACATAAGAAACATGCATTAACAAAAGGAAACATGCATTAGCAAAAGGAATCATGCATTAACAGAAGAGCGAGATAACAAACTCCTTGATCAACTTCATTTTTGCCTTGACAACTCCTTGATCAACTTCATTTTGAGACTCTCAAGCTCCGGTGGAAGATTTGGTTGTGCCATGAGGCTGGTAAGCATGTCCATCTTCTTCGCTTCCATCTCCATCTTCTTCGCTTCCATGTCCATCTTCTTCGCTTTTAACTTCCATCTGTTTCACTCTCTCATATCCTTGCTGCTTCTCCCTCTTGCGGGTCTCCTTAGCTATCAACTCATAGATTCTCCTGAACTTTTCAGCTCTCTCTTGCTCTAGTTGGTCAGAAATCTGTTGAACATTTGCTTGATCGGAAGACATAGCTTCCTTTCCGTTTCTTTTAGACTTCTTAATTCCCATTGGATGCTCTATAGGATTGACAGTGAAAACACTTGTAGAAGTATCTGAACTTGGGGTATCCCCTCCACCAGAAGAGCAAGATCTTTTGGAGCTCTCACTGCTTGCATTGCATCGATTGATTTTTTCTAAGTAATCGACACTCCACTTGGGCTCATCACGTAACACTTTCCATACATGTTCTTCTCTGAAATTCTTCCCATCACTCTTAGAGGCATAGAGTTGATTTGCTCTAATAAGGATATCATTATCCGACTCACCAAATGCTCGCATACGAGTTGCCTCCTGAAAACAACCAACAAGACATTAAGGTTGATTTTTTTGCCACCTTGCCTTACATTTAGATATTTCTCTTTTCACTTGGTGTGGTTTTCTATACTCCTCGTATAAAGCTCCAATCCTAGCCCAAAATGCTTGCGAGTCTTGGTCTGTGTTGGTGATCGCGTCAGTGGATATGTTAACGAAAGCGCTAACCAGAAGATTATCGTCTTCCACCCCACAGTAGGTGCGAGGACCACGAACTTCTTAACACCTTTCACAACTTCACCACGACAACGAGCACCACCACGACCTCCACCACAAGAACGACCTCGGCCACTAGAACCGCCACTACCACCAGTTGAGGGGTTGCCAACACATAGTTGGGTGCTATATGTTGGGATGGACTGGGAGTGTTGTGCATATTCAATTCTAGAGGTGATTGGGGTAAAATTTTCTATGTTTGAAGAGATAACTTGGGAGTAATATGCTAGATCGTATTAAGAAGAAAGTGACATATTACCCAAGCTAGAGAAAAAGACATCTTCAGAAGGATTCTGGGATGGATCCATGGTAGGAAAGATGGTAAAGATAGTGAAGATGGTGAAGTAGTGTGTGTTAGGTGTTGGTAAAGGTATGTATTTATAGCCAAAACTACTCATATCAACTTCCTCCTATTAACAAATATTTTTTTTAATAATTATGAACTTCATTTCTTGCATTATTTATTATTTCAAATTATTCCATAATTATAATTCAATTTTTTGGATTATATTTTGCATATTTATAATCAAAGAGAAATATTTTTTAAAAAAATATAGTCAAACATATTCAAAATTGATGTCTACATGTAGATAAAAACGAATCTAGTATTGTGATAATTTTTTTTGACATTTTGTTTCCCGAAATATTGCTTTTATTGTGTAAAACAATTACACCCCAGGAAAAAAATCCACACCGTCCATCAACATACACGTGTTGTCCTCTGCCGCTGATCTCTTGTCGTCCACTCCGAGCATGACAGGTGTCCCTGTGCACAACACATTTCAGGCGCACCCGCTGCAAGTTGCAACCCGTGTCCCACCACTTTATCTCCTAGTATCGATACTTTGGAAGAAGCTCCCTAGTATCCCAACCAGCACTGTTATAATTTTTTATTAATAAAATCTGTAGTATCTCTCTACAGTAAAGCCCCGATAAAAATGACCTAATATCCCTTGATAAATATGACCTTATACACTTGTTTCGTATGCTAAAAGCACTACGTGATACGGAGTATCTTCGGGTGGTCTTTTGATATCTTGCCATGTACCTTCCTCACCCAAAAAAAAACTAAAATCTGAAAAAAAAAAAAAGAGTAAAACTTAGGGTGAATGGTCCGGGTATGTATGGTTGCAAAAATAAACAGTTAAAAAAGAAGTAGAGTGGAGGTTTTTTTTAATCAGGTGAAATAGATGTATGGATGACAAAAAGTAGTTAAAAGTGGTTAAAATTTTGAGTTAAAAAAAGGGTGATTTAGGTAACTAGTCACTTTTGAAAATGTAATTAGGTAATTAGCCATCTCCAAAATAAAATTAGGTGGGATAGTCACCCCATCCTAATAGAGTAGTAATGGTCAATGGTCAACTGTTTGACCGCCGACCGGGCAATGGTTGACCATTGACCGGTCAACTGTTGACCAACTCATTCAGATTTTTTTTAACAATTGATGCCGCTTTTTTATGCCACTTTTTTATTTCATTTTTTTTACCGTGATGCCTTTTTTTCGATGTCATTTTTTACCGTGATGCCATTTTTTCAAAGTAATGTTTTGATGCCGTTTTTCAAAGTAGTGTTTTGATGCCAAATTTTTAATGACATTTTTTCTTTAATGTGATGCCACTTTTTAAAGTAATGCTTTGGCGCCATTGTTCTAATGTAATTATTTGATGTCATTTTTTTTATTATATTTTATTTTCGCTTTGATGCCACTTTTCTAATGAAATAGTTTGATGACACTTCTTTAATGCCATTTTTTTCAAACCTTGATGACATTTTTTGTTTAATGTGATGTCACGTTGACCATTGATTCCATTTTTTTTACTGTTGACTATTGATGACACTTTTTTTATGTCAAATTTTTTATGATATTTTTTTTTATCATGATGCCATCTTTTTTCAAAATAGTGTTTTGATGACATTTTTTCTTTAATGTGATGCCATATTTTTTCAAAGTAGTGTTTTGATGCAATTTTTTAATGTAATTATTTGATGCCACTTTTTTAATCAAATCGTTTGATGCCATTTTTTTTAATTTAATCAATTGTATATCGATATATTTTCATCGATTCTACTTTTATTCTCCGATGACACGTTTGTGATTACACTTTATTGATGCAATCACCTTTGGTGACATGCTTATTACATTTTTATTCTTGGATGACACAAGAGCGTAAAATGTGATTAAACTTGATTGATGACATCTTTGATTGATGATTTTTATTTATTGATGAAATGGTTTTATTGGTTTAATATAGGGTGAATTTTGTTATCTTAATGGATTGATATGATATTATAAAACCACCCACTTTCTCCCCTCTCTCCATTCAAATACTTTGATGCTACTTTTATAATGAAATGGAATTCAATTATCTCCAAACGAGAGTCAATCTAAATCAATGATTGCATCTTGAATCCTGTCAGCAACAACAATGTGAACGAATTCAATTATCAATTTGCTTTCTTTTTTGAAAAGAGTAAAAGAGCATCACACAGATGGAATCAACAGTTCATAAGAAACGAATACTAGCCAAACTCTTTCTCATATATATATATAAGCATGCATCTTATATTCTTATTGCATATCCTTTCAGTTCCGATAAGCAAGCATGCCATAAAACGAAGGCCAAGAACCGAAGTTTGGAAGCTAGATTTTTACTCTTTGCTTCAGTTTCTTCCCAAGCAATGTTAGTCTTCTATTCACAGTAAAATTTTCATCTTTCTGCCCTAGTTTGTCCAGGTAGAATACGATCTTCTTCAGGGTCATCAGTACTTCCTCACTCTCAGGGCCAAACTCTTTCTCCTGGATCGCCAGCACCCTCTTCAGTTGCTCGAGTAGCTTGTTATCGTCCTCACCCAATCTTGCTTGAATTGAAATCAGACGGTCGAGCACCTCCCCTACAACAAGTTTTTCAGAGGAATTACGAATTAATATTAGCTACTAGTTAACGGGATGAGTTTTTAATAAGAAACGAATAGTTATCCAAATTGAAATGATGCTAAAATGCAACAAAAATACAGCAGATCAAGTGCACGTGACAGCTCAGATACTTCAATCAGATCATGAACAATATAGTATAAGATTTCTCACAGTAGAGCCAAATTATTACTATTAATTAAAAAAAAAGCTTTCAGGGAAGGGAAAAAACAAAAAGATCCAAACCTTCTTAATTACAAGTTTCATGACGAATCTCCACAAAACTGAAACCATAAACTTCATACATTGCTGTCGAAGATATGAAATAGGTAGCAGATTATTTGGCATCTTAACAAATATCACATTGCAAAAATATTCATCAATTGGATCCAAACCACTTTCTCACAAGTCCTAACTCCTAGCTTGGTTAATACATCGATTTCTCACAAGGACCTAGTTATGAGTTTCACACAATTACACTGAAATCAATTACATTCGTAAAGAGACCTCACCTAAACTTGGCCTCTTGCAGCTGCAGAATGCAAGATGCTTGGCCTCTTTCTACCCAAGAAGTTTTGCTGGAATGAAGAACATGTAATTCATAGGGCTGTCTCTTCTGAAGGGGATACACTACTTATGCTAGATGCTTGTATTCAAGACTGTCTCATCCTAGACATCATTTGTCTAAATGCATATTCCACCATCTATTTGTTCAGTTACATTCTCACAAATGAATCATGAACAAATCAATCCACCTCACCAGAAAAGTGCATATCCACAAAAAAATAAATCCCAACTGAAAACACACAAATACTCGTCTCCAAACTGAAAACAATAGCCTCTAAAACTACTCCATTCTGGGCTAAAAGGGTAATTTCGAGAGGAGGAAGGGTGAAAGAGCCATGGGTCGGACCTCACCAGCAAAGATGGGGTTAAATCAACAACTGGGAAGAGGGGAATAGGAGGAAGCTACAACAAACGGATCAAAATTGACTAGATCATATAACCATAGATGCTATCTATATATCAGTTTTAGAGTTCCATTAATAAATCTACAAAATCTGACTGGAAATGCAGATACAACACATGAATGCAACAAAAATGAAGAGCAAAAATAAATGAGGGATGAAGGACAACAGTACCAATTCGAGGAGAGCTTCTCGCATGTGTCTTTCACTTCCTTGATGGGGCAACCTCTGCTGATGCCGAGAACTATAAAAAATTGAGCAAATGAGCAACATTAATCAACATCAGCAGAAGCACGAATCAACATAATTGAATCAAAATACTCAACTAGTAATCAATAAATAAAAACCAAAATTGTTCAGGCTAAGCAAGAAATCAATCAGCTAATAATCAACCAAAATTGTTCAGGCCACCTCTTACTCAGCTAATAATCAACCAAAATTGTTTAAGCTAAGCAAGGGACGAACAGATTAGGATTTTAGAAATCCTCTATAGCGTTTCAGAAATCGAATGAATCCAGATTAGGGTTTCAGAAATCGAATGAAGCTAAGAGCAAGGGAGGAGCAGAAATATACAATCGCCAGAAGAGGATGGTGGAGGAGAGGATGGCGGCGAAGTGGACGGCGGCGACGAATGGAGGCGAAGACGATGGCGCCGAAGAGAGGAGATGGCGAGGATGACCAGTTGCGAAGGGGATGGCGGTGAAGAGAGGAGATGGAAGAGGAGTCAGCAAAGGAGGAGGGTCCGGTGATGGAGGCGGCCGGGTGAGGAGATGGTGATGGAGCCGCTGCTGGAGAAAGAAGGTTGGATCGCCAGGAGGAAGGAGCAATCGTGTGAGGGAGGAGATAGGAAGGCTAAAGAGGCTAAAAAATTTTCAAGAAGGGTTAGAACGGCTAAAATTTTTTTAAGGTGGCTAATTACCTAATTAAATGTTGAAAGATGTATAAAACACCAAATTTTCTCTAAAAAAAAACTAATGGAAGGAGCTTTTTTGTGTTTAAATTTTTAACTACAAAAATCAATACTCTTTTTGCATTGTTTATTTATTTATCACAATTAAAACACCTTTATATTTCATATGGAGATTATATTATTTAAATTTTGAACTACTTTTAGCAACCGTTTATAAATTTTACCTATTTATAATTTTAGTTAGTTAATTACTATGATACCCCGAAACTCCATTTCATAGCGGTTTCGCGTTTCTACATATCAAGAAACTCCGAAACTCCGGGGAAACACCTCAGAAACGTTTCTGAGAGCTCAGAAACTTTGACCGTTTCGTTGACCAAAAAAGTCAGAAACTTTGACCGTTTCCGTTTGGTCAGAAACGTTTCTGACTTGCCAAATGACGTTTCCACTAATTTTGTAGTTAAAAAATAAAAAATAAAATCAAACCCTAAATCATACTTCCCCTTCTTTTCGTCTGAAACCCCCGTTTCCTTCTATCCTTGCCGCCTACTTCTCCATTTTCAGTCTTCCCTCCTCTCACTTGCTCAGTGCTCTCTCCCTCTAAGCTTTCTTCGGTAAACCCTCACTTGTAGAACTTTCTTTTGATAAGCCAAAACTTAAGGATGAGTTAGCTAAGTAAAAGATTGATGTTGGATTGATTATTTTGTGTTTTTCTTGATTATGTTGTTATTTTAAAACTAAGTTACTTTATTTTGTTGGTTTGCAAGACATTTAATATATTTGACATGTCTGTATTGATTTCTGTTAAGGAGCAAGGACACTATTTACCACAGTATTGAACATTTTAATTTGTAGCTTTAATGATGCATTCAGTGTGTATCACTTAGTGATATGTTTATTGCTCTTATTTAGACCTTTAAATGAACATATAATTTATATTGCCGTTTCCTCGGCGTTTCCGTTTCCTACAAAATTTGAACTGCCGTTTCCCGTTTCCGGTTTCCGTTTCCCTTCCGCTTTCCGTGTAACATAGGTTAATTAACCCCGCCACGTGCAAACGGGAGGGAGAGTGAGAGTTTTTTTTGAGACAGCAAATGTGATTTCTCCCTCCCAGAAATAGAAAACCTCGCGAAAACCCTCGCCCGCTCTATCCTCCTCCGGCGAAGCACCAATCGTCCGTCGCCTCTTCCGGCCACCGCGGCCACCGACAACACCTTGGACAGCCGCCATTTTTCCAGCTGCATCAGCGATGGCGGCGAGTTCAACCTCCGACGCCCCTGCCGCCTCCACCGAAGGCCCTGTCCTCAGTCTCATCAACAAACGCATCCGCGCACTGCGCAAGAAACAGAATCGCATCATCCAGATGGAGGATTCGCTTTCCCAGGGAAAAGCCCTAAACAAGGAGCAGCAGGAGACGCTCCGCTCTAAACCTGGCGTCATCGCTCTCATCGACGAGCTCGAGAAGCTTCGTTCTCCTCTCTCCGCCGCTGTAGCTGAGGAAATCGTCCTCGCTGTCCAGGGCCACCAGGAACAGGCTTCCTCGGCCCCGCAGTCGGTCGATGGCAGCGGGAGTGCAAGCGCCGCTGATGCCGCCACCGAGGAGGTGGAAGCGGCTGCTCCAACTGTCAGCGGCGGCGAGAGAGAGGGAGATGTTGTGGAGGATCTGTTGAATCTGATTTATTTTGGTAGTCTTTTCGATGTTATGCCTCAGAGCGACTTCACATCGACGATGCTTACTAGGACGCACGAGAGAGGTTGCTGTTTGACCTACGATTATGTGACGGATGATGCCACTGATCTACTTGCAGAGAGGGATTTGGATTTGATTGCCGCTTTGAAAGGGTTGATGATCTCGCGGCCTCTCTCTTCGATCCTCTCGCATAAGAATGCACTTCAGCGCTGCATTGAGCACGCCAAGTTGTGGCTTGCCAAGTCCGACCAGCCAGTTGATCCTGAGGCCAATGTGACATGTAATCGTTTTTTTTCCAAATCTTTAATTTGACGGTGGCATAAATTTTATCCTTGCTTATGAAGAACAATCATTTCATTCATTCATTCATTGCTATCTTGTAATCAGATGTTGGTCTTAGAGAAAAGCTCAGTAAGATTGTGTCTTCTGATTATTACACCACCACACCTGAAATGCGGGGTTCAGTTGAGATGGCAGCTGCAGCTGGTGTTGCCAGCTTTGGCTCATTCCAGGTGCCTCTACATGGAGTTGTGATGCCTGTTTCAATACCTGTGCAAACCGAAGAGTCCATGGGGCAGTACCAGAAGGAGGTATAAGTCTGAACACCGTTTCTTTTTACATTGCACGCATTTGTTAGATTTACATTTGAGCGGTACGGTTTTCAATGCTCATTAGTAGTTTATGGTTTGTTGGTATATTGGTATAGAATGGCTATACTTGATGTTGTAATTTCCTATTCTATTTCTAGTGTCTAACATCTTTCTTGATAATATGTTTTAGAATATTGGGAATGTGATTTCCATTGCCCTCAAAAGCTGTTCAAGTCTATCAATCAAAGTCTTGTTTTCCAGCAAAAAAATGTTTGTTGTGATTCTGTCATTCCTATTTTCTATATGTTCCTTGAAGATTTTATTATGAACTTGTTGACTAACCTTTGTCATGTAGAACACTACTAAGGATAGGTTATTTACTGATAGGGAAGGAGATTTTAGTTGCTGTGATTTGACGCTGAACTTCTTACTTTATCTACACTATCATTTCACAAAGAAATACTCAATTAAACAGGGCATACTCTTTGAGTCTCCTAATTTAGGTATTTGTCCCCTATATATATTTTCATGTGAACGTTCGTCAACAGCTGCTTTTACTCATCACTTTGCTGTTATTCTATGGTTGCTGTTTGTTGTGTCAATTTAGAACCTTGCTAGGTAGAACAAGAATTTGAGTAAAGAATCCAGGCTGTACTCTGTATTCTCATTTTGTGGACATGTATATAGGGTTGGCTGTGTCTGTTGAAAGTTGCCTTAATAATTAACTGGATACTTCGGGGTTGTTTCCAGTGAGTTTATCTTGGCAATTGTGGTTTGATGGATTATGTTTTGTCAGAAGTTCATTCTAGGGCTGTGTAAAAGTGGTCTTTTCCTTTCATAGTAATTTACTTCGATCATTGTTCAATATGTATGGCTTGCTGCATGCTATTTTAGGGTGCAAACATAGAGTGCGATTTTTACTTAAACCAATCTAGTTCCTACTGGCTGCTATCTGATTATCCTGAAGGGGTAAATATATAGATGGTGAAGTAATGACTTACAAAAGTGCGCAGACCAAACGAAGGGTCTTGCCAAAAAAGGAGCTAAGTATACCCAAAAGCCCCTTGTATAACCTAACTAACAACTAAAATCCCTACCAACAATAGAACCCCATCCTGCTATGTGGTTATCAATTGTTACCTTAAAACGGTTTCTTTGTTACATGGTTTAAGAAACATTTCAATGCAGCATGATAACATGCTTTTAATGTTTGCTAGTTCATCGAATTATGAAAACATCTATTTCCTAGGGTTCTTTGCAGGATATATTGGGATGTTGTTGTTTTCTATTCAGCAGAGTACTTTAATCCTAGTTCTTGTTTACTGTATTGCATAGGATGAGATGATTTTTTATGTATTCATGTGACACAATATCATTGTCTTTTTTGTTGGAATTTAAATGAAAATTTTGTTTCATTGTTTTGCAACTTTGACCTTTTGTTCTTTCATGGTATCGAGGGAACAATAATATAGTTACAGGACTTGTGACATATCATGCCCCTTTCTATGTGTTTGTAAGGTTAATATTTGAGGCCTACTGCATTATTATACTAGTTATGGGCCTATGATTGCTATTTGTTGTTTATAGCGCGCTGAGATTAATTGGATAGTGGCCAATTTGGCTAAAACAGTAGAGAGTGTTATGCTAAGATTAGAGTTTGTTGATAGGAAATTGAATAGTTTATGTATGTCAATAGGTGTATAGATATGTCTGAGTTACTGGAAATGGCAAGTAATCTGCCAAAATTCCTTCTTCTGTAAGCATAAATAATATTCTGCGTGAAAGTTGTTTGATAAATTATAATGTTTTATCGCTCCTAATGCCTGTTGGCATAATTTTAGAAAATAATCTAGCGCATTAGGTTATGTAGAGCTATTCAACCGGTTAAGCACTTTACTTTAAATAAAGGTAAATCTCAAACTTTATGTTGCTTGTGAAAGAATTTCATTTTCCTGGAGAGGCAGATAAGTACTTTATAAATTATAAGAGATGTGTGCAAAAGTTAACGTGAGGAAATTTTTAGAAGGAATATAGGTTCTTTATAAAAGTAGACATGTTTTCAAAAGTTGGCATGAGGAAAATCTTTATTAAGATAAAATTATACGAAGTACTTATTTTTGTTCTTTTCTGACTTATTATAACTGAAGTCTTCTTTTCCATTAAAAGGTCTGTTGTTGTAATTTTGTCATTCCAACATTCAACACGTACCTTGATGATTTTTATATGAAGGTAGCTGCTAACCTTTGTCCTTTACAACACTAAGAATAAAGACTTAGTTAAGGTGCTCTTCTTCTGACTCATTATAACTTTGGTGAAGGCTCTTTATTCTATGAATGACGTTATGCTTAATATGTTAGCCTTTGTGAAAGAAGAGCTTTAAGAAAGTTTGTAGTTTCTGCAGTGATTATATGGTGATTCAAGTTGAAATTGTAACTTACCAAAATGATGAAGGATCTTATCCATCACATTATATGCCATGGAATTGTGGTATTGTTTCAGAACGTACAATTTCATTTGGTGGTATGTCATTCTACTTTTTGCCTAACTCTCCAGTGGACTGACATAGTTACATGCTTTCCTTTGGTTTGTTTAACTAAATATCAAGGGTTTATGAATGTGCTTTCCTTGTCTTTGGTTAGGCAATGTTGATTCTGAGTGTTCCTGCTACATATTCATCCCTTACCTTTTCTAACATAATAACATAAATGATGGATAGGAGAACATCACCTTACGGAGTTACAGTATGAAGATAAAAATAAAATTTCAAATAAAGTGACAAATTGATCTTGTTGTTGTTTTTTTTTTTGGTTAAGGCTGTTAATTTCAGGAACTTTTTTAATTAAAGTGTTTTTTTTCAACTACTACCAGACTTTGGGGACAGGAACCATGGCCGTAAAAACAAAAGTATTTTGTCTAGAAGTGGTATTTTGCAATGGCTTATTACGAGTCTAATTAATAGTACTATTGCACAGTCTCCAAAAAAAAGTACTATTGGACAATATACATCCTCCTGAATGTTTTCCGTTTGTCCACATTTTGCCTTCATCTTTTTGCTGCTACTCTGGCTGCTGTTTGTAATCATCTTTCTGTAAACCACAGTTTCAATCTTATTTGTGCCTAGCTAGATGATTCATTAGTGGAGGTATAGATTCGTAGATTTGGTGTCTATTCTCTGTTTTCTAGGTCATATGTATTAGTCATCTAGATAGATTGTGTAAACTATTTTCTAGGATCCTATATGTCTCAAGCTTTATTTATAGTGGAGCCTTGATTGTACATTTCTACTAACATTTTTGTAGGCTCCAACTCATATCTAGATACTAATCCTATAAAGATAAAGGTCTTCTTAGTTATGCTTCATGGATATTGATGGAGAAAAACAGAATTGTGTTTGTAATCTATCATATTTTGCTGGGTGGATTAGGGTTGGAATAGATGGCTTTCAAAACTTCTTTTGGCCTTTTAGTTAAACCAATTGAGTATAAAAGTTCGTATATGTTGTCATAAATTACGTTAGTCTTCCAACTTAGATAGCTAATAGAAGCAGGGATACAGATATGGTAGGGCAAATCTCGAATCGGATACTCGTATCGATTCGTTCATGGCAACGAATCCCACGCGAGCTCGATCTTTGATGGAGGAGAGATGAGGGAGCGGACTCTACACAGAGAGAAAGGAGAGAGCAGGGAGCAGCCTCCGAAGAGAGAGAGCAGGGAGCGGCGTGCAGAGAGGATAAAGGAGGCGGTGCGTGAATGAGAGTGTGGTTGACCTAATTTATTCAATTGAGGCTGTGTGGATTCATTTGTTTTTTGCCTATTCAATTTCACTCTTTTTTTTTGTGTGCATTTTATTTTTCAAAATATGTACCTTAAATGCATTCAATTTCACTCTTTTTTTATGTATGCATTCAACTTGATATTACTATTTTCACCATGATTTGTTATACTTTCATTTAAAAAACATAAAAGCAAAAATACCCCATCGTATCCATCATATCCGATTCGGTAGGAGTAGCAAATCCCGTATCCGTACTCTGTTTCGAATCGAATCTCGTATCATGTAACATTTGGCTAATCTGTAAATGCTACTCAATTTATAGGAGGAAAATGTCAATCACGAAGAATATGAAACTGTTGGTGAACGCCAATCTGTTCCGGTGGTGGAGCTTCATAATGTAAGTTGAGCTAGCCATTTCTAAATTCACCTAGAATTAGTGAATAGCTTGCTTCATGAATTTCCCAATTCACTATTTGCAGGAGAACTCGGAGGTGGAGAATGCGACAGAAGAGGTCTCATTCCAGGCAGACCAGGAGATAGCACAGGCAGAGTTTCAGGAACAGCAGCACAGAGGCGTTGACTCGAAGGAGCAACACCAATACGCTCCCCGTAGACCTTACCAGAATCACAGAGGTGGTGGTGGACGTGGTGGTCGTAGGGGTTACCCCAATGGGCGAGGGGGCAGAGGAAGTGGAAGGGAAGGAGTGTATCAGAGTGGGCGTGGCCACTATGATGAGGGCAGCAACTATAGGGGAAGAGGTGGCAGGGGTGGCGGTGGTGGAAACACGAACTATAACTACAACCATTCATCTGGGATGCAGGGTGCACATGCTCAATCAAATGCCGCATCAGCTTCATAACCATTGTCAAGAGTTGTTTGAATACGGTCAGTGGATGTACCAAGGTGCTGATGTGTTACTCGCTGCGCAGTGTGCACTGTGCAACACTTGAAGTCCTCTTTTGGTTCATTTTCTTTTTCAAATCTGGTAAAGAATTGAGAAATGTTGCCTGCTCGTTACTCATTTATCTATTGTTTAGATTGGTGGGGGTGGGGTTGTTCTTCAGCTTTTATGACTAATGTTGTAACACCCGAGGCTGAGAACTCATGGTGATCAATGCATCATTTTGGTATGTATGAGCACACAGATGACAGATCTAGCCCTATCGAGATCAATACCTACACTGACTGTCTATCTTGACAGTCTTTTTATCCTCGAGTAGTTGAAATGTCTGTGGACACGACTGTGGAGAATAGTCTGTGCTCATACCAATACATCCGAAGCAAGCTGTGGAGTTTGGATTCAAGCACACAGAGGGCAAACAAAAACATAGGGTGAAAGGAAAGCACGTTCTTTATATGAATGTGCAGTTGCAGACTTACAGCATTACAAAACAACACACCGCGGTACCCTACAGAATCAATGTTAACACATCAAATTTCCTAGTATTCACAGTTTGTTATAATAAGTAAGCCACAATCTCACAGGAAATTGGTATTTACATTTCACTTGTTGATACAGCAAAGTACTTCAAAATCTGGGACAAACTTAACAAACTATGAAGTTTTAACCCAGTATTCTCCGCAGGTCAGATAACTGTTCAACGGAGAGCTTCTTTGGGAACTTGACTTCAAACTTGATTCGCAAGTTCCCCCTCTTGAGCGGCTCCTTCGACACAGGCATGCCCTCATTTTCAATCACAATTTCGTGCCCTGGTCTCACGATTTCTGTGATGCCGATGCTGAGATTCCTTTCGTCCAGAGTGGTGAGGGTGAGAGTCTTCCCTGCAAGTGCAGTCAGTAGCGATATTCTCTGGTTTATCATGAGATCGTTCCCATCCCTCCTGAAAACAGTGTGAGGTTTTTCATCTATCACAAAGATCAGATCTCCCGGAGCAGATCCCGGACCTTGGTTGCCTTTCCCCGGGAAGGTAATTTTCGTGCCTTTCTTCCACCCAGGTTTGATGTCGATTCCTAAGACCTCCTCCACAGTCTTCGGCGTGCTGCATTTTAGATCAATGTTATATGCCTTACCCATGATCAAAGCGGATGCAGCAATCGCATCACAAGTATATACAGAGATGCAGCAATCGCATTGCCAAATCTAAGTAGAATTTATCAATGAAGCAGATAGAATTCGCACAAAGTTAGTGGCTTAGTTTTCGAGACGGAGTCCTGTAAACTTAACTCAAGGATCATCGATCCCTTTCTTAGCCTCTAACAACACCCAGCATAGATCAGAGTTTTCCCCCATTAACGATACCGAAAACCTTAGGTTAGTTTGAAACCCCTTCAGAGTTGAGACTATAACCATACTCGATCAAAATGAACATATTCAACATCAAAACCTCCCACATCTAAATCCAAATCAATGTGCAATGTGCATACTCGTCGGATTGAATTGACTGTATACTGAATTCCTCAAAAATTAAAGCAAAATTCAATAAATACTAGTATGAATGAGTTGCGATCACTTACCCAGAGTCATCCAAAACAATCCTGGATATCTTCATCTTCCTTTTAGATCCCTTATACAATTCCTCCAAGGTACAGGCAAGCTGCGTCTCCACCGCCTCCGCTTTCCTCGCACTCGGACGGCTACTATTCGCGCCATTTCTCCTCCCGTCCCCGAAGAACTCCTCGAATATATCCTCGGCATCAGGCGGATTGAAGCGGAACGACTTCCCCTTGGCGTTGCGGGCGGCGGAGGGCGACGAGACATTGTAGAATTCGCCGGATTTGAGCGCCTCCTCGCCGTAGAGATCGTAGATCTGGCGCTTCTGCGTGTCGCAGAGCACGTCGTAGGCCTCGCAGATCTGCTTGAACTTGGACTCCGCGATCTGCTTGGTCCCGCTGGGGTGCTTGTCCGGGTGCCACCTCATCGCCAGATTCTTGTACGATCTCCTCAGCTCCTCCTCCGTCGCCGTCCTCGGCACCTTCAGGATGTTGTAGTAATCAACCCCCATTTTTCGCCTTCAAGATTTTGAAGTCACTTCACGAATTCGGAAACCTGAAGCTCATTTTGGTTAGGATGAAGCTAAAGAGGGCTGCGGGAGGACACGTGGCGAGGCATTATTGGGCCGTGAGGGATGGGGTTGTGACAGTCGTTGCTGGGTGGGATGAGAACGTGCACCGGAGTCGTCAATGGAGGAGAGAGAATCTTCTACAGCTGTCGACGCGCTATACACATTTTATGTCTGACGTGGCGGTGGCTGCAAAAAATTGGATTTTTTTTCAGTGGTCAAAAGAATAATAAAAAAAAATTTGTAAAGTAAATTTTTTTTTATTGGGTAAAAATTCGGGTGGAAGGACTTCTACCCGATGACATCCTCATAGATTAGGTCAAGAAGACTACTATCTGTGTAAATGTCGACACCCCTGGTAGAGTGGTAAATGTTTGCAACCTTATCAACCACTCTTTTACCAATACGAGGTATGTGGGAAAAGGAGACTTCTCCCACATTCAACAGAAGGGTTTTTATATAAGACATTATCAGTTCAATTTCCCATGGGTATTAGCTATTTGTTTTTAGATGGTTTATTATTATAAGAGAGTCCTTCTATATGTAGATTATTTATACCCAACGAAAGGGATTGGATAATACCTTGCCTTAGAGCAAGGGCTTCAGCCATAGGGGCGGAGGGGGGGGGGGGGGGGGACTGAAAGCCAATCTTTTCGCCACCAACGTAGATTGTTCTTCCTTTCCAGTCACAAATTATGTATCCTATTGTGCTATCTTTGTTACCTAAGGTTGATCCGTCAAAGTTTAACTTGTATGTACCGACTCGGGGTCTTCTCCATTTCGTAGTTTTTGGGCGTTGTTTTTGTTTAGGGAGACTGGGTACCTTGTCGTATTGCCTGCCATGGATTTCGTCCTCTGCTTCAAGTATAGATGTTTTCTTCCATTTTTCCCAGTGTGTTGTGATAATGATTTTAAAGCCGCAGTTCTTTCCTTTTTAGATTTCTTGAGTGCTTTTCCAAGGGAGGATAGGATGGGAGTGAAATCTCTCGAGTTTGCGATTAGATTGGTTACCGAAGTGTTTATGTTTATAGACCAGGGGAGATGGGCGAAGGTGAACTAACATTCCACAAACAGATGTGTTTCATCTTCCGTGGCGTTATTACAGAGTACACATTTTGTTGGTACCGAGACCCCTTTCTGGGAAAGGCGGTTGGTTGTTGGAATTCCCTTTTGTCCTAGTTTCCACAAAAAATTCTTAATCTTAGGAGCTGTGTCAATTTTCCATATCCATGAGTTATTGTCCTCTCTTTGATCGTTGTTTTTGGTAATCAGTTTATATGCACTTGCCGTTGTAAATTATTCATCCTTGTCCGGCCACTAATACAGTCTGTACTAAAAGGTGTTTTTGGGAAGGGGAATGTCTGATATGTCTCTTACTATATTTGGAGGGACTGTGTTATACAATTTATCCTCCCACCATTTTCCTCCTAATATATAGTCACTTACAGTTTTGTTATCATTATGGCTTACCGGATAGTTCTCTTTTGCTTATAGACGAAGTTGAGATCCAATTATCCATCCAGAATTTTATTGATGTACCATTTCCTACCGACCAGATTAGTCCAGTTTTAAAGTTTTCAATCAAGGAGGTTAGTTTTGACCATTGTCATGATGAGCTCCCACTTCTCTTGTAGTTTAATATATTCGATGTTTTGAGATGTTTATATTAAATTATTTTGACCCATGTGTTATTAGGTTCTGCAAGGATTTTCCATAAAAGTTTCATTTGGAGTGCCTCATTCATATCTTTGGTCTTTCGAATGCCTAATCCACCTTTACACTTTGGTTTGCATATTTTGTCCTAGCTTATTAGAGGTCGGTATTAAAGGTCTTTGTTTCAGAAAAAGGATCTATTTATTTGATCCAATTTCTTATGGATTGTGGTGGGAAGTAAAAAGTTCTGCATTGTATATAGAGGTTTTGCTGCTAGGTTTGCACCGATTAGGACTGCACGTCCTTGTTGTGATAGAGTATTGGTTCTCCATTTGCTAAGTTGTTCTTTAGATTTGCAAATGATTTCCTCAAAAGCTTGCCTATTTACTCTCCCATTAATGATAGGGCACCCAAGGTATTTTTCCATTGTTACTTCATTGGTTATCCGTAGGCAGACCTCAATTTCATTGATCATGGCTCTCGTTAAGCCTTTTGAAGTCTGAAAAGCATATTTGTGATAATTGACCCTTTGTCTTGAGATTCTGTAATAGCCATCTATGATGGACTTGGCTTTTACACAGGCCGAGGTATTACCTTTACTAAATATAATAATATTATCTGCAAAGGCAAGGAAGGGGATAGAGAGCCCTTCTTTACCAGATTTGAATCCAATAAGGTCGTTTCTCATATTTGCTTCTTGTGATAGTTTCCTAGCAAACACCTCCGCTCCCAGAATGAATAAGAACCGAGAAAGAGGGTCTCCTTGACGAAGGCCCCTTTGTGGGATGAAATAGATCTGTAGGGTCATTGTTGACAAGTACACAGAAAGATACCGTGGTGATACATTCCATAATCCAATTAATAAAGGTGGGGTGAAAGCCAAATTTCTCTAGTACCGCCTTGGTAAATTTTCAGTCTACTCTATCATAGGCTTTTTCCATATCAAGCTTGATTGCCATCCAACCGTCTTTGTCTTTTCTGTTGCGGAAGGAATGGAAGATTTCATGGGCCGTAAGGACATTATCTTGGATGACCCTATTAGACACAAACGCTCCTTATAAGGGGTGAATAAGATGCCCAATGACCTTTTTTAGTTTGTCTGTTATGATCTTAGACATGATTTTGTAGATGGTGGAGCATAGACTTATTGGTCTATAGTGAGTGGTTGTGGCAGGGTTTTCACATTTGGGGATAAGGAAGATAAAGGTGTGGTTTATCCGTCGAAGGATTCTGCTAGAAAGGAAAAAACCCATTGATTGCTTTGATGATTGATCCTCCAATAATGTCCTAGTATCTTTTGTAGAATTTTGTTGTCATTCCATCCTGTCCAGGAGATGTATTGCTGCCTAGGTTGAATACCGCCTTGTAAAGTAAATTGTTACTAATTTGAGGTTTAGCCAAAACGGCTATTAAAAAAATAATCTTATAAAACTTAAAACCCTCTCATTTTCAGTCTTTTTAAGTTATTCACGTGGCAGATTGTGGAATTTTTGTTTTCTCAACTTTACCCTTTTTTTTCTTTTTCCTGATTTTCATACGCCTTTTTTTATATTCTTTCTTTAACCACCATCACTGTTATCTTTCTCTTACTTGGCGGTTTCCATTGAGAATCAAAGGAGTGTTCAAGAAGAAGAACCGTTTTACAGGAGTCGTTGAAGGTAAATAGACTATTTTCTCCATTGAGTTTCTTCTCCCCCATTCTCCAATTTGTGACGGTTCTCAATAAAACGGGTTTAATAATCGATATTAGATCCTTCTTTCTCACCTCTCTCTCTAAATCACTCCCTTCTGAATTAGGTTTAGGGATTTTGGATTCGTGAGGCTGATTAGGGTTAACGACAGTGAATTCTACCACATGTTGCCGAGAATTAGGGTTTTGAAAGTGTCAATCGAGTAGGTCGTTATAACGGCCTGAGTTATAGAACTCGGGTTACGTTTCGAAGGAATGATTACATTCGTTCGGATCTTGCAATTCAAGTACATGTTGAATATAAAACAAAGGGTCAATCTTTAAAAGTAGGGATTTCGAACCCTAAAATCGTGATAGGCCCATTAGGGACCCGATGTCACATGTCCTAATGGCTAATATGCGTAAAAGCATGGGTTTGAACAACCAAGTAAAACATAATGCGAAATACTAAAATACATTTTCGCCACGACGGAGTCAGATCAAAGCAAAAATATGATAATACCAAAATAAAGTATAAGTTGTCAGGAGTTAGACTCTCCAAAACATGCCATGGCTAGCCCCGTCAATTAGCAATCATCAAGTAAAAGAGAGCGAGTACCTGAAACTATATCACAAGGAAAGGTCAAGCCACTCATGCATGTCCAGAAGACATTGCTGAGGCCACATAGAATGTATCCTATACCTAAATAAAATATGCTCTAACGTAGTACGGGAAATTTAAACACTCAAATATGTTGACAGGGTATATAATATGCAGAAATGCGGTAAATGGCCCAAAGAATATCAAGCGGCATGTCCCACTCAAAAACCACGCTCATACCTAGGGTGGCGATTCACTCCACAGTGCTACCTAGGGTGGAGAACACTCTATGTCAATACCTAGACGTAGAGACCACTCCGCGTCCATACCTAGATGGAGAGACCACTCTATACTGCTACCTAGGTATAGAGACCACTCTACATCCATACCTAGACGTAGAGACCAGGTCATATCCGAGATCATATAGTGTCCATATCATGCTTATGTAAATATCTTAATAATATCTATCATCATGCTCATATAATCAGACTCATATGACATGACTCGATTAGGTACAATTCCGATGGGGCTGGGCCATCCTATAACCCTAGAAAAGACCCTAGACTCACGACTTATGACCGTTTATACCAATCACATTAAGAATACGTATGCTCATACACTTGTGTAACCCTAAGCAAGATACTACATGAAACGCATGAAGCAACACCTAACGTATTACATGACACCCATGCATGAGGTCCAATCACTTGAGTAAGTTCTGGAGAACTTACCCGGGTAAGCGCATAATCTAAAGGGATACACCAATATACAAACAGATCCAACAGGTCATAGATCACAGAGGGAAGGGTTTCGATGCTTGTCGAAGGTTCATCGGAGCTTGCTCGGAGGCTCGATTCTCGCACATTCCTCTTCGATTCGAGTAGCACGGGTGTGCCACTTGACCGGGGGGCTATTGGGGTCGTTGGCGGCGGCAACAATGAGGGCTTGTGGCGACGTCGGGAGCTTTGTTGTTTGTTGTTGTTTCCGAAAGTGGAGGAAGAACGGGGGTATGGGGCTCTTGGAAAAACAGGGGCATGAGGTGGGTGCTGGTGGTGTCGATTCTTGGCAAGAGGAGGTGTTCGGAGGTGGTTGTGGTAGCGGCGGAGTGGAGTAGTGGTTGGTTGTGGGGCGACGACAAAGGTTCAAGAAGACGGAAGAGGAAACGAGCAAGACAAGAAGAAAAGAAGAAGAAAATAGTACTGTAGAAGAGCGGCGCCCGTTGATCGCGGAACAGAGAATCAGACTCCACGGAGCTAAAGTGGATCGGCGCCCGCCGATACCCAATCGGCGCCTGCTGACACCCCATCCGCGCTCGCCGACACCTGTTTCCAGAGATTTTGTACGTGGGCCAATCCGGCCCATTGAGCTTTTCTTCTACCTTAAGATCTCTGATTTCTACCCCTCCTATGCCTATAAATATAGCTCTCCTCACCCTCATTCACACATTCACTCATAACACTTCACTCATCTCTCAACTTTTTTGCTGTTTCGGTAAGCCATGCTCGGCTAAACCTTTTATTGTTTTGCTTATATTTTATGTATTGGTTAGAGACATGTAAAGGTTGTTGAAATAATATTTTATAGTTATGGTTTATCCATATTTGGTTATTTATTACTCTAGTTCTTATATGTTAAGTTGTTTACTTGTCTTAATTGACCACTAAGATAGATAATCAACATGCTAAGAGATTATAGCTAAATTCGCTATTGTGGGTCTTAATCCGATATAGTAGCAAACATATCTTCATAAACAGGTTGGAATTCATGAATTTGAAAGAGTAATAACATATAGGGGTGGGCGTGGGACGGGATGGAACGGGACGGGACCGGGATGAGGCCCGTCCCGCTTTAATTTTTCCGGGATGGGACCGGTACGGGATTCACCTTTTTTTTTGAATCCCACACGGGCCTTATCCCACACGGGACGGGACGAGACTTGTCCCTCAAATAAAAATAATAAAATATTATAAAACTTGAAAAATAAAAAAATATTTTCATAGTTCATGCTTCATAGAATGATATCACCATAATGTTAACACTCCCAGCAACACAATTTCATACAAAAAAACATTGCCAGCAGCACAAGCCTCATGTAACCCTAACCGATTAGAATTGAATAGAGATTTCACTATTTTAAAATGGAGAATAAATTGTTTTGCTTGCCTCCTAGAGCACAAATCCCTAACCCCCCAAGCCCATAATAATTTTTTATTTTCAAATTGCTTACAAGCCTTACAATATTATTGTAACTTGGGTTTGCAATAACTAAATATATCATATAAATCACTAAATTATTAAAATTTTTAGTACTACCAAAATTAAAACTCTTGTCTCGTATAAATATAAATATAAATATAAATATAAATTTGTATTTATGTATATAAATTATATAATATATATATATATATATATATATATATATATATATATATATATATATATATATATATATATATATATATATATATATATATGCGGGACGAGACCGGGATTTGCGGGATCCCATAGTCTTGTCCCGCATCCCGTCCCGCATTATTTTTGCGGGACGGGACCGGGACAGGATTCACTTTTTTTCCTTAAATCCCACCGGGACGGGACCGGAACGGAACCGGGATTTGCGGGATTTGTGCCCACCCCTAATAACATATGATTTAGGGTATTCTTAGCGGATGCGATAGCTGGTTTGACAACTAGGTGACACATTGAATATGCGAGAATTACATGAATTATATGATTATGTGATTAGGGACTTATTGCTTCTCGAACCCCATCCAAGAGGTCCATCTTAGAGATCCGACAAACACCAAATTCAGGCGCTTCGTGAAGATCTTACAAGGTCTCAACCTTACCATCCCACTCACGGAAGCGCTCAATGAGATGCCTGCCTACGTGAGGTTCCTGAAGGACATCTTGTCAAAAAAGAGGTCCATCCTAGAGATCGCCGACGAATGCAATTCTATTGAGTTCCCTGAGAAGCACGGCGATCCAAGCAAGTTCGCAGTAATGGTAGGGGTTGGTAAGCATCAATTCAAAGCCCTATGTAATCTTGGGGCTAGTGTTAGTTTGATGCCCCTATCAATATGGCAACAAGTGGGCGTAGGAGCATTGGAGCCCGTCGACATGAAGCTCTACATGGCGGACAACTCCTTTGTGAGACCAACTGGGGTTGTGGATGATGTCCCTGTCAAGGTGGGAAAGTTCTTCATACCCACAGACTTCATCGTGTTGGACATGCCAGAGGATCCTATTGTGCCTATCATCCTGGGCATGCCATTTTTAGCAACAACGGATGCCAACATCAATATGAGGAACGACACCCTTACATTCACAATTGGCAACGAGGTAGTGGAGTTTCGCTTCAACCCTACAATGAGCGAAACAAAGCAGTTGGAACAAGTTGTCCTCTCACCGGCAAAGGAGAAGCTTCACAAGTTTTTGTTGGCGAGGACGGAAACATCAAAGAGAGTCGACATCGACTGGAACCAGTCGAAATCGACCAAAACACTCGAAATCGACCAGCTATACTCGATATTGAGTAAGCCAGATGATCCACCTAGTTGTCAAGAGCTTAAGTATGGGGTCCCTGACGTCGACATCGACCCTCACCAGTCGACATCGACTTCTGCACTCGAAATCGACCACCTTCTGTCGAGATCGACTGACCCTCAGCCCGAAGATCGCTGTTTCGGGTCAAAGCTCCATGGTTTTCCTATATTTCTAAAGTTAGGTCAAGAGAGAGAAGGAAAGCATTCAAAGAAGAGCCTAACAAAGAGGAAGCTTTGGTTGCCGAACTTAGCTATTATGAAAAGGACCTAGATGATCCAGGAGAAGGCACAAGCTTGAAGGGTCCCTACCTTAAGGGTTCATGAAGCATTGACGGAGAAGTAAGCCTAGCGACTCAAAAATCTAGAGCGTGTACATAAATCTTTAAATTTTTCGCATAGATTTTTTTTAGGGTTTTTGATGTGCGCGCAAATTTCCATATTTTCTATGCACATTTAGGTCCATTTTGTCATTATTTGCATACATATTGGTTGGGAAATCATAAGATTAGTGTAGTTCATGCATAATTGTCAAATATAGAGGTCTACACGAGTTTTTATGTTATTTCGCAGAAATCGAGACAAAAATGGATGAATCTGGACAAGAGAAGAAGAGCGGAAAAAGAACTCGAAGTCTACTGAAGAGTCGAAATCGACCTATAGACTCGACATCGAGTGAAACAGAGCAACCAGAAATCGAGCAGAGGAGAAACAGAGCATGTCGACACAACAAGGTCAATATCGATGTCCAAAGGTCGATATCGAGTGGCCGAGATCGAGGTTAAAGATAGAAGTCGAGTGTCAATCCGAGGTCGAGTAGGACAGCTCAAGATAAGAAGAAAAGAGGTCGATATCGAGGTCTGAGGTCGATATCGATGTTTATTGTAGAAAAGATCCGACGCTGTTTTTGATAGAATTCTATCCGAATCGTTCGAGATAATCCTAAAGTCGAGATTTTCTATCATTAAGCACCAGACGTATCAGTTTATGTTATTTACCTAAGTAATTTATTTGTTTTACTTTATTTTAGTTTATCTTAGAGATAAAGATAGGTTTTCGAATCCTTGAATAACGAGGTTTGAGATCTATAATTAGAGGCCAATAGGGTTGAGTTTATTAATGAAGTTTTCATTCAAGTTCAGTTTTACATTCAGTTTCAATAGAGAATAGCGAGTAGGGAGAGAGAGAGAGAGCCAAGTGGGGTGGTGAAGCGAGAGCGGAGTGGCTTTGTTCGGTGTAATCTTTCTTTCGAAATTTCAATACAAAGTAGTTTCTTTTCCAATGATGATTATGAGTTCAATGATGACGCGCGAGTAGTCAACCCACTTCTAGGATCGGAGTGAGCCCGACGATAGCAATGTAGGGTAAGTGCATCAAAGGTATGATTTTAATGCGATTCCATCTTCTATCCTATGCCTGATCCTTTGCGAGAGTTGAGGAGATTTATTATTTGCATTATTGAAGCGAAAACCAATCATATTGTAAATTTGGATTACTCATGAATTGGATAGTAACTCTTAGGTTTTATGCGAGAGCCTCTAATCACCAAAGAGTTAGTAACGAAGTTATTTGACGAAAAGACATTAAATTTCATAACTTTAGCATAAAACTTGCATGATTATCGTTGTGGCATGAATCCTCGACCTTGGAAGCCTTTAGTTTATTGAATTTACATAAAAGTTTGTTTTTTTTATTATGTCCATACTTCCATCATCATTCTACTTTCTTCGGACTTCTTTTCCAACAAATTTAGGTTCGTTTACAATTACTGTTGCTGACATCGAAATCGACTGTAAAGGTCGATATCGAGCACTAACATCGATATCGAGTACCATCTCGACGTCGACTGCTTGCTTCTCTCTTCTACAGGAAATTTTGTTGGAAATTGACCAGAACTGAGGTCGATATCGACCAGACACCTCGATATCGAGTGTCTCCTGGAGTCAAAACTTGATCGTGATTGCAAACTTAGGAAGAGCTGACATACCTCCTCGTGGATTCGATCCGGAATTACCGTACCACTATAATGATGCGTTTCGGGGAGGTGCGATTCAAATATTCAAATATATATCTCAACTATGCTAACTCCCTGTTCAACCAAATAATATAAGAATCCCTCCCGATGCAGTGGTAGGGTGATTCAGGATCGAATCCACGAGGAGGTATGTCAGCGCTTCCTTTGTTGTAATCACGATCAAGCCTTCGACCTCAGAAGACACTCGATATCAAGGTGTCTGGTCGATATCGACCTTAGTTCTGGTCGATTTCTAGCAAAGTTTCCTGCAGAAGACAAAAGCAAACACAGTCGACGTTGAGACAGACCTCGATATCGATGTTAGTGCTCAATATCGACCTTGCCAGTCGATTTCGATGTCTGTTACAGAAACTTTAAAACGTAACCTATGTGTCGGAAAAGTAGTCCGGAGAGCTTAGAATGGTAAAGGAAAGATGGTCAGAAATCAAAAACTTAAACTTTTTATGAAATTCAATTAATTAAAATCTTCCAAGGTCGGGGATTCATGCCACAACGATAACGATGCAAGTATGATGCTAAAGTTATGAAATTTAATGTCTTTCCGTCGAATAACTTTCGTTACCAACACTTAGGTGATTAGAGGCTTTCGCATAATTCCTAAGAGTTACTATCCAATTCATGAGTAATCCAAGTTCACAATATGATTGGCTTTCGCTTCAATAATGCAAATAATGAATCTCCCTAACTTTCGCAAAGGATCATGCATATGATAGAAGACGGAATTGCATAAAAATCATACCTTTGATGCACTTACCCTACATTGCTATTGTCGGGCTCACCCCGACCCTAGAAGTGGGTTGACTACTCACGTCTCATCATTGCACTCATCATCATCATTGAAAAGAAAACTACTTTGAATTGCAAAAGAAAGAAGTTACAACCGAACCAAGCCAAATCTCCGCTCTCACTTCTCTCCAACCTCACTCGACCTCTCTCTCTCCCTTTACAAATCTCTGCGTTCTATAATGTAAACTTGCTGTAATTGAATCAAAACTTAATGCTTAACTCAGCCCTAACGGTCTCTAGATATAGATATCGAATCTCGCTAGCCAAGGACTCGAAACTTTATCTTTATTCTCTAAGATAAAACTTAAATAAGTAAAAAATAAAAACTCCATGGTAAAACTAGTAAAGGATGTAGTCTGGTGCTTAAGATAGGAAATCTCGACTTTAGGATAGACGTGCAAGCTTCGGATAGAATTCTATCAAAATTTGAGTCGGACTTCTCTGCTGAACAACATCGATATCGACCTTCATCATCGATATCGACCTCTCTTTAACTCTATCTCGAGCTCTCCCTCTTCTCCTCGGATTGGCACTCGACTTCTATCAATATCATCGATCTAGGCCACTCGATATCGATCTTCAGACATCGATATCGACCTCTTATGTGTCGACATACTCTGTTCTTCCTCTTCTCGATTCCTGGTTGCTCTGCTGCACTCGATGTCGAGGTTCATAGTCGATTTCGACCTCTTCAGAAGACTTCGAGTTCTTTTTCCGCTCTTCCAAATCTGTCCATTTCTGTCCTGTTTTTTGCAAAATCACATAGAAACTCATGCAGACTCATATATTTGACAATAATGCATAAACTATGCTAATCTTATGTATTCCCACTAATATGCATTCAAATGATTATAAAATGGACTTAAATGTGCATAGAAAATATGGCAATTTGTGCGCACATCAAACACCCCATACTTAAGCTTGCTTGTCCCCAAGCAATACCTTTAATGGTCATTCAGGGGAAGAAAGTAAACCCTCAACATCATAGATTCATTTTTCATATGACCCTACAATCAATTGCCTTCCTCGATAAGGTACTAATGTCAACCAAATCCATGCTTATGCAATAAAACAATATCATACTCATAAAAGGAGGTTGATATGCATAAAATAATTTCAGCGACACAGCATTAATAATCAAGAGGACTTTTGCAAGCTTATAGAAGTAGATTGGTAAAAGGCTAAAGGTGAGCTAATATTTGGCCATGTGGTGTTAAATCCGGGGAAATAAAACTTTCTTTCCAAAATATTCATTCCACATTCCTTCTTCATCATATTTCTCACCTTTCACTCATCGCTCAATGCTTTTTTCAATTATAATGCTTTTACCTCTCTAACCTTAGCACTGCCTTCTCGCGAGTCGCAAACATGGGTGTCATGAATGGCCCCGGATACTTAGTACTTCGGACTCCTCATCTTGTGTCCCATCTCGCTGAACTAACATCTCAACGAGCAGGGTCGACCTACCTTTATCTCCTGAGGTGGTCGGATTTTTTTTCGCTCATTAAATTTTCCATACTTCATAATTTCTTTCATTCTTGCCAACAACTTCAGTTATATGCACAAACTCCATATAACAACTCCAAAGATGACATCCATTCTCAAACTTGTCTCTGGATAGGGTATAAGGTATAAAAAATAGGCAATATGTAATATATGTGGAGCAATAATGATAATGTATGATGTAGTAAGGCTCATATATGGCTTGTGACTTTTGCAAATATGCATAGGTAAGGCTAGGATATGAACTTGTAAGCACTTGTATGGAAATATCTTAAAGTCCTCTATCATCTTATCATGCACATGTCAAAAGCAACTTCAAATTTTTCATCTCCTTCATGTTTTTTTTCTTTTGCACTTCATTGGGACTTCCCTTAACTAGGCAATTTCATGTTATATCTCTAATGAATCTCATCTTGCATCGTAAAGCTCTTTTTTTTTATACTTCCATGGCTCTTTTCTTTATTTTCACAATTTTTGATGGGGGTCCTTTTTTTTTCGAAAATAAAACTAAGTATGCAATGCTTAAAGTAAAATATGACTAAGTATGAATGCAATGCTTAAAGATAAAGATGATTAACTATGTAAAACTATGCAATAACTTATGAAAAATTTCAAAATATGCACGTAAGCCTTTCCCCCACCCCATACTTAAAGATTACAGTGTCCTCACTGTATTAGAACTAGGGTTAAGAAATAAACTTACTAAAACGTTACAAATTTCAGGAGTCGAAGAAGACTGCATGGATGGTCGATATCGACCTTGCAACATCGAAATCGATCTCTTTCATCGATTTCTGGCTTAAGCTTCAGGGTGATCCGGCCTCGACCACAAGCCCCTCGGAATCGACCTTAAGGTCGATATCGAGCTTTGCACTCGATTTCGATGCTTGTTTTCTCCTTCCTGCACTTTGTTAGAAAACTAAAACCAAAACAATACATAACAATATAAAGTCTCAAACAAAATCAAAAGCTGTCCAAAACCAAAAACTAAGTCTTTGTTACAAGCTCTAGACTTTAAAGTCGCTAGGCAGACTTCTCCTTCGCGCTCAAGGCGGCATCTGCAGAGCCCATGTGGCTTGGGCCTCAAATAACACTCCTTTCTTGTCACGTAGCTGCATTCCGCCTGGATGGATTTGATTTACCGTGAAAGGTCCCATCATCTTATCTTTTAATCTAGTAGGGAACCATTGATCTTTTGATTTGGCGACATAAACCTTGTCTCCTATCTCATATTGGTACCAATCATCATCGGATACCCTACACAAGCGCACATATATGCCAAGGCACACCTCTTCCAAATAATGATAAATCTTTAATTGAGATGGAACAGGAGGAATTCGTACCTTGACTTACCTTCTTCTTTGTCTGTGGCTCAGGTCGACATCGATCATTAGTAGTCGATATCGAGCTCTGTTGTGTTGCTTGAGGTTTAGTCGATTTGGAGGCTTTCTTCTCGACATGATCATGTCGATTTCGACCCTCATATATCGATATCGATGTCTGTGCTCCTCCTTTCTCAGCTTCTATGGTAGTCGATTTCGGCTTCGGGGCATGGTCGATATCAACCTTCATGCTCGATTTCGAGGTTCACTACTAAAAACTCCTTCAATGCCGACTGTTTTTGGTCGACGGATTGCACCATTGCACCCGACGCCAACAGATCGAGTTGTGGCTGGTTGAATCCCAACAACCACGATCGCCAAAACTTGTAGAGTGGTAGCCATCGACTGTGTCAACCGTTGGCAAATTCCGACATCATTGACCGTTGGCAAATTCTGATGGGTTGTACCGTGGGCAATTGAATCCCGACGGGTCTTATTGGCGGGCATTGCCGAAGCCCTGCACCAACATAGTAAATTGTTGGCAAAATCTGAGGGAAGGTTATGACTGGATTACAGGATTGTGATCTTTTTAAAAAAGAAACGGAAAAGAAAAAAATTAACAAGATTTTAAATGAAAGGGAAGATTGAAGATATTAGGCACCATAAGGCAAAGAATATAATTAAGTATACACAACCACCGTTTGATTATTAAGTTTTTAAATGTTTCCTGGATTGGCAATAGAGTGGCTGATAAGGTTGCACACCTTTGCCACTCTGCCAGGGGGTCGATATCTACAACAATTCTGGTCTTTCAGACCTCATCCGTAAGGATGTTGCCGGGTAGAGCTTGCTTACCCGAATTCTTTCCTAATAAAAAAAAAAGCTTTTAAATGTGATTTAACCGTTTGAATTATTGTATTAAATTATTTTCCTCCCCACTACAAATCACAACCTCAACAATATATCATAAAATATTTATTTTATAAAATTTTCTAGAAACAAAATCAGATTTTGTTAACCAACAGCAAAATCCATCAGTCAATATATATATATATATATATATATATATATATATATATATATATATATATATATATATCGTTTTTTCTATCCTATGCCCCTTGGGGCATAGGATAAAACACTAAATTGGGAAAGATTCCCTACAAAAAAGGCAAGCGACCCTAAAAAATCTAATTAATATATATATATAAAAACTAAAATTAGGGAAATATAAAGTGACGTTAATGAGAATAGGCACAATCTGATTTGTTGATCGAACCGTTTCAATTAGTTCCTGATTTTGTGTAATCAGTTCATGATTTTGTGCAAATTACTTTTCATGACTGTTTATAGGATCGGTAGGTCTGTGTAAATATATATCGATCTGTACATTTGTTCCAAAGGTAAACTCAACGTGATTCATCTTCAATCAACGGAAAAAATCACAACTAATTCACTATTTGGCAGATCGGAAGCTTTCTCCTATTCGTTCTACTTTTTGGTCTTCAAAACCCCCCCTTATAAGCAATAGCAGTATTGTACAATCTGGCTTTGAGTGTATTCGTCTGGATCCGGTGATTACGCACGATAAAAGGTTCAAGTGATTGCGATCAAAGGTCCAGGTCGTTTTCTTAACCTATATAGTCTCATTGTATTAGGCAACTATATAGGTATTTGTTGAGAATATGAAATGGGATAGTATCCCACGTTGAAAAAATGATAAATCCAAACCTTGCATATAAGTCGGTACCTAACACCAATTGGTTTTAGGATGAAACCTCACTCTGCTTGTGTGCTCGGGTTTTAGGATGAAACCCCACTCGCCTTGTGTGCTCGGCTTGGTTAATTGCGCATGTGCGCTTGGGCGTGCATCATCCCCACGTCGGATGACCCACCATTATTTAACATGGTATCAGAGCCGAGCTCCGGCTAGGTGCGGTGTGGTTTGGATTCCTGGTCTAATTGGCTGGCCGGTCGTCAAGCGCAACTAGCAGATATTGCGTGGCTAGACAGTTGTGCTTGAGGGGGTTTGTTGAGAATATGAATGATTGAAAAAAATGATGAATCCAAACTTTACATATAAACCGAGAGACTGGAGAGTGGCTAACTCAAAGAACCGAAAGAGCATCCCACTCTTCTAGGACCGGTGCGACGAAGGTTGTTCGATCGGCATTGAACCCCATCCTTCAACTAATCCTTGGGAAACTCGTATTTATCCTCCTACTATTGTCATTATATCTTCCTGAAAAAAAAAATTACAGATTACTTTCAATTTATTTTATTTAATTTGCAATTTATATAAATCATTAATATTAAGTAAATTCATTTAATATTTTTATTGTAGGTTGACACATTGGAATAAATATTGTTGGATTACTCGGGGATAATATTGCCGCTTTGGTTAAGGTAATGTTATATATCCATTTTAATTTTTAAATATTTCATTTTAATTCCAATTATTTTTATATGAATTAAATGTCCAAATGCATGATAATTGTAAATGAGAATAATTGTGCTCATAGTAACGTGGTGAAGCATCTATATCTATTTATATATTTATATCTATATAAGATATAAATATATTTTTTTTGCCAATAAATGCTATAGTAATTAGCTTTAAAATTCTTTTTTTTTTGGTGTGTGAAATATCAAATCTCCTATATATTCCATAAATCCTTCACAATTAGAAAAAATATATTTAGATTCACAATAATAAAATATACTCTATCTATTTAGATTAATAATTTTAGAATTAATACTATAATTCTTAAAATATCATATAAATTTTCATAAACATCATATTTTTTTATTAAAAAATATAGAGAAAATTTGTTGAAATATATCTTTAGCACAATTTCATTAAGTAATTATCCCCACTAAAAAAAAAATTGGCCGCATCATCCCAAACCAAAAAAAAATTAGCTAATTGTACCCCATCGTCGCCGTCGCTTCCTCGCTCACCACCGTCTGGTATGTTTCTCTTCCCTCGATTTCTTCTCTCATTCACCAACTCTCGAAGCATCTACTATCCCGAGCGTCTTTGCTTTTCCCTTCAATTTCCTGGATATGTCTTTATTTAATTTGATTTCCTTTTCTTTCAATTGTGCTGATACTTGCTACCGTGACTGCAACCTCCACTTCACCAGTTGCTTTTGACTCCAGGCGGCGTCTGATTCTGCAATCGACGGTGCCAAGATGAAGGTGGTGGCGTTAATTAGTGGCAGCAAGGACAGTTGCTTCATCATGATAAAAGCCATTGAATACGGTCACGAGGTTCCTTTGATTGGGGCTTTGATTTTTCCTCTTCAAGTTTCACTTCCTGATTTTCTCCTTCCTTTTGTTTTCCCCCTTTTTTCCGAATTCTAGGGTTTAGCAGGAGCTGATTTTGATTGTTTTCTTCGTCTTTGCTTTATTGGTAAATTTCATAGAACTTCACTCTAATTTTCTCATTTTTCTGCGACTTTCTCTGAATATGATGCTAATCTTACATCAAAATAACTCCGATTGCGAACTGCCATAACTTCGATTTGTAGTAGTTGCTTGCTTAATTTTGTAGTAGTTTGAGTAATTGCTTGCTTAATTTTGTGCGAATCCATCTTGCCTAGGATATAGAATGAACTTCGATTTGTAGTAGTTTGACTGTTCATGTGAAACTTGCTATTGATGTGCTCTAGAATTCGATGAGTAGTTGAGAATCATGATAATTGGTGTTGCGAACTGTCATAACTTTTATGGTTGAGCTGCTACGATTGAAGTTTGGGGTAGTTTGTGTTGTATTTGATCAATGATGAAGCTTTTGGATTTTTATGTTTTTAAGCTGCTGTATCAAAGGTTGTTTGTTGCCACTTTTGTTATTGTAATGGTGCTGCAGATCAATGGTGTAGGAGCTGATTTTGTTGCAGCACTAGAAGAGTATGCTTGTTGCTTTTGTACTGTAGTGTTCTTGTGTCTAGCTAGTAACTGTTGATTGGATAGGGAACATGAGTGCCTAGGTTTACTATGAAAATCAACTCATGATTATTTATTCCACAAATAGCAAATGTATCTGCTATATTTGAGATATGGGGATTAAAAGTTCATCATGTAACTCACTGATCTCACATGTGCATCTTTGCCTCAATTTATATATATATAATTTTGGATGCATCTTTGCCTCAATTTATATATATTGTACCTATTCATATTGTTATCTTGTCTCTCAGTCAATCCATATGATGAATCCATTTGAATTTTGAGGTGTCTTATGTAATGCATGGAGCAAACTTCTAGTGAATCAACCTTCTTGAGCAGCAGCAAAGCTTGATGCATGTGATAGGCTGTGATATCATTGTTCTTTGAATTTAGTGGTATTAGTAGTAGTATTATAGTACTTGTGCGAATAATAATAGTATATGTACACGCTTCGAACAGGCTCTTATTTTCATCTTATGTATTGAAATTTATTAGCTTTCTCTTCTTAGATTACTACACATTTCAGGTTGATTCTTAATTTGGTACTTCTGTCACTTAGAAAATGGATCGAAAGTGCCCAGACTCCATAGCTTTAGGTTAAGTTTGATAGATGAAATAAGATCTTTTGCGGTAAAAAAAGCAAATCATTTGGTCTGCTTATTCATCTCATGTGTTTTTACTGATATCCACATTTATTGATGACGCACTTGGTGTGGGTGCACACTTGATTCCATTAGACAATTAGATACTCGGTGTTGGATTAGCTTCCAAATTGCAACTGGTGTGGGTGCACACTTGATTCCATTAGCCAATTAGATACTCCGTGTTGGATTAGCTTCCAAATTGCAATTGTTAGCCGACTTTAAATTGGAATAAGCACCGAGGACAATAAAATGTCACCACATATGATTGCATCAATTAAGTGTAATCTCAAATGTGTCATCAGTGAATAAAAGTAGAATCAATGACAATATATCGATACACAATTGATTAATTAAAAAAGTAGCATCAAACGATTTGATTAAGAAAGTGGCATCAAATAATTACATTAGAACAATGACATCAAAGCAGTACTTTAAAAAGTGGCATCACATTAAAAGAAAAAATGTTTTTGGCATCAAAACACTACTTTGAAAAATGACATCAAAATACTACTTTGAAAAAAATGGCATCACGATAAAAAAAAATAATATCAAAAAAATGACATAAAAAAGTGGCATCAATTGTAAAAAATGGCATCACAAAAAAGTGGCATCAATGATCAAAGTGGGAAGGAAGGGGGGAAAGTGGGAGGAAGGAAGGGAAGGAAGGGGAAGGGAGGGAAGGAAGGGGGAGGGTTTACCCATCTAATTTTTTTTGTTTGGGTTACATTTAGTTAATTAGGTTTTTCCAAAAGGCTAATTAGCAAAATCACCCAAAAATATATCCCTCTAATAAGAAGTCAATTAAAAGCTTCAACCATTACTACAAGTAAAAGAAGGTTTCTTATAAATAGTAATAAGTCTAAAATATGCCCTCATAAGAGTAAATATATACTAATAAAATAAATAAATATAAAATAAGCCAATTAAATCTCCAACCAGTAGTAGGAGAAGAAATTTAAAACATTATTTTCTAAAAATTAGAAAAACTTTTAGATTAAAAATAATCACAATATATCTATTTAGATTAACCATTTTACAATTAATATTGTAGATCATAATAATAATATTTTTTTATTAGAAATCATAATAATGAAATAAATTGGCATAAACATCATCATTTTTGACAATAAATCATTTATCAAATATTTAAAAACAGTATAAACCATCTATCTAAGAAAAGGCCTCAACAAATTATGTATATAAAATTAACTTAAATGAAAATTTTTACAACAAGCTTTTTAACAATGTATCATTTATTAAATATGTAAAACAATACCACCAATCTCTCTATTTATAATTTTTAAAATTAATGTTAAAATTTAAGGAGTAATATCAATAAATTGTCAATCCATCTATATTTCTTATAAAATGTACCACATATATTCTATCTATCTGTACGCAAATATGAAGAAGTTACAACATTATTTATATCACTTTTTATGCATAATAAATCAAGACATTATTTTTTAATCTCATTAATTTGGTTAAACATATTGTTCATCATTCATTTGATAAATAAAAACTATTATATTCGAACCTATATATTTAATTATAATAAATTTTTATAACCTATAATAATTTTTTCTAGCGGTATTAAACAAGTCGCTTATTCTATATAACTTATAAATGACTATATTAATTAGCTTCAAATCGTTTATTCTGTATAACTTATAAAATATATTTTTTCCCAATAAATACATTAAGCAAATATCTCCTCAACAATTAGAAAAAACCTTTTAATTTAACAATAATATATAACAATATGTCTATTTAGATTAACCATTTTGATATTAATAATGATCATCATAATATATCCTATAAATTTGCATAATTAAACATCATAATTGTTTATTACAAATAAATAATTTTATATACTCTAAATTAGTGCAAATGAGAAATTAAACTATAATTATAAATTATAAATATAAATGATTAAATATGTTTATTTATTACATATTAGATATTACAATCAGGATGGATCGAAGTTGGATGTACAATATGATGCTTCCGGGACGTAGGGGAATAAGAGATGAATTCATCAATGGGGTTGATACATTTATTGATTTTGCGATGTCACATACTACAGAAAGTGAAATAAGATATCCATGTCGTGGTTGCACTAATGGGCAATACCATAGCTCAGAAACGGTGAAAAACCACCTATATCTAAAAAGGTTTCACTCCAAATTACAGTCGGTGGATCTCTCATGGGGAGCCATATGTCAGTGCATCTGTTCCTTACACGTCTCAACATTCCCAAAATTTTCCGATGAGACGAGAGTATGATAGCCTAAATGCACAACAACAGATGGTCTTTGATGCACCCGGTCCAAATTTAATTCCCTATTGGGCAGAAAACAGTAATCCATATGTAGGTCAATATCAAACATTTGACCTTCCTGCTTCCATCAATGTTAATGTTGATGATGTAGAACTTCCAACACATGACCTTCCTTCATCAAGCAATATCAATGTTGATGATACTGAAGTACATCCAGAAATGACACATGATTCTATGGATGAGTACATAACTGCATCTAAAAAATTTTGGGATGTTCTAGAGGCTGTAGATCAATCGTTATAAGATGGGTGCGAAGATGAAACTCGATTGTCTTCTATCGTGAAGCTGCTTCAAATTAAATCTGAGTTTAACTTGTCTCAAAGCTGCTACAACAGAATATGTCAATGGGCAGGAAAATGTCTGCCTCGTGATCATACATTTCCCAGTGATTATTATCAGACAAACAAGCTTGTGCGGGAATTAGGAATGCCATTAGAAAAAATTGATATACGTCCCCAAGGGTGTATGTTATATTGGAAGGATGACAAAATGCTGCGATCTTGTAAGTTTTGCAATAAGGATAGGTATAAACGCAATCAGGGGGGAAAGATGTTGCATATAAACAATTGCATTACTTACCGATTATACCAAGGTTGCAGAGGTTGTATGCATCAACTGTTACTGCAAAATACATGAGATGACATGATGAGCATGAGGTTGAAGACAAAGTCATGTGTCACCCTTCTGATGGTGAAGAGTGGAAACAATTTGACAAGGCTTATCCTGAATTTGCATCTGAAGCTCGTATGTTCGCTTGTCATTGTGTTCTGATGGGTTTGCTCCCTTTTGTCAAACTGGAAAAGTGTACTCATGTTGGCCCATCATTATAACTCCTTATAATCTTCCACCGGAAATGTGCTTGAAAACCCCTTATATGTTCTTATCCACTGTGATACCTGGTCCACGCAATCCAAAGAAATTGATAGATGTTTGTTTGCAGCCATTGATAGAAGAATTGAAGTTGTTGTGGACTCAAGGTGTGCCCACATTTGATATCTCAAGGGGTGAAAACTTTACTATGCGAGCTGCTTTGTTATGGACCATTAATGATTTTCCAGCTTATGGAATGCTTTCAGGTTGGAGTAGAGCTGGTCGTATGGCTTGTCCAATTTGTATGGATGATACAAATGCATTTCGATTAGTTCATTGCAAAAAACCATCATGGTTTGATTGTCATCGAAGATTTTTACCGTATAATCATACATTTAGGAAAAAGAAGAAGGCATTTTTTCAAACAATGTGTTGAGACATCCTCTGTTATTGAACGTTTAGATGGTCAAGCAATTTGGAATCGTGTGAAAGACCTACTAACTGCGATAGAAGCTCCTCATGCACACATTTCGGGATATAGGACTCTGCATAAGCGGACTAAGCAGATTATATTTTGGCAACTTCCCTATTGGACTACACTTATGATCCGTCATAATCTTGATGTTATGCACATAGAAAAAATTGTGTTTGATAATGTCTTTAACACAATGATGGACATTAGTGGAAAGTCAAAGGATATATTGAATGCAAGGAAAGATATGAAGTCATGTTGTGATCATCCAGAATTACAAGTAGAAGACAACCATGTCGGTCCAAAGCCAAAGGCAATTTACACACCGACGAAATATCAAAGAAAAGAAATTTGTGAATGGATCAAGTCTTTACGCTTTCCCGATGGATATGCTTCTAATCTTGGCCGATGTGTACAAATGTATGAGTACAAGCTAATAGGATTGAAGAGTCATGATTGTCATGTGTTTATGCAAAGATTAATTCCGATTGCTTTCAGAGAGATGATGCCTGTTTATGTTTGGGGACCACTAATTGAATTGAGTCAATTTTTTCACTCATTGTGTTCACCGTCACTATCTATTGCACAAATGCAAGATTTGGAGAATTCTATTCCTATAATTTTGTGCAAGTTAGAAATGATCTTTCCTCCCTCATTAATGGATTCAATAGAACATTTATTAATACACTTGCCTTATGAAGCAAAAGTTGGAGGACCAGTACAATACCGTTGGATGTGTATCCATTTGAAAGGTAATATCTCTTTATAAAAAAGAACAAGTAAATTATTTAATAAGGTATATATATATATTCACTTTTGGATTTTGATTATACATTTTCATTTTCTCAGGTTCCTATTCCACTTGAAGCATAAAGTTGCAAATAAAAGATATGTCGAAACTTCTATTTGCTCCTCATACATTGTTGAAGAGATAGCTACATTGGCTGAGCATTACTTTAAACCGAAATCATCTTCTAGAAGGAAGCAACCACGTCAAGATGATCAAAGTCCTGCTGAAAGTCGTTCGCCTCTCTCTATTTTTAACTATCTTGGGAATGGATTCGGCAAAATAACTACACGTTGGCTTACTGTTACGCAAACGGAAATGCATGCAATCGAGACGTATATCCTTCTAAATTCTCCTGAAGTTGACCCTTATGCAGAGTAAGTAGTTGCACAAAATTATTATGCATCAAATTTTAATTACTAACATTTGCACTTGACTAATATGTTTACAAATTAATAATTTTGTAGAATATTTGACAAAGATATTGGTGGGGCAGATGATAGAAGTTTTGATGTCAATTTTACTCCATGGTTCAAATCTTATATAAGTATTTTTTTCATATTCCTTTTATTGATGATGTTTTTTTCTAATTAATTAAGATGAGTTTTTTTTAACAAAAAGGTTGCTAGGAACAATGTCAAAGACGATTTGATACAAAGTTTAGCAAATGGCCCGGAAGCTAAGGTATTGATTTGGTTGGGTTATAAGATAAATGGATACAAGTTCCACACATTACAAAGGGGAGATGGAAAAACCATAATGAATAACGGAGTTTAGGTGAAATGATCAAACTACAACGATGATGAAGATGATTATTATGGTCTTATTGAAGAGATAATCCAATTGGAATATCCAGGCACCCATACAAAGACAGTTGTGCTTTTCAAATGTCGTTGGTTTGACCCAAAAAATGGAATGCGCAAGCATGGAAATTTTTTGTAGATGTCAATCCTAAACAAATATACAGGACAACTGGTCCATTTATTTTAGCACAACAGGCAATTCAGGTTTATTATGCTCCGTATCCTGGTGCAAGGGGAAATCGTGCTGATTGGAGGTTGTATGTAAAACTAAAGCACGAAGCATGATTGAACAAAGGTGGATTGACACTGAAGAAGCATATCAACCCGAGGAAGTAGTTAATGTGCCAATAATTGATGAAGTCATTATTAAAAATCTAGAAGATCCTATTGGAGTTGACGAGGCTGGTGCAGATACTCAAATACAAGAAGATGAAGATGAAATTTATGGAGCTTCAAGTTCAGATGAAGATGACATTAACCTAGATGAGAATCATGATGAAGAAATTAACGAAGAAGAAGAAGATTTTTAGAATGCAACACTATTACCTGTAAGTACTTAACATATTTGCTTTCAGCCATTGGATATAATTTTAATATTTATAGCTCTAACTTTATCGGAGCTTATTCTATTTAGAGCTACTATAATTTTCAGATGAATAAGTGTGCAACTAGTATTTTTTAAATTATTTTAATAGGAAGAGGTTAAAGATTACCCCTGTTACAAAAATAAATTATAATATTAATAGGAATACGGAGTATATGAATAAAATTAAATTAAAGAGTATCGACACTATAATAGTTGTCTTTTTGAAAGTATTACAATAATATTGCTAAGTTCGCATTTTATTTGCTTAAGAATTTAAAAGTGAAAATATTATAAGATGGAAAATAATAATTAAGTATAATATTGTGAATAGTTTCACCCATGAAGCCATATATATAAATATACACTTGTCATTTTTCTAATCAATTCAATTGATATGTGCTAATATATTAATGACAACCCCTTTTATTTATCATCTAAACATATCTCCCCATTTGTTGAAGACACTTACAGAGGGTTGGGTTGTCAATTTGCCATGACTATCTTGCTCACTTTCATTCAAGCCTATGGAGTTTCAAATTTAAGTCACTTGGATAGTATCGTTATCCGATTCAGACATGCATGGATCTACAGCACCTAAATTGTGAGTATGTAGTTAGTTTGCTTTTAATATATAGCTAGCTCCTTGTTCAATTTATTTTTTTCAAGTAGTCTAATTGTTGAAGTCTCGGTCTATTACAATATTTCTTACATTTTTCAAATTAACGAGTGGTAACCTATGATTTTCATTATTATATAAGAAGCTTATAATTAAGGATTGTGTTTGTGTATTATTTTAGAAAAAAAAATCACGGTAGAATAAAAAAAATTTAATTTTTATCTTCATAATATTTTGAGCCTAAATATATATGGAATAAATATATACCGGCCCCGCCTTTTTTGTGTGAAATTCGGAAAGTAAATAAGAGCGGTAAAAGAGAGCGCTTTCTGAATATTTTGAAGATCATGTTCGCTTACACGTCTTCCATTTGTTAACTATATTTTATCTCTCTTCTACTCCATCCATATATAATTTTGTTCTCTTTATTCAAACTCTTCAACCCCCTCTCTATGCTATTGACAGATTCTATTGACATATGCAATGTTTAGAAGGGTTGTTGGTCGAAATTATGGGTCGCATCGGAATGCTTCTTCCAAAAACATCAATGGGTCACAACACAATCAAAATGAAGTCAGATCGTAGACTTTCGGTAGGAATCCCGTCCCCAATTCTGATAGCCAAGAAAATAACTCCCATGCTACAAAGATTATAGGGCGGCCGAGTCCATCTACGCAGCAAGTTCAATTTGGTCAAGATGATACAGATTTACAGTTGGAGTTGGCTCAACAGAGGTGCGAGAATCAAACCCAAACGGAGGAAGAATATAGAGAAGATGTCTCAATTGAGGAGGAAGAAAATGGTGTTCGAGACAACACTTTAAATGTGCAACGGTCAGCCATCATCTCTAATGAGAATGATGTAGATGCACGCAATATGAAAAAGTTGGTTCCCATTGGTAACACGTAAGTATTGTGTTAAATACAAGCTACTTCTATATCAATATTTATTTACTATAGGTAGTAACTAAAACATATAATTAATTTGGTTGTAGGTTTTACAACAAGAGTCAAGTGTTGAAGATCATTCACCATAATATACATTCTCACTTCACTGGTCCATGGCCTTCCTTGTGTAAAGTTCCGGATAGTGTTGTAAAACTTTGGTGGGACAAATTTGAAGTAAGTAACTTTCACCATTTAGATTTAATTAACTGGTTTGATTATATTGTGTTTAATTTTATGTCCAACGTATTTTTATTTTGATTAACATAATTGATTGTCTTATCCCACTTTATCCCACTTTAGATTGCAGTGTTTGTTTATATATGAAATATTTTGTGTTATCTAATGCTTTTTTTGGAGCAAATGTAGAAGCACTTTTATTGGGATGCATGTGATGGTCCATTAATTAAGGCCAACTGGAGAACTAAATGTAGTGCCCTTAGGAACCAATTTATTGTTGCTAGAGATGGAGGTTACAAGCTGAAATGGGTTAGCCCTGACAATTGGGCTAAACTATGGAAATATTGGAAGACTAATGACATATTCAAGCACTCTAGGTTGGTCAATAAGCGTAATAGAGCATCCGAAGGTCGGGATGGCACTGCAATTTACACAGGTAGATCTAAATCTGTTGCTGAATACGAGCAAGAATTTGTAAGTACTTGACTATATATGTCCTCATAGCTTTAGTTTTTTTTTAATGTAAAAAGTTGTAACCTTTATAATATGTATGCTCTACATGTGCAGGAGGAAAAGAATGGCTGGGAAATGACTACAAAAGAGCTTCTCAAGAGAACCTATTGAAGGATAATTAGATGCGTTAAGCGAAATTTCAGATCATATCTAAACATCTAATCGTAGAATCTTCATGCATATTGATAGATCAATCATTGTTTAGAGGATACCTCTTGATGCGTGAACCGGATCTTATCGGGTAGGAAGGAAAAAGATGAGAGCCCCACGTGTTGCTCCTCTAGTCGGTCCACACGAGTCCGGTCTAGATCTTCTTTGCCTTCAACTGCTAGGACGAAGATTGAAAGAGGCGCAATCAAATTGCTTCGGATGATGATGATAGTTAACAAATTAACACTTTGATTTATCTCTCCACTTGCTACTTTCACCATATGGTACTTAAGAGAAATATGAGCAAAACACTTTTGATTTTTACGTTCTTGCTCTCTTTTGTAGCATTGGAGAACTTGCAACCATTTACATTTTCTTTCCTTGCTCTATACCATACGTCAAGTTGGCAACATATGTAACTTAGTGTGTCTTTAATTAGGAGTTAATTATATCAATTAATTAGGAGGTATATCAAAAGACAACCGTACATAACTTGTAAGTTGTAACCCTAAATTAAATATATATATAATTGTAACTCACTAATTGAACTTTTAATTATTTATTTCGAAAATAAATATACCTTATTAATAATATATCAAATATATATTAATAATAATCAACCATCAATTCCGTGGATCTAGTCCGTCAACTCAACGTGTGTGACCTCATAGGACCCGTTTATATTAGTCATGGACTTAAACCATTTAACCCCATTAATCATAGTTGGCTTCTAGCAAAGCACTATGACTCCTAAAATAATCGGATTGTATATCTCTATCAATCGTCCTATCCCATGTTTAGTCATTGCACATTTAATTAAAGGACACAATTCCTTCAATCTCCCACTTGTCCTTAAACAAGTGTGCAATATAAGATACCCGTGTCTCTTAATGTCTTATTTGATGATATGGTGACATTCATATCTATTATCAAATATGTTTCTTGAACTCCGAGTTCGAACTGTCAAATAAACAGATGATTACAAATAATCCATCCGAGCATGGCCATGCATTTTTAGTTCTTGCTCTTCAAGTGGCCTAGACACCATTCCTTTTCGATGCATCACAATATGCATGAAGAAGGAGGACATCTCCGGTCTTGTATGACTATAACTCCCACTCAACTTTTGGTAATCCCAACTACGCCCTTTATAACTCCATGTTACGGAAAGCGTTTAGCCGTGTCAAATAAATATCAATCATCAAGAGAGACCATAACATACTCATGTCTGAGGAATCTACTAATCATGGTTTAACTTAAAACTCTGCAATCCCTTTTGTAGAGTCTTAAGGTGGGTATGTCCTATATGCATCATCCATACATACATATGTAATTGACTAGACATCTCCATGTCCCTATAGCCCATGAAACCTGGCGCTATCAGTCAACTTACAATATAGTCATTAATAAAATCATCTATGTCCAAGTTGATGATTTCAGACTACGGACTTTGAATAATTCATAACTGCATTTCACTTAATGGGGTTTCATTCATCAAAACACTTAAGATAAGCCCATTTGCAAACTAGGAATTATTTGGACATTTTATTTATCATTGTTCAAAACAATATATGATGTAATAAAAAGCAATCTCAAAGCCATTCTCCAATGTGTTTGAGACCCTTAGCCCTAGTGTGACCATCATGCTTGGGCTAGGCATAAACTTCGTCAATGGATTTGCAATATTGTCATATGTATGCACCTTACACATCTTAATGTCAAATAAGGTGATACTTACTCATAAGATGTACGATCAACTTGTCATCACCCTTAAGAAATCATCCTTGGTTCTTATTAAGAACTTCAAGATGTTCTTAGCTGCACGCTAGTGTGCCTCTCATGGAATCGATTGGTATTTGCTACACCTGCTCAAAGCAGATGCAACATCAGGTCGTGTACACACCCTGACATAGGTAACCCTTTCTTGGAATCTTGCATATTGAATCTGTTAAGAATCTTATCTATATATAAGTTCCTTGATTCAATCTAAGAAATTTCTTAGATCTATCTCTATAGATCTTAATTCTAAGTATGTACACTGCCTCCCCAAAGTCTTTCATTGAGAAACATTTCTTTAGTCATTCCTTAATGGACTCTAGCATCGGAATGCCATTCCCAATAAGTAGTATGTTATCCACATACAAGACTAGGAAGACCATTTTACTCCCACTAAACTTCTTGTATACACAAGAGTCCTCTTTGCATCTAATGAAATCAAACTCTTTGATCTTTTCATCAAATCGATAGTTCTAACTCCTGGATGCTTGATTAAGTCTATATATAGACCTCTTAAGCTTGCATCCGTTCCCAACATTACTTGGATCTTCAAAACCCTTTGGTTGTGTTATGTACACATCCTCTTCTTAGAACCTATTCAGGAAGGAGGTTCTGACATCCATTTGCCAAATCTCATAATCATAATAGGCAGCAATAACAAGGATTATCCTAATGGATCTTATCATGACAACAGGTGAAAAGGTCTCATCATAGTCTATACCATGAATCTGTTTAAAACCTTTGGCAACTAATCTTGCCTTGTATACAGATACCTTTCCATCCTTATCTGTCTTGAGTTTGAAAACTCATTTGCTCCCTATGGGTTTTACCCCATCTGGTAAATCTATCAAGTCCCACACTTGATTTTCAAACATCGAATCCATTTTAGATCTCATGGCCTCAAGCCATTTCTTGGAGTCATTTCTTGGAGTTTGGACTCGTCGTTGCTTGCTTATTGGGCTCTTCATGTTCTAACAAAAGAACATTAAGGTTTACATTCAAGATGAAATCATCATAACCTCTTGGTCGTACCCTTGGCCTATCTGATCTACGAGTGGGTTCAACTGGTTCAACAACTGGAGCTAGAATAGTTTCTACGACATCGTCTATGTCATCTCGTTGTTGAGTTTGTTGCTCTTCATCATGAATTGGTTCAAGATGAATATTTCTCCCACTTGACTTATAGGAAATAAACTCTCTTTCCAAAAAGACACTATCCCTTGCAACAAACACCTTTTTCTTAGTGGGATTGTAGAAGTAATATCCAAAACTACCTTTTGGATAACCTATAAAATAGCATTTATCTGATTTAGGGGAAAGCTTATCAGTTTGTAAACGCTTTACATAAGCTTCACATCCCCATATCTCCATAAATAACAATTTTGGAACCTTTCTTGTCCATATCTCATATGGAGTTTTGTCGAGCTACAGCTCTAGACGGAGTCCTGTTTAGTGTAAGTACGGCAGTTGTGAGGGCATATCCCAGAAGGATACCGGAAGTTCAGCAAAACTCATCATAGATCGAACCATGTCTAACAGGGTCCTGTTTCTTCTTTCAAATACACCGTTAAGCTGTGGTGTTCCTGGAGTAGACAACTGTGTTACTATCTCATAGTTTTTCAAATGATGATCAAATTCATGGCTCAAGTACTCACCACCACGATCCGATCGAAGTGTTTTTATTTTCTTGCCAGTTTGAGTCTCTACCTCATTTTGAAATTCCTTGAACTTTTCAAAGGATTCCGTTTTATGTGACATAAGGTAAATATATCCATATCTACTCATGTCATCAGTAAATGTGATCAAGTATCTATAACTACCTCTAGCTTCTGTACTCATTGGCCCACATACATCAGTATGTATGATGCCCAATAGTTCAGTAGCCCTTTCATTTGTTCCTTTGAAAGGCAACCTTATCATCTTACCCATCAAACATGACTCACATGTATCAATGCATTCACAATCCACGTCTTTTAGAATTCCATCTTTATGGAGCTTCTTCATGCGGTCTAAACTGATGTGACCCAAAAGACAATGCCATAGGTAGGCTTCACTCAAATGATTTGATTTTTGCCTTTTTGTGTTTATGTTATAAGATTCTGTTTTAAGGTCAAGTACAAATATTCCTTTAATATCTTGAGCACGAGCATAGAAGATATCATTCTTGTGAATAACTATACCTCCATCTCTAGTGCCAAAACCAAGACCTTCGGAATAAATTACTGCAGCCGAAACAAGGTTCTTTGTAATGCTAGGAACAAAATAACAATTATTCAGTTCTAAGATTAAACCAAAAGGAAGAGATAAACTAAAATCTCCTACGACAAATGCAGCAACGCTTGCTCCATTTCCAACGCGTAATTCTATCTCTCCTTTCTTTACTTGTCTCCTATTTCTTAGTCCCTCCACATATGAAATAATGTGAGCACCACATGCGGTATCTAATACCCAAGTAAGATCATTATCTAATGTGAGGACATTGGTTGACAGTAATTCTATAACATAAATACCTGAAGTGTTGGAACTCAAAGTCCCATTCTTCTTATCTTCCAAGTACTTAGGACAATTACTTTTCCAGTGTCCCTTAGCCTTACAGTGGAAACAATCACGGTCTGCAACCACCCTTGGCTTCTCACCACCCTTAGGTTTTGCAACTTCCTTGCCTTTCCCTTGAGTATTGTTCTTGTTCTTGGCTACCTCCTTAAACCCTTTCCCTCTATTGACATTAAGAACTTCCTTCTTATTGTCACTAGGAGTATTCTGCTCAGCAGCTTTGAGCATACCATGGAGTTCATTCAGATTTTTCTTAATACTATGCATATGGTAGTTCATCATGAATGAAGCAAAGCCACCGTGTAAGGAGTGCAAGACGATATCTGTGGCCAACTCTTGGTCATATGGGGTGCCCAGTGTCTCCATACGGCTAAAAAGACCGATCATGTTAAACACATGGGGACCTACTGGCTTTCCCTTCACAAGCTTGCTATCCAGTATAACCTTTTGAGTTTCATATCGTTCAATCCTTACTTGTGCCTGAAATAACATTTTCAGGTTGATGATGATAGAGTAGGCATCCTGATATTCAAACCTCTTTTGAAGGTCAGGCTCTATGCTTGCTAGCATCAAACAAGTGACAGGTAAAGAATCACTCCTTAACTCCATTTCTCTAACTATCTCCTCATCCGATGAGGCATCAGTAATAGCAGGGATAGGGTTTGTTAGGACGTCCTCACGCCCTTCAGACCTGAGAACAATTCTCAGATTCCTTTCTCAATCGAGAAAGTTCATTACATTCAATTTGTTCTTCTCAACTATTGAGCACATGGTGAATTTCAAGTTATCGTTTGACATAATGCCTATATATAAAAGGAAATGACATACAAATCAGTTTATGTTCGAAATGCAAATTACTTAAGATTAAACATCTTTAAAATAAGTAAATGCACATTTTATTCAAGTTGTTATCGTTCCCGGTGAATAAAATGATTCTAAGATCCCATTACAGACAAGACCTAACGTACTTTTGCACTGCCTTGAGTCTTGTGTGCTCAAGGTAAGTAAAAATTACTAATTATAACTCCTTATAATTCTTGGTTGATGATCCACATCCAATGTAAAATCATCCCCATGCCTCAAGATCCAAAACTTTGCCTTTTGGTCTCTCGTTGGGTACAACCATATCAAGGTTTATGAATCCCCGTATAGATTCACCCTCATTAGCCCAAGATTATGGAAAGACACCCTCACTTTTGTGAATCCCATCCAACCAAAAATTCAGAACTTAATGGGTTATGATATCGAAAGGCATTGCCCCAATTTACCTTAGGAACTTAAGTCTTTTATTTGTCATTTATTTATAAGTGAAAAAAATGTCATAAATAAAGACAATACAAAAACTTAAAATAAAGCATTCAAAATGCAATAATTGTGATCCTAGTATGGCCCCTACGATGCAAAATTTTACAGATCTAATCTTCACGGGTCTCCACCCTTGCACCCTTCATGGATCTCCATCCTCGAACTTCTTATGTCTTCTTCTTCTTGTATTAATTAAAATATTTTCTAATAATCTAATTATTGAAAATAAATTACAAAAATACATAACGATACGCAGATCGTGTACAAAAAACATAACGATGCACATATCGTATTTATGGGCCATACTAGTCACCTTATGTAAACAATTTATATCATAATATAAAATCACTCATAACAATATCTTAATTTAAAATATAAATCCTTATATGGTATTAATCAATATTAATCATTAAATTGCATTTATTGGGAAATTATATGATGGGAAATATATAGCCTCTTAGACCGGACCATGTCGAGTCATACTCGGGTTGGCCCATGTCGAGTCACACTCGGCTTAACCTAGACCCGAACCTGGTTCGGTTTGTAGGGTGGTCGTTTGGCCTGCGGGTTGGCAACAAAAACTCCCAAAATCGAATCAGATTAAATCCAATTCAATTTTATGGTATGTAATTCCCTGTTATCAAATCATATAATTTAAATTGAACGATCATTTGATCCACATCCAATGTAAAATCATCCCCATGCCTCAAGATCCAAAACTTTGCCTTTTGGTCTCTCGTTGGGTACAACCATATCAAGGTTTATGAACCCCCGTATAGATTCACCCTCATTAGCCCAAGATTATGGAAAGACACCCTCACTTTTGTGAAGCCCATCCAACCAAAAATCCAGAACTTAATGGGTTATGATATCGAAAGGCATTGTCCCAATTTACCTTAGGAACTTAAGTCTTTTATTTGTAATTTATTTATAAGTGAAAAAAATGTCATAAATAAAGACAATACAAAAACTTAAAATAAAGCATTCAAAATGCAATAATTGTGATCCTAGTATGGCCCCTACGATGCAAAATTTTACAGATCTAATCTTCACGGGTCTCCACCCTTGCACCCTTCATGGATCTCTATCCTCGAACTTCTTATGTCTTCTTCTTCTTGTATTAATTAAAATATTTTCTAATAATCTAATTATTGAAAATAAATTACAAAAATACATAACGATACGCAGATCGTGTACAAAAAACATAACGATGCACATATCGTATTTATGGGCCATACTAGTCACCTTATGTAAACAATTTATATCATAATATAAAATCACTCATAACAATATCTTAATTTAAAATATAAATCCTTATATGGTATTAATCAATATTAATCATTAAATTGCATTTATTGGGAAATTATATGATGGGAAATATATAGCCTCTTAGACCGGACCATGTCGAGTCATACTCGGGTTGGCCCATGTCGAGTCACACTCGGCTTAACCTAGACCCGAACCTGGTTCGGTTTGTAGGGTGGTCGTTTGGCCTGCGGGTTGGCAACGAAAACTCCCAAAATCGAATCAGATCAAATCCAATTCAATTTTATGGTATGCAATTCCCTGTTATCAAATCATATAATTTAAATTGAACGATCATTTGAAGAAAAGTGATTGCATTGAGAACCACTTTCTCAATTATGTCTTACGTATGCCTTTTGTTGTGTCTCACCAAAAACAAAACACTTTTGCTCTACATCTTCTTACTTGAGTCAAACCCAAAAATGAAGAAAAAAAACACATTTTCATTTATTAGCAATCTCTTGCTAGTCCTTTACCCTTTGTAACTCCAATCCCATTAATCTAAATTAATTAGGATTCATTTACTTAGGAAAGACCAAAGGGTTATGCACAACAATAAATAATTTACATAATTATTTATTTCACAAATAAATAACATTTATTATTTATTTCTTAAATAAATAATATTTATCGTTACAATTTACATTAAACCAATCAATCAAAATCTAAATTTTGATATAGCAAAATAATCCATATCATATTTACCATCAATTTAAATCAAGATCTACATCAAAAATTAAAAATTAATCTATTGATCGTATCAATTTATGCAAGATGCTCTGATACCAATTGAAGGATAATTAGATTCGTTAAGCGAAATTTCATATCATATCTAAACATCTAATCGTAGGATCTCCATGCATATTGATAGATCAATCATTGTTTAGAGGATACCTCTTGATGCGTGAACCAGATCTGATCGGGTAGGAAGGAAAAAGATGAGAGCCCCACGTGTTGCTCCTCTAGTCGGTCCACACGAGTCCGGTCTAGATCTTCTTTGCCTTCGACTGCTAGGACGAAGATCGAAAGAGGCGCAATCAAATTGCTTCGGATGTTGATGATAGTTAACAAATCAACACTTTGATTTATCTCTCCACTTGCTACTTTCACCGTATGGTACTTAAGAGAAATATAAGCAAAACATTTTTGCTTTTTACGTTCTTGCTCTCTTTTGTAGCATTGGAGAACTTGCAACCATTTGCATTTTCTTTCCTTGCTCTATACCATACGTCAAGTTGGCAACATATGTAACTTAGTGTGTCTTTAATTAGGAGTTAATTATATCAATTAATTAGGAGGTATATCAAAAGACAACCGTACATAACTTGTAAGTTGTAACACCAAATTAAATATATATAATTGTAACTCTCTAATTGAACTTTTAATTATTTATTTCCAAAATAAATATACCTTATTAATAATATATCAAATATATATTAATAATAATCAACCATCAATTCCGTGGATCTAGTCCGTCAACTCAATGTGTGTAACCTCATAGGACACGTTTATATTAGTCGTGGACTTAAACCATTTAACCCCATTAATCGTAGTTGGCTTCTAGCAAAGCATTACGACTCCTAAAATAATCGGATTGTATATCTCTATCAATCGTCCTATCCTATGTTTAGTCATTGCACATTTAATTAAAGGACACAATTCCTTCACCTATCAGTGCAAAAAAACTGGAGATTGGACGGACGATCGTCCGAAAAAGTGTTTGGTATATATGTTTATGTTAAATCTATTTTGTCCTTTTACATCAAACATTTTTATTCTATTTTGTAAAGGTAATCTGTGTTGATTGTAGGATCGATTTGAGGTGTTGTGCAACACTTGGTTAGAGTCCCAGGCAGCAATTATTTATAAGTACATTTTGTGCAACAGCCCTTCCTATCTGATAGAAAAGGATCCCATGATCCGGAATCGGTCTTACATGCGCTCGCAACTCCCAAGTTTGTCTATGAAGAGCGAATCGAATTGTATTAGTGTCTACAAAAGAAGATGAAAAAATGTTATGTGCTCAGACAGTTGGTGGTGATTATAAATGAAGTATCTACGACAGTGGTTCAACTTATCGCAAGTGGGACTATGTACTAAATCCACCGGCTCTTCATCCTTCCTCGCCTGCTCGTGACCCAACAGCCTCTTTGTCTCATGATCCCGCACCTCCAACTCAGGATCCAATTCCATCGTCAAGTATTGCTCCTCTAGTTCAATTCATGCTCCCCGCCTTGCCGTTCGGGATTCATCGCCACCAACAAGTGTTGCCCCTTTAGTTCAAGCTCCTCACCTCGCTGCTCGGGATTCATCGCCACCAACAAGTGTTGCTCCTCTGGTTCATGCTCTCTCCCTTGTAGCTCACGATCGAGATCCATCCCGGCCAATAAGTGTTGCTCATGTGGCTCATAACCCCTCTCCAATTCCTACAACTACGGTTGTGACCCAACACCAATTGCAGGAGATAATGGCGAAAATGGAGGCTCGACTTCAAGAACAAGCAAGAACAAATGCAACCCTCACTCAACAAGTTCATGCCTACCAAGATAAGATCCAAATGATGGAGATTGAAAGGAATGAAGAGTCTATGCAACCTCAGATGTCAATGAATGCCCTGCTCAATTCAACCCTGTATGGAGGTGGTGGTGACTCTATAACCGGTGAAGCACTTGGTAGTCTACCTGGGGACTCAACTTATGCGAATACGATCAGAGGTTGTTTTGATGGTCACTAGTTACTTAGTGTTTTTTTTCATGATTTCTACTGCAAACGTTTTTAGTATTTAACCTTTGAATATATATTTAATGCATATTAGTTAGTATTTAGATCAACATTACTATTAGCAGTTGCGTATTAATCCAATTATCTATTTTATTTAATTTATATTGCATATAGTCTATAATTTCATCATACGTAATATTAACAATATTAATTAATTAATTTTATAACGTGATATGAATATTTAAAAGTTTGATAAAAAAAAGTGAATATTTTAAAAGAATTATGAATTTATCAATTTAAATTGATATTTTTATTCCTAAATTTAATTATTAATAATTTTATTCTCAACGGTTTTGATTGTCGGTATTCCAACCAATAGTATCCGTCGGATTATGCCTAGTATCCAGGTTTGTTGGTTATGATGGCCCAAGGCGTCGGTAACATGCCAATGGAGCAAACCGTTGGTAGATTCCACAAGTCATTCCATCGCTATTATGTCAACAGTATGACCCGTCGGCATGTTGCCAACGACTGAAATAGCGACGGATATGAACTTGTGACTTTTGCAAATATGCATAGGTAAGGCTAGGATGTGAACTTGTAAGCACTTGTATGGAAATATCTTAAAGTCCTCTATCATCTTATCATGCACATGTCAAAAGCAACTTCAAATTTTTCCGCTCCTTCATGTTTTTTTTCTTTTGCACTTCATTGGTTAACTAGGCAATTTCATGTTATATCTCTAATGAATCTCATCTTGCATCGTAAAGCTCTTTTTTTTTATACTTCCATGGCTCTTTTCTTTATTTTCACAATTTTTGATGGGGGTCCTTTTTTTTTCGAAAATAAAACTAAGTATGCAATGCTTAAAGTAAAATATGACTAAGTATGAATGCAATGCTTAAAGATAAAGATGATTAACTATGTAAAACTATGCAATAACTTATGAAAAATTTCAAAATATGCACGTAAGCCTTTCCCCCACCCCATACTTAAAGATTACAGTGTCCTCACTGTATTAGAACTAGGGTTAAGAAATAAACTTACTAAAACGTTACAAATTTCAGGAGTCGAAGAAGACTGCATGGATGGTCGATATCGACCTTGCAACATCGAAATCGATCTCTTTCATCGATTTCTGGCTTAAGCTTCAGGGTGATCCGGCCTCGACCACAAGCCCCTCGGAATCGACCTTAAGGTCGATATCGAGCTTTGCACTCGATTTCGATGCTTGTTTTCTCCTTCCTGCACTTTGTTAGAAAACTAAAACCAAAACAATACATAATAATATAAAGTCTCAAACAAAATCAAAAGATGTCCAAAACCAAAAACTAAGTCTTTGTTACAAGCTCTAGACTTTAAAGTCGCTAGGCCGACTTCTCCTTCGCGCTCAAGGCGGCATCTGCAGAACCCATGTAGCTTGGGCCTCAAACAACACTCCTTTCTTGTCACATAGTTGCATTCCGCCTGGATGGATTTGATTTACCGTGAAAGGTCCCATCATCTTATCTTTGAATCTAGTAGGGAACCATTGATCTTTTGATTTGGCGACATAAACCTTGTCTCCTATCTCATATTGGTTCGAATCATCATCGGATACCCTACACAAGCGCCCATGTCAAGGCACACCTCTCCCAAATAATGATATATCTTTAATTGAGATGGAACAGGAGGAATCTGTACCTTGACATACCTTCTTCTCTGTCTGTGGCTCAGGTCGACATCAATCATCAGTAGTCGATATTGAGCTCTGTGGTGCTTCTCGAGGTTCAGTCGATTTGGAGGCTTTCTTCTCGACATGATCATGTCGATTTCGACCCTCAGAGATCGATATCGATGTTTGTGCTCCTCCTTTCTTAGCTTCTATGGTAGTCGATTTCGGCTTCGGGGCATGGTCGATATCAACCTTCATGCTCGATTTCGAGGTTCCTGCTCCTCCTTTCTCAGCTTTTGTGGTGGTCGATTTTGGCATATGGGCATGGTCGATATCGACCTTCATGCTCGATTTCGAGGTTCCTTCTCCTCCTCCGTCGACCCCATGCTTATGACCTGGCACAGAATCTTGAACTTTGTTAGTCGATATCGACTTACCTGTGGCCCTCTTTTCAAGCTCTTCCGATGTCATACTCCTTACTTTGGCTTCTCCACATGCGATGTAGACACCTTTAATGGCCTTAATATCCATTGGACCTTGATTGTTCCTTACCGTCTTGTTGAAGGCATACTCTATCACCTCATCGCTAATTGTAAAGGAGAGCAATCCTTTCTTCACGCTGATGTTGGCATCGGCGGTTGCTAGGAATGGCCTACCTAAAATAATGGGACAAGCAGGGTCCTCTGCTATATCAACAACTAAGAAATCAGCAGGGACAAAGAATTTACATACTTGTACTGGCACATCGGTTACCATCCCTGTTGGAATCACTATCGTATTATTCGCCATGTATAGTTTTGCATCCACAGGCTCCAAAGGACCTATCTTTACCTTGTGCCATATGGTTAGTGCCATCATGCTAACGCTAGGGCCCAAATCAACTAAAGCATTAAAGTAATATCGACCTAAGCCTATAGCGATACAGAATTTACCTGGGTCCGCCCGCTTTTGTGGTAGCTCCAATCTGTTGCACTCCTCTTCGATCTCAGAATGTGATCGCTTCTTACCCAATATGTCCTTAAGGAACCTCACATAAGATGGCATCTCATGAAGTGCTTATGTGAATGAAATTGAGATATTAAGTACTTGAAGCATCTTCACGAACCGCTGAAACTTCTTTTCTGCCGGGTCCTTAATCATCTTCTTTGGGAATGGTAACACCTTCTTATTCCCTGCGGCTGGAGTGAGATCGACATCGACTGGATGGGGGTCAACATCAACTGGAGGAGTCAATTTATGTGGTGACTCATCAGCAGGGTCGACATCGAGTGAATGAAAATAATTTATATCGCTTTAGTCTTGAAACATGTATAACTTTTTACTCACGTATCGGATTTGAGCTTATAATATATCAAATCAAAGCGATCGACGAAAGAAATATGTATATTAAATTTTATTTTTCATTGGGGGTGAGTGTCACGTCTAGCCCTAAAGAGGATCCGCCCCTGCCCGCTCGGGTCGGATGAGGGTGAAGAGATTTGCGGGTGATGGGTGGAGCGGGTGAAATTATTTACTCGCGGGGCGGGTGATGGAATGGCTCCATTCACCCACAACCCGCCCCATTTCCACCCCTAGTTGTTATGAACGCTATCAATGAAGTCTGGAGTTGTTCTTAGGAGATTGAGATCATCACGGCCGATTCTCGGAAGCTGTTTCTAGAGTTCCTTGTGGTTTCCCGTGTCCATATTTTCGGAGAGATTAATCGATTTGTGGAGAAACTGGCGCACTTATGACATATCCTCAACTAAGACCCTCCCGTGTCTCATTCTGAGATTCAGATTCTCGTCCGAAAGGAAGCTATTGGTGGTGGGATTCTCGTCTGAAAGGACGCTCTTGGGTGGTGGGTCAGTAGAGTCTGACGCCACCCAAACTCTTATCTTGTATCAGAGAGAGAGAGAGAGAGGTGGTAAGTAGCACACCTTTCGGGCATATTTGCATAACTAGCATCGACCCTTTGAAAATTGCAAAACTAACTTAAAAATCCAAAAAGTTACAAACAAGTGTCGGTTTATCAACCTATTAAAGAAGGTTAAAAATGAAAATAAAGGGAAAAAAGCAGCCGCATTTAATGCTCTGTCATAAAAAAAGAGGAAAAAGTGAAAAAAAAACTGCATTTAATGCGGGTCAAATCGAAAAAATTATGTGAAAAGGAAATGAAAATCAGGTGTAAAAAAGGAAAGGCGTGGGAATGCTTTACACAGTTGCAAAAGGGGAAGATTGAAACGGTTGAAGAAGCACGGGTGATTGAAGAAAAAGAAGAAGAGAGGGTTACAACTGCATTTCCTACAAGAGACGATAAGCATGTCGGAGAGGAGAAGCACATCGGCGCCGTGAAGAGGTAAGGAAACCATTCCCTTTCTGGAAATCTCTCTACATTTTTCCGCAACGGTGGAATGAGGATGGGAAGTTTTTTTCGATTTTCTAGTGTGAATGACAGTTGGAACGGGGTATTAGGGATTTCGGTAATGTTTATGGGCAATTAGTTTAGGTTTATTGGTGCAATTGAAGAATAATGAGGGTGGTTGGGGTCTACAACTGTGAAATACAATTAGGGTTTTATTCGGATGATGTGGTTGGAATGATAGTGGGAGGGTAATTTAGGATATTGGGAATGGTTATGGACATGAAACTTCATTTGGGTGTGCAATTGAAGAAGAATGAGGGTGGTTGGTGCTAGATTTGATTTCAAATTTTTTTAGTTTCAAAGAGAAATGGAGGATAATTTTGAATTTGGATAGTGAGTTGGGCGTTTATGACAAACAATTTATCGTGGGTGACAGGAGAAATTTGGGAATTGGAGATTCTAGAAAAGGGGAAGAAATGTGAGTTGGGTGAGATGGGTTAATTTGGAAGTTGGGGACAAAGTTCATAGTTTATGAACTTGTGTCGAAATCTGACAGGGATTTACTACTTGGGTGACATGGGGAGATGAATTTGTATGAAAAATTGATTGTGTTCATGAATCAGAATGCTAGAGTGTCGATGCTACCGAATATCGATGATTGGCTCGACCCGCTTGATTGGGAGAAGCTGCATGAAAGCCAACTTTGGGGGATTGTCAAGTTGGCAAACCAAGTACCATTCTCATTATAACTATTACATTACGTCCTACAACGACAGCTTGTGATAGAAAAGAAATGGGATACTTGGTACATGCTACAAAGAAAACTCTGTCGCTTCTTGATAATGCATGATTTGTATAGGCATTATAGGTCATTCTTAAGTCATTTAGGCTGCATTTAGTTAGGTTTTTATCATAAAGTACGATCATTGCCTTGAAAGTTGCAAAGTTTGGAATCTATGCATTTTATACCTATTTATAAAGATTCCTAAGGATTAAGCTAAAGGAAACAGAGGAAAGCTAAGATATGAAGCTTAAGAAGCATAAGGAAGAATCAAGGAAGAAGACAGAAAGAGAAACAAGCAAGACAAGACAAGAAGAAGAGAAAAAGAGTCACTACAGAGAAGCGGCCCATGGCTAGGGACCGGCGCCCACCAACTTTAGCGCACAGATGAGGGATCCGCGGAGCTACAGTGGAGCAGTGCCCACCGTCGCAGATTCTAGAAGATTTTCTTCCGTGGGCAAATTTGGTCCATTGGGCTTTTCTTCTACCTTAAGTTCTCCGATTTCTACTCCTCTTATGCTTATAAATACAACTCTCCTTAACCCCCAATTCACACAATTAATACACCGTTCACTCGACACACCACATCTCTCCATTTCTCTTCTTTTCCATTTTCTGCTATTTCGGTAATCCATTGATAGCACGCTTTTAGGTAGGCATATTAGGTTGCATTTAGCATGATCTAGATGTTTATAATGCATAGTTTAGACTAGATTTGCATTTATACTCGTTTTGTTGGTAGAGTCGGAATCTACACGCTTTTATGAATTATTTAAGGTACATATGAATCTGACGAGGAATGAGAAAGCTCATGGATGAAGGAGGATCCAAGAGGAGGAGGAAAAGTGAAGAGCACGGGAGCGGAGTCGAATTTCGAGAGCCTAAGTGAAAAACAAGTCAGTAGAAGTTGTCGCCAGACATGCTGAACTTGTAATGCACTTTCTGGAGGCCTCGGTGGTCCGATTGACTATTATAAGCATGCGTTGGAAAGCTCTTTTTGAGATCTACAACTTTCATGTTGACATCGAGACCAAATTCGAAGAGGAAAAATCGCTGTGAACAGTAAACGCCGCCCCGCGGCCAAGGAAACCGCCCCGCGACCCGAAGCTCTGACGAAGGATTTCGCAATCGCTTGGCCGCCCCGCGGCCTGGGTTGGCTGCCCCGCGGCCTATGTAGAAACGCCGTGCTCAACGGACTTTTTATCCACTTAATTAGGTTTTTAGAATTATTATTTGGCCGACTCTTTTGAGGCTTTTTAAGGACGTTTTAGGGTTTTATTTTAAGGATCTAATTCCATAACTCTTATACACTTGGAGATTATCAATTGAGAGAACCCTAGAGGGGAGCCTCCATGACCATGGAGTGCTAAACTCTTCCGTTTCATCTATGGATTGAAGCTTTGGTTTGATAAAGTTGTGAGATTTCTATTCTTGTTCTATTCCTATTGATTCGTATTGATTCTTTTGCGAATATTGTTAATTTTTTCTAACCCGTACAACTAGTTGAGATTATTGCTAGGATTTTGTAGATTCCTCGTAGCGAACCTTAATCCATAGTAGCAATCATGCCTTTTTAGGACTCGTAGGACTAAATTGGTGTGTAGAGAATCAATTATATGTTAAATGCTGACTCGTAGCTTGGTGTTGCATGTATCCTGGTTAATCCTTAATCTTAATGCTACTATTAGGTTAAATCTTGACCGTGTTAGGGTTATCTAATTAGTAAGGGTTGCTAGGACTCGTAGGACTAGTAATTTACACAAGATCAGGACAGGAACAATAATAGGATGAAAAGAGAACTTGAAGAAGAATCGAGGATCAACTAATCAAACTAAAGTGGATATTTATAGATGAAACTATTTTCTCATTGTTATCTCTACTAACTTGTGTATAGTTTCTTTTCTTATATTCAATCACCAAAACCCCACTTTTCTATTAATTGGTAAATATATTTTGCTTAGGAATACTTGATTCTCTGTGGGATCGACCTCTTACTTGCTTACTATACTAGTTTGTAGGTTTGAGTTATACTTTGATAGGAACAACGACAGTTTCCTCCTGTCAAATTTTATCAAACCTAATTAAGTGGATAAACCATTTTTATAGTTTGTAGGTTTGAGTTATACTAGCTCGGCTAAACCATTTTTATAGTTTTGCTTATATTTTATGCATTGGTTAGAGACATGTAAGGGTTGTTTAAATACTATTTTATAGTTATGGTTTATGCATATTTGGTTATTTATTACTCTTGTTTTTAATATGTTAAGTTGTTTACTTGTCTTAATTGGCTACTAAGATGAATAATCAACATGCTAAGAGATTATAGCTACATCTGCTATTGCGGGCATTATCCGATATAGTAGCAATCATATATTGATGAACAGATTGGTATTCATGAATATGAAAGAGTAATAACATATAGTTTAGTGTTATTCTTAGCGGATGCGATAGTTGGGTTGACAACTAGGTGACACGTTGAATATGAGAGAATTACATGAATTATATGCTTATGTGATTAGGAATTTAGTGCTTCTCGAACCCCATGCAAGAGTTCATGGAATTGATAGTGATCGAATCAGAAAGTTATTCAATTATGTGCATAAACCGACACTAAGATATCCAAGCATAACCAAACAACACGATGATCATGAAACTACCAGTCGATATCGACCAGTTCAGTCGAAATCGACCTCTTCGTTTCTGCTCGACGGACTTCATTCCACTCGATTTTTGGGGCTTAGTTGATATCAACATCTCTCACTCGATATCGAGTGCTCTTCAGTGTTGGTCTTTGTGGTCTATCTGGACACTCAGATTCCAAGTCAAGGTCTTCAGTCGATATCGACTACTTTTCAGCTTCCCTTGGCTTCTTCGTTTTGACTCTGATTCCGCTTCAATTCCTACATATTTAGACCAAAACTTGTGCAGACTCTATTTCTTGCACGTTAGCTCATTCTACACAAATTTGCATTATTTTCAACCTTTTCTTTGGAAATTAAATGAAATATGAAGTCAAAAGATGCAATAAAAGGACACTAAATATGTACATCAAAACACCCCATACTTAGACTTGCTTGTCCTCAAGCAATAACCAAGCAATAATCAACACCTACAACACACCCTTCAAGTCTTCGCCCTTGTCAAAAGCAACATCATAAGTGGTAGTAAAGTAAAGCAAGTGAATTTAACGTCATAGCACATATTTGAGCGATACATAGGCATATGAAATCTTGATCCAACCTCACAGGGATAATGTGTTTGCACTCAACTCTCAGGTATTTAGGCTATGAAGATCAACTCTCAACTCAATTCCATATACAAACTCATAAACATTGCAATTTATAATAATCCAATTCGCAACCAATTATGTTGATGCAATAAGAACCATTAGGAGGCCTTTCGCTCAATGGAAGACTTCAAAGAAGACTCCATTCGGCGGGGTTGTAATGGGGCTTGGTAAGAAATAAAGGGTATGGAATTATTTGGCTATGTGGTGCTTATAAAATTCGGGAATCAAGACTCCTAAACTTTATCACTACTATATCCAAACCATATCTCTACAATAATGCTTAACCAAACTTACTTTCCATAATGCTCATCAACCTTTCTTTCAAATCTTAATATGCTCTAAAAATACAGAACTTGTATAAAATAAAAGAACTAAGGAATAATTGACTCATGCACTGTAATGATATATATATATACGGATTTTTTTGCACGAAAATAAATAAATAAATGTGCATTTATATGGTGAGCCAAAAATCCTTTTGCAATGTATGACAAGATGCAAATATGTACCAACTCATAATTTCCTTTTGCTCAAAACTAGACAATATGCACTTTTTTTTTCCACAATGCATTATTCTAACCAATCTAAGTCTCAATTCCCAAAGGGGGAGTCAGGCTCAATTCGGCTAGGAATAATTTTGTGGAGTTTGCAATATAAGGCTCAGGCTAATATTCTGGCTTCAAGCAGAGATAATGCAGGGTGGATAAAGAGAGGATAAAAATGGTTTAAAAGATGCCTCCATCATTTAATTCTCGTAAACATAAACATATATATGCATTGGCTTTGAATAACTATCACAACATTTAGAGATGCATAGGAAGAGTAAATACACTCAAGAAAGCAGAGAGATTTTTAATGTTCTCCCTATAGGCCAAAATTTTCACAAGGACAATTTTTGTTGGATTTGCTTTTTAGCCTAGGATCATATCTGCTCAATTTCATCATAAGTTCACAATCTACATAAAACCATTTTAAGGACTTAGGCTAAACCATCCAAATATGCCATAGGATTTACATGATCAAGTTAGCTATTGAGTTCTCATCATAGGACGTCTAAGTAGGGTTTAAAAACAAACTTAAAAAGGTAAACATGCATTTTTTTTTTGTATTTTTGACATTTTCTATTTTTTTGGATTTTTTAACATTTTTTTATGAAAGTAAAAACTAAGAACATAAACTTAAACATGAATGCAATGCGAAAAAGAAAGCCAAGATGTGACCATAAGACATGTTTCATCCCACCCCATACTTAAAATATACAGTGTCCTCACTGTATTAAAAGAAAAACAAGGGTGAAGAGAAACTCACAAAGCAACCTTTAGGTCGATTTCAGGTTAGGTCGATGCCAGGAGTCAATGTCGAGTAAGTAGGTCGATGTCGACTACATCAATGTGTGTCGAGGAAGAACGTGAAGTCGAGGGCCACCAGGATCTAGTCGATATCGACTACGTTAGTCGATATCGACTACTGTGTTTCGCTCCTGTGTCAGGGATGTCGACTCCAGGAGGTGGCTCGACCCTAGGGTGGTCGATTTCGACCAGCCTGGTCGATTTCGACTGCCTCCACAGTAGCTTCTTTTCTTCTTCATCGTTCCTTTTGCTTGGTAACTTGAAATCTTTGTTAGAATAATAGATAAAGCCACGAATATCAAAGTTTCAAAATAAAATAAAAAATTGTTCATTTAGGGGAGGGGTATCCGCTTAAAATAAAATATTCAAATATATCAACTAAGCTAACTCCCTTATCCAAGCAAATAAATACAAGAATCCCTTCGATGTAGTGGTAGGGTAATTCAGGATCGAATCCACAAGGAGGTATGTCAGCGCTTCCTAAGTTTGCAATCACGATCAAGTTTCAACTCCGGGAGACACTCGATATCGAGGTGTCTGGTCGATATCGACCTCAGTTCTGGTCAATTTCCAGCAAAAGTTCCTGCAGAAGACAGAAGCAAGCAGTCGACGTCGAGATGGTACTCGATATCGATGTTAGTGCTCGATATCAACCTTTACACTCGATTTCGATGTCAGCAACAGTAACTGTAAACGAACCTAAATTTGTCGGAAAAGAAGTCCGAAGAAAGTAGAATAATGATGGAAGTATGGACAGAATAAAAAACAAACTTTTATGTAAATTCAATAAACTAAAGGCTTCCAAGGTCGGGGATTCATGCCACAACGATAATCATGCAAGTTTTATGCTGAAGTTACGAAATTTAATGTCTTTCCGTCAAATAACTTTCGTTACCAACTATTAGGTTATTAGAGGCTCTCGCATAAAACCTAAGAGTTACTATCCAATTCATGAGTAATCCAAATTCACAATATGATTGGCTTTCGCTTCAATAATGCAAATAATGAATCTCCTCAACTCTCAGAAAGGATCGTACATAAGATAGAAGACGGAATCGCATAAAAATCATACCTTTGATGCACTTACCCTACATTGCTATCATCGGGCTCACCCCGATCCTAGAAGTGGGTTGACTACTCGCGCTTCATCATTGAATTCATCATCATCATCATTGGAAAAGAAACTACTTTGTATTGAAATTTCGAAAGAAAGATTACACCGAACAAAGCCACTCCGCTCTCGCTTCACCACCCCACTCAGCTCTCTCTCTCTCTCTCTCTCTCTCTCTCTCTCTCTCTCTCTCTCCCTACTCGCTATTCCCTATTGAAACTGAATGTAAAACTGAACTTGTATGAAAACTTCATCAATAAACTCAGCCCTATTGGCCTCTAATTATAGACCTCAAACCTCGCTATTCAAGGATTCGAAAACCTATCTTTATCTCTAAGATAAACTAAAATAAAGTAAAACAACTAAATTACTTAGGTAAATAACATAAACTGACAAGTCTGGTGCTTAATGATAGAAGATCTCGACTTTAGGATTATCTCGAATGCTTCGGATAGAATTCTATCAAAAACAGTGTCGGATCTTTTCTGCAGGAAACATCGATATCGACCTCAGACCTCAATATCGACCTCTTTTCTTCTTATCTTGAGCTGTTCTAATCGACCTCGGATTGGCACTCGACTTCTATCTTTAACCTCGATCTCGGCCACTCGATATCGACCTTTGGACATCGATATCGACCTTGTTGTATTGACATGCTCTGTTTTTCCTCTGCTCGATTTCTGGTTGCTCTGTGTCACTCAATGTCGAGTCTATGTGTCGATTTTGACTCTTCAGTAGACTTCAATTTCTTTTTCCGCTCTTTTTCTCTTGTCCAGATTCATCCATTTTTGTCTCGATTTTTGCGAAATAACATAAAAACTCGTGTAGACCTCTATGTTTGACAATTATGCATAAACTACACTAATCTTACGATTCCCAACCAATATGTATGCAAATAACGACAAAATGGACGTAAATGTGCATAGAAAATATGGCAATTTGCGCGCACATCAAACACCCCATACTTAAGCTTGCTTGTCCCCAAGCAATACTTTTAATGGTTATTCGGGGGAAGAAAGTAAACCCTCAACATCATAGATTCATTCTTATATGTCCCTACAATCAATTGCCATCCTTGAAAAGGTACTAATGTCAACAATATACATGCCTGTGAATAAAAGGAACATCATACTCACAAAAGGAGGTTTATACGCATAAAAACAATTTCAGATAACATAGCCTTAATAATCAAGAGGACTTTTGCAAGCTTATGAGAAGTAGATTGGTAAAAGGCTAAAGGTGGGCTAATATTTGGCCATATGGTGTTAAATCCGAGGAAATAAACTTTCTTTCCAAAACATTCCACATTCCTTCTTCATAATATTTCTCATCTTTCGTTCTTCGCTCAATGCTTTTTTCACTATAATGCTTTTACCTCTCTAACCTTAGCACTGCCTTCTCGCGAGTCGCAAACATGGGTGTCATGAATGGCCCCAGATACTTAGTACTTCGGACTCCTCACCTTGTGTCCCATCTCGCTGAACTAACATCTCAACGAGCAGGGTCGACCTACCTTTATCTCTACCTTTATCTCACTCATTAAATTTTCCATATTTCCAAAAAAATTTCATTCCTGCCAACAACTTCAAGAATAGGCACAAACTTCATATAACCACTCCAAATATGACATCCATTCTCAATATTATCCCCAGATAAGGTTGAAGGTATAAAAAATGGGAAACATGTAATGTATGTAGAGCAATAATGATAATGTAAGGCTCATAAATGGCTTGTGAAATTGCAAATATGCATAGGTAAGGCTAGGATATGAACTTTTGCATATGTATGGAAAATATAAAGTCCTCCATCATCTTATCATGCATATGTCAAAAGCAACTTCAAGTTTTACCTCACTTTCATGGTTTTTTCTAAAAAATCGCACTTCATTGTGACTTCCCTTAACTAGACAATTTCATGTTATATCTCTAATGAATCTACATTTGCATCGTCGAGTTCCTTAAAAGCTTCCATGACTCTTTTCTTTTATTTTCAAAATTTTTTGATGGGGGTCATTTTTTCTTTTTTTTTTTTCGAAAATTAAAAATATGCTAAAGCTAAATATGATATACTTAAAGATAAAGATGACTAACTATGAATGAATATGCATAAAGATGTAAAAACTATGCAATAACTTATGAAAAATTTTAAAATATGCTCGAAAAATGCTAAAATATGCAAGTAAGCCTTTCCCCCACCCCCATACTTAAAGATTACAGTGTCCTCACTGTATTAGAACAGGGGTTAAGAAAAAAACTAACTAAAGATTCACGAAAATCAGGAGTCGAAGATGTCAGCAGTGGTGGTCGATATCGAGCATACTAGTCGATATCGACTAGTTATCTCGATTTCTGGTTCAAGCTTCAGGGTGATCCGGCCTCGACCACAAGCTCCTCGGAATCGACCATCTGGGTCGATATTAAGCTGTTTACTCGATTTCGATGTCTCTTATGCTCCTTTCCTCTTTCTTGAAACTTGTTAGAAAATAAAAACTAAAACCATAACAATAATGCATAATGTCTAAAAACAAAGTAAATATGTCTAAAACCAAAAACTAATTGTCTTTGTTACAAGCTCTAGACTTTGTAGTCGCTAGGCCGACTTCTTCCTTTACGCTCTCAAGGTGGCATCTGCAGAGCCCATGTAGCCTGGGCCTCAAACAGAACTCCTTTCTTATCTCTCAATTGCATCCCACCTGGATGGATTTGTTTCGCCGTGAATGGTCCCATCCTCTTATCTTTGAATCTACTAGGGAACCAGTGCTCTTTTGATTTGGAGACATACACCTTATCTCCTACTTCATAATGGCTCGAATCATCATTGGATACCCTGCAAAAGCGCACATACCAAGGCAAACCTCTTCCAAACAATGATAAATCCTTAATTGAAATCGAGAAAGAGGAATCCGTACCTTGGCTTACCTTCTCTTCTGTCAGTAGGTCAGGTCGATATCGATCAGCAGTACTCAATATCAAGCTCTGTTGTGCTCCTGGAGGTCCTGTCGATTTGGAGTTGTTCTGCTCGATATGGTCAGGTCGATGTCGACCTTCTGACCTTGATATCGAGGTGTCTCCTCCTTCTTTCTCAGCTTCTAGGGCAGTCGATTTCGGCTTCAGGTTATGGTCGATATCAACCTCTGTGCCCGATTTCGATGTTTCTTTTCCTCCTACGTCGACCCCATACTTATAACCTGTCATAGAATCTTGAACTATGTTAGTCGATATCGACTTACCTGGGTCGATTTCGAGTGGCATTTTGGCTCCTTCGTTCAAGATTGCCACGACCTCCTCCACTTGGGCTTCTATGGCCCTCTTTTCAAGCTCTTCTGGTGTCATATTTCTTACCTTTGCTTCCCTACATGTGATGTAGACACCTTTGATTGACTTTATATTCATTGGCCCTTCATGATTCCTCACCGTCTTGTTGAAGGCGTACTCTATCACTTCATCACTAATTGTGAATGAGAGAACTCCTTTCTTCACGCTTATGTTGGCATCGACGGTTGCTAAGAATGGCCTACCTAAAATAATGGGACAAGCAGGGTCCTCTGCCATATCAACAACTAAAAAGTCAGCAGGGACAAAGAACTTACCTACTTGCACGGGCACATCATCTACCATCCTTTTTGGAATGACTACCGTATTGTTCGCCATGTAAAGCTTTGCATCCACATGCTCCAGGGGACCTATCTTTATCTTGTGCTATATGGTTAGTGGCATCATGCTAACACTAGCGCCCAAATCAGCTAAAGCATTAAAGCGATATTGACCGAAGCCTTTAGCGATAGAAAACTTACCTGGGTCCGCCCGCTTCTCTGGTAGCTCCAATCTATTGCATTCCTCTGCGATCTTAGCAATTGATCGCTTCTTACCTAGGATGTCCTTAAGGAACCTCACATAAGGTGGCATCTCATGAAGTGCTTCTGTGAATGGAATTGAGAAATTGGGCCCTTGAAGCGTCTTCATGAACCGCTGGAACTTCTTTTCCGCCGGGTCCTTAAAAATTTTCTTAGATGGGAATGGCAACACCTTCTTCCTTACTGCGGCTGGAGTTAGGTCGACATCGACTGGATGGGGGTTGATATTAACTAGAGGAGTCAATTTCTGTGGTGATTCAGCAGCGGTGTCGACATCGAGCTCAGGAGCCTCGACATCGTTATCACCATGGTCGATATCGATTGGGTTGGTCGATATTGACGTTCCTTCTGGCCCTTTCTCCTCCACTTTTTGCTCGGGCGTTCGCAATTGACGCCCACTCCTTAAGTTCATGGCCGTTATGTGTCCAGTAGTTTTGCCCTTTTGATTGGGCATAGTTGATCCAGGCAGCGATCCTGACGGTTTGGGTATTTGTTTCGCCAATTGACCCATTTGGGTCTCCATGTTGTGCTTCCAAACGTCTATCTCCCCAAGCCTAGAATTGATGCCATGCTGCTGAGTATGAACGGAGTTATTGACTTGTTTGAACTCAGCATGGTTTCTCTGCATCTCATCAAGAATGATCTGCATGTCATCCTTCCTTGTTTCGCGCTCAGGGTGCCCTGGTGCTCTATAAGGTGGGGGATACCTTTGTTGATAGAATCGTTGATCTCCCCAATACTGTTGATTGCCCCCTCCGTAGGGGCCTCTCGTCCACTTGGCTTCCTCATGTTTCTCTGCCATAGATACTTGCTCAAGATGTGGATAGGCAATAGTGTTATGCCTTGTTGAACCACATTCCTGACAAGGTTGATTGTTGTTGAGGAACCTGACTTGCTTTTGAAGGCGACATGTCTGATCGTTGTGGAATTATTGCCGCAAATCAGGATCAATCTCCTTTGGAGGCTCATAAAGTGGCATAGATGGGGCAGACCTTGAGTCATAGGCCACAACAATCCCATAAGTGTTATCAAAGTTGACCAGCCTCTCAATTGTCTCCCAGGCCTCCGTTGGTGTGAGCTCAATGTACCGATAGGCGGTGTATGAATTGATTCTCTCCTTATTCAGCGCATCAAGGGAGTTATAGAAGATCTCTTGGATGACATATGGTAGTTGCCCATGCATAGGGCATGATCTTAGTAAGTCCTTAAAATGCTCCCACGCTTGTGCCAACGTCTCACCAGGCTTTTGTTTGAAAGTCGTGATCCTTTGTCGCAACATTGCTGTTTTTTATGGAGAAAAGAACTTGTTTAGGAATGCATCCTTCACCTCTGCCCATGTCCTCAGCGAGCATGGAGCCAAACTCTCTAGCCATTGTAATGCCTTCCCTGCAAGAGACCATCGAAAAGACTTTAGTATAAGATTCTCTAAATTCACACCATCAGCAATAGTTTCACATAAGTCCATGAAAGTATAGATATGTTGCACGGGGTATTCATTAGGTCTTCCTTCAAAAGTGTTTCTTTTAATCTCATATATGAAGTTAATTTTAATTTCATAATTTGAAGGAGGAATTCAAATAGCGGATTCAGGAACATGTAGCGGCGGATGCATGTATTGCATCCCAGTCTGTGGATACTAATTGAGCCGCTCTTGGGCTTGCCTGAGCGCATCCTCCTCTCTATCAGCGCGGGCTCGCTCCGCAGCAGCGGCGGCCCTTTCAGCAGCGATTGTAGTATTGTGGTCCTCAATTTCCTTCCTCAACCGCTCAATCGTCTGAGCCTGTGTCTTATTATCCGCCATGATTTTGATAGCTTTGTTGCGAAGATGGAAGAAATGTTTCGGCTCGTCACTGCGTTCCAGGATAGGTTCGCGATCAGAGCGTCGCATAAACCTGCAAAAACAAGCACTAAAAATCGTGAATAAAACTCAGGGCGCGATTGATTTCCTCCCCGGCAACGGTGCCAATTTGTTCGTTTAGGGGAGGGGTATCCGCTTAAAATAAAATATTCAAATATATCAACTAAGCTAACTCCCTTATCCAAGCAAATCAATACAAGAATCCCTCCCGATATATGATGTGCGTGCAAATTGCCATATTTTCTATGCACATTTTAGTCCATTTCATAATCATTTGCATGCATATTAGTGGGAATACATAAGATTAGTATAGTTTATGCATTATTGTCAAATATATGGGTCTGTACGAGTTTCTATGTGATTTTGTAGAAAACAAGACAGAAATGGACAGATTTGGAAGAGCGGAAAAAGAACTCGAAGTCTTCTAAAGAGGTCAAAATCGACTATGAACCTCGACATCGAGTTCAGCAGAGCAGCCAAGAATCGAGAAGAGGAAGAACAGAGCATGTCGACACATAAGAGTTTGATATCGATGTCCGAAGATCGATATCGAGTGGCCTAGATCGATGATATTGATAGAAGTCGAGTGCCAATCCGAGGAGAAGAAGGAGAGCTCGAGATAGAGTTAAAGAGAGGTCGATATCAATGATGAAGGACAATATCGATGTTGTTCAGCAGAGAAGTCCGACTCAAATTTTGATAGAATTCTATCCGAAGCTTGCACATCTATCCTAAAGTCAAGATTTCCTATCTTAAGCACCAGCCTACATCCTTTACTAGTTTTACCATAGAGTTTTTAGTTTTTACTTATTTAAGTTTTATCTTAAAGAATAAAGATAAAGTTTCGAGTCCTTGGCTAGCAAGATTCGATATCTATATATAGAGATCATTAGGGCTGAGTTAGGCATTAAGTTTTGATTCAATTACAACAAGTTTACATTATAGAATGCAGAGATTTGTAGAGGGAGAGAGAGAGGCCGAGTGAGGTTGGAGAGAAGCGAGAGCGGAGATTTGGCTTGGTTTGGTTGTAATTTCTTTCTTTTGCAATTCAAAGTAGTTTTCTTTTCAATGATGATGATAAGTGCAATGATGAGACGCAAGTAGTCAACCCACTTCTAGGGTCGGGGTGAGCCCGACAATAGCAATGTAGGGTAAGTGCATTAAATGTATGATTTTTATGCGATTCCGTCTTCTATCCTATGCATGATCCTTTACGAAAGTTAGGGAGATTCATTATTTGCATTATTGAAGCGAAAGCCAATCATATTGTGAACTTGGATTACTCATGAATTGGATAGTAACTCTTAGGAATTATGCGAGAGCCTCTAATCACCTAAGTATTGGTAACGAAAGTTAATCGACGGAAAGACATTAAATTTCATAACTTTAGCATCATACTTGCATTGTTATCGTTGTGGCATGAATCCCCGACCTTGGAAGATTTTAATTAATTGAATTTCATAAAAAGTTTAAGTTTTTGATTTCTGACCATCTTTCCTTTACCATTCTAAGCTCTTCGAACTACTTTTCCGACACATAGGTTACGTTTTAAAGTTTCTATAATAGACATCGAAATCGACTGGTAAGGTTGATATCGAGCACTAATATCGATATCGAGGTCTGTCTCGACGTCGACTGTGTTTTCTTTTGTCTTCTGCAGGAAACTTTGCTGGAAATCGACCAGAACTAAGGTCGATATCGATCAGACACCTCGATATCGAGTGTCTCCTGAGGTCGAAGGCTTGATCGTGATTACAACAAAGGAAGCGCTGACATACCTCCTCGTGGATTCGATCTTGAATTACCCTACCACTGCATCGGGAGGAATTCTTGTATTAATTGGTTGAACAGGGAGTTAGCATAGTTGAGATATATATTTGAATATTTGAATCACACCTCCCCTAAATGCATCAAATTGGCGCCGTTACCGGGGAGGCAATCAATCGTCACCTAAGTTTTCTCACGATCTTTTAGAGCTTATTTTGCAGGTTTATACGACGTTTTGATCACGGACCTATCCTGGAAACGATAGACGAGCCTGAACGTTTCTTCCATCTTCGCAACAAAGCTATTCTAATCATGGCGGATAATGAGACACAGGTTGAGACCATAGAGCAGTTGAGGAAAGAGATTGAGGACCATAATGCTACAATCGCTGCTGAGAGGGCCGCCGCTGCTGCAGAGCGAGCCCGTGCTGATAGGGAGGAGGATGCGTGCAGACAAGCCCAAGAGCGGCTCAATCAGTATCCACAGACGGCGATGCAATACATGCATCCGCCGCTTCATGTTCCTGAATCCGCTATACTTATTCCTCCTTCGAATTATGAAATTAAAATTAACTTCCTATCTGAAATTAAAAGAAATATTTTTGTAGGAAGACCTAATGAATGCCCACTGCAACACATCTCTACTTTTTGGACTTATGTGAAACTATTGCTGATGGTGTAAATTTAGGGTATGTGAGACTGAAATCTTTTCGATGGTCTTTGGCAGGGAAGGCATTGCAATGGCTAGAAAGTTTGGCTCCACGTTCGCTGAGGACATGGGCAGAGGTGAAGGATGCATTCTTAAACAAATTCTTTCCTCCCTCTAAGACGGCGATGCTGCGGCAAAGGATCACGACTTTCAAACAAAAGCCAAGAGAAACATTGGCACAGGCGTGGGAGCGCTTTAAGGACTTGCTGAGATTATGCCCGACGTATGGGCAACTTCCATATGTCATCCAGGAGATCTTCTATAACTCCCTTGATGCGCCAAATAAGGAGAGGATCAATTCATATATCTCCTATCGGTACATTGAGCTTACACCAACGGAGGCCTGGGAGATGATTGAGAGGCTCATGAACTTTGATGACACGTATGGGACTGTTGCGGCCAATGACTCAAGGCCTGTCCCATCAATGCTACTATATGAGCCTCCAAAGGAGATAGATCCTGATGTGCGGCAACAATTCCATAACGATCAAACACACCGCCTTCAAAAGCAAGTCAGGTTCCTGAGCAACAACCAAACTTGTCAAGAATGTGGCTCAACAAGGCATAACACTAGTGCTTGTCCACATACTGAGCAAGTATCTATGACGGAACAACATGAGGAAGCCAAGTGGACAAGGGGCTCCTATGGAGGGGGAAATCAACAATACTGGGGAGATCAAAGATTCTATCAACAAAGGGATCCCCCACCATATAGAGCACTAGGGCACCCTGAGCGGGAAACAAGGAAGGATGACCTGCAGATCATTCTTGATGAGATGCAGAGGAACCATGCTGAGTTCAAACAAGTCAATAACTCCGTACATACTCAGATGTAGGGCATCAATTCTAGACTTAGGGAGATAGACGTTTGGAAGCGCAACATGGAGACCCAAATGGGTCAATTGGCGGAAGCAATACCTAAAGCGTCAAGATCATTCCCTGGATCAACTTTGCTCAATCAAAAGGGCAAAACTACCGGACATATAACGACGATGAATCTAAGGAGTGGGCGTCAATTTACCAAATCAATATACTTCTATCATACTTATCATTTGTTAAAATTCGTAACTTAATAATATAATTAAACCTGAAAACTTCAAATATTGATGGTTTTTTCGAAAAAAAAAAATTAGAGTTCAATTTTTCGCCCCCTCAACTAACCGCTCCAAGATCCGTCACTGCGAGCGGGTGATGCGGGTGGAGTTGGTGCCCAATAAGTGCAATTAATATAGTTATGATTTTTTTAATAAAATTGAAAGATGAATAAATATTAAATTATAATTTACAAATACTGGAAATACTAATACCTCCTTTGTGTAGGGCAAAAAAGTGCTTCAATTGTGGAACGGCCCGTTTCGTTCCTTCTACAAGCAGTACGCCGCGGAGCTCGCGCAGCGGACTACTACACACATCCCCAAAGCACACAAACTCAAAGTAGTAATCTTCGTCGTCCCCCTCCTCCTGCTGTCGGCTAGAAGAGCAAGCGAATAACGGCAAAAAATGGCGACGGAGCTCGAAGAGTTGATCGACTTTCTATCTTCTCCTTCGCCCCAAGTAAGTTGTTTTCTGTCCTTCATATCGCTCCACTTTAATTGGAAAAGAAAACATTTGGGACAATTTTACTGAAATTATCAACCACAAATTGCGATATCTTGTTCCCAATTTTTGATTAACTAGCTAGATTTCTTAATTAAAGATAGATATGTTTCAGTTTATTTCGAGAATCAAGAAATCATATGGAGGTTGCTGAGCAGACATACTCTCGTAGCAACATCAGTTAGTGTTTAGTACCCTCAATTAAGCAAGAGTACCGGGTTGTGGTCATCTATTGGCTTCATGTATGAATTGTTCTGGTTGAATTCAGCTCCATCAGTACAGTTCGGATGAATGGATTTCCTTACTGATGGTTCAATTTTAGGGATAGAACATTGACAGGCTCTTACCACTAATTTATGGCCGTGCTCCGTTATTTATCAAAATCAATCATCAATCAATATCAATATCTATAGAAAATACTAAAGCAAAGGCATGAAACGGTCTGTTGCAATTCGCTTACGTGAAATTTTGGTCTGGTGCAATTCGCTTACGTGAAATTTTCTGGATTAAAACAGGATTAATTTTGCTTACGTGTCATTTTCTGGAATAAAATTGTATTATATTTTTGGCCCACATCAATTAATATATATTATACACATAATATACTTATTGTTGAAAAAATATCCAATTTAACTAATTAAATATAATAAAATATATTAGACCAAAAAATCTAACAATATATTAATTGAGATGACGTTGGAGTAATTTGAATAATTTATCCCATATATTAATTTATCCAATATATTTTATAATAATACAAATCCAATCGTAATAGGCATATTGTTTATACAATCTATCTATATATCTATCTATATATATAATATTAAAACAGAGGCCTGAAATAGCGTCTGGTGCGATTCGCATATATGTTATTTTCTAGATTAAAACGGTGTTATTTTTGCATACGTGTCATATTCTAGATTAAAATGGTATTATCTTTTTGAGCCACATCAATTAATAAGCCACTATAGTTAGATAAAAAAAACTTATCTTTTTAGATCAAATAATCTATCCAATATTCTATTTATTTGTAAAATATTATTTAACTTTGTAATCTAAAACAAATATAATATTTAATTATTCTACATCTACGTGGCTGATTTTTTTTAAATATTAATATTTTACTTTAGCCATTTAAACTAAATTTAAGTATTAACCAACTTATAAAAAGATCATGTAGATAATTTTTTTTTAAAAGTAACGCGTAAACCTATAATCTGTTTGGGTAATTTTGTTTAGATATTAATATTCAACCTTATATTTTAATTAGTTAGAAAACTTATCTTTTTAGATCAAATAATCTATCTAATATTTGGTCAATTATTCTATGTTTTAGATCAAATTGAGTATAATATCAATTTGCGCTTTAAATTTCAACAACCGTTATCAAATTATATGATTAATGTAAATTCAAACATGTTTACATTCTCAAAAACATAACACAATTGAAAACTATATATTTAATTTATATGGAGTAATAATTTATATTAATTCAAAGATTTTTTATATAATAAACTTTATTAAAAAATCGCACAACGGGGGATTAATAAAACTAGTATAATACTAAAACAGAGACGTGAAAATCCTATGTGGCGGACTCTAGTCAAATTCGCTTACGTGTCGTTCTCTGGTGCAGTCTGGGCCGGGTTTTTTTTGCCACGTCAATTAATGATAATTCAATAAATTTAAGCCATGTTAGACGATAACCCCATCTATTTATACATGTGTCATCTATGTGTCCATTTTAATTGATATTTAAATTAATTTTTATTATAAATATTCAACCTCATATCTTACAAATCTTATCATTTTACCTTCAATTATTTTATAAATATTTTTCTCTAGAAAAATTCTAGATTATATTAATTTATATGAAAAAAGGTTAGATTTGTTTTATCCCTAACCAAAATTGATGAAATTATACACATACACACACACACATATATATATATATATATATATATATATATAGGTTGGGTCATGTGTTAACTAACTCTTACGGTGTTAAATGTTAACAAATCAATATTCGGCAAAATTTATCAAATATTCATCACGGTCACTCAATTATTCATCAAAGCTTTTGTTAAAATTAATCAAATATTCATCACAGTCACTCAAATATTCATCACAATCACTCAATCATTCACAATTTCCCAAATATTCATCAATATTCGACAACATTTAAAAAATATTCATCACAGTAACACAATTACGAGATTGGAGGTGGTTACATGCGCAAGGGTTTGAGTTTTTTGGATAATTTTTTTTAATTGGCAATAATTATTAATTGAAATGAATCTCTTAAATGTTGTCGAAAAACTTTGATGAATAATTGAGTGACTGTGATGAATATTTGATAAATTTTGCCGAATATTGATTTGTTAACATTTAACACCGTAAGAGCTGTTAACATTTGATCTGTATTCTATATATATATATATATATATATATATATATGGTGTGGTTCGGGTGTGCACACTCCTTATGGTGTGCACTGTGCACAAATATTATTCGGTGAAATGTGAAACATTATTCGGTGAAATTTGAAGCATTATTTAGTGAAATGTGAAACATTCTACCATATATTGTTATGTTTTTTTTTTCCATTTAGTTCAGATGAAAACGTCTCAATTCCACTGAATAATTTATAACATTCTACCGAATAATGTTTAGTTTTTTTATTCATCCATTTCAAATAAAAGAAACATCAATTCCCTAAACAATACTTACAATTTAGATAAAATGTTTTAAATTTTACCAAATAATGTTTCACGTTCCCCTAAACAATACTCACATTTCACCGAATAATGCTTCAAATTTCACCGAATAATGTTTCACATTTCACCGAATAATATTTGTGCACAGTGCACACCCTAAGACAAGTGCACAAATGATCCATATACTATATATATATATATATATATATATATATATATATAATAAGTTTATATATATGGATCATCAATTATAAAATATTGACAACTTGATTCATCTTTATAAATGATAGTGATTTAAACCGATAAATAAATTTTAATATTGAATATTGCATGCATATAAATGAATTTGTTAAGTAATAAATATAGTTATAAAAAATACAGTGATAATTTAAATAATATTATTTGTTGGCCGAATTCGAAATTTGAAAATTGGGCTTTTGAAAATTAACGGTTTCGATTTCAATTTTTGAAAGTTTTTTTTTATCTATAGCCAATCAATAATCAATATATCAATATATCAATATATGAATAAATACTAAAACAGAAACGTGAAAATCTTATATGACGGATTCTGATCGAATTCGCTTACGTGTGTTGTACTTTGGTGCAATCTGACCGAGTTGTTTTTGACACATCAATTAAGGAATATCCAATAAATTTAGGTCATGTCATATAAAGACCTAATCTATTTATATACGTGTTATCCTATGTGTTCATCTTAATTGATGACTAATTAATTTTTATCATTTGAGTTATTTAACTTATCTTTTGTCCATAAATACTAACATCAATTTAATAAATTAATTAATTTTTTATATAAATATTTAATCATATTTTAATTAGTTGCAAAACTTATCATTTAATTAAGAGTATTTTATCTTGAATTACTTTGCAAATCTTAGAAAAAAATAATAATATAATAACATCAACCTGTGGATTGAATTTTGCATAAAGAATATATAATAAAAATCTTATCAATATAATAAAAATCTTGCCCGATATCTACGTTGATATTTTGGGATTTAATAAGAAAAATTGCATTTTTTAACAAGAGATCATATATAATATATTAAGAAAAACACTCGTGTTTATATTAAAAAAATAACACAATTGAAGATATAGAAATTTATTCACCGAAGGAAATATGGGTGAATAATTTATATTTTCCTTATTAATTTATTTAAATCAATAAAATTAATTTATATAAATAAAATTTTTAAAAAACCGCGCACGACGCGGGTAATAAGACTAGTTATAATTAAATTAAAGCATGTGCATCAATGTGAATGGTGTGAGAGTAATAGAACGTTGACGGTTCATTATTGACCTCTGTCCACATGGCATTATGTTTAACAACTCATTAAATTAACCACGGATGATGCACAATTTTTAATAGTTCTAGTTATATTCACGAGTACTTTAATATCTCGATGCTGTTGTTTTTGCAAAATTTTACTAGTTCAAGCTATATGCTCGCTTGGCAAGAAAGTTCTTCACTTATGTCGATAAAATATCCCTCTGATAAACATCAGGTGAAGATAGCAGCTGTCGACATTGTGCGTGGGCTAACTGGATCTGATGATGGTCTGCAGTCCCTTGCAAGATACTCAAACATTGTCCTAAAGAAACTAGCATGCCTTTTAGGTGAAGCCAAGGTTTATTCTAATTTCTTTCTTAAAGTTGTTTATCAATTTTCAGACCCTTTTTATTTGCATGTTGAAACTCCAAGAGGTAGAATAATATTGGTATCGTTTGATGTCTTGAAAAGCATTTGCTTGAACTTTTATCATTGCACCGAACTTGCATATCTCTATCTGCTGTTATTCACTGATTGGTAAACTATAATTAAATATTGTCCTTTTAAAGCTAAGATATCACATTATCAGGAAGTTGCAGAACCTGCTGCCGAGTCTCTTATAAATCTATCACAAAATACTAATCTCTCTGGGAAGATGATCTCCATGGGAATGATGAAAATAGTCATGGAAATCTTGTATAAGCAGGAGCTTCTTGTTGCTCGTCTACTGGTAATGCTTCTAGTTAATCTCACTCAGCTGGATGCTGGTGTCACTTCTTTACTTCAGGTATTTTCTATGCATTCCTGTTGTCCAAAAAGGTTCTTTAAAGTTGTTTTTTGACCTTTCTAACCTGGGTGTGGATATGGCACCTTAAATCCCAATGGTTTATCAATATTATCTCAGCAATTTTCTAATGGAAGTTTATTGTGATCTGCAGACTGAAGAGGAGAAAATGCATGGGCTGTATGTTATGAAGCTCGTAAGGTCATTCTGCACTTCACCTACAGATGGGAGGGGTATATTTCTCTTTCATGTTTGCTCGAAATTGACCTCAGGAATATAAGTTTTTTTTTAAAAAAATAAATTCTTGATGCATAAGAACTGTGACCTATACACCCCTTTGAACTTTGATACCTATTTCTGCATTTCAAGTAACACGTGTTGCTACTGCTTAGTTATTTGCTTGCTCTAGAAATCATCGAATATCTAATTACATGTGTATTCAGGTGATCCTTTTGAACATGTTGGTTCCATTCTTGTAAACATATCAAAAGCTGAACCAGGGAGGAAATTGCTATTGGACCCAAAGCGTGGGCTGTTAAAGCAGATAATCAGGCAGTTTGATTCAGCTAGTCTAATACGAAAGAAGGGTGTATGTATTGATAGCTTTCCTCTCTCCTTTTAATCTTTGAAAATGTTTCCCATGCTGTGCTCTTATCTTCTTTATGGATGATGAGATATTTGCAAGAGCACTATATTATGTGGTTTGCCTGCTCAATATATACACTTTTAACCAATGGAAGACGAATTATTAATATTCCTATTTTATATCAATCAGGCAATCACTTAATCACATCAACCAATACCTGGTTGATCTGTTGGAAAATGGGATGCTAGACTCCTTGTGTGTTGTCCAAGGATTTGTGTTTGAATCTTATTGTCAACGCATAAAGAGGCACTTGGTATTGGAAGAGTCATGCTCCCAAATGGGGGTCCAGCATAACCTGGTCCATACATAGAGAACAATAATCAATCATACTGAACGAGTCTAAGCTGAATTTTTTTTTTGAGTAAAATTTAATCATAGAAATCTTATTGATCTTGTCCCTGATTTAATTTGAGATATCACATTTGATGTGATGTTGCTGACATTTGAATTAAGAATCGTATTAAAATTTTCACTTAGGAAGCAGGAATCTATCTTGTAGCATTAGAAAAGATTCATCTTTGCTTGTTTATGAGCCACTGTCCCTGATTTAATTTGAGATATCACATTTGATGTGTTGTTGCTGACATTTGAATTAAGAATCGTATTAAAATTTTCACTTAGGAAGCAGGAATCTATCTTGTAGCATTAGAAAAGATTCATCTTTGCTTGTTTATGAGCCACTGACAAATCATTTTGCTCTGAAAATCACAAATTTTGAAAAGGCTTTGCGATGATCAGTGTAGGCATCTTCTCTTAAAATATCTGAGCAGAAACTTTGCCATTGCAGGTTGCAGGAACCATTCGCAATTGCTGCTTTGATGCTGAAACTCAACTCCCAAATTTGCTTTTAGCATCAGAGTTTCTCTGGCCAGCTTTGCTTTTGCCAGTTGCTGGAAACAAGGTCTGTTCTTGCTCTACTTTTCTTTTGGGGCGCCATATTGCAGTATCTGGCCTTATTCTTTATCTTAATCAAACATATAATAAGGAAATAGGATGTGAATCCTTGGATAAAACCTGTTACATTTGTTAGATCACCTAAGAAACTTGCTGGAGCAATGCACCTCGTGAAATTTATTTGGACTTCTTCAGATTTTTCCTGTTATCTATAAATATATCTGGATAACAGGTACTGCCAGATATCTTTTGATCAACCAATGGTGATACTATAGATGAAATAAACAATGAAGGGTGTTGTGAATGCCAGAAACTTTTTTCCAGCGAATCCACATACTTATCTTTTGTTTTCTTCTTGAGTTGTATTTACTTGTAATTTGACCTCTCTCAATCTCTTCCCAGGTGTATAGTGATCAGGATACATCAAAAATGCCTTCTGAACTCGGAATGGCTCTCTCAATTGAACGTGAACAGGTTGTTGACCCTGAAATTCGTATCCAGGCTCTAGAAGCAATCTATTTGATCATTGTACAGGTCAATATGTTATATTTGGCATATCAAATTTCTTGATAAAAAAACGCTTCTCTTATTATCCGTTGGTTCCAATACTAGTGATTATTGCTGAATACTAGTTCCATCCACATTTTTCATTACAGGAAGCAGGTCGAAGAGCTTTATGGTCTGTAAATGGGCCGCGGATACTGCAATTAGGATATGAAGAGGAAGAAGATCCCAAAGTAATGGAAGCATTCGAGAGAGTTGGCTCCTTGGTAACGTGCCTTGTTGTCCTTAACCTCCAAAGCCTCTTTCTGTCTTTCCTCTCTTTCACCTCCATTACTTGGACAGCCTCTGCAAATAGACAAACTCTAAACCTTCATCTTTCTTGATGATTTTGCAGTTGGTCGAAAGTGGCGGGGTGGAGGAAGAACAGTCAGCTGCCTCAGAAAAATCAACGTAGGGCAACCTTGAATTCATTCAATCGTGGCTTTCAAGAGGAGTTTTGCCTGGGTTATAGATAATGTAAGGTACAAATGAAATGGTTATTTTGTGGTCCAGGGTTTTGTTCTGAAACTTGTATTTTTATGTTGCTTCATAACGCAACATCTTTTGCAACTGCAACATCTTTGTTTCTTATCATTTTAAACTGTTGAGCAATTTGAAGCCTAAATTCTTAAAAATCATCTGAGATTCACACGAAAGTAACCCGTTGATTGCTGCTATAAAATATCCGGTTCCTTACTTTTTTTTTCAAGATGAATCAAAGATGGTTGGGAAATTGCTGAATTTGCATTAACCATGGTAGTTTATGTCAGGGAGAGGATCGTGCGCTTAACGCAGAAAAAGCGCTTAAACGTTAGTGGCGAAGTGTATGTTTAGAGCAACAGGGTCATTTCGGTTGGGTCAATCCGAGTTTAGGTCGGTAAGTTCAGGTTGAATCGCGTAAGTTTTGAGTTCGGGTCAATAGATTTTTATTTTGAGTCCAAGTTTAGATCAATAGAGTGTTTGTGGACGAGTTATAGGTCCAATAAAAATGGAAGAGTTACTTAGTTACACAATGAGGGGTATAGGGCACCTGATAGTGTTTATGTTCTTGGTCCTTGCCGACACATCTCTTTCCAGAAAAGTGAAGTAGGTTGTTGGTAAAATGAAGAGTAGACGAGCGGTGGGTCCAGATGAGATTCTGACGGAAGTTTGGAAGTGCATTGGAGTAAGGGGTCTGGAGTGACTCACACATATGTTCCAACATTATCCTAAAGACACCGAGGAGTTAATACCACTTTATAAAAACAAAGGTGTTGTGCAATAGTGTGAAAACTATAGAGGTATAAAGCTCCTTAGTTACACAATGAAGATATGAGAGAGTTATTGAAAGGGGGCTTAGAAGTATTATTAGTGTGATAGAGTACCAATTTGGATTTTGATGAAGCAACGTCTTAAAAGGAGGGACATGTTATCAGAAAAAAAACCATAAAATTGTCCACGGACAATGCATCAACACTAAAAGCCAACAATGAATCGTGAACCCAAACCACAGGGACACGCATGCGACACCGACATGTGACAATCATGCCCACACCCTAGGAAACACCTAAAACACGGACACTTGACTCTCTAGAATCAACCCCGGGATAAGATGACCTATACAACTCTGCTACTATAAAATGGCAGTTAAAAGTTTAAGAAGATGACTTATGGAAGGAAAAGAAGGAGAATATTACAAATAAAGTAGAGATAACCCAAACTCAATCCAGATCTTAAGATGCTTGCTCTGCGGATGGGCATCTAGAAGTCTATCCGCGTTCGGCCTAACCGGAATTCAGGTGAGAGAGCCTCAAGGAGGAAAGTTGCAACCCTTATCCATGTCCTACTAACATCTGATCTATTGATGATATATAACTTACTAACCAACACCATTTCATAGGTTATGGGACCCCTCTAAATGGGCCATACAAATTTTAACTAGGACAAATGCATGCTGACAGATCTCGAAAATCGAGGAAATCGAATTCCAAAAGGGGTTTTATCATTGGCATCGTCTTTGTAAAATTCTTCACGCTAAGAGGTTTTTAGGAGGGATCCTGTCGCCCCTTAGAAAATAGATTAGCAACACCTATACCTAAGTGTTGGTGGGACGTGTCTTTAATGAAGTATGATGTGACAACCGATCTAGAAGATCATTTGTGCCACTTCATGACATCGATGGGAATTAATGAATACAATGATGTTATGATGTGTTGCACCTTTCCCTCAACCCTAATGAAGATCGCCTTGACTTGGTTCACCAACTTGCCCCGAAATACTATTGCTAATTTCGAGCAACCTTCCCAAGTTTTTAAATCTTATTTCAGAAGTGCGTGCACACGTAAGAAAACGATGCTAGATTTAAACCCCATTAAACAAGGCCACGATAAAGCTTTGAGACTTTTCTTTGCACGGTTCACCCGTACGTGTAGTGGTGTAGATATCGAATTTCAACCAGTAGTCAACAACAATCATTCTTATGGGAAATTTGGTGGAGAGTGACTTTAAAACCTATCTATTCTACAAAAGGCTCCAGTCCTACCACCAACTAAGGGAGTATGTGTAAAGAAAAGTTAATGTCGAAGAGGTCATCGTGTCTAGGTCTAGAGGCAATGAAGAGAAACCATCCTTCTTTAGGAAGGTCGGTGGGAAATTAAAAAATTATAAAGGGGGACAAAAACCTAATGGCCATACGGGCCATAACCAGCTTCAACCTTCACGAAGAGATGATGTGCAAATGAACCAACAATTAAGTGGGAGAAAGAGTAGTGCGTCAGATGAAGATCGTAAACAACAAAACCCTCAGTAGTAAAACAATATGCGTGGGGGACGAGGGGAAGAGGAAGAGGCCACGACTGATGAAGAGGAGGTCATCATAATCACCTAAAACTTAAAATCCAAGCATCCGTTGACTAGGTGGCACCCCCAATAATCTGCAAAATGGAAATCAACCTTTCACATTCCCCCACTAGACAGATACATACTCACCATCACAGGTAGCCTATTGATCTTAGGGTTGAGAAACCAAGAGCGCAAGAACTATAAGAGAGAAGGAAGGTAGCCTCCATCTATGGATAGTTTGAGAAAGGCTAGGGTCCTCCACTTTGAATTACTTTTAAACCACATCAGATACAATGGGTGTTAGAATGCCTGATGCTTACCCTCTCGTCATTCCTGACCAGATCGCCACCAAGACAGTAAATCGAGTGTTCCTAGATACGAGGTCTTTGGTGGACATCCTCTTTTCGGAGGCCTTTTAATAACTAGGAATTTATGCATTCGCTTTAAAACCTTACGCTGGGCGCTAGTCTCTTTCTTTGTAGACAAGTTGGAAGTAACTAGAATGATAGAGCTTGTAGTTTTCCTCGAAATTGCGCCCTTTACACAACATGTTAGAGAATATCGTTTTTAAAATGGCCCACCTACTGACCATCTACAACGCCATTCTATGAAGGGCCACCCAGTACAAGTTCAAGATGGCCATTTTAATATACCACTTTGTGGACAAGTTTTCAATACCCTCAGGAGGAGTTAGAGAGGTCCGCAAATAGCAACCCGAGAGCCGCAACTGCTACCTTACCTCAATCAAGAAGAACATAGAGGTTCTATGTGTTGAAGAATTCGCGGTATATTTAGTGGGGAATTTGGACACGAATATCCCAATAGATTCCATTGTAAGGGATACTAGCCCTCAATATTCAAAAACGCCGAGTTAGAGGTGAGCCGAGCTCTAGAGAGACTACTACCAGTGATGATTGAACTACTTATCACTCATTAACAAACACGGAAGAGTCAATGTATTTGGGATATGCTCTCAATGGGTTAGAGCTGGAATGAATGTTAGAGATCATATCCCGATCTCATTACAAAAAAAAAAACAATTTAGCAACGGCTACTTACTGTGGCAAAAGACCATTTGCTGTAGAAAAAGGGTGGTAGCAATGGCTATAGCCACGGGAAATCAACCGTGGCGAAACTATTGGTGGCAAAAGAGTCTAGCAACGGGATTTGACGTCGCTAGATTAAAAGGCCACGGCGCAACCGTCGCTATAAACAGTGCCGAAGCAAATTAGGCCAAAATAGTTGCAATGGGGAGCTGTCGTGGCAATTAAAGTTTTCCCGCTAAAATTTTGGCGGTTTATTTGTATGGATGCGATGGGAACATGTCGTGGCTAGCATTATAAGTTTTTTTTTCCTTGTTAGCGACGGCAAGATGTCGTGGCTAATGGTAAAGCCTTTTCCCTGTTTCACCTATTTCGATCAATCCTCCCTATTTTAATTCTAATCACACATACATATTGGTAATCAATAACAACCAATTCTCAAATAAGTTGCAACCATAATAGAATCTTCCACATAACATATATAGAACTAACATTCGAATTACACATACATATTGATGATTAAAGTATATAACAAAAAGATGTTCACAAGTCCGGGGTTTTAGCATTCCAACAAAAGGTGTGAGTCTGAGCCAAACAAAATCATAATTGTTCTTTTGGTGCTAAAATATTGCCATCTCAACGAGTAGCTTGTGTAGAATCTCTTTCAACTTCTTCAGAAAAAACGTCATCATCTTCTTTTGTCGATGTGTCTCTTGATTCCTTAGGAGATATGCGAATAACTCCAACTTCTATAGATTCCTTGAGTTGGACACTTATTGTATATATATAAAAGAAAAGCAAAGAAAGAGTAAGGTATATTAAGAGCAATAGACACATGACAACAAATAAACACATGACAGTAAAATATTGGATTGTTTGGGTTATTTCCCCCTTAAATGAGAAGAAAAAGAAAGTAGTTGACATTGTAATTAAAACAAAGAAGAAGAAGATGACAACTGAGTTGTAATCAGATCATACATCCAAGTAAACAAACACGATTTCCAACCAAATCCCTCATCTTCAGCGTATTAATTAATGTTGACCAACACTCATGTGATCAACCCTCGACTCAGCTGTTTGGGAAGAAATCATAAAAGAACATCACTGAATAGAATAACTATTTATTATCAAGTACCAACTGACAACTACCTATATCATGAATATGCAGAATTGAAGCTTAACTGTTTATTGAAGCAAATAAATAAATAAAAATCCAGTGCACAAACCTTAAAGATTTGAAGACATTTTATTCAGAAAACAAAGCAGCATCTTAATAGATGTTGAAATTCAACTAACACAACAATTGGACTCAATGACAGAAATAATGACAGTTACCTGAAAATGAAGATGCTCTAACCTACTTACTGTATGAAAGCACTCAAATCCAAATAATCTTCCCTTTGTAACCAAAACCTAGAAATCACTTCTCAATTAGTCAAGTTGAAACCTCACTTTGGAAGATTCTCTTCCCATTCCCAATTTCCCCAAATTAAACCCTAACCCTAAATGAAACCCTTACCTGAAATTGAAGATGTTGAGGAGCGTTATGGGGGAGAATCAACAGTTGGAGATGTCGAGCAGCTCACGGGGGCAGTTAGAGCTAGCAAAACCCGACCCGAACCCGAAAATCCGACCCGGTCGACCCGAAACCGATTGTTCTGAACACCGATCCAAACCGTCCATTTTGGACCCGAAATCTAAATGAACCGAACCCGATTCAACCGAAACCCATTAAGACCCGAACCCGTTATAACCGAAACCCGAAATAACTCGAACTTTAAGATATATTCTAGTAAATTTTTTTAAATGAATATTGAAATTAAAATTTGAGACAATCCAAACCCAAAATAACTGAAACCCGAGACAACCGAAACCTGATATAACCGAAACCCGAACCCGACCCAACTGAATGACCAAATTATTAGACATTACCCGAAACTCAAATGACCCGAAACCCGACTAACTGAACCCGAACCCGACCCGACCCGCCCGATTGCCACCTCTAGGGGCAGTATAGGGAAGACAAACGTGCGACCACCTCAACGGCGTTGTTACGACTTTGCCTGAAGATTGAAAGATGGAGAAGAGAGATGGTGAAGGAGAAGGTCGGAGAACCAACAGAAAGATGGAGAAGACCTGAGTAGTTGGAGAACCAACATCTGTGGGGAAAGAGAAGCTTGAAGCTTTCACGCTTTAAAATGGAGCTAAATTTGGAATCCCCGCTCGAATAAAATGTAATCAAATTATCGATTTTGAAGGTTTTCTTTTTCATTTTTTTCTAATATAAAATGGTAATTGTTTTTATTTTTTTTACACGTTTTCCATGGGAAATCCCTACCGTTGCTACTATATGTGGCTACTTTGTGGTTTTTTTTTAACCCAATAGCCATGGCTAACCTTGTTGTTGCTACCGATGGTGGGTAATTTGTTTTTTTCTTACCCAATGGCCACGAAAAACCTATGTCGTTACTACCAGGTGTGGCAATTTTTTTTGGTAGTGTCTATGGACATCTTTGGTTGGTCTCTATAAGACTTTCATGGTGTACCTGCCAGCCTTGCTCAAAACAAGTTGAGGATTAACCACAATGTTTGACCTATAGCTTATAAGAAAAGATAAATAGCACCTGAAAATGCTTTGATCACGAAGGAGAAGATAGATAAATTGCTTTGTGCCAGCTTCATAGAAGAAGTAGAGGACTCAACTTGGCTGTCTAATGTGCTCATGGCAAAGTTCTTCCCTTTCAAATATGTCTTTCATCATCATGAGCGAGTAGTCACCCTTTCTTCTAGGGTCGGGGTGAGCCCAAAGATAGCCATGGTGGTAAGGTTTGTAAGTCGCTAAAGAAGGTACCTTTTATCTTTCTCTACCTTGTGTTTCATCTTTAAATGCGAATTTAAGGAACTCATGTTGTGAAACTTGGGTAGTAATTAGGGTTTCTATTCAAAAGATTATAAACTTAATTATGAGAAAGGTAGATGCAAATTAGGTTAATTTATTGCAAGATATCTTTTCCTATTTGCCTGGTTTAGGTGAAAGCCTTCTCCTTTATGATAAAACCATGCATCTTTATTGATTTCTTGCCTTTGCTTTCATGGTTGTCGTCGTGGTAATCCCTGGCTTTGAGAGATCTTTTCCTTATTTGTTTACATCATTATTCCTAACCATTCGTCGAGTTATCAAAAAACCCAACAACCCAATGTTATTTGCTGATCATTGCTCCTTCTCCATCCTACTTTCCTCGGCCTTTCTTTGTGAACTTATTACTAATGTTTCTGCAGGGGCTCGACATTTTTTGAGTCAACGCCATTCTCTGTTACCTGTATATGAGCTCAACTTCGATTACCGAACTTGGTATCGAGTGCCCCGGTGTGGACCGACGGTCTTCTGAGTCGGTCGACGTTGTTGTTGACTTATGAAGATCGACCTCCCATGTCGATATCGACTGCTTGTTTGTGTTTTACAAGTCTTCTGCTGCACTAGTAATCGACAGCCAAGGTTAACGTCGAGTGACCTACTTGAGATCGAGGCTTTTGGTCGATATAGACATTACGTTCAGGACTATCTAGGACCCCACTGACATGCTTCCTCATGGATCGATCCTGACTCCTTACCTCTACAGCGGGAGGAAGTCTTGTATTTTATTTGCAAGGACTGGGATTCGGTTTAATTTATATTTCATATTTATTAGACTCGATTTCCTCATACATCAAATTTTGCCGCCCTTGCCGGGGAAGCTATCAATCGCGCCCTAGTAGTCTTTTCCCACGTTGTTTTGAGTTTTGCTCTATAGGTGTATGCGATGCGCTGATCGCACGCCTGAATTCAAAGGAGTAGAGGACCCTGAGAGTTATCTCCATCTTCGTTCTAGAACCCAAAGAGCTATGGCCAACGCGGAAACCCAGGCTCAGGAGATTGAGCGCTTGAAAAAGCAAATTGAGGACTTCAAAACTAGAGAGGCGACACAAAGAGAGTGTGATGACATGGAGGAGGAAGCAAGGAGGCGATATGAGGCCCGAATCAATGCCCTTCCTCAGAACACGAAGCAATACATGCACCCAGTGCTCTCTGTGCATGCATCGACGATTCTTATCCCTCACTCGAATTTTGAAATTAAACCTAGCTTCTTAACTGAAATTAGGAGACATCAATTTAAGGGAAAACCTAATGATTGCCCTCTAGAGCATATTAAAACTTTCCTTGATTTGTGGGATACAATTACTGATGGACAAAGCTTTAAGTATGTGAAACTAAAGGCTTTTCGTTGGTCGTTATAGGGAAAACACTAACATGGTTGGAGAGCCTAGCCCCAAGATCGCTCCGCACGTGGGATGAAGTCAAGGATGCCTTTCTCAACAAGTTTTACCCACCATCCAAGACGGTGGTGATACGTCAGAAGATCATGGATTTCAAACAAAAGCCTCATGAAACCCTGGCGCAAGTGTGGGAGCGATTCATGGAGCTTCTAAGGTCCTCCCCTACGCACGAGCAATCACCCTACGTCATCCAGGAGATCATCTACAAAGCCCTTGATGTAGCAACTAAGGAGAGGATTAACACCTACAACTCCTCTGGGTATCTTGAACTCCTACCACAACAAGCTTGGGATACTATAGAGAGGTTGGTGGATTTTGACAACACATATGAGACTCCTGCGGCCTCCGGCTCAAGGCTCGCCCCATCGATGCCACTCTATGAGCCATCCAAGGAGATTGATCCCGATGTCAAAGATCAATTCATCTTCGCCAACCAACCCTGCGCCGATAGCGGCGCCAAGAGGCATATGACCACCGCTTGCCCCCACATGGAGCAAGTTGATCTAGTGGAGACTCATCAAGAGGTGAGGTACATGAGGAATCCCAATCGCCATGGATACCAAAACTGGGGAAATCAACCACCCCAATACAACCCTAGGGATCCTCCACCTTACCGAGCTCCAGGCCATCCAGAGAGAGCCAAGGAGAGACAATGTCTATCTCATCCTTAAGGAGATGAGGCGGAACCATGCGGAGAACAAAGGAGTGCTCAACCATCTCACCAAAAGAATTGGGAAGATGGACGTTTGGAGGAAGAACATTGAGACCCAATTGGGTCAACTCACGGCCCAAATTCCAAAGCCACCTGGAAAGCTCCCAGGACAACCACAAGGGGGCAAGTCGGACACATTGCCGCTGTCAATCTAAGGAGTGGACGTCAACTGCACGAGCCACAGAGCAAAGGAGAAGTTATTGAAGACGCAGTCAATGTCGACACCCCAGTCGATGTCGAGGGCCCTGTCGACGTCGAACATCAACTCGATGTCGAGCCCACTGTGAAGCCCACAACAACATTAGAGAAGCACTCGTGATCGAGTGCCCCACTCGATATGGACACCCCAGTCGATGTCAAGTCCTTTACAGATCGACAACAACTTCAGACTCCTCCGAGGTCGACCAATCGAGTTGATATCGACCCCGCTGTCGATGTCGACCAGTCCAGAAAGCCGAAGTCTACCCCTTTAGCTCCGAAACCAATGAAAGCACTTCTATTCCCCTCCAAGGCGCTGAAAGACCCGGCAGACACCAAGTTTAGGCACTTTGTGAAGATCCTACAAGGACTCAACCTCACCATCCCACTCATAGAAGCCCTTAACGAGATGCCGACATATATGAGGTTCTTAAAGGACATCCTATCTAAGAAGAGGTCCATCATTGAGATTGCCGGCGAATGCAACTCTATCAAATTCCCTAAAAAGCACGGCGATCCAGGCAAGTTTGCGGTAACGGTAGGGGTAGTTAAGCATCAATTCAAAGCCCTTTGTGACCTTGGGGCTAGCGTAAGTTTGATGCCCCTATTGATATGGCAACAAGTTGGAGTAAGAGCATTGGAGCCCATCGACATGAAGCTCTACATGGAGGAAAACTCCTTCATGAGACCCACAAGGGTTGTGGATGATGTCCTTGTTAAGGTGGGCAAGTTCTTTGTACCCATAGACTTCATCGTGTTGGACATGCTAGAAGATCCCATTGTGCCTATCATCCTTGATATCCCATTCTTAGCAATCGCTGATGCCAACATCAACGTGAGGAATGATACCTTGACGTTCACAATTGGCAATGAGATCGTTAAGTTCCGCTTCAACCCGACGATGAGTGAAACTAAAAGGCTAGAGGTGAAGAAAGTCAGCCTAAGTAATGATTACATCCCTTGTGAGGACGAAATAGAAAGAGTTTCCACCTCTAGATTCTATGAAAAAGTTGGGCTCATGCCTGCATAGGAAAAGCTTCGCAAATACTTTATTGGCGAGAATAGAAGCTGCAAAGAGAGTCGAGATCGACTGCTCCCAGTCGAGATCGACCAAACATCTCAATGTCGACCACACCGATTCGATGTCGAGTGACACTAATGATCAACCGAGTTGCCAAGAGCTTAAGTATGGGGTCTCCAACGTCGAGGTCAACCACACCTACTCGACGTCGACCACTGAATTTGGGATCAACACCTCCTTGTCGATATCGACTGACCCCCAGCCCGAAGATCCCTGTTTCGGGCCTGAAAAGGTAAGCTCGGGTATGATCTCTAACCCTCCTTTGTCCATTAATGATGATTCCACTAATGGGAGGGTCAAAGCTCCATGGTTTGCTCATTTAAGCAAAATTAGGTCAAGGAAGAAAAGGAAGGATACTAGGAAAGAACTTAATGGAGAAGAAGCCCTAATCGCTGAGCTTGGCTATTACTACCAAAAGGACCTAGATGATCGTGGAGAGGGAACAAGCTTGAAGGGACCCTACCTTAAAGGGTCTTGATGCATTGACGGAGAAGTCGGCCTAGCGACTCTAAAATCTAGAGCTTGTACATAAAACTTTAAATTTTTCTTAGATGGTTTTTAGGATTTAAATTTTAGAATTTTGGATTTGGAAACCTTGATAAATCATGGTTATATCTTTTATATTCTAACAAAAGTTTCAGGAACGACGAAGAAGAAAAGAAGTCTCTACAGAGGCACTCGAGATCGGCTAGGCCAGTCGGCATCAACTGCCTAGGGTCGAGCCATCTCCTGTGATCCACATCGATCACTCAGGAGCACAACACTACACTCAATATTGAGTAGGCCCCTCAATATCAACCTCACCCTGGCGACCCTCGACTTTGACTTCTTCCAGACAACATTGATGCAGTTGACATCGACCCTATCACTCGACATCGACTTCTAGCATCGACCCAACCTGAAATCATCCGTAGGTTGCGCTGTGAGTTTCTCTTTTCACCCTTGATTTTCTTTTAATACAATGAGGACACTGTATATTTTAAGTATGGGGTGGGGATGAAACATGTTTAAGTTTATGTTCTTAGTACTTTAGTTTTATAAAAATGCAAAAATGCAAAAATAGAAAATGTCAAAAAGAAAAAAAATGCATATTTACCTTATTTAGTTTGATTTAAGCCCTAATTAGATGTCTAATGATGAAAACTCAATAGCTCACTTAATCATGTAAATCCTATGGCATATTTGGATGATTTAGCCTAAGTCCTTAATTATTTTTATGTAGATTGTGAATTTGTGATGAAATTGAGCACATATGATCCTAGGGTAAAAAGCAAAATCCAACAAAATTGTTCTAGTGAGAATTTTGGCCTATAGGGAGAACATTAAAAATCCCTATGCTTTCTTGAGTGTATTTACTCTTCCTATGCATCTCTAAATTTTGTGATAGTTATTCAAAGCCAATGCATATATGATGTCCGCATTTTTAGTTTTATTTTGCATCATGATTTCATTTCTTTTGAGTCCTTTTATTAGGTTTTGTGTTGGGAAAGAGTTTCATTTGTGTTAATTTTCGTATTATTTGAGAGATGGAGTCTACACAAGCTTTGGTGGTGTTTTTATAGGTTTTGGAGCTGATTTGGAAGAGTTTAGATGCACTTTGGAGCCTAAAGGAAAACCGTGAAGGCATAGGAGAAGCTAAACAAGAGTGAAAAGTGGTGCAGCTGGAGAAAAGCCTTATTTTCACCTTCCATCACTCTGAATCAAGTTCTGTAGCCTTCATGAGAGATGTAGTCCTCGAAGATAGTTTTCCAACGCATATTTATATGTGTCAATCAGATTAATGAGGACTCGGGAAAGTGCGTTTGAAGATAGAGTCAAAAAGCTGAAGGAAAACATAAGTTACTGCATTTGAACAGATACCTCGACGTCGACCCTGACGCGGATCTGCTGGAAATCTGCTCGACAGCAGATGGGCTGTTTTTAGGCCTTTTTAATTAGGGCTTCATCTAAATCTCGTTTGAGATCTTTAAAGCAGATAAACCTAGATTCATTATATCCTATTTAGATATAGATTAGATATGAAGATATTATTTTAGTTAGATAACATCTCTTTTCTTGGAGATTAAGTTTTAGTTTTATCTATAAAATAAAGCCTAATAGAGGCTGAGAGAAATCAGGCTTTACACGCTGAATATACAGCAGAATTAGGGAATTGTTGGGAGTTTTCGAAGCTGAAGATTGAACGTGAGTCTAAGGTTTTGTTTTATGCAATTTTCAGAATTAGTTTCCTTCAATTTCAGCATGTTTTCCTTTGCCATGTGTGAGTAGTTTCCTTATCTTCTAGGGTTGGGGTGAGCCCAACAATAGACATATCTATCAATGAATGAATTTATGTTATGTGATGCTTTAACCTAAGTGTTTAATCCTAGATGAAAATTCAGGAAATTCATTGTTGCAATTGAATTCACAAGAGGAAATTGTTAACATTGATAGTAATTAGGGATCTTTGATGACAATTAAAGCAACCTAACTAAGAAAGAGGCTAAAGTCAAACCAAGTCTTTATACGAAAGTAGATTGATTTGTTTGACTTAGGAAAGCATGATTTTTACTATGATTCACCCATTCATGCATATGTTTGTTATTGTGGTAAACCCTAATCTTGGAAGTTCTTTCTCATACTTTGCATTCGAAAATTGTTTCTTAACCCAATTGAAGTAAGTTTCACACCTATTGCAGCCGGTACAATCACCTATATTTCCAACATATTTCCCCTACTTTCAACTATAAAAGCAACTAGGATAGAACCGCTGACATACTCACTTGGATCGACCTTTATTTCCACTATACTATAGAGGGATTCGAGTATAAATATAGTTGATTGCAGTGAGTAAAGAATCGATCTACCCTCATTACAACAAAATGGCGTCGTTGCCGGGGTGTAATCAATCGCGCCTAGTCTAGTTGTGTTTAGGGTTGGGAATAGCCCACCCCCTTGTTTCTTTTTAAATTTGTTTTCTTTGTTTTTTTTCTAAGGTTTATGCGAAGAGGTGCTCATACAACAGATCACAAGCCATTTACTGAACCTGAGCGTGTCTTACACGAGCGGCTGAGAGAAAGGCTTAAGAAAAAGATGTCGGATATGGATGCTCTTCGTGAGGAAGTAGAGCGGCTGCGCAGAGAGAACAACGAGGCTGCACAGTGGGAGATTGCTCCATAACGAGAAATCGAAGAAGCAAGAGATGGAAATGGAAACAATAGAGAGGAATAGGATATGGGAGCTCTTCGCCAAGAAGTGGAAAGGCTGCGGAGGGAGAATAATGAGGCTGCACAGCGAGAAGCCACAGTCACTCTTGCTCGTCAAATGGAAGCAGACGCAGCTAGAATAGCTAGAGAATAAGCTGGACACCTTAGGGAGGAGTTGGAGAAGATTCCACAAAACGCTCGCCAATATATGCACCCTGCTTTGCGAGTTCCTGAACCAGCTATTGTCCTTCCCAACGTCAACTTTGAGATCAAGACAAATTTTTTGTCCATGGTCAAGAGGTCACATTTTGAAGGGAAGCCGAATGAGTGCCCTATGGAGCACATGAAGGAGTATAAGGAGATGTGTAATACCATAGCTGATGGAGCCAACTTGGAATATGTTCGTTTGAAGGCTTTCCGTTGGTCTTTAATAGGAAAAACCCTTCATTGGCTAGAGAGTCTGCCGGCAAGATCTATCACCAAATGGGATGAGCTTCATGATCTATTTATGAACAAATTCTTCCCACCCATGAAAATGACGGAACTGCGCAAAAAGATCACATCTTTCAAGCAACTAAGGAATGAAACTCTAGCTGAAACTTGGGAACGGTTCAAGGAGTTGATTAGCCAATGTCCCACCCATGGGCAACCACCTTATGTCTTGCAAGAGATCTTCTTCAATGGCATTAACTCGGCTACTAAAGATCATATCAACATTCACACATCTTGTGGATACATAGAGATGCCACCGCAAGAAGCATGGGATGCACTTGAAAAGCTTACGGAGTTTGACACCACTTGTGGGACTCCCGCACATCTTGATGCGAGACCTACTCCCTCCATGCCACTTTATCAACCATCCGATGAAATTGATCCTGATGTGCGGTAGCAATATATTGAAGATGAGAACAGGAAGCTAAAGAAGCAAGTGAGGTTTCTCTCCAACAAAAAGCCTTGCATTGAGTGTGGGTCCGCTGCCCACACCACCACCGCTTGCCCACATATCAATAAAGTGAGAGCCGCTAAAAGTCGCAAGGAGGTGAACTACATGAGGGGTCCATACAGAGGACAAGGCTATTATCAACAACGGAACGATGGGAATTCTAATTGGGGGTAACTACCCTCCTCCTCAAGATCAAAGATCCGCCAATAAACCTCCTGGACATCCGGAGCGTGAACCACCCAAGGATGATATAAGAGCAATCTTGGAAGAGCTAAGGAAGGGTCAAGCGGAGGCAAAGGCGGATGCTAGACAGTCTCACTTAGAGGTCAACACGCAGCTACGAGGAATGAATGCAAGGTTTAGAGATATTGATATTTGGAGAAAGAGCGTGGAGACCCAACTGGGTCAACTAGCCACTCAAATCCCAAAACCAACCGGCTTACTACCAAATCAAAGCGAAGCCAATCCCAAATCTCATCATGTTTCTGCTGTACAAACAAGAAGTGGTAAGGTTCCATTAGAAAAGGAGGCTGAAACAAAGGGAAAAAGTGAGTCCCAATGCAATAATAACGTCGAGGCTGACCATTCCAGCCACGACATAGACACCCAAGAGACTGCAGAAGCTACTGTAAGTGAAACAGCACCTCGACGTCGACCCTTAAGTCTCGACCACGATCCTCCTGAGAAGGTTCCTGAACAACAACCCATTGTCGACTCCACTCCTGTCAATATCGATACTTCCACCAAGGGACCTACAACCGACGAGTTGACCACTTAGAAGGTAAAACCTAAGCTTCCTTATCCATCAAAGGCTCTCAAGGACCCCACCGACGGGAAATTCAAAAGGTTCGTGAAAATCCTCCAAGGGTTGAATGTAACAATCCCCTTCACGAAAGCCCTTCGAGGGATGCCGGCGTTCATCAAGTTCCTAAAGGAAATTCTGAGCAACAAGAGATCTATTTCGGAGGATTGTAACGCCATCAACTTCCCCGAGAAGAGGGCTGACCCAAGCAAATTTACTATCTCCATTGGCCTTGGCAACCATAGGTATAGAGCTCTGTGTGATCTCGGCGCAAGTGTTAGTCTTATGCCTCTCTCCATATGGACCAAGATCAACATTTCCCGTCAACATCAGGCTCTTTATGGCGGACAAATCGTCTGTGGAACCTACGGGAGTGATGGATGACGTACCGGTGAAAGTGGGTAAGTTCTTCGTGCCAACCGACTTCATTGTACTTGACATGCCCATCGACCCTGACGTACCCATTAACCTTGGACGACCTTTTTTAGCCACGGTGGATGCAATCATAAATGTACGGAAAGGCCTCTTATCTTTTCAAGTCGGGGATGAAGTAGTCGAGTACAAATTTGACCCCAAAATGAAAGAAGTAGTGAAGACGGAGGTAAAAGTGGTTACTACAAGCATGAATTCCTTTCCAAGTGAAGAACAAGCCTACAACCATGATGAACCCATCAAAGAGGAGGAATGCATTATCAAAGCACTCCTAGCCACTATTGAGGAAAATGGAGGGCACGAAGGAGAAGAAACGCTTGGGTACACCACAGATGCCTCGATGTCATGTCCCTGCACCTCGACGTTGACCTTTTTCCCTGAAGAGAAGTTTCTGCAGGAGGTTCGGACAGTCACTGATCCTTCGACAACGACCATTCCAGCCTCGACATTGACCTATCATGAAGCTTCACTAAATGAGGAGAGGTTCCTACCACCCTCAATACCCGCTTATGTATGGTCGATGTCCAATCCTATCTCCGACATGGATGCATCTATCTCCCGGATTAAATTGATTTCCTAGGAGAGGTGATGAAGACGGAGGAAGTGGAGCCCATCTTGATTCCCCAGGACTCCTCCTTGACACTAAAGCCATTACCCGACACTTTGAGGTATGAATTTCTTGGCCATAACTCTACTTTCTCCGTTATTATTAATGCTTCTGTAAGTGTGCAGGAAGTAGAGAAGCTATTGAGGGTACTGACGTGGGGAGAATTGAATCGAAATATATAATAAAATATAAAGCAATACAACTCTTAGCCTCTTTAAATAAATTCAAGACTCCCCGCTATAGTATTAGGGAATCAGGTTCGATCCACGAGGAAGCGAGTCAGCGGGATCCTAGTAGCGTTGAAGACACGGCCTGAATATTTTGACCAGAAGCCTCGATCTCGAGCTCAGACCTCGATGTCGACCTTGGCTGTTGATGCTTTCTGCAACAGAAGACTTGCATAGACAAAAACTGTAGTTGATATCGACTGAAAAGGTCGATATCGATGTTAGTCTATAAAATCGACTGGCTCAGAAGTCTGCCAGTCGATACAGAAGGTCGATTTCGACGTTGGGGGTCGATTTCGATGTTTGCAGCAGTGACCCAGGAGTCTCGAGATCGACTCAGAAAACTGTCGATCTATCAGCATGGTCGATATCGACGTTCAGGGTCAATATCGATGTCTTCCTGCAGTGGGTTAGTTCTTCGTCGGCAAAGAAAGGTCGAAGATTTAAGACTGGGAAAGAAGCAATGAACAGAAATAAGCAAAGGTGTTGGGTTTTTCAATGACTCAACGAACGACGGGTAAATTTGAATGTAAACTTAAGAAAGAAAAGATCTTCCATAGCCAAGGATTACCGCGACGACAACCATGATAGAATAAGTAGGACTCCACTAAAGATGCATGCTTTTATCATAAAGGAAAAGGCTTTCACCTAAACCGAAAAATAGGAAAAGAGATCTTGCAATTACTTAACCTAATTTGCGTCTACCTTTGACATAATTGAGTTCATAATCTTTCGAAAAGAAACCCTTATTACTACCCATGTTTTACAACATGAGTTCCTTAAATTCGCATTTAAAGATGAAGCACAAGGTAGAGCGGGATAAAAGATACCTTTTTAGCGACGTACAAACCTTACCACCATGGCTATCGTCGGGCTCACCCCGACCCTAGAAGAAAGGGCGACTACTCGCTCATGTTGAATGTTGACATGCTTTGAATTGAAATAATTTGCATAAATGGAAAACTTTGAATCTTTACAATCTCAACGCCAACTATCGTAAGCGCTTGAAACTTTAAAGCTCAAAACTAAATACTCTAACATTCTATTGCCTATTACTATTGTCTTTCTTGCTTGATCATCTAACAAACCAGCCCCTAGGGCTTTATTTATAGTCTACTAATCCTCGTTATCCAAGGATTGTAATTTCTATCTAAACTATGAACTCTATCCGAACAATTAGGATAGGTTCTTTTATTTTGATAAAACTTAAAAGGAAAAGATAACTTCAGCTGCTAACTATCTAGAATTACAAGATCATCTGTGGCCTTGATGATAGAATTCATAATCCGAGTCTCAAAATCGGATCTATCTTCCGTCGAGATAAGGTCGATATCGACGTTGGAGGTCGATATCGATGTCTGTGTTTCTGCTCGACTTGTCCATCTCCAGTCGATGTCTATGACGAGGTCGATATTGATATTTGAGGTCGATATCGAGTGCCTTCTTGGTTGGTCTGTGTGGTCTACTTCGACACTCAGAATGTGTGTCGACAACTATGGTCGATATCGATGTTTAGGGTCGATATCGACCTCTGCTCAGCTTCACTTGGCTTCTTGGTTTTGACACTGATTTCGCTCGAATTCCTGCATGGTTAGCTCTAAACTCGTGCAGACTCTATTTCTTGTATTTTAGCCCATTTTTACACAAGTTTTTATCCTTTTGGACCTTTTCTTTGGAAATCGAATGAAATAAGAAGTCAAAAGATGCATTAAAAGGAGGTATAAATATGTACATCAGGTACTTCGTACCCATCGGAAACCGTTGGGATATTCACTTGAGGACATCAAAGGCCTTTCCCCCCGCGTTATGTATGCACCAAATTCACATGGAAGAAGGCCACAAACCTTCCATTGAGAAGTAAAGGAGGCTAAATCCAAACATGAAAGAGGTTGTGAAGAAAGAAATCTTGAGGATGGTCGCCGCATGAATTATCTTTCCCATCTTGGATAGCAAGTGGGTTAGCCCCGTCCACGTGGTACCAAAGAAAGGAGGTATGACCGTAGAGAAGAACGAGAGGGGCGAGCTTGTTCCTAAGAGGACTACTACTAGTTGGCACATGTGTATCGACTATAGAAAGCTCAATAACGCCACTAGGAAGGACCATTTCCCACTCCCCTTCATTGATCAAGTACTAGAAAGGTTAGCTTAACACGACTATTTTTGTAACCTTGATGGCTATTCAGGATTTTGGCAGATTCCCATTCATCCGGACGACCAAGAGAAGACCACCTTCACTTGTCCTTACGGAACGTTTTCATATAGGAGGATGCCCTTTGGGTTGTGCAATGCTCCGGCGACCTTTCTACGGTGCATGATGGAAATATTCTCCGACATGATCGAGGATATTGTGGAGGTATTTATGGATGATTTTCCATGTATGGTACTACTTTTGATACTTGTATAGCTAACTTGGCTAGGGAACTTAAGAGATGTGAAGAGACAAGCCTTGTGCTTAACTGGGAAAAGTGCCACTTTATGGTACAAGAAGGAATCGTGCTAGGACACTTGGTGTCTAAGAGAGGTATAGAGGTGGATAAAGCTAAGATAGAGCTTATTGAGAAGCTACCGCCTCCCATGTCGGTAAAAGATGTCTGTAGCTTTTTAGGGCATGCTGGTTTTTATCGCCGTTTCATTCAAGATTTCTCCAAAATTTCTAAGCCACTCACTAACCTACTAATTAAAGATGTTGTTTTTGAGTTTTCTTTGGAGTGTCTTGATGCTTTTAATAGGTTAAGAGAAGCCTTAGTCACGGCACCAATTATGCAATCACCCGATTGGTCACTTCCTTTCGAAATCATGTGTGATGCAAGTGATTATGCCGTAGGAGCGGTCCTTGGACAGCGAAAGGAACATAAGTTGCACACCATCTATTATGCAAGTAAAACATTGGATGATGTCCAAACAAGATACACAACCACGGAAAAGGAGTTTTTAGCCGTAGTTTTTGCTTTTGAGAAGTTCCGCTCTTACTTGGTTGGCTCCAAGGTCATTGTCTACACCGACCATGTCGAATTGAGATATTTGATGACCAAGAAAGATGCCAAACCAAGGCTTCTCTGGTGGATGCTTCTTCTTCAAGAGTTTGATTGCGAGCTCAAGGACAAGAAAGGCACCGAAAACCTTGTGGCTGACCACCTCTCTAGGTTGCCACCTAAGCACATTGCAGAATCAGAGGATACGGTACCCATCAATGACTCCTGAGCTGATGACAGTCTCATGCGAATAGAGTTAAGAAAGGTAAGCACATGTCTCGAAGACGACTCTCTAACCTCGACGTCGATACCTATTTACACAGCTCAAGTTACTGCAGAAACTTTGGAAGCACAAAACCCTTGACTTCGACCCTCTGTCCCTCGTCGATGACCCCTCCCACAGGGAATAAAGGTGAGTTATCTAAGGTTTTGGATGAGGTAAGTATAGATGAGCAACTCCTCTTTACCCCGGTTTCTAGCCCTACTCATGATATCTTTATTATAAAGGCTAGTACACCTTGGCTTGCGGATTATGCTAATTACATTGTAGGAGGCGAACTCCCACCAGGGTTGACTTCACAAGGTAAGAAAAAGTTCCTACATGATGTCAAAAGATATTATTGGGATGACCCTTACTTATTCAAGCAAGGAAGTGACCATATTTTTCATCGATGCATTCCGGAAGAAGAGGTAGAAAGTATTATTCGTCATTGTCAAACTCTTCCTACCGGGGGTCATGCTAAAAGTTTCAAAACCACTGCGAAGATCCTTCAAAGTGGGTTCTATTGGCCTAACATGTTTTGAGATGTGTAGGAATTTGTAACTTCATGTGACGAATGCCAACGAGCAGGGAATATAACATGGAGAAATGAGAATCCACTCACAGGGATTTTGGAGGTCGAATTGTTCGATGTTTGGGGCATAGACTTCATGGGCCCCTTCCCATCTTCTGGCCCTTAAAATACATCCTCGTGGCGGTGACTACGTCTCTAAATGGGTGGAGGCCATTGCCACACGAACCAATGACGCTCGAGTGGTGGCCAAATTTTTAAAGACTAACATTTTCCCCCAATTTGGTGTTCACAGGGTCCTAATTAGTGATGGCGGTTCCCACTTTATCGAAAGAATCTTTGAGGCGCTCTTGACTAAGTATGGGGTACATCATCGTGTAGCTACACCCTATCATCCCCAAACGAGTGGAAAGTTGAGGTCTCCAATCAACAAATCAAGGCTATCTTGGAGAAAACCGTATCACGATCAAGGAAGGATTGGTCGTCAAAGCTTGATGATGCTCTATGTTCTTATAGAATGGTATACAAAACGCCTCTTTGCACTACTGCTTATAATCTTGTGTATGGTAAGTCATGTCATCTTCCCGTCGAATTATAACATAGAGCGATGTGGGCCCTTAAGGACCTCAATATGGATCTCGATGAGGCCGGGCGGAAACAATTCATTGATTCACAAGCACTTGAGGAACTAAGGGTAAAAGCTTATGAAAGTGCGGAGATTTACAAGGAACGGACCAAGAAGTGGCATGATCGGAAGTTGGTGCCCAAAACCTACGAAGAGGGTGATAAGGTACTACTTTTCAACTCTAGACTTCGTCTTTTTCCAGGAAAATTGCGATCTAGATGGAGTGGACCATTTGTGGTTCATAAAATCTTTCCTCATGGTGCCATGGAACTTGTGGATGAAAGTGGCGCAATCTTTAAAGTCAATGGGACCGGTTGAAGAAATACTATACTCATACGACTCTTGATGAGGATATTCAAGCCTCTTGGGCCTTCATTATCTCCAATTAAAGGGAAGTAAGTCGGGCTAGCGACTCTAAACGTAGCGCTAACGGGAGGCAACCCGCTTTCTTTTCGTATATTGCTTTTCTTTCCTTAAGTTTTTTTCTTTCTTTTCCATTTTTCTTTCTTTAAATGATTAACTTAGTGAAAAAGTGACACAGGTTTGTTATTTTGCAAGTGATGGATTTTTGGTACGGGTTATACAAAAAAAAGAGGAGAAATTGAAAGGACAAAGGAAGGGAAGCGGGAAGGTCAGGTATGCTCAGTATTTATTACACCCCCTCCCCTTTTCTTGTTATCTCTCTCCACTTCTACCCTGTCCCATCCACGCCGAAACCCAACCGCACCAGTGCTCCTCTCTCTTTCGCGCTGCCCACGGTGATTCCGACCGCCACTGCGCCGATTGCTACCCCCATCGTGTTCAGCCGTCCTCGGCGCACTTGGAGAACCAAGTAAGGACTCAAGCCCTCGTCTGTGCTCCGTCCTGTAACCCCGAGACCGTTCAACTCCCCCGTTGCTCAAGCTTTCTTTTTCTTCAATTTTCTAAGCAATCTCGGTATGATTCTCACCCCTAATCTGTTTCTCTTAGTTGTTCTTACTTTAATCTTCAATTTGGAAACAATTTTTGAACAACTTGGGGTTTTGGGGTCAAGATTTATGTACGATTTTGTGATTTTTGATGTCAAACTTTGTTTGGGTTGCATGTTTATGTTGCCTCAAGTTCCCAAGGTGGCTGGATTTCTTCTTTTCTGTAGTTCTTGATCTTTCAATACCAATTAATCATACACTGCAGATCGTAAGTCCTTTGATGCTTAATTTGAGTATTTTATTTGAATGATGCATCCTCGGCCGATCACATGTCTTTGGTTTTCTTGATTAGCAAAAAAAAAAGGATCTTTTGATAATGATCTTGTTGAAAGCTCTCTTCTTCTACATATCCCTTATATATCTTACTATTTCTTTGTCTATATATCCTTGTCATCTTCATAAGTACAGTTTGATGTAAGTATGGGGTCCTTTTTAGCTTTCAAGCACTCGACATTTTTGGGTGATTTTGGAAACACTTGTGTGCATACTTCTAGTTTGTGTCTCTTTTCAGTTTAGGTTTCTTTTTCTTTTTTTGAATTTTAGTTTTTTTCGTTATGTATTCTTCTGTTGATTCCACTATATTACACCTTGCATTTTTGGTTTTCGATCACTATAATGGTTTTCAGTCTTTTTGTTTAAGGGAATGGCAAAGAAGAAAGCATCAGGATGCCGGCCCCCTCGAACACTTAAGCCCCGTCCAATGGATGTGGTCGATCTTGAGGATGCGGATGAGATCGAGCGCTTCAACAAAATCCATTCTCGTGTCTTCAAAGCCCGTTGGTATCACCATGAAGACGTGCAAATGCTGGGCTTACATGATGCGATTGCGGAGGCGTTTCACAATATTAGTGAAGCTAGGCTACTATAGCCGATTGAGAAACACTACCCCACTCTCACGACTGAATTCCAGCTTGCTAACAAGTGCTATGAGCTTACCATGGAGGACATGGCTGCACACTTTGGATTTGCGCATTCTCTGGAGATCACACAGCAACAAGTATTGTCGATCTGGCAATACATAACTGGGCAGCCCACCATCCCTGCAAGTGGCATTCAATGCACTGATGTCGTGTACCCCGTCTTCCATATCATCCTCAGGGTCCTAGGGAGTACAATTTGGGCTCGTAACAAGGTTTCCAGGCTCATCCACGCCAAGCTAAACTGCCTGCATCGCATGCTTTTTGACGTCCAGCCTCGGATAAATCTTAATTACGCGTGGCTCAGGCATGTTGGTGACTACAAGAACTTCACTGGAGAGGTTCTCATTGGCGGCATGATTACCGTCCTTACTCAAGCTTTGGGGGTGGATGCATCATGCTACACCGCCAAGAAGGTCCAACAGATTGACTCTGCCTACTTGCTGTTGACTAAGGGCTTGGTAAAGGTCGACACAGGCTTTGTTTCCTATTCTCGCCGAGTCCCCATTGCTCCCGAACATGGCGATCTACTGCATCTCCCAAACTGGTTTAAGGTATGGACTCAATCTGACTATTGCCCTGATATTACCCCTGCAGCGGACCCATTGCTCCGACGTCGACCCCCACGATTTGAGCACCCTGAAGACATTTCTGCTGCTGCCCAGACGCCACCACCAGAGGCTCCTGCTCCTACATCACCCACCAATTCCGCTCCTACTGAGGGTGTCCCTAAGGAGACGCCTCGCATCTTTCTTAGTGATTCTGACTCTCCATCTCCAGACTATGAAGAGGGACAAAGCAGCCGAGGCAGAGACAGTTTCCCCTCCACACTGATTAGGCTTGAGGGCCTTATGTTCGAAATGAAGACTTTTGTGCAGAGCATAGCAAGTGAGATGAACTGACAGCACATCCGTCTTGCCTATTAAATTTAAGCTATCCAGGAGGTGATTTTACAAGACCGCCGGATGAATGATGAGTGGTGGTGGACTGCTGGGAAGTTTGTCGAGTGGCAATCCAACCTTCACCCTGGCAACCGTTTCCGACCTGGGCCCCCGCCGAATCCTGGACCCAAGCGCCAAAGGAGGTACCAACGCTACCATTATGATTATCCCGACAACAATGGTCGTTGAACCACTGGTCACGCTGCACATTCCACAGTAATCCCTTCCCCTTTTCTTTTCTATTTTGTGACAATGGGGACATTGTCTATTTCAAGTATGGGGTGGGTATTTTGGGTTGCTATTTTGATGTTTTTCTTCTTATCATTTTGATGTCTTTTTGGGTACTAGGCTAGCTACTAAGTGATTGTTCTGTTTGCTTGATTTTGTTCTGATTGCTTGACTCTGGTATAACCTTGGCAGTAACCCCATGTTTAGCAAGTTGGACCCTAAAACTGGGTTGTAATAATTTAGCACCAGTTGCATATTTCAACTAAGCACTTGCATCAAACTTGGCATAATTTCTGCATTTGCATTCATATTCCTATAAAGTTAGTATTTTAGTATAGCATAACCCCATTTGAAAAAAAGAAAAAAAAAGAAAAGAAAAGAAAAAGAGGCACCTAACTTAGAAGTCCAATGATGATACCTAATAGCTAACTTGATCATGTAAACCCTATGATATGCTTGGATGGTTTAGCCCTAGTCTTCTGGAAAAGTTTAATTTTTTTTATGTTGGAATATAACTTGCATTTCTAAATTGAGCACATATAAATTTAGGTAGAGGTGATTGAAATCCAACAAATATATGTCCTAGTGAGATATTATTGGCCGTATAAGGGAAAGTTTTTCATATTTATATTTCCCTCCATTTTTGATGTGTGATGTACTCTCCTTATGTGATTACCTCTTGACATTGATGTGGTTATCCATTTTTTGAAGCCAATTACGAGATAGTAGTTCATTGCTTATTAAAATTAGATGATGGAGGACTTATATTTTTCTTAGCCATATTTTTATCCATTCATTCACCGACCTTGCATATTATCCTTGTTTGAAGCTCATTCGAGCCTTGGCCTATTCTTTGCAAGCTCCACAAAATTGATTCCTAGCCTATTGTAAGCTTGACCCTTATCCGGGAATTAGGATTAAGATGGGTTGGAAGTTTATGGAGTTGAGTTGAGGAGGAAGAAGCTAAGTCGATGAGCTTTGAGAAAAATCTTCTAGATGTTGTGAAAGATGAGCGAGATACCTCATATTATATGTTTGAGGCTTCAAAAAATGCATGCAAATAGTATATGCCGAAAAAAGGGGGACGATTAATAAGAGCTTAATTTATATATATGAGAAAGGGACGAAATTGGTGGCCAAGAAAGTATGTTTCATAGGGTGAAGGCCCTTTTTAGTAACGACAAGCCTGGCATAGGTGCTAAATCATTGGAAGAATTGATTGGTTGAGATGAGTTAGAAATTTAGGAGTCTTGATTCCCGGATTTATAGCACCACTTATCCTAAATGATTCCATGCCTTTTTATCTCATACCATACCCCATTACAACCCGGCCGAATGAAGGTTTCTTTGAAACCTATCATTGAGCCATAAGTCCTCTTGATGATTTTGATTTGTTTTGACGTCTCTGGTGGAGAGATTTCTGATATAATTAGCAATGTCTTTGTATCTTTTTGCATTAAGGGATGAGTTGAGAGATATACTTCAAGCCTAAACACATTGAGAGTTGAGAGAAACACATGCACCCTTGTAAGGTTGGATTTCAGTTGCCTTTACTTAAAGTTGCCTAGATATGTGTAATGATTTTCGATTGCTAGCTTGATTCGTTTAGCCCACTTGTTCTTATGATGTTGCTTTTTGACAAAGGGCGAAGACTTGAAGGATGTATCATAGGTAGTGGTTATTGTTTGGTTATTGCTTGAGGACAAGCAAGTCTAAGTATGGGGTGTTTTGATGTCCGCATTTTTAGTCTTATTTTGCATCATGATTTCATTTCTTTTGAGTCCTTTTATTAGGTTTTGTGTTGGGAAAGAGTTTCATTTGTGTTAATTTTCGTATTATTTGAGATATGGAGTCTACACAAGCTTTGGTGGTGTTTTTATAGGTTTTGGAGCTGATTTGGAAGAGTTTAGATGCACTTTGGAGCCTAAAGGAAAACCGTGAAGGCATAGGAGAAGCTAAACAAGAGTGAAAAGTGGTGCATCTGGAGAAAAGCCTTATTTTCACCTTCCATCACTCTTAATCAAGTTCTGTAGCCTTCATGAGAGATGTAGTCCTCGAAGATAGTTTTCCAATGCATATTTATATGTGTCAATTAGATTAACGAGGACTCGGGAAAGTGCGTTTGAAGATAGAGTCGAAAAGCTGAAGGAAAAACAGAAGTTACTGCATTTGAACAGATACCTCGACGTCGACCCTCAGACCACGACGTCGACCCTGACGCGGATCTGCTGGAAATCTGCTCAACAGCAGATGGGCTGTTTTTAGGCCTTTTTAATTAGGGTTGCATCTAAATCTCGTTTGAGATCTTTTAAATAGATAAACCTAGATTCATTATATCCTATTTAGATATAGATTAGATATGAAGATATTATTTTAGTTAGATAAAATCTCTTTCCTTGGAGATTAAGTTTTAGTTTTATCTATAAAATAAAACCTAATAGAGGTTGAGAGAAATCAGGCTTTACACGCTGAATGTACAGCAGAATTAGGGAAATGTTGGGAGTTTTCGAAGCTGAAGATTGAACGTGAGTCTAAGGTTTTGTTTTATGCAATTTTCAGAATTAGTTTCCTTCAATTTTAGCATGTTTTCCTTTGCCATGTGTGAGTAGTTTCCTTAACTTCTAGGGTTGGGGTGAGCCCAACAATAGACATATGTGTCAATGAATGAATTTATGTTATGTGATGCTTTAACCTAAGTGTTTAATCCTAGATGAAAATTCAGGAAATTCATTGTTGCAATTAAATTCACAAGAGGAAATTGTTAACATTGATAGTAATTAGGGATCTTTGATGACAATTAAAGCAACCTAACTAAGAAAGAGGCTAAAGACAAACCAAGTCTTTATACGACAGTAGATTGATTTGTTTGACTTAGGAAAGCATGATTTTTACTATGATTCACCCATTCATGCATATGTTTGTTGTTGTGGTAAACCCTAATCTTGGAAGTTCTTTCTTATACTTTGCATTCGAAAATTGTTTCTTAACCCAATTGAAGTAAGTTTCACACCTATTGCAGCCGATACAATCACCTATATTTCCCACATATTTCCCCTACTTTCAACCATAAAAGCAACTAGGATAGAACCACTGACATACTCCCTTGGATCGACGTTGATTTCCACTATACTATAGAGGGATTCGAGTATAAATATATTTGATTGCAGTGAGTAAAGAATCAATCTACCCTCGTTACAACAATATATATGTTTATGTTTGTGAGAATTAAATGATGAAGACATCTTTTAATCTATTTTTATCCTCTCTTTACCTACCCTGCATTATCTCTGCTTGAAGCCGAAACATCAACCTGAGCCTATATATTGTGAACTCCACAAAATTATCCCTAGCCAAATTGAGCCTGATCCCCATTGGGGAATTGAGACTTAGAATGGTTAGAATAATGCCTTGTGGAAAGTGCATATGTTTAGCTTTAAGCAAGAAAATTTATGGGTCGGTAAATATTTGCATCTTGCGACATATTGTAAAAGGATTTTTAGCTCACATAATAAATGCACATATTTATTTATTTTCGTTCAAAATAAAATCCGAAAAAAGAAAAAAAAAAGAAAAAAAAGAGCTATATATTATTAGTAAGTGCATGAGCCAATTATTCCTTTGTTATTTTATTCTTTGTAAGATTTATATTTTTGAGAGGTTTATTAGGGTTTGAAGGAAAGGTTGAAGTTCATCATGAGAAAGTAAGTTTGGAAAGTGCATTATTTTAGAAGATATGGTTTGGTTGAGTTTTGTTAAAGTTTAGGAGTCTTGATTCCCGAATTTTATAAAGCACCACATAAACAAATAATTCCATACCCTTTATTCCTTACCAAACCCCATTACAACCCCGCCGAATGGAAATTGAGCGAAAGTCCTCTTGATGGTTCTTGTTGCATTTACATAATTGGTTGCGAAGTGGATTATTATAAATTGCAATGTTTATGAATTTGTATATGGAATTGAGTTGAGAGTTGATCTTCATAGCCTAAACACATTGAGAGTTGAGTCAAACACATTATCCCTGTGAGGTTGGATTTAAATTGCCTATGCCTATGGATCGCTCATATATGTGTGACGACGTTAAATTCACTTGTTTTGCTTCACTTGTTGTAGGTGTTGGTTATTGCTTGGTTATTGCTTGAGGACAAGCAATTCTAAGTATGTAAATATTTATTTATAGTCTTTTTAATTGCATGTTTTGACTCCATATTTCATTCGATTCATAAATTAAAGGTTAAGAATAATGCAAATTTGTGTAGAATGGGCTAAAGTGCAAGAACTAGTGTCTGCACAAGTTTTGGTTTAAATGTATAGGAATTGGAGCGGAAACGAAGTCAAAACGAGAATGCCATGTGAAGCAGAAAAGAGGTCGAGATCTAGTTTTGCACTCGAGATCGACTAGAGTGATCGACGTAGACAACGGGAGTCGACAGCCAAGCACCACATCTACTGAAGAAGCACTTGATATGACTTTATGTCGAGTGGACATGTCTACATCAACAGGCCACACGAGCTCGAGTGGAACCAAGACAGATCGAGCAGAAACGAAGCACTCGATATCGAGTGACCATGTCGATACTAGAACAAGACATGGATTAGATGCGGTTTTGAGATGCGGATTGAAGATCTATCCAAAGAATCCACGATTTATCTTTCCTTTTTAGATTAGATTATGTCTTAGGGTATTTTCCTTTTTACCCTAGGATATTTATTAATTACCATAATAATGTTTCATCCTAATTGTTTTAGGATAGAATTTTAATTAGGAGTTTTAGTAGGATTAGAACTACTTTCCTTGGCTAACAAGGATTAGTAGGCTATAAATAAAGCCCTACGGGGCTGGTTTTTATTCATTCAAGCAAGCAAGTTCCAAAGCATTAAGCATTCAAAGCAATAGGTTTTGAGCTTTAGGGTTTCGGTGCTTACGATAGTTGGCGTTGGGATTGTAAAGATTCAAGTTTTTAGTCAATGCATAGTTCTTCCCTTTCAAATATGTCTTTCATCATCATGAACGAGTAGTCGCCCTTTCTTCTAGGGTTGGGGTGTGGCCGACGATAGCCATTGTGGTCAGGTTTGTATGTCGCTAAAGATGGTAACTTTTGTCTCTCTCTACCTTGTGATTCATCTTTAAATGCGAATTTAAGGAACTCATGTTGTGAAACTTGGCTAGTAATTAGGGTTTCTATTCGAAAGATTATAAACTCAATTATGACAAAGGTAGATGCAAATTAGGTTAATTTATTGCAAGATATCTTTTCCTATTTGCGGGGTTTAGGTGAAAGCCTTCCCTTTATGATAAAAGCATGCATCTTTATTGATTTCTTTCCTTTGCTTTCATGGTTGTCGTCACGGTAATCCCTGGCTATGGGAGATATTTTCCTTATTTGTTTACATCGTTATTCCTTACCGTTCGTTGAGTTATTGAAAAATCCAACTAACCACTGTTATTTGCTGATCATTGCTCCTTCTCCATCCTACTTTCTTTGGCCTTTCTTTGACGGCATGTTACTAACTTTTCTCTGAGTGGACGCCATCTCTATTTCCTGTATCTGAGCTCAAGATCGAGTACCCAACTTGATATCGAGTGCCCCTGTGTCGACCGACAGTCTTCTGAGTCGGTCGACGTTGCTACTGACGTTTGGAGATCGACCTCCCATGTCGATATCAACTGCTTGTTTATGTTTTATAGGTCGATCTTCTGTTGCACTAGAAATCGACAGCCAAGGTCGACGTCGAGTGACCTACTCGAGATCGAGGCTTCTGATCGATATAGACGTGACGTTTAGGACTTTCTAGGATCACGCTGACACGCTTCATTGTGGATTGATCCTGACTCCCTACCACTACAGCGGGAGGAAGTCCTGTATTTTATTTGCGTGGACTGGGATTCAGTTTGATTTATATTTCATATTTATTAGACTCGATTTCCTCCTACATCAAATTTTGGCGTCGTTGCTGGGGAAGCTATCAATCGCGCACTAGTAATCTTTTCTCAAGTGCGTTGTTTTGAGTTTTGCTCTATAGGTGTATGTGACGCGCTGATCGCACGCCTGAATTTGAAGGAGTAGAAGACCTCGAGAGTTATCTCAACCTTCGTTCTAGAATCCAAAGAGCTATAACCAACGCGGAAACCCAGGCTCAAGAGATTGAGTGCTTGAAAAAGCAAATTGAGGACTTCACAACTAGAGAGGCGGCACAAAGAAGCGTTGTGATAGGGAGGAAGAAGCATGGAGGCAATCGGACAAAGTGGGGATGATTGAAGGAAAGCGAAAGGGCAATCGAACGAGTGGCAAGCCTAAACATGGACACGATCTCTCATTTCAGTGGTGACGACGATGATTTGAAGGTAGTGGTTGGAGGCGAGATCTCAGTCTGGCGAGGACAACGTCTTTAATTGAGGGAGCTTCTTTAATGGATAGCAATGAGGTCGTGGTGCTTCTTCAATTGAGGAGGGAAGATGGCAACAGATCTTGTCGGTGGTAATGATGGAGGGAAGGCTAAGAGGGAGGACGACTGAGGGAGGGACGATGGTGAAAGAGGGAGGGATGAAACAGTAAGATTTAGGAAGTGGTAGCAATGGAGGCGAGGCTTGTCTCAATCTCTATAATCCCGGTCGCATCTGGCTCAAGGCGGGGAGAAGGTGTCCGACCGAATTAAGTTGAAGGGTCGGCAAGGGAAGATGGCAGCGATCTTTCAAGGCAAATCTCTAGGTCCATTTCAGTTTCTTCTTCAATTTTTCAATTCCTTTATTGAATTTCTTTATTGAATTTCCTTTATTGAATAACTAGGTCCATTTCATTTTCTTCTTCGATTTGGTATTTCAATTTTGATTTGGTGACGAATCTGAAATGATCTGGAGGTTTCTGGTTGGTGAGTGCGATCTTGCAAGGCAGAGAGCGTGACCACTGTTAAGAAAGAAGGAAACTATCCCAACTCCATTGTTCCTACTAATTCAGATGTATTCAATGCATTCATTGGGTGGCGGTTTTGTTTTGGAGGAGAGGGCATCGATTTTGGATTTGTTAGGGTTAGGGTTAGTAATAATGCATATTTTATATAGGCATTACAGGTGGTCTTCTGTGCATTATTGTGTTCATATTGCATATGTATTAAGCTTATTTGCATTATTGATAATTTGGTATTCAAAGTTTGGAATCTACGGTTTTTCGTTCTTATTTGTAGATCTTATGATCCGGTCTCGAAAGGTGGAGAAAGCATGGAGGGAATGGACTAATAAGAGCTAAGGAACAAGAGCGGAAATGAAGAACATAGAGAAATCCCATCTTTAAGGTTCTAAGAAGTTGAAATCTGCTTCTAAGGTCTTTATGAAATTGTAGTGCTTGGAAAGAGCTTTCCAACGCATATTCGTATGCGTCAATCGGATGGAATATGACTCCAGAAAGTGTGTTACAAGTTCAGTCAATTGTTACATGTTCAGTCTGTGCGTTACAAGTTCAGTCTCTTCCTCCATAAACTAATTACAATAAAGAGATATGAGAGGATTTAAGTTTACGGATTCTAGGTAAGTTATGCATACCTAGAATTGTTGTGGTTTTGCTATGATTTAAGACATGGTTGGTTGATTGTGAGACTTGATTTCTATGATATTTATAAGTTTATTTATCATTTTGTTCTTTATTTTTTATATTTGTGATTCTTTCTATGACCGCGGATCTAGTTAGAATTCGCATCTATGCTATGAATCCGTTGTTGGTTTCTCGATAGCAAACGAATTAATCGATTTAGTGATATTTCTATGCCTTTGTAGTGAATGATAACAACTGATCTATTTCGAGTAGATATTATTAGGGCTGAATGGGTTGTTCCTTTATTTCCTAATTGCATTGAATTGATGTGCTAGTTGGTCTTAAGTACTCGAATCGTTAATGCTATTCTTTAGGGATATTGAATAAGAGATTGTATCTTTGTGGAACAATCGACTAAAGGTAATCAACTCAAGGATAAAGTAAATCAACCAATGTTGCGAATTGTATGCGAAATAATATGCTCTACTCTTCTATCTTTTATTCACTCTTTCTAACATCTTTATCTTAGTTTATTTCCATTATCTATATTCATTCATATTCCTATTCTATCTTTATTATCATAATCGATAAATACACATTGCGTTGAAGTACTTGTTTCTCTGTGGGTTCGACCCCTTAATTATCTGTTATACTAGTTTAATAGTTAGTTTGATAGTTTGGGTTAATATTACTTTTGGCGTGGTGGAAAAACGACATTCCATCCCACCAGCTAGTCATCAAATTTAGGGAAGGGGCTCATGTTTCATGTTGACTGAATGAATGAATTAGGGGGATGGGGACTAAATTATTGGAGTTGAATGATCGTTTTGTTTGTTTTCATGGGATTTAAGAGGAATTCGGGGGGGGGGGGGGTAGCCGAATTATTCATATGTATGGACCGATTTTGTGCTTCATGAGATGAGTTTTGTTTGTTAATGTCGGCGGTCATATGAATGAAAAATGCATCGATACCATCGTATAATCATGTGATATCATCGAATAATCCAGCGATACCATCGAATAATTTTTAGTTGTTTGTTAAAATGATATAAGTAACTGAATAATATAGTAACACCATCGAATAATCAATCTATACCTCAAATAATCAAGCGATTCTATCGAATAACTTTTAGTTAAAAGTTGAGGGCATTTTCAAGGTGCTAGCTGATTAGAATAATCTATCGATATCATCGCATAATCCATTGATATGATCGAATAATCCAGTGATATCATCGAATAATTTAGAGAAAAAAAACTAGGCCCCACAAGTGGTGTACACACGCTCCAATGCAGCAAGTGGGCAAGAGAAGATGTGGGTCCCATTAATTTTAATTAAAGAAAAAAGGTTAAATTGCCTATTAATATCAGCCACTCATTTCATTCAATCAACGGTCCTCATTTGTTGACATGATACAAGTTACGAGGTGTGTACATTGGAACCAACCTTTATATTAATAACAGTTCTTTTATTTTGATCTTAGGAAAGATTTTTTTAATTAAATATATATCAAATTTTATAACTATTTTTGAGATATTTCATTTACAATAAATTTATTAGTTTTTAAGTTATATTATTTAAAGGCAAAGTTGTATATTTTTCTTCAAGATATAGAGGGATTTATCATTGTGCTTTATTTTGATATAACGTTTGATAATGCATATTTCATATATGCATTCTAGGTAGTTTTAAGGCAATTTTAGTTTGCATTAGATAGGTTTTTATAGCTAAGTCGTATCCACCTCTAAGGCGTAACACCAATAACTGATGCAGCCCCGATCAAGATGTCTAGTGGTTGTGACTGCGCTGATGAGCACCCCGTTCCTCTTGGGGTTGCTCCCCCAAACCTGATCCTCAGTCCTGTCATCTGCCAAGATAGACACCACCCTCATCCTCATGTTGATAATTGCTCCATAGCGGTCCATGAAATCCATGCCCAGAATGAGATCCTCAAGAGTCAGTAGAATGACGATACGGTCGGCTGACCACTCATGCTTACCTATATTGATGGGACACCCTATGATCTCTCGACTCGACCGAATCTTGGCCCCATCTAGTAGACCAAAAGTAACGGGTAACCCACTCGTACAGCTCAGGCTTAGCCTCGCAACACACACCTCCACTATGATGCAGTGTGTAGCACTAGTGTTAAACAATATAGCCAAGCACTCATCATGGAAAAGTATAGTACCTGTGGAAGTAGGAGGTGAGCGGTCGTCGGCTCTCATTTAGAATACTCGGGGCAGTGGGGGTAATGCTGGTCCTCGGCCTCTGGAACTCTGGCAACGATCATACCCAGACCCAAATGGTCCTGCATACGATGATTCTCGACTGTGACGGCCCTCTGCCTCCACGACCAAAACCTCTACCTCCTTGTACTCTACCTCGACCTCTAACAAAAGCATCTCCTCGCCTCTGACCATGGGGATAAGTCAGAAGTGGTGGCTGAGAAGCCACGTTAAGTCTCGGTGGCTGCCTAGTCAGTGGTGCTCTCCTACTCTGGGAACAACCAGCAGCTCCGTGTCCCATGGTGTCGCAAGTGAAGCAGGCGATCGAACGATCTGGGCAACAAGCGATGTAGTGACCCCTCTCAAAGAACTCATGGTAAGTGATACTCCTCACTCGCACATCTCCCCCATAAGCAGCCTGAATAGGTGGCGGGGGTACGCTCGGTGAAACTCCATGATATCCCCCATTATATCCTCTCCTGGACTTGTCATCTCCGCGAGTGTCAGCTGGTTTCACTCTCTTCACCTCAGGCAAGATCCTTTGCTGATCATACATGAGGATGACCTCCAAGAATTGATCAAAGCTAACAGCTCCCAAACTGGACGCGTGTAGAAGAACATCAGGTGGCAACCTCATCGACAACATGCGAATCCGACTCTCGTCTGAAGGGCACAGATGACCGCAGGGTACCAACTCCTTCTTGAACCGGCGGACAATAGCAGATACAAAGGATGATTGGTCATAGATGCCATGCAAGAAGGATACCTCACAAGCTGATTGCATCCCAGGAGGGCAGTACTCTCTCAGCATCAGGGATCTAATGACAGGAGGATCTCGAGTATGAAAATAAATATAAAATGTAAACTTAAACCGATCTCCAAGCCTTCTCAAATAAATTACAAGAAACCCTCCCGATGTAGTGGCAAGGTATTCAGGATCGATCCACGAGGAGGTGTGTCAGCGGATCCTAAGCTTGCAACCACGTTCTATTTCGACTCAGCAGATCACTCGATATCGGCTGATACATTCGATATCGACTAAGGTTCAGTCGATTCCCAGTCAACTTCCTACAAAACAGACAAAAACAGTCGACGTCGAATAGGACACTCGATATCGAGTCAGTCACTCGATATCGACTATAGCAGTCGAAATCGAGGCTTCAACAAAAAGTTTAAAACGTAACCAATTTGTCGAAAAAATGTCCGAAATAAGATAAAAGATTCCCGACTTAAAGTAGAAGCAAACCGCTTCGGATAAGATTTTGTCAAAACATCATCGGGTCTTCTGCACCGTCACTCGATATCGATTGGCTTTAGTCGACATCGACTCGTCCTCTTTTGTTTTGAGTTAGCTCTACTTGACCTCGGCTCTTCACTCGATCTCTTGCACTCGATATCTAGTGTCTTTAGCCGATATCGACTTGTTTGCATCGAGTAGAGTGGTTCTCTACCTGGCTCGATTTCTGGCGATTAGTTTCACTCGATGTCGGGTCCTTTAGTCGATTCGACTCCTCAGTAGACTTCGAGTTCTTTTCCAGCTTTCTCTTCTCTTCTCCAAATTGCTTCGATTTTGCCTCGATTTATGCGAAATAACACAAGAACTCGTGTAGACCTCCATAATTTGCAAATAAACATAAATCCCAACCAATATGCATGAAAATATAGACATAAATTGAAGTAAAAGTATATGGAAAACAGGGTAAATTGAGCGCACATCAACACCCAATACTTAAGCATGCTTGTCCCCAAGCAATACTTTTAGCGGTCATTCAGGGGAAGAAACTAAACCCTCAACATCATAGATGCATTGTTATATGTCCCTACAATTAATTGTCATCCTCGAAAAGGTACTAATGTCAACAAATCCATGCTTGTGAATAAAAGCAACATCATACGCACAAAAGGGGGGTTGTGCATAAAACAATTTCATGCAACAAAACATTAATAATCAAGAGGACTTTTGTGTAAGCTTATCGAGAAGTAGAATGGTAAAAGGCTAAAGGTGGGCAAAATTTTGGCCACATTCCTTCTTCATAATATTTCTCACCTTTCGCTCTTCGCTCAATACTTTTTTTTCACAATAATGTTTTTACCTCTCTAACCTTAGCATTGCCTTCTCGCGAGTCGCAAACATGAGTGTCATGAATGGCCCCAGATACTTAGTACTTCACACTCCTCACCTTGGTGTCCCATCTCGCCGAACTAACATCTCAACGAGCAGGGTCGATCTACCTTTATCTCCTGAGGTGATCGGATTTTTTCTCGCTCATTAAATTTTCCATAATTCAAATTTTCTTTCATCCTGCCAACCACTTCAATAATAATATGCACAAACTCCATATATAATCTCCAAATATGACATCCATTCTCAACATAATCCCCGGATAGGGTATAAGGTAAAAAAATGGGCAATATATAATGTATGTGTGTTCGTTTAAGGGGATAGTGCAGGATTCAAATAATTCAAATTAAACAATTCACAATTAGACTAACTCCCTGTCCTAAACAAATAATACAGGAATCCCCTCCCTTGTAGTAGTAGGGTAATTCAGGATCGAATCCACGAGGAGGTATGTCAGCGCTTCCCTTGTTGTACTCATGATCAAAGCTTTCAACCTCAGAAGACACTCGATATCGATGTGTCTGGTCGATATCGACCTCAGTTCCGGTCGATTTCCAGTACAATTCCTGTAGAAGACAAAAACAGCAAAGTCGACGTCGAGCAAAGACTTTGATATCGACGTTAGACCTCGATATCGACCTTTACAGTCGATTCCGATTTTTGTCACAGAAACTGTAATTCGTAACCAATTGTCGGAAAAGAGTCCGAAGAAAGTAGATTGGTACAGAAGGATGATCAGAAATCAAAAACTTAAACTTTTTATGAAATTCAATTAATTAAAATCTTCCAAGGTCGGGGATTCATGCCACAACGATAACAATGCAAGTATGATGCTAAAGTTATGAAATTTAATGTCTTTCCGTCGATTAACTTTCGTTACCAATACTTAGGTGATTAGAGGCTCTCGCATAGTTCCTAAGAGTTACTATCCAATTCATGAGCAATTCAAGTTCACAATATGAGTGGCTTTTGCTTCAATAATGCAAATAATGAATCTCCCTAACTTTCGCAAAGGATCATGCATAGGATAGAAGAGGGAATCGCATAAAAGTCATACCTTTGATGCACTTACCCTACATCGTTATCGTCGGGCTCACCCCGACCCTAGAAGTGGGTTGACTACTCGCTCCTCATCATGCACATCATCATCATTATTGAAAGAAAACTACTTTGAATTCAACTATGAAAGAAAGTACAACCGAACAAGCCAAATCTCCGCTCTCGCTTCTCTCCAACTCACTCGGCCTCCTTTCTCTCTCCTTACGAATTCTCTCTATTGAAAACTGAATTCTATGCGTGTGTGGATGATTAAACTCAGACCTAATGGCCTCTAGATATAGATATCAAACTTTGCTATCAAAGACTCGAAACTTTATCTTTATTCTCTAAGATAAAATTTAAATAATGTAAAAACTAAAAACTCCTATGGTAAATCAGCTCATATGATAGCTCTGATGTTGAAGATAAGAAATCTCAACTTTTGGATAGACGTGCAAGCTTCGGATAGAATTCTATTAAAATCTGAGTCGGATTCCTCTGCTGGGCAACATAGATATCGACCATGAATATCGATATCGACCTCTGTGAAACTCTATCTCGAGCTCTCCTTCTCCTCCTCGGATTGACACTCGACTTCTATCATTTAGCTCGATCTGGCAACATCGATATCGACCTTTAGGTCTCGATATCGACCTCTTTGTGTCGACATGCTCTGTTTGATTTCCTGCTCGATTCCTATGTCTCTGCTGTAATCGATGTCGATGTCCCCAGTTGATTTTGACCTCTTCAGAAGACTTCGAGTTCTTTTTCCGCTCTTCCAAATTTGTCCATTTTTATCCTGTTTTCTGCGAAATCACATAGAAACTCGTGCAGACCCATATATTTGATATTTAAACACAAACTACACTAATCCTATGTTTTCCCACTAATATGCATGCAAAAGACGATAAAATGGACTCATATGTGCATAGAAAATATGGCAATTTGCGCGAACATCAAACACCCCATACTTAAGCTTGCTTGTCCCCAAGCAATACCTTTAATGGTCATTCAGGGGAAGAAAGTAAACCCTCAACATCATAGATTCATTTTTCATATGTCCGTACAATCAATTGCCATCCTCGATAAGGTACTTTTGTCAACCAAGTCCATGCATGTGCATAAAGCAATTTCATACTCATAAAAGGAGGTAATATGCAAAAAACAATTTTACCGACATAGCATTAATAATCAAGAAGACTTTTGGAAGCTTGTGAGAATTAGATTGGTAAAAGGCTAAAGGTGGGCTAATATTTTTCCATGTGGTGTTAAATCCGGGGAAACATACTCTCTTTCCAAAACATTCCACATTCCTTCTTCATAATGTCTCACCTTTCACTCATCGCTCAATGCTTTTATTCAATATATGCTTTTACCTCTCTAACCTTAGTATTGCCTTCTCGCGAGTCGCAAACATGGGTGTCATGAATGGCCCCAGATACTTAGTGCTTCGGACTCCTCACCTTGTGTCCCATCTCGCTGAACTAACATCTCAACGAGCAGGGTGGACCTACCTTTATCTCCTGAGGTGATTGGATTTTTTTTTTGCTCATTAAATTTTCCATATTTCATAATTTCTTTCATTCCTGCCAACAACTTCATAAATAATGCACAACTCCATATAACTCCAAAAATGACATCCATTCTCAAACATTGTCCCCGGATAGGGTATAAGGTATAAAATGGGCAATATGTATATATATGTGGAGCAATAATGATCATGATAAGTCTCATATATGGCTTTGTGACTTTTGCAAATATGCATAGGTAAGGCTAGGATATGAACTTGTATATGTAAGCACTTGTATGGAAATTTCATAAAAAATCCTCCATCATCTTATCATGCATATGTCAAAAGCAACTTCAAAATTTTCATCTCCTTTATTTTTTTCTTTTTGCACTTCATTGGGACTTCCCTTAACTAGGCAATTTCAAGTTATATCTCTAATGAATCTAATTTTGCATCGTAGAGCTCTTTTTTATACTTCCATGACTTTTTCTTTTTTTTTTCAAATTTTTGATGGGGGTCATTTTTTTTCTTTTTCGAAATACTAAATACGCATTAAGATAAATATGCAAATCTAAACTAAGTATGAATATGCCAGTGAGCCTTTCCCCCACCCCATACTTAAAATTTACAGTGTCCTCACTGTATTAGAACTAGGTTTAAGAGGAAAACTTACTAAACCGTCACAAATTTCAGGAGTCGAAGAAGACAGCAGCCATGGTCGACATCGACCTTAAACATCGATATCGATGTTTCTCATCGATTTCTGGCTCAGGCTTCGGGGTGATCCGTCCTTGACCACAAGCCCATCTGAATCGACCTTAAGGTCGATGTCGATCTTGGACATCAAAATCGATGTCTTTTCTGTGTGCTTTTCTCTTTCCTGCAACTTGTTAAAAAATAAAACCAAAATATGCAAAATAATAAAGTGTATCAAACCAAAGAAAAAGCTGTCCAAAATTAAAACTAAGTCTTTGTTACACGCTCTAGATTTTTAAGTCGCTAGGCCGACTTCTTCCTTTGCGCTTCTTAAGGCGGCATCTGCAAAACCCATGTGGCTTGGGCCTCAAATATGACTCCTTTCTTATCACGCAGTTGCATTCCGCCGGGATGGATCTGATTCACTGTGAATGGTCCCAAATTTTTATCCTTGAATCTTGTAGGGAACCAATGGTCCTTGGATTTGGCAACATAAACTTTGTCTCCTATCTCATATTGGCTCGAATCATCGTCGAATACCCTACATAAGCGCACATGCCAAGGCACACTTCTTCCAAATAATGATAGATCTTTAATTGTAATGGAACAAGAGGAATCCATACCTTGACATACCTTCTTCTCAGTCTGTGGCTCAGGTCGATTTTGATGTTCAGAGGTCGATATCGACCTCTGTTGTACTCCTGGAGGATCAGTCGATTTGGAGAGTTTCTGATCGATATAATTAGGTCGATGTCGACCCTCAGAGATCGATATAGAGGTCTCCGTTCCTCCCTTCTCAGTGCTGATGGTGGTCGATTTCGGCTGGGTATGGTCGATATCGACCTTAGACCCCGATTTTGATGTTTCCCCTTCTCCTCCGTCGACCCCATACTTATGACCTGGGACATAATCCTGAACATTATTAGTCGATATCGACTTACCTGGGTCGATTTCGATGTTCTGTTGGGCCCCTTCGTTCAAGATTGCCTCAACTTCCGCCACTTGGGCCTCTTTGGCCCTCTTCTCAAGCTCCTCCGGTGTCATACTTCTTACTTTGGCTTCTCCACATGCAATGTAGACACCATTGATGTCTTTTATCTCCATTAGCCCTTGATTATTCACCGTCCTATTGAAGGCATACTCTATCACCTCATCACTAATTGTGAATGAGAGCAATCCTCTCTTCACGCTAATGTTGGCATCGACGGTTGCTAGGAATAGCCTACCTAAAATATTTGGACAAGCAGGGTCCTCCGCTATATCAACAACTAAGAAATCAGCAGGGACAAAGAATTTACCTACTTGTATAGGCACATCTGTCACTATCCCAGTTGGAATCACTACCGTATTGTTGGCCATATATAATCTTGCATCCACGGGCTCCAGAGGACCTATCTTTACCTTGTGCCAAATGGTTAGTGGCATCATGCTAACGCTAGCGCCCAAGTCAACTAAAGCATTAAATTTGAATTGACCTAGACCTATAGCGATAGAAAACTTACCTGGGTCCGCCCGCTTTTGTGGTAGCTCCAACCTGTTGCACTCCTCTGCGATCTCAGAGAGCGATCGCTTCTTACCTAAGATGTCCTTAAGGAACCTTACATAGGATGGCATCTCATGAAGTGCCTCTGTGAATGGTATAGAGACATTAAATCCTTGGAGCATCTTCACGAACCGCTGGAACTTCTTTTCCGCTGGGTCCTTAATCATCTTTCTATTTGGGAATAGCAACACCTTCTTCCTTCCTGCGGCTGTAGTGAGGTCGACATTGACATCAGTAGGGTCGACATCGACAGGAGGAGTCAATTTCTGTGGTGACGCTGCATCAGGGTCGACATCGAGAGGAAGGTCGACATCGACGTCACCGTGGTCGATATCGACAGGGGGAGTCGGTATCGATGTCTGTTCTGGCTCCTTTTCCTCCGCTTTTTGCTTGGGCGTTTGTAATTGATGCCCACTCCTTAGGTTTACTACCATGATATGTCCAGTGGTTTTTCCCTTTTGTTTGGGCACAGTGGATCCAGGGAATGATCCTGACGCTTTGGGTATTTCTTCCGCCAATTGACTCATTTGAGTCTCCATGTTGCGCTTTTCCAAACGTCGATCTCCCCAAGTCTAGAGTTGATGCCCTGCAGCTGTGTATGGATGGAGTTTGATTGTTGCTCAGGAACCTGACTTGCTTTTGAAGGCGGCGTGTTTGATCGTTATGGAATTGTTGCTGCACATCAGAATCTATCTCCCTTGGAGGCTCATATAGTGGCATTGACGGGGCAGGCCTTGCATCATAGGCCGCAGCAGCCCCATAAGTGTTATCAAAGTTCACGAGCCTCTCAATGGTCTCCCATGCCTCCGTTGATGTAAGCTCAATGTACCGATAAGAGGTGTATGAATTGATCCTCTCCTTATTCGGCGCATCAAGGGCGTTGTAGAAGATCTCCTGGATGACATATGGAAGTTGCCCATGCGTTGGGCATGATCTCAGCAAGTCCTAAACCGATCTCATGCATGTGCTAGTGTTTCACATGGCTTTTATTTGAAAGTCGTGATCCTTTGTCGCAGCATCACCGTTTTAGAAGATGATAGAAACGTTCAGGCTCGTTGATTGGTTCCAGGATAGGTCCGCGATCAGAACATCGCATAAACCTGCAAAATAAGCTTAAAAAAGATCGTGAGAAAACTTAGATGCCGATTGATTGCCTCCCCGGCAATGGCGCCCATTTGTTCGTTTAAGGGGATAGTGTAGGATTCAATAATTCAAATTAAACAATTAACAACTAGACTAACTCCATGTCCCAAACAAATAATACAAGAATCCCCTCCCTTGTAGTAGTAGGGTAATTCAGGATTGAATCCACGAGGAGGTATGCCAGCGCTTCCCTTGTTGTACTCACGATCAAAGCTTTCGACCTCAGAAGACACTCGATATCAATGTGTCTAGTGGATATCGACCTTAGTTCTGGTCGATTTCCAGTACAGTGCCTGCAGAAGACAAAAACAACAAAGTCGACGTCGAGCAGAGACTTCGATATCGACGTTAGACCTCGGTATCGACGTTAGACCTCGATATCGACCTTTACAGTCGATTTCGATGTTTGTCATAGAAACTGTAATTCGTAACCAATTGTCGGAAAAGAGTCCGAAGAAAGTAGATTGGTAAAGAAGAATGATCAGAAATAAAACTAAAACTTTTATATAGATTCAATTAATTAAAAGCTTCCAAAGTCGGGGTTTCATGCCACAACGATAACAATACAAGTTTTATGCTAAAGTTATGAAATTTAATGTCTTTCCGTCAAATAACTTTCGTTATCATCATTTAGGGGATTAGAGGCTCTCGCATAGTTCCTAAGAGTTACTATCCAATTCATGAGCAATTCAAGTTCACAATATGAGTGGCTTTCGCTTTAATAATGCAAATATTGAATCTCCCTAACTTTTGCAAAGGATCATGCATAGGATAGAAGACGGAATCGCATAAAAGTCATACCTTTGATGCACTTAGCCTACATCGTTATTGTCGAGCTCACCCCGACCCTAGAAGTGGGTTGACTACTCACTCCTCATCATGCACATCATCATCATTATTGAAAGAAAACTACTTTGAATTCAACTATGAAAGAAAGTACAACCGAACAAGCCAAATCTCCGCTCTCGCTTCTCTCCAACTCACTCGGCCTCCTCTCTCTCTCTCTCCTTACGAATTCTCTCTATTGAAAACTGAATTCTCTGCGTGTGTGGATGATTAAACTCAGCCCTAATGGCCTCTAGGTATAGATATCGAACTTTGCTATCAAAGACTCGAAACTTTATCTTTATTCTCTAAGATGAAATTTAAATAAAGTAAAAACTAAAAACTCCTATGTTAAATCAGCTCATATGATAGCTCTGATGTTGAAGATATGAAATCTCGACTTTTGGATAGACGTGCAAGCTTCGGATAGAATTCTATCAAAATCTGAGTCAGATTCCTCTGCTGGGCAACATAGATATCGACCATGAACATTGATATCGACCACTGTGAAACTCTATCTCGAGCTCTCCTTCTCCTCCTCGGATTGGCACTCGACTTCTATCATTTATCTCGATCTAGCAACATCGATATCGACCTCTCTATGTCGACATGCTCTGTTTCATTTCCTGCTCGATTCCTATGTCTCTGCTGTACTCGATATCGAGGTCCCCAGTTGATTTCGACCTCTTCAGAAGACTTTGAGTTCTTTTTCCGCTCTTCCAAATCTGTCCATTTTTATCCTGTTTTCTGGGAAATCACATAGAAGCTCGTGCAGACCCATATATTTGATATTTAAGCATAAACTACACTAATCCCATGTTTTCCCACTAATATGCATGCAAAAGGCGATAAAATGGACTCATATGTGCATAGAAAATATGGCAATTTGCGTTCACATCAATGTGGAGCAATAATAATGTAAGGCTCATATATGGCTTGTGTAATGCAAATATGCATATGTGAGGCTAGGATATGAAATTTAGTACATGTATGGAAAATATAAAGTCCTCCATCTTCTTGATCGACTCGACATCGAGTCAGTTGACTCGATATCGAGTGCCTTTCTTTAGCTTTTGACTCAGTCGATGGAGGTTGATCAATTTCAAATGATTCACTCGAGTTCGAGTGTTGTGATCCGACATCGATCCCATACTTAAAACCTAGCACATCATTTGGAAAATTGTTATCGACTTACCTGGGTGGACATTGAGTGGTACTTCAGTGCCTTCGTTCAAGATTTACCATGATTTCCTCTACTTGGGCTTCTATAGCCCTAATCTAACTCTTCGGGGGTTATAGTTCTTACCTTAGGTTCCCTGCAAGCGATGTAGACGCCCCTAATTAATTTCACCTCCATAGGACCTTCATGCCTCTTTACCGTTTTTTTGAATGAGTACTCTATAACTTCGATGCTGATGGTGAATGAGAGCAATCCTTTCCTTATGCTTATGTTTGCATCAACGATTGCCAAGAAGGGCCTTCTTAAAATAATTGGACAAGCAGGGTCCTCTGCCATATCAACAACTAGAAAATCAGCAGGGACAAAGAACTTACCTACTTGAACCGGCACATCATCTACCAGGCCTGTTGGAATGACCACCGTGTTGTTCGCCATATAGAGTGTAGCATCCACAGGCTCTAGGGCACCAATCTTTACCTTTGACCATATTGTTCGTGGCATAATGCTAACACTGGCCCCTAAATCACATAAACCATTGAATCGGTGTTGACCTAAGCCTATTATGATAACGAACTTACCTGGGTCAGGCCACTTCTCTGCTAGCTCCATCTTGTTGCATTCCTCTGCGATCTCAATAATTAATCTCTTCTTCCCCAGTATGTCCTTGAGAAACCTTACATAAGATGGCATCTCATGAAGAGCTTCGGTGGATGAAATTGTAACATTTAGCCCTTGAAGCATCTTCACAAAGCGCTGGAATTTCTTTTCCGCCGGGTCCTTTAAAGTTTTCTTTGGAAATGGTAGCGTCTATTTCTGTACTACTACTAGAGATGAGTCAATATCGAGTGGCGTTGCGTCGATATCAACTGGAGGAGTCGATTTCTGGTGTGGTTCAACTTCTGGCTCGACATTGAATAAAGGGGACTCGATGTCGACTGCATCTCGGTCGATATCGTATGGATGAGTCGATATCGAGTCCTCTCCAGTGGATTTTTCCTCCCCATTTTGCTCGGGCGTTCGCAGCTGACGCCCACTCCTTAGATTCATTACCACTATACGACCAGAAGATTTGCCCTTAAGATTGGGCACAGTAGATCCTAGCAGCGATCCTGACGGTTTGGGGATTTGATCAACCAATTGACCCATTAGGGTCTCCATACTTTCTTCCAAACGTCGATCTTCCCGAGCCTATAGTTGATGTGGTGCATCTGAGTATGGATGAGTTATTGGATTGTTTAAACTCAGTGTGGCTCCTTCGCATCTCATCAAGTATGATCTGCATGTCATCTTTCTTTGGTTCCCACTCGGGGTGTTCAGGTGCTGCTCTATAAGGTGGGGGATCCCTCTATTGGTGCTGAGGTTGGTAGAATCTTTGATCCCCCTAATACTGTTGGTTGCCCCCTCCATAGGGGCCTCTCAACCATTTAGCTTCCTCATGTGTCTCTGCAATGCTGACTTGCTCAAGATGTGGGTAGGCGTTGGTGTTGTACCTAGTAGACCCACATTCCTGGCAAGCTTGGTTGTTTAAGAGGAATCATACTTGCTTTTGTAGGTGGCGTGCCTGATTATTGTTGAATTGTTGCCTTACGTTCGGATCGATCTCCCTTGGAGGCTCATAAAGTGGCATTGTCCTTGAGTCATAGGCCGCATCAGTCCCATAGGTGTGTCCTAGGCCTCTGAATTGTGTCCTAGGCCTCCGTAGGTGTAAGCTCAATGTACCGATATGAGGTATAAGAATTGAATCTCTCCTTATTCAGTGCATCGAGGGATTTTAGAAGATCTACTGGATGACGTAAGGTAGTTGCCATGAGTAGGGCATGATTGCAATAGGTCCTTGAAGTGCTCCCATGCATGTGCCAATGTCTCGCCAGGCTTTTGTTTAAAAGCTGTGATCCTTTGTTGCAGCATCGCCGTTTTTTATGGAGGGAAGAACTTGTTGAGGAACGCATCCTTCACCTCTGCCCATGTCCTTAGCGAGCGTGGAGCAAAGATTTCAAGCCATTGCATAGCCTTCCCTGCAAGAGACCATCGAAAAGATTTTAGTCTAACATATTCTAAACTAGCGCCATCGGCGATAGTCTCACATAAATATATGAAAGTAGTAATATGTTGCAAGGGGCATTTATTAGTTCTTCCTTCAAAAGTATTGCGTTTAATTTAGAAAGGAAGTTAATTTTAATCTCCTAATCAGAAGGAGGGATGAGGATCGCAGATTCGGGCATGGTGAGTGTAGGGTGCATGTATTACATCGCCGTCTGCAGATATTGATTGAGCCTCTCCTGGGCTTGTCTGCGTGCTTCCTCCTCTCGATCGGCGCGAGCTCTCTCTGCTGCTGCAGTTGCTCTTTCATTGGCAATGGTAGTATTGTGGTCCTCAATCTCCTTCCTCAACCTCTCTATGAGTTGAGCCTGTGTCTCGTTCTCCGCCATGATTCAGATTGCTCTGTTTCGGAGGTGGAGGAAACGTTCAGGCTCATCTAGACTTTCCAAGATAGGTACCTGATCAGAGCGTTGCATAAACCTATAAAATCAGCACTAGAAAAGAACGTGAGTAAAAACTTAGGGCGCGAATGATTGCCTCCCCGGCAACGGCGCCAACATTTGACGACAGGAGGATCTTGAGTATGAAAATAAATATAAAATCTAAACTCAAACCGATCTCCAAGCCTTCTTAAATAAATTACAAGAAACCCTCCTGATGTAGTGGTAGGGTATTCAGGATCGATTGACGAGGAAGTATGTCAGCGGATCCTAAGCTTGCAACCACGATCTATTTCGACTCAGCAGATCACTCGATATCGGGTGATACAGTCGATATTGACTAAGGTTCAGTCGATTTCCATTCAACTACCTGCAAAACAGACAAAAACAGTCGACGTCGAGTAGAACACTCGATATCGAGTCAGTGACTTGATATCGACTATAGCAGTCGAAATCGAGTCTTCAACAGAAAGTTTAAAATGTAACAAATTTGTTGGAAAAGTGTCCGAAAATATGAGAATGATTTAGGAAAGATGAACATAATAAATTCGCAGATTTGTATAAAACTCAATAAACTAAAAACCTCTAAGATCGGGGATCTCATGCCACAACAATAACCATATAAGCCTATGCCGAATTCATGAAAGATTATACCTTTCGTTATTAACAATTAGGTAATTTAGAGGCTCTCGCATAAACCCTAAGTGTTACTATCCCAATTTCATAATTAATCCAAATTCACAATAAGATTGCTTTTTCTTTAATAATGCAAATAAGGATCTCCTACTACTCTCGCAGAAGAATCATGCATATAAGATAGAAGACGAAATTGCATAAATATCATACCTTTGATGCATAAACTTACATGGCTATCGTCGAGCTCACCCCAACCCTAGAAGTAAGGGAACTAATCGTGCTTCATAGCCATAGAAATCATCATAATCATTGGAAAATAACAAAATTGAATTGAAATTGCAAACGTCGAAAGTACAACCGCACAAAGCAAAATCCTGCTCTCGCTTTCTTCTCCCTTACTTTGCCTCCTCTCTCTCTATGCCTAAACTGAATTGTAAAAGTGTTTTTCTTTTATATTGGATGATCAAATCTTTGCCCTAATGACTTTAATTATAGATTTCAGACCTTGCTATACAAGGAAAGGAAAATCTATCTTATTCCTAAGATAAAACTTGCTAAAGTAAATAAATAAAATCTCTTTAGGTAAATATGGAATTCACCCTAAAGGATAGAAAGTCTCAAAATAAGATAAATGATTCCCGACTTAATGTATAAGCAAACCGCTTCGGATAAGATTTCGTCAAAACGTCGTCAGGTCTTCTGTAGTGTCACTCGATATCGACTGGCTTTAGTCGATATCGACTCATCCTCTTCTGTTTCGAGTCAGTGTACTCGACCTCGGCTCTTCACTCAATCTCCTTCACTCGATATCGAGTGTCTTTAGTTGATATCGACTTGTTTGCATCGAGTAGAGTGGTTCTCTTCCTGGCGATCAGTTTCACTCGATGTCGAGTCCTTTAGTCGATTTTGAATCCTCAGTAGACTTTGAGTGCTTTTCTAGCTTTCTCTTCTCTTCTCCAAATTGCTCCGATTTTGCCTCGATTTCTGCGAAATAACACAAGAACTCGTGTAAACCTCTGTAATTGGCAAATAACCAAAAACCACTCAAATCTTATGCTTTCCCAACTGATAGCACACATGTAGGTAGGCATATTAGGTTGCATTTAGCATGATTTAGATGTTTATAATGCATAGTTTAGACTAGATTTGCATTTATACTCGTTTTTTGGTAGAGTCGGAATCTACACACTTTTATGAATTATTTGAGGTAGATGTGAATCCGACGAGGAATGAGAAAGCTAATGGATGAAGGAAAAATGAAGAGGAGGAGGAAAAGTGAAGAGCACGGGAGCGGAGTCGAATTTCGAGAGCCTGATTGAAGAACAAGTCAGTAGAATTTGTCGCCGGACATGCTGAACTTGTAATCCACTTTCTGGAAGCCTTGGTGGTCCGATTGACTATTATAAGCATGCGTTGGAAATCTCTCTCCGAGATCTACAATTTTTGTGTTGACATCGAGATCAAATTCGGAATGGAAAAAGTCCTGTGAACAGTAAGGCCGCCCCGCGGCCAAGCTAGCCGCCCCGCGGCTCGAAGCTCTGACGAATGATTTCGCAATCGCCTGGCCGCCACGCGGCCTGGGTTGGCTGCCCCGCGGCTCTTGTTGAAACGAGCAGACTTATTATCTCTTTAATTAGGGTTTTTACATTAATTATTTTGGCCGACTTTGTTAAGTTTATTTAAGGACTATTAGGGTTATTTTCTTATACACATAACTCATCATTTAATACCCTTTGAGATTATCAATTGAGAGAACCCTAGAGGGAAGCCTCCATGGCCATGGAGTGCTAAACTCTTCCGTTTCATCTATGTATTGAAGCTTTGGTTTGATAAAGTTGTGAGATTTCTATTCTTGTTCTATTCCTATTGATTCGTATTGATTCTTTTGCGAATATTGTTGATTTCTTCTATTCCGTACAACTAGTTGAGATTATTGCTAGGATTTTGTAGATTTCTCGTAGTGAACCTTAATCCATAGTAGCAAGCATGTCTTTTTAGGACTCGTAGGACTAAATTAGTGTGTAGAGAATCAATTATATGTTAAATACTGACTCGTAGCTTGGTGTTGCATGTATCCTGGTTAATCCTTAATCTTAATGCTACTATTAGGTTAAATCTTGACCGTGTTAGGGTTATCTAATTAGTAAGGGTTGGTAGGACTCGTAGGACTAGTAATTTACACAAGATTAGGACAGGAACAATAATAGGATGAAAAGAGAACTTGAAGAAGAATCGAGGATCAACTAATCAAACTAAAGTGGATATTTATAGATGAAACTATTTTCTCTATTGTTATCTCTATTAACTTGTTTATAGTTTCCGTTATCTACTTCAATCACCAAATCCATCTTTTCTACTAATTGGTAAATATACATTGCTTAGAAATACTTGATTTTCTGTGGGATCGACCTCTTACTTGCTTGCTATACTAGTTTGTGGGTTGGAGTTATACTTTGATAAGAACAACGACAGTTTCCTCCTGTCACCAACCAATATCCGTGAAAATATAGACATAAATTAAAGTAAAAGCAGATGAAAAACATGGCAAATTGAGCGCACATCAGGCTCTAAACTCATCATAGGTCCACTCAGTTCGGTCCGACTTATACACGGACCACCGGTCGAAATCATCCCTCCGTAAAAGGTCACCTTCAAGTCTTAGTCTCTCAGAAGCGGGTACAACAACGTGGTCGAATAGTCCATCAATATCACGGAAACTCCTCTCAACATCATCTCCAACCTCTCCAGCAAATATCGACGGGCGACACTTAGCTAGTGTCTAGACCCAGTCGATGCACTTCTCAGGGCGTGCATCGGCTACGGGCTCAACTGGCGGAACTGGAACATCAAGCGTCAGTGCAATAGATCGAGATCCTCCTCGTTGCTCACTCAAAATGTCGTGCAGTGTCACCTCTAGCGGAGCAATAGCCATCGATGGCAGAACCAGACCTCTATCATCAACCGGCGGTGGTGAAGCTCGCTCCTCGGCATGATTGTTAGTTGTGCGCTCCTCGATGCGATCAGTAAAAACTCGGCGAGTGGGACGTCCCCTACTGCGACGTGCCCTACCCCCACGCCCGACTGAACCGCATCTAGTATCGACCATGATTGCTGTATGAAATATTATTTTAACACTCAACAAAAAAGCACCCAAGCACTCAACGAATTAATATGATCCCCTTCAAGGGGGTTCGCCCTCGGGCCCAGTTGAATATATAAATATAAGCATGGAGACGATCTATCTCGTCCTTCAAGGGACGGCTGACTAGAGGGGAAAATACCCCACGACCTCCTAATCTATGCTACTCCAACCTCCATGGGTCCTTGGAGTCTTCTAGGCCCATCTGTAACAAAAGCCAGTATTTTGCCTACCGTTCCCCGAGTTCTATATCTATAAGGGATGTCTATCGCTTCGGTCTCTACCCACGAGTTTGATTCCTATTTGTCCAGTTGGTTAGGTCCAATTAAATTCATTTTAACCTTTGAAAACATTTCCAAAACCATTTGAAATTATTGGGTGATTTTTAAAACCATCTTCAACCTATCATACTCTGATTGCAAAACCTAGCTCTGATACCACATTTGTAACGGCCCGAGATTATGATTCCCGAGTTACGTTTAGAGGGATAAACCCCTCGTTAGATCTTGTGATCCGAGTACATTTTGAAGGTTTGAAACCGAAGATTATAGTTTAAACAGGGATTTTACAGCCAAATCCGTAAGGTCCATTGGAGACCCGGGGTTAAACCCTTGTACCTGTCCTAACACTAAGTCGCGAAAATCCTTTTAGCATACAAATCCAACATAAGTCTAAAACAATACATAGGATGCCACGACATAGCCGGGTCAAAACATGGTCCATGTAATATAAAATCCAAAAACCATGATAGTCGGGGGAAGTCAAAGTCTCATGATGCTCTCTCTCTCCGCCATGCAAAAGGACCCCACTCACAGAGTGAAACAACATCGTCAATCATGCATATAATACATACCTAAAAATATAAAGTAGGAATCGGATCAGATCGAAGCCCGCATGGATGCTCCCCACATATAAGCACACACATACGCTAAGCCTAATATCATGCTTCTAATGCAGGGCAGTAATATTAATACAAAAGACATGCTCGCAGTTTATATATGTGCAAAATAATAAATATGGCCCTAGCATAGAATGCCAAGTGCTATATCCCTCTCCTACCACCGCCCCCTGATAATGCATATCCTAGATAGGCATTATAGATATTTTTAGGCTAGTTAGGTTGCATTTAGTTAATGATTTGGAGTTAAAGTGCATCTGACGATTATTTTGGAAGAGTTCGGATTTTGTGCGAATTTGTGAGTATTTTTACAGAGTTAGATTCGAACGCAATTGGATGCATGATCTTGGAGGAAAAAGAAGAAAGACTTGAAGAAAGAAGATAAAAGAGATTGGAGTGCTCTCGGCTTAGCTGCGAGGACCTGGCAGCGAGAGGGTGACCCGCCTATCATGCGGGTGACCCGGGTTCGATCCCTGGCAACGGCGCCAAATTTGACGGAGGGAAAACCTGTCGTTGATCCGTCAAAGAAAACTCAAACCTATAACTAGTATAGTAATAAGTAAGAGGTCGATCCACAGGGAGATTTGTTATTCAAATGTGATTTAAGTGCCAATTAAAGTAACCAAATGGGGGGTTTGTGCAAACAAAGCGAATTATGAAAGGCAAGAGTAAATGGTTGTGATTCAAACAATTGAGAGAAGTAGTTCTACCTACAATTTTCCACCTTATTTGGTTGAAGCGATCCTTGTAACTTCTTCTCGTCCTATTAAGTTTCCTATGAATGCCCTTGTCCCGACCTAATATAGTTACTAGTCCAATCAGTCCTAGCAACCCTTATCAATCGAACAGTCCTTAAAGAAGGATTTAACCCAAGTGATAGCTTAAAGTTCATAGATCAGCTAAGGTATTTGTAGTCCCTAAAGAGGGATTTAACAACACATTCAACTTCCTACCTATCCAATTAGTTCAATCACCCCTAAAGGGATAAGTTTGCTACTTAGGTTAAGGTTCACAATCAGGAATCTACAAAACCCTAGCAATTGAATTGATTCTACCAAGTTGATCAGGCAAGATAGAATAAAACAATAATCAACAAGCGCAAAGAAGTTGAAGCATTCAAATATAGGAAACAAGGAACGAGAATTAGAAACTCACAATCAATCCAAATAAAGCTTCAAATTGCAAGCAGAACCGATGAGTTTAGTTCCTCATGGTAAAAATCGCTCAATCTCTAAATTGTTTGATGAACGTCGAATGAAAATGAAGTCCTCCAAAACTAATTAACTCTCGGCCTTTTAAAAGTCTAAGCCGAACCAAAAAACGAAATAACAAATAAACTAGGGTTTCAATAAAGTAAAACTCGGCGCTCGACGACCAATACGGCAGCCGCGGCATGGTGTGGCGGCCGCCGCACGCGGGCTCTTCCACTCCTCGCTGCATCTCTCCTTGCGGCGTCCGCTGCATGCTTGTTGCAGCCGCTGCATCTCTTGCTGCCAGGTCCTCTCAGCTAAGCCGAGAGCACTCCAATCTCTTTTATCTTCTTTCTTCAAGTCTTTCTTCTTTTTCCTCCAAGATCATGCATCCAATTGCGTTCAAATCTAACTCTGTAAAAATACTCACAAATTCGCACAAAATCCGAACTCTTCCAAAATAATCGTCACCCCCCTTCCCGATAGGGCGGAGATTGGCCAGCTCACGAATGCATTCAATTCCATAATATTTGGATCAAGCCGATTAGCCCAATCCGTTAGCGTGCTCATCATAATCATGATATTCATCATCATATCGTTCATAATCATCATGCTTGAAATATAAGTAGAGGTGTTACCATATGACTCAATGACTCAGGACGAGACTCGATGCGACTGGGATGTCCTATGACCCTAGTAAAGACTCTAGTAACTTCACATATAATGACCATTCTGTTTGCAAATGCATAAAAGAATAAGTATGCTCATACGTTAATGCAACCTAACATGATACTACATGGCATGCTATTATGAAATGCAGCACCTTGTACATCATGCACATATAAGAAGGGAAATGTTTCATCAATTTGAGTAAGCCCCGAGGGAACTTACATGGCTAGCAGAACAACAAAATAGGAACCCGACACATAATAAACAAAATCACAAAGTATCATCTAAATACATGACGAGAATACACTGAGTATACTTCTATTTTACTCCGATTATAGATGTCACACACTCATACAAGCAGATAAATAAAAAATTCGCATCCGTCAGTTATCTCCAACCATATTCAACATAATCTTGTCAACTCATTAGCTTAGACAACCTCCATATCATACTTAGCCAAATTCGCATATTACCATTTAATACTCATGCTCATGCTTAGCATCTATATATCATTGTAAGTAACTAGCATTTAACCTCTATCATCATGCTATTAGTCACACATATCATACCATCACTCAACCGATCATATCATCATGCTAGTTAGTCATCGAACAAGTCGGATTCCCAAGTTAGTTACAAAACCATTTCAAAATCTGCGTCAAACAGTTAAGAATTCCAACCTTTGAAAATGCTCGCAAAATTCCTTTTTAAATTTATTTATTAAATCACTTCCCAACTTTGAAATTATTTTTAAAATTCCGTTTTAAATCTTCAAGTCCAAATAATATATTTTAAATCCCAAATAGTATTATATGATATTTTAAATACCATTTATTAAAAACTTTCATAAAATATTTCAAAATCCTTTAACATCCCAACCATTCTTATTTAATAAAACCAACCCTTTATAAAATTTCTAAAATAATATTTTATATTTTAAATCCTCAAATAATATTATATAATATTTAAAATATCGTTAAATAATTAAATAAATAAACAGATAAACCTGAACTGAACCAAACCCATTAAACGCAAACCCAAAACTGGTTCATCAAAACAAAGAAACAACGGAGGTGGGGCCCGCGGGTGCTGAATAGACAGGGGCCCCACGGACGGGTCTTGTTAGGAGGGGAATTGAATAAATAAAATATGTAAAGAAATTCAAACCAAAGCAACTCCCTTTCGTCAAAAATAAATTCAAGACTCCCTCACGATGCAACATCAGGGAATCAGGATCGATCCTCGAGGAGGCGAGTCAGCGGTTTCTGAATAATCTTGTGAAATTCCTGCGCTACGTCGACCGAAAGCCTCGATATCGACTAGATAGTTCGATATCGACAGGGGCTGTCGATTCCTAGTATTAGAAGCCGATCTGTGACGCCTGCAACGGAAACAGAAGGCACTCGATATCGACTAGCTTGGTCGATCTCAAGTGGGTTAGTGCATTTCGGTTGACTCAGAACACCGTCGACTTGCTTTCTTCCAATGCAGAGTACTCGATATCGAGTGTAAGTTTCGATCTCAAGTTGTTTCTCAGATTCGTAACAGAAAATATATAAATACGAAAACAAAAAAATAAAGAAAAAATAAAAGACAGATTTTTGTGGGGTTTTTAACTTTATAAACTAAAAGCTCCTAAGGTAGGGATTACCACGACAATAACCATGCATATATTAACACTTAAATCACATAAAATATTATGTTTTTATCATCAATCAATTAGGAATATAGAGGCTTTCGTATAAAAACCTAACTGTTTCTATCATTTTCATAATTAGGGTTTAGTCAACTTTCGTAGGCAAAACCTAATTACTATGCAAATTCACATATATAATCCACTTTCACTTCATATAAGGTAAATAAGAAATGATCCTAAATTCTTATGAAGGATTGAACGTGGGGTAGAAGATGAAATCGCATAATCAAATAAGGAAATCAAGCATACTTATATGGCTATTGTCGGGCTCACCCCGACCCTAGAAGTAGGACGACTACTCACACCTCTTGGGGGAAACATTGTCGAATAAAGGAATTAACTTTGCATTAAACTTTAAAAGAGCTTTATTCGTACAACCAAACTCTGCTTTCTCTCTCTCTACTTGCTACTTCTCTTCTTTGTGGTTGCACAATTGCTTGTGGATTGGATGATTCCTAAAACCAGCCCCTAGTGCTTTATTTATAGCCTCACAACCCTTGCTAGCCAAGGATTGGAGTCCTAATCCTACTAAGATGGGTAAAAGGAAATTTTATCTAAGCTAAATTATATCCTAAATTAAATATAATAAAATAATTAATATTCCCTAACATGCTTGGAATATACCCCTAAAGATAGAAGATCTTGGTAGATGATAGATAAATCACGTGGCTAAGTAATCTCCCAAAGACCCGTCCCAATCCGCGTCTCTTCCGCGTCTGTGGCTCCAGTCGATGTGGAGTGAACCACTCGATGTTGAGTGCTTGATGTCGAGTGGACATAGGTGATTGTGGTCGACATTCGATCTAGCTCTTTTCCTTCAGTCGACCTCGGGGGTTTCAGTCGATATTGATTCAAATGGTCAAGATCGAGCTCTCCTTCAGTGTCTTGTTTTCACTCTAAAATGCTCTGTTTCCTGCAAAGTCAAACCAAAACTCGTGTAGACCTCTATATCTTGCAAATAAACTCAAACTAAAGAAATTCACTACTTTCCCATCCCAAAGTATAAAATATGCATAAGAAACGGACTAAATGTAAACATGAAACATGGTGAAATAAGCGCACATCAAGTGTTCTCCCTCTTTTAATTCTGAAGATCCCGTGTCTGCCGCTGCTCCCCTATGCTGTTCTCTCGGAGAAGACGGAGGCTCACCAGTGATTCTCATCCTTGTCTCCTCGCCCATCTAGCACTGCCTCGATCACCTACTCACCCGTACTCGCCCAGCTCACAGCTCGCACCCACTCACTCCCCTGTTATGCTCTCACGCTCGTCTCACACCCTCGGACTCGCTCTCGAGCTCACCAGTGCTCTCGAGTTCATCCAAGCTTCCTGCACTCAACTTTCATGCACTCTCCAACCACCTGAGGACAAGGAAAGGAATCAAAAGCAACCAAGGAAAAGAAGAAGTTTTGAATGCTCACCGAGGTGTTCGCTGATGTCGAAGCTTCAATCGGAGGTTTGGAGATCGTCGGAGGCTCGCGATGGCTCTTCAGACATGGGTGAGTGTGATGGTGAAGCTCGAGGATGATTCCAATCAAAAACAATTAAGAACGGCTTACCGAAAGATTGTTCGCGCTCAAACGGGGCAACGGAACTTCGGTGACTCGGTGGTGGCACTAGGGGGCTTTGGGTCTGCTTCAGGGTGCTCATGGACATCGAAGGAGGTGGCTAGGCCCGCTGCCGCTGCTTCCCTTCAAGAAGCATAGAGGAACAAGGTGTGATGATTGAGGGTTCTTGCTCGGGGAGAAAAGAGGCGCGGTGGATGTGTGGAGGTGGTGGCGTGGAAATGGTGGTGGTGGCGAGGACCAGGCGTGGCCATGGGTCACGTGTCGACCCGTGACCCGGCGGGTCATACGGGTCTGTAACACACCGGGTCAATGACCCAGCGGGTGCGTGTTCTCGGGTCAAAGGGTCAAGACGGGTTGCGGGTTAGGGTTAGGGTCGGGAGATTCAAAACCCGCTGACCTGGCGGGTCGACCCGTCGTGTCAAACCTACTTTTTTGAAATTTCTAGTCGTTGTGCAATGGCTAGCTCAACCAAAAACGCCTATAAATCGTGTCTCCATTGTTCATTTCATTTCATTACACTCATACATTTCATTTTCGTAATAACGTTATCATGTCCGATCAATCCGTGACTTTGTTCGAAAACCATTTCGACAAGGTCGAGCTAGACATGGGGAAGGTCGAAGTGGTTTGTCGTCATTGCGGTCACAAGTTCAAGGTTATGAAAGGCACCGGTTATGGAAATCTAAAGCTTCATATAATGAGTAAGCATCCCGACAAAATGCAAATCTAAGGAGGTTCGGGCTCGGCCTCTAGTGACTATGTGTCTAGGTCGTCTAGGACTCTAGGCTCTAGTAGTGCAGGTGTGTGAAGTGTGAGTGTGTCACACTGTTAGAGACTTCGTGTTAGTGTTATGTACTCATGTTATGTGTATGTCAGTGTGTGTGGTGTCGAATGTCGATGTACACGTAATCACGGTTTTGATTTTCGAACCGTATTACAATTTACCAGTGACATAATGACATAAAATAAACTGAATATTTGTAAAACGTAGTACAAAACCAGCAGGCTACAAAGCTGAAGTGCGAAACCATCCGTAAAATTTAAAAAAAAGGGGCAACGTTCGAAATTCCATCGTTGGACCCGCCGGATCGAACGTTGCCCAACGGTCGATTTGCTTCTTTTCCCTCCTGAATTTGGCTATAAATAAGCCTCACCTCCCTCCCATTTTACTCACACCTCATCTCAAACTCTAAAAACGCTCTGTATTAAGCCTCGCGGCGTGATGAGCAACAGGACAAGCGATTGAGAACCCAGTGTTGAAGGCCCGCGACACGATGAGGAGGGCGAATCCAGTATCTAAGTCCCGCGACAAGAAACGCACAGGCTATTGAGTTAGTTGAGTGTGGCCCAAGTTCGGGCGGCTATTTTCACATGCTGGTTCACAAAACACCCGAGGGATGAAAACATTTGCGACATCAGTTGTAACTTCTGCGGGATGGTCTTTAGGCACCCGAATGGAGGAGGATATAGGAACTTCAGTCGTCATATCCACTTAAAGCATCCAGAGAAACTAGCTTTGGCCAAACATTTGTAACTTTATTATTTAGTGTTCTTTCTCAGTGAAAATATGGAAATTAATAAGTTAACACTTGATTTTGATTTTTTTCTGCGTTTATTTACGTTTTATGAAAATAATACCCGACGAGTCGACACGCCGGTTAACCAATGGGTTTCGACCCGCCGGGTCGACCCGTCGACCCTAGAACCCGCCGGGTGACCCGAACCCGCCAACTCGTGGGATTCTCGGGTTAGGGTTCGGGTCACCCTTCCCCGACCCTTGACCTGACGGATCGAACCCGTCGACCCGCCGGGTCGGACCCGTGGCCATGACTAGCGAGGACCAAAGGTGATGGAAATTTAAAATGAAAGGTGGAATGAAATTGAAAAAGTGAAATGGGGGAGGTGAAGTGTGACTGATGTTAAAGGAAGGCAGTAGGTATGGTGAGGGAATGGGGTTGCTGCCGGGTAAGGTAGGAGGGAGTGGGTGGGGATTGAGTATGAGATTGGTTAACACTAATACCTGAAAACAAATCCCGAATACGCGAATTTTGAACCCCGAAATTTGTTTCCTAAAATTCCGCTTTCTCGATCGATTAGATTCTTAAAAACGAAAAGGATATCGCCATTCTAATTTATTTAAATTCTTGGGGTGAAAGGACTGAATCGTTCGTCAAAATTTTAAATTCATGTCAGAATCCCCTAAACGAGTTTTAAATTCGATTTAAATTCATTTTTTAATTTCCTTTTTCAGAAAAAAAATTAGGATTCGAAAATCCGAGCCTTTACACGGCTAACCTCTTTTATAGTTTTGCTTATATTGCAAGATATGGTCAAGGATATGTGAGGGTTGTTGGTTTATATTTTAATGAGTTATACATTATGATTATTTGAATTCTCTTTTTTTTGATATTGCAAGAGTGTTGTTGATTTATTCTAATTGGCTACTAGGATAGATTTGCATCATGCTAGGATTATAGCTTCATTTTTTGAAAGCCAACCCCCCCCCCCCCCCCCGCACTAAGTCCGGGTGAGGGGAGATTTATGTAAAAATTCAATGAAAAAATGGGGGGTGTTAAAAAGACCAAACATCTAAAGGTATCCCTTTGAAAGCAAGGACGCAGCCTAGACTCTCAAAGAACATAACCATTGGACAAGTCATGGTGTATGTGCCTTCCGACATACAAGTCTTCGGGACACATACCAGATCAATAAGAAAACACTCAAGGGTGTGCATAAGACTCGTAGGTCTCATAGGCCACACCAATAAAACACCAAAGAGGTTTTGTTCCAAAGGGGCGCAACCCTTCAAAGACACAAAAAAAACCCCAAGCAAAACCTAAGGAGTGTTCCCGGAAGCACGTAGGCTTCAAAGGCTCGCAGGCCCAAGGACACACCCCAAAAACAAACAAGATACACCAAGTATTAATCAGCAAGAACAAGTGGGCTGATTTATCTAATGTTCTCGATGTCATGGGCCGAGAAAGAGGCATGGAGAAAACGGAAGACATGGGTGGCAATGATCTTGGCAACGACTTCTATCAGAATGTGATTGTCTTCGTGAACCTTGGCGTTACGGGCATGCCAAATGAAGTAGATGGTGGCTGAGAAAATATAGGTCTTGGCTGTCATATTGCAAGCATTCCTTCTCCTTTGCCCCCTCAACCATCTAAGTCCTCTAGCTAAAGTATTGACCTCCTCCGGTATGCCAAAAACAGCCCGGGTTCTCCTCCAAATCTCCTTTGAGTATGGGCACTCAAAGAACAAGTGCTCATGGGTTTCGAGTACCTCTTCCCCATTACAAAACTTGCAACAATGGTTAGTATCAATAAAAAAACAGCCTATCAAGTGTAGGGAGCTTACCGAAAGTGGCCAACCACAGGATGAAGCAATGTTTGGGGGTATTGCCCTTTGCCCACACCTCTTTGTACCATCTTACTTTGTCTTCCTTATGTCTCAAATCCTCATAGGCTCTACTCACTTTGAACTTGCCTTCGCTACACAAATCATCAAACTTCTCATCAAGGTTAGACATATCCCAAATCATATTTTTTACCTCAATAAGAGCCTTGATAAGAGGCGAGTCCCTCCTATACTCCTCCCAATCCTCAACATTCCTCACGGCAAGGTATTTGTGGCGCACCCATTTTACCCAAATGCTTTCTTTTGTCTCATGAATATGCCAAAGGTGTTTAGCCATGAAAGCCAAGTTCCACCTTTGGATATCCAAGAGGCCGAGTCCACCTTCTTGTTTTGGAAGACAAACCATGCTCCATCGAACTCTCGGGGTCTTCCAAAGGAAAGAGCGACAAAGGCTTGTGAGGGATCTAATGATAGCCTCAGGCACCGGTAGAACCGAAAGCCAAAAGCCCTCAATACCTTGGAGGACCGACACAATTAGCTCCCTTCGCCCTGCATAAGAAAGATGTTTACCCATCCAAAAGTCTATGCTCTTACCAATGCGGTCCAAGAGAGGGGTGTAGTGAACAACACGGAGCCTATGGGGGCATATAGGCATGCCTAAGTATCGGAATGGGAACTCCCCATATTTGAAGCATGTGATCTCCTTGAGCGCAGCCGCTTCATGTTGAGGAACCGAGGCTAAAAACATAGCCGATTTACTCCTATTTACCTTGAGGCCGGACACTCTCTCAAACTTTTGGAGACACCCAATCAAGACCTTTACCAACGCTTCATCCCCATGTGAAAACATGATAATGTCATCGGCAAACACAAGATGTGCAAGCCTAACATTATCACAATTTTGGTGGAAAATAAAGCCCAGATTAGAGGCTCCGCCTTCACAAGCCTAGAAAAGAAATCCATAGCAATGACAAATAGGAGGGGGGAAAGAGGGTCTCCCTGACGAAGACCCCTTTTCCTCTCAAACAAACCATGCATTTCATTGTTTTTCTTAATAGAGAAGGAGGTAGTAGACACACATTCCATGATCAAATTTACAAACAAGGGAGGCAAATCAATCTCAAGCAAGACAAAAACAAGAAACTTCCAAGACAGGGTATCGTAGGCTTTAGCAAGGTCAACATTCAAAAAGCACTTACATGTATCCCTTTTCACATTATATCTACGAAGAAGCTCTTGAAGTAAGAAAATGTTATCCGACATAAGTCTCTCCGGCACAAAGGCCGCGTGAGCATGATCAACCAAGTAAGATAAACATAAACCTAGTCTAGTAGTAATGATCTTAGATATCACCTTGTAAACCACATTACAACAAGAGATAGGTCGAAAGTTACTTACTTGGTTGGCCTCATTAATCTTCAGAATCAAACTCACAACCGTGTGATTCAGTTGCCTTAGGAGAACTCCATTTCGGAAGAACTCCTTTACGACTGCACAAAGCTCACCACCAGTGATATCCCAAGTCTTTTTGAAGAAGTTCTAGGTGTATCCATCCGGACCAGGTGCCTTATCCTCCCCAATCGCCCAAAGGGCTGTTTTTATTTCCTCTATGGACACCGAAGCAATGAGTGATGTACATATTTGTACCTCTTTTTATTGCATCTTTTGACTTCATATTTCATTCGATTTCCAAAGAAAAGGTTCAAAAGAATATAAACTTGTGTAAGGATGGGATAAAGTGCAAGAAATATAGTCTGCACAAGTTTTGAGCTAACCATACAGGAACTCGAGCGAAATCGGAGTCAAAACGGAGAAACCAAGAAGAGCAGAAGAGAGGTCGATATCGACCTTACAACCTCGATATCGACTACAGTAAATCAACACAAAACTGAGTGTCGAGACAGACCATCACACAGCAGAGAAAAGCACTCGATATCGACCTTACATCATCGATATCGACCTCAACATAGACATCGAGTGAAGCTGACCAAGTCGAGCAAAAACGAATACATCGATATCGACCTTACTGGTCGATATCGACCTCATCTCGACAAAAGATAGATTCGATTTCGAGGCTCGGATTGGGAATTCTATCTCTTTGAAGGCACGAATTATCTTGTATTTTTTAGATAGATAGCAACTGGGATTTATCTATTTTTTTACCTTTAAAGTTTTATCAAGTTAGTAGAATTTTATCAAAATAAAATACCTATCCTAATTGTTTGGATAGAGTTCATAGTTTAGATAGAAGTTACAATCCTTGGCTAGCAAGGATTAGTATCCTATAAATAAAGCCCTAGGGGGCTGGCATTCAACAATCCAATTTTAGAGTTCAATTACATTCAATAGAGTTAGAGAGGAGTTTTAAGGTTTGGCGTTTGCGAAAGCCGACGTTGAGTTGTAAAGCTTCGGAGCTATAGTTTAATGCAAGTTTATTTCTTTCAATCAAAGATGAGTACCATGATGAGGTGCGAGTAGTTCCCCAAAGCTCTTAGGGTCGGGGTGAGCCCGACGTTAGCCATGCGTGCCTGAGGTAAGTGTTAGATGTTGATATCGTTGTGTCTATATCATCTCCTACGATTCTAGGTTTAGTCCTAATCGAAAGAAAAGCGATTCATGCTAACAACTTGAGTTATAAACATAAACTTGGTAGAGACAATTAGGTTTATTTGTATGAGTAATCCTAAAAGTTGGTGTACATCGAAAGCTTGTGATGTGCTCGCCAATTGCCATATTTTCTATGCACGTATAAGTCTATTTTATTTTCTTTTGCATGCATATTAATGGGAAAACATGGGATTAGTGTAGTTTACGCATAAATGTCAAATATATGGGTTTGCACGAGTTTCTATGTGATTTCACAGAAAACAGGATAAAAATGGACGGATTTGGAAGAGCGGAAAAAGAACTCGAAGTCTTCTGAATAGGTCGAAATTGACTGGAGACCTCGACATCGAGTGCATCAGAGACATAGGAATCGAGAAGGAAATGAAACAGAGCATGTCGACACAGAGAGATCGATATCGACGTTTGGGGGTCGATATCGATGCTTCCATATCGAGCTAAAAAATAGAAGTCGAGTGCCAGTTCGAGTAGGAGAAGGAGAAGCTCGAGATAAAGTTTTGAAGGGGTCGATATCGATGTCTAGGGTCGATATCGACCATGCCAGCAGAGGAATCCGACTCAGATTTTTGATAGAATTCTATCCAAAGCTTGCACGTCTATCCAAAAGTCGAGATTTCTTATCTTCCACACCAGTTCTATCATGAGGAGGCTGAATCACCATACAGTTTTAGTTTTTACTTTTATTTAGGTTTTAACTTAGAGAATAAAGATAAAGTTTCAAGTCTTTATCGACATCTATAAATAGAAGCCAATAGGGCTGAGTTTAGATCATCCAATAACATCTAATTTAACACACAACTAATTTAACACACAATTCAGTTCAAATTACAGTAGTAACTAGTTAGAGAGAGAGAGAGAAGGCTGAGTGGAGTTTGTAAAGCGAGAGCAGAGTGGCTTGTTCGGTTGTACTTTCTTTCGAAGTTTTAATTCAAAGTAGTTTGCTTTCAACAATAATGATGATGATGTGCATGATGAGGAGTGAGTAGTCAACCCACTTCTAGGGTAGGGGTGAGCCCGACGATAGCAATGTGAGGTAAGTGCATCAAAGGTATGTCTTTTATGCGATTCCGTCTTCTACCCCATGCATGATCCTTTGCAAAAGTTAGGGAGATTCATTATTTGCATTATTGAAGCGAAAGCCACTCATATTGTGAACTTGAGGGAAAGGCATTAAATTTCATAACTTTAGCATAAAACTTGCATTGTTATCGTTGTGGCATAAAACCCCGACTTTGGAAGTTTTTAATTAATTGAAATCAACTTAAAGGTCTTAGTTTTGTTTCTGATCATCCTCCTTTCCCATTCTATTTTCTTCGGACTCTTTTCCGACAAATTGGTTACAAAAACAGTTTCTGTGACAAGCGTCAAAATCGACTGTAAGGGTCGATATCGAGGTCTAACGTCGATATCGAGGACTCTGCTCGACGTCAACTTTGCTGCTTTTGTCTTCTGCAGCAACTGCGCTAGGAAATCGACCAGAACTGGGGTCGATATCAACCAGATTACTCGATATCGAGTATCTTCTGAGGTCGAAAGCTTTGATCGTGAATACAACAAGGGAAGCGCTGACTGACGTGGGGAGAATTGAATCGAAATATATAATAAAATATAAACCAATACAACTCTTAGCCTCTTCAAATAAATTCAAGACTCCCCGCTATAGTAGTAGGGAATCAGGTTCGATCTACGAGGAAGTGAGTCAGCGGGATCCTAGTAGCGTTGAAGACACGTCCTTTATGTTCGACCAGAAGCCTCGATCTCGATGTCAGACCTCGTTGTCGACCTTGGCTGTCGATGTACTCTGCAACAGAAAACCTGCAGAAACAAAAACGGTAGTCGATATCGACTGGTGGGGGTCGATATCGATGTTAGTCCACGAAATTGACTGGCTCAGAAGTCTGCCAGTCGATACAGAGGGGTCGATTTCGACACAAGGGGGTCGATATCGACGCTTGCAGAAGTTTCCCAGGAGTCTCGAGATCGACTCAGAAAACCGTCGATCTATCAGTTTTGGTCGATATCGACCTCTGCTGTCGATATCGATGTCTTCCTGCAGAGAGTTAGTTGTTTTGTCGGCAAAGAAAAGGCCGAAGAATTAAGGATGGGAAGGAAGCAATGATCAGGAATAAGCAAGGGTGTTGGGTTTTTCGATTACTCAACGAACGGCGGGCAAATTTTAATGTAAACTTAATAAAGGAAAGGTCTTCCAAAGCCAAGGATTACCGCGACGACAACCATGATAGAAGAAGTAAGAATCAACTAAAGATGCATGCTTTCATCATAAAGGAAAAGGCTTTCACCTATACCGACAAATAGGAAAAGAGATTTTTCAATTATTTAACCTAATTTGTGTCTACCTTTGTCATAATTGAGTTTATAATCTTTCGAATAGAAACCCTAATTACTACCCAAGTTTTACAACATGAGTTACTTAAATTCGCATTTAAAGATGAAGAACAAGGTAGAGGGAGATAAAAGATACATTCTTTAGCGACGTACTTACCTTACCATCATGGCTATCGTCGGGCTCACCCCGACCCTAGAAGAAAGGGGGACTACCCAATCATGTTGATTGTAGACATGTCTTGAATTGAAATAACTTGCATAAATGGAAAATTTCGAATCTTTACAATCTCAAAGCCAACTATCGTAAGCGCTTGAAACATTAAAGCTCAAAAAATCTAACTATCTATTGTCTATTGTCCTTGTCTTGGATGATTCGATGATTGGATCATCTCACAAATCAGCCCCTAGGGCTTTATTTATAGGCTACTAATCCTCGCTATACGAGGATTGTAACTCCTATCTAAACTATTAACTCTATCCGAAGAATTTAGGATAGGTCTTTTATTTTGATAAAAACTTAAAGGAAAATATAATAAACAGCTGCTAATATCTAAAAGAACGAGATAACTCATGGCTTCGATGATAGACTTCACAATCCGAGTCTCAAAATCGGATTTATCTTCTGTCGAGGTAGGGTCGATATCGACACCAGAGGTCGATATCGATGCTTGTGTTTCTGCTCGACTTGTCCAGCTCCAGTCGATGTCTATGACGATGGTCGATATCGATATTGAGGATTCTGGTCTGGTCTGTGTGGCTTATCTCGACGCTCAGAAGTCGTGTCGAAATCCAGGGTCGATATCGATGTCTCCAGTCGATATCGACCTCTTCTCAGCTTCACTTGGCTTGTTCGTTTTGACTCCGATTTCATCGAATTCCTGCATGGTTAGCTCAAAACTCGTGCATACTCTATTTCTTATACTTTAGCTCATTCTTACACAAGTTTATATACTTTTGAATCTTTTCTTTGGAAATCGAATAAAACATGAAGTCAAAAGATGCAATAAACAAAGGTACAAATACGTACATCAAAACACCCCATACTTAGACTTGCTTGTCCTCAAGCAATAACCAAGCAATAACCAACACCTACAACACACCCTTCAAGTCTTCGCCTTTGTCAAAAGCAACATCATAAGCGGTAGCAAAGCAAAGCAAGTGAATTTAACGTCATAGCACATATTTAGGCGATCCATAGGCATATGCAATTTTGATCCAACCTCACAGGGATAATGTGTTTGCACTCAACTCTCATGTGTTTAGGCTATAAAGATCAACTCTCAACTCAATTCCATATAAAATCTCATAAACATTGCAATTTATAATAATCCACTTCGCAACCAATTATGAAAATGCAATAAGAACCATCAGGAGGGCTTTCGCTCAATGGAAGACTTCAAAGAAGACTCCATTCGGCGGGGTTGTAATGGGGCTTGGTATGAAATAAAGGGTATAGAATTATTTGGCTATGTGGTGCTTTTATAATTCGGGAATCAAGACTCCTAAATCTCAACACTTTGCAATACCCAAACCATAACTCTTCAATGTAAGCTCAATCTTTATAATGCTCTTTCCCAACTCATCTTTCCATGATATGTTCTAGAGATGCACTAAAAAGATGCCAACCATTCTATCAACCCTTCTTCCAAGCTCTAATATACCGCTCAAAAAATATAACACTTGTATGAATAAAAGACTTAAGGATTATGGCTCATGCACTATATATAAATATCTCTATTTATTTTTTTTCGGATTTTTTTTCCGAAAATAATAAGTAAATATGTGCATTTGTATGTTGAGCCATAAATCCATTTACAAAATATGACAAAATGTAAATATGCACCATCCTATAATTTCCTTGCTCAAAACTGGGCATTATGCTCTTTTCTTTCCACAAGGCATTAGTTCAACCAATCTAAGTCTCAATTCCCAAATGGGGTCAGGCTCAATTCGGCTAGGGATAATTTTGTGGAGTTTGCAATTTCAGGCTCAGGCTAATGTTCTGGCTTCAAGCAGGGATAATGCAGGATAGGTAAAGAGAGGATTAAAATGGCTTAAAAGATGCCTCCATCATTTAATTCTCGTAAACATAAACATATATATGCATTGGTTTTGAATAACTATCACAGCATTTAGAGATGCATAGGAAGAGTAAATTCACTCAAGAAAGCGGAGGGATTTTTGACGTTCTCCCTATGGGTCAAAATTCTCACAAGGATAATTTTTGTTGGATTTGCTTTTTAGCCTAGGATCATATCTGCTCAATTTCATCACAAGTTCACAATCTACATAAAATTTTTAAAGACTTAGGCTAAACCATCCAAATATGCCATAGGATTTACATGATCAAGTCAGCTATTGAGTTTTCATCATAGGACATCTAAGTAGGGTTAGAGAATAAACTCAAATAATAAACATGCATTTTTTTGTATTTTTGACATTTTTCTATTTTTTTTTAGATTTTGTCATTTTATAGACTTAACAAACTAAAAGATTAAGAACTTCAACTTTAAAATGCATAAATGTTTAAATATGATGCAATGCATACAAGTAGAAAGTAAATAAAATATAAGCCAAGTTCGCCAAGTTTTAAACCCTACCACAACTAGATAAAGCAGTTTATAATGTCCAAGTTCAATCCCCACCCCATACTTAAAGATTACAGTGTCCTCACTGTTAGAAAAGTAAAGTAGAGGGAAGGAATCACTCACGCTCACTTACGCTACACACATATCACTGCTCAGGAGGCGGGGGAGGTGGCAACAGCAAGGGCCATCCCTGTGTAGGAGCTGACCCTGAGTAGTAGGTCGGGGCGACCTGCGGCAATGTGGAAGGTCCAGCCTGCTGATCGAAGGAAAAGCCCATACATATATAAAATTCAAATTCATAACCCAAATTTACGAAAAATTCCGATTATTGCCCCACATAAATTATAAAAGTTAGATCTCACCCCATTATATATAAAAATCAGATTTATGCCCATATACATACAAAAATTAGATTCATAGCCCCACATAAATTAAAAAATCAGATTCCATGCCCATATACATACAAATACTCTTTCCCGCGCAATTTACGTTCAAACCCTAAACACCCAATATGAAATTTCTTCCCTAAATCAACTAATTAAACATGAAAATCCAGAAAAAAAAATAGAGGAAGGGAAGAAATCATACCAGAAGAGTGTCGGATTTAGGGGAGAAAGAGGCAAGCAACCGCAAAAATCAAGAGAGAAAACCGACTGTCGAATAGCAGGCGTCGAAATCGAGGCCAGGGGGTCGAAATCGACCGGATCTGGGCGCTGTCGGGGCTGCTGGTGTCGCGGTGGGCTCTCCGGTGGCTTGGGGCGGCCTGATCTAGTGGGTCTTGGCCGAAAGTGGGTAGATATGGGCGAGGAGGCTTGAAAACAAGGGAGACAGAGGGCTAGGGTGAGAAGAGAAAGGGAGAACGGGGGCTTGTGGTCCGGATCTGGTGTTGCAGTGGTGGGTTATTGGGGTTGCTGGTGTTGCAATGGTGCGGCAGTGATGAGGACGACAGGAGAGGGGTGAGAGACGAAGGAGAGAGATATAGGAGAGAGATGAAGGTGAGAGGGCAACAATGGCGGCTGGTAGGGTATCGAAAAGGGGGGTTGGGTGTCGAAGTCGGGGTATATAAGGGGATAGAAACCCCAAAAAAATAAAACTGAAAGAAATTAAAATCTAACCTGGCACTTACCTCCAGCTGTAGTCGATATCGACCTTAGAGGTCGATATCAACCCCCCTTCTGCATCCGTGTAATTCTTCCTGCTGCTCCCTTTTGTCGGCTTATCGATATCGACCATATAGGTCTATATCGACCTCTCTTCTGGACTTGATTTCCTTGTTGACTTTAGATAGAATAGCCACGAATGATCTAAAAAAATATAAAATTGACTAAAAACTAAAAGAGAAAGAAAAGGAAAAGAACGGGTTGCCTCCCGGAAGCGCTTGAGTTTAAGTCGCTAGCTCGACATATTTCCCTTTTTGCGGTAGTTCAACGCCAAGGTGGCGCGAATCTCTTCTTCCCGGTCCTCCTTGTCATAATATTTCTTTACTCGGTGGCCATTTACCTTAAAGATTGATCCATCGTCGCAAAATAACTCCACCGCTCCATGAGGGAATATTTTATGAACCTTGAAAGGTCCGCTCCATCTTGTCCTTAGTTTCCCTGGAAATAAGCGAAGTCTAGAATTGAAAACAAGGACTTTGTCACCTACCTCATATGTTTTTGGCACCAACTTCCTATCATGCCATTTTTTAGTGTGCTCCTTGTAGATTTCGGCATTCTCATATGCCTTTAGGCGCAACTCCTCCAAGGCTTGTAAGTCAATGAACCTCCTCCTTCCCGCTTCGTCGAAATCCATGTTAAGCTCCTTAAGAGCCCACATTGCTTTATGCTCAAGTTCAACGGGCAAGTGACATGACTTACCATATACCAAGTTATATGGAGTAGTGCGAAGTGGTGTCTTATAGGCCGTTCGGTAGGCCTAGAGCGCATCATCCAGTTTGGACGACCAATCTTTCCTTGAGTGGGAGACCGTCTTCTCCAAGATGGCTTTGATTTGGCGATTGGAGACTTCTACTTGGCCGCTAGTTTGAGGGTGATAGGGTGTTGCCACCCTATGGTTTACCCCATACTTAGCTAAAAGAGCTTCAAAGCCTCTCTCAATAAAATGCGAGCCACCATCTGAAATAAGAACTCTAGGAACACCAAAGCGAGGAAAGATGTTAGTTTTCATAAACTTAGAGACTACCTTCGCGTCGTTGGTCCTAGTTGCCACAGCCTCCACCCATTTAGAGACATAGTCCACCGCTACTAAAATGTATTTGTAGGGTCCTGAAGCAGGGAATGGTCCCATGAAGTCAATGCCCCATACATCAAAGAGTTCTACCTCTAGAATGCCTGTGAGTGGTGTCTCATTCCTCCATGTGATATTACCTGCACGTTGACACTCATCACAAGAGGTTACATAGTTTTGCACATCCCTGAAAAGGTTAGGCCAATAAAAACCACATTGAAGAATTTTCGCCGCGGTCTTGAATCCTTTAGCATGGCCTCCTGTAGGGAGAGAATGACAATGGTGAATCACGCTCTCTACCTCGTCCTCCGGGATACAACGTCGAAAAATATGGTCTTTCCCTTGTTTGAATAAGTAGGGTTCATCCCAATAGTATTGTTTGACGTCGTGCAAAAACTTCTTCCTTTGTTGCGAAGTTAAGCCTGAAGGAATCTCGCCTCCTACAATATAGTTAGCAAAATCCGCATACCAAGGTACCTTCGCCTTTCTTACAGCAAATAAATCATGGATAGGACTGGAAGGAGGTGTAAAGAAGAAATCCTCACCGAAGCTTACCTCTTTGTCACCTTCGGAGGGTTTTGAAGGTGGTCGATATCGACCAGCAGGGGTCGATATCGACTGGACGGCATCGACAGGCTCAATTGATATGGGCTGCTCGATATGGGCCCTCGATGTCGACGTCTGGAGGTCGATTTCGACCTCTGCAGTGGACAACCTGTGATCAAAACTGGTCGACATCGATGCAAGTATTACCTTTGGGGCAGTCGATACCGACCTGTGGGTGTCGATATCGAGTGGTTCCTCTGCCCGTCTTACCTCTTGCCTCATTAGGTGCTCATCAGGGCAGGAGTCATTGATTGGTATGTTCTCATGTGACTCTTCCAGAAGCCCTATGGGTAGCCATGAAAGATGATCGGCTACGGAGTTCTCTGTTCCTTTCTTATCTTTAAGCTCAACGTCCAACTCTTGTAGTAAGAGCACCCATCGTAGGAGCCTAGGTTTAGCATCCTTCTTCGCCATTAAGTACCTAAGAGTTGCATGGTCAGTATGAACAATTACCTTAGAACCCACTAGGTATGAGCGGAACTTCTCAAAAGCGAAGACCACTGGCAAGAACTCTTTTTCCGTCGTGTTGTATTTTGTTTGAACGGCATCAAGAGTCTTGCTTGCATAGTAGATGGCGTGAAGCTTTTTGTCTCTCCTTTGTCCTAGGACAGCACCTACGACATAATCGCTTGCGTCGCACATGATCTCAAAGGGTTGCGACCAATCGGGTGATTGAATGATTGGGGCGGATATAAGGGCCTCCTTCAACCTGTTGAAAGCTTCAAGACAATCACTAGAAAATGCAAACTTAACATCCTTCATTAGTAGGTTAGTTAAAGGTTTGGCAATCTTAGAAAAATCTTGAATAAATCTCCTATAGAAACCTGCGTGACAAAGGAAGCTTCTTATGTCCTTAATTGATGAAGGTGGTGGCAATTTTTCAATGAGCTCTATCTTTGCCTTGTCCACCTCAATTCTCCGTTTAGAGACTTTGTGGCCTAGCACAATCCCTTCCATTACCATAAAGTGGCACTTTTCCCAATTGAGAACCAAGTTTGTCTCTTCACATCGTGCAAGTACCCTGCGAAGGTTAGCGAGACAAACATCGAAAGTAGTGCTATAAACAGAGAAATCATCCATAAATACCTCCACAATGTCCTCATCCATAAATACCTCCATCATACATCTTTGAAAGGTAGCAGGGGCATTGCAGAGCCCAAATGGCATTCTCCTATATGCAAAAGTCCCATAGGGACAAGTGAAGGGGGTCTTCTCCTGATCGTCAGGATGAATAGGGACCTGCTAAAAGCCAGAATATCCATCCAGGTAACAAAAATAATCATGTTCGGCGAGTCTCTCTAATACCTCGTCAATGAATGGAAGGGGAAAGTGATCCTTTCTAGTGGCATTGTTGAGTTTCCTGTAATCAATACACATTCGCCAACTAGTTGTGATTCGCTTTGGCACAAGCTCGCCCTTCTCATTCTCCTCAACGGTCATTCCACCCTTCTTAGGCACCACATGGACTGGGCTCACCCATTCGCTGTCGGAGATGGCATAGATGATTCCTGCATCCAGCATGCGCATGATCTCCTTCTTCACTACCTCTCTCATGTTGGGGTTGAGCTTCCGTTGGTGTTCTATAGATGCCTTATGATCATCCTCAAGGAGGATTCTATGCATACAAGTAGCGGGTGAAATACCTTTTATATCCTCAAGAGAATATCCAATAGCCTTACGATGAGCACGAAGTACTTCCATAAGCTTATCTACTTCCTGTGTGGTTAGTGAAGCATTGATAATTACAGGGAAAGTAGAATTTGGACCAAGAAACTCATACCTAAGTGTGTCGGGTAAAGGCTTAAGCACCGAAGAAGGACCTTGTGGGATAAGGATTGGCTCTACCTCCTCCGTCTTCATAATCTCACCAAGGTAATCCGTCTCAATTCTCTTGATAGAAGTTCCCAAATCAGTTATAGGGGTTGGTGTGGACCAAACATAGAGTGATGCCAACTTTGATTGGGACTCTTCAAAATATTCCTGCAGAAAAGAAGTCGAGGGCGAGTAGGAATAGTCAATATCGACTGAGAGTTCAGCACATACCTCGGCTTCGGAGCTGTTTGACGATAAGTAGTGAGGGTCGATTTCGACCTCTGATGTCGATATTGGCTGGTCGATTTCGACCTCTTCTGTCGACTTGGGCTGGTCGATTTCGCCCGTAAGAGAAGAAGGGAGAACTTGACTTACTGAGTGTGTCGATGTCGACTAAGGGCACTCGATATCGAGTGAATTGGTCGATGTCGACCTCTCCTCGTCGATATCGACCTCTTCTTCGAGCTCCATAGATAGAGCATGGTCGAATATTTCCTCATCACTCGTGCATGTAGCGAGGAACTCCTCAATGTCCTCATCGGTAAGCTCCTCTGCAGCTAGGGCTAGGGCCTCCTCAGGAGTTAGGGCCCTTTCTGTCGGTTCTTTGCAATCCATGACGCTAGTGTAGGCCGACTTGATTTCCATACCATTAACTTCCTTCATTGTGGGGTTGAAGGAGAATTCAATGACTTCGTTCCCTATAGTAAAGGTTAGTAATCCTCTACGTACATTAATATTGGCATCTGCAGTAGCTAAGAAAGGCCTACCAAGAATGATAGGTACAATAGGATCTTCGGGCATGTCCAATACAATGAAATCAGTAGGCACAAAGAATTTACCTACCTTTACAGGGACGTCATCAACTATACCTGTGGGTCTGACGAATGAATTATCAGCCATATAAAGTTTCATATCCACAGGTTCAAGTGCCCCGATGTTCACCTTTTGCCAAATAGAGAGAGGCATGAGACTTACACTTGCCCCTAGATCACATAGGGCTTTGTAGCGATGTTGGCCAAGTCCCACAGTGATTGCAAATTTCCCTGGATCACTACTCTTCAAAGGGAAATCCATCTTTGAGCATTCCTCTGCGATCTCTGCCATGGCCAACTTCTTTTCAAGGATGTCTTTTAGGAATCGAACATAAGCGAGCATATCGCTTAGGGCTTCTGTAAGAGGGATAGTAATGTTAAGTCCTTGGAGAATCTTTACAAAGCGCCTAAACTTACTTTGGGTGGGGTCCTTCAATGCTTTGGAAGGGAAGGGCAACATCTTCTTTGGCGGAGAAGCCAAAACGGTTGTCGGAAGAGCCTGCTGAACCTCGATGTCGACAAGAGGTTGGTCGATATCGACTGGTAGGGTCGATTTCGACCTCTATTGTTATCTCTCAGGTTCTGCAGTGTCATCGACGTCGAACAGGGGGTCGACAGGGGTGTCGATATCGACCTCAGGGTCGACATCGACTGGTTTGTCGATGTCGACAGGCTTTGTTACTTCTTCCTCCGTTGCCTTTTGTGGTTTATGAACTTTGGTGCCACTCCTTAGTTGCATGGCTACAATGTGTCCTGACCCGGATTGCCCCTTAGGATTGGTAGTTGGTTGCCCAGGGAATGTTCCGAACGGTCTAGGGATTTGTGCCGCCAATTGACCTAGTTCGGTCTCTACGTTCTTCTTCCAAATATCCATCTCTCCAATCCTTGTGGTAAGGTGATTGAGTTGAGAGTGGATAGCATTGTTGGATTGATCATTCTTAGCTTGGTTCCGCCTTATCTCGTCCAACAAAAGTTGAAGATCATCCTTCTTTTGGTCTCTCTCAGGGTGCCCAGGAGCTCTATAGAGTGGGGGGTCCCTAGGGTTAACCTGGTTCCTTTGTGCTTGTTGGAACCTTTGGTCTCCCCAATATTGGCGATTGGGACCCCTCATGAAGTTGGCTTCCTCATGAGTCTCCGCTAGTTGCACTTGCTCAGCATGGGGGCATTCAATGGTAGTATGTCGCTGCGATCCACATTCGATGCAATCCTGGTTTGCCGATAGGAATCTTACTTGTTTCTGGAGCTTTCTAAGTTGATCCCTATGAAATTGTTCTTTTACATCCTGATCGATCACCTTAGGGGGTTCGTACAATGGCATAGATGGGGCAGGCCTCGACGATGATGGTGCGTCGGAAGCCTCAGGAGTCCCATATGTATTGTCAAATTCCACCAACCTTTCAATGGTTTCCCAAGCCTCTTGAGGAGCGAGTTCAAGGTAGCCATAGGTGGTGTAAGTGTTGATCGTCTCCTTGGTGGCAGCATCAGGAGCATTGTATATGATCTCCTGAATTACGTACGGTGGTTGGCCATGCGTCGGGCATGATCGTAGGAGGTCCTTAAACCTCTCCCAAACAGTTGCCAGAGCCTCACCAGGCTTTTGTTTGAAAGCCGTGATTTTCTGTCAGATCAACGCCGTCTTAGAAGGAGGAAAGAACTTGTTGAGAAACGCGTCCTTGACTTCATTCCAGGTGCGGAGCGATCTTGGGGCTAAGCTCTCCAACCACTGCAATGCTTTTCCTGTAAGAGACCAGCGAAATGCTTTTAGTTGGACATACTCAAGACTTTGTCCATCAGCAATTGTATCACAGAGGTCTAAGAAGGTGGATATATGTGCCATAGGGCACTCGTTAGGTTTCCCTTCATATTGATGCCTTCTTATTTCAGTTAAAAAGTTTGGTTTAATTTCAAAATTAGAAGTAGGGATTAGAATAGCCGATTCAGGCACTGTGAGCGATGGGTGCATGTATTGCTTTGCATTCCGGGGGAGGGCGTTGATTTGAATCTCGTATCGTCTCCTGGCTTCCTCCTCCCTGTCAGCACGCTCCCTTAGTGCCGCTTCTCTGGTAGTGAAATCCTCTACTTGCTTCCTTAAGCGTTCAATTTGTTGTGCCTGGGTCTCGTTGTCCGCCATGATTCTTTGGACTCGAGATCTTAGGTGAAGAAAGCGTTCTGGTTCGTCTAGTCCTTCAAATTCAGGTTGGTCACCAGTACGTCGCATACACCTATAAAATAACACTAAAAAGAACCGTGAAAATAAACTACTAGGGCGCGATTGATAGCTACCCGGCAACGGCGCCAAAATTTGACGTGGGGAGAATTGAATCGAAATATATAATAAAATATAAACCAATACAACTCTTAGCCTCTTTAAATAAATTCAAGACTCCCCGCTATAGTAGTAGGGAATTAGGTTCGATCCACGAGGAAGCGAGTCAGCGGGATCCTAGTAGCGTTGAAGACATGTCCTTTATGTTCGACCAGAAGCCTCGATCTCGATGTCAGATCTCGATTTCGACCTTGGCTGTCGATGTTCTCTACAACAGAAAACCTGCAGAAATAAAAACGATAGTCGATATCGACTGGTGGGGGTCGATATCGATGTTAGTCCACGAAATTGACTGACTCAGAAGTCAGCCAGTCGATACAGAGGGGTCGATTTCAACACAAGGGGGTCGATATCGATGCTTGCAGAAGTTTCCCAGGAGTCTCGAGATCGACTCAGAAAATCGTCGATCTATCAGATTTGGTCGATATCGACCTCTGCTGTCGATATCGATGTCTTCCTGCAGAGAGTTAGTTGTTTTGTCGGCAAAGAAAAGGCCGAAGAATTAAGGATGGGAAGGAAGCAATGATCAGGAATAAGCAAGGGTGTTGGGTTTTTCGATGACTCAACGAACGGCGGGCAAATTTTAATGTAAACTTAATAAAGGAAAGGTCTTCCAAAGTCAAGGATTACCGCGACGACAACCATGATAGAAGAAGTAAGAATCAACTAAAGATGCATGCTTTCATCATAAAGGAAAAGGCTTTCACCTAAACCGATAAATAGGAAAAGAGATTTTTCAATTACTTAACCTAATTTGTGTCTACCTTTGTCATAATTGAGTTTATAATCTTTCGAATAGAAACCCTAATTACTACCCACGTTTTACAACATGAGTTCCTTAAATTCGCATTTAAAGATGAAGAACAAGGTAGAGGGAGATAAAAGATACATTCTTTAGCGACGTACTTACCTTACCATCATGGCTATCGTCGGGCTCACCCCAACCCTAGAAGAAAGGGGGACTACTCACTCATGTTGATTGTAGACATGTCTTGAATTGAAATAACTTGCATAAATGGAAAATTTCGAATCTTTACAATCTCAACGCCAACTATCGTAAGCGCTTGAAACTTTAAAGCTCAAAAACTCTAACTATCTATTGTCTATTGTCCTTGTCTTGGATGATTCGATGATTGGATCATCTCACAAATCAGCCCCTAGGGCTTTATTTATAGGCTACTAATCTTCGCTATACGAGGATTGTAACTCGTATCTAAACTATTAACTCTATCCGAACAATTTAGGATAGGTCTTTTACACCTGCTAATATCTAAAAGAACGAGATAACTCATGGCTTTGATGATAGACTTCACAATCCGAGTCTCAAAATCGGATTTATCTTCTGTCGAGGTAGGGTCGATATCGACACCAAAGGTCGATATCGATGTTTATGTTTCTGCTCGACTTGTCTAGCTCCAGTCGATGTCTATGACGATGGTCGATATCGATGCATGTATGTCGATATCGAGGCTTTTGGTCTGGTCTGTGTGGCTTATCTCGACGCTCAGAAGTCGTGTCGAAATCCAGGGTCGATATCGATGTCTCCAGTCGATATCGACCTCTTCTCAACTTCACTTGGCTTGTTCGTTTTGACTCCGATTTCATCGAATTCCTGCATGGTTAGCTCAAAACTCGTGCAGACTCTATTTCTTATACTTTAGCTCATTCTTACACAGTTTATATACTTTTGAAGCTTTTCTTTGGAAATCAAATGAAATATGAAGTCAAAAGATGCAATAAACAAAGGTACAAATATGTACATCACTGACACACCTCATCGTGGATTCGATCCTGAATTACCCTACTACTACAAGGAAGGGGATTCTTGTATTATTTGTTTGGGACAGGGAGTTAGCCTAGTTGTGCATTGTTTATTTGAAATATTTGAATCTCCTACTCTCCACCCCGCGTGCGAACAAATTGGCGCCGTTGCCGGGGAGGCAATCAATAGCCACCTAAGTAAATCACGATCTTTTGAGCATATTTTGCAGGTTTATGCGACGTTCTGATCGCGGACCTATCCTAGAACCAATCAACGAGCCTGAACGTTTCTACCATCTTCGTAACAAAGTAATTTGCATCATGGCTGACAACGAAACGCAGGCTGAAACCATAGAGCGGTTGAGGAAGGAGATCGAGGACCACAATGCTACAATCCCTGCTGAAAGGGCCGCCGCTGCTACTGAGCGAGCCTGTGCTGATAGGGAGGAGGATGCGTGCAGACAAGCCCAAGAGCGACTAAATCAGTATCCACAAACGGCAATGCAATACATGCATCCGCCGCTTCACGTTCCTGAATCCGCAATTTTAATTCCTCACTCCAACTATGAAATAAAAATTAACTTCCTATCTGAGATAAAAAGAAATACTTTTGAAGGAAGACCTAATGAATGCCCCCTGCAACACATCTCTACTTTTATGGACTTATGTGAAACAGTTGCTGATGGATTAAACTTAGAGTATGTGCAATTAAAATCTTTTCGATGGTCTTTGGCAGGGAAGGCGTCACAATGGCTTGAAAGTTTGGCTCCAAGCTCGCTGAGGACATGGGCGGAGGTGAAAGATGCATTCTTGAACAAATTCTTCCCACCTTCTAAAACGGCGATGTTGTGACAAAGGATCACGACTTTCAAACAAAAGCCAGGTGAAACCCTAGCACAGGCGTGGGAGCGATTTAAGGACTTGCTGAGATCATGCCCAACGCATGGGCAACTTCCATATGTCATCCAGGAGATCTTTTACAACGCCCTTGATGCGCCGAATAAGGAGAGTATCAATTCATATACCTCATATCGGTACATTGAGCTTACACCAACGGAGGCATGGGAGACCATTGAGAGGCTCGTGAACTTTGACAACACATATGGGGCTGCTGCGACCTATGATGCAAGGCCTGCCCCATCAATACCACTATATGAGCCTCCAAGGGAGATAGATCCTGATGTGCTGCAACAATTCCATAACGATCAAACACGCCGCCTTCAAAAGCAAGTCAGGTTCCTGAGCAACAATCAAACTTGTCAGGAGTGTGGCTACACAAGGCATAACACTAATGCATGTCCACATACTGGGCAAGTATCCTTGGCGGAACAACATGAGGAGGTTAAGTAGACAAGAGGCTCCTATGGAGGGGGCAATCAACAATATTGGGGTGATCAAAGGTTCTATCAACAAAGAGATCCCCCACCATATAGAGCACCAGGGCACCCTGAGCGGGAGACAAAGAAGGATGACCTGCAAATCATTCTTGATGAGATGCGGAGGAACCACGCTGAGTTCAAACAAGCCAACAACTCTGTACATACTCAGCTGTAGGGCATCAATTATAGACTTGGGGAGACCGACGTTTGGAAGCACAACATGGAGACTTAAATGAGTCAATTGGCGGAAGCAATACCCAAGGCGTCAGGATCATTCCCTGGATCCACTGTGCCCAACCAAAAGGGCAAAACCATTAGTCATATTGCGGCAGTAAACCTAATGAGTGGGCATCAATTACAAACGCCCGAGCAAAAAGCGGAGGAGAAGGAGCCAGAACAGACGTCGATATCGACCCCCCATGTCGATATCGACCAAGGTGACGTCGATGTTAACCTTCCTGTCGATGTCGACCCTGATGCTGCGTCACTACAGAAATCGACTCCTCTAGTCGATATCGACCCTACTGATGTCGATGTCGACCTCACTGCAGCCGCAGGAAGGAAAAAGGTGTTGTCATTCCCAACTAGAAAGATGATTAAGGACCCAGCGGAAAAGAAGTTCCAGCGGTTCGTGAAGATTCTCCAAGGACTTAATGTCTCTATACCATTCACAGAGGCACTTCACGAGATGCCATCTTATGTAAGGTTCCTTAAAGAAATCTTAGGTAAGAAGCGATCGCTCTATCAGATCGCAGAGGAGTGCAACAGGTTGGAGCTACCACAAAATCGGGCGGACCTAGGTAAGTTTTCTATCGCTATAGGTCTAGGTCAATTCAAATTTAATGCTTTAGTTGACTTGGGCGCTAGCGTTAGCATGATGCCATAAACCATTTGGCACAAGGTAAAGATAGGTCCTCTGGAGCCCGTGGTTGCAAGATTGTACATGGCCAACAATACGATAGTAATTCCAACTGGAATAGTGATGGACGTGCCAGTACAAGTAGGTAAATTCTTTGTCCCTGCTGATTTTCTAGTTGTTGATATAGTAGAGGACCCTGCTTGTCCAATTATTTTAGGTAGGCCATTCCTAGCAACCGTCGATGCCAACATAAGCGTAAAGAAAGGATTGCTCTCATTCACAATTAGCGACGAAGTGATAGAGTATGCCTTCAACAAAACGATGAAAAATCAAGGGCCAATGGAGATCAAAGCCATCAATGGTGTCTACATAGCATGTAGAGAGGGAAAGGTAAGAAGTATGACACCGTATGAGCTAGAAAAGAGGGCCATAGAAGCCCAAGTGGAGGAAGTTGTGGCAATATTGAATGAAGGGGCCCAACAGAACATCGAAATCGACCCAGGTAAGTCGATATCGACCACTGATGTTCAAGATTATGTGTCAGGTCATAAGTATGGGGTCGACGGAGGAAGAAAAGAAACATCGAAATCGGGGTCAAGGGTCGATATCGACCATGCCCTACCGAAATCGACCACCATCAACGCTGAAAATGGAGGAAATGAGACCTCGATATCGATCTCTAGGGGTCGAAATCGACCTGATCAGATCGAGCCGAAACTCTCCAAATCGACTGATCCTCCAGGAGTACAACAGAGGTTGATATCGACCTCTGAACATCGACATCGACCTGAGCCACAGATTGAGAAGAAGGTAAGTCAAGTTACGGATTCCTCTTGTTCCATTACAATAAAAGATTTATCATTATTTGGGAGAGGTGTGCCTTGGCATGTGCGCTTATGTAGAGTATCCAATGATGATTCGAGCCAATATGAGATAGGAGACAAAGTCTATGTTACCAAATCCAAAGATCATTGGTTCCCTACGAGATTTAAAGATAAGAACTTGGGGCCATTCACGGTGAATCGAATCAATCCCGGTGGAATGCAGCTACGTGATAAGAAATGAGTCATATTTGAGGCCCAGGTCACATGGGCTCTGCAGATGCCGCCTTGAGAAGCGCAAAGAAATAAGTCGGCCTAGTGACTTAAAAGTCTAGAGCTTGTAACAAAAGACTTAGTTTTGGTTTTAGACAGCTTTTATTTTGGTTTTAGACATTTTATTGTTTTGCATATTTGGTTTTTTAACAAGTTGCTGGAGAAAGAAAAAGCACACTGAGAAGACATCGAAATCGATGTTCGACATCGAAATCGACCTTCAGGTCGACATATATAGGGTTTGTGGTTGAGGTCGGATCACCCTGAAGCTTGAGCAGAAATCGATATGAACATCGATATCGATGTTATGGGTCGATATCGACCACACCTGCTGTCTTCTTCGACTCCTGAAATTTGTGACGGTTTATTAAGTTTTCTTCTTAACCCTAGTTGTAATACTGTGAGGACACTGTAAATTTTAAGTATGGGGTGGGGGAAAGGCTTACTTGCATATTCATACTTAGTTTAGATTTGCATATTTATTTTAATGCATATTTAAGTTTTTATTTCGAGAAAAAAAAGAGAAAAAATGACACCCATCAAAAATTTGAAAAGAAAGAAGAGTCATGGAAGTATAAAAAAGAGCTCTATGATGCAAAATTAGATTCATTAGAGATATAACATGAGATTGCCTAGTTAAGGGAAGTCCCAATGAAGTGCAAAAAAAAAAAAGAGAAAACATTAAGGAGATGAAAAATTTGAAGTTGCTTTTGACATGTGCATAATAAGATGATGGTGGACTTTTTATGAAAAATCCATACAAGTCCTTACTTCTAAAAGTTCATATCCTAGCCTTACCTATGCATATTTGCAAAAGTCACAAAGCCATATATGAGCCTTATCATGATCATTATTGCTCCACATATATTGCCCATTTTATACCTTAAACCCTATCCGGGGACAAGTTTGAGAATGGAAGTCATCTTTGGAGTTATTATATGGAGTTGTGCATTAATCATCAAGTTGTTGGAAGGAATAAAAAGAATTATGAATTATGGAAAATTTAATGAGCGAGAAAAAATCCGATCACCTCAGGAGATAAAGGTTGGTCGACCCTGCTCGTTGAGATGTTAGTTCAGCGAGATGGGACACAAGGTGAGGAGTCCGAAGTACTAAGTATCCAGGGCCATTCATGACACCCATGTTTGCGACTCGCGAGAAGGCAGTACTAAGGTTAGAGAGGTAAAAGCATATATTGAATAAAAGCATTGAGCGATGAGTGAAAGGTGAGACATTATGAAGAAGGAATGTGGAAAGAAAGTATGATTCCCCGGATTTAACACCACATGGCCAAATATTAGCCCACCTTTAGCCTTTTACCAATCTATTTCTCACAAGCTTGCAAAAAGTCCTCTTGATTATTAATACTATGTCGCTAAAATTGTTTTTGCATATTACCTCCTTTTATGAAGTATAAAATTGCTTTTATGCACATGCATGGACTTGGTTGACATAAGTACCTTATCGAGGATGGCAATTGATTGTAGGGACATATGAAAAATGAATCTATGATGTTGAGGGTTTACTTTATTCCCCTGAATGACCATTAAAAGTATATCTTGGGGACAAGCAAGCTTAATTATGGGGTGTTTGATGTGCTCGCAAATTGCCATATTTTCTATGCACATATAAGTCCATTTTATTGTCTTTTGCATGCATATTAATGGGAAAATATGGGATTAGTGTAGTTTATGCTTTAATGTCAAATATATGGGTTTGCACGAGTTTCTATGTGATTTCACAGAAAACAGGATAAAAATGGACGGATTTGGAAGAGCGGAAAAAGAACTCGAAGTCTTATGAAGAGGTCGAAATCGACTGGAGACCTCGACATCGAGTGCATCAGAGACATAGGAATCGGGCAGGAAATGAAACAGAGCATGTCGACATAGAGAAGTCGATATCGACGTCTAGGGGTCGATATCGATGCTTCCATATCGAGCTAAAAGATAGAAGTCGAGTACTAGTTCGAGTAGGAGAAGGAGAAGATCGAGATAAAGTTTTGAAGGGGTCGATATCGATGTCTAGGGTCGATATCGACCATGCCAGCAGAGGAATCCGACTCAGATTTTTGATAGAATTCTATCCAAAGCTTGCACGTCTATCCAAAAGTCGAGATTTCTTATCTTCCACACCAGTTCTATCATGAGGAGGCTGAATCACCATACAGTTTTAGTTTTTACTTTTATTTAGGTTTTATCTTAGAGAATAAAGATAAAGTTTCGAGTCTTTATCGACATCTATAAATAGAAGCCAATAGGGCTGAGTTTAGATCATCCAATAGCATATCTAATTTAACACACAAATAATTTAACACACAATTCAGTTAAAATTATAGTAGTAACGAGTTAGAGAGAGAGAGAAGGTCGAGTGGAGTTTTAAAGCGAGAGCGGAGTGGCTTGTTCGGTTGTACGTTCTTTCGAAGTTTTAATTCAAAGTAGTTTGCTTTCAACAATAATGATGATGATGTGCATGATGAGGAGTGAGTAGTCAACCCACTTCTATGGTCGGGGTGAGCCCGACGATAGCAATGTGAGGTAAGTGCATCAAAGGTATGTCTTTTATGCGATTCCGTCTTCTACCCCATGCATGATCCTTTGCGAAAGTTAGGGAGATTCATTATTTGCATTATTGAAGTGAAAGCCACTCATATTGTGAACTTGAATTACTCATGATTTGGATAGTAACTATTAGGAACTATGCGAGAGCCTCTAATCACCTAAGTGTTTATAACGAAAGTTATTTGACGGAAAGGCATTAAATTTCATAACTTTAGCATAAAACTTGCATTGTTATCGTTGTGGCATAAAACCCTGACTTTGGAAGCTTTTTAATTAATTGAAATCAACTTAAAGGTCTTAGTTTTTTTTGATCATCCTCCTTACCCATTCTATTTTCTTCATACTCTTTTCCGACAAATTGGTTACGAAAACAGTTTCTGTGACAAGTGTCGAAATCGACTGTAAGGGTCGATATCGAGGTCTAACATCGATATCGAGGTCTCTGCTCGACGTCGACTTTGCTGCTTTTGTCTTCTACAGGAACTGCGCTAGGAAATCGACCAGAACTAGGGTCGATATCGACCAGATTACTCGATATCAAGTGTCTTGTGAGGTCGAAAGCTTTGATCGTGAATACAACAAGCGAAGCACTGACATACCTCCTCGTGGATTCGATCCTGAATTACCCTACTACTACAAGGGAGGGGATTCTTGTATTATTTGTTTGGTATAGGGAGTTAGCCTAGTTGTGCATTGTTTATTTGAAATATTTGAATCTCCTACTCTCCACCCCGCGTGCGAACAGCTTGTCCCTCGGGTGAAACAGCGCAATTGCCCGTCTTGTTTATCTTATCGCATGCATTGGTTAATGTTTTGGTAAACCCTAATCCTAGGAGTTGCTTTTTACATAGTTTATACACATAAAAACACTGTCTTTATTTCTGATCATCGCATCCTCATCGCATCCTAAAGTCTTCGGCCTTTCTTTGCCGACAAAAGCTAACAACTTTGCAGGAAAAGACATCGATATCGACCACAAACGTCGATATCGACCACTGAGTTCCGTCGATAGTTTTCTGAGTCAACGACGATCATCCTGCTGAGTTATTGAACATCGATATCGACACCCCAACGTCGATATCGACCACCTGTGTCGACTGGCAGTCTTCTGAGCCAGTCAATTCCATCTACTAACATCGATATCGACCTTCTCCAGTCGATATCGACTGCTTGTTTTTGTCTCTACAGGTCTTCTGTTGTAGAAAGGATCGACAGTCGAGGTCGACATCGAGCACCAAGGTCGAAATCGAGGCTTCTGGTCGAAGAAAGACGTGAGATTTCCGACGTTACTAGGATCCCGCTGACCTGCCTCCTCGTGAATCGATCCTGACTACCCTTCTACTATAACGGGAGGAAGTCTTGTAATTATTTGCATACGCTAGGAGTCGGTTTACATTTATATATCTTTATATTTGTATTTAAGAACTCGACATTCCTCCTATTAACAAATTGGCGTCGTTTCCGCGGAGGCAATCAATCGCGCCCTAGTAGTCTATCTCACGTTTCTATATAGTTTAGCTTTGCAGGTGTAGTTTAGCTTTGCAGGTTGAGGACTTGACAACTAGAGAGGCGGCACTTAAGGAGTGTCCAGATAGGGAGGAGGAAGGCCGGAGGCAAATAGAAGCCCAAATCAATGCTCTCTCTCGAAATGCCAAGCAATATATGCACCCCGCGCTCACAGTGCCTGAATCGGCGATTCTTATCCCTGCCTCTAATTTTGAAATTAAACCTAACATCCTTACTAAAATAAAAAGGCATCAATATGAAGGAAAACCTAATGAATGCCCTATGGCACATATATCAACCTTCTTAGACCTTTGCGATACTATTGCTGATGGACAGAGTCTTGAATACGTCCAACTAAAAGCATTTCGTTGGTCCCTTACAGGTAAAGCATTGCAGTGGTTGGAAAGCTTATCCCCAAGTTCGCTCCACACCTAGAATGAAGTCAATGACGCGTTCCACAACAAGTTCTTCCCTCCTTCTAAGATGGCATTGATCCGACAGAAAATCACGGCTTTCAAACAAAAGTCTGGTGAGGCTCTGGCGACTGTTTGGGAAAGGTTTAAGGACCCTCTACGATCATGCCCGATGCATGGCCAACCACCGTACGTGATTCAGGAGATTATATACAATGCTCTTGATGCTGCAACCAAGGAGAAGATCAACACCTACACCTCCTATGGCTACCTTGAACTCGCTCCACAAAAGGCTTGGGAGACCAAAGAGAGGTAGGTGGAGTTCGACAACACATATGGGACTCCTGAGGCTTCCGACACATCATCATCGTCGAGGCCTGCCCCATCTATGCCCTTATATGAACCCTCCAATATAATCGATCCGGACGTGAAGGAGCAATTCCATAAAGATCAACTTCGAAAGCTCCAAAAGAAAGTGAGGTTCCTTTCAGCGAACCAAGATTGCATTAAGTGCGGATCGCAGCGGCACACCACCATCGAGTGCCCCCATGCTGAACAAGTACAACTAGCGGAGACTCAACAAGAGGCGCGCCCCATGAGGGGTGCCAATAACAAATATTGGGGAGACCAAAGGTTCCATCAAACACAAAGGAACCCGGTTAACCCTAGGGACCACCGCCTTATAGAGCTCTTGGGCACCCGGAGAGGGACCAACGGAAGGATGATCTTCAACTTGTGCTGGATAAGATAAGGCGGAACCAAGCTAAGAGTGATCAATCCAACAGTGCAATCCATTCTCAACTCAATCACCTTACCACAAGGATTGGGGAGATGGATATTTGGAAAAAGAACGTAGAGACCCAACTAGGTCAATTGGCAGCACAAATCCCTAGACCGTTCGGAACATTCCCTGGGCAACCCACTACAAATCCTAAGGGGCAATCCGGGACGGGCCATGTCGCAACCATGCAATTAAGGAGTGGCAACAAGGTACAAAAGCCACGAACGGAATCGGAGGAGAAAGCAAAAGATCCAGTCGACATCGATAGCCCAGTCGATGTCGAGGGAGACATCGATATCAACCCCCTGTTCGACACCCAGGTCGACGTCGAGGCCACTGCAGAGCCATCAGAGCCACAACAGAGGTCGAAATCGACCATCCCGGTCGATATCGACCACGTCCCAGTCGATGTCGATGTCCAGCAGACCGCTCCGACCACTGTTTTGGCCCCTCCACCAAAGAAGATGTTGTCATTCCCATCCAAGGCATTGGAGGATCCCACCAAAGGTAAGTTTAGGCGCTTCGTATAAATTCTTCAAGGTCTTATTGTTACCATTCCTCTTACAGAAGCCCTAAGCGAGATGCCCGCCTATGTGCGATTCCTGAAAGATATCCTTAGCAAGAAGCGGTCCATGGCAAAGATTGCAGAGGAGTGCTCAAAGATGGACTTCCCTGAGAAGAGGAGTGATCCATGGAAGTTTGCAATCACCGTGGGACTTGGCCAACATCGCTACAAAGCCCTATATCACCTAGGGGCAAGCGTAAGTCTTATGCCTCTCTCTATTTGGAAAAAGGTGAACATAGGAGCACTTGAACCTGTGGACATGAAACTCTATATGGCTGACAACTCATTCGTCAAGCCCACAAGTATAGTAGATGACATTCTGGTAAAGCTAGGTAAGTTCTTTGTGCCTATTGATTTCATTGTATTAGAGATGCCTGAAGATCATGTAGTACCTATTATCCTTGGTAGGCCTTTCTTAGCTACGGCTAATGCCAATATCAATGTACGTCAAGGATTACTAACTTTTACTATAGGGAACAAAGTGATAGAATTCTCTTTCAACCCGACCATGAGCGAAACAAAGCACCTGGAGCAAGTTGTCCTCTCGCCGGCTAAGGAGAAACTTAGAAAATTTTTGTTGGCGAGGATGGAAACAACAAACAGGGTCGACATCGACTCAAACAAGTCGATTTCGACTAAAAACATCGAAATCGATCCCCCTTGGTCGAAATCGAGTTTGCCAGAGTGTTGCCAGGAGCTTAAGTATGGGGTCACAGACTTCGATATCGACCCTCACATATTGATATCGACCAAAGCACTCGAAATCGACCCACCTTGGCCGAAATCGACCACCCCTCAGCCCGAGGATTTCTGTTTCGGGCCCAAACAGGTAAGCCCAGGTATGACTACCAACCCTCCTCTGTCCCTTATTGATAAATCAATTAAGCCAATTATTGATAATTCAACTAATGAGAGGGTCAAAGCTCCATGATTTGCCTACATTGCTAAAGTTAGGTCAAGAAAGAGAAGGAAAGCGCCCAAAGAAGAACATAACGATGAAGAAGCCTTGGTCGCCGAACTTAGATGCTACCAAAAGGACCTAGATGATCCAAGAGAAGGCTCAAGCTCGAAGGGTCCCTACATAAAAGGCTCGTGAAGAATTGACGGAGAAGTCGGCCTAGCGACTCAAAACTCTAGAGCTTGTACATAAATCTTTTAAAACTGAGATAATTCGTGGCTTTGTCTATACTTCTAACAAAGATTTCAGGTTTATAAGCAAAAAGAAACGACGAAAAAAAGAAGCTTCTGTAGAGGCAGTCGAAATCAACCAGGCCATTCGAAATCGACCCCCAGGGTCAAGCCATCTCCTAAAGTCGACATCGAGGACTCATGAGCAAAAAAAAAAGCAGTGGTCGATATCGACCATAATCATCGATATCGACCATCCCCTGGCAGCGCTTGACTTCATCTTTTTCCTCGACTTCGACATATGCAGTCGACATCGACACTGACATAGATATCAACTTCTGGCATCGACCCAACTTGAAATCGACCTGAATCCGTAGGTTGCGCTGTGAGTTTCTCTCTACCCTTGTTCTTCTTTTTAATACAGTGAGGACACTGTATATTTTAAGTATGGGGTGGGGGAAAACATGTCTTATGGTCATAACTTGGTTTTCTTCTTCACATTGCATTCATGTTTAAAATTTTGTTCTTAGTTGTACTTTTATAAAATGTCAAAAAAATCCAAAAAAATAGAAAAATGTCAAAAATACAAAAAATGCATGTTTATTTTTAAGTTTATTTTTAAACCCTACTCAGATGTCCTATGATGAAAACTCAATAGCTGACTTGATCATGTAAATTCTATGGCATATTTGGATGGTTTAGCCTAAGTCCTTAAAATTTTTATGTAGATTGTGAACTTGTGATGAAATTGAGCACATATGATCCTAGGCTAAAAAGCAAATCCAACAAAAATTGTCTTTGTGAGAATTTTGGCCTATAGGGAGAACATCAAAAATCCCTCCGATTTCTTGAGTGTATTTACTCTTCCTATGCATCTCTAAATGTTGTGATAGTTATTCAAAGCCAATGCATATATATGTTTATGTTTACGAGAATTAAATGATGGAGGCATCTTTTAAGCCATTTTTATCCTCTCTTTACCTACCCTGCGTTATCCCTGCTTGAAGCCGGAAAATTAGCCTGAGCCTGAAATTGCAAACTCCACAAAATTATCCCTAGCCGAATTGAGCCTGACCCCCATTTGGGAATTGAGACTTAGAATGGTTAGATCAATGCCTTGTGGAAAGAAAAGTGCATATATTCAGTTTTGAGCAAGGAAATTATGGGTTGGTGCATATTTACATTTTGTCATATTTTGTAAAAGGATTTTTGGCTCATCATATAAATGCACATATTTTTTTAGTATTTATTTATTATTTTTGTCAAAAACAAAAAGAAAAAGAAAAAAGAAAAAAGAAAAAAAAAAGAAAAAAAGAGATGTATATACGTAGTGCATGAGCCAAAGTCCTCAAGTCCTTTATTTATTTCATACAAGTGTTATATTTTTGAGAGACATATATTAGAGTTTGAAAGAAGGGTTGATAGTATGGTTTACATCTTTTAATGCATCTTTAGAGCATATTATAGAAAGATGAGTTGAGAAAGAGCATTATGGGAGATTAAGCTTGGAAAGTGCAACATTGAAGAGTTATGGTTTGGATATTGTAAGTGTTGAGATTTAGGAATCTTGATTCCCGAATTATAAAAGCACCACATAGCCAAATAATTCCATACCTTTTATTTCATACAAAGCCCCATACAACCCCGCCGAATGGAGTCTTCTTTGAAGTCTTCCATTGAGAGAAAGTCCTCCTGATAGTTCTTATTGCATTTTCATAATTGGTTGCGAAGTAGATTGTTATAAATTGCAATGTTTATGAGATTGTATATGGAATTGAGTTGAGAGTTGATCTTCATAGCCTAAAGACATGAGAGTTGAGTGCAAACACATTATCCCTGTGAGGTTGGATAAAAATTGCATATGCCTATGGATCGCCTAAATATGTGCTATGACGTTAAATTCACTTGCTTTGCTTTGCTACCACTTATGATGTTGCTTTTGACAAGGGCAAAGACTTGAAGGGTGTGTTGTAGGTGTTGGTTATTGCTTGGTTATTGCTTGAGGACAAGAAAATGTTCAAAAGAATATAAACTTGTGTAAGAATGGGCTAAAGTACAAGAAATAGAGTCTGCAAGAGTTTTGAGCTAACCATGCCGGAATTCGAGCGAAATCGAAGTCAAAACGGAGAAACCAAGGAGAGCTGAGCAGAGGTAGATATCGACCTTCAACATAGATATCGACCTTTAACATAGATATCGACCTTTGACATAGATATCGACCTCTGACGTCGATATCGACCTTCATATCGACCTCAACATAGACATCGAGTGGAGATAGACAAGTCGAGCAGGAACAGAGACCTCGATATCAACCTCTGGTGTCGATATCGACCCCTTATCTCGACAGAAGATAGACTCGATTTTCAGATGCGGATTGGGAACTTTATCTTCAAGGAGGCACGGATTTATCTTGTATTTTTAGGATAGATAGCAGCTGGAGGTTTATTTACTTTTTGCTTATAAGTTTTATCAAAGTTAGTTTAAGTTTATCAAAATAAAAGACCTATCATAATTGTTTGGATAGAGTTCATAGTTTAGATAAAAGTTACAATCCTTAGATAACGAGGATTAGTAGCCTATAAATAAAGCCCTAGGGGGCTGGCATTCAACAATCCAAGAACATCATCCATCAATCCAATTTTGAGAGTTCAATTACATTCAATAGAGTTAGAGAGAAGTTTTAGGGTTCGACGTTCGCGAAAGCCGACGTTGAGTTGTAAAGCTTCGGAGTTTATATTTTAATGCAAGTTTATTTCTTTCAATCGAAGATGAGTTCCATGATGAGAAGTGAGTTGTCCCCAAGCTCTTAAGGTCGGGGTGAGCCCGACGTTAGCCATGCGTGCTCGAGGTAAGTGTTAGATGTTGATATCATTGTGTCTATATCATCTCCTACGATTCTATGTTTAGTCCTAATCGAAAGAAAAGGGATTCATGCTAACAACTTGAGTTATAAACATAAAATTAGTAGAGACAATTAGGTTTATTTGCAAGAGTAATCCTAAGAGTTGGTGTACGGCGAAAGCTTGTCCCTCGGGTGAAATAGCACAATTGTCCATCTTATTTATCATATCGCATGCATTCGTTAACGTTGTGGTAAACCCTAATCCCAGGAGTTGCTTTTTAAATAAGTTTATATTCAGTCAGAACCTCTGTTTATTTCTGATCACCGCATCCTCATCCATCCTAAAGACTTCGGCCTTTCTTTGCCGACGAGGAACTAACCCACTGCAGGAAGACATCGATATCGACCACAGACGTCGATATCGACCACTGAGTTACGTCGACAGTTTTCTGAGTCAACGACGATCATCACTGCAGAGTTGCTGAACATCGATATCGACCCCTAGACGTCGATATTGACCACCGTTGTCGACTGGCAGACTTCTGAGCCAGTCGATTCCGTCTGCTAACATCGATATCGACCTTCCCCTGTCGATATCGACTGGTTGTTTTTGTCTCTGCAGGTCTTCTGTTGCAGAGAGCATCAACAGCCGAGGTCGACATCGAGCACTAAGGTCGAAATCGAGGCTTCTGGTCGACGTAAGACGTGAGAATTCCAACGCTACTAGGATCCCGCTGACACGCCTCCTCGTGGATCGATCCTGACTACTCTTCCACTACAACGGGAGGAAGTCTTGTAATTATTTGCATAGGCTAGGAGTCGGTTTACGTTTATACATTTTATTATTTGTAACTTAAGAAACTCGACATCCTCCTAACAACATACACTTGACAAATTCCTAAAATTTTATTGTAAATCTGGGGAAATTAACATCACTGATGGCATCTAAAACTCACCGAAATCAATTGAGGTTGTTGATAAGCTTTAAAGTGCTCATTTGTCTTTGGTAGTGGCTCTCTCTATTAGTTATTTTTTCCTCACATTTTTTTACTCCTTTTATTGAATTATGGATCTCTGAACATAATTTGGAACTTATCAGGGGTTTTTTCTTCACCCTTTCGGGCTCCTTTTTATTAAAATATGAGTCTTTGAACATGAATTGGAACACATCAGGTTTTTTTGGTACTAATTTACATGTTTTGATTGCTATTCCTAAATGTATAGGTTTAGTTCATTGTATGAATGAATTTTTTTTATTAAATATTGCCCCCAATTGTCATTGTGTTAAGCATTTTAGGATCTAGCTAAGCTATTTGAATGTAATGAATTGTCGTCATGTTTTAATGAATTGTTTTCATATGTGAGTATTAATAACTTGTAAATTTTTTGTTTGTAGCCACTCTTTGTGGTAATGGCTGGTGTAGTTTACAATCCTTAGTCTGTGAGGATCAAGAGTATTGCCTTTAACTTATGTTTTGTTGTTGAGTCCTAAATTTCTAGAAGTCATTTTTCTCCATTCAATATTTTTTTATATTAGCTTATTTGTTCTTTTATATGTCTTATAGCTTTCCATTTTTATGTAAAAAATGTAAGTTTGTAATTTTCATCCAACCATTAGCAATCCTTAGTCTGTGAGGATCAAGAGGATTGCCTTTAACTGATGTTTTTTTGTTGGATCAAGAGTATTGCCTTCAACATTGAGATTGTGTATAGACAACGGTTTAATTGTAATTGGACCAAAGTTAAAAACAGAATTTAGACAACGATTATATAGGTCATAAATAATGGTTATATGACACATAAACAATGGTTATGGTGTCCCTAGACAACAATTAGATTGCACATAAACAACGGTTATATGACACATAAGCAACTGCTATATGACACCTAAACAACGGTCATAATCGTTTATTATTGACTGTTCCAAATTTTGGACTCGCATGGACACTTGATGGATCCTCTTTGACAACAACTATAATCTTTGTCTTAAAGAACTGTTTTTATAGGTCCATCCGTTGTTTTACTTAAAAATGCAGTAACATAGACAACAGTGCAACAACCGTTGTCTATGTTCATAAATAACTGATGTCTAAGACCTTTTTTGTACTAGTGATTTTTCTCTGGCAACATCAACAACATACTGATTCAGATACTGCCCAAAAGTTAGCACTCGTAATGACAAACCTTTCCTTATATATGATTCCACCAATTCTATCAAATGTTCAACCTCCTAAAACTCTATTGATCAACAGAGCCAACATTCACTTTTCTTGGGAAGTAAAAGAATTTATTCATATCTCTAACACTTCTCAATGCAAAGAATACCTTAATGAGCAACCATTATCAACAAATAACGCAAAGATCTTCAAGGGACACATAGATAAAAAACTCTTGCTAAAAGTAGATGTGCACTAGTAAGTACATTAACACATACAAATTGGGACTATTATATTGATGTGGAATTTTTTTCTTTTTTAAAGGGGCTGAAAAACATGTAATCTGTTTACAGATTGTGAAGACAGCGAGATGGACAAACCATATTATGTAAGTAGCATGTCTCACGAAGGTTACAAAGTAAAACTCGTCTTTTGTTGGAATAAATTCAACTTCTTCAATAAATGGAAGTCAATGACTTGTAGCTTCACATTTTTTTACTGGATAGCATCACAATATCAACTATAGAAAAATTTATGCTACAGAAAGCGCCATTTGACACTCACTTATGGTAAAATTTAAGACTGTTTCCTCACCTTGAGCATTTCCACCCCTTCTTCAAAGGTAAGTCATAATGTTGTCCTCAAGTACTGCAAGTGTTAACATCTATCTAGCACAAAACTGGTTTTAGTGTGCAGCCTTGGGCACCACCAACACTTAAGATGATACTTTTTCAACGTAATAATTTACCTTTAGAGGCTCAGATGGGTATTGCTTATTGATAGCTTCCCGCTCCTTCTTGCAGTTGGTGTTCAAATCGTCAAACATAGCAATAAAAAGGCAGTCCACTACATCCATAACCTGCAAAACCATTATAAGTATTAAAAGGAATCTAACATATGCTGAATCTATGCTATTGTTGAAAGAGGAAGCAATCAGTTAAAATCTCTGAATAGTTTTCCTTCATCTCCATTTGAACATCAAGACCTATAAACTCACACAAATGCCTTTGCTGAATCTATGCTAGCTATTGAGACTGTTTTCCAGTCAATCATACACAAATCTATATTTCCTATTGGCTTCATCCTAAAATAGAAGTGTCATCAATTGTTATTATTAAGACAAACACAATGGAAAATTCAAAAACACCACAATACCAAGCAAACCAACAATATATAATTTCCATAAACACTTGGTGGGCAGCTTTAGACACCAAGATTTCAGAAAATTTGAGATCAGTCCAACTATTCTCAAGCTCCAAATCCTTATGCGATTTACCAAGTTGAATACTCAACCTATCTGAATTCAAGAATTTGCTATTACATTGACTCAAATCATAGAAGGATTTATGAATTTACCTTATGAGAAGGACTCACTCTGTCGGCGGTTGAATTTCTTCAAGGAACCGATTTCATGACTTGATTTCAGAAGTTTCAAGGCTATTCGTACTTGCCGTTCCCAAGACTCCGAGGAAGAATCTGATGCAATCAAGCATGGATCCTCGTGTATGGCTAAGCCAATTGAATCCGATGCAATCAAGCACATATCCACTGATATCAAGCACAAATTCCTCTCTCACCTTCCTCAAAACCCTAGATGCTGAATCCAATGCAATTAAATCAAGCACAGATCCTCGCATATGGCCAAGCCAATTGAAAGATCCAGATCCTCCTCCACGCGGTTGACGCCGTCTACGAGGACGGGGTTCGACTTCAAAGCGACGACACACCGGGAGGCGAGTTGATACCTTTACTAATTTCATCGATTTTAGCCTGTTTTCGATCACAATAGTTCGTTCAACATATTTAGGTTTCAATTCGTAGAAGAGAGAGTTTTGGACCATTTTGTAATTTTTTATGAAGAAATGAAAAAGATATGCGTGCAATTTATTTGAAATTATCTTGAGAAAAAGCCATTTTGGAATCCGGTCTAAACCGCTATTTTTTTCCGGTTTCACTCGTCGGTGGATCAGAAACCAAAAATCCTCTCTTTCTTGGAATCTGGTCTAAATCTGATTTCTTGAGTGTATTTACTCTTCCTACGCATCTCTAAATGTTTTGATAATTATTCAAAGCCAATGCATATATATGTTTATGTTTACGAGAATTAAACGATGGAGGCATCTTTTAAGCCATTTTTATCCTCTCTTTACCTACCCTGCATTATCTCTGCTTGAAGTCGGAATATTAGCCTGAGCCTGATATTGCAAACACCATAAAATTATCCCTAGCCAAATTGAGCCTGCCCCCCATTTGTGAATTGAGACTTAGAATGGTTAGATTAATGCATTGTGGAAAGAAAAGTGCATATATCCAGTTTTGAGCAAGGAAATTATGGGTTAGTGCATATTTACGTTTTGTCATATTTTGTAAAAGGATTTTTGGCTCCCCATATAAATGCACGTATTTGTTAGTATTATTTATTATTTTTGTCAAAAAAGAGAGATATATGTATATAGTGCATGAGCCAAAATCCTTAAGTCCTTTATTTATTTCATACAAGTGTTATATTTTTTAGAGGCATATTAGTGTTTGAAAGAAGGGTTGAAAATATGGTTTACATCTTTTAGTGCATCTTTAGAGGATATTATGGAAAGATGAGTTTGGAAAGAGCATTATGGCAGATTGAGCTTGGAAAGTGCAACATTGAAGAGTTATGGTTTGGATATTGCAAGTGTTGAGATTTAGGAGTCTTGATTTCTGAATTATAAAAGCACCACATAGCCAAATAATTCCATACCCTTTTATTTCAAACCAAGCCCCATTACAACCCCGCCGAATGGAGTCTTCTTTGAAGTCTTCCATTGAGCGAAAGTCCTCCTGATAGTTTTTATCGCATTTTCATAATTGGTTGCGAAGTGGATTATTATAAATTTCAATGTTTATGAGAGTGTATATGGAATTGAGTTGAGAGTTGATCTTCATAGCCTAAACACATGAGAGTTGAGTGTAAACACATTATCCCTGTGAGGTTGGATAAAAAATAGCATACGTTTATGGATCGCCTAAATATGTGTTATGACGTTAAATTCACTAGCTTTACTTTGCTACCGCTTATGATGTTTCTTTTGACAAGGGCAAACACTTGAAGGGTGTGTTCTAGGTATTGGTTATTGCTTGGTTATTGCTTGAGGACAAGCAAGTCTAAGTATGGGGTGTTTTGATGTACATATTTGTACCTCTTTTTATTGCATCTTTTAACTTCATATTTCATTCTATTTCCAAAGAAAAGGTTCAAAAGAATATAAAATTGTGTAAGAATGGGCTAAAGTGCAAGAAATAGAGTCTCCACAAGTTTTGAGCTAATCATGCAGGAACTCGAGCAAAATCGGAGTCAAAACGGAGAAACCAAGAAGAGCAGAAGAGAGGTCGATATCGACCTTATAACCTCGATATCGACTACAGTAAATCGACACAGAACTGAGTGTCGAGACAGACCATCACAAAGCTGAGAAAAGCACTCGATATCGACCTTACATCATCGATATCGACCTCAACATACACATCGAGTGAAGCTGACCAAGTCGAGCAGAAATGAAGACATCGATATCAACCTTACTGGTTGATATTGACCTCATCTCGACAGAAGATAGATTCGATTTCGAGGCTCAGATTGGGTATTCTATCTCTTTGAAGGCACGAATTATCTTGTATTTTTTAGATAGATAGCAGGTGGGATTTATCTATTTTTTTACCTTTAATGTTTTATCTAGTAGAATTTTATCAAAATAAAAGACCTATCCTAATTGTTTGGATAGATTTCATAGTTTAGATAGAAGTTACAATCCTTGGCTAGCAAGGATTAGTAGCCTGTAAATAAAGCCCTAGGGGGCTGGCATTCAACAATCCAATTTTATAGTTCAATTACATTCAATAGAGTTAGAGAGGAGTTTTAAGGTTTGGCGTTTGCGAAAGCCGACGTTGAGTTGTAAAGCTTCGAAGTTATAGTTTAATGCAAGTTTATTTCTTTCAATCAAAGATGAGTACCATGATGAGGTGCGAATAGTTTCCCAAAGCTCTTAGGGTCGGGGTGAGCCCGACGTTAGCCATGCGTGCCTGAGGTAAGTGTTAGATGTTGATATCGATGTGTCTATATCATCTCCTATCATTCTATGTTTAGTCCTAATCGAAAGTAAAGGGATTCATGCTAACAACTTGAGTTATAAACATAAAATTGGTAGAGACAATTCGGTTTATTTGCAAGAGAAATCCTAAAAGTTGGTGTACAGCAAAAGCTTGTCCCTTGGGTGAAACAGCGCAATTGTCCGTCTTATTTATCTTATCGCATGCATTGGTTTACGTTGTGGTAAACCCTAATCCTAGGAGTTTCTTTTCACATAGTTTATACACATAAAAACACTGTCTTTATTTTTTATCATCGCATCCTCATCCATCCTAAAGTCTTCGGCCTTTCTTTGCCGACAAAAGCTAACAACTTTGCAGGAGAAGACATCGATATCGACCACAGACGTCGATATCGACCACTGAGTTCCGTCGATAGTTTTCTGAGTCGACGACGATCATCCTGCTGAGTTACTGAACATCGATATCAACCCCCGAACGTCGATATCGACCACCTGTGTCGATTGGCAGTCTTCTGAGCCAGTCAATTCTATCTGCTAACATCGATATCGACCTTCTCCAGTTGATATTGACTGCTTGTTTTTGTCTCTGCAGGTCGTCTGTTGCAAAATGATCGACAACCAAGGTCGACATTGAGCACCAAGGTCGAAATCGAGGCTTCTGGTCGAAGAAAGACGTGAGATTTACGACGCTACTAGGATCCCGCTGACCTGCCTCCTCATGGATCGATCCTGACTACCCTTCTACTACAACGGGAGGAAGTCTTGTAATTATTTGCATAGGCTAGGAGTCGGTTTACATTTATATATCTTTATATTTGTATTTAAGAACTCGACATTCCTCCTGCTTAACAATGAGCATCTCCTTGTCCTCCTCCTTTACTTCGCCACAACTAGCAAACCAAGATGGATCAACATCCTCCGTAAAATCTGCACAACCAAGAAGCTCTCTGTAGTATCCCACAAACTCATTTGCCACTTCCATAGAAGATGTGGAAGTAGTATCATCCCTCTTTAAAATTGACACCATATGATTCTTATGTCTATTGGATCTCATAAGGGAATGGAAATACTTATTGCATTGATCACTTTGAAGAGTGTACTTAGCTATGACATCCTTTTCTATGTTGCATAAATGTTTATCATAGTTAATAAGACATCAATTTCCATTATCTCGTCGGGGCCTGAAATAAAATGTCATGGCATTTGCAATCATAATGGATTAGTTATCAATAGTTGTTCCAAGTAAATAGATGTGCATCTTTTTCATCCAGTGACATGAACATTAACAAAAATAAATAATTCACTATGTTTTACTCAGGCTAGAATGAATTTATTGCAATGGCCTTATTGTTCAATGCAGTAAATATATGAAGAACAATTAGCTTAGAAAATGAAAAGCTGCAGAAGAAGCTTGAAGATGAAAAGAAGAAATCTGACCAATATCAAGAAGCAGCCACAAATAAACAATAACTCATGGAGATGCCATAGCAGCAGCAGATCAAAACAACCCTGGATGGGCCTCCCAAAGTGCTCCACAGCCCAACCAAACGTGCATCTGGAAGGCATTGTAGGAAAAGTTGAATAAACAGCCCTCGATGGGGCTCCGAAAAAGCTCTCATGATTCAATTGAAATAGGTGGTGCCCCTACCTATCAACCAAACCGACACGTGAACCTCAAGTCATCTACATTACACAACAATCCCATTTAACATAGAGTTCGAACAAGACACGTGAACCTCAAGACACTCAATGAATCAGAAACGAAGATAAATTCTGAATCTATCTAATGAAAAAGCACAAAACTTGACAAGTTCCAGACACATGGTTTTTAAAGAAAAATAAAAATTGAAGGGTGGATTGAAGGGAGAACAAAACCAAATCAAGCTCCAGGCACATGGTATTTAAAGAAAAATAAAAATTATCAAGCAAAGATTGGAGAATACAGCAAAAAGAAGCACATATACTACAACCTTAAATTGTAAACAAACCTTACAGTATCAAAACAAGAAGTTGGTTTTAGCAGTAGCACTACTAGAGGCAACATATCATCCCAACTCTAATGGATCATCTGCAAGCACAAGTAATGACTGAAGAAAGAATCAAAAGAAACTAATGGTAAAAGGCAGTTAAGATGATACCAAAGGGAAAGCAAAAACCCTAATTAACATATTTGAGAGGAGAAGATAGTGAGACCTATTTAGGTACCATTTAAAAGCGCATAATATTATCTGGTGAGGAGAAAAAGGCAGACAGGTTCAGGGTAGGCTTCCTCTTCTACCCAAATAAGACTCGGAAAGGAACAAAAAGAGGTAGCTTTCAGAAAATAAATCATGGAACTACTTCTGCAATCCGAAAAATTACAATCAAATATAGCCAATCTGGTTTCAGGGAGAAATTTACAAAAGGCGATTGTGAACTGAACTTGGTGTTTTCCACTTTTCCAGCATTAAAGCACATCTTGCTCTTATACTCTAATTTGTCATCGGTATTCGGTAGAGAGAAGCACAATTGAATATTTTTTTAAATGGCTTCAAATATACAACCATAGAAACTTACACTGATTTCTTTGATGTATCCGACTAAGCATAAAACAAAAATCACAATCTCTAGCATCAGCCTTAAAATGAGAAGGGCTAAGAAAATCATCATCAAGCACAAAGTGCAAATCCATGGAAGGAAATCTGGATAACTTACTCATCAGAGTATTTTCAATGTCTAGTTACCAACGAACAAAAAATGAGCAAGCTCCTTTTCTCCATCTTAAACCTTACTTGTCATGCAACTTTAGCTGAAAGCATTCTTTCAATGCTCAAAGATTCCAGGATTGCATAGAGATCATGACAAACGGAATGCAAATGAGGAGATATAGCCAATGACATACCTGGAAACGTCTAGCCAGAGCTTGAACAACAGTAAGTGCATAAGGCGTTCGCGACTCCGCTTTAGCATGGCCACTTATACAATTACTATCTTGAATAGCATGCTTGAGCTCCCTCTTCATTCTTCAAAGACCTAAAGATAACAAAAATTATTTGGAAAGTAACAAAATCATTATACAAATCTCAACTTAGAAAAATGTCAAATAGACTTACTTTTCGAAATCATCGAAGATGACAACATGCAGAATGATCTCACTAAAGTTGGAAATAGCATCCAACTCCGCGACGAGACCTAAATAGAACCAATTGTAAAGAATCAGAGTATATACAGATTGACATAAAATCACTTTTTTGGCGGGATACATTTAGATAGGGATATGAACAAGAAGGTAGAGAACTAATTAATGACTTGAACTTCAAATAACTATAAAACAGTAAAAATGAAACCTACCAACCATGTGAAATAAGCCAAACAATTGTTACCGAGTCCACACCCATGAAAGTATGAAACCTAGGAAAGCATTGGATGTGAAAGAGTTGGATCAATTAAAGGGCTTACTTTATCAATGCTTCTCAAGCCTAGAATGTGTCCAAACAATGCGTCACATAAATAACAAAACACATATGAAAACAAGCAGGAAGTAATGTCAGTCATTGTCAAATAAGAAATAAAAAAAAAGCAAATTTGCTGATATAATTTTAGTCACCCCAACCTGCAATCTACAGCATATCATCTACACTAACTATTACATCTCACAAAATAAGTCTTTCATATTTCATATCACACTCATGTAGCAGCAACTAGCAATTGTAAAGGTAGACATTTGACAAGGCAAATTGATGTTAACAAGCATACTTAAAACATTTAAATCAAGCATATGAATATATAGATATTCAACCCAGTAAGAGAGAAATTAAGAAATCTTTGATGTTAATAAGCACATTCCCTGATTTCTTAAAACATTTAAACCCTTCAAAGAGATGATGAACCTTCAAAGAGAGAATCCGAACTCGACCTTAGACTTAGTAATAGAAATTAAGAAATCAGGAAGAGAGCACGAACCTTCAAAGAGAGAATCCGAACTCGAGCCAAGCAACTGGAGCCCTAATCGCCGGATTTGGACCAGAAAGTATTTTATAGATATCCAACCTAGGAAGAGAGAAATTAGAAAGTATGCTTCATTTCGTTCTCTCTTAGGGCTTCGAAAGCACATGAATCCAACCTTAGACTTCATAATAGAAATTAAGAAATCAAGAAGAGAGAACGAACCTTAAAAGAGAGAATCTGAACTCTCGTATCAAAGGAGTCAAGCAATTGGAGCCCTAATCGCTGGATTTCGATGAGGTACGACAGGCAAAGTTGAGTGCCCAAAGCGACCAAAATCCGAGCACAACGTTCCCTAGAAGCAAAATTAGGGAGAAATTATCGCTGTCGAACCGGAAGAACACCCCTTCCCGCCAACCGAAAGAGGTACCGATTGAACTCGATCGGTTGGTTTGGGTTCAAAGAGAACACAGTGGGAGAGAGGATCAGACTCGTGGTGTGGTGTGAGACTGTGTGGTTTGCTTTTGGGGATGAGTTTTATCAAATTTAGAAATAAGCGTACAGAGAGAGAGGAAGAGTCAAGAGGCTTAGATCTAGGTTTATTTTCTCAAGTATTTCAATTTTCATAAGAGCGGGTGTTCAAAATTTTGGCGGAAAAAAGGATTCGCTTATAAAAGAGATCCACTTTATTTTATGGTGGAAAAGGTTATCTTCGGTACTTTACTCCCATGGCTAAGTCATACTAAAGAGATTAAAAAACCAACTCAATGGCCATGACAGAAAACCTTGTCGTTGCTACCTGTAACGGCCCGGATATAAATATCCGGGATACGTTTCAAAGGTCGGATACCTTCGTTCGGATGTTGCAATTCAGGTACGGGTCGAGGTTTCAAACCTCTAATCAGTCGAAGTTTCATAAATTCAGTTTAACGAAAGTAAAGCGGAAATATGATTTAGATACAAAAGCCAAGGCAGAGCCGGGTCAAAACCAAAACAAAGTGGGTGATTGTCATTGGTCAAGTTAGAATATATTAGCCGGATTCTTCGATTCGCCAAAAGATTTTCCTGTCATAGAAGCATGGAGCAACAAGAGCGGTACCTAATACTATCCACGAACTCAGGCCTGGTGATCGCCTGCGGGTCCTCTGACCGCGCTGAGGCCACATAACATGCCTATGCCTAAATAAAAGATGACTAGTGCGGTACAAGATTTAAATCACACTATCATGCCCCTAGTATATATAGTATGCGGAAAAGAACTATAAAGGGCCCAAGACAATGCCAAGTGGCATATCCCTCTCCTACCTCTGCACCCCTTCCCGTTAGTGCAGACACTGGCCAGTTCGTTGCTATAGCATAACATATCCTCGTGGTGGTGCACTCACCCACGGTATCATCATATCATATCATATCATATCTTGCCCGATGGTGCTTGGCTATCATATCATGCTCATATCGACTCGATAGACTCAGGGCACCCGATGGGGCTAGGCTACCCTATGACCCTAGCAAAGACTCTAGGACTATCACAGATAACGACCGTTCTGTTTCAAACACACAAAGTAAACACATGCTCAGTTCAATGCAATCCTAGCATGATACTACATGACATGCTTTAATATGCAACAAAACTACACATTACATGACACATCAGGCAGGAGGTCCAGGTTACTGAGTAAGTCCCGTAGGATACTTACCTGTTGATGCAGAACAGCAAGATAACACAAGCAAGGGCCCAAATGCAAGTCCAAAGCAATCCAAAAGCAATACACACCTATCATCAAGTCATTTCCATAAGCTACCGGTTCGCATTCATACACACGAACTCAAGTTCTCAACATCCTCAAAACCGACCGATAGTGGAACCGTTTTTCCAAAATCTTTCCGATACGATCAAATCGACCAAAATCATTCTTTCCGTCAAACCCATTGATAAAATCATACCATTTAAATAATTCCGGCATAACTTACTTTTAAATCCTCATAAAATGCATCAATCAAATAATCCAATTAACACTATTTTAAAACAACTAAACAATATATAAAGATTAATTTTTAGAATATTGTAATTATAACCAAATACCAAAACTATAATAATATTCAAATAATTTAACACTTACTATCCATATAAACTCAAAACAAAACCATAAATATATTTATAACTCCTATCAATTAATCTCACTTTTAAAACCTTTTTAAATATATATATATATATTAATAATCTCAGAATATATAATTATATATATATATTGTCATTTTCCTAAAATCAGAAATATTAAATAAAATAACATACCAATATACACTAATATTGCATATAATATAAATATATACAACCGAAAATAAGAAAATACAACCCACAAACTCAGCCCAACCCTTAACCCAAACCGAAGCCCACGACTCGGATCCCTGGCCCAAAACCCAAGCCCAGACCCTTGATTTCCCATACCAACCCCGAGACTGTGAAAGAAAGGCCCAACCCGGATCCACAACCGGACAAATGAAAATAAAAGACAATGGGCCCCACGTGACCCCACCCGAAAGAACCAAAAAAAGAGGAAGGGAGGACCCGGGTTTGAAGGTGTTATAACCCGGATGAGGCATGGGTCGGATTTGGCCCAACTGAGGCCCAATCCTGGCGCGTCTTCCTCCTTCAACAAGAACAGAGCCCGCCGACGGAGAAACGGAAAGAGGAAGGAGGAGGAATAGCTCAGGCCTGCCGGCGGCTTTTTGGCTCGAGATTCACCTGACCCGACCGACAACCAATCCCGACCCTAACCCAAGCAAAGAGAGCAAAGCGCGAATGAGGAGGAGGGAGAAGGAGAAGGATTACCGAGGGTGTGCAATTCCGATTTCGAGGCTCGACGGCGGCGCTCCGGCTGAAATTCCTGGGCACGTCGACATCGGAGAGAGAGAGAGAGATGGAGTCGATGTTGTTGCTGGTGATGCTGCTCGGACCCGGAAGGAGGAGCTCCGTTGGTTTGCCATTGAAACAGGGCGTGCTTCCGGGTGGCTCAGTGATAAAGACGAGGGAGGTGCTGGTGGTGGTGGCTGCGATGAACGACAAGGAGGCCGGAGGATGTAAAGAGCTGCAATGGTGGCTGGAGAACAAACAGGAATGGAGGTGGGATGGTGGTTTGACGAAGAAAGGAGGAAGGTGGTGGCAGATTTGGTGGTGTTGGGGAATCTGTAAGGGGAGGTTTGTGAGTTTTCCTGAGAATGAAAGGGGAGAGAGAGGATTTCCAGGAGGAGGTAGAGTGGTATGATGCTAGTCTTGGTGAATCTGGGCTCGGAAACAGCCTCCAAAAAATGGGGTTATTTGTGAAGAAAAGAAAGAGAGTAGAGGGGAGGTAGGAGCTGGGAATCTGTGAGGGTGGTGGTTTGGTGGTGAGGTGGATCAGAATTTGCAGGGAAGAGGGCTCTTACATATCAGAGAGGATGGGCTGCAATTTGGGTAAGGAGGAGCCTGTTGTACATTGGAGGGAAGAAGGCAATTAGAGAGGGAGGGGACCAGCTCTAGCTTTGCAGAAATCCGAGGGGAGGGAGAGAGAGGGAGAGAGAGAGAGAGAGAGAGAGAGAGAGAGAGAGAGAGAGAGAGAGAGAGAGAAGGGGAAAGAATTAAAATATATGTGGTCCCAACAATACCCAATTCAAAATAGCGGAACAGATCCAAAACCCGCTCGCCCGATCAAATCCCGACAAAAACAAATTTTATCAAATGTTAATTAAATCGCAAGATAACGAAAATCAAATAAATTTCAATCAAAACCCGGAGCTTAAATGAATTTTATTAATGCTCGATCTCCGAAAATCAAAATCCATTTCTAAAACCCAATTCAAAACTATATAGAAGTTCGTTTAAATAAAATTCAGTTGCTCGAGGACGGAAATTTCAAATTTTCTAGAATCTAAATTTTAAAGTCGAACATAATTTAATATTTTAAGAAAATAATATTTTAAATTTTCCCGGTCTTTACATTCATCCACCTCTAAAAGCAAGTCTCGTCCCCGAGACTAAATTCATTTTTTTAAAACAATGGGAGGGAGTTTGAAATCGGTGAGTCTGAGGACCATGTCCAAGGATCTTGTAATCATCTCGGTTGCGTCTTCCGGGATTCTCACAATATCCTAGTCACGGTCGTGACATCTCCAATCGGCCTTGTCAAGTGTGTAATAAGCGCCCTTATCACATCCTTGCTTCGACCTTTCAGAAGTATCACAACTCTAAAGCATTATAGCGTCCGACTAGGTCTTAGCAAGCAATCTATAAGCGCCCCTATAAAACGCTTGTATCCACTTCGTGAGACGTCATAATGTAAATCCAGTTCGTAAATTCTCAAAGCGTTTCGTAAATGGAAAGGTGGTCATCTAAATCATGAAACTCGCGACTTCTTTAAAATCCTAAGTTGGCCATTTTTAAAAAAAAACCGCTCGAAATCTTCAAATTCGATGTTTAATCAAGCAACTTTACACTAAAACAAGTCAATTCCTTTCCAAATCAAGATTTTGTCAAAATCTCCCAACAACCACATCAGTTTCTCGCATATCAATCAATCAAATTCAGAAGGTAGGAGGTGGAATCATCCACCTCTAAGGGCTAATCCCATATTCTCTTCCTGGGTTCCAAAATCGAATCAATCTATGAGTCTCAATTCAATCAAGATGCATAAGCCATAAGAAATGCATAACTATATAACCATCCAATCTCCAATCAACACATCACACGACAAGTCAGGTTATTAAGATCCAGCAGAGGGGAAGGTCAATCAATATATCAATCACCAAAATATCCGCATACTCACAAAACATCATCTCAACTCATACAACGCTATATAACGATCACTTAGCAATCACGCACAAGTATCTCATATATATATACAAGCCATATTCATGCTCCAAGTCAATATTCATCAATTAACATCCCCTGATCATAATATAACATCATGCTCTCACATAGCAACATATCATTATTTCATAATTCATACAACACATCATAACATGCTTCTAGAACAACATAGTAGGATAGCAATGTATCATTATATCATGATCATACTTGTCACTGCCAACTAGATTTCAATATTGTATATCAACATGTAATATCAGGTTTATCATGGTCGCTATCTAACATCATGCCAGTACATATTAGCTAATCACATAATCAAGAAAATTTTGCACATCATACAAGTTAAAATAAAACGCAACCCCGCTCGCTCGTCCCCAACTCTCAAGCCAAAACCAATCCTCATCTAAACTCACCAACTCGGATAATATCCCCAAAGAACCCCAACTCATTTTGATACTCCAGTCTCACCCCTCATTTCACCAAGCGCTCTCACTTGCAATCCACCTCTAAGAATCCAACCCTCGTCTCTGTTTTCACACTCGAGTACACTCTCACTCTATGTCCCCAATACCCTCAAAGGTCATTTCTTACATTTCTCACACTTCCCAAGATATCACAACATCATGCCATGCTAACCACGCATCTTCAATAAAATCTTCTCGGTCACTACCTAACCAACCTATCCTAACCATACCCCTTATCCAAGATTCACCTAAGAGCTCATCGAAACCACCACGCATTGCCTCTTATAATTCCCGAACTCACTCGGTCCAACCTAAGTCAACACCCTCTTCTACAACTTTCCCTTGCCACTGTCGATCATTCTACCCGCTCAAGATCTTCTCCACTCTCTGACCACTCTACCAAAAGGACCTCACTCACATGTTAAAAGAAGAAGCAATCATGGACATTATTGCACATAAGGACTACATCATATCAACTAGCATCATTAAGCATTGCAACAAGTATCAAAAGTCTCAATTTACCGTCATGCTCGAAATTATCACATAACACCATATATGAATAAAGTCAATCCAAACTAGCAAGTTTCATCAGAACCTTATTAGATAAACAATCCAGGTTTCACAACGTTTTCAGTTCATACTCATAGGAAAGGAATTTAGATCAATCATGCTTGGCATCTAAGAGTAGCATCACATTAAGTCATCAAGGCACATTAGGATTGTAAGGCATCGAATCATATCATCATAGTCAACAGACAATCAAGCAACAACCATCACATCAACAAGCAGCTTTCAACATCAAGTCAGTGCAATATCATCATCAACCAGCTCAGAAAGGGTTAGCAATTCGAATAGAGGACGCTCCCACCTGCGAGTCATATCATACTCAACAGTCGTAATCCTCGAAGCAAGCTTGTTCCGTTGACATTATCGACCCTGAGGCCCGTGGGTTATGGGCCCACGCTTCCGCTGCGCTGCTCTATCATTATTCGACTTTTCGTTCCCTTTTTCCATGCGGTCACTCGTCCAAGGTAACGCGTAGGATTTTAAGTTAGCGGAGATAGGGGAGTGACAAGAGCGGATGACCCAATGTTTCTTTCGGAGACGGAATAGACCAAAGCTAAAGACGACATGACTAGAGACAAGACTCCGACTCGGGAATAGTAACAATGCCCTTAAGAAAGTCCATTAGGTTACAATTGTGACAAACACGCACGAATTCATCATAGAGCATATCCATCACAGTAATCCACACTAACATGTACCTATCCCGGGGCAACATTCGTATTCATATCAAAGACACAATCAAGTCCGATGGTGATGCATGTGAAACAAGCTAATATTCTAGTATTCCATGGAAACAGATATGCCTAGCAACTTCAAGCAAGATAGACGGAACCAGCAATGATCATATATTAGGGCAAGCATGGCACATAATCATATGACGAGATACATTTAGAAAGCATGAGTCCTATATGATACTAGCGATACATGAGGTGATACAAGCATAGTCAAGAGTCATTAAGAGGAGTTCAACATAATATTCACGAAACATGAGGCATCATCAAGGTAACAAGAAGGACATCATGGGTGCTAGATTATAATCATGCTAAGAACGAACCATCATAGAGTACATATATGGTACAATAGTTGTCGCATCATAGAACAAGTACAACACGTGATCATTTAGCGGGTCATATTGGAAATCATAAGTCTTACAGGATACTAATAGCACACATCGAACATGAGTACAATTAAAGTAATTCAACTAGGTTCATTCCGGTACTCATGCGTTGTGCATATGCAAAATCAGGATATAGAGTGGTGTGTGATCATGCAAGGTGTCAAGTCATACATTCATGCAAGCACGAGAGGATATCATAGAGTAATAGAGGGATACCACCGAGCGAGAACATATGAACATACTAGAATTAACCATCACGGAGAGCAAGTTGATCATCGAATTCAACATTGATTTAGTCGGGGCGAGTGGAACATTTTTAAGATGAGAGAAAAGGGAAGAGTCACACTATCAGGGGCCTAGCTTCGAGAGAGAATCAACAATAACGTAGGCAAGGTAGAATTTTCACAAGTCACAACCAAGGGCCCGACATGTTACTAAGGCTCAGTATAACATATGATACATACATGCACTTGATTGATTACTCGATACTAAGTAAGACTTCAATTCAATCATATTCCAATAATATAGAAGCATGAGCAAGTCTAACGATGTATAACACAAGTTTAAATAATGGGCAACATAATTAGAATACGGGGCATGAGTACAAATCAACACATACTAGGGTAAACATGCATTCACCAAGACTCCATTATGCCACATAATCTCCGTTCAACACAACTAACACACACAATATTAACTTGAAAATAATCAACAATAGTTAATTTGACGAATACGAAGTAGATGGGCATGATATAGATTCTTGTCACAAAAGGAATAATGAACATCGACATGTCATCATCCAGCATGATAAGGAGGTCATTTAAAAGCATTCATACCAAGAAGAGTTGATCACACTATCATGAACCTATTCACAGGGAGGACATCAATTGTACAACTTCCTAGCATATGACATATATATTCGTGCCCCAGTATGACAATGCAATATACTAAGTAGGTCATATCGGGATGATATGGCGTAACATATGTAACTCGAACTCACACAATGGTCATCATGAACATCAAACATGTAGGCACGGTTTCAAACTAAGGATCAAACTGTAGGTCAAGGAGTAGTGCATATAGAATCACACAATCATGGACAGAGCAATCAAGATAACCCGATAGGAATCCATAAGGGCAACATTGACTCTTCCTAACTGACTCGTCACCCATCTTTCCCGTGAGACTCAGATACGACTTTTATGGCAAGATGACACCGGTCGGTCGTCATAAGAATCAAGAAAGACAACCTATGAAACACTTACTTTCTAACTTGGAATGACATCAAAAGCCAACTTTCAATACTCTCCCCAAGCAACCCTCATATCCAACCATGATTTCCGAAACACTATGTTTACCAACCCGATTTCCTGTGGAGGAGACTGATATTCGAAGGGAGGACTCGATTGAACTATCAAAGGATTCATAAGGAAAGGGGCGGTTCCACAAAACTGAGCTTAACCATATAAGAAGAAGAAGGGTACTCCCGCTATCCCATTCGCACAGATCGTTCAATATTCATTCAATAGTTAGAACATAACAATCAAATCTTTAGCATATAAAGCACTCAACATAGAGTCAGTCAATGGCCATTATAACGACCTCCTTGGGACCCTCCGGACCCAGCTGTAAAGAACAAGCTAGTATTTCGCCTACCCATTCCCGACTACATCCAATAGGGATGATCTAGCGCCTTTTCTACCCACTCGATCCCTTATTAGTTGGTTCTCCTCTTTTATCATAAGCCAAGTTCACATTTAGTCCAATTGAGTTAGACATATTAAGTTCATTTTGCCCCCTTTAAAACGCTATCAAATCTTCAAAATCCATGGGCGGTTTTCCAAAACATACACCCGACCCTTGCGTACCCGAATTGCACAACCTCACTCTGATACCAACTTTGTAATGGCCCGGATATAAATATCCGGGATACGTTTCGAAGGTCGGATACCTTCGTTCGGATGTTGCAATTCAGGTACGGGTCGAGGTTTCAAACCTCTAATCAGTCGAAGTTTCATAAATTCAGTTTAACGAAAGTAAAGCGGAAATATGATTTAGATACAAAAGCCACGGTAGAGCCGGGTCAAAACCAAAACAAAGTGGGTGATTGTCATTGGTCAAGTTAGAATATATTAGCCGGATTCTTCGATTCGCCAAAAGATTTCCCCGTCACAGAAGCATGGAGCAACAAGAGCGGTACCTAACACTATCCACGAAGTCAGGCCTGGTGATCGCCTGCGGGTCCTCTGACCGCGCTGAGGCCACATAACATGCCTATGCCTAAATAAAAGATGACTAGTGCGGTACAAGATTTAAATCACACTATCATGCCCCTAGTATATATAATATGCGGAAAGAACTATAAAGGGCCCAAGACAATGCCAAGTGGCATATCCCTCTCCTACCTCTGCACCCCTTCCCGTTAGTGCAGAGACTGGCCAGTTCGTTGCTATAGCATAGCATATCCTCGTGGTGGTGCACTCACCCACGGTATCATCATATCATATCTTGCCCGATGGTGTTCGGCTATCATATCATGCTCATATCGACTCGATAGACTCAGGGCACCCGATCGGGCTAGGCTACCCTATGACCCTAGCAAAGACTCTAGGACTATCACAGATAACGGCCGTTCTGTTTCAAACACACAAAGTAAACACATGCTCAGTTCAATGCAATCCTAGCATGATACTACATGACATGCTTTAATATGCACCAAAACTACACATTACATGACACATCAAGCAGGAGGTCCAGGTTACTGAGTAAGTCCCGTAGGATACTTACCTGTTGATGCAGAACAACAAGATAACACAAGCAAGGGCCCAAATGCAAGTCCAAAGCAATCCAAAAGCAATACACACCTATCATCAAGTCATTTCCATAAGCTACCGGTTCACATTCATACACACGAACCCAAGTTCTCAACATCCTCAAAACCGACCGATAGTGGAACCGTTTTTCCAAAATCTTTCCGATACGATCAAATCGACCAAAATCATTCTTTCCGTCAAACCCATTGATAAAATCATACCATTTAAATAATTCCGGCATAACTTACTTTAAAATCCTCATAAAATGCATCAATCAAATAATCCAATTAACACTATTTTAAAACAACTAAACAATATATAAAGATTAATTTCCAGAATATTATAATTATAACCAAATCCCAAAACTATAATAATATTCAAATAATTTAACACTTACTATCCATATAAACTCAAAACAAAACCATAAATATATTTATAACTCCTATCAATTAATCTCACTTTTAAAACCTTTTTAAATATATATATATATATTAATAATCTCAGAATATATAATTATATATATATATATTGTCATTTTCCTAAAATCAGAAATATTAAATAAAATAACATACCAATATACACTAATATAACATATAATATAAATATAAACAACCGAAAATAAGAAAATACAACCCACAAACTCAGCCCAACCCTTAACCCAAACCGAAGCCCACGACCCGGATCCCTGGCCCAAAACCCAAGCCCAGACCCTTGGTTTCCCATACCAACCCCAAGACCGTGAAAGAAAGGCCCAACCCGGATCCACAACCGGACAAATGAAAATAAAAGACAATGGGCCCCACGTGACCCCACCCGGAAGAACCAAAAAAAGAGGAAGGGAGGACCCGGGTTTGAAGGTGTTATAACCCGGATGAGGCATGGGTCAGATCTGGCCCAACTGAGGCCCAATCTTAGCGCGTCTTCCTCCTTCAACAAGAACAGAGCCCACCGACGGAGAAACGGAAAGAGGAAGGAGGAGGAATAGCTCAGGCCTGCCGGCGGCTTTTTGGCTCGAGATTCACCTGACCCGACCGACAACCAATCCCGACCCTAACCCAAGCAAAGAGAGCAAAGCGCGACTGAGGAGGAGGGAGAAAGAGAAGGATTACCGAGGGTGTGCAATTCCGATTCTAAGGCTCGACGGCGGCGCTCCGGCTGAAATTCCTGGGCACGTCGACTTCGGAGAGAGAGAGATGGATTCGATGCTGCTGCTGGTGATGCTGCTCGGACCCGGAAGGAGGAGCTCCGTTGGTTTCCCATTGAAACAAGGCGTGCTTCTGGGTGGCTCAGCGACAAAGACGAGGGAGGTGCTGGTGGCTGCGATGAACGACAAGGACGCCGGAGGATGTAAAGAGCTGCAATGGTGGCTGGAGAACAAACGGGAATGGAGGTGGGATGGTGGTTTGACGAAGAAAGGAGGAAGGTGGTGGCGGATTTGGTGATGTTGGGGAATCTGTAAGGGGAGGTTTATGAGTTTTCCTGAGAATGAAAGGGGAGAGAGAGGATTTCCAGGAGGAGGTAGAGTGGTATGATGCCAGTCTTGGTGAATCTGGGCTCGAAAATAGCCTCCAAAAAATGGGGTTATTTGTGAAGAAAAGAAAGAGAGTAGAGGGGAGGTAGGAGCTGGGAATCTATGAGGGTGGTGGTTTGGTGGTGAGGTGGATCAGAATTTGCAGGGAAGAGGGCTCTTACATATCAGAGAGGATGGGCTGCAATTTGGGTAAGGAGGAGCCTGTTGTACATTGGAGGGAAGAAGGCAATTAGAGAGGGAGGGGACCAGCTCTAGCTTTGCAGAAATCCGAGGGGAGGGAGAGAGAGAGGGAGAGAGAGAGAGAGAAGGGGAAATAATTAAAATATATGTGGTCCCAACAATACCCAATTCAAAATAGCGGAACAGATCCAAAACCCGCTCGCCCGATCAAATCCCGACTAAAACAAATTTTATCAAATGTTAATTAAATCGCAAGATAGCGGAAATCAAATAAATTTCAATCAAAACCCGGAGCTTAAATGAATTTTATTAATGCTCGATCTCCGAAAATCAAAATCCATTTCTAAAACCCAATTCAAAACTATATAGAAGTTCGTTTAAATAACATTCAGTTGCTCGAGGACGGAAATTTCAAATTTTCTAGAATCTAAATTTTAAATTCGAACATAATTTAATATTTTAAGAAAATAATATTTTAAATTTTCTCGGTCTTTACACTACCAAGGGTGGGAAAATCGACTAATTTCCACGGTAACCTTTGCTGAAGCTACCATCGGTGGCTAATTTATCTTATTTTTCAGATTGAAGGCTTGCCGTGGCTAATGTCGTGGCAAAAGGGTACCAATTGCCACGCCAAGCCCCTGCCGAAGCTAGATAGTGTAGCAAATTTAATTTTTTTTTGTAGTGGATGAAATTTAGATGAAAAAAAGATATAATTTAGATAAAAAGGTATAGTTTCACAATAGAAGATAGATCAGACTTACCATAGATAAGGTTTTATGAACAATCTGACTTACCAAGATCCAAAATCAACATTCGAATTAAGATGCAGGCCGCACCATCTTTGTCTTTTAAAACATGACTTTTAGAGAATCTGGGTGTTGAGGCTCCTCTGGCGGGTGGTGTGATGAATATGTGTCTCTCAATTGCAGTGGCGAGTGCCGAGGTGTCATCGACAAGTGCCGCTTCTAGATTTCTTCTTCTTGGATCATAGCGGTGGGCACTGGTCTTTAAGCGGTGGGCGCCGATCCTAAGGCAACGGGCACTGATGTGCGCCAATTTCACCATGTTTTATGACATCTTTTACTTCGATTTTTATCCATATTTTATACTTTTAAATTGGGAAAGCATGAGATTTGTGTAGTTTATGTTTATTTGCAATATATGGAGATCTACACAAGTTCTTGTTTAATTTCGCAGAAATCGGATGCACTTTGGAGCTTAAAGGAAAGTCATGAAGACATTGGAGAAGCTAAGGAAGAGCACGAGATGGCGCAGCTGGAGAAAACGCCACTTTTCACCATTCATCATTTTGAATCAAGTTCTGTTGTCTTCATGAGAGTTGTATCCCTCAAAAAGAGCTTTCCAATGCATATTCATATGCATCAATCGGACAAATGAGGACTCAGAAAAGTGCGTTTCAAGACGGAGTAGAATGCTAAAAGCTGACAGAAGCACTCGATGTCGACCAAGCCTTGACTCGATATCGATCCAACCACTCGATATCGAGTGAACTTCCACTTGACACTACATCACAGACTCGATGTCGAGTGAAGCCACCACTCGAGATAGAAGACATGAGTCGATATCGAGTGAACCTGCAGAAGCTGTTCGACGCGTTTTGGGAGTCCGAATTCAAGGGAGATTGCTCAGCCACGAAGGGAAAATCTTTTATCAACTTTGATGAACATCTATCCTTTTTGGTTAGTTCCTATTTTACCTAGGGGAATTTTATTTCTTTTATTCATTTAAATTAGGGAACTTTTATCTTTAGATAGAATTAGATAGATGATAGATATTGCTCTTTCCTAGATTAGCTATGATTGAAGCCTATAAATAAAGCCCTAGGGGCTTGTTTTTCATGCATTCAAGCCAAGTCGTCTTCGGACGCAAATAGTTAGGAGGAAGAGAGGAGAGAGGCGAGATAGAGGAGGAGGAGGAAGGAACGAATCGTTGTAAGTTTAGGATTTTATTTTATGATAAAGTTATTTTCTTTTTATTATGTCTTGTTTCTAATTTCCTTCTTCTAGGGTTGGGGTGATCCCAGCATAGATATGCGTGTTTTATTTATGAATTTACGAATTTGTATGTCTTTATCATCTTCTATCCTATATATATAATTCTTCTACGAGAGTAGTAGGTGATCCTTATTTATGATATTGAAGCGAAAGTGATCGTATTATGAATTTGGATTAATTATCAAAAAGGGATAGTAACACTTAGGGTTTATGTGAGAGCCTCTATATTCCTAATTGTTAATAATGAAAGTTATTTTATATAAAGAATGCCTCTTTTTGTGATTTATAATCTACATATATGTTTATTGTTTCAATAATCCCTAACCTTGAAAGTTTGCATCTTTATTTATTTTATTTCATTATTTTTATTCTACACAGATTCTACTCGACACCAACCACCATTCCCTTTCCATCCCTCAACATCGACTAACTTTTATTTGATGTCAACAACAACCTCATCATCTTTTCCCGCTATTGCCGAACCCCGAAACCATCTAAACCTAGAACCACTGACTTCTCTCATGAGGACGAACCTGACTCCACTATCCTATAGCGGGAGTCTTGAATACAAATTTATTTGGTCGAGAAACCCTCTCATCAGGCACCACTTATGCAAACGTCCTATTTCTTTTTTTCCCTCTTTTTCTCATAGCTTATACCCTATAGATGATCAACACAACATATAACACATAATTCTTTTAGAAAAACTGGAGCTTTATTCATTAATATCTAATCCTAAATGCGAAAAAGAAATAAACATGCTAGTGGAGGCTTAAAACAAATGCAATAAATTGAAAAATAAACTATGGGCTGCCTCTCGAGAAGCTCCTTTGGTTAAGCGTCATTAGCTCCATGTGATGACCCCTCAGTGGGCCTCTTCTACAACCTTCTCCTTTCGATTTACTACCACCTGAGATGGTAGCTTTTCTACAGTATGTGCCTCAAGCTCTCCTATCTTCCGAGCCATTTGCTTGACCACCTTCTGCCCGGTTGTGAACTTGTCTAGAATGAGGAAAAAAACCTCATCTCGTTGTGGCTGATGGGCTCGCATTGTATTCCTAGGACGAGCCTCAAAATTCCTCTCCCTTGATATGAACCCTAAGCATTCATCCTGTTACCAAAACCTCAATAAAAGTTAGTATTGCAAGAATTTGTTATCAAACGTCGGGGACCATAGTCTCCAACGACCTTGACTTCCATAACTCTTTTCTGTAGTTGAAGGCACAGATCATTGGGATGCGATGGATCTCCACAAACCCCACAAGGTCTAGCTTGAAGTTTAGCAACCTGAGTGGATAGGCCCTTTACAATTTTTGTGAGCCTTTCCATTTTATCCTAATGGTGCAACCATGTGCTTGCAACATTGACAAGATGCACTCCTCTTACTAATTAAGCCCGTCCATAATGATGAGAAGCATTAGCAAGCCCATTAATTATATTCATAGCCTCCTCAAGTGTCTTTGTCTAACACGTCTTCTCCATTTGTAGCATCGATGGTATTCCTCTTTTGGTCTACCAAACCATCGTAATGATACAGTACAAGATCATCCTCCACAATGCCTTGATGTGAGCAACTACCCTTGAGTTTATTTAAGTGTTCGATGTACTCATAGAGAAAGCTGGAAATTACCCGATGCATGAGATCTCTTTTTTGACATTATTGCAATGGGTGGCTGGAAAATATTTGTTGAGAAATGCTTTCTTCATCTCCATCCACGTCCTAATGCTTTCCATTGGGAAGTAGTAAAAGAAGTCATTTGCAATGTCCTTGAGGATGAAAGAAAACACACTGAGCATCATCTGGTCATCCGTCATACATGTAGGTCATAGGCGATGGCATATTGATGTGAACTCTGCCAGATGCTTTTTAGGATCTTCTCTGCTTCTTCCATGGAAACTAGGTGAAAGGGATGCCTAATTCAATTTAAACTCAAACTTTGAACCTTCTGAGAGATCTAGGAGCTTAATGGCTAATGGTTGGAAACTGAGATCGAGCTCTTTGAGATATCACAATGTCCTTCTTGGTGAGAGGATTGCTACCATCTTGCTTGAATGCTTTTTCCTTAAACTAGAGAGAGTCTTTTCTGTTTATGGATCACAAGTAATTGTAGAATGATTAGTAGAATGTATGTAAATCATACAAGATGCCTCACACAATTGTTAACTAACACACTTAAAAAAATCGACACTCCCTGACAACGGCACCAGAAATTTGGCAGACATTAAATGTCGTCGTTTAAAATCCCCAAATAGTAATACCCAAACTCACTAACTAACTAACATGTAGTATAGAACAAGCAAGGGGTCGATCCTAAAGAGAGCGCATATAACTTTTTAAATATGTTTGTAGACAAAACAACAAAGTGACAATTCAATATGAAAGCAATAAAGAACTAAACTAGAACTAATTAATTGGTGAGTAATAATAGTGATGATGATATATTTTCACTCACATTCGCAACAATTGTAATTCCATGGTCATGGAGTCGTTATGCAGATTGGTTATATAATTATTCTAGTGTTAGTTTAAGCACATAAATAAATGGACCAAACTTGCTGATAACACCATCTAAATCCCTAAACCATCGCATGGAGGGCGAGTAGCAATAAGTCCCTAACACCTAGTAAATAAACATCATCTCTCATGTCTCGTTGACTTCACACCTAGTTGTCAACCCAAGCATTACTTACACTAAAAGAGATAAGCTTGACCTGACAATTCTCCTACATCATTCAAGAGTTTCTACCCATGTTCTGCATGAAGTGCTGGCTTCTTATAGACTAAGGCCTTCAATAGTGGAATGAAGCTATAATCCTACGGGGTTGAACCATCCCCGGGAACAAAATGGTGTCCGGAATCTTGTGAGGGAACGATGCTAAGGTATGTGCCATTCTTGAAACTAAACTCCATGAGGGTAGCTTTAATCTTGATAATTTCTTGAATAATTGTTTCTTTGGTTGGAATTTTGTCTCTAACTTCCAACTTGATGAAAGAGGTAGAATCCTTGTGGTTTGGGATCCCTCTTTTATTTTGTTGGAGGTTATTGAGATAGGAGTCCAACACATTGCTTGTTTTGTGACTAACAAGTCCACCGATGATAAGATCAGGGTTCGTTTTGTTTATGGTTTACACACGGTAGTCCATAGAAGAGGGATGTGGCCGAGTGTTTCTAACACTTTATGCAGCCACCCCTTGCCTTGGATGGTTCTTGGTGATTTTAATTGTGTCATGAGGCATGATGAGAGGATGAATGCAGAGCCGGTTAACATGTATGAGTGCCGAGACCTCCTTGAGGCTTGTGATAGCCTTGGCCTTCAGGATGCACCCTACACTAGCAAGAACAAGTTCACTTGGTTCAAGGGAGGCAAATAGAGCAAAATTGATCGGGTACTCCTTAACCATGAATGGATTAATTGCAATATCTTTTGTCATGTGAATTACCCCGACTTGTGAGGCCTCACGGACCACAAGTCGGCTATTGTGTCTGTTCGTATATGGGGAAGGGGTATTCGTGCAATTCAAATATTCAAAGATAATTCACAACTAGGCTAACTCCCTGTCCCAAACAAATAATACAAGAATCCCTCCCAATGTAGTGGTAGGGTAATTCAAGATCAAATCCATGAGGAGGTATGCCAGCGCTTCCCTTGTTGCAATCACGATCAAGCTTTCAACCTCAGAAGACACTCGATATCGATGTGTCTGGTCGATATCGACCTCAGTTCTGGTCCATTTCCAGTAGAGTTCCTGCAGAAGACAAAAGCAGCAAAGTCGACGTCGAGACAGACCTCGATATTGACGTTAGACCTCGATATCGACCTTTACAGTCGATTTCGATGTTTGTCACATAAATTGTTTTTCGTAACCTATTGTCGGAAATGTTTCCGAATAATGTAGAATGGTAAAGAAGGATGATCAGAACAAAACTAAAACTTTTATATGAATTCAATTAATTAAAAGGCTTCCAAAGTCGAGGTTTCATGCCACAACGATAACAATGCAAGTTTGAGGCTAAAGTTATGAAATTTAATGCCTTTTCGTCAAATAACTTTCGTTACCAACACTTAGGTGATTAGAGGCTCTCGCATAGTTCCTAAGAGTTACTATCCAATTCATGAGTAATCCAAGTTCACAATATGAGTGGCTTTCACTTCAATAATGCAAATGATGAATCTCCCTAACTTTCGCAAAGGATCATGCATAAGATAGAAGATGGAATCGCATAAAAGTCATACCTTTGATGCACTTACCCTACATCGCTATCGTCGGGCTCACCCCGACCCTAGAAGTGGGTTGACTACTCACTTCTCATCATGCAACTCATCATCATCATTGAAGGAAAACTACTTTATAATTGGAAAATAAAGAAATTACAACCGAACAAGCCAAATCTCCGCTCTCGCTTCCACCAACTCAATTCGGCTCTCCTCTATCTCTCTCTCTCTCTACTAATTCTTTGCGTTCTATGTGTTTGAATAACTGAAATTGAATGTGTGTTGAATGCCTAAACTCAGCCCTAATGGCCTCTAGATATAGATATCGAACTTTGCTATCCAAAGGCTCGAAACTTTATCTTTATTCTCTAAGATAAAACTTAAATAAAGTAAAAACTAAAAGTTCCATGGTAAAAATAGCTAAAGTGATAGCTCTGATGTTGAAGATAAGAAATCTCGACTTTTGGATAGACGTGCAAGCTTCGGATAGAATTCTATCAAAATCTGAGTCGGATTCTTCTGCTGGGCAACATCGATATCGACCTTCAGACGTCGATATCGATCTCTATGAAACTCTATCTCGAGCTCTCCTTCTCCTACTCGGATTAGCACTCGACTTCTATCTTTTAGCTCGATCTGGCCACTCGATATCGACCATGATCCTCGATATCGACCTCTCTGGTGTCGACATGCTTTGTTCATTTCTTCTGCTCGATTCCTATGTCTCTGATGCACTCGATGTTGAGGTCCCCAGTCGATTTCGACTTCTTTAGAAGACTTCGAGTTCTTTTTCCACTCTTCCAAATTTGTCCATTTTTATCCTGTTTTCTGCGAAATCACATAGAAACTCATGCATACCCATATATTTGATATTAAAGGATATATTACACTAATCCAATGTTTTCCCATTAATATGCATGCAAAAGAATGATAAAATGGACTTATATGTGCATACAAAATATAGCAATTTGCGCGCACATCAAACACCCCATACTTAAGCTTGCTTTTCCCTAAGCAATACCTTTAATGGTTATTCAGGGGAAGAATGTAAACTCTCAACATCATAGATTTATTTTTCATATGTCCGTACAATCAATTGCCATCCTCGATAAGGTACTTATGTCAACCAAGTCCATGCCTGTGCATAAAAGCAATTTCATACTCATAAAAGGAGGTTTATATGCAAAAACAATGTCAGCGACATATCATTAATAATCAAGAGGACTTTTACAAGCTTGTGAGAAATAGATTGGTAAAAGGCTAAAGGCGAGCTAATATTTGGCCATGTGGTGTTAAATCCGAGGAAACATACTTTATTTTCAAAACATTCCACATTCCTTCTTCATAATGTCTCACCTTTCACTCATCGCTCAATGCTTTTATTCAATATAATGCTTTTACCTCTCTAACCTTAGCACTGCCTTCTCGCGAGTCGCAAACATGGGTGTCATGAATGACCCCGGATACTTAGTACTTCGGACTCCTCACCTTGCGTCCCATCTCGTTGAACTAACATCTCAACGAGCAGGGTCAACCTAGCTTTATCTCATGAGGTGAACGAATTTTTTCTCGCTCATTAAATTTTCCATAATTCATAAATTCTTTCATTCCTGCCAACAACTTCATAAATATATGCACAACTCCATATAACAACTCCAAAGATGACATCCATTTTCAAACTTGTCCCCGGATAGGGTGTATGGTATAAAATGGGAAATATGTATATATGTGGAGCAATAATAATAATGATAAGGCTCATATATGGCTTGTGACTTTTGCAAATATGCATACGTAAGGCTAGGATATGAACTTGTATATGTAAGCACTTTGTATGGAAATTTCATAAAAAGTCCTCCATCATCTTATCATGCACATGTCAAAAGCAACTTCAAATTTTTCATCTCCTTTATTTTTTTCTTTTTTCACTTCATTGGGACTTCCCTTGACTAGGCAATTTCATGTTATATCTCTAATGAATCTAATTTTGCATCATAGAGCTCTTTTTTATAATTCAATGACTCTTTCTTTTATTTTCAATTTTTGATGGGGGTCATTTTTTTCGAAATAAAATATAAACTAAGTATGCATTAAGATAAATATGCAAATCTAAACTAAGTATGAATATGCATAAAACTATGTTCCTAAAGTATGCAATAGCTTGTTAAATATGCAAGTAAGCCTTTCCCCCACCCCATACTTAAAGTTTACAGTGTCATCACTGTATTAGAACTAGGGTTGAGAAAAACTTACTAAACCATCACAAATTTCAGGAGTCAAAGAAGACAGCAGGCATGGTCGATATCGACCTTTCAACATCGATATTGATGTTTCTCATCGATTTCTGGCTCTAGCTTCAGGGTGATCTGGCCTCGACCACAAGCTCATCTAAATAGACCATAAGGTCGATGTCGATCTCTAACATCGAAATCAATGTCTTTTCTGTGTGCTTTTCTCTTTCCTGCAACTTGTTAAAAGTAAAACCAAAGCAATGCAAAACAATAAAGTGTAGTGTCTCAAACCAAAGTAAAACTGTCTAAAATCAAAACTAAGTCTTTGTTACATACTCTAGACTTTTAAGTCGCTAGGCCGACTTCTTCCTTTGCGCTTCTCAAGGCGGCATCTGTAGAGCCCATATGGCTTGGGCCTCAAATATTACTCCTTTCTTGTCACGCAGCTGCATTCCGTCGGGATGGGTCTGATTCACCGTGAATGGTCCCAAATTATTTTCTTTGAATCTCGTAGGGAACCAATGGTCCTTGGATTTGGCAACATAAACCTTGTCTCCTATCTCATATTTGCTCGAATCATCATCGGATACCCTACATAAGCGCACATGTCAAGGCACACCTCTTCCAAATAATGATAGATCTTTAATTGTAATGGAACAGGAGGAATCCGTACCTTGACTTACCTTCTTATCCGTCTGTGGCTCAGGTCAACATCGATGTTCAGTCCTCGATATCGAGGTTTGTTGTACTCCTAGAGGATCAGTCGATTTGGAGTGTTTCTGCTCGATATGACCTGGTCGATTTCGACCCTCAGTGGTCGATATCGAGGTCTCTATTCCTCCTTCCTCAGCTTCAATGGTGGTCGATTTCTTCACTAGGGCATGGTCGATATCGACCTTAGACATCGATTTCGATGTTCCTTCTTCTCCTCCGTCGACCCCATACTTATGACCTGACACAGAATCTTGAACATTATTAGTCGATATCGACTTACCTGGGTCGATTTCGATGTTCTATTTGGCTCCTTCGTTCAAGATTGCCACAACCTCCTCCACTTGGGCTTCTATGGCCCCCTTTTCAAGCTCTTCCGGTGTCATACTCCTTACTTTGGCTTCCCCTCATGCAATGTAGACACCATTTATGGCTTTTATCTCCATTGGCCCTTGAGTTTTCACCGTCTTGTTGAAGGCATACTCTATCACCTCGTCACTAATTGTGAATGAGAGCAATCCTTTCTTCACACTAATGTTGGCATCGACAGTTGCTAGGAATGACCTACCTAAAATAATGGGACAAGCAGGGTCCTCCGCTATATCAACAACTAAGAAATTAGCAGGGACAAAGAATTTACCTATTTGTACTGGCACATCCGTCACTATCCCAGTTGGAATTACTACCGTATTATTTGCCATGTATAGTCTTGCATCAACGGGCTCCAGAGAACCTATCTTTACCTTGTGCCATATGGTTAGTGGCATCATGCTAACGCTAGCGCCCAAGTCAACTAAAGCATTAAATTTGAATTGACCTAAACCTATAGCGATAGAAAACTTACCTGGGTCCGCCCGCGTTTGTGGTAGCTCCAACCTGTTGCACTCCTCTGCGATCTCAGAAAGCGATCGCTTCTTACCCAATACGTCCTTAAGGAACCTTACATAGGATGGCATCTCATGAAGTGCTTCGGTGAATGGTATAGAGACATTGAGTCCTTGAAGCATCTTCACGAACCGTTGGAACTTCTTTTCCGCTGGGTCCTTAATCACCTTTCTTGTTGGGAATGGCAACACCTTCTTCCTTACCGCGACTGTAGTGAGGTCGACATCAACATCAGTAGGGTCGACATCGTCTGGAGGAGTCAATTTCTGTGGTGACACAGCATCAGGGTCGACATCGATAGGAAGGTCGACATCGACGTTACCTTGGTCGATATCGACAAGGGGGGGTCGATATCGATGTCTGTTCTGGCTCCTTTTCCTTCGCCTTTTGCTCGGGCGTTTGTAATTGACGCTCACTCCTTAGGTTCACTACCGCAATATGTATAGTGGTTTTGCCCTTTTGGTTGGGCACAGTGGTTCAAGGGAATGATCCTGACGCTTTGGGTATTGCCTCCGCCAATTGACCCATTTGGGTCTCCATGTTGCGCTTGCAAATGTCGATCTCCTCAAGTCTAGAATTGATGCCCTGTAACTAAGTATGGACGGAGTTGTTTGCTTGTTTGAACTCATCATGGTTCCTCCGCATCTCATCAAGAATGATTTGCAGGTCATCCTTCCTTGTCTCCCGCTCAGGGTGCCCTGGTGCTCTATATGGAGGGGATCCCTTTGTTGATAGAACCTTTGGTCGCCCCAATATTGTTGATTGCCCCCTCCATAGGAACCTCTCGTCCACTTGGCTTCGTCATGTTGTTCCGCCATAGATACTTGCTCAGTTTGTGGACATGCACTAGTGTTATGTCTTGTTGAGCCACATTCCTGACAAGTCTGATTATTGCTCAGGAACCTGACTTGCTTTTGAAGGTGGCGTCGCTGATCGATGTGGAAATGTTGCCACACATCAGGATCTACTTCCCTTGGAGGCTCATATAATGACATTGATGGGGCATGCCTTGCATCATAGGCTGCAGCAGTCCCATAGGTGTTATCAAAGTTCACGAGCCTCTCAATGGTCTCCCAGGCCTCCGTTGGTGTAAGCTCAATGTACCGATAGGAGGTATATGAATTGATCCTCTCCTTATTTGGCACATCAAGGGCGTTGTAAAATATCTCTTGGATGACATATGGAAGTTGCCCATGCGTCGGGCATGATCTCAGCAAGTCCTTAAATCGCTCCCACGCCTGTGCTAGTGTTTCACCTGGCTTTTGTTTGAAAGTCATGATCCTTTGTCGCAGCATCGCCATTTTAGAAGGTGGAAAGAACTTATTTAGGAATGCATCCTTCTCCTTCGCCTATGTTCTCAACGAGCGTGGAGCCAAACTCTCAAGCCATTGTAATGCCTTCCCTGCCAAAGACCATCGAAAAGATTTTAGTCTCACATACTCTAAATTTACTCCATCAGCAACTGTTTCACATAAATCCATAAAAGTAGAGATGTGTTGCAATGGGCATTCATTAGGTCTTCCTTCAAAAGTATTTCTTTTTATTTCAGAAAGGAAGTTAATTTTAATTTCATAATTGGAGTGAGGAATTAAGATAGCGGATTCAGGAACGTGAATCGGCGGATGCATGTATTGCATCGCCGTCTGTGGATACCGATTGAGCCGCTCTTGGGCTTGTTTGCACGCATCCTCCTCCCTATCAGCACGAGCTCGCTCTGCAGCAGCGGCGGCCTTCTCAGCAGCGATTGTAGCATTACGGTCCTCGATCTCCTTCCTCAACCGCTCTATGGTCTCAGCCTGCATCTTGTTGTCAGCCATGATGCGAATTGCTTTGTTGCGAAGATGGAAGAAACGTTCAGGCTCATTGATGAGTTCCAGGATAGGTCCGCGATCAAAACGTCGTATAAACCTACAAAATAAACTCATAAAAGATCGTGAGAAAACTTAGGTGGCGATTGATTGCCTCCCCGGCAACGGCGCCAATTTGCTCGTATATGGGGAAGGGGTATTCGTGCAATTCAAATATACAAAGATAATTCACAACTAGGCTAACTCCCTGTCCCAAAAAAATAATACAAGAATCCCTCCCAATGTAGTGGTAGGGTAATTCAAGATCGAATCCACGAGGAGTTATATCAGCGGTTCCCTTGCTGCAATCATGATCAAGCTTTCGACCCCAGAAGACACTCGATATCGATGTGTCTGGTTGATATCGACCTCAGTTCTGGTCGATTTCCAGTAGAGTTCCTGCAGAAGACAAAAACAACAAAGTCGACGTCGAGACAGACCTCGATATCGACCTTTACAGTCGATTCCAATGTTTGTCACATAAACTGTTTTTCGTAACCTATTGTCGGCAAAGTGTCCGAAGAATGTAGAATGGTAAAGAAGGATGATCAGAAACAAAACTAAAACTTTTATATGAATTCAATTAATTAAAAGGCTTCCAAATTCGGGGTTTCATGCCACAACGGTAACAATGCAAGTTTGATGCTAAAGTTATGAAATTGAATGCCTTTTCGTCAAATAACTTTCGTTACCAACACTTAGGTGATTAGAGGCTCTCGCATAGTTCCTAAGAGTTACTATCCAATTCATGAGTAATCCAAGTTCACAATATGAGTGGCTTTCGCTTCAATAATGCAAATAATGAATCTCCGTAACTTTCGCAAAGGATCATGCATAAGATAGAAGACGGAATCGCATAGAAGTCATACCTTTGATGCACTTACCCTACATCGCTATCGTCGAGCTCACCCCGACCCTAGAAGTGGTTTGACTACTCGCTTCTCATCATGCAACTCATCATCATCATTGAAGGAAAACTACTTTGTAATTGCAAAAGAATGAAATTACCATCGAACAAACCAAATCTCCGCTCTCGCTTCCACCAACTCAATTCGGCTCTCTTTTCTCTCTCTACTAATTCTCTGCGTTCTATATGTTTGAATAACTAAAATTGGATGTGTGCTGAATGCCTAAGCTCAGCCCTAACGGCCTCTAGATATAGATATCGAACTTTGCTATCCAAAGGCTCGAAACTTTATCTTTATTCTCTAAGATAAAACTTAAATAAAGTAAAATCTAAAAGTTCCATGGTAAAACTAGCTAAAGTGATAGCTCTGATGTTGAACATAAGAAATCTCGACTTTTGGATAGACGTACGAGCTTCGGATAGAATTCTATCAAAATATGAGTCGGAATCTTCTGCTGGGCAACATCGATATCGACCTTCAGACGTCGATATCGACCTCTGTGAAACTCTATCTCGAGCTCTCCTTCCCCTACTCGGATTAGCACTCGACTTCTATCTTTTAGCTCGATCTGGCCACTCGATATCGACCGTCATCCTCGATATCGACCTCTCTGGTGTCGACATGCTTTGTTCGTTGCTTCTGCTCGATTCCTATGTCTCTTCTGCACTCGATGTCGAGGTCCCCAGTCGATTTCGACCTCTTCAGAAGACTTTGAGTTCTTTTTCCGCTCTTCCAAATTTGTCCATTTTTATCCTGTTTTCTGCGAAATCATATAGAAACTCGTGCAGACCCATATATTTGATATTAAAGCATATACTACACTAATCCCATGTTTTCCCATTAATATGCATGCAAAAGAATGATAAAATGGACTTATATGTGCATAGAAAATATAGCAATTTGTGCGCACATCAGTGTCTCTTTGTAGGAATGATGGAAAAAGGAAGCACACTTTCAAGTACTTGAACATGTGGAGTGGGCATGATAAGTTTGGAACCCTTGTAAAGGAGAATTGGTTTGAATCTTGGAGGGGATCCTACCAATTTCGACTTTGCAAGCTCCTAAAAAGCTTAAAAGGCCGCTGAAATCCTTTAACTCAAAGGAGTATGGACACATTTCGACCAAGGCTAAGGAAGGAAATGAAGCACTCAATGTTTCCGTGATGAATGCAAGGCTAGACCCGGAAAATTCAGCAACTTGGGAAGCTCTAAGGAGGGCTAAAACTAAGGCGGAAAGACTCAATAATGCGGAATATAGAGAATATTCCCTAGTCAAGTAAAAAGATACTCTTGACAAACACAAAAAAGGAAACTCTAAAGCCCAAATTTTATTATCCCGAAGGTACTGGTCTTTTTTAGGTAATGCAAGTTCTTGGATTTGATACCCATGCTTTCACACATTTTCGGGATGAGAGGAAGTGAAGAAGAATTCAGGTAATGCTTTGACATTACATAACTTGCCTTAAATAACCATTTTTCTTGACTGAGAATGTTAATAGGAGGACGTCGAGTATCTCAAATACAAATAATAAGATGTATAAATGTAAACAGACTCCTAGCCTATGCAAATAATTACAAGACTTCCTCCCGTTGTAGTGGAAGGGTAGTCAGGATCGATCCACGAGGAGGCGTGTCAGCGGGATCCTAGTAGCGTTGGAAATCTCACGTCTTGCGTCAACCAGAAGCCTCGATTTTGACCTTGGTGCTCGATGTCGACCTCGGTTGTCGATCCTTTCTGCAACAGAAGACCTGCATAGACAAAAACAAGCAGTCGATATCGACAGGGGAAGGTCGATATCGATGTTAGCAGACGGAATCGACTGGCTCAGAAGACTGCCAGTCGATACAGGTGGTCGATATCGATGTTGAAGGGTCGATATCGATGTTCAGTAACTTAGCAGTGATGATCGTCGTCGACTCAGAAAACTATCGACAAACTTAGTGGTCGATATCGACGTCTGTGGTCGATATCAATGTCTGCTGCTGCAAAGTGTTAGCTTTTTGTCGGCAAAGAAAGGCCGAAGACTTAAGGATGAATGAGGATTGCGATGATCAGAAATAAAACAGTGGTTTTAGGAGTATAAACTATGTAAAAAGCAACTCCTAGGATTAGAGTTTACCACAACGTTAACCAATGCATGCAATAAGATAAATAAGACGGACAATTGCGCTATTTCACTCGAGGCACAAGCTTTCCCTGTACACCAACTCTTAGGATTACTTTTGCAAATAAACCTAATTATCTCTACCAATTTTATGTTTATAACTCAAGTTGTTAGCATGAATCCCTTTTCGTTCGATTAGGACTAAACATAGAATCGTAGGAGATGATATAGACACAACGATATCAACATCTAACACTTACCTCAAGCACGCATGGCTAACGTCGGGCTCACCCCAACCCTAAGAGCTTTGGGGGACTACTCGCACCTCATCATGGAACTCATCATTGATTGAAAGAAATAAACTTGCATTAAACTATAAACTCCGAAGCTTTACAACTCAACGTCGGCTTTCGCAAACGCCAAACCTTAAAACTTCTCTCTAACTCTATTGTATGTAATTGAACTCTAAAATTGGATGATTGAAAGCCAGCCCCCTAGGACTTTATTTATAGGCTACTAACCCTTGCTAGTCAAGGATTGTAACTTCTATCTAAACTATGAACTCTATCCAAACAATTAGGATAGGTCTTTTATTTTGATAAAACTTAAACTAACTTGATAAAACTTAAAGGTAAAAAGTAGATAAATCCCAGCTGCTAACTATCTAAAAGTACAAGATAATCCGTGGCCTTGAGGAGAAAATTCATAATCCGAGTCTCGAAATCGGATCTATCTTCTGTCGAGATAAGGTCGATATCGACCACAAAGGTCGATATCGAGGTATTTATTTCGGCTCGACTTATTCTTCTCCATCGATGTCTATGCTGAGGTCGATATCGATGTCGGGTGATCGATATCGAGTGCCTTCTTGGTTGGTCTGTGTGGTCTATCTCGACACTCAGAAGGTGTGTCGACAACTATGGTCGATATCGATGTTTAAGGTCGATATCGACCTCTGCTCAGCTTCACTTGGCTTCTTCGTTTTGACTCCGATTTCGCTCGAATTCCTGCATGGTTAGCTCAAAACTTGTGCAGACTCTATTTCTTGCACTTTATCCCATTCTTACACAAGTTTATATTATTTTGAACCTTTTCTTTGGAAATCGTATGAGATAAGAAGTCAAAAGATGCAATAAAAAGAGGTACAAATATGTACATCAAAACACCCCATACTTAGACTTGCTTGTCCTCAAGCAATAACCAAGCAATAACCAACACCTACTACACACCCTTCAAGTCTTCGCCCTTGTCAAAAGCAACATCATAAGCGGTAGCAAAGCAAAGCAAGTGAATTTAATGTCATAGCACATATTTAGGGGATCCATAGGCATTTGCAATTTTTTATCCAACCTCACAGGGATAATGTGTTTGCACTCAACTCTCGTGTGTTTAGGCTATGAAGATCAACTCTCAACTCAATTCCATACACAATCTCATAAACATTGCAATTTATAAAAAAATCCACTTCGCAACCAATTATGAAAATGCAATAAGAACCATCAGGAGGACTTTCGCTCAATGGAAGACTTCAAAGAAGACTCCATTCAGCGGGGTTGTAATGGGACTTGGTAAGGAATTAAGGGTATGGAATTATTTGGCCATGTGGTGCTTTTATAATTCGGGAATCAAGACTCCTAAATTTCAACACTTGCAATATCCAAACCATAACTCTTCCATGTTGCTCTTTTCCAAGCTCAATTCTCCATAATGCTCTTTCTCAACTCATCTTTCCATAATATACTCTAAAGATGCACTAAAAGATGTAAAACATACTATCAACCCTTCTTTCAAACTCTAATATTCCTCTCAAAAATATAACACTTGTATGAAATAAATAAAGGACTTAAGGATTTTGGCTCATGCACTATATACATATATCTCTCTTTTTTTCTTTTTTTTTTCGGATTTTTTTTTACGAAAATAATGAATACTAAAAAAAACATGTGCATTTATATGGTGAGCCAAAAATCCTTTTACAAAATATGACAAAATGTAAATATGCACCAACCCATAATCTCCTTGCTCAAAACTGGACAATATGCACTCTTCTTTCCACAAGGCATTAGTCCAGCCAATCTAAGTCTCAATTCCCAAATGGGGGTCAGGCTCAATTCGGCTAGGGATAATTTTGTGGAGTTTGCAATTTCAAGCTCAGGCTAATTTTCCGGCTTCAAGCAGGGATAATGTAGGGTAGGTAAAGAGAGGATAAAAATGGCTTAAAAGATGCCTCCATCATTTAATTCTCGTAAACATAGACATATTTTTGTATTGGTTTTGAATAACTATCACAACATTTAGGGATGCATAGGAAGAGTAAATTTACTCAAGAAAGCGGAGGGATTTTTGATGTTCTCCCTTTAGGCCAAAATTCTCACTAGGACAATTTTTGTTGGATTTGATTTTTAGCCTAGGATCATATGTGCTCAATTTCATCACAAGTTCACAATCTAGATAAAAATTTTAAGGACATAGGCTAAACCATCCAAATATGCCATAGGATTTACATGATCAAGTTATATATTGTGTTTTCATCATAGGACATCTAAGTAGGGTTTTAAAATAAACTTTAAAAGTAAACATGCATTTTTTTTGTATTTTTGACATTTTTCTATTTTTTGGATTTTCTGGCATTTTATAAAAGTAAAACTAAGAACAAAAATTTAAACATGAATGTAATGTGAAGAAGAAAACCAAGTTATGACCATAAGACATGTTTTTCCCCCACCCTATACTTAAAATATACAGTGTCCTCACTGTATTAAAAAGAAGAACAAGGGTACAGAGAAACTCACAACGCAACCTGCGGATTCAGGTCGATTTCAGGTTGGGTCGATGCCAGAAGTCGATATCTATCTCAGTGGTCGATGTCGACTGCATCTGTCAAAGTCGAGGAAGAAAATGAACACAAGGGCTGCCAGGTTGGCGTAGATATCGATGATTATGGTCGATATCGACCTCTACTTTTCGCTCCTGAGTCCTCGATGTCGACTCCAGGAGATGGCTTGACCCTGGGGGTCGATTTTGACTGGCCTGGTCGATTTCTACTGCCTCCGCAGAAGCTTCTTTCCTTCTTCGTCGTTTCTTCTTGCTTAGAAATCTGAAATCTTTGTTAAAAGTATATATAAAGCCACGAATTATCTCAGTTTCAAAAATTTTAAAATCCAAAAAATCTGAAAAACCATCTATGAAAAATTTAAAGGTTTTATGTACATGCTCTAGAGTTTTAAGTCGCTAGGCCGACTTCTCCGTCAATTCTTTATTAGCCTTTAACGCAGGGAACCTTTGAGCTCGAGCATTCTCCTGGGTCATCTAGGTCTTTTTGGTAGTAGCTAAGTTCGGCGACCACAACTTCTTTGATGTTAGGTTCTTCTTTGGGCGCTTTCCTTCTCTTTCTTGACCTAACTTTAGCAATATAGGCAAACCATGGAGCTTTGACCCTCTCTTTAGTTGAATTATCAATAATTGGCTTAATTGATTTATCAATAAGGGACAGAAGAGGGTTAGGAGTCATACCTCGGCTTACCTATTTGGGCCCGAAACAGAAATCTTCGGGCTGAGGGGTGGTCGATTTCGACCAAGTTGGGTCGATATCGACCTCTGTGACCCCATACTTAAGCTCCTGGCAATAATCTGGCATACTCGATTTCGACCAAGGGGGGTCGATTTCGATGTTTTTAGTCGATATCGACTGGTTCCAGTCGATGTCGACCCTGCTTGCTGTTTCCGTCCTTGCCAACAAAAATTTTCTAAGCTTTTCCTTAGCCGGCGAGAGGACTACTTGCTCCAGGTGCTTCGTTTCGCTCATGGTTGGGTTGAAAGAGAATTCTATCACTTCATTCCCTATAGTAAAGGTTAGTAATCCTTGACGTACATTGATATTGGCATCACCAATAGCTAAGAAAGGCCTACCAAGGATAATAGGCACTACAGGATCTTCAGGCATCTCCAATACAATGAAATCAGTAGGCACAAAGAACTTACCTACCTTACTGGAACGTCATCAACTATACATGTGGGCCTGACGAATGAATTGTCAGCCATATAGAGTTTCATGTCCACAGGTTCAAGTGCGCCAATGTTAACCTTTCGCCAAATAGAAAGAGGCATAAGACTTATGCTTGCCCCTAGATCACATAGGGCCTTATAGCAATATTGGCCAAGTCCCACGGTGATTGCAAACTTCCCCAGATCACTCTTCTTCTCAGGGAAGTCCATCTTTGAGCACTCCTCTGCGATCTCTGCCATGGATCTCTTCTTGCTAAGGATGTCTTTGAGGAATCGTACATAGGCGGGCATCTCGCTTAGGGCTTCTATAAGAGGAATGGTAACGTTAAGACCTTGAAGAATCTTTACAAAGCACCTAAACTTACATTTGGTGGGATCCTCCAATGCTTTGGATGGGAATGGCAACGTCTTCTTTCGTGGAGGGGCCAAAACGGTGGTCGGAGGGGCCTGCTGAACATCGACATCGACTGGGACGTGGTCGATATCGATCAGGATGGTCGATGTAGACCTCTGTTGTGGCTCTGATGGCTCTGTAGTGGCCTTGACGTCGACCTGGGTGCCGACCTGGGGGTCGATATCAACCTCTTCCTCAACATCGACTGGGCTGTCGATGTCGACTGGATCTGCTGCTTTCTCCGACTCCGTCCTTGGCTTTTGTACTTTGTTGCCACTCCTTAATTGCATGGCTGCGACATGGCCCATCCCGGATTGCCCCTTAGGATTTGTAGTGGGTTGCCCAGGGAATGTTCCGGACGGTCTAGGGATTTGCGCATCCAATTGACCCAGTTAGGTTTCTACGTTCTTTTTCCAAATATCCATCTCTCCAATCCTTGTGGTAAGGTGATTGAGTTGAGAATGGATTGCATTGTTGGATTGATCATTCTTAGCCTGATTCCGCCTGATTTCATCCAGCACAAGTTGCAGATCATCCTTCCGTTGGTCCCTCTCCGGGTGCCCAGGAGCTCTATAAGACGGGGGGTCCCTAGGGTTAACCGGGTTCATTTGTGGTTGATGGAACCTTTGGTGTCCCCAATATTGATGATTGGGACCCCTCCTGTAGCACGCCTCTTGGTGAGTCTCCGCTAGTTGTACTTGTTCAGCATGGGGGCACTCGATGGTGGTGTGCCGCTGCGATATGCATTCAATGCAATCTTGGTTCGCTGAAAGGAACCTTACTTCCTTTTGGAGCTTTCGAAGTTGATCTCTATGGAATTGTTCCTTCACGTCCGGATCGATTACCTTGGAGGGTTCATATAAGGGCATGGATGGGGTAGGCCTCGACGATGATGATATGTCGGAAGTCTCAGGAGTCCCATATGTGTTGTCGAACTCTACCAACCTCTCTATAGTTTCCCAAGCCTCTTGTGGAGCGAGTTCAAGGTAGCCATAGGCAGTGTAGGTGTTGATCCTCTCCTTGGTTGCGGCATCAAGATCATTGTAGATAATCTCCTGAATTACGTACGGTGGTTGGCCATGCGTCGGGCATGATCGTAGCAGGTCCTTAAACCTTTCCCAAACAATCGCCAGAGCCTCACCAGGCTTTTGTTTGAAAGCCGTGATTTTCTGTCGGATCAACGCCATCTTAGAAGGAGGGAAGAACTTGTTGAGGAACGCGTCCTTGACTTCATTCCAGGTGCGGAGCGATCTTGGGGCTAAGCTCTCCAACCACTACAATGCTTTTCCTGTAAGAGACCAACGAAAGGCTTTTAGTTGGACATATTCAAGACTCTGTCCGTCAGCAATAGTATCACAGAGGTCTAAGAAGGTTGAACTATGTGCCATAGGGCATTTATTAGGTTTTTCTTCATATTGATGCCTTCTTATTTCAGTAAGGAAGTTAAGTTTAATTTCAAAATTAGATGCAGGGATAAGAATCGCCGATTCAGGCACTGTGAGTGCAGGGTGCATATATTGCTTGGCATTCCGAGGGAGGGCGTTGATTTGGGCTTCTATTTGCCTCCGGCCTTCCTCCTCCCTATCCGCACGCTCCTTAAGTGTCGCCTCTCTAGTCATTAAGTCCTCGACCTGCTTCCTTAGTTGCTCAATAAGTTCAGCCTCGTTCGTGTTGTCTGCCATGATTCTCTGAGCTTGGGCGCTCAGATGGTAATAGCGCTCATGGTCGTCTACTCCTTCAAATTCAGGTGGCCGATCAGCGCATCGCATATACCTGCAAAGCCAAACTAGATAGAAACGTGAGATATACTACTAGGGCGCGATTGATTGCCTCCCCGGCAACGGCGCCAATTTGTTAATAGGAGGACGTCGAGTATCTGAAATACAAATAATAAGATGTATAAATGTAAACCGACTCCTAGCCTATGCAAATAATTACAAGACTTCCTCCCGTTGTAGTGGAAGGGTAGTCAAGATCGATCTACGAGGAGGCGTGTCAGCGGGATCCTAGTAGCGTTGGAAATCTCACGTGTTGCATCGACCAGAAGCCTCGATTTCGACCTTGGTGCTCGATGTCGACCTCGGGTGTCGATCCTTTCTGCAACAGAAGACCTGCATAGACAAAAACAAGCAGTCGATATCGACAAGGGAAGGTCGATATCGATGTTAGCAGACGGAATCGACTGGCTCAAAAGACTGCCAGTTGTTACAGGTGGTCGATATCGATGTTGAAGGGTCGATATCGATGTTCAGTAACTTAGCAGTGATGATCGTCGTCAACTCAGAAAACTGTCGATGAACTTAGTGGTCGATATCGATGTCTTCTCCTGCAAAGTGTTAGCTTCTTGTCGGCAAAGAAAGGCCGAAGACTTAAGGATGAATGAGGATTGCGATGATCAGAAATAAAACAGTGGTTTTAGGTGTATAAACTATGTAAAAAGCAACTCCTAGGATTAGGGTTTACCACAACGTTCACCAATGCATGCTATAAGATAAATAAGACGGACAATTGCGCTATTTCACCCGAGGCACAAGCTTTCCCTGTACACCAACTCTTAGGATTACTTTTGCAAATAAACCTAATTGTCTCTACCAATTTTATGTTTATAACTCAAGTTTTTAGCATGAATCCCTTTTCTTTCGATTAGGACTAAACATAGAATCGTAGGAGATGATATAGACACAACGATATCAATATTTAACACTTACCTCAAGCACGCATGGATAACGTCGGGCTCACCCCAACCCTAAGAGCTTTAGGGGACTACTCGCACCTCATCATGGAACTCATCATTGATTGAAAGAAATAAACTTGCATTAAACTATAAACTCCGAAGCTTTACAACTCAACGTCGGCTTTCGCAAACGCCAAACCTTAAAATTTCTCTCTAACTCTATTATATGTAATTGAACTCTAAAATTGGATGATTGAATGTCAGCTCACTAGGGCTTTATTTATAGGCTACTAACCCTTACTAGCCAAGGATTGTAACTTCTATCTAAACTGTGAACTCTATCCAAACAATTAGGATAGGTCTTTTATTTTGATAAAACTGAAACTAACTTGATAAAACTTAAAGGTAAAAAGTAGATAAATCCCAGCTGCTAACTATCTAAAAGTATAAGATAATCCGTGGCCTTGAGGATAAAATTCATAATCGGAGTCTCGAAATCGGATCTATCTTCTGTCGAGATAAGGTCGATATCGACCACAGAGGTCGATATCGAGGTATGTATTTCGGCTCGACTTGTTCTTCTCCATCGATTTCTATTTTGAGGTCGATATCGATGTTGGGTGATCGATATCGAGTGCCTTCTTGGTTGGTCTGTGTGGTCTATCTCGACACTCAGAAGGTGTGTCGATAACTATGGTCGATATCGATGTTTAAGGTCGATATCGACCTCTGCTCAGCTGCACTTGGCTTCTTCGTTTTGACTCTGAAATCGGATCTATCTTCTGTCGAGATAAGGTCGATATCGACCACAGAGGTCGATATCGAGGTATGTATTTCGGCTCGACTTGTTCTTCTCCATCGATGTCTATGTTTAGGTCGATATCGATGTCGGGTGAACGATATCGAGTGCCTTCTTGGTTGGTCTGTGTGGTCTATCTCGACACTCAGAAGGTGTGTCGACAACTATGGTCGATATCGACCTCTGCTCAGCTTCACTTGGCTTCTTCGTTTTGACTCCGATTTCGCTCGAATTCCTGCATGGTTAGCTCGAAACTTGTGCAGACTCTATTTCTTGCACTTTAGCCCATTCTTACACAAGTTTATATTCTTTTGAACCTTTTCTTTGGAAATCGAATGAGATAAGAAGTCAAAAGATGCAATAAAAAGAGGTACAAATATGTACATCAGAGAACCCGTAGCTAGAATCTATTTTTGTTATTTTCTTTTGTGGAATTCTCTGGTGTTTTTAAAGTTAACATCTTTCTGGTCAATAATAAACATGTATCAGAGCCATAAACATGTATCACAGCCATCCATCTGATAGATTCAAGGGAACCTTGCCGTGAGCTATTTACACAAGTTTCTAATTCCACTAGACTTTTTTTGAGGAAAATTGTAGACATGAAGGTTGTTTCTTTATATCTAGTCTATTAAATGGATATTATCATGTTTGCCTATGCAATTTTTTTTATTGAAGTTGGAAGCGTGTTGATTTGTTTATGTTTTTTATGTTTCTTTTTAATCATCCTTGATAATTGTTTGGATTTGTTTGTCCATGAATTCGGATGTGAAAATAAAGTTGATCAATCCCTGTTTTGATTAGGTTCCCTCACTGATGTATTTCTAATACAAAGATTTTAGATAGTTTATATGATCATTTTTGTACTTAATGAAAGTGGAAGTACACTGAGTATCCATTTTAAGGTGTTTCCTTGGTGAAATCCTTAATATTCATAATGCATTGTCGGTTGGCTAGTAGTTCAAAAGTAATTTTTGTGTCTATAGCCGAAATCTGAATGAGATTGAATGTGGATTTTTGCATATTCTAACTTATCAGGAACTATATAGATGAGTGCATGAAGCATGGAATGCAGCTTTCAGCATTCCGTAAAAGAACGGATCGGTGGTGACACATGGGATTTCATACCGGTAAATAAGCTGACAAGTGATAAATCATTCTTTTTGTTTCCCTTGAAAAAGTTGTATTTATAACAATTTTGGACATTTTATTTTGGTTAAAATGTAGTTTTGGACATTTTATTGTATATGTAAATTTTATAATTATGTATATTTATTATATATAAATTATGTATTTTTGACATTTTATTATATATGTAAATTTAGTATAATTAATGAAATTTTATTATATATTGAAATTGTGTGAATTAGTTTTGTTTTTTGAAAAAATATTGGACTTTTTAGCCCGAGCCTAAAGAATCCGGGCTAAAAGGTAGTTTTTTTTTATTTTCCATCCACACTTTAGCTACCGCTGCTTGCCGTGGCAAATGTGTCATGTCTTTCATAGGGGTCACTTTGCCGTCGCTTAGCCGTGGCTAATTTTTTGCGACGGCTATTTGCCGAAGCTACCGAATTTTGCCACCGCCCTATTGGCTACGCCCCCATTTATCGTCGCAGAGCCTAAGCTACATGCCTTTTGCCACCACAGAAAGCCCTTTTGCCACGGGTTTTTGCCGAAGCTAATTTAATTTTTTTTTTGTAGTGATCTTATATGATCCATTATATATATTTCCCATGCTCACAATCTCTTATGGATAAATTCTAACCCTAATTTCTGAGAACTCCTAGCCAAATCACAACCCTTTTCGTGCTCAAATTTCTGGCTTTCAAATTGCATTCAAGGTTTCTTCATTCAAATGATTGGAATTCGTTGAAGTTCAAAGGCAGTAGTGAAGAACATGAGCACCGGCACATGCTGCACCCCCTTCGGCGTCGACGCAACAGGAGACAGTGGTTTTTGTGATTTTGCTCAAAAACTTGGGAGTTTATTCCAAAATTGTACTTTTCTTTCTCTTTGAATCATGTCTAAGGTTTTCAATATGGTTATGCCAACTAATTTGACACATGATGAGAAAGTAAGGTGGAATTGCTTGGAAACCTGCAATTACTCTACTCTACAAATAAGTGTTTTTATTTGCATGATTTATGCACTTTAGGTTTGTTTGAGAATGTGTAGGGACTACTAGAGAGAGGTAGATTTGGATTGTTCATCCACAAGGTTTCTCCCACCTATCCCGATCTCACCCGGGAAGTTTTTGCTACATTGGAGGTTCATTGGAGGTTAGATATTTGCTTTATGCTTCAAGGAGAACGCTTCCAACATACAAAGGAGGATTTCCAAAAGGATTTTAGCATCACTACTAATCCTTCTGCCAAATGGTGGCGGGACATGAGGAGTTTGGATCCTAACATGATATGTAGAAACTGCGACCACATTATCACTCACTCACCCCTAACACTTTGCCTCAAGAAGTTGAATAAGCTTTCTTTATACGTTTTGACACTGCAAATTTCTCCATGCCGAATTGGAGCCAACTCTATTGTTTAACTCTTGAGAAATGAGGTCCCAGATTGGTTGGATATATTATTGAATAATTACATAGAGGTGATGTTGGAAGAAGAAGCCCAGACCATCGGGTTTGGAGGCCTGATCACCCTGTTGGCCGACCGGTTACAAGTTGAATGTGATGACCTCATCCCTACATGGAATGGAGGTTTCCTAATGGGCATGTCTTACTTAAGAAGTTTCAACCTTCTGGAGGGGATCTAATGCACCTTAGCGGAATTTAAATAGCTTTACAAGAAACTTTCCTTAGATATCAAGGATGTTCGAGAGGAGAACCAACACACAAAGAAGAATCATGACAATCTCCTAACAACAACGCACTTCAATGTGAAATGACTACATCAATTGTTCGCTCTTACTCGGCCCAAGTTGTTTTTGCACGAGTAATTCAAGAGATGAAGCGGTTAGTTACCGTACTCACCCTTGTGCATTTGTATTTTGTTTTTTTCTTTTATTTTTATTTTTGTTTTTGTGCTTTTCGTTGTTCTTTCATAGAGAACAATAAAACGTTTGTTTTTTCGTTGCTCGTTTGAGAGGGGGTTCTATTTGAGATGCAGACACCCCTGAATTTGGGGTTTGAGTTTATCACGCATGTCATAGGCTATAGGGCATGCAAGGAAGAGACCTGGTTTTGAGGCATGGTGGCGTTGTTGGTCAGGCGCCTTCAAGTTGACTTATCCAGATACGAGCTCTTTACAAGAAAGAATGACTTCTACCAAACAAGGGTCACTTTTTTTTTAGAATCAATTTTTTTGGGGGGGGGGGGGTGCAAAAAGGCACGTCAAGTTGAGCTGAAAGTGAAATCTTGGAGTAGATAAGCGCGAAATTTGAGTTATCGAGACAAATCCTCCTATTCAACTATTTCAACCATTTCACACTATAACTCCCAAAAGAAAACTTTTATTACTAGGCGGCATGTGGACTTTTGTTGCTCTTCATGGAGCTTTTGCACTAATAGGTTTTATGTTGCGTCAATTCGAACTTGCTCGATCTGTATCTTTCTATCCATAGATAGATCTATTGAGAAGTTTAAGCCTACACATATAATAGACATAGCGTATCTGATTGGTGCGAAGGTAATCCAACGAAACAGGGACAAGTTTCTATTTGTCTTTCATGATCATGAGGTGGAGATTACCAAGCTTAACATGGACTTGTTGTATGTACCTAATTGGTACAACACATGGGCTTCAAAGTATCATCCTACACCAAAGGTCGTTCTGAATGACCCTCTGAGACGCTAGAGACAGCCCATGTATCCCCACCCAAAGGATACTTTTGATATAGTGGTTCACCAGCCGGACATATATAGAGATTCCATAACCTATGGAGTTGGGTTCCACTATGAGGAGAGACAACATGAGCATACGGATTACATGGATCATGATGTTGGCCCGAGCAGAACTTCACCCCAGCAGCTTTCTACTCTTTTTTTCATTGCAGATGAGATGAGACTCCTGAGGTTAGGACAGAAGAACATGCAGTAAAGCCAGACATATATCATGCAGGGCATCTCTGACCTTCAGGATGGCATGACCTAACTGCATGCCAGGATGGACGAGTTGGATGTGCGCGAGGCACATCGATGGGGGCATGAGACTTCTTTTGTGTCGTGGGTGACTTCCTTGTTCCCACAGCATCCATACCAGCCACCGTCGCCGCCCTTCCAGTAGTGCTTATTGACATCCTCATCAGCTTTTGAGTTCTTTTATGAGTTTCTGAGTCTTTTCCCTTTTACTTTGTTTTTCTTTCGGCAGTGGGGACACTGTCTATTTTTAAGTATGGGGTGGGGGATTAAGAAAACTTATTGTGTCATTTTTATGTCTTTTAGATTATGTTTGTTTATGTTTGCACTTTATTTGGATTATGTATGTTTAAGTTTTAAGTTATGTATTAATGTTTATATGCATTTTGGGCTTTTAAGTCTTTGGTCATATTTTAGTTAAGTTTTAGTCTTTCTTTTAGTTTTATGGAAAAAATTAAATTAAAAAAAATTAGAAAATGTCGAAAAAAATGCATGTTTATTTTATGTTTTAGTTAGTTTTTATATACCCTAACTTAGATGTCATATGATGATATATAATAACTAACTTGATCATGTAAATCCTATGGCATTGTTTGGAAGGTTTAGCCTAAGTCTTTGAAAGTGTTTTTATGTGCATTGTGAACTTGTAATGAAATTGAGCACATATGATTCTAGACTAAAGGTTGAAATCCAACAAAATTTGTCCTAGTGAGAATTTTGGCCTTATAGGGAGAACATTAAAAATATCTCTGCTTTCTTAAGTGTATTTACTCTTCCTATGCATCTCTAAATATTGTGATAGTTATTCAAAGTCAATGCATTTATATGTTTATGTGAATGGGAATTAAATGATGGAGGCACATTTTAAGCCTTTTTATCATCTCTTTACCTACCCTACATTATCTCTGCTTGAAGACAAAACATTAGCCTGGGCCTTTATATTATAAGCTCCACAAAATTTTCCCTAGCCGAATTGAGCCTGACTCCCATTTAGGAATTAAGACTTAGAGATGGTTGGAATGATGATTTAGTGGAAAGAATGAGCTTATGTTTGAATTCAAGTGAGAAGGATTTTCTAGTTTATCGAGTTTGGGTTGGTTTTTATATTTTTATCTTGCTACATATTATATAAAAGGATCTTTGGCTCACCCTATAAATGCACTGTGGTTGTTGTTGTTGTTGTTCTTGTTCTTCTTCTTCTTCTTCTTCTTCTTCTTCTTCTTATTATTATTATTATTATTATTATTATTATTATTATTATTATTATTATTATTATTATTGTTATTATTGTTATTATTATTATTATTATTATTATTATTATTATTATTTAGATGTATTTTTTAGTTGAAAGGTTGAGTTTTTCATGAGATGAGTTAGTGAGTATGGTTGTTCTTATTTGAGGAGTTGTGGTATTGGTTGAGTTGTGTTGGAAATTTAGGAGTCTTGATTCCCGGATTTTATTAAGCACCACATGGCCAAATAATTCCATACCCTTTTATTTTTATTATTATTATTATTATTATTATTATTATTATTATTATTATTATTATTTTCGTTCTCAAAAAAATTGAAAAAAAATATTTAAAAAAAAGAGAAAAAGAAAAGAAAAAGAAAAGAAAAAGAAAAAAGAAAGAGAAGTTATGTGTTATTGAATAAAGTGCATGAGCCAAATTTATCTTACTTCTATTTTCTTTTATGCAAGATTTATATTTTTTAGAGGTATTTTTGAGTTGAAAGGTTGAGTTCTTCATGAGATGAGTTAGTGAGTATGGTTGTTCTTATTTGAGAGTTGTGGTATTGGTTGAGTTGTGTTGGAAATTTAGGAGTCTTGATTCCCGCATTTTATTAAGCACCACATGGCCAAATAATTCCATACCCTTTTATTTTTTACGAAGCCCCATCCATTACAACCCCGCCGAATGGAGTCTTCTTTGAAATCTTCCATTGAGCGAAAGTCCTCCTGATGGTTCTTGTTTGCATTTACATAATTGGTTGCGAAGTGGATTTACATTTAAATTGCAATGTTTATGAGTTTGTATATGGAATTGAGTTGAGAGCTGATCGATCTTCATAGCCTAAACACATGAGAGTTAAGTGTAAACACATTATCCCTGTGAGGTTGGATTTAAATTACCTATGCCTATGGGTCGCTCATATATGTGTGATGACGTTAAATTCACTTGCTTTGCTTTGCTACTACCTTATGATGTTGCTTTTGACAAGGGGCGAAGACTCAAAGGATGTGTTGTAGGTATTGGTTATTGTTTGGTTATTACTTAAGAACAAGTAAGTCTAAGTATGCGGTATTTTGATGTGCATATTTTTAGTCATATTTTTCCATATGCTTTAATGTTAATTTAAGTTCTTTTCTTTGGTTTTGCATTGGGTTTAGTGTCTTTTATATAGGTTTTCATATTTCATAAGAAATAGATGTCTTCACTAGTTTTTATGTCTTTTACAGGATTTGGGAAGCTAATTTTGGAGAAATGTTCAACTATGGAAAGAAGCACAAGCGAATTTGGAGCACATAGGAAAATAAATGGAGGCAATCGAAGCTATAACAAAGAAGTTATGGACATTTAAAGTACCAAAATCGATTTTAAGAAAGTGCAAACCAGAGCCAAACTGAACCAGCAGAGGAGAAATGAAGAACCGAACTCATACCGAGGTCTAATCCGGTGTAGAGTTGCGAGATAGAGCAACAGTAGTTGTACCAAGCCCCTTAGGGTCGGTACTGAGGCACCTCCGTGTCGGTAAAGACTTCCAACGGTTCGTTTTAGTCCAATTTCAATTATTTTTCCCCTTTCCTTAAATAGACTTTAGATAAAAACATATATATTCTTATTTCCTAAGATGGAAATTAGGGTTTTGGTATAAATAGGATCTTTTGGGTTATTTTTAATTATCCAATTTTTCATAAAGCAATTCACCACTTTCAGCACATGTTTTAGGGTTTCTCTTAGGCGATTTGAGAGCTTTTTGAGGCGATTTCTTCGACGAAAGTTGAGGAACGTTTTGTGAAGTTTTTGGGACGCATTGTTGACATTATTTCAGGTTTTATTCGATTTATAATTTCTGTTTTCATGTCTCTTTTGATGAATTTTGAATTGTTCACCATGAATAGGCGTGAGTAGTTGCCTTTTCTAGGATTAGGCTGAGCCCAACAGTAGTTGTGTGTGAGAATTTGCTATGAATCTATGCTTGAGTACTCAATGAAAATTGGGGAAAATTCCTTTTTGCAATTGAATTGGAAGATTGAATTGTGAATTAGATAGTAATTAGGGTTTTAAAATGCAAGTTTTAAATAACCTAATTAAGATTATTAGTAAAGTCCCTTGATTTATGCAAATAAGTTGATTTTTTCTAGGGTTGATGAAAATTGGCCTTTTTAATAGATAAAAACTTGATTTTTTGTGATTCATTGCAATGCATGCATGATTATCGTTGTGGTGATCCCTATGTCCTAGATTCTCATTATTATTATTATTTCCTAAAAAATCAAGCAGCCTATAAACCCCCAAAAATCCTTTCTTTTGTCATCTCTTCTTGCTATTTCTTGATCTTTATTAACTAGAATTGAGTCACTGACTTTGTCCTTGCGGACAAACTTGACCCCACTATGCTATAGCTGGGTTTCGATCTATAAATTTATTTGTTTGCAAGACTTTGATAGAAAATAGCCGCTCAATAGTGGTTGAGTTCAAAATCTACATGGGTTTTCATGTCTATTGTAGATTGTAGATCCGAGATGGTGAAGAGAAGCGGTCATGAGGATGTCACAAAGTCTATGAAGGACATATTGAGCCAGAGAAGAACACAATGAACAAACCATGAAATCGAGGTCTAAGAGCGAAAACAAGAGCGAGTAGCAAAAAATGTCCGCCTGACAAACTGAACTTATAACGCACTTTTCGGAGGCCTCGTTGGTTGAATTGACATATATGAGTATGCGTTGGAAAGCTATTTTTGATACCTAAAACTTTAATGAAGACATCGGGAATTAAAGAGCAATCAATGTATCAATCCTCCAAAAGTAATAGTGCGATCAACACGCTCATATGTCGTACAGATGATCTCAAAGCAACTCTCTAAAAACAATTGAACCCAATCTGGAGTTCTCTTGGATTCAGGAGTCAAACAATAAGTATAGGACCAGCCTCTCATAAATACTATCTCTAGACCAACCAAACCAAAGAAAGCAAGACTGAGAACTCTGTAGCACAATCTCAACGCATGATGAGTGATCATGTAGTCAAAAATCTCCTTCTTTTCCATCTGGTCGTCCAGTAGCTAAATCCCAAGTCTCATGTGCAAGAGGATCCGCTGATGCGCTGATCCAGGAGTCGGAACATGATAATGCATATTTTATATTAGCATTATAGATAGGTTTTATTCCATTTGAGTGTTAATATTGCATATGTTTTGTGTTATTTACATTGTTTTGTATTTGAGCATTCGAGTTTGGAATCTACGCTATTTTGTGTTTATTCTGTAGTTTTACAATCCGAGCTTGAAGGGAGGCTTGAGAGATATAGAAGAGATGGTTTTGGAGCATAAGAGAGGCCAAGGAAAGATCATCATGGGAGCTAAAGAGTGCAAAGTTGAAGATGAAGAGGAACTGTAAAAGCGGCGCCCGCCGGTCTTGTGGAGTCAGCGAACCCGGTTTCGTCCGAAGATATTATTATTTTTTTATTGTTTTATTCCATAGGGTTTTTCTTGACACTTTTAGGTTATTTTTATTCTATTTTCAGCCACATTATGTGTGTTGTTGGTTGGAGAGTTGAGAGAAAGAAACAATTGAGAGAGATACCGTGGCTATGAGTTGCTAAACTCGTAGTTTTGCTTGTGATTCGAAGACATGGTTGGATGAATTATGAGGATTTGATTTCATAATGTTATTCATGAGTTATTTCATTATCTTATTTCTTTATTGTTGAGTATTTGTACATGTGCACTCTATGACTGATCATCTAGACAAAAACTGCATCTTTGCTAGTGATTCCTTTTGTGAGATTAGAATCCATGGTAGCAAGCAATAGGGAAATTGATCCCATGAAAGCATCAATTATCTCATGCAGGATTATGATTGTTGGTTAATGTTAGTTTCTATGAGATTAGGGTTAAGAGATTTGTAACCTTTTGATTCCTAATTAAATTGAGATTTAATATTGCTAATTGGCCAAGTACTATGGTATTCGTGCTGTTCTATGTTGTATTTCATAGAATGCAAGTGATTGTCCATTTATTGATCAATCTATCTAAACCAATCGGCATAACTTTGATGTCAATCGCTTTGCACTAATTGAGAATAACAATGAAATCATTCCAAGGATTATGAACCCCAACCATTATTGAGAATTACAAGTGAAGTGTTTTCCTCATATTATTACTACTTCACAATCATTTCTTATTTTGCTTATTTGCTTGTTTCATTCGTTTGCTACAATCTCATTTCTACTTGCTTGAGAGTCATCATAAGAACTACGAATTAGTCTTCTCTGTGGGATCGACTCCTTACTTTTCTACTATACTAATCTTTGGTTTAGCATTGAGCTAGGATATTATTTGCATTTGGGGGAGCAGGACCAACGACACTACACCTGGTAAAAGCATCCCGCCAATAGATATGTCATTTTAATGAGCATTTTCCTTTATTACTTTCACCACTGGGTAATGGTCGATCCTACATGCTCACTGGTGCTTGTCTCCACGGAGAAACTATTTTTTTAAAGGATTCCCTTGAAGCAGCTATATGTGCTTAAAGTCGAGCTGCATAACTTAGTGCCTGAAACCCATTAGTCAACCGGAGCTTGTCTCTGCGGAAAAAAAAACTATGTTAATCACTCCAGATCTTGTCTCTACAAACAAAACTATTTTATTAAAAAAAAAAAGAATTCTCCTGAAGCAGCTATACACGCTCAAAGTTGGGATGCATAACTTAGCACCCAAAACCTATCAGCCCACTAGAGCTTGTCTCTGTGGATGAACCATGTTCTCCAAAAAACGTTTCTCCTAAAGCAGTTATACGCGCTTGGAGTCGAGTTGCCTAACTTAGCGTTTGAGACCCATCAGACCGAAGCTTGTCTTTGTAGATGAACCATGTTCTCCAAAGTAGGGTTCTCCTTAAGCACATACCTGCTCAGAGTCGAGCTTCATAATTTAGTGCTCGAACCTTATCTGGAGCTTATTTTTTGTCGATGAGCCAACTTCACCAAAAAAAAAGGGTTCTTCTCAAGCAGTTTTACGCACTCGGAAGCATGGTTGTATAACTTAGTGCCTGAAACCCATCAGTCTATTGGAGCTTGTCTTCACGGGCGAACCATGTTCTCCAAGAAAGGGTTCTCTTGAAGCAGTTATACATGCTCAGAGTCGGGTTGCGTAACTTACCGCTCGGAACTCATCAGTTCGCTAGAGCTTGTCTACACGGACGAAACTATGTTCTTAAAAAAAGGGGGGTGTTCTTCTGAAGCAATTTGATGTGCGCGCAAATTGCCATATTTTCTATGCACATATAAGTCCATTTTATCATTCTTTTACATGCATATTAGTGGGAAAATATGGGATTAGTGTAGTTTATGCTTTATTATCAAATATATGGGTCTGCATGAGTTTCTATGTGATTTCGCAGAAAACAGGATAAAAATGGACAGATTCGGAAGAGCGGAAAAAGAACTCGAAGTCTTCTGAAGAAGTCGAAATCGACTGGAGACCTCGACATCGAGTACAGAAGAAACATAGGAATCGAGCAGAAAGAGAACAGAGCATGTCGACACCAGAGAGGTCGATATCGACGTCTGGAGGTCGATATCGAGTGGCCAGATCGAGCTAAATGATAGAAGTCAAGTGCCAATCCGAGTAGGAGAAGGAGAGCTCGAGATAGAGTTTCACAGAGGTCGATATCGACGTCTGAAGGTCGATATCGACCATGCCAGCAGAAGAATCCGACTCAGATTTTAATAGAATTCTATCTGAAGCTTGCACGTCTATCCTAAAGTCGAGATTTCTTATCTTCAACATCAAAGATATCATATGAGCTGATTTACCATGGAACTTTTAGTTTTTACTTTATCTAAGTTTTATCTTAGAGAATAAAGATAAAGTTTCAAGTCTTTGGATAGCAAAGTTCGATATCTATATCTAGAGGCCATTAGGGCTGAGTTTAGGCATTCCATTTTCAGTGATCTACACACATCCATACACGCAGAGAATTCAGTTTTCAATAGAGAGAATTTGTAGAGAGAGAGAGAGAAGGGCCAAGTGAGTTGGAGAGAAGCGAGAGCGGAGATTTGGCTTGTTCGGCTGTAAATTCTTTCTTTGTTTAATTCAAAGTAGTTTTCTTTCAATGATGATGATGAGTTGCATGATGAGAAGCGAGTAGTCAACCCACTTCTAGGGCCGGGGTGAGCCCGGCGATAGCAATGTAGGGTAAGTGCATCAAAGGTATGACTTTTATGCGATTCTGTCTTCTATCCTGTGCATGATTCCTTGCGAAAGTTAGGGAGATTCATTATTTGCATTATTGAAGCAAAAGCCACTCATATTGTGAACTTGGATTACTCATGAATTGGATAGTAACTCTTAGGAACTATGCGAGAGCCTCTAATCACCTAAGTGTTGATAACGAAAGTTATTTGACGGAAAGGCATTAAATTTCATAACTTTAGCATCATACTTGCATTGTTATCATTGTGGCATGAAACCCCGACTTTGGAAGCTTTTAATTAATTGAATTCATATAAAAGTTTAAGTTTTGATTTCTGATCATCCTTCTTTACCATTCTACGTTCTTCGGACTCTTTTCCGACAATTGGTTATGAATTACAGCTTTTGTGACAAACATCGAAATCGACTGTAAAGGTCGATATCGAGGTCTAACATCAATATCGAGGTCTGTCTCGACATCGACTTTGCTGCTTTTGTCTTCTACAAGAACTCTACTAGAAATCGACCAGAACTGAGGTCGATATTGACCAGACACATCGATATCGAGTATCTTCTGAGGTCGAAAGCTTTGATCGTGATTGCAACAAGGGAAGCGCTGACATACCTACTCGTGGATTTGATCCTGAATTACCCTACTACTACATTGGGAGGGATTCTTGTATTCTTTGTTTGAGACAGGGAGTTAGCTTAGTTGTGAATTATATTTAAATATTTGAATCCACATCTCCCGCTTACGAACAAACTGCTGCCGTTGCCGGGGAGGCAATCAATCGCCACCTAAGTTTTCTCACGATCTTTCTTAGTTTATTTTGCAGGTTTATGCGACGTTCTGATCGCGAACCTATCCTGGAACCCATCAACGAGCCTGAACGTTTCTACCATCTTCGCAACAAAGCAATTCGCATCATGGCTGACAACGAGATGCAGGCTGAGACCATAGAGCGGTTGAGGAAGGAGATCGAGGACCACAATGCTACAATCGCTGCTGAGAGGGCCGCCACTACTGCAGAGCGAGCCCGTGCTGATAGGGAGGAGGATGCGTGCAGACAAGCCCAAGAGCGGCTCAATCAGTATCCACAAACAGCGATGCAATACATGCACCCGCCGCTTCACGTTTCTGAATCCGCTATTTTAATTCCTCACTCCAATTATGAAATTAAAATTAACTTTCTTTCTGAAATTAAAAGAAATACTTTTGAAGGAAGACCTAATGAATGCCCTCTGCAACACATCTCTACTTTTATGGATTTATGTGAAATAGTTGCTGATGGAGTAAATTTAGAGAATGTGAGACTAAAATCTTTTCGATGGTCTTTGGTAGGGAAGGCATTACAATGGCTTGAGAGTTTGGCTCCATCCTCGCTGAGGACATGGGCGGAGGTGAAGGATGCATTCCTGAATAAATTCTTTCCACCTTCTAAAACGGCGATGTTGCGGCAAAGGATCACGGCTTTCAAACAAAAGCCAGGTGAAACACTAGCACAGGCGTGGGAGCGATTTAAAGACTTGCTGAGATCATGCCCAACGCATGGGCAACTTTCATATGTCATCCAGGAGATATTTTACAATGCCCTTGATGCGCCGAATAAGGAGAGGATTAATTCATATACCTCCTATCGGTACATTGAGCTTACACCAACGGAGGCATAGGAGACCATTGAGAGGCTCGTGAACTTTGATAACACTTATGGGACTGTTGCGGCCTATGATGCAAGGCCTGCCCCATCAATGCCACTACATGAGCCTCCAAAGGAGATAGATCCTGATGTGCGGCAACAATTGCACAACGATCAGACACGCCGCCTTCAAAAGCAAGTCAGGTTCCTGAGCAACAATCAAACTTGTCAGGAATGTGGCTCAACAAGGCATAACACTAGTGCATGTCCACATATTGAGCAAGTATCCATAGCGGAACAACATGAGGAAGCCAAGTGGATGAGAGGCTCCTATGGAGGGGCAATCAAAAATATTAGGGCGATCAAAGGTTCTATCAAAGGGATCCCCCACCATATAGAGCATCAGGGCACCCTGAGCGGGAGACAAGGAAGGATGACCTGCAAATCATTCTTGATGAGATACGGAGGAACCATGCTGAGTTCAAACAAGCCAATAACTCCGTCCATACTCAGCTGCAAGGCATCAATTCTAGACTTGGGGAGATCGACGTTTGGAAGCGCAACATGGAGACTCAAATGAGTCAATTGGCGGAAGCAATACCCAAAGCATCAGGATCATTCCCTGGATCCACTGTGCCCAACCGAAAGGGCAAAACCACTGGACATATTGCGGCAGTGAACCTAAGGAGTGGGCATCAATTACAAACACCCGAGCAAAAAGCGGAGGAAAAGGAGCCAGAACAGACATCGATATCGACCCCCCTGTCGATATCGACCAAGGTGACGTCGAAATCGACCTTTCAGTCGATGTCAACCCTGATGCTGCGTCACCATAGAAACAGACTCCTCCAATTGATGTCGACCCTACTGATGTCGATGTCGACCTCACTGCAGCCGCGGAAAGGAAGAAGGTGTTGCCATTCCCAACTAGAAAGGTGATTAAGGACCCAGCGGAAAAGAAGTTCCAAAGGTTCATGAAGATGCTTCAGGGACTTAATGTCTCTATACCATTCACCGAAGCACTTCATGAGATGCCATCCTATGTAAGGTTCCTTAAGGACATATTGGGTAAGAAGCGATCGCTTTCCGAGATCGCAGAGGATTGCAATAGGTTGGAGCTACCACAAAAGCGGGCGGACCCAGGTAAGTTTTCTATCCATATAGGTTTAGGTCAATTCAAATTTAATGCTTTAGTTGACTTGGGTGCTAGCGTTAGCATGATGCCACTAACCATATGGCACAAGGTAAAGATAGGTCCTCTGGAGCCCGTTGATGCAAGACTATACATGGCAAACAATACGGTAGTGATTCCAATTGGGATAGTGATGGATGTGCCAGTACAAGTAGGTATATTCATTGTCCCTGCTGATTTCTTAGTTTTTGATATAGAGGAGGACCCTGCTTGTCCCATTATTTTAGGTAAGCCATTCCTAGCAACCGTCGATGCCAATATTAGCGTGAAGAAAGGATTGCTCTCATTCACAATTAGTGACGAGGTGATAAAGTATGCCTTCAACAAGACGGTGAACAATCAAGGGACAATGGAGATAAAGCCATCAATGGTGTCTACATTGCATGTGGAGAAGCCAAAGTAAGAAGTATGACACCGAAAGAGCTTGAAAAGAGGGCCATAGAAGCCCAAGTGGAGGAAGTTGTGGCAATCTTGAACGAAGGAGCCCAACAGAACATCGAAATCGACCCAGGTAAGTCGATATCGACTAATAATGTTCAAGATTCTATGTCAGGTCATAAGTATGGGGTCGACGGAGAAGAAAGAGGAACATCGAAATCGGGGTTAAAGGTCGATATCGACCATACCCAGCCGAAATCGACCACCATTAAAGCTGAGAAGGGAGGAACAGAGACCTCGATATTGATCTCTGAGGGTCGAAATCGTCCTGATCGTATCGAGCAGAAACTCTCCAAATCGACTGATCCTCCAGGAGTACAACAGAGGTCGATATCGACCTTTGAACATCGACATCGACTTGAGCCACAGACTGCGAAGAAGGTAAGTCAGGGTACGGATTCCTCCTGTTCCATTACAATTAAAGATTTATCATTATTTGGAAGAGGTGTGGCTTGGCATGTGTGCTTATGTAGGGTATCCGATGATGATTCAAGTCAATATGAGATAGGAGACAAGGTCTATGTAGCCAAATCCAAGGACCATTGGTTCCCTACAAGATTCAAAGATAAGAATTTGGGACCGTTCACGGTGAATCAGATCCATCCCGGCGGAATGCAGCTGCATTACAAGAAATGAGTCATATTTGAGGCCCAAGCCACATGGGCTCTGCAGATGCCGCCTTGAGAAGCACAAAGGAAGAAGTCGGCCTAGCGACTTAAAAGTCTAGAGCATGTAACAAAGACTTAGTTTTGGTTTTAGATAGCTTTTACTTTGGTTTGAGACACTATACTTTATTGTTTTGCATATTTTTGTTTTGGTTTTGTTTTTAACAAATTGTAGGAAAGAGAAAATCACACAGAAAAGACATCGATTTCGATGATAAAGATCGACATCTACCTTAAGGTCGATTTATATGGGCTTGTGGTCGAGGCCGGATCATCCTGAAGCTTGAGCCAGAAATCGATGAGAAACATCGATATCGATGTTAAAGGTCGAAATCGACCCCGCATGTTGTCTTCTTCGACTCCTGCTATTTGTGACGGTTTAATAAGTTTTCTTCTTAACCCTAATTCTAATACAGTGAGGACACTGTAAATTTTAAGTATGGGGTGGGGGAAAGGCTTACTTGCATATTTAACTTGTTATTGCATACTTTAGATACTTAGTTTTATGCATATTCATACTTAGTTTAGATTTGCATATTTATCTTAATGCATACTTAGTTTAATTTCGAAAAAAGAAAAAAAAAAGAGAGAATAATGACCCCCATCAAAAATTTGAATAAAGAAAGAGTCATGGAAGTATAAAAAAGAGCTCTATGACGCAAAATTATATTCATTAGAGATATAACATGAAATTGCCTAGTTAAGGGAAGTCCCAATGAAGTGCAAAAAGAAAAAAAATAAAGGAGATGGAAAATTTGAAGTTGCTTTTGACATGTGCATGATAAGATGATGGGGGACTTTTTATGAAATTCCATACAAATGCTTGCATATACAAGTTCATATCCTAGCCTTACCCATGCATATTTGCAAAAGTCACAAGCCATATATAAGCCTTAACATGATCATTATTGCTCCACACATATATCATATTGCCCATTTTATACCTTATACCCTATCCGGGGATAAAGTTTGAGAATGGATGTCATCTTTGGAGTTATATGGAGTTGTGCATTATTTATGAAGTTGTTGGCAGGAATGAAAGAAATTATGAAATATGGAAAATTTAATGAGCGAAAAAAAATCCGATCACCTCAAGAGATAAAGGTAGGTCGACCTTGCTCGTTGAGATGTTAGTTCAGCGAGATGGGACAAAAGGTGAGGAGTCCGAAGTACTAAGTATCCGGGGCCATTCATGACACCCATGTTTGCGACTCGCGAGAAGGCAGTGCTAAGGTTAGAGAGGTAAAAGCATTATATTGAATAAAAGCATTGAGCGATGAGTAAAAGGTGAGACATTATGAAGAAGGAATGTGGAATATTTTGGAAAGAAAGTATGTTTCCCCGGATTTAACACCACATGGCCAAATATTAGCCCACCTTTAGCCTTTACCAATCTATTTCTCAGTTCTCACCAGCTTGCAAAAAGTCCTCTTGATTATTAATGCTATATCGCTAAAATTATTTTTGCATATTACCTCCTTTTATGAGTATGAAATTGCTTTTACGCACAGGCATGGACTTGGTTAACATAAGTACCTTATCGAGGATGGCAATTGATTGTAGGGACATATGAAAAATGAATCTATGATGTTGAGGGTTAACTTTCTTCCCCTGAATGGCCATTAAAAATATTGCTTGGGGACAAGCAAGCTTAAGTATGGGGTGTTTTATGTGCGCGCAAATTGCCATATTTTCTAAGCACATATAAGTCCATTTTATCATTCTTTTACATGCATGTTAGTGGGAAAACATGGGATTAGTGTAGTTTATGCTTTATTACCAAATATATGTGTCTGCACGAGTTTCTATGTGATTTCGCAGAAAACAGGATAAAAATGGACAGATTTGGAAGAGCGGATAAAGAACTCGAAGTCTTCTGAAGAGGTCGAAATAGACTGCAGACCTCGAAATTGAGTACAGAAGAGACATAGGAATCGAGCAGAAAGAGAACAGAGCATGTCGACACCAGAGAGGACGATATCGACATCTGGAGGTCGATATCGAGTGGCCAGATCGAGCTAAATGATAGAAGTCGAGTGCCAATCCGAGTAGGAGAAGGAGAGCTCGAGATAGAGTTTCACAGAGGTCGATATCGACGTCTGAAGGTCGATATCGACCATGCCAGCAAAAGAATCCGACTCAGATTTTGATAGAATTCTATCCGAAGCTTGCACGTCTATCCTAAAGTCGAGATTTCTTATCTTCAACATCAGAGATATCATATGAGCTGATTTACCATGGAACTTTTATTTTTTACTTTATTTAAGTTTTATCTTAGAGAATAAAGATAAAGTTTCGAGTCTTTGGATAGGAAAGTTCGATATCTATATCTAGAGGCCATTAGGGCTGAGTTTAGGCATTCAATTTTCAGTGATCCACACACATCAATACACGCAGAGAATTCAGTTTTCAATAGAGAGAATTTGTAGAGAGAGAGAGAGAAGGCCCGAGTGACTTGGAGAGAAGCGAGAGCAGAGATTTGGCTTGTTCGATTGTAAATTCTTTCTTCGTTTAATTCAAAGTAGTTTTCTTTCAATGATGATGATGAGTTGCATGATGAGAAGCGAGTAGTCATCCCACTTCTAGGGTCGGGGTGAGCCTGACGATAGCAATGTAGGGTAAGTGCATCAAAGGTATGACTTTTATGCGATTCCGTCTTCTATCCTATGCATGATTCCTTGCGAAAGTTAGGGAACTTCATTATTTGCATTATTGAAGCGAAAGCCACTCATATTGTGAACTTGGATTACTCATGAATTGGATAGTAACTCTTAGGAACTATGCGAGAGCCTGTAATCACCTAAGTACTGATAACGAAAGTTATTTGACGGAAATGCATTAAATTTCATAACTTTAGCATCATACTTGCATTGTTATCATTGTGGTATGAAACCCTGACTTTGGAAGCTTTTAATTAATTGAATTCATATAAAAGTTTAAGTTTTGATTTCTGATCATCCTTCTTTACCATTCTACGTTCTTCGGACTCTTTTCCGACAATTGGTTACGAATTACAGTTTCTGTGACAAACATCGGAATCGACTGTAAAGGTCGATATCGAGGTCTAACGTCGATATCGAGGTCTGTCTCGACGTCGACTTTGCTTTTTTTTGTCTTCTGCAAGAACTCTACTGGAAATCGACCAGAACCGAGGTCGATATCGACCAGACACATCGATATCGAGTGTCTTCTAAGGTCGAAAGCTTTGATCGTGATTGCAACAAGGGAAGCGCTGACATAACTCCTTGTGGATTCGATCCTGAATTACCCTACTACTACATTGGGATGGATTCTTGTATGATTTGTTTGAGACAGGGAGTTAGCTTAGTTGTGAATTATATTTAAATATTTGAATCCACATCTCCCGCTTACGAACACAATTGTATGGGCTCAAAAATGGGTTGCATAACTTAGTGCATGAAACCCATTAGTTTGCTGGAGCTTCTCTTTGTAGACTAACCATGTTCTCCAATAAAAGGTTCTCCTAAAGCAGCTATACAAAAATATCCTCGAGAAGGTAGGGGTAATCAATATTAGGGAGAAGATGCAAGAGTCGAGGGTTCAATGGTTTGATCATGTGCAGAGGATAGAACTGAGTGTGCGGGTACATAGGTGCGACAACTTGACTATTGAGGGTGTTCGACAGAGAAGAGGGTGGTCGAAAAAAGAAATAGAATGAGGTGTTTTGATAGGACTTTGCTATTTTGGGACTCACCGAGGAGATGACGTGTGATAGGATACAGTGGCGGAGTAATATCCGTGTTGAGGAGGGATAGCTAAGTGTGGCGTCGAAAAGTGTACAAGTGTACCTTGTATCCATGCTTTTTTCTTGCTCCTTCTCTCTTACATTCCCCATTACAATGCTATGTTTAGTACTCCCTCTGTTAATTAAAACTTGTCGTTTACTATTCATGCACGTTTTTTTAGAATGATAAAAACTATATGAAATATTAACTTTTTTAAAAATTTGTTTTTATAAATTCATACTTAATAGTAACAAGTATGAAATTATTTAAAAAATATATTGCAAAAAGTTAATATTTTATATAGTTTTTAACACCTCAAAAAGCGTGCGTGAATAGTAAAACGTCAAGTTTTAATTAACGGAGGGAGTATATTTTTAGGTGTTCTTACTTATTACCATTGTTCTGAAAAACGCTTGGCAGGTGCTTGGCAGTAGGTTAGGGTCAAGGGTCTAGGTGGATTTCATGGCCGGTCTTTGTAGTCTAGGCGGGTCTTGGTGACCTTGATGGCCTTGATGGTGGGGCGAGGTCAAGGGTTAAAGTGGGGCTTGAAGGGTTTTTTAGAATAGTGCTTATTACCCGATTTTGGTTATTTGTTCCTACATTTCTTTCCTCCATCTGAGTCTCTCAAAAACACTATCTCAACATACAGGACACGGTGTGTACAACTAGACCCTCATACCTTGCTTGTAGCGGGACACACAAAATTGTTGTTGTTCAAGTCATTTTGGATTTAGATTTCTATTAAGTTCGAGTTCGGGATTATTGTTGTTCTAGATTATTGTTGTTGTTCAAGTCATTTTGGATTCGGATTTCTATTAAGTTTGAGTTCGGTTCATTTCATGTATTAGGACAAAATGGGTCGGTTGTCAAGTGTCAACATAGTTTGATCAGTTAATAGTATGTTCACATGAGAGATCAAACAAACAAAACCCTGCAAATTAGGGTTGGGCTTTCGGTCTGGATCAGATTGAACCGGACCGAAAATTTCGGTCCGGTCCAAGACTGATGGACCGAAAACTTAGAGAACATGGACAACGGATCAGACCGAGACCGGGATATATGGTCCTGGGTTTTCCAGTCTGTGGACCATAAAGACTGTTTGGACCGAAAATTAGATATGAAAATTCATCCTAATCTTGAATGTTTAAGATATATCAATTGAAACTCCTCATAATCTAAAAATTGAAATTACTCCTAGATCTATATCTGAAAATTGAAATTCATCCTATAACATATACACAAAACTAGAACTGAACATATCCAAAAACTTGATTTGAAAATTTTAAAATGCAAATTGAAATTTCTATAAACCTTGATCCGAAAAGAAAGTGAAAAGGGCGAGGTCGACGGTTGGCGGGTGGTGATGGCGGTGGTGACTGGTGAGGGCGGTGGCGATGGCGGTGGTGACTAGAGAGGGCGGTGGTGACTAGAGAGGGCAGTGGTGACCGGTGAGGGCGTTGGCGATGAGCGGTGGCAAAAGGCGAGGGCGGTGGCCGACAGCGATGGTGGCGACGACTGGGCAAGAGAGTGGCTAATACGAGCAACAACATTGAGATACTGAGAGAGACGGAGTTGAGAGAGACTTTAACTTTTTGAGACTTGATATTAGTTTAGTTTTGTGAGCTTTTTTTCTTATGTTCCCTTTATGCCTCCCTTGGCAAATCGGATTTTTCCACTCTTGCTACCGCTTGGTGGTGCTCTTAGTACTTTAGGAACAAAACTCTTTTTGATAAACTCAATCCTAACTCTAAAACAATAGTATCCTATATAAAAGACTAGTTATCTAACTGGGAGAAGGCAAAAATTGATGACATAAGTTTAGATCCGAAAATACAGAATAAAGGTTCCGGACCTTGTAAGACCAGAAAACGCATACCCAAATGGACTAAGCCACGAAACAATTGGTATAAATTAAATTTCGATGGAGCCCTGTCCTCTGACAACTGCAGCACTTATGGATTTCTTATCCGAGATAAAAAGACATTACAACAATTATGAATAAAAAGAAGCGAAAACATAGTCTCCAACAACCAAAGCTTCAAGCGGGAAATCGTTTGATAGGTATCTTGAATTAGGGTTTATGGGGTATATTGGTAATTTCATTTATAAAATATAATTATATAATATAAGTTGGGTGATGGGTCGGGTGACGGGTCGGGTGATGGGTCGGGTGACGGGTGGGGAATGTCTTCACCCGAATCCGACCCCACCCATCACCCGTTCACCGACCACCCATTTAATATCCGCTTTCTTTCGGATTTTCACCCACTTTTTCGGGTCGGGTGAGATGGATATCCATCGGGTGCGGGTGAAATTGCCATCCCTAGTAGTGTTCTGTATTCAAAATCTGGTACCTCTGCTCTTTCTTCCGTTATTGGATCCGAATGTTTTGGTCTGTGGAAAGGTATTCTTAGAGCAGTGGAACTCAACATTACGCGTATCTGCATTGAAGGCGATAATCTCAGTATTATCAAATGCCTTAGCGCATGCGCCTCTAGCTTTGGCGAAACAGAGATGCTCTTATCCGACTCTTTGTGCGCCCTGAGGCAGTTTTCCGAATTTGAGATCTCTCATATATTTAGGGATGGTGACCGAGCTGTTGACCGTCTATCTCACATCGGGATTGATTTCTCTGGCTCGTCTCCCTCCAGATGTAGTCCTTTATAGTATATTCAAAAGGATGCTCTTGGCTAGTTTGTTTTGCTTACAGACAAATTCTTTCTTGTTCAAAAAAAATAATAAATAAATAAATAAAAGGAAAGGCTGCTCACTTGCACAAGCATGCCACTGCACAAAGTGCCTAGTAGAAAGTCCACCCCTATGGGTTATGGGCTTATGGCCCTATTTTTTTTTTCAAATAAAAACAAAATTTGGTTCTATTCCGGTCCGATCTAGAAATTTCGATCTGATCCCGGATGTGGACCGAAAATTGGAATCTAAAATTTCTTGGACCGCGAATCAGAGCGTAATACTTTCGATCTGATTTAAGACCGTAATTTTCGGTCTGATGCCGGTCCTATTCCGATTCTGTCTAATATATGTCCGGCCTTGGTACAAAAATAGGTAAAATTAAATTCAGTTTGCCAACTTAAGTTTGATCAACTAGGTCGGGTTGGTACAGGTCGAATACAAGTTTGAGTCGCCTCATTCATATGTCAAAGTCCGGTTGAATCAATATTTAGTAGGGATATCGACGAGAAGAGTCGCAATTCCTCTTAACCGGTCTTAATGCATATGGTGCCCACCAAAACATTGACAGAAATACAATAATTTCACACATCATTTATTATCCCTACTTTTCTTTATTCATCAACTCACTAGTACGGGTCTAAGCGTGATAACCTTGCTAATGATCACGGTAGTTACTGTGCAAACAGTTTAACTTGAAAGCCAACTGAATTTTCCCCGTGGAAAGCATGCCACCATGAAAAGGACCCCACCAAAATAAATCTCGTACACGTACCTCCTATACCGACTCTACTCCTATTATTAGACGACCCTCAACGGGCCACGTCGCTCCTCCACATTAACTACCATGGACCCGCCCACACAAGTCAAATCCCCCGTCTTTTTTCCCCCTTCAACGCCTTTTCTTTTTTTTTTTTCTTTTTACCCTACTCTCTTATTTTTTATTTTAATCTCTCCTCTCCTATTTCTATCTGGATTCTATCAAAAAAAAAAATTAAAAAAATTTCTATCTGGAGAAAATCGAATCAATCACTCCTTTTATTCGCTGTTTGTGTTTTCTCCGATTCGACTATTAATTATTTCGTTTAAATCGTTGGCCATCAACTTCACGATTTCAAGCTAAAACCTCTCCAGCGCATCGACATCACTCTCATACCTTGTCACTTTACCGCCCCAATTTGGACAACAACAACCTAAATCAACCGGTTTTTGATCTTCATCTTCTTCCCAATTGATCACCTGCGCCTAAAGATCTCATCTTTTGGAGCGTGGATTTGGATATTCAAGTTAGGGGATGATGGGTATGGAGGTCTCGGATCAGCTGCTGGGCACCGTTGTGCCGATAGTCGTTTACTGGGCATACTCTGGCCTTTATGTGTTGCTTTGTTCGTTCGATGAGTACCGGTTACACTCGAGGAAGGACGAGGATGAGAAGAATTTGGTCTCCAAAGGGACGGTTGTTAAAGGTGTTCTCTTGCAGCAAGCGGTTCAGGCTATTGTTGCAACCATCTTGTTTGCGGTTTGTCCACCAAATTTTGCTCCTTTTTTAATTTTCCTGCTTGCTCTTATTGCTTTATTGTGAATTGACCTAGGTTTTGAATTGATTAGATATACTGAGTTCATTAGTTAATTCTTTTTTGTGCTGTTAAGAGATGATACAATTAAAAGTTTACTTATTTTGTACGCCTGGAATAATTTTGTCAGCTATGGATGCTGTTATTGGAATTACTTTTTAGTGATCAGTCTTGTAGATTTTGGCAATTTAATTGAGGTGGATAGGTTTCAGGAGACGGTGAAATGGAATCGCTATCTTTAAAAATGGTGGACAGTAATGAGTAATTGGCAGGCTAGATCATATGTGGAATAAGCCAGTAGGGAAATCATCACACTGAAGTTACTAAATAAGAACATGGGGATATCAGTAATCACTAATCAGTGTAGCTGAAATATAGTTGTTGACATGTTCAAGTGCTGTATTGAAGTGCCAAAGGGAGTGATTTCGGTGACAGGAGGGAATTTAAAAAGGTAGGTTATTAAGATGGTTTGGCCAAAAATGGAATTGGTTTGAGCTTGTGGGTGATATGCTGAGTGTTAAGATTGGAAGAAATACAATTCATCGGCTGAACTTCATTGGGATAATAGAAAAAGTTAGTTTTTGACTAGTTAGATTATCTTATTTGTGATAAGTTAGTTTTTGACTAGTTAGATTCTCTTCTTAAATTAGTGGTAATATCTTTAAAAGTTTCAAGCATCAATGGTAACAAGTAGTAAACCATTTATTGTAGTCCCCTGGAAGCTATTTTTAGAATATTCCAAGCTTGCAAAATGCTGAAACTAGAACAAGGGAACTGCTGAATGATGTAATCGTGGTATGCCATATAACACATCACTGTCAAATTTTAAATTTCCTTCTTCTTTACTCTCTCTACAAAATTGCTAAAAATTTGTTGGCATTTTTTTTTGGGTTGTGTTGAGACTTAAAGTTTATTACAGATGTAAAGACTGATATATTTGTCACTGGATAGTGTCTTCCTTATGATAGGCTTTTATGAAGGCTAAGTGAAGTCACTTGTTGGAAGTGCTATAGTAATTTTCATATTTCTATGTTAAAATTACGGGTTGAAGTAACCAAATAGACTGTATAAACATCATAATCCTTGATTCCTGAATGCAAACCGTCTACAACTTTACAATTACTTTTTGAATAGTATAAAAACAATTATGATTCCTATCTTAATCTTTCCTATTTCATCTGTGATTAGCATACATCTTTAAGCAACTGTACAGAGAAAAAGCTAGATTTTCTTAGCCTCGTAGTTGGCTGGGGATGAGTCTGTATGATGGATTTGGCAATTAGCTTAAAATTTGGTTGATGCAGCAGCAGTTTGCCAATGTCTAGTAAATTATCTCTTACCGAGGTGATATTTAGCTGAGGGTTTCAGGCATCATCAGCCTTTTCTGTTCACTTGAGAGGACACTTGTTACTTTATATTCTCCTAAAAAAGATGCAGGGGAAGCCTTATCTTTGATCAATTTAACCTTAGGATAGACTAATTTTTCGCAATTTTTTGCTGACAGTATGATTTAGTGCAAGAAATTGCAACTTTAATATTGTAGCGATCTTTAAGCCCTTTTACCAGACACATCTAGCTGGAAAAAGAAGGTGAAATTCAATGGAAACAGCAGTAGGAAAACAAAAGAGAAGTTGAAGAAGATAAAGGAAATAATCAGTGAGACCGCAAGAGGAGATAAAAACTTTAGGTAGATACGAAATTGTGAAACTTGGTCAAGTCGGGAAGTAACTCTACTTTGGGACAATAAAGAACTCTGATCTGTTAAATTCTGTATGTATGTTATCCTACAATCGGTTTTAGGACTTAATATGTCAGCAATCGTAAATTCATGTGTGCAGGTGGCAGGCAACTCAAGTGAGGCGGAAACTGAACAGAAGGTTTCCCTTTTGATCCTGGCAAGGCAGTTTCTCACGGCAATGGCAGTTCTCGATACCTGGCAGTATTTCATGCACAGATACATGCACCAAAATAAATTCTTGTACAGACACGTCCACTCCCAGCACCACCGCCTCGTCGTCCCTTATGCATACGGGGCACTTTATAACCACCCTCTTGAGGGGCTTATCCTTGACACTATAGGCGGGGCCCTTTCATTCCTTGCTTCTGGCATGTCACCTCGAACCTCCATCTTCTTCTTCTCCTTTGCCACCATCAAAACGGTGGATGACCACTGTGGCCTTATGCTTCCCGGAAACCCCTTCCATTTCTTCTTCAAGAACAACTCTGCTTACCACGATGTCCACCATCAGCTCTACGGCACTAAATATAACTTCTCACAGCCCTTCTTTGTCATTTGGGATAGAATCCTCGGAACTTATATGCCTTATTCGCTAGAGAAGAGAGCTGCCGGTGGCTTTGAAGCTCGGCCTACCAAGGCATGCAAGGATGAATAGCTGAACAGTTGAAGCCATCTGATCTTACCCCACCTCTCCTCTATAGGCTACATTCATTGCGTTATTTTGTACCTTATGATCATGTAATCTTGTGTCCTTTTTCCGGCCTCATGTAAAGTATATTGAAGACAGATGAGTGGAATTTCACTTCATTCTAAACTGGGATATGCTATGAGCAATGAGCATACAGGATACATACATTTACCCTTCAGATGCTTCAATGTGAACTTTGTTTATAAAATATCCATTAATTTGGGATGCATTAGTGGTTTGTTTTTTTGCCTTTTGTGTTGCCCTTTTGATGTGCAGTGCTCAAACGCATCGTTAGTTAAAGGACACCAAAATATGACAGTGGAAAAGCGATCCAATCTCGTTAAATCCATAAGGGGATACAGCATTCTAAATTACAACAATCTAGGACACCAGAAAACAAAACTATATGCCAGAGACGGAGCTCAGACATCTTCCTCTGGTAAAGTGCTTCGAAGGTCAGCAATTTGGTTTCGTGATATGGAAAATTTCAGAGAGCCCGTGTGGCTGGCATTCTGAATCTTCCTTCGGATTACACAACGGTTGCGATCTCCGCGTTACTGGGAGGATGTGGCATTGCTTCCACCAGCCACCCAGTATTGTTTAACTGCAATGAGCATCTTCTCGGAAACAAGGGGGCCATCCTCATGATCCATCATCCTTGAATCCCATCTCATACCGGAGATTATCTTCTTGACCTTGACTAACACATCAACATCATCGCGGAATATGACTGCACCTTCAGGACGGAGAATCCGGTCCATCTCCAATAGGATGTCTTCATAATTGCACCTACAGGTCAAATATGTGCGTCGTGTCAATCAGTAGATCAAGCAGAATAAGGATACAATGCATTCATTCCATTTAGGAAGATGACACCCAACAAGAAACGCAAGGTTCGCAAACAAGTTAGAGAGGAGATAGTTTTAGCAGGAATTTACTTGTCCTTGTACAAACTGAAAACACCATTGGCATGGATAAGGTCATACGTTCTTGGGTATGTCGAAAATGCCTCGCACCTGGAACAAGAAGGTTAATGATTCAAATGCCACATGTATGCTGCATCAGCCTATCAAGACATGATAGAAGTAGTAATAACTTGAAAAAGGCTAAAGTACCAGTCATGGTAGATGCCAATCAGCCCTCGCTCGTATATGATTCCCAGAGTATTTTTCTTAGCAATTGTCGGCATAACATTCATAACCCACAGTTTTGGGGAGTCAATGGCTGCAGCGAAACCACCTAACCCAGCATTCATATCCATTATGTTGCGATACCTTCCCGTGTCAATTAGTTTATTTATTTTTTTGTATGCCTTAACATGCTTCTTCCACAGGCTATTGTCCTTTAAGTATACATCAGTCGACACCCCATTAACAGAACCACTAGACACCCGAGGAGGGACAGCATAGAGCCTTTCAGGGAAAGGTTTAAGTTGTCCACTGTCAGCTTCGTCTGAGCCCCTGACATCCGGATAAGGGGTGATGCATGCCTCCATTTTCTTGTACCTAAAAGTATCAAAGAAACACAAGATCATAAATATGCACCACAGATTCTGCTAACATAATAATAATTTTTAAAAAAAATTGTCAATAGCAAAATCGATTGCCATGAACTCCAAAATGACAAGTGAAAATTTGGATGAATGAAGAATGCACCATCCCAAACAGTGAATCATACCAAACATCATCAGCGGTCTCTTTTTTACAGAACTTAGCACCAGAATCGTCTCCTCTGTGCTGGCACGAATCTGCATCAGCACTTTTCTGCCAAACGGCAGTCTCGCCAATCTCTCCCTTCTTTTCCCAACAAAGAAGTTTAGCAATCTTCTCAATCTTATTCTGTTCAGACTGCAAGTCCTCCTTGGTGCGCTGCCACCCTTTGAAGTTATTCTTCCAGTTAATAGGAGGACCCGAAAGCACCCAGTAGCCACCAGGTCTAAGAACACGGTCAACTTCCATCAGGTACATTCCACCTGCAGAAAGACAGGACTAAAAGGGTTAACTTTTGGTCATAAAGATAATACATCTAGTGATAATACAAAAAGCAAACAGTTGTATACAAGTTTATAGAAAGCATCTAAAGTTGAAACTATAAAAGTTGCTGAGAATCTAAGCTCACCATTCACCCCCCAAGGAATTAAGCAACGAGAGCAATGAGCCATGTCAAAGGACCGTGATGGATATGGCAACTTAATGGTTCCAAAAACACCAATGACTGCAGGAACACCCCTTTCAAGAGCGAACTGGACTTGTGCTTCATGTGAATCTCTAGGTGCAAATGACATTGCTATGACATTTCTCTTCCACAGATATGCACCCCAACTTGCAACCTGAGAAGAACTAAGATTATTCATCACCAACAAGGTGTATAAAGCAAACATCTTCATGCTTCAAACCTAGAGCAAGAAATTAATATGCAATGTGAGCTAGATGAAAACCACATACCCCACACCCAGTGTCCAACGCAGTTCTGACCGTACCATTCTGAATTGGTACCAGAGAAGCAAGTTGATCAATGTACTTATCTGCTCCTTGAGGAAACTGTGTTCCACCACCAGGGAACCTAAAAACATCTCCCTCATACTGAACCCAGTTCTGAATAGCCTTCTCCACTGTCAAGCTCTTATATGGAGCATTTGCAAACGGCACATAATCACGGCTCTTTGGCCACGGAAACGGTGTCACGTATCCCTTGGGCGCCGGGATGAGGCAATGTAGCTTCTCATCTTCAGCAGGGCAGTGCCTCTCTCTGTAAAACATGTTGTCTCTTGGGAACATCATCGCCCGCCTCTGATCTTGGCATGGCGTGTAGTCGGCGTACCGAGACTTGCAGGGCTCAAAGACTTTCAATTTAGAATCAGAGCCACCAACAGACACTACCCCGCCATGATGCGTCTCAAAATTGAGATTCTTAAGGACCGCGCAATCAGCTCCACTTTTGGTGATCTCAATGGCTATGCTGTCACCCTTTCCAAAACCACTCCTTTGCCATGCCCCCAATAAATAGAAGAAGCAACACAAACCAACAACAATAAATATTGATACCGAACTCCGCGTCCTACCATCACCTACAGCTTTATTAGCCATCATCCACTGAAATCAGAACCCACCTACAAAATTTACGAATCAGAAAGTGTCAATAGAGCCAGCAACACTATATTTTTGGGGGTAAATACATTAGTTGAGTGCCCTCTCAAGCTACAAATTTAATTAGATACAAGCATACACCTCAATCATAGTAAAACCCCGCTTCAGCTAGAAAAAATTGTAATTAATGTCAAGATCCATAAGGAAAATAACTACAAAAGGAAGATCGAAATAGATCAAGACAGAAAAAAATACGTGTGTGTGGGGTGTTAAAGTGAGAAAATGACTGATAACTAAGCACCCTATTCATTTGATTTGATATGGTAAACACAAGTTTTAGGGTTTTAGCTGAGTCGAAGATAGATCAAGCTAAATAGCAATCCAAATCTTAACAAAAACAAACAAAAGTACGAGACATCTACTAAGGGCAGTAAAATCAGCTAAAATTAAGCCCTTTTTCCACACCCCAAACAAGAAAAGAAACAGTTGGGCCAATCAACCATGAAAAATGGCAGAGATCATAAAAGGAAACAGAAGAGAGGATCAAATAGACAAAGAATGATGAAGAACTCTAAACACTGACTGTGTAACGAAATGATGAATCTATCAGAGTTAGTAAGACAGATGAGATCTTTCGACATACCGAAGCACAAGCTATGACGACGAGTGCGAAACAGCCCAAGCCTGAGCGAGTTACCGAGTTAGGGCTCGGTGTAAATGGAGGGATCTGAGATAGAGGGGTGCGCTTTGCTTTATGCCAGCTTCTGCTAGACAGGGAAATTGAGCGAGATCTTTTATGGCCAAGAAAGAGAGGATTTTTGGTTTCTGATCCACCGACGAGTGAAACCGGAAAAAAAAATAGCGGTTTTAGACCAGATTCCAAAATGGTTTTTTCTCAAGATAATTTCAAATAAATTGCACGCATATCTTTTTCATTTCTTCCAAAAAAATTACAAAATGGTTCAAAACTCTCTCTTTTACGAATTGAAACCTAAATATGTTGAACGAACTATTGTGATCGAAAACAGGCTAAAATCGATGAAATTAGTAAAGGTATCAGCTTGCCTCCCAGTGTGTCGTCACTTTGAAGTCGAACCCCGTCCTCGTAGACGGCGTCAACCGCGTGGAGGAGGATGAGGAGGATCTGGATCTTTCAATTGGCTTGGCCATACGCGAGGATCTGTGCTTGATTTAATTGCATTGGATTCGGCATCTAGGGTTTTGAGGAAGGTGAGAGAGGAATTTGTGCTTGATTGCAGTGGATATTTGCTTGATTGCATCGGATTCAATTGGCTTGGCCATACACGAGGATCCATGCTTGATTGCATCAGATTCTTCCTCGGAGTCTTGGGAACGGCAAGTACGAATAGCCCTGAAACTTCTGAAATCAAGTCATGAAATCGGTTCCTTGAAGAAATTCAACCGCCGACAGAGTGAGTCCTTCTCATAAGGTAAATTCATAAATCCTTCTATGATTTGAGTCAATGTAATAGCAAATTCTTGAATTCAGATAGGTTGAGTATTCAACTTGGTAAATCGCATAAGGATTTGGAGCTTGAGAATAGTTGGATTGATCTCAAATTTTCTGAAATCTTGGTGTCTAAAGTTGCCCACCAAGTGTTTGTGGAAAACAGTCTCAATAGCTAGCATAGATTCATCAAAGGCATTTGTGTGAGTTTATAGGTCTTGATGTTGAAATGGAGATGAAGGAAAACTATTCAGAGATTTTAACTGATTGCTTCCTCTTTCAACAATAGCATAGATTCAGCATATGTTAGATTCCTTTTAATACTTATATTGGTTCTGCCGGTTATGGATGTAGTGGACTGCCTTTTTATTGCTATGTTTGACCATTTGAACACAAACTGCAAGGAGCAGGAAACTATCAATAAGCAATACCCATCTGAGCCTCTAAAGGTAAATTATTACTTTGAAAAAGTATCATCTTAAGTGTTGGTGGTGCCCAAGGTTGCACACTAAAACTAGTTTTGTGCTAGATAGATGTTAACACCTGCAGTACTTGAGGACAACATTATGACTTACCTTTGAAGAAGGGGTGGAAATGCTCAAGGTGAGGAAACAGTCTTAAATTTTACCATAAGTGAGTGTCAAATGGCGCTTTCTGTAGCATAAATTTTTCTATAGTTGATATTGTGATGCTAACCAGTAAAAAAATGTGAAGCTACAAGTCATTGACTTCCATTTATTGAAGAAGTTGAATTTATTCCAACAAAAGACGAGTTTTACTTTGTAACCTTCGTGAGACATGCTACTTACATAATATGGTTTGTCCATCTCACTGTCTTCACAATCTGTAAACAGATTACATGTTTTTCAGCCCCTTTAAAAAAGAAAAAAATTCCACATCAATATAATAGTCCCAATTTGTATGGGTTAATGTACTTACTAGTGCACATCTACTTTTAGCAAGAGTTTTTATCTATGTGTCCCTTGAAGATCTTTGCGTTATTTGTTGATAATGGTTGCTCATTAAGGTATTCTTTGCATTGAGGAGTGTTAGAGATATGAATAAATTCTTTTACTTCCCAAGAAAAGTGAATGTTGGCTCTGTTGATCAATAGAGTTTTAGGAGGTTGAACATTTGATAGATTTGGTGGAATCATATATAAGGAAAGGTTTGTCATTACGAGTGCTAACTTTTGGGTAGTATCTGAATCAGTATGTTGTTGCTGTTGCCAGAGAAAAATCACTAGTACAAAAAAGGTCTTAGACATCAGTTATTTATGAAGATAGACAACGGTTGTTGCACTGTTGTCTATGTTATTGCATTTTTAGGTAAAACAAGGGATGGACCTATAAAAACGGTTCTTTAAGACAACGATTATAGTTGTTGTCAAAGAGGATCCATCAAGTGTCCATGCGAGTCCAAAATTTGGAACAGTCAATAATAAACGATTATGACCGTTGTTTATGTGTCATATAGCAGTTGTTTATGTGTCATATAAACGTTGTTTATGTGCAATCTAATTGTTGTCTAGGTACACCATAACCATTGTTTATGTGTCATATAACCATTGTTTATGACCTATATAATCGTTGTCTAAATTATGTTTTAACTTTGGTCCAAGTACAATTAAACCGTTGTTTATACACAATCTCAATGTTGAAGGCAATACTCTTGATCCAACAACAAAACATCAGTTAAAGGCAATCTTCTTGATCCTCACAGACTAAGGATTGCTAATGGTTGGATGAAAATTACAAACTTACATTTTTGACATAAAAATGGAAAGCTATAAGACATATAAAAGAACAAATAAGCTAATATAAAAAAATATTGAATGGAGAAAAATGACTTCTAGAAATTTAGGACTCAACAACAAAACATAAGTTAAAGGCAATACTCTTGATCCTCACAGACTAAGGATTGTAAACTACACCAGCCATTACCACAAAGAGTGGCTACAAACAAAAAATTTACAAGTTATTAATACTCACATATGAAAACAATTCATTAAAACATGACGACAATTCATTACATTCAAATAGCTTAGCTAGATCCTAAAATGCTTAACACAATGACAATTGGGGGCAATATTTAATAAAAAAAAATTCATTCATACAATGAACTAAACCTACACATTTAGGAATAGCAATCAAAACATGTAAATTAGTAAAAAAAAAAACCTAATATGTTCCAATTCATGTTCAAAGACTCATATTTCAATAAAAAAAGGAGCCCGAAAGGGTGAAGAAAAAACCCCTGATAAGTTCCAAATTATGTTCAGAGATCCATAATTCAATAAAAGGAGTAAAAAAATGTGAGGAAAAAATAACTAATAGAGAGAGCCACTACCAAAGACAAATGAGCACTTTAAAGCTTATCAACAACCTCAATTGACTTTGGTGAGTTTTAGATGCCATCAGTGATGTTAATTTCCCCAGATTTACAATAAAATTTTAGGAATTTGTCAAGTGTATGTTGTTAGGAGGATGTCGAGTTTCTTAAGTTACAAATAATAAAATGTATAAACGTAAACCGACTCCTAGCCTATGCAAATAATTACAAGACTTCCTCCCGTTATAGTGGAAGAGTAGTCAGGATCGATCCACGAGGAGGCGTGTCAGCGGGATCCTAGTAGCGTTGGAATTCTCACGTCTTACGTCGACCAGAAGCCTCGATTTCGACCTTGGTGCTCGATGTCGACCTCGGCTGTTGATGCTCTCTGCAACAGAAGACCTGCAGAGACAAATCGATGTTAGCAGACGGAATCGACTGGCTCAGAAGTCTGCCAGTCGACACAAGTGGTCGATATCGACGTCTGGGGGTCGATATCGATGTTCAGCAACTCTGCAGTGATGATCGTCGTCGACTCAGAAAACTGTCGACGTAACTCAGTGGTCGATATCGACGTTTGTGGTCGATATCGACGTCTGTGGTCGATATCGATGTCTTCCTGCAGTGGGTTAGTTCTTCGTCGGCAAAGAAAGGCCGAAGTCTTTAGGATGGATGAGGATGCGATGATCAGAAATAAACAGAGGTTCTGACTGAATATAAACTTATTTAAAAAGCAACTCCTAGGATTAGGGTTTACCACAACGTTAACCAATGCATGCGATATGATAAATAAGACGGACAATTGTGCTATTTCACCCGAGGGACAAGCTTTCGCCGTACACCAACTCTTAGGATTACTCTTGCAAATAAACCTAATTGTCTCTACTAATTTTATGTTTATAACTCAAGTTGTTAGCATGAATCCCTTTTCTTTCGATTAGGACTAAACATAGAATCGTAGGAGATGATATAGACACAACGATATCAACATCTAACACTTACCTCGAGCACGCATGGCTAACGTCGGGCTCACCCCGACCCTAAGAGCTTGGGGACTACTCGCTTCTCATCATGGAACTCATCTTCGATTGAAAGAAATAAACTTGCATTAAAATATAAACTCCGAAGCTTTACAACTCAACGTCGGCTTTCACGAACGTCAAACCCTAAAACTTCTCTCTAACTCTATTGAATGTAATTGAACTCTCAAAATTGGATTGATGGATGATGTTCTTGGATTGTTGAATGCCAGCCCCCTAGGGCTTTATTTATAGGCTACTAATCCTCGCTATCCAAGGATTGTAACTTTTATCTAAACTATGAACACTATCCAAACAATTAGGATAGGTCTTTTATTTTGATAAACTTAAACTAACTATTGAAGTGCGGAATGGGCAGATATAAGGCACGAATATACTCCAGAAGGGGGGTTGAATGGAGTATGGCATATTTTCGCAAAAACAGGAAACTGTAAGACCTTGCCAGCTAGAGGTAAGACCTTATCTGAAATGCAGAAACAAGTTAATAGAGACAAGCTAAATAGTAAGACCTTACTATATGTAGTAAGACCTTATTTGCAAAATAGATATTAGTTAAACAGAGAAATCAATTCACGAAAGTAGGAAATCAAGCAAGAGTGAAAAGAGAGAAAGAGAAGCACACGCGAATTGTTAACGAGGTTCGGCACAACCGCCTACGTCCCCGCCTAGGGTATCCAACCCATAGGATTCAACAACTTTATTTCACTTTATCTTATGAGCCCTAGATACAACCTCTAGAAGACCTTCCCTCTTCTAGACTAACTTCCTATCTAGCAACCCAAACGCTCTAGTGAAATAAAGCTCCTAAGGATACCGAAGTACCCTCTATGATTGGGTAAAGAACCCTGTGTATAACTCTCACTGAATTGTACTATAACGCTCGAAAGAAACCTCACACACACTCAAAGTAAATACAACACGAAAAGGGTAGAGAGCAATGTGTGATCGAAGGCTTGAAGGAGATGAGTCTGCTGAAGATGTTTATGCGCAATAAGTGATGTGTCTTCTGCAGCCTCTTCCTTCTTCTTTAAATAGGCCTCTGTTTGATTTTGAATTCAAACGCAGATGCCTTGAACTTCTCCTGGATGGTTGATAGACGTTGGGAGAGATCTCCGGCCGATCCAAAACCGTCACAAGGAATGCTTGGATTACGTCAAAGATATGAATATGGGCTGTTGAAGATTTGCTCAAATCCCTACAAAATCTCAGCCAAAGCAACCATATGGATATGCACAAGACAATATAGATGTAAACAAATCTACCCATTAAGCAACATGTCCGAACTCTTTTAGGCCCAAATATCATTTGACCCAATTGTTAGGTAGATCAATAAAATATTGGATCCACTAATCCAGGCCCAAAGGCCCAACCAGATTGATTCGAAGCAGTTCGACAATCAGTGTGGCTTGCTGTGTGTTTTCTGTGGCATTGGTAAGACCTTACCAAACTCTGGATCCCAGAGTTTTGGCTTTTCATCAATTAGGGCTATATCCTCATCAAGGTGGAGGTTAACAATCTCCCCCTTTATGAAAGACAAAACTTGCGTTCCTGTTTCCTGTCAAACAAGACTTATACAGAACATATAATAATTCAAGCATTAAGCATAATCAAAATGTTGGATCAAGTTCTTAAAAACCTAGACAGAAAACAGTAAGGCCTTACAACCCAGAGCATCAGAAAATAGCAGAAAACCAATCAACAGAAGCCAAGCACTTCTCCCCCTTTTTGTCTTTCAACAAGAAGGAGAGAGAAAGAAGTTTCAAACCAGCAACATAGTTTTTAAAACAGAAAAAGGGTTTTAGGCCAGCAAAAGATAGAACTTCAGAGAAATTCATTCGTCGTCGGAGATCTCCACCACCTCCTCCTCGTACCATTCTTCGTATCTTGGATACACATCCTCTGGAGCTCGACGTCCCTGGAAGATCTTCTCGCGCCAACGATCCTTTGTGTTCTTCACAGTATGATTCTTCCACATCTCAGCCTGCCTTCTAGCTTCTTCATTTCGCCATTTTTTCACAATGCCGTATTCCTCTAGGGTAAGGATATTCGGCTCTGGAAAAAGTGGGCGTAGAATGAATCTCTTGAGCACTTTACGTTCACAATTAAAGAGAACGTTTTTGGCAGTCTCTTCGACATGTTTGACAGCATCTGCATCCATCGGCATAATAGAGGTAGTGGCCCTATGGTTCATACCACAAAGCATAAAAAGCTGATTCAGCTTTTCATCCATAATCATGAGCCGCTGATGACTATCACCTTGTCTATCCACAATGTCGGCTCGAGCAGCGTTCAGATCCTTCCTAAGAGCATCGACTTCAGCTTCCAGAAACTCTATCTGTTGTTCCAGCTTGACAGTGTCTCCCTGAGACTGTGAGGGAGCCCTCAGAATCCAGCCACCGGCTAGAGTCTGCTCAATCCCCAGACATTTCCAACAGTTCTCATCAATTCGGCCGATGTGAGAGACATGCTCCTCTCCCTGTGTGTCAATTTCAAAGAACTCGAAAATCTTGGGTAGGAAATTGGCATATGGAAGGGGTGCGGTCAAGGGTGTGTTAATAGTATGAAGCATGTAAGTCAAGATGAGATCGGGAACGTCGATTTCGTGTCCTGCCATGATAAGATAGAGAATGTGGAGCAAGTTGTCAGTGACAAGCTTCCTAGAGTTCTTCCTGGGCAGGACACATCGAGCAAGGAGAGTGAACACCATCTTAGCCTCAAGAGACAGAACGTTATGAGTGTGTTTAGGCTTCGGTTTAGATGATTCAGCAGTAGGAATAGATCGAACGAAGAATTCTTTTTGGGCTTTGGAAATGCAGTAACTCTTGGATGGATGAGCTTGAGTGTTTACGGTTTCGGGTAAGCCAAGAATTAGGGCTAAAGACGAGGAAGAAAGGGTGATCTTTCTTTGCTTGACTTGGGATGTAAAGGTAAGGACCCCTTTTTCTCTGTGAGCGGTGAGGTTGACAAAGAAAAGCCTTGTAAGGCGTGGGTAGGCAATGGTACCGGGGTTGAGAAAGGACCAGACATTAGAGTTTTTCAAGAGATTGACACACGGGAGGTTAGTGGATTCCAGAAAATCTAGATCCACATATTCGCAGAAATTGATGGGACGATTAACGAAACCATCTTTCCACATCCCGACTTTGGTATGATTCAGAAACCAGGAGAGAGGAGCGCCAGAAGATACCTCGAAATCGGCCGAAGATTGAAGAAGATGTTGATGAGGAGTCTTCCTTGGGGTAGGAGGATTCACTTGGCGTGGTTGATTCCGCGGAGGATGGTGATTCTCCCTTTTGATGATCCTGCGACGCCCAAGAGGAATCTCTTCGTCACTCTCCGAAGATGAATCAAGTTGTCGGAGAGTGGCTTTGCCATGATATTCTTCCATAACGGCCTTGCCCTTGTAATCTGAAGATTGGGGCCGTTTGGATTCATCACCATGGGAGGAGGTTGAGGGTCTCTTTGGAGCCATGAATTCGGCTGAGCTCTTGAGTGTTTTTCTTGAAAAGAGAAGAAAGCAGAGAGAGAGAGAATTGAAAGAGATAGGGGTGATTTGACGGGTGAGAGATGAAGGGTATAAATAGAGAGGAAAGACCTTTGAACTTCCAAACACAATCTCAAGATTTTAGATCTCCCGGATGCATTAAACAAACCCCTATAAAACCGGTCCAACTTATCCAATATGAAACCAATTTTCAAAAATTTAAAAGAAGATAATAAATGCAATAAATGAAGTAATTGAAAGAGTTAAAACCGAGATAAAATCTTAACGGAAAAGAAATTTAAAAACAAGATAAGTATCTTGTTGAAGATTATCTTAAGAGATAAAATCAAAAGATAAAAAGAATCAAAACCGTAAAAAGAAAATCGGTAAAAGGATAAAACTTCTTTTAGTTAAATATCTATAGAAATATTAACTAAAAGATCTGATCCAAGATATAATATTATGAATAATTGATTTATGACCTTACTATTGATTAATAAGGTCTTGAAATCTTTTTCAAGATCTGGGCGTAGGGAATATGATCTTATAAGATAACTCCCCCTACGTTTATGCTTCCTTATTAAGCATTCCAAGTTCCAACCTGATGAAATTGAATCTCTCTTCAGGTAAGGGTTTTGTGAAGATATCTGCAAGTTGTAGTTCCGTAGAGATGAATGTCAAGGACACATCTCCTTTTTCTACATGATCTCGAATGAAGTGGTGTCTCACATCTATGTGTTTTGTTCTTGAATGCTGTACAGGATTTTTGGAGATAGAAATAGCACTTGTGTTGTCACATTTTATTGGGATGCCCTTATAGTTAATTCCAAGATCTTGGAGTTGTTGTGCAATCCATAAGACTTGAGCACAACAAGCTCCAGAAGCAATATATTCAGCTTCGGCCGTTGAAAGGGCCACTGAATTTTGCTTCTTGGAATGCCAACTTATAAGGGATGACCCAAGAAATTGACAACATCCGGAGGTGCTTTTCCTATCAACTGTATATCCTGCAAAATCAGCATCGGAGTATCCGACAAGATTTTTTTTTTTTTGGAAACCAACCCCCCCGGCACTAAGTCCGGGTGAAGGGAGGAGTATGTAAATATTAATGAAAAAATTGGGGGATCCAAAAAGGATCATACATCAAGAGTTTGAACCAAAAATGAGAAAGGGCGCAACCTATCTCATCAAAGGAACAAAGCTAAAATACAATAACAGATGTATGTCCCATACAAGGCACAGCTTGGATGAGCACATACAAAATGCCAAGAAAACAGGAAATGGGAGCGGTTAGGATATGCAAACCCAACACACCTCCAAAAATACACCAAAAAGACCTTGCACCCGGGCCACGCAGGTACCCAAAGGGACACAAGCCAAAGACACACTAAACAGAGATGGTTCCCGAGTGCACGCAGGCACTAGAGGCACGCAGGCCCTAGGACACCATCCAAAGATCTCAACTATCCAACCAACCATAGACCAAGCGGCCATAAAAGAGAAACGAAACTTAGATCTTTTCAACGTCATCAAGAGTGAAAGACGCATGGAGAAGGCGGAAGACATGGGTCGCTATGAGTCTAGCCACCACCTCCTCAAGGATATGATTGTCTTCATAGATCTTTGCATTTCGCGCATGCCAAATGAAGTAGATGGCAGCAGAAAAGGCAAAGGTTTTGGCCTTAGCTTCACATCCTTTCTTCCTTTTGTATCTCCGGAGCCACCTTAATCCACGAGCCAAGCTATCAACCCCTTCCGGAATCAAGAACCGCTCACTCGTTCTCCTCCAAATACCCTTAGTATAAGGGCACTTGAAGAAAAGATGTTCATGTGTCTCCAAGATGTCTTCTCCACAAAACCTACACCCATGGTCAATATCAAGAAAGAAAAGCCTATCCAAGGTAGGGAGCTTGCCCAAGGTGGCGAGCCAAAGGATGAAGCTATGCTTCGGGGTGCATCCTTTCGCCCAAACCTCCTTATACCAATGGACTTTAGTTTCCTTAACTCGAAGCTCCTCATACGCCCTCTTGACCTTAAATCTCTCACCATCACACCACTCAACAAACAAACTATTAAGGTTAGGGTTCAAAAACAACATTTTGTTCTTTACCTCAACAATAGCTTCGATAAGCGGTGAATCTCTCTTATGAGCTTCCCAGGTCTCCACCTCTTCCACTTGAAGGTACCGATGGTGCACCCATCGAACCCAAAGGCCCTCCTTCTTCTCCTTGATCCTCCAAAGATGCTTGCACATGAAGGCATCATTCCAAGTCCGAATGTCAATCAGTCCTAGTCCTCCTTCTTGCCGCGGCTTGCACACCTTGCTCCATCTTACTCTTGGTGAAGTCCAAAGGAAGGAGCGGCACAAGCTTATAAGTGCTTGCATAATGGACTCCGGAATTGGAAGTACCGAAAGCCAAAACCCCTCCATCCCTTGAAGCACCGAAGCAATAAGCTCCCTTCTTCCTGCATAAGACAAGTGCTTACCAACCCAACTATTAAGTTTCTTACCAATCTTGTCCAAAAGCGGGCCATAATGAGCCACCCGGAGGCCATGAGGGCTGATGGGAACTCCAAGGTAACGGAAGGGGAATTCACCTTTCTTGAACCCCGTTGCTCCCAAAATAGCTTGCGCTTCATTGGGAGGAACCGAAGCTAAGAAAGCCGAAGACTTCTCCTTGTTGACCGAGAGACCCGAGGCCTTCTCAAATCGGTGAAGACAAGTCATCAAACACCTAACCGAACTCAAGTCAACACGGCTAAAGAGCACTATATCATCAGCAAACATTAGGTGGGCAAGTCTAACACTCTTACAATGTTGATGGAAATGAAAACCAACCTTACTAGTCTCAACTTTGACAATCCTAGAGAAGAATTCCATAGCTAAGACAAAAAGTAAGGGAGAGAGTGGGTGACCTTGCCTAAGCCCCCTTTTACCTTCAAACATGCCATGTATCTCATTATTCACCATGATGGAGAAAGAGGTAGTCTCAACACATTCCATTACCCATGCTATAAACTTCGGAGGGAAACCTAATTCACATAACACAAAGCGTAAGAACTTCCACGATAAAGAGTCATAAGCCTTAGCTAGGTCAATGTTAAGAAAACATCTCCTAGTATCACGCTTAACATTATATTTGCGAAGAAGCTCCTGCACCAAAAAGATATTATCGGACATAAGTCGATTAGGGATGAAGGCATTTTGGGCGGAGTCCACAATGTAGCCAAGGCACTTCCCAAGCCTCAATGTGAGGATCTTAGAAATAACCTTGTAAGCAACATTGCAACAAGAGATCGGCCTAAAATGTTCAACCCTAAACGACTCATCCTTCTTAGGGATCAAGCTGATTATAGTGTGGTTCATTTGTCTTAATAATTTCCCATTCCGGAAGAACTCCTTCACCGCCGAGCAAAGCTCCGGCCCCGTGACATTCCAAGTGGTCTTGAAGAAACAAGAAGAGTAGCCATCAGGCCCCGGGGCCTTGTCCTCTCCAATGCTCCACAAGGCCGCCTTGATCTCCTCGTTTGACACCTGTTCTATGAGCATGCACTTATCCTCCTCACCGATTGACCCTCCTCTAGCAAACCAAGAGTTATCGATTTCCACATCCGGTCCTTGAGAAGACAAAGAAGAGGAAAGGCTCATCTTCTTCGGATCCAAGCCAGAACCAGCACCATTCTTAGCCATTTTACTACCATTTCTCGTCAATCTAACTCCATTAGCAACAGGGGTATCCACACCACCACTAAGAGATGGAACTTTTGGTTTCTTCATCTTCTTCTTGTCATCAGCCTTCTTGGTCGCCATGGGAGGGGAATCCACAAGATACTTGGAAGGATCACAACCACCCATACCGAGAACCTTAAGCCTCTTGCTCATCAAGCCTTAGAAACAACACACACAAAGCAAAGAGCAGCAAGGCAGCAAGCAAAACCAAACAGAGACGAAAAGCAAGCAAGTAAAAACGAAAAACAAGGGACAAAGAAAAACACCGGAGAAAAGAGCACCAAACCAAAACCGGAGAAGAAACAAAGGAGAGCAAGAAACACCACGAAAAGAACGCCAAGCACCAAAAGAAAACAAACTAAAACCAAAAGATAAAGAAAGAAACACAACAGAAAAACCAAGAACACAAGAGAGGAAAAGGCGAGAAGAGAGAAAAACGAGAGGGAAGAGAGGGAGAAGAACCTACCACCGCCGGAGAGACACCATACCTCAGCATCTAGGGAGGATGAGGAAGGAGAGCCATGCTTGACGGAGGGGAGACCAAGGGAGAAAGACCCCCGCCGGGCCTTGGCCGGAGCACCACACGCAAGGTAGCCGGGAATCGTTGCTTATGAAAGAGAGCGTTTTTGGTTTTACTTGATGATGAGTTAAAACTATGGAGTATCCGACAAGATTGAAACTAGATTGAGTAGGGTACCATAATCCGAGATCCTTTGTACCATTCAGATATCTCAAGATCCTTTTTACCGCTATAAGATGAGATTCTTTCGGGTTAGCTTGGAATCTTGCACACATACAAACACTAAACATTATGTCAGGTCTACTAGCAGTAAGATAAAGGAGAGATCCGATCATACCTCGATATTCTTTCTGATTTACCTGTTTTCCGGTAAGGTCTTGATCCAAAGAAAGAGTAGAGCTCATAGGAGTTTTTGCAACTTTGGATTCGATCATCTTGTATTTCTTGAGAAGTTCTCGAGTGTATTTTCCTTGATTAAGGAATATACCTTTAGAGCTTTGATGAACATGAAGACCAAGAAAGAAATTTAGCTCCCCCATTATACTCATCTCGAATTCCTTACACATCATATTTGAAAACTCCTTGCACAAAGATTCGTTAGTAGCTCCAAACAATATATCATCCACATAAATTTGTACAACCAGGATATCATTACCTTGAGTTTTGATGAATAGAGTTTTGTCAATTAACCCCCTTTTGAAATTATTTTCCAGAAGATATTTTGAAAGACGTTCATACCAAGCTCTTGGGGCTTGCTTCAAGCCATAAAGAGCTTTGTCGAGCTTATAAACATGATCTGGAAATTCATCATTTTCAAAACCGGGAGGTTGAGCGACATAAACCTCTTCATCTAGGAAACCATTCAAAAAGGCACATTTAACGTCCATTTGAAAGAGTTTGATGCTCATGAAAGAGGCGAAGGCAAGGAGCATGCGAATAGCTTCTAGCCTGGCTACGGGAGCAAAAGTCTCCTCGTAGTCAATACCTTCCTCTTGATTGTATCCTTGAGCAACAAGACGAGCCTTGTTTCGAATGATGTTTCCTCCTTCATCAAGCTTGTTTCGAAATACCCAACAAGTTCCAATAATAGATTTACCCTTTGGCCTTGCCGTAAGGGTCCATACTTTATTTCGCTCGAACTCGTTAAGCTCATTCTGCATGGCTATAATCCAATCATGTTCTTGAAGAGCTTCGGTATACTTCTTGGGCTCTACAAGAGAAACAAATGCGTGAAAAGCACATAAGTTTCTAACGTTAGAACGTGTTTGAACACCAGATGAAGGATCAGAAATGATATCGGAAGTAGAGTGAGATGAGGCATGTTTGAATCTTCTTCGTGCAGATCCTTGGCTAGGAGTAGGATCATTGGAAGTGTAAGGATATGGCTCCTGAGGTTCAGGAGGATTCGTAGGATAAGGGCCTTGAGGTTCCGGAGGAGGCCCATCTTCAAGACTGGCTTCATTTGTAAGGCCTTGAGACATAGTTCCAAGACCTTGTGACAGATCAGTAAGATCTTGAAATGGTTCCTGCATATTTCTGGATATGCTCTTCTCAGGATGATTGCCTTCTCCATCTGATTCATCTCCCTCATGAGTATTTAACTTCAAATCTGCAAATCCTTCACTCAAGGTACCGTTATCACTTTCATCAAATAATACATGGATACTTTCTTCGACGATTTTGGTACGTTTATTGAATACTCGATAAGCCTTGCTTTGAGTCGAGTATCCAAGAAATATACCTTCGTCGCTACGTGCATCAAATTTCCCAAGATTATCCTTGCCATTGTTATGCACGTAACACGTACATCCAAATGGTTTAAAATATGATATGCTTGGTTTTCTTCCTTTGAAAAGCTCATAAGGAGTTTTCTTTAAAATTGATCTAATTAAGCATCTATTGAGAATATAATTTGCTGTATTCACAGCTTCTGCCCAGTAAGACTTCGGCAGGTTATTCTCTAATAGCATAGTCCTTGACATTTCCTCTAGGGTGCGGTTCTTTCGTTCCACAACACCATTTTGTTGAGGTGTCCTAGGAGCTAAAAAATTGTGAGAAATACCATATTTCGCACAAAATAGATCAAAGTTTAATTGATCAAATTCTCTACCATGATCACTTCTAATAGACACGATAGGTAGATTTTTCAAAGTTTGTAACTCCTTACAAAGTTTAGAAAAATAAAACAGAGTTTCTGATTTATCTTTGAGGAAGAAAACCCAAGTAAATCTAGAATAATCATCAACAATAACTAATATGTATTGTTTACCTTTGGGAGATTTGACACGCATAGGTCCGCAAAGATCCATGTGTAGAAGCTCCAAGGGTCTAGTAGTACTAACGACCAGCTTCTTTTTGAATGGACTACGGGTATGTTTACCTCTTGAGCAGGCTTTGCAGAGATCATCCACTTTGAAGTTTAAATCAGGAAGGCCTCGAACAAGATCCTTTGAATTGAGTTTGCTGAGGGTATGCATACTAATGTGCCCAAGTCTCCTATGCCAAACCCTTGGATCTTCTGATAAGGCCTTGAGACATTTCAGATTGGAGCCTGCAATACGATTAGTATTAAGAGCATAAATGTTAGAGTCCCTTTATGCAGTAAGAACAATTTCTCCGGTCTCTTCATCTTGAATGACACACTTCTTCTTGTTAAAACTAACAAAATTTCCCTTATCACAAAGCTGCGAAACACTAAGAAGGTTATATTTTAAGCCATCAACAAGATAAACATCACTGATAGAATTGTTTGAATCAACACCAATGTCACCAATACCGACGATGTTGCATTTTGCCTCATCACCAAGAGTAATAGTTCCACCGGATTGCTTCTTTAGATTGTGAAAAAGAGATTCTTTTCCACTCATGTGTCTTGAGCAACCACTATCCATTATCCACTTTTGATCCTTGGTCTTGGTGATATCCTGCAAAACACAAAATCAACCTTTTCGGCTAGACCAATAAACTGATTTGGATCCATTGTGGGGGTAGACCATATTTGGTAACCTCGTCCCTTTTGGAACCCAAATCTGTCTTATCCGCTCATTTAACCGAACAGGAAAGGTATTTCTAATAATGTAAGGATCCGTTCTCCTATAAGGGCACGTTTCCTTTACATGACCTTTCTTACAACAAAAGAAGCAAGTTGGAGATCGCCAACTTCCTTTAGCTTTAACGAACTTGGTAGTAGGCTTTGCAGGAAAGTTCCTGTTGTATCCTATACCACTTCGATTTAAGGAGAGTTGTTGTTCTCCAAGCATCTTGTCAAGAGTTGCTTTGGATCGAGTGAATTGCACAAGGGCTGTTTGTTGATCTTGACATTTCTTAGAAAGCTTCACATTTTCATTCTTAAGATCATTATTTTGATTCTTAAGAGAAGAGACATTTGCCTTAAGTTCAGAAATTTCTGATCGTAAGGTCTTACTCTCTGTGATAGCTTCAGAACTTTGGCTGTCAAGATCTTGCAATTTCTACGACACCTTCTTTATACACGTTTCTTGATCCTGCACTTTCTCTTTCAAGAAGCTGATTTCTTTGTTGTAAGTCTCCTCATTAGAAATCATATTCTTCAAGAATTCAGATAAAACATTGATAGGGCTAGAGAGAAGATTTCTTACAACTCCATCTAGGTGTTGATCCTTGGTTTCGTCGGATTTTGCCATAAGGCACAAGTTTGCATGTTCCTCCTCAGCGTCTGAGTCACTTGAACAATCCGAGTCACTCCAAGCAGCCATCACTTTCTTGTTGGACTCCTTCTTCTTTGCTTTGTTCTTCTTCTTTATAGGACATTCTTTGACGAGATGATCTGATTCACCACATTCATAACAAGTAAGAACTCGACTCTTCTTAGAAGAGTTAGAAGGCTTACCTTTGGCGAATTGCTTTTTCATTTTCAATATGCGTGCTAATCCACGGGTGATTAGAGCAAAAGGATCTTCATCATCGTCGCTATCGGAATCTTCCGATGGTTCTTCTTTTTTGACCTTAAGAGCAAGGTTTTTGAGATTGGTAGGAAGTTCCCCATCATCCTCGTTGAGGATCATTTCATGGGTTATTAACTTTCCTAGTAGATCATTAAGAGCCAGTGTGCTAAGATCTTGAGCTTCTTCTATGGCCATCACCTTAGGACCCCATTTAGCTTTAGGTAAGCACCTTAGTATCTTTCTAACCTTTTCTTCATTTAAAAAGGTCTTACCTAATGAGTCAAGGTTATTTATGATTTCCATAAAATGGGTAAACATAGTTTTAACTGACTCATCAGGGTTCATCTTAAACAATTCATATTGTCTAAGAAAGATACTAATTTTGGTCTCTTTGACCTGGCTGGTTCCTTCATAAGTAACCACCGATTTATCCCAGATTTCCTTTGCTGTTCTGCATGAAGAGATACGGTTGAACTCATCCGTACTCAATCCACAGTACAGTAGGTTTATGGCTTTGAAATTCTTAGCCACACTTTCTAAGTCAGTCTGGGTGTATTCATCCTCTGATTTGTCCACCCTTGTTCCATTGGGACCTTCTTTCTTGGGGATATTTGGTCCTCGCATAATGATATGCCAGAGTTCCAAATCTTGATCAATAACAAACATCTGCATTAGAGATTTCCAATGCATGAAGTTATTCCCAACAAAGAGAGGTGGACGAGAGATAGATCTTCCTTGGCCGAAACCACCTTGCCCTTCACCTGCCATGGTTAGACTCACAGATAATAATATCTAAGAAACGTGAGTGAGGCTCTGATACCAATTGAAGTGCGAAATGGGCAGATATAAGGCACGAATATACTCCAGAAGGGGGGTTGAATGGAGTATGGCAAATTTTCGCAAAAACAGGAAACTGTAAGACCTTGCTAGCTAGAGGTAAGACCTTATCTGAAATGCAGAAACAAGTTAATAGAGACAAGCTAAATAGTAAGACCTTACTGTATGTAGTAAGACCTTATTTGCAAAACAGATATTAGTTAAACAGAGAAATCAATTCACGAAAGTAGGAAATCAAGCAAGAGTGAAAAGAGAGAAAGAGAAGCACACGCGAATTGTTAACGAGGTTCGGCACAACCGCCTACGTCCCCGCCTAGGGTATCCAACCCGTAGGATTCAACAACTTTATTTCACTTTATCTTATGAGCCCTAGATACAACCTCTAGAAGACCTTCCCTCTTCTAGACTAACTTCCTATCTAGCAACCCAAACGCTCTAGTGAAATAAAGCTACTAAGGATACCAAAGTACCCTCTATGATTGGGTAAAGAACCCTGTGTATAACTCTCACTGAATTGTACTATAACGATCGAAAGAAACCTCACACACACTCAAAGTAAATACAACACGAAAAGGGTAGAGAGCAATGTGTGATCGAAGGCTTGAAGGAGATGAGTCTGCTGAAGATGTTTATGCGCAGTAAGTGATGTGTCTTCTGCAGCCTCTTCCTTCTTCTTTAAATAGGCCTCTGTTTGATTTTGAATTCAAACGCAGATGCCTTGAACTTCTCCTGGATGGTTGATAGACGTTGGGAGAGATCTCCGGCCGATCCAAAACCGTCACAAGGAATGCTTGGATTACGTCAAAGATATGAATATGGGCTGTTGAAGATTTGCTCAAATCCCTACAAAATCTCAGCCAAAGCAACCATATGGATATGCACAAGACAATATAGATGTAAACAAATCTACCCATTAAGCAACATGTCCGAACTCTTTTAGGCCCAAATATCATTTGACCCAATTGTTAGGTAGATCAATAAAATATTGGATCCACTAATCCAGGCCCAAAGGCCCAACCAGATTGATTCGAAGCAGTTCGACAATCAGTGTGGCTTGCTGTGTGTTTTCTGTGGCATTGGTAAGACCTTACCAAACTCTGGATCCCAGAGTTTTGGCTTTTCATCAATTAGGGCTATATCCTCATCAAGGTGGAGGTTAACAACTTTGATAAAACTTATAAGCAAAAAGTAAATAAACCTCCAGCTGCTATCTATCTTAAAAATACAAGATAAATCCGTGCCTCCTTGAAGATAAAGTTCCCAATCCGCATCTTGAAATCGAGTCTATCTTCTGTCGAGATAAGGGGTCGATATCGACACCAGAGGTCGATATCGAGGTCTCTGTTCCTGCTCGACTTGTCTATCTCCACTCGATGTCTATGTTGAGGTCGATATGAAGGTCGATATCGACGTCAGAGGTCGATATCTATGTTAAAAGTCGATATCTATGTTGAAGGTCGATATCTACCTCTGCTCAGCTCTCCTTGGTTTCTCCGTTTTGACTCCGATTTCGCTCGAATTCCTGCATGGTTAGCTCAAAACTCTTGCAGACTCTATTTCTTGCACTTTAGCCCATTCTTACACAAGTTTATATTCTTTTGAACATTTTCTTTGGAAATCTAATGAAATATGAAGTCAAAAGATGCAATAAAAAGAAGTACAAATATGTACATCAGTGTAGTCCTTGTAGAAAGTTTTCTAATGTTAACTGTAGAAGGAATTCACAATTGTTGCAAGAAGCATTTAAATAAAGATAACACTCTGTCGCCGTTCATTACTGAAAACAACTGTAATTAGGTATAACTTATTTTGCTACAACTGAAGGTCAAAACAATCAATAGAGTCTCTTGCATTTTGCAGGGTGAACACAAGGTTAGAAAAAAATGGATGAGACGACAAGGAAGAGGAGCCCTAATCAAAATTTCACAAAATTGATTCTCAAAATCTAAAAATCACAAATCCTAATCAAAATTTCACAAAATTGATTCTCAAAATCACAAATCCTAATCAAAATTTCCCAAATTGATTCTCAAAATCACAAACCCTAATTTTACAAAATTAGTTTCCAAGATCAAAACCCTAAACGAATTCTCATACCCTAACTATAAATTGAATCTCAAATCAAAATTTAGAGCACATATTAACAAAGTATAAGTTATAAGGCAAAAAAAAAACTAACCTTTTCAATTCAAATACGAATTCGGATTTGGGAAGAATAATTGAGAATCCACTTCAAGGATGAAGCGATAAGCGGAGAGGACTGAGGAGCCAGCAGCAGTTGTCAGGGGTCTCTTTTTGCAGGGAAGTGTTTATGCTGGAAGCTTAAGAGCGACCCTTCACATGGGAATTTGGCTACGAAGCCTCTTGGTCTTCAACATGTTGTGTTGGAAGGGGCCAATTTGGTGATCATCAATATGGTCAACGGTTTCTGGGAGTGTGCCTAGGAGATGGAGCTTATCATTTCTGATATCCTCCTATGTCCCAGACTTTTCTGTCGGCAAGTTTCAAGCACATCTTCCGGGAGACCAATTTCGTTGTTAACTGTGCTCTCAACTTCGCCACTCGGTCACTCACGGCTCCTTGTCTCTGTATCCAAAGTTTCAAACTCTCGTCCTTTGGGGCTATCTTGGTCAGCGCACCAGTTTCGACTCACGCCTCCAAAATCTGTCCTTTCCAAAAAAAAAATGGCATTTGGAACAAATCAAAGAAGACAAAAGCATAACCAACATCTCCAGCTCAACACAATCATTAAAAGGAGATAGTTCCAGGGAGGATACATTTGAGAATGTCTCATTAGGGGATATCCTTTTACCCTTTTTCTTTCTGCACAACCATTCTTCATCCTGTAGATTTCTTAAATCTGTATCTTGTCATCCGAAAAGTTCCATACTATTGCTTAAAGCAGTACTTGTACAGTTGTAGGGAGGATGTTTTTCCTTCATCTCATTCAACAGTGATTGAAAATCAATGATACAACACAGCTAGAGATACCATGAAACCATGAATAATACTTGGAGTTGGAGGCGACATTTTACAAGAATTAGCTGCTATTAGAACGCATCTTCTAATGCCAGTAATTCATGCCCTCTCACTATCGGTATTTGTAATTGTAATGCTGGATGTAATCTGAGCAGCAAGGCGTTTTCGTCACGACAAATGTGAACCCACTCCCACAATAAACGTCAGGTGCAAGGCTGTTGTTAACTTGTTTGTTTCCCAGATGCACCACTTGAGGATAAGTCTGGTCATGAGTATCTCCCAAGCCGAGCTGTCCGTGTTCGCCCCAACCCCATGTTCGTATTTCTCCATACTCTGACAAAGGAAATAAAAAATGAATTGACATTATATATTACAGTGTGAGAATATAATCACCAGTCATGGATGGTTGAATGAGTTAGATTTCTTGCCTGTGACAACAGCCGAGTGCTCAGCTCCAGCTGCTATCTGTGCAACCTTTATCTCCTCAAGCCCAGGCACTTTCAACAATGGTGCAGTCGATTCATCTAGAAGATAATGTAAAATCCCATGTAAACATTAAACTCCATCTGGTAGGTCAAGGATGCATCTCATGAATGATGAGGCAATTTGTCACAACCATACTAAGATTCGGAAATAATGTTTTATTTAAAAAGAAATTTGATGATCAACAGTTTCTCATGACTAATGTAAATATGCAACTAGATCCTATACTAACGAATCCATACTGTCAAGTTTTGACACACATTAATGCTAAACACAGAAATGGAAAATACAGACAAGCAGCTCCTGCTTTTACCGGATACTCCATGTGCTATCTGTTTGTCTTGTGAATCACTAGATGCTCCATGGAGGCAATGGCCAAGCATGAATGTCTTCCCATCACCTGTTCATGATTCCCGACATTCCTGTTTCTATGTCATTTATTGTTATCCAAATTTGTTTTAACAACTAGCAACCAAGAAAATGGAAGCCTGAATGGACTTCGTCTATTTTACCTGTCAATAGCAGGGCATGGTTCCATCCAAGAGCAACTTGTATGAAGCTGAAGGGTGAACAAAAACGATTGGGTAAACAAACATCTGGAGTGCCATTAAAGCCTCTTCCCCAATTGTACAGGTGCCCATCAGCTTATATATGGAGTATCACATCCACAAAGAAAACAAAAATAAACAAAAAAGCCATGATGAACCCAGCATGAGCCAATGTTTGAATCATTTACGTTATTGCGTTGATTAGATAAACTGAAGCACTTACCAGATATTGCACTGCTATGATCTCCATTCGCACAGATACTCGAGATTCTGGTAGCTTCAAATCCTAAACATAATTGAGGAACACCTACTGATTTGATCTTATCCTTTGAAACACCCAACTGTCCACGCTTGCCAGATCCAAATCCGTAGATTTGGTCCTCTGAAGGGCCTGAACTAAAAGGGATGAGTAGCCTGAATAAGTATTACAATTACTAATCTACTTTTCTAGCATCCACATTATAAAACGATACAAAAGAAGCATCACTAGTCTATACTACCACAAGCTTATATTAGGGACAAGCAACTGATGCCACATCTGGTCATACAAGAACTTGAATGATTTCAAAGCAACGGATTTCGATCAATTTTACCTTTTACAAGCACCAAGGAGTGGCGCAGACCACAAGCGATCTGGGACACCAGCTTCGAGCCAAAGAAGGACACCTCTGTAGGAGTACTATAGGACTTATAATCTCCATGTCCAAGCTGACCAAACGAGCCATCTCCACAAGTAAAAAGGAATCCACAATCTGAGGATTCTCCGCAAAGGATCATCATCATTTTCAAATTAGACAACCAAAATCTGACCCAAAGAAATTGGCCATCCAATATGCACAAAACACAATCATGAACTAGTTGCTATACTTGTTTACCTTCGAATAGGTCAGTGTTTAATTCCTATTATTCCACATATCACCCAAATAAGAATAGATAATCTTTTCTCCATCAAACCCTAATTTCAAATGACAACACTTTTTGACAGAAGCAAATCAAACCCTGATTTCATTCCCAGAAACAAATCAAATCATTTCTCCATCAAATTAAATGATAACCAGAAGCAAATCAAATCCTAATTTCAAATGACAACACTTTTTGACAGTAAAATGAAATGATTACCGGAAACGAATCCAGAATGGTTCCAACCGGCAGAAGCATGAGAGATAACAAATCTTTCGAGAGAATTTACGAGCTTGGGGTGCAAACAGTTGGCAGAATCACCGTGACCTAATTGACCAGAGTTGCCTCTTCCCCATGTATAGACATTGCCGCCTGCCCAAAATTCACAACAACAACAACAACAAAGGAAAAAAAAATTAGGCAGTGAAAGAAATTGAAAATTGAGAGGAGAGAGCGAGAAAGAAGTGTAATACAAGAAGTAAGGGCAATGGCGTGAGCGCCGCCGCAGAAAATAGAGGAGATGACGGCGGAGGAGGAGAGAGAGGGGAACCGGAGGGGCTGCGGGTAGTGATCGTCTTGCAATCTACCGGTTGCAAGCTGGCCATCGGTGCCTGCTCCCCAGCTCCATATCTCCTCGCCGCCCCTCTCCCTTCCTCGTTCTCTTTCGCCTTCCTCCATTGCCAGCAAGCAAACTGAAATTTCGAAGCTGCATAGTCAATACGGCCTTTTTTTTTTTTTTTTTTTTTTTACAAGGTAAAGATTTGATTGGGATCTGGCCCGGGTGAACACCACTCAAGGACATCCTTACAGATGAGAACTCGTAAAGTCGAGTCGGCAAGGAGGTCATGTGTGGATGTCGTATGAAGGAGACTCGCAATCTTGTCGGGGGTCACGTTGATCTCGCGAAAGACGTGGCCGAATTGCACCATTTCAAAAGGTTGAAGAAGTAACAGGGTGTCAGAAATAAACATCTCGATCTCCCACGGACAGCTTCACAATTTTCGCAAGCAGTTTATCAACATCTCGATCTCCCACGGACAGCTTCACAGTTTTCGCAAGCAGTTTATAATGATCAGACTGTCACCCTCGATTATAATACTAGACAAGCCAAGCTCTTTCGCCTTGGCGACGCCACCTCTGAGGGCAAGAGGCTCAGCTGCTAAAGCGGAAATGTGTCTACATTTGAATCTGCCACAATTGATGACTGAACCGTGGTGGTCCCTGATAATGAAATCTGCAGAAGTCTCACCCGACGATAGTTTGGATCCATCAAAATTGATTTTAAAAGATCCGTCAACCGGTTTGCTCCATCTCAAATTTCTTCTTTTTCTTGGCTCATTTGTTCGTAGCTTTTGGACTTTTGGTGATATGCAGGCTCATCTTCAAAGGACAACTTAGAAGCCCAGTTCTTTAGTTGTTGATTGATATAAGTTTCTATATTTTGGATGGATGTTGTTTTTTGTTTATCGAATATATTTCGATTCCTGCTTATACATAAACACCACCATGTCGTCGTTAATCTCTCTTTTTGCTCGTGATTGAGTTTGTTGAATATTTCGCAAACAATGTTTTTGATCGATTTGTTTCTAGTGTCGATATTTTGAATCACTATTTCAATTTTCGGGTAAATTATGTGAATCAGTTGTAACGTGTGGTTGCATTCAGAAAAGAGATGGGTCAGGCTTTCATCCGCTTGATCACACAATGAGCAAGTTAGAGGAATATAAATGCCTTTGTTTGCTAGTCTGGTGTTAGTTGGGATTCCGTCTTGTGCGAGCTTCCAAATAAAGTCTTTAACTTTTGAAAATGTGCCAAGGTTCCACCCGATAATATCCGACATTCCAAGTGAATACGGTCATATGGAACCTCCCAAGTCCCACCCGATAATACATCGGTTGTGCACATATTTCATGTGGTATATTATTTAAAAACAATATGAAATCACAAATTATAAATATGAAATTAATATACACATAATCAATATAATAAAAAAAAGATGTCTATTTTGTTTTAATACATTTATTATTTTAAAAAAAGTGATGTAAATGTAAAATTTAGGCTTGGTTCAAACATCTTCAAAAGCTTAAAAATGAAAAATAACGAGGGTTTAATAACAATTGAATATGTAATAAACAAAATTGAGGGGTTGATTTATATCTATATTCAAAATAACACAGATGTTTTAACCAAGAAAAGACATTTGCTTAAAACCGATGTGAAAAGTTTTGATTTTTTACTACACGCACATAGAGATCGGGATTTTTTTTGAAAGACATCTGTTGTCAACAGATGTCTAATTGCATTTTTCTAGTAGTGCAAAACCAGTTAGGTCGACACTAAATGGTATTTGAGTGAGAAAGTGGGTTCCTAAAATAATCTCTTGGGTTAAATCTTTGCAAGAATAAAAGAGTTTTTGAAACAATATCCTTGATTGCATATCAAGGCTTTTGGTAATTTATGGTTTATTTTCATGCGAGACCCATTGCTAGTGTGAAGTTTTTCTGAAGTTTTTTCAAAGTACTTTGAGGGTAATTGTTATTGCAATTAAGATCTGCTCCACTATCAAGTATTACGGTTGTAAAGATCCAGAATTTTGAAAATGTTATTTATGAATCGTGATTTAATTTCAAAATTTTGAGAATTTCGAAAATTTTGAATTCACCAAAAAAAAATATAGCATACTTTCATTAAATTAAATTATTTATTTATTTTATTAATGCAGAAATTGATATTCTGGTGCTTTTGATTTAAATAAAATCTATTATGCTGTATTCTATAATTTTATGGGGGTATATTTTTTTAAATCAAAAATAGCGGGTTATTTTTGTAAATTCTCTAAGTTAACCTAATTGATGGTATATAAACCCTTATAGTTTTATACCCTACACTCTGAGAGCCAGCCGCCCTACCCGCTTCATCCCCATCATTTCAGATCTGAGAACTACCCACTTCATCCCCTTCCTTTCTCAGCCTCGTCCTTATCCGCCATTGGAGGACCTCAGGATCTTTCCCTCTGCCCTTGACATCTCTCCCTCTCTCTCGCTCGCTCATCGTCGCACTTGTGCCCACCGGAGATCGAAGTCGCCGCCCCATCTTGCCTCGTGTCGCTCGAGCTGGGCAGACTTGGAACCCTCGATTATGATACTGGACAAGCCAAGCTCTTTTGCCTTGGCGACGCCACCTCTGAGGGCAAGAGGCTCAACTGCTAAAGCGGAAATGTGTCCACATTTGAATCTGTCATAATTGATGACTGAACCGTGGTGGTCCCTGATAATAAAACCTGCAGAAGTCTCACCCGACGATAGTTTGGATCCATCAAAATTGATTTTAAAAGATCCGTCAACCGGTTTGCTCCATCTCAAATTTCTTCTTTTTCTTTGCTCATTTGTTCGTAGCTTCTGGTGATATGCAGGCTCATCTTCAAAGGACAACTTAGAAGCCCAGTTCTTTAGTTGTTGATTGATATAATTTTCTATATTTTGGATGGATGTTGTTTTTTGTTTATGGAATATATTTCGATTCCTGCTTATACATAAACACCACCATGTCGTCGTTAATCTCTCTTTTTGCTCGTGATTGAGTTTGTTGAATATTTCGCAAACAATGTTTTTGATCGATTTGTTTCTAGTGTCGATATTTTGAATCACTATTTCAATTTTCGGGTCAATTCTGTGAATCAGTTGTAATGTGTGGTTGCATTCAAAAAAGAGATGGGTCGGGCTTTCATCCGCCTGATCACATAATGAGCAAGTTAGAGGAATATAAATGCCTTTGTTTGCTAGTCTGGTGTTAGTTGGGATTCCGTCTTGTGCGAGCTTCCAAATAAAGTCTTTAACTTTTGAAAATGTGCCAAGGTTCCACCCGATAATATCCGACATTCCAAGTGAATACGGTCATATGGAACCTCCCAAGTCCCACCCGATAATACATCGGTTGTGCACATATTTCATGTGGTATATTATTTAAAAACAATATGAAATCACAAATTATAAATATGAAATTAATATACACGTAATCAATATAATAAAAAAAAAGATGTCTATTTTGTTTTAATACATTTATTATTTTAAAAAAAGTGATGTAAATGTAAAATTTAGGCTTGGTGCAAACATCTTCAAAAGCTTAAAAATTAAAAATAACGAGGGTTTAATAACAATTGAATATGTAATAAACAAAATTGAGGGGTTGATTTATATCTATATTCAAAATAACACAGATGTTTTAACCAAGAAAAGACATCTGCTTAAAACCGATGTGAAAAGTTTTGATTTTTTACTACACGCACATAGAGATCGGGATTTTTTTGAAAGACATCTGTTGTCAACAGATGTCTAATTGCATTTTTCTAGTAGTGCCAAACCAGTTAGGTCGACACTAAATGGTATTTGAGTGAGAAAGTGGGTTCCTAAAATAATCTCTTGGGTTAAATCTTTGCAAGAATAAAAGAGTTTTTGAAATATCCTTGATTGCATATCAAGGCTTTTGGTAATTTATGGTTTATTTTCATGCGAGACCCATTGCTAGTGTGAAGTTTTTCTGAAGTTTTTTCAAAGTATTTTGAGGGTAATAAGCCTTTGTTATTGCAATTAAGATCTGCTCCACTATCAAGTATTACGGTTGTAAAGATCCAGAATTTTGAAAATGTTATTTATGAATCGTGATTTAATTTCAAAATTTTGAGAATTTCAAAAATTTTGAATTCACCAAAAAAAATATAGCATACTTTCATTAAATTAAATTATTTATTTATTTTATTAATGCAGAAATTGATATTTTGGTGCTTTTGATTTAAATAAAATTTATTAGGCTGTATTCTATAATTTTACGGGGGTATATTTTTTAAATCAGAAATAGCGGGTTATTTTTGTAAATTCTCTAGGTTAACCTAATTAATGGTATATGAACCCTTATAGTTTTATACCCTACACTTGGAGAGCCAGCCGCCCTACCCACTTCATCCCCATCATTTCTGATTTGAGAACTACCAACTTCATCCCCTTCCTTTCTCAGCCTCGTCCTCATCCGCCATTGGAGGACCTCCGGATCTTGCCCTCTGCCCTTGACATCTCTCCCTCTCTCTCGCTCGCTCATCGTCGCACTTGTGCCCACCGGAGATCGAAGTCGCCGCCCCATCTGGCCCCGTGTCGCTCGAGCTGGGGCAGACTTGGATCTCGTGTCGACGGCAAAACCGGAGCCCCACGAAGTCGGCGCAACCCTCTCTATCTTTGTCGATCTCGCTCACCCTGCTCTTGTCCTCTCGATCCCCCAGTCGTCGACTACGTTGCTACCGGCCTTGGGACCTTAGCCCTTGGATCCGTGCTCCTCGAGGCCGAATCCAAGCGATTTCGAGTCGTCGCCGCCCTTATTCACACCCTTCCTCTTCTTTTGGGATCTGAACGACAGAGGAGCCCCACGGCCGCCCTCCTCCTTCTTGAACCTTCCCGACGTCTTGACTCGCAGCTCAAATGTCGGGCCTTGGGTGACCCTGCCGACACTGAGACCAGAGGCAGGTGGTGTGATGCCCCATTCCGACGACCATGAACCCGCAGCCTCGATGACGATCCTCCGCAGCCTCGACTCCGCCAAAACCAAGAGCTCCTTAGCCTCATCCGGATGGGTATAATTACTTGTCTGTGCCTTACCTCAATTGAATTGATTTTGCCATGGATTGAGACTTTAATTAACACTTTGGTTAATGGATTTATTGACAATGGGTTTTAGTCATGGAAATTTGAGATGGAGAAGCATTTGTTTGAGTTTTGCTTGCTAAGTGTGTTGATGTCAAATCTTGGCTGTGAGTTATTTTCCTTCATGGCTGCCTAACATACTTCCCTTTGGTATTAGTTTTGGCCGACTAAGACAAATGATGAAATAAATAATTGGTGAAACTAAGGCTTTATGTATTACTGTATTAGTTTAGTCTAGTTTTACTAACAGCCGGATGAAATGAAATTCCACAAACAACCTTCTGTTAGTGATTAATCAATAAAAGGACTTATACATGAGTTCTCTTAGGAGTATAAAAGGGGAATAAGATGGGATCATCTTTTAAAGACCCGCTAAGGCTCCATTTCAATGATTTAAAAAAAAATATGATTTCTCTAAATTGTGTAAGACACTAACTAAGTCAAGTGAGTTATAACCCGTTGAGTGAGATATAATTTAATGGCTTAGCATGAATGATTTCGGTTAGGAACCTACAGATATATTTTTAGGACTTATTATCGTGGTATTTTCGGAGTTATGACCTTGTCTGAATAGTTGGATATAGTTGACTTTATAAAGAGATTTTCTAGAATGTGGGTATATTATTTTCTTGTATAAGTTCATAAGTAGTATGAACCCATTTTGACTAAAGAGGTGATCAACTATGACTTACAAGCTACCTTGTCCTACTGAATTCTTATAAGTTACCTTATAAGTAAAGCTTAATTGAAACGTTCTACTTACCAATTTACTTGATCATAAATGTATTTCTTACCAATCATTGATGTTTCTTACCAATCATTTATTCGAGTAAGGAGATAATATAAATGTTAATAGGGTTTATTCTTATAGAAAGAGACCTAATACATACTTGTCATATTTTGGTTATACTTGATGATGAGTTAAAACTATATAAAGTAAGTTACGAAAACTTGTTATATTTGTAAGTGATTATGATGCCTTATGAGTTGATCTTGCTTGGAGTGGTTTTGCTATAATGGGACTTATCCTTGTTCACTCTCTAGATATGAACGATATTGTGTGATCCTTTGCCTTATAAGTATTTAATAAGAATTCATACAAGATAGTGGTTGACTTCTTATGATGTTAGAGGCTTTATGGTTTGTTGAGTTATTGGAGGACTTGATAATTGTTGAATTACTTGAGCAAATGTTAAGTAAAACCTGAGCTTGATCTGAAGTAAGATGTTTGAGTGAGGATCTTGGTAAAGACTTTGAACTAAGTTTCATACTTGATGTGAACAAGGCTAATTGAGAATGATAATCATGTTGAGAATACGGGATTACTTGAATAAAATATGATTTAGTCATGTGATGACTTGAGGCCTGCTTGTGTGTTGATCAAACATGTGTTGATGAGCTATTTCCTTGCTTATTATTTGCTAGTGTGATTGGATGACTCTTTGAGTGACTTATTTGCCGATGGATGACTCTCTGAGTGGCTTGTTGGCTGGGTAATTGGATGTGAAGACTCCAGGTAAGTTTCCTACGGGAGCTTACTCAGTAACCAAGACCTCATGCCTGATGTGTCATATAGTATGTAGGTGTTGCATATGCATAAAAGCATGTCATGTAGTATCATGCTTAGGACTTGCACTTATGAATGAGCATCCATATTCTTTATGCGTTTGAAAAGAGAAAGGTCGTTATCTGTGAGTCCTTAGAGTCGTTGATAGGGTCATTGGGACATTCGTGTTTTATATCGTTTCGGTCCCAGTCGAGTCTTATATTATGATATGGCTGCGGCGGTGACCGAGCGTCCTACCTCGGAGTTGGGTACGGACATTATGGTTGCGGCACCGGCCGAGTGTCCTACCTCGGAGTTGGGTACGGACATGTATGACCCCGGAGTGGGCACGGATTGAGAGATTGGGGATATGCCACTTGGCATTCTGTGTGGATCCATTTAATCGCTTTCTGCATATATATAAAAACTGTCAGCATGCTTGTGTGATTTAAATTCCGTACTGCACTAGAACATCCTTTATTTTAGGTATAGGCGTATTATATGTCCTCAGCGAGGTCTTTAGGGCCCGTATGCGTCTCTTGGCCTGACTTCGTGGTTAGTTTTAGGTATCCGCTCCCTTTTGCTTGCTGATTGCTTCTATGGCGGGGTTTTCTCAGGGGAAGAGTGTTAAGAAGACTTCGTACATCTTACAACTTGTTGTTATAAATGTTTTGGTTTGGTTGGACACTTGGAAACAATGCATAATTATCTTGATTTAACTCGTTTTGTCTCTTTCGAGTGTTGAGTAGTTGAATTAGGACATGTTCCCGTGCGAAAGCACAAAAACATGTTGGATTATTTGACGGTTTTGAGAGTTTGAAATCCCGTTTTTCTTGAACTATATCATTAAATTCTTAAAATATAAACAGGGTTATAACTTGAAGATGTTAAATAAGCAGCTCGTACTTGGATTGCAAGATCTGGCAGAGGGATCATTTTTCCCTCTAAACGTAACCCGGATTTAAAATCTGGGCCGTTACAATGGTTGCGTCTATTTTTATGGTGTTAGGAACATACCACTTTTGAAAACTAGTTCTTTCAATTATAGAGATGATAAATCATCGTCACTACTGTCTGTTTTGTTTTCAGTATTAAAACATTCATGATCTATAAGGGCTTTAGAGGAGGTTGGAGCACTAGTCTTGCGAATGAACCTTTCTTCTATACCCACTAATCTGACTTCCAATTCAAGGTCTTTGGTTTCTTTTGTCAAAACTATTTCTTGAAGCTCTTTTACTTTCCTTTTTAATCTATTTATTTTAGCTTGAAGGTCCTTAGTGGAAACTTATGAGAAAACATTAGTAGGGGGTATTTATTGTACATTTTTGAAATACTAAAAGTTTCTTGTATAACTAGTTCATTCTCTTTAAAAATTAAATCTTTAAGTCTAATAAAATATTTTTGTTTCACTTGAGGGCCTTCTATTTCATCAATATGATTTGAAACTTAAGAGAAAACATTAGTAGGGGGTATTTATTGTACATTTTTGAAATACTAAAAGTTTCTTGTATAACTAGTTCATTCTCTTTAAAAATTAAATCTTTAAGTCTAATAAAATATTTTTGTTTCACTTGAGGGCCTTCTATTTCGCTTTTTTTTCATCTGTTTTAGTTATAACATTGCAAAACTGGGGGGGGGGGGGGGGGGACTAGGTTCTTCATCATCTAAAGTTGATGGGTCAAATTCCCCATTATAAGCATATCTCTCTTCTTCTTCTAAAGAACGTTCTCTATCTATGACTAAGATTTTCATAAGATTATTCTTAATCTTATCATCTTCTCCACAAACTTCATTGATTTTTTGTTTAATTCGACATTGGTTTGCCTTATGGCCTAGTTTTCCACATTTATAACAAATAATATTCTTCTTCTCTACTCTCTTATCATTCTTTCATTATAGTCTCATTTCCCTCTCCTAAGATTTTTAGTGAATCTTCTTTTTTGCATTTGGGTTCTCTTCCTATTAGGAGCTTGCATTTTTTGCATCCCAAAAGCTTCACAAAAATTTCCAAACTCTTTTCTTCTTCTTTCTTTATCTCCATATTTAGCTTGTATCTCTAATTCTAAACATAATGTTAATCCTTATTTTTTTAATAAATACTCATAGTTGGTCATAAGTTATCGTAGGCCAAGTTCTTTCATCAAATCCTATTGATTCTTTAATCTTAGTTACTATTCTTAATTTGTGCAAATAAAGCGGGTAATCTGGATACAAACCTCCCTTTCTAAAAGGCTTCATTGCAGTTTGATCTTTTGTAGACATATGTAAGGAAAACATCTTTGTATCATCTATAATCACTTAATGTAGGACATCTAAGATTGATTAAGATGGACTTGCTCAATTTTAGTTCTTCTTTGGGGTTTCCCACAAAATAATACTAATAGTGTATATAAGTTGTCCTACTGTATCTTCCTCAGGGTGAATATTTCCATCTTCGTCCTCTATATCTATAGTGGCTTCCAAAATTGCACATTTTTGCTCATTGGTTAAAGCATTATCCTACTAATTTTTTTTTATCTAACAGGTGAATCCTGTAACTAAGAGAGTTGTTGCTGATTTATCCCGATGATCATTTGCTTTGTAAACCATTTTGGCCATTCCTATTTCTTGTAAAGTGTTCATAATTTCAGTTTCAGACTTTTCATCAATATTCTACTCATAAATAGACTTTCTGTTATAATCGGTGGATTAAAATTCCGCGCTCTCTTCATATTGAATATCAAGGGGAGTTGGTCTATGATAGTAGCTTTTAGTATCTCTTTTTGAAACTCAATTAGTAGCGATATTACCATAATGTTGTTTCCCAATTTTTTGTCTTCGAAGTTTGTTGATTTCTATATGGTTGTTTTCAAAAGCATTTTTACGATCCTTAATTTATCAAAAGTCGAACTTGGTATCACTAGTACGATGCTAGGATTGTTCTTCACATTTTCTTTGACAATGATCAAGGCAATTTACATTGGTACTACTTGGTTGAGCTTGAATAGATTTTAATTGTGTTTTTATCTTGTCAATCAAGTCAAGTGGATTTAGAGTGAGAGATTGACCAATTTTTCTTGGTAAACTTTCAATTTGAAAATGAGGTCTTGAGATATCTCTAGAGAATCTAGGTGGATCTATTGAGGAATAAAATTTTGTATGAATAAGGTCAAGTTGTTCTTCTATAGTGTGAAGAATTTGATTTGAATAATTATTTTGATAATAAACCTTCTTAATATCTTCAATAATAGCAGGGCTACCTTCAGTCATGTTTCTACCCTTCTTAAATGGTTCTGTCATGACTTCTTCTACTGAGGTTGTAATTTTTATACAGGATAAAGGAAGATGGACCGAATGGGTAGCTCCAGATGGGATAGTGTTCCAAGATTTTATAATTCTAGTTTGAACATCAATGAAGGGTAATTAAAATGGGTCTTAGATGTCTAAACTTGATAGAAATATATTGAACCATGTGAAAAAGGTGTGTGTATATATATATACACACTCGTTCACAGTCTCACTCTCAATTTCTCTCGCGGCTCACATTGTGATACACACAATAAATTCAATAATACAAACCTACAAATATCATGATATTTAATAATAATAATAATAATAAATTCAATAATACTCGCTTAGCTTTGTTATCGCTAATTAAGGAAGTGGGTGCCCAGATATTATCTCGGTTACTCACTAATTTCTTGTAAACTATAACAACAACAACAACACATTAAAAAAAATAAACATGCCATCATGTCGGATATCCGACAAGAAAAATACTTCGATTCGAACACGACATATTATTATCGTGTTTTAGAGGTTCGTGTAATATTCATGTCACATCTATTTTATTTTTTTCATGATGTTTTTTTTGTGTTTTTTGTATCGTGTCAGTCGTATCGTATTTTTATGCACGCCCCTACCTAGGTTAGCTCACTCGAGCATGTAAAAATATGAGTATATATATAGAGGTTGGTTCGGGTGTACTCAAGCCTTAACGTGTATCATGTACACAAATCAGGACCGTTGATTGAATGAAATGGATGGTTGAGATTAATAGACAATTTTAGCTTTTTTTTAAAATTAAAAATCAGTGGGACCCACACTTTTTTCCCCACTTGCTGACCAGGGGGCGAGTGTACAACACTTGCGGGGTTCGTTTTTTTTTTTTACATTATTCGATGGTATCACTGGATTATTCGATCGTATTAATGGATTATGCAATGATATCAATGGATTATTGTGATCGTCCAGTACTCTAAGCTAAAAATTATTCGATGATATCGTTTGATTATTCGATGGTATCGTTTGATTATTTGATAGTATCGCTTGATTATTCGATGATATTGCTAGATTATTCGATGATATCGCTTGATTATTCGATGGTGTCGTTTGATTATTCGATGGTGTTACTTTCGGTTACTTATGTCATTTTAACAAATAAATAAAAATCATTCAATAATATCACTGGATTTTTCGATCATATCACATGATTATTCGATCGTATCGATGCATTTTTCATAAAAATTATTCAATAATATCCTGGATTATTCGATCGTATCACATGATTATTCAATCGTATCGATGCATTTTTCATTGATATGATCGCCCACATAAAAAATAATATCTCATGAAGCACAAAATTGGTCCATACATATGAATAATTCGCTTTTTTTTTTCCGAATACCTCTTAAATCACATGAAACGCACAAAATCGACCATTCATCTCTAACAATTTGGTCACAATCCCCTAAATCATTCAATTCCCTAATTCATTCAATCAACATGAAACTTGAGCTTGCCCCAAATTTGCGGACTACTCGTAACCCTAACACATCCAGAAATCACATCCCTCAATAAATAGAACCGAACAAACTTACAATTGTATTGAATAATGTTTCACAATTTAACAAATAATGTTTAGGATATTGTTTCAAATAACGCGGATCAAGGATCGAAGATACCTGGTTTCGGAATTTCGAAAGTTCAAATAACTAAAAGGGCCTTATTAGAATAAAAAATCACAAAACTCCATCAAATCAAAAGGGCATTCGCATCGAGATGATTAATTGGTTAGTCTCTGAATTGAGGAAGAACAGGAGGTATAGAGACGATGGCAAGATATCGAAAAAAAAGGGCATTCGAATCGGTCTTCTTCATATTGAATAATCGGAATTCAAATAAGTAACAAACTTACATGGGTCTTCTTCGAATCAAAAGAGCCTTCAAAAACCGTCTGCGACCACCGAGGAGCAGCGCCTGAAGCCGCCTTTGGAGCCGGCTCTTGGCTTTCACAGCGAAAAGCTTCGGTGAAGCCCCGACTAACACCATTGATCGAAGCCCTAATCCTTTGAATCTCTTACATCTGTTTCCGTATAAGAAGATAGAAATTGAATTCAAACAAAGACCAATTTTTTAAACAAAAATCAGAAAAGAAGAAACAAATGGAACAAATTGAAGAAGTTGACATACGTGATGAGGACAGCGCCTTTGGAGCCGCCTTCGAAAACCGTCTGCGACCACCGAGGAGCACCTCTCCACGTTCAGGCCCGATCGCCCTTTCGCTTCCCTCAGATCGCCCCCGACCGCTTCTCTTTCTATCTCCGAACGCCGCCTTCGCAGTCGCCTCCGACCACCGCCTTCAAATCGTCGCCGCCGTAGCCGGACTGAGAGATCGTCTCCACGTTTAGGCCCGATCGCCCTTTCGCCTCCCTCTGATCGCCCCCGCTTCTCTTTCTCTCTCCTTTTGGTTGAAAACGCTTAATGTGTGGGATAGGGTTAAGGGGATTTGTAATCACGCGTCTATGTAAGGGTGAGATTGTGTTTTTGCAATTTTAATTTACAATTAATCTAAAATCCCAAATAATCTCAGCCTTCCATTTGTACTAAATCAACGATCCTGATTTGTGTACATGATACACGTTAAGGGCTGAGTGCATATGATCTATCCCCTATATATATAGAAAATAGATCACATGTACATAACTCATATTGTGTATCATGTTAACAAATATGGGCCATTGAATTAAGAAGATCAACAAATGAGATTAAAAGTAAATTCCGATTATTCGTTGGTATTGGGAGATTATTCGGTGGAATGAAATTATTCGGTGGTATTGGGTGATTATTCGTTAGAATAAAATTTATATTTTTTACACTTTTTTTTACAGATGAATAATTATATGAAAACAAACGAATAATCATGAACAAATAGACGAATAATTTCTGAGTACATGATATATGATAAGGGCTGTGTACACCGAAACTAACATCTCTCTCCCTGCCTCCCTCCCCCCCTCTATCTATCTATCTATCTATCTATCTATCTATCTATCTATCTATATATATAGAGGATAGATCATGTGTAAGCAAGTGTTACTGTGTAATTTGTGAGCAAATCTAGAGCGTCGGATTAAGAAGATCAAACGGATGAGATTAAAAGTAACTTGTGAACAGTAACATTATTCGTAGGTACGAAGTGATTATTCGTATGTACATACATATGAATAATCTTTTGTTACTTACAAATAATTACATTTGTTCATACATACGAATAGTTACATTATTATACACGAATAATCGCTTGGTACCTGCGAATAATTTCTCTGCTCACAAATTACACCGTAAGGGTTGCTTACACGGGATCCAACCTCTCTCTCTCTCTCTCTATATATATATATATAGGGATGCGCTCCGGTGAAAATCAAAATTGCGGTAGAAACCCGTGAGGATCGGCTTTTTAGCCCGGTTCACTTGCTTTATAGCCCGGTTTTGAATAGAACCGATCTATAAAGTCATAAATTTTAGTCCGGTTTTGAATAAAACCGAGCTATAAAGTCACTATGTAATTTTAAAACATTAACTTTTTAGCACGATTTTTCGGTTTGACCGAACTATAAAGTCATGTGTTATTTTAAAACTGTAGTTTTTAGCACGGTTTTTAGGTTGAACCGAGTTGTAAAGTCACCGTGTGATTGAGGTTTTTAGCACGGGTTTCAAAAAAGCAAGATATAAAGTAGTCCTCACGGGTTTTTACCACAATTTGAGGTTTTCACCGGAGTCAATCCCTATATATATATATATTATCAATCGTCTCTAAAAAAACTCCACCATAACAACTGAAGATTTTGAAAAATGACATAGTGAGGAGCATGGATAAAATGGTACTCCCTCCGTCCAAAATTATTTGACGTTTTACAAATATCAATGTAAAACACTTACTAATGGCAAAAAAAAACATGAAATAGAACCACTGCACTCCTGACTCCCTCTCTTCCTTCCAATTTACTGAGCCTATTCCCACCAAAAAAAATTAACAAAGCCTATAATTAATTGGCAAGCCAATCAAAAGCATGGTATTACTTTGAAAACCGAAACCAAGTGAAAATAAAAGTATAAAATGAAAATCCGGTACTCCAAAGTTCCCTTAATTTCCGTCTTTGTTCTAAAAATCGCGCCTAGGCACTAGGTGGGAGGGGACCTAGGAATATTTATGCCTAGGCGGCCCTCTAGGCGGAAATCTGCCTAGGCACCGCCTAGGCGCCACCTAGACCCGTCTAGGCACCGCCTAGTCCCGTCTAACCCGACAATTATTTAATTTTAGCTTTTGGGCATATGATTAGTCAACTTAGGGTTTTTTTATCCCCAAGTCGAGATATATTTGCTTTTGAGTTAAACCTATGGTTTCGAATTTTAGGAGTTTTAAAGTCGTTAGTCGGATGCGTACTTTTGCGTTTATTTACTTAAATGTTAGTTAAGCACCGTAAATTTAGGTTTATGAGTGATATTATGGATTTTATTACATTATGTGAATCATTGACATGTGTTATACGTTAAAAGATGAGGAAATAATCAATTTTGTTCTAAGTCCACCTAGGTGCTTTGCGGTCAACCACCGCCTAGCGGTCGCCTAGCACCTTTTAGAACATTGATTTCTGTACATACTTCTTAAACGACAATTAATTTCGAATGGAGGGAGTATGTTATCAAAAAAATTGACATGGTTGAGTATTTTGTGTAGTGTATAAAACATGATCGAAAATATTATAAAATAACCCGAACATGGTTCGGGAAAAGTACTAGGTTCTTATCACACACAAATGTCTTGTTTATGCTAAAAACGTTAATTTGAATTCGCTTGGGGGCAAACATTATAATAATTGTAATAAATGGAGTCATTTTGAGAATTACATCCCCTTCGATAGAAGAAGAACATGATACCCAATGCAACATAGAAAGACTGGGGGTTGACGAAGAACGCGACAGACCCACCCTTTTGATCAAGAGAGACGAACGCCGGCGACCGGTTGCTGGAGACTAAGGTGGTGGGATTGCAGTGGTGGCGGTTCCGGTGGTGGCAGTTGTGGATAGTAGCGATAGACAACAGGTTTGAGACTTGAGTTGTTCCCTCGAAGGGCTTCGAAAAGATATGGAGTTCAATCAACTTTCTTGATTTTTTTTTATTGATTTAAATGCGATTCCTTGTTTTAGGGTAACAATTTGGTGTCAACTTGTATATCTAGGGTTTAGGGTTCCTGAACGTTAAGGGCTTTAAAGGGTTTGTATTGATTTAGCTCCTGAAATTGGGGGTTTAATCAAAATGATGAGATTTGATGCACTTGCTATATATATCCCATATTCTGAGATTTGGGGGTTTCAATCTTATGCTAATAATTTTACTAAGAAATGCTTGAATTTGCTAAAAATATTTTGGGGGTTCAATTTGTGGTCATAGGTATTTTTGCACGCCATATACTAACTAGTTGAAGAAATATATGTTGATAATAAATGGTTCTTCCCCATTTGTCGAAATTAATTTGACTTTGCCTATGAATGAGTGATAGATGCCGCTCTTTGTTTAAACGTGCAGATTGCTGAAAGTTATAGGGCTGGTGTTATCCAGAACTCGTTATACAAGTTGCTAATTCATGTATATTTAGACTTGCTGATTGTTGATGGAAAAATGTTTATAGTGGATCAGCCTAGAGTAATGTGGTCATGCACAAAGATTTTGGAATATTTCATTATTAGAAAAGTGAATTCCTTCAATGCCAAAAATATATTATAAGAAACAGACAGTGAGAAACAGTCTTAGGCTCTAAACAATTACAGCAGTAAACTCATCATCACAACTGGTGCTTTGGTATGTCTAAAAATTTCATCTTTCTTGCTAACTCTAATAGATTCATCATTTCACTGCACACATAAACAAAATGTTCCGAGTTCTTCATCATTTGTTTGCTTCTCATGTCTGTTTCCTTTTATGATCTCTCTAATAGATTTATCTTTCTTGCTAACTCTAATAGATTCATCATTTCAGGGGATGATGGCTAATAAAGCTGTACGTGATAGTAGGACTCGGAGCTCTATATCGATATTTATTGTTGCTGGTTTATGTTGCTTCTTCTATTTATTGGGTGCATGGCAAAGGAGTGGTTCTGGAAAGGGTGACAGCATAGCCATTGAGATCACTAGGAGTGGAGCTGATTGCGCAGTCCTTAAGAATCTTAATTTTGAAACGCATCATGGTGGTGTAGTGTCTGCTGGTGGTTCTGACACTAAAGTGAAAGTTTTTGAATCCTGTGACTCTCAGTACGCTGACTACACACCATGCCAAGATCAGAAGCGAGCGATGATGTTCCCAAGAGACAACATGTTTTACAGAGAAAGGCACTGCCCTGCTGAAGACGAGAAGCTGTATTGCCTTATCCCCGCTCCCAAGGGATACGTGACACCATTTTCATGGCCTAAAAGCCGTGATTATGTGCCGTTTGCAAATGCTCCTTACAAGAGCTTGACGGTGGAGAAGGCTATTCAGAACTGGATCCAGTATGAGGGAAATGTTTTTAGGTTTCCTGGTGGTGGAACACAGTTTCCTCAAGGAGCGGATAAGTACATCGATCAACTTGCTTCTCTGATACCGATTCAGAATGGTACGGTCAGAACTGCTTTGGACACTGGATGTGGGGTATGTGGTTTTCATCTCGCTCACATTACACCTTATTTCTTGCTCTAGGTGTGAAGCTTCAAGATGTTTGCTTTACATGCTTGGTTGGTTAACCTCATTTCTGTTCAGGTGGCAAGTTGGGGTGCGTACTTGTGGAAGAGAAACGTGATAGCAATGTCATTTGCACCTAGAGATTCACACGAAGCACAAGTCCAGTTTGCTCTTGAAAGGGGTGTTCCTGCAGTAATTGGCGTTTTTGGAACCATTAAGTTGCCATATCCATCACAGTCCTTTGACATGGCTCATTGTTCTCGCTGCTTAATTCCTTGGGGAGGAAATGGTGAGCTTACATTCTCAGCAACTATTATAGTTTCAACATTAAAAGCTTTCTGTGAACTTGTATACAACTGTTTGCTTTGTGACTCAAGTGTTAACCCTTTTGGACCCATCTTTCTGCAGGTGGAATGTACCTGATGGAAGTTGACCGTGTTCTTAGACCCGGTGGCTACTGGGTGCTTTCGGGTCCTCCTATTAACTGGAAGAATAATTTCAAAGGGTGGCAGCGTACCGAGGAGGACTTGAAGGCTGAACAAAATAAGATTGAGGAGATTGCTAAACTTCTTTGTTGGAAAAAGAAGGGAGAGATTGGTGAGATTGCCGTTTGGCAGAAGAGTGCTAATGCAGATTCTTGCCAACACAGAGATGATTCTGGTGCTAAGCTCTGTAAAAAAGAGAACATTGATGATGTGTGGTATGATTCACTGTTTGGGATGGTTGATTATTCATTCATCCAAATTTTCACTTGTTGTTTTGGAGTTCTTGGCAATCGATTGTGCTAATGACAATTTATTTTTTGTTTTTATTTCGTTACGAGAATCTGTGGTGCTTATTTCTGATCTTGCATTTGTTTGATACTGCTAGGTACAAGAAAATGGAGGCATGCATCACCCCTTATCCAGATGCCAGTGGACAACTTAAGCCATTCCCAGAGAGGCTCTATGCTATCCCTCCTCGGGTTGCTAGTGGGTCTGTTCCTGGGGTGTCGACTGATGTATACTTGAAGGAAAGTAGCCTGTGGAAGAAGCATGTTAAGGCTTACAAAAAAATTAATAAACTCATTGACACGGGAAGGTATCGCAACATAATGGATATGAATGCTGGGTTAGGTGGTTTCGCTGCAGCCATCGACTCCACAAAACTGTGGGTTATGAATGTTGTGCCGACAATTGCTGAGAAAAATACTCTGGGAATCATATACGAGCGAGGGCTTATTGGCATCTACCATGACTGGTACTTGAGCATTTTTCAAGTTATTACTTGTTACAATTTTGATCATGTCTTGATGGGCAGATGCAGCATACATCTCTCTCTCTCTCGTTTCTAACGTGTTTGTAGATAGCATTTGAATAATTACCCTTCTTGCTACAGGTGCGAGGCGTTTTCGACATACCCAAGAACATATGACCTTATCCATGCCAATGGTGTTTTCAGTTTGTACAAGGACAAGTAAGTTCCCGCTAAAACAGAGTCTCCTCTATGATTCATCTGCAAACCTTGCATTTCTTGGTGTGCTTCATCTTCCTAAATGGAATGCATTGTATGCGTATCCTGCTTGACCTAGTAATTGACATGACATATATATCTGAACTATAGGTGCAATTATGAAGACATCCTATTGGAGATGGACCGGATACTCCGTCCTGAAGGGGCAGTCATATTCCGTGATGAAGTTGATGTGTTAGTCAAGGTGAAGAAGATAATCTCCGGAATGAAATGGGATTCCAGGATGTTGGATCACGAGGATGGCCCACTTGTTTCCGAAAAGATGCTCATTGCAGTTAAACAATACTGGGTGGCCGATGGGAGCAACACCACATCCTCACAGTAACATGGAGATCACAACTGTTGTAGTGTTGTGTATCCAAAAGAAGAATCAGCATGCCAATCCCTCACGTTCTCTGATCACTGAACTCATAGCACTTTACCAGAGGAAGATGCCCGAGCTTCTTCTCAGTGTTTGGACAGTATATGATTTTTTTGCCTTTGCTAGATTTATGGCCCTAGATTATCAGTCTGCACAGTTTTTGTCCTAGATTCATTTGTTGTCTTCATCTCTATATTAATGGATGTATTATTGCTTATTTGTTACTTGCTGGAATGGAAGTCCGTGCTTTAGTAATTCTAATCCTGGCAACGCCATTTTGTTGGTGTATACTATGCAATCTACATTTGTACCTCCGACAATATGCGCTTGTTATCGATTGACAATTTACGGGGCTGCTGACATAAATGTCGGAGAGTCAACCTCCGGTTGAGGCAGAATTATAACAAGGCAAACCTCCCAAAGCTGGGATGGCGCATCCTACAGCAACTGACACATTGCCTACTCCTTTGGCGAGGCAGTCGGTTTTGGAGATGTTGGTATTGACGGTTGCTGAACTTTGGACACCATTAGCATTCGAGTCCCAACTAGTTCCTGGTTGAGATTTGAATCAGACTCGGAATTCCTTTTTTCTAGCTGCACACGAGAGTTTCCTTCGTGACGGGAATCGGGTTCATCGTGGTTTCGCCATTTCTAGTGCTTGTCTGAGCTACCTACTTGATCAGTTTCAGTGCCTCATTCGAGCATCTTCTTGACAAGGGTGGCTAACTGGTATTTGATTATTCGATTCCCTCTTTCGATTCCCGTGACAAGATAATTCTTTCTGCAAATTTGAATCTTCATTAATCTTTTTCCTTTCTTGGAGGAGGGCAATGCTCAAACATTTGACGAAAATGCAATTCGTTATTTTTTTGAAAAAAATTTGATACCAAAAAAGAAATTCGACTTTTCAGACAAGCTTGTAGTAATCATCAGACTACAGACAAACAAGTCGATGGTCAAATCATTATGAAAATGACACATGATTGCACAAGGTCAGCCTTGATCAACAATAAAAACAATCTCAATATATTCCGTTTTGAGCAGGGCATTAAGGATCACCGTTTTGGCTCAATAGCTTCTCTTGGACACTCATCTTGTCCAACAATAACCTCAAAATCTCTTCTCTATCCTCATGTTGAGGATTCCTTGAACTGTTCTCAAATTGGCTCCTTCCTTGATAAGGTGCTTGCTACTACTGACCCTTGCCATTGAAACCACTTTAATAGTTTGAATTGTAATTTGAATTGTAGAAATTGTTACCAAAGTTTCGGTGAGGTACATAATCCATTGCATTGACATCAACAACCTCCATTTGAATCAATGGACACTTATCATTGGGACTTGGATCTCCGCAGACTCCATAGAGTTTAGGCTGATGTGTCTGATTCATCTACATAGCCATGTTCTTGACTATCTCAGCAAGCCTATCCAGATCATCTTTGCGACTGTCTCCATAGTTGTCCAATCTATGAACTCCTATCACACCTTAATGTCTCCCATATTGTTGTGAAGCATTGGCTAAGTCCTCAAAAAATTGCATTGCTTCCTCATGTGTCTTGTCTAAGACACTGCGCTCTTTATCAAGCAAGCCTTCATAGAGATAGAGGACTAGATCATCCTCTGCTATGCCATGTTGCGGGCAACTTTCTTTAAGCTTCTTGAATCTCTCAACATACTCATACAAGCTCTCAGTAGGTGATTGCTCAATACTTGACCAATCCTTCTTGAGTTTGCTGAGACGAGTGGGAGGAAAGTACTTTTGAAAGAAAGCTTTCTTCAATCCAACCCAAGTAGTGATGCTTTCCAGAGGAAGATAATATAACCAATCACTAGCTGCATCTTTTAGAGTAAAGGAAAACACTCTAAGCATCAATTGGTCATCTGTTAGACCTTGAGGTCTCAGTCTGTCGCAGACAATAGCAAACTCTGCGAGATGTTTGTATTGCTCCTCTCCAGACCTTCCATGAAAATTAGGCAAAATACTTGACCAATTGGATTTATACTCAAACCTTGAACCCTCAGGGAGAACAAGAAGTCTGATTGCAAGCGGTTGTGCACTCAGATTTGGTTTTTTAAAGCTTCTCAGGGTTCTTCTTGATGGATTTTCAATGTTGCCTTGTTGTTGTTGTCTTCCATCTCCTCTTCTTGATTAAAATCAAGTCTTCTTTTCAACCTGAATAGAGATCTTTCCATCTCTAGATCAAAAGACAAAGGCGATGAATTAGTAGCACGGGTCTGGACCATACAGAGTAGGTTAGACCTAAAAGAAAATTAAAAAAAAGAAAAAGAAAAATCAACAAAAGAACACAAATACTAGACTTCCCCAGCAACAAGACGCACCTCCTCCCCCATGGACTTAGAAAACCCTAACCAAAGGCGATTTCCGCCGCCCTCAAGCTCCTTCCTCCCCTTTTGTGCCGATCAGCCGTCGGTTTCGACACCGTGTGCCCTCCGATCCCGCTCACCTGCGACAATCTCTCATGCTGCTACCCCCTTTGCATCCTCCCGGGGCTTGCTTTGCATACTCCCTGTGCCGATCCGGAGATTTCGCTCCACCTGCCGTCTTCCCGTCCATGATGGGATTCGCCTTCACCAGGCTGACCTAGAGGTGGTGGAGCCTCCTGATTCGATCTCGTCTTGGCGAGATTCATCTGCTTGGAGGGTGTCTCAGCCCTATATCCGGGCAGTTCTGCAGTTTTGGAGAGGCTGGTGGTGGCCGGGCGGAAGGCGCCGCTTCTATCGGTGGCGTGGGTGGTTGTTCGGTCTTCCTCTCTCCTCTCCGGTCTCGTCTTTGATTCTCCTGTGGCTTCGAAAAGCTGTAAGTTCTCTCCTCTTCACTTCTTTTCACCCAACCACACTCCTTGCTAACCAGCAACCTACCTACATAAATCATACGAGAGTTTGCGATTGGGATTACAATCTCGCTATTAACTGCGTTGCAATATTTGTGTCTCAAAATTATCTTCTGGATTCGATCTCGGACCTTACCGTCTCATCTATTTTTAATCGATCTCTCTTTGGATTCTTGTTGATTGGAGCTTGATTTGCCTCACCGGCTGTTACTGTCGCAATTGCGACTGTAATTTGCCCAAATTTTTTCTTCTGCCTATGGTTCTGGTGTATTAGATCAGCGCTTGATGACGGGTTCGGTTATAATCTGATTTTCGGAGCTATCCTATTAGTGTTGTATGTTGTTTCATACATCCGATGTTGTATTTCAATGTCTTTGGTCTTCCTTTTAATCTACATAACTTTTGAGTCCTTGTTTCATGAGTGTATTGTTCATTTAACTTGGGTTTTACCTCTTCGGTGTTGCTGTTTGTGTTGCTCGTACTGCTGCTTCTTGTGTGTGCGTTGCAGGTTGGGAGTGGTGTCTCCTTCTTATCTCTCCATCGACGGGATCCACTGCAGCGGCTTCTGCTATTGCGTTTGCTCCCTTGGAAGGTGCTGTTGTACATTTACCCTTATCTACACTAACCTTCTATCAAATATTGGCTCACAAGCCTTGTGTTTTGATCTTAACAGATCATTTAGGCCTTCACAAGCTTTAAGATTCTCAGTTGATCACTTCTTTCCTTCTATGCTCTTTAGCACTATCTACAACCATAAGCTACAATTACTCTCTTTTGCCTTGTTATACTGGTTGTCTATTACTGTCTGTCATTGCTTATTCCACCAGATTGTGTATTGTCCTCTTGATGTTGGGAATCTGTTCCCCATGTTCTCACTTCGGTTTTATATAAAATATTTTTAGTTTTATGTTCTGATGCATAGATACTTCAACTATCACCTGATTATTGCTCTTCATTTGAATGCACATTTCTATTGTCTTGGAATGCCTCCTCTCGCTTCTTGTTGCTCTTTTGTGTGCAGGTTGGCGCCCTTGCTGCTGATTTCTACTTCTAAACGATTCCTCTCGCGTTCGATGCTCTCGCTATCTCATTCTTTGAGGATTCTTTCTTACTTCAACTCCGGGTTTCTTCTCAATCAGCAACTCACCTACCTAATACTTACCATTATATTTCTACACATTTGGATTCATGGCTTACAAGCCAATTATAAACTGCTAAAAGCAGCTCTACAGCCAAACAAGGCATCTGTACTTTCAAATGTTGTAAACGACATTCAAGTTTATTATTATGTTCATACAATTTCACCATACCATTTCATGAGTTGGTTACAATGGATTGATAACACCTATTGCTTGTATGAAGCTTGCCAAAACATTACTTGTTCATATTATAAAAAAAATTTCCACCAAGTTATTAACATCTCAATATCCCTTATTCGAACTTTTGATCAGACAAAGCTTTTAAATGTACAATCGAACTTGATAACCCTTGTTAGTTTACAACAATATCATATGTCTTCTTATGATAACATAATTCGACATCCTGAGTGCCAATTTAGAGTAGACCAAACTAAAACTCATAGGTTGTCATTGTTTACTAACATTGATCTTAACACACAATCACGGTTAAAAATCAGTTTCCCATGAATATATGCTCCTGGAACTGCTGTGGCATAAAAAACGCAACTTCTGGACAAATACGGAATTGTTCTGTAAGAACAATTATATCAACGTCTTAGCACTCATAGAGACCAAGACTAACATCCCTCCGCAAGAATACACTTGGAAAAAATGTGGGTTCTCAAATATAGCTTTTGATCCGGCTATTGGCTTCTCTGGAGGAATCTGTCTCCTTTGGAAGGAACCTTCACCTGATCAAGGGGAAATCTCGCTTGTCTCTGTTACTCACAAATTTATTCATATACACTATCATGACGTGGTTTTGAACTTTTCTTTTAGTCTTATATTTGTTTATGCGCCTCCAAACCTAGTCACAAAAGAACACTTATGGGAATCCCTAACCATGTACGCCTGCAACTTAACGTCACCCTTCTGTATCATTGGTGACTTAAATGAGATTGCTGTCCCAGGCGATAAATTGGGTGGTATTACACCTGCTCAGTCTCGATTCACCAGACTTCATGACATAAAGAACAATCTCTTTCTTCATGATGTTCCCACTCATGGCGGAAATTATACCTGTCAGAGGAAAAAAACGGGCATGCTGAGTAATAGTTTCGCTAAACTTGATCGTCTTCTTGCTCAAAATGAAATCATATCTCAATACGACGGACTGAGGGTTAAAATTCATCCCTTCACTACTTCGGACCACGCTCCAATATCAGTTGATATGCGCACCCAAAAGCAAAGCCAAAACAAACCTTTTCGATTTGAATTAGCATGCACTACCAAACCGGACTTTCAAAATATAGTAAAACAGGCTTGGTGTGAAAACCCAAAAGGATCCTATTTCTTTAAATTAGTTAAAAAGACATCGCTCCTAAAAACAAATTGGCCAAAAAATGGCATAAGAACAACTTTAACAATATTCATAAATAGATTTTTGATACTGACGAGGAACTAATGCGCCTGCAACATATCCTAATCAACAACTACAACCAAGATACACTAGCACGTCACAACAGATTACAAAACAAAAGGGAAAGAATGTTTGATTTCCAAAGGCGTTACTGGAGCCAAAGGGCAAAACTTAAAAACATAAGATTAAATGATACAAACTCGGCTTATTTTCATAGGGTGGCCTCAGCCAGAAGGGGGAAAAAAGTTATCAAACACATCAATTCGGAATCTGGGTTGTACCTCACAGACCATGCTTCAATTAGAACTGAGTTCGAATCTAGCTTCCATGCCCGGTTTAAGTCTTCTTATAATCACGAGGCCATATTTGAAACTGACCTTGATGTCATCACACAAGAAATATCAGGAGAAGATAATGCCTTCTTAACAGCTACAGTGACAAATGGCAAAATAAAAAATGCACTTTTCTCAATTAAAGTAGACAAGACACTGGGCCCGGACGGGATGCCGGCAGGCTTTTATCAAACTTATTGGGACATTGTCGGTCCATCTGTCATTAGAGCGGTCAAAGGATTCTTCCACTCGGGAAAATTATTAAGACAGATAAACCATACTTTCATCCCCCTGATACAAAAAAAGGATAATCCGAAATTTGTTAACCACTTCAGGCCCATCAGTCTGTGCTCTACAGTGTACAAAATTATTTCCAAGATTATAACAAATAGATTATCCAAAGTTTTCGACACACTAATCCATCCTCTGCAAAGTGCTTTTACTAAAGGAAGGGCCATCCAGGACGGCATCCTGGTCGCTCATGAAATCTTTCATTCTTTCAGAATCTCAAAAGCTAAATGTGGATACATGGCCCTTAAATTAGACATGGAAAAGACATATGATAGGATCGGATGGCCGTTCCTTCTGGTTGTTTTACAGAAATTCGGCTTCGACCATAAGTTCATACTTTGGATTAAATAATGTATTCAGACAGTTACCTATTCTGTCCTCATTAATGATGAACCATCGACACCCTTCTATCCTACGAGGGGCCTAAGACAGGGGGATCCTCTATCACCCTTCCTTTTTATACTAGTAGCGGAAGTCTTTGCTAGAACCCTAAGTCGACAGGCTACCAACTCCAATGATATTGGCTTCTGCCTGGGTAACCCGTGTATTAGAATTCCTTTTCTAGCGTTCGCATATGATATCTTATTGTTTGGAAAAGCAAACCAAACTACTTGTAATAATCTCTCAAACACAATTCAGCGATTCTGCCTAATTTCGCGCCAAAAGGTAAATCTACATAAATCAAGTTTCCAAGTATCCGCGGCTACCACTGCATCGACAATTCAAACTATCTCTTCTGCTCTTGGAATCCCACAAACAAATAACCTGGAAAAATATCTGGGGTGTCCGATTATTAATGGAAGGGTCAATCGTGATACGTTCGCGGATGTCGTTCTAAAAGCTAAACAACAACTTTCTAAATGGAAAGCTTCAGCCCTATCTGCCGAGGGACGTAAAGTTCTCATTAAATCAAACCTAAGTGCCCAACCTCTTTTTCTTATGCAAGCTTTTATGCTTCCGTAGTCAATCCTTAGGGAACTTGATAAAATTTACAAACAATTCTTCTGGAACAAAGGTACGACTTCTACGCCACTTGTTAGCTGGGATAAAATATGTGCAGATACAATGCAAGGTGGTTTGGGTTTATACAAAGCGGAAAATATGAACATAGCCCTTCAAATGAAATTACTGTGGAAAATTATTACTGAGCCCAATAACATATGGGTAAGGGTCATTTCGGCTAAATACCTTAAACAATCACTACTGATGGATTATCAAAAGAAAGGAAATACTTCTTGGTAATGGTCAAAATTGATGGCCATTAGACACCTGTTCAAACCAGGCCTCCGCTGGTCTATTGGAAATGGACGAACGGTCAAATTCTGGAATGACAACTGGATTAAAAAAACACCCTTATTACAATCGACACTGACTCCTATCAGTGATATATCCGCTAATTGCACGGTAGATCGGTTTATTACAGATGAAAATAAATGGGATATCCATAAGATCAATACAAAACTACAAAATGTTCTCACCCCAGACGTCATTAAGAATATCAACGAAATACCATTACCTGAGAATACACTCTCTGACAGACTCTATTGAGGCCCAAGTAAAAACGGCTGGTTTTCGACTTCATCGGCTAATTCTATTATCAAACCCATTGACGACACCATTAAGTTCGATTGCCACTGGTTGTGGAAGCTCGACGTACCACAAAAGATTAAGCATTTCCTTTGGAAAATCTCAAGGGATGGACTACCAACGACGGAACGATTACAGAGAATTCATGTTGCGGTGCCTTCGGGCTGCTGCTTCTGTAACTGTACAACAGAATCTACATTCCACCTTTTAACCCAATGTCCCATGACGTTAGCTCTTTTACCGGAACTTTGTATTGCTCTACCACCAATGCATGATCTGGACCACTTGACTAAACCAAGTACTGTCCTTTGTTCCATCTTCGAAACTGTAAATAAGGAGAATATGATCAGGATGGCAACCGCTTGGTGGGGAATCTGGTTCTTCAGAAACCAATGGACCTTCAATAATAGTATATCAACTTCTTGTCGAGAAATTGCGGTCTTCTGCTAGGCCACCCTGTCAAACTGGAAGGAACGCTTTGATACTACAACAGTTAATAAACGTATGACCTCAACCAACCAGAGGTTGGGGAAAGCAAATGGAAATAACAAACCTAGTACAACTACAAATAAAGATAAAATCTGGACCAAACCGCCGACTGGGTATTACAAACTAAATTTTGATGGTTCGTATCGACAGTCGGGAGAAAGCGCCTTCGGCTTTGCCATACGTGACCATCAGGGTCATCTCGTTTCTTTAGGTTCGGGCACCTGCAATAATACATCTGCGGTGTTCGCAGAAGCCTCGGGACTTCACAAGGGAGTCTCTAGGGCTAGAGAACTGGGAATTCAGAACCTTCTCATTGATGGAGACTGTTTGGTCGTCATAAAAGCTCTCCTGGGGGACTGGTCCTGCCCTTGGAACATAGAGCTGCTGATGACTAACACGATCTTAAATTTACAATTCATCGCTAATATTGCTATTCGTCATATTTTCAGGGATTCGAATGCAGTTGCTGACAGGATTGCACGTCTGGCTTACTACTGCCCTGCCGATGATAGCTTGGCTACTGATCCAGATCTTCGTGATCTTGTCCGCTCGGACGCTCTAGGACTGAAGGCTGATCGTCGCCGTCCGTCCTAATTCTTATCCGGCTTAAAAAAAAAGACTTCCCCAGCAACGATGCCAAAATTTGGTGCGGCTTTTTAACTAGGTGTAATATTGTCGTTGGTTTCTGGTCCACCAAATGCAAATTATATATCTTAACTCAATACTAAACAAAAGATTAGAATAACATAAAAGTAAGGAGTCAATTCGATAGAGAAGACTGATTCATAATTCTTATGACGATTCTCAAGCAAATAGCAATAAAGTTGTAGCAAATAATTGAAATAAACAAATAAGAAAAAAAAAGTAATGATTGCAAAGTAATAGTAATATGAGGAAAACGCTTCACCTGCAATTCTTGACAATGGTTGGGGTTCATAATCCTTGGAATGATTTCATTTTTATTCTTCAAGTTATGCCGACTTGTCCTAGATAGATTGATCCATCACAGACAATCACTTACTTTCAATGTAACACTACAAAGAACAACATAAAGACCTAAGTGCTTTGAACAATTAACAATATCAATGCACTGCAATTAGGAATCAAAAGATTGCCAGTAGTAGAGCTTCTAACCCTAATCTTGTAGAATCAATACAAACCAATAGTCATCATCATGCAGAGACAATTGATGCTTTCATAGGATCAATTTCCCTTGCTTGCTACAAAGAAACAAATCTAATGAAAGGAATCGCTAGCAGAGATGCAGTTTTTGTCTAGATGATCAGTCATAGAGAGAACATATGCAAATACTTAATCAATGAAAAGCAAAGATAATGAATAAACTTATGAATAACAATATGAAATCAAATCCTCACAATTCATCCAACCATGTCCTCGAATCACAAACGAAACTATGAGTCTAGCAACTCATAATCAATGTATCTCTCTCAATAAACAACAATGAACCAACAACAACCTCCTTTTTGTAAATGAAATAGAAAATAACCTAAATAGAGTCGTGCCAAACCCTAGGGAAAATAATTATAATAATAAACTAATAAGAATATCTTCAAACGAAATCGCAATCGCTGAGCGTGCAAGACCGGCGGGCGCTGCTATTACAGTGTCGTGATTCTTCTTTGTCTTCAACATTATGCTCCTTATCTCCCTTGATGGTCCTTTCTTAGCCTCTCTTATGCTCCAAAATCACCTCTTCTGGATCTCTCAAGCCTCTCTTCAAACTCGGATTATAAAACTGCAGAATAAAAACAAAATAGCGTAGATTCCGAACTCGAATACTCCAAATGCAAGACAATTTAAATAAGATAACATGAAATATGTATACTTAAATTCAATACAACCTATCTATAATGCCTATCTAAAATATGCATTATCACCTCTATATCTGGATTTCATTTTCTTCTTCATCTTCATCCTTTTTCTTTTTAGCACCTCTTTGTGTCTCTTTTACCTTCTTCTATAGATCCATCTCAGCCTCTTCTTAGCTCCCATGATCCATCATTCGCCCCACTTCAACCTCCAAATATAAATCTACATATAAAGCACAAGAACACGTAGATTCCGAACTCAAATGCCCAAATGAACAAACATGCGATTTAACTATTAAACATGCAATATGCAAACTCTAATGCATCTAAACTACCTATAATGCCTCTCTAAAATATGCATTATCAAGCTCGAAAGGATAATCCTAGATGGGAACTCGAACTTAGGGAGTTTAAAATGTATGTACTCATTATAGAACAATTATCGCTCATGAGTATGTCAATGTACTAGCGCCATAAGTGGAGAATACTAGATGAAGACCGTCAACGAGAAATTCGACAACTTGAGATAGGATTCGCTCTGAGTATATTCAAGAGGCTAGGAACAAGCAAATGAGGGGTCGTCAAAATAGAAATCGACACTGTAACCAATAAGCTAATCCACCATTAGGAGATCCTCTGTGGGCAGAACCCCTACGGCCGGATCCCTCACGACCTTATCTTCCCCAGGAAACCTCCATTACAATTGGTGGCTATTCTTTTGGAGTATAGAACTTTGAAACATTCATGGTATCATATGTTCAAGAAATTAGGAATATTAGAGGTGATGGAAATTGTAGATTTCAGGCACTTTCTTTGCTATTGGGCTGGACTGAGAATGCATGGCTAGTGGTCCAAAGGTCAATGTTGGATGAAATAAGGGATCATCTTGATTGGTACAGTGGAATTTTACAAGGGACATCGATGCGTGAGTTTCAAACTAGACTGAGCTGGTTTAATGAATATGTAAATGCTCCAAAGCGTCATTGGATGGATGTGTCGGCATGTTGTGTGTTGTTTGCCATTATCTACCAATGCACACTCATCTACTTTGACTGGTTTGATGCACATACTAGCCTCCCCTTGTTTCGTCAAGACCCTGCCTTAGGTGCCCCCCTTCTAGGAATAATTTTGGTCCTTGTACAAGACAAACTAGGTCAACACTTCTTGCCGGTGAGTAATATAATAATAATGTTAATTTTGTTTCAACCTAGTTCCTCACATGCTATTTATATTAACACCCAATACTAACATTGTATTTCATACAAGAAACCTTGAGGCTAGAGTTCCCGATGCCCCCCATACGGGAATCATAGGTTGAGAACCATGATGTCACTGTAGCCTCTTTGGATCAGCAGTACAAAGACCGAATCAACATGTTTTAGGCATTCTGTCGGATACATGGGAGATCGAAGGCTTAATTGGCATTTTGACACTGAGGATATTCATCAGTTTATTAGTTATTCTCTATCCTATTGATTTGACACTTTGTGAACATTATATCACTTGATTTTAATAGTTAATCTCTATCTTGCTAGTTTGACACTTCGTATTGATGCATCATTTTATTAACGACGACAAAAATATCATTGTACAACTACTATAATCAAACTAACAACAATGGAAAATAGAGTAATCAAACGACATTGTCAAACATAACATCACATGAACGTACTAATGCCTACAATCATCTTGGATCACCTTTGTCTCCACGATTGTGAAATATCAACAAATGACCTCATCTCTGACATCACATCATCTAGTGCATGTAACTCATCCTAGTTAGACAGAAGTCCACGCTACTTAATCTAGACCAGCATAGCTCTCGCATGATGTGATCACTGTCATTAGAAAGGTATAATGTATTACAAAGGGTCATCAATATTATTTCACCATCAATTAAATAAGTGAATTCAAATTTCCCCGAGTACCAAAATAATAGTAATATTTATTTATCTATGTGTTACTGATAGGGCGTGATACGCGAACTCGTTGTTGTTATTCATCAAATGTCTCCTTCAAAAGGATGACAATATATGGCATAACAGTGCATGTAATAGGTGGATGAGAATATCTGCACTATCTCATCTTCCATCTGACGTACATCCTCCCTCCTCAGCTCCCTAGCACATAGTTTCTAAAACCATTTCGATAGCGCAACCAATGTCTTTGCAACACTAGGTGGAAGGTATGAGCGAACGAAAATGGGAAGCTGATGCTGGAACATGACATGACAATCATGGTTATTCAATCCGTAGAACTTTCTCTCTCGAATATTGACATTGTTGGGCAAAGCTCGGCGTAGCCATGGGGATACTTCACATTAGCAAACCACTCGAAGTGTTGCACTTAGGGCAGGATTCTAGCTCTGCGTACTGCTTGTAAAACAGTACACAATCGTACTCACAAGCATCAATCAACTCATACCAAAATGCAAGGTCCCATCAATCGGCTCATACCGAAATACAAGGTCCCTAATCACACTTTTCCCAGTCCACATTGCGAAAGGTCACTACCACTCTTTATGGGTTAAAGATGGTTGGAACAAATTCATTGAATCCCATGGTCTTCGCCTTGGCTCCACCATAACTTTTTCCCACAAAGGAAATGCACAGTTCGAAGTACGCATGCTCGATCCTGAAGGTTACGACGTGGAAGACCAACTAGATACCTCTGCGCTCGATGTGTCGCCATGTAACGGTTTTTAAGAATTGTATTATGTAAGATCCTTTTTTAAGAAATAAATGTTAAAAGTCTAATATAAAAACAATCCTTGATATTTATTTAAATCTCCACCGCGTCTTGTGCGCTGGAGATTACCTTTGTTACTTGGCTTAATCTCCATCGCGTCTTGTACGCTGAGATTACCTTTGTTGTTTGATTTAATCTCCATCGCGTCTTGAATGCTGGAGAGTACCTCTATTCTTGGTTTAATCTCTATAGCGTTTTGAATACTGGAGATTACCCTTGATATTTCTTTAAAATCTCCACCGCGTCTTGTACGCTGAAGATTACCTTTGTTATTTGGTTTAATCTCCATCGCGTTTTGAACGCTGGAAATTACCTATATTCTTGGTTTAATCGCTATAGCGTTTTGAATGCTAGAGATTACCCTTGATATTTTTTTAAATCTCCATCGCGTCTTGTACGCTGGAGATTACCTTTGTTATCTGGTTTAATCTCCATTGTGTTTTGAACGCTGGAGATTACCTATATTCTTGGTTTAATCTCTATAGTGTTTTGAATGTTGAAGATTACCCTTGATATTTCTTTAAATCTCCACCGCATCTTGTACGTTGGAGATTACCTTTGTTGTTGGGTTTAATCTCCATCGCGTCTTGAACGCTAGAGATTACCTCTATTCTTGGTTTAATCTCTATAGCGTTTTGGACACTGAAGATTACTCTTGATATTTCTTTAAATATCTGGAAACCTACAAGAATATAGCAAACAAACTCCACTACGTAACAACCAAAAAATGGGTACTTTCTACAAAATATCAACAACGGACACTGAATTCTATATCGCCATTCTGATAGATGAGATAGACTTGTTTCTCTATCTTCTTCCGACAAGCGGGCTCCGGATTAATCGCGATAACATCGAATTGAGAATGCCCATCATAGTAAAAAATTAACCGCATCCTAATTCGAATCTCATTGATGGTCACAAACTCTGGCCAACCTTCAGTAAACCAGTAATGATCCGTGCTTAATTTTTTGACTTACACCCAAAATTTCTCATCATCTCGCGAGCATAAGCAGACCTGCCGCAAAACATCGCTACCATAACTTGCATACACATACGGAAGAGGCTGAAAAATAGCTCAACAAAATTACTCATTTGAGACTACACATCAGATTAAAAAATGAAAGATTTATAAAACATACAAGCATGCACAGATGACTATCTAAAGCAATATCTGTTATGAAACCTCCAAGCCAAGGAAACCCAATCCACGACCCAGAGGATGAACCATCCGATGTCATGCCTGGAAGGATACTCTCAAAAAGCGCATCGTAAAAGACCAATATTTATAAACGACTGAGAGTTTCGGATAACGATCAACATCATTATCCCAATCTCCACCGCGAGAATTCTAAAGATCAACATCAAAATAAGACATTAACACAAAATGCAGCACCGTTGAACCAAGCCTTATCCACAAAAGCAATTAGAAAGAAAATTTAGAAGCACGCAATTACTAACATGCGTCTTGCCACTCATCCAAAATCATTAAACCGACTTCCCATCTCAACAAGGATACAATAAAAATTAATCCACGACTCATCTACAATCACAAATCAAACACCCCCATACGACGAAAATGCCAAGTTTTGACATACTTTTCGAGAATATTTCACCTCCCAGGTTCAACCCAAATGTCATAACGATCCCAAATCCCAGGTTTATTAGAATGACCCTCCATGAAAGCCACATGAATAGACTCCCTCTCCCATAAATATTTGTAGAACTCGGAGAAGAAGTTCTAAATCATGTCTTCTGATGCTCCCCCTCTAAACCAAGAATTCATGGTACTCGTAGAGAGAGACGAAGGAGATTGGTACTCTCTTTCTCTGAAGGATATAGAGACTTTGTGAGGATCAATAACCTTAGAATTGGAGTATGCCTTTACATTCGAATATGAAGAAGACGCACACTTCCAAGTAACCATACAAGAGCTAGGACCAGAACAAAATGGTGATATCTCCTATGATCTCATGTGCTATGAAGACATAGGAGACACCCCACAAGTTTAAGCTAGCAAACGAGTTTCTGTAAGAATGTTGACCTACGATGGTCAAATCTTATCTATAAATAAAGTTGCGTTTGCTTAAAATTGCAAATCATAAATTCAGCGAACCCTTGTTATTTTTTGTTATTTCGCGCATTATTTCATAAAACACTCAACAACAGGAGATTGGTAAGGGTATCACAAAGAAATAAAACAAAAAATACCAAGCAAAACAAGAATCCAAGTGATAGATAAAACGAATATAAAAACAACATATCCACAAGCAAATCATATACCGCGATGAAACATTCAAGTTAAACATCGCGAGTGAAATTATTCGAAGATCAGTATACCACACAAAAAACTTTCTAAGAACAATGGAACAATGTTTGAAAACAACAACACAAAAGTTTCTTCAAGAACTTGTTGCAGGGTCATGAGTCTGAACGCGAGGGTCTCCGACCATTTTCTCTTCGGGCGATGACACAGGGTACGAAGAAGCAAGACCTTGTGCCGTGTATTTAAGCACCATATCGCTGGCATCGTAGCTAGACACAAACATCATCACGGAATCGTCAAGATGAGCAAAGAGGTTCACACTCTGAACAATCCCGCCATTAGGGCTGTTATCTGAGCCGAACAGCTCGGGCTCGGCTCGGGCTCGGCTCGAAAAAGCTCGGCTCGAGCTCGTTCGTGGAGGGTAAACAAGCCGAGCTTGAACATAATTTTGGGCTCGAACCGAGCCCGAGCCGAGCCCGAGCCGAGCCCGAGCCGAGCTCGGAAGCTCAATTCTTGAAATTACCGAAATGCCCCTGGGGTTATGAAAGGAGGGATTTAGGGTTTGGTGGGTTGTAGTCGGCGCTACTGCGCACTAAGCGAGAGAGAAACAAAAAATCTGAGCTCCTCAGATCTGAACTTGAGAGGTGGCTCGGGCCGCTCGGCGCTGAAGTTATCCTCTTCCTCGGACTCTCCTGCGAGTCGGCTTCATTCCGAGCTCGGCAACGGACCACCGCTGATCACTCCACCGTCCGGCTGTCTTCGACTTCGACTCCGAGTTGGGGTGTCTGATTGTCTGCCTTATTCGACTTCGACACAGGTGAATCTTCTATTCTTCTTAGTTCTGAAATTCATTGCCTATTCTGGAATCTAATCTATTGGGCTCGGGCTCGGCGATTCCATCACCGAGGAGTCGCTCAGCAATGGCGGCTGGGGCTCAGCGATTCTCTCGCTCCTTGCGCAGTTACAGTGGCTGGGGCTCCGGCAGTCACCAACTCACCACACTCTCCTTGCGCAGTTACAGTGGCTGGGGCTCGGCTGTGGCTACTTGTGGCTGGGGCTCGGCTGTGGCTACTGTATATTGTGCTTGAATTGATCCTTCTAATTAATAAATTGTTACTGTATATTGTTATACTGATGTCCTAACTCCTAAGAGGCTAATTGTGCTTGATCCTTCTAATTAATTGTTATACTCTCCGGAACTTTGTTTAAAATTGAATTTTGTTTAAAATTGTCCTAAGAAGTCAATATGAAATTTTGTTTAAAATTGAAGCCCAAATATGTAATATGAACTCTCTTGTTGTATGAATGATTTACTTTATTTGTGTTTAAAATCTTGTTTACATATGGAATTTAGTTGTCTAAAATATGAATGAACTCTCTTGATTTGTCAATTTGCTCATTGTTTAACTTTGATTGATCTCTTATTTATTAGATTATGTCGGCTGCACAACCGAGTGACTCCGTCAACTTAGGAGCTTCTACCACTCAACCTGTTACACAACCGAGTGGTGAAGAGCAAACGGCTGAGACAATAGCTCCGTCTGCTAGTGAAGAGCAAACTACGGTTGACATTGAGGGTGAGAAAAAGAAAAAAAGGAAAGTTTCTGCTGTTTGGAACGATGTTACCGAAGTTGAGGAAGATGGTGTAGCTTATGTGAAATGCAACCATTGTGATGTGAAAATGACAAAAACTAAGGGAGGGCCAACAACTACCTACAAAAGGCACATTGACCTTTGCGTGATTCGGAAAAGTAAGCTTTCGGGAAAAGGTGTCGGTGGAATGCAACAACTCCTAAGTTTTGATTCTAGTGGAAGTGGTTCACTTGTTTCTTACAAGTATGATAAGGAGGCAATTTTGAACATGATGGCGAAGATGATTATGGTGCATGAATACCCGTTCATGATGGTTGAGCATAAGTTGTTTAGGGCTTATAGTCAAATGCTTAACCCGAAGTTTGAGCCGGTTGGTCGCCTTGCTATTAAAGACCGGGCAATGAAGTTATATATGGAAGAGAAGGCAACAATGAAGGTGATGTTTACAAAAGTTGGAAGGGTTAGCTTAACATCGGACTTGTGGACATCTAACCAAACGAAAGGATACATGTGCATCACTGGGCATTTTGTAGATTCAGATTGGAAGTTGCAAAATCGCATTTTGAATTTTTGTTTGTTGCCTCCACCGCACACGGGTATTGCTATTGCGGACAAGATGTTTGAGTGTTTGTCTGAATGGGGATTAGAAAAAAAGATCTCTACCATCACATTAGACAACGCTACTTCAAATGATGCCGCCATCACATATTTGCAAGAGCAATTTGAGGCAAGGGATGCATTGTTCTTTGGAAAGAAGATCTTCCGCGTTAGGTGTTGTGCGCATATCTTGAATTTATTGGTCCAAGATGGATTGATTCCTTTGAAGAGCGTTATTCAAAATGTCCGTGAGAGTGTGAAGTTTATACTTTTGAGTCCATCACGCCTTCACAAGTGGAATGAGCTTGTCAAGAATATAGGATTGCCTACAAATAAGAAGTTAATTCTTGATGTTGCTACTCGGTGGAACTCAACATATCATATGTTGGAAAGAGCTCTAATATTCAAGGAGGCTTTTCCTAGGTATATATAATACATAGCTAATGTTTTATATATATATATATACACGTACTGATTGGTTACTATTGATTTTAGGTACTGTTTTTATATATATATATATATATATATATATATAATATATAGCTACTGTTTTTTATATATATAATACATAGCTACTGTTTTTTCCTAGGTATATATCGATTTTAGGTGTTGACTATGTATATATATACACACTAATATACCTACTCTTTTTATATATATATATATATACTGATTTTTAGGTGTAGAATATGTATATATATATATACTAATAATACCTACTGTTTTTATATATATATACTAACATTAGTAACATACCTACTGATTTTTTTATATATGTATATATATTGTGTGAATATGCCTATATTTATATACCTTGGGTTCTCTTCCTTTCTTAGGTATGCAATTAGAGAGCCTTCATACAAAACCGTTCCATCCGAAGAAGAGTGGGAAAGAGCTCATGATGTGTGCAAGTTTTTGAAGACTTTTGATAAGGTAACTAATGTCTTCTCTGGTCGAGATTATACAACTGCCAATCTTTATTTCCCTGAGATTTGTGAGATTAGGAAGGTGTTGGATGAGATGGCCAATGACCCAAGGGAATTCATGAAAGTTATGGTTGAAAGCATGAAACTAAAGTTTGACAAGTATTGGAAGGAGTCCTCTCTTTTGATGATAGTTGCATGTGTATTAGATCCTCGAAACAAGATGCAGGTGATTAGGTACATTTTTAGAACCCTATATCCACCGGGGGAAGTTGAAGATAGGATATTTGACATTAGGGATGAAATGCAAACTTTGTATGACAACTATGCATCCAAGGAGGATAGTTTTTTTCCTAGTGACAATATGCAGACTAGCTCGGGTGGAGGGAGTGAGAAACGTTCCAATGACTGGAGGTTAGGATTTGAATCATGGGTAAAAGTAAGTGCTTCAGAAAAGCCAAGTAGAAGGGAGCTTGACGTTTATCTTGATGAAGAAGGTGTGTTGACCGGGGAAGCCGATGACTTTGATGTCTTGAGATGGTGGAGGTTAAACCTTTTGAAGTTCCCTATCTTATCTCGGATGGCACGGGATATTCTTTCTATTCCGATAACCACTGTACCTTCTGAGTCAGCGTTCAGTGCCGGTCGTAGAGTTATTGGGGATGATCGTTGTTCTTTGGGGGATGACACGGTTGAAGGACTTCTTTGTGCATCGAATTGGTTTCGAGTTCAGTTTAACGATTGATGTAAGTATATTAATATCCTCTCTTTGTTTGTATACATTTTATACCACAACCTCATTTGAACTCATTTTATACTTCTATTTAGGTTATGGAGGAAGCAAGGCAAGAAGCAATTCAACTCCGACAAGCTTCTACTTTTATTTTTCCGTTTGTAGTACTAGTGTACTTGTGAGTGTTTATTTCGAAGTTGTTGTGGACCTTGAGACATTGAACTTAGGTTTGTATCATGTATTTGGTCATTGAACTTATGTTGTCTTCCGATTCCGAGTTGTTTGGTTTCTAATGGTTTGATATCCATTAAACTTGTATTGTTTAACCCTTTTTTACTTGCTCGGAACATAAGCTGTTAAACTTGTATAAAGCGCTGTAATTTCATTTCAGCTCAGCTCGGAACCGAGCTTGAACGAGCCGAACGAGCCCAGATACCGAGCTCGAATGAGCCTAAGCTCGTTCGTTCGGCTTGGTCGAGCCTTAACGAGCCGAGCTCGAGCTTTCCCTTGGGCTCGCGAGCCGAGCTTGAACGAAAAAAAAAGCTCGAATAGATTTTAGGCTCGAGCTCGGCTCGGCTCGTTTACCGTTCGAGCCAAGCTTGAACATGTCAAGCTCGGCTCGTTCGGCTCGTATATCACCCCTACCCGCCATCCATCCCTTTCATGAAAGCCTCAGACAAATGGCGGTAGAGAATGGCTTCCCTGTCTGTCTCCAGGAACTTGTCCAACCACTATTGACCACTGTTAGACAGGAAGTAATCACGAAGTGTGGCCTTGGTCAAATTAACGTCATCACTGGATGTATACTTCTCCAATTCCCCCTTGACAGCGGTTAACTCATCATGACCCCTTTTTAGCTCCTCTTCGAGATCGCGAAGTTTTCTCTCCAAACTCATAACCCGCGATTCATTCTCCGGACTCTTCTCCTTGAAACCCAAAGACTCAACGCGCGACAGATCAAGGCGACCTTTCACCCTCTCAAGCTCCTTCTCAAATTTCTCTAAGGCCTCATGTAGACTCTTGATCGTCCCCTCTTGCATCTCCACATCCTTCAGCTTGGCCAACTGACCTTGGAGCCCTCTAACCTCTTTCTTCAAATTTGAAATGCGATCACTATACTCTTTCAGACATCGCATCACCTCCTCCCACTGAAGATTATATTATGCATAACATAAAAGCACGTAAAAGGGGAAAATAAACTAAAAAAAAGGGGAATCGCACCTGGAACAAAGGAACCAGAAAATAGACAAACAATGAAACTTACTCAACCCTTCTGTCCCTGCTCTGCTAAATCCTCATCTATGAGAGCACAAAGGTAGTCCCTCTCATTTCTCCCCCGCCGTGAGAGCACAAAGATAGTCCTTCTCATCTGTAAGAGCACAATGAAACTTACTCAACCACCGGATAACTCTTCGCGGGAAGGGCCAACTTCCTATAATCAATGGTAGAGAAACCAGGTTGCCTATAACTAGATATGGAGATCCTCGACTGGGTGAGTGGCTCCTCCACTATAGATGTACCGAATCATTTCTCCCCCGCTTTGCTTTCCTTACTTGTCCTGTGAACGAGAAACTCATCGTCCCTAGATGAGCTCTGTTCTATGTCCAAGACTGGTTGCACATTTTCCACCTCTTCTGTAGGGCGGACCTTAGTAAGAGGCAAAGGTAGCGAAGGATCATTGACGGTTCACAAAGAAGTGGCAGCCATTGTTTTTGACATTTTTTCCCCTTCCTATCAAGAGCTCCCACATAGAGTTTGGTTAAATCCAGCATGTCTACAACAAAACACACAACAGGAAACGCAAGCCAAGTTTAAAAATTTTTTATTTTGAGGAAACTCAAAAATATAATGCAAAGATCGCAATCAAAAGAAAATTTAACACCCACCCCGGGAATGTAGAAGTTTAGGCCAACCATTTCTAGACGAGCGGGAGTTATGATCTCTTTATAACTACGTTTGCCTAAGCTTCTCTCGCGTTTAAATACATATTTTCATTTCTTAGTTGCCGCGATTTTATTTTTAGGAGGGGCATGATAATTACCCGGAGTGGTTTGAAATTCAGAAAGGTTCCTGAAAGATCGCGAACCAAAAACCATTTTCTCCTCCACTCCGACCTACTCGACAACCTTTCTACAATATCTCCGCTAAGGGACGCTGACACTAACCCATCACCACCATGTCTAAGGGTTAAAAATGTAAAAAGGTGGTCTAATGACATCTCCAGCTTGATGGCAGCACACCGCATTGTATACGCGGCCAAGTACATCTAAACATTGAAAGAAAGCTGGACCAGACAAACTCGTATTTTCTCTAAAAATCTCGCAGGAAGTCTGGGCAATGGGAGACGAAATCTTTGAAGCAAACTCTCTAAATAAACTACTAAATGATTGGGATAAATGTTCAAGCAACCCCCGCTCGCGGTGGCTAACCCCAGCTCCCCTCCCCCCGCGAGCCAAGGAAAAGCACGAGCCGCAAGTTCGAAGTGCACATGTTCTAAAATTGACACATCCTCCCTAGTTACTGATGAAGAAGGCGTAACACCCCGTCCCACATTGGATATCATAAGGATGTCGGGAGTGATTTATAAGTGATTCAAGCCCTACCCATGTCACAAGAGATCTTCCTTTTCAGGCTCCAAGTGAGGACAACGGACCTGAGAGGGCTAGCTGGCATGGGTTGGCACCTATTAAGACCTCGGGTCTTACAGTTGGTATCAGAGCCGACTCCGGGCTCGGAGGTGCTCCGATAGTATGATCAGGTACACTCCTCCTAGAGGGTAGTCCCTTGGGCCTGACGGGGTCATCAGTGCTTTAAGTGGGGGAGATTGTAACACCCCATCCCACATTGGATATCATAAGGATGTTGGGAGTGATTTATAAGTGATTCAAGCCCTACCCATGTCACAAGAGCTCTTCCTTTTCAGGCTCCAAGTGAGGACAACAGACATGAGAGGGCTAGGTGGCATGGGCTGGCACCTCTTAAGACCCCGGGCCTTACAGAAGGGGCCACCCTTTCCCCAAAAACTAGAGGAACAGGTGGAGGGGGAGAAGAAACAAAATCTTCGCAAAAACTACAACTCGCGATCTCCTCGACCCTATAAGCAGGCATAGAAAAATCCTCTGGTACCACGCGAGTTTCTTTTTGTTTTTTCCCAACACTAGCAGATTTCCCTCGCTTGCCTTGAACGTCCTCAGAGTTTGATGTATGTCAATACTCGGGATCACCCTTCGATAGGGGCGCTTGATAGACCCAGCCAAAGGAGCTTTTTTCACTTTCCTTAGCAACATGGGCGTTTTCCCTTTTCCTCCGCGACCCTTAATTGGGAGAGGAGGAGGTTGAACTGAGGACAATGTGGCTTTCAAATCATCCCCTGGCTATCGAACGTGAGGTCTTCGAAGAGCTGAACCCCTCACCCAAGGATCCTATGCTCCTATTTTGGCTATCGCTTTCCGACAACATCTCTATTTTTCGAAAGAAAAAACCCTTTAGAAAGCGAGGTCCCTGAAAAGACGCAAAGAAAGAAAATCAACAAAGGGGAAACAGTCTTTTCAAAATCGCGATCAAACAAAAATGATGCCAAAAACCCCTCACAGTAGCCAAGTTGGCGCCTCACGCGCCCTTGATGTACATATTTGTACCCTTTTTATTTGCAACTTTTGACTTCATATTTCATTCGATTCCTAAAATAAAGGTTAAAAATAATAGAAATTTGTGTAGAATGAGCTAACGTGCAAGAAATAGAGTTTGCACAAGTTTTGGTCTAATTATGTAGGAATTGAAGCGGAATCGGAGTCAAAACGAAGAAGTCAAGTGAAGCTGAGAAGAGGTCGATATCAACTGAAAACCTCGACACAGACTCTGAGTGTCGAGTTAGGCCACAAAGACCAGCAAAGAAGAGCACTCAATATCGAGTAGAAGAAGTCGATATCGACTAAGCCACAAAATCGAGTAGAATGGAACCCGTTGAGCAGAAACAGAGTGGTCAATATCGACTGATCTGGTCGATATCGACTGGACTTCGACACGGGTTGGACACGCTTTTCGAGACGCAAAATTTTAATCTTATCTTCTAAGCCACATATTATCTTGTTATTTAGATAGATTATACATTGGGGATATTCTCTTTTTACCCTAAAGGTTTATTTAGTTATTTTAGATATTTACCTTAAATAAAAGATCTATCCTACTTGTTTGGATAGAGTTTAGATAGAAGATAGGATCTACTTTCCTTGGATAGCAAGGATTAGTAGTCTATAAATAAAGCCCTAGGGGGCTGGTTTTTATTCATTGAAGCGCACAAGAAACAATACAATAGAAGTAGAGTTAGAGAGAAGTCTTAGGGTTTGGCGTTTGCGAGAGCCGACGTTGGATTGTAAGGTTTCGAAGGTTTCATTAATGCAAGTTTTCCCTTTTCCATCAATGGTGTTTTATACGATGAAGAGCGAGTAGTTTCCCAAAGCTTCTAGGGTCGGGGTGAGCCCGACGTTAGCCTTGTGTGCCTGAGGTAAGTATTTGATGTTGATATCGTTGTGTCTATATCGTCTCCTACGATTCTATGTTTAGTCCTAATCGAAAGAAAATGGATTCATGATAATAACTTGAGTTATAAACATAAAATTGGTAGAGACAATTAGGTTTATTTGCAAGAGTAATCCTAAGAGTTGGTGTACAACGAAAGCTTGTCCATCGGGTGAAATAGCGCAATTGTCCGTCTTATCTTCCTTATTGCATGCATTGGTTAGCGTTGTGGTAAACCCTAGTCCTAGGAGTTGCTTTTTATATAGTTTATTCACATAAAAATCCCGTCTTTATTCTGTTCACACTTCCTTCTTCATCCTATTTGTCTTCGGCCTACTTTGCCAACAAATTAACATTTCTGCAGGACCAGTCGATTTGGACCATACTAGTCGATATCGACCACTTTTGCCCTAGATCGACGGTTTTCTGTGTCGATCCCGATCATCCTGCACCAACTGTCTGAGGTCGATTTCGAGTGAGCTACTCGATATCGACTGCCCTTTGTCGACTCGTAGTTTTCTGAGCCAGCCGATTTCGTCCACTGACGTCGATATCGACCACTTTAGTCAATATCGACTGCCGTTTTTGTCTCTGTAGGTCTTCTGTTGCAGTAGAAATCGACAGCCTAGGTCGATGTCGAGTCCTTTGCTCGAGATCGAGGCTTCTGGTCGACATTCAGGACGTGATTTCGAGACTATCTAGGATCCCGCTGACACGCTTCCTCGTGGATTGATCCTGACTACCCTTCTACTAACGAGAGGAAGTCTTGTAATTATTTGCATAGGCTAGGAATCAGTTTGCAGCCCCCATCTAGGGACAGTGAAAAGACTCTTTTCCCAGAGGGACGACGGTTAAAAAGCGCCTTTTTGCCTCCCTGAAAATTCCTCCTTCCCAAGGTAGGAGACAAAACGTCTCTAAAACAAAAAACGCCTGTCATGATCCCTAGGAACTTTCACACCCATCGGGAAACCGCCACCATGACGGTTATAATCCACCTCACTAAGGGTGATCCGGCGAAAGACAAAAGGAGGAAAAGTGAGAATGTCACATTCCTAGTGACGCTCACACCACTCTGCGACCCATTCCCCCACCAAGAAAAATACTTTCTCCTCAGAGAACACCGCTCCAAAAGGCACTACCACCAGGGTAACCCCTACCTTGCCCCAAAGATATTTAAAAAATAGAGAACTAAAAAGAAGAATAGGTACGAAAACCACTTACTTGAGAAAATTAAGCAAGAAAAAGGCTCTGACAAGAGGAGGAAGCCTAAAAGAAGTCACTGGCAAACCTCCAGCAACGTTTACTTTTCCCTTGAAATACCACTTGTTTTATCTCTTTCCACCAGTCTCTTTCTCTCTCTTTTCATCCTAAAAATGAAGAATGGCAATGAAAGAAGGCAAAATCCTTATTTATAGATCTTTGTGGGACCGTACCAACAGACCTTTAAATGGGCCTCACGAAAATTGGACCTACCCCTTTAAGCCCATCTCAAAACAACTCCTCCCCTCAGAATAGAGAAAGCATTGTTTTTTATCGAACCATGCTCACGAGTCAACATTTATCGCGATCTAGTCCCGAGGAGATATGATGATGCCATGAAAAATAGCCCCCTCAATTAATAAGGGCATGCCGTCATAACTAGGTGTCCCAACGCAAAAACAATACCCATCACCCAATATTACAAGCATCATGATCTTTGTATTCCCCCAGTCGAGTCCGCGGACTCTTCTTTTCGAAAGACAGATTTTTTGAAATCATGTCTTGATAGCGATGAAAGTTCAATTGGAACTTTCTAAGTAAATAGCAAGCAGCTCGCTGGTGAATCACCTCTCAGTTAGTATTGCCACGTATAGCTACCCAAGACCGTTGGCGTGTAAGCATGTGCTACACGTGTCACCTACAAGAACCACGAGGTCAATAGCCAGCTGCTCGTTTGATAACACTATAAATACCCCCTAATAACCACAAGGAAGGGATCCAAAAAGAGTATTAAGAAAGACATGAGCTCTGCAACCCTCCCTGAAGTAAAGCCCTCGGATTTGAGCTCCCGAAATCCTTGAATCGGAGAAAAGTCTTTCTAGAACGATACATCATCACACAAACTTCCTCTAAAGATGACAACTGAACAGTAAATCATTTAAATCGCGAAGCTTATGTGGTTACATGAACCACCTTGACTAATAAAGCATCAACAGATCGCGGGGTCAAGAACACCCTTTTCTTTAGCATAGCAGGTAACAAAGGATTTTTGTCGTCACCTTAAGGTAATAAATATAAATGAATTTCTAGAAACGCTTCAATACCACTATCCAATAGCATCCTTACAAATGAGAGTTTTAAAACTCAATGTCGGAGCTCAATGGAGAAGAAACATAATCGAATGTGTAAGCAATACGATCGACAATCCTATTCGACTTAAATGCAGGGGAAATATTTTTTTTTTTGATTAGGAAATAATTCGAGACCGGACAGGCCCGGACCTCGAGAGGCCGACAAAGTCGGTAGACGGCAAACCGTCTAAACATACAATGCAGGGGAAATAATGAATCCGTTCCGAAACACTAAATTCCATTTCTTTTTTCTTTTTTTCTTTTTTGTCCTTTTTGCTTCCCTCTGAAGAATCTACTGTTCTACCTTCCTTCTTCCATTCCAGCCATTCAACGTTTCAACTACTCTTGAAACTTGAGTCTTGTCCATGGCTGAACCTCATTATCTCTCATCTCTTCACTTTTCCTGGGTTTCTCTGTAGAAACTCCTTTTTAACTCTCACACATTTTGAAGATCACAAAGGTAAAGGAGGAAGAAGCTACCACCATTTCCCATGGGTATGGATCTTATCATCCTCTTTTAGGGTTTCTCCATTTTTTTTTTGTGCTGTTTCGTACAAGCACTCTAGATTAAAAAGAATTACAGCTACAATGGCTGTAAATATAGCTAGGAAAAAATATTAGGGTTTTGTCCGAATGGAACTGGTGGGGTCTGAGATGGGGCTCAAACATTTGATTATTGGGCGAAGAAAACAATTTCACATGGTGGAAATGGATATGGACTCCCATCCATCTTCATCTCAACACCTATCTCGTGAATTCCTTTTTGTCCTATGTTTCTTCATTATGTGACTGGTTTCACTCCTAATTTTGTAATTTAATAGCACTTTTTTTATATGTATTTTGTCCACTCGTGTGTGCTTTAGGTCTGTCAGAGAAACCAATGGACCCTTCGATTTCTGAGAATCAGGTAAACCCTAATTTTCTCCCCTCCTTACAATGCAACCCATTTCCTAGATTTGGATAAATTGGTTGTTCCTTTCTCTTAACCTGCTAATTCTCTGTGTTAATCTGAAATCTAGTTTGATTTTTCTGCATTTTTGGTGCTTGAGACTGGATCTGTTGTTGTTAGACTGTATAGTGTGTAGATAAGTGAGCTGTTGAAGTTGATTTGCAGATGGAAGATTCAGGGCCAGCAGGGGAAAGTGCCCTTCAAGGCTCGGTCTCATTCGGTAGGTTTGCTAATGATTCACTTTCTTGGGAGAAATGGTCTAGTTTTCCTACAAACAAGAGCTTGGAGGAAGTTGGCAAGTGTTCAGCTGCTGGTTCAGTAGCTCAGAAGAAGGCTTACTTTGAAGCTCACTACAAGAACATGGCTGTTCGGAAAGCTGAGGAAGAAGACAAGGATCAGAAGAGGGGAGTCAAGGCAAGATATCATGTGGATTTGGAAAATCAAACTCGGAGTAATTCAGCAAATGACTTTAATGCAGCTGAGACGGATCTGGATGTGGACAAATCACATGGTCAGAACTGTGATAATGCTATTTGGCTAGAAAGCGAAGTGCAAAATTCCAAATGTAAAACCGGAAGATCTCAAGTGGATGAAACTAAGGGCTTTGTTGAAGGAATTATTGAAAGCAAAGATCCATTGCCACTTATTGAAGATGTTAGGGAGAAGTCTTGTTCTACCCCTGGAACTCCAGTAACTAAATCAGAGGAGCCTCTTATGGTAAAAGAAGAACCTCCTCTGCTGTGTTCAGAAGATGTCGAGGAATCACCTAAGCACATAGATGATGCCCAAGCTTCTGATGAAAACGAAGCGAGGGGAAAAGCTAAATCAGAAAAATCTCTGAAATCTCTAAAGGTAAGTGCACATTATTGCTTATTAGAATTGGACTTGATTGCTCCGAATTTTCACTCAAGGTTATAAAACTCGTCTGCTGTGTTTCTGTGATCATTTTGTTCCTCCAGGCTAATTCAGGAAAAAAGGCAATCATTACTAGTGGTGCGAAGAAAACACCCACTTCTACCACACCCAAGTCATCAGATATGCCAGGATCTAAGGTGTCAAGGTCTACATTTTCGAAGAGTATTATTCCTGCTTCGAAAGCCTTGTCTAAGAAGGCAAATGGAACCTCTCCCTTGACAAATAAGAAACCTACCGGTGTGGAGAGCAGGAGAGTAGCTCCTACATCTCTGCATAGGTCTCTCAATTTGGACCCTGCAAACTCGGCACCACCTATGAGCACAACAATGAGAAAATCTCTAATTATGGAGAGCATGGGAGAGAAAGACATTGTTAAAAGAGCTTTTAAGGCGTTCAGGAACAACTCATCTCCGCTTTCTTCTCCCAGTACAGTTAAACCATCTGCAACAAGTGAGGTTGGTCAATCCTTTACATGATATGTCATTCTTTTTGGCAATTCACTTTACTTTTGAAACTTTGTTGTCCTATAGTTTTGGTTTCCAATGTATTGAACTCCTGTGCAGATTCTGGGCATGGAAACAGATGTCAAAGCTTCTTTAGTGGGAACTTCTCTAAAGAAAACAGAAGGGTACTACATTTAATGGCCGATCTATTACTTGGCTCTAATATAAGCTCACAGTATTATGTTTCTGTGTGTCTATACTGAGTTTGTTATAGTTATAAAGCTTCGGTTTATGCTTATAACTTATACTGACATAGCTGTGTGTGATCTGAAGAGGAAACAGGCTGGTAAAGAAGTCGAGCCCTCTCAGTGGACAGACGGGTTTTGGGAAGACCTCAAATCCAACTAGGTAAATTGCTAAATCCGAATTGCACACATTTTGGCAAGTGATAGATATCCAAAAGAGAATGGCTGGAGGCGAGTTGAGTTTTAGAAGAAAAAGAAACTTAATTGATGCCGATTTGTTTTTTCCAAGATTCACCATGCATTGGCTGTTTTAATACTATGAAACAGGGTGTCAAACACTGTGGGTTCTGATAAGAGAAATAACAAATCAGTTTCATCAACCTATGGTCCAAGAAGTCGTATTAAGGCAGACCAAGGAAACAAGGCAAGTAAAGCACCATTATTATTTTACTTTGTACCTTCATGGAATGCCTAATTGCTTATGCACAATATCGTGTTGCTTTGGCTGTTGTAGCCTCATTTGTCTCTGAGCCCATGTATGCACAGGTATCGAAGAAGCTTGAGGACAAAGTGAATGGTAAACCTGCTGAGAGTGCTCGACTTCAGTCTAAAGAACAGGTATGTATCAAATGATTTGTGCCTCCAAGTGGGTAATCTGCAATCGTTGTTCATCTATGCCATCTACATACACGAGTGTGGATACCCACATAGGGCTAAGAGCTGAATTTCCCTTTAGATATAGACCGTTTTCTCAAAGTCATGTCAGCTTGTAGACTTTGTTTACGATATGAAGCTTGCTACATGCTGTCAGATTTTTTGGGCAGAGTTTCTGTAACTCTGTAAGTTGTTCATGTCATTGTTGACAACTAATGACGGGATTGAAGACAGTCCAATGAGTTAGTAAGGATAGTGGATAGCTCTTCTAGAAATGATAATGGTAACTGATGGAAGATTGATATGCATGATGTTTAATCTTATATAGTGGATCTAGTCCTTCAAACCCTCAATATGGGGAATGTAATGTTTAGAATGATTCAAACCCCCAAATATGATGCAGAAAGAAGTGGAAATCAAGAGGCAGCAAGACAGTCACGACACAAAAACCAAGCCAATCTCAGAAACTTTTGCATCGAGGGTCGTTACATAAGGTTTGTTTTGCGTTCCTTGTACAACTGATTTGACACAGTTTCATCGTCAATACACACACCATCATGCAAGAGACAAGAGTCGTACTCGATCTTAATCCTGGACCAATTGCTTATATGGGAACTGTTAGATATTTGAATCTGGAAAATAACCAATTATGTCATGTATAAGTTCATGATATTATAGGATGTCGAAGAATGATGTTTGGGGATAATTTGACGGACCACGATCCATTTCCATGTGTCCAGATGAATTTTCAACACTCTGCACTCAAATCACGCAGAAGACCCAAACATCAAAATCTGGAACTAGTACTGGAAGATGGGCATGACGCAGAAGAATCACATTTTGGCTCGAGTAAATATTTCTCTTGGCGAGGGAGGGAATTGTGCACAAAAGGATATAGATTTGCTTTCTGTATAAGAGATGCAGTAGCTTTTCTTCATGTATTATACTACTATATGCTGTACTTGTTGCGGAAAATATCTAATGGGAGGTCTATCGCAATACTGCATATGGCATCATCTTTTGCTTTGCAGAATTAGACAAATGAATATGCCTAAAAGTGTTTAGCATGAATACTGCATAGGGCAGTACGAATACTGGGAATACTGCATAGGGCATCGTCATTTGATCTCCATTCCCAGGAATCAAAACTGAGAATCGGAATGAATGATTTTCAATTAAAGTGTTTAGCATGATAAAATCTTAAAATCAGAATGATTTTGGCTCGAGTAGCTACCATTCTCAATTTTATAGCTAATTTCATTCCCAACTACCATTCTCAATTTTATAGCCAATTTCATTCCCATCATTCCCATTAAAATATTATGTAATCTTTCATTCTGGCTCATAAATCCATCAATTCTCCATTACTACACTGCTACTAGTACTATTACTATTATTATTAACAACCAATTTCCGACTTCTAGTAACGAGTCATTATGATTTTCTTTTTTCATTCCGATTCTCATTCCTATTCCGATTTTAGCATTCATACCAAACGAGCCTTATAAGGATACAAGACATTACAAAGCCATATCTTCTTGGATTCTAATGAAAGCCTACCAACAAAAATCACGGGCAAAAGGGCGAACCCCAAAAAAGTGGACACTCCACAAATGCACTTTAGGTGTTGATCTCCTTGTTCTTCTCAAATGTCGAAATGGTAAAGGAGGAAAACAATGACGAAAAGCGGACAATGGAGAAACAAATATGTAAACTCTTCTGTACCTTGTTTTATCTTTGCATCTGAATTCTCTATATACATCAATGCTGTCAAACTGTTGTAGAGATGGGAACCCTTGGTTAAAAATCATCCTCTGAATCACTGCTATTAGACAACTTAGACTTGTTAACCAATAGGATATGCTCCTTTAAACCTGGGAAGATTACGCGAGTCCTCAATACATCCTGTTGTGTCGAAGAAGACAAGCCAGAAGTAGCACCTGGTGCAGGCTTCTTCGGTTGCAAAGCCCGAGCAATCTCAGCACAGGTTTGATCAACCATACCCAGGAAATCTTTCACTATGATAAACAGCTGAAGTGGGTTTTTATTTGAAGACCCAGCTTGAAAATACTGAGTTGTTTTTGTCACCAAGTCTATGAGCCTCGTGTTCTCTTCCTGTAATGCCTTCATCTCCACTTCCGCTGATTCCAGAAAACCTTCAATTTCCTTGAGAAATCCTCCACCGCCACCAGAAGACCTGCATTTGGATGCCAGTTGTCTTGTCTCATCTAGCCGTTTTTTGAGAGAAGCAATGCTGCTCTTTAGAACATCATAATCCATAGATGCCACTTTCTTCACATTCAAGAACTCAGCACTGAGGCGGCTCACAACCGGAAGTCCCAACTGTAACATCTCCTTCTCTTTCTCTTCCTTTTCTACTGGATCATCCGGTTTTGGTGCTGGAGAATCAGCGTCATTTTTGGTAGCCGTGTCTTTCTTTACTGCCAAAAGTGATCGTCTTCCTTCATTCCTGATCACTTCATGGACAACAAAACTGAGCAGGGTGGTCTTCCCATCACTGCTCTTGAAATCAGACAGCTTCAGAAGCGTGGTGAGATTAAAGGCCTTTGCACCTCCCCTTGCGGTCCCTGCATTCAACCGGTTTCCAGCCTTGAGGATGGCTTCTAAAAGCTTCAAGAATAACCCAGAGCTCCTAAGCTCACTGCAAGCTGGTTCCATCGGTTGCAACGATTCTTTGACATTGAGGATCTCACTTTTGTAGTTCAACCTGAAGAGCATTGTACTCGCTCGTGTATAAGCTAAGGGTACAGCCTTCAGAAGACTGTACAAGAAGGATTCTGCATCAGCAAGCTTTGCAGGATCCCCATCAAATGCCAGGATTTCAGATTCTTCTTCTCGGGTTGGGACTGTCCTCTGGAGCTTCTCGAGAGTTTCAATGCTTAAACCTTTGCCTTCGAGCAGGGAATCAATCAACTCACCACGAGGTGTTCCAAGTGACTTGAGTACAATTGCAGTGTTCCGGGATTTCCGTGGGTCTAAGATGAAGACTTTGGTGTTGGCATTCGCTGCTTCACTGGATTTGCTCTTTGGATTGTCTTCCATGCCTGATTTGCGGTTGCTGGACGCAAATCCGAACAGAGCTTCCATCTTATCCTCGCTATACCTGAATTATAAATCACACAAGAAGTTTAACAGGAAATTCACAATCAGCAACCAAAATTTCTTTATACAGAATACAACCATGATTACTATATGAATTTGAAAATGAAGAAGTAATAGAACTTTATAATTTAGCAAAAAAAGGGGAGCTGATAAATGCAATGACACTTAACTGGAAAGAACCCCTTTCAATTTTGTCCCAGACCATGGAGTGTTCAGGATTAACGTTGAGTTTCTCCCAGTGCAGCGGCTTGAGCATCACTTGATCTGTCCCGCTTCCAGAGCTACCTTCTTTAGCTTCGGCCTCCGATGTTTTACTTCCAGAAGATGGCCGCTTTGGCGGTGCTGGTGGCTTCAACGGTCCACGGCCACCCGCCTTAGGAGGAGGAGGTGGAGGTGCCATCGGTGCCTTCTTTGCTGGAGCCGGTGGAGGTGGAGGCGGCGGTGCCTTCTTTGCCGGAACCGGCGGAGGTGGTGGAGGAGGTGCCGGAGCTGGTGGTGCCGCCGGTGTTGGTGCTGGCGCCGTCGGAACAACAGTAGAATATGCTGATGGCGCTGTCGAGGCCGCCGTTGAAGATGGTGCTGGCGCTGTCAAAGTTGCCGTTGATGATGTCGCTTGGTAGCCTGGAGGTGGTGGAATAGCAACACCAAATCCACCGCCAGAATTGGCTGAAGGCTGAAGAGCAACGCCAAATCCACCGCCGGGATTGGCCGAAGCTTGAGGAGCAACATGATATCCGCCGCCGGGATTGGCCGAAGCCTGAAGAGCAAAACCAAATCCGCCGCCGGTATTAGCCGAAGCCTGAAGAGCAACACCAACTCCGCCGCCGGAATTGACCGAAGCCTGAGGAGCAACACCGCTGATCGATCCGTCGAATCGTTGACCGGGAAGCAATTGACAATGAGCAGACGACGATCTATCACGTACAGCGGTTGAAGATAATGCTGACGCTGTCAAAATTGCTGTTGAAGACGACGCTTGGTAACCTGGTGGTGTTGGAAGAGAAACACCAACTCCGCCGCCGGAATTGGCTGAGGCGTGAAGAGGAACCCCAACTCCGCCGCCGGAATTAGCCGAATCCTGAAGAGCAACAGCGCTGATCCGTCCGTCGAATCGTTGACCGGGAAGCAATTGACCAGACGAAGATCTATCACCTAGATCGGTTGGCCTATTCCAATCCCCAACTACGCCGTTGGAATAAGCCACAGCTTTAAAAGCAACACCGCTGCTCCGTCCACTCAATCCTTGACTGCGGAGCAATTGACGACGAGAAAACGAAGAGCTACCATCTGGAACGGCTGGCGAATCCAAATCGCCAACTCCGCCGCCGGTATCTGGCAGAGCAGCAAAGGCGCCGCCGCTGCTCCGCCCGCCAGATCGTTGATCACGAGAAGACGACGATCCACCGGAACGAACAGCCGACGAATTCCAATCAGACTTCCTGTTCTTAACCCTAACGGTTGGATGCTCATGGATTCTTCCATTAATATTCTTCAGCTTCTTCCAATAGAGGACATCCAATCCGTCCTCATCGACGATCAATTCTCTAATATCCGCCTCTAACATCACCGGAGCCAGCGGGTGCTCTGATAAATCTCGGCGCCGCCAGCACCGATCTCCTCCCGTCGTTGGGGGCGGAAGCAGGATAGACAGAGGAAGAAGGCGCCGGCCACGACAAAAGTACACACAGCGGTCGTTTCAAGAGCGCCGGTGATCTTTTACGAGGGAGGAATCGTGGAGTCTTCCGGCGAAGGCGAAGGTGGACCCGGCGGCGAGGAAGGATACGCGTATTGAGGAGAAGAGGAGGAAATTGGAAATAAGTAGAGTACGAATGATGAAAGGAAAAGAAAAGGAACATTAAATTGGGGTTTAAAGATGGTGTGTGTGCATATTCATCCTGCTTCCTTTATCCATTTGCATTTTTTTTAATAAGGTGAGAATTTGAAGGTTAGACACAACTAGCTTTTCGAATGGCTGATAAGTCGAAAGGCGGCGAACCGTCGAACATGTAATCATAAAAGAAAAGGTGTAATATAAAGGCGGCGACCTCACAGACTCAAGGTAAACTAAGCGAACCTAAACCTAGCAAAACAAGGGACAACATAGACTAACAGCGAAGTCAAGCGCCACAAGTATCGCTTACCAACGATACATTAAGACTCCATGTGATTAGTAAAGACAATCCTCCAAGAAAGATTCTCCCTGAACCAGGAGTTGTGTATCTCGATACACACCACCTCAATCCCAACCAGACCCGACAACATACACAAGATCCCCAACTAGGCCAAGAACCCATAGACATGTCTAAAAAGAAGCCGCAAATCACCTTGGTAAAATGCACCCAAAGGCCCTTTCGGGGAGTTTGTTCGAACCCTTTCGGGATTTTCTTCCAGCCCTTTTGGGATTTTTTTTTCTGGCCCTTTTAGGTGCCGCAGACCGGCTTAATTGATAGATTTGGATTCAAATTGAGCGAACGCGAAGAGGTTCGAGGACCCCAAGCACACACAAGTCTAATTCTTGAAAAATTGGATCTAGATGAACGAATCAAACAAAGAGAGAGATGAAATTTGGGGGGGGGGGGGAAGAGCTGAAAATCAACAAAAGCCCCTTCTCGATTTTGGTTTTGATCAAACTCTGAAGATGGGTATTCGGATTGAGGATTTTCAATATCACGCATTGATAATGCATGATTTGTATATGCATTTTGATTCATTCTTTAGTCAATTAGATTGCATTTGGACATGTTTCTAAAGTTGTAAATTTCAAAATATATGCGTTTTATGCCTATTTATACAGATTCTCATAAATCAAGCTAGAAGAGAAGAGGAGAGCTACATTCTGGACCCACAGAAGCCTCAAGAAGAGTCAAGGAAGAAGATAAAATAAGAAGCGAAGAAGGCAAGACGAGAGGAAAGAAGAAAGAAGAAGAACACAGAGGCGGCGCCCGCAGCTACGTACGTACTGGCGCCCACCGACCTATACGCATCCATGGAGAGGGCTTCGACACTCACAGGATCGGCGCATGTCGATACCCCATCGACGCCCATCGGTCGCATATTCTAGAAGATTTTCTCTCAATCGAATCTGGCCCATTGGGCTTCGCTTCTACCTTAAGATTGCCGACTCCTAGGGTTTTCTAAGCCTATAAATAAAGCTCTCCTCACATCAATTCAACGCATCAATTCAAACACACAACACACCACTTCTTTTTCTTCCCTTTTCCATCGTTTTTTATAAGCCATGCTCGGCTAAACCTTTTATATAGTTTTGCTTATATTTTACGCATTGGTTAAGAACATGTGAGAGTTGTTTGAATACTATTTTATAGTTATATTTGGTTTATACATATTTGGGTATTCATTACTCTTGTCTTCTACATGTTTATGTTGTTTATTTGTCTTAATTGGGCACTAAGATAGGTAACTAACATGTTAAGTGATTATAGCTAAATCCTCTATTACATGCCTTAATTCAATATAGTAGCAAACATATCTTGATGAACAGGTTGGGATTCATGCTTATGAATGTAACATGCCCTTCTTACAAGGGATGTTGCAGCGCCAGTAATTATTTAGACTTTACTGTTCTCATAATTACCTTAGGCTTATAGAGACATGCAACCATGCTCCCATAAACAAGATGATAAAGAAATAATTTACAAGAATGACAACGGAAGATAGCAATATTATTTTTATTACAAAGTAACTATTATTGCTTCAAACCTTTACATTTATCTACGTCGATCATTTCCAACAAAAGAAACTAAATTAAACCAGAAAACTCTTTTACATGAAGATTAACATGTAATTATACAACAATGGGTTTCAAAGTCTTTATTCCTTTAACTTCAACTCATCAAGGCCTTTTCCCATAACCTGCAAAATATAGTTTGATGCACATCGCATGCAGGCGAAGCACACCAGCCAACCATTTCACAACATGATCGGTTTCTTTGGTGAAGAACTAGCAAATGACAAGGAAATGAATTTATGTAGATCTCTAGACACTTAAAAGAAATAGGAATATGATAGTTCAAAAACATTAGATTTCTGAAGAATCTTATTTCCAAAAAAAAGGAATATGATAATGAAAAAGAGTAGTGATCATCGTTATATATATATATATAGAGGATGGATCAATTGTGCACACCCCTTAGGGTGTACTTTGTGTACAATTATGAACCGTTGATTTAAATTGAATGGAGGGAGGAGGAATGCCCAACGTGTCCATCTGTTTTTTTTTTAAAATTGATAAACAAACTTCAACTCACAATATTCATAGCGTGTAGCGCGTGAGAACCCTAAGCCCCAATTTCTTCTTCTTCACCGGTTGTACCAATGGAACCAAGGAGACCCAAGGAAAAGGGGCTTGAATTTCGCGAGACCGGTGGCGAGGCGAGGAGGAGACGAGGGAGTCGAGGTGGGCGAACACAAGGCGGAGGCTTTTGTGTGGCGGCGAAGGCTTGTGGTCGATTCCGACCGGTACAAACGAAGGCGAAGGCTTGGAGGATTCATATTCCAACTGGTACAAATGAAGACGAAGGCGAAGGCTTGAGGGATTCGGGTTCGTCACCACCAACCAAACGAAGAAAGCCCAAATGAAGATGGATGAGGAAGGAAAGGTAACGGGAAATTCGGATTCAGAGTCGTCTGCCTTCGGCTGACGCAATTTCTACCGGAAATGGTAATTTCCCCCTATCTGCCATGGATTCCGATTCCATGCTCTGGTTCTGCCTTTTTCTCGTTCCTGATTTCAAATTTCTTGTTTTATTTTTCTTATCCAATTTACTTGATTTCATCATTGTCTCGGTTGTCTCCTTGATTTTAGCTGCTCCATTTTATTCATTCACTCTACGTAATGTGTTCAAAGTGGAACATGAAAAGGAGTGGCTTCATGATTTTTGCTGCTCCATTTTATTCATCATGCTCCATTTTATTCATTCTCCGTTGTCTCCTTAATTTTTGCTGCTCTCCGTGGATCTGAGTGAGGATTCAAAGTGGTCAAGTGGAACATGAAAATGAGGGGCTGCTGCGGAATGCGTTCGAAGAACACGATGCATTATTAGATTCAAACCATCTAGGAGTTTTCTCTGGGAACCTCCCCCTGGATCTGAAATTTGGAGATGCGGGGTGCAGCTTGATTGGTATTATGTTGAGCCTTCTTCCGATTGCGAAAGCGAATACTAAGGTCGAATCTCCTTCGAAATCAAGATATTGTTCAGTGAATACATCATCGGTGAATCTATAACTATTATTAACTGATTATTTGGTCAATCTCTAATAATTATTCAATGGAATGCGTGTATCTTGTGATTGAGATATGAGATTGTCAATATTATTTGTTGAATTTTGAATAATTATTCAACGGAATGTAAGTATTTTGTAATTCGAAATCAATGTGTGATTGGGATATGAGATTGTTGATCGATAGTCTTCGTTCAATTATGAATAATTATTTAATGGAATGTGTGTATTTTGTAATTCAAAATCAATGTGTGATTGAGTTATGAGGTTTTCGATATTATTCGATGAATTCTGAATAATTATTCAATGGAATATGTGTATTTTGTAATTAGAAATCGATGTTTCACCATGTCCAACATTATTCTTTAAAATGTGAAAGATAATTCAAAATTATTCGTTGAAATGTGAAAGATAATTCAAAACTTTAATTATTTTGTAATTCAAAATCAATGTGTGATTGAGATCTAAGGTTTTCGATACTATTCGTTGATTTCTAAATATTTATTCAATGGAATATGTGTATTGAAAAAGGGAAAAAATAAAATAAAAAATAAAAAAAATTACAAACTCATCCAAAATCTAAAAAGGAGAAAAAAAATTAAAAAGAAAAAGAAAAAGAAAAAATACCCTTGTTTGGAACTCACACACACAAGGAGGGAAAGGATTGAAATCCCGTAAGGGTTTGATAAAATCCCGAAAGGGTCTTGACAAATTCCCGAAAGGGCTTGCAGGTGCACTCTCTTCGAGGGTGGTTCACGGCAGTTGTTCTGGTTGTTCTTGGGGGTTCTGATCTGAGTTGGGGCTTGTGCGTTCGGTGTCGGGTTTGGCTGGGGTCGTGGCGGTGTGTATCATGGCGACTCCATATTCCGGAAATTTCCTTGGAGGCTCGTCTTCATCGCCCACAGGGGACTCCTGATGTACCGCTGGCCAGCGGTGTTATCTCTTGATGGCGCTTGGCTCCGTTCTGTCTTCGTTGTCCCCAGCTTCTATGGATTAGGCTCGTCTGTTCTTCTAGTGACTGTTTGTTTGCCATCTTTATGTTGCACCATTTTATTATTATGATTGTATGTTTGACGGTTCGCCGTCTGCCGGCTCTGTCGGCCTCTCGATGAGCCAGGTCTGTCTGGCCATCGAATTATTACCTGATCAAAAAAAAAAGGAGGGAAAGGAGGGATAATGTATGTGATATTTATGTGGGACCCACTTTCTTTTAATTAAAAAAAATCAGAAAATCTAGATTAATCTTCACCTTCCATTTGTTTTAATCAATGGTCTATAAATGTGCACAAGGTACACCCTAAGGGGTGTGTACACCCGAACCACACCATATATATATATATATAGAGAGAGAGAGAGACTCTTTCTGGTGAAACAACTCTTACCATGTAACAAAGGGACAAATTTGAGCCATTAGATCTAAAAGAATCAAGGGCCAACATTTGTTTTGAAATGAGCGTGTAACTACCTAGTATTCACATTTAGTGTTAAATATGAATATTAATTGGTTAAACGCTTAAAACTTGTAACCAACAACTATTATTCACCAAATATGTTACTATTCATATTTAATGACATAATTATTCAAATCTAAGTTATTAAATATTCATATTTTACAAATTAGTACAAATTTACTATTGCATATTACTATTTATATTTAAAGATGTGGTTACACCCATTAAAGAAACGGTTACACCAACTAATATTCATATTTAATGTTAAATATGAATACTAGTTGGTTATACGGTTAATTGTGTTTTTTTTAAATCAATCTCCTCCCTTCATTTCTTTTGATCCAAGAGTCCACAATTGTCCCTCCGTTATATAGTAAGGGGTGTCCTCATAGGAAAGTTATTATATATATATATATGTAATGGTTCAAATGTAAAATGTATTTAAGGTGTAAAATCTCCATTTAGGGTAAGTCAGGTCCAAAATAGTAATTGGTGAACCAGCCTGTCCATGTCCTCCCGTTCTCAAGTCTCCGTCTTCCTCTTCCATTCCTCTCTGTCTCACTCTCAACTTCAAATCCTTACTCTGCAATCTGTCTCTCAAGCTCTCATCTCTCTGCTCTCTCTCCCTTTGAGATCTCCCACTCAACAATGACGCTCCAACTCTCCCCGCCTTCAAAGGATGGATGGTGGAGTTATACGACAATCGTCGGTGCCATCGACGACATTGATGGGAATCGAAGGATGCGTTGGTGTGAGGGACGATAAAGACCATTGATAATAGGTGGTTCGGTAACCACCAAGGGTTTGGAACCAAAGTTCTCAACTAACAGGTTGGGATTAAGGGACGGTCATCCTCCTGGCAATGGTCTCGCTGACCAATTAATGAGTCAGGGGTCTAAGAGGGCTACTCACTCCTAGTTGGGGTGCTAAGAATGCCCTACCCTTTATCTGAAAGGATATTATGTGTTTTTTTGTTTTATAGATTATATTATTTGTCTATTTATCTACTTTGAGGCAAAACACCTCATATTTTATATCATTCAAAACCCTTCCCTCCTAGTAATCAAAATCATGAATTAGCTAACACCTTGTTAGTGAGCCATATAAATCCATGTGTTCTTATTGTTTGTGTTATCGAATCTTTTCAATCTGTCATAACATGTTTGATCAAGCCCGAACCTAAGGCGAAGCCCAACAGGCCTTCGTCTCAAGCCCACATCCCGTAGGGGCCCAATACCATATATATATATATATATATATATATATATGTATATATATATATATAAAACTGAATACATAACACAGAACGGAGGAAAAAAAATTCAGGCACGCGCACACCCTTACAATCACGCCAATTTCACTCAATCGTTCTCATCCTTTGAATTCTAATTTCTGATCAACTCTCCGAGCCTCCGAGATCGCCACTCCCACCGTCACTCTGATTCAATCACCAACTGTCGAGATCGCCTCCGAGATCGCCTAACGGTATGATTGTTGTCTTTGAATTTTGATTTCAATTCAATAGGCTAGGGTTTTCGATAATCGATCTCACTTTTCTGCAATAGGTTAGGGTGATTACTGAATTTCTGTTTGAAAAAACCTTAATTGGTATATTGTTTTCACCCTGTTGTTGTTGTTGTTGGAGATTGTGTTTGATTTCAATTTAATTGCTGTCATAGACTTGCAAAAATCAGCCCTAAATTTTCAATAATTCAATCTCAATTTAATGCTGAATTGCGGTTTGAATATTGATTTCACTTGCAAAAATCAGCCTTGAATTTTGATTATCAAAATTAAAAAATCATCACTGAATTTTGATCGATCATCCGAATATCCAATTCATCCCTAACCTTTGATAAAAAAACTATCCAGTGATGATTTTAATTTTGATTTTTGTAATAGGATAGAGTTCTAATTTATGATTTTATTTTCGACTGTCGATCGTCGGGCTCGGTCATTGCCATGAGAGACCTTGTTTGAAAAGAGGAAGCAGTTTAGAAAGTTTTGTCCATTGTCGTGAGGCGTTGCCCTTTTTTGTATAAGAGAGAAGGTGTGTTCCTTTTAGGTACTTCTGGGTGATAAGCGTGACCCAGGGATTGTTTGGTTCGACAATGATTTTCCAGAGAAGTTTGAGTTGTAGTGCCGAGTTTATGTCTTCAGAGCTACGAAGCCCTATACCCCCATTGGAGCGGGCCTTACAGATTTCAAACCAGCTGATAAGTGGTGTATGACGGGGTCCTTTGTTCCAAAAGAAGTTCTTATTAATTTTGTCCAACTCCTTATGTAGGGAGGCGGGTAACATAAAACATTGCATAAGGTGTAGAGGTTTGGCTACAAGGTTGCTTTGGATTAAGGTTCGTTTTCCTTCCCGTGAAAGAGAGTTAGCAGTCCATTTTGATAATTGTGCTTTGGTGCTGTTGATGATAGGAGCAAAATATGCTTTGTGAATTTGCCAGAAATAATCGGGCATCCTAAGTATGATTGTAGATTTGTGGTGTGGGGTATTCATAATTTTATCCTGATTATGTCTTTATTAGCGGTTGTTGTGTTTGTGATCGTTTGAAAAGGAGATTTTTAAAAATTAATTTTTTGCCTGGCATTGGCGCAATATTTTCCCAGAATCAGGTTAATTTGATCACATGCCTCCGCATTGACATTGGCGAAAATGATAATATCATCCGCGAATGCAAGAAACGGAATATTGGGGCTTCCTCTGCAAACCAAAATACCGATCTGATTGCCTGGTTTTGTAGTTTGTATTTGTAGATGACGGGCCAGTACTTCTGTAGTGAATAGGAATAGAAAGGGGGAGAGAGGGTCGCCCTGTCTAAGCCCTTTAGATGGTGTAAATATTTCAGTGGGTTCATTATTGACCAGCACCGAGTAAGTGACCGAGGTAATGCATTCTTTAATCCAAGAGATGAAGAGTGGGTCAAAATCAAATTTAGCAAGAAAGTTGAGAAGAAAGTTCCAAGAAACCATGTCAAAAGCCTTTTCCATGCCCAATTTTATAGCAATCCAGCCGGTTTTCCCTTTTTTTGTTATGGAATGAGTGAAAATTTTTGTGCGCTATAAGGATATTATCTTGAATGGCCCTGCCAGAGACAAAGGCTCTTTGTAGTGGGTGAATAAGTTTTGGAACGATGCGCTTTAGTCTTTCAGTTAGTATTTTGGAGATTATTTTGTAGAGAGTAGAGCAGAGGCTGATTGGCCTAAAGTGATTTGGTGTTGTCGGGTCATCCCTTTTAGAAATCAGAGCGATAAAGGTATGATTGATTTGTCGAAGCAGATGACCGCTAATAAAAAAAGCTCTTGATTGCCTTAATCACGGAGGGGCCAACAATATGCCAATATTTCTTAAAAAACACTTTAGGGAAGCCATCAGGTCCTAGGGATTTGTCATTTGCTAATGAGAAGACCGCTGACTTGATTTCATTGTTAGAGATAGGCCTAGTGAGCCAGATATTGTCGCCGCCGTTAACTTCTGTTGAAATGAGGTGCAGAGGGACTGAGGTTGTGTTATGGGTATGTGTTTCCTCAAACCGTTTGATAAAGACCTTTCGAATTTCCTTTCTAATGTCATTATCGTTTGTGAGGGTTTGTCCTTCAGAATTTTGTAGACTTTTGATTATATTTTTGTTTCGTCTCCCTGTTGCAATTCTATGGAAGTACTTTGTGTTTGTATCAATAGATTTTATATATAGGCCTTTAGCTCGTTGGCCCCAGTAAGTTTTTTGGAAGTTGATGAGGTGAGAATGTTTTTTAAGAAGTCTTCTGTGTTTTTTCTCAAGAAAAGCATCATAGTTTTGGTATAAAGCGTCTTGAATTTTTTTGCAAATTTGATTCAAACGATTGAATTTGGCAGAAGGTATTGTTGAGAGTGTGTTTGCACCAAAGTTTGCTTTTCTTTATTTTAAATCGGAGAGATTTTTAGTTAATTTAAAAAGGGGTGATCCATCTATATCCAGGCGCCAAGCTTGTTTGACCAAGTTTTCGTAGTCAGACCTTTTTGTCCAAGCCATCTCAAATTTAAAAGGTTGCAGTTTAGGTCCTTGGTTGTCATTGAGCTCTAAGGATAGGTGACAGTGGTCTGAGGTTGTGAATGGATGGTTCTTTTTAATTAAATTTGGGAAAACATTTACTAGGCTACTATGTACTAGGATACGATCCAATTTTTTGAAGGTGCTATCAGGACCGAAATGCTTCTTTTGTCACGTGAATTTGTTTCCATATGTTGGAAAATTAATAAGATTATGTTGGGTGATAAAGTTTTGTAGTCTTTGAAATCTATGGGTTTGGGGCGGAGCTCTTTCTTTTCTTGTCTGCTTCACAAGTAATCTCATTCATATCCCTAATCACCATAAAAGGTTCTGGATAGATGTTAATGATGGTTGAAATCTTGTTCCAGAAAGCTATTTTTTGTTGGGGATTTGGCGGTGCTACTATGTACTAGGATACGATCCAATTTTTTGAAGGTGCTATCAGGACCGAAACGCTTCTTTTGTCACGTGAATTTGTTTCCATATGATGGCAAATCAATAAGATTATGTTGGGAGATGAAGTTTTGTAGTCTTTGAAATCTATCGGTTTGGGGCGGAGCTCTTCCTTTCTTGTCTGCTTCACAAGTAATCTCATTTATATCCCTAATCACCATAAAAGGTTCTGGATAGATGTTAATGATGGTTGAAATCTTGTTCCAGAAAGCTATTTTTTGTTGGGGGTTTGGTGGTGCGTCTACGAATAGTATGTGGAATTCGACTTTTATTATGTGATTAGCATATTTAGCGTGGATGAATATGTCCTCCGAAGGAACTATATCAAAAGTTTCATTATTTAGGTGTGTTGATTTCCAAAGAAGGCATAGGCCCCCAGAAAAACTAATAGCCGGGCAGAAACGAAGGTGATCAAACCCAGCTTTACGCCATAGACTGGATTTAGGTTCCGTTTTAGCTTTAGTTTCAGCTAGAGCTAGGATTTGAATGTTATCTGTTTTACAGATGGACTCGATTTGAGTCCAAATGTTTTTGCGGGCTAGGCCCCTGACATTTCAGTAGCAAATTTCCATGAGACGCATTTATGAAACAGCCTTAGGGTGTGGCTGAGTAGGTGGTTATGGGGTGTAGTTGTGGTTGTGGTGTAAACAAGTTTTGTTATATGATTTCTCCGATCACAGAAGTTTGCACAATGTCATGTATATTTATAATTTGGTACGTACAGTTTGACATTGTGATCAAAGATCCGGGTAGTTAGGATGGTGTTAATGAAGTGGCCGAATGTAATTTTTTTGTAAGAAGATGTATGCCAGATGGGAAATCCAAAACTCCCTTACTCAACTCCTTCAAAATGATTAGGTAGTCGAGAGTGATAGGCTTCTGAACATAACAAAGGTAGAAAATTAGTTGAGGGTTTTAGCATAATTTTTTAACAACAACACTTTTTGTTAGAATACATGCAGTGAGTTTGGGGAAAGGATTTTCGGGTAAATTGGTTGATTTCTGGCTGCATAGGATTATTATTTCCTTGTAAGATAGTATTAGGTAAGAAGAATGTAATCTCAATTGTTAAAAGGAAAATTAAGTAAGATGCAAATAAGATTAATGAAATAGTATAAGACCAATTCATCAAAGGAAACCAGTAGTTAAAATTAGGTAAATGCGTGTTAAGATGCCTAGACAAAAATTGGGAATTTGTAATAATAGTACTAATCACTGTTAGGTAAGTTTTCTTTTCTTTATAATGCATCAACAATTGTTCATTGAACCCATTTTGATCCGCAGTCGTTATATTCTTAAGGATAAGATCATAGAGAAGAGTATACCATAACCAAATAACTTTGTCTAGTTGAGGCCTGTTATGGTAGACTTGAGTGCTCACTATGGAATGATACATTTTGTTTCTTTTAGTAGCATACTTTAGGGAGATGAATATGTAAGACAAAGATGAAGAATCATAAGATGCATTACAGTAATTAGAAATACACAACAAATTCTCCTCTGATTTATATAGTGGACAACACCATTCATCACATATATGGTGAAAGTATTTGTATGAATAGGATAAGGGGGTGTTGAAGTTACTGGATGCATAATGCAGATATGAATGAATTGAGTAAATTGTCTTTCATTGTAAGAAGATTGTTGTTATGTTGGGGCTGGAAGATCCTTCAAGGGAGTAGATACTGGCACCTCCAAGAAAGAGCCAAAGAGCAAGAGAGTAAACTGCACCAGGAAGGTAAGGAAAATCCCACCAGAGAAGTGTTTTCATACAGTGTATTAGGTGTTTAATTATATAACAGTGCATAAGAAGACAGTAAATCAATACATCAGACATACAATTAGAGATCAAAAAAATGATAATTTATTACAGTGAAGTGAAGTATTAGTGTTATCATGTGATAAATAATTAAGTAGGTATGATGTATTATATGTAAGTAAGATTTTATAAAGGTTTTGAGAAATATAAGATATGCATGTATGATAGATATTGATTGGTATAAAGAGGTAGACTTAGGTACCACATGAACATTCCAACTTAATATTATACAGGGAATAAGTTGGTACATAAAACACGACATACAGGTACAAGTACTAATCTTACAGCAGTTGCAACTAGTCGATGAAGGCCACACATATAGCAGATGGAGTAATGACATTAGCCTAGAAGTAGGACACAAATAGTAGTGGATAGGGTTATAATATAACATCAGAGGAAAGTGAAACCAGCAGCCAGGAGTCCAAGTAGATGACTCAGATAAAAGGCTAAACAAGTGTTATATCATGAGAGATTAGGTCTTGTTCTTGCTCCTCTTCAGGGTAGAGCTTGTTGTATCACCATCCCCCCCCATTGCCCTTTCTTTTGAGAGAGTTAGAGGTTGATATGTCCTGAGGTGGCATGTCCATGTTGGACATCATCTTGATGACAGTTGAGTTGGAGTTCAGGGAGTGAAAAGAGGCCTCAAAGGGCTCCTTGTTGTTATCAAGAGCTTGCAGATCGAACTCCTCACAAGGATCATCCTCTAGGTAGTCATCCAGTAGGTCATCATCCCCCATATCATAGTCCAGACAGTGCAGCACCTCAGAGTCAACCTCTTCACGGTAACTAGGGAAGAGCAAAGGGTCGGGGAGAGCAACAAACTGAGCTACTTGATCATCATTAGAGGGCTGGGGTGTGGTCATTTGAGGGGGGACTGGAGCACTAGGGAAGCCAACAGCAAGATCTGGGCTAACAATAGGCAAACAATGCGGCACTAAGTCTTCATCAGTGAAGTCAGGGATTAGAGGAGAAGGGTGGATTTCTGTAGTTTCTGTGGGGGGTTTTGCGGGGGTAGAGGATGATTTCAACTCATTGGAAGAGTGCTTGGAGTCCTTGGAGGATTGTGAGGAGTTTGATTTGGAGTCAAATGAGATGATAACACCTCCTTTTCCATACATATAGGGTCTGTTGGCATAGGCAACAATTGGGTTAGGGAGGATGGGGGCCTTGTTGCTTCTTTTTAAGACCTGCACCCAGCCATCATCATGCTCAGATTGGGAGGAGATGGGTTTGTGGCTATGATTTTTTATTGTGATTTTGATTTTCTTTGGTTTTGGGAGTCTAAGAGGGAATTGATTGAAGAGGTGATCAGAAGAGCCACAATTACCACAACCATTTGGAAATTCTTCAAACCAAATGGTGTGGGAAGAGGTTTATTGATCAGAGATGGGAACATGGACAATGTTGCCAAATTTCTTGGCAACGTCAAGGTTGATGCACACTGTGATGAACCCAAAGTTAATGTCAACATTGGGATCAACCTTAATAAAAGTGCCATGCTTGTTGTACTTGAGAATGGTTTTTACAACATCTGAATTCTTGTATTCCTTAGGGAGAAGAGTGATGCAAATTCACATATCAATACAGGTAATGTTTTCAGTAAGTGGGTTAAAGTTGGGTTTCTAGGCTTTTAGGATAATAAGGTGGCCAAAGATATGGTAGGGTCTACTCTCCCAGACTTTTTGAAGGTAAAGAGGATTAGAGAATCTGATTTCAAACCAATGGTTAAGTAGATCAAGAAACTCAACATTACCCACAAGGCCACCGCAGTCTCCAAGAAATTTGGATTGAATCTTAGAAATCTCAATAGTATTTCCAAAGACTCTACCATAGAGAATGGATTCAGTTTCAACTTGGAAATTTGTTTTGACTTTTTTCAGTTGAGAATAGAAGGTTGAAAAGTTAATTTTTCCTTTGCCCTTCTCTTTCTTAGAAGACAAGGAGGGACAAGGAGGGATTAGGTGGAGCTTGGGTGTCACTTGGAAGCTTCCCAGGAGGTTTAGAAGAAGAGTTGGGGTTCAAGGACTCACTGTCAGCAGTAAGCCCTTTTCCTAAGTTTGTGGTGGGTGGTTTATCCATGAGGTAAAAGAGCAGGGGGAGGAATTTTTAATAACCAGAATAGAACAGAAGAGTATATAGGAAGGGAATGATTTTGATTCTGTTGGGTAGTGCGATTAAACCAAAAGGCAAAGGCACTTAATTTATAGTGATTCTTCTGAAGGCTATAGGAGAGATTGTCAAGAGGATTGTGATTGAGTGTGCTAGTAGATAAGTTAAGGCTCAAGGAGCACTCAAATAGCAGATCAGCTAGGAGGGAGGGAGAAAGCTTTGGAAGTTAAGAATAATCATAGTAGTTTAGTTCCAAAGTATAGCAAAGCAAAAGATCATAAGTTAAACAATTTAGAAGAAAGAACAAAAGGTACATCACAGAGGATAGGGTGGGAGAGGAACGATAGTACCTGATCTCAAATTTATGATGAAACAGCTTTGAAGTTTTCATAGAAGTTGAGATCTTCAGAGAAGTCCAGGGCCAAGACGTAAAGCCAGGCAACAGAGATCCAGAAGAATTGTCAAGAGGCGTCAAATCAGCAGCCTCAAAAAACCATCCAAATGAGAGATGAAGGATCGAAGTCAATTCTACCAACCCCGATGGGGATCCAACTCCCTTGGATCCAAACAAGCAAGAGAGTACCAGGTCATACAACAAATTGAGGATGAAGCTGTAGAAGCATAACCAAATCCACGTATAAGGAAAAGGATTGAGGTTTCGAAGTAGGTCGTACAAGTCACCCTTAATGGAGGTCTTAGATCTGTAATCATCTCGGAGAGAGCCGTTGAAGTGGCAAGTAAAGGAGATGAGTCTGCAAACCCATAAGGAGTAGACAACCCATAAATTATTAGAATAGGGAAGGTACTGATCTGAAACTAAAGATCGAAAATTTAGGGAAAAGCCTCTAGGCTATGACTTAGGGCTTTTATAATAGGGACTGGGAGAAGAGATAATCTAAATCCACAAGCCAAAAGGGTGGCTGATCCAAAGGCGATTGAGGTAGTACGGACTGAATTGAAAGATGAGGAGAAAATCCCAAATCTGATTTGAAGTGGGATAAACAGATCTAAATCGCCATGAAGAAAGAAGTCATTTCCGAATCCATTCCACATCGCAACCAGAAACCCAATAGAAGGGATTAGCGAGATTGGACCAGTACAAAATTAATCGAACGGAGATGGAGATTGTAGATGGACCTAGAGTTTCTGTTTGGGGAAGATTGGTACGTGGGGCGCGTACTCCTGAAGGCAAGGGTTTTTTCGGTGACCATTGCATCTAATTATGAGGCAACTTGTTAACGGTGAGAAGATTGATAGAAGGTGTCTTTTGTACTCTATTTCATTAGACAAGATTGATAACTCCACTCCCTTGATGAAAATCGGAATAAGTTTCAAAGGCCTTGACAGTCTGTTTGTGTCAAAGGTCTTGAAGCTTTAACAGTATTGATGAAACACAAAACCTGTTCTGTATGATATTATGTTCGAATATTATTTTATGTTATTATATGCTTCCATTATATTATTATATATACACTAACCTTTCAGGAAGTATTTTCGAATATTATTTCCTTCCTTATGTTGTAAATTGAGAAGATTCAAATCGGAAGATCATAGCCTCCGAAAGTTTCCAAAGATAGAAGATCCAGCTCAAGCCATGATCCTCTCTAGCCGTTGGTGAAGATCCTTAGGCGCCGATTTGTTTCAATAAAAAGAAAAGGAAGAAGAAGACAACTACACACCTGTTGAATACAAGCTTTCATACACTCAAGCCTTCAAGCAAGATCTGTCTTCTTCGTGTGCTCTCTGCTAGTCCTTAAGAGTCTGTTATTTCATTTCAAAGCATTTGAGAGTTACACTGTGAGCTTATAGGATATATTTTTGAGAGAGTGTTACACTCAAGAGTTTGTAACTCAGGAAGTAGACACTAGGCGATTGATTCACTAAGTGTAAGAGGATTGTACTAGATAGCATAGAGAGGTGGGGCTCTTCTAGATTGGTCTAGGACTCCAAGGGAACGTGAGTTGACTAGATTGCAATTGTATAGGAGAGAGGCTTCTCGGTGAGCTACTAGGATCCTAAGTCTTGTGAATCAATAAAAGCCGGTTGAATCCTAGGGTTGTGGAAGAACCCTAGGCGGGGACGTAGGCCAAGTTCGTGCCGAACCTCGTAAACAATTCATCGAGTCCTTTACTTATTGTTTTACCTTATTTCCGCACTTGGTTCGACTGTTTAACTTTTTGATTCAGGTTTTCAGAAGGAAAGACTAAGTCTAATCTCAAAGGATTTTGCACGAGCTTCAAAAGTCTTGAGAATCTGCGAAAAACCGGCATACTCTATTCAACCCCCCCCCCCTTCTAGAGTATTTCTATATTACTTTGTTTTACATTATCGAACCTTCAATTGGTATCAGAGCTTTACTCACTGCTTTTGATCTAACAATCTTGTGAGTTTTCGATCATGTCTGGTGAAGCAAGCGGAGGATTTGCACAGGGAAGGTCTACCAGCAGACCACCACTCTTTGTAGGAAACAACTTTGTCCACTGGAGATCATTGATGAAGATGTTCATCATAGACCAAGATCTGGAACTTTGGAACATTATAGAGAATGGGCCAAAGATTCCAGAGAAAGACGGACCAAATGGAACCAAAGTCGCAAAGAAGGAGTCTGAATACATCCAAGCGGATCTTGAACTCGTCTCCAAAAACTACAGGGCTATTAACTTACTTTATTGTGGTCTTAGCACTGATGAGTTTAACCGTATTTCATCTTATAGGTCAGCTAAAGAGATTTGGGACAAGCTAGTCGTTACCTATGTAGGAACCAGCCAAGTGAAGGACACCAAGATCAGCAACTTCCTTCGAAAGTATGCACTCTTCAAGATGAAGCCTGATGAGTCTATCAAGGTCATGTTCACACGATTCACAGAAATCACCAACAACCTTGACTCTCTCGGCAAGAGCTTTACAAACGTTGAGAAAGTAAGGAAGATATTAAGGTGTCTCCCAAAAGAAAATTGGGGTCCTAAAGTAACACCTATAGAGGAAGCCTAAGACCTCACTACTCTGCCTCTTGACGACCTGTTTGGGAAAATGATCACGCATGAGATGATCCTTAATGAAGACGATGGAGAACTTCCAGCAAGCACTAAGAATTTGGCGCTCAAATCTAAGAAGGATGACAACAAAGATGAATCTGAGTCCGAAGATGAGGATGACGATGAGGATGATCCTTTTGCTCTTATCACATGAGGCCTTGCTCGAATCCTCAAAATGAAGAAACAATTCAACAACAAGGATGGATCAGAGTCTTCTAAATTCCGAGGTAAGTCTCAATACAACAAAAATGATAAGAAGACTAAACCGCTGTCTTGTTTTGAATGTGGTGAAACAGATCATCTTGTGAAAGACTGCCCTCAAAAGATAAAGAGCCAGTCCAAGAAGGGTGATAGATGGAAAAAGAAAGCCATGGTGGCAACTTGGAGCGATTCTGACTCTGACTCCGGCGATGAGAAGACCAATGCCTGTCTTATGGCATCAGGAGATGAATCTCACGATGAGAAGCTTGAGGTAACCGTAAGAGAACTTATGGCAAGTCCAAAAGAGGTATTATCGGAATTCCTTTCTAATATGATTGCCAATGAAGAGAAACTTATTGCCCAAACTAACACTCTTATTAAAAGAACTATGAACCAGGAAAGAACTATTGAGGATCTGTCTATGAGGGTCAAAAGTCTTGAAGCTTCTTATTCAGGTCTTGACATTAAAGTCAAGACTCTTGACTCAGAGAAATCTGAACTCAAGCAAGATCTCTCGTCTCTGAGAAGTGAACATCATGACTTAGAGAACGAGAAGATCTCCCTGAATAACAAGATTCAAGACCAACAGACAGCCCTCATAAGTTTCACCAAATCCAAAGGCACTCTTGATAGGATGTTGGGTGAGCAACAAAGTTCTCTAAACAAAAGTGGTATTGGTTACAATCCAAGGTTTTTAAAGAAGCAGCACATTACCACCTTTGTAAAGGCAAAAGGAAGCAGAATCTCTCCTATATGTCACCATTGTGCTTGAAAGGGACATGTAAAAGAGACCTGCCCCTATAGAAGAAAGGATCCATATATCATTCACAATACATTCCCTGTTCATTTGAGAAAAGAACGGATAACACAAGTTTGGGTCCCAAAAGGCACTATTTTACCAAATATGGTTTATCCCAATAATGGATCCAAATTTGCTTATTGGTCTAGCCACAAAGGTTGATGTTTGTTTTGCAGGAGATCACCAAGGTGAAGGAGCAAAAATGGATTATTGATAGTGGATGCTCGAGGCATATGAGTGGGAAGAGTTCTCTCTTTCATGATCTAAAGGAGCAATCCACATGAACAATCACTCTTGGTGACAAAGGAAAGTGTGACATCGTTGGTATTGGTAGCGTTGGGAGTGATTCCAACCATAGTATTAAAAATGTCTATCTTGTGAATGGTTTAAAGTATAATTTGCTTAGTGTTTCTCAATTATGTGATAGTGGCAATAATGTCAGATTTAACAAGAAAAGATGTCTAGTGTGCAGAGAAGATACAGGTGAAGTTATACTAACTGCATGTCGTTACAACAATATATACGCTGTGAATGCTGATCAAGTGGCACAAGGAAGCTTAAACTGTCTAAAAGCTTTGACGGACGATCCAAAGCTCTGGCACAGGAGACTCGGTCATGTGAGTCCACATACACTACAGAAGCTTGTATCCAAAGGGCTTGTAAGAGGACTACCTGAGATGGACTTCAAAGGTATTGATATGTGCAATGCATGCACATGAGGTAAACAAACACGTAGCTCTTTCAAACCCAAAAGGTTGTAAGTTCTTCTAGACCCCTTGAACTTTTACATATGGATTTATGTGGTCCTATGCGAGTCAAATCTCCCAATGGTAAAAAGTACATGCTTGTTGTTGTTGATGATTTTTCTAGATATACTTGGGTTGCATTTTTAAAAGAAAAACCAGAGGCCTTATTTGAGTTTTCAAAACTTTGTAAGGAGTTGCAAACTTTAAGAAACGAGCCCATAGTGTCAATTCGAAGTGATCATGGTAGGGAGTTTGATCAACTTTAGTTTGATTTGTTTTGTGCTAAATATGGCATCTCCCATAACTTTTCTGCTCCTAGGACACCTCAACAAAATGGGGTTGAGGAACGAAAGAACCGCACCCTAGAGGATATGGCCAGGACTATGCTTTTAGAAAATGCATTACCTAAAACCTATTGGGCTGAAGCTGTTAACACAACTAACTATATTTTGAATCGCTGTCTTATTCGTTCCATCTTAAAGAAAACTCCTTATGAACTTTTCAAAGGCCGCAAACCACTTATATCTTATTTTAAACCCTTTGGCTGTACTTGCTTTGTTCATAACAATGGAAAAGATAACCTTGGGAAATTTGATGCACGTAGTGATGAAGGTATATTTCTTGGCTACTCCACAAGTAGCAAAGCTTATAGAATCTTCAATAAAAGGACCCAATTAGTTGAAGAAAGTATACATGTTATATTTGATGAATGCAATGACGGTTCTTTGAGTGAAAGTGTTGCAAATATAGATCTTAACATCCATGCGGAGAACGAGGAAGGTGATGATGCTGCTACCAAGAACCCAGAGAAGAGGAACATGCAGGAACAGATTCTCAACACTGAAGAATTGGCCCAAGGTGTTGAAGATTCGTCCAAAGCCCTTGTTGTCCAATTCAACAGTGTTGAAATGTCAGAAACTGCTGAAACTGAACCTAACAGGACTATGGAGTCATATGTACCACAAATCAATCCTGCTGGTGTGACGAATCAAGGAGCTGAGACTAGCAAAAGAAAATTCAAATACTCCTCATCACACTCATTAAAGGATATCATTTCTGACCCTACTTCTAGTGTTCAAACTCGTTCTAAACTTAAAGATCTTTGTGCTTTTCACGCGTTTGTCTCTCTTATAGAACCCAAGAAGGTAGATGAGGCCCTTCAAGAGCCAGATTGGATCATTGCTATGCAAAGTGATCTTAACGAATTTGAAAGGAACAAAGTCTGGACCTTGAAGCCTAGGCCAAAGCATCAATCAGTCATTGGCACACGATGGGTATTTCGAAACAAGCTAGATGAGAATGGTAAGATCGTGAGGAACAAGGCAAGGCTTGGTGCTCAAGGCTACAATCAAGAGGAAGGTATTGACTACGAGGAGACCTTTGCTCCCGTAGCCAGGCTTGAAGCCATTCGCAAATTATTAGCATTTGCATCTTTTATGGGCATAAAGCTATATCAAATGGATGTCAAGTGTGCTTTTCTCAATGGTTTCTTAGAAGAAGAAGTTTATGTGGCTCAACCCCCAGTTTTTGAAAGTTTGGAATTTCTTAATCACGTTTATAAACTTGACAAAGCGCTTTATGGTTTGAAACAAGCCCCAAGAGCTTGGTATGAGCGCTTGTCAAAATATCTTTTAGAAAATGATTTTAAAAGGGGGTTGATCGACAAGACTCTTTTTATCAAGACCAAAGGAAAGGACATTTTGGTTATTCAAATTTATGTTGATGATATATTATTTGGTGCTACTAACACATCTTTGTGCAAGGAATTTTCTGACATCATGTGCAGCGAATTTGAGATGAGCTTGATGGGTGAACTCAACTTCTTTTTGGGATTACAAGTTCACCAATCCAAGAAAGGGATCTTTGTCAACCAAAGCAAGTACACTAAGGATCTCTTGAAGAAGTTCAAAATGGATCAATCCAAAGCAGCTAAGACTCCCATGAGCTCAACATTATCCCTAGATCAAGACAAGACTGGGAAGAGTGTCAATCAAAAGGAGTATCAGGGAATGATTGGATCTTTACTATATCTTACAGCTAGTAGACCTGACATCATGTTTAGTGTTTGCATGTGTGCTAGGTTTCAAGCTGATCCTAAAGAATCTCACCTCGTGGCTGTGAAGAGGATCTTTCGATATCTCAATGGCACTAAGGAGCTTGGACTATGGTACCCAAAGCAAAAGGATTTCACATTAATCGGTTATTCTGATGCAGATTTTACAGGCTATAAGGTGGATAGGAAGAGCACATCAGGATGTTGCCAATTCTTAGGAGCATATTTGATCAGTTGGCATTCTAAGAAACAAAACTCAGTTGCCCTATCCACTGCAGAAGCCGAATACATAGCAGCTGGAGCATGCTGCTCCCAAATCCTTTGGATAGCTCAACAAATGCGAGATCTTGGCATCAACCTCAAAGGCATTCCCATTAAGTGTGACAGTACAAGTGCCATTTCCATTACAAAGAATCATGTTCGGCATTCAAGGACCAAACATATTGATGTAAGGCATCATTTCATTAGAGACCACGTCAAAAAAGGTGATGTATCCATTTCCTTTATTTCAACTGATTATCAATGGGCTGACATTTTTACTAAGCCTTTGGCAGAGGACAGGTTCACCTTCATTAGATGAGAGATCGGGATGCTTAACAAGGATGCCACCCCCAAGGGACGCCAGGTCACTACTACTTCTCCTACACCTGAACCCACTCCTCAAGCCATCGTCCCTACTGTTGTCCAGAGCACCATCGCTGAGAGCACGACTACAGCAACCAAGAGCTCTTAAAAACGCTCTGCTAAGAAGCCTCTCAGTGCGAAGCAGAAAGGGAAAAAGAAGGTCATCGCTGAGGAGGTGGATGAGGAAGAAGAAGAGGAGGATTTTGATGCTATTCTGGAAAAGGATGCAGCCAAGGAAGCCGAAGAAGAAGCTTTAAGGAAGAAAAAGGCCGAGGAGGAGGCCGAGCTTGCAAGGAAGTTGGTCGAGGAGGAAGCTGAGAGAATCCGGAAGGAAGCCGAGGCAGAGGCTCTCAGGATACCGATGGACGAGGACGAATCCGGAGAGGACGAGGAGGATACCGATGGAGACAACGCTGAGGACTCGGGGTCAGAGGAAGAAGAGGAAGAGGAGCCCGAGCATGCTCCCTCTCCTTCTCCTCCTCCTCCTCCCCCGTCTCCAAAGAAGCGGAAAGCCTCTACAACCAAGCCTCCTTCTCCCAACCGCACCAGGAAGGGCACCCTCAGAAGCCTTGAGGCGCCTGCCAAGAGGTCTGCTTCAACACAGGCTAGAAGGAAGAACGCTGATCCTCCCGCTCTCATTCAGGTAAATCAATCCCTCCCCTCTTCATGGTTTGAAAATGCTGAAATGGCTGGTAAGTGGGTAGATGAGTTTCGAACTCGTAGGATCTGCTGTTCTGATTTTTTAGATATTGCGTTCTTTGAAGCTTTGAATTTACCGTGCATTGCCATTCTTAAAAAATACCCAGCCTGGACCCTTCTCAATCTTGAAACCGTCTTTTATCCTCAACTCACCCGCCTGTTCTATATAAATCTCAAAGCCAAACACACTGACGATGGTTGGTTCTTGGAATTTGTCATCAAGGGAGTTAGAATCTCTTTCAACTCCTTTGACTTCGCTGATTTCCTTGGCCTTCCTAGCCCTTGTCCACCCTCTCAAGAAAACCCCTCTAAAGAAGACTGCATTACCCTTGCCCGATCCAAATATCTTCTACCCGAGGCATCTACCAACACCTCAAAGCAGCTAACCCACTCATCCCTTACCCTAGAGGCAAAGATCATATTTAACATCATTGTGCGTTGCCTCTTACCCCGTCTAAACTCCGGCTCTCTCCTGACCGACAATGCCATGATCCTACTTTACCGAATCCTTAATGGCCTTGATCTTGATCTGGCCAACACCATTTTAGGATCCATGGCTCACACTAGAAAAGCCAGGAAAGGAACTCCCCTCCCCTTCGCTACCCTTTTGACCCAAATCTTCGAAGCTTCTGGAATCGATTTTAAAAATGAAGAACAGCAGCGTCATATGGGTAAGTTCGACTCCAAGAGCCTTGAAAAGATTGGCATCACTCGGTCCCCCCAAGGGACTTGGAGTCTTGCCTCTCCTTCAAAAGCTCTTCCCACTGCCTCAGCCGTTGATGAACGCATGGACAACCTGGAGTTGGGCTTGGAGGAAGTTCGCCTGGATATCAAGGAGCTGCATAAGGAGTTTATGACAGAGATGAGCGGGGTAACCAAGCTGTTGCAAGGTCTGTGGTCGCGGCTCACTGATGATGTTCCGGACGATGAAGCTTAACCCTATCCTACCCTACCCTAACCCCAAATCTGAAACATTGCTGGTTTTTGAAAACTGTTTCAAAACTTTTGGTGACTGTTTTACCTCCTCCCTTTGTTGAAAGACAAAAAGGGGGAGATGATCTGTGGTGGTGTTAGACTTTTTAAAACTGTTGCGATTTAAAGGTCTTGGAAGACCTTGGTTTTATTTTCAGTTGGATAGTCTTCTTGCTTTAAAATTTTGATCCAACATTTGTCTAACCCATGCAGGTACTTAGTCCGATTTTACTTATATTATATATGCTTGACTAAGTTGCAGGGATGCACAGGTTTTGTCTTTCATCAAGGGGGAGATTGATAACTCCACTCCCTTGATGAAAATCGGAATAAGTTTCAAAGGCCTTGACAGTCTGTTTGTGTCAAAGGTCTTAAAGCTTTAACAGTATTGATGAAACACAAAACCTGTTCTATATGATATTATGTTCGAATATTATTTTATGTTATTATATGCTTCCATTATATTATTATATATACACTAACCTTTCAGGAAGTATTTTCGAATATTATTTCCTTCCTTATGTTGTAAATTGAGAAGATTCAAATCGGAAGATCATGCCTCCGAAAGTTTGCAAAGATAGAAGATCCAGCTCAAGCCATGATCCTCTCTAGCCGTTGGTGAAGATCCTTAGGCGCCGATTTGTTTCAATAAAAAGAAAAGGAAGAAGAAGACAGCTACACACCTGTTGAACACAAGCTTTCATACACTCAAGCCTTCAAGCAAGATCTGTCTTCTTCGTGTGCTCTCTGCTAGTCCTTAAGAGTCTGTTATTTCATTTCAAAGCATTTGAGAGTTACACTGTGAGCTTATAGGATATATTTTTGAGAGAGTGTTATACTCAAGAGTTTGTAACTCAGGAAGTAGACACTAGGCGATTGATTCACTAAGTGTAAGAGGATTGTACTAGATAACATAGAGAGGTGGGGCTCTTCTAGATTGGTCTAGGACTCCAAGGGAACGTGAGTTGACTAGATTGCAATTATATAGGAGAGAGGCTTCTCGGTGAGCTACTAGGATCCTAAGTCTTGTGAATCAATAAAAGCCGGTTGAATCCTAGGGTTGTGGAAGAACCCTAGGCGAGGACGTAGGCCAAGTTCGTGCCGAACCTCGTAAACAATTCATCGAGTCCTTTACTTATTGCTTTACCTTATTTCCGCACTTGGTTCGACTGTTTAACTTTGTGATTCAGGTTTTGAGAAGGAAAGACTAAGTCTAATCTCAAAGGATTTTGCACGAGCTTCAAAAGTCTTGAGAATCTGCGAAAAACCGGCATACTCTATTCAACCCCCCCTTCTAGAGTATTTCTATATTACTTTGTTTTACATTATCGAACCTTCAAAGATCTTTTGTTTTTGTTGCAAATTGTTCAAGACACAGAGTGCAATGAATCTGCTTGGTTAGGTAGGAAATGAAGGATTTTGTGGTTGTAAAAATCTCATTCGGGCTCTCAATTCTCACGAAACCAGTAGATGCCACATCGATTGCATGACTAAGTGGCTTGAGCTTGAAAGAAGACTTCAGAGTAAAAGACAATTGATGAAAGTGTGCAACATGCTATCAATAAAAAGAAAGAGCATTGGAAGCAAGTTTTGAAGAGGATAATTGCCTTTATTCAGAGAATTGCAAAGAATAACTTGGCACTAAGGGGTGATTGTGAGAAGCTTTTCGTTCACAAAAACGTGATTTTTTTACAGCTAGTTGAAATGGTTTCTGAGTTTGATAAAGTAATGGTAGGGCATTTACACCGTGTTCAAGAAAGGAAAACTCATTATTCGTATATTGGCCTTAAGATTCAAAATGAGTTGATACATATGTTAGCTGCTGATGTGAAAGGTTCAATTCTTTTGAAGATAAAAAAAAGCCAAGTATTTCTCAATTATACTTGATTGCACTCCAGATACAAGCCATGAAGAGCAAATGTCTCTAATAGTTCGATGTGTGGATGATTCAGCACATACGGTATCGGTGGAAGAATTCTGGCTTGAGTTTTTGAAGGTTGATGATATGTTAGGGCTTGGACTTTTTAAGGAGCTTCAATTTGTTCTAAGAAAACTTGGCCTTGACATTAATGATATAGGAGGTCAAGGATATGGAAATGGGTCCAATATGAAAGGGAGGGACAAAGGTGTGAAGCCCATAAAAGAGCAAGCTTCACAAATTATGGATGCTTTAGTTGAATTGTCAACAACTAGTGAAGATCCGAAAAAAATAAAAGTGAAGCCGAAGGCCTAGTAGAATTTGAACTTGCAAATTTTGAGTTTTTGCTTGAAATGGTGATCTGGTACAAGTTGTTACATCAGATTAATATTGTGAGTAAGTTTCTACAGAAAGAGGATATGGATATCGAGGTTGCTATCAGCCAAGGGCTTATTTCTTCTCTTTAAGAGTGTAGAGAATATTGATTTGATCGGGCCATGACAGAAGCAGAACACATAGCAAGTGAAATGGGAATTGAAATTGTCTTTCAAGAGAAACGCATCATTCAAAGAAAGAGGCAATATGATGAGATCAACAGTGAAGAGGTGCGTCAATCACCTAGAGAATTTTTTCGGGTTAACTACTTTTTATTTGTAATTGATTAAGCACTTTCCTCGCTTTAATCTCGGTTTGAGCAATTTCAAAAGTATGAAGAGATCTTTGGCTTTTTGTTTAATGTGGAGAAGCTAAAGGTTGCTGATGATACTAACCTTTTGAGATCATGTAATGATCTTCAAAATTTTCTTACACATAATCGATAGACACTCTAATATTGATGGGTCCGATTTATGTTTAGAATTGCAACTGTTGAGGCACTCACTTCCATCGAAAACAAGCAGAGCAATAGATGTGTTGAATTATTTGAGGAAGATGGATGAATGTTATCCAAATGCATATGTTGCGTATCGGATTTTGCTAACCATACCAGTTATAATAGCATCTGCTGAAAGGAGTTTTTCCAAGTTGAAGTTAATGAAAACTTATCTTCGGTCCACTATGATGCAAGAGAGGCTAAATGACTTGGCTATGTTATCGATAGAAAAGAATGTGGTTAAGCAGGTTCATTATGCAAAGTTAATTGATACTTTTGCCTCCAAGACAGTGAGACGAGTTGTATTTAAGTGATGGCATTTTATAGGTTTCAAATCAGAGGTATATGTTTTAGTTTTCATTAGCCTCACTATGAACATTACTTTTTTAGTGATGTATTTTGGAACTTTTCTACATTTAACTAGTGATATGCTTTTTTTATAGTTTGATGTTTGCTTTGTTATTATTTAAAATAATAAAGGGCCCCATTTTGAAATCTCGCCTCAGGCATTTAAAATCTTAGATCCGGCCCTGTGTTTGATCTTGTTGGCCGAGCTTTGGACATTGCTCCTTGATGGTTTACAACTTGCTTGGACCATGGTCACAAAATGATGCGGATTCATAGATTGTTTATAAACTTCTTATTTCCCACCCTATTGTGAGCTTGGTACAAAACTAGCAAGATTTTTTTTATTTATTTTTAAGAAGCTAATAGAGTAGGTGATATCTGATTTTTATTTATATGTTCTCTTGCCTTTGACATTACTAGTTGGCGTCGCACGCTACGCGTGCGGACACCCAGTTTAAGTATTTTATGCCTTTCGATTAACAATCTTTGTTGTACACTTTATACACAATATACTAATCATTAAGAGGATATTTTTATTTTTAGTTCAAAATACTTATAATGACACGTTTTTCTCTACAAAATTAATAATCTAAGATCACATGTTTTGTCGAATGGAGGGAGTACCATGCTTTTAGTGCTTAATTTGAATGGTTTTTTAGAAGAAATTTGGCCCAAAGGCCTTACAATTTGTCCTAGGGTTTTACCTTTGCTAGTAAATGTCCAAAATATTTTCGTAATACCAAGTTTGCCCCTGTTTTAATTTAACCCCTTCCTCTTCTTCAACCATTCAGATCTCCTCCCCCACTTCCCGTTCCAAGCTTCCCTCATCTTGCGCCGCTTCTTCGACTGTGATTCGAAGTCGCGCCCCTCCTCCGACTGCGATTCGTATTACAATTTTCGCATTGATTTTCGATCGTTTTCTCCCTTGATTTGGGTTCGAGTTGTGTGGTCGATCCTCCTCTCTCGAATCCAAGCTCGGGGACTGCTTCCGAGCGGCGAAGATACGCCGCTCCGACCGTTGATTTGGCGTTGGATGATTTTGAATTGAAGGACGATTGCTTTGAGGATGACGACCTCGTTGATTACAGCTCGCCGACCACCCGTGTGCCGCGGATTTGTGATCACCGACAACGAGGATGATGAGGTTGTGGCTAGAAATGGAGATGAGTGGGTTGAATTAAAGTTGGAGGAGGATTCAATCCACAAAGGAGGTCGAGCTGGGAGAGGCCGAAGAGGTGGTCTGGGTTGTGCAACACATTTAATTGTGGAATGGGACTGTCTTCCACTAATTACTAAGTTACAGAAGGGGATCAATGTGAGGGGTGGGTTGGGGATAGTGCTACAGGGGATTAAAATTCATCCTTTTATTTCTAATTCCATCTAGGCTTGTTTCATTATTTAGTTAAGTTAGAATTTATAAATTTTGGTAATTTAATTCGATCTAAGATTATTTGATTAAGTTAGAATTTATAAATTTTGGTTTTAGTGTTATATAATTTTAAAGGAGTTGGGATTAAAATTCATCTTCTTAATTCTAATTCCGAATTGAGCGATGACAGTGTCTATGACATTGTTTTTGTAGTGGTGACAGTGTATATGACCCTATTTTTATTTTGACTACAACGTCTATGACCCTCTTACCCATTCATATATTAGAAGAGAACTGTCACCACATGTATTTTGGCTTCTCATTAGCCCCTATAGGGTTTGTGATTCCCTTGTCCTAGTGTTTTCCTTTGGTTACAGTGCCTATGACCTTGTTTTTATAGTGGTGACAGTGACAGTGTCTATGACCCTGTAACCACATGTATTTTGACAAGTACTCCTTATATTCTCTTTAGTTTTAATAATAATAATAATAATAATAATAATATATTTTGAACATAATTAGCCCTCCTTGTCATACGATATTTCTTTGGTGACACTGTCACCACATGTTATTTTTGCTGGATTTTCCTTTGGTTACAGTGTATATGATCTTGGTTTTGTAGTGGTGACAGTGTCTATGACCCTGTTTTTATTTTGATTACAACGTCTATGATCCCCTTACCCATTCATTTATTAGAGGAGAACTATCACCACATGTATTTTGGCTTCTCATTAGCCCCTATAAGGTTTGTGCCTCCCTTGTCGTAGGGTTTTCCTTTGATTACAGTGTCTTTGACCCTTTTTTCATAGTTGTGACAGTGTCTATAACCCTGTTTTTCATTTTGGTTACAACGTCTATAGGGTTTTCCTTTGATTACAGTGACTATGACCTTTTTTTCATAGTGGTGACAGTGTTTATGACCCGGTTTTTATAGTGGTGACATTGTCTATTATCCTGTTTTCATAGTGGTTACAGTGTCTATGACTCTCTTAGTCATTCATATATTGAAGGAGAACTGTCCACCTAATGTCTTTTGGCTTCTTATTAGCCCCTTTAGGGTTGTGTGCTTACCTTGTCCTAGGGTTTTCCATTTGGTGACAACAATCATCTCTTAACGACGTATTGTACTTAAAATTTTAGAGTTTAGGGTTTAGGGCCTTGGCTCTAAACCCTAAAGACTTAACCCTAAACCCTAAACCATACTATACATCACATGTTCTTTTGGCTTCTCATTAGCCCTTTTAGGGTTTGTGCTTCCCTAATCATAGGGTTTTCCTTTTGGTTACAAGTGTGTATGACCTTATTTTAATAGTGGTTACAATGTTTTTGTCCATTTTTTATAGTGATTACAGGTTCTATGACCCTGTTTTAACAATGGTTACAGCGTCTATGTCCATCTTACCTATTCATATATTAGAGGAGAACTGTCACCACATGAATATCGGCTTCTCATTAGCCCCTATAGGGTTTGTGCTTCCCTTTTCGTAGGGTTTTCCTTTGATTACAGTGTCTATGAACCTTTTTATATAGTGGTGACAGTGTCTATAAATGTGTTTTTATTTCGGTTACAGCGTCTATAGGGTTTGCCTTTTGATTAGAGTGTCTATGACTTTGTTTTTATAGTGGTGACAGTTGCTATGACACTATTTTTATTTTGATTACAGTTTCTATGACCCTCTTACCCATTCATGTATTAGATGAGAACTGTCACCACATTTATTTTGGCTTCTCATTAGCCCCTATAGGGTTTGTGTTTCCCTTATCATATGATTTCCCTTTGATTACAGTGTCTATGACCATGTTTTTATAGTGGTGACAATATCTATAACTTTTATTTTTATTATGGTGACAACAGTAGTTACATTTGTAATTTTTAACGGAGATTACGTGAGTTAGAACAACATCTAAAACTGCGGTATAATTTCTGAAATTTTAGAAACTAACACAGGGGCATATTTTATAAAAACAGAAAGTCTGGGAGGTTTGGCGTAATTACTCTTCTTCTTCCCCCATCTCGACAGCAACTCGAGCAGCTTCAACAATGATTTTCGCGATCTTCCGACGGTTCGTTCTCCTTACACAAAGCTTCGTTTGACGCGTATGACCTATCAAACTGACGAGTGCAATCTCTACTTCAAGATCGTTATGTTGATTTTGTCGAAGGATGATATGACACACCGAGACGAGTGCTTGAACAGTGGCTGCTAAGCGGCTGTTTCACGAAGCTTCAAGGTGTCCGACAATGGCGGTTAGCGATTTTGTATAAATTTGAGACAGGTTTTTGCATGAAAACCATCCTTGAGAGATGTAGAACGTGATTGAGCGGGTAGAAGGCTTGGATTTAGGGTTGAACGGTTGATGTCGAGATGCTCTTCGGCGAGATCTACGACTACCTGCGGATGAGATCGGACGGAGAGGAGGTCAGGCGACGGCGGCGGCGGATGCCGGAGGAGGAACACCGGGGATTGGTCAGGGCGGATGCCGGAGGAGAGGCCGAGAGGAAGAGCGCCGGAGGAGTTTTCAATGGCGGCAGACCGGCAACCAGTGAGATCGAGAGGTGAGAGGACGTGAGAGGGAGAAGAGGAAAAACAAGGATTAAAATAGTGGGGGCAAAATTGGAAATTTTGGACACTCTCCTAATTTATCCCCTCTTTTGTCCTAGGGCTTAATTTTTGCCCAAATTATGGACACTTACCAAAAAAAACCCTTTTTTATCATAAAATAATTAATGTTGAAATTTTATACATGTTTTATTTAAGTTTAAAACTCTATAAAATCTATATAGATATATATTGGTGTTTAACTTGATATTTTATTATAATTCTTAAAAAAACATGTCGAATATTTAAAATTTATTATTTTAGATCAATGAAACAAATTTTTGATGTTTAAGTTGAATTTTTTAAATCGAAAAGAGTCTACCTATGGCTCATAGTTTTTTCTTTACAGAAAACTACCCTTACCTCATGGAAAATAACATAGAATTTACAAAAAGTATTATCACATTTACTGAAACAAAAATAAATAAATCAATATTTTCCTTAAAACTTTTTGTAAATTAAACACCAAAAGCATGATACTCCTTCCGTTTGGAAAAACATGTGATCATGAGTGTTAATTCTATATGAAAAAATGTCTCATTAAAGGTATGTTGAACTTAAAATTGAAATGTTCTTTTAATGATAAGTAGATTATATAAAAAGTGTTGTCTTGAAGAGGTTGTCGGATGTGTTTGGATTCCAATTTTCAATGCATTATAATTATAATGCAATTATAATTATAATCACTTAAATATTGTTTGTTTAACACATTTTATAATGTATTTGAAATAACATAAATATTTAAATAAAATATCTTATAAATTGTATTAGTTGAACATTTATTATTGTGTAAAGTTTATAATTACATTATAAATTTAATAGGATTGATTGACACAAATTATAATGTATTTTATTTAAAATTTATGTTATTTAAAACACATTGTAAAATGTATTAACCAAATACTATTTAAGTGAATATAATTGTAATTTTATTAATTATAATAAATTGGAATCCGAACACACCCTAACCTCTATGGATGTTATTCATGTTACATCCATTTTCTTGAATTTTTTTTAAAATATTCACTAAAAAATAAATAATTATAAAAATATTCACACTTTCAAACTATTTACAAAAATATTCATTTTTGTCAGATCGGGCAGAAAAACGCGGTCTAAGACCGCGTTTTATTAATAAGGTTAAAAATCTGAAATTAGGTTAAAAGGGTTAAAAAAAAAGCTAACTAAAAGATGCGGTCTGTGACCGCGTCTCTTTTTTTTTTATTTTTTTTCCATGAAAAATTGAAACAGGGAAAGTGGGAGAGAGAGGGAAGGGCCGGAGGGAGGCGCGGGAGAGAGAGGAAAGAGCCGGAGGAGAGAGGAAGGGGCGGAGGGAGAGAGAGGAAAGGGCCGGAGGAGAGAGGAAGGGGCGGAGGGAGGCGGAGGGGAGAGGAAGGGGCAGAGGGAGTCGATTCGGATTCATGAGAAGTCGATCCGCGTCAACTCGGTGCTCGGTCTCGGATTCGCGAGAAGGGTGAGGGAGGAGGCTTCGTGTTCCTTCGATTCCGGCGTCTACGGCTTGGGCTCGGTGGTCCTCACTGGTGGAGTCCCTGCCTCCGCCTCTTCCTCCACCTTCCTTCGATTCCGACCGCCTCTCTCCCTCAGATATGCGTCTTCCTCCTCCCAGTACCCTCCCCGACCCTCACCCGCTCCGCCTCCCTCTCCTTCGCCCCTGCCTCCGTCTCTTCCTCCACCTTCCTTCGATTCCGGCCGCCTCTCTCCCCCAGATCTCCGTCTTCCTCCTCCCAGTTCCCCGACCCTCACCCGCTCCGCCTCCCTCTCCTCTCTGTTTCAATTTTGCGTAAAAAAAATAAAAAAATACAAGAGACGCAGGCTGAGACCGCGTCTCTTTTGTTGATTTTTGTCCCCTTTTCATCCAATTTCAGAATTTTGACATTATGAATGAAACGCGGTTTCAGACCGCGTTTTTCTACCGAATCTGACAAAAATGAATATTTTCGTAAATAGTTTAAAAGTGTGAATATTTTTGTAATTTTTTATTTTTTAGTGAATATTTAGAAAAAAAAATCCATTTTCTTTACCTTTCGTTCACTGGTTCAAATTTTTTTAAAGACCAAATAAACAATGGGCTTTTGTTGATTGTCACCCATAAAATCTGGGCTTTACTACCCAAGCCCAAATCTCCAAGGCAAAGGAACCAAGGGAGGTGGAAAGAAGAATTGAAAAGCTCGGGTCAAAATTGAAAGAAATAAAATAATAATAAAAGTACTGTTTCTAAGAGAACTCCCCCTTTTATATAGAAGAAATTTGGCCCAAAGGCATTCGGCCTTTGGGCCAAATACAAAATGTCCTAGGATTTTTCCTTTGCTAATAAATGTCCAAAATATTTTCATAATACCATAACTACCCCTCCTTCTATTTTTCCCAAATCCTTCCCGTTTCATTTAGATCCCAGGCCACAATCGAAGAAGCGAGCGAGAGAGATTGGAGAGGGAGAACGCATCCAAGCAAAACCAAGTTTATATACACTTATTTGCACAATCAATCATACAAGCTGTTCAAGCATGGAACAATGTTGAATTCATAGCAATCGATTATCGATTCATCAGCTACATCGATCGATATGCTGACCGGGACACGCCGAAACCCTAACTCGATTTCGGGGGAAGAAATCAGGCGGGCGAGGCGGCAGAAGAGGGCCTCCAAGATCTGGCGGCGGCCGGAATGGCTTTTCGGAGGGCGCGGAAGGAGGCGGAGAGGTCCCAGCAGGTCTTCTTGGGCTGCCACGGCAGGCGGGAGTAGATGTTGACCACTGTTTTTCTTTTCTCTTCTCCTATTCTCTATTTATAATTACCACTATGCTTATTTACGACAAAATCAATATCAAAATCAAAATACTATTCTATGTACGGTAGAATTCAAATGAATGCTAATAATTAATTTCTCTTTCTGTATAGTGAATGACCAATTTCTTGCGTAGTCTAATGATGGTCAATTCACCTATACATACATGTGGATGATGTAGTAACAGTACTGTTGTCGTTTCTTGGGAGTCTATGACCCTGTAACCACATGTATTTTGACAAGTACTCTTTATATTCTCTTTAGTTTTAACAATAATAATAATAATAATAATATATTTTGAACATAATTAGCCCTCCTTGTCATACGATATTTCTTTGGTGACACTGTCACCACATATTTTTTTGCTGGATTTTCCTTTGGTTACAGTGTATATGATCTTGTTTTTGTAGTGGTAACAGTGTCTATGATCCTGTTTTTGTTTTGATTACAGCGTCTATGATCCCCTTACCCATTCATTTATTAGAGGAGAACTGTCACCACATGTATTTTGGCTTCTCATTAGCCCCTATAGGGTTTGTGCCTCCCTTGTCGTAGGGTTTTCCTTTGATTACAATGTCTTTGACCCTTTTTTCATAGTTGTGACAGTGTCTATAACCCTGTTTTTCATTTTGGTTACAACGTCTATAGGGTTTTCTTTGATTACAATGTCTATGACCTTTTTTTCATAGTGGTGACAGTGTCCATGACCCGGTTTTTATAGTGGTGACATTGTCTATTATCTTGTTTTCATAGTGGTTACAGTGTCTATGACTCTCTTACCCATTCATATATTGAAGGAGAACTGTCCACCTAATGTCTTTTGGCTTCTCATTAGCCCCTTTAGGGTTTGTGCTTACCTTGTCCTAGGGTTTTCCATTTGGTGACAACAATCATCTCTTAACGACGTACTGTACTTAACATTTTAGGGTTTAGGGTTTAGGATTTAGGGTTTAGGGCCTTGCCCTAAAGACTTAACCCTAAACCCTAAACCATACTGTACATCACATGTTCTTTTGGCTTCTCATTAGCCCTTTTAGGGTTTGTGCTTCCCTAATCATAGGGTTTTCCTTTTGGTTACAAGTGTCTATGACCTTATTTTAATAGTGGTTACAATGTTTTTGTCCATTTTTTTTTATAGTGATTACAGGTTCTATGACCCTGTTTTAACAATGGTTACAACGTCTATTTCCATCTTACCTATTCATATATTAGAGGAGAACTGTCACCACATGAATATCGGCTTCTCATTAGCCCCTATAGGGTTTGTGCTTCCCTTTTCGTAGGGTTTTCCTTTGATTAAAGTGTCTATGAGCCTTTTTTCATAGTGGTGACAGTGTCTATAAATGTGTTTTTATTTTAGTTACAGCGTCTATAGGGTTTTCCTTTTGATTACAATGTCTATGACTTTGTTTTTATAGTGGTGACAGTGGCTATGACACTGTTTTTATTTTGATTCAGTGTCTATGACCCTCTTACCCATTCATGTATTAGAGGAGAACTGTCACCACATTTATTTTGGCTTCTCATTAGCCCCTATAGGGTTTGTGTTTCCCTTATCATATGATTTCCCTTTGATTACAGTGTCAATGACCATGTTTTTATAGTGGTGACAGTATCTATAATTTTTATTTTTATTATGTTGACAACAGTAGTTACATTTTTAATTTTTTAACGGAGATTACGTGAGTTAGAACAACATCTAAAACTGCAGGATAATTTCTGAAATTTTAGAAACTAACACAGGGGCATATTTTATAAAACCAGAAAGTCTGGGAGGTTTGGCGTAATTACTCTTCTTCTTCCCCCATCTCGACAGCAACTCGAGCAGCTTCAACAGTGATTTTCGGCGATCTTCCGAGGGCTCGTTCTCCTTACACAGAGCTCCGTTTGACGCGTATGACCTATCAAACTGACGAGTGCAATCTCTACTTCAACATCGTTGTGTTGATTTTGTCGAATGATGATCTAACACACCAAGACGAGTGCTTGAACAGCAGCTGCTAAGCGGCTGTTTCACGAAGCTCCAAGGTGTCCGACAATGGCGGTTAGCGATTTTTTATAAATTTGAGAGGGGTTTTTGCACGAAAACCATCCTTGAGAGATGTAGAACGTGATTGAGCGGGTAGAAGGCTTGGATTTAGGGTTGAACGGTTGATGCCGAGATGCTCTTCGGTGAGATCTACGACTACTTGCGGATGAGATCGGACGGAGAGGAGGTCAAGCGACGGCGGCGGCGGATGCCGGAGGAGGAACACCGGGGATTGGTCGGGGCGGATGCCGGAGGAGAGGCCGAGAGGAAGAGCGCCGGAAGATTCTTCAATGTCAGCAGGCCGGCAACAAGTGAGATCGAGAGGCGAGAGGACGGGAGAGGGAGAAGAGGAAAAACAAGGATTAAAACAGTAGGGGTAAAATTGGAAAATTTGGACACTCTCCTAATTTATCCCCTCTTTTGTCCTAGGGCTTAATTTTTGCCCAAATTATGGACACTTACCAAAAAACCCCTTTTATATATAGAGATTAATTTAACATTTTATTAATATTAATAAACCATTAAAATAACTTCATCTCCCCTCCCAACCAAAAAAATAAAAACACAATTAGCTATAGATTAAAAGTTATAGGAAAAAACAAAATCAATAATACAATAATATTAATTTAATTTTTTTAAAAATATAATTTCCCCTGTCGGGTATTTTTTATTAATAAATAAAATTTAATTTAATTTTCAAAAAAAAAATTTTGCCTGTCAACCCGATAGTGTATTTTTTTTCAAAAAAAAATTTCATGTGGGGTTTATGATCCGACAGTGTTTTTTTTTTCAAAAAATTTGCCCATCTGGCCATGGATTCGACCGGTTTTGGGTACCCGGATTAAGCCGTCGTAGCAAGGTGGGGTGGCTTGAAACGGTTCACAAACCGGATCATATCCACCGTTGTACGTTGCGGTGGCCTTGATTATACGAATTAAACCTACCGCAACAATTACCATTGTACCCCGGGGTTTTTACCCTAGCAATATATATACAAGAGTAGGCCTATGAGATCCCTCAAGGGACTCATTTATCCAACCACTTACATGGTATCAGGCTTTTTTTGTGAACCCTAAGTTTTCTTCTTCGCTTCCCAAAAGTCATCGATCCTCTAGCCGCAACCACCGCTAACCCTAGTCGCCGCCTCACCATGCCACTGCCGCCGCTTCTTCTAGCCGTCGCCGCCGCCATACCTAACCCTAAACGATGGTTGAAATCATTAATCCCCCACCACCTGAAAACCCTTTTCACTCCGCTTAATCCGTCACCAACATAAAAAAACCCAATCCCCCTCACCCTCGACCTCAAGAAGCTCCAATACCACACCTGGGCGGAACTCTTCACCACCGCCTGTCATGGCTATGATGTCATTACCCACATCGACGGTTTCGATCGCCCGGAAGACGTCTTCGGACACCTCTGGAACCACTTTGACTCTATTGTACTTGGGTGGATCTATGCAACCATCTCCGAAGATGTGTTGATTACCATCCTCCAACCCGGATCCACCGCCCGCGACATTTTGCATCGCATCAAGGGCCTTTTTCATGAAAATCAATCCGCTAGGGCTGCGGATCTTGAGAGTAAGTTCATCAACACCCATCAGGCGGCACCCAAGGCGACGAACGCAACATCCCTAACGGCGACCGCGACACTCGATTCTCCAACCCGCCGCTCTGGTATCCGCAGCAGCAGTGGACGCCGCCGTCGTGCCCCTATTTGACTTGGGTTAGATACCCACCAGCGTCAATGATGCGTCCTTCTCGCCCCCTCCCGCCGTCGGCTGACCTTCCCGACTCTCTACTCTTCACACCAGCCGGTCGTGTCACCTCAGCACACCGAGCTCTCTGCTATATTCTCTACCATGGGGCTCCAACAGCCGGACGAAAATTGGTATATGGACACCGGGGCCTCCTCACACATGAAAAATACGCAAGGTAACCTACAAACTATTTTTAATTCTAGCACTTTATCGTCTATCTATGTCACAAACAGAAATGCCCTTCCTATTGTTGGTTCGGGTCAAGCAACACTCCCTACTGGCCCCCCTTTTCGCCTTAACAAAGTGCTTCTCGCCCCTAACCTTGTCAAAAACCTCATCTCTGTTTGTCAATTTACAATCGATAATCACGTGGCTATTCAATTTGACCCTTTTGGTTTTCTTGTAAAGGATCTATATACGGGGACCCCATTCATGCATTGCAATAGTTCTGACGACCTCTACCCCGTAACTGCAGCCCGCCAACCACCCCTACCTCCCCTTCCATCAACATCACTCTTGGTTCCGACATGTGGCATGCTCGTCTCGCCACCTCGGCGATCATGTCTTACATAGTGTCCTCTCTAGTAATTTTCTTTCTTGTAATAAAGCCTCGGCTGTCTGCACTTCGTGCGAGATCGCCAAGAGCAAAAGACTCCCTAGCTTTTAGCATTTCCCTTTCCCTTACTTTTGCACCGTTTGACATTATACATTGCGATTTGTGGACATCACCTATTCCAAGTGTTAGTGGTTTTCGTTGATGACTTCACTAATTTTGTTTGGGTTTTTCCACTTCGCCATAAATCAGAAATCCAGGGGCACATTGTCAACTTTCAGAAGTTTGTCGAAACCCAATTTAATATATCAATTAAGTCAATTCAATGTGACATGGGAGGCGAGTTCGACGATCGCGTTGTCCTCTCGTTTTGTCAATAACAAGGGATAGCCCTCCACTTCTCTTTTCCATAAACTTCCCCTCAAAATGCCAAAGCGGCATGAATCCTTCGCACTCTAAACGACAAAACTCAAACTCTCCTACAACATGTCTCCCTACCACTCTCCTTCTGGGTCGAAGCTCTCCACATGGCTACTTACCTCCACAATGTACTACCATCCAAAGCCATTGACAAGTCTATCCCAACCTTAGCACTCTATCATCGCCATCCCTCCTACGATCACCTCAGGGTGTTTGGGTGCCTTTATTTCCCTAACTTGAGTGCCACCGCTCCTTACAAGCTCTCCCCAAGGTCCACCAAGTGTGTCTTTTTAGGCTTCTCACCCAGTCATAAGGGCTACCGTTGTCTTCGCCTGGATTACAATCAGGTCTTAATATCACACTATGTGATTTTCGATGAACACACATTCCCATTTGCTTCTACACCCAACCCTACCCCCACCCCTCCACAATCCCCACCTACCAGCGGTGAATTCTCTCCCCTTCTCTGCCATATACTACATCAGGCCACCCTCGGCCCCAAGGCACCCACGACAACCCTCCATGCCACTGCCTATGACGTGTCCGCAGCACCATTATCCCCAGCCATGAAAACTCGGTCTCAATCCAGCATTTTTAAACCCAACCCCAAATATAACCTTCTAACACCTACCACACCAATCTCTCCCCTTCCTAGATCCCCACAAAAAACCCCTACATGACCCGAACTGACATGCCGCTGTGGTAGACAAATTTAGTGCTTTAATTAAAAATGGCACGTGGGACCTCGTTCCTAGGCCCCAGGACTCTAATATCATTAATTGCATGTGGTTGTTCAAACACAAGTACAGGTCTAATGTGACTTTTAAACGTCACAAGGCTCATCTGGTTGTCAATGGCAAGTCTCAGGAGGTCAGGGTGGACTGCAATGAAACTTTTAGTCCAGTCGTCAAACCCGCTACCATATGCACTATTTTGAGCATCGCTCTTAACAAGGACTGGCCTATTCACCAGCTAGATGTCAGTAATGCATTTTTGCATGGCAACCTGCAGGAAACTGTGTATATGCGTCAACCTCCGATATTATATGATCGCTCTCGCCCTTCACACGACTGCCTACTTAGAAAGTCTTTGTATGTGATGAAGCAAGCACCTCGTGCCTAGTACCAGCGATTCGCCACGTACCTTCACGGGATAGGTTTTCAGAGCACTCAGTCAGATCACTCCCTATTTGTGTTCCATGAGGGGTCTGCCACTACTTACCTCCTACTTTACGTGGATGATATTGTGCTCACTACCTCCTCCTCAACCCTATTATCTCGACTGATGGTTTTGTTGCGCTCTGAGTTTGCCATGACTGACCTTGGCCCCTTGAGCTATTTCTTAGGCATCTCTGTGACTCGCTCTCTCTATAAGTTGTTTCTCCATCATAACAAATCTGCCTTTGAGATAATTGACAAAGCTTGGATGGCATCTTGCAAGCCCACTACCACTCTTGTGGACTGCAAGTCCAAACTCGATGCTTCCTCTAGTTCTAAGATTGAAGACCCTACAGCCTATCGGAGCCTTGCACGTGCCCTACAGTATCTAACGTTCACTAGACCAGACATCGCGTTTGCAATCTAGCAGATTTGCTTGTACATGCATGATCCCCATGACCATCACCTCCAGGCCCTCAAGCAAATCATCTGGTACCTCAAGGGCACCAGTGATATGGGACTGCACCGAGTCGCTGCTGTTTCGATACTCTAACTGCCTATTCGAATGCTGACTGGGTGGGATATTCTGAAACTCGTCGCTTTACATCAGGATTTGCAGTCTACCTCGTCGACAACCTCATTTCTTGGTCTTCTAAGTGTTAGGCGACCATTTCTTGATCCAGTGCCGAGGCTGAGTACCGTGGCGTCGCTAACGCCGTCGGGGAAACTTGCTGGCTCCGCAACCTCCTCTATAACTCTGTGTTCCGCTTCATTCCGCCACATTGGTCTATTGAGACATTGTCTCCACAATGCACCTTTCGTCGAACCCTGTCCAACACCAGCGAACCAAGTGTAACAGCCAAGATATAAATATTCCGGTTACGTTTCGAAGGTTGGATACCTTCGTTCGGATCTTGCAATTCATGTACATGTCGAGGTTTCAAACCTCTAAAAGATAAGTATTTAAAGCGGGGATTTCGAACACCAAAACAGTCGAAGGGCCGTTAGGTATCCTTAACCTGTCCTAAAAGCCTAAGTCGCAAAAATTCATTTGAAGAAAAATGAAAAACGAAAGTAGAGTACAACTTCCGACGACGAGGCCGGGTCAAAACCAAAATAGTAGAACACAAGTCGGAAAGTACTTTAGCCAAATTAGTGGGTTAGTCCGGTTCTTCGCAATCACCCGGGAGGATTCCCACGCCATAGAAACATAGGGCAAGCAAAACTAAAAACAATTTGTGCGAACGGGGTCAGACTAAGTCCCCCCAACGCACTCTGTCTCGCAAGCAAGCATACATATACATTATACCTATAATAAAGATGCTCTAATGCAGTACGAAAATTTAAATCACACTAGCATGCTCCTAGTTGAAATAATATGCAGAACAACTATAAAGGCGCCCAAAGAATGCCAAGTGGCATATCCCCATATCTTTGTATTTCCCGTACCCACTCCGAGGTCGGGCACTCGGTCTCAGCCGAACCGTAACAGATATATTCCCGTACCCACTCCGAGGTAGGGCGCTCGGTCTATGCCGAACCGTAACAGAGATATATACAAATCATACTCATCGACTCGATCGGGGACCAAAACGATATAAAACACGAATGCCCCCATGACCCTAGCAAAGACTCTAAGACTCACAGATAACGGCCGTTCTATTTCGCAATCACACCAAGTATTCAGATGATCATTCATGAGTGCAATCCTAACATGATACTACATGACATGGTTTAATGCTTATGCAATACCTAGTACGTCATATAATCACAAGTATGAGATTTCTCTTTCGAATCTGAGTAAGCCCATAAAGGAACTTACCTAGAGAAGCGCGGAATCCAAGAAATAATCAGCAATAGCAAACAATCCAATCGTGTCACAAATCACCTAGCATATAATATAAGATGTGCATAAGTCTACGTCTAAGTCACACAAGGCGCCCCTAACTATCGCACATAAGTTCACATAACCATAGAATATCGTATCTTAACATTAATTCATCATTATCATCTCAACTCATCTCATCATTCATCCTATACTATCTCAGATATCATCTCATATCAATATCTCGTCGCACAGCATCAGCATAACTCATCAGATATCATTTCAACTCATTATTATACCGTATATCGGCCATTTGGAATCATACATCATTATCTCATAGATAAGTGATATTCCCAAGTTTCCCCAAACCCTTAAGTCTCAAAATAAGTCAATGCAATAATCAAACAATTCTTTTAAATCATAATTAGCCAAATCCCAAAATTAAGCATTTGAATCCTTAAACCAATTTCCCAAAATTATATTATTATTATTATAATAATCCCGGCATATCAGTTTTAAAACAACATATCTTTTTGAGGAATATTTCCAAAACACAAGTTTAAAGATCATCACCAAAATAGCTTAACAACAACTAGGTTTTGTAAAATACCTTTTCGACACATTGTAGAAGATTTCAATATGCCTTTTAAGTAATTTAGCAAACAATATTTAAACTAGAATAAATCATCAAATCATTTCATTTTTAATAACCCATAACTATAAATTAACATTAGTATATCACATTAAATATATTTAAAACACGCATATAAAAATCATCATATAATAACATACTATATCCCAAATACTATTACTTTTAAAACACTTTACAATATATAATAATTTCAGAAAATATATATTTGTCACAAAATCTCAGAATAATAATAATAATAATAATAATAATAATAATAATAATAATAATAATCTAATCAAAAAACAATTATATCAAACCATATATACTAACTGTTCGCTATAGGGATGTGTAGGGATTTAAATAATTCAAATATAATTCACAACTAGACTACTCCCTGTCTCAAACAAATAATACAAGAATCCCCTCCCTTGTAGTAGTAGGGTAATTCAGGATCGAATCCACGAGGAGGTATGTCAGCGCTTCCCTTGTTGCAATCACGATCAAAGCTTTCGACCTCAGAAGATACATCGTCAATATCGACCTCACTTCTGGTCGATTTCCAGTACAGTTCTTGCAAAAGACAAAAGCAGCAAAGTCGACGTCGAGCAGAGACCTCGATATCGACGTTAGACCTCGATATTGACCTTTACAGTCGATTCCGATGTTTGTCACAGAAACTGTAATTCGTAACCAATTGTCAGAAAAGAGTCCGAAGAAAATAGAATGGTGAAGAAGGATGATCAGAAACAAAACTAAAACTTTTATATGTAAATTCAATTAATTAAAAGCTTCCAAAGTCGGGGTTTCATGCCACAACGATAACAATGCAAGTTTTATGCTAAAGTTATGAAATTTAATGCCTTTCCGTCAAATAACTTTCGTTATCAACACTTAGGTGATTAGAGGCTCTCGCATAGTTCCTAAGAGTTACTGTCCAATTCATGAGCAATCCAAGTTCACAATATGATTGGCTTTCGCTTCAATAATGCAAATAATGAATCTCCCTAACTTTCGCAAAGGATCATGCATGGGATAGAAGACGGAATCGCATAAAAGTCATACCTTTGATGCACTTACCCTACATCGTTATCGTCGGGCTCACCCCGACCCTAGAAGTGGGTTGACTACTTGCTCCTCATCATGCACATCATCATCATCATTGTTGAAAGAAAACTACTTTGAATTAAACTTTGAAAGAAAGTACAACCGAACAAGCCAAAACTCCGCTCTCGCTTCTCTCCAACTCACTCGGCCCTCTCTCTCTCTAACTCGTTACTCTCTATTGAAACTGAAATTCTCTGCGTAATTGGATCTCATTGAATTACTGAAATTGACTGCCTAAACTCAGCCCTAATGGCCTCTAGATATAGATATCGAACTTTTCTATCCAAAGACTCGAAACTTTATCTTTATTCTCTAAGATAAAACTTTAAATAAAGTAAAAACTAAAAACTCCTACGGTAAATCAGCTCATATGATAGCTCTGGTGTTGAAGATAAGAAATCTCGACTTTAGGATACACTACAAAAAATAATTAAATTCGCCACACCAGCTAGCTTCGGCAGGCATTTTCCGTGGCAAAAGGGTACCACAACAAGCATCACAAGCGTTGCATCTGAAAAAAAATCAGGACATTAGCAATGGGGTAAATGCCATCGCTACACTTCCAAAAAAAACTTAAGCGGTAAACCCAACAATTTCTAAAACTTTAAACAAAAAGGGCCGCGTATCTTCATTTCAAGATCCTCACTTTCCTCTCTCTCTCTCACCTTGTCGGGTGCGTCCACCGGAACCCATGTCCCTCCTCTCTTCGCTTCCCCATTGGAACCCATGTCCCTCCTCTCTTTGCTTCCCCACCGGAACCCTAACCTTCCTCTTCTCCCCGTCGGAAATCGCTACTGTTGGAACCCATAGATGGCATCTATTTCATGTCTCTCTGAACTCTGAAGAGAGCACTTAAGTGCCCCACCGTAAAATCGCCACCTCGACCTCGTCACCAGCCTTCTCTTTTCTTCTCCGATGACGCTACCACTACACCGCCTACGAGGTAACAGATTTCTCCTCTTTCTCACCGAGATTCGGAAATTTTGGATTCAAGGGTTTCTAGTCCCAATTCTAGGGTTTAGGGTTCGAAATTGTCGACTGGCTCAATTGATCGAATCGCTCTCTTAGGTTTCAACTTCTCTTGCTTTTCTTCCTGAATAAATATGAAAAATGAATTGAAAGTAAGAAGATTTGTATCAGATTTGTTCAAATTTACTCGTCAGGGAGTTAAACTTGTTGTCCTTATATCTTTGTTGCCTGTACTTTTGCAAGCATTGTAATTTTCTTTCTAATTTGCTGAATTTACTCTAAGCATGCACTACAAAGTTATTCTTGATGTTCAAATCCTTCGCATCTTTGCAGACACCATCCACCAGAATTGAACATGGCCTAAAACAACAAATAGCTCTTCCACGGGATTCATATCTTCAGGTTTGCAGTTGCACTCCTAATCTGATATTGATTTAACCTTCTGTTCCATAGGTCATTTTTTATCTCAATTATTTATTAATGTTATGGGTATATATATAATATATTTGCAGGGGTTTTTCACTAATATATTAGAATCCCTTTGTATTTTGTAGTGAAGGATTATAATTACAAGTATTTTCTGGATGCTTTTTCTCTTCCTTTAGCAGTTTACTCATTGGCTAGAGATCATAATATATATCCTCTTATGATCCTTGATCTTTTGAAGTTTTTCTATTATGGCCATCAACCTTAGGTTTTGCATTAGATGAGTGTAGTTTCTTATTTCTCTCTAGCTCACTACTTCCATTTCTTTTTTTTATCAGCTTGTTTTTTCTTTGTTTGTCATCTTGCCCTTGTTGTACGTATCAATTTTCATTCTCTTTGTGATTGAATGTTTTTATGTTTGGTACATAATGCTTACTTATAAAAATGGTAATATTACACAATGCTTGCTTGCCGGTGCTGTCCTCTTGATTGCGGCTGGTTTTGCCAAGTTCTTCGAGTGTCTGCCAAAGCTTCGTGCTTCTGCTCCATCTCTATTTTTTTTAATATCCTCTTCATCTGGTTCATTTACCTGGTTTTTCTCCGGCAAGGTTTCCTTCTCACTCCACTTATTTGTCTTTCAATTTATCTGTCATAATGGTTATATACTTTGTGAAATTGAAGATAATTCGGCTTCGTATGAAATTAGGCTTAGGAGCAAGGTTTAGTATTGAATCTCAGGAAATTTGGTTAGGAGTTAGTTCTAATTATTCGGACTGAATTGCTTCCTAAAAAGAATACCTTAAAAATATATTTAAACTAATAAATACAATTTCTAGCTAGAAATTAGGACAAATACCTTAAAAATTGCTTCTAAAAAATAATGAAATGAATAAACTACCTTACGTAAAATTTCACCTATTACTATTCAAGAACAAAATGCTACCTTGGCTTTTCAACATATGTTTCACGCAGATTATACAATACAATGTTTTTCTTCCTGTAATTTTTTTTCTTCATATTTATCTGTACTGGATAGGCAGAATCCCATCAAGTTTCGGGAAGTACCAATCTCTTGTCGAGGTAACATAGTGCATGCTCTTTTCTTGATTTATTTTTTTTCTGTATCAATATCTATAGCAGTTCATCTATCACTAAGATGGTTTTTGCTAGTTTAGTGGGGTTGCAACAGGAGCAATGACTTGCCTTCAAAGTAATATCAGATTGCAGAACTTTTTGATATTACAGAACTTTTTAAGTGATGTAAAATCCAATCATTGAGTGTGATTAAATCTTTATCATTTTGAATTATCTCCAATGTATGTTTTACTATGCTGTAACTGAATTTATCTCTTTTATTTTTGCTCATTCGGGTGTGAATTGGGATTTTAATTCAGGTGTTATGCCTAGCATGACAAACAAGCCTGAGCTCAAATGGAGTACTCCTAATGAGGAGGTTAGGATATGTTTTCCTCTTGGAAAACTGCATACTAACAACATAAGATGAGTTCTCATGGTTCATATTATAATCATGTAAAACACCTATTCAAATTTATGTAAGATAAGAAGAAAATGCATGGAAGTAGTCTCAGTCCTTGGTTCTCATTATATTTTAGTTGGGTAGCTACATATACAACAATAGAGAAACTGGAATTTTTTTTCAAAACATTCAAAGAAAAATAAAAATTTACAAAAAAATTCGCAACTTGAAAATATTTACAAAAATATTCAAAATTTGCAAGAAAGTCAGAAAAACGCGGTCTTAGACCGCGTTTTATTCAGAAGAAGTAAAATCTGGAAGCCAAAAAAATCCAAACGAAAGAAACGCGGTATCAAACCGCGTTTTATAATTAATTTTGGGTAAAACGCGGTTTGAAACCGCGTTTATCCCCATTTGTATTTTTAAATTAAAAAAATTCAAAAAAAAAAGAAAAAAAGGAATGAAACGCGGATTCAATCCGCGTTTCATGTGTAAACTGCCCTGTGCTATCTTCTTCTCTACTCCCTCGTCGGCGCCCATCTCCAGCCTCTCCTCTTGTTCCTCTTCTTCCACCTTCTCCGCCTCCTCATCCATGGCGCCCCCGACTGTCGTCGCCGATGGGAGACCGAGGTCGCGACGAGAGAGATGGAGCCCTGGAAAGGTCGAGACGAGAGAGATGCAGCCCTCATCCATGGCGCCCCCAACCCACAGATCCGAGTTTTATCGAATATTCACAACTAATTTAATTTCAATTTTATTCACTAAAAATTGAACAACTAATTTAATTTGATCAATTGATCAATTGAACAATTTGATCTGTCAATGGCGGAGAGGAGTTTCATTGAACAACTAAAAATTAAATTAGATTGTTCAATTTGATCAATTGAACAACTAATTTAATTTATGGATCTCCGATTCTACAGAGCCGTCAATGGCGAACTTCAGAAACGGCATTCCAGGGCAGAACGTACGCGCGACGCCGCCGATCAGCCGAGGGCAAAGCCGCAGACGACGACGAGGAGGCGGAGGAGGAGGAGCTCCATATCATGTACCGGTAGTCGAGGAAGAAGCGGCATCTGGCGCCGGGTCAATTGCAGTATCCGGAGAAGAGCTTCGAGAAGGAGAACAAGCTTGAGAAGGGAGACGAAGAATTTGCCAGAGCTCGGCTTGCAGACGAGGCAGGTGGCGATTATAAATGAAACGCGGGTTGATACCGCGTTTCATTCCTTCTTTTCTTTTTTTTTTAAATATTTTTTAATTTGAAAATACAAATTAAAATAAACGCGGTTTGAGACCGCGTTTTACCTCAAATTAATTATAAAACGCGGTTTGAAACCGCGTTTTTTCCGCTTATTTTTTCTAACTTCCAGATTTTATTTCTTCTGAATAAAACGCGGTCTAAGACCGCGTTTTTCTGACTTTCCTGCCAATTTTGAATATTTTTGTAAATATTTTCAAGTTGCGAATTTTTTTGTAAATTTTTAATTTTTTTTGAATATTTTAAAAGAAAATTCGAGAAACTGGCTATAAGGAAGAAAAAATCGGAAAGCATCCTAATAAAAATATATCAATGTAATCTCTAAAGATATCATTAATGTATTTACTAGTCTAGATATCTACTTAGAATAATTGAATGGAATAATTCCTTTAGCTAACAGGTATGGCATAGTTAATTTTTTGTTTCCATGGTTCCTACTGAACTTATATTATTGTGTTACTAAAATCATTACATTTAGACATTCCAAAACTGTGAAACTTGGATAAAAGTTTAAAATCAAACTAAAACTAAGCATTTTATATTCATATAATGACCCTTTCTTATGACTGCATTGGGCTGGAAAATGACCCTTTCCAGCATGAAGCCATAAAGGTGATAATTTGAGATTAGCTAACTGACCGAGCTACCTTAAAATTGATCCTAAAAGAATGAATTGTGATTGAATACACTCCATACTTGATGATTATTGATTAAGGTAATAAATTTTAGGTATTAATATAACATGCATGTGTGGGAACAATAGTGGTGTTTGATTAATTACCTGGGTAAATGATTCTCATTTGTTTGCCTTATGCACAGGTTGATTTATTAAATTTTTTTGGTAGATAGCTCAGGCGGAGGAAAGTCGATTCAATAGTATGATCTTTTCATTATTTTAAAATGTCATTTATATCTTTGTTTAGTTTGCCTAAACAGTGTAGTGTTCATGGCTACTGGGATGCATTTCCATTTTCTGATTGTTTTTCTTTTCTCCTCCCCTTTGTTAAATTATGAAGTATTCTTGCTGCTAAATGCAACTTAATGTCCAGGTGAGATTAGAGATGATTTAATACCCAGCTTAACCAAAATAGTTGATCTATTTCCGGTGGGGATTATTAAAGAGTAGGTTTTTGTCATATTGAATTGCAGACTCACCGAGGCCCGATTTAAGTAAGTTTTAACTTTTAAGTCTTGTATTCAGTTTAAGGTTTAGTTTTGAGATCAAAAAGCCTTTGCACTTCTTTATTTTCTGTTCATATATACTTGTGCTAGCATCCATTTAAGCCAAGTTTCTACCCAACACTACATGGTATTTCTTTATCCCGTAAGTACACCATTGCTCCTTGTGCTATTAAATGGCCTATCAAGTTCTTATAATCTTATGTTATGATAGTTTACTTATTTTATTTAAATTAGTCTATGCCTATTTAAGTTGCAGCTTTTTCGTTGTTGTTTGTTTATATGCACCATTTCTAGGTTTCAAGCATTTAGCATTTGATGTTCTTGCTCATTACTGGGATAACAAAAGGCTAAATTCTGGGTGTACAGATGTGTATTTTTAGTATATTCTAGGACCAATCTAAACAATCCTTTTATTTTTCTGGGTGTACAGATGAATGTACAACTATCATTTCCTGCATTTAGGAAACCCTCTGGCTCTATTGGTGATGACATGTATGCTTCTATACAAGTGTCCGCGCGAAAACTAGCAGTTACACCTACATTCCTAGGGAAAGGGTATTCTTTTTTTCTCTATCTTTAAGGTTTTCCTAGTTGTCCCTGAAGTAACCAATTCTTTATTCGTGACTTTTATCATTCTTTTCCCAGTTCCTTCACATTCTTTATGCTACTTTGGATCTAGGTGGGAAAAAGGATTATGATTGTGTGATCTCTTGTTGCTACTCTTGGATACATTTTACCACAGAAGGAATTAAACACTAAATGTACTAAATATAGATTCGTTGTGTCTCATTTCTGTTGGCTTCTATTGCATTCTAAGGAATAAATGATTCTGCTGCATTATAAGGAAGTATGTTTCAAGTCTTTAGTTTTATCAGACTTAGCATCGTTTGGAATGGTTAATGGCTAGTATGGTTTGAACTTTGAAGTTGATCAGGATTTGAACCTAACGAGCTTTATATACTTGTACTGCAGAGCAAAAGAGGATAGCATTTGTGTTTTGAATTGTCCAGCCTTCCTCATTTAATTGATGTTTTGAAGCATCTTTCCAGAACTCAACTTCCCCCCACATGCCTTGCTGCATCAACATAGGAATTGAGTTCACCTTCTACTATCTTTATCTAAATTATCTCCTTGTAAACTTCTCATAATTATTTCTAATAGGTTTATAAAGAACTAGAAGTAACATTTGTGATATAAAAAAAGGACAGCATTTGTAATAAATTATGTAGTTTTTTGGCATTTTATTATATATGTTAATTTTCTATAATTAATGAAATTTTATTATATATGTAAATTATGTGTATTATTTAATTTTTTTAAAAAAAATATTGGACTTTTTAGCCCGGGTCCGAAGAATCCGGGCTAAAAAGAAGTTTTTTTTCCACCCACACTCTAGCTACGGCAGCTTGCCGTGGCAAAAGTGGCGTATCTTTCATCAGAGGTTGCTACGCCATCGCTTAGCCATGGCAAAATTTTTTGCCACGGCTAGTAGCCGAAGCTACCAAATTTTGCCACCGTGGTATTCGCTACGCCCCCATTAGCCGTCGCAGAGCCGAAGCTAACGGCCTTTTGCCACCCTAGGATGGGCGTTTGCCACGGTTTTTTTTGCCGAAGCAAATTTAATTTTTTTTTTGTAGTGATAGACGTGCAATCTTCGGATAGAATTCTATCAAAATCTGAGTCGGATTCCTCTGCTGGGCAACATCGATATCAACCATGAACATCGATATCGACCTCTGTGAAACTCTATCTCGAGCTCTCCTTCTCCTACTCGGACTGGTACTCGACTTCTATCTTTTAGCTCGATCTGGCAACCTCGATATCGACCTCCAGACGTCGATATCGACCTCTCTGTGTCGACATGCTCTGTTTCATTTCCTGCCCGATTCCTATGTCTTTGTTGCACTCGATGTCGAGGTCCCCAGTCGATTTCGACCTCTTCAGAAGACTTCGAGTTCTTTTTCCGTTCTTCCAAATTTGTCCATTTTTATCCTGTTTTCTGCGAAATCACATAGAAACTCGTGTAGACCCATATATTTGATATTTAAGCGTAAACTACACTAATCCCATGTTTTCCCATTAATATGAATGATAAAATGGACTTTTATGTGCATAGAAAATATGGCAATTTGCGCGCACATCACTAACATAACCATATAATATACACATAACATAATAAAAAAAATAACAAGCAGCCCAAAAATAACCCAGCAGCCCAAAACCATACCCGAATCCGGATCCGGCCTAGAACCCGGCCCAAGAGGGGGGGACCAGATAAGATTTTAAGTGAACCGGAAAAGGGGCTGAACCGGCTCTGAATAAGAAAAAGAAAAGAAGATAACCGACTCCCTGAACTGTTCCTTTAACCTCCTGTTCGACGAAGAGTGGGAAGAGAGGAGAAGCTACTCGCCGGCGGTCGGATCTCATCCCGTCCACTCCTAAACTGACAAACGCTCCTCCCCTGACTATAACCCACACATAGGATTTCAACAAGAGAGAAAAGAAGGGAAGGAAGACAGCTTTCTCACCGAATGCCTTCGAAAACGGATCCGGGGTACTCGAGGTCGATTTCGAGCCCGTCGATGGGGACATGGCTTCGTACTGGGCCTAGTACGATGGGTGAGAGGTCAAAGGTATGCCTTTACACAGATTCAAGTCAGAAATGTAAGGATTGGAGCTTACCATGCTTGTTTTTAAGAAGCAGGGGAAAGGGCGATCTCACGACTCCGATGGCTTCGAGGGGACACCTGGGGCGGCTCCTGGGGTTCATCGAGGCTCCTGGATGCTGCTGCTACTGCTCGGAGGAAGGAGGAGGGAGTGGAAGTTGTTGGGCGCTTGGAGCTTCGAAGCCACGACGGAGGTGGGCTCTCGGGAGGTGGCGCTGGGGCGCTCGTTGCTGTTTGGCCACATTCAAAAATGGAGGGAGAAGGTGGGTGAGGGGAAGAAAGTAAAGGATGTGATTTTGTTTTTGGGGTCATTATTGGCTTGTTGCTTACTACTACTTAGAGAAAAGGAAGGGAAATAGGGGAGAGGAGGTAGCTACAATTGGGTTGGCAAACAAACAAGAGTGAAGGTGGGGGTGAGGTGCAAGAGGCTTTTGGCGTGGGATCTGAGTGAATCGGAGAGGGAGGAGAGCTGCAATATATGGTTGTCTGCAATTTGGTTGGGGCAGGGGATGTCTTGCCAAAAATTAGAGGGGCAAGGGTGTGAGGGAAGGAGAAAGGAGGGTGGATGTTAGTCCATAAAGGGAAAAGAAAACAAGCTGCAAGAGAGAGTGAGAGATGCCTGAGACTTGGTGAAAGAGGACAAGGGGAGAGAAGGCTGGGCAACAGGATGCCATGGCCAGAGAGAGAGGGAGAGAGAGAGAGTACAAATAGAGGTAGGAGTGGTCCCACAAAAAAGACGAATTTGAAATCCCGACAATTCGAATTGAAAACCTGCTCGCTAACTCAAAACCCGACACTAGAAATTTAAGATTGAATTTTTAAATTCATTTTCAAACAATCGAAATTAAGTTAAATTTCCTCAAATCCGGAGTTCGAAAGCGGAATTAAAATCCGTTAAAATTTACATTTTAAAATGATGTCTGAATTATTCATAATGATTTTTAAATCAAAATTTATGCGCGGGGACGAGTTTTCTCCAACTTTATAAATCGGGTGGGAAATAATATATTCTATATAAAATAATAATAATAAAATATCTTGTCCTTTACATCATCTACCTCTAAAAACAAGTCTCGTCCCCGAGACTAAAATCCCTTTCAAAACCGAGCAAGATTTTCTCAAAACATAGAACCAAACAAAATCATGCAAAAGCCCAAGTCGATTATATCCTATATCAGTCAACCAAGTTTTTAAAACTCAAGAGGTGGAATCATCCACCTCTAAGGGCTATTCCCATATTCTCTTACTAAGTTCATCTTTCAGAAACGATTTCAACTATCAATCTTAAGACATCACCGCACTCAACGACAATCATCTCAAATTATCTCAGAATCTCATATGTCAAAATAATCGAGCCAAGTTATAAAGTTTCATCACACTAACAAGCATATCAAGGGTGGTATCATACGAGTATCGTGCAAGCAAGTCATCACTCATCAAAAGGCTCATAGCTAATCACATCCTATCATCATATATTCTGCACATAACTATAAATCTCTTAGCACAACGGCGTAGAGATAAACATCAAAACACACATCTCAAAATAAAGCACTAGGGTATACTCACCACTAGGTTAAGAGATCAAGATAATGTCTACACTAGGCTCCATGTAAGACGCGGGTAGCTCATCTGAAGTATCTCCACAACTAGCTCGAATACTCTCATCAGGACGCTCCACCAAGGAATGATCGGCCTCAACATGGAGGTCAGAACAATCAAGAATGTGGCTAAGATCGAGAGCATATCGACGAAGCTGAGACACAAGAAAGACATCGTGCACTCCGACGAAAGACGAGGATAAAGCTAAGCGATAAGCTACCTCTCCAGTACCTCAAAAGGATCAAGGCTTGCCTATGATGTTAAAATGCCGAACCCCTCGGGTGGCGATACTCTCGAGTCTCGTCCATATGTGTGCTCCCACATCGAAGGTAATCTCGGTCCTTGTCAATGCCTCGGAACTCATGAACATGCTGCCAAAATCTAGGAGTGAACTGTTCATCTCTGTCGGGAACTATCCTCTCAAGAACTCCATAGAGCCTCAAAATCCGTCGGATGAACTCCTCAACTGGCCTCGAAACATGCCAAGTCTCTTCAATAGCGATGAAGTGCGCCACTCGCATATTTCTCTGCCTCAAGTCCTGGGACCGGTGGGTTATGGGCCCACTACGCTTCTACTGCGCCGCTCTAGTGCTAACCAACGAACCATTCTCTCCATGTCGTCGCTCGTCGAAAGTAGCACAAGGATACTAAGTTAACGGGGATAGGGGAGAGACAAACGCGGACAACCCGAATTCTCTACGGAACCAAACATAGACTAGAACTGATGACGACGAGACTGAAAGACAAGATCCCAACCCGAGAATGACAATAGTGCCCTTCTGGAATTCCATGAAGTTATAATTGCGGCAAGAAAAACACATATATATATATATATATATATATATATATCAATCAATCATGAAGCAAACTGGTCACATTAATACACACTAACATGTACCTATCTTGATGAATAACGACAACATATATTGGTAATAAGGAACATGATCGAGTTCTTCACGGATGTACGTATGAGACAATGTAGCCACCTATCATTCCTCAAGTAATAGACAAGCTCGGCATATTAAGAATCACATATGCATGAATTCAACAATAGATCTATGTGGTACAATCCAGGCAAAACATAGTAATATAACGGGTATCACATGTATGGTTGACTACTCATGTTCAACAAAATCCCAGAACATAATATATACCTATCATCATAATTAATCCAACTCCAAATCCGTACAAATCATGGAATCATAAATCGTTTTGAAATCCCTTTTTTATTTAATTATATAGCATCACATAAGAATTTAAATCACATATATCGAATAACCCAAACCGGGTTTAGACCAAACTCGAGTCAATGCCCAAAGAAAGGAGAGAACAAGCTCCGGCCAAGAACCCAGACCTAGTTTTCGTCGTGGCGAATTGGCCGCTCGCCACGGCAAAATCCAGTTCTTCATCCCTCGCGAGTGATGCCTCTCGCTATCGCGAAAAGCATCATTCTCTTCCTTTGTTCCTAGTCCTTGTTCGTCGCGACGACCATGGTTTCGCCACGGCAAAACAAGCAACTGTGAGCTCGCTTTTGATCTAAACTCGATCATTTCTTTCCCAACTACTCTCATCCTTTCTGATATTCTCCCCCGACCTTAAACAACATTTATAATAATAATTCCGAACATTAATATAACCAACAGTTGAGTAAACGTTTAAAATCACATTTTTAGATACCTCAAGATTTAATAAAGGATATGTAAATAATAATTAATTACTCATGTCAGATACACACATAGATAGGTCTTATCAATATAGAATATAGAATCCGATACTGAGGTTCTCGACGCGTCATAGCACTATAAAAGGAACACATAAGGGGGGGCACAATAACTATCACATCATACAACAACAAGGTCTACATGGCAAAGTACAACCAAAGATAATCGCCGAGGAACAAGTTTAACAATAAAACCATATTTCATGTATACTTGCATCCATCATGTCGTAGTATATAAACATGCAATGTGGCACCCAATTACTAATTAACATGTGACTCGCAAATATATAAGTTCAACAAGACAAGTATGGATTGACAATATATTCTAAGCAAAATTATAATGTGTGACATGGGCATGATTTTGACTATAATACGGGGCACGGAGTCGGATGAGGTACAAGCTACCAAAATACAGTAAGCATCACAAGAGCATCATATGGTAAGAACAATAATTTATGTAAGATACACATAATAGCACGTCATTAGTCATATTAAGCATGATACAAGGTTGTGGAGGCATACCATGATAACTGGATTATCAATACCAAACATGCTCAGATAGTCATAAGAACATATAAAGGGGAATATCATGGCTATCACAACATATGGCAAGAGTACTAGACGATGATACAATTTGTATATAGGATCATACAAGTCATGTATCCATGACACAACCTTACACCATATTAATAGTACCTGACAAGTTATAAATATAAGAAACAAACTACATCAAGTAACTTCACATAATACCATAGGGAGTGATAGAAGCTCAAGTAAGACTACCATCGCAACCAGCATCAATGCATATAGGGAGAATACAAGCAAGTGCAACAGGTGAATCATACACATGTCATAATGCAAAACATGATAATGCTCCTAAAGTGTCATGCTTCGAGAGACCAATATGCCATATTTACACATATAAAGGTAATCATGCGAGCGTCCTATAACTATCGTGGTGTGTGCATTCATGTAAAATGTGTAGAGGTATTGTCTCAAGTAAGGGTGTACCAAGGGGGTGTAACATATCCTAGTCATATCGAGATCATTAGAGTATGAGGTCAATGATGGCACGATGATCATCTAAGTTGCTACTAGACATTAAGATGCAAGGGAACAACATGACATTATGAATGCAATATTCGCATACGTAAACGAGACAATTAGAGTACATATGCTCATGATGAGTCACATTTTAGAACACATACATACTATATGGTAGTAATAGCATACACGGAATCTAAATACAAGGTGGTGTGTGAACATGTAGGGTGTCAGACTATTCTTTCTTAAAAGCAAAGAATGTCATGGGGCATGAAGGAGCAATATCACGAGATAAGTAGACCGGCATGATACTAGTCGGAATCACATAAGGCATAATGAGTATCGAGGTGTAACACCAATCATATTCCTAGGACATAAGAAACGAATGTCGATATTATCGGGGACCTATTTTAAGTAGGAGCATATCATAAAGCAAGTAGGGCATAAATGTACACAAGCCACAAGTCATGGGTCCTACAAGATACTAATGTCTCGATGAAAAGCGTAAAGGCGCAACATAGGAGACAGGTACATTTAACAACTTAGCACCAACATATACAAGAGGTCAAGACAATCATAACGCAATCATATGGAAGCAAGGAAGAAACATAGCGAGGGACAACATGACCCTAAGATAGTGTGACTTCACATATATACATGGATACAAGTCAATAAATATCGGTACACGTCATGTATTTAACACAATGATATGTCAAGTCATTCAACATAGCAATGCATCAAGTCATGTAAACATAGATAGGGCCACCATTATAACCAAACAAAGACTTCCAAGGGCAGTGTCGACTCATCCCCACAGACTCAAAACCCATTTCCCGTGGTATGCTTGTGTGACTCATTTCGAAAACATACAAGGGTACTCAAATTACTCCCAAAAGAAGATGGCGGAGTTCGTATAGAAGTTCATGACAAGGAAAAATCAATTGACCACTGTGAGAATTGACGAGGACGACCCCACAAAACAGCCCATCCCATAGACTCAGAACCATTCAATGTTTGACACTCTAGCACACTAACCACCTCGGGGCATGACCTATGGTGTCGCTCAAGTAGTCAACGCACACAACCCTAATTCCGGAATAAGATTAGATTCGCAACTCCATTTCCCATGAAAAGACGTCGATACAATAAGGAACGACTCGATCAGAACATCAAATCGAGACATGAAAGAAGATAAGGGGGAAATCAGAATGAAAGGAATAAACATCTCTCAACTATCACCAACCTTTAACCAAACTTCGTTGAACTAGAGATAAAACAAAATGGAAGGACACCAACAAGTGAATCATGGAGGAGATTGCTCTATAAGAAAGAAATTTCGACTATATCGGAAGAAAAGGCTCCCTCGGTTATCCCACTCACATAGAGATGCAACACTCAGTCTAAGTATATCAAAAGATTTCTGATTCTAGCATAATAGCACTCAGCACAAAATCAGTCAGTGACAATTATAATGATCTCCTTCGAGGGAGATTACCCTCAGGCCCAATTGTTATAAAACATGTCAAGCTATCTAATGTCGCTCTTCGAGGAGCGACTGACCGGAGGGGAAAATACCTCACGATCTCTACCTAACTCGCTACTCCAACCACCGCGGTGTAATTCCTTGGAGTCTTCCAGGCCAATCTGTAAAGAATAAGCTATATTTCGCCTACCCATTCCCTACTACATCCAATAGGAATGGTCTAGCGCCCTTCTACCCACTTGATCCCCGTTGATTGATTCCTCTTATTTAGTAGGCCGAGTTCACATTTAGTCCATTTGAGTTAGTCATATTAAGTTCATTTTGCCCCTTTATAACTCTTTTAAATCCTTTTGAAATTCGTGGGCGGTTTTCAAAACATACACCCGACCCTTGCGTACCTGAATTGCACAACCTCGCTCTGATACCAACTTTGTAACAGCCCGGATATAAATATCCGGGTTACGTTTCGAAGGTTGGATACCTTCGTCCGGATCTTGCAATTCAGGTACGAGTCGAGGTTTCAAACCTCTAAAAGATCAGTATTTAAAGCGGGGATTTCGAACACCAAAACAGTTGAAGGGCCATTGGGTATCCTTAACCTGTCCTAAAAGCCTAAGTCGCGTAAATTCATTTGAAGAAAAACGAAAAACGAAAGTAGAGTACCACTTGCCACGGCGAGGCCGGGTCAAACCAAAACAGTAGAACACAAGTCGGAAAGTACTTTAGCCAAATTAGTGGGTTAGTCCGGTTCTTCGCAATCGCTCGGGAGGATTCCCATGCCATAGAAATATAGAGCAAGCAAACCTAAAAACAATTTGTGCGAGCGGGGTCAAACCGAGTCCCCCCAATGCACTCTGTCCCGCAAGCAAGCATACACATATGATATACCTATAATAAAGATGGTCTAATGCAGTACGTAAATTTAAATCAAACTAGCATGCTCCTAGTTGAAATAATATGCAGAACAACTGTAAAGGCTCCCAAAGAATGCAAAGTGACATATCCCCATATCTCTGTATTTCCTGTACCCACTCCGAGGTAGGGCGCTCGGTCTATGCCGAACCATAACAAATATATTCCCGTACCCACTCCGAGGTAGGGCGCTTGATCTATCCTGAACCGTAACAGATATATATATATATATAGAGAGAGAGAGAGAGATCATACTCATCGACTCGATCGGGGACCAAAACGGTATAAAACACGAATGCCCCCATGACCCTAGCAAAGACTCTAAGACTCACAGATAACGGCCGTTCTATTTCGCAATCACACCAAGTATTCAGATGCTCATTCATGAGTGCAATCCTAACATGATACTACATGGCATGGTTTAATGCTTATGCAATACCTAGTACGTCATATAATCACAAGCATGAGATTTCTCTTTCGAATCTGAGTAAGACCATAAAGGAACTTACCTAGAGAAGCGCGGAATCCAAGAAATAATCAGCAATAGCAAACAATCCAATCGTGTCACAAATCACCTATCATATAATATAAGATGTGCATAAGTCTACGTCTAAGTCACACAAGGCGCCCCTAACTATCGCACATAAGTTCACATAACCATAGAATATCGCATCTTAACATTAATTCATCATTATCATCTCAACTCATCTCGTCATTCATCCTATACTATCTTATATATCATCTCATATCAATATCTCGTCGCACAGCATCATCATAACTCATCAGATATCATTTCAACTCATTATTATACCGTATATCGACCATTTAGAATCATGCATCATTATCTCATATATAAGTCATATTCCCAAGTTTCCCCAAACCCTTAAGTCTCAAAATAAGTCAATGCAATAATCAAACAATTCTTTTAAATCATACTTAGCCAAATTCCGACATTAAACATTTGAATCCTTAAACCAATTTCCCAAAATTATATTATTATTATTAAAATAATCCCGGCATATTGGTTTGAAAACAACATATCCTTTTGAGGAATATTTCCAAAACACAAGTTTAAAGATCATCACCAAAATAGCTTAACAACAACTAGGTTTTGTAAAATACCTTTTCGACACATTTTAGAAGATTTCAACATGCCTTTTAAGTAATTTAGCAAACAATATTTAAACCAAAATAAATCATTAAATCATTTCATTTTTAATAACCCATAACTATAAATTAACATTAGTATATCACATTAAATATATTTAAAACACGCATATAAAAATCATCATATAATAACATACTATATCTCAAATACTATTACTTTTAAAACACTTTACAATATATATACTAATTTCAGAAAATATATATTTGTCACAAAATCTCATAATAATAATAATAATAATGATAATGATCATAATAATAAAAATCTAATCAAATAACAATTACATCAAACCATATATACTAACATAACCATATAATATAGACATAACATAATAACAAAATAACATCAAGTAGCCCAAAAATAACCCCGCAGCCCAAAACCACACCTGAATCCGGATCCGGCCCAGAACCCGGCCTAGGGGGGGAACTAGATCAAATTTTAAGTGAAGCGAAAAAGGGGTTGAACCAAATAACAATTACATCAAACCATATATACTAACATAACCATATAATATACACATAACATAATAACAAAATAACATTAAGCTGCCCAAAAATAACCCAGCAGCCTAAAACCACACCTGAATCCGGATCCGGCCCAGAACCCGACCTAGGGGGGAACTAGATCAAATTTTAAGTGAAACAAAAAAGGGGCTGAACCGGCTCTGAATAAGAAAAAGAAAAGAAGAGAACCGACTCCCTTAACCGTTCCTTCAACCTCCTGTTCGACGGAGAGTGGGAAGAGATGAGAAGCTCCTCACTGGCAGCTGGATCTCATCCTGTCCACTCCCAAACTGACAAACGCTCCTCCCCCGACTATAACCCGCACATAGGATTTCAACAAGAGAGAAAAGAAGGGAAGGAAGAGAGCTTTCTCACCGAATGCCTTCGAAAACGGCTCCGGAGTACTCGAGGTCGATTTCGAGCCCGTCGATGGGAACATGGCTTCGTGCTGGGCCTAGGACGATGGGTGAGAGGTCAAAGGTACGCCTTTACGCAGATTCAATTCAGAAATGGAAGGATTGGAGTTTACCGTGCATGCTTTCAAGAAGTAGGGGAAAGGGCGATCTCGGGAAATCTGATGGCTTCGAGGGAACACCTGGGGCGGCTCCTGGGGTTCGTCGAGGCTCCTGGATGCTGCCGCTACTGCTCGGAGGAAGGAGGAGGAAGTGGAAGTTGTTGGGCGCTTGGAGCTTCGAAGCAACGACGGAGGTGGGCTCTCGGGAGGTGGCGCTGGGGCGCTCGTTGCTGTTTGGCCACATTCGAAAATAGAGGGAGAAGGTGGGTGAGGGGAAGAAAGTAAAGGATGTGAGTTTGTTTTTGGGGTCATTATTGGATTGTTGTCTACTGCTAGTCAGAGAAAAGGAAGGGAAACGGGGGAGAGGAGGTAGCTACCATTGGGTTGGCAAACAAACAAGAGTGAAGGTGGGGGTGAGCTGCAAAAGGCTTTTGGCGTGGGATCTGAGTGAATCAGAGAGGGGGGAGAGCTGCAATATATGGTTGTCTGCAATGTGGTTGGGGCAGGGGATGTCTTGCCAAAAATTAGAGGGGCAAGGGTGTGAGGGAAGGAGAAAGGAGGGTGGGTGTTAGTCCATAAAGGGAAAAGAAAACAAGATGCAAGAGAGAGTGAGAGATGCCTGGGATTTGGTGAAAGAGGACAAGGGGAGAGAAGGCTGGGAAATAGGCTCCCACGGCTTGAGAGAGAGAGTAAAAATAGAGGTAGGAGTGGTCCCACAAAAGAGACGAATTTGAAATCCCGACAATTTGAATTCAAAACCCGCTCGCTAACTCAAAACCCGACACTAGAAATTTAAGATCAAATTTTTAAATTCATTTTCAAACAATCGAAATTAAGTTAAATTTCCTCAAATCCGGAGCTCGAAAGCGGAATTAAAATCCGTTAACATTTAAATTTTAAAATGATGCCGGAATTATTCATAATGATTTTTAAATCAAAATTTATGCGCGGGAACGAGTTTTCTCCAACTTTATAAATCGGGTGGACAGGTTCATGTGTTACATGTCCCTTCTGCACATCAGTATGCGGAGATCTTCACCAAAGGATTGCCTACTCCACTTTTTACTTCTTTTCGTTGTAGTCTTACTATTCGCTCTCCTCACACTGAGACCGAGGGAGGATGTTAGCAGAGATTATTTTAGGATATTTTATATTTGTGCATATCCATTGTACAGTTACCATTGTATGCGGGTTTTTACCATAGCAATATATATACAAGAGTAGGCCTTTGAGATCCCTCAAGGGACTCAGTTATCCAACCACTTACAGAATTGCACGCGTTAGAATTGTTCCATGAATTGCTCCTAATTTGCCTACAATTTTGTTATGTTCAATAAACTCATTTATTCCCCTTATGACTTTTATAATCTGTAAGCTTCAAATGACTACTCCAGTTGATACCATCACTGACTTGGATGGTACGAATGATAAAATTTGTTCTAGTATTCAGAAATCAATAATCATATATAATAAAAAATAATATAATAGTTTAAAAATATCATACGTGAGCATGGATATCGCACTAAGAGCATGTCCAATCGCTTTCCTAAAACAATCTCCAAAATAGAGAATTATAAGTCAAATATTCTGAATATTTTTTGGTTTCATTCCAACTACTTCTCCATCATAGAATTTACCACAAAATATATAGAGTTTTCTCCAAATTTAGGGAACGATCTCTATATTTTCTGTAATGGGAAACTCTTGAACTAAAAATCATCTCAATATTATCCAAAAAATCAAGATGGAGAATTTTTTGAGCGTGATCTTAGAGCCTAAAAAGAGACAACTTTTGGTTTGATTAAAGGGAAACGAGTCTAAATAATTACACCGAGGAGTTTTGGGGAGCGCTTATTCTATTTTCCAAATTAGTAATCACAAATACTCCGTATTAAAAACAAAGGGTCAAAAAATAAGAACAAATGAATGAAAATTGTTTAGAAGTAATAATAAAACCCCAAAAACCAAAACCCCTCGTTTAAACGGGTATGTGCAAAAACAAAAAAGGTCCAGGGAGGGAGCCGGGCTCGGATGCCGGCCAAGTCAATAGGGAACCGCTAAACCGAAAAAGGAGACCACCCCTCCTAACTGTTGCAGACTGTATCCTGTGCGATCGAGTCCATCATAACAGTAGAGAATCGTCAACGGCCCCATCGAAGCTCCTCGGCGATTTCACCCCTCTGCTAGCCGAATGTGACGGCTTATCCGGCGCTGTTGGCCGTGTCGAATCTGACGGCTCTGAGGTTGGATTTAGCGAGTCCGGTAATGAAGACAGCGGCGAAGGGGATGAGCGGGACGACGGTGACGGCGTTGAAGCCATCGACTGCGACGACGGCGAAGATTCCGACTCCGATGAAGCGGAGAAATCCGGAGCGTCTGGTTGCTTTCTCTTGTTGCTGCTGAGAGATCCGCGTCTCCTCCTCAGAGCGTTGTCTCTTGCAGTAAAATGTTCTTTTAGCCGCTCCAGATCTGATAATTTCACCGGCTTCACGATGAAATCCTCCGCACCTTCCTCCAAACATCTGATATCGGCACAAATCGAATTGGATAAATATTTTATTTCAAATTTCAATGGCAGGTCGCCTGAAAATAAACAGAAATTCATGTATATGATTTGGGGAAGGAAGGGCTAGTACCTGTCGATTCGAGTATGAACATTTTCGGAGGACATGATTACAACAGGTATCTCTCTGAAAGCTGCGGATTCCTGCATACAAATCAAAGCAAAATCATTTTTTTTTAAAAAAAAATGAGTCAATTCATTTCGGAAGTGTATACTTTTCAGCTAACTAAACGCAAACGAGGAAAGGAAAACAGAGAAATGGGAGATGGATTGAAAACCTTGATCTTCTTGAGGAGCTCGTAACCAGTCATGCCAGGCATACAGTAATCGGTGATAATCAGATCTACCTTGAGTCCTTCCACAGCAGAGCCATGATTCTCAACCTCCTCATCCAGTCCAAGGAATTGCAAGGCGCGCCTCCCACTATCCACCGCCGTAACTGTAAACAGCAAAAAATCAATTGAAGAAATCTGAATTTCACAATCCAAAAACGAAACATTCACAGAAGAAGTACATACAGAGCCGAAGAGGTAAAAAAAAGGGGGGTGGCGATGAATACCTTTACAGGAATATATTTTCAAAAGCCTCTCGATGACTTTGCGATCAACAAGGCTATCATCGACGGCCAGAACATGAGTTTCCTCTCCCTCCTGCAAGCGCGGCAAATCAAATCCAGATCCCTCCGACCACCGGGAAAAAAAGCTGTTCATCGCCATCATCACAATCAAAAAAACTGTGGAGATTGAGGTGGTGGAAATATGCGAAGCAAAGGCGTGGCTAGGGTTATATAGGTACAGTAAGATCGGAAGTGGAAATGGAAATGGAAATGGAAATGGAAATGGAAAGGGGGAAAGTGGTTCGGAAATGTCTCTCAAATCCGCCTTTGCTTTAATTCATACCTGTCTCTCTCGCTCTCTCTCTCCTTTTAAAGCTGGTATAATAAAAACGAAACAGGGACAGCAAGGTCTAGCTCTGTGAGTGCAGAGGAAATCTGGGGAAATCTTGCCACTTTATGAAGCAATGCATGAGGGGGAGGAGGAGAGAGAATGAGACAGATAGAGACGGGGAGATTCTGAAATCCACTTCGGTGAGATCTCCAAATCCACAGTCCAAACCAAAACCAAGGCAATGGCCCCTTCATTCTCCCCACCTTCTCTCTTGTCTCCTTTCTTACCGTTTTCTTCTTTCGTTTCGCGAGATGGATTAGAAGGGGAGTTTATCGTGGAGGGTTATCTGTGTTGACCGGGAGGTCAAAGGAGGACCCGCCGTCAAAACTTTTACGTAGGAGTAAATGAAATCAGGATTGACGGGTAAGAGACGTCCAACCGGACGCCCAGTCGTTTTTTCCACCCGGCTTAATGGGTGACCGGTGGCTTTAACTGTGCTCGTTACAGTAATTTTCTTCTTTGTTACTGTTCCACCAGGATAATATTTTACCTGCTAATTTTTACTATTTTTACCATTAATTACTGCGGTATATTGCGGTGAGTTAATTACGCATAACCGAATCCACCGTTGTATGGTGCGGTGGATAGGGGATTGCCACAAACCACCGTTGTTTGGTGCGGTAGAATCACATGGAATGGACTAGACCGGATCGTCAGGCCACCGCATCAGGTTACAATGGATTACTGTTAACCCTGATTAAATATATAAAAGTAATTATGGCCTAATTAGTACCCACTGCTAGGGGTGATATACGAGCAAACGAGCTCGACTATCTGGTGTTCAAGCTCCATATGGAAACGAGCCCAAGCAAGTACTTGAGCTCGACTCGCGAGCTAAGAAGGGTGCTCGAACTCGAGCTCGTGAGCTCGTTTACACTCTAGCCGATCTCGGGCTCGTGAGCTCGTTTACAATAGGCAATTTAGCAATGAACTTCACATTTACACTATAATCCTATAATCTACTTCAGAAAGTTTGCAAGTTTGCAAGTTTAAACACAATAATCTACATCATATACACTGTAATACACTATAATCCAATAAATCTACTTCACATGGTTTGCAAGTTTAATCACAATAATCTACTTCCCATATACATTGTAATCCCCTAAACTAAAATTCACAAATTAATCACTAAAATCCAAATCACCTATGTACAACAAGGAGAGATTGGGCGTATACTTGTTGTGGATTAGCGATCGAACAAATCAAGGAGAAAGAGAAGCAACATAGATGTACAAATGAAGAAGAAGGCTCAACGGAAATTGAGCTCTGCCATTGATGAACCTCAGATGAAAATCAAGAAGTTCTGCTGGTCTGAGTCCACTCCCCCTTTTATACAACAAAGCAGGCCAAGACCACATTTGTCGCAGGCGCAACGGGAAGATGAGAACAACAACGAGACAGAATCATGGCGAGAAAGAATCACACAATCATGGCGGCACAGCGAGCTGAGAGCGGGAGGCCAGTGCGACATGCGATGACAGCAGCAACGTCAACAGAGAGTGTAGAGAGATGTGAGCGGAGAGAAGAGGTTCGACCTCGAGATCGACAACCAGAGATGGATGAGAGATAAGAGCGGAGACGACTAGAGTGGAGCTTCTTAGCTAGCGGCGCCGGCGGTCAGCGAGCGACGAGACCAGAGGAAGGAGAAGATGAGTGCGGAATCGAGAGTGCCTGCGTCTGAAAGAGGCGGCCAATGTGATTGTGGGGGGAGGGCAGGGTAAAATTAACCTAGGGGTAAAAACGTAAATAAACATAAAATTAACCTAGATGGATTTGGGGAGGGACGGACAACCATATGGTTATGGGTTTAATTTTGACCTAGGGGTAAAAATGTAAATGTACCTAAAAACGAGCAACCGAGCCTACTCGAGCTCGACTGTGAGCTCGAACTCGGCTCGTTTTCAAATTCGAACGAGCTCGAGCCGAGCTTTTTCCGAGCCGAGCTCGAGCTACTCGACTTGAATATCACCCCTACCCACTGCAAGTAGCTGTGGTGAGTACTTCACCAACCTCCATCCTTTGTAATTGTATGCCCTTCAATTAATTTTTCCCGGCAAAATCCAGCCATGTTCCCATGACAACCCACTCTCCTGCTATACCAAGATCCTCTCCATTGATCGCGCCACAGGTTTTTCCGACGTCCTTGCCAAACTCGTCGCGCCAAGGCTCGCCGGGACATCCATTGAGGTCAGCTCGTTGTCCGAGAGGACGAGCTGCTGGAGGGTTAGGTGTGCGAATAAGCTCATCGGGACCGGGTCGGTGAGCCCTTTGCAACTTAAATCAAACACTTGCAGATAGCCCATGACTACCAACACTTGGAGCTCCATCCTTTTGAGAGAGACGAGGTCATGGAAGGAGGTGGGGACAGCCGAACAGGGCCCTAGAGGGAGTTGTCGTCGAGGAAGAGCTTCTGAAGGGAGGTGAGGGAGCTGAGTGAGGCAAGGAGGAAGTCGAAGAGGGAGTTGTGGGAGAGGCGAGGCAAATGAGGCGGGTGAGGATGTGAGGTCAAAGAGGGAGTCTGGATGGAGCCGGAGAAGAATAAACCATCGCAACAAGTTGCGGTGGGATTTATTAATTTACTTTTAAATATTTAATTCCACCGTACCGTAGTGCAATGGACTTGAAATGGTTCGAATACCAGAGCAACTCCACGCTCCACTGATGTATGCTGCGATGTACGCTATTAGGGGTTATTAATTCACCGAAGCATGGTGCGATGGTTGGCGGTGGAAATAGTAAAAATTAGCAGTGAATATATCATTATCGTTGTTCCGCTGACGGTGTGGTGAGAATGGTAATAATAACATAACTAAAAATAATAGTAAAAATGGGGTAAAAATGGAAAGTATTCAACTAGACTCTTTTAACTTCGATTTAGATAAAATTTATTTTTCGGATAAAAAAAAAGATAAAATTTATTTTAGGTATTCTATCTCGAAAACCTTGATCAAAGTCTCTAAAATATGTAGCATTTGTAATTATTTTATATAAGGATTTAGTAAAATTTATAAAATATATTATATACTTTAAGATATAAGTTAGATAAATCGATTGAAAAAATATTAGAGATACTTTAAAGAGAAGGTAAATGTTTTAAAAAATTGGCGAATCTAATTAAAATAACCCAACTTTTAAGGGGGTGTTAAAAATATATCTCAATCTTTCAAATGTAAGATAAATATCCCGACCTTTATAAGTGATGGTAATATAATATCCCAATGATTTCTCTCCAATAAAATTCTTATTTTTTGTATTGTATTACTCATGTATTTTCAATTCAAATAAAACATACTGTATAAAATTAAATTAGATGAGTTTAAAAGTTTATTTAATAAACTTTCGTAGTTTTAAATTTAATTTGTACCTAACTTTTTATATCATTTTTTAAATCAATATCTATAACAAGCCAAATAAAAAAAATGTAAAGCAAAATAACATATTTTCAATTAGTAAATGATTAGCTAGTGATTTATCTTATCAAAACTGAAGAATATTTTGCCAATTATAAACTTTATGTTACTACGAAATTGAAATAAAAATTTAATTATTTAGATTATTCAATGGTGTTCATTTATATATAAGAAGTAAATTATTATTATTAAAAAATATATAAAAGAATGTAATTTTTTTATTTTTTATTTTTTCTTAAATCCAAAATAAAAAAATTAAGATAAACTTAAAAACCAATCTAATTTAATATAATAAACTTGAATGATATTTTACACAATCAAGATATTGAAAATTATATTTTAAATATTTACTTGTTTTATTATATTTGTTTTGATTAAATTTAATTATAATCTATAAAAATGTATTAAATTGAATGATATTTTTTCGGTTACAAAAGAGACTTTTATTTTTTTTTAAATTATCATGACAATCTAGACTATACTTTGTATAATTCGAGCATTAAGATCCAAGGGCACGCTTGTGAATATGATCATTATTTTTTGCCACATATGTGCCATGTAAGCATTTTTGTGGGGAGAAAATTTTGGGATATTATATTATCATCCCTTAAAAAGGTTGGGATATTTATCTTATATTTGAAAGGTAGGGACATATTTTTAATACCCCTTAAAGGTTGAGATATTTTAATTAGTTTCGCCTAAAAAATTTAACCGGTTGAGAATTTGATATTTTCACTCGAAATCCAATTGTATTTCCATTCAAGAATTTATTTATAAATCGCAAGATAATAACAACTCAGTAAGAATAAAAAAACCAAAAATTATTTTAGATATTGCTTAAAATTAATCGCATGTAGTTTGCGATTAATTTTAACGTGACTAATTAAAAAGTTTTAGAAAAAATTAATTAAAGCTAATCGCATACCACTTGCGATCCGTATATGACTAATTAATTAGTACATGTTTCTCTGATTAAAAAAAATTAGTACATGTTTCAATTAATTAATATGGATTGAAAACCAAACTTATCTACATTTTAATCTTATCTTTGACAAATTAAGTGATCGTTTGGATAAATTTGGGAAACTTCCTATGAATTTAATTTATGAAAAAGTAAGTTTTTGGAAATTGAATTTCCTATAATTTAAGAAAACATGTTTGGATAAGTTTAATTTTTTATAAATTAAAATCCTGCATTTTATTTGGTTGAATATATGAACTTTCATGAGAATTTGCGTAAAATTACTTTTGTAACCCTTATTTAATATGGGTGCCTTTTTAAAAAAATAAAATTTTAATCTAAACACATGTATTGAAATTTACGTTTTGAGTTACTTCAATTTCTGGATTTTTGTAATGTAATCCAAACGAGCACTAATTTAAACTTCTTTTATTAATTAACATTAATGGAAAATTACTAATCACAAGTTGGTGTAGTGATTGTGGGACTACACCCCATGCCAAGAAGTTCGAAGTTCGAATACCATTGGAAATATGGAGACACTTGTGAGTGGGATGGTCAACCTATTAAATGGACCAATCAATACCCGATCTAAATGTAGAACGTCTGAGCCGATCGAATTAGACTAAGATAAGAAATTGGTTTTCATTCCATGTATATAATTTTAGGTAGACACCAATTTTAATTTCTGGTGGAAATAATGAATCATAGGGGTCGACATGGGACGGGACGGGACGAGATTGGGGTAATCCCGCATCCCGTCCGACGTATATTTTGCGGGACGTGATTGAGACGAGATTGATTTTTTTTAAATCCTGCCGGGTCTTATCCCTCACGGGACCGGATGGTACGGGATCAGGATTGGACGAGATTTGTCCCTCATAAAAAATAATTAAAAAACAATTCAATTAACTTAAAAAAATAGCAAGTAGAAATGTGAAAATTAAAGTCTGTGTTTACCAAAAAAAAGAAAAAAAAAGAATACATAATTAAAATAAGTAATTAGTAGTAAAATACAGTAAGTGAATTTGAAACAAAATATAGTCAGAAAAATAGCAAGTAAAAAAAACAAAATACAGTAAGTACGTAAGAAATATTAATGTTTTATTATTATTTTAAACTTTAGGCTTAAATAAATATTAAGGTATAATATACATATATTATATGTGTTTATTAATTTTAATTATATATATAATTTTTAATATATATGCGGGACGGGATGAGATTTTGGGGATGCGAACTCTTCGTCTCACGTCCCGTGTCCCGTCTCGCGTAATTTTTACGGACGGAATCGGGACGAGATTGAAATTTTTTTTTCTAAATCCCACCGAAATCGAGACGGAATCGAAATAGGATGCAGAACGGGACAGGATTTGCGAAATTTGTGTACCCTCATCAGAATCGCATAGCAGAAGTAAGGGAACCGGGCGGTGGTTCAGGGAAATCGTGGTTAGCGGATAATCCTCCCTCGGGATTTTGATTTTGATATTTTTAATTGTTTCAGATTTGGACAACGAAAAGAGCAAGAGTGTGAAAAGGAATAATCAACAAAAAGCCAACATTGCCAATGGATTTAGTGGGGTCAGCTGGTCCCCACAAATCTTTCCTATTGGGTCCACTTTATTTATGTTTTCCTCCTCACCCTTGCTTTTTGCCTTTTTAGTTTGACAATTCGGATTCCATATATACATAGTAAATTAACGTCAAATCTGACATTGTAACAACGTCCAATTTGACGTTGTAATAAAGTCAAATTCGACGTTGTAATTAAACCATGATTTTGCCTTTTGATAAATAAATCAGACGTTGTAACAACGTCCAATCCGATGTTTTGCAAGCTGAAAGCCCAATGGGTTCGATCGGGCTTAGCAATGGCGAATTGGACATTGTAACAACGTCCAATCCGGCGTCGTTACAATGTCCAATTTTTTTCCAGTCGCAAAAGGACGGTTCGAGCACAACGCCGGATCTGACGTTGTTACAACGTCGGATTTGACGTTACGTTGTTACAAAGTCATATTGGACGTTGTAGGCCCAGTAAGTTTAGCAACCCCTATAAAAGTGCCCGACCCGCCCCGTTCTGTCCTCAAATGCACAACGTTGAATAGTAAACTTTAAAGGACCCGGCTGAGAAGAAGTTTCAGCGCTTTGTGAAGATGCTTCAAGGGCTCAATGTAACAATTCCATTCACTGAAGCTCTTCATGAGATGCCATCATATGTAAGGTTCCTTAAAGACATACTAGGTAAGAAGTGATCAATTGCTGAGATCGCAGAGGAGTGTAACAAGTTGGAGCTACCAGAAAAGAGGGCAGACCCAAGTAGGTTTTCTATCATTATAGCCTTAGGTCAACACCGATTTAATGCATTATGTGATTTAGGGGCTAGTGTTAGCGTTATGCCACTAACCATATGGTCGAAGGTAAAGATTGGTGCCCTAGAGCATGTGGATGCTAAACTTTTTATGGTGAACAACATGGTGGTCATTCCAACAGGCATGATGGATGATGTGCCAGTGCAAGTAGGTAAGTTCTTTGTCCCTGCTGATTTTCTAGTTGTTGATATGGCAGAGGACCCTGTTTGTCCAATTATTTTAGGAAGGCCCTTTTTAGCAACCATTGATGCCAACATAAGCATAAGGAAAGGATTACTCTCATTCACCATTAGTGATGAGGTAATAGAGTATGCCTTCAACAAGAGAGTAAAGAATAATGAAGGGCCTATGGAGGTAAAGTTAATCAAAGGTGTCTACATCGCATGCGGGGAAGCTAAGGTAAGAAATATGACCCCCGAAGAGTTAGAGAAGAGGGCTATAAAAGCCCAAGTGGAGGAAATCGTGGCAATCTTGAACGAAGGAACAAAACCACCACTCGAAATCGACCCAGGTAAGTCGATATCGACTAACAATTTTCAAGATTCTGTGCCAGGTTTTAAGTATGGGGTCGATGTCGGAAAAGACCACTCGAAATCGAGTATAGTGGTCGAAATCGACCAAAACCCTAAGCCAACATCGATTGAACCAGCTGCTGAAGGAGGAAAAAGTCACTCGATATCGAGTAACGCTAGTCGAAATCGAGTAGAACATGTCGAGTCGAGTTCCTTCACATCGACAGAACCAGCAGGAGCAGAACAGAGGTCGATATCGAGTGACTCTGGTCGATATCGACTGGACCCTGAGACGGAAAAGGAAAGCTCCGAGAAGGTAAGCCAAGGTACGAATTCCTCTTTCTCGATTTCAATAAAGGATTTATCTCTATATGGGAGAGGTTTTCCTTGGTATGTGCGCTTGTGCAGGGTATCCAGTGATGATCCGAGCAACTACGAAGTAGGAGATAAGTTGTATGTCTCCAAATCAAAGGATCATTGGTTTCCGAGTAGGTTCAAAACAAAGAAGATGGGTCCCTTTACAGTGAACAAGATCCAGCTAGGTGGGATGCAGCTGCGAGACAAGAATGGAGTGCTGTTTGAGGCCTAGGCTACATGGGCTCTACAGATGCCGCCTTAGGAGCATGAAAGAAGAAGTCCTTATTTCAATTATAAAAATTACAGATTTTAGCCCGTAATTTTTATTTGAAATAATATTATAAGGTGCATCTATAAGATTACAAAATGCAACAAAATATGCTACATCACATTTCTTGTCTTTATTTGAAAAAGTGAAAAATATGAGATTACAAAATATAAAGTGAACAAATAATACAATAAAGATTATTATTAATAAATGTGCATTTTCCTAATGTAAAGTAAGTTTCCTACCAAATATTTTCTTTATGGGTTGCTATTTTTATGGCGATTTTGTACTTTAATGCGACATGTGTCATTAAATGCCTATTAGCTCAAAATGGTATAACGATGTGCCCATGCACAAAGGTCCGAGTTCAAAATCCCACATAGGCTATTTATGGTTGTCTTCTTTTTATTCCCGTTCATGAATAAGATTATAAAGTGCAATAATAAATGATAACGTGTATAAATAAGATGCTAAAATGCATATATAACATTATGGTGTGCAAATATAACATTGTGTTGTGCAAATATAACATTATGTTGTGCATATCTAATAATATAATGTTACGTTGTGCACATATAATATTATGTTGTGCGAATATAACATTATGTTGTGCAAATATAACTTTAAGCTGTGCAAATATAATATTATGTTGTGCAAATAAAATGATAAAGTTTGAGAATAAAATGATGGTGTATGAATAATAATAATATTAAGTGCATGAATAAGATTAAGAAGTGCACAATTAAGATTATAAAGTGCATAAATAAAATGATAAAGTGCATAAATAAAATGATAAAGGGCATAAATAAGATTATGAAGTGCACACTTAAGATTATAAAGTGCATAAATAAAATGATAAAGTGCACTTTGATTTATTAGTTATGCACTTTAAACCCCGATTAAAATTACGGGTTAAAATCTGTAATTTTTTCAATTGAAATAGGGCAATATTTATAGAAATGAAAGTATGGGGAGGTTTTTTTTTGTAATTTTAGCATCTCCTAATCTCCTTCCTCCTCCCGTGAGTTGCTACAGTACCAAAAGAAATCGCATGCCAACAATTTGCATGAAAGAAACAAGCAGAAATTCATGCAATTAGGAAGATGAAAATGGGCAATTTTCACTTATCTCAAATTATAAACCAATAACACATTTAATATACATATCACCATAATCAAATCTATAATTTCCCATTAATTTATACTCATGCCAATTTATGAATAAGGAGATAAATTACATCAAGCAGTCGAATATGCAATTTATCGAAATTGACAAGGAAATTGGCCACAGGGCCGCATTCGACACCGAAGAATTAGGAAGGCACGTCAAAAGAATCACAAAACACGCAAAGGGCGTTGAACGAAATCACTTGCCTTAACTTTCGATGATCGGCTGACGACAACAAGGCGAGATTTTAGCACCTATTGAATCCAACGGAAAAAGGAATATTTAATATTGATATTTTATACAATTAACTTTACTTAACTCAATTTGAAATTGAATTAATTCTATAAAGTTAAATATCTATATCAATATGAATTCCTTGGGAAGCGGGATCCGACGTGGGTGCTTCGAGATTTCTTGGTTTCGCTGAAACGGGCAAGAATCGAACAATTTAGAAATATTGGCTGCTTAACTTAATAAATAATTCACTTAGGGCCAAAAACGAAAATAGTATAGAAATAAGGGACGTTTCTATAATTTATTCAAAAGAGATTAAAATCTCTGTTTTCTTTCTTCTTTAAACTCACGTACAACGAAGAAAAGGAAGCTCCTCCCTCGGAGGTGCTGACTCAGTGGCGGATCTAGAAATTTTTGTAAGGGGGGGCTGAAATTTTTTTTTTCGAGAAATGACGGTTTAATTGAATTCTCAAAACTTTGTCTTTATAATCACAAGGGTTGCTCTTTTTTATACATTGATTTTTAGTAAAATTTATTGTAAAAATGCTTTAATCTGCCAAATCTAGGAACTTTCAGATAATGAGGTTCAACAATTTTGCAATATCAACCCAAAACTACCCCATAAATGATCTTTTTATATTGTATACATTGAGCTTCAGTAAACTTTACTGTCAAAAAAGATTGAAGCTTGAAGCAAATACCTTTGAGAAGAACATGATGAATGATAGGAGAGGTGTAATTCTGCAGGCCTTGAAAAGGGTAGAGTTGATTATAAACCAGAAAATGCCCGCTTGCTTATTTGGTGTGTGATGTTAGTATTTACAAAGTCTAATCAAAACTCAAAATCAAACCCTAATTTCACAAAATTTATTTCTCACAAATCACAACCCCTGATCTAAATTTCCCCAAATTGATTCTCAAATCCACAAATTCTAATCTAAATTTATTCTCACTCAATCAATTGAATTGAACTTAAAAAAGAGCATTTTTTATGTGTAAAAAAAAAGATAAATTTCCCCAAATTGATTCTCAAATCCACAAATTCTAATCTAAATTTATTCTCACTCAATCAATTGAATTGAACTTAAAAAAGAGCATTTTATATGTGTAACAAAAAGATGCAAAATCTGGGGCTAATGGGATTCAAAATCTGCCAAATCTAGGAACTTTCAGATAATGAGGTTCAACAATTTTGCAATATCAACCCAAAACTACTCCACAAATGATCTTTTTATATTGTATACATTGAGCTTCAGTAAACTTTACTGTCAAAAAAGATTGAAGCTTGAAGCAAATACCTTTGAGAAGAACATGATGAATGATAGGAGAGGTGTAATTCTGCAGGCCTTGAAAAGGGTAGAGTTGATTATAAACCAGAAAATGCCCGCTTGCTTATTTGGTGTGCGATGTTAGTATTTACAAAGTCTAATCAAAACTCAAAATCAAACCCTAATTTCACAAAATTTATTTCTCACAAATCACAACCCCTGATCTAAATTTCCCTAAATTGATTATCAAATCCACAAATTCTAATCTAAATTTATTCTCACTCAATCAATTGAATTGAACTTAAAAAAGAGCATTTTTTTATGTGTAAAAAAAAGATAAATTTCCCCAAATTGATTCTCAAATCCACAAATTCTAATCTAATTTTATTCTCACTCAATCAATTGAATTGAACTTAAAAAAGAGCATTTTATATGTGTAAAAAAAAGATGCAAAATCTGGGGCTAATGGGATTCAAAATCTGCCAAATCTAGGAACTTTCAGATAATGAGGTTCAACAATTTTGCAATATCAACCCAAAACTACCCCACAAATGATCTTTTTATATTGTATACATTGAGCTTCAGTAAACTTTACTGTCAAAAAAGATTGAAGCTTGAAGCAAATACCTTTGAGAAGAACATGATGAATGATAGGAGAGGTGTAATTCTGCAGGCCTTGAAAAGGGTAGAGTTGATTATAAACCAGAAAATGCCCGCTTGCTTATTTGGTGTGCGATGTTAGTATTTACAAAGTCTAATCAAAACTCAAAATCAAACCCTAATTTCACAAAATTTATTTCTCACAAATCACAACCCCTGATCTAAATTTCCTCAAATTGATTCTCAAATCCACAAATTCTAATCTAAATTTATTCTCACTCAATCAATTGAATTGAACTTAAAAAAGAGCATTTTTTATGTGTAAAAAAAAAGATAAATTTCCCCAAATTGATTCTCAAATCCACAAATTCTAATCTAAATTTATTCTCACTCAATCAATTGAATTGAACTTAGAAAAGAGCATTTTATATGTGTAAAAAAAAGATGCAAAATCTGGGGCTAATGGGATTCAAACCAAGGTTGTGAGCCTCCGTACTCCGTGTCCTAACCACTAAGCCAATGCGTCTTTATGCTCTCATTGAACTTTACTTGTATATATTACAGAAACGACAGATGTATAAAAATATACATACACCTTTTTTTTAGGTTGGGGGGGGGGGGCTTCAGCCACCCCGAGCCCCCCGTGGATCCGCCTCTGTGTTGGCTCATGGCAGGCGGCGATCGGGAACGATGATCGGCATGGCGATTGGCGACGGCAGTAGGAGGCGATGGGCAGCAGCAATCGAAGGCGACGCGATGGGTAACGACGGTGATGGCGATGGAACTACAGCGAAGGTCGGAGGCGGATGAAGCGAGGGCTCGACCTGCTGTCCTGGGAGTGCTTTCGGCGAGGGCTAGGCAGCGGCTGCGGTCCCGGTAGCTCAGGTCAGGTCAGATTTAAAATTAGGCCCATTTTCATTTTAAGGATATTTTCATTTTAAGGACCATTTTCATTTTAACCACACCCTATATATATACATTCTATATAGAGGATGAGTCATGTGTTCCTATCCCTTATGGCATTAAATGTTAACAGATCTGGGCCATTGATTGAATAAAATTAGTGGTTGAGATTATTTGTCAATTTTGGTTTTTTTCTTGAATTAAAAATTAATGAGACCCACCTCTTTCCTTATCCACTTGCTGAATTACGTGCGCGTTTGTTGTACATTTTTTTGTGGCGTAACGGTTTTTTGGGGTGGGGTAACATTGTTTTTTTCTGTGGTGCATTGTTTGAACTATTCGATAAGGTGATATTAAATATTCTCTAACTTATAGTTATTATTCGTGTGTAAAGAGGAGTTATCGTTTAGATAATAGCAAAATGGTCGGTCAATTTTGAAACTATTCACTAGGTTAATAGTAATTATTCGCTAAATTGATCGTTATTATTCATCTATAAAGAGGAGTTATCATTTAGATAATAACAAAAGTGTTGGTCAATTTTACAACTATTCGCTAAGTTGATAGTAATATTCGTTAAGTTGATAGTAATTATTCACTAGTTTGAAAGAGTATGTAAATGTAATTCTTGATTTCCCACCTCAATTAACCACATACATATGTACGCCCCGATAGCAACGGAGATCATAACTCCTTCATAAGCTCCGTGCCGTAGCCTGTCATCCACTTCTCCCCATCCCCGCTACACACCCACGATGACAATGTTAGGTGAATGGCGTCGTTTGTAGAATAAGTTGGAGACAAAAATACAGATATGGGGTACCTTCCCATCCACTGGGCTAAATCATCGTTGTCGTACATGGATACAAGTCCCAGCTGAATCGCGTCCGCGCTCGCGACAACACCCTTCCCTTTTTGGCCTCGCGGTTTCTTTGCGGGGGGCATGTCTTCTCCATCACATCCCGGAGCCTGCCTAGTCTTCTTGCCTCGCACACCCTCAACTTTTACAGCCTCAGAGATCTGACAAATGCTTAGAAAGTTTAAAATCTCATTACGAGATTTGGATATCTCATGTCACCCAACTAAGTCAACCATGTCACTTAGCTGCAATACCCTTGTCACATTAACTAATACAGATTTATATAATCGACATTCCTAGATTTTTTAACCCGTGTCACCAAACTAAATAAACCCTATCACCCAACAGCAACAACCTCGTCACATGAACTAACAACAAACAGTTTCATATATGACATTCCCAAATTTTTTTTAACCTATGTCACTTAACAGTAAATACCATGTCACCTAGCAAAATACTTACCTCCTCATCCTGTCATTTTGGTGGCTGGTCATCCCTTTCAGGTATACCCTCCGTCTCCCCGCCTTTGTGGTCATTGTCCTCAGCCTCCCCATCTTTGTTCCTTGCTAAATCGTAGCCTCAACATCCATGTCCGGGTCCTCTCCACCCTCCCCCCATCCTTGACAAGCACCTCCACATCCTCCTTCTTGCTAACATCTTCGACACCATCCTTTCGACGAACCACAAGAGCTTACCTTATCACCTTTTCCTTGTAGGGGCTTCTCCCCAGCTTCAGGTGCAATCGTTGTAACCACATCGGCATGAACGACTTGAAAAACAAATTCAAACTTTAAGTGGATCCCTGATTTCCCGTGTCACTCAACATAAAACACACCATGTCACCCAAAAACAAACTTACCTCATCATCCTTTCATGCCCCCCCACCCCTTTCATTTTCATCGAAAAGTTTGTCTTCAGCTCCATATTTCCCAACATCACCCTCCTTCTCTGCATCAATGTCAAAAGAAGCGCTATCATCCCTTTCTCTTTCTTCCTCGGCTCTTACCATCCCTTTAGCAACCCGCAATCCATTGATGACCTCCTCCAACACTTTCATCTGCAAGGATTAGGTTTTTAACATCACTCATACGAACTAAGGTGAACAAAAGCGTTCAGAAAACAACATCAGCTGACCTTGGTATGTCAAAACTCATTTATAATTCAGAAACAAACCCAATTAAAACAGAAAACGACATTGTTGTCAAACAACCAATGAAATTGAAATAAAAAATAAGATAATGACATCAAAGGGAATATGTGGTATTCGTAGGACTATTCAAATTCATATCAGATTCTAATCGTCGCTTAATTTCAAATCGAAATGATTAGGACAGTATCCACAATATTTACGTGTCACCTTGAAAATGTCACGTGTCAGAAGTCCATTTACCCTTGTCACCTAAGTTATGCAGATTCTGCAGAAAACGAAGATATGCGAATTAATGAATGACGTACTTTCCCATCCAATTCGAAACCCATGTCACACCATTTCTCTTTCAATCAAAAAAATTTCAAATCAAACATGGCTCAAACCTCAATCGTCCTTCTTCAATTGCCCGCCAAAACATCCCCATATCCCAATTTCAACTCTCACCATTGCCACCCTCTTCGACCTTCCTAAACCCTAACTGCAGATTTCTCCTAACCATACCCGAAACCACCCTCCTCATCCTTCAATCTCACCCACCATTGTCACCCCTCCACAACCCATCACTTAACCCACCATTGCCCTTCAATCCCTAAACCTCATTGCAACTCCTTCACCCACACACCCAAAACCCCACGTTCGCACAAAACGGAGAAGAGAAAGACTGATTTTAGGTTGATGGAGAGGGGGTGTACCTTTATAGTCCGGCGGCGGCGTTCTTCGCTTCTCCTCCACACTCCGACATAGACGGATCTTCTCCGGCCTCCTCTCTTTCGAAATCGTCGTTCATTCCCCTTTCCTTTTCTTTCGTTTGAAATGAAGAGAGAAAACTGAAATGGAGAGAGAGTATGATTCTGATTTTTTTGACCACCTTTTCCTTGTTTCCTTTCCTTTTCCTTTTTTATTTTGGCACCTAAACCCCCTATAGCTAGTTGTGCCACCGGGACTTTTTTGCCAAATTTTGGGATTTGGATTACTTTTGCAAAATTTCAAGGAAGGGTGCTATTTGTGCAAAGTTGAGCAAAAAGTGGTCTATCTATGACCATTCTCTCTCTCTCTCTCTCTCTCTCTATATATATATATATATATATGCATAGAGGGAGTATTACACAATACAAATATTTTTTTAATATTTTATTATTAAAATGTGCATATATATATATGCATAGAATTATTTTAATATTTTTTAATATTAAAATGTGCATAGAATTATTTTAATATTTTTTAATATTTTAATATTATTTTAATATATGCATATATATATGCATAGAATTATTTTAATATTTTTGAATATTTTAATATTAAAATGTGATTAAAAATAAAAAGCAAATATTATGGATTAGAGGGAGTATTACACAATACAAATAAATTTAAAAGTTGATTTGAAAATGAAAGATCAAGTGATTGTAATTATAAAATGTAAGAAATTGGAATCTCCATAAAAAAATTAATCGTATATAATTATAAATCAATCGGGTCAAAATTACCGGGTCAATCGAGTCACCGGGTCTAAACCCAGATGACCCAAAAAATTACCGGGTTTTTGGGTTCGGATAAGAAAAAATTTACGGGTCAAAATCTACGGGTCTTGACCCAAAAATTTTCGGGCGTTCGAGTCGGGTCGGGCTTTGAGAGGTCTACCCGTTCGAGTCGGGTCAGGGTTTGAACCATAGAAAACTTGGCTATGGAGAAGAACGTGTGGTTGTAATCACGGTCTTTAACTTGAGTATAATCCTTAGCGACGAGCGTAGCTTTTAAGCTATCTACTTCCTCAGTCGGCATGTATTTCACCTTGTTCATCCACTTGGATCCAATGGCTAGCAATTACTTAGGGCATGTTTGGCATGCACAATTTCTAATTTAGCTTAAGATTATAATCTACCATAAGATTATAATCTACCATAAGATTATAATCTACCATAAGATTATAATCTAGATGAAATTTTTAATCTAGCTTAAGATTATAATATAGCTTAAGATTAAAAGCATCTTGTTTGGCATGACTATTGATTGTTCAACCTTTTTGGAGATTAAATGGTAAAATTACCAAAATGTGTATGAATAAATGAAAGAAAACAATAAGCTTATTTTATTTGATGCATGACTTTATAGGTCGGACAAATTTGGCCTGGGTCATCAAGTTCCTTTGAAAAAACATGATACCTAGCAAAATTACTAAACAATCACCTGTCATAATATCTTAAAAATTAAACAAACATTATGGGTAAACAACACTAAGTATCTACATCTAACACAACCAGAAATTCTACTAAACCAACTATATTCGAAATTAAAAAAAATCCAAAAAGTCTCTTCTTCTCTAGTTTTTGGGTAGCAAAGTTTGCCATGAATTGTTCCATCTTTTTTGCCATCTCTCGTAATTCAATTATTGTGCGAGTTCCAACTTCTTGAGTTGTCTAAGCTCGAAGCAACACAAACTATTCACAACATCAAGGGAATTGAAAATTTAGCTCCATTTGAATTGCTGAAGGTATATATGCATTTCACTACCAAAAAGGGATAGATTTTGCTCAATACCAGTAAACAAGTACTAGTTTGTTTCATAAGAAACCATGACGATATAAGATATTGCACCAATCATAGAAACAATTCCATTTTTTACTAATTTATTTCCCTTAAAGTGATAGAAATTTATATTCCAATGTATATAGGCATTCCTTTTCCAACAAATCAATAAAGACCTTCCTGAGTTGATAAATAGAATGATACCTTTAACTATGCCTCAAGAAATTGCTCAGCCTTTACGATCTTCTTTCATGCAGCATTAACATAAAGGAAGGCTCACCAATCAGAGCTGAAAGACTTTGTCCGGCAATAAAATTATATTGCATCTGCACCAAATTATTTTTATTTTCCTTCCAATTAGAATTTCTCATATTTCTAGTAGAAAGGATTAGGAACTAGGAAGTATACACTTTGTATTCCCTACATAAATAGCATAATGCGGTAAGAGATAAGTTTCATAGAAAAGACTTAGTTTCTGCAAACTACCTTTCTTTGCATAGCTATGTTTAGAAAGAATTCTAGACGCATATAACTACAACACCTTTTCCAACATAGCCACAAGGCCAGGTTTGGCCTCGTTTTCTGTTGCCTAAGCACAGGATAAGTTTAATATCCAGCGATAAACCGATAAGTAATGACAGATAAGATGTTCAAATTTCATCCTAGCCATGTTTTGAATGTTTGATATAAGGAGTACAAAATAACTTTATATAGCATCAAAACATGACAAAAAGTACATTGAGGTGCATGTTGGTAAAAATTAATACAGTATGAACTTTCATTGCATCGAGACCAACAACCACTATTACTTCAAGAACGTGAGAGCGAAAGTGTTTGGTGGAGAAAGCGAAATTACCTGAAGAATGTGAAAGCAGTGCTTGGTGGAGAAAGCGAAATGGAACCTGCGAAGACCTATGCCAACAAAAACAAATTGATATCAATGATTTTCAAAAGCAAGCTGAGAAATCGATCGATTACAAAGCTTGCAAACCTTACCACGAGATCGAAGTTCGTCGTCGTGAGACTCTCATGGAAGTAGCTTCATGAATCGATTGCAAAAGCTTATGCGAAGAGGAAAATGAAGATTGTCGACCATAGTTTCTGCAAAGACAGAAATTGAAGAGAGGAGAGGTATAATTTCGTCTTTTTAACCATCGAACGCTTTCGGATTGGAGTGGTTGATGAAACGCTTCCAAAGTTTTTGGGGGAGATGAATGTAGAGGTTTTTGAAAATGCTATTACCCTTCCAAACACAGTTCTAGAGAGCGTTTTTCTAGGGAAAAGAAAAATGATCCAACTCTCTAAAACGCTACAACCAAACAGACCCTTATCATGGCTGACACGCATGCAGGATCCTTTTGAGCTTGACTATAAGCAGTTGGTTCTAGAACAGATAACACATTGCATCTAGACCTAACAAATTAAACCCTTCAGAATAATGGAGAAAGAAGCGGATAGGGACTCTATAGATAATGCCATGAAAATGCATTTTTTTTTTATCATTTGTTCAAAAAAAAAAAATGACAGCAAACTAACCATATTAATTGATGTACTTGTTCTTTATTTCCTAAGAATTGAAATTAATAAAACATTACTGCATGTTTATATTCTTTTGATCGATTACTTCCGATTTGAGTACCAACAAAAAAAAGGAACATAAAGAAGCTTCATGGGACATCGGAGAGAGAGGGGAAGAAGGAGATTCCACCACCTGAATGTAAGATCATCCTATGATCGGGTGCGATGAGGCCAGGAACCTTGTACCACTCTCGGTTGACCACATCATAGGTGAAAATCCGTTCTACGGTGTCCGTCTGCAATGACATCATAAGCAATCCCGTGTTTCCCATACGCTTGAAACACACACACTGACGATTCCTCAAATCCGAGCACCATGATTGTGGCATCCTATCAACCTCGGTCCATGCTGCTGCATTTGCATTCATCATACTAGTCCTAGTCCAAGACCGCTCCCACACGCAAACAACGATGCTGGGGGCATCCTTATCACACACCAAGCCCATGAGCAAGATCTGCCCACCACACTCAGCAAGGGCGAGTTCAGTCGAGTTAGGAGGGTCCGTTATGGGTAATACCTCCTAGACCCCACTAGCCACATCATAGGACAGGATTCCATCGGGATTTGAGATGAGGAAGTAAACAATTGTACCAATCGTCACCACAGGTGCACATATCCGATTTCGCACATAGAAGTTTGAACACAACTTGAGCTTGGTGTGTGCAGGAATGGTACCAACAATATTTGGACCATTAATCGCCAAGGAATCATAAACTTCAAAATTGCGGTTGGAGGTCACTGTGACAATTTTGTATCCTCCTGAATATATGACCATCCCCATTGCAACATTCCAATTCGGGAGGCAACCTGTAAGGAATTCCTTCCAAGTATACGTCACAGGATTCCCTACCATGAAGGTTTTACGACTTTGATCAATACAACAGACGAGTCCTCCAACAGAAGCTGATGGATAGATATCCCAGGTACAACTTGGATAACAATGTCGTTTCTTCGTGCATGGGTTGTACATGAATCTAGTCTCGAGATGTGTATGAGTATACATTTTACAGTAGATCCAAGGCTTGTTTTGTGGAGCACAACGTTGTAGAAAGCCATGAGATCCAAGCAAGGAGTTCTGAAACACGATGAATTTCCACGTGTAGAAGCTAGAACTTCTTGCCTAATGCAGGGGATCAACTAAATATGGTTACAAAGGATATTACTCTAATATAGAAGATAGGATACACACCTAAAGGTGGATACAAATCAGCTATGATATCTCGTATTATCCCCCCTCAAGTTGGAGCATGCAAGTCATGGATGCCCAAGTTGCGAAGAAATCGTTGGAATGGTCCCTTGCCTAAAGCCTTTGTGAGCATATCAGCAAGTTGAGCTGATGTATGAACATACGAGGGAAAGAGAGTTCCTTTGACGATCTCATCACGAATGAAGTGACAATCCACTTTGATGTGTTTGGTGCGCTCATGAAACACCGGATTATTGGCTATATGGAGAGCGGATTGATTATTACAGAAGAGCTTGATAGGTGCCAAATGAGGAACACGAAGATCAGCCAAGAGTGTTTTTACCCACTTTAATTCACACGTGATACTAGCCATAGAGCGATACTTAGCCTCGACAGATGAGCGGGAAACCGTGTTCTGTTTCTTAGTTTTCCATGAGATCGGGGGTGATCCAAGAAAGATGATCCATCCAGATATAGAGCGCCGAGAGAGTGGGCAACTAGCATAGACGGAGTCGCACCAGCCGCGTAGATCCAAAGTAGAATCAGCCTTGAGCATGATCCCTTGACCCGGATGCCCTTTTAAATACCGCACCACCCTTAACGCTGCAGACCAGTGATCGGTGGTCGGTGCTTCATGAATTGTGATAAGATATGCACCGAGTAGGCCAATTTAGGGTGAGTAAAACATAAGTATATAAGACGCCCGACCAGACGCCGATATGGTTCGGGATCCGCAAGTGTTGGAGCGGAAGAAAGCGCTAATTTATGATGCGAATCCATAGGAAAATCAACGGGTTTGGCGCCTAGGAGACCTGCCTCTTGAATGATGTCGAGGGTGTATTTGCATTGACATAGATAGATGCCTTTCGGAGCTCGTGCAACCTCCACGCCAAGAAAATATTTGAGAGGACCAAGATCCTTCATCTTGAAACATTCACTAAGATAAAGCTTAAATTTGGTCACCGCAGTGCCGTCATTTCCACATATAATTAGATCATCAACATAAACTAACACATTGAGTTGGATAGAACCATGATTATATATGAATAGGGAATAATCAGAGAGAGATTGAAGAAAGCCATACCTTTTAAGAGAGTGTGACAACTTTGCAAACCAACATCGAGGAGGTTTGCACACGAGACCTGCCGAACTACTACGAAAGCCCGGCGGAGGTTTCATGTATAGGACCTCATCCAGATCACCATGAAGGAAGGCATTGTGAACATCCATTTGGTGGAGTTCCCAACCTTTGATGGCTGCAATTGCAAGGAGGATCCGAACTATCACCATTTTGGCCACTGGGGCAAAGGTCTCGACGTAATCAACTCCCTCTACTTGATGATTCCCAAGTATCACTAAACGAGCTTTGTATCTTTCAACTGAACCATCCGATTTGTATTTTATTTTATATACCCACTTGCATCCCAATGCTCGTTTACCATGAGGAAGGGGAGCCAAAGTCCATGTTTGATTTTCCTCGAGAGCTTTTGTCTCGAGTTTCATGGCGTCTTGCCAACGTGAATCCTTCATTGCTTGTTTGAAAGATCGAGGCTCAACACCGTCCGTAATAGCTGCAAGGTAAGCACAATGGCGAGGCGAAAATCGGTTAGGAGAAATATATTTATGTAGAGAGTAAGGGGTACCTGATTTTGTGCTTGAGACCGAAGTATGATCAGCCAAACAAAGTTGTTGAGCTGAGTTCATAATATAATCTTGAAACTTAGCAGGAAGACGTCGTTGGCGTGGTTCACGTTCGAGTTGAGGAGCAAAAACTACCTCAAGCACATGATCCTTGTTATGGGCTGCTGCACTAACATTTGACTCTTCCATGGTGAAGTGCGGAATAGGCAGATATAAAGCACGAATATACTCCAGAAGGGGGGTTGAATGGAGTATGGCAACTTTTTGCAAAACTAAACTGTAAGACCTTACTGCTGACAGTAAGACCTTATCTGCAAAACAGAAGCAAGTTAAACCAAGATAAAGAATAAGATCAAACGAGAGAACAAGAAATAAAGTAAACAATAGAAAGAAAAGAACACGATACTTGTTAACGAGGTTCGGCACAACCGCCTACGTCCCCGCCTAGGGTTATCCAACCCGTAGGATTCAACAACTTTATTTCACTTTATCTTATTAGCCCTAGATACAACCTCTAGAAGACCTTCCCTCTTCTAGACTAACTTCCTATCTAGCAACCCAAGCACACTAGTGAAATAAAGCTTCTAAGGATACAGGAGTATCCTCTATGATTGGGTAAAGAACCCTCAGTATAACTCTAAATGAATTGTACTATGAAGCTCAACGGAAAACCTCACACACTCAAAGTAAATACAATACTAAGCCAAAGGAGCGATGTGAATGCTTGACGAAGATGAATTTACAGAAGATTGTTTGAGCGCCGTGAATGATATCTTCTGCAGCCACTTTCTTGTCCTTTAAATAGGCCACACGTTCAAATTTGATTCAAAATAAAACGACTGCATTTTCTCCAGGTTTGTTGATAGACGTTGCACCATATCCTACTGGAGAGCGAGATCTTCGGCTGTTGTAAAAGAATCTAGAACCTTCACTTTGAATCTGTTGAGATCTTGAATGCAGAAATACGTTGGAGGAGCCTTGGACTTGTTCAAACAAATCCTATAGAATCTCAACAAACCAAAGAAGAACAAATCCGAAACAGATTTTTCTTTAAGCCTTATTAAAAAATAAGAATTAGGCCCATCTAAGATTCGACCCAATTATATTAAATCTATTAGGCTCATTTTGTAACATAGGCCCAATGAAAATTAAGCCCAATTACATAGAATTTAAATCTCATCAACTCCGAAGCTTCTTCAACACCATGATGCCCCATGGTAAGACCTTACCAAATTCTGGAATCTAGAGTTTTGGCTTTTCATCAACCAATACTTTATCCTCATCAAGGTGGAGTTTAACAATCTCCCCCTTGATGAAAGACAAAACTTGTGAGCTTGTTCCTGTACCTGTTTCCAATGATAAACAACCAACAACATATATATAACATAGTGCAGTATATCTAACATAGTCCAGTAGATAATGTTGGATCAAAGTTTTCCAAGAGTTTTAAAAACCTAAAAACAGTAAGGCCAGCAAAGCAAAAGTAAGGCCTTACAAACCAGAGTTCTCCCCCTTTTTGTCTTTCAACAAGAAGGGAAGAGAGAGTTTTCAAAATACCAGAAACCAGAAAGTATTAAAACACAAATCTAAAATAGTTTTCAAGATCAGCACAAGATGCAGCTCTAGAGACTATCACTCGTCATCAGACAACACAACCACCTCCTCCTCGTACCACTGGCCATACTTGGGATGCACATCCTCTGGGGCTCGGCGCCCTTGGAAGATCTTCTCACGCCACCTATTCTTTGCGTTCGTCCCTGTGTGAACCTTCCACATCTCTGCTTGCCTTTTTGCTTCCTCATCCCGCCATTTCTTCACAATACCATACCCCTCCACAGTGAGGACAGTTGGCTTTGGAAGGAGGGGGCGTAGGATGAAACGTTTCAGCACCTTGCGTTCACAGTTGATAAGTACGTTCTTGGCCGTCTCCTCCACATGTGTGACAGCGTCAGCATCCAATGGCATAATCGATGTTGTGGCTCGGTGGTTCATACCACACAACATGAAAAGCTGATTCAGTTTTTCATCGATAATCAAGAGCCGCTGGTGACTGTCATCTTGGCGATCTACAATGTCTGCTCTAGCGACGTTTAAATCCTTCCGAAGAGCGTCCACCTCTGCTTCCAGATCCTCGATACGTTGCTCCAGCTTCACAGTGTCCCCTTGAGCTTGGGAAGGAGTCTTCAAAATCCAGCCTCCGGCCAGAGTCTGTTCAATTCCCAATCTCTTCCAGCAATTCTCATCAATTCGACTGGTGTGGGAGACATATTCCTCCCCTTGTGTGTCAATATCGAAAAACTCAAAGATCTTAGGGAGGAAGTTGGCATAGGGCAGAGGTGCAGTCAGAGGTATGTTAATGGTATGAAGCATGTAGGAGAGAAGCAAGTCAGGGACATCAATCTCAAAGCCCGCCATAATCAAATAGAGCACATGAAGCAAATTGTCAGTGACAAGTTCGCGAGAGTTTTTCCGAGGCATAACACAGCGAGCGAGAATGGTGAAAACCATCTTAGCTTCAAGGGAGAGGATGTTATGAGTGTGTTTGGGTTTAGGCTTGAAGGATTCAGTGGGAGGGACAGGTCGCACAAAGAATTCCTTTTGTGCTTTTTGAAGACAGTAGGTTTTGGTGGGGTGGTCTTGTGTATTGATTTCTTCAGGAATGCCAAGAATAAGGGATAAGGAGGAGCGGGTGAGGGTAATGTGACGCTGGTTAAGTTGAGAAGAAAGAGTAAGGACTCCTTTTTCTCTATGGGCAGTAAGATTCACAAAGAAGAGTCGGGTGAGGCGTGGATAGGCAATGGTTCCGGGGTTGAGGAGAGACCAGACATGCGAGTTCTTCAACAGATTGACACACGGGAGGTGTGTGGATTCTAGAAAATTTAGATCCACATGCTCACAGAAGGTTATGGGTCGATTAACGAACCCATCCTTCCACATCCCAGATTTAGTGTGATTACCGAACCAAGCGAGAGGGGTGTTGAAGAATACCTCTTGATCCATTGGAGCCTGGAGGTGGTGTTGAAGCGGAGCCTTCTTAGGAGCGCGAGGATTCACCTAGCCCGGATGATTGCGAGGTGGATAACGGGGCTCCCGCTTAATGATCTTCCGGCGATCGCGAGTTCCCTCGCCCTCACTCTCCGAGGAGGTTTCCAATTGCCGGAGAACAGCCTTTCCCTTGTAATCATCGTCGATTGCTATGCCCTTTCCCTTGTGATCTGAGGTGCGGAGCCTTTTGGAACCAGACCGGGTAGAGGGAGAGGAAGTGTTTTTCTTTGGAGCCATGGAATCAATGGAGCTCTTGAGTGTTTTTGGGAAGAGGAGAGATCAGAGAGGGAGAGAGAATCGAAAGTGAAAGGGATGATTTGACGGGTGGGAGATGAGAGGTATAAATAGGAGGAGAAAAACCTTTGAACTTCCAAATAAAATCCCAAGACTTTAGATCTCCCTAGTTAATTAAAAATCTCTCCATAAAAACCCGTCCAAATCATTCAATGTGAAACCAATTTTCGAAAATAAATGGATAAGTGCAATTAAAGATGTAACAAGAAGAGATAAATCCAAAAAGATCTTAACCGAAAATCAAATCGGATATTTGAATTAAATTCTTTTTGGTTAAAAATCTAAAGAGATAATACTTAAAAGATTTGATCAACAAAATCCCAAAACTATAGAAAATCAGTTTTAAAAGGAAATTTGTTCAAAAGATAAATCTTCTTTTAGTTAAATATCTATAAAGATATTAACTAAGAGATCTGATCCATAATACAATATTATGAAAAATCGATTCATCACCTTACTATGAATTAGTAAGGTCTTGAAATCTTTTTCAAGACCAGGACGTAGGGAATATGATCTTATGAGATTGCTCCCCCTACGTTGATGCTTCCTTATTAAGCATTCCAAGTTCTAGCCTGATGAATTTGAATCTCTCTTCGGGTAAGGGTTTTGTGAAGATATCTGCAAGTTGTAGCTCAGTAGAGATGAATGTCAAAGACACATCTCCTTTTTCTACATGATCTCTAATGAAGTGGTGTCTCACATCAATGTGTTTCGTTCTTTAATGATGTATAAGATTTTTGGAGATAGAAATAGCACTTGTGTTGTCACATTTTATGGGTATGCCCTTATAGTTGATTCCAAGATCTTGGAGTTGTTGAGCAATCCATAAGATTTGAGCACAACAAGCTCCAACAGCAATATATTCAGCTTCAACCGTTGAAAGGGCCACTGAATTTTGCTTCTTGGAATGCCAACTTATAAGAGATGACCCAAGAAATTGACAACATCCGGAGGTGCTTTTCCTATCCACTTTATATCCTGTAAAATCAACATCGGAGTATCCGACAAGATTGAAACTAGATTGAGTGGGATACCATAATCCGAGATCCTTAGTACCATTTAGATATCTCAAAATCCTCTTTACCGCTATAAGATGTGATTCTTTCGGGTTAGCATGGAATCTGGCACACATGCAAACACTGAATATAATGTCAGGTCTACTAGCAGTAAGATAAAGAAGAGATCCGATCATACCTCGATATTCTTTCTAATTTACCTGTTTTCCGGTAAGATCTTGATCCAAAGAAAGAGTAGAGCTCATTGGAGTTTTAGCCACTTTGGATTCGCTCATCTTGTATTTCTTGAGAAGTTCTCGAGTGTATTTTCCTTGATTAAGGAATATACCTTTAGAACTTTGATGAACATGTAGACCAAGAAAGAAATTTAGCGCCCCCATCATACTCATCTCGAATTCCTTGCACATCATATTTGAAAATTCCTTGCACAAAGATTCGTTAGTAGCTCCAAACAATATATCATCCACATAGATTTGTACAACAAGGATATCATTACCTTGAGTTTTGATGAATAAAGTTTTGTCAATTAACCCCCTTTTGAAATTATTTTCCAAAAGATATTTTGAAAGTCGCTCATACCAAGCTCTTGGAGCTTGCTTCAAGCCATAAAGGGCTTTGTTGAGCTTATAAACATGATTTGGAAATTCATCGTTTTCAAAACCAGGAGGTTGAGCGACATAAACTTCTTCATCTAAAAATCCATTCAAAAAGGCGCATTTAACATCCATTTGAAAGAGTTTTATGCTCATGAATGAAGCAAAGGCAAGGAGCATACGAATAGCTTCTAGTCTAGCTACGGGAGCAAAAGTCTCCTCGTAGTCAATACCTTCCTCTTGATTGTATCCGTGAGCAACAAGACGAGCCTTGTTTCGAATGATGTTTCCTCCTTCATCAAGCTTGTTTCGAAATACCCAACGAGTTCCAATAATAGATTTACCCTTTGGCCTTGCCGTAAGGGTCCATACTTTATTTCGTTCAAACTCGTTAAGCTCATTCTGCATAGCTATAATCCAATCAGGTTCTTGAAGAGCTTCGGTATACTTCTTGGGTTCTACAAGAGAAACAAATGCGTGAAAAGCACATGAATTTCTAACTTTAGAACGTTTTTGAACACCAGATGAAGGGTCAGAAATGATATCCGAAGTAGAGTGAGATGAGGCATGTTTGAATCTTCTTCTTGCAGATCCTTGGCTAGGAGTAGGATCACTGGAAGTGTAAGGATATGGCTCCTGAGGTTCAGGAGGATTCGTAGGATAAGGGCCTTGAGGTTCCGGAGGAGGCCCATCTTCAAAACTGGCTTCATTTGTAAGGCCTTGAGACATAGTTTCAAGACCTTGTGCCAGCTCAGTAAGATCTTGAAATGGTTCCAGCATATTTCTGGATTTGCTCTTTTCAGGATGATTGCCTTCTCCATCTGATTCATCTCCCTCATGAGTATTCAACTTCAAATCTGCAAATCCTTCACTCAAGATACCGTTATCACTTTCATCAAATAATACATGAATGCTTTCTTCAACTATTTTGGTACGTTTATTGAATACTCGATAAGCCTTGCTTTGAGTCGAGTATCCAAGAAATATACCTTCGTCGCTACGTGCATCAAATTTCCCAAGATTATCCTTACCATTGTTATGTACGTAGCACGTACATCCAAATGGTTTAAAATATGATATGCTTGGTTTTCTTCCTTTAAAAAGCTCATAAGGAGTTTTCTTTAAAATTGATCTAATTAAACATCTATTGAGAATATAATTTGCTGTATTTACAGCTTCTGCCCAGTATGACTTTGGCAGATTATTTTCCAATAGCATAGTCCTAGACATTTCCTCTAGGGTGCGGTTCTTTCGTTCCACAACACCATTTTGTTAAGGTGTCCTAGGAGCCAAAAAATTGTGAGAAATACCATATTTCGCACAAAATAAATCAAAGTTTAATTGATCAAATTCTCTACCATGATCACTTCTAATAGAAACAATAGGTAGGTTTTTCAAAGTTTGTAACTCCTTACAAAGTTTAGAAAAAAAACAGAGTTTTTGATTTATCTTTGAGAAAGAAAACCCAAGTAAATCGAGAATAATCATCAACAATAACAAATATGTATTGTTTACCTTTGGGAGATTTGACACGCATAGGTCCGCAAAGATCCATGTGTAGAAGCTCCAAAGGTCTAGTAGTACTAACGACCAGCTTCTTTTTGAATGGACTACGGGTATGTTTACCTCTTGAGCAGGCTTTGCAAAGATCATTCACCTTGAAGTTTAAATCAGGAAGTCCTCGAACAAGGTCCTTTGAAAGGAGTTTGCTGAGAGTATGCATACTTATATGTCCAAGTCTCCTATGCCAAACCCTTGGATCTTCTGATAAGGCCTTGAGACATTTCAGATTGGAGCCTACAATACGATTAGTGTTAAGAGCATAAAGCATAAATGTTAGAGTCCCTGTATGCAGTAAGAACAGTTTCTCCAATCTCTTCATCTTGTACAACACACTTCTTCCTGTTGAAGCTAACAAGATTTCCCTTATCACAAAGCTGCGAAACACTAAGAAGATTATATTTCAAGCCATCAACAAGATATACATCATTGATAGAATTATTTGAATCAACACCAATGTTACCAATACCGACGATGTTGCATTTTGCTTTATCACCAAGAGTAATAGTTCCACCGGATTGCTTCTTTAGATTGTGAAAAAGAGATTCTTTTCCACTCATATGTCTTGAGCAACCACTATCCATTATCCATTTTTGATCCTTGGTCTTGGTGATATCCTGCAAAACACAAAATCAACCTTTTCGGCTAGACCAATAAACTGATTTGGATCCATTGTGGGGGTAAACCATGTTTGGTAACCTTGTCCCTTTTGGAACCCAAATATGTCTTATCCACTCATTTAACCGAACAGGAAAAGTATTCCTAATAATGTAAGGATCCGTTCTCCTATAAGGACACGTTTCCTTAACATGACCTTTCTTACAACAAAAGAAGCAAGTTGGAGATCGATCGCCAACTTCCTTTAGCCTTAACGAACTTGGTAGTAGGCTTTGCAGGAAAATTCCTGTTGTATCCTATACCACTTCGATTTAAGGAGAGTTGTTGTTCTCCAAGCATCTTGTCAAGAGTTGCTTTGGATCGAGTGAATTACACAAGGACTGTTTGTTGATCTTGACATTTTTTAGAAAGCTTTACATTTTCATTCTTAAGATCATTATTATGATTCTTAAGAGAAGAGACGTTTGCCTTAAGTTCAGAAATTTCTGATCGTAAGGTCTTACTTTATGTGATAATCTCAGAATTCTGGCTGTCAAGATCTTGCAATTTCTGCGACAGCTTCCTTATGCATATTTCTTGATCCTGCACTTTCTCTTTCAAGCAGCTAATTTCTTTGTTGTAAGTTTCTTCATTTGAAATCATATTCTTCAAGAATTCAGATAAAACATTGATAGGGCAAGAGAGAAGATTCCTTACAACTCCATCTAAGTGTTGATCCTTGGTCTCGTCGGATTTTGCCATAAGGCACAGGTTTGCATGCTCCTCTTCAGCATCCGAGTCACTTGAACAATCCGAGTCACTCCAAGCAGCCATCACTTTCTTGTTGGACTCCTTTTTCTTTGCTTTGTTCTTCTTCTTTATAGGACATTCTTTGACGAGATGATCTGTTTCATCACATTCATAACAAGTAAGAACTCGACTCTTCTTAGAAGAGTTAGAGGGCTTACCTTTGGCGAATTGCTTTTTCATTTTCAATATGCGTGCTAATCCACGAGTGATTAGAGCAAAATGATCTTCATCATCGTCGCTATCAGAATCTTCTGATGGTTCTTATTTCTTGACCTTAAGAGCAAGGTTTTTGAGATTGGTAGGAAGTTCCCCATCGTCCTCGTTGAGGATCATTTCATGGGTTATTAACTTTCCTAGTAGATCATCAAGAGACAATGTACTAAGATCTTGAGCTTCTTCTATGGCCGTCACTTTAGGACCCCATTTAGCTTTAGGTAAGCACCTTAGTATCTTTCTAACCTTTTCTTCATTAAAAAAAGGTCTTACCTAATGAGTCAAGGTTATTTATGATTTCCGTAAAATGGGTAAACATAGTTTTAACTGACTCATCAGGGTTCATCTTAAACAATTCATACTGTCTAAGAAAGATACTGATTTTGGTCTCTTTGACCTGGCTGGTTCCTTTATAAGTAACCACCAATTTATCCCAGATTTCTTTTGCTGTTTTGCACGAAGAGATACGGTTGAACTCATCCGTACTCAGACCACAGTACAGAAGATTTATGGCTTTGAAATTCTTAGCCACACTTTCTAAATCAGTCTGGGTATACTCATCCTCTGATTTGTCCACCCTTGTTCCATAAGGACCTTCTTTCTTGGGGATATTTGGTCCTCGCATAATGATATGCCAGAGTTCCAAATCTTGATCAATAACAAACATTTGCATTAGAGATTTCCAATGCATGAAGTTATAAACTCAATTAAAACGGTAAAATGGCATCACTTAAATTTAAATAAAAAAAACTCAAATAAGTTGGTCAAAGTTGACCAGTCAACGGTCAACGTTGACCGGTCAATGGTCAACCGTTGACCGGTCGACGGTCAAACAGTTGACCATTGACCATTACTTCTCTATTTGGATGGGGTGACTATCCCACCTAATTTAATTTTTGAGATGGCTAGTTACCTAATTACATTTTCATAAGTGACTAGTTACCTAATTCACCCTATTTTAAACTCAATTACAAATTTATAAATAAGTCTGAAATCTTACCGAAACTTGATCTAGGGCTATGATCTATGAACGAGGCAAAGCAATGGACCAATGGGTTTTGTTCGATCAAGGGCTACCACAACAGACCATGCCTCGGCTGATGGCTGACCATGATCACGAGGGCTCAACGGGACAGGACCACGTCAGGGATCGACGACTGTGAGAGGATGGATGCGTGCGTCGTGGTCTACGTCCGGCGTCGGTGCGGTGAGGCTCGATCTGGCGTGCTGATAGATGGCTCGGGTCACCACAGGAGTCAGAGAGGAACGGAGAACGAGAGGTGAGAAGGAGACGATGACTTTAAATACTCGTAGTTCATAAATAATCAAATCTCCAAATAAATCAACAAGAAATTTGGCCCAAAGGCCTGCCTTTGGGCCAAATACAAATTGTCACACCCTTTTCCCTTTGCTAGTAAATGTCCAAAAACATTTCATAATACCAACATTACCCCTGCCTTATACTCCTGTCTCTCTCCTGGCGGTTCTATCCTCCCGTCCAAAAATCTTTCAGTTTAGCGGTTTTCTCCCAGTGATCTTCCGTCTCTCTCATGGCGATTCGTTCCCGATGGTTCCCCAGTGATCTTCGACTTGCTCTAAGCCGTGCTCTCTGACTTACTATCGACCTTGCTGTTCGACTTTCTCTCCTCGTCGTTTCTGCATTTTCTGCTCTTCGTTTCGGTGTTCTGATCACCTTCTTCTAATGGCTTCATCAGGTACTTTCTTTGACTTTTCTGCTTCAATGTTCTCAACAACAACCTCGCTTGCTCTTTCCTTTGAGTTGTGGAGATCTAGTTTCCTTCATTTCATGCAATTTTTGCTGTTCGTTTCGTTAGTTTAGCCCTTTCCTCCCGTTTTAGGGTTTGTTTGTAGTTCAGTTGTTGTCTAATGGCTATCAGTTTGTGCTATGGTTAATGTCCCTTCTTCTAATTTCGTTTCCATTACCGCATATGTGGCATTTGTTGTTTCTCTTTGTTTTCTGATGGTTGGTTACAGTCTGGTGTTAGGGTTACAGTTTATGGCTTGTTTGTTGACATGGTTGCATTTTATTACTTATTTTAATAGTTGGTTACAGTCTTGTGACAGGGTTATAGTTTATTAATTGTTTGGTGACATGGATACAGTTCATTACTTGTTTTGATGGTTGGTTACAGTCTGATGACAGTGTTATAATTGATTCATTGGTACTGTTTGTTGCTTGTTTGGTGATAGGGTTACAGTTTATGACTTGTTTGGTGACAGGGTTGCATTTTATTACTTGTTTTAATGGTTGGTTACAATCTTGTGACAAGGTTACAATTTATTAATTGTTTTGTGACAGGGTTACAATTCATTACTTGTTTTTAAGTTTAGTTACAGTCTGGTGACAGGGTTACAAGTGATTTATGGTTACAGTTTCTTACTTGTGTTGGTGACAGGGTTCCATATGACATTCTGCGTGTTGTGTGTTTGCAGTGTTTGGTGTGGTGATAGTATTAGTTTATGTGGTTGTTCAATTTGTTGTTTGCTGGTTTTTGGTGACAATATCTTATTTGTTGTGAAACCTAATGTTGACACTATTTCTATGCTATTTAGGTAAAGAAATTATTGTCCAACAAGAAATTCCTACTGTGGATCCACCATCTGTTATTCAACCTGCTTCCTTCAAGTTTGTTGTTCCCAAAGAACGACGTTTTCGTGGGCACATTAATGTGTATTCAAAGCCTGCATTGATCAAAGTTCTTAAGAATAGTCTGTCTCCTGATGACTGGGTTTCTCTTATAAATGGTTGTTTAGGTCCAAATGTACGGGCTGGTGATCATCTTTATTTTTATCATCAACTTGTGCATCATATGCTCCTACATGAAGTTGAGACTTCTAAAGTTAATGAGATGTGGTTCCAAGTTGGGCAACATTTGTTTAGGTTTTCTCTAGCTGAATTCTGTTGTGTAACCGGTTTGAGTTGGAAAGAACCTGGTGATGACATGTCTCCTTCTCCTCATGTGGATATGGAGGAGTTTTTGGGTGTACTGAACTGCACATTTATTGGTCTTCTCCAAATTTTCCTCAAGGAGCCAACTCAGTCTCCCAAGAAACTTTCCATGGCGTACTTATTACTGATTGAGGGTGTGTTGCTCCCTCAGCGTTCTAAAGCTCTTGTACATCAATCTTTTGTGGACCTTGTCTGTGATTTTGATCGTTTAAAACTGTATCCTTTTGGTCGGGTTGTGTTTCTGGAAACACTTGGTTTTTTGAAGAAATCTATGAGGTCTGATAAAAAAGGGTCCAAGGTTTGGTTATAATTTGCTCGGATATCCTGTAGCATTCCAGGTATTTCCCTTTCCTTTCCTTTTATGTTCCAATGCTTTTTTCTTCTTATTATTATTTTTTACTTCTATTTCCGTTCTTAATGTTGCTTTGTTCTCAAGTTTGGATTTTAGAGGCAATCCCTAAGATTGCTGGCATCTCAAATTGTCACTTTGCATTATGTGATGGATTACCAGCATCTCTTGTTTGGTATACTAGTGAATGTGATTACAACATTACATATGATAAGTGTTCTAAAATTTTCTCTAAAGATTTGGTAAGCATTCTTTCTTGTCTCAGCTTTTATTATGCCGATCTCAGTTTCCCTCTTCCATGTTATATAGTTGGTGTCCTTTAATTGTAATTTTTGTTCTCTTGCTAGGGGAATGTCTACTCTTTGTATGCCTCGTTTATGGATTGCCCTGGCCTCTTACATTCTGATGAAGTTGCTGATGACAGTGTAGATTCTTACGTTTCCTGTTTTGTTGGTATGGATGCTGATGTCAGTGATGTAGTATGTCCAAGGAATTTACGCATCCAAGCGTATCGGCTCAGGAAATCAGGTGGTCGTCTTCTTTCTTGTGGTGTGGAACCTCATATTCCTTCTACGAATATTCCTACTAGGATGAAGGAAATAGTTAGAACCCCAACTTTGGGAAAAAAGGGGGTGGTGAGACCACCAGTCATCACTGAGGGCAGTTCTGACTTTGAGAGTCCTGTCCATCCGAGGAAAAGGTTGGTTACACGGTCAATGAGTAGTGGTGACAGTCCTTTTCCTGTGAAGAAGGGTAAAGTGTTGAGACGTAATGCTGCTGCTGATGATTCTGTCAAGAAGAAGAGAGTGTTGAGAAGTTCTGCTACTCTAGATGAGCCTATTAAGAAGAAGGCAAAGATGGTGCCATCTCAGAAATTGTCAAAGAGTGAAGCTCCTACTAAGAGTGAAGAAGAAGCACCGTGTGGTGACAAAGGTTTATATCATGGGGACAAGCCGAGGAGGTCTAAGTTTAAGCTCCCTAGATCTATTCCTCCCAAAGGTGATGAGCTTCCTACAAGTGATGATGTTCCTGGGTTGGCAAAAGATTTTGTTAGGAAAGCTGTTTTTGAAGAAATTATTAGTTCTTTTAAGGCATCATTTGAGTCTTTTGAAGCTCAATTGAAAGACTGTGTTTTTAGGATTCTTGTATTTGAGGAGAAAGTGCATAACCTTAAAACACGTGTCTTACATCCCAGTGATGACAGTGAGGCTGCCCTAAAAAGGGAACGTCAGGCATTGGATGATTCTATGAAGGATGTGTTGCCTGGTATTAGGGATAACTGCTCTCAGTTGTCTGAACATGGGCATTTTTTTGAGGGTTTGAATCAAGGTGATGACAATGAAGGTGATGACACCGATTCTTCCAATGATTCCCCAACTCCAGAGTATGTTATTGTTAGGTCAACTAAGGAGTCAACTTCAATAGATATTGATGTTGTTTGCACTGATGTTGACACTGGTCTTGTAGGTTCAATGGAAACACTTGATGACAGTGTTGTCCCTTCTTCTGGCTGTGCTTCTCCTTCTCCCAAGATTGATGATAGTGCTGTTGCTCCTACTGAAGTCCTTGTATCACAGGATGTAACTGTTAATAGTGATATCCCTCTTACCGAAGTTGTTCCCTCATATGAAGTAATTCAAAATTCTAGTGCAGCCACTTTTGAAAAAATTGTTGAGACTTGTTCTGCTGCTCCTACTGAAATCCTTCCTTGGGCTGATGAAACTGTTGATTTGAGTGTTTCTCCAACTGAAGTAATTAGGTCAGTTGAGACTGTTTTTGCTAGCTCAGTTGCTCCTAGTGAAGTTCTTGATTCACATCCAACCAATGAGGACATGGTTGCTTCCAAAGAGGTTCCTGGAGAGGCAAGACTCCAAGTCCCTTGGGGGGACCGAGTGATGCCAATCTTTTCAAGGCTCTTGGAGTCGAACTTACCCATATGACGCTGCTGTTCTTCATTTTTAAAATCGATTCCAGAAGCTTCGAAGATATGGGTCAAAGGGGTAGCAAAGGGGAGGGGAGTTCCTTTCCTGGCTTTTCTAGTGTGAGCCATGGATCCTAAAATGGTGTTGGCTAGATCAAGATCAAGGCCATTGAGGATTCGGTAAAGTAGGATCATGGCATTGTCGGTCAGGAGAGAGCCGGAGTTTAGACGGGGTAAGAGGCAGCGCACAATGATGTTAAATATGATCTTTGCCTCTAGGGTAAGGGATGAGTGGGTTAGCTGCTTTGAGGTGTTGGTAGATGCCTCGGGTAGAAGATATTTGGATCGGGCAAGGGTAATGCAGTCTTCTTTAGAGGAGTTTTCTTGAGAGGGTGGACAAGGGCTAGGAAGGCCAAGGAAATCAGCGAAGTCAAAGGAGTTGAAAGAGATTCTAACTCCCTTGACGATAGATTCCAAGAACCAACCATCATCAGTGTGTTTGGCTTTGAGATTTATATAGAACAAGCGGGTGAGTTGGGGGATAATAGATGGTTTCAAGATTGAGAAGGGTCCAGGCTGGGGATTTTTTAAGAATAGCAATGCACGGTAAATTCAAAGCTTCAAAGAACGCAATATCTAAAAAATCAGAACAGCAGATCCTACGAGTTCGAAACTCATCTACCCACTTACCAGCCATTTCAGCATTTTCAAACCATGAAGAGGGGAGGGATTGATTTACCTGAATGAGAGCGGGAGGATCAGCGTTCTTTCTTCTAGCCTGTGTTGGAGCAGACCTCTTGGCAGGCGCCTCAAGGCTTCTGAGGGTGCCCTTCCTGGTGCGCTTGGGAGAAGGAGGCTTGGCTGTAGAGGCTTTCCGCTTCTTTGGAGATGGGGGAGGAGGAGGAGGAGAAGGAGAGGGAGCATGCTCGGGCTCCTCTTCCTCCTCTTCCTCTGACCCCGAGTCCTCACTGGACCTTTCAGCGTTGTCTCCATCGGTATCCTCGTCCTCTCCGGATTCGTCTTGCTCCTCGTCCTCTTCCTCAGGCTCCTCTTCAGAAGGAACCTCCTTGAGAGCCTCCGCCTCGGCTTCCTTCCGGATTCTCTTAGCTTCCTCCTCTAGCAACTTCCTTGCAAGCTCGGCCTCCTCCTCGGCCTTTTTCTTCCTTAAAGCTTCTTCTTCGGCTTCCTTGGCTGCATCCCTTTCCAGAATAGCATCAAGATCCTCCTCATCTTCTTCCTCATCCACCTCCTTAGCGATGACCTTTTTTTCCCTTTCTACTTCGCACTGAGAGGCTTCTTAGCAGAGCGTTTTTGAGAGCTCTTGGTTGCTGTAGTCGTGCTCTCAGCGATGGTGCTCTGGACAACAGTAGGGACGATGGCTTGAGGAGTGGGTTCAGGTGTAGGAGAAGTAGCAGTGACCTGGCGTCCCTTGGGGGTGGCGCCAAGTCTTTTGGGTGTGGAAGCTTTCTTTGATTTGGGAGCCATGGAGGTATTCGGCTAGGGTTTCAGGATAGTTTGAGAGATTGGAGAGGGAGAATTGGAAGGGTTTTGGGTAGTTATGAGGTTATGAGGTAATCGAGAGGGGTTTGGGTTTTAAATAGGAGAGATTTGAGTGATGGGACGGGATTTAGGGTTCCAATGTAAGTAATGATAACATTACCAATTTAAAAAATATTTCAATTCAAAATTCAAATCTTCTCTTAACCATTTTAGAATATGAGGGAAATAACCGAAAATATTTTGTTCCAAAAATATCTCTACGGATAAAATATGTGACAAAAATAAATTATTTTGAAATCCGATAAAAATAATACTTGATCAAATATCTAAAAAGATATTAACCAAATATATTCGATCCGATATCTGTTTTCTATCATTCAGTTCACAAACCTTGACATAAAACTCAAGGGTCTTGACACTGAGTAGAATTTATCTTTCGTAAAGGTAAAGCTCCCCCTAAGAAAGTGCATCCTTGTTAAGCATCCCGATCTCTCGTCTAATGAAGGTGAACCTGTCCTCTGCCAAAGGCTTAGTAAAAATGTCAGCCCATTGATAATCAGTTGAAATAAAGGAAATGGACACATCACCTTTTTCGACGTGGTCTCTAATGAAATGATGCCTTACATCAATATGTTTGGTCCTTGAATGCTGAACATGATTCTTTGTAATGGAGATGGCACTTGTATTGTCACACTTAATGGGAATGCCTTTGAGGTTGATGCCAAGATCTCACATTTGTTGAGCTATCCAAAGGATTTGGCAGTAGCATGCTCCAACTGCTATGTATTCGGCTTCTGCAGTGGATAAGGCAACTGAGTTTTGTTTCTTAGAATGCCAACTGATCAAAGATGCTCCTAAGAATTGGCAACACCCTGATGTGCTCTTCCTATCCACCTTATAGCCTGCAAAATATGCATCAGAATACCCGATTAATGTGAAATCCTTTTGCTTTGGGTACCATAGTCCAAGCTCCTTAGTGCCATTGAGATATCGAAAGATCCTCTTCATAGCCACGAGGTGAGATTCGTTAGGATCAGCTTGAAACCTAGCACACATACAAACACTAAACATGATGTCAGGTCTACTAGCTGTAAGATATAGTAAAGATCCAATCATTCCCCGATACTCCTTTTGATTGACACTCTTCCCAGTCTTGTCTTGATCTAGGGATAATGTTGAGATCATGGGAGTCTTGGCTATTTTGGATTGATCCATCTTGAATTTCTTCAAGAGATCCTTAGTGTACTTGATTTGGTTGACAAAGATCCCTTTCTTGGATTGATGAACTTGTAATCCCAAAAAGAAGTTGAGTTCACCCATCAAGCTCATCTCAAATTCGCTGCACATGATGTCAGAAAATTCCTTGCACAAAGATGTGTTAGTAGCACCAAATAATATATCATCAACATAAATTTGAATAACCAAAATGTCCTTTCCTTTGGTCTTGATAAAAAGAGTCTTGTCGATCATCCCCCTTTTAAAATCATTTTCTAAAAGATATTTTGACTAGCGCTCATACCAAGCTCTTGGGGCTTGTTTCAAACCATAAAGCGCTTTGTCAAGTTTATAAACATGATTAGGAAATTCCAAACTTTCAAAACCTGGGGGTTGAGCCACATAAACTTCTTCTTCTAAAAAACCATTGAGAAAAGCACACTTGACATCCATTTGATATAGCTTTATGCTCATAAAAGATGCAAATGCTAATAATATACGAATGGCTTCAAGCCTGGCTACGGGAGCAAAGGTCTCCTCGTAGTCAATACCTTCCTCTTGATTGTAGCCTTGAGCAACAAGCCTTGCCTTGTTCCTCACGATCTTACCATTCTCATCTAACTTGTTTCGAAATACCCATCGTGTGCCAATGACTGATTGATGCTTTGGCCTAGGCTTCAAGCTCCAGACTTTGTTCCTTTCAAATTCGTTAAGCTCACTTTGCATAGCAATGATCCAATCTGGCTCTTGAAGGGCCTCATCTACCTTCTTGGATTCTATAAGAGAGACAAACGTGTGAAAAGCACAAAGATCTTTAAGTTTAGAACGAGTTTGAACACTAGAAGTAGGGTCAGAAATGATATCCTTTAATGAGTGTGATGAGGAGTATTTGAATTTTCTTTTGCTAGTCTCAGCTCCTTGATTCGTCACACCAGCAGGATTGATTTGTGTTACATCTGACTCCATAGTCCTGTTAGGTTCAGTTTAAGCAGTTTCTGACATTTCAACACTGTTGAATTGGACACCAAGGGCTTTGGACGAATCTTCAACACCTTGGGCCAATTCTTCAGTGTTGAGAATCTGTTCTTGCATGTTCCTCTTCTCTGTGTTCTTGGTAGCAGCATCATCACCTTCCTCGTTCTCCGCATGGATGTTAAGATCTATATCTGCAACACTTTCACTCAAAGAACAGTCATTGCATTCATCAAATATAACATGTATACTTTCTTCAACTAACTGAGTCCTTTTATTGAAGATTCTATAAGCTTTGCTACTTGTGGAGTAGCCAAGAAATATAACTTCATCACTACGCACATCAAATTTCCCAAGGTTATCTTTTCCATTGTTATGAACAAAGCAAGTACAACCAAAGGGTTTAAAATAAGATATAAGTGGTTTGCGGCCTTTGAAAAGTTCATAAGGAGTTTTGTTTAAGATGGAACGAATAAGACAGCAATTCAAAATATAGTTAGCTGTGTTAACAGCTTCAACCCAATAGGTTTTAGGTAATGCATTTTCTAAAAGCATAGTCCTGGCCATATCCTCTAGGGTGCGGTTCTTTCGTTCCACAACCCCATTTTGTTGAGGTGTCCTAGGAGCAGAAAAGTTATGGGAGATGCCATATTTAGCACAAAACAAATCAAACTGAAGTTGATCAAACTCCCTACCACGATCACTTCGAATTGACACTATGGGCTCGTTTCTTAAAGTTTGCAACTCCTTACAAAGTTTTGAAAACTCAAATAAGGCCTCTGATTTTTCTTTTAAAAATGCAACCCAAGTATATCTAGAAAAATCATCAACAACAACAAGCATGTACTTTTTACCATTGGGAGATTTGACTCGCATAGGACCACATAAATCCATATGTAAAAGTTCAAGGGGTCTAGAAGAACTTACAACCTTTTTGGGTTTGAAAGAGCTACGTGTTTGTTTACCTCGTGTGCATGCATTGCACATATCAATACCTTTGAAGTCCATCTCAGGTAGTCCTCTTACAAGCCCTTTGGATACAAGCTTCTGTAGTGTATGTGGACTCACATGACCGAGTCTCCTATGCCAGAGCTTTGGATCATCCGTCAAAGCTTTTAGACAGGTTAAGCTTCCTTGTGCCACTTGATCAGCATTCACATCGTATATATTGTTGTAACGATATGCAGTTAGTATAACTTCACCTGTATCTTCTCTGCACACTAGACATCTTTTCTTGTTAAATCTGACATTATTGCCACTATCACATAATTGAGAAACACTAAGCAAATTATACTTTAAACCATTCACAAGATAGACATTTTTAATACTATGGTTGGAATCACTCCCAACGCTACCAATACCAACGATGTCACACTTTCCTTTGTCACCAAGAGTGATTGTTCCTGTGGATTGCTCCTTTAGATCATGAAAGAGAGAACTCTTCCCACTCATATGCCTCGAGCATCCACTATCAATAATCCATTTTTGCTCCTTCACCTTGGTGATCTCCTGCAAAACAAACATCAACCTTTGTGGCTACACCATAAGCAAATTTGGATCCATTATTGGGATAAACCATATTTGGTAAAATAGTGCCTTTTGGGACCCAAACTTGTGTTATCCGTTCTTTTCTCAAATGAACAGGGAATGTATTGCGAATGATATATGGATCCTTTCTTCTATAGGGGCAGGTCTCTTTTACATGTCCCTTTCGAGCACAATGGTGACATATAGGAGAGATTCTGCTTCCTTTTGCCTTTACAAAGGTGGTAATGTGCTGCTTCTTTAAAAACCTTGGATTGTAACCAATACCACTTTTGTTTAGAGAACTTTGTTGCTCACCCAACATCCTATCAAGAGTGCCTTTGGATTTGGTAAAACTTATGAGGGCTGTCTGTTGGTCTTGAATCTTATTATTCAGGGAGATCTTCTCGTTCTCTAAGTCATGATGTTCACTTCTCAGAGACGAGAGATCTTGCTTGAGTTCAGATTTCTCTTAGTCAAGAGTCTTTACTTTAATGTCAAGACCTGAATAAGAAGCTTCAAGACTTTTGACCCTCATAGACAGATCCTCAATAGTTCTTTCCTGGTCCATAGTTCTCTTAATAAGAGTGTTAGTTTGGGCAATAAGTTTCTCTTCATTGGCAATCATATTAGAAAGGAATTCCGATAATACCTCTTTTGGACTTGCCATAAGTTCTCTTACGGTTACCTCAAGCTTCTCATCGTGAGATTCATCTCCTGATGCCATAAGACAGACATTGGCCTTCTCATCATCGGAGTCGGAGTCAGAATCGCTCCAAGTTGCCACCATGGCTTTCGTTTTCCATCTATCACCCTTCTTGGACTGGCTCTTCGTCTTTTGAGGGCAGTCTTTCACAAGATGATCTGTTTCACCACATTCAAAACAAGACAACGGTTTAGTCTTCTTATCATTTTTGTTGTATTGAGACTTACCTCGGAATTTAGAAGACTCTGATCCATCCTTGTTGTTGAATTGTTTCTTCATTTTGAGGATTCGAGCAAGGCCTCTTGTGATAAGAGCAAAAGGATCATCCTCATCGTCATCCTCATCTTCGGAATCAGATTCATCTTTGTTGTCATCCTTCTTAGATTTGAGCGCCAAATTCTTAGTGCTTGCTGGAAGTTCTCCATCGTCTTCATTAAGGATCATCTCATGCGTGATCAGTTTCCCAAGCAGGTCGTCAAGAGGCAGAGTAGTGAGGTCTTGGGCTTCCTCTATAGCTGTTACTTTAGGACCCCACTTTTCTTTTGGGAGACACCTCAATATCTTCCTTACTTTCTCAACGTTTGTAAAGCTCTTGCCAAGAGAGCCAAGGTTGTTGGTGATTTCTGTGAATCGTGTGAACATGACCTTGATAGACTCATTAGGCTTCATCTTGAAAAGTTCATACTTTCGAAGGAAGATGCTGATCTTGGTGTCCTTCACTTGGCTGGTTCCCTCATAGGTGACGACCAGCTTGTCCCAAATCTCTTTAGCTGACCTACAAGATGAAATACGGTTAAACTCATCCGTGCTAAGACCACAATAAAGTAAGTTAATAGCCCTGTAGTTTTTGGAGACGAGTTCAAGATCCGCTTGGATGTATTCAGACTCCTTCTTTGCGACTTTGGTTCCATTTGGTCCGTCTTTCTCTGGAATCTTTGACCCATTCTCTATAATGTTCCAAAGTTCCAGATCTTGGTCTATGATGAACATCTTCATCAATGATCTCCAGTGGACAAAGTTGTTTCCTACAAAGAGTGGTGGCCTGCTGGTAGACCTTCCCTGTGCAAATCCTCCGCTTGCTTCACCAAACATGATCGAAAACTCACAAGATTGTTAGATCAAAAGTAGTGAGTAAAGCTCTGATACCAATTGAAGGTTCGATAATGTAAAACAAAGTATTATAGAAATACTCTAGAAGGGGGGGGGGGGGGTTGAATAGAGTATGCCGGTTTTTCGCAGATTCTCAAGACTTTTGAAGCTCGTGCAAAATCCTTTGAGATTAGACTTAGTCTTTTCTCTGAAAACCTGAATCACAAAGTTAAACAGTCGAACCAAGTGCGGAAATAAGGTAAAGCAATAAGTAAAGGACTCGATGAATTGTTTACGAGGTTCGACACGAACTTGGCCTGCGTTCCCGCCTAGGGTTCTTCCACAACCCTAGGATTCAACCGGCTTTTATTGATTCACAAGACATAGGATCCTAATAGCTCACCGAGAAGCCTCTCTCCTATACAATTGCAATCTAGTCAACTCACGTTCCCTTGGAGTCCTAGACCAATCTAGAAGAGCCCCACCTCTCTATGCTATCTAGTACAATCCTCTTACACTTAGTGAATCAATCGCCTAGTGTCTACTTCCTGTGTTACAAACTCTTGAGTATAAAACTCTCTCAAAATATATCCTATAAGCTCACAGTGTAACTCTCAAATGCTTTGAAAAGAAATAACTGACTCTTAAGGACTAGCAGAGAGCACACGAAGAAGACAGATCTCGCTTGAAGGCTTGAGTGTATGGAAGGTTGTGTTCAACAGGTGTCCCTCTGTCTTCTTCTTCCTTTTCTTTTTATTGAAACAAATCGGCGCCTAAGGATCTTCACCAACGGCTAGAGAGGATCATGGCTTGAGCTGGATCTTCTATCTTTGGAAACTTTCGGAGGCCATGATCTTCCGATTTGAATCTTCTCAATTTACAACATAAGGAAGGAAATAATATTCGAAAATACTTCCTGAAAGGTTAGTGTATATATAATAATATAATGGAAGCATATAATAACATAAAATAATATTCGAACATAATATCATATAGAACAGGTTTTGTGTTTCATCAATACTGTTAAAGCTTCGAGACCTTTGACACAAATAGACTGTCAAGGCCTTTGAAACCTATTCCGATTTTCATCAAGGGAGTGGAGTTATCAATGCTGTTGGTCCCAAAGTTGTGGTTACAGCTAATTTGAATGATGCTAGTAGTTGCCCTGCTCCTGAAGTTGTTGGTGGAAAAGTTGATCATGGGATTGGCATCATACTTGGATACAATTCTGATGTCCCAGAGGATGTGCCTGCTGACAGTGGTGATGCAACTGGTGATATTGATGATAAATGCAGTCTATTTCATAACATCACTGACGTCGCCTCCCTTATTCCTTTAGATGCTGAGGATGATGATGACGTTTCGCTAATGCGTTCTTATAGGGCATTGAAATCTGCTCCTGCAGCCCATACTCCTTACACCAATCCTTGTAAATCGAAGAAACCTCGCCTTCCTAGAGTACCTAAACATTCCTTTCTCAGCCCTGAGGAGGGTGTTGAATTTTATACCACTTTTCGAGATCTTGGGTAATTATCCACTTTTGATATGTGTTTTCTTCTTCGTACTACCACTTCTTATAATAAGTTTATTTAACTTGTTATCTTACTTTGTAGGCGTGATGGAAAAGTCAGTGACTGTGAGGTTGATATGAACAAGTTGTTTTTCACTGAATTATCGGGGAGGACAAAATGGCTTCGTGATCTTGTGAGTTCATATTTACATGTCTTTTTCTTGTTGCTTATATTTTAGTGCCATCAGTTTGGTGACAGTTAGGGTTTATTCTTTTTCTTTCACAACACATAGACGAAGCACTTCATCATTTTAGAAAACGTCTTCATGATTGTCCTGATCTAAATCCCATCAGTGTTGTATTAGACACCATTTTTTTCCCCAAGCTTGTGAAGTGTGATGTTGATGTTTTTAAAAATGGTGATGCAATTCTGGATGAATTCTTCCACTATTTCCTTGGTCTTTATCCTGGCAATTATGGGAAGACTTTGGAAGGTGCTAAGAAGGTTTACACTTCGTTCAATCTTGACAACATGCACTGGGTTGCCGTTGAAATTGACCTGGACTCCAAGATTATTCTTGTTTATGACTCCCAGTGTAGTTTCACTAAAAATGAAGAGCTGCTTTCGAAGTTTGCTAAAACGTGTGAATTGCTTTCTATTCTGTTGAGCAAGTGTGGCCTTTTTCCTAAGATGGATGACACTCCCTTTGAAGTGGACAGAGTAGATGACTTGCCTCAAAATGAAGACGGGTACCTTCTGTTTTCCATCTTGTTGTATTTTGTTTTGTGACATTTTATCTGTCCACCTTTTGTCTCTTGTGTTCATATTTTGCTTCTTATGTAGGGGTAGTTGTGGTGTCTACGTCATCAAGCACATTGAGTCTTTGGTTTTTGGTGGTGACATTACGCTTGTGAATGATGAGTATGTTAATGCTTATCGTGAGAAGATTGCATATGATCTCATGAAGAAGCAGTGGACATTTGTTTAGTTATGAACATTAAGTTTGTGTTAGTTGGAGTATGTGGTGACAGTTGATTTGGTGACAGTTTAATTTATATTTTGTTGATGTAGCAGTCGTGGTGACAGCCCATGTTGACACTAAGTTTGTGTTAGTTAGACTATTTAACTGGTGACACTTGAATTGGTGACAGGTTATTGTATATTTTGTTGATGGGTGCCAGCCCATGGTGATACTTAGATTGTGTATTTGTAGGCTAATGCTCTAGTAATTTATACATTCTTTTGAATCTTTTACTGTTTTATCCCTATTATATGTTACAACACTCTATAATTCCACTTTAATGTCAAGGTTTTATTATTTCTGGTGACATCTTCAAAGTTTTCACTTTGGTTACAGTGCCTATGGCCACGTTTTCGTAGTGGTGACAGTATATGTGACCCTATTTTTTTTATGTTGGTTACAATGTTTATAGGATTTCCTTTGATTACAGTGTATACGTCCTTCTTTTCATAGTGGTTACAGTATATATGACCCTGTTTTAACGGTGGTTACATCGCCTATGTCTATCTTAACCATTCATATGATGAAGGAGAACTGTCCATCACATGTCTTTTGGCTTCTCATTAGCCCCTTTAGGATTTTTGCTTACCTTGTCCTAGGGTTTTCCATTTGATTACAACAATCATCTATTAACAACGTACTGTACTTAACATTTTAGGGGTTTAGGGTTTAGGATTTAGGGTTTAGGGCTAAGGCCCTAAACCCTAAACACTTAACCCTAAACCATACTGTACATCACATGTTCTTTTGGCTTCTCATTAGCCCCTTTGGGGTTTGTGCTTCCCTAATCATAGGGTCTTCCTTTTGGTTACAGTGCCTATGACCATGTTTTCATAGTGGTGGCAGTTTATGTGACCCCATTTTTATGTTTGTTACAACGTCTATAGGGTTTCGTTTGATTACAATGTCTACGTCCTTCTTTTCATAGTGGTTACAGTATATATGACCTTGTTTTAACGGTGGTTACAACGTTTATGTCTATCTTAACCATTCATATGATGAAGGAGAACTGTCCATCACATGTCTTTTTGGCTTCTCATTAGCCCCTTTATGGTTTTTGCTTACCTTGTCCTAGGGTTTTCCATTTGATTACAGAAATAATCTATTAACAACGTACTGTACTTAACATTTTAGGGCCTTGGCCCTAAACCCTAAAGACTTAACCCTAAACCCTAAACCATACTGTACATCACATGTTCTTTTGTCTTCTCATTATCCCCTTTGGGGTTTGTGCTTCCCTAATCATAGGGTGTTCCTTCTGGTTACTTAACAACATGGGCGATTGGTGACAATTTGCTCAACATGATCTTATTTTTGCTCAAAAAGATTTTATATTTGCACAACAATTGAGACTTGCGAATTTGTGCCCAACATGATCTTATTTCTTCTCAATATAATTTTATACTTTTTCAATAGATTATTCGCACAACATGGTGTTATTTTTGATCATCATTAGAATAAAATTGCGCAACATGGGCGTTTGGTGAAAATTTGCTCACCATGATCTTATTTTTGTACAACAATAGGTTATATTTTGCACAAGAATAAAATTGGACAAAATGAGTGTTGGGCTTAGTGTAAGATTCATGATTCAAGAGCCCCGACCCATTTTCTTTACTTTATGTATGGTTTGAACATCAGCAAATTCCCAAGTCATTTCAACTCCCTCCACTCTCTTCCCCATTACTGTATCCTCAAGTGTTTTGATCTTCCTTCACTGCTGTTCCCCATTCTAGATTTCTCTTCAGAAGGTGCGACTCCGCTTTTGGTATATAGCCCTCTCCCTTTCGTTCCTCTGAAAATAAAAGTGATCGGTTAGGGTTTTTACACTTTTTCAGCAAATTTTTTATTGTTGTTTTTTCCGATTTTAGATTACCTTTGCATTATCTTTCAGTCGATTAAACGCATATATTGGTGTTTGAGTGTTGCCGAGTTGCTACTGCATTATTTTCTTTGATTGTTGTTTGTTTTCGACTGAAAATAAACGTGGTCGGTTAGTGTTGATGCACTCTTCCAGAATTTTTTTTCTTCTTTCTGTGACCGTAATATTTCGATTACCTTTCCTGTAATGCTTGATTATTAAGTGATTGGATACTATATGAGTGTATGTTTATTTTGTCTGTGTAGGTCTTCTATCCTTCAATGACATTTCTAACTGTAACTGAAGTAGGGTATGACTACACTGTTGGTTCTTTTCAAGTGATAATCTCAGCAAGTGAGTCGTATTGGTATGGACCGAGCCAACTGGTGGTGTCCATCCATTCTGATAGCCTCCCTCTGTTGACCATTAATAATTGCTCGGCTTGGAACAGTGTGCCAATGACTTTAGCACACTGCAATGAAGTGTTAAGTGAAGCAGGAATCACTAGTGTGGTTCGAAATCAGGTAGCCAACCAGCTCTTAATGGAATATACTCACAATTGGTTTCCGGGCGACACTGAGTTGGTTGAATATGGTCTCTGCCCGGACATCACTGTGGATGTACACTTCATTGACGACTCTGAATCTGACATAAGCTCTGATTCAAGCTCTGAATTTGACATGGGCTCTGACTTTGACATGGATGTCGACCACCCAGATCATCCAGCAACTACAGAACACAGTGACGCCTTAAAAGAGATATATCATCTTGAACAGGATGGAGAGAAATGCACAATATGTCTGGACTTGATGTTGGCATCGATGCTTGTCCTTGCCACATCATGTGCACATTTCTTCCACCCAGAGTGTCTCCGAACTTGGCTTACAGTTCAAGCCATTTGTCCGCTTTGTCGATCAGCACTTTAACCGTAGGTCTCTTGTATATCCGCTGTGAAAAGACAGTGTAGTGGCAACTTTTTTGGGGGTTTTAATTTAAGCAAATGTAGGATATGAATGGAATTTTTTGTTTGACAATGTTTGTATCTGATTTCCATTCAAATCATACCAGTGTATTTTGTAAATTTTGGGGGTACTTGGTGTATGTAAATGCATAATATGAATGAAATTTGTGTTTTATTATATTTGTTTGTGATTTCCATTCTATTATATTTCTCCTGATGGTTGAGTATGACATTGGATTTTATTTGACAGAAAAATACCATCTGAACCTTTATGAATTTGCTCATATATCGTGTCTGGATTAGAAACAAATATGGAACTTATTTTCCAAAAATCCTGCACATTTGCGCATCCCAAAATAGTGCTGACACTGATATCAGTTACAAGTAGTGGTGACACTAGCCTTGTATTTTTTGATTTTGAATTTGCTCATAGGGTTTTCCTTTTGGTTACAGTGTCTATGGCTATGTTTTCAAAGTGGTGACAGTGCATATGTCAGGGCCTATGTCCCTGTTTTAACAGTTGTTAAAACATCTATAAGTTTTTACTTTGATTACAGTGTCTATGACTCTGTTAGTAATTGATTTATAAATCTTTGCAAAACTTTAATGATAGAAGAAGAAGAAACTGAAATATGGTGACAGTTTACATTATGTCTAGTGTAATGACCTGTTGGCAGTGACCAATTTATTCAATATAAGAAAAAGATAAAGTAAAACTTCTTGTCTTCCTTGATGCTTTGCCTTTGATTTGCCTCTGATCTCTAGCTATTGTGTATCCTCTTTGATGCTTTGCCTCTGATTTCTCCAGCTAAAGGCTTTCTTTTCTTTTGAGGGCGACCACATCTTTTACGTATCATTGGTGGGTGACATTTCTGTCTTTTGATGTCCTCTGGTACAACCCACTGTTCTTCATTTAGAGCAGGATATATTGTCTCATGATAAGCCAATTTCCAAGCTTCAATTTTGTAGTAGCTGCTAATATACCTCAGAACACTCAGTTTTTTTTCCCCTGATGACAACAAGAGCATGTACACAAGGTATCTTTTCATAATCAAATACCTTGCATGAACAAGAGTTCTCCTTTAAATCAACCATAACCCTTTTCATCCCACCGATAACCTCAAACTGGAATTTATTAAGGTGCTTGACAGTGTACATGCCTGCATCACTGCATCTTATGTACACTATATCACTTATCTTATTTGGAAGCTCAAAGTTATTGTTTTCAGATTCATTTCTGCGCTCATTGAACCATTTTGTTATCTTCTCTCTGATTGCATTCAGTAAGCCTATAATTGGGAATGATCTATCCAAACCAAAGACATTATTTAATGATTCTGCATTGTTTGAAGTCATCATATTATACCTATTAACTTTTGAATAAGCTCTTGCCCATTTCTCAAACTGTAATTCTTCAAGATATTTCTTCATCTTGCTGTTTGTATTACTGATGCAACCAAAGTAGCTGTTGAAATCTTCTTCTATGTAACTGTTTGCTGCGCTTTCAAACCACTGACAGAGTATATTCTTCTTGAATTTTTCCATTATATTTTGCTTCAAGTGCCAGCTGCAGTAATAATGCTTAGCATTTGGGTAAATAAACTCTAAAGCTCTCGCAATGCTTTGATGACGGTCAGAAACAAAAACCAGCTCTTCACTTGATGGGATGACTGTTGCTAGCTTGTTGAAGAACCACTCCCAAGAGGCGTTGTTTTCTGAGTCAACCACTGCAAAGGCAATAGGGTATGTTTGATAATTTGCATCTTGTGCAGAAGCTGTGCCACAAGCACCTGTACAATTGAATTATATTAAGTAATTATTTGGTGAAAGTAATTTATTCTTCTGAAATGAATATGTACCTTTCGTAGGATTGGAAATGCTCGGATACATGGTCCAAAGGCAATGAACACATACTTGAACTTTGAGTTGCTATCAACTTCAATGAAGGTGACAGTTCCAGGATTTGCTTGCTTCAGGACCCAACAATATGATGGCACTAATTCATAGTTTTCTTCTGCTGTCCCCATTGTCATCTCCATTGATAAAACACGAGCCATCCAAGATTTCCAATAGCTAACATTTTGTTTGAAATCATTCCTCATCGTGTTTCTAATTTGTCTTGGAGTTGGACCCTGTTTCTCATCTACAAAACTGTATATATTATGTAAAATAGTGAATAAAATATGAAATGAAGCATGATTACTGTTAAGGAGGTAAGTCGAGTACAAATAATAAGATGTAATAAATGTAAACCAACTCCTATCCTAAGCAAATAATTACAAGACTTCCTCCCGTTGTAGTGGAAGGGTAGTCAGGATCGATCCACGAGGAGGCGTGTCAGCGGGATCCTAGTAGCTTTGGAAATCTCAAGTCTGCGTCGACCAGAAGCCTCGATTTCGACCTCAGTGCTCGATGTCGACCTCGGCTGTCGATGTTCTCTACAACAGAAGACCTGCAGAAACAAAAAAAGTGGTCGATATCGATGTCAGTCACGAAATCGACTGGCTCAGAAGACTGCCAGTCGATACAGAGGGGTCGATTTCGACATAAGGGGGTCGATATCGATGCTTGCACAAGTTTTCCAGGAGTCTCGAGATCGACTCAAAAAACCGTCGATCTATCAGTTTCAGTCGATATCGACCTCTGCTGTGGATATCGATGTCTTCCTGCAGTGAGTTAGTTGTTTTGTCGGCAAAGAAAAGGCCGAAGAATTAAGAATGGAGAGAGAAGCAATGAATAGAAATAACAGTGGGTTTTGGTGTATAAAATATGTAAAAGGGCAACTCCTAGGATTAGGGTTTACCACAACATTAACCAATGCATGCGATAAGGTAAATAAGACGGACAATTGCGCTATTTCACCCGAGGGACAAGCTTTCGCCGTACACCAACTCTTAGGATTACTCTTGCAAATAAACCTAATTGTCTCTACAAATGTTATGTTTATAACTCAAGTTGTTAGCATTAATTCCTTTTCTTTCGATTAGGACTAAACATAGAATCGTAGGAGGAGAGATAGACACAACGATATCGACATCAAATACTTACCTCAAGCGCGCATGCTAACGTCGGGCTCACCCGACCCTAAGAGCTTTGGGGAACTACTCGCTTCTCATTATGGAACTCATTGTTGATTGAAAAGAAGAAACTTGCATTAAAATAAACTCCGAATCTTTACAACTCAACGTCAACTTTCGCAAACGTCAAACCCTAAAACTTCTCTCTAACTCTAACTCTATTGTCTATTGTCTTTGTCTTGCTTCTTGTCTTGGATTGGATTAATGGATGATCGGATGATCTAACAAATCAGCCCCTAGGGCTTTATTTATAGGCTACTAATCCTCGCTATCCAAGGATTGTAACTCCTATCTAAACTATGAACTCTATCCAAAGAATTAGGATAGGTCTTTTATTTAGATAAAACTTAAATGACTTAAAGGTAAAAAGATAAATAACTCTTCAGCTGCCATCTATCTTGAAAGTATGAGATAATTCCGTGCCTCCTTGAAGATATAGTTCCAATCCGCATTCGAAATCGAGTCTATCTTCTGTCGAGATAAGGGGTCGATATCGACACCAGGGGGTCGATATCGAGGTCTTTGTTCCTGCTCGACTTGGTCAGCTCCAGTCGATGTCTATGACGATGGTCGATATCGATGCATGTATGTCGATATCGAGGCTTTCTTGTCTGGTCTGTGTGGCTTATCTCGACACTCAGAAGTTGTGTCGAAATCTAGGGTCGATATCGATGTCTACAGTCGATATCGACCTCTTCTCAGCTTCACTTGGCTTGTTCGTTTTGACTCCGAATTCCTGCATGGTTAGCTCAAAAACTCGTGCAGACTCTATTTCTTATACTTTGGCTCATTCTTACACAAGTTTATATACTTTTGAAGCTTTTCTTTGGAAATCGAATGAAATATGAAGTCAAAAGATGCAATAAACAAAGGTACAAATATGTACATCAAAACACCCCATACTTAGACTTGCTTGTCCTCAAGCAATAACCAAGCAATAACCAACACCTACAACACACCCTTCAAGTCTTCGCCTTTGTCAAAAGCAACATCATAAGCGGTAGCAAAGCAAAGCAAGTGAATTTAACGTCATAGCACATATTTTGGCGATCCATAGGCACATGCAATTTTGATCCAACCTCACAGGGGTAATGTGTTTGCACTCAACTCTCATGTGTTTAGGCTATGAAGATCAACTCTCAACTGAATTCCATATACAATCTCATAAACATTGCAATTTATAATAATCCACTTCACAACCAATTATGAAAATGCAATAAGAATCACCAGGAGGACTTTCGCTCAATGGAAGACTTCAAAGCAGACTCCATTCGGCGGGGTTGTAATGGGGCTTGGTATGAAATAAAAGGTATGGAATTATTTGGCTATGTGGTGCTTTTATAATTCGGGAATCAAGACTCCTAAATCTCAACACTTGCAATACCCAAACCATAACTCTTCATAATATGCTCTATCTCTATCTTTCCATAATATGCTATAAAGATGCACTAAAAAGATTTAAACCATACTATCAACCCTTCTTCCAAGCTCTAATATACCTCTAAAAAATATAACACTTGTATGAATAAAAGACTTAAGGATTTTGGCTCATGCACTATATATATATCTTTATTTTTTTTTCGGATTTTTTTTCTTTTTTTTTTTCGAAATTAATAAGTAAATACTAAGGCTATGTGCATCTATATGGTGAGCCATAAATCCTTTTACAAAATATGAAAAAATGTAAATATGCACCAACCCATAATTTCCTTGCTCAAAACTGGACATTATGCTCTTTTCTTTCCACAAGGCATTAGTCCAGCCAATCTAAGTCTCAATTCCCCAATGGGGGGTTAGGCTCAATTCGGCTAGGGATAATTTTATGGAGTTTGCAATTTCAGGCTCAGACTAATGTTCTGGCTTTAAGTAGAGATAATGCAGGGTAGGTAAAGAGAGGATAAAAATGGCTTAAAAGATGCCTCCATCATTTAATTCTCGTAAACACAAACATATATATGTATTGGTTTTGAATAACTATCACAACATTTAGAGATGCATAGGAAGTGTAAATTCACTCAAGAAAGCGGAGGGATTTTTGATGTTCTCCCTATAGGTCAAAATTCTCACAAGGACAATTTTTGTTGGATTTGCCTTTTAACCTAGGATCATATGTGCTCAATTTCATAACAAGTTCACAATCTACATAAAAATTTTAAGGACTTAGGCTAAACCATCCAAATATGCCATAGGGTTTACATGATCAAGTCAGCTATTGAGTTTTCATCATAGGACCTCTAAGTAGGGTTTAAAACAAACATAAAAATAAACATGCATTTTTTTGTATTTTTGATATTTTTCTATTTTTTTGGAATTTTTGACATTTTATAAAAGTAAAACTAAGAACAAAAAATTTAAACATGAATGCAATGCGAAGAAGAAAACCAAGTTATGACCATAAGACATGTCTTTCCCCCACCCCATACTTAAAATATACAGTGTCCTCACTGTATTAAAAAGAAGAACAAGGGTAGAGATTAACTCACGGCGCAACCTTGCGGATTCATGTCGATTTCAAGTTGGGTCGATGCCAGAAGTCGATATCTAGGTCAGTGGTCGATGTCGACTGCATCTGTCGAATTCGAGGAAGAAAATGAAGACGAGGGCTGCCAGGTTGGGGTTGATGTCGAGTATTAGGGTCGATATCGACCTCTCTTTTTCGCTCCTGAGTCCTCGATGTTGACTCCAAGAGATGGCTTGACCCTGGGGGGTCGATTTCGACTTGCCTGGTCGATTTCAACTGCCTCTACAAAAGCTTCTTTTCTTCTTCGTCATTTCTTTTGCTTGATAACCTGAAATCTTGGTTAGGAATATAGATAAAACACGAATTATCTCAGTTTGAAAAGTTCAAAAAGCCAAAAATTAAATCCTAAAAACCATCTAATGCGAAAAAATTTAAAGGTTTTATGTACACGCTCTAGAGTTTTGTGTCGCTAGGCCGACTTCTCCGTCAATTCTTCACGAGCCTTTTATGTAGGGGCCCTTTGAGCCTTCCCTGGATCATCTAGGTCCTTTTGATTGTAGCGAAGTTCAGCGATCAAGGCTTCTTTGATGTTAGGTTCTTCTTTGGGCGCTTTTCTTCTCTTTCTTGACCTAACTTTAGCAATATAGGCAAACCATGGAGCTTTGACCCTCTCTTTAGTAGAATTATCGATAATCGGCTTAATTGATTTATCAATAATGGACGGAGGAGGGTTAGGAGTCATACCTGGGCTTACCTGTTTGGGCCCGAAACAGAAATCTTCGGGCTGAGGGGTGGTCGATATCGACCAAGGTGGGTCGATTTCGATGTTTTTATTCGATATCGACTGGTTCCAGTCGATGTCGACCCTGCTTGCTGTTTCCGTCCTCGCCAACAAAACTTTTCTAAGCTTCTCCTTAGCCGGCGAGATGACTACTTGCTCCAAGTGCTTTGTTTCGCTCATGGTTGGGTTGAAAGAGAACTCTATCACTTCGCTCCCTATAGTAAAGGTTAGTAACCCTCGACGTACATTGATATTGGCATCAGCAGTAGCTAAGAAAGGCCTACCATGTATAATAGGCACTATAGGATCTTCAGGCATCTCCAATACAATGAAATCAGTAGGCACAAAGAACTTACCTACCTTTACCGGAACGTCATCAACTATACCTGTAGGCCTGACAAATGAGTTGTCAGCCATACAGAGTTTCATGTCCACAGGTTCAAGTGCGCCAATGTTCACCTTTTGCCAAATAGAAAGAGGCATGAGACTTACACTTGCCCCTAGGTCAGATAGGGCTTTATAGCGATGTTGGCCAAGTCCCACGGTGATTGCAAACTTCCCTGGATCACTCTTCTTCTCAGGGAAATCCATCTTTGAGCACTCCTCTGTGATCTCTGCCATGGATCTCTTCTTGCTCAGGATGTCTTTGAGGAATCGCACATAGGCGGGCATCTCGCTTAGGGCTTTTGTAAGAGGGATGGTAACATTAAGTCCTTTAAGTATCTTTACGAAGTGCCTAAACTTAACTTTGGTGGGATCCTCCAATGCTTTGGAAGGGAATGGCAACGTCTTCTTTGGAGTAGGGGCCAAAACGGAGGTCGGAGGGGCCTGCTGGACATCGATGTCGATTGGGCTCTGGTCAATATCGACTGGAATGGTCGATTTCGACCTCTGTTGTGGCTCTGATGGCTCTACAGTGGCCTCGACGTCGACCTGTGGGTCGACCTGGGGGTCGATATCGACCTCATCCTCGACATCGACTGGTCTATCGATGTCGACTGGATCTGCTGCTTTCTCCGATTCCGTTCGTGGCTTTTGTACTTTGGTGCCACTCCTTAATTGTATGGCTGCGACATAGCCCGTCCCGGATTGTCCCTTAGGATTTGTAGTGGGTTGCCCAGGGAGTGTTACGGAAGGTCTAGGGACTTGTGCCGCCAATTGACCCAGTTGGGTCTCTACGTTCTTTTTCCAAATATCCATCTCCCCAATCCTTGTGGTAAGGTGATTGAGTTGAGAATGGATGGCATTGTTGGATTGATCATTTTTAGCTTGATTCCACTTGATTTCATCCAGTACTAGTTGAAGATCATCCTTCTTTTGGTCTCTCTCCGAGTGCCCAGGAGCTCTATAAGGCGGAGGGTCCCTAGGGTTATTTGGGTTCCTTTGTGGTTGATTGAACCTTTGGTCTCTCCAATATAGGTGATTGGGCCCCCTCATGTAGCGCGCCTCTTGGTGAGTCTCCGCTAGGTGTACTTGTTCAGCATGGGGGCACTCGATGGTGGTGTGCCGCTGCGATCCGCATTCTATGCAATCTTTGTTCGCTAAAAGGAACCTTACTTGCTTTTGGAGCTTTCGAAGTTGATCCCTATGAAATTGCTCCTTTACATCCGGATCGATTACATTGGAGGGTTCATATAAGGGCATAGATAGGGCAGGCCTCGACGATGATGGTGCGTCGGAAGCCTCAGGAGTCCCATATGTGTTGTCGAATTCCACCAACCTCTCTATGGTCTCCCAAGCCTCTTGTGGAGCGAGTTCAAGGTAGCCATAAAAGGTGTAGGTGTTGATGCTCTCCTTAGTTGCAGCGTCAAGAGCATTGTAAATGATCTCCTGAATTACATACGGTGGTTGGCCATGCGTCGGGCATGATCATAGGAGGTCCTTAAACCTTTCCCAAACAGTCGCCAGAGCCTCACCAGGCTTTTGTTTGAAAGCCGTGATTTTCTGTCGGATCAACGCCGTCTTGGAAGGAGGAAAGAACTTGTTGACGAACGCGTCCTTGACTTCATTCTAGGTGCGGAGCGATCTTGGGGCTAAGCTTTCCAACCACTGCAATGCTTTTCCTGTAAGAGACCAATGAAAGGCTTTTAGTTGGACATACTCAAGACTTCGTCCATCAGCAATAGTATCACAAAGGTCTAAGAAGGTTGAAATATGTTCCATAGGGCATTTGTTAGGTTTTCCTTCATATTGGTGCCTTCTAATCTCAGTAAGGAAGTTAGGTTTTATTTCAAAATTAGAGGCAGGGATAAGAATTGCCGATTCAGGCACTGTGAGAGCGGGGTGCATATATTGCTTGGCATTCCTAGGGAGGGCATTGATTTGGGCTTCTATTTGCCTCCGGCCTTCCTCCTCCCTATCTGCACTCTCCTTAAGTACCGCCTCTCTAGTCGTTAGGTCCTCAACCTGCTTCCTTAGTTGCTCAATAAGTTCAGCCTGGTTTGCATTGTCCGCCATGATTCTTTGTGCTTGGGCCCTTAGATGGAAATAACGCTCAGGGTTGTCTACTCCTTCAAATTCAGGTGGGCGATCAGTGCGTCGCATACACCTGCAAAACCAAACTAGGTAGAGACGTGAGATAGACTACTAGGGTGCGATTGATTGCCTCCCCGGCAACGGCGCCAATTTGTTAAGGAGGTAAGTCGAGTACAAATAATAAGATGTAATAAATGTAAACCGACTCCTAGCCTAAGAAAATAATTACAAGACTTCCTCCCGTTGTAGTGGAAGGGTAGTCAGGATCGATCCACGAGGAGGCGTGTCAGCGGGATCCTAGTAGCTTTGGAAATCTCAAGTCTGCGTCGACCAGAATCCTCGATTTCGACCTCAGTGCTCGATGTCGACCTCGGCTGTGGACGTTCTCTGCAACAGAAGACCTTCAGAAACAAAAACAAGTGGTCGATATCGACAGAGGAGGGTCGATATCGATGTCAGTCATGAAATCGACTGGCTTAGAAGACTGCCAGTCGATACAGAGGGGTCGATTTCGACACAAGGGGGTCGATATCGATGCTTGCAGAAGTTTTCTAGGAGTCTCGAGATCGACTCAGAAAACCGTCGATCTATCAGTTTCGGTCGAAATCGACCTCTGCTGTCGATATCGATGTCTTCTTGTAGTGAGTTAGTTGTTTTGTCGGCAAAGAAAAGGCCGAAGAATTAAGAATTGAGAGAGAAGCAATGAATAGAAATAACAGTGGGTTTTGGTGTATAAAATATGTAAAAAGGGCAACTCCTAGGATTAGGGTTTACCACAACATTAACCAATGAATGCGATAAGGTAAATAAGACGAACAATTGCGCTATTTCACCCGAGGGACAAGCTTTCGCCGTACACCAACTCTTAGGATTACTCTTGCAAATAAACCTAATTGTCTCTACAAATGTTATGTTTATAACTCAAGTTGTTAGTATTAATTCCTTTTCTTTCGATTAGGACTAAACATAGAATCGTAGGAGGAGAGATAGACACAACGATATCGACATCAAATACTTACCTCAAGCGCGCATGCTAACGTCGGGCTCACCCGACCCTAAGAGCTTTGGGGAACTACTCGCTTCTCATTATGGAACTCATTGTTGATTGAAAAGAAGAAACTTGCATTAAAATAAACTCCGAATCTTTACAACTCAACGTCAACTTTCGCAAACGTCAAACCCTAAAACTTCTCTCTAACTCTAACTCTATTGTCTATTGTCTTTGTCTTGCTTCTTGTCTTGGATTGGATTAATGGATGATCGGATGATCTAACAAATCAGCCCCTAGGGCTTTATTTATAGGCTACTAATCCTCGCTATCCAAGGATTGTAACTCCTATCTAAACTATGAACTCTATCCAAACAATTAGGATAGGTCTTTTATTTAGATAAAACTTAAATGACTTAAAGGTAAAAAGATAAATAACTCTTCAGCTGCCATCTATCTTGAAAGTATGAGATAATTCCGTGCCTCCTTGAAGATATAGTTCCAATCCGCATTCGAAATCGAGTCTATCTTCTGTCGAGATAAGGGGTCGATATCGACACCAGGGGGTCGATATCGAGGTCTTTGTTCCTGCTCGACTTGGTCAGCTCCAGTCGATGTCTATGACGATGGTCGATATCGATGCATGTATGTCGATATCGAGGCTTTCTTGTCTGGTCTGTGTGGCTTATCTCGACACTCAGAAGTTGTGTCGAAATCTAGGGTCGATATCGATGTCTACAGTCGATATCGACCTCTTCTCAGCTTCACTTGGCTTGTTCGTTTTGACTCCGAATTCCTGCATGGTTAGCTCAAAAACTCGTGCAGACTCTATTTCTTATACTTTGGCTCATTCTTACACAAGTTTATATACTTTTGAAGCTTTTCTTTGGAAATCGAATGAAATATGAAGTCAAAAGATGCAATAAACAAAGGTACAAATATGTACATCAAAACACCCCATACTTAGACTTGCTTGTCCTCAAGCAATAACCAAGCAATAACCAACACCTACAACACACCCTTCAAGTCTTCGCCTTTGTCAAAAGCAACATCATAAGCGGTAGCAAAGCAAAGCAAGTGAATTTAACGTCATAGCACATATTTTGGCGATCCATAGGCACATGCAATTTTGATCCAACCTCACAGGGGTAATGTGTTTGCACTCAACTCTCATGTGTTTAGGCTATGAAGATCAACTCTCAACTGAATTCCATATACAATCTCATAAACATTGCAATTTATAATAATCCACTTCGCAACCAATTATGAAAATGCAATAAGAATCACCAGGAGGACTTTCGCTCAATGGAAGACTTCAAAGCAGACTCCATTCGGCGGGGTTGTAATGGGGCTTGGTATGAAATAAAAGGTATGGAATTATTTGGCTATGTGGTGCTTTTATAATTCGGGAATCAAGACTCCTAAATCTCAACACTTGCAATACCCAAACCATAACTCTTCATAATATGCTCTATCTCTATCTTTCCATAATATGCTATAAAGATGCACTAAAAAGATTTAAACCATACTATCAACCCTTCTTCCAAGCTCTAATATACCTCTAAAAAATATAACACTTGTATGAATAAAAGACTTAAGGATTTTGGCTCATGCACTATATATATATCTTTATTTTTTTTTCGGATTTTTTTTCTTTTTTTTTTTCGAAATTAATAAGTAAATACTAAGGCTATGTGCATCTATATGGTGAGCCATAAATCCTTTTACAAAATATGAAAAAATGTAAATATGCACCAACCCATAATTTCCTTGCTCAAAACTGGACATTATGCTCTTTTCTTTCCACAAGGCATTAGTCCAGCCAATCTAAGTCTCAATTCCCCAATGGGGGGTTAGGCTCAATTCGGCTAGGGATAATTTTATGGAGTTTGCAATTTCAGGCTCAGACTAATGTTCTGGCTTTAAGTAGAGATAATGCAGGGTAGGTAAAGAGAGGATAAAAATGGCTTAAAAGATGCCTCCATCATTTAATTCTCGTAAACACAAACATATATATGTATTGGTTTTGAATAACTATCACAACATTTAGAGATGCATAGGAAGTGTAAATTCACTCAAGAAAGCGGAGGGATTTTTGATGTTCTCCCTATAGGTCAAAATTCTCACAAGGACAATTTTTGTTGGATTTGCCTTTTAACCTAGGATCATATGTGCTCAATTTCATAACAAGTTCACAATCTACATAAAAATTTTAAGGACTTAGGCTAAACCATCCAAATATGCCATAGGGTTTACATGATCAAGTCAGCTATTGAGTTTTCATCATAGGACCTCTAAGTAGGGTTTAAAACAAACATAAAAATAAACATGCATTTTTTTGTATTTTTGATATTTTTCTATTTTTTTGGAATTTTTGACATTTTATAAAAGTAAAACTAAGAACAAAAAATTTAAACATGAATGCAATGCGAAGAAGAAAACCAAGTTATGACCATAAGACATGTCTTTCCCCCACCCCATACTTAAAATATACAGTGTCCTCACTGTATTAAAAAGAAGAACAAGGGTAGAGATTAACTCACGGCGCAACCTTGCGGATTCATGTCGATTTCAAGTTGGGTCGATGCCAGAAGTCGATATCTAGGTCAGTGGTCGATGTCGACTGCATCTGTCGAATTCGAGGAAGAAAATGAAGACGAGGGCTGCCAGGTTGGGGTTGATGTCGAGTATTAGGGTCGATATCGACCTCTCTTTTTCGCTCCTGATTCCTCGATGTTGACTCCAAGAGATGGCTTGACCCTGGGGGGTCGATTTCGACTTGCCTGGTCGATTTCAACTGCCTCTACAAAAGCTTCTTTTCTTCTTCGTCATTTCTTTTGCTTGATAACCTGAAATCTTGGTTAGGAATATAGATAAAACACGAATTATCTCAGTTTGAAAAGTTCAAAAAGCCAAAAATTAAATCCTAAAAACCATCTAATGCGAAAAAATTTAAAGGTTTTATGTACACGCTCTAGAGTTTTGTGTCGCTAGGCCGACTTCTCCGTCAATTCTTCACGAGCCTTTTATGTAGGGGCCCTTTGAGCCTTCCCTGGATCATCTAGGTCCTTTTGATTGTAGCGAAGTTCAGCGATCAAGGCTTCTTTGATGTTAGGTTCTTCTTTGGGCGCTTTTCTTCTCTTTCTTGACCTAACTTTAGCAATATAGGCAAACCATGGAGCTTTGACCCTCTCTTTAGTAGAATTATCGATAATCGGCTTAATTGATTTATCAATAATGGACGGAGGAGGGTTAGGAGTCATACCTGGGCTTACCTGTTTGGGCCCGAAACAGAAATCTTCGGGCTGAGGGGTGGTCGATATCGACCAAGGTGGGTCGATTTCGATGTTTTTATTCGATATCGACTGGTTCCAGTCGATGTCGACCCTGCTTGCTGTTTCTGTCCTCGCCAACAAAACTTTTCTAAGCTTCTCCTTAGCCGGCGAGATGACTACTTGCTCCAAGTGCTTTGTTTCGCTCATGGTTGGGTTGAAAGAGAACTCTATCACTTCGCTCCCTATAGTAAAGGTTAGTAACCCTCGACGTACATTGATATTGGCATCAGCAGTAGCTAAGAAAGGCCTACCATGTATAATAGGCACTATAGGATCTTCAGGCATCTCCAATACAATGAAATCAGTAGGCACAAAGAACTTACCTACCTTTACCGGAACGTCATCAACTATACCTGTAGGCCTGACAAATGAGTTGTCAGCCATATAGAGTTTCATGTCCACAGGTTCAAGTGCGCCAATGTTCACCTTTTGCCAAATAGAAAGAGGCATGAGACTTACACTTGCCCCTAGGTCAGATAGGGCTTTATAGCGATGTTGGCCAAGTCCCACGGTGATTGCAAACTTCCCTGGATCACTCTTCTTCTCAGGGAAATCCATCTTTGAGCACTCCTCTGTGATCTCTGCCATGGATCTCTTCTTGCTCAGGATGTCTTTGAGGAATCGCACATAGGCGGGCATCTGGCTTAGGGCTTTTGTAAGAGGGATGGTAACATTAAGTCCTTTAAGTATCTTTACGAAGTGCCTAAACTTAACTTTGGTGGGATCCTCCAATGCTTTGGAAGGGAATGGCAACGTCTTCTTTGGAGTAGGGGCCAAAACGGAGGTCGGAGGGGCCTGCTGGACATCGATGTCGATTGGGCTCTGGTCAATATCGACTGGAATGGTCGATTTCGACCTCTGTTGTGGCTCTGATGGCTCTACAGTGGCCTCGACGTCGACCTGTGGGTCGACCTGGGGGTCGATATCGACCTCATCCTCGACATCGACTGGTCTATCGATGTCGACTGGATCTGCTGCTTTCTCCGATTCCGTTCGTGGCTTTTGTACTTTGGTGCCACTCCTTAATTGTATGGCTGCGACATAGCCCGTCCCGGATTGTCCCTTAGGATTTGTAGTGGGTTGCCCAGGGAGTGTTACGGAAGGTCTAGGGACTTGTGCCGCCAATTGACCCAGTTGGGTCTCTACGTTCTTTTTCCAAATATCCATCTCCCCAATCCTTGTGGTAAGGTGATTGAGTTGAGAATGGATGGCATTGTTGGATTGATCATTTTTAGCTTGATTCCACTTGATTTCATCCAGTACTAGTTGAAGATCATCCTTCTTTTGGTCTCTCTCCGGGTGCCCAGGAGCTCTATAAGGCGGAGGGTCCCTAGGGTTATTTGGGTTCCTTTGTGGTTGATTGAACCTTTGGTCTCTCCAATATAGGTGATTGGGCCCCCTCATGTAGCGCGCCTCTTGGTGAGTCTCCGCTAGGTGTACTTGTTCAGCATGGGGGCACTCGATGGTGGTGTGCCGCTGCGATCCGCATTCTATGCAATCTTTGTTCGCTAAAAGGAACCTTACTTGCTTTTGGAGCTTTCGAAGTTGATCCCTATGAAATTGCTCCTTTACATCCGGATCGATTACATTGGAGGGTTCATATAAGGGCATAGATAGGGCAGGCCTCGACGATGATGGTGCGTCGGAAGCCTCAGGAGTCCCATATGTGTTGTCGAATTCCACCAACCTCTCTATGGTCTCCCAAGCCTCTTGTGGAGCGAGTTCAAGGTAGCCATAAAAGGTGTAGGTGTTGATCCTCTCCTTAGTTGCAGCGTCAAGAGCATTGTAAATGATCTCCTGAATTACATACGGTGGTTGGCCATGCGTCGGGCATGATCATAGGAGGTCCTTAAACCTTTCCCAAACAGTCGCCAGAGCCTCACCAGGCTTTTGTTTGAAAGCCGTGATTTTCTGTCGGATCAACGCCGTCTTGGAAGGAGGAAAGAACTTGTTGACGAACGCGTCCTTGACTTCATTCTAGGTGCGGAGCGATCTTGGGGCTAAGCTTTCCAACCACTGCAATGCTTTTCCTGTAAGAGACCAACAAAAGGCTTTTAGTTGGACATACTCAAGACTTCGTCCATCAGCAATAGTATCACAAAGGTCTAAGAAGATTGAAATATGTTCCATAGGGCATTTGTTAGGTTTTCCTTCATATTGGTGCCTTCTAATCTCAGTAAGGAAGTTTGGTTTTATTTCAAAATTAGAGGCAGGGATAAGAATTGCCGATTCAGGCACTGTGAGAGCGGGGTGCATATATTGCTTGGCATTCCTAGGGAGGGCATTGATTTGGGCTTCTATTTGCCTCCGGCCTTCCTCCTCCCTATCTGCACTCTCCTTAAGTGCCGCCTCTCTAGTCGTTAGGTCCTCAACCTGCTTCCTTAGTTGCTCAATAAGTTCAGCCTGGTTTGCGTTGTCCGCCATGATTCTTTGTGCTTGGGCCCTTAGATGGAAATAACGCTCAGGGTCGTCTACTCCTTCAAATTCAGGCGGGCGATCAGTGCGTCGCATACACCTGCAAAACCAAACTAGGTAGAGACGTGAGATAGACTACTAGGGCGCGATTGATTGACTCCCCGGCAACGGCGCCAATTTGTTAAGGAGGTAAGTCGAGTACAAATAATAAGATGTAATAAATGTAAACCGACTCCTAGCCTAAGAAAATAATTACAAGACTTCCTCCCGTTGTAGTGGAAGGGTAGTCAGGATCGATCCACGAGGAGGCGTGTCAGCGGGATCCTAGTAGCTTTGGAAATCTCAAGTCTGCGTCGACCAGAATCCTCGATTTCGACCTCAGTGCTCGATGTCGACCTCGGCTGTGGACGTTCTCTGCAACAGAAGACCTTCAGAAACAAAAACAAGTGGTCGATATCGACAGAGGAGGGTCGATATCGATGTCAGTCACGAAATCGACTGGCTTAGAAGACTGCCAGTCGATACAGAGGGGTCGATTTCGACACAAGGGGGTCGATATCGATGCTTGCAGAAGTTTTCTAGGAGTCTCGAGATCGACTCAGAAAACCGTCGATCTATCAGTTTCGGTCGAAATCGACCTCTGCTGTCGATATCGATGTCTTCCTGTAGTGAGTGAGGTTTTTTGTCAGCAAAGAAAAGGCCGAAGAATTAAGAATGGAGAGAGAAGCAATGAATAGAAATAACAGTGGGTTTTGGTGTATAAAATATGTAAAAAGGGCAACTCCTAGGATTAGGGTTTACCACAACATTAACCAATGAATGCGATAAGGTAAATAAGACGGACAATTGCGCTATTTCACCCGAGGGACAAGCTTTCGCCGTACACCAACTCTTAGGATTACTCTTGCAAATAAACCTAATTGTCTCTACAAATTTTTTGTTTATAACTCAAGTTGTTAGCATGAATCCCTTTTCTTTCAATTAGGACTAAACATAGAATCGTAGGAGGAGAGATAGACACAACGATATCGACATCAAATACTTACCTCAAGCGCGCATGGCTAACATCGGGCTCACCCGACCCTAAGAGCTTTGGGGAACTACTCGCTTCTCATTATGGAACTCATTGTTGATTGAAAAGAAGAAACTTGCATTAAAATAAACTCCGAAGCTTTACAACTCAACGTCAATTTTCGCAAACGTCAAACCCTAAAACTTCTCTTTAACTTTAACTCTATTGTCTATTGTCTTTGTCTTGCTTCTTGTCTTGGATTGGATTAATGGATGATCGGATGATCTAACAAATTAGCCCCTAGGGCTTTATTTATAGGCTACTAATCCTCGCTATCCAAGGATTGTAACTCCTATCTAAACTATGAACTCTATCCAAACAATTAGGATAGGTCTTTTATTTTGATAAAACTTAAATGACTTAAAGGTAAAAAGATAAATAACTCTTCAGCTGCCATCTATCTTGAAAGTCTGTATCATATCAGTCGATCCGATTCGTTCTTATCTATAGATAAGGCAAGAGAGATAATTCTGTGCCTCCTTGAAGATATAGTTCCAATCTGCATTCGAAATCGAGTCTATCTTCTGTCGAGATAAGGGGTCGATATCGACACCAGGGGGTCGATATCGAGGTCTTTGTTCCTGCTCAACTTGTTCAGCTCCAGTCGATGTCTATGACGATGGTCGATATCGATGCATGTATGTCGATATCGAGGCTTTCTTGTCTGGTGTGTATGGCTTATCTCGACACTCAGAAGCCGTGTCGAAATCTAGGGTCGATATCGACCTCTTCTCAGCTTCACTTGGCTTGTTCGTTTTGACTCCGATTTCATCGAATTCCTGCATGGTTAGCTCAAAAACTCGTGCAGACTCTATTTCTTATACTTTGCCTCATTCTTACACAAGTTTATATACTCTTGAAGCTTTTCTTTGGAAATCGAATGAAATATGAAGTCAAAAGATGCAATAAACAAAGGTACAAATATGTACATCAATTACTGTGAATAAAAATATAAAATATGTAATGAAGAATTGATTATAGTCTATGTCACCTGTGTTTGATACTTTGAGCGATGATTCTGTAATTTAGAGGGCGTTGCTTTCCTATTCGTACTTACATGCTACCGATATGCTTCTTAAAGTATTTCTTAATTATAAATACAGTTGAACCACCCACTATGGCGCCATGAATTTTCCAAGTGCAGCTCCCATCGACACAAACTGTTTTGTAATAACATGGTGTTGACTTATTCACTTTGTAAGCAAACACCTCTTGTGCAGCCAATAATTCAACAGTATTTTTGAGATCTTCCTTTGTTCGGAATAGTAGTCCCAAAAATATATGAATTTCTTCCTTTCTTTCACTTATAGGTGGTGCTGTATATTTTGTGGACATTGTACTGCTACTGATGTTACTTTTAATCCCTGTGTCATCTCCATTACCATCCATATCACAGCCATCATTTATGCATTCTACATCTTCATCCTGCACATCAAAGTCCTCTTCCATGATATTTGCACCCTTGGCAGAGCTGTAAGCCTGTAATGCCAATTGATTTTCATCATGTATAGATTTTGTAACATGTTCTTTAGTGATTTCCTTCGCAGCTGTAACATATAAAGACAATGTGCAATTCACTTCCTTCAATTCATTAATTTGTAAAAAACTCATCAAATTAGTGTCATTCTCAATCGAAAACGGCTCAGTAGTTTTCTTGAATGGATGCAAGTGACTGAATTGAAGAGTAGGAGACAAATTGTCACTAGTTGTGAATCTGTTCAGTATCTCACGCTTCATCTCATACAGAGTTACAGTCTGCCTGATGACAATTACCTTTGATGAGACATCCCCAGCAAAAAATAAATCACCATCTTCCAACTTCCATTCTCCTCCAAATTTTAGTGTTAACAGATTAGCCTCCATTGTACCTGATCATTGGTGACATGTATTAAATTTCAGAAATATACTTTGATGATAGAAACTATTTTTTGTTATCTCAGATACCTATTTTTATATATCTATAGTAGAGTATTAAAGTGCATTACTTTTGATTAAATCTAAGAAATACAGTGATTACAGGTACACAGATGCACTCAAACTCATATATCAACATGTAGGTTACAGTGTAATTTTGGTTACATCAGGATAGTCACGAAATCAACAACTCCTTATATCATGAAACTAACATCTTAGATCAGCAACTACTTCAACAATGCAATCTAGATTACAGTTCTATAATCACAACATCAGCAACGTAGATCAAAATCGCCATCTGATGTCAAAATCGATGATAGTTGTTCAGTTTCTGCTAATGTAATCAATTGTTCTCCAAATTGTTCTCCAAATCCGCAACTCAAACAACAATTGTGCTCCCAATTACAGTACTATAATCAAAGCATTCGTATTACACCAGATTACAGATTATAAGAAAATTACCTGTTGAAAATCGATTTTTGGGTGACAGTGGTGTGGTCGAACAGATTTCTCTTCAGATCTGATTGAAGAGCTCAAAATCGTCGATAATTGGGCTGAAATCAACAGTTGTGCTCAAGATTGGAATCCAGATCGAAATCGCCCTCACCTCTGCCCTCTCGTTGCTGTGTGTTTCACCTTGAGTGAAAATGAAGAAAGAAATGGGAATAGGGAGGCAGGGGCAAAATTGGAATTTTTGGACACCCTCCTAATTTATTCCCCCTTTTGTCCTAGGGCTTAATTTTTGCCCAAAATATGGACACTTACCAAAAAAACCCATAAATCAATAGCTCTCCAAAATATTTTTATTTCAAAAAAATAAATCCTATTTTCAAATCTTATACTATAATCCCTGTATATCACTAGACCTGTCAAAGTATGACCCGACCCGAAAAATCCGACCCGTACGCCCGGTAATTTTACGGGTTTGGACCCGGTGTTTTAGACCCGCGATCCGAAATCGACCCAAACCCGAATTACTCGGGACTTTTAGGGTCAAGACCCGGTGACCCGTTGGGTCGAAATCGACCCGGTGAGACAGCACCATGTGGACGCCACAAAGGCACTAAATTGAACTCACATAGATTTGTCATGCAATTGTATTCGTTAAGGTCCCTCATAAATAAAATAATTTATATATTTTACAATTATAGTATGTTTAGAACACTTATTTGTATAAATATGATTTTTTAAGCTTAAAATATTAATATAATAATATTAATATAATAATATTTATAAATTCAATTATAATATTATTATTTAGTTTAATTTGACATATTTATATTATATTTTAATTTTGATATTATTTCAATATTTTTAAAAATTCTTCAAAAAGTTCGAGTTTTTTTGACCCGGTGGGTCGACCCGAACCCGGGACAAAGCCGGTTTGGCTCGACCTGGAACGACCGGTAACCCGAATTACCTGAAACCCGATTTACCCGAGACCCACCCGAATGACCCAAACCCGAACCCGACCCGAATGACCCGATTGACAGGTCTATATATCACTATCTATCTATTTATCTTTTTTTTTTGTTACAAGTAATTCACTTCTCAAAAGAAGTCTAAAAAAATTAGGAGGTCGAGTAAGTCGGTAAATTTATAAATCTTCTATTTATTATATATATATACATATATATATATATATCAATATCTATATCTATATCTATATCTATATCAATATCTATATCTATATCTATATCTAGACCTGGGCAAACGCGGGTAGGCCCGCTAGGCCCGCCCTGCCCGCCCGCATTTACGAGCGGGTTTGGACATAGGTCGAAGCCCGCCCATGCGGGTCGCGGGCCGGGCCACCTTTTGTTATTAAAATATATATATATATATATATGTAATAAATAATATTAATTATTCATTTTTAAAATAAAATAAAAACAGTAACTATATATGTAATATATATATATATATATATATATATATATATATATATATATATATATATATATATATATATATATAACTTACAGTAACTATAAAATAGTAACTAGCTATAACATATAACTATACAACTATATATAATATAAATATAATATATATATATATATATATAATATATATATATATATGTAATAAAAACCTAATTAGTATAGCTTTAATAAGAAAAATTAATTAGGTTTGTGGGCACCCGCGGGCTACCCGCACCCGCATTCGCGGACGGACTTGGACACGACTTTCAACCCGTTAAGCGGGCTTAGCCCGGCCCGCACCCGCAACAACGGGAAAAAATTTCGGGTATAGCCCGGCCCAAGCCCGGCCCGCGCCCGCGTTTGCCCAGGTCTATCGACTATATCTAAGTATGAGTATAAATTATGATATGCCAAAATTGCTATGATACGATGTCGACATACTTGTTAAATGTGAATTATGAGATAAAATGTTGGTATATGTCCTTAAAATGATATTATGATGTGTTGATATATATGAAAGTATGATGAGATGTTGAGATGATGTGTTGAGATAGTACTTGATGAGTTATATAGAGACTTTGTGCTGAAAAATGAGATAAGTTGAATAATGATGATGATATGGAATGTGATGATGAGACATGTGGATTGTATGAATTTGTGTGTGAAATTATATGCTTTAAGAAACAATAGGTGTAGACTCATTTATATTACTTATATATGTGTTAGGGGATCATCTGTGACGTGTTGGCTTTCTGTATACCTAGTTGTTGCCTTTTGCATTCATGATCAGCATGCCATGTAGTATCCTACTAGGTTGCATTGATCGTTGAGAATTCTATTTCTTTATGTGTATGTAAATAGAACGACCGTTATCTGTGAAGTAACTAGAGTCTTTGCTAGGGTCATAAGACGGCCTAGTTCCATCGGGTCCCGTCCTGAGTCAATCGAGTCATTTCGAATTTCCTTTACTTATATTATGAGCATGATTACGAGATTTGTCTACGGGCTGTATATATGGTTACGGGTCGGGCCTACGGGCCGATTCGGTTATAATTGAATGGAATGCATTCATGAGCTGGCCAGTCTCCGCCTTATCAGGAAGGGGGTGGAGGTAGGAGAGGGATATACCACTTGGTGTTCTGTGATAAGGCCTTATTATTATTATGTACTTGATCTTAGGGGCATGCTAGTGTGTTAATATTCCGCCTTGCACCTAGAAGCATGATTATTAGGTATAGCGTATGTGTGTACATATTGTGGGGGCAACACTCTTAATGAAGGGACAAACCCAAGTGGGTATCGATCTGATCCCGCCCACTATTAACGTTTTTAGGTATCCATTATGCTTATCATTATTGCTGCTGATTTAACTTCATGACTGCGGTGTCTAACATGGTGGAAAGAGAGAGTCGAGACTCTGACTTCACCAATATTTAACGGTTTGGTTTTGGACGTTTTGATCATGTTTTGACCCGGCTCAGCCGTGGCAACCTTATGTATGAATTTGAAATCTTTCTTGGTTGTACGATCAAGGAATTTCGCGACTTAGGTCATAGGGTAGGTACAGGGGACTTACTCCGGGGATTCAACTGGTCCCTCTTTGTTTTTGGGTATGAAATCCCACCTTTAAAGTGAAATTGTTGATTTTAAAACCTTCAACCTGTACTCAGAGCGCAAGATCCAACGAGGGGTATTATCCCTTAAAACGTAACTTGGGAATCATAATCTCGGGCTGTTATACATACATGGGGCAAAATGGTTCTGAATGGAAGCTTGGCTTCAATCCACATTCTTCCCAGGCACTTATTGATCTTTGCTCGCACTATATCAGTGCCATTATAAATTCTCTTAGTAATGAAAAGAGGGATTCTATTGTGTTGAAGCTGAAGGATTATTGTCTTTAAAATTTGTTTTTGGTAGGGGATTGTTGTTTTTGGTGGTATGTTTGTTTTTGGGTGTGGAATGTGTGTCTTGAATGATGTTAACACTTAAACTTTTGTGGGGACCAGTTTTACAATATGTTTGTTATGTTTAAACTTTTTGTGTTGAATGATGTTATTATTTTTGCTAGCTAAATGGTAACTTATTGTAAATTTATTTATTTTGTTTTATACAATGATAATTTTGTAATCAATGATTCAATGAATAAATATAATTGGTTCATTAATAACCGTATCAGTACATGTTTTTTCAGATTGATTCAGTTCATATATACATATATGTACTAAACCAATCTCAAGATATACACTGAACCAATATGTATATATAAAGTGAACCAATGCTGATACACTATCTGAAGCAAGACTGTAACAAATGGTTGAATGAATAAATATAATTGGTTCAATAATAACTGGTTCAGTACATGTGTTTACAAATTGGTTTAGTTTATGTATACCAAATTGGTACTGAGTTTGGAATCATCAGGCCTGATATTGAGACAAAGGCTAACATTGAGGAAAAGAAGACACAAAAGGCCATTAGTATCTCAAAGTTTCATAAACTGAGAAACTTATTGCAATAGAGGGTTCAGTGTTTATAACAAGTTCGTTAAGTAGATATATTGGTTCAGTGCATATATCTACATTTTTGGTTCAGTGTAGATATATGTACTGAACCAATATTCAGATTGGTTCAGTTTTTAATTAAATTCAAACAGGACCCAAGAATATTTAATTATTTAGATTAAATTAAATTGTCAATAGGATTCAAGATATTTAATTAAATAAATATATAATTTTTTTTAGTATATATATATATATATATATTTGCGGTTTAGTGAATCAAGTGGGGGGGGGGGGGGGGGGGGTTAACTTAAACGGTTCTACCGAGGGAGTAATGAGTGTTCACTTTAAAATAGACGGTTATAGGGGTATTGTTGTCATTTTTCTTGCTGTATTTTTCAGTTTTTATCCAACTCTGTTTTTTCTTCTACCGAGTAATTGATCCGTTTCAATTTTCAAACACATTTTCACCCCCTTTTCAAGTAAACCCTACTCAGTTTTCATCTTTTCGTCTTCCAAGTTCAAATTGCTCTTTGTCTGTTGTATGTAAGCTTAAAATTTGCTTTATCTTTAATTTATAGTTGTTTTATTTCCATTTATCAACATTTTATTTCGTTTTACAGTTGTTCACTGTCGCGTGTGAAAGATGAATGATCGTACCATTGACGGTAATTACTTTTTTTATTATTTTTGTTTGTCTCATTTTATTCGTTTAAATCTTCTTTTTTTAGTTGCTTGTTGTATTGTAAACAAATCGGTTGATTTGATCTTCATTTTTTTGTTTTGGTAATGTAAACGGCTAACTAAGTTTGGTTCAGTGGTTTCGCAAAGTGTTGTTCATTGATTTTCATTTTAGTGTGGTTCAGTGATTTTGGTTCATTCATTTTAGTGTGGTTCAATGATTTTGGTTCAGTCATTTTAGTGTGGTTAAGTGTGGGTCAGGCATTTTAGTGTGGTTCGGTGATTTTGGTTCAGTCATTTTAGTGTGGTTGAGTGATTTTGGTTCAGTCATTTTAGTGTGGTTAAGTGTGGGTCAGACATTTTATTGTGGTTTAGTGATTTTGTTTCAGTGATTTTGGTTCAGTGATTTTATTGTGGTTAAGTGTGGGTCAGACATTTTAGTGTGGTTCAGTGATTTTGTTTCAGTGATTTTGGTTCGGTCATTTTAGTGTGGTTCAATGATTTTGGTTCAGTTATTTTAGTATGGGTCAGACATTTTAGTGTGGTTTAGTGATTTTGGTTTAGTAATTTTAACTTATTGTGGTTTAGTGGTTTTGGTTCAGTCATTTTAGTGTGGTTCAGTGAATGCAATATTTGCGTTTTTTATGCATTTTACATTTTTTTTTTGCAAATGAAACCCCATTGTCAGTTGTTTTAGAGAAATTCAAAAGGAAAACCCAGGGGATAAGACTGAAGTTTCAAAGAAGAGAAAGATTGCTAAGAAACCAGAGGATGACAGTGATGATGTTGTTGTTGTCAAAGAAGAATCAAAGCTTCAATGGAGAAATGTTTCTACATTAAAGGGAAGCGTTACATACTTTCGAATTAATTCCAGCACACATTGCTTCAGCTTGGTTGAATCATTTGAAAATCTGAATGACGTTCAGAAGAAAGCCATACAAGAGATGGGCTTTGTTAATCTCCATCATTTACAAATGGCGCATATGCCACTCTATTTGTGTTATTGGCTGGTCGAGAACTTTGATCCTGATTGTGTTGCTCTGACAAGACCCAACGGGGATCCAATTTACATTGAAGATGTTGATGTTGCTATTACATTGGGGTTACCACAGGGGAATGTTCCAATGCCTGTTGACCCCTTATTAAGTAGTTGGACTTATAAACCACTATCTTTGTGGAAGAAGGCGGTTGTTTCTGGTAGTAAGAGGATTTTTGCTGCTGATGTTGTGAAGAAGATAGTAGCGGCTAAAGATAGAGGGAAATTTTTCAAGATTTGTTTTGTAGTTCTTGTATTTTCCTCGCTGATTGAAAGCAACACCCATGGAACTGTGAATTTTAGTTACTTTAATGTAGCTGGCAATGTTGATAACATTGAAAACATTAATTGGTGGGGGTTTTTTGTTAGATCATTTGGTAGAAGCAAAAAAAAAAAAACATAGGCACGCAATAAAAGTTCCGTGTTCACGAGTTCTGTCCCATTTCTCGTGGTAAGTGAGTTTAAAAAATAAAATTTTATTTTCTCACTCTGCTTATTGTTTAAATATTATAATTTATTATTATATTTGTTTTCTTTTTTTTAGCTCTTTTATCTTGATCGTGTACGACTCCAAAGGCAAGATAATCCAAGGTCTGTGCTAACTCTTGCTAATTGATCAAGCGCATCAATTATGTAAAGGCTCGGATTTTCAAATCCTAATTTTCAAAGAAAGGAAATTAAAAATGAATTTAAATCGGATATTTCAAGAAGAACTCGTCCTTAACCTAACAAATCGGATTTAAACCTCATGGAGCGGATTTCCGACCTAAAATAAAAATTTGATAACGAACTTGGCATGGCGACATTCATCCTCGGATTTTCTAAAATCTAAGTGAGCGAGAGAACGGAAATCGAAAAACTAACTTTCGGGAACTAATTTCAGGACTCAATTCGCGTGTTCAGGATTGAAGACTCTTGCCTCACTCTCCCATGCCTAAACCGAAAATCCTAACCCATGTTGGAGCCTAGAGATATTTGAATTTGAGTCAAAGATTCCCATTACCCAAAAAGGAGGAACACCCACATCACACTTGTCCCGTTCCATGCCTTGTACCCTCCAAAAATGGCAAGGAGAACCACTTGCCTTAGCCCATCCGATTTCAGCCTTCAGCCAGCCCCAAGGCATACTCATTTCACTCCATAAAAATCTGATTTTGGCCTCACAATTCATCACAACCACAAATACAAAAAGACCCTAGCCATAAGCTCGAAACGAACCTTATCTTCTCCCTTCCCTTTTCCTCCCTTGCTATGGGATTCCAGCAGCTCAAACACCTCCCCTCATCTGCTAAAACACCACCACAACAGCCCCATCAACATCATCTTCTTCCTCCTTTCCTCTATTGAAACCAAGCGCAAGAACACCAAGCTTCGTCTCTTCTTGGTTGAGCTCAAGCAAGCCAAGCTCACTCTTTCTCCCTCCCTTCCCTAGGTGACCAGCAGAAGCAACTCCCTAGCTCCCCCATGACGTCCTCCAAGCAGCAGCTCGAGCCTAAGGACCCGAAGACGCACCCGAGAAGCCCTAGAAGATCCAAACTCACTGTTTTCGGTTTTAGGAATGGTAAGGTCTCATTTTTCCCTCTTTTCACATCCTACTAACTCAAAGGTCACACCTTTAACACCCTCTAACAATCCTAGATGCCTTCTCCCAAGAACGAGCCCAATCAGCGCCCGGATGAAGATTATAGAGCGAACCGAATGAGAAGAAGAACCTTGGGTGATCATCCTCATTTCTCTCGATCCTTCGTGTAATTTTTTTGCTGTATTTTCAAAAGTGTTATAAATGGGTTTTGAAATAAATGATTTGAGGATGAACTTGGGTTTTCAAAAAGGTATTTGAGAGATGTTTTCAAGAGCCGGAAAATCCTTTTAATTACTTTAAAAAGGGGTTGTTTTGGAAGAGGAACTTGACTAACATAGGAACCTCTTGCTTGGACTAACTCTTTGATAATTATGATATGCTGTGATATGCTATGATATATTGTGATGTGTGATATGAGTATATGACTTGATAATGATATGTGAGTAAGATAATGTTATGATGATATGTGCTATATAAATGCAATCATGCTTATTGATATGATCTTAAACATGATATGATACATGATGATGTGAGTATAAATTTGAGTTATGTTATTAATATATATGTTATTAATATGATATGATATGAACTTATGTTAAATCATGTCTTATGTGAGATCTTGACTTGATGAATGTGAAAGTATGGTGTATATATAAATTGACTATGATGTGCTATAGGAGTGTGAATATGATCAATGATTATGAAGCGTGCAATGTTATATGGCCTATGAGATGTTACTATATGTTGAACTTATATGATCATGAGCATGGTTGGCACTTGATGAGCTATATGAGGTTGTGATATGAAAAGCGAGATGGTATATGATGATTGATGGGAGGAATTGGGAATATGATGATGAGACTTTCGATATGTGGAATTATGTGAAATCGTGTGTGCTTGTGTGTTTGAAGAGATAGATTTATACTTCCATTATGACTATTAGGGGACTTTGAAATGTGTGATTGCTACAATGCTGTTTTGCACTGCCAGGTAAGTGCCATCGGGGCTTACTCAGATTGATCAGACCTATCCCTGCTTATATGTGCATGATATACTAGGTGATGTATTTCATAATAGCATGCCATGTAGTATCATGTTCGGTTGCACTAACGTTCGATCATACTTATTCTTTATGCTTTTGTAAACAGAGCGGTCGTTATATGTGAAGTCACTAGAGTCTTTGCTAGGGTCACTAGACAGCCCAATCCCATCGGGTCTTGTCCTGAGTCATTTGAGTCATGAGCAATACCTTATTAATATTACGAGCATGATGATGATGATTATGAGCATGATGATAATATAAATGAATTTGAAATGGAATGTGATGTGTGCGCAAATTGCCATATTTTCTATGCACATATGAATTCATTTTATTGTCTTTTGCATGCACATTAATGGGAAAACATGGGAATGGTGTAGTTTATGCTTAAATGTCAAATATATGGGTTTGCACGAGTTTCCATGTGATTTCGCAGAAAACAGGATGAAAATGGATGAATTCAGAAGAGCGGAAAAAGAACTCGAAGTCTTCTGAAGAGGTCGAAATCGACTGAAGACCTCGACATCGAGTACATCAGAGACATAGGAATCGAGCAGAAAAGGAAACAGAGCATTTCGACACAGAAGAGGTCGATATCGACGTCTGGGGGTCGATATCGATGCTGCCAGATCGACCAAGTTGATAGAAGTCGAGTGCCAGTTCGAGTAGGAGAAGGAGAAGCTCGAGATAAGATTTTGGAGGGGGCGCAAATTGCCATATTTTCTATGCACATATGAATTCATTTTATTGTCTTTTGCATGCACATTAATGGGAAAACATGGGAATGGTGTAGTTTATGCTTAAATGTCAAATATATGGGTATGCACGAGTTTCCATGTGATTTCGCAGAAAACAGGATGAAAATGGATGAATTCAGAAGAGCGGAAAAAGAACTCGAAGTCTTCTGAAGAGGTCGAAATCGACTGAAGACCTCGACATCGAGTACATCAGAGACATAGGAATCGAGCAGAAAAGGAAACAGAGCATTTCGACACAGAAGAGGTCGATATCGACGTCTAGGGGTCGATATCGACGTCTGGGGGTCGATATCGATGCTGCCAGATCGACCAAGTTGATAGAAGTCGAGTGCCAGTTCGAGTAGGAGAAGGAGAAGCTCGAGATAAGATTTTGGAGGGGTCGATATCGAGGTCCAAGGGTCGATATCGACCATGCCAGCAGAGGAATTCGACTCCGATTTCGATAGAATTATATCCAATGCTTGCAATATCTATCCAAAGGTCGAGGTTTCCTATCATCAACACCAGATCTATCATGAGGAGGCTGATTTCACCATGAAATTTTAGTTTTTACTTTGTTTTAATTTATCATAGAGAATAAAGATAAGGTTTCGAGTCCTTATCGACATCTACAAATAGAAGCCAATAGGGCTGAGTTTAGGGATTCCGAATTCCGTTTTAGACACAATTCTGTTGCAATAGAGAATAGAGAGAGAGAGAGGTGGCCGAGTGGAGTTGTAAAGCGAGAGCGGAGTGGCTTGTTCGGTTGTACTTTCTTTCGGAGTTTTAATTCAAAGTAGCTTTCTTTCAATAACAATGATGATGATGTGCATGATGAGGAGCGAGTAGTCAACCCACTTCTAGGGTCGGGGTGAGCCCGACGATAGCAATGTGAGGTAAGTGCATCAAAGGTATGACTTTTATGCGATTCCGTCTTCTACCCCATGCACGATCCTTTGCGAAAGTTAGGGAGATTCATTATTTGCATTATTGAAGCAAAAGCCACTCATATTGCGAACTTGAATTACTCATAAATTGGATAGTAACTCTTAGGAATTATGCGAAAGCCTCTAATCACCTAAGTGTTGATAACGAAAGTTATTTGACAGAAAGACATTAAAGTTCATATCTTTAGCATGAAACTTGCATTGTTATCGTTGTGGCATGAAACCCCGACTTTGGAAGCCTTTTAATTAATTAAATTCTTCATAAAAGTCTTAGTTTTGTTTCTGTTCATCCTCCCTCTCCATTCTATTTTCTTCGGATCCTTTTCCGATAAATTGGTTACAAAAACAGTTTCTGTGACAAGCATCGAAATCGACCATAAGGGTCGATATCGAGGACTAACATCGATATCGAGGTCTCTGCTCGACGTCGACTTGCTGTTTTGTCTTCTGCAGGAACTGCGCTAGGAAATCGACCAGAACTGAGGTCGATATCGACCAGTATACTCGATATCGAGTGTCTGCTGAGGTCGAAAGCCTTGATCGTGAGTACAACGAAGGAAGCGCTGACCTACCTCCTCATGGATTCGATCCTGAATTACCCTACTACTACAAGGGAGGGGATTCTTGTATTATTTGTTTGGGACAGGGAGATAGTCTAGTTGTGCTTTATTTTATTCTCCTATTTTACATACAACACCCCGCGCGCTCCCCCTGCGAACAAATTGGCGCCGTTGCCGGGGAGGCAATCAATCGCCACCTAAGTTAATCACGATCTTTTTCTAAGCTTACTTTGCAAGTTTATGCGACGTTCTGATCGCGGACCTGTCCTAGAACCAATTGACGAGCCTGAACGTTTCTACCATCGTCGCAACAAAGCAGTTCGCATCATGACTGACAACGAGACGCAGGCTGAGATCATAGAGCGGTTGAGAAATGAGATCGAGGACCACAATGCTACAATCGCTGCTGAAAGGGCCGCTGCTGCTGCTGAGCGAGCCCGTGCTGATAGGGAGGAGGATGCGCGCAGACAAGCCCAAGAGCGGCTAAATCAGTATCCACAGACGGCGATGCAATACATGCATCCGCCGGTTCATGTTCCTGAATCTGCCATTATAATTCCTCACTCCAATTATGAATTAAAAATTAACTTCCTATCTGAGATTAAAAGAAATACTTTTGAAGGAAGACATAATGAATGCCCCCTCCAACACATCTCTACTTTTATGGACTTATGTGAAACAGTTGCAGATGGAGTAAACTTAGAGTATGTGCGACTAAAATCTTTTCGATGGTCTTTGGCAGGAAAGGCAATACAATGGCTTGAAAGTTTGGCTCCACGATCGCTAAGGACATGGGCGGAGGTGAAAGATGCATTCTTGAATAAGTTCTTCCCACCTTCTAAAACGGCGATGCTACGACAAAGGATCACGGCTTTCAAACAAAAGCCAGGTGAAACCCTAGCACATGCGTGGGAGCGCTTCAAAGACTTGCTGAGATCATGCCCGACGCATGGGCAACTTCCATATGTCATCCAAGAGATCTTTTATAACGCCCTTGATGCGCCGAATAAGGAGAGGATCAATTCATATACCTCCTATCGGTACATTGAGCTTACACCAATGGAGGCATGGGAGACCATTGAGAGGCTTGTGAACTTTGACAACACCTATGGGGCTGCTGCGGCCTATGATGCAAGGCCTGCCCCCTCTATGCCACTATATGAGCCTCCAATGGAGATAAATCCTGAAGTACGGCAACAATTCCATAACGATCAAACACGCCGCCTTCAAAAGCAAGTAAGGTTCCTGAGCAACAATCAACCTTGTCAAGAGTGTGGTTCAATAAGGCATAACACCAGTGCCTGTCCACATACTGAGCAAGTATCCATGGCGGAACAACATGAGGAGGTCAAATGGACGAGAGGCCCCTATGGAGGGGGCAATCAACAAAATTGGGGCGATCAAAGGTTCTATCAAAGGGATCCCCCAACCTATAGGGCACCAGGGCACCCTGAGCGGGAGACTAAGAAAGATGACCTACAAATCATCCTTGATGAGATGCGGAGGAACCACGCTGAGTTCAAACAAGCCAATAACTCCGTCCATACTCAGCTGCAGGGCATCAATTCTAGACTTGGGGAGATCGACGTTTGGAAGCGCAACATGGAGACTCAAATGAGTCAATTGGCGGAAGCAATGCCCAAAGCGTCCGGATCACTCCCTGGATCCACTGTGCCCAACCAAAAGGGCAAAACCACAGGTCATATTGCGGCAGTAAACCTAAGGAGTGGGCGTCAATTACAAACGCCCGAGCGAAAAGTGGAGGAGAAGGAGCCAGAACAGACGTCGATATCGACCCCCCCTGTCGATATCGACCAAGGTGACATCGATGTCGACCCTCCTGTCGATGTCGACCCTAATTCTGCGTCACCACAGAAATCGACTCTTCCAGTCGATATCGACCCTACTGCTGTCGACCTCACTGCAGCCGCAAGAAGGAAGAAGGTGTTGCCATTCCCAACTAGAAAGGTGACTAAGGACCCAGCGGAAAAGAAGTTCCAACGGTTCGTGAAGATGCTCCAAGGGCTTAATGTCTCTATACCATTCACAGAGGCACTTCACGAGATGCCATCTTATGTAAGGTTCCTTAAGGATATCTTGGGTAAGAAGCGATCGCTCTCTGAGATCGCAGAGGAATGCAACAGGTTGGAGCTACCACAAAAGCGGGCGGACCCAGGTAAGTTTTCTATCGCTATAGGTCTATGTCAATTCAAATTTAATGCTTTAGTTGACTTGGGCGCTAGCGTTAGCATGATGCCACTAACCATTTGGCACAAGGTAAAGATAGGTCCTCTGGAGCCCGTGGATGCAAGATTGTACATGGCTAACAATACCATAGTGATTCCAACTGGGATAGTGATGGATGTGCCAGTACAAGTAGGCAAATTCTTTATCCCTGCTGATTTCCTAGTTGTTGACATAGCGGAGGACCCTGCTTGTCCAATTATTTTAGGTAGGCCATTCCTAGCAACCGTCGATGCCAACATTAGCGTGAAGAAAGGATTGCTCTCACTCACAATTAGTGATGAAGTAATAGAGTATTCCTTCAACAAGACGGTGCAAAGTCAAGGGCCAATGGAGATAAAAGCCATCAATGAAGCCCAAGTAGAGGAAGTTGAAGCAATCTTGAACGAAGAAGCTCAACAGAACATCGAAATCGACCCAGGTAAGTCGATATCGACCACTATTGTTCAAGATTCTGTGACAGGTCATAAGTATGGGGTCGACGGAGGAAAAGAGGAAGCATCAAAATCGGGGTCAAGGGTCGATATCGACCACACCCTATCGAAATCGACCACCATCAGCGCTGAGAAGAGAGGCAAGGAGACCTCGATATCGACCTCTGAGGGTCGAAATCGACCTGATCATATCGAGTCAAAACTCCCCAAATCGACTGATCCTACAGGTGTACAACAGGGATCGATATCGACCTCCGCACATCGACATCGACCTGAGCCACAGACCGAGAAGAAGGTAAGTCAAGGTACGGATTCCTCTTGTTCAATTACAATTAAGGACTTATCATTATTTGGAAGAGGTGTGCCTTGGCATGTGCGTTTATGTAGGGTATCCGATGATAGTTCAAGCCAATATGAGATAGGAGACAAGGTCTATGTTGCCAAGTCTAAAGACCATTGGTTCCCTACAAGATTCAAGGATAAGAACTTAGGTCCATTCACGGTGAATCAAATAAATCCCGGGGGAATGCAGCTGCGGGACAAGAAAGGAGTAATATTTGAGGCCCAAGCCACATGGGCTCTGCAGATGCCACCTTGAGAAGCGCAAAGGAAGAAGTCGGCCTAGCGACTTAAAAATCTAGAGCTTGTAACAAAGACTTAGTTTTGGTTTTAAGACAGCTTTTGTTTTGGTTTTAGACACTTTATTGTTTTGCATATTTTGTGTTTAATTTTCAAATTGCAGGAGAGAGAAAAGCACACAGAAAGGCATCGAAATCGATGTCGGACATCGAAATCGACCTCAAGGTCGACATGGATAGGGTTTGTGATCGAGGCCGAATCACCCTGAAGCCCGAGCAGAAATCAAGAGAGACATCGATATCGATGTAAAGGGTCGATATCGACCTTTCCTGTTGTCTTCTTCGACTCCTGAAATTTGTGACGGTTTAGTAAGTCTTCTTCTTAACCCTAGTTCTAATACAGTGAGGACACTGTAACTTTTCAGTATGGGGTGGGGGAAAGGCTTATTTGCATATTCATACTTAGTTTAGGGTTGCATATTTATTTTAATGCATAAAAAAAAAATGACCCCCATCAAAAATTTTGGAAAAGAAAGAGTCAAGGAAGTATAAAAAAGAGCTCTATGATGCAAAATTAGATTCATTAGAGATATAACATGAGATTGCCTAGTTAAGGGAAGTCCCAATGAAGTGCAAATTTTTTTGAGAAAATCATAAAGGAGATGAAAATTTGAAGTTGCTTTTGACATGTGCATGATAAGATGATGGAGGATTTTTTATAAAAATTCCATACAAGCAAAGTTCATATCCTAGCCTTACCTACGCATATTCACAAAGCCATATATGAGACTTATCATGATCATTATTGCTCCACATATACATATTGTCCATTTTTTACCTTATACCCTATCCGGGGACAAAGTTTTTTGAATGGAATGACATCTTTAGAGTTATATGGAGTTGTGCATTTATAAAGTTGTTGGCAGGAATGATACAATATGGAAAATTAAATGAGCGAGAAAAAATCCGATCACCTCAGGAGATAAAGGTAGGTCGACCCTGCTCGCTGAGATAATAGTTTGGCGAGATGGGACACAAAGGTGAGGAGTCCGAAGTACTAAGTATCCGGGGCCATTCATGACACCCATGTTTGCGACTCGCGAGAAGGCAGTGCTAAGGTTAGAGAGGTAAAAGCATTATATTGAAAAAAAGCATTGAACGATGAGTGAAAGGCGAGACATTATGAAGGAGGAATGTGGAATATTTTGGAAAGTGTACTCCCCCGGATTCAACACCACATGGCCAAATATTAGCCCACCTTTAGCCTTTTACCAATCCACTTCTCACAAGCTTGAAGAAAGTCCTCTTGATTATTAATGCAATGTCGCTAAAATTGTTTCTTGCATATTACCGCCTTTATAAGTATGAAATTGCTTTTATGCACAGGCATGGACTTGGTTGACATAAGTACCTTCTCGAGGATAGCAATTGATTGTAGGGACATATGAAAAATGAATCTACGATGTTGAGGGTTTACTTTCTTCCCCTGAATGACCATTAAGAGTATTGCTTGGGACAAGCAAGCTTAAGTATGGGGTGTTTGATGTGTGCGCAAATTGCCATATTTTCTATGCACATATGAATTCATTTTATTGTCTTTTGCATGCACATTAATGGGAAAACATGGGAATGGTGTAGTTTATGCTTAAAAGTCAAATATATGGGTTTGCACGAGTTTCCATGTGATTTCGCAGAAAACAGGATGAAAATGGATGGATTCAGAAGAGCGGAAAAAGAACTCGAAGTCTTCTGAAGAGGTCGAAATCGACTGAAGACCTCGACATCGAGTACATCAGAGACATAGGAATCGAGCAGAAAAGGAAACAGAGCATTTCGACACAGAAGAGGTCGATATCGACGTCTGGGGGTCGATATCGATGCTGCCAGATCGACCAAGTTGATAGAAGTCGAGTGCCAGTTCGAGTAGGAGAAGGAGAAGCTCGAGATAAGATTTTGGAGGGGTCGATATCGAGGTCCAAGGGTCGATATCGACCATGCCAACAGAGGAATTCGACTCCGATTTCGATAGAATTATATCCAATGCTTGCAATATCTATCCAAAGGTCGAGGTTTCCTATCATCAACACCAGATCTATCATGAGGAGGCTGATTTCACCATGAAGTTTTAGTTTTTACTTTGTTTTAATTTATCATAGAGAATAAAGATAAGGTTTCGAGTCCTTATCGACATCTACAAATAGAAGCCAATAGGGCTGAGTTTAGGGATTCCGAATTCCGTTTTAGACACAATTCAGTTGCAATAGAGAATAGAGAGAGAGAGAGGTGGCCGAGTGGAGTTGTAAAGCGAGAGCGGAGTGGCTTGTTCGGTTGTACTTTCTTTCGGAGTTTTAATTCAAAGTAGCTTTCTTTCAATAACAATGATGATGATGTGCATGATGAGGAGCGAGTAGTCAACCCACTTCTAGGGTCGGGGTGAGCCCGACGATAGCAATGTGAGTTAAGTGCATCAAAGGTATGACTTTTATGCGATTCCGTCTTCTACCCCATGCACGATCCTTTGCGAAAGTTATGGAGATTCATTATTTGCATTATTGAAGAGAAAGCCACTCATATTGCGAACTTGAATTACTCATAAATTGGATAGTAACTCTTAGGAATTATGCGAAAGCCTCTAATCACCTAAGTGTTGATAACGAAAGTTATTTGACGGAAAGACATTAAAGTTCATATCTTTAGCATGAAACTTGCATTGTTATCGTTGTGGCATGAAACCCCGACTTTGGAAGCCTTTTAATTAATTAAATTCTTCATAAAAGTCTTAGTTTTGTTTCTGTTCATCTTCCCTCTCCATTCTATTTTCTTCGGATCCTTTTCCGACAAATTGGTTACAAAAACAGTTTCTGTGACAAGCATCGAAATCGACCATAAGGGTCGATATCGAGGACTAACATCGATATCGAGGTCTCTGCTCGACGTCGACTTGCTGTTTTGTCTTCTGCAGGAACTGCGCTAGGAAATCGACCAGAACTGAGGTCGATATCGACCAGTATACTCGATATCGAGTGTCTGATGAGGTCGAAAGCCTTGATCGTGAGTACAACGAAGGAAGCGCTGACCTACCTCCTCGTGGATTCGATCCTGAATTACCCTACTACTACAAGGGAGGGGATTCTTGTATTATTTGTTTGGGACAGGGAGATAGTCTAGTTGTGCTTGATTTTATTCTCCTATTTTACATACAACACCCCGCGCGCTCCCCCTACGAACAGAATGCATTCACGAACTGGCCCGTCTCTGCCCTATTTAGAAGGGGGGTGGAGGTAGAAGAGGGATATATCACTTTGCATTCTATGTTCAACTTCTCTTTATTATTTATTACATACACTTTTTTAGGGAACTGTCATCTTCTCTTTTTTAATTAACCTTTCAAATTCTTAGTAACTGAGCCGTCATATTCCCTCTCTATATATAATTGTCATTTTGTGCAATGGAGAGCAACGATTCAAGTTGTAATTCTCCCCCTAAACCATATTTTTTATCTTCTGTTTGTTTTGTGATAAAGTTTTTTTGCAATGGAGAGCAGCGATTCAAGTTGTACTTCTTCACTCAAACCATTTTTCGCAATTGATCTCCTTGAATATAAGTGTGAGCTTGTTCGGTGGCTTGAAGTTACCCATGAACACATGGGTCTCCTTGATGATTTTCTTTACCCTGGGTATCATACATCATATACAGACGATGATGCTGAAACAAATATTACTGCAGAGAGAGAAAGGCTTTCTATCGCTGCATCAGTTCATGAAATGCATTTTAAAATGACGTTAAGAGAGAAGGCTGAAGTTGAAAGGAGGTTCGGAGTTGCTCTTCTAAATGGCAACACCAACGAAGTGATTCTGGTAATTTTAGAAATTATTTTCGTATTATTCTGTTATTTAAAACATTATTTTTTTTTATATATGTTTATTTGCAGATGATCAAAGAAAAGGGAAGGATTGAAGTCCGTATTGAAGAACTTAAAAGAATTCACAAGGACTTGAAGAAGGAAGTTGTCAAGATAGAGAAAATCTGCTGTGATAAAATCAATGAATATTTAGATATATAATTTTTAAATATTATGTATTTATTTATTGTAATGTTTATTCAATTATAAATTCATTATTTGTATTTTATTTAAATTTTATATATTTAAATTTTCTATTTTTAGTAATTTAAATTTGTTTGATTAAATTTTAAAATTAAAACTCAAAGAGTGGTTTAGTTATCTGAATATGGTTCACTGGGTGTGGTTCAGCACCAATTACACACTTTGGTTCATCAAATATAGGGAGATAGGTTGAGCACAATGTTAACTAATATTGTGAAGTTGAATGTAAAACCTTTTCATTTTCATCGTTTAAATTGTTTGGTTCATTGGATTACCAGTAACTTGTTCAGCATATATACTTAGACAGGGTTTGAAATAAAAAATTGTTTAATAATAGATAATAGTTCATTAACCATATTAAAAAGTGGTTCAGCATACGTAATAGATATTTGGTTCAGTAATCATAAAAGATTCAGTTTAGTATCGTTAAGCATACGTAATATATCTGTGTGTGTGGATTCACAAGGTCTTGAAGAAGAAAGTTGTCCTAATAGAGCAAATCCGTCGTGCTAAAATCAATGAATATTTAAATATGTAAATTACAACTCAGATCATAGAGTGGTTCATCAAATTCAAGAGAGATTGGTAATTTTATTTAAATTTAATATAATTAGTAATTTTAAAATTATAACTTAGAGAGTGGTTAAGTTATCTGAGTATGGTTCACTGGTTATGGTTTGACATCAGTATCATGGAGTGGTTTATGAAATTCAAGAGAGATTGGTTCAGCATCAATAATAGATATTGTTCAGCATATGATTCAAGTTTGTTAAAGTGTCTTAACTTGTCATGGTTACGAGAGATTGGTTTAGCATCAATATCAGATAGGGTTCAGTAAAATTGAGAGAGATTGGTTGAACAAAAGAGAGTGCTTCAGTTATTTGAGGGATGGTTCACTGGTTGTGGTCCAGCACCCGTATCATAGAGTGTGGTTCATTTTTTTTCATTGATTATGGTGTAGACATTAACAAGTGGTTAAATAATTAACTGGTTTAGCACCAATATCATATAATGGTTCAACAATCTTAATACTGATGGGTTCAGCATCAATTACAGATAGTGTTCAGCATATGATTACGAGAGTGCTTCAGCTAAATTAAGAGAGTTTGGTTCAACAATCTTCCAACTTTTTCTTCTCTGCTTGAATCTTTTTGTAGTTTCTGCTGTCATGGAAGACTAATTTGTTGCATTCTTTTCACAATCTTTTTGCCTTGTTGTTCTTCTTCTTTTCTATTGCCTTTTCTTTTCCCCCTTTTAGTCTATTTCCGCTTCCTTTGTTGCTAACCTTTATTGGTTCGTGGATGACAATCTGTTTTGGTACCTTCACACCTACAAAATCTTCCATTAGCCTCTGTTTATCAACACCCTGATCATCTTCAGGAGCAACCTCTTTAAGTGGGCCAGTATATTCAGCTATCAACTCCTAAAAATTCTTCAATTTCTCTTCATCTTGATCAATCAGGGCCAAACAATTATGCACCTTTGTCAGTATATCATTTCTCAATGCTTTATATGCATCAATCTGTTCACATTGGTGAACAATGGTTTCATCAATATTAAAAATGGGAGATAGTGCTACTTCTTTCGTCCACTTCATCAAAACCAAATTCTCAGGTGGCTTCTTCACTCCCATATCTTTTAATACTTAGAAACCATGCCGACAAGGTAAACCCTCCCTCATAAACATAACATAACTACATTGTGTGTTATGATTATTGGGGTTATATTGCACCTCAAATGATGGTGTTCTTTGTCGATCCACATCTCTCAAGCTAATCACATGTTTTTCCTCTGTTTCTGTAACATTAATTACACGGCACTTTGCTTGCAGTTGTAGCTATATTTTTCGGAAAGCATACAATGTAAATATTGATGCACAATATTTTCCAATATCCAAATCAGTCAACATATCAGGGGATTTGGTAAGATTAGCAACATTCAGGAGAGTTTGTTGGTATCTTTGTGTATCAATAGCGGTATTATAGTGCATCATTAACTCTACCAAAATGAGGAATCTATCTTTATAAGTCTTGAAAAACTTGTTTTGAGACTCTCCAACAGATGTAGTTCTCCCAACACACGGCTTAGTAGTATATGCTTACTGTAAGCTGGGATCCATGACTCTGATTTTGAAAATGTTTTTCAGAAAATCATTTTCTTTTAACTGATATTCTTCAATAACTGAGTTCCACATGGCCTCGAACACAGATGGTTCAGTTTCATCGTTCCATACTGCTGCATCTAATTTAGTGCGGAAGTCTGGACATTTACTCAATATGGTGCCAACTCTTTCAGGAATTTTGGACATTATGTGCCACATGCAATATCTATGCTCTGTTGGTGGAAAAACAAATTTAGTAGCAGTTTTCATAGCCGGATCCTGATCAAGTGATCTGTCACCAAAAGCTTTGGTTCACCAACCATTGCTATTTTGAAATTCTCCAACATCCACTCATTTGAAGCTATATCTTCATTTACAATCAATCCAGCAGCAAATGTCACACATTTATTGTGGTTGTCTATGCCACTGAATGGAGCAAAAACCATATTGTACTTGAAAAAATATGTGGTTCGGTGACACTATAGTAAGTGGTTCATCAATAAAAGTGTAATTGTTCAGTTTAATTTTACAAAGATTCAATAACAAACAAATATATACTTGGTTCAGATGTGTAAGGATAGATAATAGGTGATTGTTCATCACACATAACAAAGAGTGGTTCAATATAGAAGTAAGAGATTGGTTCATCATACATAACATATAGTGTTCAGAGTGGTTCAGTGCAAATATGATAAAGTGGTTCAATGCACAGTACAATAGAGTGGTTCATCATATAAAAGAGTTAGGTGGTTCATTGCATATTCTTGGTTCAGTAATATATGGAAACAAAACAGGTTAGTGTTCAGTAACTGATAATGCATATCCTAGAAAGGCATTATAGGCCTTTTTAGGCTAGTTAGGTTGCATTTAGTTAATGAATTGGAGTTAAAGTGCATCTGGCGATTATTTTGGAAGAGTTCGGATTTTAGGCGAATTTGTGAGTATTTTTACAGAGTTAGATTCGAACACTATTAGGATGCATGATTTTGGAGACTTGAAGAATGAAAAGCAAGGAATTGGAGCTGATCTAGGCTTATGGCAGCGAGATATGCAGTGGGACATAGGCTGCGGCTGCTGCATATATGCCGCAGTCGCCGCAAGGAGCTGGAGCGGCGACCTGAGTTGAACACGCGTGTAGCGGCCGCCGCACCTATGCTGCGGCCGCCGCATCGGACATCCGAGTGCCGCATTTTATTTTATTGAAGCCCTAGTTTGTTATTTCATTTTGGGTTCGGCTTAGACTTTTTAAGGTCGAGTGTTGTTAGTTTTGGAAGGAATTCATTTTCTATTCTACGTTCTATCAGACATTTGAGAGATTGAGCAATGTTTACCATGAGGAACTAAACTCATCGGTTCTGCCTATAATTTGAAGCTTTATTCAGATTGATTGTAAGTTTCTAATTCTCGTTCCTTAATTCCGCAATTGAATGCTTCAACTTCTTTGCGCTTATTGAATTATTGTTTTGTTCTATCTTGTCTGGCCAACTACTTAGATCAATTCAATTGCTAGAGTTTTGTAGATTCCTGATTATGAACCTTATCCTAAGTAGCAAACTTATCCCTTTAGGGCTGATCGAACTAATGGGATAGGTAGGAAGTTGGATGTGTTGTTAAATCTCTCTTTAGGGACTGCAAATACCTTGGCTAATCTATGAACTTAAAGCTATCAATTGTGTTAAATCCTTCTTTAGGGACTGTTCGATTGATAAGGGTTTCTAGGACTGATTGGACTAGTAACTATATAAGGTCGGGACAAGGGCATTCATAGGAACCTTAAAAGGACGAGAAGAATTTACAAGGATCGCTTCAACCAAATAAAGTGGAAAATTGTAGGTAGAAGTGCTTCTCTCATTTGTTTGAATCTTAACCATTTACTCTTGCTTTCGTCAATTCGTACACTCCTAAAATTCCCATTTGGTTCCTTAATCGACACTTGAATCATACTTGAGCAACTAATCTCCCTGTGGATCGACCTCTTACTTATTGCTATACTAGTTATAGGTTTGAGTTTACTTTGACGGATCAACGACAGGTTTTCCCTCCATCAAATTTGGCACCATTGCCGGGGATTTTATTGATTGTTGTGTGTTTTTTTGTGCTGATTTTTGGTGTGGACCGTCTTATATGGTTCATACCCGTGCTACTAATTCTTCTTTGTTGCTATTTGATTCAGAGATCGAAAGAACCGTTTCTTCCTTAAGGCGAGAAACTCGTGATCGTTCTCACGGGTTACCTTTTGATCAAGGAAACACTACAGAGATGGCTAACGAAGTGAACCACACTCTTAGGGAGCTTTCTGCTCCTGACTTGGCACAACAACCCTTGGCAATCCAATTCCCTGCGCTAGGGGAATGAGTCAACTTTAAGCTGAAATCTGGGGTGATTCATCTTCTACCAAAGTTCCATGGGTTGAGTGGGGAGGACCCCCACAAGCATCTATATGAGTTCCATACGGTGGTAGTTGGGATGAATCTTGAGAACGTCACTAAGGATCAAATCAAGCTGATAGCCTTTCCCTTCTCTTTGAAGGATGAGGTGAATGAATGGTTCTTTTGCCTACCTCTTAGGACTATCTCTACTTGGGTTGAGATGAAGAGAGTCTTTCTGGAGAAGTACTTCCCTACAACAAAGCTTAATGCCTTGAAAAGGGAAATCAGCAGCATTGAGCAGTACGCTACGGAGTCGATTCATGAGTACTTAGAGCGCTTCAAGAAAGTCTGCGCTAGCTGCCCATGCCATGGCTTCATGCAGAAGGATTTGGTCTTATTTCTATTCAATGGGCTTACTGATGATGAGTGCAAAACGATGAATTCCTGTTGTGGGGGAAACATATTGAATAAGACGCCTGCTGCAGCTTGGGAGGTGTTTAAGGAACTCTCTGAGGGTTCTAGGAAGTTCAATAAGAACACTCGTGCTAGGGGTGTACTTTCTGTTGATGCTCCTGTGGCTGCACTTCAGACTGATATGGCAGAGGTGAAGGAGATGATCAAAAAGTTGGTAATCGATAGAACACCTCAACAGTTGAAGGCGTGTGGAATCTGCAATGAATTCACTCATCCCATGGATATGTGCCCACTTCTGCAAGAGCCTAGCGTGGATGTGAATGCCATGGGGAATTTTGCTCCACAAAGGCCTAGACAAGGCAATTTTGGAAATCCTGGATACTTCAACAACAATTACAACAGAGGCTATCCGCAAGGCTATGAGAACTACCAAGCCCCTTTCAATCAGCAGGGGGCAACAGGGAAGGCCCCAACAACAATTTGAACCTCGACAAGGAGGCCAACCGCAAGCGAATAAGGTTAATGAGGATCCTCTGCAGACTTTGTCACGATTAGTCTTGAAGGTTGAGAAACAACAATCGCATCGGATAACCAGTCTGGAGAATCAAATGAGTCAACTTATTCAAGCCTTAAGTACGAAGAAGGCAAACAATGCTGGGAAGCTTCCATCGCAGACGGTTGCAAATCCTAAGGAGCGTCAACGCTGTAATGCTTAGGAGTGGCAAGGAACTGATTGCCACACCTCGAAAGGATGACGGGGGAATAATGGACGAGGAAATAGAGGTTTTAGAAGAGGAGGATGACAGCTGCACGGTGTGGCGGCCGCCGCAAACATGCAGTGGCCGCGGCACACCAGAGGAGCTGCGGCCGCAGCACCCTGCTGCACCCGCCGCTCCTGTCTCAGACGGCACCCCAGCAATAGGTATGCCCTCTAGTCCCCTTTCTTCATCTTCTTCTTTCTCTCCTCCTTCTTTTTCTCTTCCTCCTTCTGCCTTACCTCTGGAGACTCCAAAGCCGGTTCCACCCTTTCCAGAAGCCATGAAGGATTCCCGAAGGTATGAGAACGATAAGGAGATCTTTATGACGTTCAGTAAGTGTGAGATAAACATTACTTTGCTTAATTTGATTAAAAGCATTCCTAGATATGCTAAATTCTTTAAGGAACTTTGCACTATCAAGCGGAACCAGAAGTTAAAACGTAAGCAAAAGGTAAAGGTAAGCGAACATGTCACTGTTGTGTTTCAGAAGCGTTTGCCTAAGAAGTGTAGTGATCCTGGTATGTTTGGAATTCCATGTGTGATAGGTGATACTAAATTTGACAAAGCCATGTTAGATCTAGGAGCACGTATTAATGTCTTGCCTTCTCATGTTTATCATGCCTTAAGATTGGGACCTCTGAATGATACTCGGGTAGTAATTCAACTTGCTGATCGATCTACTATCTACCTGAAAGGGATTGTTGAGGATGTCTTGGTTATGGTCGACAACTTGATATTCCCTGTTGAATTCTTTGTGATTGATATGGGTCCTATTCTGTTGGGCTGACCTTTTCTGAAAACTGCTAGGACCAAGATAGATGTCTATTCAAGGTCTCTTACTATGGAGTTTGATGGTCAAAGAGTTGAGTATAATATCTATGATTTCATAAAATTGCCATCTGATGATCCTTCTTTGTGCTTTATGGATGTCATTGATACTATGGCACAGGATTGCTTTGATTTAGAGTGTGTGGATGAGATGGAGGTTGCTTTACATGCCCCTATAGATGAAATTTTTAGAGATTATGCTTTGTCATCTAATCTGCATGAGGCTATATTGGCTTTGGACCATCGATCACCCGTATGTGCCACCAAGGGGAGAACGCATCGAGCTGACCATGCCAAGTGAAAACTTCTCCCATCCATTGTCCAGGCGCCTGATATCGAATCGAAACAACTCCTTAGTCACCTTAAATATGCTTTTCTTGGTGAGAATGATACTTTGCCTGTCATTATTTCTAACAAACTCACTTTTGAGCAAAAGGAGCGTTTGGTGACTGTTCTAAAGGAGAATAAGGAGGCGTTAGGATGGACGATTGCAGACATTAAGGGCATCAGTCCCACCCTCTGCATGCATAGAATACTTCTGGAGGATGATGCAAAGCCATCTAGGCAACCTCAGTGGAGACTCAACCCGCCGATGATGGAAGTGGTAAAGAAGGAGGTGCTGAAGCTCCTTCAGGCAGGTATGATCTTTCCCATATCTGATAGCAAGTGGGTGAGTCCCACTCAGGTTGTTCTTAAGAAGGTGGTTATCACTGTCGTTGAGAATAAGGATGGTGGGTTGGTACCTAGTAGGGTCCAAACTAGATGGAGGGTCTGTATTGATTATCGTAAGCTAAATGCGGTAACTCGCAAAGACCACTTTCCTTTACCCTTTATTGATCAAACGCTTGAGCGCCTTGCCGGTCGCTCTTTTTATTGCTTTTTAGATGGCTACTCAGGCTATTTTCAGGTACCTATAGCACTGGAGGATCAAGAGAAAACGGCATTTACATGCCCCTTTGGCACTTTTGCATATCACAGAATGCCTTTTGGGGTATGTAATGCACCTGGGACCTTCCAACGGTGTATGGTAAGCATATTTTCTGAGTATGTAGAGCATTTCATAGAGATATTCATGGATGACTTTACTATGCATGGAGATGACTTTGATACTTGCTTGCACCATTTGTCACTTGTTCTTAGGCGGTGTGTAGACACCAACTTAGTTCTTAATTCTGAAAAGTGTCATTTTATGGTTGAGCAAGGCATTGTTTTGGGTCATATTGTGTCTAGCAGGGGTCTTGAGGTGGACAAGGCTAAGATTGATGTCATTCAGTCTCTGCCTTACCCCACCAATGTGCGCGAGATTTGTTCCTTTTTAGGCCATGCAGGGTTCTATCGCAGGTTTATTAAGGATTTTTCTAAGATTTCAGCACCTCTCTGTGATTTACTCAAGAAGCAAGTAGTTTTTGACTTTGATGAAAAGTGTAGGGCAACCTTTGATTAGCTAAAAGGTCGCCTGACAAGCGCCCCTATAATTCAGGCACCCATATGGTCTCAACCCTTTGAGATTATGTGCACGCTAGCGACTATGCAGTGGGTGCTGTTTTGGGACAAAAGGAAGGAAGGAGCTCTCATGTCATCTACTATGCCTCTATGACTCTGAATGGAGCGCAAAGGAACTACTCCAGCACAGAGAAAGAGCTTTTGGCCGTGATCTTTGCATTGGAAAAGTTTCGCTCCTATCTCCTAGGAGCTAAGGTAATTGTCTTCACTGATCACGCTGCTCTTCACTATTTATTAACTAAAAAATAAGCGAAACCCAGATTGATTCGATGGATCTTGCTCTTGAGCGAGTTTGATATCGAAATCAAAGATAATAAAGGTGCAGAGAACTTAGTAGCGGACCACCTAAGCAGACTTGTCCAAGGAGAGGACAAGCCGGACGGTCAAAGCCCCATTCACGGTGAGTTTCCTGATGACACGCTCTTTTTCTTGAATCATCTTTCATCCATATAGTTGCGGAAAACCACAGAGGATGCAGTGGCAGCAGCACCTATGACATGGCTGCCGCAGGGAACTGAAGCTGCGGCCGCAGCACCTATGCCGCGGCCGCCGCATGTGGCCAGGCCGCCCCCTTTGCTTTGTTGTGACGAAGTGAGCCCCGATGCCTCTGAATTGCTGATGGGTGTCCATACTCCTCGGCCTTGATTTGCCAATATGGTGAATTTTTTGTTCACGGGAGAATTTCCACCTATGTTCACGAAAGCGCAGAAGGACAAGATTCGACACGACGCTCGCTTCTATGTTTGGGATGACCCCTACCTTTGGAAACGTTGTGCTGATCACGTAATTAGGAGGTGTCTGCCAGACAATGAGGTACAATCTGTCCTTACTTTTTGTCATGCTTATGAATGTGGAGGCCACTTTGGTCCTCAAAAGACTGCTAGGAAGGTTTTAGAAGCAGGTTTCTTTTGGCCTCACTTGGTTAGGGATGCTAATGCTTTCTGTAGATCTTGCGATAGATGTTAAAGGGTTGGGAACATATCTGCCAGAAATGAAATGCCACAAAATAAGATCATATTCTGTGAAATTTTTGATGTTTGGGGTATTGATTTTATGGGTCATTTCCCTAGTTCTTTTGGAAATATCTATATTTTGCTTGCGGTGGACTATGTCTCCAAGTGGGTGGAGGCAAAGGCCACCAAAATTGATGATTCCAAAGTTGTTGCAGATTTCCTAAAGGACACCATTTTCGCAAGATTTGGGGTGCCTAAGGCTCTAATTAGTGATAGAGGGACACATTTCTACAATAGGACTATCACTGCCCTGTTAAAGAAGTACCATGTCACGCAGAGAGTGTCCACTGCTTATCATCCTCAGACCAATGGTCAAGATGAGATATCAAAACGGGAAATTAAGATCATTCTGGAGAAAACAGTGGCACCTAACAAAAAGGATTGGAGTCTAAGGCTGAACGATGCTCTGTGGGCCTATCGGACGGCCTATAAGACTCCCATTGGTATGTCTCCTTATCGAATTGTGTTTGGAAAGGCTTGTCATCTTCATGTGGAACTTTAGCATAAGGTATACTGGGCTGTAAAGAATTGCAATATGGGGATGAATGAAGTGGGTGAGTTCAGGAAGCTTCAATTGCAAGAGCTAAAGGAACTTCGCTTGGATGCCTATTACAATGCACTAATCTATAAGGAGAAGACAAGGGCTTGGCATGACAAACATATCCTGCGGAAGGAATTAAAGATATGAGACAAGGTTCTCCTATATCAATCACGCATGAAACTCTTCCCTGGAAAGCTTCGATCAAAGTGGGAAGGACCCTACACGATCTCTAGGATATTCCCTCATGGAGCAATAGAACTCTCTGACCCTAAGTCTCATGAGCTCTTTAAGGTCAATGGTCATAGAGTTAAGCCATACTTTGAGAACATCCCCCAGAATGACGAGGAGGAGTTAGTGCTTGTTGAACCAACCAATTAGGCCACTCAAGGGCCATTACGTCGAGCCAACGACTTGAAACAAAGGCGCCTCTCGGGAGGCAACCTGAGGTAAGTTTTTCCTTCCTTTTCATTTAATCATCCTTAGGTAGTTTTTCTTGTTGTTTTGCTTTTGTTTTGTTTGGAAATTTGACTAACAACTCATGAAAAAGCGGAATTGGATTCTTGCAAATCAAAGAAGGGAAGGCGCTACAGCACACATGCAGCGGCCGCAGCTTAATGCCGCGGCCGACGCATACAACTCGCAGCAACAATCTTAATGCAGCGGCCACTGCATATATGCCGCAGCCACCGCATAATGAGCTCGTGAACCTTTATTCCCTTTTTCTGAGTTTCTGAAAAAAAAATAAAAAAAATAAAACCGGATTTCTATTTGTTCTACCCTACCTAGTTCTTGTCGTCACTTTCCCATTACCCTTATCCTCTTCAAAGTCCCAAACCCTCTTCCAAATCCCAACCTTCATCCTCTCCATTGTCACCTTCATCCTCTCCATTTTCATCTTCAACCTTCCTCCACCAACCTTCATTCCCTCCACCAACCTTCATCCTCCCCAACCAACCCATCACCTTCTTCAAATCAACCCCCAACCGACCCTCACCGTCAATCTTCACCCCGCGCCGAATCGGGATTAGATCCGGGTATCTTGGGCTGCCATTGTCGATCAACTGAAGGAGACAACCCCGACCGTGCCGCGCCCGCCGGAACTTGCAGCACCTGCCGCAACCTGCTGCGCCCGCCGCATCCTGCCGCAGCCGCCGCATCCCCCTCCGTCGCCAAGTTTGTTGTAGCATTGTGTTCCGGTTGCTCCACTTTTCTTATTGGTTGCTTGATGCTCGGTTTTTGGGTGATTTGTGCTATTGATACTTGTGGTTAGTTTGGAGGATTGGGTTTGTTTGATTGTTTCTTGTGGAGTTGAGACTTGTGTTGGTTTGTGCCTCTGATTTGTTGATTGTTGCTTATTGCGGATTTGAGATCTATTGAATATGGTTCGTCAATTGAGAAACTTATCTAGAGGATAGAGGAAGATTTGGGAGAGTTTTGATTCGAAGAGATTCGTGCAAACGAAGTTGTTCGATATGCTGACATTACAGAGGTTGGGGATGCTACAGGTTTACCCAGCAGATGCTTACTCGTGGGGACCTAGGTGCTTTTTTGAATTATAGTGCCCCCACCTATCCTGAGTTGGCCAAGGAGTTTCTCGCTACGCTTGAAGTGTCTGATGATCGGGTTCAGTTCCATTTGTTGGACCAGGTTTATTATTGCACTTTTGCTCAGTTGAGGGCGGCTGTTGGTATTACTCAGGAGCCCACCGAGGATTGGGCTACTCACGTGCCAGATTAGTAGATACACGATTTTTGGTATGCAGCGACGGGCTCCACTTTTGATGGACATTGAGGAGAGTATAACTATAAGTTCGTCCATCCGTGTCTGCAGTTAGTTCACAAGGTCCTGGAAATGGCTTTCAGTGGCCAGGGCGATGTGAACAAGGTGCCAGCTGGAGACTTACCCTGGTTGTGGTGTTTTTCTCCCCAGTCCGATATCATTCCGGATTGGGTTGAGATCTTTCTGGATAGCTGTTTGCGAATTCAGAGGAAGACGTCAGGTAGAGTGGGGCTAGGAGGCATGATTAGTCTGATCGCCCGACATTTCATTGATCACACTCATAGCGGGGTCCCTATGTCTGGTGGGTTCACTTACACGGAGGAGCAGCTTCGGAGGGTCTATCTGCTTGAGGGCTCAGAGGCGACTGGTTTTATATGGAAGGCAGGACCAGGGGGAATCCACAGACTAAGGCTACCTAGGGTCCTTCCTTATAGCCCTACTGATGATGCCTTTTACTTGTTGGCTTATGCGGATGATGATGATGATGATGATGCTGACGAGGAGGAGGAGCAGGCGGATGCACATGATCACCCTATGCCTGACTCTCATGGGGGTGGTGCACAGTTTGCTGCAGGCCCTTCTGCTGGGCCTAGTTCCTCTTAAGAAGAGTCCACTTGGCGTGAGGACATGTTTGCACAGATGCACCAGCTTTCGATCCTCCAGGACTCCTTTCAGTACGAGCTCAGCGACTTGGGTTGCAATGTTCGTGATATGGCCTCTTTTATAGAGGACATGCGGAGGCAGCAGGAGTACTACTATAGCTTGGGGTGGCCCCAGTTTCCACCCTACCAGCCACCACCTCAGTGAGCAGTTAGTTTTCTTTACCCTCACCTCGCGTTTATTTCATTTAGTTTTGTTGTCTTTGATATTTCATTGAGGACAATGAAAGATTTAAGTGTGGGGGAAGGAAATTTAGTGTATATAAGTGAGTTTAGTTTATATAGTGCATTTAGTTAGATCATGTTTAAATTTCTGCACACATTTTTATTTTTGAATCATTTCGTATTTACATTTTCTGTTTATTTATGCATTGAAAAAAAAATCTAAAACCATCATGCATTGCATCCATATGTGTTATTCAAATACCCATCTGGCTTAGTTTGTCCTTTAATTTAAATTTCAGCATGATAATATAAATCCCATGGAGTTCTGGATGTTTTGGCCTTGTCTATATTCTTGATTTTATATGAAGCATGACCTTGCAAATATAATTGAGCATGTATGATTGAGCTAAAGTATGATTGAAATCCTATGAACATGACCCTTGTAAGAATGTTAGCCTTATTTGGAATCATTTATAGTTCTTTTACTCAATTGTGTGATTTACTCTCCTTGTGTTGCTACCTCTTGGCATTGACTTCAGTATCTATTTTTCAAGACCGACTCACATAGTTGTTGCTAGCGGAGTTTATGTTTATATCTTGAGTCTTTTTGTTCTAGTTTGTGCATATTTAGGGAAATAAAGTGGCAATGGTTGGTACACTTAGTAACCGGGTCTATGCATGACACCCATGTGTATGATTCATGCAAAACGGTGTTGAAGACTATCCACTAAGAAAGAAAGCTTCATCATTGAGTAACCGGGTTCATTCATGACACCCATGTTTGGAACTCGCGTCAAAAGATGTTCAAGTGGACTTCATCTTAGGAAGTTGAGGTGTTGATAGACCGGGGCCATTCATGACACCCATGTTTGCGCCTCGCGTAAGGAAAGCACCAAAACAATTGAATAGAAAAAAAAAGAGAAAAAGAACAAAAAAGAAAAGAAAATAAAGCACAAAAGAAAAAAAGCACAAAAGAAAAAAAAGAAGGAGTCACATTTTGCTTATTCTTTTTCTTTATTGAGTCACACAAGTAATGACAATTCGGTGGAGGTTTGGTGATATTGTAGTCAATGTCTATGAGCTTAGTGCATTTTGGATTGAGTTGAGAGTTGTACTTTAAAGCCTAAACACATGAGAGTATGAGTGAAACACATATTTCTGGTGAGGTTGGATGATTTCTACTTCTAAGCTTTGATCACTTGGATACATGCTATGACATTTGTTTGCTTGGTTTGTGGTTGCACTTGCTATAATGTTGTTTTTTTATGAGGTTAAGACTTGAAGGGATTTCCTGTGGGATGCATTGATTTATGTTCATTCTATCATTGCTTCAGGACAAGCAAAGGCTAAGTGTGGGGGAATTTGATAATGCATATCCTAGATAGGCATTATAGGCATTTTAGGCTAGTTAGGTTGCATTTAGTTAATGAATTGGAGTTAAAGTGCATCTGACGATTATTTTGGAAGAGTTCGGATTTTGCGCGAATTTGTGAGTATTTTTTACAGAGTTAGATTCGAATGCTATTGGGATGCATGATTTTGGAGTCTTGAAGAAAGAAAAGCAAGGAATTGGAGTTGATCTAGGCTTCTGGCAGCGAGATATGCAGCGGGACACAGGCTGCGGCCGCAGCATATATGCCGCGGCCGCCACAAGGAGATGGAGTGGTGACTTGAGTTGAACACACGTGCAGCGGCCGTCGCACCTATGCCGCGGCCGCCGCATCGGACATCTGAGTGCCGCGTTTTCTTTTATTGAAACCCTAGTTTGTTATTTCATTTTGGGATCGACTTAGAATTTTTAAGGCCGAGTGTTATTAGTTTTGGAAGGACTTCATTTTCTATTCTACGTTCTATCAGACATTTGAGAGATTGAGCAATGTTTACCATGAGGAACTAAACTCATCGGTTCTGCCTATAATTTGAAGCTTTATTCGCATTGATTGTGAGTTTCTAATTCTCGTTCCTTAATTCCGCTATTGAATGCTTCAACTTCTTTGCGCTTATTGAATTATTGTTTTGTTCTATCTTGTCTGGCCAACTAGTTAGATCAATTCAATTGCTAGGGTTTTGTAGATTCCTGATTGTGAACCTTAACCTAAGTAGCAAACTTATCCCTTTAGGGCTGATTGAACTAATTGGATAGGTAGGAAGTTGGATGTGTTGTTAAATCCCTCTTTAGGGACTGCAAATACCTTGGCTAATCTCTAAACTTAAAGCTATCAATTGGGTTAAATCCTTCTTTAGGGACTGTTCGATTGATAAGTGTTTCTAGGACTGATTGGACTAGTAACTATATTAGGTCGGGACAAGGGCATTCATAGGAACCTTAAAAGGACGAGAAAAAGTTACAAGGATCGCTTCAACCAAATAAAGTGGAAAATTGTAGGTAGAACTGTGTTCTCTCATTTGTTTGAATCTTAACCATTTACTCTTGCTTTCGTTCATTCGCACACTCCTAAAACTCCCATTTGGTTCCTTAATCGGCACTTGAATCATACTTGAGCAACAAATCTCCCTGTGGATCGACCTCTTAATTATTGTTGTACTAGTTATAGGTTTGAGTTTACTTTGACAGATCAACGACAGGTTTTCCCTCCGTCAGTAACTATATTATAGATTGGTTCATTGCACATTCTTGGTTCAGTAATATATGAAAACATAACAAGTTAGTGTTCCGTAACTATAATATGGATTGGTTCAGTAGCTATATTAAGAGTGGTTCAGCATAGGTAAAATATATTGGTTCAGCATCCATAAACAATAATTGATACTGGATCCGCCTAAAATATCATATATAACAGATAGTGTTCAGTGTCCTTACATATACTAAAAAATAATTGATTCATTCGGTGATTTAGTTCACAAATGATAGAGTGGTTCAGTACCTAGATGATAGAGTAGTTCATCATAAAAAAGAGTTATTTGGTTCAGTACACAGATCAAAGAGTAGTTCATTACACATATCATAGAGTGGTTCAGTACATAAATCATAGAGTGGTTCAGTAAATATATCATAGAGTAGTTCACTAATTTTAAGATAAATGGTTCAGTTCATATAACCATAAAATGGTTCACGTAATTAAAATTTGGGCATGATTATTTACCTATTTATTCTATATGTAAAATCAAATATCACAACATCCCCAAAAAATGGAATAATTTTTCTTTGATACTGGATCCGCCGAAAATATCATGGTCAATCTGTCATCTTTGTTCACAACAAAGTTGTAATAAAAAGTACTGCAGACCTCTTTCTTTGTTGTTAATCTATTTCTTAACATCTGAGCATCAGAATCCTTCATAAAAGCCATTAAATCTCACTTGAAGTTCTTGAATTAAACAACAGTTGGGCCGCCCTCTGACTGTTTGCCCATCATTGGTTCATAAAGCTTGAATGCTTTAACAGTACCAATTTTTTATTGAGCACAATCCAATACAAACTTTCGATGGATCATGTCATGCTTGAAGTTTGACTGTGCATACTTCTTTGTGATCCTATCCATAAGATCGTGTGTATGGCGTTCTTCAAATGCCTTCACCATATATTTTCCATACTTTGTTCTTGCAAACGCAAATCTAGCTTTACAACCACATCTATTAGAGACTATCTTTTTTTTTCCTTTTGAATTTGTACCATTTTTCACACCTTCTTTGTTGCAGACAATATATTTAACCCTGATAACAGATCCCCTTCTCATACACGTGTTGTTACGTGTTTTAAGGCCACAAACTAAAGAATATCTCTCATACTTTTCTGTTGTTTCATTTATTGTATCAAAAACCATCCCAACATTAGGTTTCAATTCTTCATCACAAAGTGGCAGCCAATACTTTGTAGTTCCTGGTGAAATTTCCAAAAAAAAATTCTTGTCTGTTGGGGGAGCAATCTCTGTTGCTGGTATGACTTATGGTGTAATAATGTTTGATTTATCTGATACTTCATATAGAGTAGAGAGTGATTAGTTCGTTCAGCATTAATAGAGATATTGGTTCAGAAAACATGTAATAGTATTTTCAGCATTTATATCATACATATCATTAGAACGTATACATTAGAAGGTATGGTTCAGCGTATATGTCATACAGAGGTTCAGCATACATAATAGAAAATGGTTCAGCATCGTTATATAATAGATATTAGAACAATGCATGTGTCAGAGATTTATTAAGCATAAATAATAGAGAATGGTTCACCATCATTACATAATAGAAAATAACAAATCATACTTTGGTTCAATATACATAACAAAAAATGGTTCAGCACACATATCGTACTTTGGTTCACAATAAGTAACTTGTGGTGGTTTATCACACATAACATAGTTTGGTATAGTATACATAACAAAAAATGGTTCAGCACACGTATCATACTTTGGTTCACCATAAGTAACTTGTGGTGGTTTAGCACACATAACATAATTTGGTTCAGTATACATAACAAAAAATGGTTCAGCATCACATGTGGTGGTTTAGCACATATATCATACTTTCGTTCACCATACGTAACTTGTGGTGGTTCAACATACATAGCACACATGTCATAGTTTGGTTCATCATACATAACAGAAAATGGTTCAGCACACATATGATAGAGTGATTTAGCATACGCAATGAAAGAAAGTAGTTGTGTAATTAAATTATCATGTAAGTAGATGTTCGGTAAATGTTAATTATAGCAAAATATGAAATAATGTTATTTAGGCATAAACGTAACTTGTAGAACAAGAAAAAGTAATTTTTTATTCATACCTTTCTCCATCGGAAAAATCTCACAAAAAATAGTATTCCATATCCGATTCGAGTAAATGAACAGAGGTTTTTGTGTGTTATGTATCAAATTTGCTTCGATTGTCTTTGAATGAGAGAAAGTTATTATGAATGCTGAATCAAACTATATATGTGATGTGCGCACAAATTGCCATATTTTCTATGCACATAAAAGTCCATTTTGTCTTCATTTGCATGCATATTAATGGGAAAATATGGGATTAGTGTAGTTTACGCTTAAATATCAAATATATGGGTCTGCACGAGTTTCTATGTGATTTCGAAGAAAACAGGATAAAAATGAACAGATTTGGAAGAGCGGAAAAAAGAACTCGAAGTCTTCTGAAGAGGTCGAAATCGACTGGGGACCTCAACATCGAGTGCAGCAAAGACATAGGAATCAAGCAGGAAATGAAACAGAGCATGTGGACACAAAGAGGTCGATATCGACGTCTGAAGGTCGATATCGATGTTGCCAGATCGAGCTAAAAGATAGAAGTCGAGTGCCAATCCGAGGAGGAGAGGGAGAGCTCGAGATAGAGTTTCACAGAGGTCGATATTGATGTTCATGGTCGATATCGATTTTGACCAGTAGAGGAATCCGACTCAGATTTTGATAGAATTCTATCTGAAGCTTGCACTTCTATCCTAAAGTCGAGATTTCTTATCATCAACCTCAAATCTATCATATGTAGCTGATTTACCATAGAGTTTTTAGTTTTTACTTTATTTAAGTTTTATCTTCGAGAATAAAGATAAAGTTTCAAGTATTTGGATAGCAAAGTTTGACATCAATATCTAGAGGCCAGTAGAGCTGAGTTTAGACATGGAAGTACATTCAATTTCAGATCGAAGCACATCCAATTACACAAAGAGTTTCAGTTTCAATAGAGAGTAACGAGTTAGAGAGAGAGAGAGAGAGGGTTGAGTGAGTTGGAGAGAAGCGAGAGCGGAGATTTCGCTCGTTCGGTTGTACTTTCTTTCATACTTTAATTCAAAGTAGTGACATTGATGTCGACCTACCTGTCGATGTCGACCCTGATGCTGAGTCACCACAGAAATCGACTCCTCCAGTCGATGTCGACCCTACTAATGTCAATGTCGACCTCACTAAAGCCGCAGGAAGGAAGAAGGTGTTGCCATTCCCAACTAGAAAGATGATTAAGGACCCAGCGAAAAAGAAGTTTCAGCGGTTCGTGAAGATGCTCCAAGGACTTAATGTCTCTATACCATTCACAAAGGCAATTCACGAGATGCCATCCTATGTAAGGTTCCTTAAGGACATCTTGGGTAAGAAGCGATCACTCTCTGAGATCGCAGAGGAGTGCAACAGGTTGGAGCTACCACAAAAGCGGGCAGACCCAGGTAAGTTTTCTATCGCTATAGGTCTAGGTTAATTTAAATTTAATGCTTTAGTTGACTTGGGCGCTAGCGTTAGCATGATGCCACTAACCATTTGGCACAAGGTAAAGATAGGTCCTCTGGAGCCTGTGGATGCAAGGTCATACATGGCCAACAATACGGTAGTCATTCCAACTGGGATAGTGACGGATGTGCCAGTACAAGTAGGTAAATTCTTTGTCCCTGCTGATTTCTTAGTTTTTGATATAGCGGAGGACCCTGCTTGTCCAATTATTTTAGGTAGGCCTTTCCTAGAAACAGTCGATGCCAACATTAGCGTGAAGAAAGGATTGCTCTCATTCACAATTAGTTACAAGGTGATAGAGTATGCCTTCAACAAGACGGTGAACAATCAAGGGCCAATGGAGATAAAAGCCATCAATGGTGTCTACATTGCATGTGGAGAAGCCAAAGTAAGAAGTATGACACCGGAGGAGCTTGAGAAGAGGGCCATAGAAGCCCAAGTGGAGGAAGTTGTGGCAATCTTGAACGAAGGGGCCCAACAGAATATCGAAATCGACCCAGGTAAGTCGATATCGAATAATAATGTTCAAGATTATGTGCCAATTCATAAGTATGGGGTCGACGGAGGAGGAAAGGAAACATCGAAATTGAGGTCTAAGGCCGATATCGACTATACCCAGATGAAATCGACCACCATCAGCGCTGAGAAAGGAGGAACGGAGACCTCGATATTGATCTCTGAGGGTCGACACCGACCTGATCATATCGAGCAGAAACTCTCCAAATCGACTGATCCTCCAAGAGTATAACAGAGTTCGATATCGACCTCTGAACATCGACATCGACCTGAGCCACAGACAGATGAGAAGGTAAGTCAAGGTACGGATTCCTCTTGTTCCATTATAATTAAGGATTTATCATTATTTGGAAGAGGTGTGCCTTGGCATGTGCGCTTATATAGGGTATCCGATGATGATTCAAGCAAATATGAGATAGGAGACAAAGTTTATGTTGCCAAATCTAAGGACTATTGGTTTCCTACAAGATTCAAGGATAAGAATTTAGGACCATTCACGGAGAATCAAATCCATCCCGGTGGAATGCAGCTGCATGACAAGAGAGGAGTCATATTTGAGGCCCAAGCCACATGGGCTCTGCAGATGCTGCCTTGAGAAGCGCAAAGGAAGAAGTCGGCCTAGCGACTTAAAAGTCTAGATCTTGTAACAAAGACTTAGTTTTAGTTTTAGACAACATTTACTTTGGTTTGAGACATTTTATTGTTTTGCATATTTTGTTTTGGTTTTATGTTTTTTTACAAGTTGCAGGAAAGAGAAAGGCACACAGAAAAGACATCGATTTCGATGTCCAAGATTGACATCGACCTAAAGGTCAACTTAGATGGGTTTGTGGTCGAGGCCGGGTCACCCTGAAGCTTGAGCAAGAAAATGATGAGAAACATCGACATCGATGTTAAGGTCGATATCGACCATGGCTGCTGTCTTCTTCGACTCCTGAAATTTGTGACGGTTTAGTAAGTTTTCTTCTTAACCCTAGTTCTAATACAGTGAGGACACTGTAGGTTTTAAGTATGGGGTGGGGGAAAGGCTTACTTGCACCTTCATACTTAGTTTAGATTTGCATATTTAACTTATTGCATATTTAGTTTTATTTCGAAAAAAAATTACCCCCATCAAAAATTTTAAAAAATAGGAGTCATGTAAGTATAAAAAAGAGCTCTATGATGCAAAATTAGATTCATTAGAGATATAACATGAAATTTCCTAGTTAAGGGAAGTCCCAATGAAGTGCAAAAAGAAAAAGAAAGGAGATGAAAAATTTGAAGTTGCTTTTGACATGTGCATAATAAGATGATGGAGGACTTTTTATGAAATTTCCATACAAAGTTCTTACATATGCTCAATTTCATATCTTAGCCTTACCTATGCATATTTGCAAAAGTCATGAAGCCATATATGAGCCTTATCATGATCATTATTGCTCCACACATATATCATATTGCCCATTTTATACCTTATACCCTATCCAGGGACAAGTTTGAGAATGGATGTCATTTTTGGAGTTATATGGAGTTGTGCATTATTTATGAAGTTGTTGGTGGGAATGAAAAAATTTATGAAATATTGAAATTTTAATGAGTGAGAAAAAAATCCGATCACCTCAGGAGATAAAGGTAGGTCGACCATGCTCGTTGAGATGTTAGTTCAGCGAGATGGGACACAAGGTGAGGAGTCCGAAGTACTAAGTATCTGGGGCCATTCATGACACCCATGTTTGCGTCTCGCGAGAAGGCAGTGCTAAGGTTAGAGAGGTAAAAGCATTATATTGAATAAAAGCATTGAGCGATGAGTGAAAGGTGAGACATTATGAAGAAGGAATGTGGAATGTTTTAGAAAGAAAGTATGTTTCCCCGGATTTAACACCACATGGCCAAATATTAGCACACCTTTAGCCTTTTTACCAATCTACTTCTCATAAGCTTGCAAAAGTCCTTTTGATTATTAATGCTATGTCGCTAAAATTGTTTTTGCATATTACCTCCTTTCATGAGTATGAAATTGCTTTTATGCACAGGCATGGACTTGGTTGACATAAGTACCTTATCGAGGATGGCAATTGATTGTAGGGACATATGAAAAATGAATCTATGATGTTGAGGGTTTACTTTCTTCCCCTGAATGACCATTAAAGGTATTGCTTGAGGACAAGCAAGCTTAAGTATGAGGTGTTTTGATGTGTGCGCAAATTGCCATATTTTCTATGCACGTAAAAGTCCATTTTGTCGTCTTTTGCATGCATATTAATGGGAAAACATGGGATTAGTGTAGTTTACGCTTAAATATCAAATATATGGGTCTGCACGAGTTTCTATGTGATTTCGCAGAAAACAGGATAAAATGGACAGATTTGAAAGAGCGGAAAAAAGAACGCGAAGTCTTCTGAAGAGGTCGAAATCGACTGGGGACCTCGACATCGAGTGCAGCAGAGACATAGGAATCAAGTAGGAAATGAAACAGAGCATGTCGACACAGAGAGGTCGATGTCGACGTCTCAAGGTCGATATCGATGTTGCCAGATCGAGCTAAAAGGTAGAAGTCGAGGGCCAATCCGAGGAGGAGAAGGAGAGCTCGAGATAGAGTTTTACATAGGTCGATATCGATGTTCATGGTCGATATCGATGTTGACCAGCAGAGGAATCCGACTCAGATATTGATATAATTCTATCCGAAGCTTGCACGTCTTTCCTAAAGTCGAGATTTCTTATCATCAACCTCAGATCTATCATATAGAGCTGATTTACCATAAAGTTTTTAGTTTTTACTTTATTTAAGTTTTAATTTTTAGAGAATAAAGATAAAGTTTCGAGTCTTTGGATAGCAAAGTTCGACACCTATATCTAGAGGCCAGTAGGGCTGAGTTTAGACATGGAAGTACATTCAATTTCAGATCGAAGCACATCCAGTTACACAGAGAGTTTCAGTTTCAATAGAGAGTAACGAGTTAGAGAGAGAGAGAGAGGGCCAAGTGAGTTGGAGAGAAGCGAGAGCGGAGATTTGGCTTGTTCGGTTGTACTTTCTTTCATACTTTAATTCAAAGTAATTTTCTTTCAACAATGATGATGATGATGTGCATGATGAGGAGCGAGTAGTCAACCCACTTCTAGGGTCGGGGTGAGCCCGACGATAACGATGTAGGGTAAGTGCATCAAAGGTATGACTTTTATGCGATTCCGTCTTCTATCTCATGCATGATCCTTTGCGAAAGTTAGGGAGATTTATTATTTGCATTATTGAAGTGAAAGCCACTCATATTGTGAACTTGAATTGCTCATGAATTGGATAGTAACTCTTAGGAACTATGCGAGAGCCTCTAATCACCTAAGTGTTGATAATGAAAGTTATTTGATGGAAAGGCATTAAAATTCATAACTTTAGCATAGAACTTGCATTGTTATCGTTGTGGCATGAAACCCGGACTTTGGAAGCTTTTAAGTTTATTGAAATCAATATAAAAGTTTTAGTTTTGTTTCTGATCATCCTACTTCACCATTCTACGTTCTTCGGACTCTTTTCCGACAATTGGTTACGAATTACAGTTTCTGTGACAAACATCGGAATCGACTGTAAAGGTCGATATCGAGGTCTAACGTCGATATCGAGGTCTCTACTCGACGTCGACTTTGCTGCTTTTGTCTTTTGCAGGAACTGTACTGGAAATCGACCAGAACTGAGGTCGATATCGACCAGACACGTCGATATCGAGTGTCTTCTGGGGTCGAAAGCTTTGATCGTGAGTAGAACAAGGGAAGCGCTGACATACCTCCACGTGGATTCGATCCTGAATTACCCTACTACTAAAAGGGAGGGGATTCTTGTATTATTTGTTTGAGACAGGGATTAGTCTAGTTGTGAATTGTTTAATTTGAATTATTTGAATCCCCATACACATCCCTCCAGCGAACAATATGAGAGAGATTAGAAGAATATTTTGAGAGAGATTCGAAGATTAGGGATGAACGAGAGAGAAACATAAAAACAAAAAAGTTGTGTGTGCGAATGGGAGTATATATCAAGCGTGTGAGGTAAACGCGTTGTGCTAATACTGCGGGTAAAAAATATGCGTGTGGGGAGTGTCGAATTCATCCAATAGAAATGTTTCTTTCGTTCTCATCGGTAGGGGTGTTCTCGCCCGAACCCTACCCTATATATGTATGTATATATATATATATATATATATGCAGAATATTAAATAAGGCCCTAATAAAGAATACCAAGCGGTATATCCATCTCTTACCATCGCCCTCCTTTCCGATAGGGTGGAGACTAGCTAGCTCATGAATGCATTCCATTTTATTTTAATTGGATCAAGCCCGTATTGAAGCCCAACCGAAAGTATGCTTAACATAATAATTAATAATGTGGTCTTGCGAAAAGAAAATAATAATGCTGGTAATAATAGAGGTGTAATTGTAGATATGTTGCCAACAACTACAATGACTCAGGACAAACTCAATGGGACTGGGCCGTCCTATGACCCTAGCTAAGACTCTAGTTACTTCAAAGATAACGTTCGTTCTATTTACAAACGCATAAAGAATAAGAATGCTCGTACGTTAATGCAATCTTAGCATGATACTACATGTCATGCTATTATGAAATGCGGCACCTAGTACATCATGCACATATAAGCAGGGAAGGTCTGATCAATTTGAGTAAACCCCGAGGGAACTTACCTAGCTAGCATAACAACAAAAGAAGACCCCGACATGCAGTAAGCACAATCAAATAGTATCACCTAGATACATAGCGGAATATATGAGTCTACATCTAAACTACTCAAGCATTCATGGCACACACATCATTCAATTGCATAAGTAAGCACATCACATTTGCCATTCCATCATGTTCAATCACTCACCGAATCATAACACCTCATAAGACCACAATAATCTCCATAACTTACTTATCCAATTTCTCATGCTTATAAGATCATATCCTCGTATAACATCTCAACATGTATATAATATTTCGTAACACATTACTCATACGATAACACATTACTCGTACGATAATACCTTACTTCTATATCATGCCATTAGTCATTTCACACATGTTATTAGTCACACATATATAATGTTAGAAAACCAATCATATCATCATTCTAGTTAGTCACCTATCAAGTCTAATTCCCAAGTTAGCCTCGAAACCGTTTCGAAAGTCGAGTCAAATGTTAGGATCTCCGACTTTGAAATACTCTTGAAGTTTGTTTTCCCAAACCCGAGTCAAGTCATTAGATCAGTGATTTAAATCCCCAAAATCTTTGAATACAATTCTTGAAAAAATTTCGACAAAACTTCAAGAAATAAGTGGTTAAAACTCTCAGCCAAGGGGTGTATCACCACGGCGAAAAGGGCTTTTTCCGCCGCAATCCATCCCAACGAGCACCCCATGAGGAACAGGGGGCTCGCACCGTGAGAGACCCAACTCGCCCTTGCGAGAACCTCGTGCCCGAGAGAGTTGGGTCGTCGCCACGAGGGGTCTCGCGCCCGCGAAACTCCCTTTCGCGGCCGCGAGACGGGGAGCCCTAGGGCATCCCAGGTGATTGTTGTTGCAGGAGGCTTGATATGTCAAGTAATTACAAATAATAAAGATGTAATAAACGTAAACCGACTCCTGGCCTAAGCAAATAATTACAAGACTTCCTCCCGTTGTAGTGGAAGGGTAGTCAGGATCGATCCACGAGGAGGCGTGTCAGCGGGATCCTAGTAGCTTTGGAAATTTCACGTCTGCGTCAACCAGAAGCCTCGATCTCGACCTTTGTGCTCGATGTCGACCTCGGTTGTCGATGTTCTCTGCAACAGAAGACCTGCAGAGACAAAAACAAGTGGTCGATATCGACAGGGGAGGGTCGATATCGATGTTAGTCACGAAATCGACTGGCTCAAAAGACTGTCAGTCGATACAGAAGGGTCGATATCGATGCTAGGGGTCGATATCGATGCTCAGCAAACTCCGCAGCGATGTTCGTCGTCGACTCAGAAAACTGTCGACGAACTCAGTGGTCGATATCGACGTATGGGGTCAATATCGATGTCTCCCTGCAGTGAGTTAGTTCTTCGTCGGCAAAGAAAGGCCGAAGATTTAAGAATGGAGAGAGAAGGGATGATCAGAAATAAAACAGTGGGTTTTGACTGAATAAAATATGTAAAAAGCAACTCCTAGGATTAGGGTTTATCACAACGTTAACCAATGCATGCAATGAGATAAATAAGACGGACAATTGCGCTATTTCACCCGAGGGACAAGCTTTCGCCATACACCAACTCTTAGGATTACTCTTGCAAATAAACCTAATTGTCTCTACCAATTTTATGTTTATAACTCAAGTTGTTAGCATGAATCCCTTTTCTTTCGATTAGGACTAAACATAGAATCGTAGGAGGAGAGATAGACACAACGATATCAACATCAAATACTTACCTCAAGCGTGCATGGCTAACGTCGGGCTCACCCCGACCCTAAGAGCTTTGGGGAACTACTCGCTTCTCATCATGGGATTCATTGTTGTTTGATGGAAATAAACTTGCATTTAAAATAAACTCCGAAGCTTTACAACTCAACGTCAACTTTCACAAACGTCAAACCCTAAAACTTCTCTCTAACTCTAACTCTATTGATTGCTTGGATTGGATGATTGGATTATTGGATGATTGAAAGATGATTGAATGCCAGCCCCCTAGGGCTTTATTTATAGGCTACTAATCCTCGCTATCCAAGGATTGTAACTCCTATCTAACCTATGAACTCTATCCAAACAATTAGGATAGGTCTTTTATTTTGATAAAACTTAAATAACTTAAAGGTAAAAAGATAAATAAAACATCAGCTGCTATCTATCTTGAAAGTATGAGATAATCCCGTGCCTCTTTGAAGATATAGTTCCAATCCGCATTCGAAATCGAGTCTATCTTCTGTCGAGATAAGGGGTCGATATCGACACCAGAGGTCGATATCGAGGTCTTTGTTCCTGCTCGACTTGTCCAGCTCTGGTCGATTTCTATGCTGAGGTCGATATGGGGGTCGATATCGATACCAGAGGTCAATATCTGGGACTAAAGTCGATTTCTACCTCTTTTCAGCTTCACTTGATGTCTATGTTGAGGTCGATATCTATGTTGAAGGTCGATATCTACCCCAGAGGTAGATATCTATGTCAGGGATCGATATCTACCTTTGATCAGCTTCACTTTACTTCTTTGTTTTGACTCCGATTTCGCTCGAATTCCTGCATGGTTAGCTCAAAACTTGTGCAGACCCTATTTCTTGCATTTTAGCCCATTCTTACACAAGTTTATATTCTTTTGAACCTTTTCTTTGGAAATCGAATGAAATAAGAAGTCGAAAGATGCAATAAAAGAAGGTGCAAATGTGTACATCAAAACACCCCATACTTAGACTTGCTTGTCCTCAAGCAATAACCAAGCAATAACCAACACCTACAACACACCCTTCAAGTCTTCGCCCTTGTCAAAAGCAACATCATAAGCGGTAGCAAAGCAAAGCAAGTGAATTTAACGTCATAGCACATATTATGGCGATCCATAGGCATATGCAATTTTGATCAAACCTCACAAGGATAACGTGTTTGCACTCAACTCTCATGTGTTTAGGCTATGAAGATCAACTCTCAACTCAATTCCATATACAATCTCATAAACATTGCAATTTATAATAATCCACTTCGCAACCAATTATGAAAATGCAATAAGAACTATCAGGAGGACTTTCGCTCAATGGAAGACTTCAAAGAAGACTCCATTCGGCGGGGTTGTAATGGGGCTTGGTATAAAATAAAAGGTATGGAATTATTTGTCTATGTGGTGCTTTTATAATTCGGGAATCAAGACTCCTAAATCTCAACACTTGCAATATCCAAACCATAACTCTTCAATGTAAGCTAAATCTCTATAATGCTCTTTCCCAACTCATCTTTATATAATATGCTCTAAAGATGCACTAAAAGATGTAAACCATACTATCAACCCTTCTTCCAAACTCTAATATACCTCTAAAAAATATAACACTTGTATGAATAAAAGACTTAAGGATTTTGGCTCATGCACTATATATATATATCTCTTTTTTTTTCGGAAATAATAAATAAATACTAAAGCTATGTGCATTTATATGGTGAGCCAAAAAATCCTTTTACAAAATATGACAAGATGAAAATATGCACTAACCCATAACTTCCTTGCTCAAAACTGGACATTATGCTCTTTTCTTTCCAAAAGGCATTAGTCCAGCCAATCTAAGTCTCAATTCCCAAATGGGGTCAGGCTCAATTCGGCTAGGGATAATTTTGTGGGGTTTGTAATTTCAGGCTCAGGCTAATGTTCTGGCTTCAAGCAGAGATAATGCAGGGTAGGTAAAGAGAGGATAAAAATGGTTTAAAAGATGCCTCCATCATTTAATTCTTGTAAACATAAACATATATATACATTGGTTTTGAATAACTATCACAACATTTAGAGATGCATAGGAAGGGTAAATTCACTCAAGAAAGCGGAGGGATTTTTGATGTTCTTCCTATAGGTCAAAATTCTCACAAGGACAATTTTTGTTGGATTTGCTTTTAAGCCTAGGATCATATGTGCTCAATTTCATCACAAGTTCACAATCTACATAAAAATTTAAAGACTTAGGCTAAACCATCCAAATATGCCATAGGGTTTACATGATCAAGTCAGCTATTGAGTTTTCATCATAGGACATCTAAGTATGGTAAAAAAAACAAACTTAAAATAAACATGCATTTTTTTGTATTTTTGACATTTTTCTATTATTTATTTTTAGATTTTGACATTTTATAAAAGTAAGACTAAGAACAAAAATTTAAACATGAATGCAATGCGAAGAAGAAAACCAAGTTATGACCGTAAGACATGTCTTTCCCCCACCCCATACTTAAAATATACAGTGTCCTCACTGTATTAAAAAGAAGAACAAGGGTAGAGAGAAAATCACAGCGCAACCTGCGGATTTAGGTCGATTTCAGGTTAGGTCGATGCCAGAAGTCGATATCTAGGTCAGTTGTCGATGTCGACTGCATCTGTCGAAGTCGAGGAAGAAGATGAAGACAAGGGCTGCCTGATTGGGGTCGATATCGAGTATTAGGGTCGATATCAACCTCTCTTTTTCGCTCATGAGTCCTCGATGTCGACTCCAGGAGGTGGCTTGACCCTGGGGGGTCGATTTCGACTGGCCTGGTCGATTTCGACTGCCTCTGCAGAAGCTTCTTTTCTTCTTCGTCGTTCCTTTTGCTTGATAACCTGAAATCTTGGTTAGGAATATAGATAAAGCACGAATTATCTTAGTTTTAAAAGTTCAAAAAGCCAAAAGTTAAATCTTCAAAAAGCCAAAAGTTAAATCCTAAAAACCATCTAATGCGAAAAAATTTAAAGGTTTTATGTACAAGCTCTAGAGTTTTGAGTCGCTAGGCCGACTTCTCCGTTAATTCTTCACGAGCCTTTTATGTAGGGACCCTTTGAGCGTGAGCCTTCTCCTGGATCACCTAGGTCCTTTTGGTAGTAGCGAAGTTCAGCGATCAAGGCTTCTTTGATGTTAGGTTCTTCTTTGGGCGCGTTTCTTCTCTTTCTTGACCTAACTTTAGCAATATAGGCAAACCATGGAGCTTTGACCCTCTCTTTAGTAGAATTATCAATAATCGGCTTAATTGATTTATCAATAATGGACAGAGGAGGGTTAGGAGTCATAACTGGGCTTACCTGTTTGGGCCCGAAACAGAAATCTTCGGGCTGAGGGGTGGTCGATATCGACCTCTGTGACCCCATACTTAAGCTCCTGGCAGCGATCTGGCATACTCGATTTCGACCAAGGGGGGTCGATTTCGATGTTTTTAGTCGATATCGACTGGTTCCAGTCGATGTCGACCCTGCTTGCTGTTTCCGTCCTCGCCAACAAAAAATTTCTAAGCTTCTCCTTAGCCGGCGAGAGGACTACTTGCTCCAGGTGCTTTGTTTCGCTCATGGTTGGGTTGAAAGAGAATTCTATCACTTCGTTCCCTATCGTAAAGGTTAGTAACCCTCAACGTACATTGATATTGGCATCTGCAGTAGCTAAGAAAGGCCTACCAAGTATAATAGGCACTACAAGATCTTCAGGCATCTCCAATACAATGAAATCAGTAGGCACAAAGAACTTACCTACCTTTACAGGAACATCATCAACTATACCTGTGGGCCTGACGAATGAGTTTTCAGCCATATAAAGTTTCATGTCCACAGGTTCAAGTGTGCCAATGTTCACCTTTTGCCAAATAGAGAGAGGCATGAGACTTACACTTGCCCCTAGGTCACATAGAGCTTTATAGCGATGTTGGCCAAGTCCCACGGTGATTGCAAATTTCCCTGGATCACTCTTCTTCTCAGGGAAGTCCATCTTTGAGCACTCCTCTGCGATCTCTGCCATGGATCTCTTCTTGCTCAGGATGTCTTTGAGGAATCGCACATAGGCAGGCATCTCGCTTAGGGCTTCTGTAAGAGGGATAGTAACGTTGAGTCCTTGAAGTATTTTTACAAAGCGCCTAAACTTACCTTTGGTGGGATCCTCCAATGATTTGGAAGGGAATGGCAACGTATTCTTTGGATTAGGGGCCAAAACGGAGGTTGGAGGGGCCTGCTAAACATCGATGTCGACTGGAGTTGGGTCGATATCGACTGGTAGGGTCGATTTCGTCCTCTGCTGTGATTTCTCAGGTTCTGCAGTGCAACCGACATCGACCAGGGGGTCGACATCGACTGGTCTGTCGATGTCGACTGGGTCTGCTGCTTTCTCCTCCGTTTCCGTCCATGGCTTGTGTACTTTGGTGCCACTCCTCAATTGCATGGCTGGGACATGGCCCGTCCCGGATTGTCCCTTAGGATTTTTAGTGGGTTGCCCAGGGAGTGTTCCGGACGGTCTAGGGGTTTGTGCCGCCAATTGACCCAGTTGGGTCTCTACGTTCCTTTTCCAAATATCCATCTCCCCAATCCTTGTGGTGAGGTGATTGAGTTGAGAATGGATGGCATTGTTGGATTTGATCATTCTTAGCTTGATTCCTCCTTATCTCATCTAGCACAAGTTGAAGATCATCCTTCTTTTGGTCTCTCTCCGGGTGCCCAGGAGCTCTATAAGGCGGAGGGTCCCTAAGGTTAATCGGGTTCCTTTGTGGTTGATGGAACCTTTGTTCTCCCCAATATTGGTGATTGGGACCCCTCATATAGCGCGCCTCTTGGTGAGTCTCCGCTAGGTGTACTTGTTCGGAATGTGGGCACTCGATGGTGGTGTGCCGCTACGATCCGCATTCAATGCAATCTTGGTTCACTGAAAGGAACATTACTTGCTTTTGGAGCTTTCGAAGTTGATCCCTATGAAATTGCTCCTTTACATCCGGATCGATTACATTGGAGGGTTCATATAAGGGCATAGATGGGGCAGGCCTCGATGATGATGGTGTGTCGGAAGTCTCAGGAGTCCCATATGTGTTGTCGAACTCCACCAACCTCTCAATGGTCTCCCAAGCCTCTTGTGGAGCGAGTTCAAGGTAGCCATAGGAGGTGTAGGTGTTGATCCTCTCCTTAGTTGCATCGTCAAGAGCATTGTAAATGATCTCCTGAATTACATACGGTGGTTGGCCATGCGTCGGGCATGATCGTAGGAGGTCCTTAAACCTTTCCTAAACAGTCACTAGAGCCTCACCAGGCTTTTGTTTAAAAGCCGTGATTTTCTGTCGGATCAACGCCGTCTTAGAAGGAGGAAAGAACTTGTTGAGGAACGCGTCCTTGACTTCATTCCAGGTGCGGAGCGATCTTGGGGCTAAGCTTTCCAACCACTGCAATGCTTTCCCTGTAAGAGACCATCGAAAGGCTTTTAGTTGGACATATTCAAGACTTCATCCATCAGCAATAGTATCACAAAGGTCTAAGAAGGTAGAAATATGTGCCATAGGGCATTCGTTAGGTTTTCCTTCATATTGATGCCTTCTAATCTCAGTAAGGAAGTTAGGTTTAATTTCAAAATTAGAGGCAGGGATAAGAATCGCCGATTCAGGCACTGTGAGCGCAGGGTGCATATATTGCTTGGCATTCCTAGGGAGGGCATTGATTTGGGCTTCTATTTGCATCCGGCCTTCCTTCTCCCTATCTGCACGCTCCTTAAGTGTCGCCTCTCTAGTCGTTAGGTCCTCAACCTGCTTCCTTAGTTGCTCAATAAGTTCAGCCTGGTTTGCGTTGTCCGCCATGATTCTTTGAGCTTGGGCCCTTAGATTGAAATAACACTCCGGGTCGCCTACTCCTTCAAATTCAGGTGGGCGATCAGTGCGTCGCATACACCTGCAAGGCCAAACTAGAAAGAGACGTGACATAGACTACTAGGGCGCGATTGATTGCCTCCCCGGCAACGGCGCCAATTTGTTGTTGCAGGAGGCTTGATATGTCAAGTAATTACAAATAATAAAGATGTAATAAACGTAAACCGACTCCTGGCCTAAGCAAATAATTACAAGACTTCCTCCCGTTGTAGTGGAAGGGTAGTCAGGATCGATCCACGAGGAGGCGTGTCAGTGGGATCCTAGTAGCTTTGGAAATTTCACATCTGCGTCGACCAAAAGCCTCGATCACGAACTTTGTGCTCGATGTCGACCTCGGTTGTCGATGTTCTCTGCAACAGAAGACCTGCATAGACAAAAACAAGTGGTCGATATCGACAGGGGAGGGTCGATATCGATGTTAGTCACGAAATCGACTGGCTCAAAAGACTGCCAGTCGATACAGAAGGGTCGATATCGATGCTAGGGGTCGATATCGATGCTCAGCAAACTCCGCAGCGATGTTCGTCGTCGACTCAGAAAACTGTCGACGAACTCAGTGGTCGATATCGACGTCTGGGGTCGATATCGATGTCTCCCTGCAGTGAGTTAGTTCTTCGTCGGCAAAGAAAGGCCGAAGATTTAAGAATGGAGAGAGAAGGGATGATCAGAAATAAAACAGTGGGTTTTGACTGAATAAAATATGTAAAAAGCAACTCCTAGGATTAGGGTTTACCACAACGTTAACCAATGCATGCAATGAGATAAATAAGACGGACAATTGCGCTATTTCACCCGAGGGACAAGCTTTCGCCGTACACCAACTCTTAGGATTACTCTTGCAAATAAACCTAATTGTCTCTACCAATTTTTTGTTTATAACTCAAGTTGTTAGCATGAATCTCTTTTCTTTCGATTAGGACTAAACATAGAATCGTAGGAGGAGAGATAGACACAACGATATCAACATCAAATACTTACCTCAAGCGCGCATGGCTAACGTCGGGCTCACCCCGACCCTAAGAGCTTTGGGGAACTACTCGCTTCTCATCATGGGATTCATTGTTGTTTGAAGGAAATAAACTTGCATTTAAAATAAACTCCGAAGCTTTACAACTCAACGTCAACTTTCGCAAACATCAAACCCTAAAACTTCTCTCTAACTCTAACTCTATTGATTGCTTGGATTGGATGATTGGATTATTGGATGATTGAAAGATGATTGAATGCCAGCCCCCTAGGGCTTTATTTATAGGCTACTAATCCTCGCTATACAAGGATTGTAACTCCTATCTAACCTATGAACTCTATCCAAACAATTAGGATAGGTCTTTTATTTTGATAAAACTTAAATAACTTAAAGGTAAAAAGATAAATAAAACTTCAGCTGCTATCTATCTTGAAAGTATGAGATAATCCCGTGCCTCTTTGAAGATATAGTTCGAATCCGCATTCGAAATCGAGTCTATCTTCTGTCGAGATAAGGGGTCGATATCGACACCAGAGGTCGATATCGAGGTCTCTGATCCTGCTCGACTTGTCCAGCTCTGGTCGATTTCTATGCTGAGGTCGATATGGGGGTCGATATCGACACCAGAGGTCGATATCTGGGTCTAAAGTCGATTTTTACCTCTTCTCAGCTTCACTTGATGTCTATGTTGAGGTTGATATCTATGTTGAAGGTCGATATCTACCCCAGAGGTCGATATCTATGTCAGGGGTCGATATCTATCTCTGCTCAGCTTCACTTGGCTTCTTTGTTTTGACTCCGATTTCGCTCGAATTCCTGCATGGTTAGCTCAAAACTTGTGCAGACCCTATTTCTTGCATTTTAGCCCATTCTTACACAAGTTTATATTCTTTTGAACCTTTTCTTTGGAAATCGAATGAAATAAGAAGTCGAAAGATGCAATAAAAGAAGGTGCAAATGTGTACATCAAAACACCCCATACTTAGACTTGCTTGTCCTCAAGCAATAACCAAGCAATAACCAACACCTACAACACACACTTCAAGTCTTCGCCCTTGTCAAAAGCAACATCATAAGCGGTAGCAAAGCAAAGCAAGTGAATTTGACGTCATAGCACATATTTTTGCGATCCATAGGCATATGCAATTTTGATCAAACCTCACAGGGATAATGTGTTTGCACTCAACTCTCATGTGTTTAGGCTATGAAGATCAACTCTCAACTCAATTCCATATACAATCTCATAAACATTGCGATTTATAATAATCCACTTCGCAACCAATTATGAAAATGCAATAAGAACTATCAGGAGGACTTTCGCTCAATGGAAGACTTCAAAGAAGACTCCATTCGGCGGGGTTGTAATGGGGCTTAGTATAAAATAAAAGGTATGGAATTATTTGGCTATGTGGTGCTTTTATAATTCGGGAATCAAGACTCCTAAATCTCAACACTTGCAATATCCAAACCATAACTCTTCAATGTAAGCTAAATCTCTATAATGCTCTTTCCCAACTCATCTTTATATAATATGCTCTAGAGGTATTACGGTTTTGAAAAGGAACTGGACTATAGATGAGGTAATCAGGATTGATAGTTGTAGGCTTTGATTGTTGAATTAGGGTTTAGGGTTGCTCCTCTAATATGAATTATGAAAGTGAACGTTTTAGATGAATTGAGTAGTCTAAAAGTCTTATGAATTCTGAAGTTTTCTTAGATATGTATATGCTGATTTTTTTTATCAAAGTATATGCTGAATTTTGAATCAGTCTTATATATGTTTATGTATATTTTGAAAGTCCCACTATATATGCTTAATCTATATACATATACTAAAATCGATGCATAGCGTCCTATGTGGCGCGTTGTGGTTGATTCTAGGGCAAAAAATCATATGTGGCACGTTGTGGTTGATTTTATATAAAAAATTAATAAAATAATATGTTATCATAATTTATAGAAAGTATATAAGCCACAATCTATCTATCTATATATTTTAGTTGATTGACAAAAATGTAAATATAAATAAAAAATATTTCAAAAGTTATACTTACCAAAAATATCAATAGATAAATATGTAGTATTTGATGAATGTTATTTTATTTATATCTATATTATTTTTTTAGACGAAAATAATTTATCACAATATTATGTATTGACAATCCATCCGTGGATAGATATTTTAGTAAACTAATGTAATAAATATATTCTCTATATTTAATAAAAACAATATTAAAATATTTTTAAAAAAATTTATCTATTAAATTACATGAGATTCAATTAATTGTAGATTAGAAAAAAAATTGTCTTATAAATGTGAATTTTATTTATATTTGAAGAGAATCTAAATAAACGATATTTAGATTTTTTTTTATAATCCGTCGAACTAATTTTATTTATATCTATATTAATTTTTGGTGGAAAAACAATTTATATTTAGATCATTATTTTTTTATTATTGGAATCTATCTAAATTATTTATAATATTGTATTAATGTATTCTACCTAGGCGTGGCCACGGGTTCGACCCACCAGATTAAGGGTCGGGGAAAGGTGCCCCGAACCCTAACCTGGGAATCCCACGGGTTGGCAGGTCGGGTCACCCGGCGGGTTCCAGGGTCGACGGGTCGACCCGCCAGGTTGAAACCCATCGGGTATCCGGCGTGTCGACCCGTCGGGTATTATTTTTTTAAAACGTAAATAAACGCAGAAAAAAAATCAAAATCAAGTGTTAACTTACTAATGTCCATATTTTCATTGAGAAAGAACACTAAATAATAAAGTTACAAATGTTTGGCCAAAGCTAGTTTCTCTGGATGCTTTAATTGGATATGACGACTGAAGTTCTCATATCCTCCTCCATTCGGATGCGTGAAGACCATCCCGCAGAAGTTACAACTGACGTCGCAACTGTTTTCATCTCTCGGGTGCTTTGTGAACCAGCATGTGAAAATAGCGGCGCGAACTTGGGCCACAGTGCCACACTCCACTGACTCAAGAGCATGTGCGTTTCTTGTCACGGGACTTGGACACTGGATTTGCCCTTCTCCTCATCGTGTCGCAGGCCTTCAACTCTGGATTCGCAATCGCTTATCCTGCTGCTCATCATGTCGTGGGGCTTAATACAGAGCGTTTTAAGAGTTTGAGATGAGATGTGAGTAAAATGGGAGGGAGGTGAGGCTTATTTATAGCAAAAATCGGGAGGCAAAAGAAGCAAATAGACCGTTGGGCAACGTTCGACCCGGCAGGTCCAACGTTCGACCCGGCGGGTCCAACGTTCGACACGGCGGGTCCAACGTTCGACCCGGTGTAACGGCCCGGATACAAATATCCGAGATACGTTTCAAAGGTTGGATACCTTCGTTCGAATGTTGCAATTCAGGTACGGGTCGAGGTTTCAAACCTCTAATGATCAATCAGTATTCAAGGCGGGGATTTCGAACCCAGTCAATCGAAGTTACAGAAGTTCAATTTAAATGAAAGTAAGGCGGAAGTAAGGTTTAGATACAAGAGCCACGGCAGAGCCGGGTCAAAACCAAAACATATATTCTAAAGTTTTATAGCCAATTTAGCGGGGTTAGAGAGATTCTTGAGATCCCCCGGGGTTTTTCCCACGCCATAGAGACAGGGAGCAATCATACCTAAAAAAATTGGTGCGAGCGGGATCAAACCGAGGCCCCAACACACCCTGTCCCGCAAGCAAACATACACATACGCTAATATAAAGATGATGCAAATGCAGAAATTAAATCACACTAACATGATCCTAATTTGCAATATGCGAAAAAGAACTATAAAGGCGCCCAAAGAATGCCAAATGGCATATCCCTCTCCTACCTCTGTACCCCTTCCCGTTAGTGCAGAGACTGGCCAGTTCGGTGCTATAGCACAACAATATCCTCGTGGTGGTGCACTCACCACGGCATCATCATATCATATCATATCATCTCATCTCTTGCCTGATGGTGCTGGGCTATCATATCATATCATCCCATCTCTTGCCTGATGGTGTTGGCCTATCATATCATGCTCATATCGACTCGATAGACTCAGGGGACCCGATGAGGCTGGGCTACCCTATGACCCTAATAAAGACTCTAGAACTATCACAGATAACGGCCGTTCTGTTTCCATACGCATAAAGAAATAAAATGCTCAATCACAAGTTCAATCCTAGCATTATAGTACATGGCATGCTTTCATGCTTATGCAACACCCTAGTATGTCATATTTTCACAAGCAGGTAATCTCTTTCGAATCTGAGTAAGCCCATAAAGGAACTTACCTGAATAAGCCAAACAGCAGAGAAACAAGGCAGAAGCAGAGTCCAAATAATGAATCATCCAATAGTAAGCAATGTCCAACATGTCACAATCACCTAATAACATACGAATGCATAAGTCTATCTAATTCACACAAGGCGCCCCTAACTATCATACATATCTTCACATATCTCGTTTCAGATTATTCCATCTTATGTCATCATAATTAAAATATTATTCCATGTTCATCTCATCTCATCATTTCCAAACAATCTCTCAAAGAGCTCAACTTAGAAAATCAAACAATTCTTTTAAATCACTTATCCAAATCCCGACATTAAACATTTTAACCTTAAAGTCAATATCCCAAAATCATGTTATAAAATAATTCCGGCATTTACCTCTTTAGAATTCCTCGTCTTAAAATCCTCTTATAAAACATTATATAATAACCCATCTCAAGGAATATTTAAATATAATAAAAATTGCCAAAATCACTCCATTTAAATAACTCACCTTTATAAATAAAAATCCTAAATTACTTTAACATATTTTAAAACACATCTCAAAATCACCATATAACATCTTACTAATATATAACAATTAATATTACTTTTAAAACCTTCTATAATATTTTAATATTTCAGAACATATATATCACCTAAGAAGTGGGAGCTTGGATGAGCAATGGGAAGAATAAATATTGACCATTAGATTAATCTAATGGTTGTTGTTACACAAGTTTTAAGTGGGTCACGTCACCACTGCCAAAACAAAAATCATGCTCTACTTCAAACCCTGCTCAAGTCCACGTGTCCCATTGTTTTTTTTAATTAAAAAATAATCTATTTGGTTGATGTATATCACTATATCAGGTCTATTAAAAAAATAGGAATGAAATGAAAAATCAGTAATGAGAAAGAAGCCGCCATTGTCGTTCAGCTATTCCCTTTTGCTTTGAAAACTCAATCTGAAGATGAAGCCAGAGATGAAAATGAGTCTCTTGGGGCTTCAACCTGCTGCGAAGAGGGCGAGATGAAATGAAGAAGCGATTGCCAATCGCTTCGACAACAAATAAGGGGAGATGAGTCGGAACCGTTGGAGACGAATTTCTAGCACCTTTAAGCTTTGATTTAGAGCTTAAGGTAAGTTAATTTGATTTTAGCTTGCCTAAAAGTTATCTTCCTGGTAAGAATTTGGTGCTTAAGTTATACCTTTAATTTGCATCCCCAATTCTCATTTTTAGGGTTCTTCAATTCTACTCATTTGTGCTCGAATTTTAGGCTTCAAATTCACGTTTAATTATATGCAATCTGAACAATAAACTTCCGATATAGCTAACATTATAGATAATTTGATTTTAATTTACCCAAAATTTATCTTCCTAGTAAGAATTTGGTGCTTAAGTTATACAGTAGCTTCTACTCAATTTGTGCTTAAATTTTAGGTTTCAATATATTTCTTATTTAATTATATACAATCTGAGAAGTAGAGTACCGATTCAACTAGCATTAGAGTTTTGATTTACAGTATAACAACAAATTGTTGTGTTATTGTCCAATTTTATAGCATCGGGGTTTTGGTCATATTGTCACTTGGTGAAGCATATCTTCCTTTGATTTTAAGCCTATTAGCTTAATGGTAGAGCAATGTGCTCATGCACATAGATGCGGGTTCAAATCCCGTATAGGCTATCTTGTTTTACTATCATGTTTTAGGCTTACTGTCATGTGCTAGGTGTTGTCATATCTATTTTAGTTTAACTGTCATGCGCTAAGTTTTATCATATCTTAGCGTTCTTGTACTCTTCATGTATGTTTGCTGTCATAAGGAGTATGATGACTTCACCATTTTCACCCAAGAAAGAAGCAACATATATTGCTTCGAATGAAGGCTATTATATCCTAAAAAGTTTTTCCAAAAGCTTATAACAGCACAGTTACAGTCAATAAGCAAAAGCAATAAGCAAAAGCAACCCAACATGCATCCAGCACAATTACATTCAAAAGTGAAAGCTATTACAACCTAAAAGGTTTTTCCAAAAGCTTATAACAACCACATAAATCCATTTGAAAGTGAAAGCAAATATACACAAACTTAATAGCAAATACAACCATACACAACTAGCTTCACAAATCAAAAAGCTTGTCCAAAAAGCTTATAGCAGCAACATGATTTTACATACAAAAGTAAAACCAAACAGTTCATCCAGATGCTTATAGCATTAGTACATTGCTTCGAATGTGACATCTTCGACCCTGGTGATCAAGAATCAAAAATCAAAATAACAATTTGAAAGCATGTATAAATTGACACATCATAAATATGTAGTTGTAAAGATAATTTAATCACTTACCAATTCTTGCACAAGACTATGTGCTTTTATAGATCCTTTGTCGGACAATTCCGACTATCATGAGTTGCATATTTTCCACAAGCTTTGCAATGTCGAGTTCTCTTTTTTTGCTCTTCCATGGCCAATTCTTTTCCACCTTTGATTCGTTTTCTGCTTCCTTTTGTGCTTGCTGAATTTGGTGGGTGAATATCAACTTGCTCTGAATGGATGCAGTCGGCATAGGTCTCTAGTTCTTCTACCTTGTTTGGCTCCTTTTCACCCTTGTTTGACATTAGATTTTTTATATTGCTGCATCCTTCTAAGACAATTTTGAGCTCATCTTCACCTTCTTTAGCAGTATGCATGATCTCAAAGAAATTTTGCCACACTCTAGAAACCAACTGGGCCTTATTTGAATCCCTTGATGTACTAGCTGCCAATAATATACCCGTATCATCAAAAACAGGCTTACGTGTAGCTGATTTTGTCCACCTATTCGCAATAAGTGAATCTGGTATTCTCATCTGCATATCTCCTCTCAACATGACAATAATGTGGCGACACGGAATTCCTTCAAGTTCATAAAACTTACAGGTGCATTTGGCCTCAAGAGTTGATGCATTGTACATAACTTGCCTTGTTGGCTTATGACACTCTTTTCCATTATCTCGTACAATAAACATCATAAACCCATTGCCTTCTTCGACCTTTACAGCCATACAATCAAAACAAGAAGCCCATAACTCATCTTGGAAAATATAGAAGTTTGCGTGTGTGTAAACCTCTCTCCCATGTTTCTCCAAATCCATATCAGTCTTCAGTCGAGGAACTGAATAAGAATTGACATGCTCAAGTTCTCTCTCATTATCTCTCTGTATATCAATGGCACAATCAAAACGCATCCAGAACTCAACAAGGCTAAGTTGCTTGTTAAGAAAGTGGCCAAACATGGAGTTTTGGCTCTCTGATCGGGAGGTAGTTCTCAGTAATCCAGCCAGAAACACATCCCTAAAATATGCTGGAATCCACATCTTTCTCAAATTATGCATAAGAGTGAACCAATCTTTCTTTCCTAAGCCATAACTAGAAACAATAGTTGACCATCTTGATTCAAATTCTTCAGGCATCTCAGAACCCCAAACACATGCTTTCAACTGAGAATGAAACCCAATATCACCAATGAGAGCACCACCTACCTTCTCAGAAACTTTTCTCATTATGTGCCAAATGCAAAATCTATGAACAGAAGCATCTAAAACCCTCTCTATAGCAATTTTCATGGCTGGATCTTGATCTGTCATAATACATGTTGGTTGGTGACCTCCCATAGCTTCTAAGAATCTCTCAAAAATCCAGACAAAGCTTTCAACTTTTTCAGAACTTAAAAATCCAGCTGCAAAACTAATTGACTGTCTATGATGATTTATTCCCGTGAATGGAGCAAACACCAATGAGTATTTGTTTGTACCATATGTGTGTCAAATGTAACAGAATCACCAAACAGTGCATAATTTTTTTGACCTACTCCATCAGCCCAAAATATGTGCTTCAACCTATTTTGATCATCCATTTCGTAAGCATAGAAGAAAGAAGAATTATTTTCCTTCATCCTCTTCAAATTGTCAACAAACATGTGCCCATCTGAATTTTCAATCAAAGACTTCAAATCTCTGTGGTAATTTTGCAAATCCCTTCGAGTGCAACCGATATTAGCTATCCCCCCAATTTGTTCTTTAACAATATTAAAGATGGCTGACGTCCCAACATTAGTTCGATGACAAGCACGTATCATATTCTTAAGCAATGGGTTCACCTTTCTAGCGGACCTTAGCATGTATTTCTTTGAAGGAGTAGCAAGTGCATGTGTATGACCTTCATGAAACTTAAAGATTTGAAACTTAGCATCTGATGTCCTCTTAAAAGCACATGTTGCCATACAACCCTCTCTAGTCAGACCTCTCCTTCTTTTACTTGTAGTGTCACCTTTCTTTCCTTTTTCATTTCTATCACCATGGCAAATGATATCATCGGATAACTCTAATTCCGCTAACTCGGGCTCTTTTTCTTGATGCCAACCTTCTTTAGAACAAACTAAATATTTCCAATAAACAATTCCATCCTTTTTAGTTTGTGATGATAATCGAACACTAAAGCCAACATGATGTGCATAGTTTTTATAAAATTCCACCCCTTCTTGCAATGAATTGAAACACATACCAATTTGAGGCCTTAGTTCATCTTTACAAGATGGATATGTTTCATTGCATGATTTCTTTGGTGTGACATGTAGAGAATTGTTGTCCTCCATAGTGGACAATACTGCAAGACATTAAATGAAATTAAAGAAGATGGAGAAGAAGAACGAGAAGAAGAAGAATGAGAAGTTTGAATTTGATGAATACCTTTGAGAAGAGGAAATACAAATATATGGCATCCAAGTGTAAGTAAGCACGAGTTTGAGTTTTCGATGAGAGGAGTTGAAGCAAAATGGGTGTTCAAATAATACAATCAAAATTAATAAGTCCAAGGAATTCTAATCGCCACATCTGTACAGTTCTACTTTGAGGAAGATGACTTTGCTTTAATTTTCAGTTTAATTACTCACGTGACCAGTTTTTGATGAATAGCAATATGAACCATTAGATCTTAATCCAACGGTTTTAAAGACCCCTTCTCATTTCTCATTAAAACATCAACTTTCCATTAGATATGTTCCATATATATATATATATATATATATATATATATATTCCCAAAATCCGAAATAACAATTAATATAACACATAAATATATATAAATACACATAACACATTAACATGTTAACCCAAACCAAACCCAAAATTCCAGATTCAAGCTCGAGCCCAACACAGTCCCACCCATCAGCCCATCCAAAAGAAAGAAAAGAAGAAGCTAGCCCAAGAGACCCAAACCCAGATTCGTATCCGAAAGAAGAAGAAAAGGATAGATCCGGACCAAAGAAGGAAAGGAAGAAACCCAACCCAGATTTATTTAAAAGAATAAGGCCCAAATTCCCAACCCTTCTCGGCCCAAAAATAAAAGCCCAAACCCACCCTTATATTTAGTCCAAACCGAAGCCAGCTGGAAAAAAAATATAGGGAGGGCCCCATGTTGACTCAGCGCCAAGGTGGCACGGTGGGGGCCCACGCCCAAGCTTCTTCTTCCCCCTCCCCCTATGTCGACAGCAACAGAAGAAGGGAGAAGGGAGCTGCTGCGCTCGGAATGGAGGAGGAGGAGGAGGCTCGCCGGAGGAGACTGGTGGCTCTGGCCACCTTCCCGACACAAGGGGACCACAAATCAACAAGGAAGAGGGAGAAAGAGGGTGCTCACCGGGCGGTTCTTCAAGCCCGATAGTCGATCGATTCGCCTCGGAAACACTCGCCGATGTCGGAGTCTCGTCGGAGGTTGCCTAGAGAGGAGTGGGAAGGGGTCAAGGCTCCTCTTGTATGGATTTGGAGTCGAAAAGGAAGAGAAAGGGGGGAAGAATCGAGCCTCACCTTGTTCAATCAAAACAGAGGAAGAGGGGGTCGGGCTCGGCGGTGGTCGGCTCCGGCCTGGTGACTGCCACTGGCTCGGACAGGCATCAGAGGAGCGTCCAAGTGGCCACTGCTGCTCAGAGGAGGTGGATTGAAGGCTCGACGACTTCGGAACCGAAGAAAACGAAGGATTCGTGGGTTGTTATCGGAAACAGGGAATGACGGGGCGCCTTGGCGAGCTGCTAGAGGTGCTGTCTTGGCAGCTTTGTGGTGGCTCAGGAGATGTCGGAAACAGAAGGTGAGGGAGTGGTGGAGCACTGGTGGCGGCTGAAATGGGGAGTCTTGGAGCTCAACTGCTCTCGGCAAGGCCAAAGGGGAATAGAGGGGGGATAAGGGTGTGTTTGGATTTTTGTGTTTGTATGGGTTTGTTGGGGCTTGGATCAAAATAAAAGGGAGGGGACCAAAATATGAATTTGTGTGTGTGGGAGAGGGTTGGCGTGGTAGCTGCAGGCAGCAAGCAAGGGTCTATTTGGCCCTTTTCCACATTTGGGGAGGCAAGGGTGTGTGTACAAGGGAACCTCAACGGGAGGGGAGAGAGAGAGAGAGAGAGAGAGAGGAAATAAAATAGGAGATGGTCCCCACAAAACCAAATTTTAAAATACCCGGAACCCGCTATCTCGACGTATCCCGACTCGTTTGAGATTTAATAAAAAATTTCGGATCCGCAAAAAAAATAATGAACCTCAAATAAATTTTAAATCTCGAAGTAAGAAGGCGGAAATAGAATCTGTCGGAATCAAATTTTAAAACGATGTCGGAATCATTCATAATGATTTTATCTCGAAAATTGCTCGAGGACAAGTTCTTCTCCAATTTTATATCTCATATATAAAATAATATACTTTTAATTAATTTAATATTAAAATAATATTTCGGCCTTTACATTCATCCACCTCTAAAAACAAGTCTCGTCCCCGAGACTAAAACCATTTCAAAGCAAGGGGAAGAAAGTTTGAAATCGGTGAGTCCGAGGACCATGTCCAAGGATCTTGTAATCATCTCGGTTGCGTCTTCCGGGATTCTCACAACATCCTAGTCACAGTCGTGACATCTCCAATTGATCTTGTCAAGTGTGTAATAAGCGCCCTTATCACATCCTCGCTTCGACCTTTCGGAAGTATCACAACTCTAAAAGTATTATAGTGTCCGACTAGGTCTTAGCAAGCAATCTATAAGCGCCCCTATAAAATGCTTGTATCCACTTCGTGAGACGTCATAATGTAAATCCAGTTCATAAAACCTCAAAGCGTTTTGTAAATGGAAAGATTTTCATCTAACTCATTGAAACTCTCGACTTCTTTAAAACTCCAAGTTGGTCCTTTTTCAAAACCGCTCAAAATTTTCAAATTTAACGTTTAATCAAGCAGCTTTACACCAAAACAAGTCAAATCCTTTCAAATCAAGATTTAGTCAAAATCTTCCAAAAACCAAAGCAGCTTCTCGCATACCAATCAATCAAATTCAGAAGGTAGGAGGTGGAGTCATCCACCTCTAAGGGCTCATCCCATATTCTCTTCATAGTTTTCAGAATCATTTTATCGTCATCCTCAACTCAATATGCACATAAATAATCAATTCATCGACTCATAACATCATCAGCCACCTCTCATATGGCAATCTCAACATCAATCATAATATTCTCAACCAATCGACATCTCAACCGCATGACATGATTACCCATAAAATAAATCATATCATCCCTTCAGAACATGTCAAAAGTAATAACAAAATCTTAACATCACACCATGAGTCATAAAGTATATATATCTCATACAGAAGGCATCACAAGTGCATCATCGAATTCCCATAACTTATCACGCAAGCACACATGTCAAGAGATCAAAGAGGTTAGGTGTCATGGAGTCAGTACGTTACTACAAGTCGAATCTCACGATCGCATCTCAACATCGCACACTAGTGAAACCAGTCATAACAAGGGATCTCACTTAAAGCATAAATTCACATAGTCAGCCTATCCAATTTCTATCCAGCATTAACATAACATATTGTCACATCAATTATTGATACTTGCAAGGTTAGCCATAACGAAATTTCATCATAAGTCAACGAAACAACACATCAATCCAAACAAAATCATGCTATTAAGATTAAATCACAAGGGAATATCAAGCAGTATATCAACATCGAAATGTCAACATGCTCTCCAGACATCATCTTAGCTCATCACAATGCCATATAACGATCATTAGTAGCCATGCACCATCATCTCATATATGCACATAAGTCATATTCATGCTCCAAGTCATATTCATCACTTACCTATTCATAATCATGCTTATCAACCATATATTATAACATCATGCTTTCATATAACCACGTATCATCATCTCATGATTCATACAACACATTATAACATGCTTTTAGAACAACATAGTAGGATAGCAATGTATCATTATATCATGTTCATAGTTGTCACTACCAATTTTAAATCAGTATTGCATATCAACATGTAATATCATGCCATATAGGTTTATCATGGTCGCTATCTAACATCATGCCAATTCATAATCACATCATCAAGAAAGTTTTGCCCATTATTTCAGTTATAATAAAACGCAAACCCCGCCCGCTCGTCTCCAACTCTCAAGCCAAGACCAAATCTTCATCTAGACTCACCAACTCGGATAAAATCCCAAAAGAACCCCAACTCCTTTTGACACTCCAGTCTCACCCCTCATTTCATCAAGCAGTCTCACTAGCAATCCACCTCTAAGAGTCCAACCCCTATCTCTGTTTTCACACCCGAGCACCCTTGCATCCTATGATTCATCTAGAAGCTCATCGGAACCCACTAAGCATCGCCTCTTATAATTCCCGGACTCACTCGGTCCAACCTAAGTCAACACCCCTCCTCTTCAACTCTCCCTTACCACCGTTGATCATTCTAATCACTCAAAACCTTTCTCCACTCTCTGACCGCTGTACCAAAAGGACCTCCCTCACATGTTCAAAGAAGAAGCAATCATGGACATTATTACACGTAAGGACTACATCATATCAACTAGCATTTGTATCAATAGCATCATTAAGCATTGCAACAAGTATCAAAAGTCTCAATTTACCGTCATGCTCAAAATTATCACATAACAACATATATGAATAAAGTCAATTCAAACTAGCAAGTTTCATCATAACCTTATCAGATAAACAATCCAGGTTTCACAACATTTGCAGTTCATACTTTTATAGGCAAAGAATTTAGATCAAGCTTAGCAACTCAGAATAGGATCACATCAAGTCATCATGGCACATTAGGATTGTCATGCATCGAATCATATATGTCATCATAGACAACGGATAATCAGGCAACAATCATTACCAAGTCATCATATTAACACGCAACTTCCCACATCAAGTCAGCGCAGTACACCATCAACAAGCTCAAAAAGAATTAGCAATTCGAATAGAGGATACTCCCACCTGCAAGTCATATCATACTCAATAGTCGCAACCCTCAAAGCGAGCTTGTTCCGTCGAAATTCCCTATCCTGAGGCCCGTGGGTTATGGGCCCACGCTTCCGCTGCGCTGCTCTATCGCTATTCAACTTCCCGTTCCCTTTTTCCATGCGGTCGCTCGTCCAATGTATCGCGTAGGAGTATAAGTTAGCGGAGATAGGGGAGTGACAAGAGCGGACAACCCAACGTTTCTTTTGGAGACAAAATTGGACCAAAGCTAAAGATGACATGACTAGAGACAAGACTCCGACCTGGGAATAGTAACGATGCCCTTATAAAAGTCTATTAGGTTACAACGGTGACGAACAAGCACGAATTCTTCATGGAGCATATCAATCACATTAATCCACACTAACATGTACCTATCTCAAGGAACAACGACATACGCATTCATTCTAACAGTACAATCGAGTCTTATACTGATGCATGTGAAACAAGCTAGTAGTCTATCATTCCACGGAAGCAGATATGCTTAGCAACTTCAAGCAAGCTATGCGGAACCAACAATAATCATATATGATTCGAAGTCATGCGGAATTTAGTGAAGATAACGAGCATCATTCATATGAACAATGTAAAAGCATGGTATACACATCAACAAATGAGTCGAAATATATCATGACAAGGTATGTCATAACAAAAAGGTGAAGCGTCATTCGAGAACACATAAGAGCAGCATAGTGATTATCAGATATATGAACAGTGCACGAGTTTGGTGTATGCATCATACGAGATCATATAAGGGAAACATAGTAACTATCTCATCTGACAAAAAGATCATATATTAGGTCAAGCATGGCACGTAATCATATGACGAGATACATTTAGAGAGCATGGGTCCTACATGATACTAGCGATACATAATGTGATACAAGCATAGTCAAGAGTCATTTAGAGGAGTTTAACATAATATTCACGAAACATGAGACATCATCAAAAGTAACAAGAAGGACATCATGGGTGCTAGATTATAATAATGCTAAGAGCGAACCATCATAGAGTACATATATGGTACAATAGTTGTCACATCATAGAACAAGTACAACACATGATCATTTAGCGGGTCATATCGGAAATCATAAGTCTTACATGATACTAATAGCACACATCGAACAGGAGTACAACTAAAGTGATCCAACCAGATTTATTCCTGATATTCATGCATATGCAAAATCATGATATAGGGTGGTGTGTGATCACGCGAGGTGTCAAGTCATACGTTCATGCAAGTGCGAGAGGATATCATAGAGTAATAGAGAAATAGCGTCGGGCGATAACATGTAAGCATGCTAGGATCAACCCTCACGGAAAGCAAGTCGATCATCGAATTTAACATCAATCTAATCGGATAGTAAAACATTTACGAGGGTAGAAAGAGGGAGAACCACACTATCAAGGACCTAGTTCATGAGAGAATCGGCAATAATGTAGGTAAGGTATAAATTCACACAAATCACAACCAAGGGTCCTGCATGATACTAATGGCTCAGCATGACATGTGATACATATGTTTATTTAGTTGATTAACATGACAATATGCAAGAATTCAATCACTACTATTCCAACGATATAGTAACATGAGAGGAACATAACGATGTATAAAGCAAGTCTAAGTAACGGGCAATATGACGAGATTATGGGGACATGAATTCGAATCAGCACATACTAAGATGAAACATGCATTCACCAAGACTTAATTATGTCACATATTCTCCATTCAATGCAAGGAACACACAACACTATCATATGCAAAATAATTCACAATAGTTAATGTGACAAATACAAAATAGATGTGCGTGCTAGAGGTTCTTGTCACAGAAGGAATAATAAGCATCGACACGTCATCACTTAGCATGCTAAGAAGATCATTTATAGGCATTCATGCAAGGAAGAGCTTATTACACTATCATGGACCTAATCCAGGCGAACAACAATCATGCAGGTTCATATCATGGGGTTCAAGCTTCCGATCAATCATACGATCAATAGGCCAAGTAAACATGCTATAACAATATACAATCACGATAGAGGGCAAGACACAACACGAGACTTAAGCAATGTGACCAGCATGGATACAGGATGTCATACAACCACAAATTTACATTAAGGATCATCATCATAACAGGTACTGAGGATTACATAGCATATAAGGCATGTTGACACCAAATTATAACTCGTATCCATCAAGTAAGGGACTCACACAATGGTCATCATGAACATCAAACATGTAGGCACAGTTTCAAACTAAGGATCAAACTGTAGGTCAAGGAGTAGTGCATATAGAATCACACAATCATGGACAGAGCAATCAAAATAACCCGATAGAGATACATAAGGGCAACATTGACTCTTCCTAACTGACTCGTCACCCATCTTTCCCGTGAGACTCGGATACGACTTTTTATGGCAAGATGACACCGGTCGATCATCATAAGAATCAAGAAAGACAACCTCGGAAACACATACTTTCTAACTTGGAATTACATCAAAAGCCAACTTCCAATACTCTCCCAAGCAACCCTCATATCCAACCATGATTCCCGAAACAATATGTTTACCAACCCGATTTCCCGTAGAGGAGACCGATATTCGAAGGGAGGACTCGATTGAACTATCCAAGGTTTCATAAGGAAAGGGGCGGTTCTACAATAGCTGAGCTTAACCATATATGAAGAAGAAGGGTACTCCCGCTATCCCGTTCGCACAAATCGTTCAATATTCATTAAATAGCTAGGGCATACCAATCAATCTTTAGCTTATCAAGCACTCAACATAGAATCAGTCAAGGGCAATTATAACGATCTCCTTGGAGTCTTCCCGACCCATCTGTAAAGAACAAGCTAGTATTTCGCCTACCCATTACCGACTACATCCAATAGGGATGGTCTAGCGCCTTTTCTACCCACTCGATCCCTTATTAGTTGGTTCTCCTCTTTTATCATAAGCCAAGTTCACATTTAGTCCAATTGAGTTAGGCATATTAAGTTCATTTTGCCCCTTTAAAACGCTTTCAAATCTTTCAAAATTTATGGGCGGTTTTCCAAAACATACACCCGACCCTTGCGTACCCGAATTGCACAACCTCGCTCTGATACCAACTTTGTAATGGCCCGGATACAAATATCCGAGATACGTTCCGAAGGTTGGATACCTTCGTTCGGATGTTGCAATTCAGGTATGGGTCGAGGTTTCAAACCTCTAATGATCAATCAGTATTCAAGGCGGGGATTTCGAACCCCAGTCAATCGAAGTTACAGAAGTTCAATTTAAATGAAAGTAAGGCGGAAGTAAGGTGTAGATACAAGAGTCACGGCAGAGCCGGGTCAAAACCAAAACATATATTCTAAAGTTGTATAGCCAATTTAGTGGGGTTAGACATATTCTTGAGATCGCCCGGGGTTTTTCCCACGCCATAGAGACAGGGAGCAATCATACCTAAAAAAAATTGGTGCGAGCGGGATTAGACCAAGGCCCCAACACACCCTGTCCCGCAAGCAAACATACACATACGCTAATATAAAGATGATGCAAATGCGGAAATTAAATCACACTAACATGATCCTAATTTGCAATATGCGAAAAAGAACTGTAAAGGCGCCCAAAGAATGCCAAATGGCATATCCCTCTCCTACCTCTGTACCCCTTCCCGTTAGTGCAGAGACTGGCCAGTTCGGTGCTATAGCATAGCAATATCCTCGTGGTGGTGCACTCACCACGGCATCATCATATCATATCATATCATCTCATCTCTTGCCCGATGGTGCTGGGCTATCATATCATATCATCCCATCTCTTGCCCGATGGTGATGGGCTATCATATCATGCTCATATCGACTCGATAGACTCAGCAGGGCACCCGATAGGGCTGGGCTACCCTATGACCCTAATAAAGACTCTAGGACTATCACAAATAACGGCTGGTCTGTCTCCATACGCATAAAGAAATAGAATGCTCAATCACAGGTGCAATCCTAGCATGATACTACATGGCATGCTTTAATGCTTATGCAACACCTAGTATGTCATATATTCACAAACAGGTAATCTCTTTCGAATCTGAGTAAGCCCATAAAGGAACTTACCTGAATAAGCCAAACATCAGAGAAACAAGGCAGAAGCAGAGTCCAAGTAATGAATCATCCAATAGTAAGCAATGTCCAACATGTCACAATCACCTAATAACATACGAATGCATAAGTCTATCTAATTCACACAAGGCGCCCCTAACTATCATACATATCTTCACATATCTCGTTTCAGATTATTCCATCTTATCTCATCATAATTAAAATATCTCATCATAATTAAAATATTATCTCTCAAAGAACTCAACTTAGAAAATCAAACAATTCTTTTAAAATCGCTTATCCAAAGCCCGACATTAAACATTTTAACCTTAAAGTCAATATCCCAAAATCATGTTATAAAATAATTCCGGCATTTACCTCTTTAGAATTCCTCGTCTTAAAATCCTCTTATAAAACATTATATAATAACCCATCTCAAGGAATATTTAAATATAATAAAAATTGCCAAAATCACGCCATTTAAATAACTCACCTTTATAAATAAAATACTAAATTACTTTAACATATTTTAAAACACATCTCAAAATCACCATATAACATCTTACTAATATATAACAATTAATATTACTTTTAAAACCTTCTATGATATTTTAATATTTCAGAACACATATATATATATACACATAACACATTAACATGTTAACCCAAACCAAACCCGAAATTCCAGATTCAAGCTCGAGCCCAACACAGTCCCACCCATCAGCCCATCCAAAAGAAAGAAAAGAAAAAGCCAGCCCAAGAGACCCAAACCCGGATCCGTATCCGAAAGAAGAAGAAAACGATAGATCCGGACCAAAGAAGGAAAGGAAGAAACCCAACCCAGATTTATTTAAAAGAATAAGGCCCAAATTCGCAGCCCTTCTCGGCCCAAAAATAAAAGCCCAAACCCACCCTTATAATTAGTCCAAACCGAAGCCAGCTAAAAAAAAAAATATAGGGAGGGCCCCATGTTGACTCAGCACCAAGGTGGCACGGTGGGGGCCCACGCCCAAGCTTCTTCTTCCCCCCCTCCCCTTATGTCGACAGCAGTAGAAGAAGCGAGAAGGGAGTTGTTGCGCTCGGAATGGAGGAGGAGGAGGAGGCTCGCCGGAGGAGACTGGTGGCTCCAGCCACCTTCCCGACACAAGAGGACCACAAATCAACAAGGAAGAGGGAGAAAGAGGGTGCTCACCGGGCGGTTCTTCAAGCCCGATAGTCGATCGATTCGCCTCGGAAACACTCGCCGATGCCGGAGTCTCATCGGAGGTGGCCTAGAGAGGAGTGGGAAGGGGTCAAGGCTCCTCTTGTATGGATTTGGAGTCGAAAAGGAAGAGAAAGGGGGGAAGAATCGAGCCTCACCTTGTTCAATCGAAACAGAGGAAGAGGGGGTCGGGCTCGGTTGTGGTCGGCTCCGGCCTGGTGACTGCCACTAGCTCGGACAGGCGTCAGAGGAGCGTCCAAGTGGCCGTTGCTGCTCAGAGGAGGTGGATTGAAGGCTTGACGACTGCGGAACCGAAGACAACGAATGATTCGTGGGTTGTTATCGGAAACAGGGAATGACGGGGCGCCTTGGCGAGCTGCTGGAGGTGCTGTCTTGGCGGCTTTGTGGTGGCTCAGGAGATGTCGGAAACAGAAGGTGAGGGAGTCGTGGAGCATGGTGGCGGCTGAAATGGGGAGCCTTGGAGCTCAACTGCTCTCGGCAAGGCCAAAGGGGAATAGAGGGGGGGATAAGGGTGTGTTTGGATTTTTGTGTTTGTATCGGTTTGTTGGGGCTTGGATCAAAATAAAAGGGAGGGGACCAAAATCTGAATTTGTGTGTGTGGGAGAGGGTTGGCGTGGTAGTTGCAGGTAGCAAGCAAGGGTCTATTTCGCCCTTTTCCACATTTGGGGAGGCAAGGGTGTGTGTACAAGGGAACCTCAACGGGAGGGGAGAGAGAGGATATAAAACAGGAGATGGTCCCCACAAAACCAAATTTTAAAATACCCGGAACCCGCTATCTCGACGTATCCCAACTCGTTTGAGATTTAATAAAATTTTCGGATCCGCAAAAAAATAATGAACCTCAAATAAATTTCAAATCTCGAAGTAAGAAGGCGGAAATAGAATCTGTTGGAATCAAATTTTAAAACGATGTCGGAATCATTCATAATGATTTTAACTCAGAAATTGCTCGAGGACAAGTTCTTCTCCAATTTTATATCTCATATATAAAATAATATACTTTTAATTAATTTAATACTAAAATAATATTTCGGCCTTTACACCCGGCGTGTCCAACGGTCGACCCGCCGGGTCGACCCACCGAGTCGGACCCGCCAGGTCAGCGTGTTTTAAAACCCCCGACCCTAACCCTAACCCACTACCCTTCTACACCCGTGGACCCGTCAACCCGGACCCGCCGGGTCATTGACCCGTAAGACCCGCCGGGTCACGGGTCGACCCATAACCCGTGGCCACGCCTAATTCTACCCATACACGGAATGGGACCTACACTAATTCTTAGATGAAATTGGTGTCCCTCAATTCAGTCAATTGTATATATGTATATGCTGAACGTCAATGAATTCAGTAGTCTAAATTCTTAGATGAAATTCAGGGAGCAAACAATCCCAATTATGTTTGAGATTACGTATGTACTATTTAAACGAGCCTAGTTTGAAAAAAACACGAGCCAAGCAAAATCTGAACGTATGCATTATTGACCTGTGCCAAGTGTTGAAATTCAAGGAAATAGATTGTTCTAATGCCATCTAGCGACTGTCTAACACCTTTTAGAACATTGGTTTACAGCCAAGCAAAAGGCTTGGTCACGTTTACTGCATAAAAATATGTTCTCCCCCTCCTCTCAGGTTCAATACTTAACAGTTGCTTGAATGTCGATTCTTGACAGTTTATGTTTTCAAATCGATCATCTTAGCTAATGCCATCCTCTAATATTTTTTTAAAAAATATAAGCCAATGGATACGTACCGCAAGGATAAAATAAATCAGTGTGAATTGTTTCTTGAGCGCTGCTTGAAACCAGGTCTCATTCGTGCCATGGCCGATAGGTATCTTTTTTCCTCTCCATGAGACTTTTATCCATCGCTTGGTGCTTCATTATATATGTTGTTCTGCAAATCACGATGTATTTATTCATTGAATAGTAACTGCACTGTTTCATGTACCAGCAAACAAGTATCTAGCAAAATCATGTTTATTCTTACCCCTTCCAGTTTTTTTTAAAAAGAACAAAATTGCAGGGATAAGGTTTTCAACAGCAGCAGATATTGTATCCTTTCAATTTTCAAGCTTCTGTTGTGTGTTTACGTTTTTTTTTTCACTTCAGGGCACATCTATTGTCAAGCCTATGATTGACTAATTTCATGTATATGTGAAAACATTGTCATTAAGGATGGTCAAGTAAGCATCTTATCCAACTAGATATTTAAATACTTGCAGCTTAATTTTAGAGTTAGTCAATTATTTCATGCCCATGAAATTTGATTTACTTGGCTCATCATCTTGTAGCTCAGATCTAAAAACAAACATCCAGAATCTAGAGAAGAACAGTGTTAGTAGCTTTAGGACACTAGTTAATCTCGGTTCAGAAGTGTACGTCACAAACAAATGTGTAACTGTGTAACTAGTGATTGATCATTTATTTGTGTTATTTTTATCTAGGAATTCCAGCTTTTTTTTTAATGTCTGATTGATCTGTGCACATGCCCAATACAAGGCATATATTTGTGGATGTTGGTCTAGGGTTTCATGTGGAGTTCATCTGGTCCAACGCTTTAAATTACATAGCAGCAAGATGTTGGATGTAATAAATTTGTAATTCAGTTAGTTAGTTAGATATGTTAGATTAGTAATATGCATTGTATAAATAGCTAGTCTAGCTGTAACCGTATCCAATCAATTCAGTAACAAATTCTGTCAAGTTCAGTTCTCTCTTTCTTCTTTTTCCTTATCTCTGTTTTTCGTTCATCCGCCATGGCTGCTCTCGTATGAGCTTTTGTTTCCCACATGGTATCAGAGCAAACACGCTCTTTTTCGTCTTCCGCTTGATTTCTCTTGTCAAGTTTCCATGGCAAATCACCTGCAATTCAACCTGGATCACCTCGAAGGTCAGTCGTCGTCAATGGATTCCCAGAATCCTCTCTATATGCATCCTTCGGACAATCCAGGGATGGTTTTGGTTTCAAAGGTATTCGATAGTTCTGGTTTTAGTTCTTGGAAAAGATCGATGTTGATCGCATTATCAGCGAAAAACAAGATCGGATTCGTCACCGGAGAGTTGCAGTGGCCGGCAGATGAAGCATCTGGTTGTCGGATTTGGGATCGATGCAATGATCTGGTTGTTTCTTGGATTCTGAATGCACTTAATAAGGACATTGCTGAGAGTGTCATTCAGATTCCTCTTGCTTCTGAAATTTGGGCTGATCTGTGCACGCGATTTGAGCAATCAAATCTTGCTCAGAAATTTTCTGTTCAAAAGGAACTTTGCAACATTTCTCAAGGAAATGATAGTTTCATGACATTTTTTACAAAGATTAAGCGTCTTTGGGAGGAAGAAAGAGCGTTGAAGAGCTTAGCTATCTGTTCTTGTACTGCTCGTGCTACAATTCGTAAAGAAGTTGAAGAACAGAGGCTGATACAGCTACTAGTGGCTCTCAACGACAGCTACTCAGGAGTTCGAGCAAACATCTTGATGATGAATCCAGTACCTTCAGTTGCTGAAGCCTATGCAATGATCAACCAAGAAGAGAAACAGAGGGAGATGAAGTCAAATCATCAGATTGTCGCAGATTCTTCAGCCATGTCTTCTCAAGGTCACAAATCAAAACAAGAAGGGGTAGTTCCATCAAGAAGAGCTGCTTATGTTTGTTCTCACTGCAAGAAGACTGGGCACAAGGTGGAGTTTTGCTACAAACTCATTGGATATCCCTCTGCTTCATCTGGATCTTCTGGCTCGTCAAAGAAGAAGATCGCTGCAAATGTCATCAGTGATGCTGATTCACCATCATCTTCTCCCATTCCGGGGTTTACTGCTGAACAATGTGCTCAACTACGACTGTTGCTTAGCCAAAGTCCTACACCTGAACCTTCATCTTCTCCCATGGCAGGTTGCACCATGTCAGGTATTGATTCTGCTGTCATGACTTGTTATTTGAAGTATGGTTTCAATGCATCTTGTGGTTCAAATTTTGATGATTTGACTTGGATAATAGATTCTGGCACAACAGACCATATGTGCTCCACAAAACATCTTTTCATTTCTTTAACCCCCCTTTCCATGACTCACAAAATTACATTACCTAATGCTTCTAGCATCACAGTAACTTCATTTGGTTCTGTGAGAATCTTGCCAAATTTGATCATACACAATGTGTTATTTGTTCCCGATTTCAAGTTCAACTTACTATCTGTAAGTAAGTTGACAGAACAGCTGCAGTGCACAATTGACTTCTCACATACACTTTGCACCTTGCAGGGCCCTTCTCTGAAGAGGCCTCTGGTTCTTGGTAACAGTCAGGGTGGGCTGTATCTGCTGCATTGCAAACAAAAGGGCATGTCTATGGACCCCAGTTCATCATTACAGCTTACCTTGCCAAAAGATGTTTGCATTTCCCCTTTTAGCAAAACTTTTGCCTGTATGATTGATCCTTTTACTCTTTGGCATATTAGACTTGGTCACATGCCTTTCAATAAACTCAGTAGACTTGTATCTATCATTGATCCTGCAGTTTCAGATTGTAAGAAAGTACATAGCCCATGTGATATTTGTCACAAGGCAAGACAACACAAATTACCATTTCCTTCTAGTCAAATTTCCTCCAAATTTCCTTTTGAACTGGTGCATGTTGATCTGTGGGGACCATACCATACTGCAACACATGATAGCTACAAGTATTTTATGACAATTGTGGATGATTTTTCTCGATGCACTTGGACACACCTACTCAGTGTCAAGAGCAATGCTTTTCCACTTTTGAAAGCCTTTGTAAAAATGATCCAACTCCAATTTTCCTGTACTCCAAAGACTTTCAGAATTGATAATGCCTTTGAGTTAGGATCAAGTCATGAGGCTTCTGCATACTTCAAAGGCCAGGGCATTCTTCACCAAACAAGTTGCCCTTATACACCACAGCAAAATGGGGTGGTTGAGAGGAAACACAAACACCTTTTAGAGACCTCAAGAGCCTTGCTTTTTCAATCAAACCTACCTTTGAAGTACTGGGGGGAGTGTGTTCTCATGGCCACATACCTTGTCAACAGATCACCATCAAGAGTGCTGCAAGGCTCCACTCCCTTTGAACTCTTGTTTTCTAAACCTCCTTCATATGACCATATCAAACCTTTTGGATGCCTATGCTATGCATCTACTTTACAGAGAGGCAGGGATAAATTTCAACCAAGAGCTCAAGCCTGTATCTTTCTTGGTTTTCCCTTTGGCAAGAAAGCTTACAAGCTATTGAACATTGCCACCAAGCAAGTATTTGTGTCACGTGATGTGGTGTTTTATGAACATGTGTTCCCTTTACTTGAGTCACCACCAGAAGTTACCTTACCTTTCCCCATTTCTGATCTACCTATAATTGATCCTGAGGAGATTTCTCATCATCAAACTCCTTCATTTCCTGAGCCACAGTTGGTTTCAAATCGTAGGTCCACCAGAAATCATCATGCACCAGCTTATCTTCAAGATTATATTTGTGGGAATGTATGTTCATCCTCATGTTCTCATACCATAACCTCAGTCTTTCCTTCACCAAAGTCCATATGTGCCAGTTCTATGTCTCTGACAGATCATCAATTTTTTGCTAACCTCATCATTGCAAAGGAACCTACCTCTTATCATGATGCAGCTAAGCATCCGGCTTGGCAAGAAGCAATGGATAAGGAGTTTGCTGCCTTGGAGCTCAATAGGACATGGGATCTTGTGTCTTTACCACCTGGAAAAAGGCCTATCAGTTGCAAGTGGGTTTTCAAACTGAAATTAAGAGCAGATGGCACCATTGACAGACACAAAGCAAGGTTAGTGATCAGAGGGTTCACTCAGAAAGCTGGGATTGATTATAATGAGACATTTTCTCCAGTTGTAAAGATGACAACAGTAAGGACACTTGTGTCTGTGGCATTAAAGAGAGGTTGGAATATTGAACAACTGGATGTCAACAATGCTTTTTTGCATGGAGATTTGCATGAGGAAGTATACATGGTTCCACCACAAGGTCTGCTACTACCCGAGCCTTCTATGGTTTGCAAGCTCAACAAGTCACTGTATGGTTTAAAGCAAGCATCACGGCAGTGGTATGCCAAGCTCTCTCAGTGCTTATATTCACAAGGTTATGTGCATTCACAGAATGACCATTCTCTATTCTCTAAGAAGAATGGGGATCTTGTGGTTTTCCTAGCCATTTATGTAGATGATATTCTGTTAACTGGGAATGATACAGTTGAAATGGCAAGGTTGAAGAAGCATTTGAATGATCAATTTAGGATCAAGGATTTAGGCAAGCTACATTACTTTCTGGGCATTGAATTTGTCAAAGTACAGCAAGGATTGGTTTTGAGCCAGAAGAAATTTCTCCTTCAATTGCTTGAAGAATTTCAGTGTGAGTCCTTGTCTCCTGTTACTACACCTCTTGAAGTTGGTTTAAAGCTTCATGAGTCTACAGCTCCCAAGCTCCTTGATGCTACTGTCTATAGGAAGCTTGTTGGGAAGCTCAATTTTCTTGTTCATACACGTCCTGATTTAGCATTCACAGTTCAGTTCTTAAGTCAGTTCATGCAACAACCCACTGAAGATCATCTCAAAGCTGCTATGCATACTTTGAGGTATCTCAAAGGCAAGCCTGATTTGGGTCTCTTCCTCAACTCTTCCTCTAATACTGAGATTCAAGGCTACTGCGATGCTGACTGGGCTGCTTGTCCTCATACTCATCGATCTGTTTGTGGTTATTTCATAACTTTTGGGGGTTGTCCCATTGCCTGGAAGTCAAAGAAACAGTCTATAGTTTCCTTATCCTCTGCTGAAGCAGAGTATCGTTCCCTTCGAAGAATCACCACAGAGTTGGCTTGGCTCTCTCGGTTGCTTCATGAATTGGATGTTACTGGTGTTATTCCAATTCCTGTCAAATGTGACAACCAAGCGGCAATTCATATTGCCAAGAATCCAGTATTCCATGAACGTACGAAGCACATCGACTTGGACTGTCACCTTGTTCGTCACAAGTTGCAGGAAGGGTTGATCAGTCTGTCATATGTACCAACGAATGACCAACTCGCAGACATCCTTACTAAGTCATTATATGGCCCGCGTCATCATCAGCTTCTACCTCAATTAAAGTTGATTTCCCCCTCTCCAGGGTGAGGAGGGATGTTGGGTTCATTCTATTTTGTTCAAGCTTAGTCGATTTCTTCGCCTTACGCTTGAGGAGGGATGTTGGATGTAATAAATTTGTAATTCAGTTAGTTAGTTAGATATGTTAGATTAGTAATATTCATTGTATAAATAGCTAGTCTAGCTGTAACCGTATCCAATCAATTCAGTAACAAATTCTGTCAAGTTCAGTTCTCTCTTTCTTCTTTTTCCTTATCTCTGTTTTTCGTTCATCCGCCATGGCTGCTCTCGTATGAGCTTTTGTTTCCCACACAAGACAGGAAAGAGTAGCCAAGTAAGATATTCTTCATCCATTTTACAATGATATAAAATGAATACGTAAGTTTTTTTTAAAGGTTTGCCTTACTCCATACCAATGGGTTGAGCTCGTCGACCAAGCCGATTTGCTGGATCACGTGTTCGGATTTTGCCATCAAATGATGGGTTTCTCATCGTGAAAAACTTACGTATTCAAGCAATAACCCCATACTTAGACTTTCTTGTTCTCAAACAATAACCAAGCAATAACCAATACCTACAACACACCCTTCAAGTCTTCGCCCTTGTCAAAAGCAACATCATAAGCGGTAGCAAAGCAAAGCAAGTGACTTTAACGTTATAGCACATATTTAGGCGATCGATAGGCATATGCAATTTTTGATCCAATCTCACAGGGATAATGTGTTTACACTCAACTCCTCATGTGTTTAGGCTATGAAGATCAACTCTCAACTCAATTCCATACACAATCTCATAAACATTGCAATTTATAAAAATCCACTTCGCAACCAATTATGAAAATGCAATAAGAACCATCAGGAGGACTTTCGCTCAATGGAAGACTTCAAAGAAGACTCCATTCGGTGGGGTTGTAATGGGGCTTGGTATAAATAAAAGGGTATTGAATTATTTGGCTATGGGGTGCTTATATAATTCGGGAATCAAGACTCCTAAATCTCAACACTTGCAATATCCAAACCATAACTCTTTAATGTTGCACTTTCCAAGCTCAATCTCCCATAATGATCTTTCCAAACTCATCTTTCCATAATATGCTCTAAAGATGCACTAAAGATGTAACCATACTATCAACCCTTCTTTCAAACTCTAATATGCCTCTCAAAAATATTACACTTGTATGAAACAAATAAAGGACTTAAGGACTTTGGCTCATGCACGATGTATACATATAGCTCTTTTTTTTTGACGAAAATAATAAATAAATACTAAAAAATATGTACATTTATATGGTGAGCCAAAAATCCTTTTACAAAATATGACAAGATGTAAATATGTACCAACCCATAATTTCCTTGTCAAAACTGGACAATATGCACTTTTCTTTCCATAAGGCATTAGTCCAGCCAATCTCAGTCTTAATTCCCAAATGGGGGTCAGGCTCAATTTGGCGAGGGATAATTTTGTGGAGTTTGCAATTTCAGGCTCAGGCTAATTTTCCGGCTTCAAGCAGAGATAATGTAGGGTAGGTAAAGAGAGGATAAAAATGGCTTAAAAGATGCCTCCATCATTTAATTCTCGTAAACATAAACATATTTATGCATTGACTTTGAATAACTATCACAACATTTAGAGATGCATAGGAAGAGTAAATACACTCAAGAAAGCGGAGGGATTTTTGATGTTCTCCCTATAGGCCAAAATTCTCACAAGGACAATTTTTGTTAGATTTGCTTTTTAGCCTAGGATCATATGTGCTCAAATTCATCACAAGTTCACAATCTACATAAAAAATTTTAAGGACTTAGGCTAAACCATCCAAATATTCCATAGGATTTACATGATCAAGTCAGTTATTGAGCTTTCATCATAGGACGTCTAAGTAGGGTTTAAAATAAACTGAAGAAGTAAATATGCATTTTTTTGTATTTTTGACATTTTTCTATTTTTTTGGATTTTTTTTGACATTTTTATAAAAGTAAAACTAAAAACAAAAATTTAAACATGAATGCAATACGAAGAAGAAAACCAAGATATGACCATAAGACATGTCTTTCCCCCACGCCATACTTAAAATATACAGTGTCCTCACTATATTAAAAGAAAAACAAGGGTAGAGAGAAACTCACAGCGCAACATGCGGATTCAGGTCGATTTCAGATTTGGTCGATGCTAGAAGTCGTTATCTATGTCAAACATCGATGTCGACTGCATCTTTCGATGTCGAGGAAGAAAATGAAGTCAAGGGCTGCCATATTGGGGTCGATATCGATGATTATGGTCGATATCGACCTTTGCTTTTTGCTCCTGAGTCCCCCGATGTCGACTCAAGGATATGGCTTGACCCTGGGGGGTCGATTTCGACTGGCCTGGTCGATTTCGACTGCCTCTGCAGAAGCCTCTTTTCTTCTTCGTCATTCCTTTTACTTAATAACATGAAATCTTGGTTAGATTTATAGATAAAACCACGAATTATCTTTGTTTTAAAAGTTTCAAAAGACAAAAGTCAAAATCCTAAAAACCATCCATGAAAGAAAATCAAGTTTTATGTACAAGCTCTAGAGTTTTGAGTCGCTAGGCCGACTTCTCCGTCGATTCTTCACGAGCTTTTTATGTAGGGACCCTTCAAGCTTGAGCCTTCTCCTGGATCATCTAGGTCCTTTTGATAATAGCGAAGTTCGGCAACCAAGGCTTCTTTGTTGTTAGGTTCTTTTTTGGGCGCTTTCCTTCTCTTTCTTGACCTAACTTTAGCAATATAGGCAAACCATGAAGCTTTGACCCTCTCATTAGTTGAATTATCAATAATTGGCTTAATTGATTTATCAATAAGGGACAGAGGAGGGTTGGGAGTCATACCTGGGCTTACCTGTTTGGGCCTGAAACAGAAAACTTCGGGCTGAGGGGTGGTCGATTTCGACCAAGGAGGGTCTATTTCGAGAGCTTTGGTCGATGTCGACAAGTGTGGGTCAATATCGATGTCTGTGACCCCATACTTAAGCTCCTGGCCATCCTTGAGCTTACTTGACATCGATGATAGATGGTGGATTTCGAGCTTTTCAGTCGATTTCGACTGGCTCCAGTCGATGTCGACCCTGCTAGCTATTTCCGTCCTTGCCAACAAAAATTTTCTAAGCTTGTCCTTAGCCGGTGAGAGGACAACAGTAGCTAAGAAAGGTTGAAAGAGAACTCATGGTTAGGTTGAAAGAGAACTCTATCATGGTTAGGTTGAAAGAGAACTCTATCACTTCGTTCCCTATAGTAAAGGTTAGTAATCCTCGACGTACATTGATATTGGCATCAACAGTAGCTAAGAAAGGCCTACCAAGGATAATAGGTACAATAGGATCATCAGGCATCTCCAATACAATGAAATCAGTAGGAACAAAGAACTTACCTACCTTTATTGGAACGTCATCAACTATACCTGTGGGCCTGACGAATGAGTTGTCAGCCATATAGAGTTTCATGTCCACAGGTTCAAGTGCTCAGATGTTTACCTTTTGCCAAATAGAAAGAGGCATAAGACTTACGCTTGCCCCTAGGTCACATAGGGCCTTGTAGCGATGTTGGCCAAGTCCCACGGTGATTGCAAACTTTCCTGGATCACTCCTCTTCTCAGGGAAGTCCATCTTTGAGCACTCCTCTGCGATCTCCGCCATGGATCTCTTCTTGCTAAGGATATCTTTGAGGAATCGCACATAGGTGGGCATCTTGCTCAGGGCTTCTGTAAGAGGAATGGTAACGTTAAGACCTTGATGAATTTTTAAAAGCGCCTAAACTTACCTTTGGTGGGATCCTCCAATGCTTTGGATGGGAATGGCAACGTCTTCTTTGGCGGAGGGGCCAAAACGATGGTCGGAGGGGCCTGCTCTCGGTCGATGTCAACCTCTGTTGTGGCTCTGATGGCTATGCAATGGCCTCGATGTTGACCTAGAAGTCGACCTGGGGGTCGATTTTGACGTCTCCCTCGACATCGACAGGTCTGTAGATGTCGACTGGATCTACAGCTTTCTCCTCCGCTTCCGTTCGTGGCTTTTGTACTTTGTTGCCGCTCCTTAATTGCATGGGTGTGACATGGTCCGTCCCGGATTGCCCCTTAGGATTTGTAGTTGGTTGCCCAGGGAACGTTTCGGACGGTCTAGGGATTTATACCGCCAATTGACCCAGTTGGGTCTCTACGTTCTTTTTCCAAATATCCATCTCCCCAATCCTTGTGGTAAGGTGATTGAATTGAGAATGGATTGCATTGTTGGATTGATCATTCTTAGCCTGATTCAACCTGATTTCATCCAGCACAAGTTGTAGATCATCCTTCCGTTGGTCCCTCTCCGGGTGCCCAGGAGCTCTATAAGGCGGGGGATCCCTAGGGTTAACCGGGTTCCTTTGTGGTTGATGGAACCTTTGGTCTCCCCAATATTGGTGATTGGGACCCCTTATGTAGCGCGCCCACACTTGCGCCAGGGTTTCGTGTGGCTTTTGTTTGAAAGTCATGATCTTCTGACGTATTGCCGCCGTCTTGGATGGTGGGAAAAATTTATTGAGAAAAGCATCCTTGACCTCATCTCACGTGTTGAGAGATCTCGGGGCTAGGCTCTCCAACCATGCTAGTGCTTTCCATGCAAGAGACCAATGAAAAACCTTTAGTTTTACATACTCAAGGCTTTGTCCATCAACAATAGTATCACACAAATCAAAGAATGTAGTAATATGCTCTAGAGGGTAATCGTTGGGTTTTCCCTCAAATTAATGTCGCCTAATTTCAGTTAAGAAGCTAGGTTTAATCGATCTTAAAATTAGAGTTAGGGATAAGAATGGTCAATTCAGGCACTAAGAGCACATGGTGCATGCATTGCTTTGCGTTCTGTGGGAGGGCGTTGATTTGGGCTTCATATTGCCTTCTCGCTTCCTCTTCCCTGTCATCACGCTCTCGTTGTGCCGCCTCTCTAGTGGTGAAATCCTCGACTTGCTTCCTTAACCTCTCAATCTGCTGAGCCTGGGTCTCTTGGTCTGCCATGATTCTCTTTACTCGGGACCTTAGATGGAGATAACGTTCAGGATCGTCTACTCCTTCAAATTCAAGCGTGCGATCAACACGTCACATACACCTGTAAAGCACAACTAGGAAAATACGTGAGATAGACTACTAGGGCGCGATTGATCGCTTCCCCGACAACGACGCCAATTTGTTAGGTGGAGGTGGTCGAGTTAAACAAATATTAATATAAATACAAACCCAATCCTTTATCCGTGTAAGCAAAATACAAGACTTCCTCCCGCTGTAGTAGAAGGTAGTCAGGATCGATCCACGAGGAAGCGCGTCAGCGGGATCCTAGATAGTCTTTGGAAGCTCATGTCCTAGTCGACCAGAAGCCTCGATCTTAAGTAGGGTACTCGACGTCGACAAGGGCTGTCGATTTCTACTACAACAAAAGACCTGCAGAGACAAAAACAAGCAGTCGATATCGACCTAGTGTGTCGATATCGATGTTAGTAGCACACGTCGACTTGGCTCAGAAGACTACCAATCGACACAGGGGCACTCGATGTCAAGTTGTTCACTCGATATCGAGCTCAGCAGCAAGAAGAAGGTGCATCGACATATAAAACCGTCGACGTAGAACAGATATGTCGATATCGACCTTAGATGTCGATATCGAGTAGTTCCTGCAGTTCGTTAGTTGTCGCCAATGAAAGGTCGAAGACAAATAGAATGGATGAGGTAGTATGGACCGAAAAGACTCGTTTTTTATGTGAATAAAATATATAAAAAGCAACTCCTATGGTTGAGGTTTACCACAACGTTAACCAAGCATGCATTAAGGTAAATAAGATGGAAAATTGCGCTATCTCACCCTAGGGACAACCTTTCGCCGTACACCAACGATTAGAAATACTCTTGCAAATAAACCTAATTGTCTCTACCAATTTTATGTTTATAACCCAATTTGTTAACATAGATCCCTTTTCTTGCGATAAGAACTAAACATAGAATCGTAGGAGATGATATACAACGATATCAACATCAAGTACTTACCTCAAACACGCATGGCTAACGTTGCGCTCAACCCGACCCTAGAAGCTTGGGGAACTACTTGCACTTCATCGCAACAAACAACGTACCATTAATGGAAAGAAAAGAACTTGCATTAATATAAACTCCGAAACTTTACAATCCAACGCCGGCTTTCGCAAACGCCAAACTCTAAAGCTTCTCCTAAACTCTAACTCTATTGTGAGATAGGATCTCTGTGATTGAATGGATGAAAGACCATCCCTAGGGCTTTCTTTATAGCCTACTAATCCTTGCTAGCCAAGGAAAGTAGTTCTATTCCTACTAAAACTACTATTGTTAAAATCTATCCTTAACAAGTACGATGATTCTTTATTACGGTGAATATAATAACTAATAAATATTCTAGGGTAAAAAGTAAACACCCTAAGACATAATCTATCTAAATAGATATGATAAACCGTTGCCCATTGGATAGATCTTCAAATCTGCGTCTTGAAACCGCGTCTCATCTGTGTAAATTTCCACTCGATATCGACCAGGTCACTCGATATCAAGTGCCTCATCTCGACTCGATCTGTCGCACTTCACTCGATTCCTGGTGCCAAGTCGATGTCGATGCTTCCACTCGATCTCTAGGTCATGTTGAGTGGTCTTCAGTGGTTCTGTGTGGACTGTCTCGACGCTCAGTATCTACGTGGAGTTTTGTAGTCGATCTCGACCTGTCTGGTCGATATCGACCTCTTCTTTGCTTTGCTTGGCTTTCTTGTTTTGACTCCGATTCCGCTCCAATTCCTATACATTTAGACCAAAATTTGTACAGATACTATTTCTTGCATGTTAGTTTATTCTACACAAATTTGCGTTATTTTCAACCTTTACTTTAGGAATCGAATGGAATATGAAGTCAAAATATGCAATTAAAAAGACACTAAATATGTACATCAGAGTGTTGCTCGAGCTACCCTTCCAAGGAGGTGGGTTTGAACTTCATCTTGTGATGCATATAAAAAAACGAAATCAAATCCAAACCAAACCAAACACAATTCCGAAACACTATGAACTACGTAAGGTTTGACTCTCTCTCGAGAGATACGTAGGTAACCCGCTAAAATTCGGGTACAACCAAAATCACCAAAGCCACTCAAATCTCGGTATCGATACGACTTCGAATCAAGAGGATAACCATAAGGGGTCGAACTCAAATATTAAAAATGAAATAAAATGTGTTGTTCAATTATTGCGTTTACTTCAAATTATATAATAAATAAATATAGTACTCGAATATCCAAAAATGGACTTGTCCACTTTTAATCCAACATCGAATAATCCGATAACTAAAAGTGACCCAAATTTGAATGAATTAAACTCCATTAAATCAAAACTCAATAGTACTCGAAGCCACTATACCCAAAATCCAAAATAACTTGAAGTTTATGATAAATTATAAAAAAAATGTTGAAATAATAAAAAAAAATCCCAAAATGAGGATACACCTAATTCAACTCAAACCAACCTAGATGACTAGCATTATCAAAAATCCAAATGACCCGCAACTTCAGAAAATAACGGTTACATGCATGGCCATTACGGTATATATATTTGATTAATAATTTGTCCTGGTTTAATTAAACTCAAAATTGACCCTCTTGTCTACGCAAAACATCATAAAGATCAAGAATCTACCGGAATTCGTAAGTTCTCCTCCTTATCATTCATTCCTTGATTGTTGATTGATATACATCTAAATGTGGAATCGATGTTTGAGAAACGTTTCACCATTTCAGATATCTACAGACACCGATGCGTCATTCCAAGATGGGCTGGGGAAAGAATTCAAACAGATGCGGAACAAGTAGTCAGGGTCAACTACTATCATCAGGGGTAGGCGTGGCCACGGGTCGAACCCGCCGGTTCGACGGGTTCGACCCGTCGGGTGAAGGGTCGGGATTGGTTGACCCGAAACCTAACCCAGGAATCCCACGGGTTGGCGGATTCGGGTCGACCCGTTGACATGCCGGGTCGACCTGTTGACCCGGCGAGTTACATAATTTAAATTTTTTTTTAAATGACTATTAAAATATATAAATAAATGATATGTGGGAAGATTTATATATCTCCATATATATCAATTCTTTCATCCACAATAATAATGTGGGATGTAAGAGAGAAAAATATGAGAATATATTTTTCTCAAACTTCATTTGCAACTTAATTTCCAAGGTAGGAAATGTAGGAATAAGTGAAGTGAAAGAAATGGGATGTGAGATACATATATATATATATAGCCTCATGCATTCTCATTCTAACTCCATATTTTCAATGTGGGATGAAGCTTTATCCCACATCGAAAATGAGGGGATGGAAGGAAGACTTCCAAGTCTATAAAAGGGAAGGGTGAAAGTGTTTTTGGCTCACATTGCATATTGCATATTAGTTTATATGTTTATATTATGAATTATTCTAAGAATAATATACATAATAATAATTATAAACTTTAAAAAAATATTTTTTTCAAAAAAAACTTTAGAATGGCGGGTTGACCCATCGGGTCAACCCGCCATGGACCCGTCGGGTCAACCCGCCATGGACCCGTCGGGTCGTTGACCCGTAAGACCCGCCGGGTTACGGGTTGACCCGTAACCCGTGGCCACGCCTAATCAGGGGCCCTTTCAGAAGTAGTGGAACTAAGATTGCTGCCAGATGGCAATAGGTACATAATTTCTGCAGGGTGGCGCCGTTTTCTAGGCCGCAATCTCTCTATTCGTGTTGGATCACGGTTGAGGTTCTTTAGCTATGGAGAACAACACGACAAAGTATACAGAATGGAATTCCAGTGATGGTCGAGGTAAAAAAAAATTAAAATTATATTTCTGTATTCCGTATTTTTTGGTCAATTTCAACTCGTTGAAAGCGTCTCAAGAAACCGGCGATGGCGATGGTTCTTTAACGGAAAACGACTGTCAGAATTTAGGATCTTGGTCGTTGTAACATCCCAGGAAACCTGTTTTTTATGGTTCTTTAGGTTTTGGTACTTAATTTTGGTTATGTTAAACCCTGATTTCTAGATTTCTGCTTTCTGATGCAAGGGAATAGAATAGAAGAAGCTGAATGCTGAAGAATCAGATGCCCCAGATACCTGCTCTTCTAATTCCAATTTCATTAGCATTGCTTAGATTTCATATTTCTGACAGGTGTTTAGTTGTTGACACATATAGAAAGCCATACATGTAACAGATCATGAATCAATCAGTTAGAAATAAAAAAAAAACTGATTTTTGTGTCTTATTCCTTCTTTCTTTCTTTTTTTTTTTTTCTGTTTCATCGGTTCGATACTCCAACTGATAATACATTAGTCCAATTTTCCCGCTTGATTCCCGGTTTTACCGTTTCAATACGCAAATAAACGATTTTATAGTACTGTCCCTTGAGGCGTCTGTAGAAGCGTCTTAGAGGGAGAGGAAGTTTGAAACCTCCTTGAAATGATTTGCTGGGAATGGCTTGCGCTGATTTATTTCTTAAGGTTCTTTGGGGCGAAATGTGTGCTGTACGCTGGACCTCTGTTTGTTTGTTTAGGGATGCTTTTGATGGAGATGACGTCAAATGTGTAGTGCTTCTCTTTGCTGCGATGTTGACTGCTTTGTGGTGCTTGTTTATGGTCCTTTGACTTTTCAATTTTGGGGCTTCTCTAGTTTCAAATATGGAGGTAGATATATATATATATATATATATATATATATATATATATATATATATATATATATATATATATATATATATATATATATATATATATATATATATATATATATATATATATATATATATATATATGGGGAGATATCTAATGAGAAGTCGCATTTGGGTGAGAAGATGAGAAGTAAGCCTTATATCCCTTAGATTAAAATGATCTTTTTTATATGGATATATGGGACATATCTAATGATAAATATATCAATGTTTTATTTTTTAAATTAATTTTTATGTTATTTCTCTAGATTGTGATTTAATGGTCATTCTAGGGGTTTTATGCTAATTTAAATTAGTTTTTTCATTCACCACCCAGAAAATTAGCATAAAAAACTAATTAAAAAATATTGATATATTCATCATTAGATATGTCCCATATATCCATATAAAAAAGATCATTTTAATCTAAGGGGTATAAGGCTTACTTCTCATCTTCTCACCCAAATGCCACTTCTCATTAGATATCTCCCCATATATATATATATATATATATATATATATATTATTTGTACACAAGCCTTAAAGTGTACCTTGTTCACAAATATTATTCGGTGAAATGTGAAACATTATTCGGTGAAATTTGAAGCATTATTCGGTGAAATATGAATATTGTTTAGGGGAATGAGAAACATTATTTGGTGAAATTTGAAGCATTTTTTGTATAAATTGTAAGTATTGTTTAGGGAATTGAGGTTTCTTTTATTTGAAATAGATGTGATGCTGGACCATCCAAGACACCATCCAAGAAACCTTCGGACACATCTATACTTGGGGATGGACCTATGATTCGAGCTCGTGAGAATGATGTCATCCTCAAGAGGAAGAAGAAGGCTCCACCATGGGAGAAGGTCCAAAGGTGCAAGCTTGATGGGTCGTTCGTTTTTAGATGCATTCAGCAGTTTGACAGCTTTTCGAAGTCTCAGTAAAATGGGTCGTTCGGAGTCCGTATTTATCGGATTGGGTCGTGCCATACCTTGTCGGAACGAGGACGAAGAGTCTACAACTTTGATGTTGAAGGTTTTTCCAGATTCGACCTAGAGCTTGGCCGAAAATCACCCTCTTTGCAAGCTGTCACTATTTAGACGGGAATAAACTAAGTATTGGAACTTTCTTTTTTTACTATTTTTAGAGACCTTCTTTACTTAAGTTATTTAGGTAATTTAGGGTTTTATCTTAATTTCTCTTTTAATTATTATTTTCATTAAAATCAGCCTTTAGGGTTATAAGAAGGGGCTGATCTCCTTTGTTGAGAAGACACGTACAATTTGATTAAAATTTCTCTCTTTTGGTGTGAAACACAAGAGTGCAAGTCAATCGATTCGAAGCGTTGCTCATCGATTGTAAATTGGTTATAGATCTTGCTTGGTTTGCTTTGAGTTCATCAACCTTGCGAGAGCTTGGTGATCCATGTAATCACAAGTCCCCTCCTTGTGCCTCCAAGTTGTCCGCTTGGTTGTGTAAGGTTGTAGAGGCGGGCTTTGTAGTCGTTGATACTTGGTTCCTACCCTCTTAGGAGGCCTGGGGTCTTTATCTCGTTCTACCTTAGTTCGAATCACCCTTCTATCGGTCTTTATTTCATTATTTTGTTGAGTCTAGAGTTGCTGAATTTTTGAGTCTTTGTTCTTGTTCTTGAGTCTTTGCTTCCGTTCTTGTCTTTCAATCTTGATTGTCGAAGATCGGGCCACCCTACGGCTAACCCCGTATCAAGATGAATAAAAAAACTAAACATTATTCGGCAGAATGTTACAAATTATTTAGTGGATTTGGGAAGTTTTCATCTGAACTGAACGGAAAAAGAAAACATAACAGTATTCGGTAGAATGTTTCAAATTTCACAGAATAATGCTTCAAATTTCACCGAATAATGTTTCACATTTCACCGAATAATATTTGTGAATAAGGTACACTTTAAGGGGTGTGTACACCCGAACCACACCCTATATATATATATATATATATATATATATATATATATATATATATATATATATATATATATATATATATATATATATATATATATATATATATATATATATATATATATATATATATATATATATATATATATATATATATATATATTGCATTTTTGCTAAATGTTACTCCTAAAAAATTGGTTAAATATCAAAAAGTAACATTTTTTTTGTACAAATAGCTGGTCACCCTTACCCATTGTAGTGGGTTAAAATTTTTGGCGGGTGTTTGAAATTTGGAGGTGTGTTTGGACGGGATTTAAGGCCAAAGAAAGGAGGGAGGGGGAGAGAGAGAGAGAGAGAGAGAGAGAGAGAGAGAGAGAGAGAGAGAGAGAGAGAGAGAGAGAGGCGAAGAAGGAGGTTGTCGATGGAGGAGGAGGCGAAAGAGGATATCGACGGAGGAGAATCAGTTCGGCGGGGAGGAAGTTATAACCGGCTGAGGATGGAGGAGGAATCAGACGCGGAGAAACCGATTCCGGCGAAAAAAATTCGAAAACAAGTAAACAAATTCACTCCTGAATCTGTGAAACCCTAACTAAATCAAACAAATTGTTCCGCAATGTGGGATTTTTGAATGGGGATTTCAGTGTGAAACCCTAACACATTGTTCGCCCATTGTAAGTCTGTCGGTTTTGTTAAGGTTGGCACATGATTTTTCAATACTGGCCAGAAAATAACCTTAACTGGCACGAAATTCGTCTAGACTGGCACATCATTAGTGGGGATTAATTTGGTGAATATTGTCATTATTCGAGATCCTTTTATGACTTGTGCATGGTTCCCCTCTGCTTCGTTGTGTTTAGGTTGGTGCTACGATTGCTTCTTTTTGTTGGACTTATATCTTGTTTTTGAACTTAAGTGAATCTTTCTAAAATGTCCTTGTGGTTATCTGTGGGACTAATAATAGTTGGCACGAGTTTTATGTAAAGTGACAGACATATTATATTTACTAGCACAAATTATGGCTATAGTGGCAATGATTTTTTAGCCGACCATCGGACATTAGAGTGAGGAAGGCCACCCCTTTCTCCCTTGCCAAATGAAGAGAATAAGATGGTCTTATCATTTTCGGTTAGCTATAAGAAGAGAATGAGAAGTATCCTTGATGTAAATCGCATACTAGAAGCATATTTAATTACCCATGTTCGTTGCTATATAATGGCTGAAGTTGGTAAGTTTTTGTCTTTGTATGACATGAAATATTACGTTGTTGTCCCGAATTACTTTTTGACTGGCTAGTAACTATAATACTGGGTTGTCTGTCCTTCCAACTCCTCTTTTAATGGCCGTCTTTCAGGATTCCCTCCTTGTGCCCCACGTCTGGTTTATACCATTACCAAAACCCGTCCTATGTGACGCTAATCTCCCTCTAGTTTTTTGGACAGGAAGTTGTGACCCTTATTAATGTCCTGCAAGCATTTAATGCTCAACCCACATTTCCTTCTCTCTTTATGCCCTATAACCATTTAATGCTCAACCCACATTTCCTTCTCTCTCATAGTCTATGCAATTCTGCCCTTTTTTGGGGGGTGGACACTCTCTCTCTCTCTCTCCCTAACCCACTTTCCCTCTTTTTCTTTTTCTTTTCCTCTTAGTTATTTTCCATCGGTTATAAAGGAAACAATTAATTTTGCAAAAATGGCATATTCCCATCTCCTTGCAAATTATGCTATGTCACCTACATTTTTGCAAATTTGATTTTTTTTAGTATATCTATGCAAAATAGCCTTTAAATATATTGGTCGTCATTTGACGAGTCCTTCCCTCCTACTAGTTGACATCTTTCGGTTAGTTAAATGAGCTACCACTGTAGGATATTGCTTGTGCCTTGAGATGGGGCCTCCTCTTCTCTAGCTACTGTTTGGCTCTCGATGCACTAGTAAAAAAATGACATTTTAAACCTGTATATAATCGTCTGGATGTGAAATCACCAGAATATAATATGAATAAAAATGAAAATTATATATTTTTCTTTTCTAAAAAACACTAGAACATGGTTCCCTAGAGCCTGGGGATGCTAAACTCTATATGGCGAACAAGACGGTGGTCATTCCAACAAGCCTAGTAGATGAAGTGCCGATTCAAGTAGGTAAATTCTTTTTCCCTGCTGATTTTCTAGTTGTTGGTATGGTAGAGGACCCTGCTTGTCCAATTGTTTTAGGAAGACACTTCTTAGAAACCGTTGATGCAAACATAAGCATAAAGAAAGGATTGATCTCATTCACCATCGGTGATGAAGTTATAGAGTACTCCTTCAGCAAAACGGTAAAGAGGCATGAAGGTCCTATGGAGGTGAAATCAATCAAGGGTGTCTACATCTCTTGTGGGGAACCTAAGGTAAGAACTATGACCCCCGAAGAGTTAGAGAAGAGGGCTATAGAAGCCCAAGTGGAGGAAATCATGGCAATCTTGAACGAAGGCATTGAACTACCACTCGATGTCGACCCAGGTAAGTCGATATCGACTGACGTTTTCCCAGATGATGTGCCAGGTCTTAAGTATGGGGTCGATGTCGGATCACAATACTCGAAATCGAGTGAATCACTCAAAATCGACCAGCCTCCATCGATTGAGTCAAAAGCGGAAGGGAGCCCCTCGATATCGAGTCAAGTAAGTCGATATCGAGTCACTCAGATCGAGTCGACTTCTTCGACATCGACTGAACCACCAGAAGCAGAAGATGACTCGATATTGAGTGACACTAGTTGATATTGACTGGACCCTCGGACATAAAAGGAAAGCTTCGCAAAGGTAAGCCGAGGTATGGATCCGTCTTCCCCATTTTCAATAAATGACTTATCTACATATGGGAGAGGTATGCCTTGGTATGTGCGCTTGTGCAGGATGTCCAATAATGATCCAAGCAACTACGAAGTAGGTGATAAGGTGTATGTCTCCAAATCAAAGGATCATTGGTTCCCGAGCAAGTTCAAAACAAAGAAGATGGGTCCATTTACACTGAACAAGATCCATCCCGGCGGGATGCAGGTGCGAGACAAGAACGGAGTACTATTTGATACCCAGGCTACATGGGCTCTGTAGATGCCGCCTTAAGAGCATGATAGAAGAAGTCGGTCTAGCGACTGTTAAGTCTAGAGCTTGTAACAAGACAAATAGTTTTTAGGTTTTGGATATTTTTGTTTTGAGACTTTAAGTTTTGTTTTGGCTTTTTTTTTATGGTCTAACGAATTTCAGGAGCAAGAAGCAGCTAAAAGTTTTGTGGTGCTTGTTTATGGTCCTTTGACTTTACAATTTTGGGGCTTCTCTAGTTTCAAATATAGAGGGAATGGTAGTGTGTATATATATATATATATATATATATATATATATAGTGTATGCATTATTTGTACACAAGCCTTAAAGTGTACCTTGTTCACAAATATTATTCGGTGAAATGTGAAACATTATTCGGTGAAATTTGAAGCATTATTCGGTGAAATATGAGTATTGTTTAGAGGAATGAGATACATTTTTTGGTGAAATTGGAAGCATTTTTTGTATAAATTGTAAGTATTGTTAAGGGAATTGAGGTTTCTTTTATTTGAAATAGATGAATAAAAGAACTAAACATTATTCGGTATAATGTTATAAATTATTCAGTCGATTTGGGAAGTTTTCAACTGAACTGAACGGAAAAAGAAAACATAACAGTATTCGGTAGAATGTTTCACATTTCACCGAATAATATTTGTGAACAAGGTACACTTTAAGGGGTGTGTACACCCAAACCACACCCTATATATATATATATATATATATATATATATATATATATATATATATATATATATATATATATATATATATATATTGCATTTTTGCTAAATGTTACTCCTCAAAAAATTGGTTAAATGTCAAAAAGTAACATTTTTTTGTACAAATAGCTGGTCACCCTTATGCATTATAGTGGGTTAAAATTTTTGGCAGGTGTTTCAAATTTGGAGGTGTGTTTGGGCGGGATTTAAGGCCAAGCAAAGGAGGGAGGGAGAGAGAGAGAGAGAGAGAGAGAGGCAGAAGGAGGCTTGATAAGTAGGTGGAAATCGAGTTCTTAAATACAGATATAATGATATATAAATGTAAACTGACTCCTAGCCTATGCAAATAATTAGAAAGACTTCCTCCCGTTGTAGTGGAAGGGTAGTCAGGATCGATCCACGAGGAGGCGTGTCAGCGGGATCCTAGTAGCGTTGGAAATCTCACGTCTTTGGTCGACCAGAAGCCTCAATCTCGACCTTAGTGCTCGATTTCGACCTTGGTTGTCGCTCCTCTCTACAACAGAAGATCTGCAGAGACAAAAACAAGCAGTCGATATCGACTAGGGTAGGTCGTTATCGATGTCAGTTCCAGAAATCGATTGGCTCAAAAGACTGCCAGTCGACACAGTATGCTCGATTTCGACATTGGAGGGTCGATATCGATCTCAGAAACTTATGTAGGATGATCGTCGTTGACTCAGAAAACTATCGATGAAACTCAGTGGTCGATATCGATGTCTGGGGTCGATATCGATGTCTTCTCTTGCAAAGTTGTTAGCTTTTTGTCGGCAAAGAATGGCCGAAGACTTAAGGATGAATGAGCAGTGATGAACAGAATAAAGACAGTGTTTTGATGAATATAAACTATATAAAAAAGAAACTCCTAGGATTAGGGTTTACCACAAAGTTAACCAATGCATGTGATAAGATAAATAAGACGGACAATTGTGCTATTTCACCCGAGGGACAAGCTTTCGCCGTACACCAACTCTTAAGATTACTCTTGCAAATAAACCTAATTGTCTCTACCAATTTTATGTTTATAACTCAAGTTGTTAGTATGAATCCTTTTTCTTTCGATTAGGACTAAACATAGAATCGTAGGAGATGATATAGACACAACGATATCAACATCTAACACTTACCTCAGGCACGCATGGCTAACGTCGGGCTCACCCCGACCCTAAGAGCTTTGGGAGACTACTCGCACCTCATCATGGAACTCATCATTGATTTAAAAGAAATAACTTGCATTAAAACTATCAAAACTTTACAACTCAACGTCGGCTCTCGCAAACGCCAAACCCTAAAGCTTCTTCTAACTCTAACTCTATTGAAGTTAATTTTGAATATGTGTTTGTGAATGATTGAATGCCAGCCCCCTAGAGCTTTATTTATAGGCTACTAACCCTTGCTAGCCAAGGATTGTAACTTCTATCTAAACTATGAACTCTATCCAAACAAGTAGGATATGTCTTTTATTTTGATAAAACTCTAAACAACTTGATAAAACTTAAAGGTCAAAATAAATAATTCTCAGCTGCGATCTATCTAAAAGCTATAAGATAACCCTTGCTCCTTGAAGATAGAATTGCCAATCCGTGTCTCGAAAAGTGTGTCTATCTTGTGTCGAAGTATGGTCGATATCAACCAGGAAGGTCGATTTCGGTGTCTCTGTTTCTGCTAGACAAGCTCAGCTTCACTCGATTCCTGGGTCTAGGTCGATATCGATGTATGGAGATCGATATCGAGTGCTTTTCTTCTGCTATGTTGTTGTCTGTCTCGACACTTAGTTCTGTGTCGATGCTCTTTAGTCGATATCGACCATCTTGGTCGATTTCGACCTCTATTTAGCTTCACTTGGCTTCTCCATTTTGACTCCGATTTCGCTCGAATTCCTACATAGTTAGACCAAAACTTGTGCAGCCTCTATTTCGTGCACGTTAGCTCATTCTTACACAAGTTTATATTGTTTTCAACCTTTTCTTTGGAAATCGAATGAAATATGAAGTCAAAAGATGCAATAAAAAGAGGTACAAATATGTACATCAAGACACCCCATACTTAGACTTGCTTGTCCTCAAGCAATAACCAACACCTACAACACACCCTTCAAGTCTTCGCCCTTGTCAAAAGCAACATCATAAGCGATAGCAAAGCAAAGCAAGTGAATTTAACGTCATAGCACATATTTAAGCGATCCATCGGCATATGCAATTTTGATCCAACCTCACAGGGATAATGTGTTTGCACTCAACTCTCATGTGTTTAGGCTATGAAGATCAACTCTCAACTCAATTCCATACACAATCTCATAAACATTGCAGTTTATAAGAATCCACTTCGCAACCAATTATGAAAATGCAATAAGAACTATCAGGAGGACTTTCGCTCAATGGAAGACTTCAAAGAAGACTCCATTGGGCGGGGTTGTAATGGGGCTTGGTATGAAATAAAAGGGTATGGAATTATTTGGTTGTGTGGTGCTTATATAATTCGGGAATCAAGACTCCTATATCTCAACACTTCCAATATCCAAACCATAACTCTTCAATATTGCATTTTCCAAGCTCAATCTCCCATAATTCTCTTTCCAAGCTCATCTTTCCATAGTGTGCTCTAATATGCTCTAAAGATATAGACCATAATATCGACCTTTCCTTCAAACCCTTAATATGCCTCTAAAAAATATAACACTTGTATGAAATAAATAAAGAACTTAAGGAATTTGCCTCATGCACTATGTATATACATATTTCTCTTTTTTTTCGGATTTTTTTGAACGAAAATAATATATAAATACTAAAAAATGTGCATTTATATGGTGAGCCAAAAATCCTTTTACAAAATATGACAAGATGCAAATATATACCAACTCATAATTTCCTTGCTCAAAACTGGACAATATGCACTTTTCTTTTCACAAGGCATTAGTCCAGCCAATCTAAGTCTCAATTCCCAAATGGGGGTCATGCTCAATTCGGCTAGGGATAATTTTGTGGAGTTTGCAATACCAGACTCAGGCAAATATTCTGGCTTCAAGCAGAGATAATGCAGGGTAGGTAAAGAGAGGATAAAAATGGCTTAAAAGGTGCCTCCATCATTTAATTCTCATAAACATAACCATATTTATGCATTGACTTTGAATAACTATCAAAACATTTAGAGATGCAGAGGAACAGTAAATTCACTCAAGAAAGCAGAGGGATTTTTGATATTCTCCCTATAGGCAAAAATTCTCACAAGGACATTTTTTGTTGGATTTGCTTTTTAGCCTAGAATCATATGTGCTCAATTTCATCACAAGTTCACAATCTACATAAAAACCATTTTAAGGACTTAGGCTAAACCATCCAAATATGCCATAGGATTTACATGATCAAGTCAGCTATTGAGTTTTCATCATAGGACATCTAAGTATGGTTTAAAAAAATAAACTTAAAAGTAAAAAAAACATTTTTTTTGGTATTTTTTTTGACATTTTTATATTTTTTTTGGATTTTTTGACATTTTTATGAAAAGTAAAATTAAGATAAAAAATTTAAACATGAATGCAATGCGAAGCAGAAAACCAAGTTATGACCATAAGACATTTCTTTCCCCCACCCTATACTTAAAATATAGAGTGTCCTCACTATATTAAAAGAAAAACCAGGGTAGAGAGAAACTCACAGCAGAACTTGCGGATTCAGGTTGATTTTAGGTTTGTTCGATGCTAGAAGTCAATATCTATGTCAATGGTCGATGTCGACTGCATCTGTCGAAGCCGAGGGAGAAAGTGAAGTCGAGGGTTGCTAGACTGGGGTCGATATCGATGATTATGGTCGATATTGACCTCTGCTTTTTGCTCCTGAGTCCTCGATGTCGACTCCAGGAGATGGCTTGACCCTGGGGGGGTGTCGATTTCGATTAGCCTGGTCGATTTCGACTCCTCTGCAGTAGCTTGTTTTCTTCTTCGTCATTCTTTTTGCTTAACAACCTGAATACACGCTCTAGAATTTTGAGTCGCTAGGCCGACTTCTCCGTCAATTCGTCATTAGCCTTTAAGGTAGAGACCCTTCAAGCATAAGCCTTCACCTGGATCATCTAGGTCCTTTTGATGATAGCTCAGTTCGGAAATTAAAGCTTCTTCTTCATTAGGTTTTTCTTTATTGGGCGCTTTCCTTCTCTTTCTTGACCTAACTTTTGCAATATAGGCAAACCATGGAGCTTTTTCCCTCCCATTAGTTGAATTATCAATAATGGACAGAGGAGGGTTAGGAATTATACCTGGGCTTACATGTTCGGGCCCGAAACAAAAATCTTCGGGCTGAGGGGAGATCGATTTTGACCCAGGGGAGTCGATTTCGAGTGTTTTGGTCGATATCGACCTATGGGGGTCGATGTCGATGTCTGGGACCCCATACTTAAGCTGCTGGCCATCATTTGCCTTTCTCGACATCGATGATTTCTTGTCAATTTCGAGCTTTTCAGTCGATTTCGACTGGCTCCAGTCGATGTCGACCCTACTAGTTGTTTCCGTCCTCGCCAACAAAAACCTTCGAAGCGAAGATGACAACTTGCTCCAGGTGCTTCGTTTCGCTCACGGTAGGGTTGAAAGAGAACTCTATCACTTCGTTCCATATAGTAAAGGTTAGTAATCCTCGACGTACATTGATATTGGCATCAACAGTATCTAAGAAAGGCCTACCAAGGATAATAGGTACTACAGGATCTTCAGGCATCTCCAATACAATGAAATCATTTGGCACAAAGAGCTTACCTACCTTCACCGAAATGTCATCAACTATACCTGTGGGCCTGACGAATGAGTTGTCAGCCATATAGAGTTTCATATCCACAGGTTTAAGTGCGCCAATGTTCACCTTTTGCTAAATAGAAAGAGGCATAAGACTTACGCTTGTGCCTAGTTCACATAGGACCTTGTAGCGATGTTGGCCAAGCCCCAAGGTGATTGCAAACTTCACTGGATCACTCCTCTTCTTCGGGAAGTCCATCTTTGAGCACTCCTCTGTGATCTTTGCCATGGACCCCTTCTTGTTAAGGATGTCTTTGAGGAATCGAACATAGGCGGGCATCTCGCTTAGGGCTTCTGTAAGAGGAATAGTAATGTTAAGACCTTGAAGAATCTTTACAAAGCCCCTAAACATACCTTTGGTGGGATCCTCCAATGCTTTGGATGGGAATGACAACGTCTTCTTTGGCGGAGGGGCCAAAACGGTGGTCGGAGGGGCCTGTTGGGCATCGACATCGACTGGGACTTGGTCGATATCGATCGGGATGATCGATGTCGACCTCTGTTATGGCTCTGATGGCTCTGCAGTGGTCTCGACGTCGACCAGTGGGTCGACCTTAGGGTCGATATCGACGTCTGCCTTGACATCGACTCGGCTGTCGATGTCGACTGGATCTGCTGCTTTCTCCTCTGATTCCGTTCATGGATTTTGTACTTTGTTGCCATACCTTAGTTGCATGGCTGCAACGTGGCCCATCCAGGATTGCCCCTTAGGATTTGTAGTTGGTTGCCCAGGGAACGTTCCGGACGGTCTAGGAATTTGTGCTGCCAGTTAAACCAGTTGGGTCTCTATGTTTTTCTTCCATACATCCATCTCCTCGAATCTTGCGGTAAGTTGATGTAGTGCTCCCTTATTCTCCCCATGATTTCGCCTCATTTCATCCAGGATAAGATGAAGATCATCCTTCCGTTGGTCTCTCTCTGGGTGCCCAGGAGCTCTATAAGGCGGAGGATCCCTGGGGTTGTATTAGGGTGGTTGATTTCCCCAGTTTTGGTACCCCTGGCGATTGGGATTCCTCATGTAGCGGGCCTCATGGTGAGTCTCCGCTAGTTGTACTTGCTCAACATGGGGGCACTCAATGGTGGTGTGCCACTGCGATCCGCATTCGATGCAATCTTTGTTCGCTGAAAGGAACCTTACTTGCTTTTGGAGCTTTCGAAGTTGATCTCTATGGAATTGCTCCTTCACGTCCGAATTGATTACCTTGGAGGGTTCATATAATGGCATAGATGGGGCAGGCCTCCACGATGATGATGTGTCGGAAGCCTCAGGAGTCCCATATGTCTTGTCGAATTCCACCAACCTCTCTATGGTGTCCCAAGCCTCTTGTGAAGCGAGTTCAAGGTAGCCATAGGAGGTGTAGGTGTTGATCCTCTCCTTGGTTGCAGCATCAAGAGCATTGTAAATAATCTCCTGAATCACGTACAGTGGTTGGCCATGCGTCGGGTATGATCGTAGTAGGTCCTTAAACCTTTCCCAAACAGTCGTCAGAGCCTCACTAGGCTTTTGTTTGAAAGCCGTGATTTTCTGTCGGATCAACGCCGTCTTGGATGGAGGTAAGAATTTATTGAGGAACGCGTCCTTGACTTCATTCCAGGTGCGGAGCGATCTTGGGGCTAAGCTCTCCAACCACTGCAATGCTTTACCTGTAAGCGACCAACGAAAAGCTTTTAGTTGGGCATCTTCAAGACTCTGTCCATCAGCAATAGTATCACAGAGATCTAACAAAGTGGATATATGTGCCATAAGGCATTCATTAGGATTTCCTTCATATTGATGCCTTCTTATTTCAGTAAGGAAGTTAGGCTTAATTTCAAAATTAGAGGCAGGGATAAGAATCGACGATTCAGGCACAGTGAGCACAAGGTGCATTCATTAGGATTGCCTCCGACCTTCCTCCTCCCTATCTTCACGCTCTTTAAGGGCCGCCTCTCTAGTTGTTAAGTCCTCCACTTGCTTCCTTAGTTGCTCAATTAGCTCAGCCTGGTTCGCGTTGTCTGCCATGATTCTTTGAGCTTGAGCTCTTAGATGGAAATAGCGTTCAGGGTCGTCTACTCCTTCAAATTCAGGTGGGCGATTAGTGCGTCGCATACACCTGCAAGGCCAAGCTAGATAGAAACGTGAGATAGACTACTAGGGCGCGATTGATTGCCTCCCCGGCAACGGTGCCAATTTGATAAGTAGGAGGAAATCGAGTTCTTAAATACAAATATAAAGATATATAAATGTAAACCGACTCACAACCTATGCAAGTAATTACAAGACTTCCTCCCGTTGTAGTGGAAGGGTTGACGTGCTCGCGCCCGGGCTTGAGCAAAAGGACTGGCGACAAGGATTCCGAGAAGTCGGGAAGTTGTCGGCAGTTTCTAAAGCAACAGGTCTGTCGTCAAAGTATGACGATTTCCCGTCGATTGGCTTGGCTCGTGAGGGCGTCCGAGTGCTACTTTTGTAGATCTTGAAATCGTGGTCGTGTATTGGGTCAGATCTTGTCAATTGGAGTTCAGACGAAGCGGGAAACAGTATTTTACTGAGATGTCGCCTAACCAGATACGATTCTGAACGAGGTTCGTTTGAGAGGGATTGAGAGGCTGTTTTGGAGTGATGTTTTGGGGCTGATTTGAGGGTGATGATGGGGCTGTGGAAGGCCTTAGAATGGTGGTAAGGTAGGGGATGGGGTGTGAGGGATATGTGATGTAAGATCGCTCTCGGCCTCGCACTCGGAGCTCTCTCCAACACTCGGTCTTCCACACTCTCGGCCTCGTACTCCGAGTGTTTCCGACCCTTTGATTCCGTCGTCTCTCACTAAGGAATCTCCTTCAGCCTCTCACCAAAGGTGTTGTTCCCGGCCTCTCACTTAAGAACGAGATTCTTGACCCGAATCACTGGAAGCTAAAAGGCTCACTTTTCTTCTCAAATTCAACTTGTCAAAACCAATGTCAAGCTTGCATATTTATAGGACTTTTATGAAATCTAGGAACTTAAAACAAACCAAAAGAAAACGAAAAAAATAAAAATAAAAATACCAAAAGGCACTAGTAACGTGTGTGGCAAATTGGCAATTGAATTGTCCGAACAAGGCTCCATTTAGCCTCATTCATACTTAACTTGTAGCAAATTCAGACTTAGCTTGGCATCGATCCCTTCTAATTAAGTCTCGGTCGGCGCCAATTTAGACTTAACTTGTAGCAAAGTGACCGAGTGTGATGGTGACTCCTCAAAGATAAGAACCGATTGACCAAGTAGGCAAGCTCGAGCTCTTGTCAATGGTGGGGTAGCTCGAGGTAAAAGTGGCTCCTCTTCCATCTCCTCATAGTTAGCATCTTCAACAGCATCCATCGGAGCTCCATCCCTAGCATCTAGATCACCATCCCGATTGTCAGATAAGCTAGGTCCGTCGAGGGTCACATCATCCTCCCCCCCTTGAAAAGGATTCGACTGCGAATCCGTCAGCTCTTCAAGTAGCCCATCCCCTGCAAGAAATGGAGCTAAGTCACAAACATTAAAAACATCATGAACACCATACTTACTTGGGAGATCAATTCGGTAAGCGTTGTCGTTAATATTCTCTAGCACCATGAACGGCCCATCAGCTCTTGGCCGCAAATTAGATTACCGCAAAGCAAGAAATCGATCCTTCCGGAGGTGAACCCAAACCAAGTCTCCAACCTCCAATAATAGCTCCTTGCGATGTTTGTTGGCCTGGTTCACAAACTGTTGAGTTCGATGCTCCAGCTATAGTCGAACTCTCTCATGCAAAGACTTCACCAACTCAGCCCGGGACTTACCAGTAAGGTCCTCGGGAGACGATAGGGGCTGCGGTGCCAAATCTAATGGTGTGTGGGGATTTCGACCATAAACCACCTCAAAAGAAGACATCTTAGTGGCAGAATGCACATCCCGATTGTAAGCAAATTCGACATAGGATAAACAATCCTCAGCGGGCGAGAAACACCATAACCAAGCTAAATCAGCAGCGGGCACCTTGTTCACCTCGCCCTGCCCAATGATAGCCATAGCTAGGACCTTGTAAACTAGGCGCAGACACGGATGGAAAATTTTATAGTTATACTCTCCCTTGTGTCCATCAAAAGCCTCGCCTCTCGTTGCGTAGCAAAATGTGTGTATTATCTGATTGTTCCCATGCTCGGCCCAATCCTCAGTGGGCTCCTCAGTAATACCAAAGGCTGCCCTCAACTCAGAAAACGTGAGGGAGTACACATGATCAAGTAAATGGAACGTAATAGACTCATTTTTCAACACCACCAACGTCGACAGAAACTCTCGGACTAACTCAGGATAGGTGGGAGTGCTCAAATTGATAAAATTTCCCAAGCCCCCATGCGTTAAGATCTGCTGAGTACAAACTAACATTCCCAACCTATACAACATTGGAACATTGAAGAATTTCATTTGCACGAACTTCTTCGCCTCAAATCGGTTCGAAACCTCCCTCTGACGCCAAGATAAGTTAAGTAACTGCCTTACCATTATCAATCAAATGTCAACATCAACAGTAGCAATCAATCCCAATACTCAATCGAACAAAGTACTCAATTCACACAAAATACCAAGCAATCGAGCACAAACAAACACCCAAAAACAACTTAGCAACCAAAAGAACAAACTACGCAACAAACCTGGCGGCGGGATGGATGTGGTGGCCGCTACAAGTACGGGGCGGCCGCGACACGGGTAGATTACCATGAGTAGATGGGCGGCAACCGCTGTAGGTAAGGGGCAGCCGTGGCATGGGTCTTCGGCTTCTCCCTTCGCCTTTGTCGTCAATGGTAGACAGATCCGGTCCCGAAAGGCTCGATTCGGAAAAAGGGGGCCGCGGGTTAAGTAATGACGGGTTGGGATGAGCTTGGATGGTGGGAAAGAAAGAGATTAAGGTCAGTTGGGGGTTGATTTGAAGAAATTTAGGGTTTTAGAGAGGATGAAGGTTGAAGGAGATGGGAGGTTGAAGAAAGTGACGGACAGACAAAAGGGGAGGTTGGATGGTTAACCATAGAAAGTTATGGGTTCGGGTTTGAAAGATGAGGATAGTTTTTTTAAAGGTCAGAAAAAACAAAAGGGGATGCGGCGACCGCTGCTTATTGGCAGCGGCCGCTGCATCAGGTGAGTGCTGCGGGTTGAGGTGCGGCGGCCGCTGCATCAGGTGAGTGTTGCGGGTTGAGGGTGGCATTAGACGTGATGCAGCACCCTTTTCCTGTTTTGTTAGTAATCAAACCGAAACCAAACAAATGCAAAATATAATAAAAACTAACTAAAAAGAAAGAAAACTTAACTCGGGTTGCCTCCCGAGAAGCGCCTTTGTTTCACGTCGTTGGCTCGACGTAATGGTCCTTAAATGGCCTAAATGGTTGGCTCAGAAAGCGCCAACTCCTCTTCTTCGGTAGGAGGGACATTCTCAAAGTATGGCTTTACTCTATGATCGTTGACCTTAAGGAGTTCATGAGACTTAGGGTCATAGAGTTCAATTGCTCAATGAGGAAATATCCTTGAGAGTAGGGTCCTTCCCACCTTGATCTATGCTTTCCAAGGAAGAGTCTCAGGCACGATTGATATAGGAGAACCTTATCTCCTATCCTAAGCTCCTTTTGCAATATATGCTTGTCATGCCAAGCCCTTCTTTTCTCCTTATAAATCAATGCATTGTCATAGACATCCAAGCGCAATTCCTCTAGCTCTTACAATTGAAGCTTCCTGAGCTCACGCACTTCATTTATCCTCATATTGCAATTCCTTACAGCCCAGTATGCCTTATGCTGAAGTTCCACATGGAGATGACAGACCATTCCAAAGACCAATCGGTAAGAGGACATTCCAATGGGCATCTTATAGGCTGTCCGATAGGCCCACAGAGCATCATTCAGTCTCAAACTCCAATCCTTTCTGTTACGTGCCACTGTTTTCTCCAAAATAGTCTTAATTTCCCAATTAGATATCTTCGCTTGACCATTGGTCTAACGATGGTAAGGGGTAGACACTCTCTGCATGACATGATATTTCCTTAGCAGAGCACTAACATTCCTATTGCAGAAATGTGTCCCCCTATCACTAATCAGATCCTTAGGCACCCCAAATCTCGCGAAAATCGTGTCCTTTAGAAAATCTACAACCACTCTGGAATCATCAGTTCTGGTGGTTTTTGCCTCCACCCACTTGGAGACATAGTCCACCGCAAGCAAAATATAGATATTTCCAAAAGAACTAGGAAAGGGACCCATAAAATCAATACCCGAAACATAAAAAATTTCACAAAATATAATCATAGTTTGTGGCATTTCATTTCTAGTAGAGATGTTCCCAATCCTTTGACATCTATCATAATATTTACAGAAAGCATTAGCATCCCTAAACAAGTGAGGCCAAAAGAAACCTTCGTCTAAAACATTCCTAGCAGTCTTTTGAGGACCAAAGTGGCTTCCACATTCATTAGCATGACAAAAAGTAAGGACAGATTGTACATCATTGTCTAGTAGACACCTCCTAATTACCTGATCAGCATAATGTCTCCAGAGGTAGGGGTCATCCCAAACATAGAAGCGATAATCATGACATACCTTGTCCTTTTGAGCCTTTGTGAAGTTGGGTGGAAACTTTCCGGTGACCAAGAAGTTCACCATATTGGCGAACCAGGGTCTAGGAGTGTGGAGACCCATCAATAATTCAAAGGCATCGGGGCTCACCTTATCATTCAAGTCACAGGAGGGTGCATTGTCAACAAGCGGTGGCCGCTGCATGTGTGCTGTGGCGACTGCGTATGAATCAAGGAAGGCGACGCCCACTGCTTCTGTTGTTGCGGCCGTGACAAGAGGAAAACCTGTCGTTGTTCCTGCCAAAGAATACTCAAACTCACAACTAGTATAGTTGGTAAGAAAGAGGTCGATCCACAGGGAAATCTATTAACTTCAAGTATCAATTTAATCGCAATTAACAGCAAAAGAGAGTTTGGTGATGGAAATATTTGCCTTTTGTCAAAGCGGAAAGAAACAAACAAACTAAAGTGGGTTGTAAGATGCAATGGAGAGAATTAGGTTCACCTACAATTTGTCACTTCAATTGATGAATTTGATCCTTGTTTTAGCCTCTAGTTCTTTTCTTTTCCTATCAATGTCCTTGTCCAGATCTTAGGTAAATTACTAGTCCTACGAGTCCTAGCAATCCTTATCTCTAAAAAACCCTAACACGATTAAGATTTAACCTAGAAATAGCATTAAGACCATGAATTAACCAAGGTATATGCAATATCAAGCTACGAGTCAATATTTAACATATATTCAACTTCCTACACATCCAATTAGTCCTACGAGTCCTAAAGGGATATGATTGCCACTTGGGTTAAGGTTCGCTACGAGGAATCTACAAAACCCTAGCAATTGAATGAATCTACTCTAACTAGTTGATCAGGCCAGAGAGAATAAAACACATTCAAAGAATTAAGCGCAAGGAAGCCAAAACATTCAAATAGGAATAAGAACTAGATTAAGAAACTCACAATTCAACAATCAAAGATCCAAACTGTAGGCGAAACCTTCGAGAGTTTAGTTGCTCGTGCTCAATGTGCTCTCAACAATTCTCAAAAGTGCATAAGGTTCATAGTAAAATAACCTAGAAATGTCTTTTAAAAGCCTACAAAGGATCGGCCAAAAGTAATAATAAAAACCCTAATTAAAGTTGATAACTGATTCGGCGTTTCTGTACAGGCCGCGGGGCGGCTAGCTCAGGCGACGGGGCGGCCTGGCGATCAGCGAAATCCTTCGAGAAGTCTTCGGGCCGCGGGGCGGCCAGCGATTTCTTCTGCTTCTCAGCACTCAGCTCGTGATTGTCTCTAGCTGATAATGCAATCTCCTTTACTTCTTTTAACTTTCCTCAAGTTCCTTCTACCTTGAATCTGCGATTCCTGAAATAAACCATAACATTGTGTAGATTCCGCATCTTCCAACTCAACAAGTAATCATGTAAATGCAACTAAAATATGCAATATTTACACCCAAACTATGCTAAATGCAATCTATTATGTAATACTAATAATGCTCTATCAGGCCGCTACACCCTATTGCATCAGACTTGAAAGACTGGTTAATACAAATAGAGTGTCATCAGCAAACTCACCGTGGATGGGTCTTTGATCATCCTACTTGTCCTCTCCTTAGACAAGACTGCTGAGGTGGTCTGCCACTATGTTCCCCGCACAATTCTTATCTTTGATTTCGATATCAAACTCGCTCAAGAGTAAGATCCATCGAATCAATCTAGGCTTTGCTTCCTTTTTAGTCAATAAATAATGAAGAGTAGCGTGATCAGTGAAGACAATTACCTTAGCTCCTATGAGATAGAAGCAAAACTTCTCTAGTGCAAAGACCACGACCAAAAGCTCTTTCTATGTGGTAGAGTAGTTCCTTTATACTCCATTCAGAGTCATGGAAGCATAATAGATGAATGAGAGCTCCTTCCTTCCTTTTGTCTCAAGACAACACCCAATGCATAATCACAAGCATCACACATAATCTAAAAGGGTTGAGACCAAATGGGCACCTGGAGTATAGGGGCGCTTGTCAGGCAACCTTTGAGCTCATCAAAGGCTACTCTACACATATCATCAAAATCAAAAACTACTTTATTTTTTAGTAAGTCACAAAGAGGTGCAGAAATCTTAGAAAAATCCTTAATAAACCCGCGATAGAACGCTGCATGGCCTAAAAAGAAGTGTATCTCACGCACATTGGTGGGATAGGGCAGCGACTGAATGACATTAATCTTTTCCTTATCCACCTCAAGACCCCTTCTTAGAAACAATATGACCCAAAACAATACCTTGCTCAACCATGAAATGACACTTTTCAGAATTGAGAACTATGTTGGTGTCTACACAACGTCTAAGCACAAGTGACAAATGATGCAAGCAAGTATCAAAATCATATCCATACACAGTGAAATCATCGATGAATACCTCAATGAAGTGCTCTACATACTCAGAAAATATGCTCATCATACACCGTTGCAACGTCCCATGTACGTTACATAACCCAAAAGGCATTCTACGATATGCAAAAGTGCCAAAGGGGCACGTAAATGTCGTCTTCTCTTGATCCTCCGGTGCTACGAGTACCTGAAAATAACTTGAGTAGCCATCTAAGAAGCAATAGAAAGAGCGACCAGCAAGGCGCTCAAGCATTTGATCAATAAAGGGTAAAGGAAAGTGGTCCCTGCGAGTTACCGCATTCAGCTTGCGATAATCAATACAAACCCTTCATTCAGTTTGGACCCTACTAGGGACCAAATCACCATCCTTATTCTCAATGATGGTGATACCCCCTTTCTTAGGGACAACCTGAGTGGGACTCACCCACTTACTATCAAAGATAGGAAAGATCATACCTGCTTGAAGGAGCTTCAGCGCCTCCTTCTTTACCACCTCCATCATTGGTGGGTTGAGTCTCCGATGAGGTTGCCTAGATGGCTTGACATCATCCTCCAGAAGTATGATGTGCATGCATAGGGTGGGACTGATGCTCTTAATATTTGCAATCGTCCACCTGAACGCCTCCTTGTTCTTCCTCAGAACAGTCACCAGTTGCTCTTCCTACTCAAAAGTGAGTTTGTTCGAAATGATGATAGGTAAAGTTTCATTCTCACCAAGAAAAGTTTACTTAAGGTGGCTAGGGAGTTGTTTCTACTCAATCTCAGGTGCTTGGATGATAGAGGGAAGAAGCTTTTCGCTTGCCATGGTTAGCTCAATGCGTTCTTCCCTCGGTGGCACATAAGTGCGAGGTCGACTGTCTAAAGCGAGTGCGGCCTCCTGTAGAGTAGATGACAAAGAATAATCTATAGAAATCTCATCTAATGGTTCATGTAGAGCAACCTGCAGCTCATCAAGACACTCCAAATCAAATCAATCTTGAGCCCTAGTATCAATAATATTCATAGTAAGTGACCCTGAATAAACAACTATCTTGGTCCTAGCAGTTTTCAGAAAAGGTCGGCCCAAAAGAATAGGGGCTTCATTGTTGCCAAGACCCATATCAATTAAAAAGAAGTCCGCAGGGAATATCAAATTGTCTACCATGACTAAGACATCCTCAGCAATCCCTTTTGGGTAAATAGTAGAGCAATCAACAACTTGAATTACTACCCTGGTATCATTCAAAGGTCCCAACCCCAAAGCATGATAAACATGAGAAGGTACAACATTAATAGATGCACCTAAATCTAACATGGCCTTGTCAAATATAGTCTCACCTATCACACATGGAATTGCAAACATACCATGATCACTCCACTTCTCAGGCAAACGCTTTTTAAATAAAACAGTGACATGTTCACTTACCTTGACCTTTTGCTTACCTTTGAGCTTCTGGTTCCGTTTGATAGTGCAAAGCTCCTTTAAAAATATAGCATATCTAGGAATGCTCTTAATCAAATTGAGTAAAGGAATGTTTACCTCACACTGGCTAAACATTTCGAAGATTTCCTTCACATTCTCATACGTGCGTGTGTCCTTCAAAGCTTCCGGGAAAAGTGGAATCGACTTTGAAATATCCAATGGATAGAGGAATAAGGTGGAGGATTACTTGACCCGGCCCCTGGAGTGTTGCTGCGGTCGCTGCCTGCATGCAGCGGCCGTTGCTATTGGTGTGATGCAGCGGCCACCGCTTATAGGCAGTGCCCGCCGCACTGTACAATAAGCGTCTTTTCTTTCTTCATCCAAAATTTCAATATCTTCATCCACTTTCTCCTCATCATCCACATGTGGTGTGGCAATCAGCTCCTTACCACTCCTCAATGTTACTGCACTGATATTCTTCTGGGATTCACAATTGTTTGCGATGGATGCTTCCTTGAGTATTTTGCCTCTTTCACACTTAGCAATTGAATGATTTGTCTCATTTGATTTTCCATATTCTTATTCTGAGCCACCAAGCTTTGATTTTGCATCTCCAAGTTCTTTGTGCGTTCAGCCTAGTTTATTACGATTTGCGTGAAGGCTTGCAATTGACTCTTAGTAGATGCTTGAGGATGTGGTTGACCCCTTTGTTGCGAGTCAAACTGTTGTTGTGTCCTTACCTGAGGCCCTTCTTGCTGATTGAAAGGGGCTTGGTAGTTGCCATAACTATAACATTGCTGATAGCCTCTATTATAGCTATTGTTGTTGTAGTATCCAGGATTACCAAAGTTACCTTGTCTAGGCCTTTGTGGAGCGAAATTCCCAACGACATTCAAATCTACGCTGGGCACATATCCATAGGATGAGTAAACTCGTTGCAGAGCCCACATGCCTTCAGCTGCTGAGGTGCTCTGTCGAGTACCAACTTCTTCATCATCTCTTTCATCCTTGCCATATCAGTCTATAATGCAGCCACTGGGGCCTTAATAGCAATACACCCCTAGCACGAGTGCTCTTGTTGAACTGCCTTGAGCCCTCAGAGAGCTCCTTGAACACCTCCCAAGCTGTCGTTGGTGTCTTATTCAGCATGTTTCCCCCACAACAAGAATTCACTGTTCGGCGCTCCTCATCATTAAGCCCATTGAATAAAAATAGAACCAGATCTTTCTGAGAGAAGCCATGACATGGGCAGTTACCACAGAGTTTCTTAAAGCGCTCAAAATACTCATGAAAAGACTCTGTAGCCTGCTGCTTAATGTTGTCGAATGCCCTTTTCAAGGCGTTAAGCTTAGTTGCAAGAAAGTACTTCTCCAGAAAGACTATCTTCATTTCAGGCCAAGTAGATATACCCCCTGGTGGTAGATAGAAGAACCACTCATTTGCCTCATCCTTTAGAGAGAAAGGAAAGGCCCTCATCTTGATTTGCTCTTCAGTAGCATTCTCAGGTTTCATTCCAAACACCATAGTATGAAATTCAGATAGATGCTTATGGGGATCTTCCCCACTCAACCCATGGAACTTAGGTAACAAATTAACTACCCTATATTTCAGCTCAAAATTCACTCGTTCCCCGAGTGCAGGGAATTAGATTGCCAAGGGTTGTTGTGCCAAATCTGGAGAAGTAAGCTCCCTCAGAGTAAGATTGGCGTTGTCAGCCATCTCGGTAGTGCTTTCTCCTTGATGAAATGGTGACTCATGAAAGCGATCACGAGTTTCTCGCCTTAAGGCAGAAAGGGTTTTTTCGATCTCTAAATCAAACAATAACAAAGATGGATTCGTAACACAAGTATGGACCATATAATATGATCCACACCAAGATTAGCAACAAAAAGAACACAAGAATAAATAAATTTCCCCGACAACGGCGCCAAATTTGACGGGAGGAAAACCTGTCGTTGACCCTGTCAAAATATAACTCAAACATACAACTAGTATAACAATAAGCAAGAGGTCGATCCCACATGGAAATTTGCTATTCAAGAGTGATTTGGATGCCAATTAAGTAAACAAAGGGGGGGTTGAGAATGCAAAATGATCCGCCTTTTATCAAAACGGAATGGTGAAAGCAAAAGTAAATGAACTTGTTTAAGACAATAATGAGAAATAGTTCTACCTACAATTATCCACTTTATTTGGTTGAAACGATCCTTGTAACTTCCTCTCCTCCTTTTAGGTTTCCTATAAATGTCCTTGTCCCGACCTAATATAGTTACTAGTCCAATCAGTCCTAGAAACCCTTATCTCATAACCAGTCCCTCATAAAAGGATTTAACCCAATCGATAGCTTTACGTTCAGAGATTAACCAAGGTATTTGCAGTCCCTAAAAAGGGATTTAACAACACATCCAACTTCCTACCTATCCAACTAGTTCAATCATCCCTAAAGGGATAAGTTTGCTACTTGGGTTATGGTTCGCAATCAGGAATCTACAAAACCCTAGCAATTTAATTTATCTAACGAGTTGGCCAGACAAGATAGAACAACACAATCAATCAGTAAGCGCAAAGAAGTTGAAACATTTAATATAGGAATGAAAGAACGAGATTCAGAAACTCACAATCAATCCAAATAAAGCTTCAAATTATAGATAGAACAAAGGAGTTTAGTTCCTCATGGAAGACATCGTTCAATCTTTGTAATTGTCTAATGAACGTCAAAAAATGAATTCAATCGTAACTAGGTTAAAATCGGTCTTCAACTAAAAGTCGGCAAAAAAGCAAATAGAACCTTCGTTTAGTAATTAAAACACAGCGTCTTATCGCTGACGATCCATGCGGCGGCCGCTGTCTGTGTATTCTCCAATGTTGCTGCATGGAGGCTTGGGGCAATCGCCGCCTGTATGCAGCGGTCGCTGCCTGTGGGTGCTGCGGCCTCTTCAGTCCCCGCTGCATCTGTAGACAGCTTGCATGCCTCCTTCCACTTGCTCGTTATGTCCAATCCAAGACCATTGCATCCTTCCACTTGCTCATTATGTCCAATCCAAGACCATTGCATCCTTCCGTGACATTTGAATTTAACTCTGCAAAATAACCACAAATTTGCGCAGAATCTGAACTCTTCCAAAATAATCATAAGATGCAATTTAACTCCAAATCATGCACTAAATGCAACCTAAGTATCCTAAAAATTCCTATAATGCCTATCTAAGATATGCATTATCACAAAGCCACACACACTCTCTGTGGGATCGACTTATTCTTGATGTTAATACTCATTATTAGTTGAAGGTATAGATTTACTATTTGTGGTGTTAGAACACACGACATTCTGAGGCGCACTAAATTCTTGGCGCCGTTGTCGAGGAGTGCCGAGTTTTTTACTAAACATAATTAGTAAGGTGTAGTGTAACCGTCTTATATGGTTCACACCCATCCTACTAATCTTTCTGTAGTGCCTTGTGAATGATGAGAGATCAACCGAAAAAAAAGCCCAAGGAACATCGAAAAAATTATTTCCAGTTATGAATTAAAACGCCCATGGAAAATGGTCGACGATGAGGATCAACCGAAAAGAACGATGAGAGATCTCAAGGAGCCTATTCTTACATTACCACTGCTAGCCATCAAGCTCCCAAATCTCCCAAGAGGCTCGAATTTTGAATTCAATTGAGGACGGTCATCACTTTTGCCCATTTTTCATGGAAGGAACGGGGAAGATCCCAACAAGTATTTAGAAGAATTTACTATGGTCTGCGATCGTGTTAGACCCAATGGAATCAATGATGGCCACATGATGCTAATAGTGTTCATGTTCACTCTTAAGGATGCTGCAAATGAATGGCTCTATTATCTGCCAATGAAAAATAACAAGTCTTGGATAGAATTGAAGAAATAATTTCTGAACGAGTACTTTCCAGCTACTCGCATATCAAAGTCAAGAAGGAGATATCCAGTACCGAGAAATCTCCGATAGAATCACTGCACGAGTACGTTTAACACTTCAACAAGCTCAAAGCTAGCTATCTGAATCATGGGATCATGGAGGATGACCTCGTTCTCTGCCATTATGAGGGTTTATTGGATATCGATCAAGGAGTAATCAACACAACAAGCAGAGGAGATGTTCTGGATAAGACTAAAACCAAGGCAATGAAAATTTTTTATGATCTTACTAATGCTTCGCATCAATAAGGAATGAAGCACGGAATTCAAGGAGTACACCATGTCAAGAATGCAAGCTCCGGTTCTATCCAGCATAATGAGATCAGTAAGCTAAAAAAACCGGTGAAAAGCTTCGCGACTTATGTTACTTAACCACCAGTAAGACCCTATGGTGTATGCGAAGATCCATCACACCGGAACGATCTCTATCCTCAAGTTCAATAAGAAGTGATGGAAGTCAATGCACTTGGAGACTACAGTGCTCGATCATATGGAAACAACTTCTTCAACCTGAATTTCAATTATAATTTTTATCAAAGGCTCAGAAACAAGCAAAATGCTCAAGGCCTATACCAAGAAAGGAATTACTTCAAAGCTAGACCTCGAAATTCGATGTCAGCTACTCAACCATAATGCCTATCAAAACCTGCGACTGATTCTGGATAAGTTCACAGCTACATAAAAAGTTGTAGGACAAATGGCACAAGAAATCAGAGAACTAAAGGCACGTGCTACAAGGAAGCTACCATCGCAAGTAGTAGTGGATCAGAAAGAGAAGGTAGTGGAAAAGACCCAGTAGAGGGTCAAAATGTGGAGCCAACGACGCTTAACCAACGACGCTGCTCGGGAAGCAACCCGAGCTGGTTAAGTTTTATTTTTGTCATTCAATCCTCATTTTTTATTTCAATTATTTTAATTCTTTCAAATTTATATTATGCAATAACAAGACTCTGTTTTCTTAAAAAGAAGTGTTTTTGTCTGGTGTTGAGTTGTTCAGATAAAGGCTATACGAGAAAGGAATGAAATAAAAAACAATGAACAATGAGATCTGGAGGGCTGGCGCTCGCCGCTGCCCGTGTCGTGCCCACCGATGCATAGCCATGGAGTCGACGCCTACCGATATTGAAGAACACCTGAAGAATAGTCGTACCCAGATTATCGGCTACTGCTGACTCCCCACCGGAGCACGCCAATCCTGTTGTCGGTTGTTTTTTTCGAGTTTTCACTCCAAGTTTGGTGCAATCGCTCCTATTCCTTTGATTCTTTTTAATCATGTCTAATGTTAAGCATATGGGCTTGGTAAATTAAACTTTACCAAACGAACTAGTGGCGAAGATTAGGAATTCATAAACATTCAACAACTAAATTCCTATGTGAAGATACTTTAAAGTTGTTGGATCTTCTTGATGTCACGCTGGTGTTACTTAAAAAGAAAGTTCTTAGAGAATTTATGCAAAAGAAGGGTTTCACATATCTTGAACTCATAAGAGAGTTCATTGCAATAGTGAAATTGCACAACAGTGATCAAGTCATTTCCAAGATACAAGGGAAATCTTACACAAGAAGCCTCGAGAGTGTGGGTCGTACATTGGGAATGTCTTTAACACCCACACCCCAATGGACATGTACTTCTAAATTCCCACCTCTAGCAAGCAATTGAGCGGAGGTGTTGAAAAAGAGGGTATCTAACGAAGATGAACCAAGCAGTTGCATCACTCAACCCCTATTTAGGTTATGTCAAATAGTCCTCGACAACTGATAATACATATTTCATATAGGCATTATAGGTAGTTCTTATTGGATTTAGATAGGAGTTTTGCATATATTTTAGTTTAATTCAATATCTTTCTTGTGAAGTATTCGAGTTCGGAATCTACACATTTTTAGTGTTTATTCTGCAGTTTTACATTACGACCTTGGATGGGATCTTGGAGGAGCTTTGTTCGTTTAGGGGAGGGGTATCCGCTTAAATAAAATATTCAAATAAATCTCAAACTAAGCTAACTCCCTTATCCAAGCAAATAAATACAAGAATCCCTCCCGATGTAGTGGTAGGCTAATTTAGGATCGAATCCACGATAAGGTATGTCAGCGCTTCCTTAGTTGCAATCCCGATCAAGTTCCGACTCCAAGAGACACTCGATATCAAGCTTTTTGGTCGATATCGACCTCAGTTCTGGTCGATTTCCAGTAAAGTTCCTGCAGAAGACGGCAGCAAGCAGTCGAAGTCAAAATGGAACCTCGATACCGATGTTAGCACTCGATATCGACCTTTACAGTCGATTTCGAGTCTTCCAACAGAAACTGGAAAACGTACTTAATTTTTCGGAAAGGAAGTCCGAAGAACGTAGGATGCTTATGGAAGTATGGACAGAATAAAAACACAAACTTTTTATATAAATTCAATAAATTAAAATCTTCCAAAGCCAGGGATTAATGCCACAACGATAACAATGCAAGTCTTATGCTAGAGTTATGAATTTTAATGTCTTTCCGTCAAATAACTTTGGTTACCAACACTTAGGTGATTAGAGGCTCTCACATAAAACCTAAGAGTCACTATCCAATTTCATGACAAATTCAAATTCACAATATGGTTGGCTTTCGCTTCAATAATGCAAATAATGAATCTTCTCAACTTTCGCAAAGGATCATGCATAGGATAGAAGACGGAATCGCATAAAAATCATACCTTTCATGCACTAACTTACATTGCTATCGTCAGGCTCACCTCGACCCTAGAAGTGGGTTGACTACTCGCGCTTCATCATTGAACTCGCTTCACCACCCCACTCGGCCTCTCTCTCTCTCTTTCTCTAACTATTCTCTGCGATCTATGTGTTTGAATGCTTCAAAACTGAATTCTCTGTGCTTGGATGAATAAATTCAGCCCTAATGGCCTCTAATTATAGATCTCAAACCTCGCTACCCAAGGATTCGAAAACCTATCTTTATTCCTAAGATAAACTAAATTAATGTAAAACAACTAATTTACTTGGGTAAAACTCAAAAGCTGATAAGTCTGGTGCTTTATGATAGAAGATCTCAACTTTTGGAAAATCTCGAACGCTTCGGATAGAATTGTATCAACAATAGTGTTAGATCTCTTCTGCAGCAATGGTCGATATCGACCTTGATCATCGAAATCGACCCCCTCTTCTTCTTATCTCGAGCAGTCCTACTCGACCTCGGATTAGCTCTCGACTTCTATCTTTATCCATGATTCAGGCCACTCGATATCGACCTTCAGACATCGATATCAACCTAGTTGTGTCGCCATACTCTGTTTCTGCTCTACTCGATTCCTGGTACTCTGTTTCACTCGATATCGAGTCTATATGTCGATTTCGACCCTTCAGTAGACTTCGAGTTCTTTTTCCGCACTTCTTCACTTGTCCAAATTCGTCCATTTTCGTTTCGATTCTTGCAAAAATAACATAAAAACTCGTGTAGACCTCTATATTTGACAAATAAGCATAAACTACACTAATCCTATGATTTCCCAACCAATATGCATGCAAATAATGTCAAAATGGACATAAATGTGCGTAGAAAATATTGCAATTTGCGCGCACATCAAACACCCCATACTTAAGCTTGCTTGTCCCAAAGCAATACTTTTACTGGTCATTCAGGGGAAGAAAGTAAACCCTCAACATCATAGATTCATTCTTATATGTCCCTACACTCAATTGACATCCTCGAAAAGGTACTAATGTCAACCAAATCCATGCCAGTGAATAAAAGCAACACCATACTCACAAAAGGAGGTTTATATGCATAAAACAATTTTAGGCAACATAGCATTAATAATCAAGAGGACTTTTTCAAGCTATAGAGAAGTAGATTGGTAAAAGGCTAAAGGTGGGCTAATTTTTGGCCATGTGGTGCTAAATCCGGGGAAATAAACTTTCTTTCCAAAATCATTCCACATTCCTTCTTCATAATGTTTCTCACCTTTCACTCATCGCTCAATGCTTTTTTCACTATAATGTTTTTACCTCTCTATCCTTAGCACTGCCTTCTCACGAGTCGCAAACATGCGTGTCATGAATGGCCCCGAATACTTAGTACTTCGGACTCCTCACCTTGTGTCCCATCTCGCTGAACTAACATCTCAACGAGCAGGGTCGACCTACCTTTATCTCCTATGGTGATCGGATTTTTTCTCACTCAGTAAATTTTCCATATCTCAAAATTCTTTCATTCCTGCCAACAACTTCATAAATATGCACAAACTCCATATATAAACTCCAAATATGACATCCATTCTCAAACTTGTCCCCGGATAGGGTATAATGTATAAAAAATGGGCAATATGTAATGTATTGTGGAGCAATAATAATATAAGGCTACTATATGGCTTGTGTATTGCAAATATGCATAGGTAAGGCTAGGGTATGAACTTTAGCACATGTATGGAAATTATAAAGTCCTCCATCATCTTATCATGCATATGTGAAAAGCAACTTCAAATTTTACCTCACTTTCATGGTTTTCTCTAAAAAAATTGCACTTCATTGTGACTTCCCTTAACTAGACAATTACATGTTATATCTCTAATGAATCTACTTTTGCATCGTCGAGTTCCTTAATAGCTTCCATGACTCTATTTCTTTATTTTCAAAATTTTTGATGGGGGTCATTTTTCTCTCTCTTTTTTCTGAAATTTAAAACATACTAAAGATAAATATGATATACTTAAAGATAAACTATGTTTGAGTATGCATAAACATGTAAAAACTATGCAATAACTATGAAGGATTTTAAAAAATGCTCAGAATATGCTAAGAAAATGCAAGTAATATGTAAGTAAGCTTTTCCCCCACCCCATAAATAAAGATTACAGTGTCCTCACTGTATAAGAACTAGCGTTAAGAAAGAAACTTACTAAAACTTCACGAAAATCAGGAATTGAAGACGTCTACAATGGTGGTCGATATCGGCCATACCAGTCGATATCGACTAGTTACCTTGATTTCTGGTTCAAGCTTCAGGGTGATCCGGCCTCGACCACAAGCTATATGAATCGACCATTTGGGTCGATATCGAGCTTCTTACTCGATTTCGATGTCTCTTTTGCTCTCCTTCTTCTTCCTGAAACTTGTTAGAAAATAAAAAAAAAACAAAACCAAAGCAAAGAAAAATTAATGTCTAATGTCTCAAAACAAACCAACAATGTCAAAAACCTAAACTAATTGTCGCGTTACACGCTCTAGACTTTTAAAGTCGCTAGGCTGACTTCTTCCTTTCCGCTCTCTTGGCGGCATCTGCAGAGCCCATGTAGCCTGGGCCTCAAATAGAACTCCTTTCTTGTCTCTCAGCTGCATCCCGCCTGGATGGATTTGGTTCACAGTAAATGGTCCCATCCTCTTATCTTTGAATCTACTAGGGAACCAATGCTCCTATGATTTGGAGACATACACCTTATCTCCTACTTCATAGTGGATCGAATCAACATTGGATACCATGCACAAGCACACATACCAAGGCAAACCTCTTCCAAAAAGTGATAAATCTTTAATTGAAATCGAAAAAGAGGAATCCGTACCTTGGCTCACCTTTTCGGAGCTTTTTTCTGTCTCATGGTCGGGTCAATATCAATCAGCAGTACTCGATATCGAGCTCTATTGTGCTCCTATAGGTCTTGTCGATTTGGAGGGTTTCTACTCGATCTGGTCAGGTCGATGTCGACCTTCTGTGCTCGATATCGAGGTTTCTCCTCCTTCTTTCTCAGCTTGTGGGGCAGTCGATTTCGACATAGGTTTCTGGTCGATATCCACCTGTGTGATCTATTTCGATGTCGCTCCTCCTATGTTGACCCCATACTTATAACCTGGCACAGAAGCTTGAACTTCGTTAGTCGATATTGACTTACCTGGGTCGATTTTGAGTGGCTTTTTGGCTCCTTTGTTCAAGATTGCCACAACTTCCTCCACTTGGGCTTCAATGGCCCTCTTTTCAAGCTCCTCGGGTGTCATATTCCTTACCTTGGCTTCCCCACATGTGATGTAGACACCTTTGATTGAATTTATCTCCATTGGCCCTTCATTCTTGCTTACCGTCTTGTTGAAAGCGTACTCTATCACTTTGTCTCTAATTATGAATGAGAGCAATCTTTTCTTCACGCTAATGTTGGCATCGATGGTTGCTAAAAACGGCCTACCTAAAATAGTGGAAGAAGCAGGGTCCTCTGCCATATCAACAACTAAAAAGTCAACAGGGACAAAGAACTTACCTACTTGCACTGGCACATCATCTATCATCCCTGTTGGAATCACTACCGTGTTGTTCGCCATGTAAAGCTTTGCATTCACAAGCTCTAGGGGACCTATCTTTATCTTGTGTCATATGGTTAGTGGCATCATGCTAACACTAGCGCCCAAATCAACTAAAGCATTAAAGCGATATTGACCTAAGCCTATGAAGGTTCGATAATGTAAAACAAAGTAATATAGAAATACTCTAGAAGGGGGGTTGAATAGAGTATGCCGGTTTTTCGCAGATTATCAAGACTTTTGAAGCTCGTGCAAAATCCTTTGAGATTAGACTTAGTCTTTTCTCTGAAAACCTGAATCACAAAGTTAAACAGTAGAACCAAGTGCGGAAATAAGGTAAAGCAATAAGTAAAGGACTCGATGATTTGTTTACGAGGTTCGGCACGAACTTGGCCTATGTCCCCGCCTAGGGTTCTTCCACAACCCTAGGATTCAACCGGCTTTTATTGATTCACAAGACTTAGGATCCTAGTAGCTCCCCGAGAAGCCTCTCTCCTATACAACTGCAATCTAGTCAACTCACGTTCCCTTGGAGTCCTAGACCAATCTAGAAGAGCCCCACCTCTCTATGCTATCTACTACAATCCTCTTACACTTAGTGAATCAATCGCCTAGTGTCTACTTCCTGAGTTACAAACTCTTGAGTATAACACTCTCTCGAAATATATCCTATAAGCTCACAGTGTAACTCTCAAATGCTTTGAAATGAAATAACAGACTCTTAAGGACTAACAGAGAGCACACGAAGAAGACAGATCTCGCTTGAAGGCTTGAGTGTATGAAAGCTTGTGTTCAACGGGTGTGTAGCTGTCTTCTTCTTCCTTTTCTTTTTATTGAAACAAATCGGCGCCTAAGAATCTTCACCAACGACTAGAGAGGATCATGGCTTGAGCTGGATCTTCTATCTTTGGAAACTTTCGGAGGCCGTGATCTTCCGATTTGAATCTTCTCAATATACAACATAAGGAAGGAAATAATATTCGAAAATAATTCCTGAAAGGTTAGTGTATATATAATAATATAATGGAAGCATATAATAAAATAATATTCGAACATAATATCATATAAAACAGGTTTTGTGTTTCATCAATACTGTTAAAGCTTCAAGACCTTTGACACAAACAGACTGTCAAGGCCTTTGAAACTTATTCCGATTTTCATCAAGGGAGTGGAGTTATCAATCTCCTCCTTGATGAAAGACAAAACCTGTGCATCCCTGCAACTTATTCAAGCATATATAATATAAGTAAAATCGGACTAAGTACCTGCATGGGTTAGACAAATGTTGGATCAAAATTTTAAAGCAAGAAGACCATCCAACTGAAAATAAAACCAGGGTCTTCCAAGACCTTTAAATCGCAACAGTTTTAAAAAGTCTAACACCACCACAGATCATCTCCCCCTTTTTGTCTTTCAACAAAGGGAGGAGGTAAAACAGTCACCAAAAGTTTTGAAACAGTTTCCAAAAACCAGCAATGTTTCAGATTCAGAGTTAGGGTACGGTAGGATAGGGTTAAGCTTCATCGTCCGGAGCATCATCAGTGAACTGCGACCACAGACCTTGCAACAGCTTGGTTACCCTGCTCATCTCCGTCATAAACCCCTTGTGCAGCTCCTTGATATACAGGCGAACTTCCTCCAAGCCCAACTCCAGGTTGTCCATGCGTTCATCAATGACTGAGGCAGTGGGAAGAGCTTTTGAAGGAGAGGCAAGACTCCAAGTCCCTTGGGGGGAACGAGTGATGCCAATCTTTTCAAGGCTCTTGGAGTCGAACTTAACCATATGACGCTGCTGTTCTTCATTTTTAAAATCGATTCCAGAAGCTTTGAAGATTTGGGTCAAAAGGGTAGCGAAGGGGAGGGGGGTTCCTTTCCTGGCTTTTCTAGTGTGAGCCATGGATCCTAAAATGGTGTTGGCCAGATCAAGATCAAGGCCATTGAGGATTCGGTAAAGTAGGATCATGGAATTGTCGGTTAGGAGAGAGCCAGAGTTTAGACGAGGTAAGAGGCAACGCACAATGATGTTAAATATGATATTTGCCTCTAGGGTAAGGGATGAGTGGGTTAGCTGCTTTGAGGTGTTGGTAGATGCCTCGGGTAGAAGATATTTGGATCGGGCAAGGGTCATGCAGTCTTCTTTAGAGGGGTTTTCTTGAGAGGGTGGACAAGGGCTAGGAAGGCCAAGGAAATCAGCGAAGTCAAAAGAGCTGAAAGAGATTCTAACTCCCTTGACGACAGATTCCAAGAACCAACCATCGTCAGTGTGTTTGGCTTTGAGATTGATATAGAACAGGCGGGTGAGTTGGGGATAATAGACGGTTTCAAGATTGAGAAGGGTCAAGGCTGGGGATTTTTTAAGGATAGCAATGCATGGTAAATTCAAAGCTTCAAAGAATGCAATATCTAAAAAATCAGAACAGCAGATCCTACGAGTTCGAAACTCATCTACCCACTTACCATCCATTTCAGCATTTTCAAACCATGAAGAGGGGAGGGATTGATTTACCTGAATGAGAGCGGGAGGATCAGCGTTCTTCCTTCTAGCCTGTGTTGGAGCAGACCTCTTGGCAGGCGCCTCAAGGCTTTTGAGGGTGCCCTTCCTGGTGCGCTTGGGAGGAGGAGGCTTGGCTGTAGAGGCTTTCCGCTTCTTTGGAGATGGGGGAGGAGGAGGAGGAGAAGGAGAGGGAGCATGCTCGGGCTCCTCTTCCTCTTCTTCCTCTGACCCCGAGTCCTCACCGGACCTTTCAGCGTTGTCTCCATCGGTATCCTCCTCGTCCTCTCCGGATTCGTCTTGCTCCTCGTCTTCTTCCTCAGGCTCCTCTTTAGAAGGAACCTTCTTGAGAGCCTCCGCCTCAGCTTCCTTCCGGATTCTCTCAGCTTCCTCCTCGACCAACTTCCTTGCAAGCTCGGCCTCCTCCTCGGCCTTTTTCTTCCTCAAAGCTTCTTCTTCGGCTTCCTTGGCTGCATCCTTTTCTAGAATAGCATCAAGATCCTCCTCTTCTTCTTCCTCATCCACCTCCTCAGCGATGACCTTCTTTTTCCCTTTCTGCTTCGCACTGAGAGGCTTCTTAGCAGAGCGTTTTTGAGAGCCCTTGGTTACTGTAGTCGTGCTCTCAGTGATGGTGCTCTGGACAGTAGCAGGGACGATGGCTTGAGGAGTGGGTTCAGGTGTAGGAGAAGTAGCAGTGTCCTGGCGTCCCTTGGGGGTGGCGCCAAGTCTTTTGGGTATGGAAGCTTTCTTTGATTTGGGAGCCATGTAGGTATTCGGCTAGGGTTTCGGATAGTTTGAGAGATTGGAGAGGGAGAACTGGAAGAGTTTTGGGTAGATCTGAGGTTATGTGGTAATCGAGAGGGGTTAGGGTTTTAAATAGGAGAGATTTGAGTGATGGGACGGGGTTTAGGTTTCCAATGTAAGTAATGATAACATTGCCAATTTGAAAAATATTTCAATTCAAAAATCAAATCTTCTCTTAACCATTTTAGAATAGGAGGGAAATAACCGAAAATATTTTATTCCAAAAATATCTCTACGGATAAAATATGTGACATAAATAAACTATTTTGAAATCCGATGAAAATAATACTTGATCAAATATCTAAAAAGATATTAACCAAATATATACGATCTGATATCTGTTTTCTATCATTCAGTTCACAAACCTTGACATAAAACTCAAGGGTCTTGACACTGAGTAGAATTTATCTTTCGTTAAAGGGAAAGCTCCCCCTACGAAAGTGCATCCTTGTTAAGCATCCCGATCTCTCGTCTAATGAAGGTGAACCTGTCCTCTGCCAAAGGCTTAGTAAAAATGTCAGCCCATTGATAATCAGTTGAAATAAAGGAAATGGACACATCACCTTTTTCGACGTGGTCTCTAATGAAATGATGCCTTACATCAATATGTTTGGTCCTTGAATGCTGAACAGGATTCTTTGTAATGGAGATGGCACTTGTATTGTCACACTTAATGGGAATGCCTTTGAGGTTGATGCCAAGATCTCGCATTTGTTGAGCTATCCAAAGGATTTGGGAGCATCATGCTCCAGCTGCTATGTATTCGGCTTCTGCAGTGGATAGGGCAACTGAGTTTTGTTTCTTAGAATGCCAACTGATCAAAGATGCTCCTAAGAATTGGCAACATCCTGATGTGCTCTTCCTATCCACCTTATAGCCTGCGAAATCTGCATCAGAATACCCGATTAATGTGAAATCTTTTTGCTTTGGGTACCTTAGTCCAAGCTCCTTAGTGCCATTGAGATATCGAAAGATCCTCTTCACAGCCACGAGGTGAGATTCTTTAGGATCAGCTTGAAACCTAGCACACATGCAAACACTAAACATGATGTCAGGTCTACTAGTTGTAAGATATAGTAAAGATCTAATCATTCCCCGATACTCCTTTTGATTGACACTCTTCCCAGTCTTGTCTTGATCTAGGGATAATGTTGAGCTCATGGGAGTCTTGGCTGCTTTGGATTGATCCATCTTGAACTTCTTCAAGAGATCCTTAGTGTACTTGCTTTGGTTGACAAAGATCCCTTTCTTGGATTGATGAACTTGTAATCCCAAGAAGAAATTGAGTTCACCCATCAAGCTCATCTCAAATTCACTGCACATGATGTCAGAAAATTCCTTGCACAAAGATGTGTTAGTAGCACCAAAAAATATATCATCAACATAAATTTGAATAACCAAAATGTCCTTTCCTTTGGTCTTGATAAAAAGAGTCTTGTCGATCAACCCCCTTTTAAAATCATTTTCTAAAAGATATTTTGACAAGCGCTCATACCAAGCTCTTGGGGCTTGTTTCAAACCATAAAGCGCTTTGTCAAGTTTATAAACGTGATTAGGAAATTCCAAACTTTCAAAGCCTGAGGGTTGAGCCACGTAAACTTCTTCTTCTAAGAAACCATTGAGAAAAGCACACTTGACATCCATTTGATATAGTTTTATGCCCATAAAAGATGCAAATGCTAATAATATGCGAATGGCTTCAAGCCTGGCTACGGGAGCAAAGGTCTCCTCGTAGTCAATACATTCCTCTTGATTGTAGCCTTGAGCAACAAGCCTTGCCTTGTTCCTCACGATCTTACCATTCTCATCTAGCTTGTTTCGAAATACCCATCGTGTGCCAATGACAGATTGATGCTTTGGCCTAGGCTTCAAGGTCCAGACTTTGTTCCTTTCAAATTCGTTAAGCTCACTTTGCATAGCAATGATCCAATCTGGCTCTTGAAGGGCCTCATCTACCTTCTTGGGTTCTATAAGAGAGACAAACGCGTGAAAAGCACAAAGATCTTTAAGTTTAGAATGAGTTTGAACACTAGAAGTAGGGTCAGAAATGATATCCTTTAATGAGTGTGATGAGGAGTATTTGAATTTTCTTTTGCTAGTCTCAGCTCCTTGATTCGTCACACCAGTAGGATTGATTTGTGGTACATCTGACTCCATAGTCCTTTTAGGTTCAGTTTCAGCAGTTTCTGACATTTCAACACTGTTGGATTGGACACCAAGGGCTTTGGACGAATCTTCAACACCTTAGGCCAATTCTTCAGTGTTGAGAATCTGTTCCTGCATGTTCCTCTTCTCTGTGTTCTTGGTAGCAGCATCATCACCTTCCTTGTTCTCCGCATGGATGTTAAGATCTATATCTTCATCACTTTGAAGTCCTTCTCAGGTATTCCTCTTACAAGCCCTTTGGACACAAGCTTCTGTAGTGTATGTGGACTCACATGACCGAGTCGCCTGTGCCAGAGCTTTGGATCGTCCGTCAAAGCTTTTAGACAGGTTAAGCTTCCTTGTGCCACTTGATCAGCATTCACAGTGTATATATTGTTGTAACGATATGCAGTTAGTATAACTTCACCTGTATCTTCTCTGCACACTAGACATCTTTTCTTGTTAAATCTGATATTATTGCCACTATCACATAATTGAAAAACACTAAGCAAATTATACTTTAAACCATTCACAAGATAGACATTTTTAATACTATGGTTGGAATCACTCCCAACGCTACCAATACCAACGATGTCACACTTTCCTTTGTCACCAAGAGTGATTGTTCCTGTGGATTGCTCCTTTAGATCATGAAAGAGAGACCTCTTCCCACTCATATGCCTCGAGCATCCACTATCAATAATCCATTTTTGCTCCTTCACCTTGGTGATCTCCTGCAAAACAAACATCAACCTTTGTGGCTACACCAATAAGCAAATTTGGATCCATTATTGGGATAGACCATATTTGGTAAAATAGTGACTTTTGGGACCCAAACTTGTGTTATCCGTTCTTTTCTCAAATGAACAGGGAATGTATTGCGAATGATATATGGATCCTTTCTTCTATAGGGGCAAGTCTCTTTTACATGTCCCTTTCGAGCACAATGGTGACATATAGGAGAGGTTCTGCTTCCTTTTGCCTTTACAAAGGTGGTAATGTGCTGCTTCTTTAAAAACCTTGGATTGTAACCAATACCACTTTTGTTTAGAGAACTTTGTTGCTCACCCAACATCCTATCAAGAGTGCCTTTGGATTTGGTAAAACTTATGAGGGTTGTCTGTTGGTCTTGAATCTTATTATTCAGGGAGATCTTCTCGTTCTCTAAGTCATGATGTTCACTTCTCAGAGACGAGAGATCTTGCTTGAGTTCAGATTTCTCTGAGTCAAGAGTCTTGACTTTAATGTCAAGACCTAAATAAGAAGCTTCAAGACTTTTGACCCTCATAGACAGATCCTCAATGGTTCTTTCCTGGTCCACAGTTCTCTTAATAAGAATGTTAGTTTGGGCAATAAGTTTCTCTTCATTGGCAATCATATTAGAAAGGAATTCCGATAATACCTCTTTTGGACTTGCCATAAGTTCTCTTACGGTTACCTCAAGCTTCTCATCGTGAGATTCATCTCCTGATGCCATAAGACAGACATTGGCCTTCTCATCGTCGGAGTCGGAGTCAGAATCGCTCCAAGTTGCCACCATGGCTTTCTTTTTCCATCTATCACCCTTCTTGGACTGGCTCTTCGTCTTTTGAGGGCAGTCTTTCACAAGATGATCTGTTTCACCACATTCAAAACAAGACAACGGTTTAGTCTTCTTATCATTTTTGTTGTATTGAGACTTACCTCGGAATTTAGAAGACTCTGATCCATCCTTGTTATTGAATTGTTTCTTCATTTTGAGGATTCGAGCAAGGCCTCTTGTGATAAGAGCAAAAGGATCATCCTCATCGTCATCCTCATCTTCGGAATCAGATTCATCTTTGTTGTCATCCTTCTTAGATTTGAGCGCCAAATTCTTAGTGCTTGTTGGAAGTTCTCCATCGTCTTCATTAAGGATCATCTCATGCGTGATCAGTTTCCCAAGCAGGTCATCAAGAGGCAGAGTAGTGAGGTCTTGGGCTTCCTCTATAGCTGTTACTTTAGGACCCCACTTTTCTTTTGGGAGACACCTCAATATCTTCCTTACTTTCTCAACGTTTGTAAAGCTCTTGCCGAGAGAGTCAAGGCTGTTGGTGATTTCTGTGAATCGTGTGAACATGACCTTGATAGACTCATCAAGCTTCATCTTGAAAAGTTCATACTTTCGAAGGAATATGCTGATCTTGGTGTCCTTCACTTGGCTGGTTCCCTCATAGGTGACGACCAACTTGTCCCAAATCTCTTTAGCTGACCTACAAGATGAAATACGGTTAAACTCATCAGTGCTAAGACCACAATAAAGTAAGTTAATAGCCCTGTAGTTTTTGGAGACGAGTTCAAGATCCGCTTGGATGTATTCAGACTCCTTCTTTGCGACTTTGGTTCCATTTGGTCCATCTTTCTCTGGAATCTTTGGCCCATTCTCTATAATGTTCCAAAGTTCTAGATGTTGGTCTATGATGAACATCTTCATCAATGATCTCCAGTGGACAAAGTTGTTTCCTACAAAGAGTGGTGGTCTGCTGGTAGACCTTCCCTGTGCAAATCCTCCGCTTGCTTCACCAGACATGATCGAAAACTCACAAGATTGTTAGATCAAAAGCAGTGAGTAAAGCTCTGATACCAATTGAAGGTTCGATAATGTAAAACAAAGTAATATAGAAATACTCTAGAAGCTGGGTTGAATAGAGTATGCCGGTTTTTCGCAAATTATCAAGACTTTTGAAGCTCGTGCAAAATCCTTTGAGATTAGAATTAGTCTTTTCTCTGAAAACCTGAATCACAAAGTTAAACAGTAGAACCAAGTGCGGAAATAAGGTAAAGCAATAAGTAAAGGACTCGATGAGTTGTTTACGAGGTTCGGCACGAACTTGGCCTACGTCCCCGCCTAGGGTTCTTCCACAACCCTAGGATTCAACCGACTTTTATTGATTCACAAGACTTAGGATCCTAGTAGCTCCCCGAGAAGCCTCTCTCCTATACAATTGCAATCTAGTCAACTCACGTTCCCTTGGAGTCCTAGACTAATCTAGAAGAGCCCCACCTCTCTATGCTATCTAGTACAATCCTCTTACACTTAGTGAATCAATCGCCTAGTGTCTACTTCCTGAGTTACAAACGCTTGAGTATAACACTCTCTCGAAATATATCCTATAAGCTCACAGTGTAACTCTCAAATGCTTTGAAATGAAATAACATACTCTTAAGGACTAGTAGAGAGCACACGAAGAAGACAGATCTCGCTTGAAGGCTTGAGTGTATGAAAGCTTGTGTTCAACGGGTGTGTAGCTGTCTTCTTCTTCCTTTTCTTTTTATTGAAACAAATCGGCGCCTAAGAATCTTCACCAACGGCTAGAGAGGATCATGGCTTGAGCTGGATCTTCTATCTTTGGAAACTTTCGGAGGCCATGATCTTCCGATTTGAATCTTCTCAATATACAACATAAGGAAGGAAATAATATTCGAAAATACTTCCTGAAAGGTTAGTGTATATATAATAATATAATGGAAGCATATAATAAAATAATATTCGAACATAATATCATATAAAACAGGTTTTGTGTTTCATCAATACTGTTAAAGCTTCAAGACCTTTGACACAAACAGACTGTCAAGGCCTTTGAAACTTATTCCGATTTTCATCAAGGGAGTGGAGTTATCAGCCTATAGCGATAGAAAACTTCCCTGGGTCCGCCCTTTTTTTCCGGTAGCTCCAATCTGTTGCATTCCTTTGCGATCTCAGCAATCGATCGCTTCTTATCCAATATGTCCTTAAGGAACCTCACATATGATGGCATCTCATGAAGTGCTTCGGTGAATGGAATTGAAATGTTGAGCCCTAGAAGCATCTTCACGAATCGCTGAAACTTCTTTTCTGCCGGGTCCTTAACAATTTTCTTTGATGGGAATGGTAACACCACTTTCTTCTCTACGATTGGAGTTGAGTCGACATCGACTGGATGAGGGTCGATATCGACTGGAGGAGTCGATTTCTGTGGTGATTCAGTATTTGTGTCGACATTGAGGACAGTGGGGTCGACATCGATGTCACCCTGGTCGATATTGACTAGGTTGGTCGATATCGACGTGTCTTCTAGGCCTTTCTCCTCCGCTTTTTGATCGGGCTTTCGCAATTGACGCCCACTCCTTAGATTCATGGCCGCTATGTGTCCAGTAGTTTTGCCCTTTTGATTGGGCACAGTTGATCCAAGCAGCGATCCTGACGGTTTGGGTATTTTTTCAGCCAATTGACCCATTTGGGTCTCCATGTTCCGCTTCCTAACGTCGATCTCCCAAAGCCTAGAGTTGATGCCCTGCAGTTGAGTATGAACGGAGTTGTTGGCTTGTTTGAACTCAGCGTGGTTCCTCTGCATCTCATCAAGAATGATCTGCAGGTCATCCTTCCTTGTTTCCCGCTCAGGGTGCCCTGGTGCTCTATATGGTGGGGGATCCCTTTGATGATAGAATCGTTGATCTCCCCAATACTGCTGATTTCCCCCTCCATAGGGGCCTCCCGTACATTTGGCTTCCTCATGTTGCTCCGCCATAGATACTTGCTCAAGATGTGGGTAGGCACTAGTGTTATGCCTTATTGAGCCACATTCCTTACAAGCTTGATTGTTGCTGAGGAACCTAACTTGCTTTTTAAGGCGGCGTGTCTAATAGTTGTGGAATTATTGCCACACATCCGGATCAATCTCTTTTGGAGGCTCATAAAGTGGCATAGATGGGGCAGGCCTTGAGTCATAGGCCGCAGCAGTCCCATATGTGTTATCAAAGTTAATCAGCCTATCAATCGTCTCCCAGGCCTCCGTTAGTGTAAGCTCAATGTACCGATAGGATGTGTATGAGTTGATTCTCTCCTTATACGGCGCATCAAGAGAGTTGTAGAATATCTCTTGGATGACATATGGTAATTACCCATGCATCGGGCATGATCTCAGCAAGTCCTTAAAACGCTCCCACGCTTGTGCCAATGTCTCACCAGGCTTTTGTTTGAAAGCCCTGATCCCTTGCCGCAGCATCGCCATTTTAGATGGAGGAAAAAACTTGTTTAGGAACGCATCCTTCAACTCTGCCCATGTCCTCAGCGAGCGTGGATCCAAACTCTCTAGCCGTTGCAATGCTTTCCCTGCCAAAGACCATCGAAAGGACTTTAGTCTAACATACTCTAAATTCACACCATCAGTAATAGTTTCACATAAATCCATGAAAGTAGAGATATGTTGAAAGGAGCATTCATTAGGTCTTCCTTCAAAAGTGTTTCTTTTTATCTCAGATAGGATGTTTATTTTAATTTCATAATTTGAAGGAGGAATTAAAATAGCGGATTCAGGAACATGTAGTGGCGGATGCATGTATTACATCGCCGTTTGTGGATACTGATTGATCCGCTCTTGGGCTTGTCTGTACGCATCCTCCTCTCTATCAGCGCGGGCTCGCTCTGCAGCAGCGGCGGCCCTTTCAGCAGCGATTGTAGCGTTGTAGTCCTTTATCTCTTTCCACAACCGCTCAATGGTCTGAGCCTATGTCTCGTTATTCGCCATGATTTGAATAGCTCGGTTTTGAAGGTGGAAGTAACATTCGGGCTCGTCAAGACTCTCTAAGATAGGTTCGCGATCAGAGCGCCGCTTAAACCTGCAAAATAAGCACTAAAAGAAGATCGTGAGTAAACTTAGGTGGCGATTGATTGCCTCCCCGGCAACGGCGCCCATTTGTTCGTTTAGGGGAGGGATATCCGCTTAAATAAAATATTCAAATAAATCTCAAACTAAGCTAACTACCTTATCCAGGCAAATAAATACAAGAATCCCTCCCGATGTAGTGGTAGGGTAATTCAGGATCGAATCCACGAGGAGGTATGTCAGCGCTTCCTAAGTTGCAATCACGATCAAGTTCCGACTCTAGGAGACACTCGATATTGAGCTGTCTGGTCGATATCGACCTCAGTTTTGGTCGATTTCCAGTAAAGTTCCTGCAGAAGACAGAAGCAAGCAGTCGACGTCGAGATGGAACCTCGATATCGATGTTAGCACTCGATTTCAGCCTTTACATTCGATTTCGAGTCTTCCAAAAAAAAACTGTAAAATGTACTTAATTTGTCGGAAAGGAAGTCCGAAGAACGTAGGATGGTTATGGAAGTATGGAAAAAATAAAAACATAAACTTTTTATATAAATTCAATAAAGTAAAATCTTCCAAAGCCGGGGATTAATGCCACAACGAAAACAATGCAAGTCTTATTCCATAGTTATGAATTTTAATGTCTTTCCGTCAAATAACTTTCGTTACCGACAGTTAGGTGATTAGAGGCTCTCGCATAAAACCTAAGAGATACTATCCAATTTCATAACAAATTCAAATTCAGAATATGATTGGCTTTCGCTTCAATAATGCAAATAATGAATCTCCTCAACTTTCGCAAAGGATCATGCATAGGATAGAAGACAGAATCGCATAAAAATCATACATTTGATTCAGTAACTAACATTTCTATCGTCGGGCTCACCCCGACCCTAGAAGTGGGTTGACTACTCGTGCTTCATCATTGAACTCATAATCATCATGTAAAAGAAACTACTTTGTATTGATTGTAAAAGAAAGAAAGTACACCGAACAAAGCCACTCCTCTCTCGCTTCACCACCCCACTCGGCCTCTCTCTCTCTCTTTCTCTAACTATTCTTTGCGATCTATGTGTTTGAATGCTTGAAAACTGAATTCTCTGTGCTTGGATGAATAAACTCAGCCCTAATGGCCTCTAATTAAAGATCTCAAACCTCGCTATCCAAGGATTCTAAAACCTATCTTTATTCCTAAGATAAACTAAATTAAAGTAAAACAACTAAATTACTTGGGTAAAATTCAAAAGCTGATAAGTCTGGTGCTTAATGATAGAAGATCTCGACTTTTGGATAATCTCGAACGCTTCGGATATAATTATATCAACAATCGTGTCAGATCTCTTCTACAGCAGTGGTCGATATCAACCTTGATCATCGAAATCGACCCCCTCTTCTTCTTATCTCGAGCAGTCCTACTCGACCTCGGATTGGCACTCGACTTATATCTTTATCCTCGATTCAGGCCACTCGATATCGTCCTTCAGACATCGATATCGACCTAGTTGTGTCGACATGCTCTGTTTCTGCTCTTCTCGATTCCTGGTACTCTGTTTCACTCGATGTCGAGTCTATATGTCGATTTTAACCCTTCAGAAGACTTCGAGTTCTTTTTCCGCTCTTCTGCACTTGTCCAATTTCGTCCATTTTCATTCCAATTCCAGCAAAATAACATAAAAACTCTAGACCTCTATATTTGACAAATAAGCATAAACTACACTAATCGCATGATTTCCCAACCAATATGCATGCAAATAATGTCAAAATGGACATAAATGTGCATAGAAAATATGGCAATTTGCGCGCACATCAAGCTTAAAAGTATGATCTTGGAGCATATGAAGGCTAAGGAAGGAGAACCAAAGGAGAAAGGAAGCACAACATCGAAGCTGAGAGGAACAAAGATATTTTTGGGACTGCCGCCCGCCGCTTTTCAACCGGCGCCCGCCGTTGCCGCGTGTTCAGCAATTGGTGATTTTAGTCTGAATATTCTATTATATTATTATATTAGTATTTTATTCCCTAGGGTTTAGGCACAACTCTATTTAGGTTATTCAGCCATATTTGATAAGAGTAAAAGAGAGAGAGATGATAGTAGTTCTATGCCATGTGAGTTACATTATAGAGAGATGAGCGTTACTTTGGCTATGAGTTGCTAAACTCATAGTTTCGCCTGTGATTCGAAGACATGGTTGAATGAATTGTGAGGATTTGATTTCAATTAGTTATTTATAATTATATTTATCCTCTTATTCTTATTGATATGAATTTGTGTTCCTTTCTATTATTGATCACCATGTTAGGAATTGCATCTAGATTATGAATCCGTTGTTGGTTTCTTGATAGCAGATGAAGTCATTCATTTAGTGATATTTCTATGCCTTTGTAGTGGATGATTTCAATTGATCTATATCGAGTAGATGTTTGTAGGGCCGAGTGGGATATTCCCTTGTCTTCTATTTGCATTGAATTGATATGCCAATTGGCCTAATAACTTGAACCTTTAATGCTATTCTTTAGTGATACTGAATAAGAAGAATGTATCTTTGCGGATCAATCAACCTTAGTCAAGTCGACATATACATTATAAGTACTATTGAATCAATCCTAGGACCTTGAACCTCAACCATTGTCGAGAATTACAGGTGAAATGCCTTTCTATCTATTTATCATCATCATCATATTTAATTTATTTTGTCATCATATTGCTACAAACCATTTCTCTTTGTATTAGAAATCATTGTTAGGAAATAATCATTGCAATCGTTCTCTCTATGGGTTCGACTCTGGACTTTATCGCTTTACTAATCTATTAGTTTAAGCATTAAGTTAGGATATTATTACTATTTGAGAGAAGAGAAAGCTAACAACGTTCGCCGAATCACCTACAACACTGTCTTGGGAAAGGATAATGTAGTAAAGGTGTCTCTTGACTCTTGGAGTTGGCTATTTTGTCTCCTCCCAGGAATAAAAAAGGTTCTAGACTGAGGGAAGCTTTTTATACGATCTTTTAAGAAAGTCGTATCTTGCGAAGTCACTCTACAAATCATTTAGTGGCTTGATCACGTTTATTGCAATCAAATTAGGGATTTCATGGGAGGTTCTTATACCACTATAAGAGACTTTGAGCCTACTTAACCTTCAATCTTTATGAAGGATGAGATGCATAAGCGGAGAATTTCCCCCTTTCAAATGGATGGCCTACTCTCACCATCTATCCCTTTCAAGAAACATCCCGAATGGTCCCACGTAGCATGATTTCTTCGTACCTGCTGACAAAGAAGATGAGAGCGAACCTATGGAAAATCTGGTAGAGAAGGAAGGTCCCATGGAGACTTTCTCACACTATGAAGGAGAAAATTCTCAAGAAGTAAACATGAAGGACCTTGTGATCAACCAAGAAACATGATGGAATCACGTCATAGCCATTAACGAAGGGATTGGAGATTTAGAAACATCATTACAAGAAATTAAGAAAGACTTGAAGAACTTTCATCTAGAGTATCTCCACCATAATAAGCATCAAATCATGGCTTTTAGTGTGCGTACGAACATTATGTGTTCTAACACTCCAAATAGTAAATCTATACCTTTAACTAATAAAGATTATTAGAAGCAAATACATGTCGCTCCGTTATGTGCGGATATTTCACCATGTTTCATGCTTACATTTTAGTCTATTTTTATTCAATTATATAATTTTTGAATATTATGTATTTATTTATTGTAATGTTTATTCAATTATAAAATCATTATTTGTATTTTATTTAAATTTTATATATTTAAATTTTCTATTTTTAGTAATTTAATTTTGTTTGATTAAATTTTAAAATTAAAACTCGGAGAGTGGTTTAGTTGTCTGAATATGGTTCACTAGGTGTGGTTCAGCACCAATCACACACTTTGGTTCATCAAATATAGGGAGATAGGTTGAGCACAATGTTAACTAATATTGTGAAGTTGCATGTAAGACCTTTTCATTTTCATCGTTGAAATTGTTTGGTTCATTGGATTACGAGTAACTTGTTCAGCATATATACATAGACAGGGTTTGAAATAAAAAATTGTTTAATAATAGATAATAGTTCATTAACCATATTAAAAAGTGGTTCAGCATACGTAATAGATATTTGGTTCAGTAATCATAAAAGATTCAGTTTAGTATCGTTAAGCATATGTAATATATTTGTGTGTGTGGATTCACAAGGTCTTGAAGAAGAAAGTTGTCCTAATAGAGCAAATTCGTCGTGCTAAAATCAATGAATATTTAAATATGTAAATTACAACTCAGATCATAGAGTGGTTCATCAAATTCAAGAGAGATTGGTAATTTTATTTAAATTTAATATAATTAGTAATTTTAAAATTATAACTTAGAGGGTGGTTAAGTTATCTGAGTATGGTTCACTGGTTATGGTTCGGCATCAATATCATGGAGTGGTTTATCAAATTTAAGAGAGATTGGTTCAGTATCAATAATAGATATTGTTCAGCATATGATTCAAGTTTGTTAAAGTATCTTAACTTGTCATGGTTACGAGAGATTGGTTTACCATCAATATCAGATAGGGTTCAGCAAAATTGAGAGAGATTGGTTCAGCAAAAGAGAGTGGTTCAGTTATTTGAGGGATGGTTCACTGGTTGTGGTGCAATACCAGTATCATAGAGTGTGGTTCATTTATTTTTCATTGATTATGGTGTAGACATTAAAAAGTGGTTAAATAATTAACTGGTTTAGCACCAATATCATATAATGGTTCAGCAATTTTAATAGTGATGGGTTCAGCATCAATAACATATAGTGTTCAGCATATGATTACGAGAGTGCTTCAGCTAAATTAAGAGAGATCGGTTCAGCAAAAGTAAGAGAGATTGGTATGACTTGAACTATAAAATCAAAGAGTGGTTTCAAAAGAATAAATTGTGTCAATTACAATTTCTATTGTAAAATATGACTTGAACTATAAAATGAAATTATGTTATAACGTCTAACGAAATCAAAGAGCACCCTTATTGATTTCTTCCAGCTTTTTCTTCTCTGCTTGAATCTTTTTGTAGTTTCTGCTGTCATGGAAGACTAATTTGTTGCATTCTTTGCACAATCTTTTTGCCTTGTTCTTCTTCTTCTTTTCTATTGCCTTTTCTTTTCCCCTTTTAGTCTCTTTCCGCTTCCTTTGTTTCTAGCCTTTTTTGGTTCGTGGATGACAATCTGTTATGGTACCTTCACACCTACAAAATCTTCCATTAGCCTCTGTTTATCAACACCCTGATCATCTTCAGGAGCAACCTCTTTAAATGGGTCAGTATATTCAGCTATCAACTCCTAAAAATTCTTCAATTTCTCTTCATCTTGATCAATCAGGGCCAAACAATTATGCACCTTTGTCAGTATATCATTTCTCAATGCTTTATATGCATCAATCTGTTCACATTAGTGAACAATGGTTTCATCAATATTAAAAATGGGAGATAGTGCTTCTTTTTTCGTCCACCTCATCAAAACCAAATTCTCAAGTAGCTTCTTCACTCCCATATCTTTTAATACTTAGAAACCATGCCGACAAGGTAAACCCTCCCTCATAAACATAACACAACTACATTGTGTGTTATGATTATTGGGGTTATATTGCACCTCAAATGATGGTGTTCCTTGTCTATCCACATCTCTCAAGATAATCACATGTTTTTCCTCTGTTTCTGTAACATTAATTACATGGCACTTTGCTTGTAGCTGTAGCTATATTTTTCGGAAAGCATACAATGTAAATATTGATGCACAATATTTTTCAATATCCAAACCAGTCAACATATCAGGGGATTTGGTATGATCAGCAACATTCAGGAGAGTTTGTTGGTATCTTTGTGTATCAATAGCAGTATCAAGTGCATCATTAACTCTACCAAGCTGAGGAATCTATTTGTATATGTCTTGAAAAACTTGTTTTGAGACTCTCCAACAGATGTAGTTATCCCAACACACAGCTTAGTAGTATATGCTTACTGTAAGCTGGGATCCATGACTCTGATTTTGAAAATGTTTTTCAGAAAATCATTTTCTTTTAATGGATATTCTTCAATAACTGAGTTCCACATGGCCTCGAACACAGATGGTTCAGTTTCATCATTCCATACTGCTGCATCTAATTTAGTGCGGAAGTCTGGACATTTACTCAATATGGTGCCAACTTTTTCAGGAATTTCGGACATTATGTGCCACATGCAATATCTATGCTCTGTTGATGGAAAAACAAATTTAGCAGCAATTTTCATATCTGGATCCTGATCAAGTGATCAGTCACCAAAAGCTTTGGTTCACCAACCATTGCTATTTTGAAATTCTCCAACATCCATTCATATGAAGCTATATCTTCATTTACAATCAATCCTACAGCAAATGTCACACATTTATTGTGGTTGTCTATGCCACTTAATGGAGCAAAAACCATATTGTACTTGAAAAAATATGTGGTTCGGTGACACTACAGTAAGTGGTTCATCAATAAAAGTGTAATTGTTCAGTTTAATTTGACAAAGATTCAATAACAAACAAATATATACTTGGTTCAGAAGTGTAAGGATAGATAACAGGTGATTGTTCATCACACATAACAAAGAGTGGTTCAATATAGAAGTAAGAGATTGGTTCATCATACATAACAGATAGTGTTCAGAGTGGTTCAGTACAAATATGATAAAGTGGTTCAATGCACAGTACAATAGAGTGGTTCATCATATAAAAGAGTTAGGTGGTTCATTGCATATTCTTGGTTCAGTAATATATGGAAACATAACAGGTTAGTGTTCAGTAACTATATTATAGATTGGTTCATTGCACATTCTTGGTTCAGTAATATATGGAAACATAACAAGTTAGTGTTCAGTAACTATAATATATATTGGTTCAGTAACTATATTAAGAATGGTTCAACATAGGTAAAATATATTGGTTCAGCATCCATAAACAAGAATTGATACTGGATCCGCCTAAAATATCATATATAACAGATAGTGTTCAGTATCCTTACATATGCTAAAAAAGAATTGATTCATTCGGTGATTTAGTTCACAAATGATAGAGTGGTTCAGTACCTAGATGATAGAGTAGTTCATCATATAAAAGAGTTATTTGGTTCAGTACACAGATCAAAGAGTGGTTCAGTACACATATCATAGAGTGGTTCAGTACACAAATCATAGAGTGGTTCAGTAAACATATCATAAAGTGGTTCACTAATTTTAAGATAAATGGTCCAGTTCATATAACCATAAAATGGTTCACGTATTAAATAAAAATTTGGGCATGATTATTTACTTGTTTATTCTGTATGTAAAATCAAATATCACAACATCCCCAAAAAATGGAATAATTTTTCCTTGATACTGGATCCGCCCAAAATATCATGGTCAATTTGTCATCTTTGTCCACAACAAAGTTGTAATTAAAGCACTGCAGACCTCTTTCTTTGTTGTTAATCTATTTATCAACATCTGAGCATCAGAATCCTTCATAAAAGCCATTAAATCTCGCTTGAAATTCTTGAATTAGACAACAGTTGGGCCGCCCTCTGACTGTTTGCCCATCATTGGTTCATAAAGCTTGAATGCTTTAACAGTACCAATTTTTTATTGAGCACAATCCAATACAAACTTTCGATGGATCATGTCTAGCTTGAAGTTTGACTGTGCATACTTCCTTGCGATCCTATCCATAAGATCGTGTGTATAGCGTTCTTCAAATGCCTTCACCATATATTTCCCATACTTTGTTCTTTCAAACGCAAATCTAGCTTTACAACCACATCTATTAGAGACTATCTATTTTTTCCTTTTGAATTTGTACCTTTTTTCACACTTCTTTGTTGCAGACAATATATTTAACCCTGATAACAGATCCTCTTCTCATACACGTGTTGTTGCGTGTTTTAAGGCCACAAACTAAAGAATATCTCTCATACTTTTCTGTTGTTTCATTTATTGTATCAAAAACCATCCCAACAGTAGGTTTCAATTCTTCATCACACAGTGGCAGCCAATACTTTGTAGTTCCTGGTGAAATTTCCAAAACAAAATTCTTGTCTGTTGGGGGAGCACTCTCTGTTGTTGGTACGACTTGTGGTGTAATAATGTTTGATTTATCTGATACTTCATATAGAGTAGAGAGTGATTAGTTGGTTCAGCATTAATAGAGATATTGGTTCAGAAAGCATGTAATAGATTGTTTCAGCATTCATATCATACATATCATTAGATCGTATACATTAGAAGGTATGGTTCAGCGTATATGTCATACAGAGGTTCAGCATACATAACAGAAAATGGTTCAGCATCGTTATATAATAGATATTAGAACAATGCATGTATCAGAGATTTATTAAGCATAAATAATAGAGAATGGTTCACCATCATTACATAATAGAAAATAACAAATCATACTTTGGTTCAGTATACATAACAAAAAATGGTTCAGCACACATATCATACTTTGGTTCACCATAAGTAACTTGTGGTGGTTTATCACACATAACATAGTTTGGTTCAGTATACATAACAAAAAATGGTTCAGCACACGTATCATACTTTGGTTCACCATAAGTAACTTGTGGTGGTTTAGCACACATAACATAATTTGGTTCAGTATACATAACAAAAAATGGTTCAGCAGCACATGTGGTGGTTTAGCACACATATCATACTTCCGTTCACCATACGTAACTTGTGGTGGTTCAACATACATAGCACACATGTCATAGTTTGGTTCAGCATACATAAAAGAAAATGGTTCAGCACACATATGATAGAGTGATTTAGCATACGCAATGAAAGAAAGTAGTTGTGTAATTAAATTATCATGTAAGTATATGTTCGGTAAATGTTAAATATAGAAAAATATGAAATAATGTTATTTAGGCATAAAGGTAACTTGTAGAACAAGAAAAAGTAATTTTTTATTTATACCTTTCTCCATCGGAAAAATCTCACAAAAAATAGTATTCCATATCCGATTCGAGAAAATGAACAGAGGTTTTTGTGTGTTATGTATCAAATTTACTTCGATTGTCTTTGAACGAGAGAAAGTTATTACGAATGCTGAATCAAACTATATATGAGAGAGATTCAAAGAAAATTTTGAGAGAGATTCGAAGATTCGAAAAAATTTTGAGAAAGATTTGAAGATTCGAAGAAAATTTTGAGAGAGATTCGAAGATTAGGGATGAACGAGAGAGAAACAAAAAAAAAACAAAAAAGTTGTGTGTGTGAATGGGAGTATATATCAAGCGTGTGAGGTAAACGTGTTGTGCTAAGAGTGGGGGTAAAAAATATGCGCGTGGGGAGTGCCGAATTAAGCCAATAGAAATGTTTCTTTCGTTCTCATCGGTAGGGGTGTTCTCACCCGAACCCTACCCTATGTGTGTGTGTGTGCAGAATATTAAATAGGGCCCTAACACAGAATACCAAGCGGTATATCCATCTCCTACCACCGCCCCCCTTTCCGATAGGGTAGAGACTGGCTAGCTCATGAATGCATTCAATTTTATTTTAATTGGATCAAGCCCGTATTGAAGCCCAACCCAAGTATGCTTAACATAATCATCATATATGTGGTCTTGCGAAAAGAAAATAATAATGCTGGTAATAATAGAGGTGTAATTGTAGATATGTTGCCAACGACTCGAATGACTCAGGACGAACCCGATGGGACTGGGTCGTCCTATGACCCTAGCTAAGACTCTAGTTACTTCACATATAACGGTTGTTCTATTTACAAACGCATAAACAATAAGAATGCTCGTACGTTAATGCAATCTTAGCATGATACTACATGTCATGCTATTATGAAATGCGGCACCTAGTACATCATGCAATTATAAGAAGGGAAAGGTCTGATCAATTTGAGTAAACCCCGAGGGAACTTACCTAGCTAGCAGAACAGCAAAAGAAGAACCCGACATGCAGCAAGCACAATCAAATAGTATCACCTAGATACATAGCGGAATATATGAGTCTACATCTAAACTACTCAATCATTCATGGCACACACATCATTCAATCGCATAAGTAAGCACATCACATTTGCCATTCCATCATGTTCAATCACTCACCGAATCATAACACCTCATAAGACCACAATAATCTCCATAACTTACTTATCCAATTTCTCATGCTTATAAGATCATATCCTCGTATAACATCTCAACATGTATATAATATTTCGTAACACATTACTCATACGATAACACATTACTCGTACGATAATACCTTACTTCTATATCATGCCATTAGTCATTTCACACATGCTATTAGTCACACATATATAATTTTAGTCAACCAATCATATCATCATGCTAGTTAGTCACCGATCAAGTCTAATTCCCAAGTTAGCCTCGAAACCGTTTCGAAAGTCGAGTCAAATGTTAGGATCTCCGACTTTGAAATACTCTTGAAGTTTGTTTTCCAAAACCCGAGTCAAGTCATTAGATCAGTCATTTAAATCCCCAAAATCTTTGAATACAGTTCTTGAAAAATTTTCGACAAAACTTCTAGAAATAAGGGGTTAAAGCTCTCAGCCAAGGGGTGTCTCACCACGGCGAAAAGGGCTTTTGCCGCTGCGAGTCATCCCAACGAGCACCCCATGAGGAACAGGGGTGTCGCACTGTGAGAGACCCAACTCGCCCTTGCGAGAACCTCGTGCTTGAGAGAGTTGGGTCGTCGCCGCGAGGGGTCTCGCACCCGCGAAACTCCCTTTCGCGGCCGCGAGACTGGGAGCCCTAGGGCATCCCAGGTGATCTCGCTCGCCGCGGCAAAAAGGTCACATGTTGCGGCGAGTCAAAATCCTCAGGCCCTATTGTAACTCGCGGCCGCGAGTTTCTTCTCGCGTCGGCGAGTCCGGGCTTGAATATTTGATTTAAGCCCTTTTCCAGCCTCGTTTGTTTTAGTTAGTACTTCCCACTTTTTCTGGCTTGTTCCTTCTGGATCCCCTTGTTGAGTGAGTTGGGGAGGTGATAGGGAGGTTAAAGGTGGTAACTTAGGAAGTTTGGTGGTGAAATGAGAGAAAAAAGGACTTCTTACCCTTGATAGACCAAGAATGGACAAGGATGACTCCGAGTCCTTGATCTTGGTCTTTCGAGCTGCTAAACGGCTCCAAATTGACTTCTTGGACTCCAAGGGAGGATGAGGAAGCTATTGGGATTCTTTGCATTCAAGGTGGAAGAGAGGAGAAGTGGTGGGTAGTGTTTAGGGCTCTCGGCGCAAGGGGAAAAGGAGGAGGGAGAGGGCGGAGTTGGTGGTGGTTGTGAGGTAGTGGAGGCGGCCGAAACAATTAGGTATATATGCAATATTAGTCCTTTCTTAGTTTATATTCCTGAATTCATAACTGTTTTATCTTATATCTTTTTTTTAATCTTGCTACACATGAAGGTGGAATCTGACAGCCAATGCAGCAAGGACACTCAAATCCTCTAGGATAAGCTTGTTATAGTTTTCACTATTAAAGAACACAAAACCTAATACTGTCATTCAAAAGCCACAAAGACAAATAGAAAGTCCATCCAGCATTGAACTAATTAGTGAATTAGTCTTTTGAATAGGAGAACCTTCCCAAATCTGAAGGAAGTCGGTAAATAACTATCTAATGCAAATAAAGAGCATCAAGGAAATTAACAAGGGGTATATGCAAGAAGTAGTAGGGAAAAGTAACGTAACAGAGGCGTACTAACAATGCATGTCGACTTCAATTATAGGAAGGTGAGAGATGAGATGCCAGCCAGTTTCTTTTTCACACCTCAGACTCAATTCAGGGCAACCATATATCAATTAAAATTAGAGTTTGAATTGGCGATTCTGAATCAAATTAAAGTTAAAATTGAAGCTTTGAGATGATAGCCAACAAAAGCAATTGGGATTAGCGGACGAGGGCTTCCCGAAAAGATAAACATGAGCAAAATCAAATTAGGGTCGCTGAAGAGGAGCAGCTAGCCAACAAGAGCGCCAAGAAGGATTCGTCGAGAACTGCCCCGCCGCAAAGAAGAGCACCGCCACAGTGGTGACGCTTCAGGAATAGTGTGTCATTGGTCCTGGTCCCAAATGCAATTAATATCCCTAACCCAATCTAAACAAAAGATTAGTATAGCCGACAAGTAGGAGTGAAACCCAAAGAGAAGATAAATTCGTGTTTCTAATGATGATTCAAAGTAAAATAATAATAAAACTGAGATGAAATGTTACCAATAAGATGAAAACGCTTCACCTGCAATTCTTGACAATGATTGGAGTTCATGATTCTTGGAATGATTTCATTGTTATTCTCAATGATTATTCCGAATTTGGTTTAAATAAATTGATATCCCTTACAGGCTTACCAATCCCTTACACTATATGTGATCCTAAAAGATTTTTAAAACACACAGCAGCATAAATCTCAAAGTGTTTGGCAGTTTGGAAGTACCAACCATCCTAATCAATTAGTCAAAGGTTTTAACCCCTCTAACCCTAATCTAAAAGGAACCAATATTCAACCAAGTGTCATTATCCTGCATAGACAATTAATGCTTTCAGGGGAACAATTACCTATTTCTTGCTACCATGGATAACTATTCCTACAAAATCATTAATCACTAGCAAACATGCAAATTCCATCAAGGTTTCCGGGTGTGCCACCCTTGTGTGCAGCCAAGATGCGCACGCGAGTGTGCGCACTCTGTATGTGTTTCTGGGTGTCCCTCGGCTTTCAATTTAATAATAACACGGAAGAAAACATGTCCTAGAGGTTTTAAGCTAACTGAAATCCTGGTTGGATTTTTTTCTCTTAATGTTGATTTCAATTTTCAATTTTGAACGGTGGCCGGAAGCCAAGCTACTCGGGCCGGGAAAAGCTCGAGAGGTATTACGGTTTTGAACAGGAACTGGACTATAGATGAGGTAATTAGGATTGATAGTTGTAGGCTTTGATTGCTGAATTAGGGTTTAGGGTTGCTCCTCTAATATGAATTATGAAAGTGAACGTTTTAGATGAATTGAGTAGTCTAAAAGTCTTAAGAATTCTGAAGTTTTCTTAGATATGTATATGCTGAATTTTGAATCAGTCTTATATGTTTATGTATATTTTGAAAGTCCCACTATATATGCTGAATCTATATACATATACTAAAACCGATGCATAGCGTCCTATGTGGCGCGTTGTGGTTGATTCTAGGGCAAAAAAATCATATGTGGCGCGTTGTGGTTGATTTTATAAAAAAAAATTAATAAAATAATATGTTATCATAATTTATAGAAAGTATATAAGCCACAATCTATCTATCTATATATTTTAGTTAATTGACAAAAATATAAATATAAATAAAAAATGTTTCATAGTTATACTTACCAAAAATATCAATAGATAAATATGTAGTATTTGATGAATGTTATTTTATTTATATCTAGATTATTTTTTGGTGGAAAAATTATTTATATCAAAATTAAATAATTAATAATTATTATTTTATTTATATCTATATTATTTTTTAAGACGAAAATAATTTATCACAATATTATGTAGTGACAATCCATCCGTGGATAGATATTTTAGTAAACTAACGTAATAAATATATTCTCTATATTTAATAAAAAAACAATATTAAAATATTTAAAAAAAATAGTTATCTATTAAATTACATGAGATTCAATTAATTGTAGATTAGAAAAAAAATTGTCTTATAAATGTGAATTTTAATAAAAGATATTTAGATTTTTTTTATAATCCGTCGAACTAATTTTATTTATATCTATATTAATTTTTGGTGGAAAAACAATTTATATTTAGATCATTATTTTTTTATTATTGGAATCTATCTAAATTATTTATAATATTATATTAATGTATTCTACCTAGGCGTGGCCACGGGTCCGACCCGGTGGGTCGACGGGTTCGACCCACCAGGTCAAGGGTCGAAACCATAGATCGGTTGAGGAAGGAAATCGAGGACCGCAATGCTACAATCGCTGCTGAAAGGGCCGCCGCTGCTGCAGAGCGAGCTCGTGCTGATAGAGAGGAGGATGCGCGCAGACAAGCCCAAGAGCGGCTAAATCAGTATCCACAAACGGCAATGCAATACATGCATCCGCCGCTTCATGTTCCTGAATCCGCTATTTTAATTCCTCACTCCAACTATGAAATAAAAATTAACTTCCTATCTGAGATAAAAAGAAATACTTTTGAAGGAAGACCTAATGAATGCCCCCTGCAACACATCTCTACTTTTATGGACTTTTGTGAAACAATTGCTGATGGAGTAAATTTAGAGTATGTGCGATTAAAATCTTTTCGATGGTCTTTGGCAGGGAAGGCATTACAATGGCTTGAAAGTTTGGCTCCACGCTCGCTGAGGACATGGGCGGAGGTAAAAGATGCATTCTTGAATAAGTTCTTTCCACCTTCTAAAACGGCGATGCTGCGGCAAAGGATCACGGCTTTCAAACAAAAGCCAGGTGAAACCCTAGCACATGCATGGGAGCGATTTAAGGACTTGCTGAGGTCATGCCTAATGCATGGGCAACTTCCATATGTCATCTAGGAGATCTTTTACAACGCCCTTGATGTGCCGAATAAGGAGAGGATAAATTCATATACCTCCTATCGGTACATTGAGCTTACACCAACGGAGGTGTGGGAGACCATTGAGAGGCTCGTGAACTTTGACAACACTTACGGGGCTGCTGCGGCCTATGATGCAAGGTCTGCTCCATCAATGCCACTATATGAGCCTCCAAATGAGATAGATCCTGATGTGCGGCAATAATTCCACAACGATCAAACATGCCGCCTTCAAAAGCAAGTCAGGTTCCTGATCAACAATCAAACTTGTCAGGAGTGTGGCTCGACAAGGCATAACACTAGTGCCTGTCCACATACTGAGCAAGTATCCATGGCGGAACAACATGAGGAGGTTAAATGGACGAGAGGCTCCTATGGAGGGGGCAATCAACAATATTGGGGTGACCAAAGGTTCTATCAACAAAGGGATCCCCCACCATATAGGGCACCAGGGCACCCTGAGCGGGAGACAAGGAAAGATGACCTGCAAATCATTCTTGATGAGATGCGGAGGAACCATGCTGAGTTTAAACAAGCCAACAACTCCGTCCATACTCAGCTGCAGGGCATCAATTCTAGGCTTGGGGAGATCGACGTTTGGAAGCACAACATGGAGACTCAAATGAGTCAATTGGCGGAAGCAATGCCCAAAGCGTCAGGATCATTCCCTGGATCCACTGTGCCCAACTAAAAGGGAAAAACCACTGGTCATATTGCGGCAGTAAACCTAAGGAGTGGGCGTCAATTACAAACGCCCGAGCAAAAAGTGGAGGAGAAGAAGCCACAACAGACGTCGATATCGACCCCCCTGTCGATATCGACCAAGGTGACATCGATGTCGACCTTCCAGTCGATGTCGACCCTAATGCTGCGTCACCATAGAAATCGACTCCTCCAGTCGATGTCGACCTTCCAGTCGATGTCGACCTCACTGCAGCCGCGGGAAGGAAGAAGGTGTTGTCATTCCCAACTAGAAAGATGATTAAGGACCCAGCAGAAAAGAAGTTCCAGCGGTTCGTGAAGATGCTCCAAGGACTTAATGTCTCTATACCATTCACAGAGGCACTTCACGAAATGCCATCCTATGTAAGGTTCCTTAAAGACATCTTGGGTAAGAAGCGATCACTCTCTGAGATCGCAGAGGAGTGCAACAGGTTGGAGCTACCACAAAAGTGGGCGGACCCAGGTAAGTTTTCTATCGCTATAGGTCTAGGTCAATTCAAATTCAATGCTTTAGTTGACTTGGGCGCTAGCGTTAGCATGATGCCACTAACCATTTGGCACAAGGTAAAGATAGGTCCTCTAGAGCCCGTGGATGCAAGATTGTACATGGCTAACAATACGGTAGTGATTCCAACTGGGATAGTGACGGATGTGCCAGTACAAGTAGTTAAATTCTTTGTCCCTGCTGATTTCCTAGTTGTTGATATAGCGGAGGACCCTGCTTGTCCCATTATTTTAGGTAGGCCATTCCTAGTAACCGTCGATGCCAACATTAGCGTAAAGAAAGGATTGCTCTCATTCACAATTAGTGACGAAGTGATAGAGTATGCCTTCAACAAGACGGTGAAAAATCAAGGGCCAATGGAGATAAAAGCCATCAATGGTGTCTACATTGCATGTGGAGAAGCAAAGGTAAGAAGTATGACACCGGAGGAGCTTGAGAAGAGGGCCATAGAAGCCCAAGTGGAGGAAGTTGTGGCAATCTTGAACGAAGGAGCCCAACAGAACATCGAAATCAACCCAGGTAAGTCGATATCGACTACTAATGTTCAAGATTATGTGACAGGTCATAAGTATGGGGTCGAAGGAGGAGGAAAGGAAACATCGAAATCGGGGTCAAGGGTCGATATCGACCACACCCAGCCGAAATCGACCACCATCAGCGCTGAAAAGGGAGGAACGGAGACCTCGATATCGACCATTGAGGGTCGAAATCGACCTGATCATATCGAGCCGAAACTCTCCAAATCGACTGATCCTCCAAGAGTACAACAGGGGTCGATATCGACCTCTGAACATCGACATCGACATGAGCCACAGACTGAGAAGAAGGTAAGTCAAGGTACGGATTCCTCTTGTTCCATTACAATTAAGGATTTATCATTATTTGGAAGAGGTGTGCCTTGGCATGTGCGCTTATGTAGGGTATCCGATGATGATTCGAGCCAATATGAGATAGGAGACAAGGTCTATGTTGCCAAATCCAAGGACCATTGGTTCCCTACGAGATTTAAGGATAAGAATTTAGGACCATTCACGGTGAATCAAATCAATCCCGGCGGAATGCAGCTGCGTGACAAGAAAGGAGTCATATTTGAGGCCCAAGCCACATGGGCTCTGCAGATACCGCCTTGAGAAGCGCAAAGGAAGAAGTCAGCCTAGCGACTTAAAAGTCTAGAGCTTGTATCAAAGACTTAGTTTTGATTTTTAGACAGCTTTTACTTTAGGTTTGAGACACTTTATTGTTTTGCATATTTGGTTTTATAACAAATTGCAGGAGAGAGAAAAGCACACAGAAAAAGACATCGAAATCGATGTCTAAGATCGACATCGACCTCAAGGTCGACATAGATGGGTATGTGATCGAGGTCGGATCACCCTGAAGCCTGAGCGGAAATCGATGAGAAACATCGATATCGATGTTAAGGGTCGATATCGACCCTTCCTGCTGTCTTCTTCGACTCCTGAAATTTGTGACGGCTTAGTAAGTTTTCTTCTTAACCCTAGTTCCAATACAGTGAGGACACTGTAAATTTTAAGTATGGGGTGGGAGAAAGGCTTACTTGCATGTTCATACTTAGTTTAGATTTGCATATTTATTTTAATGCATATTTAGTTTTTATTTTCGGAAAAAAAAAAAAGACCCCCATCAAAAATTTGAAAGAAAAAAAAAAGAGTCATGGAAGTATAAAAAAGAGCTCTACGATGCAAAATTAGATTCATTCGAGATATAACATGAAATTGCCTAGTTAAGTGAAGTCACAATGAAGTGCAAAAAGAAAAAAAATAAAGGAGATGAAAATTTTGAAGTTGATTTTGACATGTGCATGATAAGATGATGGAGGACTTTTTATGAAAAATTTCCATATAAGTGCTTACATATACAAGTTCATATTCTAGCCTTAACAATGCATATTTGCAAAAGTCACAAGCCATATATGAAACTTATCATTGCTCCACATATATACATATTGCCCATTTTATACCTTATACCCTATCCGGGGACAAATTTGAGAATGGATGACATTTTTGGAGTCGTATTATGGAGTTGTGCATTATTTATGAAGTTATTGGTAGGAATGATAGAATTATGAATTATGGAAAATTTAATGAGCGAGAAAAAAAAATCCGATCACCTCGGGAGATAAAGGTAGGTCGACCCTGCTCGTTGAGATGTTAGTTCAGCAAGATGGGACACAAGGTGAGGAGTCCGAAGTACTAAGTATCAGGGGCCATTCATGACACCCATGTTTGCGACTCGCGAGAAGGCAGTGCTAAGGTTAGAAAGGTAAAAGCAAAATATTGAATAAAAGCATTGAGCGATGAGTGAAAGGTGAGACATTATGAAGAAGGAATGTGGAATGTTTGGAAAAAAAATATGTTTCCCCGGATTTAACACCACATGGTCAAATATTAGCCCACCCTTAGCCTTTTACCAATCATCTTTTCTTGTAGGCAAATAGAGGAATACAGTAAAAGTTTTTATTTGTAACGTTACGTTTATATGCTCTGATAACACTTCTGAATCCTTGTGAGAAATGTTTGATTTAGTTGGTAAATGTTAACCTCCGTACTACTACGAAATTCTCGCTGTATTCGCGCAAGATATTATCATCCTTCAGAATGCAAAGATACTGAACATTTGTTATTTACATAGAATTGGCCAGACAGCTCATCTATTATTAATCCATTCTTGCAGCAGTCATGTGATCTTCCCGGTATAACTATAAAATCACATGGAAATTTATTATCTTTCAAAGTGGAAAACAATTTTGAGCCATTGAATTTGGTGTTTCATGATATACACACACGTGGTAGCTTAACATAGCTAATCCTATACAAAAAGCAAGCTTATGAATACAACAACGATGAAGACAACGAGAAGAAAGCATATTGCATAGTTCTACAGAAATCCATGGCCCAACTATCAGTATCACGAACTATTATTAGAGAGTAGGGGAGCAGTATGACTATCGGGATTGTGTGACAATCTGAGAGGAGTGAGTGCAGGATCCTTATACGCTGTGGCCAGCTCGTCAAAGAAATCGCCCATTGCAGGGTCATTGCTGTCTTCTCTATCCTTCTTTATAAGACTCTGAATAATAACGAAAATTCGATTTCAAGGTCAGTCTTAGATGCTTAAACTGAACAGACCCAATATAGACCCTGCTTGCCAGCTATGTGAATATGTGATAGGATTAAGTGCAGGAGTATGAAGAAAACATACCTCGGCAGAATAACCTGTGAAATTAGGAAGAAAGCGTTTTCGGCAGTACTCATTAAAGAGCAGTGTGAGAACCGGAAGAGGGAAAACCAGTGTTGACGCCAAACTGAGCTTCTTCAGAGTGAAAATGCCGATAGCTATAACATGCATGAGTACCAGCGAGAATATCATCGAGTTATGCACAATCGGCCAGTACCTTCCTGCTGTTTCATACTTGGGCATGTATACTTTCATGAACTGCGTTTGTCAAGACCATACGGCATCATTAGAGTTTTGCATCCTAAAAAAACCACTCCTATGAGAATTTATTCAAACATGAAGGCAAAGGCAATGCAATTGACACACACTAATGTGTAGAATGCATAATGGCAACTCAACTAACCTGATTCTTGAAGATGATGTAAGCGAGACAGAAGTAGACCAACAGGAAAGGCAGTATAAGAGGAGCCATAAAGAAGTAAGTTATACCAAGAAGCCCAAAGAATAGGAGCCGAGGGATGTCCACATGATAAGGGATGCCTGGGGGTTGAAATTCATCAGTGACATCTTCGCTTTTTTTACAGCAGCAGCAACAACATTTTTGCAGTATCCTGCCAAGGAAAGGGATCATTCTAAATAGTTCTGTTGAGGTACTGGTCCATCCTGATGTGACAACATATGCAATGAAAAACGACGCCTGCAGAACAAAAGCTTCTTAGAGTTTGTATGAAAACAACATTTGTCCATTTCTATCTAGGCTACTGCACTGTTCAAATGTGCCGCAGAGGGGTGAAAAAACACTAGAACCTGAGCTGGCACAGCAACAGCTAACTTTGCAGGGATGTTCTTGAGATCAAGAACAAGAGAAAACATAGTTAGAACTGATCCAGAGAGTACGTTCGCAAAAAAGACATTCCATATCGTGAACCAGAGGAACTTGTTGCAGGCACTTTTTTGTATCTCACTGAAAGAGATGTACCCTTGAATGCATGAAAGGAACAGTATAACAGGTGGTACAAGTTTCAAGAATAATTGCAGGATAAGACTGGGAAGGTAGCCCGTAATTACTTCGCTCACGACCGATCTGCAAATTCAAAATATAAAATCGGTTCAATGCTTATTTTGAGCAATCAACAACTGTTAATTCCCAGTTCACCACAATTGAAGATGTCAATTACATCTTAGATTAGCGAATTTCAGAAGGATATAAAGACCAAATACAGAAGATATTGAATTGATCTGATAACATGTAGCGAATGGAAATAAATAGCACAGGGACAACATAGAAAGATCTACAGGAAAGCCCACTTACATTGACAAGATGCTCTTGAGATATGGGAATAGAGCCTCCAACTGATCCAGGTTGGTCAGACCTTGAACAATCACGACGGGTATTAGGAACAGTACAGTAATGACAATGTAAACAACCAAGACAGTCACTTTCGAGATCCAGCTTCTCAAGAAAGATGTTTGAAAGAATGGCCAGTAAACATCACGGGGTTCGGGAGCTCGTTCAGTGATCCACTGTGTTGGATTCGTTGACTGCTGCAACCCTAAGGCAACTGCAGCCCCATATTGAGATTTGAAGGATACAAACGCAGCATGCACTTCCTGTGGATTTGATGTTGTAAAAGTGAAAAGGTGAGATATGCTAGTTGGCCCATAACCACTATAGCATAAAGAACTGATAATGGAAATGAATATCAATCTTAAAGAAAACAAAGAAAGGAAAAGACAGCATGTTTATAACTACATAAAATTAAGTTAGGTTTGCAGTAAAACAAGAAATGAATCATCAACTTACTGCTGCAACATGGGAGGTTCTTTGTTGTGTTCTCAGATTCTCCTCAACGTTCTCCAGCTGCTTTTCATACTGATCTACAAGATCAACTTTGCGCCCAAAGATTCCCAAGAAACCAGCCCGGCTATTGTTGCGTTGATCGGACTCTGTTCGCAAGTTCGTCAATCTTGTATATAGTTTATTGGCGTCATTCTAGAAATAATCAGACATGTTACACAGAGCAAAGTATTACTCCCATATTTGAAGTTCTTGGCTTCTTGCACGAGAGATGGCCTAAATTTATCGGTCGCAGGAAAACAACTATTGCCAATGAAAAATCTTACAATGAGAGAACGTATTTTGCTTGTCCGCTGGATCACCATATGAGATAAATATGTAGCTGGATGATACTCACTGAAGAAATCATCAACACTAGCACTAATACTGCTCCCGGGTGGAACAGGGACCCCTCGAACTAGAACTGTAAACTGATGCGGTTTGGGTTTAGAGGAATAGAAGTATTGCACCCTTTTATTAGACACGTAATTATATTCCTGCAAAATAAGGTAGTAAATTCAGTAGACAATTGGAGCATCAAATGGATCCTCTCACTTCTCTATCTCTAAGGGGGGGGGGGAGAGAGAGAGAGAGAGAGAGAATTCATTATGTTCAAAATCTGGTCAAGTATTCCTTTACATGACTTTCGGCAGAGAGAACTTACATAATAAAGAAGACCACAAACAAAGACAGTGACCAAATACACAGCACAAAAGTGAACCCATAACCTGCCAAAGCAGCCGTGGCCATTCAGCAACAGCTTGTATCAGCAAGAATAAACAAAGATATAAATGTGTAAATGCAAGCAATCAGTTGTCATTTAATGTTTAGTGAAGAATGCGATCCCACCTGTTTGAGCCACTATCTACATTAGAAATTGTGAATATATCTAAGGAATCGCTTGAGATATTCGCAATACTGAATTCTGCTAGCTGGTTGCCAGAGCAATTTATTGGGAGAAGAACAAAGACTCCAATAATACCAGCAAAAGCAAAGACTCTTAAACTGCAGAATGAACAAACGAAAATGCAGAGAGTGAATACAACTACAGAAGCAAAAGAGGAAACACTCGTGAAAATTCGGTGACAGTTGGAACATCCATCTTAAAGGCCCCAATGCCCAACTGATCACAAGTAACTAATTACCTGAAGATGATGACCCTGATGAAAACTACAGCATCCAAGCCAGAAAGTGACAGCAATTCATCCTCGGTAAGCTGCCATGCTCTTTTTATCCAACCAGGTGATGGAAGTAGCCGATCAATGTGGAAGCCACTACTTCGCTCAACTTCTTTTTCAGCCAATAAACGTGGCTCATACACTTGAAAGTTTGCAGGCTGTCTCCTAAGGATGGAATACAGTGTGAAAAATAGTATACATAGGCCAGAGTTGATTCCGACTGACGTTAGAAGAGCAGATACAATCATGTCTGCGGTAGATTCTCAAGCTATAACCAAACCCTCGGACTGCAGCACCTGCAAGATGAAATAAAAATAAAACAAAAAATTCCGCTTAAGGATCTAAAATGCAGATACTATGAACCGACCTAAAGCATCATAAAGAACACATCCGATTGAAGCTGAGATTTTTCTCAGGAAATACTTAAAACGTCAAATGTATCTCAATCTTATCAATTGATTGGTTTCTATACATGATATCCTAAGAATTTTTAATAAGCGTACAATTACTCACTTTCCTAAAGCGGCACCATAGGAGTAAAGCTTAAAGCTTTGAACCCTAATAGGGGCACTAGGCAACAGCCAATTCCGAGCTAAAAGCAAACAAAATTAATTGAGTAGTTGCATAACTACAAGTCAATCGAAAAAGAACCCCCACCAAAAAGGGGAAAGAAGAAAGATAAGCATCAAGAGCGGTTATCCGCGTCAAAATAAACTTGAAGTGGAACTGTGGAGGAAAAAATCCGGAAGCTTGAAGAAGTAAAAAGCGAGAATTGAATGGGTGCTAACCTTGGGAGTTCGGATTGACTGAAAATTGCTCGATTGAGGCGGGAAGTGGTATGATGTGTGGTTCGATTTGTAGGGGTTTTGAGGTAATTGGAAAGAGTGGATGGAAGCACAAGTCAAAGACAAGAGCAAGAGATACGGTGGAAGAATATTGGTTGGGGTTGGCAGGTGACAATGAGAGTAACCTGTTCGTTTCGGGACGACGCTGAAGGGAAGATAGAGTGTTTTTTTTCTGTTCTTTTCTTTTTTTTTTTTTTTTTTTTGGATACAATCCAAGTATTTGGGATGGTCAACCGCGGTTGACCCACCGTTCAATAGCGTTCTGGCGGACAATGTCGTCAATCTCAGCAGGAATCCGCTCGGCGACAAACGACGAAGAGAAACCAATATGCGCTAGCCTATGAGCAACCCAATTCCCCTCTCTGAAGATGTGCGAGAAACTAATACTCTCGAAAGTGCGACAGAGATCGAGGCATATGAGACCGCCATCTTAATCTTCCAAGTTCCAAGGACACCGCCAAATCCCCTTCAAGGTCTTGATCAACATCAAGCAGTCTCCCTCCACCTCAGCCGATAAAACCCCCTCATCGAAGCAACTTGGAGTCCGAACAGAAGACCGCGACATTCCGCTTGCACACCGGACACCCTACTAAGGTCCCGGGCGTCACAAGATATAACTGACTCCTGGCAATCTCGAATAACAAATTCAGAGGCAGCAAGACCCAAGCCAACCATGCCACCGTCAAAATTTAGTTTGACAAAGCCTTCAACAGGTTTTTTCCATTTAACACTTTTCTGTTTTATTGTTCTGTTATGGTGGGTAACTGTCATAGTAGTTGTCGTGTCTTCTTCTAGTTCATCTGCTTGTGCTTTCCTCTAGCTTATCCTATATTGTTTAACTAGTATTACTACCCGCCCGTTGTGCGGTTTCTTAATAAACAAAATGATGTTTAATTTATATTCTCTTTCTTAAATTTGAAGATTATAATAGTTTAGTTGAAATCTATGAATCTTTTATTAACAATAAATTAAATTAAGAGTATGTTTAGTTCAGATCAATATACAACATATTAGATAAATAAATTATGTTTGATTGAAATTCATATACTAAAAATTTTCTTAAATAAATAAATCAAAACCTTAGAAATTTTTTAAGATAAAAATAAAAAATACACAAAATCATAGAATAATATCAACAAATATATCAAATTATTATGTAATTTTTATTAATAATATTTAGGCGACAATCAATCATGGATCCTTTTCTAGTTTTCCTTATAATAATGTTTATTTTACGCCTAACAATTTTTAAAAATATCTTGAATAAAAGATTGGCAATATGTTAAATCTATGAATCTTTTAAGAATATACTCAAAAAGATACACAAAATAGCCTAAGATAAAATATTCTATTAATGATAGTTTTTGTAACAACTTAATATATGAAATTTAATACTTATATTAAAAATTTAATATAATATTTTAATCAATATAAACTAACACCAACATAATTACACCATTTTTATTTATTTATTTATATATATTCAAGTATAAGTATAAAATGTTATCACCATATAACCAGCCAAGATACGATAACATCTTATTATTTAAATTATTTTTTCGTTTGATATTTACCCGCTATCCACGATTTTTATCTTTAAATTTTGGGTAAACTTGTTATTTGGTCTTCAATGTTTAACATTCATGTCAAATAGATCGATCTATATCTATTTATTTATTTATTTATATATCTAGATTTGTATTAAATTTAAGTTACTTTTTTATGCAAAAATAACTTAAATAAATAATAAAAATTAATTAGTCATTGATTAAGATGAACACGTAGGATGACACGTAGATAAATGAATTAGGTCGTTGTATGACATGGCTTAAATTTATTGGATACTCATTAATTGACGTGTCAAAATAACTCGACCAGATTGCACCAGAGACCGACACGATAGTGAATATCTGTCAAATTATTATGTGATTTTTATTAATAATATTTAGGCGGCAATCAATCATTGGTCCTTTTTTTTATCTGGTTCTTTTTGGCATGTCAATTAATGATGAGCCAATATATTTAAACCACATCAGACGGTAACCTTTTCTATTTATCTATATGTCATCGATCTTATGTTACCACCACATTTTTTAGCCACCTCATTAAATAGATCAATTTTCTCATCCATATGTTAGTTGGTTATATAATTAATATATTTTTATCAACCAAAATATAAATATATAATTTAAATAATAACTACTATTTTACCCATTTACATTGATCATTTGATCTTATGGGATAAAATATAATCTTATAAGGTGTACGTTTTTTTTTTCAAATAAAGAACACAATTCGGTTTCTTTTAAATGATCAATTATTCAATATTCAATATAGTTATGCCGTGTTTGACGCTAGATGTTGTGTTGGAGATTATTTGGGATGTTGATAGATGTTATGAGATGGAGATTGTTTTGGTAGATTAATGAGATTATTGTAGATGGAGATTTTTTTTGTAAAAAATTCGTTTTGGTGTTTGGTGTGTAGAAGATGGTAATAGATGATGTTTACATAAAATGACCATTATACCCCTGGGTATTTAAAACAAATTACCCCTTTGTATCCATATCTGTCAGTGGACTTTTTTTTCCAACTATTTTCATCTCCTCCCATCTCCCATCATCCTCCATTGGGTAGATTTTTTTTTAGCTATTTTCATCTCCGCCCAGCTCCGGACATCTCCTGTCGGCATCTCCCGGAAGCTACTGCCAAACACCACTTGGAGGAGATGAATTTTTTTTTTCAACTCCTCCCATCTCCTAAAAGCTAGTGCCAAACACACGCTTAGTATATTATATAAATTTAGTTGTATGATAAGTGACCAAAACAATTCTATCTACGGAATATAGATTAAAAAAATAAATCTAACTCTAAAATATTTAAAAATAACTATTATTTTACCCATTTACATCAATCTTATGGGATAAAATATAATCTTATAAGATGTACGTTTTTTTCGAATAAAATCACAATTAGGTTTATTTTAAATAATTAATTAATTAAACCAATATTCAATATAGTAACATTAATATAATATATTTAGTTGTACAATATGAGACCAAAACAATTTTATCTATGGAATATAGATTAAAAAAATAAATCTAACTTCTAAAACTATTAATATATATATATATAAATGATAAAAAAAAAATTATATGTCTTTTTTAAAATTATATACTAAAAGTATAAGTTTTAAATTTCAGATTATGGGAAGTATGTAGGTTTCAAATCTTATCAATATACATGATAAAAAGAATAGTTTGATTTTTTTAAATGAAAACATGTTAAAATTATTTGAAAAAAATACATGCTTTTTAAATGAATGAATTTTGTAATATATTTATAAAAGATTTACAATTTTGATAATTTTATGTACTCCACGATAAGTTTTTAAAAAAACTAATTAAGATATAAGGTTGGATATGTATTGGCTTATTAATTGATGTGGCTAAAAAAGATAATACCATTTTAATTGAGAATATGACACGTAAGAAAAAATAATCCCGTTTTAATCCAGAAAATTTCATGGACGCGAAATCGCACCAGAGGTCGTTTCAGACCTTTGCTTTAGTATTTTATATAGATATAGATATTATTTATCCATTCTTTTGGGTTCCTAATGTCGTTGTTGTCGAAAAGGATTTTGTTTCTCATTGACAAGATGCCCTAGAGGGAAAAAGCAAGGATTGATTTCTGACTCGCCGAAATATTTGCGAAAATGTCCGTAATTATATTTTTATAAGGTTTGTCTGCTTTGTTAGTGTTCTTGATAATTTGCTTGATTTGTTTGTCCATTCTCCCAATAAAGGATAAGGAAGTTTGACATTTGGTAAAAATATGTGTAGCATCTTCACCATTATAGTTACAGAACGGGCAATCCAGAGGAAACATGAATTCCTTTATTTTGCAATCTGACATTCGTTGGAGTCCCGTTAAGTAGGTTTTTCCATATGAAGTTTTTTATCTTAGGCGGATAGTCAATCTTCCAAATCCAGTCTAGTGGGTCAACATGGGTTCTCCCATTTCTCATAATATGGTCAATCACACTAGAAGTGGAGAACCAACCATGTCTATTAGGCTTCCAATATAATCTATCTTTGAAATCATTAGTAGGGATATGAACATCAAGGATTTTTTCGACGATATCTAGGGGGAGGGATTCTTTTAGTCTTTCTTTATTGCAGGTTTTGTATGGTTTAATGAATTTATCAATCATTTTCAGTTCATCAATTTGGTTATGCAAACTTTTTTCTCAGAGGTCAGTACGTGTCCATTTGTAGCCACTTATCCTTCCAAAACCTAATGGTTTTCCCGTTTCCTACTTGCTAGATTAAATAAGAGCAGAATTCTTCTTTAATCTCCATCATTTTCGCCCATTGTCAAAAAGTATTTTTTTTCCTCTTGTAGTCCCAGATAATGTCATCCTTCAGGTATTTTTCTCTCACAATTTTCACCCATTCATTAGTAGGTTTCGCAAGGATTTTCCAAAGGAGTTTCATTTGGAGCACTTTGTTCATATCGTTGGTCTTTACTAGTCCTAAACCACCTTCTCTCTTTGGTCTACAGAGTTTATCCTAACCAACGAGCAGTTTGAAATCTGGGTCCTTGTTCTAGAAAAAAACTCTCTTTAGTCTATCAAGATCGTTATGGATACTTGTAGGTAGCATGAAGTTTTATGTAACTTGGTTTGGCTGCTAGGTTTGCTTTAACTAGGATCGTTCTTCCTTATGGGGACCAGTTCGTTTGCTCTTCATTTTGATATTTGGTTCTTTGATTTACCAAGGATATCTTCAAAAGTGTTCTTGTTCACTTTACCATTAATGATCGGGCATCCGAGATATTTTTCTAGAGCAGTTTGGTTAGTTATCTGAAGGCACAACTGTATACGTAGTTTTTGGCCATTTGTGATCCCTTTTGTAGCTTGGAAAGCCGACTTTTGGAAGTTTACTTTTTTATCAAGAAATCTCAAAGTATTCATCAAGAATAGTTTTCACAATCTGGCATGCTTCCGTTGTCACTCTTGTGAAGATCATTTTGTCATTTGCAAAAGACAGAAAGGGAAGGGAAGCACCGTTCCTAGAGTTCTTGAAGCCAATGGTGTTCGTAGATTGTTAACTTTGTCGTTGAAGTTTTCTTGCGGAGATCTCAACACCTATGATGAATAGGTAAGGAGAGATGGGGTCGCCTTGCCTGAGCCCCCACGGAAGATTTCGGTTGGTTCATCATTCACTTGGACGGAGAATAACACAATCTAAATACATTCTTTAATCCAATCACATAACTTTTTGCAGAAGCCGAATTTTGTCATAACAGAGATCATGAAGTCCCAGTTCATCTTGTCATATGCCTTTTCCATGTCAATCTTGATTGTGATCCAACCGTTTCGGCCTTTTCTCCCATGAAAGGAATGAAAATTTTCATGTGCAATGAGTACATTATCCTGAATTGCACTGTCAGATATGAAAGCGCCCTAAAGCGGGTGGATAATTTTTTCTAACACCGTTTTCAGTCTGCCCGCCGTAATTTTGGCAATTGCCTTATAAATCATCGAACAAAGATTAATTGGTCTATAGTTATTGGTTGTTCTTGGGATATCACATTTTTTGATCAAAGTGATAAAAGTTTGGTTTATTTGCTTGAGCATTCTTCTAGAATGGAAAACCCCCCTTAATCGCTTTAGTGACCGAAGGGCCCACAATGTCCTAGTATTATTGGTAGAACTCTGCCGTCATACCATCAGGGTTATGGGATTTATCTTTTCTGATCGAGAAGAAAGCCTTTTTAACTTCCTGGTTCGTTATCGGTTTTATAAGGTATTCGTTTTCCTCGTGTGTGATTTTTGTGTTTATTAACCTAAATATTCTTCTAATACGCTAGATTTTATCCTTTCTTCTTGAAATCTTTTTTCAAAATCTCTCTAGATCTCTTTTCTCATATTTTCTTCCTCAATAATTGTCATGCCCTCATTGGTTGTGATTTCTCTAATGATTTTCCCATTTCTTGGCCTGTAGCAATTTAATGGTGGTAAGCCGAGTTCGTATCATATAGTCTTAGATGTTTTGTTTTTGCTCTTTGTCGCCAATACAGATTATGATATTGTGATAATTTGTTCTTCTTGTTTATTAATCACAATTGTCTTGAGTTATTTTTATTTTGTTGAGATTGGCTATTGTTCTTCTAGATGGTAATGAGTTTTCCTTCTATATCCTTTAATTATCTAAATATGTTTCCAATGGTCGTTTCGTTCCATTATTTTGTTAACTGCTTGAGCAATTGGATGTTTTTTTGTTACTTGGAACATGTGGGATCCAGGACATTGCATCCTCCATGCTTGAATAACAATATTTCGGTAGTCTTTCCTTTGAATCCACATATTCTCGAATTTGAAGGGTCTAGCCTTTTTTTCGTTATTGTGTTGAGCTCAATAAAGGTGACCGTACATGTACGACTTGTTCTCTTGGCAAAATAACAACAAGACCATCTATAATAAAGAGTAAATGCAAAGTCTCTTATGTCTCTTGATCGAGTTCAATATATGAGACAACTACGAACATAAAACATCATCATATGGACAAGTGTTATTCCAATATAGATGTCATAATACATTGGTCATATGAAAAGGTAGAGAATGTTATCAATCACATTATTGAGCATAAAGTAGCTCACGCCGACATAGAAGAGTCCTTAGTCAAATAAGGCCCATGCAATTTTGCATTTCGAATTTGAAAAAATAACTTCTCCAAAAATTATCTCCAGAAGAAAGTATATGTTCCGAGACCTCCTCCATAGAGACCACAAAGAAGTTGAATGATAAATGGGGTTTGAGTCCCTAATGATATCAAACACCTCGAGCTTCATAAAGGTGATCAAATGCTCGGTATTTATGAGGAAAGAAAATGAGACTATATTAAGAAAGAGATTGTATGAAAGCAACTTCTCTATCATTTGGAAGTGAACCAGAAGTTCAACACGTATGTACACAAAATGATAAGTATATGGTTTAGCAAAAAACCATCAAATGTATTTACTAAAGCCAAGAAAGTAACAAAGTCACATGAAGTGCACGTTAGGTCCTAAAGTACCTTATGATTGTGCATTGAAAGCAGCTTAACACCAAGAGATATAAGTCAAGCGCATCGATCTCAATTGCAATATATAAAGACGTATCGGCTTGTACATGTCAAAAACAATGTTCAGACTCGAATATGTAGCTCATGAAGTAAGTATTATCAAAAAGTTCAAAGAGCTTATCGGAATGAGAAAGTTGCAAGAAGAAAGTTGAATTCAGGGGGAGAATATACGCATTGCACTTTTTTCCTTCGATCAGGTTTTATCCCACTGGGTTTTCCTAACAAGGTTTTTAACGAGTCAGTATCACCAAAGTGTATCAAACGACATGTGTACTCTTTTTCCCTTAGCCCTAATTTTTGTCCCACTAGGTTTTTCTAGGCGAGGTTTTTACGAGACAGTTTGTAATGTTAGAGGTGTACATCCAACGGGAGTGTTATAAAACTATTGGTTTACGATGGATGTTTCACCTCCCACCCTTTCACCTACCTAAACTCCCACATGGTGGAAAACCAAAGGTTAATAGAATTTATATCTCTTGTGTACTCCTTACCTATATAAGGCCTTGTAAGTCTCATTTGAAAGTGAACAAGCAATAGAGATATGTTCTCTCTTTTTTCTACATCCTCTCTCTACTCTCTTATTCTTCAACACATTATAATAATAACTAAGTTATTATATTTTGATTATATTGGTAAGAATCTTAACTAAGATATGAAATATTAAAATATCATGGAAAATAATCAAGGTAAAATAATTTTAATTGCGATAAACAAAAAAAATAGGTTTTATAATTAATTAAAAATATGATGTTGAATATTTAATCATCAATTAAAGTGGACACATAGGATGATATATGGGTAAATAGATTGGGTTGTTGTATCACATGGCTTAAATATAGTGGATCATCATTAATTAACGTGTCAAAAAACTCGGGCCAAATTGCATCAAAGAACGGCAAATAAACGAATTCGATTATAGCTCGCCGCATAGGAATTCATGTCTCTGTTTTAGTATTATATATTGATATTGATGATTTGTGTTCTAAATGCATATATACATTGTATAGGATTTTAATTATTCATTTTTATTTCTAAAAGTCTTTCATTGTATTACTTCAAACATAAAGATATTGAATATTGTAATTCAAATCCTCAATTTTAGAGGAGAGTTGAGTAAAAGTTCATATATATATATATATATATATATATATATATATATATATATATATATATATATATATATATATATATATATATATATATTCCACTACTCAATTTATTTTACGTACATATCATTTATTTGTTATTATCTTGTTTGTGTGAGCATGATTACATGTCTCTATAAGTCTAAGGTGGTTACAAAGATCTTTAGGGCCTGTTTGGTAGGGTGTTTTTAGGGGTTATTGGGGATGGGGTTATTTTTTTAAGGGAAAACTAATTAAAATACCCCCATCTTTGGAAGTATGGTAAAAATATATCCTTAACTTTCAAATGTAATAAAAATATCCCGACCTTTGAGGGTAGTGGTAATATATTACCACAAGTTTTCTTACGGGTCAAAAATGCTAACAAGGCAGCCTACATGGATTTTTTTTACAAAGCAGCCAACGGGGAAGCCTTTTTACAAATTAGCACAAAAATTGGGTTTTCTTGAACGGTTTCCTTAGAGAAAATAATAAATCGACAACAAAATTAAACTCGAAAAACGAAAGTGATTCAACCAAGCAACTAATCCGGTCAAAATTACCGCAAATTATCACAACATGACTATTCTATTCCTAACACCAAACCGACATCAAAACTAAACTGACAACAACAGCAACAAAGAAGAGGAGAAAAAACAAAACTTACTCAGCCAAGTCCGCGAACGAATCAAAGAGGAAGAAGATGTGAGAGATCGAGACAGCTCAAGATAGGCAACCAAGAGGGAGGAAGACTGCCATTGAAGAGGAACCATGAGCTGCCTGGAAGACCTGAAAGCCAATTCAATAGGCGACCATGGAAGAAGATAGAAGGGAGAAAAAAGCATTGAGTATGAACCCGGTCCAACTATTTATTTTTTCCAAAGAAATCGTTCCAGAAAACTCTTGTAAAAAAAAATTCACGTGGGCTGCCTTGTCAGCATTTTTGACCCGTGAGAAAACTCGTGGTAATATATTACTACTAGCCTCAAAGGTCGGGATATTTTTATTACATTTAAAAGTTGAGGATATATTTTTACCATACCCCCAAAGGTGGAGGTATTTTAATTAGTTTTTCCTTTTTTTAAAAAAAATAACCTTGGTGAGTGCTGTTTGGGACAACCGTTGTGTTTTTGGGAGATGGAGATGAAATGGGGTGATTTTTGCCCAAGAACACCACCCTCAGATTGCAAGGTGAAGATGTAGGTGGAGGAATTCTGACTTCTTTTCCCTTCCCACAGTCGACTGTGGCGAGGTCATTGAGATCGAAGAGAGAGGAGAAGCTTCGAGCAATCAGGAGGGAGATGGTGGAGCCATTGTACGACCAGAAGGATGCCGCTAAGCAGGCTGCCATGGAGGCTGCACTTGTAGTCCCTAAGCTTCCGGTGAAGAAGGCACCTGAAACAACACCCATCGACGTCGAACCCGCTGTTGCCGACCACGAACTAGGCAAGTTCAATCTGGATCTTCAATTTGAAATTGTCCTCTGTTGTTTCATCCTTCAATTAAGGATTAATGATTATTAGGGGATTCATTATTTATAGTTGTGGAGATGGAAGAAGCCAACCAGAACCAGCAGAAGATAGAAAGTTTGAAGCCTATGGGGAAGAAAATGAAAAAGAAATTGAAACGACATTTCCGTCATTTTCTTTTTTTTCCACAAAATAACCTTATACCCTCCAAACACTACACGTTGTTTTATCTGAGTTTTTTTGTAAAACAATATCCACCTCTTCCACCTCCATAACCCTTACAATAATCTCCACCTCAATTAGGCTGTGTTTGGCAAGGGTTGGGCGGGGATGGTAGGAGATGTTAGGAGCTGAAAAAATAAAAACATCTCCCCGCCTGTGTGTTTGGCAGGAGATGGGAGGAGATGCGCGCAAGGGTTGGGCGGGGATGGAAGGAGATGAATTCAAGGGCGAAAATAATCTCCTGGGGCGGAGATCCTTGGAGCTGGAAGGAGATGGCTTCTATATCAAGCCCACAAATGCCCTTGTTGTTGTTATCACAGTCCACCAATTCCAGATCTGGAGAAGGAAGCCTCGACAGCAGCCTCCACCGACGAACACAGGTTCGCTCTCCTCTCCTCTCCTCAAGTCCCCTCTCCTCTCCTCTCCTCTCTTGTCCAGTGTAGTCCCCACCCCCACCCATCGTCGACGACGGTAGATGGACGGAAGAAGAGCTTCGTCTTCCGACAATGGCGACCGAATGCGAAGAGGCGATTTCTAGGGTTTGCCGAAACACGCCACTTCAAGCCCAGACAACGCCAATGGCGGATTTCGACGGGCCCTGGAGGAGATGCGAGGCGCCATTGAGAATCCGGAACGCTCGAGCGTCTCCAGTGTTGCAGATTTTCCCTTTCGAAGCTCCGAAATGCCTATGGCTTCTTATGTCGAAATTACAGCTTCCTATTTACCTAGGCTTTTGAGGAGCTAGGGTTTTCTGGCTCAAATTTCTGTGCGTAAGCTCTTACATTGTCCCTGCCCTTGAGCTGCTGGATTCGTTTATATGTAGTAACGAGCAGCTAGTGAGGTTTATGCTGAAAAGAGTGTCACATATGCTGAGTAAGGGCAGTGATTCTCCCTTTCGAAGCTCTGAAATGCATATTGCTTCTGATGTCGAAATTACAGCTTGCTATTTACCTTTATGTGGTCTTCAGGTAGTAGGTTGAATATGTTGAACAAGTTCGTCAGCATCTAGTGTTGTGTACTTCTGTGTCGATTAGATTTTCAACATATCGAAATTCATGTTCTGTTTGTGTGGTTGAGCTCTGTCTGTCGATTACATCATGAAAAAGTTACATCTGTGTGTATCTATGTCTGTCGATAACATATCCAATTTCATGTTGTGTTTGTGTGCATGTAGCTATGTTTGTGTGCATGTAGCTATGTAGCTTAATCTGTGTGTATCTACAAGAAGTTACATGTGTGTGTATATATGTCTGTGTTCTACCCACCAATTTCATGTACTGTATGTGTCTTATACCCCCCAATTTCATCTCTTTCATTCACCAATTTAGATCACTTTATTTGTGATGAATAGGGCTGGCAAATGGTACGAAAATTACCATACCAACCACCTACCAACCACAAACCATACTTGTTGGTAACCACACTTATGGTAACCATCATGGTGGTAACCACGTGAAGGTGGTACGGTAATGGTAATGAAGTCTGAAATACCATGGTTACCATAGTTACCGAGTATATATATATATATATATATATATATATATATATATATATATATATATATATATATATAATTATTTATATATATATATATATATAATTATATATATATTATTTTATTATTAGTTTTTACCTTTAAGGCTTTATGTTTTAACTTTTTAGTTTTTAGTTTGTGTTAATTTAATTAACACAAATTTAAATTGGTCCTTTACTGAGTAAAGGGAAAACTGGAAAGCGGCAGCCGCAACCCTAGTACTCTTCGACGTCTTCCCTAGTTCGTTCAATTTCAAAGTTCTCAGACAAACACAAAGGGGAAAGCCGAAAGGGGCAGCCCTAGTCTCTCTGTTGAGTCCGTTCAAGGCTTCCGAGGCCGTTCAAGCCTCAAGGGTTGCCCAATTTTAGAATTTCTCACTTGCTCTCTCAAGTATCAATGGCTCGTCGTGGTTCATTCGGAAGAAGCGGTGACATCAGAAGGAATGCACGAGGTAGAGGGTTATTTATCCCTAGGCCGGTAGAAGTCGGCCTTCCGGTAGGTGGCCGAGGTACAACTGTTGAACTTGGTTTATTTGATTGTGAACTTGTTTGAATTGGTTTGTTTGAATTTATTTGAACTTTTCACAGGTGGTAACCATGGTAATATACTGATGGTAACCACAAGTCGTGGTTACCACATATGTGGTAACCACGACTTGTGGTTGGTACGTGGTATGAAAGTTTTCGTGCCACCAGTTGGTGGTTGGTACGTGGTAATCAACATTTTTGGGTGGTTACCGTACCATTCCAACCCTAGTGATGAATCCTTAAAGTGTGGTTGTCTCTTTCTGTCAGGAACGAACATGAGCTCTTCATCTGGAAGTTGGCCGAGCGGATGCCCCGAAAAGTACCCGTGGATAGGCGGGGTGGAGAGGATTCCGCCTTGGTATGAGCAAGTAAGATTCACCATGGGCATTGTTCTATGAAAGCACAAGACTTATGCAGTCTTGTGCTTGCATCAGTATCCTCTTTCTCCTGCCTTGCTACATGCCTCCATCAAACATTTACATTATACAACCTCATTAATGCTATCTGAACTCTCAACCAAATATATCTTTAGGATGTGATATTCTTTATTTGCTCTATTTTATGCTTCAATTGAGTGGTAATAGATAAGTTCTCATATGTTACTCCCTCTGACTTGCTGGCACTCCTCCTGATGTAGTCATAACTAATTATAATAGAATGTGTCAACTACTGAGTCCATTATTTTGGCAGTCACTGTTTTCTCATTTCTTTCACTTTGATGGTTATTGTAACAAATATATTTTGGTAGCTGCGATTTCCTTTCTGAATTCTTTATCTGTTACATTGTTGATGTTCCTCTATATGATATATATGAGTTCTTGCTAACTTCAAATTCACAAACTCACTTGCTGATTTGTGCTTCTGTGTTTGATGCTTTTAAATTCAGCCTTATATAAGTGGTTCATGGTTTGGCATGTTTTTCCCCTTATAGAATACATCTGAGTTGAAGTATGTCATGTGCTTACGAATCTTCTTGGCATGTAAAACTTGATTGCTGAAATATTCATGAGTATATCTTTTAGTTTCAGCCTCTACAAGTGTATGTTATGAGGCATTTCTGTCTTTCTTGAGTGGGAAGCATGAACTCTCTTAAAGTTTCTATGTTGATGTTCATATGCTCCCATGTGCTCTATTGATAATGTGTTGTTTCAGCCTGTCAGTTTGTTTTCAGTGGGAATGAACAAGTTTGTATGTTTATGTCCATATTGTAAGCCCTTAGCTCCAAGTACTTGCTAGTTGTAGAATCATGACCTTAGGATTATACTTGCTTGTGTCAACTGGTTTTTAGTAATCTGTTTACCTAATATTTTTGTATGTCGTAGGAGATGGAGGACTACGTTGCGGAAAGCTCAAACAATCGAAGTACTCACGTTGAGAATCGCCCCCCGTTAGAGGAGATTCCCCCTGCCCCAGAGGACCCATGTATTCAATAGCTCGAGGACATAGCTATGGAGCTCACGACCAGACTGTACGCTGCGGAGGCCATTGCCCAGCGCAATGGAGAGGAGCTCACAAGGGTGAACAAGCTGAACAACGACCTTGCAGAACGCGTCTCTTCGCTGTCTACCTACGCGTGCAAGGTGTGGGCAGACCTGGTGGCTGCCAAGAGCAGAGAGGAGCGCAACAAGTGGATGTTTTTGGTGATGAGCGTCATCGCCATTGGCGCCCTCGCCAAGAAGTAGACCTCATACTCTCAGACTATCAAGCTTTTGTTTCAAGGGGTAGTTGTGTAGACGTCGAATCGTGAACCCCTTTATGTATGTATGCTTGGACCTTTAGACATTCTGTTCAGTTGTGTAAGCAATCCCCGAACAATGCAGGTTTTTGGATGTCGGTAGGGGAAGTGCAATGGGGCATTGAAGGTAGTACGCCCCGGTGTGTGTAGCCCATTTTGTAGCATATGGCTGCACACACCTTTAACGACAACTTGTAGGCTACTGTAAGCCTAGGTGGACAATGGTAATTATAATTGTAATGCGTCGATGTACTTATGTTATATATGGGACTGGTTCTACAGTCGTATGGTGACCGTCGTTGCAAAATTGAGTACCATTGATAATACTATAGAAAGCACCAAGAACATAAGGCCTTGCTAGTACGATACACAATACAAACAGAAGCGATGACCATAACTGTTCCCCCTCATACGAACATAACACCACCATTAGCCCTTGCTTTAACGATACACAATACAAAAAATTAGCCCTTGCTATTACCATACACAAAAACAACGTGCTTGCATCAATTGGACACTATCGTCTGACTCGCCTGTCATTCCATATTTGTCTAGCTATGTCGTCCCGTAGGCATTGCATTCCTTTTGGATGACCGTCCTCGTCATCGCTGGATGATGAGTCGCCCTCATCGTCGTCGTCGTCGTCATCGTCCTCGCCCACATCAGTGACATGGTCAGAAGGCTCCACTAAGGGGCTAGAACTGGAGTCCTTTAAAGGCACATCAACTTCCCCGACAGATCGTCTAATGAAGTTATGTAGTGCGAAGCATGCGATGATAATGTCGACTTGCTTGTCGACCAGATACTTATGCATCGGTTTTGTAATCTTCCACATACTCTTAAAGATCCCGAAGGACCTTTCGACGGACCCCCTTAAGGAAGAATGTCGTTGGTTGAAGGCCTCCTTCTCGTTGTCAGCCGGTTCTTGAACGAAGGATGCCCGATGGTATTTCGTCTTCGAGTATAGGATCATGTAGCCCTCTCTTTCTGGGTATCCCTTGTCGCACAGGTAGTAACGACCCGGGGGAGGGTGGGGGAAATGCAAACCCGGGGTATTGATAGCATGGTCAAGAACACGAGCATCATGCGCACTGCCCTCCCAACCGGCTGATATGAAGGTGAAATTGAGGTCGAAGTCGCACACTGCAAGGACATTGAACATTGTGATCCCCTTGCGGCCACGGTAAGGCAACTGTTCATCACGGGGTATACAAGCTTCAATGTGCGTACCATCCAGAGCTCCGATGCACCCCTACAGAGGCGGAAGAAGGGTTCTGAGTCCATAGACAGTGGCAGGCATCCACAGTTCGGAGCTCAGTATCGTACCTTGAAATATCTGCTATAGCGACTGTCCTCCGTGATCTGCTTTGGAATCTCGGTGAAGTTAGGGTCCACGGGCCGGAGGACATGGCGAGCAAGGCCATCCCATCCATTGTTTCTCCCCACGAGCGCATCTAATACGTCGGTTATGGCTTCGCTAATCATCGAGGAGGATCGTTGAAAACGCTCACACGAGTCACGTAAGGAAGACCCCCAAGCCATGGTGTTGACGAAGATGGAAACCTTCTCCATCACCGACATGTTCATAGAGCCTCGCAACCAGTACCGGTGGTGGAGAATGGAGCACAGGTTCGTGAACACGTGTTTCGGCATACGGAAAACTTGCACGGACCGGAGGTCTGTTTCGTGGTGTAGGATGTCTTTAATCCACCGTTCCCCTGTGTACTCAGAAATGTATCATGGCACCTTGTGCACATGCTTGTAGTAGTGCATCGTCCTCTCAATTGCGTCCAGGTGTACAAGAAGCTGCAGTAGCACAGCGTTCTTGTGGCGTTGACGACGTTGGCGCCTACGCCTACGCCTATCAGCAGAAGTTTCTGCTTCCATGCGCCAGTGACTGCAAGGGGTGACAGATGAGTGCCATACCCGTAAGTACACACACATATATGAAATAACGCATCCAGACAGGTCACATAAAACACACATTCATAAACAACCGAAAATGCACACACTCAAACTTCATAAACAAGACAGTCATCCGCACCAAATACACATCATCCAGAAAAGTAGAAAATAAACACAACCATAAGCACACCTAGAACACAAACATACATTGTCACACAATGTAATCATAAAGAAATGAGGGTTCGAGATGGTAGCTAGGTTTTGCAGGTCATGGTCCAAACTGTGGAAAAGTTAAATGACTTGGTTACACACTATGTCGGTGTATGGTCAGACGCAAGGTGGCAAACAACGTCGTCGTCGGCCACTACATGTCCCCTCCGCTCTTGCGGAAATGATACTTCAGCCATGCCACTCGGACCTTGTTGCTTCGCTTGCAGGCAAGGAACATCCTCGCCCATTCCGGATTGATCAATACCTCCATTGCGAAGCACAACAACGGGCTCTCATCTTCAATCAGTCCATCTGCGACCAGCTCATCAAGAACCTCCATTACCTCTGACTCTCGATCCTCTGAAGTCTTGGAGACCTCGTCCTCCGCAGTGACGTAGGCGAGCAACTTTTCACTCGTTTCCTGCATGACCTCCATATGCCTCTGGTACAACGCCGACCTAGAGGACTGTCTCGCACTACGTCGCTTGACTGATTGAGACCCCGACGACCCCGACGCTCGCTTTCCGGATCTCACTGGTAACGAGCTTGATCCAGGAGTGGAGGTGGGGGGTGGCGGCACAAGGGGCACAGGGACACCTTGTGTGCTCCCACGAACCAAGTCCGGAAAGCGGGACAAGTCAAAGCCGTCAATGTTCTCGTCGTCCCCACCGAGGTCGAATTCAGCTCGGTGAGGCTGGTTTGTGGGACTCCCTTCATCACAGACAGTTGAAAGCGGAATCGGCGTTTCAGACGGATCCATTGACGGAGCGACACAATGTTGTCCCGTCGCCACCGTCCCTCCAAAAATCTGATCCCATGCATCTTCGATGTCGGGAGGCACACCCTTCTTCCTCAGTTTCCGAAAATCTTCCTTCTCCTATAACACGAATAACGCATTCCTTTATGTCATACGACAATCTTATGCTCACAAGCTTCGTGGCAAAACAGAAATGGTCAGACCCACATGCACACCACGAAAGCACATAAATTACCTAACATTTTCTCTCCCACCATTCATCAGTTGCGTTGATGCACCCTCGTTCGTAGTCCCAACCAAGTCGGTCTCGCCGTGCTTCAAATCTTTCCAATCCTTCCATTTCTCCTTCATTCTCGCGTACTTGTTCTTGAGCGTGTTGGGGCCACATTTCTGACCAGTCATTTCCTCAAATTGTGTTTTTAACATCACCCAGCTGAACCCCTGATCTCTGCCGTATTTGCGCTGATACGCGATTAGGAGGTCCAAGAACAACTTCAACATAGTCGGCGTCCATATCAGTGATTTTTCCTTCGGACCCTTATCCTTTTTAGCCTTCTCCTTCAATGGGGGTTTGCCAGTCGATGCCATAGATATCACAGTAAACAAGAACAACAACAAGGGCTTGCCAGTCGATGCCATAGATATCACAGTAAACAAGAACAACAACAAGGGCGAACCTAATATTCCACTGTAAACAAGCAATATTCAACTGTAAACAACAAGAACCACAAGGGCAAACCTAGTATTTACATTTGACAAGCATCAATGACCCATTCCCATCAGTAGTAAAAGGTGGGGTGCGTTTCAGTGTTGTGGAATTGCAACAACATAAAGCATCAGAATGTCACTTGAATCAAATGATTATCAACTACAACAACACAACAAACTCCTAATCTAGCTCCGTTCTGTATATCCAAACCCAAAGCATCATATGGTACTTTCATTCACAAGAGTTTGAAAGGGTGTTATTACATGTATTTTACTACCATTCCTATCTACCATTAAGCAAGCCTATTAACATTGTCGAGCAACTACCTTCTAAACTCTTGTAATAAATTTACAGTAAGCAAAATACCTTGTAAGAAAGAAGAGCAATACATTGAAAACAAGATGAGCCAAGCAAAATAAATGAACTTGCAGATTCCTCATCAAAGCATGCACAATCAAATTCACAAGCTCCTCTGCAGCGACAACAAAATGAAACCAAAAACATCTCAATTACGGCATGCCCGACCATCATAAGTGGTTCCTTTTCAACAATCCATCACAAGTAGAAGCCTAATTTCACCAAATCAATCGAACCCTAGATTTGTTTACCCCCTCTATTTGCGGAATCCATGAACCTCCAAATACGATTCCTATGTCACATAAAACCATTGCAACACGCTCAATCGGGTTCGAACAGAGGTAAAAGAAGAGAGCCTGACCTACCCGTTAGCTGTGGTGGATCGCCGTCGTAGTTGGTAGCTCGGATCTGGAGCTCCGTAACACGGCCACGTTTGTCCGACTGTTGAGGGGATTGGATCTGTGCTCCGGCGCTGGACTGAGCCACCACCAAGGAGGAATGGCGTCTCTGTTCAAACGACTGTCGGCCGAGCTGCTTTGCTACACTCCCCCGTCGAGAGCTGCAGGCAATTGTCTCTGAGTGGTACAGCTTCTGTCGGTGAGGACAAGTGAGGGTAGAAGAAGGGCACTTTACGCAGGGGTAAAAAGGTCTTATTGTTTAACTAACATCTATCAACATCTTCTACCCACCAAACACAAAAACGAGATTTTTTACAAAAATAAACTCCATCTACTAAAATCTCATTAATCTACCAAAATAATCTCCATCCCATAACATCTACCAGCATCTCAAATAATCTCCAAAAAAACATCTACTGTCAAACACAGCCTTAACCCCTTAAAAATCTCCGCCCCTTAAAAAATAACATTTGGGCAAACAAGGCCTTAATGTCCGAGTAATGGCTAGCTCTGCGATATTCCCTAGTTTATAAAAGGGGGTATTACATTTTTTATCTTTTTTATTATAGCAAATAATAGTATAAAACGTACTTTTAACGTTTTTTATCATAATATTAATATATTTAATTTTAGACTAATTTCTTATCAATAAATTATCTATAAATTAAAAAGCAATTAAGACCTCAATATTTATTTTATTTTTTTAAGAAAAAACATTATTTAGTAGATAAGATTTTGCCAAAATTTAACTGAAAAGCTAAAATAATACATGATAGTAATTTATTATTATACTGCGATAAATGAAATCTATTTTGGGTGGTTAAGTGAAATATTTTGAATAACATAAGGGCTCAGTCATATAAACACTTGAGTGAGGCTAGAGGCAAGTTGCCCGAATGGCTATTGACAAGATAAGTTCAACTAAATTACACACAAGTCATTTTCATTTTTTTCAAACAATTGCAAATAGACTCAAAACTCTCTCATCTACGAATCAGAGCGAATTGACAAAACCTAAGTACGTTCATCCAAATACTCCATCTTTTGAACAAACTTTTAGTAAATTTATCAAGGAATAATTGATCGATACTTATTTTGGTATATCAATCGCGTAGGATGATTATCGAAAGACTTTCGACTATTATTCTTGGTTGTCGTTTGAAAATCTGTCAAAGTTCTGAGAGAATGAGCTAAATAAATAACCTCAACTTTATTGAATGAGGTTAATGAGGAAGCTCGGCGGATAATGGTGAGGTTATGAAGGGAGCTCAGCTTCTGTTGTCGAGGGTACGAAGTAACCTCGGTGATAGAAATTGAGCCTCCATCATCGCCTCGGTGACAGTAACCGAACTCGACGCAGACAACAAGGAATTCACGAGATTTATGCATGAAAGGAACGACATCAAAAATCGCACCCAAATCGCAAACAAAACGACCAAATTCTTTCGTTTTCGTTTCAATTTATACTCATAAATCAACTCAAACAACACTCAAGTCCACAACAATCAAACAAAAGACACAAACAACAACCAATTTCATCAATTTTAATTCTAATTTTAAACCCTAAAACACACAATTTTAATTCTTATCTTTCGTGAAAGGGAGGATCGGTTAGGGTTTCATTTTGGTTGGGAAGGACTTTGTATGCAATTTTGTAAAAATAGTCTTGACAATAACCATTTTTCCATCTTGTCTAAAGCCCTTAGGTAAGCACTTTGATTTAAGCCATCTATTTTTTTCATTTGTGTCCCCAATTGTAATAATTATTTTTTTTCCAATTTTACCCACTGGGTAATTACTGAGGGGTAAGAGAAACAATTTCTCATTTTGTGGGTAATGACTAATGACGACTAATGACCCAACCCACAGATCAATTGTACAAGTGTTTGTTAAGAAATAACACTTGAAGATGAGTTGAAGGGTTGGGGCAGTCAAATGGTTTCTATACCACCTTTGCTGGTGGAGAAGTCTAAAAATGCAATGATAAAAACAAGAACCATATTTCAGGACAAATGGGGATTAATCTCCCGTGTTAAGTGTAAATAGAATATATAATTGAATACAAGTAAACAAGGGGAACCAACCCACAGATCAATTACTTTGATGAAGTTAGTCTACAAAAGAACCATCCCCCAACAGGGAAAAAGAAAGTGTTTCAAGATGGTCAATTTTTCTAGATTGAACTGGACACTGATGGCAACAATTCAATGTTCATAAAAAAATCAGGGCATTTGAGAAGCAAATGAACAAGGGGTTTGGAAATTCTACCAAAAAAAATAAGGGGTTTGGAAAGCATATACAGAACCATTTTCTCTTGACAAGACTCCCAAGTGTCAATTGTCTAGGAAACACAAACCAGGAAGATACAGCATCTTCCTGGCAACTCTTGATTGCTAGATTGGTGATTACGACTTGGTACTTGCTACATAAAGGTTTCACACTAGGATCTCCTCTAATTGTTCCAATTCTAAGATGGAGAAAAACACCAAAAGGAAAAGCTGGTTTTGATTTTCAGTATTACCATACACGTTCTCATCTGTCAGCAGATCTGGCACGCTGCGCACACCAGTGCAGCCCAATAGGATGCACTGACTATCTACTCCATTCATAGTCGACCCCCATTCTTGGATTTGCAGTGTTCGTGCTTCTCGAATCATCAGGCTTTATAGAATTTGCAAACACATTCCAGCCTAAAAGGTATGGCAAGATATACTGCAAAAAGGAGTTATAAATAAATAAATAAATAAAAACAAGTGAGCTACCGCCTACCGGTGTTTGGCAAAAGGCATTTTGGCAGTTGCATATTTCATCAAAACATGAGTTAACAAATATATGCAGTATAAAACAAGTTTCTTCATGTGATTAAAATTTATGGCTATAACAAGGTAGATGTTCAGAAGCTGAACAACCAGAAAACTTCAGACATGACAAAGTTAGGGCTGAGTGAAATAGGTCCGGACCAAAAAATCGACCAAATCAAACTGGTGAATTTGGTCAGGTCTTTGGCCCACAGCTTCTTTTTCTTTTTAATTTCGGTCCATTTACTTATGCAGGTATGTTAAAGACTTATTTGGTCCATTGTCTCTTCGGTCCATGGTTTTTGTTAAAAAAATCGGACAAAACTGATTTTGTACTCAACTGATTTTATTCAATCTGGCGATCAGTCCAAATTTTTTTGGAAATAAATTTCAGTTCGGACAAATGCTCATCCATTTTAGTGATTAGTAAGAATCAATTTTTGGAGCACAGATTTCACCAATCAACATGTGTGGTCCTATTGACTGCTTCCTAGTCCTAGAGGATAAATACATATAAACAAATTCTTTTTCTTTATCTTTTCACAGTACATGTACACCAATTCTGCTTTCTCAACTAACAGAATTATGTAAAGAAAAAAACGCAAAAGTTGGATATCTTACATTGAAAGTGGAGACAAGAACTGCAAACTCCGCTTTAGAAATGGGCATGTAGACACTCTCATCAATATTTAAAAGCTTGTTCTGAACATCTGGCATGATCAAAGAAAAGCAACAAGGTGAAATAAAAAAACACTGGACTTCTTGATCCGATGACAGGAAACTTAACCGGAAGATTCAATCATTTTTTTCTTGAAAATTCCCTAACTTCACAGTTGAACACCAAATAGCAGAGTTAAATGTTCAAGGTGAATGAATTACTGAGGTTGAAGAAGTGACCGGAACCATCTGGAAAAGGTTCCACCTTCAACACTTTCCTGACCTTCCCTTCATCACTGCAGAAGCAACCAAAAATAAACGTTAAAATGAAACAAAACTAGATGTTTATTTCCAAAAAGAAAGATATGGCATAATTGGCATTATTATTTTAGTTAAAGAAACTAGATTTTCTGCAAAGAGGGTGTATTTATGTAAAAAGGTTTAGAGTAAAATAACAAGTGTAGTGTAGCACAAGTAGTGCTCTAAAATTTCCAAATGAAGATTGTATTGTAGAAGTGATTTGAATATCTTTGAACATAACCACTGCCTCGAAAAACATGCTTAATTTATTAGAAGAGAAGAAAACACCTTTGCAGAATCTATGATTGCAGTACCTTCTCCCTTTGTTTGGGTCATGAAAAAATTCACACGAATCCCTTGCACCAAGGCTGATCAAACTTCCAATTTCAGCAATTGAAAGAGAAAACACCTGATCGAGACGTGGAAATTAAGTCAAAAAAAAGGGAAACATAAACAGAGCTCTCATCACTCTGATCAGATCACCACTAAAAGCACCTTTATAAGCAGTGTTTTTCAACAGTTCATACATACATGGATGAAGTAGGGGTATGTTTCGCATGATGTTGGAAACATAAACATAGTTCTCAATTTCTCATCATCACAAATTCACAATAGTAATATTTCATGTACTCTGAGCAGAACAGCACCAAATGTACCTTTATAAGCAGCGATTTAGGTATTATAGAACAGCATCGATAGTTAACACATACATAGATGAAGCAAGGATTTGTCTCGTGCAGTGTATTGATTGCTTCTAAAGTTCTAAGAAACTTATTTGTGTTGATAAGTTACTTCTTTATGCTGGTAAGGAGCGCACCAGTATAAGTTTGCATCAACATACAAACCCTAAAAATAACTAATGAGCGTATCATTTGACACTCATTCAAGGACCAAGCCCAAACTTATGTGGCTCTTTAGTTACTCTCTAGAAGGCCTGATCACTCTACAAATAGAAACACCCACATCAAGTATCAGGGGACTCACCTGTTTCTTACTCCAATCATAAACACGAACACCAGCTGCTGGAGCAAACTGAAGAAAAATAAAGCCCTCCCTGGATACCTTGAATGCACCTGACTACAAGTACAACCCAGGACCAACAATAACAAATGGAATGTCAAAAGAACATTGCCTTAAACATGCAACTAGAGTAGAAGTGAATTACAGTAAAGTCATGATCAATTCACGGAGTTTGAATATTAATTGGAGCACCTCTAATGGTGCAAACTCTGGAGACTTCGGTTCAATAGTGAGAGCTGCTTTCCCCTTGTATATGGAATAACCAACGAAAACCTTGGGAGAAAACCCTAAAATAATCATGTCAAACACTCCATGAAACTTCATCTATTCACACCAAAGCTCATTTGTGGATTACCGCAACCAAAAAGAAAAAATCATATCCCAATCAACAAAGTAGGAGATTACCGGGGGGTAAATTAGAGGAATTGGGGGAAGAAAACCTCGGCGGAGACTCTTCGAAGTAGTCGGACTGGCGACATTTGACGGAGAGCTTCTTGGGGGAGGGGAGCTTGAAATGGAGAGTGGAGGGGAAGGAAGAAGGCGCGGAGATGGAATCCGGGAGGAAGTGGGAGAGGACAGAAGGTCGTCTAGGGTTTTGGATAGAGGCATGACAACAAGGGGAGAGAATCTGAACCATGTCGTCTCTAACGCTCTCGCTCTTGCTCTTGCTCACGCTCTAGCTTTATATGCAGTCTCTCTCCGGATAGGGTTTTATTTTATCGATTAAAAAAACAGACTTGTTATTTACACGATCAAATTATCACCCTTTGCACGGATCCGACGTCGACTGCGTGGTACGGGTGCGTGTACATTAAAGCGATCGTGCACCGCGAAAGCGCTGATGTGACGGGCACCATGCGGGAATCTCGGGCACATTCGCATTTGCACACCGCAAGAGCACGAATTGATTTGACCCGACCAGAACGGACGAATCTCTGCGCCTGCAGCTGCGCATCCCGCATTACCAACTCTACAGCCACACATCCAGCATTCCCAGCTGCGCATCGCCTATAAAACCCACGTCGTTTGCGCTTCACCACACTGTTGTTTCACACTCTCCTTCTTCCTTCGGTTGGTTCCTTTGCAATTTGGTAGCGTTCCTTTGCAATTTGGCAACTTCATTCGCCCAGATTGAAGTTCCTTCATTGGGTTTATATGTGTTTTGCATTGCAGCTTCGACATTCGGTTTAGGAGGTGAGAAGCGTTTTCTTCCTTCTGCATTATTTTCATTTTCATTAGGTTTACATATGACTTACACTAATTAAATTTGCATTTAGTTAATCGGGAATCATGACATCCAAAATGAAGAAGCTTGCAAGCAGTGTCGACTCCTTGGGCCATGTTATTGACATGTTTTATAAAGAAACTGTGAAAGGTTCAGTCATTCAAACTTCAAACCGAAGCTATCGATATTCAGACAAGTATGGAGCAAGCAATAAAGAAAGAACTTCGAAGAGTAACTATAAAAGGGATAATATTCAGCTCATCAAATCCATCACCAATGGCAACAACATTAGATGGGAAGTTATACATCACATTGAAAAGATCAAGCGATTCGAATCTACATTCGAATTCGTTGAATACAGACACTGTTATCGGGAAGCAAACCAAGTAACAGATTTTATAGCATTTAAGGGTATCATTTGTAATAGCTCTACTATCCCTTATAATAGGGAACTTTGTTCCATCATCCTCAAGGATGATCAAGGAGCCAGATTACAGCTTATGTAATCGCTCCTAATTCTTGCCTACTGTAAAAAAAATTATTATATACATGCGACTCATTAAAACAAATGTTATTGAATTAATAGTACTACATATTATACTATATTGTTTTAAAATTTAGAAGTAATTGTGGTTCCATTTAATGGATAGAGCTTAAAAAGTAATGTTAAACATGATTTATTGTGTTTAATTGATTAATTAATTAAACCTGTAATTCAATTAACTCAGTAAAATAAACTTTGTGCCTCTTAATTGTGCACTTCATAATCTTATTCATGCTCTTCATATTATTATTCATACACCATCATTTCATTTTTGTGCTTTATCATTTTATTTGCACAACATAAAGTTATATTTGCACAACAAAATGTTATATGTGCACAACGTAACATTATATTATTACATATGCACAACATTATATTATAATCTCATACTTTTCACTTTTTTAAATAAAGACAAAAAATGTGATTATGGGTTAAAATCTTATATTTTCACCTTATAATATTATTTCAAATAAACATTACTGGTTAAAATTTATAATTTTTATAATTGAAATAGTGCAATATTCATAGGAATAGAAAGTAGGAGGAGACGGTGGCATTTACCCCATAATTAGGCTCATTTGCCTATTTACCCATAAAATTAGGCTCATTTACCTATTTACCCATAAAATTAGGCCCAACTACCCATAAATTAGACTCATTTACACCTTAAGCATATTTACATCTAATGTTACACTTATTTATTTCAAGTATAAATTCACATTAAAGATTTTTTAAAATTATATTTATACTCTATATACTTATATGAACATGTTTATAAACTTTTATTTTGAAAATATATGTTTTAGAGAAATAAAAAAATATTTTCTAAAATAATCAATCTTTTAACGAAATTTTCGCCAAATACCCCTGAGGTTAAGGCTAATTCGCGTGATGTACGAAAGTTTGACATATTTCGCTAGATGCCCCTGAGGTTTTTATTATTTTTGCCAAATGCCCCTAAGGTTTTCATTTTTTCCGCCAAACGCCCTTCTGTCGAATTGGTTAACATTTTGGATGAAAATAAAAAGAAAAGTAAATATTATTTCATTATTATTTTTATAAGGTATTATTTGCATAATATCATTTAATTATGATAACTAAATTATCTAATATTATTTACACATTCTCATTTCATACTATATTTTAAACCAAATGTGATTAATTCAAACTTTTTTTTAATAAATTTAATATTAACACAATATTACTCCAAATATACGAATAATGTATTAATTACATGATATCATTTCATGCGTGATCAAAGATATCATTTCATACTATTTTTTTAAAACAATGGCAAAACTTTTTTTACAAAAATATATAGTTCCAAATATACGAATTCATTTTTTTTTTTGCGCCGGAGCACCAATCTCTCTCTCTCTCTTTCTCTCTCTTTGTGTGTAAAACTATTTTTTTTAATATATAATAATCTTAATTTTTGGATTTTCACCCAATCAACCTAATCTACATAAATTTTTAAACATTTTTTAACCAAATAGATTTATCTATTCTAACTATTAAATGAGAAATATTTTTGCGTAGATGTCATAATCATTTTAATTTTATAATTTTCTCTCAATCAACTAAATCTAAAAAAAACTAATGAAATTTTTACACGTTTCTTTAATCAATCTAGTTATATCAAACTATTAAATAATAAACATATATTTTTTATTAGGTGTTATAACCATGTTTATTTTATGATTTTAACCCAATCAACATATTCTACTTAAATCTTATGGAAATTTCGCGAGGTACTCCTGGGGTATTGCAATTTTCGCGAGGTATACAACTCTTTTGCATATTTCACATGATGCCCCTGTGGTTTTCTTTTTTTTTTTCGCCTCGTGCCCTTTTGGGTTAAATCTAACAATTTTTTTTATTTTCTGTTAGTTTACAATAAAAAAAAAGAAAGGACGGAGAATGGGAGAGCGAAGAGAGAGCGAAGCGAGCGAAGAGAAGACAACAAAGAGAGAGCAAGAAGAACAACGACCAGACCGACATTGCTGCTCGAACAAGAGAAGAAGGTGGCTCGGATCCGATGCTCGAAGGGCGACCAGACCGACGCTACTGCTCCTCAACGCCGTCTGGAGGGAGCTTCCTCCGAACCGAAAAGTGAAGAACAGGGTTAGGTCAACCCATGTGGTGCAAACGACTCTTTGAAATCGAAATCAGATGGATGAAATCCTTCTCGAATAGGAGCAGATCTGACTTGCGCCAAAGGGAGGAGACTAGATCTGAACTTTGAACACACCAAAATATCTCTCAATCTCCCAAAAAACGGTGAAAGCAATGAATCCCATCCGGAATTAATTGGGAATAAATAAAGGAGTGGCCAATGGGATGAACGAAATCAATTTCCTTCCATAATATTTGAGTTGGTTGCTGGAAATTGAAAGATCTAGAGCGTGGGTAAGATGAACAGTGACCTACATCACTGCGTACACAATGGGGCCAATTTCGATTTCATAAATGGTGAGGGTAGGAGGAGATGGGTTTGGCTTTGGCTTAGGGTGGAGTCTTCGAATAGGAATGAAGACGCTTATGCCAATCGAAACTACGACGGAGATGATTAGTGGTGGTGGAGGAGAGGCCTCTAGTTCACCATCCTTTCTTTCTTTTTTTTTTAATTGCAAACTAACGGAATATAAAAAAAAACTGTTAGATTTAACCCAAAAGGGCACGAGGAGAAAAAAAAAAGAAAACCACAGGGGCATCATGCGAAATATGCAAAAGAGTTGTATACCTTGCGAAAATTGCAATACCTCAGGGGTATCTCGCGAAATTTCCATAAATCTTAAGTTCATGTAATTTTTACACATTTTTCATAAATCTTTTTATTATTTTTTACTTAATTATCAAATCTATTTTTTCTATTTTATGTTAATATTTTATAATAGTTTATTTAAATTTATCATAGTAATTTTTATACTAATAAAATTTTATTTTTATTCGACATAGGGGCATTTGGCGAAAAAAATAAAAACCTCAGGGGTATTTGGTGAAAAAATGCAAATCTCAGGGGAATCTAGCGAAATATGTCAAACTTTTGTACACCACGCGAATTAGCCTTAACCTTAGGGGCATTTGGCGAAAATTCCGATCTTTTAATTATCCAAAATTTTTAACAATAATTTTTCATAATAAAAGTTTATAAACATGTTAATATAAGTGTATAGAATATAAATATAAGCTTTTCGGTTAGCAGCTCTCTCTTCTCTCTAGAGTTTCTAGAGAGAGAGCCTAATCTTCGGCTTTGACTGCCCTACCCCGACTCCGGCCGCCTTATCCGGCTTCGACCCCCTATTCCGTTAGGGTTGTACCGGCCCGTTTCGACTGGTCCTTTATGGTGCGGTTTGCTTGGGCAGCGTGCTGCTTTGCTTTGGTGCTTCTATGCGTTCTTCTTTGTTGGGGTTCTGACAGTCGGAGTCGGAACATGCTGGTGTCAAGGTGGTGTGTATGGGGGCGACTCCGTCGTCGGGAAGGAGCTTCCTGGAGATTCGTCTTCACTACCCACAAGGATTCCCAATGTATCGCTGACCGACGGTGCTGTCTCCGGATGGTGCTTGACTTCGTTCGTAGTCTACGTCCCCTACATGTTTGATTTAGTTTTGCATAGTTTCGTCCTTTGTAGGATGTGTTTTCGCTTGTTGTACTTCACCTTTTCTGTTTTTTGTTGTACGCTTTCACGGTCTTCCGTTTGTCGACTTGTCAACCATTGAGATTCATATATATCTGATCTCGAATTCTTACCTAATAAAAAAAGTATAGAATATAAATATAATTTTTTTTATATAAATTCATATCCGAAATAATTATGTATAACACCGAGTGTATCATCTGGTGCCATAGGCGATCCACACTGTGCAATTTGCTCAAAAATAAAAACATTACAAATCATAAAGTTCATAAAAGGAAAGTTGAAGCAGGTGTTGATCTCTTTCTTCCATCTTCAGCACTTCCAGGCACATCAACGACATCAGAATCAAGCTATGAAGAAATCAACCACCATCGCCACCTCGGTCCTCCTCTTGATCCTCATGTTTTCATCAGGTAATTTTCCATTCAGTTTTTGGACTAAATCTTCTCTTCTAAATTTAGGATCGACGAATTGTAAATTTTAATCTACCTCCTCTTTCCCAAATCATCACCACACAGCACAAATTATTCCGATTCAATCGATTTTTAGGTTATAACTAATTGAATTTGAAGAGATTCAGACCGTGGTAACTCGAATCCAGAAACTTGCAAACTGGCCTTCGGAAGCCGTTGTTGAATATTGAAGCTTTGTTCGGATCTGCAGATTTCGACACGATTGCAGTGATGGGCGAAGGCATTGATATAAGCTGCGGAGTGAACATCATCCGGAACTGCAACGACAAATCTTGCTCCTCAATTTGCCGTCAATACGTTCAGAGCCATGGTCATTGCATCAAGAACAGAAAACCACCCCCTGATCAGTTCTGCAACTGCGACTGTTGATCTTCGCAGCAGTTCCTGTAAGCTAATTACTAAATCATTTTCGGAAATACAAAACATTTGTATCTCAATTCGGATCCGTTCTCGTTCCACTTACTTTTGAATCTTCGTGTTTTCCCCAATTGACTCTACAGAAATGTTTGGTTCTCAGTTCGGATCCCTCCCCCGTGATCGCAGCCATCAATTATAATCTAATCTATCCAATCTCCGCGATAAAAGCAAAATTGTAATTGAAAGAAAAAATTTCTTGGCCAAAAATCTGATTAGATCAATGATCCATCCTCCGTATCATCACAAGGTCACATGTCCTTCGAAATCACAAATCAGGCGCTCGAATCTGAAGCTGAAGTTTGATCCTCGCTCTTCTTCTCAGCTTCGTGATCCGATTCCTTGGCGACCTCGGCCTCGGCAGCTTTCCCCGCCTTGAGGCTGGAGGTGATCTGAAAGCACTTCTCAACAACATCATCTCTGTTCTTCTCCGCTTCCTCCATGCACTTCTCCCATTTCGTGAAGCTGTCTCTGCAACTTCCGATTTTTATTTCAAACTAGTAAAAAACGAAGAAAAAAATAGTGAATTAGCCAAGATACCAAATTATTTTTGGATTTAGACAAAATGGAAACATCTTAGCCTAAATTAAAGACTCTAGAGAGAAGGCAAAGGCTACTCTCTAGAATTTTGCCTACATTTCTCCCTCAAATCTTTATGTCAAAATCTTTAATTTTGTCTAAATTTCTTCCCCAAATTTGTATACCAAATCCCTAATTTTGCCTACAATCCTTCATCAAATCTCTATGTCAAAATCCCTAATTTCGTATCACATCTTTGAACTATTGGTCCCTGCTCCTTCGTTTCATCCGGTGTTGCAGGGGTCCCTCGCTCCTTGTTCACCACACCCCTCCCCTGTTCATCCCCCTCACCCCTGCTCCAGTGTCGTGTGGTGTGTGCGTTGTTGGGTGGGCGTTTTGTCTTCTTCGATTGGTAAAATTGATTTGGGGCTTTTGGTCCTTGTGGGTTTCCGTTCTTCCTGTTTGCCGTCATCCTTCTCTTCTTATTTAGGGTGGTTTTGTGGTGCTTAGCTGGTCGTCGCCACCCTCTGATCTACCTATCTCCTTTGTCGTTCTCGGTTCGGAGCCGCCCACCTCCTGTCCTCGTGGATGCTCCCATTTGGGGCAGTTGGGGCGTTGTACTTGCCTCCTTCGACTGTCGCCGGTGAGCCAGGATCATTGTTGTTGGGGCTCGGCTAGCTGTCCGACCTGCCTTGATAGCACCCAAGGTCCCATGACTCCGGACGACATTGACGACAAGATAAAGATTCGAACTAAACGAGTCGTTGGAGATTACAACGCATCATGCCTTGGATGTTGTCGTCAACAGTGCTCTCTCATTGGCTTGCGGTGCACGGGTGTGGTGCCGTAATCCTTTGGTTGATGGGACTTGTTTCCTCTTGCTTGCAAAGCAAGGGAAATTACTATTATAATATTTTTTTGTGAAATCACTTTCCCGGGCTTTTAATAGGGGGTATATATATATATATACCATAATCTACTGACTATATTAGGAATAATGAATTTTCTATGGTTCAAGCCCACCACGCTCTGCAATTAAAAACTTAAAGATAGAGAGGTTTGACCGATACCTGAACTTAGTTACACTGGACCACCGGCGTTCCTTTAGCTTCCGGTTTTCTAGATGTGGCTAACCTTCAACTAGGCCTCCCTTAGTCCCGGCACAGCATAGATCTGTTTCGTTTCCTACCTTAGACCGTAGTCTCTAAATCTCAGTTTTTGGAGGGTGAAAGGATTGAAATCAAGAAAACTAATTATTTAGAACATAGAGTTCGATTAAGTAGCTTTCCCTTTCTTAAAAATAAAATTTTATTGAATCTGGAAAATATTACAACACACAAGCACTCCTTACTTAAAGCTTACAAACATACAAACATACTAAATTCTCACACCAGAAAGATCCATCGAATGATTCTTGAGTTTTTAAGTGATGGGAAACCAACCTACTCAGAACTCAACACTGCTTCTCTTTCTCTTTCTGTATTACAAGACTTCTCTCTCTTTTCATATGGGTTTTTCTCTCTCTGGAATTCGATGCTTCAGAAGTTTGATGAGTATAGAGCTGGTTGAAAGGCATTGGATGCCTTTACAACGTCTAAAAGCTAATGGCCGACATATGGGCCCCTACACACTCAGAAAACAATAAAAGTACACAGTGCTGACTCAATAATACAACTCACATGATGAAAAGAAAACAGAAATGTACAATAATTGTGCAGGTGCACGATTGTGGTGTTTAATCATTCAGGTTCTGGACCCCTTCTTCTCCCATATTGGCCTCTAAGTCATCATTATCATCCATTATCAGATCTTGGAGATTATCAATCTCTAGATCTTGCTCATTATCCAAATCGAGGTCAAGCATTAAACCTTCAGTGTATTCTCGATCCCATGCAATTAACATATCAATCAGCTTCTCATGGCCTTCTCTGTCTATGAAGCATCCAGCTTCTATCTTTGCTAGATATAATTCAATGGACTCGGACCTGTCTATGGCTTGTTGCATCAGAGGCTTGAGTTGTGGGGTTACGATGAAGGTTGTGTTCCCAACTTTGAATATCCCACAATCAGTGTGCCTATACTTGGTGATATAGAAATAGATGTAGAAGAACCCTTTCGCTCTTGCTACCCAATGATGCCTTGCTAAATTAAGTTGGCTTTCAACCACCGGATCCATCGCGCACCAGTATTCATTAGTAAATAGCATGAAGATCAAGTAATGTGGTAACCGGGTTTTTCCCTGGCTAACATGCATACAAGCACTGACAACTCGACATCCATTTATCTCCTCTATTTTCTCGAATTTTGCTGCTATGAGGAAGATCTCCTTCTGGAACTTAGTGAAGTATTTGAATATAATGCTCTGTTCTTCCGTCTTTGGCCATTTCAGTATGGACTTAAAGATTTGGTTACACATTCCATACTTCCATGCTTTTAAGTAATCTGCATCTTCGTGTGGTACGATTGGTATTCTGATTCCCCCTACTCCAGCATAATTATTTGTACAAAAGTGGGTATACCATTCGTCTATGTGTGCTGGCAGTCTTCGAACTCTAAGGGTCACTGTCCAGTAGAATTCTTGAAAATCTCTTATTCTCCATCTTCTACAGATTTCTTCCTGAAGTTCTACAGGTAGCTGAAGAACTTTTATAATTATTTCTAAAGTTAAAAAATCTTTCGACCATTCTGTGTCTCGTTTCTAAGAGTCCACGACGGAATCTGTTATGAGTAAATCTTCCAAAATCAGCAGAAATGTAAAAACTTGGAGGGGAAACTCATCCTTGATATTCCCTTATGTCACTTAAGAAATCACAATCCAACTCGCTGGTTGCCCAGCGAGGGTCTTCCCATCGAGTCTGATTTCTTTGGTCCATGAGCCAGTTCTCTAGTTAGGCTGTCTGCTATAGAATTTTTTGAACCCTGCACATGTTCGACAGTAAAGGTGAATTGGTTAAGGGCTAGTTGCCAACACAGGAGTCTCCCATGCGCTTTCATATTATCAAGATTATTATTTATAAAACCCAATATTCATTTACAATCTGTTATGACTGTAAAAGGTTTAGGGGCTAAAAAGATTATAAACTTCTGGATTCCACGATAAATCGCAAGAATCTCTTTTTCCATGACAGTGTAATTATATTCGGATTTGTTGAAACTGCCACTGCTGTACCTGCAAAGCTTGTTATCTTTCTTTAGTTTCAAAACAGCTCCCCAATGATAATCACTAGCATTTGTTTCAAGAACTAACTCATCATCTTCATTAGGTAAAGTCAATATTGGAAGCTTTTCACATCTTCTTTTTAGTTCCTTGACTATCTTAGTGTCTAGTTGAGTCCAATTCCAAACTTGTTCTTTCTTCAATTTTATCTGTAAAGGTTTTCTTAGTTTGGCTAAATCTTTAATGAAATCAGAAGCATAAGTAAGACAGCCTAGAAACGTTTCTAGTTGTTTCCTATCTTTGATTTCATCAGGAAACTTTTTCTACCTTTTCTAAAATATGTTCTTGCAACACAATTTGACCTGCTTTAATCTTTAGTCCTAGGAACTCTATTTCTGGTTCAACATAAATGCCTTTCTTCTGTCCTAGAACGATTCCATGATCAATGCACTTTTGGGTTATAGCTTTTAAATCATGTTTATGTTGCTCCAAGGTTTTAGAGAAGATTAAGATATCATCAACGTAAACAAGACAACAATGTTTAAACTCTTTGAAAACATTTTCCATTCTTATCTGAAATATTTGTGGTGCTTTTTTTAAACCAAATGGCATGACTATCCACTCATAGTGTCCTTGTGGAGCACTAAATGCAGTAAGTGGAATGCTGTCTTCATTCATCTTTACCTGCCAATAACCACTTTTGCAGTCCATTTTAGAGAACCAAGTGGCTACATGTATTCTATTAAATAAAATTGTTTTATTAGGGATATAGTATCCATCAAAAACAATATTATCGTTAAACATTTTATAGTTGATAACCATTCTAGCTTTTCCTCTTTTTTCTTCAGCATGATTCCTGACCATAAAGGCAGGGCTAGAATGAGGGTTTTTGCTTTCTCTGATTAATCCTTTCTTTAATAGTTCATCAATTTGTTCTTTAAACTCTTGTTGATCTTTGTAAGTGTAAACCATTTGTTTTACTCTAATGACAGCTTTTGGATCTATTAACTCTATGGTAACAAATGATTTATCTTTTTTTTCCAAAATTTTAAAGGATTTTCAGAATATAACTCTTTGCACATTTTTTCTTGCTGTTTAAGAATTTTTTCTTTTAAAGTTATTTCACATATGGAGAGTGCAAATTCTCTTTGAGTAGGAAGAATATATTTCTCACCACGCTTAGTGCGCGTGAACTCTATTGCTTGGTGTGTATATGCTTGTTTGATCTTTTTAACCCAAGCATCCTCGCCATTGATATTAAAGACCATCATGTCTAAGTGTTGAGTGACTGGGACATGAAGTCTTTGGAAGTTGTTTCCAATTAACATATCGTGTGAAGGTTGAGTAGTAGCCCAGAGTGTAGGGATTACACATGGGACTCCACCTATCATGATTGACACATCAGAAGCTAATTCTGAATGAACCATGATACTATCGTCAGCTATTCTGACTTGGATTGGTCTACGAGATTTTTGCCATATGAACTCAGGAAATAATGCCTTCTTACCAAAGCATACAGAACAACCGCTATCGACAAAGGCACACAATTCATAATTGTTAAACCCTTCTAAACAAATACTTATTGGGATATAAATACTATTGGGATTTGTGATTTTATAATTTTTCTTCAAGGATCCTCTACTGACATGTTCAAGGCTTTCTTCTATCCTCACATTTTCTTCGTAGAGATACCTAAGATCCATCACTTCCATTCTCATTCCCATTTCTTCTTCACAAAACGGTTCCTTATGAGGTTACACGAAATTCTTTGCCCTTACATCATTTTCAAAAATGGGTTCACTAATGGTTCTAGTTTGATATCCCACTATCTTTCTTTTAGGCTCAGAACTGGATGATTCTCCCTGTCTTTCCTCAACACTTAAGAGTGTTGGGGGATACAATGGAATTGCACTAGACTCCTTAAAAGGACAGGAACCTAGATCAATACTATGTCTAGATGGTTCTCTTATAATTATTTTCTAACCTTTTGTTTAAGGCTGCTATCATGCTAGCTATATCCTCATCTACCACAAATGACTTGTCTTTCTTGCTTGCAGTAGCTCCTTGGTTTCTTGGGGTAATACTGAGATTAGGATTGAACTTAAAACTGGGATTTCTTGCTAGACTCGGACACCTAGATAAATTTACTTGTGGTTTAGCATTCGTATGGATTCTACCCTCTTCATCTATAGTTAAAACTTTATCGCTGCTAGTGGCTGCAGAATTTTCGAATGCATTTACCCAAATGGTCTTACGTTTTATCTGGTCTGGTCTTAGCTTTACTGGCACAACTTCTTTGCCTACAGATCCAAGAGATTGTAGGCAAAGAGGTTGTGCCACTTATGTGGAGGATTTGTAGTGTTTTATAGTTTATAAACTACCTTCCACTTTAGTTGTAATGGACAAGTTCCCTTGTGTATACCGATACCTTCTGTTAACAATTTTATAGCTAAGAATTTGGATGCATAATGGTCTTCTAAACTAACATAATAGTTTGGCCTACAGATCCAAGAGACTGCTCTTTGACTCAGATTACAGACTATTCCACTAATGCATTGGTCACTAAACCTTTTATGCCTGATATCACAAACAAAATTAATGCATTGCACATACTTACCATAGTCTTGTAATGGAGTTATAATAACTTGGATGCCACATATAAAGATATATTTAAATTTGTTGTCTTTGTTATGTTTTTGAATATTTGCCCAATTAATTAAGTTCACTTCAGTTGCTTGATTTTCATTGTTTTTAACTGTTACGTCTCCAGACATCTCTTCGCACACATATTTAGCATATTTAGAGAACAATGATTTTTTACTGTTCTTTGGCAATGATCGGGAAATCAACCCCTGATCTGGTCATTTCTTCTACTTGTTCTTCATTAATAGAAGTTTCAGCTTGCTGAAGTTGAGCTAAGGTGGTCATTTCATATTCATCAGAGAACTCACTAAGAGCGTCTTCTTCCATCATCTCATTAATTTCTTCACCTGATCTATTGACTCATTTTCGGATTCTTCGTTTTCATCAAACCTTTCTTCTATTATTTCCACTATTCCTTTGTTATTCCTTAGAGATAAATCTACTGCTTTATCTTTTGATAGTTCTATGTAGTCCAGACTACCTAGGGCTTCTGCTAATCTATTGTTCTTCTTGTTTTTGCATTCATTAGCATAATGACCGGATTCTCCGCATGCCCAACACTTGCAGTTTTTCTTTTTTCTCAAGACAAAATGAGGCTTTCTGGAAAAATCTTCTATTTTTTGAAAAATGTTTTTTTTATAATACTTCTTATAATATTTCTCACCTCTTTGTTTGTTAAAACTTTTTCTCTTATAGTTCTTTCTTCCTTGATAATCTCTATTGTTGCATCCCCATTCTATTGGCGTCTCCCAACAAGTTAAGAGTTGTTTCTTCATTCTTTGGGTGCTTCTTACATCTCGACATTTTTTTCTCAACCCATTTCCTAACATAGAAAATTATGTTACCAAAGAGAATCTTTGCTTCCATTTTTTATTATCTCTCGATATTCGTCATGTAACACCCCCTTTTTAATCTCAAGGGTGCGCTACAGCGCCAGTGAATCCGCAGACTTTAATGTCTTTGAATTCACCTGAGGCTTATAGGGACATGCAACCATGCTCCCATAAACAAGATGCTAATTTAAGCAATTAAAATAAAATATGCGGAAGTCAAATAAATATCATAGTTTAAAATATCCGATCATAGTAACATAAAAATACCAAAACCATAAAGTATAAATGACTCCAAAATAGCTAAAACTAAAGTAGCATTGTGGAACCCTCAAAGGTTCAAAACTTGTAGTATAAAGATTCATAAATGATAGCCCGCTCTTCAACTCTCTCCTGCTCCACTGCTCGCACTAAACCTGTGGAATATGGTCTGGTGTTTCGTGAGAACGAAGGACACCAGCCATCCAATAAATAGGATGGTTAGTACAATTAAGACTAGCAAATGATAGGGAAAATGTTCAGACTTTAACCTTACAGTGACCATAAAACGGTATGTTATAGGTTAAGGGAAAGACACGAATATTTAAGAGTGGAAACTGAATAAAAAGGTAAAAATTTACGACATGACTCGGATGATCATAACGATCGATTATAAGATAAGAAATGGAATTATACCCTGAATAAGACTGAAGTATAATATAACTGAATTGATCACCTATTAATAATCTCAATAATAATAATCATAATGTAAATATGTATATAACACAATATAAAACGTAGTGACACGGGCCCAGACTCAACTAGGACTGCGACCTGAGACTTTGAAGTCTAATCGTACGTAGGGACACGGGTCCAGACTCAACTGGGACTGCGACCTGAGACTGTCTGAAGTCTAGATATTCCATGGAACCTTTTAGACTGGGTTTTACACTATTCCCAACCTGCGAGCTAGCCCTCGCACTGACTTTAAGTCAATCCGCACCACGCGAGATGCACATTTTAATTATAACAGCTTTAACATTTAATACTAGGTGATCATAATAACGACATTAAACCAACGAGAACGCACAAGCACGGATATTTCAAAGGATCTTAATATCACATGCTATTAATTTGCATGAAAGAAACAAGCAGAAATTCATGCAATTAGGAAGATGAAAATGGACAATTTTCACTTATCTCGAGTTATATATATACAACATATTTAATATATACAATTATATATTTATATTTGTAATTGCCCATTTAATTAATACTCATGCCAATTTATGAATAAGGAGATAAATTACATCAAGCAGACGGATATGCAATTTATCGAAACTGACAAGGAAATTGGCCACAGGGCCGCATTCGACACAGAAGAATAAAAAGGCATGCCAAAAGAAAATCACGAAACATGCAAAGGGCATTGAACGAAATCACTTGCCTTAACCTTCGTTGATCGGTTGATGGCAACGAGACGAGATCTTAGCACCTATTGAATCCAACGGAAAAACGAATATCAATATTGATATTTTACGAAATTAACTTTACTTAACTCAATTTTAAATTGAATTAATTCTATAAAGTTAAATATTATATACCAATATGAATTCCTCGAAAAGCGGGATCCGGCGTGGGTGCTTCGAGATTTCTTGGTGTCGCTGAAACGGGCAAGAATCGAACATTTTAGAAATATTGGCCACTTAACTTAATAAGTAATTAACTCAGGGCCGAAAACGAAAATTATATAAAACAAGGGTAGTTTTTGTAATTAAATCAAAAGAGATTGAAAACCTCTGTTGCTCTTCTTCACGAACAGCAAACGCCGACGAGGAGCTCGGCCTCCTTCGCGAACAGCAGACGACGGCAAGGCGGCGGCTCGGCGCTCTGTTTTCCGGCCCGGTGGTGCGGCGGTGGCTCGTCTGCTGGCAATGGAGGGTTGCGGGAGCGATGGTTCGGCGACACGGGAAGTGCGGCTGGGAGACAACTCGGGGTGGCCTCGAGCTTCTGTTCTCCGGGAGGCTGCGCTGTGGTGGGTCTCGGCGGCGAGGTCGCGCGGCAGGAGGGCGTCTCCGGACAGGGCTGCGCTGCGGCTGGACTCGGGCGGCTGCAGGAGGTTGGCTCCGGGAGGGTGAACAGAAGATTGAAGGTTCGGTGTGAGGAAGGTGACGTGATTGGTGTAATTTTTTTTTTTTTGGATAGGAAAACCCTAGGATTAAACGTGTAATTATACTATTAATTAGGTTAGATAAAAGATAGATCTTTGATTCTATTTGATTTAGAATCAATTCGGGATAAACTGATCGTAGGAGATGTTTATCCGAAAAATCTGGAGGAAGAGATACACCTTTGGGTCGGAAAGTGGGCTTCTACCAACCGGGTTGGGCCGAAAAATCCAACCCTCTTTATTGGGTTTATAGATGCAAACTGAATTTAATTATATGCTATACATATATATGGGTCCATCTATATATATATAATATATATATTAGCGGAAAGAAAATATTATTTAATTTAACTTTATAAATTAAATAATAAGAGTATCTAGAGATTTTATCTAATTAAATCAACTCTATATCATTACTCTTTAGAATAATTTAATTATTCTAATTCATACCATATATCTTATGTGAATTTATTTAATGACCAAATTCACAAGATATATACTATAGTTTAACATAATATAGATTTATTTAATTAAATAAAAATAAGAAATAACCCAAAAATAATTTGGGGTATTTCACGTCACTTATTTGTTCATTAATTGGGGCAGGAAGTTTATCAAAGAACATTTGTAGATTAGTGCCATTTTCTCCTATCTTATAATAACACCTTTCGAATTATGTTATATAGTTATCAACATATTTCATGTTATAGATTTCAAGATTGTTTAAAGTTCTTTGCCATTTTAAAGCTTCCTTATCTTCATCTTCCTTTTCTCCAATGAATTCATCTTCAATTAACTCACATATTAATGTGAACATATTCACTGGACTTGCCAGATTCCTAAGTTCTTGTTTAGCTTCATCACCAATGGCTCCATACCAATCGACAATACAACCATAGAAACTATGTTCTATATAATTAAGGAATTAAGAAGAATTCCATCCTACATTCATGTTCAATACACTCATCATACTTTTCTTCCAGAATTCTATTATCTCACGTCTATTCCTTACACCATCCAGGTTTAATTTGTAACCCGTTTCACTTATGGGTTCTAGATTAATTTCTCTTTGATATGGCCTATGGTTTGACATATTACTTACTCCAAATCTTTCTTTCTTTTCTAGAAACTCTTTTGGCTTTAGCCTAGGTCTATAGTTACTGGTTGAACCATGTTCATAGCGCATGTAGTTTCCTCTAGCTTCATTATGTTCTACTGGTTCATTTTCCTTCAGCCTTCTTTGTCTTAGTATTTCATCTAGCCTCTGTTGGACTTTGAATATGAGAATGTTTTCCATGTCTTTTAGATTAATTAATCTCATTTGCTGATATACGACATCTTCATCAGAGTTCACGTCAGACTCATCGTCACTCATAACTTCTTGGTTCGTGAAGTTGAGTTCAATGGTTTTAAGTTTCTGTAATTTCAGCTTCCATTCTGGGTCATCTAACTTAGTGATAAGTCTCCTTGTTTGTAGAACTGGATGTTGATTCATTTTTAAGGATTTGATTTTCGTCTTGATTTTCTTCTTCAATAACACCTTTTTTCTTTATATTATCTAACTTAGTAGAAAACTTCTTTTTGGAATTTTCAAATGGATAACTATATTTAAAAGGATCTCCTTTCTTAATTTCACCACTTGACTTTAGGCTTATCTGTGACTAATTTCGTTGATGGCTTTTAGATTGGTTGAGTGATGCACTTCACCTGTTTCTTTTACGATCTTAAAAATCTTACTGCTAATCTCAAGATATAACTGTTTCTTAAATTTTTTAACTTCAACTTTTAGATCTATAAGTTGGTCTGAAATAGCATTTAAAATTGTTCCAAAGTGCTTATCATTTGTATCTAAATGTAAAGCATGAGGATAAGTCTTATGGGGACAATTAGTAGATACCTCCAGATTGGCTTATAGATAAATACAGATTATTTTTAATTAACTTGGCTCTAATACCAAATTTCAGGATCACAAACTAAAACAAGATAAATGCGGAATTATACAGAAATTTGAAAATAACACACAAACTAAAGTTTATAAAATAGTGCCTATTCTATGTAATTTTAAGTTTTTGTTTGGATTTTAGTTGGAAAGTGGAGGGGTCCACTTTTATAAAGTAACCAATAGGAATGCTCCTTTCAGTTTTCATCGGAAGAAGTGGTCCTCACCCGAGTCAATTTATATATATATATATATATATATATATATATATATATATATATATATATATATATATATATATATATATATATAGGGTGTGGTTCTGGTGTGCACACCCCTTAGGGTGTGCACTGTGCATAAATATTATTCGGTGAAATGTGAAACATTATTCGGTGAAATTTGAAGCATTATTCGGTGAAATGTGAAACATTCTACCGAATACTGTTATGTTTTTTTTTTCCGTTCAGTTCAGATGAAAACATCCCAATTCCACTGAATAATTTGTAACATTCTACCGAATAATGTTTAGTTTTTTTATTCATCCATTTCAAATAAAAGAAATCTCAATTCCCTAAACAATACTTGTAATTTATACGAAATGTTTCAAATTTCACTAAATAATGTTTCATATTCCCCTAAACAATACTCACATTTCACCGAATAATGCTTCAGATTTCACCGAATAATGTTTCACATTTCACCGAATAATATTTGTGCACAGTACATACCCTAAGGCTTGTGCACAAATGATCCATACACTATATATATATATATATATATATATATATATATATATATATATATATATATTTGACTATACATACTTTTCATAATCCACCCAGAAAAAAATTTCGAAAGCCCAAAAAGGCCTGACTAAATCTCACAAGGGCTTGAACTGAATACCGAAAGGGCTTGACTAAATCCCGTTAGAGCTTGATTAATTACCGATTGGCTATATCTTTTGGCGGTTTTACACGAGCAGTGTGTGGCTCTACTATTGGCGTTTTTAGGAGGTCTTCTACTTGGTTGGGGGCGTGAAGTCTGGAGTTGGGACTGGCTGGGGTCGAGGCGGTGCGTTCAGGGCAACTCCGTATTCGGGAAGGAGCTTACTTGAAGTTTCGTCTGTACTTCCCATAGGAGATAGATTCCTGCTGTACCGCTGGCCCGCGGTGCTACTGTTCGGTGGTGCTTGACTTCGTTCTTCGCCGTTATCCGTACAACTCTTGGGAAGAGTTTTTTCTTTGATCGTTCTTGTTGTAGAGTTTTTTTTGCTTGTTTCTTAGCGCCTTTTTTCTGTTCTTATTGTATGTTTAGGCGGATTCTGCGTGCTGATCTGTCGGCCTCTCGAGAATCAGGCTTGTTTGATCTCGAATTCTTACTTAATAAAAAACTTATAAAAAAGTAATATAACATTAAATCTGTTGTTTCAAATAGCAACTTAATTTTTTTTAAAAAAATTAAGTTTGAAATACCCCAAAGTACTTTTGGGTATTTCAGTTTTAATGAAAATAAATAAATAACTAAATTCTCTTTATATTAAAATAGGTGAATTAAGTTAATGTTAAGTTGTATTAGTTCACATAAAATATATAACATAAAGTTTTAGAATAATTATATTATTCGGCATAAAATAAAAAGAATTGATTTAAATAAATAAAATATTTCCACATTGTGAATATTTAATTTATGTAATTTAAATTTAATAAAAATATTTTCACAAATATTACTTTTATATTATTCATAGGTAAATTAGTGGGTAACTAGTTATACATACAATGTATTTATTTATGTATACATAAATGTGGTACGTATATATGTGGGTATATAGGTATATACACACTCACATCTTGTCAACACGGGAATAATATATGTGGGTATATACGTATATATGTGGGTATATAGGTATATTATTCATAGGTAAATTAGTGGGTAACTAGTTATACATACAATATAGGTATATACCCTCTGTCGAACCCATCTTCCCTCTGTCGAATACCTGCTTCGAGGCACTCGCACGACAGCCCCGAAGTTCACTGGTGAGCAGTTTTCCTGCACAGCAGAAAAACGTGATCTTTATACGTTTTTCTTTCTCTTTTTCGACCCATGGCCTGTTAATTCTTATAAATCATTGTTTTTCAGATTCATACCATACCAAGGGATCTTAGGTTCGAAATTTGGACATTTTCGAGTCCCGTTTGGGTAAGATCCACTCCGTTTCTCGCGAATTACCGTATTTCGATTAGGTGTTTGGGCTCATTCTAATCAATCTACTGTATTGAAGCAGTTGGCCTTCATTTTGGCTCCTGAGATTTCCTTGGGTACAGATTTGGATTTCTTTCGGAAGAAATCAAGGGTATGTTTTCACTTTTTAAAAGTTACGGGGCCGTTTCCGTGATTTATGAAAAGTAACTAACCCCTTTTTAAATTCTGTAAAATCTCAGGTCCAATATCAAATTATTTTCCTCAAACCACGAATAAGCATTTCGTCGGATTAAGGCAAGTGGTTTGGTTCAATCAGTGCACTTTGCAAATTTCGTGCCTTTTCCGCAATTATTGTCTTTTTGTGTCTTCTATACATTCCATGCTATGAATTTGTGATAAATATGCAAGTAGTTCAGTTGTTGCTATTTATCAACTCCGAAATCTCACATAGCATGATAACTCGGGTAATTATAATTTGATTCCATAATTTGAGGAAATTATATTAAATGCCCGAACTTCCTAAAAAGCATGATTTGTTCATTTTGTTTCCTTCATGCTAGTTAAGTATGGTATATTATTGGTTTTGAATATCCATACTTGTCAGTTATGTTATTTCGTGCACGTTATAGATCTAAAGTGTACATTATGTCTTTTGTGGTCACCTATGATGTAATTATGATTTGGTAATCATACCATGTGAATTATTATTATTATTATTGTTATTGTGAGGTGTGTATTAAACAATGGAAAATGGTAAAGTCAGGTCAAGGTTCGGTTATACCTTGCTCTATAAACGTCTCATGAGATGCCCCTTCGAAATTTCAAATCTTTCGAATGGGTACATCTACCTATGGGTAGTAGGTCATCCGCCCAGTATATGCGGCCGAGACCAGTATCACTTGTCCTAATTAAATGATAACGTTGTTATAAGTGTATTGTTATTGTCGTGTTGTATATTACTTTACTAATAGGTGACCCATTTTCAGTGATGTTATATCATATTCTTTCCGTACTCGGAATATGATTCCTTAGGGTCTTCGGATCCGCATCACATTCAAACACTCGGTCCTTTTGGATCATCTGGTTACGTTATTTTTATTTAATCAAACGAGTCAGGTTCCACATAAATATTAATTCCTCATTTTTATTTTAGTCTACAATCACCAATACCCTTTTATGGTCAATGGGTGGTAGACGGAGTCTTGAACATTTTACTTTCTGCTACTTGCTAGTCGTAAAAAGACTAACCGTCCTATTTTTCTCCTTTGGACGGTTGGGGTCCCTGGTTTGCATACTATACCTCAGCCACTAATCCGCAAGTTTAGGTAAACTGTCTTGAGGCGCTGAAGAGTAAAGGAGTCTATTGTTTTTCATTGTTTTATGTTTTGTATTAAGGTACAACCTTTTCAAATTTATGCAATTGAGCTTATTTAATTCCGCTGCAACTATTTAAACATTATTTCCGCTGCTACTACTCCATTGTTTTGATTATCTTATTTAGACCCTTGTTTTGGGTAACATTGTTTTAGAGTATTATATTATATTTCATATTTAAGTCTTCCGCTTATTTACTATTTATTTATTATCATCTTGTTTATGGGAGCATGATTGCATGTCCCTATAAGCCTAAGGCGGTTACGAGGACATTAAAGTCTGAGTAATTGCTGGCGCTGTGACATCCCTTCAATGTTCTAAGAAGGGGTGTTACAAAGTTTAATTAGGAAAAAGTCTGAATATATATAGGTTAGTTCGGGTGTACACATAGCTTAACATATATCATGTTAACAAATCTGGGTCATTGATTGATATAAAATAAAGGGTTGAGATTTTTCAAATATATTGGATTTTTTTTTAAAAAGCAAAAAGCACAAAACTACCCAAAGAAGCGTGTGACCTATTGCTTTTCAAATGATCACTAATCACTAATTAATATAGGGGATATTATTTACACGATAAATTTATCGCTATATACACGGTTCCCAACCGTGCATTGTGAGTGCGTGGATCCGTGCACTCGCAATGCGTGGTTGCGATTTTTTTTATTAAAAAAAATATGCGCACGTGCACTGCACAAGCACGGATGTATTAATTTTATTATGCGAAATCCGAAAAAGGGCGTACTGATTGAACCGAAGGAACAAGGTGAAGGCGTTGCAGAGGAAGAACCAAGAAAGGGTAAGTTTGCAGAAGGATGAAGGAAAAACCGAGATGGTGGGTGGGGAAAATGAAGAACATGGTGGAGCAATTGCAAGGAAGACAATGAACAGTAGATACAAACCCAAATCTGTCGGAGTGGTGGGCGGATCTAGCTTCATACCATAAGGATCTGAGAGATTTATCCATGGGGAGTCCGTCCGAGGAGGTGGCGTCGCCAGAACTAGGCATCGAGCAAAAGGGGCTTCTTATAGCCATGGAAAGTAGATCCATCCATGGGGAGTCTGTTCGAGGAGGTGACATCGTTGGAACTAGGCAGGGAGCGAAGGGGTTTTCTCATCCCATTCGGATGGAGCATATGTTGTGCTTCGAGCTTCCATAGATTCTTCTCAGAGCTGCTATGGATGGGGATATGTTCATACACTAATTAAAAAAAAGTGTGACCGCTCACTACGGATGTGCGGATCTGCGCATACGTAGTGCGTGGTCGCATCCGTTTATTTGTAAAAAGCAATGTTAATTTATATAGCGTACTTGGGATGCGCGATTGCGAAAGCTTTTCGTGCAAATGACGATAAATTCACCGTATGAATAACAATTTCGTTAATATAATAACAACATTAATAAAATCCTATCCCACCCAATAACCCCTAGTGTTCCAATTGGAGAGAGAAATAAGATTCCATGGAGATTTCAATGTCTGACCCTTGAAATTCAACGAGGAAGATGAGTGCGGGCGAGAAGAGGATGGCGTAGATTGAAGATTGGACTCCGGCAATAGCAAGTCGAGACTTGATCGACACAACAATCAGGCAGCAAGAGAACGACAATAGGATGACAATGAAAGCAAGAACTCGAGACTCTGTGCAGCCACCGGCGTGAACACCTGCACAACGACTATCGAGCACCATTTAGGGTTGATTCTGGCCCTATTCTCGCCAGATAAATGCGATGGGTAAGATTCTAGTTAATATATTGCTCAAATGATGGCTAGATATGGTGATCCGATTCAGACTAAATCCCGTCAGATAACCTTAATGTTGATGATTGATTGGTGAAGCAATTGATTCATTTTTCGGTGAAACGCAATAAATTGTTCCTTGGTATATATCCAATTGTATCGAGTTTGTTTGAAGATCGGATTATTTTAAAAAGTGATTCACTATTCGGAGATTTCTGAATCGGTATTCGTTTACATGTGCATCAATTCGGAATGAATTGCTTATACACGCACAATAAGATCGAATTTTTTTTTTTGAAAGACATCGGTTCACAACAGATGTCTAACTGTATGTTTGTAGTAGTGATTATTCGTAGATATAATGAGTATTTTGCTATTCAATATGAGATGTGGGTATATGCAAATAATTATTCATATGTATATCTCCAATTATTCATAGATAATGAGTATTTTGTTAGTTAATATTTGCCGAGAACTATTAGAGGGAAAAAACAACATCAAGAAAGTAATGTATTTGAGATTCGTAAATCATTATTTGTCTATAGGGACATCAGTATCGAATGAATTGCTTATGTGATAATAGTTATTGTTTGTGATAACTCCACTCCCTTGATGAAAATCGGAACTGTTTTTAAAGGCTTTGACACAAAGCTTGTGTCAAAGGTCTTGAAGCCAAAGCTGTATTGATGAAATTTAAAACCTGTATTTTTAGTTATTGTCTTATATATATTATCTATGTATGGTTTCCGAATATTATTATACATATGTTATACTAACCATACAACAAAGATTTCGAAGAAATCTCCTTCCTTAACGCTGAAAGATATGAAGATCAAATCAGGTGGATGGTGGCTTCGCAATTTCCTAAAATAGAAGATCACGAAGATCCTTCCTAAGCCATGATCTCAAGTAGCCGTTGGGCGAAGATTCTTGGTGCCGATTTGATCAAGAATAAAAGGAGATGAAGAAGAAAGAAGAAAAGGGAAGTGGAACACTGACGATCATTGATTTATAACGCACACTCAGCTCTCAAGTCAATCTTTCTTCTACGTGTACTCTCTGCTAGGTATTAAGTGTTTTATCTTTTGTTTCAAAGTATTTGAGAGTTACACAGTGAGCTTATAGGATATATTCTGAGAGAGTGTTATACTCTAGAGTTTATAACTCAGGAAGTGTGCACTGAGTTATTGATTCACGAGTGTAAGAGGATTGTACTAGATAGCTGAGAGAGGTGGGGCTCTTCTAGATTGGTCTAGGACTCCAAGGGAACGAGAGTTGACTAGATTGCAATTGTATAGGAGAGAGGCTTCTCGGTGAGCTATTAGGATCCTAAGTTTTGTGAATCAATAAAGCCTGTTGAATCCTAGGGTTGTGGAAGAACCCTAGGCGGGGACTAAGCCTTAAAGGAGTCGAACCTCGTTAACAATTCATCGTGTTCTTTACTTATTGCTTTACCATTATTTCCGCACATGTTTCGAATTGTATAACTTTGTTGTGCTTCAGGTATCCCAATCGAAAGAATTGAGTTTACTCCCACAGGTTTGGAAAGCGTTTCAAAAGTCTTGAGATTATCAGCGAAAAGTTGGCATACTCTATTCAACCCCCTTCTAGAGTATCTTTATTTTACTTTGTTATACATTATCGAACCTTCAGTTTGGTAATTAAGGGTTTCAGTATTCATCGAAATAGAAAGCATTATTCATAGATACAATGAGTATTTTGTTGTTGAATATGATGTGTAGGTATATGCAAATAATTATTCGCATGTATATCTCCAATTATTCATTGATAATGAGTAATTTGTTAATTAATATTCGTAAACCACTATTGGAGGAAAGAAATTAAATAACATCAAGAAAGTAATGTATTTGAGATTTGTAAACGATTATTCATCTATATGAGCATCATTATGGAATAAATTTCATATGTAATCAACTAATCATAGTTATTGTATGGGGATTAGGGGGTTCAAAATTAGTCATCGAAATGAAAAGCATTATTCGCATATATAGTGAGTATTTTCAAGTAAATATGAGGTGTTAGTATTAGGCGAATTTGCAAAAATACCTTACCAAAAAAAAGGGTTACAGAAATATCCCAATTTCTCCCAAATTGCGAAGGATGCCTATTTGGGCATATTTGCAATAAAAGTATTGTGTGTTTAGGCATTTATTTGAATTAAAATAAATATATAAAATTAGTATTTTCAGAAATTAAAAATTAAAAAATATGATTTTCGGATATTAAAATTGGGGAAAAAAACAGAATTTCGGAATTATTTATGGAAATATGAAAAAACAGATTTTCTGGAATAAAAAAAGATTGACTTTAGGCATTATTTTAATTAAAATAAATATATAAAATTAGTATTTTATGAAATTTAAAATTAAGAAATATGATTTTCGGATATTAAAATTGGAAAAAAATAGAATTTATGAATTATTTATGGAAAATGGAAAATACAGATTTTCTGGAATTAAAAAAAAGATCGGGTTTAGGCATATTTTTAATTAAAATAAATACATAAGATTAGTATTTTATGAAATTTAAAATTAAAAAATATGATTTTCGGATATTAAAAATGAAAAAAAAAACAGATTTCGGAATTATTTATGGAAATGGGAAAAACAGATTTTCTGGAAATAAAAAAAAATTTCGGAAAAAAAAAGAAATAATTAAGAATTATTTTGTAAAGATAAATATTATATAAAGATATAATCTCCTTCCAAATATACCTTCCAATAAAAAAAAGAAATAATCTTTTAAAGATATGATTTGCAACCGTTTAACCTAGTAAAAGAGAGTTTGGAGAAATTGACGTGTGAATTTGCAACGTTTATCATCTTCTTCTACAATTGACGGGTAATCTCTGAGAAATTCATCTCATCCGTGCGTCCGCTCCTTGCATCTTCTTCTACAATTTGCAACGTTTATGCTTGAGAAGTCGAATCCTGGCTCACGTACAACGGTTGTTAGAGATGCCAATGAACGCTTCAAATATGCTTTTTGGAGCTTAGGTGCATGGATCAGAGCAATGCCCCATTTAAAAAAGGTATGTTATACTCTTAGAACTCTCTTATTCTGTATGACAGGAGATAGTATAAGTATGACAGGATTCACTATGAGCGGATAACATAAAGAGTATAAGTATGACAGGATTCACTATGAGCGGATAACATAAAGTTTAGTATAAGTCAAGTCACTGAAAATGTTGTTAATGTATGTGATAATTATACGTGATATCAGTGGACGCTGCTCACTTGAGTGCCAAGTATAGAGGTGTTCTATTTCTAGCAACAGCGAAAGATGCAAACAAGCATATTTACCCTCTTGCATATGGTGTGGCGGATAGCGAGAATGATGCTTCTTGGTCCTTTTTCTTCAAAGAGTTAAAGGTTGTTGTGGACGATGATCCGGAAGTTGTGTTTGTCTCTGACCGTCATGGAAGCATTGGTAATGGGTTGTGAAACAATTATGTGTTTGCAAAGCATGGATATTGCATCTTCCACATCTATCAAAATTTCAAGGGAAGATGTCATAGAGGAGACTTGTTAGATCTTTGGAATAAGGTCGTGAAGGCATACACCAAGCAAGAGTTCAATCATTTGTATTAACAACTATGCAAGGAGTCTCCAGAAGTTGGTAAATACGTCGAACAGGCAGGGGTTGAAAAGGGGTCAAGGGCACACTTCACCTACAATAGATATGATATAATGACCACCAACAATGCAGAAACGATGAATTCTAGGTTTAAAGAGGAACGTGGCTGGCCAATTGTTGCAATGTTTGATGCAATATTGGAGATTATGTGCAAGTGGTTCTGTGATAGGAGGGAGAAGTTTGCAAAATGGAATGAAGTAGTTCCAAAGGAAGTTAAGAAAATACTTGATGCTAGATACATGAGTTCTGTTAGAATGAGCGTACAGAGGCTGAGTCAATTTGAGGCGGAAGTAACGGATGGTACATCGAGGTTTGAGGTCAATCTGCATGCGAGAACATGCGATTGTAGAGTATTCCAGGTTGATCAAATTCCTTGCGCTCATGCCATATCTACATCAAAAGATAGGGGGGTGGACGTTGCTGATTTGGTTGATCACATGTTGAAGATGGACCGATTACAAGAAGTGTACAAGGAAACTTTGCATCTTGTTCCCCCTATGGAGCGCTGGGAAATTCCTGCAACGGTTGCCACTATCACCTGTCACCCACCACAAGTGAGAAGGCCCGCTGGAAGACCAAAGACGAATAGGTTCCGATCACATTGGGAGAAGAACTAGTCGAAGGCTCGAAAGTGTGGCTGGTGTGGAAAGCGAGGACATTATCAAACTAGATGTACAACGCCTTTGCCATGATCACAAAACCCCCTTCACAATTTATATGCAAACTTTTTAGTTAGGGATTAATTGGCTTTGTTATTTGTCACTTATGCATTTTACGTTGTTTGGATATTACTTCACATTGATTGCCTTTATTGCCTATTTATCAATTGCAAAAAAACTTATTTTGGTTGATGATTGCATCCTCCCATTCTCTAATTTATTTCGTGCCCCATGTATAAGTATGTCCCCAGCGAATGTGAAAACTTAGGTTATGTATCCTGACATGTTTATAAACATTTCCTGTCAGTAATGAAGCAACATCCTGGCAACACTTGTTTTTTCATACTGACATGTTTATAAACATTTCCTGTCAGTAATGAAGCAACATCCTGGCAATACTTGTTTTTTCATCCTGACATGTTTATAAACATTTCATGTCAGTAATGAAGCAACATCCTGGCAATACTTGTTTTTTCATCCTGACATGTTTATAAACATTTCCTATCAGTAATGAAGCAACATCCTGACAATACTTGTTTTTTCATCCTGACATGTTTATAAACATTTCCTGTCAATAATGAAGCAACATCCTGACAATACTTGTTTTTTCATCCTGACATGTTTATAAACATTTCCTGTCAGTAATGAAGCAACATCCTGGCAATACTTGTTTTTTCATCCTGACATGTTTATAAATATTTCCTGTCAGTATTGAAGCAACATCCTGACAATACTTGTTTATTCATCCTGTCATGTTGATAAGACTACTCTGTCATAGAATTTGTTGTTTCATGTCGAGTTGTAGGTGTGTTCCTGTCAAGTGTCAAAAATGATGATGAATGATGTCCCAACCAAACTGAAGACCAGGATTCCAGGTGTACTGACAGCTACGACATTTGGTTGATTCAAGTTGCATCCATTTTGTTATGTATCCTGCCATGTATATAAAAATTTCCTGTCAGTAATGAAGCAACATCCTGAAAATACTTGTTTTTCCATCCTGTCATGTTGATAAGAGTACTCTGTCATAGAATTTGTTGTTTCCTGTCGAGTTGTAGGTGTGTTCCTGTCAAGTGTCAAAAATAATGATGAATGATGTCCCAACTAAACTAAAGACCAAGATTCCAGGTGTACTGCACGGCTACGACATTTGGTTGATTCAAGTTGGATCCATTTTGTTATGTATCCTGAAATGTTTATAAACATTTCCTGTCAGTATTGAAGCAACATCCTGGCAATACTTGTTTATTCATCCTGTCATGTTGATAATAATACTCAGCTATAGAATTTATTGTTTCCTGTCGAGTTGTAAGTGTGTTCCTGTCAGCTAATTAAAGAAAATCCAATTCTCAAATGATTCTAATCTGTCAAGCAAATCAAACTTGAAGATGACAAAATTGAGTCTGTGCATCTTGCCACATTTGAATTTGTGGATAGCCTCCATATTGTACAAAATTGTAACAAGTGTATATCAAGTTAAATGCAACAATATTTAGACAGGAATGAGTAATTTCAAAGGCCATCAGCAGATTTGACCAAGACAAAAATATAATAATAATAATATATAGGATAACCCACGAATATTAAACCCAAAATACTAAGCCAAAATACGAAACATCAAACATGAACCGTGGAGGTTCCATAACATCAAACATCTAGTACAAAGTTCAAAATCCAAAATACTAAACCCACGAATCTTAAGCATAAGGTTTTCTGGTTAGCCTAATATAATACGAGTCGAGTTCCGAGCAGGATATAGACATCTACCCGTCAAAAACCATCAAACTTCACTACCCTTTAACACACACTATCACATGGACTCCCATTTGCCATCCCACACACATTGCGCGAAAGCTTTGCGGTATCCATCAATAAACTCGTCCGATATCGCCTCCAACGTCGACCTTCCAGTGCTAAAAAATTCAATGTACTTGAGCGTGTATACCCCGCAATCTCCCCTGCCAAATACATACAACACAACGTTATGCATAAAAACAAGTGCTATTAATCGATATAAATAATGAAATTGCCTCTCTTACACTCGCTGATTCGATTTCAAACCGGGGACGCGAGTGACCTTGAATGGCTTTTCACCCCATTTTTCTACCAACTTGGCCATTGCTTCAACTCGCTTCAACACTAGGGGAAGTCCTTTTGTCACCGATTCTAACAACTTTAGTAAAACATTGTCCTTGAATAACCCGTGGTCCGAATCATACACATACACCGACCAATCTGTCAAACTGATCTTCAGGGCTACCAAATGTTTGTTCTCTAAGTTGAATGGAACATAGAGATGTTCAGCATTTTCCCAACTCTTCCCATTCATTTGCGGCAACCGCCCTTCGACGTACTTCAACAGAATCTAATGCGAACTGTCTGAGCTTTTACCAGCCTTGTAGTCTTTCCACAGAGCATGAATTTGGTTCATCCAAAATCCATCTAAAATAATCTAGGTCTTATAATCATCTTTCAATATCATCTCCCGAAGAAAGTAAAGAACTTGCTCCATGTGCTGTTGTGAAGCAAATGTTAGTGCATGAATATGTTAGTGAAACAAATTTATGGCAGGCATTAGGTTACAGTTCTATCTACTGATATAGAAAGTATAATTCAAATAAAGAGAGTAAAAAAAACAGATGTTGCTATATGATTCTAGCTGTGTCCAGTTTTCCAAAATATGAACATGTTAGTGAACTTACCTCAGTTGTCAACCACATTTGAGGTTGAAGTAGCTTCTTAAAAAATTCCTTGGTTAATGTTCCCCCAGCTGGGCCATCACGAGTATCCTCGCTGCAATATTATAAGAATATTAGGGAGAAGGTGTAATTATTATGATTCCCAAACATTAAATTACAAGTGAACTTACTTCGGTGAATCAACCCACGCACTCAGCTCTGCTGATGGAAGGTTATCTCCACCACCCTTAGCTACTTTTGAGGGCCTCCCACGTTTCTTGTAAGTGACAAGCGGCGTCTGCACATTTTCCAACTCGATGCATTTCGAGTCTGTATAAGGGGAGGACATATGTTTAGACTTCTCTTTTTTGCAAACCGGAAGGACCCTTTTCAGATTATCGACCACCTTCTTCGATCGAGTGATTGGCTTCCTCTCGAGTGGTTCCTCCCTCTTATGAGGAACTATATGTACCTCCTCAAATTCACTCCCCTTTGCATCCTCAATGATAGTCTCCTTAGATAAGTTAGTGCAAGGTTGCTCTCCATCTGCATTCCCACCAAAGACTTTCACTTTATCACTGGAAGTAAAATCGTAACTCCAATGTGCAGACTTTTCCTGTCATTACAATAAGCATAATTTAATGAGCATATGCTAAACAAATAAAATTTAATCCACACAATAAACTACATTCTATTATAGGGTATTCCATACCTCGTTATCATTCCTATCATCATGTTCATCGAGCAACGAATCAACTTTGTTCATCGGAGACAGGTTGGATGTTTCCCTATGAGGCAGAATTATCTTATCTAACCTCTCTTCTATCCTTTGAAGTCTTTCAACCAATGACTTCTTAATCCGCCTCATAGTATGTGCTAATTTTGTGATAGCACCCATGACATGTTTTGAGTTTAGCGAATCTGCATTGTTATCCATGTCATTCGTCCCAACATCAACCTCTAATTGCCTCCGTTCAGTCTGATGTGCGTGCAAATTGCCATATTTTTTATGCACATAAAAGTCCATTTTATCATCTTTTGCATGCATATTAATGGGAAAACATGGGATTAGTGTAGTTTACGCTTAAATATCAAATATATGGGTTTGCACGAGTTTCTATGTGATTTCGCAGAAAACAGGATAAAAATGGACAGATCTGGAAAAGCGGAAAAAGAACTCGAAGTCTTCTGAAGAGGTCGAAATCGACTGGGGACCTCGACATCGAGTGCATCAAAGACATAGGAATCGAGCAGGAAATGAAACAGAGCATGTCGACACAGAGAGGTCGATATCGACGTCTGGATGTCGATATCGATGTTGCCAGATCTAACTAAAAGATAAAAGTCGAGTGCCAGTTCGAGTAGGAGAAGGAGAGCTCGAGATAAAGTTTTGAAGGGGTCGATATCGATGTTCAAGGTCGATATCGACCATGCCAGCAGAGGAATCCGACTCAGATTTTTGATAGAATTCTATCCGAAGCTTGCACGTCTATCCAAAAGTCGAGATTTCTTATCTTCAACACCAGATCTATCGTATGGAGGCTGATTCACCATAGAGTTTTAGTTTTTACTTTTATTTAAGTTTTATCTTAGAGAATAAAGATAAAGTTTTGAGTCTTTATCTACATCTATAAATAGAGGCCAATAGGGATGAGTTTAGGAATTCAATCAAATCTAATTACGCAGAGAATTTCAGTTTCAATAGTAGTAACGAGTTAGAGAGAGAGAGAGAGAAGGCCGAGTGAAGTTTGTAAAGCGAAAGCGGAGTGGCTTGTTCGGTTGTACTTTCTTTCGAAATTTTAATTCAAAGTAGCTTTCTTTCAATAACAATGATGATGATGTGCATGATGAGGAGTGAGTAGTCAACCCACTTCTAGGGTCGAGGTGAGCCCGATGATAGCAATGTGTGGTAAGTGCATCAAAGGTATGACTTTTATGCGATTCCGTCTTCTATCCCATGCATGATCCTTTGCGAAAGTTAGGGAGATTCATTATTTGCATTATTGAAGCGAAAGCCACTCATATTGTAAACTTGAATTGCTCATGAATTGGATAGTAACTCTTAGGAACTATGCAAGAGCCTCTAATCACCTAAGTGTTGATGACGAAAGTTATTTGACGGAAAGACATTAAATTTCATAACTTTAGCATAAAACTTGCATTGTTATCGTTGTGGCATAAAACCCCGACTTTGGAAGCTTTTTAATTAATTGAAATCAACATAAAAGTATTAAGTTTTGTTTCTGATCATCCTCCTTTCCCATTCTATTTTCTTCAGATTCTTTTCCGACAAATTGGTTACGAAAACAGTTTCTGTGACAAGCGTCGAAATCGACTGTAAGGGTCGATATCGAGGTCTAACATTGATATCGAGGTCTCTGCTCGACGTCGACTTTGCTGCTTTTGTCTTCTGCAGGAACTGCGCTAGGAAATCGACCAGAACTGGGGTCGATATCGACCAGATTACTCGATATCGAGTGTCTTCTGAGGTCGAAAGCTTTGATCGTGAATACAACAAGGGAAGCACTGACATACCTCCTCGTGGATTCGATCCTGAATTACCCTACTACTACAAGGGAGGGGATTCTTGTATTATTTGTTTAGGACAGGGAGTTAGCCTAGTTGTACATTGTTATATTTGATTTATTTGAATCTCCTAACCACCACCCCGTAAGCGAACACAGTCCTCCTTGTACTAGCACTTGTCTCTGTGCTCTTGACTATGTTGTCAAAGTGCTCATCACTCTCTTCGTCTGAAAAATAACATTTTGATAGTATCTCTTCCTCTTCTTCTTCGGCCACCAAAATCGCGTGGACTTGCCTTGCTTCGTCGGCCAACTCATTCTGTAATTGATCATGGTCAGGCTCCTCCTCGGAAGACCATCGTATACCGCGAGGAATTGCATCTTCACTCAGCTTCCTTGCATACAGGATCGCAATCACAGGCACAGCTTCATAGATCCAAATCTACAATTACATTCAACGATACTCATAAAAAAGTAACATTGTATAACTAAAAAGGAAACAATTCCATTTGCTTCATTAGTTCATATATTATTTAGGTCCACAGTGAAACCTTTTGCAACCATCTCCTTGATATAAACTGAAAGCAAGCATCAATAGATTAACATGACATATGATTCTATGACAAAGTGTGCCAGGACAGGAAAAAGAAAAGCAATTAGTCATTTTGATAAACAAGATAATCAACACACAATTTCTACATAAAAAAGGCATGCCATTCATAAAAATTGAGATTCAGATACTTGTTTATTCAAGCAAATTTAAACAGCAGACATTCAAAACCTATGAACTTGAATATCCACTGAGACATGGTTACATGGACAAGGATTTGTGAAGATGAATACCTATGAACTTGAATTGTATAGGTCTACATCCATCAAGGTTTTCATTAGGTCATTACCGTCTACATCCATCAAGGTTTTCATTAGGTCATTACCATATATCACTTTTTTTTTCCCGAAGGTTGGTTTTTAATTTGATAATCAAAAGACATGAATATGAAGACAATAAACTTAATACTCCCACTATTTGACAACCAAAGTAAGGAACGAAAACACCAAAAAAATAACTACTGCATAGTTGAATTTTGACATAAAAATAAGGGGGATAAATATTTCTGAAACAAACCAGTAGCTAGTCAGCAAATAAATTTTCATAATCAAGCTTTTAGTGTGGATGTAAAAAATGTGCAACCACTAGATCTAAATATTTAAAAATTGAAAAAACAAAATCCAATAATTCTTCACCATGAAACATCCAGTCATGTCCTAATAGAAAGGACTTGAACTAATTTCACTCAAGTAAGTTAATAGGTACTGTAAGATGTCGTCCTAATAGATGTCATGCGTAGCGCGGCCCACAACCTAGTATATATATAAATAGATACTGTAAGATGTTAAAGAGTCAAACAAATAACTAGTGGCTATGAAGAAATTACCTGAAAAGCAAGAGGCAATCCTTGAATGGAGTATGGAATCCTACCCCGAGGTTTTGTTTTTTTAGCTGTCTCCAATCTTCTGCTTAAAGCCTTTGTCAAACTTCTATGCAACTCCAAGTAGCCCTTCCTTCCCCATGGATATGCATAAAACCTATCCATATTTGTAGAAGCTTCGCGTGCATAGGATTGACCTTTCTCTTCTTATCACCCCCAAGAATTATACACTCCACTAGCAAAAGCAATGCCAACTTAAATTTGTAGTTGTTGTCATCACGCACCGCTTTGAATCTCTCCAAAAGAGCTTGCACTGTCATCTTCTCACCACCCAGGTCACCAAAAAACTTTTTCATCATAACGTCTGTGCCTTTGATGACGACATTCGGTGGGCGATCGCAGCATAAACAAGTAACAGTGCAATATTCCTTTATTGAAAACCTTGTTTCCTTTCCACCAACATCATACCATGTCTCCCACAAATTCTTTGTTTGAAGTTGCTTCATCAATACACCATGTATAAGCTGCGATGAGTACGATACCTCTTTCATCATCTTTACGATTTTCCCAAACGGTCCATTTAATATTCTTTCCCAATCTCTGGGGGTGAGATGTTCTTCAATCTCAGAAATAATTGTCTTCCTTGCATTTAGATTTAATCTTCCATAAATAGAGTCCCCGGTGTAAAACTTATATTGTATCTGCGGATAAATCAATATTTGCAAGTAATTTGAGAGAAAAGTAGTTAACATAAGCTAAAGCTTCAAGCTTTTTGGGAATCAGTCACTATTACTTTCTTCTAAGTGAAAACTAAGCATTTGCTTAACCTTTCTACTATGTTTATTCATACAATCCACTCAACCACAACCAAAGATATAATCACCAAACCATGGCACTTACGTCTTTTTTGAAGACTTTCCCCTTGACTTTGTCGTTGGCGGGTGCTTTCCGCTTCCTCTTCCGTCTATTTGCTTCATCCCCGTCAATGTTTTTCATCTCCTTCGAACGACAAGGGGTAGAATCCTTCCCACCTCTTGTAATGGCCATGGCTGAGAGACATAACTCAGGTTTAGAAACAACAAAATCAGGATGTAGCAATAAAAGAAACAGAACACTAAAACCTGGCCAACATGCCAATTGTCATCTCATTAGTTTTCTACTGTGCAGGCGGAGTACAGGTTCATGTTCTTTTGATAATCAAGTAAAAATGTTCTACTCTATTGTCAATTGGTAAAGAAAACCCTCACCAGTCACCAATAAGAACTTAAAACTTACTTTCCCACCAGAACATCCTATTTTCGAAAACATGATTCAACTAACAATTTCAATTTTGCAAATTCCAAATGAGTAGTTTTGACCTTACATTTTTTTTCTTTTTCTTTTTTCGTTTTTATTTTACAAAATAGAAAATTCTGGCTTTTTTTGTTTTTTTTTTATTTCACATATTTTTTTCTTTTGGGCACATTTGCAATTTTATTAGGCATTTTTGCAATAAAATTAGGCATTTTTGCAATAAAGTAAAAAAACAAGGCATATTTGCAAATGTCCTATGAATTTTGGGTATTTTTTGCTATTCTTCCTTAGTATTATTCGATGATCTAGGAAAGGTTATTCATAGAAACTCGAGTTGACAATATTTTATCATGGAAAATTTGATGCAATCAGAGAAAACGTTGCCAAAACATACACGATTAAAAACGATAATAGTATATATACAAGCGAATAACCATTGGTAATCATAGTCCATCACGGAGCCATCCTCCCACTTTCAGATTATGTGAAATGAGATTTAGAGAGAGAGAGATTAATAAAAGAAAACATCCATTGAAGGAGGAGCTGTTGAGTTTGTTACAACAGATCAACCGAAGAAGAAGAAGAAGTGGTTGGATTGGGAAGAAGGAGGGAGTATTTATAACCGAAGTGATCACGTGACAAGCACATGATTCACTTATCCCTTATAACATCCAACCCGGTTTACACATGAAATGAATAAAAACCGGTTTACATATTAATCAAACCCGATCTATACAATAACATCCCCCCTCAAACTGGAGATGGAGCACTCAGATGCATCCCCGGTTTGTGTAGAAGGTCTCTGTGATGAGATGCCGGCAAGATCTTCGTTAAGACGTCTGCCAACTGGTTCTGAGTGGGTAAGTAGGTGAGTTGAAGCAATCCAACCATCACATTCTCTCTGGTAAAGTGACTATCTATCGCGATGTGCTTTGTGCGCTCGTGGAATACTAGATTTTTGGCTATCTGTATTGCTGACTTGTTGTCACAATGCAGTGTTACATGCGTCAATTTGGTTTCTCCAAGTTCTTGTAGCATATTCACGAGCCAAGTCACCTCCACTGCAGCTTGACTCATGGATCTGTATTCAGCTTCAGAGGAGCTTCTTGACACTATCGATTGCTTCTTTGACTTCCAAGTGATTGGATTATCACCATATAAAACAACATATCCAGTTACTGATTTCCTTGAGATTGGACATGATGCCCAATCAAAATCAGAGAATGCCTGAAGCTTGATGGAATTTCCCTTCTGAAATCTGATTAATGCATTGTACCCTTGACATATCTCAGTAAATGACACAGAGCAGCTTGATGATTCACATCTGGATGTTGAAGAAATTGACTCAAGACCTGTACAGAAAATGATATATCTAGACGGGTATTGGTTAAGTAACTCAACTTTCCAACAATGCTTCTATATGTAGTAGGATCTGAAATCAAATTGTTTTTATCAAAAGGATAGAGTTTAAAATTTAAAGGCAAAGGTGTAACACGTGATCTCTGATCAGAGATGTTGGCTTCATTAATAATTTCTTGACAGAACTTCCTCTGACTTAGTATTAAAGACTCTGAAGAATGAATTACTTCTTTACCCAAGAAATAATTCAACTTGCCTAAGTCTTTAATACTGAACAACTCATGTAGATACTTCTTTAAACCTGTAATCTGATCAATACCTGAACCTGTGATGATAGTGTCATCTACATAAACTCCAATAATTATCAGATGATCATCATAATGGGAAATAAACAAAGAAGGATCATACTTTGATTGCACAAAATTGCATTCAATCAAAGTAGTATACAATTTATTGAACCATTGCCTAGATGCTTGCTTTAATCCATATAAGGACTTTTCAAAAGACAAACCTTATTGTCAGGGTTTGGTACTCCTTAAGGCATAGTCATATACACTTCCTCATGTAAGTCTCCATGTAAAAAGGCATTATTTACATCTAACTAGTAGATGTCCCAATCTTTATTTAAAGCAAGAGATAGAATAATCCTTATAGTGGACATTTTTACCACAGGCGAGAATGTCTCATCATAGTCTATACCATACTGTTGAATATATACTTTTGCTACCAATCTGGCTTTGAACCTTTAAACAGATCCATCAACTTTTAACTTGATCTTATAAACCCACTTGCATCCCATAGCTTTCTTTCCTGCAGGGAGATCAGTTAAAACCCAAGTGTTGTTAGACTGTAGAACATCTATTTCCTTATCCATTGCCTCAATCCATTTTGGATTCTTTGAGGCTTAAGTGAAGGTCTTAGGTTCAACCAATTCAGATGACCCAGTAACAGACGTTGAATTACATTTGAAAGTGGTATTGTCAACAGATAAAAAAGAATCTGTGAAACCAGCTAATAGAGGAAATAACTCAAAATTAGAACCAAAATTAAAAATATATTCTTGTAAATGGGAAGGCTGTCTATGAACCCTTGATGCCCTTCTTACATCAGGTTGTAACAATTCCTCACCATTAGGTGGAACATTGACCTCTGAGTGATCATCTGAAGAACTATCATCAGAGTTACTGTCAATGTTATTATGAGCAATATTTTCTTCAATAACTTCACTGTTAGGAAGAAAAATTGACTCAGGACTATCCACCATAACATTTGGAAGAGGAATGCCATCATTAAAACTTATTTTGTGCAAAGGAAATTGCAATTCATGAAATTGCACATTTCTTGACACAAAAATTATGTGAGACTTTAAATCCAGAACTTTATATCCTTTAGTACCATGAGGATATCCAACAAAAATACAAGGTGAACTCCTGGGATCAAACTTTGACCTATTGCACTTATCAGTGCTAACAAAACACAAACAACCAAATGATTTTAACATATTATAATCAGGAACCTTGTGAAACAGAATCTCATAAGGAGTCCTAAACTGTATAGAAGATAATGGAAACCTGTTGATCAAATAAATTGCAGTTAATATACATTCTCCCCAATATTGAATAGGAAGATGAGATTGAAATAAGAGAGCTCGAGCAGTCTCTAAGAGATGTTTATGCTTTCTTTCCACTACTCCATTTTGATGTGGTGTATGAGCACATGTGGTTTGATGTATCAAGCCTTGCTGCAGATAAAATTGTTGAGCCTCATTGCTACAGATCTCCATACCATTATCAAATCTCATGATCTTAACCTTTGCATCAAATTGAGTAACCACAAAACAAACAAAAGCTTTAAGGATAGAAAAAACATTACTCCTAGCAGCAACTAGATGTGTCCATGTTGCTCTGGAGAAATCATCCACAATAGTTAAAAAATATTTAAAACCATAAGAGTAGGCACTTTATATGGACCCCAGATATCAACATGAATCAATTCAAAACAAGCAACAGACTTTATTGAAATATCAGGAAATGAAGATCTATGCTGTCTGGCTTTAGGACAAACCTGACAAACATGATGCTTCTTAGTTTTTACAAGTTCATTCAAAAATTGAAAATGAAACATCTGATCAAAAGGAACATGTCCAAGTCTGCAATGCCAAAGTTCTAAAGATGATGCACGAGCACTATTACACTTTACAGATTCATCAACCTTTATAGAATTAGACAATACAACAAAAGAATCTTTATCATGAAAATCAATTTTGTCCTTCAGAGATGTGAGATACAGTCCCTTTAATACTTCACCAAGCACCTGTGGCTTGTTCATTGAAGGGTCTTGTATCAAACATTGGGATAGAGTAAACAACATATATGTGTTTAAGTCATGCACAAATTTTCTGACAGATAACAAATTATATGCAAATTCAGGAACATGAAGAACATCATGCAACACAATCTGGTTTTTTAACCTTATTGAATCAATATGACAGATCTTAGATTATTGACCATTAGGGACAATGATATAACTAGGCATAGTAAAAGGCCTATATGAGTTAAACATAGATAAAGTAGGGCAAATATGATGTGTTGCTCCACTATCTATAACCAAACTATAATCATTGCCTACCATACTAAAACAGAAAGTGTTACCTGCCATCATGTTGTTGTCTTCTCCATTACTTTGCTTACTTAGAAAAGTCAAGATCTGCTCACACTGTCCTTTTGTCAAAGAATGAGAAGCTTCTTGATTATCATCTTCAACAACAACATTTGAAGCAAATTTCTTAGATTTTTCCCCTTTGAAATTGGGAGGATACCCATGGATCTTGAAACACCTGCTCATAGAATGACCAGAAACCTTGCAATATTCACAAAAATATGTCCCTTTTCCTTTAACTCAATTCTGAGATGTTTGATTACCACCCCTCTGTCCATTGTTCTTGTTATACTGGCCACCAGAGTTAGATTAATTCCCTGATCTTTGAAAAGCATTGAAAGCAGCAGTACTGTCGCTAATAGAGCTAGAATTATTCAACCCTCTGTGACTTTCTTCATCAAGAATCATACGATAGACACCAACAATATTTGGGGTTGGCTTCATCACCAATATACTAGTCCTAACACCATTGTAGGAATTAGTTAAACCAACCAGAAATTGCATCACTTGTAGTTTAGCAAATGATTTAGACACTAGATTCGACGTTCCACATGAAGTACACACGGGGGATTCAATTAAATCTATGTACTCATCCTATAACTTCTTGAACTTTGTAAAATACGAAGTAACCGACGATCCATTCAGAGAAATATTGAACATATCTTTCTATACCTGATACAATCTAGTGCTATTGGGAGATCCAAAACGCATCTTCAATTCATCCCAAACATCTTGAGCAGTTCTGAAATAGAGTAGAGATTTTGCGATCTCCTTCTCTACTGAATGTAATAGCCACGCAACCACCATTCCATTATATCGCCTCCACTGAGCATATCGTGGTGACGTCTCTGCCGAAATCTGGAAACTTCCATCCACAAGAGAAATCTTGTTTTTCGCAACCAAGGACACCTTTACAGCGCGCCTCTAGTGGTTGTAATTGGAATCATTTAGCAGCTGCGTTGATAAGTTGTAGCTGGGATGATCAGAATGATGCAAGAACAAGATATCGCTTGCATCAATCTAATTTAGATCTTGACCATCCATGATGATTCAAGATTTGACAGTGCGGAAGAACAAATAAAAAAAAAACTTCGATACAGACAGAGAAATGCTTAGATCTGTATGAGCCATGGTAGCTCTGATACCATTTCAGATTTTGTGAAATGAGATTTAGAGAGAGAGAGATTAACAAAAGAAAACGTCCATTGAAGGAGGAGCTGTTGAGTTTGTTACAACAGATCAACCGAAGAAAAAGAAGTGGTTGGATCGGGAAGAAGGAGGGAGTATTTATAACCGAAGTGATCACGCGCGTGACAAGCACGTGATTCACTTATCTGTTATAACATCCAACCCGGTTTACACATGAAATGAATAAAACCCGGTTTACATATAAATCAAACCTGATCTATACACTAACACCCACCCCAAACAAAATGATTAAATTTTGTCACAAACTCTTTCAAACCTTGATGAAGCGATTCAATTTGGTCTTCTTCTTTATTATAAAATTAGTTTAGTACCCGCACTTTTGTGCCCTTTTTTTAAATTAATATATGTAATATTAAAAACGTATACATTTTTTTTAAAATAAACTCTAAGTACCACTATTCACATCTAAACATTGTTAATTATTATGGAGTATATAGTTAACAGTAAAAAAAACTTTGAAAATTTATAATTAGAGGCAAAATTTTATCACATTGTTGATTAATATTTGTACCCAAATGCATGTATGTAAAAATAATCATAAATTATATATGAAGTGTACCGCTATTTAGAGCTGAAATTGTTTTTCTTTAATTTATTCTTCTTCTCTTAGAATGCATTTGCTATCTTTGAATTTATTGTTTATATTTGAAAAATGTTTAGTAAATTTATTTATTTATTTATTGTGATTTGATAGGTATACTTGAGATTTTTTTTATCTCTTAGTATAAAAAGTTGAGATTTGTTTTTACCGTACATACATACATACATACATACATACATACATACATACATACATACATACATACATACATACATACATACATACATACATACATACATACATACATACATACATACATACATACATACATACATACATACATACATAGATGGAGTAGTGTGTAATTAGTTTAGATTTTGAATATTTAATTAAATGTTTATACTAAATTAATTGGTAAAGATAAATAAGATAAGATGGAGTAGTGTATTATTAGTTTAGATTTTGAATATTTAATTTATGAATATTTAAAGATAAATAAGATAAGATAATTAAATTAATAGGTAAAGATAATTATTGAGGATATGATTCCATAAATATCTAAACCAACCAACAACCAAATCTATAATACCTGAATTGATTCTTAAATTATGATTTCACTTTTAATTTATAAATGTTTAAAAATGAATAAGATACTATAATTAAATTAATTGGTAAAGATAATTATTAAGGATGGAATTCCATAAATATCTAAACCAACCAACAACTAAATCAATAATATCTCAAAATTAGAAAAAAAATGGAAAATGTTCTAGCTTTTAATTCTTATTGTCTTAAGAACACCTCAAAATTAGAAAACAAATTGGATGAGATCAAGTGATGCCCATAAAACTATATATGGCTACTATTCTTTTTTATTATTATTATTATTATTATTATTATTATCAAAATCAAATCGTTCAACATTAGCTTAACAAAACATGAGTTTAAAAACAAAAAAGATGTAGCATTTGGGTAAAAGAAACACTCCTCTACATGTCTTGTGCAAACAACCAATGAGCCACATGCACCATTTCTTTCCCTCTTCACATGGCTCCATATACAACTCGTGAGCTCTTGAGCTAGCCATCTCTTCCGTGCGCTTAATCACGTTGTCCAAGTCCAATCTGGCCTTCTATTTTTGCTTAAGATTGCACACAATCACTCTCAACAATGATATGCGTAAGCTCTTCCCAATGTGCCAATTCAATTTGATCGCCAAGAGAAATGCTTTTTTCTTCATTGCTATGGGTGACGGAACTCCTTCGATCGGAAGAATGAATGAAACTTTCTTGAATGAGAGGAAAAAAGTATGAATTATTAGTTTGAGCTATATAATAATTAAGATAAAAGAATGAATGAACCTACCTTGAATATTGAATGTCTCAAATTAAATGAATCGAAAGTTCTGCACATAATGAACGCAAAAGTTTGAGTAGATGGGCTAAACATTATAAAGTCGAAGGTACGATTAATTACATTGCTTATATGTCTAAAATTCATATAAATATATGTGAAAACAACTATTTGTATGATGTATACATAACATTTACCTTTGAGTTTAATTCCAGGCACTGTGCCATAAATATCAACAGTGGCTTCTATTGAATTCTGCTTTGTTTTCTCGTCTGTCATGGTCGATCAGTAACTTGAGCACCACTTTCTGAATAATTTTGGGGCAAATTATATATACCAAAAGAAGAAACATTTAATTTACTTTATAAATTCATCAAATGATCAAGAGATTGGAGGAGGGGGAACTCAATGGAGATGAATTAGGGGTTGAGGGGGTTGTGCCATTGGATTTTGTTGTTGTGGTAGAAAGGGGGAAATGGTATTTTGAAAATGGGGATGGTGGAAATTCAGTGATGGTTGAGCAAATTGAATTTCACAAAAAAAAAAAGAGTAGGAAATGAATTTCATATAAAGTAAGTACTCAATTGAGCAAATGAGAGTGGTAGCTAGGAACGTACCCAATTGAGAAAATGTGTCATTTGTATCGTGATAAGCCTTTATTATGCAATTATAAAACAAAAACAATAAACTTATGAGTCATATCATAAAAAGATCGAAAAAAGTGAGAGGAAGAAAAGAAGAACAATGATTTTATAGGATGTGATGATGTATAGAGGAAGCTAAAACCCTAAAAATCTGAACAGATAAACTATGAATTATTTATTGATATTGTAAAAATAAATATGATTTTATTTTGATTGTATCCATTGAATATCTAAACCAACCCAAAACCAAATCTATAATATCTCAACTGATTTCGAAATTGTGGGTAATTAAGAGAAAATCCAAAAATTCAAGAAAATGACACGTAGGATATGCAAATTAATTATTAAATAAAATCCATACATTAAAGGAGAAGACGTCACATGGGTTAGGCGACTTCTCCTTTAGTATTATATATTGATATATTGATATATTGATGTTGAATATTTTATTACAAACCACGTTTTAAACTTATGAAAACTTAGGAAAAAAATAATTTTTTTTATAGGGTTACATGTATTCATATATTAGGATTGGAACAAATTAAGTAGCAAAAAGGGCATGCGACCCACACACTACCTTTTTTTTTTTGCTTATGGTGGGAATTGGGAACAGGTTACACTCTTTTAATAGTCTTGATTTTTTTTAATTAAAATTTTGTATCTCACGCGCCTCATTTGCGAGTAATGCAAAATAGGTGGTGGAGCACAAACATATTCTAAAACCAAAAGGAGAAAAGGAAAATGTGTAGGAGAGAACGCGCGACGCGCGCTAGCCTCATCGTTCTGCGGGGGAACCTTGCAAACTTCTTCTCTCGCCCAAAAATCCCTAGCTTTCAAGGGTTATCAATACCAAATCCAAGCCTATCCCTTGTAGATCACCCAGCCCTGTTCATCCAAATTGTTGGTTGCTCTGGGTTCTGTTCCCAATTTTATTCCAACTCTCGAATTGGCTCCTGTGTGGGTGCCTGTGTAATTCAAGTTGCAATTAATGGAATTTGGGGAATTTCGAGAGATAGACCCCCTATGGGTAGCCTGTTCGGAGCCGGGGTGGTAGATACAATTTGTATAAAAATTCTGAGAGAGGTGAGATTATTAAATTCGGGTCGCCCCCCTCCTTGGCCTGATCCGATCCTAGGGGATCTTGATATCTTGATGATGGGATGGCTTGGGAAAAATCTATGCAAAATTGGCGTGGATTTGGAGAAGTTTCAAAAAAATTGATCAAAAGGAAGGTATGGGTGTCCTCTATGCCCAGATTTCCCCTCCCCCTTTCTAGTATTTCCATCTATTTAAGAGGGTGGCAGACCCAATTGAGTCCTTGCCCTTCTCAAATTTCTCCTTTCTTCTCTTCTCTTCAATTCTACTATCAAATTTCTAATAATATCAACTGTTCTTTGTGTGAAATGAACTCTACTGGCGACATTAAAGGGAAACAACCCATGGGTTCGGCTTCGGCCGATCCATTGAATACCCCCGGAAAGGGCCATAAACCCGGCTCAGGAGGAGTGCAGATCTCCGAGGGAATTGATCTTCCTGAGGTTGATGCTGTTGTTCCTCCAAAGAGCAAGGCTGAAAAGAAAAAGAAGAAAAAGAAGTCTATCAATCGAGAGAAACTCAAAGCACTTCAAGGTAAAGTTCAAGCTAACATCAATGCTCTTAGTCTCACATCTCTTTTTGCAATGATAATTGGTGATCCTATTGAGGCTAGGGAGATAAGGAAAAGGATTAAATTTGTGTAGAAATTCTTGACCGGAGGCTTCCAATTAATCCCATTTGCTAACAATTGGTTCGAGTTACGCTTTGATGTGGTTGAGGATCGCGAGCGTGTTTGGGAGGCTAGGCCTTTCCACATCTCTAGACAACTCATGGTTCTACGTCCTTGGAGACTGGATTTCGATCCCTGGACAGAGTCGATCACTCGGATGGACCTGTGGCTCAGATTCCCTGGATTACCGGTCAAGTACATCGACAATAAGCTGCTCATAGACATTGTTGAAGACAATGGGTTGGGCGAGGTGCTTCGTGTAGCTGCATTCAATGACAAAGGTGCGCGTTATCGCTACCCTAGAGTATGTATTTCTACTGATCTTACTCTTATCCCTGACAGGAGAGTTATGGTTGTCAATGAGTTAGGGGAAGAGGAGTTCTACCCTGTGTGGTTTGAAGATTTCCCCGAAGGTTGCGGGTGTTGCGGCTCTCGTGATCATGCCTTTGACAGTTGCCCTATGAGAATGCTATGTAATCCCTCAGCTGGGGTACTCAAGGGGATTACTCAGCTCAACCGGACATGGCTGCCGCTTCCGCATCTGAGGCTGCCCAACAAGAAGGTGAATGGATCAAAGTTACTCGAAAGAACAATCCTCCTCCTCCTCCACCTATGTTTGGCCACAACAAATCTGAACTTTTTAAGCTCTTCGGCAACAATGTCGCCTACTCCACTGACTCTTCGTCCTCAAAAGCATCTTCTAAGTCAGGGGATTTATCTATCACGAACCCGGTGGTGATTCATGAGCATGGCAACGATGGTTTTGAGACCCAAATGGCGCCTGATTTAGCTCCACCAAATATGTATGAGGGCCTCCAGAATGATGCAAATGATAGTTTATTCTACCCTGATCCTATTGCTGTCGAGCTCTATGCGTACGAAAATAAAGATATGATCGACTATGGGGATGAGCTAGAGCCGATGGATGCCTTTGGAGAGTTATCTTCTGATGTTATGCAGGATGCCATTGAGAATGTCTTCATTGATGTTCCTCCTTCCTCGGAATATCTTATTGCTAACCTTAGCAACCCGGCTCAGCTCGTTGCGTCTATCCTCAACCCTTCTGTGGCTCCCTCTGAGTCTGCAGCGGTTGCTCTAGAGTTTGAGTCATTGGTTTTTGAGACACCTACCAATTCTGAGTCCAGCAAACGCAAGCTCGATGTCGATGATGACGATGCTGTTAGCTTCGGTCAGATGGGGGCTTACAGCAAAAAGGGGAAACATGATATATAAATGACATAAGGGCCGAATCGATAATCTTGGTGGTGGTTCTAAGGTTATCGTGGCAATGATGATGACGCAACCATCTTTATTGTCTACTTATGCTCCTGTTTTGTTCTTTTGGTTTCTAAGATGCTTTGGATGCTGTCTCTGCAACGGTGTCACCTTGATCCCTGGCCGAGTACATCCCTATCTATGTAGGTGCTTGGTGTGTGTATATTGTGTCCTGATCCATTTTGAATGCAGGTGTGTACATAGGTCTTCGCTAGATCAGGCATGTGTAATCGCCTTGGATGTATCTCGGAGCTGTGTTTGGATCATGGTTTATGTGAATGATAATAAGAAAAAAGCTGCTATGGTTTATGACTATATTGTGGACTTGCTGTTTTTTCTCTCATTTTTAATAGTTCTGCCGATTGTGTTTGACTGCGGTAGAGTGCGAGATGTTTTGAGATTACCTGGGATGGTTTATTTTGTGAAATTATCTTTATCTTGTTGGAGGTGGCTTTGGGTTCATCTCTCAGGAGTTCTGGTGTGGGGAGTTGAATATAAATTTATCTCCCTTCATAATCATGACAGAGTATATTCTTCTGTGCTTTGGTGGAGGCTAAATGGGTACAAATGCCTAGTCTTCTTTGGTGTTAACATTATGAAAATGACTGTATTTGCTCAGGAGATTATACAATTTGGGTCTACAAATTATTCTACGGGTTTGATAAACACATTTTATATTAGAGTCGTGGTGGTGTTTTTAATTCATCAGTTCAACTTCAAATGTGTACTAATCCATATGCATTTATCATCCTTGTTAATTCCATGCTTTCATATATGGCCTAGGGATGTTTTGGACCATATTATCCTTCACCCCTCCAACCTCTCTACGATTACTTTGAATATAAGTGGTGGTCTTCATTCCATTTCCTTTTTGGTCCCTTGTATTAGTAAGGTGAGGGATAATAATGGCTCTTGTGAATCCAATTTGTTAAAGTGCATAATAAGGCATGGTGGAGATAACAATACAGTAGTAGATAGTGGTAATGATTTGTTTCTTGTTAAAGTATGGGCTCCCTTCATTTGGGTCTTGTCCGTGGCTTATGTTGGAAATGGTCTTATAGATCGGCCTAAGGCAATTGCTTGTCTCGGTTCACTTCAGTTGTCGATCGGGTGGGCTTCTCAGGCTATGCTGGTTCATATGAGAAGCGGATCCACTGGGCTAGGAACTCTTGAATACGTGATTAGAGATGAGTCTGTTCGGGTGAAACGTGGATTTGAAGGCGAATATTTGATCAAGGACAATCACTTTTGCACCTATTCTAAGCATGGGGTTAGATCAGATTCCCACCATGCTCTATACAGTGGGGGATGAATATAGGTTATTGGAATTGTTGAGGAATAGGAAAGAAAACTTTCTGGACGAATATTAATTCATGGTGTAAAAATGATCATTTAAATATGATCGCACTTGCGGAAACAAAGACAGATAAGATCCCAGAGGAAGCAATTTGGAGAAACGTTGGTTTCACCAATGCCGTTTGGTCTACTGCCACTGGCAAATCGGGTGGATTAGGAGTTTTATAGAATGCAAACAATCTCCTTAATGAGGACATCTCCATAGTAGTCCACCTCCCACGAATTATACCGATTAAAATCACTTCCACGTCTGACAATTTTACTTGGACTCTCTTCTTTGTCTATGCACCTCCTATCCCTGCAGAGAAAAGGGTGTTCTAGAGCACACTCACGACCTTAATAAATTCCATGTCGAACACGTGTATAGTGATGGGCGATTTAAATGAGATTAGCTCAATGGACGATAAACGGGGTAGTGCGGAAATTAATGTTTCCAGATTTCAGAGACTACGTCAATTCAGGCAGGACTGCTCTATGATTGACATTCCGTCGTTTGGAAACCAATTTACTTGGAGGAAAAACCCTAAGGGCGTAGATAATGTTCTGGAAAAATTGGATAGAGTCCTGGTCCACCACCAAGTCATTGAAACATACCCACACCTTATTACCAAGAATGGTGCATTCTCTTCCTCGGATCATTGTCCTATTACCATTCAATTAGACAAGAACTATACGTTTAGACCACCACCTTTCAAATTTGAGAACGTCTGGACATATAGGAAAGATTTTCGTAATGTAGTGAAACAATCATGGCGAGCACACATATCTGGGTCTGCAATGTTTCAACTTCAGTACAAAACGAAAATATTAAAGCAAAAGGCTAAGATGCGGAATAAAAATACTTTTGGGAATATTTTCCGCCAGATAAAAGAAGTTGATGAGAAATTGATTAAATTACAAACATCGCATGATCTCCAACACAGTTCAAACTATGATATTAAAGAGGAACGTCTCCAAAGGAAAAAGGGACAAACTTCTCTTGTTTCAGAAAACCTTTTGGAGCCAATGGGCCAAATCCAAACATCTTAAATTAGCTGATACAAACTCGTCGTACTTCCATAAGGTGGCGTCGGGAAGGCGTAATAGGAAAATAATCAGGAATATCACAACGGCAGAGGGAACGGATATTGCTGGAGAGGATAACATTAGGGATGAAATTCAACGGGACTTCGAGAGAAGATTTAAGAGCGAACCCGTTGATACTCCTTATCAAGAACAATACCTGCAACTGATTGACACAAAAATTTCTGATGAAGAGAACACTTTCTTTATTCAGTAGCCCTCCAATGGAGAAATCAAATCGGCGGTTTTTAGCCTTGGAAATAATTAATCACCAAGTCCGGACGGCATGACTGCAGAATTCTATAAAAAAATATTGGGATATAGTAGGAATTTCCGTTATTCGAGCAGTCAAGGCTTTCTTCCACTCTGGTAAAATTCTGAGACAAATGAACCACACTTTTATAGCTCTCCTTCCTAAACGAGACAACCCGACGACTACTTCACAATATAGACCGATCAGTCTGTGTTCAACTATATACAAAATTATTTCCAAGATACTCACAAAACGCCTGAAGAAAATTATAGGCAGATTAATTCACCCCCTTCAATGGGCCTTTGTCTCGGATCGATCTATCCAAGACAATGTGCTCATAGCGCACGAAATATTTCACTCCTTTTGAAGTCGAAAAGGTAAGAAGGGTTGGGTTGCGATAAAGTTAGACATGGAGAAAGCATATGATAGAGTCGATTGGTCTTTCATCAAGGCAATTCTTGAAAGATTTGGGTTCCACCCTACCTTTGTTAATTGGATAATGGAGTGTATCACGACGGTTTCTTTCTCCGTCCTTGTCAATAATGGCCCTACATCTATATTCGTTCCCTCAAGGGGCCTTAGACAATGGGATCCGTTATCTCCATTTTTATTTGTGCTTGGTGCATATATTTTAGCAAAGAAACTTTCAGCAGAGGCAACTCGTCCAAGTAGCAATATAGGGTTTAATTTTGGTCATACGGGACCGTCAATTCCCTTTCTATCCTTTGCAAACGATATAATTATATTCATAAAGGGTTGTCCATCTGCCTACATTAAAACCCGTTCGATTATAGATGATTATTGTAGGATTTCGGGCAAAAAAAGTCAATTATCATAAATCCGTATTTCAAACAACCAAGGGGTTATCTCGTGCTAGAGTTAGGGAAATTGAAGGTTGCCTGAATATTGATAATGAGTGCCAATTGGAAAAATATTTGGGATGCCCTATAATAAGTGGGAGGGTGAACAAGGATAATTTGGGGAAATAATTTGTAAATCTAGTGAACAATTAAGTAAATGGCGAGCTAGTTCTCTCTCACAACAAGGCAGAGCAACTTTGATCACATCCAACTTAGCATCTAAACCATTATATACTATGCAAAGCTTCATGCTAGTAGGTTCAATACTTGACAAATTAGATCAAATAAACAGAAATTTCTTTTGGAACAAGGACGCCCAACACTCACCCCTGATAGGTTGGAACAAAATATGTAGACCAAAGGAGTGCGGAGGACTTGGCATAAGAAAAGCTAAGGATATGAATGAAGCCCTACAGATGAAATTATTATGGAAAATTCTGGCGGAACCTGAAAACATATGGGTTAGGGTAATATAATATAAATATATCAAAAACATGCATCTACTAAACTATAAACGTTCTAGCGGAACCTCCTGGCAATGGGCAAAACTATCCGCCCTCCTACATCAGTTTAAGAAAGGTCTAATTTGGTCTGTTGGCGATGGGAGAACAATCAGTTTCTGGAAAGACAACTGGGTCTCAAACGCCCCACTGTTGGATAAGGTCGACTGTCAGTTGAATTTCAACTTAGAGGAGAAAGTGTGTGAATACATTTGCAATGGGAAATGGCAGCAACACAAACTAGCCGCGATCCTACCTCAAACAATCGTACGAGACATAATAGATATACCCCTTCCAATGAACACGCTCATGGATAGACTGTACTGGTGGCCAGATAAAAAAGGATGGTTTAATACTTTTAGTGCTGTCAAGCTCCTTACATCGCATGTCAACACTATACCGTATGATCATGGCTGGATTTGGAAAACTCATATCCCACCAAAAATCCAAAATTTCCTATGAAAATTAAGTCACCATGGATTACCGACGACTTCAAGACTAGCACAGAGGGGAGTTCACGTCCCTAAACAGTGTACTCTATGCTCCTCTCCAATGGAAGATGAGGTTCATCTCTTTTTGTAATGTTCACATCATATCAATCTCTGCAATTTAAAGTGTGATCTGCAAAGTCAAATAAGGAACCTCATATCATCATCTCGAGATATTCAACCCATTATGCATCTATTAGGAAATACATTAACAGGTCAACAAAAAGCTCATGTAGCATTTGTATGGTGGACAATTTGGAATATTAGAAACCAAGTCATTTTCCAGTATGCAAAACCCCCGACACTTATGGAGACTCATAAGAGAATACGAACAAATATTGACAACTGGAATAGAGCCTCAAAGTTCAACCCATATAGTTTTGACGATAAGTTTCACTCTACCTCATCTATAGTGAGCAAAGCAAATGCCAAAGCAGCAAATGTTGTAAAATGGAAAAAACCACCTACTGGGACTTTTAAACTTAATTTTGATGGATCATCTCTTACAAATAAGAAAAGTTCTATTGGCTTCATCATTCGTGATTGGGAAGGACACCCAGTTACGATTGGCTACCAGCCAGTTGGCTGCCAAACCCCTCTGCGGGCTGAGGCATTGGCATTGGGATGCGGTCTATCAAGGGCCATTTATTTAAATATTACAAACCTTCAAATTGAAGGGGACTCATTGATAATAATTAATCACCTGCAGAAGAAGATTTCCTACCCATGGGAAATTGAGCTTATTATGACCGACATTCAAATGCTATTGTTAAACGTGAGCAATACATCATTCTCTCATGTTCTTCGTTCTGGCCATAGGGTGGCTGACAAGGTTGCACACCTTGGACACTCTGTCAGCATTTTCACTAGTACCATTACTTCAGATCTTACAAATCTCATCTGAAAGGATGCTATCGGATAGGTTCATCCTCTTCCGAATTATTACTTAATAAAAAAAAGGTGGTGGAGCCCATCATTTTTCCATTAAAAAAATTGTTGAATAATCTTAGCCACCTATTTTATTCAAGTGAAAATTTGAGGGAATATACCCTTTTCACTTTTTTTTTTGTTAATTATACCCTTATTGTAAACTTTAAGTAAAGGAGGGAATATGTAATTGTATTCAATTGTCTGTTTTCTGGTGTATCCACCAATAAAATATATAGGAATAATATCCTTGGACTCAAGGTATAAGATAAATCTATCTAAATATAAAAACTATATCTAAGTAATATGTATATCTTGTACATCTACATAATAATATTATAACACTCCCCCTTGTATGTACAATTTTTATTCAGCTAGCTGCCTCGTTAAAAGCCTAGCTAGGAAAACTCAATGGGACAAAACCATAGCTTAGGGAAAAAGAGTGCAACCTTCTACGTACACTCTTGTTGTTTTGCCTCATTAAAAACCTTGTTAGGAAAACTCATTGGGATAAAAACTTGATCAAAGGGAAAAAGAGTGTAGTGCGTATAATGCTCCCCCTAAGTTCAATGCGTTGGACGTCTGGCTCTTCAAACTTCTTGGGATGTCTTCAACCTTCATTGGAGGTAGTAGCTTCGTAAACATTGGATTCTTATTTGATTGTTTGGAGGAGAATCTAAATATGTAAATAAAATATGTAAATCAAACCAATTCCTTCCCAAGAAAATAAATTTCAAGACTCCCTCCCAATGAAGTAGTAAGGAATCAGGATCGATCCTCGAGGAGGCGAGTCAACGGTTCATGAATAGCCTTGTGAAGTTCCTGTGTGTCAAACAGAAGCCTCGATATCGACTAGTTTGGTCGATATCGATAGGGGCTGTTGATTCCTGGTGCCTTCTCTCGAACTCCAAAGCCTGAACAATAAACAAAGAACTCGATGTTGACTAAAGAGGTCGATATCGAGTGGATCAGTTCTTCCTGTCGACACAGAAAACCGTCGACTTGATTTCTTCAGTTGCAGGGTACTCGATATCGAGTGGTTATGTCGATCTCGAGTGTTTTAGCAGATTCGTAACAGAAAAATATCGAAAATAGTAGTGAAGAAAGAATAATAAAAGAAAGAATATTTGTTGGTTTTTTGTAAATATAAACTAAAAGCTCCTAAGGTAGAGATTTACCACGACAATAACCATGCATGCATAAACACTTAAATCACATAAAATATTATATTTTTATCATCTTATGATAACTTTCGTTAATCAACAAATAGGAATATAGAGGCTTTCGCATAAATACCTAATTGTTTCTATCCTTTTCATAATTAGGGTTTAGTCATCTTTCGCAGGCAAAACCTAATTACTAACCAAATTCATATATAATCCACTTTCGCTTCATATAAGGCAAACAAGGAATTATCCTAAATTCTCATGAAGGATTAAGCACGGGATAGACGATGGAGTTACATAATCAAATTAGGAATTTAAGCATACTTACATGGGTATTGCCGGGCTCACCCCGACCCTAGAAGTAGGACGATACTCACGCATCATTGGTGTAGACATTGTTGAAAAAAAAAGAAATAAACTTACATTAAAACTTGGAAACTTTAATTGTACAACCAAACACCGCTTTTTTCGCTATCTATCTCTCTCCTACTCAGCTTCTCTCTCTCTCTCTCTCTCATTTTGGTTGCTTGGATGATTGAATGATTCCTAAAACCAACCCCTAGGGCTTTAGTTATAGCATCCCTTTCCTTGCTAGCCAAGGATAGGAGTCCTAATCCTAGTAAAATTGGTAAAGGAAATTCTATCTAAAACTAAATTATATCCTAAAATAAATCTATCTAAGAGTAATATTCCCTAGCATAAATTGGAATATACACAGAATGATAAAAGATATTGGTAGATGATAGATATTGATGTGGCTAAGTAATCTCCCAAGGATCCGGCCCATAACGTGTCTCTTACACATCTGTTGCTCCAGTCGATGTCGAGTGGACTGCTCGATGTCGAGTGCTCTATGTCGTCCGACATGGTTGTCTCGTGCCTTAGTTTCTGATTTTTCTCTTTTCCTTCAGCCGTCATCCAGTAGATGTGGTCGATGTCGATGGCATGGCTCGAGGTCGAGTGGTGGTCTCGATATCGAGTGGCTCGCTCTATGTCGAGAGCTTCTCCAGTGTCTTGTCTTCGCTCTAAAATGTTTCATTTCCTACAAAATCAAACTAAAATATGTGTAGAACTCTATATCTTGCAAATAAACTCGATCAAACTACACAAATTCACTGCTTTCCCAACCCAAAAGTATAAAATATGCATAAGAAATAGAATAATTATAAGTATGAAACATGGTGAAATAAGCACACATCAAACACCCTATACTTAAGCTTGCTTGTCCTCAAACAATACTTTTAATGGTCATTCAGGGGAAGGACTAAACTCTCAACATCATAGATCCATTCTCGTATAACCCTTCAATCAATTATCATCCTCGCAAAGGTACTAATGCCTTCAAATCCATGCTTGTGAATGAAAAGCAACATCTCACACAAAAGGAGGGTTATGTGAAAACAATTTTTAACATAGCATTAATAATAAAGAAGACTTTTATGTGCAATGGAGGGTAAAAGGTATAGTGGTGGGCTAATATTTGACAATGTGGTGCTAATCCGGGGAGAAACTTTCAAACTTCTTTCTTTAATGCTCTTTCTCCTTTATGATTTCCACATTCCTCTTCCTCATAATGCTTTGCTTTTTTCACTAATATTGCTTTCACCTCTCTAACCTTAACGCTGTCTTCTCACGAGTCGCAAACATGGGTGTCATAAATGGCCTCAGATACTTAGCGCTTCGGACTCCTCACCTTGTGTCCCATCTCGCATGAATTTTATCCTCCATAAGCAGGGTCGATCCACCTAACTCCTAGGTGACCGGATTTTCTTTCGCTCATTAAATTTTCTATTAAAAATTCATGCCATCAACTTTATGATAATCTCACAACATACCAAACCATATAACATCTCAATAATATGACTTCCATTCTATAACATAATCTCCCGGATGAATAAAAAGGTATAAAAATGGGAAATTTAAGAACTTGTGGAGCAATAATGACATAAAACACATATGGCTTAGAATATGAAGTAAGGGTTAAGCATGGGTAATGGCTAGGGCAAATAATGCATGAATGGAAAATAAAGTCGCCCATCCTCTTATCATGCATATGTCAAAAGCAACTTCAAATTTTACTCATTTCATGGTTTTATCTAAAAATCGCACTTCATTGAGACTTCTCTTTACTAGGCAATTTAATTTCTATATCTTTAACATATCTATTTTTTGCATGGTCGAGTTTTGTAACTACTTCCATGACGTTTTCTTCAATTTTTTCAATGGGGGTTATTTTTCTCAAAAATTGCTTTGGATTATAAACTTGATGCTCGTAAAAAATATGATGCCTAATATGTATAAGAACCATGTATGAAAAAACAAGACTAAAACAAATAAAGAAAAAAACTAACGAATATGCTTTGAGCAAAATATGTAAGCATGCTTTTACCCCACCCTGTACTTAGATCCTACAGTGTCCTCACTGTAAAAATAAAATCAGAAGTGGAATCAAAGAGAACTTACAAGAAATCATCGCAACGGCTCGAAATAGGTACGTCTGCAGGAGAGGTCGAGATCGAGTAGTTCTGTCGATATCGATTATGTCGATCAACATCGATTGTGTGCATTAACCCAGGGTGATCAAAGGTCGATCACAATTGCTTTGCTCGACATATGTTGGTCAACATCGACCAGTTTGATCGATATCGAGGGCTTTTTCAGCTCCTTCGTACCAGCAATTTGTTAGTTCTTCACAAAAATTCAAAAAACTTAAAAGTTTCAAAACAAAAACCAAAAATTCAAAATCCTAAAAAACAAACTATCCAAAATTAAGCCTATGAAAAAGCTCTAGATTTTATAGTCGCTAGGCCGACTTCTTCCGCTCTTCTATCCAGATCGGGACATATAGGGACCATATGACTCACACGTCCTCTTCAGGGCTTTCGAGCTCTACTTTGAAGATTGTCCCCTTTCTTTCTCTAAGCTCCAACCTTCCTGGATAGACTTTGTGTATGGTCACTAATCCGCTTTTCTTTGTATCCTTTCTTTTGCATCCCTTTATGTTGCATTGGTACATTAATACCTTGTCACCTGCCTTGTATGCACTTATTGTCTTTCCTGTAACATTAGTAAGGCATACAAACAAAGATACTCTTTTCATAGGGATATTATCGATAGAATCTAAAGGATAAGGATTTTTACCTAGGCTTACCGCCGAGTTACTATTCGTCCGAGGGAGTGGTTGACATCGACCAGATGTGTCGATATCAAGTGGATTCTTCTCTAGAGGTGCAGTCGATGGAGGTAGGTCGATTAGGGGGACTCGATCTCGAGTAGGTCCAGTCGATATCGACCGACCTTGATCGATCTCGGGACATTCGTCTACGTTGACCCCATACTTAGCTTCTGGCATTAGGGTTGGCTCCATTATAGTCGACATCGACAGGGGGTTGTCGACATCGACTGCTTTCTCATTCTCTTCTTCATCGTCGGCTTGGTGCCAAATTGCTAAAAGCTCCTCCGTTTGGACCTCTATGTCCATCTCTTCTAGTTCTTTAATGGTCAAGGTCCTCTCCGTTGGATTTCATAAGGGATTACCCTCCCTATTGTATGTAAGGACTTAACTTCCATTTGGTTCATCTCCTTCATAGTAGGGTTGAAGGAGAACTCTATGACTTCATTGCCAATTGTGAACGACAATAATCCCTTTCTTACACTGATATTGGCGTCGATTGTAGCTAGGAACAGCCTCCCTAAGATGATGGGGCATGTAGGATCTTTTGTCATATCAAGTACAATAAAATCTGTGGGCACATAGAACTTACCCACTTTGACTCAGACATCATCAATGATTCATGTGGGCTTTACAAAGTTGTTATCGACCATGTATAGCTTCATATCCACATGATCCAATGTTTACCTTTAACCATATGGACAAAGGAATGAGGCTCACGCTAGCCCCTAGGTCGCACAATGCCTTGTAGCGATGTTGACCAAGCCCAATAGTGATGGCAAATCTCCCCGGATCGCTTCTCTTATTTGGGTAGTCTATTTTGCTGCACTCCTCTGCGATCTCAGCGATAGATCGCTTTTTGCTCAGTATATCACCAAGCCTTGCATTAGGCCCTTAATGATTTGGAGGGAAAGAAGAAGTCACTTCCCTTTCCCTCTATTTCACCAAGCCTTGCATTAAGGTACTGAACATATGATGACATCTCGTGAAGGGCCTCCGTGAAAGGTATGATGAAGTTTAGGCCTTTAAGAACCTTCGCAAACCTTTGAAACTTCAAGTCCGCTGGGTCCCTTCATGATTTGGAGGGAAAGGGAAGTGACTTCTTCTTTGTTGGAGTGGGAATGGCCCGAGGTGTCAAAGAAGATTGGTCGATGTCGACAGGTGGGTCGACATCGAGTGTTGTGGTCGATCTCGGGGGCGTCTGGACAGGGTCAACGTCAACAGTAGGCTTGAAATCGAGTGGAGCAGTCGATCTCGACAAGGTTTGGTCGACATCGACTGACTCTCCACTAACTTTCTCCACTGGCTCCGTTTCTTTGTCATTGATTTGAATCTCCTTACCAATCCTTAAGCGTATGGCGGCGATATGGGCTGTTGATTGCCCCTTGGGATTGGCCTCAGGTTGGCCTCGGAGCAATCCAGCTTGTCATTGGAATATTGGCCGCCAATTGACCCAATTGGGTCTCCACGCTCTTCCTCCATGTATTTATTTCACCAAGCCTTGCATTAATGCCATGTAGTTGTGTGTGGATGGCATTGTTGGATTGTTTGTTCTCCGCTTAGTTCCTCGTCATTTTGTCAAGGATGAGTTGTAAGTCATCCCTTCTTTCCCTTTTCGGATGGCTAGGGGCTCTATAGGGCGGGGGGTCTCTTTGATATTGTTGGTATCCCCAATTTTCTTGGTACCCTCCTCTATAGTTAGACCCCCGCGCAAACTTGACTTCCTCATGGGTCTCTGCCATTTGAACTTGCTCCGTAAAATGACAAGCTGTTGTGTTGCGTTTCTGTGACCCACATTCTAAACAAGCTTGATTATTAGTCAAAAGTCTAACGTGTTTTTAGAGACGCTTTACCTGTTTCTTCATAAATTGATCCTTCACCTCATGATCCACCTTCTTAAATGGCTCATATAGTGGCATGGATGGGGCTAGCCTCGCATCGGGGGTCGCAGGAGTCTCATATGTGTTGTCAAACTCCACCGAGCCTTTTAATAGTCTCCCATGCTTTATTTGGTGTAAGCTCTAGGCAACGGTAGGTGGTATAGGTGTTGATCCGCTCTCTTGTAGGCACATCCAGGGCATTGAAGATGATCTCCTGGATAAAATATGGTGGTTTCCCATGCGCAGGGTAGGATCTTAGTAGGTCTTTGTAGCGCTCCCAGACTTGCGCTAGTGTCTCTCCTGACCTCTGATTGAAGGCCATAATCCTTTGGCGAATCTGTGTCGTCTTTGATGGTGGAAAGAACTTGCTATGGAATATGTCTCTTACTTTACCCCATGTGCAGATAGATCGTGGGGGCAAGCTTTTCAACCAATGCAGAGCCTTTTCCTGCAAGCGACCATCTAAAAGCTTTTAGGCGCACATATTCTAAATTGACACCATCAGCAATGGTGTCACGTAAATCAATATAGGTAGTAACATGCGTCATAGGGCATTCGGAGCCCTTTCCCTCAAAAGTGTGTCTCCTAATCTCCACTATAAAACTTGTTTTGATTTCAAAGGATAAGTTTTGGAGGATGATAGGAGACTCTTGCACCATCAGTGTTGGGTGCAAATATTCTTTGACATTATGTGGGACCTAGCTTAGTAGCTCCTGGGCTTCTCTGCGGGCTTGGACCTCACGGTCATATCTAGCCTTTATTTGTTGTTGTGCTTGAGTATGTTGAGTACGCTCGGTGTCGAACTCCTCAACTTGTTTTCTAAGCCTCTCGAGCTCTTGTTGCATGGTCTCTTCGTTAGGCATGATCCTCTTTGCTCGGTCTTGTAGACGAAGGTAGCATTCTGATTCGTCTAATGCATCGAATTCGGGTGTGCGATCAGAGCGTCACATACACTTTCAAAACAACATTAGGAAGAAAGGTTAATAAGACTAGACAGGGCGTGATTGATGCCTCCCCGACAACGGCGCCAAAATTTTGTTAGGAGGGGAATCTAAATATGTAAATAAAATATGTAAATCAAACCAATTCCTTCCCTAGCAAATAAATTTCAAGACTCCTTCCCGATGCAGTAGTAGGGAATCAGGATCGAAGTTCCTGTGCGTCGACCAGAAGCCTCGATATCGACTAGTTTGGTCAATATTGACAAGGGTTGTCGATTCCTAGTGCCTTCTCTTGATCTATAAAGCCTGCATAACAAACAGAGAACTCGATGTCGACTAAAGAGGTCAATATAGAGTGGATCAGTTCTTCTTGTCAACACAGATAACCGTCGACTTGATTTCTTCATTTGCAGTCGATATCGAGTGGTTATGTCGATCTCGAGTGTTTTAGCAGATTCGTAATAGAAAAATAACGAAAATAGTAGGGAAGAAAGAATAATAAAAGAATGAATTTTTGTTGGTTTTTGTAAATATAAACTAAAAGCTCCTAAGGTAGGGATTTAGCACGGATTTAGCACGACAATAACCATGCATGCATAAACACTTAAATCACATGAAAGATTATGTTTTTATCATCCTATGACAACTTTTGTTAATCAACAAATAGGAATATAGAGACTTTCGCATAAATACCTAATTGTTTCTATCTTTTTTATAATTAGGGTTTAGTCATTTTTCGCAGGCAAAACCTAATTACTAACCAAATTCACATATAATCCACTTTCGCTTCATATAAGGTAAACAAGGAACTATCCTAAATTCTCATTAAGGATTAAGCACGGGATAGAAGATGAAGTTACAGAATCAAATTAGGAATTTAAGCATACTTACATGGCTATTGCCGGGCTCACCCCGACCATAGAAGTAGGACGACTACTCACGCATCATCGGTGTAGATATTTTTGAAAAAAGAGAAATAAACTTGCATTAAAACTTGGAAACTTTAATCGTACATCCAAACATTGCCTTCTTCGCTATCTCTCTCTCCTACTCGGCTTCTCTCTCTTTCTTCTTTTGGTTGCTTGATTGCTCAAGGCTTGGATGATTGAATGATTCCTAAAACCAGCCTCTAAGGCTTTATTTATAGCCTCCCTTTCCTTGCTAGCCAAGGATAGGAATCCTAATCCTAATAAAATTGGTAAAGGAAATTCTATCTAAAACAAAATTATATTCTAAAATGAATCTATCTAAGAGTAATATTTCCTTGCATAAATTAGAATATACCCATAATGATAAAAAGATCTTGGTAGATGATGGATATTGACGTGGCTAAGCAATCTCCCAAGGATTCGACCCATCACGCGTCTCTTACGGGTTTGTTGTTCTAGTCGATGTCGAGTGCTCTATGTCGGCCGACATGGTTATCTCGTGGCTTAGTTACTGATTTGGCTCTTTTTCTTCAATTGACATCCAATAGATGTGGTCGATATCGATGGCATGGCTCGAGGTCGAGTGGTGGTCTCGGGATCGAGTGACTTGCTCTATATCGAGAGCTTCTCCAGTGTCTTGCCTTTGCTCTAAAACGTTCCATTTCCTATGAAGTCAAACCAAAACTTGTGTAAACCTCTATATCTTGCAAATTAACTCAAACTATACAAATTCACTACTTTTCCAACCCAAAAGTATAAAATATGCATAAGAAACGTAATAAATGTAAGCATGAAACATGGTGAAATAAGCACACATCTTTGATCGAATTTATAAAGTATATACACCGGGACACCGCGTTTGATGAATTCTTCCTTGAATTTGGGATATACAATGTATCCTTATGAGAGGGATTGCCACGTTAAAAACCTTGCTTTGGAAAACCCAAATGGGACAAAAATTAAAGTTGAGGGAAAGAGTACAACTTTTCTCCCCCTCAATTTAGTCATTGTACTTTTGGACTTAATATCCTTTCACAATCTAATCAAAGATGAAAAGGTCGTTTGCCTTCATTTTGTAATATATCGCTCCTTGTACACTCGAACTACAAGCCGAGATATTTCTAGACCTTTCAACTAATTTTCTAATTATTGGATATTTTATGGATTGTTCAATAAAAATAAATCGCATTATACTCTTAGCGTTTTGTAAGGACATTCATTCCTAACCAAATAAATGATTTAACATATTCAATATTGGATCTACAGGTCCAAATATTAATGTTACTTATTAAATTAATCATTTTAATGTAGATATACTTTTGTTTAGAAGCTCTAATTATTCTTATCAAGCACTTTAAGTGCAAACTTAGATATGTGTCATCAACGATAAATGATAATCAATGGTCTGGTTATTTCAAGACAACTCATAATCAATTCTAACATTGTGAACGTTCATGAAATCTCTGCAGGAGTTTTATACTTGTGGACATATCACCATTGTTCGAAGTTACTACTAGAACCTCGATCTAAATTATGCTAGTGCAGTATTTTTTATAAATGCGACTTTTGTCCCTATCTTTTGCATTTACTAATGCCTTTACCAGCTCGTTTGCGATATAGTTCATTGAACTTTTGGTTCACTTCTAATCCATGTAACATATTACTTCTTGATCTCCTTTTCATCTCCCCTTAAATACCGAGTATTTTATCATCTATGATAAACTCTAGGTATTTGGTCATCTATAAGGACTCAATTCTCCATATACATCAACTTTATTGGTTTATAACAACTTAGTGTATTATGGGAAGATTTCAGTGCCTATACCGAACATTTAAAAACTTGTAGATATCAATCTCTCTCCTCGAGATAAATTACAAAAGGAGAATTTATTTTATTGTTGACCAAAGTTTAGTTAAACTCTTGATATTCATGCCTTCTTATTAGCGATTATTGACGAGTCTACTGGGTCATTCCATGTGTTAGCATTATCCTAAATGATAATCTCATAAGTAAAGATTTCACTTGGTCGATTTAATCGTCAGCTTCTCAATGCTCATATAACCAACATATCAATTTCATTGATAGCATTTCCATATTGCCAACATGGGTAATCTATTTATTATATGTCAGATCCTCTTTTGACATCCTCGACTAGAGGAAAACCACTGCTTCTGGCAATTATTAGTCCCTCATCGACTTTTACAATCCCAATTTATTTGTCCTCACTCCTTCCTTTTAGAGTGTTTTGACGCTCTTCTAGAGCCATTTTCTCATATTAATTTACCGCTTGATTAAATTAACAGTCCTTCAAGGACTAATTTTGATGCTTTTATGGAGCCATGTATAACGTTTAATTGTGTCAAGTATAGATTTTATACACCTATTTATCATTTATATCATACCGAAAACTTCAGGTTTCCCATATAATTTTTGGCTCATATCTATGATACTAAGCTCTAAACCATTCTAAAATGTTCATATGATGAACATTCTCAATTTGGGAGATTATAAATGCAAATTTAAGCAAACCATCATCTTTAACTTGTTCTTCCACACTCTCCTTGATGTGGCAGTCGACTTAATCATTTTCACAATTATGACCATTATCATAACAACGGTCGCGCGCATCGTATCCTCTTGATGTCCTCTACTAGAGGTAATAATATACTGCGTCTAGCAATAAGTGAGGTTGATTATGAACCATAGTTCATTTAACTAGCTATTTATTTATTTGAGTTCTACTTTATATAACCAAATAGATTAAGAACAAGATTCCAAAATAAAGTGTCTTCGAGCTCTCATAAACTAATTTGATCAATTTCACACAATTTAACAAGGATGTGTTCAAACTCTTCTCCCAAATAATTATTTGTTGAATAAAATTGGCATTATCTACACATAATTGTTTCTTCAAGAAACATTTCCAATGCATATACATATACATAAAAGGCAAATCAAATCAAATAGATAAATAAAATATAGATTCCATGTACCTTCAAATAACCAAATTGAACTAATAGCAACAAAAAAACGAGAAAGTTTGCAGAATTTAGGCTCCTTCATTGGCGATCTTTCATATGTAGGAACAAATTTATAATAAAAGGTATCAAATAATCCTAAGATACTCATTCAATTTATCCATTTCATATGTATCCTCCTCTTTATAAGTATAATAAGTTTATCTACTTCAAGAGATAGCTTTTATTAACACTAATGATATAAATAATCTTTGTCAATATAAAATCACATATGTTCACGACATAAAACTCTTAGCAAGTTGTTTCTTTGGAAACAGTTTGAGTTTTGAATTTATATTAAAAAGTAAATTGAAATATATACATCTTAAAAGCAAATAACAAAAATAATCTCAATAAATACACTAAACATAATTAAAAATTATTTGACCACTTCAGGTGGATATCATTTGTTTCAATAAACAATATCATTCATAGATAGGTTAATTTGTCAATTAAAGTGATAGGTTCAATAACTATCTCAAATTTCAATTTCAATAATTTCATCATAATCTATGACACTACTACATATAAGCACATAATGTAACACCTAAAAATATTACATTATCACCTAAATGGTAAATACGTAGGATGACATGTGGATAAATATATGGATCATTGTATGACGTGGCTTAAATTTACTGGACACTCATTAATTGACGTGTCAAAAAAATTCGGCCAGAATGCACAACAGAACGACACGTAAGCGAATCGCACCAGAGCCCGCCACATAGGATTTTCATGCCTTTGTTTTAGTATGATATATTGATTGAAATGTAATACTTGAAATTAAAAGCAACATTGTTCTTTAAATGTAACACTATTGTTTAGATGTAACATATTTAGTTAAATGTAACAAATTCTATTAAGGTAACAATTATTCTAAAATGTAACATTTAACTCAAAAGTAACAGTTTTGGTATCAAATGTAACATTTAGTATAATGAAAGAGACAATGCTACATTAGCTATTAAAAACTGTTACACTAGATCAAATGCAACGACTGCAAACTTTTTTAGGATTATATTTGCAGTCGTTGCATTTGATCTAGTGTAACAGTTTTTAATAGCTAATGTAACATTGTCTCTTTCATTATACTAAATGTTACATTTGATACCAAAACTGTTACTTTTGAGTTAAATGTTACATTTTAGAATAATTGTTACCTTAATAGAATTTGTTACATTTAACTAAATATGTTACATCTAAACAATAGTGTTACATTTAAAGAACAATGTTGCTTTTAATTTCAAGTATTACATTTCAATCAATATATCATACTAAAACAAAGGCGTGAAAATCCTATGTGGCGGGCTCTGGTGCGATTCGCTTACGTGTCGTTCTGTTGTGCATTCCGGCCGAATTTTTTTGACACGTCAATTAATGAGTGTCCAGTAAATTTAAGCCACATCATACAATGATCCATATATTTATCCACATGTCATCCTACGTATTTACCTTAATTGTTGATCTCTATTATTTTTAAATATAAATATTTAATTTCATATCTTAGTTAGTTATAAAATCTATTATTTTTAATATAAATATTCAACTTCATATCTTAATTATTTACAAATTCTATCATTTTAATATAAATATTTGACCTCAATATATTAATTAGTTACGTACTTGATGATTTACAAATTCTATCATTTTCATATAAATATTTTACCTCAATATATTAATTAGTTATGTTATGTACGTACAATTTTTACCTACTACAATACTCCGTATGTATTAATTTTACGTGGTACCTATAAAATCCTCCGTATTAGATATGTACGTACAATTTCTTATTTATCTATATTATACGGAGTATTAATTATTTGTTGTTGATTAATTTGTACCTTAACCTTTATTATCAAAGATAAATGCAAAATTTATCATTTAATTAAGAGTATTTTACCTTGAGTTACTTTGCAAATCTTAGTAAAATAATAATAATAATATAATAATGTACTGTTGATTGAATTTTATATAAAGAATATATAACAAAATTTTTATCAATATAATAAATATCTTACCCAATATCTATGTTGATATTTTGGGATTTAATAAAAAAAAATGCATTTTTAACAAGAGATCAATTATAATATATTAAGAAAAACACTCATGTTTATATTTAAAAAATAACACAATTGAAGATATAAAAATCTATCACCAAAGAAAATATGGGTTAAGAATTTATATTTTCCTTATTAATTTATTTAAATCAATAAAAATTATTTTATATAATAAAGTTATAAAAAAACTGCGTACGACGCGGGTACTAAGACTAGTTAAATTTGTAGCCAATGCGGGATTTGAACCCACGTCTTTGTGCTTGAGCACAATGCTCTACCAATTTGAGCTAAGATGCTTTAAATTAGAAAAAACAATTCAGTAGAAAAACAGTAGAAAATCAATAGAAAGTTTAAAATATCAGTAGAAAATCAAGCATAAATATAGTAGGCCAAAAAAAATTCCGCATAGGAATCCCCAAAACATCGGCTTAACATAGCAACATCGCAAGGGTAAGCATCATTATTTAGTTCTTATATCTATTTCACAAACTATTCCATACAACACATAACCAAACTCAGTATGTAAAGGAAAATAACAAAGGTGAACATGTTTACTAGAATTATTTTTTTTGGCAAGGATGTTTACTAGAATTATGAGCTAATATATCTTTAATTGTTCAATTGTTCAATTCTGAAAACACATTTGTCAAATGATTTTAATTCTCATCAATACCAACAAAGAATTAACGGTAGCAATAAGAAACTAACAACAGTAGAACAAGAGCAGTTAACATGCACACTTGCTCAATACCAACAAAGAATTAACAGAAGCAATAAGAAATTAATAGCAATAGAATGAGCAATTAAGACATCAATGGGAAAAAATAGTGAAACAAAAAAGTTGATCTTCAACGAGAAAAACAAAATACAAAGAAATCGTAAAGACCGGAAAAATTAAAATATTATTGTCTTAAAATATTAAATTATGTTCGACTTTAAAATTTAGATTCTAGAAATTTTGAAGTTTCCGACCTCGAGCAACTAAAATTTTTTTAAACGAACTTCTATATAGTTTTGAATTGGGTTAGAAATGGATTTTGATTTTCGGAGATCGAGCATTTATAAAATTCATTTAAGCTCCGAGTTTGATAAAAATTTATTTTATTTCGTTATATAGAGATTTGTAATTTAAATCTTATTTATATTTGATTTGGTCGGGATTCGATCGGGCGAGTGGGTTTCGAGTTTATTCCGCTAATTTATTTTCTTTAGTGGACCAATCCTATTTTATTTTATTTTCTTTCCTCTCTCTCTCTCCCCTGTTGGTCCCCCCTTCCTCACACACTCTGATTCATACCAGCCCACAAGAGAGCCCTCCCTCTCTTCTGAAATCTACAGGACCACACACCCTCCTTACCCCTGCCTCACCCTCCTATCTGCTCATCAGCCTCCCCTCCTCACTTCTTTTGTCTTCAAACACCCAAACAAACCTCACCCAAAACACCTCCTTTTGTTCCCCCATTGCCGAGCTCAATCTCCCTCCTTTCCTCCATGTCTTCGGCAACCATCACCAGCCACCACCACCTCTCCTCCACCCTCGTCATCGCCCCCATTGGAGCCTCCTAGAGCCCTGTTTCCGAGAGCCAAAACCGAGCCTCACCCACCTCCTTCCTTCCTCGAGCAGCAGCAGCAACAACACCACCGAACTTCCCCGGTTCCGAGCAGTAACAGCGGTGTCCAGGAGCGCCGTCGAAGCCCAGGAGCCAAGCCCTCGAAGCCGCGACGTCTTTTCCTCCCCGTTCCCCTGTTTCACGAAGCAAAAAGGTCGGAATCGGGTTGTCTTTCGTTTCCAATCGATTACCCCTTTAATGTCCTCCTTTCTAATCTTTTCTTTCGTCCAAGGATATTCCGGCGCCGAACCCACTCCGTCGTAGCCCGAGCGCGCCTCCAATCGAGCGTTTTCCGACGAATCCAGTTCGGTAAGCCTCTTCTCCTCCCTCCTTCTGTGTCACTTTGTTGAACCACCTTGTGCTTGATGTCGGGAAGGGCTGTGAGAGAGGTCGGAGTGGCGGCGAGGGGTCACCGGCGGAGCTCTGCTCCTTTTCCTCCTCCCTTTCGTTCTCCTGTTTCCCAGGTTGAAGAAACGGTTCGGGTGAGCCGGTTTATTTTTTTATTTTCTATTTCATTGGGGGGGGGCGGTTCAGTATTTTCTCCCGGTTCATTAATCAAATGGGGAAGGGGATCCGGATAGGGGGTGTGCGGGTCTGGGCTTGGGTTTTGGGCCAGGGATCCGGGTTTGGGTTAAGGGTTGGGCTGGCTTGATTGGGTTATATTATGGGTTGTGTTTTATTCTTTAATTTCGGTATTATATATATATGATAATTATTATTAATTCTGATTTTAGTAAAATATATATATATTTATAAGTCCTGAAATTATTAATATTTGTATTTAAAAGGTTTTAAAAGTGAGATTAATTGGGAGGGAGTTATAAATATATTATGGTTATTGTTTTTGAGACTTTATGAATATTAAGTATTAAATTATTTTGATATTAGAATTATTTTGGGGTTTGGTTATAATTATAATATTCTGGAAATTTATCCTTATATATTGTTTATTGTTTAAAAATAATATTGATTGGATTATTTGATTGATGCATTTTATGAGAATTTCAATATGTAAGTTGGGAATTTTAAAGTGAATTGTTGGTCTTGATTTATAAATATGAATTGTGAGCTTAGAGTTATTTTAATAATTTAATAATGGAATTTATTTATATATGGTTTTTGAGATAAGAAACATTCCAGAATTATTTTATGACATGATTTTGGGAAAATGGGCCTTAAGGTTTAAATGTTTAATGTCGGGATTTAGATAAGCGATTTTAAAAGAGTTGTTGGATTTTCTAAGTTGAGTTCTTTGAGAGGTTGTTTTGAAAATGAGATGATGAGATGAGATGAACATGAAATGAGATATGGTTTGTGATGAAATGAGATGGAATAATCTGAAAATAGATATGAAAAGAGATGTATGATAGTTAGGGGCGCCTTGTGTGAATTAGATAGACTTATGCATTTGTATGTTATTAGGTGATTGTGATATGTTGGACATTGCTTGCTATTGGTGACTCTTACTTGGATTCTGCTTCTGCCTTGTTCTCTGCTGTTCGGCTTATTCAGGTAAGTTCCTTTATGGGCTTACTCAGATTCGATAGAGATTACCGGCTTGTGAATGTATGACATACTAGGTGTTGCATAAGCATTAAAGCATGCCATGTAGTATCATGCTAGGTTGCACTTGTGATTGAGCATTCTATTTCTTTACGCATATGAAACAGAGCGGCCGTTATCTGTGATAGTCCTAGAGTCTTTGCTAGGGTCATAGGGTAGCCCAGCCCCATCGGGTGCCCTGAGTCTATCGAATCGATATGAGCATGACGATAGCCCAGCACCATCGGGCATGTTTATTTTAATTTATGCTATGATGATGAGACATGATATGATGATGAGATATGATATGATGATGAGATATGATATGCTATAGCATCGAACTGGCCAGTCTCTGCACTAACGGAAAGGGGTGCAGAGGTAGGAGAGGGACATGCCACTTGGCATTCTTTGGGCGCCTTTACAGTTATTTCTCGCATATTGTAAATTAGGATCATGCTAGTGTGATTTAATTTCCGCATCTGCGTCATCTTTATTATTAGCGTATGTGTATATTCGCTTGCTGGACAGAGCGTGTTGGGGCCTCGGTCTGACCCCGCTCGCACCAATTGTTTTTAGGTATGATTGCTCCCTGTTTATATGGCGTGGGAAAGTCCCCCGGCGATTGCAAAGAAATCTGTCTAACCCCGCTAATCCGACCATACGACTTTAGAATTTTGTTTTGGTTTTGACCCGGCCTTGCCGTGGCTTTTGTATCTAAATCGTATTTCCGCTTCACTTTCGTTTAAACTGAATTTATGAAACTTCGACTGATTAGGGGTTTGAAACCTCGACCCGTACCTGAATTGCAACATCCGAACGAAGTTATCCGACCTTCGAAACGTATCCCGGATATTTATATCCGGGCCGTTACAAAGTTGGTATCAGAGCCAGGTTGTGCAATTCGGGTACGCAAGGTTCGGGTGTATGTTTTGGAAAACTGCCCACGGATTTTGAAGATTTGAAAGCGTTTTAAAGGGGCAAAATGAACTTAATATGTCTAACTCAATTGGACTAAGTAATGAACTTGACTTGTTATAAAAGAGGAGAACCGACTAATAAGGGATCGAGAGGGTAGAAAAGGCGCTAGGCCATCTCTATTGGATATAGTCGGAAATGGGTAGGCAAAATACTAACTTGATCTTTACAGATGGGTCGGGAAGACTCCAAAGAGGTCGTTATATGTGGCATTGACTAATTCTATGTTGAGTGCTTGATGTGTTAAAGATTGATTGTTATGTTCTGACTATTTAATGAATATTGAACGATTTGTGCGAATGGGATAGCGGGAGTACCCTTCTTCTTCTTACATGGGTAAGCTCAGCTTTTGTGGAACCGCCCCTTTCCTTATGAACCCTTTTGACAATTCAATCGAGTCCTCCCTTCGAATATCGGTCTTCCCCGGGAATTGGATTGGTAAACACATAGTGTCGGGAATCATGATTGAATATAGAGGTTGTCCGAGCTAGAGAGTGAGATGTTTACGAGGCTGTCGTTATCAATTCTTATGACGATCCAACAGTGTCCTCTTATCACGGAAAATTCGTATCCGAGTCCCACGGGAAAGATGGGTAATGAGTTAGTTGGGAAGAGTCAATGTTGCCCTTATGGACTTCTATCGGGTTATCTGGACTGCCCTGTTCATGATTGTGTGATTCTATATGCACTACTCCTTGACCTACAATTGACCTTAGTGTGAATTTGTGCTTATGTGCTTTGATGCTCATGATGACCATTGTATAGGTTCGAACTACATTTATTATGTCCATATCATTCCGACATGATCTGTTTAGTATATTACATTGTCATACTAGGGCACGATTATAGATGTCATATGCTAGGAAGTTGTACAATTGATGTACTCCCCATGAACAGGTTCATGATAGTGTGATCGACTCTTCTTTATATGAATGCCTCATAAGATGTACTCTTTAGCATGCTAGCCGATGATGCCTCGATGCTTATCGTCCATTTTGTGACAAGAATCTATAGCATGCCCATCTATTCCGAATTCGTCAGATTAACTATTGTTGATTATTTTGCAAGTTAATATTGTGTGTGATTAGTTGTGTTGAACGGAGAATATGTGTTATAATTGAACCTTGAGGAATGCATGTTTTGTCATATTATGTGTTGATTCGAGCTCATGTCCCCATATTCTAGTCATGTCGCCATGTTGCTTAGACTTGTTGTATACCTCGTTGCGTTTTCCTCTCGTGCCACTATATCGTTGAGATGTGATTGAATGAACTCTTGCATACCGTCGTATGAACCAGTCGAGTGCATGTATGTACCATATGTTATATTGAGCCGTTAGTAACATGTCGGGCCCTTGGTTGTGACTTGTGCGAGTTCTACCTTGCCTACCTTATTGTTGAATCCCTCTTGAACTAGGTCCTTGATAGTGTGGCTCTTTCCTCTTCCCGTTCTCTTAACATGTTTCACTCGTCTTGATTAGCTTAATGTTGAATTCGATGATTGACTAGCTTTCCGTGATGGTTAAACCTAGCATGCTTGAATGGTTAAAATGCCTACTACTCTATGTTATTCTCTAGTGCTTGCATGAACCTATGACTTGACACCCCGCTTGATCACACACCACTCTATATCTTGATTTTGCAGATACATGACGCATGAATATCGGAATGAATCTAATTGAATCATTTTGGTTGTATACCTGTTCGATATGTGCTATTAGTATCATGTAAGACTTATGATTCCAATATGAACCGCTAAATGATCACGTGTTGTACTTGTTCTATGATGCGACAACTATTGTACCATATATGTGCTCTATGATGGTTCGTTCTTAGCATGATTATAACCTAGCATCCATGATGTCCATCTTGTTACTTTTGATGATGCTTCATGGTTCGTGAACATTATGTTGCACTCCTCTTAATGAATATTGACTATGCTTGTATCGCATTATGTATCGCTAGTATCATGTAGGATCTATGCTCTCTAAATGGATCTCGTCATAGGATTCCGTGCCATGCTTGACCTAATATGTGATCATTGATGTTAGATGTGATAGATACTATGCTGCTCTTATGTGTCCTTGTATGACGCGTCATCTGATTTTTATCATACACCTTGCCATGATATATTTTGACTCATTTGTTGATTGTATACCATGCTTTTACATTGTTCATATGCATGATGATCGTTATCTCCACTAAATTCCGCTTGACTTCGAATCATGTATGATCATTGCTGGTTCCGTCTATCTTGCTTGAAGTTGCTAAGCATATCTGTTTCCATGAAATACTAGAATATTAGCTTGTTTTACATACATCAGCATCGGATTTGATTGTGTCTTTGATATGAATACGAATGCTGCCCTGGGATAGGTGCATGTTAGTGTGGATTAATGTGATGGATGTGCTCTATAATGAATTGTGCTTGTTGTCACCATTGTAACCTAATGGACTTTCTTAAGGGCATCGTTACTATTCCCGAGTCGGAGTCTTGTCTCTAGTCATGTCGTCTTTAGCTTTGGTCTATTCCGTCTCCGAAAGAGACAATGGGTCGTCCGCTCTTGTCACTCCCCTATCTCCGCTAACTTAAACTCCTACGCGTTACCTTGGATGAGCGACCGCATGGAAAAAAGGATCGGAAAGTCGAATAGCGATAGAGCAGCGCAGCGGAAGCGTGGGCCCATAACCCACGGGCCTCAGGATCGATAATGTCGACGGAACAAGCTCGTTCGAGGATCACGATTGTTGAGTACGATATGACTTGCAGGTGGGAACGTCCTCTATTCGAATTACTAACCCTTTCTGAGCTTGTTGATGATGATATTGCACTGACCTGATGTTGAAAGTTGCTTATTGATGTGATGATTGTTGCTTGATTGTCTGTTGACTATGATGATATGATTTGATGCCTTACGGTCCTAATGTGCCATGATGGCTTGATGTGATGCTACTCTGAGGTGTCAAGCATGATTTAAATTCCTTGCCTATGGGTATAAACTGCAAACGTTGTGAAACCTGGATTGTTTCTTTAATAAGGTTCTGATGAAACTTGCTAGTTTGAATTGACTTTATTCATATATGGTGTTATGTGATAATTTCGAGCATGACGGTAAATTGAAACTTTTGATACTTGTTACAATGCTTAATGATGCTAGTTGATATGATGTAGTCCTTATGTGCAATAATGTCCATGATTGCTTCTTACTTGAACATGTGAGTGAGGTCCTTTTGGTTGAGCGGTCAGAGAGCGGAGAAAGGTTTTGAGTGGTTAGAATGATCGACGGTGGTAAGGGAAAGTTGCAGAAGAGGGGTGTTGACTTAAGTTGGACCGAGTGGGTTCGGAAATTATAAGAGGTAATGCTTGATGTTTTCGATGAGCTCCTAGGTGAATCTCGGATAAGGGTATGATTAGGGATAGGCTGGTTAGGTAGGACCGAGGAAACTTTATTGAAGATGCGTGGTTAGAAGGGTTCTACGTTGTGATATCTTGGGAAGAGTGAGAAATGTAAGAAATGACCTTTGGGGGTATCGAGGACATAGTATGCAGGGGTGCTCGGGTGTGAAAACAGTTATGAGGGTTGGATTTTTTAGAGGTGGATTGCTAGTGAGAGCGCTTGGTGAAATGAGGGGTGAGACTAGAGTATCAAAATGAGTTGGGGTTCTTTGGGGATATTATCCGAATTGGTGAGTTTAGATGAGGATTGGTTTTGGCTTGGGAGTTGGGGACGAGCGAGCGGGGTTGCGTTTTATTTTAACTTGTATGATGTGCAAAATTTTCTTGATTATGTGATTAGCTAATATGTATTGGCATGATGTTAGATCGCGACCTTGATAAACCATATACAACCTGATATTACATGTTGATATGCAATATTGAATCATCATTGGTAGTGACAACTATACTCATGATATAATGACTCATTGCTATCCTACTATGTTGTTCTAAAAGCATGTTATAATGTGTTGAATGAATCATGAAATAATGATATGTTGCGATGTGAGAGCTTGATGTTATATTATGATCAGGAGATGTTAAATGATGAATATTGATTTGGATCATGAATCTGACTTATATATATGAGATAATGGTGCGTGATTGCTAAGTGTGCGATGTTGAGATGCGATCGTGAGATTTGACTTGTAGTAGTGTACTGACTCCATGACACCTAACCTCTTTGATCTCTTGACATGTGTGCTGACATGATTATGAGAATTCGATGATACACTTGTGATGCCTTCGGTATGATATAGATACACTTTATGACTCGTGATATGACGTTGAGATTTTGTTACTGCTTTTGATGTGTTTGAAAGAATGGTATGCTTTATGTTATGGGTAAACATGTTATGCGGTTACGATATCGATTGATTGAGATTATCATGATTGATGTTGAGGATTGCCATATGAGAGGTGGTTGATGATGTTATGAGTTGATGAGTTGGTTTACTTTTGTTCATGTGGAGTTGTGAATGATGATAGAATGATTTTGGAACCTAGGAAGAGAATATGGGATTAGCCCTTAGAGGTGGATGACTCCACCTCCTACCCTCGGAATTTGACTGATTGGTATGCGAGAAGTTGTTTTGGTTTTTGGAAGATTTTGAAGAAATCTTGATTTGAAAGGATTTGACTTGTTTTGGTGTAAAGTTGATTGATTAAAAATTGAATTTGAAGATTTTGAGCGGTTTTAAAAATGGCCAACTTGGGGTTTTAAAGAAGTTGAGAGTTTCAATGATTTGGATGACAATCTTTCCATTTACAAAGCACTTTGAGATTTACGAACTGGATTTACATTATGACGTCTCACGAAGTGGATACAAGCATTTTATAGGGGCGCTTATAGATTGCTTGCTAAGACCTAGTCGGGCGCTATAATGCTTTTGGAGTTGTGATACTTCCGAAAGGTCGAAGCGAGGATGTGATAGGGGTGCTTATTACACACTCGACAAAACCCATTTGGAGATGTCACGACTGTGACTGGGATGTTGTGAGAATCCCGGAAGACGCAACCGAGATGATTACAAGATCCTTGGACATGGTCCTCGGACTCACCGATTTCAAACTTCTTCCCATTGCTTGAAATGATTTTAGTCTCGGGGACGAGACTTGTTTTTAGAGGTGGATAAATGTAAAGACCGGAAAAATTAAAATATTATTGTCTTAAAATATTAAATTATGTTCGACTTTAAAATTTAGATTCTAGAAATTTTGAAGTTTCCGACCTCGAGCAACTGAAATTTTTTTAAACGAACTTCTATATAGTTTTGAATTGGGTTAGAAATGGATTTTGATTTTCGGAGATCGAGCATTTATAAAATTCATTTAAGCTCCGAGTTTGATAAAAATTTATTTTATTTCGTTATATTGAGATTTGTAATTTAAATCTTATTTATATTTGATTTGGTCGGGATTCGATCGGGCGAGCGGGTTTCGAGTTTATTCCGCTAATTTATTTTCTTTAGTGGACCAATCCTATTTTATTTTCTTTTCTTTCCTCTCTCTCTCTCTCTCTCCCGTTGGTCCCCCCTTCCTCACACCCTCTAATTCACACCATCCCACAAGAGAGCCCCCCCTCTCTTCTGAAATCAGCAGGACCACACACCCTCCTTACCCCTGCCTCACCCTCCCTCTCCTATCTGCTCATCAGCCTCCCCTCCTCACTTCTTTTGTCTTCAAACACCCAAACAAACCTCACCCAAAACACCTCCTTTTGTTCCCCCATTGCCGAGCTCAATCTCCCTCCTTTCCTCCATGTCTTCGGCAACCATCACCAGCCACCACCACCTCTCCTCCACCCTCGTCATCGCCCCCATTGGAGCCTCCTAGAGCCCTGTTTCCGAGAGCCAAAACCGAGCCTCCCCCACCTCCTTCCTTCCTCGAGCAGCAGCAGCAACAGCACCACCGAGCTTCCCCGGTTTCGAGCAGTAACAGTGGTGTCCAGGAGCGCCGTCGAAGCCCAGGAGCCAAGCCCTCGAAGCCGCGACGTCTTTTCCTCCCCGTTCCCCTGTTTCACGAAGCAAAAAGGTCGGAATCGGGTTGTCTTTCGTTTCCAATCGATTACCCCTTTAATGTCCTCCTTTCTAATCTTTTCTTTCGTCCAAGGATATTCCGGTGCCGAACCCACTCCGTCGTAGCCCGAGCGCGCCTCCGATCGAGCGTTTTCCGACGAATCCAGTTCGGTAAGCCTCTTCTCCTCCCTCCTTCTGTGTCACTTTGTTGAACCACCTTGTGCTTGATGTCGGGAAGGGCTGTGAGAGAGGTCGGAGTGGCGGCGAGGGGTCACCGGCGGAGCTCTGCTCCTTTTCCTCCTCCATTTCGTTCTCCTGTTGCCCAGGTTGAAGAAACGGTTCGGGTGAGCCGGTTTATTTTTTTATTTTCTATTTCTTTGGGGGGCCGGTTCAGTATTTTCTCCCGGTTCATTAATCAAATGGGGAAGGGGATCCGGATAGGGGGTGTGCGGGTCTGGGCTTGGGTTTTGGGCCAGGGATCCGGGTTTGGGTTAAGGGTTGGGCTGGCTTGATTGGGTTATATTATGGGTTGTGTTTTATTCTTTAATTTCAGTATTATATATATATATATGATAATTATTCTTAATTCTGATTTTAATAAAATATATATATATTTACAAGTCCTGAAATTATTAATATTTGTATTTAAAAGGTTTTAAAAGTGAGATTAATTGAGAGGGAGTTATAAATATATTATGGTTATTGTTTTTGAGACTTTATGAATATTAAGTGTTAAATTATTTTGATATTAGAATTATTTTGGGTTTGGTTATAATTATAATATTTTGGAAATTTATCCTTATATATTGTTTATTGTTTAAAAATAATATTGATTGGATTATTTGATTGATGCATTTTATGAGAATTTCAATATGTAAGTTGGGAATTTTAAAGTGAATTGTTGGTCTTGATTTATAAATATGAATTGTGAGCTTAGAGTTATTTTAATAATTTAATAATGGAATTTATTTATATATGGTTTTTGAGATAAGAAACATTCCGGAATTATTTTATGACATGATTTTGGGAAAATGGGCCTTAAGGTTTAAATGTTTAATGTCGGGATTTAGATAAGCGATTTTAAAAGAGTTGTTGGATTTTCTAAGTTGAGTTCTTTGAGAGGTTGTTTTGAAAATGAGATGATGAGATGAGATGAACATGAAATGAGATATGGTTTGTGATGAAATGAGATGGAATAGTCTGAAAAGAGATATGAAAAGAGATGTATGATAGTTAGGGGCGCCTTGTGTGAATTAGATAGACTTATGCATTTGTATGTTATTAGGTGATTGTGATATGTTGGACATTGCTTGCTATTGGTGACTCTTACTTGGATTCTGCTTCTGCCTTGTTCTCTGTTGTTCGGCTTATTCAGGTAAGTTCCTTTATGGGCTTACTCAGATTCGATAGAGATTACCGGCTTGTGAATGTATGACATACTAGGTGTTGAATAAGCATTAAAGCATGCCATGTAGTATCATGCTAGGTTGCACTTGTGATTGAGCATTCTATTTCTTTACGCGTATGAAACAGAGCGGCCGTTATCTGTGATAGTCCTAGAGTCTTTGCTAGGGTCATAGGGTAGCCCAGCCCCATCGGGTGCCCTGAGTCTATCGAATCGATATGAGCATGACGATAGCCCAGCACCATCGGGCATGTTTATTTTAATTTATGCTATGATGATGAGACATGATATGATGATGAGATATGATATGATGATGAGATATGATATGCTATAGCATCGAACTGGCCAGTCTCTGCACTAACGGAAAGGGGTGCAGAGGTAGGAGAGGGACATGCCACTTGGCATTCTTTGGGCGCCTTTACAGTTATTTCTCGCATATTGTAAATTAGGATCATGCTAGTGTGATTTAATTTCCGCATCTGCGTCATCTTTATTATTAGCGTATGTGTATATTCGCTTGCTGGACAGAGCGTGTTGGGGCCTCGGTCTGACCCCGCTCGCACCAATTGTTTTTAGGTATGATTGCTCCCTGTTTATATGGCGTGGGAAAGTCCCCCGGCGATTGCAAAGAAATCTGTCTAACCCCGCTAATCTGACCATACGACTTTAGAATTTTGTTTTGGTTTTGATCCGGCCTTGCCGTGGCTTTTGTATCTAAATCGTATTTCCGCTTCACTTTCGTTTAAACTGAATTTATGAAACTTCGACTGATTAGGGGTTTGAAACCTCGACCCGTACCTGAATTGCAACATCCGAACGAAGGTATCCGACCTTCGAAACGTATCCCGGATATTTATATCCGGGCCATTACAGAAATAACATGCTACCCAATGTAAAAAAAAATCATAAAAGGAAGGAACATGATATGACATTGATAATCGCATTAAACTCTACTCTTTCTTGACATCTTAATGGACTCAAGTTTAATGTTAATGAATATCACATTCCAACAAAGAATTAAACTATAAGACTAGAATTAATTGAATCACATATATCTAGCAATGTTCCCTATTGAATGCTGAATTTGAATGATCTTTAACCACAAAGCATAAAAAGTGGATAGAGATGCTATAAGAGCAGAATATGTTTGAAATTTGTACTCCACCAAGCTGACAAAAACACTTGGTACATGAATTAATATAGATATGTCCAAGGAATACACCCATGCTTAATTAGAAAAGAATCACCACAAATACCTCCCTTGCTCTTATGCTTGTTAGATGAGTAGCACCTTGACACATAAAGTCTGTCAGACTAATTTCATCAAATTTTTGAAGCCTCAATGCACCTGTTTCATCAATTAAAAAAAACCAAATTGTTCAATTGTTCAATTTTGTCTTATTATCCATAAAGTAAGTAATACTTGTCTGGATGGTTACCAATGCGAAGGGAAATGTAAACTCACAAAAAAGGCAATGAAACCAAGTATTTAGAATAAAAAATACACCAAAATGTGAAATCTGTTACCTACCTCACTTTGTATGTTGGATGAAATCTGTCACTAAGGAGGAGCATGAGAACCCAAGTGAAAGGCACCAAAATGCAAGGTCATTCGCCTAGAATCAAATTTGACAGCATAGCAAAAACAATATTTTAGGAAGTGATTATAATAGATAAGTATAAAAAAGTATTATCAGTATAATCAAACAATCATACAAGACAAGGAGCAAAGATGGAAGCTTACCTTGATACATAAATATAATGAGTGAATACTCTTCATATAACCAATAAGAGACTGAATAGTGTAATGCATAGCGAGCGCTATGAAGCTACAAGGCAAATCACTAGTTAACTTAACAAATATGAAGAAGGACAGTTGAGAAAAGGGAATTTGAGGATAATTCAACATTTCGAAAGTCCTTTATGAATTCAATTATAACTAAACCACTCAATGAAAGCTTTAAGTCAACACAAGCAAGATTAAAGCATAAAAAGTTTTCAAGACATCTTGTATATAAGAGCATAACAAGTTTTCAAGACATCTTGTATATAAACCTTATACACTTGATCATATCTTAACTACTCTCATAAGATTTTACTAATCAAGAAAATTATTCATAAAACATTCAAATAAAATGCTCACAGTTAAGGTCGCTACGTAAAAACATCTTAATTCTTATTTTATACAATTAAGTGGTAACATAACTCGGCTATTAAAAGATTTAAATGAGTTAATAGTTATTAAATCTAAGCTTAACCATTTAAACTGAATTAAGTGTTTAACAAGCCACACCCATCTATTTATCCTAGTTAACATTAGTTTGCCAATATAAGGATAAATATCGTTTTCTGGACTAACCCATTAACCAAGGTCATGATGCACCACATGCAAGAGTTATCGTAGAGAAACTTGAAGGGGAGTTTATCTTAGCTCAAATCATAAAATTATGGTATTACATTGTGTTATCTCAATTCCATTTGTATGCTTAGCTAATCCAAGTCAACCTCCCTTATCTACGACTATCTATATTTATTAGTCAATTCCCTCCTTATTGCCTACCAATTCCGTCCATTTCATATTGCCTATCAAGTACGTCCATTTCAAAAGCAGTAGCTTGATTTTTCTCATAAAAGCTAACAAAACAATTATAAAAGGGTTGATTACCAATCTAGACAAATGGAGTTTATATAACTAAACTCACAACACAATTCCAGTAAATCCAACACCAAAACGCAAGCATGAGTAACAATTGAAAACCAAAATCATCCCATATTAATTCATCGGTAAGATCACAACTAATTCAAGTAGAGTACCCAAGAGTTATACCCAATCGCGAATGTCATTTGAAAAGGAGGGGTTCGGTTTCGCGCAATCGGGCTGGCAGCATTGGACCCTAATGGCGACATAGCCTTCAATGGCCTCACCTGGTGACATGGAGAGGGAGAGAGAGAGAGAGAGAGAGAGAGAGAGAGAGAGAGAGAGAGAGAGAGAGAGAGAGAGAGAGAGAGAGAGAGAGAGAGAGAGAGAGGCACCGACAACAACGGGGGCAGCGGCGTTGGCTGGCTTCGGCTCCGATGGGCGCAGGTGCAAGGAGTGAGGAGTGGCCTTGACAGCTTCCGACGGTGGTCCTCGGCTAGCACGACATCGCTAGTCGGGGTGCTCTCGTGTATCGGCGATGGAGATGGCGTGGGAAGATGGGAGCGAGAGATGTTGAGGCCGAGAGAGCACATGGACCAGTGGAGACAGGGAGAATGACAACTGAGAAGCCGGAGCCATGGGAGCTCAAAGGGGAACTCGAGAGAGCCTCCAATGGCAGCAACAAGGAGAGAAGAAGTGAAGGGCAAGGGAGAACGATGAAGATGGGAGAACGAAGCAGGAGAGGGTTTTGGGCTCTCTGATCTGAAATTGAAGATGGGGAGATGCACCGTGGCGACAGCTACTATACAAGGGTTTATGGGTATGTTAGGGTTAGCTAAGGTTAAATTAAAAAAATATTCCGTTATTTTTCAAATTATTAAAATTCAACCCAAATTAGCTCACAACTTGTAACTCTATAAATTTATTTGAATTTAAAACACAAAAATTATTATCTCAAAAATCATCTTTATATACTTAAAATATAAAAAAATTATTTTAAAACTCTATAATTTATAAAAGTGCTCAATATTTTTAAACTGAAACTTACTAAAATTATTTCATAAAAATTCTAATGATATTCTAAATTAATAACATAAATTGTTCAATAATGAAACTTTTAATAAACTCCAAATTTTTAATAAACACCAATAAATGTGATAATTAGCTCAATGGAAATATCTTTCTCTTTAGTAAAAGAATTTTTTCCATAAATGAGGCGGAATAAATGAGAAATATTGAAGATTTTTAAAAAAAAATCAATTTTATAAGAAATTAAAGAGACTAGAAAAAATAAATAATCTTTATAAGAAGTTAAAGAGACTAATTTGTTTTTATCTAATAAATTACTTCTATAATATTTGAAAAGTAGAGAGCCAAGTAATCATCAATTTTATGTTAATTACTTTAGTAAATTTCACTTTTTATAAGTATTAATACACATTCAAAAGAAGATAAAATGTATAATTAATGTAAACAAAATTTTTGTTACTATTTTTACAAAAAGTGTTTTAGTATAAATTATATATATTCATCATAAATTTAAAATTTAAATTTTATAAAATATTAGTCGGAAACATGGTAGTGAAGTAAAATTTTTAATCAATTATTTGTGTAATATTTTGAAAGTAGAAAACCAATTATCCTTTTTAAAATCAACACTTGAGTATATGATTAAAAAAATCAACACTTGAGTAAACACAATATACAATTAAAACAGCAAATTAAATTATATTCATATGTTTCACCAAATATTTTTAAATTGTAAATTACAAAAAATAGACCCCATATATAAAAATAATTTATTATATACAATAATATATTTTAAAACATCGAATACTATAAAATTTTCTTTTATGGATATATAAGTACTCTGTATAATAGCAAGATGCATGTTCTACCATAATTTCAGTTTCCGACAAGAAAAAAAACAGTGTATAGAAAAATAAAACTAAAATAGTTTTAGTATAATCTAGATGGAAAATTAAAACCTTACATACTTAATTTAAGGAATAAATAAAATATGAAATAAAAAAGTCTACAAATATCAAATAGATTAGACCGAGTTTCTATTTAATTAATTTTCAATTTTGATTTATTTTTATTTGCATTAGTATATGAATGTATATATTCATTTGCCGCGGCGTGATCATCCCAGTCTGTGGTGGTGCCGGCGAGGTCGGCCTGTTTGCGTCGTCGGCCGCTTTCTTTCCGCCGTCGTGGTTTGCCTTGGCCGCTGCTCACTTGCCTCCTGGTGTTTTGCCGTGGGCTTCCTTGAGCCCTTAGGAGACACATTTCTCTTTGGGTGGTGTTTGGGCCTGTGTTTGTCTTGGGCCCATTTTCTACCCAATGTAAAAAATAAAAAATAAATAAATGAATAATTGTAATATATATATATATATATATATATTAACATTTGTTATAATTTTTGTTATAATTTTGACACTCAACCGTCCGAAAGGGTTCCGGGAATTCTGCTCACAAATTTTCGTCGGAGGATTGATCTTCCTTATTTTGGCTCGTATTTTGCTCCGTCGTTTGGCTTCGGGTCGTTGCCTTGGTGTGGTTGCGTTTAGTTCTGAGTTGGGTTGCAGTATCGGGCGTCCTGTATGATCGAGAGGATCATGGTTGTGTTCGTGGTCTTCGAATATCCCTCATTTAGGTGGGGGCAACGTCGGTGGTCCGCACATCCCCAGGTTTCGCCCTTTCCAGTGGTGGGTTACTATTCTCCGCCTTCTCGGCGTCGAGACGCCATGTGAGTCGTCGCACTCGCCCGTGTTCTCGGTATTCGTGCCTCATCTTGGATCTTCATCGACTCGTCCGCTGATTGACGTCTTTTATGGGTTGTTGGGTTTTTTCTTTCTTCCTTGTTGTTTTGTGTTGCTTATGGTTGTATCTTGACGGTTAGTCCGTCTGCCGATTCGTCGGCCTCTCGAGCTTCAGACTTGTCTGAGCTCGAATTTTTACTTAATCAAAAAAAAAATTGATACAAAAGTCGATACTCCCGTGCGTAGCACGGGGTAGTCCACTAGTTTCTAATAAAGCTTAAAATTTTAGGTCTTTAGGGTCAAATATCCAAGAATAATTAATTTTATGTCAACTTTAGTTGCTAAATAGCTTCCAAAAAAAATTGAGTGTATGTGTTTATGTTAGTAGATCAAAGACTAACTAAGATCGAAATTGATCTGAAGCTAAGTTTTGTGGGCAAAAAAATTAGTCTTGAAGTTAACCTCCAAAATATTTGTAGGCTAACTTAGTTTTTTTTTTTTTAGCTAGTGTTACAATAGAGAGGCAAAGATGTTGCTTATACAAAAGTGTTACATTATTCTAAATAAGGTTACATCCAATGTAACATAATTTGTGCTAATGTAACAATTTGTTAATGTAGATTCAAATATGTTACAATAGACACATAAAGTAACAATTTATAAAAATGTTACATTTTAAATGTTACATTAGGCTTGAAAATGTAGTAGTATGAGGGGTGATATTTCTTTTCTTATTTGCATGCAAATTTCTTATATGGAATTGTTTTGGGGGATATAATTTAAGTTATTATATACAAATCAACTTCACGACATATAAATAATAATGTCAACTTCTAGTGACAAGGGATCAAACAAGTTTAACTACTTCAAGAGTTTCTATGTCGCCTTCTATGAAACAAATCATATATGAAACAAATAAGATACAAGTACAAGATGAGATCAACAACATCATCCTAGCTCATCACTATAAAGACGAGGCTAATATTTTAATTGATGCATGATAACGTTTTTATTTATTTATCAACTTATCAATGTATCAATTCATTTAGATATTATTTATCATGTATCTATCCAAAATATGTTTAGTTTATCTAATAACCGTATCTATATACACCATCAACCCCAATCGTACATGATTTATCAATCCTCTAAATTCTCATATATCAAATTAGATTAGTATTGTGGCGTGATTTATAATATGATATAAAATTTATATGTGCAATCAATAACATCACTTTGCAATTAGTCACTAAATTAAAACATGATAATCCATATTTAATGTATGAAATCAACTCATAACACACATGTATAATCATTAATGATCAAGAGACACAAAGGTCATAACTTAAATATATGATATTTAGGCTTACCTGACCTCAAGCTTTATCACATATACGAAGATTAAGAAATTGGCTCAAATCCATCACAAGCTTTAAAGTTGAGCCTAACATAGATAGACTCACTACTAAGTAGAGTTCAATCTTCTAAATTTCGTCTCCTTTTACCACGATATCCTAGTACGGATCCGTGGATAAACCACTCGCATGATACCACCCATCACCAAATCAAAATATTAATAAATTATAATAAGGGTTTATTTAAAACACATATCATTATGTACCCTGCCTTAAACTTTTAAAATCCTAATTAATCAATTTAATTAATCAAGGAAGTAAAGTCAACATACCTCTTGTGTGAGCAGCACGTAAATAATCACACTATGAAACATATTTACAATATTATTAGAATGCTTTATTTTGATTAACTTCCCGATTGGCGATAATCTTATATTTATTCACTATCTCAAAAATAAATATGAGCATATCCTCAATTGAAACAAATGAACAGACATGTGCGAATTTAAGATGTAGCATTATGAACCCTAATCTTTATATTATCAATATATAAGATGGTAACTCGATTACAACAAAACAACAATCATATGTATAAGTTAATATAGGGATAGATAGACAAAATCCGAAGCAATGCATACAAGATGTGTTTTTATCTACTTCGAGAGATATGTCTTTTCATCTACTTCGGGAGATGAATGATAAAAAAATATACAAATAATAATCAAACAAAATAATAATCATTACTCATCGCTACATGGATGATATTTATTGTTTCATCACTACGGGGATGAAATTTATCAATCACATCAAGGGATTTATAATATTAATTTCTTCACTTTCATGCACTTCGAGGGATTTATATTTTCTACTTCGGGAGACCGATTAAATTATTTAAAAACATGGTTAGTTATATGTTGTGTGTGTATATATATATATATATATCATAATATAATATGGTTACCTTCTAAGTATGTACGAAATATAAGCTAATTTAGGTAATCAAGTAACTAAACAAAATAATTGGACTCATGTATAACTCAATTTTAATTAGAAAAATCAAATTGTACTTACCTCCACGACAGCACAGAACTCTAGAGCTAATAAATTAGTTTTGTAATTCTAGCCTAATTGAATAGGCCCACCACTTCGGTGATTGATATAATTTATGTATACATCCCCCTCGAGGGATGTGTTTGTAACGGCCCGGATATAAATATCCGGGATACGTTTCGAAGGTCGGATACCTTCGTTCGGATGTTGCAATTCAAGTACGGGTCGAGGTTTCAAACCTCTAATCAGTCGAAGTTTCATAAATTCAGTTTAAACGAAAGTGAAGTGGAAATATGATTTAGATACAAAAGCCACGGCAAGGCCGGGTCAAAACCAAAACATAATTCTAAAGTCGTATGGCCAGATTAGTGGGGTTAGACAGATTTCTTTGCAATCGCCGGGGGACTTTCCCACGCCATATAAACAGGGAGCAATCATACCTAAAAACAATTGGTGCGAGTGGGGTCAGACCGAGGCCCCAACACGCTCTGTCCAGCAAGCGAACATACACATACGCTAATAATAAAGATGATGCAGATGCGGAAATTAAATCACACTAGCATGATCCTAATTTATAATATGCGAGAAGTAACTGTAAAGGCGCCCAAAGAATGCCAAGTGGCATGTCCCTCTCCTACCTCTGTACCCCTTTTCGTTAGTGCAGAGACCGGCCGGTTCGATGCTATAGCATATCATATCCCATCATATCATATCTCATCATCATAACATAAATTAAAATAAATATGCCCGATGGTGCTGGGCTATCATCATGCTCGTATCGACTCGATAGACTCAGGGCACCCGATGGGGCTGGGCTACCCTATGACCCTAGCAAAGACTCTAGGACTATCACAGATACGGCCGTTCTGTTTCATACACGTAAAGAAATAGAATGCTCAATCACAAGTGCAACCTAGCATGATACTACATGACATGCTTTAATGCTTATGCAACACCTAGTATGTCATACATTCACAAGCCGGTAATCTCTTTCGAATCTGAGTAAGCCCATAAAGGAACTTACCTGAATAAGCTGAACAGCAGAGAACAAGGCAGAGCAGAATCCAAGAAATGAATCACCGATAGCAAGCAACGTCCAACATTCACAAACACCTAATAACATATAAATGCATAAGTCTACCTATTTCACACAAGGCGCCCCTAACTATCATACATCTCTTTTCATATCTCATTTCAGATTATTCCATCTCATTTCATCACAAACCATATCTCATTTTCCAAAACAACCTCACAAAGAACTCAACTTAGGAAATCGAACAACTCTTTTAAAATCGCTTATCTAAATCCCGACATTAAACATTTAAACCTTAAGGCCCATTTTCCATAAATCATGTTATAAAATAATCCCGGAATGTTTCTTATCTCAAAAACCATATATAAATAAATTCCAATATTAAATTATTAAAATAACTCTAAGCTCACAATCATATTTATAAATCAAGACCAACAATTCACTTTAAAATTCCCAACTTACATATTGAAATTCTCATAAAATGCATCAATCAAATAATCCAATCAATATTATTTTTAAACAATAAATAATATATAAGGATAAATTTCCAGAATATTATAATTATAACCAAATCCCAAAATAATTCTAATATCAAAATAATTTAACACTTAATATTCATAAAGTCTCAAAACAATAACCATAAATATATTTATAACTCCCTATCAATTAATCTCACTTTTAAAACCTTTATAAATATGAATAATTTCAGAACATATAAATATATATATTCATTTTCCAAAAAAATCAGAATAATTAAAACATATAACATATATGGGTATATATATATATATATATATAAATACATAACACAATATATATATATATATATAAAACATAACAAAAAAAATAACAACCCAACCAGAATAACCCAGCCCAACCGAAAAAGGGAAAGAAGAAGCCCAAACCCTTTAGCCTAGACCCGCAATACCCGAATATAACCCAACCCAAGGAAGAAAGAAAAGGGAGGGTCCGACCCAACCCGTTGTCCAGACCCGGATCCAAAGAAAGAAAAGAAAGGAAGGGTGAAGCCCGGACCAACCCGACCCGGATACAAATGGATCTGGCCCAGAAATTAGGCCCAAAACACCTGTCTTCTTCCCCCAACAGACGAAGCTTTTGAACGACGAAGGGAAGCAGAGAAGAAGAAGAAGAAGAAGAAGGGGGAGTCCAGGCCACCGGTGGCTCCTCTCCGGCCCAAAGCTCCTCAACCCGACCGACAACCAATTCCGACGACCACCCAACCCACAGAACCCAAACGCGAGGGGAGGAGAGGGAGAAAGGAGAGAATTACCGAGGTTGTGACCGGAAACAGGGGAGAGAGGAGATGCGGCGGCGTCGGCTTGTCCCGAAGCTCCGCTAGCTGCTGCTGCAGTTCCTGGCGGCTCCAGGAGGAAGAAGCTGTCGAGGTGCTCGGCTAGTCTTGGCCCGGTCGGACAGCTTCCTCTTCTTCTTCTCTCCTTGCGGCAAAACAGGGGAAGTGGGGGTTGGGCTCCTCGGCGGCGCTCTTGGCTGAGCTGGGCAGAGGTGGTTGCGCTGGGCAGAGGAGGGAAGCTTAGAGGTAAACGGAAGAGAAGGTGATGATGATGTTGGTGTGGTGGCGACGGTGGGGATGGCTGCAAGCTCGGGAGCAGATCCAAAATCCGCTCGCCCGATCAAAACCCGACTAAAACAAATTAAATAAAATTTAATTTATAATCTCAATATAACGGAATTAAATTAATTTCAATCAAAACTCGGAGTTTAAATTAGTCTTTATTAATACTCGATCTTGAAAGCGAAAATCGAATCCCGTCAAAATCCGAAATTTAAATGATGTCGGAATAACTAAAATCCAAAACTTACGCTCGAGAACGGGTTTTATTCCACTTTTACAAATTGAATTTAATAATAATTTATTTATTAAAATAAACATAATATATAAATATACTCGGTCTTTACATTTATCCACCTCTAAAAACAAGTCTCGTCCCCGAGACTAAAATCATTTAAAACAATGGAAAGGAGTTTGAAATCGGCGAGTCCGAGGACCATGTCCAAGGATCTTGCAATCATCTCGGTTGCGTCTTCCGGGATTCTCACAACACCCTGGTCATGGTCGTGACATCTCCAATTGGTCTAGTCAAGTGTGTAATAAGCGCCCCTATCACATCCTTGCTTCGACCTTTCGGAAATATCACAACTCTAAAAGCATTATAGCGTCCGATTAGGTCTTAGCAAGCAATCTATAAGTGCCCCTATAAAAAGCTTGTATCCACTTCGTGAGACGTCATATTGTAAATCCAGTTCGTAAATCCTCAAAGCGTTTGTAAATGAAAGGGTTGTCATCTAAATCATTGAAATTCTCAGCTCCTTTAAAACCCCGAGCCAGCCCTTTTCAAAACCGTTCAAAATCTTCAAACCTAATGTTTAATCAAGCAGCTTTACACCAAACAAGTCAAATTCCTTCATATCAAGATTTTGTCAAAACTCTTCCGAAAACCAAATCAGCTTCACACATACCAATCAATCAAATTCCGAGGGTAGGAGGTGGAGTCATCCACCTCTAAGGGCTGATCCCATATTCTCTTCCTAGTTTCCAGAATCGAATCGATCTATCAGTCTCAATTCAAGCAAGATGCATAAGCCATAAGAAATGCATAACTGTATAACCAACCAATCTCCAATCAACACATCATAAGGCAAGCCTCAACATATACCATCGTAGTGCCGCAAGGTCACATCACATCTCCAGATCATACCAATGGTCATAAAAGCATTTCTCATCACAGAATTAATGAACCAAAACCCATTGTCAACACATCAACACATCAAGGTCAGGTTATTAAGATTCAGCAAAAGGAAAGGTCAGTCAATGTGTGAATCACCAAAACGTCAGCATACTCGCAAAACATCATCTCAACTCATACAATGTCATATAACGATCACTTAGCAATCACGCACCATTATCTCATATATATATATATAAGTCAGATTCATGATCCAAATCAATATTCATCATTTAACATCTCTTGATCATAATATAACATCATGCTCTCACATAGCAACATATCATTATTTCATGATTCATTCAACACATTATAACATGCTTTTAGAACAACATAGTAGGATATCAATGGATCATTATATCATGAGTATAGTTGTCACTACCAATTATAATTCAATGTTGCATATCAACATGTAATATCAGCCATATCAGGTTCATCATAGTCGCTATCTAACATCATGCCAAGTCATTTTAATAAATCACATAATCAAGAAAGCTTTCACATCATCACCAGGCAAAATAAACGCAAACCCCGCTCGCTCGATTTCAATTCCTACATCAAAACCAGCCTCATCTAGATTCACCAACATCAGCTCAGGTAACATCCTCAAAAGAAGTCCCAATTCATTTCAATACCCTAATCTTGCCCCTCATTCCACCAAGAACTCTCACTAGCAATCCACCTCTAAGAATCCGACTCTCATCTCTGTTTTCACACTCGAGCACCCTTGCATCCTATGATCTCGATACCCCCAAAGGTTATTTCTTACATTTCTCACTCTTCCCAAGATACCACAACGTAGAACCCTGTCAATCACGCATCTTGAACAAATCTTCTCGATCACTACCTTACCAACCTATCCTACCCATATCCCTTATCCAAGATTCACCTAAGAGTTCATCGAAACCACCAAGCATTGCCTCTTATAATTCCCGAACTCACTCGGTCCAACCTAAGTCAACACCCCTCTTCTGCAACTTTCTCTTACCACCGTCGATCATTCTAATCACTCAAAACCCTTCTCCACTCTCTGACCACTCAACCAAAAGGGACCTCACTCACATGTTCAAAGAAGAAGCAATCATGGACATTATTGCACATAAGGACTACAGCATATCAACTAGCATCATTAAGCATTGCAACAAGTATCAAAAGTCTCAATTTACCGTCATGCTCGAAATTATCACATAACACCATATATAAAGTCAATTCAAACTAGCAAGTTTCATCATAATCTTAGCTAATAAACTGTTCAGATTCTCGGTATTTGCAGTTCATACTATATAGGAAGGAATTTAGATCACGCTTAGCAACTCAGAATAGCATCACATCAAGTCATCATGGCACATTAGGACTGTAAGGCATCGAATCATATCATCATATCAACAAGCAACTTCCAACATCAAGTCAGTGCAATATCATCATCAACAAGCTCAGAAAGGGTTAGCAGTTCGAATAGAGGACGCTCCCACTTGCAAGTCATAACGTGCTTAACAATCGTAATCCTCAAAACGAGCTTGTTCCGTCGACATTATCGATCCTGAGGCCCGTGGGTTATGGGCCCAAGCTTCCGCTGCGCTGCTCTATCACCATTCAACTTCCTGATCCCTTGTTCCATGCGGTCGCTCATCCAATGTAACGCGTACGAGTTTAAGTTAGCGGAGATAGGGGAGTGACAAGAGCGGACGACCCAATGTTTCTTTCGGAGAAGGAATAGGCCAAGGCTAAAGACGACACGACTAGAAACAAGACTCCGACTCGGGAATAGTAACGATGCCCTTAAGAAAGTCTATTAGGTTACGATTTTGACAAACACACACGAATTCATTATGGAGCATATCAATCACGTCAATCCACACTAACATGCACCTATCTCGGGGCAACATTCGTATTCATATCAAAGACACAATCAAGTCCTACGCTGATGTTTGTAAAAACAAGCTAACATTCTAGTATTCCATGGAAACAGATATGCCTAGCATTCTTCAAGCAAGATAGACGGAACCAGCAATGATCATATATGATTTGAAGTCATGCGGAATTTAATGAAGGTAATGAGCATCATGTATATGAACAATGTAGGAATAGGGTATACACATCAACAATTGAGTCCAAATATATCATGGCAAGGTATATTATATCAATCAGATGAAGCGTCATATGAGAACACATAAGAGTAGCATAGCAATTATCACATATATGAACAATGTACAAGTTTGGTGTATGCATCATACGAGATCATATAAAGGGCAACATAGTAACTACCTCACAATGCTCATATGTTAGGTCAAGAATGGCACGAAATCATATGACGAGATACATCTAGAGGGCATGGGTCCTACATGATACTAGCAATATATAATGTGATACAAGCATAGTCAAGAGTCATTTAGAGGAGTTCAACATAATATTCACGAAACATGAGGCATCATCAAAAGTACAAGAAGGACGTCATGGGTGCTAGATTATAAAATGCTAAGAATGAACCATCATAGAGTACATATATGGTACTATAGTGATCCCATCATAGAACAAGTACAACACGTGATCATTTAGCGGTTCATATTGGAAGTCATAAGGATTACATGATACTAATAGCACATATCGGACAGGTGTACAATTAAAGTAATTCAACTAGATTCATTTCGATATTCATGCGTCATGTATATGCAAAATCATGATATAGAGTGGTGTGTGATCAATCGAGGTGTCAAGTCATAGGTTCAGGCAAGCACGAGAAGCCATCATAGCGTAATAGACATTTTAACCATGTAAGCATGCTAGGTGTGACCATCACGGAAGGCTAGTCAATCATCGAATTCAACATTAAGCTAATCAGGACGAGTGAAACATGTTAAGAGAACGGAAAGAGGAAAGAGCCACACTATCAGGTACCTAGTTCAAGAGTGAATCAACAATAACGTAGGCAAAGTAAAATTCGCACAAGTCACAATCAAGGGCCCAACATGTTACTAGTGGTTCAATATAACATATGGTACATACATGCACTTGACTGGTTAATACGACGGTATGCAAGAGTTCATTCAATCACATCTCAACGACATAGTGGCACGACAGGAAAACGCAACAAGGTATAGAGCAAGTCTAAGCAACATGGCGACATGACTAGAATGTGGGGACATGAGCTCGAATCAACACATACTATGACAAAACATGCATTCCTCAAGGTTCAATTATAACACATATTCTCCGTTCAACACAACTAACACACACAACATTAACTTGCAAAATAACCAACAATAGTTAATCTGACGAATTCGGAATAGATGGGCATGCTATATATTCTTGTCACAAAATGAACGATAAGTAACGAGGCATCATCGGCTAGCATGCTAAAGAGCACATCTTATGAGACATTCATATAAGGAAGAGTCGATCACACTATCATGAACCTATTCACAGAGAGGGCATCAATTATACAACTTCATAGCATGTGACGTATTTATTCATGCCCTAGTATGATAATGTAATATGCTAAGTAGATCATGTCGGGATGATATGGATACGATAAATATAGCTCAAACTTATACAATAGTCATTATGAACATTAAAGCACATAAGCATAATTCCACACTAAGGATCAATTGTAGGTCAAGGAGTAGTACCGTATAGTATCACGCAATAATGGACAGAGCAATCAAGATAACCCGATAGAGGTCCATAAGGGCAACATTGACTCTTCCTAACCGACTCATCACCCATCTTTCCCATGAAACTCGGATACGACTTTTTGTGGTAAGAAGGAACCGGTCGATTGTCATAAGAATCAAGAAAGACAACCTAGGAAACACTTACTTTCTAACTCGGAATGACATCAAAGCCAACTTTCGATACTCTCCCCAAGTAACCCTCATATCCAACCATGATTTCCGAAACATTATGCTTACCAACCCGATTTCCCATGGAGGAGACCGATATTCGAAGGGAGGACTCGATTGAACTATCAAAGGATTCATAAGAAAATGGGCGGTTCCACAAAACTGAGCTTAACCATATAAGAAGAAGAATGGTACTCCCGCTATCCCGTTCGCACAGATCGTTCAATATTCATTCAATAGTTAGAACATAACAATCAAATCTTTAGCATATCAAGCACTCAATCATAGAATCTGTTAATGACAATTGCAATGATCTCCTTGGAGTCTTCCCGACCCGTCTGTAAAGAACAAGCTAGTATTTCGCCTACCCGTTTCCGACTACATCCAATAGGGATGTCTATCGCCTTTTCTACCCACTCGATCCCTTATTAGTTGGTTCTCTTCTTTTATCATAAGCCAAGTTCATATTTAGTCCAATTGAGTTAGACATTTTAAGTTCATTTTGCCCCTTTAAAACGCTTTCAAATCTTCGAAATCCGTGGGCGGTTTTCCAAAACATAAACCCGACCCTTGCGTACCCGAATTGCACAACCTGGCTCTGATACCAACTTTGTAACGGCCCGGATATAAATATCCGGGATACGTTTTGAAGGTCGGATACCTTCGTTCGGATGTTGCAATTCAAGTACGGGTCGAGGTTTCAAACCTCTAATCAGTCGAAGTTTCATAAATTCAGTTTAAACGAAAGTGAAGTGGAAATATGATTTAGATACAAAAGCCACGGCAAGGCCGGGTACAAACCAAAACATAATTCTAAAGTCGTATGGCCAGATTAACAGGGTTAGACAGATTTCTTTGCAATCGTCGGGGGACTTTCCCACGCCATATAAACAGGGAGCAATCATACCTAAAAACAATTGGTGCGAGTGGGGTCAGACCGAGGCCCTAACACGCTCTGTCTAGCAAGCGAACATACACATACGCTAATAATAAAGATGATGCAGATGCGGAAATTAAATCACACTAGCATGATCCTAATTTACAATATGCGAGAAGTAACTGTAAAGGCGCCCAAAGAATGCCAAGTGGCATGTCCCTCTCCTACCTCTGCACCCCTTTTCGTTAGTGCAGAGACCGGCCGGTTCGATGCTATAGCATATCATATCTCATCATATCATATCTCATCATCATAACATAAAGTAAAATAAATATGCCCGATGGTGATGGGCTATCATCATGCTCGTATCGACTCGATAGACTCAGGGCACCCGATGGGGCTGGGCTACCCTATGACCCTAGCAAAGACTCTAGGACTATCACAGATACGGCCGTTCTGTTTCATACACATAAAGAAATAGAATGCTCAATCACAAGTGCAACCTAGCATGATACTACATGGCATGCTTTAATGCTTATGCAACACCTAGTATGTCATACATTCACAAGCCGGTAATCTCTTTCGAATCTGAGTAAGCCCATAAAGGAACTTAACTGAATAAGCCGAACAGCAGAGAACAAGGCAGAGCAGAATCCAAGAAATGAATCACCGATAGCAAGCAACGTCCAACATTCACAAACACCTAATAACATATAAATGCATAAGTCTACCTATTTCACACAAGGCGCCCCTAACTATCATACATCTCTTTTCATATCTCATTTCAGATTATTCCATCTCATTTCATCACAAACCATATCTCATTTTCCAAAGCAACCTCACAAAGAACTCAACTTAGGAAATCGAACAACTCTTTTAAAATCGCTTATCTAAATCCCGACATTAAACATTTAAACCTTAAGGCCCATTTTCCCAAAATCATGTTATAAAATAATCCCGGAATGTTTCTTATCTCAAAAACCATATATAAATAAATTCCAATATTAAATTATTAAAATAACTCTAAGCTCAGAATCATATTTATAAATCAAGACCAACAATTCACTTTAAAATTCCCAACTTATATATTGAAATTCTCATAAAATGCATCAATCAAATAATCCAATCAATATTATTTTTAAACAATAAACAATATATAAGGATAAATTTCCAGAATATTATAATTATAACCAAATCCCAAAATAATTCTAATATCAAAATAATTTAACACTTAATATTCATAAAGTCTCAAAACAATAACCATAAATATATTTATAACTCCCTATCAATTAATCTCACTTTTAAAACCTTTATAAATATTAATAATTTCAGAACATATAAATATATATATATATTCATTTTCCAAAAAAATCAGAATAATTAAAACATATAACATATATGGGTATATATATATAAATACATAACACAATATATATATATATATATATATATAAAACATAACAAAAAAAAATAACAACCCAACCAGAATAACCCAGCCCAACCGAAAAAGGGAAAGAAGAAGCCCAAACCCTTTAGCCCAGACCCGCAATACCCGAATACAACCCAACCCAAGGAAGAAAGAAAAGGGAGGGTCCGACCCAACCCGTTGTCCAGACCCGGATCCAAAGAAAGAAAAGAAAGGAAGGGTGAAGCCCGGACCAACCCGACCCGGATACAAATGGATCTGGCCCAGAAATTAGGCCCAAAACACCTGTCTTCTTCCCCCAACAGACGAAGCTTCTGAACGACGAAGGAAAGCAGAGAAGAAGAAGAAGAAGAAGAAGGGGGAGTCCAGGCCACCGGCGGCTCCTCTCCGGCCCAAAGCTCCTCAACCCGACCGACAACCAATTCCGACGACCACCCAACCCACAGAACCCAAACGCGAGGGGAGGAGAGGGAGAAAGGAGAGAATTACCGAGGTTGTGACCGGAAACAGGGGAGAGAGAAGATGCGGCGGCGTCGGCTTGTCTCGGAGCTCCGCTAGCTGCTGCTGCAGTTCCTGGCGGCTCCAGGAGGAAGAAGCTGTCGAGGTGCTCGGCTAGTCTTGGCCCGGTCGGACAACTTCCTCTTCTTCTTCTCTCCTTGCGGCAAAACAGGGGAAGTGGGGGCTGGGCTCCTCGGCGGCGCTCCTGGCTGAGCTGGGCAGAGGTGGTTGCGCTGGGCAGAGGAGGGAAGCTTGGAGGTAAACGGAAGAGAAGGTGATGATGATGTTGGTGTGGTGGCGACGGTGGGGCTGGCTGCAAGCTCGGGAGCTCTCGGGTGGCTTCGACTCGCGCTTGGCCTGATGAGGGCTGCGGCTGCTACTCGGACAGAGAGAGGAAGGAGGAGGGAGGTGGTGGTTGTGTGCTTGTGGTTCGGCAGAAATGGAGGAGAGATGGGTGAGTTTGTGGGTTTGGGAAATGAAAATGAAGAGGGAGAGGGTGACAGAGGGCAATTGAGAGGAGAGGAGAGGGGGACCATTGCAATTTGCAATGAGCAGAAGAAAGGGAAGAAGACAAGAGAGGGAGGGGGACCAGCCGTGTCAGAGAGAGAGAAGAAAAAGGGGGAATAAAATAATATTTGTGTGGTCCCAAAAGAATACCAATTCAAAATAGCGGAACAGATCCAAAACCCGCTCGCCCGATCAAAACCCGACTAAAACAAATTAAATAAAATTTAATTTATAATCTCAATATAACGGAATTAAATTAATTTCAATCAAAACTCGGAGTTTAAATTAGTCTTTATTAATACTCGATCTTGAAAGCGAAAATCGAATCCCGTCAAAATCCGAAATTTAAATGATGTCGGAATAACTAAAATCCAAAACTTACGCTTGAAAACGGGTTTTATTCCACTTTTACAAATTGAATTTAATAATAATTTATTTATTAAAATAAACATAATATATAAATATACTCGGTCTTTACAGTGTTTATCTACTTTACTCGCTAAATCTCATCACTTCTGGGAAAAGATTTTCCACTCATCAGATCCTTCACTAGGGACAAAACTTGTAACCCTACAGGAAGTTTGGATCTTTTCTGTTATTTATCAAAAAAATATATGCCAATATGCAATTTTGATAATTTTAGGGCTGGTTTTGTAATTAATATAAAACTGCACCGAAATTGTTCGTCTTCTTCATTGTAGCCGTCAACGAGTTCATTTGCTTCATTTTTCGACTCCGAATCCGATTTGGCAGGTGGTGGCTGCGGCGCTGGTGTGTCCTCCAATCCCATTAATCAGGCTACGATCAATTGACCCTAGGAGCGAAATCTCTCTGACGATTGAGCATGGAGTTAGGCGGTTGGTGACGGATGTGACATCCCGGTGACACCGAGGTCGCACCCAATGGAAGGGATGGAAGGGATTTGATGAACGGCGACATTAGGATAGAAAGAGATTAGGGGTTTTAGCTTTTTGAGAAACTGTCATGTTGACAACGTATTGTAAACTTTAGGTAAAGGAGGGAATATGTAATTGTATTCAATTATCGGTTTTGTGGTGTATCCACTGATACAATATATAAGAATAATATCCTTGGGTATCAAGTATAAGCTAAATCTATCTAAAAGTAAAAACTCTATCTAAGTAAAGTGTATATATCTTGTACATCCACATAATAACATTATAACAACCCTTTAGTTTTTCTTTTCATTAATTATACTTTTTTAGGGTGGATTTTACAAAAATACCCTTAAAGTAATATTTTTATCTTTTTAAATAAAAAAAGTAAATAGATATAGATAAGATTGTTTATGAGATTTGTTTACGTTTTCAAAAAGGAAGACGATACTTCCCATCAGATTTACGTTTTCAAAAAGGAAAAAGGGTTCGAGAAGCAATAAGTCCCTAATCACATAAGCATATAATTCATGTAATTCTCGCATATTCGACGTGTCACCTGGTTGTCAACCCAACTATCACATCCATTAAGAATAACACTAAACTATATGTTATTACTCTTTCAAATTCATGAATCCCAACTTGTTCATCAAGATATGCTTGCTACTATATCGGATTAATGCCCGCAATAGCGGATTTAGCTATAATCTCTTAGCATGTTGATTATCTATCTTAGTCGCCAATTAAGACAAGTAAACAACTTAACATATAAAGAACAAGAGTAATAAATAATCAAATATGCATAAACCATAACTGTAAAATAGTCTCTAAACCCTCACATGTCTCTAATCAATGCATAAAATATAAGCAAAACTATAAAAATGGCTTATTCGAGCATGGCTTACCGAAATAGCGAAAAAGGGAAAAGAGAGAAATGGAGAGATGTAAATGTGTGAGATGATGAGAATGGGGGTTGAGGAGACCCTATCAAAATCTGGAGCAGCCTTTTGGAGTCCACAAGGCACATGTAGATCTCCCAGGACACCGTCAAAGATTGTATAACATCGTAAATCTATTAGGTTCCGTTTGATATCAAATCAATTGATGTCTTGATATCAAGTGATATACCCCTCAAATCAGTATAGCAAATAAGCTAAAATCTAATATCTATATATAAACTATTATCAATATCTATCTATACTAAAGGTGTGTTTGGCATGGGGTGGGAAGGGTGGGGAGGATGGATGATTTTTTAAGGGATTGGTCCTGGCGTGCTTGGGAGGGGGTGGTGGAGGTAGGGCCGCGGGGGTGGCGGAGATGGAAAAACACCTGATTCTAGTATCTTCGTTTCCAGGATGGACGGGGTGGAGAAACTTTTCCACCCCCAAATGGGCCTTTTTGCCCCTGAGATTTTCAGCTTCCTCGCCTTCCTCTTCGTTCCTTCTTGTTTTCTAGATTTCCAATTTCCATCTCATCCCCCTCTCCTAAAGTTCCAGCGATCTTTAAATTTCAAATTGTCCGCAACTTATTGGGGATCTCTATGAAATTAGGAACTTTTGAATGCTGAGTTGTTAACACTACACCTAAAACCTTAAAAAAAATCTCTGATCAATTGCCAATGTCGATCTCTTCCCTTGACCGCCTCCTATCGCGGTGGCTGCTGCTCCTCTACACGGTGGTGTGGATGGTGGTGTTGACGGTGATTGTCGAAATTGCCGCAATCGCTTCAGAAGCATCCATTGACCTGTTGGTTCCTCCGCCATTCGCTGCCATCCTCGTTGCTGGCTCCACGTGCATCGTTCGTTCCTTCGGATTGGGAATTCAAAAATCCATACAACTTCTCGTTCAACCTGTATTTGGGTGGCAATGCCGCCTTCAATTTTTCAATTTTATTTTGTGGAATCTTCAATTTCAATAATTCAATAAAGAGAAGTATTAAAGAAGATCAACAATTTGAGATGAAAGGGGAAAGGCAAGGGCTTTTTTGTCTTTTCCCTTTATTTAGAGGTGGCGAAACCCGACCCAAACCCAAAAACCCGACCCGGTTGACCCGAAACCGATTGTCCTGAACACCGACCCAACAGACACATTTTGGACCCGAAATCCGAAAACCGATAACTGAAACTCACCCAGATTTGAATGAACCGAACCCGATTCAACCAAAATCCATTAAGACCCAAACCCGTAATAACCAAAACCCAAAATAACCCGAACTTTAAGATACATTCTAGTAAATTTTTAAAAATGAATATTAAAATAAGGAAAATTTGAGACAATCCAAACCCGAAATAACTTAAACCCAAGACAACCGAAACCCGAGATAACCGAAACCCGAATAACTGAAACCCGATACAACCGAAACCCGAACCCAACCCAACTGAATGACCAAATTATTAGACATTAGCCGAAACCCGACTAACCGAACCCGACCCGACCCGCCCGATTGCCACATCTACCTTTATTTCATAAAACATCCATCTTCGTTCAACCAAACACGTCAGAAATTATTTTCTACAAATAAACTCCATCTCATCCACCTAAAATATCTCCATCCCTTTCACCTCCGAAAAGTATTTCTACCTCCTAAAAAATTCCCCCCCTCACAAACACGTCCTAAATACTTTGTATTTTTTTTGAACAGGTAATAGTTCGGGTGGAAAGATCCTACCCTAGAGCATCCTTGCGGATGAGGCCTTAAAGACCTTTATCATAGTATATGTCGAGGCCCCTGGCAGAGCGGCAAAGGTGTTCAACCTTATCAGCCACTCTGTTGCCAATGCGGGGCACGTGAGAGAAAGAGACTTCTCTCACACTCGACAATAATGTTTTAATATCGGACATGAGTAATTCAATTTCCCATGGGCATGAATAGTTTAGCCGTAAGTGATTTATGATTATAAGGGAGTCTCCTTCAATTTGTAACCTGTTTATTCCAAGCGTTCGGGTTTGTATTAACCCGTGTCTTAGTGCCAAAGCTTCAGCTTTTAGCGGTGTCTGGTTCCCAATTCTATCATATCCAATATGGACCGTTTTTCCTTCCCAGTCTCGAATGATATAGCCAATTGAGTTGTCCTTGTTATTGAGTGTGAATCCATCAAAATTTAATTTAAATGTGTCCACAGATGGTTTTTTCCATTTTATGTTTTTTTGCATAGTTCTTAAATGCGGGTGATTTGTACCCTTGCTCTTCCGAGCACTCTGGTCATCGTCCTCGTCATAGAGAGAGGTTTTCTTCTAATTTATCATGTGGTTGGTGATGCTGTGATTAACAATTTCATGCTTTGGGATGGGTTTTTTCCTGAATATTGTTTGATTTCTGATGCACCGTATCGTCCACCAAGCGACAACTAATTTTTCTTTTTCTGGTTTTGTAAGAGTGTTTTCAATTACAGAGAGGATAGGGGGGAAGTCTCTTGAGTTTGCAATCATGTTGATTATAACTTGATTTGTTCCAATAGTTAATGGGAGGTGGTTTCTAGAAAATTGGCATTCTAGAAAAAGATGAGTTTCATCTTCGATGGCAGCATTACACAACGTACAGGTTGTTGGGACAAAAACACCTTTCTGAAATAGTCTGTTAGCGGTTGGGATGCCATTCTAACCAAGTTTCCACAGGAAATTTTTAATTTTTGGTGGTGTGTCGAGTTTCCAAATCCAAGAATTCTCATCTTCATTTTGGGTGATATTTTTTGTTATCAATTTGTATGCGCTGACTGTTGTAAACCAACCATCCCTATCCGACCACCAGTATAATCTGTCCTCAAAAGTACTCATTGGAAGGGGGATATCCAGAATTTCTTTTACTATGTTTTTGGGAATCGTGTTTAGCAATTTCTCCTCCCACCATTTTTCGCCTAAAATATAGTTACTTACAGTTTCATTTTCATTTCGAAAGATAGGGCAGTCATCCCTTTTGACGATTGATGAAGTTGTAATCCAATTATCGGTCCAAAAATTGATAGATTTCCCATTTCCTACAGACCAAATTAAACCTTCTTTAAATTTTTCAATAAGAGGAGTTAGTTTGGACCATTTCCAAGACGATCCACCTCTTTTCTTATAATTTAATATGTGCGTTGCTTTTAGATACGTGTATCGAATTACCTTTACCCATATGTTATCTGGTTCCGCGAGAATTTTCCACAAGAGTTTCATTTGGAGTGCTTCATTCATCTCTTTTGATTTCCGAATGCCTAGACCCCCCTTGCCTTTTGTTCTACATATTTTATCCCAGCTTATCATAGGTCTGTATTGTAAATCCTTGTTCCAGAAAAAAGTTTTATTTATTTGGTCTAATTCCTTATGGATTGTGCTGGGAAGCATAAAACTTTGCATTGTGTATAGAGGTTTTGAAGACAGGTTTGTGCTAATAAGAACAGCACGTCCCTGCTGTGATAGGACATTCGCACGTCACTTAGTAAGCTGTTCTTTGGATTTACAAACAACTTCCTCAAAGGTTTGCCGATTGACTTTCCCATTGATAATAGGGCAACCTAGGTACTTTTCAATCATTTTCTCATTTGATATACCCAGGTATATTTCAAGTTCCTCAATCTTAGATCTAGGGATTCCTCTCGTTGTCTGAAAGACGGATTTATGGTAATTAACTTTTTGTCCTGAGATGCTACAATATTCGTCTACAATTGATTTTTCTTTTGCGTAAGCAGAAGTATTTCCTTTGGTGAAGATAATAATATCATTAGCGAAGGAAAGAAAGGGGATATGCAGTCCGTCCTTGCCAAACCTGAATCCAATAGGGCTATTTCTCATGGTCGCTTCAAGCGAAAGTCTTCTTGCCAGTACCTCAGAACCCAAGATGAAGAGGAAAGGGGAGAGCGAGTCGCCTTGACGAAGGCCTCTTGAAGGTTTGAATATCTTGGTTGGACCATTGTTTATGAGGATGGAGAAAGAAACCGTAGTTATACATTCCATAATCCATGTAATAAACATCGGATGGAAACCGAATTTTTCCATTACAGCTTTTGTGAAATTCCAATCAACTCTATCATAAGCTTTTTCCATATCTAGCTTAATTGCCATCCACCCTTCTTTACCTTTCCTATTGCGAAATGAATGCAAAACCTCATGAGCAATTAGAACATTGTCCTGAATTGCCTGGTCGGAAACAAATGCTCCTTGTAAAGGATGAATAAGTTTTCCAATTACAATTTTTAGCCTCTCCGTTAATATTTTTGAGATTATTTTATAGATTGTGGAACATAAGCTTATGGGTCTGTAATGTGTGGTCATGTAAGGATTGTCACATTTAGGGAGAAGTGAGATAGATGTATAGTTTATTTGATGAAGCATTCTTCCCGAACTGAAGAAGCCTTTTACGGCTTTGATAATCGAATTTCCAATAATGTCCCAGTATTTTTTGTAGAATTCTGCTGTCATTCCATCAGTGCCTGGGGATTTATTATTTCCAAGGTTAAACACCGCCCTTTTTATTTCCCCATTGCTTGGGTGTTGTGTAAGAAAATAGTTTTCCTTCGTGGTTATTGCTGGAGTGACCAGTTGAAGATACTCTCTTAAGAGATTTTCATTTAGTCTTTCTTTTTTAAACCTTTTCTCAAAGTCATTACGAATTTCTTTTTTAATATTTTCATCTCCCTCAGTATACGTGCCTTCACTAGAAGTAATTGAACGAATAATTTTTCTATTTCTTCTGCTCGTTGCTACTCAATGGAAATAAGCAAGTGTTAGAATCAACGAGTTTAAGATGCTTAGTTTTAGCCCTTTGGTCCCAATATTGTTTCTGAAAAAGTAAAAGTTTCTCTTTCTTTTGTAATAAGCATCTTTCCTTGGCTCTATACGCCGACCAATTGTGTTGATTCATCATAGGTTGTATCTCTAATAAACTGCTCTCGATTTTCTAGAGTTGTCGGAAGATATTTCCGAAAATTTTCTTATTCCATTTTTTTGCTTTTTGTTTGAGTAATTTAGTTTTGTACGTGACTTGGAACATAGTAGAACCTGAGTATGATGCTCTCCACACTTGTGTCCTAAATACTTGTATATCAAACTACTCCTGCGTTCACATCCTCCGAATTTTAGCGGAGAGAAATGGTAAAACAAGAAAAGAAGGCAAAAAGATGTGGGCAGTGGGTCTCACGCTGACTGCTCTCATCTCCCTCGCTTCTTTCTGCTCAGCGACATGATATTTACAAAGAAAACGCCCCTTCAAATCTCTCTCTCTGCAGTGAGTCTTTGCCGTTTCTCTCAACATCTGGGCCCCCCATATTATTCTCTCTCGCTCCCAATCCAAAATCCATCCATTCTATCGATACGGAAATTCTCATCTAGCTCCTCCCTTTTCGTCCTTCCTCACCTTGAATTTCCCCCTGTCTACTGGTGGTGTTGAATCCCCCTCGTACAACACATCTTTCATCACCGGCTTCCAACCGCCAAGCTCCCTCGGTACTCCTCCCTTTCTGTTTGTTGTCGCTATCCTTCCTTTTTCATTTTTCCGCTTCTAATTTTGCCAAATCCTGGAATTAGTTTTTTTTTTTTTTTTTGGGTCGATTTTTCTCTCCTAAGGATAATCATCTTTTTTGGTTGTTGATGACGATGATGTTGTTTGTTTGTTGCTGTGTTTTGTTGGCCGATTTTTCGCAGTTAGGCTTCGTGACCTAATATTGTTGTACTCTTGAAATTTTGCAATTAGCTTATCTGTTTTTAGGGATTAGATTTAGGGTTTAGATCCAGGGTTTGGTTTCTGAGCTGATGTTTTTGCAAAAGGAGCTTATCTGTTTTGTAAGCTCCTTGTTATATGTTTCTGTTGGTTTGAGAAGTTTGTTTCTCGTGTTTTCAACAAAATTGATCATGGCATCTTCTGCAGCCTTGTTACAAGCTTGTTTAAGCAACTTGGTTCGAGCTCACTGTGTTGCATTTTGTTTGAATTTTGAAGAAGACCTTTTGCTATAGGAAATGAATTTCAACTTGAGAATCTATTAAGATTAAGCATATGAAAAAGTGAATGAAATAATTAAAGAGCCAGAGTCTGTGTCCAAACAAGTTCCATGTGAGAATTGGTTGATTTATTCTGCCATGGCTAGATTTCATTGTGCTAAGTTTATCAATTTGTTCTGTCGTGAAGGTTATAGAAGGTCAGCATGTCGACACCTTCTAGGAAAAGGCTGATGCGGGATTTCAAGAGGTTGCAACAAGACCCACCTGCTGGTATTAGTGGTGCTCCTCAGGATAATAATATTATGCACTGGAACGCTGTTATATTTGGGTAGGTTTCGAGTAGTAATGGATATTTGTCAGTTTTCGTTGGATTTATTCGTGAAAATTTCCTTCTTACTTATTCAGTTTGTTTTTTTGATTTAACTGCAGTCCCGACGATACTCCTTGGGACGGAGGTAACATGCAACTTAAAAAATCTATGGAGTATTTTATACCATGACATCATCTGGTCATTTTAATGCCGTTGCATTTTGTTTTGTTTCAGAAAATCTGTTATTGCCTTATGCCATCTGTTTCCATGTTCACTGTATCTTCTATCAGTTTCCGTTTAATAGAAGGAAACAACGCATGCTCTCAAGAACTGCAGTATTTTATTTATTTATTTATTATTTGGAAAAGTTTCCACCTTGGGAAGCTTGTGTAAGTTCAAGAGATGAATACCGTGGGCTGGATGAATAAATTCCACGGAGGGGTATTGTGGCTCACAGAAGTATCTTATTATTTCAAACTGCACTCAAGAAACATTGAGTAATGCCCTTTCCTTATCCTGCCCTTTCCTCTTAAGACAATGCCACAATTAGCAATTTCATTCCTCGTCCTTCTCCCCATCCTTTTCTCATTTCTTCACCTCTTTATTTTTCGTTCTTCCCCCCTAACTGCTTATCTAGGGTCCATCTTCATTCTTCTCCACCTAAAAGACAAAGAAAATAGGGAGTAAAAAAGAGGGTTCATTAGATCTAAAAGCAAGATGATAGAAGTAGAACCCACTCAAGGAGTATGTCACTCGAGGACATCACTCATCTCACCAAGAGAAGAGTGTTAATGGAAAACTCTTCAACGTTTCTGATTTATTTCATAAACTCATTGATGATTACAAAGACTCTTCAACGTTTCTTATCTTCATAGTGCTAAGAATTAGGAAACAAAAGATAATAGGATAAACTACCCTAAAAATTAAGGGTTTATTTCCTGAAAAACAAGATAATAGACTCAATTAATTAATAAGACAATAAAATAGTTTAATTATTGATTTTTAGGCTTCCTAAAATAAGATTTCCAAGGTTCCTTCTAGGCTGGGGACCATATCAATTCATGCCCTCAAAAATCACCTTGTCAACAAGACGAAATTTCAGTCACTTTCTTGGGGTCTAAGTGACAGCACCTATCGCATGTCTCTCTAGGCCAAGGGATGATTTTATTGGATGCATAGTGACCTGCAGCATAGACAAGATTGAGAGATTGCAGATCTATTGAGGGCTCCTATCCTCATGGCACATAAGTGGGGTTACATAAATTACTGTAGCCTTAAAGTTATACCTTTGTGGTTTGCATTCCTGATCAAATTGGAGTGGTTTGTCTAACTTTCTTTATGTGCTTACTTATTTTGTTGGCTCACAGTTGTTGTCTTGGCAAAATTGGTGGTTTTATATTTAGCTGTTTCATCATGACCACATTGGATTTTATCTTACATTGTTCCTTTCAGGTACCTTCAAACTGACTCTTCAGTTCTCTGAGGATTATCCAAATAAGCCACCAAGAGTCCACTTTGTCTCTCGAATGTTCCATCCAAATAGTAAGTTCTGAGCAAAGAGCCACTCCTCTTCTTGAACTTGGTCTTAAGCTAGGTTTAGTTTAGTACTTCAGTGATTAGAACGGCTATTCCTTAACTTGTATCCCCGCAACATCTCAACTGAATTAAACTAATCGGGTTTATACCCAGTGTTTAAAATAGCTAGAGGCGACAAAAGGCGATAGGCCTAGCCTAGCGCTATAGCGTGCCTTAGAGGGAAAGACGCTTGCTTTTCCATAAATCATCTAAAAACACTTTCACCGTTTGTTACTTTCAATTTAATAGTATAAAATATGTTCATGATGAAATAAAACCAACTTGAAAACCTAATAATATAGTATAACCAATGGAGAGAAGTAGAATGGGAGGTGTGGGTGGAATTAGACGTGAGTGTGGGTGAAGAAGGGAGGAATCAGACGTGTTGAGGAATTGAGGAGGGCTGCTGATATTATTAAAAAAGGGAAAGGATAAACAATGGAATATAGAAAATAAAATCTTCAAATTTTATTGAAATATATTTTCCAAAACTAAAAAGATATGAAAAGATTTTATAGTTAAAACAAATGGAAGGTCATTGATCTGGATAAACCAATGAAATCATAATCTGCCAAAAAATGGAAAAGCAGTGAATAGCCCGCTATAGCGCGCCTTAGCGCTTCTGGGATGCCTTTCCACTCCATAGGCGCCTTGGTCAAGGAAGGCGCTAGGAGGTTAATAAATTGCTATAGTACGATATAGCAACACTATTTTAAATTGTTTATACCCGTGTTTGTAATAGATAGAGGCGACAAAAAGCGATGGGACTATCCTAGCACTATAGCACACCTTAGAGGGTCAATAAATCATGTAACAACGCTTTAAACTTTTGTTACTTCCAAGTTTTATAGTATAAAATATGTTCATGGTGAAATAAAACCAAATTGAAAATCTAATATTATAATAAAACCAAGTCTAAAGCATCATAGATACTAAACGGACGTCTAAAACATAAGAGATTAAAGAGAACAAAGACTTCCAAGTGGAATGGGGTGGACTTGTGGATGGTTAGGAAGTGGGTCAAACGATATCATCAAGGTTATTTGCATCCTCTTCTTCATCAATGTCGAGACAAGGAACGAAGTTCCCATCACTTTCATCAACGGACTTGTATCCTTCGTCCTCTTCTTCTTGTGATTTGAGTTGCTGGGTAAGTGAGCTACTATCACCTACTACACCTTGCCCTACCTTTGCGTGACCGCATGTTAAATTTTTGTTAGTTCACACCCAAAGCACCAGCAATCGCCCCCCAATTAAGATCTCAAGTTCTTCATGCAACTCCAAAAAGGGAGAAGGATAGAGAATGTAGAGAAGTAGAATGGTAGGTGTGGGTGAAGAAGGGAGGAATCAGGCATGTAGGAGGAATAGAGGAGGGCTGATCAGATTTTTTTTTTAAATAAGGGAATGGATAAACAATGAAAATAGAAAATAAAATCTTCAGATTTTGTTTAAATATATTTTCCAAAACTAAAAAGATCTTATAGTAAGTGTTTAAAATAGCGATGCTATGGCGTGATATAGCAACTTCTGAACCTCTTAGCGCTTGCCTTGACTAAGGCGCCTATGGAGTGGAAAGGCATCCCAGAAGCGCTCGAGGCGCACCTATGGCGCAAGGCGCGCTATAGGTCGCTATTTATTGCTTTTCCATTTTCTATGCAGATTATGATTTCATTGGTTTATCCAGATCAATGACCTTCCATTTGTTTTAACTATAAAATCCAATGTTCTAAAAGGCGCTAGGCCGCCGCTAGGCGGCGGGCTTGGAACAAACTTGATTATTTCCTCATCTTTTGAAGTATAACACATGTCAATGATTCATATAATGTAATAATAATCCATAATATCACTCATAAACCCAAATTTACGGTGCGTAACTAACATTTAAGTAAATAAACGCAAAAGTACGCGTCCGACTAACGACTTTAAAACTCCTAAAATTCAAAACCATAGGTTTGACTCAAAAGCAAATATATCTCGACTTGGGGGATAAAAAAACCCTAAGTTGACTAATCACATGCCCAAAAGATAAAATTAAATAATCGTCGGGCTAGGCGAGACTAGGCGGTGCCTAGGCGAGACTAGGCGGCGCCTAGACGGGTCTAGGCTGCGCCTAGGCGGTCTAGGCGGCTCCTAGGCGGTGCCTAGGCAGATTTCCACCTAGAGGGCCGCCTAGGCTTAAAACTTCCTAGGCCCCTCCCGTCTAGCGCCTAGGCGGTGCCTAGGCGCGATTTTTAGAACACTGATAAAATCTATTCATATCTTTTTAGTTTTGGAAAATATATTTCAACAAAATTTGAAGATTTTGTTTTCTATATTCCATTGTTTATCCTTTCCCTTTTTCAATAAATCTGATCAACAACCATCCTCAATTCCTCAACACATCTGATTCCTCCCTTCACCCACACCCACGTCTAATTCCTCCCTTCTTCACCCACACCTCCAATCCTACTTTCCATTGGTTATATAATATTTTGTGGTTTTCAATTTGGTTTTATTTCATCATGAATATATTTTATACTATTAAATTGAAAGTAACAAAAGTTTAAAGTGTTTTTACATGATTTATGGAAAAGCGATCACCTTTGCCTCTAAGGCACGCTATAGCGCTAGGCTAGTCCTATCGCCTTTTGTCACCTCTAGCTATTTTAAACACTGTTTATAGTTAAACAAATGGAATATAGCAGTATAGCACGCCTTGCGCCTATGGCACACTTCGAGTGCCTTTACACTCCAAAGGCTCCTTGGTCAAGGCAGGCACTGGTAGGTTCTGAAGTATGCCATTTTAAACACTGGTATATACCCATTATCATACGCATGTTAGATAGTAAGTTATTGTACATCCACTTGTGCTACCTGTTGCCTATGTAAATGGTAAAATCTCAGTGTAAAAAGAGATAATGAAAGAGGATATTAAATGTCCTCATGGCAAAGGTTTTTGCATTGATAAATGTCTTTTCTCTGGTGGAATATTTTGCTGTTGACTTTGAGGCCAAAGAAGTGAAAAAGTGAACAACTATTACACTTTTATGCTTCTGATATACTGGTTCATACGTGGTTAGTTTCCCATGTCAATATCTGCTATGGTTGTCGATTTTCTACATTGTTTCACCTCTCAGTTATGTTTTGTATGTATGTTTGACATTTCTTTTTAGTGAGTTCGATTCTTTGCTTAATTTTTTTCGGATCATTTTTTTTCTTTTTGTTCTTAACAAGTCTATGCTGATGGAAGCATTTGCTTGGACATCCTCCAAAATCAGTGGAGCCCTATATATGATGTAGCTGCTATACTTACATCAATTCAGGTACTTGGTTTTCTCTCAGATGTTTGGGATTGTTATGTATGTATATCATAAGGGGTTGGAGTATTCATTTCAATTTTCAATCCATTTTCTTTTACCGTGTTCACTGATACCATTATAAGCTTCCATGATACTTTCAACTTTTTGTCATTTCATTGCCATATATAACCCGTCTGATATATGTGGAAATAGACTTTAGCTTGACTGAAAAAGAAGATAAGAATTTCTCTACGTGAGTTTTTCTCCCTCGTCTATTTCTTCATGAGCTTAGTTTGCTTGTTACTGCCCTTCTCTTGTTTGCCCTTAAATTTCCTCCCCACTGACGTGGATTTGTGATCCTGTGAAAGCATTTCTATTCCTGTTTGATTGGATTGTCCTGTTCTGTTTAATCAGTGCAATTGTAAAATTGCTCATCTCATCTAATCTACATGATGTGACACCTTGGTTGCAGTCACTGTTATGCGACCCTAATCCAAATTCTCCAGCCAACTCAGAGGCTGCCCGGCTGTATAGCGAGAACAAGCGCGAATACAATAGAAAGGTTCGTGAGATTGTTGAGCAAAGCTGGACTGCTGATTAAATAGCATCTTCGAAGAATGCTTCCGAAGAGTAAGTCTTCAAGGATCGATTGCCATCTGGTAATAATATTCTGATAAATGGAAAGAAGTTCCAGTTTGTTTTGAAAACCTTTGGATGTAAAAGTAGTTTGTGAATCGGTTGTTGCTGTAAACAAGGATGCTACCCATCGTCAGTGGCATAACTTGACTTTGCATTCATCCATCCAAGTTTCAGTGTGGATTCGATTGTTGGGTGTTTCTTGCAGGTTCTTAAATCATAGTAGCTTTCTTCTCTTGTTCCCATCTTTTTTGCATTGACAATAGGGGTATGTATGTCTAATGAGTTTTGTCACAATTTACTATATAGTATATGAATGTATTTGTTGTTGTTAGATTCCAATCTGGATTTGCGGACTCACATCTTGGAAACTTATGTATGTCTTATTGATCTTTAGTTCATGTTTTTGTTTAGGCTAAAGAAAATGTGAATGCCTTGTAGTAAGTAGTTTATGTGTTTGTTTAGGTCAGGCCGAGAATGTAAAGATATGTGCAAGTTTTGTGATCAAATCAAGTGTTCTCTTCTATTGCAAGTAGTAATAATTCACTTTTCCAAATGCATGCCCATATTACCACTAGTGAAACCAAGATTGCCACAGCTTGTCCATTTTTGTTGCACCTAAATCGAGTATTGCAGGAAACATAGAACATCCTCCATTGAAGGGCGCCTGCTAGGGTCTTTGTTGAGGCAGTTGATGGCCATCTCGATTGCTGTCCTCAGAGACTGGTATGTGTTAGTTCCCCTAAGAAATGAGTCCACTGCCTGTTGTAGCACAACTGCTGGTTCACTTAAACTACTCTCAAGCTGCAGGCGAAGTTCAAAACGATACGTTGGTTCAACTGAGCCACGGGAAGCAAGTAAACTTTGGATTCAAATCAGTTACCTCTTGCTTGAGTTTGTCTAGTTCGCTTTCTCATGAGACTCGCTTCCCTGTCAACAATTCAATAAGGATTGCTCCGAGCTTGTAAATATCATCTTTCTCTGCATGGCCATCATCCGGAAATATATGAGCATCAACGTTGAAGTACACAAGCATTTTGTTACCTTTTGTGGCAAGGGGATTTTGTAGCTGCTCACTTTAGGAGTGAGGCTTTCACCCAACAGAACATTTTCGATCTTCAAATCATTTCCGAAGCTTTGGGGCATCGTTCCAGTGTGTAGAAGTGAACTCCCCTTGAAATTCCCATGGAGATTGACATTGGCAAAAAACCCACTTAGAGTTCAAATTGCTTCAGCCTTCAGTCAAGAGTCACTATAATTTCACATTCAATTACAAGTTTTCTTACCTATGAGGTGATCCCTCAATGACCCATTGGCCTCAGTTTCGAGCACAACAAAGATGGTGATTCCTTTCTTGTGTTGGTCGCGGTCCCTATGCATGGTTAAAAATTCTTGGTTACCCTCCTGCCTAGTGCCTATGCCCGGTTTTGGTGCCTCAATTGGGATATCACTTCCATGTGCTGCTTCAAGCTCTTTGTCGAATACTTCTGCTTCAATTTTATACTCTTGATCATCATTGTTAGAGAGCGAACATTTTTACTTGTCCTTGAATCCTGTCACCCCCACGAGATTTTGTGGGTCAAAGCCGTTGATAGCTTCCTCCAGCTTTTCCAATGTCAAATGATGGAAGGGTGGTAGGTTAAGAGCTGGCATTTTCAATATTCTCGGCATGTATTCTGCAACAAAAATGAACCTTCAAGATTCTACTCACTTAAAAAACTAAGTACTTCAGTTGAAATCAAGACTCTCCTTACTTGAGTTTACAGGAGATGTTGGAGTGCGAGTAGTTGTTCTTGTTGAGGTCGGGTTGGAAATTGTCTTATTTCTAGCATGTATGGAGATTCTCCTCCTACAGATGATCCAAGCTAGGACTCCAATGACAATACCAACCGTGAAAACTATGACTGGGGTAATGCCTATCACAACTCCTAGTTTTACGACAAAATCTTGTTGATTCCTATTCTTCTTAGTATGACACTTGTCGGGGGCTTTATAACCAATGCTTCTGTTTGGAAATATGACAAAGCATGATGATTCTTATTGCCCGATAAACAGTTCCAAGAACTATACACCTTCTTGTTCAAAGATTTCGATCCTATATAGATTTGGAGCTTTCCTATCAAGACACAAGAGGTTGCTTGAATTATCCACAATCCATAATTTTCCACCACAAGTTTTCCCCATTGGAATGACATTTGTAAGCCGGTTGCCAGCCAAATCGAGATACCATAATGCCGGCAATGAAAAAATAAAAGACGGTAGGCCCAACAAGATGATTGGATAACAAATCAAGCCATTGGAGAACACATAACTTCTTAAAGTGAGTAGGTAAACTAGATCTAAAGGATTTTCTATGTTTCTTCATGTATACAAGGTTGCTTCCCAGAATTGGAAATTCGCCAATTTGGGTCCGATTTGGTTGCTTCCTAAATCAATCTATTTGAGAGATTCTAACCCACTTAGGTCAAAAACACTCCCACTAATCAAGTTATTAGACATAGCAAGGCTTTGGAGGCTTTTCAAGGTTGCAATGGCTAGTGTGATACTCCAGAAAATGCATATTTTAGACATGCATTATAGATAGTCTTAGGCTAGTTAGGATGCATTTGGTACATGTTTTGGAGTTAAATTGCATTCTATGCTTTATCTTGGAAGAGTTCGGATTCTGTGCAATTTGTGATTTATTTTCCAAAGATAGTGATTTGAACATCAGAAGAGGATGTAAAGGTCTTAGAGCTAGGGATACGAAGTGAAAAACACTAGAAGAAAGAAGAGAAGAAAGCATACATGATGCAACAAGCAGAAAGAAGCACAGGCGACGACCGCTGCAAGCCAGGCAGCGACCGCCACATCTGTCATTGGTGTGAGGTAGAGTGTCGTGTGCTTTACCTCCCCCAAAAGTAATAATAACCTGAACCTATTATTCCGTAGAAGTGGTAAGTCCAAATGTCGATCCACAGGGAGAATACCTTTTCTGTCTACTTAAATGGATAACAAAGAGAATGAGGTCAAAGTATAATTGAGTAAAAGGACAATTGAATATGGTAAAAGTAGTAATGATGAATTGTGATAATCAATAGTAATGAGATAGTTTCACCAACAATTCATCAACAATGGTTAGGTCATTGATCCTTAACTCTACTCTATTTATCCTTATTTGATTAATCCACCCTTGGATCACTCCAAAGCTTTGGCAATAAAAGCAATATCAATACTATAAACAATTAGAAATAGAGGCGCAACTCCCTAACCCTAATCATATACAATCGATATAGCACGATTTTCAATATCCCGCACACAACCAATCGACGCTTTCACGGGATGGATTGATTGTGGTTGCTACTAGATTCAATCAAATTGCAAGAAATAATCAAACCTTAGCAAGAGAGCAAATTCTATCAAGGTAGCTAATCAAGAGGGAATATATGTAATCAATCAATTGAAGAACAAAGATATTGAATCAATCAAACATAGAATAGATAGAAATCAAGTCTCACAAATCATCTAACCATGTCTCCGAATCGCAGACGAAACAAAAGAGGTTTAGTTCCTCATAGGCTTTCTTCCTCTCATTCTCTCTCAAAAACTAGGTCTGAATTCGTGTCTCTAGTTGACATAAAATAATAATCTAAAACATAACAAATTGTTCCAAAGATAGAATTTGGAAGATTCCGCATCAGCGTTGACCGGCGGGCGCCGCTAGAAAATCGGCGGGCGCCGCCCTGTCAGTAGCCTCGTTCTTGAGCTCATTGCTTCTATTTCTGTGCTCAGCTCCTCCTCAAGTGTCTTCTTGCCTTTGTAATGCTTTTCTCCAGCTTCTAACTCCTCATACTCATCCCTAGCAAAGCCATAACCGCATCCTCACAAGCGTCAGAATGCAAATATGCGAATAAGGACGAAAAGTACATAGATTCCACACTTGAAAGATAAAATACGAATAATGTGAATTACTCAATAATCATGCCAAATCCAACCCTAAATGCAATAATACCTACCTATAATGCCTATCTAAAATATGCATTATCAAACTCCCCCACACTTAAGTTTTGCTAGTCATCGATCGAATAATAAAAAGCAACCTATACCCACGAGTTCATCATTCATGCAATAGCCTCTACCCAAAACAAATCAAATTTCAAGGAGCACAAGATCAGGTGAATAAACATCGTAGCATGTATTTAGTGATCAAAACATCAAAGTAGAAATCATCCAACCACACAAAGGATATATGTTTCAATCATGCTCTCATGTGTTTAGGCTTTTAAGTTCAACTCTCAACTCAATCCAGAATGCAACTAAACTCATAGAAATTGACAACAATATCACCAATTTGCACCGAAATGCCATTACTTGTGGAAAAACAATAAAAATAAGTAATTTGGCTCTATCATTTTTCTCATTTTCTTTCCTTTCTCTTTTTTTTTCTAACTTACTTTTGCCCCTAGTTGAATTTTATCATCCCTAGGTCTATGCTTTTGATTAATTTTTTTTTTTCGATTGCTCTTCTTATTATTTTTTTTCTTTTTCTTTTTCTTGCTTTGCTTTCTTTCGACCTTGACGTATTCCTTATGCGAGTTGCAAACATGGGTGTCATGAATGACCTCGGTCTATCAACACCTCAACTTACTTGAATAAAGTCCACTTGAACATCTTTTAACGCGAACTGCAAATATGGGTGTCACGAATGAATTCGGTCACTCAATTATCAAGCTTCCTTTCTTAGTGGGTAGCTTTTGACACTGTTTTGCACAAATCATACCCATGGGTGTCATGCATAGATCCGGTTACTAAGTGTCTCAACCATTGCCACTTTATTTCACTCAATTCTCACATGCAACTGAAGCTAAATACCCAACATAAAAGCATAAAATTCCACAAGCAACAAACATGTGAATTGGTCTTGACAATAGATAACGAAGTCAATATCAAGAGGTAGAAACATAAGGACAGTAAATCGCGCATATGAGCAAAAAGAAATTAAATGATTTCAATAAGGCCAAAACAATCTCACAAGGGTCATGCTTTGTAGGATTTCAATCATACTCAAGCTTGATCATACACGATCAATTACATCACCAATCATGCTCCTCAAATTTTTTTTAACGCAATAAGGCTAAGCACTTCAAATTCATCGTAGGATTTACAAGTTCATGCCATAAGAAAGCATAGAGTTTCGCTAACTAAGGTGGGTGTTTAGATAACAACATATATGCAATGCATGGATTTCTTGTGTTTTTCGACAGTTTTTTCCAAATATATATTCAAAATCAAACAATAACCATAGACAATAGACATAGACATAAACATAAACATAATGCAAGATGTCCAAATGTAAAGATTATCAAAGTACAAGCCAAAACATGAAACAAAAATTTAAACATGTCTTAAAACAACTTCTAGATCTTCTAAATCCATAAATCCCCTCCCTCACATTTAAAGATGGCATTGTCCTCAATGCCTGAACACAAGGACAATAACAGAAATAATCAAAATATAGTGCAAGGAAGGGTACGATACAACTCACTGGGGCGGCGACGGTAGGAATGGATAGTACTGCTAGATAAATTAATCGAAGCTTCTCTGAAGTCCGAAGAGTGCGCGGGTAAGATCCTCCTGTCTCTGGTAAAGCTCTGCATAACATTGGCGCCACTCAATTGTGTATTCGTCCTGACATTGACGAAGATTATGGTGGTACTGTCTGAACTCCGTGCCCTGATCAATCTGCAACTGATGGATCTCATACAGTCGGTAATCATACCATCCGGATCGACCAGAAGAAGAAGAGGGGTGGTAACTCAGGTTAGTGTTAGAATCCTCAGCCTTAGCCCGGCTGGACTCTCCCCTCATGAATGTAGAAAGTGGAACATGCCACCCAACAACATCAGCATCATTGTCACCACCACCATCAAGCTCATCAGAAAGGTCCTCAGCCTCCGACGGAAGGTTAAAATCAGCAATCGTCGGTCCCATGGGAAGCTGAGCAGGAAGACAGATGATGTGGTCGTTCCTACGACTTGAGCGCTAGATGAATGGGGCCATACTGCCCTCTAGTTGCCTCATCCTCACCAGCATCTCCATCGAGATGCGTGAATCCCCAGCCATCAGAACCAAATCCTCAAACTGAACTCTGCAACAAACAACTATCAACGTAATGAGGCCACCAAAGCCTAGAGTGCGTGTGTCCCTCTGAGGTCCTCCAACCAACATATCAGCACAAGCGTCCAAAAACAGATGGACCTAATCAGGAATGACCTCTGCCACTAGAGTAAGACAATACATTGCAATCCAACTCCTCTGTGAAACCTTGTTAAGCTCATTCTACCCAAAGAAGGTGTTGTTCAGCACCTTGTGGCAGAGACACAGCGCATGATGAGTGATAGAGTCAGTGTAGTTCCCCCCTCCAGAAATCCAAGGGGTGCCTATAGTTGCGGCCCACTTGTCAACAAGTCTGGGTCTCAATAAGTTCTGCCTCCAGTTGGCAGTGGGCGGACGGGTAACACCAAGACAACGCCTCAATCGCGACCTAGATAACTCATACACACGTCCCATCACAGAGAACTCTACAAAACCATCCTTAACAACCTCTTGAGTGGCCAGAAACACTCTAATCAAGTCCAGATAGGTCAACCCATGCATAATGACAAAGTGCCCAAGGCCACCCTTGTCCAAAAAGGTGGTGCAAGCATTCGTAAGACCTAACTGATCTAGCGCCGGATGATCAAAAAATTTCGTCGTCCAATATTTCCTATGTTTTAGACTATTCCATCGAGCTAATTCCTCATCACTCAAGTTCATAGGTGTAATCATGTCTGGAATGGAAGTCATGATGAAAGAAATTGACGAAAACGAACGAAACTTAAAGAAAAATGGTCGAAAATGAGCTTCTGCGTGCAGCGGCGGGCGCCGCTTTTTCTGGGTGGTGAAGTCGTGGTTGCTTTGCTACGAAAATGCCTCCTCCGATGATGGAATCAGCCCGTTTTTCTTCCTTTCTTCATGAAAAGTGCTCCTTTAGCCCGTGGGGATCCGATTCTAAGCGAAAAGTGGTCGGAGGTGGTGATATGAGATTTTGTTGATTTTTGAATGTGATGGAAATTAAGAAAAGAGTATGAAATCTAGTAGATCGGGGAATGTAGATTCCAACTATGTGGTCGGACTCTTGAAAGGAGCAACGGTTTGGGCGGATTGTGGAGATTTATGGTGAAAGAGATGGTTTGGAGGTATGAAGGTTACGGGGGAAGGGTTTGGAGGTTAGGGAAGGAAGGAGAAGGGGTTAATAAGAATAGGATTTTAAAATAGAAGTGGGCCCATCTCCCAAATGAAACGGCGGGTCGGTTACTTGCCGAGTGATCTAGGTGGCGGGCGCCGCTTTTATACCGGCGGGCGCCAGTATGCACTGTTTTATTTTATTTTTTAATTTTCGTAATCTACTTCCTTCATATTAGTTCTTTCCCAAACATATATAAAGTGTAGTAACTTAAATGAATCTACTAACGAAATAACTTAAATGAAAGAATAAAATGAAAAACAGATAAAACTTACGTTGGGTTGCCTCCCGAGCAGCACCTTTTTTTTACATCCTTGGCTAGACGTAATGAATCAAATACTACTCCTCAGGAATGTTTTCCCTTTTCTAATTATCCATAACTTGTCCTACGATGTCCTCGAGATATTTTTTGATCCTTTGACCACTCACCTTGAAGTTATGACCATCGATCGAGTTGTGTAAGTCAATTGCACCATAGGGATAGACATAGACCACGATGTAAGGGCCTGTCCATCTAGATTTGAGCTTCCCTGGGTGGAGTTTTATGCGTGAAACGGATAATAGAACCTTATCTCCTAGATGAAATTCTCTTCTCAAAATATGTTTATGATGTCAAGCTTTAGTCTTGTCTTTATAGATCATGGCATTTTCATAGGCATCCCAATGAATTTCTTCCAATTCCTGAAGTTGAAGCTTCCTAAATTCTCCTGCTTCAAATGCATCCATATTGGCCTATTTGACTGCCCAGTACGCTTTGTGCTCGAGCTCAACTGGCAAATGACAAGGTTTTCTATAAACCAGGTGAAATGGTGACATCCCGATGAGTGTCTTATAAGCAGTGCGATATGCCCATAGAGCATCCTCCAATCGGAGACTCCAATCCTTGCGATTTGGTGCAACAATTTTCTCCAGAATCCTCTTCACTTCTCTGTTGGATAATTCAGCTTGTCCATTGGTTTGAGGGTGATAAGCAGTTTAAACCTTCCAAGTCACATTATACTTCCTCAATAGAGCGCTAACAATCTTGTTGCAAAAGTGAGTTCCCCTATCGCTGATAACGACTCTATGCATCCCAAATCTAGCAAATAAGCTCTTTAAGAAACTAGCGACTATGAAAGCATCATCAATTTTAGTGCCCTTTGCTTCAACCCACTTATAGACATAATCAACTGCAAACAATATGCAGACATTTCCGAATGAACCAGGAAAAGGTCCCATGAAGTCAATACCCCAAACATCAAAGATTTCACATACCATAATCGAAGATAATGGCATCTCATTTCTGCCTGAAATGTTTCTTGTGCGCTGACATCTATCACAAGTTATGCAAAAAGCGTGAGCATCGTGGAAGATGTGAGGCCACCAAAATCCTGATTCAAGGACTTTCCTAGTAGTCCGTTGTGGTCCAAAATTTCCTCCGCTTGGATGTGCATGACAGAATCTCAAAACAGAAGTTACCTCACTGTATGGAAGACATCGACGAACAATTCGATCAGCATAGTGCTTCCTTAGAAAAGTATCATCCCAAACATAGTATCGAGCATCGTGCCAAATTTTATCCTTTTTGGCTTTTGGACAATTTGAAGGAAAGATTCCAGCTACCAAATAATTAACAATATCTGCGAACCATGGCTGCTTAGTCTGCACACTCATAAGTCAAGTCGGCGGCTCGTCATCAATATCATTCCAAACCAGTAAATCATCAGGGTGGCGAGCACCGTCTGTGGTGGCGGGCGCCGGTCCCTCAGTGTCAGCATATGCCAAAATTCTCATCAGTCCTTTGTCAGGGAATTCTCCTAATCTCTGTGGTTCCTCTCCCCCACCATCAGTTCTGTATATCCTACTTAGATGGTTTGCTACCAAGTTTTTTGATCCCTTCTTATCTCTGATTTCCAAATTGAATTATGTTAGGAGTAAGATCCATCGAATTAGCCTAGGCTTTGCATCCTTTTTTTGTCATCAAATATCAGAGTGCTGCATGATCGCTGTAAACTATCACTTTAGCAGCCAATAGGTAAGGACAATTTCTCAAGAGCGAACACAACGGCTAACAATTCCTTCTCTATAGTAGTCAATGTTCCAAAAAACACTTGGCAGACACTCAGCAAAGGGGTGGGGGCAAGGGTCTAGGCGGAGTCGGCGGGGTCTAGGCGGATTTTTTTTATTCTAACATGTATTTTTACTTGTAAGCCATGTCAAAGACCTAATAAAGGCTATATAAAGTAATAAACTCTCATAATCTTCATAGTTCCATAATGTTTAAGATTTTCCAAAGTAAATAAGCATAAACCATAATGCTTCATGTTCAACCGGCACAAAATAAATACCATAAAACATGATCAAAGTCTAAAACAACCTACATGTTATATAATAAAACTTAAATATTTAAATATAATCATGGTGGAAGTGGAACATTAATCTTCTAGACTTCTATGTCTTCATTTCCTAAGTCTTCACCATCAAGCTCCTTGTCCGACTAAAGGTCAAACTCATCATCTTGATCCTCATCCATCTCTGGCTCAGTGCCAGCAGAAACAAAATCATCTTCTTTGGGCTCTCTCAATTCTTCCAAACGGCGACTCCTTCTTGGTTGCAATTCCTCATCGTGTCCAATACACGTCGAATGGAGTTCGACCTCATCATCATCATCATCCACTTCATTAACCATCCATGATTGGGCATTAGCATTAGCATACTCATTTGATAGAAGAGCATCAACTTTCTCCTTTTGAATCTTTTTTTTTTCATTAATCTTGCATTGAATTGGACATAAACTAGTTTGTTCAATGTAGCGGTATCTAGTGTATTCCTTTTCTTTGTGTGAACCTATACAACATTTCGGAGATTGGGTATTAGCAAATAACAATTAAAATAATAAGAAGGAAATATATAACAATTTATTTCAAATTACCATTTCAAATACACTCCAATTTCTTTCACAATCGGACCACCTTGTTGTCAAAGAAAGAGTTCTCTTTGCAACATTTCGGAGATTGGGTACATTGATGTCACCAACTACATAATAAAAATCAAATATTAAGTTAAAGTATATAAAAAACAGTAAATAATTAGAAAAAACAGTAGATGAGGAGCAAAAATTTACTAAATAATTAAAGAAACAGTAACTATGGTGAATGGTCTATGAATTATAATTTATAATGAATCTATACGGTTAAATGATTCTAACAAACTATCCTATACGGTTGAATGCAATAAGTTAACTAAATAATTAAAAACTAATGCAATAAGTTAACTATTCTACACGGTTGAATGCTATATCTATTTTAATGCATTAAGTTAAAAAACAGTAAACTTTAATACTTTATTAAACTAATAAACTAACAAACTAAGGAGATAGTGAGTATACATACCCGGATCATAACGATCATCATTTGTCGTACAAACCTTTAATGCCGTGGTTCTTCCAAATGCACCTTCCCGGTTCTTGTACTTCAATAACTCCACATTGATCACCTCATCTTGTATATCTATGTCCGGATATAACCGCTCTATACATTCAAATACCCCATTCATAACAGCTTCTTCCTCCTTATCGGACAATGTAATATTGCAATAGTAATATGGATTTAACAAGAAAGCCGTCAAGTGAAGTGGAGTGTCAATACGCTCCTTTCCTTTAGCATCAACTATGTCAAAAATCGGCTTATACAAGGACTCCTTTTGTTTCAAAGCCGCTTTGATCTCTTCTCTTGCATTTCTTATTTCTCTATAAACGAATCTCATTGACGGCTTCACATCTCCATAATGGTGTAAATACCTTCAGGCACAATTGTACACCATTCCAAAATGGCGTAGAGAGTATAGTATGAAAAACAGCTTTCCCTTTCGTGCTCTAATTGGACCATTTTGTTTTCTACCACTCAGCGGAGCTAACCATTTGCATCAAGTTATCTCACTTCTCAAGCAAACTTTGCAAGGTTAAGAAAGAGGTGGCAAATCTAGTTACCCCGGGCCGGATGATATTCCTCCGTGTACGCTTCCTCATAAGTGCCAATGTCTTGTGATGTGAATAGATGAAGACGGTAAAACTCTTTGTTTTCATAATTGGACCTTTGAAAAGAGGGAGCTTACGGATGGCCTCGGGCATAAGGTTGATAGTGTGAGTGGCACATGAAGTCCAAAAGATATATACGAGGTCTCTTCGCAAGTAACATGTTTGCCGCCGACATGTTGTTCGAAACATTGTCAGCCACCACAAATAGTTGTCACTCGGTTGGATCTTCGAAACAAATCTATCTATAGCTCCAAGAGTATGAGGAGGTTTATTGCTTTTCGTAGCCCCAACCGATTGACTCAAACAACCTTCTTTTTCAGGATTTTCATCACTATCCAAATCATGAATTTCAACCTCCTCCCTAACATTTTCAATTCCTTCTTTCTTCTATACCTTCTTCCTTTTGTTGGATTCAATATAATCCCTACAACACTTTATGTCTTCCGGCGTTTGATGTACATATTTAGTATCCTTTTTATCACATTTTTTGACTTCATATTTCATTCAATTCCCAAAGAAAAGGGTTGAAAATAATGCAAATTTGTGTAGAATGAGCTAACGTACAAGAAATAGAGTCTGCACAAGTTTTGGTCTAAATATGTAGGAATTGGAGTCAAAACAAAGAAACCAAAGAAAGCAGAAAAGTGGTCGAAATCGACTGAACTGGTCAATATCGACTGAAGCATCGACACACACTGTGAGTGTCGATATAGACCAAGAAGACCAGCAAAGGAGAACACTCGATATCGAGTAGATGAAGTCGATATCGACTAAGCACCAGAGATCGAGTGGAAATGAAGCCCGTCGAGCAGAAACGAAGAGGTCGGTTTCGACTGAACTGGTCGATATCGATTGGATTTCGACACGGGTTGGACGCGCTTTTCGAGATGCGGATTGCAATTCTATCCATCAAAGCCACGGATTATCTACATATCTAGATAGATTATACCTTGGGGATATTTCCTTTTTACCCTAAAGGTTTAGTTATTTTCTATATTTACCTAAAATAAAAGATCTATCCTACTTGTTTAGATAGAGTTTAGATTGAAGATAGGATCTACTTTCCTTGAATAGCGAGGATTAGTAGCCTATAAATAAAGCACTAGAGGACTGTCATTCGAGAATTGAATCACACAACAACAATAGCAATAGAAGTAGAGATAGAAAGAGGCTTTAGGGTTTGGCGTTTGCGAGAGCCGATGTTGAGTTGTAAAGCTTTTGAGTTATTAATGCAAGTTTCCCTTTTTCCATCAATGGTGTTTCATGCAATGAAGAGTGAGTAGTTTCCCAAAGCTTCTAGGGTCGGGGTGAGCCCGACATTAGCCATGCGTGTTTGAGGTAAGTACTTGATGTTGATATCGTTGTGTCTATATCATCTCCTACGATTCTATGTTTAGTCCTTATCGAAAGAAAATGGATTCATGCTAACAACTTGAGTTATAAACATAAAATTGGTAGAGACAATTAGGTTTATTTGCAAGAGTATTCCTAAGAGTTGGTGTACAACGAAAGCTTGTCCCTCGGGTGAAATATCGCAATTGTCCATCTTATTTGCCTTATCGCACGCATTGGTTAACGTTGTGGTAAACCCTAGCCCTAGGAGTTGCCTTTAATATCTTTGAATTACATAAAAATCATGTCTTTATTCTGTTGAAATTTCTCTCTCCATCCTTTTTTCTTCGGCCTTCTTTGCTGACACTAATCTTTCTGCAGGAACTAGTCGATTTCGACCTATCTAGTCAATATCGACCGATTTGCCTTCGTCGACGGTTCTCTGTGTCGACGTTGACTCCCTTTGTTCCTGTTGATGAGGTCGATTTCGAGGGAACTACTCGATATCAACTGCCCTGTGTCGACTAGCAGTTTTCTGAGCCAGTCGATTTCTGCCACTAACATCGATATCGACCACCTTAGTCGATATTGACTGCTGTTTTTGTCTCTGCAAGGTTTCGGTTACAGTAGAAATCGACAGCCTAGGCCGACGTCGAGCACTTTGATCGAGATCGAGGCTTCTGGTCGACAAAAGACGTGATCTTTCAAGACTATCTAGGATCCCGCTGACATGCTTCCTTGTGGATCGATCCTGACTACCCTTCCACTACAACGGGAGGAAGTCTTGTAATTATTTGTATAGGCTAGGATTCAGTTTGCTTCTATATGCTTTATATTTGTATTCAAACTTGACATTCCTCCTATCAACAACGTTACATTCTTACAAGGCACAATATTCCCCCTAATGTTAGCAATATGCTTCTTCAATCGACTAACTCCGCCACTAAATTCTTTCCCACATTTAAGACATTTCACCTTGTCTAGATTATTTGGATTAACTAGAATTCCATAATCCCATCCAACATCACCGATATTCCTCTTCAAAATTTGCACATTCTCATTCCGAATCTCACAATTAGAGGCCTTAGATGAAGCCTTGTCAATTGGTTCTTCGGGATTCATGACGTCTCAAGCACCTACATGAAGCGATAAACCACAAATTCAACGACCACAATTCCATAAAAGGCAATTAAGACATCAAAAGTATTCAAACTTAACTACTAAACCTAAGTAAACACAGTAAGTCAGACAACAACGAACAACCACCGAAAATTAAAATCGATCACAAGTAGACACTACTACTAGACAACCACAATTCCACAAATACCTTCAACGACCACAATGCCACCGTCGATGTTCTGGAACCGGCCAGGCGGTGACTCAACAAGAGACAGAGAGAATAACGAGAGATAAAGAAAGAATGAATACCTGGCTGTTGCTGCTGTGAACCGAGTACCAATGAAAAGAGAGACTGAGAGAGTCGAACACTGAGGTGTTGACGATGATAGAAACAGAGGGGAGGAGCGCCGCCAGTCGACAACAACAAGGACGGAACAGTGAGACTGAGAGTGAGACGAGCGCCGTCGGTCGCCACCGGGATGACGATTGAAAAAATTACGACTGAGGAAGAGAGTTTAGTTTTAGGGTAAATTTGGGTTAAAAACCTTTGAATTTGTTTTTTTACTGAACCACCTAGGCCACCTAAATCTAATTAATCCACCTAGATCGCCCACAACCGCCCAGAACCGCTCAAAAACCCGCCAAACTAGCTCTCCGCCTAGCCAAGCCTGCCACCTTGGCTTGAAGGTCACCGACCGCCCATTGTCTAGGCGGGGACTAGGCGGCCGCCCAAGCTGCTTTTTGGAACACTGATAGTAGTGTAGTTTCGATGGGTTGTGTTTAATATCATAGAAGCTTAGTATATCACGTGAGATGCTTTATCTACTTTTTGTCCTAAAACAGCGCCAAAGACATAATCACTATCATCACACATCAATTCAAAGGGTAAAGTCCAAATTGGGGCTTGGATAATAGGTACTGAGGTCAACTAATCTCTCAACTCATGAAAAACTTTCTTACAACTCTCATCAAACACAAAGGAAACATCCTTTTTTAGGAGCTCACATAAGGATGATGTTATATTAGAAAAATCTTTGATAAACCTACGATAGAATCATGCATGTCCTAAGAAAGAACATATTTCACGCACATTAGTAGGGTAAGGTAAATATTAAATTAGATCAATCTTTGCTTTATCTACCTCAATGCTCTTCTTGGACACAATGTGGCCAAGGACAATTCCTTGTTCAACCATAAAACTGCATTTTTCAGAGTTTAGAGCCAAATTAGTCTCAACACATCTTTTTAGAGTTTAGAACCATAAAATCATTCCCATGCACAGTAAAATCATCCGTAAAGACTTCAATAAAATGCTCAACATATTCTGAAAATATACTCATCATGCATCTTTGAAAAGTACGAGATGCATTGCATAATCCAAAAGGCATCCTACTATAAGCAAAAGTACCAAAAGGACATGTAAAAGTAGTCTTTTCCTGGTCTTAAGGTGCAATATGAATTTGAAAATATCATGAATAGCCATCTAAAAAGAAATAAAAAGAACAACTGACCAGGTGTTCAAGCATTTGATCAATAAAAGCCAAAGGAAAGTGGTCCTTACGTGTTGCGGCATTGAGTTTGTGATAATCAATGCAAACTCTCCAACCTGTTTGTACCCTCATATGTACCTGATGTACATATTTGTACCTTTGTTTATTGCATCTTTTGACTTCGTATTTCATTCGATCTCCAAAGAAAAGGTTCAAAAGAATATAAACTTGTGTAAGAATGGGCTAAAATGTAATAAATAGAGTCTGCACAAGTTTTGAGCTAACCATGCAGGAATTCGAGCGAAAACGGAGTCAAAACGGAGAAGCCAAGTGAAGCTGAGAAGAGGTAGATATCGACCCTAGACCCAGATATCGACCCCCAGTGTCGATATCGACCCCATATCGACCTCAACATAGAAATCGACCAGAGCTGAACAAGTCGAGCAGGAACAGAGACCTCGATATCGACCTTTGGTGTCGATATCGACCCCTTATCTCGACAAAAGATAGACTCGATTTCGAATGCGGATTGGAACTATATCTTCAAGGAGGCACGGAATTATCTCATACTTTCAAGATAGATGGCAGCTGAAGAGTTATTTATCTTTTTATCTTTAAGTCATTTAAGTTTTATCAAAATAAAAGACCTATCCTAATTGTTCGGATAGAGTTATTAGTTTAGATAGGAGTTACAATCCTTGGATAGCGAGGATTAGTAGCCTATAAATAAAGCCTTAGGGGATGATTTGTTGGAGCATCATCGAATCCAATCCTAGAATAATCCATTAACCCAAGACAAAGACAATAGAGTTAGAGTTAGAGAGAAGTTTTAGGGTTTGACGTTTGCGAAAGTTGACGTTGAGTTGTAAAGCTTCGAAGTTATTTTTAATGCAAGTTTCTTCCTTTCAATTGACGATGAGTTCCATAATGAGAAGCGAGTAGTTCCCCAAAGCTCTTAGGATCGGGGTGAGCCCGACGTTAGCCATGCGCGCTTGAGGTAAGTATTTGATGTTGATATCGTTGTGTCTATCTCTCCTCCTACGATTCTATGTTTAGTCCTAATCGAAAGAAAAGGGATTCATGCTAACAACTTGAGTTATAAACATAAAATTTGTAGAGACAATTAGGTTTATTTGAAAGAGTAATCCTAAGAGTTGGTGTACGGAGAAAGCTTGTCCCTCGGGTGAAATAGCGCAATTGTCCGTCTTATTTATCTTATCGCATGCATTGGTTAACGTTGTGGTAAACCCTAATCCTAGGAGTTGCTTTTTACATAAGTTAATTCATCAAAACCCACTATTATTTCTGTTCATTGCTTCTCTCTCCATTCTTAAATCTTCGGCCTTTCTTTGCCGACGAGAAACTAACACACTGCAGGGAGACATCGATATCGACCCCAGACGTCGATATCGACCACTGAGTTCGTCGACAGTTTTCTGAGTCGACGACGATCATCGCTGCGGAGTTTGCTGAGCATCGATATCGACCCCTAGTGTCGAAATCGACCCTTCTGTATCAACTGGCAGTCTTCTGAGCCAGTCGATTTCGTGGACTGACATCGATATCGACCCCTTCCTGTCGATATCGACTACTTGTTTTTGTCTCTGCAGGTCTTCTGTTGCAGAGAACATCGACAGCCGAGGTCGACATCGAGGCCCTAGGTCGAAATCGAGGCTTCTGGTCGACGCAGACGTGAAATTTCCAACGCTACTAGGATCCCGCTAACACGCCTCCTCGTGGATCGATCCTGACTACCCTTCCACTACAACGGGAGGAAGTCTTGTAATTATTTGCTTAGGCTAGGAGTCGGTTTACATTTACATCTTTATTTTTTGTACTCGACTTACCTCCTTAACAAATTGGCGCCGTTGCCGGGGAGGCAATCAATCGCGCCCTAGTAGTCTATCTCACGTCTTTATTTAGATTGGATTTGCAGGTGTATGCGACGCGCTGATCGCCCACCTGAATTTGAAGGAGTAGACGACCCTGAGCGTTATTTCCATCTAAGGGCCCAAGCTCAAAGAATCATGGCGGAAAACGCGAACCAAGCAGAACTTATTGAACAACTAAGGAAGCAGGTTGAGGACTTAACGACTAGAGAGGCGACACTTAAGGAGCGTGTGGATAGGGAGGAGGAAGGCCGAAGGCAAATAGAAGCCCAAATCAATGCCCTCCCTAGGAATGCCAAGCAATATATGCACCCCGCTCTCACAGTGCCTGAATCGGCAATCCTTATCCCTGCCTCTAATTTTGAAATTAAACCTAACTTCCTGACTGAAATAAGAAGGCATCAATATGAAGGAAAACCTAATGAGTGCCCTATGGCACATATTTCTACCTTCTTAGACCTTTGTGATACAATGGCTGATGGACGAAGTCTTGAGTATGTCCAACTAAAAGCCTTTCGCTGGTCTCTTACAGGGAAAGCATTGCAGTGGTTGGAAAGCTTAGCCCCAAGATCGCTCCGCACCTGGAATGAAGTCAAGGACGCGTTCCTCAACAAGTTCTTCCCTCCTTCTAAGACGGCGTTGATCCGACAGAAAATCACGGCTTTCAAACAAAAGCCTGGTGAGGCTCTGGCAACTGTTTGGGAAAGGTTTAAGGACCTGCTACGATCATGCCCGACGCATGGCCAACCACCGTACGTAATTCAGGAGATCATTTACAATGCTCTTGACGCTGCAACAAAGGAGAGGATCAACACCTACACCTCCTATGGCTACCTTGAACTCGCTCCACAAGAGGCTTAGGAGACCATAGAGAGGTTGGTGGAATTTGACAATACATATGGGACTCCTGAGGCTTCCGACGCACCATCATCGTCAAGGCCTGCCCCATCTATGCCCTTATATGAACCCTCCAATGTAATCGATCCGGATGTGAAGGAGCAATTCCACAGAGATCAACTTAGAAAGCTCCAAAAGCAAGTGAGGTTCCTTTCAGCGAACCAAGATTGCATCGAATGCGGATCGCAGCGGCACACCACCATCGAGTGCCCCCATGCTGAACAAGTACACCTAGCGGAGACTCACCAAGAGGCGCGCTACATGAGGGGTCCCAATCACCAATATTGGGGAGACCAAAGGTTCCATCAACCAAAAAGGAACCAGGTTAACCCTAGGGACCCTCCGCCTTATAGAGCTCCTGGGCACCCGGAGAGAGACCAAAAGAAGGATGATCTTCAACTAGTACTGGATGAAATCAGGCGGAATCAGGCTAAGAATGATCAATCCAATAATGCCATCCATTCTCAACTCAATAAACTTACCACAAGGATTGGGGAGATGGATATATGAAAGAAGAACGTAGAGACCCAACTGGGTCAATTGGTGGCACAAATCCCTAGACCGTCCGGAACGCTCCCTGGGCAACCCACTACAAATCCTAAGGGACAATCCGAGACGGGCCATGTCGCAGCCATACAATTATGCAGTGGCACCAAAGTACAAAAGCCACGAACGGAATCGGAGAAAGCAGCAGATCCAGTCGACATCGACAGACCAGTCGATGTCGAGGATGAGGTCGATATCGACCCCCAGGTCGACCCACATATCGATATCGAGGCCACTGCAGAGCCATCAAAGCCACAACAGAGGTTGAAATCGACCATCCCAGTCGATATCGACCAAAGCCCAGTCGACATCGATGTGCAGCAGGCTCCTCCGACCACCGTTTTGGCTTCTCCGCCAAAGAAGACGTTGCACTTCCCTTCCAAAGCATTGAAGGACCCCACTCAAAGTAAGTTTAGGCGCTTTGTAAAGATTATCCAAGGACTTAACATTACTATCCCTCTTACAGAAGCCCTAAGCGAGATGCCCGCCTATGTTCTATTCCTAAAAGACATCCTTAGCAAGAAGCGGTCCATGGCAGAGATCGCAGAGGAATGCTCAAAGATGGATTTCCCTGAGAAGAGGAGCGATCCAGGGAAATTTGCAATCACCGTGGGACTTGGCCAACATCGCTACAAAGCCCTATGTGACCTAGGGGCAAGTGTAAGTCTCATGCCTCTCTCTATTTGGCAGAAGGTGAACATTGGTGCCCTTGAACCTGTGGACATGAAGCTCTATATGGCTGACAACTCATTCGTCAGGCCCACATGTATAGTTGATGACGTTCCGGTAAAGGTAGGTAATGCCTACTGATTTCATTGTATTGGAGATGCCTGAAGATCCTGTAGTGCCTATTATACTTGGTAGGCCTTTCTTAGCTACTGCAGATACCAATATCAATGTACGTCGAGGGTTACTAACCTTTACTATAGGGAACGAAGTGATAGAATTCTCTTTCAACCCAACCATGAGCGAAACAAAGCACCTGGAGCAAGTAGTCCTCTCGCCAGCTAAGGAGAAGCTTAGAAAATTTTTGTTGGCCAGGACGGAAACAGCAAGCAGGGTCGACATCGACTGGAACCAGTCGATATCGACTAAAAGCATCGAAATCGACCCCCCTTGGTCGAAATCGAGTATGCCAGATCGCTGCCAGGAGCTTAAGTATGGGGTCACAGAGGTCGATATCGACCCTTACATATCGATATCGACCACAGCACTCGAAAGCGACCCTTCTTGGTCGAAATCGACCACCCCTCAGCCCGAAGATTTCTGTTTCGGGCCCAAACAGGTAAGCCCAGGTATGACTCCTAACCCTCCTCCGTCCATTATTGATAAATCAATTCAGCCCATTATTGATAATTCTACTAAAGAGAGGGTCAAAGCTCCATGGTTTGCCTATATTGCTAAAGTTAGGTCACGAAAGAGAAGGAAAGCGCCCAAAGAAGAACCTAACATCAAAGAAGCCGTGGTCGCCGAACTTAGATGCTACCAAAAGGACCCAGATGATCCAGGAGAAGGCTCACGCTCGAAGGGTCCCTACATAAAAGGGTCATGAAGAATTGACGGAGAAGTCGGCCTAGCGACTCAAAAATCTAGAGCATGTACATAAAACATTTAAATTTCGCATAGATGGTTTTTAGGATTTAATTTTTGGCTGTTTGAAACTTTTAAAACGGAGATAATTCGTGCTTTATCTATATTTCTAACAAAGATTTCAGGTTATCAAGCAAAAGGAACGACGAAGAAGGAAAGAAGCTTCTGCAGAGGCAGTCGAAATCGACCAGGCCAGTCGAAATCGACCCCCCAGGGTCATGCCATCTCCTGGAGTCGACATCGAGGACTCAGGAGCGAAAAGCAGAGGTCGATATCGACCCTAATACTCGATATCGACCCCAATCAGGCAGCCCTTGTCTTCATCTTCTTCCTCGACTTCGACAGATGCAGTCGACATCGACCACTGACCTAGATATCGACTTCTGGCATCGACCTCACCTGAAATCGACCTGAATCCGTAGGTTGCGCTGTGAGTTTCTCTCTACCCTTGTTCTCTTTTTAATACAGTGAGGACACTGTATATTTTATGTATGGGGTGGGGGAAAAACATGTCTTATGGTCATAACTTGGTTTTCTTCTTCGCATTGCATTCATGTTTAAATTTTTTTTTGTTCTTAGTTTTCACTTTAATTATAAAAAATAAATAAAAAATAGAAAAATGTCAAAAATACAAAAAAATGCATGTTTATTTTTAAGTTTATTTTTTTAACCCTACTTAGATGTCCTATGATGAAAACTTAATAGCTGACTTGATCATGTAAATACTATGGCATATTTGGATGGTTTAGCCTAAGTCTTAAAATTTTTATGTAGATTGTGAACTTGTGATGAAATTGAGCACATATGATCCTAGGCTAAAAAGCAAATCCAACAAAAATTGTCCTTGTGAGAATTTTGACCTATAGGGAGAACATCAAAAATCCCTCCGCTTTCTTGAGTGAATTTACTCTTCCTATGCATCTCTAAATGTTGTGATAGTTATTCAAAACCAATGCATATATATGATTATGTTTACGAGAATTAAATGATGGAGGCATCTTTTAAGCCATTTTTATCCTCTCTTTACCTACCCAGCATTATCCCTGCTCGAAGCCAGAACATTAGCCTGAGCCTGAAATTGCAAACTCCACAAAATTATCCCTAGCCGAATTGAGCCTGACCCCCATTTGGGAATTGAGACTTAGATTGGTTGGACTAATGCCTTGTGAAAAAAAGAGCATAATGTCCAATTTTGAGCAAGGAAATTATAGGATGGCGCATATTTACATTTTGTCATATTTTGTAAAAGGGTTTATGGCTCAACCTATGAATGCACATATTTACTTATTACTTTCGAAAAAAAAAATCCGAAAAAAATAAATAAAGATGTCTATATATAGTGCATGAGCCAAAATCCTTAAGTCTTTTATTCATACAAATGTTAGATTTTTTAGAGGTATATTAGAACTTAGAAGAAGGGTTGATGGAATGCATCTGTAGAGCATATTATGAAGAGTTATGGTTTGGGTATTGCAAGTGTTGAGATTTAGGAGTCTTAATTCCCGAATTATAAAAGCACCACGTAGCCAAATAATTCCATACCTTTATTTCATACCAAGCCCCATTATAACCCCGCCGAATGGAGTCTTCTTTGAAGTCTTCCATTGAGCGAAAGTCCTCCTGATGATTCTTATTGCATTTTCATAATTGGTTGCGAAGTGGATTATTATAAATTGCAATGTTTATGAGATTGTATATGGAATTGAGTTGAGAGTTGATCTTCATAGCCTAAACACATGAGAGTTGAGTGCAAACACATTATCCCGGTGAGGTTGGATCAAAATTGCATATGCCTATGGATCGCCAAAATATGTGCTATGACGTTAAATTCACTTGCTTTGCTTTGCTTTGCTACCGCTTATGATGTTGCTTTTGACAAAGGCAAAGACTTGAAGGGTGTGTTGTAGGTGTTGGTTATTGCTTGGTTATTGCTTGAGGACAAGCAAGTCTAAGTATGGGGTGTTTTGATGTACATATTTGTACCTTTGTTTATTGCATCTTTTGACTTCGTATTTCATTCGATCTCCAAAGAAAAGGTTCAAAAGAATATAAACTTGTGTAAGAATGGGCTAAAATGCAAGAAATAGAGTCTGCACAAGTTTTGAGCTAACCATGCAGGAATTCGAGCGAAAACGGAGTCAAAACGGAGAAGCCAAGTGAAGCTGAGAAGAGGTAGATATCGACCCTAGACCCAGATATCGACCCCCAGTGTCGATATCGACCCCATATCGACCTCAACATAGAAATCGACCAGAGCTGAACAAGTCGAGCAGGAACAGAGACCTCGATATCGACCTCTGGTGTCGATATCGACCCCTTATCTCGACAGAAGATAGACTCGATTTCGAATGCGGATTGGAACTATATCTTCAAGGAGGCACGGAATTATCTCATACTTTCAAGATAGATGGCAGCTGAAGAGTTATTTATCTTTTTATCTTTAAGTCATTTAAGTTTTATCAAAATAAAAGACCTATCCTAATTGTTCGGATAGAGTTATTAGTTTAGATAGGAGTTACAATCCTTGGATAGCGAGGATTAGTAGCCTAAAAATAAAGCCTTAGGGGCTGATTTGTTGGAGCATCATCGAATCCAATCCTAGAACAATCCATTAACCCAAGACAAAAACAATAGATTTAGAGTTAGAGAGAAGTTTTAGGGTTTGACGTTTGCGAAAGTTGACGTTGAGTTGTAAAGCTTCGAAGTTATTTTTAATGCAAGTTTCTTCCTTTCAATTGACGATGAGTTCCATGATGAGAAGCGAGTAGTTCCCCAAAGCTTTTAGGATCGGGGTGAGCCCGACGTTAGCCATGCGCGCTTGAGGTAAGTATTTGATGTTGATATCGTTGTGTCTATCTCTCCTCCTACGATTCTATATTTAGTCCTAATCGAAAGAAAAGGGATTCATGCTAACAACTTGAGTTATAAACATAAAATTTGTAGAGACAATTAGGTTTATTTGAAAGAGTAATCCTAAGAGTTGGTGTACGACGAAAGCTTGTCCCTCGGGTGAAATAGCACAATTGTCCGTCTTATTTATCTTATCGCATGCATTGGTTAACATTGTGGTAAACCCTAATCCTAGAAGTTGCTTTTTACATAAGTTAATTCATCAAAACCCACTATTATTTCTGTTCATTGCTTCTCTCTCCATTCTTAAATCTTCGGCCTTTCTTTGCCGACGAGAAACTAACACACTGCAGGGAGACATCGATATCGACCCCAGACGTCGATATCGACCACTGAGTTCGTCGACAGTTTTCTGAGTCGACGACGATCATCGCTGCGGAGTTTGCTGAGCATCGATATCGACCCCTAGTGTCGAAATCGACCCTTCTGTATCGACTGGCATTCTTCTCAGCCAGTCGATTTCGTGGACTGACATCGATATCGACCCCTTCCTGTCGATATCGACTGCTTGTTTTTGTCTTTGCAGGTCTTTTGTTGCAGAGAACATCGACAGCCGAGGTCGACATCGAGGCCCTAGGTCGAAATCGAGGCTTCTGGTCGACGTAGACGTGAAATTTCCAACGCTACTAGGATCCCGCTGACACGCCTCCTCGTGGATCGATCCTGACTACCCTTCCACTACAATGGGAGGAAGTCTTGTAATTATTTGCTTAGGCTAGGAGTCGGTTTACATTTACATCTTTATTTTTTTACTCGACTTACCTCCTTAACAGTACCATTTCTCCATCCTGGTTTTCAGAGACTGTGATTCCTCCCTTTTTAGGGACTGCATGTGTAGGACTAACCCATTGACTATCAGAAATAGGATAGATCATACCCGCTTGAAGGAGCTTTAGGACTTCCTTTTTGATGACTTCCATCATTGGTGGATTCAATCATCGCCGAGGTTGTCTTGTCGGCTTTGCATTGTCCTCCATGAGTATGCGATGCATACAAAGTGTAGGATTGATTCCTTTGATATCAGCAATGGTCCATCCCAGCGCAATGCAATGTTCCCTAAGGACATCCACTAGCCTTTGTTCCTGTTCATGAGTAAGTTTTTTAGATATAATCACATGAAGTGTATTACCCTCTCCAAAAAATGCATACTTTAAATGACCAGGGAGGGGTTTTAATTCAACTTCAGGTGCCTGAATTATAGATGGAAGAAGTTTCTCACAAGAAAGATTTAAGGGTTCATGTTTATAGAAAGGGGACCAATTCCCTGAATTGGCATCCACACCCACATATAATTCATGAAGGTTATTAGGTAAAGCATAATCAAGAGATAATTCACCCAAAGTGGCTTCTAAAACAACCTGTAAATTGTCAGAATGATCAATATTCATAATATCCTTAGTGAAAACCTCTACTGCATCAACTAAATTCAAAGAATATTCAACAGATTTACCATCAAGAATTAATTATTCAGCCTTCTTCCCATCAAATTCCACAAATAATGACCTAGCATAACAATCAATCTTCGCTCTTGTAGTTCGCAAGAAAGGTCTACCTAGTATGATAGGTGTTTAGGTGTACCATATCCCGTATCAATAACATAAAAATGAGCAGGAAAAATTAAATCACCTACCATGATCAACACATCCTCAACTATCCCCTTGGGATGAAGAGTGGTCTACAAGTTGTATAACAACCCTGGTTTCACTTAGGGGTCCTAAGCCTAAATCATTATATAATTTGTATGATATGAAATTTATAGATGCACCAAGATCAAGCATAGCGGATTTAAAATTAACTTCACCAATTATGCAAGGAATAGTGAACATACCTAGATCTCCGCATTTTTTAGGCAATCGCCTTTGAAATACCAATGATAGTTTTTCTTATTGTTCCTTACTTTCTTTCCCTTTTTCTTGTTGTTTTCATTTGAATGTGTATACTTCATTCAAAAATTTAGCATAAGGAGGAACAAATTTAACTAGATTTAGGAGAGGGATGTTTACCCGACACTTGCGAAAGTATCAAATAGTTCTTTTTCGTTCTCCCATTTCTTATATCCTTTCAACACATCGGGGAATGGTGGTTCCGATTTGTAACTATTAGGAATCCATTCTTCCGACGATCTCCTCCTAATTTGCTCAGAATCAACGGACAGTTCAGGATCTGTTGACAGGGGCGGGCGCCGGTTAACGGTGATTTGAAATCCAAAATCGATTCCTCTTGTTCCTCCATTTGTGTATCCTTCCTAGGCTCTTCTTCAATGGTTTCAGTAGGTATTGTTACCTCATTGCATCCTCTAAGAATCATGGCTATAGAACCTTCCTCAGAGGATCTTTCTAACGAATTTTTCCTCAAATCCCTCGATTTGAGTTCTTGTAACTCTTGAGCCATTTGTTGCATTAACTCTCCTTGATTCTTCACCATCTCCATCAAATCTCTCAAGGTGTCATACTTGAGAGTTTAAGAGCTTTCATGATTTGATTCTTTGATTCCTTTTCTTTCATCTCTAGCTTGAGCGTTCGATGTAGCCATTGAGTGGCCATTTTCATTACAAGCTCTGTTAGTTGTGCTACTTTCTCCTAGCAGCCCTTCATAGAGTCATTCGAACCATGAGATTCTCCTACCCCTTGGAATTTCTTATATTTCTGAGTTGAGTTTGCTAACCCATCAAAGATTTGCATAGCTTCCTTCGGTGTCTTATCCAGAATATCTCCTCCACTAGTCACGTTGATGACAATGCACTCATGATCAAGAAACCCCTCATAAAAATAGAGAATCAAATCCTCTTCAAGTATACCCTGTTGTGGGCAACTTGGTCTGAGTCTCCTGAATCTCTCAATGTAGTCATAAAGGCTCTCCCGAGGGAGTTCCTCTATGCTAGTTAATTGTTTCTTCAGTTTACTCAAACGTGTGGCAGGAAAGTATTTCTGTAGAAAGGCTTTCTTCAATCCCAACCAGGTGGTGATGCTTCTTGTAGGCAAACAATGTAGCCAATCAATTGCTGCATCTTTCAGGGTGAACGGAAACAATCTCAACATAAGCTGATCATCATTAAATCCTTGTGAACGAACTCTATATATAAGATGCTTATTAGGCTCATCTCCAATCATCCCATGGAAAACCGGAAGAACCAACAAAAAATCAGATTTATATCCTATTTTGGAGCCTTCAGAGAGTTCAGGTAATATGATTGCAAGGTTTTGCGAATTCAGACCAGGTTCCCTTAAGTCTCTAAATGTCCTCTTGAGAGGGGGATTAACCGATTAAGACATATTTGCCTGACCTATTAAGAACTTCAACAAAGATTGATTAGTAACTAAAGAGTGACTCCCCAAAGTGAATCAAACTGTAGATAGAAATAAAAGTAAACAAAGAAAATAAAGTAATTCTCCCCGGCAACAACGCCAAAATTTGGTGTGAGTTAGAGTGTCGTGTGCTTTACCTCGCCCAAAAGTAATAATAACCTAAACCTATTATTCCGTAGAAGTGGTAAGTCCAGATGTCGATCCACAGGGAGAATACCTTTCCTGTATACTTAAATCGCTAACAAAGGGAATGAGATCAAAGTATAATTGAGTAAAAGGACAATTGAATATGGTAAAAGTAGTAATGGTAAATTGTGATAATCAATAGTAATGAGATAGTTTCACCCGCAATTCCTCAACAATGGTTAGGTCATTGATCCTTGACTCTACTTTATTTATCCTTATTTGATTAATCCGACCTTGGATCACTTCAAAGCTTTGGCAATATGCGAATAAGCACGAAAAGTACGTAGATTCCACACTTGAAAGATAAAATACTAATAATGTGAATTACTCAATAATCATGCCAAATACAACCCTAAATACAATAATACCTACCTATAATGCCTATTTAAAATATGCATTATCAGTCATCTACAAAATCAGAGCCGTTTTTTTTTCTAAACCAAATTTTATTAGTTTCTCTGACTTTGGAGTTATATATTACGAGGGGTTAGCCCTAGTTTTATCTATCTATTACTCTGTTCACCATTCAATAGAAAATTGAGATTGAGAGCGATGTTTGCCAAGAACAACTAAACTCCCATTGCTCTATCTACTAATTGAAGCTTTATTTGATTTGAATTGTGAGTTTCTGAATCTTGTTCCTTAATTCTTACATTGAATGTGTCAACTTCTTTGTGCTTGATTCTTGATTGTCTTGCTCTATCTTGGCTGGCCAACTTATTTTAAACAATTCAATTGCTAGGGTTTTGTAGATTCCTCGTTGCAAACCTTAACCCAAGTAGCAAACTTATCCCTTTAGGGCTCGTTGACCTAAGTGGATAGGTAGAAAGTTGGATGTGTGTGAAATCCCTTTTTATGGGTTGTAGATACCTTGGATAATCTATGAACTTAAGGCTATTGATTGGTAAAATCCTTTTATGGGGAACTCAAGAAATAAGGGTTTATAGGACTCGTTGGACTAGAGAGTAAATTAGGTTGGGACAAGGGCATTCATAGGAATCATAAAAGGGCAAGTGAAGGTTACAAGGGTTAATTCAACCAAATAGAGTGGGTAGTTGTTGGTAGGACTATTTCTCTATATTGTATGAATCAAGTTTTTTTATTATTGCTTTTATTTTTCCACTTTGATAAAAATCGGATCTTTTGCATTCTAAAACAAACCCCCTTTTTGGTTACTCAATCGGCAACTAAATCAGACTTGAGTAAGTAGAATTCCCTATGGGATCGACCTCTTGCTTATTCGCTATACTAGTTTATAAGTTTGAGTTTTGTTTGACACGGATAACGACAAGTTTTCCTTCGTCAAATTTTGGCGCTGTTGCCGGGGAATTTTAGTTTATTTTTATGTGTTTTTGTTGCTGACTTTGGTGTGGACCTTCTTATATGGTCCGTACCTTGCTACTAATACATCTTTGTTGTTGTTTGATTTAGAGATTGAAAGGATCCTTTCTACTTTGAGGCATGAGACTGGCGATCGCTTTCGTGAGCTACCTTTTGATCAAGTAGAAGACACTGCAGAGATGGAAAACAATGCTAATCGTACTCTAAAGGAGCTTACTGCTCCTAATCTGGCGCAACAACCCTTAGCAATCCAATTCCTTGCGCTTGCGCAATAAGTGACTTTCGAGCTAAAGTCTAGGGTGATCCATGTCTTACCCAAAGTCCATGGGTTAAGTGGTGAAGACCCCCATAAACATCTATTTGAATTCCATAAAGTTTTTGTTGGAATGAAGCCAGAGAATGTTACTGAAGAGCAAATCAAGATGAGAGCATTTTCATTCTCTTTGAAAGATGAGGCTAATGAGTGGTTCTCCTACCTACCTCATGGGAGTATTTCCACCTGGGCTGAGATGAAATAAGTCTTTCCGGAGAAGTACTTTCCTGCATTAAAGTTCAATGCCTTGAAGAGGGCAATCAACAGCATTGAGCAACACATCATAGAGTCGATTCATGAGTATTTTGAGCGTTTCAAGAAGCTTTGCACTAGCTGCCCATATCATGGTTTCTTTAAAAAAGACATGGTTCTTTTCTTATTCAATGGACTCACCGATGAAGAGCGCAAGACTGTGAATTATTGTTATGGAGGAAACATCCAGAACAAGACACCAGCTACATCTTGGGATGTGTTCAAGGAGCTCTCTGAGGGAACAAGGAAATACAACAAAAACACCCGTGCAAGGGGTATACTTGCTATTGATGCCCCAGTTACCGCATTGCAGAGCAATATGGCAGAGATGAAAGAGATGATGAAGATGCTCATGCTTAATGGAACACCTCAGCAGCTGAAAGCATGTGGACTTTATGAAGATCCCTTCCATCCTAGCGACATGTGTCCATCTATGTAAGAACCTAATGTCGAGTTGAATGCAGTGGGAAATTTGGTTACACCAAGACCCAGGCAAGGTAACTTTGCTCAGCCTAACTTTTTCAACAATAATAATTACAATGCAAGTTATCAGCAGGGTTATGGCTATGGCAACTACCAAGCCCCTTTCAATCCACAAGAAGGGTCTCAGGTAAGACCACAATAACAGTTTGACCCTCGACAACGAGGACAACCTCAGGCAAATATCCCTACTTAGGGTCAATAACAAGCTCTCATAAGGACCGTCATGAGCCAGACAGAACATTCCAAGAGCTAGGCTAAGCACACCTCAAGGCTAGAGAATCAGATGAGGCAAATCATTCTACTATTAAGTGCAAAAGAAGCAAATCACTCAGGGAAGTTCCCGTCATAAACAATAGTAAATCCAAAGGAGAATGTCAATGTAGTGACACTAAGGAGTGGCAAGGAATTGATTGCTACCCCTCAAAGTGAAAAATAAACAAGCTCAGAAGAAGTAATCGAAACATTGTCTGAAAAAGCTGAGAAGCAGTAGCCGCTTCCACCAAGCGGCGACCACCGCATTAAACAATGCAGCAGCTGCCACCACAAGACAACGACCACCGTACCTATACAGACGAAATTCTAAATCCATCTTCCTCTTCTCCTCTTGATTGTTCGAAGTATGTCCCTTCTTTCCCAAAAGCTCTGAAGGATACAAGAAGATTGGAAAATAATAAGGAGATCTTCGAGACATTTAGCAAGTGTGAGGTAAATATTCCATTGCTCAATTTGATTAAAAGTATTCCTAGATATGCTAAATTTTTAAAGGAACTTTGCACTATTTAGAGGAACCAAAAGATCAAAGGGAAGCAAAAGGTGATGGTAAGTGAACATGCCACTGTTGTGTTTCAAAAGCGTATGCCTGACAAGTGTGGTGATCCTGGCATCTTTACAATTCCATGTGTGATAGGTGATACTAAATTTGATAAAGCTATGTTGGACTCAAGAGCATCTATTAATATTTTGCCTTCTTCTGTCTATGAAGCTGTAGGGTTGGGACCATTGAATGACACCACGGTAGTAATTCAGGTTGCTGATCGTTGTATAGTTTACCCGAAAAGGATTGTTGAAGATGTATTAGTCATGGTAGATATTTTGATATTCCGTGCTGATTTCTTTATAATTGATATGGATCCTAATAATAGTGAAGCTCCTATTCTATTGGGGCGACCATTCTTAAAAAATGCTAGGACTAAGATAAATGTTTATTTAGGGTCACTTACTATGGAATTCGATGGAAAAAAGTGGAATATAATATATATGATTCCATGAAGTTTCCATCTCATGATCATTCCTTATGTTTTATGGATTCTATTGACACTGTCTCAAGATTGCTTTGATTTGGAATATAATGATGAGTTGCAGGTCGCTCTACAAGCCCATTTAGATGAGATTTCTAGATATTATTATTTATCATCTAACCTGTAGGAGGTTGTGTTAGCATTAGACCATCGACCTCATAACTTTGGTTCTTACAAGGAAGAATGCATTAAACTAGCTATGTCTAGTGAAAAGCTTCTTTCTTCAATTGTGCAGGCACTAGAGATTGAGTTGAAGCAACTCCCTAATCACCTTAAGTATGCTTTTCTTGGTATGAATGAGACTTTGCATGTGATCATTTCTAACAAACTTACCAGAGATCAAGAAGAAAGATTGGCGATTGTTCTAAGGAAGAAAAAAGAAGCTTTAGGGCGGACCATCACATATATCAAGGGAATTAGCTCCACCCTATGCATGCACAAGATAATTTTAGAGGATAATGCTAAGCAATCTAGGCAATCCCAGTGGAGACTCACCTCACCAATGATGTAGGTGGTCAAGAAAGAAGTGCTGAAACTCTTACAAGCAACCAACAAGTATGATTTTCCTATCTCTAACAGTAAATGGGTGAGTCCTAAGCAGGTGGTGCCTAAGAGGGGGAGGGGGGGTATTACCGTCATTGAGAATCAGGATGGTGAGTTAGTCCCTAGAAGCATCCAAACTGGATGGAGAGTATGTATAGACTATCATAAGGTGAATGTGGTAGCAAGAAAAGATTACATTCCTTTACCCTTATTTGATCAAATGCTTGAGCGCCTTGCTGGCCGCTCTTTTTATTGATTCTTAGATGGCTACTCAGGTTACTTTCAAGTACCAATAGCACTAGCGGATCAATAGAAAACAATATTTACATGCCCCTTTGGCACTTTTGCTTATCGCGGGATGCCTTTTGGGCTATGTAACGTACCCGGTATTTTCCAAAGGTGCATGGTAAGCATATTTTCTGAGTATGTAGAGCATTTTATTGAAGTATTCATGGATGATTTCAATGTGCATAGGGATGACTTTGATACTTGTTTGCGTCATTTATCACTTGTGCTTAAGAGATCTGTAGAGACTAATTTAGTCCTTAATTCAAAAAAGTGTCACTTTATGGTGGAAAAAGGTATTGTTTTGGGTCAAATTGTTTCAAGCAGGGGTCTTGAGGTGGATAAGACGAAGATTGATATTATTCATTCATTTCCTTATCCTACTAATGTGCGTGAGATACACTCGTTTTTAGGCCATGTAGATTTCTATTGCACATTTATCAAGGATTTCTCTAAGATTTTCGCACCCCTATGTGAGATACTCAAGAAGGAGATGGCCTTTAATTTTGATGAAATTTGCAGAAATGCCTTCAATGAGATAAAGAGTCACATGACAAGCGTTCTTATCATCCAAGCACCAAATTGGTCTCAACCTTTTGAGATTATGTGCGATGCTAGTGACTATGCAGTGGGTGAAGTCTTGGGACAGAAAGAAGAAAGGAGTTCTCATGTCGTCTATTATGCTTCCATGACACTGAATGGAGCACAAAGGAATCACTCCATGATAGAGAAAGAGCTTCTGGCAATTGTCTTCGCACTAGAGAAGTTTCGCTCTTATCTTCTAGGAGCCAAGGTAATTGCCTATACTGACCATGCCGCTCTTCGCTATTTGTTGACGAAGGAGGAAGCAAAGCCAAGATTGATTCGATGGATCTTGCTTTTAACCAAGTTTGATATCAAAATTAAGAATAAGAAAGGTGTAGAAAACCTAGTGGCAGACCACCTAAATAGACTCGTCCAAAGAGAGGACAAACCAGATGACCAAGTGCCAATCCATGGTGAGTTCCCAGATGACACATTGTTCTCTATATTTAGCTTGACACGCCCGCATCAAAAGATAGCTACGACGACCACCACAGGAGGGCAGTGGCCACCGCTTGCTGGTAGAGAGCTCATCAAAGAGATGGAAGATCATGAACACACTGACACTTTTGCAGTATTGATGGGTGCCCAAACACCTAGACCTTGGCATGCCAATTTGGTGAATTTCTTGGTCGTTGGAGAGTTTCCACCTAGCTTCACCAAGGTTCAGAAAGATAAGGTACGTCATGATTCTCACTTTTATGTTTGGGATGACCTCTGTTTGTGGAAACATTGTGCAAATCAAGTCATAAGAAAGTGTCTACATGTTAATGAGGTACAATAGGTCCTTACCTTTTGTCACTCTTAGGCGTGTTGAGGCCATTTTGGACCTTAAAAGACTGCTAGAAAGGTGTTAGAGGTAGGTTTCATTTGGCCACATTTGTTTAGAGATACCTATGCTTTTTATAAATCTTGCGATAGATGTCAACGGGTTGGAAATATATCTAGGAGAAATGAAATGCCACAAGCTCGCATGATATTTTGTGAAATCGTTGAGGTTTGAGGCATTGATTTTATGGGTCCCTTCCCTAGTTCTTTTGGGAATCTTTATATTTTGCTTACAGTGGACTATGTCTCCAAGTGGGTGGACACAAAGGCCACCAAAACCGATGACACTAAAGTGGTTACAAATATCCTAAAAGGCAATTTTTACAAGATTTGGGGTGCTAAATGCCTTTATTAGCGATAGGGGGACACACATTTGCAATAGGATTGTAAGTGATCTATTGAAGAAATACAATGTTACGTAGAGAGTATCTACAACATACCACCCCCAGACCAATCGTCAGGCAGAGTTGTGTAATCGAGAAATTAAGACTATTCTGGAGAAGACAGTGACGTCTAACAAGAAGGATTGGAGTATGCGATTGAACGATACTGTATGGGCCTATTGAACAACTTATAAGACGCCTATTGGGATGTCTCCTTACAGATTGGTCTATAGAAAGGCGTGTCACCTCCTTGTAGAGATGCAACACAAGGCATACTGGGCAGTAAGGAATTGCAATATGAGGATGAATGAAGTGGGAGAGTTCAGGAAGCTCCAATTGTAGGACCTAGAAGAGATAAGCTTGGATGCCTATGACAACACATTAATCTACAAGGAAAATACAAAGGCATGGCATGGCAAGCACATCCTGCAAAAAGACCTTAAGGTGGGGGACAAAGTCCTCCTCTTTCAGTCTCAGTTGCAACTCTTTCTAGGAAAGCTCAAGTCACGTTGGAATGGACCATTCGTGATTACAAAGATCTTTCCCCATGGTGCAGTGGAACTCTATAACCCCAGATCCCATGAACTCTTTAAAGTCAATGGTCAAGGAGTCAAGCCATATTATGAAGGTTTCCCCAGGAATGAAATAAAAGAGTTGGTGCTTGCTGAGCCAACCAATGAGGCCAATTAAGGCCAAACGACAAGCCAACAACATAAAACAAAGGCGCTGCTCGGGAGGTAACCCGAGGTAAGTTTTCTCTCTAGTTAGTTAAATTCCTTTAGATAGTTTAGTTTTTTTTTATGTTTTTATTATGCTATTTTAGGTAGACGAATCTAACATTTCAGGAAAAAATCATAAGAAGGACATTGGGAAAAGACGAACAACATTATGAAACAACAAATGTGGCAACTGCCGCCAACATGCAGTGGCCACCGCATAGGTGTTCGCTATGGGGGTGGAGTGTAGGAGATTCAAATAATTTAAAATAAACAATGCACAACTAAGCTAACTCCCTGTCCCAAACAAATAATACAAGAATCCCCTCCTTTGTAGTAGTAGGGTAATTCAGGATCGAATCCACGAGGAGGTATGTCAGCGCTTCCCTTGTTGTACTCACGATCAAAGCTTTCGACCTTAGAAGACACTCGATATCGAGTAATCTGGTCGATATCGACCTCAGTTCTGGTCGATTTCCTAGCGCAGTTCCTGCAGAAGACAAAAGCAGCAAAGTCGACGTCGAGTAGAGACCTCGATATCGATGTTAGACCTCGATATCGACCCTTACAGTCGATTTCGATGCTTGTCACAGAAACTGTTTTCGTAACCGATTTGTCGGAAAAGAGTCCGAAGAAAATAGAATGGGAAAGGAAGATGATCAGAAATAAAACTAAGACCTTTATGTTGAGTTCAATTAATTAAAAGTCTTCCAAAGTCGGGGTTTCATGCCACAATGATAACAATGCAAGTTTTATGCTAAAGCTATGAAATTTAATGTCTTTCCGTCAAATAACTTTTGTTATCAACACTTAGGTGATTAGAGGCTCTCGCATAGTTCCTAAGAGTTACTATCCAATTCATGAGCAATCCAAGTTCACAATATGAGTGGCTTTCGCTTCAATAATGCAAATAATGAATCTCCCTAACTTTCGCAAAGGATCATGCATGGGATAGAAGACGGAATCGCATAAAAGACATACCTTTGATGCAATTACCTCACATTGCTATCGTCGGGCCTCATCATGCACATCATCAGCATTGTTATTGAAAGAAATCTACTTTGAATTAAAACTTTGAAAGAAAGTACAACCGAACAAGCCACTCCGCTTTCGCTTTACAAACTCCACTCGGCCTTCTCTCTTTCTCTCTAACTCGTCACTACTATTGAAACTGAAATTCTCTGCGTGTATATGTGTTTGAATAACTGAAATTAAATGCCTAAACTCGGCCCTATTGGCCTCTATTTATAGATGTCGATAAAGACTCAAAACTTTATCTTTATTCTCTAAGATAAAACTTAAATAAAAGTAAAAACTAAAACTCATATGATGAATCAGCCTTCTCATGATAGATATGGTGTTGATGATAAGAAATCTCGACTTTTGGATCGACGTGCAAGCTTTGGATAGATTTCTATCAAAAATTTGAGTCGGATTCCTCTGCTGGCATGGTCGATATCAACCTTGAAGATTGATATCGACCCCTTCAAAACTTTATCTCGAGCTCTCCTTCTCCTACTCGAACTGGCACTCGACTTCTATCATTTAGCTCGATCTGGAAACATCGATATCAACCTCCAAACGTCGATATCGACCTTCCTGTGTCGACGTGCTCTGTTTCATTTCCTCCTCGATTCCTATGTCTTTGATGCACTCGATGTCGAGGTCCTCAGTCGATTTCGACCTCTTCAGAAGACTTCTAGTTCTTTTTCCGCTCTTCCAGATTTGTCCATTTTTATCCTGTTTTCTGCGAAATCACATAGAAACTCGTGCAGACCCATATATTTGACATTTAAGCGTAAACTACACTAATCCCATGTTTTCCCATTAATATGCATGCAAAAGACGATAAAATGGACTTTTATGTGCATAGAAAATATGGCAATTTGCGTGCACATCAAACACACCATACTTAAGCTTGCTTGTCCTCAAGCAATACTTTTAATGGTCATTCACGGGAAGAAAGTAAACCCTCAACATCATAGATTCATTTTTCATATGTCCCTACAATCAATTGCCATCCTCGATAAGGTACTTATGTCAACCAAGTCCATGCCTGTGCATAAAAGCAATTTCATTCTCATAAATGGAGGTAATATGCAAAAACAATTTTAGTTACATAGCATTAATAATCAAGAGGACTTTTGCAAGCTTGTGAGAAGTAGATTGGTAAAAGGCTAAAGGTGGGCTAATATTTGGCCATGTGGTGTTAAATCCGGGGAAACATACTTTCTTTCCACATTCCTTCTTCATAATGTCTAACCTTTCACTCATCGCTCAATGCTTTTATTCAATATAATGCTTTTACCTCTCTAACCTTAGCACTGCCTTCTCGCGAGTCACAAACATGGGTGTCATGAATGGCCCCGGATACTTAGTACTTCGGACTCATCACCTTGTGTCCCATCTCACTGAACTAACATCTCAACGAGCAGGGTCGACCTACCTTTATCTCCTGAGGTGATCGGATTTTTTTCTCGCTCATTAAATTTTCCATAATTCATAATTCTTTCATTCATGCCAACAACTTCATAAATAATGCACAACTCCATATAACTCCAAAGATGACTTCCATTCTCAATATTGTCCCTAGATAGGGTATAAGGTATAAAATGGGCAATATGTACATATGTGGAGCAATATTGATAAGGCTCATATATGGCTTTGTGACTTTTGCAAATATGCATAGGTAAGGCTAGGATATGAACTTGAGCATATGTGGAATTTTCATAAAAAGTCTCCATCATCTTATCATGCACATGTCAAAAGCAACTTCAAATTTTCATCTCCTTTATTTTTTTTTCTTTTTGCACTTCATTGGGACTTCCCTTAACTAGGCAATCTCATGTTATATCTCTAATGAATCTAATTTTGCATCATAAAGCTCTTTTTTATACTTCCATAACTCTTCTTTTTTCAAATTTTTGATGGGGGTCATTTTTTTTGAAAATAAAAAATAAATATGCATTAAAATAAATATGCAAATCTAAACTAAGTATGAATGTGCAAGTAAGCCTTTCCCCCACCCCATACTTAAAATTTACAGTGTCCTCACTGTATTAGAACTAGGGATGGTCGATATCGACCCTTAACATCGATATCGATGTTCATATCGATTTCTGCTCAGGCTTCAGGGCGATCTGGCCTCGATCACAAACCCAATCTAGGTCGACCTGAAGGTCGATGTCGATGTTAGACATCGATTTCAATGTCTTCTCAGTGTGCTTTTTCTCTCTCCTGCAACTTGTTTAAAACCAAAACAAAATATGGAAAAAAATAAAGTGTCTTAAACCAAAGTAAAACTATCTAAAACCAAAACTAAGTTTTTGTTACAAGCTCTAGATTTTTAAGTCGCTAGGCCAACCTCTTCCTTTGCGCTTCTTAAGGCGGCATCTGCACAGCCCACGTGGCTTGGGCCTCAAATATGACTCCTTTCTTGTCACGCAGCTGCATTCCGCCGGGATGGATCTGATGTACCACGAATGGTCCTAAATTCTTATCCTTGAATCTTGTAGGGAACCAATGGTCCTTAGATTTGGCAACATAGACCTTGTCTCCTATCTCATATTGGCTCGAATCATCATCGGATACCCTACACAAGCGCACATGCCAAGGCACACCTCTTCCAAATAATGATAAATCTTTAATTGAAATGGAACAGGAGGAATCAGTACCTTGACTTACCTTTTTCTCAGTCTGTGGCTCAGGTCGATGTTAATAGGAGGAATGTCGAGTTCTTAAGTTACAAATATGTATGATGTATAAATAAACCGACTCTTAGCCTATGCAAATAATTACAAGACTTCCTCCCGTTGTAGTGGAAGGGTAGTCAGGATCGATCCACGAGGAGGCATGTCAGCGGGATCCTAGTAGCGTTGGAAATCTCACGTCTTGTCATCGACCAGAAGCCTCGATTTCGACCTTGGAGCTCGATGTCGACCTCGGCTGTCGATCCTCTCTGCAACAGAAGAACTGCAGAGACAAAAACAAGCAGTCGATATCGACTGGAAAGGGTCGATATCGATGTTAGTCCACGAAATCGACTGGCTCAGAAGTCTGCCAGTCGACACAGAAGGGTCGATTTCGACGTCTGGGGTCGATATCGATGTTTGCAGCAGTGACCCAGGAGTCTCGAGATCGACTCAGAAAACTGTCGATCTATCAGCGTGGTCGATATCGATGTTCAGGGTCAATATCGATGTCTTTCCTGCAGTGGGTTAGTTTTTCGTCGGGAAAGAAAGACCGAAGACTTTAGGATGGATGAAGATGCGATGATCAGAAATAAAATAGGGGTTTCGATGAATTAACTTATGTAAAAGACAACTCCTAGGATTAGGGTTTACCATAACGTTAACCAATGCATGCGATAAGATAAATAAGACGGACAATTGCGCTATTTCACCCGAGGGACGAGCTTTCGCCGTACACCAACTCTTAGGATTACTCTTGCAAATAAACCTAATTGTCTCTACTAATTTTATGTTTATAACTCAAGTTGTTAGCATGAATCCCTTTTCTTTCGATTAGGACTAAACATAGAATCGTTGGAGATGATATTGACACAACGATATCAACATCTAACACTCACCTCAAGGAGGCATGGCTAACGTCGGGCTCACCCCGACCCTAAGAGCTTTGGGGGACTACTCGCTTCTCATCATGGAACTCATCATTGATTGAAAGAAAGAAACTTTCATTAAAAATATAAACTCCGAAGCTTTACAACTCAACGTCGGCTTTCGCAAACGCCAAACCCTAAAACTTCTCTCTAACTCTATTGCTATTGATTGTATTGATTGATGATTGAAATATGATTGAATGCCAGCCCCCTAGGGCTTTATTTATAGGCTACTAATCCTTGCTATCCAAGGATTGTAACTTCTATCTAAACTATAAACTCTATCCAAACAATTTGGATAAGTCTTTTATTTTGATAAAACTTAAAGGAAAAGATAACAAACCAGCTGCTAACTATCTAGAAGAACAAGATGATCCGTGGCCTTGATGATAGAATTCCTAATCCGAGTCTCGAAATCGGATTTATCTTCTGTCGAGGTAAGGTCGATATTGACACCAGAGGTCGATATCGATGTCTGTGTTTCTGCTCGACTTGTCCTGCTCCAGTCGATGTCTATGTTGAGGTCGATATCGATGTAGTATGTCGATATCGATGTCTTCTTGGTTGGTCTGTGTGGTCTATCTCGACACACAGACGGTGTGTCGACAACTATGGTCGATATCGATGTCTTCAGTTCGATATCGACCTTTGCTCAGCTTCACTTGGCTTCTTCGTTTTGACTCCGATTTCCCCCGAATTCCTGCATGGTTAGCTCAAAACTCGTGCAGACTCTATTTCTTGTACTTTAGCCCATTCTTACACAAGTTTATATTCTTTTGAACATTTTCTTTGGAAATCGAATTAAATATGAAGTCAAAAAGATGCAATAAAAAGAGATACAAATATGTACATCAAAACACCCCATACTTAGACTTGCTTGTCCTCAAGCAATAACCAAGCAATAACCAACACCTACAACACACCCTTCAAGTCTTCGCCCTTGTCAAAAGCAACATCATAAGCGGTAGTAAAGCAAAGCAAGTGAATTTAACGTCATAGCACATATTTAGGCGATCCATAGGCATATGCAAGTTTGATCCAACCTCACAGGGATAATGTGTTTGCACTCAACTCTCATGTGTTTAGGCTATGAAGATCAACTCTCAACTCAATTCCATATAGAATCTCATAAACATTGCAATTTATAAAAATCCACTTTGTGACCAATTATGAAAATGCAATAAGAACTATCAGGAGGACTTTCGCTCAATGGAAGACTTCAAAGAAGACTCCATTCGGCGGGGTTGTAATGGGGCTTGGTAAGGAATTTAAGGGTATGGAATTATTTGGCTATGTGCTGCTTTTATAATTTGGGAATCAAGACTCCTAAATCTCAACATTTGCAATATCCAAACCATAACTCTTCAATGTTGCACTTTCCAAGCTCAATCTCCTATAATGCTCTTTCCCAACTCATCTTTATATAATATGCTCTAAAGATGCACTAAAAGATGTAAACCATACTATCAACCCTTCTTTCAAACTCTAATATACCTCTAAAAAATATAACACTTGTATGAATAAAAGACTTAAGGATTTTGGCTCATGCACTATATATACACATCTATTTTTTTTTCTTTTTTTTCTTTTTTTTCTTCTTTTTTTTTGACGAAAATAATAAATAAATACTAAAAATATGTGCATTTATATGGTGAGCCAAAAATCCTTTTACAAAATATGACAAGATGAAAATATATACCAACCCATAATTTCCTTGCTCAAAACTGGACAATATGCACTTTTCTTTCCACAAGGCATTAGTCCAGCCAATCTAAGTCTTAATTCCCAAATGGGGGTCAGGCTCAATTCGGCTAGGGATAATTTTATGGAGTTTGCAATTTCAGGCTCAGGCTAATTTTCCGGCTTCAAGCAGGGATAATGTAGGGTAGGTAAAGAGAGGATAAAATGGCTTAAAAGATGCCTCCATCATTTAATTCTCGTAAACATAAACATATATATGCATTGGCTTTGAATAACTATCACAACATTTAGAGATGCATAGGAAGAGTAAATTCACTTAAGAAAGCAGAGGGATTTTTGATGTTCTCCCTATAGGCCAAAATTCTCACTAGGACAATTTTTGTTGGATTTGCTTTTTAGCCTAGGATCATATGTGCTCAATTTCATCACAAGTTCACAATCTACATAAAAAATTTAAGGACTTAGGCTAAACCATCCAAATATACCATAGGATTTACATGATCAAGTCAGCTATTGAGTTTTCATCATAGGACATCTAAGTAGGGTTTAAAAAAAAACTTAAAAATAAACATGCATTTTTTTTGTATTTTTGACATTTTTCTATTTTTTTTTATTTTTTGACATTTTGTAAAAGTAAAACTAAGATAAAAAAATTTAAACATGAATGCAATGCGAAGAAGAAAACCAAGTTATGACCATAAGACATGTTTTTCCCCCACCCCATACTTAAAATATACAGTGTCCTAACTGTATTAAAAAGAAGAACAAGGGTAGAGAGAAACTCACAACGCGACTTGCGGATTTAGGTCGATTTCAGGTTAGGTCGATGCCAGAAGTCGATATCTATATCAGAGGTCGATGTCGACGACATCTGTTGAAGTCGAGGAAGAAAATGAAGACAAGGGTTGCCTGTTGAAGGTCGATATCGATGATTATGGTCGATATCGACCTCTGCTTTTTGCTCCTGAGTCCTCGATGTCGACTCCAGGAGATGGCTAGACCCCGAGGGAGTCGATTTCGACTGGCCTGGTCGATTTCGACTACCTCTGCATAAGCTTCTTTTCTTCTTCGTCGTTCCTTTTGCTTAAAAACCTGAAATCTTTGTTAGGAATATAGATAAAGCCACGAATTATCACATTTTTAAAAGTTTAACAATCCTAAAATCCTAAAAACCATCTATGAAAAATTTAAAGGTTTTATTTACATGCTCTAGAGTTTTGAGTCGCTAGGCCGACTTCTCCGTCAATTCTTCACGAGCCTTTTATGTAGGGACCCTTTGACCTTGAACCTTCTCCTGGATCATCTAGGTCCTTTTGGTAGTAGCTAAGTTCGGCGACCAAGGCTTCTTCATTGTTAGGTTCTTCTTTGGGTGCTTTCCGTCTCTTTCTTGACCTAACTTTAGTAATAAGGGCAAACCATGGAGCTTTGACCCTCTCATTAGTTGAATTATCAATAATCGGCTTAATTGATTCATCAATAAGGGACAGAGGAGGGTTAGGACTCATACCTAGGCTTACCTGTTTGGACCCGAAACAGAAATCTTTGGGCTGAGGGGTGGTCGATTTCGACCAAGGTGGGTCGATTTCGGGAGTTTTGGTCGATATCGACATGTGGGGGTCGATATCGACCTCTATGACCCCATACTTAAGCTCTTGGCAGTGATCTGGCATACTCGATTTCGACCAAGGGGGGGTCGATTTCGATGTTTTTAGTCGATATCGACTGGTTCCAGTCGATGTCGACCCTGCTTACTGTTTCCGTCCTCGCCAACAAAAATTTCCTAAGCTTTTCCTTAACCGGTGAGAGGACTACTTGCTCCAGGTGCTTCATTTCGCTCATGGTCGGGTTGAAAGAGAATTCTATTACTTCGTTCCCTATAGTAAAGGTTAGTAATCCTCGACGTATATTGATATTGGCATCAACAGTAGCTAAGAAAGGCCTACCAAGTATAATAGGCACTACAGGATCTTCAGGCATCTCCAATACAATGAAATCAGTAGGCACAAAGAACATACCTACCTTTACAGGGACGTCATCAACTATACCTGTGGGCCTGACGAATGAGTTGTCAGCCATATAGAGTTTCATGTCCACAGGTTCAAGAGCCCCAATGTTCACCTTTTGCCAAATAGAGAGAGGCATGAGACTTAAACTTGCCCCTAGGTCACATAGGGCTTTGTAGCGATGTTGGCCAAGTCCCACGGTGATTGCGAACTTCCCTGGATCACTCTTCTTCTCAGGGAAGTCCATCTTTGAGCACTCCTCTGCGATCTCTGCCATGGATCTCTTCTTGCTAAGGATGTCTTTCAGGAATCGTACATAGGCAGGCATCTCGCTTAGGGCTTCTGTAAGAGGAATGGTAACATTAAGTCCTTGAAGAATTTTTACAAAGCGCCTAAACTTACCTTTGGTGGGATCCTACAATGCTTTGAAGGGAATGGCAACGTCTTCTTTGGTGGAGGGGCCAAAATGGTGGTCGGAGGGGCCTGCAGGACATCAACATCGACTGGGATGTGGTCGATATCGACTGGGATGGTCGATGTCGACCTCTGTTGTGACTTTGATGGCTCTGCAGTGGCCTCGACGTCGACCCGTGGGTCGATCTTGTGGTCGATATCGACCTCTACCTCGACATCGACTGAGCTGTCGATGTCGACTGGATCTGCTGCCTTCTCCGACTCTGTTCGTGGCTTTTGCACTTTGTTGCCACTCCTTAATTGCATGGCTGTGACATGGCCCATCCCGGATTGCCCCTTAGGATTGGTAGTTGGTTGCCCAGGGAATGTTCCGGACGGTCTAGGGATTTGTGCCGCCAATTGACCCAGTTGGGTCTCTACCTTCTTCTTCCAAATATCCATCTCCCCAATCCTTGTGGTAAGGTGATTGAGTTGAACATGGATAGCATTGTTGGGTTGATCATTCTTAGCTTGATTTTGCCTGATTTCATCCAGCACTAGTTGAAAATCATCCTTCTTTTGGTCTCTCTCCGGGTGCCCAGGAGCTGTATAAGGTGGGGGGTCCCTAGGGTTAACCGGGTTCCTTTGTGGTTGATGGAACCTTTGGTCTCCCCAATATTGGTGATTGGGACCCCTCATGTAGCGTGCCTCTTGGTGAGTTTCCGCTAGGTGTACTTGTTCAGTATGGTGGTGTGCCGCTGCGATCCGCATTCAATGCAATCTTGGTTCGCTGAAAGGAACTTCACTTGCTTTTGGAGGGTTCATATAAGGGCATAGATGGGGCTGGCTTCGACGATGATGATGTGTCGGAAGCCTCAAGACTCCCATATGTGTTGTCAAACTCCACCAACCTCTCTATGGTTTCCCAAGCCTCTTGTGGAGCGAGTTCAAGGTAGCCATAGGCGGTGTAGGTGTTGATCCTCTTCTTGGTTGCAGCGTTAAGAGCATTGTATATGATCTCCTGAATTACATAAGGTGGTTGGCCATGCATCGGGCATGATCGTAGTAGGTCCTTAAACCTTTCCCAAATAGTCGCCAGAGCCTCACCAGGCTTTTATTTGAAAGCCGTGATTTTTTGTCGGATCAACGCCGTTTTAGAAGGAGGGAAGAACTTGTTGAGGAACGCGTCCTTGACTTCATTCCAGGTGCGAAGCGATCTTGGGGCTAAGCTCTCCAACCACTGCAATGCTTTTCCTGTAAGAGACCAACGAAAGACTTTTAGTTGGACATATTCTAGACTTCGTCCATCAGCAATAGTATCACAGAGGTCTAAGAAGGTTGAAATATGTGCCATAGGGCATTCATTAGGTTTTCCTTCATATTGATGCCTTCTAATCTCAGTAAGGAAGTTAGGTTTAATTTCAAAATTAGAGGCAGGGATAAGAATCGCCAATTCAGGCACGGTGAGCGCGAGGTGCATATATTTGGTCTTCTATTTGCCTCCGGCCTTCCTCCTCCCTATTCACACGCTCCTTAAGTGCATCCTCTCTAGTTGTTAAGTCCTCAACATGCTTCCTTAGTTGCTCAATTAGTTCAGCCTGGTTCGCGTTGTCTGCCACGATTCTTTGAGCTTGTGCTCTTAGATGGAAGTAGCGTTCAGGGTCGTCTACTCCTTCAAATTCAGGTGGGTGATCAGCGCGTCGCATACACCTGCAAAACCAAACTAGGTAGAGATGTGAGATAGACTACTAGGGCGCGATTGATGTCCTCCCCGGCAACGGCGCCAATTTGTTAATAGGAGGAATGTCGAGTTCTTAAGTTACAAATATGTATGATGTATAAATAAACCGACTCCTAGCCTGTGCAAATAATTACAAGACTTCCTCCCGTTGTAGTGGAAAGGTAGTCAGGATCGATCCACGAGGAGGCGTGTCAGCGGGATCCTAGTAGCGTTGGAAATCTCACGTCTTGTCATCGACCAGAAGCCTCGATTTTGACCTTGGAGCTCGATGTCGACCTCGGTTGTCGATCCTCTCTGCAACAGAAGACCTGCAGAGACAAAAACAAGCAGTCGATATCGACTGAAAAGGGTCGATATCGATGTTAGTCCACGAAATCGACTGGCTCAGAAGTCTGCCAGTCGACACAGAAGGGTCGATTTCGACGTCTGAGGTCGATATCGATGTTTGCAGCAGTGACCCAGGAGTCTCAAGATCGACTCAGAAAACTGTCGATCTATCAGTGTGGTCGATATCGACGTTCGGGGTCAATATCGATATCTTTCCTGCAGTGGGTTAGTTTTTCGTCGGGAAAGAAAGGCCGAAGACTTTAGGATGGATGAAGATGCGATGATCAGAAATAAAACAGGGGTTTCGATGAATTATCTTATGTAAAAGGCAACTCCTAGGATTAGGGTTTACCATAACGTTAACCAATGCATGCGATAAGATAAATAAGATAGACAATTGCGCTATTTCACCCGAGGGACGAGCTTTCGCCGTACACCAACTCTTAGGATTACTCTTGCAAATAAACCTAATTATCTCTATTAATTTTATGTTTATAACTCAAGTTGTTAGCATGAATCCCTTTTCTTTCAATTAGGACTAAACAAAGAATCGTAGGAGATGATATAGACACAACGATATCAACATCTAACACTCACCTCAAGGAGGCATGGCTAACGTCGGGCTCACCCCGACCCTAAGAGCTTTGGGGGACTACTCACTTCTCATCATGGAACTCATCATTGATTGAAAGAAAGAAACTTGCATTAAAAATATAAACTCCGAAGCTTTATAACTCAACGTCGTCTTTCGCAAACGCTAAACCCTAAAACTTCTCTCTAACTCTATTGCTATTGATTGTATTGATTAATGATTGAAATATGATTGAATGCCAGCCCCCTAGGGCTTTATTTATAGGCTATTAATCCTCGATATCCAAGGATTGTAACTTCTATCTAAACTATGAACTCTATCCAAACAATTTGGATAGGTCTTTTATTTTGATAAACCTTAAAGGAAAAGATAACAAACCAGCTGCTAACTATCTAGAAGAACAAGATGATTCGTGGCCTTGATGATAGAATTCCTAATCCGAGTCTCGAAATCGGATTTATCTTCTGTCGAGGTAAGGTCGATATCGACACCAGAGGTCGATATCGATGTTTGTGTTTCTGCTCGACTTGTCCAGCTCCAGTCGATGTCTATGTTGAGGTCGATATCGATGTAGTATGTCGATATCGATGTCTTCTTAGTTGGTCTGTGTGGTCTATCTCGACACTCAGAAGGTGTGTCGACAACTATGGTCGATATCGATGTCTTTAGTTCGATATCGACCTCTGCTCAACTTCACTTGGCTTCTTCGTTTTGACTCCGATTTCCCCCGAATTCCTGCGTGGTTAGCTCAAAACTCGTGCAGACTCTATTTCTTGTAATTTAGCCCATTCTTACACAAGTTTATATTCTTTTGAACATTTTCTTTGGAAATCGAATGAAATATGAAGTAAAAAAGATGCAATAAAAAGAGATACAAATATGTACATCAGTCGTTGTCGATGTTCAGAGGTCGATATCGACCTCTGTTTTACTCCTGGAGGATCAGTCGATTTGGAGAGTTTCGACTTGATATGATCAGGTAGATTTCGACCCTCAAAGGTCGATATTGAGGTCTCTTTTCCTTATTTTTCAGCGCTGATGGTGGTCGATTTCGGCTGGGTGTGGTCGATATCGACCTTTGACCTCGATTTTGATGTTTCCTCTCCTCCTCCGTCGACCCCATACTTATGACCTGGCACATAATCTTGAACATTAGTGGTGGATATCGACTTACCTGGGTCGATTTTGATGTTCTGTTGGGCTCATTCGTTCAAGATTGCCACAACTTCCTCCAGTTGGGCTTCTATGGCCCTCTTCTCAAGCTCCTCCGTTGTCATACTTCTTACCTTTGCCTCTCCACATACAATGTAGACACCATTCATGGCTTTTATCTCCATTGCCCCTTGATTTTTCACCGTCTTGTTGAAGGCATACTCAATCACTTCGTCACTAATTGTGAATGAGAGAAATCCTTTCTTCACGCTAATGTTGGCATCGACGGTTGCTAGGAATGGCCTACCTAAAATAATTGGACAAGTAGGGTCCTCCGCTATATCAACAACTAAGAAATCAGCAGGGACAAAGAATTTACCTACTTGTACTGGCACATCCGTCACTATCCCAGTTGGAATCACTACCGTATTGTTAGCCATGTACAATCTTGCATCCACGGGCTCCAGAGGACCTATCTTTACCTTGTGCCAAATGGTTAGTGGCATCATACTAACGCTAGCGCCCAAGTCAACTAAAGCATTCAATTTGAATTGACCCAGACTTATAGTGATAGAAAACTTACATGGGTCCGCCCGCTTTTGTGGTAGCTCCAACCTGTTGCACTCCTCTGCGATCTCAGAGAGCGATCGCTTCTTACCCAAGATGTCTTTAAGGAACCTTACATAAGATGGCATCTCGTGAAGTGACTCTGTGAATGGTATAGAGACATTAAGTCCTTGGAGCATCTTCGCGAACCGCTGGAACTTTTTTTCCGCTGGGTCCTTAATCATTTTTCTAGTTGTGAATGGCAACACCTTTTTCCTTCCCGCGGCTGTAGTTAGGCGTGGCCACGGGTCTGACCCGGCGGGTCGACGGGTTCGACCCGCCGGGTCAAGGGTCGGGGAGGGGTGACCCGAACCCTAACCCGGGAATTCCACGGGTTGGCGGGTTCGGGTCACCCGGCGGGTCAGCGGGTCGGACCCGGCGGGTACCCGGCGGGTCGACCGTTGGAAAGTAGCCGTTGCCCTTTATTTTATTTTTTTGGGTGTTGTTTGGCTTCTTCTAATCCCTCTTAACTTGTAATTAAAGTTATATGTGAAGTTTTTAATTTATTTTATTGAGTTTTTAATTTTTTTGACATTTTAAATTTGATATCTAATGTTTAGGTAATTTTTACTAAGTTGTTAGGTAATTACTAAACAAATTATCTTATACAACACCAATTATAGAATCATTCAAACACAAGTTTATTGTAAACCGACATACGATTACAAGTTCACAAATCACAACTCACATTCACTGACTCACATCACATAAAAACTAAAAACTTAAAACATAAACTTATTACATAACTAAATAACTACACTACTCACTAAATCACTAATTAGGATTAGGACTTAGGAGTTAGGACTTAGGACTTAGGAATACTAGACTAGTTACCACCACTCGAGCCCGATGCGCCATCGTTCTTGATCTTTTCGGGGTGCTTCTTCGTGATATGAAGCTTCAAATTTCCATATCTAAGGTTATTTGTCACCTTGTACTTGTGACCGCAATGACGACAAACGGCTTCGAACTTTCCACCGGCTTGCTCCACCTTCTCGTAATGATCACGGAACAACTCCGCCCGAAGGTTATCACCGGATCTAGTTGCGTCGGACATGATTACGAGCTTATGAAATAAAATGGATAGGTGATTGATGGATTGGATGGGAATATGTGTGATTTGTGACATGAAGAAGTCGTCTATTTATAGCCCGGACCCTAATCTCCCACCAACTAGCCGTTACAACGGCTACATTTTAAAAAAAAAATCAGCCTCCGGTGGGTCAACCCGCCGGGTCACCGGGTTACTAAACCCCGACCCTAACCCTAACCCGCTACCCATCAACCCGGACACGTCGGGTCACGGGTTGACCCGTGACCCGTGGCCACGCCTAGCTGTAGTAAGGTCGACATCGACATCAGTAGGGTCGATATCGACTGGAGGAGTCGATTTCTGTGGTGACGCTGCATCAGGGTCGACATCGACTGGAAGGTCGACATCGACGTTACCTTGGTCGATATCAACAGGGGGGTCGATATCAATGTCTGTTCTGGCTCCTTCTCCTCCGTTTTTTGCTCGGGCGTTTGTAATTGACGCCCACTCCTTAGGTTCACCGCTGCAATATGACCAGTGGTTTTGCCTTTTTGGTTGGGCACAGTGGATCCAGGGAATGATCCTGACGCTTTGGGTATTGTTTCCGCCAATTGACTCATTTGAGTCTCCATGTTGCGCTTCCAAACGTCGATCTCCCCAAGTCTAGAATTGCTGCCCTGCAGCTGAGTATGGATGGAGTTGTTGGCTTGTTTGAACTCAGCGTGATTCCTCCGCATCTCATCAAGAATGATTTGCAGGTCATCCTTCCTTGTCTCTCGCTCAGGGTGCCCTGGTGCTCTATATGGTGGGGGATCCCTTTGTTGATAGAACCTTTGATCACCCTAATATTGTTGATTGCCCCCTCCACAGGAGCCTCTCGTCCACTTAGCCTCCTCATGTTGTTCCGCCATGGATACTTGCTCAGTATGTGGACAGACACTAGTGTTATGCCTTGTTAAGCCACACTCTTGACAAGTTTGATTATTGCTCAGGAACCTGACTTGCTTTTGAAGGCGGCGTGTTTGATCGTTATGGAATTGTTGACATACATCAGGATCTATCTCCCTTGGAGGCTCATATAGGGGCATAGATGGGGCAGGCCTTGCGTCATAGGCTGCAGCAGCCCCATAAGTGTTGTCAAAGTTCACGAGCCTCTCAATGGTCTCCCATGCCTCCATTGGTGTAAGCTCAATGTACCAATAGGAGGTATATGAATTGATCCTCTCCTTATTCGGTGCATCAAGGGCGTTGTAAAAGATCTCCTGGATGACATATGGAAGTCGCACATGCATCGGGCATGATCTCAGCAAGTCTTTAAATCGCTCCCACGCCTGTGCTAGGGTTTCACCTGGCTTTTGTTTGAAAGCCGTAATCCTTTGTCGCAACATCGCCGTTTTAGAAGGTGGGAAGAATTTGTTCAAGAATGCATCTTTCACCTCCGCCCATGTCCTCAGCGAGCGTGGAGCCAAACTTTCAAGCCACTGTAATGCCTTCCCTGCCAAAGACCATCGAAAAGATTTTAATCGCACATACTCTAAATTTACTCCATCAGCAATTGTTTCACATAAGTCCATAAAAGTAGAGATGTGTTGCAGGGGGCATTCATTAGGTCTTCCTTCAAAAGTATTTCTTTTTATCTCAGATAGGAAGTTAATTTTTATTTCATAGTTGGAGTGAGGAATTAAAATAGCGGATTCAGGAACATGAAGCGGCGGATGCATGTATCGCATTGCCGTCTGTGGATACTGATTTAGCCGCTCTTGGGCTTGTCTGCACGCATCCTCCTCCCTATCAGCACGGGCTCGCTCAGCAGCAGCGGTAGCCCTTTCAGTAGTGATTGTAGCATTGTGGTCCTCGATTTCCTTCCTCAACCGCTCTATGGTTTCTGCCTACGTTTCGTTGTCAGCCATGATGCGAATTGCTTTATTACGAAGATGGTAGAAACGTTCAGGCTCGTTGGTTGGTTCCAGGATAGGTCTGCGATCAGAACGTCGCATAAACCTACAAAATATGCTCAAAAGATCGTGATTAACTTAGGTGGCGATTGATTGCCTACCCGGCAACGGCGCCAATTTGTTCACTACGGGGGTGGAGTGTAGGAGATTCAAAAAATTTAAAATAAACAATGCACAACTAGGCTAACTCCCTATCGCAAACAAATAATACAAGAATCCCATCCCTTGTAGTAGTAGGGTAATTCAGGATCGAATCCACGAGGAGGTATGTCAGCGCTTCCCTTGTTGTACTCATGATCAAAGCTTTCGACCTCAGAAGACACTCGATATCGAGTAATCTAGTCGATATCGACCTCAGTTCTGGTCGATTTCCTAGCGCAGTTCATGCAGAAGACAAAAGCAGCAGTGTCGACATTGAGTAGAGACCTCGATATCGACGTTAGACCTCGATATCGACCCTTACAGTCGATTTCGACACTTGTCACAGAAGCTGTTTCCGTAACCGATTTGTCGGAAAAGAGTCCGAAGAAAATAGAATGGAAAAGGAGGATGATCAGAAATAAAACTAAGACCTTTATGTTGATTTCAATTAATTATAAGTCTTCCAAAGTCGGGGTTTCATGTCGCAACGATAACAATGCAAGTTTTATGCTAAAGCTATGAAATTTAATGTCTTTCCGTGAAATAACTTTCATTATCAACACTTAGGTGATTAGAGGCTCTCGCATAGTTCCTAAGAGTTACTATCCAATTCATGAGCAATCCAAGTTCACAATATGAGTGGCTTTCGCTTCAATAATGCAAATAATGAATCTCCCTAACTTTTGCAAAGGATCATGCATGGGATAGAAGACGGAATCGCATAAAAGACATACCTTTGATGCACTTACCTCACATTGCTATCGTCGGGCTCACCCCGACCCTAGAAGTGGGTTGACTACTCGCTCCTCATCATGCACATCATCATCATTATTATTGAAAGAAAGATACTTTGAATTAAAACTTCGAAAGAAAGTACAACCGAAAAAGCCACTCCGCTTTCGCTTTACAAACTCCACTCGACCTTCTCTTTCTCTCTAACTCGTCACTACTATTGAAACTGAAATTCTCTGCGTGTATATGCGTTTGAATAACTAAAATTGAATGCCTAAACACAGTCCTATTGGCCTCTATTTATAGATGTCGATAAAGACTCAAAACTTTATCTTTATTCTCTAAGATAAAACTTAAATAAAAGTAAAAACTAAAACTCATATGGTGAATCAGCCTTCTCATGATAGATCTGGTGTTGATGATAAGAAATCTCGACTTTTGAATAGACGTGCAAGCTTTGGATAGATTTCTATCAAAAATCTGAGTCGGATTCCTCTGCTGGCATGGTTGATATCGACCTTGAACATCGATATCGACCCCTTCAAAACTTTATCTTGAGCTCTCCTTCTCCTACTCGAACTGGCACTCGATTTCTATCATTTAGCTTGATCTGGCAACATCGATATCGACCTCCAGACGTCGATATCGACCTTCCTGTGTCGACATGCTCTGCTTCATTTCCTCCTCGATTCCTATCTCTCTGATGCACTCGATGTCGAGGTCCTCAGTCGATTTCGACCTCTTCAGAAGACTTTGAGTTCTTTTTCCGCTCTTCCAGATTTGTCCATTTTGATCCTGTTTTCTACGAAATCACATAGAAACTTGTGCAGACCCATATATTTGACATTTAAGCTTAAACTACACTAATCCCATGTTTTCCCATTAATATGCATGCAAAAGACGATAAAATGGACTTTTATGTGCATAGAAAATATGGCCATTTGCGTGCACATCAATAGGCCCAAGCCTGACCCCTCTTGCCTTTTTTTAAACCCCGATCCAACCCTTTCCTTCCCTTCTAACCCTACCTCTCATCTTTCACCATCAAGACCCTTTTCTTCAACCTCCAACTTACCTCCCTATCTTCATCAACCACCTCCTTCTCCAAACCATTGTCCCCGCCATTGTTCTTCAAGATCCCAACTATTCCAATCGCATGATTCACTTCCCATTGCTCTCTACCCCACATTCCCTTCCAATTCAACCCCACTTACTAAGATCGCCCACTAACCGGCCGAGATTCACACCCTCGAGACCACCGAGGTCGGAGGGAGGGGTATGGAGGAGAAAACGCAGCCCCCAACTTCAGATTGCCGAACCCACAAATTAAAGGCAGCGACTGCCCCAACAGGCAGCGGTCACTGCAACATTCTCAACAAAAAGTGTAGCGACTGCCGCATCTGTGTAGCGGCCACTGCATCTTCCTCTTCATCATATCCAAGTTCACCTTTGTGGTTTTTTATGTGATATCGTGTGGTTTGTGTGGGTTTTGTTGGTCGATTGCCTATTTAGAAGTTGAAGTGAGTATGGTGAGACAACTAAGGTGATTATATAGGAGTCCGAGAGTTGTTTGGGAAGGATTTACAAAGAAAAATATCATTCAAATGAAATTCTTTTATGTTAGGATGTTGCTCACATTGAGAATGTTTGGGTGTACACAAGAGATACTCACACATGAGGATTTGAGCAACTTTATTCATTTGAGTGCCCCCACCTATCTTGAGCTGGTTAAAGAATTTCTAGAAACCCTGACTCTCTATGATGATTATATTACGTTCCATCTGTTGGACCACGGGTATTCCCTTACAACTGCTGAGCGGAGAGATAATTTTGGCATCTCTGAGGTGCCTACTGAGGATTGGAAGGATTAAGGTAATGATGAGCTCACCCATGATTTTTGGTATGCTGCCAAATTAGAGGTGTTTGTTGGACACAAAGGAGAGTACAACTACAAGTTTGTCCATTCTTGTCTGCGCCTGGCTCACAAGGTCCTAGCCATGTCATTCATTGGTCAGGGTGAGGTGAACAAGGTGCCAACTGTTGATCTTTCTTGGCTCTAGTGTCTTTCGGCAAAGATTGTTGTCATTCCTGATTTGGTTGGCTTATTTTTGGAGAGGTGCAAGAGGATTGTGGTAAATAAGATAAGGAGGTTTGGTCTGGGCGACATGATTAGTTTCATTGCCCGATGATTTATTGATCTGACATATGTAGGAGAGCCTATGATTGGAGAGTTCTCCTACACAATGGAGCAGCTACAGAGAACCTATCTGCTAGAAGGTTCAGGTTCTGTTGAATTGGGCTACATATGGAAGGCTAGGCCACAAGGGATCCACAAATTGAGATTGCATAGGGACCTTCATTATGGTACCAATGTCACTGCCTTCTACATCGAAGGCAATGAGGAGGATGCATCTGATGATGAGGCCGATGATGATGATGAGGATGCAGATGCACGAACTGAGCAAGCTTACTCCACTGGTCACCATATTCATGACTATCAGGGTGGGGGTAGCCAGTATGCTATAGGCCCTTCTGTCGGGCCTAGTTCTTTGTATGATGAGTATTCCTAGTGCGAGGGCATGTTTGCTCAGATGCAACAATTATCTGTCCGCCAAGACTCTTTTCAGTATGATCTCAGCGACGTAGGTTGCAATGTTCGCGAGATGGCTTCTACTTTCGATGAGATGCAGAGGTAGCAGGAGTACTACTTTAGCATGGGTTGGCCGCAATATCCACCCTACCAGCCTTCGCCTCAGTAAGTGGTTAGTTTCTTTTTCCCTCACCTTGCTTACTTTGTTTAATTTTGTTGTCTTTGGTGTTTCATTGAGGACAATGAAAGCTTTAAGTATGGGGGAGGTAATTTAGTGTATATATTTTATTCATATTTCATTAAGTAGGTCATATTTAAATTTAGTTTCATGTTAGTTTGTTTCATATTTAGTTTTCTTTATCATGCATCATGTTTATGTTTATGTTGTTTATATTCAAAAATGAAAAAAATATGGAAAATGTCAAAAATCCAAAAAAATATCATGCATTGCATATATAAGTTATTATACAAACATCCATCTATCTTACTTTGTCCTCAATTTCATTTTTAGCAGAATCATATAAATCCCATGGAATTCTGGATGAATTCGCCCTGTCTATGTTACTTGATTTTTATGTGCATCATGATTTGGCAATCATAATTAAGCTTGTATGATCTAAGTTCCTAGGCATGATTGAAATCCAACAAAAACTTGTCCTTGTGAGATGTTTTAGCCTAATAGGGATTACATTCATATTCCCTCTACTTTTGTTATGTGAATTACTCTTCTTATGCATTTACCTATGAGTATTGACATGGTTATTATTATTGAGACCGATTGAAATACATGATCATTCCTTATGAGTTTCATATGATAGAGACACCTTTTAGCCATATTTATCCATATCTACCTTACATTATGTCTTTGCTTGAAGCCGATTTGTGCCTTTAACCTTTTCTTTTTAAGCTCCAAAAAATTCATGCATTCCTTGCCTATGATAAGCCTGACCCATCCGAGAGTTAGAATTTAGATTTGGTTATGGATTGATCATTTTATGTTGGGAAAGAAAAGCTATGGTGTGCTTAGTGTCAAGAGTTTCAAGATAAAAGATGTAATGTTATGTGGAGTCTTCATTACATCCCCAACGAATGGAGTCTTCTTTGAAGATTTCCATTGAGTGAAAGTCCTTTTAATGATGCTCATTGGCTTTGATGTATTCGGTGGAGATATTGTTATATAAGTGTCAATGCTTGGGATTTATGTTTGCATACAGAATGGAGTTGAGAGTTATGCTTAAAGCCTAAACATATGAGAGCGAGAGAAACACATTATTTCCCTATGAGGTTGGATGAATAGGCATGCAAGCTACATGCTCATGCAAGTACATGCTAGGATGTTTGTTTGCCTTTTTTTTTTAATCTTTGCACTTGTTATGATATTGTTTTTTTATAGGGGTGAGATATGAGGGCATGGAATTTTTTTTTGGAGTTGTTTTAGAGTTATCTTGGATGTTTTAAGAATCTAAGTTCCCATAATTAAAAGCACCATATGACCAAAATAATTCCCTGCCTTTATGTTTTTACCAAGCCTCATTACAACCTCTTCGATTGGAGTCTTCTTTGAAGATTTCCATTGAGCAAAAGTTCTCTTCATGATACTTTTGGATTTGATGTATTCGATGGAGATATTTTTATATAAGTGTCAATGCTTAAGATTGATGTTTGCATAAAGAATGGAGTTGAGAGTTATGCTTAGCCTAAACACATAAGAGCGAGAGAAACACATTATTTCTCTGTGAGGTTGGATGAATAGGCATGTGGGCTACTTGATCATGCAAGTACATGCTAGGATGTTTGTTTACCTTATTTATGTTTGCATTTGTTATGATAATTTTTTTGATAGGGGTGAGACACGAAGGAATTTCCTATGGGATGCGTTGATTCATGTTTATTCTATCATTGCTTGAGGACAAGAAAAAGCTTAAGTGTGGGGGAGTTTGATAATGCATATTTTAGATAGGCATTATAGATAGTTTTAGGCTAGTTAGGATGCATTTGGTTCATGTTTTGGAGTTAAATTGCATTCTATGCTTTATCTTGGAAGAGTTTGGATTTTGCGTAATTTGTGATTTATATTGCAGAGATAGTGATTCGAACATCATAAAAGGATGTAACGGTCTTAGAGCTAGAGATACGAAGTTCAAATCACTAGAAGAAAGAAGAGAAGAAACCAGACCTGATGCAGCGGGCAGGAAGAAGCCAGGCGGCAACCAGGATGCAGCGGCCGCTACATACAAGCAGCGGCCACCATTGGCACTTAGCAGAAATCAAGAAGAAGCACAGGCGGTGACTGTTGCATGCTAGACAGCGGTTGCCGCATCTTTCATATGCAAAACCAAAGTCGTTTTATTTTTTAAAAAACCTAATTTTATTATTTTGGCCGATTTTGGAGTTATATATTACGAGGGATTAGCCCTAGTTTTATCTATCTGTTACTCTATTCATCGTTCAATAGACAATTGAGATTGAGAGCAATGTACGCCATGAGTAACTAAACTCCTATTGTTCTATCTACTGTTTGATTCTTTATTTGATTTGAATTGTGAGTTTCTGAATCTAGCTTGTTTCTTAATTTTTACATTGAATATTTTAACTTCTTTGCGCTTGATTCTTGATTGTCTTGCTCTATCTTGTTTGGCCAACTTGTTGGAAGCAATTCAGTTGCTAGGGTTTTGTAGATTCCTAATTGCGACCCATAACCCAAGTAGCAAACTTATCTCTTTAGGGCTCGTTGACCTAAGTGGATAGGTAGGAAGTTAGATGTGTGTGAAATCCCTTTTTAGGGGTTCTAGATACCTTGGCTAATCTCTGAACTTAAGGCTATTGATTGGTTAAATCCTCTTATGGGGAACTCAAGAAATAAGGGTTTCTAGGACTCGTTGGTCTAGAGACTAAATTGGGTTGGGACAAGGGCATTCATAGAATCATAAAAGGGCAAGTGAAGGTTACAAGGACCAATTCAACCAAATAGAGTGGATAATTATAGGTAGGACTATTTCTCTATATTGTTTGAATCAAGTTTTTTTATTATTGCTTTAATTTTTCAACTTTGATAAAAGGAGATCTTTTGCATTCGAAAACAAACCCCCCTTTTGGTTACTTGATAATGCATTTTTTATATAGGCATTATAGATAGGTCTTATTTCATTTAGATAGTCATATTGCATATGTTTTGTGTTAGTTACATGGTTTTACATTTGGAGTATTCGAGTTCGGAATCTACGCTATTTTTTGTTTTTTCTGCAGTTTTACAGTTTGAGCTTGAATGCAGGCTTGGGAGACTGAGGAAGGATGATTTTAGAGCATTATAGAGTCCAAGGGAAGAGCATCAAGGGAGCTAAGGAACATAGCGTTGAAGACATAAGAAGAATCAAGATATTGGAAAAGCAGCGCCTACCGCTATTTCACCGGCGCCCGCCGGTCTTGCGCAATCAGAATATTCGATTCGTCCGAAGTTCTTCCTATTAATTTATTATTATTTTATTTCCTAGGGTTTTCCTATGATGTTACTTTAGGCTTTTTACAGACCTTGTTCATTGTGGATTGTGTGGGAAAACAATAAGAGAAAGAGAGACAATTAGGTTTACGTTGACTAGCTATGAGTTGCTAAACTCATAGTTTCGCTTGCAATTCGAAGACATGATTGGATGAATTGTGAGGATTTGATTTCTTATTCGTTATTCTTTGGTTATTTATCATCCTTTTTCTATATTGCTTGATATTTGAATATGTTCTTTCTATGACTGATCATCTAGATAGAAACTATAATTCCGCTAGCAATTCCTATCTCTAGATTGATTTCTTTGTAGCAAGCAGGGTAATCGATGACGTAAATTTAGATTATTCTGCAGGATGATGACTAATATTGCTATTAGGTCATGGACTTAGGGAAACCAATTCTACTCTGGAATGTTACATAAGTAAGTGATTTCTCTTGCGAGGGGTCTACAAAAGCCAAGTCGGGTATAACTTTAAGAATATTAATGAAATCTTTCCGAGGACCATGAATTCCAAACCATTGTTGAGAGTTGCAGGTGAAGCATTTTCCATCATTTTTATCAACTTATAATTATTATTCTTTGCATCTTTAGTTTATTTCAATTTCATACTACAATCTTATTGCCTTTAGTTTAGAGAGTCTTCTTAAGAACTACGAATTAGTCTTCTCTGTGGGATCGAATCCTTACTTGTCTGCTATACTAATCTTTAATTTAGCATTGAGTTAGGATATTCTATATTTGGGGGACCAGGACCAACGACATATTGTTCGTTAAGGGGAGGGGATCGTGGTATTCAAATAAATATAATTCACAACTATGCTAATTCCATGTCCCAAACAAATAATAAAAGAATCCCTCTCGATGTAGTGGTAGGGTAATTCAGGATTGAATCCACGAGGAGGTGTGTTAGCGCTTCCCTTCTTGAAATCACGATTAAACTTTCGACCTCAGAAGACACTCGATATCGATGTGTCTGGTCGATATCGACCTCAGTTCTGGTCGATTTCCAGTAGAGTTCCTGCATAAGACAAAAGCAGCAAAGATCGACGTCGAGTTTGACCTCAATATCGACGTTAGACCTCGATATCGACCTTTACAGTCGATTCCGATGTTTGTCACAGAAACTGTTTTGCGTAACCTATGTGTCGGAAAAGTGTCCGAAGAACGTAGAATGGTAAAGAAGGATGATCAGAAATCAAAACTTAAACTTTTATATGAATTCAATTAACTAAAAGCTTCCAAAGTCGGGGTTTCATGCCACAACGATAACAATGCAAGTTTTATGCTAAAGTTATGAAATTTAATGCCTTTCCGTCAAATAACTTTCGTTACCAACACTTAGGTGATTAGAGGCTCTCGCATAGTTCCTAAGAGTTACTATCCAATTCATAAGTAATCCAAGTTCGTAATATGAGTGGCTTTCGCTTCAATAATGCAAATAATGAATCTCCCTAACTTTCACAAAGGATCATGCATAGGATAGAAGACGGAATTGCATAAAAGTCATACCTTTGATGCACTTACCCTATATCGCTATCGTCGGGCTCACCCTGACCCTATAAGTGGGTTGACTACTCGCTTCTTATCATGCAACTCATCATCATTATTGAAAGAAAACTACCTTCTATTTACAAAAGAAAGAAATTACAACCGAACCAAGCCAAATCTCTGCTCTCGCTTCTCTCCAACCTCAATTCGGCTCTCCTCTCTCTCTCTCTTTCTACAAATTCTCTGCGCTATTATGTTTGAATAACTGAAATTGGATGTAATTGAATGCCTAAACTCAGCCCTAACGGTCTGTAGATATAGATATCGAACTTTGCTATCCAAAGACTCAAAACTTTATCTTTATTCTCTAAGATAAAACTTAAATAAGTAAAAACTAAAAGTTCTATGGTAAAACTACTCATGTGATAGCTCTAACGTTGAAGATAAGAAATCTCGACTTTTGGATAGACGTGCAAGCTTCGGATAGAATTCTATCAAAATCTGAGTCGGATTCCTCTGCTGGGCAACATCGATATCGACCTTCAAACGTCGATATCGACCTCTGTAAAACTTTATCTCGAGCTCTCCTTCCTCCACTCGGATTAGCACTCGACTTCTATCATTTATCTCGATATAGGCACTCGATATCGACCATCAATCCTCGATATCAACCTCTCTGGTGTCGACATGCTTTGTTCCCTTCTTGCTCGATTCCTGCCTCACTGCTGCACTCGATGTCGAGCTCCTTCAGTCTATTTTGACCTCTTCAGAAGACTTCGAGTTCTTTTTTCACTCTTCCAAATCTGTCCATTTTTATCCTATTTTCTGCGAAATCACATAGAAACTCGTGCAGACCCATATATTTGACATTTAAGCGTAAACTACACTAATCCCATGTTTTCCTACTAATATGCATGCAATAGACGATAAAATGTACTTAAATGTGCATAGAAAATATGGCAATTTGCGCGCACATCACATATTTACACCTGGTAAAAACAGCCCACTAAATCTTGGCACCGTTGCTGGGGAAGTCTAGTATTCGTGTTCTTTTGTTTATTTTCTTTTGTTTATCTTTTGTTTATTTCAATTTAGTTTTATTTCTTATTTTCTTTTAGGTCTGACCTACTCTGTATGGTCCAGACCGTTGTACTAATTCATCATCTTTGTCTTTTGATCCTGAGATTAAAAGGTCTCTATCCAGGTTGAGAAGGAAACTTGATTTTAATCAAGAAGAGAAGATGGATGATAATAACAATAATGAAGGCAACGTTGAAAATCCACCAAGAAGAACCTTGAGAAGCTTAAAGGAGCCAAAATCTGAATGCACAACCCCTTGCAATCAGGCTTCCTGCTCTCCCTGAAGGTTCTAGATTTTAGTATAAATCCAATTGGTCTAATGCTTTACCTATTTTTCATGGCAGGTCTAGAGAAGAGCCAAACAAACATCTTGCAGAGTTTTCTAGTATATGCGATAGATTGAGACCTCAAGGCCTGATAGATGACTAATAGATGCTTAGAGTGTTTCCATTTACTCTAAAGATGCAACAAGTGATTGACTATATTATCTTCCACCTGAGAGCATCACTACTTAGGTTGGATTGAAGAAGGCTTTCCCGCAGAAATACTTTCCATCTCCTCGCCTCAGCAAACTCAAGAAGGAGCTGTCTAGTATTGAGATATCACCTATTGAGAGCCTATATGAGTATGTTGAGAGATTCAAGAAGCTCAAAGGAAGTTGACCGCAACATGGTTTACCAGAGGATGATCTAGTCCTCTACCTCTATAAAGGCTTGCTTGATAGAGAGCGAAGTGTCATCAATGCTAAAAGCAGAGGAGATGTCTTAGACAAGACACCTGAGAAAGCAATGCAAAATTTTGAAGATCTAGCCAATGCTTCACAACAATATGGGAGACACCAAGGTGTTAGAGGAGTTCATAGATTGGACAACTTTGGAGACAATCGCAGAGATGATCTTGACAAGCTCACTGAGATAATCAAGAACATGGCTATGAAGATAAATCGGACACAACAGCCTAAACCCTGCGGAGTCTGATGCAGAGATCCAAATCATCCTAATGATAAGTGCCCATTGATTCAAGAAGAGGTTGTTGATGTCAATGCAATGGATTATGGACCTCGCCAAAACTTTGGCAATAATTTCTTTAATTCAAATTATAATTCAAATTGTCAAAGTGGTTTCAATGGCAGGGGCCGGCAGCAACAAGTACCATATCAAGGTAGGGGCCAATTTGAGAATCGCTTAAGGAATCCTCCACAGGACGATAGAGAAAAGACTTTGAGGTTTTTATTGGACAAAATGAGTGTACAAGAATAACTATTGAGCCAAATGGCCAAAGAGATTGGAGAAATCAAAGCTAAGAATTTAGGTAAGCTACCATCACAAGTGGTGGTTAATCTAGAGGAGAATGTAAGTGCCATGATCCTTAGAGGATAAAAAGAGATTAAATTTACCACACCAAAAATTAAAGAGAGGCCAAAGAAGGTGATAGATGTGGAGAATGATGAACAAGGAATCTCGGATTTTGAAACACCGTTTAACAGCGCCCGCCGCACCCTACAGAAACTGATCTGATTGATGATCATCGTCCTCCCACATCTTCAAAAAAGTGGTCCCTTGAGGTTTATAGGCCTGAACAACCCTTTCCTCATGCCTTAAGAGCTGATAGGAAGTGGGAAGATGAGCAAATCTTGTACGATACCTTTGCACATTGTGAGGTAAACATTCCACTTTTGAATTTGATTAAATTTGTATCTTGCTATGCTATGTTTTTTAAGGAGTTATGCATGATGAAAAGAAAGAAAAGGAAAGGTAAGAAGGAAAAGGTGAGCTTAAATGAAAATGTTTTTGCCATGCTATAAAAAAGAATGCCTGAGAAATTCGGAGACCCAAGTATGTTGACCATTCCATGGGTGATTGGAAATACTAGGTTCATTAGAGCTATGTTGGATTTAGGTGCTTCAATCAATGTGATGTCTTATAGCCTATACAAGTTATTGGGTCTAAATGCTATGATAGAAACAGGTGTGATAGTACAACTCGCTGATCTATCCCAGATCAAGCCTAAGGGAGTTGTTGAGGATGTTTTAGTTAAGTTGATGAATTAATCTTTCATTCTGATTTCTTTGTATTAGATATGGAGCAAGGAACGCCTGATACTTCGATCATCTTAGGAAGGCCATTCCTTAGAATGGCCAAGATAAAGATTGATTGCTGCGAAGGGTCCCTAACCATGGAGTTTGATGGTAGAAAGATTGAGTTTTCTATTTATGATCCTATAAAACTTTTTCCTAAGAATTATTTGGATACTTTTAATGCTAATGAGGTTGAGTGCAGGAATGAGTTGAAAGAGTTGTTAGAAGTTCCTAAGGATAAAGATTTACTTGATGTTGAATCTTCTAACAATTTGAATTTTGTTGTAGGGAAAGAAGAGCCTAAAATGGAGTTTGAAAGTATGATTAATCCAAATAAGACCATTCTTTTACCCTATGATGAGCTAGTTGCTAAGAATGTGGAGGTTTTTGCAATTTCAGGACAACCTCCAGGAGGAGTTCAATTCAAAGAAAAGAAATTGATGAAGAAATGGATGAATGTTTGGATAGGGCATTACATCTTCCCAAGGTGCCATCACTTGTCAAGAAAAGGTCAAGTATAGAGGACCCTGGTGGAGTCACTTAATTCAAGAAAGTAACACGTCGAGCCAAAGACGTAAATCAAAAGCGCTTCTTGGGAGGCAACCCAAGGTAAGTAGGTAGTTTTTTTATTCTTGCAATTGTTTTTCAATTCAATAAAGTAGGATGAGTCCATTTTCTATATTGTTGCAAGATTTTGGGTGAGAACTAACTTGTAGGAGAGTTTGAACTAAGAAAAAAATGGAAGCTCATGAAGTTGAGAAACTTGCAAGATCGATGAGTAAAGAAGGCTTTAAAAGTGTATACAAACAAGGAGAGGTGCCATTATGTAATCTTTTCATAGAATGGCATGCCAATTTAAGGAAGAAAAATCTGACCCTATAAGCACTGAGAAACTTATGACACCCGCCCTCAATACCATTGTGAAGAAGGAATATGTCCAAGACACGGATAGCGAGGGAGCACTAAAAGAAGGAGAAGAAAGTTGGGCCATCGACACAGAACCTCATGAGTCGATGCATGACGAACCATTTTTTTTGGCTCCTACTCCACTCAAAGAAGTTAGTGCCACCCCACCTCTTGAGAAGTCACCCCAGGAACCGTTCTCTGTGGCTTCTGCACAAGAAATGGTTAAAGTCTTCACCCTAGAGGAGGTTGGTAAACATGAAGACCCCTGGAGTCACTACTTCGACAGGCCGCCAGCAGAACTTTGTTGGTGGTATTACATACCCGCGAGGAATAATCAAGCTCATTAAGGTAAGAGAGAGCTAAGAAACTCATATCCTATATCTTTAAACAACTATTTTTCCTAACCCTAGTGTGCACTCAAACCGTCGAGTCTTAGACGATAAACGAAGACGCTTCTTGGGAGGCAACTCGAGGTAAGTTCCCTTGCATCTCATCAATTTAATTTTTTGTTAAGCATGTTTATTTATGTCTTGCATTTAGAATAACTTTCATCTAGGATAGAGATTCTATTTCGAATGGTATGTCGAGCTAAAAATGCAGGAAAAGAATAAAAAGAGATAAAAACAACGAAAAAGAGGTTTAGAAGGGTCAAGACAAGGTTGACGAAACAAAACATCAAGGATCACAGAATCTGCTGGCGATCCGCTAGGGCCAGCTGCTAGCAAATCCTAACTGCACCCACTGAGAACAAGAGTGTCCGGTCCACCAGAGACCCGCTGCCACCCGCTAGCAGCGGACCACCAGTGGACTCAGCCTCGAACCAACTTCGTGAAATCGATTGTGGGCCCCACTCATGAGACCCACTTTGACCTACATTTTTTGCTACCTTATTTTATTTACCTTTTCCTATATTTTTACTACCCTCCAAATTAATTTACTTTACCCTTCTATTTCAACAATCACCACCACCTTCCCACATCATCATCTTCATCACCCTCCTATGCCACCATCACCATTGGAGACTTCAAGCTTTCAAACCTCATACCTCCCCTCAAGCTTCATCTGAGAGCCAAAATAGAGAACTGAGTCCATATTCTAACTCCTCACACTCCGATCTACACAACCATACCATTTTCTTCCCATTCTACCCACCCTTCAACCACCACATTCATCCCAAACAATCCAAAACTCACCCTTTTCACCACCATCACGTAGATCGGATCCATTGGAGAAGGTTTCGTGAATGAAATTTTTGATTCCCCTGCTCGTGAAACTATCCCGCGACCAACCCACTGCCACTAGGAGAAGACCACCCCACTCCCTGCCACCCGATACCTGTTGCTGCCAGTGGACCATGTGGGAACAGTTGGGCTGAGCTTTGTTTGTGATTTGTGAAAAGTCATCAATCCTTTTGTCTGAAATCATAAATGTTAAGTGTGAGAATTACTAAGAGCATCACTCGGGCTTAGGGTGCGCGGGGGGCACGGCTCATGTGATCGGCCTAAGTAATTCTAAGATTTTAAGGGGAAAGGAAATCATGAGAAAAGACCCATGCAATAGTCTCAACATCGACAAAGTTGGTCTCGAGCTTATTCGGACGTTTTCCATAAAAGTAAGCAATAGGGATATGCTCAGCACTTGATCTGATATGGTTATGATGGAGTTTTGATCACTTATAGTGAGTTAAACCAATATCTCATAATTTGTAAAGGAAGATATTAAGCTCTAAATCTTTGAAGCAAAATTTGAGAGTTAACCGAGCTTCGGAACTCCAGAAATTACTTAGCTCTAATTTTGAGCTTGATTAGCGTTTTTGCTTCATTGAAGCTTTAGCTTAGTCATTTTAGTTGCATGGTAGCTACACTCAGCTTCGTATAAATGTCACGCACATTTTATATTTTATGAGTGACCTAGCTCCACCATGCTAGCTTGTCCTTAATTGGGTCGTTTCTTATTGGGCCTTTATTGGGCCAGCGGTTGGGGTAGTTATTGGGAGGTAACCACCCAACCACCATAACTACCATAACCACCAATAACTACCAATAATTACCCATAACCACCCAAAAACTACCACCCCGTTTTACCTATAAAAGGCCTTTGTTATCCACTTGGAATGACATGAGTTTTTCCGATATCTCTTTCAATCGAAAGAACAGACACTTGAAACACAAACAAGGTATGTATATATGCAATAATGAAATTGGATGCCACCTTTTATTGTATAGAAAACATCTTATCCCAAAACGTTATTGTAGTGCAACCCTTTGGCATAAATAGGGGCAATAAATGTTGAAGGAAAACTCAATTTATTTGAGTGACTCGTTTGCCATTATCCAAGACATTTTATATATCTTTTCTAAAGGGCTTAAACACTTAGTTTTGTCACCTAAAAGAATTCGGTGGAGATTGCCTTTTTGGCCTACTCCCTCGGGATTACCTTTCGAGGTCTACCCATAAGATTACCCTTTTTGGGTCTACTCAAATTGTCTTGATTATCCATAAGGATCTAAAAGAACCGAATTTACGTTCAACCCATTAAAACAACATTACCTAAAACTAACAAGCTTCGCGAGGTACCCACTGACACCTCCTCTAACATGATGCCACCCACTAATACTCGCTGCCAGTGGATACAGCCACCCTTCCAGTAGATCCTGCATTTTGTCTTCAACCTTCTCAGCTTCGATTTTGTCAGATCTTTTGTTAGTCCTCGATCCTAATCGCTATATGTTGAGATGGCTGCTTTCGATATGGATATGTCGGATGGGTTAAATGTGAGACAACAATATAAATGGGAATGGTTGGGTAGTGGTCGGTTTGTTTCGACGAAATTCTTTGATTTAGATGCTTTGAGATCATTGGATTTGGAGGTGGAAGTTTGATATATACTCATCTTACCTTAGTTTGTCCTCTAAATCACTTTTATGAGCTTTAATGCATATATCTCACAATTTGATTGAATCGCTCAATTTTATCACATATTAAAATGATTTTTAATTGGAACATGATTAGAGAATTTAATTGAGCATGTACGATCTAAGTTCCTAGCCATGATTAAAATCCAACAAATAATTGTCCAAGTGAGAATTTTTAGCCTTATAGGGATATTCTTATATTCCCTCTGCTTTTGTTAGGTAATTTACTCATCATATGCAATTACCTCTTAGTATTGACATGGTTATCTATTTTTTAGGCCAATTATATACATGTTTATTGCTTATAAGTTTAATATGTTAGAGCACCTTTTAGCCATATTTATCCATATTCACCCTACATTATACCTCTGCTTGAAGCCAATTTTGAGTCTTAGCCTTTTCTTTGAAGCTCCACAAAATATATTATACCCATAAACGATAATAAGCATGACCCCTCCGGGAATTAGGATTAGAGGTTGTAATGGATTTATCATTTAGGGAGTAGAAAGCTATGGTCTATGCATTAATGTTGAAAAGGTTTCAAGGAAGATGTAATGTTATATGTTTTATTTCCTCAGATTGTACTTCATAGGTGACTCTAAAGAAAACAAAAAAAAATAGCAAAAGAAAAGGAAAAAGGAAAAAAATCAAAAAAAAGGAAAAAGAAAGAAAAAAGTATTATTGCAATAAAGAGCCTTAATTCATTTTTATATATGAGAATTGGATAAGTTGCATGGTTAAGAGAGTTGTGCTTTATTATTGTGAAAGCTTGACATATTTTTGATTTGCTTGGGTGAATGTTGGAAAGTAGGAATCTTAGTTCCCGAAATTGAAAGCACCACATAGCCAAAATAATTCCTTGCCCTTACTTTCACACCAAGCCTCATCACAACCCCGCCGAATGGAGTGTTCTTTGAAGTCTTCCATTGAGCGAAAGACCTCTTGATGTTACTTATATGCTTTGACATATCTGGTGGAGAATTTTTTATATAAATGTCAATGCTTATGTAGCTTTTTGCATAATGAATGAGTTGAGAGTTGTTCTTAAAAGCCTAAACACATGAGAGCGAGAGCAACACATTTTCCCTGTGAGGTTGGATGGATAAGCATGTTGGCTACTTGATCACTCATATACTTGCTAAGATGTTTGTTCTCTCATTCATGATTCCTACTTTGCGATGTTTTTTTATGGAATTATAACATGAAGATCTTATTTGTGGGATGATTAACTATATTTGGTTTTCATTGCTTGAGGAAAAGCAAACGGTAAGTGTGGGGGTATTTGATGATGCATAGTTTGACATACACAATAGGCTTGTTTTAGGCTCATTTGCACGACGTTATATCCCTAATATTAATAATTAATTGCATAATCTATGCTTAATTGTGGAAAGAGTTGGAAAGTACGCTATTCTGGTATTCTTGTGCAGATTCAGAGATTCGACATAACAAAAGATAAGACAAGGAAGCCAAGAGACAAGTCGAGGGAGGAAATATCAAAGAGGAAGTGAAGCAAAGGCCAAGAGAATCAAAGATGAGGCAACGAAGAAAGGAATGAAGGAAGGAAGCCCAAGCTTCTACTTGTCTGCAAGGAGCCGCCACCATCGGATTAATCCGCTAGCACCTGCCCGAGTAGTCGTGTCTGCGAGCACCAAGTCACCTGTATTCACTTCCAACGGATCCAATTGGATAGGTAGCGGATACTCGGTTTCCAAAAGAGCTTGTTCGCGTCCGTCGAAGCCGAGCAGTGCCCGCCGCCAAATACTAATATGCATCCGTTAGTGGGCTGAATCTAGGGTTCGACAACCCATCATACCCCTACAAATAGACCTCTAGACTTGGGATTTTTTTATCATTCATCAACACAATTTAGACATTCATTATCCTCTCTCTTTTAGGGTTTTGCCTCCCTTGTGGAGCAAAAACCCTAGAATTTCTCTTTTCTTTTATGTTTTGCTTGAAGATAGCCATGCTATGCTAATCTTCCACTCATCTGCTTGTCAAGTTATTGGTTTGGTCATCAACTTAATTAGGTTCTTTATATCTTATTATCTCGTTTTCTTTGCGCTTATATGCTTATTATGTTGCATACTTTGTCTTGATTAGATACCTTGACTGAGTTGCATCTAGCCAGGGTTTCGACTACCTTCGCTCCTATGGGTCAAACTTCTATAGTAGCAAACACATCTAATGATAACAGGTTGGAAAACTATTTTGTGTAAGAAATGGGTTGTCAACTAGGTAAAAGGCAAGGGATGGGCTAGGTGATAACTTGTTATAAACCATATGTTATATTATTGAATTGCTAAGGAGACTTGGGACCTAATGCTTCTCGAACCTCATACAAGAGTTTAGGGAGTTGATAATGATCGAATGAGGAAGTTATACAACTCTGTGCACAAACTAATCCCTAGGGTAATAATAAGAACCAAGAATCACCAACCATGTCGAGATAAGTAGATGAAACCGCCTTCAGCATCATATTTATTCTTTGTTACTTTGCTTTCGTGTTCACAAACATCAATCAACTGCTTTGCTTTGTTCTATCTCTTTATTCTGCATAGTTGACAGCAAAACTTACTAAATACACGCTCTTTGTAGCATTGACACCTGTACTTATTCGCTATGCTAATGTTGAGTATTGGTATTTATTTGGCGAGAATCAACGATCGGTTCACCGCTAGTCAGGAGCATAACGAAAATGAAAATTCAGGAGCAAGGTTTGGAGCGAATGAAGAAGAAGATGGAAACGAGATCCTTTTGTCGCTGCTCGCGCTAAGACAAAGTGAATTTTATATGCCCCGGATATTACTTATGGCTTATATCATTTTCAGCGTAAAATACTTATATGACCCAGATATATGGCCAAAAAAACGCTCGAGGTATATAATATGGATCGACTAATAACCCAAAATAATATACCCAGGAGAATTGAGCTATGGTTTATGTCATTTTCAGTGTAAAATACTTATATGGCCCGGATATATGGCCAAAAAATGCTCGAGCTATATTTGTTTTTATAAAAAGAAGTGTATGTTTGGTCATTATACCCCATAAAAAATATCTGGGCTAATATCTCATGAGTTATAATCCCGTTTTTCTACTAGTGTATGTATTGCATCCCATTTTCTACAAGATATTGTGGCCTAATAATGAAGTAGTACATATCCAGTTTTCTACAAAACATTAGGTACGTTCATAATATGTACTATGTTTACCTGTTTAGCCTACTGATAAAAAAATTGTTGACAATAGAACTCATATATTGGATTATTTTACAACATATTGGATTGTTAGTGTTGACGTTAGTAATGCTTAATTATGACTCTTGCAATTTTTTATAATAACAAATGATTCATAAAAATGACGATTTTATACATTTTAAAAAAAATTGAACTTTATTTTTTAAAAAAAAAATCTTTGAATTTTTTTCATACCCCACTGGCTATTAAATAATTCAGGATCAATTATTATATATAATGGTAGATATCTTCATGTAAAATAAGTTATAAATCTCGTACGTTGCATACGGGTATTACACTAGTTTTTGTAATTTATCGATTCTAATCTCTAGTGCTCGCCTGAAATGCTAATACTCGCTAGTTAACAGACATCCTTTCCATGGGAAAAAAATATGTGGTGAAAAAGCTCGACATATAATCAAACCACTTATGAAAAGGTAGATAGGGTACTAGTGCATACCCATGTCATGCAATTTTTCGCGAGAATTATAGCTAAAAATTACGCTTTTACAACATCGAATCAATGCCCCTCATTTTAAGATCGAGAATATATGGATGTGGAGAGGAAATTTTCGGAATATAGTCAAACATGGATGGAGGGTACAATGTCAAGGAACATTTGTATATCAATTAATGTACGTTGATTAAACAACATGCAAAGAAATGGAATAAGACAATGTTGGGAAATATCGTTAGGCAATTGAAAGAGATCGAGGACAAGTTCTTAGACACACAATCACAAACGCCATCGAACAAATAAGTGCAAAGATGAGCAAACAAATACAACTTGTAAGGGGGGGGAAAGAAAATCTTTATGTTTCATAAGAAATATTGGGGTTAGATAGCAGAAGTTAAACATATGAAACTTTGGAATACAAATTCGGGTTACATTCATAAAGTGGTTATGGGTAGGAGAAACTCAAAAATAATTTAAGGGAAGGAATGATAATTTTAGGAGAAGAGAACATCAGTAATGAGATTACAGTTGAATTCATTAGAAGATTCAAGAAAGATAGACAATAGAACAACAACTTAAATGAATACTTGAATCTGATCACGACAAAGGTTTCTAATGAAGCAACAACCTTCTTATGCAACAGGTAACAAATCGCTAAACAAAGAAGGTTGTTCTCTGTTTTGGAAACAAAAATCTCCCAGGCCGGAAGGTGACAGCAGAAATTTATTAAAAAAAATGTTGGGATATCGTGGACCCTTCTGTTACTAAAGAAATCGAAGGTTTCTTCCTTTCAAGGAAGATGTTATGACAAATAAATCATACTTTCATAATGTTATTGCCTATATGTGAACACCTAACACCATCTAATCACTATAGACCGATAAGCATTTGCTCCATGATTTATAAAGTTATTTCCAAAATTTTAACTAAAAGACTAAAAAGAGTAATAGGAAAACTAATCCGTCCATTGCAAGGGACTTTTGACTAAGATAGAGCGACACATGACAAGGTCTTGAAATAATTAACTATTTCAAGAGTAGACGAGTAAAGGAAGGTTGGATCGCATTAAAACAAGATATGGAAAAAGAATATCACAAAATAGACTGTAATTTTATTAAACCCGCTCTTCTCAAATTTGGTTTTCACCAACGATTTGTGGGATGGATTGAAGAATCCAAATGGTCTCTTTTTATGTACTGGTTAACAATAGAGTTGTTATATGAGCTCAATAGCTTGAGCTCAGCTCGATAAAGCTTGAGTCGAGCTCGTTCGAATACATAAAATAAGTCGAGCTTGAACAATATTTTAATCTCAACATGAGCTCGAGTTGAGCTCAGAAGCTCGATGTGTGTTAATTTTCGAAATTACTCCTAGGGTAATATGAGGTATGGGTGGAGCCCGAGCAGACCTGCCTCCCTCTTTCTCTCTCATTTTCTCATGGCTTCGTTCCGATTCATTGTTTCGGCGCCGACCTCACACTCTTCCCCTTTCTCCCTCCTTCCAGCGGTAAACTCCTCGTCAACGTCCTCCAGTCGAACCAGTGATGAACGCATCCTCCATTCAAACCAAGTTTGTTCGTCTAATCCCTTCATCCTTCCTTTCTGTTCATCTTCTATCCTTCGTCCCTCCTTTTTGTTCGTATTCTATTTGGGTTGGGTATTGCAGATTTGTTAGTAATTTTCATAGAAAAGTGTGGGTGATTGTAGATTTGTTAGATCTACATTTCCAAATTCATCATTTATGATTTCTATCTGCATTTCGGTAGTGGAATTTCTCAACTTTTCTTTGAATTTTACGTGTATGTTTGGTTATTCTTGTAAATGCAGAAACATTTCTTTCTGATTTGTTTTGACTATTTGTCATTGAAGGACTGGTTTCTTTAGGCCATGGAATTCGTCGAAACATTTTGTAATTTGTGATTGAAGGAACGAATTAAAGGACTAGTTTCTTTATGATTTGAAGTCTACGTATCTGTTAGTTCAAGCATTGGAAGTGCACACTTTACTTTTGGTCTCTTTTCTGCTTGTTGTACAACTGCTACTGTAATTTGCATTTAGGGTTCCAGATACGAACTGAGCTCGAACGAGCTTAAACGAGCCCAACTGACGAGCTCAAACGAGCTTACGCTCGTTCGTTCTACTTGTCAAGCCTACCAAGCCAAATTCGAGTTTAAGACTGGGCTCGCGAGCCGAGCTTGAACGCCAAAATAAAAACTTGAATAATGTTTGGGCTCCGGCTCGGCTCGTCTTGTCTCCCAATCGAGCCAAGTTTGAACATGTCAAGCTCGGCTCGTTCGGCTCGAATATCACCCCTAAATAATAATGGTCCCTCATAACTGCTCTATCATGAACGGAGTATTAGACATGGCGACCCCCTCCCCCCATTCTTGTTCATCCTAGGAGTCGAAGAGCTTACTATAAGTTACAAATGGAATGGTGAGAGAACGAAGCATCATTGGCTTTCAATGTGCTCCACGGAGACCAAAAATCCTGTTTGTAGCATTTGCCGATGATATTATGATTTTTTACTAGGGAAGCTCAACAATATGTCGACTAATTAAAAAGATAATAGATGATTACTCTTGTCTATCGAGACAATAAGTCAACTTTTACAAATATGCCTTTTAAAGATTTACCCACAGCATATTGCATATATTCAAGGAATTGTCCACATCCCAAATGTCACCTCATTGGAAGGTAAAGAGCCTCTCAAACAGTTTCGCTATTTTAGATATTTAGAAGTTTTTGGAGAATTTTAAGGTATTTTTGTCCAATAGATTCTCCATCACATTCTCCAAAATAGAGAAACAATATAAAAAATAGAGAATTCCCTAAATCTACAGCATTCTTCAAACTAAATGATTATCCAAATCTTTGAAATGGCGAAGCTATTGGAGTTAAAATAAAAATAATTTGAAAAATATGTATTTTGTTTCTCTTTTATAGAAATTTTAAGGAAGCTGTTGAAAATGGTCTAAAGTCTAAATATGTCAACTTTTGAGGAGATTGTAAGTAAAACAAAGGAACAACGATTAAATCACGTGCTGACTCACTATCACAGAAGGGGAGTTCAATGCTTATCAAAACAAATGCGCGTCCAACTGCCCCTGTGGATTGAAGTAGGCGTGGCCACGGGTCCGACCCGGCGGGTCAACGGGTTCGACCCGCCGGGTCAAGGGTCGGGGAGGGGTGACCCGAACCCTAACCCGGGAATCCCACGGGTTGGCGGGTTCGGGTGACCCGGCGGATAAGGCCCGTGTTTAAAACGGGTTTGCAACTTTGCGCCTTTTCCGAATTGTCGAGCACGAGTTTGCCGTTTATGTATGAGTGGGGGAATAAAGGAAAAATGGCTTGAATCGGTTTCCTGATTGCCTACATATCCTCCCGGGGTTGGGTTGAGGAATCAAAGCCTATGTATTTCTTTCATTGAATCACTCTCTTATTAGGGACAGTACACCGGCCATTTATTTGTTCTCCACATAAGAGCCATCAAGAGTCGCACACTCTCGAATATATCAGCGGTCAGTCCACAAAAAGCGTCAAACTATACCACAAGTGCCTACCGACCACATCGAGCTTCCTTGGAAGCTAGAGAGAAAAAGCTCAGATTCTAGATAAAACCGACTGGCACGATTCATGAACATCATTAAATCACATGCTAAGAATATGCCTCTACATATTTATTTTCTCCCCTGAGTTGATGCATATAGGGTGGCTCATCCGGGTCGACCCGACCCGACCCGAATATTCCGGGTGGGGGTCAACCCGAAGGTCCGGGATTTTTAAAAATGCGACCCGCCACCCGGCCCGAACCCGAGATTTGTAATTCCGGGTTTTCCGGGTCGGGTGAGGGGTTCACCCGAAAACCCGAGTTTTAAAATTTTGTTAGTTGTTACTCCCTCCATTTCAAAATAAATGTCGTTTGATTTTTTGCACGTTTTGTAAGGAGCTAAAAACTCCATAAAATATTATTTTTTTAATCGAATTTTTTTATAAATTGATACTTATTAGTAATAAGTATCAATTTCTAAAAAAAATTAATTAAAAAAATAATATTTTATAGAGATTTTACCTCCTTAAAAACGTGCAAAAATTAAAGCTGACAAGCGACCCCAATCTGCACAAGTGCCAATTACTGCAAACCTTAACCATACACATGCACTTAATGCATACATTCAATAATAATATTAGATAACATTAACAATCCTAAATTTCTTCCTAATTACATTAGATATTATATAATTTATATTTACTATTTAGGATATAGTTTGACAAAAAATGACTAATAAAGCACCCACACAACAATAATTTTTTTTAAAAAAAAAAAAATCCGGGTCAACGGGTCAAACCCGAGACCCGCCGGGTCTGACCCCGACCCGCCCGTTGACCCGGAATTTCCTAAAATTCGACCGGAGACCCGACCCCTGGGGATCTCGGGTCAACCCCGACCCCGTGTTTTCCGGGTCGGGTCGGGTTTCCGGGTCGGGTCCATTTTGAGCCACCCTAGATGCATATCATCTGAATTGTGCATCCTCCCAACATTCGTTTATAAAACCATGTCAAACCATTATCCACTTCCAGGGATGAAGTACATACGTACAAGTACCAAGAGAGGAGCATAAACTGACTCAATATGATTTTTGAGGTAGATTGACTACGTCTGTGCGCGCAAAAAGTTTTCCAGTTAGTGTCTGTATAGGTTCTAATGCTATTCTATTATATACAAATATACACTTTTTATCTCAGTCTTCTAGGGAATGCTTACGAGCCCTTAGGTGAAGTTGGAGACAATCTGGTTGAGGTGGTGTCCTCCCTCTGCGGAACAATACAGCTAAAGCTCTTGTTTTCCGGCATAGATCAAACACCTACAGGAAGAACAGTTACACTGATCAGAAGGAAGAGATATTATAAGATGATTTATAACCATTGTGTTGTTCCTTACTGTTGATGCTTCGATCTCTGCAACTCCTTCGCAGCCTTGACCACGACCACCTTGTAATAAATCACAATACTTCACAGCTTCATTTTGATCTTCGAATACCTGAAACAATGTAGACACTTCTCAACTATAAACTTTGGTTGAAATTTCTTCCACTTTCCATAGCAAGTGACGCTGCAAATAAATTTGAAGGGAAGGGAATTTGAATGTAGCCCAGATCATATGGTAACAATGAATTGTCGGTGAATACAGTATATGTTTCCAAAGCAACACATCCCTGATAATGCATGAGATTTGAATGACTATGAATAGTATTTATTACCGATCCAAAGGCTGAATTTCTGTGTCTAGAATACTTACAAGGATTCCTTCTCTTACATCCTCAACAAACATCTGAAACTTTGTCCCAGTCCTTGATTGCTTGGCCTGATTGCCAAAATCAGAGCCCCATTTTTTCCCCTTCGAGAACAACACCCCAAGCTCTTTTTCTACTTCACTGTAAACAGAGACTCATCAGTGACCAGTGCTGTGGTTTGAAAGAGAAAATCACAACCATTCCAACTGACCTCTGATTTCTTCTAGTTTTCATGGTGCAAAGTTGGTTTTCCTTGTGTGTTAGCACATAGACTGGTTTAGAAGATTCTCTCCATGGATTCGCATCAAGCACTATACAAGTGAATTCAAAGAGTCAATTAAAGAGAGAAGAAATAGAAAAGAGTAGCCTATGGTTTTTCATTAAAAGATCCAATGAAGCCCCTGAAGCATAAGAGTGCAAAACCAGTTTTTGTTTCCATCCTTCACTAAAAGATAATGACATAGAAAGACAAGATAATGCATACTCCATTATATTCAAAGCATATTGAGATGACAAAGAAATACCATGTAGTGCAGATTGGACACTGTTCAATGTCCTCTCTTCTAACAAGCAAAGTCAATCACAAAATTGAATACCTATGCCAAATTACCCATGTTGGTGATACCAACATATATAGAATGAGAGAAAAAGGGAGCTTCTAAATGAAATGACATCACATAGATGCCTTTTCCTTGTAGTCCTCAGGTCAATCTTCCCGATTCTTTTCTAAATCTACTGCATAAAGAACAGGCAAACCCTTTTCTTTCCTCCACACATAAAGAAGCATCAATTGAGTGATATGATATCAAAGTAGTTAGCCCAGCTATCTTGATAGAGAATAAGAATGTGGCCACCACTGTCGTATGACCACGCTACATACATCCACTCTCCACAAAACGCTCTACTTCAATGAATCTATACACAATGGCAAGCCTTTAGTTTAGGTTACCTACCCTCTGATCTCCTAATTGACTTTGAGAGAAATAATCAACTACTGCTAATCCTTGTCCAAAAGACCCGTCAGAGTGTCATTTACAATACTCTTTCTCAAAAGGCTATAAGTTGTTCCCAGTTCCCATTTACAATACTCCTATTTCTCAAAAGGCCATAAGATAATCTTACTCGTTGAATTGTACGAACAAGACTATCTAATAGCAAAATGGCATCCTTGGGTATGAACTTTTTCTTTCAATAAGAAATACATCAGAGTTATTTTTTCTGAAAAACAAAATTAAAGCATCTCATGATCTCATCCTAATTCCTAAATTCTCAACTGCCCCAAAAGAAACCAATCCTCATGATGGCATATAAGTTTTGCTAACTAATCGACTGCTTGAATCATAACAGATCCGCACGCACCAATTGAAAGCAAACACAAACAACCGAACAAGTGATTCTAACTAGGATTTGAATTGATTCAGTATTTGACCTAATTGTGAGAAATCGCAGCCATCGGTACGAGAACAACCAAATTAGTTAACAAGAGCGAAAACAATAAACAAAACCACTCAACTGCACAATTTGAAGATAAATTTAGAAACGAAAAGCAACGAAGATCAGGAGTGATTTACCGTCATAGCTACTCGAATCGAGAGACTGCTCGAGATTTCTACGCATATCGTAGGCTCGAGACGAAACCTGATCGACGAACTCATTAGAGGTCCCTGGAATCGATCCATCCAGTTGAAGCGCTCTCTCCAACACCTCTTCATCACCATCGCTTCCTCTATCCTCAAAATCCCAGTCGTGGCCAGCCGATTTACCCCCAAATTTCATCCTCCTAGAACGTTCTAAAGAACTCGGAACAGAGAAGGAAGTTGACAGAAACGGAAACAGGGAACTGCCAGAGCGCGACCACATCGAGATCCAGCGCCGTCGGCCATGGAACTGGTGGTGCCGGTGCAAGGAATTACTCTGAGGTAGGGCGATGGTGGTGGGAACCGAGGACAGAGAATCCATGGCGGCTATGGAGGAAGCGGAGACGGAAGGATCCGGCTCCTGTCCGGTTCGGTTCGTATAAAACTGTAGGGGGAGCAGTTGAGCCTAATCTCCACCGTTCATTTGACCAATGGCCGGGATTAGTTCTATTTTTTTTTTTATTATTGAAAATTTCGTCTGGTACTCTTGAGGTAAAGACTTTTTTGTGACATACAATAGTTTCACCTATTTCATCAAATGCCCATGAGATTTGATAAAATTTCGTCTCATGCCCTTAGGTGTTAACTAACGGATTCCGTTTACACAAGGAAAAAAAAAGAAATTGAAATTTAAAGTTTACCTCTTTCTCTCTGGCGGGATGAAATGTCGTGGGTTTCACCTCGTCAAAGATAATAATAACCCAAACAAACTAGTATAGTGTGTAAATAAGGAATCGAACCCACAAAAAATCAAGTACTCATATTCCAATGTATATTTATTAATATGAAAGTAAAGACAAGATATGAATGTAAATAAAGATAAACTGTGATGAATGCAAATAAACTAAGAGGAATGTTAGTAAGAGCGAATAAAAGATAGAAGAAGAGTGTGATTTTGCATATAAATCGCAACATTGATTGATTTACTTGATCCTTGAAGCAATCCCTAGTTATTCTAATGCAATGCAATGAATGCAATTGATATCAATAGTTATTCCGACTTTGGTTTAAATAGATTGATATCCCTTACAGACTTATCAATCCCTTATACTATATGTGATCCTAAAGGATTCTTAAAACACACAGCAGCATGAAAACCCAAAGTACTTGGCAATTTGGTAGTATCAACCATTCTAACCAATTAGATTGTCAAATGCTTTAACTCCTTTAACTCTTTTTTTTTTTGACGCAAGATAAGAATTAGGTCGGGTCGGCCGCAGCAGAGGCCCTTCCTAGCGCATCCTTCCGGACGAGAACTAGCAGTTCTGGATCATCCTCACAGCAAACGTCGGCAGGGGATACATGGGCACTACGAGCAAGGTAGTCAGCCACAGCATTCGATTCCCTGAAAATATGACGAATAGCAACATAAGTAAAGGACGAGATATCAGACAGAATATCAGCTTGTAGCATCTCTATTGTCCAGGGGCATTTCCAATCCCCCAGTAGAGATTTTATCACTAGTAAGTTATCGCCTTCGATCAGAAGTGTAGATAGTTTCAGCTCCTTTGCTCGTAACAAACCCATTCTGAGTCCGAGATTTTCTGCATAAATCACCGAGATATTTGTGCAAACAGATCTCCCAGCAGAGACAACTAAACCAGCAGAGTCACGGATGACAAAACCATAAGACGAGTTGCCATTCGGGAGAACCGAACCATCAAAATTGAGCTTATAGCAATTTTGTGGGGGTTTATCCCACTTCCCTGCCCGATTCTGAGACCTGGCAGTCGTAGTACTACCCCTAAGAGCCTGGTTGTGTATGCTGCTATGAATGCAACGATTGGGGATCAACGGTCCAGTCGGATCGTCGTCTAAAAGCTTTGATTGTTTCCAACAATGTGTAGTTGTGTTGTGGAGCAACAATATTTCATTGATAGTTACCTTGTTAGTATGATCGAAAACGAGTTGGTTCCTAAAGAACCACATGGCCCACCAAGCTGAGGCTAGAATGGAAAATTTATTGGACCCAATCGCACATTTTATCGCAGTCAGTGGAATCCCATTGCCCATGCCGACAGAAGCAGTGATATACCCCAGAATGTGGATTCGTATAGCTTTAAGCAAATCAGTGGCCATGGGGCATCGAAGAAGAAGGTGATCACCCGATTCATTTGTATTGCCACAGAAAACACAACCAGCAGGTACAGCCACGTGCGACTTCTGTAATCTGGTTTTAGTCGGAAGACCATCACGGGAGATTTTCCAGAGGAAGTGTCGAACCTTAGGGGGAACATCGAGACACCAGATCCAATCGCAATCGAAATCTGGCAACTCGGTGTTTTCTGATAAGAAGGAATTGGCAGAGGCGGTTGAGAACCAGCCATTTTTGCTAGGCCCCCAATATAGACGATCCGTGATTGGGTTACTTGGCAAATTTAAACCCATGATGTGGTCGATATCATCTTGTTTCAGAACATTTGTTAATGAGTCATTTATAAATGTTTTGTTCCACTGACGGTTGGTGATGAAGTGAGCCACCGAAACGCCCTTGAGATTATCCGGTATGGGTCTCAGTGTTTTGGAACTCAACGGCTTCTGGAAGGCCCAGTTATGGGACCAAAAATCAATAGTTTCCCCATTTTCGACCCTCCACTGTAGGGCTGGTAGGAACTGAGGTCTGATGGATATAAGGCGGGACCATTGCCATGAGGTGTTACTTTTTTTGTTATAACTGGAAAGATCGTGGCCTTTAAGGTATTTTTGTGAGATGACACGAACCCAGATGTTGTCTGGTTTAGAAATTATCTTCCAAAGAAGCTTCATCTGAAGAGCTATATTCATAGATTCTGCCTTATGAATCCCCAAACCACCTTTCAATGTGTCCGAACAGATTTTGTCCCAACTAATCAGCGGTGGTGCTTTAGATGTTTTGTTCCAAAAAAATTGTCTATACACTTTGTCAAGTTCATGAAGAACATGAGAAGGTAGCAGGAAAGCCTGCATAAGAAAAATCGGTTTGGCACTAAGATTTGCTTTGATAAGTACCCGTCGCCCTTCGGCAGATAGATTCGAGGCTTTCCATTTTGTGAGTTGGTTTTTAGTCTTGAGAACCACATCAACGAATATGTCCCTATTGGTCTTACCGTTAACGACAGGGCAGCCCAAATATTTGTCGAAATTGTTTGCCTGAGGAATACCAAGCACTGCAATAGTAGACGCTATGGCAGTAGCAGTCGTGTTAGGAGATGCTTGGAAGCTAGATTTATGCAGATTCAACTTTTGTCCCGAAATTAAACAGTATCTATCTAAAATGGACAGTACAGCTGTGCATGCCGAATGGGAAGCTTTGCAGAAAATGAGAATATCATCAGCAAACGCTAGAAAAGGAACCTTGATACCCGGACGACCGAAAGAGATACCCAGGTCCTTACTTACTAGCCCTTGGTTATGTAGTGTACGTGCTAATACCTCAGAGGCTAAAATAAAGAGAAAAGGGGAGAGGGGGTCTCCTTGTCTTAAACCTCTAGTGGGTTGAAATACTGTGGTTGGTTCATCATTAACGAGGACCGAGTAGGATACACTTGAAACACATTCCTTTATTCTGTTAATAAAGAGGTCATTGAAACCAAACTTAGATAAAACTTGGAACAGAAAAGGCCATTCGATGCGATCGTATGCCTTTTCCATATCTAACTTAAGAGCAACCATGCCCATTTTTCCTTTCTTCAGCCGAAACGAATGCAAAGCTTCATGAGCAATCAGAATATTGTCCTGGATAGATCTCCCTTTCGTGAAAGCTCCCTGGAGGGGGTGTATTAGTTTGTCAAAAATTTTGGTTAACCGTGCTGAAATTACTTTAGCTATGATTTTATAAATTGTAGAACATAAACTGATAGGTCTATAGTGGTTTACTGCAGTCGGGTCATCGCATTTCGGTAGAAGCGTAATGAATGTATGGTTTGTCTGACGCAGTAGTCTGCCACTGGTGAAGAAAGCTTTGACGGCTTTTGTTACAGAGGGGCCTACTATAGGCCAGAACTTTTGGTAGAAACCAGCTGGGAAGCCATCAGGGCCTGGAGCCTTATCCGGGCCCATAGAAAACACAGCCGCTTTTATCTCATTGTTGGTTACAGGAGCAGAGAGCATGTCGTTGTCTGCTTGTGAAACTAAGGGTGGAATGACCGCTAGATCAGGATACAGATCCGAAATAGGGGTCGAAGAGGCTCTGAAACGAGCTTTGAAGTCGCGGACAAATTCTTGTTGATGGTATGGAAATCAGCTGTGGACTCCCCACCGGGAAGTAGGATAGACTTGATCATTTTTCTGCCTCTTTTTGCAGTAGCGATTTTATGGAAATAGCCTGAATTGGAGTCATTAAGTTTGGTATGTTTAACTTTAGCCCGCTGGCTCCAATAGCGACGGTGAAAGTCGAGCATACGTTCTCTCTTGTTGAGTAATTGTTTTAGGATTTGAACATCCTGGTTGTTATAGTTTGAGATAAGAGATGTCTGTAAAGTAACTCTAATTTCAAAGGAACCGATATTTAACTCCTTTAACTCTAATTTCAAAGGAACCGATATTTAACCAAGTGTCATTACCCTACATAGCCAATTGATGCTTTTACGGGATCAATTACCTATTGCTTGCTACCATGGATTAACTATTCTCATGAAATCATTAATCACTAGCATGAATGCAAATTCTGTCAAGGTGTGCAGTCAAGAGAGAATATATGCAATAAAAAATATGAGCACAAGGATAAGGAAATAATTATAGGAATAACAACAAGAATTAAATCTCATAATTCACCCAACCAAGTCTTGAATCATAGCAAAACCACAAGAATTCTAGGTATGCATAACATACCTTGAATTTCTAAACTTCAATCTTCTAAACATATCTTAGAGTTAATGGATAATTGAATGTTTGAATGAATGATTGGATGAATGAAAACCTACTATAACTATGTCTAATATAAAGCTTAAAGTCAGCGGCACAAACCCTAGAAAACTTAAATAGAGTTTCCATAAAGATAGAATTGAGCCGCATTGCGCAGATTCGGAAAACAGCGAAACTAGCAAGCGCCGCTTTTGCAGCGGCGATAGCTTCGACAAACTAAACTTGTAATGCACTTTTTTAGAGTCCTCGTTCATCCGATTGACGCATATAAATATGTGTTGGAAAGATCTTTTCAAGGACTACAACTCTTATGAAAACACCAGAATCTAATTCGAAGTTCTCGGAAGCTCAAAGAGGAGATTTCTTCATTTTCTTCGTTTCCGCTCTTGTTCTCGTGCTCCTTAGCTTCCCAATTTGATTTCTAACCCTTCCTTTACTTGTCTTAGCATGTTTTTAGCTCTTCCATGGCTTGTCCCTTATCTCTTCTTAGCTTCATTTGATAATGATTTCTCCACCTTTCAAGCTCTGATCTTATAATCTACAAATAAGCATTAAAAACAGTAGATTCCGAACTTCGAATACCAGATGATCAAGAATGTGAATCTATATAATATCTTAATTTAGAAGACTTTTGATAATGTGCCAATACCTCCTTAATTTAAGGTTTTTCAACTAATCATAATTTTCTCTGATTATTTCTTCAGAAATTTCGCGAGGTAACCTCGTGGTTAAGCCTAATTCGAGTGGTAAACAAAGGTTTTTGAAATTTCCCCGGGTAACCCTGAGCTTTCAAAAAAAATTGCACCGCACCCAAAACTTATGTTTTAATTGGTAGAAAATCGTCATTTTGAAATTTTATGCGGATAAATAATGTAATGCTTGTAAAATTTGTGGAGCTTTTCATAAACTCAATCAATTCAACCTCTTTCTCCCAAATCTCCTTCCCTCTATACGTACTCCTCCCAGAATTCAAACCCCACAAACTTCAAATAATCAGTTACACTTTCTCCCAAATTCAAAACCCACAAACCCCAAATCTCCTCCCCTATGTCCTCCTCTCACAATTCGTTCAATTCAATTCGATTTTTAGCTTACCAAAGGTTCTCAAAACCCTAGTTTGTTCTTCATAGCGTAGCAAAAATCCAATCTTTTTCTGTAAAGCCAATCTGATTCCTCAGATCTCATGAGCTCCATCTTCCCTCAATTTTTGAGTGGCTGGAAGAATCTCGATTCGTAATGGTGAATTCATAGATCATAGATACCCGCTCACTGGAGGATTTAATCAAGGGCATACGCCTCCAAGTAGGCTCTTTGGGTCGGGCCTAAGGGGCGATGGCCATGGGCCGGAGAAATATGGGGGCCCATATATATTAGGTTCCTATATATACATGTATATATATATATATATATAGGCTTACCCAAAATTCGACGGCATACGATACACCCAACGTTCACTTTTTCCTCTAATTTCAATCAGAACTCCAACCCATGTGAAAGCTTACCCAAAAAACCCTTCCAAAAGCCATGGAAAACAAGATTTGGAGTGAAATTTAGCCAAATCGAATGAGAGTTGGCAAAGGTAAGGTTTCAATTTTGATTTTTTTTCCCTCAATAGAACTAAAATATATTCATATTAAATTGTTGTTTTTACTAATTTTGATCATTTTCCTCCACTTTGCTGCAGATTTCTTTGAAATTGATTCACATTTTGGAAATTTGGATCATCTCGGTAGACTCGGTTTTTGACAAAATCTTTTGTTGGGCATATTCTCCATCTATTCCATGTGTTATTATTCCTTTCTTGTTTTATTGTGTTGCAATTTTTAATATCATGTTGCCTAAAAAACAGTTATCAGGGAGTCAAAAAAAAAAAAAATGAGAAAATTAGCATATGAGTTTATACAAACACAAAAGATGAGTCATTTAGAGTTAATTACTTTTTAGTGATTGTAGATATGGCAATTACTTCCTTGAAAGAAAGATTTCAACAATTGAAGACTTTTGAAAACATATTTGGATTTTTGCTTGATTCAAAGAACTTGAAGTTGTTAGATGATCATGCTTTTGATGGACAACAGGAGCTTGGTTGATGTTGCTAGTTCAAGTATTCACAAAGACATGACATTTTGTAACTCACTATAGTTGTATTGACCATGGTTTTTTTTTTAAAGTTTGTAAGACATTTGTAGACTTGCATGTGTGTTCATGTTTTAACTAAAACATGACATTTTGTTATTATAAAATTAAGAGACTATGTATTAATTTCGAAATACTATTTTGTTATTTTAATTAATAACATTTTCGTAAGTTTATATATAAAGCAATATTTTAGAGGTACAATTCTTTTATGTTACATGATAAGGGGCCCTTGTTTGAGTTGTTTCCCATCTCGCCAAGGGCCTACAAAATACTAGGAACAGCCCTGCCTCCAAGCGTCGGATTTGTCAATGGTCGCTTCCCCGTTCTCCTCCAAATCGATAGAGGAAATCAGACGGGAAATGAAGCTTGAGATGTTGTTGTCGCTACCTGCCTACTGCTGTCGCCACCACCACTGCCAGCCAACCAGCCACCGCAATCGTCCGCCGCCCCTCTCTTTTCCGTTACCGTCGCTGGAACCACCAGCCGCCGCCAAGCCTCTAAATTCTTCTGTCGCCTACCTACTTATAGTTCGTTCCTCTCTTCATCCATCTAAAAGATGGTGCATATTTATGAAAAAGCTCCATAAATTTTATAAGTTTTACATTATTTACCCACATAAAATTTTAAAATGATGATTTTTTACCAAAACATAAGTTTTGGGCGCGATACACATTTTTTTGAAAGCTCAGGGTTACCCAGTGAAATTTTGAAAACCTTTGTTTACTACCCAAATTAGGCATAACCACAGGGTTACCTCACGAAATTTCGTTATTTCTTTTTTCTCTTCATCTTTTCATACATTTACATTTTTTCTCTTTTACTTTTTTTTTACCCATTTACTTTTTCTTTTTTTGATCTTAGTCCAGTTCGATCGACTCAGTCGCTCTATATCTGGATCGGGTACGGTATGACCCATTTAATTCAAAATATTGAATTAAATCTAAGGTCTACTGTATATAGGACGTGGTTAAAATAAAAATGATGCTTAAAGTGAAAATGTGTTAGAGTGAAAATGGGCATAATTTTTTTTAAAAAATAAATCGAAATCGGGCCTAACTTTCTTCCCGTATCTTCTTCCATAAACCCTCGCTTTCTGCAATCAGCGAACTTCACAAAACCCTCGCTCTCTGCAATCAGTGTCGTCCGCCATGGAAGTCGATTCGGAACTCCTCATCGAGGGATTTGCTGTCTCTTTCTCTCAAGCATGTCTCTCCTCTACCTCCCACTACCTAATCCTTCTTTTCGAGAGGAATCGTTGTTGCACTGGTCATCCCCATCTCCGGTTGTCCATGGCCACCGCCTTTGTTCATCGCTGTCCGGGGACCTCGCCACTGCCACCTACATGAAAGTTTCGCTTTATTAGGCTCCATGCCAGACTGGCATGGGGCCTCCATTCCAATTTTCATTTTTTCAACTTGAGGTCACTCTCTGTCAGATCAGGTGAATCCCTCGTCAGTCATCTCTCATTCTCAAATCCGGCCGCCGCCTATCCTCAGGTCGTGCCTCTCACCTCTCTCATTCTCAGGCCGCCACTGCCGCTGCTGTGTGTCGATCTCGAGGTCGAATAGTTCACGATTGTCGTCTCCTTCCTCCTCTGGTAAGCTATGTTACCCGGACACGGCTGGGAGGTCTGTATTTTGTATCCGATACGGTCGGATACGCGGATACGGGCTGATACGGGTCCGATACGCGTATCCCAGTCTCGGATAAGGTCAACGTATCGTTGACTTTGATAAAGCTGTTCAGATACGGCATAGGATACGGTATCCTCGACCTCTAAGAGCTTGTCGATTGCGCCGTCATCGTCTCCCTGCCAGTTTCCACTGCCACCGCCACTGGAGATGGGCACCCACCGGCCGGCCACCTAAAGTACTGTATTAATCGCCATATCTGGGGTTGAAGATGGAACCTTGCGGAGCGGCGGAGAAGAGTAGAAGACGATGAACAGGGAAAAGGAAAACACTTTTCCGTCTCAATGCGTACAGGGTTTAGGGTTTGTAGTTACTACATGTGGATTGGGCTAAGCCCAAAGTTAAAGTCCAATTACAATCAGATCAAAAAATTAAAATCCTCCCTTTTATATCTAATATGCCAACAATAATAAGTAAATGTGGATTGAATTTCTCCAAAAAAAAATTATGGATTGAACTTTGACTTGGCCATTCTTGTTATTTTTCTGGACTCGGTGTTAAAAGACTTAATAGTTTTAATGTAGTTTCGTTTATATATGTTTTGATGATATATATCTATTATTTAAACTTAGACCTTTAAAACAACATATAATTTATATTGCCGTATCCTTGTCGTATCGTATCCTAAATTTTTTGGATTGCCGTATCCCCGTATCCGTATCATATCGTATCCCCGTTCCCGTATCCGTATCCGTGTAACATAGCTGGTAAGTGGTTCTCGATCTCGAGCTCTAATCTCACTGATTCTCTCCTCCCGCAACCGCTCTCATCTCTCCATTGTAGTTGTTGGGTTAACCGTCAATAGATCTGGACACACCTATCTATAATCTCGCAGCTCTCACCGAGTCTCTCTGTCTCGCTGCTCGTCTCGCCCAGTTATCATTGAACCTCTCTGTCTCGCTGCTCGTCTCGCCCAGGTATCATTGAACCTCACCTTCTTCTTATAGTCTGGCCTTCTTCTTTCTTGCTTAAAATTTGATTACAATGTTACTGATTTCGCTACTGATGTGCTGGTCGATGATTACTATTGGTCGCTTAAAAAAGTTAATTAATTTGTGCAGTGTATTTGCATTTCAGATGGCTTCATTTTTACACAAATCATATGATTTCGTATTTGTGCACCGTAAATATGAAATGCATATATTCATTTTTGCACAAATCATATTTGCATTTGCATTTCAGATTTACAGTGCATATATTCATTTTTGCACAAATCATAGGATTTCGTATCGTGCATATATTCATTTGCATTTCAGATGGCTTCATTAAAGTATATTTGTGCATTTGTGCAGTGTATTTGCATTTTCATTTCAGCTTTACAATGCATATATTCATATGATTTGTGCAGTATTATTATATAATATTTGTCCAGTGATTATTATAGTGTATTTGTGCAGTAATTTGTATGTCTGGTTTTAGGTGAAATTTAGACTTAATTTAGAGCTTGTCAAGTTGAGATCTAATGTCCCTTATTGACAAAGTAAATGTTTACAAGTTCAGTGTGGCTTCATTTTAGAATTTGTGTGTGAATTTTGTAAGCCATGCTTGGTTTTAGGGTTTTCGTTTTCTATTCAAGAGAAGGCAGTTTGGTAAGCCATGCCTGACTAATTTTCTATTGTTTTTTCCTACACTTTCGAGACTTGATTGGTTGTTTGTGAATTTCTAGTAAAGTTAATTAATAGATTTCCTCTCTTTAATCCCTTCAACTTCTTTGTGCGATATTACTTATGTTATTAGTGTTATCTTGATTCGCGACCTTGATAATATTGATTTCTTACTAGGATTTAATACTGTCGTATTTGTGTTATTTTCATAGTAGCACGCATAGGATTGTGGATTCCGTGTTTGAAGCATGATTATGTAGGGAGTTGACATTTGTCTTAAACATTGATTTATCTTCTTTAATTGGTATTATTCACATTCCCAGATTCTTAGGAATTTGTGTTATCTTTATGTTAAATCTCAATCGTGTTTTGATTGCATAAAGGTGTAAGGGGATTATTGTGCTCGTTGTACTTTAATCTATTGAAATTAACTAAGATGGAAGAAATTCGTAGGAAACAATTTTAATTGGATTCAAGGATCAATAATGCCAACCAAAGTTGAGAATTTGTGGGTGGAAACACCTCTCTTCTATCCATAACTTTCATTTGTATATATTGTTTTCTTTATTCTCTTTTTCATCCCTTTCCTTTTAATTGATAAATATTGTGGTATCGACTCCCTTTACTTGTATAATATAATAGTTTGTTTGTTTGGGAATTGTCAATTGTTGAACAGATTCAAAAACAAAGGTTGATTGGAACTCATAAAATAGTGAAAACCATGGACGAGAACCAGAGAATCAGAGGGAGAAGAGAGAAAATGAGATGAACAGATTCTGTGTATTGCAAATTCTAATCTGTTACAAGTTCCCGCTCCTCGTTTTATACAATGTGAGGAAGACGATACAATGTGAGGAAGACGATTTCTGTTACATGAGAGGTGACCCTATACAACGCGGGACTATGGACAACAGATAGAACTTCACTCATGTCCACCTGATCATATGACTCAACAACCCCCCCCCCCTCCCCCAAACATGGGGTGGAGACAACCCAAGTTTGCCTATAAATTCATTTTGCTGATGAGAAGGAAAAATTTTGGTAAGGACATCTGCAAGTTGAGAGGATGTAGGGATATGACACAGATCAAGAAGGCCTTCAACAATATTTTCCGAGGTGAAATGGACTCAATATGCTTTGTTCGTTTATGATAGACTGGATTACAAGTAAGCTCAAGTGTTGATTGATTGTCACAATAAAGTGTAATAGGCTTGGTGGGAGCAACACCAAGTTCCTATAAGAGACGAACCAACCAAGTCACCTCGGTTGCAGTTTATGCCATTGCTTGATACTCTGCTTCAGTGGAACTTCGAGACACCACTCCTTGTTTCTTTGATTTCCAGCTATCGGAGAATCACCCAAGAGAATGACAAACCCAGTAATAGATCGTCGGTTATAAGAACATGAGGCCCAATCTGAATAAGTATAGGCAACAATTCTTGGAGTGTCAAATCCTTTGAGAAAAATTCCATGTGTCAAGGTGCCAACACCTTACTTGATTGTGTGATGAAGAGCATTCAAATGAGAATTGCGAGGAAGCTGCATGAATTGACTTAAGGACTGGACTACAAAGCAAAGATTCGGATGCTTGTTGGTAAAAAAATTGAGCTTACCAACCCTCTTCCTATAGTAGGAGGCATCATGTAAAACATCACCTAGAAGAGAATCCAACCTAAGGTTTTGAGGAAGGGGAGTACAAACAGGGCGAATGTCATGAAGGCCAGATTCTTGAATAATTTCTTGATTGAATTTATGTTGAGAGAGATGAATACCACTAGTGTTGTAAGAAACTTCATGTAACACCCAGAACGTGCAGGCTCGTTTAGATTGGGCCATAGCTAGGTGGTACACTGAAGAAAAAATAAGGATGTTGGGAGTGATTTATAAGTGATTCAAGCCCTACCCATGTCACAAGAGCTCTTCCTTTCCAGGCTCCAAGTGAGGACAACGGACCTGAGAGGGCTAGGTGGCATGGGCTGGCGCGTCTTAAGACCCGGGTCTTACACTTCAAGACCCAAAAAATAATGCAAAACACCCAAGTCCATAATGCTGAACTGTGGGTCTTACACTTCAAGACCTGAAAAATAATGCAAAACACCCAAGTCCTTAATGCTGAACTGCTTGTTGAGATAATCTTTGAGCTTTGAAATCTCCACAGGATCAGATCCAGTTACTAATAAATCATTAACATAAACAACGACAATGGTGAGATGACCATTAACTCTCTTGGTGAACAGAGAGTAGTCAAGCTTGGACTGAACAAAATGAATGGAAAGCAAGGTTGTAGTGAGTTTGTGAAACCATTGCCTGCTAGCTTGCTTGAGGCCATACAGAGAGTTTTGTAACTTGCAAACAAGATTAGAATCAGCAAATAAACCTTCAGGTAACTTCATTTATACCTCTTCATAGAGATCCTCGTGTAAAAATGCATTATTAATATCAATTTGATGAAGTAACCAGTTTTGAGCAGCATCAAATGAAATAACAGCTTGTATTGTTGTCATTTTCACGACTAGAGAAAAGGTTTCATGGTAATCAATAACTTCAGCTTGAGTGAACCCCTTAGCAACCAAACGAGCCTTGTGTCGTTCAAGACTTCCATCAGCCTTCAACTTTACTTTAAAGACCCACTTACAACCTATAACTCTTTTTCCTGCAGGCAGAGGAACGAGAACCTAAGTTTTGTTGGCAGATAAAGCATCTATCTCTTTCTTCATGGCTAAAACCCAACTTGGATCTTGGGCAGCCTCTTTGTATGAGGTGGGTTCACTGTATGATGTGAGGTGGGATAGAAAAGAATATGAAGTCACTGGTAAAGTGGAGGCAAAATAGGTACGGGGATAATGAGGAAAAGTGAAGATGAATTGGAGCACACATTGCACACATAGTCAGACAAATGAGCTGAAGGATGATGAGCACGACTGGACTTTCTAAGAGTAGGAGGAGCACATGAGGAAGTGATAGGAATGTTAATAGGATGGTCATCTTGTGGAGAATCAATGGAAGGAGTGGGTGGAGAAATGACATCATTATTAGGAACTAGAGATGGTAAAGGAGAATAAGTGGAAGGATACTCAATGGAATGATCATTTATATGATCATATGTATGCAGATGAGCAAGAGAAGTAGTTGAGGGTAGAAAAATGGTGGTAGGAAAACTGGATGCAGGGGGAGGGAGAGGAATATCAGAAGAAGAGGTGTGTTTGAAGTGGAATAGAAAATGAGACTCAAAAGAAAACCACATCCCGAGTGTTACATATGAGATGAGTTTTGAGATCAAGAACAGTATAAGCACTCTTTCCATAAGCATATCCCAAGAAAACACATGGATTAACATGAGGTTGAAACTTGTCTCTTCCCCTTTTTAGGGTACTCACAAAGCAAAGGCATCCAAAAACTCTTAGATGTGTGTAGGATGGAAAACACATGGATTAACATGAGGTTGAAACTTGTCTCTTCCCCTTTTTAGGGTACTCACAAAGCAAAGGCATATAAAAACTCTTAGATGTGTGTAGGATGGAGGCTTGTTGTAAAGAATTTCATAAGGGGACTTGTTAGAAAGCATAGGTAAGGGGCAATGATTGATCAAATATGTTGCAGTCATGATACACTCTCCCAAGTATTTAATAGGAATATTTCCCTGAAACTTTAAAGCACGAGCAACCTCAAGCAAGTGCCTATGTTTCCTCTCAACAACCCCATTTTGTTGAGGGGAATCAACACAACTTGTCTGATGAACTATCCCGTGTTTGGCAAAGAAATTGGACATCAACTAATCACAAAACTCAATGGAATTATCAAATCTCATGAACTTAATGGAAAGTTGAAAGTGGTTTTGAATCAGAGAAACAAAATTACTCATGATGGAAAAAGTATTGGTTTTGGAAGCCATGAGATATGTCCAAGTACATTTCGAATAATCATCTACAAAGGTTAGGAAATATCTGTAACCATTGTGAGTACTGCTTACTTTATATGGTTCCCATGTATCAAAATAGACCAATTCAAAAGGAGTTGTAGCTCTGTGAGCTCTCAAAAAGAATGGTTGTCTGTGGAGCTTAGCTTGAGGACAAATTTGAAAGATTGAAGGAGAAAGAGACACATTCACAGACTCATCAATGTATTTTATTTGGGAAAAAGGTAAATACCCTATTCGGCAATGTAAGAGCTAAGCTTTACAACTTGCTGAGAAACCAACATCAACATTGTTTTCAAAATTTAAAGACTCAGAAGTTTGAGAAACAATATTACAATGAAATAAATTGTGTTGTAAGATAGCTATCAACTCAGGAAAAGGTGCCAGCTCATATTCTTATAAGGCTTGTGTGCAATGTAGAGTCTTCGCTCTTCACTTCCAATTACCAGAGGTGTCAAAGGGCCCTGGATAATACATGAAGTGGGGGTGAAAAGCACATTAGAATGAATATCGCTAGCAAGCTTTCGGATGGATAGCAAGTTGAAATGAAAATCAAGGACATGAAGGACCTCTTGCAGAGAGATTTGAGGAGAAACATTGACAATGCCAATGTATGATATATCAGCTTTCTTGTTGTTTGGCATAGTGATGGATGATGGTCTAGGCAAAGCCTTATAGGAATGAAAAAGATTGAGATGAGGGGTCATATGATCTGTGGCTCCGCTATCCTAGATCCAAGAAGAATTAAGTCTAGAAGAAATGAGACAAATGGTTTTACCTGCCAGCATAACCGTGGGTTCTTTGACCTCATGATGCTGCAATAACGAGAACAATTGTTGATACTGCTATTGTGTGATTGGTGAAGAAGAAGATGACGTAGCTGCTACCTTCTTGGATTTGCCAGAGTTTATACCATCAGTTGGGAATCCATGGAGTTTCCAGCATTTATCAACAACATGGCCCAAGGACTTGCAATGAGTGCAAAAAGGATGAGAACCATTGTTGCTGATGGGACTGCTGGAAGAGCTTGGATAGCCATGAATCTTCCAACATTTGTCAATGGTATTACCACCAACCTTGCAATGATCACAAAAAGAACTAGTGGATCCTGTGTCTGACGGATAACCATGGAGCTTCTAGCACTATCCATGGCGTGACCAGAAACTTTGCAATGATCGCAGTACAAAGATTTCTTGGGTCCAGATTACCTCCTTTGGATTGAGCAACAAAAGCTGAACTATCATCTCCAAAGATAGGGCTTTTAGCCAATCCTCTCTATTGTTCCTCCTGGATTAAGAAACGATACGCCTCATCTATAGACGGAGGGGGAGTCATCATCAAAATATTTCCTCTCACAACATTATAGACTTCATTGAGTCCCATCAAGAAATGGATCACCTGCTGATCCTGGATCATTCTCGTCACTGCAAGACTAGATCCACAGTCGCAAGTTTCTCCTTCAACTAAAGTGACATACTCATCCCAAAGTCTTTTGAACTTAGTAAAGTAATCCGGAATGCTAAGATTTCCTTGATCAATAGAAATTATGTCTTTGTGGATCTGAAATAACCTAGTTCTATTCATAGCACCAAAGCGAGACTCTAGATTGCGCCATATTTACTCGTAGACAGACAATCTAGAACAGATTCTGCTTTATCCTTATTAACTGAATGGACAAGCTAAGAAATTACCATGATGTTACATCTGTCCCAATGATATTGAAGAAGAGGATCTGTAGTCGGACGTCTACAACTCCCGAACACAAAGCCTAGCTTATTTTTCGCTATTAATGAAACTTCTACAGACCGCTTCCAATGACGAAAATTCCGGCCATCCAGAGGCCAAGTAGAGATCACGTAATTAGGGTGATCTGAGTAATGGAGGTACAACTCACTCATTAGATCAATCCCTCCGACGTCGAAGCGAACTCCATCAAAGGTGTTGGAAGGCTCTGATACCATGTCAATTGTTGAACAGATTCAAAAACAGAGGTTGAATGCCACTCAGATAACAGTGAAAACCATGGACGAGAACCAGAGAATCAGAGGGAGAAGAGAGAAAATGAGATGAACAGATTCTGTGTATTGCAAACTCTAATCTATTACAAGTTCCCGCTCCTTTTATACAATGTGAGGAAGATGATTTCTGTTACATGAGAGGTGATCCTATACAACGCGGGACTGTGGACAACAGGTAGAACTTCACTCATGTCCACCTGATCATATGACGCAACATGAATTATTTTAATGAGGTAAATCAACGACTTCTTTTATCCATCAATATGCAATTAAATAAAAACATCATTCTCAACCTATTCTACTTTGAGTAGAGATCGGCTGTATGCATTCTTCCTTTGACTATGCATGTCAAGTGTGTTTCCAAAGTGACCCAACAGAACACAAATTATCACCTACATATACATCTATACAAAAAGGCACAAAAACCGACAACAAAGCAAGAAGAGAAACATAAAGCTCGAAAACAAAGAATGACACAAAACATAAAAATGATAAAGGGTCGACACACTGGACGCATGAAACCTAATCTAATAACGAGGAATTATATAACAATAATAATTCAATGAGCTTTTCAGTAAGTTTATTCCATTTAGGGATTCGCAATCTGGAGTCTGGTAGACTGGGCTCTCCATATAATATATTCTCTTTGTAAGTTCTCTAAAAAAAATCAAGATTGAAGATAAGCTACGGCCTCTTGAAGATCGAAGAAAGTAGTGATCAACCCATGTAATCGAGTTTAATTTGCTAGTAACGTACTGATATTCAATTAAAATTGACGGTAATTTAAGATCTTTCAATACAAATTCGATCATGCCCCACACAAAATCCACACAGTAAATACATACATAGACACAACATACATAAACACAACTTAATTAGACGGGTACGTAAGAACCAGTTGACAATTTATACAACCCAGCAGCTTCAATATAATTCAGCGCCTAGAGATCGCGACAGCTGACAAGATGATGAGGATCACTAAGACCACGATCCCAACGAAGGACCCGATCAAGGAGCCAGAAATCCGCTCGCAAAAGCTGTTGAACTGCTGGCAGATAGCGAACCAGTTGGCCGACGCGTTCCCTTTGTGTGCCAAGTACACTATCGCCGCTGCCGCCGACGCTCCTCCCGTCAGCAGCCCCAGTGCCAACTAACCATCCCAACAACGTACTATTAGTACATTAATCTAGCTTAGGCCTTGTTTGGTTCGGATTAATCCAGATTCCATTTTTATAATTAATAGAAATATAACAAAATATATTATACATGGAAGTTGTGTTATTTGGTGAATAACTGATTGACAGTAGTGCGATATATATACCGTGTCAAGGATGACGAGGAGGATGCGGGTGCCGACAGCTCCGCTCCTTACGATGTTGACGATGGATAGGGGAAGAGACAGCACAATGTAGCCGAAAACAATGGCGTTTGCTACCACGAAGAATCTGTATCGATCACTCAACATTTATGTACTCAAGGTCTCTTAGATAGATAGATAGATAGATAGATGTGGTTACAACTTATATTAAAAGTATACTATAATAAAGGTACGTAAACGTACGTGAAGGTTGGGAGATCGTCGTATTGGGCACGGAAGCGGATGAACTGGGTGAAAAACGGCAGCGTTTCGTTGGTGGTGCCCATGGCGATGGCACTTGCGAGGGTCCCAACTCCCGCGACGATTCTGAAGATAAAGTCCATGATGGAGAGGCCCCGGTTCATGGCGGGTGCTCCTGCCACCTTTGAGCCTTCTCCGAGTTCCACTGTCTTCATTATTCCTCCTCCTCTTGTGATCGTGATGGATCGTTTGATTGCTGGTCGACGACAAACAAAACAAGTACGTAGAGCCTCTTTTGCTAGCTTGGTGGATAAATTGAAGGATGAATGCCAATGGATCGATTTTATACTCCCAGAGATTGAAAGATGATGGATGTTAATGGAACGGGTGTGTGCATTATCTAATGTTTAATTGATGCTCGTGACTTGGATTAAAGGGTGATTAACTGTGGAAATGTTGGGTTAGTTGGGATATTTGGATTAGGTGAAAGGATCGAGAGTGAGTGAATGCCTTTAAACCTGGAAAGTATATAATGCAAGGCCGTGGTATGAGCGGAATTTGGCTCAAGATTAGTGTATTTGGTTTGACAAATAATAATAGTTCAATCAAATAAATCACTTTTAAAATGTGTTTTAAAGCTTTAAATATTTGTCAGGGCTTACCTAGCCCAAATTGAACCATCATTGGTTTGAATTTAAAATAAAAATAGAATTAAAGTTTTGTTTTGAAATGAAAATTAAGTTATATATATATATAGTTCCATGTTTATAAATTGTCAATCATAGTTACTAATTTTTTAAGTTGGCATTCAAATTTCATCAACTCATTGGGTTATGTGTTACGAGAGCTTTCAATATCACAATATTACAGAGTCATAAGATTTCATATTCTATCGAAAAAAGGCTAAACTAAAGAAACCACATGCACCCTTTAAATAGGATGACTTGCACTAAACAATCCGTTAAAAATAAAATTTTAGAAAACCACGTTTAGTGAAATATTTGCAAACAACCACTCAGTCTTTGATTCTATTATGGTTTCTTTCATATTTGAACGAAAAAACTAAAATTCTCTGTCTTCCCAGTCCTCGATCGATGTTATGAGTGTTAATGCTATATGTTGTTATGGCATCAACATTATTCTTTTGCTGGGTTGTCGTATGTTGTTACCATGAGGAACATGGAGGATATATTGAACATCGTATTGGGGGAATATAAGAACAAGTTGCTCTTCTGTTGAGTAAGAGTAGGCCTGTCAGATGTTGGATTTCTCCCTTTGTTTAGTAAGATTAATTCCACCATATCTGTTATATTGACCATAGGTCACTTGTGTTAGTCAAATTAGTCAAACCTATTGGTTAGCAAGTTGATTAGTTAATTGTCTTGAGAAGAAAGCAACTCTTGTATAAATAGCAGCAACAATACATTTGTAAGTCATTCAATTCAATGAAACAAAAAACTTCAAACTCATCTTCCTGCATTTCATCTTCATACATCGTATCAGTCTCGGTTCTTCCGCTCATCAATGGCGGCTGATCCTCCATTTTCTGCTTCTTCGCTTAATCCTAGTGATGAATTCTTTCTTTATCACTCGGATCATCTGAACTATGTCTTGTTCATCAACTTGCTTAATGATCGGAATAATGGTCCCTGGCGCCGCTCAGTTGAAGACCTTGTTCGCTAAGAACAAAATTAGATTTATTACTAGCTCCTGCTCTCGTCCAGCGAATGGATCGAATTTGATTGCACAATGAGAAAGGTGCAACAACATGGTGATTTCCTGCATCTTACACTCCTTAGAAAAGGATATTGTGGAATCTATCCTGTATTTTCGATATGCTGCTTTGATTTGGAAAGATCTCAATTCTCGCTTTTCTTGTTCGAATCGCACTCGTATTTTTCAGATTTAGCAATAAATCTGTTCTATTTCTCAGAATTTCTTGTCTGTTACTTCTTATTTCACCAAATTAAAGAGTTTATGGGATGAGTATGCTTTACTGATTGAGAATCGCATTTGTGACTTTGGATATGCTGGCTTAGTTCAAAAATTCCTTGAGGATCAACAAATCATTTAGTTTTTGGTCGATCTTAATGAATCATAGAAATCAGATCAAGCTCAAATTCTTATGTTACAACCTCCGCCGACTTTGAGTGAAGTATATAAGCTCGTTCTTCAGGATGAAGAACAACGAGAGATTGGATCTAAACTTGATGCTCAATCTGATTTGTCCACTGCTCTCTCTTCTCAGCATGGTTCACAATCTAATTTTTCTAAATCTGTTGGCCGTGGTAAACTTGATCTAGCTCCACGAGATGGAAAAAGTTCTTCTACTTCTTCTTCTATAGGGAGAGGCACTCTCTTTTTTGTGATCACTACAAGATTGGTGGTCATGTCTTGACACTTGTTGGAAGATTCATGGACACACCTTTTTTGTCATTTCTGCAAAATAGGTGGACACACAGTTGAAAAGTGCTAGAAGAAGCATGGTCGTCCTCCTAGGAAAAGACCTTCGGCTCTTACAGTTGCTACTATTGCTGACACCAACTCTCCTTCACTGACTTCTGAGCAATACAACCAACTCATGATTCTTTTACATAAGTTGAATGTCCCTCATTTTGAAACTGCAACTTTCTTGGCAGGTACAAATTTCTCCTTTCTTTCTTCTTGCATTAATCTGGTATGGATCATAGATAGTGGTGCTACAGATCACCTTACTCCCTATAGATCTTTGTTTTATTCTTTTTTTTTTCTTCCTTGACCAAGCCTACTTTGATTACTATGCCTAATGGAAAACAGCTACTATCTCTCATTTTGGTTATGTGGTTCTCTCTCCAACTCTTACTCTTTCTAATGTTCTTCATGTCCCTGAATTTTCTTTTAATCTTCTTTCAGTTAAGAAGTTAATTTCCCAAACATATGTCGATGTCCTCTTTACTTCCAAATTTTGTTTCCTTCAGGGCCATTTGATGAAGACAACACTTATGATTGGCAGTGAGATTAAGGCCCTTTATATTGCAAATATGTTACAATCTTATAAGTCAGGACTTGATGTTATGTCATTTTCCAATCATTGTAATGAAGTCACTATCATGAATAAAATTACATCAATTTGTGCTTCTTCAGCTACTTTCTCCTCTCATTTGCTTTAATTATGGCATTATAGAATGGGACATGTTCCCTTCTCCCAATAAAAACATATTCGTGTTGTTGATAGTACCACAAAACCATCTTATGTTTGCAAAATTTGTCCCAAAGTCAGACAAGACAGAAGCTCCTTTCATGTGTCCATATCCAAAGCTTCTGCTCCCTTTGACCTTATACATATTAATACTTGGGGCCCCTACAAAACCTCTACTCACAATGGCTATAGATACTTCATGACCATTGTTGATGACCATACCAAACATACTTAGACATACTTGATACCTACCAAAGGTCATGCTATTACTATTCTAGCCTCTTTTATTGATTTAATTCATACTCAATTTTCTTCTAAAATCAAGATCATTCAAAGTGATAATGCTCATGAGTTTTGTGGTTCCAGTGCTTTACATCTTTACAATTTCAAAGGTCATATCCATAAAACAAGTTGTCCTTACACAGCTCAACAAAATGGCACAGTTGAGCGTAAGCATAACATATTTTGGAGGTTGTTCGTGCTCTTTTCTTTCAGTCCATTTTACCAATTTTATATTGGGCGGAATGCATATTAGCTGCCACCTTTCTTATTAATCGAACACCTCTTCCTGCCCTCCAATTCCAGTCTCCTTATTTTCTTTTATACAAGAAAGAACCTGATTACTCTTTTATATATATAAAAAGGCATTTGATTGTCTTTGTGTTGTTTCCACCACTTACCCATATACCACAGATAAGTTTTCTCCTCGATCTAAACCATGTGTGTTTGTTGGATACTCCTTTGGCAAGAAAGGATATAAGGCACAACATCTTTCCACTAAACAAATTATTCATAATCGGGACATTGTTTTCCATCAGTCTCATTTTCCTTTTCATTATAAACCTTCTTCTTCTTACACCACTTTCCCTACCTCTGCTTCTGATTGTGATTTTGACTTCATCTTTACACCCATTACTACCCCTCACCTGCTTTACCAACTCCTCCTCCACCCATTATTCATGACACAAATCCATCTACTCCTCCACCCATTGCTCCTAGGTGATCAGCCAGATAACATCAAACACCTGCTTACTTCAGTGACTTTGTTTATAATTTTAGGCCCTTTTCTACTACCATGATTAATGTTGTCCCTTCATCTTCTTTTCCAGTTTCTCATTTTGTTCTTCTTTCTCATATTTCTGTTACACATAACCATCTTATTATAAAACTCCTTCTAATTATCCTAACTGGGTTAATACTATGAATAAAGAAGTTGAAGCTATAACTATTATTGATACTTGGGAAGTAGTTTCCTTGCCTCCTGGCAAAAATCCTATTGGCTGCAGGTGGGTATTCAAAGTAAACTCAAATCCAATGGCTCACTAGAGAGATATAAAGTCGGGTTGGTGGCTAAGGGGTTCACACAAAGGGAACGAGTTGAATTTCATGACACCTTCTCCCCAGTTGTTAAAATGACTATCATAAGAGCTCTCACTGTTGTTACTGCAAAGAAATGGTTCATTCATCAATTAGATGTTAATAATGCTTTACTCAGGGGATCTCCATGAGGAAGTTTATATGCTCATACCAGAAGGTGTCCTCAATCCTTCTCATTGTTGAGAGGGTATTCTTCGATCAAGGCCTTGCAAACAAATAAATTTATATATCGAAACCCCGCTATAGTATAGTAGGGTCAAGTTCGTCCGCAGGGAGAAAGTCAGTGACTCAATTTCAGTTACCAAAGAGCAAGAAATGGCAAGAAGGGATGAAATATATAGAATTTTGGGGGTTTTAAAAGTTGCTGAATTTTTTAGAAAAAATCAATAATATGAAAGATCTAGGGCACAGAGATCACCACAGCGATAATCAAGCATGCATTACAATGAATCATATGAAAATCAAGTTTTTATCTATTAAAAAGGTCAATTTGCATCAACCCTACAAAAGCAATCAATTTGTTTTCACAAATAAATGACTTTAATTACTATCAATTCTCAATTAGGTTATCAAAACTTGCATTTTGAAACCCTAATTACTATCCAATTCACAATTCAATTTCTCAATTCAATTTCAAAAAGGAATTTCCCTCAATTTTCATTGAGTACATAGGCACGTAAAATAGATAAATTCAATCAAATCATGGATTTATAGCAAATCTGCACACATAACTATAGTTGCAATCACCCCAACCCTAGAAAAAGCCACTACTCACGCGCATAAACATGGTAGACATTGCAAAATTTCATGAAAATAATAAAAAAAAATAAGAAATTTAAATTGAATAAAAACCTGAGAATAATGTCAACAATGCATCCCAAAAGCCTCACAAAACCTTCTTCAACTTTCGCCGAAGAAATCGCTTCAAAAAACTCTCAAATCCGCTCACAAACGCTCTCAAAACGCGTGCTGAAAGTAGTCAATTGTTTTTCTGACAAATTAGATCCCTAAAACGAACCCTAAAAGATACTATTTATACCAAAACCCTAATTTCCATCTTAGGAAATAAGAATATATATATATATATATATATATATATATATATATATATATATATATATATATATATGTTTTTATCTAAAGTCTATTTAAGGAAAGGGGTAAAAATAATTAAAATTGGATTAAAAACTGTCGCAGACGGACCCGTACCAACACGAAGGACCTCGGTACCGACCCCTCTCAGCCTCAGTACAGCTATTGTAAGTTCATCTCGTTTCGCTCTGTTACATAAGGCTTCAGTACCAACCTAGGTGTGGTCGGTACAGCTCGGTAAAACGCTCATATCTCCTTCGTTATAGCTTCAATTGCTTCCATTCTTTTTCCTATGCGCTCAAGATTCTCTTTTGCATCTTTTCTCTCTTGAAAGTTTCTTCAAAAAAAAAAGCTTCCTAAATCCTGTAAAAGACATAAAAGGTAGTGTAGATCTCTATTCTTCAAGAAATATGAAAACCTATTGAAAAGACACTAAACCCAATGCAAAACCAATGAAAATGACTCAAATTGACACTAAAACATATGGAAAAATATGACTAAAAAAATGCACATCAAAATACCTCATACTTAGACTTGTTTGTCCTCAAGCAATAACCAATACCTATAACACATCCTTCGAGACTTGGCCCTTGTCAAAAGCAACATCATAAAGTAGTAGCAAAGCAAAGCAAGTGAATTTAATGTCATTACACATATATGAGTGAACCATAGGCATAGGCAATATAAATCCAACCTCACTGGGATAATGTGTTTACACTTAACTCTCAATGTTTTTAGGCTATAAAGAACAACTCTCAAATCAATTCCATATACAAACTCATAAACATTGCAATTTAAATGTACATCCACTTCGCAACCAATTATGTAAATGCAAACAAGAACCATCAGGAGGACTTTCGCTCAATGGAAGACTTCAAAGAAGACTCCATTCGGCGGGGTTGTAATAGGGCCTGGTAAGAATAAAGGACATGAAATTATTTGGCTATGTGGTGCTTAATAAAATCCGAGAATCAAGACTCCTAAATCTCAACACAACTCAACCAAACCATAATTCTCAAGCATATGAATCAACCAAAAACCTCAACATATCTCATGAATAACTCAACCACTTTCTTTCAAACCCAAAAATGCCTCTCAAAAATATAAAAAATCTCGCATAAAGAAAATAACTAAGGAATAATTGGTTCATGCACTTTATTCACAACATATAAATTAACTTCTTCTCTTTCTTTCTCTTTTTTTTCTCTTCGATTTTTCTCTTTTTTCTGTTTCTCTTTTAAAAAAAATGAAAATAACAATAATAGTAATAATAACAACCCTAGTGCATTTATAGAGTGAGCCAAAATCCTTTTTCATAATATGTAGCAAGATATAAAAATATAAAACCACCCCATGATTCCATAAACTCATAAATCCTTCTCACTTGAATCCAAACACAAGCTTCTTCCTTCCACAAACCATTATTCCAACCAAGTCTAAGTCTTGATTCCCAAATGGGGGCCAGGCTCAATTCGATCGGCTAAGGATAATTTTGTGGGGCTTATAATATAAAGGCTCAGGCAAATGTTCTGGCTTCAAGCAAAGATAATGCAAGGTAGGTATAGAGAGGATAAAATGGCCTAATAGGTGCCTCCATCATTTAATTCTCATTCACATAAACATATAAATGAATTGGCTTTGAATAACTATCACAATATTTAGAGATGCATAAGAAGAGTAAAATACACTCAAGAAAGCAGAGAGATTTTTTATGTTATCCCTATAAGGCCGAAATTCTCACTAGGACAAATTTCGTTGGATTTCAACCTTTAGCCTAGGATCATATATGCTCAATTTTATCACAAGTTCACAGTTCACAATCCACATAAAACAATTTTAAGGACTTAGCTAAACCTTCCAAACATGTCATAGGATTCACATGATCAAGACAGACATTAAGTTTCATCATAGGACATCTAAGTTATGGTATAAAAACTCACTAAAACATAAGACATAAACATGCATTTTTTTCTTTTTCGACATTTTTTCATTTTTTTTATTTTTGACATTTTATAATTTTTTTTGTGTTTTCATGAAACTAAAGCAAGACTAAAACAACTAAAATATGACTAAATACTTAAAACTTAAAATGCATAAAACTTAAACATGAATGCATAACATATATCTTAAAACTTAAACATAACATAATGCATAACATAAAAACTTAAACATGAAACATAATAAGTTTTCTAGTCTCCCACCCCATACTTAAAAATAGACAATGTCCCCACTATCAAAAGAAAAATCAATGTAAAAGGGAAAAAGACTCGGAAACTCACAAAACTAAGATTCAAAAGCTGGTGAAGAAGTCAATAAGCTCTCTATGGAAAGAGCGGCAGCAGAACAAACCAATATATGCTCAAGCCACACCTAAATAACCATGTAAACCAAAAATTTATAAGATGCACTAATCAAAGCATATAAACACATCAAAACCAAGTGCATAAAAATAAATATGTGCAAGAGATACCACCTAAAAAAATAATTGCATATAAATACTATAAAATAAGCTCAAAAGCATATGAAATAACAACCATGTAAAATAGAATGCATTACCTATATATTAAAACCATATGCTCAACATAAACTATATGAATAGGGGAAACGATATAGACAAGGTAAACATCATGTGAGAGCACTATAATGCATCACCTAATCATAAAACAATATACTCAATAAAGGTAACATAAGTAATACAAAACTCAATATGCACAAACCAACCATCACAACCCCATACTTAAGTTCAAAACAAGTCGAATAAATATGCAATGGACATACAACTTGTTTACAATGTCAAATCATGTAAGGATATAATTTTCATGCTAAAATAGAAGAAACTAATCAACCCAAAGCATAAAAATCAAATCATAATCAAAGCCTGAAACGGATCGCAATGAAATCCTAAAATTCAATTAGCTCATATGAACGTCCGTGTAGAACTCAATCATCTTCCTTGCTACCAATATATGTCTTTGATATTCATTGTGGTAGGTACATGTTAGTGTGAATTGATGCAACTAATATACTCCATGATTGATATTTTTTTTGCTCACCGCAATCATAAACTCATAGAATTTCATAAGGGCACCATTGTCATTCGGGGAACGATAGTCTGAACCACCAGGGAACGCAAAAAAGAAACGGAGAACCAGAAGGTGAAAACTGAAAAAGAAAAAACTGAAAGTGGATGAGAAATGAAAACGGGACGGACTCATTTATAGGAATTTTTACCGACGATTTGACTTATTCACCCATGGGCTTAAACTGTACACATTGGGCCAAAGGCCTATGAAGAGTCGGCCCAAACCAGAAAAGCCCAATAACTTCAACAACTTCGAATGTCTCCACCAATATATATCAGGTCGCGTCAAGTCTCGAAGACTCGACCCAATCTGAAGAGTTGTGATGAACACTGAAGAAATAACCGTCGTAGTTCAGCCGCGTCGTTAAGGGGAATACCACGGTAACAAGTGGAGAAAACCCTAAAGCAAAATGTCACTTGCCTAAATTTCATCCGCGGACAAATCAAAGACGATATTATAATAGACACATGTCACGCATGCCCACTACCCACAAAACTTATGATTTTGACACGTGTAATAGCCATTTGGACATTTTTCACACCAATGTCCATACAACTAAGTCACTATAAAAGAACGTCGAAGACAAAGTAGAAGAGAATTTTCAAAAGGATCAGAATTGAGAGAGAGAGAGAGAGTAAAGAATTCAAATAGAGCCTAACTCAAGTGTACCGATCAATCTCAAATTAACCATGTTGCTACATCATTCGGTAGCTCTGCGAAAACTCGTTAGTTTCAGCGTACTTTAGTGAGATAATTCTGAAAGGTCCACGTAGGGCACAGAAGAACGTTGTCCATGACGCATGATCGAGAATCTGCTCGTGTCAAAGGTATGTTTTTCAACCCCTAAAAGTATAAGACGTAGTTTCTTAAGGAGGACTCTGGGGATGTTACAACATCCGTGTCAATAACGACATAGGTAGGTCCACTTAGGTATTAATCATGTGGGCCAGGTAAGTCCGTATTGACTGTAATGATCCCCACCGGTTCCACCTCGATCCTTTTAAAACAAGATTTTTCGGGTGGGACTTCGTCACCTTAAATCTAGTATTGTTCTAAGTTGTTGTGTTTCATCTATTCTTGAGCTAAAAACTTGTAATTTGTGTGACCTATGTAATATACATTTGAAATCTGATTTTTATAAAAAAAAATCTAGAAGCTGTTATTTTTTCTTCCAAAAATCAAATATTTTCCATGAGTTGTTCATGTTGTGTTTCAGAAATCAGATTTGACCATGTGTGATTTCAGAAATAAGAGCCACTAGCATACAAATTTTAGCTAACTATTAGCCATATATCATCATTTTATTATTTCACTTTATCATTTTATTTATTTACTTTATAATCTTAATTGTGCACTTCATATTATATGTGTACAACATAATATTATATTTGCACAACATAATGTTATATTTGCACAAGTTAATGTTATATTTAAACACCATAATGTTGTATGTGCACAACATAAAGTTATATTTGCACAATATAATGTTATATTTGCATGATAGGGAGTTTGTTGTTTTAAGAATGATAAAAATTATATAAAATATTAATTTATATATTATATAGAATTTCATATTTCAAACTAAAAACAGTGAAATTATAACAAACAATTAAAAAATTGATATTTTACATATTTTTATCATCCTTAAATAACGTGTATGAATAGTAAATGACATTTAAAAAATTATGGATGAGTAACATTCTTGACCCATTAGGTCAACCTGAATCTGTTAAATATGAGTATGGGTTGAGAATTTCATGAACCGTGATATGAAATGACCCGACTCGTAATGGACATGAACGTGAGATGACCCAATCCAAACCTGACCCACCCAACCTTTATTTTTGCACTTTATCATTTTATTTAGATTTAATTTGCGGTACAAAACATTTATTTTGCCTTTATTGGAGAAGTGTCTTCCGTCTTTGTTTAATTAGCTTTATGTCCACCTCTATTTTGCTGGACAAATTTTCCCATCTCCTCTTCAACCTTCCTCGTGTTCAGATCTTCCCCAAATCTATATAATACTCTTTCCGATTGTAGCGAGAAATTGAACCGCAAGATGGAGAAAACTAGCGAAAAGATTGGCGAAATTCGGAGATTATCTCTCTCTCTCCCTCCCTCTCTTGAAGCTATTCGAATCAAAGCAATGGAAGACGACAAAGCCGCGGACTCTCCTTCAATGGTGGCGGCCGACCTCCAATCGACTATGTGGAGCTCCAATCCGGATCCGGATGCGAATCCCAATCCGGATTCATGCACAACTGAAATTGTGAAATACAGCAAATGTAAAATACAGTTGTGCCAACTGTATTGTACATTTGCCCAACTGTATTTTACAATTTCACAATTGTATTTTAAAATTGCACAATTGTAAAATTATTATTCTTGCACCACCATTTTATTATTCATACACCATCATTTGAGTTATAAAATTGCACTATTCAGTTTTATATTTGAGTTATAAAATTGCACTTTTCAATTTTATATTTGCACTTTTTCAAACTAAAATTGCACCTTTAAGTTCTAAAATTGCACATTCAATCTAAAATCTAGTTTGGTTCTCCCTAAACCAAAAATGTAATTTTTGCACTTTATAATAGAATTTTTTTTCAAAATATTCACAAAAAAATAATTATTTACAATAATATTCACACATTCAAAATATTTACGAAAATATTCATTTTTTGCAAGGTACACAGAGAAACGCGGTTTCAAACCGCGTTTCATTCAGAAGCGTTGAGGTCTGAAACTTGGTAAAAAAAAACGAAAGAAACGCGAATTGAAACCGCGTTTTATAATCAATTTTGGGTAAAACGCGGTTTAAAACCGCGTTTATATAGTTTTTATATAGTTGTTTTTTTTAATTTTTTTTTTTAAAAAAAAGACAAGAAGAATGAAGCGCGGCCTCATGCCGCGCTTCATGTGTTTTGTGTAACAGTGCAGGTAGCACTTCATTCTTTTTCTTGTTTTTTTTTTCAATTTTAAAAAATAAATTAATATAAACGCGGTTTAAAACCGCGTTTTACCGAAAATACATTATAAAACGCGGTTTCAACCCGCGTTTTTTTATCTATTTTTTTTTCAACCTCATTTCAATTTCAGATCTTAAGGCTTGTGAAAGAAACGCGATCTCAACCCGCGTTTCTCTGTATACTCTGCAAAAAATGAATATTTTCGTAAATAGTTTGAATGTGTGAATATTATTGTAAATAATTATTTTTTTGTGAATAGTTTGAAAAAAAATTCTTTATAATATTAGTCTTATACTTTTTAATCTAATTTGTGCACTTTATAATTTGGTTCTTCATAAACTAAAAACATGGATTTTTTACATCCAAATTCTTATTTTTTTGCTGATTATTTTTTACATATTCCGTATCAACTAAAAATCTCTTGTTCTCATTTTTTGGTGGTGTATACACATGTGCATCCAATTGTCTTCCATCCGAGTCTTTCCCCGATGAATTCGAGTGCTTCTCTTTGCTTCCCTCGTATATCCAAGTTCTTAATTATTTGCGGATCTAGTTTTTAAATAAAAATCTGCTAACATGTTAATTTATTGCTCACATGGTAGAATCAAGTAGCAAAAACCAAAAAAAAAAGAAATAAATTGCTAACACCAATGCCTAAACACATGGCACATAGCAAACTCATTTTATAATGGATAATCTAGCAATGTCGATGTTGCTGAGATTGACGGTGCTGACGCCGACGCCGCTAACGTCAATGTTGTTGACGCCGACGATGGTGACAACGCTAACATCGACGTTATGATTTGTATAATATGAGTTCATATAACACATTAGAATTTGTTTCATGGTTATAATAAAATGATTTGTATAATATGATTTGATGACATGGTTATAATAAAATTATTTTTTTATTATAACCAACAACAACAACAAGCCCAGTATATCCCGCTCAGAGCAGGGTCTGGGGGGTCGAATTGTACCCACCCTTGTCCCGACTTGGTCGAGAGAGTGTTTCCCAGTGACCCATGACAAGACATCAAAGACACACACGACTTCACATACTCCATAGCGGCATACACGGGAAATATAAGGAAAAAAAAATAGATATTCCTATTATTGAACCATATCAATTTTTTCATTTCACATAGGTCGGTATTTACATTGGAATTACACAAGCCAAATTCAACTATTTTCATTTCACAATATATAAGGAAGAGAGTAGAAATTGATCTTATTCTTATAATATCTACATAAGTGGGAGGATACAGAAATAAACCGGACGAATTTACACATAAATAAACCGGACAAATTTACACATTTTTTTAAAACATTTCTTAGAAATTGTTGTAGCTTACACCTCTACCTACTACAGAGACAAGCAACGAGACAACATTAATCATGGCCAAAAAAATAAAAAAAATATGACAGCAAATCAAATATACTTGAATTTCTCCTCATACCAAAAAAGTTATTGATGCCGATGTTGCTAATGTTGACATCGAGGATGTCAACGTTGCTGACGCCAATAGCGAGGATGTCGACATTACTGACGCCGACACCGCTGACGCCGATGCAGCTTCCGCCGACGTTACATAGAAAGGGAAAACAAGAAAAGAAAACAAAAGAACAGTTCTCTACATGAATGGTGCTTCATCCTAAGCTTGGCAGGCCACCAAGTCCTCTTGTTCCTCTTTAACATGAAAAAAGATGCTTTGTTTGATCTTCCGCATCACAAGTCTAAACTAGTTGTGTTCAACACGAGACTTCTTTAGAGTCTCCTACCGTTTGAGTTGTCTAGTGTACTGTGTTTATAGATTGTGTTTGCAATGAATGAACATTTACGAGGCATGTAAGAAGATAACAGGAAAGAATACATGTGTATGAGAAACGAGAGGCCATGAGGTATGCAAAGGATTTTAAGACTTTCAAGCTTATAAAAAGATCATAGCTTCATACTAACATCCATAAAAGATGTTGTTATTCATTAGCAGATTAAAAGAGTAGTTTTGGTTTGTTACCGACAGGTATCAAACATTAGTTTTGGCTCGACTCTAATAATTATGAACAAAAAACTCAACCCAACAGCTTTTACAAAGACCCGAAGGAAGTTCTAGGAGACATTGACAATCATTAAACAAGGCAACTATGCATATTTTAAAAAACTTTTTCATTGCAATAAGCCATCAAATTATAGCTATCCTCAACTTAATTAATTTCCAAGCAAGATCTAATGCCAGATTCACGCTCCAAAGTCCAAATGCCTAGCCAGACATACGTACCTTGAATGTTATAGAGAGAGAATGGAGACATATATATATATTAATATGCACTATGGATTAAAAGACCGATTCATCAATAGATATACTGATAACCAAAGAAAATTAAAGCCTTGATCAAACTCCGATTTGACCAATTTAATCAAAACTCGAATGCAAAGAAACACAAAATGCAAACCCAAGAACCATTAAAACGCCAGAAAAGCAACAATTTTTAGAAGACTAGCCTGAGTTTTCTTAGCCGCTTCCGACTTGGCAAATGAGGTCGGAGGTGAATTTCCCACTACATCTCCTTCCATTGCCGCAGAAATGCTTACGATTCCACTCCCATTCCCCGTAATCCCCGCTTTTCCTGCAAGAAAGGGCACACCAATTCAACAAAACCGCACAAAATAAAAACAGTTTCTCCATCAAAGATCTGTTGCTGAATTTGTAAGTACGAGTGTGAGCGAGGGCACACAGACAATTTAAAAGCCCCAAATATAGATCATAAATTCAAATTCAAGGCAAATTGAGCATACATTGACAGCCGAAGACAGCTCCAATGGCGATTGACTGTGAGAGAGGACACTGGTGGCGAGATTGCGGAAGAGACTAGAGCTGGCAATTCCTGATCCGATCCGAGAAACATGACCGACTCCCCCGAACCGAAACCCGATCGAACCCGAAAATTTGGCGTTATGCATAACCCGAACTCGAAACCGAGCCCGACCGATGTTGACCCGAAATCCGAAGTGATCCGAATACAGACAAACCCGACTCAACCCGGATCCGACTCAAAATAGACCCGACCCGAATTCCAACCCGACTCGAATTTCAATCCGACCCAACTTCCAACAGACCCAATCCCTTGGTTGTCAATGGCAGAGATAACCCCTCAAAAGCGGAGACGATAGCACTTGGTTGCTGGTGGTGCTAGGACAAGCCTCCATGTCCATATATCTTCTTCAAACTCTAGATCTAGCAAAGAGGTGAGAGGAAGCCACAAGGTGGACGGGGTAGACCGTATATCTCAAATCTGGAATCGGAGGTGAAGTTTGATTTTCGCCATAACACATAAGTAAAACGAAGATTGAAAGAGAATACGGCGATTTGGTAATGCAGTTCGGGTAAAACCCTACTCTGTGGGATCTCAAGAGGGGAGATCTGACCCCAGAGTTGTTTATGTTGCAAGAGAAGTTTACAAGCTAAGCACACCAGGCAGAGCACCAAAACTGGCAACCTATGGAACCTCAGAACCGAGCAAAGACAAACAAAAGAGAAAGTAAAAGGAAGAGATACCCCCTGAAGGCACCGTGGAAGCTCACAGGACCACCGTCTTCACAGCTTGCTCACACCAGAGCTCTCTCTCTTCTTATGGCTAGGGTTTCCTAAATGAGGCTCAAAGAGCTACGGTACCGAAGGGGGAGCATTTATAGCCCAGCAATTAGGGTTATCTAAGGATCGTCTAACGGCTTCAAATAAGTGGGTCAACATCAGTTAAGAGATAGGCTCAACATATTGGGCTTGATCCATCTCGCTACAAAAATGGCCCAGCACAAATAGACCCAAACAATCTATGCTCGAAATTGAGCTATTTCCTAAGTGTTATATTATACACTTGAACACTTATACTTTAATGTGGTGTCCTTATAAATAAGTCAACCAACTTAGACATATACAAATATATACAAATATATATATATATATAAGGGTCACTTCAATCTATAAGGTATCCTACATTAGCATAGTGTGTGCATAATCTAAACACTTAGAAAAAACCTAAGGTCACCAAAGTTTAAGTGCTCATGCCACAATTACAAGTTTAGCTTTACACGACAAGATTACTAATACAACAGATTGCCCTTTTAAACTTGTCATCTAAACATTCTCTTGCCATCATAGGATCTTGGTTGTATCTCCCGTCCGTCCTTGATTCCAAGTGTGATTAGGTGCTAAAGGGCATCCCAGATGTGTAGGGTATCCCTACATTAAGCAAACTTGTCAGTTGTGACAATTTTGGTGCCAAAATCAGAAGGGTTAAGCTCAGACTTAATCTTGCACACATTAAGCACTTTGTGTTTAACTTTCTTCCTAATGTAATGGAATCTGACATCTATATGCTTGGTCCTCTCATGGTAGAGGGGATCCTTGCACAAATAAATTGCACTTTGATTGTCAAGAAACACAGTAGGTATATAAGTCTTCCTCTCAATCTCCTCAAGGAGACCTCTGAGCCAAATAGCCTCTTTGGCTGCTTCTATAGCAGCCATGTATTCAGCTTCAGTAGAAGAGAGAGCTACAGTAGATTGTTGTTGAGATTTCTAGGACACACAATTGTCAGCCCAAGTGAAATAATAAGTAGTTGTAGACTTCCTATTATCTTTGTTACGAACATAATCAGAGTCCACATAACCAATCAAATTATTTCTAGAGCTATGTTCTGTATAAACTAAGCATTTCCTTTCAGTGCCACACAAATATCTCAGGAAGTATTTCATAGCATTCCAGTGAGCTTCACCAGGATTAGACATATATCTACTCAATACACTAACAGCAAAGGCAATATCAAGTCTAGTGCAAAGCATGACATACATGACATATCCAACAGAAACATCATAAGGCACTTTGCTCATCTTATCTATCTCATGTTGGGAAGAAGGGCACTGTTTCTTAGACGACTCAAAATGTCCACCCAAAGGAGCAATAATAGATTTAGAGTTAGTCATTTGAAACCTATCAAGGACTTTATGAACATATTCAGATTGGGATAGCCACACCATTTTTCTCTTTTTGTCTCTATTGATTTTAATTCCAAGGATTTTCTGAGCTTGACCTAAATTTTTCATATCAAAGTACATTTTCAAGTCTCTTCTAACTCTAGAGATGAGAATCTTAGAACTTGGCATTAAAAGAATATCATCTACATACTGAAGCACATAAAGAGGAGACTTAGAACCAACACATTTGAAATAAAGACATGTATCATACTCACTTCTATGGAAACCAATTTTAGGCATGCATGAGTCAAATTTCAGATTCCACTGTCTAGGTGACTGTTTCAAACCATAAATAGACTTTTTAATTAAACACACATGTTCAGGTTTGTACTTATCAATGAAACCCTTAGGTTCAGACATGTAAATAATTTCATCAAGATCACCATGTAAAAAAACATTTTTCAAATCCATTTGCTCAAGTTCCCAATCATACACATCAACCATAGCAAACATCAATCTCAAGGTTTTATATGTAACCACAAGAGCAAATATGTCATTATAGTCAATGCCCTCTTTTTTTGTAAACCCCTTAGCCACCAATCAAGCTTTAAACCTAGGAGGTTCACTAGAATTCACACTTTCTTTAAACTTATAAATCCATCAACACTGAATCAAACAAGATCTCATGTGTCATTAGATGTCATAGAACCTATTTTTCACGCATAGCTTTTATCCCGTGTTTAGCCTCAGCACATTTAACAGCAAGCTCATAAGTTTCATGCACAAAAGGATTTATAACAATATCAGAAGCAAGCAAGCAAGCAATACTAAACAATATTGTTTAATTAGGAATTTTTTGTTTGAGATTCTAACCCTAGGTTCTCTATCCCTAGTTAATTGATAGTCTGAGTTATCATGCCGAGGAAAAGAGACAATCACACCAGAACCACCAACATCATCAGCAATAGGCTCATGTACAAAAGTAGAAGAGGAAGAAGGGTTAGAATTTAACTCACTTGACTGAACTCCCTCCCTTAATTGTTGAGTATTTAAACTCCCTGCATCACTAGAGTGCTCGGAAGCACTTTTGGAAGCCACTGGCTCCACATTTTCATTGGGTTCAGTCCTTCTTGGAAGGGTTCAGGAGAGGATTCTGCACTTACCACCCACCGGGTGAATATTGACCCACATCAAATTCCTCTTCATCATTACCTCAAGGCAGGTCATTCTGAGTACAGAAGTGTCTAGGAGATGTATGTTCCACTTATGTACCTCCATTGGTACCTACAAAAGAAGGTGTTAGTACTGATTTAAAATGGAACTCAAGCTCATTTAATGTAACACTCCTAGAGATGATGTCCTTATAACCATGAGGTTGAATAAGGAGGATTTTATACCTTTTAACACCATCAGGGTAACCCAACATGACTCCTTTTTTAGCCCTAGGGTGCAACTTACCCTGAGACACATGTGAGTAGGCTGCACACCCAAAGGGCCTGAGGTAAGTCATGTTTGGTTTCTTGCCAGTCCACATCTCTTGTGGTGTTTTGAAATTCACCACAAAAGATGGGTATCTATTTATAAGGTAGGCTGCAGTGGTTACAACCTCCCCTCATAGAGAGTATTTTATACCAGAACTAACTAACATGCATCTTGTTTTTTCAAGCAATGTACTATTCATTCTTTCGGCAGTACCATTTTTTTGTCTTTAGTAATAGAATCCTGACTGTACTGAATAACATCTTTTAACACATCAAACTAAGGAGGCAAAGAGTTCAGTCACAAGATAGCCAAATACTCATCTTTTATAGAATCCTTTTTATCACATCTATCTAAATCCCGGGTCATTCTTAAGAATTTATCCAAGTTAGATTGAAATGTCTGATTTGTATCCATTTTAAAATTGAATAATCTGCACTAGATAGCAATTCGACTAGGCAAGGATTTTGTTAGGTAAAGAGTTTCCAAAGTATTCCAAAGTTGTTTAGGGTTAGTAATACTCACAACCTGACGAGCTACGTCGTCAAAAAGTCTGATGAAGATCTCTGAATGAGCAGCCTCATCCAAATCCATCTTCATTTCCTCTATAGCTTCTGCTAGGTACTCCCCCGGAACAGCCTTCCAACATTTCTCTTTGATGAGGATAGCTTTCAGCTTGAGCTGCCATATAAAGAAATTAGTCGTTCCATCGAAGGGTTTGATCCTTATAGCATTATCCGCCATCTCAATACCTGTAAACACTTAAAAGTTAGGTTCTAACCATAGAAAAACGAAGGGAAAACTAAGCACACAAGTAATCAAAGACCACACCAGTAACCAAAGGATTGAAGGGAGATCTAGAACTCTGGGAACACAAATACAAAACGTTTTTTTTATGATAACAGAAACAAAACAAGAGAAGCGAAGATTCAAGCAGGAATACAGAGTGATTCTAGATCTAAAACCCTAGGTCAAAGACCCCGAGTCTCAGATCCAGACAACCTGGCTCTGATACCAATTTGAAGTTCAATTTTCGCCATAACACATAAGTACAACGAAGATCGAAAGAGAACACAACGCTTTGTTAATGCAGTTCGGGTAAAACCCTACTCTGTGGGATCTCAAGAGGGGAGATCCGATCCCAGAGTTGTTTATGTTGCAAGAGAAGTTTACAAGCTAAGCACACCAAGCAGAGCACCAAAACTGGCAACCTATGGAACCTCATAACCGAGCAAGATAAATAGAAGAGAAAGTAAAGGAAGATATGCCCCCTGAAGGCAACCGAGAAACTTCGTTGAAGTTTCTCACGGAGATGGAGCTTCACGACCACCGTGGAAGCTCACAGGACCACCGTCTTCACAGCTTGCTCACACCTGACCAGAGCTCTCTCTCTCTTCTTGTGGCTAGGGTTTCCAAAATGAGGCTCAAAGAGCTACAACACCGAAGGGGAAGCTTTTATAGCCCAGCAATTAGGGTTATCTAGCATCTCCTAACGACTCCAAATAAGTGGGTCAACATCAGCTCAAAGACAGGAACAACATATTGGGCTTGATCCATCTCGCTACAAAAATGGCCCAACACAAATAGACCCAAACAATCTATGCTCGGAATTGAGCTATTTCCTAAGTGTTATATTATACACTTGAACACATATGCTTTAATGTGGTGTCCTTATAAATAAGTCAACCAACTTAGATATATACAAAATATATACGAGCAACTTCAATCTATAAGGTATCATACATTAGCATAGTGTGTGCATAATCTAAACACTTAGAAAAAAACCTAAGGACACCAAAGTTTAAGTGCTCATGCCACAATTACAAGTTTAGTTGTACATGACAAGATTAATAATACAACAAGAGGGGACGAAGAGAGACTGGATATGATCGAACGAATTAGGGATAGAAAGGGGAGAGTAGACTAGATGGATAGTTTACAAATTAAATCATAAGTCATAAGAGAAAAGAGAATGATATAGAGCATCACCAATATATGAATAGACAGAGCTGGTTGTAGGCATATGCATTTGAAACCAATCAAGTAGAAGCAAATCAATTCTCAGATGAAAACACAACCATAAAATAAAACTCTCTACACACACAATCACACGCACATATAACAGATAGCAACGAAAGCAGTTTCAGCATTCCCAACGAAAGCAAAAACAACCAATTTCAAGTATTAGGAGGCGAAAATAGTTAAATTAGAACTGAAATTTAACAAAGAAGAAAGAAAAATTCAACAAATCAAGCAGTAGAGTGGTGGACTATGAACAAATCAAACAAAAATTCAACCAATCAAGCAAAAATTCAACAAAATTCATATCTAAGGAAACCTATTCAAAGTAATAAATCTCACGAAACACACCTTGAAGCGAGAATAAAGGATTTGGCACCTTGAAGCACAGATCCAGGCCCGTCATTCACCACCTCCAGCCTCGCGCTATCTCTCGATCTCATATCTCCCTCCATCGAAGATCAGCTATTCCAATTTGTGAAGATGTCAGCGTGAATCGACTAGTGGGAGGCTGGGAATTCGGAGTCTGCTTGTTCACCAGCCTCTATTTTGACTAGATGTCATCGGCGGGGTTCCAAGTATTTAGACGGAAGGCGGCGGTAGTAGGGGAGCAAGACGGAGGAAGCTTCGTAGGAGAAGAGAGGGGGAGCTTCGCCGCCCTTTGATCTGAACAGGCAATAAGAATCAGGCGATGAGAGAGGGAGTACTTGGCTCACTGCGAGGAAGGAAGAAGCGTGTCGTACTCGGTTTTTTTTTTAAACCCGATTCATTTTTTTAAACCAGCCCGGGTGTCCGGTTTTCTACTAAGAGACAAAATTTTACACTTTAAGATTTTACACCATATGACATTTTTACATCATAACCCTTCCCTATATATATACTCCCTCCATTTCTAAATAAGTGACTCTTTCAAGACAAAGTCGTATTTTTAAGAGGGTAAAAATTTTATAAAATATTAAAATTTTAATTAATTTTTTAAATAATATTATAGTTATTTTTTTTGAAATCAAACGGCTTGCATATATATTAGAGAAGATCGATTTCTGCAAGGTCAATCAGCCCTTGCGGAAAGTGATCAAACCAAACACAAGAGGTACAATCATCCGGCAAAAGTCTAGCCGCAAGATGAGCAACCGTATTAGCAGTCCTACGAACATGAGTAAAAGATACAATAGCGGGGTTCGGAAAGTGAGATAGCAAATCCTCACACACGAGGTCAGTGTAAGAGGCAGATTTGTTAGGGCCCTGCAGACTTCCTATGAGATTGATGTCGTCCGACTCAACCCGCAGATGCTCAAAATCAACACCCACCATCGATTGGACACCGAAGAGGAGTGCCAAGGCCTCCGCTAATGCTACAGAAATAGCCCCAGGGTAGCGCTTCGACGCAGCCATAATGATGGCGCCTGAGGAGTCCCGGAGAACTGCACCGAGGCAAATCGAACCATTGAGGAGAGCGGCATCAGTGTTGAGGGTAAGAGATCCCGGAGGAGGTGGTGTCCAAGTGGGCGCACCCGGCGGAGATGTGGTGGCGACGCAGTGGCTTGGACTGTTGGAGCTCCTATGGTCATAGACAAGGCTTCTGAACCCATCCCTTAGAATTTCTGGATTGCAGTCTTCCTCCGAAAACAGAGACTTGTTGCGGAGAGTCCAGGCTATCCATGTGTTAGTTAACATGTCATAGGCTTTCACATCTCCCAAGGATTTATAAACATCGTTAAACACATGAATGGGCGAGTGGCTGAGTAACGAAGAGACAAGCCCAGCAGAGGAAGAACCTGCCCAAGCAACCACTGAGAGACTACAAGTAAACAAAGCAAGCCAGATTGCCTCATCAGCAACTGCACAACAGGAGCAATTAGGAGAAGAGACAATCCTCTTCGAGAATAGATTCCCTTGGACACTGAGGAAATTTGAGCACAAACGCCAGCCAAAATTTAGGACTTTAGGCGGAAGGTTTAAACGCCACAGAGGGTGCCACCCGTCTTCCGAATGCACACCCGGGCCTCCCATATACCCTAACCAGTAAGCCGATTTCACAGAGAAGTAACCGGACTTGTGAGGAAACCAAATTTGAACATCCTCCGGAGATCGAGACCTGAGAGGGATTGTGACAATGCGACGCACGTCCGAAGTAGCAAAAGCTGCAGAAAGCGCGCCCAAATCCCAAGTATGTGTGGAAGGGTCGATGAATTCAGACACCATCACATCCGGATTCATGCCTGCTAACAAGGTAGGACAACCCAAGCCTGAATCCGTCGGCACCCATGCTTCTGAGGAGGCTGAAATTTGAAGACCGTTACCCACTCTCCAACCTAAGCCTTCCTGCAAAAGAGACTTTGCTCCCCAAATGCTGCTCCATGAGTAACTCGGTCGTCCACCCCGGTTCGAGCGGAGAAAAGAGGAATTCTTGAAATACTTGGCCTGATAGATTTCATGGAGAAGAGTAGTTGGGTGCTGGATAAGGCGCCACCCTTGTTTGGCTAGCAAAGCCTGGTTGAAAATACGAAGGTCCCGAAATCCCATTCCACCATGCCTCTTGGGGGAACAAAGATCAGTCCACGAGCGCCAGTGAATCTTGCGCCGGGAAACTGATGATCCCCACCAAAAGCGGGCCAGCAAGCCATGAATATCCTCAATAAGCCCATCCGGGAGGCGATAGACACTCATTACATAAGTTGGTATACTCTGTAGCATCGACTTGATTAAGATCTCCCTTCCGGCCGCCGAAAGAAGCTTCTCCTTCCACCCTTGAACCTTCTTCCATATCATGTCCTTTATATAAGCAAACACTAACTTCTTCGAGCAACCAATGATTGCCGGAAACCCCAAGTACTTAGCATGCCGATCAACAAGACTGACTCCAACTATCGAAGAAAGATGCAGCTGAGAGGCAGCGGTCATGTTCCTGCTAAAGGAAACTTCAGACTTTTGCAAATTAATTTTCTGGCTAGAAGCTCTTTCATATTGACTGAGAATCTCAGTTATCATAGAGCATTCCTCTGAAGTTGCCCTAGCGAACAAGAGGCTATCATCCGCAAAAAACAGATGGGATATGGTGGGAGAGCCTCGACAAACAGACACACCATGTAAGGAAGACGAGTGAACAGCTCGACTGATTAGAGAGGATAGACCCTCAGCTCCAATTATGAAGAGAATCGGAGATAGAGGGTCGCCTTGACGGAGCCCTCGAGAAGGAACAACCAACCCATCAATACAGCCATTGATTTTGAAGGAATAGCGAGCACCCCAAACACAACTCATAACCTTAGAAATCCATACAGTATCAAAGCCAAGCTGAGCCATAACTCTTTCAAGGTAGATCCACTCCATACGGTCAAAAGCCTTACTCATATTAAGCTTTAAAGCCATAGTGCCACGTCTGCCAGTATTCTTTATCTTCATGTAATGAAAAACCTCCATAGCAATAAGAGCGTTATCAGTATTCGAACGTCCAGCTATAAAAGGCGCTCTGGGAGGGAGATATTATCCAGTCAAGCAGCAGCTTCAGTCTATTGACCAGCACCTTTGTGATCATCTTGTAAATAACATTACATAAACTAATCGGCCTAAAGTCGGAAACTTTGTCTGGATTCTTGACCTTAGGAATAAGTGTGACTACGGTTGAGTTGATGTCATCTAAGGAATACCCCGTACGCCACCAATCATGTATGAAAGCGATCACATCGGATCCCACAATGCTCCAGTATTTCTGGAAAAACATGGCATGTAGCCCATCAGGTCTGGGCGCCTTACTTGGGTGCATCTGCTTGAGTGCTCGATGGATTTCATCAGCCGATGGATCACGGAGGAGAGTTTTGTTCATCTCAGCAGTGACTCTAGTAGGTATATCAGATATAGCGGCATCAATATCAGACAGAGAGGGCGCTGAAGTTGCGAAGAGATCGCTGAAGAAACTGGTGATGGTACTGGTTATCTCTTCATGAGACTTACTGATCTCCCCTGTATCAGTAATAGGCTCCTTAAAAGCATTATTGGTACGCCGTTGATTTGCTTTGTGATGGAAATAAGAAGTGTTTTTATCCCCATCTCTAAGCTCGTTGGTGCGTGCCCTGACATGCCAATACTTCTCTTCCTCCCTATGAAGCTTATCCAGTTCTGCCGAGACAATAACACCCCTTTCCAGAACAAGCCGAGTTGGGTGTTGGGATTGGAGGGCTTTAAGTTTGGCCTCCAATGAGCGAATGCGATCAACTCTATCCCTGAAGACCCTTCTAGACCAAGCAGAAAGAGCAGCAGTGCAAGCCTTAATTTTATCAGGAGGGCGTCCCCAACTATGTCTCCAGTTGGCGTCAATAATGTGGCGTCACTCATCATGCTCAAGCCATAGAGGTTCAAACCGAAAGGCTTTTTTGCATGGCCGTGGATTAGAACTGGGCCCAGTACCAGGAGTAGAAACTTGTAGGAAGACGAGGGAATGATAAGAGCAATACCGAGGGAAATGCGTAACTGTGGTGTTAAGAAAAGCAGTACTCCATGCCATGGAAGCCAGATAGCGATCAAGCCGTTCTTGGATGCAACAGTCGGGATTGCGACCTCTTTGCCAGGTTAAACGTGGCCCAGAGGCACAACCCAAATCTCGCAAACTACAATCATCAATAACTTCCCTGAAATTATCCATTGCTCGCTGAGACCGGGCAGGACCTCCCACTTTTTCAGACGAATCCAGTATCTCATTGAAATCTCCAATGAAGAGGATGGGGAGTGAACTTTGTTGATATAAATCCCGCATGAGAGCCCAAGTCTTCCATTTATTAGTATTCTCCGGCCATCCATAAATACAAGCGAGATTCCAAGAGGTACCCAATGCTGAAACGGTGGCAAGAATATGATGTTGGGAATATGAGACGATCGAAACAGAGAAGTTCCTCCACCATAAACCAAGTCCACCAGAACGGCCTGCTAAATCAATACAGAGACCATCAACAAAGCCACACTTTCGCATTGTAGCTTCTTGGTCACGGCGAGTGATCTTAGTTTCCATGACAAAAACTAGATCCGGGCAATACTTCCAGGTTCAATCCCGGAGGGCTCGAAATGTTGGGGCATTGCCCATCCCCAAACAGTTCCAACTGAAGAGTTTCATGGTTGTTCGCGAGCAAAGACTTCAGTCTTGATTTAATAGGAGGAAGGTCGAGTATCTCAACTACAAATATAAAGATGTATAAACGTAAACCGACTCCTAGCCTATGCAAATAAATACAAGACTTCCTCCCGTTGTAGTGGAAGGGTAGTCAGGATCGATCCACGAGGAGGCGTGTCAGCGGGATCCTAGTAGCGTTGGAAATCTCACGTCTTGCGTCGACCAGAAGCCTCGATTTCGACCTTGGTGCTCGATGTCGACTTCGCCTGTCGATCCTTTCTGCAACAGAAAACCTACAGAGACAAAAACGGTAGTCGATATCGACTGGAAAGGTCGATATCGATGTTAGTCCACGAAATCGACTGGCTCAGAAGTCCGCCAGTCGACACAGAAGGGTCCATTTCGACGTCTGGGGTCGATATCGATGTTCGCAGTAGTGACCCAGGAGTCTCGAGATCGACTCAGAAAACTGTCGATCTATCAACGTGGTCGATATCGACGTTTGTGGTCGATATCGATGTTCTCCTGCAGTGGGTTAGTTCTTCGTCGGCAAAGAAAGGCCGAAGACTTTTAGGATGGATGAGGATGCGATGAACAGAAAAAAAAACAGGGGTTTTGTGTGTATAAACTATTTAAAAAGGCAACTCCTAGGATTAGGGTTTACCACAACGTTAACCAATGCATGCGATGAGATAAATAAGACGGACAATTGCGCTATTTCACCCGAGGGAAGAGCTTTCGCTGTACACCAACTCTTAGGATTACTCTTGCAAATAAACCTAATTGTCTCTACCACTTTTATGTTTATAACTCAAGTTGTTAGCATGAATCCCTTTTCTTTCGATTAGGACTAAACATAGAATCGTAGGAGATGATATAGACACAACGATATCAACATCTAACACTTACCTCAAGCGCGCATGGCTAACGTCGGGCTCACCCCGACCCTAAGTTGGAGGACTACTCGTTTCTCATCATGGAACTCATCATTGATTTAAAGAAAGAAACTTGCATTAAACTATAAACTCCGAAGCTTTACAAATCAATGTCGGATTTCGCGAACGCCAAACCTTAAAACTTCTTTCTAACTCTATTGAATGTAATTAGATGTGTTGATGGATGATTGAATGCCAGCCCCCTAGGGCTTTATTTATAGGCTACTAATCCTTGCTAGCCAAGGATTGTAACCCCTATCTAAACTATGAACTCTATCCAAACAATTAGGATAGGTCTTTTATTTTGATAAACTTAAACTAACTTTGATAAAACTTAAAGGAAAAGATAAATTCAACTGCTAACTATCTAGAAGAACAAGATAATATGTGGTCTTGATGATAGAATTCATAATCCGAGTCTCAAAATCGGATCTATCTTCTGTCGAGATAAGGTCGATATCGACGTTGAAGGTCGATATCGATGTCTGTATTTCTGCTCGACTTGTCCAGCTCCAGTCGATGTCTATGTTGAGGTCGATATCGTTGATGAAGGTCGATATCGATGTCTTCTTGGTTGGTCTGTGTGGTCTATCTCGACACTCAGAAGGCGTGTCGACAACTATGGTCGATATCGATGTTTAAGGTCGATATCGACCTCTGCTCAGCTTTACTTGGCTTCTCCGTTTTGACTCCGATTTCGCTCGAATTCCTGCATGGTTAGCTCAAAAATTGTGCAGACTCTATTTCTTGTACTTTAGCCCATTCTCACACAAGTTTATATTCTTTTGAACATTTTCTTTGGAAATCGAATGAAATAAGAAGTCAAAAGATGGAACAAAAAGAGATACAAATATGTACATCATCTTGCTCGCTACTTGATTGTCCACAATCATAGCTTCTTCAGAATTATTTGAGCGCTTGCATAAAACAACATCAGAAACCCCAGCAGCGTGTTCAGCAGATGACACCGATGAGCGTTTCCGCTTGGAACTCAGCCGTATATCAGCCATTTTTTCCTTAGATCTAGCCTTTTGCTTCAATTTGCGGTTGTACACTTTTGGCGGGGTTGTTGCTGCACTGAAAGTGTGGGTGGGCTGACTAATCTCGCGAAATACTGGGTTTGGTAAAGAGACTGCAGCAGTGGGCATAGGAATATGCTCACCCACTCCCTCAATGGATACCTTGGTGCGCACTTCAGTATGAGATTGCCCCGACAGAGCTTGGGATGACAAGCGGTGTTTGAACTTGTCCATCCAGGCTCTCTCACGGTCAAGGGTGTCCTGATGGAGTCGCAAGCGAGAACGTGGCGGCGAGATTCGTAGCCAAGCACCAAATTGAGGGACCTCTGCTAAAGGGGAAGTCTCCCCTGCCACTGAGTTAGGACAGGCTTTGTGGAGGTGCCCAATGCAGCCACATATGAAGCAAAACAATGGGAGACGCTCGTATTGCAGGATGATCTTCACTTCTTCTCCACGAAGCAAGAGGGTAACACAACGACGAAGAGGTTGAGTTACGTCCAATTCAACTCGAATCCGGAGCCTGCCACTGAGTCCTAAGAAATCCGATTCATCCAACTCTATGAACCGGCCAATACAGGCGCCAATGGCCTTAGCCGTAGGCAAGATTGCACATCCCAGTGGCACATCGCGCACAATAACCCAGAAGCTAGCGTGCCTGAATTCCATGTCAGATGGCCGAATTATACCATTTATCTCACGAAGAAGCAGGAGGGCATCATCAAAGCACCAAGGACCATCATAGAGGACGTGTGCCAGATCCGATTTATCGAAGAACTGGAAAACAAAAATGCCTTCGCCCGCGTCTCTAACTGCCATCCCATGCTTGGGAGACCAGACAGTTTGGAAGGTAGTTTTCATGGCTTTGGAACTGAACTTGCGGGAAGTGAGAAGTTTACCGGCCAAGCACAAGTTCAAACGCTCAACTGCACCATCGTCGTCGATCCCGTCGACAACCACTGCTCTCGATTCAGTTTCAGACAATTTCAGTTTACCCAAACCAAGGCCAATATCATCCATTAGGTCTTGCTGAGAAGGAGAAGTCAGTAATAGGGATATGGAATAGACAGGGAGGGAGAGGACAGAGTGATTGATGATCAGAACCCTAGAATTCCTAGGAGAAAACGTCCGAGGACGAGGAAACTTGCCTTGCGCAGGAGCATATTATAGTTATTATTAATAAGTATGAGTTTATCAAAGAAAATTATTATAAAAATTAATATTTTATATTATTTTTATCACCTTCAAATACGTGTCTAAATAGTAAAAAGTCACTTATTTGGAAACGGAATGAGTATATATATATATATATATATATTCTTTAATCTATTTTACAATTTTAAATTATTTTATATTTATTTTTATAATTAGAGTTTGGGGGTGGGAGAGGGAGGGATTGGAGGCCTTATCTTGTCCCATCCACACCCAATCCAAAGCATTAACTACCATCCGTTCTTCCCCGCGGAGGAGAACGGGCAACAAAAACTCTGCAATTCCCATCAGATACAATGGCTTCTTTATCATGCTTCACCCTCCCCCGGATCCCAACTACCAAACCCAGAAACCCTTTGTCAGTGTCCTGTTTCCGGCCACCGGAAACCGCCCTCCCTCCGGCGGTGGAGACCTTCTGGAGCTGGCTCTCCGATAACCGAGTTATCTCGGGCAAGACTCCAGTGAAGCCCGGCATCGTCCCCGAAGGTCTTGGGCTGGTTGCCCAGAAAGACATTGCTAAAAACGAGGTCGTTTTGGAGGTCCCCAAGAGGCTCTGGATCAACCCAGACACAGTTGCGGCTTCAGAGATAGGATCTGTCTGCAGTGGGCTGAAGCCATGGGTTTCTGTGGCTCTCTTCCTCATCAGGGAGAAGCAGAAAAAGGGAGACTCCATTTGGAGGTCTTACATTGATATTCTCCCTGATTCCACCAATTCAACTATATTTTGGTGGGTTACTTCAACTTGTCTTATTTTCTGTTTTTATGATGATGGATGAACCAAGATCATCAATCACTAAATGAAATATTCGTTGGTTGGTGCTTTTCAGTACAGGTCACAAGAGGAGCTTTCTCAGCTTCAAGGTAATTGGTATCACTACTCCTTCCTTGCAATGAGCATATGAGGGTTATTTTGGATTTCGTCATGAGCCTTTGTGTTTCAAACATGTCGAAATTGCCTTCACCCTAAAATAGTGTGTTGAAATGAAATGTTTGCAGGATCTCAGCTATTAAGTACCACGTTGGGAGTGAAAGAGCTAGTGCAAAGTGAATTCTTGAAAGCAGAGGAGGAAGTGTTGATTCCCAACAAGAGGCTTTTTCCTTCTCATATAACATTGGACGACTTCTTCTGGGCCTTTGGCATGCTTCGTTCCCGAGCTTTTACCCGCCTTAGCGGCCAGAGTCTCGTTCTCATCCCTCTGGCTGATCTGGTAAATGCTGGCAAAGACCCAAAACCAATCAATTAATTCTAAGTTCCACTTGAACTAAGTACTAATTTACTAACCAACAGCATTGGATCAGATGAACCACAGTCCAAGCATAACTCGACAAGATTACGCATGGGAGATCAAAGGAGCCGGCCTCTTCTCAAGAGAGCTCCTATTCTCTTTGCGGTCGCCTATTCCTGTCAAGGCTGGCGACCAGGTGACCTTCTTATGTCTTTGATTAAATCATGCCATACGAGCTGATTACCATCACGTAAACATGGGTAGCTCGGGTTGTGAACTCCAACAGGTGATGTTTATGTCTAGTGCGTATGGCTTCATTTTTTGTAGGTTCTTATCCAATATGACCTAAACAAGAGTAATGCGGAGTTAGCTTTGGATTATGGATTTGTAGAACCAAGGGCTGAGCGCAATACGTACACCCTAACACTAGAGATACCCGAGTCAGATCCGTTCTTTGGAGACAAGCTAGACATTGCTGAGTCGAATGGTCTAGGAGAGACTGCATACTTTGACATCACTTTAGGTCAGCGAATACCAGAGAAAATGATTCCTTACCTTCGGCTTCTAGCACTTGGAGGAACCGATGTCTTCCTGCTGGAAGGCTTGTTCAGAAACGCCATTTGGGATCATTTGGAACTTCCAATCAGTCGAGCCAACGAGGAGCTCATATGCCATGTAGTTCGCGATGCCTGCAAAAGTGCAATTTCTGGGTATTGTTCGACTATTGAAGAGGTAATATCCAAAATAAATTTGAATAGATTTTAGGCATATAAGAACCGGGAAATATGCATGGATGTTAACATTTTCATTTTCATTTGCAGGATGAGAAATTGGAGAAAGAAGATCTTGATCCGAGGTTAGAGATATCCCTTGCCATTCGGTTAGGGGAACAGCGGGTGCTTCAGCAAATCGACGAGATCTTCAAAGAGAAGGAATCGACATTGGATACGCTGGAGTATTACCAGGAGAGAAGGCTGAGACTGCTGGGTTTGGCATGTGATGAGGGTGATCTCATCTTCTGGGAAAAGAACTGAAATGAAGTTTAGTAGAATAGCATATAAACTCATGTCTGGCTGACCTGGAACAAGTTGAACTGCTGCCAGGCTTCATTTTTTTTCAAACTGCAGCCAAAACAAATTGGAAGAAACGGCTTCAAAAGCAACCAATGACCAGGATTCACATGCTACATAGCTGTTGACTGTTGAGATGCCATTTATATAGAACTTGAACTGAAATGACTTGAGAGCATTGATAGGAAATCAATCAACATTTGCTGCACTATATTCAATTCCATATTTGTCAAGAGACTTGTAAAATCCAAAGGGAGTGGAACAAAACTCTGATGATTTCTACATTCTTCATCATTCTGTTGCTCTGATGAGGTCAATGAACCACTCGTGTATGTTGGTCAAGCAAGCTCGGATGGTTATAGGTTGGTTAATTGCCTAACCACCACAAAATCAATCCATCAATCCATCTCAAACCACAGGAAAAACAAATAATTAAAGTTGAGAATGGTGAAGTGGAACTTGTCATGACCATCATGTAGCATTGCCTTCAAACATATATTTATGATCTCCACATGTCTATACAATGCCGTGCAGCCACTTCTTGACTGAAGGCCCCTGTTTCTAAAATATCATCTTGAGCTGTGAAAGCTGACATTGCATCTTGGATGATTGCTGTTAACCTTGCAAGCTCCTACTTGGGTTATGAGAAGCCTGCAGGTCATTGCAGTTGGTCTTCTCACAGAGGCACTCCTGGGGGTTTGCATAGAAGTAATCTTCTTCCTTGGGCCTGTCAGGAATGACCCTGCGAAGAATTGGTTGTCCAGTTCTATTAGCATGAGCCTCCTTCATTGCGACAACAAACTTATCCCAAGGAAGTGTTCCGTTCTGATACAAATCTAACAACTCAACAATCTGCTTTCGGTTTAATAAGTAGGTTGTTTTGAAGCCAAGGTGCCTGCAAAGAACAGTAATATATTAGCAAAATTTTATGATGGGTTTAGAATGCGCTTTGCAGGATCTCTACTCTCTATGGAAACTATCGCAAAATATTGTTTTTTTTCCAATTGATTTTCCATAATGCTCTTCTGTGTACCTTCGATGGCCTTCAACCACTTTTGCCATGTTCCCATCATAAGTGGGTATAAATATATCACTAGCAACTGATACCATAAAATCTAGGGCAGCCATCTGAGATGAATGATTACGGAAATTCCTCAAATCATCTGGATCCAGCAACATTTCCTTCTTCATCTGAAATCATAATTTGATCAAGAAGCTTCAAGTCATGCACGAATTATACAAGGGGGTATATGGATTATTAAGAAGCAACTTTACAACAATGAGGCTTTATAAGATAAGAAGGGTGCGAATGGAGAGATTACACATTCAAAAATAATGATATCCTTGTATAATGTTGAGTTTTATAGGTGACATGAAATTATAGTTCTTACATAAATGCTAGTAGGTGACATTGTTAGCTTTCTGATGGAAACATTTTGTCTATTTAGTATTAAGCAGCCATCAATTTGCTAGTAACAGTTGGAGCACTTCATTTTCCCACCAAAAAGCATTGCAGAATAGAGTACCCGTGTTGTGAACAAACATCAATTTCAATAAGATTTTTAGCTAAGAAATAAAAAGCAAAAAAGATGTCAAAAAAGCTACACAGAAGCAGATCCAAGGCAGAGATTAGCTTTAAAACTCACAATGTGGGGAAAAGAAGTTCTCAAAGCTTTGAGTCGCCGTTCACTACCATATATTTCTCCTGAGGCAATATAAATATGCGTCTTATTATCAAAACCCAATGCTTGCAGCACCAATGCTGCCTCTTCGGGTGTAAGAGGGCACAAACCTCCTGATCTCCTCTCCTCAGTTTTAATTTCCTTTTCTCTCCACCAAGGAAAGGCATACCTAAGCAAATGAACAGTGACAGATGATACAATTAAGCTTAAATCACGGCATAATCAACTGTTTCGAGTGAACAGGGTCAAAATCAGTTTTTATATAAAAATTTTCTCACATCAAACCCACAAACTTCACTGGGATAGTGGAATGACAGCATAAAAAATGTACAAGAGTTACGCCTACTTACCTCATCCTCTTCAACTCTTCTGCCTCTTCCTCAGTACAGCCATGGGTACAACCTGAGAAAGCCAACATGTCCATCTCATATCTTAGATGCAGTGCAATGAAAGGCCCTTTTCCTTGAAGAATACGAATCAATTTGTACCCCAAATCTTCAATCTTAGAATTAAATTTGAGTGCCTGGAAATTTACACGGCACCTGTGTTTCTGGATGTCAAGGGACATCCCATTATTTGCTAAACGTGCATCTGTTTTGTTAAAATGTATGACCCTATGTTTAATAAAAAGGGGAAGGACCTGCATATTATTAGAAGGATATCCATCAGACAGAACTTATAAACAGAGAGCATCCTATCACATTACAATAATTAATGGTACAAAAATACAGATTATGAAATCTAGTAAACATATTATGAAAAATCTAAAACCATAGTCTTTTATCTGCATAAATGATACTCCTCTAAACGGATAAACTATTCAATTTCATCCCTGTCATTTAGTATCACTTAATTCTGGATTTAAAAATAAAACTCCTATTGAAATGCAGTTAATGGTGCACACACACACAACACAAAAAATACAGCTAATAACAAACCTGCTGGAGATAATACACATCATTTGACCAACTGACTGGTTGCATTACCAGAGGCTGAAATCCATACTTCCTGTTAGTAAACCTCTTTGGTAGCCTTTTGATGACTTTGATTTCACCTCTTAACGAATCAATGAAATGCCTCACATCAAAGATGTCACCAAAGTCACTGCCACCAGAAGATATGGCTGAAATGCATTAGTCAAATCCACGCAAATAGTTACAAGGAGGTCAATTGACCAACAACTGTATAGCTCATAATCTTAAAGAACAAAATACCTAGTATCAGCCCAGAATGAAGTTTTATCCATCTCTGGAACTACCATAGTGAGATTTAAAAGCCGAGCCACAGTCACCATGTCACAGATCTGACAAAAGATGCCATGAAGCTCAAGTAACCAACATATAGGCCAAACCATTAAACAGGATACAAAACAGCAAGTCAGCAACCACTTACCGCAGCACGCATTTGATTCAAGCCACCATTACAAGTTACCATCAGAATGCCATTACTAGTATAGTTTCCTGCACATGAATATTCAACCATAGAGGCGTTACATAACCAGTTCAGGCTGGAGTTGGCCAATCTTTCCCCACACCAATAGCTAAAAGGGAAAGGCTGAAAAACAGTAGGATATCAATTTGTGGCATCTGATACTTCATGAAAGGATTTTGTGGCATCTTTGGCAAAAACAAAATGCAAACTAAACTTTCGATCTATTTATACATCAAACTAAAATTAGTGGTCAAACGCGAAGCTTGTCATTAAGGTATTCCGAAAATTCCAGAAAAAGTACCAAAGACGCACAATAAAGTTTTGACCTAGCAATTAACAATTAACAAAAGCAACTCATTTCAGGTTAACGGTTAAATAACCAATCGGATGAACTCACTGAGAGGTGGGGGAGGAGGAGGAGGCGCCGGTAGAGTGGGCGGCGGCAACAGGACAGTACTGGGAACGAGCAGAAGAGGCTGCTGACTGACACGGAGGAACGTATTCGAGAAATCGGCGACAAAGCGCGGATGCCATAGCTCTCCGACGGCGACAAGCTGAACAAAACACGTCCAAAGCAAAATGCCGGAGCAAACCCTAAGAAACCACGCTTTAAGCCTCGTTCTGGGGGCCTTATCACACCTGACCTGCGATCCCTCCGATCTAACCTCCATAGCCGCCTCCTTCCATGTCATTAGGGAAAACCTTGAAAATGATCCAGTCTTCAAGAAAACCAGAATGCGAAAGACGTAGTTTTATCCATTAACGACCAGCAATTTAACGCTTATAACGTTTCGGGGAATCAGATTTGCATGCCGGTGCGAGAAAGTCGACACTTGCAAGCCCTCATTGGATCTCGAAGGTGCGTCGGGAACCGGAATTGGAATTTGGAAGTAGATGGAGGCGAATGGGGGAGTGGAAGACAACGAGAGTGCGGGTGGAAGGACGGGAAGAGGAGTCACGAGAGAGAGAAGTGATGAAATGAGGATTTCTCAATTTTCAATTTTGACATCGTTGTCCAAAATGTAATCCTTTTTCTTGTCTCCTACAGACTACAGTTAGTTCTGTCAAAAAAAAATCGGTTGACACATACAGCTAACAAGAGGGAGAAAATGAGAGAATAGAAGGCGCTACACGCGCCGAGTCTTCTCGCCTTACTTGGCAAAGCCAATCCCCCCTAGAAATCACATCTCTGAAGAACTCCTTTGCAAAAAACCCTCTGAACATAATCGTCTGCCAGGATCTAATCCTTGGTGTTAAAGCTTTCGAGAATAGAAAAGGCGACATATCATGGATATATGGCGACTGGACTGCTTCCTAAAAATCAAAATTTTCATTTGAAACTTATAATGAATAGAACTCCTACGAAAACTAGACTAGCAAACAAAAGTGTGGCGGTCCCACTCTCCTGCATTTTTTGTAATAATGCGGATGAAAGCTCAGAACACTTATTCACAAGTTGCAACCATTCACTCCATATGATTTCGAAAATTAACCATGGGATTGGACAAATCATTCAAGGTGCAACTATAACGGGTCAAACAATCAGACAAAGCACAGATGAGATCTTCTCGAAACTCAACACAACACAGAAGACAAAATTAGCTACCATCTGGTGGGGCTTATGGACCATCCGAAACAAGATCATATTCGATGATGACAATTACACAGATCAACGAAAATAAGAGATATATTTACGACAACAACTTCAACAACTAAAGGATTCTAAAACATTTTATTGGGAAGAGATGGAATCAAACGAAATGCAATCGTAACCATCACCAAGACGTAGGAGAAATCTTAGATGGACCAAATCGGCAACTAGAGCTTTCAAGATCAATTTCGATGGCTCTAAGCTGTCATCGGGTGAAGCTACTACTGGTTTTGTCATACGCGATCATCTTGGCGTTGTTAAAGCGTCTGGTGCCTCTACTTGTGGATCTGTTTCGGCCTTGATGTCAGAAGTCCTTGCACTCCACTCTGGCCTCATTGCTGCTAGAGATTTGGGCTACCGACGGATTGAGATTGAAGGTGATAGTCTCCTGGTGATCAACTTAGTATCTGGTGTGTGGCACTGTCCCTGGGAGATTGAGATGATCGTCTCGGATGCTTGGCACCTTCTGCAATGCTTCGAGGAAGCCACCTGCCAGCATGTTTTCCGTGAAGTGAATCGAGTTATGGATTTGGTGGCTAGGCTCAGGCATACGATGGACCTTGGAGCTCTTTCTTCACATCAGGAGTTTCTTGTCCTCGTCTGAAAGGATGCGATTGGGTGGTGGGTCAGCAAGGTCTGACGCCACCCAAACTCTTATCTTATATCGAAAAAAAAAAGCTCTCAGTTTCCTGATTTTTCGAGTTCCTTTTCATGCCAAAATCCGGTGACATCTTGGTCTCTTTATTGAGAAAAAGTTTGCAGTCTGTACACCAAGATGGTTTACAACCTCAAATATCTATAACCTAATGTCATCCAAGTCTCACATAACATCTAATGGATTTACATGGATTTGGAAAATTGACGCCCCACCAAAAATTAAAAAAAAAAAATCTATGGAAAATCAAGCAAAAAGGCATACCTACAGCTACACGCTTATCCAAAAAGGGTGTTGCTGTTCCTACCACCTGTATTTTTTGCAATCACTCCTCGGAAGATGATATTCACCTTTTTCTAGAATGTCCCCTTAATAACTTCCAAACACAATTTCTCAGGGAAATATCCCAAAGAATCAACACACTTCTATCAGAAAACAGAGTTATGGATCAAATATTACAACTTCTAGGAACTACTCTCTCGAAGGAGAGCAAACAGAATATAGCAATTAGATGGTGGACAGTATGGTTTATTAGGAATCAAATTATCTTCAGGAATGCCAATATTCCCTCTGCAGAGGGTCTTAATTAAGAAAATCATTGTGGAAATATCGAAAACTGGAAAAGAGCTAGTAAGCTGAACCCGAATAAATTAAAATGGGGATTCTTCTATCCATAAAGGAGAAAAAGACCATTCTAAAAGCATCAAAAAGGTCCATCATTGGAGGAAACCACTCATGGGCAAGTATAAATTAAACTTTGACGGATCATTTATATCGGTCTCAAAGAGTTCTATTAGATACATTATTCAGGACTAGAATGGCAACCTCATTAGCATCGGTGGTAAACTTATTGGTGGTCAGTCTCCAATTATGGCGAAAACACTAGCACTAAGACTTGGGGTGGAAAAGGCCAACTGTCCTTGGGAAATAGAACTAGTAATGTCGGACGTTCAAGCCATTCTCCTATGGAGTAAGAAATATTGGAGTTTTCCACATTCCCCGTATTGGTAACCGAGTAGCGGATAGGGTTGCACACCTTTGCTACTCTACCAGGGGACCAATTTATACAATGACACATGTCTGCTTGACCTCATCCGGCATGATGCTTTCGGGTAGAGTAATCTCATCTGAATCATTACCTAATAAAAAAATCGGTTGACACGATAAGAAACCGCAGCAAAACGATATGAAAAAACACGAAACGATATAGATACGACACGATTATGACACGAAATGATAAAACACGACAATAAACATGTCTTGTTCATATCGACATATTTCTCTTGTCGGGTATCCAACACGACACGTTAATTTTTTTAAAATATTAGTAGTATTTTGTGATAATAAAAATAAAATAAATGTGCTGAGATATCATTAAGTTCAGTTGGCCACGTTGATTTAGAAGGAGCCCATTTACAAAGTATTCAAATCATCACTATAAGAAACTCAAGTAATATCTTGGAAGAAAAAGAAATCGGGCTCTTGAGAAAACGAGAACAATTATTTAACTACCACTTGCAATACTGGAGATAGAGAGCAAAAAACAAACAGCTAAAGTCCATGGACACCAACTCCATCTACTTCCACCGAGTGGCTACCGGAAGAAGAAAAAAAAGTCATTAAATCATTCACCAATACAAATGGTCTATTAATTAGTTCGGAGAAACAAATTAGAGAAGAAATAAAGAAAGAATACCAAAATAAATTCTCTATATCAAATATTAACCAAAATAAACTAAACATTCAACTAAACTTGATCAATAAAGAAGTCTCTGAACGGGATAACATAGAACTAATCAAAAGGGTCTCAAACATGGAGATTAAACAAGCTCTCTTTGATATTGTGCCAGAAAAATCTTCGGGTCCTGACGGCATGCCAACTGATTTCTATCAAAAATACTGGCAAATAGTCGGACCAAAAATAACCAAATCAATTAAGGATTTTTTTTTCAAAAATGGAAAACTTTTAAAACAAGTAAATCACACATTTATAACTTTACTACCAAAATGTGATAACCCTAACACCATTAATCACTTTAGACCAATCAGCTTATGTTCAATGGTATAAGATCTTCTCTAAAATTTTCGCTAACAGAATCAAAAACGTTATGCATAACCCTATCCATCCTATGCAAGAAGCATTTGTTCTTGGCAGGTCCATACATGACAATGTCCTTATTGCTCATGAAATCTTTCACTCTTTTAGAAATAAAAAAAGGGGCAAAAGGGTTAATGACATTTAAACTTGACATGGAAAAAGCGTATCATAGAATCGAATGGGATTTCATCTTTCAAATCCTTGACAAATTTGGCTTCAATCCCACTTTCATCAAATGGATTAAAGAATGTATTACAATAGTTTCCTACTCAGTATTAGTCAATGATGGTCCGTCGGAATAATTCTTTCAAATCCTTAATACAATATTATAAAGAATTTAGGTAGATTCCAATATATAAAAAATTAATAATCTCTATATAAATCATTTTTCCACCAAAAATAATATAGATATAAATAAAATTAGTTCGATGGATTATATATAAAAAAATCTAAATATCTTTTATTTAGAACAAACCAAGAAAACAAAGAAAAACATACTATCAATCATGAAACCATCCCAAAGTGTCTTGAATTTGGTCTTCTTATTCGTCATTTCGCTTAATTTTTTTTCCAACAACTCTTTTTCCGTTTTCGTCAATTTAGCTTCCTTTCCTTGAATTTCCTTCTCCATCTTCTTCATAATTTTTATCAAGAATGAAAAAAGGGCAAAATAAAGTTTAAAACTATGTGCAAATGTGAGATCAATCTAGAGCAAGAAATAGAAAAGAGGTAGATGATCATCAAAGTTTCTAGTACCAAAGAGGAAGACATTTCATATAATCAACCTTCTTTTAATGAACCTCTCAAGTACATGCCTACCTAATTATTGCTCCATCATCGTCTGACCATTGTCTCATTTCTCTCGATCTAAGTAATGGCGAAATTCACAAAGCCCCACCCTTCAAACTTGGAAACATGTGGTTACAAAGGAATGATTTCTGTAACATAGTTAAACAAACCTGGAGAGCAAACTGTAGTGGCTCAGCAATGTTTCAACTATCTTTTAAGACAAAAATTTTAAAGGTGAAAGTTAAGGAATGGAATAGGAAAACCTTAGGAAACATATTTCGGCAACTAAAGGATGTCGAAAATAGCCTTCTCGAGATACAAAATGTGAGTTTAGTCTCTCAAAACGCATTCATGGTGGATAAACAAACACAACTTCTCAAGAAAAAGGAAGCTTTGTTGAATTTCCACAAAAAATTGTGGAATCAAAGAGCAAAAGTTAAACACCTAAAGTTTTCTGACACTAACTCTGGCTATTTTCATAGGGTTGCAATGGGGAGAAGAAATAGAAAGATTATTCAAAATATTACAACCGTAAATGGAACCCAAATTGTTGGGGAAGAAAATGTCAAGAAGGAAATTCAACAAGACTTTGAAACACGGTTCAAAAAAGACGAGGAGAATAGATCAAACCTCTCAGATTATTTATCCTTAATAACTCCATCATTTATGGATAGCGAAAATGATGAACTGATAAAACCAGTTACAAACGGTGAAATTAAAAGAGCACTATTTAATATGGGAAAAAATAAGTCCCCAGGTCCCGACAGGATGATAATGGAATTCTATAAAACTTATCGGGGCATTGTTGGCCCATCAGTGATAAAAGCAATCAGAGGTTTCTTTCATTCAGGCAAACTGCTTAAACAGATAAATCACACATTCATTACTCTTTTACCAAAATGTGATAACCCAACTACAACAAACAATTACAGACCAATTAGTCTTTACTTGACTATATATAAGCTTATTTCAAAAATCATAACTAACTGTCTAAAGAGAGTGACTGGGAAGCTCATACACCCATTACAAGGAGCTTTTGTATCTGACTGCGCTATTCAAGACAATATTCTGATAGCACATGAGATCTTTCACACTTGCAAAAACAGAAAAGGAAATGAAGGCTGGATGGCGATAAAACTTGATATGGAAAAGGCATACGATCGTGTTGATTGGGATTTCACCTTTCAAATCCTAGCTAAATTTGGTTTCCACCCAACCTTTATTGGATGGATAAGAGAATGTGTAGAAACAGTATCATTTTCAGTGTTGGTTAACAACGGCCCTACAGACTTATTCAAACCAACTAGGGGTCTCCGTCAGGGGGATCCATTATCTCCATTTTTATTCATACTTGGGGCGGAAATCCTTGACAGAAAACTACAAGAGGAGGCGTCTTCGAGAATAGGAACCGTTGGGTTTCGGTTCGGCAGAGACGGTCTCTCCATTCCTTTCCTAGCTTTTGTGGACGACATCATGGTCTTTGTGAAAGCCACCTCAACTACAAGTGAAAATATAAGGAAAATTATTGATGAATACTGCAAATACTCGGGCCAGAAGGTTAACTTTCACAAATCCTCTTTTTAAACAACAAGTGGTGTACTTAGAACTAGATTTCAAGAACTTGAACACAATCTTCAAATTCCTCACATAAAAGCATTAGAAAAATATTTGGATTGTCGCATTATCAATGGAAAAGTAAATCGAGAAACTTTTGAAGAAACTGTACGCAAATTAAAAGAGCAACTCTCTAAGTGGAGAGCCAATGCACTCTCTCAGCATGGGAGATCAATACTTATTAATTCAAATCTTTCTTCTAAACCTCTCTATATAATGCAAAGCTTTATGCTCCCAACCAATATACACAAAGAACTAGACCAAATTAACGGAACTTTTTTCTTGAACAAAGATCTCCAACATAGACCTCTAATAAGCTGGGATAGAATCTGCAAGCCAAAAGGTAAAGGTGGGATTGGGCTCCGAAAATCGAAGGATATGAATGAGGCTCTCCAAATGAAATTACTATGGAAAATCCTTGCTGAACCTGACAACTTCTGGGTTAAACTGATAAGGTACAAATACATGAAAAACACAGACCTTCTACAATATAAAGCAAAGGGCAATACATCATGGCAGTGGAAAAACCTAAGTCGGCTCATTGATAAATTCAAAAAAGGCCTCATTTGGTCTATAGAGGATGGGAGATCCTTTAACTTCTTGACAGACAATTGGTTGTCGATGACCCCTCTTTTAGGAAAAATAAACCCACCACAAGGTGTTAATATTAACCAAAAGGTCAGCGACTATATAATAAATGGAAAATGGTGGATTGAGAGACTAAACCGAGATTTCGATAACACAATTGGGAAGGAAATAACAGAAATTCCTATCACTGTCTCGTCACTCCATGATAGACTCTTCTGGTGGCCTGATCGAGAGGGTTGGTTCACAACAATAAGTGCAATGAAACTCATTACAAACTTTAATAATATGACAGACGACCTAAACTCATGGATATGGATGCTAAATATTCCCCCAAAGATTAAAAACTTCCTATGGAAACTGGTTCAAAAGGGGCTCCCAACAATAACTCGATTATCCTAGAGAGGTGTTCCTGTCCCAAACTCATGTAAATTATGTAACCACCATTTCGAGGATAAGCACATCTCTTTTTCGAATGTTGTTTCGCAAGTTATCCTGCGCTGCAGATACAGGCAATTCAACACATCATACCCAATATTCTAAACAACACAAGAGACATTAAAGTAATCATGAGCACATTAGGTGATAAACTCAATACCACAGAAAAAGAAGCACTAGCGCTCAAATGGTGGGTCATCTGGTTTTACAGAAATCAAATAACCTTCCAAGCTGACCACATTCCATCAAATAGGGAAATACAAGTTTTCATAAAAACTATCCATGAGAATTGGAGAAAAGCATGTAAGCAAGAGGATGACATAGGAATAGAAAATACAAAGTACAAGCCAAAACAAAATATAAAAATATAAAAATATTAAGTGGAGAAAACCGACTCGTGGGGTCTTGAAACTAAACTTTTATGGTTCTTCTTCATATTTGGGTGGAAGTACCACGGGGTACATAATTCGGGACTTGGAGGGGGAAACTCATTTCTTTGGGACACAAACAAATAGGAAAACAAAATCCTTTTATGTCGGAAGCACTCGCCCTGAGAGAAGGAGTTATCAAAGCCAGAGAACTCCAGATCAGAAAACTTGAGATAGAAGGAGATTCACAAATCATCATCTACCATCTAGCACAGAAAGGAAAATGTCCTTGGGAGATTGAACATACAATGGGAGATATCAAAACAATCCTTCAATACTTTCATGAAGTATCCTTCTCGTATGTCCCCCGCAATGGGAATAGAGTGGCTGATAAGGTTGCACACCTTAGCCGCTCTTTGCAGGGGCATGCACTTGAAACAAATCCAGGTCTATTAGACCTCATCTGACAAGATGCGATCGGCTAGGTTTCGACTAGCCGAATTTTTGCCTCATAAAAAAAAACTAATAGTATACTTAAATTTTGCATGCAATGAAGTAAAATCAACCACAAATTTCACACCAATGCAACATAAAAGAGTATTTTTGAAGGTATCTGTAAAGTAATATGTCTAGTAAAGATGCACCGGCCAAAGCCTCAAGATGACTATTATGTTCCCAAGGGCCATTATTATACTTATAAATGGATAAAATGTAAAGACCGAAATTTTTTAAATTATTATTATTAAAATAATTGATTATATTGTATTAGATTTTGAGACTCGGAAAATTTTTGAAAAATTTCGTCCTCGAGCAATATATTTTATTCTAAATCTTTCAAAGCAAATTCTGTCATATTTTCGAATTAGATTTAAAAGCGGATTCTCTTCCGCTAATTTTAGTCCGAAACTTGAAAATATTTACCAGATTATTTATTTGTTCGGATTGGTTTGGGATCGGGTCGAGTGAGCGAGTTTCGGGTTTCATTTTCGGGATTCAAATTTTGATTTGTGGGGCCCCTTCTATTGCTTTTCTTTTCCTTTTTCTTCTCTCTCTCCTTCTTTGATTTCCTTTAGCTCTCCCTCCTGCAAAAACCATCACCAATCCACCCACACACCCATTGTCCTCTATATAACCTCTCCTCCGCCCTCCATTTTGTCTCATTCACAGCAACCCACCAATTCATTCCTCTCTCTCTCTCCCTCTTTTCTTCTCTGGAAACAAGCCAAACCACACCCTTTACAGATTCCCCAAATCACCTACATCACCAACTTCCTTTCACCATTTCCACCCTACATGTCGCTTCTAATTCCGAGCAGCCACCACCTTCACTTCCTCCCGTTTCCATCGACCACCAACAACCCCACCCTTCCTTCCTCCTCATCAACATCGAGAAAGCCTCCATCCATCCGTCGTCGCTGTTGTCGCCGCAAACCAGGAGAAGGAGCCCTGTGGTCAAGGAAGAAGATTGGTTGTCCATCTCCATCCTCCTCACAACAGCAGCTTCCCCGGGCTTCCTCCGTTTCCCCAGAAGGTCGAAGAAGAAGGAAGAACTCCAAGCAAGCCAAGTCAGAAGCACGCTGGAGCCTACTCGTGTTTTCCTCCTCTGTTTCGTTTTAAAAGTCGTTAACGATTCAAATTCGTTTTGCTTCAAATCCCCTCCAAAATGTGCCTTTATTCACTTCCACGTCGTCCTAGGTCCAGAACGACATTGTTCCTCGCCGATTGAAGCCAGATCTGTCATCGGAGCCGGAGAGTTTCCCTCGGAGATGCCTCGGTAATCTCTCTCTTCCTCTCTTCTCTGTGTACACATTTCATTCCTTTTATGTGGGATGTGGTCTGGGAAGAAAGTCGGTCGGGTTGAACATCGGGTCGAAAGGCCGCCGGGAGGAGCTCCGGGCTCCCTTTCTTTCTCTGTTTTTCAGAGCGTGGTAACTGGCAAGCAATGCTTGTTGAGTGAGGGAGACAGGTTCAGGCCAACCGGGTTCCCTTCTTTTCTTTTTGTTTTGGTTCGGCCGGTCCAGCGTTTTTCCGGTTCATTAATCTCAGATCTGGAGGAGCGAGTTTGGGCTTCTGGATTTGGGTTGTTGGACTCGGGTCGGGTCATGCCTTGGGCCTGTTTATTTTGTTGAGCCGCTTTTGGTAAGTTAAAGATAAAAATATATATTATGTTTTAAGACTTACTAATATATATATATATTATTTAAATGTCTAATTATTAAATAAATGGGATATAATATATTATATAATATTATTATTGAGATTTAAAATATAATATTATTGGACTTAAATTTTAAAGTGAAAAGAATTCGGAAAAGGTTTTAAAGGTAGGAAATTGATTTGAGAAATGGAAATGGATTTAATAAAATTTAAAAAGAGGAATTTTTGGAAACGCCCTAAGCTTGTCAGAATTGTTTTGATAAAATAATAAAATGAGTTGCTTTAAAGTGTAAATGGATTTTGGGCTGAGTATAATTTGAGAAAATCATTGAATAATGAGGGATCTAACTCGATATTTAAAGAGTTTCGGGAACTTGGGGATTTTCTACTTGGTTTGACTCGATGAATCTTATGTAATGGGTGCGAGCATGTTTTTATGATATCGATATGATTGTTAAGTATGAATTATGTTATGAAATGATGATTATATGTCCTTAAGTATGAGATTATGATGTGATTGAAAGCATGATATTATATTATATGGTTGAGAAGCATGATTATTAATATGTTCTTAAGTATGAAAGTATGATATGTTATATTATGTTATAATGTGAATATGTGGAAAGCATGGTTGATATTAATGTCAAGATAGTTAAGATCATGATTTATATGAACTGATGAACTGAAGCATGATGAATGATATATGAATATGATATGATGAGTTTATATGAGATAATTAGGTGATGATGCATGTTGAGATGATACATGAGCTATTATATGATAAAATGGTATATGATGAGATGATGATGTTGATATGGAATATGAGATGAGATGAGCCTATGTTGATGATATGGCATGATGATGATAAATGAGTTCCTTGCTTTTACTTAGCTTCTGTGTAGCGGTAAATGAGTCCTTATGTGCTTTACACTTATACATTATACTTATTGTTAGGTGATTTGCGACATGAATTGGCTTGCCTATTATTGGATATCACTATTGTTGTTCTGCTATTCGAGGTAAGGTTCCTACAGGAGCTTACTCAGTGACCGGACCTCATGCCTGATGTGTCATATAGTTTGTAGGTGTTGCATATGCATAAGAGCATGCCGTGTAGTACCATGTTTAGGACATGTACTTATGTTTGAGCATCTGTCTTTTTTATGCGTTTGAAAAGAGAACTGTCGTTATCTGTGAGTCGTAGAGTCTTTGCTAGGGTCATAGGACATCCCAACACCATCGGGTTTGTCCGGATAGAGTCTGATTGATTTATTTATTTATGGTGCGGCACGACCGTGTGTCCTACCTCGGTTGTGGTATGGACATGTATGGTGCGGTACGACCGTGCGTCCTACCTCGGTTGTGGTACGAACACTTATGTTTGATATACCCGGTGTGACACGACCGAGCGTCCTACCTCGGCTGTGGTACAGACATATATGGTGGATTATACCTGGTTCGATACGACCGTGCATCCTACCTCAGTTGTGGTACGGACATGTATGATATAGTTAGAGATCTAGGGATATGCCACTTGGCATTCTGTGTGGGCCCATTTATTGCATTTCTTCCATTTTATCTATATCTGTTAGCATGTTTTGGGTGTTTAAATTTCCGCACTGCATTAGAAGCATCCTTTATTTAGGCTTAGCATGCTTTATGTCCTCAGTGTGATCTTTAGGGCACGCATGCGTCTCTTGGCCTGACTTCGTGGTTAGTTTCAGGGATATGATTTTTGCTTGTTGCATGCTTCCATGGCGGGTTTACCTCTAATTTGGCGCACTATTGACCGAGAGACTGACTACCACCGAACTTACATACTTGAATGATTTATACTCATTTACTTGGTTTTGACCCGGCTATGTCGTGGCAAGTTGTACCCTGACTTTCATTGCTTTCCATTTTGATCTTTAAACGGTTTTGAGCTACTTAGTCACATAGGACAGGTTCTGGGTACCCAACGACCATTCGAATATTTTGGGGTACGAAATCCCCTCTTCCAAAACACTAACATTTGGGGTGAAACCTCGACCCGTATTTGAATTGCAAGATCCGAACGAAGGTATCCAACCTTCGAAATGTAAACCGAATATTTATATTTGGGTCATTACATAAAATATGATACCTTCAATGAAAGTTTTAAAATTATATGAGCTTCTATTCATCGAACAACATATGAATGAATCAACTTTATACACAGTTTGTTGTTTTACATATTTAGGTCAAATCATTATATGTCACTACTACAAAATTGGGCAAATAATTCAAAACATATAACCTAGGCGTGCCATACCTCGTATATGAAGTGGTGAAACCGAAAAAAGTAGATTTAGAAGGAACGTGGATAGTCACCGACGTTGTCATTCGGTCGCCGGTCGTCTCCCTTGAGCATTTGTCGGTGGCCGCCTTCATCAAACACTTGTGTTTTCCGTAATTTTTTCATTGTAGATCGATCCATGTTTTATATATGTAACATTTTAAGATAAATTAATCTATTTTTTTTTGTTATTGTTATATATAGAAACAATAATCTAACTTTTTTATATAAATTAATCTAAATTTAAAAATCAATGATACCCGCTCTCTTGCACCGTACCAATGTTAATCTAAATTTACAATTGGTACGGGTGTAGTATAAATAAAAATTAATTTAGCCTTTTTTATAAATTAATCTAGCCTTTTAAGATTATGTAGATTTTTTTTTGGTAAAATAACGGTATTTTTCAAACAAAGATAACTTTTTTTTGACAAAAAAGACATATTTATCTATAGATATATTATATTCAATTTTGACCAAATATTGGATAGATTATTGATCTAAAAGGATAAGATTTTTTTACCTAACTATATTGGCTTATTAATTGATGTGGCCCAGAAATATAATACCACTTTAATCCAGAAAATGACACGCAAGCAAAAATAATCCCGCTTTAATCCAGAAAATTTCATGGACGCGAGATCGCACCAGAGCCCGTTTCATGCCTCTGCTTTAGTATTTTACTAGTTATACTACCCGCCCATTGTGCGATTTCTAAATAAACAAAATGATGTTTAATTTATGTTTTCTTTCTGAAATTTGAAGGTTATGATAGTTTAATTAGTTGAAATCTTTGGATCTTTTAATAACATTAAACAAAATTAAGAGTATGTTTAGTTCAGATCAATATATAACACATTATATATATATAATAGATAAATAAATTATGTTTGATAAATTGATTTAATTTTATAAATTTGGAACTAATATAAAATAAAATAAAAGTAATATTTTTATTATTGTAGTTTTTAGTCATGATATAAATGCATGTGTTTATTTTTAAATATCTCATATATTAAATAAATATATACTTAGTTATTAGGGTATTATTAATGATTTATTTAAAAAAATATATAACATAAAATATATTATTTATTTCAATTTTATATATTTTCTATTAATTAAGGCAGGTCCCAATTTAATGGGTGTTTTAATAATATAGAAAAAAACTTGAAATGATTTTTTTACTTTATATTTAATTGTGAATCATTATAAAGATTTATTATCCAAAACATATAATATTTAGTTATTGTATATCATTCATTTTATTAATTGGAACTATGTCTTTGAATTTCAAAATTATAAATATTTTACTTTAAATGAAGAAAGAGTAGTATGATTTTAAGAACAATATATGAAATATTAACCTTGGATATAATGAATTAACATAATGAATCTCAAATGATTAAAGATAAATAACTCAAAATAAAATAATTAACTTAAGGTAATATTATAGACTTTATAACAAATTAAGATAAGTTGAATATTTATATTAAAAATAAATTGTAGTTATCAATTAAGGTGGATAAATGGAATGACATTTGGATAAAAAACACGGAGCCATTATGACATGACTTAAATATATTGGATCATCATTAATTGACGTGTCAAAATCCGGTTAGATTGCACCAAAAAATGACACATATATAGGTGAATCGCATAAGAGGATACGTCAAGTTTTTGTTTTAATATATTGTATATAGATATAGATATATATTAGAGGATCTCTACCGTTTTTACCGTCAATAGTAACTAAGAATAGACTTAGTTTAAAAATAAATAAATATAATATGATGTGAGCTAGTATTTGTTTAGTATAAATTGTCGTAAATAATTATCATGTGAACTTATCATAAATTATAAATTTTACTTTGTACATAATCAGTGGAGGAACCCTTAGCTCTTGTTATTAATCTATAATCTATACTATATATATAAATTTGAGTGAAAGCCCATTAATTGCACCTATTAAATGATTAAAAAAATAAAATTGCACCTATTAAATGATTACAAAAATAATCTAATATTATTAAATATTAGCATAAAAAATCAAAGGGTTGTTCTAGCCTAATGGTTAAGGAATAATTTATATGCATGAGGTCAAGGGTTCAACTCCCCTTAACTACACTATTTTTGTATTTTTTTATTATATTAGTTTAATGCCTTGAATTTATTAGATAAAAAATATTTAATATTTTTTCGTTATAAAAATTCTAATGGTTTCTTAGACAATAGAATTATAATATTTTTTTGATGTAGCACCATAACTACTAATACATTTTTATCTAAAAAAGTGTTTTTTAAAATTAAATATTTAATGTTTAACTAATGGTTATGATTGTCATTATAAGACACATATTATTTATGTTTAATGTTATTTAATGAATAAAAAAATAGAGGGCCTTACTTTATATTAATGTTAAAACATTTATAATAATATATTATTTTTTTAGAAAATGTGATTAAATAATCTATACTTCTATACTATATATATAAATTTGAGTGAAAGCCCATTAATTGCACCTATTAAATGATTAAAAAAATAAAATTGCACCTATTAAATGATTAAAAAAATAATCCAATATTATTAAATATTAGCATAAAAAATCAAAAGGTTGTTCCAGCCTAATGGTTAAGGAATAATTTATATGCATGAGGTCAATGGTTCAACTCCCCTTAACTACACTATTTTTGTATTTTTGTATTATATTAGTTTAATGCCTTGAATTTATTAGATAAAAAATATTTAATATTTTTTCGTTATAAAAATTCTAATGGTTTCTTAGACAATATAATTATAATATTTTTTTGATGTAGCACCATAACTACTAATACATTTTTATCTAAAAAAGTGTTTTTTAAAATTAAATATTTCATGTTTAACTAATGGTTATGATTGTCATTATAAGACACATATTATTTATGTTTAATGTTATTTAATGAATAAAAAAATAGAGGGCCTTACTTTATATTAATGTTAAAACATTTATAATAATATATTATTTTTTTAGAAAATGTGATTAAATAAATGTTGTCAAAAATAAGAATATATAATTCTATGCAAATTAAGTGGTTATCAATTGCAAAAATAAAATAAATATTTTTCTAAACATTAAAACATATTTTAATTTGTCATAAAACTGATCAATTCTATTAAATACTCCATCCGTTCAGAAATATGTGTCATTTGACAAGTTTTTTAAGGAACTTAAAACTATATAAAATATCAAATTTTTAATTAATTTTTTTTTATATATTTTAGACTTATTAGTTATAAGTTTAAAATTATTTTTGAAAAAAAAATTTTATTTCTGAACGGAGGGATATAGTATAAGAATAAATATTGTACATGCTAAATTATATTATTTAACTTAAGTAATAAGGGATAAAATCAGTATATGAAAGATTGTAATATAAGACTAATGTCATGAGAATATATAAAAGGCCAAAATCATAGCCACATTAATGTGTAAATAACATTTTCAAAGATGTCATGTACGTTGCATATAAGATTTAAAGTTTAACATACTAAATAATGACCCGCGCGTAGCGTGGGAATGAATTTCTAGTATACAAGAAAAGTTGTGTTCAATCTCATTAATGCCCACTGTAACGGCCCAAATATAAATATTTGGGTTACGTTTCGAATGATTGGATACCTTCGTTCGGATCTTGCAATTCGAGTACGAGTTGAGTTTTAAAACAGAGTTTTTAGTGCTCAAAGAAGGGATTTCACACCCTAAATTCGCGATAGGACCGTTGGGTACTCCGAACCTATCCTACTTGTCTAAGTCGCTCAAAACGTTTTATGTTCGAAAAGCATAAAGTAGGAAATCTCATAATACAAATTTCCACGGCATGGCCGGGTCAAAACCAAATATGAGAAAATGTAAAGTAGCGAAAGTGTGTAGTCCATAGTCAGATTCCCCCTCCAATTGTGCCATAAGATATCCCCGTCATAACATCACGAAATCAAGCAAGGGAACGGGTACCTGAAACTATACCACGAAGTCAAGGTCGAGCCACTCATGCGGGCCCTGAAGACCTCGCTGAGGACATATAATGTGCCTATACCTAAATAAAGAATGCTCTAATGCAGTGCGGAAATATTAAACACACAAGCATGCTAACAGTTTATATGTATGCAAAAAGCGATTAAATGGGATCCCGCACAGAATGCCAAGTGGCATGTCCCTCTCCTACTCCCGCACCCATGCTCGTTAGTGCAGGAACCGACCGCGTTTTATACTCCCGCACCCATGCTCGTTAGTGCGGGAACCGGTCGCGTTCAATATCATAACATCATCAATCGTATCAATAGTCATGCTCATCAATTTAACAGTCTGACTCGATGAGGACTAAGCCCGATGGGACTGGACCGTCCTATGACCCTAGCAAATGACTCTAGGACTCACAATTTAACGGCCGTTCTACCATACGCAAAGAGAATACGGATGCTCGATTAATTGTGCAACCTAAGCATGATACTACATGATTATGTAGGATGCAACACCTACACACAATATGACACATCATGCATGAGGTTCTAACTTGAGTAAGCCCCGGAGGACTTACCTGGAGTGGCAGATCAGCAAGAGGAAAGCAGCAAGAGAACAAGCAAGCAGGTCACAGATCACCTAGCAAGTATTAATGAACATGCATAAGTATATTGCACATAATGGGATCCGTTTACCAATACGCATAGTTTATCCATCAATTATTAGTCATGACATCATCATCTTCATCATCATTATCATCATCATCATCGTCATCTTCAATAATTCAATTCAAGATCCTACCATATCCAATCATGCTTCAATTCACATATATTTATTTTCGTGTCATAACTCATACGATTTACAAGTAAGGTTCATTAATAAATTCATCAAGTCAACTCCGGTAAATTGGTTCCAAGGTTCCTCAAGTCATTAAATCTCAAGGAAGTCAATTCAATAGTTAAACAATTTATTCTAAATTAATACTTAGCCAATTCCGATATTAAATATTTAAACCTCCTTTTAAATCAATTTCAACAAGTCAAGTTATTAAAACGATTCCGGCATTTAGAAATCTTCAAGCATTAAAACAATATAATTAATCAAATAACTAAATAATACTTAAAAATCAGATTTTCAATAACTTCTAATAATAATTTAAATGATCAGAATATTCATAATAATATTTCACTTCAACTATTTCTAAAAACACATAAAACCACCATATAATAATATTTCACTTTAACTATATCCCAAATAATTCTACTTTTAAAATAACTTATAATATATATATAGAAAATATTAATTATTCCAATAAATCAGAATAACATGTAATACTAATAATAATTTAACAATCAAATCAACAATTTATATACTAGCTATATATCCTAATATGTAACAATTTAACAAATTCCTAAAACAACCCAAAAGGGCCAGCCCAAACCCGGACACAAACCCAGCCCAGAACCCGGCCCAAACCTCACAAGTTTTCAGGTTGAGATAATTAAGGTGAACCGATCCCCCTTTTTAATTGAACCGGACAAAATTTAAAAGACCCGCCGAACCGAACCAAAACAAGGAAAAAGAAGAACCGGACCGACCCTCTTCCCCCAAACCCAGCTCTGTTCGACAATGGAGGGAAAAGGAAACAGAGGAGAAGGTCCTCGCCGCCGGTGTCCCAGCCACCACTCCGAGCTCATGTCCCCGCCTAGAAATGAAAGAAACAACTCAAAGAAGAGGAAAGGGGAAGCTCACCGAGGGGATTTAATTCGGGCGCGAGGGCTCGCCGGAGATGCTCGGAGCTTCGTTCGGCCTCGTCGGAGTCGGAATTGAAGAGTTCTTGGCCGATCAGCATGAAGAAAGCAGAAGAAGAGGGGATGAAAGGCGGCGTCGGCGACTGGGGCTGCTGCTAGCTCATCGGGGGCGGCTCTCGGAGGAGCCCTGCTGAACATGAAGAGGAGCTGTGGGGCTCGACTCTAGCTCACGGACAACAGATGTCGGTGCTTGGAGTCTTCAAAACAGAGGTGGAGGAGGAGGATTCATCAGAGGAGGGAGGAGTTGATGGTGAGGCTTAGACAGAGGTGAGGGGGAGAGGGGTGTTTGTGTGGGTACCATTGTGGGATTCTGGGGGCTTTTGAAACACATATAAAAAAAAGCAGAGGAGGGTAGGTGAAGATGGTAGTGATAGTTGCAGAGGGAGTGAAGTAGATGAATGGAGTAGGAGTAGGAGAGTAGGGGATGAAATAGGATGGAAGTGAGCTGAAATCCATCATAGGTGGAGGTGGATTGTTCTGAAATTTTAGGTGTGGGTTGTTGTCTTTTATGGAGTCAAACAAAAGGGGAGGGGTGGATAGAAAACAAAAGAAAGAAAAAGAAAAGGAGAAGAAAAGTAGGAGTGGTCCCGGAATTCAAAAATTAAAATACCCGGATATAAATCCTGAAACCCGCTCTATCGACCTTAACCTGATGTGATTAAAATAAGTTTAAAAATAAATATTTGAATCCGGGTTAAATAACGAAACTCAAAAATATTTTCAAGCCACATAATAATAAAGCGGAAATATATTCATTTCAAATCGAATATTAGGCTCATACCGGAATTCGTCTCAAAAGAATAAAATAAATCACTTGCTCGAGGACGGAAATCTTCGAAATTTTTCGTAGTTTTAGAAATTAATAAAATCTTAAATCAGAAATAAAATCTATAATTATAAAAATAATATTTAAAAATATCGGTCTTTACATTATCCACCTCTAAAAACAAGTCTCGTCCTTGAGACTAAAACCATTTTAAAACCACGCCAAACCTTTTTTTCTTTTAAACCAACCCAAAATCTTTCAAAATCTTAAGTTAGTCAAGCAAGTCTCAGAACTCAAGAGGTGGAGTCATCCACCTCTAAGGGCTAATCCCATATTTTCTTCCTAATTTCCGTTTACATAGTCAGTGTTAATTCTATCAGTCTCAATCATGTCATGGATCATAAGTAAGCAAAATGCATAATCTCTAATTACTAGATAACTAATCAACGCAGAGGGTACATCATAACAAGAACCACATCAAATACATCAAAATACCATCATACTTTACACATCATCACACAAAAAGGGCCTATCACACTCATCACGAAATCTGTTCATAAATACCAATCAAAGTTCAAGCGTCGAATGTCAACATTGCAACCATCGTTCTTAACATAAACTCAGTATGGCAGCCTTAGTTCCATTAGGATTTCCATCTCATCACAAGGGTAACATCATCAACAAATACAAAGAAAATAAGGGACTCTGTATATCGTCATCAATCAGAACAAGACGACACCACCAACTCCCGAAGTCAAGGTCAAGTCTAAGCTAGGTTCAGTAACTCAAACATGCTACAGTTTTCAAATACAACCGCATCTCGCTCCCTTTAGAACAAAACTCATAGGCATCCCCCCTAATTTCATTCACGGAAGTCACAAGGTCAAAATCTAGTCCCAATTCATTCACTACATACTTATGTTCACAGGCCAATAAGTTCTCCAAGAATCATCTCACACAAGATCTCAACTCACAATCCCAACTTTCCATCTAACTAAGTTAAGCCCATATATCGGAACTCGTAATTCTCTAAGGAATCATAAATCGAGCCCAATATTCCATACTCTCACCAAAATCTCTATCAAGTACACAAATAATCTAGATGCTTCTTCCCAAATTTGTTCATTGTACCTACGTCCTTAAGAATCCATCCCACTAATATCCCTACGACATATCTCCTCAATTGCTTTCGTATCGTGATCTCATTTCCCATACCATTAAGAAAACTCACTTCTAATCCACCTCTAAAGAACCACTCCTATTTCCAACCTCATACAAGGGCAACATTACATCCTATATCCTCAATATGTTACAAGCAAAGGTTCCTCTCATAAGCTACTCACGTATCCCAAACAACACAAACTCCTCACTCAGCTATGTCAGAAGTCCTAGCAATACTCAACCGCCCACACTCATCCGATTCTAAGCCAGATAGCCAAATAGTGTTAAACCTGTAACACAACTCATCCAGTTTCCTCAATCGCACCTATACCCAAGGGGTCAACAACATGTATTACTCATCTAACTCACCAGAATACCTCCGAACCGACTCTTATCTCTACATCTCCCAAAAGGTCATAGAAATTCACCCATTCATGATGCCAATCTACCATTCAAAGTCTCACTATAGCCTCAATTAATCAAGAGCCTTCAAGCCATCTTATACTAGCTCCTTATTGTCGCATACTTCTAACTCGCCTTAGACTACAATCCTCAACAACAACACCTTACCTCTTAATGACCTTAACCACTAACCTTCTTTCCAAGAGAAATTCTATATCAGTCTTATTCGAGTTCACTCAAAGCATCACCATTTATTGGATTCCCAAAATCCCGCGATTATTAGTATCATCATTTCCTCCACTTGGACTAGTCCCCAAATTCGTCAGTCAGAATCTTCCTATCTCTAAACCCAATCAATCAAACTCATGATCACCCTTAATGATACCCTTTTTTTTTTTTGCTATCCACCTCAAATCTCATTTTTTTTCTTTTCCTAGCACCTCAACATTCAAAACATTGTTGCGCATACCAATTACAATTTCTTCCTATTCTAAAAACATCCAATCTTGCCTCTAGCATTCCTCCAATTATAATTCTAGCAAGCATCCTCAAAAATCACACGAGCAATTCCCAAATACAGATCTCACATTCTACAACCTAATCCACAAGATCTAATAATCCTCGACCTCCCTAGCCATTCAAACCTTAACGATATCCATAATTCGTTCCTTTACCAAAGTCGTCCCTACTCACAGTACGTATGACCTGAGTCCCAGGTCTACACTCTCAAACAACGCTAGTCACTCAACCCTTATCGCCATCCAAAACTCATTCCTCAACAACATCGTGTTCCACTCATAGCACAAATAGCCTACCTATAATCACATCATCCCTACAAAATCCTCAATAACTCATGTCTAGTTCACCCACATCTCCCTTATTTGTACCTAAATGAATTTGCCCTATCCTTCATCCAAAATTACTCACCTATAATACAACCTTATTTCCGCAATCTTGCCATTATAATCCTATGCCCCACCTAAGACCCACCTATAAGGCTCATCTGAGAAACCCTAATCACCATCTTCTAGCAGCCTTTAAAAATCCAATCGGTCCTGCCTAAGCCAATGTCCTCTTCCTGTGGCTCTGTCTCATGCCATCAACGATAAAAACCTACGACTTCTAGCTCTCTTATTACTCCCCAGACTATTCCACAAAAGAACCTAAACCCTCATAAATAGGGAAGGAAAGGAGAAGGAACGAAAAGAAAAGGAAATCATTATTCGTACACACTAAGTCATAGCTTGATAGTACATTAGTAACAATCAGCGCACCTGAATCATATCACATCTAGGCATATCACACACAATCGTCATTCTCAACCACCACATGGAAAGTTAATAGCTCGAATGGGGAACGCCCCCTTTCATAAGGCATATCCATGAATCCACTGCATACTCATCCTCCAATGTTGCGGATGACGTCAGTTCTGAGACTTGTGGGTCATGTGCCCACCATGCTTCCGCTGCGCCGCTCTGATGCTACCCGGCTGTTTGTTCATTTCTGCATGTCATCGTTCGTTCCAAAAAGATAACACAGAGGTTCTAAGTTAACAGAGATAGGGGAGAGACAAAGGAGGACAAACCGGATTCCCTACGGAGTCACATATGGACCAAAGGCTAACAAGACTAGAGACAAGATCCCAACCCGAGAATGACAACAAGGCCCTTATGGAGATCTATGAGGTATAATCGCAGCAAGCAATATACACATAGCTATTGAAGTACACCAGTCATATCAATGAACACTATCAAGTACCTATCGCAATGAACAATAGCAACCTATATTCATGGAACAAAAACATATAAGGGTGAGATAGTAAGCTATCACATCCTATGACGACAACGTTCACAGAAGGATGCAAGCACGACTCAAAATCATATGATGGGTTATATTTGCAAAGCATAGTTTCCATATGACACTAGTAATTCATGGCAAAGCATAGGTACAGTAAGGGGTGTTCTGAATAAGTTTAATATAATTGCATGGATCATATATACACAAAACCAGAACATTTAGTGGTGTGTGGTCATGCGAGGTGTCAGACCAGTTGCTCATGAAAGCATGAAAGAACGATAATACTATCAGGAACCTACGTCAAGAGAGAGCAAACAATCACGTAGATAAGGCACGGTATCCCTCAAATCACATTTCATAAAACCTATAATAAGTATAACATGTGACACATTCGTACATTTAGTCGACTAGCATAACCATGTGCAAAGGTATCAAGTTAATCATGCTACAACAACATAGGAATATGGAGGAATACAACGAAGTATAATACAAGCCTAAAGCAATGTGGTTGAATCTGAATATAAGGATATAGGGACATGTATTTAGCATAATGTAATATCAGGTCACGTAATCACAGATGGGACTATAATCATAACCAAACAGAAATCTCCAAGGGCAATGTCAACAACTGACTCAAGAGCCCATTTCCTGTGGACTGCTTGTATGACTCATTTGGGTAAGGGAAAAGGGCACTCAACTATTTCCCAAAGAAGGATGGTCAAGCTCTAGATAAAGTTTTATGACAAAAGACACCTCTGAACCTTTACAAAAATCGAAAAGGATGGCTCTCTAAAACAACATGTTCTATAGACTCAAAATCATGTCGAGAATCTTAGATCATTCGAAGTTGATATTCTAGTACATTAATTAACTCGTGGCATGACCTATGGTGTCAATTACCATACTCCATCACACACTTAAGTGATCAATGCACCCGAACAAAAATCCCAAATATGATTAGATTCCCAACCCAATTTCCCGTGGAAGACGCTAACATCATAGAGAGAAGACTCGATAGGAACATCTATGGAAGAAGATAAAAGAAAGAGAAGGAGAAGAAAAGAATAGTAAAGGAGAGAAAAGAAATGAAAGGAAAAAGAAGGCAAAGAAGGAAAAGGAAAGAATCGATAAGACATCACTTAGAGGCATGAGAGATGAGGAAAATGGAATGAAAGGAATACACTCTTCTACAATTGTTAACCTTAGAAATTTGTTGAACCGAAGGCGAAATGAAAAGGAAATGACACAGACAGTTGAATAATGGAAAAGATTGCTCCACAAGAACTGAGATCCCAACTATAGACTAAGGAAGGGCTCCCCCACTATCCCATTCGCACAGAAGTTCAATTCATAGTCAATCATAGGTTAAACAGATTAACAGAATTCTTACTCAAGGAAGACAACACGCAGCACAGAATCAATCAACAATATTAATCTGATCCCCTTCGAGGAGGATCGCCCTCAGGCCCAATTTATATAAAATCACATAATCTATCAAGAAGCTGCCCTTCGAGGGGCAACTGACCAGAGGGGCAACTATCCTCTCAACCTCTATATTCTAACCCCGCTACTCCAACCACCACGGTGCAAACTCCTTGGAGTCTTCCAGGCCCTCTGTAAAGTATAAAGCTAAGTTTTGCCTACCTTTTCCCATATCTACATCCAATAGGGATAGTCTATCGCCTTTCTACCCACTCGATTTCCCTTTTTCCGATTTTCCTTATTTTATTAAGCTAGGTTCATTAATCTAGCCATATTAAATTCATTTTGCCCTTTAAAACTCTTCAAGAATCCTTTAAAACATTGGGCGATTTTCAAAATCATACTTCAACCCATTTGTACTCGAATCGCGCAACCTGGCTCTGATACCACCTTTGTAACGGCCCAAATATAAATATTTGGGTTACGTTTCGAAGGATTGGATACCTTCGTTCGGATCTTGCAATTCGAGTACGAGTTGAGTTTTAAAACAGAGTTTTTAGTGCTCAAAGAAGGGATTTCACACCCTAAATTCGCGATAGGACCGTTGGGTACTCCGAACCTATCCTACTTGTCAAAGTCGCTCAAAACGTTTTATGTTCGAAAAGCATAAAGTAGGAAATCTCATAATACAAATTTCCACGGCATGGCCGGGTCAAAACCAAATATGAGAAAATGTAAAGTAGCGAAAGTGTGTAGTCCATAGTCAGATTCCCCCTCCAATTGCGCCATAAGATATCCCCGTCATAACATCACGAAATCAAGCAAGGGAACAGGTACCTGAAACTATACCACGAAGTAAAGGTCGAGCCACTCATGCGGGCCCTGAAGACCTCGCTGAGGACATATAATGTGCCTATACCTAAATAAAGAATGCTCTAATGCAGTGCGGAAATATTAAACACACAAGCATGCTAACAGTTTATATGTATGCAAAAAGCGATTAAATGGGATCCCGCACAGAATGCCAAGTGGCATGTCCCTCTCCTACTCCCGCACCCATGCTCGTTAGTGCAGGAACCGACCGCGTTTTATACTCCCGCACCCATGCTCGTTAGTGCGGGAACCGGTCGCGTTCAATATCATAACATCATCAATCGTATCAATAGTCATGCTTGTCAATTTAACAGTCTGACTCGATGAGGACTAAGCCCGATGGGACTGGACCATCCTATGACCCTAACAAATGACTCTAGGACTCACAATTTAACGGCCGTTCTACCATACGCAAAGAGAATACGGATGCTCGATTAATTGTGCAACCTAAGCATGATACTACATGATTATGTAGGATGCAACACTTACACACAATATGACACATCAGGCATGAGGTTCTAACTTGAGTAAGCCCCGGAGGACTTACCTGGAGTGGCAGATCAGCAAGAGGAAAGCAGCAAGAGAACAAGCAAGCAGGTCACAGATCACCTAGCAAGTATTAATGAACATGCATAAGTATATTGCACATAATGGGATCCGTTTACCAATACGCATAGTTTATCCATCAATTATTAGTCATGACATCATCATCATCATCATCTTCATCATCATTATCAGCATCATCATCGTCATCTTCAATAATTCAATTCAAGATCCTACCATATCCAATCATGCTTCAATTCACATATATTTATTTTCATGTCATAACTCATAAGATTTACAAGTAAGGTTCATTAATAAATTCATCAAGTCAACTCTGGTAAATTGGTTCCAAGGTTCCTCAAGTCATTAAATCTCAAGGAAGTCAATTCAATAGTTAAACAATTTATTCTAAATTAATACTTAGCCAATTCCGATATTAAATATTTAAACCTCCTTTTAAATCCATTTCAACAAGTCAAGTTATTAAAACGATTCCGGCATTTAGAAATCTTCAAGCATTAAAACAATATAATTAATCAAATAACTAAATAATACTTAAAAATCAGATTTTCAATAACTTCTAATAATAATTTAAATGATCAGAACATTCATAATAATATTTCACTTCAACTATTTCTAAAAACACATAAAACCACCATATAATAATATTTCACTTTAACTATATCCCAAATAATTCTACTTTTAAAATAACTTATAATATATATATATATATATATATAAAATATTAATTATTCCAATAAATCAGAATAACATGTAATACTAATAATAATTTAACAATCAAATCAACAATTTATATACTAGCTATATATCATAATATGTAACAATTTAACAAATTCTTAAAACAACCCAAAAGGGCCAGCCCAAACCCGGACACAAACCCAGCCCAGAACCCGGCCTAAACCTCACAAGTTTTCAGGTTGAGATAATTAAGGTGAACCGATCCCCCTTTTTAATTGAACCGGACAAAATTTAAAAGACCCGCCGAACCGAACCAAAACAAGGAAAAAGAAGAACCGGACCGGCCCTCTTCCCCCAAACCCAGCTCTGTTCGACAATGGAGGGAAAAGAAAACAGAGGAGGAAGGTCCTCGCCGCCGGTGTCCCAGCCACCACTCCGAGCTCATGTCCCCGCCCAGAAATGAAAGAAACAACTCAAAGAAGAGGAAAGGGGAAGCTCACCGAGGGGATTTAATTCGGGCGCGAGGGCTCGCCGGAGATGCTCGGAGCTTCGTTCGGCCTCGTCGGAGTCGGAATTGAAGAGTTCTTGGCCGATCGGCATGAAGAAAGCAGAAGAAGAGGGGATGAAAGGCGGCGCCGGCGACTGGGGCTGCTGCTAGCTCAGCGGGGGAGGCTCTCGGAGGAGCCCTGCTGAACACGAAGAGGAGCTGTGGGGCTCGACTCTAGCTCACGGACAACAGGGGGGAAGAGAGGAGGGAGGCAGCTGGTGACGGTGCTTGGAGTCTTCAAAACAGAGGTGGAGGAGGAGGCTTCATCAGAGGAGGGAGGAGTTGATGGTGAGGCTTAGACAGAGGTGAGGGGGAGAGGGGTGTTTGTGTGGGTACCATTGTGGGATTCTGGGGGCTTTTGAAACACATATAAAAAAAAAAGGAGAGGAGGGTAGGTGAAGATGGTAGTGATAGTTGCAGAGGGAGTGAAGTAGATGAATGGAGTAGGAGTAGGAGAGTAGGGGATGAAATAGGATGGAAGTGAGCTGAAATCCATCATAGGTAGAGGTGGATTGTTCTGAAATTTTAGGCGTGGGTTGTTGACTTTTATGGAGTCAAACAAAAGGGGAGGGGTGGATAGAAAACAAAAGAAAGAAAAAGAAAAGGAGAAGAAAAGTAGGAGTGGTCCCGGAATTCAAAAATTAAAATACCCGGATATAAATCCTGAAACCCGCTCTATCGACCTTAACCCGATGTGATTAAAATAAGTTTAAAAATAAATATTTGAATCCGGGTTAAATAACGAAACTCAAAAATATTTTCAAGCCACATAATAATAAAGCGGAAATATATTCATTTCAAATCGAATATTAGGCTCATACCGGAATTCGTCTCAAAAGAATAAAATAAATCACTTGCTCGAGGACGGAAATCTTCGAAATTTTTCGTAGTTTTAGAAATTAATAAAATCTTAAATCAGAAATAAAATCTATAATTATAAAAATAATATTTAAAAATATCGGTCTTTACACCCACCCATTATTATACCTTCTTAACCCTTATTTTTATGCCATTATTTTTTTAATTTGCTTCACAAAGTAGTCATTTACTGTATAATGTCGTCATTCATGTTATAGACCATTAGTGTCATCCTAGCATTCAAATTTGGGGGTTAAATTAAAATTAAACATTTTGCCTAATTAATATCAATGGTTACATTTCCAAAAATTTACCCTCTTAATTTCCTTGCTGATTGAAACGAAGAGGCGTTGCCTAATTAATGGTTAATTACAACATATATATATATATATATATATATATATATATATATATATATATATATATATATATATATATATATATATATTCTTTACAACATACTGATTGATCGAGGGGCAACATCAAGTATTTTAAGTATCTCGAACACGTATTCATCCGCCCTCCTCAGAGCACTCATGACCATCTAAAGTATTTCGAACACCGTCAATGCCCAAGATTCCGGTGAAACACTTGTCCGGGGTGGCAACGGCTAATCGATTTGGCGCTATGCAGGGGTGTGGTGGGCGAATTGAAATATGCGTAGCCACGGAGGTATATTGGTTCTTTAAGATGGTGAACCATGCCACCACGGGATCCCGGTGGAGGTGTTGGAGGTGATAGGCTCTTCTGTGTTTGTTGCTTCATCTTTCAATTTTTTTTATTGCTTCGAGTTTTGCAATAATTTATTTTAACAATGGCCTTCATGTTTGTTTGTTTTTTGTTTTGTAGGAATTAATCTATTTCTCTTTTTTGTTCGATTCTTTTTTTTTGCATGAACTTATCTATTTCTATTCTTTATGTAAAGATTTATGTTATCTTTAGTTGGACTATTATTTCAAGGTATATATAGATTTACACTAATTTATTTTGATTTATTTTATTTGTATCATCTTATTAGGTCTAGATATGGATCATAAGATCGTATCTTTATTTGTATCATCTTTTCCTCAACGGTAGAATTTGTAAAAAATTCCAAGAGGTTAGTAACTACCTCTAATTTCCAACCTTTCTATTCTCTCATATTTTTGTATGTATCTCTTCACAAACCACAATTGCTATATGAAGTGGGAACATATATGCATTCGTTCAAAGGAGCATTCGAAAAATTACATAGGTTAGTACAAATTGTACAATCAAATAATTACACAGGCATATATAGTACTATTGTTTTTACAATATATTTGAATGACATATTTTCTACAAATTGTTAGTTTTTTTTTATATGTTGTATCCATAGATGCATGTTTATTAGTTTATATAATTAACTATCATCTAATTTTATGTTTTTTTTACGGACAAAGGAAGAGACATTCAACCCAAATTTTATCCTCCTAAAGTTCCATTATTTGATAAGTTTGAAATTTTTTATTTCATTTATTCAAGATAAAATAATTTTTTAATTCAAACCATGTATATTAAGTACGTCAAGCATAGAAATTTGTACTATCATTAATTTATAACGTCTATTTGATCAAACATTGAAGTTGTGTCTCGATAAATACTTGGTTGTTAATTTTTTTGAGATATTTCAATGAAAAAAAATGTTATAACATATGAGAAATCTATATTTGATTCTTACAGTTGCATCGATCAACGAGAGTGACAATCCTTAATTTTCAAGCTCTTCATGGACTATTATAACTAGCTCGTAACAGTTACACTTCAACAAAGAAGATTATTGTACAAAATATATTTGATTAATTTTAGAGTTATCGATTACAGTTTGCATGATTTAATTCCAAATAAACTTTGTCATTTCACGTTCTCCGTTAATATGGTTGCAATATGATAATGAATTTTTTTTTTGGTTTAATATGATAATGATTATTGATGTTAGTTAAAAGTGTGTGTATATATATAAGAGAGAGAGAGATAATGTGTCCAGTTAATTACAAAATTTTACTCCCTCCGTTGCAAAATATAAGACCTTTTACTATTTGACACGTTTTTTAATGAGCTAAAAACTCTATGAAATATTAATTTTTTATTAAATTTTTTTACATAGTATTATACATATTGTAATATGTATAATACTATGTAAAAAAATTTAATAAAAAATTAATATTTCATAGAGTTTTTAGCTCATTAAAAAACGTGTCGAATAGTAAAGGGACTTATATTTTGCAACGGAGGGAGTAATAATTTTCTCAATTTATATATTCATTTTGCCTAATTTTGTGTATTAACTCGCATAATTAATAAATTATCATAAAATTCTTTAAATTAAATTTAGTAGTCGAAGGGTTGATAGATTTGAAAGAATAATGCACTAAAATATTTTACCAAGAAAATGTTTTATCAATTATAATCGATGTCAACAAAGATGAGCAACTATGGAGTTCATTATTAAAATTAAAATGATTGATGAATAGGTCATTGAAATTTATTTGTTGTATACAACTAGACATATATTTAACATTACACAATGTGTTGTAAGTGGCGGTAGTTTTGCTGTTTTGACACATATAACGTAAAACACAATCCATTTATTCAATAATTTTTTCCAGTTTCATCGGAATATGATGAAACATGCATCCATACGACCCAGGAATTAATTTCACATACAAAATTTGTGTACATGTCCCGTGCGTACGCACGGGCATGCCACCTAGTTTATATTAAACAAATCCATTCACCCACCTTATTTATTGAATTGTTATCAATTAATATCATGTTTTATTATTTATGAAAAAAAATCAATAAATTTTTTTTTAATATATTACGATTAAGGAGTAGTTGTAAATCATGTTTTATTATTTATGAAAAAAAAAATCAATAAATTTTTTTTTAATATATTACGATTAAGGAGTAGTTGTAAATGGTAAAATATAGTTATTGATAAATACAGTGCAAAATCAATTAATATCATATTTTATTGGATTAGTTGTAAATGGTAAAATATAGTTATTGATATAAATTATTTTTTAAGTTCGGATTGATAAAAAAAAGATATAAATTGTGTAATCAATTAAGATATGGGCCAGATGAAAAAATTAGCTTGATGTGGCTAAAAGATGAGGATTATGTTAACTAAATGATAGGTTTTATAGTTTTATAGCCACTTAATATATGCTTTAGTATTTTATATAAATATAGATATAGATTATATAGATATATAGATATTGATGATTGATTGATGATTACATTAGATATTAGATAGCGCCGTAGAGAAACCATGAAAGGAGATTACTGTTCCTAACTCCTGATTTCTCCGGGCCCGTTTCCAAACCCGAATTCCGATTTCGGGCTATCCGGATTCTCTGATCATCTCCTTCCCCACCTTTACTCTCTTCTCAACCCTCCAATTCCTCCCGCTTTTACTTTCTTCGTCTCCAAACCCTAGCTAACCTTCCATCCCGCTCTTTCGCGGTTCAATCTGCGGTCCTGGTTCTTCGGTCTCTAATTCTTAACCCTACCATACCTGGATCTTCTCGTGGTTGCCGTGTTCTGGGTTTTTTCTCCTCCCGCACGACGACCACCCGATTCTTCTCCGATCGTTGGATTGAATGTAATCGGCTTTCGATTCGTTCTTCGTGTTTTTTTTAATCCTAATTCTGCTTGATTATACCATCTGTTAGGTTTCTCGCAGCCGTCTCCGATTTTTAAAGGTTTCTCGCAGCCGTCTCGGATTTATAATTTAATAGATTCAATTGATTAAGGGGTTTTTTTTTTTGGAATGCTGAACGCTGAATTTTGACCATTTTTGTAGGACCTGTTTGACGGAAACGAGATGAGTAATCAGAAGAAGAGGAACTTTCAGATTGAGGCTTTTAAGCATAGGGTGGTTGTGGATCCAAAATATGCAGATAAGACTTGGAAGATTTTGGAGCATGCCATTCATGAAATTTATAACCACAATGCTAGTGGTCTCAGCTTTGAAGAGCTTTACAGGTTCCTCCCACTACTGGTTTCCCTCTTGCTATTTTAGTTCTCTTAACGATAAATCTGTTCTGTTGCCTTGTTGATTTCCTTGCCGCCTAATGTCTCTGCTTGTTTGCTGATCAAGTTGTTCTTGGCTTGTTTGCGAAGTTTATTGTTCTTAGATTCTTTAGTGCGAGGATTGAGCAATGTTTGCTTGAATTAGAAGAAATCTATCCATTAGAGCTTAGTTTGGTGGCTATCTATTTGCTTTTAAGCAATTGTATGTAATTGGATGTTGCATGATATGTCGTATGTTTCAATTGGGGATTTGTTTCTAAACTTCATCTATGCCAATGTCTTGCTTTTAGTTGATTGCGAGAATAAATTGTAGGTTTAAAGCATCTACTAGTCCAGTCTTAACCGGATGGTTTTTCCATTACCTAGTTGTTTTATTCTGGAAATCTTTTGGGGTTTGAAGTTGCTCTGAAATTAGTTGAGATTCATGGACAATTAGGGTAGATGTTATCTCTCCTTTTTCCTTCCAAACAAACTGCAATATCTTATTTTGTAGACCTCTGGAAGTTCGTTCGTGGTTCGCACATGGGAAGAAGTAAATGTGACGGCTGTGCTAGTGTTTTTTTCTGGAAATGTTAATGAAAAGAAAATTTAGTTGTCTATGAAATCCTTTAAACACTGAAAACTTAGCATACTGAGCTGACAATGAATTAGTTGCAGTTACAGTTACTCCCCTCAATAAAATGAGGTATAAAAGTGAATGCGCCCTTAGGCTTTTACTACTATAGTTCCAACCACTCAATTTCTGACTATAGAAGATATTGCCTTATATTGGCTTGTTGGAATTATTCTTTCGATGCTTGAAAAATATCTTGCCCAATTTTTGTGCACACCTGGTGCTTCCACTTGTATTCCAGTAACTTGGACTTCTTAGGGCTTCCCTGCATGGACTTGAATAAGATTTCAAGTACATCGCAATTTAGGCAATTAATGGTGTGTTTAATTTGTGGCCATATCTATGTATGCCCTAATGTTTCTTTTCAGATTTTGAAGGCTTGAAATGTCAGAAATGTTGATTGGGGAGGGGAGTATTTGGTTGCCTTAGGGATCAGGTTAAATGCACTGGGTCTTTCTGCATTCTGCAGCTTTATTTCATATTTGTTATGCCTGCAGTCTCTCATTGCATAGAAGTTGTCTATCCGTGTACCCTCTAATCTCAGAACTTGTCTTGAGTGCAGAAACGCTTACAATATGGTGCTCCATAAATTTGGAGAGAAGCTCTATACAGGTCTTGTGACGACCATGACTGCACATTTAAAGGAAATATCCAAATACGTAGAGGCTGCTCAAGGAGCTTCCTTTCTCGAAGAGCTGAACCGGAAATGGACTGATCATAACAAAGCCTTGCAAATGATCAGAGACATACTAATGTACATGGATAGGACTTTTGTTCCCAGTACTCGCAAAACCCCAGTGTATGAGCTTGGTCTGAATCTTTGGAGGGACAACGTTATCCATTCTGACAGTATCCAGAGCAGGCTTCTCAATACACTAATTGAACTGATACTCCATGAAAGAACTGGTGAAGTGATTAACAGGGGGCTTATGAGGAATGTCATGAAGATGTTGATGGATCTTGGTTCTTCTGTTTATCAAGAGGATTTTGAGAAGCCCTTTCTTGAGGTGTCAGCCGATTTCTACAGAGTTGAATCCCAACAATTCATTGAGTGCTGTGATTGTGGTGACTATATGAAGAAAGCTGAGAAGCGTCTGAATGAAGAAATAGATAGGGTGTCCCACTATTTGGATGCTAAAAGTGAAAGCAAGATCACCAGTGTTGTGGAGAAGGAGATGGTTGCGAATCATATGCAGAGATTGGTTCACATGGAGAATTCAGGCCTGGTAAATATGCTTCTTGATGACAAGTATGATGACTTGGGAAGAATGTACACCTTATTCAAACGTGTTCCCAATGGACTTTCGACTATTCGGGATGTGATGACCTCTCACTTGAGAGATATAGGTAAGCAGTTGGTTACTGATCCAGAAAAGGTGAAGGATCCTGTGGAGTTTGTGCAGCGTCTTTTGGATGAAAAAGACAAGTATGATAATATCATAATCTCAGCATTCAGCAATGATAAGACATTCCAGAATGCTCTGAATTCCTCATTTGAATATTTTATCAACTTGAATACTCGCTCCCCGGAGTTCATATCCTTGTTTGTTGATGACAAGCTCCGGAAAGGTCTTAAAGGTGTTACTGAGGAGGATGTGGAAACTATCCTTGACAAGGTCATGATGCTTTTCCGCTATTTGCAGGAGAAAGATGTATTTGAGAAGTATTATAAGCAGCACTTGGCTAAAAGACTCCTATCAGGCAAGACTGTGTCTGATGATGCTGAGCGAAGCCTCATAGTCAAGCTCAAAACAGAGTGCGGTTACCAATTCACTTCAAAGTTGGAAGGCATGTTCACAGATATGAAAACATCCGAGGATACAATGCAAGGATTTTATAGCAGTCAAGGTGTTGAGATGGGGGATGGACCGGCGTTAGTTGTACAGGTCCTAACAACCGGATCTTGGCCTACTCAGCCCTGCCCTCCTTGTAACTTGCCAGCCGAGTTATCTGCACTTTGTGAGAAGTTCCGGTCATATTACCTCGGAACCCACACTGGTAGGAGATTATCTTGGCAAACTAATATGGGGACAGCTGATATAAAAGCAACCTTTGGGAAGAACCAGAAGCATGAGTTGAACGTCTCCACCTATCAGATGTGCATCCTAATGCTCTTCAATAATGCTGATCGGCTCTCTTACAAGGAAATTGAGCAAGCGACAGAGGTACCTGCACCTGAACTTAAGAGGTGCTTGCAGTCACTGGCTTGTGTGAAGGGGAAGAATGTTCTTCGAAAAGAGCCCATGAGCAAAGATATAGGTGAAGCTGACATCTTCATGTTCAATGACAAGTTCACGAGTAAATTCTACAAGGTGAAGATAGGCACGGTGGTTGCGCAGAAAGAGTCAGAGCCCGAGAAACAGGAGACAAGGCAGAGGGTGGAGGAAGATAGGAAGCCACAGATTGAGGCTGCCATAGTAAGGATCATGAAGTCAAGAAGAGTTCTGGATCATAACAACATAATAGCTGAGGTGACAAAGCAGCTGCAGTCCCGCTTCCTTCCTAATCCAGTGGAGATCAAGAAACGGATCGAATCCCTTATAGAGAGAGACTTCTTGGAGAGGGATAGCATGGATCGGAAACTATACCGCTATCTTGCTTGAACAGGGGTTGTTAAGAAATGGTTTATACTACATGCTAGTCAGACTAGTTCTTTGGTTAGGCTTCAAATGCTGGAATCTGTATGTTTTCTTTTACAACTTTTATACATTCCTTCATTGCAAGTTCATCTTTTGCCGATCATTTGGTTTAGTTTCTGTCCGTTTTTTGCACAACCAGGGAAGAATTTCACATTGTTTAACCTTAGTTGAACCTGCTATGGATGGATGTCCATTCCAAATTGGTTGAAAGGAGTTATGGATGAAAGAAGTTATGAATTTGTGATTAACTAGTTTTATTACTCGCCCGTTGCACGATTTGTTAATAAATTTTATTATATAAACCATCTTTTGTATTAATATAAATTACTAATCAATATAAAGTAAATATATAATCTTCAATTGTGTTATTTTTTTAGAATATAAACACATGTTTGAGTATAGATTAATCATGTTTGTTCTTTTATTAAAAAATAGTTAAAAATATATTTTTATCGTGAGTCTAGATTTTATACTTTTTAATAAAAAATATTAAATGATAAAAAAATCTTACGTATTGAATGCATAAGAAAGAAACATAACATAAATTCCATATGTAAATTCAATCTATTTTTATTTTTATTTATAAAAAAAATAAATATAAATATTGATAATATTTACATAAAAATACTATAAAAATATAACTAAGTGAAATATGATAATAACTTATTAATTGATATATATTGGATAAATTATTTGATCTAAAATGATAAGTTTTCTAACTAATTAAGATATAAGATTGAATATGTATAAGAATAAGTGGGAGCATTAATTGAGATGACAAAATTATATTGGTTTATTAATTGATTTGGCTAAAAAATATAACACCATATTAATCCAGAATATGACACGTATGCGAATGACTCCAAAATATGACACATATGCGAATCGCACTAGAGGAGACTTCAGACCTCTGTTTTAGTATTTTACTAGTTTTACTTCCCGCCCGTTGTGCGGTTTCTTTATAATTATACTATTTTTTTATATCAAGTTTTTTTTTTAAATGTGAAGGTTAAAATAGTTTCCTTGAAATATTTCAATGGAATATTTCATCTAAGTATAAACTAAATTAAGTGGTTATTTTATTTCTCTATTTTAGTATTTTAATTATATATATTTATACATATATATATACATTACATCGGTTAATGTAGGTATAGTTTAATTTTATATATAAGTAATTTTTTAAATTAATCAAACAATCACATAAACAAAGTAAAACAATCATATTACAATACAATCTATATATAACATTTAGAGTTTGTTTATATGATGTTACTTAGTTTATAATATATAATATTATATATTACAATAATCGAAACGCACCAATCGGTCCTTTAAAACTTTTTCAATCAATTGGAGAAAGCCGAAGGGTAATGCGGTAATATATCACTAAGCATTTAGATATATTATATTCAATGTTTGGCCAAATATTAGATAAATTATTTGATTTAAAAAGATAAGTTTTCTAACTAATTAAGATATAAGGTTGAATATTTAAAAAAAAATAATAGGGCCCATTAATTGAGATGAAAAAATTATATTGGTTTATTAATTGATGTGACCCAAAAATATAATACCATTTAATCCAGAAAATGAGACATAAGCAAAAATAATCCCGTTTTAATCCAGAAAATTCCATGGACGCGAAATTGCACCAGAGCCCGTTTCAGGCCCTGCTTTAGTATTTTATATAGATATAGATATAGATATATATATAGATATAGATATAGATATAGATATAGATATAGATATAGATATAGATATAGATATAGATATAGATATAGATATAGATATAGATATCTAGTTTTTAAATAATTTTTTTTAACAATTTCGTAGTTATTATTAATAAGTACAAACTTGTTAAAACAATTTATAAAAAAAATAAATATTTTATATAGTTTAATCATTCTAAAGAAACGTACGTGAATAGTAAACGACGTGTTTTACTGAACGGAGGGAGTAATAACATCTTCATAATAACATCGTATCCCATTATTAATGACACCTATCGTTAAAAATTTAATTCATATTAAAAACAATCATTATTATTATTGTTTTTAAATTACTGAATATAAATTATGTTTAATGATACCTATCCTTAATCGGTGCAAACTTATCCCATTATTATATAGATTTCTTTTGTAATATAAATTATATCTTTTTGGATATGTTTTTAGTCGGGTTACCGTGGTATTTTCTCCAAATTTTAAATTCTTAGTTCATATTCATCTGAAGTGGTAATCTTAGTTCATACTGTATTTATTTATCTTCTTAATTAACACGTACACATGTGTACTATTTATCTTTAAATATTTCTAACATTTATTTTATTATAAACACGTATTATAATTCACTTTCTCTAATTAAGATAATGTTATATTGGATACATTATTGATCTAAAGAGATAAGTTTTTTACCTAACTATATTGATTTATTAATTGATGTAGGCCAAAAATATAATGCAATTTTAATCCAGAAAATGACACGTAGGCAAAAATAATCCCGTTTTAATCCAGAAAATTCTGTGGACGCGAGATCGCACCAGAGGCCGTTTCTGGCCTCTGTTTTAGTATTTTATATAGATATAGATATATATGTGGTGGACTCTCACATTACACACTTCCCATTCCATGTAAGAATCAGTTGAAAATATTACAAACTAGTGTAGGTTCCTTTCGTCCATGGAGAATAAGTTACTATAATATTATAACTAGCCTAGAGCCTGTGCGTCACGTACGAGATTTTTAAAATAAATCTAAGTACAAATTATACATTGTAAAAAACTCCCTTATACACTGTGAAAAACAGTATATGTATGTCCTCAACGCGAGTTTCTACAAACTATACGTTGTGAAAAACTTCTTTATACACTACATTAGCATTAGAGGTTAGAAGTTAAGGTTAGAATTAAGGTGGAATTTAGGTAGAGTTTGTGAAGGGAAGAGGAAGGAGATGAGAGGGAAGAGTTTTAGACAGAAAGAGGTTGAGAAAGATAAATCGAGAGAGATAAGAGTGAAAGGGAACTTTGATTATCATTCAACATGAACTCTAAGGATTACAATATAGACTATTTATACTACTAATATGTAAAGCTAATTCCTACCACATAAACCCCATAAATGACAGAAGTTAGCAAAAATTAAAAAAAAAACTACCTACTAAACAACTTTGTTCTAACTACCACTTTTCACTACCACCCCCACTTATATTCTTTTCCATTAGAATTATTATTATTTATTAATAAGTAAATCAATTGCACAAATAAAAAAATAATAACTAAAAATAATGAACTTATAAAAAACAATAAATGGTACGTATAGAAATTTTTATCACTAGTGAAAAAGGCTGCGAGAAACAGATGTTCGAATATAGAAGAGTTCAAACCAGAACAATGAAACCCATCGAACAACAAATAAAGACCTCTTAGAAAAGTTACATGATGTCATCTCTATGGTCGAAAGATACAAGGCTCTTTTGAAGAGAGTACCTCATTCTATATTAGAAACAGTGAAACGCTAGGACTAACCTAAATGAGATTTGTATACATGGTCATTTCACCACGGGTAATATACGCTCCTAATGCCTTAAAAACCTTCTAAAAGGACGATTCCTAACCGTTGTTAGTGGTGCAAGGTACAACTTCTGGCAAAAGTCGATAAGTTTTTTTTTTCTCTCTCGAACATGTAACCTTAAGCTAGCATCACTTTCGGGAACTATCTTGTCCACAGTAACTTGTGCCTTAATTGCTAAGCATTTTTCAAAAACTTATTTCAAAACTATAGCAAACATCATACCTGACTCAGACATTATTAAGAAAAACACAAAAATCTACAGAGAAAAAAAGTTTGGTATGATAAACAACCATCATTTAATCCATTAGTGCAACATTTGTCATCATGCAAAGACTTGGCTTTCTTTGTGGGTCTATTGTCATCAGCAGTAGCTATGCCATCAACTAAATCCTATTTACCCCCTTCATCACAAAGACACTCATTATCATCCAATTCAGAGTCATTATTGTCATTCCCTCCAGAACCATTTGATACGGGCTGATGATGTCCGCTTATTTGACCATATTTTGTGCTTACATTTATTCCGAATTTTGTTTATATTTTATATTCTGGGTTGGGAATGCTGTAAATTTACGTAGAATATGATTATTTGTAAGATATGAAGGTCTACACAAGTTTTAGTTTAATTTCGCAGAATTTGGGACGATTTTGGAGCAATTACAAGAAGAGGAACACGAAAAGGGAGAGTTCGACGTCGACCGGACCCACTCGATATCGAATAATAAATTTGAAGAATGAAGCTACTGGATTGGAGTGCAGAATGGTCGAAATTCAACTCTTACATCGACTACTGCTCGAGATTGAGCCAAGCTGATGAGTGCTCGACGTCGATCACTCTAGTCGACGTCAATGTCGACTGAAGGCTAACACGCAGCAAATGCGACTTGGAGGATCCGAATCTTTTGAGGATTAATTTAGCACGAGATCATTATCTTTCCATGTTTGAGATCAAACTTCTATAATAGGTAGGATTTAGATATACTTCTATTATTTTATTATTATTTTTACTTAGAGAGCAAGTTTAGGTTTACTATAAATAAAGACATTAGGCCTAGGGTTTGAGGCATCCCGCACTTGAGAAATCAAGCCTAGTTAGAGAGAGAGAGAGAGGTCAGCCGAGAGCAGTGAAGGAGAAAGACCAGATTGGAGTTTGGTTTTTCGATTGTAAGCTTACCTTTTTAATTCAAGTTTATTTTCCATGTTTATGATGTCTTGTGTTGCGATGATGAGTGATTAGTCGTCTTACTTCTAGGGTCGGGGTGAGCCCGACAATAGCCATGTGTGTAGGCTTGAATCCATGATTTCTATGTGTGATTATCATCTTCTATCTTGTGCTTGATTCTGTTGTGAAAATAGAGAAAATTCTATGTTTGCAATTATGAAACAAAAGTGAATTAATTGCGAATTTGGATAGTAATTAGGATTGATTTGCGAATGTTGATTAAACCCTAATTATGAAAAGATAGAAACAAATAGGTTTTTATGAAAGAGCATTGATTATCTATATGTCGAAGTATGCGAAAGCTTCTTCTTTGATGATAAAAGCATGATCTTTTCTATAATTCTCGTATTTTGCATGCATGGTTATTATTGTGGTAAACTTTAACCTTGGAATCCTTTTATTATATTGTTTACACTCTGGAAGTTGAGCCTTTTTCCGCTGTTTTTGAAAACCCAACAAACCCTTTGCTATTTCTGATCATTGTATCCTCCACCATCCTTTTATTCTTCGGCCTCCCCTGTCGACAAAGTTTTTGTTTTTTCTGTTTTACTTCTTGACGTCGATCACCCTATTCGACGTCGAATGCTACTGTTGTTGCTTTTGTTTCAGTCGACGGTCTTCTGTGTCGACTGCTTTTGGTACTAACTCGACATCGACTACTTTTCAGTCGACGTTGACCTCTTTGTTTGTTGTTGCTGTGTTTTGCAGGGTGTTACTCGACGTCGAGGTCTTCTATTTGACGTCGACCACCTCTGTGACTTGCTGCTGCTAAAGATCGCCTGTCCTCATAAACATCAAGTCGACATCGAGCACTTCTGGTCGGCGACAGAGAACATTTTTAAGACTACTTTGGAACTGCTGTATTACAACAGGGGAGTCTTGTAATTTAATTTTGCTTGACTGAGTCGGTTTGCTTGTGTGTGATTATATCTTATATTTATTTACATAGCAAAACTCCCTCAGTAGCTGATCTTCTAAATCTTCATCATCTTTGTTGTTTACTTTGTGTTTGATCTTAATCTGCAGGGAAAAAAACAATGACTTCATTTCATAAAAAACCAAAAAGAACCGTGTTGCAAACACCTAAACCACAACCTGAAGAAAATCAATCTAGCTTCAAAACTTAAAGAATAAAGGCAGAAATTCAGTTAGTGATTGATAATAAGTTGATTATGCTCACTAAACTATGCATCAGCTCAAACAAAAACGTACTCCCTCCGTTTGAAAATAAATATCGTTTGGTTTTTGTGCACGTTGTTTAAGGAAGTAAAAACTCTATAAAATATAATTTTTTAATCAATTTTTTTTATAAATTAATACTTATTACTAATAAATATCAATTTATAAAAAAATTTGATTAAAAAATAATATTTTATAGAGTTTTTACCTCATTAAAAAACGTGCATGAAAGTCAAACGACATTTATTTTCAAACGGAGGGAGTAATGTGTTTGTGTTGCATGATTTAAGGCGAATAGTTTTTACAATACCTTTTGGTCGTGACAAAAACTATAGACGACATACATAAAATAGAACACAGAACTTTTAGTTCCAAAGTAATACCACTTATGAATTGGACAATACTCATTCAAAAGTAATTTAAAAGTAATGCCACTTCCACATTAGAATGTATATCTTATTAAATGAAGATAAATCATTTATTCACACACTATCCATTCGCAATATGATGTCCTCAATTTAGTCATGTTTTTATACTATTTAATTGAGTCAATTTAAGTATGTTTTGTTAGTTCATGTGTAGGGATTAGTGTTATTTGAGTAGGTTTTCATATTTCTTGATATATGCATTTTGGATCTTAGAGAAAAGTTATGAAGACATTGGAGTAGTTAAGGAAGAGCACACAATGGTGCAGCTAGAAAAAACCCCCCTTTTCGTCATTTGTCACTTTGAATCAAGTTTTTGACATCTTACAGTATGTGATCAACGACAACTCCAACAGGTTGCCTGAGTAAGGGTCGTCCGACACCAGATGAACCTGCTTGGTGTCTTCTATCACACTAGTACCCATTCTCTATTTATATATCTAAGCTTGTTAGAAATTTCAGTACATGGTTTGGTATTTTGTGACACATATGCGCCAATCATTAGGGATTTTTAGTCATTTCCATGGATGTTTTGGTAGGTGGTGACCTCTTTGCAGTAGTCATTAGGCATTTTTGGGTGGTTGAAACTACACCCCACCTTTATTTTGCTATGTTATGCATAAGCAGCATCATGTTCGAACTTCAGCATGTTACCATATAATACCTACTAATGGGTATTGAATATTACAAGTACTGGTGGCTCGAAACCAACTGTGAAAGGACTGAAACCACAACATTCCGGTGAATAATTTTAAAATTAGTATAGAAGCCATGATAAAAAAATAACCGAATATGTTGAGTAATATCAAAAGTAACGGTGTTTGGAGAGGGGACGTAAAGGTTAGGTTAATCAAAGTGTAAGGTGTTATTGCGGTACAAAACAACTTACGAACTAGGAACATAAATGGATCCGGCTGAATCTTCGACCATAATACAATTAGAGTAAACGCATAATATAACTGGATTAACCATGTGCCACATAGATACAACAAAAGTTTACGAAACCTCATTGCTGGAATCGACCATCAAGGGAATAAATTTTGACGAATAATTTGCATCACGAACAATTACGTCAAATTGACTTGATGACAAATTCAATTGAAGCTCAAAAGCAATATGCATACGTAATGGGAACCATAGAAACATAATAACAAAATAAAAAACCACTACAATTTACCGAATGATCGATATACTAGTTTTAATAATAATGATGAACATACTATTAAACTGAATAATATCCACCTAATAATACTATGACTAACTAAAACATTCCATTCTACTGAATAATAATTCGACCCTAATCACTGTCATCGTGAAAGTCTTTCCCAATCTCGACCTCATCTGTTGAGTCATCTCCCAAGTCCTCTTCCTTTTCCTCCAAGCTATTATGACCATCCAACACAGCTGTGCATGTCCTCCGATTATGCGAAACCACCTTACCACATCTTCCACACTTTCTCATTTTCTTTATTTTCCCCTTGTTTGTGGCTATCTCTAGGGACCCCTTCGGCCGGTGGCTTTTGTTTTTGACTTGTGGGGGAGGTTGAATGGTAATTTTATCCGGTGGCTTTACACCTACGTACTTCTCAACAAACGCCTCTTTCGTCATTTCCATCCCACCAGACTCAGCCTTCTTCTTCATGTATTGCTGTTTCTTCGACATTAAAGTAGCAAGAAAATCTTCTATGAGCTCAATGTCACCCTCCACCAGGCCCACCGTGGAGTATATACCGCCCCACATCTGATCCATCAACACCTTCTTCGCTTCCAACGCCGCACACTCTTTGACAACTGCCTCATCAACATGGACTTGCGATGCCTTCCTTGCGTCCTTGGTTCACCTAGACTTAATCATGATGTCAGGTATGCACTTCAACCACATATATTTATAAGTGGCAAATATATGTTTGCATGGGATACCAATCCTAAGGAAGGTGTTGCATGCACATGTTGAACACTGTGTGTCCAGCTCGAATATAACCTGGAAGGTACCACAATCTTCTTCATCAACAACATACAATTTCTGGCCACCCGCCACTATCTCGTTCGTGACGTTGCATAATGCTAATGCATCCAGAATTTCCTCCTGTACCTTTGCAAACACCTTCAAAGTATAAACAGATGCTGCATGGCGTTCAATCAGTAGAGGGCTCTCATACTTTGGGGCGGTTGTGGCATTTTCCATGTCAAGCTTGGCATGGGTGTTGCGTTGTGTATCCATTGCCGAATCGAATTGCATCATGAATTCAACAAGGTTGAAGTGACGGTTGGAGTACCTCCCAAAGAAACTATTGGCTGATTCTGAAATTGATGTTGTTCTAATCAGCCCCCCCATTGGCACCTCTCTGAAATATGCTGGTATCCAAGTACTCATTTGATTGTACATCAATTTAAGCCACTTGTTCTCCTCTAGCCCAAACTCCGCCACCATGTCCATCCACATTGACTCAAATTCTTCAACCGTTATATAATATCCCCACACTGCCTTGTTAAGTTTCTTTCGGAAATCTTTAATACGACAAATGTCATGTGGTACCTAAATATGAGAACATATGATTGTTACTACCTGTATATACATACGACTAGCTAGAACCATACATGGATAGCCAAAATTCCGATAGAAACCCAAACAAGCACAAGTATAAACAGAGTGTAAATCATACCATTCCGGTGAATAATATCCACCAATAATAAAAAATTATGGAAAACCATACAATTGAAAATAATCAATAAAACCTACCATTTATACGACATAACAAGAATCATACAAATGACATAAATAATAAGTAACCATGCAGATGACAATCAGAACTATACCTCCTTAGGGACTTTCATCATAATGTGCCACATACAAAATCGATGACGTGTATATGGAAATACTTCTGGAATGACCTCCCTCATAGCAGGATCCTGATCCGTGACAAGGACCATCGGGTCCTTTCCCATTGCCTTCTGGAAGGTGTGAAACAACCACCTGTACGAATCCTTGTCCTCATTCAACAACAACCCGACCCCAAAAGTTACAGCTCTCCGGTTGTTGTCCATTCCGGTAAATGGTCCAAACACCATACTGTACCTGTAAATAATTCATAATAAAGCTCCCTCTTAAGACGTGACATTACCATTGAATAACATATTGTTTATAAACAAACATGATTTACGTTTCCATTTTATGAAGTCATAAAGAAACACATTTCACAGAATAGTATGACACATTATATTTATAACCAACCCATAAAACCCCATATTCAACCGAATACTTGCATAAACGTCAATGTCATTTGGCCAAATAACTTCAATTATGGAAAGTAAACAAAACAATGCTGCAGTGATAGACTTAAAACATACTTGTTGGTTCTGTATATTGAGTCAAATGAAACAGCATCGCCAAATGCCGCATAATTAGCTCGAGCAATCGGATCGCACCAGAATAATCTCACCAAATTGTTCTTGCTATCAACAACATGGTCAAAATAAAAAGCAGATGATGCCTTCCTCTTCATTGTGAATCTATCAATAACCATCTGTGCATCACCGCTAGAGATATATGCCATAACATCACGCTTAAAGTTCTTAATATCTTGCAATGATGGTCCTCCACTGGTAGAACCTCCATGACATTCCTTCATTAACCGGTGAGTTATTGCCGGACCAATATTCGCCCGTGCACAATTGATCATAAATTGGTGATGCCCAAAATCTAGCTTCCGGTGTGTCTTGAGGAATTGATTAGAGATCCCTTGCATTAGTGGATGATTATGCCGCTCTTCCATCCTACTTATTTCGTAGCCCGAAGAACCCTTGAATTTGAGGTATATGTGGGCCTTGCAACCCACACTGCAATTTAATCGCTTACGCTTACCAATGCTCTTGCTTGGTGGAGCAAAGCCTTCCCGGTTGCATCTTATGTAACGATGCAACAGTGTCCCATCGGTGTGATAAGAAGTACCCCCCAGCTTCACGTCAAACCCTACCTTGGCGCCATAGTTTCTGTAAAATTCAATCCCCCCGTCCACATTTGCAAACAACTTCCCCACATGTGGTTTAACTGTATCATCGCACGTTGGAACCCAGTATTTTGTTTTACCGGGCGACTCTTCTTGTGTATACCCAACATGCACCTCTTCTTTGTCATCATCTTCATATAGGGGGGCCAGCACTTCTTCCACATCCCCAAACTGCGTGTTGTCAACATCCCAATCAACCCCAATGTCCGAATCTGGTTTAAGAATAAACAAATGTAAGGCATAAAGAAAAAAACGTGCAATCTGTAATTTCGATCTGAAAATAGTGTTATTCGCCTGAATAACTTCAATCATCGTATTCTACTATGGATACTAATATTCACTATTTCACTGAATAAAATGAATTATAGCTGGTTTAACGAGAAACTTACGAATTACAATAACTTAACTACATACTTTTGAACACATACCTTATTCCATCGCTACCCTTTTTGATTACTTAATTAGATCGACGAATACCTAAAACTTTATGTCACTTCCCCAAACCGTTGACCCTATCGTTGCATTGATATAACGAAAATGGTTTTTTTAACACATATATGGGTTCCTCTTCATCTAGCATACACCATATAAATAAGTTGATTGTGTAATCAAATCTTCATAGTTATCAACTTACTTGATTGTTTTGATCAAATCCAAAATCTTTACAAAAAAAAAGATATGGATTTACAAAATATGGGATATTGACATTTTATTAAAGATTTAATAAAGTATTTAACAATTAGTTTTTTAAAAAAAACCCGGCCCACCTAGAAAAATCAAACAGGAAATCCAAATACAAGATTGCCGCGGGTCCCACAATTGCCAAAACCGCAATCAATTCCCCCTCACACGCGCCCATCCGAAGTGCGTAATTCCGGATTGCATCTTCCAGTGCGGGCCCCACCTAATTATTATAAAAAAAAAGGAAAAACTCCATTTAATCTCATCCATCCATTAACATTAGATCAATGGCCACAAATTGTGCACAAAGTACACCCTATGGGGTGTGCACAATTGATCCATCCTATATATATATATATATATATATATATATATATATATATATATATATAATTATGGATAGATTTTCAGATTTTGACCTATAATAGTTTAGAGTGTTAATGTTATTTCACAAATGTTGGCGTCTTTTCCCTTCTAGCTTTTCATATGTTGTCAATAAAGTATAAATTCATTCATATTTGAGAAATTATAGCTTTTCATATGTTGTTTCCACTAATATACACTAGCAAGGAGTAAGAATTAAGGCCGGAGTAAGAAAAAAAATTACCTTTTATACTCATTAAGTATAAATTCATTCAGATTTGAGAAATCAGAAGTATGAAAAAAATTAATTAATTGAATAAACGAGTTTTATTATCAAATTTATTTAAATTAAAAAAACCGCATATAGTGCGGGTACTGAACTAGTTAGTATTTATAGGAGCTTTAACCTAACAAAATTAGCCTACAGAAATGATAAAATCATATAATAGAGTAAAATAAAATATTTTATATAATATTATCTTTTGATATGCTATTTCCCGGCCATTATGGTATAGCAGAAGATGCCGTCCCGACGATAATTTGGCCTATAAAAAAATGGGTGGTCCACAATCTACCACGTCACCATTCCACTGATTCTCTATCTCTTTCATCTTCCTCAAGTGCCCAATCAACTGCTTCCTCCTCTTCCCTCGGCTGTTCCAACGAATAAAATCATGTCCACCGCAACCGCTACCGCTGCCGCCGCCGCCTTCTCGCACCCCCCAGTCACCAAATCAACGGCCTACCACTACCATTTCCCACTCCCCTTCAAACCGACACCCGCGCGACCTATCACGAGGCTCCACGTATCCTCACCCACCGACAAAACCCCCAAATCCACCAGCCCCGCTGCCTCAGCCACCCCCAAGCCCACCAAAGAAACAATCTTTTTCGACGGGGGAGCCCACTACGGCGACCTGGTTGCGAACCTGGTCCTAGGGTTTACCCTCCTCTGGCTACCGTTAACTCTAGCGGCCGTTTCGAGGGCGTTTTTCCTGAGGTACAGGTTTACCAACGTTAGGGTAACGGTGATTTCGGGGTTCACGGGACAGGAGAGGAGCGATTTCTCGTACAAGGTGGTGAAGGACGTGCAGGTGGTGCCAAGGTTCATTGGGGAGTGGGGTGACGTCATCATTACCCTCACGGACGGGACCAAGGTTGATCTGAGGAGCGTACCCAGGTTCAGGGAGATTGCCAAGTACTGTCTCTCCATGGCTGAGAAGCCAGTAGTTCTCAAGGAATCTGGCGCCAAAGGCTTTTGATCTTCCAAAATTTGATCCTTGATAGAGGTATGTAAATCTGAAATTGACTTGTAACTGATTATACCGGAAATTGGGGAATTGAGATACTCTGTGTAAGTTTCCTCTTTAATCGGTGTTTTTTTTTGTTGTAAAATTGGTATAAAGTTAAGTTGGTATTCAATTGCAAATTTGCAATAGTCTTCTCAGAAAGTGCTGACAGTTTATCAGAGCATCTCCCACCATAGTTATGATTGGTGTTTTTTTTAGTCCCTCCATCTCAAAACAAGTTTTAAAATAAAACACTCATTTCCTCAATTAACATTATTATTTCACTAATTTTTTTATAAATTCTATTATTTTTTTTAATACACACTATATTTTTTAAACAATTAAAATCTTAAAAAAGATGAACAATACACAAATCAATACAAATCATTACGGAGTAGTATCCCCTACTTTTAGAAAAACCTAAAATGTCATATATTTTCATACAACTAAATTAGTCTAAAACAACTTAAAATTTTAAGACAGAGGGAGCATAAGTTTCCATTTTGGTCAAATTGTTTAGAGTATTTTCTAAATCAAATGCCAAATTTAGTTTGGAATTTTGTAATGCTAAAGGTGGATTCCACATTTGCACTTATTTTAATTATAGTTTTATTTACCATTTATATAATTCTATAAACAAGAAAATTATATATAGATACTCCCATCGATTGTAAACACAAGATATTTAACTTTTGTGCACGTAGTTTAAAAAGTTAAAAACTATATAAAATATTATTATTTTTAATTAATTTTTTACATTATAATACTTATTATAGCGAACCCCGCAAGGATCCGGCTACAAATGTAAAAAATTATTCTAAAAAATCAATATTTGATGTAGTTTTTAGCTCGTTAAAATATGTGCACAAAAGTCAAATGCCTATATTTACAATCGGATGGAGTATATATTAATTGTGATTAGAATTAAAATAAAAGTAATATCGTTTTAATTATCGACTTTTTAATATGATTATAATATTTGAAATATTTGGATTATTTTTTATCAATAATATTTTAAGAAATTCACATTCATTTTTTTATTATAACATCATCAAAATTATTCATTGGATCCAAATAAATACTAATTTGTGACAATTTCTACATTTTAAAGTATAAAACCTAAGATATCATAAGTATAAAATAAAACTACAAAACACCTTTTTCATAGGTAGCCATTAGGTCCATTACAATATGAGGAGGGGGGATTTTAACTCATGACCTACTAATCATTATGTGTCATCTTTACCAACTGAGCCAGTAAGGCTTGACTAAAACTACAAAATACTAAAACACTTTAAAACTTTAAAATCATCTAATATGTTGTAGATCCACATTATTCTTTTTGTAACCATTTCTTGTTGCAAAAACACCACTTAGATCAACTTCATATATATATATATATATATATATATATATATAGGTTGGATCCCGTGTAAGCAACCCTTACGGTGTAATTTGTGAGCAGAGAAATTATTCGTAGGTACCAAGCGTTTATTCGTGTATAATAATGTAATTATTCGTATGTATGAACAAATATAATTATTTGTATGCAACAAAGGATTATTCATATGTATGTACATACGAATAATCACTTGGTACCTACGAATAATGTCACTGTTCACAAGTTACTTTTAATCTCATCCGTTTGATCTTCTTAATCCGACGCTCTAGATTTGCTCACAAATTACACAATAAGGCTTGCTTACACAGGATCTATCATATATATATATATCACGGTTTGTTCTAAAATTATTACTTGAAAATATTGAATTTAAAGTTTTCATAATCCATACAACTTGTAATCCATTTCAGAATTTATTAACTTTACATTCTCGATCATGATAAATGGTAATGTGACTAGGAACTCCCCTCTTCGTCTTAAATAATCATCATCTTCTTTGTTTTACGATGTTCTGTTGAGAATAGATTGTTATTAGCATGCCTATAAAGTAACAAATCTTGATGAATCAATTGTAGTAAATTAAAATTGAAAGGATAACACGTATGGTTAAGTGAGAAATGAGGTAGATAATCAATCAATGGTAAAATGTACATTTATTTATATGTAATTTTCATATTTTAGTCTAAAAAATATGGCTTGCGAGGGAAACCACTATTTTTCATGATAAGCCATTTAAGAATATTATATATATTATTTTATTTTAGTAAGCTATTTTCCTTAACTAATACTCCCTCCGGTCGGAAATAAACGATGTTTTAGAGTTTTTACACGCAAATTAAGAAACCTCTTAATTATTACTTCCACCTTTAAATACCCTATCAAATAATTTTAAATCCTTTGTCACATTTATTATATACAAATGTAATTGGTTAAGCAAAAAAAATGTACAACTTATATTGATATTAGCGCAAAAGTTAAAAAGAGGGTAATTATTACTTCTAAAACATCAAATATTGTTGATTAAATTTCACCTCCTAAAACATTAAATATTTTCGACCGGAGGGAGTATAGCCTATTGGGGAGGGGGGGGGGATGCTCTGAGGATATTGTGGTCGACTAGTGATTATTTCAGGAGTATTAGATGGGTGTAGACGGATAATTTGGATTGTCGTATGCTAAAATCGAAGTAGTTAATCAAGAAATGTATATCTAGAATGTAGAAGAGCTCAACTTATATTAGTAAGACTCGTAGCTTTGTCAAATGAGTCAAATATAAGGTAGACGAGTATATTTGGAATCAAGAGGGTGGAATAGATTGGACTGACATTAAGGATTGTAAATCAACCCCTATTGTTTTGTAAAGCATGACCTTATGTTGAACGTATTAAAAGAATAATCAAGCAACAAGATTGAAAGCGACAAACTATGAATGTACACAAAAGGATTGTTGACGCACTTTGAGTGGTTCATGTCTGTGGAGTTTCAAGAGGGGACACTCTTCCCAAAATCTACTGTGTTTCATAAAGAAGTTTTCAAAAGGAGGTAGGAGCACCCTGTGTCCTATTTGTAAATTTGTCATTGAGAAGCACATCAGGATTCAGCTCCAAGGAGACATTTATTGCTCTAGCAAGATGACATAGCACAATTTGTCATGGTTTCTGGTAATGAACTATTAGGATGATAAGGTATAAGATGAAGAGCTAAATTCAAAAGTTATTGACTTGTTTTACATTCTCAATGATGGTAAATTTTGATAAATCCTAAATTGGCCACTTATGGCGAGCTATATATAATAATGGTAGAGAAGCTTAATCTTTGTGACCAATGCCATCAACCTCTTCTTGTTTTTTCACAAAATGGTGTGTAGAGCAGTTGGGATCCCTTGTCCCTAATGTCACTGTCTCTCCCTTATCCCCCCCTCTTAATCTCTTGATTTCTTTTTCTTTTTAATATATTATTTTAATTTCAATTATTTTTCTTTTAAAACAAATTATATTGATGTGAGAAGTGATATATGGGATAGAAGGATATGAGAGACAGGGGACACCAACTGGTGTAGGAGAGTTCTATACAAATTGTGGATGATTTCATCAAGGAAGTGAGAATAGTTTGATCTAGGTATATATAAAGTTGATTTCGATTTATATTGTTACTGGACACGAGACGGATGTGGTTCCAAATCTAAGAAGTTTTGTGCTCCCTTGAACAAAAAAATGATTTCCTTTTAGTTGAGTTCTTACAAAGTAAAAATATTGTGCTCACTCGCTTCCTAGCTATTCTCATTCCCTTAAGTGTTGATAATTGCAGATGTCAACAAGTGTGGTCGATACTTGCCTTTTCTCTAGGACCCCTAAGAGGTTGCTATAAGGGAGGGTATTGGGGGCGGCCACCCATTCAGGGTAACAAAAGAGAAGGAATTGAAAATAATAAAAAAGTCAAGGTAAAAGAATAACACAATAAAATAATATATTTTTTTATTGCGCACACACAATTCTATTAATTTTTGTTTAATTTTTTTATTCAAAATACGACATTTAAACAATTTATAGTTTTCTTTAATATATATATATATATATATATATATATATATATATATATATATATATATATTTAAAAAATTCGACACCCCTTCAACAAAATCCCATGACAACCACTACCCTTTTGGGCACCTGAGTACCCTTCTTCAACATTCCATTGGAGGTGTTTAGCCCCATCCCCCAAATGTGGTACATCATTGCATGATAAATAGAAGATACATCTGTATAGATATAGTCATCTACATCCAAAAAGTTATAGACTTTGGAAGAAGCTTGTCCAATTTAGGAAAGGGTTTTGATTGATAAAAAAGAAGAAACTACTTCAACCTATACAGAATGGCGATACATAACATAGAAATTACACTTGAACGGGGTAGACAATTAACTAGAGCGTTAGGTGTTGTAGCAAAGCTGATTGCAAAAGAGGGGTAATCGACTACATTTAAATTACTTTTCATTCCTTGAATAAAGAGGCACTTCTTTCTCTATCTTTTGTTTCTCTCTCTTTAATGTTCTTTAACAATAATCTCAATCATTATTGCCATAGTGGCGGCTCCTGAAAAAATATTTAAGGGGAGTAAAATTTAGGAGGGCCCCATTATTTCTCTCTCTCTCCAGTGATTTCGGGCCAGAATCACAAACTTTTGGGTTAGGATCCCCTTCGTCCACCTAATTTTGGGTCATAATAATAGAGTTTCGGGTCAAAATCGCTTATGCCCACCTAGTTCCTGGTTGGAAGTCCCACGTTCCAGGTCGGAACTTTGCCTCTGTTGAGTTTTTGCCTTTTCTTCTGCCATGAAAACCTTATATTGACTTGAAGGGAGCTCTTCAATATCGAGGAAATCAAGAATATAAGATCAATTTGCATCAAGTGGTATCGATTGTTATCAATTGGTATCTAGAGACAAGCTCTTTACTTCATTGAGTTGAATTTACTAATGTTTTTATTCCATATCTTGGACCTTTCATGGGGATTGGGATGATGATCCTCATCGATTGGATGAGTTTTTTGCTTCTAAGGGGTGACACAACAATGTCTCCAATGTGAGTTGTAGTGAAGAGATTAACAACAAGAACAACTAGAGCGTCAACAAGAAGCCAAAATACATCAACTTTGGCTTCAACATCAGCGATTGATTGAGGAATCACTTCAAAAGCAACTGGTGAAGAAAAATGATAGTTGAATTTAGTTGTGTGTTTAAGGAGGACCGCCTACGAAAGCCGGAGAAGGTTCGACAATGGACGGAATACCACCTTTCCCCTCTGGTGATCATACCTTCTATTGAGCCTCTAATTCTCCTTCTCCTTTGCAAGGACATGATTGATGAGCCACTGCAAGATTTTGAAGTTGTTGATACTGAAGTACAAGTGATAGTTGAACTTCATCAAATTGAAGATCTTCTTCCGTCAGCGATCGTGCCTACAGGTGTTGCTTTAGGGTTCTCTTTACGAGCATTAAACCGGTCATTGGATCTCTCCAACGAATTCCCTAAACTCAAATACTAGTATAGTAAGTAAGTCAGGATATCGTCCCACAAAGAGCGTGTGATTAGTGGTTCTCTTGATAACACTCAGAAAAAAAGGCAGAATATAAAGCAGAGTGACATTTGAGATCATGTAGATCAAAGCAATTGAAATAGAAAAAAGAGATATGAATGTGTGAATGATTTTACCTGCTCATCTCAACACGATTGGTTTCTCGATCCCTGAGCTTCTTCTTATTAGTTTTGGTTCTATTTATTATTATAGATATTCATTTATGTATCCACGAGAGATACTCACACTTGTCTTACTCTATCGTGGGTGTCGAGCAACAATATAACTAAATGGATTAGCACCTAAGCAATACTACTTCCGCCTTAGCAGTTGGCCACCTAGTTATCAACCTAGCTATTGCCTCCACCAAAAGTGATATTCCTTAAATCTTGATCTCCCTACACTATTTAGGAGTTCCTAAAAGTTATATTCCTCAAATGTCGATCTCCCTACACTAGCTAAGATTTTATGCTTTCGGCCCAACAAAATCCGCATCAGCGAAAACATTAGGATCTGCTGCCATCCATTGGCTTTTGCTTGCAGCGGATTATGTCAAATCTGAGGTTCAGCATCCACTGGCATATGTGACCTACCCACTGGTAATGGGCCCTATAATTTTTGTGGTGCTCCTGCTCACTGGGTTTAGGAGCTCTTGAATGGGGTCGCCGCACACGCAGCCTATACAGACAACTTCTTCTTGTTCTTGTCTTCCTTCTTACTTCCTTCCTCTTATTTGTATTCTTCACTTGCTCCTCTGACTTTTTTTACTTCCTTGCTTTGGCTCTCGACCATGTCGGATCCTTGAATCTGCAAAAATCACCAAACTAGTGTAGATTCCGACTTCTTCCACAAAGAGTGTAAACTATGAAAGTAACTAGAATGAGAAATATATTACAATGCAAATGATTTTATAACTCTTCTATTATGCATGATAAACTATTCATTATCAAATGCCCCACACTTTACCTATTTTTTGTCCTCAAGCATTGAAAAACAAAATAGAATTAATCATCCCACGAATAAGATCTTCATGCTATAACCTCATCAAAAGCAATATCTACTAGTAGGAGCCATAAGTACGAGAACAAATATACTAGCAAGTATACGAGTGATCCAATAGTAAAGACAAATTTAGCCCAAACTCATCGGGATAATGTGTTTCTCTCACTCTTAATGTGTTTATGCTTTAAGTACATCTCTCACTTAATCCAAAATGCTTTATTTACCGTACAGATACTACTTGCAAAAAACATCATGAAGACTTTTATAGGGTTGTAATCGGGCTTTGGTGGGAACATAAGACATGGGAAATATTCTAGCTTATGGTGCTAAAAATCCAGGAACAAGGGTAAGTAGTATGCAACCAAAACAACACCTAAACTTCAACATTTCACACACCATTCCAACTAACAGGTGGGAGGGAATCGAGTTCGAAATAAAATATCAATGAAATATAAACTAAACCAACTCCCTGTCCAAGCAAATAAAATTACAAGAATCCCTCCCGATGTAGTAGTAGGATATTCAGGATCGAATCCACGAGGAGGTATGCCAGCGGTTCCTAAGCTCGCAATCACGTTCGATTCCGACTCTAGAAGATCACTCGATATCGAGTAGATCAGTCGATATCGACCATAGTTCCAGTCGATTTCCAGCAAATTCCTACAAAGACAGAAAAGACAGTCGACATCGAGTAGGGCACTCGATATCGGGTTAGCCACTCGATATCGACCTCTGCAGTCGAAATCGAGTCTTTGCAGAAACTGTAAACGTAACCAATTTGGGTCGGAAAAGTGTCCGAAGAAAGTAAGAATGATGAGGGAAAGATGGACAGAATAAAAATTCAGATTTTTATGAATTCAATAAACTTAAAAACCTCCAAGATCGGGGATTCATGCCACAACGATAAACAAATAAGATTTATGCCAAATTCATGAAAGATGATGCCTTTCCGTCAAATAACTTTCGTTACCAACAATTAGGTGATTTAGAGGCTCTCGCATAAACCCTAAGAGTTACTATCCAATTTCATAATTAATCCAAATTCACAATATGATTGGCTTTCATTTCAATAATGCAATTAAGGATCGCCTACTACTTTCGTAGAAGAATCATGCATATGGGATAGAAGACGGAATCGCATAAAAATCATACCTTTGATGCATAAACTTACATAGCTATCGTCGGACTCACCCCGACCCTAGAAATAAGGGAACTACTCGTGCCTCATCATCATAGACATCATCATCATAATGGAAAAATGAACTTGAATTGAAAACTTCGAAAGAGTACAACCGAACAAAGCAAATTCCGCTCTCGCTCTCCTCCACTCCACTCGGCCTTTCTCTCTCTATATACTAAATCTATGTGATTGCTTGATTGGATGATTCAAAACTCAGCCCTAATGGCTCTAATTATATACTTCAAACCTCGCTATCCAAGGATAAGAAAATCTATCTTTATTCCTAAGATAAAACTAAATAAAGTAAATAACTAAAATCACTTTAGGTAAATATGAATTCACCCTATAGGATAAAAAGTCTGATAGGAAAGATAAAAGATCTCGACTTAGGATAGATGTAAACTCCTTCGGATAGATTTTATCAAAAGAGCATCGGATCTATCTGCAGCATCACTCGATATCGACCAGGTTCAGTCGATATCGACCACTTCTCTTCTATCTCAAGCCAGCTCTACTCAACCTCGGATTTGCACTCGAACTCTATCTTTTCACTCGATTTGGGGCACTCGATATCGACAGCTTCATTCGATATCGACCAGTCTATGTTGAGTTGACTTGCTTCTTCTGGCTCGATTTCTGGTGTCAGATTCCACTCGATGTCGAGTCTTATCGTCGATTTCGACTCCTCAGTAGACTTCGAGTTATTTTCCAGATTTTCTTCTCTTCTCCAAATTGCTCCAATTTTGCCTCGATTTCTGTGAAATAACATAAAAAAATCGTGTAGACCTCTATATTTGGCAAATAAACATAAACTACACTAATCTTATGCTTTACCAACCAATATGCAAGAAAATATCGACAAAATTGAAGTTAAAGTATATGAAAAAATATGGCAATTTGCGCGCACATCACCAACTCCAATATATACAATAAGCTCTTTTGATTTTCAATAGCCATACAACTTTTCATTTCTTTCTTTCTCTTACGATGATGATCACCTTTTTTTTCTTTTTTTTTCTTTCTTTTGCTTTTGTGCTTACTTTTTCCCCTAAGTGAATTTTATCTTTCTTAGGTCTAAGCTACATCATTATTGCCCCTAAGTGAGTTTTATTCTCCTTAGGTTCTAGGCTACTAAACTTTTACTTCTAAGTGAATTTTATCCTCCTTAGGCCTTTAGTAATTTATCATCTCTATGCAGCTCAATTGAACACCCAGTCATACATATACCTTCTCTACTCAAAGCAACTCCGACATTCAAGATTTTTCACCAACTCACCTCCTAATTCCAGGACGGGGGTCAGGTTAATAATTGGCTAGGATATATTTTCTGGAGCTATAAAAAAAATTAGGCTTTAAGGCTTTTAGATCCTCCTCCTATTCATTGACAAGCTCAGCGGTGGTTGCATCTTGGCACAGTGACTCATCCTCTTTAACTTGGTCGACTAGCTTTCAGAAGAGATCTAATAACTCAAATCATTCTAACCTTTCAAGGCTTCCGTTGTTTATGGATTCGATAAGCCTTCTTGATTCCTGAGTTATGCCTTCATGTATGCAAGTTGTTATATCTTGCTCCCATTTGAATTCATCTTGCACCTTTAAGATATATTGGTAAAAATTTCCTCCTGGTGATTGTTGTAGCTTCAACTTTGTCACCCATTCACCTTTTTGGGTGGAAAGATATATTTTAGTGCTTTCTTCCTGATTTCTATCAATTTGAGGTAGCAGGCGTTACTCGATATTGCTTGCATCATCCTCAAGTGGGTTGGGGCTCTCTATGGTTTGAGATGTTGAAATATAAACCTCCTCCTCTACTTATTGGTTGGCCAAGTCGCAGAAGAGATCCCATATTGATCCTAGTAGTCCTGGTCCGTAAAAACCATTGTCATATAGGGAGTTGTTACATTCTTCTATTTCTGGATTCACATCTTCAAGTATGCATATCACCATCTCTTTTATCCCTTCAGGATCATTCATCGTATATTGGCCATCTACTAAGGTTCTCACTCTTGCAAGGTAGTGGTGAAACTTTTCTCCTAGGGCCTAGTATAATCTCAACATTGTAAACGATTAGTAACGGGGTGCTGAAGACCGTCAAATAGGTACCGGATGAGAGTTAACAAGGAAAGCACACAAAATCAAATAGTGCTCCCCGTAAAAATGCCAAATTTAACGAGCGTAGAAAGATAGCTGAATCTCTGATGTGCGCGCAAATTGCCATATTTTCTATGCACATTTATGACCATTTTGTCGATATTTGCATGCATATTGGTTGGGAAATCATACTTAGTGTAGTTTATGCTTATTTGTCAAATATAGAGGTCTACACGAGTTATTATATTATTTCGCAGAAATCGAGACGAAAATGGACGAATTTGGACAAGTGAAGAAGAGCGGAAAAAGAACTCGAAGTCTACTGAAGAGTCGAAATCAAACTAAAGACTCGACATCGAGTGAAACAGAGCACCAGAAATTGAGCAGAGCAGAGAACAGAGCATGTCGACACAACAAGGTCGATATCGAGGTCCAAAGGTCGATATCGAGTGGCCGAGATCGAGGTTTAAGATAGAAGTCGAATGCCAATCCGAGGTCGAGTAGGACTGCTCGAGATAGAGAAAAGAAAAGGTCGATATCGAGGTTCAAGGTCGATATCGACTGCTGCTGTAGAACAGATCCGACGTTTTTTTTTGATAGAATTCTATCCGAAGCTTTGCGTCTATCCTAAAGTCGAGATCTTCTATCCACCTACACCATACATTTTATCCTTTATGTTATTTACCTAGAGATTTTAGTTTTTACTTTATTAAAGTTTTGTCTTAGGAATAAAGATAGAGTTTCAAATCCCTGGATAGAGAGGTTCGAGATATATAATTAGAGGCCATTAGGGCTGGTTTCAATCATCCACAAGCAATCAGTTTTAGTTATACAATGCAGAGAATTAGGTAGAGAGAGAGCCGAGTGAGTTGGAGGGAAGCGAGAGCGGAGAGTTGGCTTTGTTCGGTGTAATCTTTCTTTCGAATTTTAATCAAAGTAGTTTCTTTTACATGATGATGCTGAGTTCAATGATGAAGCGCGAGTAGTTCACCCACTTCTAGGGTCGGGGTGAGCCCGACAATAGCAATGTAAGTTTGTGCATCAAAGGTATGATTTTTATGCAATTCCGTCTTCTATCCTATGCATGATCCTTTGCGAAAGTTGAGGAGATTCATTATTTGCATTATTGAGGCGAAAGCCAATCATATTGTGAATTTGGATTACTCGTGAATTGGATACTAACTTTTAGGTTTTATGCGAGAGCCTCTAATCACCTAAGTGTTGGTAACGAAAGTTATTTGACGGAAATGCATCATCTTTCATGAACTTGGCATAACACTTGCATGGTTATCGTTGTGGCATGAATCCCCGACCTTGGAAGCTTTTAGTTTATTGATTCATATACAAAGTTGTGTTTTCTTTCTGTCCATCCTTCCATCACCATTCTACGTTCTTCGGACATCTTTTCCGACACAAATAGGTTTGTTTACAGTTACTGTTTAAATACTCGATTTCGACTGCAGAGGTCGATATCGAGTGCTAACATCGATATCGAGTACCCACTCGACGTCGACTTGTTGCTTCTGTCTTCTGCATGTACTTAGCTGGAAATCGATTAGAACTGAGGTCGATATCGACCATACACCTCGATATCGAGTGTTCTTCTGGAGTCGGGATTTGATCGTGATTGCAAGCTTAGGAAGCGCTGACATACCTCCTCGTGGATTCGATCTTGAATTACCCTACCACTACATCGAGAGGGATTCTTGTATTTTATTTGCTTGGATAAGGGAGTTAGCTTAGTTTGATTTGAATATTTTATTTAAGCGATACCCCTCCCCTTCGCGAACAATCTCACCAAAGAAATCCCTAAACTTAAATAATATTATAGCAAGTAAGTCAGGGTATATTCCCACAAAGAGTGTGTGATTAATAGTTCTCTTGCTAATAACTCAAATAGTAAGGCATAATATAAAGTAGAGTGACAATTGAGATCAAGTAGTAACAAAGTAATTGAAATAGCCAAAAGAGATATGAATGTGTGAATGGCTTAATTTACCTGCTTATCTCAACATGATTGGTTTCTCGATCCTTGGGCTTTTTCTTACGACTTTTGGTTCTATCTATTATTCTAGTTATTGGTTTGTGTATGCATGAGAGTTACTGACACTTGTCTTACTATAGTATGGGGTCGAGCAACTATACGTCTCAATGTCCCAGCACCTAAGCAATACCACTCCCGTATTAGCAATTTGTCACCTACTTATCAACCTTGTTTTGCTAAATTTGATTTGCCACTATGGATTCGATCCGCTAACAAACCCTAGATTGATGCAATTATATCTATTTCATGACTATAAATACAATAACAATATATATATATAAAGCAAATGAGATAGAAATAATACAGAATGATAAAACATGAAACCAGCCCTCACGATAAGTCAAACTTATGTCTTGAATCATGGAAAAAAAATAAGGGAATAAGCCTAGCATGACTATCCCTAAACTAAATATGAAGAGAAACTATAAAAGATGCAAATGATTTGTCCTAAGTGGGAAGTAGAATCGTTTCTAAGCGGTGTTTGAAATCCTAGGCTAGATGTCTTTATATGGTGCTAAAGGATTGCTAAAAAGTCATAAATATCATCAGATTAGGATTGGAAAGTATCTCTACAAGATAAGATTTTATGCTTCTAACCTAAGAAAATCCGCGTCGGCGAAAACCCTATGATTTGTTGCCTTCCGCTGGCTCCCACTCGCAGTGGATCATGCCTTTTCTCTCCTTCAGTATTCGTTAGCATCTGCGACCTACCCTCTGCTAGTGGGTTCTACAACTTCCGTGATGCTCATGCTCATTGGGTTTAGGAGCTCGCGGATGGAGTGGTCGTGCCCGCGGCTCGGGCTGCCGCGCCCGTGGCCTATACAAATGACTTTTTTTTGTTCTAGCCTTCCTTCTTCTTCCTTTCTTCCTCTCATTTATCATCTTCAATTACTCATCCAACTTCTTTTGGCTCTCGACAATGTCAGATCTTTGAATCTGCAAAAATCACTAAAATAGCATAGATTATGACTTCTTCCACAATGAGTGTAAACTATGAAATTAACTAGAATGAGGACTATGTTACAATGCACATTCACCTAAAACTAGCCTATTATGCATGTCAAACTATGCATTATCAGTTTGCTTTAACGTTCTTGATTTGGCAGCCAAATGTGTCGATGATGTGGAGATGAGATTGGCGAGTGTAAAATGTCGCGCGTTCTACACCCCAGAACTAAGTTCTATACTTTCAACCAATAACGAGTATCAGCAGCAAGTACATGTCAATCCCACAGAGAGTGTGTGTGACTTTGGTCAAACGTATTAGGCAAGCAAACCATTTATAATAAGAAGGCAATAGTAATGATGAACAGAAAATATTAAAAAAAGTAATGACTGCAAAGTAGATAAGAAGAATGGTATATAGTTTCACTTATATACGCAACATTGGTAGTTCCATGATCATCGGGTTGTTTGGTTATGCTTGGATATCATAGTGTCGGTTTGTGCATAAAATTAAATAGCTTTCTAATTCGATTACTATCAATTCCCTAAACTCTTGCATAGGGTTTGAGAAGCAGTAAGTCCTTAATAACATAAGCATATAATTCATGTAATTTCTGCATATTCGACGTGTCACCTGGTTTTCAACCCAACTATCGCATCTGTTAAAAATAACACTAAACCATATGTTATTACTCCTTCATATTCATGATATCCAACCTGTTCATCAAGATATATTTGCGAATATATCGGATTAAGGCTCGTAATAGCGGATTTAGCTGTAATCTCTTAGCATGTTGATTATCTTAGTGGCCAATTAAGACAAGCAAACAACTTAACATAAAAGAACAAGAGTAATAAATAACCAAATATCCATAAACCATAACTATAAAATAGTATTTAAACCACCCTCACATGTCTCTAACCAATGCATAAAATATAAGCAAAACTATAAAAGATTCAGCCGAGCATAGCTTACCGAAACAGCAGAAAAGTAAGGAAATGAGTGAAGTGTTGGGAGTGAGTTATGTTGAGTGAATTGTTGTGAATGAGGGTGAGGAGAGTGACGTACATATTTATATCTCCTTTTATTACATCGTTTGACTTCATATTTCATTCGATTTTCAAAGAAAAGTTTCAAAAGTATATAAACTTGTGTAAGAATGGGCTAAAATGCAAGAAATAGGGTCTGCACAAGTTTTGAGCTAACCATGCAGGAAGTCGATGAAATCGGAGTCAAAACGGAGAAGCCAAGTGAAGCTGAGAAGAGGTAGATATCGACCTTAGACCCAGATATCGACCTCTGGTGTCGATATCGACCCCCATATCGACCTCAACATAGACATCGACCAGAGCTAAACAAGTCGAGCAGAGACCTCGATATCGACGCCCTGGTGTCGATATCGACCCCTTATCTCGACAAAAGATAGACTCGATTTCGAATGCGGATTGGAACTATATCTTCAAGGAGGCATGGGATTATCTCATACTTTCAAGATAGATGGCAGCTGAAGTTTTATTTATGTTTTTACCTTTAAGTTTTATCAAAATGAAAGACCTATCCTAATTGTTTGGATAGAGTTCATAGTTTAGATAGAAGTTACAATCCTTGGATAGCGAGGATTAGTAGCCTATAAATAAAGCCCTAGGGGGCTGGCATTCAATCATCCAATTCACAAGCAAGTAATACCATCAATAGAGTTAGAGTTAGAGAGAAGTTTTAGGGTTTGACGTTTGCAAAAGTTGACGTTGAGTTGTAAAGCTTCGGAGTTTATTTTAATGCAAGTTTCTTCCTTTAAATCAACAATGAGTTCCATGATGAGAAGCGAGTAGTCCCCCAAAGCTCTTAGGGTCGGGGTGAGCCCGACGTTAGCCATGCACGCTTGAGGTAAGTATATGATGTCGATATCGTTGTGTCTATCTCTCCTCCTACGATTCTATGTTTAGTCCTAATCGAAAGAAAAGGGATTCATGCTAACAACTTGAGTTATAAACATAAAATTGGTAGAGACAATTAGGTTTATTTGCAAGAGTAATCCTAAGAGTTGGTGTACAGCGAAAGCTTGTCCCTCGGGTGAAATAGCGCAATTATCCGTCTTATTTATCTCATCGCATGCATTGGTTAACGTTGTGGTAAACCCTAATCCTAGGAGTTGCTTTTTAAAGAAGTTTATATTCAGTCAAAACCGTTGTCTTTATTTCTGTTCATTGCTTCTCTCTCCATTCTCAAATCTTCGGCCTTTCTTTGCCGACGAAGAACTAACTCACTGCAGGAAGACATCGATATCGACCCCAGACGTCGATATCGACCACTGAGTTCGTCGACAGTTTTCTGAGTCGACGACGAACATCGTTGCGGAGTTTACTTGACGTCGATATCGACCCCCTAGCATCGATATCGAACCTACTGTGTCGACTGGCAGTCTTCTGAGCCCATCGATTTCGTGGACTAACATCGATATCGACCCATTCCAGTCGATATCGACCACTTGTTTTTGTCTCTGCAGGTCTTCTGTTGCAGAGAACATCGACAACCGAGGTCGACATCGAGGCCCAAGGTCGAAATCGAGGCTTCTGGTCGACACAGACTTGAGATTTCCAAAGCTACTAGGATCCCTCTGACACGCCTCCTCGTGGATCGATCCTGACTACCCTTCCACTACAATGGGAGGAAGTCTTGTAATTATTTGCTTAGGCTAGGAGTCAGTTTACATTTATTTACACTTATTATTTGTAATTTGAGAACTCGACTTACCTCATTAACAGAGAGTTGTATTTATAGGTATAGGAGGGTATATTAAAAAGATAAATTTTTAATTTTATGCAAAGATAGAGAGATAAAGGATTTAATTCAAAGATATAATTACAAAGATATGACTTCCAAGTTTTGAAAATTTATCAAAAAGTCGGATTAGGGGTGTGGGACCCACCAAATCCATCTTGATGAACTAAAATCATCAAACTTGGGGACGTCGATGTGCGTCGAGACCTATCGGCAAGCGCCGCTCATAAAGTTCTCTGATAATTCGGGTTTCGCTGGGTGGCCTTAGGATTCGCTAGCAAAGGGTGCTAATAGACAGGCCTTCTCATGCTTGCTCTATGGTTGTTGGGTGTGAATAGGGTCCGCTAGGTGTGAATCCCAATGAGTGGCAACGAATCCTGTGATCCTCGACGTCATACTTGGTTGACCTTGTCTCGATCCATCTTGGCTCCTTTTTTCCTTATATTTTGAACTCTTTCTCCATCCTCCCTACAATGTTAGCTCAAAGCAATATATGAAACATTGATAATGCATATTTTATATAGGCATTATAGGTAGTTCTTATTGCATTTAGGTAGGGGTATTGCATATGTTTTAGTCTATTTCTATATCTTTCTTGTGAAGTATTCGAGTTCGGAATATACGCTTTTTTAGTGTTTATTCCGCAGTTTTACATTTTGAGCTTGGATGGGATCTTGGAGGAGCGTAAATGATTGATTTTGGAGCATTAGGAAGGATAAGAAAGGAGCATCAATGGAGCAAGGAAGCACAACGTCGAAGCTAAGGAAGGATCATGGAGCCTGAGGAGCGGCGCCCGCCGCTATTCACCCAGCGCCCGTTGGTCTTCCATATCAGCGATTGTTGAATTAAGTTCGGTGATTCTATTTTATTATTATATTAATATCTTATTCTCTAGGGTTTTGCACGACTCTATTTAGGTTATTTCGATCATTATTCAGCTGTGTGCTTAAGTGTGCGTGTGTGTGAGTGCTTGTGTGTTAGACGTGTGTGTGTGTGCCGTGAGACATTATAAAGAGAGATGAGCGTTACTTTGGCTATGAGTTGCTAAACTCATAGTTTCGCCTGTGATTCGAAGACAAGGTTGAATGAATTGCGAGGATTTGATTTTAATTATTTATTTATGAGTATATTTATCATCTTGTTCTTATTGATATGTATTTGTGTTTCTTTCTATGATAGATCAACATGTTAGGAATTGCATCTATGCTATGAATCCGTTGTTGGTTTCTCGATAGCAAACGAAGTCATTGATTTAGTGATATTTCTATGTCTTTGTAGTGAATGATAACTGGTGTGTCGAGATAGAGTGTCGTAGGCTTTACCTCATCCCAAAAGTAATAATGATAACTTGAATCTATTATTTCGTAGAAGTGGTAAGTCCAGATGTCGATCCACAGGGAGAATACCTTTCATGTCCACTTAAATTGCTAACAAAGAGGGTGAGATTGAAGTGTAATTAAGTGACAAGACAATCGAATAAGGTAAAAGTGATAATAGTGAATTGTAGTGATTATTAGTAATGAGATAGTTTCCCTTGCAATTCATCAACAATGGTTAGGTCATTGATCCTTGGCTCTATTCTACTTATTCTTATGTGATTCATCCGACCTTGGATCACTCCAAAGCTTTGGCAATTAAACAATATCAATAACATAAACAATCAAAGATAGAGGCACAACTCCCTAACCCTAATCGAAATTATTGATAGAGCACAATTGTCAATATCTCAAACACACCCAATTGATGCTTTTACAGGATCGATTAATTGTTTGTGCTACTTAGATCTAATCAAATCGCAATAAGTAATCAAATCTTAGCAAGAGAGCAAATTCCGTCAAGGTAGATAATCAAGAGGGAATGCATGCAATCAATCAATTGAAGAATAAATATATTGAATCAATCAAACATAGAATAGATAGAAATCAAGTCTCACAAATCATCTAACCATGTCTCCAAATCACAAGCGAAACAAAGGAGGTTTAGTTCCTCATGGGAATTCTTCATCTCATTCTCTCAATTGGTTTCTCTCTCAAAACTAGGTCTGAATCATGTCTTCTGTCGGCAGTATATAATAACCTAAAACATAACAAATTGTTCCAAAGATAGAATTCAGAAAATCCGCGTCAGCGTTGACCGGTGGGCGCTGCCTTTGTAAGTAGCTGTGTTCTTCAACTCCTTGCTCCTGTTTTCGTGCCCAGCTCCTCCTCACATTTCTTCTTGCCTTTGTAATGCTTTCTCCAGTTCCAAGCTCCTCAGGCTCATCCTAAGCAAAACCATAAATGCATCCTCACAAGTGTCGGAATAAAAATATGCGAATAAGTACGAAAAGGACGTAGATTCCACACTTTGATGGATAAAATACTAATGATGCAAAATACTCAATAATCATTTCATATGCTCACCTAAATGCAATAATACCAACCTATAATACCTATCGAAAATATGCATTATCAAACTCCCTCACACTTAACTTCGCTAGTCCTCGAGCGAATAATGAAAAGCAACCTATACCTACGAGTTCATCATTCATGTGATAGCCTCAACCAAAACAAATCAAATTTCAAGGAGCACACGTTCAAGTGAATAAACATCGTAGCATGTATTTAATGATCAAAGCATTCAAGGTAGAAATCATCCAACCTCACCAAGAATATGTGTTTCACTCATGCTCTCATGTGTTTAAGCTTTTAAGTTCAACTCTTAACTCAATCCATAATGCAACTAAACTCATAGAAATTGACAAAAATATCGTCACATCTCCACCGAAATGTCATTACTTGGGGAAAGAAAATAAAAAATAAGCAATTTGGCTCTAGATTTCACTATATTCCTTCTTTCCCTTTTTTTCGATAATATTTATTTTTTTTCTTTTTCTTGCCTTGCTTTCTTTCGGCCTTGGTGTATTCCTTATGCTAGTCGCAAACATGGGTGTCATGAATGGCCCCGGTCTATCAACACCTCAACTTACTTGAATAAAGTCCACTTGAACATCTTTTGACGCAAGTTGCAAACATGGGTGTCATGAATGAACCCGGTTACTCAATGATCAAGCTTCCTTCATTGCGGATAGTTTTCAACATCATTTTGCGCGAATCATACCCATGTGTGTCATGCATAGATCCGGTTACTAAGTGTCTCAACCATTGCCACTTAATTTCACTCTAAACTCTCAATAAGCAAGTGAAGCCAAATATAAACATAAAAGCATAAAACTTCGCAAGCAACAAATATGTGAGTCGGTCTTGACAATAGATGATGAAGTCAATATCAAGAGGTAGAAACATAAGGAGAATAAATCACACATATAAGCAAAAAGGAAATTTATGATTCCAATAAGGCCAAAACAATCTCACAGGGGTCAAGTGTTGAAGGATTTCAATCATACTCGAGCTTGATCATACACACTCAACTACATCACCAATCATGCTCTTTTAAGAAAACCTTTTTAAAGCAATAAGGCTAAGCTCTTCAAATTCATCGTAGGATTTACAAGTTCATGCAATGATAATGTGTAGAGTTTTGCTAACCAAGGTGGGTGTCTAGATAATAACATAGATGCAATGCATGATATAATAATCTTTTTTTTTTTTAGAAATAGAAGCAATGACTATAAGCAATAAACACAACCATAAGTATAACATAGTGTAAGATGTCCAACCATAAGGATTATTCGAGTACAAACCAAAGCATAAAGCAGAAATTTCAAGATGTCTTAAACCAAAGCCATAAATCCATGAAACATAAATCCATCAACATAAATCCATAAATTCCCCTCCCCCACACTTAAAGATGGCAATGTCCTCAATGCCTGAACACAAGGACAAACGCATAAGTAAACAAAATAAAGTGTAAGGAAGGGCCTGATATCACTCACTGGGGTGGTGGCTGGAATGGGTAGTAATGCTGGAACTGCTGGACAAAGGAGTCAAAGTTGCTCTGGAGTTCGGAGAGTGCACGAGCCTGATTCTCATGCCTTTGTTAGATCTCATCCCGTCACTGACTGAGATCATGGTGGTACTATCTGAACTCCGCACCCTGGGTGATCTACAGTTGATGAATCTCGTCCAGTCAGTAATCATACCGGCCGGAATGACCAGAAGAAGAGGAAGGGACATATCTCATGTCAGTGTTCGAATCCTCAGCCCTAGCCCAGCTGGACTCTCTTCTCATAAAAGTCAAAAGTGGCACATTCCACCCAGTAGTGTCAGCATCGGCGTCCTCATCATCATCATCGGGCTCATCAGAAAGGTCTTCAGCCTCCAATGGGAGGTTGAAATCGGCAATCATCGGGCTCATAGGGAGCTCAGCAGGAAGGCGGATGATGTGGTCATTCCGACGACCAGCTCGCCAGGTGTACGAGGCCATACTGCCCTCAATATGTCTCATCCTCACAAGCATCTCCATAGAGATGCGTGAATCCTTAGCCAGTGGAACAAGATCATGAATGGGTACTCTGCATTAAACTGCAATCAATGTAATGAGGCCCCCAAAACCTATAGTGCGCATGTCCCTCTGAGGTCTCCGACCAGCATATCAGCACATGTGTCCAAGATCAACTGGACCTAGTCAGGAGTGACCTCCGCCTCATGAGTAAGATAGTACAATGCATCCCAGCTCCTCTGCGAGACATTGTTGAGCTCATTCTGCCTAAATAAGGTGTTGTTTAGCACCTTGTGGCAGAGTCGCGGTGCAGGATGAGTGATGGAATAGTTGTAGTTACCCCCTCCAGAAATCCAGGGGGTGCCTGTAGCCGCAGACCAGGTGGCAGCAAGGCTGGGTCTCAACAAGTTCCTCCTCAAGTCAGTAGTGGGAGGACGAGTAATACCAAGATAACGCCTCAATGAAAACTCGACAGAACTGTCGTCAGCACCCTCTAAAGTAGCCAAAAACTCCCTAATCAGATCCAGATAAGTCAGGCCATGCATAAGAATGAAATGTCCAAGACCACCCTTGTCCAAAAGGGTAGTACAAGCGTCTGTAAGATCGAACTGATCTAAAGCCGGATGATCGAAGAATTTCATCGTCGAATATTTCCTATGTTGTAGACTAGTCCATCAAGCTAAATCCTCAACACTAAGGTTCATAGGTGCAACCATGTCTGGAATGGAAGTCATGTTGAAAGAAATTGATGGGATCGAGTGAGACTTATAGGAAATAGTCGAAAATGAGCTTCTACGTGTAGCGGTGGGCACCGGGTGACAGGCGGCGGGCGCCGGTTTTGTCTGGGTAGTGGGGCGCGGCTGCGGCTTCACGAAAATGTTGCCTCCGATGTTGGAATCAGCCCGAATTTGCTTCCTTTCTTCACGAAAAGTGCTCCTTAAGGCCGGGGGAGTTCGATATTGAGCGGAAAGTGGTCGGAGGTGGTGGTATGTGATTTTGGTGAAATTTAGGGATAATGTAAATTGAAAAAAGAGTATGAAATCTGATGTCCGCATTTTTAGTCATATTTTGCATCATGTTTTCATCTCATTTAAGTCATTTTATTTGCTTTTGTGTTGGGAAAGTGTGTCGTTTGAGTTAGTTTTCGTATTATTCAAGATATGGAGTCTACACATGCTTTGGTGGTGTTTTTGTAGGTTTTGAAGCTGATTTGAAGGAGTTTGGACACACTTTAGAGCTTAATGAAAAATCATGAAGGCAATGGAGATGCCAAGCAAAAGCAAAAAGTGGTGCAGCTGGAGGAAAGCCTTATTTTCGCCATCCATCACTTCGATTCAAGTTCTGGAGCCTTCATGAGAGTTGTAGTCCTTGAAACGAGCTTTCCAATGCATATTCATATGCATGAATCGGATAAACGAGGACTCGGAAAAGTGCATTTGAAGTCAGAGTCAAAAAGCTGGAGAAAAACAGAGGCTACTGCATTCAAACAGACCCTCGGCGCCGAAGTACCTGCGCACCAGAAGAAGTTTTTGCGGGCTGATTTTATTACTTAATGGAATTTTTAATTAGGATTTTCATCTGAATCTCTTTTAGGATCTTTTGGTTAGATAGACTTGGGATATGTTATCCTTCCTTAGATGGATTTTATTATTTTCCTAAGATAAAATCTCTTTTCCTTGGGGATTAAGTCTTAAGTTTTATCTTTTAAATAAAGCCAATTAGAGGCTAATTAGACACACGTTACACAGCTGAGTTTATAGCAGGAAAAAGGCACGTTTTTGGAGTTTTAGGGTTGAAGAATATTGAACGTGACTTTAAGGTTTGGTTTTATTCAATTTGAGATTATGAATTCTTCCATTGTTTTTGTGCTTTTCTTTGCAATGAGTGAGTAGTTCTCCTCTCTTCTAGGGTTAGGGTGAACCCAACAATAAGCATATGTGTGAATGAATGAATCTATACTTATGTGATGTTTTTATCTACTTCTACCTATGTGCTTAACCGTTGATGAAAATCTAGGGCACTCATTGTTACAATTGAATTTACCAAAGGAGATTGTTAACATTGATAGTAATTATGGCTTTTTGATGAAAGTTAAAAAGACCTAATTAAGAAAAGGTATAGTCAAATAAGTCTCTTATGCGAAAGTAAATTGATTTGTTTGATTGAGATAAAAGCATGATTTCTCATATGATTCATTGATTTATACATGTGTTTGTTGTTGTGGTAAGCCCTAATCTTGGATGTTCTTTCTCTTATATTGCATTCGTGTTAGTTACTTGTTACTTGAGACGGGTTAAGTGTGTTTTTGCCCTATTTTACAGCCGCTACTTGTGTCTTTATTTCCCCTATTTTCGACCATTAAAACAACTAGGATAGAACCGCTGACATACTCCCTTGGATCGACCTTGATTTCCACTATACTATAGAGGGATTCGAGCATAAATTTATTTGATTAGAGTGAGCATAGGCATCGATCTCCCATCACGCACGTTAAATTGGCGCCGTTGTCGAGGAGTAATCAATCGCGCCTAATCTAGTTGTTTTAGGGTTTGGGAATAGCCCATCCCCCTTTGCTTTTAATTGTGGTGTCTTTGTTTTTGTTTTTATTTTCAGTTTATGCCATCGGGGCGACGTCGGCTTGATTTCAATTTTGCTATCGATCTCGAACCAGAACGCTCTTTCCATCACAGACTACGAGAAGCCAGGACAATGGGAGATAACACAGGCAACAATGGCAACAATGGAAACAATGCTAATGTTGCTACGGAGATGGCTGAACTCCGTCGACAGATGGAGCAATTTCGGCTTGCTGCAGAAAGAGAAAGAGAAGCGACTGCTCGTCTGCAACAACAGTTAGATGCTATCCCAAGGAATGCAAAACAGTATATGCACCCAGAACTGAGGGTGCCTGAGTCTGCAATTGTCCTCCCTGAGATTGAGCGTAACTTTGAGATCAAATCTCACTTCATCTCCTTAATTAAAAGAGCTCAATTTGAGGGCAAAGCTAATGAATGCCCTATGCTTCATATCAAGAATTTCATTGATTTATGCGATACTATTGCTGCTGATAATATATCATTAGAGTATGTATAATTAAAGGCTTTTAAATGGTCCCTTGAAGGAAAGGCCCTGAATTGGTTGGAGAGTCTACCGCCTAGGTCTATCACTACATGGAAGGCTTTGTATGACTTGTCCATGACAAAATTCTTTCCACCGGCGAAGACAACGGAGCTTAGGAAGAAGATTACCTATTTTCACCAATTGCCAGGAGAGACATTTCTAGAGACTTGGGAAAGGTTCAAGGAGTTGCAAAGACAATGCCCTACCCATGGGCAACCCGAGTATGTACTCCAAAAAATCTTCTTTCAGGGCATCAATGCATAGACCAAGACTCGATTAAACCTACACACCGATTGTGGGTTCCTTGAGATGACTCCGACTGATGCATGGGCTCTTTTAGACAAGCTCACGAAGTACGATGCTATGTATGGCACCCAAGAGGCTAGACCCTCAGGTAAGAAACTTTATGAGCCTCCTAATGAAATTGATGTGCGTAAGCAATTCCATGATGATGAGACCCAACGTCTCAAGAAACAAGTAAGTTTTCTTTCTAGAAACCAACCTTGTTTAGAATGTGGTTCTCAATCTCATAATACTATAGATTGCAATAATATTAGCCAGGTACAAAGGGCGGAGCACTACGAAGAGGTAAGTTATATGAGAGGACCTTATAGGCCTCCCAATTACAATAACAATTATGCAGGGAACCAGAATAATAACTATGCAGGAAGGAACAACCATTACCCTAAATGGGGTAACTATGGACAAGGCCAAGGGAGCCAACCTCCCCAAGATCAAAGGAGTCCCCCATATAGGCCCCCTGGCTATCAAGAACCACCATCATGGGTACAAGAGCTTAAGAAAGGATTCAATGGGCTTCGTTCCGATGTGAATTCTCAAATTAAAGGTGTTCAAGCCCAACTAGGAGATTTGGAAACATGGAAGAAGGGAGTGGAGTCTCAATTGGGGCACCTAGCGGCTCAAATCCCTCGACCTTAAGGGAAATTCCCGGGTCGTCCCAATGAGAACACTAAAGGGCAAATAGCTGCAATTCACCTAAGAAGTGGGAAGAAAGTGTCTGGATGTGAAAGCACGTCAAACGAGGAGGAAAATGGAAAAAAAAGTGTCTGTACTGAGGCCGTACCGAGCCCCCCAAGGTCGGTACCGACCTACCTGCAAGTATGACCTCCTTTTCTTCTTTTTCTTCTAATTCCAGTAGTTGTACCGAGGGTCGTACCGACCCCCCTAAGGTCGGTACCGACCCCCCGTCTTCAACAGGTGACGCTCCTCCCTCCAGCACAGTTTTTACCGAGGTTGTACCGAGCCCCCCAGGGTCGATACCGACCACCCCTTCAGCAGTGACAGATTCTTCTGCAGGGCCTATTTCAGCCCCGAATCCGACGATAGTGCTTCCATACCCTTCGAAAAAGGTAAAGGACACAGCGGAAGGTAAGTTTCAAAGGTTTGTGAAGATGCTTCAAAGTTTAAATATAACTATTCCTTTCACTGACTCTTTGAGTGAGATGCCTGCTTACACTAAGTTTTTGAAAGACATCTTAGCCAAGAAAAGATCCATGTCTGAGCTTTCTGACGAGGTCCGTTCAGTGAAGTTCCCTGCGAAACTTGGAGATCCAAGTAAGTTTGCTATTACTATTGGTTTAGGATCTTACCGTTTCAAAGCTTTGTGTGATTTAGGTGCAAGTGTAAGCCTCCTTCCCCTTTTTTTATTGTCAAAGACGAGCTTAGGAGCCCTAGAGCCCGTCAACATGAGAGTGCCCATTGCTAATGGCGCAGTAGTATCACCAACTGGGGTGATTGATGATGTTCCTGTCCGTGTAGGTAAGTTTTTCGTCCCTACTGATTTTATTGTTATGGATATGCCAGAGGATCCAGTGGTGCCCATCATTCTTGGACGACCATTCTTAGCAACCGCTGGAGCAATAATTGATGTTAGGAAGGGACTCCTAACATTTGAGATTGGGGACGACATCGTTGAGTTTCGCTTCAATCCAACGATGAAGGAAACCACGGACATGGAAGAGGTAAGCTATTTTGATTGTCTTGAGTCTGCAGGCCCAGTCTCAGGTCTTCTGGTGGACCAAGAGGAAGTTTATTCTTTAGAGGTTCTGGAAGCAATATTAAAGACGGAGGAGGAAGAGCCAACACTTGTTCCAATTGAGCCTTCCCCAGAGCTTAAGCCACTTCCAGAAGGTTTGAGGTATGTTTTCTTAGGTCCTAATTCTACTTTTCCTGTGATCATTAATGCGAAATTGAATGAGGAAGAAGTAGAGAAGTTACTTAATGTGTTGAGAACTTATAGGAAGGCTATTGGTTATTCTTTGGATGATATCATTTGAATTTCACCTTCTTTGTGCATGCATAGAATATTCATGGAGGATGATCATAAGCCAACCAGAGAACATCAGCGCAGGCTTAACCCAATTATGCAGGAAGTAGTCAAATCTGAAATTTTGAAAATGTTAGATGCTGGAATTATTTATGCTATTTTCGATAGTAAATGGGTGACCCCGGTTCATGTTGTCCCTAAGAAAGGGGGGATGACTATAATTGAGAATGAGAAAGGTGAGTTAGTACCTACTAGGACCACTACTAAATGGCGCATGTGCATTGATTATAGGAAGTTGAATAGCGCTACTAGGAAAGATCATTTTCCTCTTCCTTTTATTGATCAAGTTCTTGAATGTCTGGCACAACACGATTATTTTTGCTATTTGGATGGCTATAGTGGTTTTTGGCAGATTTCCATTCATCCGGATGATCAAGAGAAGACAACCTTTACTTGTCCGTATGGAACTTTTGCTTATAAGAGGATGCCATTTGGGCTTTGTAATGCCCCTGCCACTTTCCAACGATGCATGATGGCAATCTTCTTCGATATGATTGAGGATATTTTTGAGGTATTCATGGATGATTTTTTCGTATATGGTACTACTTTTGATGCTTGTCTAGCTAACTTGGCCAGGGTACTCAAGAGATGTGAAGAGACAAGTCTTGTGCTTAATTGGGAGAAGTGCCACTTTATGGGTGGATAGAGCCAAAAATCGAGCTTATTGAGAAGTTACCTCCTCCAACATTGGTAAAAGATGTCCGTAGCTTTTTAGGGCATGCTGGATTTTATCGTCGTTTTATCCAAGATTTCTCCAAAATTGCTAAACCACTCACTAACCTATTGATGAAAGAAGTTGCTTTTGAGTTTTCTTTGGAGTGTCTTGATGCTTTTAATAGGTTAAGAGAAGCTTTGGTCACGGCACCAATCATGCAATCACCCGATTGGTCAATTCCATTCGAAGTCATGTGTGATGCAAGTGATTATGTCGTGGGAGCGGTTCTAGGACAGCGGAAGGACAAAAATTGCACGACATCTACTAGGCGAGCAAAACTTTGGATGATGTCCAAACAAGGTACACAACCATGGAGAAAGAGTTTCTAGCCATGGTATTCACCTTCGATAAGTTCCGGTCCTACCTAGTTGGCTCGAAAGTTATTGTCTACACCGATCATGCCGCATTGAGATATTTAATGAATAAGAAGGACGCCAAACCTCGACTTTTACGATGGATGCTCCTTCTTCAAGAGTTTGATTGCGAGCTAAGAGACAAGAAAGGAGTCGAGAATCTTGTGGCCGACCACCTCTCTAGGTTGCCACCCAAGCACATTGAAGGGTCGGAAGATATGGTGCCCATCGATGACTCACGGGCTGATGAAAGACTCATGCGCATTGAGGTGAGTAAGGTATGTACAGGTACCTCGGCGCCGACACCCACACCCTCGGCGTCGACCCCTTTTGCTTGCGCAGAAACTTTATTTGCTACAGGTACCTCGGCGCCGACACCCACACCCTCGGCGCCAACACCCAATTACACAGCCCAAGTTTCTGCAGAAGCTGTGCAACACACAGATGCCTCGGCGCCGACACCTCAGACCTCGGCGCCGACCCTTTTCGCAGAACATAAAGTTGAGTTGCTTGGAGCATCGGATGAGGTAAGTTTAGGTGAGGAACTCTTCTTTACTCCTCCTTCTAGCCCCGTTCATGATATTTTTCTTATTAAGAAGGCTAGTACACCTTGGTTTGCGGATTATGCTAACTACATTGTAGGAGGTGAGATTCCGCCAGGTTTGACTTCACAAGGTAAGAAGAAATTCCTACATGATGTCAAGAGGTATTATTGGGATGATCCTTACTTGTTTAAACAAGGAAGTGATCATATTTTTCGTCGCTGCATCCCGGAGGAAGAGGTAGAAAGTATTATTCGTCATTGTCATACTCTCCCCACCGGGGGTCATGTAAAAGGTTTTAGGACCACTGCGAAGATACTTCAAAGTGGATTTTATTGGCCTAACATGTTTCGAGATGTACAGGAGTTTGTGACATCATGTGATGAATATCAAAGGGCCGGGAACATAACATGGAGGAACGAGAATCCGCTCACGGGGATCCTGGAGGTCGAATGGTTCGACGTTTGGGGCATAGATTTTATGGGCCCTTTTCCGTCCTTGGGCCCTTATAAGTACATCCTTGTAGCGGTTGATTATGTCTCCAAATGGGTGGAAGCCATTGCTACACGAACTAATGATGCAAGAGTTGTGGCTAAGTTTTTTAAAACTAATATTGTCCCTCGTTTTGGTGTTCCTAGGGTCCTAATTAGTGATGGAGGCTCGCATTTTATAGAGAGAAGCTTTGAGGCACTTTTGACCAAGTATGGGGTACATCACCAGATAGCCACACCCTACCACCCCCAAACTAGCGGTCAAGTTGAGGTATCCAATAGGCAAATCAAAGCTTTCTTGGAGAAGACCGTGTCAAGATCACGGAAGGATTGGTCATCCAAGCTTGATGACGCATTATGGGCTTATAGGATGGCATATAAGACTCCTCTCCGCACCACCCCCTACAACCTCGTGTATGGTAAGTCATGTCATCTACCCGTCGAGTTGGAACACAAGGCTATGTGGGCTCTCAAGGAGCTCAATATGGATCTCGATGAGGCCGGAAAGAAGAGGTTTATTGACCTACAAGCACTTGAGGAGTTGAGGCTTAAGGCGTACGAAAATGCCAAAATCTACAAGGAAAGGACCATGAAGTGGCATGATCGAAAGCTAGTGCCCAAGACCTATGAGGTAGGTGATAAGGTATTGCTTTTTAACTCTAGACTCTGACTTTTTCCAGGGAACTTGCGTTCAAGATGGAGTGGACCATTCGTGGTTCAAACGATTTTCCCTCACGGAGTGGTGGAGCTCTTAGATGAAAGTGGTGCTACCTTTAAAGTCAATGGGCACCGGTTGAAGAAGTACTATGAGCATGCCACGTTTGATGAGGATATTCGTGCCTCCTGGGCACTCATCCTCTCCGATTGATATCGAGGGAAGTATGTCGAGCTATAGACTTTAAATATAGCCCTTACGGGAGGCAACTCGCTTTCTTGCTTTCTTTTCTTGCTTTTTGCTTTTGATTTTTAGTTAGGAGTTAGATAGCCCAAGACCTACTGTTCTTGTTGAGAGAATAGGTCCCAAATATCAACCATGTTGCTCAGGATCGAGAATAAATGGGCTACGAAGGAAGTAGACGTGCTGAGAAGTATCGGCGTCGACCCAGTCCATGTCGACGTCGACACCTGTGCAGATTTTCGAACTCCTCCAAATTGCTCCATTTTTGCATCATTGTCCATGTGAGTTTCTTTTTCCCTTTCCCTTGTTTTATTTTTTTCAGTGAGGACACTGAAATTTTAAGTATGGGGTGGGGGAGATTCGAAATTCGCATGACCGAGCTTTGCATATTTTTGTCTTTTGTCTTTATTTGTTTTGCTTATTTGGGTCTTTTGTCTTGTATTTAGGGTCTATAAAAAACTGAAAAATCAAAAAAAAAATTAGAAAATGTCAAAAAAAAAACACAAAAATATATGTTTAATTCGCTATATTTGTTTTAGTTTGTCTTAGTTTGAGTTTTTATTTCTTATTTTTAGTTTAGTTTAAAAACACCTAACTTAGATGTCCAATGATGAAATCTAATAATTGAGCTTGATCATATAATATCCTAAGGCGTAGTTTGGATGGTTTAGCCTAAGTCGCACAAAGTGTTTTTATGTGAAATTTGACTTGCAAATGAAATTGAGCATATATAACTTTGGGATTTAGGTGATTGGAATCCAACATGTCCTAGTAAGTGACTTGGCCTATGAGGAATTGATCTATATATTTTTCCTTCTTTTTGATGTGTGTATTACTCTCCTTATGCATTACCACTTGATATTGCGGTGTATATCTAAGTCTTGAAACCAATATGAGATAGCTAGTCATTGCATAATTTGATCAAATGATAGAGGCACTCTTTATTAGCCACTTTATATCCTCTTTTACCTTCCTTATATATGTTTCCTTTGCTTGTAACCACTTTGAGCCTTATAGCCTATTCTTATAGCTCCACAAAATCTATCCTAGCCAATGATTAGCCTTACCTCCTTATCTGGGAATTAGGACTTAGTGATTGGTAGATATTGATGTTTGAGGAGGAGAGACCTATGATTTGGTTTAAGTGTGGGATACATTTTTTGGGTGGGTATTTTATTTTCTCGCCACTTGATCTATTGTAAAAGGTATTTTTGGCTCTTATATTTAAATAAATGCACATGAGATTATAAAAAAAAAGAGTTCGAAAAAGAAAAGGAAAAAAAAGAGAAAAAAAGAAAAAAAAAGAAAAGATAGAAAAAAAGAAAAGAAAAAGAAAAAAAAAACGAAAAAAATGAAAAAAAAAAGAATAAATGAGAAGTTGTGCATGAGCCAAATTTATCCTTATTTGTTTTATGTGAGATATATTGGATATTTTGGGGTTTTTGAAGAGGTGTGCCATATTAGAAGAGTTCGGATGTGTTTATAATTGATGAGCCAAATTTATCCTTATGTGAAATGTATTGGATATTTTGGGGATTTTTGAAGAGTTGTGCTATATTAGATGAGTTTGGAAGCATATATTATATGATGGAATTGTTTGGTTAAGTCGAGTTGGAAATTTAGGAGTCTTTGGTTCCCGAATTTCTAGCACCACATAGCCTAAATGATTCCTACCTTTATTTTCTTCCCAAGCCAAGTTACAACCCGGCCGAATGAGTCCTTCTTTGAAGGCCATTGAGCCAAAGTCCTCTTGATGGTTAATGCATGTTTTGACATCTCGGTGAATCGATTGGTGATATTAATTGCAATTTCTATGTAGCTTAATGCCGTAAAGGATTTAGTTGAGAGATGTACTTCAAGCCTAAACACATTTGAAAGAGAGTGAAAACACAATATTTCCCTTGAGTGGTTGGATTCTAGTTGCTTTGCCTAAGGTTATCTAAATATATGTGATGATCGTTCAATGCTTGTTCTTATTTGCACTATGCTAAATTGATGTTGCTTTTGACTAAGGCGAAGACTTGAAGGCATGTTAAGGGTTTTGGTCATAGTTTGGTTATTGCTTGAGGACAAGCAAGTCTAAGTATGGGGTGTTTTGATGTCCGCATTTTTAGTCATATTTTGCATCATGTTTTCATCTCATTTAAGTCATTTTATTTGCTTTTGTGTTGGCAAAGTGTGTCGTTTGTGTTAGTTTTCGTATGATTTAAGATATGGAGTCTACACAATCTTTGGTGGTGTTTTTGTAGGTTTTGAAGCTGATTTGAAGGAGTTTGGACGCACTTTAGAGCTTAATGAAAAATCATGAAGGCAATGGAGATGCCAAGCAAAAGCAAAAAGTGGTGCAGCTGGAGGAAAGCCTTATTTTCGCCATCCATCACTTCGATTCAAGTTCTGGAGCCTTCATGAGAGTTGTAGTCCTTGAAAAGAGATTTCCAATTCATATTCATATGCGTCAATCGGATAAACGAGGACTCAGAAAAGTGCGTTTGAAGTCAGAGTCGAAAAGCTGGAGAAAAACAGAGGCTACTGCATTCAAATAGACCCTCGGCGCCGATACCTTGACCCTCGGCGCCGAAGTACCTGCGCACCAGGAGAAGTTTTTGCGGGCTGATTTTATTACTTAATGGGCTTTTTAATTAGGATTTTCATCTGAATCTCTTTTAGGATCTTTTGGTTAGATAGACTTGGGATATGTTATCCTTCCTTAGATGGATTTTATTATTTTCCTAAGATAAAATCTCTTTTCCTTGGGGATTAAGTCTTAAGTTTTATCTTTTAAATAAAGGCAATTAGAGGCTAATTAGACACACGTTACACAGCTGAGTTTACAGCAGGAAAAAGGGACGTTTTTGGAGTTTTAGGGTTGAAGAATATTGAACGTGACTTTAAGGTTTGGTTTTATGCAATTTGAAATTATGAATTCTTCCATTGTTTTTGTGTTTTTCTTTGCAATGAGTGAGTAGTTCTCCTTTCTTCTAGGGTTAGGGTGAACCCAACAATAAGCATATGTGTGAATGAATGAATCTATACTTATGTGATGTTTTTATCTACTTCTACCTATGTGCTTAACCCTTGATGAAAATCTAGGGCACTCATTGTTTCAATTGAATTTACCAAAGGAGATTGTTAACATTGATAGTAATTATGGATTTTTGATGAAAGTTAAAAATATCTAATTAAGAAAAGGTATAGTCAAATAAGTCTCTTATGCGAAAGTAAATTGATTTGTTTGATTGAGATAAAAGCATGATTTCTCATAAGATTCATTGATTTATACATGTGTTTGTTATTGTGGTAAGCCCTAATCTTGGAAGTTCTTTCTCATATATTGCATTCGTGTTAGTTACTTGTTACTTGAGACGGGTTAAGTGTGTTTTTGCCCTATTTTACAGCCGCTACTTGTGTTTTTATTTCCCCTATTTTCGACCATTAAAACAACTAGGATAGAACCGCTGACATACTCCCTTGGATCGACCTTGATTTCCACTATACTATAGAGGGATTCGAGCATAAATTTATTTGATTAGAGTGAGCATAGGCATCGATCTCCCATCACGCACGTCAAAATCTAATAGACCGGGGCGCGTAGAATCCGAATATGTGGTCTAAATCACAAACGGAGTAACGGTTTGGATGGAATGTGGAGATTTGTGGTGAAGGAGAGGGTTTGGAGGTATGGATCGAAGGTTATATAGGATGGTAGTGGTTTAGGGAAGGAGAGGGGAAGGATGAATAAAATAGGGTTTAAAAGTGAAGTGGGCCCGGCACCCAGACGGAACGGCGGGCCGGTTACTTGCTTCGTAACCCTAGCGACGAGCGCAGCTTAAATACCGACGGGCGCCGGTCCTTCCAGTCGTGCATTATTTGTTCTATTTCCCGAAACCTACTTCCTTCCTACTAGTTTCATTCCAATCATCTCTAAAGTGTAATAAAATATATAGATCTACTAACTAAATAATATAAATGAGATAAGAATAAAACGAAAAACAAATAAAACTTACCTCGGGTTGCATTCCGAGCAGCGTCTTTGTTTTACGTCCTCTGCTAGACGTAATGAATCTAATACTATTCCTCAGGAGGGTCTTCCTAATGCCATGAATCCACAACTTGTCTGGCGATATCTTCATGATATTTCTTAATCCTTTGACCACTCACCTTGAAGTTATGACCATCAATTGAGTTTTGTAAGTCAAACGCACCATATGGATAAACATGGACTACGATGTAAGGGCCTGTCCATCTAGTCATCTAGATTTGAGCTTCCCTGGGTGGAGTTTTAGACGTGACACATACAACAGAACTTTGTCTCCTGGGTGAAATTCTCTTCTCAAGATATGTTTGTCCTGCTAAGCTTTAGTTTTGTCTTTGTATATCATGGCATTTTCATAAGCATCCCAACGGATCTCTTCTAATTCCTGGAGTTGAAGCTTCCTCATTTCTCCTGCTTCAAAAGCATCCATATTGGCTTGTTTGACAGCCCAGTAAACTTTAGGCTCAAACTTGACTGGTAAATGATATGGTTTCCCATAAACCAGACAAAACAGCAATATCCCTATGGGTGTCTTGTAAGCAGTACGATATGCCCATAGAGAATCCTCTAGTCGAATATTCCAATCCTTACGATTCGGTGCAACGGTCTTCTCCAGAATCCTTTTCACTTCTCTGTTAGATAGTTCGGCTCGTCCATTGGTTTGTGGATAGTAAGCAGTTGAAACTTTCTGAGTCACATTATACTTCCTTAGCAGAGCGGTAACAATCTTGTTGCAGAAGTGAGTTCCCCTATCACTGATAACAACTCTAGGCATCCCAAATCTAGCAAATAATCTTTTCAGAAAACTAGCGACTACATGAGCATCATCAGTCTTAGTGGCCTTCGCTTCTACCCATTTGGATACATCATCAACTGCAAGCAATATGTAGACATTTCCTAATGAAATAGGAAAGGGTCCTATGAAATCAATACCCCAGACATCAAAGATCTCACACACCATAATTAAAGATAGTGGCATCTCATTTCTGCCTGTATTGTTTCCTGTGCGCTAACATCTATCACAAGTTCTGCAAAAAGCATGAGCGTCGCGAAAGATGTGAGGCCACTAGAATCCTACTTCAAGGACTTTTATAGCAGTTTGCTGTGGTCCAAAATGTCCTTCGCTTGGATATGAATGACATAATCTAAAGACAGAAGTCACCTTACTGTCTAGAAGACAACGACAAATGGTTCGGATCAGCGCAGTGCTTCCATAGAAAAGGATCATCCCAAACATAGTATCGTGCATTGTGCCGAATCTTATCCTTTTTAGCTTTTGGGCAATTTGAAGGGAAAATTCCAGCTACAATTTAGTTAACAATATCCGCTAACCACGACTGCTTAGTTTGCGCACTCATAAGCCAAGTCGGCGGCTCCTCATTATCTTCATCAAGATTGTTCCACATCGGCCAATCGTCAGGGCGGCGGGCACCGGTTGGAGTGGCGGGCACCGATTCTTCAGTTTCAGCATGTGCCGAAATTCTCATCAATCCTTCATCAGGAAATTCTCCCAGCCTTTGTGGTTTCTCTCCCCCACAATCAATTCTGTATATCCTAATTAGGTGGTCGGCTACAAGTTTTTATGCTCCCTTCTTATCTCTTATTTCTAAATTGAATTCCGCCAGGAGTAGAATCCATCGAATTAGCCTGGGCTTTGCATCTTTCTTCGTCATCAAGTATCGGAATGCTGCATGATCGATGTAAACCACCACCTTTGCACCCAATAGGTAAGGACAAAATTTCTCAAGATAGAATACCACGGCTAACAATCCCTTCTCTGTAGTAGTGTAGTTTCGCTGGGTCGCGTTCAACATCATAGAAGCATAGTATATCACATGAGATGCTTTATCTACCTTTTGCCCTAAAACAGCACCAACAGTGTAATCACTAGCATCGCACATCAACTCAAAAGGCAAGGTCCAAATTGGGGCTTGAATAATAGATGCTAAGGTAAACTGGTTTCTTGACTCATGAAAATCTTTCTTACAACTATTGTCAAACACAACATCCTTCTTAAAGAGTTCATATAAGGGTGAGGTTATCTTAGAAAAATCTTTAATAAACCTATGATAGAATCCTACATGTCCTAAGAACGAATGGATTTCACGCACATTAGTAGGGTAAGGTAAAGACTAAATAAGATCAATCTTTGCCTTATCTACCTCAATGCCCTTTTTGGACACAATGTGACCAAGGACAATCCCCTGTTCCACCATAAAATTGCATTTTTCAGAGTTCAGAACCAAATTAGTTTCAACACACCCCTTAAGCACTAAGGATAAATGATGTAAGCAAGAATCAAAATCATTCCCATACACAGTAAAGTCATCCATAAACACTTCAATGAAATGCTCAACATATTTAGAAAATATACTCATCATGCATCTTTGAAAAGTACCAGGTGCGTTGCATAATTCAAAAGGCATCCTACTATATGCAAAAGTACCAAAAGGACATATAAAAATAGTTTTTTTCTGGTCCTCGGGTGCAATAGGAATTTGAAAATATCATGAATAACCATCTAAGAAGAAATAATAAGAACGACCAGCTAGGCGTTCAAGCATTTGATCAATAAAAGGTAAGGAAAAGTGGTCCTTACGTGTTGTGGCATTGAGTTTGCAATAATCAATGAAAACTCTCCAACCTGTTTGTACCCTCATAGGTACCGTTTCACCTTCCTGGTTTTCAGAGACTGTGATACCTCCCTTTTTAGGGACTACCTGTGTAGGACTAACCAATTGACTATCCGAAATAGGATAGATCATACCTGCTTGAAGGAGCTTTAGGACTTCCTTCTTGACAACCTCCATCACTGGTGGATTCAATTGGCGCTGAGGTTGTCTTTTCGACTTTACATCATCCTCCGTGAGTATGTGTTCGTGGGGGGAGGGATCGCTAAATATAATATCAAATACAATATCAGACTAAACCGACTCCCTTGTCCAAGCAAATAAAATACAAGAATCCCTCTCGATGTAGTGGTAGGGTAATTCAAGATCGAATCCACGAGGAGGTATGTCAGCGCTTCCTAAGCTTGCAATCACGATCAAGTGTCGACTCCAGAAGACCACTCGATATCGAGTAGTGCAGTTGATATCGACCTCAGTTCTGGTCGATTTTCAGTAGATTCCTGCAGAAGACAAAAGCACAGTCGACGTCGAGATTTTTACTCGATATCGATGTCAGCACTCGATATCGACCTCTGCAGTCGAAATCGAGTCTTCAACAGAAACAAAAAAGTAACCAATTTGCGTCGAAAAAGTTGTCCGAAGAACGTAAGAATGATAATGGAAGGTTGGACAGAATAAAAACACAGATTTTTATAAAACTCAATAAACTAAAAGCTTTCAAGGTCGAGGATTAATGCCACAACGATAACCATGCTAGTATTATGCCAAATTTATGAAAGATGATGCATTTCCGTCAAATAACTTTCGTTACCAAAAATTAGGTGATTAGAGGCTCTCGCATAAAACCTAAGAGTTACTATCCAATTTCATGACTAATCCAAATTCACAATATGATTGGCTTTCACTTCAATAATGCAAATAAGGAAATTCATCAACTTTCGCACAAGATCATGCATAGGATAGAAGACGGAATCGCATAAAAATCATATACCTTTGATGCACAAACTTACATTGCTATCGTCGGGCTCACCCTGACCCTAGAAGTAAGGGAACTACTCGCGCCTCATCATCGTTGACATCATTATTATTGAAAAGAAACTACTTTGAATTAAACTTTCAAAAGAAAGAGTACAACCAAGCAAAGCCACTCCGCTCTCGCTTCCTACACCCCACTCGGCTCTCTCTCTCTCTCTCTCCTAAACTCTTTGCATGTATAACTCGAAAACTAAATGCTTGTGGATGATTAAACTCAGGCCTAATGGCCTCTAATTATAGATCTCTCACCTCGCTATCCAAGGATAAGAAACTCTATCTTTATTTCTAAGATAAAACTTAAAATAAGTAAATAACTAAAACTCCTTAGGTAAATATCAAATTCACCATAAAGGATAACATGTCTGATAGTATATGATAGAAGATCTCGACTTTAGATAAACGTAAGCTCTTCGGATAGAATTCTATCAAAAACAGCGTCGGATCTGTCTGCAGCAGCAGTCGATATCGACCAGGGGACATCGATATCGACCTCATCTCTTCTCTATCTCGAGCAGTTCTACTCGACTTCGGATTGGCACTCGAACTCTATCTTTTTACTCGATTTCAGGAACTCGATATCGACCATGTTCAATCGATATCGACCTCTCTCTGTCGACATGCTCTGTTCTTCCTCTGCTCGATTTTTGATGCTCTGTTTCCACTCGATGTCGAGTCGTTAGGTCGATTTCGACTCTTCAGTAGACTTTGAATTCTTTTTCCGCCCTTTTTCCTTCTCCAAATTGATCCATTTTTGTCTCGATTTCTACGAAATAACATAAAAACTCGTGTAGACCTCTATATTTGACAAATAAGCATAAACTACACTAATCTTATGATTTCCCAACCAATATGCATGCAAATATCGACAAAATGGACATAAATGTGCATAGAAAATATGGCAATTTACGTGCACATCAGTATGCGATGCATACACAATGTAGGACTGATCCCTTTGATATCGGCAATGGTCCATCCCAGTGCAGTGCATGTTCCCTAAAGACATCTACTAGCCTTTGTTCCTGTTCATGAGTAAGTTTATTAGATATGATCACATGAAGTGTATTGCCCTCTCCCAAAAATGCATATTTTAAATGATCAGGGAGGGGTTTTAATTCAACTTCAGGTGCCTGGATTACAGACGGAAGAAGTTTCTCACAAGAAGGATTTAACGGTTCAGTTTTATGAAAAGGGCACCAATTCCCTGAATTGGCATCCATAGCCATAGATAATTCCTGCAAGTTGTTAGGCAAAGCATAATCAAGAGATAATTCGCCCAAAGGGCTTCTAAAGCAATCTGCAACTCGTCTGAACAATCAATACTCATGATATCCTTAGTGAAAACCTTTATTGAGTCAACTAAATTCAAATAATATTCAGCAGATTTCCAATCAGGAATTAAATACTCAACTTTTTTTCATCAAATTCAACAGATAAGGACCCAACATGACAATCAATTTTTGCTTTTGCAATGCACAAGAAGGGTCTACATAGTATGATAGGTGTTTCAGTTACACCGGATCCCATGTCTATAACATAAAAATCAATAGGAAAAATCAACTCATCTACCATGATCAACACATCCTCGACTACCCCCTTAGGATGAAGTTGAGAACGGTTTGCAAGCTATGTAACAACCCTAGTTTCATTTAGAGGTCCTAAGCCTAAATCATTATGTAATTTGTATGATATGACATTTATAGATGCACCAAGATCAAGCATTGCGGTTTTTAACTTAATCTCACCAATCGTGCAAGGGATAGTAAACATACCTGGGATTTTGCATTTTTAGGCAATCGCCTTTGAAATACCAATGATAGTTGTTCTTATTCTTCCTTACCTTCTTTTCCTTTTTCCCGTTGTGTTCGTTTGAATGTGCATACCTCCTTTAAAAATTTTGCATAACGAGGAACGGATTTAACTAGATTTATGAGAGGAATGTTTACCTGGCATTTAGCGAAAGTATCGAATAATTCTTTTTCATTTTCCCATTTACGATCAGGCTTCAAGGCATGAGGAAAGGGTGGTGCGGGTTTTTAAACCTTAGAAGACCACTCCTTCAATGATTTCTTCGCAGATGAATCAACGTCAAAAATTGGATCATTCAATGACAGGGGCGCCGGGCGCCGGGTTTCAAGCGGCGGGCGCCGGTCTATGCAAAAACTTGATTCCGAGTTGTTTCCACCTTCTTCACCCACGTCAATCACCTCCTTAAGCCTTTCTTCTAAAATTTTAATGGGTATACTCACATCTTTACCTCCTCTAAGGACCATAGCTATGGAATCTTCCTTAAAGGATTTTCCTATCGAATTTTTCATCGAATCCCTTGATCTGAGTTCTCGTAACTCTTGAGCCATTTGTTCCATTAGCTCTCCTTAACTCTTGAGCCATGTAAGCTCTGAGATTATCAAGGTGTCGTCCTTGATAATCTCAGAGCTTACATGATTTGACTCCTTAAGTTCATCTCTTCCACTTCTAGCTTGAGCGCTTGATGTAGCCATTTGAGTGGCCATCTTCAATACAATCTTCGTAAGTTGTGCTACTTTCTCCTCACAGCCATTCACAGAGTCATTCACTCTATGAGAATCACCTGTCCCTTGGAATTTCTTATACTGTTGAGTTGAGTTTGCTAACTCATCAAGGATTTGCACAGCCTCCTCCGGTGTCTTATCCAGAATATCTCCTCCACTGGCCGCGTTGATGACAATGCGCTCATGATCAAGTAACCCCTCATAAAGATATAGAATCAGATCCTCTTCAGGTATACCATGTTGTGGGAAACTTGCTTTGAGTTTCCTGAATCTCTCAATGTAGTCATAGAGGCTCTCCTCAGGGATATGCTGGTCAATGGCTTTTTTAGTTTACTCAAACGTGTGGCAGGAAAATATTTCTGGAGAAAAGCTTTCTTCAATCCCAACCAAGTGGTGATGCTTCCTGTAGGCAGACAGTGTAGCCAATCAATTGCTGCATCTTTCAGGGTGAACGAAAACAGCCTCAACATAAGTTCATCATCAGTAAATCCTTGAGGTCTGAGTCTGTCACAGACACTTAACGAATTATGTCAGATGCTTATTAGGCTCATCTCCAATCATCTCATGGAAAATTGGAAGAACCAATAACCAATCATATTTGTATCCAACTTTGGAGCCTTCGGGGAGTTCAGGTTATATGATCGCAAGATTTTACGAATTCAGATCAGGTTCCCTTAAGTCTCTTAATATCCTTCTGAGAGGGGGACTAACTGATTCAAACATACTTGCCTAGCCTCTCAAAGACTCAACAAAGATTGATTAGTAACCAAAGAAAATAAAAGTAACATTATAGATAGCAATAAAAGTAAACAAAGAAAATAAAGTAGTTCTCCCTGGCAATGGCGGCAACATTTGGCGTGTCGAGATAGAGTGTCATAGGCTTTACCTCATCCCAAAAGTAATAATGATAACCTAAACCTATTATTCCATAGAAGTGGTATGTCCAGATTTCGGTCCACATGGAGAATACCTTTTCTGTCTACTCAAATTGCTAACAAAGAGGGTGAGATCAAAGTGTAATTGAGTGAAAAGACAATCAAATAAGGTAAAAGTGATAATGGTGAATTGTAGTGATTTATAGTAATGAGATAGTTTCCCCTGCAATTCATCAAAAATGGTTAGGTCATTGATCCTTGACTCTATTCTACTTATTCTTATGTGATTCATCCGACCTTGGATCACTCTAAAGCTTTGGTAATTAACCAATATCAATAACATAACCAATCAAAGATAGAGGGGCAACTCCCTAACCCTAATCGATATAATTGATAGAGCACAATTGTCAATATCCCATACACACCCAATCGATGCTTTCACGAGATAGATTGATTGTGTTTGCTACTTAGATCTAATCAAATCGCAAGAAGTAATCAAATCTTAACAAGAGAGCAAATTCCGTCAAGGTAGCTAATCAAGAGGGAATACATGCAATTAATCAATTGAAGAACAAAGATATTGAATCAATAAAACATAGAATAGATAGAAATCAAGTCTTACAAATCATCTAACCATGTCTCCAAATCACATGCGAAACAAAAGAGGTTTAGTTCCTCATGGGAATTCTTCCTCTCATTCTCTCCATTGGTTTCTCTCTCAAAAGTAGGTCTGAATCGTGTCTTCTGTCGGCAGAAATATATTAACCTAAAACATAACAAATTGTTCCAAAGATAGCATTCAAAAAATCCGCGTCAGCGTTGACCGACGGGCGCCGCTAGAAAACCGGTGGGCGCCGACTTTGTTAGTAGTTGCGTTCTTCAACTCCTTGCTCCTGTTTCTGTGCTCAACTCCTCCTCACGTTTCTTCTTAACTTTGTAATACTTTCTCCAGTTCTAATCTCCTCAGGCTCATCCTTAGCAAAGCCATAAATGCATCCTCACAAGTGTTGGAATACAAATCTGCAAATAAGCACAAAAAGTACGTAGATTCCACACTTTGACGGATAAAATACTAATGATGCGAAATAGTCAATAATCATGTCATATGCTCACCTAAATGCAATAATACCTACCTATAAGGTCTATCTAAAATATGCATTATCAATAACAATTGATCTATATCGAGTAGATGTGTTAGGGTCGAATGGGTTGTTCCCTTGTTTTCTAATTGCATTGAATCGCGTGCTAATTGGTCTAAGTACTCGAATCATTAATGCTATTCTTGAGCGATGTCGCCTTGTATAAGAGATTGTATCTTTGCGGAATAATTAATATTAGGTTAGTCGACATAAACTCTATAAATAATATTGAAATCAATCCTAAGATCTTGAACCTCAACCATTGTCGAGAATTACAGGTGAAACGCTTTTCTATTTTATTATCAATACTTTGCAATCATTATTCTATTTACTTTATTTTGCTATTTCATTAAGTTGTTTAAATCTGTTTGCTATTGTCATAAGAAGTCATCGATAGAATTATATAAGTGAAACCGTTTTTCCCTGTGGGTTCGACTCCGGACTTTATTGCTATACTAATCTTTTGGTTGAGCACTGAGTTAGGATATTATTGCAATTTGGGGTAGAGGTGAAAGCTAACGACGTTCGCCCGCTGTCAAACATCTATCCTTATGAATGAAAGAACATCCAATCTTAATCATGCGACAAAAATACATAGAAACCTAACTCGAAACATGAAAAGAAATTGGGAAATAGAAAACTTACCTCGCGTTGCCTCCTGAGAAGCGTCTTGGTTTATTTTCATGGACTTGTTTTGGAGTAAAAATAAAAATATGTACATATGCGTGTCTTGTGACCCCTGGAAGAAGGTACATTTCATGACTCGAGGGAAAAAAAACTTTGTAAGCGCTCATGTTTGTGCAAGCCTCTATTCGACAATTCAAAATAAGTACAAGTTGATGGTTGTAGTTACGAACAAATTAAATATGCACGAAAAGCGGTTAAGTGCACCACAAGTTTATAAACTGAATTATACAGTAAATCGAACATAAAATATGAAGTAACTAGAGAAGCTGTCCAAATTATGGAACCAGTTGCTTTGACGACGATGTTCCTTGTAATCTAGCACCATCTCTTCCCGTGTGAGTTTCTGCTGCAAAAGAAAAAAATAAAAAGCTAAAAGGATGTTCAAGTTAGAAGCCTATCCCAATGTAATTTTCAAAAGCAAGGCCCAAGCCATCCACAAAAAAAAGTCAAAGATCTGTCAATGGCAAAATGAATGGAATGGCAATAAATAAATGGGAATATTACAACCGTAATAAAAGAAATATAATATTCGCCCAAAATAGGCTAGGAGAGTTTATGCATAGCAAGTGCAAGTCAACAATATGGCTTTCTATAAAGGGGAATGAATCACTCAAGAAAGGTCAAGCCTCTCACAGTTGAGGTTCTACAGGAAAATTCATGTACACATGAAGATATGCTTCCCAAATCAAAGAGAAAGAGGAGATATTGATTGTACATGAAAAAGGAAATATATGTATATTCACTTTCTTTCTTTTCCCCTATAAAAGACAACCTAGGGCAATTGAAAAGCACACACAAGAGGGATGAACTCATACGACAGAGCATACATATAGAAAAAAAAAAGAGCATGCAACTTCAGAAATCACGAAGCAAGGTAGGAGTCTTGATCTAGGTTCTTTTGGTCCTTGAAACCTCGCCCTTACAAACCTTGCGAGCTTTTGCTTGTGGCCTGGGTTTCGAGCACAACTAAAGTTCCCTAAATTGGGTAAAATGCTGGTGAAATCACACTCTTCATTCGATTTTAGGAACCCTGCCCTTGCAAACCTTGCGAGCTTTCGCTTGGCCTTGGTTATGGAATCATTAAACTATTCTAAATTGAGTGGAATTGCTGCCGAAATCGATTCTTCAAACTCCACCCTTACAAACCTTGCGAGCTTTCTCTTGTGGCCTCAGTTTTGGAATCATCAAATCATCCTAATGGAGGACAAAGTGCTGCTCAAATTTTTCTAAACATGCCAACAAGTTCACACACAAATGGCAAGTAATTTCAAACAAGGCAAAAGAAAAAAAATTAACTGCAGTCGGTTGATGAAGTTGGAATTAAAAAGAAAGTAAACATATTTCTTATCAAAATAAATCCTCAAGCCATAGAAGTTCTACGTCCAGATTTCGGGATCACAGTTTGCCTAAAATAGGACAAATCCTCAAGCCATAGAAGTTCTTCTCTCTCATTCGCGTTTTCTTATTCATCTTATCGCAGGAACCCTAGTAGTTGGTAATTGACTAGAAATGATGGAATTTTAGGGGAAATTTGGTTCAGAAAATAGAGGATATAAAGAAGCGAATGCATTCGGTTTGATATTCAAGTTTAACTACATAAGGTCGGACCTTTGCATTTTTAATTTGGTCAATTGATGCGCAATTTGGGGATGATCTTTGGTGAAGACCAACCACCTTCTGCAACGTCTCTTTGGGGACGAGATGATAAGGTGATTTCTTTTGTTGTTGCTTCCATCAGAAATTTTAGGGTTTGGGGAAACCTGTTCAGAAGATTGAAGATTCACCGTGAATTTTTATTTTATTTTTGCCAATCGGATGCCTACAGGCTACAGCTATTGGAGACAATGGATCAAACATTGCTATACAATGTGAATTGAATAGTTTGTCTGGTTGTTATGCTATTATAAACAAGCTGTTTGTCCAGAACGAATGAGAGCTCGTGACCTCCCTTCTGCTCATAGATTGGTGCATTCAACTGCTGCGAGTCCTCCTCCTTGCTCGAGTTCCAGCAGTGCTTCCCGGGCGGTGCAACTTTCGATCGAGTGCCTAATTCCACCAATTTTTGGTTAGATCGAGTTTTCTACATGTTCTAGAGTTTATGATCCGGTGTTGTTTAAGTTGTTCGATGTTTTATCAACTTGTTTGAAGCCTCTCTTTTGAGCTATGGTGGTTTCTTGTTGTGGAAAGTGGGAGACAGTGAAACCAAAGAAGCAGGAGGGCATGCAAATTCAGTAAGCGATGAAGACGAACACTTGAGATCGACCTAACAGTTGGTTTCGAGATCACAAACTCAAGGTCGGCGGCTGAAAGTTCCAATAACACCGAGGCAGAAAGGGATCGAGAAGCTGGTCAAAAATTTGGTGAATCTCTGGAGGACCATATACTTGACAATCATGTCAAGTGTCGACTTTGAGGAAGATGGTCACAAGCTGCTGAAGATTAAACTCGAGCCTGGACAAGAGATACCATGCTATTAAAAATCTATTTTGCTTATGAATTCAGAGGCGGTAACTATATCTAGTTGAACACAGAATTCCTTATATGATTCTGCATAGGTGATTATTGCAAAAACTCATGTGGATCAATAGCTCAACATTTGGGGAGATGAATGATTGGATCAAGAGCTCAACATTTGAGGAGATGAATGATTGGATCAATAGCTTATGGGTACGCATAATAAATGTAGGGAACTAGTTTGTATTGAGGTAGCTGTCAGAGTTTAAATGGGTCATTTTGAAGGATAATTGCCTTTCTTGGCCACCACTAGTTGCATATTTTTCATTTTCTAGCTAAAAAATGATTGAATTGCAGATTTTACTCTTATTGTTTGCAACCCTTGAAGTGTAAATTCCAGACTAGTTTACTTGTAGTATTTGCTTGCCTAAAACTGCCCGTTTCTTATCAGATAACTCCCGAAGCTATGTGTCAGATTGCGATTTTGGTTTAAAACATTATTTGGAAACTTGTTGAATTCATCGATTGAACTACATATATATTTGCTTGATTCTTACAATTATAATAGAATATTTTTGGCCTATTAACTCAATTGGTAGAGCGATGTGCGTATATACAAAGATGTGGGTTCAAATCCCACATAGGTTACATAATAAACAAGAACACAACAATCCCAAATTATTAATCATGCACATTATAATATTAGTTATGCACTTTTTAACCTTAATTATGCACTTTTTAACCTTAATTATGCACTTTAATTTAAAATTATTATACGTAAAAAAAAAGATAGACGAGCTCTGCCCCCTCCCCCCCCGGATCCCCCGATGCGTAAAAAACAGATTCACTTTTTAACCTTAATTATGCACTTTAATCATTGTTGACTGGCGACACATTGGGGGATCCGGGGGCGGATCCCCCAATGCGTCGCCGGTCAACAATGATTTAAGGCACATTAACAATAATCTTATTTGTTCACTTCATATTATTATTCATACACATCGTCATTTTATTCTTGTACTTTATCATTTTATTTATGCACTTTATCATTTTAATTATGCATTTTAACTTGAAATTGTTTTACGGAAAAAAAATCGTTTGAAATTAATAAGCCTAAATTATGCGAGAGGTGAACTCAAACTCTCAAAAGTAAAAAAAAAACAAAATTAAAACATCGATTTCAAAAGCCCATCTTGTGTCTCATTCATGCCCATTATGATCTTATTTTTACACTTTATAATTTTATATTTTCACTTTCAAACTAAAATTGCACATTTAATTTCTAAAAATCTACATTCAATCTAAAATTTAATTTTTGCACTTTATAATCTTAATTGTGCACTTCGTAATCTTATATTTTAATTATAAAAATTATAAATTTTTATAATTGAAATAGGCCCATTTACCTATTTACCCATAAGAAATTATTATATTTGCACAACATAATGTTATATGTGCACAACCTCAAGTTATATTTGCACAACAAAAAGTGCTGACACGACAAAAAAAATTGTTGGTGCGAAATAAAAAACAAAACAAAGCCTGACCTGGGAAGGGGGGCAGAGTGGGGGGCACAAGGGCAGGGGGCACATGGGGTTGATAGTTTGTTAATTAAATTATGCCCATTTACTTATAAATTAGGTTCATTTACTCATTACCCATAAAAATTAGGCCCATTTAATTATAATTAAACTCATTTAGAGAATTTTACACATTAAGAAATTTTACACCTTTAAGGACATTTTACATTTCATCCATTACCTATATATATAGAATTTCGATCAAATGTTAACAAGCGATGTAGTGTTAAATGTTAACGAATCCTGAACATTGATTAGAGATGAATCAAGGGTGGAGATTAAACGTTTTTACTGATTTTTTTTAATTAAGGTAATGTGGGGCCCATACCAAATCAACACCCATATTCCAAACAAGCGCGTGGATCCAATTCTTTTTAACAAAACCCTAACCAGTCCTCCGTCTCCCTCACATCTGCTTCATTGCCACTCCTCCCTCGACATCGCATTCTCCCTCACATCTGCTCATCTCCCTCGCTCGGATTCGAGGTCGGGACCACCCAGATCCGGAGAAGGTGGAGGTCGCTCGCCTCGCCACACCCCCACGACCTCCCTCGCTCGGATTCGAGATGGTGGCCAGCACCAGCGACGGCAGATCGGATATCATGGCGGATCTGAGGGAGTTCGCCGCCGGACCGTCGCTCTACCAGAACGCCGCTCTCCTCTCCTCTCCTCTCCTCACCTTGTCGTGCCCGTCTCCGGCTCTCCTCTCCTCTCCGTGCCCGTCTCCGGCTCTCCTCGCCTTGCCGTGCCCGTCTCCGACTCTCCTCTCCTCCCCTCGCCAAACAGTCGCTCTAATGGGAATCGGACTCCTTGGTTCGATGAGTTGGAGGAATTCATATTCGGGATTACTATTTCGAGGTCTGATTTCTTTTTACTTGCTATGGATTAATTCATTCCTGTGGTATTCGTTCGAAGAGACTCTCTGATTCTAGCCTTAGTTGTTGCGATTTTGATGATTTTGAACGAAGAAGGCCAGATGTGAAATTTCCTAGAAGATGTGTTTCAAGCTCCACTTCTATAGATTTTGTTATCATTTTAAGTGATTTTCTTATTAGATTTTTTTAGATCTATAAATGACAGTTGATTATTCATTGGTATTCATAGTTTTGTAATAGATTATTCATTGGTATGCAATAAATTATTCGATGGTATGTGATAGATTATTCGTTACTATTTAGTTATTATTTGAACATATTACCGAATAATCGTCCAAATCTTACTGCATAATTAACGTATCTATCACGTTCAGAGTCACTATTAGGCAAGTTTAGAGTTTATATTCGTTGATATTACGGAATTATTCATATGTATGTGGTTAATTAGATGTGGGAAATCAAGAATTACATTTACATACTCTTTCAACCTAGCGAATAATTACTATCAACTTATCGAATAATTACTGTCAACCTAGCGAATAATTACTATCAACCTAGCAAATAGTTGCAAAATTGCGAATAATTACTATCAACTTACCGAATAATTACTGTCAACCTAGAGAATAATTACTATCAACCTAGCGAATAGTTGCAAAATTGAGCAACCCTTTTGCCAATATCTAAATGATAACTCCTCTTTGCACACGAATAATAACTATAAGTTAGAGAATATTTAATATCACCTTATCGAATAGTTCAAACAGTGCACCACACAAAAAAAACGTTACTCCACCAAAAAACGTTACGAAAAAAAAAAGAGTCCAACACACGCGCGTAATTCTTCAAGTGGGCAAGGAAAGAGGTGGGTCCCATTGATTTTAATTAAAAAAAGACAAAATTGCCAAATAATCTTACCCACCCATTTCATTCAATCAAAGGTCCAAATCTGTTAACATTTAACACCGTAAGGGATAGGAACACATGACCCAACCTCTCTTTCTCCCTCTCTCTCTCCCTCTCTCTCTATATATATATAACCTTCATTGTTATCATTGAAATGAGAATAATTGATTAAAGTAAATATATAATCAAATTATAAAAAAGTAATTTATTAAATGGATCTAATGATTATTTATATATTATCCCATGAATCAAAACTACAAAAGATTATATGTTTTTATTGAAAAAAGTAATTTAAAAATAAAATCAATCGGTTAAGATTTGGAAAAAGAAAAGAATTAATTAATTACTTATTTAAAGAAGTAATTTGATTTATAATAAATAATAATTTATTTAAATATATAAAAATATGTAATTGGTTAACCAAAAAACCTATATTAAAGGAGAAGTCACCACATGGTGTAGGCGACTTCTCCTTTAGTATTATTAATTAATTGATTGATTGATTTATCCCTACTTTGATCAAATTCGTGTGGATAACGTATGATAAATTAGAAAAAAAATAGAGAAATGAGTGGAGAGGAGATAGAAATAATTGATGTGTTTATTAGAGTTGTGAAAGACCCTTTTATATATATATTATTAGGTAAAATTTCAGGTAGATCGAGCCTACCTGATAGCATCTTTTCGTATGAGGTCCAGTAGACCTGGATCATTGAAGACCTCTCGCCCCTTGGCAAAGCGGCTAAGATGTGCAACCTTATCAGCTACTTTATTGCCATCACGGGGCACATGAGAGAAAGATATGTTTTCCACTCCTTTAAGGAGCAATTTAATATCTGACATGAGAAGTTCGATCTCCCACGGGCAGCGAGAATTATCTCGCAGGTGTTTGATTATTATTAAAGAGTCCCCTTCGATCGATCTGGAGATTTGAAATATGAAGTTGCTTGACTTTCTATACCCCTAGTAACAATGCAAGGGCTTCTGCCTTGATTTGATTCTGTTTTCCCACATTCTAGCACCTCATAGTTATTGGGTGCCCAACCCAATCTCTAATTATATAGCCTAGGAACTGTCTTGGTTAAATATCATGGACTCATCGAAGTTTAATTTGATGGAGCCAACCAGTGGTTTCTTCCATTTTCTTGTCATTTTGTTATTATGTTTTCTATATCGTGCTCCTATCGAGCAGCGGTTTTGGAAATTGGAATCCATGTCGTCATTGAATTGACATGCTCGAGACCAACTGTCGATAGATGATTGAACCATCTTATTGAAATATGAAACTATTGGGATTGTTGCATTTGAGAAGATGATCTTGTTTCTGGTAAACCAAGTAGTCCACCATCTTGTCGCCATGAGACTTTTATTTTTATTATTTAATTGGTTGTCAATAAGCTTAATTATTGGTCTGATGTCTCTAGATTGGAGGATTAGAGCTTAGACGTCTTGTTGATCAGCCCGTGTGAGTACTTCATGAAGGGTATGTGCTCGGCATTCTAAGAACAAGTGAGTTTCATCTTCGGTTGCATCATTACAAAACACACAAGTATTTGGCACCAGCACTCCCCGAAGCGCCAATATGGCCTTTGTAGGGAGGCCAAGTTGACAGAGTTTCAACATGAAGTTTTTAATCTTCGGTTGAGTATCAAGTTTCCAAATCCAGTCAAAAACTTCTTCCCCCACCATTCTATTTTGAGAGATTAAAGTATATGCACTCGACATGGTAAACCAGCCATTCTTGTCTGCCCACCAGTAAAGCCTGTCTTCGAAGTAATTGGTTGGAAGATTTTGGAAGATTAGCCTCTAGTTTCTCGATCCACCATTTTCCTCCTATTATGTATTCACTAACTATTTTTCATTCCGATTAGAAATGAGAGGGCAATCACTACGGGACGATAATGGGACCGTATCAACCCAATTGTCCTCCCAAAAATTGATTGTCTTACCATTATTTCTACTGGCCAAATTAGACCTTTTTTGAATTTGCTTACCAACGGGTATAACTTGGACCACTGCCAAGAGCTTCCTCCCTTCCTTTTATAGTTAAGGATGTCTGTAGCCTTTAGATATTTGTGGTTAATCAATTTTACCCACATATTATAGGGTTCCGCTAATATTTTCCATAGCAGTTTCATTTGGAGAACCTCATTCATCTCGCACGCTTTACGAATTCCTAATCCCCCCTTTTTTCTTAGGTTTACAGATCATGTCCCAACTTATAAGGGGACGATGTTGAAGGTCCTTATTACAGAAGAAAGTTCTATTTATTTGATCAAGTTCTTTATGAATAGTAATCGGAAGCATGAAGCTTTGCATTGTATATAGGGGTTTAGCTGGCAAATTGGATCCAAAAATAATCGCATGGCCTTGATGTGACAAAGCGTTTGCCCTCCATTTGGTTAACTGATCTTTTGATTTACAGATGATATCATCAAAGGTTTCCTTGCTAACACGACCATTAATGATCTAACAACCAAGGTACTTTTCAAGTGTTCTTTCATTGGAGATGCCCAGGCATCTTTCAATTTCTGTTATTCTATTTCTAGTTATACCAACCGTGGTTTGAAAAGCCGATTTGTGGAAGTTAACCTTTTGACCTGAGACTTTGCAGTATTCATCGATAACTTTTTTGACAGTCTGACAAGCTGACACGCTCCCTTTTGCAAAGATAATGATATCATCAGCAAAGGAGAGGAATGGGATACATGGTCCACCATTTCCGAATCTGAAGCCAACTTCTTTCCCTATATTTGATTCATGTGATAATTTTCTTACTAGTATTTCCGCCTCGAGAATGAATAAAAATGGTGATAACGGATCTCCCTGACGAATACATCGCGATGGTTTGAAGATATCTATTGGGCCATTATTAACAAGGACTGAAAAAGACATTGTAGATATGCACTCCATAATCCACAAGACAAATATTTGGTGGAACCCGAACTTGTTCAACACTAATTGTATAAAGCTCCAGTCTATTCTATCGTATGATTTTTCTATATCAAGTTTCATTGCCACCCACCATTCAGAACCCCTTCTACTTCTGAAGGAATGAAAAATCTCATGTGCAATAAACACATTGTCTTGGATCGATCTATCCGATACGAAGGCTCCCTGTAAGGGGTGGATAAGATTTCCTATGATTTTCTTTAGAAGACTGTCATTATTTTTGATATGATCTTATAGATAGTCGTGCAAAGACTAATTGGTCTATAGTGTGAGATTGTAGAGGGGTTTTCACATTTTGGTAAAAGTGTGATGAATGTGTGGTTAATTTGTCTCAATATTTTTCTAGAGTGGAAAAACCCTTTTACGACCCGTGTTACACTAGCCCCAACAATGTCCCAATAAGCTTTATAGAATTCGGCTGTCATGCCATCAGGACCTGGTGATTTGTTTGTTCTTATTGAGATAACTGCAGCCTTGACTTCACCGTTCGACGGAATCCGAATAAGCTCAAGATTTTCCTCGGCAGAGATAACTGGATTGATCAAATCTAAGAACGACATTTACGTTGCTGGAGTGATCTTTTCACCCCGAAATCGTTTTTCATAATCTCTTTTGATCTCTTCTCTGATATTTTCCTCCCCCATAATTTGGGTACCTTCAGAAGTGGTTATAGAGCGAATAATTTTTCGATTTCTTCTGCCCGTAGCCACCTTGTGAAACTAAGAGGTATTTGTATTTGAGAGTTTGAGATGTTTTGTTTTAGATCTTTGGTTCCAGTAATTTCTTTGAAAAAGAAGCAATTCATCCTTCTTTTTTTATTAAGCTCAGTTCTCTATGAGCATTTCCAATATCGTTTACTCCTTGGTTTGGATCACTCAATTGAATTGTAGCAACTGATTTTCCACCTCTTGAAGTTGCCTAAATATATTGCCAAATGTAGTTTTATTCCATTCTTTTGCTTTTTTCTTTAGCAATTTAGTTTTAAACATTAGTTGGAACATTGATGAACCTGGACATGACGCCCTCCAAGCCTGTTTGGCAATATTCCTAAAATCTTTTCGTTTTGTTCAAATGTTTTCAAATTTGAAAGGTGGCGCTTTGTGACTAGTCTGGTTACATATATCTATTGTAATAGAGCAGTGATCAGAAGATGAAAATGCACCATTCCAAGCATTCAGAGCTGGAAATTGTTGTAAAATTTGGTGCTGGACAAGCACCCTATCCTGCTTTTCTTTTATATTCCCGGATTCATCCACCTTTTTACGCCAAGTGAAAGGGTTTCCAAACGCCGGGATATCAACTAAAGAGGAGTCCTCTTTAAAACGAATGAGTTGTCTAAATCGAGTAGGATTGGTAGGCGCACCACCCAATTTATCTTCAAAGCAACAAATCTCATTAAGATCTCCCATAATGATGCATGGGTCATGGCAGTTCTGAATCAAAAATATAATTTGGTTCTAAAATGATTTTTTTCTCTCGAGTCTGGAGGAACATACGCAAACCAAATAATGGTCGGTGAAAGACCCTTTATAGTTTACACTGGAGTTTTTTTTTTAAATATAGTATTTATCTAACCAATAAGTTAATACAGTACAAAATAATATTATAACAGCGTTTTTTGGATAAAAAATAATATTATAACATATTTTTTAATTTTGGCCAAATTAAAACCCTATTTTTTTTTTGATGACGAGGAACCCACCCAAACGGCAAGAGCCACGCACCAGGTAAACCGGCTTGCGCCGACCGGCTCGACCCACTAGAAAGGAGCAAGGCAAACCTTGAATGGGGCAGAGCTAGGGATCGAACCCGAGACCTCCTGACATCCCCCTTGCTCCCCACCAGTGAGCCACCCCGACTGGGGAAATTAAAACCCTATTTCAGACAAGTGAAAAAAATTAAAAGGATTGGGCCAGTTGCAAAAATCCTCCTTCCGGCGTATTCTCCCCGCTCTCTCTCTCTCTCTCTCTCTCTCTCTCTCTCTCTCTCTCTCTCTCTCTCTCAAACGTTCTCCAACCATTCACTCATCTCTGTAAAGCGAAAGCAAGAGCGAACGATACGTTCCAGTTTCTCGGTCTGTTTGCTTCCCGTAAGCACCGATTGATTTGCTTCACACTGTGTACATTATGATCCGCTCGTAGAATTTTGTTATGAATTTTGATTTTCGAGTACATTGGAAAAGGCGCTTTTCTGCAAAAAATCGGTGCTCGTGTGATCACTTCCCATGGCACCTAGCTATAATGTGTAGTTTTTTACATATCTGCTTGCATTTCACGTTCCTCTGTTTAATACTTGTTCAAAATTCCCGATTAACTCGAAAGATTCAAGTCGTTCGTTTCTGAATTTTTCGAGATGATTAACATCGGTTTCGTTACGTTGTTTCTTTGATTCTAGGTTTTGAATCGGATGCGAAGTTGTGTTCTTCGGTTCGATTATTAAACGGATTAGAAAATTTTGATTCTGATCGATCTCTGCAATTCATCGGTTTTGAACAGTAAATTAGCCTCTCTTTTTTTTGAAGTGGAAATTAGCCTTTTTTATATTAATAAAATAGTCGTTTGGCTTTGGCATGTCGATTTTTGAGAGCGACAAGGGATTGAGGCCGAAGATGCCTGTTAACTGTGAAGGCGCTACTCTTCCAACGGAGAAAGGACGCCGCATTGTTACCTGGACTATCGAGGTTCTGCTCTCTCTAGTTTCTTCCTTCTCTATCTCCTTCCCCAATCGATCTTTGTTCATGCTTTTAATCTCTTTGCTGAGCTTTAGTACGAATTTTGTAGGAAGATGATGTACTTCGAGAGCAAATAAGCATCCATGGATCAGAGAAGTGCGAATTTTATTTTCTAGCTTTGTATTGCGTTTTTTATTGTTTATGATCCGAATTTTAAGGGCTGATAAGTGCTTACGTGTTCTCTGCAGGTGGTCGATTATTGCAGCGAAATTCAAGGACAAAACAGCAAGACAGTGTAGAAGAAGGTGAATTGAAAGTCTGTCTTTGCTGTTTCCGATGCATTACCGATTTCATTTTGATATGATACATTTCTTTTGGCAGATGGTGCACCTATCTAAATTCCGATTTCAAAAAAGGAAGTTGGTCCCCGGAGGAAGACACGCTGTTATGCGAGGTAATTGCTGAGCAGTAGATGGTGTATTAATAATTGAACTTGCAACAGATGGTGCATTATTTTTCAGCTCCCCTTAAAACCTTGCATTAAACTTATTTGAAAAAGAAGCACCCTTGTTTTGAGCAACATGTTCCTGAAATTCTGGATATGTGTGCAAAATTTTCTGCTTCAAGTAGTCAAAATGAAGCAAAATAAAATAAAACTTGTGCAAGCTTTTGAGGTATCAAGGCTAGTGTTCTGAAGCTTTATATTATATATGGTTCACAATATTGCAGGCTCAAAAGATATTTGGCAACAGATGGACCGAGATAGCGAAGGTGGTCTCGGGCCGGTAAGTCTAATTTTCCTTGTAGCAACTGTAATCTGTCCTGTATATGCTTTTGGAATCAAAAAGATATGACTGAGGCGTCGACGCTTGTCTTTTGAAATGATTGCGCAGGACGGATAATGCTGTGAAAAACCGATTCACCACATTATGCAAGAAAAGAGCCGTGGATGAAGCCTTGAATAAGGAGAATAGTGCAACATACATAAATACAAACAACAAAAGACCCATAGCGGACAGTAATGTATTTCACTCTCAAGGCTCATTACTTGTTGCATCTCCCCTTGAGAAAACAAGGTACTTCATTGCACATGTCTGTTTAGTAATCAATTAAATTTTGGCAACCTTAGATGATGATATTTACCTGTTTTTCTCCATCAAGGTTTGATCATGCCTCTAATCTCCTGGAAAATTGCAACATTGGGAGTGTATCAGATACAGACAGCATCATAGGAAACCTGCAGCCACAACCCCCATTTGCAGTATTAACTGAAAATAGAGATAGGATTGACACACTGCATTGTCAGCATCAAGTCACTATTCCAGAGGAATTGATTGATGGTAATCTTTTTAATCTGTATAGTAAAGCGCTGTTTCTTTCTGTTATGCATTGTGCATTGAGGAAACTTTGATCTGGGTCTGGCTCACCACTAGTTTGATAGTAAAGACCACAAGGGTGAGCTGTAATTATATCCCTGAAGTCAATGGAGCAATCTCATAGGCGATCATACGTAGATTTCCAAATCATCTCCTTGTTCGCCCAAACTAGTCTATTCTTATATGCCTGTCAGCATAAATGCAGATGAAGAGAACCTTACCAGTTAAATTTACTGCTTGCAGGAAATGTAAAGTATGAGGGATTTTTGAAGAAGGATGATCCAAAGATACTTGCTTTGAAGCAGCAAGCCGAGCTGCTCAGTTCTCTTGCTGTGAAAGTAAGTACTGAGAACACAGTGCATGGTTTGGAGAATGCGTGGAAGGTATCAACTGGATTGTTTTATCTTTTTGCATTTTCATAGAATGACCAAGGGTACAATTAGCAGATGGAAATTGGAAAGACAATAGATAACCTCAAAATTTGCTGCTATGATTTACATACAAATAATCACAAATAAGTGTCTGAATGTTATTGAACTTTACTACTGTACTAAATTACACTATGAACGAGGGTTCTGTACATTTTCTAATAGTTACAACACTCCGTAGCTTGACTCTATCCCTGCTGAGCAACACAAGTCATGAAGCAAATTAAGAGCTTTTCACAATGCTCATTAACCTTTTTCAGGTTCTTGATAATTTTCTTAATGATAGCAAAGACCATGAGGTGCCTAAGTGCAACATCTCTGATGTGGATTTGCATCTTGACCAATTCAAAGATTTGGTAGAATTGAATTGTTGCAATACAGAAAATCAACCGTCTCAAGGGTAAGAATCTATAATAGAGAAATTGTTGGAGTCCATCCATATAACCAATAATTCATACAATCTTATCAAGTGCTAAGATTTCACAGGCAACCCGATCTTTATGATTCTCCGAGCAGCTCTGATTACAGTACAGGGTCAACCATTGTGTCCACCAATTCCAGCGAGCAAATAGAACAAACTCAATCTGAGGATGCTGGGGCAGGGTTACAAAATATTGGTACAAGAGGTGAGGATGACATTGGTTCTCTGCTTAACACTTGTTATCTTAAATTCAAACATTTACAAAACCAATGACATGTTATGAGGGAGTATCGAAATAAGTGTGATTTTATGATCATTATTATTTGTTGTATATACATGGTGCTGATTTGCTCACTATTACAGATGAGATCTTATTACCCTGTGCTGATGAAGTAACCAATGCTGGAGATGTTTCAGCATTGTCAGCTACAGAGTTCAGCTCCCCTCAAGTAACTCCCTTGTTCAGATCCCTTGCAGCAACTATCCCAAGCCCACGATTTTCTGAAAGTGTAAGTAATCTTTGTTCGTTATGTTCTTCTAATTTCAATTATATACTGTATTTAACAACACTGCATCTTCTTTGAAATGTTGTATGCCTTTCTAATGACCATTTTTGCATTTTAGGAGAGGCACTTTCTCATGAAAAAACTCGGAATTGAGTCCCCAACCAGTAGCAGGATTAATCCTTCACAGCCTCCACCTTGTAGAAGGGCCCTTGTTCATACCTTATAACAAAATGTCTCTCTTAACCATACCATCCTATGGACAAATATATATCATTTCATCCTTTTGTGCTCAACACAGGGATACCCGGACAGTATGTTGATTTGTTCAGAAGTCATTTCAGAATTGAAGCCAAATCAGCCTAACGATTCTGGAGAGGCTTGCCAGATTTAAGATGCCCAGAACGACCATCCAGAATGCTGTGTTGCATCTTACAAGCATTCTAGCCTTCATGTGTGGGCCAGTCATGTGGTCTGCGTTTCTCGGTTGTGATTCTTTTGGTCCATCTTACGGGATCTGAATTGGGTATTTGGTTTCCCAGCCAATGTCTCTATTTTCTCGTGCACTGTCAATTGTACATGATCAACAAAGGAAGACCCAGTTCTCTTACATTAGACCATAAGAGTGATATACATGGGCAAATTGCCTGTCTAAACAGATACATAAAAACAAAGGATTAACCAAGTGGATTTTGGGATCCTTTTTGTTCTTCAATATTGTGTCTAAGCGTCCGAAGGTATATAATAACTGAACTTTATTTATATTTATAATCTGTCTTTGTAACCGGTAACTCTGAATGATTGGAGTGAAGTTTTGGTTATAGATTTTGTGCGAGCAGACATGGATGGATATTCCCTATGTCATCCTCCACATTTCACAATTTTAGGTATTGTATGAGACAATTAATCATCCTAAGTAGACAAATAAATTGGATCAGGGCCCAAGACAATTCATCTATAACAGGTTCTTATCAATATATGGTTTTATACTACCTCCGTTCGAAAAAACTTGACGTTTTACTATTCACGCACGCTTTTTTAGGAGATAAAAACTATATAAAATATCTAGTTTTTTAAATAATTTTTTTAACAATTTTGTAGTTATTATTAACAAGTACAAACTTGTTAAATTTTTTTCAAAAAAAATGAATATTTTATATAATTTTTATCATTCTAAAAAAGCGTGCGTGAATAGTAAATGACAAGTTTTGCCGAACGGAGGTAGTATATAAGATGATTATTATAGATAGTTTTATCCATAATAGGTTTTAGATAAGATATGTTTTATCTATATCTAGGTTTATCTATAGGAGGATCTATTTATAGGGATTTCTCAATTATCAATAGAGGGATGTAGGGTTGAATTAAGGAGTGCTTGTGTCTCCATCTAAACATCACAATAATAATAATAAAAACCCTAGCTGCAAAGAGACTTTCTCTACAAGGTGTTTTGCACGGTTCTTGCCATAATACGAAAATCATTTGGGTTTCATTATTTTTTCATTCTCTTTCTCTTTAATGATATTCACTCGAGAAAATTCACAACAATTGATATTAGATCGCTAGGTTAGATGATGACATCCGGTTCGAAATTCGAGGTTTCCCATTTCGATGGAACTGGATATTTCGGTCTTTGCCAATGGCGAGTGAAGGGTCTCCTTACGTGGCAGGGTATGTTGAAGGGATTGAAAGAAACAGAACTTGATTCGTTGAAAGATGATGAATGGGAAAAGATACAAGAGAAGGCAATATTGAGTATACGACTTTGTCGGACGAATAAACTGATCTACCATGTGATTGACATGGAGTCTTTGAAGAAGATTCTGGTTCAATCAGGGAAGAGATATATCTCAAAGTGTTTGTCTAACAAGCTATACTTGTATCTGCTGCAAGGTTGTCAAGATGGAAGATGGTGGAGGGTACTGGACTCTGGTGAGGCATGCCACCAGGAGGAAGTTCAAGCAGTGCTACTTGGATTTGATCGACAACAATTGATAAGATTCAAGTGAGGAGCCCTACGAACTGTAGAATAGGAGGACTTGGAGCAGACAAGGTCCTGAAGTTGTTTCTGCTCATTGTTATAGATAGATTATTTGTCTAGGTAGAGATTTTTGTATGAGACAATTAATCGTCCTAGATAGAGAGATAAATTAGATTGGGGTCCAAGACAATTTATCTATAACAGGTTTTATCCATATCTTATTTTAATTATAGGATCATTATTATAGATGATTTATCCACAATAAGTTCTAGATAAGATATGTTTTATCTATATTTAGGTTTATCTATAGGAGATTCTACCTATAAGAATTTCTATATTATAAATAGAGGGATGTATGGTTAAATTAAGGAATGCATCTATCAAAACATCACAATAATAACAAACCCTAGCTCTAGAGACACTTTTTCAAAAGAGGGTGTTCTACGCAGTTCTTGCCAGAACACGAAAATCATTTGTATCCCACTGTTCCTTGATTCTCTCTCTTTAATGATATTCACTCGCGGAAATTCACAACAATTGATATTAGAGCGCCAAGTTAGATGATGATATCCAGTGTGAAATTCAAGATTCCCCGTTTCGATGGCATTGGAGATTTCAGTCTTTGGCTATGGTGAGTGAAAGGGTCTCCTTACGTGGTAGGGGATGTTGAAGGGATCGAAAAAGATGAAACTTGATTCGTTGAAAGATGATGAATTGGAGAAGATACAAGAGAAGGAAACGTCGGGTATACAACTTTGTTAAACAAATAAAGTGATCTGACATGTGATTGACATGAAGGCTTTGAAGAAGAATCGGGTTCAACCGGAGAAGAGGTATATGTCAAAGTGTTTGTCCAATAAGTTGTACTTGTATTTGCTGCAAGGTTGTCAAGATAGAAGATGCTAGCGGGTACCAGACTCTAGGAGAAAGGTCAAGCAATGCTACTTGGACTTGATCGACATCAATTAATAAGATTCAAGTGAGGAGCCCCAAGGAGCAAAGAACAGGAGGACATAGAGTAGATGAATGGGATTTAATCGTTGGTTTCCCATCAAAAGAGATTCTCACACCAAAAGCTCGTATAGCCACAAGTGTGGGGTCAAATCAACATGGTGCTCTATGACCTCCAATGTAATTTAGACGCTATCAAGTAACAAAAGTGTGAACAAGTGAAATCTTTAAGTTTGCAAAAGTAAGAAAGCATAAAGTGAACAATTTGGAATCAAATCAAGAGAGAAAAATGTTCCACCTATACATTCTTCGACATTGGTTGACTTATTGGTCCTTGAATCAAACTCAAGTTGTTATCTTTTTTTTTTTAACATATTCCTCCCATCTTAGTTTATAAAGATTAAAGCACAACGAGTAAAATAACCCCTTACACCTCTATGCAATTGATAATGCATGATTTATATAGGCATTTTGAGTCATGCTTAAGTCATTTAGGTTGCATTTAGACATGTTTTTAGAATAAAGTGCATTCACTGACTCTTAAGTTGCAAAGTTCAAAATATACACGTTTTATGTCCATTTATGTAGATTCTCATAATCGAGCTAAAGAAGAAGAGGAAAGCTACACTCTAGAACCATAGAAGTCTAAGAAGAGCCAAGGAAGAAGACGAGAGAAAAAGCAGACAAGCCAAGACAAGAAGAAAAAAGAAAGAAAGAAGACGTTTGCAGAGGTGGCACCTGCGACCCATCAGCGGCACTCGCAGATCCATCCGCACCCGCAGGGGACTTCGGCACCCGCTGTGTCGGCACCCGGCACTGAGCACTGGCACCCGCCGATCCCATATCTCAACAGAATCTCTTCGTCCGAATCTGGCCCATTGGGCTTTGCTTCTACCTTAAGTTGGCCGACTCCTAGGGTTTCCTAAGCCTATAAATACAGCTCTCCTCTTAGCCATTTGACACACATCTCACACACCAATTCACTCTATTTCTCTCTTTTCCCTTTTCGTCATTTACGGAAGCCATGCTCGACTAAACCTTTTCTATAGTTTTGTTTATATTCTATTCATTGGTTAAGGACATATGAGGGTTGTTTGAATACTATTTTATAGTTTATATTTGGTTTATGCATATTTGGTTATTCATTACTCTTGTTCATTACATGTTTTTACTAGGAGAGATAAACAACATGCTAAGTGATTATAGCTAAACCCGTTATTGCGGGCCTTAATCCGACAAAGTAGCAAACATATTTTGATGAACAGGTTGGAATTCATGCCTATGAAAGAGTAATGACATGTAATTGATTGTTAATTCTTAGCGGATGCGATTGATGGGTTGACAACCAGATGATAAGTCGAATATACGGGAATTACATAAATTATATGCTTATGTGATTAGGGACTTATTGCTTCTCGAACCCCATGTAAGTGTTTAGGGAGTAGATAGTGATCGAATCAGGAAGCTATACAACTCTGTGCATAAACCAACACTAAGATAGCCAAGCACAACCAAACAACCTGATGATCATGAAGTTACCAATGTTGCGATTATAATTAAAGCTATATTATCATTATATTATTATCTCTTGTTTAAATTATTATTACTACTAATGCGCCTTTCACTCATACTATTGCTATTGTTACTATTTGCTTACTTATTGGTGATGCGTATGATCGTAGTGATATCATTGTCCCTAGCCCCAAATGCAATTTATAATCCCAACTTATCAAACTAATAAATTAGTATAGTGAATAAGTAGGAGTCGAACCCACAAGGAAAATTGCTTGCGTATCTAATGCTGAATTCAAAGTAAACAGGAATAATTTAGAGATGAATAAAGTGAAACAAGTAAAGTAAAAGAAAGTAACGATTGCAAAGGTGTTACCAATATGATGAAATCGCTTCACTTGTAATTCTCAACAGTGGTTGGGTATCATGATCCTTGGTTTGATTTCATTGTCATCCTAATGCAATGAAATTGTCATCAATGTACTTATTCCTATTTTGATTTTAATAGATTGACAACCTTTACATGCTAACCAATATCTTACACTATATGCAAACTAGCTGGATTCTTAAACACAAAGTCCCAAAATACTTGGCAAGTTGATAATATTAGTCTTCCTAGGCAATAAGATTGTCAAATGTGTCACTTCCCTTAACATTAATCTCGAAGGAATTAATATTTAACCAATTTTCATTATCCTGCATAGCCAATTGATGCTTTCACGAAATCAATTACCTATTGCTTGCTACTTAGGATTAACTGTTCTCACAAAATCATTAATTGCTAGCATGCATGCAAATCCTATCGAGATGATCAATCAAGAGAGAATATATGCAAACAGGAATTATGAGCACAAGGACAATGAAATAACTAATGAATAACAACTGAAATGAAAACCTCACAATTCAACCAACCATGTCTTCTAATCACAAGCGAAACTATGAGTTTAGCAACTTATAATCTAACAAAACTATAAATCTGAATTGAGAGTTCTTTTTTTTCTCCTCTATCTTTTCTATATTATCGGCCTATATGGCTATATATGATAGGAGTTGACCTTATTAACTATAGAAAGTAAAATAATAATAAACTAATAGAATATAAACTGGACGAAATCGGGTTTATTAATACTGCGAAACCGGTAGGTGCTGGTGTAATAGCGGCAGGCGCCGCTACTCTGACTCCGCGATTTCTCTTGTTATCTTCTATTGTCTTCTCCTTGTATCCCTTGATGATCTTTCTTTGCCTCCTTTAAACTACAAGTCAGTGTCTTCTCAGCATCTTAAACTTCTCATCAAGCTCGGATTATAAAACTGCATAATAAACACAAACTAGCATAGATTTCGAACTCGAATGCCTACATAGATAATAATGTGAATTAACTATAAAACATGCAATAAACCTATCTAAATGCAACTGAAACTATCTATATTGCCTATACAAAATATGCATTATCGAATTCCCCCACACTTAAGTTCTTGCTTGTCCTCAAGCAAATGAAGAATAAACATAAACCAATGCATCCCATAGGAGATCCTTCATAACTCAACCATACCAAAAAGCAACATCAAAGCAAGTGTAAACGTGAATAAAGCAAACAAACACCCTAGCATGTATATGAATGATTAAGTAGCCCGCATACTTATTAATCCAACCTCATAAGGAGGAATGTGTTTCTCTTGCTCTCATGTGTTTGGGCTTTAAGCATGACACTCAACTCAATTCTACATGCAAACATCAAATCTTAAATATTGACACTTATATAACAAAATCTCCACCGGATACATCAAAGTAATATAAGTAACATCAAGAGGACTTTTGCTCAATGGAAGACATAAAAGAAGACTCCATTCAGCGGGGTTGTAATGGGACTTGGTAAGAAAATAAGGCAAGAAATTATTTTGGTCATATGGTGTTTTCAATTCCGGGAACTATGATTTCTAAAACTTCCAACATAACTCGGAACAACTCACAAGTACATCAAGCTCTCATAGAATATCAACTATAAAAAAATAACAACTTCTCTATATCAATAACATAAACTCTCAAAACAAACTTTCAACCAAACATTTATCTAACTCTCATATGCAAAAACAATAAACAAGGCTCTTTATTCTCTTTTTTTTTAAAAAAAAAAATTCTTTCATTTTTTTCGGCAATTTTCCTTTTTTTTTAACTTCTTTTGAGCCATATGCATGAAATACAATATGAGGAACATAATCATATAACACTACATTTTTTCTTGAAACCTCTCAACATAAGAACTCACTTTAGCTTTTCCCTTTCAACTAAAAAAGATCATTCCATAACCAACTCTAAATCCTAATTTCCGGATGAGTAAGGCTTATCGTAGGCTTGGAACACATGAATTTTGCGGAGCTACAAAGAAATAGGCTAAAGGCTCAAATCCAACCCTAATACTTATAAATTCAGAATCAAAGTCTTTGTAAAAATTTGCGCCACGTGTCCAGCGCCTTCCTTGTGGTAGATGGAACAGCGGGGCCTGTCTTTTGACCAAATGCAGTGGTGGTCCTTATGAGCAAGCAATTCTTCTATGAGCAAAGTTAAGAATCACAATTTTCAGCCTCTCTCATCCCACGTTCTCCTTCAACTGCCTGCCAATCAGTTAAGTTTCAACGGCACGTTCTTCCCCAAATACTAGGATATGGCATAACTTCTTCTAATTGAAGCAATTGCTGGCAAATTAACATGCCACCCTCGCCAATTTCGGGAATCGATCAAAGGAGTGCGGTGAAATTGGAGGCGATGGTGGACATCGTTGGTTGTTCTGGGCTTTTCCGTTAAGCAAGGGATGAATCTGTGATGGGGGCAATGAAATTTGAGGGAGGGAGAGGAGATTGAGGGGCTGCCCATCGGCGGTTGATGGCAGCGTGGAGAGGTGCGGTGGTGGCGAAGGGAGGATTAGGGTTCACATGGTGTTGGTGGAGTTTGTCGGGGGTCTGGGTGCGAGAGAGGGTCGAGTTGGTGCATCAGAGGGAGGTCAAGTCGGAAAGAATAAGTGGAGGAGGATGGGGACTATTTTTGAAGAGAAGCCAGTCAACACCGGAAAGAATAAGTCGAAACCGTACCTTCCCCATTTCCTCCCCTGTTTGTCGAGTACCCCCACTCCTCGAGCCATCCCCTTTATTCTCCCTCCTTCCACCTGAGTCACCAGGAGCAGCAGCCCTCGACGCCACCTTGGAGCCATCAGAAGCCACAGCAGCAGCTAGGAGAGCCCCCGGAGCCCAAGCGCAGCCCCCGACATCGCTTTCCCCTGTTTTGGTTTTCGAACGGTAAGGGCTCGATTTCTCGCTCCTTCCTCTTCCTTTCACCCCCAAACACAATAAAGCTTCTCCTTTAACATCCTCTAACCTTCCTAGGCTGATATCGATCGAAGAACCATCCTCCAACGAGCTCGAAGGACCTCCGGCGAGTTGAATCGAAGCCCGAAGATTCCGGAACCTCTCGGTGAGCCTATTTATTTCCTCCTTCTTCCCCCTGTACGTGTGTGAATATGGGTGTCGGTGTCGTGGCCCCGTCGAATCCGGAAATCGTCACCGGCGAGCTCCCTTCCTCCTCCCCTTCTTCCGGTTTCGAATGCAACAGCCTGGGGAGATGGAAATGGAGATGAACAGTGCTCCTTTCCTCTCTCCCCATTTCCTTTAACGTGGGCCCCTTGCCACCTCACCGCCACATCACCTCCCTGGGGCCCCCACTCTTTTTTTTACTCCGGATTTTAAAAGGATGGAAGATAGAAATGGCTATTTGGGCCTAATTTTCTTGGGCCAGAAATTGTGTGTTAAATGAAATAAAAGATTGGGCCTATTTTATCAAAATAGATTGGGCATTCTTCACAAATTAGTTCGGTTTTGGGTAAAAATAAGATAAAGGCTCGGTTTTGGTATTTAGTAAACTAAGGAGGGTCGGTTTGGGTATTTTACAAAATAAAGGGGTCGGTTTGGTAACTAAGAATGGTTGATTTTATTAAATGGAAATGGTTGGGATTTTAAAGGATTTGGAAATATTTTATGGAAGTGTAATAAATGGTATTTAAAATAAAGGGGTCGGTATGAAGCGACCTTGCCTCATGTTTTGATTTTGAATTTGCATTATATAGCTTTCAAGAGTTGAGCAATCTGGAGATTTTGGATAGTGAATCCTTGCAAGTTACTCACTCGTGTACTTGATCTTATAGTTGATTGATGTTAGGAATAACATGAAATGTTGTGATTTATCAAAAGGGAGCGAATTCTTGTGTTAATTCTAATTGCTTGATCTCGTTCGTAAGCTGTGATTCAAACAAGCTCCATTAAAATGGAAAACATGCAAACAAAGTCATCTTTCCACTCTGTTCCATTTCTATCTGTCATTGATGCTAAAACATGAACCATATTCTTATAACATGATGTGCTGGCTACTTGTGTATTTACATTTGGTTTGATAAATATTACCGTTAAATATGTTCTTGAATTTCTCTGCACTTCTTGATTAGTATTTGTTGGGGAATCCATTGGCAGGCCAAAAGCGTGTGCTAATCTAAATGGATAACATCGCAGAGTGTTTAGAGAAAGCTTATCGGAAGTTTGTTGCTGCCACCACCAGTGTCCTTGAAGTAAAGTAGGTTTCAAGGGGTCATAAAACACCAGCGATAGATGCAACCTTGGAAAACTTCAAGCAGAGATGGGAATTTTTCAGAGTGGCTTGTGATCAAGGATAGGAGTTTGTGGAATCAGTGAAGTAAAGGGATCAGTGTGTTTGGTGGATGAGGCAACTGGGTCTTCTACGACCGGGAAGCTTCGGACTACGAGTCTGGTGGCTTGTGATTGAACTATAGCATGGTTCTGGAGCTATATATACACTTTGAGAAAGTGTATGTCTGTTCTTTTTATCGTGGAATTTCAACTATCAGAGAAGAATAATAATGTTTAAATATGTAATTTTCTTCTTTAAGATAGTCTACAAATGTATGTCTTCTGGTCCCTGGAGCTATATATAGACGTACTTGGTCTAAAGGTTATTTCAGTACTCTCCAAACCTGTAATTTGAAGCTATTAAGTTGATAGTTTTTTGTACTATTGTCTGAATTAATTACAAGTTTAAAACAATGGTATAATTCTTATTGCTACCATTTTTTTTTGTATGATATCCCAAATAAGATATATTACCCCAATCTTCAAGGTCTAATGATCAAGCTACTTAAATAGTGTTAAGGAAAATGTGTATAAAATTGAAAGAGAAAGTCAACGTGTAAAGTGTAAATCAAATTGGGTTATTTTGTTCAATTGGTTCTTATGGCCATGAAAATACACACTACCTTAAAATTGAGAAAAACATAAATCATTCATTTTATTCAGACTTATTCACAAGCATGGTGTGAAATATATTATGACGATGAAAATTAGGTTTCAATGTTAAATATATATAATAGGAATAACAACTACCAAAAATAAAAATATCTAAAAAGAATAGTCTATTAGAGGGAAAAATGGAGTAATTGGGCTCCGATAAAAATACACACGACCTTAAAACACGTAAAAACATAAATCGTTCATTTTCTGCATCTCATTTTACAAGTATGGTGTGAAATCTATTATGGATTTATGGTTATGAAAATTGATTTTCAATATTAAATATAATGAAAAAAAAAACCAAAAATATTCAATACTCAACCCATCATATATTTAAGCCTGGAGATTTGATAAGGGTTCCAAGATATTTTCGATGGAGTATTTTTTAGGCAAAATATTTAGATAGTAATGCATAAATTGTTTACTCCATTGATGAAATTTGTGAAATTGAAGATTATAAATTATTGATCAAATTTCATCATCAGATATTGATGTTATTCAAGTGAAATAGAAGGTTATAAATTGTGGTTTGATGGGTTTAATCATTGCCCACGAGGTGTTCGATGAAATGCATCAAAATATTTAATATTTCAAATATGGAATTGTATTTAAAATTAATTTTTAAAGTGGGTTGTATTGAAATTGATTTATAATTTAGATTAATTTTAGAGGTATAATATTTTTTTAATGTTTTGGCCTCTTAGGATTTATACACTAAAACATAAAGTAACTTTTTCTAATTAAGGGTCTAAGACATTATAAAAAACACACACTAAATATAATTTTTTATTCTTTAGCTATATAAGGTTTATATATTTACACTTAGGGCAAATTGCAGAAAACCACCCTTTAAATAGGGTGTTTTGCGTGAAACCACCCCTTAAAACAAAAATTGCAGAAAACCACCCTTTAAAACCGTTTTCTTTGCAAAGTCACACCCATCACCAAATTTCCGTTAATTGAATATTAAAGTGCGTGAAAATAAATTATATCGGTTGTTTTTATTATTATTTTACTTTATCCAATCAGTATTAATTAATTTTTACCTTTTTAACATGTTTTTTCAAAAGTAATTTTTTATATAAAATATCATTTTTATATATAATTTCACACTTAATAGTAACAACACTATAAAAATAGATATAATTGATGTTTTATATATTTTAAAAAGTGTATATTACTAAAGGGATACTTGATGAAAATAAAATTTTAAAAAATGATATTTCATATAGTTTTTATTATTCTAAAAATATGTTCACTATTCCACATACATTTTTAGAATAATAAAAACTATATGAAACATTATTTTTTAAAAATATTTTTTTCTTCAAGTAGCCCTAGTATTACATTTTTATATGTATAAAACATAAATTACATATCAATTTTTTATAGGGTTTTTTCGTAAGTATGAAATTATTTTTTAAAAAAAAAATATTTTTTTGATATTTTATAGTGTTTTTTGCTTTTGAAAAAAGGTCAAAAAGTTAAATATCAACTAATACCAATTGAATTGAGTAAACTAAAAATAAAAATAAGGGGTATAATTGCATTTCCACACAGTTTAACATTTAATTAACGAAAATTGGGTGATGGGTGTGACTTTGCAAAGAAAACTATTTTAACGGGTGGTTTTCTGCAATTTTCATTTTAAGGGGTGGTTTTTCGCAAAATACCCTATTTAAAGGGTGGTTTTCTGCAATTTTGCCTTACACTTAACATATCTTTATCAAATCAGTTTATAATTTTGACCAATTTAAAAGATGTAACATGTCATGTAATAGATAAAGTATCATAGAGGGTCCAAACTCAATTTTCTTAAGCAAAAAATGGTAAAGTTTCTTTTATTTGCCTTCAATTAGGATGGATGTTAGGAGAAGCATGGAAGTGACTGATTTAATATTCTTTGTCAAATTTGAATTATCAATCATCTCAAGAAAAGAAATTTTCAAAGAACAGCATCACAAGAAACATCGGTAATATGTTAGTAGAAAATTGACATGTCGAATATTTTGTTTAATACGTCAAACTCAACCGAAAATATTATGAAAAAACCCGAACAAGGTTCGGGAAAAGAACTAGTTGGCTTGAAAATAAAGAAATAATATAAGGTAGGTATGGATAAATATAGGCTAAAAGGTAATTGCCTCTATCATATGCAACTCATAAGCAATGATCATGTATACAAATCGATCTCAATAATAAATAAACATATCAATACTCAGAGATAAATGCATAAGAAGAGTAATTCACACAACAAAAGCAAAAGGATATAAATATAATCCTTATATAAGGCCAAAAATTCTCACTGGGACAATAATTTATTGGATCTCAATTATGCATAGGAACTTAGATCATACATGCTCAATTACATATGTCAAACCATGTCTCACATTAAAAATCAACACATAAAGATAAAGTCAAATCATCCAGAACTCCATGGGATTTATATGATCATGTACAAATATAGAGGACATAGTAAGCTAGATGGGTATTTGAATAACACATATGTATGCAATGCATGATATTTTTGAATTTTTTTGACATTTTATATTTTTTTCATTTTTGACATTTAATACATAAACATGATGTATGACAATCAAAATTAAAACTGTAAAAAGTAAACTAAAACTTAAACATAACTGAAACATGAAATTGACATCATAAATATGAACTAAACTAAACTGAAATTATAAATTCTAAATCTAAACTCTAAATCTCTTCCCCCGCACTTAAATGTTGCATTGTCCTCAATGCAAAAACACAAAGAATCAATGAAATAAACTCGGGTGAAGGAAGGGATCACTAACCAATTACTAGGCGGGTAAACGTTGGAATCCCGACAGCTGACGTAACTTAGGAAGGATAGTTTCCAGGTTAATCAGAATTTCAATCATTCGGTTAGAGATGTGCAGTAGGTCAGATGTCTTCTTCCTTTCTAACTTTGTGAGGCGGCATTCAAATTCATTTAAATATCATAGAAATCATCAAGTATTGCAGCATTCTGAGGCATTGCAACATCATTAAGGCCTTTGTCTTGAATCTCCATTTCTACCTGGTCAACCTTCTCTGCTGAATCTTCTGACTCTGTCTCTTCCTTGTCTGAAGGGATCTCATGAGACATAAGCAACTCATCATGATCGAGTTTGAAATAAGCAATTTTAAAGCATATGGGCAACTCCAGAGGAAGATGCAGATGTTGTTCACCATGTTCTCTTGCCATCCATCTGAAACGCTCTTTCGAAAGAGGAGACCAAAACTTCTCAATGATGGCAGACCAAGTTAATGCAGCAATGTCATACTCGTGATTAGCACACAACAGCTACATCTCAATCAAATCAACCCCAACATGATGAGCAATAAGAGATATCAATCCTCCAAAAAAAATATTGCGATCAACACGTTGATATGCAGTGCAGAGTATGTCGGTGCAACTCTCCAAGAACAATTGAACCCAATCTGGAGTCCTTGTGGCTTCAGGAGTCAAACAATAAGTCCAAGCCCAGCCCCTCATAGACACCATAGATGGATCAACCAACCCAAAGAATGCAGGGCCAAATAGCCTATGACACAATCGCATTATAGGATGAGAGATCATATAATCAAAGTATTCTGCTTCTTTCCCAGAAGGCCATCTAGTAGCTGCAACCTATGTTTCATCTGCAGGGGGATCTACCAATGGATTCAACAAAGATTTAGATCACTTCTTGGTGATACCAGAAGCTTGAGATATCAAGTCTGAGATCACCAAAAACTCCTTCCCTCTCATGCAGTAACAAATATCCTTATTAGAGCAAAAATCCAGCTTAACTAAGAATTCACGCATCAATGCAGGATAGGTAGGGGCGCTGAACTCAACAAAATCTCCCAATCCTCCCTTTTCAAGGAGTGTAGAAACATGATCCAACAACCCAAGGCGATGCAACATCTCCACATCAAAGAATATAGTTGAAACGTACTTTCCGTTCCCAAGATTGATCCAACGATCTTCTTGCTCTTCCGTTGGATATGCAGACTTTGCCATATTGGGGGACAGTAGTCATGATTCACAATAAAGGAGCAAGATCAACAAAATCAACACAAAACAAACAAAAAAACCTCTGTCTACAATAGCGGTGGGTGTCGGTTAAGGAGTGGTGGGTGCCGGTGGTGATAGGACACGAAAATTTGAATTTCAACGTCATTTTTTGGACGTCAAAATTCCTTCCAATTGTTTCCTTTCTACACAAAACATAATTCCAAAGCCTTCTTGAGTAAAAAAGATGGATATGGTGGTGAAAAAGATAGAATTTGGTGGGGGGTTTGTGGATTGAATTTGAATTTGGTGGATGATGGGTAAAAGTGGATGAAATTGGGACTTGAAGGAATTGAGGTGAAAGGATGATGGTGAATCATAAAATTTAGGCTTTTTTGTAGAAATTCAAGGTTTAGAGTGATGAAATTTTGGATTTGAGTAGGAGGGTTTTTAGGGTTTATGTGTTTGCTTGAGTCAAAAGTTTGAAGAAGGGTACGCAAAAGATAGAAGATGGTTATTTATATGGAAGGTGTGTGGTATAAAAGATAAAAGATAAATATAATAGTGGTCTCAACAATTTTCCTTCTCGAAAGACAATTTGGACGTTGCATAGAAAAAGCGACGAGCGCCGGTATAGAAGCGGCAGGCGCCCGTTTTATTGTTTCGCAAAACTTTATTTCTTTTCTCCGTTCAAACTTTCCTACAAGTTATTTCTTGCAAGAGATATTTCAATAATACAACAAAACACTTCTCCTACTTTATTGAAGTGAAACTAATGCAAAAATATCAAAGAAATCTAACTAATTACCTTGGGTTGCCTCCCAAGAAGCGCATTTGGTTCACATCATCGGCTCGACGTGGTACTGTTTGTTAGTTTTAGGTAATGTTGTTTTATGGGTTGAAGGTAAATTCGGTTCTTGTAGATCCTTACGAATAATCAAGACGATTTGAGTAGACCCAAAAAGGGTTATCTTATGGGTAGACCTTGAAAGGTAATCCCGAGGGAGTAGACCAAAAAGGCAATCTCCACCAAATTCTTTTAGGCGTCAAAATTAAGTGTTTAAGCCCTTTAGAAAAGATATATAAAATGTCTTGGATAATTGCCAACGAGTCACTCAAATAAATCGAGTTTTCCTTCAACGTTTATGGCCCCTATTTATGCCAAAGGGTTGCACTACAATAACGTTGTGGGATAAAACGTTTCCTATACAATAAAAGGGTGGCATCCTATTTCATTATTGCATATATACATACCTTGTTTGTGTTTCAAGTGTTTGTTTTTCCGGTTGAGAGAACTATCGAAAAACTCATGCCTTTCCAAGTGGATGGCAAAGGCCTTTTATAGGCAAAATGGGGTGGTAGTTTTGGGTGGTTATGGGTAGTTATTGGTGGTTATGATAGTTATGGTGGTTGGGCGGTTACCACCCAATAACTACCCCAAACGATGGCCCAATAAAAGCCCAATAAGAACCGGCCCAATTTAGGACAAGCTAGCATGACGGAGCTAGCATGGTGGAGCTAGGTCACTCATAAAATATAAAATGTGTGTGACATTTATACAAAGCCGAGTGTAGCTACCATGCATCTAAAATGACTAAGCTAAAGCTTCAATGAAGCTAAAACCCTAATCAAGCTCAAAATTAGAGCTAGGTCATTTTTGGACTTCCAAAGCTCGGTTAGCTCTCAAATTTTGCATCAATGATTTAGAGCTTAATATCTTCCTTTAGAAATCATGAGATAGTAGTTTAACTCATTATAAGTGATCAAAACTCGATCATAACCATATCAGATCAAGTGTCGAGCATATCCCTATTGCTTACTTTTATGGAAAGCATTCGAATAAGCTCGAGACCGACTTTGTCGATGTTGAGACTATTGCATGGGTCTTTCCTCATGATTTCATTTCCCCTTAAAATCTTAGAATTACTTAGGGCCGATCACATGAGCCATGCCTCCCGCACACCCTAAGCCCGAGTGATGCTCTTAGTAATTCTCACACTTAACATTTATGATTTCAGACAAATGGATTGATGACTTTTCACAAATCACCAACATTGTTCTTGGCTTAAATTCCTCCACCAGGGTCGCCTATATTTGTCCTTTTCTTGATAAGCGATGGCACCCTTGGAAGATGTAGTACTCTATCCAAGCAGTGATCCAATTCCTTCATTTTCTTCTTTTCCAGGACTAGAACTAGTCCTGGAAGTTGTCCTGAAATCATAAAAACTTCCACACTATTTGGAATTAATTTCTCATAAGGCAAAAGTATGGGGTTTTGTGGATAATTAAAGCTTTCAACATTCATCTTAACCTCTTCTTCTCCTAAGCATGATTGCAATTTGTTAGTAAACTCATAATTCAATAAACGTTTCTCCTTAGGAATTTTTAACAAATTATGAAAATCATTGTTTCAATTAACACTATTAGCACTAGGCATATCCAAATAATTTTCAGGAAAAAGCTTAACAGGATTAAACAAAGAGTACTCTATCTTTCTTCCATCAAACTCCGTTGTCAATAAACCTTCACAACAATCAATCTTTGTCTCCACAAGGAATGGTCTTCCTAGAATTATTAGTGTTTCAGGGGTTCCCTGTTCCATATATAACATAAAGAAATCAGCAGGAAAAATTAAATCATCAACCATAACTAAAACACCTTCAACAATGCCTCTTGGCTTGATCTGAGATCGATCAGCAAGTTGCATTATGAACCCTGTCTCTATCAAAGCATTCAGACCCAAAAACATGTACAAATTATAGGACATCATATTAATTGAAGCTCCTAAATCTAAAATAGCTTGCTTAAATTTAGTATTTCCAATTGCACATGGAATTGTAACCATACCTCGGTCTCAGCACTTTCTAGGCATTCTCTTTTGCAAAATAGCAGAGACATTCTCATTCAAACTTACTTTTTCCTTAGTCTTCATTCTCAATCTACTACCTCTTTATGGTGAATATTTCATTAAAAAATTTAGCATAGCGAGGCACAAACTTAATCAAATTCAAAAGTGGGATGTTTACCTCACAACTGGCAACTGTATCGAGGAAATCTTTCTCATCCTCCCATCTTCTATCTGATCTCAAAGCCTTTGGAAAGGGTGGTTTAGGCATATAATCATCAAGTGACCACTCCTTTAGTAATTGCTTCGAATTTGAATCAGGAAAAACGAACGGCCCAGGAGCTGAAAAAAGCGATGGGCGCCGTTTTTTAGTACGGCGGGCGCCGGTCGTGACAGACGTCTCCTCCGTTGGCTTTTTGCCTTGTTCTTCCACTTCCATTGTAACTTCAGGCTCTTCCTCTATGCTTCCTATAGGATTTTCAACCTCTTTACCTCCTCTAAGGATCATGGCACTCACGTTCTCATTTGGGTTAACTATAACTTTTAAGGGTAGCTTGTCTGAATCCTTAGCTTTCAATTCTCCAATCTGTTGAGCCATTTGACTCAATAGCTTCTCTTGAACACTCATCTTATCCAAAAACAATCTCAAAGTCTATTTCTCATCATCCTGTGAAGAGTTTCTCTAACTGTTCTCAAATTGGCCCCTAGCTTGATAAGGTGCTTGTTGTTGCTGCTGTTGATTCATCCTGCCATTGAAACCATTTTGATAATTTGAATTGTAAAATTTGTTACCAAAGTTTTGGCAAGGTCCATAATCAATAGCATTGACATCAATAACTCCTTTTTAAATAAGCGGGTATCTGTCATTAGAATGGTTTGAGTCTCTACAAACTCCATAGGGTCTAGGCTGGTTATCTGATTCATTTGCAAAGCCATGTTCTTGACTATCACATTGAGCTTATCCAGATCATCTCTGCGATTTTCTCCAGAGCTATCTAGTCTGTCCACTCCTCTAATGCCTTGATGTCTTCCATATTGATTTGAAGCATTGGCTAATTCCTCAAAGATTTGCATTGGTTCCTTAGGTGTCTTGGCTAAGACATCTCCTCCACTTGTGGCATTGATAACACTACGCTCACGATCAAGAAAGCCCTCATAGAGGTAGAGAACTAAGTCATCCTCTAGTATGTCATGCTACGGGCAACTTCCCTTGAGCTTTTTGAACCTCTCAACATACTCATAAAGGCTCTCTGTAGGAGATTGCTCTATGCTCGATAGTTCCTTTTTAAGTTTGCTGAGGTGAGTGGTAGGAAAATATTTCTGGAGGAAAGCTTTCTTCAATCCTACCCAAGTAGTAATGCTCTTTGTTGGTAAGTAGTAGAGCCAATCACTTGCTGCATCTTTTAGAGTAAAAGGGAATACTTTGAGCATTAGTTGATCATCATTCAGGCCTTGATGTCTCAGTCTATCGCAAACACTAGTAAACCCTACGTGATGCTTATTAGGTTCTTCCCCAGACTTTCCATGAAAACTAGGTAAAATATCTTGACCCTTTAAGGAGAGTAGAGAGCCTAATTGCAAGTGGTTGCGAATTCAGATTGGGCTCCTTTAAACTTCATAGGGTCCTTCTTGACAGTGCTTCATTTCCCCCACTACCTTTATTGATAAGGTTATTTTCATTCATTCTTCTCAACCTTGATAAAGATCTTTCAATTTCTGGATAAAAAGGCACAGGAGATGAATTAGTAGAACGGGTCTAGACCATACAGAGTAGTCCAAACCTAAAGAAATCAATAAAAGAACACAAACTGAACGAGAAAGAAATGAAGAAGAAGCTACCTAAACCATTGATTATCCCTGCAACTACAACTGTTATTGATACTACCCAATTTGGAACCCAAGAATAACAAACAACCAATTACAACTATCAATTTCGATCATACCATGCCATTTGAAACCGAAAATCCCCAAAAGCGAAACTTTACCTGGATGCGAGTTGAACAACTGACCACAACCACTCTCTCTTTCCAACCCTAGAAATAGAAACTTTACCTGGATATGGGTTTACTCAGTCTTCTCGCCGGCCACCATCGATTGCCCAGAACAACCCTCTTTCCGACCACAATCAAGCAACGAGGACTACTCTCGACCTCTCCCTTCTCTAGGTTGTTTTTTCTTTTACTATAATTTAGCTATTTAGTATTTATTTAACAGACCCCAAACAGTTTTGGTTAAAATCTAACCGAGGGGCACGACGCAAAAAGAAATCAAAACCTCAGGGTACCACGCAAAATACGCAAAAGTTTCGTACACCGTATAAAATATCCCTTAATTCATGGGCACCATGCGAAATTTCCGTTCATTTTTTTTTTTGGTAAATTCCTTTGGTGGTCTCTAACCTTTAAGGGTTAGCCACTATCGGTCTCTAACCTTTTTAAGTGTTACTTTTAGTCCCTAACCTTTTACATATTGCTACTATTTGGTCCTCCCATCTATTTTCTAGTTAAACTAAACGATAAAATTATTTAATTTTCTAAATAAATCCGAGAAAGATTAGAGAAGGGTTAGGGTTACAAGCAAGGTCGTCCAATGAATTTTAGGGGCCCCGTTCAATATTACCCTAATCTTGAAATATTTGATTTTTTCCGACTTGCTAATTATTAAAAAAATATTTTATGTGTAGTTTTTAACCTATTAAAAAAATGTGTCAACAAGTTAAGCATCCACTATTTTCATACGAATAGATTACTTATTACATTTACCGATCTTTCAAAAACATGTAGCACGTAAATTATGTAAAATAAATATATTCCTTTAAATAAGATAATAAAAAAACGCCCAAGTAAATTTAATATAGGACTTCTTCCTATTAGATTTGAAGTCATATATTTTAACTTTTTAATTGTGTATCAATACATATAGATGTGTGTTATAGTATTTTCACATTAAAAACTCATTCATTGTGTGAAGTTATAATTTACAAATAAAATTTTGAATATATAAGTGGAAAATCTTAAAATATAATAAATTATACTCTAATACAAGAGTTTGTATTAAAATAACAAATAAAAATAGTTAATAAGGAGGCCCAATAACTAAAATAGTTTTTCATTTAGAAAAGGCAATTAGAAAATGTACATTTAATAAAAAGGTTGTCATTTAGTTGGATGGGGGGACCAAATAGTAGCAATATGTAAAAGGTTAGGGACTAAAATTAATACTTAAAAAGGTTAGGGACTGATAGTGGCTAACCCTTAAAGGTTAGGGACTACCAAAGTAATTTACCCTTTTTTTAGGGCAAATTGTGAAAAATAGCATGAACTTTAGGGGTAGTTGCGTTTAATGGCATGAACTTTCAAAATTTTAAAAATAATCACCAACTTTGGTTCTGGTTGCAATAAGTGGCACATCTATTTTTTTGAAATATAACCTCTTATTAACATTCTTTGTAGAAAAAAAATCATCCAATTTTCAATTTTAAAAAAATGCCCATATTTATTTTATAAAACACTACTTTTCCCCTTTTTTCTTAAAAAAATACACTCATTATTTACACCCGGTTAAAAAATGAGTGTATTTTTAAAAAAATACCAATTAATATCACAATTATATTTTAAAAAAAATGATGTTTTTTGAAAAATTGAAATTGAGTTTATAAACATAAAAATTATTTTTTTAAGAAGAAAATTGTGAGTGGGTTTAAAAAACAATGGAAAATGTGATTTTTTTTGTAAACAAAATGTTAATAAGGGTGGTCGTGCTACTAACCACAATCACCCTTCAAAGTTGGTGATTATTATAGAATTTTTGAAAGTTGGTGCCACCGAACGCAACCACCCCTAAAGTTCGTGTTATTTTTTGCAATTTACCCTTTTTTTATGGGTAATAGTCTAGCTCAATTAGCCTCAACTGTTTTTACATTTTACTATTTTAGTAGGAAGGGACCATATTACCAACTAAGCTAACTAGTTTGGTTAGTCTAATACGTCAGTTGGATCTTAACCAGATACTGTATTTTTATTTTAAAAAAGGCAAAATTGCAGAAAACCACCCTTTAAATAGGGTATTTTGCGAAAAACCACCCCTTAAAATGAAAATTGTAGAAAACCACCCGTTAAAATAGTTTTGTTTGCAAAGTCACACCCATCACCCAATTTTCGTAATTAAATGTTAAACTGTGTGGAAATGCAATTATACCCCTTATTTTTATTTTTAGTTTACTCAATTCAATTGGTATTAGTTGATATTTAACTTTTTGACGTTTTTTCAAAAGCAAAAAACACTATAAAATATCAAAAAAATATTTTTTTTTTAAAAAAATAATTTCATACTTACAAAAAAACGCTATCAAAAATTGATGTGTAATTTATGTTTTATACATATAAAAATGTAATACTAGGGCTACTTGAAGAAAAAAATATTTTTAAAAAATAATGTTTCATATAGTTTTTATTATTCTAAAAATGTATGTGGAATAGTGAACATATTTTTAGAATAATAAAAACTATATGAAATATCATTTTTTAAAATTTTATTTTCATCAAGTATCCCTTTAGTAATATACACTTTTTAAAATATATAAAACATCAATTATATCTATTTTTATATTGTTTTTACTATTAAGTGTGAAATTATATATAAAAATGATATTTTATATAAAAAATTACTTTTGAAAAAACATGTTAAAAAGGTAAAAATTAATTAATACCGATTGGATAAAGTAAAATAATAATAAAAACAACCGATATAATTTATTTTTCACGCACTTTAATATTGAATTAACGGAAATTTGGTGATGGGTGTGACTTTGCAAAGAAAACGGTTTTAAAGGGTGGTTTTCTGCAATTTTCGTTTTAAGGGGTGGTTTCACGCAAAACACCCTATTTAAAGGGTGGTTTTCTGCAATTTGCCCTTAAAAAAATTTGGGTGATCTGTCTCCACTAATTTTATTGCAAGGCAGAAAAAATGTCTTTGCTAAAATGAAGGTAGAAGCCTCAACTACCAGACATTACGTAGCTTACAATACCCTGAAATGAATGGTAGGCACATTTAGCATACTAAATCTAACTTTTTTTCTCATTACGAACATGCTTAGTGCGTGTGTCTGGCTTCCCTACTGGGTCACAAATTTTGGTGTATAGCTAAAAGCAACAAATTCCGTAATCTCGACAGTGTTTGTAGCGTTCTGATTTTTGACAGGAAATCGTCAACAATTCCAAAACGGCAACACAACCTTCATGATTGAGATGACTCTGTATTTGTATATTTCAACAAGGCGTTCAGCTAAACAGCAACAAACAACAAAGCAAACAAGCTTGGGAGAAAGACCTAAATTTCCTCAAGTGGGAAAGCTGAGTTAAAAGGACAACTGTGGATGATTGCTAAAGGCCTCTTTTGTTGAAAACTTGAAAGGCCTACAAGCTTTTGCGCTTTCGTGTAGGATGGCTGCCTTTTTACCCAGCCAACCAAACTGCTCTTATCTTCTTATTTCCATCCCTCTAATTCTCGGATAAAGAAATCCCCGAATTATTGCGCAAAGTCAGGGGAGATGGAAGCTTCAAAGTTGACATGACTAGGGGCAGAAAACGCTACAACATAGAAAGACAGTAGAAATCGTGAAAATGCAACATTAGAGTTCATGTTGCGGAAATTTCTGTCAAAACTTGAAGAGCAAGTACATGACCACCACAAATCTGGCGATTAAGTGAAAACATTTTCCATTTGGAATAAGCTAATGTTTCTCCAATAAGCCCAACCATTACAAATGAACAAAACAAAGAGAAGGAAACTGAAGAAAAGGCAGAACATATGATAGAAGCAACTTACTGTTCTATAACCGTAAAATAGTCCTGAGTGTATCACAAAGATTCTGGATAGTCTGTTGCTCTTCTGCTACTTGCAAATCTTGAAGCGGCATCTCCTCGTAGCACCTGGGTGATTTTTGAGATAACAATCAGATGAAGCTTATCATCAAAACATGTCAACCATTCAGGGAAGCCACAATAACATAATAGGAGGCATTTGATAAATAAGTGGTTGACTGGAAAGGGAAAAGAATTAAAATAGTCTAGTTTTGACATGTACTTATGAAGCATAGTATGAATATGTGGTTTTATGTTGAATTAATATGAGATAAGATCAATTTGATTCCTCCATTTTTAGTTCCCATGAGAAAAGGGAAGGGCTGCATTATAAGGCGTAAGAATCAAAATTAAGAAGGGAAACAGAGAGTGCGAAATGTTGTCCAATCCTTTTTCCTTTTTGATTCCCTTTCTCACAAAATGGTTACTAAGTTGCAAGCTCTCAACAACTTAAGCAGGTCTTGCATTCGAAAGAAAATTAAGGAGTGAAAATGAAACTCAAAACAGATATGTTTGGACCTTTTTTCCCTTGGGAAAAATACTAGAAGCACTTACATTTTGTGGTAAGCTAAAGCCTGCGCAAGGTTCATAAGAGTGGGGCTTGAAGTGAGTCGCTGATAGACAGGAGGTGGAAGCGGCGTTGGCTACAATCAAATAAACAATAAGGTCAAGGCTAAGGTACAGAGCCACAAATGCAGCAACCTATGCAAGTGTAAACTAGAAAATAAAACACCTCATTCTGCCCCCTTCGATTTTTCTTTGACTGTGCATCACCACTGAAAAGTTCCTGCAATGCTTCCACCGCTCCTGCACTGCTATGTTCTCTGTGCTTGCCTCCCAACGCATTCCCCGACAATAGAGCGATAGGTGATATGTCCGTTGCCTTCAGAAAAGGAATAGGGACTGTATTGCCAGCTGCATATATTGACCAAAGCTACCAACACAACAAGAATCAAGTAAGAAAATGTACATTAAAAATCCTACTAAACAAACCTGAAGACTGATATTACCTTGTCTTGCACTGCAAAGGCTTTATTGCTAACTGTATCATTCCTTGATAATTGTTTTCCTGAAGGATCAACATTACCAGCCTTGCGTTTAGTATCATTGCTGGTTCCAAGAGTCTGCTGAGACAACATAGGCTGTTGAGATTCTTGACTCCTATGCAAATCCTTTTCTTGGGTATTCCCAGCAAAACTAACCCCACTCCTCCTAGGACATAAGAATCATTGCAATTTGTAAAGAATGTAAAGACTGGCTGAAAAAAACACCTTTGAATTTTCAGTCAAGACTAAGAGGCATACCTTGTGCCAGTTAATGTGCCTCCTCTAATATTAGTTGAGGAATTCCCAGCACTACTAAGAGATGATGAAGCTCCTCCAGGACTTCTTTGGGTGGAAGATTGCCCTGGTTCATCTCCATGATGAACCACCATGGTTCCAAAATAACCTGTGCCAAAACAAGTGGACATAGCACAGGAAATACAAATTACAAGCAAAGACTGCCAACACAGACAAGTTACACAACCTAAACGAAGTCAATTGTGGTTCATTTTGCGATTGTAATGAAGGTCGAAGCCTCCTTGAATGGTCAAAGCAATGAGAATGATGGAAATGAAAAAACTGAACAAAAACTTGCATCCTTACATAGGATTTCTTTTTCTCTTTCAATTTGGACAATGGCATACTAAGTAGGCATTAAATACCTTCTCCAGAAGAATCCTCAGATTTAACCACTGTTCTGAAACTGTTATCTGCGCCTGGCTGTCCAATATTACTAGGCTTTGATGGAACAGTTTCGCAATAGTCCTGATTTGATTGTTGACCTTCCATTTGCTGATTTATTGTATTGAAATATGGGTTAAAATATTCTATGAAGTTAAAAGTGAACTGTAAAGGCTATGGAATCTAAGGCTAAATCATACCCCTGCTACAAATGTTCCTGAACTAACGCTTTGTGCCTGAAGGGCCATGGCTGCCCGGGATTGCTTAGCCTTGTCAATCTTTGGTGCCATGACATGAGCACCAATTTTGCATTTTTCAATGAATTTGTGCTACATTTAAACACAAGCAACTTCCAGTAAAATTTTGATATAAATTCATGCAGAAAGAAATCTGCTAGATTAACAAACCCATAAGACAAAGCAGTAACATAACACGTATGCCTAGTGCCTACATGAGCATTTCTGGAAGTCGTAACATGGACTGACAATTAGCAGGATATGCTAGATTAACAAATATCCAAGAAAACCTGAACATATTAATTAAATGCACCAAAGTATATTGCGAAAGACTTAACTGTAATGTCATAAATTATAAATAAAACTGTAATGTCATAATTTATAAAAAAAAAAAAATACTTTAGTTTGAAGAACCTTACAGGGCAGATAAAAACAGATTCAAAAACAACAAAGGAACTAGAAGGTCTAGAACTATAACAGAAAATTATTTAAGTGAACGAATATGAAAGTTATACCAACACAGAAAGGAGGGGAAAAAAACAAATGGGGAAGAAAGTGCACAAAAGAGGTTCCAGAACAGTGAACTCAAAATTGTATAAAACAGTTAAATGTTAAAAACATCAGCTACCTTTAACATTTCAGAGGCAGCAGGACGCAGACGTGGATCTTTAGTGAGGCACTTAGCAACAAAATCATGGAATACAAGAGACCTGCGGGATTTAACTACACAACTTCAAATGACTCTGATTTAGCAGTTCAAATCCTGGCTCTTTAGCATTCAAAACATCCATAAAAACTGAAGGATTGATTATGCTCAGAGAGAACCACATTCTCCGTGTTGCCTCCATATTGTTTCTTTAATATCATCATCAGTTCATCCACTGCCCATTTATTTACACGCAAATAAATTATAATTTGGAATGAAAGATAAACAAAACTAACCATTTTTCCTTGTCCTCGAGCATTGGAGCTGGTTCACTGGATATCATAAACAAGACCTATAATAAATCATAGAAGAATTTGAAACCATGGAGTAGGATACATATATATGCATAATGCAAAGATTTTTCATCTAGTAAAAGCAATATTTCCATAATCAACAGGACCAATCCACAAGCCAAACTAATAAGATGATAGTTTTGATTTGGCCCCTGAATAGAGCAGAAAAAACATTAATTTCAATTGAGTGCTCATCATAATCAAACATCAATAATGCCAGTGAATTTACATGACACCAGCATCAAAATACAGAACATTGGAAAATTAAAATTCAGAGAAATATGAAATTCTTAAATAAGCTAACTATCAGTTTGAACTAACCCGCATGGGATGTACAGCTGACCTTGGCGGAAGTCCCTGAAGTTGGTGCCAGAAACCATAAAGAATGTCAGCAATCATCAATGTATCTTAGTTATAAGCCAACAATCAGGGTGGAAAACAGAAGCAAAATTGGTGAACAACTAAGGCCAATAAAACCGGGTTCCTGAAAAGTGGCTATGTTTAAGATATTGTCTTTCTTGAAGAAATTTCCTTCGATTAGGCAACAGAGATTCATACAGCAGGGCATAACTGATGAAGAGAGGAGTTTGTAGTAAACAATAAAGTTGGAAGAATACTCGAAACATGAAATATAGGGGTGAAGTTGGAAATGTATGATAAAAGAACGCTAATATCCAAGTTCCTAGAACTTAATCATAACAGTGGAACTGGGAAAAGAGATGAGTAACTTGGCAAACAAGGAAATTAAAAAGGAAAAATCAGAATATTTTTCTAGGAAACAATTTTGGCAGGAGGATGACAATAAGACCAGATTAGTACCTCTGCCATTTCTATTGCAGACACTCCAAGCGCCCAGACATCCACCTGAATGAAAAGATCAGGGACATTTGTTAGGTTAAGTATCAATTTATGTGTGATAAAGGATTTTAAGAAGGTGCATGGATGTTTTTCTTCCTTTCTTTTTCCATGGTTAGAGGTGGTAGCACATTACCCAAACAAAAATTGAGAGAGCTCATAGGTAATAATCTTTCATTACCAAAGGGAAAATAAATAAATCAGAGAATTAAGCATTTCTCTTTACTTTCCCAGGAGGGAAAGATAATAATCTTTCACCTTCAATAATTTTTACAACGAGCTCCCATCATCAAGAATTATTCTCTCATAATAAGATTACTAGTACAGTACCCGCGCCATGGCGCGATTTTGTAAAAAATATAAAAATATTAATATTATAAAATATTAATAAAAGTTAGGATAAAAATCATAAAAATAATTACCATAAAAGTATCACGGAAATAATTTTATATATTTTTTAAAAAAAAACTCATTTAAATTAGCATATATAAAAATTTATAGAAATTTTAAATCACTCTTATTGGTTAGAAAAATAATAAAAACATTGTAACTTTTTAAAAAAAATATCATTGTAAATTTGGTATTAAGAATATATATGGATAGTTAGTAAATGTGTTAAAAATAAAAGAAAAAAATTAATTTAAAGAGATAAATGAAAGAAGAAGAAATAATTAAAGGAAAAAATAATTGATTGGTTTAAATAGCTAATTAAAAACACGGCAAGGTTAACATAGGCTAAAACTCTTATGTTTTAAGAATAAATATATAGATATAGGTATAGATATAAAGATTTACATACAGATTAATAGTAGGCATTAGATTGCATTCAAAAAAAATATTAGATATTTTAATTACTATAATATATATCATGTAACTAATATATAATGAAATAATATTACATAGTTCATATAGTTAATATTACCTTTACTAAAAAAAAGTTTTGAATTAATCCCATTGGTTAAAAATATATTATGAGATGATATTATGTTAATAATGTGTAAATAATATTAGATAGTTTAAATACCATAATTAAATGATATTGTGTAAATAATACCTTACAAAAATAACTTTGCGTGAGGGGACGACATGTGGCATAGGTGCTTTGGTTTTAATTAATATATAGTTTGGTTAAAAATATATTATGAGATGATATTATGTTAATAATGTGTAAATAATATTAGATAGTTTAATTACCATAATTAAATGATATTGTGTAAATAATACCTTACAAAAATAATTTTGCGTGAGGGGACGACACGTGGCATAGGTGCTTTGTTTTAATTAATATATAGATGGCTAAAAATATATTATGAGATGATATTATGTTAATAATTTGTAAATAATATTAGATAGTTTAATTACCATAATTAAATGATATTGTGTAAATAATACCTTACAAAAAAAACTTTGCGTGAGGGGACGACACGTGGCATAGGTGCTTTGGTTTTAATTAATATATAGATGTTTGATACATCCTAGATTCATTACCCCTACATAACTTATATAGAACCACAAATCTAAATGACAGTCCAATTTTATTTTAGTTTATTTTTATTTTATTTTATGACGACCCCGAGCACGTGACCCAGCCGGCAAGAGCCACATACTAGGTAAACCGGCTTGTGCCGACTGGCTCAACCCAGTAGTAGTTAAACCGGCTTGTGCCGACCGGCTCAACCCAGTAGTAGAGAGAAAGGCAAACCTTGGATTTTTATCCAAGGAAAGGGGTGGAGGCAGGGCCCGACTGGGACAATAACGATCATACATATAAAACAGAATCTAATAAGTAAGAGAAAATTACCTTCCCATCATATCGACTTTCTTGAATGACTTCTGGTGCCATCCAATGTGGAGTTCCAATGAACTACAAAGGTGACAAAGAAAACACAAATTTCTCAGGAAAAAAACGGAGCGGAAAAGTACATGACCAGCAGCAGAGCTGAGTAGCATATATATGCTCAAAAAAAAATGGGGGATGCAAGTTTGCTGTGTGATAGTTTTACTTTTTAAGCTACAGCCTATTATACAGATCATCAGCAACATGGGTGGACAAAAGGAGTCGAGAAATTGAGAAGGCGCAACCAGGACATATTTCATATTGGCTATGTTTGGCATGGAGCTTCTTTAGTAACTTTAAACGTTTTTAATAGCTTGCTTCCGACTTCTCGAGAAAAATATATCAAATATCGTCAGATTAACATAACAAAGATCACAATCCAGCCCCAATCCTAAACACGTCAATCGGAAAAGCTAATCAGATCACAACAGAGACAGAAAAATGAAGACATATCCTACAGCAAGCACATGCTCAGATACATATTCAATTAAGAATTTAAGAACTAATGACAAGTGAGCATGCATAATCCTTGGGGGTTTACTCAATGAACAGTAGAGCTGGACATCAAATAAAAATCTAGATAACAGCCGTCTCGTCAAGAAGCCTTTAAAAGTGTTATGTCTTCCATGAATAGCACACAACATAAGCTTTTGCATAAAAAAAAAAACTTCTCTCACCCAAAACTGGTTTACCAAATTCACTGCAAACAAGAGACGAGACAATGTAGAAAAATTGGAATAATGAAGTCAACCAAAAATAATAAACTTACTAAATGAGAAGGTATGAAAATGTAATCTAACCAATGAGGATAAGACCTTGTTAAAGGCACCCTTACTAATTAACCATCTGTCAAAAGCAAAATGCACTTCCTAGTAGTTGTGCTTGTGCCACAATTTCAGCATATGCTTCTAAGTGTACATTTGCCAGCAAGTGACTTTAACTATTGGAAAAAAATCAAATGAAGAAAGAAAAACAAATTTCAGGATATAATATACCGTATTGCGTTTAGACATTGTTCTTGTCAGCTGAGCTGCAACACCAAAGTCCCCTGTAAAAATATAAAGGAGAGGAGGTATTATAATTAAGGCAAGAAATAAGTATTCTCTCCCACTAGATGATAGCACCGCTTATTGCACCAATTCCTAATGCAAATCAATGTAAAATACAATCAATCATATACAGAAAAGCAAGTATCTTTAAAATTATGTAACAAGAAAAACTAAAAGCCTCTTAAAGAACGGAGAAAAAAACTCCGCACTCATGAGAAAAAAAAATCAAGGTATTATATTCTAACTAATGCAACATCAACAATCAACAAAATGAAGAAAAGCCAGAAATTAAACACCATATAACTAAGAGGGCTTTTTTTTGGAAGTATATAATTGAGAGGTTCAACATCAAATGTAAAGAAACATAAACATGGAGCTTAAAAACAATACTCCCCTTGTTCAGAAAAAAGAGAGAAGTTAAATGAAGGAGCACTAACCTAATTTCACCTCCCCTTGTTCAGTCAGCAAGATATTACCACCCTTGATATCTCTATGGACCTTAAAGATTGAGTGCAAATAAGCAAGACCCTGCAATAATGACAAACACCTTTTTAGATCAAAAAAAGAAAAAAAAAAATAGAAAGACCCTTGATGAAGCCAATTAACTACTGACAAGAAGTAAATAGTTACTATATTTCATCCTCAATAAACAGATACACACAAAGGTTTTCAAAAAAACTTCAAACATAACTAAAACTAAATTCACAAACCAAATAAACTTTAAACGAAATGGAAGTCAAATCATAGCATTAAGCATCAAATCTGATACCTTCAAAGCTTCCCTGCATATAAATGCTATTTGAGACTCTTCTAGGGCTTCCTCTGTGACATTCATCAAGTCAGCAACACTACCACCTCCACAGTACTCCATAACTATCTGTCACAACACGAAGCCATCCAAATGGTGGATTATATCTCTATTGCCAAAAAAAAAAAGAATGGAGAGTATCATGAAAGCACAAGTGATGGCTTCTTTACGTATGAAACAGTATGTAGCACTTCATAAAAGGAAGGAAAACAACAACATCAGCATTCCTACCCAAAGGTACTCTTCTCCTTGGTAGCTCCCAAAGTAGCGAACCACATTCGGATGACTACATTGCTGCAACATTTCAATCTCACCACGGATTTCTTCATAACCCTCCTCCTATTTTCAACAACACACAAATTTTACCCCAACCTAAGCAACTCGTCAAAACATAAAGAAATCAAGGAGGATTAAGAAAACCATACCCCTTCCACTAATGAAATAACTTTGATAGCAACCAACTCTGAAGTCCTCAAATCTCTAGCTTTATAGACAGCACCATACGAACCCTTACCTGCACTCCACAAAGCGGCAAGGTAATCGGTTCCCACCCACAATGTCCAAATTCAAACCAAATTCCACCAATTCGAACCATATCACCTTAGTCTAACTCACCTAGTTCGTCGAGCAATTCATACCTAGTGAGAGGATCTTCTCTGGTAACACTATCTGGGATCGAACTTGTCGACATTTTGCCCTGCAAATGCCGAGCTTGGCCATCATCCGACTGACCAGAACCACCACCACTCCTCCTACTCTTCCCGTGCCCTAATTCCCCCATAGCCTGCATACTCGCCACCGCCATACTCATTGAGGACCCGTCCCCGCTACTAGTCCGCCTCACAAACGTACCGGAAACGGATTCACTCTCCCGATCCTTCTTCCTACCCGTCGACCGCACAACGAACGTCCCAAAACCCCCTCCCGCTTCCTCCTCCTCTTCGTCTTCCTCGTCGTCACTAACGCTCCTCGATTTCTTCCCTCTCACAATGAACGTGCCAAAATTACCATCACTGTCGTCATCATCTTCCTCTTCCTTCTCTGGCCTCGCTTGGCCGCGGCCGGAGAAGCCGAAATCTCGCGATCTCCGAGCAGCAGCGGAGGCCGAGGTGAACGTCTGGCGATCGTGGCTGCCGCGATTCGTCTTGACCACCACCGTTCCGGAGATGTCCGCGCCGTCTACGTAGTCGTCGTCCATGGATCCGCCGCCTCCGAAGTCCTTGGGGAGGCGCTTTAGGAGCGGAGGGAGGGAGGCGTAATCCTCCTCCGCATCGGAATCGTCTCCAGAGTCCTTTCGCACCATTGTGGCGTATATGTCCTCAACGCCGTCGGTTTGCTTTCTCATTTTCCTCAGCTGTGGCAGCGGCGGCGGTCGTCGGAGATTGGAGAATTTTGCATCTGAGATTCTGAAAAGTAGTTTTTTTCGGGTTGAATGCTGAGCGAGTGTTGAAATCTTTGAAAGCTATGAAACCCGGCCCGATTTATTTTTATCGAACCGGGCGGTCCAACGTGATCCGGGTTGGGTTGATTAAGGGGTGATTTTGCTAACTAGCCTATTTTGAACCTTTAATTAGGTGATTAGCACCCAAACTTATTTAATTAGGTAAGCTAGCACCCTTCCCAAATGAAGTAGTAATGGTCAATGGTCAACTGTTTGACCGTTGACCAACTCATTCGGATTTTTTTTTATTTTGTGATGCCATTTTTTTGCCGTTTTGATGCCATTTTTTTATTACATTTTATTTTCGCTTTGATGCCACTTATCTAATGAAATGGTTTGATGACACTTTTTAATGTCTTTTTTTCAAACTTTGATGACATATTTTGTTTATTGTGATGTCACGTTGACCATTGATGCCATTTTTTTTACTGTTGACTACTGATGACACTTTTTTATGACAATTTTTTGATGATCTTTTTTTACCGTGATGCCATATTTTTTCAAAGTAGTGTTTTGATGACATTTTTTTTCTTTAATGTGATGCAACTTTTTCAAAGTAGTGTTTTGATACCATTTTTCTAATGTAATTATTTGATGCCACTTTTTTAATCAAATCGTTTGATGCCATTTTTTTTAATTTAATCAATTGTATATCGATCTATTTTCATCGATTCTACTTTTATTCACTGATGACACGCTTGTGATTACACTTCATTGATGCAATCACTTGTGGTGACATGTTTATTACATTTTTTATACAATTGAGGACACAAGAGCATAAAATGTGATTAAACTTGAGTGATGACATCTTTTATTGATGACTTTTATTCATTGATGACATCTGTGATAAAAAAAAGTTATACTTAAATTGTCATGACAATTACCTATCATCACTACCAAACAAAACTCTGAAAATGAAGCATTAAGCTTTAGTTTTCTGAACAAACCACCATGCCGAAACATAAGAAGTTAATAACTAACATAACTTTTCCACTAGACAGTTCTTCATATCCCATTCCTAATAGAAGAGCGAAAAATGAAGCATTATTATGAATTGTACCATTAAACATTCAGCAATTTCGGCATAGAAAGCGAACATAAGGACATTAGAGAATGTAATCTTCCAGCAATGTGTTTGAAATGATACATCCACATGAATCTAAACTGCAATGGGCGAAAGAAGTTTACACAATGGTGTTGTGGCATCTTCGGTAGGATTCAGCCTCACAGCTCACTTGAGACTTCTTGGCACATCGGATTCGACAATTTTAACGAAAAAAATAGTCACGAGACCACGAGCTTTCTCATCGCTCAAGGCAGCTAGGCTCTGCAGCGCCATCCAATCCACCATAACCAATCCTCCACTCACTACACGCGCGCAAGTTTATAAACCGACTGATCAATGTCAGAACAAACCAATCAATTCTGTAGCATTTTAGAATGATGAATGAGGAAGAATAAGGTGGGTGAATTCGTTACCCCGAAAAAGGAGAAGCTAAATCGGGACCAAACCACCCTGGCAACAGAAGCAGGCAACTAGGATTCCAAGCACTACTCTGGCTACAACTTGGGAAGGTGTGTGGCCAAGGAGCTCTTTCAGTTTCCTTTCACTGATCTTATTCAATACCTGTAAGTCATACATAATGGTTTTGTTTTTGAGGAAAGATGAAATTGATGAGGAGATGAGAAAGTTAATCATATAAAAGATAACAGATAGATGCAGAAACATCATATAAAACTAGAAGAGCTTTATTCGCAAGATGAGAAGCTTCGTAGGGTTAGCTTCGGATCATGAGATCATTATATCTTCACAGTATATATTATCCAATCAATAATAAACAGAGAATATAGATGTTTCATTAGAATGAAACGTTGTCTAGACTTTAGAGGGATGTGCTTCAAATGTCACTTAGTCCAAGTAATATGTGATCTTAGCTCAACGCAAAGTCAAAGAACTGATTCAATTTATTTAAAGGAGCGAAAAACAGATCCTAGACTCCTGGAGCATCCGAAAAACGAGCATGTGTTCTTCTTCCATACTAACACACACCGAATATACATCGACATTTATAGCAACGACTCTTCCTCTATCAAATGACACCAAAATCGGATGATCTTTGATGACTCTAAGGCTGAATAGAGTTAGAGTGGATGGGCTATAACCAACATGACCCATCGAACCCATGTCGATTACTCGATCCTCACCAATCTCACAATCTATAATATCAACTATCCTTGCCTAGACATTTCCACAAACACTTGGTGGGCGGCTTTAGACACCAAGATTTCAAAAAATTTAAGATCAATCCAAGTATTCTCAAGGTCCAAATCCTTATGCGATTTAAAGAGTTGAATACTCAGCCTATCTGAATTCAAGAATTTGCCATTACATTGACTCAAATGATAGAAGGATTTATGAAGTTACCTTCTGAGAAGGACTCACTCTGTCGCCACCAGTGTCCTCACCCGCCGGCGCCATCTCCGTCTTCCTCTTCCTCTCCTTGAACCATCGATCTCCATCAACGCCAAGATCCAGTAACCGATGTTGCTGCCATTAGCCTTGTATTCTTAACAGTGTCTATTTTGATGAATAGGACTGTTACAGAGCAAATTAATAGTAGCCAGTTTGGAAGTCCACCCAGTGAAGATGAAGACAAGAAAATGGAGAAGACGAAGACAAGAAAACGCAGAAAAATTAAATTGAGAAACAAACCTCCGGTAGTCACCAAATCTTCAATCAGCTTGGCCCTATGCGAACATCTTCGATTGAAGATCGAGCGAAAGTCGAAACCCTTGCTTGAACCTTCAGCCAAATCTTCAGAAGCAACGGGTACCTTGGAGCCTAGATTAAAAAAATTGGGTGGCTTAGAGTTCAAATTAGGCAATGAAGATGACGAATTTGAGATCCTCGTCGCCAGATCGACAAAAACCCTAAGGTGAGTACCCAATGGAAAGAGGTGAGAGAACGAGCGAGACTGGCTTCGTGGCCGACGACGGTCCGGAATTTGAAGCCGACGACGAGGGAGGAGAACGACGAGAACGAAGGAAGGAGAACGGAATTTGAACGGAGGCCATCGGAGATTCGGAGGTTGAGAGAGATCGCCATGTCTGATGAGAGAAAGGGAAAGTGAAACGGGTACACAAGACCTAATTAATTTTCGAAGGAGCACAACAGGCCTAATAAAACATTGAGAGATGTTAATTACCTAATTAAATGTGCAAAAGGATATATTTTACCAAAATTTCTCATATATTTTCTTTTTTTTTGTTTTCTTTTCTTGTAAATTCCTTATTTCGATCTAGATTTCAATTTGTGGGGAACGCGCTTCACGCGCTAGAACCATCATGTACCAAAATAGATCTGAAATTTCAGCTTACTATTTCTGTGTCAATGATGTCCCTTTTCCCTCTCGATTAATCACATTCGGATTCCTTGAGGGATATGGCGATGATTTTCTTGGTGCGGATCATCATGTTACCCAAAAATTGGGGCTAACTTGTTGGTTTAGCTTAAGGGTTTGTCCCTCTGTTCTGATTTTCTATGGGAAGCTTCTGAGAACGTTGATGTGGGGGTTTGTTCGGATTTGGTCTCTTCGCCCTCCACCTTGGCCAAACCCGTCCTATACGAATCGGAGATTGGTGATCGACTGGATAATTTCCTCTATTGCACCTATCTACTGGTTTAGGGTTAACAAAATTCAAGTCTGCAACAATCAATCGGTCGGGAGGTCTTGAAGGTGTTTCTGCAGGGCTCGCTTCTTCGCTCTCTTCCCTGCTTCTTCCTTGTTAAGGTGTTCTGTGGAGTGGTGGTTTATTCACTTCTTCCTTCTCTTCGTCTTCTTTCACTTTCTACTGATTACCCTCTGCTCTACTAATCCTCTACCTGTTCTTGTGAATGTCATGGCTCCTTCTGGAATTGTTAAGGGAAAAAACCATGGAAACAGATGATCCTGTTTCCTTAAAGTCTACCCCCCGAAAAGGCCTTAAATTGTCGGAGGGAAGTAAACTCAGTGAGGAGCACTCTTGCTCCGATGAGGAACAAAAATTCAAGCCGAGATTCAAGGCCGAGAAAAAGTTCAAAAGGAGCACAAGCATTACGGAGAATTTGTTAGCTCTGCAAGGCTGAATTCAAGAGGCTATCTTTGCTATTAACCTGTCCTCTTTGTTTACAACGATTATTGGCGATCCTGTGTCTCGGTTGTTTTAACTCTGATCGACAATAGGAAAGTTTTTGTGGTTAACGAAGCTAGAGAAACCGAATTGCTGATAATAATTTTTGCCCAGAAAAGTCGGTTCTTGGTGATAATATTTGCTTGTATTTTAATGGTTCATCATCAATTGCAATGGGAATGTTGTCATTATTATGATAGCGTAGATATCTCTTGTGTAAGAATACCTATGTTCGATCAGCCCCTACGCATGTACTTTAGTTCATATATTCTCCTAAAAATCCACACATTAAATACTATGAGACTACCAAACCAGATGAAGCTATGTAGAGAATTGTTTAGAGTTAAGCATAGTCCGGAGAGGAAAAATTATAACCACAGCCTCTTTACAACCTATTTTGCATTTTCTACAGCCTTTATTGAAAGGCCCTATCTTGCTACCAGAGTTTCAAAACCAAAACATAACCTTCTTTCTAAGCAGTGCATTGTGATGGGGCGTTTGGCACCACATGTTGTCCCTTCTAATCTCTTGTTTACTCCATCAATCCACAATCCTTTTTAATCTAATTTTTTTTTTTTTTGTATATCTCATGGCTCCATCTGGAATTGATAAAGGAAAACAACCTCTAGGAGTAGAAGATCCTACTCTTGAAATGTCTAAACTTCCTAAGGGAATTGTTTGCCGGAGGGCACTAAACTCACTGAGGTACCTGAAGGTGCTAAGGAGGAGAAAATGATGAAGCAAAAGTCCAAGGCTGAGAAGCACTTCAACAAGCGAAAACCATTCCTAAGGTCCACTACTTATCTCACTATGTTCTCGAATAAATTTGACTATGTCTATTTTAAATTTCCTTGGTTGCAGCTGGGTGTAACATTATCACTAGTGTTGATTGTATATGTGATGTGTATTGGGTACTCGATATTGTTCTCCGTTTTTGTAACATGATGATCTTGGTGATAACTTTTTCGTGTATTATATTGGTTATTCATCTGCAGCATTGGGTCTTTAAATATTGTTTTGACCAAAATCTTTTAACTTATTGTGTTTGTTTTTCAAATGAATGTCTTAAAAAAAACTTGTTGCATGGTGTGATTGTTTTTCGTATCCCTTGGTTACATGTTTGCTCCGTTGAATCTAGGATTACTATGGGTGTTTATTGGGGGGTGTATTCAAGGTTTTTTGCCCACCTGCTTGTCAGCTTCTCATAGAACCTTCCATACAAATCCCACTGATCTTGGTCAATTGATTACCACTAACACTTGCAAAGCTAATCTCGATTCCCTACACAGGTTTGTTCAATCTTTGTCAACCTACAAACATATTTATAAGTGTGATAGGATGTTAAGAAGTGGGTCTTCTTTTGACATTTTCATATATATTTTACAAGTTGATAGTGTACAACATTATTTTTGTATAAAATCTCAGCACAGGTCTTTGAACCTCGTTAGAAGTAAAGCTCTGTCATATAAATTACCACATACTCCCCCTATGAAGACTTCACTGGGTAAATTGTTTCCGGTATATGGTCTTACCTACAATCTTGACTATGTATCTAAATTAGTCAGACTATGAAAATTTGTTAATGGAACTCTAGAGGTATCGAAAACAAACGGTTGTGGACAGAGCTCAAAGCAATGTGAATCAATGATCATATCCAACTAATCACTCTTGCTGAAACTAAGACTGAAAGAATTCCGGACGAAAAAACTTGGAGGAACATCGGGTTCACGAATGCAATATGGTCTCCTGGTAATGGAAGAGAAGACGGTTTAGGTGTTATGTGGAACGAAAATAGTTTCTTAAATGAACAAATTTTTGTCTTAATCCACCTGCCTCATATTATTGGTCTCAAATACAGTAATCTTGAAAGGAATTTCTCATGCCTAATTCTGATTGTGTATGGACCTCCGCAAGGAGAAGATAAAGAGTCGTTTTGGGAATCTCTCACAAATATTATCTCCAATGAAAGGATGGCGTGCATGGTTATGGGGGACTTAAATGAAATTGGTTCAAACCGAGAAAAAAGTGGCGGTATTGAGAATAACATCAGTCGGTTTCATAGATTCACGTATTTCATGAATGCTTGCTTGATTTACCAACAACTGGGAATTATTTTACATGGCGAAAAAAGATTGACAGAGAGGGGAATATTTGGGAAAAACTTGATCGGGTTTTGGTCCAGCACCAGATCCTTGAAACCTTTCCGGATTTACAAACGTTTAATGGTGTATTCTCCTTGTCAGACCACTGTCTTATCTCAATCGTACTACCCACAACGAATTGTGTTACACCATCGCCATTTAAGTTTGAGAATGTCTGGACTCAAAGAAAAGACTTTAGAAACATTGTTAAACAGGCATGGCGAGCATCTTGCAATGGTTCTGCCATGTTCAATGTCATCTTTAAAACAAAGATTCTTAAGCAGAAAGTGAAGGAGTGAAATAAATCCACGCTCGGTAACATATTCCGTCAACTTGCGCTCGTTGAAAAAAATCTCATTGAACTACAATCCTCGGATCACCGAACAAGAAGTTTTATGCAAAAAGAGAAACAACTAATCAAGAAGAAGGAAAGTCTGCTACTTTTTCAAAAAGTCTGTTGGAGTCAGCGCGCAAAGGCGAAACACCTTAAATTATCAGATTCTAATTCTGCGTACTTTCACCGTGTCGCGACAAGTAGAAGAAATAGAAAGATTATCAAAAACATCAGCTCGTCTGATGCACCTTTATTACAGGGAATAATAATATATGCGAGGAAATAAAAAGAGATTTTGAACGTCGTTTTGCGGGTAACGCAACCAATACAGATAGACTTACGAACTATTTAGATTTAAAGATATGGCCATATCTCGCGAGGAAAACGAACGACTTATTGCTCCCCCCTTCAAAGAGTGAAATCAAAATAGTTGTGCTTAACCTCGGCTCGAACAAATCTCCTGGCCCTGATAGAATGACTGCTGAATTTTATAAATCATATTGGGAAATTGTGGGTGCTGATATAACCCGTGCTGTTAAAGCTTTTTTCCACTTAGGAAAACTCTTGCGACAGGTAAACCATACCTTTATTACTCTCCTCTCAAAATGCGAGCATCCTAATAAAACTACGGATTATAGGCCTATCAGCCTATGTACCACCATTTATAAAGTTATCTCTAATATTATAACTGAGAGATTGAAATCGGTTATGGGAAAGCTTATCCACCCTCTGCAAGGTGCTTTTGTGGCTGACAGATCAATTCAAGAGAGAGTTCCATCGGTTACATTATCCATGACTGGAATGTTAAAGCAATTCATCTTGAAGGAGCAAGTATTGGTCGTCAGACCCCGCTCATGGCCGAAGGATTAACTTTAAGAGAAGGTGTGTTAAAGTTTATCGATTCGCAAATTGACAATCTCATTATTTAAGAGATTCCCTCGTAATTATAAATTACCTAAAGCATGATGTAAAGTGTTCGTAGGAAATTGAACTTCTGTTAACGGATATTAAGTTTCTGCTTTTAAAGATTAATACGACCTCCTTTTCTCATATTTACCGTAGTGGTAATAGAGTGGCCGATAAGGTTGCACACCTTGGCTACAACCGCTCTAGTATGAGAGCCATTTTTTTCTGATCCAGGCAGTGTTCTAAAAATCGCGCCTAGGCATCGCTTAGGCGCTAGGTGAGAGGGGACCTAGGAATTTTTAAGCCTAGGCGGCCCTCTAGGCGGAAATCCGCCTAGGCACTGCTTGGGCGCCGCCTAGACCCCGCCTAGTCCCGCCTAGTCTCGCCTAGCCCGAAGATTATTCAATTTTAGCTTTTATGCATGTGATTAGTCAACTTAGAGTTTTTTTTATCCCCGGTCGAGATATATTTGTTTTTTTAGTTGAAACTATGGTTTTGGATTTTAGGAGGTTTAGAGTCGTTAGTGGGACGCGTACTTTTGCATTTATTTACTTTAATGTTAGTTAAACACCGCAAATTTGGGTTTATTAGTGATATATTGGATTATTATTACATTATATGAATTATTGTCATGTGTTATACGTTAAAAATAAGAAAATAATCAAGTTTGTTCTAGAAAAAATTTGGTCAAATATCCGTTTAGAAAAGCTAATTAAGTAAATGTCCTTATTTAAACAGATATTAAGTAAGTGTCCACAATTTTTATGTAATACCAACTCTACCCCTGTTATAAAAATTTCCACACCCCTCGTTCATTCGCTCAGTACAGGAACTCTCATTCGCTCCTTTGCTTCTTCGCTTCTCTCCTTCGCTCCTACCACCATGTCGCCGGCGTTCGCTCCTACTGATGGTCGCTCCTACTGGTAATCTCCACTCCCTTTCTCCTTCCCGTCCTTCTCAATCTCTTCCCCCCTCTTTTCAGTTCCCTTCCCCTTTCAATTTGAGGAATTTCATTGTTTAGCCCTAAATTCGATTGCATTTGATTATGCTCTAGATGTGAGTTTTTATTGTGTTTCCCTTGAACCTACACAATCTGTGGACAGAAGAAAAGCAAATTGATTTAATAGACTTCACCTACTCGATCGGACTCAGATTTGGGAAAACAAACCCTAGCATGTAATGATTTTAATTAGAAAGAAGAATATAGAGGTAAATCGATTTAATAGACTTCACCTACTGTCATAAGTCTCATTATTTGTTCAATGTGTTATTAGCATGTAATGATCATATTCGGATTCGGATTTTTTTGTGAGTACATTGCTCAGTTGTATCACTGATGACACTTTATTTTCATTTTTTAGGGATTGTGTGTTCCTAGCTACTTCAAATGGATCATCCAAATGGTTAGTGTTCAATCTAATTTCGTTCTACTTTATATGTTATTCAATTTCAAGGGTTTATCATTGCTTGTTTGTTTTGGTGACAATTGTTTGTTTGGTGACAACTAGTATTTAGCTTGATTGTATATCATCAACTTAAATGTGACTATTAGGGGTTTGCTTGATTGTTTGGGGGCTCAAATTGGTGGAATTTATGTTCAGTGTTTCAGAAAGCTTTAATCACTGCTTTAGAGTTGGAAGAAGCACAAATCCGCACTATAAGGCTCAATTCTCCAAGTTATTTTCTTGCTTTGATTATTCATCAGCCCGGTAAAGATTGGATTTTGATAACTATTGAAGTTCCGAATTTGTTGACACTATTTCAGTAGGCAACTATGGCGAGTTATGGGTTGATGTACTTGGTCCATTTGAGTCCCATAGATGGTAAAAAGGCTGTGAATTTGAGCCCCGGCCCCAAAGCATTGAGATGGTTACACCGAACGAACAAGTATCACTTAGAGTAGCGGGGTGCATTCGTATAAGAAGAATCCGAGTCGAATTGTGGTTTTGAGCATGTTGTAACCCGAAGGTGAGCTTCAATTCGGAGCTAGTTCAATCACCGTGTCTGATGAAGAGGTTATCATATCCATAGTTGGTGATAATGGTCGGTGATATTGTTTCAATATTTTGTAGTTTATGACAATAGGTTTGTGAAAATCATTTGGTGACAGTGTTATATTGTTGGTGATAATAGGTTGATGACAATGTTTTGTCGTCCGTGACACTAGATTGGTTATAATTGGTTGGTGAAAAATAGGGTGGTGACACTGTTTTGTATTTGTTGATTATAGGTTGGTGACATTTTTTGTAGTTAGGGACAATAGGTTGGTGACAGTGTTTTGTAGTCAGTGAAAATAGGTGGTAATGATGTTTTATAGTTGGTGACAAAATGTTGGTGCCTTGGTGGTAGTGTACATTAAATTTTTATATGCTTAGCTTTAGCCCCTCTAGGGTCTATGCTCACCTATATCTAGGGTTTTAGTTTGGTGACAAAAGTGAGTTAATATTAGGTGACAACGGCGATGATATTAGTACTATACACACATTTTAGGGTTTAGGGTTTAGGATTTAGGGTTTAGGGCCTCAAAGACTAAACCCTAAACCCTAAATCATATTGTACATTAAATTTTCGTCTGCTTAGCTTTAGCCCTTTTAGGGTCTATGCTCCCCCTAGTTCTAGGGTTTCAATTTCATAACAAAAGTGAGTTAATGTTTTGTAGTTGGTGATAATACTCTTGAGAAAATAATATGGTGACAATGTTCCGTAGTTGGTGACAATTTTATGTAGTTAGGGAAATAGGTGGTGGCAATTTTTAATAGTTGGTAACAAAAAAAATTGGTGACAATGTTCTTTAGTGGGTAATAATAGTTGTGTTTCAGTGTCACTAGTTGGTGAAAATAATTTGAAAAAATTTGGTAACAACAGATTACTAAAGTAGGTTGGTGACAATAGGGGTGTTGATAATGTTCTTTATTTAGGGACCATAGATTGATGACAATGTTGTGTAGTTGATAACAATTGGTTTGTGACAAAGTTTGGTGACAATAAGTTGGTGAAAATAATTTGATAACAGTGTTTCGTAGTTGTTGACAATATTTTGCAGTTGGTGATAGTATGTAGTTAGTGAAAATTAGTGGTGACAATATTTTATAGTAGTTGACAAAAAGTTGGTGACAACGTTATGTAATTGATGACAATAGATTGGTGACAGTGTTAACTACGAGAAAAAAAATTGTTAAATGTTACTAGAAAAAAAAATGTCACCAAAAAAGTCAGTTGTCACCAAAATAACTGTCACCAAATGCAGGCGTTGACCGAAATGGTCAATGTTGACCAGTCAATGTTAAAATTAAAAATGGTCAAGGGGAAGGAGGAAGGGTTAGGGATAGGAAGGAGGGGTATTTTTGGAAAAAATGGACATTGACTTAATTTTGTAAAAAAATGGACATTTATTTAATATTCACATCTAAAATGGACATTCACCAAATTGAACCTTTGTTCTAAGTCGCCTAGGCACCCGCCTGGTGACCGCCTAGCACCTTTTAGAACATTGGATCCAAGTTCCATGGACTCATCCGAAAGAGGCTATCGGTTAGCGTTTGTAGAGTGCATCCGAATTTTTACCTAATAATAATAAAAAATTTGCGGGGCTTGGGTTTGTTTGCTCCCATTTCCATCGATTCAAGCGGAAACACAGAGCGATCAACTACAATACTCCATAGGTAATCAATCTATCTTCTTTGGATTTCAATCAACTTTCTGTTTTCTTGTTTTTCATCTGCACTTGTATCGTTGCAGTGATTAATCGCCAATATTAGATTTCGTGACTTTGAGCAAAGATTATGATGTTTCAAGAATCGTCTTCTCGATTGGATCCTACCGGTGGAAATAACTGAAAGTTTTGTTTTGAAAAGGAACAAGATCAAACCGTGAATTAGTTCTTAGTTGAATATTGTGGGTTTTAGGTTTAGGAAATCATCATTGCGAGCTAATTTGAAGTTTTTTTCCCGTTCGCTACGGTGAGCGAAATAAAATTTCGATCTTCATGAATAGATGACTGCATCGACCGCACCCTGAGATTTCGCTTCAAGTGCTGTTATCTTGCAGTTGCTGTTAGATGTTAGATGGAAGATTTATCGATTTATTTGGTCATAATTTTGGTTGCTGCTAAGCCTAGTTTTTCTCCATTGTGTATGAAGCTTAAAGTTTCAGCCGGTTGAATTAAGAAAATGGAGTGGTAGTGGGAAAAAAAAAATAGGGCATTATCATTGTCGAAGTGCCATATAGGCATGGCATGGCATGGCATGACTACTTCATGAGTTTGTTGAATTGAATCTGATTATTTGCTTTTGCCTTTTCTTGGTCCAAAAACAATGCATTTATCTTGGGGAAGTAGCTGTCATGTTAGGAGGTGCTCGTGTCCGGCTTAATGGCTGGCAACAGGCTGCAGTTGCACTTGGTTCAGCTGTTGGTGCATTGCTCGACCCACGTAGAGCAGACCTCATTGCAGCTTTGGGGGAGACAACAGGGAAGCCCGCCTTGGAAAAGGTTCTTGAGAGGATGAAAAAGAGTCCTGAAGGCAGAGTAAGTTCAGCTCCTTGATTTAAGTTGAATTTGGGTTAGTTGCACAAACCAGCATGAAAGGTTTTGTTTTAAACTGTAATGAATTCAACTCTCAATTTCTTCTGAGAAAGAAATATAGTTTGGATTTCAGATAGTAGTATCTTTGCTGTAGAGTATGAGATTGTATCTTGCTTTGAATATATAGGTAACTGAGGAACTGTTCTTAGCTTAGGTTCTTTTGACATGTCCACTCACGTGAATAACTAAACCTACCATCAGTGGCTTAGATTTTAGTACGTCAATAGTAGGGTTTATAAGATTGTTGTTCTAGCACCTTTGTGAATTGGAATCATGTCATTATTGAAATCATTTGAAATTTCTTCGTATAAGAAAATTACAAGCAGTATAGGAAGTAGGAAGTAATCGTTTGTGAACTGAATTTATATTTGCTATTGGTGGTTAACTTTTCAGAGGGTGCTACTGGAAAGGCCTCGCGTCATATCTGCAAACGTTGGCCATGCATGGGACTTGCCCCCTAACACATTTGGCGCAGCTTATGCAAACTTCATGGGATCGAGAAGCTTCTCCCCAGATGACCGTCCACCAGTACGCTTCATGGACACGGAAGAGCTGGCATACGTGGCAATGCGGGCACGAGAAGTGCATGATTTCTGGCACACCCTCTTCAGGCTCCCTACTAACTTGGTTGGCGAAACAGCCCTCAAAGTAATAGAGTTCCAGCAAATGCAACTCCCAATGTGCTTCTTGTCAGTTGTCGGAGGCTCAGCAAGGTTCAGTGAAAAGCAGAGGTCTTTGTTTTTTCAGCACTACTTTCCTTGGGCAATTCGAGCTGGTATGAGTGCTACTGACCTCATGTGCATATATTACGAGCAGCATTTTCATGAGAACTTGGAACTGGTTCGAGGTAGATGGGGGATCATCCCTGCCCCTCTTCCTCCTAAACCTAAATTGACCACTTGAGTCGATAATGTTTGCTTGTCCTTGTAACATCTAGCACTCTGGAAGCTCAAAAATAGATTTAGCAGAAACTCAGGAATGAAACAATTTAGCTACATACTTTCATGAAACAGTTAATTGTCTGATAACTGTCGAAGCTTTCATTTCAGGTCTAACAAGAAAACTCTATTTTGTGTTTCAATAAGAAGAAAGGCATCGAGTATTTTGCTTGCAAAGAACTTAGTACAGATGCTATAAAAAATGCTAAATGATAGCCTCTATAGAGATGGACATCTTCTCATGCCACCGAGTTTACAGCTGCAAAATTTGAAGGCTCCATTGGGCTTGGTCCCGCTTGCAGTGAAGCAAAACAATATGATCACGACCCTCAAAGATCATCCTCAAACAATTGAATAGCATTATGGTAGATTCAGCGTCATCTGTAGATTACGACACTGCCTGCAGAAGCCTGGTTTGCTGCACGGTTGCTACCAAAGTTTTTCTTGTTTGATTCCTGTGCTATCCTAGAACCAAACTGCATCCACAAGTTTGCGTGCTTGCCATGTAAGTTCTGATTGAAATTTTGAAATAATAACATTCCCGACTTCCTAGTTTCGGATGCAAAAATTGATAGTAGCAGATGTTCAAAACATCAAATGGATGGTTTTCATTGGCTCACCTGAATGGCTCTTTTAGGCAAAGCTGCAGCCTCATGTAGTTCGAGCAACTTTGCGACCTTAATGAACAAAGTGGCTTAAAGATCAATTAGAGAAAGCTTTGAATGTCAAAATGGAAAAAAAAAGTCTCAGGATTCGGCACCTACCTCTCTCAATATCTTCTTGTCCCCGGTTCCGCTTGGCTGGTCAAGGTTGGCAATGTCCCACAAAGGAAAGCCTAGAAGTATCCTTATCACGTCCTCGTCCAAGAAGGGAAATCTTGCCTAAACAAGGAACATAAAGCTCATTGTAACATAGAAATAGGACAAAGAATGGTAAATTACATTTTAACACGGTTCCATGCTGATTGGTACCTCCTTCCCATTGTCAGCAATACACCTATCATCTCTCCCTAGGTTTCTCTTCCAAATTCTCTGCACGTCCAGCTTCATTTCTTCGTTCAGTCCGACCCAACTGACCAGATCAAACAAATAAACTCACCTGATCAGCTGAGATAACCATAAATCAAGATCCACACATTCCATTGTTCATTGTAGCAAGGTTAACGTAGAAAAAATGCTTCTAAACAACAATCAACTAGTTTGATGGACATCAATAGATAAATGGTTCACCTTGTCGGATTTAAGGGGCAACATAAAAATATGTGACAACAAATTACCTGCTACTTCTATATTTGGTTCTATGTCTTCCATAGCCAGCACATTGTTCGTCAGCACCAGAACCAACCAGTAGGATTCTTGCTTCAGACTTGTACTTGGCACACCCAGAACTGTTGTCCCCGTTTTCGTAAACAAGGCCATCACCACCAGCAGCTAACCACAGCGCCAGGCCAATATTTAGATCCTGAATGTGCAAGAACTAATTAATTACATATCATTTCACTGACTCCTCCACTCAACGTTGACGGAACAGACGATATTCATCTACAGGAGATGGAAAGATAATTTAACCCAAACAAGTGATAAACAATGAGAATTTCGAAGAGAACTGCAATGAGTTCAAATTTATGAGAATATTAATTCAGTCTCCAATGGTGTGGCAGAACAAGTGATTATAATGCAAAAATATAGAGCCTGATCGGACTGTACCATGTAAGTTTTAGCAGGATTAATCAGTGACATGACATGCTTCATCTCCATGGACAAATTTGATAGATCAGCATCAATCTCAACCAATCTCCAGCTGCATTCACCATACGGTTGAAAAAAGAAAAGGATAATTGTGGAATTACTGAATTAGTATGACTTGCAACAAGAAAAAGTTCCAGTCATCATAACAAAAAAGAAGAATGGTTTCAGCTTGGACTATATGCAAATTGAACCTATATAAGCTACCTAATTGCTAAACGGCACTAGGAGGGATCACTGTGACATATTCAGAAGCAAATCAAAGAACACTTTACCTTCTCAATGGTGCAATTCGTTTCAGTTCTTTTAATCCTGCTCTGCCAGTGATTCTATCAGGAGCTGAATCACCTTCAAAGCTCACATTCAGCAGATCAATAGCATCTGGCACCAAATGTATGTTAGCAAAAGGTTAACACGGAGTTAACTTCTGGGACCATTACAGATGAATAGCTGATCACAGTTAGCTGGGCAAGGGTAATAACTAACAAGTAAAATAGCTACATGGTACCCACATATGAAAATTTCATAGCCATCAAATCAAGTTCAGTGTTCTATACTCGCACAGTTCTGTTAGAGCAGTTTCCAACTGACTTACATCTTGCATCTAGGCATTCATGCAACAGTGCTGCAAGTATCATTGAGTCCACTCCTCCAGAAAATAAGACAGCCACTGGAACTAATTGCTCCTGGTTGTTATCTTGCTTTGGCTACACAAGAAATCCAAATATACAAAAATATGACAAATTACCATGGGAAGTACTTTACTATTAAAAAAAGATGAGGCATTTAGCTTAAGTCCCAAAGGATTAAATTCTGTTTAGAATCCATGTACCATGTCAATTAGTTACATTTTGTTTTTTCACTACGAGTTATATATGTACGCAATTTTCTGCTGGGGTCTTAAGTACCCAAAATTTTCCTTTAAAAATCCATGATACCCAGAATTATAAGATAAATGTGGACATGAAATGTGAAAATCAGGAGCTGATGAGTCCATATTAACACAAGCAACACCCTTTTTTACTTTCCTTATCGTTAACCGATTTGAATCATCATTCTTCAACTCTTATAGGTGTTATTACATATTCATACTGGGTAAGAACCTTGATAGTGCGATATATGAGCTCTCCTTTGACCTTGAAGATGCTAACAACTCATGCAAATACCCTCAACAACAATGATCTTATAGAATTCTCCCATTTCAGGTCAAAGAGAGGTTTGAATCAAAGTTCCAACCTGAAAGATTGCATTTTCTATGGTACGCCTGGCAACGGATTTTCTCAAAGCATCCAGCACCAAGTGAGCGGGTACTAAAACTGAAGATTGTAAAGTTCCTGCATAATTCAAAAACCATGTCAGTACTATTAAGCAGTTTATATATCTTTAATATACCTAACTAGTGTAAGTCCCATCCCATTCTCAGGAATACGTTAATATAATATTCTAAAAACCTATTCAAAATATGGCAATGAATGTATTAAATCTAAATTACAATGCGAGAATTAGACGAATAATGACCAATAAATCTATCCAATGAATTAGAATATATTAATGATTTTGCATGTTTAAAATTGAAATTGATATTTTATTTATCATATGATTGATATATAATATTTGTTCTAAAACTTGTTATTATTTTTACCACAAAAGACCAAATTATTCTTTTTCATTGATTTAAAAAAATACTTTTTTCAAAGTACTTTTTTTTAACAAACTGAACCATAATTTTTTTTCCCGGATTATTCCTTTTTCATTGTTTTTTAAAAAAAATATTTTTCGAAATTAAAAAAAAAACTAAACCATAACATTTTTCTATTAATAAATACTCAAAATTTTAAAGTATTAAATTATTTTTTAAAGACTTTTTCATTATGGAATTAAATTATTTGTACTTGAATAACGTATTGTATTAGTTAAAAAACTATTCTAATAAAGTTGGCAGAAACTAATAAATTTCGTACTTTCTTAATTAAGACATGTCTTTTAGTTAGATGACAATTACTAAAATATTATATGTATTTATATATTTAATTTTTAATATTTTTCTTTTTTTCCCCTTTTGATCTAAAGAGTCTAAACAATCTTATAGAATTGTATAAATTACACCATTTATAATTTTTTGAACGGAAGAAATATAAAATATGATAACTATTTGTGATAGCGATAATATTTTAAGTAGTTATAATTTTTTTTTAAATGATGCACTCCATACCTACTATTCACTCCGTTTGCCAAAACATGTCATTTTAGCTTATTTCACAAATTTCAAGGAAATCAACAAATATACTGTTATACCCTTATTTATTACACTACATTTTTACTTTCTCAAAAACTTATACTAACAATCTACTAATGAGTACAAGGGTATTTTCGTAAAGTAGAGACCAAAATACCTTCAATGACATGTTTTTTTATCATCAAAATTAAAATTCTAAAATGACGTGTTTTGCCGAATGGAGGAAGTATTTAAAAACTACGTATTGTTAGTTGTATAAAATTGGAGTCCTTATTTAACAAAAAAAAGAATATATAAAAAAAGAGAGAAAAACAAAAGTTAATTCATTCCTTATCTTAATATGGTAAGTAAACAATAGGTATAGAGTATATATTTTTAACCTATTGTGCAAATTAATACATATAGATAGATAGATTTACATTTTTATCAATTAAATTATTTATATATAGATAGATTGTGACTTGTGGTAATTTTACAAAATCTATGACTATATATTATTTTAATAATTGTTTCTGGCGGAGAACATTTTCTCATAATCAAACACAGGCCGCCACGTAGGCTACAATGCATCAGTTTTAGTATGTGTATAGATAGATTGTAGAAAACATGTTACATGACTCTAGATTATAACCTCTAGAGCGATCAATTAGAATAGATCAATAAAATTACTTCTACACCGAAAATAATTAATGGAGAAGGACCTGTACTTCAACACCGTACCATTGGCAAAACTTGGAAGCGTATTGTCCTCGTACTTCGGTTCCACAAGCTTTCTGTCCCATCTAATTAGTTCGTTCAATAGCGTAGTTGTCCATTCATGCTTTCTGACTTTGCCACTTATACACCCATTCATACTTGAAGAGTTTATGGCTAGACTATATACTCCACATGGAAGTTCTTCCCAGTAGTTGATGCTGCTCGCTCCAGATTCATCTTCAGAATCTACAAAATAAAGCGCATCAGCTGCTACTCTTATTAAGTAGGATGCCTAGATATTATCATCTATTACATTTGAGGCCACAGCATGAAGTTAAAGGTACCACAACTTTGGCAGTAAAGTTCAAACTTTTTAGAGTTGGGAAGCAAAGCACTGGAAAAGAAAAGTTAGGATATCCATACAGATGATTAATTCATGGTAAAATAGAGAAAGAGATCTATAAGATCATAGTGACTCAAAAAAGAACCAAAAAAGATTGACATTATATCTCCTTTAAATTTGGGGAAAGAGAATCTACCTGCAGAGGATGGTGATGATAAAGAAGAAAGCAAAAGCTGAGGGTCCTCTAGAGTAGGCCAATGAACAAGAAGGCTCCGTCTTCCAAATGCATCTCGACCAAACCACAGGGTCCTTGTACTATCCTGTGCGTGACAGAAAATTACACCTCAGAAGCAATATGTCAGATATAGACAAGGGCAGCATGATCAGAGTACTGCAAATGAAGCTTACCATTTAAAGAAGTGATACCTGCCAATATATCAAAGCCCATGGACCCTTGATCACTGAGAGAAGTTCTGGAATATTGTTTCTGCTACAAATAGTGTCACCATCATGGGAAGAACACTTGCAACAACTTCCTAAGGAATCCAAGAGAACTTCAGTGTCATTGTTGTCACCATTCATGTCAATGCCTCCGTATATCTCACCTGTGAAATAGAAATCAAGCCACAGATGTTCTAGCTAGTAAGGAGCAGCAAGGCATTCTAGCATCCATTTACCTATAAAGAGAGAATCGACCGGCTAAACTTATATGTTTCCAAAGCACCAGGCTTTACACTAAATACAAATCAAATAACAGAAGTGGTATGCTCAGTACTTTTCTCAAAGACTCCTGAACTTATGAGCTTCAAGAGATATGGACATAAAAGGCAGTGAATTAAAATAACAATAATTTTGTTTAGCAACTTCAAGCAAAATTGAATTCAAATTGAAGAAAGAAAATAAGAAGTCATGGCATGGCCAGCGAAACAGAAACGCTACAGAAGTGCATGTTATACTGCAATCTTGATATCTTACCATTGTAAACAAGGACATTAGCAGATGGATCGGTTAATGGTTGTTGAATGGCACTTGCTCCTCTCAATTGCAATACAGAACCTATAAATTGCATCCCCGCCACAGAATGAGGTGTAGTAAATCCATTTTCTCCAGTTACAGATGATGATGTACAATCAGATATGCTTGGACATACTCTAAACCCAGATTTATCACAATCAGGTCTATCCTCTTCCACAAAAACAGAAGGTAGATCTTCCTGATCATTTGTAGAAGAAGGGTTTCTCAATGCAAGCAATACCCGTTTGGTCCCTAAGCTATCAGGACCCCTCCTCCCCAAAGCTGCTTTTAGTTCTTCTATTGTGAATACACACTGCAGCACAGGTAAGACCAACGATTTTGAATTCAGCGGCCAAACTATTGAATTAACATAGTGATTGTGCCACAGTTAACAGCTTCACATTTCTATCAAGCAACTGAACTAAATCCACTGTCAAGATCCCAGATTAGGTCAACAATGAGCAAATTTGAGTGATTTTCGCTGTCCACTTCCCCTTTTTCATCTTTCCGACTCAAACATGAGATTTGAAGAAAAGATTCGGAGAAAGGAGAATCAGAACTTACTGATTCAGCATTAGCAGCCGGAGACACTTGTGGGGAGCTAACACTGCATAAATCCACACGAACTCCCCCTACTATCACCGCTATTCCGCACATCCTCCCTCTCTCTTCTCTCCCCCTCGTATCTCTCTTCTTTCCTGCGTTCGTTTTTTCTCGGCGACGGCTTTCCTTGTCTCTCCAAACATTAAACTAAGGGAAATTTCGTCTGGATTGAATCTTTTTGACTCGCATGGTGCTCAGACTTTTAAAAAATTTCGCATGATAACCACGAGGTTTCGATCAATTTTGTGTGGTAGCCACGAAGTTTGGACAAATTTCTTTATGTTAATTAAATTAGTTAAAAATCTTTTAGAATATAGGTAAAATCACAAAATAATCATAAAATATATTTTTTCACACAACAACCCAATTTTGGTTTTTTATTTTTAAAAAGTTAACTAAAATCATTTAAAAATTTTATACTGCTACACATTAATTGCATGATAAATGAATAAATTATACAAAAAAAATAATGGTAGTTTTTTTTTAAAAAAAACTTTTAAATTTGAAAAAGTATACATAATTATTAATTACCCAATGTAGTTGGTTGTTTTCAAAGAGTCATTCTTTCTAATGTTTTGAAAAGATTACATATTAGATACATAATACAAAGTTTATTTTATCCAAAATATTTTATTTAGTTTAAACAAATATGAATGAATAGTAATTTAAAATATGTAGTTAATTTATGAATTTGAAAATAAATTAAGTACATATTTTAAATAATTTACTCATTTTTTATGTACTTATTTTTTTAATTTTAGGTGATTTTTTTATAATTTACTCATTCTTTGGGTAAATAATTTAATCTCCTTAAATATTAAAAGGATTGTTGACGGTTTTTTAAAAGTAAAACACCAAAAATGAGTGATTAAGTGAGTGAATTATAATATATTTATCATTTTATATAATTTCTATATGATTTTTAATAAGTTTGGTTATCACACGAAATTTATCAAAACCTCATGGTTACCATGCGAAATTCTTGAAATATTTGGTTATCATGCGAAAAAGACCAAACCTTGTGGCTATCAAGCGAAATTTCCCTTAAACTAATTATGATTTATATTGAGCGTATTCCTTTAAAAGACCGTCTATTGCCTCCGTAGCATAGTGGTAGTGCGTTCGCTTCGTAAGCGAAAGGTCGCGAGTTCGATCCTCGCCGGGGGCTTATTCGGACATCCATTTTTTTACACCGGACCCACAGCCACGTGGCATTATCCTATTCGAAGCTCGTCAATAAATTGATCACTTTGTTATATCCAACACGCTCCCAACTTCCGCGTGATTTGCACACTCCCCTCATATTCTTCACACGTGTGTGTGGCTTTAACACCCCCCTGGTACGGGCGGGGGTAGAACTAGAAGCGCTAATCCGGTGCGACGCGGTCTAGGAAATCTTGAATATCTCGCCCGATCGAATCCTCGTTTCCCCGGTTCCCCCCTTTAAAATGCCCTAACTTTCCTATCACACTGTTTTGCTTGTTTGCCTCCTCCCTCCCTTTCTCTCTCTCTCTCTCGAGCGCGGCGCCTCGCTCTCTCCGACGCTGTGTCTCCGTCCGTATCGAAAGGTATGGCTTTCATACTTTACTCTTCGATCCGTGTTTTCGTTGTTGACTATGGATCGTCCCTGATCTATTACTGGTTTTTTGTTTTGATTTGCGGTTCATCTAGTCGAGTCAAATCGAGCTGCAGCTGTTTTCTTGTTTTAGTTTTTGTGGCAAGGAGTCAGATCTGAGGATAGTGATGCGTTTTAGGTCATTAACGCTTATTGATTTCACTTTGCGATTTTAAACTACGAAGGAAGGATGCGTCTTTTTTTTTTTTCTGCTCGAAAATTGAAATGATTTTGTACTTCTAGGTTTTAGATGGCCGTCATTGTCGGTTGAGGAAGGTTTTCGGCTTCTGAATTCTTTGTCTGCTTATGAAGTATGCCTTGAAGTTGTGAATAACTCACATGATTATAACCGAAGATGAGAAAGACCTGTGCCTTCCTGTTTGAATTGGATCATTTTCCCTGGTGATGATAATAATATGATGTTTTGTGAAACATGCCAGTTTCTTGTCTTCGCCTAGTGTCTTTGGCATTACCAGCTTGTTCCAACTTTTGAGTTTGTTTTAAGGATCCTATATACTTGTATAGATCTTGAGCTGACATGGAAGCACAAGCAGAGGCCGTGGAAAGAATAACTCCTGAGATGATTGGGAATGCTTTTGTCAGTCAATTCTACTCTATTCTCCATCAGACTCCGGAATTGGTTCATCGCTTCTATCAAGACACCAGTACGATGAGCCGTCCTGCAGCTAATGGTTTGTTAACTACTGTGACAACTATGAAGGTAAGTTTAAAGTTCAAGTCCTACATGTTTTTGTCTTTTTATGTTTAATGCTTTTTATAATGTTGAAAAAAGTTTTTAGGTTTCTTGTTTCGTGTTTCTGCTTCTAAGTGTAATTGATGGTTATTTTTCTTAGCACTGTGGTGCTCTAGTATATTTTGCTCAAAGCAGAATTTTCCTATTTGCCGTTGCTTTTGTGTTCTCCTTTGAATCTCATCTTATGTTCATTTTTTTCATGCAGGACATCAATGATCTCATGCTTTCTTTGGACTGTAAGGACTATAAAGCAGAGATAATGACTGCGGATACACAGGCTTCTCACAAGGAGGGTGTGATTGTTCTTGTCACTGGTTGCTTAACTGGAAAGGACAATGTGAGGAGGAAATTTACTGAGTCATTCTTTTTAGCTCCACAAAGCAATGGGTACTATGTGCTCAATGATGCATTTAGATTCATTACTGAAGATGAACCACTCACAGCTAGCCCTGTGGAAGTGAAGGAATCGAATGAAAATGTTACAGCCTCTGCTATAGCTGAAGAACCAGGTAAGATTTATTTGTATTTATGGGCCTGCTAGGGTTTTAGTGTGTTTGTAATCCTTGTACAGGAGAGTTGCTAAAGCACTAGTTTCACTAAATGTACATTTCTTGATTGCCACTATCTTATGCAGAGCTGGTTGAAGTTGCTGACAAATCCTTGCCAGAAGTTACTGCTGCTGTTGAGCCTGTGTCAAATGGAAATATAGATGTATGTGACAAGCCGGATGAGCCGTTAACCATTAAAGAACCTGTAGTTGCTGCTGAGCCTCCAGTTGAATCGGTTAATCATATTGATGAGCAAGTGGTTGTGGAGTCGTCCTCTGATGTACAGGATGCTCCAAAGAAATCATATGCATCAATTGTGAGTTTTAGTACATATGTTACTCCTAACAAATCTTTTTTTGCAATATGGTTACTCTCATCATTTTGTTTTGATCAGGTTAAGGATAGGAAAGAAATTATGCGTACAACTCCAGCGCCTGCACCATCTACAGCCGTGAAGAAGTCGTCAACAAGTAATGGCAATCAGACCCGTGGGACTACGCCATCTGCACCTAAGCCGCAGGCAAATGGAACTGCACCACAACCTGAACAGCAGTTGAAGGAAGTTGCAAACTCCACATCCACTCCTGAATCTTCTGCCCCTAATGGCAATCCTAGACATGGAAATGGTATTGATAAACCTGAAGGTGTGTTTTTGCTTTGATTGTATTTATTGTGTTTGATGTGAAACTCCTGCACGATGCTTAATGATAATGTTGATTGAATGAGATGATGTTTTTTTCTAATTTATTCTCTTCAATGAATACAGAAAAAGGTTACTCCATTTACATTGGGAACTTGCCTTTTGATGCTACTGTTGAACATGTTGAGCAAGAGTTCAAGAAATTTGGACCTATTAAGAAGGGTGGTATACAAGTTAGATGCAGCAAGGTTTGTTGCATTCTAGACTTATTTTAGTGAGATCGATCAACATTTTCTTTTGGGCTCATGTTACTTCTGTTTGATGACAGGGTTTCTGTTTTGGTTTTGTTGAATATGAATCCTTGACTTCAGTACAGAAAGCACTTGAGGTACAGTATTCTTTAGCTTTACTTCTTAGAGTTGGTCATTTCTTATCTTATACGAATGTATAAGCTGGGTGAAACTTTCTGTATCTGCTATCTGCATTGATGCACCTATTGGTTGATTATCCCCAGACCTACACTCACGGCGCCTCCTGCTTAAATCCTGCTATTGTCCATTGATTAATAGAGTTTAAATATGCCACTGGATTCAATTCTGGCGATGTGCTGCATCTTGGATATTTGGTTGACAGCAATGTACTCTAGTGATCTGCATGCTGAGGGGCATACTATGGGAGCTGTGCACTATAGATTATGTTTTTTTATATCATGAAGCTTTCATCTTCCTTGCAAGGATAGAAAATTGGAAAAAGAGTGAAATTGGTGGCTTTAGGGCTTGTTGATCTAAATAGTGAATTAACTTCCTCCTGCTAGTTTTACAATTTCATTTGCTCATTTCACAGATTCGATTCACGTTTAGACAAGTAGCCATCTAACATGTTCTGATATGAGAGAATTCGACCTTATGTTTTCTTTCGTTGATATCTATTAAGCCTTTGTATCTTTCATCCATTGAGTGAATATTAGATACTAAGCAATTAGTCTGATGCATAACAATTTTTGAAATACCATTTATATGCGCATCAGCCCAACATTTGTTGTCCTGGTTGAGAATCTCATACCTGAACGTTGCTATGCAATGTTTAAGTTATCATTTATCCCAGCTGATTTTCTATACTGGGCAGTTGTCAGTATTTGTAGTTGGGCTATTTTATTGGTGGGGGTTGTGCACCTATTTAACTTGGTAGTGAGCTTGCTTGCTATACTCTTTACAGATGCTGATCTCCAGTTAATGCTATTTTATCTGTATTTGCAGGCATCTGCCATTCAAATTGGAGCTTATGAAGCTTTTATTGAGGAGAAGAAAACTAGTACAAGAGGTAAGTAGGGATTTGACATGTGCAAATTGAATCCTACGAGTAAAACTGTTCTTAAAACAAAACCGGTGTTATTAACACAAAAGTCACTAACACGGTAAAAAAAACCTCAGCAAGTCCATAGGTGTAGGACTATGTTGCTGTCAAGGCAGGGAGTGTACTGCTGTTTTTATTCAACTGTACTTGTTTCATACTTGTATCTAATGGCCCAACTAGGGTTTTAATTATCCATATCATTCACTCTTCTATCTTTTTTATAGATCCCTAAAATGTTCATACATATGATGAAACCCTTTTTGTACTCTTGCAGTTGTCAACGGGGTGCCAACATTCTCATCTGGACGCGGTGGCTACCGGAACGACAGTTTCAGGGGCAGAGGGAACTTCTCTGGTGGGCGTGGTTTTGGAAGGAACGACTATGCGAGGCGCGGAGATTACGGAAATGGTGCTCGCAATGGAGATTACGGTAACGGTGTTGGTCGTAACGGAGATGGATACCATGGAGGATACCAGAATGGAGGTGGCAGGACTGCTCGGCAAGGAGGACCCAAGTAGAGACAAATTATTAATTTTTTTCCCCTTGATTGTTTTTATCCTTATTTAGGAAAGCATCCATTTGTCTTGTGGGCAAGCAAGCCGTGGCGATTTTTTGTTCAACTAGAGTAGGCCGAAGCCCTCCTTGCCTATTTTGGGTTTGGATGACGAGGAACGCAGGGATTCCCTTCTCCCTTAGTTTCTTAGACTCTAGAGATTATTCTTTCAAAGGGCTTAAGCAGATGTGTGGATTTGACCATATAGGAGACAGATTTTGCGGATTCAACATCTTCATTGATGATGATCCCTCCTACCATTATTTTCCTTTCATTCCTCCCTTTGTTTCTTTTTCATCTCAGGTATTTATTTTAGTTGTCGTTCCTTCTCAATGGGCCTTTACTTCTCGTTCCTTTGTCAAAATCATTGGCTACTTTGAAGGTGCTCTTTCTAATGTTTTGAACGTGAAACCTTTTGATTAAGGATTGAATGGTCTTGCTAACTCATTTAACTTTATTTATGAAAACTAGTTCAAATTCTTTCAACAGGTTTGTTTTGCGTTCATTTGTGCCGGTGAAATCCATAAGACATTTGTGTGCTTTAAATTTACAAGTTACTAACAACAAATGAAACGCCCTATAATTTGATCTGTCATCTTAGGTCTTGAATATGTTATCTGTGGGTACCCATGACTAGGCATGGCCACGGGTCCGACCCGGCGGGTCGACGGGTTCGACCCGCCGGGTCAAGGGTTGGGGAAGGGTGACCCGAACCCTTACTCGGGAATCCCACGGGTTGGCGGATTCGGGTCACCCGGCGGGTTCCAGGGTCGACCCGGCGGGTCGAAACCCGTCGATTAATCGGTGTGTCGACCCGTCGGGTATTATTTTCATAAAACGTAAATAAACGCAGAAAAAAATCAAAATCAAGTGTTAACTTACTAATGTCGATATTTTAAGTGAGAAAGAACACTAAATAATAAAGTTACAAATGTTTGACCAAAGCTAGTTTATCTGGATGCTTTAATTGGATATGACGACTGAAGTTCCCATATCCTCCTCCATTCGGGTGCGTGAAGACCATCCCGCAGAAGTTACAACTGACGTCGCAATTGTTTTCATCCCCCGGGTGCTTTGTGAACCGGCATGTGAATATAGCGGCCTGAACTCGGGCCACACTCAAGAGCCTGTGCGTTTCTTGTCGAGGGACTTGGACACTAGATTCGCCCTCCTCCTCATCGCGGCGCGGGCCTTCAACACTGGATTCGCAATCGCTTGTCCTGCTACTCATCACGTTGCGGGCCTTAATACAAAGCGTTTACAAAGATTGAGATGAGATGTGAGTAAAATGGAAGGGAGGTGAGGCTTATTTATAGCCAAAATCGGGAGGGAAAAGAAGCAAATCGACCGTTGGGCAACGTTCGACCCGGCGGGTCCAACGGTCGACCCGACGGGTCGGCCGTTGGAATTTCGAACGTTGCCCCCTTTTTTTAAAATTTTACGGATGGTTTCGCACTTGAGCTTCATAGCATGCTGGTTTTGTACTACGTTTTACAAATATTCAGTTTATTTTATGTCATTATGTCACTTGTAAATCGTAATATGATTCAAAAATCGAAACCGTGATTACGTGTACATCGACATTCGACACCACACACACTGACATACACATAACATGAGTACATGACACTAACACGAAGTCTCTAACAGTGTGACACACTCACACTTCACACACCTGCACTGCTAGAGCCTAGAGTCCTAGACGAACTAGACACATAGTCACCTGAGGCCGAGCCCGAACCTCCTTAGATTTGCATCTTATCGGGATGCTTCCTTGTTATATGAAGCTTTAGATTTCCGTAACCGGCGCCTCTCGTAACCTTGAACTTGTGACCGCAATGACGACAAACCGCTTCGACCTTCCCCAGGTCTAGCTCGACCTCGTCGAAATGGTTTTGGAACAAAGTCACGGATTGATGGGACATGATAACGTTATTACGAAAATAAAATGTATGATTGTAATGAAATGAAATGAACCAAGGAGACGAGATTTATAGACGTTTTGGGTTGAGCTAGCCGTTGCACAACGACTAAATATTTCAAAAAAGTAGGTTTAACCCGGCGGGTCGACCCGCCGGGTCCAACCCGCCGGGTCAGCGGGTTTTCAAACCCCCGACCCTAACCCTAACCCGCAACCCGCACCCGTCGGGTTACCGACCTGTATGACCCGCCGGGTCACGGGTCGACCCGTGACCCGTGACCATGCCTACCCATGACCCTCAAATGCCGGAGTTTGGTGTTTGTACATTTTTTTCGTTTATTATTTATCATCAAAAAAGAACTTTTTGATTATGCCATACGAAGAAGAAAAAATTGCAGAAAACCACTCTTTAAATAAGGTGTTTTGCAGAAAATCACCCATTAAAACTAAAATTGCAGAAAGCCACCCGTTAAAACCATATTCTTTACAAAGTCACATCCGTCACCAAATTTTCATTAATTGAATATTAAAATGTGTGAAAAGTCAATTATATCCCTTGTTTTTATTATTATTTTATTTCATCCAATTGGTATTAATTATTTTTTTAATCTTTTTAACATGTTTTTCAAAAGTAAAAAAATATGAAACATTTAAAAAAAAATATTTTCTTCAAGTAGTCCTTTAGTAATGCATTTTTTTAAACGTATAAAATATAAATTACACATCAATTTTTTATAGAGTTTTTTTTGTAAGTATGAAATTATTTTTAAAAAATAATATTTTTTAAATATTTTATAGAGTTTTTTATTTTTGAAAAACATGTCAAAAGTTGATATCAACTAATACCAATTGAATGGAGTAAACTAATAATAAAAATAAGGAGTATAATTGAAATTTCACACACTCTAACATTCAATTAACGAAAATTGGTTAATATGTGTGACTTTGCTAAAAAAATGATTTTAATGGGTGGTTTTTCTGCAATTTTAGTTTTAAGGGGTGGTTCTCGCAAAGCACCCTATTTAAAGGGTGGTTTTCTGCAATTTTGCCTACAAACAAACATATTGTTGACCTAATGTGTTTACTAACTTTTGCAGGAAAGACAAGCAGGCACGGAACCAGGATTACGATCTTGGTTAAGCTGAATTTGTATATAATTTTAATTTTATCCAAAATTAGATATTTCTGTAATTTGTATTTAAATTAGTGATAATAGAAATTTTATACGTAAGAGATGCAATTGATCTTTGTGGTGTGGTGTATAATTTTGTGAAGAAAAATGATCTCAAATTTGGTAGTGGACCACCAGAACTCCAGAAGGGAGAAATTGAAGCGGGTAACAGGGCCCCATAAGGGAAATTTGGAAAAATTGAAGTGGGTAACACTGTAATAGGCCCACACAATAAAAATTGATAAGGAAATGGGAGAGGGGATTCGAACCTGCGGTTAACACAGCCCCTCTCTTTACACAACCAATTGAGCCAGTCAAGCAATATAATACAGCTACACCTATATTATATATACATTACTGGTAAAATGGGGTGGGCTGCAGCCCACACCAGCCCACCCCTAGTTCCGTCCCTGAAGACAAATGTGAATGGAACCTGAGATAAGTTTCCAAGGGTTCAATACAGAGCACTTGCAAAGTGAAGGTTCATGGGAACAAGTTAGGGATAATGGGAAAAGGAAATTAAGGATCAGTTTGGTAAAACTAGCTTTTGTCATAGCTGAATTTGTAAAAATGAAAACGTCTAAAAAATTTGGTAAAAGTAGGAAAGGAAGCATAAGTAATTCACGAGAGGTCATGGGTTCATATTTTATTCCATATCTTTTTGTACTACTTTTTATTCATGCCAAATTTTCCTCATTATAAATGTCATATTTAAATCAGAGTTTATATTTTTCTTTTAATATTTTCATAAGATTATTCATTTTGTTACACATATATTTTAAAAATTTCTTCTAATTTTTATTCCTATAAAAATTTATTAATATCAATGTCATATTTAAAGCACAATATATGAGTTTTTTTTGTCATACTTTTCAATCCTATCAATTTTTTTTTCATTTACCGATGACAAATTCTTTAAATAATTTATAATTTTCTTTCAATATTAAAAAAAGTCTTAATCGTGCTACACACATATATATAAATTATCAAATTATTGTATGAATTTTTATAACAAAATATAATATATATACCACAATTTATGATTTTCTTTAAATATATATTAAAAAAAATTATTTATTATATATACCGAGAAAAAACATTTACAACCAAAAATTTGCCCCCCCTCTAATGATTCATGCGACCGCCCCTGGATGAATAGATGTTGAAAATTTTCATCCATTGGCACCTTAAAGCTAATGTTTAGCTTCGATTGCAGTTAAAACTACATAAAATTTAAAACCAAAGCTTTGAAAAGCTAGTGAGTTCACCCCTCGATCCATAGAGAAATATAGGATTCCTTCTTTCCCATGTAGTTGTTTGTAAGAGAGTTGAATTCATAATAAGATGGTGCTTTTTTTAAAAGTTTTATAAATAAAGGATGGAAAATAATGAATCTTTTGAGTAATGTTAAAAAGAAGGGGTCATTTCATTCTAAAATGTTTGGAACCTTGTCAATTATTTTGTTCCCAGGTTGGAGCACGTGAGAGAGTGTGACATCTCTTACATTTGACAATAGAGATTTAATATAAGATAATATTAGTTCGATTTCCTATGGACAAGGACCTTTATTGTTCAGATGTTTGATGATTATCATGGAATCCCCTTTGATGTTGAGTTTTTGTATTCCCATATCTATCGGTTTTAGTAACCCAAGACTATGTGCTAATGCTTGGGCCATTAAGGGAGTCTGTTTGCCTAACGCCTTATACCCATTATGTATTGGTTTTCAATTCCAGTCTTTAATAATGAATCTGCTTGTGCTATCTTCATTTTCAACGTCAAGCTATCAAAATTTAATTTGAAATATCCAAAAGATGGTTTCTTCCATTTTACCTTCCTCCATTGTGGTGGGATCTTGACAATTGTTGTTGGGATTTGTTTATGTTTGAAGCATTATTCGTGTCCATATCATTGATTTGGGCTTTAGCCCATGCCTCCCTATGGAAGATAGCTAATCTTTTGATGTCCCTATTTATGGTTGTATTTGAAGGGTTGAAAGTTAATTGGTTTTGCACTAGCCAAGTTGCCAATCAATAGAATGCTAATAACGTTAATACTAGTTTGATGTCTTTATTGTTATTTATCATCGTTTCCTTACAGATATCATCTGTTAGCCAATCTTGATGATTCCTTCCTTAACATTCTAAAAATAAAGGAGTTTCGTCCTTTTCTGATCGTTGCACAGAACACAAGTGGTTGGCACTGCGATCCACCAATGCCAGTTATGCACAACTTTTTCAGATTTCTGGGCTTTTCTTTAATTTATTTTGGATTATTTTAAGTTGATATAAATACTTAAACTTTAGTTCAACCAAGGGGGGTTACATTTTGGAAGAGAGGGATGAAAAAAAGGCAAATTTTGGATTTAAAGAAAAGCTTGGAGAACCCTATATTAGTTAGATGATAAAAGATTGCAAACTGTATGCTTTGAGACAATTTCCTCTATAGAAGACCAAGTATTTCTCTTACTCTTGTTAGCTATGTCATCTTATTTTGCTTTTGATTTGTTTTGTTCCATTATATTTGGCAAATTCGATCGTTCTAGGGTTGGGTGATCTCGACTATGTTGAGATACTTAATATCGCTTGAATGTGGTTTGATTTTTTGTTTGATTTAATCCTGTTGAGCATAGCATAATTGATATTAGATTAGATCCTATCTAGGGTTTGAGACAGAGAGGAGATAGCCCTAATTGAAAGATAGATGATTGCATGAGACCGAGAGATGATTGTTGTCATCGGAGCTATAGAATTGAACCTGAGATGTTAATGTTTGATTATGAATGACATAATAGCATGATTTAAGATCTCTTGAGGATATATAGGTTTTCATACAAATTCTAGGTTATGTTTGTTCGAATTGAGACCGAGAGGAGATTTTTGAATGAGCTTGCGTAGATTCTTGAAGCTTAATGGATCTAACTTTAGTTTATCTTTACACGAGATTGATTGCTAACCGGTTAGGTATAATTGACTATGACATCGAGAGGAGATTTGTAATGAAATTAGATAACCTACCTTCATACAGAATCAAATTTGTTTAAGCGAAAAAAACTCTTTAAGTCTATCGATGATGCATAGTTGTTAATTCCCCAATTCTAGAATGTTTTCTCCATATTTACCTAAAACTTCCGTTTGTTTGTTTTTTTATTAATTATAGCCTCATACTCGATTCACCTACTATTTTGGCTTAGTCAAGCTAGTTGCAAAGATTCAACTAGTACTCCTTTAGTCATTGAGTTCGACACCTGATCTCATACACTTGTGGGATCACTACAACAGAAAGGCCTTTTACCGACCAAAATTTTAGAGATGAATTATTTTTCCTTGGTACATATGGGCTTTGACAACGAATATATCCACTCCTCAAAAAATGACATATGAACATTAGCAAGAAACCTATATTCCTCGTTAAAAGTGGCATTCAAAGACAAATTTTTTGATTCGTCACTAATTGTTAGTATAAAGTAGTCGCATATAGGCCCTTCTCCTGGATCATCTAGGTCATCATTATAGTGCCCAAGTTCAACAAATAGGGTATCTTCTTCTTTAAACTCTTCTCCCGGATCATCTATCGGCAGACTCTCCTTGGCCTTCTTTTTCTTTCTTGGCCTTACCTTGCATATGTTAGTGCACCATAGAGCTTTGACCCTCCTATTAGTATAATCATAATTAAAGGACTAGGGGGGGGGGGGGTTAGAAATCTTACCCGAGCCTATCTTTTCAGACCCGAAACAACGAACTTCGGGTTGGGGGTCAGTCAACGTTGACATGGCATAGGCGACGTCGAGTGGTCTCAACAGTGAGAACCCCATACTTAGGCTCTTGGAAACTCTGGTATGCTTCTATGGTGGTCGACATCGAGTATGCTTAGTTGATGTCAATCCTTATTTATATTTTTCCTAGAATTTTGGTTTTAATGTTTTGATTTTATTTTGAAAACTTTATTAAAATGTGGTTTAGATATTATGAGACAACAAGTTTCAGGTTGCAATGAGAACAAGGAGAAGAAACAAAGTCTTTGAGGAAACAATCGAGATTGACCTGATAAGTCAACATCGACCATACTAGGGTCAAGCCATACCAAGCACGATGATCAACATCGATCACTTTGGAGCATCGAAAAGCAGTCGATATCGATGAGGCCTATTGATGTCGACCACCATGGAGGCCCTCGACTTCGACCATCTCCTTGATAGCAAAGAGTTGTTGTCGACATCAACTACACTGGTCGATGTCGACTATTGGCAACGGTCGACAGCATCTGAATCAAAACCTCCGTGCGTAAATATATGAGTTACTTCCTTTACCCTTGTTTTATTTTGATTTCATACAGTGAGGACACTGTATATTCTAAGTATGGGGTGGGAGAAGAGCTTATGTGCTTTACATGATCTTGTTTGCTTAGTTATTTCTTGCGTAGCTTCACATTATCGTTTTTTCAGTGAAATTTTAAAATTTTTATGGCTAAAACTACTGAATGGTCTACATTATTATGTTCTCTTTGGATATTATGTTTGCTATTTGGTCTTAAAAAAATACCCGAAGGATTTTTGAAAGCAAATGAAAGGACTCATACCCCCGAAAACAAAGAAAGTGAATTCATTAGAGATATTGCAACATAATTGTCTAGTAAAGGGAAGTCTCAATGAAATGCAAAATTTTTTAGAAAACATTGAAGGGAGGTAAATTGAAGTTGCTTTTGACACATGCAATGGTAAAATGATTGAGGACTATATATTTCCATTCAAGCATTATTTGCTCTTGCCATTCATACCTTTGCCTTTATTAGCATTCACATCATATATTCGAAGCCATATGTGCGTCAGAAGAATATTTTTGCTCCACAAGTTCTTATATTGCCCATTTTTATACCTTTTGACCCATCCATGGAATTATATTGAAAAATGGATAAAATGTTATGAAGTTGTTGTATGGTTTGATATGTTGTGAAATTTTATGAAGTTTGATGGCACAATGATGAATATATGGAAAATGTAATGAGCGGAAGAAAATCCGGTCACCTAGGAGTTAGGTGGATCAACCCTGCTTGCTTGAGATGTTAGTTCGAGGAAGATGGGACACCAAGGTGAGGAGTTAGAAGCACTAAGTATCCGGGGCCATTCATGACACCCATGTTTTCGACTCGCGAAAAGGCAGTGCTAAGGTCAGAGAGGTAAAAGCATTATAGTGAAAAGAGCAAAGAGAGAATCAAGAGAGGATAAGGAATGTGGAAATATCATGAAGAAGAAAGTGCATCAAAGAAAGAAAGTTTGAAAGTTTCTCCTCGGATTAACACCACATTGCCTAAAAATAGCCCACCACTATACCTTTACCTTTCATTCCTCTAAAGGTTGCATAAAGTCCTCTTGATTATCATTGTTTTGTCACAGGAAAATTGTTTTGCATAAACCCTCCTTTTGTGTGAGATGTTACTTTTATTAACAAGAATGGATTTGCAGGCAAAAGTACCTTTGCGAGGACGACATATGGTTGTTAGGGAAATATGAGAATGGATACATGATGTTGAGAGTTTTTGTTGGCTTCCGTTGTGTAACCATGAAAAGTATTGCTTGGGAACAAGCAAGCTTAAGTATGGGGTGATTTGATAACCGCTAAAATGACCATGTTTTATGCCTATCTTTTACTCCAATTTGTGTTTTATATTTGCATTATGGTTTAGGAATGCCTTGAATTTGTGTAGTATATGCTTATTTGCAAGAAATAGAGGTCTACATAAGTTTTGGTTTATTGTGTAGAAATTGGAGCGGAATCGAAGCCGAAACGAGAAGCTGAGAACCAATGAAGAGCAGTCGATCTCGATTGATGTACTCGACATCGATTGCTATGAATTCCCAGGATACTAAGTACAATATGAAGGAAGAAAGACTACCTACTAGAAGAGAGGTCGACATGCACTGAAGTCGACCCAAGTCACTCAACATCGACAGAGCTGAAGTTGTGCCCGAAGTCGAGTGGAAACAGGGCGCTTGACGTCGACTGCTCTGGTCGACGTTTAGTGAGCAAATCTGCAGTTGTGACGTATTTGAGCAATATGAGTTTAAGGAGTATTACACTAAGCCACGTTTTACATTTTTTTCTGGATAGATTTAATCCTTATGGGTATTTTCCTATCTACCCTAGGGATATATTTTATTTTCCTACTTAGTTTATATCATCTTCCATCTTAGTTTATATCATCTTTTATTTTAGTTTATCTTCTAGTTTTGATAGAATTACATTTCTTAGGGTAGTTAGGATTGGTAGCCTATAATTAAAGCCCTTGGGGCTGAGCTTTACGTACCTTTAAACACACAAATAAAACAATTATATTCAGTTTTAGGTTTTTAGGTTAATGAAGCTTTAGGGTTTGAAGCTTTAGGGTTTTGGCGCTTACGAGAGTCGGTGTCGGGATTGTGAAGACTTCGTTTATTTATTCAATGCAAGTTAAGTTTTCTTTTATTTTAATTATGTCTACTTCTACCATGACGAGTAGTGGCTTTTCTCTTAGGGTCGGGGTGAGCCCGACGTTAGCAATGCATGCTTGATATGGTTTGATGTTGATATTTGTTATGTCTTGATCATCTCCTACCTTTTTGTGTTTAGCCCTTATCGAAAGAAAAGGAATTCATGCGAACAAATTGGATCATAAACATTAAATTGGTAGATACAATTAGATTTATTTGCGAGAGCCAATATATCTATTTTTTGGTAACGGCGAAAGCTTGTTCCTTTGATGTGATAGCATCATTGTCCGCCATACTCTATCTTGTGCATGTGTTGTTAACGTTGTGGTGAACCCTAGCCTTAGGAGTTTCTTTTATTATTGTTTAAAACCTCTTTAATTATTACCTTAAACCCTTGCTTTTTTGTTCACATCTTCTATTTTCATCCTTTTATTCTTCGGCCACCTTTGCCGACGTTTTCTGGCTTTTGTTGGAGTGATCGATATCGACTGCCTAGGTTGAGATCTACTGCCCCATATCAATCGACAATTTTCTGAGTCAATCAACTGTTGTTACTAACTCGACATCGACTACTTTTGTTCTCTGTCTGTGCAGGTTTACACTCGAGATCGACAACTCTGATCGACATTGACTGATCCTAGTCGACATCGAGAACTTCTGCTCGACTTCTACAGAGCGTGTTAGCAACTACTTTGGATCCGCTGACAAGCTTCCTTGTGGATCGAACCTGATTCCTCTTCCACTACAATGGGGGAGTCTTGAGTTTATTTGAGAGGCTAGGGTTGATTACATTGTTCATATTTTTATATATTTTTAAAATCGATTCTCCCCTACATTAGTCACGAGGGGGCTTGACACTAACCCAAACACGCCCACCCTACCAACCCGCTGAACCGTCGATCCGGTGTCGATGGTTGACAACCTAGCGGGTCACTTACCCGGGGCGACCTGGTGTGTGAAGGTCAACCCGTGACCTGCGGTGTCATCTAGCCAAGAGTGGAGTTCAGTCAAAATGCAAATCAGCTTGGGGTCTTCCATCTTTGAATATGAAAGTAAGTCTTCAAGGTATTGCTACTGGAATAGGATCAACCAATCTGGAGTAAAACGACCTCCAAACCCCGAAAATATAATGAAGAAGGTCTAGATCTTTAATATAAAAGACCTCAGTGATAGGGTTGCATAAACGTCTCAAACCAATCCGAACAAAACCGACCCAAATGGTTTGGGCCAAAACCAACAGCTCAAAATTTTGAAGGGGTGAACTAAGGCCTGGACCTCACCTCTGGAATTTCGCTTTCTTGATCCTAGGTGATGTAGGAGGAAATCAAGTCTAATAAATAAAAGATAAATATCAAACCGAATCCTTGTCTATGCAAATAAATTACAAGACTTCCTCCCGTTGTAGTGGAAGGGAATGAGGATCGATCCACAAGGAGGCGGGTCAGTGATGCTGGATAGTCTCTAAGAACTCTGCGCAAGTCGACCAGTAGCCTCGATATCGAGTTGGAAAGTCGATATCGACAGGGGCAGTCGAATCCTAGTGGGTGACGTGGATATGTGAAGAACCCGCAGAGAAGAGAAAACAACAGAAAGACTCGATATCGACTAAAGAGGTCGAAATCGAGTAGTCATTAGTTCCTGTCGACTCAGAAGATCATCGACGTAGGGTTTGCTCGATGCATGTGGTCGATATCGACTATATAGGTCGAAATCGAGTCCATTCACAGAAGGTATCGAGTGCAGAAAAATAAAGAGAAAATGAAGAAATAAAATAAAGGCAACAGATTTTTTGGTTTTTTTGATTTAATAAACCAAAAGCTCATAGGATAGGGATTTACCACAACGATAACCATGCATGCATTATGAATTAATTCACATAAAAGATTAAACTTTTCTCAACGCCAATTATGAATATATAGGCTCTCGCATAAAAACCTAATTGTTTCTACCTTTTCATAATTAGGGTTTAGTCAACTTTCGTATGAAAAACCTAATTACTATCCAAATTCACATGTATAATCCACTTTCGCTTCATATAAGGTAAATAAGGAATGATCCTAAACTTGCATAAAGGATTGAGCGCGGGGTAGAAGAAGAGATCGCATAATCAAATAGAGAATAAATCGTACTTACAAGGCTACCATTGGGCTCACCCCGACCCTAGAAGTAAGACGACTACTCGGTCTTCATCGCAATAAACACCATTGATGTAAAGAAGAAAACTTGCATTAAATAAACCTTCAAATTCCTACATATTTAGGCAGTCAGGTCGAGATCGACCTCCTTTCTGCTTCACTTGGCTTCTTCGTTTTGACTCTGATTCCGCTCCAATTCCTACATATTTAGACCAAAACTTGTGCAGACTCTGTTTCTCTCACGTTAGCTCATTCTACACAAATTTACATTATTTTCAACCTTTACTTTAGGAATCGAATGGAATATGAAGTCAAAATGTGCAAATAAAAGGACTTCAAATATGTACATCACTAGGCCCGAAAAAACTAACCTTGGCTTGCCTTTGCTTATTTAAAAAAATACAGGAAAGGTGGCTTGCAACTGTGTGTCATTGTGTGCGATGAAATTTTAGAAAAGAAAATTGAAACAAAACATGGATGGGAGGCTTGCAGCTGTGTGTGACTATGTGGATGCGGGCAGGGGAAGGACGCAAACCACCAAGGAGAATCGGAGTAGAGATGTGAATAGTGGAGATCTGGTGTGAAGTCCAGCTCAAAGTGATGGTGAAAAAAGGATTGAAAACATCGGCACATCTGATATGGGTCGTATTGAGCTCGTGGAGGAGACAAACAAGGAATTAGAGACTAGGGTGTGTGTAATTAAACATGAGGATGGTCCACCCTACCTACTCTCATACAAGTACAATAAAATGTATTGAAAACAAAATTATTATTATTTTTAAAATGATTTTCAGACAAGATTTGAAAATTTTGGTTCGATTTATATTTTTGGACCGAAACCAAAATTTCATTTTCTAAGGCCCGAGGCCTGAACTATATACTACTCAACCCATCCCAAAACCAAGTTTTTCGGTTTGATTTTGGTTCAATTTTCAGGTCAGGCCACATTCAGAATAACCTTATTCATGAAGCTTGTCTATGACTTGATCAACAGCTAATGTTGAGCGACTTGTGACAATGATGTCATCAACATAGACAATAATATAGATAATGAATGATGGTGATGACGAAACAAATAAAGAGCAATCTAATTGGCATGCTCGAAACCCAAAGTGCAAAAGAAACGATTTGAGCTTGTTGAAAGAAGCCCGATGTACCTATTTTAGACCATATAGAGCCTTATGAAGATGGAATACAAACTTAGGGCATGAGGGATTAACAAAGCTAGAAGGTTGATCCACATAGACCTTGTTAGAGAAATCATCATTGAGAAAAGCATTATTAATGGTCAAGTTGACGAATAGGCTAACCCTTGGAGAGAGGAATGCAAAGAACTAAATGAACTATATTCAGTTGTATGATTGCACTAAAAGTATCAAAATAATCAATACCTTCCCCCTGATTGTAACCTTTTGCCACAAGCGTGGCCTTGTGACGATCAACAAAACCAACGGCCTTAAGCCTACTCTTGTACACCCATTTACAACCAACAACGATCATAGAAAAATGATAGGAACTAGATATCACATCTAGAGGGAGCATCAAACTCAGACCACATGGCAGAGTGGTCATGGGATGCTTCATGACTTAATGGTAGGTTTTGGACTCGATTTCTAGGAAAAAAGAAGAAGGTAAGGGATGTTATAATGTGATAAGAGTCTTGGGTTTAAGATGTCCATTGGACACGAGGGGTCATGGGATGAAATGAGATGATCGACAAGCGGAGATGAGGAAGGTGAGGCGATGGGAAAGGTAGCTAAGCATTGATAAGAATGTCAAGAGAAGGAATGAATGGAGGTGAAGGCTGATGTGCGCGCAAATTGCCATATTTTCCATCTACTTTTATGTCCATTTTGTCGATATTTTCATGCATATTGGTTGGGAAAGCATAAGATTAGTGTAGTTTATGTTTATTTGCAAAATATAGAGGTCTACACGAGTTTTTATGTTATTTCGCAGAAATCGAGACAAAATTGGAGCAATTTGGAGAAGAGAAGAAAAGCTGAAAAAGAACTCGAAGTCTACTGAGGAGTCAAAATCGACCTAAAGACTAGACATCGAGTGGAACAGAACACCAGAAATCGAGCAGACAAAAGAACAGAGTATGTCGACAGAGAGAGGTCGATATCGATATAAGTGGTCGATATCGAGTGCCCTGAATCGAGTGAATTGATAGAGTCCGAGTGCAAATCCGAGGTCGAGTAGAACTAGCTCGAGATAGAAGAGATGAGGTCGATATCGACATGTCCTGGTCGATATTGAGTGCTACTGTAGACATATCCGACGCTGTTTTTGATAGAATTCTATCCGAAGAGTTTACATCTATCCTAAAGTCGAGATCTTTTATCCATTCTTACCAGACTTCATATCCTTTATGGTGAATTGATATTTACCTAAAGTGATTTAGTTATTTACTTTATTTTAGTTTTATCTTAGGAATAAAGATAGATTTTCTTATCCTTGGATAGCGAGGTTTGAGATCTATAATTAGAGGCCATTAGGGCTGAGTTTAATGATCCAAGAACATTCAGTTTTCAGTTTCAATACAGTAGAGAGAGAGAGAGACAGAGAGGCCGAGTAAGGTAAAGGGGAAGCGAGAGCGGAGAATTTGCTTTGTTCGGTTGTACTCTTTCTTTTGCAATTTCAATTCAAAGTAGTTTCTTTTCAATGATGATGATTTCAATGATGATGAAGTGCGAGTAGTTCACCTTACTTCTAGGGTCGGGGTGAGCCCGACGATAGCCATTTAAGTTTGTGCATCAAAGGTATGATTTTTATGCGATTCCGTCTTCTATCCTATGCATGATCCTTTGCGAGAGTTGAGGTAATTCTTTATTTGCATTATTGAAGCGAAAACCAATCATATTGTGAATTTGGATTAGTTATGCAATTGGATAGTAACTTTTCGGTTTTATGCGAGAGCCTCTAAATCACCTAATTGTTGGTAACGGAAGTTATTTGATGGAAATGCATCATCTTTCATGAATTTGGCATAAATCTTATATGGTTATCGTTGTGATATAAATCCCTGATCTTGGAAGTTCTTTAGTTTATTGAGTTCATAAAATCATAGTTTTTATTCTATCCACCCTTCCATCATCATTCTTACTTTCTTTGGACACTTTTCCGACACCATTGGTTACGTTTACAGTTCCTGTTGAAGACTCGAAATTGACTGCAACTGGTCGATATCGAGTGGTTGACCCAATATCGAGTGAACAACTCGACGTCGACTATCTGTTTTATCTTCAGCAGGAATTTGCTGTAAATCGACTGGAACTATAGTCGATATCGACTGGTCTACTCGATATCGAGGGGTCTTCCGGAGTCGAAATTTGAACGTGACTGCAAGCTTAGGAAACACTGACATACTTCCTCGTGGATTTGATCCTGAATTACCCTACCACTACATCGGGAGGGATTCTTGTATTTTATTTCCTTGGACAAGGGAGTTGGTTTATATTTGATATTTTAATTGATAATATATTAGCAATCCCCCCCCTCCACGAACAAATTGGCGCCGTTGTCGGGGAGGCAATCAATCACGCCCTAAGCTTTTAATCACGTTCTTTTTAGTGTGATTTTGCAGGTTTATGCGACGCTCTGATCGCGAACTTATCTAGGAAAGTATAGACGAGCCCGAACATTTTCTCCATCTTCGAAACAGAGCTATCAGAATCATGGTGGAGAACGAGACACAGGCTTAAATCATAGAGCGATTGAGGAAGGAGATTGAGGACCACAATGCTACAATCGCCAATGAAAGGGCCGCTGCAGCTGCAGAGAGAGGCCGCGCTGATAGAGAGGAGGATGTGCACAGATAAGCCCAGGAGAGGCTCAATCAGTATCCACAGACGGCGATGCAATACATGCATCCGTCACTTCACGTTCCTGAATCCGCAATTTTAATTCCTCCCTCTAACTATGAGATAAAAATTAACTTCCTATCTGAAATTAAACGAAATACTTTTGAAGGAAGAACTAATGAATGCCCCTTGCAACATATTTCTACTTTTATGGATTTATGTGAGACTATTGCTGATGGTGCAAACTTGGAATATATTAGACTGAAATCCTTTCGATGGTCTCTTGCAGGGAAGGCTTTACAATGGCTAGAAATCTTGGCTCCACGCTCGCTGAGGACATGGGCAGGGGTGAATGATGCGTTCCTAAACAAGTTCTTTCCTCCATCTAAGATGGCGATGTTGCGGAAAAAGGATCACGACTTTTAAACAAAAGCCTGGTGAAACATTGGCACAAGCGTGGGAGCGCTTTAAGGATTTATTGAGATCATGCCCTACGCATGGGCAATTACCATATGTCATCCAAGAGATTTTCTACAACTCTCTTTATGCGCCGAATAAGGAGAGAATCAACTCTTACACCTCCTATCGGTACATTGAGCTTACACCAACGGAGGCCTGGGACACAATTGAGAGGCTGGTCAACTTTGATAACATATATGGGACTGCTACGACCTATGACTCAAGACCTGCCCCATCTATGCCACTTTATGAGCCTCCAAAGGAGATTGATCCTGATGTGTGGCAATAATTCCACAATGATCAAACACGCCGCCTACAAAAGCAAGTTAGATTCCTCAACAACAACCAAGCTTGCCAGGAATGTGGCTCAACAAGGCACAATACCAGTGCCTGTCCACATCTTTAGCAAGTTAGCATGGCAGAACAACATGAGGAAGCTAAGTGGACGAGAGGCCCCTATGGAGGGGGCAATCAACAATATTGGGGAGATCAACGGTTCTATCAACCTCAACATCAACAAAGGGATCCCCCACCTTATAGAGCACTAGGGCACCCTGTGCGCGAACCAAGGAAGGATGACCTGCAGATCATTCTTGATGAGATGTGGAGGAACGACGCTGAGTTCAAATAAGCCAACAATTCCGTCTATACTCAGCTACAAGGCATCAACTCTAGGCTCGGGGAGATCGACGTTTGGAAGCGGAATATGGAGACCCAAATGGGTCAATTGGCTGAACAAATCCCCAAACCATCAGGATCGCTGCCTGGATCTACTGTGCCCAATCTTAAGGGTAAAACTACTGGACAAATAGCAGCCATGAATCTAAGGAGTGGGTGTCAACTGTGAACGCCCGAGAAAAAAGCGGAGGAGAAAGCCACCGAAGAGACCTCGATATCGACTAACTCAGTCGATATCGACCATGGTGAAGTCGACGTGGAGTCCCCTTTACTCGATGTAGACACAGAAGCTAAGAACCACCAAAAATTGACTCCTCTAGTCGATATCGAGCACCCTATACTCAATATCGACTCAACTCTAGCCACGGTGAAGAAGAAGGTGCTGTCATTCCCTAAGAAAGTTATTAAGGACCCGGCGAAAAAGAAGTTCCAGCGCTTTGTGAAGATGCTTCAAGGGCTCAACGTTACCATTCCATTCACCGAAGCACTTCATGAGATGCCATCATATGTGAGGTTCCTTAAAGATATACTAGGAAAGTTCTACTCGATATCAACTGGAACTGTAGTCGATATCGACCAGTCTACTCAATATTGAGTGGTCTTCTGGAGTCGAAATTTGAACGTGACTGCAAGCTTAGGAAACGCTGACATACCTCCTCATGGATTCGATCCTGAATTACCCTACCACTACATCGGGAGGGATTCTTGTATTTTATTTGCTTGGACAAGGGAGTTGGTTTATCTTTCCTATTTTAATTGATATTATATTAGCAATCCCCACCTCCACGAACAAAGGCTATTTGTAAGTTACAGATGGGGATAGAGGCACCGAGGACACATGTATGAGGGATGTTGGCTTTGTGGCCTAAGCGACTAGAGAGGAAGAGGTAGCTACCTTCAAAGAACCGTCAACAATAAGCTCAAGGGAGACAGACTGAGATACTAGGAGTGAGGTGGATGCCGTTATCAATATGTCAACCAAAAGAGATGATGTGAAAGTGACCGATGAGGACCGTAGTGACCGATGAGGACCGTGCTGAGTGCAAAATGATAGACAGGAAGATAGATTCATGAAAAACAACATGGCTTCTAATATAATCTTTTTTGGAGGTGGAATCATAACATATATAGCCCTTATGATTGGAACTATATCCCATAAAGATAAATGCCTTGGTTTTAAACTTAAGTTTGTTTGCACAATAAGGACCAAGGAAAAGAAACAATAGGCATCCAAAAGCGCAGAGAATAGAGTAGTCAGGAGGCCTACCATATAATCGATGATAAGGGGACTGATTTTAAGGAACATGTGTAGGGGTGCAGTTGTGAAGGTAGATGGCCCTATGAAAAGAATGTTCCCAAAAGTCAATGGTGAGCTTAGCTTGAACCAACGACGTGAGGCCTTTTCCTGAATAGTGTTATTTCATCACTCAACCATATCGTTTGGACTAGTAGGAGTGTATGGTGAAAAACACAAGGATTGATCCATTGAGATTGCAAGAAAGATGAGATGTTGCAATACTCACCTCCATAATTGGTTTAAAGGTCTTTAATGTTTTTGTTAAAGTGGGTTAAAACCATGTCTCGAAGGAGTTTGAAATAGTGAAATGCGTTAGACTTATGAGACATAAAATAAACCCAATTAAAATGGGTACAGTCATCCACAAATAAAATAAAATACCAACATCCATTTATTGATAGTAGAGGGCTAGGACCCCAAATATTAGAATAAACAAGCTCAAAAGGAGTAGTTCTAGATACATATGTAGACAAAATTTGTAGATGATGACTCTTTCCTAAAGAACACGACTAATACTTTGACAATTGAGTGTGATTAGATAAAGTTAAATTGACCCTATTATAGAGAAGACAAAAAACATGAAGACTCGGATGACCCAGATGATGATGCCAAAGACTTGGATCGGTGTGTTCCCCAATAAATGAATTCGAAAGAGTGGATGGTGGTAGGGGGATAGACTGTAGAGCCCACTATCAACGAATTCTTTAAGTAGCACCCTTCCTTACGAAATTATTCAACGCATCATGTGAGGGATGTATTTCAGAAGAAGCAAATGCCCTCAACTTTTAACTAAAAAATTCAACTGATCTTAGAAAATAGCAAGCCTAACACAATATATATGAGAAAATTGTTGCCCATTGAGTGTTTACAAGCAATATGACACGTTTATTTTGATAGAAAAAATGAGTAAAAATCTATGATGTCATTACTTAGTGAAGAAAGTTATCAACAGGGGAGAATGTAAGCCAGCTAAGCTTACGTGTAAAGCCTCTGAGGTATCGCATGTGATGCTCACAGTTGATGTTGTATTGTGAGGCTTTCGTTGAACAAATTTGGCTTATCAAAGCTATTTTGTCAGCATTTTGCAATGCTTATGGTTAGAGGGTGAACGCTTTGAAGTCTAGGCTCTTTGTCTCTCTCGATGTGGGAAGTAGCATGTTCGAGGGCCTTTGCAGTGAGTGTGGTTTGGAGGTGACTATAAACTCAGGAAGCTGTCTTACGATGCATGTTTTCTCTAACAAAGTCTCTAAGAAGGACTTCTATCAGCCGATTGAAAAGCCCACCTAGCAAGATGAAAGAGTAAATGTCTAAGTTTTGTAAGTAGAGTCACACTTAGGAAGACGGTGCTTTCATCCATCCCCATTTATGTTGTGGATATTGTGACCATGTTGAAAGAATTGTGCGATAAAGCTGACGAAATCTATAGGAGCTTCATTTTGGGCACTGATGAGAGCCAAAAGAGGATCCACTTAGTGGCTTTGGATGAAGTATGTCAACGAAAGAGGCATCTGTAGATTTGAACACCACAATAATAGGTAAACTAACATGGCTTTTTTTGTAGGGGAGAGGATCCGTGGTGTGACATTTTTATGCCCACGTACAAGCAACTTTGGGACTCAAGTTGTAAGCGCTTCGCGGACCTAGAGCGACATGATTAGAAGTCTACAAGTAGCTATGGGGCTAGAAACGAAGTGGTTTCTAGGTGATGGGTGGGTCATTTATTTGTCTTGATAAGTGGTTCATGGATATGATTTTATTTGATCTTGTTTGGGGTACTGTGAGTGGAGAGATATTGCACAAACGTGTTTGGGACTACTGGAGGGATGGGGATGACTAGGATTGTCATACTTTATTGCCCTTCTACTAGCTAAAATCCTTCATCTTGTGGCTCTTGCGATCAATGATGAGTCGGGGAGCTTTGATAGGATAAGATGGATTGATTCTTCTAATAGAAATTACTCTATTGGTTAAGCTTATGAATGTCTTATTGGATGTCATGATTTGTGTTACCTTAATGTGTAGGTTTTCAATAGAATTTGGAAACTTAAAAGTGTTGGAAAGATTCAGGTGTTTTGTGTGGTTGGCGACCCACGAATCCATAATTACAAACGAGGAACGCTGTCTGTGGTATTTGGCGTCCTATCCCAATTGCTCATGTTGCTAGACGTAACCAAAATCTCTTGTCTATTTATTCAGGGAATGCTCTAAGAATGTTGATTTTTAGAGGTTGATGAATATTCCTCCTAAAGAATACTTCTTTAATTTTGGCTTTGCATAGTAGATCCAGGCCAATCTTATAATGAAGAATATATTAGTAGATATGTTGGAATGGGTTGACCTTTCCATTTCCCTTTGGTGGATATGGTGATAGTGCAATGACAAAGGTTTCAAACATAGTAAAGGCATGTCAAATAAAGTGCAGTTTGTTTTGCATAGAACCAAGAAGTATGCGAAGACTTGGAAAGCAAGGGGGGCAAACAGTTTGAAAGGAGAAGCAGTAGACCATGGTGCGACGGGAGAAGCCACAAGCGAGTTGGGAAAAGATCAACATGGATGGTTTGAAGATGGGTTATTAAAGATGAGCAAGAAGGAAGGATCTCGAGCTTCATACATCACCTGGGTGCTTGCATTGTTTTGATGGTGGAACTATGAGCATTTGCGATGGCCTCTAGCTAGTTGTGGAGATAGATTCGCTATTGGTTGTCAGAATGATCAGAAATAAGAATCTTGAATATCATCCCCACTTGAACTTGGTTTTTTCAGTGCCAATGCTTATTATCTAGAAATTGGGAGGTCTAGAAACTAGAATGTCAAGTTTCGACATGTCTTTGGAGAAGCGAACTCTATTGTCAATGCTCTTGCCTCTTTTCCTTTTTCTTTCCCTCTTGATTTACACATTATTTCGGCTTCACACGTTGATATTTTATATTTTGTGAATGAGGATACTAGGGGAAGGGCTAATCCATGACTTGTGTGTAAGCCATTGTAGTCTTTTTGCTTTGCATACTTCCAACTAAAGCCTTCATTGGTTGTTGCTTTCCTCAAAAAAAAAAAAATTAAACATGAAGGAGAAGAGGAACATGGACATCAAAACCCACCCTTTCTAAGCTTAATCCTATCCTATTAATAGACTAAGTTTCTCTAAAACAATTGGAGAAAATCTCAAATTGTTAAAAAAATGCTTAAAGAAAATTAAGTAAATGAATAATATTAAATCTGTTTTTTTACAATATTGAATTAATAATTTTTCTATCTTTTAGTTGTTTGATGTAGGTAGAAAGAAAAAGTAAAAATTATAACAAAGAGGAAAAAACATATAGATAAAAGTGGTGGAAAGTGACGGTTACAAAAAAACCGGGGGAAAACAAAAATGAAGTAAGTTAAGACACAACACAACTTTCCACGCCTAAAGCTTCGCTTAGCCTTCCATCGTCACATCCATCTTTCCCGTTCTTTGCATTTCTCTCCATCTATATCCTTCAATCCTTTGACTTTCTTGAAATCGCCGATTGTTCGACTTTCCTCTCTCGGCCTTCCTTCTTTCCCCCCCAAATCCAATCTTGGAATTTCAATTTGATTTTCTGAGCTGATCGATTTGGGCACACTATATAGGTTTTTGTTAACTCCGCTTTGTGATTTGGGGATTTTTGGTGGAACGAAAAGTTTGAGCCAAAAGAGTGTCCACGCATCAATTGGTATGTTGGATTGCCAAATTCTAATATGAAATTATTTGGTTTACAATGATCTAACATTGAATAATCCCTTTTGATGTGCTGGCAATGGATTTCAGTTCTTTCGCAATGGCAATCGGTGAATCTCGAGTACTATATGGAGACAAATGCATAGTTCATGGCAGATTCAACAATAATGAAGAAGTAAATAAAGCAAACGATGTCATATTAGGATTTGAATTGCTTTTCGGAAGCCATGGTTCATCCGATTCCTCATCTTTGTTTTCATCAGATGCTCCATCCAAAGATTTCATTGAAAAAGATGTCAAGAATGTTGGTTCTATCCTTTCGAAACCCGCACCACATCTGCAGATGATGGAGCAAGATGAACGGATACCAAAATCATCTTTCATTGCAACCGAATCAGTGGATCTAGTAGAATGGAGTGTCGATTCCAATGAGTCATTGTTTAGTATTCATCATAGTACCAATAGTTTTGGAGGCGATCAAACTTTGTTGTTTGCATCAAATAGATGTACACGAGATAAGCCTACCATACCGAGTAGCCTACCATTTAGTTCATCACTAACATCTGATCGTGAAGTGAAGATCTCAGAAGATAAAATCAAGCAATATGGTGGGAATAAAGATACATCAAAACCAACTGCTAAACAAACTAATCCCTCTCATCGGTCTAATGAGAGTGATAGCAGCTCTTACTCATTCGCCTTCCCCATGTATTTTTCCCTTTACTATATGGTTTTGCATTTGTTCTTAAAATTAATTTAAAATAAGAGGAGCAAACAACAACTTTCTTGGTGTTGTATTCTTCTTTAGATTGGTACCGGGATTACAACAAAATGATGCATCAATATCAGGAGTCAACACTCAACATTCAAGGGTGGAAGGCCATATGGATGGAGAGAGCTCCATTTCGAGACCGAGCCCAACACCTCCTTTGCAAAGAAAACACAGATGGTGTTGTTGCTTCCCATTTCGCTCTTGTTGCAAGCCCCGTCGTTGAGAGACTAATGGGGCCATTCCACCTTAAGATCCCCAATTCAGCTAAGTTGAGGCATCTAATACTCCATTTTAGCATTGCATCAGTTCCCTTTGGTATCTTGTTCATCGTGGAATGAACACCGATGACATTCAATCGAGAGACGACCAAAATCGGAACAACTAGCAAGTTAGCTAGAAAGAGATGAGAAAAATGGAGCCTTTGGAATCTTGATAATGTTTAACACAAATCGATCTTGTTATTTGCTAAAGTTGCCTTTATGTATAATCCAGATATGTAAATTCATATTCATATATATAATGATAACATATCACATTGAGGTCCAAATCACAATTAATATGGTAACTTATATTCATTTTTCGTCATGATTTAGAAACTTCACTAGTATGAAATGTGTCATGTCTAAATTTTAATTAATTCCTTATTTATGAAATAAAATTTTCAAGTACAATTAGAAAATTTGAGGTTATTTTGTTGCAATTTTAAGGGAAGATTCAATGTAAATTAAAGGAGGGTTTTCCCAGATATTGCTGCCTCCCACCTTCATCCTCTTTAGTAACCAACTTGCTCCACCACCATGGCTGCCCGGCTTGTTCCATCACATCTACCTTCGGCTCTACCATCTTCATCTTTGGGTCACCACTTTGCTTTATAGAGGAGTTGATGTCTTTTGGGCGCTCTAGCCTCCAACAAACACTAACCTTCTCATTTTCGGTCGCCTCCAATGTTGCTACCAATTGTAACAGCCCGAGATTATGATTCCCGAGTTACGTTTCGAGGGATAAAACCCTCATTGGATCTTGTGCTCCAAGTACAGGTTGACGGTTTGAAACCGAAGATTAGTAGTTTAAAGTGGAATTTCGCACCCAAATCCGTAAACTCCGTTGGAGACCCCGGGTTAAACCCTTGTACCTGTCCTAAGACTATGTCGCGAAAATCATTTTAGCATACAAATCCAACATAAGTCTAAAAATAATACATAGGGTGCCACGATAGAGCCGGGTCAAAACGTTGTCCAAGTAGTATAAAATCCAAAAACCATGATAGTCGGGGGAGTCAGACTCTCAAGACGCTCTCTCTCCGCCATGCAAAAGGACTCCACTCATAGAGTCAAATAGCATCGTCGATCATGCCTATAAAACATACCTAAAAATATAAAGCGGGCATAGGATACATACATATGCTAAGCCTACTATCATGCTTCTAATGCAGGAAATAAATATTAACACACAAGACATGCTCACAGTTTATATATATATATATATATATATATATATTTAATATATATATATATAGAGGTTTGGTCATGTGTTAACAACTCTTACGGTGTTAAATGTTAACAAATCAATATTCGGCAAAATTTATCAAATATTCATCACAGTCACTCAATTATTCATCAAAACTTTTGTTACAGTCACTCAAATATTCTTCATAGTCACTCAATTATTCACAATTTCCCAAATATTCATCAATATTCGCAACATTTAAGAAATATTCATCACAATAACACAATTACGGGATTTGGGGTGGATACACGCACAAGGGCTTGAGTTTTTTGGGTGATAATTTTTTTTAATGGCAATAATTTTTAATTGAAATGAATCTCTTAAATGTTGTCGAAAAGCTTTGATGAATAATTGAGTGATTGTGATGAATATTTGATAAATTTTGCCGAATATTGATTTGTTGACATTTAACACCGTAAGAGTTGTTAACATTTGATCCGTATTCTATATATATATAGGGCCCTAGCACAAAATGTCAAGTGGCATATCCCTCTCCTACCACCGGCCTCCTTCCCGATAGGGCGGAGACTGGCCAGTTCACGAATCCTTCAAGGAATGGTCTAACCAAACGATATCAACAAGAGAGAGGCTTGAAATGAAAAGTGGTGGGTTCGGAAAAGGATGAATAGAACCACCAATCCATAATCTGAAAGAAACAAGTGACAAAAGGGGATCTAATGAGGTAAGATGCATATTTCATGCATGTGTATGAATATGTGATATATACTTGACGAATAGTTGTAACATATTAATGAATCTGTGACTACTATTTGATGAATAGTTTTGAGAAATAGATGCATCTTTGAGGTATTGATTATTCTGTCGTGGTTTTACTAATGATTCTCAAATGCATTGGTGAAATTCAGGGTTATCAACCAAGTATGAAGTTAATTTGCATGACTATTTTTTGTTTTTTGTTACTATAATATGTAGGTGTTATCCAAAGATTTGGTTACGTCAGCAGTGTAGTTGAGTCGACAAATTAAGAAATTTGTCAACAAACTGAACAATGTACCGAATGATGTAAGAAGTGATCCTCCAATACAGTCTTGCTACAAGCTCGGAAAAGTGGTCCTAGGACGTGGGTACCCAGAAGCTACAGGGCTGGAATCTGTGCCTACAACGCAAGCTGCTACTATTCTAACCCAAGGAACCCAACCGTTTTGGAACGACCCCGGCCCCGCATTCGTACATAACATGGAACTGGTTGATGAAGCAATGAAAGTACGGGAGGAGCTTGTGTCAAAAAGTAACAGGTTGCCATCCTTCAATTTGGGAATTCCAGAAGTTGATATTGGAGTCCAAGATCCTGTAGCCGATGTCATTGCTGAGATTATGAAATGAGATGGAGCTACCACCGGTGTGACACCCAATGTGGACAACACCAACATCAATGAAGATGAGGTAAATGAAAAGTACATATTATTATGATAACAACTAATTTGAGTAATGTTGAAACCTTGAGTGATGTAAAGACTGGATAGATTATTATATTATTATTTTGAGTAAATAAATTATTATTTTATTCAATCGGTAAAAAATGGGAGAAAACCCGTCCTCGAGCGTAAGTTTTGATTTTAAAGTCATTCCGGCATCGTTTTGAGAATTTAGATTCTACCGGATTTTAATTCCGCCTTCAAGCTCCGAGTATTGTTAAAAAAATTAATTTAATTCCGTTTATCTTGAAATTGAATTGAAAATTTATTTAAATTTGATTTAGTCGGGATTCGGTCGGGCGAGCAGGTTTCGAGTCTATTCCGCTAATTTGAATTCTTTTATGTTGGGACCACATATGTATATATATTCCTTTCTTTTCCTTTTTTCTTTCCTTCTCTCTCTCTCTCTCTCTCTCTCTCTCTCTCTCTCTCTCTCTCTCTCTCTCTCTCTCTCTCTCTCTCCCCTCCCGTTGAGGTCCCCCCCAGCGGCCAACATACACACCCAACTGCCCCTTTTGTCATCTTATACAATTACCCTCAGCCTCTCCTCCCTCCCTCTTCCATTTGCTCTCTGCATCCACAAACCTTCCTCCTCTCTCCCTCTCTCACCCTCTGAGCACCCCCTTCCTCTTTCACCACTACCCTGCTCCCTCCTTTATCGCTGCTGCCACAGAACCCAACAGCTCAGCCTCCCTTGGGCACCCTCTTGCCGCCTCCTCTGTCTTCGAGAGAACTCCGAGCATCTTCACCTCCTTCACTTTCGTCCGAGCAAAAGTACTCCAACGATGTCGAGCCAAGCGCGAGCGAGCCCAGGAGCCATCACCGACAAGCACCTCCCTCACTCCTCGCTCTGTTTTTTTTCTTGAACCAAACCACCTGTAAGGCCCTTCCTCCTTTCCCACTCGAAAAAAAAGCAAAGCTCCATCTTTATGATTCATCTCTTCGATTCAGGGCCTAACAAGTTTCCCCGAGTCTCCGACGAGCTCGAAGGATCTCCGGCAATCATAGTCGAGCCCGATGCGTGTTTCCGGCGAACCTTCGAAACCTCGGTAAGCTCCTTCCCTTTCTCCCTCTCCCTTGGCTGCTTTAGTGTCCCTTTTGTGTCCTTGGGTTTCAGTTTGAGAGGTCGGAGGAGTGGCGCCTCCGGCGAGCTCTATTTCTCTTCTCCCTTCTCCCGTTCTGCCTCACAGTCGAGCAAGGTTGAAGACGGTGCTCTTCTTCTTCTTTCAGTTTGGGCTGGGCGGGTTTGGGCCCCTTTTCTTTCCTTCCGGGTTGGATCCGATTTTGTTTTTCGGGTTTGGGCCTAATCCTGGGATGGGCTAATAAATCAGATCCTCTTCCTTTCTTTGGGTTGCTGGGTCGGGTCTTCAGGTGTGGGGCTCTGGATCTGGGCCAGATCCTTCCTTTCTTTGGATTGCTGGGCTTGAGTTGAATCTGAAATTCTCTCGGGTTTGGGTCTTTTTTTTTTTCGGGCTTGGGCTGTGTTGTTGTTATTTGTTATTGATATATAGTATATAATATTATATGTTATGTGTTATGTTATTAATATATATATATATGTTATATTATATGATTTTGGATATGTATATATATTCTGAAAATATTAATATATATTATAAATGGGTTTAAAAGTAAGATTAATTGATATTGGGTTATATAAACGGTATACCTTATATGATGTTGGTATTTTATTTTGATATTATAAAAGTGATTAAGAATGGTATTATTTGATATATATATATATATATATATATATATTATTCTGATATTATGTGGTGTTTTAATAAATATTTTAGAAATGATAAAGTAATTTAGTGTTGTTGTTTTATAAATTTGGGTTATTAAAATGGATTGATTTTGGTAATTTATTTAAATATTAGTTGGAGTGTGATATTAGATGTTGTTTAAAAATGGAGTTTTAAAGTAATATTTGAGAAGTGAAATTATATAATGATTTATAAGGTGATTTTAAGATGAGGATTTTTAAGAGATAAAATGCCGGAATTATTTCTATAATGAGATTTTGAGAGATTGGTTTTAAGGTTTAAATGTTTCATGTCGGAATTTGGCCAGTATGATTTGAGACATTATTTTGAATATGAGTTGACTTAATTTGAGATTTAATAGTTTGGAAAACTTTGGGAAATGAGTTTCAAAATATTATTTTAATATTCAATATTAAAGAAGGGATTTGACGGAACTTGAACTAATTGATCTTGAGCTTGAAGTTATATTACAAGTGTCATTTCAAATGTCGGGATTTTGTCTTGGCTTGATGATGTTGGTTTTGAGAAGGAAATTGGAAGAATGATTTTGGTTGATGTTGATCATATCGAAAAAGCTTTGGAAAACGATTTTACTATCGGTTGGTTTTGAGTATGTTGAAAACTTGGGTTCTGTGCGTATGAATGTTGGTCCGGTAGCTTATGGAAATGGCTTGATGATAGGTGTGTATTGCTTTTGGATTTTCTTTGGACTTACATTTGGGCCCTTGCTTGTGTTATCTTGCTGTTCTGCATCTTCAGGTAAGTACCCTACGGGACTTACTCAGTAACCTGGACCTCCTGCCTCATGTGTCATATGATGTATAGGTGTTGCATATTAAACCATGCCATGTAGTATCATGCTAGGATTGCACTGAACTGAGCATGTATTTACTATGTGTGTTTGAATACAGAACGGCCATTATCTGTGATAATCCTAGAGTCTTTACTAGGGTCATAGGGTAGCCCAGCCCCATCGGGTGCCCTGAGTCAATCGAGTCGATATGAGCATGATATGATAGCCCAGCCCCATCGGGCAAACGATGAGATGATATGATATGATATGATGATGCCGTGGTTTGTGCACCACCACGAGGAATTGCTATGCTATAGCACCGAACTGGCCAGTCTCTGCACTAACGGGAAGGGGTGCAGAGGTAGGAGAGGGATATGCCACTTGGCATTGTCTTGGGCCCTTTATTGTTTTTCCGCATATTATAATCTGTCAAAGCATGCTTATGTGATTTAAATCTTGTACTGCATTAGTCATCTTTTAATTAGGTATAGGCATGTTATGTGGCCTCAGCGTGGTCATAGGACCCGCATGCGATTATCGGGCCTGACTTCATGGATAGTGTTAGGTACCACTCTTGTTTGCTCCTTGCTTTTGTGACGGGAATCTCTTGGTGAACCAAAGAACCTGGCTAATATTCTAACTTGATAAATGGCAATCACCCACTATGTTTTGGTTTTGACCCGGCTCTGCCGTGGCACTTGTATCTAAACTTTGCTTCTGCTTTACTTTCATTTGAATTGAATTTACGCGACTTCGATTGCTTGGGGTTCGAAATCCCCGCTTTGAATACTGATCTTTAGAGGTTTGAAACCTCGACCCGTACCTGAATTGTAACATCCGAATGAAGGTATCCAACCTTCGAAACGTATCTCGGATATTTATATCCGGGCCGTTACAAAAGTTGGTATCAGAGCCAGGTTGTGCAGTTCGGGTACACAAGGGTCGGGTGTATGTTTCGAAAAATTGCCCATGAATTTCAAAGGATTTGAAGAAGTTTTAAAGGGGCAAAATGAATTTAATATGCCTAACTCAATTGGACTAAATATGAACTCGGCTTATTAAATGTGGTGGATCAAACTAAAGGGATCGAGTGGGTAGAGAAGGCGCTAGACCATCCCTCTTGGATGTAGTTGGGAATAGGTAGGCGAAATATTAGCTTGTTCTTTACAGATGGGTCTGGGAGACTCCAAGGAGGTTGTTATAATTGTCATTGGCTGATTCTATGTTGAGTGCTTGATATGCTAAATATTTGATTGGTATGTCCTAACTATTTAATGAATATTGAATGATCTGTGCAAACGGGATAACGGGAGTACCCTTATTTCCCTATGGTCAAGCCCAGCTTGTATGAAACAGCCCCTTCCACTATGTTAACCCCTTGACGGTACTATCGAGTCTTTCTCCCGGATGTTAGTGTCTTCCACGGGGAATTGGGTTGGTAAAAGCATTGTGTCGGGAATCATATGTATGGGTGTGAAGGTTGTTAGAGTGAGTATGGGAAGGTGGTTCTTGATGTCCCTTTGAGTCAAAAGTAAGGTGTTTCTGGGGCTGTCTTTCGTGATTCGTATGACGATCAACCGGTGTCTTCTTGCCCTAAAAAGTCGTATCCGACTCCCACGGGAAAGATGAGTGATGAGTCAGTTGAGAAAGGTCAATGGTTGCCCTTAGAGATCTCTGTCCGGTTGTAATGGTGGCTCTCTCTGAATTGCATGACATGATTTTGAAATCTCCGGCATGTACCTTGCGAATGACCTTTAGTAAAAAAGCTTCTCATGTTGTTGCATCTATAATTAGTTACGTTGCTCAGGTCTCGTGTTATGCCTTTCTTTCTCCCATGATTATATGTTTTCATAGCATGTCTACTTGGCTTATTGATCGTATGATGGATTGGAAGCATGAACCACATGATATAAGTCTATATGATTGTTGCTTCTCCTGAATTAGGTCCATGATAGTGTGATCAACTCCTCTTTATATGAATGCCTCATAAGATGTGCTCTTAGCATGCTAGCCGATGATGCCTCGATGCTTATCATTCATCTTGTGACAAGAATCTATAGAAAGCTCTTTGTTTTCCCATATAGTGCTACCAAAAATCCTAAGGATAATGCGAAAAAGAGGGTTCGCGATATCCTTACTTGGAAGAGCTCGTTCAGGCCATTTGGGCATGCCGGTGATCAGTTTCCATGTATCCAAAGCCTTGCAGCTGACGACGTTGTATGGCTCTACAGGGTTGGGGAATCCCAACAGAGCGTTGAACTGCTGCAAGGTGAATGTGCGCATCTCATTCCCTAGCTGGAATGTAATAGGGCCCTCAAAATCCGGCCCATTGACGTCCGTCTGCAAAGTAGCCACGGACTCAGCAACGAGGGCTGGGTAGAAGCGCGGGACAGGATCCAGTAGACACGTGGTGCCTAAATAGGAAAAGGCCTCCACTATGTCATCCTGTATTCCCAAGCTCACTCCATCTATAGGGTCATACCATCGAGCCCAAAGCTTTTGGTTCTTGAGGATGTCCTTGTACTCCTTCTTCTGACGGGCGTCGTATATGATCACGTCATCCAAAGTAACCGTAGAAGATGACTCCCTAACCCTCTTGCTCTTAGAACGGAACATATTCATGAAACAAAGAAAAGAAACTCAAGCTAAATATGTTTCTATAATCATAAAACCAAGTCAATTATGATCAAGCCATACATACCTACATAACCGAGTAGACACAAAAGAAATAAGATGCACTAAATAAATCCTAATAGCATATAAAGCATGTGCAAACATAAAACAACATAACCATAAGTGCATTCTTGAAAATATCAAATGAACTCAAATGCACACAAACTCATCACCATATAGAATAAATATAATGCACTACTTATATATAAAATATATGCTCAACCTAGACTATATGAAAAGGGGAAACAATATAACTAATGTAACATCATGTAGAAGCACTAAGGCATCCCCTAATCATACAACAATATACCCAAGAAAAGTAATATAAGTAATGCACAACTCATTATACACAAATCATCCGTCACAACCCCATACATAAGTTCAAAACAAGTAAGATAAATATGAAATATATACAACTTGTTTGCACATGTCAAATCTTGCAAGAATATAATTTCCATGCTCAAATAGAAGAAACTAATCAACCTAAGGCATCAAAATCAATTCATAAATCAAAGCCTGAAACAGATCGCAATGAAATTTTAAAATTATAATTAGCACACAATCCATAAATAATTTGACAATGACATGAACATGAAAGTAGCTCAAAATCAACCCAACAACACAACCACATCATCAATTTCGACCAATTCGACCCTCGGTAAAAAGCCCCAATTTTCAATCCTAATTCAAATCCTAGGTTTTGAATCTCAACCCAAATCATCAAATCAATCAAAATAATTAAAATAAACAAGTTTAGGGTAAGAAATCATACCAATGTTGAGTAGAAAGAGGAAGTAAATCGGAGGTTTCGCAGAGTATCGAACCGAAAAAAAAAAATAGTGAAACGGGACAAGTGGGTTTGGTGGGGGCTGCTGGGGGCTCGAATCGGGGTGAGGTTGGGCTCGGGGGGTGCGCCAGGTGGTGGGGGTCGAGCGGCTGCAGAGGTTTGGCCAGAGGTGGGCTGTGGTGGCCGTGGGTGGCGCGGAGAGAAGATGGGGCTGGGCGGGGTGCTCTCGGAACCGAGGGTGGAGTGTGGTGTAACGGGGCGGGGTGTGGGCGCTACAGGGCTCGAACTAGGGTGCAGCTGGGCTCAAGGGGTGCACCAGGGGATGGGGGTTCGAGCTGTGGTGGTGGCGTGGCCGGATGTGGCTCGGGGTCGGCGTGGGAGGCACGGAGAGAAGAGGGTGCTGGGCGCCGGGGTCTCGAAACCGATGGTGGTGCTGTCGGGACACGGGGGCTGGTCTGGGAAATAAAGAAAGAGATGGAAGAAAAGAAAAAGGAAAGAAAAAGAAAAGAAAGAAAAAGGAAGAAAAGAAAAAGGTAAAATAAAAGATAAATTTTTTTTTCGATTTTCTAGTTTTTTTTAATGGTAGGGGGTCGGTATCGAGGCAAGGGGCCTCGGTACGGGGTCGGTATACCTACTGAAATTTCTCTATTTTTCGAGATTCACTTACCTGTCCGTCGGGGGGTCAGAATCGACCCTAGGAACCTCGGTACGACCTCGGTACAACTACTGGAATTTCTGGGTTCTCCGAGATTCATTTACCTGTCCGTCAGGGGGGTCGGTACCAACCCTAGGAACCTCGGTACGACCTCGGTACAACTATTGGAATTTCTCGGTTCTCCGAGATTCACTTACCTGTCCGTCAGGGGGGTCGATACCGAGGTAGGGAGCCTCAGTACAACCTCGGTACAGGTGTTTTTGAGCTTCTTTTTCCGTTTTTCGCCCGTTTTAGCAGTGGTTTCCTCCTAAGACCTGCATGGTTAGTGCAATATGCTCCACCCCAACTATCCTACCTATCCTAAAACTTAAAAACTAAAAATAAAACTTAGAAAGAAAAGGAAATAAAACGGGTTGCCTCTCGTAAGCGCTACCTTTAATGTCGTTAGCTTGACGTGGTTACATCATCTTCATTCCAATGCTGTAAGAGCCCAAGTAACTCTTATTTCTTCCTCCGGATCCACTCTATCATAGTATTTCTTGAGTCGGTGACCATTGACCTTGAATATGGCTCCTCCTTCATCAACTAGATCCACCGCTCCATGGGGATAGATATGATGAACCACGAATGGCCCACTCCATCTCGATCTAAGCTTTCTTGAAAACAACCGCAATCTAGAATTGAAAAGAAGAACTTTATCACCTGCCTCATAGGTCTTTGGGACCAACTTCTTGTCATGCCACTTCTTGGTGCGGTCTTTGTAGATTTTGGCGTTTTCATAAGCTTTGAGCCTCAACTCCTCCAATTCTTGCAAGTCCATGAATCTCTTTGCTCCAGCCATGTCAAGGTCCATGTTAAGCTCCTTGAGAGCCCATAAAGCTCTATGCTCAAGCTCGACGGGCAAATGGCACGACTTACCATAAACCAAGTTTTAGGGAGTTGTGCGCAATGGTGTCTTGTACGCCGTTCTATATGCCCAAAGTGCATCATCTAGCTTAGATGACCAATCCTTTCGTGAGCGCGACACCGTTTTCTCTAAGTTGCTCTTTATTTGCCGATTTAAAACCTCCACTTGGCCGCTAGTTTGAGGGTGATAAGGTGTCGCCACCCTATGAGTCACCCCATACTTAGCCAAAAGAGCCTCGAAGCCCCTCTCTATGAAATGAGATCCTCCATCGCTAATAAGAACCCTTGGGACTCCAAACCTGGGAAATATGTTAGTCTTCATAAATTTAACTACAACTTTAGAATCATTAGTACGTGTAGCTATTGCCTCAACCCATTTAGAAACATAATCGACCGCTACCAAGATATATTTATAAGGCCCTGATGAAGGAAAGGGCCCCATAAAATCAATACCCCATACATCGAAAAGTTCAACCTCTAGGATTCCGATGAGAGGGTTCTCATGTCTCCAAGTGATATTCCCCGCTCTTTGGCACTCATCACAACCTTCAATGTAAGCATGTACATCCTTGAACAAGGTAGGCCAATAGAAGCCACTTTGACGAATCTTCGCCGTGGTCTTGAAGCTCTTTGCGTGGCCACCCGTCGGAAGGGTGTGGCAATGCTTGATGATGCTCTCAATCTCTTCCTCCAGCACACAACGTCTAAAGATATGGTCACTTCCTTGCTTGAACAAGTAAGGCACATCCCAATAGTAGTGTTTGATGTCGTGGAGGAACTTCTTCTTGGCTTGCGAGGTCAAATCCTTAGGGATTTCTCCCCCTACAATATAGTTAGCAAAATCTGCAAACCAAGGGGTCCTCGACCCTCTAACGGCATAGATATGGCAAGATATAGGAGAAGAAGAAGGGGTATAAAAGGAATCCTCACTGGAACTCACCGAATCGGAGCGAATGAGCTTAAGGAGGCTCTCGTCCGGCCTGGAGTCATTGATTGACACTTCATTTTCGGACTCCTTCAGGTGGTTTAAGGGCAACCTAGACAGATGGTCAGCCACCGAGTTTTCCGCTCCTTTCTTGTCCCTAATCTCACAATCAAATTCCTGCAACAAAAGCATCCACCGAAGGAGCCTAGGTTTGGCATCCTTCTTGCGTGATCCGTATAAACAATGACCTTAGAGCCTAATAAATAAGTACGAAACTTTTCAAAGGCAAATACCACGGCGAGGAATTCCTTCTCCGTCGTGGTGTACTTACTTTGCGCTTCATCGAGTGTCTTACTTGCATAGTAGATTGCATGAAGCTTCTTGTCTTTCCTTTGCCCAAGCACGGCACCCACAACATAGTCACTAGCATCACACATGATCTCAAAGGGAAGGTTCCAATCGGGCGATTGCATAATAGGAGCAGAAATAAGGGCTTCTCTTAACTTGTTGAATGCATCAAGACATTCTGCAGAAAACTCAAAGGCTACATCTTTCATAAGCAAATTAGTTAGCGGTTTAGCAATCTTTGAGAAGTCTTGAATGAATCTCCGATAAAAGCCTGCATGTCCTAAAAAGCTCCTAATATCTTTCACATTGGAGGGAGGAGGTAGTTTCTCAATCAATTCAATTTTAAGACGATCTACCTCAATTCCCCTATTTGAAACCAAATGCCCTAGAACAATTCCCTCTTGAACCATAAAATGACATTTTTCCCAATTAAGCACCAAATTAGTTTCTTCACATCTTTCTAGCACCCTACTCAAGTTGGCAAGACATGAATCAAAAGAGGAACCATAAACAGAAAAATCATCCATAAACACTTCTACTATATCCTCAATCATCTCAGAAAAAATAGCCATCATACACCTTTGAAAAGTTGCAGGGGCATTACAGAGCCCAAATGGCATCCTCCTGTAAGCAAAAGTTCCATAAGGACAAGTAAAAGTTGTCTTCTCCTGATCATCCGGATGAATGGGAATCTGCCAAAAACCACTATATCCATCCAAATAGCAAAAATAATCGTGTTGTGCCAGATGCTCAAGAACTTGATCAATAAAAGGAAGAGGAAAATGATCTTTCCTAGTAGCACTATTCAACTTCCTATAATCAATGCACATGCGCCATTTAGTAGTGGTCCTAGTAGGTACTAACTCACCTTTCTCATTCTCAATCACAATCATTCCCCCTTTCTTAGGGACAACATGAACCGGGCTCACCCATTTACTATCAGAAATAGCATAAATAATTCCAGCATCTAACATTTTCAAAATTTCAGATTTGACTACTTCTTACATATTTGGGTTAAGCCTACGCTGACGTTCTATGGTTGGCTTATGATCATCCTCCATGAATATTCGATGCATGCACAAAGAAGGTGAAATTCCAATGATATCATCCAAAGAATAACCAATAGCCTTCCTATAGGTTCTAAGCACATTAAGTAACTTCTCTACTTCTTCCTCATTCAATTTCGCATAATGATCACAAGAAAAGTAGAATTGGGACCCAAGAAAGCATACCTCAAACCTTCTGGAAGTGGCTTAAGCTCTGGGGAAGGCTCGATTGGAAAAAGTGTGGGCTCTTCCTCATCCGTCTTCAATATTGCTTCTAGGACCTCTAAAGAATAAATTTCCTCTTGATCCTCCAGAAGACCTGAGACTGGGCCTGCAGACTCAAGACAATCAAAATAGCTTACCTCTACCATGTCCGTGGTTTCCTTCATCGTTGGATTGAAGCGAAACTCAACGATGTCATCCCCAATCTCAAATGTTAGGAGTCCCTTCCTAACATCAATTATTGCTCCAACGGTTGCTAAGAATGGTCGTCCAAGAATGATGGGCACCACTGGATCCTCTGGCATATCCATAACAATAAAATCGGTAGGGACGAAAAACTTACCTACACGGACGGGAACATCATCAATCACCCCAGTTGGTGATACTACTGCGCCATTAGCCATGGACACTCTCATGTTGACGGGGTCTAAGGCTCCTAAACTCGTCTTCGACCATATAGAAAGGGGAAGGAGGCTTACACTTGTACCTAAATCACACAAAGCCTTGAAACGGTAAGATCCTAAACCAATAGTAATAGCAAACTTAACTGGATCTCCAAGTTTCTCAGGGAACTTCACTAAACGGACCTCATCAGAAAGCTCAGACATGGATCTCTTCTTGGCTAAGATGTCTTTCAAAAACTTAGTGTAAGCAGGCATCTCACTCAAAGCGTCAATGAAAGGAATAGTTATATTTAAACTTTGAAGCATCTTTACAAACCTTTAAAACTTACCTTCCGCTGTGTCCTTTACCTTTTTCGGAGGATATGGAAGCACTTTCGTCGGATTCGGGGCTGAAATAGGCCCAAAAGAAGAATCCATCACTGCTGAAGGTGGGTCGGTACGGCCCTCGGTACAGACTGTACTGGAGAAAGGAGGGTCACCTGCTGCAGGGGGGGTCGGTACCGACCAATTGGGGCTCGGTACTGCCTCGATACAACTACTGTAATCAGGAGAAAAAGAAGAAAAGAACATCGTACCTGCAGGTGGGGTCGGTACCGACCCTGGGGGGGTCGGTACGGCCTCGGTACGAACACTGTTTTTGCCGTTTTCCTCCTCGTTTGACGTGCTTTCGCGTCCAGGCACTTTCTTCCCACTTCTTAGGTGAATTGCAGCTATTTGCCCTTTAGGGTTCTCATCGGGACGGCCCGGGAATTTCCCTTGAGGTCGAGGGATTTGAGCCGCTAGGTGCCCTAGTTGAGACTCCACTCCCTTATTCCATGTTTCCAAGTCTCCTAGTTGTGCTTGAACACCTTTAATTTGAGAATTCACATCCGAACGAAGCCCATTGAATCCTTCCTTAAGCTCTTGTACCCATGATGGTGGTTCTTGATAGCCAGGGGGCCTATATGGTGAAATCCTTTGATCTTGGGGAGGTTGGCTCCCTTGGCCTTGTCCATAGTTACCCCAATTAGGGTAATGGTTGTTCCTCCTTGCATAATTGTTATTTTGGTTCCTTGCATAGTTGTTATTATAATTGGGAGGCCTATAAGGGCCCCTCATGTAACTTACCTCTTCGTAATGCTCCGCCCTTTGTACATGGCTAATATTATCGCAATCTATAGTATTATGAGATTGAGAACCACATTCTAAACAAGGTTGGTTTCTAGAAAGAAAACTTACTTGTTTCTTGAGGCGTCGGGTCTCATCATCATGGAATTGCCTACGCACATCTGGGTCAATTTCATTAGGAGGCTCATAAAGTTTCTTACCTGAGGGTCTTGCCTCTTGGGTGCTATACATAGCATCATACTCTGTTAGCTTGTCTAAAAGAGCCCATGCATCAGTCGGAGTCATCTCAAGGAACCCACAATCGGTGTGTAGGTTCAATCGAGTCTTGGTCTCTGTATTGATGACCTGGAAGAAGATTTCTTAGAGTGCATACTCGGGTTGCCCATGGGTAGGGCATTGTCTCTGCAACTCCTTGAACCTTTCCCAGGTCTCTAGAAATGTCTCTCCTGGCAATTGGTGAAAAGAGGTGATCTTCTTCCTAAGCTCCGTTGTCTTTGCCGGTGGAAAGAATTTTGTCATGAACAAGTCATACAAAGCCTTCCATGTAGTGATAGACCTAGGCGGTAGACTCTCCAACCAATTCAGGGCCTTTCCTGCAAGAGACCATTTAAAAGCCTTTAATTGAATATACTCTAACGATATATTATCAGCAGCAATAGTATCGCATAAATCAATGAAATTCTTGATATGAAGCATAGGGCATTCATTAGCTTTGCCCTCAAATTGAGATCTTTTAATTAAAGAGATGAAGTGAGATTTGATCTCAAAGTTGCGCTCAATCTCAGGGAGGACAATTGTAGACTCAAGCACCCTCAGTTCTGGGTGCATATATTGTTTTGCATTCCTTGGGATAGCATCCAACTGCTGTTGCAGACGAGCAGTCGCTTCCCTTTCTCTTTCTGTAGCGAGCTGAAACTGCTCCATCTGTCGACGGAGTTCAGCCATCTCCGTAGCAACATTAACATTGTTGCCATTATTGCCATTGTTGCCTGTGTTGTCTCCCATTGTCCTGGCTTCTCGTAGTCTGCGATGGAAAGAGCGTTCCGGTTTGGGATCGACAACAAAATCGAAATCAAGCCGACGTCGCCCCGATGGCATAAACTGAAACCAAAAACAAAAACAAAGATACCACAATTAAAAGCAAAGGGGGATGGGCTATTCCCAAACCCTAATAGTAACTAAAACTTTGACACAATTGAAATCTCCCTGGCAATGGCGCCAATTTGTTGAAGGGTTTATTTTCAATCAAATAAATTTATAAGATCGAAACCCCGCTATAGTATAGTAGGGTCAAGTTCGTCCGCAGGGAGAAAGTCAGCGACTCAATTTTAGTTACCAAAGAGCAAGAATAGCGAGAAGAGATGACAAATATAGAGATTTTTGGGGGTTTGTGGGCTGCTGGAATTTTTATGGAAAATCAATATTAATAAAAGTCTAGGGCATAAGGATCCCCACAACGATGATCATGCAAGCATTGTAATGAATCATATAAAAATCATGTTTTTTATCTATTAAATAGGTCAACTTGCATCAACCCTATCAAAGCAATCAATTTATTTTCACAAATTAATAAACCTTACTAACAATCTTAATTAGGTTATCAAACTTGCGTTCAAAACCCTAATTACTATCCAATTCACAATTCAATCTTTCAATTGAATTGCAAAAAAAAATTTCCCCAATTTTCATTGAGTACTTAAGCATATAAAATAGATAAGAACCAATCAATTCATCAATTCATAGCACAATTGCAATCATAACTATCGTTGGGATCACCCCAACCCTAGAAAAGGCGACTACTCACGCATAAAAATGGTGAATAACTCAAAATTCATGAAAAGAGACATAAAACAAAAATTATGAATTGAATAAAACCTGAAAATATCGTCTACAATGCGTCCCAAAAGCCTCACAAAACGTTCTCCAACTTTCGCCGAAGAAATCGCTTCAAAAAGCTCTCAAATCCGCTCACAAACACTCCCTAAACGTGTGATGAGAATTCTAAACGTGGGCTGAAAATTTGTAGAAGAAAGAGAGAGACTCCTCCAAACCCTAAAAATCCTATTTATACTTAATAGCCCATAAACCTAATTAGGAAATAGGAAATATAACACTTTTATTTAAAGTCTATCTAGGGAAAGAGGTAAAAATAATTAAATTTGGGTAAAAACAGTCCGCCAGCGAGCCTGTACCGACCTGGGCCACCTCGGTACCCAGCCCCCTTACGGTCGGTATGACTACTGTTGCTCAGATTGGCTTGTTCTGTCAGATTATGCCTCGGTACCGACCCAGGGGGGTCGGTACAGGGTCGGTACAGATCAGTAAAACGCCCATATCTCCTTTGTTTGAACTCTGATTACTTCCGTTCTTTTTCTTATGCGCACCTTATTCTTTTCCGTATCTTTTCTTTCTTGAAAGTTTCTTCAAAAACAGCTTCAAAAATCCTGTAAATCACACAAAAGCTAGTGAAGACATCTATTTCTTATGAAACATGAAAATCTATGAAAAAGACACTAAACCCAATGCATAACCAATGAAAAAGACTTATATTAACACTAAAGTATATGGAAAAATATGACTAAAAACATGCACATCAACTCCATGACACCTAACCTCTTTGATCTCTTGACATGAATGCTTGCGTGATAAGTTATGAGAATTCGATGACGCACTTGTGATGCCTTCTGTATGAGGTAGATATACTTTATGAATCATGGTATGATGTTAAGATTTTGTTATTGCTTTTGGCGTGTTCTGAAGGGATGGAATGATTTATGTTACGGGTAATCATGTTATGCGGTTGAGATGTCGATTGGTTGAGATTATCATGATTGATGTTGAGATTGCCATATGAGAGGTGGCTGATGATGTTATGAGTCGATGAGTTGATTTACTTATGTGCATATTGAGTGGAGGATGATGATAAAAATGATTTTGGAACCTAGGAAGAGAATATGGGATTAGCCCTTAGAGGTGGATGTTCCACCTCCTACCTTCTGAATTTGATTGATTGGTGTGCGGGAAACTGAGTAGGGTTTCGGAAGATTTCGACGAAATCTTGATTTGAAAGGACTTGACTTGTTTTGGTGTAAAGCTGCTTGATTAAACGTTGAATTTGGAGATTTTGAGCGGTTTTGAAAAGGACCAACTTGGGGTTTTAAAGATATTGAGAGTTTCAATGATTTGGATGACAATCTTTTCATTTATAAAACACTTTGAGGTTTTGCGAACTGGATTTACATTATGACGTCTCACGAAGTGGATACAAGCATTTTATAGAGGCGCTTATAGATTGCTTGCTAAGACCTAGTCGAGACGCTATAATACTTTTAGAGTTGTGGTACTTTCGAAAAGTCGAAGCGAGGATGTGATAAGGGCGCTTATTACACACTTGTCAAGACCAATTGGAGACGTCACGACCGTGACTAGGATGTTGTGAGAATCCCGGACGACGCAACCGAGATTATTACAAGATCCTTGGACATGGTCCTCGGACTCACCGATTTCAAACTTCTTCCCATTGCTTCGAAATGATTTTAGTCTCGGGGACGAGACTTGTTTTTAGAGGTGGATAAATGTAAAGACTGGATATATTATTATATTATTATTTTGAGTAAATAAATTATTATTTTATTCAATCGGTAAAAAATGGGAGAAAACCCGTCCTCGAGCGTAAGTTTTGATTTTAAAGTCATTCCAGCATCATTTTGAGAATTTAGATTCTACCGGATTTTAATTCCGCCTTCAAGTTCCGAGTATTGTTAAAAAAAATTTATTTAATTCTTTTTATCTTGAAATTGAATTGAAAATTTATTTAAATTTGATTTAGTTGGGATTCGGTCGGGCGAGCAGGTTTCGAGTCTATTTCGCTAATTTGAATTCTTTTATGTTGGGACCACATATGTATATATTCCTTTCTTTTCCTTTTTTCTTTCCTTCTCCTTCTCTCTCTTTCTCTCTCTCTCTCTCCCTCCCTCCCGTTGAGGTCCCCCAGTGGCCAGCACACACACCCAGCTGCCCCTTTTGTCATCTTATACAATTACCCTCAGCCTCTCCTCCCTCCCTCTTCCATTCGCTCTCTACATCCAAAAACCTTCCTCCTCTCTCCCTCTCTCACCTTCTGAGCACCCCCTTCCTCTTTCACCACCACCCTGCTCCCTCCTTTATCGCTGCCGCCACAGAACCCAACAACTCAGCCTCCCTTGGGCACCCTCTTGCCGCCTCCTCTGTCTTTGAGAGAACTCCGAGCATCTTCACCTCCTTCACTTCCGTCCGAGCAGAAGTACTCCAACGACGCCGAGCCAAGCGCGAGCGAGCCCAGGAGCCATCGCCGACAAGCACCTCCCTCACTCCCCGCTTCGTTTTTTTCTCGAACCAAACCACCGGTAAGTCCCTTCATCCTTTCCCACTCGAAAACAAAGCGAAGCTCCACCTTATGATTCATCTCTTCGATTCAAGGCCTAACAAGTTTCCCCGAGTCTCCGACGAGCTCGAAGGATCTTCAACAATCATAGTCGAGCCCGATGCGTTTTTCCGGCGAACCTTCGAAACCTCGGTAAGCTCCTTCCGTTTCTCCCTCTCCCTTGGCTGCTATTGTGTCCTTTTTTGTCCATGTGTTTCGGTTTGAGTGGTCGGAGGAGTGGCGCCACCGGCGAGCTCTATTTCTCTTCTCCCTTCTCTCGTTCTGCCTCATAGTTGAGCAAGGTTGAAGAGGGAGCTCTTCTTCTTCTTTCAGTTTGGGCTGGGCGGGTTTGGGCCCCTTTTCTTTCCTTTCGGGTTGGATCCGGTTTTGTTTTTCGGGTTTGGGCCTAATCCTGGGATGGGCTAATAAATCAGGTCCTCTTCCTTTCTTTGGGTTGCTCGATCGGGTCTTCGGGTGTGGGGCTCTGGATCTAGGTCGGATCCTTCCTTTCTTTGGATTGCTGGGCTCGTGTTGAATATGAAATTCTCTCGGGTTTGGGTCTCTTTTTTTTCGGGCTTGGGTTGTGTTTTTGTTAGTTGTTATTGATATATAGTATATAATATTATATGTTACGTGTTATGTTATTAATAAAATATATATATGTTATATTATATGATTTTGGATATGTATATATATTCTGAAAATATTAATATATATTATAAATGGGTTTAAAAGTAAGATTAATTGATATTGGGTTATATAAATGGTATACCTTATATGATGTTGGTATTTTATTTTGATATTATAAAAGTGATTAAGAATGGTATTATTTGATATATATATATATATATATATTATTATGATATTATGTGGTGTTTAAATAAATGTTTTAGAAATGATAAAGTAATTTAGTGTTGTTGTTTTATAAATTTGGGTTATTAAAACGGATTGATTTTGGTAATTTATTTAAATATTAGTTGGAGTGTGATATTAGATGTTGTTTAAAAATGGAGTTTTAAAGTAATCTTTGAGAAGTGAAATTATATAATGATTTATAAGGTGATTTTAAGATGAGGATTTTTAAGGGATAAAATGCCGGAATTATTTCTATAATGAGATTTTGAGAGATTAGTTTTAAGGTTTGAATGTTTAATGTCGGAATTTGGCCAAGTATGATTTGAGACATTATTTTGAATATGAGTTGACTTAATTTGAGATTTAATAGTTTGGAAAACTTTGGGAAATGAGTTTCAAAATATTATTTTAATATTCAATATTAAAGAATGGATTTGACGGAACTTGAACTAATTGATCTTGAGCTTGAAGTTATATTACAAGTGTCATTTAAAATGTCGGGATTTTGTCTTGGCTTGATGATGTTGGTTTTGAGAAAGAAATTGGAAGAATGATTTTGGTTGATGTTGATCATATCGGAAAAGCTTTGGAAAACGGTTTTACTATCGATTGGTTTTGAGTATGTTGAAAACTCGGGTTCCGTGCGAAAGAATGTTGGTCCGGTAGCTTATGGAAATGGCTTGATGATAGGTGTGTATTGCTTTGGATTTGCTTTGGACTTACATTTGGGCCCTTGCTTGTGTTATCTTGCTGTTCTGTATCTTCAGTTAAGTATTCTACGGGACTTACTCAGTAACCTGGACCTCCTGCTTGATGTGTCATATGATGTGTAGGTGTTGCATATTAAAGCATGCCATGTAGTATCATGCTAGGATTGCATTGAACTGAGCATGTGGTTACTATGTGTGTTTGAATACAGAAACACCGTTATCTGTGATAGTCCTAGAGTCTTTGCTAGGGTCATAGGGTAGCCCAGCCCCATCGGGTGCCCTGAGTCAATCGAGTCGATATGAGCATGATATGATAGCCCAGCACTATTGGGCAAACGATGAGATGATATGATATGATATGATGATGCCGTGGTTTTTGCACCACCACGAGGAATTGCTATGCTATAGCACCGAACTGGCCAGTCTCTGCACTAACGGGAAGGGGTGTAGAGGTAGGAGAGGGATATGCCACATGGCATTGTCTTGGGCCCTTTACAGTTTTTCCGCATATTATAATCTGTCAAAGCATGCTTATGTGATTAAAATCTTGTACTGCATTAGTCATCTTTTATTTAGGTATAGGCATGTTATGTGGCCTCAGCGCGTTCATAGGACCCGCAGGCGATTACCAGGCCTGACTTCGTGGATAGTGTTAGGTACCGCTCTTGTTTGCTCCTTGCTTTTGTGATGGGAATCTCTTGGCGAACCGAAGAACCTGGCTAATATTCTAACTTATTAAATGGCAATCACCCACTATGTTTTGGTTTTGACTCGGCTCTGCCGTGACACTTGAATCTAAACTTTGCTTCCGCTTTACTTTCATTTGAATTGAATTTCCGCGACTTCGATTGCTTGGGAGTCGAAATCCCCGCTTTGAATACTGATCTTTAGAGGTTTGAAACCTCAACCCGTACCTGAATTGCAACATCCGAACGAAGGTATCCAACCTTCGAAACGAATCTCAGATATTTATATCCGGGCCGTTACAAGTGAAATATATACGTAGGTGAATGAGGTGGTAAATGAAAAGTACATATTATTATGATAACAACTAATTTGGCAAATGCTATCGAATCACCAAAAATGGTGTCCAATGAAGCATTTAACATACCCGTGGATAAGGTAAGTATTCACCAATGTCCGACAATAATAAACTTTGTTTGGTGTAGGACAAAACCCCGGCAACAACAAATGTGAGAGTGGATATATCAACACCAATAGAACATACCTCTACGGTACAGTTATGATCTGCACCTAAATATACTTTATTGTTCACTTTTGTTGTCGTTATTTGCCCATGTTATTCTAACGATGCGATAGGATAATCGTAATATTCGCCACAATATTATTTAGTATCCAATTGTATAACAAAACAGTGACACAGTTCCTCCATGGGTCGATAGGTAGCAAATGTCGGAGAATCAAGAGAAAGGGAAGCGACAGACACAACTATTGTAAATGTGGATAAGGTGGGTATGCATAAACAAAATTGGATAGATGACTACAATAATAAAAGGTGTGGGTACATATTAGAATGTTTCCACATTAACAGAGAAAAGCTGTCCTACAAGATACCGAAGGGGTTATCTCAAAAGGACATCCATGAAGGGAAGCACAGAGTTCTAACACCGAGAAAAGTCCTTTCATCTACAGAGTCTTTGATGCTGAACAAAGAACCACCAAGGAGCAATCCACTTTCGTCATGTTTGTCAAACGAGTCGACCCAGAGTAATTGCATTTCACATATTATATTACATAAATTAGTGCATATATTGTGATCCTAATTTTCAACGATCTCGGCTGCTTTATCTTACAAAGCTTTGTCGCTAAAGCCGAACATCAACCCTCGTTTGAGAAAACTGTGTGGCGACACTGTCGTATTTTACCTCTATTGGGCTGCATAAAATTCCAATTGAATCCGATGAGCACTTGTTCGAAAGCTATATTCAGTGGCTACAACTTCCATGAAGGACACTTCCCCGAAATCAGTGTCAAAAATGCTCAAATCGGACGATCTTTCCAGCAGCTAAAATCTGGACGTTTTTTTCATGCTTTTATTTCTATCAAAATAAATCCCACATCGACTAGAGATGCTTGGGGGCTATATATTCAGCCTATATATTGCTTGTAAGAAATTCATTTTGAATCAAGTCAAGTTTAGTTGAGTTAAAGGTTAAGCCACTAATAGCTTCCTATGATTCCGGGTTAAGGATCGAGTTCTTGGTAAGAGGCTAAGCGCAAACCCTTTGGTGAGAGGCCAAGGGTGACACCCTAGTGAGATGCGAATGTGGAAAAGGGTCGAAATCCTTCGGAGTGTGATTCTGAGAGGATTGAGATTGAGTGTAGGGGGTTCAAGGGTGGGAGGCATGCGAATCTTACTCCACATATCTCTTTTTTTCAGTTTCCATAAACCCCAAAAATTATCCACAAAAAAAGAGTGTTAGAAAGCTCGAGCCTTGATCGATCTCGGTCTTCGGGTCTCATGAAGTGGTATTAGAGCTAATCGACTCGAGTCCATCAAGATTTCGATAGCTGAGTTGTTTCTTCCTAGTCAAAATGTTCAAGAAGACGAGTTCGAAGCCTTTATCCAAAGAGTACATCCGATGGGCTATTCGAGCATATGATGATGGGTATCTTCATTGGAGCGACATGGCTGGTGCTACATATGATTTAGTTGATCAAGATCTCCAGAGAAGATATCGAAAGACAAGGGCTCAAGAGGACGAGGCTTGGCGTAAGAAGAAGGTTGAACCACCTTGGCAAGAGATCCGCAAGCTCGCGGAATACCCAATGCAACAAGTACAGGTAATTCGAAAACTCGTCAACTCATTGGGTTCGACACTATCGAAGCCCACAACACCACCACTCCCCTCTTCAAAGACGACATCCTCTACAACTACGGGCGAGGCACTTGAGATTAAAGAAGACAAGTCCAAGGATGTTTCGATAGAGATTGCAAAGGTCAACCCCGAGCTTAAGAAAGATGAGGAAATCATCCAAGTTCCCAAGGTTTCTCTTTCCATGAAGGAGAAACGAACACCAACCAACATGCCTAGCTTTCTGAATTCCATATCGACTAAGTGGTTGGATGCAACCCCTTTCATTCCCTCTTACTTGCCTTTCATGATTCATGAAGAAGAGGACGAATCCTTTTCAAGGGTAGGAGGATGATGTGATCCTAATTGTAAATGAGCTCGACTCCTCTATCTTACAAAGCTTTGTCACTAATGCCGAACATCAACCCTCGTTTGAGAAAATTGTGTGGCGACACTGTCGTATTTTGGCTCCGTTGGGCTGCATAAAATTCAGATTGAAGCTGATGAGCACTTATTGGAAAGCTATTTTAAATGGTTAAAACTTCCATGAAGTACTCTTCCCATAAATCAGCCTAAAAAATGCTCGAATCGGACGTTCTTTCCAGCAGCTCAAATCTGGATGTTTTTTTTCATGCTTTTAGTTCTATCAAAATAAATCTCAGATCGATTAGAGATGCTTGGGGGCTATATTTTCTGCCTATATATTGCTTGTAAGAACTTCATTTTGAATCAAGTCAAGTTTAGTTGAGTTAAAGGTTAAGCCACTAATAGCTTCCTATAATTCCGGGTTAAGGATCGAGTTCTTGGTGAGAGGCTAAGAGCGAACCCTGTGGTGAGAGGCCATGGGTGACACCCCAGTGAGAGGCAAAAGGTGTCAAAGGGTCAAAATCCTCGGAGTGTGATTCTGAGAGGATTGAGATCGAGTGTAGAGGGTTCAAGGGGTGAGAGGCCTGTGAATCGTTTTGCACATATCTCTTTTTTTTTTCAGTTTCCATAAACCCCAAAAATTATCCACACAAAAAGAGTGTTTGAAAGCTCGAGCCTTGGTCGATCTCGGCCTTCGGGTCTCATCAAATGGTTTCAGAGCTAATCGACTCGACTCCATCGAGATTTCGATAACATAGTTGTTTCTTCCTAGTCAAAATGTTCAAGAAGGCGAGTTCGAAGCCTTTGTCCAAAGAGTTCATCCGATGGGCTATTCGAGCTTATGACGATGGGTATCTTCATTGGAGCGACATAGATGGTGCTACATATGATGAAGTTGATCAAGAGCTCCGGACAAAATATCGAAAGAGAAAGGCTCAAGAGGACGAGGCTCAGCGTAAGAAGAAGGTTGAACCACCTTGGCAAGGGATCCGCAAGTTCGTGAAAGACTCAATGCAACAAGTACAGGTAATTCGAAAACTCGTCAACTCATTGGGTTCGACACTATCGAAGCCCACAACACCACCACCTCCCTCTTCAAAGACGACATCCTCTACAACTATGGGATTGGCATTTGAGATTAAAGAAGGCAAGACGAAGGATGTTTCGATTGAGATTGCGAAGGTCAAACCCGAGCTTAAGAAATATTAGGAAATCATCCAAGTTCCCAAGGTAGCTCTTTCCATGAAGAAGAAACGAACACCAACCGACATGCCTATCTTTCTGAATTCCATGTCGACTAAGCGGTTTGATGCAACCCCTTTCATTCCCTCTCACTTGCCTTTCATGATTCAAGAAGAAGAGGTGATTCAAGATCCGATCTAGGAAGAAGGAACATGATGTACGCGCATATTGCCATATTTTCTATGCACATATGAATTCATTTTGTTGTCTTTTGCATGCACATTAATGGGAAAACATGGGAATAGTGTAGTTTATGCTTAAATGTCAAATATATGGGTTTGCACGAGTTTCCATGTGATTTCGCAGAAAACAGGATGAAAATGGATGAATTCAGAAGAGCGGAAAAAGAACTCGAAGTCTTCTGAAGAGGTCGAAATCGACTGAGGACCTCGACATCGAGTACATCGAGACATAGGAATCGAGCAGAAAGGAAACAGAGCATCTCGACACAGAAGAGGTCGATATCGACGTCTGGGGGTCGATATCGATGCTGCCAGATCGACCAAGTTGATAGAAGTCGAGTAGGAGAAGGAGAAGCTCGAGATAAGATTTTGGAGGGGTCGATATCGAGGTCCAAGGTCGATATCGACCATGCCAGCAGAGGAATTCGACTCCGATTTCGATAGAATTATATCCAATGCTTGCAATATCTATCCAAAGGTCAAGATTTCTTATCATCAACATCAGATTTATCATGAGGAGGCTGATTTCACCATGAAGTTTTAGCTTTTACTTTTTATTTATTTATTTTAGTTATCATAGAGAATAAAGATAAGGTTTCGAGTCCTTATCGACATCTACAAATAGAAGCCAATAGGGCTGAGTTTAGGTATGAAGAAATTCCGAATTCAGTTTGAGACATAATTCAGTTGCAATAGAGAGAGAGAGAGAGAGAGAGAGAGAGAGAGAGAGAGAGAGAGAGTGGCCGAGTGGAGTTGTAAAGCGAGAGCGGAGTGGCTTGTTCGGTTGTACTTTCTTTCGGAGTTTTAATTCAAAGTAGCTTTCTTTCAATAACAATGATGATGATGTGCATGATAAGGAGCGAGTAGTCAACCCACTTCTAGGGTCGGGGTGAGCCCGACGATAGCAATGTGAGGTAAGTGCATCAAAGGTATGACTTTTATGCGATTCCGTCTTCTACCCCATGCATGATCCTTTGCGAAAGTTAGGGAGATTCATTATTTGCATTGTTGAAGCGAAAGCCACTCGTATTGCGAACTTGAATTACTCATGACTTGGATAGTAACTCTTAGGAATTATGCGAAAGCCTCTAATCACCTAAGTGTTGATAACGAAAGTTATTTGACGGAAAGACATAAAAGTTCATATCTTTAGCATGAAACTTGCATTGTTATCGTTGTGGCGTGAAACCCGACTTTGGAAGCCTTTTAATTAATTAAATTCTTCATAAAAGTCTTAGTTTTGCTTCTGTTCATCTTCCCTCTTCATTCTATTTTCTTCGGATCCTTTTCCGACAAATTGGTTACAAAAACAGTTTCTGTGACAAGCGTCGAAATCGACTTTAAGGGTCGATATCGAGTACTAACATCGATATCGAGGTCTCTGCTCGACGTCGACTTGCTGTTTTGTCTTCTGCAGGAACTGCGCTAGGAAATCGACCAGAACTGAGGTCGATATCGACCAGTATACTCGATATCGAGTGTCTGCTGAGGTCGAAAGCATTGATCGTGAGTACAACAAGGGAAGCGCTGACCTACCTCCTCGTGGATTCGATCCTGAATTACCCTACTACTACAAGGGAGGGGATTCTTGTATTATTTGTTTGGGACTGGGAGATAGTCTAGTTGTGCTTATTTTATTCTCCTATTTTACACCCCACCTCCCCCTTACATACCAGCGAACAATTTGGCGCCGTTGCCGGGGAGGCAATCAATCGCCACCTAAGTTAATCACGATCTTTTTCTAAGCTTATTTTGCAGGTTTATGCGACGTTCTGATCGCGGACCTATCCTGGAACCAATTGACGAGCCTGAACGTTTCTACCATCTTCGCAACAAAGCAATTCGCATCATGGCTGACAACGAGACGCAGGCTGAGATCATAGAGCGGTTGAGAAAGGAGATCGAGGACCACAATGCTACAATCGCTGCTGAAAGGGCCGCTGCTGCTGCTGAGCGAGCCCGTGCTGATAGGGAGGAGGATGCGCGCAGACAAGCCCAAGAGCGGCTAAATCAGTATCCACAGACGGCGATGCAATACATGCATCCGCCCCTTCATGTTCCTGAATCTGCCATTATAATTCCTCACTCCAATTATGAACTGAAAATTAACTTCCTATCTGAGATTAAAAGAAATACTTTTGAAGGAAGACATAATGAATGCCCCCTGCAACACATCTCTACTTTTATGGACTTATGTGAAACAGTTGCTGATGGAGTAAACTTAGAGTATGTGCGACTAAAATCTTTTCGATGGTCTTTGGCAGGAAAGGCATTACAATGGCTTGAAAGTTTGGCTCCACGATCGCTAAGGACATGGGCGGAAGTGAAAGATGCATTCTTGAACAAATTCTTCCCACCTTCTAAAACGGCAATGCTACGACAAAGGATCACGGCTTTCAAACAAAAGCCAGGTGAAACCCTAGCACAGGCGTGAGAGCGCTTCAAAGACTTGCTGACATCATGCCCGACGCATGGGCAACTTCCATATGTCATCCAAGAGATCTTTTACAACGCCCTTGATGCGCCGAATAAGGAGAGGATCAATTCATATACCTCCTATCGGTACATTGAGCTTACACCAACGGAGGCATGGGAGACCATTGAGAGGCTTGTGAACTTTGACAACACCTATGGGGCTGCTGCGGCCTATGATGCAAGGCCTGCCCCATCTATGCCACTATATGAGCCTCCAAGGGAGATAGATCCTAAAGTACGGCAACAATTCCATAACGATCAAACACGCCGCCTTCAAAAGCAAGTAAGGTTCCTGAGCAACAATCAACCTTGTCAGGAGTGTGGTTCAATAAGGCATAACACCAGTGCCTGTCCACATACTGAGCAAGTATCCATGGCGGAACAACATGAGGAGGTCAAATGGACGAGAGGCCCCTATGGAGGGGGCAATCAACAAAATTGGGGCGATCAAAGGTTCTATCAAAGGGATCCCCCAACCTATAGGGCACCAGGGCACCCTGAGCGGGAGACTAAGAAAGATGACCTGCAAATCATCCTTGATGAGATGCGAAGGAACCACGCTGAGTTCAAACAAGCCAATAACTCCGTCCATACTCAGCTGCAGGGCATCAATTCTAGACTTGGGGAGATCGACGTTTGGAAGCGCAACATGGAGACTCAAATGAGTCAATTGGCGGAAGCAATGCCCAAAGCGTCCGGATCACTCCCTGGATCCACTGTGCCCAACCAAAAGGGCAAAACCACAGGTCATATCGCGGCAGTAAACCTAAGGAGTGGGCGTCAATTACAAACGCCCGAGCGAAAAGTGGAGGAGAAGGAGCCAGAACAGACGTCGATATCGACCCCCCCTGTCGATATCGACCAAGGTGACATCGATGTCGACCCTCCTGTCGATGTCGACCCTAATTCTGCGTCACCACAGAAATCGACTCTTCCAGTCGATATCGACCCCACTGCTGCCGATATCGACCTCACTACAGCCGCAGGAAGGAAGAAGGTGTTGCCATTCCCAACTAGAAAAGTGACTAAGGACCCAGCGGAAAAGAAGTTCCAACGGTTCGTGAAGATGCTCCAAGGGCTTAATGTCTCTATACCATTGACAGAGGCACTTCACGAGATGCCATCTTATGTAAGGTTCCTTAAGGATATCTTGGGGAAGAAGCGATCGCTCTCTGAGATCGCAGAGGAATGCAACAGGTTGGAGCTACCACAAAAGCGGGCGGACCCAGGTAAGTTTTCTATCGCTATAGGTCTAGGTCAATTCAAATTTAATGCTTTAGTTGACTTGGGTGCTAGCGTTAGCATGATGCCACTAACCATTTGGCACAAGGTAAAGATAGGTCCTCTGGAACCCATGGATGCAAGATTATACATGGCTAACAATACCGTAGTTATTCCAACTGGGATAGTGACAGATGTGCCAGTACAAGTAGGCAAATTCTTTGTCCCCGCTGATTTCCTAGTTGTTGACATAGCGGAGGACCCTGCTTGTCCAATTATTTTAGGTAGGCCATTCCTAGCAACCGTCGATGCCAACATTAGCGTGAAGAAAGGATTGCTCTCACTCACAATTAGTGATGAAGTAATAGAGTATTCCTTCAACAAGACGGTGCAAAGTCAAGGGCCAATGGAGATAAAAGCCATCAAAGAAGCCCAAGTAGAGGAAGTTGAAGCAATCTTGAACGAAGGAGCTCAACAAAACATCGAAATCGACCCAGGTAAGTCGATATCAACCACTAATGTTCAAGATTCTGTGACAGGTCATAAGTATGGGGTCGACGGAGGAAAAGAGGAAGCATCGAAATCGGGGTCAAGGGTCGATATCGACCACACCCTATCGAAATCGACCACCATCAGCGCTGAGAAGAGAGGCGAGGAGACCTCGATATCGACCTCTGAGGGTCGAAATCGACCTGATCATATCGAGTCAAAACTCCCCAAATCGATTGATCCTACAGGTGTACAACAGGGGTCGATATCGACCTCTGCACATCGACATCGACCTGAGCCACAGACTGAGAAGAAGGTAAGTCAAGGTACGGATTCCTCTTGTTCAATTACAATAAAGGACTTATCATTATTTGGAAGAGGTGTGCCTTGGCATGTGCGTTTATGTAGGGTATCCGATGATAGTTCAAGCCAATATGAGATAGGAGACAAGGTCCATGTTGCCAAATCTAAAGACCATTGGTTCCCTACAAGATTCAAGGATAAGAGCTTAGGTCCATTCACGGTGAATCAAATCAATCCCGGGGGAATGCAGCTGCGGGACAAGAAAGGAGTGATATTTGAGGCCCAAACCACATGGGCTCTGCAGATGCCACCTTGAAAAGCGCAAAGGAAGAAGTCGGCCTAGCGACTTAAAAATCTAGAGCTTGTAACAAAGACTTAGTTTTGGTTTTAAGACAGCTTAGTTTTGGTTTTAGACACTTTATTGTTTTGCATATTTTGTGTTTAGTTTTCAAACTGCAGGAGAGAGAAAAGCACACAGAAAGGCATCGAAATCGATGTTGGACATCGAAATCGACCTCAAGGTCGACATGGATAGGGTTTGTGATCGAAGCCGAATCACCCTGAAGCCCGAGCAGAAATCAAGAGAGACATCGATATCGATGTAAAGGGTCGATATCGACCTTCCCTGTTTTCTTCTTCGACTCCTGAAATTTGTGACGGTTTAGTAAGTTTTCTTCTTAACCCTAGTTCTAATACAGTGAGGACACTGTAAATTTTAAGTATGGGGTGGGGGAAAGGCTTATTTGCATATTCATACTTAGTTTAGGGTTGCATATTTATTTTAATTGACCCCCATCAAAAATTTTGAAAAAAAAAAGGAGAGTCATGGAAGTATAAAAAAGAGCTCTATGATGCAAAATTAGATTCATTAGAGATATAACATGAGATTGCCTAGTTAAGGGAAGTCCCAATGAAGTGCAATTTTTTTGAGAAAATCATAAAGGAGATGAAAATTTGAAGTTGCTTTTGACATATGCATAATAAGATGATGGAGGATTTTTATAAAAATTCCATACAAGCAAATTTCATATCTTAGCCTTACCTACGCATATTCACAAAGCCATATATGAGACTTATTATGATCATTATTGCTCCACATATACATATTGTCCATTTTTTACCTTATACCCTATCCGGGGACAAAGTTTTTTTGAATGGATGACATCTTTGGAGTTATATGGAGTTGTGCATTTATAAAGTTGTTGGCAGGAATGATACAATATGGAAAATTAAATGAGCGAGAAAAAATCCGATCACCTCAGGAGATAAAGGTAGGTCGACCCTGCTCGCTGAGATAATAGTTCGGCGAGATGGGACACAAAGGTGAGGAGTCCGAAGTACTAAGTATCCGGGGCCATTCATGACACCCATGTTTGCGACTCGCGAGAAGGCAGTGCTAAGGTTAGAGAGGTAAAAGCATTAAAGTGAAAAAAGCATTGAACGATGAGTGAAAGGTGAGACATTATGAAGGAGGAATGTGGAATATTTTGGAAAGAAAGTATACTTCCCCGGATTTAACACCACATGGCCAAATATTAGCCCACCTTTAGCCTTTTACCAATCCACTTCTCACAAGCTTGAAGAAAGTCCTCTTGATTATTAATGCAATGTCGCTAGAATTGTTTTTTGCATATTACCTCCTTTATAAGTATGAAATTGCTTTTATGCACAGGCATGGACTTGGTTGACATAAGTACCTTCTCGAGGATGGCAATTGATTGTAGGGACATATGAAAAATGAATCTATGATGTTGAGGGTTTACTTTCTTCCCCTGAATGACCATTAAGAGTATTGCTTGGGGACAAGCAAGCTTAAGTATGGGGTGTTTGATGTGCGCGCATATTGCCATATTTTCTATGCACATATGAATTCATTTTGTTGTCTTTTGCATGCACATTAATGGGAAAACATGGGAATAGTGTAGTTTATGCTTAAATGTCAAATATATGGGTTTGCACGAGTTTCCATGTGATTTCGCAGAAAACAGGATGAAAATGGATGAATTCAGAAGAGCGGAAAAAGAACTCGAAGTCTTCTGAAGAGGTCGAAATCGACTGAGGACCTCGACATCGAGTACATCGAGACATAGGAATCGAGCAGAAAGGAAACAGAGCATCTCGACACAGAAGAGGTCGATATCGACGTCTGGGGGTCGATATCGATGCTGCCAGATCGACCAAGTTGATAGAAGTCGAGTAGGAGAAGGAGAAGCTCGAGATAAGATTTTGGAGGGGTCGATATCGAGGTCCAAGGTCGATATCGACCATGCCAGCAGAGGAATTCGACTCCGATTTCGATAGAATTATATCCAATGCTTGCAATATCTATCCAAAGGTCAAGATTTCTTATCATCAACATCAGATTTATCATGAGGAGGCTGATTTCACCATGAAGTTTTAGCTTTTACTTTTTATTTATTTATTTTAGTTATCATAGAGAATAAAGATAAGGTTTCGAGTCCTTATCGACATCTACAAATAGAAGCCAATAGGGCTGAGTTTAGGTATGAAGAAATTCCGAATTCAGTTTGAGACATAATTCAGTTGCAATAGAGAGAGAGAGAGAGAGAGAGAGAGAGAGAGAGAGAGAGAGTGGCCGAGTGGAGTTGTAAAGCGAGAGCGGAGTGGCTTGTTCGGTTGTACTTTCTTTCGGAGTTTTAATTCAAAGTAGCTTTCTTTCAATAACAATGATGATGATGTGCATGATAAGGAGCGAGTAGTCAACCCACTTCTAGGGTCGGGGTGAGCCCGACGATAGCAATGTGAGGTAAGTGCATCAAAGGTATGACTTTTATGCGATTCCGTCTTCTACCCCATGCATGATCCTTTGCGAAAGTTAGGGAGATTCATTATTTGCATTGTTGAAGCGAAAGCCACTCGTATTGCGAACTTGAATTACTCATGACTTGGATAGTAACTCTTAGGAATTATGCGAAAGCCTCTAATCACCTAAGTGTTGATAACGAAAGTTATTTGACGGAAAGACATAAAAGTTCATATCTTTAGCATGAAACTTGCATTGTTATCGTTGTGGCGTGAAACCCGACTTTGGAAGCCTTTTAATTAATTAAATTCTTCATAAAAGTCTTAGTTTTGCTTCTGTTCATCTTCCCTCTTCATTCTATTTTCTTCGGATCCTTTTCCGACAAATTGGTTACAAAAACAGTTTCTGTGACAAGCGTCGAAATCGACTTTAAGGGTCGATATCGAGTACTAACATCGATATCGAGGTCTCTGCTCGACGTCGACTTGCTGTTTTGTCTTCTGCAGGAACTGCGCTAGGAAATCGACCAGAACTGAGGTCGATATCGACCAGTATACTCGATATCGAGTGTCTGCTGAGGTCGAAAGCATTGTTCGTGAGTACAACAAGGGAAGCGCTGACCTACCTCCTCGTGGATTCGATCCTGAATTACCCTACTACTACAAGGGAGGGGATTCTTGTATTATTTGTTTGGGACAGGGAGATAGTCTAGTTGTGCTTATTTTATTCTCCTATTTTACACCCCACCTCCCCCTTACATACCAGCGAACAATTTGGCGCCGTTGCCGGGGAGGCAATCAATCGCCACCTAAGTTAATCACGATCTTTTTCTAAGCTTATTTTGCAGGTTTATGCGACGTTCTGATCGCGGACCTATCCTGGAACCAATTGACGAGCCTGAACGTTTCTACCATCTTCGCAACAAAGCAATTCGCATCATGGCTGACAACGAGACGCAGGCTGAGATCATAGAGCGGTTGAGAAAGGAGATCGAGGACCACAATGCTACAATCGCTGCTGAAAGGGCCGCTGCTGCTGCTGAGCGAGCCCGTGCTGATAGGGAGGAGGATGCGCGCAGACAAGCCCAAGAGCGGCTAAATCAGTATCCACAGACGGCGATGCAATACATGCATCCGCCCCTTCATGTTCCTGAATCTGCCATTATAATTCCTCACTCCAATTATGAACTGAAAATTAACTTCCTATCTGAGATTAAAAGAAATACTTTTGAAGGAAGACATAATGAATGCCCCCTGCAACACATCTCTACTTTTATGGACTTATGTGAAACAGCTGCTGATGGAGTAAACTTAGAGTATGTGCGACTAAAATCTTTTCGATGGTCTTTGGCAGGAAAGGCATTACAATGGCTTGAAAGTTTGGCTCCACGATCGCTAAGGACATGGGCGGAAGTGAAAGATGCATTCTTGAACAAATTCTTCCCACCTTCTAAAACGGCAATGCTACGACAAAGGATCACGGCTTTCAAACAAAAGCCAGGTGAAACCCTAGCACAGGCGTGAGAGCGCTTCAAAGACTTGCTGACATCATGCCCGACGCATGGGCAACTTCCATATGTCATCCAAGAGATCTTTTACAACGCCCTTGATGCGCCGAATAAGGAGAGGATCAATTCATATACCTCCTATCGGTACATTGAGCTTACACCAACGGAGGCATGGGAGACCATTGAGAGGCTTGTGAACTTTGACAACACCTATGGGGCTGCTGCGGCCTATGATGCAAGGCCTGCCCCATCTATGCCACTATATGAGCCTCCAAGGGAGATAGATCCTAAAGTACGGCAACAATTCCATAACGATCAAACACGCCGCCTTCAAAAGCAAGTAAGGTTCCTGAGCAACAATCAACCTTGTCAGGAGTGTGGTTCAATAAGGCATAACACCAGTGCCTGTCCACATACTGAGCAAGTATCCATGGCGGAACAACATGAGGAGGTCAAATGGACGAGAGGCCCCTATGGAGGGGGCAATCAACAAAATTGGGGCGATCAAAGGTTCTATCAAAGGGATCCCCCAACCTATAGGGCACCAGGGCACCCTGAGCGGGAGACTAAGAAAGATGACCTGCAAATCATCCTTGATGAGATGCGAAGGAACCACGCTGAGTTCAAACAAGCCAATAACTCCGTCCATACTCAGCTGCAGGGCATCAATTCTAGACTTGGGGAGATCGACGTTTGGAAGCGCAACATGGAGACTCAAATGAGTCAATTGGCGGAAGCAATGCCCAAAGCGTCCGGATCACTCCCTGGATCCACTGTGCCCAACCAAAAGGGCAAAACCACAGGTCATATCGCGGCAGTAAACCTAAGGAGTGGGCGTCAATTACAAACGCCCGAGCGAAAAGTGGAGGAGAAGGAGCCAGAACAGACGTCGATATCGACCCCCCCTGTCGATATCGACCAAGGTGACATCGATGTCGACCCTCCTGTCGATGTCGACCCTAATTCTGCGTCACCACAGAAATCGACTCTTCCAGTCGATATCGACCCCACTGCTGCCGATATCGACCTCACTACAGCCGCAGGAAGGAAGAAGGTGTTGCCATTCCCAACTAGAAAAGTGACTAAGGACCCAGCGGAAAAGAAGTTCCAACGGTTCGTGAAGATGCTCCAAGGGCTTAATGTCTCTATACCATTGACAGAGGCACTTCACGAGATGCCATCTTATGTAAGGTTCCTTAAGGATATCTTGGGGAAGAAGCGATCGCTCTCTGAGATCGCAGAGGAATGCAACAGGTTGGAGCTACCACAAAAGCGGGCGGACCCAGGTAAGTTTTCTATCGCTATAGGTCTAGGTCAATTCAAATTTAATGCTTTAGTTGACTTGGGTGCTAGCGTTAGCATGATGCCACTAACCATTTGGCACAAGGTAAAGATAGGTCCTCTGGAACCCATGGATGCAAGATTATACATGGCTAACAATACCGTAGTTATTCCAACTGGGATAGTGACAGATGTGCCAGTACAAGTAGGCAAATTCTTTGTCCCCGCTGATTTCCTAGTTGTTGACATAGCGGAGGACCCTGCTTGTCCAATTATTTTAGGTAGGCCATTCCTAGCAACCGTCGATGCCAACATTAGCGTGAAGAAAGGATTGCTCTCACTCACAATTAGTGATGAAGTAATAGAGTATTCCTTCAACAAGACGGTGCAAAGTCAAGGGCCAATGGAGATAAAAGCCATCAAAGAAGCCCAAGTAGAGGAAGTTGAAGCAATCTTGAACGAAGGAGCTCAACAAAACATCGAAATCGACCCAGGTAAGTCGATATCGACCACTAATGTTCAAGATTCTGTGACAGGTCATAAGTATGGGGTCGACGGAGGAAAAGAGGAAGCATCGAAATCGGGGTCAAGGGTCGATATCGACCACACCCTATCGAAATCGACCACCATCAGCGCTGAGAAGAGAGGCGAGGAGACCTCGATATCGACCTCTGAGGGTCGAAATCGACCTGATCATATCGAGTCAAAACTCCCCAAATCGATTGATCCTACAGGTGTACAACAGGGGTCGATATCGACCTCTGCACATCGACATCGACCTGAGCCACAGACTGAGAAGAAGGTAAGTCAAGGTACGGATTCCTCTTGTTCAATTACAATAAAGGACTTATCATTATTTGGAAGAGGTGTGCCTTGGCATGTGCGTTTATGTAGGGTATCCGATGATAGTTCAAGCCAATATGAGATAGGAGACAAGGTCCATGTTGCCAAATCTAAAGACCATTGGTTCCCTACAAGATTCAAGGATAAGAGCTTAGGTCCATTCACGGTGAATCAAATCAATCCCGGGGGAATGCAGCTGCGGGACAAGAAAGGAGTGATATTTGAGGCCCAAGCCACATGGGCTCTGCAGATGCCACCTTGAAAAGCGCAAAGGAAGAAGTCGGCCTAGCGACTTAAAAATCTAGAGCTTGTAACAAAGACTTAGTTTTGGTTTTAAGACAGCTTAGTTTTGGTTTTAGACACTTTATTGTTTTGCATATTTTGTGTTTAGTTTTCAAACTGCAGGAGAGAGAAAAGCACACAGAAAGGCATCGAAATCGATGTTGGACATCGAAATCGACCTCAAGGTCGACATGGATAGGGTTTGTGATCGAAGCCGAATCACCCTGAAGCCCGAGCAGAAATCAAGAGAGACATCGATATCGATGTAAAGGGTCGATATCGACCTTCCCTGTTTTCTTCTTCGACTCCTGAAATTTGTGACGGTTTAGTAAGTTTTCTTCTTAACCCTAGTTCTAATACAGTGAGGACACTGTAAATTTTAAGTATGGGGTGGGGGAAAGGCTTATTTGCATATTCATACTTAGTTTAGGGTTGCATATTTATTTTAATTGACCCCCATCAAAAATTTTGAAAAAAAAAAGGAGAGTCATGGAAGTATAAAAAAGAGCTCTATGATGCAAAATTAGATTCATTAGAGATATAACATGAGATTGCCTAGTTAAGGGAAGTCCCAATGAAGTGCAATTTTTTTGAGAAAATCATAAAGGAGATGAAAATTTGAAGTTGCTTTTGACATATGCATAATAAGATGATGGAGGATTTTTATAAAAATTCCATACAAGCAAATTTCATATCTTAGCCTTACCTACGCATATTCACAAAGCCATATATGAGACTTATTATGATCATTATTGCTCCACATATACATATTGTCCATTTTTTACCTTATACCCTATCCGGGGACAAAGTTTTTTTGAATGGATGACATCTTTGGAGTTATATGGAGTTGTGCATTTATAAAGTTGTTGGCAGGAATGATACAATATGGAAAATTAAATGAGCGAGAAAAAATCCGATCACCTCAGGAGATAAAGGTAGGTCGACCCTGCTCGCTGAGATAATAGTTCGGCGAGATGGGACACAAAGGTGAGGAGTCCGAAGTACTAAGTATCCGGGGCCATTCATGACACCCATGTTTGCGACTCGCGAGAAGGCAGTGCTAAGGTTAGAGAGGTAAAAGCATTAAAGTGAAAAAAGCATTGAACGATGAGTGAAAGGTGAGACATTATGAAGGAGGAATGTGGAATATTTTGGAAAGAAAGTATACTTCCCCGGATTTAACACCACATGGCCAAATATTAGCCCACCTTTAGCCTTTTACCAATCCACTTCTCACAAGCTTGAAGAAAGTCCTCTTGATTATTAATGCAATGTCGCTAGAATTGTTTTTTGCATATTACCTCCTTTATAAGTATGAAATTGCTTTTATGCACAGGCATGGACTTGGTTGACATAAGTACCTTCTCGAGGATGGCAATTGATTGTAGGGACATATGAAAAATGAATCTATGATGTTGAGGGTTTACTTTCTTCCCCTGAATGACCATTAAGAGTATTGCTTGGGGACAAGCAAGCTTAAGTATGGGGTGTTTGATGTGCGCGCATATTGCCATATTTTCTATGCACATATGAATTCATTTTGTTGTCTTTTGCATGCACATTAATGGGAAAACATGGGAATAGTGTAGTTTATGCTTAAATGTCAAATATATGGGTTTGCACGAGTTTCCATGTGATTTCGCAGAAAACAGGATGAAAATGGATGAATTCAGAAGAGCGGAAAAAGAACTCGAAGTCTTCTGAAGAGGTCGAAATCGACTGAGGACCTCGACATCGAGTACATCGAGACATAGGAATCGAGCAGAAAGGAAACAGAGCATCTCGACACAGAAGAGGTCGATATCGACGTCTGGGGGTCGATATCGATGCTGCCAGATCGACCAAGTTGATAGAAGTCGAGTAGGAGAAGGAGAAGCTCGAGATAAGATTTTGGAGGGGTCGATATCGAGGTCCAAGGTCGATATCGACCATGCCAGCAGAGGAATTCGACTCCGATTTCGATAGAATTATATCCAATGCTTGCAATATCTATCCAAAGGTCAAGATTTCTTATCATCAACATCAGATTTATCATGAGGAGGCTGATTTCACCATGAAGTTTTAGCTTTTACTTTTTATTTATTTATTTTAGTTATCATAGAGAATAAAGATAAGGTTTCGAGTCCTTATCGACATCTACAAATAGAAGCCAATAGGGCTGAGTTTAGGTATGAAGAAATTCCGAATTCAGTTTGAGACATAATTCAGTTGCAATAGAGAGAGAGAGAGAGAGAGAGAGAGAGTGGCCGAGTGGAGTTGTAAAGCGAGAGCGGAGTGGCTTGTTCGGTTGTACTTTCTTTCGGAGTTTTAATTCAAAGTAGCTTTCTTTCAATAACAATGATGATGATGTGCATGATGAGGAGCGAGTAGTCAACCCACTTCTAGGGTCGGGATGAGCCCGACGATAGCAATGTGAGGTAAGTGCATCAAAGTTATGACTTTTATGCGATTCCGTCTTCTACCCCATGCATGATCCTTTGCGAAAGTTAGGGAGATTCATTATTTGCATTGTTGAAGCGAAAGCCACTCGTATTGCGAACTTGAATTACTCATGAATTGGATAGTAACTCTTAGGAATTATGCGAAAGCCTCTAATCACCTAAGTGTTGATAACGAAAGTTATTTGACGGAAAGACATAAAAGTTCATATCTTTAGCATGAAACTTGCATTTTTATCGTTGTGGCATGAAACCCGACTTTGGAAGCCTTTTAATTAATTAAATTCTTCATAAAAGTCTTAGTTTTGCTTCTGTTCATCTTCCCTCTCCATTCTATTTTCTTCGGATCCTTTTCCGACAAATTGGTTACAAAAACAGTTTCTGTGACAAGCGTCGAAATCGACTTTAAGGGTCGATATCGAGTACTAACATCGATATCGAGGTCTCTGCTCGACGTCGACTTGCTGTTTTGTCTTCTGCAGGAACTGCGCTAGGAAATCGACCAGAACTGAGGTCGATATCGACCAGTATACTCGATATCGAGTGTCTACTGAGGTCGAAAGCATTGATCGTGAGTACAACAAGGGAAGCGCTGACCTACCTCCTCGTGGATTCGATCCTGAATTACCCTACTACTACAAGGGAGGGGATTCTTGTATTATTTGTTTGGGACAGGGAGATAGTCTAGTTGTGCTTATTTTATTCTCCTATTTTACACCCCACCTCCCCCTTACATACCAGCGAACAGAACACGTCTGAAGAAGTCGCTTGTCTCCATCACGGATTCGAGGACGAATCCTTTTCAAGGGGAGGAGGATGTGATCCTAATTGTCAATAAGATCGAATGCTTTATCTTACAAAGCTTTGTCACTAAAGCCGAACATCAACCCTCGTTTGAGAAAACTGTGAGGTGACACTGTCGTATTTTGGCTCTGTTGGGCTGCATAAAATTCCGATTGAAGTCGATGAGAACTTTTTGGAAAGCTATTTTAATTGTCTACAACTTTTATGAAGGATGCTTCCCCAAATCAGCTTCAAAGATGCTCGAATCGGACGTTCTTTCCAGAAGCTTAAATCACGACATTTTTTTCATGCTTTTATTTCTATCAAAATAAATCCGACATCAATTAGAGATGCTTGGGGGCTATATTTTCAGCCTATATATTACTTGTAAAAACTTCATTTTGAATCAAGTCAAGTTTAGTTGAGTTAAAGTTTAAGCCACTAATAGCTTCCTAAGTTTCTGGGTTAAGGATCGAGTTCTTAGTGAGAGGCTAAGAGCGAACCCTTTGGTGAGAGGCCAAGAGTGACACCCTAGTGAGAGGCGAAGGTGTCAAAGGGTCAAAATCCTCGGAGTGTGATTCCGAGAGGATTGAGATCGAATGTAGGGGGTTCAAGGGTGAGAGGGTTGGGAATCTTGCTCCACATATCTCTTTTTTTTTTTTTTTCAGTTTCCATAAACCTCAAAAATTATCCACACAAAAAAAGTGTTCGAAAGCTCGAGCCTTGGTCGATCTCGGTCTTCGGGTCTCATCAAGTGGTATCAGAGCTAATCGACTCGAGTCCATCGAGCTTTCGATAACTAAGTTGTTTCTTCCTAGTCAAAATGTTCAAGAAGATGAGTTCGTAGCCTTTGTCCAAAGAGTACATCCGATGGGCTATTCGAGCCTATGATGATGGGTATCTTCATTGGAGCGACATGGATGGTGCTAGATATGATGTAGTTGATCAAGAGCTCCGAAGAAGATATCGAAAGAGAAGGGCTCAAGAGCACGAGGCTCGGCGTAAGAAGAAGGTTGAACCACATTGGCAAGAGATCCCCAAGCTCGCAGAAGACTCAATGCAACAAGTACATGTAGTTCGAAAACTCGTCAACTCGTTGGGTTCAACACTATCGAAGCCCACAACACCACCACCTCCCTCTTCAAAGACAACATCCTCTAAAACTATGGGCGAGGCACTTGAGATTAAAGAAAGCAAGTCCAAAGATGTTTCGATTGAGATTGCAAAGGTCAACACCGAGCTTAAGAAAGATGAGGAAATCATCCAAGTTCCCAAGGTTGCTCTTCCCATGAAGGAGAAACGAACACCAATTGTTTGATGCAACCCCTTTCATTCCCTCTTACTCGCCTTTCATGATTCAAGAAGAAGAGGCGAGTCAAGATCCGATCAAGGAAGAAGGAACACGTCTGAAGAAGTCACTTGTCTCCATCACGGATTCGAGGACGAATCCTTTTCAAGGGGAGGAGGATGATGTGATCCTAATTGTCAATAAGCTCGACTACTTTATCTTACAAAGCTTTATCACTAAAGCCGAACATCAACCCTCGTTTGAGAAAACTGTGAGGTGACACTGTCGTATTTTGGCTCTGTTGGGCTGCATAAAATTCCGATTAAAGTCGATGAGCACTTTTTGGAAAGCTATTTTAATTGGCTACAACTTCTATGAAGGATACTTCCCCAAATCAGCTTTAAAGATGCTCGAATCAGACGTTCTTTCCAGAAGCTCAAATCTTGACCTTTTTTTCATGCTTTGATTTCTATCAAAATAAATCCCACATCAATTAGAGATGCTTGGGGGCTATATTTTCAGCCTAAATATTACTTGTAAAAACTTCATTTTGAATCAAGTCAAGTTTAGTTGAGTTAAAGTTTAAGCCACTAATAGCTTTCTAAGTTTTCGGGTTAAGGATCGAGTTTTTGGTGAGAGGCCAAGAGTGACACCCAAGTGAGAGGCGAAGGTGTCAAAGGGTCGAAATCCTCGGAGTGTGATTTCGAGAGGATTGAGATCGAGTGTAGGGGGTTCAAGGGTGAGAGGCTTAGGAATCTGGCTCCACATATCTCTTTTTTTTTCAGTTTCTATAAACCCCAAAAATTATCCACACAAAAAAAGTGTTCGAAATCTCGAGCCTTGGTCGATCTCGGTCTTCGGGTCTCATCAAGTGGTATCAGAGCTAATCTACTCGAGTCCATCAAGCTTTCGATAACTAAGTTGTTTCTTCCTAGTCAAAATCTTCAAGAAGATGAGTTCGAAGCCTTTGTCCAAAGAGTAAATCCGATGGGCTATTCAAGCCTATGATGATGGGTATCTTCATTGGAGCGACATGGATGGTGCTACATATGATGTAGTTGATCAAGAGCTCCGAAGAAGATATCGAAAGAGAAGGGCTCAAAAGCAAGAGGCTCGGCGTAAGAAGAAGGTTGAACCACATTGGCAATAGATCCGCAAGCTCGCAGAAGACTCAATGCAACAAGTACAGGTAATTCGAAAACTCGTCAACTCATTGGGTTCAACACTATCGAAGCCCACAACACCACCACCTCCCTCTTCAAAGACGACATCCTCTATAACTAGGGGCGAGGCACTTGAGATTAAAGAAAGAAAGTCCAAGGATGTTTCGATTGAGATTGCAAAGTTCAACCCCGAGCTTAAGAAAGATGAGGAAATCATCCAAGTTCCCAAGGTTGCTCTTTCCATGAAGGAGAAACGAACACCAATCGACATGCCTAGCTTTCTGAATTCCATGTCGACTAAATGGTTTGATGCAACCCCTTTCATTCCCTCTTACTTGCCTTTCATTATTCAAGAAGAAGAGGCGAATCAAGATCCGATCAAGGAAGAAGGAACACCTCTGAAGAAGTCGCTTTTCTCCATCATGGATTCGAGGACGAATCCTTTTCAAGGGGAGGAGGATGATGTGATCCTAATTGTCAATAAGCTCGACTGCTTTATCTTAAAAAGCTTTATCACTAAAGCCGAACATCAACCCTCGTTTGAGAAAACTGTGTGGTGACACTGTCGTATTTTGGTTCTATTGGGCTGCATAAAATTCCGATTGAAGTCGATGAGCACTTTTTCGAAAGCTATTTTAATTGGCTACAACTTCTATGAAGGATACTTCCCCAAATCAGCTTCAAAGATGCTCGAATCAGGCGTTCTTTCCAGAAGCTCAAATCTGGACGATTTTTTTTCATGCTTTTATTTCTATCAAAATAAATCCAACATCGATTAGAGATGCTTGGGGACTATATTTTCAGCCTATATATTACTTGTAAAAACTTAATTTTGAATCAAGTCAAGTTTAGTTGAGTTAAAGGTTAAGCCACTAATAACTTACTATAATTCCGGGTTAAGGATCGAGTTCTTGGTGAGAGGCTAAGAGCGAACCCTTGGGTGAGAGGCCAAGAGTGACACCCTAGTGAGAGGCGAAGCTGTCATAGGGTCGAAATCCTCGGAGTGTGATTATGAGAGGATTGAGATCGAGTGTAGGGGGTTCAAGGGTGAGAGGCTTGCGAATCTTGCTCCACATATCTTTTTTTTTTTTTCAGTTTTTATAAACCCAAAAAATTATCCACACAAAAAAAGTGTTCGAAAGCTCGAGCCTTGGTTGATCTCGGTCTTCAGGTCTCATCAAGTGGTATCAGAGCTAATCGGCTCTAGTCCATCGAGCTTTCGATAACTCAGTTGTTTCTTCCTAGTCAGAATGTTCAAGAAGACGAGTTCGAAGCCTTTGTCCAAAGAGTACATCCGATGGGATATTCGAGCCTATGATGACGGGTATCTTCATTGGAGCGACATGGATAGTGCTACATATGATGTAGTTGGTCAAGAGCTCTAGAGAAGATATCGAAAGAGAAGGGCTCAAGAGGACGAGGCTCGGTGTAAGAAGAAGGTTGAACCACCTTGGCAAGAGATCCGCAAGCTCACAGAAGACTCAATGCAACAAGTACAGGTAATTCGAAAACTCGTCAACTCATTGGGTTCGACACTATCGAAGCCCACAAAACCACCACCTCCATCTTCAAAGATGACATCCTCTACAACTATGGGCGAGACTATTGAGATTAAAGATGGCAAGTCCAAGGATGTTTCGATTGAGATTGGGAAGGTCAACCCCGAGCTTATGAAAGTTGAGGAAATCATCCAAGTTCCCAAGGTTTATCTTTCCATGAAGGAGAAACAAACACCAACCGACATGCCTAGCTTTCTGAATTCCATGTCGACTAAGTGGTCGGATGCTACCCCTTTCATTCCCTCTTATTTGCTTTTCATGATTCAAGAAGAAGAGGCGATTCAAGATCCGATCAAGGAAGAAGGAACACGTCTGAAGAAGTTACTTGTCTCCATCACAGATTCGAGGACGAATCCTCTTCAAGGGGAGGAGGATGAAATGATCCTAATTGTCAATGAGATCTACTACTTTATCTTACAAAGCTTTGTCACTAAAGCCGAACATCAGCCCTCGTTTGAGAAAACTGTGTGGTGACACTGTCGTATTTATGTTATGTTGGGCTGTATAAAATTCAGATTGAAGCCAATGAGCACTTTTTGGAAAGCTATTTTAAGTGGCTACAACTTTTGTGTAGGATACTTCCCCAAATCAACTTCAAAGATGCTCAAATCAGACGTTCTTTCCAGAAGCTCAAATATGGACGTTTTTTTCATGCTTTTATTTCTATCAAAATAAATCCCACATCGATTAGAGATGCTTGGGGACTATATTTTCAGCCTATATATTACTTGTAAAAACTTCATTTTGAATCAAGTCAAGTTTAGTTGAGTTAAAGGTTAAACCACTAATAGCTTCCTATATTTCAAGGTTAAGGATCGAGTTCTTGGTGAGAGGCTAAGAGCGAACCCTTTGGAGAGAGGCCAAGAGTGACACCCTAGTGAGAGGCGATGGTTTCATAGGGTCGAAATCCTTGGAGTGTGATTTCGAGAGGATTGAGATCGAGTGTAGGGGGTTCAAGGGTGGGAGGCTTGCGAATCTTGCTCCACATATCTCTTTTTTTTTTTCATTTTTCATAAACCCTAAAAATTATCCACAGAAAAAAAGTGTTCGAAAGCTCGAGCCTTGGTTGATCTCGGTCTTCGGGTCTCATCAAGTGGTATCAGAGTTAATCGACTCTAGTCCATCGAGCTTTCGATAACTAAGTTGTTTCTTCCTAGACAGAATATTCAAGAAGACGAGTTCGAAGCCTTTGTCCAAAGAGTACATCCGATGGGCTATTCGAGCCTATGATGACGGGTATCTTCATTGGAGTGACATGGATGATTCTACATATGATGTAGTTGATCAAGAGCTTCGGAGAAGATATCGAAAGAGAAGGGCCCAAGAGGACGAGGCTCGGTGTAAGAAGAAGGTTGAACAACCTTGGCAAGAGATCCGCAAGCTCACAGAAGACTCAATGCAACAAGTACAAGTAATTCGAAAACTCGTCAACTCATTGGGTTCGACACTATCGAAGCGCACAACACCACCACCTCCGTCTTCAAAGACGACATCCTCTACAACTATGGGCGAGACTATTGAGATTAAAGAAGGCAAGTCCAAGGATGTTTCGATTGAGATTGTGAAGGTCAACCCCGAGCTTATGAAAGATGAGGAAATCATCCAAGTTCCCAAGGTTGATCTTTCCATGAAGGAGAAACAAACAAGAACCGACATGCCTAGCTTTCTGAATTCCATGTCGACTAAGTGGTCGGATGCAACCCCTTTCATTCCCTCTTATTTGCTTTTCATGATTCAAGAAGAAGAGGCGATTCAAGATCCGATCAAGGAAGAAGGAACACGTCTGAAGAAGTGACTTGTCTCCATCACAGATTCGAGGACGAATCCTCTTCAAGGGGAGGAGGATGATATGATCCTAATTGTCAATGAGGTCTACTACTTTATCTTACAAAGCTTTGTCACTAAAGCTGAACATCAACCCTCGTTTGAGAAAACTGTGTGGTGACACTGTCGTATTTTGGTTCTGTTGGGCTGTATAAAATTCAGATTGAAGCCAATGAGCACTTTTTGGAAAGCTATTTTAAGTGGCTACAGCTTCTATGTAGGATACTTCCCCAAATGAACTTCAAAGATGCTCAAATCAGACGTTCTTTCCGGAAGCTCAAATCTGGACGTTTTTTTTCATGCATTTATTTCTATCAAAATAAATCCCACATCGATTAGAGATGCTTGAGGACTATATTTTCAGCCTATATATTACTTGTAAAAACTTCATTTTGAATCAAGTCAAGTTTAGTTGAGTTAAAGGTTAAACCACTAATAGCTTCCAATAATTCCGGGTTAAGGATCAAGTTCTTGGTGAGAGGCTAAGAGCGAACCCTTTGGAGAGAGGCCAAGAGTGACACCCTAGTGAGAGGCGATGGTGTCATAGGGTCAAAATCCTCGGAGTGTGGTTCCGAGAGGATTGAGATCGAGTGCAGGGGGTTCAAGGGTGAGAGGCTTGCGAATCTTGCTCCACATATCTCTTTTTTTTTTTTTTTTTCATTTTTCATAAACCCCAAAAATTATCCACACAAAAAATGTGTTCGAAAGCTCGAGCCTTGGTCGATCTCGGTCTTCGGGTCTCATCAAGTGGTATCAGAGCTAATCGACTCTAGTCCATCGAGCTTTCGATAACTAAGTTGTTTCTTCCTAGTCAGAATGTTCAAGAAATGAGTTCGAAGCCTTTGTCCAAAGAGTACATCCGATGGGCTATTCGAGCCTATGATGATGGGTATCTTCATTGGAGCAACATGGATGGTGCTACATATGATGTAGTTGATCAAGAGCTCTGGAGAATATATCGAAAGAGAAGGGCTCAAGAGGACGAGGCTCGACTTCAGAAAAAGGTTGAACCACCTTGGCAAGAGATTCGCAAGATCGCGGAAGACTCAATGCAACAAGTACAGGTAATTCGAAAACTCGTCAACTCATTGTGTTCGACACTATCGAAGCCCACAACACCACCACCTCCCTCTTCAAAGACGACATCCTCTACAACTATGGGCGAGACACTTGAGATTAAAGAAGGCCAGTCCAAGGATGTTTCGATTGAGATTTCAAAGGTCAACCCCGAGCTTAAGAAAGATGAGGAAATCATCCAAGTTCCCAAGGTTGCTCTTTCCATGAAGGAGAAACGAACACCAATCGACATGCCTAGCTTTCTGAATTCCATGTCGACTAAGTGGTTGGATGCAACCCCTTTCATTCCCTCTTACTTGCCTATCATGATTCAAGAAGAAGATGCGATTCAAGATCCAATCAAGGAAGAAGAACACGTCTGAAGAAGTCGCTTGTGTCCATCACGGATTCTAGGATGAATTCTTTTCAAGGGGAGGAGGATGATGTGATCCTAATTGTCAATGAGCTCGACTGCTTTGTCTTACAAAGCTTTGTCACTAAAGCTGAACATCAACCCTCGTTTGAGAAAACTGTGTGGCGGCACTATCGTATTTTGGCGCTTGCGAAAGCCGACATTTGAGTGAAAAACGAGTAGTTCCCCAAGCTCATAGGGTCGGGGTGAGCCCGACGTTAGCCATGCGTGCTTGAGGTAAGTGTTTTATGTTGATATTGTTGCGTCTTGATCATCTCCTATGATTTTGTGTTTAGTCCTTTTGGTAAGAAAAGGGATTCATGTTAACAACTTGGGTTATAAACATAAAATTGGCAGAGACAATTAGGTTTATTTGCAAGAGTATTCCTAATCGTTGGTGTACGATGAAAGCTTGTACCTCGGGTGAGATAGCGCAATTGTCCGTCTTGCTTATCTTATGCATTTTTTGGTTAACGTTGTGGTAAACCCTAGCCTTAAGAGTTTCTTTTAATATATATTCTTATTCATAAAAAAACCTTTGTTATTTTTTATCATACTTCTACTCTCATCCTATTCTCTTGGGCCATTTTTGTCGACTTTTACTGAAGTTACTGCAGGAGCACTCGACATTGACATTTGTAGTCGATACTGACTTGAGATCGAGTGTCTTCTGGTCAACATAGGATGTGACTTTCGGACTATCTAGGATCATGGTGACTCGCTTCCTCGAGATCGAACCTGATTCCCTACTACTATAGCGGGGAGTCTTGAATTTATTTAAGTAGCCAGGGTTGAGTATATTGTTTATATATTTCGATTGAATTCTCCCTGATAGCACCTAGTAAGTCATCCAAGGGAAGAGTCCTCAGATCTTGTGCTTCTTCTATTGTGGTCACCTTGGGTCCCTATTTCCACTTAGGTATGCTTCTGAGGGCCTTTATTACTTTCTCTTCGGTTTTGAAGATTTTGTCAAGGCAGTCCATGTTGTTCACAATTTAGGTGAATCTTGTGAAAATATCTTTCACAGTCACATTTGGAGTCATCTTGAACAACTCATATTGCCTCAAGACGATGCTGATTTTTGTCTTTTTTACTTGACTTGTTCCATCATAAGTTACCACTAGCTTATCCTAGATCTCGTTCGCACTCCCGCATGAAGACACACGATTAAACTCATCAGCATTGAAACCACAGTAAATTAAATTCATAGCCTTCCAATTTTTGGCCACATTCTCCAAGTCTGTTTGATTGTATTTGCTCTCATCTTTAGCCACAGTAGCTCCTGCTGTATTGATCTTTGTTGGTTCTCTGGTTCCTCTCTTAACGATATCCTAGAGCTCTATACCCTAATCAATAATGAAAATTTGCATTAGAGATCTTTAGTGAACAAAATTATCGCCATAGAAAAGAGGTGGACGAATGGCCGACCTTTCTTGAGAGAATCCTCCATCACCTATAGTGCTCATGATTAATCTCACAGATGGCTAAATAAAATAAATGTGAGTTAGGGTCTGATACCAATGGAAGAATATAGCAGGGGATATAAATAGGAATACTCTAGAAGGGGGGGATGAATAGAGTATGGAAACTTCTCGCAAACTTATCGCAGATAAAACTCCAAGGACTTGAAATGGATCTCAAGGTCTTGGTTCAGATGTCAATGTCTTGAAATGAATCTTAAGACCTTGGCCAATCTAACAAACCTATTCAACTGTATGAAAATAAAGCGTTTATAGAAAATGCGAAATTTAAAGGCACAAAGAACACACGATATGTTTACGAAGTTCGGCTCTAAATCAGCCTACGTCTCTGCCTAGGGTTTCCCAACATGTAGGATTTAAACCACTATTATTTCACTTCACTTGATTCCTTCTTCTCTTCTAACAACTTGTAGCCTACCCCGCTATGATCTAGTCAAATCACAACCCAATGAAACAATATATAGTCTCTTTTTCACCAAAGTGTGGATACGTTTGAGTAGAAGAATACTCTTAGTATAACAGGGATTGACGTATCCTATATTGCTCTTATGTTTTCCTCTCTCAACTTAAGGTAAAGGAATTACAACGAGTAAGAGAAGGAAAACTAATGAACATCAGGAAGATCAAAGTGAAGATCGCTTTGCTTCTTGATTAAGTGCTTGAGAACTTGTATTTCTTTACCACTTGAATCTTCCTTTTTATAGGTTACATGAGCTGAGTCTTTGAAGTTTTAAATTATTGCACAAAATCTGATTTTTAGTTGCAATATATCTTCAAACTTATCTAGTCGTTTTCTTTTACAAACGCATCCTGCAATCTTTTGGTTGCACCAAACTTCGAACATCCTTTTTTAATTTGAATATAATCCTAAAAAATTATAACAACCCTTTCAAACAAATATTCAAAAAATATCTAAAAGGAGTAGATTAAACAAAAATTAAATTTAGACAAAACCAAATCTTATTTTCGGTTCAAATATATCCAATGAATTTAAAAGGTTGAGACCTGCATAACAAATCTATTTGAACAAATTGAAAAACATATTTAAAACAATCTTTAAATCTATCGATACATATCAATGATATTTGTATGAAATACTACCTTTAATACTTTGTCTTTCATCATACCTGCAAAGCAGATTATTACTTATATTATTTCATCAAGGTGGAGTTATCATTAACGCCGACATCGGGGATGCTAACACTGATGTCGGGGACATCGACAATGTTGATGCGGGGATGCCCACATTACTGCACCAACATCGGGACTCTGATGCCGATGTCGGGGATGCTGATACCAATGTCGAGGACACCGACGATGCTGACGTGGAGACGCCCATGTTGTTGACGCATGCGCCACTGTGAGAGGGGTTTGTTAAAGTGATAGGGTTGAGAACAAAATGTTATATGTGCACAACATAATGTTATATTTGTACAACATAATATTATAGTTGCACAACATAATGTTATATGTGCACAACATAACTTTATAATATTATTCTTACACTTTTTAATCTAATTTGTGCACTTTATAATTTGGTTCTCGCTAAACTAAAAACTTGAGCTTTTTTACATCCAAATCTTACGTTGCTGATGCCATTGAAAATGACAATTTTAACGTCGATGTTACTGATGAGGCTTTAATTTATGGATACCACAAAGTAGATTCATATAACACAGTTGGGGGATCACATCATTTTCTTTGAATAAGTCGTTTTATGACACGAAATCCGTAGAATCTCATTACTCCTCTCTTGTTCTGTAAATTGTTATTGAATTTAAACACTTGTCTCTAAACCTTGTTCTTTTGTTGATGTAGGAATCTGAGGACAAGGCAAAGCCACGTGCTAACATTAGAAGCAGAACGGGAATAAAAGATCATTCAAATAAAAATGCGTTAATGTGTCTCATGCATAATTTCAGCAACTGTTGCATCTTTGTCATGTTTATTGATGTTGAGTTGGTTATAATGGGATTTTTGTGCCCTTTCCACTCGGGATGCCTCCTATCTATTTTGGATTGTCATTACTTGTGTGCTTTTGTTGAACTCTTTCCTCTATTGAACAGTTACGATCATTCATGTAGACTCATGGCTATTGACCCTTTACTAGTTAATCCATCTCTTTTTCTAGAGATAAATAAAGGGTTCAATTTTGCCTCGAGGATATGAGAAACATAGGTCCTAAGTAGATGCAAAGAGCTTATGGGGTCCTTGAAATCTAGTGTATCGAGATATAACGTTGTTTCAGCCCGCTTGAATCGGCTAGATCATGTGGTTTCAGTAAAGATTATTTCATAAGTTAAACTGTCATGCACAAGTTTGAATTACAAGTGAGCACCAATGGTATTACACTAATATAAAGTATGCACTATCATTTAAGTGAATGGTGAACGCAGCACACAGTTCCTCACAGGGATGTACCACATGAATATTTTAGAAATTCAATTTAATTATACACAATGACGCTTATAGCTCATATGAAAGCAACAGATGATGCAACCACAATGTAGAAATCAAAGGTAATGCATGACAGGTGTGCGTTGCTCTCATCCATGTCATATTAAGTGAGTAAGGACCCTGAAGGATGAAAGTACGATTTAGAAAACGAGGAAGAGCACAAAGTACACTTGGAGAGGTATTAATTTTGCTATTATAGGCCTTTTTCAGCAATCATGTCGGTATTCTATAGTTATATATATACGATGCTTATAGCTCAGAATGAAGCAACAGATTAAACCACATTGACATGAAAAGAGGATTCAATAAAGTTCAAAGATAACGAGATTAGGCCACCAAATTCAGACAAAAAAATGATCTAGGATTGTAAGATCACTTACCGGGGGTGTATATCTGGGCAAAAGCTGAGAGTGAGCAATCACAAAGTCACTAATTGCAACAGATGGTGGTCTGTTTTTACCAGGTGTCATTGTGTCGTTGGTCTTGGTCCCCCAAATATAGAATATCCTAACTCAATGCTAAACAAAAGATTAGTATAGCAGATAAGTAAGGAGTCGATCCCACAAAGAAGACTAATTCGTAGTTCTTAAGAAGATTCTCTAAACTAAAGGCAACAAGATTGTAGTAAGCAATTGAAATAAAGTAAAGATGCAAAGGAATAATGATGGTAAGTTGATGATAATATGGGAAAACACTTCACCTTCAACTCTTGACAATGGTTTGGAATTCATGGTCCTCGGATTGATTTCATTAGTATTCCTAAAGTTATGTCTGACTTGGATTTTGTAGATTAAACCCACATGAGCAATCGATTATTCAACTAACAATACAAGAATAGCATTAATTTATCTATGTATTTGACCTAATAGCAATATTTGTTACCATCCTATAGAGCAATCGATAAACTTACATAGTCAATTCCGCCGCTTCCTACAAAGAAACCAATATAAAGATAGGAATCGCTAGCAGAAATGCAATTTCTATCTAGATGATCAGTCATAGAGAGAACATGTGAAAATATCAAGCAATATGGAACAAGGATGATAAATAACCAAAGAATAACTAATAAGAAATGAAATCCTCACAATTCATCCAACCATGTCTTCGAATTGCAGGCAAAACTGTAAGTTTAGCAACTAATAGTCAAAGTAAACCTAATTGTCTCTCTCCCTAATTATTCTCATTGTTCAACCACACCCAATAGATCTATAAAATAACCTAAAGTACCGTCATAGAAAACCCTATGAAATAAAATAATAATAAACTAATAACAAGATCTTCGGACGAATCGAATCTTCTGATCGCACAAGACCGGCGGGCACCGGTAAAATAACGGTGGGCACCGCTTTTACAGTAGCTCGATTCTTCTTATTTCTTCAACGTTATGCTCCATAGATCCCTTGATGCTCTTTCCTTGGACTCTCTAATGCTCCAAAATCAACCTTTATGAATCTCCCAAACTTCCATTCAAGCTCGAAATATAAAACTGCAAAATAAACACAAAATAGCGTAGATTCCGAATTCAAATACTCCAAATGCAAAACAATGTCAATAACACAAAACATATGCAATATGAATACCTAAATGCAATAAGACCCACCTATAATGCCTATCTAAAATATGCATTATCAAATCCCCCACCCTTAAGATCTTGCTTGTCCTCAAGCAAATGAAGAATAGGCATAAATCAATGCATCCCCCGTGAGATTTCTTCATAAATCAACTGTTAAGCAAGAGGAATGTCGAGTTCTTAAATACAAATATAAAGATATATAAATGTAAACCGACTCCTAGCCTATGCAAATAATTACAAGACTTCCTCCCGTTGTAGTAGAAGGGTAGTCAGGATCGATCCACGAGGAGGCAGGTCGGCGAGATCCTAGTAGCGTCGGAAATCTCACGTCTTTCTTCGACCAGAAGCCTCTATTTCGACCTTGTTGCTCAATATTAACCTTGGTTGTCGCTCTTCTCTTCAACATAAGACCCGCAGAGACAAAAACAAGCAGTCGATATCGACTAAGATAGGTCGATATCGATGTTAGCAGATGGATGTCGACCTTGGGGGTCAATATCGATGTTCAGTAACTCAGCAGGAATTATCGTCGTCGACTCAGAAAACTATCGACGAACTCAGTGGTCGATATCAACGTCTACGGTCAATATCGATATCTTTTCCTGCAAAGTTGTTAGCTTTTTGTCGGCAAAGAAAGGCCGGAGACTTAAGGATGAATATGTGATGATCAGAAATAAAGACAGGGTTTTGATGAATAAACTTATATAAAAAGCAACTCCCAGGATTAGGGTTTACCACAACGTTAACTGATAATGCATAGCTTAGATAGGCATTATAGGCATTTTTAGGCTAGTTAGGTTGCATTTAGTTAATAAATTGTAGTTAAATTGCATCTTGTAATTATTTTGGAAGAATTCGGATTCTGCGCGAATTTGTGGTTATTTTGCAGATTGAATCTGAATACCATGGAGAGATGCAGTATATTGGCGAGCGATGCAAAAGACATTGGAAAGAAGCGAGGAATGAAGAGGAGAAACAAGAATTGGAGCTGCTCTCGGCCTGGATAAGAAGAGCTGGAAGTAAGGGATGCCACGGCCGCAACACAATGCTACGCCCGCAGCAGCGACCGCCGCAAGAGGAAGACGCAGCCAACTGTGGAGGAGCCGCGTGCCGCGGCTGCAGCATTGTTCACCTGAGCGTCGCGTTTGATTAATTAAAACCCTAGTTTTGTTATTTTGGTTTAGTTGTTCGGCTTAGAACCCTTCTTAAGGCCGATTGTTATTATTTTTTGATTTGATTATTATTCTACGTTCTATCAGACAAATTAGAGATTGAGCGATGTTTACCATGAGGAACTAAACTCATCGGTTATGCCTGCAATTTGAAGATTTATTTGGATTGATTGTGAGTTTCTAATTCTCGTTCCTTAATTCCTTGATTGAATCCTTCAACTTCTTTGCGCTTATTGATTGTTGTTTTGTTCAATCTTGTCTGGCCAACTAGTTAGATCAATTCATTTGCTAGGGTTTTATAGATTCCTGATTGTGAACCTTAACCTAAGTAGCAAACTTATCCCTTTAGGGCTGATTGAACTAATCGGATAGGTAGGAAGTTGGATGTGTTGTTAAATCCCTCTTTAGGGACTGTAAATACCTTGGCTAATCTCTGAACTTAAAGCTATCAATTGGGTTAAATCCTTCTTTAGGGATTGTTCGATTGATAAGGATTGCTAGGACTGATTGGACTAGTAACTATATTAGGTCGGGACAAGGGCATTCATAGGAAACTTAATAGGACGAGAAGAAGTTACAAGGATCGCTTCAACGAAATAAAGTGGAAAATTGTAGGTAGAACTACTTCTCTCATTTGTTTGAATCACAACCATTTACTTCTGTTTTTGCTAATTCGCTTTGCTTTCACAAACACCCCTAATTGGTTACTGAATCGGCATTTAAATCATACTAGAGCAACAAATCTCCCTGTGGATCGACCTCTTACTTATTGCTATACTAGCTATAGGTTTGAGTTTACTTTGACAGATCAACAACAGGTTTTCCCTCCGTCATTAACCAATGCATGCGATAAGGCAAATAAGACGGACAATTGCGCTATTTCACCCAAGGGACAAGCTTTCGCTGTACACCAACTCTTAGGATTACTCTTGCAAATAAACCTAATTGTCTCTACCAATTTTATGTTTATAACTCAAGTTGTTATCATGAATCCCTTTTCTTTCGAGTAGGACTAAACATAGAATCGTAGGAGATGATATAGACACAACGATATCAACATCTAACACTTACCTCAGGCAGGCATGGCTAACGTCGGGCTCACCCCGACCCTAAGAGCTTTGGGGGACTACTTGCACCTCATCATGGACTCATCCTTGATTGAAAGAAATAAACTTGCATTAAACTATAAACTCCGGAGCTTTACAACTCAACGTCGGCTTTCGCAAACGCCAAATGTTAAAACTTCTCTCTAACTCTATTGCTATTGATTGTGTGTCTGTGGATGGATTGTTGAATGCCAGCCCCCTAGGGCTTTATTTATAGGCTACTAATCCTTGCTAGCCAAGGATTGTAACTTCTATCTAAACTATGAACTCTATCCAAACAATTAGGATAGGTCTTTTATTTTGATAAAATTCTACTAACTTGATAAAACTTAAAGGTAAAAGATAAATAAATCTTCAGCTGCTATCTATCTATATGTACAAGATAATTCGTGCCCTTTGAGGATAGCATTCATAGTCCGAGTGTCGAAATCATGTCTATCTTCTGTCGAGATAAGGTCGATATCGACCAGGAAGGTTGATATCGATGTCTCTGTTCCTGCTCGACTTGTCCAGCTCCACTCGATGTCTATGTTGAGGTCGATATCGATGATTGAAGGTCGATATCGAGTGCTTTCTTGGTTGGTCTGTTTGGTCTATCTCGACACTCAATTCTGTATTGATGCTCTGTAGTCGATGTCGATGTAAAGGTCGATATCGACCTGTCTTCTGCTCTCCTTGGTTTCTCCATTTGACTCCGATTTCTCTCGAATTCCTACATGGTTAGCTCAAAACTCGTGCAGACTCTATTTCTTGTACTTTAGCCCATTCTTACATAAGTTTATACTCTTTTGAACCTTTTCTTTGGGAATCGAATGAAATATGAAGTCAAAAGATGCAATAAAAAGAGGTACAAATATGTACATCAAAACACCCCATACTTAGCCTTGCTTGTCCTCAAGCAATAACCAAGCAATAACCAACACCTACAACACACCCTTCAAGTCCTCGCCCTTGTCAAAAGCAACATCATAAGCGGTAGCAAAGCAAAGCAAGTGAACTTAACGTCATAGCACATATTTAGGCGATCCATAGGCATATGCAATTTTTGATCCAACCTCACAGGGATAATGTCTTTGCACTCAACTTTCATGTGTTTAGGCTATGAAGATCAACTCTCAACTCAATTCCATACACAATCTCATAAACATTGCAATTTATAAAAATCCACTTCGCAACCAATTATGAAAATGCAATAAGAACCATCAGGAGGACTTTCTCTCAATGGAAGACTTCAAAGAAGACTCCATTCGGCGGGGTTGTAATGGGGCTTGGTAAGGAATTAAGGGTATGACATTATTTGGCTATGTGGTGCTTTTATAATTCGGGAATCAAGACTCATAAATCTCAACACTTGTAATATCCAAACCATAACTCTTCAATGTTGCACTTTCCATGCTCGATCTCCCATAATGCTCTTTCCCAACTCATCTTTCCATAATATGCTCTAAAGATGCACTAAAAGATGTAAACCATACTCTCAACCCTTCTTTCAAACCCTTGTATGCATCTAAAAAATATAACACTTGTTTGAAACAAATAAAGGACATAAGGATTTTGGCTCATGCACTATGTATACCTCTTTTTTTTACGAAAATAATAAATAAATACTAAAAAATACGTGCATTTATATGGTGAGCCAAAAATCCTTTTACAAAATATGACAAGATGTAAATATGTACCAACCTATAATTTCCTTGCTCAAAACTGGACAATATGCACTTTTCTTTTCACAAGGCATTAGTCCAACCAATCTAAGTCTCAATTCCCAAATGGGGGTCATGCTCAATTTGTCTAGGGATAATTTTGTGGAGTTTGCAATTTCAGGCTCAGGCTAATTTTCCGGCTTCAAGCAGAGATAATGCAGGGTAGGTAAAGAGAGGATAAAAATGGCTTAAAAGATGCCTCCATCATTTAATTCTTGTAAACATAGACATATTTATGTATTGGCTTTGAATAACTATCACAACATTTAGAGATGCATAGGAAGAGTAAATTCACTCAAAAAAGCGGAGGGATTTTTGATGTTCTCTCTATAGGCCAAAATTCTCACAAGGACAATTTTTGTTGGATTTGCTTTTTAGCCTAGGATCATATGTGCTCAATTTCATCACAAGTTCACAATCTACATAAAAAATTAAGGACTTAGGCTAAACCATCCAAATATGCAATAGGATTTACATGATCAAGTCAGCTATTGAGTTTTCATCATAGGACATCTAAGTAGGGTTTAAAAATAAACTTTAAGGAGTAAACATGCATTTTTTTGTATTTTTGACATTTTTCTATTTTTTTTTGTATTTTTTGACATTTTTTTATGAAAAGTAAAACTAAGAACAAAAATTTAAACATGAATGCAATGCGAAAAAGAAAACCAAGATATGACCATAAGAAATGTCTTTCCCCCACCCCATACTTAAAATATACAGTGTCCCCACTGTATTAAAAAGGAAGAACAAGGGTAGAGAGAAACTCACAACGCAACCTGCGGATTCGGGTCGATTTCAGGTTGGGTCGATGCCAGAGGTCGATATCGGGTATAGTGGTCGATGTCTACTGCATCTGTCGAAGTCGAGGAAGAAGGTGAAGTCGAGGGCTGCCTGGTTGGGGTCGATATCGATGATTAAGGTCGATATCGTTCTCAACTATTCGCTCCTGAGTCCTCGATGTCGACTCCAAGAGATGGCTTGACCCTGGGGGGTCAATTTCGACTGGCCCGGTCGATTTTGACTGCCACTGCAGAAGCTTCTTTTCATCTTCGTCATTCCTTTTTGCTTAGAAACCTGAAATCTTTGTTAGAAGTATAGATAAAGCCACGAATTATCTCAGTTTTAAAAGTTTAAAATCCAAATATCAAAACCTAAACACTATCTATGAAAATAAATCAAAGTTTTATCTACAAGCTCTAGAGTTTTGAGTCGCTAGGCCGAGCCTTTAATGTAGGGACCCTTCGAGCTTGAGCCTTCTCCTGGATCATCTAGGTCCTTTTGGTAGTATCTATGTTCGTCAACCAAGGCTTCTTCTTTGTTAGCTTCTTCTTTATTGGGCGTTTTCCTTCTCTTTCTTAACCTAACTTTTGCAATATAGGCAAACCATGGAGCTTTGACCCTCTCATTAGTTGAATTATTAATAATTGGCTTAATTGATTTATCAATAAGGGACAGAGGAGGGTTGGGAGTCATACCTGGGCTTGCCTGTTTGGGCCCAAAACATAAATCTTCGGGCTGAGGGATGGTCGATTTCGACCAAGGTGGGTCGATTTCGAGAGCTGTGGTCGACACCGACGTGTGGGATCAATATCGACCTCTGTGACCCCATACTTAAGCTCCTGGCAATAATCTGGCATTCTTGATTTCGACCAAGGGGGGTTGATTTCGATGTTTTTAGTCGATATCGACTGATTCCAGTCGATGTCGACCCTGCTTGCTGTTTCCGTCCTCGCCAACAAAAATTTTCTAAGCTTTTCCTTAGCCGGCGAGAGGACTACTTGCTCCAGGTGCTTTGTTTCACTCATGGTCGGGTTGAAAGAGAATTTTATCACTTTGTTCCCTATAGTAAAGGTTAGTAATCCTCGACGTACATTGATATTGGCATCAGTAGTAGCTAAGAAAGGCCTACCAAGGACAATAGGTACTACAGGATCTTCAGGCGTCTCCAATACAATGAAATCAGTAGGCACAAAGAACTTACCTACCTTTACTGGAATGTCATCAACTATACTTGTGGGCCTGAAGAATGAGTTGTCGGCCATATAAAGTTTCATGTCCACAGGTTCAAGTGCTCCGATGTTCATCTTTTTCCAAATAGAAAGAGGCATAAGACTTACGCTTATTTTGAAATCTATTAGTTTATGCTTGAGCCCATGTGAGAATGTGAAGAAGGGTGGAGTACCAAAATACAATCTATCAAAGTCTTTGTTATCTAAAGATGAGCATGTCTTTATGTACTCTTTTGTAAAGGGTAATAGGTGAGCATTTTTTGGGGTTTGTGTTTATAAGTGTCATAATTCTGATAGCTGACTTTTTCTATTATTTGTATATATAGGGATTAGATCAAATGTAAAATTGGCATAGGGTGTAAATTTTGATGCAATGCCGTCTTAGAAGGAGGGAAGAACTTGTTGAGGAACGCGTCCTTGACTTCATTCTAGGTGCGGAGCGATCTTCGGGCTAAGCTCTCCAACCACTGCAATGCTTTTCTTGTAAAGGACCAACGAAAAGCTTTTAGTTGGACATATTCAAGACTTTGTCCATCAGCAATAGTATCTCAAAGGTCTAAGAAGGTCGATATATGTGCCATAGGGCACTCATTAGGTTTTCCTTCATATTGATGCCTTCTTATTTCAGTAAGGAAGTTAGGTTTAATTTCAAAATTAGAGGCAGGGATAAGAATCGCCGATTCAGGCACTGTGAGTACGGAGTGCATGTATTGCTTGGCATTCCGAGGGAAGGCATTGATTTGGGCTTCTATTTGCCTCCGGCCTTCCTCCTCCCTATCAGCATGCTCCTTAAGTGCCGCCTCTCTAGTTGTTAAGTCTTCCACCTGCTTCTTTAGTTGCTCAATCAACTCAGCCTGGTTCGCGTTGTCTGCCATGATTCTTTGAGCTTGGGCTCTTAGGTGGAAATAGCTCTTAGGGTCATCTACTCCTTCAAATTCAGGTGGGCGATCAGCGCGTCGCATACACCTGCAAAGCCTAACTAGATAGAAAGGTGAGATAGACTACTATGGCGCGATTGATTACCTCCCCGGCAACGGCGCCAATTTGTTAAGCAAGAGGAATGTCGAGTTCTTAAATAAAAATATAAAGATATATAAATATAAACCGTCTCCTAGCCTATGCAAATAATTACAAGACTTCCTCCCGTTGTAGTAGAAGGGTAGTCAGAATCGACCCACGAGGAGGCAGGTCAGCGGGATCCTAGTAGCGTCGGAAATCTCACGTCTTTCTTCGACCAAAAGCCTCCATTTCGACTTTGGTACTCGATGTCGACCTTGGTTGTCGCTCTTCTCTGCAATAGAAGACCTGCAGAGACAAAAATAAGCAGTCGATATCGACTAAGATAGGTCGATATCAATGTTAGCAGACGGATGTCGACCTTGGGGGTCGATATCGATGTTCAGTAACTTAGTAGGAAGGATCATCGTCGACTCAGAAAACTATCGACGAACTCAGTGGTCGATATCGACGTCTGCGGTCGATATCGATGTCTTTTCCTGCAAAGTTGTTAGCTTTTTGTCGACAAAGAAAGGCCGAAGACTTAAGGATGAATGAAGATGCGATGATCAGAAATAAAGACAGGGTTTTGATGAATAAAGTTATATAAAAAAGCAACTCCTAGGATTAGGGTTTACCACAACGTTAACCAATGCATGCAATAAGACAAATATGACGGACAATTGTGCTATTTTACCCAAGGGACAAGCTTTCGTTGTACACCAACTCTTAGGATTACTCTTGCAAATAAACCTAATTGTCTCTACCAATTTTATGTTTATAACTCAAGTTGTAAACATAAAATTGGCTAACGATATCAACATCTAACACTTACCTCAGGCACGCATGGCTAACGTCGGGCTCACCCCGACCCTAAGAGCTTTGGGGGACTACTCGCACCTCATCATGGACTCATCTTTGATTGAAAGAAATAAACTTGCATAAAACTATAAACTCCGAAGCTTTACAACTCAACGTCGGCTTTCGCAAACGCCAAACCTTAAAACTTCTCTCTAACTCTATTGCTATTGATTGTGTGTCTGTGCATGGATTGTTGAATGCCAGCCCCCTAGGGCTTTATTTATAGGCTACTAATCCTTGCTAGCCAAGGATTGTAACTTCTATCTAAACTATGAACTCTATCCAAACAATTAGGATAGGTTTTTTATTTTGATAAAATTCTACTAACTTGATAAAACTTAAAGGTAAAAGATAAATAAATCTTCAGTTGCTATCTATCTATATGTACAAGATAATTCGTGCCCTTTGAGGATAGAATTCATAGTCCGAGTCTCGAAATCGTGTCTATCTTCTGTCGAGATAAGGTCGATATCGACCAGGAAGGTCGATATCGATGTCTCTGTTCCTGCTCGACTTGTCCAGCTCCACTCGATGTCTATGTTGAGGTCGATATCGATGATTGAAGGTCGATATCGAGTGCTTTCTTGGTTGGTCTGTGTGGTCTATCTCGACACTCAGTTCTGTGTCGATGCTCTGTAGTCGATGTCGATGTTTAAGGTCGATATCGACCTCTCTTCTGCTCTCCTTGGTTTCTCTGTTTTGACTCCGATTTCTCTCGAATTCCTGCATGGTTAGCTCAAAACTCGTGCAGACTCTATTTCTTGTACTTTAGCCCATTCTTACACAAGTTTATACTCTTTTGAACCTTTTCTTTGGGAATCGAATGAAATATGAAGTCAAAAGATGCAATAAAAAGAGGTACAAATATGTACATTATCAACCTCATCAAAATAATATCAAATCAACGCACAAATATGAACAAAACACATAAACATCATAACATGTATATAGATGATCAAGTATCCGGCATGCTTATCAATCCAACCTTACAAGGGCAATATGTGTTTCCCTCACTCTCATGTGTTTAGGATTTTAAGCATACACTCAACTCAATTCCATATGCAAACATCATCATAAATATTGACACTTGTATCACAAGATCTCCACAGGATACACAAAGCAAACAAGAAACATCAAGAGTAGACCCGGGTAAACGCGGGCGCGGGCCGGGCTTGGGACGGGTTTTACCCGAGATTTTGTCCCGTTGTTGCGGGTGCGGGCCGGGCTAAGTCCGCTTAACGGGTTGGAAGTCGTGTCCAAGCCCGTCCGCGAATGCGGGTGCGGGTAGCCCGCGGGTACCCACAAACCTAATCAATTTTTCTTATTAAAGCTATATTAAGCCTATTGTTCTTAAAATGAATACATTCATATATATAGTTACTGTATATGTAATCAATTTTAATTTATATACTTACTGTTTTTTATTTGTTATTAAAAGGAATACATACATATATATATAGTTACTATGTATTACATATATAGTACATTACATATATATATATATATGTATAGATTAGTTACTGTTTTTTATGAATAATTAATATTATTTATTACATATATATACATATTTATTAATTTTAATATAAAAAAGGCGGGTACCCGTTACGGGCCGTTGATATGTCCAATCCCGCACCCGTTGTTGGCACGGGCTGGGCCTAGCAGCCCGCGTGGGCTTTTCCCCATGTACAAGCCCGTCCGCTAATGCGGGCGGGCGGGGCGGGCCGAGCGGGCCTACCCGCATTTCCCCAGGTATAATCAAGAGGACTTTCGCTCAATGGGAATCTTAAAAGAACACTCCATTCGGTGGGGTTGTAAAGTGGCTTGGTATAAACATAAAGCAAGGAATTGTATTTGGTCATGTGATGCTTTCAATTTTGGGAATTAGGATTCCTAAAACTTCCAACATAACTCAAATCAACTAAAAAATAACATCAAGCTCTCTAAGGAACATAACTCTAAAAAATATAAACATTAAGCTCTAAAAATATAAAAACTCTCAAAATGTAATAACTCTCAACCAAACATTTACCCAACTCTTATATGCAAATGAATAAACAATTTCATAACTTTTTTTTTTTTCCGATTTCTTTTTTTTTCTTGAACCATAAACATGAATTACAAATAAGAGGACAATGAAGCCCATAACATTACATCTCACTCAAAACCATGACAAAATGCACTCACTTTAGCTTTTTGTTCAAAACTTAAAATATCATCCTTAACCAACTCTAAATCCTAATTTCCGGATGGGTAAGGCTTATCATAGGCTAAGAAACATGAATTTTTATGGAGCTTCAAAGAAAATGGCTAACGACTCAAATTGGTTCAATCAAAGACATAACATAGGGTAGGGACGGATAAAATGTGGCTAAAAAATATGCCTCTATTAGATGCAACTCATAAGCAATGATCATGTATATAATCGGTCTCAAAAATAGATAACCATATCAATACTCATAGATAGATGCATAGGAAGAGTAAATCACACAACAAAAGTGAAAGGGAAAATATAATTGCAATCCCTTATAAGGCTAACAAAATTCTCACTAGGACAATTCTTTGTTGGATCTAAATCATGCCTAGGAACTTAGAGTATACATGCTCAGTTACATATGCCAAGTCATATTTCATAAAATAAATTTCCAAGACAAGGTTAAATCATCCGGAATGCCATGGGATTTATATAATCATGCCAAAATGAAATAGTGGACAAAATAAGCTAGATGAGTATTTGAATAAAACATATGTATGTAATGCATGATATTTTTGGTTTTTTTTGACATTTTTCATTTTTTTTTTCAAATTTAATAAGAACAATAAACATAGACATGAAACAACAACTTAAACTTAAATAAAATTTGAAACAACTAAGACAAAACATGAAACTAACAACATAAACATGAACTAAACTAACTAACATAAACCACTCCACCACACTTAAATGAAGCATTGTCCTTAATGGATAAACATAAAGAACAAAGAGAATAAAGTAAGGGTGAAGGAAGCGATGCTAACCTATCACTAGGGATCCAGACTGCTGACAGCGAAGACCAACAAGTATGCGCACCAACAGAGTCAGGATATCAGTGATTTTGGTATGGATAGCCAAGAGATCTTCCTTGTGCTTCCTTTCCAGCTCGACCAATCGAATCTCAAATCGATCCAGAGTAACATAGACAGGATCAGCATAAGCTACAATAAAATCTATTTCTTCATCTTCATAGTGAGCACTGTTACTGAACATTCTAATTCAAGATCATCCATTAGTGAGTGAGTCACAAGCGACATCGGCAGGCTATAATGACTGAGCTTGAAATCAGTAAGGTTAAAATAGACTGGAAACTTCGCAGGAAGGTACAAATGATGCTCCTCGAGGTCTTCGGACATCCATCTGAAACAATCATCTGTTCGAGGATACTGGATCTTCACAATAATGTGAGACCATGTCAGAGTGGAAATATCATAGACAAAGGTCTCACGAAAGGGCTACACTCCATCAAGATGAACACCAAGATGATGAGCAATCAATGTTATCAATCCTCCAAAAGCGATAGTGTGATCTGCGCACTCATCTACAGTGCTGAGCATCTCCGTACAACTCCCTAAAACAATTGAACCTAATCTGGAGTTCTCATAGCTTCATGAATTAGACAATAAGTATGCGACCAGCCTCTTAACGATACCAACTCAGGGTCAACCAACCCAAAGAATGTAAGCTCAACACTCTATAGCATAATCTCAACGTAGGGTGAGTGATCATGTAGTCAAAGTAGTCACCCTCCTTCTTGAATGGGCAATTCGTGGCTACTGCCCAAGTCTCATGTGCAAGAGGATCCACTTTCGTAGAGGTCCAAAAACTAGAGCACTTCTTGGTGACTCCAAAAGCTTGACTGATGACATCTTTAGTTACCAGGAATTCCTTTCCTCTCAAACAAAAGTGAATCTCCTTCTCAAAACAATAAGACAGGGTGGCTAGGAACTCTCTTACCAAGGTCGAGTATGTGGTTGCACTACATTCAACAAAGCCACCTAACCCTCCATTTCCAAGAAGTTCAAAAACATGTTAAAAAAATCCAAGATGGTGCAATGTTTCCACATCAAAGAAAACCGTTGAGCGATAATCTCTACTTCCAAGGTTGATCCAACGATTATCCTACTCCTCAGTAAAGTATGCTAGTTACGTCATGCTAGGAATCAAAGACATAGTGCTAGAGATCGAATAACAATACGAGAAAACTCACACGAAATCGAGAAAAATTGCCTCTCTACGATGACGGTGGGCGCTAGTTTTAGAGTGGTGGGCACCGTTAAATGGTGATCTCGAAATCCAAATTTCAAGCTTCGTTGTTCGAACTTCGAAAATCCTTTCAATTTCTTTCTTAAGATGCACAAATTGATTCCAAAGCCTTCTTGTATGAAAAAGATGGTAGTGGTGGTGGAAGGAACTTGAATTTGATGGAAGCTTAGAGTTTGGGTTTAGACTTGATGAGTGAAGGGTAGTAGTTGATTGAATTTGGGATTTGGGGATGAAGATGAAATGGATGGGTGATGGTGAATGGTAAAAATCAGGCTTTTTGATTGGAACTCAAGGATTTAGGATTTGGAATTTGGATTTGAGTAAGAGGGTCTTAGGGTTCCTTGTGTTGCTTGGGGAAAAAGTTTGAGAAAGTTTAAAAGATAGGAGATGGAAAGTGTCTAGATGGAAAAAGGTAAGGACAAAGGATAAAAGATAGATACAATCCAAAAAGATCACGTGCCTTTTCCAAAATAGAATCCACGTCCCACATCGATGGGGCGACGGGCACCGGTTTGTCAGGGTTTTACTTCCGTTCTTTTTCTTCATTCAAACTTTCCTACAAGTTAGTTCTCACCCAAAATCTTGCAACAATGCAGAAAATAGACTTGTCCTACTTTATTGAATTCAAAAGCAATTGCAAGAATTAAATAAACTACCTACTTACCTTGGGTTCCCTCCCAAGAAGCGCCTTTGTTTCACGTCTTTGGCTCGACGTGTTGCTCTCCTTAGATTAAGTGACTCCACCAGGGTCCTCTACACTTTCCCTTTTCTTGACAAGTGATGGCACCTTAGGAAGATGTAATGCCTATCCAAGCATTCATCCATTTCCTCCATCAATTTCTTCTCTTTGACTTGAATTCGTCTTGGAGGTTGTCCTGAAATTACAAACACCTCCACATTCTTAGTAACCAAATCATCATAGGGTAGAAGAATGAGTTTATGTGGACTAATCACACTTTCAAATTCCATTTTAGGCTCTTCTTTCCCTACAAAATAGTTCAACTTGTTCGAAGACTCAACACCAAGTAAATCTTTTCCCTTAGAAACTTCAAACAACTCTTTAAATTCATCCCTGACCTCAACATTATTAGCATTAGGAGCATCCAAAGCATTCTCAAGAGAAATTTTTATAGGATCATAAATAGAAAACTCAATCTTTCTGCCGTTAAACTCTATGATTAAGGAACCTTCGCAACAATCAATCTTTGTCTTGGCTGTTTGAAGGAATGGCCTTCCTAGGATGATTGAAGTATCTGGCATTCCTTGTTCCATATTTAATACAAAGAAATCAGCAGGAAATATTAATTCGTCAACTTTAACTAGAACATCCTAAACAACTCCTTTACGCTTGATCCGAGATTGATCAGTGAGTTGTACTGTCACACTTGATGTGCGCGCAAATTGCCATATTTTCTATGCACATAAGAATCCATCTTTTGCATGCATATTAATGGGAAAACATGGGATTAGTGTAGTTTACGCTTAAATATCAAATATATGGGTATGCACGAGTTTCTATGTGATTTCGCAGAAAACAGGATAAAAATGGACGAATTTGGAAGAGCGGAAAAAGAACTCGAAGTCTTCTGAAGAGGTCGAAATCGACCTGGGACCTCAACATCGAGTGCATCAGAATCGAGCAGGAAATGAAACAGAACATGTCGACATAGAGAGGTCGATATCGACGTCTGGAGGTCGATATCGAGGTTGCCATATCGAGCTAAATGATAGAAGTCGAGTGCCAGTTCGAGTAGGAGAAGGAGAGCTCGAGATAAGGTTTTGAAGGGGTCGATATCGATGTCTTAGGGTCGATATCGACCATGCCAGCAGAGGAATCCGACTCAAATTTTTGATAGAAATCTATCCGAAGCTTGCACGTCTGTCCAAAAGTCGAGATTTCTTATCTTCAACACCAGATCTATCATGAGGAGGTTGATTTCACCATATAGAGTTTTAGTTTTTACTTTTATTTAAGTTTATCTTAGAGAATAAAGATAGAGTTTCGAGTCTTTATCGACATCTATAAATAGAAGCCAATAGGGCTGAGTTTAGGCATTCAATTAAGATTCAATTTCAGTTGTTAAAACACATAATTACGCAGAGAATTAGTAGAGAGAGAGAGCCGAGTGAAGTTGTAAAGCGAGAGCGGAGTGGCTTGTTCGGTTGTACTTTCTTTCGAAGTTTTAATTCAAAGTAGCTTTTTTTCAACAATAATGATGATGATGTGCATGATGAGGAGCGAGTAGTCAACCCACTTCTAGGGTCGGGGTGAGCCCGACGATAGCGCTGTGAGGTAAGTGCATCAAAGGTATGGCTTTTATGCGATTCCGTCTTCTACCTCATGCATGATCCTTTGCGAAAGTTAGGGAGATTCATTATTTGCATTATTGAAGCGAAAGCCACTCATATTGTGAACTTGAATTACTCATGAATTGGATAGTAACTCTTAGGAATTATGCGAGAGCCTCTAACCACCTAAGTGTTGATAACGAAAGTTATTTGACGGAAAGACATTAAATTTCATAGCTTTAGCATAAAACTTGCATTGTTATCGTTGTGGCATGAAACCCCGACTTTGGAAGCCTTTTAATTAATTGAATTCTTTATAAAAGTCTTAAGTTTGTTTCTGTTCATCTTCCTTCTCCATTCTATTTTCTTCGGAATCTTTTCCGACAAATTGGATACGAAAACAGTTTCTGTGACAAGCATCGAAATCGACTATAAGGGTCGATATCGAGGTCTAACATCGATATCGAGGTATGTCTCGACATCGACTTGCTGTTTTATTTTCTGCAGGAACTGCGCTAGGAAATCGACCAGAACTGAAGTCGATATCGACCAGATTACTCGATATCGAGTGTCTTCTGAGGTCAAAAGCTTTGATCGTGAGAACAACAAGGGAAGCGCTGACATACCTCCTCGTGGATTCGATCCTGAATTACCCTACTACTACAAGGGAGGGGATTCTTGTATTATTTGTTTTGGATAGGGAGTTAGCCTAGTTGTGCATTGTTATATTTAGTTTATTTGAATCCCTACACTCCACCCCCTTAGACGAACAAATTGGCACCGTTGCCGGGGAGGCAATCAATCGCCACCTAAGTTAATCACGATCTTTTGAGCTTATTCTGCAGGTTTATGCGACGTTCTGATCGCGGACCTATCTTGGAACCAATTAACGAGCCTGAACGTTTCTACCATCTTCGCAACAAAGCAATTCGCATCATGGCTGACAACGAGACACATGTTGAAATCAGAGAGCGGTTGAGGAAGGAGATCGAGGACCACAATGCTACAATCACTGCTGAAAGGGCCGCCACTGTTGTTGAGCGAGCCCGTGCTGATAGGGAGGAGGATACGCGCAGACAAGCCCAAGAGCGGCTAAACCAGTATCCACAGACGGTGATGCAATACATGCATCCGCCGCTTTATGTTCCTGAATCTGCCATTATAATTCCTCACTCCAACTATGAATTGAAAATTAACTTCCTATCTGAGATTAAAAAAGAAATACTTTTGAAGGAAGACATAATGAATGTCCCCTACAACACATCTCTACAATGGCTTGAAATACTTTTAGAGTATGTGCGATTAAAATGTTTTCGATGGTCTTTGATAGGGAAGGCATTACAATGGCTTGAAGGTTTGGCTCCACGCTCGCTAAGGACATGGGCGGAGGTGAAAGATGCATTCTTGAACAAATTCTTTCCACCTTCTAAAACGGCGATGATGCGGCAAAGGATCACGACTTTCAAACAAAAGCCAGGTGAAACCCTAGCACAGGCGTGGGAGCGATTTAAGGACTTGCTGAGATCATGCCCAACGCATGGGCAACTTCCATATGTCATCCAGGAGATCTTCTACAACGCCCTTGATGCACCGAATAAGGAGAGGATAAATTCATATACCTCCTATCGGTACATTGAGCTTACACCAACGGAGGCATGGGAGACCATTGAGAGGTTCGTGAACTTTGACAACACATATGGGGCTACTGCGGCCTATGATGCAAGGCCTGCCCCATCTATGCCACTATATGAGCCTCCAAGGGAGATAGATCCTGATGTCCGGCAACAATTCCATAACGATCAAACACGCCTTCAAAAGCAAGTCAGGTTCCTAAGCAACAATCAAACTTGTCAGGAGTGTCTTTCAACAAGGCATAACACTAGTGCATGTCCACATACTGAGCAAGTATCCATGGCGGAACAACATGAGGAGGTCAAATGGACGAGAGGCTCCTGTGGAGGGGGCAATCAAAAAAATTGGGGTGATCAAAGGTTCTATCAAAGGGATCCCCCAACATATAGGGCACCAAGGCACCCTGAGCGGGAGACTAAGAAAGATGACCTGCAAATCATCCTTGATGAGATGCGGAGGAACCACGCTGAGTTCAAAAAAGCCAATAACTTCGTCCATACTCAGCTGCAGGGCATAAATTCAAGACTTGGGGAGATCGACGTTTAGAAGCGCAACATGGAGACGCAAATGAGTCAATTGGCGGAAGCAATACCTAAAGCGTCAGGATCATTATCTGGATCCACTGTGCCCAACCAAAAGGGCAAAACCACTGGTCATATTGCGGCAGTAAACCTAAGGAGTGGGCATCAATTGCAAACACCCGAGCAAAAAGCGGAGGAGAAGGAGCCAGAACAGACGTCGATATCGACCCCCCCTGTCGATATCGACCAAGGTGACGTCGATGTCGACCTTCCTGTCGATGTCGACCCTGATGCTGCGTCACCACAGAAATCGACTCCTCCAGTCGATATCGACCCTACTGATGTCGATGTCGACCCCACTGCAGCCGCGGAAAGGAAAAGGGTGTTGCCCTTCCCAACTAGAAAGGTGATTAAGGACCCAACGGAAAAGAAGTTCCAGCGGTTCGTGAAGAACCTCCAAGGACTTAATGTCTGTATACCATTCACAGAGGCACTTCACGAGATGCCATCTTATGTAAGGTTCCTTAAAGACATCTTAGGTAAGAAGCGATCGCTCTATGAGATCGCAGAGGAGTGCAACAGGTTGGAGCTACCACAAAAGCGGGCGGACCCAGGTAAGTTTTCTATCGCTATAGGTCTAGGTCAATTCAAATTCAATGCTTTAGTTGACTTGGGCACTAGCGTTAGTATGATGCCACTAACCATATGGCACAAGGTAAAGATAGGTCCTCTGGAGCCCGTGGATGCAAGATTGTACATGGCTAACAATACGGTAGTGATTCCAACTGGGATAGTGACGGATGTGCCAGTACAAGTAGGTAAATTCTTTGTCCCTGCTGATTTCCTAGTTGTTGATATAGCAGAGGACCCTGCTTGTCCAATTATTTTAGGTAGGCCATTTCTAGAAACCGTCGATCCCAACATTAGCGTAAAGAAAGGATTGCTCTCATTCACAATTAGTGACGAGGTGATAGAGTATGCCTTCAACAAGACGGTGAAAAATCAAGAGCCAATGGAGATAAAAGCCATCAATGGTGTCTACATTGCATGTGGAGAAGCAAAGGTAAGAAGTATGACACAGGAGGAGCTTGAGAAGAGGGCCGTAGAAGCCCAAGTGGAGGAAGTTGTGGCAATCTTGAACGAAGGAGCCCATTAGAACATCGAAATCGACCCAGGTAAGTCGATATCGACCACTAATATTCAAGATTCTGTGCCAGGTCATAAGTATGGGGTCGACGGAGGAGAAAAGGAAACATCGAAATTGGGGTCAAGGGTCGATATCGACCACACCCTAACGAAATCGACCACCATCAGCGCTGAGAAGGGAGGAACGAAGACCTCGATATCGACCTCTGAGGGTCAAAATCGACCTGATCATATTGATTCAAAACTCTCCAAAATAACTGATCCTCCAGAAGTACAACAGGGGTCGATATCGACCTCTGAACATCGACATCGACCTGAGCCACATACTGAGAAAAAGGCAAGTCAAGGTACGGATTCCTCATGTTCCATTTCGATTAAGGATTTATCATTATTTGGAAGAGGTGTGCCTTGGCATGTGCGCTTGTGTAGGGTATCCGATGATGATCCAAGCCAATATGAGATAGGAGACAAGGTCTATGTTGCCAAATCTAAGGACCATTGGTTCCCTACAAGATTTAAGGATAAGAACTTAGGACCATTCACGGTGAATCAAATCAATCCTGGCGGAATGCAGCTGCGTAACAAGAAAGGAGTCATATTTGAGGCCCAAGCCACATGGGCTCTACAGATGCCGCCTTGAGAAGCGCAAAAGGAGAAGTCGGCCTAGCGACTTAAAAGTCTAGAGCTTGTAACAAAGACTTAGTTTTGATTTTAGACACTTTTGTTTTGGTTTTAGACATTTTATTGTTTTGCATATTTTGTTTTGGTTTTGTTTATTAACAAGTTGCAGGAAAGAGAAAATCACACAGGAAGGGCATTGAAATCGATGTCTGACATCGACATCGACCTCAAGGTCGACATAGATAGGGTTTGTGGTCGAGGCCGGATCACCCTGAAACCTGAAGCAGAAATCAAGATGAACATCGATATCGATGTTAAGGGTCGATATCGACCCTGCCTGCTGTCTTCTTCGACTCCTGAAATTTATGACGGTTTAGTAAGTTTTCTTCTTAACCCTAGTTCTAATACAGTGAGGAAACTGTAAATTTTCAGTATGGGGTGGGGGAAAGGCTTACTTGCATATTCATACTTAGTTTAGATTTGCATATTTATTTAATGCATATATATAAAAAATGACCACCATCAAAAATGTTGAAAAAAAAAGAAGAAGAGTCATGGAAGTATAAAAAAGAGCTCTATGATGCAAAATTAGATTCATTAGAGATATAACATGAAATTGCCTAGTTAAGGGAAGTCCCAATGAAGTGCAAAAAGAGAAAAAATAAAGGAGATGAAAATTAGAAGTTGCTTTTGACATGTGCATGATAAGATGAAGGAGGACTTTTTATGAAAAATTTCATACAAGCAAAGTTCATATCCTAGCCTTACCTATGCATGTTTGCAAAAATCGCAAAGCCATATATGAGCCTTACATTATCATTATTGCTCCACATATATACATATTGCCCATTTTATACCTTGTACTTTATCCGGGGACAAAGTTTGAGAATGGATGTCATCTTTGGAGTTATATGGAGTTGTGCATTATTATGAAGTTATTGGCAGGAATGAAAGAATTATGAATTATGGAAAATTTAATGAGCGAGAAAAAATCCGATCACCTCAGGAGATAAAGGTAGGTCGACCCTGCTCATTGAGATGTTAGTTCAGCGAGATGGGACACAATGTGAGGAGTCCGAAGTACTAAGTATCCGGGGCCATTCATGACACCCATGTTTGCGACTCGCGAGAAGGCAGTGCTAAGGTTAGAGAGGTAAAAGCATTATATTGAATAAAAGCATTGAGCGATGAGTGAAAGGTGACACATTATGAAGAAGGAATGTGGAATGTTTTGGAAAGAAAGAATGTTTCCCCGGATTTAACCCCCACATGGCCAAATATTAGCCCACCTTTAGCAATTTACCAAACCACTTCTCAAAAGCTTGCAAAAAAGTCCTCTTGATTATTAATGCTATGTCGCTAAAATTGTTTTTTGCATATTACCTCCTTTTATGAGTATGAAATTGCTTTTATGCACAAGCATGGACTTGGTTGACATAAGTACCTTAACGAGGATGGCAATTGATTGTAGGGACATAAGAAAAATGAATCTATGATGTTGAGGGTTTACTTTCTTCTCCTGAATGACCATTAAAGGTATTGCTTGGGGACAAGCAAGCTTAAGTATGGGGTGTTTGATGTGTGCGCAAATTGCCATATTTTCTATGCACATAAGAATCCATCTTTTGCATGCATATTAATGGGAAAACATTGGATTAGTGTAGTTTACGCTGAAATATCAAATATATAGGTCTGCACGAGTTTCTATGTAATTTCGCAGAAAATAGGATAAAAATGGACGAATTTGGAAGAGCGGAAAAAGAACTCGAAGTCTTCTAAAGAGGTCGAAATCGACCTGGGACCTCGACATCGAGTGCATCAGAATCGAGCAGGAAATGAAACAGAACATGTCGACACAAAGAGGTCGATATCGACGTTTGGAGGTCGATATCGAGGTTGCCATATCGAGCTAAATGATAGAAGTCGAGTGCCAGTTCGAGTAGGAGAAGGAGAGCTCGAGATAAGGTTTTGAAGGGGTCGATATCGATGTCTTAGGGTCGATATCGACCATGCCAGCAGAGGAATCCGACTCAGATTTTTGATAGAAATCTATCCGAAGCTTGCACGTCTATCCAATAGTCGAGATTTCTTATCTTCAACACCAGATCTATCATGAGGAGGCTGATTTCACCATATAGAGTTTTAGTTTTTACTTTTATTTAAGTTCATCTTAGAGAATAAAGATAGAGTTTCGAGTCTTTATCGACATCTATAAATAGAAGCCAATAGGGCTGAGTTTAGGCATTCAATTAAGATTCAATTTCAGTTGTTAAAACACATAATTACGCAGAGAATTAGTAGAGAGAGAGAGAGCCGAGTGAAGTTGTATAGCGAGAGTGGAGTGGCTTGTTCGGTTGTACTTTCTTTCGAAGTTTTAATTCAAAGTAGCTTTCTTTCAACAATAATGATGATGATGTGCATGATGAGGAGCGAGTAGTCAACCCACTTCTAGGGTCGGGGTGAGCCCGACGATAGCGATGTGAGGTAAGTGCATCAAAGGTATGACTTTTATGCGATTCCGTCTTCTACCTCATGCATGATCCTTTGTGAAAGTTAGGGAGATTCATTATTTGCATTATTGAAGCGAAAGCCACTCATATTGTGAACTTGAATTACTCATGAATTGCATAGTAACTCTTAGGAATTATGCGAGAGCCTCTAACCACCTAAGTGTTGATAACGAAAGTTATTTGACGGAAAGACATTAAATTTCACAGCTTTAGCATAAAACTTGCATTGTTATCGTTGTGGCTTGAAACCCCGACTTTGGAAGCCTTTTAATTAATTGAATTCTTTATAAAAGTCTTAAATTTTGTTTCTGTTCATCTTCCTTCTCCATTCTATTTTCTTCGGACTCTTTTCCGACAAATTGGTTACGAAAACAGTTTCTGTGACAAGCATCGAAATTGGCTGTAAGGGTCGATATCGAGGTCTGTCTCGACGTCGACTTGCTGTTTTGTTTTCTGCAGGAACTGCACTAGGAAATCGACCAGAACTGAGGTCGATATCGACCAGATTACTCGATATCGATTGTCTTCTAAGGTCGAAAGCTTTGATCGTGAGTACAACAAGGGAAGCGCTGATATACCTCCTCGTAGATTCGATCCTGAATTACCCTACCACTACAAGGGAGGGGATTCTTTTATTATTTGTTTGGGACAGGGAGTTAGCCTAGTTGTGCATTGTTATATTTAGTTTATTTGAATCCCTACACTCCACCCCCTTAGACGAACAACACTTGTTTCTCTCATAGCATTGATTGTAGCACCTAAATCCAAAATAGCTCTAGTGAATCTAGTGTTTCCAATCGCACATGGGATAGTGAACATGCCTGGGTCTTCGCATTTCTCAGGCATTCTCTTTTGTAGCATGGCTTAAATATTTATATTTAAGCTTACCTTTTCCTTCTTCCTCAACCTTTGCTTTCTTTTCATCGTGCATAACTCCTTACAAACATAGCATAGTGAGGCACAGATTTAATTAAATTCAAAAGTTGAATATTTACCTCACAATGCGCAAAGGTATAATATAAGATTTGCCCATCTTCCCACTTTCTATCAGCTCTCAAGGCATAGGGAAAGGGTGGTTCATGCTTAGAAACCTCATAGGACCACTCTTATGAATATTGTTTCATGGTAGGACGAGGATGAACAATCAAATAAGTTTCTACAGGGAGCGGCGGGCGCCGGTCAGGGTGGTTGGCGCCGGTTAATAGTGTTTCAAAATATGAGATTCCTTGGTCCTTCTTCTCCACGACTATCACCTCATTAGGCCTTTCTTCAATGTTTGGTGTGGGAAATTGAATCTCTTTTCCTTCTCTAAGGATCATGGCGCTTACATTCTCCTTTGGATTAACTACCACTTGCGATGGTAGCTTGCCTGAATCCTTAGCTTTGATTTTTCCAATCTTTTTAACCTCAAAGTTTCTTCTCGATCCTCCTGTTGAGGATGTCTTGAGCGATTCTCAAATTGGCCTCTTCCTTGATAGGGTGTTTATTGCTGCTGACCTCTGCCATTGAAACCACTTTGATTATTTGAATTGTAATTTGAATTGAAAAAATTGTTTCCAAAGTTTTATCGAGGTCCATAATCAATTGCATTGACATCAGCAACCTCCTCTTGAATCAATGGGAACTTATCATGAGGATGATTTGGATCTTTGCAGACTTCGCAGGGTTTAGGCTGTTATGTTTGATTCATCTTCATAGCCAGGTTCTTGACCATCTCAGCAAGCCTATCAATATCATCGGTGCGATTGTCTCTAGAGTTGTCTGATCTATGAACTCCTCTAACACCTTGGTGTCTCCCATATTGTTGTGAAGCATTGGCTAAGTGTAAAAATTGCATTGCTTCCTCAGGCGTCTTGTCTAGGACATCTTCTTCGCTTGTAGCATTGATGACACTTCGCTCTCTATCAAACAAGCGTTCATAGAGATAGAGGACTAGATCATCCTCTCGTATACCATGCTGCGAGAAACTTCCTTTAAGCTTCTTGAATCTCTCAACATACTCATATAGGCTCTCAATAGGTGACTGCTCAATACTAGACAATTCCTTATTGAGATTGCTGAGGCAAGTAGCAGGAAAGTACTTTTGAAGGAAAGCCTTCTTCAATCCAACCTAAGTAGTGATGCTTTTCGGAGGAAGATAATATAGCCAATCACTTGCTGCATCTTTTAGAGTGAAGGGAAACACTCTAAGCATCAATTAGTCGTCTGTTAGGCCTTGAGGTCTCAGTCTATCGTAGATGCTAGCAAACTCTGTGAGATGATTGTTTGGCTCCTCTCCAGACCTTCCATGAAAATTAGGTAAAGTATTAGCTCAATCGGATTTCTATTCAAACTTGGAACCTTCAGGGAGAGCAGGAAGCGTGATTGCAAGGGATTATGCATTCAGATTTGGCTCCTTTAAGCTTATCAAGGTTCTTCTTGGCGGGTTTTCAATGTTGCCGTCATTGTTGTTATTGTCATCCATCTTCTCTACTTGATTGAAGTCAAGTTTTCTTATCATCCTGGATAGAGACCTTTCAATCTCAGGATCAAAAGACAAAGATGATGAATTAGTAGCACGGGTCTGGACCATGCATATAGGGTAGGTTAGACCTAAAAGAAAATAAGGACTAAAACTAAACAAAAAAAATAGATAAACAAAAGAAAATCAACAAAAGAACAGGAATACTAGACTTCCCCGGCAACGACGCCAAGATTTGGTGGTCTAGTTTTACCAGGTGTAATTGTGTCGTTGGTCCTAGTCCCCCAATACAGAATACCCTAACTCAATGCTAAACAAAAGATTAGTATAGCAGACAAGTAAGGAGTCCATCCCACATAGAAGACTGATTCGTAGTTCTTAAAAAGATTCTCTAAACTAAAGGCAACAAGATTGTAGTAAGTAATTGAAATAAAGTAAAGATGCAAAGGAATAATGATCATAAGTTGATAATAATATGGGAAAACGCTTCACCTAGAACTCTTGACAATGCTTTGGAATTCATGGTCCTCGGATTGATTTCATTAGTATTCCTAAGGTTATGTCTGACTTCGCTTTTGTAGATTAAACCTGCATGAGCAAGCACTTATTCAAGTAATACTACAAGAATAGCATTAATTTACCTATGTACTTGACCTAATAGCAATATTAGTTACCATCCTACAGAGCAATCGTTAAACTTACGTAGTCAATTCCCCCACTTGCTACAAAGAAACCAATCTAAACATAGGAATCGCTAGAAAAAATGCAATTTCTATCTAGATGATCAGTCATAGGGAGAACATGTGCAATATCAAGCAATATAGAATAAGGATGATAAAAAAACCAAAGAATAACTAATAAGAAATCAAATCCTCACAATTCTTCCAACCATGTCTTTGAATTGCAGGCGAAACTATGAGTTTGGCAACTCATAACCAACGTAAACCTAATTGTCTCTCTCTCTAATTGTTCTTATTGTTCAACCACACTCAATTGATCTGTAAAATAACCTAAACTACCGTCGTGGAAAACCCTAGGAAATAAAATAATACAGTAATAAACTAATAACAAGATCTTCGGACAAATCGAATCTTCTGATCGCGCAAGACCGGCAGGCGCCGGTATAATAACGACGGAGACTGCTTTTACAGTAGCTCAATTCTTCTCATGTCTTCAACGTTATGCTCCATAGCTCCCTTGACGCTCTTCCCTTAGACTCTCTAATGCTCCAAAATCATCCTTTATGAATCTCCCAAACCTCCATTCAAGCTCGAAATATAAAATTGTAGAATAAACACAAAAATAGCGTAGATTCCGAACTCGAATACTCCAAATGCAAAACAATGTAAATAACACAAAACATATACAATATGAATATCTAAATGCAATAAAACCTACCGATAATGCCTATCTAAAATATGCATTATCAACAGGGCAAGATGTCTCTGCGCAGTGGTCATGAGTTTCACTATGTACATGCCAACCAAAGTACAAAACATAAATAACTAGTTTCCCTCTAAAGACTGTTTTCTGCAGAATGAAGAATGACAATGAATGGCCAAAATCGAAATAAAAGGCAACGGTTGTCTGCAAAACTCTCATGAACCATAAAGCACAAATAACAGTTTAAATATCTAAAGGGCTACACCAATCACTACTTGAAATAAAATGCTGACATGAAATCAATTAAAGTGCTGACATGAAATCAATGAAATGAATGACTTATACAGGCAAACGATTTGAAGCCTCTATCAAGTTATCAAATGAACCATAATTAGTTAGTATTGAGAGATATCAAACAATAGTTTTGACTGGCCCTAATAATTATGAACTAAATAACCTACTATGATTAAAAAAAGAAGAAAAAAAAGAGGAAAGCAAGAACTGGACCAGAAGGGACATTCTCAATGAAGGCTGGTTGGAAAAACATTGTATGGTGACGTTTCTGTTCCACTATTACTGTTAATTTAGGGGGTTTGTCCTCACCAAGACCCCGGTATGCCTAAAATCAACAATTCAAGATCCTAATTAAGATACATAACAACATTTGACATACTTACAAGATGATGATTGTTTCTATCCATATAGGTGATAGTATGGAAACTATGATGGCCCATTTAGGTAATGGTATGGAAACAATGATGGCTTATTTTGGTTAATGGCTTTAACCATAAATGAGCTGGACAAACAGGTTCAATGAAGTTACCTCATAGTAACACGATCAACTGCCTTGACACATTGAAGAAGTATATTAATACATCGTACATTAATTGATAAAGTTGACAAGAAATATGTAATGAACAAACGACATTCAGAAACCGAAAAGAAGTAGAGTATAAGATTACTGTCATCAAACAGCCAGTTATATTTGCTCCAGCTCAAAGTTCAGCACTTGACAAAATTGTGATTCACTTATTCCATCCTTATGAAGAAAATGCAGCCGTTAAAATAAGAAGGACATCATAAAAAAAAAAAGAAACAATACAGTGAAGATGTTTGGGAAAAGCAATTTTGCTACTTTAATATTTAAATGTCCAGTACCATTCATCTTCAAATTTAAGGATAAGAAAATGTTCTATTAAGGAATAGAGGTAAAGATGATGATATAGTCGTTACCTTTTTCAATTCTCCCGATTGAAAGAAAGGAAAATAGTTTGAAGAATTGCAACTTTTCTTGTTAGTTTATCGCACCTGAACACATTGGAATACTAAATTTATCATTTCTTCTCCATGAAAAAAATTATAATTTTATTCAATTTAACATAGCAACTGATAATGCATATTTCATATAGTCATTATAGGTATTTCTTATTGAATTTAGATAGGAGTTTTGCATATATTTTAGTCTAGTTTCATATCTTGCTTGTGAAGTATTCGAGTTCGGAATCTACGCCTTTTTGGTGTTTATTCTGAAGTTTTACATTCCGACCTTGGATGGGATTTCGGAAGAGCATAGGAGACATGTTTGGAGCATATGAGGGCTGAGGAAGAGGCTATGAAGGAGCAGGGAAGCACAACATTGAAGATAAGAAGAAAGTCATCACTGCGTAGGCGGAGCCCGCCGTGCCTTAGGCGGCGCCCGCCGTGATGCCGTGTTCAGCAATCCCGATTTGGATCCAAATATTCTATTTCCTATTATATTATTATATTTCTAGGGTTTTCCATGACTCTTTATAAGATTAATTTCGGTTATTCTAGCCGTGGAGGCGTAGAGAGATTGCGTGTGGCATAGCGACAATGAACGCTTTGAGAGAGAAGAGAGGTTTTTGGCCTATGAGTTGCTAAACTCATAGTTTCGCCTGTGATTCGAAGACATGGTTGAATAGATTGTGAGGATTTGATTCTATTTAGTTATTTATGATTTTATTTATCATCTTGTGTTTATTGATTATATTTGTGTTCTTTTCTATGATTGATCACCATGTTAGGAATTGCATCTACGCTATGAATTCCTTATTGTTTTCTCGATAGCAAACAAAGGTATTGAAGTAGTGACATTTCCTTATCTTTGTAGTGGATGATTTCGATTGATCTATATCGTTAGATGTTGATTATTGATGTGCACATATTTCACCATGTTCAATGCTTACATCTTTTCCGTTTTCATGCATATTTTATACTTTCGGGTTGGGAAAGTAGTGAAATTGTGTAGTAGTTTGAGTACATTTGCAAAATATAGAGGTCTACACAAGTTTTGGTTTAATTTCGCAGAAAACGGAGCTATTTGGAGTAAAGACGAGACAAGACAGAAGAACACGTTCTCGAGCCGAGAGCACTCGACCTCGACAGAACTACTCGATATCGACCTGAGTACTCGAAATCGACTGAGAAGAAATGATGAAGATCGATCCAAAGCCATGTCGACCACACCAAACCAACTTGACTCGACATAGATCACTCGATATCGACCTTTTCATTCGACATCGACTGGTTCTGCAGACTTGTGAAAAACGCGGATTGGGCCGAATCTTTGGAAGATATTGCTTAGCCAGGAAGACATCTATCATCTACCAAGATTCATCTATCTTAGGGGTATATTCCAAGCATGTTAAGTAATATTACCTATTTTAATATTTTATTTTAGGATATAATTTAGTTTAGATAAACTTTCCTTTTAGCAATCTTAGTAGTATTAGAACTCCAACCCTTGGCTAGCAAGGGTTAGGAGGCTATAAATAAAGCCCTAGGGGGCTGGCTTTGATTCATTCACACACAACAATCAATCAACCAAAGGAGAGAGAGAGAGAGAAAGGCGAGATAGAGAGAGATAGGGGAGAAGAAGGCAGTGGTTGTACGATTAGTTCCTTTTGAAGTTTAGTGCCAAGTTTTAATTTTTATTCAATGATGTTTTCCCCCATGAAGAGCGAGTACTCATCCTACTTCTAGGGTCGGGGTGAGCCCGACGATAGCCATGTAAGTACGCTCTTTTCTCTATTTGATTATGCGATCTCTTCTTCCACCCCGTGCTCAATCCTTTATGCGAGTTTAGGATCATTCCTTAGTTACCTTATATGAAGCAAAAGTGGATTATACATGTGAATTTGGATAGTAATTACGTTTTGCCTGCGAAAGTTGACATAAACCCTAATTATGAAAAGGTAGAAACAATTAGGTTTTTATGTGAAAGCCTCTATATTCCTAATTAATGATGAGAAAAGTTTAATCTTTTATGTGAATTAAGTCATAATACATGCATGTTTATCGTCGTGGTAAATCCCTATCCTAGGAGCTTTTAGTTTATTATACAACAAAACCCAAAAAAACTGTTGCCTTTATTTATTTTCTTTCTTTACTTTATTTTCTGCAATTGACATCTTTTGTGAACGTACTCAATTTCGACCTGTATAGTTGATATCGACCACCTACATCGAGCAAACCCTTCGTCGACGGTCTTCTGAGTCAACACGAACCACTGACCCCACTCGAGAACGACCTCTTAAGTCGATATCGAGTGCTTTTTTTCCCCTTCTTCGCAGGTTCTTCACAGATCGACGTCACTCACTAGAAATCGACTGCCCCTGTCGATATCCAATCCCCAACTCGATATGGAGGCTACTGGTCGACTTGCGTAGAAACCCTAGAGACTATCCAGGCATCGCTGACCCGACTCCTCGTGGATTGATCTTGATTCCCTTCCACTACAGTGGGAGGAAGTCTTGAATTTTATTTGCACGGATAAAGGATTAGTTTGCACTTATAGTTATATTTTTTGAGTCAATTCTTCCTCCTACATCAAATTTTGGCACCGTTGCAGGGGAGGCTATCAATCACGCCATCTTTAGTGTATCTTACTCCTTTTCCTAGTATTGTCTTCAAGGTGTATGCGACGCGCTGATCGCACGCCTGAGTTCGCAGCTTTAGACGATCTAGAACGCTTCCTTCGTCTACAAGAAAGAGCTAAGAGGATAATGGCTAACGAGGAAACAATGCAACAAGAGATCGAAAGGCTATGAAAGCAAGTAGAGGGGTTCGAAACAGAGCGCACTCAACATACCCAGGCACATCAAAGAATGGCCGCTCATTACGAATAAGAAGCCTAAGCCCACCGAGAAGCCCAAGAGAAACTGCGCCAGATCCCACAGAATGCAAAAGAATATATGCACCCCATCGTGGCGGTGTCTGTGTCTCCTATTGTTCTCCCTAATGTTGCCTTTGAAATTAAAACTACCTTTATTGTGGAGATTAGGAGGCATGCTTTTGAGGGAAAGGGCTCTGAATGTCCTATGACGCACATAACTACTTATACTGATCTATGAGACACCATTGCTGACGGTGTCAATCTTGAATATGTGCATCTAAAAACTTTTCGAGGGTCTCTTGCAGGAAAGGCGCTACATTGGTTGGAGAGCTTGCCCCCACGATCTATCTGCACCTGGGGTGAACTTAAGGACATCTTCCTCAACAAGTTCTTTCCACCATCAAAGACGGCGCAGATCCGCCAGAAAATCATGTCCTACAAGGAGAGACCAGGGGAGACGCTAGCACAAGTCTGGGAGCGCTACAAGGATTTAATGAGGTCCTTCCCTGCTCATCGGCAACCACCATATGTCATCCCGGAGATCATCTACAATGCCCTGAAGATTCCTACTAGAGAGCGGATCAACACCTATACCACCTATCGCTACCTAGAGCTTACCCCTACTCAAGCCTGAGAGATAATTGAAAGGCTAAAGAAGTTCAATAACATCTATGGGACTCATGCGGCACCGGATGCTAGGCTTCCTCCATCAATGCCATTATTTGAGCCTCTCAAAGAGGTTGATCCTGAGGTGAAGGACCTGTTCATGAAAGACTAGGTAAAGCGTTATCAAAAACAAGTTAGGTTTCTTACTAACAACCAAGCTTGTTTAGAATGTGGGTCGCAGAAACACAACACGACGGCTTGTCCTTACACGGAGCAAGTACAATTGGCAGAGACCCACGACGAAGTAAAGTATGTGCGGGGGCCCAACTATGGAGGCAACTAAGGGCATTGGGGTTATCAACAACTCTAGTATCAACAATATCAGCACCCCCCGCCATACAGAGCACCTGGCCATCCCGAGAGAGAAAAGAGGGATGATCTACAACTCATCCTAGATGAGACGAGGTAAAACCAAGCGGAGACAAAGCAATCCAACAGTGCCATCCAAACATCACTACATGACATTAACTCTAGGCTTTGTGAAATTGACACATGGAGGAAAAGCGTAGAGACCCTACTGGGTCAATTGGCGGCATCTATTCCACGACAACCCGGAGGGCTCCCTGGCCAACCATAGAGCAATCCAAAGGGGCAACCAACGGGTCACATCACCACCATCCGCTTAAGGAATGGCAAGGAAATTCAACTCAACAATGATGAAACGGAGCCAACGGAGAAAATCACCGGAGAGCCAGTCAATATCGACACCCCCAGTCGATGTCGACTGACCCACTCGATGTCGACCCCACCTGTCGACGTCGACCCTATCAGGGTGCCCCCGAGATCGACCACAGCAGTCGATATCGATACCTCCCAGTCGATGTCGACCCTTCATCACCACCACCTCGGGCCGATTCCACTCCACCAAAGAAGAAGCCATTGCCTTATCCCTCCAAATCTTCAAGGGACCCTACGGACGCGAAGTTCCAACGCTTTGTGAAGGTACTCCAAGGCCTTAATGTCACTATTCCATTCACGGAGGCCCTTCATGAGATGCCATCGTACGTCCGGTTCTTTAAGGATATCTTAAGCAAGAAGCGATCAATTGCTGAGATCGCAAAGGAGTGTGGCAAGGTGGACTACCCAGAGAAGAGGAGTGATCCTGGTGGATTTGCCATTACTATTGGGCTTGGCCAACATCGTTACAAGGCCTTGTGCGACCTAGGGGCTAGCGCGAGCCTCATGCCTTTGTCCATATGGTCAAAGGTCAACATTAGAGCCTTGGAGCCGGTTGATATGAAACTCTACATGGCCGATAACAAATTTGTAAGGCCCACAAGCATCATCGATGACATCCCAGTGAAGGTGGGTAAGTTCTTTGTACCCACTGATTTTATCGTGCTAGATATGGCGGAAGATCCTACTTGCCCCATCATTTTAGGGAGGTCGTTCCTAGCTACGGTCGACGCCAATATCAGCATACGAAAGGTACTATTGTCATTCACCATTGGCAATGAAGTCAACGAGTTCTCTTTCAACCCTACAATGAAGGATGTAAATCAAATGGAGGTCAAGGAGATGCATGCGATAGGGAGAGTAATCCCTTGTGATGAACCAATGGAGAGAGCCTTGACCGACGAGGAACTAGAGGAGAGGACCATGGAGGCCCAAATGGAGGTGATGTACATATTTGTACCTCTTTTTATTGCATCTTTTGACTTCATATTTCATTCGATTTCCAAAGAAAAGGTTCAAAATAATATAAACTTGTGTAAGAATGAGCTACAGTGCAAGAAATAGAGTCTACACAAGTTTTGATATAATTATGTAGGAATTTGAGCGAAATCGGAGTCAAAACGGAGAAGCCAAGGAAAGCAGAATAGAGGTCAAAATCGACCCACATGGTTGATGTCGACTACAGAACATAGACACAAAACTGAGTGACAAGACAGACCATCACACAACAGAAGAAAAGCACTCGATATCGATCTCCTATCATCGATATCGACCTGGTCCAAGAAATCGAGTGAAGCCGAGCTCGTCGAGCAGAAATAGAGAGGTCAAAATCAACCTTCCTGGTCGATATCGACCATACTTCGACACGGTTGGACACGCTTTTTGAGATGCGGTTTTGGCCAGTCTATCTTCAAAGCCACGGAATATCTTGTAAATTTAGATAGAATACAGCTGAGACTATTTACCTTTTTTACCTTAAAGATTTATCAAGTTATTTAGATAGTTACCAAAATAAAAGATATATCCTACTTGTTTGGATAGAGTTTATATTTTAGATTGAAGATGCTATCCTTGGATAGCAAGAATTAGTAGCCTATAAATAAAGCCCTAGGGGGCTGGCATTCAATCATCCACAGACACACATCCAATTACACATATTTAGTTTACATTCAATAGTGTTAGAGTTAGGAAGAAGCTTTAGGGTTTGGCGTTTGCGAGAGCCTACGTTGATTTGTAATGTTTCGAAGGTTTTAATGCAAGTTTCTTTTATATCAATGATGTTCCATACCATGAAATGCGAGTAGTCTCCCAAAGCTTCTAGGGTCGGGGTGAGCCCGACGTTAGCTATGCGTGCCTAAGGTAAGTATTTGATGTTGATACATTGTATCTATATCATCTCTTACGATTCTATGTTTAGTCCTAATCGAAAGAAAAGGGATTCATGCTAACAACTTGACTTATAAAGATAAAATTGGTAGAGACAATTAGGTTTATTTACAAGTGTAATCCTAAGAGTTGGTGTATAGCGAAAGCTTGTCCCTCGGGTGAAATAGTGCAATTGACCGTCTTATTTACCTTATCGCATGCATTGGTTAACGTTGTGGTAAACCCACTGTTCTAAAAATCGCGCCTAGGCGCCGCTTGGGTACCGCCTAGGCGCTGGGCGACCCCCCTCCGCCTAGAGCTAAATGGCCGCCTAAGCACGCCTAGGCGTCCGCCTTGACCGCCTGGGCGCCGCCTAGGCGCTAGGCGGCCCCTCACCGCCTAGGATCCGCCTAGCGCTTTTTAGAACACTGGGTAAACCCTAATCCTAGGAGTTGCTTTTTATATAGTTTATTCATCAAAACCATTTTCTTTATTCTGTTCATCACTCCTTATTCATCCTTTAGTCTTCTGCCTTTCTTTGCCGACAAAAAGCTAAAAACTTTGCAGGAACAGACTTCGATATCGACCCCCAAACATCGATATTGACGTCTTACTTCATCGACGGTTTTCTGAGTCGACGATGATCATCCATGCACGAGTTACTTAGATCGATATCAACCCCCAAGGTCGAAATCGACCACACTGTGTCGACTGGTAGTCAGCTGAGTCAGTCGATTTCTGCACTAACATCGATATCGACCTCTCAAAGTCGATATCGACTGCTTATTTTTGTCTCTACAGGTCTTCTGTTGCAGAAAGGATCGACAGCCAAGGTCGATATCGAGCACCAAGGTCGAGATCGAGGCATCTGGTTGACCAAAGATGTGAGCTTTCCGACACTACTAGGATCCCGTTGACCTGCCTCCTCGTGGATCGATCCTGACTACCCTTCCACTACAACAGGAGGAAGTCTTGTAATTATTTGCATAGGCTAGGAGTCAGTTTGAATTTATATATCTTTATATTTGTATTTAAGAACTTGACATTCCTCCTTCTTTAACGAATTGGCGCCGTTGTCGGGGAGGCAATCAATCGCGTCCTAGTAGTCTATCTCACGTTTTTATCTAGTTTGGCTTTCAGGTGTATGCGACGCGCTGATCTCCCACCTGAATTCGAATGAGTAGACGACCCGGAACGCTTTCTCCATCTAAGGGCTCGAGTTCAAAGAATCATGGCGGACAACGAGACCCAGGCACAACAGATTAAGTGCCTAAAGAAGCAAGTATAAGATATCACCGCCAGGGAGGGTGCACTAAGGGAGCATGCTGAAAGGGAGGAGCAAGCTAGGAGATGATATGAAGCTCAAATCAACACCCTCCCACGGAACGCAAAGCAATACATGCACCCCGCGCTCACAGTGCCTGAATCGGCGATTCTTATCCCTGCTTCTAACTTTGAAATTAAGCCAAATTTTCTTACTGAAATTAGAAGACATCAATATGAAGGAAAACCTAATGAATGCCCTATGTCACATATATCAACCTTCTTAGATCTCTGTGATACTATTGCTGATGGACAGAGTCTTGAATATGTCCAAATAAAAGCTTTTCGTTGGTCCCTTACAGGTAAAGCATTGTAGTGGTTGGAAAGCTTAGCCCCAAGATCGCTCCGCACCTAGAATGAAGTCAAGGACGCGTTCCTCAACAAGTTCTTCCCTCCATCCAAGACAGCGTTTTCCCACAGAAAATCACGGCTTTCAAACAAAAGCCTGGTGAGGCTCTGGCGACTGTTTGGGAAAGGTTCAAGGACCTACTACGATCATGCCCAGCGCATGGCCAACCACCGTACGTGATTCAGGAGATTATATAAAATGCTCTAGATGCGGCAACCAAGGAGAGGATCAACATCTACACCTCCTATGGCTACCTTGAACTCGCTCCACAAGAGGCTTGGGACACCATAGAGAGGTCAGTGGAGTTCGACAACACATATGAGACTACTAAGGCTTCCGACACATCATCATCGTCGACGCCTGCCCCATCTATTCCATTATATGAACCCTCTAAGGTAATCGATCCGAACGTGAAGGAGGAATTCCATAGAGATCAACTTCGAAAGCTCCAAAAGCAAGTGAGGTTCCTTTCAGCGAACCAAGATTGCATCGAATATGGATCACAGTGGCACACCACCATCAAGTGCTCCCATGCTGAACAAGTACAACTAGAGGAGACTCGCCAGGTGGCGCGCTACATGAGGAATCCCAATCGCCAGGGGTACCAAAACTGGGGAAATCAACCACCCCAATACAATCCCAGGGATCCTCCGCCTTATAGAGCTCCTGGGCACCCGGAGAGAGACCAACGCAAGGATTATCTTCATCTTATCCTGGACGAAATGAGGCAGAATCATGCGGAGAATAAGGGAGCACTACATCATCTTACCGCAAGATTCGGGGGGATGGATGTATGGAAGAAAAACATAGAAACCCAACTGGGTCAATTGGCGGCACAAATCCCTATACCGTCCGGAATGTTCCCTGGGCAACCAACTATAAATCCTAAGGGGCAATCCGGGTCGGGCCACATCACAGCCATACAACTAAGGAGTGGCAACAAACTACAAAAGCCATGAAGGCAAGTGAAGGAGAAAGCTACAGATCCAGTCGACATCGACAAACAAGTCGATATCGACCACTAGGTCAACCCTCAGGTCGACGTCGAGGCCACTGCAGAGCACTCGGAGCCACAACATAGCTCGAAATCGACCATCCCGGTCGATATCGACCAAGCTCCAGTCGACATCGACAACTCGACGGCCCCTCCGACTACCGTTTTGGCTCCTCCACAAAAGAAGACATTGCCCTTCCCATCCAAAGCATTGGAGGACCCCACCCAAGGTAAGTTTAGGCGCTTTGTAAAAATTCTCCAAGGTCTTAACATTACTATTCCCCTTACAGAAGCCCTAAGCGAGATGCCCGCCTATGTCCGATTCCTCAAAGACATCCTTAGCAAGAAGCGGTCCATGGCAGAGATCGCAGAGGAGTGCTCAAAAATGGACTTCCCAGAGAAGAGGAGCAATCCAGGGAAGTTTGCAATCACCGTGAGGCTTGGCCAACATCGCTACAAGCCCATATGTGACCTAGGGGCAAGCGTAAGTCTTATGCCTCTTTCTATTTGGCAAAAGGTGAACATTGACGCACTTGAACCTGTGGATATGAAGCTCTATATGGCTGACAACTCATTCGTCAGGCCCACAGGTATAGTTGAAGACGTTTCGGTAAAGGTAGGTAAGTTCTTTGTGCCTACTGTTTTTATTGCATTGGAGATGCCTGAAGATCTTATAGTACCTATCATCCTTGGTAGGCCTTTCTTAGGTACTGCTGATGCCAATATCAATGTACGTCGAGGATTACTAACCTTTACTATAGGGAACGAAGTGATAGAGTTCTCCTTCAACCCTACCATGAGCGAAACAAGGCAGCTGGAGCAAGTTGTCCTCTCACCGGCTAAGGAAAAGCTTTGCAAATTTTTGTTGGCAAGGACAGAAACAGCAAGCAAGGTCGACATCGACTGGAACCAATCGATATCGACCGAAACGCTCGAAATCAACCATAAATCATCGATGTCGAGTAAGCCAGATGAGGGCCAGGAGCTTAAGTATGGGGTCCCTGACGTCGACATCGACCTCCGCAGGTTGACATCGACTACTGTACTCGAAATCGACCCCCTTGGCAGAAATCAACCTCCCCTCAGCCCGAAGATTTCTGTTTCGGGCCCGAACAGGTAAGCCCATGTATAATTCCTAGCCCTACTCTGTCCATTATTGATAATTCAACTAATGGAAAGGTCAAAGCTCCATGGTTTGCCCATATTGCAAAAGTTAGGTCAAGAAAGAGAAGGAAAGCGCCCAATGAAGGAGAACCTAACAAAGAAGAAGCCTTGGTTGCCGAACTTAGATATTACCACAAGGACCTAGATGATCCGGGAGAAGGCTTAAGATTGAAGGGTCCCTACATTAAAGGCTCATGAAGAATTGACGAAGAAGTCCTAGCGACTAAAAAATCTAGAGCTTGTAGCTAAAACTTTGATTTTCTTTCATAGAAGGTTTTTAGGATTTTGAATTTTGGCTTTTTAAACTTGTGAAACTGTGATAATTCGTGGTTTTATCTATTATCCTAACAAAAATTTCAGGTTGCCAAGCAAAACGAACGACGAAGAAGAAAAGAAGTTATTGCAGAGGCAGTTGAAATCGACCAGGCCAGTTGAAATCGACCCCCTTGTTCAAGCCACCTCCTGGAGTCGACATCGAGGACTCAAGAGCAAAAAGCAAAGGTCGATATCGACCATAATCATCGATATCGACCATCATCCGGCAGCCCTCAACTTCACCTTCTTCCTCGACATCGACAGATGCAGTCGACATCGACCTCTAACCTACATATTGACTTCTGGCATCGACCAAACCTGAAAATCGACCTGAATCCGCAGGTTGCACTGTGATTTTCTCCCTACCCTTGTTTTTCTTTTAATACAGTGAGGACACTGTATATATTTTAATTATGGGGTGGGGGAAAAACATGTCTTATGGTCATAACTTGGTTTTCTTCGTCGTATTGCATTCATGTTTAAATTTTTGTTCTTATTTTTACTTTTCATAAAAATACAAATAAATCCAAAAAAATAGAAAAATGTCAAAAAGACAAAAACAAATGCATGTTTACTTTTTAAGTTTATTTTTAAACCCTACTTAGATGTCCTTTGATGAAAACTCAATAGCTGACTTGATCATGTAAATCCTATGGCATATTTGGATGGTTTAGCCTAAGTCCTTAAGATTGTTTTTATGTAGATTGTGAACTTGTGATGAAATTGAGCAAATATGATCCTAGGCTAAAAAGCAAATCCAACAAAAATTGTCCTTGTGAGAATTTTGGCCTATAGGGAGAACATAAAAAATCCCTCTGCTTTCTTGAGTGAATTTACTCTTCCTATGCATCTCTAAATGTTGTGATAGTTATTCAAAGCCAATGCATATATATGTTTATGTTTACGAGAATTAAATGATGGAGGCATCTTTTAAGCCACCTTTATCCTCTCTTTACCTACCCTGCATTATCTCTGCTTGAAGCCAGAATATTAGTCTGAGCCTAATATTGCAAACTCCACAAAATTATCCCTAGCCGAATTAAGCCTGACCCCCATTTGGGAATTGAGACTTAGATTGGTTAGAATAATGCATTGTGCAAAGAAAAGTGCATATATTTAGTTTTGAGCAAAAGAGAATTATGGGATGGTACATATTTGCATCTTGTCATATTTTGTAAAAGGATTTTTTGGCTCACCATATAAATGCACAATTTTTTTAGTATTTATTTATTATTTTCTTTCAAAAAAAATCCGAAAAAAAAAAGAAAAAAAAAGAAGAGATATGTATATATGTATTATGTGCATGAGCCAAATTCCTTAGTTCTTTATTTATTTCATACAAATGTAATATTTTTTAGAGCATATTAGAGTTTGAAAGAAGGGTTGATATTATGGTTGATATCTTTAGAGCATATTAGAGCATATTATGGAAAGATGAGTTTGGAAAGAGCATTATGGAAGATTGAGCTTGGAAAGTGCAACATTGAAAAGTTATGGTTTGGATATTGTAAGTGTTAAGGTTTAGGAGTCTCGATTCCCAAATTTTATAAGCACCACATAGCCAAATAATTCCATACCCTTTATTTCATACCAAGCCCCCATTATAACCTCGTCGAATGGAGTCTTCTTTGAAGTTTTCCATTGAGCGAAAGTCCCCCTGATGATTCTTATTGCATTTTCATAATTGGTTGTGAAATGGATTCTTATAAATTGCAATGTTTATGAGATTGTGTAAGGAATTGAGTTCAGAGTTGATCATCATAGCTGAAACACATGAGAGTTGAGTGCAAACACATTATCCCTGTGAGGTTGGATCAAAATTGCATATGCCTATGGATCGCTCAAATATGTGCTATGATGTTCAATTCACTTGCTTTGCTTTGCTACCACTTATGATGTTGCTTTTGACAAGGGAGAAGACTTGAAGGGTGTGTTGTAGTTGTTGGTTATTGCTTGAGGACAAGCAAGTCTAAGTATGGGGTGTTTTTATGTACATATTTTTACCTCTTTTTATTGCATCTTTTGACTTCATATTTCATTCGATTTCCAAAGAAAAGATTCAAAATAATATAAACTTGTGTAAGAATGAGCTAACGTGCAAGAAATAGAGTCTGCACAAGTTTTGATCTAATTACGTAGGAATTCGAGCCAAATCGGAGTCAAAAAAGAGAAGCTAAGGAAAGTAGAATAGAGGTCGAAATAGACCCACATGGTCGATATCGACTATAGAACATCGACACAGAACTGAGTGTCGCGACAGACCATCACACAACAGAAGAAAAGCACTCGATATCGATCTTCTATCATCGATATCGACCTGGTCCCAGAAATCGAGTGAAGCCGAGCTCGTCGAGCAGAAACAGAGAGGTCGAAATCGACCTTCCTGGTCGATATCGACCATACTTCGACACAGGTTGGACGCGCTTTTCGAGATGCGGATTGGCCATTCTATCTTCAAAGCCACGGAATATCTTGTAAATTTAGATAGAATACAGCTGACACTATTTACCTTTTTTACCTTAAAGATTTATCAAGTTATTTAGATAGTTACCAAAATAAAAGATCTATCATACTTGTTTGGATAGAGTTTATAGTTTAGATAGAAGATACTATCCTTGAATAGCAAGGATTAGTAGCCTATAAATAAAGCCCTAGGGGGCTGGCATTCAATCATCCACAGACACACATCCAATTACACACATTCAGTTTACAATCAATAGAGTTAGAGTTAGGAAGAAGCTTTAGGGTTTGGCCTTTGCGAGAGCCGACGTTGAGTTGTAAAGTTTCGAAGGTTTTAATGCAAGTTTCTTTTATATCAATGATGTTCCATACAATGAGGTGCGAGTAGTCTCCCAAAGCTTCTAGGGTCGGGTTGAGCCCGACGTTAGCTATGCGTGCCTAAGGTAAGTATTTGATGTTGATATCGTTGTGTCTATATCATCTGCTACGATTCTATGTTTAGTCCTAATCGAAAGAAAAGGGATTCATGCTAACAACTTGAGTTATAAACATAAAATTGGTAGAGACAATTAGGTTTATTTTCAAGAGTAATTCTAAGAGTTGGTGTACAGCGAAAGCTTGTCCCTCGGGTGAAATAGCGCAATTCTCCGTCTTATTTCTCTTATCGCATGCATTGGGTAACGTTGTGGTAAAACCTAATCCTAGGAGTTGCTTTTTATATAGTTTATTCATCAAAACCACTGTCTTTATTCTGTTCATCACTCCTTATTCATCCTTTAGTCTTCGGCCTTTCTTTGCCGACAAAAAGCTAACAACTTTGCAGGAACAGACATCGATATCGGCCCCAGACGTCGATATCGACCACTTGCTGAGCCAGTCGATTTCTGCACTAACATCGATATCGACCTCTCCTAGTCGATATCGACTGCTTGATTTTGTCTCTGCAGGTCTTCTGTTGCAGAAAGGATCGACAGCCAAGGTCGACATCGAGCACCAAGGTCAAGATCGAGGCTTCTGGTTGACCAAAGACGTGAGCTTTCCAATGCTACTAGGATCCGCTGACCTGCCTCCTCGTGGATCGATCCTAACTACCCTTCAAGTACAACGGGAGGAAGTCTTGTAATTATTTGCATAGGCTAGGAGTCGGTTTGTATTTATATATCTTTATATTTGTATTTAAGAACTTGACATTCCTCCTGCTTTAACATGAGGAGCTCTTGGAAATTTGGCACCAAACTGACAACGAAGAGGAGCCTGAAAAAGCACTCAATTTCGACACAACCCAGTCGATGTCGAGTACACTGGAGCCAAATCGAGTGCTAAAAGCTAATTATGGGGTCGACACTACCCTCGAGATTGACCAGGGCCATTCGATATCGGCTGGGCTCACTCGAGATCCACTCCCCCTACTCGACCTGCCTCCATCGACTGCACACCCAAAGAAGGACTCAATGTCGACCACCCGACTCGATGTCAAGTGATCCCTCAGAGCAAAACGGACTCGAAGGTAAGTCCAGGTAAAGATCCTCCACCCTTAGAGCATAATTCTAATATCCCTATGAAGTGAGTATCCTTGTTTGTATGCCTTACTAAAATGATAGGTAAGCCAATAAGTGAATACAAGGAAGGCGACAAGGTGCTTATGCAGCACTGCAACGCCCTGGAATGTAAAAGGAAGGATGGAAGGAAAGGAAGCTTAATGACGATCTATAAGGTCTATCCAGGAAGGTTGGAACTCAAAGACAAGAAAGGGACGGTGTTTAAAGTAGAGCTTGAATGCCTTGAAGAGGACAGGAGAGCAATATGGTCCCCACATGTGCCACATTGGATAGAAGTGCGGAAGAAGTCGGCCTAGCGACTATAAAATCTAGAGCTTGTACATAGAATTTTTTTTAATTTTTAGGGTTTTGAATTTCTGGTTGTTTTTAAAGCTTTAAAACTTTGAATTTTTAGGGTTTGGTGAAAAAAAATAACGATTTAATGTACGAAGGAATCTGTAAAAGCACTCGATATCGACATACCCAATCGATATCGACAAAAGGAATCGAGCAGGAGCGACTGTGATCGACACTGAGATCACCCTGAGTCAAAGAAGAAGATCGACATCGAAACAAGCAGTCGATATCGACCCCATCACTCGAAATCGACCTCCCCTACAGACGTACCTGATTTGAGCCATTGCGACGTTTTCTAGTAAGTTCTCTGTAATTCCAGTTCTTATTTTATTTTTACAATGAGGACACTGTAGGATCTAAGTATGGGGTGGGGTAAAAGCATTCTTACCTTATTTCAATTGCTCAATTGTTAGTTTACCTTAATGCATATGACATAAAGTCTTGTTTTTGCACACATGGTTAGTTCTTACATATTTGCATCATATACATATTCTCACATGAGCATAAAGTTTACAATTCATACATATTTTGAAAAAAAAAGTACCCCCATTGAAAAATTGAAAAGTTTCATGGAAGTAGTTACAAGGCTCGACGATGCAAAAGTAGATCCGTTAGAGATATAGCAATTAAATTGCCTAGTAAAGGGAAGTCTCAATGAAGTGCGATTTTTTGGAAAAACTATAAAATGAGTAAAACTTGAATGTGCTTTTGACATGTGCATGATTAGAGGACATAGGACTTTATTTTCCATTCATGTTTCATTTTTTACCCTTACCATTACCCATGCTTATTGTCTTTACTTCATATTCTAAGCCACATGTGCTTAATGTCATATTTGCTCCACAAGTCTTAAATTGCCCATTTTTATACTTTTTTACCCATCCAGGGGATTATGTTATGAAATGGAAGTCATATTATGAAGTTATGGTATGGTTTGATATGTTGTGAAGTTATTGTGAAGTTGATGGCAAGAACGTTTAATGGAAAATTTAATGGGTGAAAAGAAAATCCGGTCACCTAGGAGTTAGGTGAATCGACCTTGCTTGCGGAGGATAAAATTCACGCGAGATGGGACACAAGGTGAAGAGTCCAAAGCGCTAAGTATCCGGGGCGATTCATGACACCCATATTTGCGACTCGCGAGAAGGCAGCGTTAAAGTTAGAGAGGTAAAAGCATATAAGTGAAAAAAGCAAAGATCAATATGAGGAAAGGAATGTGGAAATCATAAAGGAGAAAGTGCATTAAAGAATGAAGTTTGGAAATTTCTCCCCGGATTAGCACCACATTGCCAAAGATAGCCCACCACTATACCTTTTACCCATTCTTCACCATTGCGCATAAAAGTCCTCTTGATTATTAATGCTATGTTACCAAATTGTGTTTTTGCATAACCCTCCTTTTGTGCGAGATGTTACTTTTTATTCACATGCATGAATTTGAAGGCACTAGTACCTTTGCAAGGATGGTAATTGATTGTAGGGACATATAAGAATGGATCTACAATGTTGAGAGTTTATGTCCTTCCTCTGAATGACGAATAAGAGTATTGCTTGAGGACAAGCAAGCTTAAGTATGGGGTGTTTTGATGTGCGCATATTTCACCATGTTCAATACTTACATCTTTTTCGTTTTCATGCATATTTTATACTTTCTGGTTGGGACAGTAGTGAATTTGTGTAGTTTGAGTACATTTGCAAGATATAGAGGTCTACAAATGTTTTGATTTAATTTCACAGAAGCATTTTAGAGTAAAGACGAGACAAGACAAAAGAACTCGATCTCGAGCCGAGAGCACTCGACCTCGACAGAGCTACTCGATATCGACCTGAGAACTCGAAATCGACTGAGGAGAAATGATGATGATCGAGCCAAAGCCATGTCGACCACACCAAACCAACTCGACTTGACATCGGTCACTCGATATCGACTGGTTCTGCAGACATGTGAAAAACATGGATTAGGCTATCAATCGCACCCTAGTAGTCTATCTCACATCTTCTTTACCTAGTTTTGCATTACAGGTGTATGCGACGCGCTGATCGCACGCCTGGATTCGAAGGAGTAGACGACCTTGAATGTTATCCCCATCTAAGGTTCCGAGTTCAAAGAATCATGGCAGACAATGAGACCCAGGCTCAGCAGATTGAGCGTCTAAGGAAGTAACTCGAGGACTTTACAACTAGAGAGGCGGCACTACGAGAGCGTGCTGATAGGGAGGGGGAAGCTAGGAGGCAAATTGAAGCCCAAATCAATGCCCTCCCTTATAATGCCAAGCAATATATGCACCATGTGCTCTCAGTGCCTGAATCGGCCATTCTTATCCGTCATTCTAATTTTGAAATTGAACCTAGCTTCTTAACTGAAAGTAGGCGACATCAATTTGTGGGAAAACCGAATGATTGTCCTCTAGAGCATAATTCTATATTCCTCCATTTATGTGATACAATTGTTGATGGACAAAGCCTTGAATACGTGAAACTAAAGGCTTTTTGTTGGTCTCTCGTAGGGAAAGCACTAGCATGGTTGGAGAGCCTAGCCCCTAGATCGCTCCGCACGTGAGATGAAGTCAAAGATGCTTTTCTCAACAAGTTCTTCCCACCATCCAAGACGGCGGTCATACATTAGAAGATCATGGCTTTTAAACAAAAGCCTCATGAAATCCTAGTGTAAGTGTGGGAGCGATTCAAGGAGCTGCTGAGGTCCTACCCTACACATGGGCAACGACCCTACGTCATCCAGGAAATCATCTACAACGCCCTGGACGTAGTTACAAAGGAGAGGATCAACACCTACACCTCCTTTGGGTATCTTGATCTCCTACCACAATAAGCTTGGGATACTATAGAGAGGTTGGTCGAATTTGAAAACACATATGGGACTCCTGTGGCCTCCGACTCAAGGCCTGCCCTATCTATGCCACTCTTTGAGCCATCCAACGAGATTGATATAGACGTCAAAGCGCAATTAATGCAAGATCAACTTAGGAGGCTCCAAAAGCAAGTCAAATTCCTCTATTCCAACCAACCCTACGCCGAATGCAGCTCCGAGAGGCACATCACCACCGCTTGCCCCCACACGGAGCAAGTAGATCTAGCAGAAACTCACCAGGAGGTGCGATACATGAGGAATCCCAACCGCAAGGGGTACCAAAACTGGGGAAATCAACCACCCCAATACTACCCCAGGGATCCTCCACCTTACCAAGCTCTAGGCCATCCGGAGAGAGAGCCACGAAGGGATGATGTCCAACTCATCCTTGATGAGATGAGGAGGAACCATGCGGAGAATAAAGGAGCGCTTAACCATCTTACCGCCCGCATGGGGGAGATGGACACTTGGAAGAAGGGCATTGAGACCCAACTGGGTAAACTAGCGGCCCACATCCCAAAGCTGCCCGGCAAGTTCCCTGGACAACCACAAGAAAATCCTAAGGGGCAAGTCGGGTAGATTGTCGCTATCAACCTAAGGAGTGGATGTCAATTGCACGAGCCATGGAGCGAAGGAGAAGTCACTAAAGACACAATCGATGTCGATACCCTAGTCGATGTCGAGGGCCCTGTCGATGTCAATCACCCAGTCGATGTCGAGCCCACTGCGAAGCACACCACGGAGCCAGAGAGGCACTCGATATCGAATCCCCCAGTCGATATCGACCCTCTACTCAATGTCGACTCCTTTGCAAATCATCAACAGCTTCAGACTCCACCGAGGTTGAACACCAATGTCGATATCGACCACCCTGATGTCGATGTCGATCAGTCCAGAAGCAAGAAATCAACCACCTCATCTCCAAATCTATCTAAAGCACTTCCTTATCCTTCCAAGGCGCTGCAAGATCCAACGGACATAAAATTCATATGCTTCGTGAAGATATTACAAGGTCTCAATCTCACCATCCCACTCACGGAAATGCTAAATGAGATGCTTGCCTACATGAGGTTCCTAAAGGACATATTGTCCAAAAAGAGGTCTATCTTAGAGATCGTCGGCGAATGCAATTCCATTGAGTTCCCTAAAAAGCGCGGTGATCCAAGCAAGTTTGTTGTGATGGTAGGGGTTGGTAAGCATCAATTTAAAGCCCTATGTGATCTTGAGGCTAGTGTTAGTTTGATGCCCCAATCGATATGGCAATAAGTGGGCGTAGGAGCATTAGAGCCCGTCGACATGAAGCTCTACATGGCGGACAACTCCTTCTTGTGACCAATTGGGGTTGTGGATGATGTCCCAGTCAAGGTAGGAAAGTTCTTCATACCCACGGACTTCATCGTGTTGGACATGCTGGAAGATCCAATTGTGCCTATCATCCTTGGTAGGCCATTCTTAGCAATAGCGTATGCCAACATCAATGTGAGGAATGGCACCCTTACATTCACAATCGGCAATGAGGTCGTGGAGTTTTGCTTCAACCCTACAATGAGTGAAACAAAGCAGCTAGAACAAGTTGCCCTCTCACCTGTAAAGGAGAAGCTTCGTAAATTTTTGTTGGCGAAGACGAAAACTGCAAAGAGAGTCAAAATCGACCAGATCACTAGAAATAGACTACTATGACTCGATATCGAGTGACACAGATGATCCACCGAGTTGTCAGGGGCTCAGGTATGGGTTCCCTGACGTCGACATCGACCAGTCGACATCGACTTTTGCACTCGAGATCAACATCCCTCTGTCGAGATCGACTGATCCTCAGTCCGAAGATCTTTGTTTCGGGCATGAAAGGGTAAGCTCAGGTTTGATCCCTAACCCTCATCTATCCATTACTGATAATTCAACTAATGGGAGGGTCAAAGCTCCATGGTTTGCCCATATTTCAAAAGTTAGGTCAAGAAAGAGAAGGAAAGCACCAAACAAATAACCTAACTAAGATGAAGCCTTGGTTGCCGAGCTTAGCTACTATCAAAAGGACCTAAATGATCCAAGAGAAGGCACAAGCTTGAAGGGTCCCTACCTCAAAAGGAGCATGAAGCATTGAAGAAGAAGTCGGCCTAGCGACTCAAAAATCTAGAGCGTGTACATAAACTTTAATTTTTCCACATAGATGGTTTTTAGGGTTTCAAATTTTGGATTTCGATTGAGAAACTTTGATATAACGTGCCTTTATTATTATCTAACAAGAATTTCATGTTACAAATCAAGAAAAGAATGATGAAGAAGAAAAGAATCTACTGCAGAGGCACTCGAAATCGACTAGGCCAGTCGAAATCGACTGCCTAGGGTGGAGCCATCTCCTGGAGTCGACATCAATGACTCAGGAGCCAAAGAAAGCACTCGATATCGAGTAGGCCACTCGAATTCGACCACATCCTGGCGACCCTAGACTTCAAGTTCCTCCCCGACATAGATAGATGCAGTCGACATAGACCACCTGACTCGACATCGACTTCTAGCATCGACCTAACCTGAAATCGACCTAAATTCGTGGGTTTCTCTGTGAGTTTCTCTCTACCCTTGTTTTTCTTTTAATATAGTGAGGACACTGTATATTTTAAGTATGGGGTGGGGATGAAAAAGGTCTTATGGTCAAAACTTGGCTTTCTTTTATTTTTCTGCATTGCATTCATGTTTAAGTTTATGTTCTTAGTTCTTTCTTTCATAAAAATGCAAAAATCCAAAAAAATTAGAAAATGTCAAAAAGAACAAAAAATGCATATTTAGCTTTTTAAGTTTGTTTTTAAACCCTAATTAGATGTCCTATGATGAAAACTCAATAGCTGACTTGATCATGTAAATCATATGGCATATTTGGATGGTTTAGCCTAAGTCCTTAAGATTGTTTTTATGTAGATTGTGAACTTGTGATGAAATTGAGCACATATGATCCTAGGCTAAAAAGCAAAACTAATAAAATTGTCCTGGTGAGAATTTTGGCCTATAAGGAGAACATTAAAAATCCCTCTGCTTTCTTGAGTGTATTTACTCTCCCTATGCATCTCTAAATGTTGTGATAGTTTTTCAAAGCCAATACATATATATGTTTATGTTTATGAGAATTAAATGATGGAGGCATCTTTTAAGCAATTTTTATCCTCTCTTTACCTACCCTGCATTATCTCTGCTTGAAGCCGAAACATTAGCCTGAGCCTTATATTGCAAACTCCACAAAATTATCCCTTGCCGAATTGAACCTGACCCCCATTTAGGAATTGAGACTTAGATTGGTTAGAATAATGCACTGTGGAAAGAAAGTGCATATTGTTTAGTTTTGAGCAAAAAAAATTTATGGGTTGGTACATATTAGCATCTTGTCACATATTGTAAAACGATTTTAGGCTCACCATATAAATGCACATTTATTTATTTATATATTTTCGTTCACAAAAAAAAGTTATATTATATTAGTGCATGAGCCAATTATTCCTTACTGCTTTTATTTCATACAAGATTTATATTTTTGAGAGGCATATTAGGGTTTGAAAGAAGTTTGATGAGCATTATTGAAAGTAAGTTTGGAAAGTGCATTATTTTGGGAGATATGGTTTGGATGAGTTGTGTAAAAGTTTAGGAGTCCTGATTCCCGAATTTTATAAACACCACATCGCCAAATAATTCCATACCCTTTATTTCCTACCAAGCCCCATTACAACCCCGTCGAATGGAGTCTTCTTTGAAGTCTTCCATTGAGCGAAAGTCCTCCTGATGGTTCTTATTGCATCTACATAATTGGTTGCGAAGTGGATTATTATAAATTGCAATGCTTATGAGTTTTTATATGGAATTGAGTTGAGAGTTAATCTTCATAGCCTAAACACATGAGAGTTGAGTGCAAACACATTATCCCTGTGAGGTTGGATTAAAATTGCATATGCCTATGGATCCCTTATATATATATATATATATATGACGACGTTAAATTCGCTTGCTTTGCTTTGCTACCATTCATGATGTTGTTGTTGACAAGGGCGAAGACTTGAAGGTTGTGTTGTAGGTGTTGGTTATTACTTGGATATTGCTTGAGGACAAGCAAGTCTAAGTATGGGGTATTTTGATGTACATATTCGTACCCTTTTTATTTACATGTTTTGACTTCATATTCCATTCGATTCCTAAAGTAAAGGTGAAAAATAATGTAAATTTGTGTAGAATGAGCTAACGTGCAAGAAATATAGTTTGCACAAGTTTTGGTCTAAATATATAGGAATTGAAGTGGAATCGGAGTCAAAACGAAGAAGCCAAGTAAAGCTTAAAAGAGGTCGATATCGACCAAATAGGTCGAAATCGACTGACGCACTCGACGTAGAACTGAGCGTCGAGACAGACCACACAGACCCACATTGAAGACCACTCGAGATCGAGTGATTGTGTCGACATCGACATTCCCCTAGAGATTGAATGAGATGGAATCTGTCGAGCCAAAACGAAGACCTCGATATCGACTGACTTGGTCGATATTGACTGAAATTTCACAAGGATTGCACGCGCTTCTAGGACGCGGATTTGAACATCTATTATATGAGCCACGGTTTATCCTTTCCTATTTAGATAGAATATGTCTTAAGGGTAGTTTTCTTTTTATCCTAAGATATTTATTAGTTATTTAGATATTTACTTAAATAAAGATTTGTCCTAGTTGTTTGGGATAAATTTTAGATAGAAGATTAGATCTACTTTCCTTGGCTAGGAAAGATTAGTAGGCTATAAATAAAGCCCTAGGGGGCTGGTTTTTATTCATTCTAGAATACAACCACAATAGCTAGAGAAGTAGAGAGTAGAGAGAAGCTTTAGGGTTTGGCATTTACGAAAGCCGATGTTGGATTGTAAAGTTTCGAAGGTTTTAATAATGGAAGTTCTTTCCTTTCAATCAATGGTGTCTATTGCAATGAGGTGCGAGTAGTTTCCCAAAGCTTCTAGGGTCGGGGTGAGCCCGACGTTAGCCATGCATCTTTGAGGTAAGTATTTGATGTTGATATCGTTGTGTCTATATCATCTCCTACGATTCTATCTTTAGTCCTTATCACAAGAAAAGGGATTCATGCTAACAACTTGAGTTATAAACATAACATTGGTAGAGACAATTAGGTTTATTTGCAAGAGTATTCCTAACCGTTGGTGTACGGCGAAAGCTTGTCCCTCGGGTGAGATAGCGCAATTGTCCATCTTATTTGCCTTATTGCATGCATTGGTTAACGTTGTGGTAAACCCTAGCCCTAGGAGTTGCCTTTTATATATTTTATTCAATCTTAAAAATCTGTCCATTTTCTGTTCATCCTTCTTCTCCATCCTATTCGTCTTCGGGCCTCTTCGCCAACATCTAACGTTACTGCAGGACCACTCAATTTCGACCAACTAGGTCGATATCGACCGCTTTGCCCTACGTCGACGGTTTTCTATGTCAGCGTCCATCTTCCTGCTTTTGAGAGAGATTGATATCGAGTGCATTACTCGATATCGATTACCCTGTGTCGACTGGCACTATTTTGAGCCAGGTTGACGTCTATTGCTGACATTGATATCGACCACCCAAATCGATATCGACTGCTTGTTTTTGTCTCAGTAGGTTTTCTGTTGCAGTAGAAATCGACAGCCCTGGTTGACGTCGAGTCCACAACTCGAGATTGACGCTTCTGGTCGATCAAAGACGTGAGCTTTCTGAGACTATCTAGGATCCCACTGACACGATTCCTCGTGGATTGATCCTTACTACCATTCTACTACAGAGGGAGGAAGTCTTGTAATTATTTGCATAGGCGAGGATTCGGTTTGCATCTACATTTCATATTTGTTTAAACTCGATTTCCTCTTCTTAACACCTGGGCTTTGGTCAATATCGAGTAGCTTGCTAGATATCGAGTGTTCTGTTGCGCTTCTAAGTCATTGATATCGACTCCCGGAGATGGCTCGACCCTTAGGTAGTCGATTTGGACTGGCCTAGTCGATTTCGAGTGGCTTTGCAGAAGCTTCGTTCCTTCTTCGTCATTCCTTTTGCTTTGTAACCTGAAATTCTTGTTAGATAATAATAAAGCCACGATATACCAAAGTTTCAGACACCAAAATCCAAAACCTAAAAACCATCTATGCGAAAATATTTAAAATTTTATGTACAAGCTGTAGATTTTATAGTCGCTAGGCCGACTTCTTCCGTGCTTCTATCCCAGTTGGCACGTGTAGGGATCATATCGCTCTCATGTCCTCTTCAGGGCCTTCAAGCTCTACTTTGAACACCGTCCCTTTCTTGTCCTTGAGTTCCAACCTTCTTGGATACACTTTGTGGATCGCCATTAAGCTTTCTTTCCTTCCATCCTTCCTTTTGCATCCCAGGGCGTTGCATTGCTCCATAAGCACCTTGTCGCATGCCTTGTATTCACTTATTGGCTTACCTATCATGTTAGTAAGGCATACAAACAAGGATACTCACTTCAAAGGGATGTTAGAATTATGCTTTAAGGGTGGAGGGTCTTTACTTGGACTTACCTTCGAGTCCGTTTTGCTCCGAGGGATCACTCGACGTCGAGTAAGGGTGGAGGGTCTTTACCTGGGCCTTACAAAGTTATTATCGGCCATGTAGAGTTTCATATCAACTGGCTTCAAGGCTCCAATGTTGACCTTTGACCAGATGGACAAAGGCATGAGGCTCACGCTAGCCCCTAGGTCGCACAAAGCCTTATAGCGATGTTGGCCAAGCCCAATGGTAATGGCGAATCTACCAGGATCACTCCTCTTCTCCGTGTTGCCCACCTTGCTACACTTCTCTGTGATCTCAGCAATTGATCGTTTCTTGCTTAGGATATCTTTAAGGAATCGGACGTAGGATGGCATCTCATGAAGGGCCACCGTGAATGGTATAGTGACATTGAGGCCTTGGAGAACCTTCATAAAGCTTTGGAACTTCGCGTCCGCAGGATCCCTTGAAGATTTGGAGGGATAAGGCAATGGCTTCTTCTTTGGCGGAGCGGGTTTGGCCCGAGGTGGTGCTGATGAAGGGTCGACATCGACTGGGGGTGTCGATATCAACTGCAGTGGTCGATCATGGGGGCGCCTGGATAGGGTCGACATTGAGTGGGTCAGTCGATATTGACTGGGGGTGTCGATATCGACCGGCTCTCTAGTGATTTTCTCCGCAGGCTCCGTTTCTCCGACATTGATTCGTATCTCCTTGCCATTGCTTAAGAGAATTGTGGCAATGTGGCCCGATGGCTGCCCCTTTGGATTAGCCTGTGGTTGGCCACGGAGCCCTCCGGGTTGTCGTGGAATAGATGCTGCCAATTGACCCAGTTGGGTCTCAACGCCTTTCCTCTATATGTCAATTTCACCAAGCCTAAAGTTGATGCCATGTAGTGATGTTTGGATGGCATTGTTAGATTGCTTTGTCTCCACTTGGTTCTACCTCATCTCATCTAGGATGAGTTGTAGATCATCCCTCCTTTCTCTCTCAGGATGGCCAGGTGCTCTGTATGGTGGGGGTTGTTGATAACCCCAATTCTCTTGGTTTTCTCCATAGTTGGGCCCCCGCGCATACTTTACTTCATTGTGGGTCTCCGCCAATTGCACTTGCTCTGGGTGGGGACAAGTCGTCGTGTTGTGTTTCTGTGACCCACATTCTAAACAAGCTTGGTTGTTAGTAAGAAACCTGACTTGCTTTTGAAGACGCCTTACCTGGTCTTTCATGAACTGGTCCTTCACCTTAGGATCTACCTCTTTGGAAGGCTCATATAGTGGCATGGATAGGGGTGGCCTAGCATCAAGTGTCGCAGGAGTCCCATAGGTGTTATCGAACTCTACTAGCCTTTCAATCGTATCCCAGGCTTGAGTAGGGTAAGCTCTAGGTAGCGATAGGTGATATAGGTGTTGATTCGCTTGCGTGTTGGCACGTCCAGGACAACAAAGATCATCTCCTGGATGACATATGGTGGTTGCCCATGAGTAGGGCAGGACCTCAGCAAATCCTTGTAGCGCTTCCAGACTTGCGCTAGCGTCTCCCCTGGTCTCTGCTTGTAGGACATGATTTTCTGGCAGATCTGCGTCGTCTTTGATGGTGGAAAGAACTTTTTGAGGAAGATGTCCTTAAGTTCATCCCAGGTGTGGATAGATCATGGCGGTAAGCTCTCCGACCAATGTAGGGCCTTTCCTACAAGAGACCATCGAAAAGCTTTTGGGCCCACATAATTAAGATTGACACCGTCAGCAATGGTGTCGCAAAGATCAATATATGTAGTAATGTGCGCCATAGGGTATTCAGAGCCCTTCCCCTCAAAAGCATGTCTCCTAATCTCCGCAATAAAAGTAGTTTTAATTTCAAAAGCAACATTATGGAGAACAATAAGAGACTTAGGCACCGCCACGGTAGGGTGCGTATATTCCTTTGCATTCTGCGGGATATGGTGTAGTTGCTCTTGGGCTTCTCGGCGAGCTTGGTCTTCTTGTTCATAGCGAGCGTCCATTCTTTGCTGCGCTTGAGCATGTTGGTCGCACTCGATATTGAGCTCCTCAATTTGCTTTCTAAGCCTTTCGAGCTCCTGTTGCATCGTTTCCTCGTTGGCCATGATCCTCTTAGCTCTTTCTTGTAGACGAAGAAAGTGTTCCGGACCGTCTAAAGCTGTGAACTCAGGGGTGCGATCAACACATCGTATACACTTTCAAGAAAACACTAGGAAAAGAAGTAAGATAGACTAAACAGGGCGCGATTGATAGCCTCCCCGGCAAGGGCGCCAAAATTTGATGTAGGAGGAAATCAAGTCTAATAAATAATAAGTAAATTTCAAACCGAATCCTAGTCCACGCAAATAAAATATAAGACTTCCTCCCGCTGTAGTGTAAGAGAATCAAGATCGATCCACGAGGAGGTGGGTCAGCTATGCTTGGATAGTCTCTAAAGCTTCTGCGCAAATCGACCAGTAGCCTCGATATCGAGTTGGGAAGTCGATATCGACAGGGGCGGTCGATTCCTAGTGAGTGACGTCGATCTGTGAAGAACCTGTGAAGAAGAGAAAACAACAGAGGAACTCGATATCGACTAAAATGGTCGAAATTGAGTGGTCAGAAGCAACTCTCAACAGAGTCTCTGCACTTCCGGCGTCCAGCAACTGGTCGATCTAGAGTAGGTCTGTCAACTAGAACACCTGCAAAATAGCTAAGTACAATAGAATAAACATGGTTGATATCGACTATAGCGGTTGATATCAAGCAATAGTGAAAGTGGTCGACATAGAAGACCGTCGACTTGAATTAGCGCAGAACAATAACTCAATCGATATCGACTGTAGTGGTCAATATCGAGTACCTATGTAGACTGTAAAGGTTTGTTAACAAGAGAGGTCGACCGAAATAAGGATGATGGGAGACGTGATGATCAAAAAATTTAAGAGAGTTTGTTTAGTTCACAAGCACACAAAAACTCAGATTTTCAGGGGTTTAAAATTCAATCATAAAAAGCCTTCCAAAGCTAGTGTTTACCACGACAACCACCATATAAGCAAATTCAGCAAATCATCAAAGAATCATGCTTTATCAATCAAGGAACAAATTTTCACATATTTCAACAATATAGATCAATCAATCTCATGATAAATTAACCTAATCGTTATTTTACCTTTTTCATAATTAGGAATTATAATCTTTCAAATAAGCCCCTAATTACTATCCATATTCTTGAACATGAATTCCTTAAACTTGCTTTCAAGGGTTAAGCACAAGGTAGAAAATGATAAAAACAGAGAAATATCAATGATTCATTCAACTCACAAACATGCTTATCATCGGGCTCACCACAACACTAAAAGAAAAGCGACCACTCGTTCCTGGTAGAAGAAAGATAACTCATATCAAAGAAATAAACAACATGTATTAAAACTGAAATAAAACCTGAACTCTTCACAATCATCATGCTCAAACTCTCGTATGAACGCCAAAAAACTGAAAAGCTTGAATAAAACTCTAATTGTTGTTGTTCTCTATGAATTGGATGATAAAACCGTAGCCTTAGAGACTTAATTTATAGTAAACTAACCTTAATCTCTAAGAATAAAATTTAATCTAACTATGGAAGTTTATCTAATGCTAGAAAAGATAAATACAAAATCTTAAGATAGCAATCCTCAAAGACGCCTGGGCGCCGCCTAGACTCGCCTAGGCGCCACCTACACCCGCCTAGGCACCGCCTAGACCCCACCTAGTCCCGCCTAGCCCCGTCTAGCCCGACTATTATTCAATTTTAGCTTTAATGCACGTGATTAGTCAACTTAGAGTTTTTTTATCCCCTAGGTCGAGATATATTTGTGTTTTAGTCAAACCTATGGTTTTGGATTTTAACAGGTTTAGAGTCGTTAGTCGGACGCGTACTTTTGTGTTTATTTACTTTAATATTAGTTAAGCTCCGCAAATTTGGGTTTATGAGTGATATTATGGATTTTTATTACATTATTTGAATTATTGACATGTGTTATACATTAAAAGATAAGGAAATAATCAAGTTTGTTCTAAGTCCGCCTAGGCGCCGCCTAGGCGCTAGGTGGTCACCTGCCGCCTAGCGACCGCCTAGCGCCTTTTACAACATTCTGTAAGCCTCTGTTGCGCAGAAACCTCTGGTTCATAGCAACTAGGGTGGTCGTTATCGAGGACTTTTAGCTTCAGTCGATGTCGGGTAGACCGGTCGACACTAGGCTCATGTTGAGCACAGAGAACTTTCTTGGATCCTGCTTGGGTGGTCGACATCGAGTACTCTAGTCGATGCTAGGCTTATGTCAACCACAGAGAACTTTATTCTGTTCAGCTCTGATGCTTCATCCTGGTCAACGTTAACCTCTCTCATCGACGTTGACTGGCTTTCTTCGTTCTGGCTTCTTTCTGACTTTGTTTCCTTCCACACTTTGCATGGTTCTTTGTTTAGCTCCTCATTTTCCTCATTTTAGCTCCAGAATGTGTAAAATCACACCATATGCATGTATATCTCCATATCTTGCAATTTATAACCTTCTAAACAATTTCTTGATATTCATGACTTCAAAACATCAAAAAATGATTGATTTATGACTAATAATGTGCAGCAAAACATGAACAAAACCATGGTCATCAGCGACACCTCGGGCACGTGTTTTGAGGGTTTATGTGATGTTGATGCTGAGTTTGAGACACTATTTTCTAGGTTTTTTGTTTTAATTTTTGTTTCTTCTTCTACCCAAATTCTATGTCTTTTGCTTTACTTATCATGAACATGTGTGAGTAGTTTTCCTTTTTCTAGAGTTGGGGTGAGCCTAACGATAGTCTTGTGTGCTGGATGCGATGAGTCTATGAATTGAGAGTCTTTTATCTATCTAAATACCTTTGTGCTTAGTACCTAATAAGAGTTAGGGAAATTCCTTGTTTGCAATCACATGGAAAGAGATAATTATGAATTGGATAGTAATTAGGGTTTTAAAATGTGAGTTTGAATAACCTAATTAAGGTAGGAAAGCTAATTAATTTAATAAAAGTTGATTGGTTGCTTTGCTACGTCGATGCAATGTGACTCTTTATATATAAAAGTGTGATTCATTGTGTTTGCATGCATGATTATCATTATGGTGATCCCTAAACCTTAGAAGCTTCTTATTATTTATTTGAATTTTTAAATTTGCAACTTTACACCCCCAAAATCTATACTTTTCACCTCTTTCCTCTATTTTCACACTTTTCTAAAGCAACTAGACTAGAACCGCTAACTCTCTCCCATCGACGAACTTGACTTCGTGATACTATATCGGGGTCTTGATTATAAATTTATTTATTGATCAAGAATCTTTCTCAATAAATTGGCGATGTTGTCGAGGAGATTTCAATCGTGCCTTGTTTAGTTGATATTAGGGTTTGGGGATAGCCCACCATTTTCTTTTTCTTTTTTTTTGTAAATATTATTTTCTCTTTGTAGTTAGCTTTTATCTTTTCTTTTATAAAAAAAAATTGAATAATAAAAATCCAAAATCCAATATATATATATATATATTGCTTAATTAATTCGATTTGGTTGTTATATAGTGGTTACCTATATGTTGCTTTGAGATTAACGTGTGCAGGTTATTAATGGCTTCAAATATTTGTTTCACAAATGAAGCTTCAATTTGAATTCAAATTAAGTCTAAAGCCAGCACCGTAAATCAGGGGGCAAATCCAAGTGTTACAAGGGCTTATCTCTAAGGAATTCAAACGGCACAAAATCTCATAGTTTGAATTATAAAAGGTCGCACAAACTCAGTGGAAGAGAGATAGATACATCACATCATTCAAGTAAGCACTTCAAAGTCAAAGCAATCATCTTTAAGATGTTATTTAATTTCTATTTTCTCTCCTCGTTGTAATTGCTTTTATCTTTAGTTGACAAAGAAGAAAAAACTCGAGCGATATAGGATAAATCATTCTGGTTATACTAAGATTATCCCTATACTCAAACGTATACACACATTGGTGTGGTTAGGGCTATTATTTCACGAGCGTTTTGGGTTGACTAGATAGTAGCGGGTGAGGCTACGCATTGAGAGGAGAAAGGTTGTTCTTCTAATTTGTATCTAGGACTCTAAGGGATATGAGTTGACTAGATAGAAGCAGGTGAGGCTTCGAGTGTTTAGAAGAAGGAAAGATCTTCTCGACTGTATCTAGGATCCATAAAAAGTGAAATAACAGTGCTTTTGAATCCTACGAGTTAGATAACCCTAGACGGAGACGTAGGCTAGTTTAGAGCCGAACTTCGTTAACAATTCGCGTGTTCATTATATTTTTATTTCCGCACTTACAATTAACGTTTTTATTTTTCGTTCAGCAAAACAGGTTTCTAGAGTCATCTCAAGACCCTTGACAGCCAGTTCAACACCTTGAGATTCATTTCAAGACCCTTGAAGTTCCTTCTACAGAAAGTTTACGAAGATTACCCATACTCTATTCAACCCCCCTTCTATAGTATTTATATTATTGTTATTTACATTACCTACTCCGTTTCTTCAGACATGTCATAACATAACTCAATCCGAAAAATCTGACCCATATGCCCGGTAATTTTACGAGTTTGAACTCTTTATTTTAGATTTGTAAACCAAAATCAACCTGAACCTGAACTATCTGAGGCTTTTAGGGCCAAGATCAAGTGAACCGTTGATCAAAATTAACCCGGTGAGTCAGCACCATGATGCCACGCAGGCACCAGATTGACCCCACACAGATTCGTCATGCAATTGTATTTGTTAAGGTCACTCATAAGTTAAATAACTTATATATTTTATAATCATAGTATGTTTAGAACATTTATTTGTATAAATATGATTGTTTATGCTTAAAATATTAATATAATAACCTTATTATTATTATTATATTTTTAAATTTAATTATAATATTAATATTTAGTTTAATTTAACATATTTATATTACAATTTAATTTTGATATTGTTTTAATATTTTTAAGAAGTCTTTAAATAGTTAAAGTTTTTTTGGGTCGACCTGAACTCGGGACAATCTCGCTTTGGCTCGACCCGAAACGACCGATAACCCGATTGATCCGAAACCCGATTTACCCGTGACCTGAATGACCCGAACCCGATCCGAATGGCGCGATTGACCTAAATCTTCTAAACTATTACAGTTTTTTTATTAATTACAAAATAGGCTCAGAAGTCTTAAATATTACAGATCATCTTGTATTTTTTATATAATTACTGAAAACTACCCAAACTTCCAGGGTTGTATATTTTTTCCCTGTTGAAGTACATAAAGACATTCTAGAAGATGATGTTTAAACATAAATTATGTCAACCCCCGAAGTGGTGATATTATACATAAATATATTATATCAGCCCCCGAAGTAGTGATATTATTCCTCGAAGTGAATCAATATGGAAATCAAATTTGTCTATCTGAGACAATTTAATCAATCTCATCTCTGAAGTGATGAACGATAAATCGCATCGTCGTACCTATGAAATGATAAAATTTCATCCCCGAAGTAATGAAACAATAAATCTCATCTCCGTAGCGACGAACGATGAGTATCCTTTTATTGTATTTTATTTTATTAATTTGTATTCATATATTATATTATACTCCCTCTATTTTCAAATAAATGACTTTTTTAAGTCAAACACGTAATTTCAGACGGCTAAAAATTATATGAAATATTAAAATTAATTTTTTTAATAATATTATACTTATTATTAATAAGTATGAGTTTATCAAAAATAATTATTAAAAATTTAATATTTTATATTATTTTTATCACCTAAAAATATGTGCATGAATAATAAAAAGTCACTTATTTGGAAACAAATGGAGTATTATATAGGTAATGGATCAAATGTAAAATGTTCTTAAGGTGTAAAATTCCTTAGAGTGTAAAATTCTCTAAATGTGTCTAATTATAAGTAAATGGACCTAATTTTTATGGGTAGATAGATAAATGGGTCTTATTTATAAGTAAATGGGTCTAATTTAATTAGCAAAATGTCAACTCCATTATGCCCCCTTGCCCCATGTGTGTACCTTCGTGCCACTATGCCCCCTACTGTACCCCCTTTTCGGGTCAGTTTTTTCTTTTCGCATCAGCACTTTATTTTTTGTGTCGGTACTTTTTGTTGTGCAAATATAACTTGATGTTGTGCACTATAATATTATGTTGTACAAATAAAACTTTATGTTGTGCAAACATAATAATTTCTTTCTTTTTTTTCACGCTAACACTTTTTTTTCGTTTTCATCACTTTTTGTTGTGCAAATATAACTTTATTTTGTGTATGAATAATAATATGAAGTGCAGGAATAAGATTATGAAGTGCACAATTAAGATTATAAAGTGCATAAATAAAATGATAAAGTGTAAGATTAAAATGACGATGTGTACGAATAATAACATGAAGTGCACAATTAAGATTATTGTTAATGTGCATTGAATCATTTTTTTTACCGGTGACGCATCGGGGGGTCCGGAGGGCAGAGCCCCTCGGCGGTGGTCTCGCTGGGGGGTTAGGGGGCAGCGTCACTCCGCCTTTACGATGTTTATTGTAATGTTTATTTTAAACGGGTATATCGTCTATCTATTTTTTACGTATAACAATTTCAAAGAAAGTTTATGATTAAGATTAAAATGTGCATAATCAAGGTTAAAAAGTGCATAACTAGAATTATAATGTGCATGATTAGCAATTTGGAATTGTTGTGTTCTTATCTATTATGTAACCTATGTGGAATTCGAACCCACATCTCTACGCATAAGCACATTGTTCTACCATCTATATAAAATACTAAAGCAGAGGCCGGAAACGGCCTCTGGTGCGATTCGCCTACGTGGAATTTTCTTAATTAAAACGGGATTATTTTTGCTTACGTGTCATATTCTGAATTAAATTGGTATTATTTATTTGGGCCACATCAATTAATAAATCAATATAGTTAGGTAAAAAAAACTTATTTTTTTAGATCAAATAATCTATCCAATATAACCTTATATCTTAATTAGATAAATTTATCTAATATTATATATTTTAATCGTATAATAAAATTGTTAATAATAATATGTTTTAATGTGTATTATATAAACAATCTTATAAAACCTATACATAATAATTAAAAATTTCTCTTTTTATTTTAATGGCTCATAAGGATATTAACCACAAATTAAATTACCATTTATTTTAGTACGTTTTTTTATAATACAACTACATTATACCTTTGCTCAATTTTTTATTATATTTTAAAAAATCTTACGTTTAATTTGAATAGATATAACCTTCCAATTTCAGAAAAATATAAATTAATCATCATTTTATTTATTAAGAAACCGCACAACATGCGGTAAAGTAAAACTAGTTGATTACTAAAGCACAGAAAGCGTCCTAACAAACCAAAATTGCTCGGTTGGAGGACCGCTTTCTCTGAAGACGAAGAGGCTGAACAGGAGAGAAGCGAGAGAGAGAGAGAGAGAGGGCAGAATGTTTTGGGCCAAATTGGACCTTTTTTTTAAGTTAAATTAAGCCCGTGTGTTAATTTCACTAAAAGACAAAGTTTTAGACCTTAAGGAATTTTACACCTTAAGGCCATTTTACACTTTAACCTCTCTCGTATTTTATACTTATATATATAGGGGTGTGTTCCGGTGAAAACCAAAATTGCGGTAAAAACCTGTGAGGACCGGCTTTTTAGCCCGATTCACTAGCTTTATAGCCCGGTTTTGAATAGAACCGATCTATAAAGTCACATATTATAACCCATTCTGAATAAAACCAAGCTATAAAGTCACTAATGTAATTTTCAAACATGAGTTTTCAGCACGGTTTTTAGGTTTAACCGAGATATAAAGTCATGTGTTATTTTAAAACTGGAGTTTTTAGCATGGTTTTTAGGTTGAACTGAGTTGTAAAGTCACTTTGTAATTGAGGTTTTTAGCACAGGTTTCAAATAACCAAGCTATAAAGTAGTCCTCACAGTTTTTACCACAATTTGAGGTTTTCACCGGAGTCAATCCCTATATATATATATATATATTTCCATTCTTTGTCTCTGGAAGTAGACAAATATTAGCTCCTGAAGTAGATTAACATTATCTCTCGAAGTAGATATAAATTGTTAACTTTGCATATCATCCCCAAAAGTGATACTTTATCTTCTTAAGTAGATTAAAGTAAATACAACTTATATATCACTCTATAAGTGATCTCTTGAAGAAGATGAAATTCTTATTTTGAATCAAGTAAAATCGATCTCTAAATGTAGACCATAAATCTCACATCAGAGCTGATGTATGGGAGAATTAATTATAAAAATATATAAAATATAAACCAAGTACTCAACCCTAGCATCTCAAATAAATTCAAGAAGACTCCCCCGTTGTGGAAGGGTCAGGATCGATCCAGGAGGAAGCGTGTCAGTGGATCCGAAGTAGTTCGCGCAAACGTTCTGCAGAAGTTGACCAAAAGCTCTCGACGTCGACCATTTTTTGTTCGATCTCGACCAAAGCAGTCATTCTCGAGTGGTGTTTTCTGCACAGACAGAAGGCAAAGCAATCGACGTCGACTCAGGCAGTCAATGTCGAGTTAGTTCTAGAAGTTGATCGACACAGAAAACCATCGATCGATCAAAGGCAGCCAATGTCGACCTCTTCAGTCGATATCGACCACTCCAACAGAAGCTAAAAATGTCGTCAAAGATGGCTGAAGGACGTAGGATGAATAAGAAGCTTTGAACAGAAAATTTAGAAGTTTAAAGTATGATTAAGAAGGATAAAATATAATAAAAAGAACTCTTAAGCCTCGGGATCACCACAACGTTAACCACACATGCATAAGATAAGGTAAGACGGACAATTATGCTATCACATCAAAGGGTCATGCTTTCGTCGTACAACAATAAATAGGAATATTCTCAAAAATAAACCTAATTATCTCAACCGATTTTATGTTTATGATCCAAGTTGCTAGCATGAATTCCTTTTCTTTCGATAAGGGCTAAACATAAAAAGGTAGGAGATGATCAAGACATAACAAATATCAACATCAAACTTACCTCAAGCATGCATGGCTAACGCCGGGCTCACCCCGACCCTAAGAGAAAAGCTCCTACTCACTCGTGGTAGAAGAGAACATGCTTGAATGAAAGAAACAAACTTGCAATGAAAGAACAAACTTTGAAGTCTTCATAATCCCGACATCGGCTATCGCAAACGCCAAAACCCTAAAGCTTCTCAAACTAAAACCTAAACTGAATTGTTGTTGTGTTTCTTATCGTTGTGATTGAATTGTGGATGATTCCTAAAGCCAGCCCCCAAAGGCTTTATTTATAGCTAACCACTCCTAGCTACCCTAGGAGAGGTAATCCTAATCCTAGTGAAATTGGTTTATCTAAATGTCTATCAAATAATAAAAAAGATATAAACTTAATAAGAAAATAAACTATATCCCTAGGGTAGATAGGAAATACTCATAAGGATTAAATCGAACTAGAAAAGATATAAAAACGTGGCCAATTAATCTTCTCCACAAACTCGGATTGCTCGAACGCGTCTGTTACTGTCATCAGGTGTTCGTTTAGGGGAGGTGCGATTCAAATATTCAAATATATATCTCAACTACGCTAACTCCCTGTTCAAGCAAATAAATACAAGAATCCCTCTCGATGCAGTGGTAGGGTAATTCAGGATCGAATCCACGAGGAGGTATGTCAGCGCTTCCTTTGTTGTAATCACGATCAAGCTTTCGACCTCAGGAGACACTCGATATCGAGGTGTCTGGTCGATATCGACCTCAGTTCTGGTCGATTTCCAGCAAATTTCCCACAGAAGACAAAAGCAAACATAGTCGACGTCGAGATGGACCTCGATATCGATGTTAGTGCTCGATATCGACCTTACCAGTCGATTTCGATGTCTGTAACAAAAACTGTAAAGCCTAACCTATTGTCAGAAAAGTAGTCCGAAGAACTTAGAATGGTAAAGGAAAGATGGACAGAAATCAAAAATTAAACTTTTTATGAAATTCAATTAACTAAAAGCTTCCAAAGTCGAGGATTAACGCCACAACGATTACAATGCAAGTATGATGCTAAAGTTATGAAATTTAATGTCTTTCCGTCAAAAAACTTTCGTTACCAACACTTAGGTGATTAGAGGCTCTCGCAAAATTCCTAAGAGTTACTATCCAATTCATGAAAAATCCAAGTTCACAATATGATTGGCTTTCACTTCAATAATGCAAATAATGAATCTCCCTAACTTTCGCAAAGTATCATGCATAGGATAGAAGATGAAATCGCATAAAAATCATACCTTTGATGCACTTACTCTACATTGCTATCGTCGGGCTCACTCCGACCCTAGAAGTGGGTTGACTACTCGCGCTTCATCGTTGAACTCATCATCATCATGTAAAAGAAAACTACTTTGATTAAACTAAAGAGAAAGTTACAACCGAACCAAGCCAAATCTTCGCTCTCGCTTCACACCCAACCTCACTCGGCTCTCCTCTCTCTCTAACTCGCTATTCTCTATGTAAAACTGAAATTCTCTGCGTGCTTGGATGATTAAACTCAGCCCTAACGGCCTCTAGATATAGATCTCAAATCTTGCTAGCCAAGGATTCGAAAACCTATCTTTATTCTCTAAGATAAAACTTAAATAAGGTAAAAACTAAAAATTCCATGGTAAAACAACTAAAGTGATAAGTCTGGCATTGAAGATAAAAGATCTCGACTTTTGGATAGACGTGCAAGCTTTGGATAGAATTCTATCAAAATCTGAGTCGGACTTCTTCTGTTGGCAACATCGATATCGAGGATGGACATCGATATCGTTTTCCTTTTTAACTCTATCTCGAGCACTCCTTCTTCTCCTCGGAATGGCACTCGACCTCTATCATTTAGCTTGATCTAGGCCACTCGATATCGACCATCAGACATCGATATCGACCTTGTCTATGTCGACATGCTCTGTTCTTCTCTGCTCGATTTCTGCCTGCTCTGCTGCACTCGATGTCGAGGTTCATAGTCGATTTCGACCTCTTCAGAAGACTTCGAGTTCTTTTTCCACTCTTCCAAATCTGTCCATTTTCGACTTGTTTTCTATGAAATCACATAGAAACTCGTGCAGACCCATATATTTGACAATAATGCATAAACTACACTAATCTCATGTATTCCCACTAATATGCAATGCAAATGACGATAAAAATGGACTTAAATGTGCATAGAAAATATGGCTATTTGCGCGCACATCAAACACCCCATACTTAAGCTTGCTTGTCCCCAAGCAATACTTTTAATGGTCATTCAGGGGAAGAAAGTAAACCCTCAACATCATAGATTCATTTTTCATATGTCCCTACAATCAATTGCCATCCTCGATAAGGTCCTTATGTCAACCAAATCCATGCATGTGCAATAAAGCAATTTCATGCTCATAAAAGGAGGTTTATATGCATAAAACAATTTCAGCGACATAGCAGTAATAATCAAGAGGACTTTTGCAAGCTATAGAGAAGTAGATTGGTAAAAGGCTAAAGGTGGGCTAATATTTGGCCATGTGGTGTTAAAGCCGGGGAAATATACTTACTTTCCAAAATATTCATTCCACATTCCTTCTTCATCATGTTTCTCACCTTTCACTCATCGCTCAATGCTTTTTTCCACTATAATGCTTTTACCTCTCTAACCTTAGCACTGCCTTCTCGCGAGTCACAAACATGGGTGTCATGAATAGCCCCGGATACTTAGTACATCGGACTCCTCACCTTGTGTCCCATCTCGCTGAACTAACATCTCAACGAGCAGGGTCGACCTACCTTTATCTCCTGAGGTGATCGAATTTTTTCTCACTCGTTAAATTTTCCATAATTCAAATTTTTCTTTCATTCCTGCAAACAACTTCATAAATATGCACAAACTCCATATAACAACTCCAAAGATGACATCCATTCTCAAACTTGTCCCCGGATAGGGTATAAGGTATAAAAATGGGCAATATATAATATATGTGGAGCAATAATGATAATGATATAGTAAGGCTCATATATGGCTTGTGACTTTTGCAAATATACATAGGTAAGGCTAGGATATGAACTTTTGTGTAAGCATATGTATGGAAATTATAAAGTCCTCCATCATCTTATCATGCACATGTCAAAAGCAACTTCAAGTTTTTACCCTCTTTCATGTTTTTCTGTTTTTTTTTTTTTTTTGCACTTCATTGGGACTTCCCTTAACTAGGCAATTTCATGTTATATCTCTAATGAATCTAATTTTGCATCATAGAGCTCTTTTTTATACTTCCATGACTCTTTCTTTATTTCACAATTTTTTATGGGGGTCATAATTTTATTTTATTTTTATTTTTTTTTCGAAACACAAACTATGTACGCAATGCTTAATGATAAATATGCTTAACTATGTTAACTAAGTATGAATAATATACAGGAACATGTACTAAAGTATGCAATAACTTATGAAAAATTTCAAAATATGCTAAAAAATGCAAGTAAGCCTTTCCCCCACCCCATACTTAAAGATTACAGTGTCCTCACTGTATTAGAACTAGGGTTAAGAAAGCAACTTACTAAAATGTCACAAATTTTAGGAGTCGAAGAAGACTGCAGTGATGGTCGATATCGACCTTTAACATCGAAATCGACTGATTGTTTTTCTCTCCTTCTTTCCTGCAACTTGTTAGAAAAATAAAAACAAAACAAAACAATAATAATGTAAAGTGTCTCAAAACAAAACCAAAAGATTGTCTGATGTGCGCGCAAATTACCATATTTTCTATGCTCATATAAGTCCATTTTATCGTCTTTTGCATGCATATTAGTGGGAAAACATGGGATTAGTGTAGTTTACACTTTAATATCAAATATATGGGTCTGCACGAGTTTCTATGTGATTTCGCAGAAAACAGGATAAAAATGTACAGATTTGGAAGAGCGGAAAAAGAACTCGAAGTCTTCTGAAGAGGTCAAAATCGACTGGAGACCTCGACATCGAGTACAACAGAGGCATAGGAATCGAGCAAGAAATGAAGCAGAGCATGTCGACACAGAGAGGTCGATATCGAGGATTGAAGGTCAATATCGAGTGCCCAGATCGAGCTAAATGGTAAAAGTCGAGTGCCAATCCGAGTAGAAGAAGGAGAGCTCGAGATAAAGTTTCATAGAGGTCGATATCAATGTTCATGGTCGATATCGAGGTTGCCCAGAAAGATAAATCCGACTCAAATTTTGATAGAATTCTATCCGAAGCTTGCACGTCTATCCAAAAGTCAAGATTTCTTATCTTCAACATCAGAGATATTATATGAGCTGATTTACCATAGAATTTTTAGTTTTCACTTTATTTAAGTTTTATCTTAGAGAATAAAGATAAAGTTTCGAGTCATTGGATAGCAAAGTTCGATATCTATATCTAGAGGCCATTAGGGCTGAGTTTAGGCATCCAATTTCAGGGATTCAAACACATACACACGCAGAGAATTAGTGGAGAGAGAGAGAGAGAGAGAGAGAGAAGGCCGAGTGAGTTGGAGAGAAGCGAGAGCGGAGATTTGGCTTGTTCGGTTGTAATTTCTTTCTTTTGCAATTTCAAAGTAGTTTTCTTTCAATGATGATGATGAGTTGCATGATGAGAAGTGAGTAGTCAACCCACTTCTAGGGTCGGGGTGAGCCCGACGATAGCAATGTAGGGTAAGTGCATCAAAGGTATGACTTTTATGCGATTCCGTCTTCTATCCTATGCATGATCCTTTGCGAAAGTTAGGGAGATTCATTATTTGCATTATTGAAGCGAAAGCCACTCATATTGTGAACTTGAATTGCTCATGAATTGGATAGTAACTCTTAGGAACTATGCAAGGGCCTCTAATCACCTAAGTGTTGATAACGAAAGTTATTTGACGGAAAGGCATTAAATTTCATAACTTTAGCATAAAACTTGCATTGTTATGGTTGTGGCATGAAACCCCGACTTTGGAAGCTTTTAATTAATTGAATCCATATAAAAGTTTTAGTTTTGTTTCTGATCATCCTTCTTTACCATTCTACTTTCTTCGAACTCTTTTCCGACAATTGGTTACGAATTACAGTTTCTGTGACAAACATCGGAATCTACTATAAAGGTCGATATCGAGGTCTAACGTCGATATCGAGTTCTTTGCTCGACGTCGACTTTGCTGCTTTTGTCTTTTGCATGAACTCTACTGGAAATCGACCAAAACTGAGGTCGATATCAACCCGACACATCGATATCGAGTGTCTTCTGAGGTCGAAAGCTTTGATCGTGATCGCAACAAGGGAAGCGCTGACATACCTCCTCGTGGATTCGATCCTGAATTACCCTACTACTACATTGGGAGGGATTCTTGTATTATTTGTTTGGGACAGGGAGTAGTCTAGTGAGAATAATTTATTTGAATATTTGAATCCCACACCTCCCACTAACAACAAATTGGCACCGTTGCTGGGGAGGCAAACAATCGCCATCTAAGTTTTCTCACGATCTTTTTAGAGTGTATTTTGTAGGTTTATGCAACGTTCTGATCGCGGGCCTATCCTAGAACCAATCAACGAGCCTGAACGTTTCTACCATCTTCGCAATAAAGCAATTCGCATCATAGCTGACAACGAGACGTAGGCTGAGACTATAGAGCGGTTGAGGAAGGAGATCGAGGACCACAATGCTACAATTGCTGCTGAGAGGGCCGCCGCTGCTGCAGAGCGAGCCCGTGCTGATAGGGAGGAGGAGGCGTGCCGACAAGCCCAAGAGCGGCTCAATCAGTATCCACAGATGACGATGCAATACATGCATCCACTGCTTCATGTTCCTGAATCCGCTATTTTAATTCCTCACTCCAATTATGAAATTAAAATTAACTTCCTTTCTGAATTAAAAGAAATACTTTTGAAGGAAGACCTAATGAATGCCCTCTGCAACACATCTCTACTTTTATGGATTTATGTGAAACAGTTGCTGATGGAATAAATTTAGAGTATGTGAGACTGAAATCTTTTCGATGGTCTTTGGCAGGGAAGGCATTATAATGGCTTGAGAGTTTGGCTCCACGCTTGCTAAGGACATGGGCGGAGGTGAAGGATTCATTCCTGAATAAGTTCATTCCACCTTCTAAAACGGCGATGCTGAGGCAAAGGATCACGACTTTCAAACAAAACCCAGGTGAAACACTAGCACAGGCGTGGGAGCGATTTAAGGACTTGCTGAGATCATGCCCGACGCATGGGCAACTACCATACGTCATCCAGGAGATATTCTACAATGCCCTTGATGCGCCAAATAAGGAGAGGATCAATTCATATACCTCCTATCGGTACATTAAGCTTACACCAACGGAGGCCTGGGAGACCATTGAGAGGCTCGTGAACTTTGATAACACTTATGGGACTGCTGCGGCCTATGATTCAAGGCCTGTCCCATCAATGCCACTATATGAGCCTCCAAGGGAGATAGATTCTGATGTGCGGCAATAATTCCACAACGACCAGACGCGCCGCCTTCAAAAGCAAGTCAGGTTCCTGAGCAACAATCAAACTTGTCAGGAGTGTGGCTCAACAAGGCATAACACTAGTGCCTGTCTACATACTGAGCAAGTATCCATGGCGGAAAAATATGAGGAGGTCAAGTGGACGAAAGGCTCCTATGGAGGAGGCAATCAACAATATTGGGGCGATCAAAGGTTCTATCAACAAAGGGATCCCCCACCATATAGAGCACCAGGGCACCCTGAGCGGGAGACAAGGAAGGATGACCTGCAAATCATTCTTGATGAGATGCGGAGGAACCATGCTGAGTTCAAACAAGCCAACAACTCCGTCCATACTCAGCTGCAGGGCATCAATTCTAGACTTGGGGAGATCGATGTTTGGAAGCGCAACATGGAGATTCAAATGAGTCAATTGGCGGAGGCAATACCCAAAGCGTCAGGATCATTCCCTGGATCCACTGTGCCCAACCCAAAGGGCAAAACCACTGGACACATTGTGGTAGTAAACCTAAGGAGTGGGCGTCAATTACAAATGCCCCAGCAAAAAACGGAGGAAAAGGAGCCAGAACAGACATCGATATCGACCCCCCCCCCCCCCGTCGATATCGACCAAGGTGACGTCGATGTCGACCTTCCAGTCGATGTCAACCCTGATGCTGCGTCACCACAGAAATCGACTCCTCCAGTCGATTTCGACCCTACTGATGTCGATTTCGACCTCACTACATCTGCGGGAAAGAAGAAGGTGTTGCCATTCCCAACTAGAAAGATGATTAAGGACCCAGCGGAAAAGAAGTTCCAGCGGTTCGTGAAGATGATCCAGGGACTTAATGTCTCTATACCATTCACAAAGGCACTTCATGAGATGTCATCCTATGTAAGGTTCCTTAAGGACATCTTTGGTAAGAAGCGATCGCTTTTTGAGATCGTAGATGAGTGCAATAGGTTGGAGCTACCACAAAAGCGGGCGGACCCAGGTAACTTTTCTATCGCTATAGGTTTAGCTCAATTCAAATTTAATGCTTTAGTTGACTTAGGCGCTAGCGTTAGCATGATGCCACTAACCATATGGCACAAGGTAAAGATAGGTCCTCTAGAGCCCCTGGATGCAAGGTTATACATGGCCAACAATACGGTGGTGATTCCAACTGGGATAGTGACAGATATGCCAGTACAAGTAGGTAAATTCTTTGTCCCTGCTGATTTCCTAGTTGTTGATATAGCGGAGGACCCTGCTTATCTCATTATTTTAGGTAGGCCATTCCTAGCAACCGTCGATGCCAACATTAGCGTGAAGAAAGGATTGCTCTCATTCACAATTAGTGATGAGGTGATAGAGTATGCCTTCAACAAGACGGTGAATAATCAAGGGCCAATGGAGATAAAAGCCATCAATGGTGTCTGCATTGCATGTGGAGAAGCCAAAGTAAGGAGCATGACACCAACAGAGCTAGAAAAGAGGGCCATAGAAGCCCAAGTGGAGGAAGTTGTGGCAATCTTGAACGAAGGGGCCCAACAGAACATCGAAATCGACCCAGGTAAGTCGATATCAACTAATAATGTTCAAGATTATGTGCCAGGTCATAAGTATGGGGTCGACGAAGGAAAAGAGGGAACATCGAAATCGGGGTCTAAGGTCGATATCGACCATGCCCTAGTGACGAAATCGACCACCATCGGCACTGAGAAGGGAGGAACAGAGACCTCGATATCGATCTCTAAGGGTCGAAATCGACCTGGTCATATCGAGCCGAAACTCTCCAAATCGACTGATCCTCCAGGAGTACAACAGAGGTCGATATCGACCTCTGAACATCGACATCGACCTGAGCCACAAACAGATAAGAAGGCAAGTCAAGGTACGGATTCCTCCTGTTCCATTACAATTAAATATTTATCATTATTTGGAAGAGGTGTGCCTTGGCATGTGCGCTTATGTAGGGTATCCGATGATTCGAGCCAATATGAGATAGGAGACAAAGTTTATGTTGCCAAATCCAAGGACCATTGGTTCCCTACGAGGTTTAAAGATAAGAATTTGGGACCATTCATGGTAAATCAAATCCATCCAGGCGGAATGCAGCTGCGTGATAAGGAGGGAGTCTGATTTGAGGCCCAAGCCACATGGGCTCTGCAGATGCCGCCTTGAGAAGCGCAAAGGAAGAAGTCGGCCTAGCGACTTAAAAGTCTAGAGCATGTAACAAATACTTAGTTTTGATTTTAGACACGCTTTTACTTTGGTTTGAGACATTACACTTTGTTATTTTGCATGTTTTGGTTTTATTTTTCACAAATTGCAGGAAAGAGAAAAGCACACAGAAACGACATCGATTTTGATGATGAAGATCAACATCGACCTTAAGGTCGATTCAGATGAGCTTGTGGTCGAGGACGGATCACCCTGAAGCCTGAGCCAGAAAACGATGAGAAACATCGATATCGATGTTAAGGCCGATATCGACTATGCCTACTGTCTTCTTCGACTCCTGAAATTTGTGACGGTTTAGTAAGTTTTCTTCTTAACCCTAATTTTAATACAGTGAGGACACTGTAGGTTTTAAGTATGGGGTGGGGGAAAGGCTTACTTGCATATTCATACTTAGTTTAGATTTGCATATTTATCTTAATGCATACTTAGTTTATATTTTATTTTCGAAAAAAAAATGACCCCCATCAAAAATTTGAAAAAAGAACCATCAAAAATTTGAAAAAAGAAAGAGTCATGGAAGTATAAAAAAGAGCTCTATGATGCAAAATTAGATTCATTAGAGATATAACATGAAATTGCCTAGTTAAGGGAAGTCCCAATGAAGTGCAAAAAAAAAGAAAAAAATAAAGGAGATGAAAAATTTGAAGTTGCTTTTGACATGTGCATGATAAGATGATGGAGGACTTTTTATGAAAATTTCCATACAAGTGCTTACATATCCAAATTCATATCCTAGCCTTACCTATGCATATTTGCAAAAGTCACAAGCCATATATGAGCCTTATCATGATCATTATTGCTCTATATATACACATATTGCCCATTTTATACCTTATACTCTATCCGGGGACAAAGTTTGAGAATGAAGTCATCTTTGGAGTTGTTATATGGGGTTGTGCATATTTATGAAGTTATTGGCATGAATGAAAGAAATTATGAAATATGGAAAATTTAATGAGCGAGAAAAAATCTGATCACCTCAGGAGATAAAGGTAGGTCGACCCTGCTCATTGAGATGTTAGTTCAGCGAGATCGGACACAAGGTGAGGAGTCCAAAGTACTAAGTATCCGGGGCCATTCATGACACCCATGTTTGCGACTCGCGAGAAGGCAGTACTAAGGTTAGAGAGGTAAAAGCATTATATTGAATAAAAGCATTGAGCGATGAGTGAAAGGTGAGACACTATGAAGAAGGAATGTGGAATGTTTTGGAAAGAAAGTATGTTTCCCCGGATTTAACACCACATGGCCAAATGTTAGCCCACCTTTAGCCTTTTACCAATCTACTTCTCACAAGCTTGCGAAAGTCCTCTTGATTATTAATGCTATGTCGCTAAAATTGTTTTTGCATATTACCTCCTTTTATGAGTATGAAATTGCTTTTATGCACAGGCATGGACTTGGTTGACATAAGTACCTTATCGAGGATGGCAATTGATTGTAGGGACATATGAAAAATGAATCTATGATGTTGAGGGTTTACTTTCTTTCCCTGAATGACCATTAAAGGTATTGCTTGGGGACAAGCAAGCTTAAGTATGGGATGTTTGATGTGCGCGCAAATTACCATATTTTCTATGCACATATAAGTCCATTTTATCATCTTTTGCATGCATATTAGTGGGAAAACATGGGATTAGTGTAGTTTATGCTTTAATATCAAATATATTGGTCTGCACGAGTTTCTATGTGATTTCGCAGAAAACAGGATAAAAATGTACAGATTTGGAAGAGCGGAAAAAGAACTCGAAGTCTTCTGAAGAGGTCGAAATCGACTGGAGACCTCGACATCGAGTACAGCAGAGACATAGAAATCGAGTAGGAAATGAAGCAGAGCATGTCGACACAGAGAGGTCGATATCGAGGATTGAAGGTCGATATCGAGTGTCCAGATCGAGCTAAATGGTAGAAGTCGAGTGCTAACCCGAGTAGAAGAAGGAGAGCTCGATATAAAGTTTCACAGAGGTCGATATTGATGTTCATGGTCGATATCGAGGTTGCCCAGAAAGATAAATCCGACTCAGATTTTGATAGAATTCTATCCGAAGCTTGCACGTCTATCCAAAAGTCGAGATTTCTTATCTTCAACATTAGAGATATCATATGAGCTGATTTACCATAGAATTTTTAGTTTTTACTTTATTTAAGTTTTACCTTGGAGAATAAAGATAAAGTTTCGAGTCTTTGGATAGCAAAGTTCGATATCTATATCTAGAGGCCATTAGGGCTGAGTTTAGGTATCCAATTTCAGGGATTCAAACACATACACACGCAGAGAATTAGTGGAGAGAGAGAGAGAAGGCCGAGTGACTTGGAGAGAAGCGAGAGCGAAGATTTGGCTTGTTCGGTTGTAATTTCTTTCTTTTGCAATTTCAAAGTAGTTTTCTTTCAATGATGATGATGAGTTGCATGATGAGAAGTGAGTAGTCAACCCACTTCTAGGGTAGGGGTGAGCCCGACGATAACAATGTAGGGTAAGTGCATCAAAGGTATGACTTTTATGCGATTCCGTCTTCTATCCTATGCATGATCCTTTGCGAAAGTTAGGGAGATTCATTATTTGCATTATTGAAGCGAAAGCCACTCATATTGTGAACTTGAATTGCTCATGAATTGGATAGTAACTCTTAGGAACTATGCGAGGGCCTCTAATCACCTAAGTGTTGATAATGAAAGTTATTTGACGGAAAGGCATTAAATTTCATAACTTTAGCATAAAACTTGCATTGTTATCGTTGTGGCATGAAACCCCGACTTTGGAAGCTTTTAATTAATTGAATCCATATAAAAGTTTTAGTTTTGTTTCTGATCATCCTTCTTTACCATTCTACTTTCTTCAGACTCTTTTCCGACAATTGGTTACGAATTACAGTTTCTGTGACAAACATCGAAATCGACTGTAAAGGTCGATATCGAGGTCTAACGTCGATATCGAGGTCTCTGCTCGATGTCGACTTTGCTGCTTTTGTCTTTTGAAGGAACTCTACTGGAAATCGACCAGAACTGAGGTCGATATCGACCCGACACATCGATATCGAGTGTCTTCTGAGGTCGAAACCTTTGATCGTGATCGCAACAAGAGAAGCGCTGACATACCTCCTCGTGGATTCGATCCTGAATTACCCTACTACTAAATTAGGAGGGATTCTTGTATTATTTGTTTTGGACAGGGAGTAGTCTAGTGAGAATTGTTTGTTTGAATATTTGAATCCCACACCTCCCGCTAACAACATTGTCCAAAACTTAAAACTAATTGTCTTTGTTATAAGCTCTAGACTTTAAAGTCGCTAGGCCGACTTCTTCCTTTGCGCTCTCAAGGCGGCATCTGCAGAGCCCATGTGGCTTGGGCTTCAAATAATACTACTTTCTTGTCTCTCAGCTGCATTCCGCCTGGATGGATTTGATTTACCGTGAATGGTCCCATCCGCCTGTCTTTAAATCTGGTAGGGAACCATTGATCTTTTGATTTGGCAACATACACCTTGTCTCCTATTTCATAATGGCTCGAATCATCATCGGATACCCTACACAAGCGCACATGCCAAGGCAAACCTCTTCCAAATAATGATAAATCTTTAATTGAGATGGAACAGGAGGAATCCGTACCTTGACTTACCTTTACTTCTTTCTGTGGCTCGGGTCGACATCGATCGTCAGTCGTCAATATCGAGCTCTGTTGTGCTCCTGGAGGTTCAGTCGATTTGGAGTGTTTCTGCTCTACATGATCAGGCCAATTTCGACCCTCAGAGATCGATATCGAGGTTATTGCTCCTTCATTCTCAGCTTCTGTGGTGGTCGACTTCGACATTGTGTTGTGGTCGATATCGACCTTTGTGCTCGATTTCGAGGTTCCTTCTCCTCCATCAAACCCATACTTATAACCTAGCACAGAATCTTGAACTTTGTTAGTCGATATCGACTTACCTGGGTCGATGTCGATGTTCTTTTGGGCTTCTTGGTTCAAGATTGCCACGACCTCCTCCACTTGGACTTCTATGGCCCTTTTTTCAAGTTCTTCCGGTGTTATACTCCTTACTTTTTCTTCCCCACATGCGATGTAGACACCATTGATGGCCTTTATCTCCATGGGCCCTTCATTGTTCCTCACCGTCTTGTTGAAGGCGTACTCTATCACTTCATCACTGATTGTGAATGAGAGCAATCCTTTCTTCACTTTTATGTTGGCATCGACGGTTGCTAGGAATGGCCTACCCAAAATAATGGGACAAGCAGGGTCCTCTGCTATATCAACAACTAAGAAATCAACAGGGACTACAAAGCTAAGTACATTCTCCTTAGTGATCATTGCAACAAGTCTTTTCATTCCTTAATGAAGTCTAATAGCCATAGGAATCACATTGTCTCTATGACTAAGAGTGATGGTTCTATTACAACTTCAAGCTTAGATGTTGCAAATGAGTTTGTCAAGTACTACAAAAATCTTCTTGGTTGTGCAGGACCGGATGTGGAAATCGATAACTCTTGGTTTGCTAGAGGAGTGTCAATCCGTGAGGAGGATAAGTACATGCTCATAGAACAGGTGTCAAACGAGGAGATCAAGGCGGCCTTATGGAGCATTGGAGAGGACAAGGCCCCGGGGCCTGATGGCTACTCTTCTTGTTTCTTCAAGGCCACTTGGAATGTCACGGGGCCGGAGCTTTGCTCGGCGGTGAAGGAGTTCTTCCGGAATGGGAAATTATTAAGACAAATGAACCACACTATAATCAGCTTGATCCCTAAGAAGGATGAGTCGTTTAGGGTTGAACATTTTAGGCCGATCTCTTGTTGCAATGTTGCTTATAAGGTTGTTTCTAAGATCCTCACATTGAGGCTTAGGAAGTGCCTTGGCTACATTGTGGACTCCGCCCAAAATGCCTTCATCCCTAACCGACTTATGTCCGATAATATCTTTTTGGTGCAGGAGCTGCTACGCAAATATAATGTTAAGCGTGATACTAGGAGATGTTTTCTTAACATTGACCTAGCTAAGGCTTATGACTCTTTATCGTGGAAGTTCTTACGCTTTGTGTTATGTGAATTAGGTTTCCCTCCGGAGTTTATAGCATGGGTAATGGAATGTGTTGAGACTACCTCTTTCTCCATCAAGGTGAACAACGAGATACATGGCATGTTTGAAGGTAAAAGGGGGCTTAGGCAAGGTGACCCACTCTCTCCCTTACTTTTTGTCTTAGCTATGGAATTCTTCTCTAGGATTGTCAAAGTTGAGACTAGTAAGGTTGGTTTTCATTTCCATCAACATTGTAAGAGTGTTAGACTTGCCCACCTAATGTTTGCTGATGATATAGTGCTCTTTAGCCGTGGTGACTTGAGTTCGGTGAGGTGTTTGATGACTTGTCTTCACCGATTTGAGAAGGCCTCGGGTCTCTCGGTCAACAAGGAGAAGTCTTCGGCTTTCTTAGCTTCGGTTCCTCCCAATGAAGCGCAAGCTATTTTGGGAGCAACAGGGTTCAAGAAGGGTGAATTCCCCTTCCGTTACCTTGGAGTTCCCATCAACCCGCATGGCCTCCGGGTGGCTCATTATGTCCCGCTCTTGGACAAGATTGGTAAGAAACTTAATAGTTGGGTTGGTAAGCACTTGTCTTATGCAGGAAGAAGGGAGCTTATTGCTTCGGTGCTTCAAGGGATGGAGGGGTTTTGGCTTTCGGTACTTCCAATTCCGGAGTCCATTATGCAAGCTCTTATAAGCTTGTGCCGCTCCTTCCTTTGGACCTCACCAAGAGTAAGATGGAGCAAGGTGTGCAAGCCACGGCAAGAAGGAGGACTAGGGCTGATTGACATTCGGCCTTGGAATGATGCCTTCATGTGCAAGCATCTTTGGAGGATCAAGGAGAAGAAGGAGAGCCTTTGGGTTCGGTGGGTGTACCATCGGTACCTTCAAGTGGAAGAGGTGGAGACCTGGGAAGCTCATAGGAGAGACTCACCGCTCATCAAAGCTATTGTTGAGGTAAAGAACAAAATGTTGTTTTTGAACCCTAACCTTAATAGTTTGTTTGTTGAGTGGTGTGATGGAGAGAGATTTAAGGTCAAGAGGGCGTATGAGGAGCTTCGAGTTAAGGAGACTAAAGTCCATTGGTATAAGGAGGTTTGGGCGAAAGGATGCACCCCGAAGCATAGCTTCATCCTTTGGCTCGCTACCTTGGGCAAGCTCCCTACCTTAGATAGGCTTTTCTTTCTTGATATTGACCATGGGTGTAGGTTTTGTGGAGAAGACTTCTTGGAGACACATGAACACCTTTTCTTCAAGTGCCCTTATACTAAGGGTATTTGGAGGAGAACGAGTGAGCGGTTCTTGATTCCGGAAGGGGTTGATAGCTTGGCTCGTGGATTAAGGTGGCTCCGGAGGTACAAAAGGAAGAAAGGATGTGAAGCTAAGGCCAAAACCTTTGCCTTTTCTGCTACCATCTACTTCATTTGGCATGCGAGAAATGAAAAGATCTATGAAGACAACCATATCCCTGAGGAGGTGGTGGCTAGACTCATAGCGACCCATGTCTTCCGCCTTCTTCATGCTTCTTTCACTCTTGATGACGTTGAGAAGATCTAAGCTTCGGTTCTCTTTTATGGCCACTTGGTCTATGGTTGGTTGGATAGTTGAGATCTTTGGATGGTGTCCTAGGGCCTGCGTGCCTCTAGTGCCTGCGCGCACTTGGGAACCATCTCTGCTTAGTGTGTCTTTGGCTTGTGTCCCTTTGGGTACCTGCGTGGCCCGGGTGCAAGGTCTTTTGGGTGTATTTTGGAGGTGTGTTGGGTTTGCATATCCTAACCGCTCCCATTGCCTGTTTTCTTGGCATTTTGTATGTGCTCATCCAAGCTGTGCCTTGTATGGGACATACACCTGTTTATTTTATTTTAGCTTTGTTCCTTTGATGAGATAGGCTGCGCCCTTTCTCATTTTTGGCTCAAACTCTTGATGTATGATCCTTTTTGGATCCCCCAATTTTTTCATTAATATTTACATACTCATCCCTTCACCCGGACTTAGTGCCGGGGGGGTTGGTTTCCAAAAAAAAAAGAAATCAACAGGGACAAAGAATTTACCTACTTGTACTGACACATCAGTTACCAACCCTGTTGGAATCACTACCGTATTATTCGCCATGTATAACCTTGCATTCACGGCTCGAGAGGACCTATCTTTACCTTGTGCCATATGCTTAGTGGCATCATGCTAACGCTAACGCCCAAATCAACTAAAGCATTAAAGTGATATCGACCTAAGCCTATAGCGATAGAAAACTTACCTGGGTCCGCCCGCTTCTGTGGTAGCTCCAATCTGTTGCACTCCTCTGCGATCTTAGAAAGTGATCGCTTCTTACCCAATATGTCCTTAAGGAACCTTACATATGATGGCATCTCATGAAGTGCTTCAGTGAATGGTATTGAGACATTGAGTCCTTAAAGCATCTTCACGAACCGCTGGAATTTCTTTTCTGCCGGGTCCTTAATCACCTTCTTTGATGGGAATGGCAACACCTTCTTATTCCCTGTGACTGGAGTTAGATCGACATCGACTGGATGGGGGTCGACATCGACTAGAGGAGTCGATTTCTGTGGTGACTCAGATTCAATGTCGACATCGAGTGGATGGTCAACATCGACGTCACCTTGGTCGATATCGACAGGGGGGTCGATATCGATGTCTGTTCTGGGGCCTTCTCCTCCGCTTTTTGCTCGGGCGTTTGTAATTGATGCCCACTCCTTAGATTCATCGCCGTTATGTGTCTAGTAGTTTTGCCCTTTTGATTCGGCACAGTTGATCCAGGGAATGTTCCTGGCGGTTTGGGTATTTGTTTTGCCAATTCACCCATTGGGTCTCCATGTTACGCTTCCAAACGTCGATCTCCCCAAGTCTAGAGTTGATGCCCTGCAGCTACGTATGAACGGAGTTGTTGGCTTGTTTGAACTCAGCATGGTTCCTCCGCATCTCATCAAGAATGATCTGCATGTCATCTTTCCTTGTTTCCCGCTAAGGGTGCCCTCGTGCTCTATATGGTGGGGGATCCCTTTATTGATAGAATCGTTGATCTCCCTAATATTGTTGGTTGCCCCCTCCATAGGGGCCCCTCATCCACTTGGCTTCCTCATGTTGTTCCGCCATAGATACTTGCTCAAGATGTGGACAGGCACTAGTGTTATGCCTGGTTGAGCCACATTCTTGACAAGTTTGATCGTTGCTCAGGAACCTGACTTGCTTCTAAAGGCGGCGTGTTTGATCGTTGTTGAATTGTTGCCGCACATCTGGATCTATCTCCTTTGGAGGCTCATAAAGTGGCATTGATGGGGCAGGCCTTGAGTCATAGGCCGCAGCAGTCCCATAGGTGTTGTCGAAGTTGACTAGCCTCTCAATCGTCTCCCAGGCCTCCGTTGGTGTAAGCTCAATGTACCGATAGGAGGTATATGAATTGATCCTCTCCTTAATCGGCGCATCAAGGGAGTTATAGAAGATCTCATGAATGACATATGGAAGTTGTCCATGCATCAGGCATGATCTCAGCAAGTCCTTAAAATGCTCTCACGCATGTGCCAATGTTTCACCTGGCTTTTGTTTGAAAGTCATGATCCTTTGTCACATCATCGCAATTTTAGAGGGAGGAAAGAATTTGTTTAGGAATGCATCCTTCACCTCTGCCCATGTCCTCTGTGAGCGTGGAGCCAAACTTTCTAGCCATTGTAATGCCTTCCCTGCCAAAGACCATCGAAAAGATTTCAATCGCACTTACTCTAAATTTACACAATCAGCAATAGTTTCACATAAGTCCATAAAAGTATAGATGTGTTGCAGTGGGCATTCATTAGGTCTTCCTTCAAAAGTGTTTCTTTTAATTTTAGATAGGAAGTTTATTTTAATTTCATAGTTGGAAGGAGGAATAAGTATAGCGGATTCGGGCACATGAAGCGGCGGATGCATGTATTGCATCGCCGTCTGTGCGCATTGTCCTCCCTATCAGCACGGGCTCGCTTTGCAGCAGCGGCGGCCCTCTCAGCAGTGATTGTAGCATTATGGTCCTCGATCTCTTTCCTCAACCGCTCTATGGTCTCAGCCTGTGTCTCGTTGTCTGCAATGATTTGATTAGCCTTGTTGCGAAGATGAAAGAAACGTTTAGGCTCGTCAATGGTTTCCAGGATAGGTCCGCGATCAGAACGTCGCATAAACCTGCAAAATAAGTACTAAGAAAACGATCGTGAGAAAACTTAGGTGGCAATTGATTGCCTCCCCGGCAACGGCGCCAATTTGTTCGTTTAGGGGAAGTTCGATTCAAATATTCAAATATATATCTCAACTATGCTAACTCCCTATTCAAGCAAATAAATACAAGAATCCCTCCCGATGCAGTGGTAGGGTAATTCAAGATCGAATCCACGAGGAGGTATGTCAGCGCTTCGTTTGTTGTAATCACGATCAAGCTTTCGACCTCAGGAGACACTCGATATTGAGGTGTCTAGTCGATATCGACCTCAGTTCTAGTCGATTTCTAGCAAAGTTCCTGCAGAAGACAAAAGCAAACACAGTCGACATCGAGATGGACCTCGATATCGAGGTTAGTGCTCGATATCGACCTTATGAGTCGATTTCGATGTCTGTAACAGAAACTGTAAAGTGTAACCTATTGTCGGAAAAGTAGTCCGAAGAACTTAGAATGGTAAAGGAAAGATGGACAGAAATCAAAACTTAAACTTTTTATGAAATTCAATTAACTAAAAGCTTCCAAAGTCGAGGATTAACGCCACAATGATAACAATGCAAGTATGATGCTAAAGTTATGAAATTTAATGTCTTTCCGTCAAATAACTTTCGTTACCAACACTTAGGTGATTAGAGGCTCTTGAATAATTCCTAAGAGTTACTATCCAATTCATGAAAAATCCAAGTTCACAATATGATTGGCTTTCACTTCAATAATGCAAATAATGAATCTCCCTAACTTTCGCAAAGGAGCATGCATAGGATAGAAGATGGAATCGCATAAAAATCATACCTTTGATGCACTTACCCTACATTGCTATCGTCGGGCTCACCCCGACCCTAGAAGTGGGTTGACTACTCGCGATTCATCGTTGAACTCATCATCATCATGTAAAAGAAAACTACTTTGATTAAACTAAAGAGAAAGTTACAACCGAACCAAGCCAAATCTCCGCTCTCGCTTCACACCCAACCTCACTCGGCTCTCCTCTCTCTCTCTCTAACTCGCTATTCTCTATGTAAAACTGAAATTCTCTGCGTGCTTGGATGATTAAACTCAGCCCTAACGGCCTCTAGATATAGATATTAAATCTTGCTAGCCAAGGATTCGAAAACCTATCTTTATTTTCTAAGATAAAACTTAAATAAAGTAAAAACTAAAAATTCCATGGTAAAACAACTAAAGTGATAAGTCTGGCATTGAAGATAGAAGATCTCGACTTTTGGATAGACGTGCAACCTTCGGATAGAATTCTATCAAAATTTGAGTCGGACTTCTTCTGTTGGCAACATCGATATCGAGGATGGACATCGATATCGACCTCTCCTTAACTCTATCTCGAGCACTCCTTCTTCTCCTCGGACTGGCACTCGACCTCTATCATTTAGCTCGATCTAGGCCACTCGATATCGACCATCAGAAATCGATATCGAACTTGTTTGTGTCGACATACTCTGTTCTTCTCTGCTCGATTCATGCCTGCTCTGCTGCACTCGATGTCGAGGTTCATAGTCGATTTCGACCTCTTCAGAAGACTTCGAGTTCTTTTTCCGCTTTTCCAAATCTATCCATTTTCATCTTGTTTTTTGCGAAATCACATAGAAACTCGTGCAGACCCATATATTTGACAATAATGCATAAACTACACTAATCTCATGTATTCCCACTAATATGCAATGCAAATGACGATAAAAATGGACTTAAATGTGCATAGAAAATATGGCTATTTGTGCGCACATCATCAGGTTCAGTCGATGTCGTCTGCTCCACTCGATGTCGAGCGCCTTGGTTCTATTCGATCTCATCTCCATTTCATATCTGTCAACATCGATCAGTTCCTCAATGTTGATCACTTCGGTCGACGTCGACCAACTTAGTTGATCTAATATCTTGTCGAGTGCTCTTCCAGTAGCTTGATCATTCTTCTCTTCTCTGTACTTAGTTTCTGGGCCTTTATTACAGTTGATGTCGAGAGGGTGAGTCGAGATCAATTGCTCTGTTATGGTTCTTGGCTTCTCGTTTCGGCTTCGATTCCGCTCCAATTTCTGCACATTTAAACCAAAACTTGTGTAGACCTCTATATCTTGTAAATATGCACATACTACACAAATTCAAAGCATTTGCAAACCATAATGCAAATGTAAGATAGAAATTGGAATAAAATATAGGCATAAAACATAGTCATTTTAGTGGACATCAAGAGCTAGACATGGCCACGGATCACGCGTTAACTCGTGACCAGGGGGTCATATGGGTCCGGGTCGAAGGGTCGGAGTGGGTTAAGGGTTAGGGTTAGGATTAGGGGTAAGTGAACTCGTCGACCCGTTGTGTCAAAGGATTTTGAAAAACAAGTCGTTGGATGTGGGCCCCACTTGAACAGTTATGTTTTAAACAAATTTAGTTGTTACTCGGCTGTAGAATAGGTTCGAGCCTATAAATTGACACCCCTCTCCTTAATTCAATTCATTTCATATATCGTCTTGTCAATTTATATTTCATTTTTGTAATCTAAAAGAAGTTGATATCTCGTCATAACGGTCGATCGATCCGCATCCACCGATAGTTATGGGCAAGTTCAAAGCGATCTGTTCATGAACCATTTCGACAAGGTCGTTCTAGTCCCGGGGAAGATCGAAGCGGTTTGTCGTCATTGTGGTCATAACTACAAGGTGGAAAATAACTTGGGCTATAGAAATTTGAAGCTATACATAATGAAGAAACATCCCAACAAGGTCGACGTACGAAGCATCGGGATCGGGTAATTAGGTTTTGTTGGGTTAAGTTTATGAAATTGTAAATAAAGTAGGAAGTAATTTGGTTTTTATTGTAATGACATGTTTATCAAGTTTAAAAGTCAAAGCATTGAGCACGATCCGCACCGAGGAAATGAATCCGGTCCGGGTTTGTAATCGTTGTTCGGTTTGAAGACTTTGACATAAATAAGAATTAAAGTGCAACTCGCTGATCATTCACAGATCAAGCTAAGAGGTATTGTAGAAGATGTTTTGGTTATGGTAAATAATTTAATATTTCCTGGAGATTTCTTTGTCTTAGATATGAAACAGGGAGCACCAGAGACACCAATCATCTTAGGAAGACCATTCTTAAGAACTACAAAGACCAAAATTGATTATTGTGAAGGTTCTTTAACAATAAAGTTTGATGGAAGAAAGATTGAGTATTCTATTTTGAATCCCATTAAACTTTCTTCTTATCATCCCTTAGACATGTCAAATGCTAACCAAGTTGATTGCAGCAATGGTTCTCAAGATTTTTTTGAAATTTCTAAGGTAGAACATTTGATTGAGTCTGAATTATCTAATAATTTGCATCCATTAGAAAAAGAAGCTAACCTAGATGTTGAGAGTACTGATAAGTCACAACAACCCATACTATTGCCTTATGAGAAATTATTTTCAAATAGTATGCAAGTTTGTGTGATTTAGGGACAACCTCCAAGGCTAGCTCAAGATCAAGAAATAAAGCTAATTGAGGAAATTAATGAATGTTTCGATAGCACGATGCACCATCCCAGGGTGCCTGCACTTGTTAAGAAAAGTATAAGTTTAGGTGACCCAGGTGAAGGAACTTACCCAAGAGAAGCAAACACGTTTAGCCGACGACGTGAAACAAAGGTGCTTCTTAGGAGGCAACCCAAGGTAATTAGGTAGATTTAAATTCTTCCATTTGCTTTTCAATTCAATAAAGTAGGATATCTTGGTTTTACGGTGTTTTTGTATATCTTTTGTAAAGAACTAACTTGAAGGAGATTTTGGTAGAAGGAAGAAACGAAGTTGAAAATCCAAACAAACCGGCGCCCATCGTTTTTCAACCGACGCCCGCTGCTTTTTTGTCTACTGGCCAAATTTGATTTGGAACGAAGGGGACACGCAGATATTATTTATCGTTTATCTTTTATCCCACACCCTCTTCCATATAAATACCACATTCTTCATCTTTTCTTACCTTTCTCAAACTTTTCTCCAAAGCAAACACAAAAACCCTAAACCCTCCTACTCCAATCTCCCAATTCATCATTCTCAAACCTTGAATTGCCACGAAAAAACTTTAATTTTCTGATTCACCATCCCCCATCATCCTATTTCATTCATAAATCATCACCTTTCACCCATCGTCCATTCTATTTCAATCCCATCCATAAACCCTCATCAAAATTCATTCTTTTTCAAACTCATACCCACCTTTCCACCCACGAAGGCTTTGGAATCAAGTTTCATGTACTAAGGAAGCATTTGGAAGGAGTATCAATGCCTGATCAAAGACATTGAAATTCAAAGTTTCGGGCCCTGAGAAGAGTTGGCGCTCTTCTCTTTTAACACCTGCGCCCACTGCTTTCAAAATCGGCGCCCGCCGCTTTTGCATACGAGGAGCTTTCTTCGGTTTTTGTGATTTTTTCTCAATTCTCTTGATCGTTTTGTGCACTATGGAAGTTTGGCTAGATATGATCACTCCAAAATAATTTGATGAGATGGAGAAAGATCACTAGGATAGGTTAGGCTATCGATTATGTCCATCGACTAGGTTTTCCACACCGACACTTTGGAACATCTTAGATTGTTTAAGTCTATTTCTGAGCTGCTTGAGAATGGTAGGCTGAGTGAATTTGTAACCAAGAGTGCTCCCAATTATCTGTACATGTTCAAGGAATTTCTGGCAACTTTAGATGTACGATCTGACTTGGACATTCATTTTTATTTGATGGGAATGGAATTTTATGCATCAAAAGGTGTTCTTGCATTTGCATTTGGGATGAGGAAGCAAAGTACTCCATCTTAGAGAGGCGTCATAGCTTTGCCCCCACTAGCTGATGTTTGGGCAAAATTCACTAGGACACCTAAGGGGTATGGGGGACGATTATGACCATCTGTTGACGCACCCTGCGATCCGCCCTTGCCATAGGGTCCTAAGTTCCACTTTTTATGGCATGGAGGATTCTTGCCTTGTAGAGATGAGGATGGTGTCTTGGCTATTTGCTTGACTCCTGAGTTGACAATTATTCCTGATTCGGTTGGGTTATTTCTTAGAGCCTGCGAGGATGTGCTTCTTCAGCACTACTATACCCATCCTCACACTATTCCATTTGGAGGCATGATCACGCTTCTGGCGGACTACCTAGGTATTGATTATAGCTTCTTGCGACCCACATATTCCTCCTACACCTATGATATGGATGCACTAATTGGAGAGCACATGATAGAGAGAGTACATATTCCACATGCAGGTGAGGGATTTCATTGGTTGTCTGGACCATATGGTAGGCACCGCCAGTATCTTCCCACCGTGCTACCGATTGACCCTACTTTAGCTACTTTTCGCATGGGACACATAGTGCTTGATGAGGATGTAATGCAATATGTCGAGTCATTGAGTGCTTTTGAGAGTGAGTCTGAGGAGATATAAACAGAGTTGCCTTCAGCTGTTGCCAATGCTGAGACTGCACGCATTGAGGACATGGAGCGTCGATTGACAGATTTGGAGCGTCAACACGAGACTCCCTTCCAGAAGTTGGCCTAGCTATAGAGTATCCTCACTGAGAAGATTGACGAGCTTCCACTAGTACAAAATTGGCCATTAATACCGGTTATTTTCTAAATCGGATACCGGTTATTGAGCCGGTATTAATGGCGGTGGTATTAACTTGCTTAATACCATTTATTATGTAATCGGTATTAATTTTCTCGGATACCGGTTATTTAAAAAAACCAGTATTAATATGTGGCAATGAATGTTATTACCCGTTATTTAAAAAAACCGGTATTAATGTCCTATTTTTTTAAAAAAAAAGCACCTGATTTGAGAGCAGTTATGTCTAAATAACCGGTAATAATATTTATGTTTTTCCTAATGTTTTAGTCTCTTTTTCTTGTCCCGCCTGTTTCAGAATAAGGTGTCCATCGTCACCACACAAAATAGTCACTGCCGTGTTGATTCCATCCAATTCAAAAGACAAGATTCTTTCACACCAATTAAACTCGATACTCAGAATATCATAAAGATCTTCACCCATAACAATGTTTAAAATATTGATATAGTGTGATAGAGTTCTTGTAGCATTTGTAGACAAATAAAGAACTGCAACAAAGATTCTACTACACAACAAGACACTGAGTAATAGAGTTGTTGTCATTTTAGGATGCAAAGTTCAAATAGAAATATAAATGTCTCATCTATTTCACAAAAGAAAATTACAGTTATATAGAATGGGAACCATTAGATCCATCATCATCCATATGAACTCGAGTTGGGTCCATTCACCTACAAGGAAACAAACTAATCTGTATTAAATTTTTCTTATTTATTTACTGCATTTTATAGGAAAATAACGTATGACGACAAATTAAAGTTGCATAGAATGGGAGTTTAAGATGACAGTAGTTACAAAGCAATTACTGGAATAATCTTTCTTCTTCGAGTTTGAATTCCCTAGACAGTTGCTCCAGTAGCCTATTATAGAAACAAAAACTAAATCAACTTGAAATAATTAAAAAAAAATATACAAAGTTGAAAAAACAGGCGTGCATGCTTCTGCCACCTGTTTAACAACAACTTCAAAGGACGCAGAATGCTGGGTTGAACAAGGTCACATTCAAATTCATGCTTGTTACATTCCTGATTTTCTAGTAATTATAATAAATTTGAGTTGTTAGTTGTAAATAAGGATAATGCTCATTAACGAAAGAGAAACACCCTAAATAGTCATGTATTAAGAAAGCATGAAGATGGAAAAACAGTATTAAGTCATATCATACTATTCACAACGGGCACTGAACAAGGTCACATTCAAATTCAAAATATTGATTCTCCCTAGAATTTCCTAGCAAAAACCACCAGTAGAGGATTCACTTCTCCAATATTTTATACCATGAACTAAGCCAAACATAACAATGTATGAATATTTAGAGATGGAATCAAAGGAAACATTAGAGCTACCTTATACCAATATTTCAATTATGAAAGTTCAATTGCTTGCATGTTTTAAACACAACCTAAATCTAAATAAACTATTTGGATTTTTTAAAAAAAAACCAAAAAGAAGCAAAAGTAGAAGTAGAAATACGTACCTTATGTCACATCATTGTCATCCAATTATAAGAAATAGTTGCCCTGACTTCACCATTTACTCGAATTGTTGCTTTGTCTTAGCCAAGTGTTGATCAAGCAATGCTCTTTGGTTCCATTCCTACAAACCACATATTTGTCTTTAATATATGACTTTGCTCGGCCAGATGTAACCATCATTCTCAATACAAATGGTTCTTTCCTATTTAGTTGGTAAAAGCAAGTTAGCAATAATGATGTTGCATTTCATACCATTTAGTTAGAAAAAGCAAGTTCCACTAACTCATGCAAATAAATGGTATAATGTTGCATTTCATACCATTTAGTTAGTAAAAGCAAGTTAGCAATAATGATGTCCAACTTCCAATTATAAGCATATACTCCATATAGTCACTCAGATTTAAGGAACACAATCAACTAATGAAACAATAACAAAACAAACCGAGAAATTGGAACCTAGCAAAAGAAAAACACAGTGAAACATTGCAAATTGGCCTAAGAAAATAGACACACAAACGAAATCAATGGAAAAGCATATGATTGCTCTATTTTAATTGAATAAAATAAACCAAGACACAATAATAGAGAAAAAGATATAGCCCCTGTATGTTTGTACTAAAAAGATTCTAAAGGAACAAGGCATAAGGAGGCACAACACCAAAAACACACAATACAGAAAAGGAGAATACAAAAGCATTGAACAAAGAAAATAAAGAAACAAGGCAAAAGCAAGCAAAGCTAGAGGAAAGTTACCTTGGGTAAACAACACCATCGAATCACCTACTGAAGCAACCACAAAAATCAGCATAAGGGCAGCCCCATTCTACATGTATAGTAACATATGACCACAAGTTTAGATAAATGAATTATGTCAAGGAATAAAGCAAAACCAACAACGTACACACACCCAATGAATAGAAGATACAAACCATGTATAACAATTGTCTATGATGCGATGAAGATTTGGTATACAACATCCACCGCTGCAATTTCCATGAAAATAAAACCAGCCTTATCCAACAAATAATAATAACCCCTATGGAAGATTCATGTTTTTTCAGAAGAACCGCAAAATACAAGTAGTAAATCAAAACATGGACCAAACACCCTTTATTTTCTTTATGACTTATAAGTGATATGTGAGATCACTACTTACAAAAAAAATTATCAAGTCTTGATAAAGAAATACTATCGATTTGACATTGAAATTATTAAAAATTTCCAATTTGACAAGGTCATATCAACATCTAGAAACAACGTTAATATGCAAACCTACGAAAATTTCATAAAACTGGCCTTATAATTGCAAAAGAAAGGAAGATAACAAGATTGGTCTTTGTTGGTATTAAAATTTTTAAAAAAAAAAATTACATTTTAACTTTTGCAAATATAAGGCCAATTTACTCTCGTAGGTGCATAAAGAACATGCAATTCCATAAAAAATTTGAATACCAATTAAGACAGTAAAAAACATAAAATAAAGGTTCAAAAATACCATGAAATGTACATGAAAACAAAGGAGATTGCATAGTTGATGTACATATTTGTAGCCTTTTTATTTGCATGTTTCGACTTCATATTCCATTTGATTCCTGAAGTAAAGGTTAAAAATAATGCAAATTTGTGTAGAATGAGATAACGTGCAAGAAATAGAGTCTACACATATTTTGGTATAAATATGTAGGAATTGGAGCGGAATCGGAGTCAAAACGAAGAAGCCAAGTGAAGTTGAAGAAAGGTCGAAATTGACAGGATTGGTCGATACCGACTGAACACCTCGACGTAGACTTTGAGCGTCGAGACAGACCACAAAGACCAACATAGAGAAAAGTCGATATCGAGTGAAGATGTTGAGATCGACCTTGCCGTAGAGATTGAGTGAGATGGAATATGTCGAGCCAAAACAAAGACCTCGATATCGATTGACTTGGTCGATGTCGACTGGAAATTGACGCGGGTTGGATGCACCTTTCAAGACGCAGATTGCAAGTTCTATCAATTAAGCCACGGTTTATCTTCTTAATTAGATAGAATATGTCTTAGGGTTATTTCCTTTTTACCCTAAGCTGTTTATTTTTATTTTAGATATTTACCATAATAATGTTTCATCCTATCTATGATAGGATAGAATTTTAGATAGAAGATTTAGTAGAATTAGGACTACTTTTTTTGCTAGCAAGGATTAGTAGGCTATAAATAAAGCCCTAGGGGGCTGGTTATTATTCATTCAAGCAAGCAAGATATAAAGCATTAAGCATTCAAAGTAATAGTTTTAGGTTTTGAGCTTTAGGGTTTCGGCGCTTACGATAGTTGGCGTTGAGATTGTAAAGATTCAAGTTTTCCCTTCAATGCAAAGTTATTTCCTTTCAACTTCAAGTATGTCTTCATTCAACAAGAGCGAGTAGTCGCCCTTTCTTTTATGGTCGGGGTGAGCTCGACGACAGCCATGGTGGTAAGGTTTGTATGTCGCTAAAGAAGGTATCTTTTATCTTGCTCTACCTTGTGCTTCATCTTTAAATGCGAATTTAAGGAACTCATGTTGTAAAACTTGGGTAGTAATTAGGGTTTCTATTCGAAAGATTATAAACTCAATTATAATAAAGGTAGACGCAAATTAGGTTAATTTATTGCAAGATATCTTTTCCTATTTGCCGGGTTTAGGTGAAAGCCTTCTCCTTTATGATAAAAGCATGCATCTTTATTGATTCCTTACTTCTACTTCCATGGTTGTCGTCGTCGTAATCCCTGGCTTTGGAAGATCTTTTCTTTCTTTGTTTACATCGTATTTGCCAGGCGTTAGTTGAGTTATCGAAAAACCCAACAACCTACTATTATTTTCTGTTCATTTCTCCTTCTCCATCCTACTTTCTTTGGCCTTCCTTTGCCGACAAAAACTAACCTTTCTGCAAGAACTAGTCAAAATCGACCAAACAGGTCGATATCGACATCGCTGATTATATCGATATACCAATTGGTCTTAGAACTTGAGTCCTTAATGACTAGTCTTTAGTAATATTGAATAGATGATTGTATCCTTGCGGAACTCTCAACTTTAGTCAAGTCGACATAGGCTTAGGAATAATATTGAAATCACCTCAAGGGTCAAGTGAATCAACCAATGTTGCGAATTGTAGGCAAACCACACTCTTATCTTTTGCCTTCTCTTTGTTCCCATTCATATCTTTATCTTAGTTTGTTTGCATTATTCATATTTATTCATAGCATATCCTATCTTTATTTGCATAGTTGATAAATACACATTGCATTGAAGTACTTGTTTCTCTGTGGGTTCGACCCCTTACTTATCCGTTGCCGGGGAAGCAAGATTATTTCTTTGTTTTGTGTATTTGTTGATTTTTGTTTATATATCTAACCTTGTTGTGAACCTATCTTACGGTTCACAACACCCCGCTACTAATTTTTTCTCTTTCAAGATGTTGAGATTATATCAGGACCAGGGAGAATATTTTCACCATTACCTCAAAAGAGTGAAAGACTTAGTGGACAAACGTGCTTCACATGGTATCCATGATAGTGAGTGAGATATGGTTCTTTGCGTTTATGAAGGCGTAAGTCCTGAAGTGAGAGAACTTATCGATGACATGGGTGACAATGGTTTGTGCAACCCAGGACTGTCAAGACTGTGGGATCTTTTCCACGACCTGGCTGATGAAGAATTGGAGGAAGAACGCGAGGAAGTAGTCGAGCAAAACAAGAAGGAGGACGTTCTGCACATAACGGCGCACGTCGCTACCCAACCGGCGCCCGCCACCACTGAGGACCAGCGCCCATCGCTTCCTCCAGAACCGTCGCCATATGAAAGGCTATCTAAGCAAGAATGGGAGGAAGGATGCAAGAAAGTGGCCACGCTACTTAAGGTGGAATACGGTGATCCTACAAAACCGGCGTCAGCCGTTGTTTCTATAGACAGCCCAAATGTAAGGAGACTAACTTAGCAAGAATATTGGGAGATGCATGGCTTCTTTGATGATGACTGGGATGAAGAGGAATATCTAGTACTTTCTGACTGGTAAGGAGACTAACTTATCTTTTGACTTCTCTTTCTTCTCATTCATATCTTATCTTAGTTTATTTGAATTATTCATCTTCATTCATAGCATATCCTATCTTTATTTGCATAGTTGATAAATACACATTGCATTGAAGTACTTGTTTCTCTGTGGGTTAGGTCACTAGTTAGTTTGTTAGTTTGGGTTATTACTTTTGGCGTGGTGGAAACGTAAAGACATTCCGCCCACCACCTAGCCTATGATAAGTCTTACCCATCCCGGAATTAGGATTTATAGTTGGTTATGGATAGACCTGTCAAAACTCAACCCGGTTCGGTTGACCCGACCCGTACGCCCGGTTAATTTAGGATCAAGACCCGGTTTTTTTTACTTGAGAATTTTTTTGACCCGAACCCGAATTACCCGGTAATTTTCCAGGTCATCTGGGTTTAGACTCGGTAACCCGATTGACCCGGTTATTTTGACCAGATTGACCCGGTGACCCGATTGACCTGATTGATTTATAATTATATATTCTTAAATTTTTTTATAGAGAATCCAATTTATTACATTTTATAATTACAATCACTTAATCTTTCATTTTCAATTCAACTTTTACATTTATTTGTATTGTGTAATACTCCCTCCGATCGATAGTATTTGATTTTTTTTTATCATATTTTTTTAAGAAGATAAAAACTCTAAAAAATATTAAAATAATTCTATGCATATTACTAATTGCATGAAACTATTTTAAAAAATTATTTAAAATTTTGATATTTTATATATTTTTTAAATTTTATTAAAAATTACAAGAAATAATAAAAATAAAATATTTTAGATAAGATATAGTATATAATTACAAGTACTAGAACTTATGAACCACATGTTTAATTTTAGCATTTTAAAATTATCACAAAATTACCAAATCATGATTTTGTTAATTTAAAAAAAAAAGAAAAAATTGACCAACCCGAAATCGACCCGATTTGACCCGAAACCGGGTCAAACCCGAGTTCATGTCAACCTGGATCTACTCGGGACCCGTTTTACCCGAAACCTGTTTTACCCGAAACCCAAAATGACCCGACCCGAATGACCCAATTGACAAGTCTAGTTATGGATGATCATTTTGAGTAGACAGAGAGAAGTTATGATTTATGCTTATAGTTAGAGAGCTTTGCAAAGAGTTGTAATGTTATGGGCTTTATTTTTCTCATTTTTGTATTTTATTATTATTATATTCTCTAGGATTTAGAGAGGTCGACTCTTAGGCTATAAGAGGAGGTTCTAATTAGGTTTTATCATCATCCATCAATCCATTCAATAATTCATAGATCTAATTCGATTATGATGAACTAAACTCATTGTTTCGCGTGTGATTCAAAGACATGGTTGGTTGAATTGTGAGGTTTTGATTTCTATTTGTTATTCCATAGTTATTTCATTATCCTTGTGCTCATAATGTTAATTGCATATGTTATCTCTTCCCTGATCAACTAAACAGAATTCGCATTCATGCTAATGTTTAATGATTTACTAAGAATAGTTAGACCATAGTAATAAGCATGCGATATTGATCCCTTGAAAGCATCAATTGGTTATATAGGGTAATGAAACTTGGTTAAATATCGGTAGATTAGGGTTGAAGGGGCTGACAACCTTTGACACATACTAGTTGATTAGGTTAGTACTGCCAAACTGCCAAGACTATTGGGAATTTATGCTACTTTATGGTGATCAAATGCTCGGTATTTAGGAGGAGAGGAAATGAGACTATATATACTATTAAGAAAGAGACTGCATGGACGCAACTTCTCTATCGTTTCAGATTCGCGGATAAAAACAATTGAACCAGAAGTTAAATAGATGAAATGGTTATAAGGTTTAGGAAATATGTTATTGAATACATTTACTAAAACCCAAGAAAGTGGCAAAGTCACGTAAATTATACTAGCTCACTTGGAAGCTCCAGAAGTAACTGCAACTCAATGAATATCAAGTGATCTTCAAATACGTTGGAAGTGTTGAAGATCACTAGTTTTTAGGATTTTGCACAACCTTATACCCTAATCATTACTATCTCCCACCTAGAAAACCTAAAACTACCTAAACTTTGATACAAGAATTAAAGGCTAAAACGACCTAAATTTCGAGAAAGTATAATAATTAGGGTATAAGGTTTAATTATAAATTTTTTATGTCTGTTTTAATATCAAATGCATTAATATTGATATTAAAAAAGTGGGTGCTGAACTAATTACATAGTATACTTTATTGAAATAAAATTAAAATAATTAATATACCTTTAAAATTTAAATATTTATAAGTTTTTATTCAGATGTCAAAATAAAACTCATTATATTTCAAAATGCAACTATTGACGTTGAGAATGAATATTGATAATTCCTCGGATGAGGGAGGGCATGTGCTTCCCATATTCCCCCCCTTGGGTCCGACGGAGGGATAACTGAGGGGAAGGGCATTTTCGTCCAACCGCCATGACTTGACTAGTAGTTGCGTCTTTGCGTTGCGTGTTGACTGACTACTGTATTTCGTTTATTTTGACCAATGGTGGGACCCGCTTCACATCCCTTCAAATTCCACCCTCCCATCCCATACGAAGAAAAAAAATAAAAGAAAAAAAAATATGGAAAACGACAATGACAACGGTAGAAAGTGGGAGCTTCTTTAGCTCTGAAAGAGAGAGATTGAGAAGCTCATTTCTTCCTTTCCTCTCACCTTCCTTACGATTTCACTGCTAAATCGAACAGCAAGTTCACAGCTTTTAGCTTCTCTGATCATCTTTTGTTCTTCATTTCTTTTCACTGGAATCGAGATAGAGGGAGGTGGGAGGAGGAAGGATTTAGGGTTTCGAGATTGATTGCTCCATCGATCATGCGGTTCTTGTCGACGGGGAGACGGGATTTCCATTTCCATGGTTCGATTTTGCCCCCTTTCCTCTGCGTCACTCTGACTTGCTTGTTGTTGTCTGATGTCTTGGCGTCGCCTTCCATTTTGGAGAAATCCGTCCTTCTCGAAATCAAGTCGTCGATTTCCGATCCGTCGGGGATTCTCTCCACCTGGATATCTAGTAATTCTTCCGGCGATCTCGAACACTGCTCCTGGTACGGGGTCGTTTGTGGGCTCAATTCTAGGGTCTCGGCTCTCCAAATTGGCGGCGATGGCGGAAATTGGGGGTTTGGAGGTAATCTAGAGAAAGTCCCTTTTGTTGATCTTTTCAAGTTTCCGTTTTACGGGTTTGGGGTTGGGAGAAGTTCTTCTGGCAGAAATGGCAGGTTGATCGGAGCTTTGCCCTCTGTGGTATCGAAGCTCACTGAAATTAGGGTTTTGTCACTTACTTTTCATGAATTTACTGGTGAAATTCCGGCTGAGATTTGGGGCTTGCGTAATTTAGAGGTTCTTAATCTTGAAGGTAACTCCTTGACGGGGAACGTCCCAGTTTCTTTTGAGGGTTTGCGGAAACTGAGGGTTTTGAATCTAGGGCTTAATGAGTTCAGTGGCGAAATTCCAGATTCGCTTTCCCGATGTGTGGACTTGGAGGTGCTGAATTTGTCTGGAAATCGGTTCACGGGGCTGATCCCTAGGTTTGTTGGAAGGTTTCCCAAGCTGTCAGGACTTCATCTCTCTTCGAATTCATTGGAGGGAACTATTCCTGTTGAACTGGGTCATAACTGTCAGAATCTTCAGTATCTCGATCTATCAAAGAACAGCCTTACTGGGGAGATTCCGCACAATCTGGGTAACTGCCAGCAGTTAAGGGCTCTGTTGTTGCTCTCAAACCAGCTGCAAGGCTTTATACCTAGCACATTTGGCCAGCTCCGGAAGCTTGAAGCGCTAGACGTCTCAAGGAACAGCCTCACTGGTCCTATCCCTGCTGAACTTGGAAACTGTACTGATCTATCAGTTCTTGTCTTGTCAAGGCTGTATTATCCACGTTCAAGCATGGTAGATGCAAACAGAAGATCAGTTGAGTTATCAGGAAGTGGTAATGGTAAAGGCAACTCCTTTCAAGGCTCCATTCCCACAGATATCACATCCTTGCCCAAGCTCAAAGTGATTTGGGCGCCTGCTGCATCATTGAAGGGTGAGATGCCTGACAAATGGGGCGAAAGCTTGGAGGTAATAAATTTGTCCCACAATTTCTTTGCTGGTGGAATCATGAGGATATTTAGAGGTTGCAAAAATTTATTATATATTGATTTTAGTGCAAACAAGTTGACTGGCCCGCTGGACAAGAAGCTTCTTGTTCCTTGTATGGTTGTCTTTGATGTGAGCAAGAACATGTTCTCAGGGGCTATTCCTAGATTTAGCAGTGGTGTTTGCCCACCTGTTCCTCTTCCCCATGTTTTACTTCTTGAGCAATATGATGGGCCTTCCTGTGCTGATCCATCCTTCACCTCCAATGTTAGGGTCGATACCCCTACTTTAAATGGCAAGCTTATGGTGATTCACAATTTTGGTGAGAACAACTTCACTGGGGCCATTCCTTCTCTTCCAATTGCTCACAGTAGGCAGGTGGAAACTGCTGATTATGCATTTCTAGCTCATGCAAATAATCTGAGTGGACCCTTCCCGGGGCATTTGTTCCATTCATGTCATAAATTGAATGGCATGTTTGTCAATGTTAGCAACAACAGGTTATCAGGTCGAATTCCAGTTACGCTTAGTGCTATGTGCAGATCACTCAAATTCTTGGATGCTTCTGGTAATCAAATTTCTGGGTTTATTCCTCAGAGCCTTGGGGACAAGGAAAGCATGACTCTTCTTGACTTGCAACAGAACGAAGAAGACGCTGAGATTCCAGTCCATCTTGGCTGGTTGAATTATCTCTACTACTACTCCCTGTCAAAAGACATGCTGCAGGGGGTTCTACCTTGTAGACTGAGACGGCTTCTTCCAGTCAAGGTGTTTAGTCATTCTTCTGGATTTTCGGGCATTGAGATTCTACCAGGTACTATGGAGCTGAGAAATCTGACAGCTGTTATGTTCAACATCAACGAGCTTTATTTACGAATTCACCCTGGTTTATCTGAAGAAAAACCACATGCTGCATCTAATGATCTCCGTAGACGTGTTTTGTCGGATGTTGCGGTAAACTGTAGCAGTGCCTTTGGCAGTTGCCATGTACTCAATAGTTCATACTCAAGCTCCCAGAGTAGTTATGAGGATTTGGCATCACAAGATTCACAACCATCCGATAGCTCTGGCAATGGAGGCGGTGCTAAGTTCAACTCCATTGAGATTGCATCCATCGTATCTGCATCAGCCATCGTTCTTGTTCTTCTTGCACTCATTGTCTTTTTCATCTACACCAGAAAGTACGCCCCAAAGGGAGGTTCCAGGGTTCAAGTTCTGGAGAAGAGGGAAATCACAGTGTTCACAGATATCGGGGTTTCACTGACATTCCAGAACATTGTCAAGGCAACTGAATGCTTCAGCACTCGGAACTGCATTGGAAGTGGAGGGTTTGGTACCACCTACAGGGCTGAAGTTTCCCCAGGAGTCCATGTGGCTGTGAAAAGGCTTGCAGTTGGAAGATACCATGGTGCTCAACATTTCCATGCTGAGATCAGGACCCTTGGAAGGATCCGGCACCAAAATCTTGTAACCTTAATCGGTTACCATGCTAGTGAGACGGAGATGTTTCTCGTTTATAATTATCTCCCTGGGGGTAATTTGGAAAGATTCATCCAAGATCGAGCCACAAGAACTGTGAGCTGGAAGGTACTGCACAAGATTGCTCTGGATGTTGCACACGCACTTGCCTATTTACATAACTTGGGTGAGCAACGGATTATACACAGAGATGTGAAGCCAAGCAATATATTGCTTGACAATGATTTCAATGCTTACTTGTCCGATTTTGGTTTATCTCGGCTCCTGGTTGACTCTGAAACACATGCTACAACGGGTGTTGAGGGTACTTTCGGGTACTTGGCGCCTGAATATGCCATGACATGCCGAGTGTCTGAAAAATCCGATGTTTACAGCTATGGTGTGGTGCTGCTCGAACTAATCTCTGATAAGAAGGCCTTGGACCCTTCATTTTCAGCATATGGGGATGGCTTTAACATTGTCTCATGGGCGTGCATGCTCCTAAGGCAAGGAAGGGCTAAAGAAGTCTTCACCACCGGACTCTGGGACTCGGGCCCACACGACGATCTCGTTGAGGTGCTCCATTTAGGTGTTAAGTGCACCCTTGAAACCCTTTCCATCAGGCCTACCATGAAGCAAGTTGTGCAGCGTTTAAAGCAACTCCGCCCTGTAAGTTAGCATTTGCTGCAAAACAACTTCCAGCTTCAGTTTAGTGAAATACAGTATATTATTCACCTGCAAAATTGTATATATAGTGATAGATTTGGGGTTTGAAAAGGTTTTTGTTTCCATTTTTATACCTTTACTGTACTTTAATCATTTCAGAGCTTGTAATAATTATGTTTGAAAATTCTCTTAAAAAACTTTTACAACCCAGCTTGAGGTGATCTATCTTGAAATCCCCGCAAGGGGTGAGCCTGAACACAATAGGAGCAATCTCTATATCATGTCAAACATGAACACAATGGGCTGTTCAGGGATTCATCTTTGAATTTCCATGGCAGCGTGTAAGGAAATGCTGGGTATTGAGAGGGCGTCACTCCTAGGACTAAGGTTCAACAATACCCAATCTAAATGTAGAGCGATATTTTGCTAATCGCCACAAGCAAAGAAGGGCATACTTGGAGTCGAACCCAGAGCGATATTTTGCTAATCACCACAAGCAAAGAAGGGCATACTTGGAGTCGAACCCGAAAACGAAAACCATAGCAAACATATTAAACTTGGTAGCTGCTTCTGAATATTGTAAAGACTAATCCAAGGTACATTTTGATGAATCTGGTTTTAAACACTGAAGAAACAATTGCTACTCCTATTAGCCACTTCCAATAATGAGGTAGCCCTTAAACCAACTCAAATACCTTGTAAAAGAGGTCACAAAAGGAAAGGCTTTCTAAGTCAAAATTCCTCATGAGTTACTTGCATGAAGGGGATAGTCCTTGATCTTTTGAAAGACTCGATTACTAGAAGGCCGAGGCAGAAGGGTTTACGATGATATGCCTGAGCAGGTGCTCCACATCACAACCCCCAGCGTGCTTGACAAATTCCGTAGGGGAGAAGAAGCTGCCGTGGCAGATGTACATTATCCTCACCTTCTCTCCCTTGCCGTACTTGTAAAGAATGCCTTCTGCTTTCCTCCCGTTAAGGTCGTCACCTATGGTGAACACACACGGCATATCTTCTATCCTGCCAGGGGTTGTTTGTGCTACTGCATTTTTCTTCTTATGATCTGGGGTTTTGGGGGTGCTTGCTTGTTGAGCCTTCAGTGTACTTGGTACTCGAAGATGAGCCCACAGGAGATGCCTCTTGGCTTCCCCTTTCTTACGTTGAATGAGTGCTGACGGGACTTCTTGCTTCACTGCAACTGCCTGAACCTAATCATCACAAGCAGCAGCAGAACATGAATGAAGATTCCAGTATCAAAACCAAAAGAACCCACACTCACACCTTAGCATTTAACCAACTTGTATAACAGATGATTTTCAACAAGCAAATCCAAGTGTGCTCGATAATATGAATGCGTAGAAACAACTCTTAAATGTCATTTCAGAGGCTGAGTAGCGGATAAAATCTGACAAGCATTGAATTAGTCAATCAAATCCCTTTAGGATCGAAGTAATGGAGTTTAATACTTACCGTTAGACAAATCGGTTCTGCTGACAAGTGCTTCTATTCATTGTTGGCACATCTAGGCAGCAAAGAACATTAATCAGGGTATTGGTAGATCGACCATGGTGTATACTTCTAAGCAATGTATCGAGTCTGTTTGGTGCAATGCGTTGATTATTTTATTTCCTAATGTCATTATTATCTCCGAACTGGCTTCTCAGAGATTTTAGATCTTGAATTCTTGATCACAAAATTCAACCTTTTATTATCTGGAATCCGTCATATCACGGTACCACAACAACAAATGAAAACGATAACGCCCTTGAATTTGAATGTAATGAAACAACCTCCAACCATTGTTATTAGAATCTCGATCCGAATCTATGCATAGAATCTTTTTTTTTTTCTAGGATTACTATGGGATCTTTAGAATCTTAATGGATCGATAAGATCTTACGATCCTACGCGATCCTAAAGATCCTATCTATATAATATCTTAATTTAGAAGACTTTTGATGATGCACCAACACCTCCTTAATTTAAGGTTTTTCAACTAATCACAAATTTCTCTTATTATTTCTTTTTCTTTTTCTCTTCATCTCTTTCATACATTTACATTTTTTCCCTTATAGTTTTTTACCCATTTACTAACCGTTGGGTTTAATTCAAAACATTGAATTAAATCTAATGTCTACCATATGTATGTATATGTATATGTGTGTGTATATATATATAATACTCCCTCCGTTCGACAAAACATGTCATTTTAGGGTGCTATTTTTGTTCAAAAAAACTTGTCATTGTAGGTATTTTGCACTTCACTTTACAAAAAAGTCCTTGACATGATTGGTGGTTTGTTAGTTGTAGTTTTTAATAAAGTAAAAAAGGATGGTAATAATTGAGGGTAAATTAGTACATTTGTTAATTGCCTTAAAACTTGTGAAATAGGCTAAAATGACATGTTTTGCTGAACGGAGGGAGTACTTTATATCAATATAATATCTTAATTTAAAAACCTTTTTAATGAAGCCTAACTTTATGATAAACATTTTTATCATTTACTTAAAGATTTCAAACCTACTTTCATTATGTTATCCTAACTTTTATTAATATTTGATAATATTAATTTGTTATGTTATTAAAATTTTATTTATTAAAAATCGCACAATGGCGCGGGGATTGTACTAGTTTTTATTAACAATATGTATTTTTTTAAATATTTGTTTTGTTTCCTTGGTTGATTTTTGGGTGTTTAAATGTACACATTCATGTATGAAATGTGAAAAATTGCTCAGAGACCATTGTTTTCGAGTCTTTTAATCAATGACAATGTCTAAAGTCATAAATGTAGCTTTTTATCTCTTGAAACCAAAATATATTGTGTGAGTAACATTTTTTTTTCCTCATTCTAGAACTTTAAATTAAGTCACTTTATTATATATATTTTTTAATTTTATTATATTTCGAGGATCTTACGATCCCCTGATGAGATCTTACGATCTGATCCACAGACCCTGTTGTGATTCGATCCTAGAATCCAAATCCTAATAACCTTTAGTAAAAGGCTTGCCTCCAACCAAATAAGCACCATCTCTATACCACCAGCTTAAAAAATTCAGAGGGGATCTGTCGTCTAAAAGACTCCCGGTCTCCCTATCCTTCTCACAATCCACCCTACCTTTTACTATTTTTTATTTTCAAATTTTAAATATTTTTCTTTTTTGGGGTGAGGACACAACAGTACAGCTGATCCCAATCGTAACAAGTGGCACACAAACTAATCAATCAGTCGATGAATCATACCTCACATTGCACTCAATGACACAGAAATCAACAAGCATATATCATCATGATTCATGAACAATACAACAACACCAAATGAGCAATCACAAATTACCTTGAAATGTTTTGCTCTCGAACTCGAAAGCACCTGATGAGCCACCTCCGCATGATTCACCAGATCCTTGAGAGCTCCCCTATAGTTGTTGCTGTGGCACTTGCTATGCCAACAACCCCTGCAAGCTCCCAAAGAACCCACCTTTCCCCTTCACCCTTGCAGCTTCAAACCCACCACTCCCCTGCCTACCCGAACCACCCCACTAACCCACCAACCCGTGACACGGACCCGGATTCGGACTCAACTTACCAGGCACACCCAGACCCAGTTGCTGCATCTCTCTCCCTTCCCATGCCTCATTGCTGTCGTTCTCCTTTATACTCCTCTGTTTCTCTGATCTCCTCCGCTTGGCCTTCATTCTCCTTAGCAGGGGCGGCCCTATGGTGGGGCGGGCGTAGGCGGCCACCCCACCCTTCGACCCACGCGCCCCGGAGTTTGGAAAAAAAAATAAAAAATTATTTATATATATAGCAGTGTTGTAATAAGTAAAACTAGGATGAATATAGAATCAACAAATCTACTTTGTTTAGTTGGTTGGTAGGAAGGAAGGAAAGTAAAATAAGACTAAAGGTTGGGGGTTCAATTCCTACTAGCTTTTTTTATTCTTTATTCAACTTGCACCCCACCCTCTATGTTTCTACCCTCTTATTTAATTATATTCCCACTTCTCGACCTCCCTATTATATACAAATTATCTAGCTATATCTAATTAACCCCCATAAAATTGGTGAAATTAGCCTCCTTTTAAAAAAAATTTTCACCTCCCTCAAAAAATTTTTTTATTCTTTGTTCAACTTGCACCCACTCTCTATGTTTCTACCCCCTTATTTAATTATATTCCCACTTTCCGACCTCCCTATTATATACAAATTATCTAGCTATAAACTAATTAAACCCCAAAAAATTGGTGAAATTAGGATTTGATTATGAGAATAAATTTTGTGAAATTTTCATCAGAGTTTGTGATTTTAAGAATGAATTTTGTGTTTTAATTATTGTGAATATGTGATTTTGAGAATGAAATTTATGAATTGAATTTGGGGTTTGTGAAATGAATTTGTGAAGCTTTATGCAATATTTGTATTTTCGTACCCTACATATCCAAATCACAATTTCTATCATGTCTTTGGGAACCAAAAGATATTATAAAGTTGATGAGTTTACAATCCTAGCTAATATGCAAAAGTCTTGAATTTAGCATGATTGAATTTCGACAAGTTTACACTCCTAAATATGACAAATGCCTGAATTTCCAATGAATGACGAGAAACCACTACCATAGCAACCAAGCAAATGTAAGTCTACTTTTCTATAATCCACTGCAAAGTTGAAAGTCGTAGCTTAGGTAAAGGAGTTTATTCAAGGTCAACATCTTAGTACACACTAGAAATTTCGCCCCACCTTTCGGAGGATTCTGCGGCCGCCACTGCTCCTTAGAGTCTGCATCTCCTTCCTCCTCCTCCACTCCTCCTCAGTCTCCATCGGCAGCGACGACGTCCTCACCAACGCCGCCACGTTCACCGCCGCCGACTCCTACACCTTCCTGAAAGTAAGCACCGCCCCAACTATGGAAGAAGCCCTAATCAGCCCTCCGTTGGATTTATCAACACCAAATCTCCCACCCAATGAAAATCCTAGATTCAATTCGATTTCCCCATCCTCTTGCTCCTCCGGTGCCGATCGATTGAGGGCTTTGATTGGCTTCGTTGCCAAGAAACTGTGGAACAAATCTCTTAGATACTTCTTGATTTCTACAGACAGAGCCTCAAACTCTCTGCTTCTCATCCTCCTCTCATCTCCACCTCCGTTGCTGGTGCTTGTGCTTCCTTGTCCTTGGTTTCCTATGGCAGCGCTGGAGCTTGCGGTGGAGTAGCGCTGAAAGGCGTCCATTTTCACTTAATTCTTTTTCTGGAAATAGAGCTATGAATTAAATGCACCCACCACAACGGACCATGTTTAGGATACCACCATACCATGTGGTCCACCTCCTTCCATTTTTAGTTTATAGTATTAATTAATTACTGCATTTAATTTGTGTGGGAAAAATAAAAAGGATTTTATTATTCCAATATGGCTAAACTAGTATAGTAACCCGCAACTTGTGCGAGATGTCCTTAAATAAGAATATTTTTTTTAATTCTCTGTCGCTGGCTATAGTAGGTTAAATTGTTATATTTCAATTCTTTGTTTTATTTCTTTTTTCATTTGTGTGAAATGAGTTAGTTTGTCATTGGAATGACAAACTAAAATTGCATGAGTGTTTATTATGAGAAAATAAAATTGATCATTTTTTCAACAACAGCAACAATAATAATAATAACCTATTCCAAATTAAAGATTTTAACCGATTATATTAAATTTTGCTTGGTAAAAAATGTTTTCACTACTATCAAACTGTCATATGATGCATAAATTAAATATTTAACGTACCTCTCTTTTGAACCTTCCTATTATTCTTCTCTGTGGGCGCCTTACCTTTATTATTTGTCATCGTGGGCAATTTGATCTAGCTTGGTTGAAAAAAACTTTTCATACGACATACCATAGGATCACTAACTCAATGTATAGATAAGAGATATATGACATATCTTTTTAGTTCTTTAGAATATATCTGCAATTAATCTGGATATATGCGACAATTAAGATATATTGACAATTAGGATACATACGACAATTAAATAAGCTACTTGATTAATTATTGTTAGAAGATTAGTTTAGATTTTTTTTTTGTAAACCGATAAGATTAGTTTAGATTTTTTTTAATTGGCATATCCAAACAATTATTAGTTTAGATTTTTTTTATAAATCGATATTAGTTTAGATTTGTTTAGATTAGATTAGTTTAGATTTTTTTAGATTAGTTTAGATTGGTTTAAGATTAGTTTAGATTTTTTTTCGTTATAAACTGATAAGATTAGTTTAGATTTTTTGTAATTGGCATATCCAAACAATTAAAAAATCCCACTTTAAATTAATTTTATAACTTAAAATCCTACTTTAAAGGAGAAGCCGCCATATGGCTTAGGCGACTTCTCCTTTAGTATTATTAACTAGCATAGTACCCATGCGTAACGCACGGGATTTGTAAAGTATATTATATTTTATAGAAGATATTACCATAATTTATTTACATTATATATTAGATGTATTATACTATTATAATAATATGAAAACAATATAACAAAATAATATAAATTTGGATTAAAAAAATAATGCTTATATTATATCAATATATAATATATGTGGCAAAACGTCAATTTCTCACCTTCCTAGCAGGGTCGGGTTTGAGATTTGAAATGTTTGAGGCAGGATATAAAAATGTGGCCCTCTACTATTATTTTTTGTTGTGTTAATGGATTGGAAGGTAAGACCAAATAATTTGGTAGTTCGACTATATATTACACAAACTCTAGGTGAATGGAGTTTTAAGAACTTTTGGATGGAGAGCACATAAAAATGAGAGAAGAAATATTTTTGTAATAAACTTAAAAGTTAAGAAAAAAAGCTTCATCTGTCTCAAAATATAGGTCGTTTAATTTTTTTTGGCATGTTTTTTAAGAAGCTAAAAACTCTGTAAAATATTATATTTTTATTGGTTTTTAAAAATAATATTATTCTTATTAATAATAAGTATATTATTATTTTTCAAAACTAATAAAAAAGTCAATATTTTATAAAGTTTTTAGCTCCTTCAAAAACGTGCTAAAAAGTAAAACGACCGATATTTTGAGACAGAGGTAGTACAAAGTTTAGAGTCACCATTGTTGTGTGTTATTTTTATCCTTCTAAGTTTTTTAGTAAATTGATTGATTACTTTGAGCATTAAACACACATTTGTTGTGGTAATGGGTTGGAAGATAGAACCCAAAAATTTGGTAGTTGGACTACACATTCCACAAATGTTGGTGAATGGAATTTTTAGAACTTTGGGACGGAGATCACATAAAAAAAGATATATTATATTAATAAACTTAAAAGTTCATTTTTTTTGATATGTTTTTTAAGAAGCTAAAAACTCTATTAAATATTATTTTTTTATTAGTTTTATTTAAGCATGTTATATAATTTGCAATGTCTAAATAGAAGCTCTATTATTATATATTAGGCCAAAGCATAGATAGTTAGCTTAATGTCATAAAACATATGACGAATAAAAAAAAATGAAGGGAGAGTCAAGACAAAGAATTAAAGCTTCGAACCAATGACCCTTTGCTTTAATGGTAATAGAGAGGTGGCTCTTGCAAGAAGTCAACAGTTCAAATCTCACCACTTACACTTTGTGTAATTAGTGAATGCTCAAGCCTCCATTGGCTTGGGTGAGCCTGTCTGGTGGCTTATCGTCGGACTTACCGATTTAAGTCCTTTGCAGGCTAGTTCTCGAGCCCGTGGGGGATTAGTCGATAACCTCGGAACCCCCCAAGGTACAAAAGAAAAGAGTTAAAAGCTTCACATATACCCCCTTCTTTTTTAGTGTGATTTACCCAAATCTAAATGGTGTCACAATTTAAAAAAAATTGATTAGTAATTGGAAACAATTCAAAAGAAAACAATAACATGCATATTAAAGAACCAAGATTAAACCTCTAAAATAATTTTAAAAAAAATATGGAACAAAAAAGAGTTGAAAAGTGATAAAATAACTTAAAGTTACGAAAGAGATTTAAGAAGGACATTTTTAAGGTTTCACCTATACATGATTCATTTTAATGTTTGATTTATTTGACTTTAAATGTTTTCACAATTAAAAAAAATCTATGTCTTTAGTGTATACTAAATTTTTGTTAAAGATACAAATATATAATTTCTTTTTTTAAAAAAAAAAATTATATCAGGTCCTTTATTAAATTAGAAGATTCAATGGAATGTATTTGCTAATGAAAGTATATTTTATATGCAATTTATTAATAAGGATCTTAATATATATTCAAACTATGTTTAGATTTAAATGATATTTTAACAAAATTAAAATAAAATTAAGGCATTGATATTGGTCTTATAAATAAGTGATAATCAGGGTGTGTTTGTATTCCAATTGCATTTTAATTATAATGTATTTATAAATACAAACACTTGAATAGTATTTGGTTATCAAATTTTATAATGTGCTTAAAATGATAAACCTTTTAAATAAAATACCTTATAAATTGTGTCAATCAAACAACCACTATTGTGTAAATTTTTTAATTACATTATATAAACATAATTTACAGTGTATTTAATTTAATTTTTACATTATTTTAAAAATTGTAAATTTTTTTTAACCAAACTCTATTCAAGTATTTATGCATTATAATTAAAATATATTGGAATTCAAAGACACCCTCACATGACGTCAATTTTTTTTTTCAAATACACTCATAAAATAAATTATTTGATTAAGAAATGTAAGAATACCTATTTGGATGAAAAGCTTCTTAGGGAAGATTAAACAAATTTAACAAATATTAGAATGAAAAGAAATTTTTAAATTTTGTTTAATGTTTAACAATTATCGATAATTGATTAATTTAAATAAACACATAAATAACTTTCAACCAATAAAAATATTTAAAAAATAGGGAAAAGAAATAATTAATTTATCATTTAATCAAAAGTGGGTCAATGTTAAATTTAAAGCTGCCACATAGCCCATTTTTAAGGAATTGTTGTCATGTGGTATCTACAACAGCTGCTTTAGTATTATATTAGATAGATATAACTTCCAACGAAAGAAGTAAAAAAAAGATATTATTATTCTAACATTGTACAAGACATGCATATAATTAAGCATTTATTATTATTATTACTATTATTATTATTATTATTATTATTATTATTATATACAGTATACTTTGTGTGTATATATAGTGTAAAACAGTGGGTGTCTCTATATATATGCTACTACGTAGTATATTTTTTTTATAGTGTGTATTTATATGTATAATATGTCTAATGTGTGTATATATAAGGGAATGGAAAAAAACCAAATTCTATGGTTAGAACGCGCTGAACGCGCCGTCAATCAATCAGGGCTCTTTTGCTCTGATTGTCCCTCCGACCACACCCTACCCCCCTTGAGGCTCGCTTGGGCTGTCATGGGGATGTCATTCCCCCGTGCTCGGGCTACCTATGGGCGTTTAAGGAGTTCTCCTGGTCACTTGCTACGGTCTGTGGTGTGGTGGCGCAGGAGTCTTCGGCGCCGGCGGCTTTAGCTAAGTCTGATACACCTCCTAGTAGACTCCTACCTAACCCAAGGTTTCCTCTCCTTCCTCTGGTACTCAGATTCATGGGTTGTCAGTTGTGGATTTTGGGCGCGGCGATAGTCGTAAAATCGCCTCCTTGGTCGGGGCCCACTCTGGGTTCTCTTTGGCTTGATTATGAAAATCTTCTTAGGGTACTTCATTCTGTGAGAAGGGGAGAGATTCTCATGATTTTGGGGGTGCGCTCGAGATATGTCAGTTTGGCGTCTGTTCTCCTGTTTTGGAGGCGCTGTGCTCCTATAAATTGGGGGGTGGTTGAGATTTGCCGGTGCACCTTTCTTCTTCTGGTCCCCTTTCTTCTTGGTTCAAACTCTCTGGTTTCTTGGCTCCTTCTTCCTCTCTTCTGTCATCTTGTCATGGAGGTTCCTTCGTCTGCTGATAAGAGTAAAGGTAAATTACCAACTGAGGTTGAGAACAATGTTCTCTCCCTCCACCTAAATCCCAGTTTCTGGGCCCAAATCCTCTTTAATGAGGCAATACCACCGGTGGATTCTACCACCATATCTGGTGCTTGTAGTAATCCGCATGCAGGAAAAAAGTGTCGCAAAGCCAGGAAGCATGGGCTGAACATGGAAAAACTCAAAGGAGTCCTAGATGGTGTAGAGGCGAACATAAAAAACCTAAGTAAAACGTCTGTCTATGCTACAATCATCGGGGATCCGGTGGTGATTAAAGCGATTAGAAAGAAGATTTCTTTCGATTGGAAATTTCTCAAGGGAGGGAGGGGGGTTTCAGATCATTCCTGTAGGAAACAACTGGATGGAAATTCGGTTTGATATCTAGAGGAGGATTGCTCCAAGGTCTGGGCTGGCAGACCCTTTCATGTGGCTAAGCAATTGATGCTCATTAGGCCCTGGAGACTCAATTTCAACCCGTCGTCTGAGCCTATCATGACTCTGGATATCTGGATTCGCATCCTGGGTCTTCCGGTGAAGTATGTGAGTAACAAGGTGCTCAAGGATCTGGTTGAAGGAAATGGAATTGGAGATGTTATTAGAGTTGCGGCTTTCGGTAGGAATGGTGCCCGTTACCGCTTCCCTCGGGTTTGTGCGTTCGTGGACATCACCAAAATTCGTGAGATGAAGATCAAGGTGCTGAACGAGTTGAATCAATTGGAGGAATACCCGGTTTGGTTCGATGATCTATCCGAAGGCAGCGGGTGTTACGGTTTAGCCGATCACCAATTTGAAGACAACCCTCAATACTTGGTGTTGTTGGGCTCTCATGTTATGGATCCTGCTCCCCCTGTTCCTCTAAACGAAGAAGCTGACTCTGGTGCTCAGGGTGGGGCTTGGAAGGCTGTTGCATCAAAGAAAAAACCCACTCCTCTTCGTTTTGGGCATTCTAAGGCTGCCCTCCTGCAGCTTATCGGCGCTAATGCAGAAGAGCTCTCTGATTCTTCCACTTCGAAATCCTCTAACAATATGTCGGATCAGGAGGTTATGGCTGATTTTGCTTCACAAGGCACAATCTATGTTGCTCCTGAGGTTGCTGCGATGGTGGATCCCCTGCCAGTTTTTGAGGATGCTATCCTTACTGTCGGGGATGTTTCTCAGCTGGAGTTATCTGTGACTGAAGCATTCAACTACCCTACCTACGACCCGGCTCTCTCGGACTCCCTTTTCGACGAAACGTACGATCTTGATATGGTGGACTATGAGGATGACCCAATGTTGGTTTTCGAGTGCGCTGCTTTGCCGGCCTCGTTCACTGACAATGACATTGGTCGTATGCTCGAGGAGTTCCCTACTTCTGTTGAAGTCCCTCTTCATGCCCTAACCCATCATATCGACTCTTCTGTGGGCAATTTTGCATCTGCTGCTCTGAACGTGCCTCCTGCTGTCGATTCTGAGGGAACCCTGGCTGTTGCTGATGATATTTCAGTTTCTAAGACAAGTTCGAGTAAGAGAAAGCTGTATTTGGATGATGGTGATACTGCCTACTCTAACCCGCCTGCAGGCAATAACAAGCGCCTCCATGGTTAGGTGTCCTTCTTGGCCTTCGGTTCACTACCCCTTTTGGCTTGTTCGAGTTGTGAACTCAAGTGTGATGAAATCACCACCTTCATGGTTATCTTCTGTATGGTACTATCTTAGTTGGTTTGGGGTGTGGTTGGGTGGTTATTTCATGATGACTTATGACTCCTTTGATTATTTTTCTTTGTCTAATGTATGGATCGTAATGTCGGCAATGGCGATAATGTCTGTTTGTATGTTCGGTGTGGCCCAACTACCTCATGCTGCTGTCACTTGTAATGTGAAATCGAACCTGAAATGGTGTTTATTTTACTCCTTGTTCTGCTATTTACAATCTCTGTCCATCTTCCCTCTCAATCTCTGCTCACAGTCCGGTAAGGTGACTTACTGCTGCTGCCCTCCTTTGGTGTGTTTTTGGATGGTATTAGAGGGAGCATTTAGGGTTGTCTACCCATTCAAGTTACCTTTTTCTACTTCTCCTATCTTTCACAGTTGTTGTGGGGCTCTCTGGCTTGTTTGTGAAGTTATGTGCCCTAATTTATGGCTTTGGAATAGATCGTTGATGTTGATACTGGATGTTGGCTATTGCAAATCGACCACTGTGCTGCTCTCCCTTTGGTTTACTGTGAATGTCTCAATACCGATGATGCCTAGGTGGAGTTTAGTTACAAGTTTTCAGTGTTTCATTGTGTTTGGGGTTGTTGCTCATCCAGATTTTTTTATCTTGGGCTCATTTCTTCAAGGAACAACCTTTTGCCTTGGCCTATGAGTGAAATGGTTATCTTGGTTCCTTGGATTATTTTGTTTTTTCAGAAGACTTAATCATCATTAATTTTGCTAGATGTTATGGCTTCATCTATTATTCCATTAGAATGGGATACCTGTTAAGCATTACTTCCCATGATCTCCTAATATTTCATCTGCACTCTTGCCACATGAACTTGATCATTTTGGTGAAATTGCCGCACTTCAGAAGCTATCTTTCTATTGTTTTTTCTGCTTGCGATTGGTCTGTCCCTCCGGGTTATGAGTTAGCTTTGTCCGAGGGTTTGGCTGTACATCGGAGTTTCGATTTAAAGACTGTTCATGATGTTAAACAAAAGAGGTTCTCGTCTCCCAAATGCGCTAGTGCGTTCATAGTGGTCATCTACAGGTTTGGTTGCAATATCTCTTATTTGAGGCTATGTAATTGCTCTAGTACTTACAAGAAATCCTTTGATTTCACACATGATTTGGCATATAACTTCACCACATACCTGTTCTTGGAAAGAATTGTGCTAGAGATGATTGCCTCCTCACACTCTACCCCCCGAAAGGGCCCTAAACAAACGTGGGACTTTGGGACTCTTATAGATCCTATCTTCTGTTTTGCTAAACAAGTGTTTTTCTACAAATATATCACTAAAACACTGTTTTTGGCTGTCCTCTGCAATACTTGGTTGTATACTGCTCAATCTCACTCTGAGTCTATTATATTATTCATGTTATTAATCTATAACTGTTCATTAAGCCACTTGCTTGGTGCTACTATTTATGTCTTGGGCTGTGGTAGCTTTAAAGGAGTTGTATTAACCCTTGGTGGGTTTGTGTCGGACCTTCCACAACCTAACTCCCGATTGGTCACTCAACACACTACGATCGGAAGCTTTTCTGAAATTTTTGTTTCCAGTAATGACCTCTTATAATTTGTTCAGAAAAACTTGGCTCGTCGGAGAAAACGAAGTGTGCGATGCTGTCTTGGTTTTGCCTGTAGGACTATTGGTGTCGAATCTTTATGTTTCAAGCTCAGTAAACTAATACAATTAGTGGTCGACATGAACTTGTGTTCAACATATGCTATATATCTTTTAATAATCCTTGTTATAGGAAGCAAACACAACCTCATGTACTCAGTTTATGTAATTGAATGTTCTTCGTCATTTAAAGGTATATGCTGGCAATGGTTTATGCCCATAATGGGTACCGATCAGATATGTTTATCATATAATAAGCTTAGGAATTGGTCCTTTGTTAGAATTATAAGGTCTGATCATTTTCTTGGCTATAATTTTAATGTCTCTCTTTCACTTGGGTTGGTGTGTGGGTTTTGTGTATACACCGGCCCATGTCACCCCTGTTTGGCTTTACAGATTGTGTATTCTATGATTACTTTGAATGGGTTAATTAATTCACATAGTAATCCTAAATGGGTGTTGATATCTAAACTCTCCCACATATTGAATTTCCAACATAATCTATTAATCTACTTGTTTTGTGGTATGAGGTCCCTTAAATCTTGGTCTCATATCTGTAACGGTTATAAATGAAGATCACCTATTGGAATTGTTGAGGCATCGGAAAAATAACTTTTTGGACGGAAATTAATAGTATGTGCAAAAATAATCATATTCAACTAATGGCAATTGCGGAAACCAAATCAGAATCTATCTCGGGTGAAAAGCATGGAAAAATGCGGGCTTTGATGAGGCTATATGGTCGCCAGCTACCGGAAGGTCCGGTGGATTGGGTATTTTATGGAAGTCACACCAATTATTGAATGAAATCATTTCAGTCGAAATCCATTTACCACGAATTATAGGACTGCGGTATGAGAATACTAAAGATGGTTTTATGATTCTTCTACTTTTCGTATATGCCCCTCCGGCTCCTCCAGATAAAGATGCCTTATGGGAAACTCTTATGTCTTTAGTGAATGATTCGCCTCTTCCTTGTATTGTGATAGGTGATTTAAATGAGATTTTATGTAGTGAGGACAAGCTGGGAGGCGCTGACTCGCGTTCCTCTTGTTTTTATAGACTCTTAAAATTTAAGGATGACTGTTCACTTTTGGATCTTCCTACATTCGGGAATCATTTCACATGGAGAAAGAATCCGGTAGAGGAAAATACCATTCGTGAAAAGCTTGATCGGGTGCTTGTTCACCACCAGATCATTCAGAAATTCCCTAACCTAGTTACTAATAATAGGGCCTTTTCATCATCTGATCATTGTCCCATTTCAATAAATATCGAAAGTGGTTCGGTCTTTAAAGCTCCTCCTTTTAAGTTTGAGAACGCATGACTTCTTCGGAAGGATTTTCGAAACATAGTTAAACAATTTTGGCGAGCCTCCTGTCAGGGCTCAACTATGTACCAACTAATGTTTAAACAAAAAATTTTGAAGAAAAAAAAGCTAAGGAATGGAATAAAGTCACTTTCGGAAATATCTTTTATCAACTAGAGGTTGTGGAGAACGAGCTGCTAAATATTCAATCTTCTCTGGCGGGAGACAACAGTCGGACAACCAACATGAAAGAAAAATGCCTAATTACAAAAAAAAAAAGAAAAATTCCTTGTCTTTCACAAAACTTTCTGGAATCAAAGAGCCAAAACAAAGCATCTCAAGCTTTCGGATTCTAACACGTCATATTTTCATCGTGTGGCGTCTGAAAGAAGACATAGGAAACAAATTCGAAATATAACCACCACTGACGGTACATTAATAATAGGTGAGGAGAATGTTAGAAATGAAATCAAGAGTGATTTCGAGAAAAGATTCAAAAATGAGTCTATTGATGATAGCCTCTTACATGAAATGTTGAATCTAATCCATCCCACTATAACACCTGAGGAAAATGACTTCCTTATTCGACACTCATCCAATTACGAAATTAAATCTGCAGTGTTCAACCTCGGTAAGAATAAATCTCCTAGTCCTGACGGATTCTCAGCGGAATTCTATAAGAAATATTGGGATATTGTTGGTACCTCGGTCATTAGGGCTGTTAAAGGTTTCTTCCTCTCTGGCAAACTGCTTAAACAAATAAACCGTACTTTTATTTCTCTTCTTCCAAAACGTGAAAACCCAACCACAACTAGCCACTACCGTCCAATAAGTTTATGTTCAACATTGTATAAGATAATTTCAAAAATTTAACAGAAAGACTCAAAACTATTATCGGTAGGCTAATTCACCCCTTGCAAGGTGCTTTTGTCTCAGACAGGGCTATTCAAGATAATGTGCTGGTGGCGCATGAGATCTTCCACTCTTTTCGATCCCGTAGGGGTCGTGAGGGTTGGTTGGTGATAAAACTAGATATGGAGAAAGCATACGACATAGTCGACTGGAACTTCGCCAAAAAGGTGTTAGAAAAATTTGGTTTTCACGAAACATTTATAGCCTGGATCATGGAATGTGTAACGACGATATCTTTCTCAGTACTGGTAAATAATGGTCCCACTGACATGTTCTTTCCCTCTCGGGGTCTTCGACAGGGGGACCCTCTTTCCCCTTTTTTGTTCATCCTAGGAGCCGAAATACTAGCACGGAAACTCTCGGATGAAACAAATTCAGATAACAACTCTATTGGTTTTTCCTTTGGTAGGAACGGCCCGCGTGTTCCTTTCCTATCATTTGCAGATGACATTATTATCTTTGCGAAAGGAAGTGTTGATGTCGGTCATAAAGTTAGAGCAATAATTGATACATATTGTAAAGTGTCGGGATAAAAGGTTAATTATCATAAATCTAGCTTCCAAGCCACTAGCAGGATTTCGAACCATAGGATTGCTGAGCTTCGCAATTGTTTGAATATCACAAACGAAATTTCTTTGGAAAAATATCTTGGTTGCCCTATCATTAATGACAGAGTCAACAAAAATACTTTCGAAGATATCATCTGTAAATCCAAAGATCAACTAAGCAAATGGCGGGCAAATGCATTACCACAACAGGGTCGCACAATTCTTATTAACTCAAACCTTTCAGCTAAACCATTGTACACAATGCAAAACTTTATGCTGCCCACCTCAATACACAAAGAGTTAGATCAAATCAATCGAACGTTCTTTTGGAACAAAGATCTTCAACACCGACCACTTATAAGTTGGGATAGGATTTGTAGACCAAAAAATTGTGGTGGCTTAGGGATTGGAAAATCAAAAGAAATGAACTAGGTCCTTCAAATGAAACTGCTATGGAAAATCTTGGCTGATCCAGATAATGCTTGGGTTAAGGTCATCAAGTATAAGTACCTACGATCTACTAACATCCTTGGATACAAGAAAGGTGGTGACTCATCCTGGAAATGGGCTAAACTGATTACTCTTATTGAAAAATTCAAGTCTGGGCTTATTTGGTCAGTTGGTAATGGAAAATCTATCAAATTTTGGACAGATAATTGGATTATAACCTCTGCTCTTCAGTCAAGGGAAGATTGCCCTCAAATTGGTAACTCAAAAGAAATGGTTAGTGATTACATTCTGGGAGGTAGATGGTGGTTGCAGAAACTAAATTCTTCTCTCCCTTCCAACATAGTTGTAGAAATAATGGACATCCCTCTGCCCATATCCTCTTTTGTGGATTGGCTATATTGGTGGCCGGATAGAGCAGGTTGGTTTACTTCATCTAGTGCGTACAAGCTACTCACATTACACTCATCCCTCATCTTGAACAAAAACGCCTGGATTTGGAATGTTGACGTCCCGCCTAAAATAAAATTTTTTTTATGGAAAATTAGTCAGGGTGGTCTCCCTATGGCCGCTAGACTTGCCTCTCGTGGGGTTTCAGTTCCTTCCCACTGTAGTCTCTGCAACGATGTGGCTGAAGATGATGTCCACCTCTTATTTGAATGCCCTTATGTGCGCTCCCTTAATCAATTTACCCCACGTATATACTCTTCCATATCTACCATGATACATCAGTCTCGGAATATAAAACCTATCCTTTCCTTATTAGGGAATAATCTGAATTCAGCAGCTAAGGTGGAGCTTGCTTTTACCTGGTGGTCATTTTGGCACGCTCAAAACCAACTGGTTTTCAGGCAGGTTCCTATCCCTAAGTGGGATACTTCAAAACGAATAATTAAAACTCACATGCAGAACTGGAATAAAACATCTCATTTTGAGGATGAGTTAGAAGAGGACCGCCTTCCACTCATACAAAAATACCTTCTCCCAAATAAGAAACATAAACATGGTAACATTAAATGGCACATACCCCCCAAGGGTACTTTTAAGCTAAATTTCGACGGTTCTACACTATTAAACAATGACAGCTCGGCCGGAGCTATTATTCGGGATTGGGATGGCCGACCAATTCGCATATGTTACCAAAAACTGGGTAAACAAACACCCATAAAAGGAGAAGCGCTTGCTCTAAAAGTAGGAATCCAACAAGCCATTCAACTAGGCATTGATAAAATCCACATCGAAGGGGACTCCAGCATAATAACAAATCATTTAAACAAGAACACTAAATGCCCTTGAGAAATTGAGCTCATTATTTTAGGTGTTAAACTTTTGCTATCGACTGTGAAATAAGTTTCCTTCTTCCACATTCCCCGTTTAGGCAATAGAGTGGCTGATAAGGTTGCACACCTTTACCATTCTGCCCAGGGTGTCGATATTTACAACGATTCAGGTCTCGCTGACCTCATCCGCAAGGATGCTTTCGGGTGGAGCTCCCTCGCCCGAATTTTTTCCTAATAAAAAAAAGGAAAATCATAAAATATAAAAATATTATAAATCTATATATGTTACGCCTTTGAAAATCGCAAAATATACAAGAATTTTAGATTATTTTATAATGTTTTTTATTTGAGGGATAGAGCCCATTCCGTCCCATTCCACGAGTGATAAGGCCCACGCGGCATGGAAAAAATGGTGAATCCCGTCTCGGTCCCGTCCCATAAAAATATAATTGAGTGTTTGTCTATTGTTTTTTTTTTCTTCTACAGAGATCAGGCAAGGTAAGAAAGAAGCCTAAGGAGCCAGGCTGTTCATCCGCGGTTTCATTCCTAGCTAAATTCTTTCCTTGCTTCAAAAAAAAAAAGAAGCCTAAGGTGATTATTGCTACCCAAACGGATCATAGATTATTATTAAAACAAGGGGGTTGATAAATACACCGCTAATTTTTACTGGACACACCGCTAAACTTCGCCACCCTCTGTGGACCGAGCTCCGCTACCCCTTGCGGACATCACCGAGCATCGGGCCAAACACGCTCAACAAGGCCATCGACAAAACGTCCGCAAGACGTTGCGGAGAGAGGTCCGCGTTAGAATGCGGATCCCTAACCCATATGTAAAATAAAATAAAAATAAAAATAAAAGCTCCGCAAGTAAGTGCGGAATATGTGGGTTTTTATTTTATTTTTGTATTTTTTTTACATATAAGTTAGGGACTCCGCATCATAACGTGGACCTCTCTCCGCAACGTTTTGCGGACGTTTTATCGATGACCTTTTTGAGCGTGTTTGACTCGATGCCTGGTGATGTCCGCAAGGAGTAGCGGAGCTCGGTCCGCAGAGGGTGGCAAAGTTTAGCGATGTGTCCAGTAAAAATTAACATTAGCTTTCCCATAAAACAATGACTTTATTTTATAGGAAAAATGACCGAAAATAATATGAACTATCAGCCGTGAACAAAAAATAATACGAACTTTGAAAATTACTAATTCATATACAAACTATACTTGAATAAACTAATTTTGATACGACCAACATTTTCGGCTAAAATTTTGAACAAAGTGCTTATTTGGAAGTCGGGAGAAAGTTTCGAGATTAAAATCAAATTAACAATAAATAAAAGAATAAAAATGTAAAATGAAGGAAACTCTTCTTCATCCTCGTTCAAACTCTTTGTTAGTCTTGGCCATGGCGATGAAGAACAAGCACAAAATCTCATGAACTGATGAAGGTATGAATAAGGTTCCCACTTTTCTCTAATCCTCAAACCAATATTAACAACAATGTTCAACTTTTCTCAAATCTTTAAACCGCCCTGAACAAGCATGAAGATAAAGAACAAGGACAAAAATCGCATAAATAAAAGCGGATTTGAACACGAATGATCAAATTTGGTTAGGGATATTATAGATACAAATCCTATCATGTTGAAACACATAATTAGAAGAATCGATTTCAGCCAAATCGATTCAATTTTCTATTTTGAACTTTTGGCTCAAAAAACCCTAATTCTCAAAATGCGGAATCGATTTCAATTTTCTCGAAATTAATCCACCAATACAGCATACAAAACATCAACAGAAGTAGTTTTCTGATTTTTACTTCTCATCTCTCGATTTTGATTCATCTCCGATGTTGAATATACGGGTCAATTGATTTTGATTTCTCTGATATTCGTTTTAATGCTTCCTTACGAAATCTAAACTTCGATTTCTAGTTATTACTGGTTGTGTGATTGAAATTGGTTCAGATGAACAAAAAAATAATTTTGAATTGGTTTAGTTGTGGTTGTTCTCGCCATGGGTGACTAGTAAGCATCAGAGTTTGCCAAGGAAAAAGAAGGGGCTTTCTTCATTTTACATTTTTGTTCCCATATTGTTGTTAATTATGTTTTAATCCCGAATTTTTTTCAGTATGCCAAATCAGCACTTTAGTTGGAATTTTGGCTGAAAATTTTGGATGTATCAAAATTGGTATATTCGGGTATAATTTGTATACAAATTATTAATTTTTGAAGATTGTATTATTTTTAGTTCACTGTTGATAGTTCAGGTTATTTTTGATCATTTTTCCTATTTTATATGATGGTTTATAAAATTTACTGCATGTTAATTTGTGGAGGATTACTGAACATTGAGATTTGGGAACCGGTGGTGAAGTAGGGTTGTATTTTAGCTCTGAAAGAGCGAGATTGAGAAGCTCATTTCTTCCTTTCCTCTCACCTTCCTTACGATTTCACTGCTAAATCTAACAGCAAGTTCACAGCTTTTAGCTTCTCTGATCATCTTTTGTTCTTCATTTCTTTTCACTGGAATCGAGATAGAGGGAGGTGGGAGGAGGAAGGATTTAGGGTTTCGAGATTGATTGCTCCATCGATCATGCGGTTCTTGTCGACGGGAAGACGGGATTTCCATTTCCATGGTTCGATTTTGCCCCCTTTCCTCTGCGTCACTCTGACTTGCTTGTTGTTGTCTGATGTCTTGGCGTCGCCTTCCATTTTGGAGAAATCCGTCCTTCTCGAAATCAAGTCGTCGATTTCCGATCCGTCGGGGATTCTCTCCACCTGGATATCTAGTAATTCTTCCGGCGATCTCGAGCACTGCTCCTGGTACGGGGTCGTTTGTGGGCTCAATTCTAGGGTCTCGGCTCTCCAAATTGCCGGCGATGGCGGAAATTGGGGGTTTGGAGGTAATCTAGAGAAAGTCCCTTTTGTTGATCTTTTCAAGTTTCCGTTTTACGGGTTTGGGGTTGGGAGAAGTTCTTCTGGCAGAAATGGGAGGTTGATCGGAGCTTTGCCCTCTGTGGTATCGAAGCTCACTGAAATTAGGGTTTTGTCACTTACTTTTCATGAATTTACTGGTGAAATTCCGGCTGAGATTTGGGGCTTGCGTAATTTAGAGGTTCTTAATCTTGAAGGTAACTCCTTGACGGGGAACGTCCCAGTTTCTTTTGAGGGTTTGCGGAAACTGAGGGTTTTGAACCTAGGGCTTAATGAGTTCAGTGGCAAAATTCCAGATTCGCTTTCCCGATGTGTGGACTTGGAGGTGCTGAATTTGTCTGGAAATCGGTTCACGGGGCTGATCCCTAGGTTTGTTGGAAGGTTTCCCAAGCTGTCAGGACTTCATCTCTCTTCGAATTCATTGGAGGGAACTATTCCTGTTGAACTGGGTCATAACTGTCAGAATCTTCAGTATCTTGATCTATCAAAGAACAGCCTTACTGGGGAGATTCCGCACAATCTGGGTAACTGCCAGCAGTTAAGGGCTCTGTTGTTGCTCTCAAACCAGCTGCAAGGCTTTATACCTAGCACATTTGGCCAGCTCCGGAAGCTTGAAGCGCTAGACGTCTCAAGGAACAGCCTCACTGGTCCTATCCCTGCTGAACTTGGAAACTGTACTGATCTATCAGTTCTTGTGTTGTCGAGGCTGTATTATCCACGTTCAAGCATGGTAGATGCAAACAGAAGATCAGTTGAGTTATCAGGAAGTGGTAATGGTAAAGGCAACTCCTTTCAAGGCTCCATTCCCACAGATATCACATCCTTGTCCAAGCTCAAAGTGATTTGGGCGCCTGCTGCATCATTGAAGGGTGAGATGCCTGACAAATGGGGCGAAAGCTTGGAGGTAATAAATTTGTCCCACAATTTCTTTGCTGGTGGAATCATGAGGATATTTAGAGGTTGCAAAAATTTATTATATATTGATTTGAGTGCAAACAAGTTGACTGGCCCGCTGGACAAGAAGCTTCTTGTTCCTTGTATGGTTGTCTTTGATGTGAGCAAGAACATGTTCTCAGGGGCTATTCCTAGATTTAGCAGTGGTGTTTGCCCACCTGTTCCTCTTCCCCATGTTTTACTTCTTGAGCAATATGATGGGCCTTCCTGTCCTGATCCATCCTTCACCTCCAATGTTCGGGTCGATACCCCTACTTTAAATGGCAAGCTTATGGTGATTCACAATTTTGGTGAGAACAACTTCACTGGGGCCATTCCTTCTCTTCCAATTGCTCACAGTAGGCAGGTGGAAACTGCTGATTATGCATTTCTAGCTCATGGAAATAATCTGAGTGGACCCTTCCCGGGGCATTTGTTCCATTCATGTCATAAATTGAATGGCATGTTTGTCAATGTTAGCAACAACAGGTTATCTGGTCGAATTCCAGTTACGCTTAGTGCTATGTGCAGATCACTCAAATTCTTGGATGCTTCCGGTAATCAAATTTCTGGGTTTATTCCTCAGAGCCTTGGGGACAAGGAAAGCATGACTCTTCTTGACTTGCAACAGAACGAAGAAGACGCTGAGATTCCAGTCCATCTTGGCTGGTTGAATTATCTCTACTACTACTCCCTGTCAAAAGACATGCTGCAGGGGGTTCTACCTTGTAGACTGAGACGGCTTCTTCCGGTCAAGGTGTTTAGTCATTCTTCTGGATTTTCGGGCATTGAGATTCTACCAGGTACTATGGAGCTGAGAAATCTGACAGCTGTTATGTTCAACATCAACGAGCTTTATTTACGAATTCACCCTGGTTTATCTGAAGAAAAACCACATGCTGCATCTAATGATCTCCGTAGACGTGTTTTGTCGGATGTTGCGGTAAACTGTAGCAGTGCCTTTGGCAGTTGCCATGTACTCAATAGTTCATACTCAAGCTCCCAGAGTAGTTATGAGGATTTGACATTCCAAGATTCACAACCATCCGATAGCTCTGGCAATGGAGGCGGTGCTAAGTTCAACTCCATTGAGATTGCATCCATCGTGTCTGCATCAGCCATCGTTCTTGTTCTTCTTGCACTCATTGTCCTTTTCATCTACACCAGAAAGTACGCCCCAAAGGGAGGTTCCAGGGTTCAAGTTCTGGAGAAGAGGGAAATCACAGTGTTCACAGATATCGGGGTTTCACTGACATTCCAGAACATTGTCAAGGCAACTGAATGCTTCAGCACCCGGAACTGCATTGGAAGTGGAGGGTTTGGTACCACCTACAGGGCTGAAGTTTCCCCAGGAGTCCATGTGGCTGTGAAAAGGCTTGCAGTTGGAAGATACCATGGTGCTCAACATTTCCATGCTGAGATCAGGACCCTTGGAAGGATCCGGCACCAAAATCTTGTAACCTTAATCGGTTACCATGCTAGTGAGACGGAGATGTTTCTCGTTTATAATTATCTCCCTGGGGGTAATTTGGAAAGATTCATCCAAGATCGAGCCACAAGAACGGTGAGCTGGAAGGTACTGCACAAGATTGCTCTGGATGTTGCACACGCACTTGCCTGTTTACATAACTTGGGTGAGCAACGGATTATACACAGAGATGTGAAGCCAAGCAATATATTGCTTGACAATGATTTCAATGCTTACTTGTCCGATTTTGGTTTATCTCGGCTCCTGGTTGACTCTGAAACACATGCTACCACGGGTGTTGAGGGTACTTTCGGGTACTTGGCGCCTGAATATGCCATGACATGCCGAGTGTCTGAAAAATCCGATGTTTACAGCTATGGTGTGGTGCTGCTCGAACTAATCTCTGATAAGAAGGCCTTGGACCCTTCATTTTCAGCATATGGGGATGGCTTCAACATTGTCTCATGGGCGTGCATGCTCCTAAGGCAAGGAAGGGCTAAAGAAGTCTTCACCACCGGACTCTGGGAGTCGGGCCCACACGACGATCTCGTTGAGGTGCTCCATTTGGGTGTTAAGTGCACCCTTGAAACCCTTTCCATCAGGCCTACCATGAAGCAAGTTGTGCATCGTTTAAAGCAACTCCGCCCTGTAAGTTAGCATTTGCTGCAAAACAACTTCCAGCTTCAGTTTAGTGAAATACAGTATATTATTCACCTGCAAAATTGTATATATAGTGATAGGTCTGGGGTTTCAAAAGGTTTTTGTTTCCATTTTTATACCTGTACTGTACTTTAATCATTTCGGAACTTGTAATAATTATGTTTGAAAATTCTCTTAAAAACCTTTTACAACCCAGCTTGAGGTGATCTATCTTGAAATAATGAAATCCCCGCAAGTAGACCTGTCGGGCGGGTCGTGTCGGGTTTGGGTCCAATACGGGTCGGGTAATTTTGGGTTACGGGTCATGAAGTGCTCAACCCAAATCCATATTTAACGGGTTCGGGTCGACCCAACGGGTCAAGAGCGTTACTCATCCAGAATTTTTTAAATGTCATTTTATATTGATACACATTATTTAAGGGTTTAAGGGTGATAAAAATATGTATAATACCAATTTTTTTTATTATTTGTTATAATTTCATTCTTTTTAGTTTGACTAGTTGGTTCTGTGTGCTTTGTACACAAGCTACCTAACTTTTGCTAGTATTTTTAATACGGATTTTCTATGTTGTGTCAAATAAGAAATGAAATTGAAAAATATTTTTTTTAGATATACCTAGTTTAGCAATTTTCAAAATAATTTATGGGGTTGACTAATTTTCTTTTAGGGTTTTTTTTCCGATGGAATATTGTTATCCTGTGCCTTTAAGGAACAGAGTAGATAAATCCTTTTTAATATACTCCATAAATATTAAAAATATATGTTAATTAGCCATAATTTTAAATTGAGAACACTAAATTAACATTATTAGTGAAGATTGTTAATTTAAACAAAATATTTGTTCCAAAGGCCATTTACATAAATCTATTTAGTATTTGTCCATCCTAATCCCACTTTTAAGTAATTGTTCAAAATATTTTCATAATACCCAAACTACCCCTCTTTTTATTTTTCCCCAAATCACCTTCTTCATCCTTAGATCTCCATGGTTGCTCCCTCCATTCTCGCTCATCCCTCCCTCGCTCCCTCTGCTGCAACCGAACGTGGAAGGGTTAATGGCACCCGGTTGGAGTCGTGCTTCGACGGTGGCACTTGGCGGGAGCAGCCATGGCCGCCGTTTTCGGCATCTCCGTCATCATATTCGCCTTCAACCTTCTGAAATCTCTCTCCCGGCTGGCGGCCGTTGCTTCCGCATCTGAACGCCCGATTCGAGCCTGGCATCCCGACTCCTAGCCCCTGCATCTCTTCGGGTAATTTCCCCCAAATTGCCTCTTCAATTTACACAATTAACTAATCCATCGGTCAAAATCAAAATCAAAAAAGCAAATTTGCCTCGTTGAAGCCATGGGAGAGCATCAGCTTCATGCTTCGAAGCTGTAGCATGAGCTTTGACCAATCTGCCTTCCGAGGAAGCGGTAGAGGCCGACGACAGAGAAAGGTGCGGTTGATGATGCGTCGGAGATGGGGTCAAGGAGAATGAAGTGCGGGCTGAGGCAATCGGCGAAGCGGAGGGGAAACATTGAAAGGGAATGTGATTTTTTACATTGAGAAAAGGAATGCTTTGTTACACATGAACTTGAATTATACCAAGGACACACTTTTTTTTAATTGAACTAGCTATTACAGAGGAGTATGTTCACCATACATGTAACAAAGTACTGCAGCTTGCACCTTTTACATTTAAAATGTGTGCTTCACATGACACATGCCCATTTTTGTTGGGTGGGATACGTTGTATGTAGCAATGTGATATGATGATTTTGTTCGGCAGTGGTGAAATATACATGGTAACCCCATTAGAGCATGATTATTAGTGAGTCCCGTTTCGGGCTCTTAACTTACTTTTCAATTGCCACATTAGTTAAAGAGCCCAACCCAATTTTTTACCTTTTCAGTAAATTATCAGTGAGCCCACTCCGGAGTTTTTAACTTCACTTTTTTTTTTTAAAAAAAACATATGCAATATGGGTGTCTATGGGTAGATAAAAAGAAATTACATTCAAAAATAATTTTTTTAAAATTTTTTACATTAACAAAAATAGAGAAAAATCGATTTAAAAAAAAATTAATCAAGCGCGGCCACATGGCAGCGCTGCAATGGCCCTACCTGCAATGAGCCCGGGCTCATCTTCAAGGTTGTTTTTCCCCGGGCTCATGACCACCTCACTTCTTCTTTCATTTTTTTTTTATTTTTTTTTTGCCTATGTGGATTATTGGTGAGCCCTTGAGCTCACCAATAATCTTGCTCTTATGTGCTACGTATATATTTTTCGTATTTAATGATAATTGTATATTGTAATAACTTATATTTCAGTGACATTATATGTTTGTCTTATCTCGTGTCGCGGTAAACGTTTAAAACTTATTAGTGACACAATTTTATCAAACCATTCCGGAATGGCTCAGTGGAAAGGATTTGCGGGTAGTACCCAAAGGTCCCCAATTCGAACCCCCGATATGGCCGCTCTTTATTTACAAATTCAAGACACAATTTTATCACAAAAAAAAAACTTATTGGTGACAACAATGGTGACACTAGTATTTGAACTTTGGTGATGGCATATACTATGTAACACATGTTCTTTTGGTTAGGTTTAGCCTTTTTAGGGTTTGTGATTCCCTTGTCGTAGGGTTTGTCTTTGGTTATAGTATTTATGACCCTATTTTTATAGTGGTGACAGTGTCTTGTGTCTATGACTATGTTTTTATAGTGGTGACAGTGTCTATGACCCTGTTTTTATAGTGGTGACAGTGTCTATGACCCTGTTTTTATCATGATTACAGCGTCTATGACCCTCTTACCCATTCATATATTAGAGGAGAACTGTCACCATATGTATTTTGGTTTCTCATTAGCCCCTATAGGTTTTGTGCTTCCCTTGCCGTAGGGTTTTCCATTGGTTATAGTGTCTATGACCCTTTTTTTTATAGTGGTGACAGTGTCTATGCCCCTGTTTTTATTTTGGTTACAGCTTCTATGACCCTCTTATCAATTCATATATTAAAGGATAATTGTCATCACATGTATTTTGACTTCTCAGCCCTATAGGGTCTATGCTTCCCTTGTCCTAGGGTTTTCCTTTTGGTGACATCATTCATCTCTAAATGACGTACTGTACTTAACATTTTCGGGTTTAGAGTTTAGGATTTAGGGTTTAGGGCCTTGGCCCTAAACCCTAAAGACTTAACCCTAAACCCTAAATCATACTGTACAACACATGTTCTTTTGGTTAGGTTTAACCCCTTTAGGGTTTGTGCTTCCCTTGTCCTAGGGTTTTTCCTTTGGTTACAATGTCTATGGCCCTGTTTTTATAGTGGTGACAATATCTATGACCTTGTTTTTATAGTGGTGACAAGTATCTATGACCCTGTTTTTATTTTGGTTACAGTGTCTATGACCCTCTTACCAATTCATATATTAGAGGAGAACTGTCACCACATGTGTTTTGGATTCTCATTAGCCCCTATAAGGTTTGTCTTCCCTTTTCCTAGGGTTTCCCTTTGGTTACAATGTCTATGACCATGTTTTTTTAGTGGTGACAGTTTCTATGACCCTATTTTTATTTTGGTTACATCTTCTATAGAGTTTTCCTTTGATTACAATGTCTATGATCCTTTTTTCATAGTGGTGACAGTGTCTATGACCCTGCTTTTATTTTGGTTACATTGTCTATATGGTTTTTCTTTGATTACATAGTCTATGACCCTTTTTTCATAGTGGTGACAGTGTATATAAACCTGTTTTAATAATGGTGACAGTGTTTTTGACCCTGTTTTTATTTTGGTTACAGCGTCTATGACCCTATTTTTATTTTGGTTACAGAGTCTATGACTCTCTTACCCATTCATATATTAGAGGAGAACTGTCACCACATGTATTTTGGCTTCTCATTAGCCCTTATAAGGTTTGTGCTTCCATTTTCCTAGGGTTTTCCTTTGGTTACAATGTCTATGCCCTTTTTTATAGTGGTGACCGTGTCTATGACCCTACTTTTATTTTAGTTACAACTTCTATGACCTTCTTACCCATTCATATATTAGAGAAGAACTGTCACCACATGTATTTTGGCTTCTCATTAGCCCCTATAGGGTTTGTGCTTCCTTTGTCCTAGGGGTTTCCTTTGGTTACAATTTCTATGACCCTATTTTTATAGTGGTGACAGTGTCTATGACCCTGTTTTTATAGTGGTGACAGTGTCCATGACCCTGTTTTAATTTCGGTTACAGATTCTATGATCCTCTTAACCATTCATATATTAGAGAAGAACTATCACCATATGTATTTTGGCTTCTCATTAGCCCCTATAGGGTATGTGCTTCCTTTGTCCTAGGGTTTTTCTTTTTGGTGACAACATTCATCTTTTAACGACCAACGGGTGACCCACGGGTTGACCCAACCTGACCCAGAAATTTGCGGGTTGAACGGCTTTGGGTTGCTTTGGGTTAAAATATTTGAGCCAAAACCAACGTTTTACAGGTCGGGTTGGGTCGGGTTCTCGAGTCGGGTCACGTTTTGACAGGTCTACCCGCAAGGGGTGAGCCTGAACACAATAGGAGAAATCTCTATATCATGTCAAACATGAACATAATGGGCTGTTCAGGGATTCATCTTCGAATTTCCATGGCAGCGTGTAAGGAAATGCTGGGTATTGAGAGGGCCTCGCTCCTAGGACAAAGGTTCAACAAAACCTAATCTAAATGTAGAGCGATATTCTACTAATCGCCACAAGCAAAGAAGGGCATACTTGGAGTACTCGAACCCGAAAACGAAAACCATAGTAAACATATTCAACTTGGTAGCTGCTTCTGAATATTGTAAAGACTAATCCAAGGTACATTTTGATGAATCTGGTTATAAACACTGAAGAAACAATTGCTACTCCTATTAGCCACTTCCAACAATGAGGTAGCTCTTAAACCAACTCAAATACCTTGCAAAAGTGGTCACAAAAGGAAAGTTTTTCTAAGTCAAAATTCCTCATGAGTTTCTTGCATGAAGGGGGATAGTCTTTGATCTTGACCTTGAAAAACTCGATTATTAGAAGGCTGAGGCATAAGGGTTTACGACGATGTGCCTGAGCATGTGCTTTATATCACAGCCCCCAACGTGCTTGACAAATTTAACAGGGGAGAAGCTGCCGTGGCAGATGCACATTATCCTCACCTCCTCTCTCTTGCCGTACTTGTAAAGAATGCCTTTTACTTTCCTCCCGTTAGGGCCGTCACCTATGGTGAACACGCACGATATATCTTCTATCATGCCAGGGGTTGTTGCTACTGCTATTGCATTTTTCTTCTTATGATCCGAGGTTTCGGGGTGCTTGCTGTACTCGAAGATGAGCCTACAGGAGATGCCTATTGGCTGCACCTTTCTTGCGTCGAATGAGTGCTGGCGGGACTTCTTGCTTCACTGTAACTGCCTGAACCTGATCGTCACAAGTAGCAGCAGAACATGAATGAAGATTACAGTATCAAAACCAAAAGAACCCACACTCACACCCTAACATTTAACCAACTTATATAACGGATGATTTTCAACAAGCAAATCCGAGTGTGCTCGATAATATGAATGCCCAAAAACAACTCTTAAATGTCATTTCAGAGGCTAAGTAGCTGAAAAAGTCTGACAAGAATTGAATTAGTCAGTCAAATCCCTTTAGGATCGAAGTAATAGAGTTTAATACTTACTTTAGACAAATCGGTTCTGCTGACAAGTGCTCCTATTCATTGTTGGCACATCTAAGCAGCAAAGAAAACTAATGAGGGTATTGGTAGATCGACAATTGGTGTATGCTTCTAAGCAATGTATCGAGTCTGTTTGGTGCAAGGTGTTGATTATTTTATTTCCTAATGTCATTATTATCTCCAAACTGGCTTCTCAAAGGCTCTAGATCTTAAATTCTTGATCACAAAATTCAACCTTTTATCATCTGGAAAACAACAAATGAAAACGATAACGCCCTTGAATTCATCATATCATGGATTGAAGAAGATAGGTTGAGTGAGAAGTATCAATTGGGGTTGGACTCTTTCTTTGGTTATGCTAAAACTAATTCTAATAATGCTAAGAAAGTAAGATGTCCTTGCTCAAAATGTGTGAATTTTAAGAAGAGGACATTTAAAGTCATGAGAGTACACTGCCATAGATATGGGTTCAGTTCGGGATACAGAAATTGGATTTGGAATGGAGAACCTACTGCTACTGTTGACACAAACAATGATGTCCATAAAGCTCATCATCCTCAACTCGGCCCTGAAATCGTGGAGATGTATGAAGCAACTTGGAATGAAGGCGATGATTATGATGCAGAATCTGCTGACTTCAATCAGTTTTTTGAAGATGCACAAAGACACCTGTTTGATGGTAGTGATCACACGAAGTTAGATGCGCAACTTCACTCTCTTAAAGCAAAGTTTTGCTTGAGTGACACTTGTTTCAATGAAGTACTAGAGACTGTATCGTCCTTGATTCCGAATAGAAATGTGTTCCCGCAAACTTTGTACGAGTCAAGAAAAACACTAAACAAGCTAGGTCTTTCATATCAGAAAATACATGCATGTCCCAATGACTGTATACTCTATAGGAATCAGTATGCCGAGTCAAACTCTTGCCCTACTTGTGGTCTCTCTCGTTGGAAGTTGACAAGAGATCAAACAGAAAAGGAGGGACAACTAGCAAAGGTTTTATGGTATTTTCCTATCATCCCTCGATTACGCCGTTTGTTTAAATCTGCTGAAACAACTGAATTAATTACACGGCATGATGAGAATCACAGTCAAGATGGCTACATGAGACATCCAGTTGATTCCCCTGCTTGGAAGTTGATTGATTACAAGTGTACGGAATTTGCAGCAGAAGCTAGAAAGTTGAGGATGGCTGTGGCAGCAGATGGCATTAATCCACATAGTAGTATGAGCAGCAGATGTAGTTGCTGGCCTATAATTTTGGTAACATATAATCTTCCTCCATGGTTGTGCATGAAAAGGAAGTTTATGATGTTATCTTTACTAATATCTGGCCCAAAACAACCCGACATTGATATAGATATCTACTTGGCGTCGCTAATTGAGGATCTGCAGACATTGTGGGTAGGGGTCCCTAATGTGTACGATGCTCATCGAAAGGAACACTTCACCCTCAGAGTTGTACTACTGTGGACCATCAATGGTTTCCCTGCATACGGAAACATATCCGGCTGCTCCACTAAAGGGTACAAGACATGTCCAATCTGTGGTGATAAAACTACAACAATTTATCTACCACATAGTCGAAAGATGGCTTATGGAGGTCACCGTAAGTATCTTCATCGCTATCATCCATATCGTAGGCAAAGAAAGGACTTTAATAATGAGCAAGAGTTGGAAGATGAACCATTGCCCCAATCAGGTGTGGAAGTGTTGAAGTCGGTTGAAAATATTAATTATGTGTTTGGGAACAAAAAGAAGAAGAAAAACCCAGAAGTAGAAGCTACTTGCTGGAAGAAGAAGTCAATCTTCTTCAATTTGGTGTATTGGGTGTGGTTACATGTTCGACATTGTCTTGATGTGTTGCACATCGAGAAGAATGTTGCAGAAAGTTTGGTTGGGACGTTGTTAAACATGCCTTTCAAGACAAAAGATGGTGTTGCTGCCCGCCAAGATATGGTTGATATGGCTTTGAGGCTTGACTTGGGTCCACAAGCTGGTGAGAAGAGGATGTACATACCTATGCCTCATTTACTTTGTCCAGGGCTGAGAAGGTCAAAATGCTCACTTCTCTATTGTGCATGAAGGTTCTGGATGGGCATTCTTCAAATATCAAAAATCTCGTGTCTATGGTTGATTTGAAGTTGTATGGTTTGAAGTCTCATGATTGCCACATTCTAATGCAACAACTGCTTCATGTAGCCATTCGCTCAGTCCTTCCAAAGCATGTAAGGGTTACTGTTATGAGATTATGTTTCTTTTTCAATGCTTTGTGCACTAAGGTGATAGATGTGTCAAAGCTAGACAAGCTGCAGTCTGATCTGGTGTTGACATTATGTGAGGTAGAGAAGATATTCCCTTTTTTATTCTTAGATGTAATGCTACATCTGACTGTGCATCTAGTTAGAGAAGTCAGGTTATGTGGCCTGGTGTTTTATTGATGGATGTATCCATTTGAATGATTTTGAAGGTTCTAAGGGGGTATGTACACAATCGCTTCCATCCGGAGGGCTGCATTGCTGAGAGCTATCTTCCTGAAGAATCAGCTGAGCTGTGGGGTGATTTCATGCAAGATTGTGGGCTAGTTGGTCTTCCTAAGGATGTAAGTACCCTATCGAGCCCAATTTCAACACCTAAATTGAGGCAGTTGGATGAACAAGAGCTAAATGCAGCCCGCCTTCATGTGTTATCCAACAATGACGAGGTGGATCCATATATACGGTAATTTTCACCGTTTCACACATGTCTTCTCTAGAGTTCTAGATATATATTTTCCATTGCTAATAAAAGTGCATTTTATGAAGCACTCACAAGCAACTTCTGGAGAAATTATACGAAGGAAAAAGAAAGACTAAAAAGTGGCTTCAAGATGAGCATAATCGTACCTTTGCTGATTGGTTTAAGCAAAAGGTACATCAATAAATATTTTCCATTGAATTTATATTATTCATAGTATTCCATGATCCTGCAAAGTGTTAATACATTTTAAGCGCATCACAATGGGTGTTGAGCTTGTAGGTAGAGGCTGAACTCGAGGAAAAGTCTGTAGGCATTTCACAAACAGTGAGATGGTTGGCCGCAAAACCAAGTTTCACCATTTTCACAAAAAATGGGTACCGATGCAATGGAGTTAAGTACTTCACAAAACAGCGAGACAATTGTCGAGTTGTCCAAAACATCGGCGTTTCGTTAGTAGCTAACAAAATGCAAGTGGCTAGTGCTAAAGATAAAAGTCCGGTGTCTAGTGAGATGACATTCTATGGGGTTATTCAACAGATTTGGGAGCTAGACTATTGTGACTTCAAAACGCCTTTGTTTTTGTGTGAATGGGTTGAGAGCGGAAGAGGAATTAAACACGATGAGTTTGGTTTTAAGTTGGTCAACCTAAATAGGCGGGGTCATACAAGGGATCAGTTTGCTTCTGTTGCCCATGTGAAACAAGTGTTTTATGTGGAAGATCCCCTAGATCTCGATTGTTCGGTTGTACTTAGGACCCCAACAAAACTATCGTGATTCCTTATATGAAGATGAGACAGGAGAGAGTTTTATGGAGCATCAACCATTTTCTAAGGAGATACCTTTGCCTTGTGATGCAGAAGATAACGAGGGGGATGTGACGTATAGAAGAGATAATGTCGAGGGAACTTGGATCGAGCAAAATGTTGGTCCAACAGAAGATTAGAAACAAGTAACAATGATTAGCCTATGTAATCAAGCAAAATGTAGGAAAGGTTGAAGTTATATTATTTGTGTCTTTGAGTTTTTATTTTCATTTTTAAATTTTGGTTCTTTTCGAGTGTTGGGGGTAAATCACACACACACACAAAAAAAAAGATATGGGCTTTGAGGGACTGCAACAGCACCTGATGCAGATGCAACCCATGACGGGAACTTATTACTCAAACAACGTCACCTGTGATTAGATTCAAGAGGTCCCTCCACTCCCTCTCCTACATAATCAGATCAACTATCATCGTTGTTGTGTTTAATGTTGGGGGTTTGTCACTTTCTGCTGGATTTTCCATGGGGTTTTAGTAGAGTCGCCTAACTTCTGTTATCTGTTACTATATTCCTTTTTCCTTAATTGATGCTTGCTTATTTGATGTTTACATGCTATCTGTTCCAATATGCCTTTTTTTCCAGGTTTGCTTATCCGTTCCTATATGCCTTCTTTATCTGTTCTCATTATGCTATCTTCTACTGTTTTTGTTTCTTTGTAGAGCATTTGACTACACAATGGCTTCCAAGAAGTCTAAGAGTATGGGTAAGGTTGCAAATGAACCAAAAGAGAAGCCCAAGAGTAAAAAAGCGTCAAACAAACTTGCTGAGGATTCTGTTGAAGTTGCGAGGAGGTGGTTTCAGCTGCTGAGGAGGCTATTGCTGCTACTGATGGAGACAATCACCCTGCCTCAGCTGGTGCAACTACTGAAAAGGGTAAGCCAAGGGGGGTACGAGGTTCTGCACAGATGTACAAGGTACTTGTGAGGAAGGCACAAAATAAGAAAATCAAAGTGAGTACGACCGATCAAGCAACCCATGTGGAAAAATTCGGGCAACCCTTCAATCATACATTGGAATGCTTGCTCGTCAAATGGTGCCAATCACAATTGCCAGACGGCCCAAAGTTGACAAGGAGCTAAAAGATAAGCTTTGGAAAGACATTCAGGTAATTTGTGTGCCTCATTTAAATTAAATGTTCCAAATTGTGTCATATGATATTTTCTCTGATTGTTAGAATAAGAGTTGACCAAATCATATACCAAAATTAGGGTTAATATCATTGCTAGTCCATATCAGTTTAATCTAATAAAAGACATACTTTTATGGCTTTGAAAGATAAACTGCATATACATAAAAGACAATAAAGGACATACTTTCATTACAAATAAACAACATACCATGTGTTCATTAAACATACATAAAAGATAATAAAAGACATACTTTCATGTATTGTTTATGCTCGTTTTTTCCTCATCACCACTTCCCATTATAGAATATTCATGAACGTTATTCGTGTGCCTCATTTAATTAGGATACATTTAAAGTGCCCCCTGAAAGCCGCTAATTGGTCTTGTCTTCTGCCGTGGCTAAATGGCGACAATTTAAAACAAATCTGACGAGAAACGAGGTGCTTCCATACCGTGGACAGAAGAAGAAGCTGAGAAATCCACCAAAGAAATACGCATTCATTGGTAAACAAAATTGGAGGGAATTTGTCAAATCAAGGTTTACAAAAGAATGGTTGGTATGTTTCTGGTTTTTAATTCAACAGGTTACCCCTATAGGGTAATATATATACTACTTGACATATTGAATAGAATCTCACTGTCCATGAAATTTTCACTGTAGGAGACACATAAGCTTAATAAGGAAAGAGTTAAGAAGAGAAAGTATCATCACATGACTACAAGATTTGGTTACATAGGCGTCGAAGAGAAAATGGTAATGAAGTTGCCCTTATCCCTTAATTGCTCTACATGACTTGTGTTATATATCTTATACAGTTTATTTGTTATGGTTAGAGAGAGGAGGAACACTTGGGCATTGACGATGAGATTGATCATGTTCTTACCTGGAAGAAAGCCCACATACCCAAAGATGGGGCCGTGGATGAGATCCTGAAACCAGTAATTGAAAAGCTTATAAGTTATCGCTTGCATACTATGAAACAATTATACGGAAGCTTATACTTCATTTATATTCTTGAGATTATTAGCATTTTAACAAACTGTAAAATCAGTCACCTCAGGTGATTAGTTGCTTTCTTTTGCCTTTATTTCTACACCTTTGTCGTTATCTATCAGTGCCCAATAAGGCCCATTAGTTGGCCACAGTGTAGGGGTATGTAAGCTTTACTAATTTCCTTACAGAATATGTAAGAGCGAGAGTATGTTTGAGCAGCTTTGCTGCAATGAACCCTAGCGGTGGTCTTCTTCTTTTCATTTGATTTGTGTTGTGCATAAGTTTCAGCTTTGTTTTGTGCTTTGTTCTTGAGTAATATGGCATCGTAGAAGTCAGATCTTCCATGAAAACGTTACTTTTACACATATGACTGAAATTTGAAACTTATACTAGGATGAATTGTTGGAGAAGCAAGAGCGCGGTGAACAGGAGGTTGACCTCGCAACTGGTTGTGATCTATTGATCCAAGCATTGGGAACTCCAGAGCACTCAGGTAGGGTGAGGGGTGTGGAAGGCTACATAACTCCAAAGAATTTCTTTGGCCTATCGAAACAAAGAAGAGTTGCAATCACTAAGGCTGAACTACTAGCTCATGACAAAGAGCGTGATCGACCAAGACAAAGAAATTGCTTGCTAAAATTCAAGCAAAGACGCAGGAGTTGATCAATAAAGCGATGGCCAAGTTTTCTTCTCGTTTGACATCTAGCCAAGGTGGAACTCTACTAGCAGATGCAAGAGTGCCAATTACCCCTATATCTGACAATTTCAGCACCTATGATGTCCTACACTATCAAGAATCTGGTCTTGATGTGAATGCTGATGTAGAGTGATGTGTGCGCAAATTGCCATATTTTCTATGCACATATAAATCCATTTTATCTTATTTTGCTTGCATATTAATGGGAAAACATGGGAATAGTGTAGTTTACACTTAAATATCAAATATATTGATCCGCACGAGTTTCTATGTGATTTCGCAGAAAACAGGATAAAAATGGACGAATTTGGAAGAGCGGAAAAAGAACTCGAAGTCTTCTGAAGAGGTCGAAATCGACTAGGAACCTCGACATCGAGTGCATTAGAGACATAGGAATCGAGCAGGAAATGAAACAGAGCATGTCGACACAGAGAGGTCGATATCGACGTCTGGAGGTCGATATCGATGCTTCCATATCGAGCAAAAAGATAGAAGTCGAGTGCCAGTTCGAGTAGGAGAAGGGGAGCTCGAGATAAAGTTTTGAAGGGGTCGATATCAATGTCTAGGGTCGATATCGACCATGCCAGCAGAGGAATCCGACTCAGATTTTGATAGAACTCTATCCGAAGCTTGCAACGTCTATCCAAAGGTCGAGATTTCTTATCTTCAACACCAGATCTATCATGAGGAGGCTGAATACACCATAGAGTTTTAGTTTTTACTTTTATTTAAGTTTATCTTAGAGAATAAAGATAAGGTTTCGAGCCTTTATCGACATCTATAAATAGAAGCCAATAGGCCTGAGTTTAGGCATTCAATTTAGATCCAAGTTAGCATCCAATAGCATCTAATTATGCAGAGAATTTCAGTTCCAATTACAGTAGTAACGAGTAGAGAGAGAGAGGAGGCCAAGTGAAGTTGTAAGCGAGAGCGAAGTGGCTTGTTCGGTTGTACTTTCTTTCGAAGTTTTAATTCAAAGTAGTTCTCTTTCAACAATAATGATGATGATGTGCATGATGAGGAGCGAGTAGTCAACCCACTTCTAGGGTCGGGGTGAGCCCGACGATAGCGATGTGAGGTAAGTGCATCAAAGGTATGACTTTTATGCGATTCCGTCTTCTACCCCATGCATGATCCTCTGCGAAAGTTAGGGAGATTCATTATTTGCATTATTGAAGCGAAAGCCACTCATATTGTGAACTTGAATTGCTCATGAATTGGATAGTAACCCTTAGGAATTATGCGAGAGCCTCTAATCACCTAAGTGTTGATAACGAAATTTATTTGACGGAAAGACATTAAATTTCATAGCTTTAGCATAAAACTTGCATTGTTATCGTTGTGGCATGAAACCCCGACTTTGGAAGCCTTTTAATTAATTGAATTCTTTATAAAAGTCTTAAGTTTTTTTTTCTGTTCATCTTCCTTCTCCATTATATTTTCTTCAGACTCTTTTCCGATAAATTGGTTACGAAAACAGTTTTTGTGACAAGCATCGAAATCGACTGTAAGGGTCGATATCGAGGTCTAACATCGATATCGAGGTCTGTCTCGACGTCGACTTGCAGTTTTGTCTTCTGCAGGAACTGCGCTAGGAAATCGACCAGAACTGAGGTCGATATCGACCAGTATACTCGATATCGAGTGTCTTCTGAGGTCGGAAGCTTTGATCGTGAGTACAATAAGGGAAGCGCTGACATACCTCCTCATGGATTCGATCCTGAATTACCCTACTACTACAAGGGAGGGAATTCTTGAATTATTTGTTTAGGACAGGTTGTTAGCCTAGTTGTGCATTGTTTATATTTAGTTTATTTGAATCTCCTACTACCACCCCGTTAGCGAACAAATTGGCGCCGTTGCCGGGGAGGCAATCAATCGCCACCTAAGTTAATCACGATCTTTTTCTGAGCTTATTCTGCAGGTTTATGCGACGTTCTGATCGCGGACCTATCCTGGAACCAATCAACGAGCCTGAACATTTCTACCATCTTCGTAACAAAGTAATTCGCATCATGGCTGACAACGAAATGCAGGCCGAAACCATAGAGCGGTTGAGGAAGAAATCGAGGACCACAATGCTACAATCGCTGCTGAAAGGGCCGCCGCTGCTGCTGAGCGGGCCCGTGCTGATAGGGAGGAGGATGCGCACAGACAAGCCCAAGAGCGGCTAAATCAGTATCCACAAACGGCGATGCACTACATGCATCCGCCGCTTCATGTTCCTGAATCTGCCATTATAATTCCTCACTCCAACTATGAATTGAAAATTAACTTCCTATCTGAGATTAAAAGAAATAGTTTTGAAGGAAGACATAATGAATGCCCCCTGCAACACATCTCTACTTTTATGGACTTATGTGAAACAATTGCTGATGGAGTAAACTTAGAGTATGTGCGATTAAAATCTTTTCGATGGTCTTTGGCAGGGAAGGCATTACAGTGGCTTGAAAGTTTGGCTCCACGCTCGCTGAGGACATGGGTGGAGGTAAAAGATGCATTCTTGAACAAATTCTTTCCACCTTCTAAAACGGCGATGCTAAGACAAAGGATCACGACTTTCAAACAAAAGCCAGGTGAAACCCTAGCACAGGCGTGGGAGCGATTTAAGGACTTGCTGAGATCATGCCCGACGCATGGGCAACTTCCATATGTCATCTAGGAGATCTTTTATAACGCCCTTGATGCGCCGAATAAGGAGAGAATCAATTCATATACCTCATATCGGTACATTGAGCTTACACCAACGGAGGCATGAGAGACCATTAAGAGGCTTGTGAACTTTGACAATACTTATGGGGCTGCTGGCCTGCCCCATCTATGCCACTATATGAGCTTCCAAGGGAGATAGATCCTGAGGTGTGTCAACAATTCCATAACGATCAAACACGCCGCCTTCAAAAGCAAGTAAGGTTCCTGAGCAACAATCAACCTTGTCAGGAGTGTAGCTCAACAAGGCATAACACTAGTGCCTGTCCACATACCGAGCAAGTATCCATGGCGGAACAACATGAGGAGGTCAAATGGACGAGAGGCCCCTATGGAGGGGGCAATCAATAAATTTGGGGTGATCAAAGGTTCTATCAAAGGGATCCCCCGCCATATAGGGCACTAGGGCACCCTGAGCGGGAGACAAGGAAGGATGACCTGCAAATCATTCTTGATGAGATGTGGAGAAACCATGCTGAGTTCAAACAAGCCAACAACTCCGTACATACTCAGCTGTAGGGCATCAATTCTAGACTTGGGGAGATCGACGTTTGGAAGCGCAACATGGAGACTCAAATGAGTCAATTGGCGGAAGCAATACCCAAAGCGTCAGGATCATTTCCTGGATCCACTGTGACCAAGCAAAAGGGCAAAACTACTGGACATATTGCAGCGGTAAATCTAAGGAGTGGGCATCAATTGCAAACGCCCGAGAAAAAATCAGAGGAGAAGGAGCCAGAACAGACGTCGATATCGACCCCCCTGTCGATATCGACCAGGGTGACGTCGAAATCGACCCTCCAGTCGATGTCGACCCTGATGCTGCGTCCCCACAAAAATCGACTCCTCCAGTCGATATCGACCCTACTGATGTCGATGTCGACCTCACTACAACCGCGGGAAGGAAGAAGGTGTTGCCATTCCCATCTAGAAAGGTGATTAAGGACCCAGCGGAAAAGAAGTTCCAGCGGTTCGTGAAGATGCTCCAAGGACTTAATGTCTCTATACCATTCACGGAGGCACTTCACGAAATGCCATCTTATGTAAAGTTCCTTAAAGACATCTTAGGTAAGAAGCGATCGCTCTCTGAGATCGCAGAGGAGTGCAACAGGTTGGAGCTACCACAAAAGTGGGTGGACCCAGGTAAGTTTTCTATCTCTATAGGTCTAGGTCAATTAAAATTTAATGCTTTAGTTGACTTGGGAGCTAGCGTTAGCATGATGCCACTAACCATATGGCACAAGGTAAAGATAGGTCCTCTGGAGCCCGTAGATGCAAGGTTGTACATGACTAACAATACGGTAGTTATTCCAACTGGGATAGTGACGGATGTGCCAGTACAAGTAGGTAAATTCTTTGTCCCTGCTGATTTCTTAGTTGTTGATATAGCGGAGGACCCTGCTTGTCCAATTATTTTAGGTAGGCCATTCCTAGCAACCGTCGATGCCAACATTAGCGTAAAGAAAGGATTGCTCTCATTCACAATTAGTGACGAGGTGATAGAGTATGCCTTCAACAAGATGGTGAAAAATCAAGGGCCAATGGAGATAAAAGCCATCAACGGTGTCTACATTGCATGTGGAGAAGCAAAGGTAAGAAGTATGACACCGGAGGAGCTCGAGAAGAGGGCCATAGAAGCCCAAGTGGAGGAAGTTGTGGCAATCTTGAACGAAGGAGCTCAACAGAACATCGAAATCGACCCAGGTAAGTCGATATCGACCACTAATGTTCAAGATTATGTGCCAGGTCTTAAGTATGGGGTTGACGGAGGAGAAGAGGAAACATCGAAACCGGGGTCAAGGGTCGATATCGGCCACACCCTATCGAAATCGACCACCATCAACGCTGAGAAGGGAGGAACGGAGACCTCGATATCGACCTCTGAGGGTCAAAATTGACCTGATCATATCGAGTCAAAACTCTCTAAATCGACTGATCCTCCAGGAGTACAACAGAGGTCGATATCGACATCGACCTGAGCCACAGACTGAGAAGAAGGTAAGTCAGGGTACGGATTCCTCTTGTTCAATTACGATTAAGGATTTATCATTATTTGGAAGAGGTGTGCCTTGGCATGTGCGCTTGTGTAGGGTATCCGATGATGATTCAAGCCAATATGAGATAGGAGACAAGGTCTATGTTGCTAAATCTAAGGACCATTGGTTCCCTACAAGCTTCAAGGATAAGAACTTAGGACCATTCACGGTGAATCAAATCAATCCTAGCGGAATGCAGCCGCGAGACAAGAAAGGAGTGATATTTGAAGCCCAAGCCACATGGGCTCTGCAGATGCCGCCTTGAGAAGCGCGAAGGAGGAAGTTGGCCTAGCGACTTAAAAGTCTAGAGCTTGTAACAAAGACTTAGTTTTGGTTTTAGACAACTTTTTGTTTTGGTTTTAGACACTTTATTGTTTTGCATGTTTGATTTTGTGTTTAGTTTTCAAATTGCAGGAGAGAGAAAAACACACAGAAAGACATCGACATCGACCTCAAGGTCGACATAGATAGGGTTTGTGATTGAGGCCAAACCACCCTGAAGCCTGAGCAGAAATCGATAAGAAACATCAATATCGATGTCAAGGGTCGATATCGACCCTGCCTGTTGTCTTCTTCGATTCCTGAAATTTGTGACGGTTTAGTAAGTTTTCTTTACCCTATTTCTAATACAGTGAGGACACTGTAAATTTGCGTATTTTTTATGTTTGAAGGCTTACACGAAAACCCCGTACCTAATTCTATCTTTCAACAAAAAAAAAATAGAGAAATATGACCCCCATCAAAATTTTAAAAAATTTAGAAAGAGTCATGGAAGTATAAAAAAGAGCTCTATGATGCAAAATTAGATTCATTAGAGATATAACATGAAATTGCCTAGTTAAGGGAAGTCCCAATGAAGTGCAAAAAAAAAAAAAAAGAAAAAAATAAAGGAGATGAAAATTTGAAGTTGCTTTTGACATGTGCATGATAAGATGATGAAGGACTTTTTATGAAAATTCCATATAAGTTCTTACTTCTACAAGATCATATCCTAGTCTTACCTATGCATATTTGCAAAAGCCACAAAGCCATATATGAGCCTTACATTATTATTACTCCACATATATACATATTGCCCATTTTATACCTTATACCTTATCCAGGGACAAAGTTTGAGAATGGATGTCATCTTTGGAGTTATATGGAGTTGTGCATTATTATGAAGTTGTTGGCAGGAATGAAAGAATTATAAAATATGGAAAATTAAATGAGCGAGAAAAAATCCGATCACCTCAGGAGATAAAGGTAGGTCGACCCTGCTTGCGTTGAGATAATAGTTCCGCAGGATGGGACACAAGGTGAGGAGTCCGAAGTACTAAGTATCCGGGGCCATTCATGACACCCATGTTTGCGACTCGCGAGAAGGCAGTGCTAAGGTTAGAGAGGTAAAAGCATTATATTGAAAAAAAGCATTGAGCGATGAGTGAAAGGTGAGACATTATGAAGAAGGAATGTGGAATCATTTGGAAAGAAAGTATGTTTCCCCGGATTTAACACCACATGGCCAAATATTAGCCCACCTTTAGCCTTTTACCAAACCTCTTTTCACAAGCTTGCAAAAGTCCTCTTGATTATTAATGCTATGTCGCTAAAATTATTTTTGCATATTACCTCCTTTTATGAGTATGAAATTGCTTTTATGCACAGACATGGACTTGGTTGACATAAGTACCTTATCAAGGATGGCAATTGATTGTAGGGACATATGAAAAATGAATCTATGATGTTGAGGGTTTACTTTCTTCCCCTGAATGACCAGTAAAGGTATTGCTTGGGGACAAGCAAGCTTAAGTATGGGGTGTTTGATGTGCGTGCAAATTGCCATATTTTCTATGCACATATAAATCCATTTTATCGTCTTTTGCATGCATATTAATGGGAAAATATAGGAATAGTGTAGTTTACGCTTAAATATCAAATATATGGGTCTGCACGAGTTTCTATGTGATTTCGCAAAAAACAGGATAAAAATGGATGAATTTGGAAGAGCGGAAAAAGAACTCGAAGTCTTCTGAAGAGGTCGAAATCGACTAGGTACCTCGACATCGAGTGCATCAGAGACATAGGAATTGAGCAGGAAAGGAAACAGAGCATGTCAACACAGAGAGGTCGATATCGACGTCTGGAGGTCGATATCGATGCTTCCATATCGAGCAAAAAGATAGAAGTCGAGTGCCAGTTCGAGTAGGAGAAGGAGAGCTCGAGATAAAGTTTTGAAGGGGTCGATATCGATGTCTAGGGTCGATATCGACCATGTCAGCAGAGGAATCCGACTTAGATTTTGATAGAACTCTATCCGAAGCTTGCAACGTCTATCGAAAGGTCGAGATTTCTTATCTTCAACACCAGATCTATCATGAGGAGGCTGAATACACCATAGAGTTTTAGTTTTTACTTTTATTTAAGTTTATCTTAGAGAATAAAGATAAGGTTTCGAGCCTTTATCGACATCTATAAATAGAAGCCAATAGGGCTGAGTTTAGGCATTCAATTTAGATCCAAGTTAGCATCCATTAGCATCTAATTACGCAGAGAATTTCAGTTCCAATTACAGTAGTAACGAGTAGAGAGAGAGAGAGAGGAGGCCGAGTGAAGTTGTAAGCGAGAGCGGAGTGGCTTGTTCGGTTGTACTTTCTTTCGAAGTTTTAATTCAAAGTAGTTCTCTTTCAACAATAATGATGATGATGTGCATGATGAGGAGCGAGTAGTCAACCCACTTCTAGGGTCGGGGTGAGCCCGACGATAGCGATGTGAGGTAAGTGCATCAAAGGTATGACTTTTATGCGATTCCGTCTTCTACCCCATGCATGATCCTTTGCGAAAGTTAGGGAGATTCATTATTTGCATTATTGAAGCGAAAGCCACACATATTGTGAACTTGAATTGCTCATGAATTGGATAGTAACCCTTAGGAATTATGCGAGAGCCTCTAATTACCTAAGTGTTGATAACGAAAGTTATTTGACGGAAAGACATTAAATTTCATAGCTTTAGCATAAAACTTGCATTGTTATCGTTGTGGCATGAAACCCCGACTTTGGAAGCCTTTTAATTAATTGAATTCTTTATAAAAGTCTTAAGTTTTGTTTCTGTTCATCTTCCTTCTTCTCCATTATATTTTCTTCGGACTCTTTTCCGACAAATTGGTTACGAAAACAGTTTTTGTGACAAGCATCGAAATCGACTGTAAGGGTCGATATCGAGGTCTAACATCGATATCGAGGTCTGTCTCGACGTCGACTTGCTGTTTTGTCTTCTGCAGGAACTGCGCTAGGAAATCGACCAGAACTGAGGTCGATATCGACCAGTATACTCGATATCGAGTGTCTTCTGAGGTCGGAAGCTTTGATCGTGAGTACAACAAGGGAAGCGCTGACATACCTCCTCGTGGATTCGATCCTGAATTACCCTACTACTACAAGGGAGGGGATTCTTGAATTATTTTTTTGGGACAGAGAGTTAGCCTAGTTGTGCATTGTTTATATTTAGTTTATTTGAATCTCCTACTACCACCCTGTTAGCGAACACAGAGGATGATCTTTTGTTTGTTTCTCCACCCACTGGTAAGGTAATTATACATATATAGATCTTTTCACTTTGTACTTGCATATACACTTGTTTCTCCACCCATTTTGAATGATGAATACGTTTGATTTTAGGGTAATGGCATTTGTGAGTTTGCATTGGATACCATCACCAACATTGTTGCATTTGGCAATGTCATAGAAGTTGAAGGGATGACAGATAGTATCCATGGACTCCCATGGCCAAAAGGGTGTGTACGAGTCTCAATTGCTGGAGATGTTCAAGGTGACCAACCACTTCCTTTCCCTATACCGAATGCCAAGATTTTGTTAGTTAAGGATGCCACTAGTAGTCATGTGCCTTGGCCTGAATAATGGGTCATTAGAAAAAATTCAGCTAAACGAAAGAAAAAGCAAAAGCAAGCACAAAATTTATTTGGTAAGAGTGAGTTACCTCCACATGTCCCCAAGTCATGCTAGCTCTTATACAAATATGCTAAGGACACCATGGCTGAAACTGGTATGTCTATAACTACTAAGCTGGAAGAGGTTGTTTTTGGTGTACCTAAACGACTTATTGTGTTATGAGAGAATGTGCTTGATCTGTTACAACTGAGTTGGATTGGAGTTGGAATGTTGGATGCTTACATGGTGTAAGTAAAGTTTTTCTATTTTAAGATCTTGACTATTTTAGTTCCATACTTGATCACTCTAATTGAAGTAAGTTTGCCTTAAATGAATATGTATCTCTATGAATGTGTTGCTGCAAAAAATGAGATAGCATTGTATTTTTTGTTGACTTCGGGGCTACAACTGCGTACACAACAACGAGTTTTGTTCCTTACTTGGTGACACGACTAAAAGAAGGGAAGAACGACCTCATATTCATGATCCCTCATGACCTCGGGTGCATTGTGATATTTTTTTTATAACTATGTACTTTTATGATCCCTCATGATAGAATATACATGATTCCTCGCAAACTTTCTGTTGGAAAATTGTCAAAAGTCCATTTGGTGTGTATTGATTGCGTGCATGCATTTTCTTTAAAATATTTAGGAGACATTGGATCTTAACTATTATATGGGAGTCAGAAATCTTCATAATTGACTCCATGCCAAGACCATCTGTGTACAAGGGTTGGGAGAAGGCAGTGCAGAGGTAATTAATTCATGCTTATATGATTTTGATGGTTTAATTAACAAATTAGTGATAGCTTTTTTTATCCATATGAAACTTAATTTCAACATGTGATATATATGTAGTGCTGTTAAACAATTCAATGAGGAGACTGGTAATGGTGATGGAAAAATGCCAAAGGTCACACACCTCAAGGGTGCACCTATACAGCCTGGTGGACATGAGTGTGGGTATTACATTATGCGCTTTATGAAGGAGATCATAGAGGATGCCAGTCTTTCATTCTCCACCAAGGTATAATTATTGGATATTACGTGATGTACCTATTATTGATTGAATAAGTACACATTGGATCTTTGTTTCTTACAATTATGGTGCATGCACTACTCTATAGACACGTAACAAGATGCTTTATTTGTGATATCAGTGGGCTGTTGCAAGGAGTCATAAATCCTATAGCCAACAGATGATTGATGAAGTTCGGGTTGAACTTGCTGAATTTATCGAGAGCATATTGTAGGTTGATCTACTACTTCTATTATGGAACTACCTAGCTTCTGGAAGGTTTGCCTATTTTGTGCATGAATTCAAGGCCTTTTTTTGGGTTTCTAATTGCCTAGCTAGAAGCACGTACAAAAATACTAACTAGATCAGGCCAGCTAGCCTTTAACCTTGGTGCCACCAAGATCAAATATCCTATTTTGTTGATTTTGTAAGTATTTTAGGATGTGCAGCCTTTAACCTTGGTGTCCCAAACATGCCAATTTTGTTGATAATACTAAGTAGCCAAATGTAGTGCGTTGTGTGGCATTGGACCTTTGTTTATGAAAACATGTTCTCTTTGGTTGGTCTGGTGTATGTATACAGGTTCTGAAAACATGTTCTGAAAATTAGCATCTTTCGATTTGGTGTATGTGTAAATATGTTTTGGTTGGTATGCTATATGTTTCGGTTGGTCTTGTGTGTGTGTAAATATATAGGTGTATGTGTATACATGTTCTCTTTGGTTGGTCTGGTGTGGTCTGGTCTATGTGTGTATATAGATAGGATATTGGGTTTATGAACTAAATTGCTTCGATTCATAAGCTAGCACATCGGGTTTATGGGCAACAGACATCGGTTTATTGTAATAAAAGACATCGCTTGTATGAATTAAACTCATCAAACTTACGTACTAAAAACATCGGTTTTACGAACTAAACACATCAGCTTTATGTAGAAAAAACATCAGTTTTACGAAACAAACATATCACTTTTATGAACTAAAAACATCATTTTTATGACCGAAATACATCTGATTCATTAATAATTTAGGATGTCTTTACTATACATAAACAACGGTTTTAAAACCAAAAACGATTTCCATATATGTAATAACATCGGTGTTGTATATATTCCATATAACCAAATTTTGTGTGGAAAAATAACATTAAAAATTATAGAGAGAAAATTAATATACATATGTAGGATTTCTATAAAAGTGATGTCTATTTCATATTAAAACATCGTTTAATTTCAAAATATCAATTTCCATTGGCTTAATTGTGTTATGATACATCTATTCATCGGCCTAAAAATGCAAAATAACAAGGCTTATCAAGAGCCGAGTCTATCAAAAAAATGTTATAAACAATATAACTGATGTTATAAAGTATTAAAAATATCGTTTGTATAATTAGAAACGACGTTATATATTTTATAGACATCGGGCTTTGGCCGATGTGAAAAACTTTTGACTTTTTACATCACCCACCTAGACATCGATTTTTTTTGAAAGACATCGGCTATTACCCGATGTTAAATCACAAATTTCTAGTAATTATATTGATGTGTTATGTATTGATTATGAAGCATGCTATAAGGTGTTGTGTTATGATATCGATATAATTGTTAAGTATGAATTATGATATGAGATGTTGATATATGTTCTTAAATATGAGATCGTGATGTGTTGTTGTATGAAAGCATGATGTTATATTATATGATTGAGAAGCATGATATGTTCTTAAATGTGAAAGTATGATATGTTATATGATGATGAGAGTATAAATATGATCTATATATGAGGTGATGATACATGTCACTATATGTTGTTTTATGATATGATGATGAGTTAAAGCATGATGAGATGTTGAGATGATGAGTTGAGATGGTACTTGGAATTATATTGAGATTTTACGGTGAAATGTTAGATGAGTTGAATGATGATGATGATATGGAATGTGGTGACGAGACCTTCAATTATATGAACTTATATAGAATTAATTTTTCTTGTGTGCTTGAATGTAGACTTGTACATTTATTATGCTTACTAGGTGACATTAATCTCTCTTAATGCCACATTGATGTTCTGCACCTCCAAATAAGTTTCCTACGGGAGCTTACTAAGTGACCGGACCTCATGCATGATATGTCATATAGTATGTAGGTGTTGCATATGCATAAAAGCATGTCATGTAGTATCATACTTAGGACTTGCACTTATGAATGAGCATCCCTATTCTTTATGCGTTTGAAACAGAACGACCGTTATCTGTATATCCTAGATTCTTTGCTAGGGTCTTAGGACAACCCAGCTCCATCGGGCAGGTCCTCATCGAGTCATTTATTTATTTATCATGAGATACGATATGAGTATGAGATATGATATGATATGCTATAACATTGAACTGGCCAGTCTCTGCACCCTCAGGAAAGGGTTTAGGAGGTAGGAGAGGGACATGCCACTTGGCATTCTATGTGGATCCATTTAATCACTTTCTACATATATAAACTGTCAGCATGCTTGTGTGATTTAAATTCCCGCACTGCATTAGAAGCATCCTTTATTTAGGCTTAGCATGCTTTATGTCCTTACTGTGGTCTTTAGGGCCCGCATGCGTCTCTTGGCCTGACTTCGTGGTTATTTTCAGGTATTTGTTCCTTGCTTGCTTTATACTTCCATGGCGGGTTATCTCTATTTTGGCGCACCATCGATTAAGAGACTGATAATCACCAAACTTACATACTTTGATGATTTATACTCGTTTACTTTGTTTTGACCCAGCTATGCCGTGGCAAGTTGTACCCTGATTTTCGTTGCTTTCCATTTTGATCTTCAAACGGTTTTGAGTGACATAGATGAATAGGACATGTTCTGGGTACCCAATGACCTTTCACATGATTTGGGGTATGAAATCCCCTCTTTCAAAACATTAACATTTGGGTTTTGAAACCTCGACCTGTACTTGGATTGCAAAATCTGAACGAAGGTATCCAACCTTTGAAACGTAACCCAAACATTTATATTTGGGTCGTTACCAAGTTGGTATCAGAGCGAGGTTGTGCAATCCGAGTACAAAAGGGTTGAGCGTATGTTTTGAAAACCGCCCATGGCTTTCAAGGGATTTTGAAGAGTTTTAAAGGGAAAAATGACTTTAAAAAGGCTAACTTAATGAACCTAACTTAAATGAACTTGACTTAAAGTGAGGAAAATGAAATGGGTAATTGAGTGGATAACATAGATTGGGGAAAGGGTAGGTAAAACTTAGCTTTATACTTTATAGAGGGTTTGGAAGACTCCAAGGAGTTTTAACCGTGGTGGTTGGAGTAGTGGGGTTAGATGATTTGTGAGACTTGATTTCTATCTATTCTATGTTAGAATGATTCAATATCTTTGTTCTTCTATTGATTGATTGCATGTATTCCCTCTTGATTAGCTACCTTGACGGAATTTGCTCTCTTGCTAGGGTTTGATTACTTCTTGCGAATTGATTAAATCTAAGTAGCAAACACAATCAATCGATCCCGTGAAATCATCGATTGGGTGTGTGTGGGATATTGACAATTGTGTTATATCGATTATAGTAGTTAGGATTAGGGAGTTGCGCCTCTATTTCTAATTGTTTATGGTATTGATATTGCTTAATTGCTAAAGACTTGGAGTGATCCATGGTCAGATTAATCAACTTAGTATAAATAGAATAGAGTCAAGGATCAATAACCTAACCATTGTTGATGAATTATAGGTGAAACTATCTCATTATCGTTGATTACAACACTTCACCATTCCTACTTTTAGTTGACTCAATTACCCTAAATTCAACTATACTTTGATCTTATTCCCCTTGTAAGCAAAGGTACTCTACAGAATAATAGGTTTGGATTATTATTACTTTTGGGCGAGGTAAAGCACATGACACTTCACCCCGTGCCAGTCTCCCTGAATAGCATCGGAGGGCGCTTTCTGCGATGCCCAGTTGTTCGAAAGCGTTCCAGTAAAGAACATCCACTGAAGAACCGGTATCGACTAAAACGCATTTTACTTTTTTGGTGCCAAGCTGTACATGGATGACCAAGGGATTTGAGTGTGGTATTCGTAGATCCCGAGCATCGCATGAAGAGAAATTCAACATAGCAAGTTTAGTTGAAGCTCGTTTGACGCTATATTCATAGGGGGGTTGTCGACCCTCTGTTTCATAATTATTTCTTTCTTGGTTACATGTTCCTGAGGAAGATGGTCCCCCGCGATGGTATTGATGCAACCAACAGGCGGGGGTGGGTTTCTCCCATCCCGGTTGGAGTGTGAATGTCTGGCCGATGATGATCTTGCTTCGTGTGCATCTTGTAAATTTCTGAGGGGTGGTTGGTTTCCTCCTACCCTGTTTCCATTTCATCCACCACGTCCCCTCTCGGGGCATAATGGGCATTGAAAGGTGACGGTGTTATGACTGGTGGAGCTCGGATCGCGGGAGGTCCACAGATTTGTAGGGGCGCTTTTTGTTAAGGAGGTAAGTCGAGTATACAAATGTAAAGATGTAAATAAATGTAAATCGACTCCTAGCCTATGCAAATAATTACAAGACTTCCTCCCGTTGTAGTGGAAGGGTAGTCAGGATCGATCCACGAGGAGGCGTGTCAGCGGGATCCTAGTAGCATTGGAAATCTCAAGTCTGCGTCGACCAGTAGCCTCGATTTCGACCTTGGGCCTCGATGTCGACCTCGGCTGTCGATGTTCTCTGCAACAGAAGACCTGCAGAGACAAAAACAAGTGGTCGATATCGACTGGTGGGGGTCGATATCGAGGTTAGTCCACGAAATCGACTGGCTCAGAAGACTGCCAGTCGACACAGAAGGGTCGATATCGATGTCTAGTGTTGATATCGTTGCTCAGCAAACTCCGCAGCGATGTTCGTCGTCGACTCAGAAAACTGTCGACGAACTCAGTGGTCGATATCGACGTCTGGGGTCGATATCGATGTCTCCCTGCAGTGTGTTAGTTTCTCGTCGGCAAAGAAAGGCCGAAGATTTGAGAATGGAGAGAGAAGCAATGTACAGAAATAAAGCAGGAGGTTTTTGTGTATAAAATATGTAAAAAGGCAACTCCTAGGATTAGGGTTTACCACAACGTTAACCAATGCATGCGATAAGATAAATAAGACGGACAATTGCGCTATTTCACCCGAGGGACAAGCTTTCGCCATACATCAACTTTTAGGATTACTCTTGCAAATAAACCTAATCGTCTCTACCAATTTTATGTTTATAACTCAAGTTGTTAGCATGAATCCCTTTTCTTTCGATTAGGACTAAACGTAGAATCGTAGGAGGAGAGATAGACACAACGATATCAACATCAAGTACTTACCTCAAGCGCGCATGGCTAACGTCGGGCTCACCCCGACCCTAAGAGCTTTGGGAAACTACTCGCTTCTCATCATGGGATTCATTGTTGATTGAAAGGAAGAAACTTGCATTAAAATAAACTCCGAAGCTTTATAACTCAACGTCAACTTTCGCAAACGTCAAACCCTAAAACTTCTCTCTAACTCTAACTCTATTGTCTATTGTCTTTGTCTTGGGTTGTTCTATGATTGGATGATTGAAAGATGATCTAACAAATCAGCCCCTAGGGCTTTATTTATAGGCTACTAATCCTTGCTATCCAAGGATTGTAACTCCTATCTAAAATATGAACTCTATCCGAACAATTAGGATAGGTCTTTTATTTTGATAAAACTTAAATGACTTAAAGGTAAAAAGATAAATAAAACATCAGCTGCCATCTATCTTGAAAGTATGAGATAATTCCGTGCCTCCTTGAAGATTTAGTTCCAATCCGCATTCGAAATCGAGTCTATCTTCTGTCGAGATAAGGGGTCGATATCGACACCAGAGGTCGATATCGAGGTCTCTGTTCCTGCTCGATTTGTTCAGCTCTGGTCGATTTCTATGTTGGGGTCGATATGGGGGTCGATATCGACACTAGGGGTCGATATCTGGGTCTAAGGTCGATATCTACCTCTTCTCAGCTTTACTCGATGTCTATGTTGAGGTCGATATCTATGTTGAAGGTCGATATCTACACCAGAGGTCGATATCTGGGTCTAGGGTCGATATCTACCTCTGCTCAGCTTCACTTGGCTTCTTCGTTTTGACTCCGTTTTCGCTCGAATTCCTGCATGGTTAGCTCAAAACTTGTGCAGACTCTATTTCTTGCATTTTAGCCCATTCTTACACAAGTTTATATTCTTTTGAACCTTTTCTTTGGAGATCGAATGAAATAAGAAGTCAAAAGATGCAATAAAAGAAAGGTACAAATGTATACATCAAAACACCCCATACTTAGACTTGCTTGTCCTCAAGCAATAACCAAGCAATAACCATCACCTACAACACATCCTTCAAGTCTTCGCCCTTGTCAAAAGAAACATCATAAGCGGTAGCAAAGCAAAGCAAGTGAATTTAACGTCATAGCACATATTTTGGCGATCCATAGGCATATGCAATTTTGATCCAACCTCACAGGGATAATGTGTTTGCACTCAACTCTCATGTGTTTAGGCTATGAAGATCAACTCTCAACTCAATTCCATGTACAATCTCATAAACATTGCAATTTATAAAAATCCACTTCGCAACCAATTATGTAAATGCAATAAGAACTATCAGGAGGACTTTCGCTCAATGAAAGACTTCAAAGAAGACTCCATTCGGCGGGGTTGTAATGGGGCTTGGTATGAAATAAAAGGTATGGAATTATTTGGCTATGTGGTGCTTTTATAATTCGGGAATCAAGACTCCTAAATCTCAACACTTGTAATACCCAAACCATAACTCTTCAATGTAAGCTCAATCTCTATAATGCTTTTTTCCCAGCTCATCTTTCCATAATATGCTCTCAAAAATATAACACTTGTATGAATAAAGGACTTAAGGATTTTGGCTCATGCACTATATATATTTATTTTTTTTCGGATTTTTTTTCCGGAAATAATACTAAAGCTATGTGCATTTATATGGTGAGCCAAAAAATCCTTCTACAAAATATGACAAAATGTAAATATGTACCATCCTACAATTTCCTTGCTCAAAACTAGACATTATGCTCTTTTCTTTCCACAAGGCATTAGTTCCAACCAATCTAAGTCTCAATTCCCAAATGGGGGTCAGGCTTAATTCGGCTAGGGATAATTTTGTGGAGTTTGCAATTTCAGGCTCAGGCTAATGTTCTGGCTTCAAGCAGGGATAATGCAGGGTAGGTAAAGAGAGGATAAAAATGGCTTAAAAGATGCCTCCATCATTTAATTCTCGTAAACATAAACATATATATGCATTGGTTTTGAATAACTATCACAACATTTAGAGATGCATAGGAAGAGTAAATTCACTCAAGAAAGCGGAGGGATTTTTGATGTTCTCCCTATAGGTCAAAATTCTCACAAGGACAATTTTTGTTGGGTTTGCTTTTTAGCCTAGGATCATATGTGCTCAATTTCATCACAAGTTCACAATCTACATAAAAATTTTAAAGACTTAGGCTAAACCATCCAAATATGCCATAGGATTTACATGATCAAGTCAGCTATTGAGTTTTCATTATAGGACATCTAAGTAGGGTTAGAAAATAAACTTAAAAAAATAAACATGCATTTTTTGTATTTTTGACATTTTTCTATTTTTTTGGATTTTTTGACATTTTATAAAAGTAAAACTAAAAATTTAAACATGAATGCAATGCGAAGAAGAAACCAAGTTAAGACCATAAGACATGTCTTTCCCCCACCCCATACTTAAAATATACAGTGTCCTCACTGTATTAAAAAGAGAACAAGGGTAAAGAGAAACTCACAGCGCAACCTGCGGATTCAGGTCGATTTCAGGTGAGGTCGATGTCAGAAGTCGATATCTAGGTCAGTGGTCGATGTCGACTGCATCTGTCGAAGTCGAGGAAGAAGGTGAAGACAAGGGCTGCCTGATTGGGGTCGATATCGAGTATAATGGTCGATATCGACCTCTCTTTTTGCTCCTGAGTCCTCGATGACGACTCCAGGAGATGGCTTGACCCTAGGGAGGTCGATTTCGACTTGCCTGGTCGATTTCGACTGCCTCTGCAGAAGCTTCTTTTCTTCTTCGTCATCCCTTTTGCTTGACAACCTGAAATCTTGGTTAGGAATATAGATAAAGCATGAATTATCTCAGTTTTAAAAGTTTCAAACAGCCAAAAATTAAATCCTAAAAACCATCTATGCGAAATATTTAAAGGTTTTATGTACATGCTCTAGATTTTTGAGTCGCTAGGCCGACTTCTTCGTCAATTCTTCATGACCCTTTTATGTAAGGACCCTTCGAGCGTGAGCCTTCTCCTGGATCATCTAGGTCCTTTTGGTAGTAGCGAAGTTCGGCGACCAAGGCTTTTTTGATGTTAGGTTCTTCTTTGGGCGCTTTTCTTATCTTTCTTGACCTAACTTTAGCAATATAGGCAAACCATGGAGCTTTGACCCTCTCTTTAGTAGAATTATCAATAATCGGCTTAATTGATTTATCAATAATGGACGGAGGAGGGTTAAGAGTCATACTTGGGCTTACCTGTTTGGGCCCGAAACAGAAATCTTCGAGATGAGGGGTGGTCGATTTCGACCAAGGAGGGTCGATTTCGAGTGCTGTGGTCGATATCGATATGTGAGGGTCGATATCGACCTCTGTGACCCCACACTTAAGCTCCTGGCAATGATCTGGCATACTCGATTTCGACCAAGGTGGGTCGATTTCGATGTTTTTAGTCGATATCGACTGGTTCCAGTTGATGTCGACCCTGCTTGCTGTTTCCGTCCTCGCCAACAAGAATTTTCTAAGCTTTTCTTTGGCCGGCGAGAGGACTACTTGCTCCAGGTGCTTTGTTTCGCTCATGGTTGGGTTGAAAGAGAATTCTATCACTTCCTTCCCTATAGTAAAGGTTAGTAACCCTCGACGTACATTGATATTGGCATCTGCAGTAGCTAAGAAAGGCCTACCAAGTATAATAGGCACTATAGGATCTTCAGGCATTTCCAATACAATGAAATCAGTAGGCACAAAGAACTTACCTACCTTTACCGGAACGTCATCAACTATACCTGTGGGTCTGACGAATGAGTTGTCAGCCATATAGAGTTTCATATCCACAGGTTCAAGTGCGCCAATGTTCACCTTTTGCCAAATAGAGAGAGGCATGAGACTTACACTTGCCCCTAGGTCACATAGGGCTTTATAGCGATGTTGGCCAAGTCCCACGGTGATTGCAAACTTCCCTGGATCACTCTTCTTCTCAGGGAAGTCCATCTTTGAGCACTCCTCTGCGATCTCTGCCATGGATCTCTTCTTGCTTAGGATGTCTTTCAAGAATCGCACATAGGCGGGCATCTCACTTAGGGCTTCTGTTAGAGGGATAGTGATGTTGAGTCCTTGAAGTATCTTTATGAAGCGCCTAAACTTACCTTTGGTGGGATCCTCCAATGCTCTGGAAGGGAATGGCAATGTCTTCTTTGGTGGAGGGGTCAAAACGGTGGTCGGAGGAGCCTGCTGGACATCGATGTTGACTGGGCTTTGGTCGATATCGATTGGGATGGTTGATTTCGACCTCTGTTGTGGCTCTGATGGATCTGCAGTTGCCTCGATATCGACCTGGGGGTCGATATCGACCTCATCCTCGACATCGACTGGTCTGTCGATGTCGACTGGATCTGCTGCTTCCTCCGATTCCGTTCGTGGCTTTTGTACTTTGGTGCCACTCCTTAATTGTATGGCTGCGATATGGCCCGTCCCGGATTGTCCTTTAGGATTTATGGTGGGTTGCCCAGGGAATGTTACGGACGGTCTAGGGATTTGTGCCGCCAATTGACCCAATTGGGTCTCTACGTTCTTCTTCCAAATATCCATCTCCCCAATCCTTGTGGTAAGGTGATTGAGTTGAGAATGGATGGCATTGTTGGATTGATCATTCTTAGCCTGATTCCGCCTGATTTCATCCAGTACTAGTTGAAGATCATCCTTCTTTTGGTCTCTCTCCGGGTGCCTAGGAGCTCTATAAGGCGGAGGGTCCCTAGGGTTAACCTGGTTCCTTTGTGGTTGATGGAACCTTTGGTCTCCCCAATATTGCTGATTGGGACCCCTCATGTAGCGCACCTCTTGGTGAGTCTCTGCTAGGTGTACTTGTTCGGCATGTGGGCACTCGACGGTAGTATGCCCCTGCGATCCACATTCAATGTAATCTTGGTTCACTGAAAGGAACCTTACTTGCTTTTGGAGCTTTCTAAGTTGATCTCTATGGAATTTCTCCTTCACGTCCGGATCGATTATATTGGAGGGTTCATATAAGGGCATAGATGGGGCAGGCCTCGATGATGATGATGTGTCGGAAGCCTCAGGAGTACCATATGTGTTGTCGAACTCCACCAACCTCTCTATGGTCTCCCAAGCCTCTTGTGGGGCGAGTTCAAGGTAGCCATAAGCGGTGTAGGTGTTGATCCTCTCCTTTGTTGCAGCGTCAAGAGCATTGTAAATGATCTCCTGAATTACATATGGTGGTTGGCCATGCGTCGGGCATGATTGTAGGAGGTCCTTAAACCTTTCCCAAACAGTCGCCAGAGCCTCACCAGGCTTTTGTTTGAAAGCCGTGATTTTCTGTCGAATCAACGCCGTCTTAGAAGGAGGAAAGAACTTTTTGAGGAACGCGTCCTTGACTTCATTCCATGTGCGGAGTGATCTTGGGGCTAAGCTTTCCAACCACTGCAATGCTTTACCTGTAAGAGACCATCGAAAGGCTTTTAGTTGGACATATTCAAGACTTCGTCCATCCGCAATAGTATCACAAAGGTCTAAGAAGGTAGAAATATGTGCCATAGGGCATTCGTTAGGTTTTCCTTCATATTGGTGCCTTCTAATCTCAGTAAGGAAGTTAGGTTTTATTTCAAAATTAGAGGCAGGGATAAGAATTGCCGATTCAGGCACTGTGAGAGCGGGGTGCATATATTGCTTGGCATTCCTAGGGAGGGCATTGATTTGGGCTTCTATTTGCCTCCGGCCTTCCTCCTCCCTATCCGCACGCTCCTTAAGTGCCGCCTCTCTAGTCGTTAAGTCCTCAACCTGCTTTCTTAGTTGTTCAATAAGTTCTACTTGGTTCATGTTTTCCGCCATGATTCTTTGAGCTTGGGCCCTTAGATGGAAATAACGCTCAGGGTCGTCTACTCCTTCAAATTCAGGTGGGCGATCAGCGCGTCGCATACACCTGCAAGGCAAATCTAGATAGACACGTGAGATAGACTACTAGGGCGCGATTGATTGCCTCCCCGGCAACGGCGCCAATTTGTTAAGGAGGTAAGTCGAGTATACAAATGTAAAGATGTAAATAAATGTAAATCGACTCCTAGCCTATGCAAATAATTACAAGACTTCCTCCCGTTGTAGTGGAAGGGTAGTCAGGATCGATCCACGAGGAGGCATGTCAGCGGGATCCTAGTAGCGTTGGAAATCTCAAGTCTGCGTCGACCAGTAGCCTCGATTTCGACCTTGGGCCTCGATGTCGACCTCGGCTGTCGATGTTCTCTGCAACAGAAGACCTGCAGAGACAAAAACAAGTGGTCGATATCGACTGGTGGGGGTCGATATCGAGGTTAGTCCACGAAATCGACTGGCTCAGAAGACTGCCAGTCGACATAGAAGGGTCGATATCGATGTCTGGTGTTGATATCGATGCTCAGCAAACTCCGCAGTGATGTTCGTCGTCGACTCAGAAAACTGTCGACGAACTCAGTGGTCGATATCGACGTCTGGGGTCGATATCGATGTCTCCCTACAGTGTGTTAGTTTCTCGTCGGCAAAGAAAGGCCGAAGATTTGAGAATGGAGAGAGAAGCAATGTACAGAAATAAAGCAGGAGGTTTGGGAAACTACTCGCTTCTCATCATGGGATTCATTGTTGATTGAAAGGAAGAAACTTGCATTAAAATAAACTCCGAAGCTTTACAACTCAACGTCAACTTTCGCAAACGTCAAACCCTAAAACTTCTCTCTAACTCTAACTCTATTGTCTATTGTCTTTGTCTTGGGTTGTTCTATGATTGGATGATTGAAAGATGATCTAACAAATCAGCCCCTAGGGCTTTATTTATAGGCTACTAATCCTTGCTATCCAAGGATTGTAACTCCTATCTAAACTATGAACTCTATCCGAACAATTAGGATAGGTCTTTTATTTTGATAAAACTTAAATGACTTAAAGGTAAAAAGATAAATAAAACATCAGCTGCCATCTATCTTGAAAGTATGAGATAATTCCGTGCCTCCTTGAAGATATAGTTCCAATCCGCATTCGAAATCGAGTCTATCTTCTGTCGAGATAAGGGGTCGATATCGACACCAGAGGTCGATATCGAGGTCTCTGTTCCTGCTCGATTTGTTCAGCTCTGGTCGATTTCTATGTTGGGGTCGATATGGGGGTCAATATCGACACTAGGGGTCGATATCTGGGTCTAAGGTCGATATCTACCTCTTCTCAGCTTTACTCGATGTCTATGTTGAGGTCGATATCTATGTTGAAGGTCGATATCTACACCAGAGGTCGATATCTGGGTCTAGGGTCGATATCTACCTCTGCTCAGCTTCACTTGGCTTCTTCGTTTTGACTCCGTTTTCGCTCGAATTCCTGCATGGTTAGCTCAAAACTTGTGCAGACTCTATTTCTTGCATTTTAGCCCATTCTTACACAAGTTTATATTCTTTTGAACCTTTTCTTTGGAGATCGAATGAAATAAGAAGTCAAAAGATGCAATAAAAGAAAGGTACAAATGTGTACATCAAAACACCCCATACTTAGACTTGCTTGTCCTCAAGCAATAACCAAGCAATAACCAACACCTACAACACATCCTTCAAGTCTTCGCCCTTGTCAAAAGAAACATCATAAGCGGTAGCAAAGCAAAGCAAGTGAATTTAACGTCATAGCACATATTGCAAAGAAGCTCCCTTGAGATTTAGATGGTTCCTGTTTGATCAAATTTAGATCGAACATAGTGCGTTTTCGCGTGCAAGCGCTACCGAAATGAGAGACGAAGATCTTGGACAACTGAGCAAAGTTCTTTATAGTTGATCACGGGAGATTAGTTAACCAGGTTAAAGCTACTCCGCTTAGAGTAGACGGGAACGATCGGCAGAATATAGCGTCGTTACTCTCATTCATTCCCATGGATGTGGTGAACTGGTCCATGTGATCATTGGGATCGAAATTTCTAGTGTACTTCACGATTGATACATCCCATTATATTTTTGGGACAGCGGTGTGGTGTATCTTTTGACTGAAAGTAGATGGAAACGTGGTTTTGCCTCTGTTGATTATATCAGATTTGCCAGAGGGGTTAGATTACGGATCATATCCAGATTACCTTTCTCACGTGTTTTTTGGTCAGCATTGTTGTCATCGTGGTTTGGTTCTAGATTACGCGAGATGGCAGCTGGGTTTGGAATTTGGTTGTATACGGCATGCGCCTGACCCTGCGGTTTGCCCGCTGAAGGGATACTACGGGTAGTTGTTCACGAAATACTGATACGGTGGAAACCTTCCCCATGCCTCGCATGGATTGGGAGGTGCTTGTGGTGTAGCATTCAAGAACGATTGTGTGGGGACACCCTCGTCTTGATGGGGGAGAGTTTCCTCCACAAGGGGGTCATTGAGGTTTAAATCGTTGTTCCATCCTTCTTCAAGATGTTTATTTCCATATTCCTCGCCAAATAGAGTGAAGTTTATGTTGTGAAGGATTAGTGCAAATAATAAAAAGTACATTTAAAGTAAAAGCATACATAAAAGGGGTTAGGAATAAAAAATTGTAGTTTACACCATAAATGGTGTTATTCTACAAGGAACCTCTCATCGCAAAAGGTTCCCACACACTGCACCAATGAAGTGTTTCTAGAAAACTACTTACATAAATTACCTCAAGGTGACGAAAAGTGTCCTATATTTACCTGTGAAGCCGGTCGAGAAATATATGTATGATGGTGATCTTGATTATGGATCAGGTTGCGTGATGGCTGATACTTCGTGAACAAGTTATCGATGTTTTACATTTACTAGGCAATCTTCGTGTTTAGAGGCTTTTTATGAGATGATGTTTGATTCCAGTAACGTTCTTCTCCGACCAAAGGTCTCAAGAACTCAATTCTTGGGGTTTTATTTTCGGGATGATAGTAGAGCTCTCTCTTTCATTCTTATGAAATCGGACCTTGTGGTTTAACTAAGGACAAATATAACACATGCCTTTGGGGACTCTGGTCACTGTGAGAGGACTCCAGTGAGATGGCCCTTTGCTAGCGAGTTGTTTAGGAGATGACTTACAGATGTGGTGTTCCTTATTTATGCTTCGCGATTGGGTTAGACTTGATGATGTTCGCGATCTTTGAGGAAGGTTGAGAAGTCTTTCTTCTTTTTTGTGGTGGGTGACCTATTTATGATGTCATAATCCATACTCTCTGAGGGAGTCTTTTATCCGGACATCATTAGGCACTGCTTAACAACAAGGGACGAAATCAAGCCAACGTGCGCTAATCTGTCAGCAACTTGATTGCCTTCCTAAAAGGTGTGGGAGAAATAGACAAACTTGAAAGCTTGGCAGATGCCGAGAACATCGAAGATCATCATTTCAATAACCCACGAGCACGTCCCAATCCCATGGAAGACATTAATGACAGTCAAACAATCTTCTTCCACCTCGAGACGAGAAAATCCCTTTTTCATAGCTTCTAGAAGGCCAACATGAACACCGAGACTCTTAACTTGGAGCGAAGAAACATTCCCAAGACCATGCATGCCGCAGGACACCACTCTACCAAGGTTATCAGAGATGAAAAAACCAGAAGTGGCTTGTCCTAAAGTGACCTATGCTCCATCAAAATTTAGTTTCATAAATCCCTCGATAGGTTTTATAGGGAGAATTGATATTGAAAATATATAAATAATATAAGAATAATTGCAACCCTAGCCTTTCAAATGAATTCAATACTCCCCCGCTGTAGTGGTAGGGGAATTAGATTCAATCCTCGAGGAAGCTGGTCAGCGTATCCAAGAATGGCCCGAAAATTACGTTCTGTTGTCAACCAGGAGTCATTCGATCTCGACAGAGGTAGTCGATGTCAATCAGGTGGATGTTGATCTCGATGTAGAAGACCTGCAGAGACAAAAACAAGCAATTGACGTTGACCTAAGGAGTCGATGTCGAATGTTAGCAATACAAATCGGCCGACTCAGAAGACTATCGGTCGGTCTAGGGCACTCGATGTCGAGTAGAGTCCTCGATCTCGAGCTCAGATCAGAAACAGATGTAGTGTTAACACAACAGACGTCGAACGATGCAATATATGTCGATATCGACCAATTGGGTCGATCTCGAGTGCTCCTGCAGAAGGTTAGTAACCGTCGGCAAAGTAGGCTCAAGAAAGTAGGATAGGAAAGGAAGCAATGACCAGCAATAAACAGTGGGTTGTTGGGTTTTTTCGGTAACTCAACGAATGGTAGAGGATAACGATTTAAATAATAAAGAAAAAGATCTTCCAAATCCAGGGATTACCACAATGACAACCATGAAAGTAAAGGCGAGAAATCATCAAAGAAGCATGCTTTTATCATAAAGGAGAAGGCTTTCACTCAACCCTAGCAAATAGGGAAAGATATCTTACAATAAATTAACCTAACTTGCATCTACCTTTTTCATAATTGAGTTTATAAACTTTCGAATAGAAACCCTAATTATTACCCAAGTTTCACAACATGAGTTTCTTAAATTTGCATTGAAAGATGAAGCACAAGGTAGAACGGGATAAAAGATACCTTCTTTAAAGACGTACAAACCTTACCACCATGGCTATCGTCGGGCTCACCCCGACCCTAGAAAAAAGGGCGACTACTTGGTCATGATGAAGGAAGACATAATTGCATAAAAGTAAACTTGCATTGATTGAACAAAAGTCTTCAAAATCTCAACGCCAACTATCGCAAGTGCCGAAACCCTAAAGCTCAAAACCTAAAACTATTGCTATTGTGTGTAATTTCTTTATGAAATTGAATGACTAAAACCTGCCCCTATGGGTGGTATTTATAGCCTCACAATCCTTTTTAGCTAAGGGTAGGAGTACTGATCCGAGTAAAACTACTATATCTAAATTCTATCCAATAATAAAAAGGATAAAACATTATTAAGGTAAATAATAAAAATCCTAGGGTAATTAGAAAAGTACCCATAGGAAGTAATCTATGTAAAATCTAAGATAAAATCATGGATTTATAATATCTCTTCATCTCGGATTCGTCAAACCGCATCTGAACTGCATGAATCTTCAGTCGACATCGACTTGAGTAGTCGATGTCGCGTGCTTCACTTCTGCTCGACTTTGCTTGATTCAAATCGAGCTCGGGAAACATATCGATGTCGAGTGGTTCACTTGTTCTAGGGTTGTGTCGAGTGCCTTTCCAATAGGTTGTGTTTTCTGGGCTTTTTTACGTAGTTTTTATATGTCTGGCTCCAGTCGATCTCGAGTATCCCGGTCTATCTCGACTGCTCTATAACGGCTCTTGGCTTCTTGTTTTGACTTCGATTCCACTCCAATTTCTGTACATTTGAATCAAAACTTGTTCTGAATCTATTTCTTGCACATTAGCACATACTACACAAATTCTCAATGTTCTCAACCTAGAATATATGAATTGAATAGAATATGAAGTCAAAATATGGACAAAAACATGTCTAGAAATATGTACATCAAAATAGCCCATACTTTTGCTTGTCCTCAAGTAATAACCAAGAAATAACCAACACCTACAACACATCCTTCAAGTGTTCGCCCTCGTCAAAAGCAACATCTCAAGTAGTAGCAACGCAAAGCAAGCGAATTTAACGTCATCACACATATATGAGCGATCCATAGGCATAAGCAATTTTAATCCAACCTCACAGGGATAATGTGTTTACACTCAACTCTCAATGTGTTTAGGCTATAAAGATCAACTCTCAACTCGATTCCATGTACAAACTCATAAATATTGCAATTTATAATAACCCTCTTCACAATCAATTTTGTAAATGTAAACAAGAACCATCAGGAGGACTTTCGATCAATGGAAGACTTCAAAGTAGACTCTATTCGATGGGGTTGCAATAGGCCTAGGTAAGAAATAAAGGGTATGAAATTATTTGGCTATGTGGTGCTTAATATAATTCGGGAATCAAGACTCCTAAATCTTAACACAACTCAACCAAACCATATCTCCCAAATAATGCATAACCAAACTTACTTTCTCTTGAAGGACTCCACCTTTCTTTCAAACCCAATCTACCTCTCAAAAATATAAATCTTGCATAAAAGAAAAGAACTAAGGAATAATTGGCTCATGCACTTATCCATAACACAATAATCTTTTGTTCTTTCTTTTTTTTTCGGATTTTTTTTGAACAAAAATAACATAGTAATAATAACTATAATGGTGCATTTATATGCTGAGCTAAAAATCCTTTTACAAGATGAAAATGTAAAACTAACCCATAAATCTTTTTCTTACTCAAAACTAAACATAGTCACTTTTCTCCCATAAATATTGTTCCAACCAACTCTAAGTGTTAATTCCCAAATGGGGGTTGGGCTCAATTCGGCTAGGGATAACTTTATGGAGTTTATAATATAAAGGCTCAGGCTGGGGTTTTGACTTCAAGCAAAGATAATGCAGGGTAGATAAAGAGAGGATAAAATTTGGGTTAAAAGATGCCTCCATCAATTAATTCCCATTCGCATATATATATATACACACACACACACACACACACACATATATATATATATATATATATGTATTGGCTTTGAATAACTAGCACAATATTTAGAGATGCATAGGAAAAGTAAAGACACTCAAGAAAGCAGAGAGATTTTTAATGTTCTTCCTCTAGGCCGAAATTCTCACTAGGACAATTTTGTTGGATTTTGCTTTTAGCTTAGGATCATATATGCTCAATTTCATCACAAGTTCACAATCCACATAAAAACAATTTCAAGGACTTAGGCTAAACCATCCAAACATGCCATAGGATTTACATGATCATGTCAGCCATTGGGTTTCATCATTGGACATCTAAGTAGGGCTTAAAACAACTAAAACAAATAAATATGCCTTTTTTTCTTCTTGACATTTTCTAATTTTTTTGGATTTTTATATTTTTATGAAACTAAATAACTAAGAACTTTAAAAATGTAAAATGCATAAGACATGAATGCAATAAAACATAAATAAAACATAAAGCAAGATAAAAAAAATTTACTACAAGTCACGTTTTAACCAGTTTTAAACCTAAAGCCAAGAAATAAGAACATAATATCCCGTTTTCAATCCCACCCCATACTTAAAATATACAGTATCCTCACTGTTTAAGCTTAAAGTAAATGGAAGGGGTTCACTTACTCACACTCACCCTAAAATCACTCCTCTGGAGGCGGAGGTGGAGGAAGCTACGACTAGCCAAATGATGAAGAAGAGCATAGATGATAATAGTGAGGGTCCTGTTGGTATGAAGGACCCTGTTGTGAAAAGGACAGTCCTGGCTGTGAAAAGGATGGTGGGCCAGGGCCGTAGCCAAAGCCATAGCTACGTTGCTCGAAGGCTGTAGTTTACCTCTCATGAGCGTCGAAGAATCATTGTTGGTCAGTCCATGTATCGCCAATGGTCTGGCGCAGGCATGTAAACTTCTCATCTATGCGTATCTCCATTCTAGCCATCCGTGCAACAAGATCATCGTGCTCTCCAACATAGGCAGGCTGCACGGGTGGGACCTCTGGCACGTAGCTGTGGTGTGACCCTTGAGGGCCATCACCATTATCATCATCATCGTCGTCGTCGTCTCTAGAGTCCTCCTGATAGGCTGGGGGCTTCTATGCATCGGTAGATTGCTCATCGGCGTTCCAAGACATTGCCTTGACCTCAGGCTCGTGGTTGTATATCAGTGGCCTCCTTCTCAAGTGGGGATCCATCGTAGGATCTATGTCTGCCAGATATGATTGTCTAGTCCAGGACTTAAACCAATCGGGGACATACAGAAGATCCATATAATCGTAGCGGATAGGCATCCCCGTTTGGGGATGTATCCACACATCGGCGCTCGGATCCATAACGCCTCCCTATCGTAATATGCTCGCATCAATAAAAGTAAGGTCAAAGGCGGTGTACCTATCAACATTGACGTGTAGGGAATGGGCGAGGAATGCCACCATGCTGTCATCGAGGATGTTGCCACGCTCGGTGCGCCACCGCTCAATGATGTGCTCAAGCCAGGCGTACATGAGTGGGAGAGGCTCGTCCTCAAAGAGCATCAACTGTAAGTTCTCTGTCTCATGGTGGGTAGGGCGACGGAGCTCAGGTCTGGCCCATATCGTGGTCCCCAAGATGCGCAGCATCACTTGTAAGAGTGGGCTAGCGATCCTGTTGGTCAAGACATCCGTCGAAGTGGGGTTTAGGATTGCTGGTAGGGTGAATTGAATCGAAATATATAAATCATATAAAACAATTGCAACCCTTATCCTTTTAAAATAAATTCAAGACTCCCCGCTGTAGTAGTAGGGAATCAGGATCGATCCACGAGGAAGCGTGTCAGCGGGATCCTAGATAGTCCGAAAGTTATGTCTTGTGTCCACTAGTAGGCACTCAACGTCGATGGTGACTGTCGATCCCTAGTATAGTAGAAGACCTGCAGAAACAAAAACAGACGTTGATCTCGGCCAAGGGTGTTGATATCAAACAGTAAGTAACTACGTCGACCGACTCAGAAGACAGTCGGTCGATATGGGGCACTCGATGTCAAGTAGGTCACTCAATCTCGAGTTCAGATGTAGGCACATATAGGCAGTCGACTTAGAAAACTGTCGACCCGATATGTGTATATCCATATCGACTACATGTTTCGATATCGAGTGGTCCTACAGAAACTTAGTAACAAGTCGGGAAAGAAGGGCCGAAGAAAGTAGGATTGAAAAGGAGCAATGATCAACAATAAACAAGGTTTTGAATAATGTAAATTTAAATTAAAAGCAACTCCTAAGGCTAGGGTTTACCACAACGTTAACCAAACATCCATAAGATAAGTAAGATGGACAATTGCGCTATCTCATCCGAGGGACAAGCTTTCGTCGTACACCAACAATTAGGAATACTCTTGCAAATAAATCTAATTGTCTCTACCAATTTTATGTTTATAACCCAAGTTGTTAACATGAATCCCTTTTCTTGCGATAAGGACTAAACACAAAATCATAGGAGATGATCAAGATGCAACGATATCAACATCAAACACTTACATCAAGCACGCATGGCTAACGCCGGGCTCACCCCGACCTCTAAGAGCTTGGGGAACTACTCTCTTTTAATCGAAGAAAACATCTTGAATTGAAAGAAACTAACTTGCATTGAATTGTAACTTAGAAACTTTACAACTCCGACGTCGGCTTTCGCAAACGCCAAACCCTAAAACTTTTTCTACCCTAACTTCGTCTCTACTATGGTGAGATGGTGATCTATGAACTTGAATGAATAGATACCAGCCCCCTAGGGCTTTATTTATAGGCTCTCAATTCTTGCTAGACAAGGAAAGGAGTTCTAATCCTACTTAAACTAGTTTATCTAAATTCTATCCCATCAAAGATAGGTTAAAACATTATTAAAGTAAATAATAAAAATCCTAGGGTAAAAAGGAACGTACCCTTAGGACATAATCTATCTATAAAGGAAAGATAAAATCGTGGTTCTAAGATGGATCTTCAATTCGGATTGTCAAACTGCGTCCAATACGTGGGAATCTTCTACTCGATATCGACATGTCCACTCGATATCGAGTGCTTCATTTCTGCTCGACTTGTCTTGGTTTCACTCGAGCTTCAGTGGTGTGTCGATGTCAATTTCATCGCTCGATCTAATGTAATGTCGAGTGTTTTTCAGTAGGTTTGTGTCTTGGATGTCGACACCTTGTCTTTGGGTCGATTGATCTAGTCGATCTCGAGTGAGTGACTCGATCTCAACCACTCTTTAGTGCTTCTTGGCTTCTCGTTTTGACTCCAATTCCGCTCCAATTCCTATACATTTAAATCAAAACTTGTGCAAACTCTATTTCTTGCACGTTACCACATTCTACACAAATTCTTATTTTTTCAACCTATAATTTAAGAATCGAATGGAATATGAAGTCAAAATATGCAATTAAAATGACTATAAATATTTACATCAGGGATCCCCATGAGATACCTCTAGATGATGTTGGGGTCCTCATCGACGAAGTGCTGGGGAGTGTATGTTATGCCGAATATCTCGCTCATCTCCTCGATGGTGTATCTGAAGTCCCTGTTGCCTAGTCTGAATGTGACTCCCCGTCGAGTAGAGGATGCGCGGGGTGGGATCTCCAGTGGTTCCATGAATTCCCCCATCAAAGAGAGGTAATCTGCTAGGAGATGGCCTAGTAGACGCTCCATAGACAGGTACTCGAACACCTCCCGAAATCTAGTATGGAAGCCTAGGTGTCTCATGTCAGTCTGCAAGTACCATCGGGCTTGATGGGCCCGATCAATGATGAAGGCAGCAAGGTCATGCAGCTCAGCGTCTGGGATGTCAACGACATCCCTCTCAACATTCTTGGATATAACCATTTTCTGCAAAGAAAATAAATGCCAAGATAATAATCTAGTTCATGCAATATAAATAAAACCGCATACTTAAGTTCAAAAACTAGCCTAAAAATTTCAACATTAAACCCAGGCTAATCCTTAGTGCTAAATCTTGCAAAACACAATTTTAATGCTTAAAAGAAAGATTAATAATCGAACCTAACCATCAAAATTAAGGTCTAACTCAAAATTCCTCAAGAAAATCTTCAAATTCCTCAAAAATCTCAAAAATCCAAATTCTTTGAGCATTTAGCACAGATCTGAACCTAAACTAGTTTCAATCTCATCCAAATCCAAAAAATCAGCCCTATCAAATCCTAAATATTGCTCAAAACCATTCAATCTCAATTTCCCGCGCAAAAGTTTCAAACCCTAAATTCATTCAAATTCACCCAATATCAAATCTCATCCCTAAATCCATCAAATATGTCTCTAAATCAGCAAATCAAGGTAAAGGGGAGAGATTCATACCATAGAAGTGCTTGAAATCGGATTGAAAGAGGGGAAATCGAAGAGAAATCGAGAGGGGCTATCGAGATCTATCGAATGGGTTGATCTCGGACAGATGGGTCGACCTAGGGCATTCCTGGGCACTGCTGCTATTGCACAGGAGGACTGGTGCAGTGGGGCTACTGGTACGATAGGTGCGGTGGCGGCGCCGGCGAGAGAGAGAGAGAGAGAGAGAGAGAGAGAGAGAGAGAGAGAGAGAGAGAGAGAGAGAGAGAGAGAGAGAGAGAGAGAGAGAGAGAGAGAGAGAGAGAGAGAGAGAGAGAGAGAGAGAGAGAGACGGAGGATAGAGCGAGTAGAAGCAAGAAAGTAACGGGTTGCCTCCCGGAAGCGCTTGGGTTTAAGTCGCTAGCTCGACATACTTCCCTTTTTGTGCTAGTTCAATGCCAGGTTGGCGCAAATCTCTTCTTTCGGGTCCTCCTTGTCATAACACTTTTTTACCCAGTGACCATTTACTTTAAAGGTGGTGCCATAGTCGCTAAGTAACTCCACCGCTCCATGAGGAAATATGTGATGAACCGTGAAGGGTCCACTCCATCTTGTCCTTAGTTTCCCTGGAAATAAGCAATGTATATAGTTAAAACAAGGACTTTGTCACCTACCTTATATGTCTTGGGCACCAATTTCTTATCGTGCCACTTCTTTGTGCGCTCTTTGTAGATTTTGGCATTCTCATATGCCTTTAGGCGCAACTCCTCCAAGGCTTGCAAGTCAAGGAATCTTCTCTTTCCGACCTCGTCAAAATCCATGTTGAGCTCTTTGGGAGTCCACATCGCCTTGTGCTCAAGTTCGGCAGGCAAGTGGCATGACTTACCATACACAAAGTTGTAGGGAGTTGTGTGAAGTAGTGTCTTGTAGGCCGTTCGGTAGGCCCAGAGCACGTCGTCAAGCTTGGATGACCAATCCGTCCTCGAGCGGGAGACTGTCTTTTCTAGGATGGCCTTTATTTGATGATTGGTGACTTCTACTTGGCCGCTTGTTTGGGGATGATAGGGCGTTTCCACCCTGTGCGTCACCCCATACTTGGCTAAAAGTGCTTCAAAGCCTCTTTCAATGAAGTGTGAACCATATGAAATAAGAACTCTAGGAACACCAAAGCGAGAAAAGATGTTAGTTTTCATAAACTTTGAAACTACCTTTTCATCGTTGGTCCTAGTTGCAACAACCTCTATCCATTTTGAGACATAATTTACCGCTACTAAGATGTCTTTGTAGGGACCGGAGGCAGGGAATGGTTCCATGAAGTCTATGCCCCATACATCGAATAGCTCTACTTCTAAGATTCTTGTGAGCGGTGTCTCATTCCTCCATGTGATATTACCTGCACGTTCACACTCATCACAAGAGGTTACAAATTGTTTCAGGGCTCATCCCAACAGTATTTTTTGACATCGTGTAAGAACTTCTTCTTCATCTGCGAAGTTAAGCTGGATGGTATCTCGCCTCCTACAACGTAGTTAGCAAAATCTGCATACCAAGGTACCTTCGCCCCTCTTATAGCAAATAATTAATAAATAGGACTAGAGGGAGGAGTAAAGAAGATGTCCTCACTGGGGCTTACCTTTTTGTTAGACTCACCTTCAGAATCACTAGAAGGTGGTCGACATCGATATGGTTCAGTCGATGTCGACTGGTGTGCGTCGACTTGGGTTGCTTGATCTGCTCACTCGATGTCGACAGGGTCTGGTTGCTCTCGACCTCCTTTTGCAAGTATATTAGAGGGATCACTATCGACCTGTCATTAAGGTTAGCCAACATCAAGTAGGAACTTACCTTTGGGGCAGTCGATATCGTCTTAGTGCAGTCGACATCGAGTACTATGTTTGCCCGTTTTGCTTCTTGCTTCATCAAATGCTCATCGAGGCGAGAGTCATTGATTGGCATGTTGTCCTGTGACTTATCTAGAGGCCCTTTTGGTAGCCATGAGAGATGATCTGCTATGGAGTTCTCCGCTCCCTTTTTGTCCTTAAGCTCAACGTTGAACTCTTGGAGTAGGAGCACCCATCGTAGGAGCCTAGGTTTGGCATCTTTTTTTTCCATCAAGTACCTAAGAGCTGCATATTCAATATGGACAATTACCTTAGAGCCCACTAAGTATGAGCGGAACTTCTCATAAGCAAAACCACTGCCAAGAACTCTTTCTCCGTTATGGGGTACTTCATTTGGACCACGTCAAGAGTCTTGCTTGCATAGTAGATGGCGTGAATCTTTTTTCTTTTCGTTGTCCTAAGATAGCTCCTATGACATAATCGCTGGCATCACACATGATTTCAAATGGTAGCGACCAATCCAGCGATTGAATGATAGGGGCAGATATAAGAGCTTCCTTCAACCTGTTGAAAGCTTCAAGACATTCGCTAGAAAACTCAAACTTAACATCCTTCATTAATAGGTTAGTTAATGGTTTAGCAATCTTAGAGAAATCTTGAATGAACCTCCTATAAAAACCTGCATGGCCAAGGAAGCTTCTTATCTCCTTTATTGATAAAGGTGGTGGCAACTTCTCCACTAGCTGTATCATTGCCCTATCCACCTTTATTCCCCTTTTTGACACTTTGTGGCCTAGCACAATCCCTTTTGTTACCATAAAGTGGCACTTTTCCCAATTGACAACCAAGTTTATATCTTCACAATGCTTAAGTACACTACGAAGGTTAAAAAGACAAATATCGAATGTAGTGCCATAAATAGAGAAATTATCCATAAATACCTCCATAATGTCTTCTATCATGTCAGAGAAGATGTAAATCATACACCTTTGAAATGTAGTGGGGGCATTGCAAAGCCCAAACGAAATCCTCCTATATGCAAAAGTCCCATAGGGACATGTGAAGTTGGTCTTTTCCTAATCTTCAGGATGAATGGGGACCTGCAAAAAGCCAGAATATCCATCTAGGTAACAAAAGTAATCATGCTCAATGAGTGTTTCCAATACTTGGTCAATGAATGGAAGGACAAAATAATCCTTCCTAGTGGCGTTGTTGAGATTTCTATAATCAATGCACATTTGCCAACTAGTAGTGATTCGCTTTGGCACAAGCTCTTCCTTCTCCTTCTCTTCAACGGTCATTCCACCCTTCTTTGGCACCACATGGATTGGACTCACCCATTCTCTGTCGGAGATGGAAAAGATGATTCCTGCATCCAACATGCGCATGATCTCCTTCTTCACCACTTCTTTCATGTTGGAGTTGAGCTTTCGTTGATGCTCTATGGATGCCTTGTGATCATCCTCTAGGAGGATTCTATGCATACAAATAGAGGGTGAAATACCTTTGATATCTTCAAGATAATACCAAATAGCTTTTTTGTGGGTGTGAAGTACTTCCATAAGCTTACCTACTTCCTACGAGGTTAGTGTAGCATTGATAATCACATGGTAAATAGAATTAGGACCAAGAAACTCATACCTAAGGGTGTCGGATAAATGCTTCACCACCGGAGAAGGTCTTGTGGGATTAAGATTGGCTCTACCTCCTCCGTCTTCATGATCTCACCTAGGTAATCCATTTCAATCCTCTTGATTGAAGTTCCCAAATCAGCTACAAGAGTTGGCGTGGACCAAGCATATAATGACGCCAACGTTGATTGGGACTATTCGTAATAGTTCTGCAGAAAAGAAGTCGATGTCGAGTATGATAGGTCGATATCGACTGAGAGTTCAGCACATATATCGGGCATCGAAATGACCGATGTCAATGGGATGTTGTCGATCTCGACCTCCTCTATCGACTGGTTCTGGTCGATCTTGACCTCTTGTGTGACTGAGTTACCTCGACATCGCCTGGAGTTGATCCTGTATATACCTGGGCTTTTGAGGGTGTCGATGTCAACTGGTTGTAATCGACATCAAATGGAGGTATCGACATCGACAGGTCTTGATCGATATCGAACTCGTCTTCAAATGCCACCGATAAAGCGTCGTCAAAGATTTCCTCGTCGCTCATGCATGTGGCCAGGAACTCTTTAATTTCCTCTTCGGTGAGCTCCGTCGCAGCTTTGGCTAGAGCCTCTTTAGGAGTCAAGGCCCTTTCCATCAGTTCTTTACAACATATGACATAAGTGTGAGCATAGATTGACTTGATCTCCATTCCATGTACCTCCTTCATTGTGGGGTTGAAGGACAACTCTATGACTTCGTTCCCTATATTGAAGGTTAGGAGCCCCTTTTGCACATTAATGTTGGCATCTACAGTAGCTAAGAAAAGCCTACCAAGGATGATAGGTAAAATAGGATCCTCGGGCATATCTAACACAATAAAGTCAATGGGCATAAAGAATTTACATACCTTCACTGGAACGTCATGAACTATACTTGTGGTCCTTATGAATGAATTGTCAACCATGTAGAGCTTCATGTCCACAGGTTCTAGTGCTCCAATGTTCACCCTTTGCCAAATAGAGAGGGGCATAAGGCTTACGCTTGCCCCTAGGTCACATAGGGCCTTGTAGCGATGTTGGCAACCTCCCATGGTGATTGCAAACTTCACTGGATCACTCTTCTTATCTGGGAAGTCCATCTTTGAGCACTCGTCTTCAATCTCTTCCATGTACTGCTTCTTACTTAGGATCTCCTTGAGGAATCGGACATAGGCGGACATCTCGCTTAGGGCCTCCGTGAGTGGAATGGTGATGTTAAGACCTTGAAGTGTCTTCACGAAGCGCCTGAACATACCTTGGGTGGGGGCCTTCAATGCTTTGGATGGGAATGGCAACATCTTCCTGGGTGTTGGAGCCTAAATGGTCGACGAAGGTGCCTTTTGTTGGTGGACATTGACTGAGGGGGTGTCGACATCGACTGGAGCACTCGATCTCGGGTGAGTTTGTGTCTCAAGGTGCTCTGCAATGGGCTGGACATCAACTTGGGTGTCGACATCGACTTGTCCCTCGATATTGATACGGTTATCGATATCGACTGGTTCTCCAGTTTCTCCTTCCGCTCCAGTCTGTGGTTCTTGTAACTTGTGGCCACTCCTTAGTTGCATAGCAGCGATGTGTCTGAATCCGGATTGCTCCTTAGGATTTGTAGTTGGTTGCCCAGGGAACGTTCCGGAAGGTCTTGGGATTTGGGCCGTAGTTGACCTAGTTGGGTCTCTACATTCTTCTTCCACATATCCATCTCTCTAAACCTAGTGGTAAGGATATGGAGTTGAGAGTTGTTGGCATTGTTGGATTGATCGTTCTTCACTTGATTCTGCCTTATCTCTTCGAGTACAAGTTATAGGTCGTCCTTCCGGTGGTCTCTTTTGAGCTTCCCAGGAGCTCTATAGAGTGGGGGATCCCTATGGTTGACCGGGTTCCGTTGTGGTTGTTGGAACCTTTGGTCTCCCAATATTGGCGATTGGGACCCCTTATGTAGGTGAGTTCTTCATGAGTTTCTCCTAGTTGCACTTGTTCTGCATGTAGGCATTCGGTGGTGGTGTGCCTTTGTGATTCACACTCGATGCAATCTTGGTTCGCTGAGAGTAACCTCACTTGGTTTTGGAGCTTTCTAAGTTGATGTTTTTGGAATTGCTCCTTCACGTCCAGATCTATCTCCTTGGAGGGTTCATAAAGTGGCATAGATGGGGCAGACCTCGTCGTATTGGAAGCCTCAGGAGTCCTATATGTGTTATCAAACTCCACCAACCTCTCTAAGGTATTCCAAGTCGCTTGTGGAGCGAGGTCAAGGCAGCCATAGGAGGTGTAGGTGTTGATCCTCTCCTTGGTTGCAACATCAAGAGCATTATAGACGATCTCTTGAATAACGTAGGGTGGTTGGCCATGCGTCGGGCATGATCGTAGTAGATCCTTTAACCTCTCCTAAACTTGCGCCAGGGTCTCATTAGGCTTTTGTTTGAAAGCCATGATCTTGCCGGATCAATGCCGTCTTGGATGGAGGGAAGAACTTGTTGAGGAACGCGTACTTGACTTCATTCTAGGTGCAGAGCGATCTTAGGGTTAAGCTTTCCAACCACTGTAATGCTTTTCCTACAAGGGACCAACAACAAGCCTTTAGTTTAACGTATTTAAGGCTTTATCCATCAACAATAGTATCGCAGAGATCTATAAAGGTAGTAATATGTGCCAAAGGGCACTCGTTAGGTTTTTCTTCAAAGGTGTGTCTTCTAATTTCAGTAAGGAAACTAGTTTTTATTTCAAAGTTAGAAGTGGGGATAACGATCGTCGATTCAGGCGCGGTGAGTGACAGATGCATGTATTGCTTTGCTGTTTGTGGGAGTGCATTGAGTTGAGCCTCGAATTTCCTTCTAGCTTGCTCCTCTCTATTGTCACGTGCTCTTTGTGCCGCTTCTCTAGCGGTAAAATCCTCTACTTGCTTCTTTAGGCGCTTAATCTTCTGAGCTTTAGTCTCTTGATCCACCATGGTTCTTTTGATTCTAGCTTGTACATGGAGAAAGTGCTCGGGATGTTTTAATCCTTCGTATTCAGGCATGCGATCAGTGCGTCGTATACACCTATAAAACAACACTTAAAGTAGAACGTGAGATAGACTACTAAGGGCGTGAATGATAGCCTCCCTGGCAACGACACCAAAATTTGTTGTAGGGAGAATTGATATTGAAAATATATAAATAATATAAGAATAATTGCAACCCTAGCCTTTCAAATGAATTCAAAACTCCCCCGCTGTAGTGGTAGGGGAATTAGGTTCGATCCTTGAGGAAGCTGGTCAGTGTATCCGAGAATAGCCCAAAAATCACGTTCTGTTGTCGACCAGAAGTCATTCGATTTCGACAGAGGTAGTCGATGTCGATCAGGTGGTTGTCGATCTTAAGGTAGAAGACTGGCAGAGACAAAAAAAAGCAATCGACGTCGACCTAAGGAGTCTATGTCGAATGTTAGCGACAGAGATCGGCCGACTCAGAAGACTGTCGGTCGATCTAGGGCACTCGATGTCGAGTATAGTACTCGATCTCGAGCTCAAATAGCAGAAGCAGATGTAGTGTTGACACAACTGATGTCAAATGAGGCAATGTATGTCGATATCGATTAGTGGGATCGACTCGAGTGCTCCTGTAGATGGTTAGTAACCGTCGACAAAGTAGGCCGAAGAAAGTAGAATGGGAAAGGAAGCAACGATCAGCAATAAACAGTAGGTTGTTGGGTTTTTCGGTAACTCAATGAACAGTAGAGGATAACTATTTAAACAATAAAGGAAAAGATCTTCCAAAGCTAGGATTACCACGACGACAACCATGAAAGTAAAGACGAGAAATCATCAAAGAAGCATGCTTTTATCATAAAAGAGAAGACTTTCACCCAAACCCAGCAAATAGGAAAAGATATCTTGCAATAAATTAACCTAATTTGCGTCTACCTTTTTCATAATTGAGTTTATAAACTTTCGAATAGAAACCCTAATTACTACCCAAGTTTCACAACATGAGTTCTTTAAATTCTCATTTAAAGATGAAGTAGAAGGTAGAGCGGGATAAAAGATACCTTCTTTAACTACGTGAAAACTTTACCACCATGGCTATCGTCGGGCTCACCCCGACCCTAGAAGAAAGGGCGACTACTTGCTCATGAAGAAGGAAGACATAATTGCATAAAATGAAACTTGCATTGAATGAACAAAAGTCTTCAAAATCTCAATTCCAACTATCGCAAGCGCCGAAACCCTAAAGCTCAAAACGTAAACCTATTGCAATTGTCCTCTCTGATGTCTCGAACATTTTTTAGGGTTATGTTGTGTTGTTCTCATCTTGTCGTCCTCAAGATAATCTTCTTGTGCTTTTTATCCATGATATCTTATATTGAGTTATATGCTATCCCATGTTTCATATTCCTAAAGTCATAGTTTTCAAAAATGATCTTATATATGTCTCATTGACGAAACCCCCCATAGGGAGAAAGCTAGTACTATTTTATGAGCAGTTGATAGTTGTGAAAAGATTTCAATGATTATCATCTTATAGGTCTTGTTATTTTGGTCTATGTTTCATCTTATTATTTCAATCTACTTTTTCATTCTTTCGATAGATGTGATATGTGGCATGCAGTGAATAAATGGGTTGCATCTTCTTCACGCTGGTTACAGAGAGGACAACCCAGATGCACATCGAGTCCTTTGTTCCTAAGTCTTATTTTCATTGGGGTTTCGTTGAGGATATTTTTCCATAGGAAAGTTTTTAGTTTTGGCGGGCAATCGATCTTCCATATCCACTCTAATGAGATGTTCTTAGCTCTGCTTGCTTTGGTGATGTGGTCTAAAGCATTTACTGTAGAGAACCATCCATTCTTGCTAGGTTTTCAATATTAGCTATCTTCTATCTCTGTTGTAGGGATGTGGATTTCAAGGATCTCATCCACAATATTCGTTGAGAGGTTTTGTTTTAATCTTTCTACATTCCAACTTTTGTTTGTTTTTATATATTGGTCAATTGTTTCGTTCTCTTCCATTTGGTCTTGTAGTCATGTCGGCCGATGGCTATATATACATGCAGATAAACATATTAAAAACTTTAACATATTTTTTTAATCGGGAAAAAGTACGATGTTTTGGCATAATTTTTTTAAGGAAAAAGGTTAAATAGTTATCATAACGTATGAGAACTGTATACCCTCAATATAATCAGATAATAAATTTAAGGAAAAATTTCAATTGATACCCCTGAGGTTTTTGAGTATTTAGGATGATACCCCATAGTTTTTGTTTTCATAGATAATGCCCCTAAGGTTTTGCGAAAATGCTTCTGATGCCCAAAATCATTTTTTTTTTCACTTTTTCATAAACAAAAATGAACCTTTATTTTTTCAATATTGCACAAAATCACCATTTACTTTTAAATTGCACATAATTATCTAGATTTTTTTTGCCAAAATGTAACACAAAAGCATACTCATTTTTAAATTAAAGAAAACAACCATTATTTTAAAACAATTTGACACAAAACACCCAATATTTTTAAAAATCCATAACATATCAGTTACATGATAAAATTTTCACATAACCACCCATTTTTTCAAAAAAATTATTAAGCTGTAAAATGCTAAAAATATATATTAAAATAATACTTTGTTACAAAATCAACCTTTTTATGTATTTATGGGGGATGTATATGAGAGTTACCTAGTAAAAAAATCATAGATGATATAAATGTTTGCTCAATCAGGTGAGAAATCCACCTAAAAAATTATTATAATTAATTCATTTTCTTTCGACTAGTTTTATTGGTGATTGTTTCATTTAATTGGACGCAATTTGAAGCATGCAAGTTCACATAATATTCTCATTTATTTGATCAAATAAATTTGAAACCCAATTGAAATTTGAATAAAATAATTAAATTGCTCATCGATCATGTTGTTAAAAAATAATTTCAATATATAGAAATTAGAATATTCCATCCAAAATCCATATCTATTTAATGACAAAATATTTATGACTAATTAAGATGAAATAATTTAAGGTAAATTAATCTTAAGATTCTAGAATATGATAGGTTTTGTACTAATGACGTAACGATATATATATATATATATATATATATATATATATATATATATATATATATATATATATATATATATATATATATATATATATAGGGGTGCGCTCCATTGAAAACCAAAATTGTGATAAAAACCTGTGAGGACCGGCTTTTTAGCCCGGTTCAATAGCTTTATAGCCCGGTTTTAAATAGAACCGATCTATAAAGTCACATATTTTAACCCGGTTCAGAATAAAACCGAGCTATAAAGTCACTAATGTAATTTTAAAACATGAGTTTTCAGCACGGTTTTTAGGTTTAACTAAGATATAAAGTTATGTGTTATTTTAAAACTGGATTTTTTAGCACGTTTTTTAGGTTGAACTGAGTTGTAAAGTCACTGTGTAATTGAGGTTTTTAGCACGAGTTTCAAATAAACCAAGCTATAAAGTAGTTCTCACGGTTTTTTACCACAATGTGAGGTTTTCACTGGAGTCAATCCCTATATATATATATGTATGTATGATGTTGAACATTTATGGTTTAACCATTTTGTTCACAAAAAAGGGTGGTTATGTCTAAATTTTGACAATTAATTGATATGTTATGCGGTTTTCAAAATATTGGGCGTTTAGTGTTGAATTTTTTTTAAATAATGGGTGATTTTGTTGTCGAGTTGTATTTTTTTTTATAAAAATATAGATAATTATATGCAATTTAAAAGTAAACAGGGATTTTGTGTAATATTACGTTCATATCAAAAAGTGAAAACATTAATTTTGTACATTAAACGAACTTTTTTTTTACAGTGGGCAAAGATTTGGATACTGAGAGTATCCATGATCATCTGAAAAGATGATGTTCTGGAATTTACAGCTATAATCTAGGATAGAATTACAACTCAGTTCTGATTTTGCAATGAAATCAGCTGCACCGTTTGCTTCTCTGTAGCAGTGCTGAAATTTGATAAACTCAAAGTCCTTGCTTAGAGCATGAATTTCTTCAACTATTTGAGAAATTTCCCATGGTATGTTGTTCATCGGGTTGATGGCGTTGATAACAGTAGTAGAATCACTTTCAATAATAGTCTTCTGTATTCCAAGTTCTGCTGCCAATCTTATACCTGCAAGTATTGCAAAGCATTCTGTTTGGAGTACAGAGTCTGTTTTACCATTGCTCTTATGTATATGGATTACGTGACCTTGATAATTTCTAATAATACATCCAATTTGGGGTTGGATACCAATTTTTACAGAGGCATCTACATTTATTTTAAAGATATTTTTTGGAGGATATTTCCAGGTCATTTTGTCACGAGGCCTGGTGTGTTTGGGTAAATTTGTTATATTTTGTTCCTTTTTCCAACATGAAATTTTATCTATAGTCTGGGTTAGGGTATTGGTTATATTTTTATTTGGACTTTTTTGGAAGATAATTTTGTTTCGAAGTTCCCAAATAGAGTGCCATAAGTGGCAAAGATCTGTAAAGTCTATATTTTGGATTTTAGTGTTAACAATATTTTCTGAGATATCATTTGTTAAGTTTAGTATGATGAATAGTTTGTTTAGTTTAATGCCCAAGTTATGGATAAGAGATTTGGTGATTTGACATTTAAAGATTAAGTGATTTGCATCTTCTGCTTCATTATTGCAAAGGGAGCAGGTACTAGGAACTCTATTTATGTATCTGTTCAAGCGTGTAGCAGTAGGTAAAATATCTAATATGATTTTCCATATGAAATTTTTGATATTTGGAGCGATATACATTTTCCAAATCCAATCTGCGGAGATTTTATTTGTGTTTCTGGTATTGAAGAGAGAAGATGTAGATTTTACACTAAAGATTCCATTTTTATTGTAGATCCAAATTAGTTTGTCTGGGATATCAATGTTTGGGATGTAAATATTTGTTATCATATGGACAATATGAGGGGGGAAAATACTATTTAGTTTGTCAGTATCCCATGTTTTATAGTTTGTAAAGAGATCAGAGACTTTTAAGTTAGGGTTGCGACCATTTCTAAAGTTTTTGAGGTATTGTGCATTTACCCAGATATCGTTCCAGACGTTGATAGTTTTACCATTACCTACATTAAACGAACTTTTAGAAAACCTTACTACTATCCAGAAAAACAAAGATACCATCCAACCAAAATAGACAAAATATCATATACACCCACTGAAATTTCCCAAATTTATATTAATTGCAATCGAGAAGTTCGATCAATCAATACCACAGTACACAAATATATATAATGAGCATTTATCATTCTTACGTACATGCAACAAATCAAACGATAAAAATGAATATGCATATTACATATACACACACAAATATATATACATTCGCAGCACACTCCATTAATTTCTTTCCACGTACTTAAGTCATTATATTTATTTGACATGCTATTTAATGTCTTAAAAATTTTATAAAATATTTATTTTAAAAAAATTAAAATAATTTCAAATTTATTATTGATAAGTTTGAAATTATTTTTAAAAATTTAAAAAAATTGATATTTTATAGAGTTTTTAACACATTAAAAACTATATCGAAAAAATAAAATGACTCATATTTTAAAACGATTGTAATATATTTGAATTGTGATGATGGTACGATTTTCTTCAATTATTATACCCATCGGGGTTATGTGTAGGATAAGAGGAAGCACCCCCGCCGTAGGGCGGTGAAGGGTTGACGTCAGCACCACCGTATCCACCGCCAGCAGATACTGTCTCAGTGATCTCTACAGCCTCTGCAGTGTAGGTAGTTGGTGGGGGTTGTACGCCATCGTATGGGGCGGGCTCAGGGGCGGGGCAGGCGTCGTCATCGGGAGGGCTTTTCTTTCTCCTATAGAAGCAAAAGAGGCAGCCGACGAGGAGCGCAAGTAGGAATATGCCGCCTATGGATATGCACGCGATATATACAGGGCGGAATGGTGTTGGTGGGGGAGGAGGGGGAGGAGGTGGAGGTGGTGGCGGTGGTGGTGGAGGGGGAGGAGGTGGTGGCGGTGGTGGAAGGGTGTGATTACATGGAGGTGGCGGAGGGGGAGGAGGTGGAGGTGGTGGCGGTGGTGGTGGAGGGGGAGGAGGTGGTGGCGGTGGTGGAACGGTGTCATGACATGGAGGTGAGGGAGGAGGAGGAGGAGGTGGTGGTGGTGGGTATGTATGGCATGGAGGTTTAGGTGGTGGCGGAGGAGAGTAGTAATAGGTGTCACGCATCTTGAAAGAGGTTGATCGATCGGTCGATCACAACTTGATTATATTCCTTAGTGATGAGAAAGATCGATCTAGATGGATGAACTTGAAAAAATGTAGTATGAGATGAGGGTTATATATAGGGGTGCTTTGTTGTACATTTAATTAGTAAGTGGAAATTTTTGTTGTAATATTTTAACGAATGTCATGATCATATATGGTTACTACCTAAATATTTTATCTTAATTGATTTAACAGTGAATTATCAACAGATATTTCATTCTGTAAAAAAGTAAAATTTATTTGGTTATTATATTAGAGATTTAGAGATATTGTAGTAATTTCAAACCAAACAAACTAAAAATACTAAAACTTCAGATAGTTTTTCTAAACACCCAGTTTAACAAAAAAAAAAACCACTTTAAACAGCCACATTCACAGTTTATAATTCTAACCTCCTTATTTAGCCGTTTATAAACTACTAAAAGTGTCCCATGCATGCCCATGTCTCACGACAATGATTATCTAAAATTGACTGTTTCATTAATTAATATCATCCCTTGTTAGGTTTGAGTTATATGCAAAAATTAGGTCACTTTGAAATTTAATATTCATTAATAGATTTTCAGTTGTGTAACATATTTCATAAGGCGGCGAACAAATCAAAATTCTATTTTTACGGAATCTCTTCAAAGTTTACCTATTTTATGGTATTGAATTTAATTACTAGAGTATCGATTGTCAGTATCTTATAACTAGTAATATAGATTGCGTGTGCTAATTAATAATACATAAGTCTAGTTTGTATATGAGATGCACATTCTTATATTTGAAAATACGCTAATCATTAATCAATACGGAGTAATGGTTTAGAGACCTGGTCATGTATTAAATAATTTTGTTTTTACAATATGCAAACAATTGGTGTGTTCTACGTACAACAACCGTTCACACCACTATTATCATTCTTAAGGATGATGGAGTACAGATCCCTATTAAACGGGAGATGACGATGTTTAGGGAAAGGACTTTCTCATAAAATACGAGTTATGACATCATAATTAGAACACCCACCGCAAAAAAATACAAAGAACTACTCACCTTTCTTTAAAAGATTGCGAAGTATAAGGAAGATGTGTCCATCGTGAAACTCGCATCGCGAAATATAAGTAAAGAATACCACGCATCTACATCATTCGTCTGTCATCAAGCAGCTCGCTAGCTTGGGGCTATCTAGCTCGCTAGAACAAGACCATCTCTTTGGCGCCCTCTCCTAGTGGTCCATGTTCCCACACATGAGGGCATGGGTTACACGTGTCATGAGCTGAGCCACAAGGTCGTCAGCCAGCTGCTCGCTTATCGTCCTATAAATACCCCCTCTCCCCCCATAAGGAGGGGATCGATCTGATTTTCTAAAGAAACTCAAAGAGAGCTCTGCAATCTTCCCCGAAGTAAAGCCTCCGAAACTGAGTTCCTGAACCCTCTGATTGGAAAAGACCATTTCTAGAATCAAACGACATTTCAAAGAAGCCTCTAAAGACGACAATTGTCTACTATTACGCGATCAAATCCAAGAATCTGAATCATTTGTAATCCATACCTTTCTAACCGAATATACAGGTAAACATAGGACGCTCGTCGTTACCTTGAGGTAATTTACGTAGATGATTTTGTAGAAACGCTTCATTGGGGTCGTCTGTGTGAACCTTTCATGACGAGAGGTTCCTTCATAAAAACACCATGAATCTGCCAGCACCATCTTGATGGGCAACCTCGCTGAAAGGGATATGAAAACTTGTTCAGAAAGAAGCCTCGCAATTATGATAAACTACGTCAACTGACGTCACATATTCATGCAATGGAAGTTGCGAGCTCCAGTTCACGGACCAATGAAACAAAGCCTTCTTTTTTCCTAAAAGCAAATAACAGGTTTCGCGGACGAGGAAACCAAGATCATGCCCCCAACAACAATCCACCGTAGAAACCACCCATGATCCCACTAAAAACTACTAGGCACGAAGTACAATACAATTGGCTTAACGACCCGCCTCCCATCCCGCCCCCGGCAAACATAATGGTAACAAATCCGCAAATGATATGGCACCGATGTACGGGCCCATGCCACCTCCTGCTCATCAACAAGGAATACCTCTGCAAATTTGCGGACCACCCGCGGTCCGGGCTCCATCGATCACAGCACCACCACCCTTCAATACCCACTATGCCTCAATAGAAAGGGGAGAGTACCCGAGGACACGGTGGACAAAATGGGAACCGAGGGGGAGGAAACCAACCACCCCCTAAAAATTTGCCAGATGCACACAAAGCAAGATCATCATTCGCACTCTGACCGAAATGGAAGGAACCCCCCTTCCCTTGACGGTTGCATCAACACAATTAAGGGGGGACCATCTTCCTCGGGGACAAGAAATCATGAAAGAAAAAAACTACAAAAGAGAGGGACGACAAAGCACGTTGTATTAAATTTTTCTTAACAGGATGCTCGCGATTTGAGAATGCCACACTCAGACCCATTGGTCATCCACGTACAGCTCGGCCCCAAAAGAGTTAAACGCGTTCAGGTAAATACCAGCTCATCAGTAGATGTTCTTTATTAGAACAATTTCGAACAACTGAGTATCGCGGAAAGCGCCCTCCGATGCTATTTAGGGAAACTCATCTCTTTCTTGAGAGATGAGGTTGAAGTAGTCGGTACCATCGAGCTTACCTTGACTTTATGCACTGCGCCAAACCAGTACGGTGACATGACAGAATTCACAATTGTTCGCCTACCGTCTATCTACAATGCCATCATTGGCCGTGTAAGTTTATTTCAGTTTCAAATAACTTATTCAGTATACCATTTCGGCATTAAATTCCCTTGCACTAATGGTGAAGTAGGCGAAGTTCGTGGAACACGTACAACCGGAGAGCTGGGTTTGCTACCTAGCATCAGTAAAGAAAAATCATGGCCGGGTTTTTACCATCCACCGCGAAGACAAAGGATCATTGAAATCAGAAGTAGTGGAAGACAATGACTAGGAAATCACTTCAAAGGGTCGCGAGGCAGAACTAGAAGTACGCCTTGAAAAGATTGTTGATAAAATAGTAGAAGAAAAGGTAGCTTTCTTCCCGTTCGCAAGCACCACATAAGCATTATTTCACGGGCATAGTTTGGAAGGCTGCATTTTAGACCGCGTCAAAAATGTTCTTCAGAATTCGAGAGATGTATTCGCCTGGTCACCGCAAGACCTCAAAGGCCTACCCCGACACATCGCAGAACATTCTTTAGAACTCAATCATGAAGATAAACCTGTTTCTCAAAAGAAAAGAAATATGGCCCCAAAAAGGGTAGAAGCAGCTAAACTCGAAGTTGACAAACTCTTTCAAGCCGGTTTTATCCGCAAAATAACAGTTTGACCTGGCTTTCCAACATAGCTCTTTTTAAGAAAAGAAATGGTAAATGGAGTATGTGTGTCGATTTCAAAGACTTGAATAAAGCCTTCCCCAAGGATAGCTACCCCCTTTCGTCCATCGAGGAGTTGGTTGACACCACGGCCGGGCATGTGACATTGAGCTTTCTTGACGCTTATTCCAGGTACAACCAAATCAAACTGAATCCACAGGATGAAAAAAGCACAACTTTCATCACCAGCGAAGGCACTTTCTGTTACACAGTGACACCCTTTGGATTGAAAAATACAAGAGTCACCTTTTAGCAAATGATAGAAAAGGTTTTTCGGTCTCAAATTGAAAGAAATGTTGTAGTTTACGTCGATGATATTATTGTAAAAAGCGCAAAGAAAGAGGATCACCCTGCTGATATCCAAGAAACGATATACACACTTAGAGCAAATTGTGTTTGTATGAACCCTGACAAATGTGTCTTTGGGGTTGGTTCAGGAAAATTTCTAGGCTTGATGATCAGCCACATGGGAATCGATGTCAACCTAACCAAGGTATAGACCATTCTTGACATGAGTCTACCGACCATCCCTCCGGCCATCTCACCACCACCACAACACCACCACCGTCACTCTCTCTCTTTCTCCCTCTTGCCTCAACTGATGTGCGCGCAAATTGTCATATTTTCTATGCACATTTATGTCCATTTTTGTCGTTATTTGCATGCATATTTGTTCGGAAATCATAAGATTAGTGTAGTTTATGCTTATTTGTCAAATATAAAGGTCTACACGAGTTTTTATGATATTTCGCAGAATTCGAGACGAAAATGGATGAATTTGGAAAAAGTGAAGAAGAGCGGAAAAAGAACTCGAAGTCTACTGAGAGGTCGAAATCGATGATGAACCTCGACATCGAGTGAAAACAGAGCAACCAGAAATCGAGGAGAGGAAGAACAGAGCATGTCGACACATCAAGGTCGATATCGATGTTTGATGGTCGATATTGAGTGGCCTGAATCGAGGAAATTGATAGAAGTCGAGTGCCAATCGGAGGTCGAGTAGGACTACTCGAGATAAGAAGAGATGGGGTCGAAATCAATGTTCAAGGTCGATATCGATGTTTGCTGCAGAACAGATCCGACGCTGTTTTTGATAGAATTCTATCCGAAGCGTTCAAGTTTATCCTAAAGTCAATATCTTCTATCATCTACACCAAATTTATCAGTTTATGATATTTACGTAAGTATTTTAGTTGTTTTACTTTATTAAAGTTTTATCTTAGGAATAAATATAGAGTTTCGAATCCTTGGTTAACGAGGTTCGAAATCTATAATTAGAGGCCATTAGGGATGAGTTAGAGGAATCCACCTTCAGTTTTCAATCAGTTTTTACAGTATACACGCAGTAGAGAGTTAGAGAGAGAGGCCGAGTGGGGTGGTGAAGCGAAAGCGGAGTGGCTTTGTTCGGTGTACTTTCTTTCTTTAGTTCAATTATACAAAGTAGTTTCTTTTACATGATGACGATGAGTTCAATGATGAAGCGCGAGTAGTCAACCCACTTCTAGGGTCGGGGTGAGCCTCACGATAGCAATGTAAGTTTGTGCATCAAAGGTATGATTTTTATGCGATTCCGTCGTCTATCCTATGCATGATCCTTTGCGAAAGTTGAAGAGATTCATTATTTGCATTATTGAAGCGAAAGCCAATCATATTGTGAATTTGGATTAACCATAAAATTTGATAGTAACTCTTAGGTTTTATACGAGAGCCTATAATCACTTAAGTGTTGGTAACGAAAGTTATTTGACGGAAAACCATTAAATTTCATAACTTTAGCATAATACTTGCATGATTATCGTTGTGGCATTAATCCCAGACCTTGAAAGCTTTTAGTTTATTGAATTTATATACAAAGTTTGTGATTTTTATTTCTGTCCATCCTTCCATTACCACTCTACGTTCTTTAGAATACTTTTTCGACACATTAGGTTACATTTAAAGTTACTGTTGCTGACATCAAAATCGACTAACAAGGTCGATATCAAGTGCTAACATCGATATCGAGGTTCCGTCTCGACGTCGACTTATTGCTTCTATCTTCTGTAGGCACTTAGCTGGAAATCGAGAAGAACTGAGATCGATATCGACCTCACACCTCGATATGGAGTGTCTCATGGATTGCAACCTTAGGAAGCGCTGACATACCTCCACGTGGATTCGATCCTGAATTACCCTACCACTACATTGGGAGGGATTCTTGTATTTTATTTGCTTGGTTAAGGGAGTTAGTTTGAGTTTGATATATTTGAATATTTTATTTGAGCAATCACCCTCCCCTATGAACAAATTGGCACCGTTTTCGGGGAGGCAATCAATCGCCACCTAAGTTTTTTCACGATCTTCTTTAGTGCTTATTTTGCAGGTCTATGCGACGCTCTGATCACGAACCTATCTTAGAGAGTCTTGACGAGCTAGAACGTTACTTCCACCTTCGAAACAGAGCTATTTAAATCATGGCGGATAACGAGACACGGGCTCAGACCATTGAGCGGTTGAGGAAAGAAATTGAGTACCACAACGCTACAATCGCTGCTGAAAGAGCCGCCACTACTGCAGAGTGAGCCCATGGTGATAGAGAGGAGAAGGCGCACATACAAGCCCATGAGAGGCTAAATCAGTATCCATAGACGGAGATGCAATACATGCATCCGCCGTTACATGTTTCTGAATCCGCTATTTTAATTCCTCCTTCAAATTATGAGATAAAAATAAACTTCCTGTCTGAGATTAAAAGAAACGCTTTTGAAGGAAGACCTAATGAATGCCCCCTGCAACATATCTCTACTTTCATGGATTTATGTGAAACTATTGCTGATGGTGTGTATTTAGAGTATGTTAGACTAAAGACTTTTCGATGGTCTTTGGCAGGGAAGGCATTACAATGGCTAGAGAGTTTGGCTCCACGCTCGCTGAGGACATGGGAAGAGGTGAAAGATGCGTTCCTAAACAAATTCTTTCCTCCATCTAAAATGGCGATGCTGCGGCAAAGGATCACAACTTTCAAGCAAAAGCCAAGTGAGACATTGGCCTAGGCGTGGGAGCGCTTTAAGGACTTGCTGAGATCATGCCCGATGCATGGGCAACTACCATATGTCATCTAGGAGATATTCTACAACTCCCTTGATGCGCCGAATAAGGAGAGAAACAACTCTTACACCTCCTATCGGTACATTGAGCTCACACCAATGGAGGCCTGGGAGATAATTGAGAGGCTGGTTAACTTTGATAACACTTATGGGACTGCTGCGGCCTATGACTCAAAGCCTGCCCCATCTATGCCACTTTATGAGCCTCCAAAGGAGATTTATCCTATTGTGCGGCAACAATTCTACAATGATCAGACACACCACCTTTAAAAGCAAGTAAGGTTCCTGAGCATCAATCAACCTTGTTAGGAATGTGGCTTAACAACGCACAACACTAGTGCCTGCTCACATCTTGAGCAAGTATCCATGGCGGAACAACATGAGGAAGCCAAGTGGAAGAGAGGCCCCTATGGAGGGGGCAATCAGCAGTATTGGGGGGGGGGGTCAACGGTTCTATCAATCACAACATCAAAGGGATCCCCCACCATATAGAGCACCAAGGCACCCTGAGAGGGAAACAAGGAAGGATGACCTACAGATCATTCTTGATGAGATGCGGAGGAACCATGCTGAGTTCAAACAAGAAAACAACTCCGTTCATATTCAGCTGTAGGACATCAACTCTAGACTTGGGGAGATCGATGTTTGGAAGCGCAACATGGAGACCCAAATGGGTCAATTGGCGGAACAAATACCCAAACCGTCAGGATCGTTGCATGGATCAACTGTGCCCAACCAAAAGGGCAAAACTACTGGACATATAGCGGCCATGAACTTAAGGAGTGGGCATCAATTGCGAACATCCGAGCAAAAAGGTGAGGAGAAAGGTCCAGAACAGACGTCGATATCGACACCCCCAGTCGATATCGACCAGGGTGATATCGATGTCGAGCATCCTAAGCTCGATGTCGACGCAGCTACTGAATCACCACAGAAATCGACTCCTCTAGTCGATATCGACCCCTATCCAGTCGATGTCAACCCAACTCCAGCCGCAAGGAAGAAGAAGGTGTTGCCATTCCCATCTGAGAAAGTGATTAAGGACCCGGCGGAAAAGAAGTTGCAGCGATTTGTGAAGATGCTTCAAGGGCTCAATGTGTCAATTCCATTAACCGAAGCACTTCAGGAGATGCCATCTTATGTGAGGTTCCTTAAGGACATACTAGGTAAGAAGCGATCAATTGCTGAGATCGCAGAGGAGTGCAACAGATTAGAGCTACCGGAGAAAGGGGCTGACCCAGGTAAGTTTTCTATCGCTAAAGGCTTAGGTCGATATCGCTTTAATGCTTTAGTTGATTTAGGTGCTAGTTTTAGCATGATGCCACTAACCATATAGCACAAGATAAAGATAGGTCCCCTGGAGCCTGTGGATGCAAAGTTATACATGGCGAATAATATGGTAGTGATTCCAACAGGGATGGTGGATGATGTGCCAGTGCAAGTAGGTAAGTTCTTTGTCCCTACTGATTTCTTAGTTGTTGATATGGCAGAGGACCCTGCTTGTCCCATTATTTTAGGTAGGCCATTATTAGCAACCGTCGATGCCAACATAAGCGTGAAGAAAGGATTGCTCTCATTCACAATTAGTGATGAAGTGATAGAGTACGTTTTCAACAAGACGGTAAGGAATAATGAAAGGCCAATGGAGATAAAGTCACTCAATTGTGCCTACATCACATGTGGGGAAGCAAAGGTAAGAAATATGACACCCGAGGAGCTTGAAAAGAGGGCTATAGAGGCCCAAGTGGAGGAAGTCGTGGCAATCTTGAATGAAGGAGCCAAAGAGCCACTCGAAATTGACAGAGGTAAGTCGATATCGACTAACAAAGTTCAAGATTCTATGCCAGGTTATAAGTATGGGGTCGACAGAGGAGAGGAAACATCAAAATCGAGCACACAGGTTGATATCGACCAAAACCATATGCCGAAATCGACTGCCCCAAAAGCTGAGAAAGAAGGAGAAGGAACCTCGATATCGAGGACAAAAGGTCGACATCGACCAAGCAATATCGAGCAGAAACCCTCCAAATCGACAGGACCTCCAAAAGTACAACAGAGCTCGATATCGAGTACTGCTGATCGATATCGACCTGACCCATTGACAGAAGAGAAGGTAAGCTAAGGTATGGACTCCTCTTTCTCGATTTCAATTAAAGATTTCACTTTTTGGAAGAGGTTTGCCTTGGTATGTGCGCTTGTGCAGGGTATCCAATGATGATTCGAGCCATTATGAAGTAGGAGATAAGGTGTATGTCTCCAAATCAAAAGAGCATTGGTTCCCTAGTAGATTTAAAGATAAGAGGATGGGACCATTTACGGTGAATCAAATCCATCCGAGCGGAATGCAACTAAGAGATAAGAAAGGAGTTCTATTTGAGGCCCAAGCCATATGGGCTCCGCACATGCCACCTTGAGTGCGTAAAGGAAGAAGTCGACCTAGCGAATTCAAAGTCTAGAGCTTGTAACCCAACAACTAGTTTTTGGTTTTTGACATTTTTGGTGTGTTTTAAGACATTATGCATGTTTGGTTTTAGTTTTTATTATCTAACAAATTTCAGGAAGAAGAAGGAATGCAAGAGGAGACATCGAAATCGAGTAGTATGATCGATATCGACCAAAAAGGTCGATTCAGAGGAGCTTGTGGTCGAGGCTGGATCACCCTCAAGCTTGAACCAGAAATCGATGAAACTAGTCGATATCGACTGGTATGCCCGATATCGACCACCATTGTAGACGCCTTCTATTCCTGATTTTTGTGAATTTTTAGTAAGTTTCTTTCTTAACCGTAGTTCTTATACAGTGAGGACACTGTAATCTTTAGGTATGGGGTGGGGGAAAGGCTTACTTGCATATTTTTAGCATGTTTTTAAATTTGTCATTGTTATTGCATAGTTATTTTACATGTTGATGCATATTTTTCATACATTGTTACTTTAGTTAGCATATTTATCTTTAAGTATAGTTTTAATTTCGAAAAAAAAAAGAAAAAATGACCCCCATCAAAAATTTTGAAAATAAAGAATAAGAGTCATGGAAGCTTATAAAGAACACGACGATGCAAAAGTAGATTCATTAGAGACATAACATGAGATTGCCTAGTTAAGGGAAGTCACAATGAAGTGCGGATTTTTTAGAGAAAGCCATGAAAGAGAGGTAAAATTTGAAGTTGCTTTTGACATATGCATGATAAGATGATGGAGGACTTTATACTTTCCATACACGTGCTAAATTTCATATCCTAGCCGTACCTATGCATATTTGCAATTACACAAGCCATATATGAGCCTTATATTATCATTATTGCTCCACATATATTATATATTTCCCATTTTTTTATACCTTATACCCTATCCGGGGACAAAGTTTGAGAATCGATGTCGTCTTTTGAGTTGTTATATGGAGTTTGTGCATTTTATTGAAGTTGTTGGCAGGAATGAAACAAATTTGAAATATGGAAAATTTAATGAGTGAAAAAAAATCCGATCACCTCAGTAGATAAAGGTAGGTCGACCCTGCTAGTTGAGATGTTAGTTCAGCGAGATGGGACAAAAGCTGAGGAGTCCGAAGTACTAAGTATCTGGGGCCATTCATGACACCCATGTTTGCGACTCGCGAGAAGGCAGTGCTAAGGTTAGAGAGGTCAAAGCATTATAATGAAAAAAAGCATTGAGCGATGAGTGAAAGGTGAGAAACATTATGAAGAAGGAATGTGGAATGAGTTGGAAAGAAAGTTAATTTCCCTGGATTTAACACCACATGGCCAAAAATTAGCCCACCTTTAGCCTTTTACCAATCTACTTCTCACAAGCTTGCAAAAGTCCTCTTGATTATTAATGCTATGTTACGAAATTGTTTTTTTTATGCGTATAACCCTCCTTTTGTGAGTATGATGTTGCTTTTATTCACAGGCATGAATTTGGTTGGCATTAGTACCTTTTCAAGGATGGCAATTGAGTGTAGGGACATATAAGAATGAATCTATGATGTTGAGGGTTTACTTTCTTCCCCTGAATGACCATTAAAAGTATAGCTTGCAGGCAAACAAGCTTAAGTATGGGGTGTTTGATGTGCGCTCAAATTGTCATATTTTCTATGCACATTTACGTCCATTTTTGTCGTTATTTGCATGCATTTTGGTTGGGAAATCATAAGATTAGTGTAGTTTATGCTTATTTGTCAAATATAGAGGTCTACACGAGTTTTTATGATATTTTGCAGAATTCGAGACGAAAATGGATGAATTTGGACAAAGAGAAGATGAGCGGAAAAAGAACTCGAAGTCTACTGAGAGGTCGAAATCGATGATGAACCTCAACATCGAGTGAAAACAGAGCAACCAAAAATGTAGGAGAGGTAGAACAGAGCATGTCGACATAACAAGGTCGATATCGATGTCTGATGGTCGATATCGAGTGGCGTGAATCAAGGAAATTGATAAAAGTCGAGTGCCAATCCAAGGTCTAGTAGGACTGCTCGAGATAAGAAGAGATGGGGTCGAAATCGATGTTCAAGGTCGATATCGATGTTTGCTGCAGAACAAATCCGACATTGTTTTTGATAGAATTCTATCCGAAGCGTTCAAGTTAATCCTAAAGTTGAGATCTTCTATCATCTACACCAGACTTATCAGTTTATGTTATTTACCTAAGTAATTTAGTTATTTTACTTTATAAAAGTTTTATCTTAGGAATAAAGATAGAGTTTCGAATCCTTGGAAACGAGGTTCGAAATCTATAATTAGAGGCCATTAGGGCTAAGTTAGAGGAATCCACCTTCAGTTTTTAATCATTTTTTACAGTATACATGCAGTAGTGAGTTAGAGAGAGAGAGAGGCCGAGTGGGGTGGTGAAGCGAGAGCGGAGTGGCTTTGTTCGGTGTACTTTCTTTCTTTAGTTCAATACAAAGTAGTTTCTTTTACATGATGATGATGAGTTCAATGATGAAGTGCGAGTAGTCAACCCACTTCTAGGGTCGGCGTGAGCCCGACGATGGCAATGTATGTAACTCTTAGGTTTTATGCGAAAGCCAATCATATTGTGAATTTGGATTAACCATGAAATTGGATAGTAACTCTTAGGTTTTATGCGAGAGCCTATAATCACCTAAGTGTTGGTAACGAAAGTTATTTGACGGAAAACCATTAAATTTCATAACTTTAGCATAATACTTGCATGATTATCGTTGTGGCATTAATCCCTGACCTTGGAAGCTTTTAGTTTATTGAATTTATATACAAAGTTTGTGTTTTTTATTTCTGTCCATCCTTCCATTACCAGTCTACGTTCTTCAGACTACTTTTCCGACACATTAGGTTACATTTAAAGTAACTGTTGCTGACATCGAAATCGACTAACAAGGTCGATTTTGAGTGCTAACACACACACAGATATATATATAGATATATATATATATATAGATATATATATATATATATATATATATATATATATATAACTTCTAGCATGCTTGTGTTAGTATTCCTGTCCTGCATTAGAAGCATGATATTAGGTATAGCGTATGTGTCCTTATTTGTGGAGACCAGCCAAGTGCGGGCCTCGATCTGATCTTATGCCCCCTTAACATTTTTAGGTATGTGATATGTGTGTGTGTGATGATGATGATGGACTCTATGATCGCAGAACAATTTGCATGGTGGAGAGAGAGAGAGAGCTCTGAAACTATGACTTCACCCGACTATGATCACTTTTGAGATTTGCCATACTTGGATTTCGTTTTGACTCGGCTCTGCCGTTGCACCCCAATGTATTTGGTTTTAGACTACGTGGTTTGAATGCTGAAATGGTTTTCACGAATTAGGTCTTAGGATAGGTACAGAGGTTTTACCCCTGGTCTCCAATGGGCCTTATGAGATTTGGGTACGAAATCCCACTTTAAAAATAATAGTCCTTTGGTTTTCAAACTTTAACCTATCCATGGAAAGCAAGATCCCACGAGGGGTCTCAACCCTCGAAATGTAACTCAAGCATCATAAGCCCGTGCCGTTACCCACCGGTTAACGGTGATTCAGAATCCGAGATGCCTTGGTCATTATTCTCCACGTCCTTGGTTTCCTTAAGTCTTTCTTCCATGGTTTTTGTGGGAATTTGGACTTTTTTCCCTCACCTAAGAATCATTGCCTTATCACCTTCTTTAAGGGAATTCTCTAGAAAATCCTCTCTTTAATCCTTCAATTTGGGTTCTTGTAATTCTTGAGACATTTGATGCAATAACTTTTCTTGAGCTTTCACCATATCCATTAGATCTCTCAAAGTGTTATCAACATTAGGAGTTCCTTGAATTTGTTTGGTGATGATGCTTCTCTCAGGTGTTGACTTCGCAACAACTTCTCCTTCATCATTAACATGCGATTTCACCATCTGGGTAGCCATAGTCATTACGATCTCTGGTAGCAGAGCCACCTTGTCTTCACAACCTTTTTCAGAGTCAATTGGATTGCGCATTTCTTCAATCACTTGAAATTTCTTGTACAATTGAGCCAAGTTTGCCAATCCATCAAAGATTTGCATTGCTTCTTCTGGTTTATTGTCTAAGATATCTCCTCCACTAGTAGCGTTGATGATGATGCGCTCATGGTCAAGTAGCCCCTCATAGAGATAGAGAATCAAATCCTCTTCAGGGTATACCATGCTGCGGTAACTCGCCTTGAGTTTCCTGAATCTCGCAATGTAGTCATAAAAACTGTCTCTGGGGAGTTGCTTTATGCTTGTCAGTTGCTTCTTCATTTTACTCAAGCATGTAGCAGGGAAATATTAAACCTAACCACGTTGCATGTAATGCTTCCTGCATGCAAGTAGTGAAGCCAGTCACTAGACGTTTCTTTAAAGGTGAACGGAAACAGTCTCAGCATATATTGATCAACAATAAATCCGTGCGGTCTGGTTCTGTCACAAACACTAATAAATTCCGTGAGATGCATGTTTGGCTCATCTCCAGCTATTCCATGAAAGACTGGAAGGGCTCTGATTAACTCAGGTTTGTATCCTAACTTGGAGCCTTCCGGGAGTTCTGGAAGCATAATTGCAAGAGTTTACAAATTGAGATCAGGTTCCTTCAAATCTCTTAAAGTCTTTTTAAGAGGGGGGATCATTGACAAAGAAAACTAATAGTAACAAAGTGAATCACAATCTAGATAGAAATAAAATTAACAAAGAAAACAAAGTATTACCACCCCAGCAACGACGCCAAAATTTGGTAAGGTGTAAAGTGTAGTGTGCTTTATCTCGCTAAATATATATAATAACCCCAAACCTATAGCTTCGTAGAAGCGGTAAGTCTAGGTGTCGATCCACAGGGAGGATACCTTTCCTGCATACTAAAATTGCTAATAATAAGAAGAGATCAAATGTACTTCAATTCAAACCAAATGGAAAAATTAAACGGATTAATCGTGAATTTGTTGAGATCAATAATAAGGAAGTACTTCCACATGCAATTCATCAACAATGGTTAGATTATTAATCATTGACTCAATTCTAGTTATTCTTAATGTATTGATCTAACTAGGGTTCACACCCATAAACCTTTGGTAAATTGACAATATCAAAGCTCTAAAAAAATTAGGAATAAGAAATCACTCTAATACCCCCGATTACCCAAGGGTAGATCTTGCTAATCGTCAATATCCCACACCCCCAATTGATGCTTTCACGGGATCAATTGGTTGTGTTTGCTACTTGGGTTCAATCGTATCGCAGGAAACAATCAAACTAGTAAGAGAGAAAATTATGTCAAGGTAGCTAATCAAGAGGGAATACATGCAATCAATCAATAGAAGAACAAAGATATTGAATCAACCATAGAATAACATAGAAAGCAAGTCTCACAAATCATCCAACCATACATCCAAATCGTAGATGGAACAAATAAGTTTAGTTCTCATGCCAAAGTGGAAAACCATCCTTCTTCCTCTAATTCCGTCTACTAAAAATTAGGTCTTCTAAGAGTACTTAAAGTCAGCAAAAAAATAAACCCTAAAAACATAACATAAAGTTCCTAAAACAAAATCCGGATAAACTCGTGTTGGCTCAAACATGCGGGCGTGTTGTGCGCTTATTTCACCATGTTTCACGCTTACATTTATTCCGTTTCTTATGCATATTTTATACTTTTAGGTTGGGAAAGTAGTGAATTTTTGTAGTTTGAGTTTATTTTGAAGATATAGAGGTCTACACAAGTTTTGGTTTAATTTCACCGAAAATGGAACGTTTTAGAGTGATTACAAGACATTAGAGAAGCTCTCGATATAGAACATAGCACTCGATCTCGAGATAACCACTCGACCTCGACTACATTCCTCAACATCAAACCAAAGTACTGGATGTCAACTGAAAGAAAAGAGCCAAATCAGAAACTAAGGCATGAGAAGACACATGTCGAACGAGATCCAACAATGTCGACCGATATAGAGCACTCGACATCGAGCAGTCCACTGGACATCGACTGGAGCAACGGATGCGTAAGAGACGATTGATGGGCCAGATCCTTGGGAGATTTCTTAGACACGTCAATATCTATCATCTACCAAGATCTTTTATCATTATGGGTATATTCAAATTCATCTTAGGGAATATTACCTTTAGATAAATTTATTTTAAGATAGAATTTATATTTAGATAAAGATTTATTTACCAATTTTACTAGAATTAGGACTTCTATCCTTCGCCAGCAAGGAAAGTGAGGCTATAAATAAAGTCCTAGGGGGCTGGTTTTATTCATTCCATCCTTGAGCAATCAAGCAACCAAAATAAGAAAGATAGGCCGAGTAGAGATAGATAGAGGAGAAGGCGGTGTTTGGTTATACGATTGAAGTCTTTTGAAGTTTTAATGCAAGTTTATTTCTTCTATTCAAGAATGTCTTCACCGATGATGCATGAGTAGTCGTCCTACTTTTAGGGTCGGGGTGAGTCCAACAACAGCCATGTAGATATGCTTTAATCCCTAATTTGATTATGTGCTTTCATCTTCGATCCTGCGATTAATCCTTCATGAGAATTTAGGATAATTCCTTATTTACCTTATATGAACCGAAAGTGGATTATACGTGAATTTCGATAGTAATTAGGTTTTGCCTGCGAAAGTTGACTAAACCCTAATTATGAAAAGGATAGAAACAATTAGGTATTTATACGAAAGCCTCTATATTCCTATTCGTTGATTAACAAAAGTTGTCATATGATGATAAAAGCTTAATCTTTTATGTGATTTAAGTGTTTATACATGCATGGTTATTTTCGTGGTAAATCCCCACATTAGGAGCTTTTAGTTTATATTTACAAACCCAAAAAACAATTCAATCTTTTTTATTATTTCTTTATTACTGTTTTCGTTATTTTTCTGTTACAAATCTACAATAGCAATCGACATCGACTTAACCACTCGAGATCGACCTACCTGCAACTGGAGAAAACAAGTCGACGGTTTTCTGTGTCGACAGGAGAGAACTGACCAATCGAGATCAACCTATCTAGTTGACATGGACCTCTCTGTTTGTTTTACAGGCTTTGCAGATCGAGAAGAAGCACTAGAAATCAACAGCACTTGTCGATATTGACCAAACTAGTCGATATCGAGGCTACTGGTCGACAGTCACATGAATTTCACAAGACTATTCAGGAACCACTTACTCGCCTCCTCGAGGATCGATCTTGATTCCCTACTACTACATCGGGGGAGGGGGGATTCTTGAAATTTATTTGCTAGGGAAGGAATTGGTTTGATTTTCATATTTTATTTACATATTTAGATTCCCCTTCTCAATAAATTTTGGCGCCATTGTCGTGAGGCATCAATCGCGCCTTGGTTAGTCTTTCTAATCTTTCTACTTAGTGTTGTTTTGAAGGTGTATGCGACGCACTGATCGCACACCTGAATTCGCTGCTTTGGACGAACCGAAACGCTTCATTCATCTATAAGAAAGAGCAAAAAGGATCATGGCGAAGAGACCATGCTGAAAGAGCTCGAGAGGCTTAGGAAACAAGTAGAGGAGTTCGATACCGAGTGCACTCAACATACTCAAGCGCAATAACGAATAGCGGCGAGATATGACCGCGAGATCCAAGCCCGTAGAGAAGCCTAGGAGCTACTAAGCCAGATCCCGCAGAATGCCAGAGAGTACTTGCACCTAACGTTGTCGGTGCTAGAGTCTCCTACCATCCTCCCCAATGTTTCCTTTGAAATCAAAACAGAGTTTTATAGTGGAGATTAGGAGACACACTTTTGAGGGAAAGAGCGTCGAATGCCCTATGGCGCATATTACTACCTATATCGATTTATATGACACCATTGTTGACGGTGTTAATTTAAAATATGTGCGCCTAAAAGCTTTTAGATGATCACTTGCAGGAAAGGCTCTGCATTGGTTGGAAAGCTTGCCCCCATAATCTATCCCCACCTGGGGTGAACATATAAACATCTTCCTAAACAATTTCTTTCCACCATCAAAGACGGTGCAGATTCGCCAGAGGCTTATGGCCTTCAAGCAGAGGCCAAGAGAGACGCTAGCGCAAGTTTGGGAGCGCTACAAAGATTTACTAAGATCCCTCCCTACACATGGGTAACCACCTTATGTTATCCAGGAGATCATCTACAATGCCCTGGACGTGCCTACAAGAGAGCGGATCAACACCTATACCACCTACCGCTACCTAGAGCTTACACCAAATCAAGCATGGGAGACTATTGAAAGCCTCGTGGAGTTTGATAATACATATGGGACTTCTGGAACCCCTGATGCGAGGCCAGCCCCATCCATGCCACTATTTGATCCATAAAAGGAGGTGATCCTGAGGTGAAGGATCAATTTATGAACGACCAGGTAAATCGTCTCCAAAAACAAGTTAGATTTTTTACTAATAACCAATCAATTTTGGAATGTGGGTCACAGAAGCATAACACGACGGCTTTGCCCTTTGCAGAGCAAATTCAAATGGCGAAGACACATGAGGAATTAAAATTTGCGAGGGGTCCTAACTATGGAGGTGGCTACCAAGGAAATTGGGGATATCAACAACCCCAACAACAACAATACCAAAGGAACCCCCGACCCTATAGAGCACCTGGCCATCCAGAGAGGGAAAGAAGGGATGACTTGCAACTCATCCTAAATGAAATAACGAGGAACCCAGCGGAGAACAAATAATCCAACAATGCCATCCACACCCAACTACATGGTATTAACGCAAGGCTTGGTGAGATAGATACATGAAGGAAGAGCGTGGAGACCCAATTGGGTCAATTGATGGCCAACATTCCACGATAAGCCAGATCGCTTCCGATCCAACCCGAGGCCAATCCCAAGAGGGAACCATCAGATCATATCGCCGCCATACGCTTAAGAAGTGGCAAGGAGATACAAATCTATAATAAAGAAATGGAGCCAATGGAGAAAGCTACTGGATAGCTAGTCGATGTCGACCAACCCAAGTCGATGTTGCTTGCTCCACTCGATGTTGAGCCCTCTGTCGATATGGACCCTGTATAGACGCCCCCGAAATCGACCACATCCCTCGATGTCGACCCACCTATCGATGTCGATCAGTCACCTTGGGCCATTCCCACTCCAACAAAGAAGAAGTTGCTTCCCTGTCCCTCCAAATCATTAAGGGACCCTATGGACATTAAGTTTCAAAGGTTTTTGAAGGTTCTCCAAGGCCTAAATGTCACCATTACTTTTACGGAGGCCCTTTACAAGATGCCATCATATGTATGGTTCCTTAAGGACATTCTAAGCAAGAAGAGAAGTGATTACCCAGAGGAGTGCAGCAAGATTGATTACCCAGAGAAGAGAAGTGATCCGGGAAGGTTTTCCATCACTATTGGGCTTGGCCAACACCGCTACAAGGCATTGTGCGACCTAGGGGCTAGCGTAAGCCTCATGCCTTTGTCCATATGGTCAAAGTTAAACATTGGAGCCTTGGAGCCTGTGGATATGAAGCTATACATGGCCGACACCAACTTTGTGAAGCCCATAGGAATTATTGATGATGTCCCAGTCATGGTGGGTAAGTTCTCTGTGCCCACAGATTTTATTGTGCTGGATATGGCGGAGGATCCTACATGCCCCCTCATCTTAGGGAGGTCGTTCCTAGCTACGTTCGACGCCAATATCAGCATCAGAAAGGGATTATTTTCACTCATAATTGGCAATGAGGTCATCGAATTCTCCATCAACCCTACTATGAAGTAGGTGAACTGAACGGAAGTCAACACCTTACATACAACGGGGAGAGTAATCCCTTGTGAAGAACCAACGGAGAGGACCTTGACTATTAAAGAACTAGAAGCGAGGGCCATGGAGGCCCAAATGGAGGAGCTTTTAGCTATTTGGCATCAAGCCGATGAAGAAGAAGAAAATGAGAAAGAAGTCGATGTCGATAGACAGCTATCGATGTCGACCACAATAGAGCCAACTCTGATGCCAAAAGCTAAATATGGGGTCGACGCCGACGAATGCCCCGAGATCGACCAAGGTCAATCGATATCGACTGGACCTAATTGAGATTCAATCCCCCTAATCAACCTACATCCATCGACTGCACCTCTAGAAAAGAAGCCACTTGATTTCGACCCCTAGTACTCGATGTCGACCACTTCCTCAAACAAATAGTAACTCGATGGTATGTCCAGGTAAAGACCCTTATCCTTGTTTGTGTGCCTTACTAACATGATAGGAAAGCAAATAAGCAAATATAAGGCAGGCGACAAGGTGCTAATGTATCAATGCAACATAAAGGGATGCAAGAGAAAGGATACGAAGAAGAGTGGATTAGTGACCATACACAAAGTCTATCTAGGAAGGTTGGAGCTTAAAGACAGAAAGGGGACAATCTTCAAACTAGAACTCGAAAGCCCTAAAGAGGACGTGTTAGCCGTATGGTCCCTATATGTCCCAACCTGGATAGAAGAGTGGAAAAACACGGCTTAACGACTATAAAATCTAGAGCTTCTACATAGACATTTTCTTATAGTATGGTTTTTTGGGTTTTTCATTTTTGGTTTTTGTTTTGAAACTTTAAGTTTTAAATTTTTGTGAAGAACTAACACACTACAAGTACGAAGGAGCTGCAAAAGCTATCGACGTCGACCAAACAAGTCAATATCGACCAACATATGTCGAGAAAATTGACCCTTGATCATCCTGAGTTGATGCAACCAACCGACGTCCATAGACCTAGTCAATATCAACTGTAGTCCTCGATCCCGACCACTCATGCAAACGTACCTGTTTTGGGCCTTTGCGATGATTTCTAGTAAGTTCTCTTTAATTCCACTTCTGATTTAATTTTTATGGTGAGGACACTGTAGGATTTAAATATGGGATGGGGGAAAAGCATGCTTACATTATTTTTCTTAATGCATCTTTGTTAGTTCATGTCTAGTTTATCTTAAAGTCTTGTTTTGCATACATGGTTAGAACTTATACATATTAGGCTTCATCTTTGGATACATATATTTTCTATGTGCATAAAGTTTATAGTCAAAAGGAATTTTTGAAAAATCACCCCCATTGAAAAAATTGAGAAAAGTTTCATGGAAGTTTGTACAAAAAAAAACTCAACGATGCAAAAGTAGATCCGTTAGAGATATAGCAATTGAATTGCCTATTAAAGGGAAGTCTAAATGCAATGCGATTTTTAGAGAAAACCATGAAAGGAGTAAAATTTCAAGTTGCTTTTGACATATGCATGATAAGATGACGGAGGACTTTATTCAAGCTTATTTTCCCTCCATTACCCATGCTTATTTTCCTTACATCATATTCTAAGCCATATGTGCTTAATTTCATATTTTTCTCAACAAGTTCTTATTTGCCTTATGTTATGAAATAGAAGTCAGGATATAGAGATGTTATATGGTTGATATGTTTTGAAGTTGATGACAAGAGACCTTTTTAATGGAAAATTTAATGACAGAAATAAAATCTGCTCACCTAGGAGTTAGATGGATCGACTCTGCTTTTGGAGGATAAAATTCACGTGAGATTGGAGAATAAGGTGAGGAGTCCGAAGCGCTAAGTATTCGGGGCCATTCATGACACCCATGATTGCGAATACCAAGAAGGCAGCGTTAAGTTTAGAGAGGTAAAAAAAAAAATTAATGAAAAAAAGCAAAAGATCATTATGAGAGAAAGAGGAATGTGGAAATTATGAAGGAGAAAGTGCATCATGGAAAGAAACTTTAGAAATTTCTCCTCGGAATAAGCACAACATTGCCAAATATATCCTACCACTATACCTTTTATCTTCCCTTCACCAATGCGCATAAAACTCCTCTTGATTATTAACGCTATGTTACCAAATTGTGTTTTTGCATAAACCTCATTTTATGTGAGATATTGCTTTTCATTCACAGGCACGAATTTGAAGGCATTAGAACCTTTGCGAGGATGGTAATTGATTGTAGGATTATATGAGAATGGATTTATGATGTTGAGAGTTTAGTCCTTCCCTTGAATGACCATTAAAAGTGTTGCTTGAGGACAAGCAAACTTAAGTATGGGGTGTTTGATGTGCGCTTATTTCATCATTTTCATGATTACATTTATTCTATTTCTTATGCATATTTTATTATTTTAGGTTGGGAAAGTACTGAATTTGTGTAGTTTGAGTTTATTTGCAAGATATAGAGGTCTATACAAGTTTTGATTTAATTTTGCATAAATGGAATATTTTAGAGCGATTACAAGACATTGGAGAAGCTCTCGATATAGAACATAGCACTCGATCTCGAGAAAACCACTTGACCCCGACTATATGCCTCGACATCGAACCAAAGTATTGGATGTCGACTGAAGGAAAAGAGCCGAATCAGAAACTAAGGCACGAGAAGACACATGTTGACCGATATCCAACAATGTCGACCGATATAGAGCACTTAACATCGAGCAGTCCACTCGACATAGACTAGAGCAACAAACGCGTAAGAGACGCTTGATAGGCCGGATCCTTGGGAGATTGCTTAGCCACATCAATATCTATCATCTACCAAGGTCTGTTTATCATTATAAGTATATTCCAATTCATCTTACGGAATATTACCTTTAGATAGATTTATTTTAAGATAGAATTTATATTTAGATAAAGATTTATTTACCAATTTTACTAAGATTAGGACTCATTTTCTTGGCTAGGAAGGAAAGTGAGGCTATAAATAAAGCCCTAGGGGGCTGGTTTTATTCTTTCCATCCTTGAGCAATCAAACAACCAAAAGAAGAGAGATAGGCCAAGTCGAGAGAGATAGAGGAGAAGGCGGTGTTTGGTTGTACGATTGAAGTCTTTTGAAGTTTTAATGCAAGTTTATTTCTTTTATTCAACAATGTCTTCACCGATGATGCGTGAGTAGTCGTCCTAGGGGTCGGGTTGAGCCCGAAAATAGCCATGTAGGTATGCTTCAATCCCTAATTTTATTATGTGCTTTCATCTTCTATCCCGTGCTTAATCCTTCATGAGAATTTAGGATAATTCCTTATTTACCTTATATGAAGCGATATTGGATTATATGTGAATTTGGATAGTAATTAGGTTTTGCCTACGAAAGTTGACTAAACCCTAATTATGAAAAGGATAAAAATAATTAGGTATTTATGCAAAAGCCTCTATATTCCTATTTGTTGATTAGCAAAAGTTGTAATATGATGATAAAAACATAATATTTTATGTGATTAAAGTGTTTATGCATGCATGGTTATTGTCATGGTAAATCCCTACCTTAGGAGATTTTAGTTTTTATTTACAAACCCCCAAAAAGATTTGTTAATTTATTATTATTTCTTTATTAATGTTTTCGTTATTTTTATGTTAAGAATCTGCAATAGCAATCGAGATTGACTTAACCACTCGAGATTGACCTACTTGCAACTAGAGAAATCAAGTTGACGGTTTTCTGTGTTGACAGGAGAGAAATGACCAGTCGAGATCAACCTATCTAGTCAACATCTACCTCTCTATTTATTTTGCAGGCTTTGCAAATCGAGAAGAACCATTAGAAATCGACAGCCCCTGTCGATATCGACCAAACTAGTCGATATCGAGGCTACTGGTCGACAGTCACAGGAAGTTGTCATATGATGATAAAAACATAATCTTTTGTGTGGTTTAAGCATTCATGCATGCACGGTTATTGTTGTGGTGAATCCCTACCTTTGGAGCTTTTAATTTATATTTACAAAAACACAAAAACATTCGTTCCTTTTATTATTTTCTTCATTACTGTTTTCCTGTCTTTAACTGCTATGAATCTGCTAAAGCTCTCGAGATCGATACATCCATTCGAGATCGAGTCCCCTACAACTAAAGGAACTTAAGTCGATGGTTTTCTGTGTCGACAGGAAGAACTGATCCGCTCGAGATCGACCTCTTTAGTCATTATCGAGTTCTCTGTTTCTTTTGCAGGCTTTTGTAGATCGATTGAAAGCACTAGGAATCGATATCCCCTGTCGATATCGACCAAACTAATCGATACCGAGGCTTTTGGTCGACGCCCACAAGAACTTCACAAGGCTATTAAAGAACCGCTGACTCGCCTCCTCGAGGACCGATCCTGATTCCCTACTACTGCATCGGGAGGGAGTACGTCTTGCAATTTATTTTCTAGGAAAGGGAGTTGCTTTGTGAAGGTTCGATAATGTATACCAAAGTAGAATAAAGATACTCTAGAAGGGGGGGGGGGGGTGGAATAGAGTATGGCAACTTTTCGCTGACAATCTCAAGACTTTTGAAATGCTTTCCAAACCTCTGGGAGTAAACTCAATTCTTTCGATTGGGATACCTGAAGCACAACAAAGTTATACAATTCGAAACAAGTGCGGAAATAATGGTAAAGCAATAAGTAAAGAACACGATGAATTGTTAACGAGGTTGGGCTCCTTTAAGGCTTAGTCCCCGCCTAGGTTTCTTCCACAACCCTAGGATTCAACATGCTTTATTGATTCACAAAACTTAGGATCCTAATAGCTCACCGAGAAGCCTCTCTCCTATACAATTGAAATCTAGTCAACTCTCATTTTCTTGGAGTCCTAGACCAATCTAGAAGAGCCCCACATCTCTCAGCTATCTAGTACAATCCTCTTACACTCGTGAATCAATAATCTAGTGCACACTTCCTGAGTTATAAACTCTCGAGTATAACACTCTCTCAGAATATATCCTATAAGCTCACTGTGTAACTCTCAAAAGCTTTGAAACAAAAGATAAAACACTTAACACCTAGAAGAGAGTACACGTAGAAAAAAGATTCACTTGAGGGCTGAGTGTGCGATGTAGTTCAATGATCGTCCGTGTTCCACTTCTCCTTTCTTCTTTCTTCTTCATCTCCTTTTATTCTTGATCAAATCGGCGCCAATAATCTTCACCCAACGGCTACTTGAGATCATGGATTATGAAGGATCTTCGCAATCTTCTATTTTGGGAAACTGCGAAGCCACCATCCACCTGATTTGATCTTCATATCTTTCAGCTTTAAGGAAGGAGATTTCTTCGGAATCTTTGCTGTATGGTTAGTATAACATGTGTATAATAGTATTTGGAAACCATGCATAGATAATATACATAAGACAATGACTAAAAATACAGGTTTTGAATTTCATCAATACAGCTTTGGCTTCAAGACCTTTGACACAAGCTTTGTGTCAAAGCCTTTGAAAACAGTTCTAATTTTCATCAAGGGAGTGGAGTTATCAATCTCCCCCTTGATGAAAGACAAAACCTGTGCATCCTTGTAACTTAGTCAAGCAGATATATAATATATAAAAAAAATCGGACTAAGTACCTGCAGGGGTTAGACAAATGTTGGATCATATAAGTTCGAAACCAACGATAAACACATCCAACAAAATAAGGCAAAATAAGGTCTTCCAAGACCCTATACTTCAAAGCAGTTTAAAGTCTAACCAATCTCCCCCTTTTTGTCTTTCAACAAAGGGAGGAGTATGACAATAGTTACCAAAAGTTTTGAAAACAGGGCCAACAGTGTTAGAGAGTTAGATCAAGGGTCAGGATAGGGGTTCAGGGTTCATTGTCTTGTGCACCATCCTTGATCAGCATCTTCAACTCATTTAACTGCTTGGCCATCTCTCTCATCTCAACCAGCAACTCGTGGCGCAACTCATTGACGTCCAGGCGAACTTCCTCCAAACCCAACTCCAGGTTCTCCATGCATTCATCGATGGCAGAGCTAGTGGGAAGAGCTTTTGAAGAAGAAGAGGCAAGGCTCCAAGTCCCTTGAGGGGTTTGAGTTATGCCGATCTTCTCAAAGCTCTTGGAGTAAAATTTTCCCGTATGATGTTGTTGTTCTTCATTTTCAAAATCAATTTTAGAAGTTTTGAAGACACGGGTCAAGAGGTTTGCAAATGGGAGGGGAGTTCCTTTTCTGGCTTTTTGGGTGTGAGCAATGGATCCTAAAATGGTATTGGCCAGATCAAGATCATGGCCATTCAATATGCGGTACAGGAGGACCATAACATTGTCAGTGAGGAGGGAGCCTTAGTTGATTCGGGGTAAAAGACATCTCACAATAATGTTAAAGATGATTTTGTATTCAAGTGTAAGGGACGAGTGGGTGAGTTGTTTGGAGGTGCTCCTTGATGCTTCAAGGAGCAGATATTTGGCACAGGCAAGAGTAACAAAATGGTCTTTTGTGGGGATTTGAGGGGAGGGTGGACTTGGTTTGGGAAGACCAAGGAGTTCAGCAAAGTCAAGGGAGTTGAACGTGATTCTAACCCCTTTGAAGACTGACTCCAGAGTCCAGCCTTAATCGGTGTGCTTGGCTTTGAGGTTTATGTAAAAGAGACGGGTGAGTTGGGGGTAGTACTCAGATTCAAAGTTCAGCAGGGTCCATGCATGGGTTTGTTTGAGAAGGGAGATGCAGGGTAGGTTCAAAGCTTCTAAAAAATTAAAATCAATAAAATCAGAACAACAAATCCTACGAGTTTTGAACTCGTCTACCCATTTGCCAGCCATCTCAGCATTCTCAAACCAGGAGGAGGGTAAGGATTGGTTTACCTGGATAAGTGCAGGGGGGTCAACGGCAGGCTCAGCGGTCGACTTGATGGGCGCTTCAAATCTTTTGGGAGTGGCTTTCCTCGAGCGCTTGGGAGGTGGAGACGTCTTGGCTTTAGCGGCCTTGTGCTTCTTCGGGGACGGGGGAGGAGGAGGAGAAGTAGGAGAGGGAACAGGTTTCGGCTCCTCTTCCTCTTCTTCTTTAGACCCCGAGCCCTCAGCAGAATCCTCAGCCTCATCTCCCTCGGCCTCCTCGTCATCATCAACCTCGTCGTCCTCCTCAGCTTCCTCTTTCTCTGGTTCCTCTCCTGCTGGAACCTCCTTCTCTGCTTCTCTCTTGGCCTCTTCCTCGGCCTTTTTCTTTTTCTGGGCATCTTCCTCGACCTCTTTCTTTTTCTGGGCCTCTTCCTCAACCTCTATTTCAGCATCTCTCTCTAGAACTTCCTCAAGATCTTCCTCTTCCTCCTCTTCCTCAGCAATGACATTTTTCTTTCCCTTAAGCTTCCTACTGAGGGGCGTCTTTTTCAGGCACTTCATGGACTGTTTGATTTTGGCAAGTGTGCTCTTAGGGACGGTGCTCGGGATAATGGTCTCAGGGGTAGGTTCAGGTTGAGGGGAAGACACGAGGGGGATTTGACGACCTTTGGAGGTAGCGCCAAGTCTTTTGGGGGTGGAGGTTTTCTTGGATTTCGGTGCCATGGATATGAACGGTAAAAAATTTCAGAGAGAAAGGATGAAGAAGATGGTCTAAAGGTCAGAGAGAATAGAGAGAGAAACGGTGGGCTCTGAAGATGTGAATAGTGGGGGTAAAGATTTTGTGGTTTAAAAAGGGAGCGGGTGAGGTAAGTTGATGGGACAAGATGGTAGTTTCCCAAGGTAATAACTCTAACTCATCATATCACTACCATATTTTCAAAATCAGTTTTACCAAAACAAATTCAAATTTTGAACAAAGAGCCGTTTGAATCTTAATTGTTAAGGCAAGATGTTTATCCTATTTTAAAAAATTTCCATAAATAAAAATATAATCGGATAACATGCAGTCAAAAGATTTTGCTGAATGTAACAATGAAGTAAAGATATTTAAACTTCCTTTTTTTTGAAAAAAAAAATATTTGATCAAATATCCAGAAAGATACCAACCAAATATATGATCCGTTATATTTGCTCTACTGTTCAGTTCACAACCTTTGAAATGAGGTTCAAAGGTCTTGACACTGAGTAGAAGTTTTCTTTCGTAAAGGGAAAGCTCCTCCTACGAAAGTGCATCCCTGTTAAGCATTCCGATTTCATGTCTAATGAAGGTGAACCTATCCTCTGCCAAAGGCTTAGTAAAAATGTCAGCCCATTGATAATCAGTTGATATAAATGATATTGACACATCACCTTTTTCGACATGATCTCTAATGAAATGCTGCCTCACATCAATATGTTTGGTCCTTGAATGCTGAACGGGATTCTTTGTAATGGAGATGGCACTTGTGTTGTCACACTTAATGGGAATGTTTTTGAGGTCGATGCCAAGATCTCTCATTTGTTGAGCAATCCAAAGGATTTGGGAGCAGCATGCTCCAACGGCTATGTATTCAGCTTCGGCAGTGGAATGAGCAACTGAGTTTTGTTTCTTTGAGTGCCAACTAATCAAGGATGCCCCTAAGAATTGGCAACATCCCGACGTGCTCTTCCTATCCACCTTATAGCCTGCAAAGTCTGCATCAGAATACCCAATTAGTGTAAAATCTATTTGCTTCGAGTACCACAAGCCAAGCTCCTTGGTGCCATTTAGATATCGAAAGATCCTCTCCACAACCACGAGGTGAGATTCTTTGCGATCAGCTTGAAACCTAGCACACATGCAAACACTAAACATGATGTCAGGTCTACTAGCAGTAAGATATAATAAAGATCCAATCATCCCTTGATACTCCTTTTGATTGACACTCTTCCCGGTCTTGTCTTGATCTAAGGACAAGGTTGAGCTCATGGGTGTCTTGGCTGCTTTGGATTGATCCACCTTAAACTTCTTCAAGAGATCCTTAGTATACTTGCTTTGGTTGACAAAGATTCCTCTCTTAGATTGATGAACTTGCAACCCCAAAAAGAAGTTGAGTTCTCCCATTAAGCTCATCTCAAATTCACTGAACATTATATCGGAAAATTCCTTGCACAAGGATGTGTTAGTAGCACCAAACAATATATCATCAACATATATTTGGATAACCAATATGTCCTTTCCTTTGGTCTTGATGAAAAGAGTCTTGTCGATCAACCCCCTTTTAAAATAATTTTCTAAAAGATATTTTGACAAGCGCTCATACCAAGCTCTTGGGGCTTGTTTCAAACCATATAGTGCTTTGTCTAGTTTGTAAACATTATTAGGAAATTCCAAACTTTCAAAACCTGGGGGTTGAGCCACATAAACTTCTTCTTCTAAGAAACCATTAAGAAATGCACACTTGACATCCATTTGATATAATTTTATGCCCATAAAAGATGCAAATGCTAATAAAATGTGAATGGCTTCAAGCCTAGCTACAGGAGCAAAAGTCTCCTCGTAGTCTATACCTTCCTCTTGATTGTAGCCTTGAGCAACAAGCCTTGCTTTGTTCCTCACGACCTTACCATTCTCATCTAGCTTGTTCCGAAATACCCAACGTGTGCCAATGATTGATTGATGCTTTGGCCTAGGCTTCAAGGTCCAGACTTCGTTCCTTTCAAATTCATTAAGCTCACTTTGCATAGCAATGATCCAGTCTGGCTCTTGAAGGGCCTCATCCACCTTCTTTGGTTCTACAAGTGAAACAAAAGCGTGAAAAGCACAGAGATTTTTAAGTTTAGAACGAGTTTGAACACTAGATGTAGGGTCAAAGATGATATCCTGTAATGGGTGTGACGAGGAGTATTTGAACTTTCTCTTGCAAGTCTCAGCTCCCTGGTTCGTCACATCAACAGGATTTGTTTGAGGTCCGTCTAACTCCATGGATACATTATGTCCATCTAACTTCATCAAATATAACATGAATACTTTCCTCAACCATCTTGGTCCTTTTGTTGAAGATTCTATATGCTTTGCTACTTGTGGAGTAGCCAAGAAATATACCTTCACCACTACGCGCATCAAATTTCCCAAGGTTATCTTTTCCATTGTTGTGAACAAAACAAGTACAGCCAAAGGGTTTGAAATACGATATAAGGGGTTTGCGGCCTTTGAAAAGTTCATAAGGAGTTTTCTTTAAGATGGAACGAATAAGACAACGATTCAAAATATAGTTAGCTGTGTTAACAGCTTCAGCCCAATAGGTTTTAGGAAGTGCATTTTCTAAAAGCATAGTCCTGGCCATGTCCTCTAGGGTGCGGTTCTTTCGTTCCACAACCCCATTCTGTTGAGGTGTCCTAGGAGCAGAAAAATTATGGGAGATGCCATATTTAGCACAAAACAAATCCAAATGAAGTTGATCAAACTCCCTACCATGATCACTTCAGATTGACACTATGAGCTCGTTTCTGGGGCCATTTATGACACCCATGTTTGTGACTCACGAGAAGGCAGCGTTAAGGTTAGAGAGGTAAAAGCAATATTAGTGAAAAAAGCAAAAGCATTATGAGGAAGAGGAATGTGGAAATCATAAAGGAGAAAGTGCATCAATTGAAAGAAAGTTTGAAAGTTTCTCCCCGGATTAAGCACCACATTACCAAATATAGCCCCCCATTGTACTTTTTACCTTCCCTTCACCGTTGCGCATAAAAGTTCTCTTGATTATTAATGCTATGTTACAAATTATTTTTGCATAACCCTCTTTTTGTGTGAGATGTTGCTTTTCATTCACAGACACGAATTTGAAGTCAATAGTACCTTTGCGAGGATGGTAATTGATTTTAGGGTTATATAAAGATGGATCTATGATGTTGTGAGTTTAGTCCTTCTCCTGAATGAACATTGAAAGTATTGCTTGGGGACAAACAAGCTTAAGTATGGAGTGTTTGATGTGCGCTTATTTCACCATGTTTCATGCTTACATTTATTCCATTTCTTATGCAAATTTTATACTTTTATGGTTGGAAAAGTAGTGAATTTGTGTAGTTCGAGTTTATTTGTAGCATATAAAGGTCTACACAAGTTTTGGTTTAATTTCACAGGATATGGGACGTTTTAGAGTGATTACAAGACACTGGAGAAGAGCTCGTTCTTGAGCCAAGCTACTCAACCTTAACATAAGACATCGATATCGACTAAAGCATCTGAGGTCAACTAAAATAAAATTGAAGATCGAAAACTAAGGCATGAGAAAACGACGTCGGCAAAAATCTACCCATGTCGACCGATCTGAAGCACTCGACATTGAGTAGTCCACTCGACATCGACTGGAGCAACAAACGCATAGGAGACGTGTGATTGGCCAGATCCTTGGGAGATTGCTTAGCCACATGATTTATTTATCATCTTCCAAGATCCTTTATCATTATGGGTATATTCCAACTTACCTTAGCGAATATTACCTTTTAGATAGATTTATTTTAGGATAAAGTTTAGTTTTAGATAGAGTTGAGTCATACGTTGGATAAGAGTGAGATTTGTCTCCTTCCAAAATATGGGGATGCAAGGAAGGGAAGATGAAAAGGAGGATGGGGATGTCTCACTATTTTGGGAAAATGGATCTTTGACCATGATTCAAAATGTCTTATGGCTCCAAGTTTTGGTTGGACATTGGCTAGGCTTGGTGTGGGAATCTTGGCTAGGGCTAGGATAGCAAAGGAGGGAATCTTCAATCCGACGTTGTTAGTATGAATCCTGATATTAGTTCATGATGTTAGTTTTCCCAATTTCTGCTCTCTCGACCAATTAGTATTTTTTTTGAAAATTCGATGACGAAGGTCGCCATGTTATGTTAGTTTCCAAAATTTTTAGTTTAGGTCGGAAATCCGTTCCATGACTTAAAAGTCGAGTTGTTAGGTTTGAGGAAGAGTTTTCTTCGAAATATCCGATTTTAATTGATGTGCGCTTATTTCACCATGTTTTATGCTTACATTTATTCCGTTTTTATGTATATTTTATACTTTTGGGTTGGGAAAGTAGTGAATTTATGTAGTTTGAGTTTATTTGCAAGATATATAGGTCTACATAAGTTTTTGTTTAATTTCGCAGGAAACGGAACATTTTAAAGTGAAAACAAGACACTAGGGAAGAGCTCGATCTCGAGCAGAGCACTCGATCTCGACCTAAGACTCGATATCGACTAAAGCACCCGAGGTTGACTGAAGGAAAAGTGAAGAAGCAACGTCAACTAAAATCCACCCATGTTGACCGACATAGAGCACACGACATCAATTAGTCCACTCGACATCGACTGGAGCAATAGATGCGTAAGAAACGTGTGATGGGCCATATCTTTGGGAGATTACTTAGCCACGTGATGCATCTATCATCTACCAAGATCTTCTATCATTAGGGGTATATTCCAATTATGCTAGGGAATATTACCTTTTAGATATATTTATTTTAGGATATAATTTACTTTCAGATAGAATTTCCTTTATCAATCTAAGTAGGATTAGGACTCCAATCCTTGGCTAGCAAGGGTTGTGATGCTATAAATAATGCCCTAAAGGGCTGGTTTTATTCATTCATTTGTTGAGCAATCAGGCAACCATAAGGAGAGAGAAGGAGAGCCGAGTAGAGAGAGAGAGATAGGAGAGAAGGCGGTATTTGGTTGTACGATTAATGCTCTTTTGAAGTTTAATGCAAGTTTGTTTATTTCATTCAACGATGTTTTCCCTAATGAGGCGTGAGTAGTCGTCCTACTTCTAGGGTCGAGGTGAGCCCCGCAATAGCCATGTAAGTATGCTTGGAGTCCTTATTTGATTATGTGCCTTTATCTTCTATCTCGCGCTCAATCCTTCATGAGAATTTAGGATCATTCCTGATTTACCTTATATAAAGCGAACGTGGATTATATATGTGAATTTGGATAGCAATTAGGTTTTGCCTGCGAAAGTCGACTAAACCCTAATTATGAAAAGGATAGAAACAATTAGATACTTATACGAAAGCCTTTATATTCCTAATTTGTTGATTAACGAAAGTTGTCATATGATGACAAAAACATAATCTTTTATGTACTTTAAGTAGATATGCATGCATGGTTATTGTCGTGGTAAATCCCTACCTTAGAAGCTTTTAGTATATAAAGTCAAAACCCCAAAAATATTCTTGCTTTTATTTTACTTCTTTATATTTCTGTTTTCGTATTTATTTCTATTACGAATCTGCAAAACCACTCGACGTTGACATCACCACTCAATATTGAGTACACTGCAACTGAAGAAGTTAAGTCGACGGTATTCTGAGTTGACAGGGAAGCACTGACCCACTCGAGATCAACCACACTACTCGATATCGAGCTCTCTGTTTTTGTTGCAGGCTTTGCAGATCGACGCATCCAGGAATTTATCAAGGCTATTCAGGAACCGCTGACTTGTAATTTATTTGCTAAGAAAGGGAGTTGCTTTGGTTTATTTACATATATATTTTGATTTACAATTCCCCTCCTAACATTAATCCGTTTTAATTTCCTTTATCTGAAAATCATGATTTGAAAACCCGTGTCTTTATATCATCCACCTCTAATAACAAGTCTCGTCCTCGAGACAAAACTATTTTCAAAATCCAAGGTTTTCAAATGCAAGTTAGTCAAGCGTCCCCATTCTGCCAAATCATCCTACCATCCACCTCTAAGGGCTAATCCCATATTCTCTTCCTAGGCTCCAAGTCAGAATAAAATTCTATCATTTCTAACATCAAGGCATCGTATATCATAGCAAGCATATCACACACTCAATCATATGCCACACTCAGGTCAAGGATAGTCACATACCATAACATATCTAGCACATCATCACATATTGTCAGGGCTCATCACAGCATAGCACCAAGGATCTGTACACAACTACCATGTATAAGCAGGCAATCAAGGAGATACTACCAACCAATCCCCAATCTAACTAGGCAACACTCACCGCACTCATGAGGTCAAGGAAATATCTACGCTCGGCTCGATATAGGTCGCAAGTAACTCGTCTAAGACATCTCTGTAGCTAGCAAGAATGCCCTCCTCGATCTCCCATGTAGCCACCTCAGGACTCCTTCTAAACCACTGAACTAGAAGCAAAGGAACCTCCATGTTCCTAAGCTTTTTGAAACGACGGTCAAGAACCCTCACCGGACACTCTACGAAGGTGTGGTTGGGCTCAATCCGAAGATCACAATAGTCAAGGATGTGGCTATGGTCAGGGATGTAGCGTCGAAGCTGGGATTCGTGGAAAACATCTTGCACACCGACTAAGGATGGAGGTAACGCTAAATGATAGGCTACCTCTCCAACTCTATCCAGAATCTCAAACGGACCAATACCTTGGACTCAGCTTGCCTTTCTCACCAAAACGTTGGATCCCTCTGGTAGGCGAAACTCGAAGCCACACATGTGAACCCATGTTGAACTCAATCTCAGTCGTCTATCTGTCTGCATACTTCTGTTGGTGATCCTGGGCGACTCTCATGTGCTCTCGGATGCGTTCCACCTGCTCGACGGTCTCGTAGACTAACTCTGGTAGGGATGATACTATATCCGCAGGTTCATCCCAGCAAACTGGTGACTTGCAACGCCTCCCGTGCAGTACCTCATAAGGAGCCATCTCAATCGACGTGTATAAGTTATTTTTATACGAACTCCACCAACAGTAGGAATCTAACCAATCTGTTGCCCCACTCTAGAACACAAGACCGCAACAGATCCTCTAAGGTCTGAGTCATCCTCTCACTCTGGCCATCTATCTAAGGATGAAAAGTTGTACTGAAGTGCAATATGGTCCCTAAGGCATCCTGAACCTGATGCCAACACCTCAAAGTAAAGCGTCCATCTCTTTCAGACATGATCCAATCAAGTACCCCATGAAGCCTCACAATCTAACGAATGAACTCCTCAACTAACCGTAATGCTGGCCACATCTCTTGTATCGTAATAAACTATGCCGACTTGGTCAATCTATAGACCACAACCCAGATGGCATCGAAACCTCGAATATCCCGTCTCAATAATGTGATGAAGTCCATGGAGATATCGGTCCACTTCCACTTGGGAACTGGAAGCGACCTAAAAAGTCCACCTAGTCTCTGGTGCTTAATCCAAACTTGCTGACAAACCTGACATATGGCTATAAATTCTTTAATGTATGCGCACATCCTATACCACCATTACCTCGTCCTCAAGTCCTAATACATCTTATTCGTCCCTGGGTGGATAGAATAAGGAGTGGTGTGAGCCTCCTGCATGATCCTCTTTCTTAGATCTGACGTTGATGGTACCACAACTCTACCTTGAAAGGTCAGCATCCCATCTGCTCTCTCTACAAGCTCTCCAGCTCTGTCCTGAGCCATCCTCTCTCTCAAAACTACAATCTTCGGACAATCTATCTGACATCTGCGAATCTCCTCTGTCAGCTCTGACTGAACCTTGGTGAAAGACAACTGCTACTCTCTTGCTGAATCCAAACCACAAAGCCACATCTTTGCAAGTTTGTCTACAAATCCCTCTGGATTGTAAGCCTCGCAATCAGCGCCTCTTGATGAGTCTTCCTATTGAGCGTATCTGCTACCACATTGGCCTTCCTTGGGTAATAGACTATATCCAAATCAATGTCCTTTAGAAACTCTAGCCATCGTCTCAACCTCATGTTAAGCTCTTTTACAGTGAAAATGTACTTCAATCTCTTGTGATCCGTCATCACCTTGCATGAAGTGTTGCACAGGAAATTCCTCCACATATTCAGAGCATGCACAACAGCTGCCAACTCCAAGTCATGGGTGGGATAAGTCACCTCTCCGGGCTTCAACTGGCGTAAAGCATAAGTAATGACCTATCTCTCTGATGCAGAACATAACATAATCCAGATCGCAAAGCGTCCGTGTAGATGACGAAATACTCTGTCCCATATGGCAGTGCTAAAACTAGAGCGGTCGTCAGCTTCTCTATTAGAAGCTCGCAACCGGCCTAACACTCTAAACTCTACTCGAATGGAATATCCTTCCGTAACAGATGTGTCATCAGTCTTGCAATGCTCAAAAATCCCTGAACGAACCTTCGATAATAGCTGGCTAGCCCCAAAAATGAACAAATATCTCTAACGTTCTTGGGCACCTCCCAAGCAATGATGGCATCAATCTTCGCCGGGTCCAAGGCAACTCCCTCTACTGAGAGGCCTAAGAAGGCTATCTCTGTGAGCAAAAAGTCACACTTGTTGTACTTCCCGTACAGTTGATGCCTCCTCAACATCTTTAAGACAATCCCTAGTGCTCCTCATGCCCTTTCTGACTCTTCGAGTACACCAATATGTCACTATAAAGACGACGACGAATCTGTGTATGTAGTCAATGAACACGCGGTTCATGATCTCCATAAAGGCTGCGGGCGCATTGGTCAGCCCAAAAGGAATGACCACAAACTCATAGTGTCCAACACGATTCTTGAAAGCTTTCTTTTGCACATCCTCTAGTGATAGAGCATGATTAATATTGCATAATATATTACATTTAGCATAGTTTAGGTGTAAATAGTGCATATTTTAGTTGCATTTACATGATTACCTATTGAGTTGGAAGAGGCGGAATCTACACAATGCTATGGTTTGTTTCAGGTATCGCAGATTCAAGGTAAAGTGAATATGAGGAGAGCAAAAGAAGTTAAAAGAATATTGCATTAGCAGCTAAAGGAAACGACGATTAACGGAACTGAAGAAATCGTTGGCCGCCCCGCGGCTCAAAGCCCACTCGAAGGATTTCGCTGATCGCCAGCCGCCCCGTGCCCTAGGGTAGCCGCCCCGCGGTCTTTGTAGAACCACCGATTTAGTTTAGACTTTAATTAGGGTTTTTATTATTATTTTTGGCCGACTCTTTGTAGGCCTTTAAAAGACATTTCTAGGTTATTCTACTATTCATCTTATGCAGTTTAGAGAATTATTGAGATAGCGTTTGAGCATGAGCAACTAAACTCTCAAGGTTTCGCCTACAGTTTGGATCTTCAATTGTTGAATTGTGAGTTTCTTAATCTATTTCTTATTCCTATTCGAATGTTTAGACTTCTTTGCGCTTAATTCTTTCAATCTGTTTTATTCTTTTTGTCTTGATCAACTAGTTAGAGTAGATTCATTCAATTGCTAGGGTTTTGTATATTCCTCGTAGCGAACCTTAACCCAAGTGGCAATCATATTCCTTTAGGACTCGTAGTACTAATTGGATGTGTAGGAAGGTGAATATATGTTAAAGATCGACTCGTATCTTGATATTGCATATAACTTGGTTAATTATATTCTTAATGATATCTCTAGGTTAAATCTTAACCGTGTTGCGGTTATTTAGAGATAAGAATTACTTTGACTCGTAGGACTACTAATTTACCTAAGATCTGGACAAGGACATTGGTAGGAAAAGACAAGAACTAGAGGCTAAAACAAGGTTCAAATTCACCAATTGAAGTGACAAATTGTAGATGAACCTAATTCTCTCCATTGCATTTTACAACACACTCTATTCCGTTTATCTGCATCCACTTTGATAAAAGGCGGATATTTCCATCACCAAACTCTCTTTTGTTGTTACTGGTTATTGAATTGATGCTTGAAGTTATTAGATTTCCCTGTGGATCGACCTCTTTCTTACCAACTATACTAGTTGTGAGTTTGAGTTATTCTTTGGCAGGAACAACGACAGCTTTGCCTCTTGTCAAATTTGGCACGTTGTTGGGGACTTCTTTTTAATTTCTTGTGTTGTTTAATTGCTACCCTTGGTTTGGACCACATTTATGGTCTGCACTCGTGCTACTAATCCATCTTTCCTTCCTTTTGATTCAAAGATCGAGAGAACTCATTTCAACCTAAGGTGGGACGTTCGCAACAACTTTAGCGAATTACCTTTCGATAAAGAAGCCGAAGGGACTGCATAGATGGGTGACAACGTATTGGATAACGTGAACCTAACCTTAAGGCAACTCACCGCACCGAATCTGCAAATACAACCATTGGCGGTGTAGTTTCCAGCGCTTGCTGATGGGACCAAGTTCGAGTTCAAGGCTCAATGGATCCAATTTCTGCCCAAGATCCATGGGTTGAGTGGCGTGGATCCCAACAAACATTTGGCGGAGTTCCATGCCATCATTGAGAGCATGAGACCCACAGATGTCATAGAGGACCAAATCAAGCTGCGAACTTTTCCTTTCACATTAAAAGATTCAGCTAATGATTTGTTTTACTATTTTCCTGTAGGGAGCATTACTACCTGGATAGAGATGAAAAGGTTGTTCATAGAAAAGTATTTCCCTGCTACAAAGCTGAACTTTCCCAAGAAGGCCATCAGCAACATCGAGCAATAAGCAACTGAGACCTTGTATGAGTATGTGGAGCGATTCAAAAGCTCTACTCAAGTTGCCCCTACAATGGTTACTCTCAATAAGATTAGGTACTTTATTTGCATGGAGGTTTGCTCGATGATGAGCGTCGAATGGTGATGTCGCTAGTGGGGGTAACATTCTCAACAAGACCACAAATGATGCTCTGGAGTTGTTCTCAAAGCTTGCTGAGTGGTCTAGACAATATAGCAAGAGGGCCAACCCCCGTGGAGTACTTGTTGTAGATTCTTCAAGCTCCAATTTGCAAGCCGATATGATGGAGATGAAGGAGATGACGAGAAGGATGATGCTCAAGGGGACACCTCAAGAACTTATTGCATGTGGGCTCTGTGCTGATCCCTCACATCCAAATGATATGTGCGCACTACTTCAGGAGGCTAATGTTGAGCTTAACGCCATGGGAAACTTTGTCCCGTAGAAGCCCATGTATGGTAACTATGGTAACCCCAATCAATTCGATAACAATTATAATGCAGGCTACTAGGGGTATTGCTATGGTAATCACCAGGCCCCTTTTATTTTACAAGAGGGACACCAACAGAGGCCTCAGCAACAATTCGATTCTAGGCAGAGAGCACCTCCCACAGAGGATCAATCAATTGAGGACCCTATCAAGACCCTTACTAGGATACTCATGAGCTAGGTTGAGCACTCTAAGAATCTTGAGAAACAAGTGGGCCAGTTGGCTCAATCGTTGAGTGAATTTTAGGCTAAGGACTCATGAAAGCTACCATCTCAAACGTTGGTGAATCCTAAGGAGAACGTCAGTGCAATAACACTAAGAAGTGGTAAGGAACTGATTACTACTCTCCAGGATGAAGAAAACCATGGGGAATCTGAGCTGCATAAAGAAGAGGAGGAAGAGCTTCGAAATCGCCAGCCACCCCACGGCCCCCCTGGGCCACCACGCAGCCAAGGCGATTCTAGAGATGCAGATTTTAGCGAGCCGCCCCGCGGCCACACCCAGCTGCCCCGCGGCCCTACTCCCGACGAACCCTCCGATTCTTATGTAAGGTCTGAATTTCCTCCTATAAATTCTTACAAACATGTTCCTCATTTTCCTGAAGCCCTCACAGACACAAGGAGGCATGAGAATGATAAAGAGATCTTTGAGACGTTCAGTAAGTGCGAGTTAAACATTCCCTTACTCAAATTGATTAAAATTATTGCTCGTTATGCTAAATTTCTTAAGGAGCTCTGCACTATAAAGAGGAATCAAAAGTTGAAGGGGAAGTAGAAGATTAAGGTAAGCAAATATGTGTCCGATGTGTTTCAAAAGCATATGCCTAAGAAATGTAGCGACCTGTTAATATGAGGAGGAATGTCGAGTTCTTATGTTACAAATAATAAAGATGTGTAAATGTGAATCGACTCCTAGCCTATGCAAATAATTACAAGACTTCCTCCCATTGTAGTGGAAGGGTAGTCAGGATCGATCCACGAGGAGGCGTGTCAGCGAGATCCTAGTAGCGTTGGAAATCTCACGTCTTGCGTCGACCAGAAGCCTCGATTTCGACCCTTGGTGCTCGATGTCGACCTCGGTTGTCGATCCTTTCTGCAACAGAAGACCTACAGAGACAAAAAATGTAGTCGATATCGACTGGAAGGGTCGATATCGATGTCAGTCCACGAAATCGACTGGCTTAGAAGCCTGCCAGTCGATACAGAGGGGTCCATTTCGACGTCTGGCGTCGATATCGATGTCTGCAACAGTGACCCAGGAGTCTCGAGATAGACTCAGAAAACTGTCGATCTATCAGCGTGGTCGATATCGACGTCTAGCCTCGATATCGATGTCTCCTGCAGTGAGTTAGTTCTTTGTCGGCAAAGAAAGGCCGAAGATTTAAGAATGGGAAGGAAGCAATGAACATAAATAAAACAGAGGGTTTTGATGAATATAAACTATGTAAAAGGCAACTCCTAGGATTAGGGTTTACCACAACGTTAACCAATATATGCGATAAGATAAATAAGAGGGACAATTGCGCTATTTCACCCGAGGGACAAGCTTTCGCTGTACACCAACTCTTGGGATTACCCTTGCAAATAAACCTAATTGTCTCTACAAATTTTATGTTTATAACTCAAGTTGTTAGCATGAATCCCTTTTCTTTCGATTAGGACTAAACATAGAATCATAGGAGATGATATAGACACAACGATATCAACATCTAACACTTACCTCAAACACGCATGGCTAACGTCGGGCTCACCCCGACCCTAAGAGCTTTGGGGGACTACTCGCTTCTCATCATGGAACTCATCATTGATTGTAGGAAAGAAACTTGCATTAAAATATAAACTCCGAAGCTTTACAAATCAACGTCGGCTTTCGCAAACGCCAAACCCTAAAACTTCTCTCTAACTCTATTGCTCCCATAGGGCTTTATTTATAGGCTACTAATCCTCGCTATCCAAGGATTGTAACTTCTATCTAAACTATAACCTCTATCCAAACAATTAGGATAGGTCTTTTATTTTGATAAACATAAACTAACTTGATAAAACTTAAAGGTAAAAAGTAAATAAACCTCCAACTGCTATCTATCTTAAAAATACAAGATAAATCCGTGCCTCCTTGAAGATATAGTTTCAAATCTGAGCTTCGAAATCAAATCTATCTTCTGTCCAGATAAGGGGTCGATATTGACACCAGAGGTCGATATCGATGTCTGTGTTTCTGCTTGACTTGTCCAGCTCCACTCGATGTCTATGTTGAGGTCGATTTGAAGGTCGATATCTATGTTGAAGGTCGATATCTACCTCTGCTCACCTTCACTTGGCTTCTTCATTTTGACTCCGATTTCATCGAATTCCTGCATGGTTAGCTCAAAACTCGTGCAGACTCTATTTTTTGTACTTTAGCCCATTCTTAAACAAGTTTATATTCTTTTGAACCTTTTCTTTGGAAATCGAATGAAATATGGGGTCAAAAGATGCAATAAAAAGAGGTACAAATATGTACATCACGACTCTGGCATGTTCACTATCCCACGTGTCATAGATGAGACTAAGTTTGATAAGGCTTTGTTAGACTTAGGTGCATCTATTAATGTCTTACCTTATTCTCTGTATGAATCATTAGGCTAAGGACCTTTGCATGAGACTAGAGTGGTGATCCAACTAGCGGACCACTCAAATGCTTATCATAGAGGCATAGTAGAGGATGTTTTGGTCATGGTTGACAACTTGATCTTTCCTGCTGACGTTTTTGTCTTAGACATGGAGCATGCTAAGCAAGAGGCCCCTATTCTCTTAGGAAGGCCCTTTTTGAAGACTGCTAGGACAAAAATTGATGTGTATTCTGGCTCATTGACTATGGAATTCGATGGTGAGCAGGTTGAATACAATATATATGATGCAATGAAATTCCCTTCTAATGATCCTTCCTTATGCTTTGTAGATGCCATTGATACTTGTATGCAGGATACTTTTGATATGAGTTGTGTAGATGACTTGCAGGTTGCTTTAGAAGCTTCTATTGAGGAGTTGTCATTGAATAATGCTTTGTCTACTTACCTGCAGGAGACCATAATAGACTTGCCCACCCTCCCTAATCATTTGAAGGTAGGTACTCCTATGGCACTAATCGGTCCGAGCGAAAAGCTCTTACCTTTTGTTGTGCAGGCACCTGTTGTTGAGCTCAAGCCACTTCCTAAGTATTTGAAGTATGCATTCATGGGGGAAGGTGATACCTTGCCTGTAATCATCTCCAACAAGCTTACTAAGGAACAAGAAGATAGGTTTGTGGCGGTGCTCAAAGAACATAAGACCGCTCTGGGATGGACCATAGCTGACATCAAGAGAATCAGCCTAGCTACTTGCATGCACAGAATCTTGTTAGAAGAGGGAGTCAAACCTTTCAGGTAACCTCAACGGAGACTCAACCCACCTATGATGGAGGTAGTAAAGAAGGAGGTGCTGAAACTTCTTCAGGCAGGTGTGATCTATCCCATCTCTGACAGTCAATGGGTTAGTCCAACGCAGGTAGTACCAAAGAAGGGATGCATAACAGTGGTTGAGAACAAAGAGGGTGAGTTGGTCCCCACCAGAGTCCAATCAGGCTGGAGAGTTTGTATCGATTATCGCAAACTGAATGCGGTAACTCAAAAAGATCACTTTCCCTTACCTTTTATTGATCAGATGCTTGAACGGCTCACTGGTTGTCAATATTATTGCTTTTTAGATGGATATTCAGGGTACTTTCAGATAGCCATTGCACCATAGATCAAGAAAAGACGACATTCACTTCTCTGTTTGGCACTTTTGCATATCGCAGGATGCCTTTTAGCTTGTGCAACGTTACTAGGACATTCCAACGGTGTATGGTAAGTATTTTTTCTGAATATATAGAGCAATTCATTGAGGTTTTTATGGATGACTTTATTGTACATGGTGATAGTTTTGAGGCTTGCTTAAACCATTTGGCACTTGTGCTTAGAAGGTGTGTTGACACTAACTTAGTGCTCAATTCAGAAAAGTGTCACTTTATGGTTGATGAGGGCATTGTTTTAGGTCACATTGTCTCCCATAAAGGGATTGAGGTTGATAAAGCGAAGGTTGACATCATTCAATCATTGCCTTATCCTACTAATGTGCGTGACGTACGTTCCTTTTTAGGCCATGCAGGATTCTACCGCAGGTTCATTAAGGATTTCTCAAAGATCACCTTACCCTTGTGTGAGCTACTAAAGAAGGAGGTCACCTTTACTTTTGATGAGAAGTGCAGGACGGCGTTTGATGAGTTGAAGACTTGTCTTACTAGTGCACCGATTATACAAGCTCCAAATTGGTCCCAACCCTTCGAATTGGTGTGTGATGCTAGTGACTACGCCGTGAGAGCCCTGCTTGGACAAAAAGAGGGGAAGAGCTCTCATGTGATCTACTATGCATCTCTGACGTTGAATGGAGCCCAAAGGAACTACTCAACCACAGAGAAGGAACTTTTTGCTATAGTTTTTGCCCTTGAGAAATTTAGATCTTACTTGCTTGGTACAAAAGTTATTGTGTATACTGACCATGCAACGCTTCGTTACCTTTTGACGAAGAAAGACGCCAAGCCAAGATTGGTTAGATGGATCTTGCTCTTAAGCGAGTTTGACACCGAAATTAGAGAGAAAATGGGTGCCGAGAACCTTGTTGAAGATCATTTAAGTCGTATATTAAAGGGGAAGAATGGGCAAGAAGAGCAATCACCTATCATGGGGAGTTTCCATGACGAAGAATTGTTTGAAGTCTTCACCGTCTCCAGCCGCCTCGCGGCCGAGTCCTCGGAGAATCAGTTGCGCGCAATCGCCGGCCTCCCTACGGCTGACCCTGGCCGCCCCGCGACCTATGCAGATGCTGACATTGAACACCTTCTAAAGGTAAGCTCCATTCCCTGTCCTTGGTTCCCTAATTTGGTGAATTTTTTAGTATCGCATGAATTTCCGCCCAATTTTTCTAAGGCTCAAAAGGACAAGATACGCCATGATGCTCGCTTCTACATTTGGGATGATCCATACCTATGGAAGCATTGTGCAGATCAAGTGATACGTCGGTGTCTTCCCGAAGATGAGGTACTATATGTCCTTAATTTCTTTCACTCACATGAATGTGGTGGGCACTTTGGACCACAAAAGACAGCAAGAAAGGTACTTGATGCAGGGTTCTTTTGGTCACATATATTTCGTGATTCATATGCTTTCTGCAAATCCTGTGATCGATGTTAGAGAGTTGGGAATCTTTCTAAGAGGAATGAGATGCCACAAACTCGCATGATATTTTGTGAGATTTTTTATGTTTGGGGCATTGACTTCATGTGACCATTCCCTAATTCATTTGGAAACCTGTATATTTTATTTGCGGTGGACTACGTCTCCGAGTGGGTGGAGGCGAAGGCCACCAGGACTGATGATTAAAAAGTTGTTGCAGGTTTCCTAAAAGAGATATTCTCTAGATTTGGAGTGCCGAAAGCATTGATAAGTGATAAGGGGACCCATTTCGACAATAAGAGGGTAAGTGCACTATTAAAGAAATATCATGTTATGCAGAGGGTGTCTACTGCATACCATCCCTAGACTAATGGGCAAGCTGAGTTGTCTAACCATGAGATTAAGACAATCTTGGAGAAGACTGTTGCCCCAAACATGAAGAATTGGAGTGTAGGACTTGATGATGCTCTGTGGGCTTATCGAATGGCTTACAAGACTCCTATTGGGATGTCTCCATTTCGATTAGTCTATGGAGAGGCTTGCCATCTTCCTGTCGAGCTAGAATATAAGGCATACTGGGCGGTGAAACAATGCAACATACAAATTGATGAAGTTGGGAAGTTCAGGAAACTCCAGCTGTAGAAGTTGGAAGAGTTGAGATTGGATGCCCATGATAACTCTGTCACCTATAAGGAGAAGACTAAGGCATTTCACGATAAACATATATTGTGAAAGGACCTCAAAGTTTGAGACAAGGTCCTTCTATTCCAATCCCGCCTGCAACTCTTCCCAAGTAAGCTTCGCTCTAGATGGGCAGGGCCATATGTTATTACTAATGTCTTTTCTCGTGGTGTAGTAGAGCTACTCAATGAGAGGAATGGAGACATTTTCAAGGTAAATGGTCATAGAGTAAAGCCATATTATGAAAACTTTGTCAAAGAGGATGGTGATGAATTGGTTATGCATAAACCAAGCACTGAGGATCACTAGGGAGTCATGACGTCGAGCCTACGACATTAACTAAAGGCGCTGCTTGGGAGGTAACCCAAGTGATATGTGCGCGTAAATTGCCATATTTTCCATACACTTTTATGTCCATTTTGTCGATATTTGCATGTATATTGGTTAGGAAAGCATAGATTAGTGTAGTTTATGTGTATTTGCAAATGATAGAGGTCTACAAGAGTTTTTATGTTATTTCGCATAAATCGAGACAAATTTGGATCAATTAGGACAAGAGATGAAGAGGTGAAAAAGAACTCGATGTCTACTGAGGAGTCGAAATCGACCTAAAGACTTAACATCGAGTGAAAAAAAAATCGAGCGGAGGAACAACAAAGCGTGTCGACACAGAGAGGTCGATATCGAAATGAAGTGGTCGATATCGAGTGCCCTAAATCAAGTGAATTGATAGATTCTGAGTGCTAATCCGAGGTCGAGTATAAATGGATCGAGATAGAAAGAAGAGGTCGATATCGACATGTGCTGGTCGATATCGAGTGCTGCTACAGACAGATCCGACGCTGTTTTTTTATAGAATTCTATCCGAAGAGCTTATGTCTATCTAAAGTCGAGATCTTCTATCCATTATCATCAGACTTGTTATCCTTTATGGTGAATTTGATATGTACCTAAAGTGATTTAGTTATTTACTTTATTTAAGTTTTATCTTAGGAATAAAGATAGATTTTCTTATCCTTGGATAGCGAGGTTAGAGATCTATAAATAGAGGCCATTAGGACTGAGTTTATTCATTTAGAAATCATTGAATCCCAGAAAGAACAAGTCAATACAGTAGTTAGAGAGAGAGAGAGAGAGAGAGAGAGAGAGAGCCGAGTGGAGTTTGGAGGAAGCGAGAGCGGAGAATTGGCTTTGTTCGGTTGTACTCTTTCTTTTGCAATTTCAATTCAATGTAGTTTCTTTTCAATGATGATGATGTCTATAATGATGAGGTGTGAGTAGTTCCCTTACTTCTAGGGTCGGGGTGAGCCAGACGATAGCTATGTAAGTTTGTGCATCTAAGGTATGATTTTTATGCGATTCCGTCTTCTATCCTATGCATGATCCTTTCCGAGAGTTGAGGAAATTATTTATTTGCATTATTGAAGCGAAAGCCAATCATATTGTGAATTTTGATTAGTCATGAGATTCGATAGTAACTCTTAGGTTTTATGTGAGAGCCTCTAATCACCTAATAGTTGGTAACAAAAGTTATTTGACGGAAAGGCATTATATTTCATGAATTTGGCATAAATCTTATATGGTTATCGTTGTGGCATGAATCCCCGATCTTGCATTGGAAGCTTTTATGTTTATTGAAGTTATAAAAATCTGTGTTTTTATTCTGTCCACCCTTCCATCATCATTCTTACTTTCTTTGGACTCTTTTCCAACACCAAAGGTTACATTTTACAGTTTATGTTGAAGACTCAAAATCGTTTGCAGAGGTCGATATCAAGTAGCTGACCCGATATCGAGTGAACAACTCGACGTCGACTGTGTCTGTTTTGTCTTATGCAGGAATTTGCTGGAAATTGGCTGGAATTGTAGTCGATATCGACCAGTCTACTCGATATCGAGTGGTCTTCTGGAGTCGAAATTTGATCGTGATTGCAAGCTTAGAAAGCGCTGACATGCCTCCTCGTGGATTCGATCCTGAATTACCCTACCACTACATCGGGAGGGATTCTTGTATTGTATTTGCTTGGACCAGGGAGTTGGTTTGGTTTGATATTTTATATTTGATATTTTATTAGCGATCCCTCCCTCCTCGAACAAATTGGCGCCGTTGTCGGGGAGGCAATCAATCGCACCCTAAGCTTTATTCACGTTCTTTTTAAGTGCTGATTTTGCACGTTTCTGCGACGCTCTGATCGCAAACCTATCTTGGACAGTATAGACGAGCCCGAATGTTTTCTCCATCTTCGAAACAGGGCTATCAGAATCATGGCAGAGAACGAGACACATTCTCAAATTATAGAGCAATTGAGGAAGGAGATAGAGTACCATAATGCTACACTCGCCAATGAAAGGGCAGCCGCTGCCGCTGAGAGACCACGTGCTGACAGAGAGGAGAATGCACGTAGACAAGCCCAGGAGAGGCTCAATTAGTATCCACATACTGCAATGCAATACATGCATCCGCCGCTCCACGTTCCAGAATCTGCAATTCTTATTCCTCCCTCTAACTATGAGATGAAGATTAACTTCCTGTCTGAAATCAAACGAAATACTTTTGAAGGAAGAACTAATGAATGCCCATTGCAACATATTTCTACTTTTATGGATTTATGTGAGACTATTGCTGATGGTACAAATTAGAATATGTCCGACTAAAATCCTTTCGATGGTCTCTTGCAGGGAAGGCTTGATAATGGCTAGAAAGCTCGGCTCCACGATCACTGAGGACATGGGCAGAGGTGAAGGATGCGTTCCTAAACAAGTTCTTTCCTCCATCTAAAACAGTGATGATGCGGCAAAGACTTTTAAACAAAAGCCTGGTGAAACATTAGCACAAGCATGGGAGCGCTTTAATTATTTATTGAGATCATGCCCTACGCATGGGCAATTACCATATGTCAACCAAGAGATCTTCTACAACTCCCTTGATGCGTCGAATAAGGAGAGAATCAACTCTTACACCTCCTATCGGTACATTGAGCTTATATCGACGGAGGCATGGGATACAATTGAGAGGCTAGTCAACTTTGATAACACATATGGGACTGCTGCGGCCTATGACTCAAGGCCTGCCCCATCTATACCACTTTATGAGCCGCCAAAGGAGATTGATCCTAATGTGCAGCAACAATTCCACAATGATCAGACACGCCGCCTACAAAAGCAAGTTAGGTTCCTCTCAACCAATAAAACTTGTCAGGAATGTGGCTCAACAAGGCACAATACCATGTCTGCCCACATCTTGAGCAAATCAGCATGGCGGAACAACATGAGGAAGCTAAGTGGACGAGAGGCCCCTATGGAGGGGGCAATAAGCAATATTGGGGAGATAAAAGGTTCTATCAACCTCAAAATCAACAAAGGGATCCCCCACCTTATAGAGCACTAGGGCACCCTGAGCGCGAACCAAGGAAGGATGACCTGCAGATCATTCTTGCTAAGATGCGGAGGAACCACGCTGAGTTCAAACAAACCAACAACTCCGTCAATACTCAGCTACAAGGCATCAATTCTAGGCTCGGGGAGATTGACGTTTGGAACCCAAATGGGTAAATTGGCAGAACAAATTCCCAAACCGTCAGGATCGCTGCCTGGACCTATTGTGCCTAATCTTAAGGGAAAAACTACTGGACATATAGCAGCTATAAATCTAAGGAGTGGGCGTCAACTGTGAACGCCTGAGAAAAAAGCGGAGGAGAAAGCCACAGAAGAGACATCGATATCGACTAATCTATTCGATATCGACCATGGAGAAGTCGAAGTCGAGTCCCCTTTACTCGATGTTGACACAGAAGTTGAGATTCACTAGAAATCTATTCCTCCAATCGATATCGACCACCCTCTACTCGATGTCGACTCAACTCCAGCCGCAGGGAAGAAGAAGGTGTTGCCATTCCCTAAGAAAATTGTTAAAGACCCGGCGGAAAAGAAGTTTCAGCACTTTGTGAAGATGCTTTAACGGCTCAACGTTACAATTCCATTCACCGAAGCACTTCATGAGATGCCATCATATGTGAGGTTCCTTAAAGATATACTAGGTAAGAAGCGATCACTAGCTGAGATCGCAGAGGAGTATAACAGGTTGGAGCTACCGGAGAATAGAGCGGACACAAGTAGGTTTTCTATCGCTATAGGCTTAGGTCAATATCGCTTTAATGCTTTATGTGATTTAGGTGCTAGTGTTAGCATGATACCACTAACCATATGGCACAAGATAAAGATTGGTGCCCTAGATCCTATAGATGCTAAACTTTTTATGGCCAACTACACGGCGGTTATTCCAACAGGGATGGTGGATGATGTGCCAGTGCAAGTAGGTAAGTTCTTTGTCTCTGCTGATTTTCTAGTTGTTGATATGGTAGAGGACCCTGCTTGTCCCATTATTTTAGGAAGGCCATTCTTAGCAACCGTGGATGCAAACATAAGTGTGAGGAAAGGATTGCTCTCATTCACCATTAGCGATGAAGTGATAGAGCATGCCTTCAACAAAACGGTGAGGAAGAATGAAGGGCCTATGGAGGTAAAGTCAATCAAAGGTGTCTACATCACTTACGGGGAAGCAAAGGTAAGAAATATGACACCTGAGGAGCTTGAGAATAGGGCTATAGAAGCCCAAGTGAAGGAGATCATGGCAATCTTAAACAAAGGAGCCAAAAAGCCACTCGAAATCGACCCAGGTAAGTCGATATCGACTAACATTGTTCAAGATTCTGTGTCAGGTTTTAAGTATGGGGTCGACGTAGGAGAAGAGCACTTGAAATCGAGTACAGAGGTCGAAATCGACCAAAACCCTAAGCCAACGTCGACTGCACCAAAAGCTAAAGGAGGAAAAAGCAACTCGATATCGAGTACCACGGGTCGAAATTGAGTTGATCATGTCGAGCAGAAATCCTCCACATCGACAGAACCACCAGGAGCAGACTAGAGGTCGATATCGAGTGACAGTGATCGATATTGACTAGACTCGGAGAAAGGAAAGGAAAGCTCCGAGAAGGTAAGGCAAGGTACGAATTCCTCTTTTTCAATTTCAATTAAAGATTTATCTCTATTTGGAAGAGGTTTGCTTTGGTATGTGCGCTTGTGCAGGGTATCCAGTGATGATTCAAACAACTATGAAGTAGGAGATAAGGTGTATGTCTCCAAATCAAAAGATCATTGGTTCCCGGGTAGATTCAAAACAAAGAGGATGAGACCCTTTACGGTAAACCAGATCCATCCAGGTGGGATGCAACTGAGAGAGAAGAATGGAGTGTTATTTGAAGCCCATGCTACATGGGCTCTGCAGATGCCGCCATAGGAGCATAAAGGAAGACGTCGGCCTAGCGACTATAAGGTTTAGAGCTTGTAAAGACAATTAGTTTTTTGGTTTTGGACACTTTTGGTCTGTTTTTAAGACTTTATTGTTTGTTTTCGTTTACTTTTTATTTTCTAACGAGTTTCAAGAAAAAGAAGAAGCGCATAAGAGAGTTCAAAATCAAGTAAAATAGTCGATATCGACCAAACAGGTTGATTTAGAGGCGCTGTGGTCGACCTGAGATCACCCTGAAGCTTGGAATGGAGTGAAACCAGATCGATATCGACTGGTCCACCCGATATCGACTACCCTTGGAGACATCTTCGATTCATAATTTTTGTGAATTTTTAGTAAGTTTCTTTCTCAACCCTAGTTCTTATACAGTGAGGACACTGTAATCTTTAAGTATGGGGTGGGGGAAAGGCTTACTTGCATACTTTTAGTATTTTTTAGCATATTTTTAATAAAGTTACTTTAGATATCTTTATCTTTAAGCATTTTTTATTTATTTTATACCGAATATTTACTTTTAGAAACCCCTCCCATAAAAAAATCTAGAAGAAAAAGAAAAAAAGTGTCATGGAAGCTTTTATTGAACTCGACGGTGCAATTTTTTAGAGAAAACCATGAAAGAGAGGTAAAATTTAAAGTGGCTTTTGACATATGCATGATAAGATGATGGAGGACTTTATAATTTCCATACATGTGCTCAATTTCATATCCTAGCCTTACCTATGCATATTTGCAATTACACAAACCATATATGAGCCTTTCATGATTATTGCTCCACATATATTACATATTGCCCATTTTTATACCTTACACCCTATTCGGGGACTATGTTGAGAATGGAAGTCATCTTTGGAGTTGTTATATGAAGTTAGTGCATATTCTTGAAGTTGTTGGCAGGAATGAAAGAAATTTTAAATTATGGAAAATTTAATGAGTGAGAAAAAATCCGATCACCTCAAGAGATAAAGGTAGGTCGACCCTGCTCGTTAAGATGTTAGTTCAGCGAGATGGGACAAAAGGTGAGGAGTCTGAAGTACTAAGTATCCGGGGCCATTCATGACACCCATGTTTGCAACTCGCGAGAAGGCAGTGCTAAGGTTAGAGAGGTAAAAGTATTATAGTGAAAAAAGCATTGAGGGAAGAGCGAAAGGTGAGAAATATGATGAAGAAGGAATGTGGAATGAATTTTGGAGAGAAAGTTTATTTCCCCGGATTTAACACCACATGGCCAAAAATTAGACCACCTTTAGCCTTTTACCAATCTACTTCTCATAAGCTTGCAAAAGTCCTCTTGATTATTAATGCTACGTTGCTTGAAATGGTTTTCATGCATATAACCCTCCTTTTGTGAGTACGATGTTGCTTTTATTCACAGGCATGGAATTGTTGACAATAGTACCTTCTCGAGGATGGCAATTGAGTGTAGGGACATATACCAATGAATCTATGATGTTGAGGGTTTATTTTCTTCCCCTTAATGACCGTCAAAAAAGTATTGCTTGGGGACAAGCAAGCTTAAGTATGGGGTATTTGATGTGCGCGCAAATTGTCATATTTTTCATACACTTTTATGTCCATTTTGTCGATATTTGCATGTATATTGGTTTCGAAAGCATAAGATTATTGTAGTTTATGTTTATTTACAAATTATAGAGGTCTACACGAGTTTTTATGTTATTTCACAAAAATCGAGACAATTTTGGATCAATTTGGACAAGAGATGAAGAGCTGAAAAAGAACTCAAAGTCTACTGAGGAGTCCAAATCGACCTAAAGACTCGACATCAAGTGAAAAAGAACACCAGAAATCTAGCAAAGGAAGAACAGAGCATGTCGACATAGAGAGGTCAATATCGACATAAAGTGATCGATATCGAGTGCCGTAAATCAAGTGAATTGATAGATTCCGAGTAATAATCCGCGGTCGAGTAGAAATAGCTCGAGATAGAAAGAAGAGGTCGATATCGACATGTGCTGGTCAATATCGAGTGCTGCTACAGACAGATCCAACGTTGTTTTTGATAGAATTCTATTCGAAGAGCTTACGTCAATCTAAAGTCGAGATCTTCTATCCATTACCATCAGACTTGTTATCCTTTATGGTGAATTTGATATTTACCTAAAGTGATTTAGTTATTTACTTTATTTAAGTTTTATCTTAGGAATAAAGATAGATTTTCTTATCCTTGGATAGCAAGGTTGGAGATCTATAATTAGAAGCCATTAGGGATGAGTTTATTCATTCAGAAATCATTGAATCCCAGAAAGAACAAGTCAATACAGTAGTTAAAGAGAGAGAGAGAGCCGAGTGGAGTTGGGAGGAAGCGAGAGCGGAGAATTGGCTTTGTTCGGTTGCACTCTTTATTTTGCAATTTCAATTCAAAGTAGTTTCATTTCAATGATGATGATGTCTATGATGATGAGGTTTGAATAGTTTTTCTTACTTCTAGGGTCGGGGTGAGCCCGACGATAGCTATTTATGTTTGTGCATCAAAGGTATGAATTTTATGTGATTCCGTCTTCTATACTATGCATGATCCTTTGCAAGAGTTGAGGAAATTCTTTATTTGCATTATTTAAGCGAAAGCCAATCATATTGTGAATTTGGATTAGTTATAAAATTGGATAGTAACTCTTAGGTTTTATGCGAGAGCCTGTAATCACCTAATAATTGGTAACAAATGTTATTTGACGGAAAGGCATCATATTTCATGAATTTAGCATAAATCTTATATGGTTATCGTTGTGGCATGAATCCCCGATCTTGGAAGCTTTTGAGTTTATTGAAGTTATAAAAATTTGTGTTTTTATTCTGTCCACCCTTCCATCATCATTCTTACTTTCTTCGGACTCTTTTCCGACACCAAAGGTTACATTTTACAGTTTCTATTGAAGACTCGAAATCGACTACAGAGGTCGATATCGAGTAGCTGACCCGATATCGAGTGAACAACTCGACATCGACTGTGTCTGTTTTGTCATCTGCAGCAATTTACTGGAAATCGCCTGGAACTGTAGTCAATATCGACCAGTCTACTCGATATTGAGTGGTCTTCTAGAGTCGAAATTTAATCGTGATTGCAAGCTTAGGAAGCGCTGACATACCTCCTCGTGGATTCGATCCTGAATTACCATACCACTACATCGGGAGGGATTCTTGTATTTTATTTGCTTGGACAAGGGAGTTGGTTTGGTTTGATATTTTATATTTGATATTTTATTAGCGATCCCTCCCTCCGTGAACACCAAGGTAAATAGTTTAGATATTATTTTCTTATTACATTAAGTTATTTTTAGTTTAGTTTTGGTTGGTTGGGCATACTAACCCCGTAGGATAAAAAGAAGAGGAGATGATGAGAAAAGGGGTAGGCTGCCCCTTTACCAGCCTGGCCGCCCCGCAGTTGCGTCAGTCAGGGAAATTTTCTTCGCGATCGTCGGCCTCCCCGTCGCCCTGTATGCCGCCCCGCGGCCCCTGACGGAAGATAAAAAAAATTTGCGGACCCGTGTGGGCCCCCACTTTCTACACCCCTTTAACCCTATCCACTTCTTTATCCTCATCTATCCCTATCAAAACCGCCTCACACCTCATTATCTTCATCTATCTCTTTCTTCTTCAACCTCCATAAAAAAACCCAAAAACCTCCATTAAAGCTCTCTCCCTCAAAGCTTTCAACCCTCACAAAAAATCATGCCTTTCTCACAAATCTTCCATTATACACCTTCATCCTTCACAAACACCGCACATATTCTTTTATTCCTCCCAGATCTACATAGAAACCACCCTATTATAAGGATCTTCAAGGTTTTTGGGAGAAATCCACCACAGAGGGAGGAGTTGGAGACGTCGGAGACTAGATCCGACGTCGGAGTTTCAGATCCGGCGGTTTTCCCAGGTGGTCCCATCGCCAGCCCAGCTGCCCCATGGCCACGTCGCCAGCCCAGCCGCCGCGCGGCCACCCCTGTCGCTGGTCGCCCCGTCGCCACCCTAGGCTGCCCCGCGGCCACTGCAAAAACTGATCATTCGTGGGTCTTCTTGATTCAAACTCTTCTTGGGTTAATTCCTTAGCTTTAATTAAATATGTTGAGGCCCCATGGGATGAGTAGGAGTGAGAAAGAGAAGTGGAATGCGCTGAACACCTGTAATTTCTTTCAAACCCAGTTTTTTCACGAACCTACACTTAGGACACCCTGCACTACGGCTGATCCACAAGGTTCTAGCCAACACTTTCCTTGTCCAGGCTGAGGTCAACAAGATCTCACTTAGTGAAATGTCATATTTATGGTGTTTGACGCCGGAGAGCCCAGTGGTCCCAAGTGGGGTGAATTTGTTCCTCTTCAACTGCAGGGACATCGTCGACAAGCGCAAGACGGCGACGATTAGCTTGGGGGGTCTCATCACTCTCATAGCACGAGATTGTATCGATTTGAGCGTTGTCCCTGATGTTATGCATGGGGCATTTGTGTATGATGAGGCCCAGCCGAAGAAAGCTGGCCATTTGGAGGGGAGGTCGCCGTTATGGATCTAGAGGACATGCCATCTTGGGGCAATTCAGCTAAGATTACCCCGGCCACTTCCTTTTGCTCCTACTACAGACGATTGTTTTATGGGAAATGAGGTTGATGATGATGAGGATGAGGATGATGAGGATGATATGGCTCAGGACGATGATGGTGGGGCTCCTAAGGTTCAGACGGATGTAGGAGGTGGGGGTGTTGGACCTTATGGCACAGCTGGAATAGGTGCTGGTCCAGGTTATTATGAGCTTGAGCAGAGGATGATGGCAATGTCACTTCAACAGGATACCATGTGGGAGCATCAGCAGTAGATGGCTCTCTGCCAGGATACTATGTGGGAGCATCAGCAGATGATCTCTCGTCGTCAGGACACTATCTGGGATCACCAGCAGTAGCTGTATGTTGACATTGGAGACATTCGTCGGGATGTTCGTGGACTGACTACTAGCCTTCCAGATATTTGTGAGAGCTAGGCATAGATGCAGCGCTTACAGGAGCAGATGCTACAGAGACAGGAGGCTGCATGTGAGGCTCAGGAGCTGCAGAGATAGAGAAAGGAGGAGTTCTTTCTGTTTGCCTACCCTCAGTTCCCACCTTACCCGCCACAACCACCTCAACAGTGAGCATGTTAGTTTTTCTTTTTCGTTTTCTTTTCCCTTTCAGTTTATTTTGTTGTTTTCGCCATTGAGGACAATGTCAGAATTAACTGTGGGGGGAAGACTTGCATGACATGTTAAGTTTGTATTTTATCTTTATGTTTGCATTTTGACTTTATATTTCATGTTTAAATATTTAAATTGTTGTTAGTTTATGTTATTTCCAAAAAAAAATCCGATAATTATATTATTTATGTAATTGTATTTATGCATTAGCTAGGATTAGGTCTTATTTTCCCATATGGATCCCACTTGTCCTCTAATTTCTCAATTGAAACATATGCCCCATGATGTGCTTGGATTGTTGAAACCTTTCATACACTAGTAGAAATTCGGGATTTTACCTTATGATCTATTACCCCGGATCTCGTAACTGTGGGGTGTAATGGCCTAATTAGCAAGTTCTCTTTCATTTTTTAATACAAAAATAAATATACCCCGGATTATATAAAAACATATATGGGGTATAAGAGGTGGGGTATTAATTAAATCATATCTTATACCCTGGGCGTTTTTTTACCAATATCCGGGGTATATACGCATTTACTCCAAAAAAATGAATTATATACCCCGGACGTTTTTTTTATAAATATCCGGGGTATATATGTTACTCTTTTACCCCACATTATATATATACCATAGAAATTCCAGGGTATAAAAAGTAATTAAAGCAACTTTGTTTGTTTATTTTTTATTTTTATTTTATGAAATAAAATACTGTCATTACAAGGAAGCTGGGCGTACGGGCGATCGTGTTCTTCACGCTTGCCCTCCTCAGTCCTCACCTCCAGTCACGTACGGCACGCAATGGCCCTCTCCTGACCGGCGACTCCGACACCTCCAGCCGGCGACTCCGACACCTCCAGCCGGTGACTCCGAATCCTTGACTCCAGCCGCACAGTCCGCACAATCCTCGACTCTTTGTAGGCCTTTGAAAGACATTTCTAGGTTATTCTACTATTCACCTTATGCACTTTAGAGAATTATTGAGATAACGTTTGAGCATGAGCAACTAAACTCTCAAGGTTTTTCCTACAGTTTGGATCTTTGATTGTTGAATTATGACTTTCTTAATCTAGTTCTTATTCCTATTCGAATGTTTTCACTTCTTTGTGCTTAATTCTTTGAATGTGTTTTATTCTCTCTGGCCTGATCAACTAGTTCGAGTAGATTCATTCAATTGCTGGGGTTTTATAGATTCCTCGTAGCGAACCTTAACCTAAGTGGCAATCATATCCCTTTAGGACTCGTAGGACTAATTGGATGTGTAGGAAGTTGAATATATGTTGAATATCGACTCGTAGCTTAATATTGCATATACCTTGGTTAATTCATAGTCTTAATGCTATCTCTAGGTTAAATCTTAACCGTGTTGGGGTTATTTAGAGATAAGAATTACTAGGACTCGTAGGACTAGTAATTTACCTAAGATCTGCACAAGGACATTGGTAGGAAAAGACAAGAACTAGAGGATGAAACAAGGATCAAATTCACCAATTGAAGTGACAAATGATAGGTGAACCTAATTCTCTCCATTGCATTTTACAACCCCCTCTATTCCGTTTGCCTGCATCTGCTTTGATAAAAGGCAGATATTTCCATCACCAAACTCTCTTTTGTTGTTACTGGCGATTGAATTGATACTTGAAGTTATTAGATTTCCCTGTGGATCAGCCTCCTTCTTACCAACTATACTAGTTGTGAGTTTGAGTATTCTTTGGCAGGAACAACGGTAGGTTTTCCTCTTGTCATCTGGCTTCACTCTCAACCGATGGTAACCAGATCTTAGATCAATCTTCGAAAATACTACTGCTCCCTGAAGCTGGTCAAGCAGATCATCGATCGTTGGAAGCAGGTAATGGTTCTTCACCGTCGCTCGGTTCAGCTCCCGGTAGTCTATACACAACCTTAACGAGCCATCTTTCTTCTTTACAAACAGAACAAGTGCTCCCCAAGGTGAAGCAATCGGCCGAATATAACCATTCTCGGCTAGTTCCTCCAACTAAGCCTTCAGCTCCGCCATCTCCGTCGGGGCCATGCGGTAAAGAACTCGAGATATGGGCATGGTGCTCAGCTCCAATTCAAGCGCAAAATTGACCTCTCTCTACGAAGGAAGTCCGGGTAACTCCTCAGGAAACACATTTGAGAAGACTTTGACGATAGGCACGTTAGACATGTTGGGTCGCTCCCAATCCACCTCTAAAGCGTAACACCAATACCTGATGCAACCCTAGTCTAGAAGTTTTGTGGCTATGACTGCGCTGATGAGCACCCCATTCCTCTTGGGGTTGCTCCCCCAAACCTGGTGCTCAGTCCCGTCATCTGCCAAGATTGATACTGTCCTCATCCTCAGGTTGATAATCGCCCCATAGCGGTCCATGAAATCCATGCCAAAATGAGGTCCTCGAGTCTAAACGGGATCACGATCAAGTCGACGGGCCACTCACGCTCACCTATACAGATGAGGCACCCTAAGATCTCTCGACTCGTCCTAATCTTGGCCCCATCCGGTAGACCAATAGTAAGGGGTAAGCCACTCGTGCAACTCAGGCTTAGCCTCGCAACGTACGCCTTTGGTATGAAGCAGTGTGTAGCAATAGTGTCAAAACAATATAGCCAAGCGCTCATCATGGAACAAGATCATACATGCGAAAGTAGAAGTTGAGCGGTCTTCAGCACTCATTTGGAACACACGGGGTGGTGGGGGTAATGCTTGTCCCCGGCCTCTCGAACTATGTCCATGCTGAAACCCAGACCCAGACGGTCCTGTTGATGATGATCCTCTACCCTGATCTAGCCCTCAAGGCCCTCTACCTCACGTCCAAAACCTCCTAGACCTCTACCTTCTTTACATCTGCCTCACCCTCTAGTAACAACATCTCCTTGCCCCTAACTCTGGGGATATATCAGAAGTGGCAGAGAGGAGCCGCGGGGAGTCTTAGTGGTTGTGCGGGCGATGAAGCTCTCCCACTCTTGGGACAACGGGCAGATCTGTGTCCCATAGTGCTGCAAGTAAAGAAAATAGTCGAATGGTTAGGGCAAGAAGCTACGTAATGACCTCTCTCAAAGCATCCATGACAGGTAATACTCCTCACTCGCACATCTCCTTCAAAAGTTAAAACAGGTTGCGGGGATACTCTCGGTGTAACACCGTGATATCCTCTTTTGAATCCTCATCCATATCCTCCTCTCCTAGGTCTATCGTCTCCTCGACCATCTAATGGTCTCGCACTCTTCGCCTCAGGGCGAGAAGTGGAATATGCAGTCTCAGACAAAATCCTCTACTGATCATAGAGCAGGATGACCTCCAAGAATCTCTCAAAGCTGACAGCTCCAAAAGCTAGACACGTGTAGGATTACGAAGGGCGGCAACCTCATCGACAACATACGGATGCGGCTCTCATTTGATGGGCACAAGTAAGCACAGTATACCAGCTTCTTCTTGAACTAGCGGATGACATATGGAAGCTGATCGGTCATAAGAGCCATGCAAAACTGACACCCCTCATGCCGTTTCCATCCCAGGAGGCCAGTAGTCTCTCAGCATCATGGCTCTAAAAGCATTGTATGTGTACTCAGCTCGGTCCAGCTTGTATATGCACTAGCGGTTGAATGCATCCTTCCACAGAAGACATGCGGTGAGTCTCTATCTCTCAAAAGTGAGAACAACAACGTGGTCAAACATCCCATCCATCTCACGGAACAACCTCTCGACATCGTCACCGACCTCTCCACCAAATATCAGCAGACGGCACTAGGCTAGTGTCTTAAACCAGTCAATACGCTTCTCGGGGCATGTATCAGCTACGGGCTTGACTGGCTGGTAGGCAGGAACATCTGGCGTCGGTGCGGTAGATCGAGCCCCTCCTCGTAGCTCACTCAGAATGTCATGAAGTATTGCCTCTAACTATCTGATAGCAGTTTCGGGTGGAACTGGAGCTTTGTCATCGGCCGGCGGTGGCAAAGCCTGCTTCTCAGATTGATCATCAACAACTCTATCCTCGATGTGATTATCAGCAACTCACTCCTTAGTGCGATCAATAGCGACACGGTGTGGGGGACATCCTCTGTCATGACATGCTCTACCCCCACACCCTATTGACCCTCGTCGTGTGCGTAGCATAATTACTGCATGGGGGGACGGGGTTAAGTTCAACACTAAGCATAGAAGCACTCAATGAATTTAATATGATCCCCTTCGACGAGGATCACCCTCGGGCCCAATTTATATAAGCATAGAGATGATCTATGCTGTCATGCGAATGACAGCTGACCGGAGAGGGCAAATACCTCTCGGCCTCCTAACCTAGCTACTCCAACCTCCTTGGCATACTCCTTGGAGTCTTCTAGGCCCATCTGTAAATCGAAAGCTAGTATTTTGCCTACCGGTCCCCAATTTCTGCATCCTTAAGTGTTGGTCTATCGCTTTGGTCTCTACCCACGAGTTTGCTTCCTATTTGGGTGAGTCGAGGGTTAGGTCGAATTAAATCATTTTTCGCTTTTGAAATCCCTTTTTCAAACTATTTGAAATCGTAGAGCGGTTTTCAAAAATCCTTCAATCTACACTTGGATTGCAAAAACCTAGGCTCTGATACCACCTTTGTAACGGCTCGGGCTTATGATGCCCGAGTTAGGTTTCGAGGGTTGAAACCCCTCGTGGGATCTTTCTTTCCAAGTATAGGTTGAACTTTGAAACCCAAATGATTAGTATTTTTAAAGTGGGATTTCGTACTCAAATCTCGTAAGGCCCGTTGGAGACCTAGGGTAAAACCCATATACATGTCCTAAGACCTTATTCGTGAAAAACATTTCGGCATTCAAACCAAGTAGTCTAAAACCAAATACATCGGGGTGCCACGGCAAAGCCGGTTCAAAACCAAATCCAAGTATGGTAAATCTCAAAAGTGATCACAGTCGGATGAAATCAGAGTCTTAGAGCTCTCTCACTCTCTGCCATGCAAATTGTCCCGTGATCATAGAGTCAATCATCATCACACACACATATCACATACCTAAAAAAGTTTAAGGGGGCATAGGATCAGATCGTTGCCCGCACTTGGCTGGTCCCCACATATAAGCACACATATACACTATACCTAATATCATGCTTCTAATGCAGGACAGGAATATTAACATACAAGCCTCCTCGCAATTATACCAAGTGGTATATCCTTCTCCTACCACCACCCTCCTTCCTGAGGATGGAGACTGGACAACTTGAGAATGCATTTCATTTCCAATTCATTTATATAATCATTATGCTCATAATCATTATCATGCTCATATAGGTGTCATAAATAAAAGTGTTACTCATGACTCGAATGACTCAAGATAAGACCCGATGGGACTGGGCTATCCTATGACCCTAGCAATGACTCTACATAACTTTATAGATAACGACCGCTCTATTTACATACGCATACAAAGTAAGGATGCTAAGTCATTCATGCAATCCTAGCATGATACTACAGGGCAAGCTATTATGATATGAAGTGCCTAGTATATCATGCACACATAAGCATGGAGGTTTTCTGATCATTCTCAGTAAGCTACGAAGAAACTTACCTGGCTAGCAGAGTAGCAAAATAGTAGACCATGTACACATCAATCATAATCATGGGGTATCACCTAGATGTATAACGAATGTATAATGAACCTACTCCTATAGTTATTCTACCACACATGTATCACACACAACACACAAAAAGATAGATAGGCACTCGCCACCGTAAAAGGCACCGTGCTCGCGAGAGGGGAGTTTCACCCCTGCAAAAGACCTAGCGCTCGCGGAAGCTACTTCTGTGGTCGCGAAGCTGGGGAGCCTCAAGGGTCCCCCTGAGATCCCACTCATCGCGGAGAAAGGGGTCACTCGCCATGGCGAGACAGAAGCCTTAGGATTCTAGTCTGACTCGCGGCCATGAGTTCTTAGTCGCGGCGACGAGCATGGGCTAGATCTTGGTTTTTAGCCTCGTTCAAACATTGATTGTTGTTGTTAGACTTCCCCACTTTTCCAGACTCTTACCCCAACCCACAGACATGTAATAAACACCTTGACAAGTGAGAAATGAGAGAAAGAGGGATCGCTCACCGAAACATCTTCTTTCTTCTTCAGTTTGGCTCGGGAGGTGATTTCCGAGCTTGTTCCAACTGAATCTCCTCATTGGGGTGGCTGGGAAGTTAGTAGAGGGGTTAAAGGAGAGAACTTTGGAGGTTTGGAGGTGAAAGGAAAAGGAAGAGAGCTTCTTACCCTTCTAGAACAAAAAATAGACGGGAGAGACTCTAAGGCTTTATTCTTGATCTTTCGGGGCTGTTGGGTGACTCCAATGGAACTTGTGGACTTCGAGAGAGGATGAGAGAGCTGCTGGAAGTGATAGCTCACTAGATGGAGGAGAGGAAGAGTGATGGGTGGTGGTGGTAGCTTGTGGCAATAGGGAGAAAGAGAGAGAGAGAGAGTGGCGGTGGTGGTGGTGTGGTGGTGGCAAGGTGGCCGGAGGGGTGGTCGAAGGTGGGGCTGGTGGTGGTTGTTGGGGCAGCAATGGAAGAGAGGGAAAGAGAGATGAGAGTGAATGTGTTTTAGGGTTTATGTTTCTCAAGTTTCCAGATAATGTTTTTGTGTTTTATGGAGGAGAGAGTACACCAAAATCATATTTTAAATGGAGATGGGGCTGATTTGATGGGGTGGATTGATAAGACAGGACTGCGCTAGGATGGACCATTGCTGACATCAAAGGAAATAGTCCAACACTTTGTATGCATCGCATACTAATGGAGGATGATGCAAAGCCATCAATACAACCTCAAAGACGATTAAATCGGCCAATGATAGACATAGTGAAGAACGAAGTCCTGAAGCTTCTGTAAGCTGGTATGATTTACCCTATTTTTGTCAGTTAATGGGTCAGTCCTACACAGGTAGTCCCTAAAAAGGGAGGGATCACAGTCTCTGAAAATCAAGATTGTGAAATGGTGCCTTTCAGGATACAGACAGGGGGAGAGTTTGCATTCACTACCATAAACTGAACGTTGCAACACGTAAGGACCATTTCTCTCTACCTATTATTGATCAAATGCTTAAGCACCTTGCTGGACGCTCTTTCTATTGTTTCCTAGATGGATATTCTGGATATTTTTATATTCTCGTTGCTCTTGAGGACCAGAAGAAGACCACTTTTACATGCCCTTTTGGTACTTTTGCTTATAGCAGGATGCCTTTTGGATTAAGTAATGCTCCTAGCACTTTCCTAAGATGCATGATGAGCTAGCATTTTCTCTCAGTATGTTGAGCATTTCAGTGAGGTCTTTATGGATGACTTTTCTGTTCATGGGAATGATATTGATTCTTGTTTACAGCATTTGTCCTTAGTTTTAAAAAGGTGTGTTGAGACTAATTTGGTTCTAAACTCTGAAAAATGCAATTTCATGGTTGAACACAGGCTTGTCCTTGGACACATTGTGTCTAAGAAGGGCATTGAAGTGGATAAAGCAAAGATTGATCTTATTCAATCTTTGCCATATCCCACTAATATGCGAGAAATTCGCTCTTTCTTAGGCCATGCAGGTTTCTACCGCAGGTTTATGAAAGATTTCTCGACGATCACATCACCCTTATGTGAACTTCTTAAAAAGGATGCATCCTTTGTGTTTGATGAAAATTGCAAGAAAGCCTTTCATGAGTTGAGAAATCCATTTACATCAGCGCCTATTATTCAAGCTCCATTTTAGACGTTACCTTTCTAGTTGATGTGTGATGCTAGTGATTATGTCGTGGGTACTGTTTTGGGGAAAAAGGTTGATAAGGCTTCCCATGTAATATATTATGATTCAATGATGTTGAACATGACTCAAAGGAACTACACAACTATGGAGAAGGAACTCCTCACCGTGGTGTTTTCTCTTGAGAATTTCCGTCCTTACTTACTAGGTGCAAAAGTGGTGGTTTATAGGGACCATGCCGCACTTCGCTATTTGATGACAAAGAAGGATACCATGTCCAGGCTAATCAGATGGATCTTGTTGTTGAGTGAGTTCAATCGGGAGATAAGAGACAAGAAAAGGGTAGAGAATCTAGTGGTAGACCATGATGTACATATTTGTACCTTTGTTTATTGCATCTTTTGACTTCATATTTCATTCGATTTCCAAAGAAAAGTTTCAAAAGTATATAAACTTGTGTAAGAATGAGCTAAAGTATAAGAAATAGAGTCTGCACGAGTTTTGAGCTAACCATGCAGGAATTCGATGAAATCGGAGTCAAAACGAACAAGCCAAGTGAAGCTGAGAAGAGGTCGATATCGACAGGAGACATCGATATCGATATCGACCCTAGATTTTGACACGACTTCTGAGCATCGAGATAGGCCACACAGACCGGACAAGAAAGCCTCGATATCGACATACATGCATCGATATCGACCATCGTCATAGACATCGACCGGAGCTGGACAAGTCGAGCAGAAACTCAAGCATCGATATCGACCTCTGGTGTCGATATCGACCCTACCTCGACAGAAGATAAATCCGATTTTGAGACTCGGATTGTGAAGTCTATCATCAAAGCCATGAGTTATCACGTTCTTTTAGATATTAGCAGCTGTTTATTATCTTTTCCTTTAAGTTTTTATCAAAAATAAAAGACTTATCCTAATTGTTCGGATAGAGTTCATAGTTTAGATAGGAGTTACAATCCTCGGATAGCGAGGATTAGTAGCCTATAAATAAATCCCTAGGGGCTGATTTGTTAGATCATCCAAGGCAAGAAGCAAGACAAAGACAATAGACAATAGATAGTTAGAGTTTTTGAGCTTTAAAGTTTCAAGCGCTTACGATAGTTGGCGTTGAGATTGTAAAGATTCGAAAATTTTCCATTTATGCAAGTTATTTCAATTCAAGACATGTCTACAATCAACATGAGTGAGTAGTCGCCCTTTCTTCTAGGGTTGGGTGAGCCCGACGATAGCCATGACGGTAAGGTAAGTACGTCACTAAAGAATGTATCTTTTATCTCCCTCTACCTTGTGCTTCATCTTTAAATGCGAATTTAAGGAACTCATGTTGTAAAACTTGGGTAGTAATTAGGGTTTCTATTCGAAAGATTATAAACTAAATTATGATAAAGGTAGACACAAATTAGGTTAAGTAATTGAAAAATCTCTTTTCCTATTTGTCGGTTTAGGTGAAAGCCTTTTCCTTTATGATGAAAGCATGCATCTTTAGTTGATTCTGACTTCTTCTATCATGGTTGTCGTCGCGGTAATCCTTGGCTTTGGAAGACTTTTCCTTTATTAAGTTTACATTCAAATTTGCCCATCGTTCGTTGAGTCATCGAAAAACCCAACACCCTTGCTTATTTCTGATCATTGCTTCCTTCCCATTCTTAATTCTTCGGCCTTTTCTTTGCCGACAAAACAACTAACTCACTGGAGGAAGACATCGATATCGATAACAGAGGTCGATATCGACCAAATTGATAGATCGACGGTTTTCTGAGTCGATCTCGAGACTCCTGGGAAACTTCTGCAAGCATCGATATCGACCCCCTTGTGTCGAAATCGACCCTTCTGTATCGACTGGCAGTCTTCTGAGCCAGTCGATCTCGTGGACTGACATCGATATCGACCCCTACCAGTCGATATCGACCACTTGTTTTTGTTTCTGCAGGTCTTCTATTGCAGAGAACATCGACAGCCGAGGTCGACATCGAGGCCCAAGGTCGAAATCGAGGCTTCTGGTCGACGCAGACGTGAAATTTCCAACGCTACTAGGATCCCGCTGACACGCCTCCTCGTGGATCGATCCTGACTACCCTTCCACTACAACGGGAGGAAGTCTTGTAATTATTTGCTTAGGCTAGGAGTCAGTTTACATTTATTTACATCTTCATTATTTGTAATTTGAGAACTCGACTTACCTCCTTAACAAATTGGCGCCGTTGCCGGGAAGGCAATCAATCGCACCCTAGTAGTCTCTCTCACGTCTCTACCTAGTTTGATTTTGCAGGTGTATGCGACACGCTGATCGCCCACCAGAATTTGAAGGAGTAGACGACCCTGAGCGTTATTTCCATCCAAGGGCCCGAGCTCAAAGAATCATGGCGGATAACGCGAACCAGGCTGAACTTATTGAGCAACTAAGGAAGCAGGTTGACGACCTAACGACTAGAGAGGCGGCACTTAAGGAGCGTGCGGATAGGGAGGAGGAAGGCCGGAGGCAAATAGAAGCCCAAATCAATGCCCTACCTATGAATGCAAAGCAATATATGCACCCCGCTCTCACTGTGCCTGAATCGGCAATTCTTATCCCTGCCTCTAATTTTGAAATAAAACCTAACTTCCTAACTGAGAATAGAAGGCACCAATATGAAGGAAAACCTAACGAATGCCCTATGGCACATATTTCAACCTTCTTAGACCTTTGTGATACTATTGCTGATGGACGAAGTCTTGAATATGTCCAACTAAAAGCCTTTCGATGGTCTCTTACAGGAAAAGCATTACAATGGTTGGAAAGCTTAGCCCCAAGATCGCTCCGCACCTGGAATGAAGTCAAGGACGCGTTCCTCAACAAGGTCTTTCCTCCATCTAAGACGGCGTTGATCCGACAGAAAATCACAGCTTTCAAACAAAAGCCTGGTGAGGCTCTGGCGACTGTTTGGGAAAGGTTTAAGGACCTACTACGATCATGCCCGACACATGGCCAACCACCGTACGTAATTCAGGAGATCATATACAATGCTCTTGAAGCTGCAACTAAGAAGATGATCAACACTTACACCTCCTATGGCTACCTTGAACTCGCTCCACAAGAGGCTTGGGAAACCATAGAAGGTTGGTGGAGTTCGACAACACATATGGGACTCTTGAGGCTTCTGACACACCATCATCGTCGAGGCCCGCCCCATCTATGCCCTTATATGAACCCTCCAATGTAATCGATCCGGACGTAAAGGAGCAATTCCATAGTGATCAACTTCGAAAGCTCCAAAAGCAAGTAAGGTTCCTTTCGGCGAACCAAGATTGCATTGAATGCGGATCGCAGCGGCACACCACCGTCGAGTGCCCCCATGCTGAACAAGTACACCTAGCGGAGACTCACCAAGAGGCGCGCTACATGAGGGGTCCCAATCACCAATATTGGGGAGACCAAAGGTTCCATCAACCACAAAGGAACCCGGTTAACCCTAGGGACCCTCCGCCTCATAGAGCTCCTGGGCACCCAGAGAGAGACCAAAAGAAGGATGATCTTCAACTAGTACTGGATGAAATCAGGCGGAATCAGGCTAAGAATGATCATTCCAACAATGCCATCCATTCTCAACTCAATCACCTTACCACAAGGATTGGGGAGATGGACATAAGGAAAAAGAACGTAGAGACCCAATTGGGTCAATTGGCGGCACAAATCCCTAGGCCGTCTGGAACACTCCCTGGGCAACCCACTACCAATCCTAAGGGACAATCCGGGACGTGCCATGTCGCAGCCATGCAATTGAGGAGTGGCACCAAAGTACACAAGCCACGGACGGAAAAGGAGGAGAAAGCAGACCCAGTCGACATCGACAGACCAGTCGATGTCGACCCAGAGGTCGATATCGACCACTATGTCGACCCCCTGGTCGATGTCGATTGCACTGCAGAACCTGAAAAATCACAGCAGAGGTCGAAATCGACCCTACCAGTCGATATCGACCCAACTCCAGTCGACATCGATGTTCAACAGGCCCCTCCGAGCTCCATTTTGGCCCCTACACCAAAGAAGACGTTGCCATTCCCTTCCAAAGCATTGGAGGATCCCACCAAAGGTAAGTTTAGGCGCTTCATAAAGATACTTCAACGACATAATGTTACTATCCCTCTTACAGAAGCCCTAAGCGAGATGCCTGCCTATGTGCGATTCCTCAAAGACATCCTGAGCAAGAAGAGATCCATAGCAGAGATCGCAGAGGAGTGCTCGAAGATGGACTTCCCTGAGAAGAAGAGTGATCCAGGGAAGTTTGCAATCATCGTGGGACTTGGCCAACATCGTTATAAAGCCCTATGTGACCTAGGGGCAAGTGTAAGTCTCATGCCTCTTTCAATTTGGCAAAAGGTGAACATTGGCGCACTTGAACCTGTGGACATGAAACTCTATATGGCTGACAACTCATTCGTCAGGCCCACAGGTATAGTTGATGACGTTCCGGTAAAGGTAGGTAAGTTCTTTGTGCCTACTGATTTCATTGTATTGGAGATGCCTGAAGATCCTGTAGTGCCTATTATACTGGGTAGGCCTTTCTTAGCTACTGCTGATGCCAATATCAATGTACGTCGAGGGTTACTAACGTTTACTATAGGGAACGAAGTGATAGAATTCTCTTTCAACCCAACCATGAGCGAAACAAAGCACCTGGAGCAAGTAGTCCTCTCGCCGGCTAAGGAGAAGCTTAGAAAATTTTTGTTGGCGAGGACGGAAACAGCAAGCAGGGTCGACATCGACTGGAACCAGTCGATATCGACTAAAAGCATCGAAATCGACCCCCCTTGGTCGAAATTGAGTATGCCAGATCGCTGCCTAGAGCTTAAGTATGGGGTCACAGAGGTCGATATCGACCTCCACATATCGATATCGACCAAAGCTCTCGAAATCGACCCTCCTTGGTCGAAATCGACCATCCCTCAGCCCGAAGATTTCTGTTTCGGGCCCAAACAGGTAAGCCCAGGTATGACTCCTAACCCTCCTCTGTCCCTTATTGATAAATCAATTAAGCCGATTATTGATAATTCTACTAAAGGGAGGGTCAAAGCTCCATGGTTTGCCTATATTGCTAAAGTTAGGTCAAGAAAGAGAAGGAAAGCGCCCAAAGAAGAACCTAACATCAAAGAAGCCTTGGTCGCCGAACTTAGTTACTAGCAAAAGGACCTAGATGATCCAGGAGAACGCTCGAGCTCAAGGGGTCCCTACATAAAAGGCTCATGAAGATTTGACGGAGAAGTCGGCCTAGCGACTCAAAACTCTAGAGCATGTACATAAAGCCTTTAAATTTTTTCGCATAAATGGTTTTTTAGGATTTAATTTTTGGCTTTTTTGAACTTTTAAAATTGAGATAATTCGTGCTTTATCTATATTTCTAACAATGATTTCAGGGTACCAAGCAAAAGGAACGACGAAGAAGAAAAGAAGCTTCAGCAGAGGCAGTCGAAATCGACCAGGCCAGTCGAAATCGACCCCCCCAGGGTCAAGCCATCTCCTGGAGTCGACATCGATGACTCAGGAGCGAAAAAAGAGAGGTCGATATCGACCCTAATACTCGATATCAACCCCAACCTGGCAGCCCTTGTCTTCATCTTCTTCCTCGACTTCGACAGATGCAGTCGACATCGACCACTGACCTAGATATCGACTTCTGGCATCGACCAAATCTAAAATCGACCTAAATCCGCAGGTTGCGCTGTGAGTTTTTCTCTACCCTTGTTCTTCTTTTTTATACAGTGAGGACACTGTATATATTTTAAGTATGGGGTGGGGAAAAACATGTCTTATGGTCATAACTTGGTTTTCTTCTTTGCATTGCATTCATGTTTAAATTTTTTGTTATTAGTGTTACTTCTATAAGATGTCAGAAAATCCAAAAAAATAGAAAAATGTCAAAAATACAAAAAATGCATGTTTATTTTTAAGTTTCTTTTTAAACCCTACTTAGATGTCCTATGATGAAAACTCAATAGCTGACTTGATCATGTAAATCCTATGGCATATTTGGATGGTTTAGCCTAAGCCCTTAAAATTTTATGTAGATTGTGAACTTGTAATGAAATTGAGCACATATGATCCTAGGCTAAAAGGCAAATCCAACAAAAATTGTCCTTGTGAGAATTTTGGCCTATAGGGAGAACATCAAAAATCCCTCCGCTTTCTTGAGTGAATTTACTCTTCCTATGCATCTCTAAATGTTGTGATAGTTATTCAAAACAAATGCATATATATGTTTATGTTTACGAGAATTAAATGATGGAGGCATCTTTTAAGCCATTTTTATCCTCTCTTTACCTACCCTACATTATCTCTGCTTGAAGCCAGAACATTAGCCTGAGCCTGAAATTGCAAACTCCACAAAATTATCCCTAGCCGAATTGAGCCTGACCCCCATTTGGGAATTGAGACTTAGATTGGATGGACTAATGCCTTGTGGAAAGAAAAGAGCATAATGTCTAGTTTTGAGCAAGGAAATTATAAGATGGTGCATATTTACATTTTGTCATATTTTGTAAAAGGATTTTTTGGCTCACCATATAAATGCACATAGCTTTAGTATTTATTTATTATTTCCGAAAAAAAAATCCGAAAAAAGAGATGTATATATATAGTGCATGAGCCAAAATCCTTAAGTCTTTTATTCATACAAGTGTTATATTTTTTAGAGGTATATTAGAGTTCAAAAGAAGGGTTGATAGTATGGTTTACATCTTTTAGTGCATCTTTTAGAAAAGAACATTATAGGAGATTGAGCTTGGAAAGTGCAACATTGAAGAGTTATGGTTTGGATATTGCAAATGTTGAGATTTAGGAGTCTTGATTCCCGAATTATAAAAGCACCACATAGCCAAATAATTCCATACCCTTTATTTTATACCAAGCCCCATTACAACCCCGCCGAATGGAGTCTTCTTTGAAGTCTTCCATTGAGCGAAAGTCCTCCTGATGATTCTTATTGCATTTTCATAATTGGTTGCAAAGTGGATTTTTATAAATTGCAATGTTTATGAGATTGTATATGGAATTGAGTTGAGAGTTGATCTTCATTGCGTAAACACATGAGAGTTGAGAGCAAAGACATTATGCCTGTGAGGTTGGATCAAAATTGCATATGCCTATGGATCGCTAAAATATGTGCTATGACGTTAAATTCACTTGCTTTGCTTTGCTACCGCTTATGATGTTGCTTTTGACAAAGGCGAAGACTTGAAGGGTGTGTTGTAGGTGTTAGTTATTGCTTGGTTATTGCTTGAGGACAAGCAAGTCTAAGTATGGGGTGTTTTGATGTACATATTTGTACCTTTGTTTATTGCATCTTTTGACTTCATATTTCATTCGATTTCCAAAGAAAAGTTTCAAAAGTATATAAACTTGTGTAAGAAGGAGCTAAAGTATAAGAAATAGAGTCTGCACGAGTTTTGAGCTAACCATGCAGGAATTCGATGAAATCGGAGTCTAAACGAACAAGCCAAGTGAAGCTGAGAAGAGGTCGATAACGACAGGAGACATCGATATCGACCCTAGATTTCGACACGACTTCTGAGCGTCGAGATAGGCCACACAGACCGGACAAGAAAGCCTCGATATCGATATACATGCATCGATATCGACCATCATCATAGTCATCGACCGGAGCTCGACAAGTCGAGCAGAAACTCAAGCATCAATATCGACCTCTGGTGTCGATATCGACCCTACCTCGACAGAAGATAAATCCGATTTGAGACTCGGATTGTGAAGTCTATCATCAAATCCATGAGTTATCTCGTTCTTTTAGATATTAGCAGCTGGTTATTATCTTTTCCTTTAAGTTTTTATTAAAAATAAAAGACTTATCCTAATTGTTCGGATAGAGTTCATAGTTTAGATAGGAGTTACAATCCTCGGATAGAGAGGATTAGTAGCCTATAAATAAAGCCCTAGGGGCTGATTTGTTAGATCATCCAAGGCAAGAAGCAAGACAAAGACAATAGACAATAGATAGTTAGAGTTTTTGTGCTTTAAAGTTTCAAGCGCTTACGATAGTTGGCGTTGAGATTGTAAAGATTCGAAATTTTCCATTTATGCAAGTTATTTCAGTTCAAGACATGTCTACAATCAACATGAGTGAGTAGTCGCCCTTCCTTCTAGGTTCGGGGTGAGCCCAACGATAGCCATGATGGTAAGGTAAGTACGTCACTAAAGAATGTATCTTTTATCTCCCTCTACCTTGTGCTTCATCTTTAAATGCGAATTTAAGGAACTCATGTTGTAAAACTTGGGTAGAAATTAGGGTTTCTATTCGAAAGATTATAAACTCAATTATGACAAAGGTAGACACAAATTAGGTTAAGTAATTGAAAAATCTCTTTTCCTATTTGTCGGTTTAGGTGAAAGCCTTTTCCTTTATGATGAAAGCATGCATCTTTAGTTGATTCTTACTTCTTCTATCATGGTTGTCGTCGCGGTAATCCTAGGCTTTGGAAGACTTTTCCTTTATTAAGTTTACATTCAAATTTGCCCGTCGTTCGTTGAGTCATCGAAAAACCCAACACCCTTGCTTATTTCTGATCATTGCTTCCTTCCCATTCTTAATTCTTCGGCCTTTTCTTTGCCGACAAAACAACTAACTCACTGGAGGAAGACATCGATATCGACAACAGAGGTCGATATCGACCAAACTGATAGATCGACGGTTTTCTGAGTCGATCCCGAGACTCCTGGGAAACTTCTACAAGCATCGATATCGACCTCCTTGTGTCGAAATCGACCCTTCTGTATCGACTGGCAGTCTTCTGAGCCAGTCGATCTCATGGACTGACATCGATATCGACCCCGACCAGTCGATATCGACCACTTGTTTAGGTTTTTGCAGGTCTTCTGTTGCAGAGAACATCGACAGCCGAGGTCGACATCGAGGCCCAAGGTCGAAATCGAGGCTTCTGGTCGACACAGACGTGAAATTTCCAACGCTACTAGGATCCCGCTGACACGCCTCCTCGTGGATCGATCCTGACTACCCTTCCACCACAACGGGAGGAAGTCTTGTAATTATTTGCTTAGGCTAGGAGTCGGTTTACATTTATTTACATCTTCATTATTTGTAATTTGAGAGCTCGACTTACCTCCTTAACAGACCACCTTAGTAGGATATATATAATTGATGGTGGGGGAGAGCAGCCGCTAAGATTAAGGGAATTTTTTAATGAAGGGTAGCTGAAAATTTCAACGGATGCTAAAACTGAATTAATGGTGCCCACTGCCTGTAACGGCACCCGCCGCTCCGACAATGTTGGGAATATAGATTATTTCAAAGAACTTGATGATAATCCTCCTCTATGGCTTTTGGGGGTGAAGACAAAGCAGCCCTGGTTAGCGAATATGGTCAACTATCTAGTAATGAGAGCCTTTCCATTTAATTGCCCCAAGCCTAAGAAGGAAAAAATTTGGTATGACTCTCGTTTCTATGTTTGGGATGATCCATTCTTTTGGAAGCACTGTCTAGATAAAATCTTTCGTCGATGTCTTCTTGATAGTGAGATAACTTATGTCCTAAGATTTTGCCATTCACACCCGAGTGGAGGATATTTTGGACCCTAGACGACCGCCAAGAAAGTCCTTGAAACACGATTTTGGTGGCCCCACATCTTTCGCGATGCACATGCTTTCTGCAAAACTTGCGATAGATGCGAGCAAACTGGGAACATTTCAAGTAGAAATGAGATGCCTTCATCTCAGGTCATTATGTGTGAGATCTTTGATGTCTGTGGTATTGATTTCATGGGCCCTTTCCCTAGTTCTTGTGGGAATGTCTGCATACTGCTTGCCGTATATATGTCTCTAAATGGGTGGAGGCTAAAGCTACCAAGGCTGATGATGCCCGTACAGTCACAGCATTCCTAAAGGCCTTAATTTCCAGATTTGGGGTACATAGAGTCATCATCAGCAACAGAGGAACTCACTTTTGCAACAAGATCATAAGTGCGCTGCTTCGGAAGTACAATGTGACTCAGAAAATTTTGACTGCCTACCATCCACAAACTAATGGGCAAGTTGAGCTTTCTAATTGAGAAGTTAAGAGAATTTTATAAAAGATTATTCCTCCAAATCGCAAGGATTGGAGTCTCCGATTTGAAGATGCTCTATGGGCATATCGCCCATCTTATAAGACACCTATTAAGATGTCTCCTTTTCGCTTGGTTTATGGGAAACTATATCACTTGCCAGTTGATCTTGAACACAAAGCTTATTGGGCTATCAAGCAATCAAACATGGATGCATCTAAAGTAGGAGAACTCAAAAGACTTCAAGTTCAAGAGTTGGAAGAAATGTGTTTGGATGCCTACGACAATGCCATGATTTATAAAGACAAGACAAAAGCTTGGCATGATAAGCACTTGATGTACATATTTGTATCTCTTTTTATTGAATCTTTTGACTTCATATTTCATTCGATTTCCAAAGAAAAGGTTTAAAAGAATATAAACTTGTGTAAGAATGGGCTAAACTACAAGAAATAGAGTCTGCACAAGTTTTGAGCTAACCATGCAGGAATTCGAGAGAAATCGGAGTCAAAACAGAGAAGCCAAGTGAAGCTGAGCAGAGGTCGATATCTACTTTAAACATCGATATCGACCATAGTTGTCGACACACCTTCTGAGTGTCGAGATAGACCACACAGACCAACCAAGAAGGCACTCGTTATCGACCATAACATCGATATCGACCTCAACATAGACATCAAGTGGAAATGGACAAGTCGAGATGAAATACAGACATCAATATCGACCTCCAACGTCGACATCGACCTTATCTCGACAGAAGATAGATCCGATTTCGAGACTCGGATTATGAATTTTATCATCAAGGCCACGGATTATCTTGTACTTCTAGATAGTTAGCAGCTGAATTTATCTTTTCCTTTAAGTTTTATCAAGTTAGTTTAAGTTTTATCAAAATAAAAGACATATCCTAATTGTTTGGATAGAGTTCATAGTTTAGATAGAAGTTACAATCCTTGGCTAGCAAGGATTAGTAGCCTATAAATAAAGCCCTAGGGGGCTGGCGTTCAATGATCCATGAACACATCCAATTATATACAATAGAATTAGAGAGATGTTTTAGGGTTTGGCCTTTACGAAAGCCGACGTTGAGTTGTAAAGCTTTGGAATTTATAGTTAAATGCAAGTTTCTTTCTTTCAATCAAAGATGAGTTCCATGATGAGGTGCGAGTAGTTCCCCAAAGCTCTTAGGGTTGGGGTGAGCCCGACGTTAGCCATGCGTGCTTGAGGTAAGTATTAGATGTTGATATCGTTGTGTCTATATCATCTCCTATGATTCTATGTTTAGTCCTAATCGAAAGAAAAGGGATTTATGCTAACAACTTGAGTTATAAACATAAAATTGGTAGAGACAATTAGGTTTATTTGCAAGAGTAATCCTAAGAGTTGGTGTACAGCGAAAGCTTGTCCCTCGGGTGAAATAGCGCAATTGTCCGTCTTATTTATCTTGTCGCATGCATTGGTTAACGTTGTGGTAAACCCTAATCCTAGGAGTTGCCTTTTACATAGTTTATATTCATCAAAACCTCTGTTTATTTCTGTTCATCGCATCCTCATCCATTCTTAAGTCTTCGGCCTTTCTTTGCCGACAAAAGCTAACGACTTTGCAGGAGAGGACATCGATATCGACCACAGACATCGATATCGACCACTGAGTTCGTTGACAGTTTTCTGAGTCAACGACGATCATCAATGCGGAGTTTACTGAACATCGATATCGACCCCTCAACGTCGATATCGACCACCTGTGTCGACTGGCAGTCTTCTGAGCCAGTTGATTCCGTCTGCTAACATCGATATCGACCTTCCCCAGTCGATATCGAGTGCTTGTGTTTTTCTCTGCAGCTCTTCTGTTGCAGAAAGGATCGACAGCCGAGGTCGACATCGAGCTCCAAGGTCGAAATCGAGGCTTCTGGTCGACGCAAGACGTGAGATTTCCAACGCTACTAGGATCCCGCTGACACACCTCCTCGTGGATCGATCCTGAGTACCCTTCCACTACAACGGGAGGAAGTCTTGTAATTATTTGCATAGGCTAGGAGTCGGATTCACATTTGCATCTATTTTATATTTGTACTTAAGAACTCGATTTCCTCCTATTAACAAATTGGCGCCGTTGCCGGAGAGGCAATCAATCGCGCCCTAGTAGTCTATCTCACATCTCTACCTAGTTTGGTTTTTCAGGTGTATGCGACGCGCTGATCGCCCACCTGAATTCGAAGGAGTAGACGACCCTGAAAGCTACTTCCATCTAAGAGCCAAAGCTCAAAGAATCATGGCAGACAATGCGAACCAGGCTGAGTTGATTGAGCAATTAAGGAAGTAGGTTGAGTACTTAACAACTAGAGAGGCGGCACTTAAGGAGCGTGCTAACAGGGAGGAGGAAGGCCGGAGGCAAATAAAAGCCCAAACCAATGCCCTCCCTTGGAATGCCAAGCAATACATGCACCCCGCGCTCACCGTGCCTGAATCGGCGATTCTTATCCCTACCTCTAATTTTGAAATTAAACCTAACTTCCTTATTGAGTTTAGAAGGCATCAATATGGAGGAAAACCTAATGAATGCCCTATGGCATATATTTCTACCTTCTTAGACCTCTGTGATACTATTGCTGACGAACAAAGTCTTGAATATGTCCAACTAAAAGCTTTTCGTTGGTCACTTACAGGAAAAGCATTGCAGTGGTTGGAGAGTTTAGCCCCAAGATCGCTCCGCACCTGGAATGAAGTCAAGGACGCGTTCCTCAATAAATTCTTCCCTCCTTCTAAGACGGCGTTGATCCGACAGAAAATCATGGCTTTCAAACAAAATCCTGGTGAGGCTCTGGCGACTGTTTGGGAAAGGTTTAAGGATCTACTACGATCATGCCCGACGCATGGCCAACCATTGTACGTGATTCAGGAAATCATTTACAATGCTCTTGATGTTGCAACCAAGGAGAAGATCAACACTTACACCTCCTATGGCTACCTTGAACTCGCTCCACAAGAGGCTTGGGAGACCATAGAGAGGTTGGTGGAGTTCGACAACACATATAGGACTCTTGAGGCTTCTGACACACCATCATCGTCGAGGCCTACCCCATCCATGCCCTTATATGAACCCTCCAAGGTAATCGATCCGGACGTGAAGGAGCAATTCCATAGAGATCAACTTCGAAAGCTCCAAAAGCAAGTGAGCCTCCTTTCAGTGAACCAAGATTGCATTGAATGCGGATCGCAGTGGAACACCACCATCGAGTGCCCCCATGCTGAACAAGTACATCTAGCGGAGACTCACCAGGAGGCACGCTACATGAGGGGTCCCAATCACCAATATTGGGGAGACCAAAGGTTCCATCAACCACAAAGGAACCCGGTTAACTCTAGGGAAACCCCGCCTTATAGAGCTCCTGGGCACCAGGAGAGGGACCAACGGAAGGATGATCTACAACTTGTGCTGGATGAAATCAGGCGGAATCAGGCTAAGAATGATCAATCCAACAATGCAATCCATTCTCAACTCAATCACCTTAGCACAAGGATTGGGGAGATGGATATTTGGAAAAAGAATGTGGATACCTAACTGGGTTAATTGGCGGCACAAATCCCTAGACCGTCTGGAACGTTCCCTGGGCAACCCACTACAAATCCTAAGGGGCAATCTGGGATGGGCCATGTTGCAACCATGCAATTAAGGAGTGGCAACAGAGTGCAAAAGCCACGTACGGAATCAGAGAAAGCAGGAGATCTAGTCGACATCGACAGACCAGTCGATGTCGAGGATGAGGTCGATATCGACCACCAGATCGACCTACTGGTCGACGTCGAGGCCACTGCAGAGCCATCAAAGCCACAACAAAGGTCGACATCGACTATCCCAGTCGATATCGACCACATCCCAGTCGATGTCGATGTCCAGCAGGCCCCTCCGACCACCGTTTTGGCCCCTCCACCAAAGAAGACATTGTCATTCCCTTCCAAAGCATTGGAGGATCCCACCAAAGGTAAGTTTAGGCGCTTTGTAAAGATTCTTCAAGGTCTTAACGTTACTATCCCTCTTACAGAAGCCCTAAGCGAGATGCCCGCCTATGTACAATTCCTCAAAGACATCCTTAGCAAGAAGAGATCCATGGCGGAGATCGCAGAGGAATCCTCAAAGATGGACTTCCCTGAGAAGAGGAGTGATCCAGGGAAGTTTGCAATCACCGTGGGACTTGGCCAACATCGCTACAAATCCCTTTGTGACTTAGGGGCAAGCGTAAGTCTCATGCCTCTCTCTATTTGGAAAAAGGTGAACATTGGCGCACTTCAACCTGTGGATATGAAACTTTATATGGCCGACAACTCATTCGTCAAGCCCACAGTTATAGTTGGTAACGTTCCGATAAAGGTAGGTAAATTCTTTGTGCCTACTGATTTCATTGTATTGGAGATGCATGAAGATCCTGTAGTGCCTATTATCCTTGGTAGGTCTTTCTTAGCTACTGCTGATGCCAATATCAATGTACGTCGAGGATTACTAACCTTTACTATAGGGAACGAAGTGATAGAATTCTCTTTCAACCCAACCATGAGCGAAACGAAGCATCTGGAGCAAGTAGTCCTCTCGCCGACTAAGGAAAAGCTTAGAAAATTTTTGTTGGCGAGGACGGAAACAGCAAGCAGGGTCGACATCGACTGAAACAAGTCGATATCGACTAAAAACATCGAAATCGACCCCCTTAGTCAAAATCGAGTATGCCAGATTATTGCCAGGAGCTTAAGTATGGGGTCACAGAGGTCGATATCGACCCCTACATGTCGGTATCGACCACAGAACTCGAAATCGACCCACCTTGGTCGAAATCGACCACCCCATCAGCCCCAAGATTTCTTTTTCGGGCCCAAACAGGTAAGCCCAGGTATGACTCCCAACCCTCCTCTGTCCCTTATTGATGAATCAATTAAGACAATTATTGATAAAGTTTCATGGTTTGCCTATATTGCAAAAGTTAGGTCAAGAAAGAGAATGAAAGCGCCCAAAGAAGAACCTAACATTAAAGAAGCCTTGGTCGCCGAACTTAGCTACTACCAACAGGACCTAGATGACCCAGGAGAATGCTCGAGCTCAAAAGGTCTCTACATAAAAGGCTCGTGAAGAATTAACGGAGAAGTTGGCCTAGCGACTCAAAACTCTAGGGCTTGTACATCAAACTTGATTTCTTTTTTTTTTCATAGATGGTTTTTAGGATGTTTGGATTTTTAAAACTTTTAAAACTGAGATAATTAATGGCTTTATCTATATTTCTAACAAAGATTTTAGGTTTCTAAGCAAAAGGAACGACGAAGAAGGAAAGAAGCTTCTGCAGAGGCAGTCGAAATCGACCAGGCCAGTCGAAATCGACTCCCCCAGGGTCGAGCGATCTCCTAGAGTCGACATCGAGGACTCAGGAGTGAAAAGCTGAGGTTGATATCGACCATAATCATCGATATCGACCCCAATCAGGCAGCCCTTGTCTTCACTTTCTTCCTCGACTTCGACAGATGCAATCGACATCGACCACTGACATAGATATCGACTTCTAGCATCGACCCAACCTGAAATCGACCTGAATTCGTAGGTTGCACTGTGAGTTTCTCTCTACCCTTGTTCTTCTTTTTAATACAGTGAGGACACTGTATATTTTTAAGTATGGGGTGGGGGAAAGACATGTCTTATGGTCATAACTTGGATATCTTCTTCGCATGGCATGCGTGTTTAAATTTTTGTTCTTAGTATTACTTTTATAAAATGTCAAAATCCAAAAAAAATAGAAAAATGTCAAAAATACAAAAAAATGCATGTTTACTTCTTTAGTTTGTTTTTTAAAACCCTACTTAGATGTCCTATGATGAAAACTCAATAGCTTACTTGATCATGTAAATTCTATGGCATATTTGGATGGTTTAGCCTAAGTCCTTAAAATTTTTATGTAGATTGTGAACTTGTGATGAAATTTAGCACATATGATCCTAGGCTAAAAAGCAAATCCAACAAAAATTGTCCTTGTGAGAATTTTGGCCTACAAGGAGAACATCAAAAATCCCTCCGCTTTCTTGAGTGAATTTACTCTTCCTATGCATCTCTAAATGTTGTGATAATTATTCAAAGCCAATACATAAATATGTCTATGTTTACAAGAATTAAATGATGGAGGCATCTTTTAAGCCATTTTTATCCTCTCTTTACCTACCCTGCATTATCCCTGCTTAAAGCCAGAAAATTAGCCTGAGCCTGAAATTACAAACTCCACAAAATTATCCCTATCCGAATTGAGCCTGACCCCCATTTGGGAATTAAGACTTAGATTGGCTGGACTAATGCCTTGTGGAAAGAAGAGTGCATATTGTCCAGTTTTGAACAAGGAAATTATGGGTTGGTGCATATTTACATTTTTTCATGTTTTGTAAAAGGATTTATGGCTCAACATATAAATGCACATGTTTTTTTAGTATTATTTATCATTTTCATCAAAAAAAAGGAAAAAAAAAGAGACACATATATGTATATAGTGCATGAGCCAAAATCCTTAAGTCCTTTATTTATACAAGTGTTATATTCTTGAGATGCATATTAAAGTTTGAAAGAAGGGTTGATAGTATGGTTTACATCTTTTAGTGCATCTTTAGAGCATATTATGGAAAGATGAGTTTAGAAAGAGCATTATGGAGATTGAGCTATGAAAAGAGCAACATGGAAGAGTTATGGTTTGGATATTGCAAGTGTTGAGATTTAGGAGTCTTGATTCCCGAATTATAAAAGCACCACATAGCCAAATAATTCCATACCTTTTATTTCATACCAAGCCCCATTACAATTCGCCAAATGGAGTCTTCTTTGAAGTCTTCCATTGAGTGAAAGTCCTCCTGATGGTTCTTATTGCATTTTCATAATTGGTTGCGAAGTCGATTTTTATAAATTGTAATGTTTCTGAGATTGTGTATGGAATTGAGTTGAGAGTTGATCTTCATAACCTAAACACATGAGAGTTGACTGCAAACACATTATCCCTGTGAGGTTGGATCAAAAATTGCATATGCCTATGGATCGCCTAAATATGTACTATGACGTTAAATTCACTTGCTTTGCTTTGCTACCGCTTATGATGTTGCTTTTGACAAGGGCGAAGACTTGAAAGGTATGTTGTAGGTGTTGGTTATTGCTTGAGGACAAGCAAGTCTAAGTATGGGGTGTTTTGATGTACATATTTGTATCTCTTTTTATTGCATCTTTTGACTTCATATTTCATTCGATTTCCAAAGAAAAGGTTCAAAAGAATATAAACTTGTGTAAGAATGGGCTAAAATACAAGAAATAGAGTCTGCACAAGTTTTGAGCTAACCATGCAGGAATTCGAGCGAAATCGGAGTCAAAACGGAGAAGCCAAGTGAAGCTGAGCAGAGGTCGATATCGACTTTAAACATCGATATCGACCATAGTTGTTGACACACCTTTTGAGTGTCGAGATAGACCACACAGACCAACCAAGAAGGCACTCGATATCGACCTTAACATCGATATCGTCCTCAACATAGACATCAAGTGGAAATGGATAAGTCGAGCAGAAATACAGACATCGATATCGACCTCAAACGTCGATATCGACCTTATCTCGACAAGAGATAGATCCGATTTCGAGACTCGGATTATGAATTCTATCATCAAGGCCACGGATTATCTTGTACTTCTAGATAGTTAGCAGCTGAATTTATCTTTTCCTTTAAGATTTATCAAGTTAGTTTAAGTTTTATCAAAATAAAAGACCTATCCTAATTGTTTGGATAGAGTTCATAGTTTAGATAGAAGTTACAATCCTTGGCTAGCAAGGATTAGTAGCCTATAAATAAAGCCCCAAGGGGCTGGCATTCAATGATCCATGAACACAACCAATTACATACAATAGAATTAGAGAGAAGTTTTAGAGTTTGGCGTTTGCGAAAGCCGACGTTGAGTTCTAAAGCTTCGGAATTTATAGTTAAATGCAAGTTTCTTTCTTTCAATCAAAGATAAGTTCCATGATGAGGTGTGAGTAGTTCTCCAAAGCTCTTAGGGTCGGGGTGAGCCCGACGTTAGCCTTGTGTGCTTGAGGTAAGTATTAGATGTTGATATCGTTGTGTCTATATCATCTCCTATGATTCTATGTTTAGTCATAATCGAAAGAAAAGGGATTCATGCTAACAACTTGAGTTATAAACATAAAATTGGTAGAGACAATTACGTTTATTTGCAAGAGTAATCCTAAGAGTTGGTGTATAGCGAAAGCTTGTCCCTCGGGTGAAATAGCGCAATTGTCCGTCTTATTTATCTTGTCGCATGCATTGGTTAAAATTGTGGTAAACCCTAATCCTAGGAGTTGCCTTTTACATAGTTTATATTCATCAAAACCTCTGTTTATTTCTGTTCATCGCATCCTCATCCATTCTTAAGTCTTCGGCCTTTCTTCGCCGAGAAAAGCTAACGACTTTGCAGGAGAGGACATCGATATCGACCACAGACGTCGATATCGACCACTGAGTTCGTCGACAGTTTTCTGAGTCGACGACGATCATCACTGCGGAGTTTACTGAACATCGATATCGACCCCTCAACGTCGATATCGACCACCTGTGTCGACTGGCAATCTTCTGAGCTAGTCGATTCCGTCTGCTAACATCGATATCGACCTTCCCATGTCGATATCGACTGCTTATTTTTGTCTCTGCATGTCTTCTGTTGCAGAAAGGATCGACAGCCGAGGTCGACATCGAGCTCCAAGGTCGAAATCGAGGCTTCTGGTCGACGCAAGACGTGAGATTTCCAACGCTACTAGGATCCCGCTGACACGCCTCCTCGTGGATCGATCCTGACTACCCTTCCACTACAACGGGAGGAAGTCTTGTAATTATTTGCATAGGCTAGGAGTCGGATTCGCATTTGCATCTATTTTATATTTGTACTTAAGAACTCGATTTTCCCCTATTAACAGCACTTTTGAGAAAATAATTTCGTCCGGGAGATAAATTAAGTCATGCTATATGTTTCAAGACTCGAGCTTCATCCAGTAAAGTTTCAATCTAGGTGGACAAGCCTCGACTCTATGATTCATGTGTATCCATATGGTGCAGCAGACCTTGAAAATCCGACCGATGGTAGCAGCTTAAAGGTTAATGGCCACAGACTCAAGAAATATCATGAAGATATCACCATACAGGTTATGGAAGATTGAAAACTGGAAGATAATCCTGAAGAGCAATAGATGAGTCATTACGTCTAGCCAAGGACGTAAAACAAAGGCGTTGCTCGGGAGGCAACCCGAGGTAAGTTTTTTAATTTCTTTTTGCATCAGTTATTTTTCTTTATCATTTCAGTAATTAGGACTAGTCCCATCATTCAATTCGGATATATTTTGCTAGAAACTAACATTTCAGGGTTAGAGTTGAGAAAAGCGAAGAAAAATCGGGAAAGGTTTTTTATGTCCATCCCCTTCTTTCCCTAACCACCAAACCCCTAACCTCCATATTCTTCCACACCTCAAGCCTTCTCCTCCATCACCCAAGCACCAAATCTCAATGGACCATCACTCCGATCGTCATTCCGATTGCATATTCGAAATCTCCATCCCCCGATTTACAAGAATCAACCCTCCTTTTCAAGTTTCCTTCACCATCAAAATGCACCCATTCCCTCTAGCACCACCACCGGCCACTTCAAGTTCGATTTCGGGTCGCCAAGGGTCTTAGGATCAATTTTCGTGAAGGTAGGAAGTGAAAAGGGTTGGTTCAAATGTCGAAAGAAGGAGTTCATGTTCGAAAGCTACGAAGATCACCGTCTGTGCAGACCGGCGCCCGCCGGTCTATAACCGGCGCCCGCCGCTTTTCCAGTAGAGTGCTTTTACCTCGGTTTTGTATGTTTTCGATCTTTTTCTTCATTAATTCTCATCATGACTTCGATTCAAAACATGAGTTACCACCCCTCCTCTTCCTTCTACTCCGGGCGGTATGATCAGCGATTAAATAAGATCTACAAGCTGCAGATGGCCCATGGCGTTGAGTTCAGACAGTACCACCAGGAACTTCTCTAGCGATTGGACGCTCATGCTACATAGTGGCGCCAGGCGCAGGCCTCCTTATATCGAGGTTCATTTCATTTTCATTTTACTTTCATTTTCTATTATTGTTATTTTGTTATGCATTGAGGACATTGCATGCTTTAAGTGTGGGGGAGGGGATTAGTTATGAGTTAGTGCATGTTTATAATTTAGTTTTATAGGTCAGTCTTTTTTGTTTCATGCCCATTAGTGTCATTAAAATTTGAAAATTTTGGAAAATGTCAAAAAAAAAGCATAAAAATATCATGCATTGCATATATATGTATTGCTTGAGCACCCCATCTTGGTTTTGGTTGTCCTCCGTTTTTTTCTGACATGATCGTATAAGTCCCATGACAGTTTTTGATTATTGAGTGAAATCGCATGATATTGAGTTTTGTGAATGCAGATTATGGAATGTGAATAAGATTGAGCTTGCATGATATTCAGCAGAAGTGAATTTGAAGTTCAACATTGAGAACCCAATGAGTTATATTTTGGCCATACAGGGATATATGTCTTTGTTTTCCTCTGTTTTCATGTGTGATTTATACTCTCCATGTGCAATTATCTCTTGATGTTGATATGGTTATTCCTATTTGAGGCTGGGCTGGCATGATTATTGTTGATAGTTTTCACATGATTGAGGCATATTTCTTAGCTCATTGTTATCCATGTCTTCCTTTTGCTATTATCTTCAGCTTGTAACCCCCTCTAAGCCAATGGCCTTTCCTTTGAAGCTCCACAAGATTTTTACCTAGCCGATGATAGCCTGACCTATTCGAAAATTAGGTTTAGAGTTGGATTTAGTTTGATTATGTTGAGTGAATGATATAATTGTGACTTTGCTTTGAGAGGTATGAGTGTATATGATTAAAGGAGAAGAGGTCTCACATTTTTCATAGATATGGTTCTAGTTATTCTGATTTCTGTATTGATTCATTTGATTAAAAAAAAAGCTTATTTGTTGTTGAGTGAGATGGATTACGAGTTGAGAATGAGGATTGATTATAATTGAGTGGGTGATTGTATCTTTTGAGTGACTTTGAGTTTGATGATAGAAGCATGTTCAATCTAGTTCCCGAATTAAGCACCACAAGGCCAAACTCATTCCATGTCTTTACCAAGCCTCACTACAACCCCGTCGAATTGAACCTTCCATGAAGATTTTCATTGAGCGAAAGACTTCTTGATGGATTATATTTGCAATATTATTATTCGGTGGAGATTATGGTTATATAAGTATCAATGTCTATGTAGATTTTTGCATGTGGAGTGAGTAGAGAGTTGCATTTACATTGCCTATATACTTTCAGAGCATTTGGAATCACATTCCCTATGAGGTTCAATGGATGATTCACTTGTTGAAAATCTTACATATGCAAGTTATGACATTGTTTTGCATTTCCATTTGATCCTATTTTCTAATGAGATGTTAACTTTGAGGAAGCGATACATGAAGATTCTGTCAGTGGGATGTGTGTTTTATGTTCTGTTCTGTTTTGCTTGAGGACAAGCAAGAGCCTAAGTGTAGGGGAGTTTGATAATGCATATAGTAGATAGCCATTATAGATAGGTTTTATTACATTTAGGTGTAAATGTTGCATGATCATTAGGTGAATTGCATTGTTAGTATTTTGGTTCTCGAGTGTTGGTTTCCCGTGTTTTGTGATCTTAGATTGCAGAATTAGATTTCACCGCTCAAGAGGGAGAGGTTATGGCTACGCTGGAGTCGATGATGCTAGACTAAGAGCTGGAGAAAGGCTTGTCAAGGCTAGGAGACGAGTGGAGAGAGGAGTTGAGAAAGTGAAGGGAAGAAGAAGAAGAACTGAAGAATGCAGATGACTGTAATAGGAGCGCCCGCCGGTCTCAACGAACACGAGTTTATCTGGATTTCGTTTTGGAAACTTTATGTTATGCTTTTAGGGTTTATTTTTTGAACGACATTAAGTAGTCTTAGAAGACCTAATTTTCAGTAGACAGAATTAGAGGAAGAAGGATGGTTTTCCACTTTGGCATGAAGATCATCTATGGTTTATTAAATATATTTGTTCTTCTATTGATTGATTGCATTTACTCCCTCTTGATTAGCTACCTTGACGAAATTTGCTTTGTTGCTAGTTTGATTGTTTCCTGCGATGTGATTGAACCCAAGTAGCGAACAAAACCAATTGATCCCGTGAAGCACCAATTGGGGGTGTGGGATATTGACGATTGGCAAGATCTACCCTTGGGTAATTGGGAGTATTAGAGGGATTTCTTATTCCTAATTGTTTGAGAGTTTTGATATTGTCAATTTGCCGAAGGTTTATGGGTGTGAACCCTAGTCGGATTAATCCATTAAGAAACTAGAATTGAGTCAAGGATCAATAAGCTAGCCATATATTGTTGATGAATTCCAGGTGGAACTACTTCCTTATTATTGATTTCAAAAATTCACCATTAATATGTTTACTTCGTCTATTTAGTTTCAATTGAAGTACATTTGATCTCATCTTCTTGTTAGCAATTTGAGTATACAGGAAAGGTATCCTCCCTGTGGATCGACACCTAGACTTACCGCTTCTACGGAGCTATAGGTTTGGGGTTATTATATATATTTGGCGAGATAAAGCACACGACACTTTACACCTCACCAGCTCCCTTGATGATCCTTTCTTGCCTCTTTTAAGCTAAAAAATCTAGAGCGTTGGATTAGGAAGATCAACAGCAGAGATTTTAAGGGAAAATGTGAAGAGCAAAACTATTCGTCTGAAACAACATGATTATTCGTACATAACTGATATGAATAATCATGTTGCAACAAATGAATAATTTTATACGAAAAAATTGTTAATACAAACGTATAATTATATTATGTCAAATAAATAATTATGTTATTTCGTATTAATAATCAATCTCTTTAAAGTTTACACTGTAAAAGGTGTTTAGAACGGAATCTTTCCCATATATATCATTCTTTACTCATTAAGGCCTTATTTGGTTAATAACTTAAAAACACAGGAAGTAGAAAATAACAAAAAATATGATAAATGTATGTGTTTGATTTGGTTGGTATTTTTAAAATATAAAAAACTAAAAATTCAACTTTTCGAAAAGTTAAACTCTTTCAATTTAAAGGAAGCTCATTTACTTAATCCTTTAGAATAAAAAATTAAATATATATATATATATATATATATATATATATATATATATATATATATATATATATATATATATATATATATATATATATATATATATATATTTTGTTTTGGAATTCCTACCAATTAAAATTTAGGGAAATTCAATTTCCATGAGATAAGTTTCCAAGAATTTTAATGCTCACATTGAACCAAACGATGCGTAAGTTAATTGTGCAGATAACATTGAATTCAATATATATACTTATATAATATTCCAATAATCCAGCATGCATCTAGAGTTCACTTCTGGACAGATCTGAACCATATAGAGGGTATATAATATATACATCAATTTGCCCAATTGGGAGTTGTTTTAATCACCATCTTGCAATGATCGACGAAGCTTATCTATATATAAGTTGACATATAGTGAACTGCGATAACCAAATGGCAATTAAGAAACATATTAGTTCATGTCTTGCGTTAATAGACAACATTAATTACTATAAGTACAGATCTAACATATGCCCATTGACTTTTCAACTCCAAGCTTTCCCACTACATATATGGATAGTTTTTGGTCATACACATTCAATTTCACAAGTGTTCCCATTATGTTTGGCACTACTCTACTAGGATAATAATTGGGGATCGGGTTTACTCAAATGAACAATAATTCTAATGAGATTTTACATCAAAAACAATATATGGACTATGAAATGAGTAATAGTCTATCAACACGTTCAACTTAATTTTATTATTTATTTCTTATATATGGATATAGATTTTCCCACTCTCAATACTTGAGTTGAAAAATGATAAACAGCGAACATACATTTCTCCTGCCACATAAGCTTAAAAGTTCCAATTTAACCGATGAATTTTTTCACCCTTGTTCATGAGTAGGAACATTGAATCTAAATTTATTTTTTACTCTTGTCCTTTTTTTTATTTAGTGAATTCTTTCAATAGTAGTAAATTAATTTTTTCACCCTTGTTCATGAGTAGGAGCATTGAATCTAAATTTATTTTTTACTCTTGTCCTTTTTTTATTTAGTGAATTCTTTCAATAGTATTACTACTGTTTATTATTTATTAACTATTATTATTATTATCTAATATTCAATATATTTTCCATGTTCTCCGCATTCATGGTCTTTTCTTGAATTGGTCTTCCTCGACTTCCACTAAGTAGGTCTTCTTTTAGTGGGATCACTTATATTCGGGTCGTTCTTTTTCCTGTATTTTTTCTACTTAGTTTTTTGGTTATATCACGACGGCTAGTTCGTCAGCCGTTTTCTTTCGGCTTTTCGATTTCTCACACAATAATGTTGTCTAGAATTTCAAATTATTACCTTCATAAAAAAATTATTACCTTGATAAAAAAAAATTATAATAATACTATTGAATATATAAATTCTTTCAGTAGTATTACTATTGTGTACTCCATCTGTTCAATAAAACTTGTCGTTTACTATTCATGCACGCTTTTTTAGAATGATAAAAACTATATGAAATATTAACTTTTTTAAAAATTTATTTTTATAAATTCATACTTAATAGTAACAAGTAAGAAATTATTAAAAAAAATATATTAAAAAAGTTAATATTTTACATAGTTTTTAACACATAAAAAAGCGGGCATGAATAGTAAAACGTCAAGTTTTAATTAACGGAGGGAGTATTATTTATTATACATCATTATTTGGTGATTAATAAAAGAAAATATATGAAGAATGAAATTATTTCAATTGTTTATAGGTTAATAAACAATAGTAGTACTATTGTTTATTTGAATGGAATTTTTTTTTTACTTCAATACATATGAAGCATGAAAATTTTTTCAGGTATATGATACTTCTAAAGTTCGTAACATATTATTAACTATCAACTCACACTTGATTTGTCTAAGGTCCAAACAACCTTAGGATATATTACTAGAAGGAATACCTCTCAGGGTAATCATGTGGCCGGGTTTTGAGATATCCCAGTAACTTTGAACGATGCGTGCCCTATGAATATCGGGAAAAAACACGTTATTAACACTGAATTATCGGGGAAAAAAATCCAGTATTCTTTACATACTCGTAACTATTGCTGGCAACTGGGCTGATCGCGTCGGGTAAAATTTGTGTTCGGTCATATATCGTGTCGTACTGGATCAGATTTGGTCAAAATGAATTTCATATTGATCGGGTTTCGGGTTGAATCGGATCATGCTTGTTCGAATTTCGGGTCAAAGCGGATCGAGCTCGTTTGGGTTTCGGGTCAAGAGACGGGCTTGGGCTCATTTAGTTTGGAGTTGAAGCAGTTCTGTATTTATTTGGGTTGAATGTTGGAATGTTGACTTGTTTTCATTTGGGTAATTAGTTTGATTCAATTTAATATGTAATTTCAAAAAGTATTTTTCATATTAAATTAAATATTCCTTTCGTCAATTAAAATTTATCATTTTAGAGGTATACACATTTTTTAAGAAAGCAAATAAAAATACACTTATACCTCAAATTATTACTCTAATTTTTTTACTTTATGAAAAAGTATAACTAATATCTACCTAATCATTACAAGGTCAAATTTGTAAAGTGGATGGCAAAATACCAAAAATGACATATTTTTCAATACCTAAAATGACATATTTTTCTTAGCATGATAGTATACTTTTGTCAGTAGCTAATTTGCATAACTATACCAAAAAGATTGAGGGTTTTCAAAACTAGCACTGCTAGTGGGAAATTTGCAGGAGGGGAGAGAAATGCTAGTTTTGTAAATATTTGGGTTAACCTTTCAACCGGTTACAGATTGGGGGGGGGGGGGGGGGGAGAGAGACCCCAAGTGGCACCATATTTGAAGGGGGGCCAAATGGGAGGGCGGCAAGTGACGAGTCTTAAATTTTAATTGTTTTAAACTAATTTTCAGCCATTTATATTTGTTAAAATTAAAAAATAAATTTATTTTTGCACTTAATTTAATTTTATCTATTTATAGACACCCACTTTATATATGTTTATGGAAAAAAATATTTCGAAGTGAGATTATTTTCTAGACAGAGAGAGAAATACAACTGTATTGGCTGACATGCAACTGATCACTAGATTGTTTGTGTTCCCGATCCTCCTTCAATGACACCACTTCCACTTTTTCTCTGTCCTCTACTAAAAGCTACTCTCCTCTCTCATTTGCATTTAATGCTCTACTCTCTCCCTATTTTATTCAATGTTCCCTTCACTTTTTCCTCTCTCCTCTGCAAATCTCTACTCTCCCTCTCTCTCTCTCTCTTAATTTAGCCAGCTCTCAAATTGAACATCTCTCTCCTTCTCTCTCTTTCCTCCCCATCTCTCCGCATTTAATACTCCATCTCTCCTCCTCCCTCTCTCCATTGGCTTACCTTGAACAAGCATTTAGGAGAACTATTTATTTTTGTAAAATTTTGGCCTCAATTGTTTTGCAAATTTTTCAATGGGCTGCTATTTTTGCAAGTTTTTGGTATATTTAGTACCATTTCCTGTTTGTCAATATATTATTATTATTGTTATTATTATTATTATCATCATCAAAATCATATATTTTAAAGTTCCAACACATATATATGCCTATTTTGTGAGATTATTTAAGTTTTTGCCCCATACGGGCGGAGTAGATAATTTGACTAAAATTTATAAACTCTGTGAAACAGGAGTTAATAGGTTTATGAAATAACTTAAAATTTTTAGGGGCTGGAAAAAAAGTATAAAACTGTTTTTGGTAAAAATGTAGCTGACGTATTAGCTGAATATGATGGGGTAGCTGAAATTGATGGATTATTTATGTTAAATATAGGTTCATAAACTAGTATTGTGTTTGGTAAACCTAGCAATTAGGGTAAGTGGTGAAAACCAGTGAATAAAAAACCAAAGCTCCAAAAAGTTTGGGTGAGTAGTTGTTGAAAAACTTATATTTCAAAAGCTAATTAAACTAAAATCTAATATTTATTTAATATAAAACTATATAATATAAAACCATAAGTTCTGAATAGCTACATAATTTACATGTCCAATTTTAATTAATCAATCCTGCACATTCGTGTCCATACAAACAAAAAAAAATAAGTCAAATTTTTAATGAGTGTTTGTACAATTAGTATGAGGTGGCTATATAGGAATTATTCAGGTCATGATAATTGGGAGTTGGGTCAGGTTGATAGTCGTATCGAGTCAAATTTGGGTCTGGTTGGGAGTCTGGTTTGGTCAGGTTTAGGTCGGGTTGGATTTTTTTGTCTTCGGGTCAATTCAGGCATCGGGTCAAAATGGGTCAGGTTTGGGTTTAGGTCCTAGTATGCGTGACTCATAATGCCTATTTTGTATAGACATTTATGTAGTTTTAATGTAGATTTAGGGTCCATTAGATAGGATTTCATATTTTATTCTCATCCTTGATCATTTGGTATTCGAAGTTCGAAATCTACTGTTTTTAGTGCTTATTTATAGATCAAAAGGTCCAAGCTCGAAAGGTGGAGAAATCATGGATCAAATGAAGCTAGGGAGAGCTAAAGAACAAGTCAAGTCAAGCCGAGAAGAAATGGACCAAGGAAGCAAGGTCCAAGAGCTGAAATGACAGCGAGTCACGGAAGTTATCCCCGTAGCGAGTGAGCGAGTTGAACATAAAACGCAATTCTCAAGAGCCTCTGATGTTCAATTGCCTGTTGTGACCATGCTTGGAAAGCTCTCGAAAAGCTCTATAAGACTGGAAAAGTGGTGCCTGCATTTGGAAATCATAGCCTGCCAGTGAAGGGAAAGCGGTGCCCGCCACTGGAGAATGACGCCCGCGGGTTTTCCTATTTCAGCAAATTCGAAATCGGCCCAATCTTATCTTTATGGAAACTTTAATCCAACATATTCTAGGGTTTTTGGCCGACTATGAGGCGATTTATTAGACATATTTTCAGTAGGTTTGAGCATTCAATTTAATCATTGAATAAGCATTCAATAACATATTAACTTAGAGAGATGAAAGGATCGAAGATTAGAGATCCAAGGTACGTTATGAGTACTTAGGATTCTCGTCATTTTGCTTGCAATTCAAGACTTGGTTGGTTGAATTGTGAGGCGTTGACTTTTATTATTATTCCATAAGTTATTTCATTACCTTTGTACTCAAATTAATTGATTGCATATATTCTCTCTTGATTGACCATCTCCAATAGAATTTGCATTCTTGCTAGGTTTTAATTGATTCGTGAGGATAATGAGACCGTAGTAGCAAACGCAAGTAATTGATCCCATGAGAGCATCTTTAGTTGTGTAGGGTAATGACACTTGGTTAAATATCAGTTTCTAAGTTGTTAGGGTTAGGGAAGTGATGCACCTTGACATTAACCTAGGGGCTTAGGAAGGTTGGTACTGCCAAACTGCCAAATACTATGGGAAATTTTGCTACTCTATGTTTATATCCAAATGTAAGGAGTGTTGCATAGAGTGTAAGGGATTGACATGTCTGCGAGGAATGTCATTCTATTCAAACCAAATTCGGAATGACATTAATTGCATTCATTGCATTAGAGTAACTAGAAATCAAGTCAAGGATCGAGTAAACCAACCATTGTTGCGAATTGTAAGTGAAACCACACTCTTCTCTTCTATCTTTTATTCGTTGGTATTAACATTCTTTATAGTTTATTTACATTTGTTATTGTTTATTGTCATCCACATCTCATCTTTGTTTATACATTGATAAATACACATTGCAACATAAATATTTTGTTCTCTATGGGTTCAACCCCTTACACACTATACTAGTTTTTTTGTTTGAGTTATTATTTCTTTAGCGAGGTGAAATCCACGAGCACGACATTTCACCCCACCAAATATTGGCGTCGTTGTCGAAGAATCAAGTTTATTTCCTTTTTTTGTGTTTATTGATTTTTGTATATACAACTAACCCTGTTATGTACCTATCTTACGGTTAGCGACACTCCGTTACTAATCATTTTCAATAAGGTTGGGGTTATGTCAATAGCAGGAGTACTTTCACCATTACCTTACAAGAGTGAAAGATCTAGTGGACGACCGTGCTTCACGGGGTATCCAACATGATTTGATAGACCAAGTAATTTGTTTCTGGGAAGGGCATACTTTCCGAGATAGAAGAATTCATCAAATCTTTGAGAAAGGAAGGCATTCGTTGTTTGGATTGGCCAAGACGATGGGACCTTTTCCTTTACGTGGGTGCCATGGAAAAGGTGGAAGAAGACTACAAGCTTGTATCCATACCCTTACCTTTTTAATCAATGATGGGAATGAAGCCAAAAAATGGTTTTGCAAAAAGAACGGTGCCCGCCCTTTGTGACCGGCGCCCACCACCCCTACATGACCGGTGCCCGCCGCTTTTTTCTGCAGACAGCCCAGACACAAGTTCAATTGAAAATGAAGAAGGAAGCCCACTGGCTGCAAGAGTGGAAGAGCCTTTCAAAGTCATTTTATTTAATTCAATCCCTCATATGTGTTTTAAATATAACAATGTGCTAACTGGGGAGGAATATTTCGCAGATGAGAATAGCTTCTATGATGAGGACTGGGATGCAGAAGAAGATCTAGTGTTTCCTGACGTGGAATCTCATGAGTACACGCATGAGGATCCATGGTATTTAGATTTTAATTCATCTGAAGAACTCATCTCAATTGCATCTATCGAGGAACCAAGTCCAGAGCCGATTTATATGGCTCCTGAGCAAGATAAAGAGATTTCTAACACTTTTTTGGATTTTGGTGAATATGTAGATCCATGGGAGCATTACTTCTACAAGCCACCAGCAAAATTATGTTGGTGGTTCTACATACCTTCGGCAGGAAGTCATGCTCGCGCATATGAGGAATTGAAGACTTTCTTCAATATCATACTATTTTACTTCAACTTCTTCACATGTGGTGTGTACTCAAATTTTAGGTAGGCAAAAGAATTTGATTTGCATTTGAGAGCATTGACAATATCTGAATGAGTCTTGAAGAAGTGGAAGAATAAACCGTCGAGTGTATGACGTTAACCAAGGACGCTTCTTGGGAGGCAACCCAAGGTAAGTTTCTCTAGTTTTCTAGTTTTTCAATTTTAGTTAGGTATTTAGTGTTTGATTTTCAATAAATTATAGAGTTCCACATTAAGAGAGAAGTGTTTTTGGAAGAGTTGTGAACTAACCATGAAGGGTGGGTAAGAAAGATCGAGGAAAGGAAGAGCGAACAGCATGAACAAAGCCCATTTCACCGCGGCAACTCACCATTTTCACCGCCGCGAGCAACAACTCCAACCCAGCAGCCCTATTCGAGCTCGCCGCCGTAAACCACCCATTTTGCCGCGGCAAAACCCCCTTCTCCTCATCGCGAGATCAAATTGAGGATGGATGTCACGGTCGCATCTTGGGTTGTTGCTGAAAGGCCAAGCGGCGGTCGCCGCCTGTGTATTCTCGAGGGGTTCCGACCTTGGTGGCACTTTCCTTCTTTGATTTCGCACAAAAGCAGTGCCCGCTGCCATAAGTTCTTCAAGGTCCGTTTTATCCAGCGATTGCAGCCACCACAACCATGATCAAGTATGTTCCTTATTCCCTCACTTGTGATTTTATTTTAAATTTTGTTGTCATTATTTGATTTTCATTAATTAAGTTCGAAGAAAAGTTGAAGTGTGGGGGAGAAGTTTAGTGTCTTTAGGTAGGTTGTATTTCAATTTTAGCATGCATATCATGTTTAACTTTCTGTCTATATCTTTACCTTTATTTTATTGCATTAGAAAAAGAAAAAAAATTGAAAAAGGTTGAAAATCAAAAAATATCATGCATTACATATATGTGTTATTCAAATCCCCATCTTGTCATGTTTTTCCTACATTTTAGCATATCCATAGAAATCGCATAACATGTTTGGATTGTTTAGCCTTGTCCTACACTTATGATTTTTATGTGGAACATTTTAGGTAGATATAATTGAGCATGTATGATATAAGTTCCTAGACATGATTGAAATCCAACAAAAACTTGTCCTAGTGAGAATTTTTTGCCTTATAGGGATCACATCTATATTTCCCTCAGCTTTTGTTACGGGATTTACTCATATTATGCAATTTCCTCTTAGTATTGACATGGTTATCTATTTTTAGACCAATTATATACATTGCTCATAACTTATAAGTTTCATATGATAGAGGCAGTTATTTCTTAGCCTATATTTATCCATATCTACCCTAAATTTGTCTTTGTTTGTAGCTAATTTGAGCCTTTAACCATTTATTTTGAAGTTCCACAATATTTATATGTATCTTAGCATATGATAAGCCTGACCCATTAAGGAATTAGGATTTAGAGTTGGTTATGGATGATCATTTTGAGTAGAGAAAGGAAAAGCTATGGTTTGTGTCAAATGTCGAAAGCTTTACAAAGAGTTGTAATGTTATGTGTTTTATTTTCCCCATATTGTATTTTATTTATTTAGAAAGGAAAAGCTATGGTTAGTGTCAAATGTCGAAAGCTTTACAAAGAGTTGTAATGTTATGTGTTTTATTTTCCCCATATTGTATTTTATTTATTTGGCTCTAAAAAGAAAAAAGAGGAAAAAATCGAAAACAAAGAAAAAAAAATTCAGAAAAAAAAAGAAAGAAGAAAAAGAAAAAAAAATATCATGCATTGAAATAAAGAGCCTTAGTATTGTTGCATATGAGAGTTGGATAAATGTTTGGTTGAGAGTTTATTTATTTTATTCTTATGGAAGCCTGATGTAAATTTGAGTTGTTTTGAGTTGTGTTGGAAGTTTTAGGAATCTTAGTTCTCGGATATGAAACCACCACATGACCAAATATACTCTATGCCTTTGCATTTTCACCAAGCCCCATTACAAACTCGACGAATGAAGTCTTCTTTGAAGTCTTCCATTGAGCGAAAGTCCTCTTGATGTTGCTTATTTGCTTTGAAGTATTTGATGGAGAATTTGTGATATATATGTCAATGCTTATGCAGCTTTTTGTATAATGAATGAGTTGAGAGTTGTTCTTAAAAGCCTAAACACATAAGAGTAAGAGATTCACGTATTCCCTGTGAGGTTGGTGTAAAGGCAGGAGTTTTTAAATCATGATTTTCAGATAAAGGAAATTAAAATGGATTAAAATTGGATATTTTGAAGAAAACTAATACTCGATTTTAAAGTCATGGAACGGATTTCCGACCTAAACTAAAATTTTGGAACTAACTTAATATGGCAACCTACTTCCTCAGAATTTGAAATAATACTAATTGGTCGAGAGAGCGGAAATTGAGAAACTAACATCGGAAACTAACATCGAGATTCGAACTAACAACGTCGGATTGAAGATTCCTGCCCTCACTCTCCTAGCCCTAGCCGAGTTTCCCCATAACTAGGCCCAAAAAAATTCCCACCAAAACTTGGAGCCATGAGACAATTTGAAAATAGTCAAAGATGCCATTTTCCCAAAATGGTGGAACACCCCCATCCTCATTTTCCATCTTCCCTTCCTTGCACCCCCCTCATTTTTGAAGGAGACAAATCTCACTCTTATCCATCCACACCATCAAATCAGTCCATCACCATACAAAATCTGATTTTGGCTTACTCTTTCCTCCATAAAATACAAAAAGAAAGCCTTATCTTGAAACTTGAGAAACACAAACCCTAAAGACACATTTCACTCTCATCTATCTCTCACTCCCTCTCTTCCATTTCTGCCACCACCAAACCCCACCAGCCGCACCTTCGACAACCACCTCCGGCCACCACTCAACCACCATCGTCACCTCCATTCTCTCTCTCATTCCCCTTTTGCCTAGAGCACCACTACTACCAATCACCTCTCATCTCTTCCATCTTGTGAGATATCACTTTCAGAAGCTCCCTCATCCTCTCTGAGAGTCCACAAGGTCCATTGGAGCCACCCAACAACCCTAGAAGATCAAGAACGAAGCCCTGGAGTCTCTCCCGTCCATTTTCGGTTCTAGAAAGGTAAGAAGCTCTATTCCTTTTTCTTTCACCTCCAAACCTCCAAATTTCTCTCCTTTAACCCCTCTACTAACTTCCCAGCCACCCTAACGAGAAAATCCAGGTGGAACAAGCCCGGAAATCACCTCCTGAGCCAACCCGAAGAAGAAATAAGATGTTTGGGTGAGCAATCCCTCTTTCTCTCATTTCTCACATGTCAAAAGGTGTTTAATACATGTTTGTGGGGTGGGGTAAGAGTTGGGAAAAGTGGGGAAGGCTAACAACAACAATCAAGGCCTGAACGGGGCCCAAAACCAAGATTTGGGCTCAGACTCGCCACCGCGAGTAAGAACTCGCGGCCGCGAGTCAGAGCAGAGCCCTAAGGGTTCTGTCTCACCGTGGTGAGTGAGATCTCAAGGCGACCCTTGAGGTTCCCTAGATTTGCGATCGTGGAAGTAGCTTCCGCGGGCGCGAGGCCTTCCGCGGGGGCAAAACTCCCCTCTCCTGGGCGTGACGCCTTTCGCGGAGGCGAGTGCCTAGCTCACGGCCCCAACACCCCCGTGCCTCACGGGGTGCTCGCTGGGCATGTCTCGCGGCGGCGAAAACCCTTTTTGCCGTGGTGAAACATCCCTTGGCCGAGAGCTTTGACTTGTTAACTTGGGGACTTTGCCGAACATTTTCAGAGCCGGATTTGATGACTTGGGGATTCGAATGACTGACTTGCTGACCTAATCTTGGGTTTTAGGAAACAAAATAAATGGGTATTCTCAAAAGTTGGAAGTCCTAACTATTTGACTTGGATTTCAAAACGATTTTCAAGACTAACTTGGGAAATAGACTTGATCGGAGACTAACTAGCATGATGTATGATTGTTTGACTAACAGCATGTATGTGTGACTAATTTCATGTATGAATTACTAATGGCATGATGGAGTAGTAAAGTGCTATAGCATGAGTAGTGTCTTGCGGAATTCTATACCTATTGAGATGTTGTGTTGAATACGATCCTATAAGCATGTGAATATGGCTGAGTATGTTATGGAAGTTGTTATTATATAATGGGTTGAGAAGTAATACTATGATGCGATGATTGATCACGATGAAGTGGAAAGTGTGAACAATGCGAGTGTTTATCTATCTTCTTGTGTGATGTGTGTAATACATGTGTGGTAAAATAGCTATAGAACTGGACTCATTATTCCCGTTATGCATCTAGGTGATACTCTCTTATTGTGACTGATGTGTACTTGGTCTGCTATTTTGGTGCTCTGCTAGCCAAGTAAGTTTCTTCGGAACTTACTCAGATTGATTAGAAAACCTCTCTGCTTATGTGTGCATGATATACTAGGTGTTGCATATCATAATAGCATGCCATTTAGTATCATGCTAGGATTGCACAAATGACTGAGCATCCTTATTCTGTATGCGTGTGTAAACAAAATGGACGTCATCTGTGAAGTTAACTAGAGTCGTAGCTAGTGTAAACAGAATGGTCGTTTTAATTATGACGAAAAAACACCAAATTTATTGTTTTCTTTCAAATTTCATTTGTTGAAATGTTTTGCAAAAATATAAAAAATAATAACTTCTTATTTCTGATATTTTTGCAAAACATTTCAAGAAAGGAAATTTGAAAGAAAACATTAAATTTGGTGTTTTTTTCGTTGCAATTAAAACTTCATTTTGATTTTGATTTTCGGTTTATTTACGTTTGAGTTGAGAAAAGGGGGGGGGGAGGAAGGGCTTGAATCAGTTTTCCAATTGCTTATGTATCCTCCCGGGGAAAAGGAATCAATGCCCACGTAGTTCTTTTACCTTATGTCTGAAATCGGCTTACCTATTCGGCTATTCGTCGTTGTTGGATTGTCTTTCACCATCGACGACTCCACCGTCCATAGATGCCCCGATCGATTCTGATTCTACTTCATCATCAGGGTCTGATTCGGTGGACAAAAGGTTCCTCTGAATTCTCATGTCTGCCCTCTTTCAATTGGCAAGGCATACTTGTGCTTCAAGGTTCTCAGGGAGCAATCTAGATCTCTTCTCAGTTAGAATTTATCCACCTCGACTGAATAACTGCTCCACAATGACGGTCGAGCAAAGAGCTCCAAGTATTTGTCGGGAGATCACCTGCAAGGTTGGAAAGCGTTGTCTTTTCACTCGGCCCTACCATTCTTAAATATCAAAATCTTCATCTTCGTCATTGCAAAATTCAAAGTTAGTGGACAAATATTCGTCGAGCTCCGAGTGCCGGCTCAAAGAGGACCTCGACCTCTTTGAGCCAAATATATCTCTAGTAAGGGCCTTAGTTCGAGTGGTAATGCTCGTGCGAGAGCCGCTCGAGCTGGAAGGCGCAGGAGGAGGGTGGTTAGGCGCTCTAGCGCTTGTAGAAAAACGAGTGTATAATGCTTCGAGTATTCCCCTAACTCTAGCAACTATAATTGACATATTGCATTCAGGATCATGGTGTAAACAACGTCAAAAATGCATTGCACTTGAAGCCCGTCCTGAATGGTTGTGGCAATGTTCACAGCGACACAACAGAAAACACTAGACGTAGGACTGTAAGCATGACTAAAAGTTTCAGTTGCATCATGGAAAACTTTAAAAACCTGAGTCACATCTCGAGAAACCACCCACACATCCCCAAAAATGTTTGAACCTTCGATGTGTTGTGTGGCATAAGAAGAAAGAAGTTCTCTCTATTGATATTAATCATAAATCATTTTGTACATCGAGTTCCACCGAGTGCTAACATCTCAGGGGAATTTCTTTGGGCCCACGTTGTTTGCTTGGCAAAACCGGTGCCAACTGTAACGAAGTTGTTTGCTTCGTCACAGTGCCCGTAAAACATATCGAATAGGTCTAATAACCATTTGTAAATAATCTAAAGCATCTTGAACACATAGTTTTAAAATATGAGGTGCGCAACGAATATGAAAAAATCTCCCCCCTATCTCGGGCTGACAATATTGGGTTAACTCTGGAATAGAGGCAGTGTTGTCGGATGCGTTGTCAAAACGGATTGAAAAAACTCTTTGAGTCAATCTATACTCTTGTCAAACGGTTTAAAGGGTCTGTGCTATGTTACGGGCCATGTGCCTCGTCAAAAACTCAAAAATCCAAAAATCGTTTGTGTAAAATGAACCATTCATCCACACAATGGCATATGACACCCATATATGAGTGGTGTTGCTAGTGGTCGGTCCAAATATCACTACAAATTGAAATATGTAAATCGCTAAATTTTTTAAAATATTCAATTAATTCAGCTTTACATGTGTTATACCTTTTGATCATTTTCATCTTAACCGTGTTACGACTCATAGATTGCCAAGCTGGTTGAACATTTCCGTAATAAAGTTGTTGAAACATAAACGTTGTGCAAAGTTATAAGCTAAACCTTCAACCGCTATCATTTCAGCAAAGTTATCACTACGACTAGTGTAATCATAACTCCATAAACCATGGGGTTGAGAGGAAGTAGTTGCATACCCGAAAAGTTGAGTTTGGCCTTTTCCCAAGACGAGTTTCTTTGGATGCTTCGATTGTATATGGCGTCCGTAGTTCCCACATCCATTCCCCTTCTTGTCCTTGTTGACCATCGGGCAGAATTTGCACTTGACGGAGAAAATTTCGTCACCCCATCCCGGCGCGGGCGGACCTTTCTTGAACCAGTATTTCATCGTTGCGGCTTTACAAGTAATAGGTGGCTCGACTTCTGGAGTGGCTTCGACATAGGGCACCAAGCCGGACATCTGAGTCCGGATGGTGGATGGAGTTCCCTAAACGGCAACTTCCTCCTCCTCTATACCCGGCTGCTCATCGAGTAGCGCCTAATCCTGACGTCTTTGAGATCCGCTCCCACCTCCGGACACGGAGGCGCAATGTCGAAGGCTATGCTCTGGATGGCGAATCGATTCGCTCCCATCGCTCGAGGACGGGACTCCGCTAACACTCCTTCGACCTCGTGTAAATATTTTCAATAAAAGTGGATTAGATATTTGTTAAAAATAATATGAATATGTAAATAAAAGAAAAGACAGAATAATTAAGCAATTAAGAAGGAGGTGAAAGAAGTACGATTTGGTGATGTGAAGCGCCGAATTCTCAGAATTTTTGACTCGTTAACCACTGACTTTCGACTTCCTCCATTTTCGAGCAATTAGAGAGAGTGAGATGAGATTAGGAGAGATGAGATGGTGTGATAAAAATGGTAGGGAAAGGGTAGTATTTATAGGGAAAATATTGGTGGGAAATTGGGTGAATTGGAGCAGGGTCGAACGGTCGACCCGCCAGGTCAAACGGTCGACCCGGCGGGTCCAACGTTCGACCCGGTGGGTCGAACGTTGGGGATTCAAAATCCTGGCTGTTGGCTCTTTTTTTTCCTTCATCCGACCGTTGATGGCCTTTTTTTCCTTTACATTGGCCTTGTTCTTATTTTTTCGGTTTTAAAATTTGTAATTTATGTTTGAGAGTTGATTTATTTATTTGTTAGTCAAAATAGGAAAAGAAGAAATATTTATTGAGGTTTATATGTTGAATTAGTTAAAAAAACGAAATAAGACATACATAAAACACAAGTTTATTACAAACCGAAGTATCGAACAACGATTACAACACAATGCTAATTACCCGATCCCGATGCTTCGTCGCTTCATGCATGCCATTACAATGAAAACTAACTTACTTCCTAGTTGATACTTTATTTAGCAATTCATAAAATTCACACAACACAATGCTAATTACCCGATCCCGATGCGTCGTCGACCTTGTCGGGATGGTTCGTCGTTAGATGCTTCTTCAAATTACCATAACCCATGTTATTCGTTATCTTGTACGTATGCCCGCAATAACGACACTCCGCTTCGATCTTTCCCGTGCCTTGGACGAGCTTGTTGAAATGATTTTTGAACAACGAGGAGCTACTAGAGGATCCGCTACGATCGGCCATTATAACGATTGGCGAGATATCGATTATTTTTTATATTACGAAAATGAAATGTAAGTTGATTGATGGGATGATGAAATAAAATGAATTAGGGAGAGAGGGGGTACCTATTTATAGGCTCGAGCAACGGTCCAAGCCGAGCAACGACTACAATTTAAAAAAATATTACCGTTCAAGTGGGACTCACCTACAAACGTTCGGATTTTTAAACCCTCGACCCGGGTGACCTGACGGGTTGACCCGACGTTTCGACCCGCCGTGTCACGGGTTATCTTTTGCCCGACCCTAACCCTAACTCTCAACCCAAATCAACCCTCTAACTCTTCGATCCTTACCCGGCGGGTCACGGGTTGACCGGGTAAAACCCGTGACCCGTGGCCCATTTCTAATCCTACCAACTCTACTCGTAACATTTGCATTTTGTACCTTGAATAATTTTATTTATTTATTTTTATTTTTCAAAAGCATACATAAAGCAGATTTAATTATAATCCATGTTGTGCTTAACTTAGCTTAATACGCCAACTGCATCATTACTTTCTGGTGCAAGTTAAACCTTCAATTGTATATAAATATTTACAATTCATATCTATGTACTTATTTTAGCATCAAATTAATAAGAGGTTCCTACGACAAGTAAATTAGCTAGAACGTACCCACAAGAAGCCAGAAAAAAAAAATCGAGGAGATAGGAGGCTGAACTTGGTTGTTGGATTATATATCCTATCCTATATCCTATACATACAATACTAAATCACAAGATTCTGCCACATGTCGATCTATAGTTAAAAGTTTTCCCTCCAAAATTTTTAATCAATAGTGTCATGCCATATTTCATCTTTTTTATAGTATTTTTATTTTTTTTATTGGATAAGAATTCGGATGCGAATAATCGCTATACGATAGCGTCCTCACGAATGAAGTTAGCAAGACATGGGTCGGTGTGTGGGGTAGGTTTAATGGCAACATGAGTAAGGTGTGCAACCTTATCTGCCAGACAGTTACCATTACGAAGAATGTTAGAGAACGAGACTTCGTTAAACCCTGTAATAAGGGAACTAATGTCGAACATCATTAGTTCTATTTTCTAGGGGCATTTGGTTCCTGATTTGAGATAATTAATGATTATGAGGTAATCACCCTCAATTATAAGTTTACTAATTTTCATTTCTTACACTTTCAAGATCCCCGATCTTAGTGCCACGACCTTAGTCATTAAGGGAGTTTGTTTACCAATTAAGCTGTAGTCCATCGTTTCTGGTAGACCTTTATCATTGCGAATAATATATACGATAGAGCTCGACCGTTGTGTTGTTGTAGACACATCAAAGTTTAGTTTCATTTTCCCGGTTAGCGGTTTCTTCCATTTGTCCGTCTTTCGATGTCTAATGAGTTTGTTGTGAGAGTTATTTTGATTTGTTGGTTCATAATCACTCCTATGATTGTACTTCTCTGCTTTCTTCCAGGCACTTACATGTGATTCAACCATCCGCATAAATCCTTCCACAAATTTTGATACGAAGTATTTGTTTAAGAAACATGTCTATATAGTTATTTTTGGCAATAACTAAATGCTTACTTTTGGCAATAGTTTAATCATAACTAGGGGTGGAAATGAGACGGGTTATGGGTGGATGAGGTCATTCCATCACCAGCCCCACGGGTAAATAATTCCACCCGCTCCACCCATCACCCGCAAACCTCTTTACCCTCTTCCGACCCGCGCGGGTGATGCGGGTGGAGCGGGTGCCCAATGGATGATATTAATATAATAATTATTTTTTTTAATAAAATTAAAAGTTGAATAAAAATTAAATTTTAATATACCAATACTAGAAATATGAGTTCGTTGAAGTCGAATATGTGTCATACATAAAAAAAACATGTTAATTAAAAGTTACAAAATGAAAACACACATATATACATATACACATATACACATATACACATATACACATATACATATATAGAAAATAACATGTTACACAAGACTCAAGATTAGGGTTTAGATTTTAGAGCGTAAAATAGTAAGAACATACACATACATATAAAAATTTTAGGGTTTTATTCAAATATGCAGGGCGGGTGAATGGGGCGGGTTAATGAGTGGACTATTGGGGCGGGTAATGGGTGAAAAATTTTCACCCATAATCCATCCATCACCCGCCTCACCTGCACCCGCACCACCCGTCACCCACTTTATTGCGGGTTTTCACCCGTAAAATTAATGCGGGTGAAGTGGGTGAATTGGATACCCGCAGGTTATTTCCAGCCCTAATCATAACATTACTAATATAAACTTTTGGATTATATTGCCACAATATTGATTTATATTTAATTTTAGATTATGTCATAACATTATTAATATCAACTTTCACTGATAATAGGTTGAATACTTTCCAAATTTATATATTTTGTAATCATTTTTTAATATCTTTCAAATGTAATTAATATAAATTTAAATTGATATAGTTGTCAAATATATTATTTGTTTCTTTTACATTTATATTGTTGTAATTAGAATATTGGAATTGTCGCTAATGCAATATTATTAATTATATTTTTATAAAAGGGAATATCAAACCATCACTACCAAAAACACAGGAAATAGCCACGGTTTTTTAGCCACGTCGTATAGTCGTTGCCAAATCCGTAGCTGATAGCCACGACTATAGCTACGACCTGACAAGCCGTAGCTATAATAGCGTCGAATGAAAATATTCGTGGCAAAGCCCGTGGCTAGGGATGAAGAAATAATTTCGTGTCCAGAATTTCGTGGTTTTTAGCCACGAATATAAGTGTCGTGGTTGGTATCATGGCTATTAGCCACGACTTTGGCCACAGTATCGTGGTTTCGAGTCTTACCCGACGTGCCAATGTAGCCACGAATTTAGCCACGAATAATATCTATTGCTGTACTCATGGCTAAGAATGTGAGGCAATTAACAATTATGACCCGAGTTGGAGGTGAACAGCCACGAATTTAGCCACTGTTGGATTATCCGTGGATGTATTCAACGCTAACGCCCATTATCCTTTTTGGTGTATCCGAATTGAGGAAATTCACAAAAAGGGTCAAAAGATATTCACTCAATCTAAACATGGTCAAGCCCAAAATATCAATTTGTAAGCCCAAAATCTCACAAAAAAAAGGTAGGGCCAAAAGATATGGTCAAGCCCAATTTTAGAGAGTCAAAGCCCAAAAAGGGTCAAGCCCATTAGTATTAGTCAAAGCCCAAGGAATATGGAAGCCCCAATTAATAGCCCTCGACGTATGAAGGAGCCCATCATTAGTAGCCACGGATATGACCGTGGCTAATGCCGTGGTTATTTTCAGTTGAGGTCATTCAATGCAATTCGTACTTTCTACTTCAATTCGATCACTTTTACTGGAGGGTGAAAGCACACTGCGCGCACAGAGCAAGTTGCCGTCTTCTCTCCACAGTGCAATGGAGGATTGGTGGGTTTGAAGAGCCATTTTGTGAATTTGAGAGGTACGTGTCACATATATAAATTATATTATATATTTAATATATTATGAATGTATATACATAGATATTTATGTATTATGTGTGCTATGTGAGATATATTTAACTACTTATACATAGATATTTAAATGGAATTTGAAGAGTGTATATACATAAACAATATATTTTTAAATGGATTTTGTATTTGATTTTTGGAATTTGTAGACTTTTAATAGTATAATTTAACACTTAAATGGTTAATTAGTTGTATAGATCTACATCATTACTTAGTTGTATAGATCTAAATAATTTGAAAATTTGGAGAGTGTAAAAGTGTTGTGTTTATGGAATTTGTGTATATATATTTGATTTTTAAATAATATAGACTTTTAAGAGTAATGTAATTAACACTTAAAATGGTTACTATAGATCTACATAATTACTTATATAGTTGTATAGATCTAAGTAGTTGTATAGATCTACTTATTATTATAATATACAATAATTTGTATAAAGTTGAATATAATTTTATTTATAGTACGTAGTTTATATATTTTACATATGTACAGAAATTGAATTGGGGAAGTGCAATGGATGATCGAGCGTGGATGTATGAAGGATTAAATGATGAATTCTTCAAAGGGGTGGATGAGTTTATTAACTTTGCATTGGAGCATCCACTTTATGTCGATGAAGGCAAGATTAAATGTCCCTGTCGGCGATGCACTAATTGCAAATGGTACAGAGCAGATGAGGTTAAGAGTCATTTATATCATCGTGGGTTTATGAGTGATTATCATCGCTGGACAGCACATGGTGAAACTATCGCGCCTTCAAACCCGCAATTGTCTATGTATGATCAGTTAACGTCAGAACAAAGGATGGTGTTTGACATTGCAGGTCCGAATTTTGTTGTATATATCCTATATCTGTTTTAATGTTCGATGGAAATGATGTTGAATATCCAATTCAAGAATTTCATGGGGTTTTCGAAATTGCAGGTCCGAGCTTTGTTCCTCCTCGTTGGTTTAATGTTGATGGAAATGATGGTGAATTCCAAGAAGCTAATCATGGTGAAGACATGATGACAGAGGAGGCTGATCTCTTAGCAACACAATTTGCAGAAGTGCTCAAAGCCGCCGATGCCCCGGTGTTTGAAGGTTGCACTTCACATACGCAATTGTCCTTTGTGAGTCGACTTATGAGCTTGAAGTGTGAATATAATGTCTCCCAACCACTCTTCAATGGATTCATGCAATTGTTTGATGAAGTGTTGCCTTCTAACCATAAGATTCCCACTAGTTACTATGAAACCGAGAAGGTGGTTCGAAGTTTGGGTCTGCCAGTGGAAAGAATAGCCATGTGCCCTAATGGTTGTATGTCGTATTGGAAGAATGATATGAATGAAGAATCATGTAGGTTTTGTGGGCATGCAAGATATAAAGTTGCGAGTAACGGAAGACGCACTCCACACCAAGTGTTATTCTACTTACCTCTAACTCCGAGACTTCAGAGATTATATGCTTCTGAGGTGACAGCTAGCCATATGACTTGGCATGCAGAACATGTAACAGAAGAGGGAATGATGTCTCATCCTTCAGATGGAGATGCTTGGAAAAGGTTAGACACAAAGCATCCTAATTTTGCTTTAGAAGCTCGTAATATTCGTTTGGGTTTATGCACTGATGGCTTTGCTACCTTCAACAAAAGTGGACACAATTATTCTTCTTGGCCGGTTATTGTTACTCCTTACAATCTTCCACCTCATATGTGCATGAAAACGGAGCATATGTTTATGTCATTGATAGTGCCAGGACCGAAAAACCCGAAGAAGTTGATTGATGTTTGCCTCCAACCTCTCATTGATGAGTTGATGCAGTTGTGGGAGGTCGGTGTACCCACTTATGATGTCTCGAGGAGAGAGAACTTCATTATGCGTGCAGCTATACTTTGGACAATAAGTGATTTCCCTGCATATACTATTTTGTCGGGATGGAGCACTGCTGGTTTGATGGCTTGTCCTATTTGTATGGAATCGAGATCCGATTGTTTTCGGCTGAAAAATGGAAGGAAGGCTACTTGGTTTGATTACCATCGAAAATTTTTAGAGATTGACCATCCTTTCCGTAGAAATAGGAAGGACTTTTATCGAGGACATGCGGAAACAGCGTTGCCACCGTCGATGCTATCGGGGGAGCAGATATGGGAGCGGGTACGTCAGTTGCCAACGGTCATTGACGACCCTTTTCACACGTCACCTGACTATGGGATTTCGCATAAGTGGACAAAACAGAGCATTTTCTGGAGACTCCCATATTGGAAGGACCTTCTCACCCGTCACAGTCTCGATGTTATGCACATTGAGAAAAATGTCTTTGACAATGTCTATAACACCGTGATGGATATCCCTGGGAAGACGAAGGATAACTTGAATGCACGAAAGGATCTTCGCCTATATTGTCATCGACCTGAGCTGGAGGTGGCTGATGACCACAGAGGCGCAAAGCCTAAAGCAATATATACCTTGTCACGAGAGGCGAAGAAACAGGTGGGTCAATGGTTGAGATCTGTGAAGTTTCCCGATGGATATGCTTCTAATATGGGAAGATGTGTTCTGAGTGACGACTGCACTCTCAGTGGGATGAAGAGTCACGACTGTCATGTGTTTATGGAGAGACTCTTGCCGATTGCTTTCAAAGAGTTGTTGCCATCATCCGTTTGGGGTCCTTCAATTGAGTTGAGTATCTTCTTCCAAACCATTTGTTCATCGAGCTTGTCGGTTAGTGCGATGGCACAATTGGAGCACATGATTCCTATATTGGTATGTAAGTTAGAGCGTATCTTTCCTCCATCATTTTTTGACTCCATGGAGCATCTCCTTGTCCATTTACCTTATGAGGCACGAATAGGGGGGCCTGTTCAGTATCGATGGATGTACCCATTCGAGAGGTATTTATTTCATCTAAAACGGAAGATCGTCCAAAAGAGTAATGTTGAAGGGTCGATCGTGATGGCCTACTTAAGGGAGGAAATAGCATCTTTCTCGGTGCACTACTTTCCTTCGCATGTTCCTTCAAAATTGAGGAGAGTCGCTAGAAATGATGTCTTCGAGGGTGATGATTGTTCCTTCTCCATTTTCAATCACCCCGGTGCGGGTAGTGGCAACGAGACAACAAGGTGGTTGAATGATGATGAAGAGTGGAGGGCCGCACACACATACGTGTTGGTCAACTGTCCGGAAGTATAACCATTTCTCGAATGAGGAAAATTTCTTATTATTTATTTTTCCGATTATACATGTCATATAACGCATCTTATACGTATGGATATTCAAACATGTAGGTTATTCGTGATTACAATGGGAGGGGATGCATGCGGAGATGACACCATTGAAAAAGAATTTGCTGAATGGTTTAAACAATATGTAAGTATATATATACTTCAAATCACATATAAAATAAGCTAGCTACTTCGATCGATTTTTGCATATCAGACATAGTTTCTGACCAATCCTAATTTTTTTTGGAGGCCATGGACCGAGGCAATGGAATTGGGCAAAATACTCTCTTGTGGAGTTTGGCATGGGGTCCAAATGTGGAAGTAAAAAGTTAGGCTCGATACTTTGTCAACGGATACAAGTTCGAGACCATGCAGCAAGGTGTTGGAAAGAAGACAATGAATAGTGGGGTTTGTGTTCGAGGATCGAACTATGCGAACGCAGAGTCAGATTTCTTTGGTCTCCTTGAGGAAATCATCGAGCTGGAATACCCAAGTCCAAACCATTACCGGATGAATGTAGTCCTTTTCAAGTGTAGATGGTTCGATCCAACGACATGTGGAACACAAATTCATCCGGTCTACCATTTTGTTGAAGTCAATCAGAAAAAATTGTATCAACGGTACGAGCCTTTTGTACTCGCTCAACAAGCTGTGCAGGTTTACTACCTTCAATATCCAGGAGCCACACGTGATCGAATGAATTGGTGGAATGTCTGCAAGACAAGAGCTCGGCACAAGATAGAAGAAAGATGGGTAGACAAGAGCCTCACAGTTTCAGCAACGGCATACCAGTCAGACGAGGTCCATTTACCGGAGTTCTCCAATGAAATTGAATTAGAAGACTCACCGAATAACTTGCGCGATCCCTCGGGTGCATATGATGCATGCGATGACTACGACGAGGTTATGACCTCCGATGAGGATGGAGATGACTCCAACGAGGGTGTAGTTCCTGTTGATGATGAAGAATCTGACTGACCACTGCAATTCCTGCTCTGCAATAGTGCATCTTTATAAAAACTTTAAATTGTAATTTTACTTGCATATTAAACTGTAGTTCCTGATTCATGGCTAGAGTTCATCTGTTTTTTGTCACGTGTATGGACCTGTGAGGGAATTGAACCCCCATCACTATGCACGCACAGCGCTCTTCCGAATTGAGCTAACAGGCCTGACATTGTAGATTTTCCACGATGCATATGTATGCCTATTTTGGTTCGCAATATGTGAAGATTTCACTCTAAATGTCAATAGGAAACTGGGAACTTTCACATGCTGACAACAAGACTCCCTATACTGATTTCCACTGAGTTAATCCACATAAGAGCTCAGTGCAACTACAAGTGAACTAACTTTCAGAACAAGAACATCATCACAAGTGCAACTAAACAATCTTTGTAGCATCAGACCACGAATAATATAGCAATGCATCTAACTATGTCAGTGCACCTAAAATTCACCATTGCAACTATAATTCACCAATACAAATTATTCCAATGAAAAATCTTTGTAGCAGCAGAACAAGAACATCATAAATCAGTTCAACTAAAATTTAGCAGTGCATATACCTTTTACAGTTCAACTAAAATTTAACATCATAATTCAACTAAATTCACCAATACAATTAACACAATTAAAATTCAACTAAAATTCACCCAGTGGAACTAAAATTCACACAATTACAGTTCAAAGAAGAACTCCGTGTTGTGCAACAGAAAAAATATTTCAAGTCCACCCAGTTCACCTGATTCTATAACGAAATATGAGAAATCATTAGCCAGAGCAGCAGACAGAAGGAGTATTCAACCAGACATAGATTTCCAGATACATAATCAACCAAAAATCCATCAAATTGATTCAATGGAATCAATTCGATAGTAATGAGCAGAGACGAAATTCCATATCCTCAAATACAACACATACCTCTACTCTCCATGACAAATAATGACGAACAATTGGCGGCATCCAATTCTTTGAACTCCGTCGAAGCCATCCATCGTCAATCCCCTTACCTTCTCTAGCGAAATCGAAAACGAAGAACCCTAATTTTGTTTTTGGTAAACATTCGAGGGACCCTAATTTCAACTGAAGTGTAATGTCTTCCTACATTGGGCCTTTTTTAACCCGGCAAATGGACCTTTTTTAACCCAGCAAATGATGGGCCTTTCAGCCCAGCCCACTCCTATAACCTAAAAAATTCATAGCGCGGGCGAGGGAAATCTGAATTTTCAGTGGGAAATTGAAAATTCCGAACCTCAAAATCCCACGACCGTCTCTCTCCTCTCTCCTCCTCAATCAGAAACTCCCTCCTCTTCATCCTCTCTCCAAAAACCCTAGCTCTTCGATCTCTCAATCTCCTCTCTTCGATCTCTCAATCAACTCAGTTAGGAAGATGCGAGGAGGCCTAAGGAGATCTGCTCGCCATGACAATACCCGACCACCTCTGGCTCCACAGAGGGAAAGGACCACCACGACACGCTTAACCCACAACCCACCCACGCAACCGGTGAACTCTCCTGCTACCTCTTCGGCCAGGGGAAAGACAAGGGCCCCCCCACGAGTCTCCCCTGCCAGGGCCAGGGGAAAGACAACACCCTCAACCCATAACCCATCCACGCAACCCTCCCAACCCTCCGCCTCCCAACCCTCTGCTCCTGTAGCCTCTCATCCCTCCGACTCCCAAGGTACTGAAACCACCCAAGCTCCAACAACCTCCCTTTCCTCTGCCTCCCAAGGTCCTGCAAACCCCCGTCGACGATTGGTCCCCGTACCCTCACATCTTCTCTTGCCGGATTCTCCACCTCCATCTGATGTTTTTGAGGCGGGCTTGACATCAGAGACATAAGACAACGTATCATCTGAGAACCCCGTGGACGAGGATGCCCTAGATAATGAGGAAGCCCTGCAGAATGAGGATGGTCAAGAAAACGAGGAAAACCAAGAAAATCAGAACGACCAACAAAATGAGGAAGCTCATAGGTGGAATAGACCAGTCTCCTTTTCACTGATCAATGGATCGTAAGTCACCTATTGTTATTACTCTGATAACTCTACTGTTGGTTCTATTTGTTTGGTGTTTCTTTTAGCTAATTGTGCTTCAATTTGTTTGTCTCTGAATTGTGTATATATTTTGTAATGGAAATTGGAATGCATGTTTAAAAAAAGGGGACAGATTTTGCAGGTGTGTATATATATCTTCTGCAAGTGTGTGTATATATGTGGTTAAAAATAATGGGATCGCTTCTGCAAGTATATATGATGGAACTTTGTCTAAATAATGGAACTTTGTCTATTTTGATTGAACTTTGAATAAATATTGGAAATGGGATATCTTCTTCAAGTGTGTTTTGTGAATTTTGTTTCAATTTGATATATAGCTTCTGCAAGTCTGTTTATATATGTGCTTCAATTTGTTTGTCTTTGAATTTTGTCTGTTTTGATTGAACTTTGAATATATAATGGAACTTTTCTGTAATTTGATGGAATAATAAGCTAGCTAAATCTGTTGCTCCATTAGATAACTTATAGTGCTTCTATGAATTTTGTTTCAAATTCATCTAAGGGATGGCTTCTTCAAGTGTGGGTATATAGCTTTTGTTTCTCTCTGATTTTTATGTGTTTGCTGAGTTGCCTAGTTAAGCATGAATTCATTAATCGAGTCACCTGTGTTTGTTTTTCTCAAATGCTCTGATTTTTTTAACCTTCAATTATATTGATAACATTTGCTATAACTTTTTTTGGTTTTACATGAAGCTTTGATTCAACAAATCCTGTATATGGTGTCATGCTCCAAGTCATTCATTCTCATTTCGATGGACCGTATATACGGTGGAGCGATGTTCCTGAAGCAACAATAGAGTTATGGTGGGGAATGTTCAAGGTAAAAAAATTTCAATAATATGCTAACATCTAGTGCATCCGTGTGAAATAATTCACAGTTCACTTGTTTGTTCAATATGTCCAGAACCGAACACGATGGGATGAAACTGTCCACTCGGAAGCAGCTGTCTACAAGGCTTTCCACACAAAGGGAGGGGACCACCTAAGGAACATATTTGGGAAGGCTCGCTCTGGAAAAACAAAGAAGAAACCTACATGGGTGAAGCAAGTGATATGGGCGCAAATGTAGGAGAAATGGGCAAACGAGGATAAATTTCGCCGCCAATATGAAATTAACAAGCAGAATCGAGCCATCGCAGCAGAAAAAGACACTCAAATTTTCAGTGGTGGGCCGGTTTCAACAACTGTAATCAAGGATCGACTGGTATGTACACCTTAGATCAGTTCCTGATGTTTTCCCATTTCATATAGTTTCAATCACTCCTAAATTCATAATTGACTGTCTATTTAGTTTGCATATATATATATATATATATATATATATATATATATATATATATATGTACTAATTAACTAACTATATTTTCTTATAGAAGAAGGAGCTTGGAAAAGACCCAACCCCAAGGGAAACATTTGAAAGGTGCCACAACAAAAAAGACGGTTCTTGGGCTGGCACTCAATGCCAACCAACTGTGGTAAGTAACACTATCAAGTGACCCTTGTTGTTATGTATGTGTGATGTCAGTGGTTTAGTTATGTTCTTCAAGTTCACACTTATTTTGTTCGTTTTATAGTTTTTATTGCTGTGTTTGGTACCTGGTTATGTTTAGGTATTTTTTGTGCTTATGTTTGGGTTGTGATGATGATGTGTAGGTAGTGATGTCCATCTAATCGTAGTTGGATATTTAGGTTGTCTATTTTTTTTTTACCCTGAGAAAGAACAAAAGACATAATTGATTTGGTCCGTCTTATTTGGCTAAGTTGTACAGTGTTGTGATATGGACTTTCCTGTTGAATGTGTTCAGTTATACATGATGTGATGTGGTTTTTTTTTGTGGGGAGTGGTATTTTGGATATGAAGACTGTATGTAAAGAACTCATTTCCAATTGAATGTGTTCACTAATTTATTCCCTATATTGATTTGGTTCTTTGGCATGTTTCATGAAATCAGTTAGTTTGTCTATTTTATTTATAAAGAGCGTCAGTTTGTCTGTTGATAAAAGTGCTTGGGTAGTTAAGAAGATGTCATCTTTTATTGCATTCTTACAATTGCAGGAAATTACTCACAACATGTTACATGAAAAAATTAAACTCTCATTTAGCTTTTGTGACTGTCTGTTTTGTTTGTTTATATTTGTGATGATGTATTAAACATGCTATTTTGTTTGTTGTTGCTTTCTTTATGTTGTCTTGTTGTTGTGGTGTTCATGGGTGTTGTTGAAGCGTGGTTGAACTGGTGGTTGTGTTTTGGATGTGTTTAATTTAGAATGAACAAATTATGTCAATGGTATTTTATTTTGGTATATTTGTGTCCAACATTATTAAATAATTATATTATATTTAAATATTTAAATAAGTTGTGGCAACGACATTAGCCACAAGCAATAGCCACACATAATAACCACAGAGAATAGCCACGGGCATAGCCACGGACATAGCCACGGGCATTCATTGTAGCCACGACCATAGCCACATATAGGCCACGACATTAGCCATAGGAATAGCCACGATATAAATTGTAGCCACGAATATAGCCACATGCCGGCCACGCCATTAGCCACGACATTTGCCACGATAATAGCCACAACCATTAGCCACAAATATGGCAATGACCTCAGCCACAAAATCAGCCACAACAGTCGTTGTGCCTCAATGAAGACTCACACGTGCGTGGCCACGATATCAGACACGAGCAGACCGTGGCTGATGTCGTGGCTATAGCCACAAATTTCTCGGGTATAACCCGGCCACGGGCATAGCCACGGACTTGTCAAATCGTGGCTATTAGCCACGGAGGTTGGAAATCTGGCATTTAGCGACGACGCATATAGCCACGAATGGCGACGACCCTAAAATTCGTGGCTATGCCCGTCGCTAAACCGTTTAGCCACGGCCATTCGTGGCTTATCCGTGGGTATTTGGCCGTGGCTATTTCCTGTGTTTTTGGTAGTGCATATTTAAATAAATGTTGTAATTTTATTTTTTCAATTAATTTTAATTTAAATAAACGTGTTAATGTTATTTTTCAATATATTTTAACTAACTTCATTCACTTAGGTAATTATATTCAAAATAATTTATTTGTATATTTTTAAAGAGTGATTTTTTTAAACGTATATGCTCTAAAGGTGGAGGTTAAGAAACCATATTGGAAAAAATTCCTTGAATCTATTGCATTGACACTAAGAAATCTATTTACAAATGGTTTAAAATATTTAATATTTAAAAAATATTTCTCAATATAGATGTTCAACTTATGCCTTAAAAGGTCTGGATTAGAAAACTATAAAATTAGAACTATAACTGATATTGATGTATTTTATTAATGTATTCGTATCAAAACACTTATTTTTCTAGATATATTTAATGTCCAAAGAATACAATTTTATTCTCTATCCTATTTATTAGTTTTGATTTTCATTATTTTTTATTAATTCTCCAATTCCTCGTATCCTTCTCCTTTGTTCATTAGCCAATTTGATCTTTACATTATTTATTTGTTGTGTTGTAAAAAAATTGATAAAAAGATAATAGCATTCTTTTTAATTTTAATCTCTTCAAAAAAATGTGAAATATGTTAGAAGAACAATTATTCTTATGCGAAAAAAAGTATCATTTTTTTCTTTTGTGGTTGCCCTTAAACATGATCAACAACTATGACTAAGTCAGTGATATTAATTTTCAAAGATGATTGGAGTTGGAGTGTTCCAATATTAAGATAAAATATCTCTTTATAAAATTTATAGGTGTCTTGAGTGTTTCATTATTAAAGTACTGGTATTTTTATAAAGGGTTAATGACCTCTTGATCATTCAATTTTGTTTGTTTTTACATATTTTGAATTAAATATTGCAATAAATGCAGTTCTACTTATTAGTTTAATATTTTTTTACCAAAAATATGATTTATTAATTAAAGACAAATATTTTAAGTTATAAGTTAAATGAAGTTCTCTTACAATAATTTGAAAATGAAGTTATAAAGAATAATAAGGGTTATTTTCATAATAATTTTTATGATTTTTATAAAGGGTAAATTGCAACTAATATCCCAACCTTTAGGGATAGTTGCTTTCAATACCCTAACCTTGTAAAATTTCACAAAATATCCTAATCTATACCATTAGTTGCAATTAACACCCTAAATGAGTTTCTTAAATTAAAAAATTACCCACATCAGACAAAAATTACAAAAAATCACCCATATTCATAAAATATTTTCAATGAATCCCTAATACATTTTAAAAAAATGAGAATTAAATAAATCTCTTACAATTTGACCCCACCTGACCCACCATAAAAAAATACTTATAATATATATATATATATATATATATATATATATATATATATAATATACTCTTTTAAAATATAATATAATTACTTTAGCATCTACTCATTTAAAATTTTAATATAATCAATCAAAATAATTAATTATTTATCAAAAAACATATATTATAATTAAAATCTAAATTTATATAAGTCTGTCTCGATACATGCCGATATGTGCATCTATATATTCCATGTATATTATTTGATACGATATATACTTTCTTTTTGGTTAATATTATGTTATATATACTAAAACTAATACATAACATCTTATAATGTATCACACATAAATTTCATGGTATTAATAAAATGATTCTATAAGAAATGTTTAACATAATAGTTTTACAAAAATATAATAAAGTAGATTTAAAAAAATAAATGGTAAAAGATATGATAACCATTTGCAATAAATAATTATATAATAAAGATATATTCCAAATAATGTGGTAAAAAATAATAATTTTACCATATGATTTTTAATATATCTTTATTATATAACTATTTATTACAAATGGTTATCATATCTCATACCATTTATTTATTAAAATCTACATTATTTTATTTTTGTAAAAGTGTTATGTTTAAGATAAATAATTAATTATTTTGAGTACTTATATTAAAATATTAAATGAGTAAATGCTAAAATAATTATATTATATTTTTAAAGGAGTATATTTTATATACCTGTTATAATTATTTTTGGATGGTGGGTTGGGTGGGCTTAAATTGTAACAGATTTTTTTAATTTCAAATTTTAAAATATATTAGGAGTTTATTGAAAACATTTTATGAATATGGGTGATTTTTTATAATTTTTGTATGATGTGGGTAATTTTTATAATTTAAGAATCTCATCCAGGGTGTTAAGTGCAACTAATGATATATGTTAGGATATTTTGTGAAATTTTACAAGGTTAGGATATTAAAAGCAACTATCCCTAAAGGTTGGGATATTAGTTGCAATTTACCCTTTTTATAAATGAAAACTATTTATTTTTAATGACGTAATATTTTTTTAGCAAAACATATTATTTCACTAATCATATTAAATATTCACACACTTTATAACAAAAAATTAAAAAATAAAATTTATTTGAATGGTTACTGAATTGATTTTGTTTTAATAATTATGTTTTCAAACCCATTGAATTTGATTTTATCCAAAACAAATTCAAGGAAGATAATCTTTTCGCATATTAAGATATGATTTTATGGATAATATTTTTTGAATCATTTAGTATTTTAATAGTATAAGCTAATATTATATTAATTTTTATACACATGAAGAAAACTAAATATTTTAAATAAGTATAAATGTTGAATCCGTGCATAGCACGGGTATAAGACTAGTATGTATATGTATATATATATATATATCTGAGATATAATTTTTTGTAAATAATATATTAGAAAAAATACTAGACGGTTGATTTAAATATTTATTTCAAGTTAAAAAGTTAAGAGAACAAATTTACAAAATAAAGCTATAAGTATTTGAACCAAGATAAAAAAAAATTATTTGTGTGATTTGAATATTTATTTTACGTTCAAAATCTAAGAGAAAAAATCCACAAAAGAAAAATATAGAGATTTGAACTCAAAACGTTGTAATTCAAATTGCCACCTCATACCAACTTAGTTAAACACATTTTATGATTCATTTCTATTCAGCCCTCACCGTCCATGAACCTCCTCGTTTCTTCATAAGTCGTTCCACAGCCCCGCCCGTTCCTTTAAATAAAGGGGAAACTAATTAATACAAGCTCATTATATCACATTGTTATACATTATGAATATGAAATTGTAATATAAAATTTTATTCTGAATCTATAAAATCTGAAATTGTACTAAGAAGTACCTCTCAATTTTGTTCCATCTTTCCCCAAGGCATTTTAAGAGGATGTTTGTCTGTTGTTCAGCAGGAAAGGGTTGTAAAGTGTTTCTAGAAAACCACCTATATTACCTCAAGGTGACGATGAATGTCTCATATTTACTTGTGCCCGATCGAAGAAGATATATAAATTAGATCGCGTGGTGACTAATCCCTCGCGATCACTCTCGATATTCGCCTTTACTAGACAACTATCGTCTTTAGAGGTTTTTCTGAGATGACCTTTGATTCTAGAAATGTTCTTCTCCGATTAGAGATCTCAAGAACTCAATTCCGGGGGTTTAACTTCCGGAAAGATAGTAGAGCTATTCTTTTTGTTCATCCTGAAATCGGATCCCCTTTCCGTGAAGGGGGATGGGGTATTTATAGGGTAGTAAGCGAGAGGCTGGTTGACGACCTCGTGACCTTGTTAGGGACACATGTAACTCATGCTCTCACGCATGGGGACTTGGTCCACTGTGAGAGGGAGATAGTGAGACAGTCCTAAGCAAGCGAGATGGTCCTAAGCTAGTGAGCTGTTTGATGAAAAGCGGATGACGTAGAGATATGGTGTTCCTTACGTATGTTTCACGATGGTTTTATGATGTTCGCGATCTTTAAAGAAGGTTAAGTAGTCTTTTGTGTTTTTTGTGGTGGGTGACCTATTTATTACGTCATAATTCGTACTTTCTAAGGGAGCCCTTTCCCTAAACATCATCATATCTCCTAAGGATTCAATCGCGAACACAAACTGATAGTGGGTGAATCTCGACAAAAACGATGGTTTTTATTGGGCCTTGATTTTATTGGGTTGAGGGGGCAGGGCCCAACTTGAGTTTGAATGTGGCCCAGAAAGACTTGGATGGTCCTACATAGACTATAAAAGGTGTCGTACTTTGGAGAAATCCTCATTTTCAACTTAGAAGGGTTTGGTTGATAGATTTTGGAGAGAGAGAAAGAGAAAAGAAAGTCAGAGAAGTTCATGTGATTTCTGGTTGCCGCACATCTAATCGTTTGATGTTTTCTCTAGCATCTCTAGGTAAGGTGGCTCGTTTGCTTTTGTTCTTCTTCTGATTTTTCTTCTTTTCCTAGTGTATGATGTTTGGAAAAAGGGATTGAGGGAGATGGGGCGGTTTTTTCGGTGGTTTTCCTTTCTTTCTTCTTTCATGTTTAAGGGGGGCTAAAGGCCATTCCACTGTTTTCTGGTCGGGAAGTGGTGGTAGTATATTACCAAAGGGTTTCAAAACTTCTTGGGAATTGGAAATGATTTCCATTGGAAACCTCTTTTTCCTGTTAGGAAAAGGTGTTTCCGTGCGGGGGAGGTGAAGAGCCGTCGTTTTCTTTCTCTTTCATTCGGTGGCTTTTCGTCTTTCTGACTTTAGGGCGCATGAAGCGCCCACAAGAAGTCTTCCCAGGAGGATTTTGGCGCCATTTCTTTTTATGGAGTTGCGATAGGCAGTAATCGTTCCTCCCCCTGCTAATTTATATTTTGCGCGTTTTTAGGCTTTTTCTTTTAGGATATTTGAAAGTCATGAGTTCGGCCAGCGATGGTCAAAACGTAGAGATTACACTCGCAGATATTGGAGAAGACTCTCAGGATACTTACCTTCATCGCGTTAAAGATGATACAAATGACACTGCATCATCCGTGATTCCTCTTAGGTCCATGATTTTTAAACAGAAAACTCGGGATGCTTCCACCTGTCATCATCTAGCAGGGCAAGTGAAAAGGCCCTTCATGAGGGGAGATCCTGACTATTGTTTGTGGTCGAGCTCATTCGGTGACAAAAAATGCGAAGAAAAGGGTCCTAAACTCAGAAAGAGGAGGAGGAGAATGCGTGGGAAGAAAGACCCTGGTTTCGTTAATAAGAGAAAGGTGCATGTGGTAAGGGGTGATTTTGAAGTACCCCCTTATAATTTGAAGAAGATCGCGGAGTGTAGATTTTATGATGAATATGTGCCATCAGCGCCACCATCGGTTCCCCTCGTTTTCTTGGAACGAGTTGCCCCAATTATTCTACATAAAAGAGAGTTGGAGGAAGAGTTAGTAATGACCATGGATGATGTGCGAATAATATCAAGATCCTTTCCTTGGCCAGAGGGGGTTGAGTTAGGTTTGGACGTCGAGAAAAGGGGTGTCTGGACACTTACCCGGGGCATATGGTAATTCATTTGGAGAGCGTTGTGCAAGGGTTTCATCTTCCTCTCCACCCATTTTATTCAATGTTCTTGGAGAGGGTGAATTTGTGTCCAGCTCAACTATCTTTCAATACTTGGATGTTCTTGGTTGTGTATATGATGAGGTGTGCTACCATTCATCAGCGGCCGAGTTTAGAGCATTAGTCCACTTTCTTGTCCATAAGGAAAAGAGTTCGTAGACTTTATATCGCCAAACTAGGAGGGAAATTATCAGACCGGCTGTCAAGTAGTCCGGATTGAAGGAAAAAATGGTTCCTGGTGAGAGATCGTGCCGGTCATTCTATGAATTTTCGACGATATACAATAAGTTTACGAAGGTTGAGACGGTTCTTATCAAGAAGTGGGAGCAGAAGTTTCCGCCTCTCGGTGGATTGTGGTAGTTTAGGAAAATAGTTACTCCATTGCGGTTGGAGATGGCGGGGTTGAGTCTCCGTCATTCCCCGAGTGGGCATTATGTTTTATCGCGATAAATGGTGTTGGTGTGTTTGAAGATGTGTTCATGAATTTTTGATATCTTGTTTGTCTTTCTTTTGCAGATATGTTGAACCTAGACTTGATCTCATAGAAGGCTTTAGAGTCGGAAGTGGACGAGCCAGAGATAACTACTTTACGAGCTTTGCCAATCACGGGAGTTTCTCAAGCTCAAGCTAAGGGAAAAATGTCGGTTGTTCCGTCAAGCGTCTCTTTTCATAAAACTAGGAGCATGGATGCTGAGGTTATCCCATCACACTTGGAGGAAAGGTTGTCGACGAATGTGATGCCTCCCGTTTCCAAAGGTCTGGACCCCAAGAGGAAAAGAACGCGAGATGAGGTTGCGATCACATCGGCTGTGATTGTTTCTAGCGGTCGTGTGGTTAATGTCGTTCCTCACGGGACCGTATCCACTACTTATCGCCAACCAGTTTTTCCTTTTCCTAAGTCGAACAAACTGATTCTGCCTCAAAATTGCTTTGTGGCTGAAAGGGGTTACCTGGAAAACTTAGACATCGATGTTTTGATTTCGGATGGAAGAAAATCGGCTGACTGGGTAAGCGAGTAATTTTATGGGTTAACTTAAACTTTAAACATTTTTATGTGATAAACTTTCTCAATTTTTTTAGGGGAGGTTCTACTGAGATAAGATTGAAAAAACGCTTTGACTCATTCAAGAAGGAATTAAATGTTGAGAACGAGAGGAGGAGGATGATTGGTAAGGACTGAGTTGATGCCTACTTTTGTTGAAGGAAGGAAATTTGGTATCAACCAAAGCATTTCTCGCGTTTCCAAGCCTGGGGCTCAGTGGAGACCTTCAAACCCAGTCTCGACTATAAGGATTGGGGTCTCGAGGCTCAATCTTGAAAACTTTCTTTGGTATGGATTGAGGTGTTGTTTAGATACAATCGGTTTTTTTGGGAAATCTATACGTTTCTCTATTATCTTTTGCTTCTACGGTCGCATTTTAATGGGATACGCGGGTAATTATCTCTGTGCTATGGCTGAATATTTGCTACGGTATATATTTGGTTGAATGTTGTAGGTGAATATACGATTGCGATGCTATTATTTTTATTTTCTAAATGTTCTTCTGCCTTCTTGCATACTCTTGATTGTGCTTTCTTTCTCACGAACCCTTACCAATCTCCTGTTGTGGAGCTTTTTAAAATTAAATTATGAGACAATAAAAAATAAGGGTTTGTGCTTCATCATTTACTTTTATTTATGATAAAGGAAATTATTACAAATGCCTAAAACGGGTTTAGACTACTGTGGATTACACGTCATCATAACAAAGGATATCATTGATGATGTTTCCGTTTTGTTCTGGGCCTGGTTGTGTTATAGTAACTTCGAAGTGGGAGTCTCCTTCGTATTTGAATACTAGATATGAGCCAACTCTTAAGTTGTTTTCTATCGCGAATTCTCTCCGTCCTTCAGATAGCGAGTACCAGTCGCCGGCATTTGTTTCAACCATCACAACGAATTCTTGTTGCATGAGGGAGCACAGAAAAACTTGTTCTAAAACTTCTTCATCGTATTCCACGAAGATATCGGGTAGTGGCTGTATTGAAAAAAGTAAGAATGATTAACAATCGACATGAAAATTTTATAAAGAAAATGTATTGAAATGTCGGTATTATACAACTCTTTAAAGATAGCTTTCGCCAAGAATTATTCTTATGAATTCGGGGTTTGTAGGTGGGGTGATAGTTGTGGTGAGACTGGTTGGAGAAACTTCTCCTAAAGCCATATCAAAACTTGGCATTATATTTTGGCGCGGGGTAGTGTAATGTGTGGTGCAGTTTTAGGATTGAGAATATTTTTTCGTATGTAGATATATATTGCTTTGTTGAGATTGGTGGCAGACGTGTGTCGAGTTTGTGTTTACTTAATGATGAGTTAGCCTGTTTATGTGTCGCTATGAATGAAAAAGTTAAAGATATAGGTGCAGGGTGGATACTTCTCTTGTCAGTCCTTATAAGTCTTCCCTATTGTTCCAAGATTTATTAGGGCATGCTTATCGTTTTGTAGGATTTTGTTATTCGTGTTTTGCCAGGGTAAAGTGTTGTAGAAGTTGCTAATGTTATCTCGTACCCCACGGACGTTCAGAGGTGTCTCTTTTCCTCGATTGTGGGGTTTTACAAAGGACATCCTTGTGGAGAGTTATATGCATAGGCTTATAAGTCTTTGAAGAGAATTTTTGGTTAATGTTTTAATGAAGAAAATTGTTATTGATTATGGTATTTTCTATACAGCCCCTTCCATCTGTGTATGAGAATTATGGTAACGAAGTGTTGGGCTATGTTTATGTTTCTTTGCGTTATGCCGAGAAGTTTTTGGTAAAAGTGGAAAAGCTTAGTACAGATTGTTATTGGTTTACTGAAGGGTGGAGGGATTTTACACTTGCTAGTGAGCTTTCGGTTGGTCTTTGATTAATTTTTGAGTATGACGGAAATTCTCACTTTGATGTTGTCGCGATTGATCCAGAGCCTGATCAAAATGGTGACGTGAGTTTTAGCGTACGTTGTTGAGCATTTATTGAAGTAGTTTAAGATAACGAATTAAGTATCTCTCATGTTTGTCCTTGTTTCGTTGTTGAATGTGTTATTTGTTATGAAATAAATTGTTTTATAAACAATCGTGCTGGTGTTTGTATTGTGGAATGAGTGATGTACATATTTGTACCTCTTTTTATTGCATCTTTTGACTTGTTATTTCATTCGATTTCCAAAGAATAGGTTCAAAAGAATATAAACTTGTGTAAGAATGGGCTAAAATAAAAGAAATAGAGTCTGCACAAGTTTTGAGCTAACCATGCAGGAATTCGAGCGAAATTGGAGTCAAAATGGAGAAGCCAAGTGAAGCTGAGCAGAGGTCGATATCGACCTTAAACATCGATATCGACCATAGTTGTCAACACACCTTCCGAGTGTCGAGGTAGACCACACAGACCAACCAAGAAGGCACTCGATATCGACCTTAAATATCGATATCGACCTCAACATAGACATCGAGTGGAGATGGACAAGTCGAGCAGAAATACAGACATCAATATCGACCTCCAACGTCGATATCGACCTTATCTCGACAGAAGATAGATCCGATTTCGAGACTCGGATTATGAATAAAAGACCTATCCTAATTGTTTGGATATAGTTCATAGTTTAGATAGAAGTTACAATCCTTGGATAGCGAGGATTAGTAGCCTATAAATAAAGCCCTAGGGGGCTGGCATTCAATCAATAATCAACATCATCCAAGCAAGAAAGACAATAGCAATAGGCATTAGAAAGTTCGAGTTTTAGTTTTGAGCTTTAAAGTTTCAAGCGCTTACGATAGTTGGCGTTGAGATTGTAAAGATTCAAAGTTTTCCATTTATGCAAGTTATTTCAATTAAAAGCATGTCTACATTCAACATGTGCGAGTAGTCCCCCAAAGCTCTTAGGGTCGGGGTGAGCCCGACGTTAGCCATGCGTGATTGAGGTAAGTGTTAGATGTTGATATCGTTGTGTCTATATCATCTCCTACGATTCTATGTTTAGTCCTAATCGAAAGATAAGGGATTCATGCTAACAACTTGAGTTATAAACATAAAATTTGTAGAGACAATTAGGTTTATTTGCAAGAGTAATCCTAAGAGTTGGTGTACAGCGAAAGCTTGTCCCTCAGGTGAAATAGCGCAATTGTCCATCTTATTTATCTTATCGCATGCATTGGTTAACGTTGTGGTAAACCCTAATCCTACGAGTTGCTTTTCACATAGTTTATATTCATCAAAACCTCTGTTTATTTCTGTTCATCGCATCCTCATTCATCCTAAAGTCTTCGGCCTTTCTTAGCCGATAAAAGCTAACGACTTTGCAGGAGAAGACATCGATATCGACCACAGACGTCGATATCGACCACTGAGTTTCGTCGACAGTTTTCTGAGTCGACGACGATCATCACTGCGGATTTACTGAACATCGATATCAATACCCCAACATCGATATCGATCACCTGTGTCGACTGGCCGTCTTCTGAGCCAGTCGATTCCATCTGCTAACATCGATATCGACCTTTTCAGTCGATATCGACTACCGTTTTTGTCTCTGCAGGTCTTCTGTTACAGAAAGGATCGACAACCGAGGTCGACATCGAGCACCAAGGTCGAAATCGAAGCTTCTGGTCGACGCAAGACGTGAGATTTCCAACGCTACTAGGATCCCGCTGAGACGCCTCCTCGTGGATCGATCCTGACTACCCTTCCACTACAATGGGAGGAAGTCTTGTAATTATTTTCATAGGCTAGGAGTCGTTTTACATTTATATATCTTTATATTTGTACTTAAGAAACTCGACTTTTCTCCTGCTTAACAAATTGGCGCCGTTGCCGGGGAGGCAATCAATCGTTCCCTAGTAGTCTATCTCACGTTTCTTTCTAGTTTGGCCTTGCAGGTATATGCGACACGCTGATCGCCCACCTGAATTTGAAGGTGTAGATGACCCTGAGCGCTATTTCCATCTAAGAGCCCAAGCTCAAAGAATCATGGCAGACAACGCGAACCAGGCTGAACTTATTGAGCAACTGAGGAAGCAGGTCGAGGACTTAACGACTAGAGAGGCGACACTTAAGGAGCGTGCGGATAGGGAGGAGGAAGGCCGGAGGCAAATAGAAGCCCAAATCAATGCCCTCCCTCGGAATGCCAAGCAATATATGCACCCCGTGCTCACAGTGCCTGAATCGACGATTCTTATCAGTGCCTTTAATTTTGAAATTAAACCTAACTTCCTTACTGAAATAAGAAGGCATCAATATGAAGGAAAACCTAATGAATGCCCTATGGCACATATTTCAACCTTCTTAGACCACTGTGATACTATTGTTGACGGACAGAGTCTTGAATATGTCCAACTAAAAGCTTTTCGTTGGTCCCTTACAGGAAAAGCATTGCAGTGGTTGGAGAGCTTAGCCCCAAGATCGCTCCGCACCTGGAATGAAGTCAAGGACGCGTTCCTCAACAAGTTCTTCCCTCCTTCTAAGACGGCGTTGATCCGACAGAAAATCACGGCTTTCAAATAAAATCCTGGTGAGGCTTTGGCGACTGTTTGGGAAAGGTTTAAGGACCTACTACGATCATGCCCGACGCATGGCCAACCACCGTACGTAATTCAAGAGATCATTTACAATGCTCTTGATGCTACAACCAAGGAGAGGATCAACACCTACACCTCCTATGGCTACCTTGAACTCGCTCCACAAGAGGCTTGGGAGACCATAGAGAGGTTGGTGGAGTTCGACAACACATATGAGACTCCTAAGGCTTCTGACATATCATCATCGTCGGGGCCTGCCCCATCCATGCCCTTATATGAACCCTCCAAGGTAATCGATCCGGACGTGAAGGAGAAATTCCATAGAGATCAACTTCGAAAGCTCCAAAAGCAAGTAAGGTTACTTTCAGCGAACCAAGATTGCATTAAATGCGGATCGCAGCGGCACACCACCATCGAGTGCTCCCATGCTGAACAAGTACAACTAGCGGAGACTCGTCACCAATATTGGGAAGACCAAAGGTTCCATCAACCACAAAGGAACCCGGTTAACCCTAGGGACCCCCCGCCTTATAGAGCTCCTGGGCACCCGGAGAGAGACCAAAAGAAGGATGATCTTCAACTAGTGCTGGATGAGATAAGGCGGAACCAAGCTAGGAATGATCAATCCAACAATGCAATCCATTCTATCCTCAATCACCTTACCACAAGGATTGGGGAGAGGGATATTTGGAAAAAGAACGTAGAGACCCAACTGGGTCAATTGGCGACACAAATCCCTAGACCGTCCGGAACATTCCCTAGGCAACCAACCACCAATCCTAAGGGGCAATCTGGGACAGGCCATGTCGTAGCCATGCAATTAAGGAGTGGCAAAAAAGTACAAGAGCCACGAACGAAATCGGAGAAAGCAACAGACCCAGTCGACATCGACAGACTAGTCGATGTCGAGGAAGAGGTCGATATCGACCACCAGGTCGACCCACTGGTCGACATCGATGCCACTGCAGAGCCTCAGGAGCCACAACAGAGGTCGACATCGACCGGGAGACATCGATGCCACTGCAGAGCCTTAGGAGCCACAACAGAGGTCGACATCGACCATCCCGGTCGATATCGACCACGTCCTAGTCGATGTCCAGCAGGCCCCTCCGACCACCGTTTTGGCCCCTCAACCAAAGAAGACATTGCCATTCCCTTCCAAGGCATTGGAGGATCCCACCAAAGGTAAGTTTAGGCGCTTTGTAAAAATTCTTCAAGGTCTTAATGTTACCATTCCTCTTACAGAAGCCCTAAGCGAGATGCCCGCCTATGTACGATTCCTGAAAGACATCCTTAGCAAGAAGAGATCCATGGCAGAGATCGCAGAGGAGTGATCAAAGATGGACTTCCCTGAGAAGAGGAGTGATCTAGGGAAGTTTGCAATCACCGCGGGACTTGGCCAACATCGCTACAAAGCCCTATGTGACCTAGGGGCGAGCGTAAGTCTCACGCGTCTCTCTATTTGTCAAAAGGTAAATATTGGAGCACTTGAACCTCTGGATATGAAACATTATATGGCCGACAACTCATTTGTCAGGCCCACAGGTATAGTTGATGACGTTCCAGTAAAGGTGGGTAAGTTCTTTGTGTCTACTGATTTCATTGTATTGGAGATGCCTGAAGATCTTGTAGTACCTATTATACTTGGTAGGCCTTTCTTAGCTACTGTTGTTGCCAATATCAATGTACGTCGAGGATTACTAACCTTTACTATAGGGAACGAAGTGATATAATTCTCTTTCAACCCAACCATGAGCGAAACGAAGCACTTGAAGCAAGTAGTCCTCTTGCCGGCTAAGGAAAAGCTTAGAAAAATTTTGTTGGCAAGGACGGAAACAGCAAGCAGGGTCCACATCGACTGGAACAAGTCGATATCGACTAAAAACATCGAAATCGACCCCCCTTGGTCGAAATCGAGTATGCCAGATTGTTGCCAGGAGCTTAAGTATGGGGTCACAGAGATCGATATCGACCCATACATGTCGATATCGACCAAAGAACTCGAAATCGACCAGCCTTGGTCGAAATTGGCCACCCCTCAGCCCGAAGATTTCTGTTTCAGGCCCAAACAGGTAAGCCCATGTATGACTCCTAACCCTCCTCTGTCCCTTATTTATAAATCAATTAAGCCAATTATTGATAAATCAACAAATGAGAGGGTCAAAGCTCCATGGTTTGCCTATATTGCTAAAGTTAGGTCAAGAAAGAGAAGGAAAGCGCCCAAAGAAGAACCTAACATTGAAGAAGCCTTGATCGCCGAACTTAGCTACTACCAAAAGGACCTTGATGATCCAGGAGAAGGCACGGGCTCAAAGGGTCCCTACGTAAAAGGCTCGTGAAGAATTGACGGAGAAGTCGGCCTAGCGACTCAAAACTCTAGAGCATGTACATAAAACTCATAAATTTTTCATAGATGGTTTTTAGGATTTTGGGATTTAAAAATTTTTTGAAACTGAGATAATTCGTGGCTTTATCTATACTTCTAACAAAGATTTCAGGTTTCTAAGCAAGAAGAAACGACGAAGAAGGAAAGAAGCTTTTGCGGAGGCAGTCAAAATCGACCAGGCCAGTCGAAATCGACCCCCCTAGGTCAAGCCATCTCCTAGAGTCGACATCAAGGACTCGGGAGCAAAAGGAAGAGGTCGATATCGACCATAATCATCGATATCGACCATCATCAGGCAGCCCTTGTCTTCATTTTCTTCCTCGACTTCGACAGATGCAGTCGACATCGACCTTTGACATAGATATCGACTTCTGGCATCGACCTAATCTGAAATCGACCCGAATCCGCAGGTTGCGCTGTGAGTTTCTCTCTACCCTTTTTCTTCTTTTTAATACAGTGAGGACATTGTATATTTGAAGTATGGGGTGGGGGAAAAACATGTCTTGTGGTCATAACTTGGTTTTCTTCTTCGCATTGCATTCATGTTTAAAATTTTGTTCTTAGTTTTACTTTTATAAAATGTCAAAAAAATCCAAAAAAATAGAAAAATTAAAAAAAAATGCATGTTTACTTTTTAAGTTTATTTTTAAACCCTACTTAGATGTCCTATGATGAAAACTCAATAGCTGACTTGATCATGTAAATCCTATGGCATATTTGGATGGTTTAGCCTAAGTCCTTAAAATTTTTATGTAGATTGTGAACTTGTGATGAAATTGAGCACATATGATCCTAGGCTAAAAACCAAATCCAAAAAAAATTGTCCTTGTGAGAATTTTGGCCTGTAGGGAGAACATAAAAAATCCCTCCGCTTTCTTGAGTGAATTTACTCTTCCTATGCATATTTAAATGTTGTAATAGTTATTCAAAGCCAATACATAAATATGTCTATGTTTACGAGAATTAAATGATGGAGGCATCTTTTAAGCCATTTTTATCCTCACTTTACCTACCCTGCATTATCCCTGCTTGAAGCCGGAAAATTGGCCTGAGCCTGAAATTGAAAACTCCACAAAATTATCCCTAGTCGAATTGAGCCTGACCCCCATTTGGGAATTGAGACTTAGATTGGCTGGACTAATGCCTTGTGGAAAGAAAAGTGCATATTGTCCAGTTTTGAGCAAGGAAATTGTGGGTTGGTGCATATTTACATTTTGTCATATTTCGTAAAAGGATTTTTGGCTCACCATATAAATGCACATATTTTTTAGTATTATTCATTATTTTCGTCAAGAAAAAAAATCTGAAAAAAAAAAAGAAAAAAAGAAAAATATATAGTGATGAGCCAAAATCCTTAAGCCCTTTATTTATTTCATATAAGTGTTATATTTTTTAGAGGTATATTAGAGTTTGAAAGAAGGGTTAGTAGTATGGTTTACATCTTTTAGTGCATCTTTAGAGCATATTATAGAAAGATGAGTTGACAAAGAGCATTACGGAGAATTAAGCTTAGAAAAGAGCAACATGGAAGAGTTATGGTTTAGATATAGCAAGTGTTGAGATTTAGGAGTCTTGATTCCCGAATTATAAAAGCACCACATAGCCAAATAAGTCCATACCCTTAATTCCTTACCAAGCCCCATTATAACCCCGCCGAATGGAGTCTTATTTGAAGTCATCCATTGAGCGAAAGTCCTCCTGATAGTTCTTATTGCATTTTCATAATTGGTTGCGAAGTGGATTTTTATAAATTGCAATGTTTATGAGATTGTGTATGGAATTGAGTTGAGAATTGATCTTCATAGCCTAAACACATGAGAGTTGAGTGCAAACACATTATCCCTGTGAGGTTGGATCAAAAATTGCATATGCCTATGGATCGCCTAAATATGTGCTATGACGTTAAATTCACTTGCTTTGCTTTACTGCCGCTTATGATGTTGCTTTTGACAAGGGCGAAGACTTGAAGGGTGTATTGTAGGTGTTGGTTCTTGCTTGGTTATTGCTTGAGGACAAGCAAGTCTAAGTATGGGGTGTTTTGATGTACATATTTGTACCTCTTTTTATTGCATCTTTTGACTTCTTATTTCATTCGATTTCCAAAGAAAAGGTTCAAAAGAATATAAACTTGTGTAAGAATGGGCCAAAATACAAGAAATAGAGTCTGCACAGGTTTTGAGCTAACCATGTAGGAATTCGAGCGAAATTGGAGTCAAAACGGAGAAGCCAAGTGAAGCTGAGCAGAGGTCGATATCGACCTTAAACATCGATATCGACCATAGTTGTCGACACACCTTCCGAGTGTCGAGGTAGACCACACAGACCAACCAAGAAGGCACTCGATATCGACCTTAAACATCGATATCGACCTCAACATAGACATCGAGTGGAGATGGACAAGTCAAGCAGAAATACAGACATCGATATCGACCTCCAACGTCGATATCGATCTTATCTCGACAGAAGATAGATCCGATTTTGAGACTCGGATTATGAATTCTATCATCAAGGCCACAGATTATCTTGTACTTCTAGATAGTTAGCAGCCGAATTTATCTTTTCCTTTAAGTTTTATCAAGTTGTTTTAAGTTTTATCAAAATAAAAGACCTATCCTAATTGTTTGGATATAGTTCATAGTTTAGATAGAAGTTACAATCCTTGGATAGCGAGGATTAGTAGCCTATAAATATAGCCCTAGGGGGCTGGCATTCAATCATCAATCAACATCATCCAAGCAAGAAAGACAATAGCAATAGGCAATAGAAAGTTAGAGTTTTAGTTTTGAGCTTTAAAGTTTCAAGCACTTACGATAGTTGACGTTGAGATTGTAAAGATTCAAAGTTTTCCATTTATGCAAGTTATTTCAATTAAAAGCATGTCTACATTCAACATGTGCGAGTAGTCCCCCAAAGCTCTGATGGTCGGGGTGAGCCCGACGTTAGCCATGCGTGTTTGAGGTAAGTGTTAGATGTTGATATCGTTGTGTCTATATCATCTCCTACGATTCTATGTTTAGTCCTAATCAAAAGAAAAGGGATTCATGCTAACAACTTGAGTTATAAACATAAAATTTGTAGAGACAATTATGTTTATTTGCAAGAGTAATCCTAAGAGTTGGTGTACAGCGAAAGCTTGTCCCTCGGGTGAAATAGCGCAATTGTCCGTCTTATTTATCTTATCGCATGCATTGGTTAACGTTGTGGTAAACCCTAATCCTAGGAGTTGCTTTTTACATAGTTTATATTCATCAAAACCTTTGTTTATTTCTGTTCATCGCATTCTCATTCATCCTAAAGTCTTCGGCCTTTCTTCGCCGACAAAAGCTAACGACTTTGCAGGAGAAGACATCGATATCGACCACAGACGTCGATATCGACCACTGAGTTTCGTTGACAGTTTTCTGAGTCGACGACGATCATCACTACGAAGTTACTGAACATCGATATCGACACCCCAACATCGATATCGACCACCTGTGTCGACTGGCAGTCTTCTAAGCTAGTCGATTCCGTCTGCTAACATTGATATCGACCTTTCCAGTCGATATCGACTGCCGTTTTTTGTCTCTGTAGGTCTACTGTTGCACAAAGGATCGACAGCCAAGGTCGACATCGAGCACCAAGGTCAAAATCGAGGTTTCTGGTCAACGCAAGACGTGAGATTTCCAACGCTACTAGGATCCCGCTGACACGCCTCCTCGTGGGTCGATCCTGACTACCCTCCCACTACAATGGGAGGAAGTCTTGTAATAATTTGCATAGGCTAGGAGTCGGTTTACATTTATATATCTTTATATTTGTACTTAAGAAACTCGACTTTCCTCCTGTTTAACAATGAGCATGATGAATAATGGTTTACATATTTAAAGACACGATAATTTATTAGTATAATACGTCAATGACAGCGATTGTCTCAAACATGATTTATTTAAAGAGGCTTTGATTTAATCGCGATGGATAATAGTTACAAGGAAAGATAGAAAGCAATAAAAGCCGTTGGTGGGAGGTTGCTGATCATGTGGGATAGTAAGACCATTTTCTGCTCCATCTTCTTCGGGATCAATTATCTGTACATGAAAATGCGAGTTCCCTTTATGGATGAATATCATGGTTGAGCCAATGTTGAGACCGTTGGAACATGCGAAGTCATGCCATCCGTGGCTTATCTAGAACGAGCCATAATCGCCTTTTGACACATTGACTGGGAAGTCTTGCAGAAGATGGGATGATAAGAGAAGTTGCTTTGGGATAGTGGATTCGTACTCTGTTTCGAACCTCAAAGGTAATAGTAAGTGATGCATTTGTTCTTCAAAGTCTATGGCCTGGAAGAACGCCCATGGGTTTTGGTTTGGAGCTGCCATGTGATGTGGTGAAGATGGTGGGAGGTTCGTGAAAAGATTGTCGTAGGGGGTGTTTCAGTGTGATGATTGTGATGGGTTTATATATAGAGAGAGGATAGTCGCTAGTGTTATATACGCAGTTAAAAATAATAGTGGTCTGAGGGTAATCTCTAGCATTCTAAACACAGTGGAGATTTCTAAATTTTAATTTGAGTTAATCTCCATTATTATTTATGCGAGTAAAAACAACAATGGATTGAAAGTAATCTCTAGTGTTCCAAACGCAGAGGAGATTTATAAATGGGATTTAATCTCCAGTGTTATTTTCATGAATAAAACTAACAATGGATTGAAGGTAATCTCCAGCGTTCCAAACACAGTGGAGATTTATAAATTTGAGTTAATCTCCAGTGTTATTCACGTGATTAAAAATAACAATGGATTGAAGGTAATCTCCAATGTTCCAAACGTAGTGGAGATTTGTAAATTTGAGTTAATCTCTAGTGTTATTCACGCGATTTAAAATAATAATGGATTGAAGGTAATATCCAGTGTTCCAAACGAAGTGGAGCTTTATAAATTTGGGCTAATCTCCAGTGTTATTTACGCGATTAAAAAATAACAATGGATTGAAGGTAATCTTCAGCGTCCCAAACGTAGTGGAGATTCATAAATTTGAGTTAATCTCCAATGTTATTCACGCGTTTAAAAATAACAATGGATTGAAGGTAATCTCCAGCGTTCCAAACATAGTGTAGATTTATAAATTTGATTTAATCTCAAGTGTTATTCACGTGATTAAAAAATAACAATGGATCGAAGGTAATCTCTAGCATCCCAAACGCATTGGAGATTTATAAATTTGAGTTAATCTCCAGTTTTATTCACTCGATTAAAAAATAACAATGGATTGAAGGTAATCTCCAGCGTTCCAAATGCAGCGGAGATTTATAAATTTGATTTAATCTCCAGTGTTATTCACGTGATTAAAAAAATAACAATGGATTGAAGGCAATCTCTAGTGTTCCAAATGCAGTGGAGATTTATAAATTAGGGCTAATCTCCAGTTTTATTTAAGCGATTAAAAAATAACAATGAATTGAAGGAAATCTCCAGCATCTCAAATGCAGTGGAGATTTTTGAATCCACGCCTATGGTCGTTATTGCTGGTTTCAGAGGGAAATATTCGCTTTAACGAAAGATTGATGTTGATAGATGGATGTGGTTCATAGCTAGATGTTACGCATGCAGCGCATGCCGATGGGTTTTGGATTGGGATGATTTTCCCGAGGTTCTATATGCAGTGTCTAACAGGTGTGATGGGTGACAGGGATTATTAGGTTATCTGTATTAATGGCTTTATTTTGAGCTCGTATGTATAGGAAGGTAGGAGCAAAGCCCTTTATATATTTTTAGTTTTGATTGCGTCTTTGTTTATCTGTTTATTGCTAAAAAATGTCTTTTCTAAACACGAGATCGCGTGATTTTTATAGACCCATTCATACTGAAGAGTAGTTGCAATTTCTGGTAAGTGCTAATGAAATTTATTTCTGCATAAAAAAAATTTCTTTTAGTGGCTTATTTTTGTTTTCGCAGGCGCTTCCCAAATGCTTTAAGGATATGTATGGTGATGTGGTGACCAATGAAGTTTCTTTGATGTCACCTACTGGGCGAGTTGTGATGGTGAAGCTGTCAAAAGATACTAGGAATCAATCTTGGCTAACTGAAGGGTGGAATAAAGTTGTACGTGATAACGGGATTCGAGCTGGGGGGTCTATGGTGATTTTCAACTATCAGGGGGTGCGCGTTTTAACACTATTATATTGGAACCAAAAGATGAAGCTTCTCCGTAGTTCTCCATAATAGTTTGCTGGTTATCTATTGAATAATGTTGCGAAAAACATGTCTATTTGGTGATGTAGTCGGTGTTTTCGAACTTTTTATTAACTATTTATTTGCTTTGCAGTTGATGAGAGTTTAATGGTTTTAAAGAGTAGTCGTGTGTACATCCGTGTCTAAAGTGCACGTGATTGCTAAATTTTATTCTCCTTAGAGGCTTGTGTGCACATTCGTCCCTAAAGTGCACACGATTGCTAAATTTTATTCTCCTTAGAGGCTTATGTGCACATCCATGCCTAAAGTGCATGCGGTTGCTAAATTTTATTCTACTTAGAGGCTTGTGTGCACATCCGCGCCTAAAGTGCTCGCGATTGCTAAATTTTAATCTCCTTAGAGGCTTGTGTGCACATCCTTGCCGAAATTGCACGCGATTGCTAAATTTTGTTCTCCTTAGAGGCTTGTGTGCACATCCATGCCAAAAGTGCACGCGATTGCTAAATTTAATTCTCCTTAGAGGCTTTTGTGCACATCCGTGCCTAAAGTGCACGCGATTGCTAAATTTTATTCTCCTTAGAGGCTTGTGTGCACATTCGTGCCTAAAGTACACGCGATTGCTAAATTTTATTCTCCTTAGAGGCGTGTGTGCACATCCGTGCCTAAAGTGCACGGGATTGCTAAATTTCATTCTTCTTAGAGGCTTGTGTGCACATTTGTGCCTAAAGTGCATGCGATTGCTAAATTTTATTCTCCTTAGAGGCTTGTGTGCACATCCGTGCCTAAAGTGCACACAATTGCTAAATTTTATTCTCCTTAGAGGTTTGTGTGCACAATCATGCCTAAAGTGCACGCGATTGCTAAATTTTATTCTCCATAGAGGCTTGTGTGATTTGAGTGTTGATCCTGACCACTCAGTTTTAACTTTTTGAAATATCAAGTGTCGAGCCCGACCTCTTGAACTTCGTTTTTTAGATGTTTGATCAGGCTCTTGGGATGAGCAAAGTAGAGTGAGGGATGAAACTTTCATTTATATTTATGAAGAGGTATACCCATCCGGGATCCCTGTGACTCCTATACATGGAAAATCCTAAGTCATTAGGTTTCTAAAAAAACGTTGAAATATTACAGTAGATAGCTTACGCGAAGTAGGCTTTGAGGTTTTTTGCATTCCAAGTCTTTCCGAGGACTATTCCTTCAGGGTTTTGAAGTTTAAAAGATCCTCTCTCCACTTCCTCATGAATAATGTAGGGTCCTTCAAATTTTGGTTCAAATTTCTCGCACTCTGTGACTTGTCGAGGGACTAAGCTACCTTTTTGTAAGGTCTGAGTGAATACTCGTTTGTCATAGCCTCTAGAAAGACGTCATTGATACTCTCGTGCTTTGAGGCAGGCCGCATCTCTTCTCTCTTCTCGTAAGGTGAGTTCAATTTCCATGGCTTCATCATTGTTCTCTACATTGAAGTGGTGTATCCGTACGGAGGGGAGTAGTAGTTCTACTAGGATAACAACATCTACTCCAAAGGTCATTGCAAAAGGTGTTTCGCCCTTGGGATTTTTGGCGGAGGTCATGTAAGACCATAGGACAAAAGGAAGGATTTTCGCCCATTCCCCTTTCACGACTCCCAATGTTTTCTTGATTGCATCTAGGATTTGGCAATTCGTTGTTTCTGCTTGGTCGTTTGATTAGGGATAGGCTACGGAGGAGAAACGTAGGTCGATATGGAGTCATGCATAAAAATCTCGGATGACTTCACAATCGAATTGTGTACCGTGATCTTTGATGATGGCTTATGGAATCCCAAAATGGCATATCATATTCTTCCATAGAAACTTTCGGACTTTCTCCGCAGTGACTAAAGATCGCATCTACCTCGACCAATTTAGTGAAGTTGTCTACAATTACTAGAATGAAACGGAGCTGGCCTGTTGCCCTCGGGAAGCGACCAAGGATATCCATTCCTCACATCGTGAAAGGATAGCGAGCTGAGATGCATTTTAGTGTGTGTGAAGGATGATGTTTGAGAGAGGAATGTCTTTGGTAGGGGTCGCAGACACGAATGGTCGATTCAGTATCATATTTCATGGTGGGCCAGTAATAACCTAAACGCGATACTTTGGTTGCTACAACTCTCCAACGTTGATGGTTTTCGCACACCCCCGAGTGTAGTTCGCGAATGATGTTGTTGCCTTTGTCCCCGGTTACACAGAGAAGATCAAGAAGGTGGAATCCTCTTTTGTAGAGATGGCCATCGCGTACACGAAAACGTGATGATCGTTTTCTGATGTTTTGGTCTACTTCCCCGGGGGGTTCTCCTATTATTCCGTCGTATGTAGGGAGAATTGAATTGAAATATATAATAAAATATGATAATAATTGCAACCCTTAGCCTTTTAAATGAATTCAAAACTCCCCGTTGTAGTAGTAGAGAATTAGGATCGATCCTCGAGGAAGCGAGTCAGCAGGATCCTGGAATAGCCAGAACTACACGTCCTGTGTCCACCAGAAGCTACTCAATCTCGAGTTGGGTACTCGACGTTGAAGGTGGTCGTCAATCCCGGTGTGGCAGAAGACCTGTAAGAACAAAAACAGCAGTCGATATTGACCACAAAAGTCGATCTAGAACTGATAACTCCACTCCCTTGATGAAAATCGGAATAAGTTTCAAAGGCCTTGATAGTCCGTTTGTGTCAAAGGTCTTGAAGCTTTAACAGTATTGATGAAACACAAAACCTGTTCTATATGATATTATGTTCGAATATTATTTTATGCTTCCATTATATTATTATATATACACTAACCTTTCAGGAAGTATTTTCGAATATTATTTCCTTCCTTATGTTGTAAATTGAGAAGATTCAAATTGGAAGATCATGGCCTCCGAAAGTTTCCAAAGATAGAAGATCCAGCTCAAGCCATGATCCTCTCTAGCCATTCGTGAAGATCCTTAGGCGCCGATTTGTTTCAATAAAAAGAAAAGGAAGAAGAAGACAGCCACACACCTGTTGAACACAAGCTTTCATACACTCAAGCCTTCAAGCGAGATTTGTCTTCTTCGTGTGCTCTCTGCTAGTCCTTAAGAGTCTGTTATTTCATTTCAAAGCATTTGAGAGTTACACTGTGAGCTTATAGGATATATTTCGAGAGAGTGTTATACTCAAGAGTTTCTAACTCGAGAAGTAGACACTAGGCGATTGATTCACTAAGTGTAAGAGGATTGTACTAGATAGCATAGAGAGGTGGGGCTCTTCTAGATTGGTCTAGGACTCCAAGGGAACGTGAGTTGACTAGATTGCAATTGTATAGGAGAGAGGCTTCTCGGTGAGCTACTAGGATCCTAAGTCTTGTGAATCAATAAAAGGCGGTTGAATCCTAGGGTTGTGGAAGAACCCTAGGAGGGGACGTAGGCCAAGTTCGTGCCGAACCTCGTAAACAACTCATCGAGTCCTTTACTTATTGCTTTACCTTATTTCCGCACTTGGTTCGACTGTTTAACTTTGTGATTCAGGTTTTCAGAGAAAAGACTAAGTCTAATCTCAAAGGATTTTGCACGAGCTTCAAAAGTCTTGAGAATCTGCGAAAAACCGGCATACTCTATTCAACCCCCCCTTCTAGAGTATTTCTATATTACTTTGTTTTACATTATCGAACCTTCAATTGGTATCAGAGCTTTACTCACTGCTTTTGATCTAACAATCTTGTGAGTTTTCGATCATGTTTGGTGAAGCAAGCGGAGGATTTGCACAGGGAAGGTCTACCAGCAGACCACCACTCTTTGTAGGAAACAACTTTGTCCACTGGAGATCATTGATGAAGATGTTCATCATAGACCAAGATCTGGAACTTTGGAACATTATAGAGAATGGGCCAAAGATTCCAGAGAAAGACGGACCAAATGGAACCAAAGTCGCAAAGAAGGAGTCTGAATACATCCAAGCGGATCTTGAACTCGTCTCCAAAAACTACAGGGCTATTAACTTACTTTATTGTGGTCTTAGCACTGATGAGTTTAACCGTATTTCATCTTGTAGGTCAGCTAAAGAGATTTGGGACAAGCTGGTCCTCACCTATGAGGGAACCAGCCAAGTAAAGGACACCAAGATCAGCATCTTCCTTCGAAAGTATGAACTTTTCAAGAGGAAGCCTGATGAGTCTATCAAGGTCATGTTCACACGATTCACAGAAATCACCAACAACCTTGACTCTCTCGGCAAGAGCGTTACAAACGTTGAGAAAGTAAGGAAGATATTGAGGTGTCTCCTAAAAGAAAAGTGGGGTCCTAAAGTAACAGCTATAGAGGAAGCCCAAGACCTCACTACTCTGCCTCTTGACAACCTGCTTGGGAAACTGATCACGCATGAGATGATCCTTAATGAAGACGATGGAGAACTTCCAGCAAGCACTAAGAATTTGGTGCTCAAATCTAAGAAGGATGACAACAAAGATGAATCTGATTCGGAAGATGAGGATGACGATGAGGATGATCCTTTTTCTCTTATCACAAGAGGCCTTGCTCGAATCCTCAAAATGAAGAAACAATTCAACAACAAGGATGGATCAGAATCTTCTAAATTCCGAGGTAAGTCTCAATACAACAAAAATGATAAGAAGACTAAATCGTTGTCTTGTTTTAAATGCGGTGAAACAGATCATCTTGTGAAAGACTGCCCTCAAAAGACGAAGAGCCAGTCCAAGAAGGGTGATAGATGGAAAAAGAAAGCCATGGTGGCAACTTGGAGCGATTCTGACTCCGACTCCGACGATGAGAAGGCCAATGTCTGTCTTATGGCATCAGGAGATGAATCTCACGATGAGAAGCTTGAGGTAACCGTAAGAGAACTTATGGCAAGTCCAAAAGAGGTATTATCGGAATTCCTTTCTAATATGATTGCCAATGAAGAGAAACTTATTGCCCAAACTAAAACTCTTATTAAGAGAATTGTGGACCAGAAAAGAACTATTGAGGATCTGTCTATGAGGGTCAAAAGACTTGAAGCTTCTTATTCAGGTCTTGACATTAAAGTGAAGACTCTTGACTCAGAGAAATCTGAACTCAAGCAAGATCTCTCGTCTCTGAGAAGTGAACATCATGACTTAGAGAACGAGAAGATCTCTCTGAATAATAAGATTCAATACCAACAGACAGCCCTCATAAGTTTTACCAAATCCAAAGGCACTCTTGATAGGATGTTGGGTGAGCAACAAAGTTCTCTAAACAAAAGTGGTATTGGTTACAATCCAAGGTTTTTAAAGAAGCAGCACATTACCACCTTTGTAAAGGCAAAAGGAAGCAGAACCTCTCCTATATGTCACCATTGTGCTCGAAAGGGACATGTTAAAGAGACCTGCCCCTATAGAAGAAAGGATCCATATATCATTCGCAATACATTCCTTGTTCATTTGAGAAAAGAACGGATAACACAAGTTTGGGTCCCAAAAGGCACTATTTTACCAAATATGGTTTATCCCAATAATGGATCCAAATTTGCTTATTGGTCTAGCCACAAAGGTTGATGTTTGTTTTGCAGGAGATCACCAAGGTGAAGGAGCAAAAATGGATTATTGATAGTGGATGCTCGAGGCAAATGAGTGGGAAGAGTTCTCTCTTTCATGATCTAAAGGAGCAATCCACAGGAACAATCACTCTTGGTGACAAAGGAAAGTGTGACATCATTGGTATTGGTAGCGTTGGGAGTGATTCCAACCATAGTATTAAAAATGTCTATCTTGTGAATGGTTTAAGGTATAATTTGCTTAGTGTTTCTCAATTATGTGATAGTGGCAATAATGTCAGATTTAACAAGAAAAGATGTCTAGTGTGCAGAGAAGATACAGGTGAAGTTATACTAACTGCATATCGTTACAACAATATATACGCTGTGAATGCTGATCAAGTGGCACAAGGAAGCTTAACCTGTCTAAAAGCTTTGACGGACAATCCAAAGCTCTGGCACAGGAGACTCGGTCATGTGAGTCCACATACACTACAGAAGCTTGTGTCCAAAGGGCTTGTAAGAGGACTACCTGAGATGGACTTCAAAGGTATTGATATGTGCAATGCATGCACACGAGGTAAACAAACACGTAGCTTTTTCAAACCCAAAAAGGTTGTAAGTTCTTCTAGACCCCTTGAACTTTTACATATGGATTTATGTGGTCCTATGCGAGTCAAATCTCCCAATGGTAAAAAGTACATGCTTGTTGTTGTTGATGATTTTTCTATATATACTTGGGTTGCATTTTTAAAAGAAAAATCATAGGCCTTATTTGAGTTTTCAAAACTTTGTAAGGAGTTGCAAACTTTAAGAAACGAGCCCATAGTGTCAATTCGAAGTGATCATGGTAGGGAGTTTGATCAACTTCAGTTTGATTTGTTTTGTGCTAAATATGGCATCTCCCATAACTTTTCTGCTCCTAGGACACCTCAACAAAATGGGGTTGTGGAACGAAAGAACCGCACCCTAGAGGATATGGCCAGGACTATGCTTTTAGAAAATGCATTACCTAAAACCTATTGGGTTGAAGCTGTTAACACAACTAACTATATTTTGAATCGCTGTCTCATTCGTTCCATCTTAAAGAAAACTCCTTATGAACTTTTCAAAGGCCGCAAATCACTTATATCTTATTTTAAACCCTTTGGTTGTACTTGCTTTGTTCATAACAATGGAAAAGATAACCTTGGGAAATTTGATGCGCGTAGTGATGAAGGTATATTTCTTGGCTACTCCACAAGTAGCAAAGCTTATAGAATCTTCAATAAGAGGACCCAGTTAGTTGAAGAAAGTATACATGTTATATTTGATGAACGCAATGACGGTTCTTTGAGTGAAAGTGTTGCAGATATAGATCTTAACATCCATGCGGAGAACGAGGAAGGTGATGATGCTGCTACCAAGAACACAGAGAAGAGGAACATGCAGGAACAGATTCTCAACACTGAAGAATTGGCCCAAGGTGTTGAATATTCGTCCAAAGCCCTTGGTGTCCATTCCAACAGTGTTGAAATGTTAGAAACTGCTGAAACTGAACCTAACAGGACTATGGAGTCAGATGTACCACAAATCAATCTTGCTGGTGTGACGAATCAAGGAGCTGAGACTAGCAAAAGAAAATTAAAATACTCCTCATCACACTCATTAAAGGATATCAGTTCTGACCCTACTTCTAGTGTTCAAACTCGTTCTAAACTTAAAGATCTTTGTGCTTTTCACGCGTTTGTCTCTCTTATAGAACCCAAGAAGGTAGATGAGGCCCTTCAAGAGCCAGATTGGATCATTGCTATGCAAAGTGAGCTTAACGAATTTGAAAGGAACAAAGTCTGGACCTTGAAGCCTAGGCCAAAGCATCAATCAGTCATTGGCACACGATGGGTATTTCAAAACAAGCTAGATGAGAATGGTAAGATCGTGAGGAACAAGGCAAGGCTTGTTGCTCAAGGCTACAATCAAGAGGAAGGTATTGACTACGAGGAGACATTTGCTCCCGTAGCCAGGCTTGAAGCCATTCGTATATTATTAGCATTTGCATCTTTTATGAGCATAAAGCTATATCAAATGGATGTCAAGTGTGCTTTTCTCAATGGTTTCTTAGAAGAAGAAGTTTATGTGGCTCAACCCCCAGGTTTTGAAAGTTTGGAATTTCCTAATCATGTTTATAAACTTGACAAAGCGCTTTATGGTTTGAAACAAGCCCTAAGAGCTTGGTATGAGCGCTTGTCAAAATATCTTTTAGAAAATGATTTTAAAAGGGGGTTGATCGACAAGACTCTTTTTATCAAGACCAAAGGAAAGGACATTTTAGTTATTCAAATTTATGTTGATGATATATTATTTGGTGCTACTAACACATCTTTGTGCAAGGAATTTTCTGACATCATGTGCAGCGAATTTGAGATGAGCTTGATGGGTGAACTCAACTTCTTTTTGGGATTACAAGTTCATCAATCCAAGAAAGGGATCTTTGTCAACCAAAGCAAGTACACTAAGGATCTCTTGAAAAAGTTCAAGATGGATCAATCCAAAGCAGCCAAGACTCCCATGAGCTCAACATTATCCCTAGATCAAGACAAGACTGGGAAGAGTGTCAATCAAAAGGAGTATCGGGGAATGATTGGATCTTTACTATATCTTACAGCTAGTAGACCTGACATCATGTTTAGTGTTTGCATGTGTGCTAGGTTTCAAGCTGATCCTAAAGAATCTCACCTCGTGGATGTGAAGAGGATCTTTCGATATCTCAATGGCACTAAGGAGCTTGGACTATGGTACCCAAAGCAAAAGGATTTCACATTAATCGGGTATTCTGATGCAGATTTTGCAGGCTATAAGGTGGATAGGAAGAGCACATCAGGATGTTGCCAATTCTTAGGAGCATCTTTGATCAATTGGCATTCTAAGAAACAAAACTCAGTTGCCCTATCCACTGCAGAAGCCGAATACATAGCAACTGGAGCATGCTGCTCCCAAATCCTTTGGATAGCTCAACAAATACGAGATCTTGGCATCAACCTCAAAGGCATTCCCATTAAGTGTGACAATACAAGTGCCATCTCCATTACAAAGAATCATGTTCATCATTCAAGGACCAAACATATTGATGTAAGGCGTCATTTCATTAGAGACCACGTCGAAAAAGGTGATGTGTCCATTTCCTTTATTTCAACTAATTATCAATGGGCTGACATTTTTACTAAGCCTTTGGCAGAGGACAGGTTCACCTTCATTAGACGAGAGATCGAGATGCTTAACAAGGATGCACTTTCGTAGGGGGAGCTTTCCCTTTACGAAAGATAAATTCTACTCAGTGTCAAGACCCTTGAGTTTTATGTCAAGGTTTGTGAACTGAATGATAGAAAACAGATATCGGATCGTATATATTTGGTTAATATCTTTTTAGATATTTGATCAAGTATTATTTTCATCGGATTTCAAAATAATTAATTTATGTCACATATTTTATCCGTAGAGATATTTTTGGAACAAAATATTTTCGGTTATTTCCCTCCTATTCTAAAATGGTTGAGAGAAGATTTGAATTTTGAATTGAAATATTTTTCAAATTGGCAATGTTATCATTACTTACATTGGAACTCTAAACCCCGTCTCCAAAGAAGTGGAAAGCCTCTACAGCCAAGCCTCCTTCTCCCAAGCGCACCAGGAAGGGCACCCTCAGAAGCCTTGAGGCGCCTGCCAAGAGGTCTGCTCCAAAACAGGCTAGAAGGAAGAACGCTGATCCTCCCGCTCTAATTCAGGTAAATCAATCCCTCCCCTCTTCATGGTTTGAAAATGCTGAAATGGCTGGTAAGTGGGTAGATGAGTTTCGAACTCGTAGGATCTGTTGTTCTGATTTTTTAGATATTGCGTTCTTTGAAGCTTTGAATTTACCGTGCATTGCTATTCTTAAAAAATCCCCAGCCTGGACCCTTCTCAATTTTGAAACCGTCTATTATCCCCAACTCACCCGCCTGTTCTATATAAATCTCAAAGCCAAATACACTGACGATGGTTGGTTCTTGGAATCTATCGTCAAGGGAGTTAGAATCTCTTTCAACTCCTTTGACTTCGCTGATTTCCTTGGCCTTCCTAGCCCTTGTCCACTCTCTCAAGAAAACCCCTCTAAAGAAGACTGCATTACCCTTGCCCGATCCAAATATCTTCTACCTGAGGCATCTACCAACAACTCAAAGCAGCTAACCCACTCATCCCTTACCCTAGAGGCAAAGATCATATTTAACATCATTGTGCGTTGCCTCTTACCCCGTCTAAACTCTGGCTCTCTCCTGACCGACAATGCCATGATCCTACTTTACCGAATCCTCAATGGCCTTGATCTTGATCTGGCCAACACCATTTTAGGATCCATGGCTCACACTAGAAAAGCCAGGAAAGGAACTCCCCTCCCCTTCGCTACCCTTTTGACCCAAATCTTCAAAGCTTCTGGAATCGATTTTAAAAATGAAGAACATCAGCGTCATATGGGTAAGTTCGACTCCAAGAGCCTTGAAAAGATTGGCATCACTCGGCCCCCCCAAGGGACTTGGAGTCTTGCCTCTCCTTCAAAAGCTCTTCCCACTGCCTCAGCTGTTGATGAACGCATGGACAACCTGGAATTGGGCTTGGAGGAAGTTCGCCTGGATATCAAGGAGCTGCACAAAGAGTTTATGATGGAGATGAGCGGGGTAACCAAGCTGTTGCAAGGTCTGTGGTCGCGGCTCACTGATGATGTTCCGGACGATGAAGCTTAACCCTATCCTACCCTACCCTAACCCCAAATCTGAAACATTGCTGGTTTTTGGAAACTGTTTTAAAACTTTTGGTGACTGTTTTACCTCCTCCCTTTGTTGAAAGACAAAAAGGGGGAGATGATCTGTGGTGGTGTTAGACTCTTCTGTGGTGGTAGACTTTTTAAAAACTGTTGCGATTTAAAGGTCTTGGAAGACCTTGGTTTGATTTTCAGTTGGACGGTCTTCTTACTTTAAAATTTTGATCCAACATTTGTCTAACCCATGCAGGTACTTAGTCCGATTTTACTTATATTATATATTCTTGACTAAGTTGCAGGGATGCACAGGTTTTGTCTTTCATCAAGGGGGAGATTGATAACTCCACTCCCTTGATGAAAATCAGAATAAGTTTCAAAGGCCTTGACAGTCCGTTTGTGTCAAAGGTCTTGAAGCTTTAACAGTATTGATGAAACACAAAACCTGTTCTATATGATATTATGTTCGAATATTATTTTATGCTTCCATTATATTATTATACACACACTAACCTTTCAGGAAGTATTTTCGAATATTATTTCCTTCCTTATGTTCGTGCCGAACCTCGTAAACAACTCATCGAGTCCTTTACTTATTTCTTTACCTTATTTCCGCACTTGGTTCGACTGTTTAACTTTGTGATTCAGGTTTTCAGAGAAAAGACTAAGTCTAATCTCAAAGGATTTTGCACGAGCTTCAAAAGTCTTGAGAATCTGCGAAAAACCGGCATACTCTATTCAACCCCCCCTCCTAGAATAGATAGAATAGTTTTATTATAGCCTCTCAATCCTTGCTAGCCAAGGAAAGGATTTCTAATCCTACTAAAACTATTCTATCTATTCTAGGCTAAAAAGGAAAGTACCCTTAGGACATAATCTAAACTTGTGTCGAGTGCTTCTCCAGTAGGTTGTGTTGCCTTCACTCGATCTCGAGTGGATCACTCGATATCGACTGCTTCTCTTGGCTTCTCGTTTTGACTCCAATTCCGCTCCAATTCCAATACATTTAAACCAAAACTTGTGCAGACTCTATTTCTTGCACGTTAGCACATTCTCAACAAATTCTTATTATTCTCAACCTATAATTTAGGAATCGAATAGAATATGAAGTCAAAATGTGTATCTAAAATAACTAGAAATATGTACATCAAAATACCTCATACTTAGACTTGCTTGTCCTCAAGCAATAACCAAGCAATAACCAATACCTACAACACATCCTTCAAGTCTCGCCCTTGTCAAAAGCAACATCATAAGTGGTAGCAAAGCAAAGCAAGTGAATTTAACGTCATCAGACATATATGAGCGATACATAGGCATAGGCAATTTTAAATCCATCCTCATAGGGATAATGTGTTTACACTCAACTCTCATTTGTTTAGGCTATGAAGATCAACTCTCAACTCAGTTCCATATAAAAACTCATAAACATTGCAATTTATAATAATATACTTCGAAACCAATTATGTAAATGCAAACAAGAACCATCAGGAGGACTTTCGCCCAATGGAAGACTTCAAAGAAGACTCTATTCGGCGGGGTTGTAATGGGGCTTGGTAAGGAATAAAGGGTATAAAATTATTTGGCTATGTGGTGCTTAATAAAATTTGGGAATCAAGACTCCTAAAATTCAACACAACTCAACCAAACCATATCTCCTAATTAAAATGATATATAACCAAACTTACTTTCTTATGATCTCAACCTTTTATTCAAACCCAATATCTCTAAAAAATATAAATCTTGCATAAAATAAAAAACTAAGGAATAATTGGCTCATGCACTTAATATAATGTAAATAACTTTTTTCTTTCTTTTTTTCGGATTTTTTTTGTTGTTGAAAGAAATAAAAAAATATAATAATAATGCGCATTTATATGGTGAGCCAAAAACCGTTTTACAAAATGTGACACGACGCAAATATACTACCAACCCATAAATCTTGTTTACTCAAAACTAAACATATGCACTTTCTTTCCACAAGACATTATTAAAACCAACTCTAAGTCTCAATTCCCAAATGGGGGTCAGGCTCAATTCGGCTAGGGATAATTTTGTGGGGCTTATAACATAAAGGCTCAGGCTAATGTTTTGCCTTCAAGCAGAGATAATGCAGGGTAGGTAAAGAGAGGATAAAAGTGGCTTAAAAGATGCCTCCATCAATTAATTCTCATTCACATAAACAAATATATGCATTGGCTTTGAATAACTATCACAACATTTAGAGATGTATATGAAGAGTAAATTCACTCAAGAAAGTAGAGGGATTTTTAATGTTCTCCCTATATGCAAAAATTCTCGCCACGATAATTTTGTTGGATTTTTCTTTTAGCCTAAGATCATATGTGCTCAATTTCATCACAAGTTCACAATCTACAAAAAAAAACAATTTCAAGGAATTAGGCTAAACCATCAAAATAGGCCATAGGATTTACATGATCAAGTCATCCATTGGGTTTCATCATTAGGCAGCTAAGTATGGTCTAAAACTAACTAGATAAAGTAAATATGCATTTTTTTCCTTTTTGGCTTTTTTTTTTATTTTTGTATTTTTTTTATGAAACCAAAGAACATTAATGCTTAAACTTTAAACATAATGCAATGCAATACAAATAAAAATAAAAATAAATCCAAGTTTCAACCAAGAAAGACATGTTTCATCCCCACCCCATACTTAAAATATACAGTGTCCTCACTGTATTAAAAGAAAAGCAAGGGTGAAGAGAGAAACTCATGGAGTAATCTATGGAGGAAGTTGATTTTAGGTTCTGTCGATGCCAGTAGTCGATGTCAAGTGAAGGAGTCGATGTCGACTGCATCTTTGTGTTCTGGAAGAAGTCGAAGTCGAGGGTCGCCAATGTCGACTGCATTTTGCATAGCATGCTTAGTTGATGCTCGCTTGATGCTAGATTCAAAGGGGGTTGTCGACCCTCTCTTTCATAGTTCTTTCTCTCCTAACTGCTTGTTCCCGAGGAAGACGGTCCTCCCGCAATGGTATTGATGCAACCATCAAGGGGAGGGGGGTTTTTTCCATCTTGGTTGGAGTGCGAATGTCTGGCTAATTGTGATCTTGCCTCGTGTGCATCTTGTAAATTCCTAAGAGGTGGTTGATTTCCTCCTCCCCTATTTCCATTTCATCCACCACGTCATCGAGGATACACTCCTCTCCCCCTCGGGACATAATGGGCATTGAAAGGTGGCGGTGTTGCGAATGGTGGAGCTCTGATCGCGGGTTGTCCGCGAATCTGTAGGGGTACTCCTTGCTGGTAAACAGGAGTTGCGTGGTTCCATAAATCGGGGGTCATATCATTTATGGGTGTGTTACCATTATGTTTGTTGGGGGCGGGATGGGAGGAGGGCCATTAAATCGATTGTATTATACTTCGCGGCCAGTAGCTTGTAGTGGGATCACTGATGTGTGATTATTTCACCATGTTTCATTCTTACATCTATTCCGTTTTTATGCATATTTTATACTTTCGAGTTAGGAGAGTAGTGAATTTATATAGTTTGAGTTCTTTTGCAAGATATAGAGGTCTACACAAGTTTGGATTTGATTTCGCAAAAAACAGAGCATTTTATAGAAGAAACAAGACACTGAAGAAGACTCGATCTCGAGCAGAGTACTCGATCTCGATACTGAGACTTGACATCGACCATATCACCCGAGGTCGACTGAGGAGAAAAGAGTAGATCGAGCCAGAGCAATGTCGACCATAACAAAGCAAGTCGACTCAACAGAATGCACTCAATATCGACTGAAGCAACAGACGCGTACCAAACGCGGATTGGGCCTGATCTTTGGGAGATTTTACTTAGCCACGAAGATATCTATCATCTACCAAGATCATCTATCCTTAGGGGTATATTTCAATCATGTTAGGGAATATTACCTATTTTAATATTTTATTTTAGGATATAATTTAGTTTAGATTGAATTTACCTTTACCAATCTTACTAGGGTTAGGAATCCAATCCTTGGCTAGCAAGGGTTGTGAGGCTATAAATAAAGCCCGAGGGGGATGGCTTTATTCATTCGATTCACAAACAATCAATCAACCAACAAGAAGAGAATGAGTAGCGAGAGTAGGTGAGAGATAGAGGGAAGCGATGGTTGTAAGATTGAAGTTTTCTTTCCAAGTTTTAATGCAAAGTTATTTCCTTTATGCAAAGATGTTTTTCTCGATGAGGAGTGAGTAGTTGTCCTACTCCTAGGGTCGGAATGAGCCCGGTGATAGCCATGTAAGTATACTTGAATTCCCTATTTGATTATGCAATTTCATCTTCTACCCCACGCTCAATCCTTTATGAAAATATAGGATCATTCCTTATTTACCTTATATGAAGTGAAAGTGGATTATTCATGCGAATTTGGATAGTAATTAGGTTTTGCCTACGAAAGTTGACCAAACCCTAATTATGAAAAGGTTAGAAATAATTAGGTTTTTTATGCGAAAGCCTCTATATTCCTAAATGGTGATGATAAAAGCTTAATCTTTTATGTGATTAAAATAATAATGCATGCATGGTTATTGTCGAGGTGAATCCCTACCTTAGGAGCTTTTTAGTTATATTAAACAAAAACCTAAAAACATTCCGTCTTTATTTTCTTTCTTTATTGTACTTTCTGTTTTCATTCGTTATTGTCTACTGTCTGTGAAGCCACTCGATCTTGACCTACACACTCGATATCGAGTGCATTGTATCGAGAGAACCCTAGTCGACAGTCTTTAGAGTCGACCAAAGTACATTGATCTACTCGACATCGACTTACCTAGTTGATATAGAGTGCCTCTATTCTTTGTTCTTCTTTGCAGGTTTAACAGATCGACGCCAAGCACTAGGAATTGACAGCCCCTGTTGATATCGACATAACCGGTCGATATCGAGGCCACTGGTCGACACTGCGCAGGACTTCTAAAGACTTTTCAGGAAATCGCTGACTCGCCTCCTCGAGGTTCGATCCTGATTCACTACTGCTACATCGGGAGCGAGTCTTGAATTTATTTGCAAAGGAAGGAATCGGTTTGAATTTATATCTTTTATTTACATTCCCCTCCTAATAAATTTTGGCGCCGTTGCTAGGGAGGCTATCAATCGCGCCATGTCTAGTCGTTCTAATCTCTTTACCTAGTGTTGTTTTGAAGGTGTATGCGATGCGCTGATTGCACACCTGAGTTCGCTGGTTCAGACGATCTGGAACGCTTCCTTCGTCTACAAGAAAGGGCTAAGAGGATCATGGCAAACGAGGAAGCCATGTAACAAGAGCTCGAAAGGCTTCGAAAGCAAGTTGAGGAGTTTCATACCAAGCACAATCAACACACACAGCCACAACAAAGAATGGCGGCCCGATACGAATAAGAGGCCCAAGCTCATCGAGAAGCCCAAGAGCAATTACGCCATATCCCACAGAATGCCAAAGAATATATGCACCCAACTATGGCGGTGCCTGAATCTCCTATTGTTCTCGCTAATGTTTCTTTTGAAATTAAAACTACTTTTATAGTGGAGATTAGGAGATATGCCTTTGAGAGAAAGGGCTCTGAATGGCCTATGACGCATATTACTACTTATATTGACTTATGTGACACCATTGTTGACGGTGTCAATTTTGAATATGTGCATCTTAAATCTTTGAGATGGTCTCTTGCAGAAAAAGCTCTATGTTGGTTGGAAAGCCTGCCCCCACGCTGTATCCGCACCTGGGGTAAACTTAGAGATATCTTCCTCAACAAGTTCTTTCCACCATCTAAACCGGCGCAGATTTGCCAAAAGATCATGCCCTACAAGCTAAGACATGGGGAGATGCTACTGCAAGTCTGGGAGCGCTACAATGACCTACTCAAGTCCTGCCTTACGCATGGGCAACTACCATATGTTATCCAAGAGATCATCTACAATGCCCTGGACGTGCCTATAAGAGAGCGGATAAACACCTATACCACCTATTGCTACCTAGAGCTTACCCCTAATCAAGCCTGGGAGACGATTGAAAGGCTAGTGGAGTTCGACAACACCTATGGGACTCCTGCGGGTTCCGATGCAAGGCCGCCCCCATCCATGCTACTATATAATCCTTAAAAGAAAGTGGATCCTGAGGTGAAAGACCAGTTCACGAAGGACCAGGTAAAGCGTCTTCAAAAACAAGTTAGGTTTCTTATTATTAACAAAGCTTGTTTAGAATGTGGGTCACAGAAACACAACACGACGGCTTGGCTCTACACGGAGCAAGTACAATTGGCGGAGACCCATGATGAAGTCAAATCTGTGTGGGGCCCTAACTATAGAGGCTATCGAAGGAATTGGGGATATCAAAAACCTCGACATCAACAATACAAACAACCCCCGCCATATAGAGCTTCTAGCCATCTTGAGAGAGAAAGAAGGGATGATCTACAACTTATCCTATATGAGATAAAGAGAAACCAAGTGGAGACCAAACAATCCAACAATGCCATCTACACACAACTATATGGCATTAACGCAAGGCTTGGTGAGATAGACACTTGGAGAAAAAGCGTAAAGACCCAACTGGGTCAATTGGCGGCCAACATCCCACGACAAGTCGAAGTGCTCCCAAGCCAACTAGAGGCCAATCCTAAGCGACAACCAGCAGACCACATCAATGCCATATGCTTAAGGAATGGCAAGGAGATCCAAATCAATCAAGAAGAAATGGAGCCAGTGGAGAAAGTCACTGGAGAGCCAATCGATATCGACACCCCCAGTCAATATCGACTGACCCACTCGATGTCGACACACCAGTCGATGTCGACCCTGTCCAGGCGCACCCGAGATCGACCACAATTGTCGATTTCGACATCCCTGTCGATGTCGACCAGTCATCTTCACCACCTCGGGACAATCCCGCTCCTCCGAAGAAGAAGCCATTTCCTTATCCCTCCAAGTCATCAAGGGACCCTACAGACGTGAAGTTTCAAAAACTCGTAAAGTTACTCCAAGGCCTTAATGTCACCATACCGTTCATGGAGGCCCTTCACAAGATGTCATCCTACGTCCAGTTTCGCAAAGACATCTTGAGCAAGAAGTGATCAATCGCTGAGATCGCAGAGGAGTGCAGCAAGGTAGACTACCCGAAGAAGAGGAGTGACCCCGGGAGGTTTGCCATCACTATTGGGCTTGGCCAATATCGCTACAAGGCTTTGTGTGACTTAGGGGCTAGCGTGAGCCTCATGCCTTTGTCCATATGGTCAAAGATCAACATTGGAGCCTTGGAGCCAGTAGATATGAAGCTATACATGGCTGACAACAACTTCGTAAAGCCCACATGCATCGTCAATGACGTCCTATTGAAGGTGGGTAAGTTCTTTATACCCACTGATTTTATTGTGCTAGATATGGCGGAGGATCCTACATGCCCCATCATCCTAGGGAGGTCGTTCCTAGCTACAGCCGACGCCAATATCAGCGTGAGGAAGGGACTATTTTCATTCACCATTAGCAATGAAGTCATCGAATTCTCCTTCAACCCTACCATGAAGGAGGTAAACAAAATGAGGTCAAGGCCATGCATGCAATAGGGAGAGTAATCCTTTTTGACGAACTAACGGAGAGAACCTTGACCCATGAAGAACTAGAGGAGAGGGCCATGGAGGACCAAATGGAGGAGATTTTGGCAATTTGGCACCAAGTCGATGAGAAAGATGAGCCTGACAAAGGACTCGATGTCGACACCCACCAATCGATGTCGAGTACAGTGGAAACAAATCAAATGACATAAGCTAAGTATGGGGTCGACGAAGCACCCGAGATCGAATAGGGCCAGTCGATATCGACTAGACCCACTCGAGATTGACTCCCCCTGATCGACACTCCTCCATCGACTGCTCACCCAGAGAAGAAAGTACTCAATGTTGACCCCTGCACTCGATGTCGAGTGATCCCTCATACCATAAAAGACTCGAAGGTAAGTCCAAGTCAAGATCCTCGTCCTTTAGAGCCTAATGATGATATCCCTATGAAGCGAGTAGCCTTGTTTTTATGCCTTAATTACATAATAGGTAAGCCGATAAGCGAATACAAGGCGGGCGACAAGGTGCTTATCGAGCAATTCAATGCCATGGGATGCAAAAGAAAGGATGGAAAAAAGAAAGGATTAATTACCATCTACAAGGTCTATCCAAGGATGTTGGAGCTTAAAGACAAGAAAGGTACGATGTTCAAAGTAGAGCTTGAAAGCCCTGAAGAGGACATGTGAGCCATATGGTCCCTACATATGCCACCTTGCATAGAAGCGAGGAAGAAGTCGGCCTAGCGACTATAAAATCTAGAGCTTATACATAGACTTCTTTTAGTTTTGTTTTTTAGGGTTTTGTATTTGTTTTAATCTTTAAACATTGAACTTTTTGGAGTTTCGTAAGAAGACTAACGATCGCAGGTACAAGGGATCTGCAAAAGCACTCGATTTCGACCACATCGGTCGATGTCGACCAAGGGATATCGAGCAGAACCAACTGTGATCGAGCCGAGATCACCCTGAGTTAAAGAAAGAGATCTATGTTGACACACCCAATCGATATCGACACCACCACTCAATCTCGACCTCCCATGCAGATGTAACTTATTTGAGTCTTTGCGACGTTTTCTACAGTGGGGACACTATAAGATTTAAGTATGGGGTGGGGTAAAAGCATACTTACATTATTGCGCTCATTTGTTAGTTTAATGCATAAGTCTTGTTTTTTCACACATGGTTAGTTCCTACATATTAGACATCATATACATATTTTCTCACAAGCATAAAGTTTATAATTCATAGATATTTTTGAGAAAAAAATACCTCCGTTAAAAATGGAAAGGTGTCATGGAAGTAGTTACAAAGCTTGACGATGCAAAAGTAGATCTGTTAGAGATATAGCAATTAAATTGCCTAGTAAAGGGAAGTCTCAAGGAAGTGCGATTTTTAGAGAAAACCATGAAAGGAGTAAAATCTAAGTTGCTTTTGACATGTGCATGATTAGAGGAGTTTATTTTCCATTCAAGCATTATTTACCTTAACCATTAACCATGCTTATTTCCTTTACTTCATATTCTAAGCCATATGTGCTTAGTGTCATTATTGCTCCACAAGTTCTTAAATTGCTCCACAAGTTCTTAAATTTAATGAGTGAAAAAAAATCCGGTCACCTAGGAGTTAGGTGAATCGATCCTGCTTGCGGAGGATAAAATTCACGCGAGATGGGACACAAGGTGAGGAGTCCAAAGCACTAATTATCCGGGGCCATTCATGACACCCATGCTTGAGACTCATAAGAAGCCAGCGTTAAGGTTAGAGAGGTAAAACCTTATAAGTTAAAAAGCAAATATCATTATGACGATAAAAGGAATGTGGAAACCACAAAGGAGAAAGTGCATTAAAGAAAGAAAGTTTGGAAGTTTCTCTCCGAATTAAGCACCACATTGTCAAATATAGCCCACCACTATACCTTTTACCCGCTCTCTACCATTGCGTATAAAAGTCCTCTTGATTATTAATGTTATGTTACAGATTGTGTTTTTGTATAACCCTCCTTTTGTGCGGGATGTTTCTTTTCATTCACATGCACGAATTTGATGGCATTAGTACCTTTGCGAGGATGGTAATTGAATGTAGGGTTATATGAGAATGGATCTACAATGTTGAGAGTTTAGTCCTTCCCCTGAATGACCATTAAGAGTATTGCTTGAGGACAAGCAAGCTTAAGTATGGGGTGTTTTATTTGCGCTTATTTCACCATGTTTCATGCTTACATCTATTCCGTTTTTATGCATATTTTATACTTTCGGGTTAGGAAAGTAGTGAATTTGTGTAGTTTGAGATCATTTGCAAGATATAGAGGTCTACACAAGGTTTGATTTGATTTCGCAGAAAACGGAGCATTTTAGAGAAGAAACAAGAGACTAAAGAAGACTCAATCTCGAGCAGATTACTCGATCTCGACACCAAGACTCGGCATCGACCGAATCATCCGAGGTTGACTGAAGTTTTTTTCCAAGTTTTAATGCAAAGTTATTTCCTTTATGCAAAGATGTTTTCCCCGATGAGGAGTGAGTAGTCGTCCTACTTCTAGGGTCGGGGTGAGCCCGACGATAGCCATGTAAGTATACTTGAATTCTCTATTTGATTATGCGATTTCATCTTCTACCTCACGCTCAATCCTTTATGAGAATTTAGGATCATTCCTTATTTACCTTATATGAATCGAAAGTGAATTATTCATGTGAATTTGGATAGTAATTAGGTTTTGCCAGCGAAAGTTTACCAAACCCTAATTATGAAAATTTTAGAAACAATTAGGTTTTTTATGCGAAAGCCTCTATATTCCTAATTGGTGATGATAAAAGCTTAATCTTTCATGTGGTTAAAGTAATAATGCATGCATGGTTATTGTCGAGGTTAATCCCTACCTTAGGAGGTTTTTAGTTATATTAAACAAAAACCCAAAAATATTCTGTCTTTATTTTCTTTCTTTATTTTACTTTCTGTTTTCGTTAGTTACCGTCTACTGTTTGTGAAGCCACTCGATCTCGAACTACACACTCGATATCGAGTGCACTGCATCGAGAGAACCCTAGTCGATGGTCTTTTGAGTCAACTAAAGTACACTAATCTACTCGATATCGACCTACCTAGTCGATATCGAGTGCCTCTATTCTTTGTTCTTCTTTACACGTTTCACGGATCGACGCCAAGCACTAGGAATCGATAGCCCCTGTCGATATTGACACAACTGGTCGATCCTGATTCCCTACTGCTACATCGGGAGAGAGTCCTGAATTTATTTGCAAAGGAAGGAATTAGTTTGAATTTATATCTTTTATTTACATAGTTAGATTCCACTCCTAACAATCACTGGTGGTTGCCAAGATAGATTGTTGTGGGGGGCATGATCTTGGTTTCCTCATCCATAAAACCTGTTATTTGCTTTGTGAAAAAAAGATGGTTTTGTCTCATTGGTTCACGAAATGGAGCAGGCAGCTTCCATTGCGTGAATCTGTAATGTCACCAGTTAGCGTAGCTTATCATACTTACAGGGCTCTTAATGTAGGGATAACTGAATTGAAATATATAAATAATATACTCAACCCTGGCTACTCAAATAAATTCAAAACTCCCTGCTGTAGTAGTAGAGAATTAGGTTCGATCCTCGAGGAAGCGAGTCAGCGGGATCCTAGAATAGCCTGAATACACATCCTGTGTCGACCAGAAGGCACTCGATCTTGAGTTGGGTACTCGAAGTCGATGGTGGCTGTAGATTCCTAGTGCGTAGAAGACTTGCAAAAACAAAAGCAACAATCGATATCGACTACAGTAGTCGATCTCGAGTGGTTAGTAACGACGTCGATCGGCTCAAAATACTGTCGATTGACTTGAAGGCACTCAATATCGAGTAGGTCACTCGATCTCGAGCTCAGAAGAGGAGAAAATATGTGGCGTCGACTCAAAACACTGTCCACCCAATGTGATGGTGTCGATATCGAGTCGTCCTGGCCAAAGAGAGTAGGATGGATACGAAGCTTTGGACAGAAATAACAAAGGTTTTGTATGAATAAGAATATATATTGAAAGCAACTCCTAAGGCTAGGGTTTACCCCAACGTTAAACAAACATGCATAAGATAAGCAAGACGGACAATTGCGCTATCTCACCTGAGGGACAAGCTATCGCTGTACACCAACAAATAGGAATACTCTTGCAAATAAACCTAACTGTCTCTACCAATTTTATATTTATAACCCAAGTTGTTAACATGAATCCCTTTTCTTACGATAGGGACTAAACACAAAATCTTAGGAGATGATCAAGACACAACGATATCAACATACTTACCCCAAACACGCATGGCTAACGTCGGGCTCACCCCAACCCTAAGAGTTTGGGGAACTACTCGCTCTTCATAGAAGTAAACATCTTTGATTGAAATAAATGAACTTGAATTAAACTAAACTTCGAAACTTTACAACTCCAACGTAGGCTTTCGCAAACGTCAAAACCGAAAGCTTCTCCTACTCTAAATCCTAAAACTATTGCTATGGATGGATAGGAATCTCTAAACTTGAATGAATAAAAACCAGCTCCTATGGGTTTATTTATAGCCTCTCAATCCTTGCTAGCCAAGGAAAGGAGTTCTAATCCTACTAAAACTAGTCCATCTAAATTATATCCTAAAACAAATAGGATAAAACTGTATTAAAGTAAATAATAAAAAATCCTAGGGTAAAAAAGAAAGTTCCCTTCGGACATAATAAAAAATCCTAGGGTAAAAGGAAAAGATAAAATCGTGGCCTCCAAGATATATCTTTAAATCCGCGTTCTCAAACTGTGTGCAATCCGTGGACATTTCTACCCGATATCGAGTACAACCCTCGATATCGACTGCTTCAATTTCTGTTCGACATCTTGATTTCTACTCGAGCTCGGATGATGTGTCGATGGCGAGTTATCCACTCGACATGAAGTTGTGGCGTGTGCTCTCTAGTGGATTGTGGTCTTGGCTATCGATACCTGATCTTTGGGTCGATCGATCTAGTCGATCTCGAGTGGGTGACTTGATATCGACCACTTCTCAGCTTCTCTTGGCTTCTCGTTTTGACTCCGATTCAGCTCCAATTCCTATACATTTAAATAAAAACTTATGCAGACTCTATGTCTTACACGTTAGCACATTCTACACAAATTCTTATTATTTTCAACTTGTAATTTAGGAATAGAATGGAATATGAAGTCAAAACATGAAATTAAAACGACTATAAATATGTACATCAAAATACCCCATACTTAGACTTGCTTGTCCTCAAGCAATAACCAAGCAATAAGCAACCCCTACAACACATCCTTCAAGTCTTCGCCCTTGTCAAAAGCAACATCATAAGTGGTATCAAAGCAAATCAAGTGAATTTAACGTCATCACACATATATGAGCGATCCATGGGTATAGGAAATTTTAAATCCAACCTCACAGGGATAATGTGTTTACACTCAACTCTCAATGTGTTTAGGCTATAAAGATCAACTCTCAACTCAATTCCATATACAAACTTATAAACATTGCAATTTATAATCATCCACTTCGCAACCAATTATGTAAATGCAAACAAGAAACATCAGGAGGACGTTCGCTCAATGGAAGACTTCAAAGAAGATTACATTCGGCAGGGTTGTAATGGGGCTTGGTAAGAAATAAAGGGTATGAAATTATTCGGCTATGTGGTGCTTTATAATATTCGGGAATCAAGACTCCTAAACTTCAACACAACTCAACAGAACCATATCTCCCAAAATAATGCTCAACCAACTTACTTTCTCATGAAGAACTTTAACCTTTCTTTCAAACCCTAATATACCTCTCAAAAATATAAATCTTGCATAAAATAAAGGAACTAAGGAATAATTGGGTAATGCACTTAATATGATGTAACAACTCTTTTTTTCTTTTTTCTTCTTTTTTCGGATTTTTTTTGGACGAAAATAAATAAATAAATACTATGGTGCATTGATAGAGATATTTTCGAGGTCGTTAAATCCTATCAAATAGTTCTAAACTAACCTAACTAGTATAGCTTGGCAAGTGCAGGTCGAACCCAAAGAGACTTGTGCAATTCGTATGCTCAATTTGTATGCTAAGATGAGGATGATATGAAAAGGACTTGGAAGTATGCAAAGTAACACAAAAATAAGCAAAAGGTGAAATGATGGTGATTGATAACAATATGTGAGAGACACGCTTGATTAATTAGTATCCACTCTCAATTTGGATTCCGATCATTGAAATTCCCTAAACTTATTCCTCTTGAGAAACCTATTGTGAAAATCAATTGTACCTTGACAATAACTTTCAATTCCTTCCTTGCAATTAGAGAATATGTCAACTAGACTCTAAACACCCTTATTGATGAATAACCTAGAAACTATCCAAATTCAATTCAACAATAGCAATGCACACCAAGGAATGTCAATAGGAACAATTGAAATAAGGCAACTAGCAATAAACCAATTTTATCTTTATCCTCATGCAATCAACCAAGTCAACTAGCCCTAGATAATCACAAGTTGCTACTATGATCCAAGTTCTTCAACTAGCTTCCCTATAGATCTAGCGATAGATTGAATTCAAGCAATATTAGGTGGCCAATCCAATAGAACACAAACTCAATCATAAGCAATGACAACGGAAGATAAAGATTACTCAAAAGTAAATAGAGTAGAGAATATCTCACGGAATATCAATTCGAAAGCTTCAAACTAATCAATCAAACGAAAGAGGAGTTTAGTTCGCCATAGCATAAAAGCTCTCCTCTAGGGTTTCTTCAAATGTTGAACTGTCAATTAACTTTTCCTTAAAACCCTTTTAATAGACGTCCAAAAGGGTTACAAAATAAAATAACTAAAAATGATAAATTTGGCAAATTAGGTTTTCAGCTGCGGCAGAGGCCGCGGGCGCGGCCTAATACCTCAGTCAACTCCTTGCTCTCGGCATTGACCGCGGGCGCGGTTCCATGGCCGCGGGCGCGGCTCTTGTTCACAACACTCATTCCTTTTTTACTTGATCGAATCTTGTAATCCCATCTTCACTTCATGCACTTCCCATATGAGCTTCTCATACCTGAAATTGACCACCAATATGTGTAGATTCCGCCTCGATAACCATAACAATCTAATTCACAAATTAATACTAATGAGGACATTATTTACAATTAAACTATGCTAAATAAGTCCTATAATACCTATATGAATGCATGCTATCATGCATTTATAATGTGAACCAAAAATCCTTTTACAAATATGTGAAAAGATGCAAATATACTACCAACCCATAATTCTTTCTTTACTCAAAACTAAACATATGCACTTTCTTTCCACAAGACATTATTATAACCAACTCTATGTCTCAATTCTCAAATGGGGGTCAGGCTCAATTCGGCTAGGGATAATTTTGTGGAGTTTACAATATAAAGGCTTAGGCTAATGTTTTGGCTTCAAGTAGAGATAATGCAGGGTAGGTAAAGAGAGGATAAAAGTGGCTTAAAAGATGCCTCCATCATTAAATTCCCATTCACATAAACATATATATGCATTGGCTTTGAATAACTATCACAACATTTAGAGATGCATAGGAAGAGTAAATTCACTCAAGAAAGCGGAGGGATTTTTAATGTTCTTCTTATAGGCCAATATTCTCACTAGGACAATTTTGTTGAATTTTTCTTTTTAGCCTAGGATCATATGTGCTCAATTTCATCACAAGTTCACAATATACATAAAAACAATTTCAAGGACTTAGGCTAAACAATCCAAATATGCCATAGGATTTACATGATCAAGTCATCCATTGGATTTTCATCGTGGGACATGTAAGTAGGGTTTAAAACTACATAAAGTAAATATGCATTTTTTTCTTCTTTTTTGACATTTTCTATTTTTTTGATTTTTTTATTTTTGTATTTTTCATAAAACTAAAGAACTAAAAACTTAAATTTAAACATGATGCAATAGAACATAAAGAAAACTCTAAACTAAGCCAAGTTTCGACCATAAGCCAAGAAAGACATGTTTCAACCCCACCCCATACTTAAAATATACAGTGTCCTCACTGTATTAAAATAAAAACAAGGGTGAAGAGAGAAAATCATAGAATAACCTACGGAGGAGGTTGATTTCAGCATCTGTCGATGTCAGTAGTCGATGTCAAGTATAGTGGTCGATGTTGACTGCATCTTTGTTTGTTCTAGAAGAAGTCGAAGTCGAGGGTCGCTAGTGATGTTCGATATCGAGTGGCCTACTTGATGTCGACTGCTGTGTTTGGCTCCTGAGTGATCGATCTCGATCACAGGAGATGGCTCGAGCTCAATGGTAGTCGATGTTGACTGGCCTAGTCGATCTCGGGTCCTTCTGCAGGGACTTCGCTTCTTCTTCATCGTTCCACGTGCTATGTAACCTGAAATTCTTGTTAGAATATAAAGAATAAAAACCACGATTTATCAAAGTGTTCAAAACCAAATCCCAAAATCCAAAACCTGGAAACCTTCTAAGCGGGAAATTTAAAGTTTTATGTACAAGCTCTAGATTTTTTAGTCGCTTGGTCAACTTCTTCGGTAATGCATCAAGACCCTTTATGGTAGGGCCCCTTCAAGCTTTTCCCTTCTCCTGGATCATCTAGGTCCTTGTGGTAATACCCAAGCTCAGCGAATAAGGCTTCTTCTCCATTAGGCTCTTTACTTGGATCTTTCTTTCTTTTCGTTGACCTAATCTTACTAACATGAGCAAACCATAGAGCTTTGACCCTCCCATTAGTGAAATCATTAGTAATGGATAAAGGAGGGTTGGAGATCATACCTGAGCTTACCTTTTTAGGCCCGAAACAGCGATCTTCGGGCTGGGGGTTAGTCGATATCAACATGGTGGGGTCGACATCGATAGTGAGGACCCCATACTTAGGATCCTGGCATCTCGGGTGATCTTCATGGAGGCTCGACATCGACAGGGGTGTGTCGATCTCAAGATCTTTCGTAAATCTCGACTGAGGATGGTCGATCTCGACCTTTTTTGCACCTTCTATTCTTGCCAACAAGTACTTGCGAAGCTTCTCCTTTGCAGGGGTGAGCCCATCTTCTTCATAGATTCCAGGGGTGAGAACTCTTTGTATTGCCTCCTTACAAGGGATACACTCCTTGCTTATGCCTATGTTCTTCACCTCTAGCCTTTTTGTCTCATTCATCATCGGGTCAAAGCGGAACACGACGATCTCATTGCCGATTGTGAACGTTAGGGTGCCATTCCTCACATTGATGTTGGCATCAGTGGTTGCTAGGAAGGGCCTACCAAGGATGATAGGCACAATAGGATCCTCTGGCATATCCAACACGATGAAGTTCGTGGGAACAAAGAACTTGTCCACCTTGATAGGGACATCATACACAATCCCCGTGGGTCTCACAAAAGAGTTGTCCGCCATATAGAGCTTCATGTCGACGGGTTACAATGGTCCTACTCCAACTTGTAGCCATATTGATAGGGGCATTAAACTTATGCTAGCCCCAAGGTCACATAGGGCTTTGAATTGATGCATACCTACCCCTACCGTCACAGCAAACTTTCCCGGATTGCCTCTCTTCTCAGGGAACTCAATGAAATGACATTCTTCGGCACTCTTGGTGGTAAACCTCTTTTTAAATAGGATGTCCTTCAGGAACCTCATATATGTCAGCATCTCGCTTTGGGCTTCCATGAGAGGGATGGTGATGTTGAGTCCTTGAAGCACCTTCATGAGGCGTCTAAATTTGGTATCCGTCGGATCCTTCAAGGCCTTGGAGGGAAATGGGAGTGCTTTCATCGACTTTGGAGCTAATGTGGTCGACTTTGGCTTTCTGGACTGGTCGACATCGACAAGGGGGTCGATATCGATAGGTTTGGTCGACCTCGGAGGAGTCTGGTGTTGATGTCAATCTGCAGTGGGCTTGACATCGAGTTGGTGTTCGACGTCGACAATGCCCTCGACATCGACTGGGTGGTCAACATCGACTGCATCTCCATTAACTTCTTCTTTGCTCCGTGGCGCATGCGATTGGCGTCCACTCCTTAGGTTCACAAAGGCTATGTGTCTGGCTTGCTCCTTTGGATTTACTTGTGGTTGTCTTGGGAGTGTTCCAGCGGGCTTTGGAATTTGTGCCGCTAGTTGACTCAATTGGGTCTCCATGCTCTTCCTTCAAATATCCATCTCCCCCATGCGGGCATTGAGCCCTTGTAGTTGGTTTTGCATAGCGTTGCTTGATTGTTGATTTTGTGCTTGGTTCCTCCTTAACTCCTCAAGGATGAGTTGGATATCTTCTCTCCTTTTCTCTCTTTCCGGATGGCCTGGAGCTCGGTAAGGTAGAGGATCCCTAGGTTGTATTGGGGTGGTGGATTTCCCCAATTTTTGTATCCCTGGCCATAAGGATTCCTCATATACCTCACCTCCTAGTGAGTCTCCGCTAGATCCACTTGCTCCGTGTGGGGGCAAGCAGTGGTGATGTGCCTCTCGGAGCCGCATTTCGCACAGGGTTGGTTGTCGGAGAGGAACTTGACTTGCTTTTGCAACCTCCTAAGTTGACCCTTCATGAATTGGTCTTTGACGTCCGGATCAATCTCCTTGGAGGGCTCATAGAGTGGCATCGATGGGGCAAGCCTTGAGTCGGAGGCCGTAGGAGTCCCATAAGTATTTTCAAATTTCACCAACCTCTCTATGGTATCCCAAGCATGTTGCAGTGGGAATTCAAGATACCCATAGGAGGTGTAAGTGTTAATCCTCTCCTTGGTAGCTACATCCAGAGCGTTGTAGATGATATCCTGGATGACGCAGGTGGTTGCCCGTGCATAGGGCAAGACATCAAAAGCTCTTTGATTCGCTCCCACACTTGCGCCAAGGTCTCATTAGGCTTCTGCTTGAAAGCCATGATCTTTTGACGAATCACCGTCGTCTTGGATGGGGGAAAGAATTTGTTTAGGAATGCATCCTTGACTTCATCCCACGTGCGGAGCGATCTTAGTGCTAGGATCTCCAACCATTGTAGTGCTTTCCCTTCAAGAGACCAACGAAAAGCCTTTAGTTTTACATATTCTAGGCTTTGTCCAAAAGTCAAAGAAAGTAGTTATGTGCTCTAGAGGGCAATCATTCTTGAGGGCAATCATTAGGTTTTCCCTCAAATTGATGTCTCCTAATTTAAGTTGATAAGCTAGGTTTAATTTCAAAGTTTGAGTGAGAGATAAGAATAGCCGATTCAGGCACGAAGAGCGCTGGGTGCATGTATTGCTTTGCATTCTGAGGGAGGGCATTAATTTGGGCTTCATATCGCCTCCTTGCTTCCTCTTCCCTCTCACCTCGCTCCCTTTTTGCCCCTCTCTAGCGATGAAGTCCTTGACTTGTTTCTTCAAGCGCTCAATCTGCTGAGCCTGGGTCTCTTGCTCGGCGATGATTCTTTGACCTCTAGACCGTAGGTAGAGATAATGCTCAGGGTCTTCTACTTCTTCGAATTCAGGCATGCGATCAGCGCGTCACATACACCTATAAAACAATTGCTTAAAAGGACGTGAGATAGACTACTAGGGCGCGATTGATAGCCTCCCCGGCAACGGCGCCAAAATTTGATGTAGGGAGAATTGAATTGAAATATATAAATAATATAATCAGCCCTGGCTACTCAAATAAATTCAAAACTCCCCATTGTAATAGTAGGGAAATAGGTTCGATCCTCGAGGAAGGGCATCAGCAAGATCCTAGAATAGCCTGAATACATGTTTAGTGTCGACCAGAAGGCACTCAATCTTGAGTTGGGTACAAGACGTCGATGGTGGTTGTCGATTCCTAGTGCGTAGAAGACGAGTAAAAACAAAAGCAACAGTCGATATCGAATATAGTAGTCGATCTTGAGTGGTTAGTAACAACGTGACCAACTCAGAATACTGTTGGTTAACTTGGGGGCACTCGATATCGAGTAGGTCACACAATCTCGAGCTCAGAAAATGAAAAAATATATGGTGTCGACTGAAAAGACTGTCAACCCGATGTGATGGTGTCGATATCGAGTCCTCCTGGCCGAAGAGAGTAGGATGGATACGAAGCTTTGGACAGAAATAACAAAGGTTTTGTATGAATAAGAATATATATTGAAAGCAACTCCTAAGGCTAGGGTTTACCCCAACGTTAACCAAACATGCATAAGATAAGTAAGATGAACAATTGCGCTATCTCACCTGAGGGACAAGCTTTCGTTGTACACCAACAAGTAGGAATACTCTTGCAAATAAACCTAATTGTCTCTACCAATTTTATGTTTATAACCCAAGTTGTTAACATGAATCCCTTTTCTTGCGATAAGGACTAAACATAAAATCGTAGGAGATGATCAAGACACAACGATATCAACATCAAATACTTACCCCAAACTTCAAAACTTTACAACTCCAACGTCAGCTTTCGCACACGCCAAAACCTAAAGCTTCTCCTATTCTAAATCCTAAAACTATTGCTATTGATGGATAGGAATCTCTAAACTTGAATGAATAAAAATAAGCCCCTAGGGCTTTAATTATAGTCTCTCAATCCTTGCTAGCCAAGGAAAGGAGTTCTAATCCTACTAAAACTAGTCTATCTAAATTCTATCTCAAAATAAATAGGATAAAACTTTATTAAAGTAAATAATAAAAAATCCTAGGGTAAGAAGAAAAGTTCCCTTAGGACATAATCTAATTAAAAGGTAACGATAAAATCGTGGCATCCAAGATATATCTTCAAATCCGCGTTCTCAAACCGTGTGCAATCCGTGGACATTTCTACCCAATATCCAATACAACCCTCGATATCGACTGCTTCAGTTTCTGCTTGACATCTTGATTTCTACTCAAGCTCGGATGATGTGTCGATGTCGAGTTATCCACTCGACATGAAGTTGTGTTGACTGCTCTCTAGTCGATTATGGTCTTGGCTATCGACACCTAGTCTTTGGGTCGATCGATCTAGTCGATCTCAAGTGGGTGACTCGATATCGACCACTTCTCATATTCTCTTGGCTTCTCGTTTTGACTCCGATTTCGCTCCAATTCCTATACATTTAAATAAAAACTTGTGCAGACTCTATTTCTTGCACGTTAGCACATTCTATACAAATTCTTATTATTTTCAACCTATAATTTAGGAATCGGATGGAATATGAAGTCAAAACATGCAATTAAAACGATTATAAATATGTACATCATCTCTTTCCTGAACAAGTAAGTTTTGAAGTCCCCTTCGGCAAGGTTACCCATCAGGTTGGTGTTGGAAGATGCTTGATTGAACTTCGGGATTTGGACAACCATCATAGTAAATCTGCTGAAGAATGATTCTTGCTTAATTGAATTCAGATCTAAAATGGAGCGTTTTTGCGTACAAGCGCTACTGAAATGGGAAACAAATATCTCGGATAAATGAGCGAAATTTTTTATTAATGATCGTGGTAGATTAGTGAACCAAGTCAAAGCTACTCCACTTAGAGTAGACGGGAACGTACGACAGAACATGGCGTCATTACTTTCATTGTATTTTGACCCTGGGGTTGATATTGATAGTAGGGGTTGAAATTTAGCGGTACCATATTCACGGTTGGCTCGTTGAAGGGGTACGGCTGGTAATTATTCATGAAATATTGGTATTAAGGAATCCTTGCCCATGTCTCGCTTGGATTAGGAGGTGCTTGCGGTGCAGCATTCCAAAACAATTGTGTGGGGACATCCTCGTCTTGAAGGGGGGGGGGCGAGTTTCCTCTACAGGGGAGTTGTTGAGGTTCAAATTGTTGTTCCATCCTTCTTCGTGATGTTGATTCCCATACTCCTCGCCAAATAGTGTGAAGTTCATTCTGTATGATATTAGTGCAAACAATAAAACATATATTCGGAGTTTAAAGCATTTATGAACGGGTTAGGAATTAACAAGGAAAAATTTAGATCATGGATGGTATTTTTCAAGAAGGAACCTCTTGTCGTGAAAGGGTCCCACAAACAGCTCCAATGAAGCGTTTCTAGAAAATCACCTATATATATTACCTCAAGATGACGACGAATGTCTCATATTTACTTTTGTCTAGTCGAGAAAGATATATAAATTAGATCGCATGGTGACTAATCCCTCGCGATCACTCAATCTGGATATTCGCGTTTACTAGACAACTATCGTCTTTAGAGGCTTTTTTGAGATGACGTTTGATTCTAGAAATGTTCTTCTCCGATCACAGATCTCAAGAACTCTAATGCAAGGGTTTTACTTCCATGAAGATAGCATAGCTCTTCTTTTTGTTCCTCCTGAAATTGGATCCCTCTTCCGTGAAAGGGCAGGGGGTATTTATAGGGTGGTAAACGAACAGCTAGTTGGTGACCTCGTGGCCTAGTTAGGGACACGTGTAACTCATGCCCTCACGCATGGGGACTTGGTCCACTATGAGAGGGCGACAGCGAGACGGTCCTAAGCCAGCGAGATGGTCATAAGCCAGTGAGTTGTTTGATGAAAAGTGGATAACGTAGAGATATAGTGTTCCTTACGTATGTTTCGCGATGGTTTTATGATGTTTGCGATCTTTAAAGAAGGATGAGTAGTGATAATGCATATCCTAGATAGGCATTATAGGCATTTTTAGGCTAGTTAGGTTGCATTTAGTTAATGAATTAGAGTTAAAGTGCATCTGACGATTATTTTAGAAGTGTTCGGATTTTGCGCGAATTTGTGAGTATTGTTACAGATTAGATTCGAACACTATGGGATGCATGGTAGTGGAGATTTGAAGAAAGAAGAGCAAAGAATTATAGCTGAAGCTTCTGGCAGCGGGATCAAGCAGCGGGGCATATGCTGCGGCCGCAGCATACATGCAGCGGCCGCCGCAAGGAGCTGGAGCGGCGCCTGAATAGAACACGCGTGCAGTGGCCGCGACACCTATGCTGCGGCCGTCGTATTGGTCATCTGCCGCGTTTCGATTTGTGAAACCCTAGTTTTTGTTATTTTCATTTTAGGTTCGGTTTACACTTTTAAAAGGCCGAGAGTTAATTAGGTTGGAAGTACTTTTCATTTTTCATGCTACGTTCATCAGACAATTTAGAGATTTGAGCGATGTCTTCCATGAGGAACTAAACTCATCTGTTCTGCCTGCAATTTGAAGCTTTATTTGGATTGATTGTGAGTTTCTAATTCTCGTTCCTTGTTTCCTATATTTGAATGCTTCAACTTCTTTGTGCTTGATTGATTATTGTTTTGTTCTATCTAGCCCGCGCAACTAGTTAGGTCAATTCAATTGCTAGGGTTTTGTAGATTCCTGATTGCGAACCTTAACCCAAGTAGCAAACTTATCCATTTAGGGCTGATTGAACTAATTGGATAGGTAGGAAGTTGAATGTTTTGTTAAATCCCTCTTTAGGGACTGCAAATACCTTGGCTAATCTCTGAACTTAAAGCTATCAATTGGGTTAAATCCTTCTTTAGGGACTGTTCGATTGATAAGGGTTGCTAGGACTGATTGGACTAGTAACTATATTAGGTCGGGACAAGGGCATTCATAGGAAACCTAATAGGACGAGAAGAAGTTACAAGGATCGCTTCAACCAAATAAAGTGGAAAATTGTAGGTAGAACTACTTCTCTCAATTGTTTGAATCACAATCATTTACTCTTGTCTTTCATAATTCGCTTTGTTTTCACAACCCCCTCATTTGGTTACTTTAATTGGCACTTAAATCACATTTGAATAACAAATCTACCTGTGGATCGACCTCTTACTTATTACTATACTAGTTATAGGTTTGAGTTTTCTTTGACGGATCAACGACAGGGTTTCCCTCCGACAAGTAGTCTTTTGTGTTTTTTATGGTGGGTGAACTATTTATGACATCATAATTTGTACTTTTTGAGGTATCCCTTTCCCCAAACATCGTCAGGTTGTATTTGACTTGGGTCGGTTGCATCTCATATTGGTCCTTGGAGGAGCTCTTGAACACGTTCCTTTTATTTATCTCGCGAGTTCATGAGTACGAGTAGGTAAAGAGAATCTCTAATGCATGATCTTTATAAGTAAATACATGAGTATATAAATAAAGAACCTAAGTATACCAAACATAAATAAAATAAAAGAAATACATGATTTTAATATAGAAACCTAAGTAAAAGAAATACCAATGAATCATCTAAGGGGTTGTTTGGTTAGAGGTAATGAAAATAAAGGAAATCATACCTTTAAATAGAAGGGGAATTAAATGGAAAGGATTAATTTCAAATTTTGTTTGGGTGATTTAAAGAAAGGAATCATTAACTTTTGAGATTTTGGAATGTTTTGAGATAAAACTATTAAATTACACATTATTTATCAAAACAAAAATCCATACACATTAGAAATCTCATGAAGAAAAAAAAGCCCCATCTTATCCATCACATTCCAATTGAGAAAAACCCTAACTCAATTGGTGAAAAATTAATCAAATCAAAACCCTAATTATGATAATTGGTGCTCAATTAGAAATCGAAATCCTAAAACAAGATTCTATTGAGAAAAACAATGGTCTTACAACATCAACTTTTATAATAAAAAAATGGGAGATAGAAAATGCCTTTTCAGAGCGGCACAAAAGAACTTATGAAGACGCACTTGAGGAAACCATTGGTGGAGCGGCACCTGATGGCGAGATCAAACGCCTTGTTGAGAGTGTGCTCACTGTCGGAGATGATTCAGTTGGTGGGGTGCTTGTACAGGTCCGAGGAGGAGTGATTGCCCTAGTAGGGGAGGTCGGCGACCTTATAGGTGCACGATTTCAGATCCGAGCACTTCTGCTTGAAGGATGAGGCCTCGACAGCGATCGCATGGCAAAGGCGGCACATTTTTTAGCTTGGCCAATTACTACAGGAGATTCATCCTGGGTTTCTCGAGCATCGCTAGGCCGATGACGCAGCTGTTGAAGAAGGATGTTCCGTTTGAGTGGAGTGTAGAGTGACGGGCTAGCTTTGAGCTTCTAAAGGAGAAGCTGATGACTGCTCCAGTTTTAGCATTGCCAGATGGGATTGAGGACTTCGTCATCCATACAGACGCTTTGCGCTCCGGCTTTGGGTGTGTTCTGCATTAGAGAGATTGGGTCATCGCATATTCTTCGCGCCAGTTGAAGCCCGCAGAGGTGTCTTATCCCATCCATGACTTGGAGTTGGCAGTTGTATTTCACGCTCTAAAGATTTAGAGGCATTACTTGTACAACACTTCATGCAAGGTGATGACGGATCACAAGAGTTTGAAGTATATTTTCACTCATAAGGAGCTCAACATGTGACAGAGACGGTGGCTAGAGCTTCTAAAGGACTATGACTTGGACATAGTTTATCACCCAGGGAAGGCAAATGGGTTGCCGATGTGCTCAGTAGGAAGACTCACCAGGAGGCTTCAGTTGCTAGGCTTACAGCTTAGAGGGACTTGCAGGCGAAATTGATGAGATGCGGCTTCGAGGTTTGGGTTCAACGAGAGAGTAGACAATTGTCGTTCTTGGAGGTTCATGCTGAGTTGACCAAGGAGATATGTCGGAGTCAGGCATATTGTCCAAAGATTACAATTTTGAGAGAGCGGATGGCCCAAGGATGATTCAGAGAGCTTGCAAAGAGGATGCTGACCTTTAAGGGCAGAGTAGTAGTTCTTTCAACATCAGACTTGAGGCAGAGGATTTTGTAGGAGGCTCACTCCACTCCTTATTTTTTCCATCTAGAGACGAGTAAGATGTATCAAGATTTGAAGAGGTGTTATTGGTGGCAGAGGATGCGAGCGGACATCAAAGATTTTGTAGCCAAATGTCAAGTTTGCCAACAGGTTCGGATTGAGCACCAGAGGCCGGGAGGACTTGTCAGGCTTCTAGTTCCGAAGTGGAAGTGGACGAACATCTCTATGGATTTCATCACTGGACTGAGATGGGATGTCAGAGGGTTCGACGCTATTTGGGTCGTGGTGGATAGGTTGACCAAGTCGGCTCACTTCATTGCGATTCAAGAGACCTGGCCAGCATCGCGGTTAGCTGAGGAGTTTATTCGCATATTGTGAGGCTTCACAGGTTACTTGAGAGGATTGTATCCGACATAGATGGATGTTTCACCTCCAGGTTTTGGCATTAGGTTCTGGAAGGCTTAGGTACTAGACTGCATTTCAGCACAACTTTTCATCCTCAAACAGATGGCCAGAGCGAGAGGACGATTCAGGTGTTGGAGAACATGTTACGATCTTGTGTCCTTGAGTGGGGTGACAGATGGGTCAGATTCCTTCCGCTGGTGGATTTTTCATACAACAACAACAACAATCACGCGTCGATTGAGATGGCTTCATATCAGGCATTGTATGGGAGACGATGCAAGTCACCAGTTTATTGGGACGAGCCCGTGGATACAGTATCATCCTTGCCGAAGTTAGCCAGAGAGAACATTGATCGGGTGGGATGCATCCGAGAGCATATGAGGGTCGCCCAGGATCGCCAGAAGAAGTATGCAGACAAACGGAAGACAAAGATTGAGTTCGAGGTGGGTTTGCATGTGTGTCTTCGAGTTTCTCCTACCAGAGGAGTCCGACGGTTTGGCGTCAAAGGGAAGTTGAGTCCGAGATATACTGTCCCGTTCGATATCTTGGATAGAGGTTGCGAGATAGCCTATCGCTTAGGCTTGCCCCCATCCTTGGTTGGTGTGCATGACGTCTTTCACGTCTCCTGATGTGCGCGCAAATTGCCATATTTTCTATGCACATTTAAGTCCATTTTATCATTCATTTGCATGCATATTAGTGGGAAAACATGGGATTAGTGTGGTTTATGCTTAATTGTCAAATATATAGGTCTGCACGAGTTTCTATGTGATTTCGACCCTGCCCGTTGAGATGTTAGTTCAGCGAGATGGAACACAAGGTGAGGAGTCCGAAGTACTAAGTATCCGGGGCCATTCATGACAACCATGTTTGCAACTCGCGAGAAGGCAGTGCTAAGGTTAGAGAGGTAAAAGCATTATATTGAAAAAAAGCATTGAGCGAAGAGTGAAAGGTGAGCCATTATGAAGAAGGAATGTGGAATATTTTGGAAAGAAAGTATGTTTCCCCGGATTTAACACCACACGGCCAAATATTAGCCCACCTTTAGCCTTTTACCAATCTACTTCTCACAAGCTTGCAAAAGTCCTCTTGATTATTAATGCTATGTTGCTGAAATTGTTTTTTTGCATATAAACCTCCTTTGATGAGTATGAAATTGCTTTTATGCACACGAATGGACTTGGTTGACATAAGTACCTTATCGAGGATGGCAATTGATTGTAGGGACATATGAAAAATGAATCTATGATGTTGAGGGTTTATTTTCTTACCTGAATGACCATTAAAAGTATTTCTTGGGGACAAGCTAGCAAGCTTAAGTATGGGGTGTTTGATGTGCGCGCAAATTGCCAAATTTTCTATGCACATTTAAGTCCATTTTATCATTCATTCGCATGCATATTAGTGGGAAAACATGGGATTAGTGTGGTTTATGCTTAATTGTCAAATATATGGGTCTGCACGAGTTTCTATGTGATTTCGCAGAAAACAGGATGAAAATGGATAGATTTGGAAGAGCGGAAAAAGAACTCGAAGTCTTTTGAAGAGGTCGAAATCGATTGAATGACCTCGACATCAAGTGCAGCAGTGAGGCAGAAATCGAGCAAGATAGAGAACAGAGCATGTCGACATACAGAGGTCGATATCGAGGATTCATGGTCAATATCGAATGCCAGATCGAGATAAATGATAGAAGTCGAGTGATAATCCTAGTAGAAGAAGGAGAGCTCGAGATAAGATAGAAGAGAGGTCGATATCGACGTCTGAAGGTTGATATCGATGTTTCCAGCAGAGAAGTCCGACTCAGATTTTGATAGAAAAGTTCGATATCTATATCCTGAGGCCGTTAGGGCTGAGTTCAATTACATCCAATTTCAGTTATTCAATTACATCCACACACGCAGAGAATTTCAGTTTTCAATAGAGAGAATTTGTAGAGAGAGAGAGGAGGCCGAGTGAGGTTGGAGAGAAGCGAGAGCGGAGATTTGGCTTTGTTCGGTTGTAATTTCTTTCATAGTTCAATTCAAAGTAGTTTTCTTTCATTGATGATGATGAGTTGCAAGATGAGAAGCGAGTAGTCAACCCACTTCTAGGGTCGGGGTGAGCCTCACGGTAGCAATATAGGGTAAGTGCATCAAAGGTATGACTTTTCTGCAATTCCGTCTTCTATCCTATGCATTATCCTTTGCGAAAGTTAGGGAGATTCATTATTTACATTATTGAAGTGAAAGCCACTCATATTGTGAACTTGGATTACTCATGAATTGGATAGTAACTCTTAGGAACTATGTGAGAGCCTCTAATCACCTAAGTGTTGGTAACGAAAGTTATTTGACGGAAAGGCATTAAATTTCATAACTTTAGCATCATACTTGCATTGTTATCGTTGTGGCATTAATCCCCGACTTTGGAAGCTTTAAGTTTATTGAATTCATATAAAAGTTTTAAGTTTTGATTTCTGACCATCCTTCTTAATCATTCTACGTTCTTCAGACACTTTTCCGACAATAGGTTACACAAAACAGTTTTTGTGACAAACATCGGAATCGACTGTAAAGGTCGATATCGAGGTCTAACGTCGATATCGAGGTTCTACTCGACATCGACTTTGCTACTTTTGTCTTCTGCAGGAACTTGGCTGGAAATCGACCAGAACTAAGGTCGATATCGACTAGACACATCGATATCGAGTGTCTTCTGAGGTCGAAAGCTTGATCGTGATTACAACAAGGGAAGTGCTGTCATACCTCCTCGTAGATTCGATCCTGAATTACCCTACCACTACATCGGGAGGGATTCTTGTATTATTTGCTTGGAACAGGGAGTTAACATAGTTAAGAGTTTATATTGAATATTTGAATCTACCTCTCGTTCGAAAACCGAACAAATTGACGCCGTTGCCGGGGAGGCAATCAATCGCCACCTAAGTTTTCTCACGATCTTTTAGAGCTTATTTTGCAGGTTTATGCGACGTTCTGATCGCGGACCTATCCTGGAAACCATTGCCGAGCTTGAACGTTTCTTCCATCTTCGCAACAAAGCAATTCGAATCATGGTTGACAATGAGACGCAGGCTGAGACCATAGAGCGATTGAGGTAGGGGATTAGGGATCACAATACTACAATCGCTGCTGAGAGGGCCGCCGCTGCTGTAGAGCGAGCCCGTGCTGATAGGAAAGAGGATGCGCATAGACAAGCCCAAGAGCGGCTCAATTAATATCCACAGACGGTGATGCAATACATGCATCCGCCGCTTCACGTTCCTGAATCCGCTATACTTATTCCTCCTTCCAATTATGAGATTAAAATTAACTTCCTTTCTGAAATTAAAAGAAATACTTTTGAAGGAAGACCTAATGAATGCCCTCTGTAACACATCTATACTTTTATGGACTTATGTGAAACAATTGCTGATGGAGTAAATTTAGAGTATGTGAGACTAAAATCTTTTAGATGGTCTTTGGCAGGGAAGGCATTACAATGGCTTGAGAGTTTGGCTCCACGCTCACTAAGGACATGGGCGGAGGTGAAGGTTGCATTCATGAATAAGTTCTTTCCAACTTCTAAAATGGCGATGTTGTGACAACGGATCACGGCTTTCACACAAAAGCAAGGTGAAACATTGGCAAAGGCGTGGGAGCACTCTAAGGAATTGCTGAGGACATGCCTGACGCATGGGCAACTTCCATATGTCATCCAGGAGATATTCTACAACACCCTTGATACTCCGAATAAGGAGAGGATCAATTCATATACCTCTTATCAGTACATTGAGCTTACACCAACGGAGGCCTGGGAGACCATTGAGAGGCTCGTGAACTTTGACAACACTTATGGGACTGTTGCGGCCTATGATGCAAGGCCTGCCCCATCAATGCCACTATATGAGCCTCCAAGGGAGATAGATCCTGATGTGTGGCAACAATTCCATAACGATGAGACACACCGCCTTCAAAAGCAAGTTAGGTTCTTGACCAACAATCAACCTTGTCAGGAATGTGGCTCAACAAGGCATAACACTAGTGCCTGTCCACATACTGAGCAAGTATCTATGGCGGAACAATATGAGGAAGCCAAGTGGACGAGAGGCTCCTATGGAGGGGGCAATCAACCATACTGGAGCGATCAAAGGTTCTATCAACAAAGGGATCCCCCACCATATAGAGCACCAGGACACCCTAAGCGGAAAACAAGGAAGGATGACCTGTAGATCATTCTAAATGAGATGCTGAGGAACCATGCTGAGTTCAAACAAGCCAACAACTCCATCCATACTCAGATGCAGGGCATCAATTCTAGACTTGGGGAGATCGACATTTGGAAGCGCAACATGGAGACCCAAATGGGTCAATTGGCGGAGGCAATACCCAAGGCGTGAGGATCATTCCCTAGATCAACTGTGCCCAACCAAAAGGGCAAAACCACTGGACACATTGCGGCAATGAATCTAAGGAGTGGGCGTCAATTACAAATGCCCAAGCAAAAAGCGGAGGAGAAGGAGCCAGAACAAACATCGATATCGACCCCCCATGTCGATATCGACCATGGTGACGTCGATATCGACCCTGATGCTACATCACCACAGAAATCGACTCCTCCAGTCAATGTCGACCCTACTGATATCGATGTCGACCTAACTATGGCCGCAGGAAGGAATAAGGTGTTGCCATTCCCAACTAAAAAGATGATTAAGGATCCGGCAGAAAAGAAGTTTCAGTGGTTCGTAAAGATGCTTCAAGGTTCCTTAAAGACATATTGGGTAAGAAACGATCACTTTCTGAGATCGTAGAGGAGTGCAACAGATTGGAGCTACCACAAAAGCGGGCGGACCCAGGTAAGTTCTCTATCGCTATAGGCTTAGGACGATTCAAATTTAATGCTTTAGTTGACTTGGGCGCTAGCGTTAGCATGATGCCACTAACCATATCGCACAAGGTAAAGATAGGTCCTCTGGAGCCCGTGGATGCAAGGCTATACATGGCAAACAATACAGTAGTAATTCCCATAGGGATAGTGACTGATGTGCCAGTACAAGTAGGTAAATTCTTTGTCCCTGCTGATTTCTTAGTCGTTGATATAGCGGAGGACCCTGCTTGTCCCATTATTTTAGGTAGGCCATTCCTAGCGACCGTCGATGCCAACATTAGCGTGAAGAAAGGATTGCTCTCATTCACAATTAGTGACGAGGTGATATAGTATGCCTTCAACAAGACGGTGAAAAATCAAGGGCCAATGGAGATAAAAGCCATCAATGGTGTCTACATTGCATGTGGAGAAGCCAAAGTAAGGAGTATGACACCAGAAGAGCTAGAAAGGAGGGCCATAGAAGCCAAAGTGGAGGAGGTTGTGGAAATCTTGAACGAAGGAGCCAAACAAAACATCGAAATCGACCCAGGTAAGTCGATATCGACTAATAATGTTCAAGATTCTGTGTCAAGTCATAAGTATGGGGTTGACAGAGGAGGAGAAGGAACATCGAAATCGGGCAACAAGGTCGATATCGACCATGCCCTAGAGCCGAAATCAACCACCATTGAAACTGAGAAGGGAGGAAAGGAGAGCTCGATATCGATCCCTGATGGTCGAAATCGACCTGATCATATCGAGCACAAACCCTCCAAATCGACTAATCCTCCAGGAGTACAATAGAGCTCGATATCGAGGACTGAAAATTGATGTCGACCTGAGCCACAGAGAAAAGAAAAGGTAAGTCAAGGTACGGATTCCTCCTGTTCCATTACAATTAAAGATTTATCATTATTTGGAAGAGGTTTGCCTTGGCATGTGCGCTTATGTAGGGCATCCGATGATGATTCGAGCCAATATGAGATAGGAGACAAAGTTTATGTCGCCAAATCCAAGGACCATTGGTTCCCTACGAGATTCAAGGATAAGAATTTGGGACCGTTCACGGTGAATCAGATCTATCCCGGCGGAATGCATCTGCGTGACAAGAAAGGAGTAATATTTGAGGCCCAAGCCACATGGGCTCTGCAGATGCCGCCTTGAGAAGCGCACAAGGAAGAAGTCGGCCTAACGACTTAAGAGTCTAGAGCGTGTAACAAAGACTTAGTTTTGGTTTTAGACAGTTTCCACTTTGGTTTGAGACACTACACTTTATTGTTTTGCATGTTTTGTTTTGGTTTTGTTTTTAACAAGTTGCAGGAAAGAGAAAAGAACACATAAGAGACATCGAAATCGATGTTAAAGATCGATATCGACCTTAAGGTCGATTTAGATAAGCTTGTGGTCGAGGTCGGATCACCCTGAAGCCTGAGCCTGAAAATCGATGACAGAGATCGATTTCGATGTTGCAAGGTCGATATCACCCATGCTTGCTGACTTCTTCGACTCCTGAAATTTATGACGGTTTAGTAAGTTTTTCTTAACCCTAGTTCTAATACAGTGAGGACACTGTAAATTACATAGTTATAATGTTTATGCATATTACATAGTTAGTTAGTCATATTTATCTTTAAGTTTTATATATTTTTGAAAAAAAAATGAAAAAAATGACCCCCATCAAAAATTGAAAATAAAGAAAAGAGTCATGGAAGTATAAAAAAGAGCTCTATGATGCAAAATTAGATTCATTAGAGATAAAACATGAAATTGCCTAGTTACGGGAAGTCCCAATGAAATGCAAAAAGAAAAAAATAAAGGAGATGAAAATTTAAAGTTGCTTTTGACATGTGCATGATAAGATGATGGAGGACTTTTTATAAAATTTCCATAAAAGTACTTATACAAAAAGTTCATTTCCTAGCCTTACCTATGCATATTTGCAAAAGTTACAAGCCATATATGAGCCTTATCATGATCATTATTGCTCCACATATATTACACATTTCCCATTTTATACCTTATACCCTATCCGGGGACAAGTTTGAGAATGGATGTCATCTTTGGAGTTGTTATATGGAGTTGTGCATATATATTTACGAAGTTGTTATCAGGAATGAAAGAATTTATGAATTATGGAAAATTTAATGAGCGAAAAAAAAATCCGATCACCTCAAGAGATAAAGGTAGGTCGACCCTGCTCGTTGAGATGTTAGTTCAGCGAGATGGGACACAAGGTGAGGAGTCCGAAGTACTAAGTATCCGGGGCCATTCATGACACCCATGTTTGCGACTCGCGAGAAGGCAATGCTAAGGTTAGAAAGGTAAAAGCATTATATTGAAAAAAAGCATTGAGCGAAGAGTGAAAGGTGAGCCATTATGAAGACGGAATGTGGAATATTTTGGAAATAAAGTATGTTTCCCCGGATTTAACACCACATGGCCAAATATTAGCCCACCTTTAGCCTTTTACCAATCTACTTCTCACAAGCTTGCAAAAGTCCTCTTGATTATTACTGCTATGTCGCTGAAATAGTTTTTTTGCATATAAACCTCCTTTTATCAGTATGAAATTGCTTTTATGCACACGCATGGACTTGGTTGACATAAGTACCTTATCGAGGATGGCAATTGATTGTAGGGACATATGAAAAATGAATCTATGATGTTGAGGGTTTACTTTCTTCCCCTGAATGACCATTAAAGGTATTGCTTGGGGACAAGCAAGCTTAAGTATGGCGTGTTTGATATGCGCGCAAATTGCCATATTTTCTATGCACATTTAAGTCCATTTTATCATTCATTCGCATGCATATTAGTGGGAAAACATGGGATTAGTGTGGTTTATGCTTAATTGTCAAATATATAGGTATGCACGAGTTTCTATGTGATTTCGCAGAAAACAAGATGGAAATGGACAGATTTGGAAGAGCGGAAAAAAAACTCGAAGTCTTCTGAAGTGGTCGAAATCGACTGAATGACCTCGACATCGAGTGCAGCAGTGAGGCAGAAATCGAGCAAGATAGAGAATAGAGCATGTCGACATACAGAGGTCGATATCGAGGATTCATGGTCGATATCGAGTGCCAAATCGAGATAAATGATAGAAGTCGAGTGCTAATCCTACTAGAAGAAGGAGAGCTTGAGATAAGATAGAAGAGAGGTCGATATCGACGTCTGAAGGTCGATATCGATGTTTCCAGCAGAGAAGTCCGACTCAGATTTTGATAGAATTCTATCCGAAGCTTGCACGTCTATCCAAAAGTCGAGATTTCTTATCATCAACACCAGACTACATCTTTTACTAGTTTTACCATAGACATTTTAGTTTTTACTTTATTTAAGTTTTATCTTAGAGAATAAAGATAAAGTTTCGAGTCTTTGGATAGCAAAGTTTGATATCTATATCGAGAGGCCGTTAGGGCTGAGTTCAGTTACATCCAATTTCAGTTATTCAATTACATCCACACACGCAGAGAATTTCAGTTTTCAATAGAGAGAATATGTAGAGAGAGAGAGAGAGAGGAGGCCGAGTGAGGTTGGAGAGAAGCGAGAGCGAAGATTTGGCTTTGTTCGGTTGTAATTTCTTTCATATTTTAATTCAAAGTAGTTTTCTTTTAATGATGATGATGAGTTGCATGATGAGAAGCGAGTAGTCAACCCACTTCTAGGGTCAGGGTCAGCCCGACGGTAGCAATGTAGGGTAAGTGCATCAAAGGTATGACTTTTATGTGATTCCGTCTTCTATCCTATGCATGATCCTTTGTGAAAGTTAGGGAGATTCATTATTTACATTATTGAAGCGAAAGCCACTCATATTGTGAACTTGGATTACTCATGAATTGGATAGTAACTCTTAGGAACTATGCGAGAGCCTCTAATCACCTAAGTGTTGGTAACGAAAGTTATTTGATGGAAAGGCATTAAATTTCATAACTTTAGCGTCATACTTGCATTGTTATCGTTGTGGCATTAATCCCCGACTTTGGAAGCTTTAAGTTTATTGAATTCATATAAAAGTTTTATGTTTTGATTTCTGACCACCCTTCTTAATTATTCTACGTTCTTCGGACACTTTTCCGACAATAGGTTACGCAAAACAGTTTCTGTGACAAACATCGGAATCGACTATAAAGGTCGATATCGAGGTCTAATGTCGATATCGAGGTTTTACTCGACGTTGAGTTTGCTGCTTTTGTCTTCTGCAGGAACTTGGCTAGAAATCGACCAGAACTGAGGTCCATATCGACCAGACACATCGATATTGAGTGTCTTCTGAGGTCGAAAGCTTGATCGTGACTACAAAAAGGGAAGCGCTGACATACCTCCTCATGGATTCGATCCTGAATTACCCTACCACTACATCGGGAGGGATTCTTGTATTATTTGCTTGGAACAGGGAGTTAGCATATTAAGAGTTTATATTGAATATTTGAATCTAACTCCCGTTCGAAAACCGAACATCTCCCAGCTTCTCCGGGATGTCCCTGACCCAAGCCACATCCTTGACTACTCAGACCTTCAGTTCGAGCCCGACCACACCTTTGTAGAGCGTCTGGTGAGGGTCATCGACCGTTGTGTTAAGCGGCTTAGGAACAGGGAGGTTCCTAAGCCGAGTTTCTTGTGTCTTATGTCGAGCTGAGCGTAGATATTGCCTTGACCTCGCGAGTGCGGTGAGTTTGTCTAGCTAGATTAGGGTTTGGGTAGGAGTATCTCTATGATTGCGTGCTTATGCTTGGTAGTTGTGTGCAAATCCTTGATGATATGATGTGATGAGCCTCGCTGATGTGATGTTGTGCTAGATATCTTATGGTATGCGACTATCCTTGACGTGGTTATGACAGTCTATTAAATATGTGATATGAGTGCTACTCTATATATCTATGATGCTTGATGATATAAATGTTAGAAGTCGACCTATTAGAACCTGGTTCTAATTGGAACCTCGGAAGAGAATATGAGATTAGCCCTTAGAGGTGGATGGTAGGATGATTGGGAGGTTGGGAATGCTTTTGACTAACATCGAACTTGAAAGTTTTGGAATGGAGCTTTATAAAGGATTAATTTGGATTTTTGAGAAAACTAAAATAACCTGAGCTTTTCATTATAATGCCCCACGAAATGGACACAAGCATTTTATGGGGGCACCTATAGATTGCTTGTTAAGACCTAGTGGTGACGCTATTAGAGTTGGCAATTTAGGTCATTCGGTCGGGTTTGGGTCGATCATATGCGGGTCGGGTCACTGATGAGTCGGGTCAACTCGGTCAAAATTTCTATGTCGGGCTTGGTCGGGTCGAATCGGGTCGGATTTGGTCAAAATGAAATTCAGATTGGTCGGGTTTCGGTCAGCATCGGGTTGGACTCATTCGGGTTTTCGGTCAAAATTGGGTCGGTCTCGTTCGGGTTTCGGGTCAGTACTCGAGTCGGTCTTATTCAGGTTTCAAGTGGAAGTGGGTCTACGTTTGTTTCAAACTTTTAATTGTTTAGGTAGAATTTGTTGAATCATGTTCCTTCGGGACTTTCAGTCAAAATGAGAATTTTGAATTCAAGTCGATCATTCATCATTAAATGAGTGAACGAGTAATGATTTACATCAATCTAAACAAGATTATCTTAATCCTCATATATAAATTCATCCCCGATTATTCGATGAATTAGAATATTCGATGGATTCAAATATTCGATGCATTTGAAGTATTTCCTTCATCCCTCATCAAATTTTGGAAAATAAGGTAATATAAAATTATGAATACAACTTATAAAACTATCATATATTCATAATTCATTATTTCATATATTCATATTCTCGTAATCTTGTTTTTTTTAAATGATATTCAATTATTTATGTTTAATTATTAAGTATTTAAGTAGATGATATAAAATTCGTTATAGACAAATTATTATCTTTCATTTCTAAATAAAGTTATGATTTCATATTTTATTCATTTCAAGTGATTTGATCGATCATTTTATTTTTGGTAATTTTACTTATGTGAGATAATTTAAAATTCTAAATACAAGTATTAAAATTAAGTATACAATTTATAAAACTATCACATATTCATATTTCGTAATCTTTTTTTTAAACTATATTCAATATTTATGTTAGATTATTAAACTATCATATATTCATATTCCGTAATCTTGTCAATCCTGTCATGTTGATCTGCTACTTGTTTTTGTTCACCGTCGTGATGTCGAGTTGTTAAAACTTGAAGTGATATTGTGTAACTTGTGTGTACTTATTGAGTTACTCCTATGGACTTTGTCTTATTTTGTTTTGTTTCTAAACTGTCCTCAAATTTACCATAAAGTTGTGGTAAATTTAACTTTGATGAATATAATTCACTTATGCACTAATGGTTTTAAGTTTTAACTTTGATCAATGGATTTTTTATTTTGTTTAGAAATAGCATTACCTATCAGTAGCTTGGTAATGGATTATAGTAAATTTTTTTTGGTTTTTGTAGTATAAATGTATAATAGATATATATTCAGGGATAATCGAGTCAGGTGGGGAGTCGGGTCGGGTTGGGAGTCGGGTTGGTTGAAAGTCGGGTCGGGTTGGGAGTCTATTTGGGTTGGATTCAAAGTCGGGTCGAATCTGGTTTGAGTCGGATCCGGGTTAAGTCGGGTTTGTCTGTATTCGGGTCAGTTTTGGTTTTGGGTCAACATCGTTTGGGCCCGGTTTTGAGTTCGGGTTATGCATAGCGCTAAATTTTTGGGTTAGGTTGGGTTTTGGTTCGGTGAGTCGGTCGGGTTTCTCGGGTCGGGTCAGATCTTCCCACTCTAAACGCTATGAGGCTTTTCGAGTTATGATATGGCCGAGAAGTCGGAGTAAAGATGTGATAGAGGCCCATATCACATTCTCGCTACGACCTATTGGGGATATTATTATCACTGCAACGATATTGTGAGATCTCATAGGGTCTCTTATGAGGTACTTACGGGATCAATGGCATGATCATTGGACTCGCCAATTTCAAACTTCATCCCCTGTTGTAAAATGATTTTAGTCTCGGGGACGAGTGTTCGCTGAGAGGAGGGGATCGTGCAATTCAAATATCCAAATATAATTCACAGCTATGCTAACTCCCTATCCCAAACAAATAATACAAGAATCCATCCTGATGTAGTGGTAGGGTAATTCAGGATCGAATCCACGATGAGGTATCTCAACGCTTCCCTTGTTGCAATCACGATCAAGCTTTCGACCTCAGAAGACACTCGATATCGATGAGTCTGGTCGATATTGACCTCAGTTCTGGTCCATTTCCAGTAGAGTTCCTGTAGAAGACAAAAGCAGCAAAGTCGACGTCGAGTGGAACCTCGATATCGACATTAGACCTCGATATCGACCTTACCTAGTCGATTCCAATGTTTGTCACAGAAAGCGTAACCTATTGTCGGAAAAGTGTCCGAAGAACGTAGAATGGTAAACAAGGATGGTCAGAAATCAAAACTTAAACTTTTAGATGAATTCAATAAACTTAAAGCTTCCAAAGTCGGGGTTTCATGCCACAACAATAACAATGCAAGTTTAATGCTAAAGTTATGAAATTTAATGCCTTTCCATCAAAAAACTTTTGTTACCAACACTTAGGTGATTAGAGGCTCTCGCATAGTTCCTAAGAGTTACTATCCAATTCATGAGCAATCCAAGTTCACAATATGAGTGGCTTTTGCTCCAATAATGCAAATAATGAATCTCCCTAACTTTCGTAAAGAAATCATGCATAGGATAGAAGATGGAATCGTATAAAAGTCATACCTTTGATGCACTTACCCTACATCGCTATCGTCGGGCTCACCCCGACCCTAGAAGTGGGTTGACTACTCACTTCTCATCATGCAACTCATCATCATCATTGAAAGAAAACTACATTGTATTTGCAAAAGAAAGAAATTAAAACCGAACAAGCCAAATCTCCGCTCTCGCTTCCACCACACTCAATTCGGCTCTCCTCTCTCTCTCTACAAATTCTCTGCGATAAACTACTAAAACTCGATGTGCTTCGATGATTAAACTCAGCCCTAACGGTCTCTAGATATAGATATCGAACTTTACTATCCAAAGACTCGAAACTTTTTCTTTATTCTCTAAGATAAAACTTAAATAAAGTAAAAACTAAAAGTTCTATGGTAAAAAATCTCATGTGATAGCTCTGACGTTGAAGATAAGAAATCTCGACTTTTGAATAGACGTGCAAGCTTCGGATAGAATTCTATCAAAATCTGAGTCAGAATATTCCTCTGCTGGCAATATCGATATCGACCTTCAGACGTCGATATCGATCTCTCTAAAACTCTATCTCGAGCTCTCCTTCTTCTACTCGGATTAGCACTCGACTTCTATCATTTATCTCGATCTGGGCACTCGATATCGACCATGATCCTCGATATCGACCTCTATATGTCGACATGATTTGTTCTTTTTCTTGCTCGATTCCTATGTCTCTGTTGTACTCGATGTGAAGGTCTGCAGTCGATTTCGACCTCTTCAGAAGACTTCGAGTTCTTTTTCCGCTCTTTCAAATCTGTCCATTTTTGCCCTGTTTTCTGCGAAATTACATAGAAACTCGTGCAGACCCATATATTTGACAATAAAGCATAAACTACACTAATCCCATGTTTTCCCACTAATATTCATGCAAAAGAATGATAAAATGGACTTATATGTGCATAGAAAATATGGCAATTTACGCGCACATCAACGAGACTTGTTTTTAGAGGTGGATGATGTAAAGGCTCAGATCTTTGAATCCTAATTTTTTGGAAAAAAGAAATTAAAAATGAATTTAAATCAGATTTAAAACTCGTTGAGCGGATTCCGACCTGAATTTAAAAATTTGACAAACGATTATGTCCCTTCACCTCAAGAATTTAAAATAAATTCGGATGGCGATATCCTTTTTTAGTTTTAAAATTCTAATCGATCGAGAAAGCAGGATTCGGGGAAACTAACATTTGGGAACTAATTGCGGGATTCGAAATTCAAATATTCGGGATTTATTTCCGGGTATTGGTTTTAAACAATTTCACACTCAATCCCCACCCACTCCCTCACCTCCCCATACCCTTCAAACCCACCCCTCACCCCGTCATTTCCTTCACCATCATCATCCATCCCTCTCCCCATCTTCATTCAGCATCGCCATCATCACCGTCACTCTTCACCCTCACCCTCACCCTCACCAACTCCCATCCTCACTCTCCGACTCTCTCGGCTTCGCCATTCCCACGCCACCACCATCATCCCTCATTCACATCACCATCATCTCCTCCCCACCGTCACCATCTCAGCCCATCATCACCACCACAGCAGCCATCGCCGACCACTACCGAGACACCACCGCGCCTCTGCTTTCCTCCCCGAGCTCAAAAATGTTGCTCCCACCTTCGTCCTTCCTTGTTCCTTGAAGGGCAGCAGCATCAGCACTAGCCCGCACCCCGCTTCAACGTCCACGAGCACCCAGGTCTGCCCAGAAACCACCGGAGCTCCACCTCCCAGGTTCGAGCACGAACTCCATTCGGTAAGCCCTTCTTCTCCGTTTTCGATCGAAATCATCCTCAAGCTCCACCATCACGCTCACTCATGTCCGACGCAGGTCCGAGAAGCCATCGCAAGCCTCCAACGATGCCCAAATCTCCAAGCGAAGCTCTGACGCTTGCGAATACCTTGGTGAGCTTCGTCCATTTCAATCCTTACCTTCGATTCGTTGTTCACATTCTTAAAGTCCGGAAATGAGTGTCGGAGAGGATGAGAGGGGGCAGAAATGGGAGAAACTCGAGCCCCAATGAAGAGGATAAACCAGTCCGTCCAACAAAGGAAGAAGATGAAGGTCGCGGGCATGGCCAAGCCGCGGGCGCAACATTCTAGCCGCGGCCGCGACACTGTTCACCTGAATCGGTTTGGGTGCAATTTTGGGCCGGTTTTATTTTATAAATTATTAATTTAATTAATTAATATTATTTGAGGATTAAAATATAAAATATTATTTTGGAGATTTTATAAAGGGTTAGTTTTATTAATTAAAAATGGTTGGGATTTAAAATATATTATTTGGAATTGAAGATTTAAAATGAAGTTTGGAAAAGAATTTCAAGGTTGGAAAGTGATTTAATAAATAAATTGAAAAAGGAATTTGGCGAGCATTTTCAAGGGGTCGGAATTCTTAACTATTTGACGCTGATTTTGAAACAATTTCGAAACTAATTTGGGAACCTGACTTGTTCGATGACTAACTAGCATTATGATATGATTGTTTGAGTAACGGTATGATATGTGTGACTAATAGCATGACTTGTGATGATTTATTATAAGAAGTTAAATGTTAGTTACTTATGATGATGAGGATATATATTCATATGCTAAGCATGAGTATGATATAAAAGTTGTCTTAAGCTAATGAGTTGACAAGTTATGTTGAATATGGTATGAGATAAGAGATGATTGATCATGATGAGCTGAAAGTATGATGGATGCAAACTTGTTTATTTATCTGCTTGTATGAGTGTGTGATATATGTGTGTTCAGAGTGGCTATAGAAGTATACTCAAGTGTATTCTCGTTAAGTATTTAGGTGATCTGTGATTGTGCTTATTGTGTCCCGAGTTCCTATTTTGCTATTCTGTTAGCTAGGGAAGTTCCCTCTTGGCTTACTCAGATTGATCAGACCTTTCCCTGCTTATATGTGCATGATGTACTAGGTGTTGCATTTCATAATAGCATGTCATGTAGTATCATGCTTAGTTGCATTAACGTATGAGCATACTTATTCTTTATGCGTTTGTAAACAGAATGGCTGTTATCTGTGAAGTCACTAGAGTCTTTGCTAGAGTCATAAGACGGCCTAGTCCCATCGGGTCTCGTCCTGAGTCATTGAGTCGTATGGTAACACCTCTACTTATAGTTCGAGCATGATGATTATGAATGATATGATGATGAATATGGAAATGAATATGATGAATATGATGAGCATGCTTACGGGTTGGGCTAATCGGCTTGATCCAATATTTATGGAATGGAATGCATTCATTAGTTGCCCAGTCTTCGCCGTATCGGGAAGGGGGGCGGTGGTAAGAGAGGGATATGCCACTTGGCATTCCGTGCTAGGGCCTTATTTATTTTACGCACATATATAAACTGCAAGCATGTCTTGTGTGTTAATATTCTTGTCCTGCATTAGAAGCACGATATTAGGCTTAGCGTATGTGTGTGCCTATATGTGGGGATTAGCTATGCGGGCCTCGGTCTGACCCTATGCCCACTTTATATTTTTAGGTATGTGTTATATGTGTGATTGATGATGTTGTTTGACTTTGTAAGCGAGGTCCTTTTGCATGGTGGAGAGAGAGAGCCTTGAGACTCTGACTCCATTGACTATCATGGTTTGGATTTTACACTATCTGGACTACATTTTGACCCGACTCTGTCGTCACACCCTATGTATCATTTTTAGATTTATGTTTGGATTTGCATGCTAAAAGGGTTTTCGCGACTTAGTCTTAGGACAGGTACAAGGGTTTACCCTGGGGTCTCCAACGGACCTTACAGATTTGGGTACGAAATCCCACTTTAAACTAATAATGTTTTCTTTTCAAACCTTCAACTTGTACTCGGAGCGCAAGATCCAACGAGGGGTTTTATCCCTCAAAACGTAACTCGGGAATCATAATCCCGGGCCGTTACAAAAATAAAAAAAGCCACAACACGAATTCGGGGTTGAACAAACATAGGAGATGGAAACCCAAAGAAGGGGTTTGTTCCACGTTTTGTTTTTTCAACATAGGGTCAGACCTAAAAAGCATGGTGATGCCACTGACGCGGGGAGACGGTCGGAACCGGGTTGAGGCGGCCGGTGCCGGAGTTATACGGCCGAAACCGGGTTGAGTTGGTCGAAGCCGAAGTGATACGGCCAGAGCCGAGATTGAGCTCCCTCTCTCTAGAAAATCTAGAGAGAGAAGAGAGCTTGAAGACTTCTATTTGAAGCCTGACTGAAATAGTCAAGAGACATTAACACCGATCATAAAAGATTGGGGAACGCCATGGGCAAGTATCCCGATTACTGTCCAGAAAAAGGTGAAAGCAGATGATTAGGGGCATCGATCGAGAATTTCATCTCATGGGCGGAGATTCGTAGCTTAGATTTGAGGCCTTGAAGGGATTTTTCACAACTCTCTTTATATTTCTAGAGAGAAGAGATAATTTTTTTCTAGCTTTACTGCTACCTAGCTATTTATATAATATGAAATTATATCAAAAAATGATTAAGCTATGAATATGATATCCACTATAATATCAGGTGTTACATTAGAACGTTCATACATCACATTTTTCAACATGTTCACACTGTCCAGATTCAGTTTGGTTATCTTACGTATATAAAAGAGACACTTTAGGATGGATATTTACATTTTTTCCCAAATTTACCCCTAAAATTTGGACAAATTACCAAATACCAAAGGTTCCCGTCTGCAACCTTTTTGACAAAATTTCTCGTTTTCAGCCTTAAATTTTTTATGAATTACTTTTTGGGCCATAAGGAACTGGGCTAAGCCCATAACTTGACTTGGTCTCATACTTGCTTGGCCAATGATAGTAAATTAAAGCAAACTAGTATAATTCTCACGCTATGACGTGATTTTTAATAAATATAATTTTAATAATATAACAAATTAATATTGTAAAATATTAATAAAAGTTAGGATAACATAATGAAAGTAGACTTGAAATCTTTAAGAAATTATATATTGATATAGATTATTATTATTATTATTATTATTATTATTATTATTATTATATGTATATAGTAGACATTAGATTTAATTCAATGTTTTGAATTAAACCCAATGGTAAGTAAATGGGTAAAAAAAAATAAAAAGGAAAAAATGTAAATGTATGAAAGAGATTAAGAGAAAAAGAAAAAGGAAAATAAATAATAAGAGAAAATTGTGATTAGTTGAAAAACCATAAATTAAGGAGGTGTTGACACATCATCAAAAGTCTTCTAAATTAAGGTATTATATAGATATAGATGGTAAGTAAATGGGTAAAAAAATAAAAGGGAAAAAATGTAAATGTATGAAAGAGATTAAGAGAAAAAGAAAAAGAAAAATAAATAATAAGAGAAAATTGTGATTAGTTGAAAAAACATAAATTAAGGAGGTGTTGACACATCATCAAAAGTCTTCTAAATTAAGGTATTAATAGTTTTACTATCCGCCCATTGTGCGGTTTCTTAATAAATAAAATGATGTTTAATTTATATTTTCTTTCTAAAATTTGAAGGTTATAATAGTTTGGTTGAAATATGTAGATGTTTTAATTACAATAAACTAAATTAAGAGTATATTTAGTTCGTATCAATATACTTTACAATTAAATAATTTATTTGGCTCCAAGAATGATACTCCATAATTGTTAAAAATTAAAAAGTTATGCCGTTACAATTAAAAAGTTATGTCGTTATGGTATTTGTTTAAAATTTAGCTCTGGATGTGTACTCTAGATTAAAAATCATATCCAAATCCAACTATCTAAGAGAGGGGGAAAAGAGAAAGGAAAAATAATATCACTTGCAACGTGGCTCTGGGGATCATATTTATTAAAAATCATACTCCATATAAACCTAGTGTAATTCTTTATATACACTTTTTACAGTTTTCCGTTCATTACTTCAGTTTTCTTGTACCAATAATTTTAATTGTACACATCCAATTATCTTAATTTTTGGACCTTAACATATCTTTTTTATCCGTCCATTTATTAAAGTCATTATTTTTTTAGTATAATATTACATACTTTATTATAACAAATTATTAACATAATTTTTTAAAATACATTTTTTTATGGTGAAATATAACATGATCCGTAATAAGTAGTTTGGTATAGTATTCTCTAGATACATTTTAAAATATATCTTATTAGCTTTTTATGTTAATTTTATATAGGAAGCTTTAAAAAATTACATATCATCTTCTCTGGATATAGTTTGATATAGTATTCATTAATAAAAAATATTCTTAAAATGTAACTACCAAATATGATAACAATTTATTGATTAAATTGATTAAAATTTTTAATTAAGAAAGATATAAGGTTGAATATAATTATATTGAATTATTAATTGATGTGACCCAAAAATATAATACCACTTTAATCCAGAAAATGACACGTAAGCAAAAATAATCCCGTTTTAATCCAGAAAATTCCGTGGACGCGAGATCGCACCAGAGCCCATTTCAGGCCTCTATTTTAGTATTTTATATAGATATAGATATAGATGGTAAGTAAATGGGTAAAAAAATAAAAGGGAAAAAATGTAAATGTATGAAAGAGATTAAGAGAAAAAGAAAAAAAATAAATAATAAGAGAAAATTGTGATTAGTTGAAAACCCATAAATTAAGGAGGTGTTGACACATCATCAAAAGTCTTCTAAATTAAGGTATTATATAGATTTAGATATAGATGGTAAGTAAATGGGTAAAAAAATAAAAGGGAAAAAATGTAAATGTATGAAAGAGATTAAGAGAAAAAGAAAAAGAAAAATAAATAATAAGAGAAAATTGTAATTAGTTGAAAAACCATAAATTAAGGAGGTGTTGACATGCGAGCGAACAGACAAAAAGCCCGAAATCGGGCCATGAATGTGAGAAACCGTGGAATGGAGACCCGAAAAAAAACCCCAAACTCTCATACCCTCACCCTCTCCAATCTGAAAGGGCAAACTCAAACCCCAAAAGCTCTCAATCTCTCTGCCAATCTCTCTGCTAAATCCATCTCAATCTCTCCTCCGAGCAATAATCGGTCTCGTCCCATTGTTTCTAAGCAACTCTGGTTCTGGATCTGGCACAAAACTTGGATCTTGAGGTGGGTTTGGGGCTATAATCAGTTTCTAGGGTTCCTTCCTAGAAAGTGGCTCACTAGACAAATAACCAATGCAGAAATAAAAAATGCAGTCTTTAGCCTAGCAAATGACAAATCCCCAGGCCCTGACGGCTTCTCGGCGGGCTTTTTCAAAAAATATTGGCACATAGTGGGACCCTCGGTCACTAAGGCAGTTAAAGGCTTCTTTCTTAGTGGCAGAATCTTAAAACAAATAAATCATACTTTCATTGCACTCATACCTAAATGTGATAACCCGACAACAACAGCACACTACATGCCGATTAGTCTGTGCTCAACAACATACAAGATCATCTCTAAGGTTCTGTCAGCTAGACTTAAGAAGGTAATACCCAAAATCATAAACCCTCTACAAAGTGCCTTTACAACGGGCCAAGCAATACAAGATAACATCTTAATAGCAAATGAGATATTTCACTCATTCTCTAAGAAAAAGGGACAATCCGGATGGATGGCTGTCAAACTAGACATGGAAAAGGCTTTTGACATAGTTGACTGGGATCTCCTTTTATCTACTATGGACAGGTTTGGATTCTCTCCTCGGTTCTGTGGTTGGATAAAGGAATGCATAACTACAGTAACTTACTCGGTGTTAGTTAATAACGAACCAACCGAGCTCTTCGCTCCACAATGAGGTCTTAGATAAGGAGATCCTCTGTCGCCATACCTATTCCTCATATTATCTGAAATTCTTGCTCGTGGCCTTTATGAAGAATCTGCTAAGCCTAGAAGCCACCTCGGAATATCGATCACAAGAAATGGATCCAGAATACCCTTTCTAGCCTTTGTTGATGATATTGTCATTTTTGCATCGGCCACCAAGACTGCCTGTGACCAAATTAATAAGGTCCTCAGGGAATTTTTCTCATTATCAGGTCAAAAGGTAAATAGACATAAATCACATTTTCAAACAACATTAAACGTAACAATAAACGTTAAGAATAATATACATAATGAACTTGAGATCCCATTTACAAACAACTTAGGACCCTATCTTGGCTGCCCTATTATTTGCGGTCGGGTAACTAAGGAAACCTTTCAAGATTTATTATCCATAACAAAATCACAGCTCAACAAATGGAAGGCTAACTGTCTGTCTCAAGCAGGGCGTTGTACCCTGATTAAAACTACACTCTCGGCTAAGCCTCTGCATCTAATGCAGTGTTACCTGCTACCAAAAGTAATACACGCAGAACTAGACAAAATAAATCAAAATTTCTTATGGAACAAAGGACCCAATCACAAACCGCTTATCAGTTGGTTTGAAGTCTGCAAGGCTAAGTCGAACAGGGGGCTTGGCCTCCGAAATTCTGAAGATATGAACAAAGCTCTACAACTAAAACTACTATGGAAAATCATGGCTGAGCCACGGAACCCATGGGTCACCATTGTGACAGAAAATACCTCAAAAGTCAAGATATCCTACATTACCAGAAAAGGGGAGATTCATCATGGCAATGGTCTTAACTTACCAAATTAATTTCCCTTTTTAAGACAGGCCTCCAATGGTCAATTGGAAATGGCAAAAGCATTAACTTCTGGTCCGATCACTAGTTTGGTAATGAGCCTCTGATCAATTATTTTCCAACTGACCGACGCATTGACACCAACATAACAGTACAACACTTTATAACAGAAGAAAAGACTTGGGACCTAGAAAAACTTAACACTATGTACCAAAATATAATACCAGAAGAGGTAACAAAACAAATAGTAGCCACCCCAATTCCTACCAATATCCACACGGATAGAATGTACTGGAAATGGAGCAAAAATGGTTGGTTCTCCACTAACTCTGCAATTCAAATGATTAATACCTCCAAAAATCACCGCAACTTTGACATGAAATGGATTTGGAACCTAGATGTACCACCAAAAGTTAAAACTCTATTATGGAAAATTATAAAAAACGGCGTTCCGACTTCGGTTAAACTCGCCTCCCGGGGTATCGGGATACCAACTACATGCCCACATTGCGACTCAAATTATGAGGACCTTGCTCATTTGCTATGGAACTGCCCCGTTTCACGTGACACAATTACGGCCATAGACCCATCATTAGTAATCATCATAAACAACTGCTTCCTGCAAGGAGCAACAATAAATGAGACCATTCCAGACATAAAAGAAAGGGTTGGAGCTCGGCGTTTCTCTACTCTAGCCTTCACCTGGTGGAGTCTTTGGTACTTCCGAAATAAAACGCTATTTGGCAGAAACGTTCCTGACGTAAGAGGTATAGTCTCGTTCATAAAAGATCAATCTTTTTTATGGAACGTTTCCAAACAAAACGATGATGTTCCTAATGAACAGCACAACGCCCACCAAACCACAAATAACAAAAACACAAAGACAAGAAAAAGAAACAACGCAAAATGGCGGCACCCACCCGAAGGGACCTACAAGCTCAACTTTGATGGAGCTTTTTCGGCTTCGTCCAAAGGTACTTACGGGTTCATCATAAGAAACCATACAGGAGCCCCTATTTACTGTGGCGCTGGCCATTCCTCCATCCCCTCTATTTCTGGTTCAGAGGGGCTTGGTCTCTGGCATGGCATCAACGCTGCGCGAAAACTACAGATTACGAAACTAATAATCGAATGAGACAACCTAAACATTATTAACAATCTTAAAGGTTGTGCGATGCCTCTAGGAGATTCCGAAATGATTGTCTCCGACAGTCTAATCTCCTTAGGAAGCTTCCTCTTTACTGAGATTCGTCATGTCTTTCGAGAAGCAAATAGAGCTGTGGACCGCTTATCGCATCTTGACTTTGTGTTCTCGGCCTCATCTCCTCCTAACGACGCAGTGCTTCGTAATTTCATCCGTCTGGATGCTCTTGGTCTATAGGGTCTATCCTTATGGCCAAATTATTTCCGTTTAAAAAAAAAAGGAGGTGTTGACACATCATCAAAAGTCTTCTAAATTAAGGTATTATATAGATAGATTCAATAAAATATTTTGTGTGCATTTAAATTTATTTTTAAAAAACTAAAAATTATATTAAATATATAGTTTTAATTTTAAAATAATTTCATATTTACCAATAATAAATAATAAATAATAAAAATTATCAAAAAGTCAAATAACATAAAATTGTAAACAATTCAACGAGTACCTAGAAACATAATCGACAAATATTAAAATACTTGGTCAATTAATGTTGATGTTAACCCACGTAATCAAACGCATCAAATTTAGAGTATAAGACGATATTCTACATGAACCAAGTATAAGACTTCAGATTAGATTTTTTTTTATGAGTTTGCTTAAAAAAAATATAGTTTAGAGTTGCTCACTTTGTTAAACGAGTACAAACATCAATAAATTTGCTGAATATAAACACATAGTTTAACTTCAAATATTTACACTTTTGTATTTATATGATTCAAGTCATATTCACTTAAAGTATGTATATTAGTTATTTCAAGAAATTAAGTCAAACAAAGATCAATGACCTTTCTCTATATACATTCGAATAACACTTAAATCATACTAAATTGAATATGTAATTAATATTGAGATTCTAAGACCAAAATTTGATTACTTCCAACTGATATTTAAAAATAATTTTTTATATTTTTATATCTATATCTATATCTATATATAAAAGAGAGGATTTATTGCTAATCCTTAATTTTAAATATTGATAAAAATAACATTATCTTATAAAAGCATAAATTTTTATGAAAATTCATAGGCTAAAGAATTATTAAAATCCCTTAATTAAGTTAGGCAACTACAAGCCTACAATGCCCTCCTTATAATTAAGAGTGTCACTAGACTTGAATTATTACATTATTTCACTATCTTCAATTTACATAAATTTGAAAAGTACCCTTTAATTGTCAATTAATGATCCATTTTAGCTATAAGTGGAGTAAAAAATATATTAATACTGCTACAAATACATTCATTTGTAGTGAAAATTCATAAATCGCCTCTAGAATAATTAATTTATATATGTTAAACGTAAACAATTAAGAAATGAAGTTTAAAAAAATTAATAAATAATTAAATAATAATAATTTCATCGTATAACATAAGCTAATCAATTATAATTTATTATCAGTTAATTTTGCCTTTTTTGACCAAATTGCCCGTTTTCAACCCTAAATTTTTTATGAATTACTTTTTGGGCCATAAGAAAATTTTTTATGAATTACTTTTTGGGCCATAAAGAACTAGGCTAAGCCCATAGCTTGACTTGGTCTCAAACTTGCTTGGCCAATGATAGTAAATTAAAGCAAATTTAATGAAATATTATGTGTGCATTTAAATTTATTTAAAACAAAACAAAAATGTATATTAAATATATATTTTAAATTTTAGAATAATTTCATATTTACCACTAATAAATAATAAATAATAAAAATTAGCAAAAAGTCAAATAATATAAAATAGTAAACAATTCAACGAGTAACTAGCAACATAGTCGAAAAATATTAAAATACTTAGTCAATTAATGTTGACGTTAACCCACGTAATCAAACCCAGCAAATTTAGAGTATAAGACTTGAGATTCTACATGAACCAAGTATAAGACTTGAGATTAGGTTTTTTTTTTAATGAGTTTGGCTTAACAAAAAAAAATGGAGTTTATGTTAGGAGGGGAATCTAAATGTGTAAATAAAAGATGTGTAAATCAAACCAATTTCTTCCCTAGCAAGTAAAATTCAAGACTCCCTCCCGATGCAGTAGTAGAGAATCAGGATCGATCCTCAAGGAGGCGAGTCAGCGGTTCCTGAATAGTCTTGTAAAGTTCTTGGATGCGTCGACCAGTAGCATCTATATCGACTAGATAGGTCGATATCGACAGGAGCTGTCGATTCCTATTGTCTTCAGTCGATCTACAAAACCTGCAACAAAAACAGAGGACTCGATATCGACTAGGGTGGTCGATCTCGAGTAGGTCAGTGTTTCCCCGTCGACACAGAAACCGTCGACTTAAATTCTTCATGTACAGTGTACTCGATATCGAGTGATGATGTCGACATCGAGTGGTCTCGCATACTCGTAACAGTGACAAAAATAAAAGAAAGAAATAAAAGAAAATAAAAGAACGAATATTTTTGTGTGTTTTTGTAAATATAAACTAAAAGCTTCTAAGGTAGGGATTTACCACGACAATAACCATGCATGCATAAACACTTAAACCACATAAGAGATTATGTTTTTATCATCATATGACAACTTTCGTTAATAAAAAATTAGGAATATAGAGGTTTTCACATAAATACCTAATTGTTTCTATCCTTTTCATAATTAGGGTTTAGTCAACTTTCGCAGGCAAAACCTAATTACCATCCAAATTCATATATATAATCCACTTTCGCTTCATATAAGGTAAATAAGGAATGATCCTAAATTCTCTTGAAGGATTGAGCGCGGGATAGAAGATGAAAACACATAATCACATAAGGGATTCAAGCATACTTACATGGCTATTGTCGGGCTAACCCCAACCCTAGAAGTGGGACGACTACTCACGCCTCATTGGGGAAAACATTGTTGAATAAAAGAAATAAACTTGCATTAAACTTGGAAACTTCAATCGTAGAACCAAACACCGCCTCCTTCTATATCTCTTTATCTCTACTTGCTACTTGCTCTTCTTTGGGTTGCACAATTGCTTGTGGATTGGATGATTCCTAAAACCATCTCCTAGGGCTTTATTTATAGCCTCACAACCCTTGCTAGCCAAGGATTGGAGTCCTAATCCTATTAAGATTGATAAAGGAAATTCTATCTAAAAGTAAATTATATCCTAAAATAAATATATCTAAAAGGTTATATTCCCTAACATGATATACCCCTAATGATAGAAGATCTTGGTAGATGATGGATAAATCACGTGGCTAAGTAATCTCCCAAAGATCCGACCCATCACGCGTCTCTTACGCGTCTGTTGTTCCAGCATCACGCGTCTCTTACGCGTCTGTTGTTCCAGTCGATTTCGAGTGGACTACTCGATGTCGAGTGCTTCATGTCGGTCGACATGGGTGGATTTCTGGTCGACATTGCTTCACATTGCTTTAGTCTCGATCTGGCTCTTTTCCTTCAGTCGACCTCGGGTGCTTCAGCCGATATCGAGTCATGTAGTCGAGACCGAGTGCCTTGGCTCGAGATCGAGCTCTTCTCCAGTGTCTTGTTTTCACTCTAAAACGTTCTATTTCGTGCGAAATCAAACCAAAACTTGTGTAGACCTCTATATTTTGCAAATAAACTCAAACTACATAAATTCACTACTTTTCCAACCCAAAAGTATAAAATATGCATAAGAAAAGGAATAAATGTAAGCATGAAACATGGTGAAATAAGCGCACATCAGTTTAGATCGAGTTGCTCACTTTGTTAAATGAGTACAAACATCAATAAATTTGCTGAATATAAACAGATAGTTTAACTTCAAGTATTTACACATTTGTATTTATATGCCCCTCTTTAACTTATTTAGAACCATTATTTATGAAAAATAAAAAGGAAGTTCAGATTCCACACATTCCATCAAAATTGCAAGAATGTACATGATAATTTCAATAGGATTGGGGTTAAAGTTGGACATTGAAATAAAAGGAATGTCCTCATTTTTTCTATAAAAAAAGAAGGGTAAGAGTCCACACTGTAAAGACTGAATGTATTTTATATTATTATATTATTATTTTGAGTAATAAATTATTATTTTATTCAATCGGTAAAAATGTGAGAAAACCCGTCCTCGAGCGTAAGTTTGATTTTAAAGACATTCCGGCATCGTTTTGAGAATTTAGATTTTAACGGATTTAATTCCGCCTTCGAGCTCCGAGTTTTGATAAAATTAATTTAATTTCGTTATCTTGAAATTAGTAAATCAAATTTTAATTAAATTCGATTTAGTTGGGAATTGAACGAGTCGGGATACGTCGAGATAGCGGGTTCCGAGTATTTTGAATTTGGTCTTGTGGGGACCATCTCCTATTTTATTTCCTTTCTCTCTCTCTCTCGTTTCACAGATTGGGAAGAGATTCCCTTGCCTTGCCCTGCAATTGTGCAGCTGCATCATTGTTTCAGCTCACCAATTTCCCCTTCTTGGTCCCCCCTTCCTTCCTTATCCTTGCCTGGAACCAATAGCCCTCAGCCTTTCTCTTTTGCCTCATTCAACAAACAACAAAAAAAAAATCATGGAAGATACTCCCATCTTCCATTTCACACAACCCACAAACACCATCCCCCAACACACCACCGTGTTCCCTCTGTTGGCAATTTCAGAAACCCATCACCACCCTAGCCTCCCTCCTCCTCGTCCTTCGTGGTCGCCGGCATCCCCTGCTTTGCCGAGCCAAGCAGCCCCGCCTTTACTTATGTTTTGCCGAGCCAAGCTCCATCCCCTCCTTGTTCTCTATTGCCGAGCCACCCAAGGAAGCATCCTCCCACCTTTCTTGGCGTTTTCGAGCCGCCACTGTCGCCAGAAGAGCCCCGGAGCCACCCGGCCGCAACCTTCCATCCTCCCTACTCTGTTTTCCGGTTTCAAGTGGTAAGGATTCGCTTTCACCTCCCTTTTGTCCTTCAACTGCATAAAGGCAAATCATTTACCTCATCCCACTCTCTCTAGGCTCTCTTCTTCAAGCTCCTGCACCGAGGAAGCCTAATCGGCCTCCGACGAGCGCTTTCCGGCGAGGTCTTCGAGTTTCGGTAAGCCTCTTCTCCTCCCTCCTTACTGTGTCGTTTTGTCGAACCATCTTGTGCTTGATGTCGGACGGGAGTGGTCTTGCGTGAGCGTTTGGGAGCCACCGGAGAACCTCCATTTTCTCTTTCCCTTCCTCCGTTCCGAGCCTGATGTTCAGAGGTTGAAGAGGACGGGTTTGGTGGCCGGCTTGGTCTTCTTTTCTTTTTATTTTCCTGACCGGTTCACCTTTTCTTCTTTGGTCCGGTTCACTAAAGGCTGATCTGGTATCCGGGTGTGGGCATGGGTTTTGGGTCGGATCGGGTCATGGGCTGGCTTCTGGATTGGCTATGTATGTTGGGTTATATATATGGGTTGTGTTTTTTTTTCTTATTATTTCGGTAGTATATATATATATATATGTTATGTGTTAAATTATAGTATTGTGTTATGTTATTATATATATATATGATATGTTATATTAATTGTTATTTTGGATATTGGGAAAATATATATATATATTCTGAAATTTTAATATATTTAAATGGGTTTAAAAGTAAGATTTATTGATATGGAGTTATAAATATATTTATGGTTATTATTTTGAGACTTTATGGATAGTAAGTGTCAAATTATTTGGATATTATTATTATTTTGGGTTTTGGTTATAATTGTAAATCCTGTAAATAAATTGTTATATATTGTTTATTTGTTTTAAAATAGAATTAATTGGGATATATTTATGTGGTGTTTTAGCATGTGATTTAAAAATGGTAGAATGATTCACTGATGTTGTTTTATAAATGGGGATTGTAAAAATGGATTTATCTTGGTGTTTTATTTTTAGATAAATATTATTGTTAAATTATTGTTAGATCATTATTTATATTATTAATGATTTCTATAATATGATTTTGAGAAAATGGGCCTTAAGGTAAATGTTTAACGTCGAGATTTGACTAAGTACGATTTTAAAAGAATTGTTTGATTTTCTAAATTGACTTCCTGGAGAAATTGTTTTGGAAATTGTTTTGGAAATGAGAATGTTGAGACGATATGAACATGAAATGATATAAGAATTGTGATGAGATAAGATGGAATAATCTGAAATGAGATATGAGAAGAGATGTGTGATAGTTAGGGGCGCCTTGTGTGAATTAGATAGACTTATGCATTTGTATGTTCCTAGGTGATTGTGATATGTTGGACATTGCTTGCTATTGGTGACTCATTACTTGGGTTCTGCTTCTGCCTTGTTCTCTGTTGTTCAGCTTATTCAGGTAAGTTCCTTTATGGGCTTACTCAGATTCGAAAGAGATTACCTGCTTGTGAATATATGACATACTAGGTGTTGCATAAGCATTAAAGCATGCCATGTAATATCATGCTAGGATTGCACTTGTGATTGAGCATTCTATTTCTTTATGCGTATGTAACAGAACGACCGTTATCTGTGATAGTCCTAGAGTCTCTGTTAGGGTCATAGGGTAGCCCAGCCCCATCGGGTGCCTTGAGTCTATCGAGTCGATATGATATGATATGATAGCCCAGCACCATCGGGCAAGAGATGAGATGATATGATATGATATGATATGATGATACCGTGGGTGAGTACACCACCACGAGGATATTGCTATGCTATAGCACCGAACTGGCCAGTTTCTGCACTAACGGGAAGGGGTGCAAAGGTAGGAGAGGGATATGCCACTTGACATTCTTTGGGCGCCTTTACAATTCTTTTCCGCATATTGTAAATTAGGATCATGTTAGTGTGATTTAATTTCCGCATTCGCATCATCTTTATATTAGCGTATGTGTATACTTGCTTGTGGGACAGGGTGTGTTGGGGCCTCGGTCTGATCCCGCTCGCACTAATTGTTTTTAGGTATGATTGCTCCCTGTCTCTATGGCGTGGGAAAGTCTCCCGGGCGATTGCAAAGAAATCTGTCTAACCCCGCTAATTTGGCTATATGACTTTAGAATTATGTTTTGGTTTTGACCCGGCTCTGTCGTGGCTTTTGTATCTAAACCGTACTTCCGCTTTACTTTCGTTTAAGTTGAATTTCTGAGACTTCGACTGATTAGAGGTTTGAAACCTCTACCCATACCTGAATTGCAACATCCGAACGAAGGTATCCGACCTTCGAAACGTATCTCGGATATTTATATCCGGGCCGTTACACACACGATAACTTTAATTAATCGGATGACTTTGTATTCAAGAAGGTTACTAAAATCTTATCACATTATGAACATTTGAACCGTCTTACATTTCATAAACTAAAGTTTCTGTTACAAGCAATAACTTAAATATTTTATTTTGGCCCTATATTTAAGAGGAATTATAAAAGATCAACAATTAGGAAAATTGCAAACAGACATATGTTTGTAAATAATACGGAGTATCTCATTTGTGTCCCTTATTTATGAAAAAAGACTAAAATGTATTTACTCCAAGGAAGTTGCAAAAATGCTCATGATAGCTTCAATACTTTCTTTTGATTTTGTTTTTAACACAAATTAAGAAAAAGTCTTAAATACATGCGAAAATTATAAAAAATTTCCTCTAACATTAGTAACTCATTTTATCTCTTCATTTAAGAGAATTGAAAAAAAAATATCATATGAATATAATATCTCACCTCATATTCAAGTTAAATTATATAATTTAACTTGAATATGAGGTTAAATTATATAAAAGGCCATAAATCTATGAAATTTACAAAAAAAAAACAAAATATCTTTTTAATATTTTCTAATTTCGAAAGGATATTCTTGTCCTAAACAAATATAACTTCAACAAATTATTTTTATTTTTATGTAAGAAATATCGCATAAATGTCTTCTTAGCTCTTAATTAATTTAAGAAAATTATCAACGAAATATAATTTTAAGGCCATAAATTTAAATAAATGGGAGTTTCATCTCTTTTGTTGATTACAATTAGATTTAATGACTAAGTTTATATTTGCTAATTCGTGCAATTCGTGCTTCCCTTATTTCTAATGGCATAACTTCTTTCATATTTTTCATATTAAATTACTTTGCCAAATTAACACATTTTAATAACTAAGTTTATATAGACCTTAGTATTATATAATAAGAATCATATTCAATATATATTATAACATTTAATGAAAACTAATTTTAACATCAAACTTGTTCATATTGTTATTTGTTTTCCACTTGCGAAGCAAGTGAAATTTAAGTAGTAATAAAATAACATAAAGCAATGAGCACAAGCTGGAATAGCTCAGTTGGTTAGAGCGTGTGGCTGTTAACCACAAGGTCGGAGGTTCAAGCCCTCCCTCTAGCGAAATGTACATTTTTTTTTTTTGGGTTCTTTCCCTTAAATACTGCCAAAACTTCAACAGCAACAGACCCACGTATTCCAACACAGAGGGGAGACTAAAAGGCCTCTGAGTCGAGTGGAGAAAGAGGAGTTTGAGTTCGACCATGGATGTAAGAGGAGTAACCAACAACTCCGAGTCCCGCCATCAGGAACTGATTCTTGAAGAATGGACTGGTTCTGCATCCACCAAGTTCTCTTTGACCGCCACCATTTCTCCTTCTTCCTCTTCTTCTCCGATCTCTATCCAAAGGTCATTTCTTTTAGCCTCTCCCCCTTTCTGGGTTTGAATTGCTGGTTTTCACCCTCCAATTTTTTCTTTTTAATCCAACTGATTCCAAAATTGTTTATACCACTTCATGTTCACAGACATGGTAACAACATTGGCCTTGCTTGGAGACGATTTAGCAGCGCTTTTGTCCCTGAGGTTTGAGCTCTCTCATTCTATATTAACCCCCCTCCCAAGTTTCTGCGTTTGATTCAATCCTAAAGCTTTTTCCTTTTCTTGGTTTTCTTTTGTTTCAGGGGTTTCCTAGCAGTGTAACCCCGGATTATGTTCAGTTTCAAGTATGGGATTCCTTGCAGGTTTGTAACTCCTATTGAATTTGATTTCTGGTTGAATTTGAATTTGGTAGGTTGCTACTCTCTGAAAACTATGTAAGTCGAACTAAGACTCAATTCTGAAATATTAAGTCGTTTTGAGTGAGTTTTGGCTAAATTGGGATCCTAAGTCCTTCACTAAGCCAAAATGTATTCCAGGATCTCTCTCCTTCTCTATGTTCTATTACTCAGATGAAGGTTGTAATTGAAATTTATGGCCTGTTTGACACCAAAATTGCATCCAAACACCAACTGAAACTAATTCACACCTATACCATACACATACCTAATACCATACAGATACCTATGTTAGAGATTAAGATTTTGTCAGATAAGTAACTATGTATCCATGAACCTAGCGACTGATCTTATACACCTATTTTCCCCATTAAATTACTACATTAGGATATACTCCATAAGAAGCATATGGTGACTGTTCTCTTTCCTGAGGACCTGAACTTTGATTCTTGTGTAGGGCCTGTCGACGTATGTAAGGACCATGCTTTCAACTCAAGTAAGGATTGTTCCCTTTTTAAGCTTACCACTCTGTGCTTCTGGAGATAAATGGTGATATTCTAATTGTTCACTATTGTTATTAGGCCCTTTTGAGTGCCATTGGGGTTGGTGCGAAATCAGCTACTGTCATTGGGGCTACTTTCCAGGTTAGTTCCATTCCAAGTGGAAATGAAGTTCATTTTGGATTTCTTTCCGAAAAATTTCAACTTTTGATTGATTTAAGATTTATCTCATGTTGCAACAATGTTAAGATTGTTTATGTTAATTGTTGCAGTGGTTTTTGAGGGATCTAACTGGAATGCTAGGAGGCATCTTGTTCACATTTTATCAGGTATGTATCTTGATCAGTGAGTCTACTGTATGAAGAATACAGGAATGACTTAAAGATACTTGTCTCTCAAAACACATATTTTGTGTTTATTAATTCTCCCAAACCCTCAAGGGTTCTAAATAAGATACAAATTTCAATGGTGTTTATGCTGCTAATCAAGCGTTGATGGATACGGGATATGATGGATCTGTCTTCTGTGCCTATTTAAAAAAAATATTATTACGTTCCCAGGGCTCAAATCTGGACAACAATGCTAAAATGTGGCGTTTGGTAGCGGATCTAATGAATGATCTTGGTATTCTTCTACTCCCATCTGATTCTTCTAATTTTTTCCTGCTTACTTAGTAGCTTGTTGGAAAGAAATGGGCAAGCTCAGACATATTCAGATCTTGGTCTAGTTAAGCTATCAGTCAACTAAAAATTTTGTTGCTTGGCTTTGCGAATTCTTCTGAGGTTAAAGTATCCTGAAAATGAAGCAATTTTCCCCACTCGCTGCAAAATGCAAATTTCTTCCGAATGGTGATGTTTCAACCTTTCTTGTTTGGTGTATTTAGAAAGGATGTTCAGTATCTCTCCACCAAATTAGCACCGTTGTTCCATGAAAAAAAAAATCATTGCTCTTCTTATTGCACTTTAAAAGTCTGAACTCCTTCAGTTAGGGTTAGAAGGCCAGTTGGATCCAGTAATTGCATATTATATAACATCTCTGCCCTTTATACTAGAACCTTGTTGCCTGTTGGAGATATGCTATAATTTTATTTCTCGGGCTTGTTTCAGGAATGTTGATGGACCTTCTTTCTCCATTATTTCCTTCAGCATTTTTGTTCATTGTTTGCCTTGGGAGCCTCTCAAGATCCTTCAGTAAGTATAAGCTATATTAGCCACTGAAGGTTCAAGTTCTTGTAAAGAATTTAGTTAAGGCCTCATAGTGAAGAAAATTTTATGATATGATGCTGCAATGGTCTTTAGGGTTACATATATATTTGCTCTTTGTTTGGAAGTAATGTCTTTGGGTAAGCTAGTCAATTATGATACAAGGAACCACACTAAATTCATTGTTGGTATGTAAAAGAAATCTTTTCAATATAAATTTGTTTAAAACTAGGCTATTGTGAATATCCTAGTTGTCATGTCTTAAGAAATTGGAAATAGATTTCTGCCATTATTGATATGCCTTTCTGTGAATATTCCTTTTTAACATATGATAAGTGTACTAATTTAAGTCCTACATAGTTTCTTAATGTAACACTTTCTTACCACTTATTATGATAGGGAAATGAATTTAGTAGATTTTACGATGTTCTTGGTGAATATGGTTCTGAGTAAATCTTGCTAGATGTATATAATTAATTGCCCTTTTTTCTGTATTTGTTAAGCTGGTGTGGCTAGTGGAGCCACTCGAGCTGCTTTGACAAACCATTTTTCCCTCCAAGATAATGCAGCTGATATATCTGCCAAGGTGGGAATGTTGCATTTACAAAGTAAAACACCTATCTCTCTTGTGAATCTTGAACTGATGTGTAATATAATCACTAACAGGAAGGAAGTCAGGAGACACTTGCAACGATGACTGGGATGGCTTTGGGAATGCTTCTTACTCGTGCTACATTTGGGCAGCCTTATGTGATATGGCTATGCTTCCTGTCACTGACTGCGTTCCACATGTACGGTAAGCTTTCTAATGTCTTGGGGATCTCCTATCCTTTTGGGTCTACGCTCTACAGTCCTGTGCGTTGTTCTCCCTGTATATTATTAATATTTTTCACTTTTGAGTATATAAATATGCACTTATTTTTTGCTCATCGAGTCATCGTGCTCCTCACATGAACCCATATATGGGTTTAGATTGTTATTCTGATCTGTGGATATAAGAAGTAAAGAAGAAATGCAATTGCAAGAAGGTGGATTATGGAGAGCTCATGTTTGGATTTGCTTGTTGATTCATCTCCAATTAGAGCCTGAATATTTCTTGCTCTGATTTCATGCAGCAAATTACCGCGCAGTTAGGTGTCTTTGTTTGAATACGTTAAATGGTCAAAGGAGTTGTATTCTTCTGCAACACTACATGGAAACTGGCCAAGGTGATTCAAAGCTTCTCTGGTTTCTCCTACTTGTTTCTTAATTTATTCTTTGAAAAACGATCGCTTCATTTTGTTAATGAACTTTTAGTATAAGTTTTAGCATGTTTGTATGCCCTGCCTTGGTTACTTTTATGCGCAAACTGAACTAGACCTGGTGTTCGCGTCTCTAGAGCAAAATTATTTGCATGCTTTTTTTCTGTTTGCATCTCACAAGCATGTAGGATTTCGTGTTTCTGCTGATGTAGAAATTCATGTATTGACCAGATTCCCTCCAATCTTTCCAGTACTCTCCCCCAAGCAGGTTTCCGTTAGAGAGCGTGTTTTGCCCTGTTGGACTGTTCCATGGAGATCAACGAGCTTTCCGCATGAAAGGATACACCTTGGTGTCAAAGTTTCCTCTCTAAACCGCCAAGAAATGTGAGTAGATTCAATCTTATGCGAAAATTATCATTATGAAGGATGTATTCATCTGTATTTCCACATTTGGTATCTTTCAAATGAGCATTTTCTTGACTTTTTAATAATACAGGGAAGACATATTCCGCTTTGCAGGATCGTATTACAAGAAAGGTTGGGAAGTTACTTTTCATTTTTCTGAATGCTTTCTGAGTCTCGTGTGTTTCTTTGTGAATTTTGTGGCTATTTTCCCTTCTTTTATCATTGTTGCTATTGGCACTGGGTCTATCGGAAACATTCTCTAGACTAGTTCAAGGAATAGGTGCGTACCTCGACCCCTAGACCCCGTCCCAACAGGATATATTTGGGTTGTAGTTGTTTGTTTGTTTGTTTGTTTGTTTTGTGTATGCTTTGAATAGGCAAGTACACACATCTTACTCAAATGGTTACATTTTGCACCTCTTTAGCAATGTACTTGTTGCTGCTGAAGAAGGGAACTGTTGCCGTTGTCATGCACAAGGAATCAACGCCTGCTAATGTCCTTGAGGCCTTCATACATGCAGTAGTCATGCTAAAGATTTCAGACAAAAAGGGATCTCCCCACTCCGAAAGCTGGTCTTGGATGGAAAAAAACTACATAGAGTATCTTGCCAAGGTATTAATGACCTCGCTTAGGCAATGATATAAGGCTGCTTGACACTCAACAGTGACTCATGATGAGGAGTTAGCTGATTGCAATGAAATTATCCATTGCAGCTCCGGTTATCAGGTTGGAAGACAGAACGACTTCTATCGCATGCTGTACTTTGGAAGGCAAACTGGAACACCGGGCTTTCTGATGAAAAGACCGACTGATCTTCATCTTTGTGGATGTTTCCACGTGTGATAATCCAAATGAAGATCTCAGATACTTTATGGAAGTTCGATTCAAAGAGAAGAGGTTGGATGATGAGAATCCGAGCCTCAGCTTGAGCGGAAAAAATCTCCAGGTGACTACTTCATAGTCAAAATTTTGTTTCTTTTCGATATATCAAACACTGTACCTTATTTTGTTTGAGTGTTTTTTTCCCTGTGTTCTTCTGTATCCTTTTCATTGGCTGAGATTTAGATCAATTTACCAATAAAGAATTTTTAAACCTAATGTGACATCTACACACAAGTTGTGAGATGCAAATTGACTAAGAACACAGAACAGTCCTATACAAATGTTGGGTCGGCTAGTTTGGCGTTACCCGGACTCTATCTTCAGGAGCCAATTTCCTCTCCAGGGCCAATGCTGATGATTCTTGATATCCTTTGATTGCCCACTCCGAATCCAGCTTCCTGACCAGATTCAACAGATAGAAGCCAAGGTTTTTTTGTTATTTATGCCAGGTGAGTACCTTATACTATTTGAGATCCCCTCATTATTGGGTACGGCCAGCTTAAAACAACTCAAAAAACGGCTAGTGCAAAAATACATATATAGAAGGGGCATTCCGAGAATTGAACTCGGGACCTCTCGCACCCTAAGCGAGAATCATACCACTAGACCAAATGCCCATTTGATGTTGAAAAGAAAAAGTAATAGTTTTATTAAAATTAATTTGTTCCTGCGCAGAAAACCTAAATGAAGATAAATTTTCGGAATGCCTTCGTGTACCTTTTTTTTATAAAAAAAATAGAAATCTTGGCATTAGGTATGGTAATTTAACTCGCACTTGACGGATATGCGTCTCACCCGACCCGAAAAGTGGGTGAAAATCCGAAATTAAGCGGATATTAAATGGGTGATGGGTGAACGGGTGATGGGTCGGGTCGGATTTGGGTGAAGACATTCCCCACCCGTCACCTGACCCATCACCCGACTTATATTATATAATTATATTTTATATGTGAAATTACCAATTACCCCATAAATCCTAATTCAAGATACCTATCAAACGATTTTCCGCTTGAAGCTTTGGTTGTTGGAGACTATGTTTTCTCTTCTTTTTATTCATAATTGTTGTAATGTCTTTTTATTTCCAAAACTTCTTGCTTGAAGTGTTTAAAGTTGTGGATGTTTACACGTATTTGACCGAATTTGACTATATTTTGTACTAATTTATTCGTCAATGTGTTCGGCGTATGTTATTCAATAATTTTTTTTTGATGAATTTGATGTCTTGAATTTCACCCGAATTATCACCCGATCACCCGGTGGGTAATGGGTGGATGGGGCGGGTGAAATATTTGGTGTGTGATGGGTCGGGTAGGGTGAAGGGTTTTGTGTGGTGGGTCGGGTGACGGAAGTAGATCATCCATCCATCACCCGACCCATTGCCATCCCTAATTGGCATAAGTTCGGTTCAACGGTGTAGTACATCAATTATTTTTGATATAAATTAACACTAATTTTTTTTTTAAAATTATATTTATCTTTTACACACTTAACTGACTTGTTTTATGTATAAAAAAATTAATAAAACATCATGTTTTAAAAAATTATAAATAAATAAAAGATCAATTATTTCACTTAATGATATTTCTATTTTTCTGATGCGATTTTTGATAGAATTAATTTTATAAACATGTCGAAGATAAATATTTTTTTCAATTTCGGTATTAATTTATAGCAAAAATAATTATAGAGTGCATATATTGAATACTAGATTAGTGCCCGCACAGTTGTTCGGATGCTTTTTATATAATAATTTTACACATATGTAAAACATTTACATAAGTTAAAATACAATAGGATTCTTATCACTTTATCTAAATTCCTTTTAAATTATATTTAAATTTCATATTAATACCCGTTCAAGTGTTCAACTAATGATTTTCCTTTACTATAGTTGCATTAATTCAATAATATTTTATAAACTCCTAAATCTATTATCTTCACAAATAAACTAAAATATAATAATTATTTTTATTCATAAATGTAATAAAGTAATTTATTACCTGACTTATTATTACATCACTATAGATTATACTACACACACACATATATATATATATATATATATATATATATATATATATATATATATATATATATATATATATATATATATATATAGAACAACTTTCCTACGAGGACACCCCTTGCCATGTAACGGAGGGACAATTGTGGACCATTGGATCAAAAGAAATAAAGAGAGGAGATTGATTTAAAAAAAACACAATTAATCGTATAACCAACTAATATTTATATTTAACATTAAATATGAATACTAGTTGGTGTAACCGTATCTTTAAATATGAAGTCATTAGGAGTGAAGTCATTGAGTTCTCCTTCAACCCTACAATGAAGGAACCCAATCGAATGGAGGTCAAGTCATTACATGCTAGGGAAGGTGTCATCCCTAGCACGGAACCCATGGAGAGGACTATGACCCCCGAAGAGCTGGAGCTTAGGGCAATGGAGGACCAAATGGAGGAAATCTTGGTCGTATAGAATCAAGAGGACGAGCATACTTCTGAAGCAGCACTCGATGTCAACCCCACCTGGTCGATGTCGAACTTAATCAGTAAGCCGAAGCACATTGTAGAAGCCAAGTATGGGGTTCTCACCAACGACTTCCTGTCGATGTCGACCACTTCATACTCGACTAGGGATGGCAATTTCACCCGCACCTGACGGATATCCGTCTCACCCGACTAAAAAAAGTGGGTGAAAATCCGAAATAAAGCGGATATTAAATGGGTGATGGGTGAACGAATGATGGGTTGGGTCGGATTCGGCTGAAGACATTCCCCACCCGTCATTCGACCCATCACCCGATCCGTCACCCGACCCGTCACTCGACTTATATTATATAATTATATTTTATATGTGACATTACCAATATACCCCCTAAACCCTAATTCAAGATACCTATCGAACGATTAAAATGGAAATATTTTTGTCATAATTAAAGTAACTTATGCAATTTTTATTTGAAGATATGCAATGCAATTGGCTCCTAATTAAAATGAAAACGTGAATGCAATGAGCTCCTAATTAATGTTTATTGGTCGATGTGTTCAACGTATGTTTTTCAATAATTTTTTGATGAATTTGATGTCTGGTATTTCACCCGAATTATCACCCGATCCACCCGATCACCCGGTGGGTGATGGGTGGACGGGGCGGGTGAAATATTTGGTGGGTGATGGATCGGGTAGGGTGAATGGTTTTGGGTGGTGGGTCGGGTGCCGGAAGTAGATCATCCACCCATCCTGACCCATTGCCATCCCTATACTCGAAGTTGACTCCAGAATCATCAGAAGCTAAGAGATCAGTCGATATCGACCTGGCCCTGTCGACACAAGCTGCTACATCATCCACGATGCAGAAGGAGGCTGAGAATCAACAGTCGACGTTGAACCCCACTGGCCGATATCGACCACCTCCCACATCAGAGAAGGGTCTTCATGACACAGTAAGTCCAGGTACCACCTTCTCTTCCCCAATTTCTATTAAGAATTTATCCATTACGAATGAGAGGAGTTTGCTTTAGCTAGTAAGGTTTTGTAGGGGATACAATGAAGACCAAAGGACTTATGAGGTAGGAGATACGATGTACATCTCAAAGGCCATGAATCATTGGTTCCCAAACAAGTTCAAAGAAAAGAAGGCCATGCCCTTTGAAGTCCATGATATTCGGCCTAGAGCAATGGAGGTTAAGGACAAGGATGGTGTCCTATTCAAGGCCAAATTAGAGAGTCTGGAGGCCACATGGGCCCTGTGCATGCCCACATGAGCTTAAGAAGAAGTCGCCCTAGTGACTCAAAAATCTAGAGTATGTACATAAAGATTTTGAATAGTTAAGATTATTGGTTTTGGATTTTTGCTTTTAATGTTTTCATAAACTTTGTTTTTGGAGTTTTGGTTACTAACAAGTTCCAGGTGCCAAGAATAACGAATGATGAACCAAGGCCATGCCCTTTGAAGTCCATGATATTCGGCCTAGAGAAATGGAGGTTAAGGACAAGGATGATGTCCTATTCAAGGCCAAATTAGAGAGTCTGGAGGCCACATGGGCCATGTGCATGCCCACATGAGCTTAAGAAGAAGTCGCCCTAGTGACTCAAAAATCTAGAGTATGTACATAAAGATTTTGAATAGTTAAGATTATTGGTTTTGGATTTTTGCTTTTAATGTTTGCATAAACTTTGTTTTTGGAGTTTTGGTTACTAACAAGTTCCAGGTGCCAAGCATAACGAATGATGAACCAAGGAAAAATGGAGTTCCAAAAGAAGTAGTCGATATCGACCTGACGAGTTCGACATCGGCCAGGCTTAAGCTAAGCCACAAGATGCAGTAGTGATCGACTTCGATCACCCTAGCGCTGCGAAGACAGAGGAAGTTGTCAACATCGACCTGACGAGGTCGACGTCGATAACTTGTGAACGACCATTCCCATCGACTTCAACCTTGGAGCAAGTTACTGTCGACATCAACCATTTTCTGTCGATGTCGACTGATGAGCAATGGACACATGCGCATGTTTCGATGTTTCTGCGCTTATTCTAGTAAGTTTCTACCTTTACCCCACTTCTGAATTTATTTATATAGTGAGGACACTGTATCGTTTAAGTATGGGGTAGGGGAAGAACTTGCTTATTATTTGATTATTTCTTAAATTGCTTTTGACATAGTTACTCTCCTATAAGTTTCTAGATATTGTTTGGATATTGATTTTCTTTTGTGATTACTGTTTATGTCCAAAGGAAAGGTTTTGACAGTTTTGAAAAGACACACCCCCGATTATGAAATCAAAAGAAAAGCATCATGAAAGTTTTGACATGACTCGACAATGCAAATGTGGATTCCATTAGAGATATAGCAATCTAATTGCCTAGTAAAGAAAAGTCTCAATAATGTGCAGAGATCTTTTCGAGAAAACCATGGAAGGAGGTAAATCGATGTTTTTTTATATATGCAATGATAAGAGGATGGAGGATTTTATTTTCCATATGAGCTGAATTTTTCCATCCTACCCATGCTTATTACCCTCACAAAATATACATATTTGAGCCTTACATCATATTTGCTCCACAAGTTCATACATTGCCTTTTTTTTACCTTATTACCCATCTGGGAGATTATGTATGAAAATGGATGTTATGTTATGGAGATGAAGTATGTGATTATTTTGTGGTGGAAAGAATGTGAAATTTGATGGAAGGATGATGTTCTACAATGGAAAATTTAATGAGCGAAAGAAAATCCGGTCACAAAGGAGTAAAGTGATCGACTCTACTTGCTTGAGATGTTAGTTCGAGTAGCTGACCACCTTTCTCATTTTCAGCCGCCCGATGAGAAAGATGAGCATATCAATCTCGCCTGAACATGAAACTCCGGTTTTAAGGCTGTTAATAATTCCTAAATAAACCCCTTCAATACATATTCTACTGATATGAAGATCAACAGATTTTGTGATACCTTTCCACATAATGTAGCCCTTAGTACCAAAGACTGAAAGAAAGGGTGAGATCCCGGATTATGCAAAAATGACATGTCCGGATTCATCTTGGATCAGAAAACCATAAGAACTAGAATTATTAGCTGATACTACACCATCAAAATTTATTTTTTACCAGTTTGATTTTGGTTTAGTCCACTTGACTTTGTCACGGCATTTTTGAGATCTAGTTGTACTTGTTCTTGGTATATCTGGGGTACTTTCTTTGTCGAACTCTTTTGCTTTTTCCTAGTTAAGCAGTTGTTCTCTTATGAAAATTATAATGATCTTGGGATTGGGGTTAGCATTTTGAAACATGGTTTTATTACGGAAGTATCAAACACACCACCAAGTCGTAGCTAGGGTAGAGAAATCGCGAGTCCCTAGTATTGATTTTAGCGATGTCAGGGCATTGAAGAGACTAGTTGAATGGTCGTATGCTTCTTAAACTGTTCTAGCAAATTTTGTAGATAAAAGTGGGATGGTGGATTTTGTTATAAGGCATTCGAAGAGAAAGTGGATAGAGTCCTCATGGTTCATTTTACAGAGTGGACAGTCCGTTGGAATGCCATGACCCCGACATGCTAGATTGGCAGCAGTTGGAAGACCGTTCTTAAATATGCGCCACATGAAATCTTTTATTTTAGGTAGAGTGTCTAGTTTCCATATCCAATGGAAATCAGAAGTGGTGTGATGTTTAGAGTGATTGATCATGTCAATTGCTGAAGCCATGGAGAACCAACCATTCTTACTCCAAGCCCAGTAAATTCTGTCTTGGTGAATATGTTTGGGAATTGGGATTTTGCTTATTTTGTTAATGGTATCTGTGCTTAAGTAACTATTCATGGCGGTTTCAAGCTTTTGGATGTCCCATGCTTTATTAGGTGTGATGAAGTGGCTAACTTTGAGTTCAGGGTTGGTTATCACCATGTTGGATGTTTGGGCCCATAAGAGAGCATGACTGGCCCATGAGTCATACCAGAAATTTATGGACTCACCGTTACCAATCCTCCATCACAGACTTGATTTGAAGAGAGGTAGGAGAGAAGTGAGTTTTGTCCATTTCCATGATGAGTTTCCCCTTTTCGTGTATTGGAGAATGGATTTATCTTTCAGGTATTTTTGTGTGATTAGTGTTACCCAAGAGCTATTTGTTTCGCAAGTATTTTCCAAAGAAGTTTTAGTTATAAAGCTTTATTCATGTCTTTTGACGAACGTAGTCCCAGGCCACTGTTAATTCGAGATTTGCAAACCTCAAACTAGCCAATAAGTAGTTTGTGCTTAGGTCCTTTGTTCCAGAGGAAGTTTTTGTTAATCTTATCAAGTTCTTTGTGAATGTGTGATGGGAGTGAGAAGCATTGCATTATATGTAGGGGTTTTGCAGCTAGGTTGGATTTTATTAAGGTGCATCTACCCGCGTGCGAGAGGTTATTTGCTTTCCATTTTGATAGTTGATTTCTACTAGAGTTAGTTATATCTTCGAATGTAGAGTTGGATACCTTTTTGGAGATGACTGGGCAACCAAGATATTTGCCTAACTTTGTGGAATACGATATTTTTAATTCATTTTCTATGGTGGTTTTTATTTGTCTATCCAAATTGTGGGTGGTCTGGAAAGCAGATTTGCTAAGGTTAACGCGTTGTCCGAAGAACACACAGTATGTCTGAAGGATCTTATTTAGTTGGTCACAAGCAGTCTTGGTTGCGATAGAGAAAATGATAATGTCATCCGCAAAAGCAAGGAAAAAAAATCTTAGTACAAGTTTGTGTAATGGAGATACAAATATGGCTACCCTGCTGGGAGGAGGCATGATTTAACCCTCTAGCAACAGCTTCGGAGACTAATAGGAAGAGATATGGTGATAAAAGGTCAACCTGACGGAGACCTTTGAAGGGTTTAAAGATCTCGGTTGGTTCATTGTTGATTAGAACTGAGTAGGTGAATGTTGTTATGCATTCCTGTAACCAATTGACAAATTGGTTACAGAAACCAAAACGACCAAGGATATCGAAAAGGAATTCCCAACAAACCATATCAAAAGCTTTTTCCATATCCAGCTTAATTGTCATCCATCCTGATTTGCCTTTTTTCTGTTGGAAGGAGTGGAAGACTTCATTAGCTATTAAGATATTATCTTGAATGGAACGTTTTAATATGAATGCACTTTGAAGTGGGTGGATTAATTTAGGCAGGATTTGTCGGAGTCGTGTAGCTAAAATTTTTGAAATGATTTTATAAATGGTGGAGCTTAGACTGATCGGCCTAAAATTATTTGACGTTTGTGGGTTGTCACATTTGGGTATTAGAGCTATAAAGGTATGGTCTATTTGTTTCAAAAGTTTTCCACTAGCAAAGAATCCCTTAGTAGCCTTAATGACAGGAGGCCCAACTATATGCCAGTAAGAACTGAAGAAGCCGGAAGGGAATCCATCAGGACCTAGGGATTTGTCTTTAGCGATAGAGAAGACCACTGATTTAATTGTTGCATTGGTGACAGGTCTTGTTAGCCATTCATTGTCAGAATTAAAGACTTCTGGGGTTATATTATCAAGTAACGAGCATTGGCCCTGAGGTATCTAGGTGGCCGAGAAGCGAAGGGAGAATTAGTCTTTAATTTTGGCATGGATTTTGGGTACCGTAGTAAGGGTGAAACCGTTCTTGGTTAAAAAAAAGTTTTTATTACATTTTTGTTTCTTCTGCCAGTGGCCATCCTATGAAAAATACTTTGAATTAGTGTCTACTGCTTTAATGTGGAGTCTTTTGGCCCTTTGTCCCCAGTAAGTTTTTTAGTAGTTGACTAGCTCGTTATATTTGTTGAGCAGACGCTTGTGTTTTTCTTCTTTGTTTCTGTTATATTGTTGAAGAATCTGCAGTGAATCTATTGTAAGTCTGATTTCGTTTTTGCTATTTGAGCAAAGATGTTCCCAAAAGTTTTTTGCTCCATAATTTACTTTTCTTTTTAAGGTCGTGGAGCCTCTTTACTAGTTTGAATAGGTGAGAACCCTAAGGGTTTAGTCTCCAAGCCGGACGAACCAAATTTTCATAGTCTTTGTGTTTTGTCCAGGCCAGTTCAAACCGAAATGGTTGCATTACCGACCTTTCGTTTGGGAATAGTTCTAAGGTTATTTGACTATGGTCAGACGTGGTGAAGGCATGTTTTTTGGTAGTTAGATGTGGAAGAATAGCATATATGTTCTTATGAACTAAAAATCGGTCTAATTTTTCATAAGTATTGAATTTACCAATAGAGCTTTTCCTCAAAGTAAACTGATTCCCGGTTGTCAGAAGATCTATTAGGTCATGTTTTAAGATGAAATTAGTGAGTCTGTTATACCGGGATGATAGTGGTTGTGTTCCACCTAGTTTATCAGCATCGCAAAGAATGTCGTTAAGGTCACCAACTATTATACTTGGATAGGGGGTGCGTTGGAGTGTGTTAGATACCTGATTCCAGAAGGCAATCTTATCTTGTTGGTGTGGCGGTGCATAAAGAAACATGATGATTTTTGTAAGATTGCTTTTGACATTAACGTATTTGGGTAGTATGTATCGTTCTTCCAAGTGGAGAATCGTGAAGGGATCACTATTTAAATGGGATGATTTCAAAAGGAGGCAGAGGCCACCCGAGAGCCCTATCGAAGGGCAGAATGTGTATTATCGAAGCCAGCTTTGCGCTATAGGGCTTCCTTAGGAGGAGTTTGGATTTTCGTTTCAGCTAAAGCAAGGATATGAATGTGTTCTGATTTGCAAGTTGCATCAATCTGTGTCCAAATATTTTTCCGAGCTAGGCCTCCAACATTCCAGAAACTAACTTTCATAGCAAACTATTTTTTTAATTTGGGTAAGCTTGGATATATTCTCCCCAAGGAGAGAGGTTAGAATGGGTTTAAGCCTAGTTGGTGTCATTTCATAATGGGGGTCGTTTTTATTGTCAGTATATAGATGTGATTTGGTAGAGTGTTTTTCCACTTTGTACATGATTTTCTTTGTAGCTTAAGCATGTATATGATTAAACATATGGTCCAGTAGAAAGGAGATGGCCCAAGATAGCCAAATGCTAGGAATTGCCCAGCTCCACCTACAAACCACAAACACATATGAAACAATAATAGGGTGAACATAGTTAGAAAGTAACAGATACTGAAGTGAATAAATTGATTAAAAAACAAAGTAGTAATTAGTTAAGTGCAATTGGTTATTAAGTTGAGGGTAATGCTAGAGTCAATATCAAAGTAGAGATGCATCAAATTTAAGGGGGTACACAGGAATACTTTAGAAATGGTTTTTTGCAAGAAGATAAAAACAGTAGCTGGGAACATAAGGCTTAGTAATGACAAGTGCTGATATGAATTGAAGACTAGCGCAGTTTCGAGTGCAGGACTCGCAAGTAGGTGTCGAATGACAAAGGTTATGCTGTTGCATTTGCCATTAATTAGCCTAAGAAGGTTGTCTGGTCGGAGGCAAGTGGTCGATCCTGTAAAGGCCAAGCAGCATAGTGAGTGTGCTCGAGGCAAAGAACCTCGGCAAGTAGTTATAGTGCAACAATAAGAGAGCAATAAACACAGCCATACCCAGAGATAAAAGTCTTTAGTAAACAAGCAGTTCATGAAATGAGTAAACCAATTAGATATGAAACAAGCAATCAGTTGAGTGTAGTTGGTCATTGAGTTGAAAGTAATGCTTGATGAAGTGTAGGTTAAATATAAGTTGACAGTAGTGACATTAGGTTGTAGGTTTGTATTGTTAACTTTGAAATGTTTAAAGGAAGATTGCTTTGGCTGAGGATCTATATGTCTTAATGCAAGGTTGAAGTTTGAGAATCCTCCATTTAGCAATAGTTACGATGATCCAGATCAAGTATGATGAGCAATATAGTAGTAGTAATGTAGAGTATAAATCCTTATGCAAGGTCTCAACTTCAAGAAGTATATTCATAGTAATTTGACAGTTAACCATAGTTGAAGACTTGTTAAGAAATCCTGAAGGTTTGGATATTAATTTTCCCTTTTTCCTTGTATCATTTAGAAGACTTGGAGGGATTGAGGGTAGGTTGGGTGTTACCCGAAGGTTTCCCAATTGATGAGTGCAAGTAGGTGTCACCCGGGGTTTCTCGGTTGGTGAAAAATGTGAATGGATGTCACCCGAAGGTTTCTAAGTAGGTAGAGCTTGTGGGTGGACTTTGCTCTGCAAAGCCTCAGTTGGGATTGGATTATAGTTTATTGTCGACATTTCAATGGAGCTGAAAGCATCCAAGCCGGCAAAAGAACAATAGATCTTTGCTAAAACATTGTTCGGCATAACTTTGTTATAGTTAATGTATTTATAATAAAAAAAACCATGAACCTAAGATTGAAGGGGAGTACAATGAGATAGGAAGTAGACTGTGAAGAGAGAGGAGAGCATACCAAAAATTGAAGTTGTGAACACGAGTCGAGCCACACTTCGCAGATAGAGGGTAATCTTGGCTGAACCAGGAGTAAAGGTGACGACTACAGTGCTCGCACCAACTCGGAAGTCGGGGAAAAACAACGCCATAAGGAGGAAGGGGCCGATGCAGCGGCATATCACAAGAATGGGGCCAAGCACACACAAGCCAACCTAGCCAGAAGAAACGCCAATTAGGGAGATTATGTCAGAGTGAATAATCCCCGTTGGGGTTGCCTTTGCTATCCATAGAATATATATAGGAGGTTAACATCATGACCTCATTACAATTGGGCCTTATGGGCTTATATTACATCTAACATACCCCCTTAGTCGAAACAGGAGGGCAGCAGATAGTGAGACTGGATCTAAAATCAAGAAATAGTTAGCGAGGCAAACCCTTGGTGAAGATGCCAGCATACTGAAACGGGGACGAGACATGTAAGACACGCACATGACCCATGGCAACCTTCTCACGTACGAAGTGGATATCAATCTCAACATGTTTGGTTCTCTGATGGTGAACCGGGCTGTGAGCAATGTAAGTAGCGTTGACGTTGTCTGTATACACAACAGACGCTTGACTAAGCGGACAGTGGAGCTCAAGAAATAAGTTGCGAAGCCAGGAGCACTCAGCGACAACATTGACAACACCACGATACTCTGCTTCAGCACTAGAGCGGGAGACAACATGTTGTCTCTTGGATGACCAAGAAACAAGAGAGTCGTTGAGGAACACACAATATCCTGACGTAGACCATCTAGTGTCCAGACAGCCAGCCCAATCAGCATCCGTGTAAGCAACCATGGAGAGAGGTGAAGCTGATGGGGTAATAGTGATGCCAAGAGAAGTAGTACCCTGAACATACCTGATAATGCGCTTAAGAGCAGCAAAGTGAGACTCTCTGGGATCATGCATAAATAGACAGACTTGCTGAACAACATAGCTAATATCAGGACAAGTAAATGTCAAGTACTGTAAAGCACCAGCAAGACTATGGTACAAAGTCGGATCAGACACAGGCTGACCCGCAGCTTGGGTCAGTTTGGCAGTGGTTTCAACAAGCATTGCAGTAGGCTTATAGTTAGCCATGTTAGCCTTGGCAATAATCTCCTTAGCATATTTCTCCTGGGAGAGAAACAAACCAGATGCAGATCGAGATGCAGAGACACCCAAAAAGAAGCTGAGAGGCCCGAGATCAGACATAGCAAACTCCTTGCTGAGTTGATTAATAATGGCAGCCTGAAGAGTCTCTGAAGATGCAGTAAGGATGATATCATCGACATATAACAACAAATAAGCAAGCTCATTACCTCGGGACAAATAGAGAGGAGTCGCTCTTGCTACTGACGAAGCCAAGCATGTGTAGGTAAGTAGAAAAGCGAAGATACCACGCCCGAGGTGCCTGTTTAAGGCCATACAGAGACTTCTTCAAGAGACAGACATGGCCTGGTTTGGTCTTGTCATCAAAACCAGGCGGCTGGAACATATACACTGTCTCATTCAGATGACCATGAAGAAACGCGTTCTTGACATCAAGTTGATGAAAAGGCCAATTCCTGGAGACAGCGAGATGCAAGACGGTACAGATGGTAGCCGGTTTGACAACCGGACTAAAAGTGTCATCACAATCGACCCCCACCTGCTAAGAGTTCCCACTGGCAACCAGTCGCGCCTTATAGCACTCAAGAGATCCGTCAGAGCGAAACTTGTGCCGAAAGAGCCACATGCACCGCACAATATTGGCCCCAGGAGGCCGAGGAACCAAGACCCAAGTGTTGTTGCTAATAAGAGCCTTGTACTCATCGACCACGGCAACATTCCAATTCGGGTCTAAGGCGGCTGTTTTGTGGGAGGTAGGGATAGGTGATATGTGAGATACAGAGAGGTCAAAAATCTGTTTGGGGCAAAAGATGCCACTTATGCTCCGAGTTTGGATCTGATTGACCGGCTGGGTGGGGTTAGGTGGCAGAGCAAGGGTTGCAGCTGACGGGACAGAGGTTTGAGGTGACAGGACGGGGGCTGTAGTGGGTTGGATGGGGGCTAGAGGTGGCAGGATAGGTGTTGTAGGCGGTAGGATATGGGCAGCTTGTGGTAGGATATGTGCTGCAGGTTGCGATAAGGGAGGGTTGGGTACCCAGGCCGGAGATGTAATAGCATTCGGAGAGGAAGAGGGATGTAGTTGGTGAAGGAGGTGGGGTGTTGTTCGTTACGGGTGTAAAGGGGGGTGTATGTATAAAATAGGAGAATAAAATAAAGCACAACTAGACTATCTCCCTGTCCCAAACAAATAATACAAGAATCCCCTCCCTTGTAGTAGTAGGGTAATTCAGGATCGAATCCACGAGGAGGTAGGTCAGCGCTTCCTTTTTCGTACTCACGATCAATGCTTTCGACCTCAGCAGACATTCGATATCGAGTATACTGGTCGATATCGACCTCAGTTCTGGTCGATTTCCTAGCGCAGTTCCTGCAGAAGACAAAACAGCAAGTCGACGTCGAGCAGAGACCTCGATATCGATGTTAGTACTCGATATCGACCCTTAAGGTCGATTTCGATGTTTGTCACAGAAACTGTTTTTGTAACCAATTTGTCGGAAAAGGATCCGAAGAAAATAGAATGGAGAGGGAAGATGAACAGAAGCAAAACTCAGACTTTTATGAAGAATTTAATTAATTAAAAAGCTTCCAAAGTCGGGGTTTTATGCCACAACGATAACAATGCAAGTTTCATGCTAAAAATATGAACTTTAATGTCTTTCCGTCAAATAACTTTCGTTATCAACACTTAGGCGATTAGAGGCTCTCGCATAATTCCTAAGAGTTACTATCCAATTCATGAGTAATTCAAGTTCGCAATATGAGTGGCTTTCGCTTCAATAATGCAAATAATGAATCTCCCTAACTTTCGCGAAGGATCATGCATGGGGTAGAAGACGGAATCGCATAAAAGACATACCTTTGATGCACTTACCTCACATTGCTATCGTCGGGCTCACCCCGACCCTAGAAGTGGGTTGACTACTCGCTCTTCATCATGCACATCATCATCATTGTTATTGAAAGAAAGCTACTTTGAATTAAAAGTCCGAAAGAAAGTACAACCGAACAAGCCACTCCGCTTTCGCCTTACAACTCCACTCGACCACTCTCTCTCTTTCTCTCTACAAATTCTCTCTATTGAAAACTGAATTCTCTGCGTGTGTGGATGATGAAATGAATTCCTAAACTCAGCCCTAATGGCTTCTATTTGTAGATGACGATAAGGACTCGAAACCTTATCTTTATTCTCTATGATAACTAAAATAAATAAATAAAAAGTAAAAGTTAAAACTCCTTGGTGAAACCAGCCTCCCTATTGATAAACCTGATGTGGATGATAGGAAATTTCGACCTTTGGATAGATATTGCAAGCATTGGATATAATTCTATCAAAATCGGAGTCGAATTCTTCTGCTGGCATGGTCGATATCAACCCTTCCACTCGATATCGACCCCTCAAAATCTTATCTCGAGCTTCTCCTTCTCCTACTCGACTTCTATCAATTGGGTCGATCTGGCAGCATCGATATCGACCAGTATACTCGATATCGACCTCTTCTGTGTCGAGATGCTCTGTTTCCTTTCTGCTCGATTCCTATGTCTCGATGTACTCGATGTCGAGGTCTTCAGTCGATTTCGACCTCTTCAGAAGACTTCGAGTTCTTTTTCCGCTCTTCTGAATTCATCCATTTTCATCCTGTTTTCTGCGAAATCACATGGAAACTCGTGCAAACCCATATATTTGACATTTAAGCATAAACTATACTATTCCCATGTTTTCCCATTAATGTGCATGCAAAAGACAACAAAATGAATTCATATGTGCATAGAAAATATGGCAATATGCGCGCACATCAAACACCCCATACTTAAGCTTGCTTGTCCCCAAGCAATACTCTTAATAGTCATTCAGGGGAAGAAAGTAAACTCTCAACATCATAGATTCATTTTTCATATGTCCCTACAATCAATTGCCATCCTCGTGAAGGTACTTATGTCAACCAAGTCCATGCCTGTGCATAAAAGCAATTTCATACTTATAAAGGAGGTAATATGCAAAAAATAATTTTAACGACATTGCATTAATAATCAAGAGGACTTTCTTCAAGCTTGTGAGAACTGGATTGGTAAAAGGCTAAAGGTGGGCTAATATTTGGCCATGTGGTGTTAAATCCGGGGAAGTACACTTTCTTTCCAAAATATTCCACATTCCTCCTTCATAATGTCTCACCTTTCACTCATCGTTCAATGCTTTTTTTCACTTTAATGCTTTTACCTCTCTAACCTTAGCACTGCCTTCTCGCGAGTCGCAAACATGGGTGTCATGAATGGCCCCAGATACTTAGTACTTCGGACTCCTCACCTTTGTGTCCCATCTCGCCGAACTATTATCTCAGCGAGCAGGGTCGACCTACCTTTATCTCCTGAGGTGATCGGATTTTTTCTCGCTCATTTAATTTTCCATATTGTATCATTCCTGCCAACAACTTTATAAATGCACAACTCCATATAACTCCAAAGATGTCATCCATTCAAAAAACTTCGTCCCCGGATAGGGTATAAGGTAAAAAATGGACAATATGTATATGTGGAGCAATAGTGATCATGATAAGTCTCATATATGGCTTTGTGAATATGCGTAGGTAAGGCTAGGGTATGAACTTTGCTTGTATGGAATTTTTATAAAAAATCCTCCATCATCTTATCATGCATATGTCAAAAGCAACTTCAAATTTTCATCTCCTTTATGATTTTCTCAAAAAAATTGCACTTCATTGGGACTTCCCTTAACTAGGCAATCTCATGTTATATCTCTAATGAATCTAATTTTGCATCATAGAGCTCTTTTTTATACTTCCATGACTCTCTTTTCCAAAATTTTTTTGATGGGGGTCATTAAAATAAATATGCATTAAAATAAATAGGCAACCCTAAACTAAGCATGAATATGTAAATAAGCCTTTCCCCCACCCCATACTTAAAATTTACAGTGTCCTCACTGTATTAGAACTAGGGTTAAGAAGAAAACTTACTAAACCGTCACAAATTTCAGGAGTCGAAGAAGACAACATGGAAGGTCGATATCGACCCTTTACATCGATATCGATGTCTCTCTTGATTTCTGCTCGGGCTTCAGGGTGACTCGGCTCGATCACAAACCCTATCCATGTCGACCTTGAGGTCGATTTCGATGTCCGACATCGATTTCGATGCCTTCCTGTGTGCTTTTCTCTCTCCTGCAATTTGAAAACTAAACACAAAATATGCAAAACAATAAAAATGTCTAAAACCAAAACAAAAGTTGTCTTAAAACCAAAACTAAGTCTTTGTTACAAGCTCTAGATTTTTAAGTCGCTAGGCCGACTTCTTCCTTTGCGCTTTTCAAGGTGGCATCTGCAGAGCCCATGTGGCTTGGGCCTCAAATATCACTCCTTTCTTGTCCTGCAGCTGCATTCCCCCGGGATTGATTTGATTCACCGTGAATGGTCCTAAGCTCTTATCCTTGAATCTCGTAGGGAACCAATGGTCTTTAGATTTGGCAACATAGACCTTGTCTCCTACCTCATATTGGCTTGAACCATCTTCGGATATCCTACATAAACGCACATGCCAAGGCACACCTCTTCCAAATAATGATAAGTCCTTAATTGTAATTGAACAAGAGGAATCCGTACCTTGACTTACCTTCTTCTCCGTCTGTGGCTCAGGTCGATGTCGATGTGCAGAGGTCGATATCGACCCCTGTTGTACACCTGTAGGATCAGTCGATTTGGGGAGTTTTGACTCGATATGATCAGGTCGATTTCAACCCTCAGAGGTCGATATCGAGGTCTCCTCGCCTCTCTTCTCAGCGCTGATGGTGGTCGATTTCGATAGGGTGTGGTCGATATCGACCCTTGACCCCGATTTCGATGCTTCCTCTTTTCCTCCGTCGACCCCATACTTATGACCTGTCACAAAATCTTGAACAATAGTGGTCGATATCGACTTACCTGGGTCGATTTCGATGTCCTGTTGAGCTCCTTCGTTCAAGATTGCTTCAACTTCCTCTACTTGGGCTTCTTTGATGGCTTTTATTTCCATTGGCCCTTGACTTTGCACCGTCTTGTTGAAGGAATACTCTATTACTTCATCACTAATTGTGAGTGAGAGCAATCCTTTTTTCACGCTAATGTTGGCATCGACGGTTGCTAGGAATGGCCTACCTAAAATAATTGGACAAGCAGGGTCCTCCGCTATGTCAACAACTAGGAAATCAGCGGGGACAAAGAATTTACCTACTTGTACTGGCACATCTGTCACTATCCCAGTTGGAATAACTACGGTATTGTTAGCCATGTATAATCTTGCATCCACGGGCTCCAGAGGACCTATCTTTACCTTATGCCAAATGGTTAGTGGCATCATGCTAACGCTAGCACCCAAGTCAACTAAAGCATTAAATTTGAATTGACCTAGACCTATAGCGATAGAAAACTTACCTGGGTCCGCCCGCTTTTGTGGTAGCTCCAACCTGTTGCATTCCTCTGCGATCTCAGAGAGCGATCGCTTCTTCCCCAAGATATCCTTAAGGAACCTTACATAAGATGGCATCTCGTGAAGTGCCTCTGTGAATGGTATAGAGACATTAAGCCCTTGGAGCATCTTCACGAACCGTTGGAACTTCTTTTCCGCTGGGTCCTTAGTCACCTTTCTAGTTGGAAAGGGCAACACCTTCTTCCTTCCTGCAGCTGTAGTGAGGTCGATATCGGCAGTAGTGGGGTCGATATCGACTGGAAGAGTCGATTTCTGTGGTGACGCAGAATTAGGGTCGACATCGACAGGAGGGTCGACATCGATGTCACTTTGATCGATATCGACAGGGGGGGTCGATATCGACGTCTGTTCCGGCTCCTTCTCTTCCACTTTTCGCTCGGGCGTTTGTAATTGACGCCCACTCCTTAGGTTTACTGCCGCGATATGACCTGTGGTTTTGCCCTTTTGGTTGGGCACAGTGGATCCAGGGAGTGATCCGGACGCTTTGGGCATTGCTTCCGCCAATTGACTCATTTGAGTCTCCATGTTGCGCTTCCAAACGTCGATCTCCCCAAGTCTAGAATTGATGCCCTGCAGCTGAGTATGGACGGAGTTATTGGCTTGTTTGAACTCAGCGTGGTTCCTTCGCATTTCATCAAGGATGATTTGCAGGTCATCTTTCTTAGTCTCCCGCTCAGGGTGCCCTGGTGCTCTATAGGTTGGGGGATCCCTTTGATAGAACCTTTGATCACCCCAATTTTGTTGATTGCCCCCTCCATAGGGGCCTCTCGTCCATTTGACCTCCTCATGTTGTTCCGCCATGGATACTTGCTCAGTATGTGGACATGCACTGGTGTTATGCCTTATTGAACCACACTCCTGACAAGGTTGATTGTTGCTCAGGAACCTTACTTGCTTTTGAAGGCGGCGTGTTTGATCGTTATGGAATTGTTGCCGTACTTCAGGATCTATCTCCCTTGGAGGCTCATATAGTGGCATAGATGGGGCAGGCCTTGCATCATAGGCCGCAGCAGTCCCATAGGTGTTGTCAAAGTTCACAAGCCTCTCAATGGTCTCCCATGCCTCCGTTGGTGTAAGCTCAATGTACCGATAGGAGGTATATGAATTGATCCTCTCCTTATTCGGCGCATCAAGGGCGTTATAAAAGATCTCTTGGATGACATATGGAAGTTGTCCATGCGTCGGGCATGATCTCAGCAAGTCTTTGAAGCGCTCCCACGCCTGTGCTAGGGTTTCACCTGGCTTTTGTTTGAAAGCCGTGATCCTTTGTCGTAGCATCGCCGTTTTAGAAGGTGGGAAGAATTTGTTCAAGAATGCATCTTTCACTTCCGCCCATGTCCTCAGCGATCGTGGAGCCAAACTTTCAAGCCATTGTAATGCCTTTCCTGCCAAAGACCATCGAAAAGATTTTAGTCGCACATACTCTAAGTTTACTCCATCAGCAACTGTTTCACATAAATCCATAAAAGTAGAGATGTGTTGCAGGGGGCATTCATTATGTCTTCCTTCAAAAGTATTTCTTTTAATCTCAGATAGGAAGTTAATTTTCAGTTCATAATTGGAGTGAGGAATTATAATGGCAGATTCAGGAACATGAAGAGGCGGATGCATGTATTGCATCGCCGTCTGTGGATACTGATTTAGCCGTTCTTGGGCTTGTCTGCGCGCATCCTCCTCCCTATCAGCACGGGCTCGCTCAGCAGCAGCAGCGGCCCTTTCAGCAGCGATTGTAACATGGTGGTCCTCGATTTCCTTTCTCAACCGCTCTATGATCTCAGCCTGCGTCTCGTTGTCAGCCATGATGCGAATTGCTTTGTTGCGAAGATGGTAGAAACGTTCAGGCTCGTCAATTGGTTCCAGGATAGGTCCGCGATCAGAACGTCGCATAAACCTGCAAAATAAGCTAAGAAAAAGATCGTGATTAACTTAGGTGGCGATTGATTGCCTCCCCGGCAACGGCGCCAATTTGTTCGTTACGGGTGTAAAGGGGGGTGTATGTATAAAATAGGAGAATAAAATAAAGCACAACTAGACTATCTCCCTGTCCCAAACAAATAATACAAGAATCCCCTCCCTTGTAGTAGTAGGGTAATTCAGGATCGAATCCACGAGGAGGTAGGTCAGCACTTCCTTTTTCGTACTCACGATCAATGCTTTCGACCTCAGCAGACATTCGATATCGAGTATACTGGTCGATATCGACCTCAGTTCTGGTCGATTTCCTAGCGCAGTTCCTGCAGAAGACAAAACAGCAAGTCGACGTCGAGCAGAGACCTCGATATCGATGTTAGTACTCGATATCGACCCTTAAGGTCGATTTCGATGTTTGTCACAGAAACTGTTTTTGTAACCAATTTGTCGGAAAAGGATCCGAAGAAAATAGAATGGAGAGGGAAGATGAACAGAAGCAAAACTCAGACTTTTATGAAGAATTTAATTAATTAAAAAGCTTCCAAAGTCGGGGTTTTATGCCACAACGATAACAATGCAAGTTTCATGCTAAAAATATGAACTTTAATGTCTTTCCGTCAAATAACTTTCGTTATCAACACTTAGGCGATTAGAGGCTCTCGCATAATTCCTAAGAGTTACTATCCAATTCATGAGTAATTCAAGTTCGCAATATGAGTGGCTTTCGCTTCAATAATGCAAATAATGAATCTCCCTAACTTTCGCGAAGGATCATGCATGGGGTAGAAGACGGAATCGCATAAAAGACATACCTTTGATGCACTTACCTCACATTGCTATCGTCGGGCTCACCCCGACCCTAGAAGTGGGTTGACTACTCGCTCTTCATCATGCACATCATCATCATTGTTATTGAAAGAAAGCTACTTTGAATTAAAAGTCCGAAAGAAAGTACAACCGAACAAGCCACTCCGCTTTCGCCTTACAACTCCACTCGGCCACTCTCTCTCTTTCTCTCTACAAATTCTCTCTATTGAAAACTGAATTCTCTGCGTGTGTGGATGATGAAATGAATTCCTAAACTCAGCCCTAATGGCTTCTATTTGTAGATGACGATAAGGACTCGAAACCTTATCTTTATTCTCTATGATAACTAAAATAAATAAATAAAAAGTAAAAGTTAAAACTCCTTGGTGAAACCAGCCTCCCTATTGATAAACCTGATGTGGATGATAGGAAATTTCGACCTTTGGATAGATATTGCAAGCATTGGATATAATTCTATCAAAATCGGAGTCGAATTCTTCTGCTGGCATGGTCGATATCGACCCTTCCACTCGATATCGACCCCTCAAAATCTTATCTCGAGCTTCTCCTTCTCCTACTCGACTTCTATCAATTGGGTCGATCTGGCAGCATCGATATCGACCAGTATACTCGATATCGACCTCTTCTGTGTCGAGATGCTCTGTTTCCTTTCTGCTCGATTCCTATGTCTCGATGTACTCGATGTCGAGGTCTTCAGTCGATTTCGACCTCTTCAGAAGACTTCGAGTTCTTTTTCCGCTCTTCTGAATTCATCCATTTTCATCCTGTTTTCTGCGAAATCACATGGAAACTCGTGCAAACCCATATATTTGACATTTAAGCATAAACTATACTATTCCCATGTTTTCCCATTAATGTGCATGCAAAAGACAACAAAATGAATTCATATGTGCATAGAAAATATGGCAATATGCGCGCACATCAGGTGTAGGGTAGTCATCAGAAGGGGCGGGGTGTTTGGGGATGTAGAGGGACTAGAAAATGGGAAGGTGGTCTCATCAAATGTGACATGACGAGAGATGATGACACGTTTCGAAATTGGGTCAAAACATCTATACCCCCTATGATGAGAGGGGTAGCCCAAGAAGACACAAGGAAGGGAACATGGTGCGAGCTTGTGAGGAGCGACAAATGCTTGATTGGGATAGCATAAGCACCCAAAGACACGGAGGTGGTCATATTTTGGAGTGACACGATATAGGACTTCAGCTGGGCACCAATTTTGGATAGTTGTGGAAGGGTTGATGTTGAGAAGATAGCACGCCGTCTCGGCTACGTAAGGCCAATATGTCAAAGGAACCTGGCCATGGATAAGAAGGGTTCTCATAGAGTTGGTGAGGGAGCGGATCATTCAATCGGCCTTCCCATTTTGAGATGAAATGTGTGGACAAGAGAATCTGAACTGAATGCCATGAGTGGAGAAGAAAGATTTGAGGGCATTGTTGTTAAATTCGCCGCCCATGTCACATTGAAAGGATTTGATGGAGTGGTTAAAATGGGTGCGTACATAAGTATGAAAGGCAATGAAGTGTGAGACAACTTCAAATTTGTACTTGAGGGGGGAAATCCACAAATAATGAGAGAAAGCATCAAGAAGCACAAGCACATAACGGAAACCATCATGACTAACAATAGGAGACGTCCATAGATCACCGTGAAGAATGTCAAAAGAGGCAAAAACAGGAGTGACAGAATTAGCAAACGGCAACCTATAATGTTTGCCAAGTTGGCATGTAGGACAACTGGTAGGTTTCGGTCCTTTATCACATTGAATAGCTCTAGACCGAAGAGATTGAAAAGCAGGAGAACCCGGGTGACCAAGACGGGCATGCCAAAGAGATGCCGAATGAGCAACTGCTGATAGATTGGTTGCTGCAGGAGAGGTGACATGATTTCTGTTATTGGTGACAGGATATATATTTAAAGTGACAGGATAAAGGTCTCCAGCGCTATTATATCTCATGAGCAGAGCCCCAGTTGTGAAATCTTTGACAGCAAACCCAAAGCGGTCAAACTCAATGGAGATATTATTGTGTGTGGTGAGACGGCGAATGGACACAAGGTTCTTTATTAAACAGGGGGAGAGGAGGATGTTGTTAAGGCTTAGGTCGGTGGTAGGGGTCGGTAATGTGGTTTTCCCAAGACCCAAGGTAGGAATGCGTTCACCATTGCCGACAATAATGGATGTAGAAAGGCTCTTAGAAGCAGGGACATAAATTATACCTGGGTTGTGCGACATGTGCGCAGTGGCTCCGCTATCTATGTACCAATTCGGATTGGCAGGTATCACGCCCATAGGTGTCAGGGTGGCTGGTTGCCTGTGTCGGGATGATGGCAATGATCCCGCTGCGAAGGCCTGATCCAGATGGTGCGGAGAGGGCCCGAGGAGTCCCTGTTGGCTCGGGTATGGTCTCGTTGGAGAGGCGTAAGGGGGAGGCGAAAGCGCATAGGCCGGGTAGCCCTGGGGATGGGCTCCAATGGGGGAATACCCCCTCCGTAAATGACTTGGAGGGGCGATAACCATGACGGGAGGCTGTTGTTGATTGTAGAAAGCCATAACTGTCGTCGATCTGCTGGTGCGAGGTAGAGTACCGTCATAGAGAGGGTGACAGGACACAGTAGCAAGGGTGACAGTACGCAGTGCCGATGGTGACAGGACACAGTGTCAGATCCGCCGAATTAGGGTTTGGTGGAAAAGGGAGAGCAATTGAGAGAGGGGCAGACTGTCAGGGGACGAAGAAGTCAGCGGAGGGAGGAGAGAGGGTCGGCGACAGGGAGAGGAGTGGTCGGCGACAGAGAGGGAGAGAGAATCGATGGTAGGCTAAGGAAAAATTTTGGAAAATCCTAGAGAAAGCATGATACAATGCAGAGTGAATAATCCCCGTTGGGGTTGCCTTTGCTATCCATAGAATATATATAGGAGGTTTACATCATGACCTAATTACAATTGGGCCTTACGGGCTTATATTACATCTAACAGATTATTGATTTTGTGGATGAAATCCAAAATCGGAAGAGGACTATTGCAGTAGGGTTCAAAAGGGGAGGAAACCCAATGAAAAGGGGAGAACACATGGGAGCCGTGATTATTATTCTGATATCGGGGAGACTTGTCGAGACTGGCGGTTTAATTTTCCGGTAGGGGGAACAGATTGAGAAGCTCCAACCCGGGCAAGAGAGGAGATCTAAACCCAAATCCAGAAACCTTTAATTTTTTGCTTGATCTGTTGAGATTCAAGAAGAGAATAAGGCCAGGATCGATCGAAGTTGAAGAGGAACGATGAATCATTTTTAGGTTTTTCTGTGTTTTTGATTTGGGGATTTTGGGAATTTCGGGAAAGGGAGAGCGCGTGAGGTAGCACGTTCTTTTTTGGGTGAATGGGTGCCATGGTTTGTCTTATCCTTTCCTTTTTTTTTTCTCATTTATCTTTTTTTTAGAATCATATAATTTCCACCAATCATAATATTATTAGTTAAATAAAAAACATAAAAATAAATAAAGTATAACTTTTACATATAGTCCAATATACTTTTTACCTCTCTATATCAAGATAACGAAAACATTTGTTATGAATGCTGCAAGGGTAAACGGTGCTGAGGCAGAAGACCCTCAAAAACAAAACCCACTCAGTATCATTTTCCCAAAGCACCTTGTTTTAGTTGTTTCCACTTTCCCCTCACATTCCACTTCAAGTTTCCTCTTCCTCCTCTACGTGCTCCCTTCTTTAGATTACTCCATCCCTTCATTTCTAGGTCATATCTTTCACCAAAAAATCTGCATCCAAAAAATGACTACTTTCATGTTCTTAACACTGTTTCTTGGGATGACTACTTGTACAAGTAAGCATCATCTTTAATTTCATATTTTCTTCTTGATTTCTTATGATTCAAAAAAGGGTTCCAATTTCTTTTTGGCGTAGTTGCTAAATAAATTGTGACCCTTTCCTTTATGAGCTGATCTGATCTTTCATTTTTCCTAATGAAGGTGCAACATATTGTGTATGCAACAGTGGTGTAACTGACACTGGCCTTCAGAGGAACATAGACTATGCCTGTGGCAATGGTGCTGATTGTTCACCCATCCTTCAAGGTGGTGGGTGTTACCAACCCAACACTGTGAAAGCCCACTGTGATTATGCTGTCAACAACTACTATCAGAGAAAGAGCCAAGTCACTGGTAGCTGTGATTTCAGTGGAACTGCCACTGTAACCTCCACTCTCCCAACCAGTAAGCATCCCAAATCACCATCCATGGATTATCTCTAAATCAATCTAAGATCTAACCCCATTGTCAAATTTGTGGTTTGATTTTGCAGCTGTTGCATCTGGCTGCACATACCCTGCAAGCCCCAGGTGTGTTCTCAAATGGGCTGCTTCATTTTTTTCTCAGATTTTGAGTTGATGATTACGGGCCTTTTGGTATTGATATCTAGATATCAGACATCGGATATCAGCCTCTGATATATGATATCTAGTGTTTGGTATCCCCCAGCTCCCAGATATCAATTGATATCTGTGTTTGGTACCGTCAGATATCGATATCGGTTGATATCTAGATATTGAATTTGGGCTAGTTTGATATACTGATTTTGAGAAAGGTATCACTTGATATCGATATCACCCGTTATCGATATCTTGATACCGATATCGATATCTTGATATCAACATGTCAACTGATATCGATTTCTTGATATCGATACCGATATCGATATCTTGATATCTAAATATCGATATTTTTCTTGACCTATCATTAGTAAAAGAAGCAAATCTTACTTTTTAGCTCCATGCTTATCAAATCATTATCCGAACGATGAAAATCTCACTAAACACAAAGATGATCTAGTGTCAAGGTTTTGAAAACCGTGAGAAATAGTTAAGTTATGGTGAAAATCTTATCAAACACACGAATGTGTTGGGTCGATAGGACGGGGTATCATGTCCACTGCATTGGAATGGAATAAGTTTCCCACGATTTTGAGCCTAGAGCTCTACGGTTTTCGAAACCATAGTAGGTGACATTTTTATGGTTTTGGAAACCGTAATTAGCTAGGATTTTGACTATTTTTGAAACTGTGATTAATACCTTACATATGACGAGATTTTCAACTTAGTGGCCCTTTGTATTGAACCCGAAAGAAGTTTTTTCCAATTCAAACAAATAGTTGATGCCCGGTTGGCAATTTGGCATAGTGTGAAATGACATTGCAAAGCTTGTTTTTAGAAGTGTGTTAATGCAATTTTATTGCCTACCCTATTTAATTGCCCTATTTTTGAAAAGTAATTGCTTTATTGAACCATCAACCACCATTATTTAGCACTCAAATCGTTAAATGGTGGAGGTTATGGCCTTATTATATAGCTGGTGATTAGAACTTAGAAGGTTGGTAGGACCTCAACCTCTATTCAATGCTCCTTTTAAGCATCTTTAATGTTTTTGTTTCATGATGCTTGGTCTACTGAAAGTTCTTGTTCTTCTTTGCTGATGGATCTAAAAATGGAGGTTAACTGATAATGTAGCAAAGGATCAACCATGAACCCTAGTTGAAAGACAAAAGTAAAACTGATGCAAAGTGTTTGCTGTTAATTATATAAAGCAATCTTTGGGGACTTTTTGGGTCTTTTCTTATTGTGTTAGTATATCTTAATATTTCAAATCTTTAATCAAACAAAAAAACTTGAATAATTTACTGGATTCGTGGCATTTCAAGCCAAACTAACAGTGCCAATGTGCTATCTCTTGGTTTGTGATTCAGCCAAGTGACTAGTTCCACATCACCCACAACCCCGTCAACAACAACAGGCACACCCAGCACCACCTCGACCACCACCGGCTCGACCTTTGGTCCCAGCAGTAGCATTAATCCAACTGGAAGCTCAAGCCCCAGTTACCATGCCAGCACTATGCTTCTAGCTGTAACAACCCTGGTCTCAGGGTCACTGCTTTTCTTAAGGTAATGCCATTTCAGTAATGAAGGTAGATAGTGATGGTAGGGATTGGTTGGAGTTGGAATTGGATGAGGTTTTTGGGATTTTACTTGGTGGGTTGGAAGAAAGAATCATCCTAGATGTTTGGTGGTTTGCTTTTTTTTCTCTGTGATGTGATGAAACAGGTAGGGATTTGATTCCTTTTGAGTGGCTCTTGAGTGAGTCTTGTATTTAGATTCCTCCGTCCTTTTTCACTTTCTTTGATGTACATCATCTAGCTAGACATTTGGGTACGACAGTAGTTCTACCTCTTTTGTTTTCAAGATTATTTTTTAGTGAGAAATTTGTTGTATTTTTGTTTTTCCGGTCCAAGTTATGTTAATGAGACAAGTTTCCAAGTTACTGGTTCTTCTGAAAAGGGTTTCTTTTGCAAAATGAGTGATTCAGATGAAGAATCATTTTGCTTTTAAGGCCTGCATTGCTACAGGAATGAATATCTGTCACAAATGCCACAATCCATCATATGTTTATACTTCATGGTTAGTGTTTTTAACATATAGAGCCTTAAATTGCGGATTAAATACGATGAATGAGGTGAGACGCTACGTACGGACTAAGATGAAAGATGGCCGTGGAAGATGAAACCTGTACGTAAGATGAGTGATTGCACTATGTTACATGAGTTCATCTGCCCAGTTTCATACCATAGTGGGACCTAAGTGGTCTGAGTTATCACATGACTATGACTTGGCCATGTTTCAGTAACTACAGTGTCAGTGTTTTTTTTTATTTCTTTATTTTTCTTAAAAAAATAACAGTGCTTGACACACCTCAACCCCAACAGTCTCAAAAGACCTCCATTTTGACAGCACATAATCAAGAGTCCAGATTCAGTATCCACAGCTTGCAGTTGAAGAAACAGACAAACAACCTCACATGATCTAAAGAAAAGGCCATTTTTTATTGGGAAATTTACATAAAATCACCCGTTAAAGAATTTTTTGTCAGAATATTCATAAAATGAAAAATAATTATAAAAGTGTTCAACGTTTGAAAGTATTTGTCAAAATGTTCAAAGGTGTCAGGGGCGACAGAAAACCGCGGTTTTCTTTGGAATCTATGAGCTGTCATTGGCAGATTAAAAAAAAAAGATAAGGGTAAACCGCGGTTTCAAACCGCGGTTCTACCTTTTTTTATTTTTTTTAAATGAAAATGCATAAACCGCGTGCTCAAACCGCGGTTTATGTCTGTATTTGGAATCTTGCAGATGAAACGCGGGTCTAACTCACGGTTTTTGTTATAATTATCGTCAAAGATTCCCGAGCCTGGAACCCTAGACTGAAACCCTAATGTAAAACGCGGCCTAAATTCGCGTTTCTTGTTAAATATCAATCTTCAACTCTCACGCTATTGGTGTATTCGCTTCATTAATTCTCATATTCTTCTTCAGCTCCACCATATTCTACTTCACTCATCTATGGTTTCTTTCCACCTTCCGTAAGCATATTAGTACTATCATAGAAGCATATCAAGAGTTTGAAGAAGTTTATTAAAGGTTAGTTCATACAAATCATCACTTTTTTATTTTTATAAGTATTCTATGTTGGTTTAATGAGTATTACTATGTTCTCATGGTGTTAAAGAAAATTTCTAATTTTCTAGTTGTTAGCCTGATCTGAACAATATTTGTAGCATTGATGTGCAAGAGAAAGTGTAGTAGTGTTGGTTTAGTAATGCTATGATCTAGCAAGTATAATTGGTTATTACCTTCAATGAAAATAGATGATTAGCAAAAATTGAGTAAAATATCTAAATTTTAGAAGTGGTGGTGGTAATTAATTAATTATGTAAATATTGATATACCCCTAAATTAGTTATAATGTGGTAAAGAAAATGATGAAAACTAACTTCTTGTGGTTGGTAGTACAGGATGGATGACCACTACAATTCATCTCATGAGGAGGAGATAGATGATATTCATGTCGATTCACTTGGGGTCGATCATGAAGATGACTTGGATCAATATGAGGAAGATGATGATGATGCTAGGGAGGCAGCACTTATAGCTGAGGCCACAAATCCAAATTGGAATATTGTCGAACAACTTGACCCTACGATAATTACCTCTTGGCAAGCGTTGAACACATATGCGCAAGATGTGGAAGGAAGAAGATTTTATCGTGATCAACTCTTTGATTCTTTGGATGAATTGAAATTTCACCTGACGGAGTATTCTGTGCAGCTGAGGAAACAATATCGGACAATGAAGGCTACTCCAGATTGGTATACTGTTGTCTGCGATAGGAAGGATAGTTGCGGGTGCACATGGCGATTGTCAGATCGTCGAGTAGACCGAACTCCTGGAATGTGGAGAGTTGTGAGTTATACTGGTCCCCATGCACAAAACTGTGTTGGAGAACTGATGCAGTTGGATAATCGCAATATCACTTCAAACTTCATTAGGGGTGAGATTCTGGGGTTTATCCGCAAAGATTCTGACACAAAGCCAAGTTTCATCATTAAGCATCTCCAAAAAAGGTATGGTGTATGTGTCTCATATACAAAGGCTTGGAAGGCGAAGCAGAAGGCGATTGCTGGGATTTACGGTGATTGGGAGGAGTCTTACACCGAGTTGCCTAGGTTCATGGCAGCCCTTCAAGCCTTAAACCTAGGGACAGTTGTTGAATGGAGCAATGTCGACACTCCAAACCCAAATGAAAAGTTTCTTGGTCGCGTGTTTTGGGCTTTTGCCCCATGCATTGCTGGGTTTGAGTATTGTCGTCCTTTGATTAGTATTGATGGCACCCACCTATACGGAAAGTACAAGCATACATTACTAATGGCAGTGGGTGTTGATGCTAACAACCAGATATTTCCCTTAGCTTTTGCTATTGTGGAGAGCAAAAATGATGATAGTTGGGCTTGGTTCATGGATTGTATTGGATGACACGTGACACAAAGGGTGGGTTTATGTGTGATTTCAGACAGACATACAGGCATTATGAAGACAATGGAAGAGTTGGATAGATGGAGAGAGCCCAACGCTCATCATAGGATATGCATCCGACATCTTAAATCAAATATGAATGCTGCATTCCATGACAAAAATGTTAAAGACATGGTAGGATGGACTGCATATCAACACGAAGCTCGTGGCTTTGAGAAGGGATGTCGTGCCATCCAGCAGATGAACAGTGATGCTTGGGAGTACTTAGCCGCAATTGAGCCACGCATGTGGGCATTGGCACATGATGGGGGTGTGAGATATGGTGTCATGACAACAAATTTATCGGAGGTTTTTAATGATGTGCTTAAGGGCGGTAGATGTCTTCCGATCACATCGCTTGTCAGGCAAACAATTTAATTCAATTCTGTTAAGGTACGAGGCAACTAATTCAAGTTTAATTCAATTATGTAAAGCTAGGAGGCAACTAATTCAAATTTAATTCAATTCTGTTAAGGTACGAGGCAACTAATTCAAGTTTAATTCAATTCTGTTAAGCTAGGAGGCAACTAATTCAAATTTAATTCAATTCTCTTAAGCTAGGAGGCTACTAATTCAAGTTTAATTCAATTTTGTTAAGCTAGAAGGCAACTAATTCAAATTTAATTCAATTCTATTAAGCTAGGAGGCAACTAATTCAAGTTTAATTCAATTCTGTTAAGCTAGGAGGCAACTAATTCAAATTTAATTCAATTCTGTTAAGCTAGGAGGCAACTAATTCAAATTTAATTCAATTCTGTTAAGCTAGGAGGCAACTAATTCAAGTTTAATTCAATTCTGTTAAGCTAGGAGGTAACTAATTCAAGTTTAATTCAATTTTGTTAAGCTAGGAGACAACTAATTCAAATTTAATTCAATTCTGTTAAGCTATGAGGCAACTAATTCAAGTTTAATTCAATTCTGTTAAGCTAGGAGACAACTAATTCAAATTTAATTCAATTCTGTTAAGCTAGGAGGCAACTAATTCAAGTTTAATTCAATTCTGTTAAGCTAGGAGGCAACTAATTCAAGTTTAATTCAATTCTGTTAAGCTAGGAGGCAACTAATTCAAGTTTAATTCAATTGTGTTAAGCTAGGAGGCAACTAATTCAAGTTTAATTCAATTCTGTTAAGCTAGGAGGCAACTAATTCAAGTTTAATTCAATTCTGTTAAGCTAGGAGGCAACTAATTCAAGTTTAATTTAATTTTGTTAAGCTAGGAGTCAACTAATTCAAATTTAATTAAATTATGTTAAGCTAGGAGGCAACTAATTCAAGTTTAATTCAATTCTGTTAAGTTAGGAGGCAACTAATTCAAGTTTAATTCAATTCTGTTAAGCGAGGAGGCAACTAATTCTAGTTCAATTCAATTCTGTTAAGCTAGGAGGCAACTAATTCAAGTTTAATTCAATTCTGTTAAGCTAGGAGGCAACTAATTCAAGTTTAATTCAATTCTGTTAAGCTAGGAGGCAACTAATTCAAATTTAATTCAATTCTGTTAAGCTAGGAGACAACTAATTCAAATTTAATTCAATTCTGTTAAGCTAGGAGGCAACTAATTCAAGTTTAATTCAATTCTGTTAAGCGAGGAGGCAACTAATTCAAGTTTAATTCAATTCTGTTAAGCTAGGAGGCAACTAATTCAAGTTTAATTCAATTCTGTTAAGCTAGGAGACAACTAATTCAAGTTTAATTCAATTTTGTTAAGCTAGGAGGCAACTAATTCAAGTTTAATTCAATTCTGTTAAACTAGGAGGCCAAGTAATGTAAATTGAGTTGGGAGACAATGACTTCAAATTATGTTACCCAAGATTGCATGTCTAACCTGATCCTCGCGTTGTCGGTCCAATGCATCTCGATAATACTTCAGAGACCTATGTGTCGTTCCGTATGAATACGAACAATGTAGCCATCTCATTGCAAGAGAATCTTCTCCATCTACAAAGTGCACGCCAAATGGAGGAGGCTGAGAGCCTTGACCTTTCTTCTTTCGAGACTCTTGTCTCTTCGCCCTTCGAAGTTCATTTTTATCGCCCCCGGTGTTCACGTAGATACATTTTGGTCGTCCTATTGAGATGCGCTCCCAAGCCCATAACTACATAATGAAAGAGAGCGTTGTATACAAAAATTGAATCACCAATTTAACTTTGATTCTTATCAATAATTTAATAAATTCATTTAGCCCTTTAGCTTTGCATCGTATGAATAAATTGAATCAACTATCGACATTCAGTTACCTGCAATAATATGATGGGCCCCACAACCTCTGCCTTCTCCCGATGCATCGCTCTACAGAGTTGGCGATATAAGAATGCAAGCGTAGCACTTCCCCAACTGTATTGGCCAGCTGCCTCTAAATCTGCCAAAAGTGGAAGGTAGATTAACTGCACTTCTCCGCCACTAGTATCAGCAAATGTGACACTAGCCATTAGCAACAGAATGTATGCCCTAGCTTGACACTGAAATGTGGCTTCGTCAGCATCATCTTGTAAAGGGACAATTAGCTGTCGTAACCATGACATTTTCACCGATGATCCACGAATACAATTTTCCGGTGGAGTGGCCCCGAGCAATGTTTGAGCGACAAAAGCCCAACTATGACATGCAGTGCCAGTCACTGCAAGACCGTCCACTCGAAGCCCAAGCAGAACCGACACATCTTGTAGTGTGATTGATGCCTCCCCAACAGTCAAGTGAAATGTGTGTGTCTCAGGCCTCCATCTCTCCACTAAAGCGGTCACAAGTTCGTGATCAATCTCAAACGTAGATCCTAACCGATAGATACCGTAAAAACCTGCCGCCTTTATGTAATGTAGGACTCTCGGGTGTGCGATCAAATCTCTGCCAAACTTTCGTAAGTGCATCCTGTGCTGGATCACCCCATCAGTCTACACATATATAAAGTATGCATGTTATATGTCGATAATATTATGTCAACCAATACATAATTTTCATTCACAATAAATCCTTACATATTCAACGCGGTTCCACACGTCAGTCGACCTATGGAGATGTTGTCGGTGAAGCACGTCACTCACTAACGGCCCCAGATTCAACTGCATTTCCATTTGCCTAATCTAAACACATAAAATTTCAACATGAAATATATCCTTAAGATTGAATAGTTCTATCAATTGATATATTCATTATTCTAACACTATCTAGCTAACTAGTAAATAATGTTTATCTATATTATTTTATGCTATTCCATTATCATATAGTGTTATGTCTATATTAATTTGATCTAAAATAGCATCATGCAATTACAAATTAACGAATTATATAACTACACATACTTATAAATTTACATTATAATATCATTCCCATACATCATTCATATAATATAAATTTTCATTCCCACACTCCATTCTTACTATATAATATTATACCATAAAAAATTAAATATTTATAAAATAATCAAGTTTTATATATACCATAATTTTTAATTCTATATGATACTATTATCTAATCATACATTAATCTACTTTCACATACACACTATTAGAGCCAAATTAGTATTATAATATACAAAAAAATTGCATAAACAACCAAATATTAAAGCACTAACCACAATAAGTGATGGCAGCGGGATTTATAAGACAAATGAGTTGGGATAGGTTATGAAGCAAATAAGATGATGAGATGGAGATGAATAAGAGGTATTAGGGTGGGATGAAACGCTAAAACACCATCACCGCCGAGAGGAAGAAGCCATGAACGGCTGCAGCTTCAGGTTGAAGAGGATGAAATGGGGGAAGACGGGTAGGGTTTTGTTTTAATGGGTATACAAAGCAAAACCGCGGCTTGAAAACGCGATTTTATAAATGAAAACCGCAACCCCAAACTGCGTCTCATTTAATGCACATGTTGACCAGCAACTGCCACATAAACCACGGTTTGAGCACGCGGTTTATGCATTTTCATTTAAAAAAAAATAAAAAAAAGGTAGAACCGCGGTTTACCCTTATCTTTTTTTTTAATCTGCCAATGACAGCTCATAGATTCCAAAGAAAACCGCGGTTTGAAACCGCGGTTTTCTGTCGCCCCTGACACCTTTGAACATTTTGACAAATACTTTCAAACGTTGAACCCTTTTATAATTATTTTTCATTTTATGAATATTCTGACTAAAAATTCCCCGTTAAATATATAGATATTTACACTAACCATTCGTTAAATACAAAATTACACAAAACTACCCATTAAATGGTTTTTGTTTTCAAATCACCATCCGTTGTCTATTTCTATTAGGATTTTATCAAATATATATGATGCTATAATATATTAAGCTTTATATTTAAATTAAAATATCAAATAGTTTTAAAAATATATTTTACTAAATTTAAAAAAAAATTAAAAAAAACTTGATGTATATATGAACAAATTTGTTCTATTTTATTCCTAAAAATGTTTATACATTTTATAGGCTTCTTTTTAATCAAAATTAAAATAAGTTTATAAGTCATTAGCATTGTTTAAATTTAATAATATTTTTTATTCTAATAATTAATGTCTCATTTTCTTTCATATTTGTAAACACCTACGCTATATACTAAAAGTAAAAAAAATCTAAATATTTTTTAAAAATATTTTCCATGCTCAAAATTATTTTTTATTACAATTATTTTTATTAAAGTTTTCTTGAAGTTTTAAATAAAATTAAATAATACTTTTCACATTTAGAATCTCCACCCTCCAAATAAATATAGAATTTAAAATTTTTACACTCTTTTTGTGCCTAATATATTAATATAATTTTTATCCCTACCATAAATATAATTTAAATATATTTAAGTTTAAATTTGAAGTATAAAATATTAAAATATACTATATTTAATGGAATTCTAATAAAAATATGTAGTGTGCGATGATTTGATAACAAAACCATTTAATGGGTGATTATCTGTAATTTTTCATTTAACGGGTGGGGTGGTTAAGTGTAAAAGATTATATTTAACTTGTGATTTTCTATAACTTTTCCTTTTTTATTTCGGGTTTGATGGTCTACATGAAGGATCTGGGAGTGGGAGGTTTCACCTCCACCAACCCACCAGAGAAAAGTGTGTTCAAATCCAGTTTCTTTCAAATTCAGTTTGACAATAAAAAGATATAGGGGAATTAGTAGTAAGGTCATGTTTATGAAGGATGTTAGGGATACAAATAATACTAAGAGCTCGTTTGTTTAGAGGAGGGGAAAGGAAAGAAAAGAAATCATTTTAAGAGAAGGGAAAGGAAAGGGAAAGGAAAGGGAAAGGGAAGAGGTTAATTTGAAATTTTGTTTGGTTAATTTAAGAAAGGAATTATTGTTTTTCTCGTTCAAGTAGGAAGTTGAGTTCTCCTGTAACTACATACAAGCCAACCAATACATCTTGAATTACATAAACATATACAATTGTTGAACTGAACAACACCTCAATATTTAAGTATGATTCAACATTTTTTGCTTCAAGTTCTCTAGAGTCAATACTTGACTATCCCATAAAAAATAGCCCCCTTAATTAATAGGGGTAAGACGTCATAAATGGGTCACCCAATGCAAAAGTCATACTTGAAACCCGATACCGAACCATCGCGATCGAAAACACCATGCCTTACGAATCCACGGACCCCCTCTCCCAAGTAAAGACTCTCTAAGTTACACAACGATCGCGATTAAGATCTTGGATAAACGTCTACATATCAAATACGCTAAGCAAGTAAAGACTCTACACCATCTAACCCCTCCAGAAAAGAGCAAGCAACTCGCTGGTTAAGCACCTCTCCGCTAATATCGCCACATATAACAACCTAAAATCTCTCGCATTAGGGCATGGGTTACACGTGTCCCCTATCAAAACGACGAGGTCGCCAACCAGCTACTCGCTTGATAACACTATAAATACCCCCTTAATAACCACAAGAAAGGGATCCGAAAAAGAGGAAGAAAGACAAGAGCTCTGCAATCCTCCCTGAGATAAACCCCTCAGAGCTTAATTGCATACAAACATCCTCTAAAGACGACGATTGAACAGTGACTACTTAAACGCGAGCAAATTTAATCACAAGGATTATCCTATCATCAAAACGCCGACGTATTGTGAGAAGCTTAATTGCATACAAACATCCTCCCCTGGGGGCGTTGTAGGTAATTAAGGACATTTGTCGTCACCTTGAGGTAATAAGCATAAGTGAATTTATAAAAACGTTTCATTGGCCCCGTCTGTGGAAACATTTCACGATGAGAGGTTCCTTGTATAAATACACTTTGTTTTTCCTACGCATTTTTCAAATCTTTAAAATCTATAGCTTTCTGTCCCTCGCGGGAATACCTGTTTTACTCCCAGCTGTAACACTTCGCACGAAGACATGAACTTCACACTATTCGGGGAAGAATTCGGGGAGCAACACCACGATGAAGGATGTAACAACGGACTGAACCTCAATAACCCTCCCGATGAGGAAGATTGCGCCCCAAAAGGCGAAAACATCCCTCAGCAACCACTCTGGAATACCGTCCCAGTACCCCCGTTTGGGCAATATGGGGCATGGGGAGGAGTCCCTCTGTACCAATACTTCACGGGTGGCTACCCTCCAAATCCTTTATACGGGCAGCCCGCGAACATGGTTCCCCCCTCAGTATGATCCCTATGGCTACTACCAACCGTAAGGTCTGGCTCGCGTTCCAATTAATCTGTTCGCCGATCCGATCGAGAATTCGCCAAATCTAGACTTAGATCGCAATGATGATAATGTTGATAAAAGAGCCCGAGACAATTGCACTATGGACATCTCTTCAAGGTCCAATTCATCGGGAGCGCCTAGCCCGATTCACAAGGATGAACCTGCGTTCCCTTACGCTTTATGCACATCTATTCGTGAGACGCCTGTGCCAAAAAGATGGAGAGATGTATCCATCACAAAGTACACCGGGAATTCTGATCCCAACGATCACATGAACCAATTCACAACGTCAATGAGAATGAACGAGAACAATGACGCTATTTTTTGTCGGTCATTCCCATCCACCCTGAGCGGGGTGGCCTTAACCTGGTTCACCAACCTGTCCCGATCGTCCATAAGCAGTTTCGCTCAACTATCCAACGTCTTTGTAGCTCATTTTGGCAGTGCTTGCACGCGGAAACGTACCATGCTGGATCTAAATTCCATCAAGAAGGATTCATCCGAATCTTTGGGGTGCTTCTTCAGTAGATTCACCACCATGGTCGTACAAATCCCAAAATTTAATGAAGAGTCTGCAAGTACCATCTTAATGGGCAACCTTGTCGAGAGCGACTTCAAAACTTACTTATTCAGAAAGGAGCCCTACAACTATGACAAGTTGCGATCTCATGTGATACGTAGCAATTGGCTAAACCGGCCAATTGCTAAAATAAATTAATTAATCTTGCACTAATTAAAACCCATGAAACCACTTGAGCTCTCGTTGATGTTACTCCCAGCGCCGAGGTTTACTTCGATTCAAATTGCCGGTGTTGACTTGCGAAGTCGGACCTTTAATTGGAATTGAGCGGAAGCAATTGCCGAATTGCCTAATTAGCAAATGCTAATTAATTACTTCAAACCGCCGGTCGAATTGCACCTCACTCAGGTTGACTTTTTTCAATTCCAATATTGAAATACGGAGGCAGGGCATTTCATATTTTTGTTGGTGAAGCAAAGGACTTTGCTTGATGATTTCTTGGAAGGTTTCGATGGAAAATCCAGATGTGAGAAAAGAGAACGTAGAAAATGAAGACGAGATGAAGGACGTGAGAAATCTAGGGTTGACGAAGAGAAAGAGCTTAGCCAAGTGCTTCTCTTTTAATTTCAGCCTGTCTCTCTAAATGACAAATTACAACTTAAATAGAGAAAGGATACTTAGATGAGTTGGCCTCCTATGCAAAGGAGGAAACCCTAATCCAACTCATCTTTATCTATCTAATAATAAAACATAATAATAGATATTCCTAAGATAATTCCTACCCTAATTTATCTATTTAAAATAAATAAAGATAAAGGTAGATAATGTCTTACTTGATGAGCAAGGAGATAAATATCTTCTCACCTTTTATTTATCTAACTAATACTATAAATAGATAAGATAGATAAAAATAGAAAGTCTAGTAAATGAGGCAAAACCGGCCAGCCCTAGAGAACTCTCGGTGCCGATCCCAGGACCCTTGACGTAGACCCTTCAACAAGATTGAATCCATGGTGGCGCCTTCTTCTTTCTCGGGATGATCGGGTCCTCGAACCGCCTTGGCCCACAGAGGGCCAATCTTGATGGCATCATTCTCCCCCACTTAGCTTCGATTCGTCCTCGAATTGACTCGTTGTAGGGCACTAGGGGAGCAGCAGCCTTGTCTTGAACAAAAAGAGGATTATAATGGGCAACTACCAGCAGATTTTGAGGTCGAGAAACCTCAAAAACAATAGCGTCCATGATGGCCTTGGAGCAATCAACATCAATGATCTGAATTGGCTCCTCGGCCACACTTTTCTCAACATCAACGACCTCCTCCTTAGACTCAACATCAGCGAAGACAACCTCATGAACATCGACGGACACGTTAAGCACATCCTGCGCAGAATTGCTGCCTACTTGCAGATCAGATTCGGAGGCCTTCCCGGGAGAGTCTGATTGCGTATGACCCACCGTTGGATAGATCTCGAAGTTATCTACGCAGAGAATCTGAGATGAGGCAATTCCGAGTTCGGAATCAACGGGAATCTGCAAAACAAAATCATCACACTGATCTGCAGGGACGCTGCTGATGCTGCTGTTGAAGCCGCGGGCGCGGCCAAGGGGGCAGCGGGCGCGGCCTTTTAGCCGTGTGATTTCCGCAAACAGTCTCTCCTCCTCCCGTCGTCGTTCTTCCTCAGCCTCTTGTTGTTGGAGAAACCAAATCTGTCGACGACGTTGAAGTTGTTGTTGACGTCTCCTTTCCTCATCGATCTCCGCTTGCCGTTGAAGCCAAAGGCGACGCCTTTGAGCCTCCCTTTGTCGCTGCCAATACCTCAAGAGTTCGGGGTCATCATCCCCATCTCCCCATATCTCCCAAGTCATCAAATTAGCAGGACAATCATATCAAGATCAAAGAGAATACGCACAAACCTTGGCTCTGAATACCAGTTGATGTATAGCAATTGGCTAGGCGGACCAATTGCTAAAAGAAAAGCTTGATCGCGTGCTAATTCCCCCAGGAGGATCTTGATGAAGCCGGATTTTAAACTTCTTGAGAGATCTCGGTCGAATCTTGATTGATCTTTGTAATAAAAAATTGAATTGGTTGTTGAATGGTGATGAACGTGAGAAAGAAAGAACGTAGAAGATGAAGAGCGATTAGGGTTGACGAAGAGAAAACACTTAGCCAAGTGCTTCTCTTTTAATTTCAACCTGTCTTTCTAAATGACAAATTACAACTTAAATAGAGAAAGGATGCTTAGATGAGTTGGCCTCCTATGCAAAGGAGGAAACCCTAATCCAACTCATCTTTATCTATCTAATAATAAAACATAATAATAGATATTCCTAAGATAATTCCTACCCTAATTTATCTATTTAAAATAAATAAAGATAAAGGTAGATAATGTCTTACTTGATGAGCAAGGAGATAAATATCTCATCACCTTTTATTTATCTAACTAATACTATAAATTGATAAGATAGATAAAAATAGAAAGTCTAGTAAATGAGGCAAAACCGGCCAGCCCTAGAGAACTCTCGGTGCCGATCCCAGGACCCTTGACGTAGACCCTTCAACAAGATTGAATCCATGGTGGCGCCTTCTTCTTTCTCGGGATGATTGGGTCCTCGAACCGCCTTGGCCCACAAAGGGCCAATCTTGATGGCATCATCATGACCCTGCAAATCTACGCCATGGAAGCCGCGGGGTCAAGCTCGCGATCAAATGAAACAAAGACCTCTCTGTTCCATAAAATAAACAGCAAGTTCCGCGAAAGGGGAGGTCGGGATACTCAGCAGCATAATAATCCTCGCTCGCAAATCCCCGTCGCTCCTCAGCAGGCCCCTCATAGCAAAGTCCAGTACAACCAATTGGCGGGTCCAAACCCACCCACTACCCCGACTAACATAATGATGGCGCACCCCGCAGATGGTACACCCTCCTTCTTAGCAAAATGTTCCCTTGCAAATTTACGCGCCACCTACACATCAAAATCAACCCATCGCGCTGCCTCAACAGTACAACCCACCATACGTCTCAAGAGGAAGGGGAAGAGGTAGGTACCCACGGGGTCGAAGAGGAAGAAACGGAAACAGGGGAGGCGGATATAGGCCCCTACCCAGGGATATTCAAAATGCGTCAGAAGTAAGATCATCACAAACAAAGCCTCACATTCCAACCGGGATGACCAAAACCCGCCTCCCCCCGATGGGTGCATCAATACCATCACGGGCGGGCCTTCCTCTTTCATGACCAGCAACCAAGAAAGGAAGAATTATGAGAGCGAAGCGAGACAGCATCCATCAGAGTCTAGCATCAAACACGCCTCTGGAAAACATGCAGTACTGAATTTTTGTTTTTCTGATGCTTGCGATCTCAGGATGCCACATTCGGATCCTGTGGTCATCCATATGCAGCTCGGGATGAAGAAAGTCAAACGCGTCCAAATCGACATCGGGTCTTCATTGTACGTCTTATACTGAAACGCTTTCGAATATCTGGGCATCGCAGAAAGCGCTTTACGTTGCTACTCAGGAAAACTCATCTCCTTCTCATGGGAAGAGGTCGAGGTAATCGGAACCATTGAGCTTGCCCTGACCTTAGGAACTCATCCTGGCCGGAGAACCTACATGGTAGAATTCACAGTGGTTCACCTACCATCCATCTACAATGCCATAGAGAGAGAGAGAGAATAAAGAAAAGGAAAAAGAAATAAAATATAAGAGTGGAGAATGTGCGTCGATTTCAAAGATCTAAACAAAGCGTGCCCCAAGGACAGCTCCCCCTCCCTTGCATTGACGAATTAGTAGATAACACCGCGGGTCATGCTACACTAAGCTTCCTCGATGCTTATTCAGGATACAACCAGATCAAAACGAGTCCACGCGATGAGAAAAGCACAACTTTCATCACCAAGCAGGGCACCTTTTGCTACAAAGTAACGCCCTCCGGGTTAAAGAACGCTGGCGCCACATTCCAGCGAATGATCGAAAAAGTTTTCGGACCTCAAATCAGAAGAAACATCGCGGTCTATGTTGATGACATCGTGATCAAAAGTCTGACCAAGGAAAGTCATCCGACTGACCTCCAGAAGACCATCGACGCTCTCAGACTAAATCGTGTCTGCTTGAACCCAGAAAAATGCGTGTTTGGGGTTGATTCAGGAAAATTCTTAGGTTTCATGATTAGCCACAGAGGCATCGATGTCAACCCTTCAAAAGTACAAACGATACTCGATATGGCCCCCCTAACACATTGAAAGATATTCAGAGGCTCAACGGATCCATCAACTATTTAAGCCGTTTTGCTCGCGATTAGCAGATCATTCTCTACCTTTCTTTGAACAACTAAAGAAAAAAGGTCCTGTGGAATGGAGTTCTACATTGGACAAGTCTTTCAAAAGCATGAAAAAGTACCTTGCAACGCTCCCTACTCTTCATTATCCTCGAGAGCATGAAATACTGCAACTTTATCTCATTTTTGGATCAACTACCATCAACATTGTTCTCACAAGGGAATCCAAATTCCCTATTTACTTCGCTAGTAGAGTTCTACAACATGCGGAGTCCAGATACACCCCCATCGAGAAAATGGCTTTGTCCGTTATCTTCGCAACAAGACGATTGAGACCCTACTTTCAAGCTCACACTATCGAAGTTCTTTCCGATCTGCTCCTATACCAAATCCTTCACTCACCATCACTCTCTGGTAGGATGGTAAAGTGGGCAGTAGAATTATCAGAGTTCGATGTCCATTTCAAACCTCGAAAATCTCACCTGGCCCAAGCACTAGCTGATTTTGTAGTAGAACCAACCTTCACAGAATCACAAGATCGCGAATAAGAAGATTGGGTCATTAATGTTGATGGCTCGGTATCTGTCGGATGTGGAGCAGGGGTAACAATCTCAAGTCCGAGTAGCGAAATCACTTACTTATGTTTTCAACTCCTCTTCGAAGCAACCGACAATGAAGCAGAGTACGAAGCATTGATTGCAGGAATTGAAAAAGCACTGATCAACGACGCTCGTTAAGATTAAATCTTTACAGATTCAGAGGTAGTTGCTCACCAAGTCAAAGAAGAATATGAAGAAAAAACGGGGATGCTACCCGAATATCTTACTCGCGTACAAACACTTACGGCAGCATTCGGTCGCTGTTCCATTTCTTCTATCCCCCGTGAACAGAATGAACGTGTCGATATATTGGCCAGAATAGGAGCAACCTTGCCCCTTGATTTAAGCGATCGCATGGTGATTAAATGAAAAAACGCTCGGGGGATCCACAAAGGTGTCTTCAAGGTATCCCACTAGGACTGGCAAGAACCTTTCTTGGAATCAATCAACAATGGGCCTATCGAAGGAGCCTGTAGGCAAGAACAACAAAGCATCAGAAAACAAGCTTCCCGTTTTAGAGTCAGAGATGGACGTTTGTACAAAAGAGGTTTCTACCTCCCTAACTTCCTCTGTTTCTCCGATCAAGAAGGTCGTACCCTTATCCAAGAATTACATGTAGGCATTTGCAAAAATCATCAAGGATGGAGAGCAATCGCTGCTAAAATCACGCGATTAGGGTATTACTGGCCCAGCCTCAAGGCCGACGCTGAAATGGTTATTCATATATGCGACCCCTATCAACGACATACCTCCCTCAAGCATCAACCTCCTCACCCACTCAAGTGCATATCTGCACCATATCCATTCGCGATGTGGGAAATGGACATTCTTGGGCCATTCCCTCGAGTGCCGGGTCAACTACGTTTCATCCTTGTAATAGTGGATTACATCACCAAATGGGTAGAGGCTGAGCCCATGGCCACAATAACCGCTGAAAAACTACGCAAATTTCTCTGGAAAAATATGATATGTCGTTTTGGAGTTCTACAAGCTATCATTACTGATCATGGGCCACAGTTCGACTGCGAAACCATCCGAGATTTTTGCACCAGACTCCATATAGAACTTCATTTCTCATCTGTAGCATACCCCAGTCTAATGGTCAAGACAAAACCACAAATCGCCAGATTCTGAATGCACTCGAGAAAAGATTAGGAATCGCAAAGGGAGAATGGGCAGAGATCTTGCCTTTATTTCTCTAGACCTATAGAACCTCCGCTAAGAGCCCAATGAGAGAAACATCGTTCGTGATGAAATTTGGCGTAGACGAAATCATTCTAGTTGAATTGCTAGTCCTCTCAGCCCGAGCATATGATTTCAACAAAGACACCAACGATGAAGTGCTAGAGTTAGAACTCCATTTGTGAGAAGAAATAAGAGATACGGCTTGCCTTACAGCGAACGAGTATCAACGTCGACTTGCCAAAGGATATAACAAACGCGTATTTATATGACCATTACAGAAAGGTGATCTAGTCCTTCGCCAAGCCATAAAAGGAGAAAAACTCGAACCCAAGTGGGAAGGTCCTTACATCATCCACCAAGAAGTAGGAAGGGGATCCTTCAAGCTTCAGAATTCAGAAGGAGCTATCCGCGCAAAAGTATGGAATACCAAGAACCTCAAAGCATATTTTGCTTAAGTTTGTTTTTTGTATGTTGGAAACCTTATGGCTTAGGATTTTCCATGTATAGGAAATCTCAGGAATTCCGAATGGGTACACCTCTTCATGAATATAAATGAAAGTTTCAAACCCTATCTGACCACGCGTAACCATCAATAAATTTAGCAATCGCGTGTCTTTCGAACACGGATGTGCAAGTAAGTCTCTACGGAGAATAAAATTTAGCAATCGCGTGCACGTAGGCACGGATATGCATACAAGCCTCCATGGGAAATAAAATTTAGTAATCGCGTGCACTTTAGTCAAGGATATGCATACAAGCCTCTACGGAGAATAAAATTTAGCAATCGCGTGCACTTTAGGCACGAATATGCATACAAGCCTCCACGAAGAATAAAATTTAGCAATCGCATGCACTTTAGGCATGGATATGCATACAGACCTCTACGGAGAATAAATTTAGCAATCGCGTGCACTTTAGGCACGAATATGCATACAAGACTCTACGGAGAATAAAATTTAGCAATCGCGTGCACTTTAGGCACCGATATGCATACAAGACTCTACGGAGAATAAAATTTAGCAATCGTGTGCACTTTAGGCACGAATATGCATACAAGCCTCTACGGAGAATGAAATTTAGCAATCGCGTACACTTTAGGCATGAATATGCATACAAGCCTCCACGGAGAATAAAATTTAGCAATCGCGTGCACTTTAGGCACGGATATGCATACAAGCCTCTACGGAGAATAAAATTTAGCAATCGCGTACACTTTAGGCACGGATATACATACAAAACTCTACAAAGAATAAAATTTAGCAATCGCATGTCTTTCAAAAATGGATGTGCAAGCAAGCCTCTAAGGAGAACAAAACATGCAAATCACGTGTACTTAAAACACGAGTATACAAACAAACCTCCTAGAGGAATGAAAACAGATGACCCTATTTATAAGATAAAGAAGGATAAAACAAGCGTTGCGTCAGTACAAATGAAAAAACATACAGTACAATAACTTGACAACGGATAAAGCGCTAATCAACTATGGCCGATCCACAACTACTTTTATTCGTTACATAAAGTCGATCACCCATAAAAAGAACACTCTCGGCAGGCAAGTCACTCCTCTGCTTCCAAAACCATAATGTTAAAGCAATGACCTCCTTTATATTTAAAGATGGTCAGCGAAGCATCAGCACAAAGGCCACTTTCCATCGCAAAGTTATGCCACCCTTCTGTCAACCATTGTCGATTTTTGCTATCCTTGGACACCTTCACATGCAACTTTCTCCCGTTGGGAGATGTCAAGCAGACATGGTCTGTCACCACATTACCATACATTTTCCCAAAACAAGTCGGAAGAGGCTATCACAAAAACGCGAAGTACCAAAATATAAGACAAACAAATTAAGAACCATTACAGAATAAAAATTCACTAAAAATTACCAGGAAATGTAGTTTCTCCTCGATATCTATGGATCTGTAGAAGTATCGTGGACCCGAATATGAAGAAGCCATCTCTCACCACCAAAACAAAAAATAAAGCAAAGTATGAGATAAACCGTGCAGAAACATATTACATCCACACCTATATGTACCACAGGATAACGACGATAAAAAGAATTCGGTCAACTCTAACATTAATTACATGTACTGCACATGAAAGATAGCTAAAAAACGAACCTTCTTGAGACACCCTGCATGCAATACACGTGGAAGGAATCCAGTCAAACCACTGTAACCCTAACCACAACAGATAGCTCATCATGAGCCTGTTTGAACCCAACTTCAAGCTCGTGAATCCGACTCTCAACCTGCCCAGGAGCGACTTGTACTCAACATTTTTCTCTTTAAAACTCAAAGACTCAACTCGCGACAAGTCGAGTTGGCCCTTCACCACCTCAAGCTCTTTTTCAGACTTCTCTAAGGCCTCCTGCAAACTCTTGATAGTACCCTCTTGCATCTCTACATCCCTCAACTTCGCCATCAGGACTTGGAGCCTTTTGTTCTCGTTCTTCAAATCCTTCACGCGATCGCAATATTCCCTCGGCCGTTGAGTCACTTCTTCCCATTGAAGATTGCACTACGAGAACATAAAAACACGTGAAAATGGGTGATAGGCCAAAATGAAAAAAAAAGGAAAAAAAGGACCGTGACTGAACCAAAACAATAATAAACCAACATGCGAAGAAACTCACCCAGCCCCTAGTTTCTACCCTTTGTCCATCAATTCCTCATCCGCGAGATGATGAAGATAATCCCTCTCAACTGGATAACTTTTCGGAGGAAGAGACAACTTCCTATAATCAATAGCAGTAAATCTAGGCTGCCGATACAAGGACATAGCTATCCCCGATTTTATAATCGGCTCCTCTGCCAAAATCATACCAAGCGTTTTCTCTCCTGCTTTACTTTGCTTGGTTCTATGAACAAGGAGCTCTTCATCTCTAGACGAGCTCTGTTCTATGCCCACAACCGGTTGTGCGATTACCCCCTCCCCAGTAGGACAAGGATCGGTAAGAACCAAAGACAACGACTAGTCATCACCAGCACACGAAGCAGAAGCAACTGTAGGTTTTCACGTTTTCTTCCCCTTTCTCTCAAGGGCACCTGCGGGGAGTTTAGAAAGATCCAACATCCCTGCAAGAAAAAGAAATAGAAAATGCAGATCAGGATAAAGACTTTACCTTAAGAAAACTCAAAATATAGCATGCAAATCGCGATCAAACAGGAAAAGACTTGACACCCACCCCGGGGATGTGGAAGGCTAAGACCATCCATTTCTAAATGGACAAGAGTTATAACGTCCTTGTAACTACGTTTTCCCAAACTCCTCCCGTGATTAAAAGCAGATTTCCACTACTCAGTCGCGATAGTCTTGTTCTTGGGAGGAGCCAGGTAGTTACCAAGGGTAGTCTTAAAATTCAAAGATGCTCCCTATGGATCGCGAACAAGAAACCAATTTTTCCTCCATCCCGACTTACTTGACAACCTCTCTACTATATCTCCGTTAAGAGAAGCAAACACAAGTCTGTCACTACCATGTCGTAGAGATAAAAACGTGAAGAGATGATCCAACAACATTTTCAATTTGATGGCGGCACTTCGCATTGTGTACGCGGCCAAATACATCCAGACATTGAAAGAAAGCTGAGCAGGACACACTCGTATTTTCTCTAGAAATTTCACATAAAGTCTAGGCAACGGAAGACGGATGAGCAAGCTCTAGATGAGCAAGCTCCAAAATTGATCTCTCCCCTCTAGTTTCGGCCGAAGAAGGAGCCACCCTTTCCCCAAAAACCAAGGGAATGGGTTAAGGAGTAGAAGGGACAAAATTCCCACAAAAGCTACAGCTCACGGCCTCTTCGATCTTATAAGTAGGCACGCCGAAGTCCCCTGGTACCATGCAAACTTCCTTTTGTGTTTTCTCTACGCGAAGGGAACCTTCTTGTTTACCTTGACTATTTATGGAGTCAGACGTGTGATAATACTCCGGATCATCCCTTTACAGAGAACGCTAGATGGACCCAGCTAAAGAACTTCTCTTTGTTTCTTTCGACACTACAAGCTTTTTTCCTTTTCCTCCGTGAGAACTAACCGGGGGAGGAGGAGGATGAATGGAAGATACCATAGCTTCCGAGTCAATTTTTGTTGCTGAATCTTGAGTCTTTGAGGAGCTAACATCCTCATCTAAAGGTCCCACACTCCTATTTTGGTTATCGCTCTCTGACGACATCTCTATTTTGAAGAAAAAACCTCTAAGAAGCAAGCTCCCTGAAAAGACATGAGAAAGGAAAATCAACAAAGGGAAATAGTCTTTTCACATCACGATCAAATAAAAATGGCGCCAAAAACCCCTCATAGGGATCATGTTGGCACCCCATGCACCCCATTCAGGGACAATGAAAAGACTTTTTCCCCCAAAAAGATGACGGCCAAAAGTGCCTTTTCGCCTCCCTGAAACTTCCCCTTTCCGAGGTAGGAGACAAAAGGTTTTTAAGACAAAAAAGCACCCTTCAAATCCCTAGAAACCCTCACACCCATAGGAGAACCGCCGCCGTGACAACATAGTCTATGTTGTTAGGGTTAATCGAACAAAAAGAAGAAGCAGAAAAGGAAAATTCGCAACTAAAAAACCTTCATTCATGACATACAACTGCTTTATTTCCCACCAAGAAAGGCGGTTCCTCCCCGGAAAATACCACCCAGAACACCGCCACCAGGATGATCCCCTTTTCTCCCGAAAATGCTTAAGAAATGAGAAACCAGAAAAAGGAATGAAACCAAAAAGTAAGTACTGAAACCACTTACTTGATAGACGAGTAAGAGCAGAACACAGATGAACAGACTAACAAAGGAAAAGCCTCCGATGACCTCCGACAACACCTGTTTCCACTAAAATGTCGCTAAGTTTTTCTCTCCGAACTCTCTCTTCTCAGTTTCTCTGAAAACGCAAAGTGAAAAAGAAAAAGGGCAAAATCCTCATTTATAGGTCTATGTGGGATCGTACGACCGATCGTGTAAATGGGCCTCATAGATGTTGGTCCAACCCATAAGGCCCATTAAAGAACAGTTTCCTTTCTCAGCAGAAAAGGCATCTTTTTTTTTATCGAGACATGCTCGCGAGCTGGTATTGCACACGATCCAGTCCCGAGAAGATATGACGATGCCCTGAAAAATAGCCCCCTTAATTAATAGGGGTAAGACGTCATAATTGGGTCACCCAACCCAAAAGTCATACCTGAAACCCGATACCAAACCATCGCAATCGAAACCACCATGCCTTACGAATCCACAGACCCCCTCTCCCAAGTATAGACTGTCTAAGTTACACAACAATCGTGATTTAGATCTTAGATACACGTCTACATATCAAACGCTAAGCAAGTAAAGACTCTACAACATCTAACCCCTCCAGGAAAGAGCAATCAGCTAGCTCGTTAAGCACCTCTCCGCTAATAACGCCACGTATAACAACCTAAAATCTCTAGCATGAGGGCATGGGTTACACGTGTCCCCTATCAAAAGCACGAGGTCGCCAGCCAGTTACTCGCTTGATAACGCTATAAATACCCCCCTAAGAACCACAAGAAAGGGATCCGAAAAGGAGGAAGAAAGACAAGAGCTTTGCAATCCTCCCTGAGATAAAACCCTTGGAGCCGAGTTCCTGAAATCCTTGATCGAAAATGAACTTTTCTAGAACAACGCATCATCTGACAAACTTCCTCTAAAGACGACGATTAAACAGTGAATACTTAAACGCGAGCAAACTTAATCGCGAGGATTATCCTATCATCAAAACGTCGACGTACTGTGAGAAGCTTAATTGCATACAAACATCCTTCCCTCTGGGCTTCACATGCAATTAAGGACATTTGTCATCACCTTGAGGTAATAAGTATAGGTGAATTTCTAGAAACGTTTCAATACCAATAAAAGAAGTGTTAAGAATATACGTTGACCAGTCCCCCGTGCAAGGATGACGGATATAAAGAGCTTGAATTTTAAATAATATTTAAAATCGGATTTGGATATAATAATCGGTTGATTTCTAAAATTCGGATATTTCCACGCTCTCGTCCTCAATTTAAATAACCTTGGACTAAAAGCTTTTTAAAAAAAGGGGGTCCGACATAGTTTTGAAATTTTATGATTTTCGTTTCGTCTTTGCCCTCCAAGAGTTTAACACATCCTCGGGATTTCACATTATCCTTGTTTTGAGGATTAGCTCGAGTTAGGCGGAATACGGTCGAAAGAGAGGGATTCGGTTTTCGGGTTTTCGAATTTCGTGTTTCGAGATCACCCTCCTTGTTTTCCCTCCTTCTACCTTATATTGTTCTACCACTTGAGGACAAGAAATCTCAGCCAAATCCTTGACCAAGGCCGATCAAAATCAATCTTATCAATTCACCTTCTCTCTTTCCCCTTTGGGCTAGACACCCACATCCTTCTTTCCTTTTCTTTCACCATTGCACCCCCTCAAAATGGCAGGCCACCTCATATTTCTGTCCCTTTATCTCAAAAATCAGATCACCCACACCCCATTTCCACATTCCAAAAATCAGACTCTCTCACTCCCCTGCCAAAATACTCTCTTTTCTTCATCCAGCAGATTCCCTCCTCACTCCTACTTTCAAATCCATACCACCCTCAAACACACACCTCCTCACCTTCTTTAACAAGCCAAAACACTCCCCTACCATCCTCCTTTCCTGTTCAAGCAAGAAAGAGCTGGCTAGCGCTCGCTGAACGCCAAATCTAGAAGCTACATGGGCATTTCGTCGCGGCGAGTTTTGGGTCATCACCACGAGCAAGAGCCTAGTGCCTCTTCTGTTTATGTTTTCATGGTAATCGCCTTTGTTTCCCTCCTTCCTTAAATCCATTCTCTTATAAACTCCATAAAGGCACAACTTTACCCACTTCCTCACACTCCTAGGCCCAGAGGAAGCCACTTCAACTTTGGTGAAGCTTGGTCGAGCTCCATTTTTACTCCTTTTCCTTGTTTTTTGAAGGTAAGATTGGTTACCCTCGTTTCCTTTTGTTTTGGTCTTAAACCTTTGTAAAAGAGTACCTTTACTCATCCTCTACCCTTCCTAGGCTTGGTCAAATGCTTTTCTCATTGTTTGGAAGCTCGGAGATCCACCATTAAAGACCTTGAAGAAACTTCGGTAATCCCTCTTTCGCTCCACCCTCTGGTTCGCGTTTGAGTCTTTTCATGTTGGTTGAGGTCAAGGAAGGGTGTCGAAAAGAATGAGAGGGGTTATAGTAAGAAACGAGTGAGTTAGAATAAAAAACGAGCTCACAGTCTCTTGTTTTTCCGCAACGAACAGGAACTAGAAACCAGGATGAGGACGAAGCATTTCGCTGCCACAAAAAGCTATTTCGCCACGGAAAAATGAAACTTTCATAGTAGCGAGAGACTCCCCTTGCGAGAGTTGAAGGACTGAGTCTCGCCATGGCGAGCGACCATTTCGTCGCGGTGAAACTCAGGCCTGAGCTTTTGACCGAAGCTTGTTCTCTCCTATCCTTGGAACCTTGATTCGGTTGATGATTTAAACCCAGTTTGAGGATTGATTTCATGAGTGACTTAAAAATCATGACTTACCTTATAATATGCTTTGGTGATTTGAGATTTAAAATGATTTGCCACAATTTGGTTTAAGCTATTTCGTGCGAATCTATCTTCATGATATCTTACTTGAATTAATGGTTTTTCAACTGCTTCTTTTATTTGAAATAAAAATGCCCAAACCACTTTAACGCCTTAACTCTAAAATGAATTACTAGACTTCGCAATTTGAGTCTGACCTTGAACTTTGGTATTTAACGGAATGACCCTTTTGGACCTCAAACTTTCAAACTGTCTAACAGGACTCTTGGACCTTAATTGTCGGACTTTAACTGGAGTTGTTGAACCTTAACTACCGGACTTGAAATTGACTTGGAATTATGTCCTAACTGCTATCTTGAGACTGAGTTATGGGTGTGATGGAATTGAGAACCGGATGAGCCACTTCTTTAAATTGCTATGATATGAAATTGCTTAATGACTGATGATGATTTCTTCTATGCTTGCTTAATTATGTGTAGTAGTAGATGGGTCCTTCTATGCTTTAGACTTATGTTATTATTTTATTAAATATTAGGTGATATGTGACGTGCTTGGCTTGTCTACCTTGCTAGATATTACTTTTGTTGTTCTGCTATCCCAGGTAAGTTCCCTTGGGAGCTTACTCAGATTGGACTCTCATGCATGTAGTCATATGGTATACTAGGTGTTTGCATATGCATAAAAACATGATCATTAGTATCCTGCTTAGGTTGCACTAAATGATTGAGCATCTGTTTACTTTATGCATTTGGAAACAGAACGATCGTTATTTGTTAGTCATTAGAGTTTTACTAGGGTCATAGGACAGCTCGGTCCCATCAGATTGGTCCTGTTTGAGTCCTTGAGAGTGTGAGCATGGTTTACATCCTACCTCGGAGTAGGTGTGAATCCCAACCCTGACGTAGGTTGGGGCAATTCTATTCATATATATGTACTCCAACCTTGACATAGGTATGGATGATGTTGTTATATATATTCCGGTCCCGATTGAGGCACGGACATATCCCGTCTCGAATGAGGCATGGATTCACGAGAGATGGGGATATGCCGCTTGGCATTCTGTGTGGGCCCATTTACTGCATTTCCGTAATTTTATAAATTGTCAGCATGCCTTATGTGTTTAATTATCGCACTACATTAGAAGCATCTTTATTAGGTATAGTGTGTACTATGTGATCACAGTAGGGACCGAGTCTCACATGCGTATTTCGATCTGATTCCTTTCCCCCATTTTTTCTTAAGGTAGTTTAAAGATTTTTGAGTTCTCTATGCTTTGTGATGAGGATTTCCTTTTAGGGCGGACTAATGAAAGGATGACTGTGACACCATGACTTACACTTTAGATGTTTTCAAGCTTTCACTATCACCTCGTATTTTGGTTTTGACCAGCTCTGTCGTGGCACCTAGTATCTTGTATTTGGTTTTATCTCTTTGATGGTATTTTAACCCGTTTTGAGAGACCTAGAACTAGGATAGGTTATGGTCCCCAATGGACCTATCGCGAACTTAGGGTATGAAATCCCTCCTTTTAAACTTACACTTTGTTTTCAAACTCTCAATTCATACTTGAATTGCAAAATCTTAGTGAAGGTATCCGACCTTCGAAACGTAACTCAGGTTTAATAACATGGGCTATTACAACGGGTCTCTTGAAGGCATGCACATCTCTTTCCAACCCCTCTAGTGGAGCTCACACGTCAGATCCTCTCCGACCTTCTCCACCTCCACCGATGGAAGATCGACCACCGAGAAATCAAGCCTTCCAACCTCCTTCTCAACTACCAAAAACATGTAAAAATTGTTGATTTTGGTGTCTCCCAGATCCTCTCGTAGAACAAGGATCCTTCCGATTCTTCAGTCTAGACGATCACATACATGAGCCCTAGGAGAATCAACATAGATCTCAACCATGTGAGGTACAATGGCTACGCTGGTGATATCTGGAGTTTGAGAGTGAGCATCTTGGAGTTCTACTCAGGGAGATCCCCTTCTCCATCAGCAGGTAAGGTGATTGGGCGAGCTTGATGATGTGCACGCAAATTGCCATATTTTCTATGCACATATGAATCCATTTTATTGTCTTTTGCATGCATATTAATGGGAAAACATGGGATTAGTGTAGTTTATGCTCAAATGTCAAATATATGGGTTTGCACGAGTTTCCATGTGATTTCGCAGAAAACAGGATGAAAATGGATGAATTCGGAAGAGCAGAAAAAGAACTCGAAGTCTTCTGAAGAGGTCGAAATCGACTGGGGACCTCGACATCGAGTACATCAGAGACATAGGAATTGAGCAGAAAAGGAAACAGAGCATATCGACACAGAAGAGGTCGATATTGACGTCTGGGGGTTGATATCGAGGCTGCCAGATCGACCAAGTTGATAGAAGTCGAGTGCCAGTTCGAGTAGGAGAAGGAGAAGCTCGAGATAAGATTTTGGAGGGGTCGATATCGATGTCAAAGGGTCGATATCGACCATGCCAGCAGAGGAATTCGACTCCGATTTTGATAGAGTTATATCCAAAGCTTGCAATATCTATCCAAAGGTCGAGATTTCCTATCATCAACACCAGATCTATCATGAGGAGGCTGATTTCACCATGAAGTTTTAGCTTTTACTTTGTTTTAATTTATCTTAGAGAATAAATATAAGGTTTCGAGTCCTTATCGACATCTATAAATAGAGGCCAATAGGGCTGAGTTTAGGTATTTAATTTCAGATCGGATAACATCCAATTTCGCAGAGAATTTCAGTTTCAATAGAGAGTAGAGAGAGAGAGAGGAGGCCGAGTGGAGTTGTAAAGCGAGAGTGGAGTGGCTTGTTCGGTTGTACTTTCTTTCAGAGTTTTAATTCAAAGTAGCTTTCTTTCAACAATAATGATGATGATGTGCATGATGAGGAGCGAGTAGTCAACCCACTTCTAGGGTCGGAGTGAGCCCGACGATAGCAATGTGAGGTAAGTGCATCAAAGGTATGACTTTTGTGCGATTCCGTCTTCTACCCCATGCATGATCCTTTGCGAAAGTTAGGGAGATTCATTATTTGCATTATTGAAGCGAAAGCCACTCATATTGTAAACTTGAATTGCTCATGAATTGGATAGTAACTCTTAGGAATTATGCGAGAGCCTCTAATCACCTAAGTGTTGATAACGAAAGTTATTTGACGGAAAGACATTAAAGTTCATATCTTTAGCATGAAACTTGCATTGTTATCGTTGTGGCGTGAAACCCCGACTTTGGAAGCCTTTTAATTAATTGAATTCTTCATAAAAGTCTTAGTTTTGTTTCTGTTCATCTTCCTTCTCCATTCTATTTTCTTCGGACTCTTTTCCGACAAATTGGTTACAAAAACAGTTTCTGTGCCAAGCATCGAAATCGACCATAAGGGTCAATATCAAGGTCTAACATCGATATCGAGGTCTCTGCTCGACGTCGACTTGCTGTTTTGTCTTCTGCAGGAACTGCGCTAGGAAATCGACCAGAACTGAGGTCGATATCGACCTGTATACTCGATATCGAGTGTCTGCTGAGGTCGAAAGCCTTGATCGTGAGTATAACAAAGGAAGCGCTGACATACGTCCTCGTGGATTCGATCCTGAATTACCCTACTACTACAAGGGAGGGGATTCTTGTATTATTTGTTTAGGAAAGGGAGATAGTCTAGTTGTGCTTTATTTTAATCTCCTACTTACTTACACTCCCCGCCCCTAGTGCGAAGAAATTGGCGCCGTTGTCGGGGAGGCAATCAATCGCCACCTAAGTTAATCACGATCTTTTTCTAAGCTTATTCTGCAGGTTTATGCAACGTTCTGATCGCGGACCTATCCTGGAACCAATTAACGAGCCTGAACGTTTCTACCATCTTCGCAACAAAGCAATACGCATCATGGCTGACAACGAGACGCAGGCTGAGATCATAGAGCGGTTGAGGAAGGAGATCGAGGACCACAATGCTACAATCGCTGCTGAAAGGGCCGCTGCTGCTGCTGAGCGAGCCCGTGCTAATAGGGAGGAGAATGCGCGCAGACAAGCCCAAGAGCGGCTAAATCAGTATCCACAAACGGCGATGCAATACATGCATCCGCCACTTCATGTTCCTGAATCTGCCATTATAATTCCTCACTCCAACTATGAATTGAAAATTAACTTCCTATCTGAGATTAAAAGAAATACTTTTGAAGGAAGACATAATAAATGCCCCCTGCACCACATCTCTACTTTTATGGACTTATGTGAAACAGTTGCTGATGGAGTAAACTTAGAGTATGTGCGACTAAAATCTTTTCGATGATCTTTGGCAGGAAAAGCATTACAATGGCTTGAAAGTTTGGCTCCACAATCGCTAAGGATATGGGCGGAGGTGAAAGATGCATTCTTGAACAAATTCTTCTCACCTTCTAAAACGGCGATGCTACGACAAAGGATCACGACTTTCAAACAAAAGCCAGGTGAAACCCTAGCACAGGCGTGTGAGCGCTTTAAGGACTTGCTGAGATCATGCCCGACGCATGGACAACTTCCATATGTCATCCAAGAGATCTTTTATAACTCCCTTGATGCGCCGAATAAGGAGAGGATCAATTCATAGACCTCCTATCGGTACATTGAGCTTACACCAACGGAAGCATGGGAGACCATTGAGAGGCTAGTGAACTTTGACAACACCTATGGGGCTGCTGTGGCCTATGATGCAAGGCCTGCCCCATCTATGCCACTATATGAGCCTCCGAGGGAGATAGATCCTGAAGTGCGGCAACAATTCCATAACGATCAAACACGCCGCCTTCAAAAGCAAGTAAGGTTCCTGAGCAACAATCAACCTTGTCAGGAGTGTGGTTCAATAAGGCATAACACCAGTGCCTGTCCACATACTGAGCAAGTATCCATGGCGGAACAACATGAGGAGGTCAAATGGACGAGAGGCCCCTATGGAGGGGGCAATCAACAAAATTGGGGTGATCAAAGGTTCTATCAAAGGGATCCCCCAACATATAGGGCATCGGGGCACCCTGAGCGGGAGAATAAGAAAGATGACCTGCAAATCATCCTTGATGAGATGCGGAGGAACCACGTTGAGTTCAAACAAGCCAATAACTCCGTCCATACTCAGCTGCAGGGCATCAATTCTAGACTTGGGGAGATCGACGTTTGGAAGCGCAACATGGAGACTCAAATGAGTCAATTGGCGGAAGCAATGCCCAAGGCGTCAGGATCACTCCCTGGATCCACTGTGCCCAACCAAAAGGGCAAAACCACAGGTCATATTGCAGCAGTAAACCTAAGGAGTGGGCGTCAATTACAAATGCCTGAGCAAAAAGCGGAGGAGAAGGAGCCAGAACAGACGTCGATATCGACCCCCCTGTCGATATCGACCAAGGTGACATCGATGTCGATCCTCCTGTCGATGTCGACCCTAATTCTGCGTCACCACAGAAATTGACTCCTCCAGTCGATATCGACCCTACTGATGTCGATATCGACCTTGCTGCAGCAGGAAGGAAGAAGGTGTTGCCATTCCCAACTAGAAAGGTGACTAAGGACCCAGCGGAAAAGAAGTTCCAACGGTTCGTGAAGATGCTCCAAGGGCTTAATGTCTCTATACCATTCACAGAGGCACTTCATGAGATGCCATCTTATGTAAGGTTCCTTAAGGACATCTTGGGTAAGAAGCGATCGCTCTCTGAGATCACAGAGAAATGCAACAGGTTGGAGCTACCACAAAAGCGGGCGGACCCAGGTAAGTTTTCTATCACTATAGTTGACTTGGGCGCTAGCGTTAGCATGATGCCACTAACCATTTGGCACAAGGTAAAGATAGGTCCTTTGGAGCCCGTGGATGCAAGATTGTACATGGCTAACAATACGGTAGTGATTCCAACTGGGATAGTGACGGATGTGCCAGTACAAGTAGGTAAATTCTTTGTCCCTGCTGATTTCCTAGTTGTTGACATAGCGGAGGACCCTGCTTGTCCAATTATTTTAGGTAGGCCATTCCTAGCAACCGTCGATGCCAACATTAGCGTGAAGAAAGGATTGCTCTCACTCACAATTAGTTATGTAGTAATAGAGTATTCCTTCAACAAGATGGTGCAAAGTCAAGGGCCAATGGAGATAAAAGCCATCAATGAAGCCCAAGTAGAGGAAGTTGAAGCAATCTTGAACGAAGGGGCTCAACAGAACATCGAAATCGACCCAGGTAAGTCGATATCGACCACTAATGTTCAAGATTCTGTGACAGGTCATAAGTATGGGGTCGACGGAGGAAAAGAGGAAGCATCGAAATTGGGGTCAAGGGTCGATATCGACCATGCCCTATCGAAATCGACCACCATCAGAACTAAGAAGGGAGGCAAGGAGACCTCGATATCGACCTCTGAGGGTCGAAATCGACCTGATCATATTGAGTCAAAACTCCCCAAATCGACTGATCCTCCAGGTGTACAACAGGGGTCGATATCGACCTCCGAACATCGACATCGACCTGAGCCACAGACAGAGAAGAAGGGAAGTCAAGGTACGGATTCCTCTTGTTCAATTACAATTAAGGACTTATCATTATTTGGAAGAGGTGTGCCTTGGCATGTGCGCTTATGTAGGGTATCCGATGATAATTCAAGCCAATATGAGATAGGAGACAAGGTCTATGTTGCCAAGTCTAAGGACCATTGGTTCCCTACAAGATTCAAGGATAAGAACTTAGGTCCATTCACGGTGAATCAAATCAATCCCGGCGGAATGCAGCTGCGGGACAAGAAATGAGTGATATTTGAGGCCCAAGCCACATGGGCTCTGCAGATGCCACCTTGAGAAGCGCAAATGAAGAAGTCGGCCTAGCGACTTAAAAATCTAGAGCTTGTAACAAAGACTTAGTTTTGGTTTTAGACAGTTTTTGTTTTGGTTTTAGACACTTTATTGTTTTGCATATTTTGTGTTTATTTTTCAAATTGCAGGAAAGAGAAAAGCACACAGAAAGGCATCGAAATCGATATCAGACATCGAAATCGACCTTAAGGTCGACATGGATAGGGTTTGTGATCGAGGCCAAATCACCCTGAAGCCTGAGCAGAAATCAAGAGAGACATCGATATCGATGTAAAGGGTCGATATCGACCTTCCCTGTTGTCTTCTTCGACTCCTGAAATTTGTGATGGTTTAGTAAGTTTTCTTCTTAACCCTAGTTCTAATACAGTGAGGACACTGTAAATTTTAAGTATGGGGTGGGGGAAAGGCTTACTTGCATATTCATACTTAGATTAGAGTTGCATATTTATTTTAATGCATAAAAAAATGAGAAAAATGACCCCCATCAAAAATTTTGGAAAAGAAAGAGTCATGGAAGTATAAAAAAGAGCTCTATGATGCAAAATTAGATTCATTAGAGATATAACATGAGATTGCCTAGTTAAGGGAAGTCCCAATGAAGTGCAAGAAGAGAAAAAAACTTAAAGGAGATGAAAATTTGAAGTTGCTTTTGACATGTGCATGATAAGATGATGGAGGACTTTTTATAAAAATTCCATACAAGCAAAGTTCATATCCTAGCCTTACCTATGCATATTCACAAAGCCATATATGAGACTTATCATGATCATTATTGCTCCACATATACACATATTGCCCATTTTTTACCTTATACCCTATCCGGGGACAAAGTTTTTTTGAATGGATGTCATCTTTGGAGTTATATGGAGTTGTGCATTTATGAAGTTGTTAGAAGGAATGATACAATTATGAAATATGGAAAATTAAATGAGCGAGAAAAAATAAGATCACCTCAGGAGATAAAGGTGGGTCGACCCTGCTTGCGTTGAGATAATAGTTCCGCAGGATGGGATACACAAGGTGAGGAGTCCGAAGTACTAAGTATCTGGGGCCATTCATGACACCCATGTTTGCGACTCGCGAGAAGGCAGTGCTAAGGTTAGAGAGGTAAAAGCATTATATTGAAAAAAGCATTGAGCGATGAGTGAAAGGTGAGACATTATGAAGAAGGAATGTGGAATATTTTGGAAAGAAAGTATGTTTCCCCGGATTTAACACCACATGGCCAAATATTAGCCCACCTTTACCCTTTTACCAATCCACTTCTCACAAGCTTGAAAAAAGTCCTCTTGATTATTAATGCTATGTTGCTAAAATGGTTTTTTGCATATTACCTCCTTTATGAATATGAAATTGCTTTTTATGCACAGACATGGACTTGGTTGACATAAGTACCTTCTCGAGGATGGCAATTGATTGTAGGGACATATGAAAAATGAATCTATGATGTTGAGGGTTTACTTTCTTCCCCTAAATGACCATTAAAAGTATTGCTTGGGGACAAGCAAGCTTAAGTATGGGGTGTTTGATGTGCGCGCAAATTGCCATATTTTCTATGCACATATGAATCCATTTTATTGTCTTTTGCATGCATATTAATGGGAAAACATGGGATTAGTGTAGTTTATGCTTAAATGTCAAATATATGGGTTTGCACGAGTTTCCATGTGATTTCGCAAAAAATAGGATGAAAATGGATGAATTCGGAAGAGTGGAAAAAGAACTCGAAGTCTTCTGAAGAGGTCGAAATCGACTGGGGACCTCGACATCGAGTACATCAGAGACATAGGAATCGAGCAGAAAAGGAAACAGAGCATATCGACACAGAAGAGGTCGATATCGACGTCTGGGGGTCGATATCGAGGCTGCCAGATCGACCAAGTTGATAAAAGTCGAGTGCCAGTTCGAGTAGAAGAAGGAGAAGCTCGAGATAAGAATTTGGAGGGGTCGATATCGATGTCTCAGGGTCGATACCGACCATGCCAGCAGAGGAATTCGACTCCGATTTTGATAGAGTTATATCCAAAGCTTGCAATATCTATCCAAAGGTCGAGATTTCCTATCATCAACACCAGATCTATCATGAGGAGGCTGATTTCACCATGATGTTTTAGCTTTTACTTTGTTTTAATTTATCTTAGAGAATGAAGATAAGGTTTCGAGTCCTTATCGACATCTATAAATAGAGGCCAATAGGGCTGAGTTTAGGTATTCAATTTCAGATCGGATAATATCCAATTTCGCAGAGAATTTCAGTTTCAATAGAGAGTAGAGAGAGAGAGAGAGGAGGCCGAGTGGAGTTGTAAAGCGAGAGTGGAGTGGCTTGTTCGGTTGTACTTTCTTTCGGAGTTTTAATTCAAAGTAGCTTTCTTTCAACAATAATGATGATGATGTGCATGATGAGGAGCGAGTAGTCAACCCACTTCTAGGGTCGGGATGAGCCCGACGATAGCAATGTGAGGTAAGTGCATCAAAGGTATGACTTTTATGCGATTCCGTCTTCTACCCCATGCATGATCCTTTGTGAAAGTTAGGGAGATTCATTATTTGCATTATTGAAGCGAAAGCCACTCATATTGTAAACTTGAATTGCTCATGAATTGGATAGTAACTCTTAGGAATTATGCGAGAGCCTCTAATCACCTAAGTGTTGATAACGAAAGTTATTTGACGGAAAGACATTAAAGTTCATATCTTTAGCATGAAACTTGCATTGTTATCGTTGTGGCATGAAACCCCGACTTTGGAAGCCTTTTAATTAATTGAATTCTTCATAAAAGTCTTAGTTTTGTTTCTGTTCATCTTCCTTCTCCATTCTATTTTCTTCGGACTTTTTTCCGACAAATTGGTTACAAAAACAGTTTCTGTGACAAGCATCGAAATCGACCATAAGGTCGATATCGAGGTCTAACATCGATATCGAGGTCTCTGCTCGACGTCGACTTGTTGTTTTGTCTTCTGCAGGAACTGCGCTAGGAAATCGACCAGAACTGAGGTCGATATCGACCTGTATAGTCGATATCGAGTGTCTGCTGAGGTCGAAAGCCTTGATCGTGAGTATACCAAAGGAAGCGCTGACATACCTCCTCGTGGATTCGATCCTGAATTACCCTACTACTACAAGGGAGGGAATTCTTGTATTATTTATTTGAGAAAGGGAGATAGTCTAGTTGTGCTTTATTTTATTCTCCTACTTTACCACCACTCCCCTCTAGCGAACACTTGATGTGTGCGATTTGCATGGCGCCACCGACTACATCAAGGGAGTTAAAAAGGGATTTTATTTCTCACTTCTAGCTTGGCGATTTACTTTGTAATTATAAGGCCATATGGAAAATGCCACTGATATGTCAAAAAACTGGGGAATCACCTGAAAATGAATTTTTCAACCATATTAATACAAGTACTTCTATACACTTTATTGAAATCCAATCTAAAAAGTAGCATAGAGCAATTCAAACAAAGTATCTCTAAATCTAAAATGGAAATTAATTATTATATTCCTGTTGAGCAAATAAGAGCTAGAGGATGAAGCTAAGGCAATGCACCGACCAATGAACACAATGAGACATTGAGACTACAAGAGTTGGATGAGTGAGAAGAGCATCTTAAGACTTTTTACATATCTCAAGTAGAGTAAGAATGTCAAAAGCAATCTTATAAACTAAGCAATCTTCAGTTGGTTGAAAAACCTGAAACTAAGCAATCTTCAGGTTGATGAAAAACATGAAAACCCCTATCTTAGCAGGGAACCTGAAACTAAGAAAGCAACCATTTAAGAGAAGCTGTAAAAAGTCTTACAGATGAACCAACACAAGCTCAGAAAAAATCAAACCAAAACACACTAGCAATTTCCCTACAAAGTATAAAGATATCCTACCATTAAAAACTTGCTTTATCCTCAATTAGTTGGCATGAATCTTGATATTTCAGTTTCAATTGAAGATAGAGGGACTTAATTCCTATAAATATGTTGAATCATAATTTAGCTGAACATATTGAAAACAATAACCTTGGCCCCTTGCCCAAAAAAATTGCTTCATTGCCTCATTTTTTTTAATTAACAAATCTATGTGATGTAGGGGAGAATTGATATATAAAATATAAACAATATTATTAAACCTAGTTTCTCAAATAAATTCAAGACTCTCCCACTGTAGTGGAAGGGTTAGGATCAATCCACGAGGAAGCGTGTCAGCGGATCCGTAGTAGTTGGCACAAGCGTTCTGCAGAAGTCAACCAGAAGCTCTCGATGTCGACTGGTACAGTCGATGTCGAAGGGGCTGTTGATCTCGAGTGAAGTCATGCACATAAATAGAAGGAAAAGGCAATCGACGTCGACTAGGAAGTCGATGTCGAGTTAGTCACAGAGGTCGATCGACACAGAAAATCGTCGATTGATAGGTTGCAGTCGATCTCGAGCTGTTCAGTCGATATCGACCACTAAAACAAAGACATAAAAACATCGACAAAGACGGCCAAAGGATGAATAAGAAGATTTGAACAGAAAATGAAGGGGTTTAAAGCAATGATTATAAGGGTTTAAACAATAATAAAAAGAAACTTATAAGGCAAAGGATCACCACAACGTTAACCACACATGCACAAGATAGAGTAGGACGGACAATTATGCTATCACATCAAAGGAATAAGCTTTCGCCGTTACCAACAAATAGATATATTTTTCCAAATAACCTAATTGTCTCTACCAATTTTATGTTTATGATCCAAGTTGTTAGCATGAATTCCTTTTTCTTTCGATAAGGGCTAAAGATAACAAGGTAGGAGATGATCAAGACATAACAAATATTCATCAAACTCACATCAAGCATGCATGGCTAACGTCGGGCTCACCCCGACCCTAAGAGAAAAGCGACTACTCCCTTATAGTAGAAGAGAAAGACATAATTGAATAAAAAAAAACTTAACTTGCATAAAAGATAAACTTTGAAGTCTTCACAAATCTCAACGCCGGCTCTCGCAAGCGCCAAAACCCAAGAGCTTCCTAAAACCTAAAAAAAAATTAAACTGAATTGTTTGTTGTGTTGTGTGTTGAGAGATACCTAAAGCTCAGCCCCTAGGGCTTTATTTATAGCCTCCCAATCCTTGCTAGCCAAGGAAAGAAGTTCTAATCCTAGTAAAATTGGTCTATCTAATTCTATCTAAAATTGAAAGGATAAAACAATAATTGGGTAAATAATAAAAATCTTAAGGTAAATAAGAAAATACCCATAGGAAAGAATCTATCTAAATTAAAATAGAAAATATGGCTTTATGTTCTTCTCCTCGAACTCACACTGTCAAAATGCATCACTAATGCACATGTTTAGTTGATGTCGACCGATTCACTCGACATCGAGTGCCTTGTCTCCTTCTTCAACACCTTCAGTAACAAAAACAAGAGATCGATGTCGGTTGAAGCAGTCGATGTCGAGTGAGCACCAGTGGATCGACACAGGAAACCGTCGACCTCCAAATAGCAGCAAGCAAGGCAATCAATATCAACTGGGTAGGTCAATGTCTAGTGCAGCAACAGAAAGTGCGAAAACAGAAAAGTTGTTCAACAAAGAAAGGTCGAATTATTTTAAGGATGTCAAACGAACCAATGATCAGAAAAGCAAAGATTTTCAGGGTTCGTAAACTTATAAGACTAAGACTTCTAAGGTAGGGATTCATCACGACAACAAACATACATGCAACACACAAGAATCATAGAAAGATTCATGCTTTTATCGTCATATGATAACTTTTGCAATCAACAAATAGGAATATAGAGGCTTTCGCATAAAACCCTATTTGTTTCTATCCTTTTCATAATTAGGGTTTAGTCAACTTGTGCAAACAAATCATAATTACTATCCAAATTCACAAAGTAATTCACTTTCGCTTCATTGATTACAAATAAGGAATTGTCCTCTACTTTCGCAGCGAATTAAACACAGATAAAAGATGATAAACAAATAAGAAATCAATGATTCAAGCATACATACATGAATATTGTCGGGCTCACCCCGACCCTAGAAGTGAGACGACTACTCAACCCAAAAGTATAAAATATAAACAAAACTTGGAATAAAAGTAAGCACAAAATATGGTCAAATAGGCGCGCATCAGTCGCCACTCTAGGTATGGGCGTGGTTTTTTAGTGGGATATGCCACTTGACAATCTTTGGGTCATTAATTTACTGCATTTCTGCATATATATATATATATATATATATATATATATATATATATATATATATATATATATATATATATATATATAGGGGTGCGCTCCGGTGAAAACCAAAATTGCGGTAAAAACCTGTGAGGACCGGCTTTTTAGCTCGGTTCACTAACTTTATATTCCGGTTCTGAATAGAACCGATCTATAAAGTCACATATTTTAGCCCGGTTCTGAATAAAACCGAGCTATAAAGTAACTAATGTAATTTTAAAATATGAGTTTTCACCACGGTTTTTAGGTTTAACCAATATATAAAGTCATGTGTTATTTTAAAACTGGAGTTTTTAGCACGGTTTTTAGGTTGAACTGAGTTGTAAAGTAACTGTGTAATTGAGGTTTTTAGCACAGGTGTCAAATAAACCAAACTATAAAGTAGTCCTCACGGTTTTTACCACAATTTGAGGTTTTCACCGGAATCAATCCCTATATATATATATATTCTGATAAGCATGACTTGTGTGTTTAATTTATCGCACTGCATTAGAACATCTTTATTCAGGTTTAGGACATATTATGTGCTCTTAGCGATATCTTTAAGGCACACATGAGTGACTCGACCTTGACATCGTAGACAGTTTCAGGTAGCTGCTCCCTTTTGCTTATTGAGTGTTGATTGATGGGGCTAGCTAGAGGTGGCCACGGGTCACGGGTTGATCGGGTCAACCCGTGACCCGCCGGGTCCGAGTCAAAGGGTCAAAGGGTCGGAGCGGGTTGCGGGTTTGGGTTAGGGTCGGGGGAAAGTGAACCCGTGATCTAGCGGGTCCTACCCGCCGGGTCAACCCCCCATTCTAAAGTTTTTTTTTGAAAAAAAATGTTTTTAAAGTTTATAATTATTATTATGTATATTATTCTTAGAATAATTCATAATATAAACATAAATTAATTTGTAAGGTACAATGTGGGTCAAAAGCACTCTCACCTTTCCCATTTTATAGACTTGGAAGTCTTCCTTCCATCCCCTTATTTCCGATGTGGGACAAAGGTTTCATTCCACATTGAAAATATGGAGTCCGAATGAGAATGCATGAGGCTATATATATGTATCCCACTATCCCACTTCTCCTACTTCACTTATTCCTACATTTCCTACATTGGAAATTAAGTTGGAAATGAAGTTTGAGAAAAATATATTCTCATATTTTTTCTCTCTTACATCTCACATTATTATTGTGGATGAAAGAATTGATATGGAGATATATAAAATCTTCCCACATTTTTAACACTATGAAGTGGATGATAAAATGTGTTGTGAAGATTTTTATCTTAACATATCATTTATTTATTTATTTTAATAGTAATTTTAAAAAAATGTTGAACCCGTCAACCCGTGAATTTTTGGGTTAGGGTTCGGGTCGACCAACGCCGACCCTTGACCCGACAGGTCAAACCCGTCGACCCGGCGGGTCCGACCCATGGCCACGTCTAGGGCTAGCCATGGCGTATTTCCAGAGAGACTGTCTTGACTCACATAACTCTTTAGTTGGATTGTTTTGCTACGTTTTGACCCGACTCTGTCGTGGCAACCTTGTACCTCGTATTTATGGTTTGCATGCCTCTTCGAATTTAAATGATTTTGCGTATATTAGAAATTTGGACATGTGACGATGTGTAAACACTGGATCCCCTATGGACCTTACGAAACTTTAGGGTACGAAATCCTTCCGTTTAAAACATAACCCTTTATTTTGTAATCTACCCGTACTTGAATTGCAAGATCCGAACGAATGTAGCCATTCTTTTAAAATGTTACCTGGGTTCTATAACTCAGGTCATTACAAGACTAACCCAAGCAACTACGCTTCAGAACTAACCCAAGCAACTTGCAAGCAGAATGCTATCGAGGCTAGTTGATAGAGCTCACTAGTCTGAAGAAATCAGAAAAACACAAAAGTCTCATAATATAATAATGAGTATATGACATGAAGAGTGAAACGGCCCAGAAAAAGATCATTCGTCAAGATTTCTCACCTGCGAGGATAGTCTTATCATCATCAGCCACGACAAACAAGTACGAGTCAATATTGATAAGATAACCAAGAATGTGATCAAAACCATCAACCTACAAAAGTTACAACCTTTGATCTATGAGATATTTTATTCCAGACATTGCTGATAAAGTGATACACATAGGATAGAATTTGGAAAGGATACTCTAATCTCGTAAGTACAATTTAACAAATTAATTCAAGAACTATGTACATAAATGCACCAAAGATAAAATATTTACATTTAGGGAAATTTACAGAAAACCACGCCTTAAATATGGGTGTTTTCACTTAACCATCCCTTAAATTCAAAATTACAGAAAACCACCCTTTAAATGGTTTTTAATTACAACTCACCACCCCTTCATCTATTTTCATTAATTTATCATTAAATATATTATATTTTAATGTCTTTAAACTCAAATTTGATTATAAATATATTCAAAATTTGAATTTAAGGGCTCGATTATATTTTAGTTATCATTTTATTTATTTTTAAAAATAATAATAAATAGTTAATAATTTTCAACTTAAAATATGAGTTTGATCCATTTTATTTGTTATATGTAACTTTTTTTTAAAAATTTACCTAAATTTTAAAAAATTAGGTTATCAATTAATCATATAACTTAAATAAAATTATTAAGATAATAATTGTAGGCTATTTTTATTATTTTTTTAAAATAAATAAAATTATCCCTAAAATATAATCGAGCCCTTAAATTAAAATTTTGAATATATTTATAATCAAATTTAAGTTTAAAGACATTAAAATATAATATATTTAATGTTAAATTAATAAAAATAGATGAAGGGGTGGTGAGTTGTAAGTAAAAACCATTTAAATGGTGGTTTTCTGTAATAATGAATTTAAGGGGTGGTTAAGTGAAAACACCCATATTTAAGGGATGGTTTTCTGTAAATTTCCCTTACATTTAATATTGTTATCTTTTGACAAGTGTCAAATCTCTAATACCCTATGAATATTGACTCAGTCTATTCTAGATATTTTCTAGATATTGATGCACAAATAAAATCTACAAATACGATGTTGAGATTGTTTGAGAATTATAAAATTATTAAAACTTAAAACAAGCAATGGTTTCCAAAATATAAACAACTTTTACATACATGAACTTATTATGTATACGAATGTGAATAAAGTTGCATAAAGAGATGGATCTTCCAGAACCCTTTAAGCTAATTATAATGTGAAGGGGTGGTTAGAATCAAATATTGTTAATAGCCATGTGTGGTGTTTGGAAAGTACATTAAAGTCACCATAGGTGGTGATAGAAAGAAAGTCGTTGATTTACCTCATCAAAATAATATCTAAATAAACAAACTAGTATAGTATGTAAATAAGAGGTTAATCCTATAGAGAAACAAGTATTTTCAAGAATCGTGCAATTATTGATTGAAAAGTAAAAGATGTGATAAATAAAAGTAAAAGAAAGTAATATAAACAAAAGAAAGCAATATATAGAAAAGAGATGTTTCCACCCACAAGTTTTCGACATTGGTTGGTATCATTGGTCATCGAATCTAAAGTGGTTTTCTACGAATTCTCCCATCTTAGTTTGAATATATTAAAGTACAACGAGCACAATTAATCTCTTACACTTTTATGCAATCAAAACACGATTGACATTTAACATAAAGATAGCGCAACGTTCTAAGAATCCAGGCATATAAATAACATCAATTAAACAGAGTAAATCAATTGTTAAGATATATGTCAACCCCCTATATAATCATGCTTCAAACACGGAATCCACAATCCTATGCATGCTACTACGAAATAACACAAATACGAAAGTATTAAATCCTAGCCAGAAATCAATATTATCAAGGTTGGGAGTCAACATAACACTAATAACATTAGCAATATCGCACAAAGAAGTTGAAGGGATTAAACCGAGAAAATATGCTACCATTATTAGGAACTCATAAACCACCAACCAAGTCTTGAAAGTGTATGCGAAAACAATGGAAAATTAGCCAAGCACAACTTACCTAACTTCCTTCTCTTGAATGAAAAATAAAAACCCTAGAAGACTCGACTAAAACCAACTAAAATTAATGATCGAGAAAATGGATGTAAAAGTCTGAATGTGTTAGTTGATTCTATGGATTTTCGTGGCTCAAGTATATATATTGAATAAGAGACCTGAAAACTGATAATGCATATTTAGATAGGCATTATAGAGTAGTTATAGGGTCATTTAGATGTATATATTGCATGTTAATTGGTTAGTTTACTTGTTTGCTCATTTGGTGGTTAAGTTCAAAATCTACATAAGTTTAGTGTGTAACTGCAGATTGTAAATTCGAAGTGGTAAAGAGGGCGATCATGAGATTGATATGGACCATATGGAGGTGAGTTCAAGGAAGAAAGTCAAGTGGAAAGCATAGGAATAAAGTGGGAACACTACAACAGAAAGGATTATTAGCGACAAAAGTTTTAGTGTCAAAATTTTTTTCCTCGGTAAATGTGGCATTTGGCGACGAACATATATGTTCCTCGTAAAAGGGGAGGTGAACTTTATAGGGAAACCTACATTCCTCGCTAAAAGTGACATTCAACGACAAATTTTTCGATTCGTCGTTAATTGTTATCATGATATGGTCGCCTAAACTATAAGGAAAATAGCGACGAATTTGGAGCTTTTACCGAGGAATGAATTCATCACCAAAAAAATACATTCGTCGAGGAATTTAAATTTTTGTCGCTATATGTTAGGTAGGAATTATGTAAAATCCGACAACTGTATTGGCAACAAAAATTGTAATTTCTCGCTAAAAGTATGTGTTTTCTGAGAAAATAATTTGTCCCCGCTAAACGTAATAGTTGGCGAGGAAATTCCAGTTTCGCCGTTATTGCTTTGTTAAAAATAGAGAACATGGCTCAAAGTCTTTAACGAGAAAAATATAAATTCCTCGCCATATGTTCATCTTTTATGAGGAATATTGTTGTCATTGAAACAACCATTTAGGGAGGAGATATCACTTTCGTCACTACTTGTATGGGGGAAACTATGACAAATTCCAAATTTGTCGTCATATGTTTGGGGAAATTATGTCAAATTTATTAGCGACAAAGATTTTAATTTTTTGCTAAAAATATGTGTTTCTCGAGAAAAGAATTTATCACAAAAAAACATATTAGTAGCGAGGGAATGATTTTAATCGTCAGCCCATTCGGATTGGGTCAAAAGGAGAGACCCATTTTTTTTGTTGATCGAATAATTATCTTCGACCTAGAATATTGTCAAATAGTTATTTTTTCCATTGGGGTTAAGAAAAAATTACTGTGTACAAGATTTTTTTACTTTCTGTAAATTATAGAGGAAGATGTAAATTATAGAGGAAGAAATACTTTCTCCAAAAAAAAATGTTCCCTCCCTTCCTCCTATTTCACATGTTTTTTACAAATATTAATAATTCTATCAAATATCATTTTTTTAATTAATTTTTTAAGATGATTTCATTATCCATTATCAGTCTTATGCTATTATTTAAAAACAATAATATTTTTATAGAGTTTTTTTGTTTGTTTAAAAACGTATAAAAAATAAAAAAATAAATATTTTACATCTAATAGAGTATTTCACATTTCTATATAGAAAAATTGTTGTGATAAAACGCAATTGTTTTTTTTTTAATTTCTACTTAGAGCTAAAATCAATATATATATATATATATATATATATATATATATATATAGGGTCGCGCTTCGGTGAAAACCAATATTATGGTAAAAACCGTGAGGAGTGTTTTGATTGGTTGACACTGTGGGGCTCACAGATGGGGTGATTATTATGGCAAATTGCAAAAGTACCCAAACTTTATAGTAATTGCAAATTTTTCTTAATATTTTTGAAATGAAACAACAAAGATTTATAAATGACTTTTGGTGGTACTAACTACCATAATCTACTGACTATATTATGAATAATGAATTTTCTGTGGTTTCAAGCCCACCACGCTCTGCAATTAAAAACTTAAAGATAGAGAGGTTTGACCGATACCTGAACTTAGTTACACTGGACCACCGGCGTTCCTTTAGCTTCCGGTTTTCTAGAGGTGGCTAACCTTCAACCAGGCCTCCCTTAGTCCAAGCACAGCACATATCTGTTTCGTTTCCTACCTCAGACCGTAGTCTCTAACTCTCAGTTTTTGTTTTTGGAGGGTGAAAGGATTGGAATCAAGAAAACTAATTATTCAGAACATAGAGTTCGATTAAGTAGCTTTCCCTTTCTTAAAAACAAACTTTTATTGAATTTGAAAAATATTACAACACACAAGCACTCCTTACTTAAAGCTTACAAACATACAAACATACTAAATTCTCACACCAGAAAGATCCATCGAAGGATTCTTGAGTTTTTGAGTGATGGGAAACCAACCTACTCAGAACTCAACAATGCTTCTCTTTCTCTTTCTGTATTACAAGACTTCTCTCTTTTCATTGGTTTTTCTCTCTCTGGATTTCAATGCCCTTTGAAGTATGAGGAGAGCTCTATATATAGAGCTGGTTGAAAGGCATTGGATGCCTTTACAACGTCTAAAAGCTAATGGCCGACATATGGGCCCCTACGCACTCAGAAAATAATAAAAGCACACAGTGCTGACTCAATAATACAACTCACATGATGAAAAGAAAACAGAAAGGTACAATAATTGTGCAGATGCATGATGGTGATGTTTAATCATTCAGGTTCTGGACCCCTTCTTCTCCCATATTGGCGTCTAAGTCATCATCATCATCCATTATCAGATCTTGGAGATTATCAATCTCTAAATCTTGCTCATTATCCAAATCGAGATCAAGCATCAGACCTTCAGTGTATTCTCGATCCCATGTGATTAACATATCAATCAGCCTCTCATGACCTTCTCTGTCTAAAAAGCGTCCAGCTTCTATTTGTGCTAAATAGAGCTCAATGGACTCGGACCTGTCTATAGCCTGTTGCATCAATGGCTTGAGTTGTGGGGTTATGATGAAGGTGGTATTCCCAACTTTGAATATTCCACAGTCAGTCTTTCTAAACTTGTTGATGTAAAAATAAATGTAGAAGAACCCCTTCGCTCTTGCTACCCATGGATGTCTTATGGTATTACCAATGTTTCCTATTACCAGATCATGTATGTACCAGTATCCCTCTTTAAATAATATGAAGATCAAGTAATGTGGTAAACGGATTTTTCCCTGGCTAACATCCATGCAAGCGCTAACAACTCGACAACTATTTATCCTTTCCATGTATTCTGACTTTGCTGCTCTGAGGAAGATCTCCTTCTGGAACTTGGTGAAGTATTTGAACATGATGCTCTGTTCTTCTTCCTTTGGCCACGGTTGATTGATTCTATAAAGTGAGCAACACATTCCATATTTCCACGCCTTCAAGTAATCCGCGTCTTCACCTGGCATGATGGGCAACATTATTCCTCCCAATGATGCCCCGTTGTCTACTATAAAGTGGGTTATCCATTCGTCTGTCGCTCTTCTTCTAGCGGGCCATGATACTCCGGTTATCATCCAGTAGAAGTGTCTGGAATCTCTCATCCTCCATCTTCTACAGATATCTTCTTGAAGTTCTATGGGTAGTTGAAGAACTTTTATAATGATTTCCAAAGTTAAAAATCTTTCAACCGTTCTGTGTCTCGTTTCAAGGAGTCCACGACGGAATCTATTATGAGTAAATCTTCCAAAATCAACAGAAATATAAAAACTTGGAGGGGAAACCCATCCTTGATATTCCCTTATGCCACTTAAGAAATCAAGATCCATCTCGCTGGTTGCCCAGCGAGGGTCTTCCCATCGAGTCTGATTTCTTTGGTCCATCAGCTAGTTCTCTAGTTAGGTTGTCTGCTAGAGAATTTTTTGAACCCTGCATATGTTCAACAGTAAAGGTGAATTGGTTAAGGGCTAATTGCCAACGCATGAGCCTCCCATGCGCTTTCATATTATCAAGATTATTATTTATAAAACCCAATATTCCTTTACAATCTGTTCTGACTGTAAAAGGTTTAGGGGCTAAAAAGATTATAAACTTCTGGATTCCACGATAAATTGCAAAAATCTCTTTTTCCATGACAGTGTAATTATACTCAGATTTGTTGAAGCTACCACTGCTGTACCTGCAAAGCTTGTTATCTTTCTTTAATTTCAAAACAGCTCCCCAATGATAATCACTAGCATCTATTTCAAGAACTAACTCATCATCTTCATTAGGTAGAGTTAATATTGGAAGTTTTTCACATCTTCTTTTTAGTTCCTTGACTATCTTGGTGTCTAGCTGAGTCCAATTCCAAACTTGTTCTTTCTTCAATTTTATCTGTAGAGGTTTTCTTAGTTTGGCTAAATCTTTAATGAAATCAGAAGCATAAGTAAGACATCCTAGAAACCTTTCTAGTTGTTTTCTATCTTTGATTTCATCAGGAAATTTTTCTACCTTTTCTAAAATATGTTCCTGCAACACAATTTGACCTGCTTTTATCTTGAGTCCTAGGAATTCAATTTCTGGTTCAGCATAAATGCACTTTTTCTGTCCTAGAATGATTCCATGATCAATGCATTTTTGGGTTATGGCTTTTAAATCATGTTTATGTTGTTCCAAGGTTTTAGAGAAGATTAAGATATCATCAATGTAAACAAGACAACAATGTTTAAATTCTTTGAAAACATTGTCCATTCTTCTCTGGAATATTTGTGGTGCATTCTTTAACCCAAATGGCATGACTATACATTCATAGTGTCCTTGTGGAGCACTGAATGCAGTAAGTGGAATGCTGTCTTCATTCATCTTTGCCTGCCAATATCCACTTTTGCAGTCCATTTTAGAGAACCAAGTGGCTCCCTGTATTCTATTAAACAAAACTGTTTTATTAGGGATATAGTATCCATCAAAAACAGTATTATCATTAAGCTTTTTATAGTTGATAACCATTCTAGCTTTTCCTCTTTTTTCCTCAGCATGATTTCTGACCGTAAAGGCGGGGCTAGAATGAGGGCTTTTACTTTCTCTGATTAATCCTTTCTTTAATAGCTCATCTATTTGTTCTTTAAACTCTTGCTGATCTTTGTAAGTATAAACCATTTGTTTTACTCTAATGACAGCTTTTGGATCTATTAATTCTATGGTAGCAAATGATTTATCTTTTTCCCAAAATTTTAAAGGATTTTCAGAATATTACTCTTTGCACATTTTTTCTTGCTGTTTAAGAATTTTTTCTTTTAAACCTATTTCACATATGGAGAGTACAAATTCTCTTTGAGTAGGAAGAATATATTCCTCACCACGCTTAGTGCGCGTGAACTCTATTGCTTGGTGTGTATATGCTTGTTTGATCTTCTTAACCCAAGCATCTTCTCCATTGATATTAAAGACCATCATGTCTAAGTGTTGAGTGACTGGGACATGAAGTCTTTGGAAGTTGTTTCCAATTAACATGTCGTGTGAAGGTTGAGTAGTAGCCCAGAGTGTAGGGATTACACACGAGACTCCACCTATCATGATTGGCACATTAGAAGCTAATTTTGAATGAACCATGATACTATCGTCAGCTATCCTGACTTGGATTGGTTTACGAGATTTCTGCCATATGAACTCAGGAAATAATGCCTTCTTACCAAAGCATACCGAACAACCGCTATCCACAAAGGCACATAATTCATATTTGTTAAAACCTTCTAAACAAATACTTATTGGGATATAAATGCTATTGGGATTTGTGATTCTATAATTTTTCTTCAAGGATCCTCTACTGACATGCTCAAGGCTTTCTTCTATCCTCACATTCTCTTCGTAGAGATGCCTAAGATCCATCACTTCCATTCTCATTCCCATTTCTTCTTCATAAAACGGTTCCTTATGAGGTACCTCTAAATGAGGTTCTACGAAATTCTTTGCCCTTGCATCATTTTCAAAGATAGGTTCACTAATGGTTCTAGTTTGATATCCTACTATCTTTCCTTTAGGTTCAGAACTGGATGATTCTCCCTGTCTTTCTTCAATAATTGGGCGTGTTGGAGGATACAATAGAATTGTACCAGTCTCTCTAAAAGGACAGGAATGAGTTATACCACTTTCTCTAGAAGGATAGGAACCTAGATCAATACTATGTCTAGATGGTTCTCTTATAATTCTATTTTCTAACCTCTTGTTTAAAGCTGCTATCATGCTAGCTATATCCTCATCTACCACAAATGACTTGTCTTTCTTGCTTGCCATAGCTCCTTGGGTTCTTGGGGTAATACTGAGATTAGGATTGAACCTAAAACTGGGATTTCTGGCTAGACTCGGAAACCTAGATAGGTTTACCTGAGGTTTAGCATTCGTATGGATTCTACCTTCTTCATCTATAGTTAAAACTTTATCGCTGCTAGTGGCTGCAGAATTTTCGAATGCATTTACCCAAATGGTTTTTAGTTTTAGCTGGTCTAGTCTTTGTTTTACAGGCATAACCTCTTTGCTAGGTCCTACTACCTCGTGTTTCTCAGCTTCTACTATGTGACACTTACATGGAGGATTTGTCGTGTTTTCCAGTTTATAAACTACCTTCCACTTTAGCTGTAATGGACAAGTTCCCTTGTGCATACTGATACCTTCTGTTAACAATTTTATAGCTAAGAATTTGGATGCATAATGATCTTCTAAACTAACATAATAGTTTGGCCTACAGATCCAAGAGACTGCTCCTTGACTCAGATTACAGACTATTCCACTGATGCATTGGTCACTAAACTTTTTATGCCTAATATCACAAACGAAATTAATGCATTGCACATCCTTTCCATAGTCTTGTAATGGAGTTATAATAACTTGAATGCCACATATAAAGATATATTTAAATTTTTTGTCTTTGTTATGTTTTTTAATATTTGCCCAATTTATTAAGTTCACTTCAGTTGCTTGATTTTCATTGTTTTTAACTGTTACGTCTCCAGACATCTCTTCATACACATATTTAGCATATTTTGAGAACAATGATTTTTTAACAAACTGTTCTTTGGCAATGATCGGGAAATCAACCCCTGATCTGGTCATTTTTTCTACTTGTTCTTCATCAATAGAAGTTTCAGCTTGCTGAAGTTGAGCTAAGGTGGTCATTTCATATTCATCAGAGAACTCACTAGGAGCTTCTCCTTCCATCATCTCATTAATTTCTTCACCTTCAATTGACTCATTTTCAGATTCTTCGTGTTCATCGAACTTTTCTTCAATTATTTCCACTATTCCTTTGTTGTTCCTTAGGGCTAAATCTACTGCTTCATCTTCTGATAGTTCTATGTAATCCAAACTACCTAGGGCTTCTGCTAATCTATTGTTCTTCTTGTTTTTGCATTCATTAGCATAATGACCGGATTCACCGCATGCCCAACATTTGCAGTTTTTCTTTTTCTCAGGACAAAATGAGGCTTTCTGGAAAAATCTTCTATGTTTTGAGAAAGGTTTTTTATAATACTTTTTATAATATTTCTCACCTCTTTGTTTGTTGAAACTTTTTCTCTTATAATTCTTTCTTCCTTGATAATCTCTAGTGTTGCATCCCCATTCTGTTGGTGTCTCCCAACATGTTAAGAATTGTTTCTTCATTCTTTGGGTGCTTCTTACATCTCGACATTTTTTCTCAACCCATTTCCTAACATAGGAAATTCTATTACCAAGAGAATCTTTGCTTCCATTTTTTATTAGCTCTCGATATTCGTCACTTATTTGTTCATTAATTGGGGAAGGAAGTTTATCAAAGAACATTTGCAGATTAGTGTCGTTTTCTCCTATCTTATAGTAACATTTCTCGAATTCTGTTATATAGTTATGAACATATTTCATGTTACAGATTTCAAGATTGTTTAAAGTTCTTTGCCATTTTAAAGCTTCCTTATCTTCATCTTCTTTTTCTCCAATGAATTCATCTTCAATTAACTCACATATTAATGTGAACATATTCACTGGACTTGCCAGATTCCTAAGTTCTTGTTTAGCTTCATCACTAATGGCTCCATACCAATCGGCAATACAATCATAGAAACTATGTTCTATATAATTAAGGAATTGAGAAGAATTCCATCCTACATTCATGTTTAACACGCTCATCATACTTTTCTTCCAGAATTATATGATTTCACGCCTGTTCCTTACACCATCCAGGTTTAATTTGTAACCTGTTTCACTTATGGGCTCTAGGTTAATCTCTCTTTGCCTATGGTTCGACATAATACTTACTCCAAATCTTTCTTTCTTCTCTAGAAACTCCTTTGGCTTTAGCCTAGGTCTATAATTACTGGTTGAACCATGTTCATACCGCCTGTAGTTTCTTCTAGCTTCATTATGTTCTACTGGTTCATTCTCCCTTAGCCTTCTTTGTCTTAGTATTTCATCTAGCTTCTGTTGAACTTTGGATATAGGAATGTTTTCCATGTCCTTCAGATTAATTAGTCCCATTTGCTGATATACTGCTTCTTCATCAGAATTTCTGTCAGACTCATCATCACTCATAACTTCTTGGTTTGTGAAGTTGAATTCAATGTTTTTGTGTTTCTGTAATTTCAACTTTCATTCTGGGTCATCCAACTTAGTGTTAAATCTCCTTGTTTGTAGAACTGGATGTTGATTCATTTTTAAGGATTTGATTTTCGTCTTGATTTTCTCCTTCAATAATGTAAAGACTGAATATATATATATTATATATATTATATTATTATTTGAATTAAATATTTTGTTATTCATTTCAATTTGTAAAAGCGGAGAAAAAGTCGTCCTCGAGCACGAGTTCAATTTTAAATCCTTTCGGCATCATTTAAATTTCGGATTTTGACAGAATTTGATTTTCGCTTTCGAGATCGAGTATTAATAAAGATTTAATTAAGCTCCGAAATTGATTGAAATTTATTTAATTCCGTTTATCTTGAAAGTACTAATTGAAATTGATTTAAAGTTGATTTAGTCGGGATTTGATAGAGTCGGGATTAGCGGGTTTCAAATTTAAATGTCGGGTATATTCTCCTTGCATTTTATATTGGGACCACACACATATTCATTTCTTTTTCCTTTTTCCTTCTTTCCTTTTTCTTCTCTCTCTCTCTCTCTCTCTCTTCTCTGCCGCTACCAGGCTGCCTACTTCACCAAGCTTGTCCTCTTCCTCATGCCAACAAACACCACCCATTTACCCCTTTGATGTTCAGAAATTTGCAACCCAACTGCCCTCTCCTCCTCCCCTTTTCAATTTCTGAAAACCCACCCATACCCTCTTTCTCTCAGCGCCTCCTCTCTCCCATTCCAATTCACACCTTCCCTTTCCAAACTCAAAAGAAACAACCCACAAAACCACCCCCATCTCCCTCTTGCTCACTGTCCTCGCAAACCCACCTCATCACCTTAGCTCCACCCTCACCACCACCACGCCGTCGCCACTACCACCTGTCACCACCAACCTCACCCCCGTCCTTCTCCTTCCGCCCTCCCCTGTTCTACCGAGGCAAACCCAAGCCACACGGGCCACCAACTCCATCCCTTCCTCCTCCGAGATTGAGCCACAGCAGCAACTCCTACCTCTCCTTGATGTTTCCGAGCAACAGAAGCAGCCCAGAAGGCCGCCGGAGCCACAGCGCCGCCCACCTCCCTTTCTCTCGCCCTGTTTTCCGGGAAAAGGTCCATTAAGTTTTCGTTCTCGTTTTCGATTCCAATCTCCTTCGATCAAGCTCGTATTCATACCTTACCTCTCCTAGGTTCAAACCGACTCGATACCACTGTCGGTGGAGCTCAGATCGGCTTCGGAGCATCATCGGAGTCGCATTCTTTTCGAAGCCTTCGGTGAGCCTTCTTCTCTCCCTCCCTCCTCCATTGCTGCGTTTTCATTTTTGCTTGCCTGGGGATTGTCGGAATTGGGGTTCGGTCTGGATGGGTGAGGTTTGGGTGGAAAGGCCGCCGCCGCCGGCCGGGCCTGGAGCTTTCCTCTCCCTCCGTCCTCTGTTCTCTGTTGAAACAGAATGGGGGAAGAAGAAGAAACCGGGTGGGCCCCCCTCCTTGCCACATCAGCGCCGAGTCAGCCGTGGACCCCCCCTTCTTTTAATTCTGTCTTGGGCTGGTCCTCCCTCCTCTTTTGATTTGATTTCCGGGTGGGGCATGTGGGGCTGGGCATATGGATCCGGGTCTTGGGGCCTTTCCCTTGGGCCTTTTCTTTTCTTCTTTCATTTTGGTTTCGGGTTGGGTTTGGTTTTGGGCTGGGTTTTGTTGGGTATAGTATTTTATTTGTGTATGCTATTTATATATATGTGTGATAATTATTATTATTTCTGATTTTAGAAAAATATATATATATATATATATATATATATGTTCTGAAATTATTAATATATATATTTTAAAAAGGTTTTAAAAGTGATATTATTTGATATTGGGTTATAAAAATAATTATGGTTATTGTTTTGAGACTATATGGATAGTAAGTGTAAATTATTTGAATATTATTATAGTTGGAAATTGGTGATTCATACATTGACTGACTTTTCCTTTTTCTGAATCTTAATAACCTGACCTTGTTGTGTTGATGTGTGGAGAGTGGGTTTTGGTTCATTGATTCTGTGATGAGAGATACTTTTATGATTTCTAGTGTGATGTTGGGCCGTTGTTATGATTTTATTTATGTTGTGAGATGCATATTACGACTTTTAGTATGATATGGAGATGTTGATGTGACCTTGTGGTACTACTCTGGTATATGTGAGACTTGGTGTGTGATGTGTTGATTGGAGAATGGTTGGTTATACAGTTATGCATTCTTATGGCTAATGCATCTTGCTTGAATTGAGACTGATAGATTGATTCGATTCTGGAAACTAGGAAGAGAATATGGAATTAGCCCTTAGAGGTGGATAACTCCACCTCCTACCTTCTGAATTTGATTGCTTGGTATGTGTGAAGCTGATTTGGTTTTCGGAAGAGTTGGACGAAATCTTGATTTGAAAGGAATTGACTTGTTTTGGTGTAAAGTTGCTTGATTAAACATCGGATTTGAAGATTTTGAGCGGTTTTAAAAATGGCCAATTTGGGGTTTTAAAGAAGTTGAGAGTTTCAAAGATTTGGAAGACAATCTTTCCATTTATTAAACGCTTTAAGGATTTACGAACTGGATTTACATTATGACGTCTCACGAAGTGGATACAAGCATTGTATAGGGGCGCTTATAGATTGCTTGCTAAGACCTAGACGGACGCTATAATGCTTTTAGAGTTGTGGTACTTCCGAAAAGTCGAAGCAAGGATGTAATAAGGGCGCTTATTACACACTTGACAAGACCAATTGGAGATGTCACGACCGTGACTAGGATGTTGTGAGAATCTCGGAAGACGCAACCGAGATGATTACAAGATCCTTGGACATGGTCCTCGGACTCACCGATTTTTTTTAAAACTTCATCCCCTTTGCTTTAAAATGATTTTAGTCTCGGGGACGAGACTTGTTTTTAGAGGTGGATGAATGTAAAGACTGAATATATATTTTATATATATATTATATTATTATTTTAATTAAATATGTTAGTATTTATTTCAATTTGTAAAAGCGGAGAAAAAGTCGTCCTCGAGCACGAGTTCAATTTTAAAATCCTCCCGGCATCATTTGAATTTTCGATTTTGACGGGATTTGACTTCCGCTTTCGAGTTCCGGGTATTAATAAAACTAATTTAAACTCCGAGTTTGATTGAAATTTATTTAATTCCGTTATCTTGAAATTAGTAAATTAAATTTAATTAAATTCGATTTAGTCGGGATTCGTTCGGGCGAGCGGGTTTCGGGATATTTTGTCGGGTATTCAAATTATCTTGATGGGACCACATATATACACATTTCTTTTCCCTTTTTTTCCTTTTCTCTCTCTCTCTCTCCCTCTCTCTCTCTCTGCCCCACGCCAAATGCAGCTTGCAAATGGTCCCTCCCTACAAATTAAGCTAGTAGTGTTGCCTTCTTCTTCATGTGGTGCTGGTCCCCTCTTCTCTCTTTTCGTTTCTGCAGCTCACCTCCTTGTCCTCTTCATCTCCCTTTTGCACACACAGCTTAATTTTTGGTCCCCTCCCACCAATGTACATCTTGCCTCATTACCCAAACTGCAATCCACTCTTTCTCCCATCCCCATCCTCTCCTCTCCATCCCCTTGCTTCTTCCAACCTTCCAAACACATCCAAAGCTCCCCTTTTTACCCCATTGATTCCGAGAGCTGTAAGCTCCCAAAGGCAACCCCTTTGCCTCGTCCGCCACCACCCTACACACTACCAGACTTCCTCCTCACCCCTGCCGCCCCTCCTTTCCCGTCTCCTCGTCTCGCTGTTCATGCCGGCAGCTTGGGGCTGTGATCCTCTTCCCCTGTTTCCTTGAACAACGCCGACACCGAGCCCCCATCTCATCCTCCCTCTGCTGCCGTAGCAAACAGCATCCCAGGAGTGCACTAACCTTCCCTTCGACGCCGACAAGCCAAGGAAGCTCCCCAGGAGAGCACCTCGGCGCCACCAGCAGGCACCCATCCCCGACGCCGAGCAGCCCGAGTCCTCCATTTCCTCCCCTGTTTTCGGGTTTAGGCGTGGTAAGCACTCCACCTCCCTCATTTCCCTTCCTTTCACCTCTAAATGAAATAAGAGTGAACCTTCAACCACATTTCACTCTCCTTAGGACATCCCCGGCGCAACTCCGACCCCAACGAGTGTTCCGAGGCGAAACCGATCGACTTTCCGGGCTCGAAAAACCCCTCGGTGAGCACCCTTTTCTCCCTCCTTTTTTGTCGATTCCATCCCCCTTTTTTATCGGGAAGGTGGTTGGAGCCACCAGCGCCACCGGCGAGAGCTCTCCCCTCTCCCCTTTCCTTTTCCTGGAAATCCGAACAGGGGCTTTAAGGAAGACGGATGAACAGTGTTTTTGTTGAGGTCCGGTTTGTCTTGTTTTCTTATGGTTCGGTTCATTGTTTTTTTTATTAAAATAAAACTCGGTTCACCTGGTTTTAAAAGATATGGGTGGGGAGTTTTGGATCCGGTTTCAAGGTGGGTTTGGGCCGGGTCCCGGATTCGGGTTTGGGCTACTGATTGGGCTGGGTTGGGTTCCTATATGTGTTATTGTTATGATAGTTATGATTATATATATGATTATTATTTTGACTAGATTATTATTATTATTATTATTATTATTATTATTATTATTATTATTATTATTATTATTATATATTTTGGGATTTGAGATAAATGATATTTTCTAGAAATATATATATATATTATATATATTGTTTTGGAAATAGATTATTGGGATGTATTATGACTTGTTATATAATATATGTTCCTATATACTAATATGATGTTATATGATGATTTTGAGCTATGATTTAAAATATGTTAAAGAAATTTAGTATTTTGATTTATAAATGTGGGTTATTAAAATGAAGTGATTTTGGAAATTTTATTATATTAAATATTCCTCGAGATGTGTTGTTATATAATGATTTGTAAGATGATTTTTAAGATGAGGATTTAACTATGTGAGTTAGGAATTTTAAAGTGAATTGTTGATTTTGACTTATAAACATGATTTGTAAACATGGGATTATTTTGATGATTTAGTATTGGAATTTATTTATATAATGTTTGAAATAAAATGCCGGAATGATTTCTATAATGTGATTCGGAGAGAGTTGGTTTTAAAGTTAAATGTTTAATGTCGGAATTTGGCCAAGTATGATTTGGGAATTATTTTGAATATGAGTTGACTTAAATTGGGATTTATGAGTTGAAAATATGGTTGGTATGATTTTATCAATGGGTTTGATTGAAAGAATGATTTTGGTCGATTTGATCGTATCGGAAAGATTTTGGAAAACGGTTTTACTATCGGTCGTTTTGAGGATGTTGATAACTTGGGTTCGTGTGTATGAATGTTGGTCTGGTAGCTTATGGAAATGACTTGATGATAGGTGTGTATTGCTTTTGGATTGCTTTGGACTTACATTTGGGCCCTTGCTTGTGTTATCTTGCTGTTCTGCATCAACAGGTAAGTATCCTACGGGACTTACTCAGTAACCTGGACCTCCTGCCTGATGTGTCATGTAATGTGTAGTTTTGTTGCATATTAAAGCATGCCATGTAGTATCATGTTAGGATTGCATTGAACTGAGCATGTGGTTACTTTGTGTGTTTGAATACAGAACGGCCGTTATCTGTGATAGTCCTAGAGTCTTTGCTAGGGTCATAGGGTAGCCCAGCCCCATCGGGTGCCCTGAGTCTATCGAGTCGATATGAGCATGATATGATAGCCCAGCACCATCGGGCAAGAGATGAGATGATTTGATATGATACGATTAGCCCAGCACCATCGGGCATGTTTTATTTATTTTATGATATGATGATGAGATATGATATGATATGATGATACCGTGGTGAGTGCACCACCACGAAGAGAGTGCTATGCTATAGCCCGAACTGGCCAGTCTCTGCACTAACGGGAAGGGGTGGAGAGGTAGGAGAGGGATATGCCACTTGGCATTGTCTGGGGCCCTTTACAGTTCTTTTCTGCATATTATATATATACTAGGGGCATGATAGTGTGATTTAAATCTTGTACCGCATTAGTCATCTTTTATTTAGGCATAGGCATGTTATGTCGCCTCAACGCGGTCAGAGGACCCGCAGGCGATCACCAGGCCTGACTTCGTGGATAGTGTTAGGTACCGCTCTTGTTGCTCCATGCTTCTGTGACGGAGAAATCTTTTGGCGAATCGAAGAACCGGCTAATATATTCTAACTTGACAAATGACCATCACCCACTTGTTTTGGTTTTGACCCGGCTCTGCCGCGGCTTTTGTATCTAAATCATGTTTTCCCGTTACTTTCGTTAAACTGAATTTATGAAACTTCGACTGATTAGAGGTTTGAAACCTCGACCCGTACCTGAATTGCAACATCCGAACGAAGGTATCCGACCTTCGAAACGTATCCCGGATATTTATATCCGGGCCGTTACAGCTAAACCGTATTTCCGCTTTACTTTCGTTAAACTGAATTTATGAAACTTCGACTGATTAGAGGTTTGAAACCTCGACCTGTACCTGAATTGCAACATCCGAACGAAGGTATCCGACCTTCGAAACGTATCCCGGATATTTATATCCTGGCCGTTACAAATAATACCTTTTTTCTTTATATTATCTAACTTAGTAGAAAACTTCTTTTTGGATTTTTTAAATGGATAACTATATTTAAAAGGATCTCCTTTCTTAATTTCACCACCAGATTTTAGGCTTATCTGATGACTAATTTCGTTGATGGCTTTGAGATTGGTTTAGTATTGTACTTCACCTGTTTCTTTTACTATATTAAAAATCTTACTGCTAATCTCTAGATATAACTGTTCTAATTTTTTAACTTCAACTTTTAAATCTATAAGGAGGTCTGAAATAGCATTTAAAATTGCTCCAAAGTGCTTATCATTTGTATCTAGATGTAAAGCATGAGGATAAGTCTTATGGGGCAATTAGTAGATACCTCCAGATTGGCTTATAGATAAATACATATATTTTAATTAACTAGGCTCTGATACCAAATTGCAGGATCACTAACTAAAACAAGATAAATGCGGAATTATAAAGAAAATTGAAAACAACACACAAACTAAAGTTTATAAAATAGTGGCTATTCTAGGTAATTTTAAGTTTTTGTTTGGATTTTAGTTGGAAAGTGGAGGGGTCCACTTTTATAAAGTAGCCAATGAGAATATATATATATATATATATATATATATATATATATATATATATATATATATATATATAATAAAATACTAAAACAGAGGTCTAAAACGGCTTCTGGTGCGATTCGCATACGTGTCATATTCTGGATTGACTTCAGGCGCACTTCGCATACGTGTCATATTCTAGATTAATATGAGGGATGTTATTGTTTTTAGCCACATCAATTAATAAATCAATATAATTTTGTCATCTCATTTAATGGTCCCACTTATTTTTATAAATATTCAACATTATATCTTAATTAGTTAGAAAACTTATCTTTTTAGATCAAATAATCTATCCAATATTTGGTCAAAATTGAATATAATATATCTATATATAAATATGTATTTTTGTCAAAAAAAGTTATCTTTTTTCTCCAATATTATTCTCCAAATTCACTCTATGAATCAATATTGGAAAAAAATACTACGATATTTTATAATTTCTCCAAACACTACGATATAATTGTTATTGGAAATATTCACATCTTTTCGTCTATTAATTAATGATCTAATATTGGAAATTTTCTAATTTGCAATAATTCTTATGAATCTATATACATATACTAAAAGTTATGTGGTGTGTTGTGGTTTATCATAGGGGGAAAAATCCTATGTGACGCGTTGTGATTGATCCTATGGGAAAAAATTAATAAAATAATATGTTGTCATAGTTTATAGAAAGTTATATAAGCCACAATCTATTTATATATATTTTAGTTAATTGAAAAAAATATAAATATAAAATATTTTGTAGTCATACTTACCAAAAATATTAATAGATAAATATGTAGTATTTGATAGGTGTTATTTTATTTATATCTAGATTATTTTTTGGTGGAAAGAATTATTTATATCAAAATTAATTATTTAATCATTGTTATTTTATTTATATCTGTATTGTTTTGGAGGCCAAAATAAATTATTAAAATATTATGTAGCCATAATATGTAGCTAGCCACAATCCATCCATCCATAGATATTTTAGTAAATGAATGTAATAAATATATACTACATATTAAATAAAAAAGAATATTAAAATATTTTTCTAGATTATTTATAATATTAATTGTATTAATATATTCTCCGTGCACGGGACGGGACCTATACTAGTCAATATATAAATATTCACATCTTATATTCTCCAAATTCACTCTAATTTCTTATGAATCAATATTGGGAAAAAAGTCTGTAACTGTATCCATTTAGAAAAAAAAACGTACGGTATTTTCTAATTAAATAACAATATCTCTTTTTTCTCCAATAAAATTATAGCAATTGGATTAAAGTTGATGTAGTGGTTTACAATTCTTCCCCCGTTACATGGTAAGGCCCGTGTCATATTCTGGTGCGATTCACATACGTGTCATATTTTGGATTAAAATGGTGTTTAATATCGCATACGTGCCCCAGACTGAATGTATTTTATATTATTATATTATTATTTTGAGTAAATAAATTATTATTTTATTCAATCGGAAAAAAAAATTGAAAATATCGTCCTCGAGCACAAGTTTTGATTTTAAAATCCTTCCGGCATCGTTTTAGAGTTATATTTTTCTTCGAGTTGCGAATCTTGATAAATTAATTTGATTCCGATAATGATTTAATAATTCATTTTAAATTGTCGAGCGTCGGGATTAGCGGGTTCCGAGTTTTGAATTTCGGGAATCATTGCATTTTAATTTAGGGACCACTCCTCTTCTTAACAAGGACTACATTTGACAGGCATGTTGAATCGTTGTTTTCGCGGATGAACCCTGCTTGTAGTAGCTTGTCCACCTTGTTTGGCTGCCTTGGCTTTTTCTGCTGCCATCTTTCTTTTCTTTTGGCATATAGGTTTAGTGTTGTGTGCGAGTTTGAGAAAGTGTTATGCGATCTCGCGAGGAAGACCCTTTAGATCTTAAGGGGACCAAGAAAAGACATCTTGTGAATTTTTCAGAATTTCTTTAATTCGATCTAAGATGGGGGTTTCCAAGCTGTGCCCGTGATAGAGAGCCTCCGTGTTGTTGGTTAAACGAAAGAAAACCACTTTTTCTTCGATGATCTTATCCGCAACCTTTTTGGGTCATACTTCCAATTCTGCTTCGACGCTGTCCGAAATAGCTTCTTGGTCGTCGTTCTCGGCCATTTCTGATTTCAAAGACCCTTGGCCTTGGTCATCAATCTCGAATACTCAACTGTGACCCTTTTTCAATGAGGTGAGGTAGCAGACTCTACTCTCTGACTGCTCTCCACAAACACCCCCACCTTTCTGTTTGCGCATGGTAATTTGATGCTGAAATGGTAAATAAAGCAAGCCACTTGGAACCTGAAAACTGTTGTAATTGAAAATTTCTGGTCCCCTCTCTTTTTGTCTCCTTCCCTTATGCAGCATACACCCCACCCCTCACTCTGCAATTGCAACTCCCTCCTCTCTCTCTCCCTCTTTTCTGTTTTGAAGACCCACACACCTCTCCCTCTTCCTTCAAAACCCGAACAACCCTGCTCCCCTTTCATTTTCATTTGGAACAAACCCTCCCCCCGCCTTCCTTGGTCACTGAACAGCAGCCCCATCTTCTTCCTCTTTCTCCCAGAGTGAGCAACAGAGCCCTGTTTTTGTAAGCCGAAACCAAACCCCCTCCTCCAACCCTTCTCCTCCTTCTGCGAGCCGCCCACCACACACCTTCATGCCACCTCGGAGCCACGACGAGCGGTGACGCCGCGCAGAAGGTCCGGAGCGCCGCCACCAACTTCCCTCGATCCGCCCTGTTTTCCGATCGTAAGTATCGTTCGAATTTGTAAACTCTTTCGATTCTTTTCCTTCCAAAACCACCCCTTACTCATCTTTATTCTTCCCTAAGCTTCCCCGCATCTCCCTCGCAAGACCTCGCTGCCGGAACGCCTCCATCGAAGCCGGATATTCGCATCGGGACACACTGTAAGATACTCTTTTTCTCCCTCCTTCCTCGCGTCGTTTCTTCCTTTTTGTGTGGGTCTTGGTCGGGGAAACTTTCCGGTCACCTGGGTTGAGTCGGGACGGGGAACGAGTCGCTGGCGGAGCTATGCTCTTCATTTTCTCTCCTCCGAAATTTGGTGTGAACAGTCTCATCTGAGTAGGGAAGAAGACGGGTTCAGCAGGGGCCGATTCAGTCTTATTTTCTTCTTTTATTTGGTCCGGTTCATTAAATCAACTATAGGCCGGCGGGTTTGGGCTCGGATCCGGGTTATCCTTCGGGTTGAGCCTTATTCTCGGGCTGGGCTAGGGTTTTGTTTGGGTGAAGTATTTTATTTGTTGGGTGTTATATATATATTATGTGATCATATTATGTTATGTTATTTGAATTCTTTCGTTGGGGACCAATTCTATTTTATTTCTTTTTCCTTTTATTTCTTGTCAAGTATCCGAGTGGATGTTGGTAGATCTAGATGAAGGTTGGTCTTGGCTTGAGAGTGGGAGACGAGCGAGCGGGGATTGCGTTTCATTTCTACTGGTAGTGATGTGAGGATTTTTTTGATTATGTTCTTTGTTAATATGTACTGGCATGATATTAGATGGCGACCGTGATAATCCTGATATGGCATGATGTTACATGTTGGTATACATTGCTATCCTACTATGTTATTCTAGAAGCATGTTATGGTGTGTTGTATGAATCATGAGATGATGATATGTTGATTATGTGAAAGCATGATGATATACTATAGGGTTGATAAGGATGATATTGAATAGGTAAGTGATGAATATGATTGGAGCATGAATATGACTTATGTGTATATATGAGATGATGTGACATGACTGCTAATGATCGATATATGGCATTGTGATGAGTTGAGATGATGTCTGGAGAGTATGTGACATTTTGATGTTGACATACTGCTTGATCTCCCCTTTTGATTGAAACTTAATAGCATGACCTTGTTTGTATTGATGTGTTGATAAGTAGTTTTGTTTCGTTGACTTATGACGAAATTTCGTTATGGCTAATCTTGCAAGTACCAATGATTGACGTGATAAATATGTTATGATAATGCCGGATAGAAATTGGATAGAATGACTGTGTGAATTTATACTTTAAATGAGGTCTCTTGTTGTGACTGTCCCTACTATGATTGCGGTGGTGCTATGCGATAGTGAGATACCTTTTATGACTTTTGGTGTGATATCGGGCCGTGTGTTATGCTTTTGACATATTGTTGAGATGCATATTATGACCTTTAGTATGATATGGAGATGTCGATATGACCTTGTGGCACTACATTGGTACATGTTGAGACTTGCCGTATGATGTGTTGATTGGAGATTGGTTGGTTATACGGGTATGCATTTCTTATGGCTTATGCATCTTGCTTGAATTGAGACTGATAGATTGATTCGATTCTGGAAACTAGGAAGAGAATATGGGATTAGCCCTTAGAGGTGGATGATTCCACCTCCTGGCTTTTGAGTTTGATTGATTGATTTGCGAGAAATTGATGTGGTTGTTGGAAGATTTTGACGAAATCTTGATTTGAAAGGATTTGACTTGTTTTGGTGTAAAGCTGCTTGACAAAACGTTGAATTTGAAGATTTTGAGCGGTTTTGAAAAGGATCAACTCGGGGTTTTAAAGAAGTCGAGAGTTTCAATGATTTAGATGACAGTCTCCATTTTCAAAATGCTTTGAGGTTTTACGAATTGGATCTACATTATGACGTCTCACAAAGTGGATACAAGCATTTTATAGGGGCGCTTATAGATTGCTTGCTAAGACCTAGTCGGGACGCTATAATACTTTTAGAGTTGTGGTACTTCCGAAAGGTGGAAGCGATGATATGATAAGGGCGCTTATTACACACTTGACAAGACCAATTGGAGACGTCACGACCGTGACTAGGATGTTGTGAGAATTCCGGAAGACGCAACCGAGATGATTACAAGATCCTTGGATATAATCCTCGGACTCACCGATTTCAAACTCCTTCCCATTGTTTATATTACTATGTTATTATTTTGAGTAATAAATTATTATTTTATCTAGAAGAGATAAATTTTCCTTTTCCCTTTTATTCACCTAACTAAGTATTACTAAAAATAAGATATTCCATAAATAGCTCCAACTAACATAGGAGTTACTAAATATGGAAAGAACCTAAAACTAATAATAATTAAATAAAATATCTATTCTTCAATCCATGGTGGCGCCTTCTTCTTCCTTTTGAGGATGACACTCTTTGCCATCAATAGCCCTCGAATCGATCTTGAGAGCTCGCCTGGATCAAGATCATTGTTTGACCCACAGAAGGCCATCTTGATCCGCATTATTCTCCCCCTCTTAACTTCGATTCGTCCTCGAATCGATTCATTGAAGAGCAGTGGGGAAGGAGCAGTAATCAGAAAGTAACTTCCTTGACAATCAACTTGATATGGCGCCAGCAGAATTTGAGGCAAAGGAACCTCAAAAACAACACCTGTCATAGGGGACATTGCGCAATCAAGAGGAACAATATCATTAGGCTCAACAACCCTATGAACTTCAGAAATCTCAACATTAAGAACTTTCTCAAGAGATACAATAGCTAACTCAGGAGAAGTGTCCCCAACGTCCTCATCGTTGTCGTCAGAAGCAACCAACACATCTGGCGCAGCACTGCAGTTCACTTGCAGCATAGATTCGGAGGTATTCCTGGAGGTGTCAGGCAGCGTGTGACCCACCATTGGAAAGCTCGTCGAGTCAGCTTCGCAACAAGACTGAGTTGACTCAATTCTGAGGTCGGAGTCAACGGGAATCTGCGAAACAAGTTCGGCGCGCTGTGCTGAATCCGGGGCAACGAATTCAACTATAGGCTCCGTAGGCTTAATTACCTCGTCATCGGTTGAGGCAACTATAGCCACTGGAGTGTGGGTGTTGGCCAAAGCAAGAGCATAACAAATTCTATCCGAGATGGCCTTCTCCAATTCCTTCAAGCCCTCCTCGAGCTTCGCCTGTGATCTGGCATCATAGGCATCTAGTTCGGCTTGAATTTCGGCTGTAAGTTCGGCTTTAAGTTGTTGTCGACGCCTCTCCTTTTCGATTTCCGCTTGCCGTTGAAGCCAAAGGCGGCGCCTTTGAGCCTCTCGTTGTCGCTCTAAAGCTTGTTGTTGTTGCAAAGCTCGTCTCTGCAACTCTCGGCGGCTTCGTTGTTGTGCAGCCCGTTCCAAAGCGAAGAACTCATCCAAGGGATCGGGATCATCATCCCAATCTCCCCAAATTTCCCACGCCATCAAGTCAAAGCATTAATGACATCAACTCAAAGAAACAAATAGCGTAGCATAACCTGTCTCTGAATACCAATTGATGCGTTGCTATTCCCGATCCTTCGTCTGTGGGCTTCGAATCAAGAATAACGACTTGCTGTTGGCCCGATCTTGCAATTATCCTTGCTAATCTCGATGTTTACAATCAATTACAATCAAGACTTTGAACTATTGTGAAAGAAACGAAAAAAAAACAACAAATAAAACCAAGGCAAAAGGCAAAGAACACTGAACAGCGACGGAAACAGGTGCACTGCGACGGATGCTGCAGGCACTGCTACAGTGCCGCGGCCGCTGCTACAGTGCCGCTACAGTCATGCGACGGCTGGGTTCTGGATTTGGCGACAGTTTTCGCAGCTTTGGTGATCTTTGTGTTTGACGTGTGTTTGAAGGTTTGTGTTTGGATCTTGGTTGAATTGGGTAACAAGAACATAAAGGATAGTGAAGGCTTTTGGATTGGGGAATTGGGGAAACCTTTTAATCCTAAAAAGGTTCCTCAATTATATTTTCCAATCTAATTAAATCAATGAAAATACAAGAGTTTAAATAGGGAACTATACCAATTCTATCTTTGCAAAAGATAAAGTTTTGGCTTAGATAACTAAATATTAAATCCTAATAATAATCCTAGATAAATATTCCTACTTAGTGGACAAGGAAAATATCTAGAAGAGATAAACTTTCCTTTTCCCTTTTATTCACCTAACTAAGTATTACTAAAAATAAGATATTCCATAAATAGCTCCAAATAATATAGGATTTACTATATATGGAAAGAACCTAAAACTAATAATAATTAAATAAAATATCTATTCTTCAATCCATGGTGGCGCCTTCTTCTTTCTCTTGAGGATGACACTCTTTGCCATCAATAGCCCTCGAATCGATCTTGAGAGCTCGCCTGGATCAAGATCATTGTTTGACCCACAGAAGGCCATCTTGATCCGCATCAATATTTATACAAATCTTTATAACCCAATTTAAATCTCAATATTAATATTATGTAATATTTTAAAAGCCATTTTATTAAACACATTCAAATAACAGTACCAAACCCCTTTAAAATACCCATCATTTTATTTAATCAAAACGACCCCTTATTTTATAAAAAAATTACAACCGGCCTCATCCTTTTTTCCATTAACCCAAACCGAAACCCTAGTTAACAAAATCAGATATGATTTTATCCATAGGCCCAAGTTCATTCTAGTTTAAAAACCACCAATTCGGCCCAAGTAAATTAGGCCCAAAGACCACCCAATACCCATTACACTCAGCTGAGATTTTAAAACGAGGGCCCCCCAGTGACGTGGCTGATGAGGTGGACGGATGGGGCCACAGTTTCTTCTTCTTCCCCCCTTTCTCTTAAAACATGAACAGACTTCCCATGTCGATTTTGGACGAAAGAAGAAGAGAAAGAGGAGGGCTCTCAGGCGACTTTCACTCGACCCACACACACTAGTCCCTTCCCCGACATCAAGCATACGAAAGCACATCAAAGAGACACCGAAAGAGGGGGAGAAGAGGATGCTTACAACGACTTGAAGTTCTCGCCGGAAAAGCTCGGGGCGGCTCGATTTGCTCCGTCGGGGCTGGGGATGCTCTGTCTGGGCTTAGAACAAGGATAGGAGGATTAAAGGAGGAGCTTTTACAAGGTTCGGAGGTGAAAGGAAGCGAGAGAGAGGCCTTACCGAGCCTAACCGCGAAGACAGAGGAGGGAGTAACGGAGTTGCGCTGCTGGCTCCGGGGGCTCTTTCGGCGGCTCTAGTGCTCAGAAACGTCGAGGAGGTGTGGGTGAAGCTCCTAGGAGGTGGCTTGCAGAGGAAGAACGAAGGACGGTGGTGTGGTGTTGGGTATTGGGTCTCGGCAAAATAGAGGGGTATCGGGGTGGGGTTGCGGCTTCAAGGTGGAGGAAGGAGAACGGTGGGGGGCTGGTGGTGATGTTAGAGGAGCTCCGATTTGAGAAGGAAGAGGGAGAAGTTGGGGGTTTGAACTTGGAATCCCAGGGGGATTGGGTTTTGTGAGAATGGGGAGAAAGGAGGATAGGAGAGTTGGTTTGTGTGTAGAGACAATAAGGAAGGGAATGGGCTAGCATGGAAGAGATACAGAAAAAGGGGCTTTTGGTTTTGTTTTTACATTACAAATGAATCAGAGGGGGAGGGAGCAGAGAGTCAATTTGTCTCCATCTGCTAGTCCGAATAGGAAGAGAGCAGGGAAGAGGACAGATTGTGAAGGGTGAAACAAAGTGGTCTCCTATGGAATAATGCCCGGAAAGTAAATCCCGAACCTGCTCAATCCATCAAATATTTTTAACCCCGAAACAATATCGTTACTCGAAGAAATTTTTCGAATTCCGAGAAAAAGACGGAATCGATCTTATAAGGTTCAAGATTGGGCCAGAATTCGTTTTATTAATCTCGAGTTTGACTTATTAACGACGAGTTTTTTTTCTTAAAATAACTGAATTAAATCCGTTTCGTTCCGGCTATATACACCGCAAATCCCCACGTCCTTAAGGACGTGCAAGGTATTATGCTGCCACCCGAGCCCGGACGTGCAAGAACGTTTTTAATTTTTTTTAAAAACGTGCTTGCACGTCCTCAGGGACGGGCTTGCACGTCCTTAAGGACGTGCAAAGTGCACGTTCTTAAGCACGTGATTGCACGTCCTTAAGGACGTGCAAGCCCGTCTACAAAATCCGAAGAGGACGTGCCTCTTCGTCTTCCCTTCGTCTTCGTCTTCTTTGCTCAGAGAGAAATCAAGAGAGAGAGATCGTCTTCGTCTTCGTCTTCTTCGTCTTCGCTGGAGTGTGAGAGAGAGAGATCGCCGGAGTGAGAGAGAGAGGAAGAGATCGAGACAAAGAGAGATGGAGCCGGAGAGAGAGGTGGTGGTGGAGCCGGTGGCTGAGGAGGGTGGTGGTGGGGGTGGAGCACTGGGGGAGGGGGTGGCGGTGGAGCCGGTGGCCGGGGGTGGTGGTGGGGTGGCGCCCATGGAGGTTGAGGAGGGTGGTGATGGTGACGGTGGTGGTGGTGGAGGAGCGGCGGCGACGGCGGCGGCGGCGGCGGCGGCGTCCGATAGTGGTGGTGGTGGTGATGGCGACGGAGTGGTGGAGGCGGACCTATTACCGCCGCGGAAGCGGCGGTCTGTAGAGGTTTCGCCGGTCCCGACCCCACCGGTATGTTTTTTGATTTATTTAATTTGTTTGATTTATTTTTATAGTTTTATAATATAGTTTATATTTTAATATAGTTTTATAATATAGTTTATATTTTCATATAGTTTTATAATATAATTTGATAGATTATTTTAGTATATAGTTTGATAGATATTATATAGTTTGTATATTTTGATAGTTTTAATGTAAAAACATTAAAAACGATTAATATATATGACAAGATATTAAAACATATTAAAATATAATAAAAGACATTAAAATAAATTAAAATAAAAACATTAAAATATATTAAAATATATTAAACTACATACAAATAAATTCTAATTGAAAAACAATAAAAAATAGATCATATAGTTTTAGTATATAGTTTGATAGATATTATATAGTTTGTACATTTTGATAGTTTTAATGGAAAAACAATAAAAACGATTAATATATATTACAAGATATTAAAACATATTAAAATATATTAAAAGACATTAAAATAAATTAAAATAAAAATATTAAAATATATTAAAATATATTAAACTACATACAAATAAATTCTAAATGAAAGACAATAAAACATTAAATTTCATAATAACAGGCAGGGAGGCTCATGAGGGGTGATGGTACCCTCCGGCCTGTTACGATCGCCGGCCGGGCAGCGGTCAGCCAGATTCCAGAGGAGACGGTACCCGACATTCCGACAACCACAGTCGACGATCTGCTTGCGTCTGCAGAGCGGTACCAGCAGTCGATGGGTACCCCCCCGGTCGACGAGCACGACAGCTTCTGGAAGGGTCTGCCAGCTTGGGATCCTTCTGGCGATGCGATGATGGGGTTGCAGCCTTCTTTGGAGACCGCTGATGTTTTGAGTAGCTGCATTACTGACGTAGTCATTGGGCGACGGGGCGACATGGGTAGACCGCCTACTCGTGTTCCACCCACCATCCCGGAGGCATCTACTTCAGCCGTTCCGGAGACTTCTACTTCAGCCGTTGCAGAGGCTTCTACATCCGGCACCCAGGAGGCCGAGCCTTCGACCTCCCCCACCCCAGCGGCGATCTCCTTGGCCTCTGCAGATGATGTGATCCCTGACGTCGTTGAGGAGGCTGTCGACGGTCAGGAGGGGCAGGCTCAGGGCCAGGGGGGCCCACAGGTAGAGCCCGAGCCCATACCTGCGCAAGCAGCCGCCCCGGCTGTGCAGGTCGACCCTTTATTGCCGCCGTGAGAGCTGCTTCTGTCTTACAGACATCACCGCGCGTATCAGGTGTGGAGAGATCCTACTGTGGAGCTGCCGCTGCTGAAGTTCAACCACCGGGCGACCCACCTGCAGCCTTTCGATCGCTACATATTTGAGGGCCCGGGGACCTGGGTGCAGGATCTGATCCCATCCGGCATCCCGCAGCTGAGGTCCCTCCACTGGGAGTGTGTCGACGAGTTTACCTGCACAGCCTTCTTGGAGCATTGGCACCCGGAGACCAGCTCCTTCCACTTTCCATGGGGCGAGATGACCATCACGCTGCACGATGTTGCCTGCCTCATGGGACTTCCGATCGATGGCCTCCCTTGTACGTCAGATCTGCCCGCGGGAGCGTTGATCCCTACCGTCGCGGAGTACTACCAGCTCACCCCGCAGGCCCTGAAGTCATACAGACACGCTGGCGGACCTCCAGTGACTTGGTTGACTGAGCTCTGGCAGCAGAGACACGGCCCGCTCGTCGACCCCGCCCCCGCTGATGACCCAGAGGCCGCGGCTGATCCTGAGCAGATTAGGCTGCGCATGCATGTGGGAGGGGGGCAACCCCAGGATGACCCTGCCCAGCGGCAGTTTCTCCACATAGGTTACATGTCCATCGCTCTCGCCGCGACTTTGTTTGTGGAGAAGTCGCAGAGCCGGATCCCATGGAGGATATTCGGCCTTATTTGGGACATCCCGCGTACGGCCACCCTTGCATGGGCAGCAGGTGCCCTCGCATCTCTTTACAGGGGCCTAGGCGAGGCTACCCGCTCCGGTGCGAAGGGTATAGATAGCTGCACGCCGATCCTACAGGTACGAGACCGCTGAAATAGAGTTATAGTTTCAAAAAATTTATATTATATGTTAACGAAATTCTTTTTTGTGTCAAGGCTTGGATATGGGCGTACTTCCCTCGCTTCCGAGGTGATTTCTCCAGCGACCCGGCTAGGAAGGTGGACCCTCGCTTCTACGCGAAGTTCATCGGTCCGAAGGCGCCACAACGCATGAAGGACGCCGCGAAGCTGAAGAAGGTGCGGCAGCTGCGGGACGAGGTGGACCGTCTTACCGTCGCCGACGTATGTATTCGAGACTCTATCTATATAACTTACATTTCTTAACCGTCATTTACGCCTGATTTTTTTAATTATAGGTCGAGTGGATGCCCTTTGGGCGTGATCTGGACTTTGACGGCCAGTACCGTCAGTCCACCTATCGGGGCACCATCACCTTCTGCGGGGAGGAGGAGCCGTATATGCCCGATAGGTGCCTCCGGCAGTTCGGACGGGTCCAGGGGATCCCGCAGGACGTCATCGCGCCAGATCAGGTCTCTCGCGACACCACCTTGAAGAACGCGAGGTACATCGCCGTGTTTGCCCACAGCCACAACAAGTGGCGGGATCTGCAGGACGAGAGTCGCTTCTACAGGCTGGCCGAGCACAGACGCACCAGCGAGGATTGCCAGGCAGGTGTCACAGCAGATTACATGGCTTGGTACGCGTCGCAGAGCCGGCCTTACGTGTTGCCGACCACGCCACCCCATCCTGACCCGCCGGCGCCCGTCCACCCGATCGGCTTGGATCCATGGGTGGACCTGCCTCAGCCTCCAGCCATCCCTCCGGCGTTGGCGGTACGCTTGCATGAGATAGAGGGCTATTGGAGGGCCCTGTCTACGGATCCTCGCCTTGAGGAGCTATTAGACGAGGTGACGGGTATTCTGCATCAGGCTGTCAGCAACCCACCTGGACAGTGATTTTTTTGTACTTTTGCAGTATTTATCTCTATATTATACTTTTATATGATTATACTTTTATGTTATTATACTTTTATAATACGGATTTTGTATCTATCTCTATATTCCTATCTCGAGTAGACTCCTCTCATTTCTTCCGAGTCATATTAAGCGTAAACATCAAGAACGAAAACGAAAACGTAAAGAACGAAAACGTATACATAAAGAACGAAAATGTTAATATGATAAGGTTGCCCGATAACATAAAGAACGAAAACGTAAACATCAAGAACCAAAACGAAAACGTTAATATGATAAGGTTGCCCGATAACATAAAGAACGAAAACGTAAACTTCGAGTTAGGTTAGTTAGGGTTTAGGGGCTAGGGTTGTTAGGGTTCAGGGTTTGGCTAGGGTTCAGGGTTTGGCTAGGGTTACGGTAGGGTTTGGAAGCTTGCACGTCCTTAAGGACGTGCATGCACGTCATTGACCACGTGCAAGCACGTGGTCAACGACGTTCATTGTTCCGAACCCTACCTAACCCTAAACCCAAACCCTAAACCCTAGCACGTCCTTAAGGACGTGCATTTCTGCTTACAATTGACGCAGCAGTGCCTATTTGAAGCAAAGGGAGACAGCTTCATTCCGCACTCCAAAACAAAGTCCGACTTGTGTCGATATATTCATTCACCGTTAGAATTGTTATGGCCGAGCCGCAAAGCAATCCTCGTCTCCAAGTTTCCGAGGTACGGATACGTTTCGTATAGTGAATATATTGCGTATTCCTTCCGTTTTGTTCATATTCCACTAATGTTAATACAGTTTCGAGACTTTACACCTGAGTTCTCGGACCCAAGGGTTTGGAATGACCGTGACGAAATGGTTACGCATTTCAAGGACTTGGGTCGGAGACACTGCATGATTTTAGTAATCAAGCGGTCTTAGACGGGGGCGTCGAATCGTCCAGGCGGGGTTTGTCTTGCTTGCGAGCAGTATGGGGAGTACCGACCACGCGGGCGGAAGCTCCGGAGCACGCAGTCGAAGATAAACGGTTGTCCATTCTCTCTACACGGACACGAAGCTCCGCCGGGTCACTGGGTTATGACGGTAACCCACGGTGTTCATAACCATGGGCTTCCAACGATCTTGAAGGGTCACGCCATCGCCGGACAGATGACAGAGGGGGAAAAGAAGATGGCCAGGTGGATGAAGGAAATTGGCACTCCTCCAAAATCCATTGGGTACGGATTGAGGCAGTTGGATGAGACCAGCGTCACATCAAGGAAGAGCCTTACCAACACGCTCACCATGATGGTCGCCGAAGAAAGAGGTAGTCGGACGATGACCCAGGATACCTTGCACCATCTGCGGGAAAGAGGGTACTACTACGAATTCAGACGACATCCGGATGACGACAACGTCTTGAGCGACCTCTTCCTGGCGCATCCCGACGGGATCCGGCTTCTCCGAAGGTTCCATTACGTCATCGTAATGGACAGCACGTACAAAACAAATGCGTAACTTATTTAATAACGATTACATTATTGCACATATAGCCTATTATAAAATATTTTACATGTAACACATTTACACTTGCAGATATGGGATTCCATTGTGCGAAGTGGTCGGGTTCACACCCTCAGGCAATACTTACTGCATCGCCTATGCCTTCATGTCGAAAGAGAACGAAGACACATACGCCTGGGTGTTGCGTCAGCTTCAGAACTTGCTTGGGACGGTTCAGCCTCAAGCTATCATGACTGATCGGGAGCTAGGTCTCATGGCGGCGCTGAATGTTGTCTTCCCCGACGTCCAGCATCTCCTTTGCTGGTTACACGTGACGAGAAGATGCGAGGAAGCTGCTCTGAAGATCACGAAGAATTTAAACCACGCTGGCATCTTTAAGGGCAACTGTTGGGGGCTGTTCGAATCGAGGTCGGAGGAATCATTCAACCGACGTCGTCGGGCGCTACATGCTGCATGGCACCCATTCCCAGGTGTGGTGGCGTATTTAGAGGCGGTGTGGCTTCCACACAGCAGGAGCATCGTACGATGCTACGTAGATAATGTCTTCCATCTCGGCACCCGTACGACAAATAGGGTTGAGGGTCAACACAAGGTTCTGAAGGAGGCACTTCACTCATCGACTGGTGACTTTCGCATCGTGATCGATGCAATCCATAGAGTCAACGATTGTCAACTGCATGAGCTGCAAAATGCTTTGGAGATCGACCGCTTCAAATGGCCAACAACGGCGTATAAAGTCAACCTTTTCGATGAGGTAAAGACTTTAATCTCCAAAAAGTGCTTCGATTATCTGTACAAGATGTGGCAGGACGTCGTGGACCAAAAGGTTCCTCCGGTATGCACGGACCGACATTGGAGGGTTTGTTACGGGATCCCATGTGTCCATGAGATTCAGGAATACGTCAACTCCGGTACTCCGATACCCGCCGAGGACATCCACCCGTTCTGGATGGATTTGTCATGGACTGACATCGACGACACCCCACTGCCGTATGAGCTGTCATCTTCATATACGGCTTCCAACGATGTATGCGAGGATGAGCTGCACCCACCCTCATCAGCAAGCGTCCGAAGGAAGGGGAGGCCTCGGGGGTCGAGGAATGCCTGCAGAACCAACCCGTTGCCATACGAGGAGGTAAGGGAAAGGTTTGAGAGAGAAGAAGCGCGTGCTGCTCGACGTGCTGCTCGGCATCGTCCACAAGCGACCTCAGCTCGACGTGGACGTGATGATGTGTTCGGAGGGTTCAACTGGGGTCGAAACAACGTTGATCCCTTCATGCTCGGTCATATTGAGACGGTGAGGGACACTGTTGGAGATGGTCATTGTGGCTACCGTGCTTTGGCGACTTTGACATCACCGATCGGCGAGACTGCTTTCCCGGAACTCAAAACGTTACTATGCAATCACTTGGAGGATCACGCCGATCTGTACGCCGGTTGTTATACGGGAGGGTACCAATTCCAGCAGTTCGTCGACTACCAGAGATGGGCGGGAGCTGTGCATGGTGATAGGAGATGGTGGATAGAGCTACCAATTATGGGTTTAGTATTTGCAACGGTATATCAGATTCCTCTCGTCGTCCTAGCTTGGCATCATCCGTTCACATGTCTTTTCCCATGACCTCGCCGACACCTGCTAACAACCCTCAATCAGCAACCTTTGGTGTAGCCTGCATCGGAAACCAAGACCATTTTGTCGCGGTACGACTTCAAACGTCTTCTTTTATTACCTATTCTTGCTTTTCATATATATGTCAATACTCTAACTCTAATTTTTTGTTTTCATAGATCTGGTTGCGTCGTAACTCTCCTATTCCGCCGCCTCCGCCAGAATGGGTCGCACATCATCATCCGAGCGTCGAAGGATGGGATGCTCCGTTTCAAGCTCAGTTTGAGAGATTTCGAGCCTTGCGTGTCGAGTCCGGCCGCCCTTTACTATTTTTCTAGATTTTATTCCACAAGTTTATTAAAATTATGAATGTAAACTTTTTTTTCCGTTCCTTGTAACGTTATTCGCATATTATCCGAATGAAAACCTTAACAAATATTGTTTTCTATTTAATTTTACCCGAAATCCTTCAACTCCACTAGCTAACACTTCAATTTTATCAATTAACATTACAAAACCCTCGGAATTCCTAAACCCTAAACCCTAAAACCCTACTAGGGTTTGCACGTCCTTAACAACGTGCAAGTATTGCACGTCCTTAACGACGTGCAAGAACGTTGTTAAGGACGTGCAAGCCTTTGCTAGTGGACGTGCATAGTCCCAGACTTGCACGTCCTTAAGGACGTGCAAGCACGTCCTTAAGGACGTGCAAATCCTTAATCCGGATTTGCGGTGTATATAGCAACACCCATCCGTTTTAAAAAAAAATCATTTTTAATTCCCTTTTTCCGAAAATTAAGATTTAAAATTCGGGCCTTTACATCATGCACCTCTAAAAACAAGTCTCGTCCCCGAGACTAAAATCATTCTAAAATAGGGGGTGAAGTTTGAAGTTGGTGAGTCCAAGGATCACGTCATTGATCCCACAAGTACCTCATAAATGCCCCTATGAGATCTCACAGTACCGTCGCCATGATCATAATACTCCCAATTGGTCGTAGCAAGAATGTGGTATGGCCCCTACCACATCCTCACTCGGACTTTTCGGTCATATCATAACTCAAAAGAACCTCATGGCGCCTCCACTAGGTCTTAGCAAGCGATCCACGGGTGCCCCCGTAAATGCTTGTATCCACTTCATAGGGCGTCAAAAGGAAAACTCAGGTCGCAATATTTTTCTTAAAATCTGAGCGAGTTCTTTTCAAATCTCCGATCAAAATCTTTTGCATTTGAAATTAGTCATAACATCCCCAATTTCCAAATCATCCTACCATCCACCTCTAAGGCTAATCTCATATTCTCTTCCTAGGTGCCAGGTTTCAATCCAGTCTCGTCTATCAGTCAATATACTACCATGCCAACATCCCTAAACCTCATAATCTCGTATAAGGTTACCAAGTCATATAGCAACATAATCTAATCACATAACAACATATTAGCCTAACACATAGCAACATATCAAGGATCATCACATAGTTCATAGCATAGGGTCTGCATATTATTCAGGTCTCAATCCTCCACAAATTAAAAGTGTAATCACTGTCTCGTCAAAGTATTGGCATTACAGAATTAGTCATGTCAAGAATTCTCATTTCATCACCACGGCAACACATAACACAGTTAACTCTATTACATATCATGGAGTCATATAATCAAAGAGGTCCACATACAGTTACCAATCACGATAGAACACAACCACCTCTCACTCAGTCATCATCAAGTCTCAAGTCAAAAAAACAGGCCTCATCTAGGTTCACCAACTCAAATAAGATAATCGCCCCTAGGAAGATCGCATCTTGCTTATTATATAGCCCAACTCGTAGAAAAACTTTCCAATTTCATCCATAACATCCGCAAGCCAAAACCTAAATCCCAAATCACTTACTAGGCATCTCAACACATAGGTCAACAAGTTCTCTAAGGATCAACCTACCTCAATAATTGAAGATCAAGTCCTAATATTCCACCTAACTATCTAGATCCCACATCCCGGAATCCACAACTGTCCAATTACCTATTTCGCCAAGCTCAACATCTCAATCATCTACCAAGACTCCTTATCAAGTACATCCTCACCCTAGGCGTTTCTTACCAATTTCATCCATTTCCTCTACGTCTTTCAAATTCCGTCCGACCATTATCCCTTAAAAGAATCCCGAGTCACCTCAATATTTAAATCTTACTTTCGACACCACCAAGCCTTCCCAATAATAATCCACCTTTAAAGATTAGATTCCACTCCTAGCCTCATCTATAACATCGTACGATGTCCTCAATATTCAACACAAGATTCATTTTCTTAACGGCTTACATATCCCCAGATAACACAAGTACCTCCCCTCGATAGAAATACTCGACCTCCTACTCTCGAAAATTTCGACCGCAGAGAACCTTCTACTGCTAACTCATAATCACGAATCACCGAGTTCCTTCTTAGCCACACCTATCCACAATGACCAATAGACATATTCTGCCTAACTAACTCATCATGACCTAACTAGCTCGAACCGCATCGCATCATTTCCTAATAAGATCATGTCAATTTACCTATTCATCAAGCTATCTCACCATTTAGAGCCTCACTGAATCCTTAGCCAATTGTGATTTCTCAAGGTGGTCCAACGAGCAAGTGTTACCCAAGCAGCTCGTCAAAACACCTCTAATTCAAATCACATCTCCCTAACTCCCAAAGGCTATAGCATTCTCACTCCCAACACTAATTCACCGTTCAAAATTTCTTCTAGTACCCAATGGTCACGGTCTCACAAGACGTCTGTTCTAGTACCTTATTATTTCACACTTTTAATCCACCCCATACTACAACCCTCAACAACGATATCTTACCACCAAGCGATCATTTATCACCAATCATTTCCTCAAAGAATCTCTACGTTACTCTTAGCCAATTTTCCGACGCTTCACAACTATATCGAATCTTCCACAATTTCCATTCCTTATTATCCCCAAACGTTACCTATCTTGCCTAATTCCCATATCCACTACTCAAATTCTTCCTATCTTGAACCTCAACCAATCAGTTCTACGAGCAACCTCAACGACATTCTCACTTTACTGGCCTTCCTCCAAGGTCCATCTTTCGTTCCCTAATACCTCAATAGCTACAACAATTCCTACATATCAACCTCGATTTCCGTTTCTTTATGCAAATATTTGCCAATCAAGTCCCTTCGATCCAAATTCCATCAAGCATCCTCAACATTACCTGAACAAACCCAAATTACATATCTCTCATCCAGTCATGTTAACATATGATCACTCTAATTCCAAAGGTTATAATTTCTTAAGCTGTTCCAAACTCATTTCTCACCAAGGTCGTTCCTTAATCACAACACTTACGTCCTATTTCCGATTTCTATGATTCCCTAGCAATTCTTAGTCGATCAACCTCACGTCATCCATGATTCGCTCCTAGACAACCTAACCTACTCTTAGTGCACTAAACTATCTATCAACACCTCCTCTATAAGAATTCCTCGATCAACGCCTAGTCTACCTATCCTACAACCACTCTCTCGAAAACTTGTTGTCCTAATCCTACTTCTTACTTAGGGTCTACCTAAAAGCTCGTCTAAACATCACTAACCACTATCCCCTACAAGTCCTAGAACTCACTCGGCCTTATCTAAGCTATCATCGCCTCCCTATATCTATGTCTCATATTATGATCGGTCAAACCTCCCAACTCGAGTCCTCTCACTGCTCTCCAGTTATTCTACCCAAGGTCCTCAGTCCACATATTCAAGCAGAAACCAGACATAGAAGTCATCGCACGTGTCCTACGTACATACTTACTAACACTCTATATCTACAGCATCATCAGTACATCGTCGGTCATATCGCACAACTCAAGGTATCCCTATACTCAATAATATTTCGAATCATTATACATATAGACAAAATCTAGTCAAATCATCAAGTTACATTATGCTGACGAACACAATAAGGATAATATCATATCAGCATCATAATGGTTCATCGTCACGCACCAATAGAGTCTATCATCTATCATACCACATCACCAAATCATGGTCCCACATTTGAAATTCACATTTTATAGGCAAAACATTTAGACAGTATTTGCTAACTCAAAGTATCAACACATCATGTCATCATCGCACAAAAGAACACCAAGGCATCAAAGCAACATTCACCACCATCCCAATCTATCAATGTCAGAACGTCAGAATTCAACATCCTGTTAATTCTAGAACTATCGTACAGGGTTCCAAGTCAACGGAGATAGGGGAAGGACAAGGGCGGACAATCCAGATTCCTAACAAGCTCGAACATGGACACATGCTAAAGACGATGAGACTAGAGGCAAGGTTCTAACCCGAGAATGACAACGATGCCCTTATGGAAGTCTATGAGGTTATAATTGCGGCAAGCAAGCATGTATTCATCATGGAGCATATCAGTCATTTAAATTTCCACACTAGCATGTACCTACTCAAGGGATAACAACATATGATATTCATTCATGTACATATAATCAATTTCTACATGGACGTGCATGTGAAACAGCTTGGCAATCTATCATCTCATATATCAGTCATGTTTGTCACATAATCATGCGAGGGCTAGTAATAATCATGCGATATACGAGGTCTTGCAAAGTCTAATAAGAATCATAGGCATTTCATTCATGAAATATTGCATGAGCATGGTACACACATAAATAGGTAAGGTCAACTATAAGCATGCCGAGATATACACCAAAGCGTGAATACAGTCAAAGTAATCCAAACAGGTCCAACCTAACATTCATGTGTCATGTGCATACGAAGTCATGGTATAGCGTGGTGTGTGATCATGTAAAGTGTCAGGTCATATATTCATGCAAGCACGAGAGGATGTCAAAGAAGGCATGATAAGTATCGAGGGCATCGTCAACTAATCATACTAAAGAGATCGTTTTAGGGGAATATGTATACCAAGAAGAGATGACCACACTATCATGAACCTAAGTCAAGGGAGATAACAATCACGCGGATTCATAACATGGGACACATACACTCAATCAATTATTATCACGGCAATTGCAACAAGCCAAGTAGATTAGGTTGGAACTACATAGGGTCTTGACAGAATTGTAGCAAGGTATAACATGAGACCTAAGCAATATTGCTAAGCATGGATATAATGGCATATGTAGTTTCTCGCTTATGACCTTTTCATAAGGTTCATGTCAAAAATATACATAATATCACAGCAAGTCATGCAATTCTAGAGAAGCTACCATTATAATCAGACAGAAATCCCTAAGGGCAATCATTGACTCATCCCAACCGACTCGTCACCCCATTTCCCGTGAGACTCTAGTGTGTCTTGTCATGGTAAGGTGAGAGGTTGTTCACTTTACTTTCTGAAAGAGGATGGTAGAGTTTGTGTTTAGACTCTTGTGACAAAAGACACGGTCCGACCATTTCAGAAATCGAGAAGGATGACTCCCTAAGGTAACTCACTCTCTAAACCCGAAATCACGCCAACACTCATTTCCCATCACACACTGAAGTAACCATGTATCCGATTATAACTTTCGATGCAATCAGCTTATCATGAGGCAGAAGAGCTCGATAGGAACATCAAGGTTTGGGACACGAAATAGGAATCAGGTCGAGAGGGAGTGGATACTCCTTAACCTAATCAACGCACCAGACACTTTTTGTGGGATGGACGATGGAAATGTTAGAAGTCGTCAAGGAGGGTTGAACAATGGAAATGACTGTTCCACCGAACTGGAAATCCGACTACATAAGCATGAGGTTCCTCCTGCTATCCCGTTTGCACAAACATCCAACACATGTTTCATAGTCAGGGCATTCCGAGTAGTTCCCTACCCTAAGCACAATAGCACTCAGCACGGAAGCAATCGATGAGTTTAATATGACCATTTTCAAAGTTTATAAGCACAGAGACGATCTATGCCATCCTTCGAGGGACGACCGACCGGAGGGGCAAATACCTCACGACCTCCTAACCCATGCTACTCCAACCCTCGGGCTCCTTGGAGTCTTTGAAACCCATCTGTAAAAGAAAGCTAGTATTTTGCCTACCTTTCCCCGAATTCTACATCCATAAGGGATGTCTACCGCTTGGGTCTCTACCCACGAGTTTTATCCTAAAGGCCAGTTAGTCTAGGGTTAGGTCCAATTAAATTCATTTTGCCCCTTCGAAAACTTTTGAAAGCCATTTTGAAACTTTGGGCCATTTCTAAAACCACTTCAACCTATCATACTCGGTTTGCAAAACCTGGCTCTGATAACAACTTTGTAATGGCCCGGGATTATGATTCCCGAGTTACGTTTTGAGGGATAAAACCCCTCATTAGATCTTGCGCTCCGAGTACAGGTTGAAGGTTTTAAAATCAACTATTTCGCTTTAAAGGTGGGATTTCATACCCAAAAACCGAGAGTACCTACCCTATGGCCTAAGTAGCGAAATTCATTGATCGTACAATCAAGAAAGATTCCAAATTCATACATAAGATTGCCACAACAAAGCCGGGTCAAAATGTGATCAAAGCATCCAAAACTAAACCGTTAATGGATTGGTGAAGTCAGAGTCTCGACTCTCTCTTTCCGCCATGTTAGACCCCGCGGTCATGCAGCCAAACCAGCATCAATGATGATAAGCATGATGGATACCTAAAAACGTTAATAGTGGGCGGGATCAGATCAATGCCCACTTGGGTCTGTCCCTTCATTAAGGGTGCTGCCCCCACAATATGTACACATATACGCTATACCTATAATAAAGATGCTCTAATGCAGTACGGAAATTTAGATCACACTAGCATGCTCCTAGTTGAAATAATATGCAGAAAAACTGTAAAGGCGCCCAAAGAATGCCAAGTGGCATATCCCTCTCCTACCTCTGCACCCCTTCCCGTTAGTGCAGAGACTGGCCAGTTCGATGCTATAGCATGTCATATCTCATCATCGCATGTCATATCTCATCATAGCATATCATATCTCATCATAGCATATCATATCTCATCATTTCATATCATATCATATATCATGCTCATGCCCGATGGTGATGTGCTATCTCATCATCATGCTCATATATTGACAATACTGACTCAGGGCACCCGGTAAAGCTTGCCTACCCTATGACCCTAACAAAGACTCTAAGACTCACAGATAACGGCCGTTCTGTTTACATACAAATAAAGAAATAGGATGCTCAATGATCAATGCAACCTAGCAGGATACTACATGGCATACTGATCATGAATGCAAGGACCTAGTATATCATGCACATAAGGCGGGGAATATCTATTCAATCTGAGTAAGCTTCGTAGAGACTTACCTAACGGTGCAGAACAGCATTGTAGCTATCATACAGTTCAAAGTCACCTAATAGTCATAATGGAAGTATAAGTCTATCTATTCAAACATACAAGCACACACGATTCATATAATTTCACGTATCGAAAGTCTCAGCGTCACATCTCATATCATCCTCGTCATTCAACTCATCTCATATTTCACATCTCAACTCATCATATCAATCTCTCATCTCAACCTTTCATCATCATATCATATAGCAATCATTTAAATGTCATGTATCATTATTTCATATATGGGTCGTGTTCGTACTCCAAGTCATTTTCATACTTTAAACATTATATCCTACTTTCATATTTAGCACATACCCATAATCATGCTTATCAAGCTTGTAATATAACATCATAGTCTCACATCGTAATTCACGTACAACACATCATCATAACTCATATTTAAGGACATATATCATTTCATCTCATAATTCATATTTGACAATTCCATCGATATCATATAACAACACATAGTAACACATTATAACAATATCACACATCATACTTTGCATTTAACACTCATAGAAGTTATCAAATTATCCAACAAGTTAGACACTTTCCAAAGACATCCCAAACTCTCTTGAAATCTCAAGATAGCTTAAATTATTATCCAAATAATCATAATCGGCCCAAAATCCATCTAATAAAATCATTACTACTTGAATCAACTTATTTTATCTTATTTTATTAAAACAAAACTGACAATGTTAGAATAATTCCAAAAATTCCTCTTTAAGGTTATTAAATCAATTTCTGACTTTTGAAAATATTTTCCAGTTCCCTTTCTTTAAAATCAAGTCTCATAATGTTATATTTGCAAATCTCAAATATAATATTATATTTTTAAATCTCGTTAAAAATATAATGTCATATATCATATCCATTTATTTGATATTTATACAAATCTTTATAACCCAATTTAAATCTCAATATTAATATTATGTAATATTTTAAAAGCCATTTTATCAAACACTTTCAAATAACAGTACCAAACCCCTTTAAAATACCCATCATTTTATTTAATCAAAACAACCCCTTATTTTATAAAAATAATTACAACCGGCCTCATCCTTTTTTCCATTAACCCAAACCGAAACCCTAGTTAACAAAATCAGATTTGATTTTATCCATAGGCCCAATTTCATTCTAGTTTAAAAACCACCAATTCGTCCCAAGTAAATTAGGCCCAAAGACCACCCAATTCCCATTACACTCAGCTGAGATTTTAAAAGAAGGAGGGCCCCCCAGTTACATGGCTGATGAGGTGGACGGATGGGGCCACAGTTTCTTCTTCTTCCCCCTATCTCTTAAAACATGAACAGACCTCCCATGTCGATTTCGGACGAAAGAAGAAGAGAAAGAGGAGGGCTCTCAGGCGACTTTCACTCGACCCACACACACTAGTCCCTTCCCCGACATCAAGCATACGAAAGCACATCAAAGAGGCACCGAAAGAGGGGGAGAAGAGGATGCTTACAGTGACTTGAAATTCTCGCCGGAAAAGCTCAGGGCGGCTCGATTTGCTCCGTCGGGGCTGGGGATGCTCTGTCTGGGCTTAGAACAAGGATAGGAGGATTAAAGGAGGAGCTTTTACAAGGTTCGGAGGTGAAAGGAAGCGAGAGAGAGGCCTTACCGAGCCTAAACGCGAAGATAGAGGAGGGAGTAACGGAGCTGCGTTGCTGGCTCCGGGGGCTCTTCCGGCGGCTCTGGTGCTCAGAAACGTCCAGGAGGTGTGGGTGAAGCTCCTAGGAGGTGGCTTGCAGAGGAAGAACGAAGGACGGTGGTGTGGTGTTGGGTATTTGGTCTCGGCAAAACATAGGGGTATCGGGGTGGGGCTGCGGCTTCAAGGTGGAGGAAGGAGAACGGTGGTGGGCTGGTGGTGATGTTGGAGGAGCTCCGATTGGAGAAGGAAGAGGGAGCAGTTGGGGGTTTGAACTTGGAATCCCAGGGGGATTGGGTTTTGTGAGAATGGGGAGAAAGGAGGATAGGAGAGTTGGTCTGTGTGTAGAGACAATAAGGAAGGGAATGGGCTAGCATGGAAGAGATACAGAAAAAGGAGCCTTTGGTTTTGTTTTTACATTACAGATGAATCAGAGGGGGAGGGAGCAGAGAGTCAATTTGTCTCCATCTGCTAGTCCGAATAGGAAGAGAGCAGGGAAGAGGACAGATTGTGAAGGGTGAAACAAAGTGGTCCCCAATGGAATAATTCCCGGAAAGTAAATCCCAAACCCGCTCAATCGATCAATTGTTTTTAAACCCGAAACAATATCGTTACTCGAAGAAATTTTTCGGATTTCGAGAAAAAGACGGAATCGATCTTATAAGGTTCAAGATTGGGCAAGAATTCATTTTATTAATCTCAAGTTTGACTTATTAACGACGAGTTTTTTTCTTAAAATAACTGAATTAAATCCGTTTTAAAAAAATCATTTTTAATTCCGTTTTTCCGAAAATTAAGATTTAAAATTCGGGCCTTTACATAGAGTCTTTGCTAGGGTCATAAGGTAGCCTAGCTTCATCGGGCGCCCTGAGTCAGTTGTCAAAATATGAGCATGATGATAGCCCAGCACCATCGGGCATGAGCATGATATATGATATGATGATGAGATATGATATGCTATGATGAGATATGATATGCTATAGCATCGAACTAGCTAGTCTCTGCACTAACGGAAAGGGGTGCAGAGGTAGGAGAGGGATATGCCACATGGTATTCTTTGGGCGCCTTTACAGTTCTTTTCCGCATATTATAATTTAGGAACATGTTAGTGTGATTTAATTTCCGCATTGCATCGAAGCATCTTTATTATAGCGTATGTGTATATTTGCTTGCGGGACAGAGTGCGTTGGGGTCTCGGTCTGATCCCGCTCGCACAACTTGTTTTTAGGTATGATTGCTCCCTGTCTCTATGGCGTGGGAAAATCCCCCCGGGCGATTGCAAAGAACGTGCCTAACCCCGCTAATTTGGCTATACGACTTCAGAATATATGTTTTGGTTTTGACCCGGCTTTGTCGTGGCATTTGTATCTAAATTTTGCTTCCGATTTACCTTCATTTGAATTGAATTTCCGCGACTTCGATTGCTTGGGTTTCGAAATCCCCGCTTGAATACTGATCTTTAGAGGTTTGAAACCTCGACATGTACCTGAATTACAACATCCGAACGAAGGTATCCAGCCTTCGAAATGAATCTCGGATATTTATATCCGGGCCGTTACATTTAAAGTGATTTGTTGGTTTTGATTTATAAATATAATTTGTGAACATAGGATTATTTTAATGATTAAATATTGGAATTTATTTATATAATGATTTTGAAATAAGAAACATGCCGGAATGATTTCTATAATATGATTTTGAGAAAGTGGTTTTAAGGCTTAAATGTTTAATGTCGGGATTGTAACGGCCCAGATATAAATACCCGGGTTACGTTTCGAAGGTTGGATACCTTCGTTCGGATGTTGCAATTCAGGTACGGGTCGAGGTTTCAAATCTCTAAAGATTGGTATTCAAAGTGGGGATTTCGAACCCCAAGCAATCAAGTCGCGGAAATTCAATTCAAATGAAAGTAAAGCGGAAGAAAAGTTTAGATACAGGTGCCACGGCAGAGCCGGGTCAGAACCAAAACATATTGGGTGATTGCCATTTTATCAAACTAGAATAAGTGTCGGATTCTTCATTTCGCCAAGAGATTCCCCGTCACAGAAGCAAGGAGCAAACAAGAGCGGTACCTAACACTATCCACGAAGTCAGGCCCGGTAATCGCCTGCGGGTCCTCTGACCGCGCTGAGGCCACATAACATGCCTATACCTAAATAAAAGATGACTAATGCAGTACAAGATTTAAATCACACTATCATGCCCCTAGTATATATATAATATGCAGAAAAGACTGTAAAGGGCCCAAGACAATGCCAAGTGGCATATCCCTCTCCTACCTCTGCACCCCTTCCCATTAGTGCAGAGACTGGCCAGTTCGATGCTATAGCATAGCAATTTCCTCGTGGTGGTGCACTAACCACGGCATCATCATATCATATCATATCATATCATCTCATCTCTTGCCCGATGGTGCTGGGCTATCATATCATGCTCATATCGACTCGATAGACTCAGGGCACCCGATGGGGCTGTGCTACCCTATGACCCTAGCAAAGACTCTAGGACTGTCACAGATAACGGCCGTTCTGTATTCAAACACACATAGTAATCACATGCTCAATTCAATGCAATCCTAGCATGATACTACATGGCATGCTTTAATATGCAACAAAACTACACATCACATGACACATCAGGCAGGAGGTCCAGGTTACTGAGTAAGTCCCGTAGGATACTTACCTGACGATGAAGAACAGCAAGATAACACAAGCAAGGGCCCATATGCAAGTCCAAAGCAATGCAAAAGCAATACACACCTATCATCAAGCCATTTCCATAAGCTACCGGACCAACATTCATACACACGAAACCCAAGTTCTCAACATCCTCAAAACCGACCGATAGTAAAACCGTTTTTTCCAAAACCTTTCCGTTACGATCAAATCGACCAAATCATCATTCCAATCAAACCCATTGACAAAAGTATACCAACCATATTTTCCAAACTCTTAAATCTCAAATTAAGTCAACTCACATTCAAAATAATTTCTCAAACCATACTTGGCCAAATTCCGACATTAAACATTTAAATCCTTAAAGTCAATTTCTCAAAATCATGTTAGAAGTAACTCCAACATTCTATTTCAAAACTTGACTTCAATATTTCAAGTAATTTAAGACATTGATTGTCATTTCCAAAATAAATCCATCTTTATAAACACCACTTACAAAACATTAACTCTTCAATCAACTTGTAAATGTATACCACTTAAAATAATTCCAGCACGTTGGTTTTCAATTAACAATTCTTCTAAAAGACATTTCTAAACTTGAAAATCTCCTTTTTAATAATTTACCATCAATATATCAAATAAGCATAACCATCCTCTACCTTTAATAATAATTCATTTTTAAAGATCCCAAATTTATAAGTCAAAAAAAAATAAATCACCTTATAACACCTTATTTAGTAACACCTCTCAAATAGTATTACTTTTAAAATCCTTTTAAAATATATAAATTAATAATTTCAGAACATATAAATATATATATATATATATATATATATATTTTCCTAAAATCGGAAATAACAAAAAAAATATAACATATATATATATATATATGTCTATAACCTAAATATATAACACAAATTTAAAAACAACCATCAGCCCAACAGAAAGAAGCCCAGACCCGGAAGAGGATCCGAGCCCATGACCCGGCCCAAGCTCAACTCTCAACTTCTTAAATGAACCGGAAAAAAAGGGTGGACCGGCCAATAGAAAAGAAAAGAAGCCGAACCGGGGAAGGGGCTGAACCCGTCTCCTTCAACAACAGAACAGAGGACTAGGAATTAAAAAACGACGGGGGAGGAGAAAAATAGGAGGAGCAACTCGTCGGCGACTCCTCTTCGGCCCAACCTCACCCAGACATATCAACAAGGGATTTCGACCATCACCCACCCAAAGGAATTCAAACGCGGAAAGAGAGGAGAGAGGAAAGGGGCTCACCGGAACTTCGAAGAATCCGACACCGAGGATGCTCCGAGGCGGATTTGGACTCCAATGGCGAGGGAGAGGCTCCGGGGGGATCTAGGAAGAAGATAAAGTTCATAAAAGGGGTACCTTTAGGGGATTTTCTAGTCGAAAAAAATAAACGAAGCTCGAAACCGACCTCCAACGAGAACAGGGGAAGAATGGGGGGAGTTAGGCTGGGCGGCGGCTCTCCGGCGAGTCCTGGCGCTTCTGGGCTGGCTCTCCTTCTACTACATCTTCCGGAAGAAAAGGGAAGGCCTTATGGTAGGGGTGATGTTGGCTTCGAGCTCGGCGGACGGCTTCCCCTTCTTCAATCTTCTCTTCGGGAAAACAGGGCTAAAGGTGGTGACTTGGGCTCCTCGGCGGCGCTTCTGGCTGAGCTGGGCAGAGGAGGGGAGCTTTGAGAGTTGTGGGTACAGTGTTTGTTTGGGGTTTACAAAAGAAAAGAAAGGCTTTTGGTGGTTTCAGAATAGAAAAGAGGGAGGGAGGAGAGAGAGAAATTGAAATGGGGATAAGAGAGAATGAAGAGAGGAGAGTATGTGTGGGTGCAGAAGATGGTGGAGTGAGCTGAGTGAGGGGACAATCCCATATTTGCAGAAATCCGAGAGGGAGGGGGAGAGAGAGAGAGAGAGAGAGAGAATAAAGAAAAGGAAAATAAAACGGGATGTCTACTTCGAAATTTTAAACAATGCCGGAATCTACTTCGAAAAGATTAAGAATAAAACGCGTTGCTCAAGAACGAAATTTTCAAATTCTTTTCCGAATTTCCAATTCTAATCAACTATAATTAATTACCTTTCCAAAATAATAATTTTAAAAATTCCCAGCCTTTATAGGGATTTGGATAAGTGATTTTAAAAGAATTGTTTGATTTTCTAAGTTGAGTTCTTTGAGAGATTGTTTTGGAAATGAGGTGATGAGATGAGATGAACATAAAATGATATATGAATTGTGATGAGATAAGATGGAATAATCTGAAATGAGATATGTGAAGCTATGTATGATAGTTAGGGGCGCCATATGTGAATTAGGTAGACTTATGCGTATTTGTATGTTTATTAGGTGATTTGTGATCTGTTGGACATTGCTTACTATTGGTGATTCATTGCTTGGATTCTGCGTTTGCCTTGTTTCTTTGTTGTTCGGCTTATTCAGGTAAGTTCCTTTATGGGCTTACTCAGATTCGAAATAGAATACCTGCTTATGAATATATGACATACTAGGTGTTGCATAAGCATTAAAGCATGCCATGTAGTATCATGCTAGGATTGCACTTATGAATGAGCATTCGGTTACTTTGTGTGATTGAGAACAGAACGGCCGTTATCTGTGAGTCTTAGAGTCTTTGCTAGGGTCATAGGGTAGCCCAGCTTTATCGGTGCCCTGAGTCAGTTGTCGATATATGAGCATGATGATAGCCCAGCACCATCGGGCATGAGCATGATATATGATATGATGATGAGATATGATATGCTATGATGAGATATGATATGTTATAGCATCGAACTGGCCAGTCTCTGCACTAACGGAAAGGGGTGCAGAGGTAGGAGAGGGATATGCCACTTGGCATTCTTTGGGGGCATTTACAGTTCTTTTTCGCATATTATAATTTAGGAACATGTTAGTGTGATTTAATTTCCGCATTGCATCGAAGCATCTTTATTATAGCGTATGTGTATATTTTCTTGCGGGACAGAGTGCGTTGGGGTCTCGGTCTGATCCCGCTCGCACAACTTGTTTTTAGGTATGATTGTTCCCTGTCTCTATGGCGTGGGAAAATCCCCCCCGGGCGATTGCATAGAACCTACCTAACCCCGCTAATTTGGCTATACGACTTCAGAATATATGTTTTGGTTTTGACCCGGCTCTGTCGTGGCATTTGTATCTAAACTTTGCTTCCGCTTTATCTTCATTTGAATTGAATTTCCGCGACTTCGATTGTTTGGGGTTCGAAATCCTTGCTTTGAATACTGATCTTTACAAGTTTGAAACCTCGACTTGTACCTGAATTGGAACATCCGAACGAAGGTATCCAACCTTCAAAACGTATCTCGTATATTTATATCCGGATTATTACAAAGTTGGTATCAGAGCCAGGTTGTGCAATTAGGGTACGCAAGGGTCGAGTGTATGTTTTGGAAAACCGCCCATGGATTTCAAAAGATTTGGAAGCGTTTTAAAGAGGCAAAATGAACTTAATATGCCTAACTCAATTGGACTAAATATGAACTTCGCTTATGATAAAAGAGGAGAACCAACTAATAAGGGATCGAGAGGGTAGAAAAGGCGCTAGACCATCCCTATTGGATGTAGTTGGGAATGGGTAGGCGAAATATTAGCTTGTTCTTTACAGCTGGGTCTGGAAGATTCCAAGGAGATCATTGTAATTGTCATTGACTGATTCTATGCTAAGCGCTTGTTGTGGATATGATTGGTATGTCCTGACTATGAAATGTGTACTAACTGATCTGCGCAAATGAGATAGCAGGAGTACCCTTATTTCCCTATGGTCAAGCCCAGCTTGTGTGAAACAGCCCCTTCCACTATGTTAGCCCCTTGACGATTCTATCGAGTCTTTCTCCGGGATGTCAGTGTCTTCCACGGGGAATTGGGTTGGTAAACACATTGTGTCAGGAATCATGATTGAATATGAGGGTTGTCCGAGAGAGTATTGGAAGACGATCCTTGATGTAATTCTGAGTTAGAGAGTGAGATGTTTACGGGGCTGTCCTTATCAATTCTTGTGACGATCCATCAGTGTCTTCTTGTCACGAAGAGTCGTACCAAGATCCCACGGGAAAGATGGCTGATGAGTCAGTTGGGAAGAGCCAATGTTTGCCCTTATGGACCTCTATCGGATTATCTTGATTGCTATGTCCATGATTGTGTGATTCTATATGCACTACTCCTTGACCTACAGTTTGATCCTTAGTTTGAAACTGTACTTGCATGCTTGATGTCCATGATGACCATTGTGTGAGTCCGAGTTACATATGTTACGCCCTATCATCCCGACATGATCTACTTAGTATATTGCATTGTCATACTAGGGCACGAATATATATGTCATATGCTAGGGAGTTGTATAATTGATGTCCTCCCTGTGAATAGGTTCATGATAGTGTGATCGTTTAGTTCTAGTATCATGATAGAGTGAGTCCCTTGCTTGATGGATACGTGTTATAATTTGATGTCAACATGCCTTATATGCTACATAATTCCCAGTACATGTTATGATGATGATCTTTAATGTGAATTCATAGTTGTATCACATTCTGTACCCATGCTTGCCCCATTACTTAGGTCCCGTGTTGTGCCTTGCTTCCTATTATGATTATATGTTGTCATAGCATGTCTACTTGACCCCTTTGTATTGATCGTATGATTGATTAGAAATATGAGCCACATGATATGAGTCTATATGATTGTTTGATGGAGGACCATCTCAAGCACCACCCAATGCACCTCATTTCGGAGATGGACCTATCACAAGGTCCCGAGCTAAGAAGATAAGAGAGGAACTTAACGCCTTCATCCACCATAACATGAAGTTGGTAATACCAATGGAGCCTGAGGGTGACATCATCACATTGCTTGAAACCGCACCATTCTCGGGCTCGACTAAGGGTGATTCAGCCACCACCCACACTTAACTTGGTCATTCAAGTTGGTTCTTGGTGCATTGTCCCAATGTGTCTTCTTTTTGTTCATCAAGGTTGATTCCTCCTATCTTATCCTTTTCATTTCCCTTTATTTTGTTCTGTTTTTCCCTTTCACTTGGTCAAGCCTTGTCTCTAAGGTTTTACCCTCCCTTTGCTGCGTTTTCTTGTCTAACTCGTGCCCCTCCTTTGTGTTCTTGTGAGTTTGAGTCTACAACGTCAAGAAGGTCGGGAAAACAGCGGCTAACCCCGCATCAAATTAGTATCAGAGCATAGGTTCACTTGGCGTTGTTAGAAACAAGAACGATCAAACCAAGAATCACTTTCTCTTGGTAAGTTTTACAAGAAATTCCTTGTTCAATGTCTTGATCTTATTCTATTGTGTTGATTTTGTGTTTTTAGCGCTTGTGTGTGCAATTTCTCATCTCCGGCCACCCTAGCACAACCATAGCCCCACTAGTGAACCACCACAGCCCCCATCTCAGCCACCAACTGATCATTTGTGCTTCTTCAAGAAGCTTGTCCTTTGAACTTCCACAAAAAAAAAAATCAGACCTTGTTTCCCCAAAAAAAGCTGTCCACTTTATTGTTTCCCCAAAATTTTGTCTCTTTTGTGCTTTTCCAAGAAGCATTGACATTTTGTTATCTTTTCAGATTTTATTTTATTAGTTATCTTTTCATAATTGTGTTAAAAGGGAGAGAGAGTTAAAACCGAAATTAAAAAAAATCAGATTCGGTTTTTCTGGAAAAAAAAGAGAGAGAAAGAAAATAAAAGAGTGCCATCTTATGCATGTTATTGAAGTGTTTTAGTTGATATTCATACTATAACATTTGCACTTCATCTTAGTGTTGCTTGGAAAAAACAAAGCGAAGCTTATTTGGCTTGTTGTGCTTGCTTGTTGAAATCAAACCTTGTTTGCATTGTGTTAGCTTGCTCATTGTGTTGCAAACCTATTCATTGAACACATTGTATCCACCCTTCGCAGCCACTACCTACTGATTTTTTAGCCTAAATTGCACCCCCCCCCCTTTGCATATTTGAGCGCCATTGCATGATATTGATACATGAGAATAAGTTAAGGGGTTGAACCTTGTAAAACTTGGTAAAACACTTATTCTTAGTAAAAAAAGAGCTCATTGTGTCGATCGTTCATAATTGTTTCGGGTGTTTGTTTATCCATACTTCTATTTATTGAGTCTCTAGCCGCACCTAGAATCTGCGTGTTTGGTGCTAAGATCAGCCCTTGTAGTCATTGTGCTCTTTAAGGTTTGCTAATCTTGTGATTGATTTTTGACTCTACCAAGGCGGATTTGAAGCTCGGTTGCAACACTCAAAGAGAGGAGTGAAACACTTGTGAGACTGATTTTGCTTTCACTAACGTAACAAGTTTGCTATAGTGTGTTTTGAGAATATCTAACGCAGATCGTCCCCCTTGGACCATTCCAATGGAAGCGGATCGGAGTCAATATCTCCGGAGTTGTTCAACATGCTTAAAACCATGTTGGACAACATTGGCCAGCTGACAGCTCGAATGGTGGCCTTAGAGACACGTACACCACCCCAAGATGTACCAAACGAGCCCCATCAAGAGTGGGAGGAGCCCTTAACAACCCCACCAATTGGCCCTCGACATGGCACGGTGCCCCCACGAGAAGGTAGACGTTTTGGTCCTAATAATAATGTTCCTCCTTTACATGATGATTGTAGGCCTCCAAGAAGGCAATATGACTACTTTGAAGAGCAAGAGGAGGATTGGGAACCACCCTGAGGCCATGGATACCAACAACGGAGAGCTCGTGAACAAGAGCAAGATGGAATAGGCAAAATAAAGGTAAAAAATCCAGCCTTTGAAGGGAAGTGTGATCCCGACCTTTATTTGGAGTGGGAGACAAAAATTGAGCAAATTTGGAGCTGCCACAATTTCCCGGAAGAGAAAAAGGTACAACTCGCAGCCTTTGAATTTAATGGTTATGCACTAATTTGGTGGGATAATCTTGTGAAAGAAAGGAGGTGAGTTCTAGATCCAGCCGTTGTTAGTTGGGAGCAAATGAAGGCCTTGATGAGGTCTCGATTCGTTCCTCAATACCACACCCGGAAGCTAAGACAAAGGTTGGAAAACTTGAAGCAAGGTTCCATGAGTGCGGAGGAAACATACAATGCCATGCAAGTGGCAATGGTAAGAGCCAATGTGGTTGAGGATGATGAAACCACAATGGTGAGGTACCTAAGAGTTCTTCATCCTTTTCTAGCTAACGAAATAGACTTGTATCCTTATGAGTCCATGACAGATTTGCTACACTTAGCAATCAAGGTGGAGAGAAAGATCAAAGCTAGGAATCAAGGAGGAAGGACTTCAAGTGGCTACCTTAACTCATGGAAAGCACCAACTCAAAACCGAGGGTACCAGCCCTATGGGAGGGAAGCGGTGCAAGGAAAAGAAAAGGGAGCCAACTTCAATCATCAAGGAGAGCAAGGTGGTCATCGCAAGGGCTACCCTACCAACGCACCTTCATCATCATCTCGGACATCTAATGGGGTTTCCGCAGCCCCACAAAGGAGTAACTCTACCCCCTCTTCTAGAACTAGAGATATTGTGTGCTTTAAGTGTCAAGGAAGAGGTCATATGATGAAGGATTGTTCTAATAAGAAAACTCTCATGATTAATCATTTAGGGCAACAAGAATCTGAATCTGATTGTGATGATAATGTTTTGTGTGATGATGATGTGAATTTGCATGCTTGTGATGATGATAATGATGATGGAATTGAGTTTGAGCATGGCGAGTCTTTGATTATTAGAAGAGTTATACATGCTACCCCTTCTCCTTGTGATGATAACCAAAGAGAAAGCTTATTCCATACTCATTGTCTAGTTAAGAAAAAGGTGTGCAACGTACATGATAATAGATGGAGGAAGTTGTTGTAATCTTGCTAGCATTGAAATGGTTCAAAAATTACAACTCCCAACATTAAGCCATCCTAGACCCTACAAATTACATTGGATGAGTGATTGTGGTGAATTGAAAGTGAACAAGCAAGTTAAGGTTGCCATAACACTAGGACATTATGAGGATAGTGTTTTATGTGATGTAGTGCCTATGCAAGCTTGTCATATTCTTTTGGGTCGTCCATGGCAATATGATAGGAAGGTCATTCATGATGGTTTCACTAACCGTCATTCTTTTGTGTTTAAGGGAAAGAATGTTGTCCTCAAGCCCATGACCCCAACGCAGGTTGCCGAGGAGTATGAGAAGAAACGGGCAAGGGAGGAGAATAAGGGGTTGGAGAAAACCAAGTGTCCGCAGCCCAAGACCACACCACATTTATCATCATCCCTTAGTGTACAACCCACTAGCTCCCAAAGATCAAGCCTCTCCATTGAGCCTAGCCAACCTAAGGGAGTGTGGGAGAGTAAAGGAGTTCTTCTAGCATCTAAGCAAGACCTTAAGGAGTACCTTGACCCCGAGACCACTCTTATGTTGTTATGTAAGGTGCTTGCTTTATTGAGTGATGATCTTAAGGCTACCCTACCTAAGAGGATTTTTAGGCTACTTGAGGAGTTTAAGGATGTGTTTCCTGAAGAGTTCCAGCTGGTCTACCGCCTATTAGAGGCATTGAGCACCAAATAGACCTTGTCCCGGGAGCCACCCTACCTAACCGCCCAGCCTATAGGATGAACCCTAAGGAAACCCAAGAGATCCAATCCCAAGTGCAAGAGTTGTTGGATAAGGGTTATGTGAGGGAGAGCCTTAGCCCATGTGTTGTTCCCATACTTCTAGTGCCAAAGAAGGATGGTTCTTGGAGGATGTGTGTGGATTGTCAAGCCATCAACAATATCACGGTGAAGTACCGCCACCCAATACCCCGCTTAGATGACATGCTAAACGAGTTACATGGAGCCACTACCTTTTCTAAGATTGATTTAAAGAGTGGGTACCATCAAATTCGTATGAGGGAGGGGGATGAGTGGAAGACAACCTTTAAGACCAAGTTCGGTCTATATGAGTGGTTGGTTATGCCCTTTGGGCTTACCAATGCCCCTAGCACTTTTATGCATCTTATGAATCATGTTCTTAGGCATTTCATAGGGAAATCTGTTGTGGTTTATTTTGATGATATACTTGTGTATAGTAGATCCTTAGAAGAGCATGAGTTACATTTACGTGAAGTGTTATCTACTCTTCATCATGTGCACCTTTATGCTAATTTGGAGAAATGTAAGTTTTGCACTAATTGTGTTACTTTTCTTGGTTTTGTGGTTAGCTCACATGGATTAAAGGTGGACGAAAGCAAGATCAAAACAATCCAAGAATGGCCCACTCCTACATCAATTGGCCATGTTCGGAGCTTCCTTGGATTAGCTAGCTTCTATCGTCGGTTCGTGAGGGACTTCAGCACCATTGCATCCCCTCTAACCGAGATCACCAAGAAGCATCACCCATTCACATGGGAAAGAGCCCAAGAGAAAGCGTTCAACGCCCTAAAGGAGCATCTCACGCAGGCCCCGGTTTTAGCACTTCCGGATTTCAACCGGCCCTTTGAAGTGGAGTGTGATGCATCGGGCATAGACATTGGTGGAGTTCTCATGCAAGAAGGTAAGCCCATTGCCTATTTTTCAAAAAAATTGAAGGGAGCTTGTCTTAATTACTCTACCTCTGATAAGGAGTTGTATGCATTGTTTAGAGTTCTTAAGACATGGCAACATTATCTTTGGCCTAGGGAGTTTATTTTGCATACTGATTATGAGTCCTAAAAGCATTTCAAGAGCCAAGACAAGTTGGATAGGAGGCATGGTCGTCGGATGGAGTTTATAGAAACATTTCCTTATGTCATTAAGTATAAGAAAGGAAAGGATAATGTTGTGGCAGATGCCCTTTCGAGGATATACATGTTGTTGTCTACATTAGACTCAAGGATCTTAGGCTTTGCATATATTAAGGAGCTTTATGTAGATGACCCTGATTTTGGAGAGATTTACAATCATTGTTTGATGGGTTTCTTTTCAAGATTGATAAGGTTTGCATTCCCCGTTGTTCCCTTAGGCTCTTGTTGGTTGAGGAAGCCCATAGGGGCGGCTTGATGGGCCATTTTGGGAGGGATAAGACCTATCACATGCTACACACATATTTCTTTTGGCCTCACATGCTTAGGGATGTAGAACATTTGGTTAAGAGATGTGTTGATTGTTTGAAGGCTAAGTCTAGGTTACAACCCCACGGCTTGTATTGTCCATTACCCATTCCTGCTGCCCCTTGGGAGGACATATCCATGGACTTTATTGTTGGGTTACCTAGGACTAAGAAGGGGAGGAATTCGATCTTTGTGGTTGTTGATCGTTTCTCTAAGATGGCTCACTTTATCGCTTGTCATAAGACCGATGATGCTTCCAATGTAGCTAACCTGTTCTTTAGAGAGATTGTTAGGCTTCATGGAGTACCTAAGACTATAGTGAGCGATCGGGATGTGAAATTTCTTAGCCACTTTTGGAGGACTCTTTGGGGTAAACTAGGGACGAAGTTGCTGTTTTTCACCTCTAGTCACCCACAAACCGATGGGAAAACTGAGGTAACCAATAGGACCCTTACTACCGTCCTTAGGGCCATCATTAGGAACAATTTGAGGTTGTGGGAGGATGCTTCGCCTCATGTGGAGTTTGCTTATAACCGGACCGTGCATTCATCTACTAAGCTTACACCATTTGAGTGTGTTTATGGTACTAACCCACTAACCCCTTTGGATCTTACCCCATGTCCCATGAGGGAGAAAGAAGACTTTGATGCAGGAAAACAGGTGGAGTTCATTCGGGAGCTTCATGAGTGCACTCGTGTTCAGCTAATTCAAAAGGCCGAAGAGAATGCCCAACGAGCCAACAAGGGGCGTCGCAAGATGATTTTTCAACCCGGTGATCTAGTTTGGGTGCATTTGCGAAAGGAGCGCTTTCCAAACAAGCGCAAGTCTAAGCTCGCTCCATCAGGAGATGGTCTATTCAAAGTTTTACAATGATTTGGGGACAATCCTACCAGATTGACTTACCCGGTGACTATGGAGTTAGTGCCACATTCAATGTCGTCGATCTCACCCCCTACCTAGCTAAGGATGAAGACATGGATTCGAGGTCGAATCCTTTCCAAGAAGGGGAGAATGATGGAGGACCATCTCAAGCACCACCCAATGCACCTCATTTCGGAGATGGACCTATCACAAGGTCCCGAGCTAAGAAGATAAGAGAGGAACTTAACGCCTTCATCCACCATAAGATGAAGTTGGTACTACCAATGGAGCCCGAGGGTGACATCATCACATTGCTTGAAACCGCACCATTCTCGGGCTCGACTAAGGGTGATTCAGCCACCACTCATACTTAACTTTTGATTTGCTTGCTTTATTTTGGACTTTGTGTTTTGGGCCTTTGTTTGGGTTTAGTAGAACTTGTTGAAACTTTGTGTTTTTGGGCCCTTGCTTTTGAGCTGATTTTCTCTCCTATTTAAGGCTTGTAACCTCTCATTTGGAGGACACTTTGAATCTTGTTTATGAAAACCTAGTTGGTTTCACTCTCCAAAGGTGAGAGCTTCATGCCTTGTGTGCATGTGTGTTGCATCTAGTTCGGTTTGTACTTGGTTTTGTCAATTTCCCAAAGATTGGTGATTCCGAGATGAGCACGAACCTCCTCCTTGTGCTTCCATGGCCAGCCATGGTTGTGTAAGGTTGTATAGGGTTGGTTTTGGTGTCATTCAAGTTGGTTCTTTGTGCATTGTCCCAATGGGTCTTCTTGTTGTTCATCAAGGTTGATTCCTCCTATCTTATCCTTTTCATTTCCTTATTTTGTTCTGTTTTTCCCTTTCACTTGGTCAAGCCTTGTCTCTAAGGTTTTACCCTCCCTTTGCTGCGTTTTCTTTTCTAACTCGTGCCCCTCCTTTGTGTTCTTGTGAGTCCGAGTCTACAACGTCAAGAAGGTCGGGAAAACAGCGGGTAACCCCGCATCATTGTTGCTCCTCCTAAATTAGGTCTATGATAGTGTGATCAGCTCTTCCTCGTATGAATACCTCGTAAGATGTTCACCTTAGCATACTAGTCGATGACACCTCGATGCTTATCATTCCTTTTGTGACAAGAATCTATAGCATGCCCATCTATTTTGTATTCCTCGGATTAACTATTGTTGATTATGCTACAATTAGTATTGTTATGTGTTAATTGTGCTAAAGTGAGAATATGTTAGTGTGAATGAGTCTTGATAAATACATGTTTTATCCCAGTATACATTAATTTGAACTCATGTCCCCATATTCCAGTCATGTTGCCCCATTACTTAGACTTGCACTATACCTCGCTACACTTCCTCCCATGCTTCTATATTATTGGAATGTGATTCAATTGAAGTCTTTCTTAGTGTCGAGTAATCAATCAGGTGCATGTATGTATCATATGTTATATTGAGCCATTAGTAACATGTCAGGCCCTTGGTTGTGACTTGTGCGAATTCTACCTTGCCTACGTTATTTTTTATTCTCTCTCGAGCTAGGCCCTTTATAGTGTGATTCTTCCCTTTTCTCTCATCTTAAAATGTTCCACTCGCCCCGATTAAATTGATGTTGAATCCGATGATCGACTTGCTTTCCGTGAGGGTTGATCCTAGCATGCTTACATGTTATCGCTCGGTGCTATTTCCCTATTACTCTATGATATTCTCTCGTGCTTGCATGAACGTATGACTTGACACCTCGCATGATCACACACCACGCTATATCATGATTTGGATACGCATGACGCATAAATGTTAGAATGAATCTAGTCGAAATTACTTTGACGGCATTCATGTTCGATATGTGCTACTAGTATCCTGTAAGGCTTATAATTCCAATATGACTCACTAAATGGTGACTTGCCATACTTATTCTATTACGTAAACATGCTTGTTCTATAATGTGACAGTTATTGTACCATTTTATGTGCCCTATGATGATTCATTCCTAGCATGATTATAAACTATCGCTCGTGATGTTATCTTGTTTACTCTATGGTGATCCAATTGCTTTCATGTACATCATGTTGAACTCATTAATCACTCTTGACTATGCCATGCCTGATCATGTACAACTAGCATCACGAAGGATCTGTGCTCTCTAAATGTATCCTGTTGTATGATTACATGCCATTCTTAAATTATTATATGATCATTGTTGTCAGATGTGATAGTTACTATGCTGATCTTATGTGTTCTCGTATGACACTTAGTCTGGTTGTTATGATATACCTCGCCATACTATATTTGACCTCACTTGTTCATGCTTGTACATTCCTTCATATACATGATGCTCGTTATCTTCACTAAATCCCGTATGACTTCGAATCATATATGATCATTGTTTGTTCCGCATAGCTTGCTTGAAGTTGCTAGGCATATCTTCTTCCATGGGATAATAGACTACTAGCTTGTTTCACGTGCATCAGTGTAGGACTCGATCGGGTCTTTGGAATGAATATGTATGTCGCTGTTCTTTAAGATAGGTACATGTTAGTGTAGATTAATGTGACTGATATGCTCCATGATGAATTCGTGTTTGTTTGTCACAATTGTAACCTAATAGACTTCCTTAAGGGCATCGTTACTATTCCCGGGTCGGAGTCCTGTCTCTAGTCGTGTCATCTTTTAGCTTTGGTCCATTTTTGTCTCCGAGAGAAACGTTGGGTTGTCCGCTCTTGTCACTCCCCTATCTCCGCTAACTTGGACCCCTATGTGATACATTGGGTGAGCGGTCGCATGGAAAGGGAATGGGAAGTTAGATAGAAATAGAGCAGCGCAGCGGAAGCATGGGCCCATAACCCACGGGCCTCAGGATCGACGATGTTAGCAGAACAAGCACGCTTCGAAGGTTTGGTTACTGATTGCGGTATGACTTGCCAGCTGGAGTGTTCTCCATTTGAATTGCTAATCCTTCCTGCATTTGTTGATTACGATATTACACTGACCTGACGATGGAATTAACGTGATTGATGTGCTGACTTGATAATAAATATTGCTTGATTATCCATTGTCTATGATGATATATATGATTCGATGCCTTAGAGTTATAATGTGTTATGATGACTTGATGTGATGCTACTCTGAGCTGCTAAGCATGATCTAAATTCCTTGCCTATAAAATGTGAATTGCAAATGCTGTGAAACCTGAATTGTTTATCTGATAAGGTTATGATGAAAGTTGCTAGCTTGATTTGATTAGGTTCATATATGATGTTTTGCAATACTTGTTGAGCATGACGGTAAATTAAGACTTTATTGATACAGTTGCAATGTTTAATGATGAACTAATGATGCTATCGATATAAATTCTAGTTGATTTGATGTAGTCCTTATATGTAATAATGTACATGATTGCTTCTTCTTTGAACATGTGAGTGAGGTCCTTTGGTAGAGTGGTTAGAGAGTGGAGAAAGGTTTTGAGCAATTAGAATGATCGACGATGGTAAGGGGAAAGTTGCAGAAGAGGGGTGTTGACTTAGGTTGGACCGAGTGAGTTCGGGAATTATAAGAGGTAATGCTTGGTGGTTTTCGATGAGCCCCTAGGTGAATCTTGGATAGGGGTATGGTTAGAGATAGGCTGGTTAGGTAGTGACCGAGGAATTTTTATAGAAGATGCGTGGTTAGCAGGGCATGATGTTTGTGATATCTTGGGAAGTGTGAGAAGTGTAAGAAATGACCTTGTGGATATCGAGATCATAGTATGCAGGGGTGCTCGGGTGTGAAAACAGAGATAGGGGTTGGAGTCTTAGAGGTGGATTGTTAGTGAGAGTGCTTGGCGGGAAGAGGTGTCAGATTAGAAGATCGAAATGAATTGGGGCTTCTTCTGTGGGGTAGTATCTGAGTGGATGTTGGTAGGTCTAGATGAAGGTTGGTCTTGGCTTGAGAGTGGGAGACAAGCAAGCGGGGATTGCGTTTTATTTTGACTGGTAGTGATGTGAGAATTTTCTTGATTATGTGATTGATTAATATGTATTGGCATGATGTTAGATGGCGACCATGATAAACCTGATCTGGCATGATATTACATGTTGATAAGTAATACTGAAATATAATTGGTAGTGACAACTATGATCATGATATAATAATACATTGCTATCCTACTATGTTGTTCTAGAAGCGTGTTATGATGTGTTGTATGAATCATGAGATGATGATACGTTGTTATATGAAAGCATGATGTTATACTATATGGTTGATAAGCATGATTATGAATAGGTAAGTGATGAATATGACTTGGAGCATGAATATGACATATGTGTATATATGAGATGATGGTTCATGACTGTTAATGATCGATATATGGCGTTGTGATGAGTTGAGATGATGTCTGGAGAGCATGTTGACATTTTGATGTTGATATACTGCTTGATCTCCTCTTTTGATTGAATCTTAATAGCATGACCTTGTTTGTATTGATGTGTTGATAAGTAGTTTTGTTTCGTTGACTTATGATGAAATTTCGTTATGGCTAACCTTGCAAGTACCAATGATTGACGTGATAAATATGTTATGATAATGTTTGATAGAAATTGGATAGGATGACTATGTGAATTTATACTTTAAATGAGATCCCTTGTTGTGACTGACTCTACTATGATTGCGGTGGTGCTATGCGATAGTGAGATATCTTTTATGACTTTTGGTGTGATATCGGGTCGCGTGTTATGATTTTGGCATATTGTTGAGATGCATGTTATGACCTTTAGTATGATATGGAGATGTTGATGTGACCTTGTGGCACTACGTTGGTATATGTTGAGACTTGTCGTATGATGTCTTGATTGGAGATTGGTTGGTTATAGAGTTATGCATTTCTTATGGCTTATGCATCTTGCTTGAATTGAGACTGATAGATTGATTCGATTCTGGAAACTAGGAAGAGAATACGGGATTAGCCCTTAGAGGTGGATGATTCCACCTCCTGGCTTTTGAGTTTGATTGATTGATTTGCGAGAAACTGATGTGGTTGTTGGAAGATTTTGATGAAATCTTGATTTGAAAGGATTTGACTTGTTTTGGTGTAAAGCTACTTGATAAAACGTTGAATTTGAAGATTTTGAGCGAATTTGAAGATTTTGAGCGGTTTTGAAAAGGACCAACTTGGGGTTTTAAAGAAGTCGAGAGTTTCAATGATTTAGATGACAATCTTTCCATTTACAAAACGCTTTGAGGTTTTACGAACGGGATTTACATTAAAACGTCTCACGAAGTGGATACAAGCATTTTATAGGGGCGCTTATAGATTGCTTGCTAAGACCTAGTCGGGACGCTATAATACTTTTAGAGTTGTGGTACTTCCGAAAGGTCGAAGCGAGGATGTGATAAGGGCGCTTATTACACACTTGACAAGACCAATTAGAGATGTCACGACCGTGAGTAGGATGTTGTGAGAATCCCGGAGGACGCAACCGAGACGATTACAAGATCCTTGGACATGGTCCTCGGACTCACCGATTTCAAAGTCCTTCCCATTGCTTTAAAATGATTTTAGTCTCGGGGACGAGACTTGTTTTTAGAGGTGGATAAATGTAAAGACTGAATGTATTTTATATTATTATATTATTATTTTGAGTAAATAAATTATTATTTTATTCAATCGGAAAAAAAATTTGAAAATATCGTCCTCGAGCATAAGTTTTGATCTTAAAATCTTTCCAGCATCGTTTTAGAGTTAGATTTTTCTTTTACGGAATTTAATTCCGCTTTCGAGTTGCGAGTCTTGATAAATTAATTTGATTCCGATAATGATTTAATAATTCATTTTAAATTGTCGAGCGTCGGGATTAGCGGGTTCCGAGTTTTGAATTTTGGGAATCTTTGCATTTTGATTTAGGGACCACTCTTATATTTTATTTCTTTTTCCTTTTCTCTATTCTCTCTCTCTCGGAATTCTGTTTTAATTGAAAATTTCTGGTCCCCTCTCTTTTTGTCTCCTTCCCTTATGCAGCATACACCCCACCCCTCACTCTGCAATTGCACCTCCCTCCTCCCTCTCTCCCTCTTTTCTGTTTTGCAGACCCACACACCTCTCCCTCTGCCTTCAAAACCCGAACAACCCTGATCCCCTTTGATTTTCATTTGGAACCAGCCCTCCCTCCGCCTTCCTTGGTCACTGACCAGCAGCCCCATCTTCTTCCTCTTTCTCCCTGAGTGAGCAACAGAGCCTTGTTTTTGTAAGACGAAACCAAACCACCTCCTCCAACCCTTCTCCTCCTTCTGCGAGCCGCCCACCACACACCTTCATGCCACCTCGGAGCCACGACGAGCAGTGACATCGCCCAGAAGGTCCAGAGCGCCGCCACCAACTTCCCTCGATCCGCCCTGTTTTCCGATCGTAAGTATCGTTCGAATTTGTAAACGCTTTCGATTCTTTTCCTTCCAAAACCACCCCTTACTCATCTCTATTCTTCCCTAAGCTTCCCCGCATCTCCCTCGCAAGACCTCGCTGTCGGAATGCCTCCATCGAAGCCGGAGATTCGCATCGGGACGCACTGTAAGATCCTCTTTTTCTCCCTCCTTCCTCGCGTCGTTTCTTCCTTTTTGTGTGGGTCTTGGTCGGGGAAACTTTCCGGTCACCTGGGTTGAGTCGGGACGGGGAACGAGTCGCTGGGGGAGCTATGCTCTTCATTTTCTCTCCTCCGAAATTTGGTGTGAACAGTCTCATCTTAGTGGGGAAGAAGACGGGTTCAGCAAGGGCCGGTTCGGTCTTATTTTCTTCTTTTATTTGGTCCGGTTCATTAAATCAACTAAAGGCCGGCGGGTTTGGGCTCGGATCCAGGTTCTCCTTCGGGTTGGGCCTTAGTCTCGGGGTGGGCTAGGGTTTTGTTTGGGTGAAGTATTTTATTTGTTGGGTGTTATATATATTATGTGATCATATTATGTTATGTTATTTATATGATAAGATTATATGTTATTATTAATAGTTATTATTTTATGTGAAGCTGAGTTTTTAACGAAAATATATTTTCTAAAATTCATTATATATTTTATATTATATTAAAAAGCGATATTATTAGGAATAGGTATTTCTTTTGATGTTCTAATATGTGAGTTAGGAATTTTAAAGTGATTTGTTGGTTTTGATTTATAAATATAATTTGTGAACATAGGATTATTTTGATGATTAAATATTGGAATTTATTTATATAATGATTTTGAAATAAGAAACATGCCGGAATGATTTCTATAATATGATTTTGAGAAATTGGTTTTAAGGCTTAAATGTTTAATGTCGAGATTGGGATAAGTGATTTTAAAAGAATTGTTTGATTTTCCAAGTTGAGTTCTTTGAGAGATTGTTTTGGAAATGAGATGATGAGATGAGATGAACATGAAATCATATATGAATTGTGATGAGATAAGATGGAATAATCTGAAATGAGATATGTGAAGTTATGTATGATAGTTAGGGGCGCCTTGTGTGAATTAGGTAGACTTATGCATATTTGTATGTTTATTAGGTGATTTGTGATCTGTTGGACATTGCTTACTATTGGTGATTCATTGCTTGGATTCTGCGTTTGCCTTGTTTCTCTGTTGTTCGGCTTATTCAGGTAAGTTCCTTTATGGGCTTACTCAGATTCGAAATAGAATACCTGCTTGTGAATATATGACATACTAGGTGTTGCATAAGCATTAAAGCATGCCATGTAGTATCATGCTAGGATTGCACTTATGAATGAGCATTCGGTTACTTTGTGTGATTGAGAACAGAACGGCCGTAATATGTGAGTCTTAGAGTCTTTGCTAAGGTCATAGGGTAGCCCAGCTTCATCGGGTGCCCTGAGTCAGTTGTCGATATATGAGCATGATGATAGCCCAGCACCATCGGGCATGAGCATGATATATGATATGATGATGAGATATGATATGCTATAGCATCGAACTGGCCAGTCTCTGCCCTAACGGAAAGGGGTGCAGAGGTAGGAGAGGGATATGCCACTTGGCATTCTTTGGGCACCTTTACAGTTCTTTTCCGCATATTATAATTTAGGAACATGTTAGTGTGATTTAATTTCCGCATTGCATCGAAGCATCTTTATTATAGCGTATGTGTATATTTGCTTGTGGGACAGAGTGCGTTGGGGTCTCAGTCTGATCCCGCTCGCACAACTTGTTTTTAGGTATGATTGTTCCCTGTCTCTATGGCGTGGGAAAATTCCCCGGGGCGATTGCAAAGAACCTGCCTAACCCCGCTAATTTGGCTATACGAATTCAGAATATATGTTTTGGTTTTGACCAGGCTCTGTCGTGGCATTTGTATCTAAACTTTGCTTCCGCTTTACCTTCATTTGAATTGAATTTCCGCGAGTTCGATTGTTTGGGGTTCGAAATCCCCGCTTTGAATACTGATCTTTATAGGTTTGAAACCTCGACCTGTACCTGAATTGCAACATCCGAACGAAAGTATCCAACCTTCGAAACGTATCTCAGATATTTATATCTGACTTTTTCGAATCCTTCCAATCATTTTGTGACAAAACATTTGACTTTTTATGAGAAAAATATTAGTCGCTAAAAGCTATTGCGAGACAAAATGATTTCATCCCTAAAAGTTTCAACGTCAAATTTATTTCTCTCGACTAACCTTTCATTGACGAGCTTTTCGCGACGAACTGATGACGAAATGCATTTCCTCGCCAAATCTCTTTAGTGACAGAAAACCAATTTTCAACGACGAAAAATTTCCCCGCTAATAGACATTTTCGTTGTAAGCACAAGGAAGAGGCAAGGAAACACACGGAAGGAGAGCCGCGACCAGCGGCCAAGAGAACAAGCAACCCAGAAAAGTTGCACCCGCAGCCACCAAGGCAGGACCCGCTGCGAGGAAAAGAGAACTTACTGTAAAAGCCGCACCCGTGGCCTGGTCGCGGCTTTGATGGGCCGATTCAGCGTCGAATCTCTAACTTTCCTAAGTTAGACTCTATCTTTGAAGAACGTTTTTTAGGTTTTATGACGGTATTTAGGGTTATATAAAAGACCTATTTTTAGATGGTTTATCTTATCTTTTGGCTTTGAAGAATTGAGAGACGACATTTGGAAGCATGAGCAACTAAACTCATCTTGTTTTGCTTACGATTAAGACTTGGTTTCGTTGAATTGTGAGTTTCGAATTCTAGTTTATTTCTATTGTCTACTTCAACTTCTTTGTGCTTTAATTACTTGATGGTGTTGATTCTATCTTGATTCGCGACCTTGTTAGAATTGCATCATTGCTAGGGTTTTGATTCATACGTTTGTGAAGCCTAATCCAAAGTAGCAAACACATTTAAGTAGACCTCATAGGAAAGCTTGAATGTGTAGGAAGTTGACTATAGGTTAAATATTAGCTCTTTAGGGGATTAACATTGCTTATAAGCTTTATATATCTTGAGACTTATTGCTATTCCAAGGATTAAACATTAATCAGTGATTAAGATTGCTTAGGAATAAGAGATTGTTAGAACTCATAGGGCTAATAATCTATTTAAATCAAGATAAGAGTGGATGATAGAAAAGAAACAACTAGAAGGACGAACAATGATCAAGTAAACGAACCAACATTGAGAATCGTAGGTGAAACATCTCATTCATCATTGTTTACAACCATCACCATACTTACGTCTTTTAGTTCATTTCCATCTTTACACCTCTACATCCCTTTGGTTACTCTTGTTGGTAGTTATAACACATAACGTCAAAGTAGTTCCCTGTGGATCGATTCCGGACTTACTAGCTATACTAGTTGGTTGGTTTGGATATTCTTTTGATAGGAAAACACAACGATTTTGCCCTGTCAAAAACCATAGATTCTTGCCTAAGAAGATAAGATAAATATCCTTATTTGATAAACTAAAAATCCTATAAATATTAAATCCGAATTTAAATAATAGAAAATCCCAATTCTGAATCTATCAACCTATTAGGAATGGATAGACATTCAGATTGGATAGAGTTTCCCATCGAAAATATAAGATTTCAAGCTTCGAACTAATCGTCTGTTGACATTGTCGCTGCTGCAAAATGGATTCTTGCCATGGCGATAGGTTGTATGCTTCGCGGGCTTCTCGCTGGGACTCACTATGATGACACGACCATTTCACCGCAACGACTCGGATCTTTTGCCGCGCGCAACAGGTTAGGTTCTCACCACGGTGAAAGGGGCAACTCACTGCGGTGAAAGGGCTCACTTGCCACGGTGAAAGGGGCAACTCGCCGCGGCGACTTACGACTGAGTCTTGAAGTGGTGCTGACAGAACTGAACTTTTAATGCTCTCTAGAGTCATTGTTCGTCCAATTAACACGTATGAATATGTGTTGGAAAGATCTTTTCAAGGAATAAAACTCTTATGAAAACATCAGAATCTGATTCAAAGTATTCGAAAGCCAAAAGATGAGGTTTCTTTGTTTACTTCGTGTTGGCTACTTCCTTAGCTTCTCGATTTCACTTCTAACCCTTTCTTGGCTTGTTCCTTGCTATTTTGGACTTCTTCTTTAGCTCTTCCAAGCTCTTTGGCTTTCTTTTTGGTCTCCCCCCAAGCTCTTCACCATGTCGGGACTATGAATCTGCATAAATCCAATAAAATAGCGTAGTTTCTGAACATCACCACTAAAAGTGCATAATGCAGAATTAACTATAAAACATGCCTATGTGTTAATGAAATGCATCTAAAACTAACCTATAATGCATATCTATCAGGTGGCCTACTAAGAAATGAGAATTACTATTAAGAAAATTGTAAGGCATTTGCTTGTGCATACAAGAGGTTTCTTCTTCTAGTGGCTTAGATGATTTGGCCTTGGGTTTCCTTGGTTACCTAAGTTTGTACGTTTCTTGTGAGTTTACAAATGTGGATATGTGTCCATGTTCTTAAACTCTAACCTATTTGATATACTATCATTTTTAATCTTTTTTTCCCTTTACACATTACAACGAAGAGAAAAAAGGTGTCTCAAATCAACAAGATAAGTCGTTGACACTTTCATCTTTTTTGAAGAGTTTCCCTTTCAAATTGTCACAAATTGGTGTTTTTCGCTTCCTCGTCATTGGTTCTGCCTCATCCCGTAAATGGCTTCCATCTCCTTCATTGAACAAGGGCTCGAGTTTGGACTGATTCGACTTGGCATTGGATCTTCAAATTTCCACGTTCTTTTCCTTATTTCTCCCTTTATAGGACTTGAGGCATTATCACCTCTTGTAATTGGCATGGATTGCAACATAATTTTCCGGCTAGGGTTGTTGTAGGGTGATGAATGAGAGAGCTCTAGGGGCGATGACAAAGAGAGTGGAAGATGAGAGGTGGTCTCCAGAGGAGAACGCTAAACAACCATCGTGATTTGAAGGGTCGAGGGCGAGACGTCGAGGGTGGAAGAATGGTTTAAGACAACGAAAGAAAGTGGTGGAATGAGGAGGAAGAAGAGTCTGAGAGTCTGAGAGTGTTTTTCCCCATTTACTTTCCTTTTTTTCTTCTTTTATTTTACATTTTTTATATACACATTATTTTTAAAAAATTAGAAAAGTATATATATATTTCATTTATTTTTTTAATCAGATTTTTTTACCTTTTTCGGCATTTTTACCATTTTGTTAGGCATTTTTACAATATTGTTAGTTATTAGTGTAATTTTTTTCAAAACAAAGTATATTTACAACTAACATATTGATTTGGGGTATATATCGTTATCATCCCTTGATTGATTTGTCATTTTATGTTTTACTCAGCTCTAAGAGTAATAATCCATGTAACCCAAAAAAAAAGATAAGGTGACCTAGCCATGAGCCCGGCAAAAACGACATCGTAGACGAGTCCAGGCTCGTTAGGTGGGTAGGTGGGCCATGGCACTTTTTTTGCGAAAAAGCACACCCAAAACGACGTCATTTAAAGCATGTCCAACAACTTCCCCTAAAACAATCTCCAAAATAGATAATTATAAGTCAAATATTCTGAAAATTTTTTGGCCTCATTCCAACAGCTTCCCCATGAGTTTACACCAAAATATATAAAAAAAATTCCAAATTTAAGGAATGATCTCCATATTTTCTCCCCATTCTCTATTTTGGAGAATGTGATGGAGAAGCTCTTGGATCAAAAACCATTCCAATATTATCCAAAAAATCAAGATGGAGAATCTCTTGGGACTACCGGGGCATCGAAACTGGGCTATTGTAGAGGAGTGATGCAACGCTGTCACGCATCCCAACCAGGGCGCGCCACATGGCAGCGTTGTATAATTTTTTTAAAAACTAATTTTACTCCTTCTTTAAGTTGTAAAAAAATTTTAAAAAAATAATTATTTTTAATGTAGATTATTTTTATCTACCCATAGACACTCATTTTGCATATGTTTTTTCAAAAAAAAAATTCAAAGATGTCAATACCCATATTTCACTTCTTACCTATTAAATTTTTTATTTTTATCGCACTTTTTCCCTATATATTCATTGTTTATCCCATTTTGCATATGTTTTTTTTAAATGCAAAAATATCAATACCCATATTTCATTCCTTACTCGTTAAAAATTCATTTTCATCGCATTTTTTTCCCTTTAAATTCATTGTTTATTACATTTTGCATATTTTTTTAACAAAAAATTCAAAGATATCAATAATAATATTAATAGTATTAGTATTAGTATTACTAAACACAACATGATTCGAGATGTTTTGGTAGACATTTGTTACAAAGCGGGCATCGCATTTTAGAAGGAAGCACATACAGGTATGAGGCGCTGATGGTGTTGAGCTGCGCCTAGTTGATTTGTGTGTTTATAAGTGGGATAAGGGTAGAGACACCTGTGTTGATGTGATGGGGGCTTCGCCGTTCATAACTAGGTTCAATGACTCCTTTGTACCCGGCAAGACAGTTTCCCTGGCCACTGAAATAAATGATAAAAAGTATGCAAATATTTGCACGGCTAAGGGGTATTGCTTCTTGGCGTTTGCATTTTCTACTTTAGGGGAACTGGGAGATGATGCTATTGGTTTTATGAAGCGGGTTCAACTAGGGTTGGAGCTCAATTTGTTACGAGGCTTCCAACTAACTTTATGCAAACCACTTTTATAGTAATACTACTACTACTACTACTACTACTAATAATAATAATAATAATAATAATAATAATAATAATAATAATAATAATAATAATAATAATAATAATAATAATAAGGCGAAACTAATTAAAATAACTCAACCTTTAAGGTGGTGTTAAAAATATATCCCCACCTTTTAAATGTAAGATAAATAACCCGACCTTTTTAAGGGATGGTAATATAATACTCCAAAATTTTCTCCCCCATAAAAATGCTTACATGGCACATATGTGGCAAAACATAATGATTATATTCACAAGCGTGCCCTTGGATCTTAATGCTCGAATTATACAATGTATAGTCTAGATTGTCATTATAATTTTTTAAAAAATAAAAGTCTCTTTTGTAACTGAAAAAAAAATCATTCAATTTAATACGTATTTATAGATTATAATTAAATTTAATCAAAAAAATATAACAAAACAAGTAACTATTTAAAATATAGTTTTCAATATCTTGATTGTGTAAAATATCATTCAAGTTTATTAGATTAAATTAGATTGGTTTTTAAGTTTATCTAATTTTTTTATTTTGGATTTAAGAAAAAAATAAAAAAAATTTACATTCTTTTATATATTTTTTAATAATAATAATTTACTTCTTATATATAAATGAACACTATTGAATAATATAAATAATTAAATTTTCATTTCAATTTCGTAGTAACATAAAGTTTATAATTGAGAAAATATTCTTCAGTTTTGATAAGTTAAATCACTAGCTAATCATTTGCTAATTGAAAATATGTTATTTTGGTTTACATTTTTTTATTTGGCTTGTTATAGATATTGATTTAAAAAAAGATAGGTACAAATTAAATCTAAAACTAAAAAAGTTTATTAAATAAACTTTTAAACTCATCTAATTTAATTTTATATATTTTATTTGAATTGAAAATACATGAGTAATACAATACAAAAAAATAAGAATTTTATTGGAGAGAAATCATTAGGATATTATATTACCATCACTTATAAAGGTCGGGATCTTTATCTTACATTTGAAATGTTGAGATATATTGTTAACACCCCTTAAAGGTTGAGTTATTTTAATTAGTTTCGCCTAATAATAATAATAATAATAATAATAATAATTATTATTATTATTATAATAATTATAATAATAATAATAATAATAATAATGTAACGACCCAAATATAAATATTCGGGTTACGTTTCGAAGGATTAGATACCTTCATTCGGATCTTGCAATTCAAGTACGGGTTGAGTTTCAAAACAAGGTGTGAGTGCTAAAAGAAGGGATTTCATACCCTAAATTTGCGAGCGGTCCATTAGGGACTATAACCTGTCCTACTTGACTAAGTCGCTCAAAACCATTTATAGTTCAAAACATAAAGAAAGGAAATTGACAATACAACTTGCCTCGGCGAAGCCGGATCAAAACCAAATACGAGGAAATAAGTAGCAAAAGGGTGGAGTTCAAGTCGGTCTTTCTCTCCCTCTCACTACGCCATAAGATATCCCCCGCCACAACAGCACATGATCAAGCAAGGGTACGGGTACCTGAAACTAACCACGAAGTCAAGGTCGAGCCACTCATGCGGGCCCTGAAGACCTCTCTGAGGACATATAATATGCCTATACCTAAATAAAGGATGCTCTAATGCAGTGCGGAAATATTAAACACTCAATCATGCTAGCAGTTTATATATATATGCAGAAAGCGATTAAATGGGATCCCGTATAGAATGCCAAGTGGCATGTCCCTCTCCTACTCCCGCACCCATGCTCGTTAGTGCAGGAACCGGCCGCGTTCAATGCTATATAGCAACATCTCATCATGTCGTATATCATGTGTCATGTCTCATTTCATATGTCATTATTTTCTTTCTTTCTTTCTCATGGAATTATATCAGACTCGATTAGGAACAAACCCGATGAGACTGGGTCGTCCTATGACCCTAGCAAATGACTTTAGGACTCCCAATTTAACGGCCGTTCTACCATACGCAAAGAGAATACGGATGCTCGTTCAGTTGTGCAACCTAGGCATGCTACTACATGAATATGCAGGATGCAACACCTACATACTATATGACACATCAGGCATGAGGTTCTAACTTGAGTAAGCCCCGGAGGACTTACCTAGAGTAGCAGATCAACAAGAGGATCAACAGGTAGGTCACAGATCACCTAGCATTTATTAATGAACATGTATAAGTATACTGCACACAGAATGGGATCCATTTTCCACTACACAGAATCATAATTAGTCATAACATCATCATCATCATTATATCAACCATCATTTCTCATCATATAGCATCATATATTGTCTCATCATATATCATCTCATTCTCGCTAACATCAACTCATATCTCATATCGTAAATCATATTCATACTTTGATCATCATGTAACACTTCATGCTCTCGTACTCATGTCCATATCATATTCACATAAATTCACAAGTGAAACTCTTCAAACAATTTACCAAGTTAAGTTCAAAGAAGTCGGTTTCAAAGTTAGTAAAAGCCATTTAAATCCAAAGGAAGTCACCTCGATAATCAATCAATTCTTTTAAAATCATACTTAGCCAAAGTCCAATATTAAAGCATTTAAACCTTTAAACCGACCTCACAATGTTATACTATTAAGATAATCCGGCATAAGTTAGTTTATTTCCAAAATCTTTGTTCTCGTATTTTTAGGTAAATTCCGACACTTGATAAATATTTCTAACAACTTAAATAATCCAACCAACCATTTAAACGCCAAGACTAAACAAATGATTTGTTTACATAAATAAATCTCAACAAAGCAAATTAGATAAATGAATAATTAATTCAGGAATTATAATTTACTAATTTACTAATAAGTAAAGAATTTACAAGTCAATGAGACTAACAACTTTAAAACAATATATATATCACCAATTAAATAAACACCTAACTAAATCCATTTTAAATAATCCGATAAATAAATAAATTACAGAAATCATTATTTAAATAAATAAATCAGAATAAATTTAATAATAACTAAAGAAATAATTTTATCTCATTTAAAAAATAATATAAGTAAATAATTAAAAACAATTCTTTACCCATAATAGAACAAGATTGAAAGGCCCAACCAACAACCCAGCCCGGATCCAAGACCCGACCCAATACCCATTATCATCCCACCTCTGCTGAACTGGACCAAGGGAAAAACAAAAGGATCGAACCGGCCAAACCCAAAGAAAAAAAAATAGAAGGAAGGGACCGGGTTCAGTCGCTTCTTCTTCCCCCAGCCACGCAGCTGCTCGACACGGAACAGAAAGGAGAAGCAAGGCTCGTCGGGACTGCCTCGCCTTCACCCGATCACCCTCACTGACCCCGACACTCATGATACACGAGAAGGAACTGAACCCAACTCAAAGAAAAGGGAAGGAAGGCTCAACAGAGGTCTCGAGATTTCGCCGAAAATCTTTGTCGGAGGTGCGGATTGGCTTGCCGGAGTCGGGATCGAAGATTTCTTGGTCTAGGACGACAGAAGAGAGTTCAAAGGCGGAGCTATACTACATTTTAGAGGGAAGGGAGAGGAAAGAGAGATTTACCGATTGAAATGAAGAAAACAGAGGAAGAGAGGGTGAATAGCAGCGGCGGCGGTTGAGATTGATGTTGGCTCGGCGGGGGAGGCTCTCGGAAAAGCTCCTGGGTGTCATGCTCAGCCTCGTAGGACGTCGGAGGAAGGATGGAGACATTCGGACGACTGCTGAGCTTGATGGAAGGAGGAGGCGAGGAGAGTAGCTCGGCTAGAGGCTTGGCGGCAAGGGAAGGAGGTAGAAAAGAAAGGAGGGAGATGAAGATGGTGTTGGTGTGACAGAGGAAGAGAAGGGAAGGTGGTGGAGATATGGTGGTGGCGGCGAGTTCAACGGGAGCTTTACGGGGGCTTTTGAAGATGGTGAACAGAGAACGAAGGAGAGAGCAATTGGAGGTTGGTTTGTGTGTGAGGATGGGTAATGACAACTACAAGCCTACAATTATAGGAGAGGGGAGGGAGATGGGAGTGTTCAGCTGCTATAGGGAGTGGGGAGAAAGAAGAGGTGGAGTGTGTAAGTATAAAGAAACAAAAATAAATACCCGAAAATAAACCCCAAAATCCGCTTTCTGACCTTAACTCGACGCGATTAAAATAAATTTAAAGTAAACATCCGAACCTGAATTAAATAACGAAACTCAAAAATATTTTCAAGCCTCTGAATAATAAAGCAAAATAAATAAATAAATAAATAAATTTACTTTCAAATCCAATAATAAGTTCATGTTGGAGTTCGTTTTGAGAGAATAAAGAAAATCGCTTGCTCGAAGACGGAAATTTTTGAAAATTTTTGGAATCTTAGACATTAAGTCAAATCTTAAATCGAAAATAAAAACTACAATAATATTTAAAATTCTCAATCTTTACATCATCCACCTCTAAAAACAAGTCTCGTCCCCGAGACTAAAAAACAGGGGATGAAGTTTGAAATCGGTGAGTCCAAGGATCATGACATTGACCTAGTAAGTACCTCATGAGTGCCCCCATGAGATCTCACATTATCGTTGCCATGATCATTATATTCCCAATAGGTCGTAGCAAAAATGTGATATGGGCCCCTACCACATCCTTATTTCGACTTTTTGGTCATATCGTAACTCAAAAAGCATCATAGCGTCCCACTAGGTCTTAGCAAGCAATCTACAGGTGCCCCCATAAAATACTTATATCCGCTTCGTGGGGCGTTATAATGAAAAGCTCGGGTTGTTGTAATTTTCTCAAAAACCCAAATTTACCCTTTATAAAGTACCATCCCAAAACTTCAAGTTCGACATTTGCCAAAAGCATTCTAAACTTCCCAATCATCCTATCATCCACCTCTAAAGGCTAATCCTGTATTCTCTTCCTAGGTTCCACGTCAGAATCAAGTTCTAATAATTCAGTTTCATCATTTACAACATTCCGATTTCAAGACATCATATAATATCACAATCTTATAGCACATTCAATAGCATGCCATAGTTTCATCGATAATAATCACGCAACATAACACATCTAGCACATCATCACTCATAGAAAGATTCATCACATCACATCACAGAAGTTGCACATCATAACACTAAGATAAATCACATCATACCTGCACTAATTGTCAGAGTCATACAGAATCTGCACAAGATTGTTAGTACAAATACCTCACTATGGTCTATGGCACAGAATCTGCACAATATTCGGTCCCAAGTAACGTTTAACACTAGGTCACATCCTTGGGAACACTTGCTTATAATTACCAACTATAACAAGACTCGACCACTATCCATCATCTTTCGCATCACGATTAACCTCACCTAGATCTACCAACTCATATCCGATACTAGTTCCAAATACCATTTCATCCCACTCATATACAAACTCTCTAGTCACATAACCATCCGCAATTCAAGGCCTACATCCCAAACCAATTATTAGGTATCCCAACTCTTATGCCATCAAGCCATCTAAGGATCAATCTATTTCATTATCTCAACCTCATTTCCTAACCTTTTACTCCACCATCTAAAGCCCATAACTCGGAGTTTCCAATCGCCCAAATTTCCTATTACGCTAAGCTCAACACATCGACCATCTACACAAACTCCTTATCAAGCACAACCTTGTACTAAGGGTTTCCGTAACAATCTTGCTTACTCTTCCGAGGCTCTCAAGCATTCATATGACTATCATCTCTCAAAAGACATCTCGAATCACCTTGCTACCCTGATCACACTTCCTACCCTACTAAACACTCTCACCAATCAACCACCTCTAAGAAACCAACTCCTACTCACCCTCTTTACACACGACATTCTCACCCCTATATCTTGGACATTCCTAAAAAGGGTTCACCTTCTAAGCTACTCTCGTACCCCAAACAACACAAGCATCTTATCTCACTAGTATCTACTCAACAACTTACTCTCGACAAGCGCCAACGCAGAAGACCATCTAGTGCTAACTCTCAACCACGAATCACCAAGTTCCTCATCACCCACGTCTATCCCAGGTAACCCACAACACATTCTACCTATCTAGCTCTTAAGACCCAATCGATCCAAACCATAGCAATTCATTTCCCAAAAGATCAAGACGAGCCTCGGTGCACCATACCGATTTCCCATTCCAAATCTTACTAAATCTTAACCATTCAAAACCCTCAAATCGTCCTACTCTGAAATACTCATCTCGACATTTTCCTAAATTACCTCAAGCTATCAATTCTTAACCATGACACTTCAGGCTCAAATCCTCTATCTATCGACCATTATTCCCAAGGAAACTTGATGCCATCATGATCCGAATTATCCACAGCATTGTAATTTTACCAAAACTCCCACAATTCTCCAACCTATAAAATTCCCAATCTCCACTACCTGGACTAGTTTCCACATTTCTGCACATTCCCAATTGCCCCAAATCACGTTACCTCGAACCTCAACATCTTACCGCCCTAAGTCTCCTTTTACCGATCATCATGTCCACAGAATCTCTGATCCCCTCACTCGAATTTCCCAAGTACCGTAATTTCACCAACCCTCTAAGATCCTCCACCCTTCCGTATATCCAAATATCCTCCATCTTGCCTACTTCCCATACCCATTACCCATAACTTCCCTATTTCAAACCTCAAGTAATCAGTTCTACTAGCAACCTCCACGACATTCTTGCCTAGCTACCAGCCTTTCCTTGAAGGTTCATCTTACATCCACAAATACGTCAATAACCAAAACAATTCCCACACATCAAGCTCGATTCCTTCCCTATGCTAAAATCCTCCGACAATGCATCTGGAATCCTTTACTCCCAAGTTCGCCAAAAATTCCCAATCTTACCTAAACAGTCCCAAAGTAATCATCTCATATACAGTCCCGATATCGCACAATCTAATCCCCAAGATCTACGATTTTCCCGAGCAACCCTGTACTACTCATCTTTAACAATTCCTCAATCTCATTCCTTACCAAAATCGTTCCCAATCACAACACATATAGCCTAGTCACAAATTCTATGATTTCTCACACATTCCTTAGTTCATCATCCTCAACGATGTCCAATGCCCGCTCCTAGACTACTTAGACACCACCCTTAGCACACGAACCTGTCTACCGACAATTCCCTTACAAGAGCTTTTCAATCAACTCCTAGTTTACCTAACTAGCTTCAGAACTATCCTAACTACCTATACTCACACCCACTCTCAAGATTACCTTAATGAACTAGGCAAGCCTACAACCAACTACCCTCCTACACTAACCGCCTACACCACCCACATACTCTGCCTATGTACACTGCCTCCGCTAAATGCGGTCTCTCCCTTGAAACCTCACCATCCTAACCCTAATCCCCATCTAAGGCTCATCTGAAAATTTGCTCGCCTAAAAGGCTCATCTGAAAATTTGATAACCACCGTCCGCTACCAGTCCTAGAAACTCTCTCGGTCTTGCCTAAACCAATGTCCTCTTCATTTGTCTCTGTCTCATGCCATCAACGATCGAAACCTATGATTTCTAGTCCTCCTATACACCCCTCTAATCCTACTGCAAATGGGACCCTCAACCTTAAGAGAAGAAAGGGGAAGAAAGGAAGAGAAAGGAAGAGGATAGAAAAAGAAAGAGAAGAGAGGAAGATCATCAAGCATACCCACTAAGCCAAAAGTTGCTAACACATCAACAACCACCTACTTTCTAGCATCAGCAACCCATGTCTCATATGCAAGGGCAACGAGGCCATACTCACCGACAACTCAAATATCAATATAAAAACATCATAGCATCAGAATCTTATCACATCTAGGCCTATTACACACAACCCTCATTCTCAATCATCACAAGGAAGGTTAGTAGCTCATATTGGGAACGCCCCCTTTCATAAGGCATATCTACGAATTCACTGCGTACTCATCCTCCAAGGTTGCGGACAACATCAGTTCTGAGACTTGTGGGTTATGGGCTCACCATGCTTCCGTTGCGCCGCTCTAGTGCTATCCGGCTGGTTGTTCTTTTCCTCATGTCGTCGTTCATTCCAAAAAGATAACAGAGAGGTTCTAAGCTAACGAAGATAGGGGACAGACAAAGGAGGAAAATCCCCGGATTCCTTACAGAGTCAAATACGGACTAAGACTAAGGATAACGAGACTAAAAACGAGGCCCCAGCGCGAGAATGACAACGATATAGGGACATATATTCAAATAAACAATATCAGAATAGGACATGTATTTAATATAATGTTATATCAGGTCATGTAATCAAAGAATTATAACCAAACAGAAATCTCCAAGGGCAACATCAACCCACTGACTCAAGAGACCATTTCCCGTGAAATGTTGGTATGTCACATTTGGGTAAGAGGAAAGAGTACCCAAATTGTTTCCCAAAGAAGAGTGGTCGAACTCTGGACAAAGTCTCATGACAAGAAGATACTTGTTGACCATCGCAAGATTCGAGAGGGATGATTCAACAAAACAACCCATTCCATTAGACTCAGAATCACGTTGAGAAACTTAGGTTATTCGATGTTGATATTCTAGTACATTAATTAACTCGTGGCATAACCTATGGCGTCAAGTACCACACTCCATCACACACCCAAGTAATCAATGCACCTGAACAGAACTCCCGAATATGATTAGATTCCCAACCCAATTTCCCGTGGAAGACAGTAATATCATAGAGGAGACTCGATAAAATGTCTATGGAAGAGGATAAAAGAAAGAGAAGAAGAAGAAAAGAATAGTAGGGAGAGAAAAGGAAGCAAAGGAATAGGAAGGAAAAATAAGGAAAAGGAAATGATCGATAAGACATCATTTAGAGGCATGAGATATGAGAAAAAATGGAATGAAAGGAATACACTCCCCGACAATTGTCAACCTTAGAAATCTGTTGAACAGAAGGCAAAATGAAAAGAAAATGATACTGACAGTTGAATAATGGAAAAGATTGCTTTACAAGCACTGAAATCCCGATTATAGAGTAAGGAAGGACTCTTCCGCTATTCCGTTCACACAGAAGTTCAACTCATAGCCAACAGATATTAAACATATCAACAATTCGAATTCTTGTTTAAGGAAGACAACACTCAACACAACATCAATTAGCGATAATTATTCTAATCCCCTTCGAGGGGGATCGCACTCGGGCTCAATCTTCATAAAATCAAATAAGCTATCTAGAAGTTGCCCTTCAAGGGGCAACTGACCGGAGGGGCAACTATCCTCTCGGCCTCTACATTCTAACCCTGCTACTCCAACCACCACGGTGCAAACTCCTTGGAGTCTTCCAGGCCCTTTGTAAAGTACAAATCTAATTTTCGCCTACCCTTTCCCAAGTCTCATCCAATAGGGATGGTCTATCGTCTTTCTACCCACTCGATTTCCCTTTTTCCAGTTTTCCTTACTTTAAGTCAATTTTATTAAGCTATGTTCATTAATTTAGTCATATTAAATTCATTTTGCCCTTTAAAACTCTTTTAAATCCTTTAAAAACATTGGGCGATTATCAAATCATACTTCAACCCATTTGTACTCGAATCGCGCAACCCAAGCTCTGACACCACCTTTGTAAAGGCCCAAACATAAATATTCGGGTTACGTTTCGAAGGATTAGATACCTTCGTTCGGATCTTGCAATTCAAGTACGGGTTGAGTTTCAAAACAACATGTGAGTGCTAAAAGAAGGAATTTCATACCCTAAATTCGCGAGCGGTCCATTAGGGACCATAAACTGTCCTACTTGACTAAGTCGCTCAAAACCATTTATAGTTCAAAACATAAAGAAAGGAAATTGACAATACAACTTGCCTCGGCGAAGTCGGGTCAAAACCAAATACGAGGAAATAAGTAGCAAAAGGGTGGAGTTCAAGTCGGTCTTTCTCTCCCTCTCACTGCGCCATAAGATATCCCCCGCCACAACAGCACATTATCAAGCAGGGTACGGGTACCTAAAACTAACCACGAAGTCAAGGTCGAGCCACTCATGCGGGCCCTGAAGACCTCGCTAAGGACATATAATATGCCTATACCTAAATAAAGGATGCTCTAATGCAGTGCGGAAGTATTAAACACTCAAGCATGCTAGCAGTTTATATATATATGCAGAAAGCAATTAAATAGGATCCCGCATAGAATGCCAAGTGGCATGTCCCTCTCCTACTCCCGCACCCATGCTCGTTAGTGCAGGAACCGGCCGCGTTCAATGCTATATAGCAACATCTCATCATGTCGTATATCATGTGTGATGTCTCATTTCATATGTCATTATTTTCTTTCTTTCTTTCTCATGGAATGATATCAGCCTCGAATAGGAACAAACCCGTTTAGACCGGGTCGTCCTATGACACTAGAAAATGACTCTAGAACTCACAATTTAACGGTCGTTCTACCATACGCAAAGAGAATACGGATGCTCGTTCAGTTGTGCAACCTAAGCATGCTACTACATGAATATGCAGGATGCAACATCTACACACTATATGACACATCAGGCATGAGGTTCTAACTTGAGTAAGCCTCGGAGGACTTACATGGAGTAGCAGATCAGCAAGAAGATCAACAGGCAGGTCACAGATCACCTAGCATTTATTAATGAACATGTATAAGTATACTGCACACAGAATGGGATCCATTTTCCACTACACAAAGTCATAATTAGTCATAACATCATCATCATCATTATATCAACCATCATTTCTCATCATATAGCATCATATATTGTCTCATCATATATCATCTCATTCTCGTTAACATCAACTCATATCTCGTATCGTAAATCATATTCATACTTTAATCATCATGTAACACTTCATGCTCTCATACTCATGTCCATATCATATTCACATAAATTCACAAGTGAAACTCTTCAAACAATTTACCAAGTTAAGTTCAAATAAGTCGGTTTCAAAGTTAGTAAAAGCCATTTAAATCCAAAGGAAGTCACCTCGATAATCAATCAATTCTTTTAAAATCATACTTAGCCAAAGTCCAATATTAAAGCATTTAAACCTTTAAACCGACCTCACAATGTTATACTATTAAGATAATCCGGCATAAGTTAGTTTATTTCCAAAATCTTTGTTCTCATATTTTTAGGTAAATTCCGACACTTGATAAATATTTCTAACAACTTAAATAATCCAACCAACCATTTAAACGCCAAGAATAAACAAATGATTTGTTCACATATATAAATCTCAACAAAGTAAATTAGATAAATGAATAATTAATTCAGGAATTATAATTTAGTAATTTACTAATAAATAAAGAATTTACAAGTCAATGAGACTAACAACTTTAAAACAATATATATATCACCAATTAAATAAACACCTAAGTAAATCCATTTTAAATAATCCGATAAATAAATAAATTACAGAAATCATTATTTAAATAAATAAATCAGAATAAATTTAATAGTAACTAATGAAATAATTTTATCTCATTTAAATAATAATATAAGTAAATAATTAAAAACAATTCTTTACCCATAATAGAACAAGATTGAAAGGCTCAACCAACAAACCAGCCCGGATCCAAGACCCGACCCAATACCCATTATCAGCCCACCTCTGCTGAACCGGACCAAGGGAAAAACAAGAGGATTGAACCTGCCAAACCCAAAGAAAAACAAATAGAAGGAAGGGACCGGGTTCAGTGGCTTCTTCTTCCCCCAGCCACGCAGCTGCTCGACACTGAAGAGAAAGGAGAAGCGAGGCTCGCCGGGACTGCCTCGCCTTCACCCGATCACCCTCACTGACCCCGACACTCATGATACACGAGAAGGAACCGAACCCAACTCAAAGAAAAGGGAAGGAAGGCTCACTAGAGGTCTCGAGATTTCGCCGGAAATCTTTGTCGGAGGCGCGGATTGGCTTGCCGGAGTCGGGATCGAAGATTTCTTGGTCTAGGACAATAGAAGAGAGTGCAAAGGCGGAGCTATACTACATTTTAGAGGGAAGGGAGAGGAAAGAGAGATTTACCGATTGAAATAAAGAAAACAGAGGAAGAGAGGGTGAATAGCAGCGGCGGCAGTTGAGGTTGTTGTTGGCTCAGCGGGGGAGGCTCTCGGAAAAGCTCCTGGGCATCATGCTCAGCCTCGTAGGACGTCGGAGGAAGGATGGAGACATTCGGACGACTGCTGAGCTTGATGGAAGGAGGAGGCGAGGAGAGTAGCTCGGCTAGAGGCTTGGCGGAAAGGGAAGGAGGTAGAAAAGAAAGGAGGGAGATGAAGATGGTGTTGGTGTGACAGAGGAAGAGAAGGGAAGGTGGTTGAGATATGGTGGTGGCTGCGAGTTCAACGGGAGCTTTACGGGGGCTTTTGAAGATGGTGAACAGAGAACGAAGGAGAGAGCAATTGGAGGTGGGTTTGAGTGTGAGGATGGGTAATGACAGCTACAAGCCTACAATTATAGGAGAGGGGAGGGAGATGGGAGTGTTCAGCTGCTATAGGGAGTGGGGAGAAAGAAGAGGTGGAGTGTGTAAGTATATAGAAACAAAAATAAATACCCGGAAATAAACCCCAAAATCCGCTTTCTGACCTTAACTCGACGCGATTAAAATAAATTTAAAGTAAACATCCGAACCTGAATTAAATAACGAAACTCAAAAATATTTTCAAGCCTCTGAATAATAAAGTAAAATAAATAAATAAATAAATAATTTTACTTTCAAATCCAATAATAAGTTCATATCGAAGTTCGTTTTGAGAGAGTAAAGAAAATCGCTCGCTCGAAGACGGAAATTTTGGAAAAATTTTGGAATCTTAGACATTAAGTCAAATCTTAAATCGAAAATAAAAACTACAATAATATTTAAAATTCTCAATCTTTACAAATAATAATAATAATAATAATAATAATAATAATAATAATAATAATAGAGAAAATTTGGTGTTTTATACCTCTTTGAACATTTGATTAGGTAATTAGCCCCCTTAAAAAAATCTTTAGCCGTTCTAACCATTCTGAAAAAAAAAATTAGCCCCTTTAGACCCTCCTTTCTTTCTCCTCCCTCACGAGTCCTTCCTCTTGGCTATTCATCCTTCCTTTCTCCTTCCTTCTCTGGCAGCGGCTCCTTCACCCGACCGCCTCCATCACCGTCGTCCACTTCGCCGCCATCCTCTCCTCCACCATCCTCTTCCTAAAAAAAACCCCAACATTGTAGATCTGTGAAAACCCTAAATCGAAGGCCGACTCCGACGCTTTGGCACAAACAAATTGAAGCCGAATCCGACTCCTTGAAGAGGAATCCGACTCTTTGAGACTCTCTTCCCCAAACGTCGTTAATCTCTTCTCCAATGGTCATTCGTGTTGCTGCTGCCCTCGACTCTCTGCTCCGCCGTGGTCATTCGATTGTATGTTGCTGCTCCTCCCTTGCTCTTAGATTCATTCAATTTCTGAAACCCTAATCTAGATTCATTCGATTTCTGAAACGCTATAGAGGATTTCTAGAACCCTAATATGCTCGTCCCTTGCTTAGCTTAAACAATTTTGGTTGATTATTAGCTGAGTAAGAGGTGGCCTGAACAATTTTGGTTGATTATTAGCTGATTGATTTCTTGCTTAGTCTGAACAATTTTGGTTTTTATTTATTGATTACTAGTTGAGTATTTTGATTCGATTATGCTGATTCGTGCTTCTGCTGATGTTGCTTAATATTGCTCATTTGCTCAATTTTATAGTTCTCGGCATCAGCAGAGGTTGCCCCATCGAGGAAGTGAAAGATGCATGCGAGAAGCTCTCCTCGAATTGGTACTATTGTCCTTCATCTCTCATTTATTTTTGCTCTTCTTTTTTGTTGCATTCATGTGTTGTATCTGCATTTCCAGTCAAATTTCGTAGATTGATCAATGGAACTCTAAGCGATTGCACGAATTGGACTTTTAAATTGTCGTTGGTGGTCCTGTCATCGAATTTGATCAAATTCGTTCAAGTTTCACCAAAGTATTCAGATTCTTCTTATGAGTTGTTACCGGTGGGGTTGGCATCATAACCATAAGCCTAGTCTGATTTTTCTTTTCTCAATGAGCAATTCCTATCATTTATCTTAAGGATCCATCTCCTAATTTTCCTTTCTTTTCTGTTATATTTTCCAAGGTCTTTTTTCTGTGATCTTTTCCATTGGTACATTCTAAATCTTAATTAAAAAATGGAAGACAAGGAAAGATGGACCTTAGGCATCAGACCTTGCTTCCAGTGATCTCTTGTTTTACTCTCTTTTTTCTTGTTCTTTGATTTTGTAGCCTCCATGCATGCCATCTCTGTTTTCAGTGTGCTCAGATTTAAGTGATTTCTCTTCCTTTTTATAGCTCTCTCCATCAATGTTTTTTTTCATTATTTTCATATCATCTTTTACTTTCAGTTGAAGAATATTATGTTTCAGTTCAGACAATAAGATCAAAAATCTATAGGGGTGCATCAATGCTTTCCATTCATTTTTCCACAACAAGTAATACGTGGATTGTAAAATAATTTCCTTTTCTCATAGTAAGAATCTAACTAGTTTGAAGATTTCCTTACTTCAGTGTAATTGTGTGAAACTCATAACTAGGTCCTTGTGAGAAATTGATGTATTAGCCAAGCTAGGATTTAGGATTTGTAAGAAAGTGGTTTGGATCCAATTGATGAATATTTTTGCAATGTGATATTTGTTAAGATGCCAAAAAAATTGAGACTTCCGGTGAACCAGCATAATCGAATCCAATTGATGAATATTTTTGCTTAGCCTTGCCTGGTGGAATGGATCAAGTTCTTTTTTTTAGGTTGGCTGAATGGATCAGGTTCTTTGTTATTACCTTATTTTGACTGAATAGGATGTTGACTGTTGTTTCTAAAGAAATCACATGAACTTTTAAGAATTCTTTAAGCATTCTATTTGCTATAAATTGGTTAGTTAAAAAATGAAGTTACTAATTCGTGCACCTCTTTTTGCTTTACTGGATGAACAAGATTTATGCCTACCTTTCACCTTCGGGTATTCACTTGGCTACTACAAGGTATTTATATGCTGAATCTTTTCATAACTTTTTAGGACATATTTGTTTTCTCAGATTTGGTTTTCTTGTGAACATCTATTTTTTATTACTCTTGTTAAGACTTGAGAATGACATGCCATAGAAAGAGCTTCTACATTTTTTAATCCACTGATATTAGGTATTGAAGTTAACTTAACCACTATTTGTGAATTGAGATTGTTTTGAATTCATGATTTGATTTTCCTCTAGAACCAGAGTTTTAGTAGTCGTTTCTCGTAAATAGTTTAGAAAAATAGCAAGGCTTTATAGTAAATATTTTCAAATTGTTTAAAATAATACTCTCGTAAATACTCTCTATATCAATCGCACAACGCTTGTATATTTTGCTTGTATTTTTCAATCTTTACAATATGTAGTGGTTAATTTGATGGAATGCCGAAATGTTTGTTTTACACAGCTTCTGAACTAGTGGTGGATGCTTTTGTGAAATGCTTTGTTTTGATTCCTATGGAAGATTAAAAAAAAAGGCTCGACTTGGTTGGTCTTGTACTCTTGTTATGTCATTTTAAATTTTCTCTGTGTAATCATTTGCACTTGTTTAGTGTGAGTAAACGAATCACTCAAATGTTGTTTTTGGTTAATGCAGTATTGATGACAACAATGGGTAGCAAGCATGCTAATCTTGCTGGCGAATTAGAGGTGATGATTTTTTTGTTGTTTGTAAATCCTGCTCTGGCTCATATCTCTTTGGAAGATATGGGGAAGACTGCTTAAATCATTGTAGATATCAAGGAGCATTTATATAGTTAGGTTTGCTGTATAAAGTACTTTGGAACATGAATACATATAATTCATTTGATTGATTGATGTGAGCATAGTTTTGGTAGCTTCAAAGAATGTTGCGAAGTTTGAAACCTTAAGCTTATTGGGTACATCAATGATTTATTTTTTGAGCTAATGAAGCTACTGGAGGTCTTACTGAAGGCTTTGGTGATATGAGCATGATGAGCATCTTGTAGCAGTTGATGACACAATTGAGCAGGATGAGTTATTTTTTAGCAAAAATAAGACGCTTGCTTTGTTTAATTATTTTTGTTTGACACTAACATACTGTATTATTGATTAGATTTTGAGTATATTTGACTTGTTTTATTTGTCTTGATTAATGCTCTTTTTTTATTTGTCTTGATTAATGTCAAAAATGTCATCAATGAAAAAAATTGTAATAAACATGTCACCACAAGTGACTGCATCAATGAAGTGTAATGACAAACGTGTCATCAGTGAATAAAAGTAGAATCGATGAAAATATATCGATATACAATTGATTAAATTAAAAAAAAGTGGCATCAAACGATTTGATTAAAAAAATGATATCAAATAATTACATTAGAAAAATGGCATCAAAACATTACTTTGAAAAAGTTGCATCATATTAAAGAAAAAATTGTCATCAAAACACTATTTTGAAAAAATATGGCATCACGGTAAAAAATATCATTAAAAAATTAACATAAAAAAGTGTCATCAGTAGCCAATAGTAAAAAAAAATGGAATTAATGGTGAACGTGACATCACAGTAAACAAAAAAATGTCATCAAGGTTTGAAAAAAAATGGCATTAAAAAAGTGTCATCAAACCATTTAATTAGAAAAGTAGCATCAAAGTGAAAATAAAATGTAATAAAAAATGGCATCGAATAATTACATTAGAACAATGACATCAAAGCACTACTTTAAAAAGTGGCATCACATTAAAGGGAAAAAATGGCATCAAAAAAGTGGCATCAGTTGTAAAAAAAAAAAGAAAAATGGAATCAAAATGTGGCATCACGGTCAACGGTCAACTGTTGACCGATTGAAGGTCAAACAGGTTGACCGTTGACCCTTACCACCCCATTTGGGGAGGGTGCTAGCTTACCTAATTAAATTAGTTTGGGTAATTAGAGGTTCAAAATAGGCTAGTTAGCAAAATCACCCTTAATAATATACCCTGTTTTTGTAAATTGGAAGAAAAAAAGGAAAGAGAATAGATTAAAAATGAAGTTAAGAGTCCGAAGCGGGCTCATTAATAATTTACTGAAAAAGTAAAAAGTTAGGTTGAAAATCATGGTCGTAGATCAGGTGGAACATAGTAGTGAATTTATCTCTCCTTCGGTTAAGTAGCTCTATTCCCGCCTCGAAATCCATAAAGGACTTTCGTCCCATCTGGGCTGTTTGGCTAACATATCCAAAGGGTAGGATTACGTTCCCGAGGGGAGGTTAGAGCTAGCCGGGTCCAGTTAGCGGGCCGGCCAGCAGGGACATTTTTCAAGGATTGAACTAGGTTCGGTCCAAGTTTAGAAAGACTGGTTCGAAAGGACCAGGAAAGATCAGCTGTTCGCTCAAACGAGGGCGTGAATGCGAGATGCCAGTGGAATGATCGGCCGGACAGAGGTTTCCTCGAAGGAATTTTTTATGTATGAATATTAAAAAAAGAAAAGGTCAAACCATATCTTACTGAATAATCTGACTGAATGAGGAAGAGCTCTTTTCTCTTTTTGTGGGGGTAGTCGACCTCCGACCTCATCACTTCCAAAAAAGGGCAAACCTCTTTCTTAGTCATCGGGCGGATTGGCTGATTTGTACCCAGGTACATCATCAACTCCCCTCGGCCAATCCTCACTCGACCCGGCCTGCTTCCCGCCGGAAAGAAGCGCTCACTAGCTAGCCGGACTAGTTAGGGGGCCGAGCATTTGATAAAGTAACACCATCCATTTCAAATGGGATTTGTCCCGTGGACACACGAGCAATCCAACCCGTGAGAGGTCAATCACTCTACGCTCTTCTTTATAAATTCTCGAACATAAGAGCTCTTATCGGCTTGAGGCTTCTTTTCCTCAATTTCACAAGCAATTGAGTTAGTCTCAATTCTGTTTAGCTCATCGGGCTGGAATATGTATATCGATATCTCGCCCCGTCCCGCCGAGGTGGCAATTAATATATAATACTAAAACAGAGACGTGGAAATCCTATGTGGCGGGTTCTGGTGCGATTCGCTTACGTGTCGCTCTCTTATGCAATCTGGTCCGGGTCTTTGACATGTCAATTAATGACGATCCAATATATTTAAGCCACGTCAAACGATTACATCATCTATTTATACATGTGTCGTCCTATGTGTCTATTTTAATTGAACATTAAATTTAATTTTTAATATAAATATTTAACATCATATCTTAAGTGGTTACAAAAGCTATCATTTTTGTTTATTGCAATTAAAATTATTTTACCTTGATTATTTTTAATATAAATATTCAACTTCATATCTTAAATCATTACAAAATCTATCATTTTACCTTTAGTTATTTTATCTTTAGTAATCAAAATTGATTATATTAGTTGATCATTATATATAATGATAATATTTTATTTTTGAAATCATATATATTTGATAAAAAAAATTAAAACCCATATATTAATTTGTTATTTTATCATGTAAGTTATTTAACTTATCAATAAGAAGAAAAAATACTCTGACAATGATAAGATTTTTTAAGTTATTATAAATTGTCCACCGTAAGACTTTGACAATATCATACTTTACCCATAAGTTATTTTCTATCAACTCATAAGTCCGTATACTTTACCCATAATTATGTACGTTTAATATATAAATTAATCATGACTTCAAATTATCATATATCTACGTACATTATTTAATAAATTAAATATACTAAATATGTTATTTAACTTATAAATTATTATTTTTATCAACTATATATATATATATAAAATATCATAGTTATTAATTTTATAAACAAATAATAATTTAATTACATTTATAAAAATAATGAAAAAAGGATAAAGAAATAATTTTAGAAAATAATTAAAATGAAAAGACTCAAGTTAACACATACCTAACTTTTAAGCCAAAAATTATTTTAATAATTTATTCTTTATGATTTTTTCCCAAATTAATAAAAATAAACATATATGAATTATCATTTATAAAATAAATATAAGTTTTTTAAAATTATTTTAACATTAATTTGAGATTAAAATATAATATTATGGGATAACGATTGTGAATCGTCTAATACTCCCTCCTTTAATAAAATAATCCAACTTTTGGAGAAAATAACCCAACTTTTGGTGTGACATTAAAAATATATCTCCATTTTTCAATAGTAAGAAAAATAATCAAACCTTTGGAGATGTGGTACATAACAAAATATTCCGACCATAAATCAGGCAAAACATGTTGACATATAATTGGTCAAATGATATCATTATTATATGTTATTTTATTTTTAATGTGTCTTTTAAGAAGGTGAAAATAATATCGAATATTTAAAAAATGGATAATTTATACTTATCGAATATTTTATTATATTAATACATAAGTATAAATTATCCATTTTTTAAATATTCGATATTATTTTCACCTTCTTAAAAGACACATTAAAAATAAAATAACATATAATAATGATATCATTTGACCAATTATATGTCAACATGTTTTGCCTGATTTATGGTCGGAATATTTTGTTATGTATCACATCTCCAAAGGTTTGATTATTTTTCTTACTATTGAAAAGTGGAGATATATTTTTAATGTCACACCAAAAGTTGGGTTATTTTCTCCAAAAGTTGGATTATTTTATTAAAGGAGTGAGTATTAGACGATTCACAATCGTTATCCCATAATATTATATTTTAATCTCAAATTAATGAGGGGTTCACAAATGATCTATTATATATATATATATATATATATATATATATATATATATATATATATATATAAAAGAAGCCATAACTAGATTTATATTACCATAAGAAATATATAACATTATTGAAAATTATATTGTTGTTTAAAATTAGATCACATTAACTTAAAATTAATCAAGATATAACAAAATACTAAAAAAAACCGCGTAAGACGCGGTAATAAGACTAGTTGAAAAGTAAATTAAGAGGCTGGGATGGAGGCCACCGATAAACATGCCCCAATTATAGAGTTATTCTCGTCTGTTTATAGAAGACGGATTCAAGGCGGTTATCCATCTTCATCATACTAGAGTTATCTAACAAGAGCACAAAAAAAAAATTACAGAAGACGAATTCATTCACACATAAAACATGCTTGTGTCTCAAACAGAGAGATACTGCCTTCTGAACGTTACTTTTGTACACTCCTTTACCAGTTATATAACACTCACACAGCTAATTAAGTCTTATTTATAGTCAAATATGTACCATCCGCCACTAGCTTTAACATAAAGGAGATGCAGCCTCTACTGAGCCTTGGTTTTGAACCTTCTCCCCGGTGTGCGAGAATAATGGTTTCTTCATGCTAACAATTTTTTGGTACCTGTTTATACTTGAGTCTGTTGACGGTGGATCTCTTGAGCAAACTTCATAATCAAATCAGCAATGACTCTTGGTTTATCTAGATGAGGTATGTGGCCACAATCTGGTAGTCGTCGGAGAGTTGCATCTTGCAGTTCACTATATAATCTCTGCAATTTTAGTTTATCGTTACTACTCATCGGAGGCTGGATACAGTATAGTTTGAGAAAAGAGGTCATATCATTCAGGCTTAAAAAACAGCAAACATTCTCATTTTTGCAAGATGCAAGGAACAAAGAGTAAACAAACCTTGAATTGCTTAATCCAAGTTTATATAACATTATAGATATTTGCTCTTATTTCATGGATGTGTGCAGGAATTACGATCAGGCAGGATCTTAAGAAACATGCTTACCACAGCAGTCTTGTAGGTGATGATTTGATCATTCTCGCCCCATATGACAAGCGACTTTTGCTTCACCTGAACAATGCAAGTACTAAGTTAGAAACTTCCTAAATCTCAAGCATAGTGGAAGTGCTCAAATAATATTCATTTCCATTTGTATAGTTTTCTATCCTCTTATTATGCCCTTCTAGTATCCGTAAAGCCCTAGTTCATCCAATTAAAATCAGTTTATTTGTCACTGCATTATTTAATCAAAATTCTTTTGTTTGTTTACAAATACAGCAGATTCATACAGGCTATTGAAATCATGTTGAAAGTTTACGCAGACCTGCTTTACCAGGGGAGCAACATTGTAACCCCCACTTGACATGAAATTTACAGTTGCATCCTCCCACCAAGGCATTAGACAATGCAAGCGACCAACCTGATGGAGAAAATTAAAACAGCACACTAGATTTTAGATTTTGGCAGTACTTCAACATTTTAAATTATGTAAGCATACAAATTCTTACATTCATCCTGTCAACACTAGCACTGAAGGATAAATTATCGAATGCCATGATATTTAGATACAAGCGCAGTAGGACACTCTTCAATAGAGCAGCCTGCCATACATAAAAATAAAATAATGGATTACTGTTTGACAGATTACATTCTCATTATAGATGAGCTGTTGACTGGTTCACAATCAGACAGACACCAAATAGGATCAAATTTATTTGATGTTGTCCCACTACCATACTAAGGGTTCATTGGCAGAAGCAGCTTATTCATTATCAACTCCTTATAACCAAACAGTTAACTGCACCAACGAACTCTAAATTGAACACACTGCTGGCCGAAATTCAGTAAAAAATTGGGGGGAAAAAGAAGCGCCTATGCTACTCGAACATAAAAGGGTGAGCATCTTAAGATGATAGAAAACTTGAAAATTCAAAGCAAGACTTACACCGGCATAAGCAGCCTGCCTGGGCAAAGTTGCCATCTTCCCTGTACCTTCTGTATAAACACTACCACAAATCAAAACCAACTTGCTCACCTGAAATGAAGAAGGGAAAGCCAACTTTCCATCAATACAACTAGCTAACAATATGTTGTTAATATTAACTCGTCTAAAATCTCTCTGGCAGATTTGCATGATTTCTTACAGCTTCTGGATGGTTCGCTGCAAAGTCAATTGCAACAGCTGCACCAAGGCTTGGTCCAACAAGCACCATTGGTCTCTTGATGTAAGTTCTCCAAAGCTGCAGTACATATACAAAACATACAGAATCAGAGTCAAAATTAACTGGAAGAGAAATTTAACCAGATATCTAGAATCTAGGGCGTGTATCAATGTGATATGGCTGGTTTGTGAACAACGAGCCATTTGATCAAGTAAGAAGGCAAATCTATGTGAGTGAACTTGATTTTTCAATCAGTTCATTCCCATTCAAGATTGTTATGGAAGCAAAAGAGGATTAAAGTACCTTATAAAGATGATCACGCTTTGATACAACATCATATGATGCAACATTTTCTGGGATCCAAATGAAATGATTAGGCAAGTGACAAGATATGGATTGGGAGAGATGGAAAAACCACATGAAGTCCAGTAAGTAGCTTCAAATTATCACATACCAACATCAGAAAAACCCCAACCAAGAATATCAATTGCCCAGCTCTCTAGACCAGCGTTCTCAAGCAGGGGGTGAACGTATCTCCATTCCAAACAAGAACTGGAAACAAACAAAATTATGTTAAATGCTAATTATTCCATGACAACAATTGAGTTCCTAGACTTGGTAGCTTAAATGCAGTATCATTTATCTCGAACTCCAGATTAAGAAAACAAAATATATGCAAAAGCTTATGCTAAATCCAATCAACAGAAACAAGCTCTGACAACAAAACTCATAAAAAGAACCTATCAAACCCATGGAGGAGAACAACTGGATCTGTCTTCCCATGTATGGATGGCCTCACACAACTACTCATGATACAACTCTCCGAACTAGGAACCTACAACATCATATCAAGGATGAATAAGTATTCTTTCAAAATCTCATTCATTAGCGTTTTGCTGAATCCTTCAGACTGAAACTAAACATCATAAAGCAAAAGAACATGTGGCTAGTGCAACTCTCAAGTTTCATAGTCAACAGAACTTCCAATTGACTGTCCTGATTGATATCGACATTTTTCAATCATGATGACAAAACAAATCACAGTTCTCATGATGATGAACCGAAAAAAATAGATTTTGATTCAGAAAAAGGAGCCCCAACATTAGAATAGTGAATTTGCTATGTTGCCAGAAGCTGTAAACAGTGCACAATTGGTACCAAATGCAAAATCACTATAAAAGTACGACATGATAAGACAATTGAATCAGGTAGCAGCTAGGAATGGAAGCAATTAAAATGTTCATTTTAGATTCTTTTTACGGCAAGGAACTAGCCCTCAGGTAAACCGCATTTGCATGTGCCGTGGTTTTCTTCAATCACCGTACTCAAATCATCCATCTCATCAAAACAAAGCCCTAATTTAAGAGAATTCACACTCAGAAGACACGACATGCAGCATCAAATCCAAGCGACGTTGCGAATCTCCTAAACCCTACAATCGAACTCGAACGCATACGACACAAAACAAAGCTAACCGATTCACCGAACACAACAACAAAACAAGTCCTTACCGGCACGGGGATCCTCTCGATCCTCTTAGCGAGCTTAATGGCGTGATAATCCTTGATTTTCTCAACTTCCTTGGGCAGAAACGGCGGAAACTTCCCGGTTGCGGTGGGCGAAGGGCGATGCGAGCTGACATTCGCCGGAGGCGCCGAGCAGAGCAGCAACGAGCGGTGGGATGGAAATCGAGAAGCAATCATGCTCGCCGGCCGGAGAAGAGCTGGAGTGGACGACAGAGCGCAATGAGAGACCATGAACGTGTTCGGACCTGCAACTGCAATACTATTTTAGTACGCCAAGGTTAAATGAGTTTCCTAACGGGACCACCACTGTCCAGTGGGGCGCATAGCACAGTACAACCTCTTGGCTTTTTGTGTATCACCTCACCGACTCGTTGACCCCGTCTTCAGCATTTTTATTCGGATTAGGGTGTGTTACTAGAGCTGGCAAAACCCAACCTGAACCTGAAAACCCGACCCGGTCGATCCGAAACTGATTGTCCTGAACACCGACCCAACTGACCTATTTTGGACATGAAATCCGAAAACCGATAACCGAAATTCCCCCAAATCCGAATGAACCTAACCCGATTCAACCGAAACTCATTAAGACCCGAACCCGTTATAACCGAAACCCGAAATAACCCGAATTTTAAGATACATTTTTCTAGTAAATTTTTAAAAATGAATATTGAAATAATGAAAACTTGAGACAATCCAAACCATAAATAACTAAAACCCGAGACAACTGAAATCCGAAATAATCGAAACACGAGACAATCGAAACCCAAATAACTGAAACCTGATACAACCGAAAACCGAACCCGACCCAACCGAATGACCAAATTATTAGACATTTTCCGAAACCCGAATGACCCGAAACCCGACTAACCGAACCCGAACCCGACCCGACCCACCCGATTGCCACCTCTAGTTTGGTAACTAAATCTGGTTCGATAGCATAATTTAATTAAGTAGTTTTTTTTTAGTTAAGTAAAATTTCGACCACAAGCCTAAGGCCTGAGAGGCCGATAAATCGGCGGACAGCAAACCGTCATTCATACAACATAAATACATTATAGGGTGTGCAAAAGAAATATACAATTACAAACACCGAACGATAAATCAAGCAGACCTAGAGCTATCAAGATAAGGATGTAGATTACGGACCACGAAATCAAGCATCATTGTGAAATAGTACCGTTAGTCAACGATACTTCAGGCATCCATGTGGGAAGTGAAGACAAATCTCCTAGGAATCTCTCTGTACGCGAAGTCGCCCTATACACACTACCACGATTCTAATCAATCCTGACTCTGAATTCAGAACCCCATCAAAGCAAAAGATTGCATAGACACACCAAACGAAAGCCGAACACAAACCGATCAAAACGCACCCAGAAATTATTACTAATCTAAGTCCTTTCAGGATATATATATATATATATATATATATATATATATATATATATATATATATATATATATATATATATATGATAGCATTTTTTTTCTTTTTTCCCAACCTTGGCGTGCAAGGACAAAATGCACAATGAAAACCCGGAAATCCGAAAGCAATCGTGTTGGTCAAAGATCCCCAAGGAGAGGCCAGGCAATGCGATGTCGGCGGCAGAGGGAGGAGGCCATCAAGACTGGCTGAAGGCTGCCAACCCGGGGATAGCGGGAGCTTCAAATGGGAGATTATGCGCCGAGTAGAGAAGATCAAACTAATGGCGGTATCTTTTGACCAAGTCGAATTCAGGCATTGTTTTAGAGAAACAAATAAGGTTGCTGATTATATCGCAAGAAATGGGGATAATTGTAATACTTCTACCCTCCCTTTTAATAGGGAACTTTGTAAGATCATCTGTCAGGATGATCAAGGAAGTACTTTACGCTTTTAGTGAAGCCTTCCTAGTGTTTGCCTGCTGTAAATAAAAAATCAAAAAAAATAAAAAGAAATCGTGTTTTCTTCCTATTTTCAATAGTCTCAATGTTATTAATTAGTTTGTGAAACATGGAGATTTGTGGGAAGCTAGTGAAATCGGTATTGTACCCGTCCTTCTATAAAATAACGAGTGTATAATTACTTAATTTTATCGATGATAAAAGGTGAATCTCATCCTAATCAAGAGATCGGTATTGTACCCGTCCTCCAATAAAAGAGAAACCATAGAGAGCCAACTCAATTACTTCTTAATTAAGAGATCTTTCATCACTATAGGAAGATAAATTAGGAGAATCTCATCCTATCATTGCCTATCAAAATTGACGCCATGTACACAACTAAAGGTTAGCACGAAGTTGGAGAAACCGCGGTTTGGCAAGAGGCTTTATGAGAGCATCAGCAAGTTGATCATTAATAGACACATGAGCGATACAAATACTCTCATTTGTAACCTATTCATGAACAATGTGGTAAGCAAGTGCAATGTGTTTCATGGGGAATGAAAAATCGGGTTGGCACAGAGTTATTTGCGATCAAGATTGTCACAATATAGAATTGGTTGTTGAGTGGCCTGAGCTCCTAGTTAGCACAACAACGAACGAGGTAACCCAAATGAGCTATGAGGGTGTCTCAGCAAATGTTTTGTACTCAGCCTCAGTGGAAGATCGAGCTATGGACTTTTGCCTACGAGAGCTCCAGGAGATCACCAATAAACTAAGATACACTATGTATCTTGTGGTAGACATGCATTCATCCTTATCTCCTACCTAGTCAGCGTCCGAAAACGTATGAAGGTGGCATAGAGATGAGGACAAGATGTGAATACCAAGGTCCATCGTCCCTAGTAGGTAGCAAAGAAGTCGTTTAAAATTTGCCTAATGTTCCATTGTGGGTGCTTGCATGAAATGTTATAGTTTGTTAACAGTATAAGCAATGTCAAGATGAGTTATGCATAGATATTGTAAGCTACCCACTAACATCTTGTAATCAGTATGATGAGGAAATACAACTTCGAAACCCTTGAGGAGGAGGGCAAGTGAACAGAGGTACGGATACGAGAATAGCAAGATGCATACCCACTTGAGTAAAAGGTCATGAACTGATCCATCTGGCTTGTACTCAATGAGGAAAACTCATTTGCAACCAACCAGATGAGAGTCAATATTTTTATCTTTACTTAAATTTTTTTGAGTGTACAGGTTGAGTAACTTATGTTTTGAAAAATCTAAGTCGTTACCAACCACTAACCATAATCAAAATCAATGAAACTAGTTACCAAAATTAAACAAATGGTTTTGACGGCTCATATTTTGAAAAGATTTCCTAAAATTGAATTAGTTTAACTTTTTTTTAGAATGACTTTTATAGGGTTTATACTTGTTTTTTTGGTTATGATTTTTTTTCTAAATTCTAATAAGGATTCTTAATTTATATATTTAGGCAAAACTAATTAAAATAATTTAATCATTGAAGGGGTGTTAAAAAATAGCTCTATCTTTCAATGGTAAAATATTTGGGGGAGGTGGTAACAAATTATCCTGATTCTTTTTGCCGACTATAAAACTGGATAAAAACAATGCTATACAATTGACGAAATTAAGATTTTAGTGAATTTTGGATGATATTGACTTATTTTAATGAGAATGATATGATTTGACCAATTCCATGTTGTTGTTTTGGCCCAATTTATGATTAAAAAAAATAAATTGGGATATTTTGTTACCACCTCCCCCAAAAGTTGGGTTATTTTTCTTGGAGTTGAAAAATGGGGATAATTTTTTAACTCTCCTATAAAGTTTGGATTATTTTAATTAGTTTCACCATATATTTACGACTGTTGACCCGGGTCGACTGGTTCGACCTGCCGGGTCAAGAGTCGGGATTGGTCGACCCGAACCCTAACCCGAAAAAGTCGCGGGTTGATGGGTTCGGGTCGACCCGTTGACTCGGCGAGTTACATTATTTAAAAAAAATTCATTTTTTAAAATTGACTATTAAAATAAATAAATAAATGATATATGAAGATTTTATCTTCATAACACATTTTATCACCCACTTCATAATTTTGATATGAAGTGTTAAAAATGTGGGAAGATTTTATATCTCCATATCAATTCTTTCATCCACAATAATTTCAATGTACGTGGGATGTAAGAGAGAAATATATGAGAATATATTTTTCTCAAACTTCATTTCCAACTTCATTTCCGATGCAAGAAAGGTAGGAGATAACTAAAGTGTGAGAAATGGGATAGTGGGATACATTTATATAACCTCATGCCTTCTCATCCTAACTCCATATTTTCAATGTGGGAGGAAGCCTTTATCCTACCTAGGGGTGGACATATCCGGGGTATCCTACATGAACTGAATAATCGTGTCAGATATCCAAAATTGTTTAGCACACAAAAAGGTTGAACCGTACACGAACCATTATGAGCTGGGTATCCGATACGGTAAAGCTATTCGGATCCGTGTCGAATACCAGAGTTATCCGATACGAACCGTTAGCTTTTCTTTTCTTTTCTTTTCTTTTTGGTTGTGCAACTTTTAATTCCAAGATCCAATTTTTTATTTTTTTTTGTTTAAAGTCTTCACTTTTACCCCTCTCCTTTTGAATTTTCATCATCTGAACACTGAAGCCATATAGAAGAACAAAAAATTGCCAAGTACAACTATAAAGCGTCTATGCTTAAGATACCAAAATCCTTTGATGAGCATGTATAATTGATCCCGCCGAAATCCTAATTTCCGATCCAGCTAAAACCCTCTTCGTACAATACCCTTCAGATCTGAACAGAGAGAGATGGGAAACTCCGAAACTTGAAAAGGGCAGCAGCGAGGGAGCAAGAACTCACTACAAAAAAAAAGAAATTGGCAACGGCTGTTTGCCATGGCTAAAAGCCCGTCTGATGTGGCAAAAGGCTAGTAGCAATGACTTTAGCCACAGGAAACAAGGCGTGGAATAACCTACGGTGGCAAAGAGAGTAGCAACGGCTAGCCACGGCAAGCTGTCGTGGCTACATTATTTATGGACTTAACAAAAGCCGTGCTTTTTAGCCCGGATTCTTCAGACCCGAGCTAAAAAGTCCCATATTTTTTTTAAAAAATAAGTATAATACACAGATATTTATGTGTATTATATTCTTCAGAGCTAGCCTAAAAAAAACTGCAATTTCATTCTTTCGAAAACAAAATCTACAAATTTAATTAGTTGTACAAATTAACATAAAGAAAATTATACAAATTTACATAAATAACAAAATATGCAAAGCTACATAATATATAAATTAGAATTAGTCCAGCTTAACTACAAGTTAAGGATCATGAAAATTAGTAATCAAAATAAGCAGTGCAAAATCTTACATCACCGGACTCTTCTTTCTCGTCAACCTTCTCTTTCTTCTTCACCTCAGTTGGAGCTTGCAGGGGCATCACTATCAGCGCCTCCAGTAAAGACAACAGACACAACTACTGTAACATTGTCGCTGCCAGCAGGGACGGAAGCTAACTTCTCCCTCCCTGATGCAATGAGCTCAGTGATGTCCTTCCCCTTCACTTAAATCAACAACCATCACAACAGACATGACTTCGTTCAAAGGCAAGGATACTAAGTTAACGGAGGTAGAGGAGAGGTAAAGGCGGACAACTCGGAATCTCTACGGAACCAAACATAGACCAGAACTGACGACGACGAGAATGAAAGACAAGATCCCAACCCGAGAACGACAATAATGCCCTTAAGAAATTCTATGAGGTTGTAATTGCGGCAAGAAAATCACATATCAATCAATCATGAAGCATACTAGTCACATCAATACACACTAACATGTACCTATCTCGATGAACAACGACAACATATATTGGTAATAAAGAACATGAGCGAGTTCTACACGGACGTGCATATAAGACAATCTAGTCACCTATCATCTCAAGTAGTAGGCAAGCTCAACATGTTTAAGAAACAAGGATGCATGATCTCAACAATAAACTTATGCGGAACAAGGCTATGCAAAACATAGGTTTATCACAACATCACATATATGGTTGACTACTCATTTTCAATAAAACCTAGCATATTATACATACCTATCATTATAATTAATTCAAGTCCAAATCCGTATAAGTCATGGAATCATAAATCATTTTAAATCCCTTTTTCATCAAATCATATAGCATCACATAAGAATTTAAATCACATATATAGAATAACCCAAACCAGGTTTAAACCAAACTCGAGTCAATGGCCAAAGAAAGGAGAGAACCGGCTCCGGCCAAGAGCCCAGACCTGGTTTTTGTCGTAACAAATTGGCCGCTCGTCACGGCGAAATCCAGTTCTTCGTCCCTCGCGAGTGATGCCTCTCGCTACGCGCGACAAGCATCATTCTCTTCCTTTGTTCCTAGTCCTTGTTTCGTCGTGGCGACCATGTAATAGGTGCCAGAAAACCCAATGAACACTAGAAGAGAGCCACCAGAGGCAAAGGACCCAAACTGCTCACGATCAACCGGTCGCCGCCATGACCTCTCCTCTGGACCTCTATTGCTTAGGGTTTGAAAAGAAATGCCCTTTAGAGTTGAATTTATGTTTGAGGGAGAGAGGCGGATCTGGATCTAGAGATGACTTTGAGTCTTTGAGGTGAGGGAGAAAGAGAGGAGAGAGGAGAGGGGTGGAGCCGTGAAAATGAAAGGTTGATTTGGTTTGGAGAGAGGTGATAGAGGAGGAGGGGCGAAGGCATGAATTGAGAGGAGAGAGATGTGATTAATTATATCTGGAGAGAGGTGAACTTTAGGGTTTTGTTCAAAAAATAAATGAAGCAGGAAAAAAAGGTAGGGGCGGGAGAGTCGAACTCCAAACCCCATTGTAACACATCTGTAAAAGACCCGCTTACCAACTGACCTAATTCAACACTTTGTTCTTCTAACAAACCATAATAATAATATTGCCAATTTTCTGTTTATAAATTCAAAAATTAAACGGTTCGTGTCGGATATCTGACAAGGTGATATGCCCGATCCGAACACGAACCGTTTAATATCGTGTTTAGCGGTTCGTGCCATTTTCGTATTGTGTCTTTTCGGTTTTTTGTTTTTTCGTGTCGTGTTGTCGTTTTTTTATGTCATATCAGTCGTGTCGGGTTTTCTGCACAACCCTAGTCCCACATTGGAAATGAGGAGATGGAAGGAAGACTTTCAAGTGTATAAAAGGAGAAGAATAAGGGTTTATTTGTCCCACATTGCAAATTGCATATTAATTTATGTATTATTATGAATTATTCTAACAATAATTTACATAATAATTATAAATTATAAATTTATTTTATTACAAATAAATTTAAAAAAAATTGGAATGGCGGGTTAACAGGTCGGGGATGCTCGACCCTAACCCTAACCCGCAACCCTCTCCGACCCTTCGACCCGAACTCGGCGGGTCGAAGGGTCGGGGGTCACAGGTTCAACCGGCCAACCCGTGGCCCGTGGCCATGTCTACTCTCATCGTCTCAAAATATAGGTCGTTTGACTTTTTGCACGTTTTTAAGAAGTTAAAAACTTTATAAAATATTATATATATATATATATATATATTTAAGAGAGAACGGTGTTAAATAATCCAAAAAATAATCTGGTTTATAAAAGTAGCCTCGACCCCTTGGAAATTGAAAAATTAGCACACAATCCAAAAAAAAGTGCAAAGAAGTGTTTTTGGATCCACTTCTTATGTTTATTTGTCAAATATAGAAGTCTACACGAGTTTTTATGTTATTTCGCAGAAATCGAGACAAAATTGGAGCAATATGAACAAGAGAAGAAAAGCTGAAAAAGAACTCAAAGTCTACTGAGGAGTCGAAATCGACCTAAAGACTCGACATCGAGTGAAAACTGACACCAGAAATCGAGCAGACAGAAGAACAGAGCATGTCGACACAGACTGGTCGATATTGACTGTCATGGTCGATATCGAGTGCCCCAAATCGAGTGAATACGAATGCAAATCCGAGGTCGAGTAGAACTGGCTCGAGATAGAAAGAAGAGGTCGATATCGACATGTCCTGGTCGATATCGACTACTGCTGCAGACATATCCGACACTGTTTTTGATAGAATTCTATTCGAAGAGTTTACATCTATCCTAAGTCAAGATCTTTTATCCTTTACCATCAGACTTGTTATCCTTTATGGTGAATTCTTATTTACCTAAAGTGATCTAGTTATTTACTTTATTTTAGTTTTATCTTAGGAATAAAGATAGATTTTCTTATCCTTGGATAGCGAGGTTTGAGATCTATAATTAGAGGCCGTTAGGGCTGAGTTTAGGCATTCAAATTTCGGTCATTCAAACACATACAATCGCAGAGATTTAGTATAGAGAGAGAGGCCGAGTGGAGTGAAAGGAAGCGAGAGCGGGAAGTTGCTTTGTTCGGTTGTACTCTTTCGTTGCAACTTCACCTTACTTCTAGGGTTGGGGTGAGCCCGACGATAGCCATGTAAGTTTGTGCATCAAAGGTATGATTTTTATGCGATTCCGTCTTCTATCCCATATGCATGATCCTTTGCGAGAGTTGAGGAAACTTCTTATTTGCATTATTGAAGCGAAAGCCAATCATATTGTGAATTTGGATTAATTATGAAATTGGATAGTAACTCTTAGGTTTTATACGAGAGTCTCTAATCACCTAATTGTTGATAACGAAAGTTATTTGACGGAAAGGCATCATCTTTCATGAATTTGGCATAAGTCTTATATGGTTATCGTTGTGGCATGAATCCCCGATCTTGGAGGTTTTTTAGTTTATTGAGTTATATAAAAATCTGAGTTTTTATTCTGTCCATCCTTCCATCATCATTCGTACTTTCTTCTGACACTTTTCCGACAAAATTTGGTTACTTTTCTGTTTCTGTTGAAGACTCGAAATCGACTGCAGAGGTCGATATCGAGTGGATGACCCGATATCGAGTGAACAACTCGACGTCGACTGTTTGTTTTTGTCTTCTGCAAGAATTTGCTGGAAATCAACTGGAACTATAGTCGATATCGACTGATCTACTCGATATCGAGTGGTCTTCTGGAGTCGAAATTTGATTGTGACGGCAAGCTTAGGAACCGCTGACATACCTCCTCGTGGATTCGATCCTGAATTACCCTACCACTACATCGGGAGGGATTCTTGTATTTTATTTGCTTGGATAGGGAGTTGGTTTGGTTTGATATTTTATTTGATATTTTATATTTGAACTAGCATCCCTCCCCATATGAACAATAGGTAAAAGAGTCCAAAAAAGAGAAAGAATAAAGAAAAGTCAAATACATTAAATGAAAGTCAAATCAAAAGTGAAAAGGGGGGAGGGAAAAAAAACAAATGAATTAAATGCTAGTCACGTGCAAAAATTTTACAAAAATCCCACCAAATTATAAAAATTTCTGCCAGAAAATCAAGCATAAATAATACTATAGTCTCAGAGACTTGTATATAGTTTTACATTTTTATTTTTGTCGTATCACTTGAAAGATTTTGCGTGTCATATTTTACTTTTTTCTTGTCACTCGTTTAGATTATTTTGCCACTTCTTCAAATATTAGGCTTCTTCTTGTCACATATGTTACGATGTTAATAGTCTATATAGGATTTGAACCTACATCTATGTGTATTTAACATATTGCTATACCTTGAGCTAATAGGCTTTAAATAGTTAATAATATAGCAATATAATCCTTTGCGCAAAATAATAAACTGACTTTCAGATCTGCGAGTTTTTCATTGTCAAAAACGTATACGTGTCACCACTTAACTCATACTTGTCACCCCTTAACCCATGCATGTCACCCTTAAAATTGCGATTTTGTCACAAAAACCTAATTGTTACTGTAACGGCCCGGAAAATAAGGATCTTCTTTCCCCTATTTGCCCTCCCTTGGGCCTAGGAAAGAAAACCTAATTATCCGAGTTACGTTTGAGAAGGCAAGGTTACCTTCCAACTAGATCTTACAACCCGAGTACGAGTCACAAGTTTTCGCAATAAAAAGAAGCAAGGTTTAAATCAAAATACAATCCAAAAGAGTGCCTCGACTGAGCCGGGTCAAAACGATGCAAAAGATTTTAAAAGAGAGGAAGTTTAGTGGTCTCTCAAGCTCTCGATCTAACGCCAAAAGTCTGAACCCGTCAAGCATCCATATGAGCAAAGATAACGGCTAACGGTTACCTGAATCTAAAAAAAAGAAGGGGATCTGGGTCAATCATCGGGTCACTCATGCGCGTGTGTAAACACTCTGAGAGGCATATAATAAGCATCCTATTCCTAAGATGAAATGCATAATGCAAAACGGAATTTAACCAGATAAGCATGCGGATAAATAAATGCAGAATTAAATAAAGAAGCGCGCCAATTACAAGAAATGCCAAATAGCATGTCCCTCTAGGCTCCTAAGAAATCCTATAGCAACTCACCATCAAAGGGGCTACCTCACCCTACGGTGCAGGCCAACCCCACGCAATGAGCCTACTAACTATGAAAGGAAGGCAAGCAACGACACTTATATAAGGCCTAAGGCTCTAAGAGTCCTAATGCACTTACTAGAAAGCCTACCGCATCATTGAGTGCAAGCAACTTTCCATACCAAAAGCCTACCGCATCATCGAGTGCAAGCAACTTTCTATATAAGCGCCAACTAGGATGACAAGAATAAAGAAAAAGGTCCCAACCAATAAACACCTATAACGGCTGTTTTCTAGCAAAGACAGATAGCAAGACATATGGTTTCCGTTTTAGATCCTAAGCATGATTCTAAGTCGTATGGTGCATGAACACTAGCCTACTATATAACACCCAGTGCATAAAGCGCCCATCATGAGTAAGTTCAAGGAACTTACCTGGAGAAGTGCAGAACCCAAGCAATACAGTAATCAAGCAAATCCAGACAGATTAGAGATCACCTAGAAGATAAGTAACATAATAATTAAGTCTAAGTCTAACTTACGCAAAGCATATCAAATAGCACACATAAGATTCACATAAAACATATATAAGTTAATCATCCCATCATCATCATTAACATTAATGTCTCAATTCAATTTCCAATCTCATTTCCGCAACTTGGGCATATTCTCATCATCACATCTTATTCATATCAACATCATCGTCATCATCATCATCATCACAATTCCATCCTCATTCTCATAAATCATCTCAAGATCCCAACATATAAACTCATAAACAACTCAATAAACAAACAATTCTTTTAAAATCATACTTAGCCAACTCCCGATACTAAACATTTGAATCCTTAAACAAATTTTCCAAAATTATATTATTAAAATAATTTCGGCTTATCGGTTTTAAAACAATAATCCATTTGAGAAACATATCTCAAAATACAAGTCAGAGATCACTATCGAAAATATTAACTATGATTTCAACATCCTTTAAAACAGTGTGGGAAACCTTAAACCTCTTTAAACAATTTCTCAAACATTATTCAACTAAATAAAACACCAAATCATCCCATTTTTATAAAAATAACATCTAATAAACATTTCTAACATTTTTATCATTAAATAAACATATAATATATAATTAACTAAATAATAGGTAAATAATATGTGTAAAATAAGAAATTAAAACCATTAAAACAATTTACCCCAACCGGCCCAGAAAAATAAAACTAATGGCCCAACACAAAAGGAAAACCCAGCCCAACCCGTTTCACTCAACCCGGACCCAAACCGGATCCAAATAAAACCCCAAACCTAAACCTTTTAATGTGAACCGGACCCAAAATTAAAAGAAATAAGTGAACCGGGTTCATCACCCATCTTCAACCTCCCGCCCCTGCATCTCCGCTCGCTGCTGCGCTCCCCGGTCCCGCTCGACCCTATCCCTCAGCTCCGCCCCAGCCTCCTATCTCGGCGTCTCCCGCTCGTCCTCCTACCAAACCCGAGCTCACACACACATACACTTTCACACAGCCCCGCCCTCACTCCTCAGCCGCTCACCCTCGACCTCACCACTCCGGCCTCACTCCCCCGCTCGTCCCGGACCTCCCCGGCTCTCGTGCTCTCTCTCTCTCTCCGACTAGTTCAAACAAAAAGGGAACGGAATCGAAAGCGAGATAAGATGGGTGAATTGAGAAGCTCACTGAGGGACCCTTGGGCTCGCCGGAAAACAGGGCAAGGAGAAAAGGAAGAGTCTCCGCGGCTCCGGGGTTGCTCGGCGTCGGTGCAGCTGCTACCTGCTCAGACGTGGAGAAGGAGGGAAGAGGAGCTGCTGCTGTGGGTGCACGAGAGGCGCTCGAAACAGGGGAGTAGGGAGGTGGCGGTGGTGTGGTGTTACTCGGTGTTGAAATGGAGGGGTGAGGGTGGAATACTAGGATGGTGAATGAAGGGGTGATGGAGGTGGTCAGCGATGGTGATCAAGAGGAGCAGGTGGAAGAGGTGAGGGAAGGTGGTGATGGTGAAGGGGATGGTGCCATGGTGGTGACGGGGTAGCTAAAGAAAAGTGGGTAGGAGTATTGTGATGGATGAAATAGGGGGTAGGGGTGAGGTGAGGGAGTGGTGTGTGAGTTGAGTGTTGAATTGGGTAAAAGAAAGTCAAATTTAATACCCGTAAATAAATTTCGAAACCCGCTTTCCGACCTTAACCCGACTCAATTAAAATCAATTTAAAATAAACTTTCGAATCCGAATTAGATAATGAAACCCAAAAATATTTCCTTAAAATAATAGAGCGAAATGAATTCATCTTTGAATTTAAATAACAAATTTATGTCGGAATTTGGTCGAAAGAATTCGAACAAATTGTTTGCTCGAGGACAGAATTATTCAAAAATTTTCCGAATCATTAGAATTCAAATCCCAATTAAATCAATATTAAATCAAAATTAATTCTTAATTATTAAAATAATATCTTAAAATTCCGAGTCTTTACATCATCCACCTCTAAAAACAAGTCTCGTCCCCGAGACTAAAATTACTTCAAAGTAAGAGAAGGAAGTTTTAAAATGTGAGTCCAAGGACCATGTCCAAGGATCTTGCGATCATCTCGGTTGCGTCTTCCGGGATTCTCACAACATCCTAGTCACGATCGTGATAGCTCCAATTGGTCTTGACAAGTATGCAATAAGCGCCCCTATCACATCCTCGCTTTGACTTTTCAGAAGTGCCACAACTCTAAAAGTCCTACAATATCATCACTAGGTCTTAGCAAGCGCCCTACAAGTGCCCCCATAAAATGCTTGTATCCACTTCGTGAAGTATCATAGATTTACTCGGGCTTGGAAGGGTTTCGCAATTGTAAAAGATTTGCCTCAAAATCGTCGAAATTCTCGATCGCGTTTGGTTTTTCAAAATCAAAGTTAGTCATGTTCAACATCGTTCAAAATCCTTCAAATCCGACGTTAATCAAGCAATTTCAGAACTCAAGAGGTGGAGTCATCCACCTCCAAGGGCTAATCCCATATTCTCTTCCTAGGTTCATCTTTCAGAAATCAGTTTCAATTCTATCAATCTCAAGTCATATCATGAATCATAAGCCATATAACTCATCAAAAGCATATCAAGAATAACATCGGACTGGCGTCCTATTAGCAAGTCATCACACATGTCATGCCAAGCATATCAACATCAATAATAAGGCATAGAACACATCATCATCAACCATGTACGCACACGTAAGCATCAAGATAAACACCTCATGTCATAATACCTGGTGTAGAAGGGTCGGAGCATCTTGAAGCTCCCATGTGGTAGACGCGGGGCGGTGGGGGCAAGCCAAGTTCTATACCTCCTGACGTCTATCCTCCCTCACAAGCTAACCTAAATGGCTCAACTGATAAATGCGCAAGCCCTACAGTAGATCCTCGGCCTCCTCGACCGCTACCTCGGCCGCCTCTAGCTCCTCCATCTCCTCGGCCTCTGCCGGCCGGTGCCCCTCTCCTCTGTCCCTGGGGGTATGTCAGCTGGGCTAGTCTAGGCGGCTCCTGAAGTTGAGGTACTGGTGCATCTATAGACCCTCCATCCTGAGGACAATAAGCTGCTCGGTGTCCTCTAACTCCACAAGTGTAACACACCATCTGTCTCCTCGGGCATCTCTCTGTGGGGCGTCCATCCTCATAACATCCCTGGCATGTAATGCTCTGAACTCGTATCTCCTGGAGGGGTACTGCTGATGCCCGACGTGTATCTCTCCTGAACGCTCCTCTGAAATGGTCTCCTCTATCAGCCATATCCCGGCTAGACTCTATAGCTCTCGGCCTCTTTTCACCTCGAGAAGGGTGAGAGTACTGGTAGGTCGCAGCTGACAGAAGACGTTGTGTATCGTAACGCAAGATAACCTCTAGGAATCTATTAAAAGGGGCGTCGCCCAAGCTGGAAGCATGTAGAAGCACGGCTGGGGAGAGCCTCATAGATAGCATTCGAATACGACTCGCGTCCGTCTGGCATAAATGCCCGCAGTATACCAACTCCTTCTTGAACTGGCGAACAACCTCAGCAACTGATAGCGTCTCATCATAACTCCCCCTGTAGAAGGTGACCTCTCTAGCAGTCTGCAGTCCGGGAGGGCTGTACTCACGAAGCATCAAGGATCTGAACTCATCATACGTCCAATCTGCTCGTTCCGCCTTGTATACGGACCATCTATCGAAAGCATCGTCTCGTAGCTGGCCGGTCACCAACCTCTGGCGCTCTCCTGGTGGTGCCTCGATCAGCTCAAAGAGTCCATCGATGACTCTAAACCATAGCTCGATGTTTGCTGTCGGATCTCCAGTGAATAGAGGCGGGTTGCTATGTGAAAACCTCTTCACCCAATCAATGCGACTCTCTGCTCGAATCCCAACTGCGGTCGCATCTGCCACTGGTTGTGGTGCCTGCCGCTGTCCTCTCTGCCTCTGAATCATCTCTAGTATCGCCTGCTCAAATCCGGCCCTGTCTGCAGGCATCTGTTGCTGAGTAGGGGTCTCTGGCGTCACCTGTCGGGACCTTTGAAGCAACTCGCGCACCATCTGCTCGAGTCCGGCCTGATCTATGGGCATCGGCTGCTGAACCTGATCCTCTTGTGCAATAACTCTCTGTGGACCCTCTGGAGTCTGACGTCCTGACGCCTCCTGAAGAACTCCTCAAATCATAGCGTTAATCATCTCCTCAAGGCCTACTCTGTCTGTAGGCATCTGCGGTGGCTGTATTGGTATCTCGACCTGCTCTGTCTCGTGTGTTTGAACTCCAGTAGTAGCCTCGTCAGCGACTACCCGGCGAGGGGGTCGTCCCCTACCCCGATGTACTGGGCCCCCACGCCCAACTGCTCCGTGACGCGTGTCAACCATAACTACTGGACAAGAGAAGGGCGAGCCTTAATCACATATCACAGAAGCGATCATCGCGGTTTAATCTGATCCCCTCCAAGGGGGATCGCCCTCAGGCTTAGATCATACAAGTTCACCAAAGCTACCTAAAAGCTGCCCTTCGAGGGGCAACAGACCGAAGGGGGCAATTACCTCTCGATCTCTACATCCTAACCCCGCTACTCCAACCACCACGGTGCAAACTCCTTGGAATCTTCTAGGCCCATCTGTAAAGTATAAGCTATGTTTCGCCTACCCATTCCCCAAGTCTACATCCATAAGGGATGAGCTATCGCCTCGTTCTACCCCGGCGATCCTATCTCTCAACTAAAAGATCCTACCAATTTTATTTCTAAAATTCTCTTTGCCCTTTTTGGAAATGATTTTGAAACTTCTTTAAAATAAGAAATCAGTGGGCGGTTTTGAAATTATTTTGCTACTCAGGTGTACTCGGATTGAGCAACCTAGGCTCTGATACCACTTCTGTAACGGCCCGAAAAATAAGGATCTTCTTTCCCCTATTTGCCCTCCCTTGGGCCTAGGAAAGAAAACCTAATTATCCGAGTTACGTTTGAGAAGGCAAGGTTACCTTCCAACTAGATCTTACAACCCGAGTATGAGTCACAAGTTTTCGCAATAAAAAGAAGCAAGGTTTAAATCAAAATACAATCCAAAAGAGTGCCTCGACTGAGCCGGGTCAAAACGATGCAAAAGATTTTAAAAGAGAGGAATTTTAGTGGTCTCTCAAGCTCTCGATCTAACGCCAAAAGTCTGAACCCGCCAAGCATCCATATGAGCAAAGATAACGGCTAACGGTTACCTGAATCTAAAAAAAAGAAGGGGATCTGGGTCAATCATCTTGTCACTCATGCGCGTGTGTAAACACTCTGAGAGGCATATAATAAGCATCATATTCCTAATATGAAATGTGTAATGCAAAACGGAATTTAACCAGATAAGCATGCGGATAAATAAATGCAGAATTAAATAAAGAAGTACGTCAATTACAAGAAATGCCAAATAGCATGTCCCTCTAGGCTCCTAAGAAATCCTATGGCAACTCACCATCAAAGGAGCTACCTCACCCTACAATGCAGGCCAACCCCACGCAGTGAGCCTACTAACTATGAAAGGAAGGCAAACAACGACACTTATATAAGGCCTAAGGCTCTAAGAGTCCTAATGCACTTACTAGAAAGCCTACCGCATCATCGAGTGCAAGCAACTTTCCATACCAAAAGCCTACCGCATCATCGAGTGCAAGCAACTTTCTATATAAGCGCCAACTAGGATGACAAGAATAAAGAAAAATGTCCCAACCAATAAACACCTATAACGGCCGTTTTCTAGCAAAGACAAATAGCAAGACATATGGTTTCCGTTTTAGATCCTAAGCATGATTCTAAGTCGTATGGTGCATGAACACTAGCCTACTATATAACACCCAGTGCATAAAGCGCCCATCATGAGTAAGTTCAAGGAACTTACCTGGAGAAGTGCAGAACCCAAGCAATACAGTAATCAAGCAAATCCAGACAGATCAGAGATCACCTAGAAGATAAGTAACATAATAATTAAGTCTAAGTCTAACTTACACAAAGCATATCAAATAGCACACATAAGATTCACATAAAACATATATAAGTTAATCATCCCATCATCATCATTAACATTAATGTCTCAATTCAATTTCCCATCTCGTTTCCGCAACTTGGGCATATTCTCATCATCACATCTTATTCATATCAACATCATCGTCGTCATCATCATCATCACAATTCCATCCTCATTCTCATAAATCATCTCAAGATCTCAACTTATAAACTCATAAACAACTCAATAAACAAACAATTCTTTTAAAATCATACTTAGCCAACTCCCGATATTAAACATTTGAATCCTTAAAACAAATTTCCCAAAATTATATTATTAAAATAATTCCGTCTTATCGGTTTTAAAACAATAATCCATTTGAGAAACATATCTCAAAATACAAGTCAGAGATCACTATCGAAAATATTAACTATGATTTCAACATCCTTTAAAACAGTGTGGGAAACCTTAAACCTCTTTAAACAATTTCTCAAACATTATTCAACTAAATAAAACACCAAATCATCCCATTTTTATAAAAATAACATCTAATAAACATTTCTAACATTTTTATCATTAAATAAACATATAATATATAATTAACTAAATAATAGGTAAATAATATGTGTAAAATAAGAAATTAAAACCATTAAAACAATTTACCCCAACCGGCCCAGAAAAATAAAACTAATGGCCCAACACAAAAGGAAAACCCAGCCCAACCCGTTTCACTCAACCCGGACCCAACCCGGATCCAAATAAAACCCCAAACCCAAACCTTTTAATGTGAACCGGACCCAAAATTAAAAGAAATAAGAGAACCGGGTTAATCACCCATCTTCAACCTCCCGCCCCTGCATCTCCGCTCGCTGCTGCGCTCCCCGGTCCCGCTCGAACCTGTCCCTCAGCTCCGCCCCAGCCTCCCATCTCGGCGTCTCCCGCTCGTCCTCCTACCAAACCCGAGCTCACACACACATACACTTTCACACAGCCCCGCCCTCACTCCTCGGCCGCTCACCCTCGACCTCACCACTCTGGCCTCACTCCCCCGCTCGTCCCGGACCTCCCCGGCTCTCGTGCTCTCTCTCTCTCTCTTTCTCTCTCTCTCTCTCTCTCCGACCAGTTCAAATAAAAAGGGAACGAAATCGAAGCGCCAACTAGGATGACAAGAATAAAGAAAAAGGTCCCAACCAATAAAAACCTATAACGGCTGTTTTCTAGCAAAGACAGATAGCAAGACATATGGTTTCCGTTTTAGATCCTAAGCATGATTCTAAGTCGTATGGTGCATGAACACTAGCCTACTATATAACACCCAGTGCATAAAGCGCCCATCATGAGTAAGTTCAAGGAACTTACCTGGAGAAGTGCAGAACCCAAGCAATACAGTAATCAAGCAAATCCAGACAGATCAGAGATCACCTAGAAGATAAGTAACATAATAATTAAGTCTAAGTCTAACTTACACAAAGCATATCAAATAGCACACATAAGATTCACATAAAACATATATAAGTTAATCATCCCATCGTCATCATTAACATTAATGTCTCAATTCAATTTCCCATCTCGTTTCCGCAACTTGGGCATATTCTCATCATCACATCTTATTCATATCAACATCATCAATTCCATCCTCATTCTCATAAATCATCTCAAGATCTCAACATATAAACTCATAAACAACTCAATAAACAAACAATTCTTTTAAAATCATACTTAGCCAACTCCCGATATTAAACATTTGAATCCTTAAACAAATTTCCCAAAATTATATTATTAAAATAATTCCGTCTTATCGGTTTTAAAACAATAATCCATTTGAGAAACATATCTCAAAATACAAGTCAGAGATCACTATCGAAAATATTAACTATGATTTCAACATCCTTTAAAACAGTGTGGGAAACCTTAAACCTCTTTAAACAATTTCTCAAACATTATTCAACTAAATAAAACACCAAATCATCCCATTTTTATAAAAATAACATCTAATAAACATTTCTAACATTTTTATCATTAAATAAACATATAATATATAATTAACTAAATAATAGGTAAATAATATGTGTAAAATAAGAAATTAAAACCATTAAAACAATTTACCCCAACCGGCCCAGAAAAATAAAACTAATGGCCCAACACAAAAGGAAAACCCAGCCCAACCCGTTTCACTCAACCCGGACCCAACCCGGATCCAAATAAAACCCCAAACCCAAACCTTTTAATGTGAACCGGACCCAAAATTAAAAGAAATAAGAGAACCGGGTTAATCACCCATCTTCAACCTCCCGCCCCTGCATCTCCGCTCGCTGCTGCTCTCCACGGTCCCGCTCGACCCTGTCCCTCAGCTCCGCCGCAGCCTCCCATCTCGGCGTCTCCCGCTCGTCCTCCTACCAAACCCGAGCTCACACACACATACACTTTCACACAGCCCCGCCCTCACTCCTCGGCCGCTCACCCTCGACCTCACCACTCTGGCCTCACTCCCCCGCTCGTCCCGGACCTCCCCGGCTCTCGTGCTCTCTCTCTCTCTCTCTCTCTCTCTCTCCGACCAGTTCAAACAAAAAGGGAACGGAATCGAAAGCGAGATAAGATGGGTGAATTGAGAAGCTCACCGAGGGACCCTTGGGCTCGCCGGAAAACAGGGCAAGGAGAAAAGGAAGAGTCTCCGCGGCTCTGGGGTTGCTCGGCGTCGGTGCAGCTGCTACCTGCTCAGACGTGGAGAAGGAGGGAAGAGGAGCTGCTGCTGTGGGTGCTCGAGAGGTGCTCGAAACAGGGGAGTAGGGAGGTGGCGGTGGTGTGGTGTTACTCGGTGTTGAAATGGAGGGGTGAGGGTAGAGTACTGGGATGGTGAATGAAGGGGTGATGGAGGTGGTCAGCGATGGTGATCAAGAGGAGCAGGTGGAAGAGGTGAGGGAAGGTGGTGATGCTGAAGGGGATGGTGCCATGGTGGTGACGGGGTAGCTAAAGAAAAGTGGGTAGGAGTATTGTGATGGATGAAATAGGGGGTAGGGGTGAGGTGAGGGAGTGGTGTGTGAGTTGAGTGTTGAATTGGGTAAAAGAAAGTCAAATTTAATACCCGTAAATAAATTTCCAAACCCGCTTTCCGACCTTAACCCGACTCAATTAAAATCAATTTAAAATAAACTTTTGAATCCGAATTAGATAATGAAACCCGAAAATATTTTCTTAAAATAATAGAGCGAAATGAATTCATCTTTGAATTTAAATAACAAATTTATGCCGCAATTTGGTCGAAAGAATTCAAACAAATTGTTTGCTCAAGGACAGAATTATTCAAAATTTTTCCGAATCATTAGAATTCAAATCCCAATTAAATCAATATTAAATCAAAATTAATTCTTAATTTATAAAATAATATCTTAAAATTTCGAGTCTTTACAGTTACCCACAATTTCCAAATTCGTTTTTAATTCACATTACTCCCCACACACGAACATGAACACCGGATCCCAAATTATTTAGTTGGGTGTTTTATTTGTGAACTTGTTTGATATTGATTTGAATATTAGGCATTTCTCATTTGATTCTGGAACTTGGTTATGCCTCAAGAATGGGTCGACCTCTTTGTTCTCATGTCTCTGTCTAGAAATTGGCTTTAAAAGCTCTGCCCATATTAGTCTGCTGAACAAATCTAAGAAGGATGAAAAATAGAGGAGCAAGAAACTCCGTTATACTAAAGGAAATAGGACTCTAAAATCTGGCCGATTACATGTTACCTATTATATTTTACCGTGGAATTCTTTAGTCTTTGAGCAAAAAATCAGGCCTATTACATGTCATCTATGCCACCTTTTTGTATACCCGTGTCACATGAATGATTTACATGTCACTTTGTTTGTTTGCACCTAAACAATGCCCTTGTTTGTTTTGCTGAAAGTTTGGTATATGTCCGGAAGACCTACATGTTGGAAGGAACATACTCATCAAGACTTGTTTTTTTTTACTACTTTTCCTTGGAATTCTTAGGCTACGTCCTTTCATTCAAGGAGTGTAGTTAGATGTAAGGCCCTTGGGCCCCCTTATTCTTTTATTCGAATTTACCTACAAACACCCCTACCCGAACTTAGTGCCGGGGGGTTTTCTGAAAAAAAAAATAAGATTTGACATTTAAAAGTAAGGGTTTGTAGATGAGACCTTGTCTTGATGAGCACAAATTAATCAATGCATTAGAAAGCAAGTGGCTCATCGTCAAAGTGGAACTTGCAATCGGAACTAACCTCCACCTTAACCCGATTCCCGATTGATCTTCCACTTCCATCATTATAACTTATTTCTAGCTTCTTCCATTTCTTGATTCACCCTTTCTATGAGGGTTTCGACTAGGCAGAAGTTCGATGCTATCGTCATCTTCAATCCTCCTTTCATTATTTAAGATTTTCCTCCTTTTGCTCTTCGAGTTATGTGGTTTGGGGCTCTTTCTTCTTGATTCCCTCTTGAGCTTCAGGGATTTCTTGCAACTGTTTTTGGATGATTTTTGTTATAGGGTTGATTTGGCTTGAGTAGCGATTAAAGCTACAGTTTCTTGAGTAGATATGGCTTAGTTTAGGGTTGATTTGGCTTAGTTTAGGGTTGATTTGGCTTGGGCGGCGGTTAGAGCTAAGGTTTATTACACCAAGCGTTTGCCACCTGAAAAATGAAACGAGGGATGAGATTCACATCTTGGGATTGTAATTTTGCCATAGATGAGCACGACTACAGAAACTAGACTTACCCATTGTGTATACAAAGAAAGGATTCCCAGAAACATAAGTGACACGGGGGTTTGTGTTGAGTGACAATAGAAATGAATCAAGGTGACATGCGTTCTACAACTGAAACTTCAGAACGACGACGTCTCTTCCATAATGGCAATCGTATATGAGAATGACGTAGACCAAACCTTTGCCACCTGAAAATGAAACGAGGAAATAGACTCGGAGATCTAAGAAGAATTGTAACGGCCTAAATAATATATATGGGTTACGTTTAGAGGGAAGGCTTACCCTTCTTCCTGATCTTAGCAATCCAAGTACGAGTTGCTTATTTATTATCTTTAAGTTATATCCCTGTTTAAATCTTATAGATTAAGTGATAGAATATGAGAAAAGGGATTTCAAACCCTCAAAATAATCATAATAATCCAGCATGATTTTTTGTTTTCACATTTAAACCTCTCCTAGTTTAACTAGTCAAATCCTATAAAAGAGCTTAAAGGAGTGTAAATCAAAATAAATACAAATTGGGTCTGAACAGTCAATTCAACCCAACCAAGTGTGAAATCAAAGTTACAAATTATGTCAGGTCTTCTAACACTCACGTTTCGTGAGCAAAAACTCATGTCACCAAAGCATAGAGAAATCAGAAGCAAGAAGGCATAGAGCTACCTGAACTATATCAAAAGAGTCAATCATCGAGCCACATCACGCGTGTGCTAAGGGCACAACTGAGAGCTATATAATATACGTCCTAATTTTAATAATCATGTCTAATGCAATGCGGAAATTTAAATCACACAAGTATGTTGATAACAAGATAATAAGAAATGTAGTAAATGGGCGCCCGCAAAGAATGTCAAGTGGCATGTCTCTCTTCTACTGCCACACTCATTATGCTAGTGTGGTACTCGATCGCGGTCAATGCTATAGCATTCTAATTTCATTCTAATTTCAATGCTCATTTTTCTTTCTTTTTGGTGCTTTCTCATTTCAAAAGAGACTCAATTAGGTACGTTGTCCATCCTATAATCCTAGCAAAGACTCCTAGACTCACATAACGGTCGTTCTACCAAACACAAAGAGAAAACATATGCTCAATCAATAGTGCAGTTCCTAAGCATGCTACCACAGGAATGTGAGGGCACCTAGCATACTATATAACACTCAAGCATGAGAGTCTGATGTCATGAGTAAGCTCCGGAGAACTTACCTGGATCAACAACAAGGCAGCTGCAAGGTCACTATCATAATCATACAAGATATCATAAGTATCTAACCACACACATAACATCAATCATAATTAGAGCACAAACATCACTCAAGTTAAGTTAGTCATCTAACTAGACTTCTATCACTCCTAGAATAGCTACCCCAAATATCTCATCCATAAGCTCAAGTGTTTCAATTCATCAAATCATCCAGTTGAAAGAGTCATCCTTGAATAAAATATAGCGAGAATCAACTCGATCGTTTATAAAATCAATGTTAAGGAAATACTTGGAATCCATCAAATGTATGTGCATCTCAAGGACGATTTAAAACTGAACAAATCTACAACTCATCAAATCTTAATCTTAGTTTAAATCTCATAATGATAATGACTTAAAATATCTCACTTAAAACGAAGCTCGGGTTTCTTTACTCAATGAAACCATATATTTCAATCCAATAAATACAATGGCGAAAACCCCCAACGGGAACTTTAAAACTAAATTTCGATGGGTCCACCTTGACAAATTCGAACAGCTCAGCGGGGGCTGTTATTCGAGACTGGGAAGGACGACCAATAACCATATGTTACCAAAAACTGGGAAAATAATGTGCCATCAAGGCTGAAGCGCTAGCCTTACAATTAGGAGTCCAACACGCTATCCGACTCCGAATCGACAAACTCCATATCGAGGGTGACTCCAGCATAATCATATATCATTTAAACAACCACACTAAATGCCCTTGGGAAATTGAGCTCATTTTGTCAGATGTTAAAACTTTACTATCGACTATGAAAGAAGTTTTCTTCTTTCATGTTCCTCGGATTGGCAATAGAGTGGTTGATAAGGTTGCACACCTTTGCCACTCTGCCGGGGGTCGATATCTACAACAATTCTGGTCTTTCAGACCTCATCCATAAGGATGCTGTCGGGTAGAGCTTGCTCACCCGAATTCTTTCCTAATAATATATATATATATATATATATATATATATATATATATATATATATACATATATATATAGGGTGTGGTTCGGTTGTACTCACCCCTTAGGGTGTACCTTGTGCATAATTATAGGTCCTTGATCTAAATGGAATGGATGGTCATGATTTAAGGAGTTTTTTTTAATTTTGCTGAAAAATATTGTGGGACCCACATAAGAAAAATCACTCCCTCTCCCTTTCCCTCTTGTGTGTTGTACGTGTACTCAACCCTCCACTTTTGCTTTTTTTTTTTAAAAAAAAAAGCTGGGTTTCTTTAAAATATAGAGAATATTTATGATTTTGTGAAAAATAAATGATTATGGGTGATTTATTGGTGAGACTTACCTAATTTCGTTTGTTTAAAAATTTGACAATTCCACCGAATAATGTTTCATATCCTACCGAATAATGTTATATTATATTTTTGTATCCAATTTAAATCAAAATTACCAATTCCACTGAATAATTTATCACATGTTACCGAGTAATGTTTTTTTTTGTGTCGATCAATTTCAGATAAAAGAAATCTCAAATCTCTAAACAATACTTACCATTTATACTAATAATGCTTAATATTTCGGCGAGCTTGCACTAGTGGCTTGATGGGACTTCTCAAAGACTTCGCACGACCACTGTTCATCGAATCCAGCCCTCAACATCTCGTTTGGCGGTCTTGGGTTGTCGTCGATGCAGGTGGTTCGATTAGGAGGAGACAAGTGCGAGTGAGGAGGTAAAGATCCGAGAGGGGTGGAGAGCGGCCATGGCTAGCCAGCGTCTAGCTCATTGCTGGTGGCGGCTCTATAGATCCGGCGAGGCAGGGAGAGGACACAGAGAATGGGAGAGTGAAACGATGGCGGCCTTGGTGACTCCGGGTCTTTCGGAGGTGTTGGTCGGATTCGTGGTGGCACTGGCCCGGCCTCTGGGCGGTAAGATGAGGAAGAGGGAAGAGAAAGATGCCATGAATGAAGGTTCGAGCTTGGGATCCGGATGCTTCGAACAGGGCCTAAAGCTCGACATCAGTGAGGGTGACGGTGCAAGAGGGCGAAGGTATGGAAAGTCATGGAAGAAACAGAGAAGAGGGTGTTTGGATCTGCACTAAACTGATGAAGGAGAAGAGAGTGGTGTACAGTGAGGTAGGAGCAGCTGGAACCTTGATGCGTTTACGCACCGGCTAAACTTAGCCAAGGGCAAAAGTGTAAAAGCACGCCCAGTTCCTGCAAAAAAAAGCAATTAGCCAACAACCTCTCTCCTAATATGCTTCCTCTCTCCCATTCAATTCGTCCGCTTCCCCCAAAACGACATTGAAACCTGCAATGAGCTCCAAGGTTCTTCTCCACGTTCTCTTCGTCCAATTCAAATTAGATGAAACTGCAATTGTCCTCCTTCTCCAATAGCTTTACGAGATTGAATTATCACCTTCCGAAGAAAAAGGTCAGTTTTTTTATAATGATGTCGCTGATCCATGGCCGTTTTAATGATTCTATCGCCTCCATTGTATGATTTTCTTCTTCGTCTTTCATAGGGTTCAATTATGGTTTTGGTTTGTTAATTAGGGTTCATTTATAAGAAGAAGGTAATTTCAGTTTATTTGCTTAATTCAAAATCAAGATTTGTAAATTAAGATGATTAAATTGTATATTTTCAGTTTATTTGCTTAATTCGAAATCGAGATTTGTAAATTAAGATAATTAAATTGTATATTTTTAGTTTATTTGCTTAATTCGAAATCGATTAGGGTTTATGTGTGGTTTAGTTGCACTATGTCTAAAATTCTCATCAAACAATTGCACTCTTACAGGTTAAATGGATTATTCATTTGACCTAAACATCGGGTATGCTACCGAAGAAGAAGGTAATATCATTCATACACTAAGATTCTGTTCCTTTGCAGTCAGGGTGGTGGTTATATATGATTGAAGGTGGCTATTTAATTTGAACAATTGGAGTAGTGGCAGTTTATAGATTGGTTGGTTTTGGTTCTGTTTTGTATTGACAGAAGCTAGAATCAGTTCATATCTCCTTTGATTGTTGTTGTTTGAATGTGTTAAGTGTGAGTTATCCACCATCAATTTGACAACATATAATACTTGATATTGATAATGCCAATTAAACTAAGAATGAAATAAAAAGATTATGGTTTCAATAGGAATTACTATATATAAAATTGGGTGATGTGTGTTGTAACAGATTTTATTGGCATATACCGTGACAATTTCGATGATAGAGATTCTATCAGCATGGAGGAAGAGGGTAATACTGATACACCAACGAGGTTCAAGGTGAGCAAGACAACCAAATAGAGGTCGACGACGAGGATTCTAAAGGTTATACTCAAATTCTACCTCCGCATCCAAGGATCACATTTGCACATTCTAGAGAAGTTTTTGAGTATATGCATGCATACGGGAAGGCGGTAGGATTCCAGTACACGATCGGGAGTTCAGACAAACATCCTGATCCCAATGGACCAGAGAAGTACAAGAGGCTGTGTTTGGCTTGCTCAAAGTTTGGAAAATTCGAGTCGAATTCAAAGAAGCCAGCAACAGGATCGACCTCTTGTGTTACCGGATATAAGTTCAAGGTAAATACATCAATATATACAGTCGGGAGTTGGGTGATTGCTGGAGTAAATTTAGAGCACAACCATGAGTGTGTGCCTACCAATTCGAGACTCCTTCTGAACTATAGGGTGATCAGCAAAAGAAACAAGAACCGGATTATGAACTCGGATAGAGTTGGAGTTCCTATAGCGAAGAACTTTGGGACTTTTGTGGTTGAACATGGCAGCCATGCTGCTGTTCCTTTCAACAACAGCGATTGTCACAACTTCATCAACAAGGCTAGACGACGTCACATGGAAAACGGTGACTTTGTTGCAATGTGTAAGCACTTTGACGAGATGAGCTCAAGCAACTCCAACTTCTTTAACTCTTATGACCTAGACGAAGACAACAGATTGGGGAATGTGTTTTGGGCCAATGGAAGGTGTAGGGCAGCTTACGAGGAGTTCGGATACGTCGTATGCTTCGATACGACATACGTATCAAACATATACAAGATGCCTTTTGCTCCATTCATAGGATTCAACAATCACGGCCAATCCGTGTTGTTTGGGTGTGCATTACTTGCTCAATAGAAGATTGGGAACTTCGTTTGGCTATTCCGTACTTAACTCACATGCATGTTCGGAAAGGCTCCAAAAGCAATCATAACCGATCAGTGTCGGTCCATAGGTGTGTTATTACAACTACAAACATACATGATTTTATTAATTAATTATACTTATGCGAATATGATATCATAATTGTACAAATGAATTAACTCTTGAATTGCTATGCTAGGGAATGTGGTAGCACAAGTGTTCCTTAACACTCCACATCGGTGGGGCATTTGGCATGTGATGCAAAATGTGCACAGGCAGTTGGGTAAAAAGGAGGACTGGAAGGACATCCATAAGGCGCTCCAAAACACACTTCACGATTCCTACACTGTAGAGGAGTTCGAGACTGCTTGGAAGGAGATGATAGATTGCTACGGCCTACATAGGAACAAATGGTTATTGAAGATGTACGAATGTTGCAAACGATGGGTTCCTATCTACTTCAAGGATCATTTTTGGGCTGGGATGTCCGGCACCCAAAGAAGTGAAGGAATGAACCATTTTTTCAAAAGGTATGTCAATATTAACACTACCCTTACAATATTTATGGAGCAGTACGGACTAGCATTATCGGACACGGTAAATGCTGAGATAAAGGCAAATTTCGAATCCCTAAACTCCCCACATCACTGTTTGACCGACTGTTGTTGCAGGAGGATTGATATGTCAAGTAATTACAAATATAAAGATGTAAATAAATGTAATCCAACTCCTGGCCTAAGCAAATAATTACAAGACTTCCTCCCGTTGTAGTGGAAGGGTAGTCAGGATCGATCCACGAGGAGGCGTGTCAGCGGGATCCTAGTAGCCTTGGAAAATCTCACGTCTGCGTCGACCAGAAGCCTCGATTTCGACCTCAGTACTCGATGTCGACCTCGGCTGTCGATGTTCTCTGCAACAGAAGACCTGCAAAGACAAAAACAAGTGGTCGATATCGACTGGTGGGGTCGATATCGATGTTAGTCCACGAAATCGACTGGCTCAGAAGATTGCCAGTCGATACAGAAGGGTCGATATCGATGTCTGGTGTCGATATCGATGTCCAGTAACTCCGCAGCGATGTTCGTCGTCGACTCAGAAAACTGTCGACGAACTCAGTGGTCGATATCAACGTCTGGGGTCGATATCGATGTCTCCCTGCAGTGTTAGTTCTTTGTCGGCAAAGAAAGGCCGAAGACTTTAGGATGGAGAGAGAAGCAATGAACAGAAATAACAAGAGGTTTTTGAGTGTATAAAATATGTAAAAAGGCAACTCCTAGGATTAGGGTTTACCACAACGTTAACCAATGCATGCAAATGAGATAAATAAGACGGACAATTGCGCTATTTCACCCGAGGGACAAGCTTTCGCCGTACACCAACTCTTAGGATTACTCTTTCAAATAAACCTAATTGTCTCTACCAATTTTATGTTTATAACTCAAGTTGTTAGCATGAATCCCTTTTCTTTCGATTAGGACTAAACATAGAATCGTAGGAGGAGAGATAGACACAACGATATCAACATCAAATACTTACCTCAAACGCGCATGGCTAACGTCGGGCTCACCCCGACCCTAAGAGCTTTGGGGAACTACTCGCTTCTCATCATGGGATTCATCGTCAATTGAAAGGAAGAAACTTGCATTAAAATAAACTCCGAAGCTTTACAACTCAACGTCAACTTTCGCAAACGTCAAACCCTAAAACTTCTCTCTAACTCTAACTCTATTGTCTATTGTCTTGGGTGATTCGATTGTTCTCGTTAATTATTGGATGATCTAACAAATCAGCCCCTAAGGCTTTATTTATAGGCTACTAATCCTCGCTATCCAAGGATTGTAACTCCTATCTAAACTATGAACTCTATCCGAACAATTAGGATAGGTCTTTTATTTTGATAAAACTTAATAGTAAAAGATAAATAAAACTTCAGCTGTCCTCTATCTTTGAAAGTGTGAGATAATCCCGTGCCTCCTTGAAGATATAGTGCCATTCCGCATTCAAAATCGAGTCTATCTTCTGTCGAGATAAGGGGTCGATATCGACACCAGAGGTCGATATCGAGGTCTCTGTTCCTGCTCGACTTGTCCAGCTCTGGTCGATTTCTATGTTGAGGTCGATATGGGGGTCGATATCGACACCGGGGGTCGATATCTGGGTCTAAGGTCGATATCTACCTCTTCTCAGCTTCACTTGATGTCTATGTTGAGGTCGATATCTATGTTGAAGGTCGATATCTACCCCAGAGGTCGATATCTGGGTCTAGGGTCGATATCTACCTCTGCTCAGCTTCACTTGGCTTCTCCGTTTTGACTCCGTTTTCGCTCGAATTCCTGCATGGTTAGCTCAAAACTTGTGTAGACTCTATTTCTTGCATTTTAGCCCATTCTTACTCAAGTTTATATTCTTTTGAACCTTTTCTTTGGAGATCGAATGAAATACGAAGTCAAAAGATGCAATAAAAGAAGGTGCAAATGTGTACATCAAAACACCCCATACTTAGACTTGCTTGTCCTCAAGCAATAACCAAGCAATAACCAACACCTACAACACATCCTTCAAGTCTTCGCCTTTGTCAAAAGCAACATCATAAGCGGTAGCAAAGCAAAGCAAGTGAATTTAACGTCATAGCACATATTTTGGCGATCCATAGGCATATGCAATTTTGATCCAACCTCACAGGGATAATGTGTTTGCACTCAACTCTCGTGTGTTTAGGCTATGAAGATCAACTCTCAACTCAATTCCATATACAATCTCATAAACATTGCAATTTATAATAATCCACTTCGCAACCAATTATGAAAATGCAATAAGAATCATCAGGAGGACTTTCGCTCAATGGAAGACTTCATAGAAGACTCCATTCGGCGGGGTTGTAATGGGGCTTGGTATGAAATGAAGGGTATGGAATTATTTGGCTATGTGGTGCTTTTATAATTCGGGAATCAAGACTCCTAAATCTCAACACTTACAATACCCAAACCATAACTCTTCAATGTAAGCTCAATCTCTATAATGCTCTTTCCCAACTCATCTTTCCATAATATGCTCTCAAAAATATAACACTTGTATGAATAAAGGACTTAAGGATTTTGGCTCATGCACTATATATGTATACATATATTTTTTTCGGATTTTTTTTCTTTTTTTCGAAAGTAATACTAAAGCTATGTGCATTTATATGGTGAGCCAAAAAATCCTTTTACAAAATATGACAAAATGTAAATATGTACCATCCTATAATTTCCTTGCTCAAAACTAGACATTATGCTCTTTTCTTTCCACAAGGCATTAGTTCCAACCAATCTAAGTCTCAATTCCCAAATGGGGGTCAGGCTTAATTCGGCTAGGGATAATTTTGTGGAGTTTGCAATTCAGGCTCAGGCTAATGTTCTGGCTTCAAGCAGGGATAATGCAGGGTAGGTAAAGAGAGGATAAAATTGGCTTAAAAGATGCCTCCATCATTTAATTCTCGTAAACATAAACATATATATGCATTGGTTTTGAATAACTATCACAACATTTAGAGATGCATAGGAAGAGTAAATTCACTCAAGAAAGTGGAGGGATTTTTGATGTTCTCCCTATAGGTCAAAATTCTCACAAGGACAATTTTTGTTGGATTTGCTTTTTAGCCTAGGATCATATGTGCTCAATTTCATCACAAGTTCACAATCTACATAAAAATTTTAAAGACTTAGGCTAAACCATCCAAATATGCCATAGGATTTACATGATCAAGTCAGCTATTGAGTTTTCATCATAGGACATCTAAGTAGGGTAAAGAAAAATAAACTTAAAAATAAACATGCATTTTTTTTGTATTTTGACATTTTTCTATTTTTTTGGATTTTCTGACATTTTATAAAAGTAAAACTAAGAACAATAATTTAAACATGAATGCAATGCGAAGAAGAAACCAAGTTATGACCATAAGACATGTCTTTCCCCCACCCCATACTTAAAATATACAGTGTCCTCACTGTATTAAAAAGAAGAACAAGGGTAGAGAGAGACTTACAGCGCAACCTGCGGATTCAGGTCGATTTCAGGTGAGGTCGATGCCAGAAGTCGATATCTAGGTCAGTGGTCGATGTCGACTGCATCTGTCGAAGTCGAGGAAGAAAATGAAGACGAGGGCTGCCTGATTGAGGTCGATATCGAGTATTAGGGTCGATATCGACCTTTGCTTTTCGCTCCTGAGTCCTCGATGTCGACTCCAGGAGATGGCTTGACCCTGGGGGGGTCGATTTCGACTGGCCTGGTCGATTTCGACTGCCTCTGCAGAAGCTTCTTTTCTTCTTCGTCGTTCCTTTTGCTTGATAACCTAAAATCTTTGTTAGTAATATAGATAAAGCACGAATTATCTCAGTTTTAAAAGTTTCAAACAGCCAAAACTTAAGTCCTAAAAACCATCCATGCGAAATTTAAATGTTTTATGTACATGCTCTAGATTTTTGAGTCGCTAGGCCGACTTCTCCGTCAATTCTTCATGACCCTTTTATGTAGGGACCCTTCGAGCGTGAGCCTTCTCCTGGATCATCTAGGTCCTTTTGGTAGCATCTAAGTTCGGCGACCAAGGCTTCTTCATCATTAGGTTCTTCTTTGGGTGCTTTTCTTCTCTTTCTTGACCTAACTTTAGCAATATAGGCAAACCATAGAGCCTTGACCCTCTCTTTAGTAGATTTATCAATAATTGGCTTAATTGATTCATCAATAAGGGACAGAGGAGGGTTAGGGGTCATACCTGGGCTTACCTGTTTGGGCCCAAAACAGAAATCTTCGGGCTGAGGGGTGGTCGATTTCGACCAAGGAGGGTCGATTTCGAGTGCTGTGGTCGATATCGACATGTGGGGGTCGACATCGACCTTTGTGACCCCATATTTAAGCTTCTGGCAGTGATCTGGCATACTCGATTTCGACCAAGGGGGGTCGATTTCGATGCTTTTAGTCGATATCGACTGGTTCCAGTCGATGTCGACCCTGCTTGCTGTTTCTGTCCTCGCCAACAAGAATTTTCTAAGCTTTTCTTTGGCCGGCGAGAGGACTACTTGCTCCAGGTGCTTTGTTTCGCTCATGGTTGGGTTGAAAGAGAATTCTATCACTTCGTTCCCTATAGTAAAGGTTAGTAACCCTCGACGTACATTGATATTGGCATCAGCAGTAGCTAAGAAAGGCCTACCAAGTATAATAGGCACTACAGGATCTTCAGGCATCTCCAATACAATGAAATCAGTAGGCACAAAGAACTTACCTACCTTTACCGGAACGTCATCAACTATACCTGTGGGTCTGACGAATGAGTTGTCAGCCATATAGAGCTTCATGTCCACAGGTTCAAGTGCGCCAATGTTCACCTTTTGCCAAATAGAGAGAGGCATGAGACTTACACTTGCCCCTAGGTCACATAGGGCTTTATAACGATGTTGGCCAAGTCCCACGGTGATTGCAAACTTCCCTGGATCACTCTTCTTCTCAGGGAAGTCCATCTTTGAGCACTCCTCTGCGATCTCTGCCATGGATCTCTTCTTGCTTAGGATGTCTTTCAGGAATCGCACATAGGCAGGCATCTCACTTAGGGCTTCTGTAAGAGGGATAGTGATGTTGAGTCCTTGAAGTATCTTTATGAAGCGCCTAAACTTGCCTTTGGTGGGATCCTCCAATGCTTTGGAAGGGAATGGCAACGTCTTCTTTGGTGGAGGGGCCAAAACGGTGGTCGGAGGGGCCTGCTGGACATCGACATCGACTGGGATATGGTCGATATCGACTGGGATGGTCGATTTCGACCTCTGTTGTGGCTCTGATGGCTCTACAGTGGCCTCGACGTCGACCAGGGGGTCGACATGGGTGTCGATTTCGACCTCTGGGTCGACATCGACTGGTCTGTCGACGTCGACTGGGTCTGCTGCTTTCTCCTCTGTTTCCATCCGTGGCTTTTGTACTTTGGTGCCACTCCTTAATTGTATGGCTGCGACATGGCCTGTCCCGGATTGTCCCTTAGAATTTGTGGTGGGTTGCCCAGGGAGTGTTCCGGACGGCCTAGGGATTTGTGCCGCCAATTGACCCAGTTGGGTCTCTACGTTCCTCTTCCAAATATCCATCTCCCCAATTCTTGTGGTAAGGTGATTGAGTTGAGAATGGATAGCATTGTTGGATTGATCGTTCTTAGCTTGGTTCCGCCTTATCTCGTCCAACACAAGTTGAAGATCATCCTTCTTTTGGTCTCTCTCCGGGTGCCCAGGAGCTCTATAAGGCGAAGGGTCCCTAGGGTTAACCGGGTTCCTTTGTGGTTGATGGAACCTTTGATCTCCCCAATATTGGTTGTTGGGACCCCTCATGTAGCGCGCCTCTTGGTGAGTCTCCGCTAGGTGTACTTGTTCGGCATGTGGGCACTCGATGGTGGTGTGTCGCTGCGATCCGCATTCGATGCAATCTTGGTTCGCTGAAAGGAACCTTACTTGCTTTTGGAGCTTTCTAAGTTGATCTCTATGGAATTGCTCCTTCACGTCCGGATCGATTACATTGGAGGGTTCATATAAGGGCATAGATGGGGCAGGCCTCGATGATGATGATGTGTCGGAAGCCTCAGGAGTCCCATATGTGTTGTCAAACTCCACCAACCTCTCTATGGTCTCCCAAGCCTCTTGTGGAGCGAGTTCAAGGTAGCCATAGGAGGTGTAGGTGTTGATCCTCTCCTTCGTCGCAGCGTCAAGAGCATTGTAGATGATCTCCTGAATTACATATGGTGGTTGGCCATGCGTCGGGCATGATCGTAGAAGGTCCTTGAACCTTTCCCAAACAGTCGCCAGAGCCTCACCAGGCTTTTGTTTGAAAGCCGTGATTTTCTGTCGGATCAACGCCGTCTTAGAAGGAGGGAAGAACTTGTTGAGGAACGCGTCCTTGACTTCATTCCAGGTGCGGAGCGATCTTGGGGCTAAGCTTTCCAACCACTGCAATGCTTTACCTGTAAGAGACCATCGAAAGGCTTTTAGTTGGACATATTCAAGACTTCGTCCATCAGCAATAGTATCACAAAGGTCTAAGAAGGTTGAAATATGTGCCATAGGGCACTCATTAGGTTTTCCTTCATATTGGTGCCTTCTAATCTCAGTTAAGAAGTTAGGTTTTATTTCAAAATTAGAGGCAGGGATAAGAATTGCCGATTCAGGCACTGTGAGAGCGGGGTGCATATATTGCTTGGCATTCCTAGGGAGGGCATTGATTTGGGCTTCTATTTGCCTCCGGCCTTCCTCCTCCCTATCCGCACGCTCTTGAAGTGCCGCTTCTCTAGTCGTTAAGTCCTCAACCTGCTTCCTTAGTTGTTCAATAAGTTCTGCTTGGTTCGCGTTTTCTGCCATGATTCTTTGAGCTTGGGCCCTTAGATGGAAATAACGCTCAGGGTCGTCTACTCCTTCAAATTCAGGTGGGCGATCAGCGCGTCGCATACACCTGCAAAAACCAAACTAGAAAAAGACGTGAGATAGACTACTAGGGCGCGATTGATTTACCTCCCCGGCAACGGCGCCAATTTGTTGTTGCAGGAGGATTGATATGTCAAGTAATTACAAATATAAAGATGTAAATAAATGTAATCCAACTCCTGGCCTAAGCAAATAATTACAAGACTTCCTCCCGTTGTAGTGGAAGGGTAGTCAGGATCGATCCACGAGGAGGCGTGTCAGCGGGATCCTAGTAGCCTTGGAAAATCTCACGTCTGCGTCGACCAGAAGCCTCGATTTCGACCTCAGTACTCGATGTCGACCTCGGCTGTCGATGTTCTCTGCAACAGAAGACCTGCAAAGACAAAAACAAGTGGTCGATATCGACTGGTGGGGTCGATATCGATGTTAGTCCACGAAATCGACTGGCTCAGAAGACTGCCAGTCGATACAGAAGGGTCGATATCGATGTCTGGTGTCGATATCGATGTCCAGTAACTCCGCAGTGATGTTCGTCGTCGACTCAGAAAACTGTCGACGAACTCAGTGGTCGATATCGACGTCTGGGGTCGATATCGATGTCTCCCTGCAGTGTTAGTTCTTTGTCGGCAAAGAAAGGCCGAAGACTTTAGGATGGAGAGAGAAGCAATGAACAGAAATAACAAGAGGTTTTTGAGTGTATAAAATATGTAAAAAGGCAACTCCTAGGATTAGGGTTTACCACAACGTTAACCAATGCATGCAAATGAGATAAATAAGACGGACAATTGCGCTATTTCACCCGAGGGACAAGCTTTCGCCGTACACCAACTCTTAGGATTACTCTTTCAAATAAACCTAATTGTCTCTACCAATTTTATGTTTATAACTCAAGTTGTTAGCATGAATCCCTTTTCTTTCGATTAGGACTAAACATAGAATCGTAGGAGGAGAGATAGACACAACGATATCAACATCAAATACTTACCTCAAACGCGCATGGCTAACGTCGGGCTCACCCCGACCCTAAGAGCTTTGGGGAACTACTCGCTTCTCATCATGGGATTCATCGTCAATTGAAAGGAAGAAACTTGCATTAAAATAAACTCCGAAGCTTTACAACTCAACGTCAACTTTCGCAAACGTCAAACCCTAAAACTTCTCTCTAACTCTAACTCTATTGTCTATTGTCTTGGGTGATTCGATTGTTCTCGTTAATTATTGGATGATCTAACAAATCAGCCCCTAAGGCTTTATTTATAGGCTACTAATCCTCGCTATCCACGGATTGTAACTCCTATCTAAACTATGAACTCTATCCGAACAATTAGGATAGGTCTTTTATTTTGATAAAACTTAATAGTAAAAGATAAATAAAACTTCAGCTGTCCTCTATCTTTGAAAGTGTGAGATAATCCCGTGCCTCCTTGAAGATATAGTGCCAATCCGCATTCGAAATCGAGTCTATCTTCTGTCGAGATAAGGGGTCGATATCGACACCAGAGGTCGATATCGAGGTCTCTGTTCCTGCTCGACTTGTTCAGCTCTGGTCGATTTCTATGTTGAGGTCGATATGGGGGTCGATATCGACACCGGGGGTCGATATCTGGGTCTAAGGTCGATATCTACCTCTTCTCAGCTTCACTTGATGTCTATGTTGAGGTCGATATCTATGTTGAAGGTCGATATCTACCCCAGAGGTCGATATCTGGGTCTAGGGTCGATATCTACCTCTGCTCAGCTTCACTTGGCTTCTCCGTTTTGACTCCGTTTTCGCTCGAATTCCTGCATGGTTAGCTCAAAACTTGTGTAGACTCTATTTCTTGCATTTTAGCCCATTCTTACTCAAGTTTATATTCTTTTGAACCTTTTCTTTGGAGATCGAATGAAATACGAAGTCAAAAGATGCAATAAAAGAAGGTGCAAATGTGTACATCACCGACCACGTGTTTGAAGATGTATTTCAACGTTTGTACAGTTGTGAAGTTTACGAAGTTTCAGACGGAGGTTGGAAAACTGGTGTACAACAATGCCCCAAAGATTCTAGATATTGTGGACAACGCGTCAAAGGACATGAAATGCGAGTGCAAGAACTTTGAATAAATAGGGATTTTGTATACTCATATACTACGCGTCTTTCACTGAAGAACAGTTGGATTTCGTCCCCGAGAAATATATTTTAGATAGGTGGAGGAAAGACTTGCCTAGGTAGCACCTGAAGGTCTCGGTTCCTTACTATAAATTGCTTGACAAGAGACCAGAGGAAAGCCAACAGATTGCGAATATACATGCAGCTTCAGATAAAAGTTCAAGGATTGCAATGAATGACGCAGAGTTGTATGCGAAGGTGATGGCGACACTAGATACACTCAAAATTCAGATCAAGAATCTGGCATGGGAAAAGCATGGTATATAATTTCACACGATGGACAACATCGGCAAGGTCTATGGGAGGCGAAAGCCTCGTCGAAATGAAAACAATGATTCTACTAGCGCCAATCCAGCGGAGAGTACTTGCAACGTGGTGAAGGACCCAGTAGACCAGAGGGGCAAAGGTAGAGCATTGACAAGGAGGTTAGGGTTTGGAAGGGATAGTGCTCGTGGTCAACAAGGGAAGAGAAGGAACACCAATTCAGTTACTGGAGGAGATCAGCCATCGCAGAGTATGCAAACAAGTTCGGTGAACCATCATCAAATTAACCTCAGTCCCCATCCGAATCTAGTATATCCATAGGTATGTTATTTTGTTTCAAAATTTTTATCTTCATTATTTCCTCATACATTTTCTCTCGATTGACAATTCTTCTCACTATTGAAAATTAGATGCTACCACCATATGCCTTTGATCAATATAGACGGGTTAATCCACCACTACATATTACTGAGGTAAATATCGAGGTGTACTTTTATTTTCGTCAAACCATCACTTGAAATTAACAATGTCAACATTCACCGGTTAGGGAATTAATGTGTCGATATCCTTCTAATATGCAGCAGGCGCCAACAGACTCCCTCTTCAAACCATTCACCAGACATCCCGGATTTTAAGTGTGTGTTGTTCAACATCCAATATAATGTTATGCCTTGTTCTCTCTTTGCGACTTTGATCGAATGGACATGCATTTTGTGTGGTTTATATAATGTCATGCGTTGTTCGACTTTAAATTCACTTTGTTACAATGTTTTGTTCTGTTTGTTATATATTTTTGGATCAATTTTATGTAAATACCAAGTTGCCTAAGACCAAGTTTATCCACAGTGGTTTTTAGTGGATTGGTCACACTCCTATCAATACACTAGACCATTCCGAGTTCGACCAAGGGTTTTTTTTTTGCAATCAGTGAAGAATTCGGAAAAAAATAAAATGAAAGAAAGAAAGAAAAATAGTGCAAAAAAATTGGGGAATTTCCCACCCCAAGATTCGAACTCGGGTTGTTGTAGTGTATTGATAGGAGAGTGACCATGGGGGCGCCTGATCCCCGTCCTCACCAATCCAACTAAAAATTATGTCATAAAAAATAAAAAGAAAGAAAGAAAGAAAGAAAAATAAGGCAAAAAGGGGGAATTTCCCACCCCATGATTTGAACTCGGGTTATTGTAGTGTATTAATAAGAGAGTGACCGTGGGGGCGTCTGATCCTCGTGTTAACCAATCCAACTAAAAATTGTATGTCATAAAAAAAAACAAAAGACTTCTTATATTTTTTCCGCTTTCTTCACTCAAAAAAAGTCTTCTTATAGTCCCCCATTTTTCTTTCATCCTTTCTTTCTTTCACTCATCTTATTTTTTCCTTGAATTTTATTTTTCCTGCATTCTTCACTCATTGCAAAAATATTTAAAATCATGTCATATATATTGATTGCATAAGTCATTGTAAACACCAAGATAAGTCTCATTGTAAAAAAAATACCATTGCATATAAAAAATTCTTTCATTCATTTTATTTTATCCACATTCTTCACTATTCATTGCATAAACAAAATTTCGTGATTTAGTCATTGCCAAATACATTTACTTTTATATTTTTATGCCCTAAAACACCTATATAATACGGAGTATATAAATATGATTGCATAAACATAGGTTTAACTAATGAATGAAATACTCAAATTATCTTTGGGTATTTCGTTTTAAGTAAATATTCCATCCGTTAATTAAAACTTGACGTTTTACTATTCACGCATGTTTTTTGAGGTGTTAAAAACTATGTAAAATATTAACTATTTAACATATTTTTTAAATAATTTCGTACTTGTTACTATTAATTATGAATTTATAAAAACAAATTTAAAAAAATGTTAATATTTCATATAGTTTTTATCATTCTAAAAAAGTGTGCATGAATAGTAAACGACAAGTTTTAATTAACAGAGGGAGTATAATTTTCATAATAAAAGTTATTTTATTTTGAATGTAGAAAGTTTTTACAAAAAATTGAATATATATAAAGTTTTATAACTAGTTTTGAGATATTTCATTTTTATCTATGTGCACTTATAATAAAGGAATTAGTTTTTAAGTTATATTATTTTAAGACAAAGTTGTATATTTTTCTTTAAAATAAAGAGAAGGATTTACAATTATAGCTTATTTTAATGTACGTAAAGTATTAATATTGCGTTTTAGAAAAATATTGTTACATAAAGTAAAATGTATTTAATTAAACCTTTTGTTTTATTACTATTATTTAAATTGTGGGATTTTAATAAAAATATTCGGATAGACATAAATATGTATATTTATAAATTGGTAAAAGGTTGAACCGGGGTTTTTTTCGTTTCAGGTGAACCGAACCATGAAATAAAGAAAAAAATGATGAACCGGGTGGAGTGAACCCTCCTCTTCCTCCCGCCCGTCGACCTACTGTTGAACAAGGGTGGATTTTGCCTCCCTCAAATCTCGCCCAAATCTCAGCGTTTTTACTTCTAAACCGTTTCCCACGTGCTACTCTATCTATATCTTTAACCAATTTGTAATTTCGAATTCAAACAACCACAAACGAGCTCTAATTTCGAAATTTTATCAAATCCGCCCAGAATAGGATAGAGTTTATCAAATTCATCAATTATATATCTTTCAGGGAGATTTATAGTTATCCTTATGCACTCAATCTGATCCAATTCGGCCTCGTGCGACCTCGACTATAAATACAAGGGTTTGGGGTTCGTCGAAATTCATCCAGTAGAGAATGAGTTCCAGCTTCTAATCCATCCCATTACATGCTAAACACATATAGCAACAATTTCCTTCACAAAATTTTCACAAAAATATACCGAATTCAAAACCCAAATTTTTTTAACCTACCTCGCCGGAGTACCTCGTTCGACACGATCCGCCGCTGCCAGAGCCGTCAGGACCACCATGGAGGAACGCCTCTTCGCCAAGAATCTATAGCCACTGGTCTCGTGTCATTCCGAGCACTATCGAAGCCTCTACATCCTGCCGAAGTACCGCCAGAAGCTCGCCGGAAAGAAGCTGTTGGATTTGCTGTCGGGCTGAGGTAGGGGATAGGTTAATTACATAAAACCTCCCATACTTTCAGAATTTGTAAAATATACCTCTGTTTTAGTTTTTAAAATTCCAGAAATTACACCACAGTTTTAGATGTTGTTCTAACTCGCGTAATCTCCTTAATCCGCAGCGTTATCATCAAATCCTAGTCCGTCCTCAATGAGCCAAGATACCAAAGAAGATCGTAGTGGTATTATTTTTGACTTTCTAATTAATTCGATTTTTATTCGAATTAAATAAGTCGATTCCGTGCTTTCAAGTCCATAGTTGGTATCGAAATCCAACAAGACGAATCAGGCAAGTGACTCTCCGAGCTTTTCCGCTCATTTCGGTGCCTTCGTGTCTTGTTGTTTTATTTTCTTGATTTCTTGCCAAATTAATTGAAATAAATTACAATTCATCTGTTTGTGTAATTTATTTGACATTCCACTTGAATTTGACAAGTATAATTAGGTGACCTTAATATAAAATAATAACATAATTACCCACCATTTATTTAAAGCATGATTTATCCTTGTTCTTTCATTCTAATTGGTTAGGTATGGAATATGCCCTTTTTCTTTGATGTTCCATCCTTTAGTTTATTTGATTTCATTTCGTTTGGCATCCATGTTACTTATAAATAACATGAGTTATTATTATGTTCCGTGATCACCTAGGATGTTTTAAATAAATGGTTAACAACGTGAGGATTTTGTATTACGATTAGAACTCAATTGATTAAAGATCAATCAAAGTAAAACATATCAATCAACATAAAGTAATGCGAACCGTAAGGTGTAAAGTCAAGTGAAAGTGGTGTTGTAGAGTCAGATCGGGGTCGTTATTCCTCGGTCTAAATGTTTCATGTAACTTACACACTTCCTGATGAGGTGTGTTACACAACCAAAGCGGTTGTAGGTCATATCCACTATGTCACGGTGGGACCGGTGTTTGTCAGTAAGAAGCGATTTGTGTGAAGTTATATAAAAGACGTAAAATGCATTTCAGGTAAGTATGTGAGTGAAGATTAATACTCCCTCTGTTAATTAAAACTTGTCGTTTATAACGGCCCGAGATTATGATTCCCGAGTTACGTTTCGAGGGATAAAACCCCTCGTTAGGATCTTGCGCCCCGAGTACAGGTTGAAAGTTTGAAATCAAGGATTTGTAGTTTAAAGCGGGATTTCGCACCCAAATCCGGAAGGTCTGCTGGAGACCCCGGGGTAACCCCTGTACCTGTCCTAAGTCTACAAAGCGGAAAATCTTTTATCATGCCAATGACATAAATTCTGAAACGGTAAAGATCGATCAAAGTAAAACATATCAATCAATATAAAGTAATGCGAACCGTAAGGTGTAAAGTCAAGTGAAAGTGGTGTTGTAGAGTCAGATCGGGGTCGTTATTCCTCGGTCTAAATGTTTCATGTAACTTACACACTTCCTGATGAGGTGTGTTACACAACCAAAGCGGTTTTAGGTCATATCCACTATGTCACGGTGGGACCGGTGTTTGTCAGTAAGAAGCGATTTGTGTGAAGTTATATAAAAGACGTAAAATGCATTTCAGGTAAGTATGTGAGTGAAGATTAATACTCCCTCTGTTAATTAAAACTTGTCATTTGTAACGGCCCGAGATTATGATTCCCGAGTTACGTTTCGAGGGATAAAACCCCTCGTTAGGATCTTGCGCCCCGAGTACAGGTTGAAAGTTTGAAATCAAGGATTTGTAGTTTAAAGCGGGATTTCACACCCAAATCCGGAAGGTCTGCTGGTGACCCCGGGGTAACCCCTGTACCTGTCCTAAGTCTATAAAGCGGAAAATCTTTTATCATGCCAATGACATAAATTCTGAAACGATATAACCAGTGTCGCGGCATAGCCGGGTCAAAACAGAGTATAAGTAGGAAGAAATCCCAAAAGTATGAATCTGGTGAAGTCAGGGTTCAAACACTCACTCTCCTCCATATGAATGGACCCCGTCAAAACAGCACAGAATCAAGCAGTGGATCGGTACCTGAAACTATACCACAAAGTCAGGCCAAGAGTTCGCCTGCGGGTCCTCTGACCACGCTGAGGACATATAATACGCCTATACCTAGAATAAAGGATGCCTTCATGCAGTACTGGAATATTGACCACACTATCACTATCATGCTCCTAATTCATATATGCAGAATATGAAGTAAGGCCTTAACAACAAATACCAAGTGGTATATCCCTCTTCTACCACCACCCCCCTTCCAAATAGGGTGGAGACTGGCCAGTTCGATGCTATAGCATATCACATCTTATCATCATATCGTATCTCATGCTCATCTCGTATCTCATGATATATATATATATATATATATATATATATATATATATTATATATATATATATATGACTCAAGGAGGACAACGCCCGATGAAGCTGGGCTGCCCTATGACCCTAACAACGACACTAGGACTCATAGATAACGGTCGTTCTGTATTCAAACACATACAGAATAAGAATGCTCATTCATAAGTGCAAGTCCTAAGCATGATACTACATGACATGCTTTTATGCATATGCAACACCTACATACTATATGACACATCAGGCAGGAGGCCCTGGTTACTGAGTAAGCCCCGGAGGACTTACCTGGAGAGGCGCAGAATCCAAACAATAATCAGCAATGGCAAGCAATCCAACAGATCAAAGATCACCTAGTAATTCCATAAATAACATGATCAGTCTAAGTCTAATTTACGCAAGGCATACAAGTCACATATGAACATATAAGATACACATAAATGTGATAACTCGACTGTCTTATCATTATTAACATTATCATCTCATCTTCAGTTCTCATCTCGTCTCATCATAACTTGTCAACTCACCAGTTTAAAAATAACCTCCATATATATATATACATATATATATATATATATATATATATATATATATATATATATATATATATATATATATATATATATATATATATATATATATATATATATATATATATATATATCATACTTAGCCAGTTCGCATATTATCATATCATACTCATCATTTTCATAAGTATATATATTGTTACCATCATAATATCTAACATTTAATCTCGTCTAATAATCACCACAATATCATGCTATTAGTCAATTCAATCATACTGTCAATCAAACGATCGAATTATCATGCTAGTTATTCACCGAACAAGTATAATTTTCAGGTTAGTTCCAAAACCTTTTCGAATTCTGATTCAACCAGTTAAGAATTCCGACCGTGGAAATACTTGCTAAAATCCTTTTTCAATTTATTATTTTAATCACTTTTCACTTTGAAATTCTGTTCCAATTCCTTTTTAAATCTCCAAAATAATATTTTATTTTTAAATCCTCGAATAATATTATAGTATTTTAAATATCGTAACCAATTATATAAATAACCCGAACCAAACCGATTTTATATAATATAATAATATAATATATATATATATATTGAAGTGGGGCCCACGGGCCATCTTCTTCATCGTTTCAAACCGGAGTTCTCCCGCCAAGCCGAGCTCCATGTCGCCAGTCTCGTCGCTCGCCTCGACGCCGCCGGTGCTCAGCTCCTCAGGTCCGCCTCGTCTCCTCGTTTCTCCAGGTGCTCGCTCAGGCCCGGACCCTCGCAGCTCACTCGCACTCCCGCTCTCGCTCCTAAGTATAGCATAATTATAGGTCACATCTCGAGATAATCTGTCTATAACTACCAAACATATCAGGGCACGACCACTACTCAACATCTCTCGCACTCGACGTCGCTCTCACGCTCGAGCTCGCCGGAGGTCGACGAAGCTCTCGAGCCTCACCCGACCCTCGCACACAGCCCTCACTCACCTCACACATCCTCGACCTGACCCCGAAGCACGAAACGATTCGAAATGGCTAACGGAAATAAAGGAACGAAGCTCACCGAGGTGGATTTTTCGCGACATTGGAGCTCTCGATCGGAGTTCTGAGCTTTGTCGGTGGCTCGTGATGGCTTGTCGGACCTACACCGGATGTGGGTGAGTGTGATGGCGAAGACCGCAAGCGATTTCGATCAAAAACGAAGGAGAATGACTTACTGAAAGTTAGCTTCGCGATCGATCGAAGATTAGAAAGGTATGGGCTGCGGTGGCTCTGTGGCGGCTCTGGTGGTGTCCGTTGTTGCTGTTGGTGGCTCTGAGGGATGCCGCGGTTGCTGCTGGTGTAGCTTGTAGCTCGGCGTCGACTTGCTAGGCTTGATTTCGGAAAACAGAGGTACAAGGTGCGGTGACGGTGGTCTGGTGAAGGTGACGATGATGGTGATGGTGATGGAGATGAAATGGTGAAGGTGAAGAGGGGATGGTGAGGATAAAGGTGTCGATGATGGTGATGAATGAGGATGGAGGGGATGAATGACAGTGATGAATGAGGAGACGGTGAAGGTGATGGGAGCAGTTGAAGGGGATGGCGGGGTCATGAACCGAAATGGTGAGGGTGACGGGAGTGGGTGGTTGCGTGTGGAAACTGGTTAACCAAATACCCGGAAATAAATCCCGAATACGCGAATTTCGAATCCCGCAAAATTTGTTTTCGAGTGTTAGTTTTCCCGAATCCCACTTTCTCGATCAATTAGATTTTTAAAACTTAAGGATATCTTCATCTGAATTTATTTTAAATTTTCGAGGCGAAAAGACGGAATCGTTCGTCAAATATTTAAATTCAGGTCGGAATCTGTTAAACGATCTTTAAATCCTATTTAATTAAATTTTAAATTTCCTTTTTCTGAAAAATTAGGATTCAAAATCCGAGCCTTTACATCGTTTACTATTCATGCACGCTTTTTTAGAATGATAAAAACTATATGAAATATTAACTTTTTTTAAAATTTGTTTTTATAAATTCATACTTAATAGTAACAAGTATGAAATTATTAAAAAAATATATTAAAAAAGTTAATATTTTATATAGTTTTTAACACCTCAAAAAGCATGCATGAATAGTAAAACGTCAAGTTTTAATTAACGGAGGGAGTATATAATTAACATATGCGTGGTTTGAACAAGGTATTGGAGGACACAATATCAACCCTTAATTGACTGTCTAGACCACGGTTTAAAACTTTTCGGAAGAGTCCTGCTCTCTGGGTCAATTCTGGGCCAAATCGAGTACCTTTTAAGTCAATACTCCCTCCGTTCGACAAAACTTGTCATTTTAGGGTGTTATTTTTGTTCAAAAAAACTTGTCATTTAGGTATTTTGCCCTTCACTTTACAAAAATGCCCTTGATATAATTGATGGTTTGTTTGTTGTAGTTTTCGATAAAGTAAAAAAGGAGGGTAATGATTGAGGGTAAATTAGTACATTTGTTAATTGCCTTAAAACTTGTGAAAGAAGCTAAAATGACAAGTTTTGCCGAACGGAGGGAGTATAGTTTAGATCGTATAATAATGCATTAAACGTGTAAAGTGTGTAAAAGTGTGTTTAAGTTATTCAACATGAGGAAGTGAGTGAACTAATGTTTTAAAAAGTGTTTTTACGATGATTACAATTAGCCTTGTATCATATTCCATTCGTACTCGAAGTATGGTTCCTAAGAGTGCTTGTCGCTCACATCTGTTCTTACTCAATCCTTCGGGGTTATCCGTGTCTCAGAGTTGTGTTTTAAATTGTTAAGCCTCCACATAAATATTCTCAATAATCGCATTTGGGTTTAGATTCAAACCGTATTATGGTCAATGAGTCTGAATTTAGAGAAGTCCCTGTTTTCGAGCCGTCATTTGCTAGTTCTTACGAAATACGAACTAATCGTCCTATTGTTTTTGGACGGCAGGTTTAGGTCGAGTCTCAGAAGAGAAGACGAAGAGAATTTGAGAAGAGATTTAAGTTATTATTATTATTATTATTATTTTATTGTATTTAAATCTTGAAATATAATGTATAAGAGTTTATTATTTTATTTTATTTAAAAGTCTTCCACTGTATCGTTCTCAATTTGTAATTAAATCCTCGATTTTAAAGGAGAATTTAATAAAGATTTATTTTTATACTTCAAGACTTCCACTATTTAATTGTATTTTATTTATGTCATTTATCTGTCATCATCTTGTTTGTGGGAGTATGGTTGCATGTCCCTATAAGCCTAAGGTGATTACAAAGACATTAAAGTCCGAGTAATCACTGGTGCTGTGGCATTCCCTTGGGTTGTAAAAGGGGTGTTACAATGAAGAGAAAGTTGCTCACAAAAAAAAACTAATGAAGAGAAAGTTATAATAATAGCAAACTGTATAAACTTGAAAGTTTCAATTTCATTAGGGTTCATAGAAAAAAAAAACATAAGCATATGGGAGGGTGTCTCTCCTTTGCAACACAAAAAAAAACATAAGCATATGGGAGGGTGTCTCTCCCTTGATTGAAACTGGAAATTAGGAAACGGAAATAGATAGAATGTTGGGAGGTTGTCTCTCCCGGGAATTGGAAAACATGGAGCCTAATCGTCTAGGTTAATAAGCTCCTTCTGGGTGCTTCCCCCTCCCCTCCATCGAGAACCATCTTGGACAGTGGGGACTTCTAGATCCTTTTGAGCCCCGGTGCGGATAGAGGTAGTCCTCGCCGACGGGACATCAGACGCCAGCGCCGCCTTCAGAACGGGACTCGTCACTATGGCTTCGGATGGGTCTCGTTGCGCTTCACGATTGAACATCCAAAGTATGTCCACCAATGGGACATCAGATGCCAGTGTAGCCTTCAGAACGGGGCCATAGCCCGCGTTGACCAGCCTCCTCAGTAACACCAGTACTTCAAACTCCAAGTTTTTTACTTTTGCGACAATGCTCTCGTTATACCGTCATACCATTGGCTGATATTTGAGTTACATGTGTATGAGGAGGGGTTCTCGCAGGAGATGAGGTAGGGGTTTTGGGGTATCTAGGTGTTTTCGGGGTCCTTACCATTGAGTTGGCTTGTTGAGAGTTTACGAAATCAAAGAGTATGAGCGAGAGAGTTTGAGAGAGAATGGGAGAAATTAGAGTGTGGGGAAGATATACCTGTTCACTCATCCCTTTATATAGGCTCATTTTGGTGATAGTTTTAAGGGCGATTAGGGTTTAGGGAAATCGGCCGGAGGAGTAATTAAGAAGGGAAGAGCCGCGCACGAGTTTTCCTAAGCGCCTCCCCGGGGGCATCAGTCGCCATTGATGATCATGGGTTGGGGGAAAGCGTGCTCAATTTTAGTTTTCCTAAGCGTCATATTCTAATTTCCTTCATACGTTAATCTTATGTAAATACAAGATAATTCTCATAATTAATCTATAGTGATTAAACTTTTTTTAATCATGTTACATTGGTCTTATGTAAATACAAGACAAGTGTCATAAGTTATATTGATTATACTTTTTTTAATCATGTTATATTGATTTTTTTTGTAGAGATGTTATATTGATTATATATATGTAACAAATTGATCTTATGTAAATATAAGATAAGTCACGTAAGTTTTTTGTGTCATTTAAAACTTACTTTTCTTACTTCCCTAGGTTACCAAGGGGATCAGACGCCCCACGGTTAGACTCCTATCAATATAACATATCAACCCGTGTTCTAATCCTGCAAGAGGGGTGGGTCCAATTTTTTTGACCTATTTTTCTTTCATTCATTTTAATTTTTCCACATTCTTCAATATTCATATTTAAAAAAAAAAACATGCTCCTGATTTTGTCAGTGTATAATTAACAATATTTTTAATCATTTCATATTGATTATATATATATATTCAAATCGTTCTTATGCAAATACAAGATAAGTATCATAAGTTCTTTGTGTCATTTAAAAGTTATTTATCTAGATTACCACACTCCTATCAACACAGGACCATCAACACACTATATCAACCCGTGTTTGAATCACATTCTTCACTATTTATTTAATTATTTCATATCATACTATTTAATTATGATTGCATAAACATATGTAAATTGGTTTTGATATCATTGTTATCCGATTTTATGTCAATTTTGCACCAGGTTGTGATTAAAATTACTAGTAGCATAGGTTTTGATATCATTGTTATCCGATTTTATGTCAATTTTGCACTAGTTTTTGAAAATTACTAATAGCATAGGTTTTAACTAAGTAAGAGAAAGATGTAACATAATAACCAAATTAGGGTTTATAGAAATAGAAATTAACTAGGGTACTTATCTCCCTTAACAAAGAAAATTCAACATAAGCATATGGGAGGGTGTCTCTCACTAAATTGAAAAATGGAAATAAGGAAACCGAAATAGGATTATGGGAGGTTGTCTCTCCCGGGAATTTGAAAACATTGAGCCTAATCTTCTAGATTGATGACCACCTCTGGCGCAGTGCTTCCTCCCTCCCCTCCGTTGGCGACCATTTTGTCTGTTGGGGAGTTCTCAAGAGTGAGTTGCTTTTGAATCCCGTTGCGAATATGGGTTATCCTCGCCATGCCTTCGGATGGGACTCGTAGCGCTTCATGATTGAACATCCAAAGTATGTCCACCAATGGGACATCAGCCGCCAGTGTTGCCTTCACAACGGGGCCATAGCCCGTGTTAATCAGCCTCCTCAGTAACGCCAATACTTCAAACTCCAAGCTTATATACTTACCGACGATGCTCGCGTTGTAAAACGCCATTCCACCGGCTGTTATTGGAGTTGTTTGTTTACGAGGTGGGGAGTTGGCATGAGATGAGGTAGGAGTTTTGGGGGTTCTAGGTGTTTTCGGGGTCCTTTCCATTGAGTTGGCTTGTGGAGAGTTTTCGAAATCGAAGAGTATGAGCGGGAGAGTTCGAGAGAGAAGGGGAGAATTTAGAGTGTGGAGAAAATATAATTGTTCACCCATCCCTTTATATAGGGCAATTAGGGTTTGGAAAAATTAGGGTTTGGGGAAATCGGTCGGCCGGAGGAATCCATGGATAGCTGTGGGAGCGGGAGCGGGAGTAATTATGAAGAGGGGAATCGCGCGCGCCGCGTGGCGCGAGTTTTCCTAAGCGGGGGCATGTTTCCGTCTCCATTGATGGTCATTAGTAAGGGAAAAGTGTGCCATTGATGACCTTACATCTCCTTGCAATTTCCCCAAGCGTCCTCACATCTTTCCTTAGTTTTTTTTGATAATTTCCCTAATAGTTGATAAAATTATATTTTTGTATATTAATATACCACATTTTATATAGTTTATAGTCATGTCATATTAATTAATTAAATATATAGTCATGTCATATTGATTAATCATATATATAGTACTCCGTATATATAAGACATGAATTTTATGTAAATAAAAGACAAGTCTCATATTTTTTTTATGTCAATAACACTTTATCCAATTTCGTTTTATATATATAATCATCCATAAAAATTAAATAATAAATTTAACGGTATAATTTTATTAAATAATCAATTCGTTTATACCTATAAAAATTAAATAATAAATTTTATTATCTAAGATTTATCTTTTGGTTTATTTTAGAATCGTACATAGAATTAGAAGAATTGATATTAATTATAATTTTTTAATTCAAAAAAAATTTAAGTAAATATAACATATTGATTTTATAATCATATCATATTTATTTTATAATCATATTGATTTTATAATCATATCATATTCATTATATATATATATTATATACATATATATAACATGAAATTTAAGTAAATATAACATAAGTCTTTTGATTAATTAACAATATTTATAATTATATAAATAACTCGTGATATTTATTATTTATGGTAATGCAAGATTAGCCTTTGATTTTTTTTTTTGTCATTTAAATTTTAGTGGGAAGAGTCTCCACGGGGATCAGACGCCCCCTTGGTCACACTCCTATCATTATGCTACATCAATCCGAGTTTGAATCAATCCGATTTCGAATCCTTCCAGAGGTGAGAAACCCCCTTTTTTCATTCTTTCTTTCAACCCCCTTTTTTTGCTCCATTTTTTCATTCTTTCTTTCAAGCCTAATAGTAATATTCATTGGAAAAAAATGATTACTTTTATCATATTTGATCATAAAATGTTTTGATGACTTACAAGTTACACCACATTTATATTACACAATATATACCACATTTTCAAAACATGATTTCTCCAATAAACAAAGAGTTAATAAGTAATTGAACAACAAGAAACATGACATATAAATATATACATCCATTACTTAACAAAATTAACCATAAGATAATATATAAGTCATGAAAATATCACAAGTAGCATAGTTCGATCACAACCATAACCCCATTTTTTCATTATTTCTTTCAACCCCTTTTTTGCTCCATTTTTCATTCTTTCTTTCAAGCCTACTAGTAATATTCATTGCAAAAAAAAAATTGATTACTTATATCATATTGATCATAAAATGTTTTGATGACTTACAAGTTACAAAACATTTTATATTACACAATATATACCACATTTTGAAAACATGATTTCTCCAATAAACAAAGACTTAATAAGTAATTGAACAACAAGAAATATGACATATAAATATATACATCCATTACTTAACAAAATTAACCATAAGATAATATATAAGTCACGAAAATATCACAAGTAGCATAGTTCGATCACAACCATAAGTCCCGGTAGTAGCATGAAATACACAAGCGACAATGAACAAACAAAAAGATCATAAGTCCCGATAAAATCTAGTACGACTACATAACGGAATCGTCAACCCATCCGGGATGCATCCAGTCTTTGTGACGAAGTAGGAGGGTTGTGTTGAGCCATCCTTCTTTATCGAACAAGTCATACTGAACTTGGTAGGCTTCTCCTATTTTCAAACGCTTGCAGGCATGTCCGTGCCACCACAAGTCGCCAATCCAAGCATCAACTTATCCATAACCGTCTGTGGGTCCCACTGTAATGTAAGGCGGATCAAGACGGAGCTTGCAGTGGTGCACGACCTCCTGCAATGATGCTCTCCCACTGTCCTACCAACAATGTTTCAAACTCCACCCTAGCGTATGACCCTCCCTTGAACGACATAATATGTGTTGGTTGGTAAGTTCCAACTAACCCATCCTCCGTAACCATCACCTCAACCCTATCACCAACGGTATAGTGTGCCATAATGTACTCCACACACGCTACATATAATGATACACAAACAACGAATCGATCAACAATTAATCGAAAAATAAATTTATAGAACATCTTCCACACACTTACCGTGTAGTTGAGGAAGGTGCCATCGGTTAAGTTGCCACCGATTGACTATCCAATCGTTGTGCACACGCAGTTGATGATGGTAGAGCACATCCTCTCTGCCATCAATTAAACCGAAAATGACATAGACTTCACGATTGCCGCCCCGAACACGTCCGTGCCACCACCCACCGTCTTTGCGTACGTTGACCTGTTCCCCAACATGGTATCGTCGAGGAGCTATAACCGGAGGAAGTGGTCTCACCTTGCATACAGGCAGCTTCTCCAAGAGAATCCCGCCCAATGGTGCTAATTTGTCGTTGTATTCCACCTTCAAGTATAAGTCTCCATGTAAATTGGAAATCACCCCTTCATAGAAAGAGCCAAGCATCTCCTCTGTTCCAATTACTTAAATGGGTTGGCCAAAGTAAAACTCGAACCTTGACATGGCGCCCGACCGGGGAGACTGTTCTATGCAAAAACGATCAAAGGAGGGAGGAAGGTTGAAGAGAGAATGGAGGCGAGACAGCCGATCGAAGATGGAGTAACTTCAATGGAGTGGCGGAGAGCCGAAGAGGGAGAAGAGATTAAGGGAGTGGAATCCAGCTGGCATTAGGTAGGGTTGCAATTAATTAGGGTTGTTTTTACCATAAATGGGTAGGTGGGGTGGGGGTTAAATGGCTGACCCAAGAGAGATGAATAAGATTAACATTTTTTAAAACAATTGTTAAATGGTTAATGGACTTTAATTAACATATTTTTGTAACATATAAGAATTAATAAATGGTTAGGCATACTATGTTATAAATAACTAATTTTATATATTTATATAATTTTCTCATGAAAAAAACATATTTAAAAAAAATTAAAATGATTATCATCAAATAATCATTTTTTCAATTTTAATATTTTTCAAAATATCTTTTTTCATGAGAAAATTATATAAATATATATGATTGGTGATTTATGGGAAAGGAATATAATTTTTTTTAAAAAAAATACCATAAATATCTAACCTTATTATTTTTGTGTCACACCTATGTAAGGGTGTATTTTTTTTTTCCATAAATGCCTATTTGCAATTATGTATCAATATTGATATATATTATTTCAACGATGAAATATTTTATATCATATAAGCCAATTGAAGAATCTAGTAGATCGACATATAAGATTAATATTTTTAAAAACAATTATTCAAAAAATACTAGCAATCATTCAAAAAATACTAGAATAACTTACATATCGATCGTTTCGAATTGTTTCGTAACATTGTTAATAAACCCTAAACCATAAACTATAAAAGCTCGGAGTTTAAAAATCCTAAATTTTGGAAAAAAAATTTAAAAATTAAAATTAAAATGAATTTAATCGGATGTTAAAAAAAACCTCGTTTTAATTTAATAAAGCAAACTCGAACTATTAAAACGAATTTCGGCCCAATCTTGAACCTTTTGATAATCGATTCCGTCCTTTCGTCTCGTGATTTGAAAAATTCCTTCGGATAATGACATTCTTTCAGTTATAAAATCGAATTGACCGAGAGAGTGAGATTCCGAAAACCAATCGTCAGAAATTCAAATTTCTGACCCGGGACCACGATTTTTGTCCTCTTTCACCTATTCTTATCCGAATCCCTACAATTGGCCCCACTTTAACCAATTTCAACCTCAAAATCATCTCCCCCTCTTTTGGCAATTCTTGTCCCCTCCTTCCCTCTCTCTCTTCTTTGATTCCCCCCTTCTATGGAAACAAACAACACATGCCTACCTCACTTTCCCTTTTCAAAGTCAGAACTTCAACCCCACCCTCACCACATTTCATTTTCAACACACCCTCTTCTCCCCGTTTGGAGAGCTCAGGAACTTCCTCCTCCTTATTCCTCACCGTCAGCCCACACCTCACCACCCGTCCACCACTCTTCCGCCACCACAGCCATCGCCACCACCATTCCCTCTGTCGCCACTAGCAACCACCATCACCTCCGTTCCAGCCACCTCCCCTTCCTCTCATTCTCATTCAATCAGAGGCCTGAAGCTTCCCTTTTTCCTTTGAAACGATCCAGTCGCGCCCTTCAACAGTTTCAAGTTTTACCTAAATATGAGTTAGTCCTATGCAAAAAACACACTCACACACACACAAATTACACTTGCAAATGAAGAAATTGCCGACCCATTAAAAATCTGCCAATCTTTTCTAAAACCGACCCACATTTTAAATTTGTCCTCTATTTTGTTAAGCCGGCCCATAAATTTGATTAAAATGTTTGCTAGAGAAATTGAAATCTCAATCCCAAACACATGGAGTAACAATAGATAAAAAGTGTTGGAAGAGTAATAATTAATCAACAAAAAAAGTGCTGGAAGAGTAACAAAGTTGGAAGAGTAACAAATTATCAAAGTATCCAAACATTATTTTCGGCCAAACATGCCATCGGTACATTACAAACCTGGAAATAAAGAAGCGGAAGTTCATACACTTCATGTGGACGTAGTGTCATCAATCCGTCCAACATGGCTCTCTCCAGTGGACACTTCATATGCGTTCAATTGATACTGATCTTCATACGCATTTTGTTCACTGAATAAGGCATTGCAAAGGTCCACGATCTCTCCCGTCATACCACCATTCTTAATCAACTTGTATGATGGCCCTTTTTTTACAGTGGGCAAAAATTAGGCAGATCCTACAGACGTAGGATACCACCATGATCATCCATGCAGATGATGTTACAAAGAAAAGATCCCTACAGGTAGGGAGATTATAAATCGTCATAGTACTTTTAGACTTAGCTATAAAATCAGCAGCCTTGTTTGCTTTGTAGCCCTTGCTACAAAAATATTTTGCAAGAAATGGCACTTAAATTGTTCAAAATGTATGTGAGTTAATACATGTATGATTGAACTCCATTTCATGTACAACTAAAAGTATGTGAGTTAATCTCATACTATAGATAAAAAAGGGCTTCACATACTTGATATTTACAAAATTGTACAACTAAATTGTTCAAAATGCATGTGAGTTAATACATGTACGTTGAAACCACTAACCTTGGACTCCCACCACCATTCGGGTGCATTAACCTCACAGTTGTGGAGTTTGACATTGACTACTGGGTCATGAACAAGAGAGAGCCACACCGCGTAATCTTCCCAAATGGTCTCGAACTTGTGTCGTATGATCATTGGAGTAGCTATTATCCTATGTTTGTAACGAACTTGTTCTTGGATGACATCCCAGTCGATGGAAGTGGTGTTTCCAGCGTTGCTTCTGTTGACGGCGCATAGCTCCAACAAATCCTTCGTTTCTTTGGTCGTCTAAGTGCTCCATGGGTAAGTCATTACCTTGAATGCCATCAGTGGTTGAATTGGGGGTTGATTGAAGAAGATGAGGGAGATGTTGCCCATGTAGGAGGCTCCAACAATCCCCCCCTGAAGACGTGATGCAGCTGGCCTGCTGCAGGAGGGAGATTCCACCCGTTAACCTGATGCTAGCCTCCCTTTGAAGAGTGAAGACGTACGTGGTGCTGGCTGGCAGTGCAGGGAGGAGACTGGAGAGTTGAGAGGTCTCATCGGTCAGGGCCTAATTAATTGGGTAAAATTGTGAAAGCTTGTAGCTAATAGGTTTAATCACATGTGTATATTAGGTATACCATACAATACATGTTTTTTTATAATGATAATAATTTTTAATATCAAACATGATATATATATATATATATATTAAATATGATCACAACTAAGATATACCATATATGTTAAAAATATTCTCATGTATAGGGTTCTTTGCATATTTACATGTATAGATACTAGATCTTAATTAAAAACATAGTATACGATTTTATATATAAAAAACATATTATATGGTTAGGGTATATACCCTAGGACAGGGGCAGAGCTAGGGGGATGCTTGGGGGTGCTCGAGCACCCCCCGGCCCGAAAAAAAATACAAATTTTTTTTTTACATATATTTAGTATTTTTAAGGTAATATAACATCTTTAAAGGATATTTGAAATAAGAGTGTTGTCTAGCTCAAGTGGCAAAGGAAGGAAGGAGAACCAAAAGGTCTTAGGTTCAAATCCCAAATGCTTCACTTTTTATTTCTTTTACTATTTCATTACTTCTTCTTCATTTCTATCTATATTTTTTGTTTCTATCAACTATTTCATTAAAAAAATGTCATATTTATGTTTTACTATATCATTAATTCTTTTTTATTTGTCTCTATATTTTTTTTGTTTCTATCGACTATTTCATTAAAAAAAATATCATATTTATATTTAAATAAAAAAATCACAATTTTAGTGTTTTTTCATTAAAAAAAAGTCATATTTATGTTTTACTATATCATTAAATATTCTTCTTGATTTCTCTCTGTATTTTTTTTGTTTTTATCAACTATTTCATTGAAAAAAATGTCATATTTATATTTAAATTAAAAAAATCACAATTTAGTGTTTTTCAATATTTTCTTACAAAAAATCTTCTTAATAAGTATACACCAAAAAAAAATATTTTACGAAATTTTTTTAGCACCCCCCGGAAATAAATCCTGGTTCCGCCACTGCCCTAGGTTGATATATACATGTAAATATCTTTTTGATCAGTTATACACATGTAAATATATATTAGGGTTATATACATTATCACATCTAGATATAGTTAATTAGTTATGTTAAAAATATTTACAATGGGTAATAACTATATATATACTATATATACTAGGTTGATAAAATTAAAACATTTATAATGTAATCACATTTTATTAATTAAGGTAGATTATAGTCATTAATTAGGGGTGTTATTAGGTAGATAGTCATTATAGTAGGTAATTACTATGCACTCATTAATCTCCCTCCTTAATGGCGCCCGAGTCCCACTATCATTACTTTTTGATTTTTTTATTTAAAAAATGGGTGGGTAATCTTACCTAGTGGGTAAGTGAAGTTTTGTCCGAGCGACTGTGGGAATAGGGAAGCTTTTATATTATGAGAAATTATAAAATTAGCCCGCTATTTTCGAACTGTAAGATTTTTCTCACAATAAATTATGAAATTCGACCCAACTAAATTTGTTTACATCAAAACTATAAAATATAAATTTCTAAAGAACATAAATATATTATAAAATCCAATAAAATAAAATCAATAGCTCAATAAATATTCTTGATAATATTCGAGAATTCAAGTTATAACGAGAAATATTTTTAACAAGAACCCAAAATCACATATAAAATATAATAAAGTGGACTAAAATGATCTTTTGTTACTTTTAAATGAATTATAAAGCTTGGTTATTACAAGAATATGGAAAAATCAATGAATGAATTGCAGAAATCAAATATTGTTCTTTCCCTTTGCCACTTTACTTTCATGGGCTCTACTTCTAAAAAAGCCTCAGATTCTATTGAGTGACAACGACACTGGATCAGGGTAATAGGTGTTCTACAACTGGAACTCTAAAAGCTCGGCTCCTCTTCTATGGCGACACTCCTCTCCATCCTTTGCCACTTGAAAATGAAACGAGGGATGAACTTCGCGTCCCAAGGATCTAGTTTTCGCCATAGATGAGGAGCACCAAGGGAAATACACTTACCCATTGCATCTTCGAAGAAAGGTTTATGAGAAACCTAAGTGTCACGGGGGATACTGTTGAGTGACAAGACATTGAATAAGGGTGACAAATGTTGTGCAATTGGAACTTTAGAAAGATGACTCATCTTCCGGGGTGACAATCTTCCTCATCCTTTTTTTATGAGATTTTGCAGCTTGAGGAAGAAAGTAAGTGACTCTCCCCTCCTCTCCTTTTATACGTTGCAAAATGGTGGCCAATCCCCCTATCACACCCATACATCTAGGGCTGTTATCTGAGCCGAACAGCTCGGGCTCGGCTCGGAAAAGCTCGAGCTCGGCTCGTTCGTAGAGGTAAAACAAGCCGAGCTTGAACATTGTTTTGGACTCGAACCGAGCTCGAGCCGAGCCTGAGCCGAGCCCGAGCCGAGCTTGAAAGCTCAATATATGAATTTATAATAATACCCCTAGGGTTATAAGGGTTGGAGGGTTTAGCGTTAGGCGTGCGTGAAAGGGCTTCTGTTCGTTGTTCTTTGGCCGCCGCCACTTCTCTTCTTCCCTTAGGGTTCGTTCAATCTCGCTCGGCTCGTCCTTCCTTCCCTCCGAGCTCAGGTGGCGCCGGTGAACAGCACCACCACCACGCAACTCAGGCGGCGCCGGCATCTCGCTGTTCGATTGTCTTCCTCAGTTGTTCCTCGACTCGGAATCGGACGCCTCAACTGATTTCAGGTCTTACCCTTATCTTCAGTGTGTTTGCTTGTTTTGCGTATTGAATGCCTTTTTCTTCCGAGACACCTGCTAATGATGTTTCCATGGTACAGGTGAGCTGGATTTATTTCTTTGGAGAACTTGTTGTTCTTTGCGAAGACCTTTCCTGTAAGATCCCAGGCCTCTATATTTGATATAAATGTGTTTTTGCCTTATTTTGGAACTCATAAGGTCTACTATACTAGATTTTGATGGTTATCCATCTTATATCCGTAATATTTTCCTCATTTACTTGATGGTATATTATGTGCTCTATTTGGGTTGCAGAAATCTTTCCAGCATCTACTAAATAAGCAGGGTGGAAAGCGAGCTACATGGGAGTATCCCTTTGCAGTTGCCGGTGAGCTCCCTCATTGTTATCTTCTTCTCCAAGCAGGCGCCAAGTAGCAGCACATAAGTTTTTTGCTGTCGGATTTGGTTCGGTTGAATTAGAATATTTAGTTTGAATGTGAAGTATATTATTTTGCTCGGTTGCTTCTCGTTGATCGTCTTTCCTCCCGCAACACCAGGTTCATCTTCCTCTTACTCCCTCCTTGTTCATCTTCCTCTTAGTCGCTTGATTTGAAAAGAATCCTTCGATTTCTCCAAACCTCGGGTAACCTTGCTTTGTTTTTGTAGTGGTGTTTGTGAAATTCACTCTGGATTTTGATGAACGGTTGATGAGGTACTAGTTTTATTGTGATTGTGTGCTTCAATTTTATTTTTGACTTGTCTAATTTTGCATTCTTCTATCTCTATTAACTACTATCACAGCCTCTGGTGTGGAGTTTGCTGCCAGAAGTTTTGTGTACATCCTTTGCAGTGATTTGCTTCTATATATTCAAATATTCCTGCTACTTGGAAAGATTGGGATGTTGTTGTTCTTTCTTTCCTTCAATTTTGAAGATTTGTACAGCTGAAAATGAAATTGAAGATTTGTACAGTTTGAAGTTCAAGTAGGTTCTTAAGTTGTTCATAACTATATTTTGAAGATCTTTTTTTGGTAGAATATTTTGAAGATTTGTAAAGCTTGAAGATTTGTACAGTTCAAGTATTCCTGTTATTTTAAATTTGTACAGCTTAAAATAAATTTGTAAAGCTTGAAATTTGATCCATTCCGCTTCTGCAAACCCGTATTTTTCAGCTACAAACCGAGCTCGAACGAGCTTGAACGAGCCCAACTGACGAGCTCAAACGAGCTTAGGCTCGTTCGTTCGGCTTGTTCGAGCCGAACAAGCCGAGCTCGAGTTTAAGGATGGGCTCGCGAGCCGAGCTTGAGCGCCAAAAAAAGCTTGAATAAATTTTGGGCTCGAGCTCGGCTTGGCTCGTTTTCCGTTCGAGCCAAGCTTGAACATGTCAAGCTCGGCTCGTTCGGCTCGAATATCACCCCTACATACATCCCTTTGTTCTTTGATGGGTGTCTTTTAAGTTTTTTAGCACCAAAAATCCCCCCCTCCCCATTAGGGCAGCTCACTTGCTCCCTCTTACATGCAACTGACTCTCCAAGTTACTTTTTTCATTTGCAGATATAGCCCCCCTCACAACATTGCTAATTTGATCGAAGCCGGATTTTTTTGCAAACCACCATAAAAACTAGGCTAGTTTTGCAAAACTGTCATTTTTTAATATATTCACATGAAATTATTATTTTATAAATTTATTAATTAATAAATATGTTAAAAAGTCAAATAATCAATATGTTAAAACAGAGGAAGTATAAGTTTTTATTTAAACGGGAATATACAATTAAACTCAACCAAATTTGTTTTATAATAGTTGATTGGGGTATAAAATAGACACATTGGTTGACTCGTCGGATTGGTTTGATGTAATTAAATTCTGTCCGGTTTCAAAAAAAAAAATCTGGCGGGTTGTTCAATTTGGGCAAGTGGTTGCCTTCCTTTGAAATTCTAACAATAATAATAAGTACGTAGTACCAACTAGTAGGATTCATCAACAGCAAAATGTACAAGGGGCCGGGGCAGCCCACAGCCTCTAGTTTTGCACTAAAAGACATGGATCATGGCTAACACCTACTTAGGGTAGTGCATGAGTAAGTTCCTATTAATATAATCAATTAATAATACCAAAAGAGAAATTGCCTACACTATGTGGCGGCTCCTTAATGTAGGGATTTTAATTTTAAATTAGTAATTAATTAAGTCTAATAAGATATAAATCCAATTAAAATATATTTAGTTAATTTATAACAAACTTCCGCACAAAACGAAGGATAAGAATTAATTAACAAACGGATAAATACAAATCTACATATTTGATATATAACTAACTTACTCATTTAAAAAAAAATTACTTTATTAATTAATTAATTAAGTTATGTCTTATCTAATTTGTTTGGATTAATTAATTAATTAAGTTATGTCGTATCTTAGTTGTTTGGATACATAACTAACCAAATCCCATTAATTACAAATCTTATTGTTTGGATTTGCAATCAACAGAGTCCCATTACAGATCTATATATTGAGTTGACGATTGATGATTGTAGTATGTCGTATAATCATTGTTTTTTCAGCCGAGCTAAATCGCCGACGATAACAAATTAATAATAAAGGTAAGATGACCATAGAGAAGAACAATAGAAAGCTTCAAAAGTGAGGTATGTTTTCTTTAATTTATGCGTGTGTTTTCATATATGATCTTTTTGTTATCCGAAATTATAAGGATTCATCTTTTTGTTTTATTTTTTGCAAGTGATGAAAACATCGATGGTAGCAATAAAAAATTTCATTTCCTGGATGAGTTACTACCACAAAACTTAAACACCACACTAATCCGATGGAATATTATTGTTGGTGTATTAAGAATATCAAGATCACCAAGCTACAATGATCCTGGACAAGTTCATTTGATTGTCATGATTTTAATTGATGAAAAGGTAATTGTGTATATCGATTGATTAGTATATTTACACTATAGATTAATTTGCATGCGTAAACATTTGAATTTACAACTTATGTATAGGGTTTGAAGATATATACAAGCGTCCATTACGTACAAAGAACTATTTAAACAAAGTCAACCACATGAAAGAAGGGCTTTACATATTCCATCAAGGATTTTGGAGCTTGTATGAACATAACATTAGAGTACGATGTAGTCCATTCATACATCGTATTTTACTATTCAATAATGCTTCTATCACTCAGATTGACCAACCATCTTTTCTGATGCACAAATTTCAATTAGTCGAGTTCAATGTTGTTTATTTTAATATTTTTTTATTGATATATAATGGTAGTTATAAAATAAGGTTCAATTATAAATAGGTTTTATACAATTTAAATATCAAATATATTAATATTTAAAAAGAACCGCACAAGATGTGGGTACTGAACTAGTATTATAAATAATCTAGATATATAGATTTCAATAAATAAAAAATAATAATCTAAATCTAAATCATTTTTTCATCAAAAAATAATATAGATATATATAAAATTTGTCTGATAGATTATATATAATCTAAATATCTTTTATTTAGATTCTATCAAAATATAAATTAAAATCACATTTTTAAGGTAAAAGTTGAGGTTTTTTTTCCTAGTTAGGCTAATTGGCATGGTTATACCAAAAAATTTTCAACTTTGCAAAAATGGCATGGTCAAATCACAAATTACAAGGAGGGAGAAAAATGTCACTTTTGCAAATATAATTATGACCCTAATAACTAGTGGAATGTAACCAAGTGAAACAAAGAAAAGGGAAAGAGGAGGAGGTAACCAGATGAGAGGCGAGCCAAAAAAAGGATAGAAATTGCAGAGTCTAAGGAAAGAGAGAAGGGAATGACTTGATGAGCATTAAATGCTTGCAGTGCATAATTGATGGTAACAACTTCTCGCCCAAAAAAATGGAGGGAGATTGGCTTGACATAGGAGGGGTTTAGGGAGAGGGTATAAAAACAGACGTGAGGCACAAACAGGTGGATAAAATTCCAAAAAGTTACAGGGGAGAAGGGAATCTTAAAAGGCGGCCATTGAAGGTGGAGTTGATAGACAATCTTGTATTACAATTACTAGCTAGTGAAAAAGGAATTTGGGAATCGGGACAACAACAAAATATTTCATACCATCGTGCCAACTTCAAACATTATATAGCAATGAACATGGGTAAGTATGCTTCTGTTATTGCCATGTCTACTCCCCATCCTCTTTTTATCCCCAACCAATAGTGATAAGACCACTTTATTCTCTTACTTTAGCAAGGGAGAAAGGTGTGGTCTTCCTCACTCTTGTGTCTGACGGTCGGTGGGAACATGGAGGAGGGAGTTGGATGTTTGAAGGGTGAAATTTGCACAGAGTAATGCTCATAAAGGAGTCCATGCCGTTTGGGGTGGTGAGGAGCAAGATCGCTCACGATAGACCCAAGTTTATATGAGTTGGAGTTGAAATACCTACTCGATACGAAGGAGAGATGCCACCCAATTCAAGTGGATGATGACACTGATTGGGATGCTTTCAAGTGTTGGAACTCCAGGGGTGGAGATGGGGCTTGTCCCTTTCCATTGTACTCATCAGTGAAAGAAATTGAAAGACAAAATGGCAATTTGCTCCATGGTGATGGATTTGTCTCGACCAACCAAATCACTCGAAGGAGACATCGCAGCTGGCCTAGTTGAAGAAATAGAGGATGGTATGGTGGTCGATGCATCTACATCGCATGTTGATCTAAATACCGAGAATGTCCCATAAAATGATGTGAATGGCATAGAAAACAATTCATTTGGCATAGAGATTGACACAAATGGGACAAAGAACCATGAAACATGGACAGTATCGAAAACCATTGAACCAGAGACGACAATCAAAGTGCCTAAGGTAGACCATGGAAAATAAGTATTTTTCATTTTACTCTCGCTACGATTCGTAAATATTTTCTAAAATGCAAAAAGATTTATTATACAATTTACAGATTTTGTCTTACCAGTAGTCATGTCACCATCATATTCATAGCAACTAGCAAGAACCTCACTCGATTAACAATAAGAAAATTTCATGAAGTAATTGAACTTTTTAAGAATTTCGTTTGGTAGCTACTCCCTTCGTTTTACAAAATATGTCATTTTGCTTTTCGACACGTTTTTTAAGGAGCGAAAAACTCTATAAAATATTATTTTTTAATTAATTTTTATATAATTTGATACTTATTAGTAATAAGTATCAAATTTTATAAAAAAATTTATTTAAAAAATATTTTGTAAAGTTTTTCACTCCTTAAAAAATATGTCGAAAAGTATAAGGATATGTATTGTGAAACCTGGGGTACAAGACTTCGGTTGTGAAAGAGACGCTCTCAATCACGGGTTCGATCCCCTGCATCTCTGCAACCATGAATCCCCGCAAGCTCACAAACACCATCCACTTCCTCCCCCATCACTGCCTCCTCCGATCCTTCACCGCCGGCGCACCCCCACCGCCCGCCAACGCGGTCTCTCCAGTAAACGAAGCACACCTCATCCGCGTCTGCACCGTGCTCTACCAGCAACAGCGCTCCCCTTTCCCCAAACTCCTCGCCCACCTCCACAAAACCGAATTCCTCCTCTCCCACGAGTTCTTCCTCCGAGTCTGCAATAAATTCCCCCTCTCATGGCGCCCCGTATACCTCTTCTTCCAATTCACCCTCACTCGCCCCGATTTCTCCCATTCTCCCTTCTCCTTCACCAAGCTCCTCGACGTCGTCGGCAAGTCCCGCAACCTCGACCTCTTCTGGGAGCTCGTCCACGAAGCCCTAGAACGCCGTTTCCTCACCGACAGGGCTCGTCGGATCACCCTGAGGACCCTCGGCGGCGCCAGGGAGTTGAAAAAGTGCGTTGAGTTCTTCCACCTGATGAACTCCCATGGATGCCTTTATAGCCTGGAAACCCTAAATTTGGCTGTGGAGGGTATGTGTAAGGATAAGCTTGTGGATGAGGCGAAACACGTTGTGTTTAAGCTGAAGGAGTGGATTCAGCCAGATGGAGTCACTTACAGCCACTTGATTTGTGGGTTTTGTGATCGTGGCGATGTGATTGAGGCGTCAAAGCTCTGGAATTTGATGGCGGAGGATGAAATCGAACCTGATACGGTTACCTTTAACAAGATGATCGAGGCGTTCTTCAAGAGGAATCAGTTTGATGAAGCGTTGAAGCTCTTTCAGGCGATGAGGGTGGAGAGGATGGACGAATTGGGGCTGTCAACTTACAGTTTAGTCATTGATTGGCTATGTAGGAAGGGCAAGCTTTCCCAAGCACGCCAAATGTTCGACGAAATGCGTGAGAGAGGAATTGGAGTAGATGACGAGACTGTGGCGTCAGTGGTGTACGGGCTGGTGTCCAAGAGGAGGATTCGGGAGGCTTATTCGATGGTGGGGAAGATCAAGAGGCCGAGCATAAGCGTGTACCATGGTTTGATCAAGGGGTTCTTGAGGGTGAAGAGTGCAGGGGAGGCTACAGAGGTGTTTAGGGAGATGATTAGGAGAGGGTGTGAGCCTACAATGCACACCTATATAATGCTCTTGCAGGCGCATTTGGGCAGGAGAGGGAGGAAGGGGAGAGACCCACTTGTGAATTTCGACACCATCTTCGTTGGAGGGTTGGTGAAGGCGGGGAAGTTTTTAGAAGCTACCAAGTATGTCGAGAGAGCGGTGAAGGGAGGAACCGAGGTGCCAAGGTTCGACTACAACAAGTTCTTGCAATACTATTCGAATGAGGAGGGTGTCACGATGTTTCAGGATGTTGCAAAGAAGTTGAGAGAAGTGGGATTGTTTGATCTGGCTGATATATTTGCTAGGTATGGGGAGAAGATGGCCACAAGGGATCGGAGGAGGAATAGGGCATTTGAACTAGAAACCACGTGTGAATCATCAAGATCAACATCTCCTTTGTGAATCAAAGAGGTTGAATTTGAATGCACATTGTTGTTACACCGAAATGGCTCTATACAAAGAGGTACTCGGGGTTGTTATGCAATGGCATTAGCAAAACATGTGCAAATACAAGTTTTCGATCTGGTACATTTTGTGGCTGCGTGATGCCCTCCTTGTGAGGTTGTGAATGTTTGTTCCAAACAGGAGATGGAAGAATGAATCGCTATAAAAAAGAGAATTTAAACAGAAGTGGAGAAAAGGGTGAAAAATTGCAGCTATTTTACTGCATCAAATATCCTCCTAATCTACATCTTCGGATCTGGTGATTGCTGTTGGTTTGAGTGCTTTGAATCTGTCAAAAATCGCACAAGTGGGTGTTGGATATGTGATCTTCTGATCCGTGACCGTGGAGCTTCCATCACCTGAAAAGGTACCGACCAAAATCAACAGGTTCCCGGGAGATATTGAAAAACCATCAATGGGTTTGCTTCAATGTACTAGCTTTACATTTTACAGTGCATGAATTTGCTTTGCTGATCACATATTAACCGTTGTTTGCTGCGGAAGGGCTAAGATACCGAATTAACAGATGAAGCCACTTCATAATCTAAGGAATTACCTGTGCTGGAATTTGGTAAGCTTTGGCATGGATTAGAACTCTGATTCTTGATCCCATTATTTTTTCAAGAAAGGCTTTTGGCAAACTAACAGTCGTTGATCGCTTCCAACCTGGAGGTCGATCACCCTTGCTTCCCACCGTACCTGTGCCGCAATGGTACGTGCCATCTCTATTGCTCCAACATCATCGCTAAGAATTAACCATCCCTAGCAAGCAAACATAGTGTTTTGCAAAACGATACCTTATTGGATGTTAATCCCAAACAAAGTAGCTTTAAAAAGCATTGTGTACTTCGTAGCAACAGTAACAATGGATGATCATTGTTACCCACAAATTCGGAAGAGAATACCAAGAAACTGATGACCATGAATCATTGAAAGGGAAAGTGGATTGGTTAGTGATACCTCAGGCCTTAAAATTCTGTCCATCTCCAAGAACAAATCCATCATACTGCACTTCGATAAACTGATGTGTGATAGGAGCCCGCTTCCATGAAGCATGTCATAAGTCCGAGGGTATGTGGGGAAAGGTTCACACCTGTGCAGTCAGGGATAATACTGACTAGTCATGCTGCAGTAAATATAACTCGATCGCCAACGCTAGTCAGAAACCAGATATTGAACTGATTTATTAGAAAGAAAGCATGCACACCAGTACACTGTACACCACCAAGTAAGCATCTTATATAGTCAGTTATACAGATGCCAATGATTGTCCAAATTCCATGGAGGTGTGAGAGAAGCTTGTAAATATAGACGTGCAGAATAGCTAAACAGATTGAAGAATCTTACCAATCATGCAAAATGCCAGCAAATCCTTGATCAAGAACAAGAGGAAGAGTATTGCGGGCCCCAGCCGGGATGACATTCATCACCCACGCTGACTTGTGTGCGTTGAGAAGGGCAACACTGAAACCACCATAATGGCCATTCATGTCCATTACATTCCGCACCATGTTATATGGAGGTAATGGGTCTTCATTGCCAGGTCTCTTTGGATGGTCAGAGAAGATTATGGGTGACAACAAAGACCAATAGTTTCTGAGGGCTGATTGCCAGTAGTCTCGATCTTCAAAAAAGTCTACAGATCTTATGCCTGTAACAATAAATATAACTCAATCAATCAGATAAAACTACGTGGTAATCAGGTGTTAAAGGGAAAGTAACAGAAGCAAATCCATATTGGACCAACACTTTCCATGAACTTCAAGCTCTTCTGTGGAGAATTGGGGGCCAACAGACTTCTTGTCAATAGGTTTCCATCGTTCACTGTTAGTCCCGCTAATACACGATGCAAGGGGCTGATAATATGACTGGACATCATGATCATCCCTACAAACATGTATTTGGCCCCGCATCCTGCAATATTTTAAAGAATGCAAACAGTATTAGGTGAATATCAAATACAGTGTTGCCTCTCCTATAAAAAAAAATGAGCAAGAAAAATCCATAAAAGGAAGAAAACTCCTTATAATAAGATATACCAACAATCCTAAAAGATAAGCCATATAGCCAAACATTATTCGGACGTAGGAATTACTTGTATACTCACCTAGAGCAATCAGCATCCTTGGTTTTCTTCCAGATAAACGTTTCATCTTGCTGCTGATGAAGAGTCCAACAAATTTTGTGGGTGAACTCTTCAACGGGTGTCAGCATGTTTCCCTTCCTTCTAGTCAACAAACTTCCTTGTGACTTGCTTGTTGGTGAGGTCAGAACAAAGTATCCCCCAGGCTTGAGTACCCGGTCTACTTCAATGATAAAGTTTCCATCTGCTTCATCATGAGATTTTTTTTATTTATTTTTTATTATTTTTTTGCAGTGGAGGGATGTCAGTATTAGTTCAGTGGAAATCCAGGGCAATCCAGGGAAATACATTGCTGCCCAAACTGAACTATATCCATTGAAATTTGTAGCATGCCATTTATGCCTTTGAGTTTGCTTTCTACATATGCTTGGTAGTTCCCTTTCACAAGACTATGATCAAATGCATTAAATATGACCATGGAGGCATTATGTAGCATTAAATACAGTGAAACTCTTCAGGCTACTGTCAAATTAATTCCAAAAGAATAACATCTCCCAGATAAACAAAGAATTCAAACCTAAGAACATCAAGTACAGCTAAAGTAGTTATTCAACAAGGTATGCAAGAAAGGGATAGCAAATACTGAACTATAGGCGGTTTTAGCAAATGTATCCCATTTTCTCTACAATTCAGAGATGTCTACAGTCTAGCTACTACCAACGGAAGAAAATAAAGAGATTAAAATTAGGAATTTGAATGAAAATTAAACTGAATTTACTCTGGATCATATCATCTAACTACTTAATAAAATAAAAAAACCCAATCTAGTTGCCAAAAGAACAACAAAAAAAAAAATCGGACCTTTAAGATCCTAGGATCAGCCTACTGTAGAAAATACATGAAGAATATGTTTCCAATAAGTAAGCCAATTAAGCCTTCAGGCCTGATTGCCTTAATAGTACTTGAAAACTTAATTTTCAGCTCTCGGTGATAATATGAGGATATCAAGAACACCTGAATCCTCAAGTGTCCTTGGAATGGATTTAAATTTATCACGATCCACATTTATACGTCAAATAACAAGCCTTAAGGCCTTAAAAGTTAGTAATAGTTCTAGAGGATAGTAAAGGTAACAATCTCTTAATAAACATTCACACTGGAAGTAATCTAACATCTCACAGAATCTACTAGATTTTGCAACCGAATTTCCCATTCGAAAGTAAGATATGGTGATCCATGTTAGTTGGGACATAATTAGATTATTAGACTTGCTCCTTTCAGAATGTTCAACCATGCTTGGCTTGTTAGGCACAGTTTGCATGAATTTGAGTTTTTAAACAATTAGATTGCAGGACATATTTGATTCCAAACAATGAAACAGCACCTTTTGCATCCCAGTCAATTCCACACTGTGCACAATGTACCATGTCAAATGACAATGATGGATATGGAAGTTGTCTTGAACCAAAATTCCCAATATGTGCTGGTAGGCCTCTCTCAAGAGCCAACTGAACTTGGCTACCAGTTGGCTCATATGCTGCAACACAAATAGGCATCACCTTGAGAGAGACTAAATGAGCTCCAAAGCTACCGAACCCACAACCAATATCTAAGACTGTCTCAACCTGCACTTGTCAAACAGAAATGTATTTAGTGCCTAGTAGTATTTCAATCACAGGTAAAACATTTAAAATCTTGGGAGCTTATCAATCAAGTTAGTTAGAAAGCATGCAAAGCTCGATCACTTACACCAGCTTGAAGAAAATCAGATCCACTGCCCTGTCCTATCATATCTGCAATTTGGCGAGCATAATCCTTGACAGCATCAAAGATCTGTCCATCATCAGAGTGAAATGCTATTTGGTTTTCTTCAAGTAGCATAATCCTATATTTTGTCACAAAAGGAATGAGTCCATTTCCACTTGAACTTGTCAAAGAAACAATGCTAGTACACTATTGTATCTAAACGCAATTAAAATGAAAAAAAAAAAAAGCAAAAAAAAAAGAGTTACCTCTTTGTTATGCTTCCTGAAGAAAGGAACTGGTCTTTGGTGATTTTTACATTCCCACTCCATATAACATCTCTACCAACAGGCCACCTTAATGGGATCTTGTAGTCCTTTGGTGGTCGAACAAGACACCGCTCTTCCTTTGTTGACAATTCACAATGCCGTTCAAACGCATCGCCATCCTTGAAACCTGCTAATATATTTGCAGTTAAATTGTAGCATGGCACATAATGATGATCCCTCTCTCTCCCACAAAAGGGAAGCTCCTTTTGTCCACTGTTAACCCCCGCTGATAGAGCCCTCAAATCAAAGTAATCAACCACTGGTTGTTCCTTGAGTTTCCTATAGTTGGTGAGGAAATCGGGTACTGGAGAGGTGGTTACAGCATCAAATTGTTTTGAAGATGAGGACCCTAAAAGAACAATTACTGCCAAGACGCCAACAATGGTTAAGAGAAACCAATTATGCCGCAGCCTCGACCCAAATATGAGTACGAGTTTACTAATCCAGGAACTTCTCATGTCCAATTCGTGCAATCCAGTTTATTATATCATCCAAAATCACCGAATAGACGGGAAGAGATTAAACCACAGCCTCATCAGCCAATGTCTAGCCACTAGCCAGAGCATTCCGAGAGCAAATACCTACAATTCAACAAGATGAGCAGCTCAGTTTTGCAAGTGCGGATTTTCAAAATGTGCACGGATCTTCTCACGAAGATAAAACCAGAACAGCTACCAGCCAATTGGAAAAACCTAAAGCGCCGCAAAAGCTCAACAAATAGCAAATTGAATAACATCATTGAGCTCCAAATCAGTTTTAGAAGCAGCAAATCCAGAACCAGATCCATTAAATGCAAGAGAAAAACAAAAATATCTTGCCTGATATTTTTGTTCTACTCGCCAACACTCCCACACACACTCCAATTTCCTAATCCCTTGAAGCTTCACCGCTTTGAGTGCAAAATAAACGACAATCTCGAAATTCGATTCAGTTTCTCCCTTGTCTCAGAGTTCGTGCACGATCCGATCTTCGAATTTCGGGAATCGGACAAAGAGAGGGATAATTCGGTCTCTCGCAAGTCGGAACACTGAAAAAAAAGAAGCAAAAATGGCAAAATGCGACTCGGATTCAGACGAGATTCAGAGCGAGAGGCGACTTACGACAAAAGTTAAAGGGTTCAACAATGGCGAAGCAGAGCGAGAGCGAGGATCCAGTAATTTCGGATTTACTCATTTATTAATTTGGAGAATGGGGTTTGGGAATTTATATTTAAGCTGCTCGAAATTTGGTTTCGGCGAAAAGGTAATTCATCATATCATAATTTCATTTCATTTAAAAAACACTATTTCTGTTTAGCGCAGGGTTGAATTTCCATTTAGCACATGACCAAGTGGTCGCAACGATCAACTATTAATTGGTCGTAAACGACTAATTTTTTTTTACAAAATAAACATGGTCGTAACGACCAAATGAAATATGGTCGCAACGACCATTTGTATTATGGTCGCAACGACCATTTGTATTACGGTCGCAACGACCATTTGTATTACGGTCGCAACGACCATTTATTATACGGTCGCAACGACCATTTTTTGTTTTTTCCAGTTTGAGGCTCTTTCTCTTTGATTTGAAGAGGACTGAGTTTTTGCTGCAGGGAAGTGAGGGAGTTTTAGCAGATTTTATGTCGGCAAAGTCTGCGTTGAAGCTTTGGCTAGTTCTTCTTCACTGTGTTCAAGTGCAAATCCAAGTACTATTCTTCTGCATTTACATCACAAATTCCTCTTGTGTTCTTCCCCCGGTTCGATGCGTTTGAGGCCTTGGAGGTATGATTTTGTGTTTGATTTTTTGGGGCTTTGAAAGCTCTTCATGAATTTGGGGTTTGGTTGTTCTCTGTCTCTACAAACCCTCAATTTCGCCTCCAATTTCTTCCTTACTTAAATTTCATTTTGTTCGAATTGCAGAAGTTTGTAGGTGGCTTTTCAATTATAGGTTAATTAGGGGGTGTTGCGTGCAGATATTTGAAGAAATTGAGAGAGTAAAAGGAGGTACGGGAAGCTGAATATAATCGTGATGAACGCGGCGTTGGAGGCATGCGTTCATTGTGGTGATATTGAATTCATGGCTGCTCCACCCCCGCTAGAACCAGAGCCGATTACGATTCGTGTGATTGTGTGGAGGTGGGGTAGGGTAAGTTAGGGTGTAATTTTCGTTAATTGAATGGGTATTTTCGTCCTGCTCTAAAAAAAATTTCACCCTACGTCTACCTGATGATGACGTGTCCCTTCTTTTTTTTTTCTTTTTTTTAACTGAAAAGAATTTGACTGGTTAGGAGAACCAATCTAATCAAGAGCATCCGAATGGATGAGAATAAGATTTTGTAAAAGTATTTACTAAGCATTTTCGGAAGCAACTAGTCATTTGGAGGATTCGCGCTAGGGAAGGAAAGTTCAATATGAGTAAGATGATCGGCTACTCGGTTAGCTTGTCTATAAGAGTGCTTAATATCAACTGAGTGAAGCGATCTCAGTAGAGCCATCGAGTCAGAGATAATCATCTCCGCCTCCAAAGGGCAAGAATCCCCTTTGCCGATGATGTTAATCACACTAATATTGTCTCCTTCAATGATCAGCAGATCAATGCCTAGATCGGATGCTTTACAGAGTCCTTTCCAGAGATCGAAAGCTTTAGAGCCGAAAACGGGGACGAAAGGCAAAGGACCTGCAGATAAGTGTATGATGTTGCCTAGATGGTTTCGGATAACAAATCTAAAAGTTCCATTATAGTTGGGGGATAAAGCCCCATCAAAGTTGTGTTTAAACCAATGTTGTGGGGTTTAGACCATCTTGCCTTAAGATGGGATCTCCGATTGCAGACTGGGGCAGTTGAGATGTCGAGTTGCTCGTTAGTATTTGTGTCACGCTCTAGGTTCTTGGCCAGATTCTAATTAACGATCTGTTCTTTTGTGAAGGTGGCTATAGCATAGGGGTCAGGTTTGGTTTTGTCGAAAAATGATATGTTTCAGAAGTACCAGGCGCACCACCAACTTATCACAAAGGTTATAAAGTCGTTAGTTCCTAGTTTTTTTATGTCGTTAAGGATATTGTGGAGCAAGATTGATTTGTACCTAAAAGGGAGTGAGTTTGCCATATATCGTGGGGTTTGTTAGTTGTAAGGCTGAGCAGGTTATGGGACAGTCCAGGAAAGTGTGACTTTTGGTTGCAGTGGGCACACCATTTTTCGAGATGCGCCAGAGGACCCTGTTTATCTTAGGTAAAGTTTCTAGTTTCCAGATCCAATCAAGGTCCGATCTAGTGTGTTGTTTTGCATGGTGAATCATTTTTATTGCAGAATGGGTTGGGAACCAACCATTAATACTCCAACGCCAATAAAGCATGTCCTGGTTGATACTAATAGGAATAGGCGTTTAAAGTATGGTGTGAATGATGTTATCATCCAAATTGTGCCTAGCTTCGGCATATAGTGCCTTTGAATTCCAAGTTTTGTCTTGGTTGATAAATTTACCTACTTTGAGCTTGTCATTAATTTGGGTGGGGTTGGCTGCACATGATAGTAATGGGGTGGTTCCAGGCCAAGAATCAGTCAAAAATTGATTGAGTCTCCATTTCCAATGGCCCAATGAAGGCCCTTCTTGAATAAATCAAGGAGTTTAGAGAGTTTAGACCAATGCCATGAAATACTGCCTTTTTTAGTAAGTTAGAATATGTTCATTTTTCAAGTATTTATCGGTGACAATAGTAACCCAAGGATTTGAAGGTTCCGCTAGAATTTTCTAGAGTAGTTTTAATTGGAGAGCTATGTTCATGTCTTCCCAAGAACGTAGTCCTAACCCCCCGTTACAGTGGGTCTTACAGACCTCAAAAAAGCTAATGAGGGGTTTATGTCTGGGTCATTTGTTCCAAATGAAGTTTTTGTTAATTTTCTCAAGCTTCTTATGCATAGAAGAAGGAAGCATGAAGCATTACAAGATGTGAAATGGCTTAGCCGCTAGATTACTGTGGATGAGTAGACGTCTTCCTTCTTGAGAAAGAGAGTTCGCAATCCATTTTGCTAGTTGTGACCTAGTTTTGTCAATAATGTCTTGGAATGAACATGTAGTCACTCTGCCATTGATTATAGGGCATCCCAAATAATTGTCAAGCTTGGTTGTGTAAGCCACACCTATTTCATTATGGGTCATATTTTTCGTGTCGCTGGTGGTGTTTGAGGTGATTTGAAAAAGAGATTTGTGAAGGTTGGCTCGATAGCTAGAGGCCCTACAGTATGCGTTTAGAATGGGGTTAATTTGGTCACAAGATGTTTTGTTAGCATTAGCAAAAATAATATAATATTATCCGCAAAAACTAGAAAGGGAATCTTAGGTCCATGTCTAGAGATGGTGATTCCAATGTGGATGCTAGGTTTTTGGGATTCATGAATGAGACCCCTAGCATGGACCTCAGAAACAAGCAGAAAGAGATAGGGGATAGGGGGTCTCTCTAATGAAGCCCCCGTAAGGGTTTGAAGGAATCAGTGGGTTCATTATTTACGAGTACAAAGTATGTGATTGTGGTGATGCACTGTTTGATCTATTCAATGAATTTGTCGGCGAACCCATTTTTTTTTTCTGAAGAAGGCAAATGAGGAACTCCCAATTAATCAAATGGAATGTTTTTTCTATATCAAATTTAATGGCCATCCCCTCATCCCTTTTTTTTCGTGAATGAGTGGAATATTTTGTGAGCGATCAATATATTTTCATGGATAGCTTTTCCCGAGGTGAATGCACTTTGCAGTGGGTGAGTGAGTTTAGGAATAAGTTTTTTGAGCCTTTCAGTTAGAATTTTGTAAATTATTTTGTAAATTGTGAAGCAGATGCTAATGGGGCGATAGTGGGTGATTGTTTTTGGGTTGTCTCTCTTGGGAATGAGTACTATTAAGGTATGATTAATTTGTTTTAAGAGCTTTCCACTTAGAAAGAATCTTTTTACAACTTTGACAATGCTAGGCCTGATAATGTGCCAGTAATGTTTGTAGTAGCCAGCTGAATAGCCATCTGGTCCAGGTGATTTGTCATTAGCCATTGAGAAGACAGCAAGCCGGACCTCATTATTAGTAACTTGTCTAGTGAGTAGTTCACTGTCTTGGTTGTTAACCTCCGTGGTTATGATATCTAATAAGGACCCCAGATAGGGAGTACCTGGGTTACAATCATATCTTTTCATGTAAGCTATATTGACTTCCTTTCTAATGTCACCATCTGAGGTGTGAGTGATGTCATCATCCAATATCAGAGATTTGATTGTGTTTTTGTTTCTTCTCTAGGTGGCAATTCGGTGAAAGTATTTGGTGTTCGTATCTTTAGCTTTGATGTGATGTCGTTAGAGCGCCAGGCTTGAACAATAATGTTCTCTTTGTCCCGTCTTTTAGTCCAAACCATCTCAAATTTAAAGGGTTAGAGCCCTAATTGGAGGAATGTCCTACCTTTTGAACTATTTAGCAAACTGTCCATGTCTATTCTCCATCCACGCTCTATCTCTCACCTCGTTCTCTCTTTCCGCCTTCACTCTCTTCCTTTTCTCAGATCCAGTTGTGGAGAAAATTCTCATACCGAAATTGCTCCATCACTCTCCATCGTCAGGACTCGCGTAGATCCAAGACAGCGTGAGCCGATCCCAATGTCCCTCGCAGTGGAACCGCCTGTCAGATGCATCGCCGATGGAGGTGTTGGCAGCGTCACCTCCGGGGAAGCCAATGGGGCTGACATAAGCGTCGATGGCGGAGAAGAAGCCAGATCCTACCGAGGTTCAATTCGACGGCTACAACGGAGTAGATTTGGTAGTGTTCTGGCCCATTGTATGGTGTGGTAGAGTCACCATTGATGATTCCGCACTAGTTTGGAGCAATTTGCCTTGGATGGGTGTTCAAGGGTCATAAAGATAAAGACAAGGAAGCGGATCTTCGTCTTGATCAACTTTCGATTGCTAGATTTGAACATATCTTGGATTGATTTGTGGAGATCTTGGTTTTAATTGTGAGGCGACATCCATGGACAAACCTAGGGTTTTAAATCCTAAATTTTCGAAAAAAGAAAAAAAATGAATTTAAAAACGAAATTTAGCGGAAAAACTCCCTAGCTCGGGTTTTGAACACAAAACGGATTTCTGGCCTAACTAAAATTTTAAGAACTAACATGGCAACCTTGATTCTCGGATTTCAAATTCTAATTGCGCAAAAGAGAGAGCGGGATTTGGGAAGCTAACGTCGGAAACTAACTTCGTGATCAAACTCGAGATTCGAACTCGCAATGTCGGAATGAAGATCCTCGCCCTCACTCCCTCTAGCCCTAGCCGACATTCTCACACACTCTAACCCATGTTGGAGCCAAAATTTGGAGCCATGAGCCAATTTAAAATTCTCACACATCCCTACTTATTTAGGGTAATGGCATCTTTGACCAATTTTAAATTGGATCATGGCTCCAAATTTTGGCTCCAACATGCCAAAGGAAAAGAAGAAACTTGGGTGAGAAATCCTTTCAATCCTCGATTTTTATGTTCAATCCTTGTACTAACATGTTCTTGGAAAGCTTAGGAAAATTTGGGAAAAAGGGGAACTCGGTTTAGTATTTTACAAAATAAAAGGGGCCGGCTTGTAATTTTATAAAATAAGGGCTGATTTTATTAAATAAAAATGGTTGGGTATTTTTAAGCGATTTGAAAATGTTTTATGTAAGAGATTGATAAATGGTATTTAAAATATTATAAAATATGATTATTAAGATTTAAAGATAAAATATCATAGTGATTTAAGAAAAATAAAATATTATGAGACTTGGAGATTTAAAAAGGCATGATCGGAATTTAAATCGAAAAAGGGGTTTGACGAACATTTTCCAAGGTCGGGATTTCTAACTAGTAAACTCGGTTTCGAAACGATTTTCGGGACTAACTTGGGAATTATGTGATTAATGACTAACTAGCATGATGATATGATTGATTGACTAATAGCATGTTTTGTGTGAACTAATGGCATATATGAATGACTAATGGCATGGTGAGATGTTAGAGTTATGATATCGCTTGACTTATACCTTATGAACTATGATGAGTTATAACGGACTTTTGAGCTATATGATTATTGTGAGCATATGAATGTGGCTGAATGGAACGATGAGAATAATGTGGTCTTATAGAAGGTGGTGATATGATGAAATGACAATTGCGATATATTTGTTATTCTCGTTGAATGATGTTTGCTTGAATGCTTGAATGATTAGACGTAGACTTATATATGTTCTGCTATCTATCTTGGTGATACTTTGTGGTTATGATTGATGTGTGCCGAATCTTCTATTATGCTGTTCTGCATAGCTAGGTAAGTCTCTACGGAGCTTACTCAGATCGAATAGAACCCTGCTATATGTGCATGATATACTCGGTGTTTGATGTACATATTTGTACTTCTGTTTATTGCATCTTTTGACTTCATATTTCATTCGATTTCCAAAGAAAAGGTTCAAAAGAATATAAACTTGTGTAAGAATGGGCTAAAATGCAAGAAATAGAGTCTGCACAAGTTTTCAGCTAACCATGCAGGAATTTGAGCGAAAACGGAGTCAAAATGGAGAAGCCAAGTGAAGCTGAGCAGAGGTAGATATCGACCTTAGACCCAGATATCGACCTCTGGTGTCGATATCGACCTCCATATCGACCTTAACATAGACATCAAGTGAAGCTGAGAAGAGGTAGAAATCGACCCCTGACATAGATATCGACCTCTGGTGTCGATATCGACCCCATATCGACCTCAACATAGACATCGACTGGAGCTGGACAAGTCGAGCAGGAACAGAGACCTCGATATCGACCTCTGGTGTCGATATCGACCCCTTATCTCGACAGAAGATAGACTCGATTTCGAATGCGGATTGGAACTTTATCTTCAAAGAGGCACGGGATTATCTCATACTTTCAAGATAGATGGAAGCTGATGTTTTATTTATCTTTTACCTTTAAGTTATTTTAGTTTATCAAAAATAAAAGACCTATCCTAATTGTTTGTATAGAGTTCATAGTTTAGATAGGAGTTACAATCCTTGGATAGCGAGGATTAGTAGCCTATAAATAAAGCCCTAAGGGGCTGGCATTCATTCATTCAATTGACAAGCAAGTAATACCATCAATAGAGTTAGAGTTAGAGAGAAGTTTTAGGGTTTGACGTTTGCGAAAGTTGATGTTGAGTTGTAAAGCTTCGGAGTTTATTTTAATGCAAGTTTCTTCCTTTCAATCAACAATGAGTTCCATGATGAGAAGCGAGTAGTTCCCCAAATCTCTTAGGGTCGGGGTGAGCCCGACGTTAGCCATGCGCGCTTGAGGTAAGTATTTGATGTCGATATCGTTGTGTCTATCTCTCCTCCTACGATTCTATGTTTAGTCCTAATCGAAAGAAAAGGGATTCATGCTAACAACTTGAGTGATAAACATAAAATTGGTAGAGACAATTAGGTTTATTTGCAAGAGTAATCCTAATAGTTGGTGTACGGCGAAAGCTTGTCCATCGGGTGAAATAGCGCAATTGTCCATCTTATTTATCTCATCGCATGCATTGGTTAACGTTGTGGTAAACCCTAATCCTAAGAGTTGCTTTTACATATTTTATACACCAAAACCCACTGTTATTTCTGTTCATTGCTTCTCTCTCCATTCTTAAATCTTCGGCCTTTCTTTGCCGACGAAGAACTAACACTGTAGGGAGACATCGATATCGACCCCAGACGTCGATATCGACCACTGAGTTCGTCGACAGTTTTTTGAGTCAACGATGAACATCGCTGCGGAGTTACTGGACATCGATATCGACCCTAAGGATCGATATCGACCCTTCTGTATCGACTGGCAGTCTTCTGAGCCAGTCGATTTCGTGGACTAACATCGATATCGACCCCTTCCAGTCGATATCGACCACTTGTTTTTGTTTCTACAGGTCTTCTGTTGCAGAGAACATCGACAGCCGAGGACGACATCGAGGCCCAAGGTCGAAATAGAGGCTTCTGGTCAACGTAGACGTGAAATTTCCAACGCTACTAGGATCCCGCTGACATGCCTCCTCGTGGATCGATCCTGACTACCCTTCCACTACAACAGGAGGAAGTCTTGTAATTATTTGCTTAGGCCAGGAGTTGGATTACATTTATTACATCTTTATTATTTGTAATTACTTGACATATCATCCTCCTGCAACAACAGTGTTGCATACGCACAAAAGCATGCCATGTAGTATCCTGCTTAGGTTTCATAATTGACTGAGCATACTCATTCTATATGCGTTTGTAAATAGAACGACCGTTATCTGTGAAGTATCTAGTGTCTTTTCTAGGGTCATAGGATGGCCCAGTCTCATCAGGTCTCGTCTTGAGTCATTCGAGTCATATGGCACCACCTTTACTTATATTATGAGCATGATTACGAGATTTGCCTGCGGACTTTATATATGATTACGAGCTGCGGGCCGATTCGATTATAATGGAATGGAATGCATTCATGAACTGGCTAGTCTCCGCCCTATCGGGAAGGGGGGTGGAGGTAGGAGAGGGATATACCACTTGGTATTCTGTGATAAGGCCTTATTATTATTATTATACACTTGATCTTAGGGGCATGCTAGTGTGTTCATATTCCCCCTTGCATCTAGAAGCATGATTATTAGGTATAGCGTATGTGTGTACATATTGTGGGGGCAGTACCCTTAAGAAAGGGACAGACCCATGTGGGCGCGCATCATCTCATCCCGCCCACTATTAACGTTTTTAGGTATTCATTATGCTTACCACTGTTGATGCTAGTTTGGCTCCATGACCGCGGGGTTCTGACTTGGCGAAAAGAGAGAGTTGAGAATCTAACTACACTGAATTAATAACAGTTTGGATTTACGTATTTGGATAATGTTTTGACCCGGCTCCGCCGTGGCGACCTTATATATGATTATGGTAACTTGACTTGTTGTATGATGAATGGTTTTACGACTTAGGCCATAGGGCAGGTACATGGGACTTACCCCGGGGATTCCAACGGTCCTTCTCAGTTTTTTGGGTGTGAAATCCCACTTTCAAAGCGAAATTGTTGGTTTCAAACATTCAATCTGTACTGGGAGCGCAAGATCCCATCGAGGGGTTTCATCCCTCGAAACGTAAACCGGGAATCATAATCTCGGGCCGTTACAAAACTTACTTTACATTATGAAAATGCACATTTATTAATAATAACATTTATTGTATTATTTGTTCACTTTATATATATATATATATATTTTATTAGGTAAAAATTCGGGTGGAGAACCTACCCGAGAGCATCCTTAGGGATGAGGTCCTAAAGACCTATGTAGTTATAAATGTCGAGACCCCTGGCAGAGCGGCAAAGGTATGAAACCTTATCAGCCACTCTGTTGCCATCACGGGGTATGTGAGAGAAAGACACATCTCTCACTCTCGACAGAAGGGTTTTAATATCTGACATAGTCATTTCAATTTCCCAAGGGTATGTGGTTTGCTTTTTAAGATGATTTATGATTATTAGGGAATCTCCTTCAATATGTAATTTGTTTATACCCAGCTCCACAGATTGGGTAACCCCTTGTCTTAGAGAATGGCTTCTGCCTTTAGAGGAGTCTGGTTACCAATCATGTCACAACCAATATGAATGGGTCGGCCCTCCCAATCTCGAATAATAAAACCAGTCGAGCTGTTGTTATTCGCAAGAGTTCATCCATCAAAGTTGAGTTTGAACGTGCCTAGAGGAGGTTTTTCCAACTAGTTGTTTGTCGTTGAAGATTCTTCTTAGTTCTCTGGTTAGTTGCTTTTGCGTAATTTATATCTGCATTGATATTTTGTTTATAAGTAGTTGTTTTCAGCCAATTAACCAGGTGCATGCTGGTTATTTGTCTGATGACATCTTTTGAAGGTGGTGGTTCATGCCGAAATACAATTTGGTTTCAAACATTCCATATTGTCCACCAGGTGAAAGCTAATTTTTCCTTTTCTATTTTCGTTAATTTGTTACCTAGAAGCGCTATTGTGATCATGTTGTTAATGGTTTGTCGAATATCCGTTGTTAGTAAAGATTGGATGCTATTGTATTGGCATTCTATGAAGAGGTGTGTATCGTCTTCAGTTGCATGGTTACATAAATTGCATGTCGATGGGACCGAGACCCCCTTTTGGGTGAGTCGGTTTGCTGTTGAGAGTCCTTGTTGGCTTAGTTTCCAAAGAAAGTTTTTCACCTTAGGGGGGATATTAACTTTCCAAATCCATGAGTTCTCGTCATTTTCCATTCTGTTGTGAGACGTAATTAATTTGTAGGCACTAGCTGTTGTGAACCACCCTTCTCTATCCGGCCACCAGTACAATCTATCATCAAATTGATTTGTTGGTAATGGAATGTCCATGATATCTTTTACGATGCTTTGTGGCAGGGTTGTACTTAGCTTTTCCACCCGCCATTTCCCCCCTATAATATATTCACTAACAGTTTCCTCAGTTTCTGTAATAGCAGGGCAGTCATCCCTGCTACTAATCGGTGCTATTGTTAACCAGTTGTCCCTCCAGAAATTTATTGATTGGCCGTTGCCTACAGACCATATTAGACCAGTTTTGAATTTTTCGATAAGGTGGGATAACTTTGACCATTGCCAGGATGCACCACCCTTTCTTTTGTAATTTAGGATGTGAGAGGTTTTTAGATATTTATATTGTATTAGTTTGACCCAAACGTTATCTGGTTCTGCTAAAATCTTCCACAGAAGCTTCATTTGAAGTGCTTCGTTCATATCCCTTGTTTTCCTAATACCTAGTCCACCATTCACTTTTGGTCTACAGATTCTATCCCAGCTTATTAAAGGGCGGTGTTGGAGATCTTTGTTCCAGAAAAAAGTTTTGTTTATCTGGTCAAGATCTTTGTGAATTCGACATGATAGCATGAAGTTTTGCATCGTGTAAAGTGGTTTGACGGCGAGATTAGTTCCAATTAGAATTGCACGACCTTGTTGTGATAATGCATTTGCTCGCCATTTACTCAATTGTTCTTTTGATTTGGAGATAATTTCCTCAAACGTTTCTCTATTTACTCTCCCATTAATGATTGGACACCCTAAGTATTTTTCCAGAGCTCTTTCATGTGAGATGTTTAGACAACTTTCAAGTTCATTAATCCTTGAGCATGGTATACCTTTAGTAGTTTGGAAAGCAGATTTGTGAAAGTTAACTTTCTGCCCCGAGATTTTACAGTAATCATCAATGATCGTTTTCACTTTTAAGCAAGCCGAAGAATTTCCTTTTGTGAATATAATGATATCATCCGTAAATGCTAAAAAAGGAATACGAGGGCCATCTCGACCAAATTTAAAGCCAATGTGTCCATCCATTCTATTTGTTTCGTGGGCAAGTTTTCTTGCCAATATCTCCCAGGATAAATAAGAAAGGCGAGAGCGGGTCTCCTTGTCGAAGACCTCTCGAAGGTCGGAATACGTCTGTAGGACCATTGTTAACAAGAACTGAGAATGAAACAGTGGTAACACATTCCATGATCAAGTTGACAAACCTAGGGTGGAACCCAAATTTGATCAGGATATCCTTCATAAATTTCCAGTCAACCCTATCATAGGCCTTCTCCTTATTGAGTTTTATTGCCATCCCTCCTTCTTTGCCTTTTCGGCTTCTAAATGAGTGAAAAATCTCATGGGCTATTAGAACGTTGTCCTGAATGGCTCCGTCAGAGACAAAGGCCCCTTGTAAGGGGTGAATTAATTTACCCATCACTCTTTTTAGCCTTTCAGTAATTATCTTAGAAATAATTTTATAGATGGTTGAACATAGGCTAATAGGCCTATAATGAGTCATCATGGAAGGGTTTTCACACTTAGGTAATAGCGATATGAAGGTGTGATTAATTTGTCGAAGGATTTTTCCAGAGAGAAAAAAACCTTTGACCGATCGAGTAATTGCTACACCCACTATATCCCAGTATTTCTTGTAAAATTCCGCTGTCATCCCATCGGGGCCCGGGGATTTATTGCTCCCAAGGCTGAAAACAACCTGTTTTATTTCGCCATTTGTTGGATGCTGAGTTAGGTATTGATTTTCTTCCAAAGTGATTGATGGAGTGATTAGCTCAAGGTATTCACTAAGGACGGTTTCGTTAATTGGTTCTTGTTTGAAACGTTTCTCGAAATCCTGTCTTACTTCAGTCCTAATGTTATCTTCTCCCACAATCTGAGTTCCTTCACTAGTTGTAATTGATCGAATAATTTTTCGGTTTCTTCTAACCGTAGCTACTCGATGGAAGTAAGAGGTATTATAATATAGACCAAAAATGTGATATAACATTCTTGTTGCATTTTTTTAATCTTATAGTTTCACCTTATAATATTATTTCAAATAAAAATTATGGTTTAAAATATGTAATTTTCATAATTAAAATAAGGGCAATATTCATAGGAATAGAAAGTATGGGGGAGGCGTGTGACATTTATCCATAATTAGGGTCATTTATCCATTTATCCATTTACTCATTTTTTTTATTAGGTAAAAATTTGAGGTCAAACAAACTTGAACCTCGAACACCGACAAGTCGGCAGATGAATAATCGTCTAAGCAAACATAAAAATACAAAATGGTGCAAAATACAGACAAGAACTCTACAATAGCGAAACTAAATACAACTAAATCGAAACAAGACGAGGACATAAATTAGACTCATTTATCCATTACTCATTTAATTAGGCCCATTTGGCCTCAAATTAGGCTCATTTTCACTTTAAGACTCATTTTCATTTGATCTTTGCCCCTATATATATATACATATACATACATACATACATATATATATATATATATATATATACACCCGATCGAACATACCGTATACCTAATATATGAGCGAACCTGAATGGCTATACTCGAAACCGATCCGAACAATTTGATTGTCACCGTTGCAAATACTATGTAATATTAAGGGGTGAATTTGTCTTCACACGGTGCAAAAAGAACTTTTCAATCAAACAAAAGAAGTTAGACAAAGTAGCTAGAGGTCAAATTATCAAGGGTCACAAAGATAAAGACAAGGAAGCGGATCTTCGACTTGATCAACTTTCGATTGCTAGATTTGAACATATCTTGGATTGATTTTTGGAGATCTTCGATTGCTAGGTATGATCGGAATTTAAATCGAAAAAGGGGTTTGACGAACATTTTCCAAGGTCGGGATTTCTAACTAGTAAACTCGGTTTCGAAACGGTTTTCGGGACTAACTTGGGAATTATGTGATTAATGACTAACTAGCATGATGATATGATTGATTGACTAATAGCATGTTTTGTGTGAACTAATGGCATGTATGAATGACTAATGGCATGTTGAGATGTTAGAGTTATGTTATCGCTTGACTTATACCTTATGAACTATGATGAGTTATGACGGACTTTTGAGCTATATGATTATTGTGGGAATATGAATGTGGCTGAATGGAACGATGAGAATAATGTGGTCTTATGGAAGGTGGTGATATGATGAAATGATAATTGCGATATATTTGTTATTCTTGTTGAATGATGTATGCTTGAATGCTTGAATGATTAGACGTAGACTTATATATGTTCTGCTATCTATCTAGGTGATACTTTGTGGTTATGATTGATGTGTGCCAGATCTTCTATTATGTTGTTCTGCATTGCTAGGTAAGTCTCTACGGAGCTTACTCAGATCGAATAGAACCCTACTATATGTGCATGATATACTCGGTGTTGCATACGCACAAAAGCATGCCATGTAGTATCCTGCTTAGGTTGCATAATTGACTGAGCATACTCATTCTATATGCGTTTGTAAACAGAACGACCGTTATCTGTGAAGTATCTAGACTCTTTTCTAGGGTCATAGGACGGCCCAGTCTCATCGGGTCTCGTCCTGAGTCATTCGAGTCATATGGCACCACCTTTACTTATATTATGAGCATGATTACGAGGTTTGCCTGCGGGCTTTATATATGATTACGGGCTGCGGGCCGATTCGATTATAATGGAATAAAATGCATTCATGAACTGGCCAGTCTCTGCCCTATCGGGAAGGGGGTGGAGGTAGGAGAGGGATATACCACTTGGTATTCTGTGATAAGGCCTTATTATTATTATTATTATTATTATTATTATTATTATTATTATTATTATTATTATTATTATTATTATTATTATTATTATTATTATTATTATTATTATTATTATTATTATTATTATACACTTGATCTTAGGGGCATGCTAGTGTGTTCATATTCCGCCTTGCATATATAAGCATGATTATTAGGTATAGCGTATGTGTGTACATATTGTGGGGGCAGCACCCTTAAGAAAAGGACAGACCCATGTGGGCATCATCTCATCCCGCCCACTATTAACGTTTTTAGGTATTCATTATGCTTACCACTGTTGATGCTAGTTTGGCTCCATGGCCGCGGGATTCGGTCTTGGCGGAAAGAGAGAGTTGAGACTCTAACTACACTGAATTAATAACGGTTTGGATTTACGTATTTGGATAATGTTTTGACCCGGCTCCGCCGTGGTGACCTTATGTATGATTATGGTAACTTGACTTGTTGTATGATGAATGGTTCTACGACTTAGGCCATAGGGCAGGTACATGGGACTTACCCCGGGGATTCCAACGGTCCCTCTCGGTTTTTAGGTGTGAAATCCCACTTTCAAAGCGAAATTGTTGGTTTCAAACATTCAATCTATACTCGGAGCGCAAGATCACATCGAGGGGTTTCATCCCTCGAAACGTAAACCGGGAATCATAATCTCGGGCCGTTACAAAACTTACTTTACATTATGAAAATGCACATTTATTAATAATAACATTTATTGTATTATTTGTTCACTTTATATTTTGTAATCTCATATTTTCCCCCTTTTAAAATATAGACGAAAAATGTGATATAACATTCTTGTTGTATTTTTTTAATCTTATAGTTGCACCTTATAATATTATTTCAAATAAAAATTATGGGTTAAAATATGTAATTTTCATAATTAAAATAAGGGCAATATTCATAGGAATAGAAAGTGTGGGGGAGGCGTGTGTCATTTATCCATAATTAGGGTCATTTATCCATTTACCCATTTACTCATTTTTTTATTAGGTAAAAATTAGAGGTCAAACAAACCTGAAACTCGAAGACCGACAAGTGGGCAGACGAATAATCGTCTAAGCAAACATAAAAATATAAAATGGTGCAAAATACAGACAAGAACTATACAATAGCGAAACTAAATACAACTAAATCGAAACAAGACGAGGACATAAATTAGACTCATTTATCCATTACTCATTGAATTAGGCCCATTTGGCCTCAAATTAGGCTCATTTTCACTTTAAGACTCATTTTCATTTGAATCTTTGCCTATATATATAGAGCATGGATCGTTTGTACACACTCCTTAAAGTGTACTTTGTACACAAATCTGGACTTTTAAGATGAAGGGCATAGATTAATTCTTATTTTCAGATTTTTTTAAAATAAAAAATGGTGGACCCCACATCATCATCTCCTCCATTCTCTCACAAATCGTGTGAGTTACAAATCTCATCCCCATTTTACCTTACATCTCCTTCGTCACTTTTTCATCACTTCTCCGATCATGACTCAAGCGGTGGTCCAGGCGAATCGAATCCAAGGGGCTGCTAGGAGCGGTGTAGGCCTCCATTGAAGGTCAATCACGAATCGAGCCGGTGTAGGCCTCCAGTGAAGGTCAATTCTCCCCAATTGCAACCACGGTGACGATTCGGACGGTGTAGGTGACGTGGGGAGAATTGAGTCGAAATATATAATAAAATATAAAGCAATACAACTCTTAGCCTCTTCAAATAAATTCAAGACTCCCCGCTATAGTAGTAGGGAATCAGGTTCGATCCACGAGGAAGCGAGTCAGCGGGATCCTAGTAGCGTTGAAGACACGTCATTTACGTTTGACCAGAAGCCTCGATCTCGATGTCAGACCTCGATGTCGACCTTGGCTGTCGATGCTCTCTGCAACAGAAGACCTGCAGAAACAAAAACTGTAGTCGATATCGACTGGTGGGGGTCGATATCGATGTTAGTCCACGAAATCGACTGGCTCAGAAGTCTGCCAGTCGATACAGAGGGGTCGATTTCGACACAAGGGGGTCGATATCGATGCTTGCAGAAGTTTCCCAGGAGTCTCGAGATCGACTCAGAAAACTGTCGATCTATCAGTTTGGTCGATATCGACCTCTGTTGTCGATATCGATGTCTTCCTGCAGTGAGTTAGTTGTTTTGTCGGCAAAGAAAGGGCCGAAGAATTAAGAATGGGAAGGAAGCAATGATCAGAAATAAGCAAAGGTGTTGGGTTTTTCGATGACTCAACGAACGGCGGGCAAATTTGAATGTAAACTTAATAAAGGAAAAGTCTTCCAAAGCCAAGGATTACCGCGACGACAACCATGATAGAAGAAGTAAGAATCGACTAAAGATGCATGCTTTCATCATAAAGGAAAAGGCTTTCACCCCAACCCTAGAAGAAAGGGCGACTACTCACTCATGTTGATTGTAGACATGTCTTGAATTGAAATAACTTGCATAAATGGAAAATTTCGAATCTTTACAATCCCAACGCCAACTATTGAAACTTTAAAGCTCAAAAACTCTAACTATCTATTGTCTATTCCTATTGTCTTGCTTCTTGGATTCGATCCTCTAACAAATCAGCCCCTAGGGCTTTATTTATAGGCTACTAATACTCACTATCCGAGGATTGAAACTTCTATCTAAACTATGAACTCTATCCGAAAAATTAGGATAGGTCTTGTATTTTGATAAAAACTTAAAGGAAAAGATAATAAACAGCTGCTAATATCTAAAAGAACGAGATAACTCATGGCTTTGATGATAGTCTTCACAATCCGAGTCTCGAAATCGGATTTATCTTCTGTCGAGGTAGGGTCGATATCGACACCAGAGGTCGATATCGATGCTTGTGTTTCTACTCGACTTGTCCAGCTCTAGTCGATGTCTATGACGATGGTCGATATCGATGCTTGTATGTCGATATCGAGGCTTTCTTGTCTGGTCTGTGTGGCCTATCTCGACACTCAAAAGTCGTTTTGAAATCTAGGGTCGATATCGATGTCTCCAGGTCGATATCGACCTCTGCTCATCTTCACTTGGATTCTTCGTTTTGACTCCGTTTTGACTCCGTTTTCATCGAATTCCTGCATGGTTAGCTCAAAACTCGTGCAGACTTTATTTCTTATACTTTAGCTCATTCTTACACAAGTTTATATACTTTTGAAACTTTTCTTTGGAAATCGAATGATACGAAGTCAAAAGATGCAATAAACAAAGGTACAAATATGTACATCAAAACACCCCATACTTAGACTTGCTTGTCCTCAAGCAATAACCAAGCAATAACCAATACCTACAACACACCCTTCAAGTCTTCGCCTTTGTCAAAAGCAACATCATAAGCGGTAGCAAAGCAAAGCAAGTGAATTTAACATCATAGCACATATTTTGGCGATCCATAGGCATATGCAATTTTGATCCAACCTCACAGGGATAATGTGTTTGCACTCAACTCTCATGTGTTTAGGCTATGAAGATCAACTCTCAAATCAATTCCATATACAATCTCATAAACATTGCAATTTATAATAATCCACTTCGCAACCAATTATGAAAATGCAATAAGAATCATCAGGAGGACTTTCGCTCAATGGAAGACTTCAAAGAAGACTCCATTCGGCGGGGTTGTAATGGGGCTTGGTATAAAATAAAAGGGTATGGAATTATTTGGCTATGTGGTGCTTTTATAATTCGGGAATCAAGACTCCTAAATCTCAACACTTGCAATACCCAAACCATAACTCGTCAATGTAAGCTCAATCTCTATAATGCTCTTTCCTAACTCATCTTTCCATAATATGCTCTAAAGATGCACTTAAAGATGTAAACCATACTATCAACCCTTCTTCCAAGTTCTAATATACCTCTAAAAAATATAACATTTGTATGAATAAAAGACTTAAGGATTTTGGCTCATGCACTATATATATATATATATTTATTTTTTTTCGGATTTTTTTTTCGAAAATAATAAGTAAATATGTGCATTTATATGGTGAGCCAAAGGATCCTTTTACAAAATATGACAAAATGTAAATACGCACCAACCCATAATTTCCTTGCTCAAAACTGGACATTATGCTCTTTTCTTTCCACAAGGCATTAGTCCAACCAATCTAAGTCTCAATTCCCAAATGGGGGTCAAGCTCAATTCGGCTAGGTATAATTTTGTGGAGTTTGTGATTTCAGGCTCAGGCTAATGTTCTGGCTTCAAGCAGGGATAATGCAGGGTATTTAAAGAGAGGATAAAAATGGCTTAAAAGATGCCTCCATCATTTAATTCTCGTAAACATAAACATATATATGCATTGGTTTTAAAGAACTATCACAACATTTAGAGATGCATAGGAAGAGTAAATTCACTCAAGAAAGTGGAGGGATTTTTGATGTTCTCCCTATAGGTCAAAATTCTCACAAGGACAATTTTTGTTGGATTTGCTTTTTAGCCTAGGATCATATGTGCTCAATTTCATCACAAGTTCACAATCTACATAAAAATTTAAAGACTTAGGCTAAACCATCCAAATATGCCATAGGATTTACATGATCAAGTCAGCTATTGAGTTTTCATCATAGGACATCTAAGTAGGGTTAGAAAATAAACTAAAAATAAACATGCATTTTTTTGTATTTTTGACATTTTTCTATTTTTTTATTTTTTTTTTGATTTTGATATTTTATAGACTTAACAAACTAAAAGACTAAGGACTTAAACTTTAAAATGCATAAATGTTTAAATATGATGCAATGCATACAAATAGAGTAGAAAGTAAATAAAATACAAGCCAAGTTCGCCAAGTTTTAAACCCTACCACAACCAGATAAAGCAGTTATAATGTCCAAGTTCAATCCCCACCCCATACTTAAAGATTATAGTGTCCTCACTGTTAGAAAAGTAAGGTAGAGGGAAGGAATCACTCACGCTCACTTACTCAACACACATCACTACTCCGGAGGCGGAGGAGGTGGCAACAGCAAGGGCCAGTCCTGTGTAGGAGCTGACCCTGAGTAGTAGGTCGGGGCGCCCTGCGGGAATGTGGAAGGTCCAGCCTGCTGATCGAAGGAAAAGCTCATATATGAGCCCAAGCCCTCGAGGAACCTCCCATAACGTCGCTGCTCCTCGTGCATCTCTGTGACGGAGAGCTCCAGCCTAGTAAAGCGGGTAGTCATGTCGTCCTGCCAATCAGTGGTGTAGGCGGGCTGGAAGGGGGGAGGTGGTGGAGGCACATAGCTATGGTGGCTGTGATGGCTGTGGTGGGACCCTTGCGGGCCCTCTCCTCCTCCAACTGCATCATCCCTGGCATCATCATCATCGTCGCCATCCCTGCCCCCCTAGTAAGCTGGGGGCTGCTCTTCTCCGTCGGAATGGGAGTCAGCGTCCCAAGACATAGCGTCCACCTCCGGCTCATGGTTGTAGATGGATCTATATCCGTATGATATGGCTGCCCAGTCCAAGACTGGTACCAGTCTGGGATATATAGAAGATCCATAAAATCGTGGCGCAGGCGCATCCCTGTCTGGGGGTGTCTCCATCCCTGTGCTCCTGGTGCGATGACTCCGCCCTGGCGCAATACTGCAGTGTCTAGGTACGTGAGCTGGTAGGCTGTGTACCTCTCAGTGTGGACGCCTAGTCCCTCGGCGAGGATGGCCACCATGCCACCGTCCATAATGTCTGTAGAGACCGTGCATCTGCGGTCTACGATATGCTCGAGCCAGGTGTGGAGGTATGGTAGAGGGTCATCCTCGAAGAGCATCCTCTGCAGAGTCTCCGTCTCACGGTGTATGGGGCGACGGAGCTCAGGCCTGGCCCAAAGGGTACTCGCCAGGACCCTCAAGATGACCCTAAAAAGCGGACTCACAACCCTAGAGGTGAAGGAGTCAGTAGGAGCAGGGTAGGGTATACCTGATATGTAGCTCCAGATGACGTTGGGGTCCTGGACCCTGAAGGCGGCTGGAGTGTGGATGAACCCAAAAATGTTGCTCATCTCCTCGAGCGATAGTCTATGTCGCCTATTGCCGAGCTGGAAGATGACTCGGCGGCTGGTCGAGGTGCGCTCGGGGACCTCCAATGTGGCCATAAACTCCCCAGTCAGAACGGGGTAGTGTGCCTCCAGTGGCTCAATCAGCCTGTGTAGAGAGACGTTCTCAAACGCCTCCTGAACGCCTGGGTGAAATCCTAGCTGGATCATGTCAGGGAGATGGTACCATCGCGCCCTGGTGGCTCGGGCAATCAAATCCTCAGCTAGGGAGCGCTACTGATCATCCTCAATGCGGAGCGTGTCCTGAGGGATGTTCTTGGCTCTCACCATCGTCTGCAAAAGAAACCATTGCCAAAGATAATTCCCCTCTGTATAAAATAGGGAGAACCCCATACTTAGATTCCATATTATGCTAGAAATTATGTAAAGGTAAATTGTCTAAGTGAAAGTGGTAATATGTTCTAAAAAGAAAGTACCTAAGGATGGCAATTTATATAAACATAATTTCTTGAATTTTTAATACTAAGGAACCTAATGACTTATAGAATTTTGGCCCACATATATAAAAAATCAGATTTTAATCCCTAAAAAAAATCAGAATTTAAACTCCTAAATAAATAAGAAATTCAGCCCTTGTAAAAAAAATCAGAATTTAAACTCGAAAATAAATCAGCATTTAAACCTCAAAATAAATCAGAATTTCATCTTGTAAAAAAAATCAGAATTTAAACCCCAAAATAAATCAGAATTTAAACTACTAAAAAATCAGAATTTCAGCTAAAAAAATAATTCCAGAATCAGCCCATATATAAAAAAATTCAGATTCATAGCCCATACGTATGGAAAATTCCGATTATTGCCCCACATAAATTATAAAAATTAGATCTCACCCCTATATACATATAAAAATCAGATTCATGCCCATATACATACAAAAATCAGATTCATGCCCCACATAAATTAAAAAATCAGATCAATGCCCCACATATATACGATTACTCTTTCCCGCGCAATTTTCGTTCAAACCCTAAACACCCAATATGTAATTTCTTCCCTAAATCAACTAATTAATCATGCAAATCTGAAAAAAAAATAGACAAAGGGTAAGAAATCATACCAGAAGAGTGTCGGAATTAGAGGAGAAAGAGGCAACAACCGCAAAAATCAAGAAAACGAAAACCGCTGTCGAACAGGAGACGTCGAAATCGGTGCCCGGGGGTCGAAATTGACCGGATCTGGGCGATGTCGGGGCTGCTGGTGGCGCGGTAGGCTCTCCGGTGGCTTGGGGCGGCCGGATCTGGGGAATCTTGGCCGGAAGTGGGTGGATCTGGCGCTGTCGGCTTGAAAACGAGGGAGAGAGAGGGCTAGGGTGAGAAGAGAAAGGGAGGACGGGGCTTGCGGCTTGCGGATCTGGTGTGCAGTGGTAGGCTGTTGGTGTTGCAATGGTGGGGATGATAGTTGCGGGGTGCAGCAATGAGGAGGGCGACAGGAGAGATGAAGGAGAGAGATGAAGAAGAGAAGGCTATGGCGGCTGGTAGGGTATCGAAAAGGGGAGGGGGTGTCGAAGTCAGGGGTAATATAAAGGGATAAAAACCTCAAAAATAAAACCGAAAAGAAATTAAAATCTGACCTGGCACCTACCTCCAGCTGCAGTCGATATCGACCCCCCTTTTGCATCCGTGTTGTTCTGCCTGCTGCTCACTTCTGTCGGCCTGTCGATATCGACCATATAGGTCGATATCGACCTCTCTTCTGGACTGGATTTCCTTGTTGACTTTAGATAGAATAGCCACGAATGATCTAAAAAATATAAAATAGACTAAAAACTAAAAGAGAAAGAAAAGGAAAAGAACGGGTTGCCTCCCGGAAGCGCTTGAGTTTAAGTCGCTAGCTCGACATATTTCCCTTTTTGCGCTAGTTCAACGCCAAGGTGGCACGAATCTCTTCTTCCGGGTCCTCCTTGTCATAATATTTCTTTACTCGGTGGCCATTTACCTTAAAGGTGGATCCATCGTCACAAAGTAACTCTACCGCTCCATGAGGGAATATTTTATGAACCTTGAAAGGTCCGCTCCATCTTGTCCTTAGTTTCCCTGGAAATAAGCGAAGTCTAGAATTGAAAACAAGGACTTTGTCACCTACCTCATATGTTTTTGGCACCAACTTCCTATCATGCCATTTCTTAGTGCGCTCCTTGTAGATTTCGGCATTCTCATATGCCTTTAGGCGCAACTCCTCCAAGGCTTGTAAGTCAATGAACCTTCTCTTTCTCGCTTCGTCGAAATCCATATTAAGCTCCTTAAGAGCCCACATTGCTTTATGCTCAAGTTCGACGGACAAATGACATGACTTACCATATACCAAGTTATAGGGAGTTGTGCGAAGTGGTGTCTTATAGGCCGTTCGGTAGGCCCAGAGCGCATCATCTAGTTTGGATGACCAATCTTTCCTCGAGCGGGAGACCGTCTTTTCCAAGATGGCTTTGATTTGGCGATTGGAGACTTCTACTTGGCCGCTGGTTTGAGGGTGATAGGGTGTTGCCACCCTATGGTTTACCCCATACTTAGCTAAAAGAGCTTGAAAGCCTCTCTCAATAAAATGCGAGCCACTATCTGAAATAAGAACTCTAGGAACACCAAAGCGAGGAAAGATGTTAGTTTTCATAAACTTAGAGACTACCTTCGTGTCGTTGGTCCTAGTTACCACGGCCTCCACCCATTTAGAGACATAGTCCACCGCTACTAAAATGTATTTGTAGGGGCCTGAAGCAGGGAATGGTCCCATGAAGTCAATGCCCCATACATCAAAGAGTTCTACCTCTAGAATGCCTGTGAGTGGTGTCTCATTCCTCCATGTGATATTACCTGCACGTTGATACTCATCACAAGAGGTTACATAGTTTTACACATCCTTGAAAAGGTTAGGCCAATAAAAACCACATTGAAGAATTTTCGCCGCGGTCTTGAATCCTTTAGCATGGCCTCCTGTAGGGAGAGAATGACAATGGTGAATCACGCTTTCTACCTCATCCTCCGGGATACAACGTCGAAAGATATGGTCTTTCCCCTATTTGAATAAGTAGGGTTCATCCCAATAGTATTGTTTGACGTCGTGCAAAAACTTCTTCTTTTGTTGCGAAGTTAAGCCTGAAGGAATCTCGCCTCCTGCAATATAGTTAGCAAAATCCGCATACCAAGGTACCTTCGCCCTTCTTACAGCAAATAAATCATGAATAGGACTGGTAGGAGGTGTAAAGAAGAAATCCTCACCGAAGCTTACCTCTTCGTCACCTTCGAAGGGTTTTGAAGGTGGTCGATATCGACCTGTAGGGGTCGATATCGACTGGACGGCATCGACAGATTCAGTCGATATGGGCTGCTCGATATGGGCCCTCGATGTCGACGTCTGGAGGTCAATTTCGACCTCTGTAGTGGCAAACGTGTGATCAAAATTGGTCGACATCGATGCAAGTATTACCTTCGAGGCATTCGATATCGACCTGTCGAGGTCGATATCGAGTGGATTTTCTGCCCGTCTTACCTCTTGCCTCATTAGGTGCTCGTCAGGGCGGGAGTCATTGATTGGTATGTTGTCATGTGACTCTTCCAGAATCCCTATGGGTAGCCGTGAAAGATGATCGGCTACGGAGTTCTCCATTCCTTTCTTATCTTTAAGCTCAACGTCGAACTCTTGTAGTAAGAGCACCCATCGTAGGAGCCTAGGTTTAGCATCCTTCTTCACCATCAAGTACCTAAGAGCTGCATGGTCAATATGAACAATTACCTTAGAACCCACTAGGTATGAGCGGAACTTCTCAAAAGCGAAGACCACTGCCAAGAACTCCTTTTCCGTCGTGGTGTACTTTGTTTGAACGGCATCCAGAGTCTTGCTTGCATAGTAGATGGTGTGAAGCTTTTTGTCTCTCCTTTGTCCTAGGACAACACCTACGGCATAATCGCTTGCGTCGCACATGATCTCAAAGGGTTGCAACCAATCGGGCGATTGAATGATAGGGGCGGATATAAGGGCCTCCTTCAACCTATTGAAAGCTTCAAGACAATCACTAGAAAATGCAAACTTAACATCCTTCATTAGTAGGTTAGTTAAAGGTTTGGCAATCTTAGAAAAATCTTGAATAAACCTCCTATAGAAACCTGTGTGACCAAGGAAGCTTCTTATGTCCTTAATTGATGAAGGTGGTGGCAATTTTTCAATGAGCTCTATCTTTGCCCTGTCCACCTCAATTCCCCGTTTAGAGACTTTGTGGCCTAGCACAATCCCTTCCCTTACCATAAAGTGGCACTTTTCCCAATTGAGAACTAAGTTTGTCTCTTCACATCGTGCAAGTACCCTGCGAAGGTTAGCAAGACAAACATCGAAAGTAGTGCCATAAACAGAGAAATCATCCATAAATACCTCCACGATGTCCTCAATCATGTCGGAGAAGATGGCCATCATACATCTTTGAAAGGTAGTAGGGGCATTGCAGAGCCCAAATGGCATTCTCCTATATGCAAAAGTCCCATAGGGACAAGTGAAGGTGGTCTTCTCCTGATCGTCAGGATGAATAGGGACCTACCAAAAGCCAGAATATCCATCCAAGTAACAAAAATAATCATGTTCGGCGAGTCTCTCTAATACCTGGTCAATGAATGGAAGGGGAAAGTGATCCTTTCTAGTGGCATTGTTGAGTTTCCTATAATCAATACACATTCGCAAACTAGTTGTGATTCGCTTTGGTACAAGCTCACCCTTCTCATTCTCCTCAACGGTCATTCCACCCTTCTTAGGAACCACATGGACTGGGCTCACCCATTCGCTGCCGGAGATGGCATAGATGATTCCTGCATCCAGCATGCGCATGATCTCCTTCTTCACTACCTCTCTCATGTTGGGGTTGAGCTTCCTTTGGTGTTCTATAGATGCCTTATGATCATCCTCAAGGAGGATTCTATGCATACAAGTAGCGGGTGAAATACCTTTGATGTCCTCAAGAGAATATCCAATAGCCTTACGATGAGCACGAAGTACTTCCATAAGCTTATCTACTTCATGTGTGGTTAGTGAAGCATTGATAATTACAGGGAAAGTAGAATTTGGACCAAGAAACTCATACCTAAGTATGTCGGGTAAAGGCTTAAGCACCGGAGAAGGGCCTTGTGGGATAAGGATTGGCTCTACCTCCTCCGTCTTCATAATCTCACCAAGGTAATCCGTCTCAATTCTCTTGATTGAAGTTCCCACATCAGCTATAGGGGTTGGCGTGGACAAAACATAGAGTGATGCCAACTTTGATTGGGACTCTTCAAAATATTCCTGTAGAAAATAAGTCGAGGGTGAGTAGGAATAGTCAATATCGACTGAGAGTTCAGCACATACCTCGGCCTCGGAGCTGTTTGACGACAAGTGGTAAGGGTCGATTTTGACCTCTGATGTCGATATCGGCTGGTCGATTTCGACCTCTTCTGTCGACATGGGCTGGTTGATTTCGCCTGTAAGAGAAGAAGAGAGAACTTGACTTACTGAGTGTGTCGATGTCGACTGAGGGCACTCGATATCGAGTGATTTGGTCGATGTCGACCTCTCCTCGTTGATATCGACCTCTTCTTTGAGCTCCATAGATAAAGCATCGTCGAATATTTCCTCATCACTCGTGCATGTAGCCAGGAAATCCTCAATGTCCTCGTCGGTAAGCTCCTCAGGAGTTAGGGCCCTTTCCGTCGGTTCTTTGCAATCCATGATGCTAGTGTAGACCGACTTGATTTCCATACCATTAACTTCCTTCATTGTGGGGTTGAAGGAGAATTCAATTACTTCGTTCCCTATAGTAAAGGTTAGTAAGACTATCCACAATGGTTTTGTCTATAATGTATACATTTGCACAAGGTGTGTAAAAATACACCTTACTTTTTGGTATTTTTCTCCAATGGTCAAATGTGTATTTTTTACACACCATTCAAATACAATTAATTTAAAACAAAAAAGAAAACAAAAATCATAAAAAACACACCAATAAAATTGTCTTGCTTTTTGAAAAAGTTTTTGCACATGGGGGAGGTGTTGTGCTCAAATTTGCACATTACATGCTCAAATGTGCACATTTGCACACCCCAAAAGCAACCAATGGAGCTCAAAAATGTCAAAAAAATGCACATTTAGACATTTGCACACAACCATTGGAGTTAGTCTAATCCTCTACGTACATTAATATTGGCATCAGCAGTAGCTAAGAAAGGTCTACCAAGGATGATAGGTACAATAGGATCTTCGGGCATGTCCAATACAATGAAATCAGTAGGCACAAAGAATTTACCTACCTTTACAAGGATGTCATCAACTATACCTGTGGGTCTGACGAATGAATTATCAGCCATATAAAGTTTCATATCCACAGGTTCAAGTGCTCCGATGTTCACCTTTTGCCAAATAGAGAGAGGCATGAGACTTACACTTGCCCCTAGGTCACATAGGGCTTTGTAGTGATGTTGGCCAAGTCCCACGGTGATTGCAAACTTCCCTGGATCACTCATCTTCTCAGGGAAATCCATCTTTGAGCACTCCTCTGCGATCTCTCCCATGGACCGCTTCTTGCTAAGGATGTCTTTTAGGAATCGAACATAGGCGGGCATCTCGCTTAGGGCTTCTGTAAGAGGGATAGTAATGTTAAGTCCTTGGAGAATCCTTAAAAAGCGCCTAAACTTACCTTGAGTGGGGTCCTTCAATGCTTTAGAAGGGAAGGGCAATGTCTTCTTTGGCGGAGAAGCCAAAACGGTGGTCGGAGGAGCCTGTTGAACATCGATGTCGACTAGAGGTTGGTCGAAATCGACTGGAAGGGTCGATTTCGACCTCTGTTGTGATCTCTCAGGTTCTGCAGTGTCATCGACGTCGACCAGGTGGTCGACAGGGGTGTCGATATCGACCCCAGGGTCGACATCGACTGGTTTGTCGATGTCGACAGGGTCTGTTACTTCTTCCTCCGTTGCCTTTTGTGGTTTATGAACTTTGGTGCCACTTCTTAGTTGCATGGCTGCAATGTGTCCTGACCCGGATTGCCCCTTAGGATTGGTAGTTGGTTGCCCAGGGAATGTTCCGGACGGTCTAGGGATTTGTGCCGCCAATTGACCCAGTTGGGTCTCTACGTTCGTCTTCCAAATATCCATCTCCCCAATCCTTGTGGTAAGGTGATTGAGTTGAGAGTGGATAGCATTGTTGGATTGATCATTCTTAGCTTGGTTCCGCCTTATCTCGTCCAACACAAGTTGAAGATCATCTTTCTTTTGGTCTCTCTCCGGGTGCCCAGGAGCTCTATAGAGTGGGGGTCCCTAGGGTTAACCTGGTTCCTTTGTGGTTGTTGGAACCGTTGGTCTCCCCAATATTGGCGATTGGGACCCCTCATGAAGTTGGCTTCCTCATGAGTCTCCGCTAGTTGTACTTGCTCAGCATGGGGGCACTCAATGGTAGTGTGTCGCTGCGATCCACATTCGATGCAATCCTGCTTTGCCGAAAGGAATCTTACTTGTTTCTGGAGCTTTCTAAGTTGATTCCTATGAAATTGTTCTTTTACATCCGGATCGATCACCTTATAGGGTTCGTACAATGGCATAGATGGGGCAGGCCTCGACAATGATGGTGCGTCGGAAGCCTCAGGAGTCCCATATGTATTGTCAAATTCCACCAACCTTCAATGGTTTCCCAAGCCTCTTGAGGAGCGAGTTCAAGGTAGCCATAGGCGGTGTAAGTGTTGATCCTCTCCTTGGTGGCAGCATCAAAAGCATTGTATATGATCTCCTGAATTACGTACGGTGGTTGGCCATGCGTCAGGCATGATCGTAGGAGGTCCTTAAACCTTTCCCAAACAGTCACCAGAGCCTCACCAGGCTTTTGTTTGAAAGCCGTGATTTTCTGTCGGATGAATGTCGTCTTAGAAGGAGGAAAGAACTTGTTGAGAAACGCGTCCTTGACTTCATTCCAGGTGCGGAGCGATCTTGGGGCTAAGCTCTCCAACCACTGCAATGCTTTTCCTGTAAGAGACCAGCGAAAGGCTTTTAGTTGGACATACTCCAGACTTTGTCCATCAGCAATTGTATCACAGAGGTCTAAGAAGGTTGATATATGTGCCATAGGGCATTCGTCAGGTTTCCCTTCATATTGATGCCTTCTTATTTCAGTTAAAAAGTTTGGTTTTATTTCAAAATTAGAAGTAGGGATTAGAATAGCCGATTCAGGCACTGTGAGCGATGGGTGCATGTATTGCTTTGCATTCCGGGAGAGGGCGTTGATTTGAGTCTCATATCATCCCCTGGCTTCCTCCTCCCTGTCAGCACGCTCCCTTAGTGCCGCTTCTCTGGTAGTGAAATCCTCTACTTGCTTCCTTAAGCGTTCAATTTGTTGTGCATGGGTCTCGTTGTCCGCCATGATTCTTTGAACTCGAGACCTTAGGTGGAGAAAGCGTTCTGGTTCGTCTAGTCCTTCAAATTCAGGTTGGTCACCAGTACATCGCATACACCTATAAAATAACACTAAAAAAAACCGTGAAAATAAACTACTAGGGCATGATTGATAGCTTCCCCGGCAGCGGCGCCAAAATTTGACGTGGGGAGAATTGAATCAAAATATATAATAAAATATAAAGCAATACAACTCTTAGCCTCTTCAAATAAATTCAAGACTCCCCGCTATAGTAGTAGGGAATCAGGTTCGATCCACGAGGAAGCGAGTCAGCGGGATCCTAGTAGCGTTGAAGACACGTCCTTTACGTTCGACCAGAAGCCTCGATCTCGATGTCAGACCTCGATGTCGACCTTGGCTGTCGATGCTCTCTACAACAGAAGACCTGCAGAAACAAAAATTGTAGTCGATATCGACTGGTGGGGGTCGATATCGATGTTAGTCCACGAAATCGACTGGCTCAGAAGTCTACCAGTCGATACAGAGGGTTCGATTTCGACACAAGGGGGTCGATATCGATGCTTGCAGAAGTTTCCCGGGAGTCTCGAGATCGACTCAGAAAACTGTCGATCTATCAGTTTGGTCGATATCGACCTCTGTTGTCGATATCGATGTCTTACTGCAGTGAGTTAGTTGTTTTGTCGGCAAAGAATGGGCCGAAGAATTAAGAATGGGAAGGAAGCAATGATCAGAAATAAGCAAAGGTGTTGGGTTTTTCGATGACTCAACGAACGGCGGGCAAATTTGAATGTAAACTTAATAAAGGAAAAGTCTTCCAAAGCCAAGGATTACCGCGACGACAACCATGATAGAAGAAGTAAGAATCAACTAAAGATGCATGCTTTCATCATAAAGGAAAAGGCTTTCACCTAAACCGACAAATAGAAAAAGAGATTTTGCAATTACTTAACCTAATTTGTGTCTACCTTTGCAATAATTGAGTTTATAATCTTTCAAATAGAAACCCTAATTACTACCCAAGTTTTACAACATGAGTTCCTTAAATTCGCATTTAAAGATGAAGCACAAGGTAGAGGGAGATAAAAGATACATTCATTAGCGACGTACTTACCTTACCATCATGGCTATCGTCGGGCTCACCCCGACCCTAGAAGAAAGGGCGACTACTCACTCATGTTGATTGTAGACATGTCTTGAATTGAAATAACTTGCATAAATGGAAAATTTCGAATCTTTACAATCCCAACGCCAACTATCGTAAGCGCTTGAAACTTTTAAGCTCAAAAACTCTAATTATCTATTGTCTATTGCTATTGTCTTGCTTCTTGGATTCAATCCTCTAACAAATCAGCCCCTAGGGCTTTATTTATAGGCTACTAATCCTCGCTATCCGAGGATTAAAACTTCTATCTAAACTATGAACTCTATCCGAACAATTAGGATAGGTCTTTTATTTTGATAAAAAAACTTAAAGGAAAAGATAATAAACAGCTGCTAATATCTAAAAGAACGAGATAACTCATGGCTTTGATGATAGTCTTCACAATCCGAGTCTCGAAATCGGATTTATCTTTTTTCGAGGTAGGGTCGATATCGACATCAGAGGTCGATATCGATACTTGTGTTTCTGCTCGACTTGTCCAGCTCCAGTTGATGTCTATGACGATGGTCGATATCGATGCTTGTATGTCGATATCGAGGCTTTCTTGTCTGGTCTGTGTGGCCTATCTCGACACTCAGAAGTCGTGTCGAAATCTAGGGTCGATATCGATGTCTCTAGGTCGATATCGACCTCTGCTCAACTTCACTTGGCTTCTTCGTTTTGACTCCGTTTTCATCGAATTCCTGCATGGTTAGTTCAAAACTCGTGCAGACTCTATTTCTTATACTTTAGCTCATTCTTACACAAGTTTATATACTTTTGAAACTTTTCTTTGGAAATCGAATGAAATACGAAGTCAAAAGATGCAATAAACAAAGGTACAAATATGTACATCAGTAGGCCTCCATTGAAGTCCAATCCTCCCTAATCGAGCAGATGTAGGCCTCTGTGGAAGCGCCGTGGTGGCGATTCGGACGGTGGAAGCGCACCCCCATCCTCACAGCCGAACCCCTATTCTCCCTCGCGCCGGCGGCCACCACTTCGTCCTCGCCCCAGATCGCCAGCATCCCCTCATCACAACCGAAGCCTTGTTCTCCCTCACGCCGACGATTTGAAGGTGGCGGCGACGACGATTTCGCCGGCTTGGGCGCCTTCATCTTCTTGGCCTTTCTTTTGTGGGTAAAATGGGGTGGGACGGTGGGTGGGTGGTGGGAGTAGGGTGGTTGGGGGGCGGGGAGTGGGGATGGGGTAGGGGTGGGGGGTGGTTCTTGTTTGTGTTATGGTATTGGTAAAATTGGATTAGGGCTAAAATTTATTGCTTAGTCAACGTGTGACGCCCAAATTATTCGGGGAAAATGAAGAATTATTCAGACGTATATGTCGAATTTAGTGTAGGGTTTTTAAGATGCATAATTTGATTCGTTATCCGTCAATTATTCAGTGAATTTGATAAATTTTGATTTGAACTAGATGGAAAAAAATAATATAACATTATTCGGTAGCATGTAAAACATTATTCGGTGGAATTGTTAAATTTTTTAAACGAAATCAGGTAGGTCCCACCGAATTTTTCACTAACCCATAAAGATTTTTTATTTTAAAAAAAAGCAAACCAAGAAAAAAAGTTGGGAGGTGGTAGAAGTGTAGAACGTGGGTTGAAGTTGTTGGAGTGGCCCCACAGCAAATGCACTACACGCTCACGAATGGAGCACCAGGAGAAGGTAAGTTGAAATTTCATCCGGGTCCCACTAATTATAAAACAAAAAATTAAAAAACCACATTTAATCATAGCCATCAATTACTTTAGATAAATGGTCCAGATTTATGCACAAGGTACACTTTAAGAGATGTGTACACTTGAACCACACCATATATATATATATATATCCGATCGAACATACCGTATACCTAATATATGAGTGAACCTGAATGGCTATACTCGAAACCGATCCGAACAATTTGATTGTCACCGTTGCAAATACTATGTAATATTACTGCGTAAGGGGTGAATTTGTCTTCACACGGTGCAAAAAGAACTTTTCAATCAAACAAAAGAAGTTAGACAAAGTAGGTAGAGGTCAAATTATCATGAGTACACAGGAAAAACTAGTTGTTATGTTTTTACCTACACGTCTCACTAATTCCCTAGTTCTTTTCAAAGCAAGCTTTGTTTTTGTTGGTTGGTGCCGATGACAAGGCGAGGAACAAAAAACTACACTCAACTATTGTATATTTGTATGATAGACACGATGCTTTCAATTTCAAAGGCAGCAGTCCGAATCTTTTTGTCCCATTCACTCGACTCCTTTCCAATACACTAATATTCACTTTTGGTAATTAAAAAACTGTTGAGTACTTGTTGAGTACGTAGACTACCTATGGAAATTAAATGGAATGTATCAGCTACTAGATTGACACATGTATAAAAGAGCCAAAACGCCGGAGTACGTAAACAGTTAACAGCACATCAATGGTCATATGCAAACAAAGTAATCATGTTCGAGCAAGCCACCTAACTAAAAACCCGGTCATGAAACTGATGTTCTTTATTGTTTGTAGCTACGTTGATTATGGCCAACTTATACACGCAACGCAAATATATGCTATAAGAGCATGCCCAACAACTTCTATAAACAATTTTTCAAAATGGAGAATTATGAATCACAATTTTTTTGGACTGAAATCCAACAGATTCTCCATTATGGAGTTTACCCCAAAATATATAAAGTTTTCTCCAAATTTAGGGAAATATCTCCATTTTTTCTCCTCATTCTCTATTTTGGAGAATGTAATGAGGAAGCTGTTGAATCAAAATCAACCTTGATATTCTCCAAAAATCCATTATGGAGAACGTTGCTCTAAGAAACCAAAATGAAGTGGAATTGTTGTAACTGTACCCCTTATTTTAAAAGTCCAAACACAGTAGTTCACTTTGGTGTGTAATGTGTTGATTGCTTGTCAGAGTTATTAACTGATCGAAAGTCGGAACGAACTGAAAGTAGCGGAGGATAAATCAGCGGTTCATGAAATTGGAGAGAACGTGGAGATTCAGAGAATACTGTAGCGCCTAGTGGAAAGGTTAGTACCATTTGTACCTCTGGTGCCTGTGTGGGTCAATTAGGTCCGTTAGTGATTGGGCCCAAAAGCCCAATAATTGTTCAAATTTTAGTAATGTGTTTGGTAAGGTGTTCAAAGTTTAGTACGCAGCACTGATATAAACCCATGTGAACAACTGCTAACATACATAGACAAGTGGACCCCACTTAATGTTTACACTTGAAAAGCAGGGGCCTGCTCTTTTCCTTTGGTTGGTTTTTTTTTTTTGACAAGTCTTTTCCCTTGGTTGTGAAAATGAGGATTTCACGGTATTATAGGAGTTGAAAGAATTTTAGTTATCATAAAAAGCTTTTTATTGTTATTGACACAATCGTTATCTCGTTAAATACATGGTTCTGGTTATCAATACCGAAAGTCGGTGATGATGAAATACTTATCGCTATAAGTAACAAAGGACACACTGTCGCCTTTGTCATCATCGCCATCCGAAGTTGGTAATATTTTGAGTCGTAACCTACTAACCTTGCTATTCTTTTCAGTATTTGCTCGTCTTGCACTCTTTCACATCCATCTACACCAGAAATCGGTGATCTCGCCGTACATTTGACGAGATACAACCGTCTGGATCACAAGAGTGTTATAAAATACTCTAATGGCTAAAGAATGTCCATCTTATAAGACTTACTCAACTTAATTGTTTTTTTTAATAAATAAAAATCCATTATGAGATAAAATAGAATACAGTAACTGCACTGGAGTTGAACTAATTCCCACTTTGTTTTTGGCAATAACCTTGCTTTATTTCTTTTGTTTCGGTTGTCAAGTATGAATTTGCTTCATAGGCTTTTATATCTTTCATTTGTTATTTGCATTGCTAGCACCACTGCCAGATTATATACTCACCACCCCTCTTTGGTGGTATGTCCGGGTCTTGCCATTCTCTGTATGGGGAAACATCACAAAATAAACGCCACCCTTTTATCATGGTCATTCCAAATCTCGATCACCGTCGTCATCACAAAAGCAGCGTTTTTACGCGATGAACAAATGGTTACGAGCTAAAAATGATATACTTAGTGGTGCCTTTGGCTTTCAACCACATAAATATTACCAACTTATTACCATTTGCCTTACCGGCTCATTGGATTACTCAACTTGTTTGTTTGGATTCATTTCTTTACTAGAAAAATTGATGTCCTCTTCTTGTTTGTTCGGACCTCTCGTGACTTCATTCAATTCAGTTGTACCAATGGTTTCCCGCTAAAATCTGTTTTTTATGAATATAACAACTTGAAATTGTTGTGGTATTCGTCGTCGAAATTTTTGGACAAATGTCGATATCTTCTGCATAAACAACTTTATAAATGTTCTTGCCCTACTCGAAACTAAAGCTAGTTCGCCGCCAGAGGATAAGTTCTGGCGTAAATGTGGCTTTAATACTATTACGTTTGACCCTTCTGTGGGGTTTGCGGGAGGGGTTTGCCTCCTTTGGAAGGACTTGCCTCCTGTAGCAGGTCATATTACCTTGGTGTCGGTTCAGCATCGATTTATTCATTTTGACTATTTTGATACCCTAAAAAATAGGTCCATTGCTGTTATCGTTGTGTATGCTCCGCTAGATTACAATAGCAAAGAGGCTTTTTGGAATTCCTTTCGGTCTTACTCCGCCCAGTGTCTTTATCCGATCGTCTTAATGGGTGATCTTAACGAGATTTCTTATCCGACAGATAAGTTAGGTAGGGCTATCCCATTTATGAGCCAATTCACATGATTACAATCCATTCAGGACTCACTTGACATGATCAAGGTTCCATCCTTTGGAGGTCAATTTACTTGGCGTCGGAAGAAGATTGGGGAACCTGACAACTCCTTTGCGAAACTTGACTGGTTTTTACCGCACAGAATGATTGTTATGAGTTTTGACTCTCTTAGGGTACAAATCCACCCCTTCACATCATCTGACCAAGCTCCGATTTCGGTGGATTTTCGAACACAAGATAATAACTTTTAAAAACCATTCAGATTCGAATTGGCCTGGGCAACAAATCCGGAATTCACTAAAATTGTGACACAAGCGTGTCGACTGCATCGTGTAGGTTCTAATATGTTTAACCTAGTAAAGAAGACTTCCCTTCTTAAAGTTCTGGCTAAAAGATGCCACAAGACAACTTTCGGCAATATCAACCGTCAGATCCTTCAGACAGATGAAGCTTTGCTAAATCTGCAAACTTCTCTTCTTTCATCTTTATCGGAGTCGGATCGTTTGAGACAAAAACAACTGCTTAACAAACGTGAGCACCTACTCGACTTCCAGCGTCGATACTGGAGTCAACGGGCAAAGGTTAAACATATAAAGTTGAACGATTCCAATACTGCGTACTTCCACAAAATTGCATCCTCTAAACGGGCAAGGAAATTCATTAAATTTATCCACAATGACACCGACGTTCGTATCTCCGACAATAGGCTTATCCAGCAGGAGTTTGTTTATGAGTTTAAGGCTAGATTCAAATCAACGCTGGACCCGAGCTTATCCCTAACAAGTGATCTGGACGTCATTTTGTCTGAAATTACATCTGATGACAATATTAGCCTTACAGCACCTGTCACAAATGATGAAATAAAAAAAGCAGTTTTCTCCATGACAGCGGATAAATCGCCAGGTCCTGACGGAATGCCTCCGAGGTTTTATGAGACTTATTGGCCTATTGTTGGACCTTCAGTGATTAAAGTTGTTAGGTCTTTCTTCATATCAGGTAAGCTTCTCAAACAACTGAATCACACTTTCGTTTCTTTACATCCTAAACGGGAGGATCCATCGACTGTAAACCACTATAGACCTATCAGTCTTTGCTCCACAGTTTACAAAGTTATCACCAAGATCATTTCTGCTAGACTATCGGTGGTATTCGACAAACTAATCCACCCCCTACAGGGCGCTTTCACTAAAGGAAGGTCTATTCAAGACAGTATCCTCATAGCTCATGAGATCTTTCATTCTTTCTGATCCCTTAAAGCTAAAAGTGGATCGGTTGCAATCAAATTGGATATGAAAAAAGCCTATGATCGTATTGAGTGGCCTTTTCTTTTCCAAATTTTAACTAATTTTGGTTTTGCTCTAAGGTTTACCCAATGGATTCACGAGTGCATAACCACTTTCTCATACTCTATTCTAATTAACGATGAACCATCGGTCCCGTTTATCCCTACAAGGGGTCTGCGTCAAGGCGACCCACTATCCCCTTTGCTGTTCATACTAATGGCCGAAGTTCTGGCTCGCACCTTGCAAAGAGAAGCAAACGTTAACAAAGACTTAGGTTTCTCATTTGGGAGAGGCCTGATCGAAATTCCGTTTCTAGCGTTTGCAAACGACATTATAATCTTCGCAAAATCATCACAGTCTGCTTGTTTCAAAGTCAATTCTATTATCCAAAGATTTTGTCTTCTATTAGGCCAAAGAGTTAACCTTCACAAATCAAGCTTCCAAGCTTAACCTAATACAGCAAACTCATTGATTAATACCATTATGGCTTCATTGGGAATCCCACAAGCAAATAATTTGGAAAAATATTTGGGATGTCCTATTATTAATGGTAGAGCAAACCGAGAAACATTCTTTGATGTGGTTCTAAAATCTAAACAACAGTTAACTAAGTGGAAAGCCTCTTCTGTGTCTGCAGAAGGGCGCAAGGTCCTTATTAAAGCTAACCTAAGTGCTAAACCGATTTTTCTCATGCAAGCCTTTTTGCTGCCAACTTCTATCTTACACGAGTTAGACAAGGTTTACCGATATTTCTTTTGGAACAAAAATATGAAATGCTCACCCATGATAAGCTGGGATAAGATCTGCTCAGATACTCTAGCTGGTGGCCTAGGCTTATACAAAGCCAAAACAATGAACATAGCACTACAAATGAAATTATTGTGGAAAATTAATGCCAATCCAAGTAATCCATGGGTACGCCTTATGTCTGTCAAATATGTAAAGAGAACTCCTCTTATGATGTACAATCGGAAAGGAAATACATCCTGGCAATGGTCTAAGCTCCAGTCTATAAAACATTTATTTAAACCAGGACTGAGATGGACCGTCGGCGATGGCTCAAATGTTGACTTTTGGAATGATAACTGGATCTATGAATTCCCACTATTAGATGTGGCTAGTTCGCCTCCTTCAGACTTAGCACTGAATTGGAAAGTTTTCCGGTTCATCGATACTAATAATTCGTGGGATTTCAACAAGTTATCCAACGACCTTCGTGGTGTTCTGTCACCCCTTCAAATTAATAACATTTTACATTCCAATTTACCGACCAATTTCTTTCATGACCGCCTTTATTGGGGTCCTAGCAGAGACGGATGGTTTTCTGCAAAATCTACTAGATATATTATACCTACTTCTAAAGGTGACCCCAACTACAACTGTAACTGGATTTGGAAACTCGACGTTCCGCATAAAATACGCCACTTTATGTGGAAAATTTTGCGTGATGGTTTACCTACAACGGATCGTCTACAACGTTTGCATTTGGCGGTGTCGTCGGGTTGCCCCCTTTGTGGGAACACCCTTGAGACGGGGTTCCATTTCCTCCTGGAATGTTACAATTCAACCAGTCTGCTCAATACGTTTCATATCAATATTCCTTCGTCTGTGAACGCTCAAAGCCATAACGACTATAACCTACTGCTTAATCACATGTACTCCTCGTTAGGCAAAGATTCTATGGCTCTGCTGGCGACAGTATGGTGGGGTATTTGGTTCTTTAGGAACAAGATCGTGTTCGACCCTACTTTTAGCTTGAGGGTTGTTGATATTACGGTTTTTATTTCTACCACTAGTGATACATGGTCTGCCACTAAGAACGTTATGCGGTATGATGCACAATCGGGGACTACAACTGGTATAAAATCATCAACACAATCACGGTCCATTGGTAACCATTCGGTTACAACCCATAAGCAAAATTCGTGGCAGAAACCACCATCAAATTTATACAAACTGAATTTCGATGGCTCCTTCAGATCTGATGGTTCCGGTTCCTTTGGTTTTGTCATTAGAAATGATGTTGGTGGTATTGTTTCCTTGAAAAATGGTACTTGCAATAATAACTCTGCTCTATACGCTGAAGCTTTGGCATTGCGGTTGGGAGTGCTTAAAGCTAAATAGCTTCATCTAGATAATCTGCTAACAGAGGGTGATTGTCTTATGGTTGTGAAAGCTCTGCTGGGTGACTGGTCTTGTCCCTGGAACATTGAGCTACTTCAATCTGATACTCGTTTTGATCTTTCCTACTTTAGTAATGTTGCTATTCGTCATATTTTCAGGGAATTAAATGCTGTAGCGGACAGGATTGCATGTTTGGCCTACAGTAACCCTGCCGAGGATAGCTGTTCGTCTGATCATCTATTGGCTGATCTCGTCCGTCAGGACGCTCTAGGAAGGCCCCCGACTTGTCGGGATCCTCCCTAACTCTTATCTTGTTTTGAAAAAAAAAAACAAAAATGAAGGGTCAAACATGAAAAATTAGACAAGATTGGTCCTCTCTATCCGACCGGTCCTTACTCCTCACTCAAAGCTACCCCTATACAAATGATGTACTCCTTCCGTTCCAAAATACATGTCGTTTGACTTTTAATCACGTATTTTAAGAAGCTAAAAACTATACTCTCTCCGTTCGCGAAAACTTGTCGTTTTAGGCTTTTCATTTTGTTCAACAAAACTCATCATTTTAGATATTTTCTCCATTTATTTCCCAATTTACCCCTAGTTTGAATTTGAATTTGTTCATTTAAATTTTGGCTCCAATTTGAAAATGTGAAATATATCATTGTACTTAATATTTGTTGTGTCGGAGGCTAAAATGACAAGTTTTTGCGAACGGAGGGAGTATAAAATATCAATTTTTTTTAAAATTTTTTTGTACAACTTAATATTTGTTGGTAATAAGTATTAAGTTATAAAAAATAATAATAAAAAAGCTAATATATTATAAAGTTTTCAGCTTCTTAAAATACGTGTTGAAAAGTCAAATGACATCTATTTTGGATCGGAGGTAGTATAATCTAATAGGGATGCCGTATTGATACCAAATTAACACTAAACATATCTATGGAAATAATGTAGAATCAAAGTGTAATAATTAGCTAGTAAACCTAGGATATTTATTATACATCACTGGTAAGATTATTGATGAACTAACACCGTCCTTATTCATAAGTCACTTATAACTCTTTTATTTGTGGTCCATCAAACTAATAACTCTACTTTAAAAATATATATAGAGAAACAATAAGATTTTTTTTAACATAAACTAATTGGAAAGCAAAATATGGGGACATTGTAAAGCTAAATATCTATTAAGCAAAGGAATACAGTTCGAAATAATGAGCCCCTTCCCAAGTAAAGAACACGCGTCACACGCCTGAAAAAAAAAACCTCTTTGAATTCCTCCCTACTAAAGCCCTGAAACCTTAAGGTGTGGTCTACATCCTTTCGATCTCCAAAATCAGTCTCTCCTCCCTTGGAAAATGAATGATGACCCTAGTCATCTTTCTTATCTCGCAGCCGGGTGCCAGATTTGGCCATGCGATGGCGGAATTCTATTGGCTTGGAGTACGATTTTCGATCGAAGTCTTTCGTGTGGGATTAGGCTTTATCCCTTTGCTGTAAGCCCGAGCCCCGACGATTGCTTCCTGATGATTTGGGGTGCGATGATTACTGTTGAGAAGTCGAATCGACCTCCTCCATGGCCACGATTTAGATGTACGGAGATCGATTTGGGGCTTAGATGGGTGATTTCGGTTGGCTGTCCGTACCCTGTGATTGAAGAAATTGGATTGGGGCTTTGCTGGAAGGAATTCTCTTCTGGCTTCCTTCGTGTGTTGAAGTGGGTTTTTGATCTCTCTAATTCCTCCTTTCTCATTCCTCTCTCGAATTTCCGCTATAAATACTGTTGTCCGGTTGTGTGGTTTCTACACAACATCTTTCTCTCTTCTTCTCTTATCAAACACTCTGAAGTAAAATTTTCTAACAAATTTTGTTGTTTGTTTGTGATGGCACCAACAGTGATCGACAAGGGCAAAAGGCCCATGGTTGTAGATGATCTTGCTCCAAAAATGAAAAAATCATCCAAGTGCAATGGAAAGCCGAAGGGCTCTAAACCTGTTGAGGAGAATCCCATCTCCAATGATGGTAGTGACACTGGGCAGTCTGCAAAGGCTGAGAGGAAGATTAGAAGGTGGTACATGAATCGGGAAAAACTATTGTCTTTGCAAGGCAAAGTTCAAGAAAATATCTCAATGCTTCATCAATCATCGATCTTTGCAACTATTATTGGGGAGCCGATGGAAGCGAAGGATGTCCGGAAACGAATGAGGGACGTTTGGAAATCTTTATCTAGTGGCTTTCAACTCATACCAATTGCAAATAATTGGTTTGAGTTGAGGTTTGATCTTGTTGAGGACCGTACGTGGGTTTGGGACAACCATCCCTTCCATGTATCTGGGCAACTCATTATCCTTCGACCCTGGCGCTTGGATTTTGATCCATGGATTGAGTCTATCACTCTGCTGGATCTATGGATCGGATTTCCCGGACTACCTGCTAAGTATGTCCATGAGAAAATCTTAAGGGATATTGTGAAGGCAAATAAACTGGGGAGTGTGATTAAAGTTTTTGCATTTAATGCTAAGGGTGCTCGTTTTCGTTATCCTAGAGTGTGTGTATTGGTTGATATAACAAAGATTTCTGGAAGGGAATTGTTTGTGGTTAATGAGTCTAGTGAATTGGAGTCATATCCCATGTGGTTTGAGGACTTCCCACTTGGTTGTGGGAGTTGTGGTGCTTCTGATCATCTCTTTGAGGCATGTCCTATCAGAAACCTATGCAACTTGGGGGCTAATATCGGTCCCATTACAGATCTATAATTCTAATGATATTTGGCAATGGTCAGATGTTGTGAAATCATGATTTTTTGTTTTAAGATAAGGTAGTATGTTAAATATATCTTTGTGTACTAGGATTCGGTCTAATTTTTCGTAGATGTTGTCAGGCCGTGAAAGATGTTTCCTCTAGGTATATTGATTACCAATAGTTGGTAAGTCAATGAGATCATGATTTAGGATGAAATTTGTAAGTCTAATGAAACGGTTAACTGAGGGAAGAGAACCGCCAAGCTTGTCAAAGGAGCACAAAATATCGTTCAGGTCCCCAAACAACAAACACGGAAGAGCGTTATTGTTTATTATGCTAGAGATTTTGTTCCAAAAAATCGTTTTGTCTTGTTGGTGAGGTGGAGCATATACGAATAAAATTAATGATTCTAGACTTAGAGAATGGTTATGATATTTAGTTAAAATGTATCTATGGTCTGGGAAGACTTCCAGAGAAGACAGAGTCCTCCTGAAAGACCAATGGATGGGCAAAAGCAAAAATTATCAAAACCCGCTTTGCGCCATAGTCACTCTTTAGGTGGTTGTTGTAACTTAGTTTCAGCAAGGGCTAGTATTTGAATATGTTCATTTTTACAAGTTGTATCTATTTGTGTCCATATGGTTTTCCTGGCTAAACCGCGAACGTTCCAGTAGCTAATATTCATGTCAACCAGTACATAAGAATTGGTGGAGAAGGTAAATTCTTACACCAGAGCAAGAATAAAGGATGTAACGGGAGGTGCAACCAGTGTAACGAAACACGCAGTCCAAGACCAGCAATTGATTTACAAAGTGATGAGCTTCGTACAAAGGAAATGCACAAAGCACAATAAGTAATTCTAAAGCAGTGTTTCAATATGGGTGAAACTGTAAGTTCAACCACAGAGGGAAGGTGCTGGTGCAGAAACTTAACGACTGTGGGGTATATGAGTAGCAAGGCCATCAAAGCGAAGTAAAACAGATTCCGCAGAGACCAAAAGACTTGGGCAGTCAAATAATGTAAATGTTTTAACATGTGATAGGTAAATATGATAAAGTCAATTAAGAGCCTTAGAAGAGGTATAGCTCTGGATGTTGATATGATTTTGAAATAAACAGAAGTAAAATAATTTATATGGAGATCATAAGTGTACCTATCATAAGGTGACTTGTAGCAGTTAGAATTTAATTTAGCTATAGTTATGGTTTGAAGAAAATCACTTAATTTAGCTATAGTTATGGTTTGAAGAACATCACATCAATGATAATCAAGTTTCAGGTAGTAATCATAATCATAATCAAGTTTCAGGTAATGTTCACAATAGGTGAAAAACATCACAGCTATGATAATAAGCAGGAGGTTGATACTGTGAGAAGGGCTGTCGACGTGAAACACAACCTCCCCAACAAGAACCGACCCGCCACCCATTAGCATATCAAGAAAGTAAGTAACTACAATGTTAAATCCAAAATTTCGGCCAAAGAAAACCGAATCGGATTGGACATTGAGCTTTGCTTTAGACTTTGAGGGTTGAGAATAAATGATTGATCTGTCAAGCTTCCCTTTACCCTTATCGTTTATAAACGACTTGGAGGGAGATGAGTTAGAGAGGGTATCGCACGAATGCTTCCCTAGGTGAGTTTGGTGGTAGTGGTTTGCGGGAGTTGCATACATCACTGCTCCCAAGAGGTGAGTAAGATGGTTGTGGGTTTGGGGAGGAGCATAAAGCAGTAGTCCCCTTACCCTTAGTAATGGTAGTGTAACATATCATAATTGAATGAGCAACATAAAATAAGTGTTGAGTAATTTTTGAGCAAGTGTAGCCATAAAAGCAATTAAAAAATTTTTCCCCTAGTTTTCGTTTAATGTTGCATGAGATACAAACAAGTCCTCTCTAATCTCCCAGGAGATTGGCCTGAATTGTCGATATTATCATTGAGGTGCCAAAAACTCGACGCAAAAAGATCGAATCAGTTTGTGTTTAGAGGTTTGTTTTGAAATGAGTTGGTTGAGAGCAGAAAGAGGAGATGATGATCTCCCTTATGCCTTCGTCATGTTTGGGTGGCAAGGAGGGGGTGGGTGCTTGGTGGGTGTCGCAAGAATGCTTCCCAGATGGGTGGATTAGAGGGTTGGGGTTCAAGGGCACACTGTCAGAAGTATGCCCTTTTCCCGTCGGTGTTTTTTCCTATTTTTCCATGGATAAATTAAGTACATAAGCTAAAGTAGCAAGATCAGATACAAGATGCAAGAGGGATAGAAGAAGCAAAGATGATGATTGCTTGAGATGAGCATTAAATTGAGTCGATATGATGTATATATAGGGGAAAAATCACAATGGAGATGAAGTAAAAAATTAGATAAAGCAGGTGAAAGATTATACCTTCATAGCCAAAGAAGGTCTTTAGGGGGTTGAAAACCAGAGAGGGCGAGGCACAAAACCACCTGAGAAAGAATGTATGAGCCCTCCTGAGAAGGCATCCAACGCCAAACGCAAACCTGAGCGGCCACACCAGAAAGACTCCGAAGAGGAGTCCTAACCAGGAAAACAGTGGGCATGTCGACAACAACGAAGGGTGACACCACCACTAACACGGATTGCAGAGAAAGCCATGATTTGTTAGGACTACTTTGGGAGAGACCGTACCGAAGACAGAAAGGCAAATAAGATTTTGGTGATTTGAAAGGAGAGGGACGAGGGTTCCAAAGGGATGAACGAAGACGGAAACCCCAAATCCACGACCAAAACTTTCTGATTTGAGCTTTGTTGAATGGATTTAGGCTATACGACAAGGATTTAGGTTGAACAGAAAAGCCTCTTTGCCTAGATTGAATCGATTTGAGATGGGGGATAGATCGAGAAAAGTTGGATGAGTAAAGAAGAAAGGTCCAAATCCAAACCCAACAGGGTTTGATTAGGTGATAAGGGTGGGGATTTAGGTAGAACAACGATGAGTTGAGATCAAGAGGAAAGCAGATCAAAGGATGAGATTTGGAGTAATCGTCAGATAAGGTTTCGGGGTTGGGAGAGACGAGCGCGTGAGGGAGCGCGTACATTTGAAGGTAAAGGGGGGTTTTTTTTTGGCTAATTAGCATAGATATACCAAAAAAATTCAACTTTGCAAAAATAGCCATGGGGGGGTAAAAATTGCAATCAGGTGGCAAAATGTTATTTTTGCAAAAACTACTCACCCGATAGCAGGTTTCACAGGCGGCCAAAAAAGGGGGGGGGACACGTGTCGAAATTGGAAAGGGGGAAGTGGTTTCACTTGGCCTAAAAAAAAAGAAGTTGCGATTTACGCTTACTAGCCAGTAACTATTATTGCCTAGCCAGTGACCACGATCTCTTAGCCAATATAAGACTAACCCCTGTCGGATCTCGTCTACCTCAGGAACTTCCCACCTCAAGGATAGCTAGGATAGACGACATTCTTTTAGTTGCTGAAGGTTGGTATTTGTTATTTTGCATATATGTACGTCAGTTACAGTATGTGGTTGTCCGTTTTGTTTGCCTGGGATGCGAACCCCAAATATATGCGATTTACGCTTACTAGCCAGTAACTACTGTCGGCTAGCCAATAAAACTGATGTTTCGTCCACAAGCTACAATGCCCAGATACGAGGCTAGTCGGAGGTCCACCAGAGCTCCCACCTAGTTGTTGACCATCCTCAAGGCCTATACTTCCAGATCCGGGGGGTTCAACACTAGATCTAAAGCCTCTCACGCCCAGATCCGGCGTGGCCGGAGTGAACCCCTCCATCCATCTCTACCACCCTTCCTCCACAAATCTCCCTCCATCTCCACAAATCCGACCGACCTCCACACATTCCCATTTTCCCTTTCACAAAATCCAAAAAAAAAGAGGGAAAGAGAAGAGGAAGGCAAAGATTGCAGCAGCTCCACAATGGCGCCGAGCGATTTTGCCCAGCTCCACAATGGTGCCACTGCCATTCAAGCTTTTGGGAGGGTCGCCGCACCAGTCGCCTAGAGCCACCACGACCGCCACCCTCCACCCCACCGCCCTCAACCTTAGACCTCCACTTCCCCTTCTTCCTTCTCCTGTTGGGCTGTTGTGAAGCTCTCTCTCCCCCCTGCTTTGCCTTAAATCCTGCATCTCTCTCTCTTTCTCCCCATTTGCTTTGTCTTAAATCCCGTCCAAATACACCTCTAAAATTTGAAACTCACGCCAAAAAATTTAACCCACTATAATGGGTAAGGGTGACCCGCTATTTGTGCACAAAAAATATTGCTTTTTGACATTTAACTAATTTTTCATAGGGAAAAGACATTTATATTATTGCTGAATGGAACCGAAAAACCCAAATCCCACTAAGAGAACGCGCTCTCTCACGCGCGCCCCCTCACCTCTACCCCCAAACCAAAGCGACAAAGAAAACCCAGAAAAAACTCCCAAATCGATTGCTCTACAAAGCTTAATCCAATCCCATGTTCAGTCATTGATTCGATCTATCAAATTAAAGAGCTTCTAGCATTGGATCTGGCCTAACAGATGGCTCCCGGTGGGGGTGAAGGGGCGCCTGCTTTCTCTGCTAGGGTTCCGACTACACAGTTCAATCAAATCTAGACGTGGCCACGGGTCCGACCCGTCGACCCGGCGGTACATGACCCGAACCCTAACCCGAAAATTCAACGGGTCGACGGGTTCGGGTCACCCGGCGGGTCGACGGGTCGACGGGTTGACCCGTCGGGTTGGGACACGTGGCAAGAAACCGGGTACCCGCCGGGTTTAGCGGGTCAACCCGCCGGTTCAACCATTTTAAAAAAAAATTTGGTTTTGAAAAAAAAAAACTCAACCCATCGAGTACTTTTAACTTTCACCACACTTTCGAAATGGAAAGATTTAAGGTGGACAAAACATGGTATGTGGGAAGATATATATATACCTTCATTCCACTCCATCATTTCACCACACTTTAGATGTGGGAAAGAAAAGGTTGGATTGTGGGAATGACAAGTAGGGATATGAGAAGATATATAGAGAAAATAGAGGTAGATAGCACACTTTCGATGTGGGACAGAAATATGGGATATGAAAGAAATTGTAGAAATTGATGTTTCGACTAATCGAATTATATGATGTAAAATATAATGTAATTTAAGTATTTGGATTATATGGTGGAATATATAATGTAATTTAAGTCTTTGGATTATATGATGTAACATATAATATCTTTACCTCTTACGATTTAATGAAATGAATAACACATGGTGATGGAACATCATGATACATTATATCAAATTTGTTGGATTAATCTTTCTATTTAATTCAATTGATAGTCGTGTTGATCTATTGATTAATCATAAGTGTTTTATTTTACTTGCATTATGTTAATTTCTTGGTTGTTGATTTCAAATCTAGGCTCATCTTCATATAGATATATGATAATCTTTCTCGTTTAAAGTTGAATTAGCCACATTTTGTGTATACACATAATGATGATGTTATTGAATTACCTATTTGTGTTGCATATTATAAAATGAAAAGACACATTTGAAAAGTATTTCCCAATAATATATTTCATTATTGTGCTTGAAAATCCGAAGTTCTATAACATTTTCAAAATAAGTGAAAATCGACTTTAAGGATACCATACATGTGTAACAACTTTATCAACAACAATATTTGTATTCTTTGAAATTATATCATAAAGACTCCTAACTTAGTATCATATATCATGATTTCATAGTGGAGCTACCAAATAACACAAATGTTTAAGGTATTGTGTTGAACTTCACACTTTCTTGCTACCCGTTCGTTATTTTAATCTTTCATAATTGATGGGTAAAATATTTTTCAAAAAAATAATATTTATATAAAGTATAGTACTAGTGTTTGTATATGATAAAAATTTATAAGTATGGATTGACATGAAAAAATCGAATGATCGAGATTGAAGATATGATTTAGTTTCTACTTATTTTTGTCCCATATCCCATCCCACATTGAAAACTAGAGGAAAGGGGAGGGGGAGGGTGCTAAGTCTATAAAAAAACCAAAGGGTGGGTAGGGTTTTCATAACATGCAATGCATGAGAATTTATATATTATGAATATGAATAAATAAAATTCATAATAATTATAAATATAAATTCTAGTTTTTTTATAATTTTTTTTTAAAATTTTTGACCCATTGGGTCAACCCGACGGGTCGACCCGTCGGGTCGTAGTCGGGTCAACCCGCCGGGTTGACCCATCGGGTCACGGGTTCACTTTCCCCTGACCCTAACCCTAACCCTTAACCCGAGATGACCCTTCAACCCGTTGACCCGGACCCGGGTCGACCCGCCCGACCCGTGACCCGTGGCCATGTCTAATCAAATCGGCTCTATGGTCTCTTCTCGCTTCAACGATCGCTACTTTCAGAGGGCTTTCCTCTGGTTTATCCTCCTCTGTGTTGTATGGTGGATTTGACGAATGCTGCTTCTCGGATGTCTTGATTTGGGAAGTCATCGTTCGTAATCGGCTTCACCTTCTTTGCTTCCCCAGTACGCTGAGATGCTGGGAAGCAGATCTCTCTAATCACAGGTATGCTCACACAACTCACTCCTATTCTTCTTCTCCTCTCATACCCCTTCTACTTTCTGCATTTGTTGTCTGGATCTTCTTCAACCCCTCTGAATTAGCTTTTATGGCTAATAACCATCTAAACTCAAAGGGAAGGGGATTCTCTCTGAGAATCCACCGACACCAAAAAAAAAACCCAAATGGAAAGCCCTCGGGTGAACCCCAATCTAAACCCAATCCCTCCAAGCCGACCAATATTGACAAGTGCAAAGGGAAAATCAACCTTAACACATTCTACAACCAACGCCAAAAATTCAATACACCCTATGCACTCTGGTCTATCATTTGTATTTTGAAACTCAAATTAATCTGTACTGTCTGCCATTTAAACCATGAACGAGATCAATATAAGATATGTGTTTTATATATGCATAATTTTCTTCTGCTGCTGTTATGGCCAATACCTTTACATTCCTTACACACATACTCAACTGTATACTCCTTTCAACTAACCCATCCACTAGAACTTTACTATATTCACTATGCACTTTGGATTATCCTTTGTATTTTGACTCTCAAACTGACATGTACTATGTGCTATTTGAATCATGTAAAACATAATTATAAGATAAGTGATTTATCTACATATAACCCTCTTCTCACCATAACTCAGTCTAGGCCAATGCATTTATCGGTTTTACACACATACTTAACTGTATACCCATATCAATATCAATATAATTCAGTTAGTAGCATTCCTAACACTGCTCGAGGGGCTTTGCCCCTTGAGGAATGGCTTCACTTATCTATGACACAGGAATACTCATTCATACAATCACCTAGCTGGTGGTTTGGACTCAATACTAGAATGCTTCTGATCACAACAACTGTCTGCAGCTGCTGCTCGAGACCAACACACCAGAATCAACAAGCTTGCGCCAATACTTTGGTCCGCTGCCGGTTTGACTCTAGAAATGAACTTGTTAAATTTACTCTTCCTTTAGACTCTCTCAAGTCCCAATTCAGTTTGACATGTATAAACCATGTATTCAATTCACATCTTCCATGTAACAAGGCTGTTAAAGTTAATTATAATATATATGCTAGAATTTGTTTGTGGTATGTTACAAGGTTTGAATTTTTTTACCCCATTAACCCTACTGGCCTTTTGCCTCTTCTTCTAGTTCCTGTATTGAGCAATCCCAACAACCAGAAGTACACAACCCATACACTGCGTTTAACTCCATGCACAACAGCTGTACACTGCAAAAATCCACCCAAAAAATTCACCCAGTATCATACCTTTATCATTACTAATCAAAGCTATATCAACTATTTGCTAGAACTTTCCCTTGCTGATTCTATCTCAGCTCGAGGGAGACTCTCTCTTGAGATCTCGAAAACCTGTTTTCCTTTGCAGGAGTACCATATAGAACCCATCAAGTTTGATTCCATACACAGTAGCTGTACACAGTAGCCAATCAACATACTCATGGACCTTAGGCAAGAAAACTTAGAGCTTCAATTGCATTCATGCACTACCAATCTAAGTTGTTATTGTAGAAAGACCTTCAACCCACTTATCTTTAACTTCTATGATGCCTTTGTATACTCATTGTCTTGGATTTCTTCCTTGCATGCTCTGGATAATTATGTAATCAAACCTACTATATGGACAACAAACATGTACATCTTAGAGAAATTTGGCTGCCTTACAACCCCTAGATTTATCTCTAAATATATTGGCATACAAACTTGTAACAAGTGCTTTTTTCGTTATGCCTTTGCTCTCTGTTTCCTCTATTGTTTGATCACAAGCTTGCTGCTTGTTGGTAAACTTTTGTATAATACCCACTGTGTGGACTCATATGCCCCAACCATCGGTCATGACACAAACAACAAAGGATACTCAAACCAAATAAACACCAATAAAACTAACCTACATCAGACTCTTTGGTCCTCTTATTGTCTCAAAGGTCTGATGCTATCCAGATTAACACAAACCACATATGAAATCAACCGACACAATCAATGGGTGACCCCTTTAAGGCCAAATAAAGTTATATGAAGATCAGTTACTAGAATGTGCGTGGACTTAAGCGCAAAAACATTTGGACTCAAATAGAAATAAACACTAAGGTTGAAAACATTAGCATCATGGCCCTAGCTGAAACCAAATTAACAAACCCTCCCTTTGAAGGTTGCTGGCGTAAGGCCGGTTTCGATAGCATTCACTTCTGCCCATCTAACTGCCTCTCGGGCGGGTTGTGCTTAATCTGGAAATCCACACACCTCAAAAATGAAACCTTTAAGGTAGAATATTCTAGCAATAGAATAATACACACCACATATGAAAACAAACACCTAAACACAATAGTGTCAATATTATTTGTTTATGCCCCACCACATGCAAAGGAAAAGGACCAGTTCTGGGCAGATTTATCAAACATAATCCCCACACTATCTAGTCTATACCTTGTAGTAGGAGACTTAAACGAAATCCTAATAGACAGTGACAAGCTGGGAGGGGCCGCTCCCCAACAATTTAGATTCAGAAGACTAAAAGAATTTATAACAAATAACAATCTCATTGACCTCCCAACAATAGGAAACAAATTCACATGGCGAAAAAAGAAAATAGGCTATGATAACATATATGAGAAACTAGACAGAGGTTTAGCCAGCACTAGCCTCCTTAACACGTACCCAAACCTGAAAGTGAAAAATTTCTCCTTCACAACGTCTGATCATGCACAAATTGTGGTTGACCTAAATGACAATCAACGACCTAAACTACAACCGTACAAATTCGAAATGGCCTGGACCACAAACACAGACTTTGAGAAACTGGTCACGAACGCTTGGAGAGTTGACTTACCGGGATCAAACCTTTACAAGCTAACCAAAAAATTACAAGAAGTTAAAAAAAAGAGTAAGATTTGGAGTAAAATCACGTATGGAAATGTCTTCAAGCAAGTAATTGCAACTGAAAACCAGATGCAAGAGATACAAGAAAAAATTTACTCCAGATACGACCCAATACTAGAAAGTAAATTACATAGACTGTCAAAAAAACATGCTTCCTTAGTAAACTTTCAACAATAATACTGGGGGCAACGTGCAAAACGAACACATATTAGGGCAATTGATGCAAACACGAAATATTTCCACAAAATAGCAACAGGAAGAAGAAACAGAAACATAATAAAATCAATCCGAACAACAGCAGGAATCTCCCTAACACAAGAGGCGGAAATCAGAGAACATATAAACGCAGATTTTAAGGCTAGATATGCCTCGCAGAACACAATAAACACAACAAGTAGACTGATAAACATCATAAACCATGAAGTCTCAAATGAGGATAATGAAATGCTAACAAAGAAAATCACGAATTCTGAAATAAAGGAAGCGGTATTTGGACTAGCAAATGACAAATCTCCTGGCCCGGATGGCTTCCCGGCAAGTTTCTTCAAAAAATATTGGCACATTGTAGGCCCTGCGGTTACAAAAGCTGTTAAAAGCTTTTTCCTAAGCGGGAAAATATTGACACAAATAAACCATACATTCATAGCACTTATACCCAAATGTGATCAACCAATAGTAACAAGCCATTACAGACCAATCAGCCTTTGCACTACCACTTATAAAATAATATCCAAAGTCCTTGCAAATAGACTTAAGAAAATAATGCCAAAAATCTTGCACCCGCTTCAAAGTGCTTTTTTGTCAGATAGGGCTATACAAGACAACATATTAATAGCACATGAAATATTTCACTCCTTCCAAAAAAAGAAGGGAATGACGGGTTGGATGGCATTAAAACTCGACATGGAAAAAGCTTTTGACATAGTGGAATGGCCTTTCCTCCTAACTGCTCTGCAAAAGCTAGGATTCGCGCAAAAGTTCATCGCTTGGATCAAGGAATGTATCACCACAGTATCATACTCGATATTGGTAAACAATGAACCGACGGAGGTTTTCCACCCCTCAAGGGGATTAAGGCAAGGGGATCCTTTATCTCCTTATCTTTTTCTCATAATATCCGAAGTTTTAGCCTGAACGCTCCAACATGAAGCCATGCTTCCAAAGAGCCACATAGGGATCAGTCTAACCAGGCAAGGGCTAAAAATTCCTTTTTTAGCCTTTGCAGACGACATAATTATTTTTGCACAATCAACAAAAACGGCTTGTGACCAAATAAACAGAGTATTAACTGAATACTGCTCCACTACTGGGCAAAAGGTAAACAAGGCAAAATCGCAATTCTAAATAACAGCCAACACTACAGAACACAACAAGAGGCTTATACAAGGGGAGTTGGGCATCACCCACACAAATGATCTAGGCAAGTATCTAGGATGTCCTATCCTATGATCAAGAGTTACCAAAGACACTTTTAGAGATGTCATCTTTAGCACTAAAAATCAACTGGACAAATGGAAAGCAAACTCCCTCTCACAAGCAGGACGATGCACACTGATAAGATCAACATTATCCGCTAAACCTATGCACCTGATGCAGTGCTTTTTACTTCCCACATCTATCCATAAGGAGTTAGACAGAATAAACCGTAATTTCCTATGGAACAAAGGCCCCCAATACAAACCACTCATAAGCTGGTTCGAAGTTTGCAAGTCAAAAAAGAATGGTGGGCTAGGGATCCGTAACTCTGAGGACATGAACAAAGCCTTACAGCTAAAACTCATCTGGAAGTTCTTGGCAGAACCAGAAAACCCGTGGGTGAAAATCATTACACAAAAATACCTATGACACCAATAAATACTAGATTACAAAAGGACGGGAAGTTGCTCATGGCAATGGACAAGACTTAGCAGCCTCATTGACCTTTTCAAGAAAGGTTTAAAATGGTCAATTGGCGACGGAAAAGGTATAAACTTCTGGTTTGACATCTGGTGCAACATCAATCCTCTTTTCGAAAGCTGCACTGACCCAACCAACATTGATATGACTTTAAAGGTAAATCATTTCATCAAGCAAGATAGAACCTGGGATGCACAACTCATACACCAAAGTCTCCAAAATAAGATCAGTAATGAAGTCATTGAAACCATACTAGCCATGCCCATTCCAAGACATATAACCACAGATAGAATATACTGGAAATGGAGCAAAAATGGTTGGTTCTCTACTGCCTCTACAGTAGATCTAATTCACCATTTAAAGAAACACATTAGATCGGATCTCAAATGGATTTGGAACCTGGATACCACACCAAAAATAAAAACATTCCTATGGAAAATAACAAAAAAGGGACTACCCACATCGGCCACTCTAGCTGCCAGAGGAATTGGCATCCCCACAAACTGCCCACTATGTGACTCCTGCTTCGAGGACACACCACACCTCCTATGGAAATGCCCAGTAACCCTTCAAACTATAAAATTAATAGAATAAAAAACACACAAGGCCCTAGTTGCATTGCAGAACAACAGTGACGACACAAACACCACAATTCAGAACATAAAATCAAAGATTGGAAATGACCAATTCGCGAAACTCTCTATGGCTTGGTGGAGCATTTGGCTATTCCGAAACAAGGCAATATTCGAAAACATTAAACCTGACTATCGTACTATACATGCTTTCTTTAAAAACCATGCCTTCTACTGGAATATGACTAAAACAACTGATGACCACCCTCCAGCACAACGTAAACAACAAAAACCTAAGTCTAGTAGAACAAAATCTAAATGGCATCAACCTCCAGAAGGAACATATAAATTAAATTTTGATGGTGCTTTTTCCGCCAATGGTAAGGCTACATATGGCTACATTTTACGAGACAGCGCCGGCACCCCGGTACATATGGGCTACGGGCCCTCACCATATAATTCGGTCGTAGGATCGGAGGGCTTCGCCATGTGGATGGGTGTAAATGCAGCCATAACAGAGAAGATATCCAACATCATAATAGAAGGTGACAACCTCACTGTAATAAACAGCATGAAGGGCTGTTGGTCCTCCCCCAGAGAAATTGAAATGATCGTCTCAGACGCTCAGTTCTCCATGAGCTGTTTCAGCTCCTCTTCTGTTTGCCATGTATATCGGGAATCTAACCAGGTTGCAGACTTCCTATCGCATCTTGACTTGGGCTCCCCCACGCCTTTACATGACAATCAAGAGTTATGCTCTATCATCCTTCGGGATGCTCTTGGCCAGTGAGTTTCTGTTGCGTGCTCCAGCCAAATTCTTTTCGGTTTAAAAAAAAAAGGAAACGACATTTAGCAAAAGTGCAAAAAAAAAACGGATTTGTTATTTACACCCGAAAATTTTACTATTTACACCAAAAATTCAAATTTTTGTTTTTTTTAAATAAACCATACGCCTCTTGAGTCATAGGTGTGTGACTCAAGAGGCGTAGCTATTTTTTTCTGTATACATACCCTGCCCCTCTTGAGTCAAACGTCTATGACTCAGGAGGCGTAGGGTTTATTTTAAAAAAAATAAAAATATGAATTTTGAGTGTAAATAGTAAAATTTTAGGGTGTAAAAAACAAGAAAAAAAAAAGTAGCACATCTACTACCGTTTCCTCTTCTTTTTCTGTTATACAGTGTTGTTGTAAAGAAAAGAGCTTGTATTTAATTTTATAAAAATAATCTTGTCAATAATTTTTTTTAATCTTTCCTTATAGTGCTTATGGAAAATTATTATGAAAAATTATAGAGGATAGCCGGCTTATTTATTCTCCCGAAGGGAGAGATTATTAATAGCTGTCGCAGTCCTACTCGTTGGTTAAACGAAAACAAAGGCCGCTGGGCTCCACTGGGAGTCCACTCTCGTCCTATATAAACCCCGTACCTTCTCCCCCAAAATCTAGGGTACCCCCCTTCCTCTGTTCTTATTCTTCTTCTTTAAGCATTTCCCTGTTTCACCGTCTTCCTTTCACTCTCAAACCCTAACTTCAGCCTTCAGCGCCTCAATCTCCAATCAGGATCCTCTTCCTCATTGCATGATCACCGGAAATGGCTTCCGCTTGTGTTAACAGCATTGGAGTTCCGCCGGAAAACTTCTTCGACTGTCCTCCGTCGGCCTTTCCGGCGTACGGATGGCCGAGCCCCAGGATCTCCTTCAGCTGCGACTACACCGACGAGGACGGCAAGATCTTCGCTGCGGCGAAGCCGCATTCGGCTTCCATTGCGCCAGAAGTATCAGATCTGTTCAAGATCGACGCCGGAGATTTCGAGTTCAGGCTCGACGATCCAGTGGCGATGCTCCCCGCGGATGAGCTGTTTTCCGATGGGAAGCTCGTGCCGCTCCACCTCACGGCGGTTCGTTCGGTTCCTTCGCCTTCGATTTCGGCTGAAGAAGTTGTTAGGTCGCCGGAGGCGAAGAGCTCTGTTGCTGGTAATGAGATGGAGCGCTTCAGCTCCGACCCGTACTTGTTCTCTCCCAAGGCTCCGAGGTGTTCGAGCCACTGGAGGGAGCTTCTAGGCCTAAGAAAGCTCCATAACAAGGCGACGTCGACAATGTCGAATGCTTCGACGGCGTCGGCTAACTCTTCCTCAAACAGTACTGGTAAATCAATTCGGCATTTTCTGCATAGGAACTCCAAATCGGCTCCGTCTGAGGCTCTCAACCTTCCTCTTCTGAAGGACTCCGATTGCGAGTCCCTCTCTTTCTCTTCCTCGCGCCTCTCGCTTTCCTCTTCCTCGTCGTCCGGCCACGATCACGACGATCTCCCCCGACTCTCCCTCGACGCTGACATCAGATCTTACCAGCAATCTCGCTCCTCAGGTGGGAACCAGAGCTTGGCCAGGCCGAGGATGAGACTTGCGAAGCCGAGGATGGTTCCAGCAACGGTAGCCGAGAATCCGGCACCACTAATCGATCATCCATCAGCTCCGGCTCCCACAACGACAGCAACAGTCGTCACAAGGGGGGGAGTCGCAATGGAAAGCCCTAGGCTGAGCTCCTCTGGGAAGATAGTTTACCACGGCCTAGAAAGAAGCTCAAGCAGCCCAAGCACCTTCAATGGCGGCCCAAGGTACAAGCACAGGGGGATGGAGCGGTCCTACTCTGCTAACGTCCGGGTGACACCCGTCCTTAATGTCCCTCTCTGCAAGTCCGGTGTATTCGGACTGTTCTCATCTCAATCGCAGAAGAGAGAGGGCAGCAATGGCAGTACAAGTACTGGATCCAGTAAAAGCCATCATCACCACCACCACAACCACTACCACAGTAGCAGTACAGGCAGGGCCAGGAAGGGAGAGTGTAACTGAACACTCTTTAATTAATCCGTCCAATTGAGTGATTGTTGTTGTTTGGTGAGTAATACCTGGAGTAGTTTTGGGGGGTTAGAGGAGGTGACTGTGCATCAATGTGATCATATTAGTTTTTTTTTTTAAAAAAAACTTTTTCTTCGTATATTTTTTCCCCTCTGTTTCATTCACATGGCATAGGGGTTGATCGAGTTTTTGCTTCTTACTTTTTCTGCCTTTTGGGTGGGTTGAGGAGGAAGTACAGAAGTAATTATGACATGCTAATTCCCATGGTGTTAAAGCTAATCCGTCAATCAATGTAACTTGTTTGTTTCTTCTGCCAATTAAAAATTTTATTTGCTAAATAAATCGAGTGAAATCGCATGGAATTGAAGCTGTGAAAAACGAGTCTCTAGAGTGATTTGGTTGTATTGGGTTTGAGATGGTGATGGGAATGGGGCGTGGAGGTCACGAGGGAGGGGTGAAAATGGGGGAGTTGGGTACTTTCAATTGGACCTTTGGGGAGGAGAAAGGGACGTGAGAGGCGGGGAAGGGGGGTTGGGGGAGGTAACTGCGAGGAAGCATCGCGGACTGCATCATAGCCGGGGTGGCATGCTGGACCTCAACTGGAGACCTCCTTTTTTTAATCTCCTCTGCTCTGTCCGTTTTCCTGGGGTATTAATTGATTCTTACAAACTTAAAAAAAAAAAAATTTCAGATAATGATTTTAAAGGCAGGGGTTTTAATTGGTGTACTTTGTTAAGTTAATTGTTTTTTGTCTTGGGGAAATGAGGATTAAAGATTCTCTAATCCTCCTAAGCGCAAGATCTGCTGAGTTTGTAGTAGTAGTTAGACCTTGTAAAATCTTACCGGATTCGAGAAATCCGATCGACTCATTCAAATTTAAATCCGATCGAATTTGAAGATCTAGAGTCTTTCGTAACCTGGATTCGAAACCGAACCTGACCCGACTAGAAATAGACCCGAACACAAACAAACTCGACCCGACTCTTAACCCGACCCGACTCCTAACCCGACCCGATTCTCAATCCGACCTAACATTTTAATGCTTAAATGTTGAATTTATTTTTATTTTAGGGATAAAAAGTAACTAACCATATAATAAGACCAATTTAAGTAAATATCCACCATCAAATATTTATTAACTAAATGTCCACCAGTCATCCTTAACTCCTGCCTGTGCCCCTCGACGTCCCCATCTTGCTCAACAATTTTCCATTATCCCCTACGCGAATGTCAGCCTCCAAATTCCCCCTCAAAACTTAGCAACCAATTTCGATTACATATCGTTTGTCATCCTAATATATTCGAATATTCGTTTCAACATAATCTACACCTCACAATTTCGCCTCAAAATTTAGCAACCAATTTTGATTACATATCGTTTGTCATCCTAATATATTCGAATATTTGTTTCAACATAATTAGCATATATTTCTTTATTTAGTTAGCATGTTTATCTACATATATATATATATATATATATATATCAACCTGTTTAAAATAATTTCGTTTATCATATTTCCCCCCGCAAATATCAGAATCCCAATCCTTCCTCCCAAATCCGCTTAACAAATTTCCATGGCGTTCATTTATCATCATAACATTATCACATAATGTAGCTTGTATTCGAGAGTATATGTCAGTATGTGTGTGTATAGGGAATAGTTAGGGTGTAAAATTGTCATAGGGTGTAAAATCTTAAAGTGTAACATTTTGTCTTTAGTCAAATATACACACGAGCCTGATTAAAAAAAAAAAGAAAAAGCCCAAATTTGGCCCATCCTGTTCGGTTTCTTCAGTCTCGCCTCTGCTCTTCGATCTTCTAGACCTTCGCCTCCACTCTCTCTCTCTCTCTCTCTCTCTCGCCTTAGATCTGCATTTATACGATTCTCCCGTTCACCGAATCTGATCCTCGTCCGAATTGATTTGCTTCCTGCAATTTCGATCTTGCAGTAAATTAACTATGGACACCGCGATTCTTGGAGGCGCTCTCCTCGATCTCGGATCCTCCAGGTTCAATCCACGGTATTATTCCAGTTCTTATCTTCAATTGATTTAGAATTTGTGTTTCGCTTGCCCGCTTTGTTTAACTTGGAGAGAAGACGATTTCAGATCCGAAAACGGATCAAATTATTGTCTTCTGATCGCTGCTTAACCAGTTCAGCGTCTATCTGATTGTTAGATTCTTTTGTTATTGGCTCTGATTTAGTTTTTCTACTTATTGAATGTATCTTAAATGTTCTTGTTCGGATTTTCATCTAGAAATATCGATTGAGTTAATGCTGCTATTTATGCAGGGCTGAACATTTGCATGATATCGGCCTCTTTAGTGTGAACTCCATAAAAGTAATTGTCTTTATTGATTATCATTAGTAAATTAGTTGTTGCGGTTCCCTCGGAATTGCATTTGGCTTTTGATTACTTGTTTGTGCTTGGCTTGGCAAACATCTCTGTTAGTTTCTAATTTAACTTCTTCAAGCGCTGAAAGTATGTTGATTTGGATGGAAGTATGAATGTTTCCTTTCGGTCAAAAAAGGATAAAATTCACCAATTTATAGACCAATGTTCTAAAAGGCGCTGGGCGGCCACTAGGCGGGTGCCTAGGCAGCGCCTAGGCGGACTTAGAACAAACTTGATTATTTCCTCATCTTTTAACGTATAACACATGTCAATGATTCATATAATTTAATAGTAATCCATAATATCACTCATAAAACCAAATTTGGGGTGCTTAAATAACATTTAAGTAAATAAACACAAAAGTATGCGTCCGACTAACGACTCTAAAACTCCTAAAATTCAAAACCATAGGTTTGACTCAAAAGCAAATATATCTCGACTTGGGGGATAAAAAAACCCTACGTTGACTAATCACATGCCTAAAAGCTAAAATTAAATAATCGTCGGGCTAGGCGGGACCAGGCGGCGCCTAGGCAGATTTTTGCCTAGAGGGCCGCCTAGGCTTAAAAATTCCTAAGTCCCCTCCCGCCTAGCGCCTAGGCGCGATTTTTAGAACACTGTTATAGACTTGATGTTTCTCATTTCCATATTTACTGGTTTACTGTATAGTACCATTGTGCTAGTAATGAAGCGTTTCTAAAATTTCACCTATACTTATTACCTCAAGGTGACAACAAAATTTCTCTAATACCTGCGATGCTAAAAGCAAGACAATATTTGACCTCGCGATCTGATAATTCTTTGTTACTTAGTGTGGCCTTGCAAATGTCTGAGTTTCGTGATCAAGTGCTTTTACTGTTCAATTGTCATCTTTAGAGGAAGTTTGATTTGATGATGTGTTATTCTTAGAAAGACTTCTTCTCCGATTCAAGGATCTTAAGAGCTCAAGCCTGAAGACTTTACTTCAGGGGAAGTTGAAGAGCTTCTTTTCTATCTCTCTTTTCGGATCCCTTTCTTGTGGTCTCTAGGGGGTATTTATAGTGTTATTAAGTGATCAACTAGCTGGTGACCTTGTGGTTTCGGTAGGGGACACGTGTAGCCCATACCCTCATGCCAACGATTTTGGGTAGCTACACGTAGCGATACTAGCGGAGAGGTGCTTCACCAGCGAGCTGCTTACTATGTATTGGAGAGTCTTGGCTGACTCGGAGTTTTTGCTCGCGATCCCAATCTTCGAGGGAAAATGTCCCGATCTAGACTTGAACCTCTGTTACGTGGTGTAGGAAAACTTCTGGTCGCGATGGTTTGATGTTAAGTTGGTGCGTGACTTTCGCGTTGGATAACTTATTTATGACGTTATACCCCTATTAATTAAAGGGGTTACTTTTCATGGCATCGTCAAGTAGGTTTCTTTTAGTTATACTTTCTGGAATAAGATTTGTGTTTGTGTGCAAGTTAATTGCATTTTGCGTGGTGAAATTTGATGCAGCTTGTACCAGCTGCAATCTTAAGCTCTCTATTAGTGTCTAATTGAACTGCTAGAAAATCTTGAGTTATATCTCAGTTTCATCTGTTGTGATTTTATTCTTGCACTTTATGAAATTTGACTCCTTTTTTGCCTATTCTAAATTCATCCATTGTTTGCAGATTTAGCTAATTTATACAGGGCTTCATCATTATCATTGTCCTCTCCTCTATTTGATTATCTAGCTTCTAGTTCTCTTATGTTGAGTCTTATAAATTATTTTGGTATTCCAGAGGAAGACATTACCAAGTTTTGATCATTGTGTGATGTTGGCTTTGGGTTCTTGCATTGATTCTTACAACTATGCTAGAATATTTTTGGCCTATTAGCTCAGTTGGAAGAGCAATATGCGTTTGCACAAAGATGTGTGTTTCAATCCCACGTAGGTTACATAATAGACAAGAATACAACAATCCCAAATTGTTAATCATGCACATTAATTATAATCTTAGTTATGCACTTTTTAACCTTAATTATGCACTTTTTAACCTTAATTATGCAATTTACTTTGAAATTGTTATACATAAAAAAAAGATAGACGATAGACCCGTTTAAAATAAACATTGCATACCGTAAAGGCGGGGTGGCGCTGCCCCCAACCCCCCCACCCCCGCTCACTGCCGGGGGGCTCCACCCCCCGGACCCCCGCAATGCCTCACTAGTAAAAAATGATTAAAGCCACATTAACAATAATCTTAATTGTGCACTTCATATTATTATTCATACACATTGTCATTTTATTCTTGCACTTTATCATTTTGTTTATGCACTTTATAATCTTAATTGTGCACTTCATAATCTTATTCATGCACTTCATATTATTATTCATACACAAAATAAAGTTATCTTTGCACAACATAATAAATTACAATTTTTTATCCATATTTTCTTTTTCTTCCCAAACACACCCTTCTCTCAATTTAATAAATTACAGAATTATTCCGTAGTTTATAAACGCATAATATAATGTTATATTTGCACACCTTAATGTTATAGTTGCACAACACAATGTTATATTTGCATACCATAATGTTATATATGCACTTTATCATCTTATTTTTGCAATTTATTGTTTTATTATTGCACTTTATAATCTTATTCATGAACGGGACACATCACTTTATTATTTACCCATAAATTAGGCATATTTTAATTATAAAAATTAAAATTTTTTATAATCAAAATAGGCCCATTTACCTATTTACCCATAAGAAATTATTATATTTGCACAACATAAAGTTATATTTCAGCACCACGCTTAGCATTAAACCCAATGGCCTTATCACTGTTAGCTCGCCCCTCTAATTCAGAATCACTATAAGAGATTTCAGCATCCCCTAAAAAAGATTAGAAATAAAGTCAAAACTCAAAAAGATAAGAAAACAAACAACTACACACAAACTGACAAATGATAAAACATAAGCCGATAAATAATGATAGATAGCTAACAACATGATGGAAATATCGACATAAAAGTGGTTTTACAGACTTGACATATATCAACATATTGTTAGGAGGAAAACCGGAGGATAAATAATGTAGAATATAAACTATAAACTCAACCAACTCCCTGTCCAAGCAAATAAATACAAGAATCCCTCCCGCTGTAGTGGTAGGGAATCAGGATCGACCCATGAGGAAGCGTGTCAACGGGATCCTAGATAGCCTTAAAAGTTCACGCCTGTATCGACCAGAAGCCTCGATCTTGAGTAGGTTACTCGACGTCGACAGGGGCTGTCGATTTCTACTGCAACAGAAGATCTGCAATGACAAAAACAAGCCGTCGATATCGACCTAGGGTGTCGATATCGAGTAGTCAGTAGCAACGTCGACCGAATCAGAAGACTGCCGGTTGATCTCAGGGGCACTCGATGTCGAGTAGGGGTGATATTCGAGCCGAACGAGCCGAGCTTGATATGTTCAAGCTTGGCTCGAATGGAAAACGAGCCGAGCCGAGCTCTAGCCCAAAAATAATTCGAGCTTTTTTTGGTGCTCAAGCTCGGCTCGCGAGCCCAGGGATAACCTCGAGCTCGACTTGTGTAGGCTCGAACAAGCTAAACGAACGAGCTTAGGCTCGTTTGAGCTCGTCAGTTGGGCTCATTCAAGCTCGTTCGAGTTTGTTCCATAGCTTTACAATGTCAATGCTAAATAAAAACATTTATATTCTAATCTATAATTTGTAAAGGGCTATATCATACCCACCTTGTAATTTCAAATTGTCTCAATAATTTCATACACAACCTGTTATTTCATACACAACAATGTCAATATTGAATAACTGAATTCACATTCAACAGTTTCATATAAATTTCAACTTGTTTGAATACAATCGGTAAAGGGCAATTTTATATTGTTTCAATATCTAAATTGAATCCCCTTAATTTCCCTAATTAGTGAATTCATATCCCTAATTGTTTCAACCAATGTTCTAAAAGGCGCTAGGCGGCCGCTAGGCGGCAGGTGACCGCCTAGCGCCTAGGCGGCTAGGCGGGTGCCTAGGCGGCGCCTAGGCGGACTTAGAACAAACTTTATTATTTCCTCATCTTTTAACGTATAACACATGTCAATGATTCATATAATGTAATAATAATCCATAATATCACTCATAAACCCAAATTTACGGTGCTTAACTAACATTTAAGTAAATAAACGCAAAAGTATGTGTCCGACTAACGACTCTAAAACTCCTAAAATTCAAAACTGTAGGTTTGAATCAAAAGCAAATATATCTCGACTTGGGGGATAAAAAAACCCTAAGTTGACTAATCACATGCCCAAAAGCTAAAATTAAATAATCGTCGGGCTAGGCGAGACTAGACGGCGCCTAGGCGGGTCTATGCGGCGCCTAGGCGGGGTTAGGCGGTGCCTAGGCGGCACCTAGGCGGTGCCTAGGCATATTTCCGCCTAGAGGGCCGCCTAGGCTTAAAAATTCCTAGGTCCCCTCCCGCCTAGTGCCTAGGCGGCGCCTAGGCGGTGCCTAGGCGTGATTTTTAGAACACTTACACAACCTGTAAACGACAAAGGGAGAAGTTTGCTACCGCCCTAATTTTTTCAACACAGATGTACAGAACGAACCTGGTCAGGGAGGAAGTTCACCGTCGGAGGGCCTTCTACTCAGTGTCGCTGCCGGACGGAGAGAGAAAAGGGAAGAGTATGAAGATTTATTGAACTGGATTTCACCGCCGGTTGGTCTACTCAGCGAACTCGAAGTCACTACCAAAGAGCTGCTACTCAAAATCGCCACCGCTTGCCGCCCGAACGCACGAAGTTGAAGCCAGAAGGCAGGAGTCGAAGCACCAAGACTGAACGAGGGAGGCAGGAGTCGAAGCTCCAATACTGAATGAAGGAGGCAGGACTAGAAAAGGAGATGCTGAAGTGTGTGGAATGAACAAATGAAGTAGAAGATTGAAAGAGGGAGGCGGACGACATATCACACACGGTTATATAACCCTAGGGGTAATTTTGTCATTTAACACACAATCGAGCTTTCGAGCTCGACTCGGGCTCGGCTCGGGCTCGGTTCGAGCCTAAAACAATGTTCAAGCTCAGCTTGTTTTACCTCTATGAACGAGCCGAGCTTGAGCCTTTCTTAGCCGAGCCAGAGCCGAGCTCGAGCTGTTCGACTTAGATAACAGGCCTAATGTCGAGATAAGTACTCGATATCGAGCTCAGATGCAAGCATAAGGGTTTTCGACACAGAAGACCGTCGACGTAGACCGAGTGAGCCGATATCGACCTAGGTGGTCGATCTCGAGTGGTTCCTGCAGAAAGTTAGGGTTTTGTCAGCAAAGAAGGCCGAAGACTATAGGATGGATAAAGGAGTATGAACAGAAAAGACACGTTTTTAGATGAATAAAAGTATATAAAAAGCAACTGCTAAGGCTAGGGTTTACCACAACGTTAACCAAACATGCATAAGGTAAATAAGACGAACAATTGCGCTATCTCACCCGAGGGACAAGCTTTCGCCGTACACCAACGATTAGGAATACTCTTGCAAATAAACTTAATTGTCTCTACAAATTTTATGTTTATAACCCAAGTTGTTAACATGAACCCCTTTTCTTGCAATAAGGACTAAACATAGAATCGTAGGAGATGAGCAAGACACAACGATATCAACATCAAGTACTTACCTCAAGCACGCATGGCTAACGTCGGGCTCACCCCGACCCTAGAAGCTTGGGGAACTACTCGCACTTCATCGCAACAAACACCCTGATTGGAAAAGAAAGAACTTGCATTAAATAAACCTTCGAAACTTTACAACTCAACGCCGGCTTTCGCAAACGGCAAACCCTAAAGCTTCTCCTACTCTGTAACTCTATTGATTGTTGTGTTGTGGAATTGAATGAATAAGAACCAGCCCCTAAGGCTTTATGACAGGAGGAAACTATCGTTGTTCCTATCAAAGTATAACTCAAACCTACAAACTAGTATAGTAAGCAAGTAAGAGGTCGATCCCACAGAGAATCAAGTATTCCTAAGCAATGTATATTTACCAATTAATAGAAAAGAGGGGTTTTGGTGATTGAATATAAGAAAAGAAACTATAGACAAGTTAGTAGAGATAACAATGAGAAAATAGTTTCATCTACAAATATCCACTTTAGTTTGGTTGATTGATCATCGATTCTTCTTCAAGTTCTCTTTTCATCCTATTATTGTTCCTGTCCTGATCTTGTGTAAATTACTAGTCCTACGAGTCCTAGTAACCCTTACTAATTAGATAACCCTAACACGGTCAAGATTTAACCTAATAGTAGCATTAAGATTAAGGATTAACCAGGATACATGCAACACCAAGCTACGAGTCAGTATTTAACATATAATTGATTCTCTACACACCAATTTAGTCCTACGAGTCCTAAAAAGGCATGATTGCTACTATGGATTAAGGTTCGCTACGAGGAATCTACAAAATCCTAGCAATAATCTCAACTAGTTGTACGGACTAGAAGAAATCAACAATATTCGCAAAAGAATCAATACGAATCAATAGGAATAGAACAAGAATAGAAATCTCACAACTTTATCAAACCAAAGCTTCAATCCATAGACGAAACGGAAGAGTTTAGCACTCCATGGCCATGGAGGCTCCCCTCTAGGGTTCTCTCAATTGATAATCTCCAATTGTATAAACTAAGGAATTAGATGTTTAAAATAAAACCCTAAAACGTCCTTAAAAAGCCTCAAAAGAGTCGGCCAAATAATAATTCTAAAAACCTAATTAAGTGGATAAAAAGTCCACTCAGCAGATTCGGCGTTTCTGCAGAGGCCGCGGGGCAGCCAACCCTGGCCGCGGGGCGGCCAGGCGATTGCGAAATCCTTCGTCAGAGCTTCGGGCCGCGGGGCGGCTTTTACTGTTCACAGCGATTTTTCCTCTTCGAATTTGGTCTCGATGTCAACACGAAAGTTGTAGATCTCGGAAAGAGCTTTCCAACGCATGCTTATAATAGTCAATCGGACCACCGACGCCTCCAGAAAGTGCAAAACAAATTCAGCATGTCTGACGACAACTTCTACGGATTTGTTCTTCACTTAGGCTCTCGAAATTCGACTCCGCTCCCGTGCTCTTCACTTTTCCACCTCCTCTTCACTCTTCCTTCATCCATGAGCTTCCTCATTCCTCGTCGGATCCACATATACCTGAAATAATCCATAAACGCGTGTAGATTCCGACTCTACCAACAACATAAGTATAAATGCAAATCTAGCTTAATCTATGCATTATATAAATCTAAATCATGCTAAATCCAACCTAATATGCCTACCTAAATGCATGCTATCAAATTCCCCCACACTTAAGCCTTTGCTTGTCCTCAAGCAATGAAAATCAAAATCAAATCAACACCCCACGGACAAGCAATCCATGTAATTACTTTGGTAAAACACTTGAGCTCAAAACGAGGGAAACAAAGATTGACAAATAACGTCATAATATGTATAGGTGCAATCTAAGGAATAAAGCAAGTACATCTATCCAACCTCACCAAGAAAATGTGTTTTCACTCTCGCTCATGTGTTTAGGCTAATCATTCACGCTCAAACTCAATTCCTGAAAACTTAGCTACAACAAAATTGCGTCAGTGGTCTAAATCTCCACCGCTAGTGACTTCACATGCAACCAAAATCATGAGGTCTTTTGAATAGGTTGTAATGGGGCCATGGTAGGAACATAGGGTATGGAAAATATTTAGGCTATGTAGTGCTAAAAATCCGGGAAAAAGGGTTAGTAAACAACCAGAAAAACACCAACACCAAACACTTCAAATACCATTCCAATAACATATACTCCTTCACAATACAAATTCGCACACAATTTTCAAATATCCACACAAACTCATTCATTTTTGCTTTTTGTTATGATTGTTTTTTCTCCTTTTTTTTTTCTCTTTTTTTTTTCTTGACTTTTACCCCTAAGTGAATTTTATCCTCCTTAGGTCCCAAGTAATAAGCACATAAAAATCATCTCTATATAGTACAAATGAATCACCCAACATAATTTCTCCACTCAAAGCAACTCCATCAACATATCAAGATATATATTCACCAACTCTTCTCCTAATTCCCGGATGGGTCAGGCTAATAATCGGCTAGGAAGATTTTGTGGAGCTAACAAAATAGGCTTATAAGGCTCAAATTGGCTTCAAGAAAAGGATAATGTGTATGGGTGGGTAGAGTATAATATGGCTAAAAGAAAATCATGCCTCAATCACTTTAAGGTTACATGCAAAAATCATATAAATGCAGCCTTAATAAAGATATCTAAACGCAATTTAAAGAGGAAGTAATCAAGGAGAGTATTTACACACAAAGAAACTAGAGGACATATATGTGTAGTCCCAATAAGGCCAAAAAAACTCACAAGGTCAAATTGTTAGAACTTCAATACCACTTAAATTCCAAAGACTATACATACTCAATTATCTCATCAATCATATTCCCAAAAAGTATACAAAAACAATTCAAAGCTTCAAACACTTCAAGCATGTCATGGGGCACATGATAAGATAAATATAGAGGACAAGTAGCCTAGATGGGAAAATAAGACCTAAAGTACATGAAATGCATGATATTTTTGGATTTTTTTTTACAAATGCAATATACGAGTAAAAATAAATATGAAAACATAAATAAACATGATGTGGAAAATCTATCTATATGCAATGCAATCCCTCCCCCACACTTAAATCTTTCATTGTCCTCAATGAAAATTAAAGACAACAAAATTATAAAAACATAGAGGAATAGATAAATGGAATACTTACAATGTGGTGGAAAGGTGGATTTATGAACCTTCATGGATGAACAAAGAGTAACTAGCAACATCCGTAGCTCGTGGCTTCATCTCGATCTGCAGTGTTAGGTGCCCATACCGAAAACGCCAAACACAAACTAACCTAGAACTAAATAAAAATGCTAAACAATAAATAAACTCAATATGAAAAAGATTATTACCTATCTTGGGTTGCCTCCCAAGCAGCGCCTTTCTTTTATGTCATTGGCATGACTTATTCTCAATCTCAATTCCTTACCTATCAGACATTGTCAAGGCCCTCAATAGCCTATCATATTCCTGTGCACACATCTTACAAAAGACATCATAGCACAATAATAAATTGAAACTATATAATATAACACTTAAAAACCTTTTCAATTTATCAAAGAGTTGAGCATGACTCTCTGATGGAGGAATATGATACCACCAGTTCAGTTCCACTGGTGGCTTCTCAAAATAGCAATTAAAAGGATCAACATAATCACTATTACCTTCCAAATTGCAAAAGTTTACCTTTATTACCTTTTGAGCCTCAGCAGGTGGCTCTAGACATGGTTCATCAATGGGGGAGCTCAGAATGAATGCATCGGATAGAGTAGGAGACACAACACATGAAACCTCATGCGTCGACTCATGAGATTCCATGTCAGGAAGCACTAGACCATCTTCTCCATCGTCAAAGAAACTACCGTTATCTGCGAACAATTCCTCCTTATTCTGAACATCATTATCATGTTGAAACCAACTAGGAGGGAATGAATTAAGCACAATGACTTCGACAGGATCTTCTATTCTTGCATCCTTCAATGTCTCAAGGAATGGCGGGATGGGTTGGCTTTCTTTATCGACTTGAGGGCTGACCATCTGATCTGCTATTATCTCGCTACATGTTTTAGTAAGTTGGCTCAATTGTTCCCCCAAGTTTTTTAGTCTCTCACCATTCTCCTGCACCGCTTGAGTAAGGGCTTGGATTTCATCTAGGTGTATGACAGAGTCCTCCATTGGTGGATAAGACGTGGTGAGCAACTCTTCCTGTTCAACATGATAACCCATGTAACAGAAAAAATCCCACAACCCCGACAAACCTAATCGTGCTAGGCCTCCGTTACTCATGTACTCAGCAAGCGCTCGTGTCTCAGCAGTCATCCCGTCAATTATGCAAATAATCATATCTCGGATGCTGTCTTGATAACCCCGTGATTCACGGATGTCCACATACCTCTGCAATCTGGTAAGATATTGGTGAAAGTTCTCACCTTCAAACTGCAATAACCTCAACATCCTAAAAGTTAGTAGCAAGGGTGTTATGAACCGTAAGATAGGTTCACAACAAGTTAATTATATACAATAATTAGCAAACACACAAAACAAAGAAATCAACTTTGATTCCCTGGCAACGGCGCCAAAATTTGACAGGAGGAAACTGTCGTTGTTCCTATCAAAGTATAACTCAAACCTACAAACTAGTATAGTAAGCAAGTAAGAGGTCGATCCCACAGAGAATCAAGTATTCCTAAGCAATGTATATTTATCAATTAATAGAAAAGAGGGGTTTTGGTGATTGAATATAAGAAAAGAAACTATAGACAAGTTAGTAGAGATAACAATGAGAAAATAGTTTCATCTACAAATATCCACTTTAGTTTGGTTGATTGATCATCGATTCTTCTTCAAGTTCTCTTTTCATCCTATTATTGTTCCTGTCCTGATCTTGTATAAATTACTAGTCCTACGAGTCCTAGTAACCCTTACTAATTAGATAACCCTAACACGGTCAAGATTTAACCTAATAGTAGCATTAAGATTAAGGATTAACCAGGATACATGCAACACCAAGCTACGAGTCAGTATTTAACATATAATTGATTCTCTACACACCAATTTAGTCCTACGAGTCCTAAAAAGGCATGATTGCTACTATGGATTAAGGTTCGCTACGAGGAATCTACAAAATCCTAGCAATAATCTCAACTAGTTGTACGGACTAGAAGAAATCAACAATATTCGCAAAAGAATCAATACGAATCAATAGGAATAGAACAAGAATAGAAATCTCACAACTTTATCAAACCAAAGCTTCAATCCATAGATGAAACGGAAGAGTTTAGCACTCCATGGCCATGGAGGCTCCCCTCTAGGGTTCTCTCAATTGATAATCTCCAATTGTATAAACTAAGGAATTAGATGTTTAAAATAAAACCCTAAAACGTCCTTAAAAAGCCTCAAAAGAGTCGGCCAAATAATAATTCTAAAAACCTAATTAAGTGGATAAAAAGTCCACTCAGCAGATTCGGCGTTTCTGCAGAGGCCGCGGGGCAGCCAACCCTAGCCGCGGGGCGGCCAGGCGATTGCGAAATCCTTCGTCAGAGCTTCGGGCCGCGGGGCGGCTTTTACTGTTCACAGCGATTTTTCCTCTTCGAATTTGGTCTTGATGTCAACACGAAAGTTGTAGATCTCGGAAAGAGCTTTCCAACGCATGCATATAATAGTCAATCGGACCACCGACGTCTCCAGAAAGTGCAAAACAAATTCAGCATGTCTGACGACAACTTCTACGGATTTGTTCTTCACTTAGGCTCTCGAAATTCGACTCCGCTCCCGTGCTCTTCACTTTTCCACCTCCTCTTCACTCTTCCTTCATCCATGAGCTTCCTCATTCCTCGTCGGATCCACATATACCTGAAATAATCCATAAACGCGTGTAGATTTCGACTCTACCAACAACATAAGTATAAATGCAAATCTAGCTTAATCTATGCATTATATAAATCTAAATCATGCTAAATCCAACCTAATATGCCTACCTAAATGCATGCTATCACTTTATTTATAGCCTACTAATCCTTGCTAGCCAAGGAAAGTAGTTCTAATCCTACTAAAACTCCTATTCTAAAATCTATCCATAAGTAGTAGGATATATATTTATTATGGTAAATAACAAAATAACTAATAAACATCCTAGGGTAAAAAGAAAACAACCCTAGGACATAATCTATCTTAAAAAGGAAGATAAACCCTGGCCACTTAGATAGATCTCAAATCCGCGTCTTAAAACCACGTCCAATCAGTGTCAGATTCTACTCGATATCGACCTGGTCACTCGATATCGAGTGCTCTATTTCGGCTCGATCTTCTTCACTTCACTCGAGCTCTGGTGGCCAGTCGATGTTTATGTCTTCACTCGATCTCAGGTCATGTCGAGTGCTCTCTGTGACTCTGTGTTGTCTGTCTCGACGCTCAGTGTCTACGTCGAGTTCTCCAGTCGATCTCGAGTGGTCTACTCGATCTTGACCTCCTTTCTGCTTCACTTGTCTATCCTATTTTGAATCTGATTCCGCTCCAATTCCTATACATTTAGACCAAAATTTGTGCAGACTCTATTTCTTGCACGTTATCTCATTCTACACAAATTTGCATTATTTTCAATCTTTACTTAGGAATTGAATGGAATATAAAGTCAAAATATGCAAATAAAAAGAAACTAAATATGTACATGAAATCACCCCATACTTAGACTTGCTTATCCTCAAGTAATAACCAAGCAATAACCAACACTTGTAATGGGGCTTGGTAAGGAATAAAGGGTATGGAATTATTTGGCTATGTGGTACTTATTAAAATTTGGGAATCAAGACTCCTAAACTTTAACACAACTTATCCAAACCATATCTCTCAAAAAATGCACTTTCCAAACTTGTTTTTCATGATGAACTCCAACCTTCTTTCAAATCTAATAAACCTCTCAAAAATATAAATCTTGCAAGAAATAAAAGAACTAAGGAATAATTGGCTCATGCACTAAATATGATATATATATATATATATATTTTTTGAACGAAAATAAAATAATAAATAGATATGTGCATTTATATGGTGACCCGAAAATCCTTTTACAATATGTGACAAGATGCAAATATATACCAACCCATAAATTTTCTTTACTCAAAACTAAACATATGCACTTTCTTTCCACAATGCATTATTCTAATCATTCTAAGTCTCAATTCCCAAATGGGTGTCAGGCTCAATTCAGCTAGGGATAATTTTGTGGAGTTTGCAATATATAGGCTCAGGCTAATGTTCTGGCTTCAAGCAGAGATAATGTAGGGTAGGTAAAGAGAGGATAAAAATGGCTTAAAAGAGGCCTCCATCATTTAATTCTCATAAACATAAACATATATATGTATTGGTTTTGAATATCTATCACAACATTTAGAGATGCATTAGAAGAGTAAATACACTCAAGAAAGCAGAGGGATTTATAATGTTCTCCCTATACGCCAAAATTCTCACTAGGACAATTTTGTTAGATTTTGTTTTTTAGCCTAGGATCATATGCTCAATTCCATCACAAGTTCACAATCTACATAAAAACAATTTTAAAGACTTAGGCTAAACCATCCAAATATGCCATAGGATTTACTTGATCAAGTCACCTATTGAGTTTTCATCATTGGACATCTAAGTAGGGCTTAAAAAACTAAATAAGGTAAATATGCAATTTATGTTCTTTTTGACATTTTCTATTATTTTTTTTGGATTTTTTCATTTTTATAAAACTAAAGTACTAACATAAACTTTAAACATGAATGCAATGCAAAAATTAAAAATAAGCCAAGTAAGAGATGTTTCATCCCCACCCCATACTTAAAATATACAGTGTCCTCACTGTATTAAAAGAAAAATAAGGGTGAAGAGAGAAACTCACAGAGCAACCTACGAATGTAGGTCGATTTCAGGTTGAGTCGATGCCAGTAGTCGATGTCGAGTCATGGTGTCGATGTCAACTACATCTATTTGTATTGATGAAGAAGTCGAAGTCAAGGGTCGCCAGGGTGGTGTCGATATCGAGGGGCCTAATCGATATCGAGTGATTTTTTTGGCTCCTAAGTGATCGATGTCGATCACAAGAGATGGCTCGACCCCAGGCAGTCGATTTCGATTGGCCTAGTCGATCTCGAGTGCCTCTACAGGGGCTTCTTTTTTTCTTAGTCGTTCCTTTTGCTATGTAGCCTAAAATTCTTGTTAGTTCATAATAGATAAAGCCACGATTATCAACGTTTCCAAAACCAAATCCAAAATTTAAATCCTTAAACCATCTAAGTGGAAAATTTAAAGGTTTATGTACTAGCTCTAGGGTCCTTTTGGTACAAGCCACGATTATCAACAACGATTATCAACCGTCTAGGTCCTTTTGGTAGTATCCAAGCTTAACAACTAGGACTTCTTCTTCGTTAGACTCTTTCTTAAGATCATTCCTTCTCTTCCTTGACCTAACTTTGGAAATATGAGTGAACCATGAAGCTTTGACCCTCCCATTAGTTGAATTCTCAGTAATGGACAGAGGAGGGTTAAGGATCATACCCGAGCTTACCTTTTCGGGCTCGAAACAGCGATCTTCGGGCTGAGGGTCAGCCGATCTAGATAGGGTACTGTCGATATCGACTCTCTTTGTAGCTTCTATCTTTGTCAACAAGAACTTGCGAAGCTTCTCCCTCGCTGGTGTGTGCCCAACTTCTTCTAGTATCTTTGTTTCGCTCATTGTCGCGTTGAAGCAAAATTCGACGACTTCGTTGAAGATTGTGAATGTAAGGGTTCCATTCCTCACATTGATGTTGACATCAACGGTTTCTAAGAATGGCCTACCAAGGATGATAGGCACAATGGGATCCTCCAACTGTCCAACACGATGATGTCCGTGGGTATGAAGAACTTCCCCACCTTGATTGGAACATCATCCACAACCCCTGCTGGTCTCATGAAGGAGTTGTCCACCATGTATAGCTTAATGTCGACAGGCTTCAATGCTCCTACGCTATTCGTAAGGGGAGGTGATTTTCTCAGATATAAAATTAAAATTCAAAACGAAGCTATCTCCCTTATCCAAGCAAATAAAATACAAGAATCCCTCCCGATGTAGTGGTAGGGTAATTCAGAATCGAATCCACGAGGAGGTATCTCAGCGCTTCCTAAGTTGCAATCACGATCAGGTTCCGACTTTAGGAGACACTCGATATCGAGGTGTCTGGTCGATATCGACCTCAGTTCTGGTCGATTTCCAGTTATTTCCTGCAGAAGACAAAAGCAAAGTAGTCAACGTCGAGATGGAACCTCGATATCGATGTTAGTGCTTGATATCGACCTTGTTAGTCGATTTCGATGTCAACAATAGAAACTGTATTTTGTAACCTATTTGTTGAAAAAGTAGTCCGAATAGCGTAGGATGGTGAGGGAATTGTGGACAGAAATAAAAACTCAAACTTTTTATGAAAATTCAATTAACTAAAAGCTTCCAAGGTCGGGGATTCATGCCACAACGATAATCATGCAAGTATGATGCTAAAGTTATGAAATTTAATGTCTTTCCGTCCAATAACTTTCGTTACCAACTTTTAGGTGATTAAAGGCTCTCGCATAAAACCTAAGAGTTACTATCCAATTCATGAGTAATCCAAATTCACAATATGATTGGATTTTGCTTTAATAATTCCAATAATGAATCTCCTTAACTTTCGCAAAGGATCATGCATAGGATAGAAGATGGAATCGCCTAAAATCATACCTTTGATGCACTTACCCTACAATGCTATCGTCGGGCTCACCCCGACCCTAGAAGTGGGTGAACTACTCGTGCTTCATCATTGAACTCATCATCTTCATGGAAATGAAACTACATTGTATTGAATAAAAGAAAGAAAGATTACACCGAACAAAGCCACTCCGCTCTCGCTTCACAACCCCACTCGGCCTCTCTCTCTACTAAATCTCTGCGTGTACAACTAAAACTTGCTATATCTGAATGATTGCAACCAGCCCTAATGGCCTCTAATTATAGATCTCAAACGTCGCTATCCAAGGATTCGAAAACCTATCTTTATTCTCTAAGATAAAACATAATAAAGGTAAACACTAAAAAATCCTTAGGAAAACTCATAAAGTGATAAGTCTAGTGTAGATGGATAGAAGATCTCGACTTTAGGATTATCTCGAATGCTTTGGATAGAATTCTATCAAAAATTGAGTCGAATCTTTCTGCAGCAACATCGATATCGACATCCAGACCTCGATATCGACCTCCCTTTATCTCTATCTTGAGCAGTCCTTCTTGACCTCAGATTGGCACTCTACTTCTATCTTTTATCTCGATTCAGGCCACTCGATATCGACCTTTCGACATCGATATCGACCTCTTTTGTGTCAACGTGCTCTGTTCTTCCTTTGCTCGATTCCTTGTTGCTCTGTTTCACTCGATGTCGAGGTTAATCATCGATTTCGACCTCTCAGTAAACTTCGAGCTTTTTTTTCGCTCTTCTTCACTTGTCCAAATTCCGTCCATTTTCGTCTCGATTTCTGCGAAATAACATAAAAACTCGTATATACCTCTATATTTTGCAATTAAGCATAAACTACACTAATCTTATGTTTTCCCCACTAATATGCATGCAAATAATGTCAAAATGGACATAAATGTGCATAGAAAATATGGCAATTTGCGCGCACATCAAACACCCCATACTTAAGCTTTCTTGTCCCCAAGCAATAGTTTTAATGATCATTCAGGGGAAGAATGTAAACCCTCAACGTCATAGATTCATTCTCATATGTCCCCACAATCAATTGCCATCCTCGAAAAGGTACTAATGTCAACAAAATCCATGCCTGTGAATAAAAGCAACATCATACTCACAAAAGGAGGGTTATATGCATAAAACAATTTCGCAACATAGCATTAATAATCAAGATGACTTTTTCAAGCTTATGAGAAGTAGATTGGTAAAAGGCTAAAGGTGGGCTAATATTTGGCCATGTGGTGTTAAATCCGGGGAAATAAACTTTCTTTCTAAAATCATTCCACATTCCTTCTTCATCATATTTCTCACCTTTCACTCATCGCTCAATGTTTTTTTTTCACTATAATGCTTTTACCTCTCTAACCTTAGCACTGCCTTCTCGCGAGTCGCAAACATGGGTGTCATGAATGGCCCCGGATACTTAGTACTTCGGACTCCTTACCTTGTGTCCCATCTCGCTGAACTAACATCTCACCGAGTAGGGTCGACTTACCTTTATCTCATGAGGTGATCGGATTTTTTCTCACTCATTAGATTTTCCATATTTCAAATTTCTTTTATTCCTACCAACAACTTCATAATAATGCAAAAACTCCATATAACAACTCCAAAGATGACATCCATTCTCAAACTTTGTCCCCGGATAGGGTATAAGGTATAAAAAATGGGAAATATGTAATATATGTGGAGCAATAATGATATGTAAGGCTCATATATGGCTTGTGACTTTTGCAAATATGCATAGGTAAGGCTAGGATATGAACTTGTGCATATGTATGGAAATTTCTTAAAGTCCTCCATCATCTTATCATGCATATGTCAAAAGCAACTTCAAATTTTACCTCTCTTTCATGGTTTTCTCTAAAAAATTGCACTTCATTGTGACTTCCCTTAACTAGGCAATTTCATGTTATATCTCTATGAATCTACTTTTGCATCGTCAAGTTCCTTATTAGCTTCCATGACTCTTTTCTTTCTTTTTCAAATTTTTTGATGGGGTTCATTTTTTTTTTGAATTTAAAACTAAATATGCATAAAGATAAAGATGCTATGCTTAAAGATAAAGACATCTAAATTAACTAAGTACGAAAAATATGCATAAACATGTAAAAACTATGCAATAACTTATGAAAAATTTCAAAATATGCTAAAATTATTCGAGTAAGCCTTTCCTCCACCCCATACTTAAAGATTACACTGTCCTCACTGTATTAAAACTAAGGTTAAGAAAGAAACTTACTAAAACTTCACAAATTTCAGGAGTCGAAGAAGTCTACAGTGGTGGTCGATATCGGGCATACCAGTCGATATTGACTAGTTTCATCGATTTCTGTGTCAAGCTTCAGGGTGATCCGGCCTCGACCACAAGCTCCTCTGAATAGACCTTTATGGTCGATATCGAGCATTGTACTCGATTTCGATGTCTTTTATTGCTCTTTCTTCTTCCTGAAACTTCGTTAGAAAACAAAGAAACTAAAACCAAACAAATAATAAAGTGTCTAATGTATCAAAACGAACCAAAAAGATGTCCAAAACCAAAAACTAATTGTTGCGTTATAAGCTCTAGACTTTAAAGTCGCTAGGCCGACTTCTTCCTTTCAAGCTCTCAAGGCGGCATCTGCAGAGCCCATGTGGCTTGGGCCTGAAATAGAACTCCTTTCTTATCTCTCAGCTACATTCCGCCCGGATGGATTTGATTCACCGTGAATGGTCCCATCCTCTTGTCTTTTAATCTACTAGGGAACCAATGATCTTTTGATTTGGAGACAAACACCTTATCTCCTACTTCATAATGGCTCGAATCATCATTGAATACCCTGCACAAGCGCACATGCCAAGGCAAACCACTTCCAAATAATGATAAATCTTTAATTGAAATAGAAAAGAAGGAATCCGTACCTTGGCTTACCTTTTCGGAGCTTTTTTCTGTCTCAGGGTCGGGTCGATATCGATCAGCAGTAGTCGATATCGAGCTCTGTTATGCTCCTGGAGGTCCTGTCGATTTGGAGTTGTTCTCCTCGATATGGCCAGGTCGATTTCGACCGTCTAACCTCGATATCGAGGTCTCTCCTCCTTCTTTCTCAGCTTTTGGGGCAGTCGATTTCAGCATGGTTCCATGGTCGATATTGACCTTTATGCTCGATTTCGATGATCCTTCTCCTCCGTCGACCCCATACTTATGACATGGCACATAATCTTGAACTTTGTTAGTCGATATCGACTTACCTGGGTCGATGTCGAGTGACTTTTGGCTCCTTCGTTCAAGATTGCCACGACTTCCTCCACTTGGGCTTCTATGACCCTCTTTTCAAGCTCTTCTGGTGTCATACTCCTTACCTTTGCTTCCCCGCATGTGATGTAGACACCATTGATGGCTTTTATCTCCATTGGCCCTTCATTATTCCTCACCGTCTTGTTGAAGGCGTACTCTATTACTTCATCACTGATGGTGAATGAGAGCAATCCTTTCTTCACGCTTATGTTAGCATCGACGGTAGCTAAGAACGGCCTACCTAAAATAATGGGACAAGCAGGGTCCTCTGCCATATCAACAACTAAGAAATCAGCAGGGACAAAGAACTTACCCACTTGTACTGGCACATCATCTACCATCCCTGATGGAATAACTACCGTGTTGTTTGCCATGTAAAGCTTTACATCCACGGGCTCCAAGGGACCTATGTTTACCTTGTGCCATATGGTTAGTGGCATCATGCTAACGCTAGCGCCCAAATCAACTAAAGCATTAAAGCGATATCGACCTAAGCCTATAGCGATAGAAAACTTACCTGGGTCCGCCTGCTTCTCCGGTAGCTCCAATCTGTTGCACTCCTCTGCGATCTCAGCAATTGATCGCTTCTTACCTAATATTTCCTTAAGGAACCTCACATATGATGGCATCTCATGAAGTGCTTTGGTGAATGGGATTGAAACATTAAGTCCTTGAAGCATCTTCACAAATCGCTGAAACTTCTTTTCCGCCGGGTCCTTAATCACCTTCTTTGATGGGAATGGCAATACCTTCTTATTCCCTGTGGCTGAAGTTAGATCGACATCGACAGGATAGGGGTCGATATCGACTGGAGGAGTCAATTTTTGTGGTGATTCAACAGCTACGTCGACATCGACGTCATGTTGGTCAATATCGACTGGGGGTGTCGATATCGATGTTCCTTCTGGCCCTTTCTCCTCCGCTTTTTGCTCGGGCGTTTGCAATTGACGCCCACTCCTTAAGTTCATGGCCGCTATGTGTCCAGTAGTCTTGCCCTTTTGGTTAGGCACAGTTGATCAAGGCAGCGATCCTGATGGTTTGGGTATTGATTCAGCCAATTGACCCATTTAGGTCTCCATGTTGCGCTTCCAAACGTCTATCTCCCCAAGCCTAGAGTTGATGCCCTGCAACTGAGTATGAACGGAGTTGTTGGCTTGTTTGAACTCAGCGTGGTTCCTCCGCATCTCATTAAGAATGATCTGCAGGTCATGCTTCCTTGTTTCGTACTCAGGGTGCCCTGGTGCTCTATATGGCAGGGGATCCCTTTGTTGATAGAACCTTTGATCTCCCTAATACTGCTGATTTCCCCCTTCATAGGGGCCTCTCGTCCATTTGGCTTCCTCATGTTGTTTCGCCATAGATACTTGCTCAAGATGTGGGCAGGCACTAGTGTTATGCCTTGTTGAGCCACATTCCTGACAAGGTTGATTATTGCTCAGGAACCTTACTTGCTTTTGAAGGTGGCGTGTCTGATCGTTGTGGAATTGTTGCCACACACCAGGATCAATCTCCTTTGGAGGCTCATAAAGTGGCATTGATGGGACATGCCTTGAGTCATAGGCCGCAGGAGTCCCATATGTATTGTCAAAGTTAACCAGCCTCTCAATCGTCTCCCAGGCCTTCGGTGGTGTGAGCTCAATGTACCGATAGGAGCTGTATGAATTGATTCTCTGGTTATTCGGCGCATCGAGGGAGTTGTAGAAGATCTCCTGGATGACATAAGGTATTTGCCCATGCGTCGAGCATGATCTCATCAAGTCCTTAAAGCGCTCCCACGCCTGTGCCAATGTCTCACCAGACTTTTGTTTGAAAGCCGTGATCCTTTGCCACAACATCACCGTTTTAGTTGGAGGAAAGAACTTGTTTAGGAACGCATCCTTCACCTCTGCCCATGTCCTCAGCGAGCGTGGAGCCAAACTCTCTAGCCATTGTAATGCCTTCCCTGCCAAAGACCATCGAAAAGACTTCAATCTCACATACTCTAAATTCACACCATCAGCAATAGTTTCACATAAGTCTATGAAAGTAGAGATTTGTTGCAAGGGGCATTCATTAGGTCTTCCTTCAAAAGTATTTCTTTTTATCTTAGATAGGAAGTTTATTTTTATTTTATAGTTAGAAGGAGGAATTAAAATAGCGGATTCAGGAACATGTAGCGGCAGATACATGTATTGCATCACCGTCTATGGATACTGATTGAGCCGCTCTTGGGCTTGTCTGCGCGCATCCTCCTCTCTATCAGCACGGGCTCGCTCTGCAGCAGCGGCGGCCCTTTCAGCAGCGATTGTAGCGTTGTGGTCCTCAATTTCCTTCCTCAACTGCTCAATGGTCTCAGCCTGTGTCTCGTTATCATCCATGATTTGAATAGCTCTGTTGCGAAGATGGAAGAAACATTCAGGCTCGTCTATGCTTTCCAGGATAGGTTCGCGATCAGAGCGTCGCATAAACCTGCAAAATAAGCACTAAAAGAAAGATCGTGAGAAAACTTAGGTGGCGATTGATTGCCTCCCCGGCAACGGCGCCATTTTGTTCGTAAGGGGAGGTGATTCGCGCATATATAAAATTCAAATTCAAAACTAAGCTAACTCCCTTATCCAAGCAAATAAAATACAAGAATCCCTCTCGATGTAGTGGTAGGGTAATTCAGGATCGAATCCACGAGGAGGTATGTCAGTGCTTCCTAAGTTGCAATCACGATCAGGTTCCGACTCCAGGAGACACTCGATATCGAGGTGTCTGGTCGATATCGACCTCAGTTCTAGTCGATTTCCAGTTGTTTCCTGCAGAAGACAAAAGCAAAGTAGTCGATGTCGAGATGGAACCTCGATATCGATATTAGTGCTCAATATCGACCTTGTCAGTCGATTTCGATGTCAACAACAGAAACTGTAATTTGTAACCTATTTGTCGGAAAAGTAGTCTGAAGAGCGTAGGATGGCGAGGGAAGTGTGGATAGAAATAAAAACTCAAAACTTTTTATGAAAATTCAATTAACTAAAAGCTTCCAAGGTCGGGGATTCATGCCACAACGATAATTATGCAAGTGTGATGCTAAAGTTATGAAATTTAATGTCATTCCGTCAAATAACTTTTGTTACCAACTTTTAGGTGATTAAAGGTTCTCGCATAAAACCTAAGAGTTACTATCCAATTCATGAGTAATCCAAATTCACAATATGATTGGCTTTCGCTTCAATAATGCAAATAATGAATCTCCTTAACTTTCGTAAAGGATCATGCATAGGATAGAAGACGAAATCGCCTAAAAATCATATATTTGATGCACTTACCCTACATTGCTATCGTCGGGCTCACCCCGACCCTAGAAGTGGGTAAACTACTTGCGCTTCATCATTGAACTCATCATCATCATGGAAATGAAACTACTTTGTATTGAACAAAAGAAAGAAAGATTACACCGAACAAAGCCACTCCGCTCTCGCTTTACCACCCCACTCGGCCTCTCTCTCTCTCTACTTAATCTTTGCGTGTACAACTAAAACTTGCTGTAATTGAATGATTGCAACCAGCCCTAATGGCCTCTAATTATAGATCTCAAACCTCGCTATCCAAGGATTCGAAAACCTATCTTCATTCTCTAAGATAAAACTTAATAAAGTTTAAAACTAAAAACTCCTTAGTAAAACTCATAAAGTGATAAGTTCTGTGTAGATGGATAGAAGATCTCGACTTTAGGATTATCTCGAACGCTTCGGATAGAATTCTATAAAAAACTGAGTCGAATCTTTCTGCAACAACATTGATATCGACCTCGAGACCTCGATGTCGACCTCTCTTTTTCTCTATCTCGAGCAGTCCTTCTTAACCTCGGATTGGCACTCGACTTCTATCTTTTATCTCGATTCAGGCCACTCGATATCGACCTTTGGACATCGATATCGTCCTCTTTTGTGTCGACATGCTTTGTTCTTCCTCTGCTCGATTTCTGGTTGCTCTGTTTCACTCGATGTCGAGGTTAATCATCAATTTCGACCTCTCAGTAGACTTCGAGTTCTTTCTCCGCTCTTCTTCACTTGTCCAAATTTCGTCCATTTTCATCTCGATTTCTGCGAAATAACATAAAAGCTCGTGTAGACCTCTATATGTTGCTATTAAGCATAAACTACACTAATCTTATGTTTTCCCCACTAATATGCATGCAAATAACGTCAAAATGGACATAAATATGCATAGAAAATATGGCAATTTGCGCGCACATCATACGCCTACTTGTTGCCATATCGACAGAGGCATCACACTAACACTAGTCCCAAGGTCAGAAAGGGCTTTGAATTGATGCTTACCTAACCCTACCGTTACTGCAAACTTTTTTGGATTGCCGCGCTTTTCGGGGAACTATATGGAATTGCATTCGCCGATGATCTCAATGATGGACCTCTTTTTGGAGAGGATGTCCTTCAGGCACCTCATATAAGCCGACATCTCATTCTGGGCTTCCATGAGAGGAATGGTGAAGTTTAGTCCTTGTAGGATCTTCATGAAGCTCCTAAACTTGGTGGTCGCTGGGTCTTATAGCGCGTTGGAGGGGAATGGAAGTGCTTTGGTTGGCTTCAGAGCTGCAGTGGTCGACTTTTGCTTTTTGGATTGGTCGACATCGAAAGAAGGGTCGATATCGACATGGGTGGTCGACCTTGGAGGAGTCTGAAGATGATGTCGATTTGAAGAGGCCTCGACATCGATAGGGGTGTCGATATCAAGTGGGGCACTTGATGTCGAGTGCTTCTCTGGCTCCGTTGTGGGTTCTGCAGTGGGCTCCACATCGATAGTGTAGTCGACGTCGACAGGGCCCTCGACATCGACTGCGTCTTCCGCGACTTCTCCTTTGCTCCATGGCTCGTGCAATTGATGTCCACTCATTACATTGATATCAGCTATGTGCCTGGATTGCCTCTTTGGATTTTCTTGTGTTTGTCTTGGGAGCTTGCCGGGTGACTTTGGGATTTGAGCCGCTAGTTGATCCAGTTGGGTCTCCATGTTCTTCCTTTAGGCATCCATCTCCCCCATGCGGGCGTTAAGCCCTTGCAGTTGGTTCCGGATGGCGTTGCTTGATTGTTGACTCACCGCTTGGTTCCTCCTTATCATCTCTTCTTGGCTCTCTCTCCGGGTGGCCTGGAGCTCGATAAGACGGAGGATCCCTAGGGTTGTATTGGGGTGGTTGATTCCCCCAATTTTGGTATCCCTGGCGATTGGGATTCCTCTTGTACCTCACCTCTTGATGAGTCTCTGCTAGATCAACTTGCTCCGTGTGGGGGCAAGTGGTGGTGATGTGCCTCTCGGAGCCGCATTCAGCACAGGGTTGGTTGGTGGAGAGGAATTTGACTTGTTTCTGAAGCCTCCCGAGTTGATCTGTCATGAATTGCTCCTTGACGTCGGGATCAATCTCCTTGGAGGGCTCGTAGAGTGGCATTGATGGGGTACGCCTTGAGTCGGAGGCCACAAGACTCCCATATCTGTTGTCAAATTCCATCAACCTCTTTATGGTATTCCATGCTTGTTGCGGTAGGAGTTCAAGATATCCATAGGAGGTGTAGGTGTTTATCCTCTCCTTAGTTGTTACATCCAGGGTGTTGTAGATGATCTCCTGGATGACGTAGGGTGGTTGACCGTGCGTAGGGCAGAACCTCAAAAGCTCCTTGAATCGCTTCCACACTTGCACCAGGGTTTCATGAGGCTTTCATTTGGGGTCGCCTAGCCGTGGCTAGATTGGTAGCCAAGACATGCTTTCGTAGCTAATATCATTTTGCCACCCCAGACTTGGCCACCCCTTGTTTGTCGTGGCTACATCCGTGGCTAAATAGGTTTAGCCACCCCAGATTAGCTTTTTACCACGGTAACTTGCCGATGGTAAATTGTCTTTTTTTTTGTAGTGTAGTTCCTTATGATGATGATGATAATATATATATATATATATATATATATATATATATATATATATATATATATATATATATATATATATAGGATGGATCAAATGTTAACAAGTCTTATGGTGTTAAATGTTAACAAATCTGGGCCCTTAATTGAGGTAAAATGGATGGCCTAGATTATTTCAATTATTGATTTAATGGAAAATTAAAAAAAAAACACCCCCATCTAGCGCGTGTATTTAGACCCGCTATCTCTCTCTTTTTCAATTAAATCGTTAGAACCCTAAGCGCCTCTCCCTGATCGATGTCAACTGCTCTGCCTCGCCTCCCTCCGGCCCCGTTCTCTCTTTTCTCAACCGTTGTCCCGTCGATCCAACTAGCCAAGATGATCTTCCCGTAGCGGCGGCATTGATGACCCTTCTCCTCGTTAACCGGGGACTTCCGCTGACGGATCTGAGCGTTGTCGTTCAATCGAGACTTGTGGTGGCTACAGTGGATTGGGAATGAACGTCGGATTGATCACACGTAAGTGATCGAGATGCAATTAATCGGGCGCCAGGTCACCATCATCGGAATATCAATCTCCTTGTGCAGGCGCTTCTTTCCGCCGTCGGCGATCTTCCCTTTCTCCATCGATGCCCTCTTTTAATTGTCGTCCTACTCAGTGCTTCGTATTGCTTCATCCGCCTGAGATTAACTGTGAGTGCTTCTCAAGGTGAAGACTTTAATTGGTTAGTAAATTGTTGAAAATCGAAACGATGAGTGCTTTTCAAGGTGAAGATCGACTTTAATTGGTTAATGAATTGTTGAAAATCGATTGAAGCCTTTTTTTTAGGACGAGTGATTTCCTAGATGTTGAGCTCATGGTGCGGGATTGTGAACATTATATTTCACCCGAGTTTCTCTTAACATTCGTTTGAAAAGAAATATTTATTCGTGTGATTCTCGTGATTATGCGATGGGAAATTAGGAATTATTCATGTATATATGTGGCCAATTAGATGAATTTTTGTTGAAATTAGCGAATAATTACTATCAACTCAATGAATAAGAAGATTTAAAGTTACATTCTCTTTCAACCTAGTGAATAATTACTATTAACTTAATGAATAATTTCTATCAACCTAGCGAATAGTTGCAAAATTGACCATTTTCTTATTATCTAAATTATAACTCCTTTTTACAGACGAATAATAACGATCAATTTAGTGAATAATGATTATTAACGTAGCGAATAGTTGCAAAATTGATAAACCCTTTTGCTATTATCTAAATGATAACTTCTCTTTACGGATGAATATTAGCGATCAATTTAGCGAATAATTACTATTAACCTAGCGAATAGTTGCAAAATTGACCAACCATTTTGCTATTATCTAAACGATATCTCCTCTTTACACACGAATATTAAATATAAGTTAGCAAATATTTAATATCATCTTATCGAATTGTTCAAACAGTGCAACACACAGAAAAACAACGTTACTCCACCAAAAAAAACGTTACGCCAAAAAAAAGTAACACATGCGCACGTAATTCAGCAAGTGGGTAAGGAAAGAGGTGGGTCCCATTGATTTTTAATTAAAGAAAAAGCCAAAATTGCTTAATAATCTCGGCCACCCATTTCATTCAATCAATGGCCCAGATTTGTTAAAATTTAACACCATAAAAGGTGTGAACACCCGACCCAACCTATATATATATATATATATATATATATATATATATATATATATATATATATATATATGTATATATTCATATGCGAATTTGGCTAAGTATGATATGGAGGTTGTCTAAGCTAATGAGTTGACAAGTTATGTGGAATATGGTATGAGAAAAGAGATGGTTGAACATGATGAGCTGAAAGTATGACGGATGCGAACTTGTTTATTTATCTGCTTGTATGAGTGTGTGATATATGTGTTCAGAGTGACTATAGAAATATACTTAGTGTGTTCTCATTATGTATTTAGGTGATACTCTGTGATTGTGCTTACTGTGTGTCGGGTTCCAATTTTGTTGTTCTGCTAGCTAGGTAAGTTCCCTCAGGGCTTACTCAGATTGATCAGACCTCTCCCTACTTATATGTGCATGATATACTAGGTGTTGCATTTCATAATTGCATTCCATGTAGTATCATGCTAGGTTGCATTAACGTATGAGCATACTTATTCTTTATGCATTTGTAAACAGAACAGTCTTTATCTGTGAAGTCATTAGAGTCTTTGCTAGGGTCATAGGACGACCCAGTCCCATCGGGTCTCGTCCTGGGTCATTCGAGTCATATGTCATCACCTTTATATATATTATGAGCATGACTATAGGAGTTGCATACGGGCTTTATTCATCTATACGGTTACAGATTGGGCTAATCGGCTTGATCTAAATATTATAGAATGGAATGCATTTGTGAGTTGGCCAGTCTCTGCCCTATCGGGAAGGGGGCGGTGGTAGGAGAGGGATATGTGTAACGGCCCGGATAAAAATATCCAGGTTATGTTTCGAAGGTTGGATACCTTCGTTTGGATCTTGCAATTCAGGTACAGGTCGAGGTTTCAAACCTCAAAAGATTAGTGGTTGAAAGTGGGGATTTCGAACCCCAAAGCAATGGAAGGGCCCTTGGGTACCCTTAACCTGTCCTAAAGACTAAGTCGCGGAAATTCATTTGAATGAAAATGCGAAAGCCGAATTAAAGTACAACTTGCCACGGCGAGGCCGGGTCAAAACCAAATCCATAAAATATAGATTCAAGAAAGCCTTTAGCCAAGTTAGCGGGTTAGTCCGGTTCTTCGCATTCGCCCAGGATGATTTCCCACGTCATGGAAACATGGAGCAAGCATACCTAAAAACGATTTATGCGAGCGGGGTCAGACCGAGACCCCCCAACGCACTCTGTCCCACAAGCAAACATACACATACGCTATACCTATAATAAAGATGCTCTAATGCAGTACAAAAATTTAAATCACACAAGCATGCTGGCAGTTTATATAATATGCAGAACAACTGTAAAGGTGCCCAAAGAATGCCAAGTGGCATATCCCTCTCCTACTCCACCCCCTATTTTATGAGCGGACCTGGCCAATATGGTACCCATTCTATCATAAATGTGTGCACATCATCATCATATATATCATATCATCATCATCATATCATGCCCATGCCCGGTGGTGATGGGCTATCTCATCATCATATCATGCTCATGCCCAGTGGTGCTGGACTATCTCATCATCATGCTCATATATCGACACTACTGACTCAGGGAAAACCCGATGAGGCTGGGCTACCCTATGACCCTAGTAAAGACTCTAGGACTCACAGATAACTGTCGTTCTGTTTTCAAACACACAAAGTAACCGAATGCTCATTCACAAGTGCAATCCTAGAATGATGCTACATGGCATGCTTTAAATATGCTTATGCAACACCTAGTATATCACATGATCACAAGCAGGAGATTTCTCTTCGAATCTGAGTAAGCCCATAAAGGAACTTACCTGGAGAAGCGCGGAATCCAAGAAATAATCAGCAATAGCAAGCAATCCAATCATGTCACAAATCACCTAGCATATAATATAAGATGTGCATAAGTCTATGTCTAAGTCACATAAGGATCCCCTAACTATCATATATAACTCCACATATTTCATAGAACTCATCATCATATCTTCCATACCATCATCATTATTCAACTCGTCATAACTCATCACATCATCTTATCTCAATATCTAATATCTCATAATCTCAACATTTCATCATTTCAACTCATCATTTAGAAATCATGCACCATTATTATATATATATAAGTCATATTCATACTCTAAGGTATATTCATACTCTAATCGTCATATAACATATCATACTTCCACATTTAAGAACTTATCATGCTTCGTAATCATATAATATAACATCATTCTTTCATTTATATCAACACATCATAATATCATTTTCATCATATAACACATCATAACACTATCAACATATCATAATTTATACTTAACAATTATATCGAAATCCTAACATCATGCTCGCACTCATCACATAAGATTCATCCAGTCAAATCAAGTAGGAAATCTCCGAGTTTCCGAAACTCTCTCTAAATCTCATGATAAGTCAAATCATTAATCAAAGCAATGTTTTCAAATTATACTCGCCCCAAAAATCCATCCATAAAACATTACTCTTTAAATCAACTTATTTTATTATTTTATCAAAACAAAACCGACAAGGTTAGGGTATTTCCAAAATTCCTCCTTTTTACTTTATTAATTCCATTTCTATTTATCAAATCATTTTCGACCTTTAAAACCTTTTCCAAATCCTTTTCTTTTTGAAATCTAAATCTCATAGTATTATATTTTAAATCCCCATAATAATATTATATCCTTAAATCTTAATAATAATATTTTATTTTTAAATCTCATCAATAATATCATATAAGTTATATTCCATTTATTAAATATTAATTATATAACAATTATATACTTAACAATAACTTAACAAAACAAATATCATAACCTAATAAAACAAAAAAAGCCAAACCCGAAGCTTAGCCCAACCCGGATTCACTTGCCCAGACCCGGCCCAAGACTCAACCCCATACCCAAATTCTAATTTTAGGCACTGAATTGGTTTTCATTTTATTTAAACACTGAACCGGGCCCAAAAAAACAGAGAAAAACAGGAACCGACCCAGTCTTCTTCCCCTTCTCCGCCTCCCTGTGGCTTGCCCTCTCTCCCGCGCCCAGCTCGCCAGAGCTCACTCGCTCTCACCCCGCTCTCGAGTCACTCTCCTCACCAACTAAACCAACAACAAGAAGAAAAATGGAATCGAAAAAGGAAAGGGGAAGAAGATTTGGAGCCCACCTGGGTTCGAAGTTTCGCCGGAGACGTTCGGTCGGAGCTCCTTGGGCTTGCCTGGGGGCGGCATCAGGGTGTTCTTGGTCTCAAACGAAAGAGAGAGTGTCAAGGGCGGAGCTTTTCGAGGTTTTGGTAGAGAAAAAGGGAGAGAACCTTACCGCAAATTTAGAAGGAAAACAAGGGAGGAGAAGAGGACGACGGAGGTGCTGCAGCTTCGGGGGATCCTGGGCTTGGCGTCTGGGATTAGACGGGGTTCCTGGCGGCTCAAACTAAGGGGGGCTACTGCTGCTGGCACTCAGAGGGAGGAGAAGCTGGAGGCATACACGGAGGACTTTCGGCTTCGCTTCAGTGGACAGGGGAGTCCTAGGCTGTCCACGACAAAGAGGAGGGGAAAGCTGGGTGGATGTGGCTCAAAAATGAGGTGGTGCTGATGTGGTGGCTATCGGCAACCAAGAGGAGGACAAGTGGTGATTTGAGGGCAAAACAGAGGGAAGAAGAGAGCTTTGTGAGTTGAGGGCTTGTTTGGAAGAGATAATAGGAGGAGAGATAGGACGGGTTGTTGTGTGATTTTTGATGCACAAATGGGGGTTTTAGCTCTTTTGAAACCAAAAGGCATAGGGGAGGGGCTTGTTGTTCAGCTACTGCCAACTGAAGCCAAGGAGGAGAGAGAGAAGGGGTAAGATGAAATGGAAATGGAGGTGGGAGAGTACCTGTTGTAGGGGAGATTTGGTACCTACAAATCAAATGGGATGATATGCTGCTTCTTAAACAAATCAACAAAAGAGGGAGAGTGTGCTGTGTCATGGGTGGTCTGCAAGTTCTAAGGCAAGGTTTTGTTTGGCCCTTTTCCAAATGAGGTGAAACAAAGAAGGTAGAGGGAGAGAGATGGGGAAGGGTTGTTTTGCCACAATTGGGAGAAAGAAGATGGTAGAAGGCTTGTGTTGTTACTGTCGAGTGAAGGAGGGAGTGATCTCTGAATGTGGGTGAAGGGAGTGGAAGAAAACCGGATTAGGTGCTCCCCTAAACCAAAGATTCAAATACCCGAAAACGAATCTCGAAACCCGCTCTCTCGACCCCATTCCAACTTGATTCAAAAATAAAATTTCAAATCTTCAAATCCTAAATAATAATTTTCATGGGTTTCTAAAATAGACAAGATTCGTAAAATATTTCCACTCGATTCGGTATAAGAAGCGAAATAAATCCGTTTTTAATCAAATTCAAATTTGTGTCGGAATTTTATTTGGAAGAACTAAAATAAAATTATTCTGCTCAAGGACGGGATTTTTAAAATTTTTCGAAATCTCAAACTTTATCCATTATAAATTATTATTGAATAGAAAATATTATTTTAAAATCTTTCGGTCCTTACAATATGCCACTTGACATTTTGTGTTATGGTCCTATTTATTATTCTGCATATATATAATCTGCGAGCATGTCTTGTGTGTTAATATTCCTATCCTGCATTAGAAGTATGATATTAGGCTTAGCGTATGTATGTGCTTATATGTGGGGAGCAGCCATACGGGCTTCGATTTGATCCTATGCCCACTTTATATTTTTAGGTATGTGTTATATGCATGATTGACGATGCTGTTTGACTCTGGGAGCGGGGTCCTTTTGCATGGCGGAGGGAGAGAGAGAGCGTCTTGAGACTCTGACTCCATCGACTATCATGGTTTTTGGATTTTTACATTACTTGGACTACGTTTTTACTCGGCTTTGCTGTGGCACCCTATGTATCGTTTTTTTTATTTATGTTTGGATTTGCATGCTAAAAAGGATTTTCGCGACTTATTCGTAGGACAGGTGCAAGGGTTTTACCCCGGGGTCTCCAACGGACCTTGCGGATTCGGGTACAAAATCCCACTTTGACTACTAATGTTTGCTTTTCAAACCTTCAACTTGTACTCGAAGCGCAAGATCCAACGAGGGGTTTCATCCCTCAAAACCTAACTCAGGAATCATAATCCCTGGTCGTTACATTGGGAACAACGTGTCTCCTCCCTCATCCGAAAAATTAGCTAGGTGTATTCTCCTCGTTGATAGTTTCGTTTTGATATATAATACGCCTTAATCTGACATCCGAGTAAAAAGTTATGAAAGTTTGAAAATTGTAGGTGTATTAATCACTTTAATTTTATTTCAATATATTATAATACTTTTATATTTTATTTAAATTGATATTCACATATAATAATTCATCTCGAGAGGTTCGAAATCATAGGTTATATTACTTATTTTGAGAATTTGGTAAAAAGTTACGCAAGTTTAAATTTTTTATATCTGGTTATACACTATTACATGTTAAGGATACAACAAGTTAAATATTGGCTCAATACTTATTTATGGTGTTTTAAATTCTTATTTTGTTAGTTTTATATTCTTTGACTATTTCATTTATTTTTTTATATTTTTTATTTTTTTCATGGAAAAAAATAACAGAGTTTTATTTAGTAGTATAGACCTCTAATTAGAAATGATGAACTTTTTAGTTTGTAATATCATTTAACACTAGTTTGTAATATCGTTTGACAATTTATAATATCGAACATGTTGTGTGTTTTATGAAAATTTTCTCAATATCATTCTGTAATCCTTTTGTGTCATTTCCCTCAAAACTTTCTCACTCCGTCCCTGCATACAAATGATACATTGTTTGTGCACTTCTCGTTCACATATGTTGGATACTCAAGGCAAAGATATCGCATCATACATAACAAGATCGATGCGTAAGACATAACATCTAATACACAAAAAAAAAAAGAATAATAAATTAAGCATCCCATATCCGTTGTGAAAGGGTCCTACATATATTTGAATTTGATAGCGTCGGAGACAAAACCAATTAACAAAATACAAGGGTAGGGTAACCTTACCCAGAGAATGAGAGAATTAATATCCCCTGTCCAAAAAGTCGTACCAGTAGTAGGATAGGATGAGGATTGAGATTGGTTGGCGAATGTGGCCAAATTCCAATGTCTGGAGAACCCAAAATGGTTGGCATTCAGCTTAATTATATAATAATGTGGGTCTTATTAATTTTGGCAACTAAGAAAGGTACCTTTAATTTGAAGCTTGGAGGAACATTGTGGGTTCCATTAAACTAATTTGTAAAAAGAAGAGACCGATGTTTAGTTATACTCACTCACTCATATATACGTAATGGGAGTTGCATTGCATGTGTATTTGCTTGGTAAAAGGCATACACAAGCCTTTTTAAACCCACCATCTATTATGTTGAGATGAGATTAGATGGGAACTAACGTCTTGTTTTTGTTTACTTGCACCGCGCGCCCACTACCTCTAATTTAAAAAACATAGCTAGCTGGTCGGGGTTGATGATTAGCATAATCAGTCAAAATAACTTTATGTCAATCATATAAAGGCCAGCTATATATGTGTATGAATTGATTATATGAATTCCAACTTTATAGTTGATGTAATATATAATATCAACCACAAGAAGCTACTAATTGATGCCTGTTGTGCAAAGGATGAATCATAGCTATAGTTTTGTAACAAATCTCAAACTTTTGGATTAGTTATGTCAATGTAAATTGAATATTCATACAATTGAAACACATTAATTAGGTCTAGTAGAAACAATTTTGAGCTTTTTATATTTAGATTAAAAATTATAAAATTTTTAGTTTATGCGTATTGTTGAAGGGTTTATTTTCAATCAAATAAATTTATAAGATCGAAACCCCGCTATAGTATAGTAGGGTCAAGTTCGTTCGCAGGGAGAAAGTCAGTGACTCAATTCTAGTTACCAAAGAGCAAGAAATAGCAAGAAAAGATGGAAAATTATAGAATTTTGGGGGTTTGTGGGCTGCTGGAATTTTTAGGAAAAATCAATAATAATAAAAGTCTAGGGCATAGAGATCACCACAACGATAATCATGCAAGCATTGCAATGAATCATAAAAAAATCATGTTTTTATCTATGAAATAGGTCAATTTGCATCAACCCTAGCAAAGTAATCAATTTATTTTCACAAATTAATAAACTTTACTAACAATCTTAATTAGGTTATCAAACTTTCATTCAAAACCCTAATTACTATCCAATTCACAATTCAATTGCAAAAAGGAATTTCCCCAAATTTTCATTGAGTACTTAAGCATATAAATAGATAAGAACCAATCAATTCACCAATTCATAGCAAAATCGCAAGCATAACTATCGTTGGGATCACCCCAACCCTAGAAAAGGCGACTACTCACGCATATTCACGGTGAATAACTCAAAATTCATGAAAAAACTAAAAATCAGAAAATTAAATTGAATAAAAACCTGAGAATAATGTCAACAATGCGTCCCAAAAGCCTTACAAAACGTTCCTCAACTTTCGCCGAAGAAATCGCTTCAAAAAGCTCTCAAATCCGCTCACAAACGCTCCTAAACGAGTGCTGAGAATTCTAACGTAGGCTGAAAATTCGGTATGAAGAAGAGAGAGCCCCTCCAAACCCTAAAAATCCTATATATACTTAATATCCCATAAACCTAATTAGGAAATAACAAATATATGAATTTTATCTAAATTCTATCTAAGGAAAATAGGTAAAAAATAATTAAATCCGGGTAAATAAGCTCCGCTGGGACCTATACCGAAGCGGAAGACCTCGGTACCGACCCCCCCTAGGGTGGGTATGGCCACTGTTGCTCATCTCGTCTTGCTTGTCCAGATTAGGCCTCGGTACCGACCCAGATGGGGTCGGTACAAGGTCGGTACGGCTCGGAAAAATGCTTATATCTCCTTCGTTTGAACTCCGATTGCTTCCGTTCTTTTTCCTATGCGCTCCAAATTCTTTTCCGCTTCTTTTCTTAGTTAAAAGTTTCTTCAAAAACAGCTTCTAAATTCCTGTAAAATACACAAAAGCTAGTGAAGACATCTATTTCTCATGAAATATGAAAACACATGCAAAAGACCTTAAACCCAATGCAAAACCCTATGAAAATGACTCAAATTGACATCAAAACATATGGGAAAATATAACTAAACACATGCACATCAAAATACCCCATACTTAAACTTGCTTGTCCTCAAGCAATAACCAAACTATGACCAAAACCCTTAACATGCCTTCGAGTCTTCGCCTTAGTCAAAAGCAACATCAATTTAGCATAGTGCAAATAAGAACAAGCATTGAACCATCATCACATATATTTAGATTACCTTAGGCAAAGCAATTAGAATCCAACCACTCAAGGGGAATAATGTGTTTTCACTCCCTTTCAAATGTGTTTAGGCTTGAAATACATCTCTCAACTCAATCCTTTATAACATTAAGCTACATAGAAATTGCAATTAATATCACCAATCGATTCACCGAGATGTCAAAACATGCATTAACCATCAAGAGGACTTTGGCTCAATGGCCTTCAAAGAAGGACTCATTCGGCCGGGTTGTAACTTGGCTTGGTAAGAAAATAAAGGTAGGAATCATTTAGGCTATGTGGTGCTTAATAAAATTCGGGAATCAAGACTCCTAAATTTCCAACACAACTCAACCAAACCATAACTCTCAATCATATGAATCAACCAAACTCTCCAACTCATCTTAATGAAGAACACAACCTCTCAAACTCAAATAACCTCTCAACAATATGAAGCTTACAAAAGTAAAGGAAATAAGGTAAATTTGGCTCATGCACTTTATTCACAAACATATAAACACAAACTATACTTGTTCTCTTCTTCTTCTTTTTTTTTTTTCTGAATTTTTTTTTCTTTTTTTTTTCGAAAAAGAAAAATAACATAATAAAAATAATAGTGCATTTATAGGGTGAGCCAAAAATCCTTTTACATAATATGCATAGCAAGATAAAAATATCAAACCAACCCATAACTCAATAAACTCGAAAATCCTTCTCACTTGAAATCAAACACAAGCTCATTCCTTCCATAAACCATCATTCCAACCAACTCTAAGTCTTAATTCCCAAATGGGGGTCAGGCTCAATTTGGCTGAGGATAATTTTGTGGAGTTACAAGAATAGGCTATAAGGCTCAAAGTGGTTACAAGCAAAGGAAACATATATAAGGTAGGTAAAAGAGGATAAACAGTGGCTAATAAAGAGTGCCTCTATCATTTGATTAAATGATGCAATGACTAGCTATCTCATATTGGTTTCAAGACTTAGATATACATCGCAATATCAAGAGGTAATGTATAAGGAGAGTAATACACACATAAAAAAGAAGGGAAAATATAAAGATCAATTCCCAATAGGCCAAGTAACTCACTAGGACATGTTGGATTCCAATCACCTAAATCCTAAAGTCATATATGCTCAATTTCATTTGCAAGTCAAACTTGACATAAAAACATTTTGTGTGACTTAGGCTAAACCATCCGAACTATGCCTTAGGATATTACATGATCAAGCTCAATTATTAGATTTCATCATAGGACATCTAAGTTAGGGTATAAACTCACTAAAACATAAGACAAAATGAAAATAAACATGCATTTTTTTCTTTCTTTTTCGACACTTTTTTTTTCTTGAAACTAAAGTATGACAAAAGCAAGACTCAAGTGACTAAAATACGACAAAAGACTCAAATGCATAAAAAACTTAAACATGAATGCATAACATAATCCAACTAAGGTAAAATGTAACACATAAACATAAATATAATACAAAACACCTAAATAACCATAGTTTCTGAATCCCCCACCCCATACTTAAAAATAGACAGTGTCCCCACTGTCAAAAGAAAAATCAAAGTAAAAGGGAAAAGACTCAGAAACTCACAAAGGAATTCAGAAGCTGCTGAAGACATTCATAAACTCTACGGAGAAGGTGGTGGTGGTAATCGATGATGTGGAAAGAAAGAAGATGCCCAAGCCATGAAGGAATACTGGTGCGTTTCATGCTTGTCCATCCTCTTGTTCAAGCGTGCAAACTCCTCCATAAGAGCACCCTGCCCATTCTGTAGGGCTTCCTGGCCCAGTCTCAGAGATCTAAGCTCATCCATGACGTCAGTAAGGCTAGGAGAATACTGAGGCGCAGATCTGCTCGGGCCAGCCCCGTCAGAAAAGGGACGGCTACTAGGCCTAGTGTCATGATCCATATAGTCAGTGTCGTGCTCTTGCTGCCTATGCTCAGGGTAGGATCCTTGCCCAAAGGATCCAAAACCGTCAAATAAACTAGGTGGAGGCACCACCAAGGCAAAAGTGTTGTCCGGGCGGGGGTATCTCGATGGTCTCTGTTGTCTCAAAGGATCATTCAGAATATCCTCTGGAGTCGGTGAAGGTTCAGAAGCCCAAGTGATAATCCAGTTAGGGACGTACAACAAGTCCATATTCGGCTTGGTAATCTCCAACTCGTGATCATAAAAAACTGACAGAAACTTGTCTCCGTTGCGGTTGATCACATTAGCACCAATCAAGTACGCAATGTCAATCATCAGAATGGGCACAGCCTTGTATCTGGTGAAGTCAACCTCAAGGCGCCTGGCCAACAGCGCTACCAGGCCTCCATACCAGATTTCTTCCGTGCGTGCTCTATAGGCCAAGACATGCATAATGAACTCAAACCCCAAGTTCAGGGGTGTCTGCATCTCAAATAGTACCCCTCTCAAACAAGCCACCTCAGTTCTAGTTGGTCTAGATAATTCCTTCTTGGCCCATATAGTGCTACCAAAAATTCTTAAAATAATACGGAAAAGAGGGTTCGCAATGTCCTTACCCTGAAGTGCTCCTCGAGAAGGCCAATAGGGATTGCCCGTAATTAGAGTCCAAGTCTGAAGGGCTTTGCAGCTGAGATGATTGTATGATGCCCGTGGGTTAGGAAATCCCAGCAATGCATTAAATTGCTGCAAAGTGAAGGAGTGTTGAACATTCCCCAGCTGGAATGTAATAGGGCCCACAAAATCTGGACTAGCCATATCGCTTGCCAATGTAGCCGTGAACTCTGCAGTAAGAGCGGGGTAGTGGTGGTGGACATGATCCAGAAGACTAGTGGCGCCTAAGTAAGAGAAGGCCTCCAATAAGTCATCATGTACCCCAAGGCGCTCTCCATCATCAGGGCTATACCATCGGGCCTTCAGATTGCCCTTCTTGTGGAACTCCTTGTAATCCTTCTTCAAACGGGAGTCGGAGATGATGACATTACCCAACAGAACTGTAGCGGATGACTCCCTAGCCCTCTTGCTACGTTGACGACTGAACATTTTCCTAGACAAGACAAACCAATTGAAAACTAAAATCCTTTCTAGAATAGTGAAACCGAACCAAATCAGCTAAACTCAAAAGAAGCTAACATCTAACCATGCAAATTAAGAATGATAATATGCACTAGAAAAACATATAAACACATAAAGCCCGAGTGCATATAAATAGCCAAGCGCAAGAGATACCACCTAAAGAAAAAATAAGCTCCGATGCATATAAAATCACCATCATGCAGAATAGAATGCATTACCCATATATGTAACCATAAGCTCTACATAGACTATATGAATAGAGAAAACAATATAGACAATATAGTCATCATGTAAGGTTACTATATTGCAATACCTAATCATAAAGCCATATACTCATGAAGGTAACATAAGTAATGCAAAACTCAATATGCACAAACCAACCATGACAACCCCATACTTAAGTTCAAAATAAGTCAAATAAATATACAATAGACATATAACTTGTTTGCAATGTCAAATCATGCAAGGGAATAGATTTTATGCTAGAATAGAAGAAGCTAATCAACCAAAAGGCATAAAAATCAAATCCAAAATCAAAGCCTGAAACGGATCGCAATGAAATTCTAAAATTCAATTAGCACACAATCCATAAAGAATTTGACATTGCCATGAACATGAAAGTAACTCTAAATCAACCCAACAACACAACCATGTCATCAATTTCGACCAATTTGGCTTTCGGCAAAAAGCCCCAAATTCCGCTCCTAAATCAAGCCCTAGGTCTCAATCTCAACCTAAATCATCAAATCAATCTAAATAATTGAAATAAACAGGTTTAGGGTAAGAAATCATACCACAACCAAGTTGAATGAAGAAGAAAAATCGGGATTTCGAAGGTATAACGAGCCAAAAAGGTCGAACAACGAATTTGGGGTAAACTGGTTCGGTTAGGGCTCGGCTGGGTGCGAACCGGGTCAGGGCTGGGCTCAGGGGGTGCGAGTGTGGGTTGTGGTTCGACCGGTGTGGGGCTGGTGGGTCAAAGATGGCTCGATGGGCGGTGGAAGGGTGAGGAAAAGCGAACAGCGAAGGGAGAGAAGTGGGCTCGGCGTGGGGGCTGTAGGGCTCGAGGGGGGTGGGTGAGGGCTCGCTGGGTGCGGCTGGGGCTGGTGGTCCGACCGGCTGGGTCGGCGTGGCCAAATGTGGCTCGGTGGAGGCCTGGGCAGCGAAGAGAGAGGTCGGGCTGGGGCTGGTGTAACGATGGAAAGAGAGAAAGAAAGAGGAGAGAAGAAAATAAAAGAGAAAGGAAAGAAAAAGGAAAGAAAAAGAAAAGAAAGAAAAAGGAATAAAAGAAAAAGGTAAAATAAAAAAGAATTAATTAAAAAAAATTTTTTTTTTTCCGGGTGGGGGTCGGTACCGAGGGAAGGGGGGTCGGTATGGCCTCGGTATGCCTACTGGAATTTCTCGGTTTTCCGAGATTCACTTACCTGTCCGTCAGGAGGGTCGGTACCGACCCTAGGGGCCTCGGTACGGCCTCGGTACAGCTACTGGAATTTCTCGGTTTTCCGAGATTCACTTACCTGTCTGTCAGGAGGGTCGGTACCAAGCCTAGAGCCCTCGGTACGGCCTCGGTACAGCTGCTGTTGAGCTTCCTTTTCCGTTTTTCGCCCGTTTTCGCAGTGGTTCCCTCCTAAGACCTGCATGGTTAGTGCAATACGCTCCACCCCAACTGTCCTGCCTATCCTAAAATTTAAAAACTAAAAATAAAACTTAGAAAGAAAAAGAAATAAAGCGGGTTGCCTCCCGTAAGCGCTACCTTTAACGTCATTAGCTTGACGTGGTTACCTCATCTTCATTCCAATGTAAGAGCCCAAGTAACTCTTATTTCTTCCTCCGGATCCACCCTATCATAGTACTTCTTGAGTCGGTGACCATTGACCTTGAATATGGCTCCTCCTTCGTCAATTAGATCCACCGCTCCATGGGGATAGATATGATGAACCACGAATGGTCCGCTCCATCGTGATCTAAGCTTCCCTGGGAACAAACGCAATCTAGAATTGAAAAGAAGAACCTTATCACCTACCTCATATGTCTTTGGTACCAACTTCTTGTCATGCCACTTCTTGGTGCGCTCTTTGTAGATTTCGGCGTTTTGATAAACCTTGAGCCTCAACTCCTCCAACTCTTGCAAGTCCATGAATCTCTTTGCTCCGGCCGCATCGAGGTCCATGTTGAGTTCCTTAAGAGCCCATAATGCTTTATGCTCAAGCTCGACGGGCAAATGACAAGACTTACCGTAAACCAAGTTGTAGGGAGTTGTGCGCAATGGTCTCTTGTACGCTGTCCTATAAGCCCAAAGTGCATCATCTAGCTTAGATGACCAATCCTTTCGTGAGCGCAACACCGTCTTCTCTAGGATGCTCTTTATTTGCCGATTTGAAACCTCCACTTGGCCGCTAGTTTGAGGGTGATAAGGTGTTGCCACCCTATGAGTCACCCCATACTTAGCCAAAAGAGCCTCGAAGCCCCTTTCTATGAAATGAGATCCTCCATCGCTAATAAGAACCCTTGGGACTCCAAACCTGGGAAATATGTTAGTCTTCATAAATTTAGCTACAACTTTAGAATCATTAGTACGTGTAGCTATTGCCTCAACCCATTTAGAAACATAATCGACAGCTACCAAGATATATTTATAAGGCCCTGATGAAGGGAAGGGCCCCATAAAATCAATACCCCATACGTCGAAAAGTTCAACCTCAAGGATTCCGGTGAGAGGGTTCTCATGTCTCCAAGTGATATTCCCCGCTCTTTGGCATTCATCGCAACCTTCAATGTAAGCATGTACATCCTTGAATAAAGTAGGCCAATAGAAGCCACTTTGAAGAATCTTCGCCGTGGTCTTGAAGCTCTTTGCGTAGCCACCCGTCGGAAGGGTGTGACAATGGTTGATGATGCTCTCAATCTCTTCCTCTGGCACACAACGTCTAAAGATATGGTCACTTCCTTGCTTGAATAAGTAGGGATCATCCCAATAGTATTGCTTGACGTCGTGGAGGAACTTCTTCTTGGCTTGCGAAGTCAAATCCTTAGGGATTTCTCCCCCTACAATATAATTAGCAAAATCCCCGAACCAAGGGGTCCTCGACCCTCTAATAGCACAAATATGATGAGAACTAGGAGAAGAAGGAGGGGTATAAAAGGAGTCCTCACCGGAACTTACCGAATCGTTTCTCATGAGGTTTTCGTCCGGCCTGGAGTCATTGATTGGAACTTGATTTTCGGACTCCATGAGGTGGTCCAAGGGCAACCTAGACAGATGGTCAGCCACCAAGTTCTCTGCTCCTTTCTTGTCCCTAATGTCACAATCGAATTCCTGCAACAAAAGCATCCAACGAAGGAGCCTAGGCTTGGCATCCTTTTTAGTCATCAAATATCTTACCGCAGCATGATCCGTATAGACAATGACTTTAGAACCTACTAAATAAGTACGAAACTTTTCAAAGGCAAATACCACGGCGAGGAATTCCTTCTCCGTCGTGGTGTACTTACTCTGCGCTTCGTCAAGTGTCTTACTTGCATAGTAGATGGCATGAAGCTTCTTGTCCTTCCTTTGCACAAGCACAGCACCTACGACATAGTCACTAGCATCACACATGATCTCAAAGGGTAGGTTCCAATCGGGCGATTGCATAATAGGAGCGGAGACAAGGGCTTCTCTCAATTTGTTGAACGCTTCAAGACACTCAGCAGAAAACTCAAAAGCTACATCCTTCATAAGCAAGTTAGTTAAAGGTTTAGCAATTTTTGAGAAGTCTTGAATGAATCTCCTATAAAAGCCTGCATGTCCTAGAAAGCTCCTAATATCTTTCACATTGGAGGGAGGAGGTAGTTTCTCAATCAATTCAATTTTAGCACGATCTACCTCAATTCCCCTATTTGAAACCAAATGCCCTAAAACAATTCCCTCTTGAACCATAAAGTGACATTTTTCCCAATTAAGCACCAAATTAGTTTTTTCACATCTTTCTAGCACCCTACTCAAGTTGGCAAGACATGAATCAAAAGAAGAACCATAAACAGAAAAATCATCCATAAACACTTCTACTATATCCTCAATCATCTCAGAAAAAATAGCCATCATACACCTTTGAAAAGTTGCAGGGGCATTACAGAGCCCAAATGGCATCCTCCTGTAAGCAAAAGTTCCATAAGGACAAGTAAAAGTTGTCTTCTCCTGATCATCCGGATGAATGGGAATCTGCCAAAAACCACTATAGCCATCCAAATAGCAAAAATAATTGTGTTGTGCTAGACGCTCAAGAACTTGATCAATAAAAGGAAGAGGAAAATGATCTTTCCTAGTAGCACTATTCAACTTCCTATAATCAATGCACATGCGCCATTTAGTGGTGGTCCTAGTAGGTACTAACTCACCTTTCTCATTCTCTATCACAGTCATTCCCCCTTTCTTAGGGACAACATGAACCGGGCTCACCCATTTACTGTCAGAAATAGCATAAATAATTCCAGCATCTAACATTTTCAAAATTTCAGATTTGACTACTTCTTGCATATTGGGGTTAAGCCTACGCTGACGTTCTATGGTCGGCTTATGATCATCCTCCATGAATATTCTATGCATGCATAAAGAAGGTGAAATTCCAATGATATCATCCAAAGAATAACCAATAGCCTTCCTATAGGTTCTAAGCACATCAAGTAACTTCTCTACTTCTTCCTCATTCAATTTCGAATTAATGATCACAGGAAAAGTAGAATTAGGACCCAAGAAAACATACCTCAAACCTTCCGGAAGTGGCTTAAGCTCTAGGGAAGGCTCGATTGGAACAAGTTTGGGCTCTTCCTCATCCGTCCTCAATATTGCTTCTATGACCTCTAAAGAATAAATTTCTTCTTGATCTGCCAAAAGACCTGGGACTGGGCCTGCAAACTCAAGACAATCAAAATAGCTTACCTCTACCATGTCCGTGGTTTCCTTCATCGTTGGATTGAAGCGAAACTCAACGATGTCCTCCCCAATCTCAAATGTTAGGAGTCCCTTCCTAACATCAATTATTGCTCCAGCGGTGGCTAAGAAGGGCCTTCCAAGAATGATAGGCACCACTGGATCCTCTGGCATATCCATAACAATAAAATCAGTGGGGACGAAAAACTTACCTACCCGGACAGGCACATCATCAATCACCCTAGTTGGTGATACAACCGCTCCATTTGCCATGGATACTCTCATGTTGACCGGCTCTAGGGCTCCCAAGCTTGTCTTAGACCATATCGAAAGGGGGAGAAGGCTTACACTTGCACCTAAATCACACAAAGCCTTGAAACGGTAAGATCCTACACCAATAGTAATGGCAAACTTACCTGGATCTCCAAGTTTCTCAGGGAGCTTCACTGAACGGACCTCGTCAGCAAGCTCAGACATGGATCTCTTCTTAGCTAAGATGTCTTTCAAAAACTTAGTGTAAGCTGGCATCTCACTCAAAGCGTCAGTGAAAGGAATAGATATATTCAAACTCTGAAGCATCTTCACAAACTTTTGAAACTTACCTTCCGCTGTGTCCTTTACCTTTTTCGGAGGATATGGGAGCACCTTCATCGGATTCGGGGTCGCTGCTTAGGGGGTTGGTACCGAGGCTGTTGGGGTCGGTACGGCCTCGGTATGGCTACTGGAATTAGGAGAAACGGGAGAAGAAGAGATCGTACCTGCTGGGGGGGTCGGTACCGAGGCTGTGGGGGTCGGTACGGCCTCGGTATGGACACTGTTGTCCCCGTATTCTTCCTCGTTTGGCGTGCTTTCTCGACCAGGCACCTCCTTTCCACTTCTGAGGTGTATTGCAGCTATTTGCCCCCTAGGGTTCTCGTCGGTGCGGCCTGGGAGCTTTCCTTGAGGCCGTGGGATTTGTGCCGCGAGATTACCTAGTTGGGACTCGACTCCCTTCTTCCAAGTTTCTAACTCTCCTAGTTGTGCATGAACTCCCTTAAATTGGGAATTCACATCGGCACGAAGCCCATTGAATCCTTCCTTAAGTTCTTGTACCCATGATGGTTGTTCTTGATACCCAGGGGGCCTATATGGGGGAACCCTTTGATCTTGTTGCGGAGGAGGTTGACTCCCTTGTCCTTGTCCATAGTTACCCCAATTAGGGTAATTGTTGTTCCTCCCTGCATAATTGTTATTTTGATTCCCCGCATAATTATTATTATTATTGGGGTTCCTATAAGGAGCCCTCATATAACTCACCTCTTCGTAGTGTTCTGCCCTTTGTACCTGGCTAATATTATTGCAATCTATAGTATTATGAGCTAGAGAACCGCATTCTAAACAAGGTTGATTTCTAGATAGAAAACTTACTTGTTTCTTGAGGCGTCGGGTCTCATCCTCATGGAATTGCCTACGCACATCTGGGTCAATTTCATTAGCAGGCTCATAAAGTTTCTTACCTGACGGTCTCGCCACTGGGGTGCCATACATAGCGTCGTAGTCCGTTAGCTTGTCCAATAGAGCCCATGCATCAGTTGGATTCATCTCGAGGAACCCACAATCGGTGTGTAGGTTCAATCGAGTCTTAGTCTCCGCATTGATGCCTTGGAAGAAGATTTCTTGGAGGACATACTCAGGTTGCCCGTGGGTAGGGCATTGTCTCTGCAACTCCTTGAATCTCTCCCAAGTCTCCAAAAATGTCTCTCCTGGCAATTGGTGAAAGGAGGTGATTTTCTTCCTAAGCTCCGTTGTCTTTGCCGGTGGAAAGAACTTTGTCATGAACAAGTCATACAAAGCCTTCCATGTAGTGATGGACCTAGGCGCCAAACTCTCCAACCAATTCAGAGCCTTTCCTGAAAGAGACCATTTAAATGCCTTTAGTTGCACATATTCCAACGATACATCATCAGCAGCAATTGTATCGCATAAATCAATAAAGTTCTTAATATGAAGCATAGGGCATTCATGAGCTTTGCCCTCAAATTGAGATCTTTTAATTAAAGAAATAAAGTGGGATTTAATCTCAAAATTTCGCTCAATCTCGGGGAGGACGATTGCAGATTCGGGCACCCTCAGTTCTGGGTGCATGTATTGCTTTGCATTCGTTGGGATAGCATCCAACTGCTGTTGCAGACGAGCAGTCGCTTCCCTTTCTCTCGCTGCAGCCTCCCTTTCTCTTTCTGCAGTGAGCCGAAATTGCTCCATCTGACGACGGAGGTCAGCCATCTGCGCAGCAACGTCAACATTGTTTCCTGTGTTGTCTCCCATTGTCCTGGCTTCTCGTAGTCTGCGATGGAAAGAGCGTTTCGGTTCGGGATCGATAGCAAAATCAAAATCAAGCCGACGTCGCCCCGATGGCATAAACTGAAACCAAAAACAAAAACAAAGACACCACAATTAAAAGCAAAGGGGATGGGCTATTCCCAAACCCTAATAGTAACTAAAACATTGACACAATTGAAATCTCCCCGGCAACGGCGCCAATTTGTTGAAGGGTTTATTTTCAATCAAATAAATTTATAAGATCGAAACCCCGCTATAGTATAGTAGGGTCAAGTTCGTTCGCAGGGAGAAAGTCAGTGACTCAATTCTAGTTACCAAAGAGCAAGAAATAGCAAGAAAAGATGGAAAATTATAGAATTTTGGGGGTTTGTGGGCTGCTGGAATTTTTAGGAAAAATCAATAATAATAAAAGTCTAGGGCATAGAGATCACCACAACGATAATCATGCAAGCATTGCAATGAATCATAAAAAAATCATGTTTTTATCTATGAAATAGGTCAATTTGCATCAACCCTAGCAAAGTAATCAATTTATTTTCACAAATTAATAAACTTTACTAACAATCTTAATTAGGTTATCAAACTTTCATTCAAAACCCTAATTACTATCCAATTCACAATTCAATCTTTCAATTCAATTGCAAAAAGGAATTTCCCCAAATTTTCATTGAGTACTTAAGCATATAAATAGATAAGAACCAATCAATTCACCAATTCATAGCAAAATCGCAAGCATAACTATCGTTGGGATCACCCCAACCCTAGAAAAGGCGACTACTCACGCATATTCACGGTGAATAACTCAAAATTCATGAAAAAACTAAAAATCAGAAAATTAAATTGAATAAAAACCTGAGAATAATGTCAACAATGCGTCCCAAAAGCCTTACAAAACGTTCCTCAACTTTCGCCGAAGAAATCGCTTCAAAAAGCTCTCAAATCCGCTCACAAACGCTCCTAAACGAGTGCTGAGAATTCTAACGTAGGCTGAAAATTCGGTATGAAGAAGAGAGAGCCCCTCCAAACCCTAAAAATCCTATATATACTTAATATCCCATAAACCTAATTAGGAAATAACAAATATATGAATTTTATCTAAATTCTATCTAAGGAAAATAGGTAAAAAATAATTAAATCCGGGTAAATAAGCTCCGCTGGGACCTATACCGAACCGGAAGACCTCGGTACCGACCCCCCTAGGGTCGGTATGGCCACTGTTGCTCATCTCGTCTTGCTTGTCCAGAATAGGCCTCGGTACCGACCCAGATGGGGTCGGTACAGGGTCGGTACGGCTCGAAAAAATGCTTATATCTCCTTCGTTTGAACTTCGATTGCTTCCGTTCTTTTTCCTATGCGCTCCAAATTCTTTTCCGCTTCTTTTCTTAGTTAAAAGTTTCTTCAAAAACAGCTTCTAAATTCCTGTAAAATACACAAAAGCTAGTGAAGACATCTATTTCTCATGAAATATGAAAAAACATGCAAAAGACCTTAAACCCAATGCAAAACCCTATGAAAATGACTCAAATTGACATCAAAACATATGGGAAAATATAACTAAACACATGCACATCACGTATTGTCCCTAATAAATTGACTGAAAACATGTATCATGTTTTTTTTTAATGTGAAATTGGAAAACACGTTAGAGACAAAAAAAACCAATGAACATCTCCTATATACATCACTATATACTTCACTTCCTACAAAGGGCAGCATGGTGATTACATCTATGGTCTTTGTGCATATAAAAAATAATAAAAAGTACACACATTGATACTCCTTTGACAACTATCTTTGGTTATGAAGGTTGCATTCGCTTTTTGGCTGCAAGAAAAAAGGAATTGATTCCGAGGATATCTACGGGCATGTCTGATCGATCCCTTTGTACAAGATTGACAAATGTGCTATTGCACTTATATATTAACATCCGTTGCTACGGGTTCGAATAAAAAAAATCTCCTTCTCCTAAAAATTTCAGGAAAATAATGGTAATATTTATAGTTGAAAATGTAGTTTTTATATACGTTCCGTTAAGTGCAACATTCTGCTTGTCAACTATAACTAGTTTTATTGTCCTTAGATATGGACTATCACTACATAAATGTCATAATCAAACTTGCTCATCAGAAAAAATGTCTCGTGTGGGAAATCAACTCATTAAGGAAATCTTAGATTGGTACCAAATGGATGAGGTCAGTAAATCTCCGCCCCATTCCCACAATATAGGTTGTTATAAATGAAAGTCTCTTATTGGAACTGCAGAGGCATAGGTAAAAAGACCTTTTGGATAGAAATTGATGCGTTATGTAAAAACGAGCATGTCCAAATTCTGTCATTAGCTGAAACAAAAGCGGAATCCATCTCGGAAAACAAATTGTGGAAGAATACTAGTTTCGACGAGGCTATCTGGTCTCCAAGCGTTGGAAGATTGGGGGGATTGGTATGCTGTGGAAATCCAACCAACTGAGTAATGTTCTCTTGTCTGTAGAAATACACCTACCTCGTATTATTGGGTTGAGATATGAAAATTACAACTATCGTAAAGTCATCCTCCTGCTTTTTTTTCTTATGCGCCTCCCTACCCACGGGAAAAGTATGATTTGTGGGAAACCTTTACCACAATAGTACATACTTCGTCCGTTCCCTGCATTATTATGGGCGATCTAAATGAAATTGTCTGTAGTGAGGACAAGCTGGTAGGGTCAGCCTCCCATCCTTCTCGCTTCACACGTTTGATACAATTCAAGAACAATTGCCCCCTCATGGACCTTCACTCGTTTGGGAAACCTTTCACTTGGAGAGAACGTGCTAATGGAAAGTATGACATCTTTGAAAAACTCGACAGAGTGTTAGTCCATCATCAGATCCTACACGACTTTCCAATTCTTATCACTAAGAACGATACTTTTTCCACATCGGATCACTGCCCTATTTTTATTTCACTTGAGAATGGTGTCGCATTCAAAGCTCTCGCATTTAAATTTGAGAACGCCTGGCTGCAGCGGAAAGACTTCCGTAACATTGCTAAACAATCATGGTGAGCTACTTGTCCCGGCTCTGTTATGTTCCAATTAATGTTCAAACTACGAATTCTGAAACAAAAAGCAAAAATATGGAATAAGTCAACTTTTGGAAATATTTTTCGACAATTACTTGAAGTAGATGATGAATTGCTCAAAATTCAATATGCTAACCCGAGAGGGGTCTCGGAACGTTCTCTTAACAGAGGACAACGCCTTATCAAAAAAAAGGAAAAGCTCCTCCTCTTCCAAAAGACGTTCTAGAACCAAAGGGCCAAAACAAAGCATATCAAACAATCAGATTCAAACACCTCGTATTTTCATCGTGTGGCTTCGGGACGGAGACACCGAAAAAAAATCCGCAACATTCTTTCTATTAACGACACTTTAATTATCGGTGAAGAAAATTTCAGAAATGAAATTAAGACGGACTTTGAAAATCGTTTAAAAAAGGAATCAACTGATGATAAATTATTAGAAGAACTGCGTAACCTTATACAACCGGCTATCTCGGAGGAGGAAAATGATTTCCTTATTAGGCACCCGTCCAACAAAGAAATAAAATCTATAGTATTTAACCTTGGAAAGAACAAATCCCCAGGTCCTGATGGTTTTACTGCTGAGTTTTACAAAGAATGCTGGGACATCGTTGGTATTTCAATTATTAGAGTTGTTAAGGGTTTTTTCTTATCTGGGAAAATCCTAAAGCAAATTAACCATACTTTCATCTCTCTCCTACCAAAAAAAGATAACCATACGGCCATAAATAATTATCGTCCGATCAGCTTATGTTCCACAATCTACAAGATCATCTCAAAAATACTCACTGAAAGGATCAAAGCTATCATTGGAAAACCAATCCACCCGCTTCAGGGTGCTTTAGTATCGGATAGAGCTATACAAGATAACGTCCTTATAGCCCATGAAATTTTTCACTATTTCAGATCTTGAAAGGGCCGAGTGGGTTGGCTTGTGATAAAACTTGACGTGGAAAAAGCATATGACAGAGTTGACTGGAATTTCACTAACAAAGTCCTCCAAAATTTTGGGTTCCACCCAACTTTCATCTCCTGGGTTATGGAGTGTGTCTCGAGCATTTCGTTCTTGATACCGGTAAACAATGGCCCCACGGAAATGTTCTTCCCCACACGGGGCATCCGTCAGGGCGACCCCATTTCCCCTTTTCTATTTATTCTCAGAGCGGAGATTCTAGCGCGAAGTCTAGCGGCAGAGTCAAATTCAGAAAGAAGTTAAATAGGTTTCACAGTTGGCCGAGGTGGTCCCCGAATCCCGTTCCTCTCCTTTGCAGATGATGTAATCATCTTCTCTAAACAAAGTATTGAGGCAGGACACAAGGTTAGAAAAATAATTGAATCATACTGTAAAATTTTTGGTCAAAAGGTTAACTACTATAAATCTAGCTTCCAAGCAACCAAAGGAATTACGGACTCAAAGATTTCTGAGCTTAGCAACTGTCTAAATATATCAAATGTGTCCTCCCTGGAGAAATATCTAGGTTGCCCCATCATTAATGGTAGAGTAAGCAAAGCCACATTCGAAGACATCATATGCATATCCAAAGAACAACTAAGTAAATGGCGTGCTAATGCGCTATCACAACAAGGCCACGCCATCCTAATAAACATAAATTTAGCATCCAAACCCCTATACACTATGCAAAACTTCCTGTTACCAGCCTCGATACATAAAGAATTAGATCAAACGAACAGAATGCTCTTCTGGAATAAGGATCTTCAACACCGCCCACTTATCAGCTGGGATAGGATTTGTAGACCAAAACGGGCTGATGGACTTGGAATCCGGAAATCAAAAGATATGAATGAAGCCCTCCAAATGAAACTTTTATGGAAAATTCTAGTTGAGACATTAAACGTATGGGTCTCCATTATTAGACACAAATATCTCCGATCTTCTAATTTACTGGAATATAGGAAAAAAGGTGATTCATCTTGGCAATGGGCCAAACTGACAACCCTCATTGATTCCTTCAAAACTGGGCTGGCTGGTCGGTTGGAAATGGAAAATCGGTTAAGTTTTGGTCGGATAACTGGGTCTCGTGCCTCTCATTGAATGCTAGGGGTGATTGCTCTCCATCTGCTAATCTTGAGGAGACCGTTAGTGATTATATTATGGCCGACGGATGGTGGTCTGAGAAGCTCTGCCAGGTGCTACGTACCTTTAAACATTGTCAATGAAATCCTGGATATTCCTTTGTCGTCTGCTCCCTTTGAGGATAGACTTTACTGGTGGCCGGACAGGGAGGGTTGGTTCACCACATCGAGTGCGTATAAATTGATTTCAGGTCAGTCATCTCAGTGTCCTGATCCTAATTTCTTGATTTGGAACCTGGACATCCCACCAAAGATCAAAAATTTCTTATGGAAAATAAGCCAAGACGGTCTTCCCACGACTGTTAGATTAGCACAGCGGAGCGTCTCAGTGCCCCCCACTTGTTGTTTGTGCAGTTGTGCGACAGAAGATGATGCCCATCTTCTGTTGGAATGCCAAGAACGACCTCTCTCCTCAGATTCCCAACCGACACCAATACAACTATAGTAGCAATGCTTCAGCAATCAAGAGACATTAAACAAGTTATGGCCTACATTGGGAACAACATCAACAATAAATCTAAAGCTAAGCTTTCCTTCTGTTTGTGGACCGTTTGGTATTCTCGAAATCAGCATATCTGTAGGTCGATTCCAATTCCCAGTAGAGATACCACGCTCCACATTATTAAAACACACGAGTTACATTGGAGCTAATCTTCTAGTTTTGTGGGCGGATTCGGTGATGACCCTGACTTTCAGCCACGACCCAAAACTGACAGACGACAGAAAATGAAACACACAAACATCAGATGGCGTAAGCCACCAAGAGGAACCCTCAAATTAAACTTTGATTGTTCTTCCCTCTTAGACAAGGCCTGCACAGCTGGGACTATTATCCGTGATTGGGAAGGTCGGCCAATCAACATAGGATATAAACAGCTCGGTAATCAAAGTCCATTAAAAGGTGAAGCTCTTGCTTTAAAACTCGGGGTACAGAACGCCCTAAATTTACAAATTACCAAACTTCAAATTGAGGGGGACTCTAGAATAATTATTGACCATCTCAACAGAAAAACAAAATGTCCATGGGAAATCGAACTCATTCTGTCAGATATTACAATTATGTTAACAAATCTGGAAATGGTTTCTTTCCTCCATGTACCCCGAATAGGAAATAGAGTGGCCGATAAGGTTGCACACCTTTGCCACTCTGACCGGGGTACTAATATTCAGAATAATCCTGGTCTGCTCGACCTCATCCGAAAGGATGCCTTCGGGTAGAGTTTTCTCCCCCGAAATTTTTCCTAATAAAAAAAATATTATGAGATTTATTTAATCTTAAAAAATTATAAAAATATATTTATATTACTAACATCTATTTTTATATATTCATAAAATTTTATTTTGAAAAATCATGTTTTAAAATTTTTAATAATTATAATTTGTTAAATATTACCTTTTTAATTTTTAAAAATTGTAAAACATGATTTAAAAAAATATAATTTTATAAATATATAAAAATAGTTGTTAGTAATATAAATATAACTTTAATTTTTTTTAAGATTAAATAAATGTCATAAGATTTTTGTATTGTATGGAGTAGAGCATATAGTGAATTATGAGATCTGTTGCAAAAACCGATATACCAAATGTAATTAGCCAGAATTGAATTTGATATAGATATATCAATAAATTAACTCGTTAACAGGCATGTTCAGACTCAACCAATTATTTGTGAGATAATCTGATTAAGTGCTAGATAGTCAGACATGTCATTTGGGTCATTCGGATAGGGTTTGGGTTGGGGAATTTGGGGAAGTTTTTTTCAAAATATTCACCAAAAAATAAATATTTAATGAAATATTCATCATTTCAAACTATTTACAAAAATATTCATTTTTTTTATTTCAAATTTCATCTTCCTCCCTTACTCTTTCTCTTTGCAGGCGAAGGCGTCCCTCTCCGCTTCACTCTCTATCTCTTTTGTCACTCCCTCCGTCGCCGATCATTGGAATCGAATGCTGTGGCTGACTATCTCGCTCGCAGTGCACGTGCTTCCCCTGCCGACGACAACTACGACGACGATCCAGAACTTCATGTTCTCATCCGCAAGGATGCTCTAGGACGGCCTTCGGTCTTCGACGATCCGCCCTAATCTTTATTTTGCGTCAAAAAAAAATATATTCATTTTTGTCAGATTTACCAGAAAAGCGCGGTCTAGGACCGTGTTTTATACACAAAATCTCAGATTCAAAGACGGAAAAAAATATACGAAAGAAACACATAAAACGCAGGTTAAAACCGCGTTTTTGCTTTTTTTTTAATTTCTCAATTAAAAAAAACAAAATAAAAAACAAAAATAAAGTGCCCTCTCAGGCCGCGCTTTTGCTGTCAAAAAAAAAAGAAAAAAGAAAAAAGAAAAGATGTCTTCCTCCATGAATGTTATGATGCAAGACCTCCATCTCATGTGCTCAACCTTCACGTAGCCATCTCGACTTCGCCATGGCTACTCCGCTCAACCTCCGACATGGCTCCTCCTCCGCTCAACCTTCGCCTTGACTCCGCGCCTCCTCCCTCTCCAGCCGGTTCGTCTCCTCCCGCACTCGCAGGCGACCTTGACTCCGCAACCGCCGCCTCCCTTCACCTGTGACCACGGTGGCTCCTACCTTCGTATGTGACCACGACGGCTAGGAAGATCCATGACAGTGAAGACGCCATGGTGGAGGAGGAGGCGCCTTCGGCACCATCAATCTCGCAATTCGTAAATTGGATTCTTGGAGCCTCCAGCGCATCCACCATTGATGGTGGTGAAATCGTCCGAATTCGCAGCTTCTGATTCATTGAGGAATGAGATGGAGGTTGATTCATTGAGGAATGAGGCGGACGTCTTGCTTCAGAACATCCATGGAGGAAGGAACAAGGAAGACAAGACGTCCTTTAATTTTTTTCTTTTTTCTTTTACAACAAAAGCGCAGCCTGAGGCCGCGCTTTATTTTTATTTTTATTTTTTATTTTCTTTTTAATTGGGAAATTAAATAAAAAACAAAAACGCGGTTTTAACCCGCGTTTTATTCATTTTTTTCGTATATTTTTTGTCCCGGTTTTGAATTTGAAATTTTGTGTATAAAACGCGGTCATAGACCACGTTTTTCTAATAAATCTGACATGAATATTTTTGTAAATAGTTTTAAAAGGTGAATATTTTGAAAAAAAAATTCGCATTTGGGTCCCGAGTAAATTGGGTTTCGGATCAATCAGGTTACCGGTCATTCCGGGTTGAGCCAAGTCGGGTTTGTCCCGGGTTCGATAAACCCACTGGGTAAAAAAAACTTAAACTTTTTGAAAACTTTTTAAAAATATTAAAATAATAATAAATTAAATTGTAATATAAATATGTCAAATTAAACTAAACAATAATATTATTATTAAATTTATAAATATTATTATAATAATAATATTTTATTAATATTTTAAGTATGAAAAAAATCATATTTATACCAATAAATGTTCTAAACATACTATAATTATAAAATATATAAGTTATTTAATTTATGAGTGACCTTAACGAATACAATTGCATGACAAATCTGTATAGGCTCAATTTGTTACATGTGCGGTGTCTACATGGTGTTGAGTCGATCACCGGGTCGATTTTAACCCAACGAATCACCGAGTATTGACCCTAAAAGTCTCGGGTAATTCGGATTCGGATCAATTTCGGATCCTGGGTCTAAAATAACGGAGTCAAACCCGTAAAATTACCGGGTATATCGATCAAGTTTTTCGGGTTGGGTCATCATGTCTATACATATTATATATATTAAGCTTGATTTTTACTTTGTAAGCAAGTGGGTGCCCCTATATACACCGCAAATCCGCGGATTAGAGCTGCTAATCAACGCCGGATTCGACGTTGTAGCGTTAATTATATTACAACGTCGGATTCAACGTTGTAATATGCGAAGTGACGGGCCGAACCGGGTTTACAACGTTGGATCGGACGTTGCTAGGGTAACGAATTTTCACACACACCCACCACAAAAAAAAACAACGTTCAAAAGGACGTTGCTCATCAAATTTTTTTTGTTTTTTTAATATATTGTATTAGGCCCGATCTTGACCCGTATTAGCAACGTTCAATTTGACGTAGTAACAACGTCTAATTCAACGTTGTTACAAAATCCAAATTTTTTAAGTGAAATTACAACGTTGGATTCGACGTTGTTACAACGTCGAATTGGACGTTAATTTGCGGTGTATATAGGGAACGCGCAAGTTGAAGGTGGTTCTCTCATTATGCATTACATTTCTCTAGATCAAACTCTAGGCATCCTTACCAAGGGTATTGGCACATCGAGATTTGCAACGTCATGTTCCAAGCTTCTCACCCATGTTGCTCCTCCACCATGTCGTACTCTACGTACTTGTGGGGCATTAGTTGAAACGTGTTAATGCTACTAAGTTCATCTGCATTTGTGAGCCCAACATCGAACCCTTAACTTACTTTTTCTATGTCATCTCAGCTTACGAGCCCTATTTCAACTTTTTTTTTCATTTTCTACCCTCATTCGTGAGCCCGAACTCCGGACTCATAACTTACTTTTTACTATTTCCCTTGTATTTAATAAATTATTCTATTATTTATTTATTTATTTATTTATTTATTTATTTATTCATCTACTTAATAATAATATATGTGTTAAAAAATAATTTTTTAATATTTGAAAAAGAACAAAAGGGTATTATTTATTCGAAATTTTTTTTTATCAAATATATGCAACATGAGTGTTTATGGATAGATAAAATTATATTACATTCAAAAATTATTTTTTTTAAATTTTTTTTTAGATTTCAAAAAATAATGGAAAATCGTTTTTTTATTTAAAAACACCTGCTGCCATGTGGCACGCTCCTATTGGACCACATTGCAGCACAATATTCTCCCTCCTCATTCTGCAGCCTGCCCAACCTTCCTTCTCTCTGATTGGGCCACGTAGCCCCATGAACCCAACTTTTTCGGATTCGTCTACAGGTACCTCTCAGCCCGGGTTCATGGGCTTTTTCTTTTTCTTTTTTTTGGTCCGACCTAGCACTCCCACGAGCCTTCGGGCTCACTAATGCGGGTGGCCAAAGTTAGATGAAAATAAATGCAAAGTAAGACACAGTGATGTGGAAATCCTCAACTACATGCAAGTAGTGCATGGTAAAAATCAACACCTCCATTTATTATTGGGACTTTTATTTATGAAAACCTAAACAAACTAATATAACTCATATTGATAGTTGTTGACTATTAAAACTAACAAAACGCTAAGCTCGCCTATTGGACACGTGGCAACCACCTAGAGGAAGCTAATTACTCAAATTTTGGGTGACCAGGGGCATTTTATTGTCATTCTGAAAATAAGATTAAAAAAAAAAATCAAGAAAAGGTGTATCAGCATTTTAGAAAAGGCTACTCTAGTAGGACTAGGTTTCCCCTTCTAATTTATTTATTTATTCATTTTCGGCTAAACCAACTTCAAATTCGACATTATTTTTTTTATAATTCTTTATATTTTAAATTAATGTAAGTAATGATCTTAAGTTATAATTAACATTTTTTTTATAATTCACATTTTCTATAATTATGTTTATTTCACTTATATTATAAAAGTCAGTCATAAATATATAATATCACGTTTTTTTTCCAAATTATATTTTTGTGGCTTCGAACCAATGCCCGCAATCCTATCAGCAAGCCGCTTCCAGTTATACTATTTTTTCTTGTGAGAATATAAAATACAATTTTGTTGCTTAAATGTTTTCTTAGTTAAAATAAATATATAATATCATTCAGCTGGATATTTCCACTTACTTATTTATAAGTTTTTTTACAAATTATATTTTGTGGCTTCGGATCAATGCCCGCAGGCCTATCGGCAAGCCGCGGGTAGTTATACTATTTTTTCTTGTGAGAATATAAACTACAATTTTGTTGCTTAAATGTTTTCTTAGTTAAAATAAATATATAATATCATTCAGTTGGATATTTCCATTTACTGATTTATAAGTTTTTTTTTCAAATTATATTTGTTGGCTTCGGACCAATGCTCGCAGGCCTATCGGCAAGCCGCGGGCAGTTATACTATTTTTTCTTGTGAGAATATAAAATATAATTTTGTTGCTTAAATGGATTCTTAGTTAAAATAAATATATAATATCATTCAGTTGGATATTTCCACTTACTTATTTATAAGTTTTTTTACAAATTATATTTGTTGGCTTCGGACCAATGCCCGCAGGCCTATCGGCAATCCGCGGGCAGTTATATTATATTTTTCTTGTGAGAATATAAAATACAGTTTTGTTGCTTAATATGTTTTCTTATTTAAAATAAATATATAATATCATTGAGCTGGATAGGGCCACTTAATTATTTCTCCTTTTTTTTTCCAAATTATGTATTTTTGGCTTCGGACCAATGCCCGCAGGCCTATCAGCAAGCCGCGGGCAGTTATACAATTTTTTCTTGTGAGAATATAAAATACATTTTTATTGCTTAATATGCTTTCTTATTTAAAATAAATATATAATATCATTGATCTGGATAGTGCCACTATCTTATTTCTCAGTTTTTTTTTTCGAAATTATATTTTTGTTGCTTCGGAGTTCGGACCAATGCCCGCAGGCCTATCGGCAAGCCGCGGGCAGTTATACTATATTTTCTTGTGAGAATATAAAATATAGTTTTGTTGCTTAATATGTTTTCTTATTTAAAATAAATATATAATACTAATGTGCTGGATAGGGCCACTTAATTATTTCTCAGTTTTTTTCCCCAAATTATATTTTTGTGGCTTCGGACCAATGCCTGCAGGCCTATCGGCAAGCCGTGGGCAGTTATACTATTTTTTCTTGTGAGAATTTAAAACGCTTCGGATATATACACTGCAAATCCGCACGTTAATTATGACGTGCATGCACGTAAAAAGAGATGTGCAAGCACGTCGTAATTAACGTGCAAGGTGGATAGACACATAATAGATGCCAACGTGCATGCACATAATTTTTTTAAAAAAAAATGTGCTCGCACGTCAAAAAAGACGTGCAATATTGCATGTCACAAGTAACGTGCAAAACTGCACGTCGCTTTTGACGTGCAATATTGCACGTCATTTTCGACGTGCATACACGTCTTCTAAAATCGAAGGCGACGTGCCCCTTCGTCTCCATTCCAGTTCCAACACAGAGAGAGAGAGCGACGCCGGCGACTCGAGCAAGAGCGAGAGAGAGGGTTTTCGACCCATTCTTGCCGCCGGGCGATTTGCTGGTGTCTTACAGGCACCACCGAGCATACCGGGTGTGGAGGGAGCCGACTGTGGATCTGCCGGTTCTGAAGTTCCACCATCGGACGAGTCACCTGTTGCCGTTTGACCCGTATATCTTTGAGGGCCCGAGGACCTGGTGGCAGGATCTGATTCCATCGGGCATCCCACAGCTGCGGGCCCTCCATTGGGAGGGTGTGGACGAGTACACGGTCACCGCTTTCCTGGAGCATTGGCACCCGGAGACCAGTTCCTTCCATTTTCCATGGGGCGTGATGACCAGCACGCTGCAGGACGTTGCCTGCCTCTTGGGACTTCGGATTGAGGGTCTGCCGTGTTTGTCACACCTGGGCCCGGCGGAGCTGATCCACACGGTCGCCGCGTACTACCAGTTGACCCCAGAGACCCTGCGATCATACAGACACGACGGCGGCCCTCCCGTTGCGGTGGTGACGGATGAGTGGATCGCCAGACACGGGCCGCTCATCGACCCCGCGCCCGCTGATGACCCCGAGGCCGCAGCTGATCCTGAGCAGCTTCTGATCCGCAGGCATACGGGAGGGGGGCAGCCACAGGTTGACCCTGCACAGCGTTGGTTTCTGCACCTTGGATACCTGGCCACCGCTCTCGCCGCGACTCTGTTTGTGGACAAGTCGCAGAGCCGGATCCCATGGAAGATCTTCGGCCTTGTTTGGGACATCCCCCGGACGGCCACCGTTGCATGGGGTGCAGGTGCCCTAGCCTGTCTCTACAGGAGCTTAGGCGAGGCTATCCGAGCAGGTGCGAAGGGTATAGACAGCTGCACGCCGCTACTACGGTACGAGACCGCTGACTTTGTTTTACAGTTTTGTAATATTTACATTATATTCTAACCACATTGTGTTTTGTGTCAAGGCTTGGATATGGGCGTACTTCCCTCGCTTCCGAGGTGAGTTGTCTAGCGATCCGGCTAAGATGGCAGATCGATGCTGGTATGCGAAGTTCATCCCTCCGAAGGCGCCTACCCGCGCGAGCCCAGCGGCCAAGCAGGCGAAGTTGAAGAAGATGCGGGACGAGGTCGACCGCCTTACCGTAGCCGATGTATGTATTCGATACTCTAATTATATATAACTTGTATTTCGTAAATGTGACTTACAATTGACTTTTTTATTTATAGGTGGAGTGGATGCCCTTTGGGCGTGATCTGGACTTCGACGGCGAGTACCGTCAGTCCATCTACCGGGGCACCATCACATTCTGTGGGGAGGAGGAGCCATATATGCTTGATAGGTGCCTTCGGCAGTTTGGACGAGTCCAGGGGGTCCCGCAGGCCGTCATCTCACCGAGGCAGTTTACTCGCGACGCCATATTGACGCCGAAGTACGTCGTCTTGTTTGATGCCGCGCACGACAGGTGGCAGGACTTACAGGACGAGGGTCGCTTTTACCGGCTTGCTGATCACAGACGCACCGGCGAGGACTGTCAGGCCGGTGTCACTGCTGATTACATGGCCTGGTACGCATCTCAGAGTCGGCCGTACGTGCTGTCCACCACGCCACCCCATCCGGACCCTCCAGCGCCCGTCCACCCAATCGCCCTGGATCCATGGGTTGACCTGCCTCAGCCTCCAATCATCCCTCCGGCGGTAGCGGTCCGAATGCGGGAGATAGAGCGCTATATACGGGCCCTGGCTACCCACCCTCAGATCCAGCAGTTATTAGATGAGGTCACATTTATATTAAATGATGCTGTACGGTCCACTAGATCACCGTGATATACATTATACATTATATTTTTTGCGATTTCCACCTTTTGTATTTGCTATGACAGCATATTTTATGCGATATTCAGCTTTTGTATTATTATATCTCCACCATCCTCACATTTGTAACATTTTATGGGATAAAAAACAACGACAGGCTCGGGGTTAGGGTTTATGGTTAGGGTTTTAGGGTTAGGGGCTTGGGGTTAGGGTTTATGGGTTAGGGTTGGGTTAGGGTTTGCATGTCGTTAACGACGTGCAATATTGCACGTTCTTTTGGACGTGCATTTTGCACGTTCTTTTAAACGTGCTTCTTCGCGTACCTTTGACGCACTTCTTCCTATATTATAAGCGGATCGGGATCAAAGTCCAACGTAGTTCGATATATTGTTGTACATTTACAATCGCTATGGCCGAGTCGCAAGACAGTCGTCGTCTCCAACTTTGCCAGGTACGGATACGTTTCGTATATATTCCATATGTCTTGCGTTATCTTCATATTTCCACTCATTTTATTACAATTTCGAGACTTCACACCCGAGTTCTCGGACACAAAGGTTTGGAATGACCGTAACGAAATGGTTACACATTTCAAAGACTTGGGTCTCAAACACTGCATGATTTTAGTAATCAAGCGGTCTTGGACGGGGGTGTCAAACCGTCCAGGCGGGGTTCTCCTTGCTTGCGAGCAGTATGGGGAGTACCGATCACGCGGGAGGAAGCTCCGGAGCACGCAATCGAAGATAAACGGATGTCCATTCTCTCTACACGGGCACGAAGCTCCGCCGGGTCACTGGGTTATGACGGTAACCCACGGTGTTCATAACCACAGGCTTCCTACGAGTTTGAAGGGTCACGCCATCGCAGGACAGATGACAGAGGGTGAAAAGAAGATGGCTATGTGGATGAAGGAAATTGGTACTCCTCCAAAAGCCATTGTGTACGGATTGAGGCAGTTGGATGAGACCAACGTCACGTCATCTCATTCCCTTACGAACACGCTCAACAAGATTGTAGCCGAAGAAAGGGGTAGTCAGACGATGACCCAAGATACCTTGCATCGTCTGCGGGAAAGAGGAAACTACTACGAGTTTAGACGACATCCAGATGACAACGACGTCTTGAGCGACCTCTTCCTAGCGCATCCTGACGGGATACGGCTACTCCGAAGGTTCCATTACGTCATCATATTGGACAGCACGTATAAAACAAATGCGTAAGTTACTTAATTACGATTACGTTGTGACACATCTATCCAATTATAAAGTATTGTACATGTAACATATTTACACTTGCAGATATGGGATTCCATTGTGAGAGGTGGTCGGGTTCACACCCTCCGGCCATACTTACTGCATCGCCTACGCCTTCATGTCGCACGAGAACGAAGACACGTACGCTTGGGTGTTGCGTCAGCTTCAGATCTTACTTGGGGCGGTTCAACCTCAAGCTATTATGACTGATCGGGAGCTAGGTCTCTTGGCGGCGCTAAATGTTGTCTTCCCCAACGTCCAGCATCTCCTTTGCTGGTTACACGTGACGAGAAAGTGCGAGGAAGCTGCTCTGAAGATCACGAAGAATTTACACCACGCTGGCATCTTCAAGGGTAACTGTTGGGGGTTGTTCCAATCGAGGACGGAGGAATCATTCACCCAACGTCATCGGGCGCTACACGCTGCATGGCACCCATTCCCAGGTGTGGTGGCGTATTTAGAGGCGGTGTGGCTTCCGTACAGCAGGAACATCGTACGATGCTACATACATAATGTCTTCCATTTAGGCACTCGTACAACAAACAGGTACACCTTACTTCATATCTCCCATTACAGTATGATATGACATCAAACATTTAGTGCTATAAACTTCAATGTTTATGTGAAACTGTTTACAGAGTTGAGGGTCAACACAAGGTTCTCAAGGAGGCACTACACTCATCGACTGGTCACTTTCGGATCGTGATCGATGCAATCCATAGAGTCAACGATTGCCAACTACATGAGCTTCAAACTGCTTTGGAGATCGACCGCTTCAAATGGCCAACGACGGCGTATAAAGTCAACCTTTTTGATGAGGTAAAGACTTTAATTTCCAAAAAGTGCTTCGACTATCTGTACAAGTTGTGGCAGGATGTCGTCAACCAAAATATTCCTCCGGAATGCACGGACCGACATTGGAGGGTTTGTTACGGGATACCTTGTGTCCATGAGATTTAGGCATACGTCAATTCTGGTACTCCGATACCCGCTGAGGACATCCACCCATTCTGGATGGATTTGTCATGGACGGACATCGACGACACCCTACTGCCGTATGAGTTGTCATCTTCATACATGGCTTCCAACAATGTATGCGACGAAGAGCTCCACCAGCCCTCATTCGCAAGCGTCCGATCGAAAGGGAGGCCTCGGGGGTCGAGGAATGCCTGCAGAAGCAACCCGTTTCCATACGAGGAGTTAAGGGGAAGATTTGAGAGAGAAGAAGCACGTGCTGCTCGACATGCTGCTCGACATCGTCCACAAGCGACCTCAGCTCGACGTGGACGTGATGATGTGTTTGGAGGGTTCAACTGGGGTCGAAACAACGTTGATCCCTTCATGCTCGGTCATATTGAGACGGTGAAGGACACTGTTGGAGATGGTCATTGTGGCTACCGTGCTTTGGCGGCTTTGACATCACCGATCGGCGAGACTGCTTTCCCGGAACTCAAAACGTTACTATGCAATCACTTGGAGGATCATGCCGATCTATACGCCGGTTGTTATATGGGAGGGTACCCATTCCATGACCTCGACCACACTTGCTAACATCCCTCAATCAGCAACCCTTGGTTTAGCCTGCATCGGAAACCAAGACCATTTTGCCGCGGTACGACTTCAAACGTCTTATTTTATTACATATTTTACTTTTCATCTATATGTCAATACTCTAACTCTAATTTTCCGTTCTCATAGGTCTGGTTGCGTCCTAACGCTCCTACTCCGCCGCCTGCCCCAGAAGGGGTTGCTCATCATCAACCGAGCGTCGAAGGATGGGATGCTCCTTTTGAAGCTCGGTTTGACAGATTTCGAGCCTTACGTGTCGAGTCTGGTCGCCTTTTACACTTTTCCTAGATTTTATTCCACCAGTTTATTACAATTATGGATGTAAACCTTTTTTTTCCGTATCCTTCATGAAATGACACTGTATCGTATCCTTCCTGAAATGTCATTCGATCGGTTAATAACATGGGAAATATCGCCGTGGAGGAAAAATAGGACTCTTTTGGGGATACTCGGAATGACTAAAACTCTAAATCATAAACCTCCACTAGCTAAACCCATCAAATTCTTCAATTAACCCTAAAAAACCCTCCGTAAACCCTAAACCCTAAACCCTAAAACCCTAACTAGGGTTTGCACATCCTTAACAACGTGCAAATACCCTAACTAGGGTTTGCACGTTGTTAACGACGTGCAATATTTGCACGTTGTTAAGGACGTGCAAATATTGCACGTCCTTAACAACGTGCAAATCCAATTTTGTGATCGACGTGCATGACTGCCACACCTGCACGTTGTTAAGGACGTGCAAGCACGTTAATAAAGACGTGCAAATCCTTAATCACCATTTGCGGTGTATCTAACAAGATCCATTTAAAATATAGTTTTGTTGCTTAATATGTTTTCTTATTTAAAATAAAAATATAATATCATTGAGCTGGATAGTGCCACTATCTTATTCTCAGTTCTTTTTTCAAAATTACATTTTGTGGCTTCGGACTAATTCCCGCAGGCCTATCAGCAAGTCGCGGGCAGTTATACTATTTTTTTCTTGTGAGAATATAAAATACAGTTTTGTTTATTAAATGTGTTTTTATTTAAAATAAATATATAATATCATTGAGCTGGATAGGGCCACTTAATTATTTCTCAGTTTTTTTTTCCAAATTATATTTTTGTGGCTTCAGACCAATGCCCGCAAGCCTATCGGCAAGCCGCGGGCAGTTATACTATTTTTTCTTGTGAGAATATAAAATACAGTTTTTTTGATTAATCTTATTTAAAATAAATATATCCATAATCCTAAACCCCAATTAAACTTACAATGAATCCAAGATTGGCCACAAATAGTTTCGGAAAAAAAGAAGCTAATAACTAACCTTATTGTCACAAATCAACTTATAAACAACTCTTCTTTAACAAAATTGCCACAAATCGGATGCAAGATTACATCTGAGAACCCTAGATACTCACTAACATTACACTTTTGAGGACCCTTATAATCACTAATCTGCAATCAACTCGTATTCGAATGAACCCTAACCCTAGGTATTCGATTTCGGAAAATAAGCTAGAGGCTAATCAGTTTGTTCATCCCTAATCTTCAATCAACTTGTCACATCCATGAACCCTAATAGACGATCAATTTTAGTCAAGTGTTTCTCACATCCTTGAACCCTAATCAGTTTGTTCAAACAAATGAAAACGCCTCCATTGAAGATTCAAAAGCAACATACAGACTTCAAACGGATAAAGAATAGTATGTCTAACCTTCAATCTCCGGCGAGTTCGATGATCGGAAACCTTGACTCCGGCGTCCACCACAAATTCTAGCGAGTTAGCTCTTCAATCCGGCCAAAGCGTGTGAGGGGAAGTATTTTACCATTTGGAGATGGAGACTTGTGAATTTGTAATTGAATAATATGTGAATTTGTAATTCAAATATTTGATAGGAAAAGTAAAAGTAAAAATAACCTAGTCTACAAGTAGGGTTATCATTACACACTTTTCATATTTTATTTCCCTTTTCTTCATTTTATTTTTTTTGTGGATTTTACATAAATACCCCTGGGTCACCCAAAATTTGGGTCATCCAAGTATTTTCCCACCTAAACGTACACAAATAACGCAATTAAAACATGTAAACTTAGTGTTCATGGAAGTATTACCGATGAGCTCACAAGATATGCATAGTCAACCTTTCATTAAGGTGTCGTCTTCTTCACATTCGCTTCCATACAGTGTTGATTTTCTGGCCACTTGATTTATCTTTGCAACTTTATCTCCTAGCCGCACCATATCATTCATACAAGGAAACAAATCGCCTTCTTTCCAAGTAAACTTAAAGAATCAGATCTCCTATACAAAAGGGATATCCCATCAACCATATCATCACTTAAAGAATCAAATCTTCTATGGCTCTGCAAAGAACGTTAGGATCCTAAAAAACATAGAGATCCTTGACGAAAATCAAAATCTCCAGCAATTAGAATCGATAGAAATATATACTTCTCTTATAAATATCGTTAAGAGAATCTTTGCTAACCAAGCTTTATACGTAAATTGTATAAATACTTACTATTATCAAGAGGAAGCCAAACTTTTCACAAAATACAAAGGAGAAAAACTAAGGAAGAACGATGAGCGGAAGTAAAGTGAGTGATGTGGAGATGGGGGGTATGCCTCCGTCGGGGAACCAGACCAACTCTCGGCCTCCGGGGGATCCTTCTAATTCGGCTAGATCATGGAAAGACAAACTAATTGGAAACTCTCATCAGGAAAGGCATAGATTGGAGTCAAATTTCTTAGAAAAGCGTGTGAAGATGTCCTTCCCTGGTGGTATGGAAGGAGATCCGGTGTTCTCTATCCCACCGGATGTTATCTCAGAACTCTCGAAGGCCTGGAAGTCATCGATAGTCATCAAAGTGCTCGTAGGTTTTGTGCCGTTTTCGGCGATGGAAAGGAAATTGCGTGAACTCTGGAAGCCGGTTGGTAGGATGATGCTTGTTGATCTGCCGAAAGGGTACTATGTTGTGAAATCCGACAACGAAAACGACTATCTCAAGGCGTTAAATGTGGGGCCACGGATGGTGTTTGGCAAGTACCTCATCGTTCAGAACTGGTCTCCGTTTTTCGACCTTGAGTTAGACGAGATCACTACGTCGCCGGCGTGGGTGAGGATATCTAATCTTCCAATTGTGCTCTATGAGGAAGGGATATTGATAAAAATCGCTTTAGGCATAGGGAAGCCTATACGTGTGGATAACCGTACGTTGTTCTCAAGCAAGGGAAGGTATGCGCGTGTTTGCGTCGAAGTGAACATTCTAAAACCGCTGAAGGGGACGGTCACGATCAATGATCGAGTTTGCTTCCTGGAGTACGAAGGCCTCAGTCGAATCTGTTTCAAATGCGGTATGTTTGGTCACTTAGCGGTGCAATGTGATAAAGGGAAAGGGGAGAACGTGAACCGGAATGATAATCTGCAGAAGAAGGGCAAGCAAGAAGACACTGGAAAGGAAGGGCAAACTCCCATGGAGACAGAAGACAGAAGCGTTGATGATGGGGGTCGTCATCGACCGTGGATGGAGGCTCCTAGGAGGCGCCGAAACAATAAAGGTAAAAATAAGGTCACCGGAGAAACTTTGATGATGGCCGGTAAGGTTAGTCCGGACAATGAACAATCGACTAACGGTAACACTGCGAAAGGCGCGAACGTTCCGGGATCTGATCTTAGGAAAGAGGGAGTTATTAAGGGGAGTACTGAGGGAAAGAATCAAAAGAGTGAGAATGTTTTGGAAAAAGGGAATGTTGAGATTGTGTTGGAAAAGGAAGTTATTAATGAAAGGGGGCGGGGTTTGAGATTGGGAAAGGAGGAATGAACGGAAACAAGAAGAAGAAAGATAACAGAAGGATCATTGCTAAAGGGCGTATTCCCAAAAGTGATGGGTTGATTGGAGAAAGACAGATGTGCCCTTTAAAGAGGCCTAGGATGGATGACCCGGTTGTTACGTTCAACCCAAAAACTGCTACTACTTATGTTGGAGTTCTAGGGCCTGTGTAGCCGACGGTGAATAGGAAAGAAGAAGGTAATGTGATTGCCTTAAAAAACACCATGGTGACTCCTGATGGGGTTGTGCCGAGTGGGAAAACTGATGGAAAGAGTGGGATTACTAAGACTCAGGAAGGATCGGTGCTAAAGCCTAGTGAGGGCGAGAGTAGAGAGGTGGACTCCGGTGGAACGGATGTGATGATGGTGGTCAGCCAAAACTAAGGTTGTTCGGTGGTCCTCCCCTTCTGTTTTTTATGATGAATTGTATTATTTGGAATTTCTGCGGGGCCGATCGAGTTGGTTTCCATAGAGCTATTAGGTACATGGCGAGGAAGCATAAGGTCGATGTTCTTGCAATTTTTGAGCCCAAAATCTCTGGTGTTAGGGATGATCAGGTTTGTGATGGCATCAGGCTCCTGAACAGGTTTCGGGTGGAGGCTGAAGGCTATAGAGGGGGATTTCGGCTCCTTTGGGATGGCGAGAAGGTTGATGTGGATGTGGTTCAACATCATGACAAATTTATCTTGGCTAAGGTTAATGCTGGGGCGGTTCATATTCATCTTCTGGTGGTGTATGCACAGCCCAGAGCGGGAGAACGCATGAAGCTTTGGGACCATTTGAGTGAGGTGTTGGATGGTATCGAAGGTTCGGTTTTTGTCGAGGGTGACTTCAATAGTATTGTGCATGACTGGGAGAAGAGTACTAATCAGGGGCAGTTAACGGGGGATACGGAAAGATTCAGGGAGTAGATTAATCGGAATGAGCTGATTGATATGGGGTTCGTCGGGTCGACGTTTACTTGGTCGAGAGGTAGAACTACAGAGACCTATATCGCGAAAAGATTGGATAGAGTGCTTTGCAATGCTGTAGGGCGTATGGATTGGCCGGAGGCAGTTGTTCGTCATCTCCCTAACCATGGGTCAGACCACACTCCGCTATTACTTAAGATGGATGCTCCGGTGAAGACGAATAGGAAAAGGCGCCCTTTTCGTTTCCAAGCAGCTTGGATGTCCCACCTGAATTTTGATGATTTGGTTAAAATGGCGTGGAATAAGGAATTTGAAGTGTATATCGCGCTGGGTCACCTCAGGGATTGCCTGGTGAAGTGGAACACGGAGGTCTTCGGGAACATTTTCGAAAGAAAGACGAAACTGGAAACCGATCTGAAGAAGATTAAAGAGCAGTTGAAGTGCAGCCCCAACAATCAACTCATTGATATGGAGGTTAAAGTGTGGGCTGAGCTGGAGGAGATGCTGGCGCAAGAAGAAACGTTGTGGTACCAAAAGTCGAGGGAGCATTGGTTGCGGGCGGGTGACAGAAACACGTCCTTCTTTCATATGTCTACCATTGTCCGGCGTGAAAGGAATGGAATCCAGATGCTGAAAGGGGACAACGGAAGGGATATTGTGGATGGTAAAGAGATCGAAAGGGGTTTCTTCATGGACATATATAGTATGCCGGCTGACGAACAACATGTCAGTAGGATGGAGAGGGGTGGTTTTCCGCACTTACCCACGTCGCTTTGGGATAACATTTGAAAACTGTTTACTGACATGGAAATTCTTCAAGCCATCAAAGACATGGGACCTTATAAAGCCCCTGGCATCGATGGTTTTCAGGCAGTATTTTTTCAGAAATGTTGGGAGATCGTGGGTCCGACGGTGATCAGTTATGTCAGGAACTTCTTCTACACGTGCAAGCTTTCGAAGAGTACGAATGAAACTTTGATCGTTCTGTTAGCTAAGGTTGCTCGTTCTGAATTGGTATCCTAGTTTCGGCCGATAAGTTTATGCAACGTCTTATACAAGACTATTACAAAAGTTTTGGCGAACCGTGTTCGTTAGCTTCTGCCAAGCCTCATAGGTCCTATGCAGGGTAGCTTTTTGCCCGGTAGACTTATCACGGACAATATTGTTATTATGCAAGAAATTTTCCATTCGATGAGGAAGAAAAGAGGAAGAAAATGGTGGATGGTGGTGAAGATTGACCTTGAGAAGGCGTACGACAGGCTCCGTTGGGATTTTATTGAGGACACCCTGATGGATGTGGGGTTCCCGTCGTCTTGGGTGAGATGGATAATGAAGTGCGTGAGTACGGTGAATACTAGAGTGCTTATCAACGGTGAGATGACGGAAGCTTTCAAGCCGACTAGAGGTATTCGTCAAGGGGATCTGCTGAGCCTATATTTGTTTGTGCTGTCAAAAGGCTCAGCCAACTCATCAATGGGGCGGCTGATGGCGGGGACTGGAAGCCGATCAATATCACTCGAAATGGTCCTAGAATATCACATATCCTTTTTGCGGATGACATTATCCTAACGGCGGAAGCGTCTGTTGAACAACTGAGATGTATCACAAGGGTACTGGACACGTTCTGTAGATGCTCGGGACAGCGGGTCAATATAGGCAAGTCCAAATTGTTTGTTTCTGCGAATGTTGATGAGAACACGATCCTGGAATTGCATAACGAATGTGGGTTTGAGGTCACTAATAAACTTCGGAGTTACCTCGGTATGCCGGTTCTTCACAAACAAATCAGTGGTGAGAGCTTTGCCCCTATTATTGATAAGATTAGTAGTCGGTTAGCTGGTTGAAAAGGTAAGCACTTGAGCTTTGCAGGTCGGGTGACGCTCACGAAATCAGTCCTATCAGACATACCGGTTTATTCGATGGCGTCGGTTGTTCTGCCAGTTCTTCTTGTGACATGATCGACAAGATTTGTAGGGGATTCATATGGGGTGATACGAAAACGCAAAGGAGGATGCATCTTGGGGCTTGGGAAGATATGTGTCGACCAAAGAAGAAGGGAGGGATGAGGATTAGGAACATGAAGGATATGAACATGGCTATTGTTGGGAAGCTCACTTGGAGGCTTTTAACTGAGGATAAGGAGAGCCCGTGGTGCACGATTTGGCAAGCTAAATATGTCCAGGATGGCGCCATTACTGAGCAGAGTGGGTCGGCAATCTGGGGAGCTATCAAGAAAAGTCTGAGTTCGGTGTTCATTGACGGTATTCAATGGATAGTTGGAGATGGGACTGGGATCCGGTTTTGGAAGGACTGTTGGATAGGGGAGAATAAGTTGATCGGGAGTGCGAGTAAGGAGGTTGCTGAGGATGACAGAGATAGGAGGGTAAGCTCTTTTGGGAAGGTTGGTAGAGGATGAACATGGGAGGAGATTGAGGGGTTCTTACCGGCTGATATTTTATTGCAACTGGCGGCTTGTGGAATCAGTAGCGAGGCTCGTGCTGATCGGATATCATGGAAAGGGAGCCCGAATGAGAGTTATACGGTGAAATCAGCCTACGACATGATCACTAATGCTAACGATGTTTGTTGCATTGATAGTGTTGTGTTTGATAGGATTTGGAACCTTAAAGTGTCGGAACAGGTTCGTTGCTTTCTCTGGCTAGTGTTGAGGGGAGTGATCCTTACAAATGAGGAAAGACATCGATGCCACATGACGCAATCACCAGGATGTGCAAGCTGCCAGGGGATGTCGGAGTCGCTCAACCACTTGCTAATGTCATATGGGGTGCTTTACCTATACCTTTCAATGTGAATGATTTCTATGATATGCCCTATGTAGGTTGGATCCGTTGGAAAGTGATGGCCAAGAACAAGGTTGAAGATAAGCTAGATTGGGCGTGTGTGTTTGCCTACATGTTGTGGTGGATCTAGCGATGGAGGAACGGGCACATGTTCAAGGAAGAGATGCATGTGGAGAACAAGCCGAGGTTCATAATAACGCAAACTGTGGACTACTTGAAGGCTTTGGAGGAATGCAATCCGATGAAAAAGGGGAGACAAAAAACAGAGATTCTAGTGCGCTGGGAAAAACCCCCTGCCGGATGGGTGAAGGTAAATTCAGATGGTTCGGTGAATGAGATGGGAATGGCATCGGCTGGGGGCATCATCCGGGGTGACTAAGGAGAGTGGATTGGGGGCCTGGTCCATGCGATTGGGATCGGGACGGTTCTGATGGCAGAGTTGTGGGGAAATCTAGAGAGTTTGAGATTGATGTGGGAGCTTGGTTTCCGGAAGATCATCGTGGAAACTGATTCTCGTGGGGTTCTTTAACTGATACAAGGAACGATTGAGGAGTACCACCCTCTCTCTAGCTTGGTATTCCAATGCCATGACTTCATCAATCGAAATTGGGAAATCCAATTCCGACATGTCTTTCGGGAAGCGAATTACGTCGCGGGCTCCAAGGCTAAGAGCGCTCTTAGTTTTCCGTTAGGTGTTCATATTATTGCTGAGCCTCCTGAGGACTCCCGAGGACTCTCTACCTTGGTATTCCAATGCCATGGCTTCATCAATCGGAATTGGAAAATCCAATTCCGACATGTCTTTAGGGAAGCGAATTATGTCGCGGACTCCCTGGCTAAGAGCGCTCGTAGTTTTCCGTTAGGTGTTCATATTATTGCTGAGCCTCCCGAGGACTATTTAATTTTGCATGACAATGACATTAGGGGAAGGGCTACTCCCCGGTCTATTCTTGTGTAGGCCGTTAAGTCCGTTTTAATTTTTCTCTGGGAGTGTGTGCTCTCGGTTTGTTGACCAAAAAAAAACAAAGCTTTACACCAAAAATAACTTTTCAAGGTTTGGACTTTCCATACATTAGCAAATCAAACTAATAAGGTCATAACACTTAACATTAACTATGTCTACTTTTGTAGTTTGAATTGACCCACAAGTTTCTCATAAAAAAAAAACTTCACCCACACAATTACTACAATCTACTACGCTAGTTAACAAAAAGGCAATTAAATCCTCAATATTCTCGGCCAAAACTATGAGATCCATTAATTCGTGTGGTGGTGGAGATCCGAACTTTGCTTGCAGCAGGGTCTGGTAACTCGATGTTGCCTACAAGCTAGGTCAGACATTTCCTTTGGAAATTAGCGTGTGATGACCTTACTACCATTATTAGGCTACAATGTTCCAACATCTCTGTTCCCTCGAGCTGCGGTTTTTGCAACAACACACTGGAATTGGGGTTCCATCTCTTCCTCGAGTGTCCTATGGTTAGATAGATACACAAACATCTTCATATTAACATTCCGCTAACGCAGTATGACTACGAAACTCTAACCTACAATCTTGCAATTAATAAATTAAAAGACTCGGTAGGCATGTCAGCCATGGAAAATGTCACTCTATCTTGTTGGGATGTTTGGTTCTTTAGGAATCAACTGGTGTTTGAGCATGTTGACAATGCAACACCAAAAGAGGCGGCGATCTTCTTCCAAAAAATTAAACACACTTGGTCAAAATAAAAAAACTTATTACTACGATTTCATCTTCCTATGGTCATACAACAGATCCTCCCCTGAATTCACTTTCGATTAATCACGGTAGTGGGCCTACCAATCGACGTTCAAATCCTTAGTCTAAACCACCGGTAGGTTTCTTTAAGCTGAACTTCGATGGCTCCTTCTCGACCAATGGAAATGGATCTTACGGTTTCGTCATTCGGGACCATGATGGAACTGTGGTTTCTTTGGGCCATGGGGCATGTTTGAACCAGTCTGCCCTTTACCCTAAGGCTTTAGGCCATCGCCGAGGCGGCTTAAAGGCTGAACAACTAAATCTAAACAATCTCCTTATTGAGGAAGATTGTTTAGTGGTTGTGAAGGCTCTGCTGGGTGACTGAAAATATCCCTGAAACATTGAGTTTCTGCAATCGGATACGAATCCCGATCTTTCCTTCTTCTCTAATGTTGTTATTCGTCATGTTTTCAGGGAGTCAATTGTTGTAGCGGACAGGATTGCACATATTGGTTACAATATCTTTGCCGATGATAGTTTGGAGTCTGATGTTGTTCTTCATGATCTCGTCCGTTCGAACGCTCTAAGAGAAATTCTCGCTCGTTGGCATCCTCCCTAAATCTTATATTGTTTCCAAAAAAAAAAAAATCCTCAATATTAAAAACTTGATGGATTAAAAACAATCTGAATTTAGGGATTTTATAGGGGAGAGTATCTCCGCAAGAGATGAGAATCTGCAACAATGAATTTAAAAACCCAACCTTTAGTGAAAGTACGTAGCTGTACTTTGCTTGAATCAACTCATCTCCCTCGCACAATCCGAATTGGTCCCCCTGCACTGCACTGCACTCCACTTCCTTGTTATGCTTGAATGAAGATCGATGAATACGTACAAACATTTAAGAAGCTTGGGAATCGGGATTGCATGGATATGTATAATATAAATTAATGAGATGGCATTAAACTATTTGATCCTCTCCCGATTTTGTGCTCATTTTTAACCGTTATACTGCCAACTCTCTTGGACGTTTTCATGTTTTCAAGTGTTTTATATCATGCCCACATGATAAGATCATAGCAAATTTCATTTTAAATATTAACCCATTTCGTATCGGGTAAATCTAATTATAACTAACTGTTTTATAATATTTTCTTTTCAAGAATGATAGAGCATCTTCTAATTCAGATATTACAATATAATTCCTTAAATCTTTCTTTAAAATAATATAAAATGATGCACTATTGAAGAATTTGTCTTTCTTTTTTTCTTTATCAAAATTTTCATTTTAGAGAAAACTTGTGGTAATATGTTGAAGCAAAATAGCTAAAACATTCTCTAAATTTTTTTAACAGTACCCATAATGAGCATAGGGAGTTGGTGAAAACACTCCACTCTTCTAACTAGATATTCGAGGTTCGAATTCTAAGAACATAGTTTTTTTTTTTTGTGAGAAAACATATTAACTCAGTTTTTGCCCAGGAGAGAGAAATTGAGTCATTTGGTATAAGGAAACTATCTTGCAATTAATAGGCAATTTCATGAGGACTACACTAACAACTTGTTTGGTTGGAAAGAAATAATGGGATTTTAATGATTGAGAGAAGGAATCAATTTATCTTGGTTGACTTAATAAATTAGAAAGATTTGATTACAAACCATGAGAAAATAGACACAAAATTTGCGAGAAAATGAAGGAAAATGAATCCCCCAAAATTGTAAAATTTGATGGGAAAATCAAAACTAAAGCCTCAACCATGGATGACAATAAACTCTTCATTTGAACGAAAATAATTTTCCTGTCATTTTTCTTAAAAACCAAACATAGAAAAATTTTCATTTTTCTAGATTCTCGTCACTCCTCTCCCCTTCCCATCATTTTTCATCTTTTCTCTTCCTTTCTTTTCTACTCATTATTAATTTGTCAAACACAACTATTAATTTGTCAAACACAACGTAAGTTAGTAAAAGCTTATTACAAAAAAAAAAACCTTCAAAAACAAATTATCTTAACCAATGTCCATTGCCACGAAATGTGTATCCCCTCAATGTTATGTGACATTTCCTTTTTCAATACCCATAATGAGCACAGGGAGTTGGTGAAGACACTAAACTCTTTTAACTAGATATTTGAGGTTCGAATTCCAAGAACATATTTTTTTTTGTGAGAAAAATTTTAACTCAATTTTTTCCCTCAAGCTGAGAGAAATTGAGTAATTTGGCATAAAGAAACTATCTTTCAATTACTAGCTAGGCAATTTAAGGAGGACTACACGGAAAAATATAATGAAAACCCTAAAAGAAAGCGCTAGAACACGCCTCCTTCATCCTCTCCCTGAGGCACTGAATCGCCGCCATGGCTTTCGACCTCCCCTCCGGAAAATCACCCACCAGATCTCCTTCACCCGAAATCGTCACCCTTCCGACCCGGATCTTGACTTCATCCTGCTTGTGGCCCCCTTGATTGACTCGGTGCCGCACCAAACTGCTCCCCCTCTTGGAGCAAACCCTAATCGGCTTTACAATTGGGAGGTTTCTTCCTCTGATTGGACTTGGCCTGTCAATCAGGCCTCCACTTGCAGGATTTACTTGATCTACCACAGGGTCTTAATGAGATTGGAAGGGTGCTTGAGGTGGCCGGTCGGTGCTGGTCTCATCCTTCCTTGGCGCGCCGGTCTTTTGCTTCGGGTGTCTTGTCTCTTCTACTTTCCGCTCTGCTGTTCATCAATATGCTCTGTAAGTCCCCTTCCCTCTACTCATTACCAAACCCATTTTCAATTTGCGCACAAGCTTCGACCCTATAAATACATCTCCTATGGAGGCTTAGGAACTCACAGTTCCCACTTTTTCAAACTCTGGCTCTCGAAATTCATCTTTGTGCACTTTCTGCTGCTATCTTCTAATTCGGGTTCTATGGATCCCTCTAAATCCTTCTTGGATGCCCTCCACTCCACAGAGGCGCCTCCACCCAAAACACCGTCCACCCTCAATCCTAATTCCCCTTCGTCTCCCTCTGCTCATGTTGCTCCTTCGGCTTCTGGGGCTGCTGCTCCCCCTTTGACTCGGCTCACTGCTGAGGAAAAGGGGAAAGCTAAACTGGCCGCTGAGGAATCCCTCTCTCCGCCGAGGTCAGCTCCGGCTGACTTCGATCAGGCGGCGTATTTCGCTAGACTTGCTGAGATAAGACAAAAATCCCTTGTTGCTAATCAACACATTTTACTGGGTTGTCTTTTTGGTGGCTCTGCTGACTGGGAGGAGCTTCTGCTCAAGCTCCGCAGTGAGTGGCGCTTCTGTGCCAAAACTTCGACCATTGTCGATCGTTCTTGCGGCTGGTTTGAGGTAAAATTCAATCATATGGCTGATCTCAACCGGGTGTGGGATGGCCGTCCTTACCATTTCTTCGGTTTCATTCTTGTCTTACTTAAATGGTATCCTGCCTTCAGTCCCCTCACTGCTATTGTTACCCATGTGGATATCTGGATTCGTATTCCTAATCTTCCTGTTGAATTTATGTGCAAAGAGGCCCTGACCGATATCCTTGGTCGATTTAAGGTTAGCACTTTCATTAAGCTTGATAAGCTCTCTCACCAAAAAATTAGGGTTGCCTATACCCGCTTAGCTGCTAATGTTAATCTGCTTGAACGTCTTGTGGGTGGGATTATCGTGCCTGATGAATTTGCCCAACCCCTTTGTCTCAGACTTTGGTATGAGGACTTTCCGAAAGGTTGCGGCCTCTGTGGGGGTTTTTCTCATGGTTTTGAGGAGTGTTCCTCTAAGGTCATAAAAGCTGCTGTTACTAAGATTAACATTCTCCCTCCCCAGGAGGGTTTGGGAGACTCCGATGATGCCGAGTGGTTCAAAGTCGGACCCAAGGGCTCGACTGTCCATACAACCCACTCTAAAAGAAGCCACAAACCTTATATGTCTGGACTGGATTCAGTGGTGATTGAGTTTGTTCAATCTGCTGCCACTACTGCTACGAAGGCTAATGTTCACTACGCTACTGTGGCCACTAATTCGGCTGAGGTTGTTCTTCCCGCTTCTAATGATGCTTCACTGGGCTGGACTGGAGAGGGTGCCCCTGGTGGTGTCGCCGGGGATCTAGGTCTGGGTGCGACGGCCATCCCGGCTGCTGGGCTTACTTCCATGGAGGTTGACAACCTCACTGTTGCTGCCAGTGCTGCTGTCACGGCCACTGGTCCCATTGAGGCTTCTTCTGATGACTCCTTGCTGTCCTCTAGGTCGGGTACGACCTCCAGGTCTATGTCTCGCCGTCTGGCTAGACTCCAGCTTAAGTCTTCGGATGTTGCAACCGCCCAGCTTGGATCCTTTGGTGACACCACAGGGGAAGACTCGGCGTCCTCCCACCTGAAGAAGCGAAAAACGTAGTCTCTTATGATCACACAACATACTTCTCTCCTTCTCGTCGGTCCTAATGATTTTCATTGCTTTGCTCCGGAGGAACTCTTTTGCCATCCTTTACATTCATGCATTAGTTACCTTTTCATTACTTGTTTCGACAGCCTACAGCTCCTGCCTTTTCCTTTTGCTTATTTCCTTAGGCTGTTTACTACTGTGATTGATCTACGGTATCCTCCGTCTGTATGTTGTGTGCGTTTTCACAAGCGTGATGTTTGTTTATATTATAATTCCAAGCTCAGTTATGATCCCTTTTCTTATAATTGCTCACTACATTATATAATTTTCTTTCTTCATAATCGTAGTCTACACAGCTGTATGCTTCCTTCTGTTGCTTTGTTTTATTGCTGTTACTGCAGGTACTTGGGAGTTGGTACTTCTTCTTATGGGCTCGGGGTTTGCGGCTTTTGGTTCCCCTCAGTACGACCTTCCTGCGGGATCCGAATCTTCTACAGCATTCTATGTAGTTGTCTACTGCAAATGCATTCCAAACACAACAACTTACACTTACAGTTACCTTTATATGGCTCACAAGCCAAGTACATGTTGCCAAAAGCAATTTATAAGGCTTACATGCCTCTTGTCACTCTGTTACCTTTAGGTACATTTTATCGACAGTTTTGTAATAACTCTCTCTCAATTATTGTTATAAAGTTAACGGCTGAGATATGTTTACAAACGCAGGTGTTAATACAATGGCGATTTATTCACAAACACATAAAAATTTTATCCCAATTCAAATACAAATACATATCTTCCATTACAATAGACTCCCACAAACGATCAAAAAACCCGATAAAAAAATTACTTTATGTGATACCTCTGTTTCTATATTTAAAACAAACCAACTGTATTTACGCTAGTACAAGGCATCAAAATTGTCGATCACAACTTACTCGGCCTATTACAATCTGGCTACGGTGGAATCATTCCACTGATCCTTGCATACAATCACTTGCAAAAACTGGTTTCCCATGAATATCTGCACTTGGAACTGCTGCGGTATTAAAAAACGTAACTTCTGGACTAGTACAGAACTTTTCTGTAAAAAACAACCATATTGACATTTTAGCCCTCCTCGAAACTAAAGCAAACTCGCCCCCTCCAGAATTCTGCATGAAAAAATGTGGATTTACTAACTCTGCCATCGATCCGGCAATCGGTTTCTCCGGTGGGATCTGTCTTTTTTGGAGAGATCCATCACCTGAACATGGACAACTAGATTTGGTCTCAATCAACCACAGATTTATTCATCTACAATACCATGATGTTCAATTATAATTTTCTTTTGGCATACTTTTTATGTATGCACCCCCAAATTTAGCTGCAAAACAACCATTCTGGGATTCAGTGGTCGAGTACACCTCTAACCTAAACACCCCTTATTGCATTATGGTGGACTTAAATGAAATCTCATGTCCTTCTGACAAACTGGGAGGAATCGATCCGGCTCCTTCCCGCTTTACTAGACTTCACAACATTTCGAATACTCTAAACCTACAAGAAGTTCCCACTCATGGTGGACATTATACCTAGCAAAGGAAAAAGACGGGATCCCCGAACAATAGCTTTGCTAAGCTTGATCGACTGTTGGCACAAAATGATATCATACACCGTTATGATGGTCTCAGAGTAAGAATACACCCCTTTACGAACTCGGATCACGCTCCTATATCTATTCACTTAAAACAACAACATCATCAACAAAATAAACCCTTCAGATTTGAATTGGCTTGGACTGCCAAGTCGGAATTCCGTAATGTAGTCAAGCAAGCTTGGCGGATTGATCCCAACGGATCCTACTTCTTCAAGCTGGTACAAAAGACTTCCCAGCTTAAGAAGTTGGCCAAAAGATGGCATAAGAAAAATTATAACAATATTCATAAACAAGTAGACCAGATTGATGAGGAAATATTGCGGCTACAAAACACTCTACTGAATAATTTCAGTAATGACATTATTCTTAAACATAACCGTTTACAAAATAAACGTGAAAGGCTTCTGGATTTCCAGAGACGCTACTGGAGTCAACGGGCTAAACTAAAACATACCAAAGCCATGGATATGAACTCGTCCTACTTCCACAGAATTGCCTCTGCTAAACGGGGGAAAAAAGTTATCAAACATTTGAAGGCGGAATCAGGTTTATTCCTTTCAGATCATTACTCAATTAAAAATGAGTTTATTTCTAGCTTCAAAGCTCGTTTCAAATCTTCAAATAACCAAATGACTGATTTACAAGACCAATTGCATAATATAAACAACGAAATCTCTGATGACACAAATTCATTTCTCACGGCATCAGTTACAAATGCGGAAATTAAAAAAGCAGTTCACTCTATCAAATCTGATAAGACTCCGGGTCCTGACGGAATTCCCGCAGGGTTCTACCAGTCTTACTGGAATATTGTCGGGCCTTCTGTCATTAAAGCAGTTAAAAGCTTTTTTCACTCGGGCAAATTATTGAGACAGATAAACCATACTTTCATTACACTCATTCAAAAACGGGATAATCCTGAAACGGTTAATCATTTCAGACCGATCAGTCTGTGCTCTACGGTTTATAAAATTATTTCTAAGATACTAACCAATAGATTAGCTAAGGTTTTCAACAACCTTATTCATCCATTACAAAGCGCCTTCACCAAAGGTAGGGCAATCCAGGACAACATACTCGTTGCTCACGAGATCTTCCATTCCTTTCGTCTTTCTAAGGCGAAATGCGGATATATGGCTATCAAACTAGATATGGAAAAGGCTTATGATAGGGTTGAACAGCCCTTTCTTTTTACAATACTAAAGAAATTCGGTTTCCACGATACCTTTGTCAATTGGATAAAAGAATGCGTTCAAACGGTCTCCTACTCTATACTCATAAATGATGAACCATCGAAACCTTTCCACCCGACCAGGGGATTAAGACAGGGAGATCCCTTGTCTCCATTTTTATTTATTTTAGTGGCAGAAGTCTTGGCTAGAAACCTGTCCTGCTTAGCTAGTACTTCGAAAGATATTGGTTTTTCATTGGGGACCCCAGGCATCAAAATTCCGTTTTTGGCCTTCGCAGATGATATCCTTGTATCTGGGAAGGCAAATCAAAACACATGTCAATCTCTGTTAAAAGTAATTCATGACTTTTGCCTTGTCTCGGGCCAGAAGGTTAATTTACATAAATCCAGTTTCCAAGTTTCATCTGGGATGACGAATGCGGCGATCAATTCGGTATCCTCTGCTCTTGGCATACCACAAGCAAATAACCTAGAAAAATATCTGGGATGCCCAATCATCAATGGCAGGGTCAACCGTGATACCTTTGCGGATGTGATTCTGAAAACACAAAATCAACTGTCAAAATGGAAAGCCTCCACGCTTTCTGCTGAAGGAAGACGAGTCCTCATTAAATCCAATCTGAGCGCGCAACCGTTATTCATTATGCAAGCTTTCATGCTGCCTCAATCGATTCTGAGAGAACTTGACAAAATTTACAGACGTTTTTTCTGGAATAAGGCTCAACCTCATACGCCATTAGTTAGCTGGGACAAGATTTGTACAGACACTATAAATGGTGGCTTGGGAATTTATAAGGCTGAAACAATGAACACAGCCCTTCAGATGAAACTACTGTGGAAAATTATTGCTGAACCAGAAAACATTTGGGTAAGAGTTGTCACAGCAAAATATCTAAAGGAATCCCATCTCTTGAATTACCATAAAAAAGGTAATAGCTCTTGGCAGTGGTCCAAATTAATGTCTATTAGACATCTTTTTAATCAAGGTTTAAGATGGTCTATTGGAGATGGCAAAACAGTCAAGTTCTGGAATGACAATTGGGTCAGAAACACCCCTCTTATTAAAGAAATTCTGTCACCAATCGATGAGCTCACTAAGCAGACTAAGGTGAATCATTATATTAATAATGATAATACGTGGAATATCAGTAAAATCAAAAACGACTTACAAAATATCCTTCCTCATAAAGTCTTAGAAGATATAATCAAAACACCTCTTCCAAAGAATTCGCTTACGGATAGGCTATATTGGGGTCCGAGTAAAAATGGTTGGTTCTCCACTTCGTCAGCAACGAATATTATCAAACCGATAAACGATACCATTAAATATGAATGCCACTGGTTGTGGAAACTTGACTTGCCTCCTAAGGTTAAACACTTCTTATGGAAGATTTCAAGAGACGGTCTACCAACAACGGAAAGACTTCAAAGATGTTATGCTGCGGTTCCTTCGGGTTGCGGCTTTTGTGACTGCACGACGGAATCTACTACTCATCTATTAATCAAGTGCCCTACGACTTTGGCACTACTGTCCGACCTTCGTATTGCCCTACCTCCAATACTTCAACCTGATTCTGAGATGAATCCTAGTCATATTCTATGCAGCATCCATAACAAGGTCTCAGGTAAGGTCATGATCAAACTAGCGATGGCTTGGTGGGGGATCTGGTTCTTTAGGAACCAAATGCTATTCGACAGCTACAAACATTCCTCTACCAAGGATATTGCTATCTTCTGCTTGGCCGCATTGTCAAAATGGGAAGACCGTTTCGATAGTACACCTGAAAACACAAGCTCAGCGACTATACACTTGGTTAGAGATAAGAGAGGTCATAATTCCGGTAAAGGCTGCACGGCCAATAATTGGTCCAAACCTCCGTTAGGTTATTACAAACTCAACTTCGACGGCTCGTTTCGGGAGTCGGGTGATAGTACTTTTGGATACGTAATTAGAGACCACCTAGGGCAGGTGTTCTCCTTAGGAAACGGCTCGTGTAACAATTCATCCGCGGTTTTCGCGGAAGCTTCTAGTCTTCACAGTGGAGTTATCAAAGCTAAACAACTGGGGATACAAAACCTTCTGATCAAGGGAGATTGTTTGGTCGTCATAAAGGCTCTCCTGGGTGACTGGTCTTGCCCTTGGAATATCGAGCTGCTGATGACTGACACGATTCTTAATTTACATTCTATCTCTAATGTTGCTATTCGTCATGTTCTCAGGGATTCCAACGCGGTGGCTGACAGGATTGCTCGTCTGGCTTACTGCTTCTCTGCCGATGATAGCTGGGATTCGGATAAGGAACTTCGTGATCTCGTCCTTTCGGACGCTCTAGGACAGAAGGCTGATCGGCGCCGTCCGTCCTAAATTTTATCCTGCTTCCACAAAAAAAAAAAAAAAAAGGAGGACTACACTAAGTTAGTAAAAGCTTGTTACTCAAAAAAAAAAAACCTTCAAAAACAAATTTACTTAACCAACCTCCATTGCCATGAAATATATGCATATCCCCTTAATGTTCCATGTTATTTCCTTCTTCAATTTAAACTAGGAAATTGAAAGGAAATTAAATTTATGTTATGCCAAAAACAAAAGGCTACAACCAATCATCTGCAATCAAATTTTTATTTGACGAGGTGTGTTTGTGTCCTCTCTCTAGTTCATAGCTAAGACTAACTCTAATGGTAGTGTGTATATGTGCAAATGTACATTTTTTGGTGATTTTTTTACTCCAGTGGTGATTTATGGGGTGCTCAAATGTGTATATTTGAGCAGCAAGTGTGCATATATAAGCACAAAATCCAGCCCGATGTGCAAATCTTTACTCATTTTCAAGACAAAAAAAACTCACCCGGAAATCAAATGAGTGAATAGTACGCACCACTTTTTTGAGAAAATACTGCACGTGATCTTCAAATCAAGAGGAAAGTGTGTAAAACAAATAAAGGGTTTGCTTTTCGGTCAAAATCTGAGCCTCTTTCATTGTTGTGGGTCCCAGGCAACAATTTTTCATTTATTTTGCATTTAAATTAAAAACATTTACTCCAATGAATCAATCTAACGAGTGGAATTAAAGTAAGCAAATCCAACGGTAATATTTTTTATCCAACGGTTAAAATTAAAATCCAACGGTTAAAATAAATTAATTTAGTGAACTGTATTTTTTTAAAAAAATAACGGTCGGATATGCTTTTATCCATTTTTTTCACTTTTTGCTATAAATACAAGCCTACATACACTTACAAATCATATTCTACATCTTGTTCTCGCTTTCAAATTTCTTGTATCTCATATATATCAAATATAAATCATATCTTCTAGAGGTCTCAAGTGGAGTAATGAAGAAGATGTAATCTTATGTAAAGCATGGATTTTAATTTCACAAGATGGAGCCATTGGCAGAAACGAATCGTTAGATTCGTTTTGGGCAAGGATCCAAAAGAAATGCTTCGAGTATATCCCCACTTTTTGTAAAGGCTCGGGTTTTCAAATTTTGATTTCGCATAAAGGAAATTCAAAATGAATTTAAAAGCGGAATTTAATGGAAAACTCGCTAACTCGGATTTTAGAACTGTTAAAGCGAATTCCGACCCAATTTTAACCATTAAAGATCGATTCCATCTTTCATTTCGACATTCAAAAATTCCTTCGGATGGCGATATTCTATTCGGGTTTTAAAAATCTAATTGATCGAGAGAGCGGAATTCGGAAGATCAATCGTTGGAAATTCAAATTTCCGACTCGGGACCACAATCTCATCCTCTTTCACCCATTCTTATCCTATTCCAACTCATCTACTCCTATTTAGGTAAAGCCTTATCTCTACTTCCCTCCCTCTTTTCTTGATTCCCCATGTTTGGAAAACAAACAACCCAACACACCTGCTTTCTCTTGAATTAGCCAAAGAGCATCTGCAACCTTACATCCCCTCTTCAAAAATCAGATGACAGATTTTATCCCCACATTTCATTTAAAAAAAACCCCAAAACCCACACACACCCTTATCTATCCTCTTCTCCCATTTGAGTTGCAGAAGAGACCTTTGTTCACTTCCACCACCACTCCACACCGCCACATTGCAGTCGCTATCACCGCCACCAGCCCTCGCCAACAGACCAACGCTACCACCGCAGCTTCCATCCCCATCTATCCGCCTTGTTTTGCTGAGGGCCAACACCCCAGCTCCACCCTCTTGTTCTCCCTTCTTCCGCCTCGAGCCAGCAGCAGGAGTAACCTCGACACCTCTCTTGATGCCAGAAGCAGCAGTAGTACCTCCTGGAGACCCGAGAGCGCCGTCACCGTCCTCTTCCGCCCCCGTTTCTGAGTTGAAGCATGGTAAGGTCTCTCTTCCCTTTCTTTTCAACTCCAAGCTGAGAAAGAATCCGCCTTTAACTTTCCCTACCCTTCCCAGGCCTTATCATTCACATATTCAACTCCGACGCACCTAAACGCAGCCCCAAGCTTCTTTTTCCGACGACGACGAAGGCCCCAGGTGAGCACCCTCCTTTTTCTCCTCCTTGTTTGATTCATGTGTGCTTTGTCCCTCACCTTTTGAGCTAACTGAGAGAATGAGAGTGAGAGTAGTCGGAGGGAGAGAGATGAGAGCGAGGGTCTAGTGAGAGCGAGGGTCCGGCGAACGAGCGAGAGTGTGAGCCGAGGCCATGGGTCGGGGTCGAGGACGCCGGAAGGGGAGAAGGAAGGTTGAGGACGAAAAAGGAAGGACGCCGGAGGTTGAAGGAGGAAGACGGAGAAGCCTCGCCGGTGGGATTCTCCGAAGGAACAGAGGCGCCAGACGGAAATTTATAAACATTTTCAAACATAAATTAGGATAATATTTCTACGCTTTATTGATTATTATTTTTAAAAATAAACACAATGAGCCCTAAAATATAATTGGGCCCTTAAATTCAAAATTTAAATATATTTACAATCAAATTTGAGTTTAAAAATATTAAAATATAATATATTTAATGATAAAGTAACGAAAATAGTTGAATGGGTGGTGAGTTGTAAACAAATACCATTTAAAGGGTGGTTTTCTGTAATTTTGAATTTAAGGGGTGGTTAAGTGAAAACACTCATATTTAAAGGGTGGTTTTCTGTAATTTTTCCTTAATTAAAACCCCTTGCATTATGTTGGGAGACTTAAAAGAAATTGGATGCAATATGGACAAAAATGGGAGAGCAAGTATGGACGTCTTAAGATTTAGATGACTCATAAATTTTAAGGATTATTGTTCGCTGATCAATATCCTAACCGTGGGGAATAAATTTACTTGGTGTAAAAAGAAAAGTGGCACCAACAATATAAAAGAAAAACTAGACCACTGATGGACGGTTTTTAGTCGCGTAAACCGTATAAAAATAAAACTCAAACCTACAAACTAGTATAGCAAGTGAGTAAGAGGTCGATCCCACAAAGAATCAAGTATTTCTCAGCAATGTGTATTTACCAATTAGTAGAAAGGGAGGTTTTGGTTGATTGAGATTGAAAAGAAAATAAAATAAAATAAAAACAAATGATGCAATACAATTTAGGGAAGATCACTCTACCTACAACTATCCACTTTATTTGGTTGAATTGATATTGTAACTTCCTCTTGTCCTTTTAGGTTTCCTATGAATGCCCTTGTCCCAACCTAATATAGTTACTAGTCAAATCAGTCCTAGAAATCCTTATCAATTGAACAGTCCCTAGAAAAGGCTTTAAGTCAATTGATAGCTTTAAGTTCAGAGATTAACCAAGGTATTTGCAGTCCCTAAAGAGGGATTTAACAACCAACTTCATACCCATCCAATTAGTTCAATCAGCCCTAAAGGGATAAGTTTGCCACTTGGGTTAAGGTTCGCAATCAGGAATCTACAAAACCCTAGCAGTTGAATTGATTCTACCAAGTTGATCAGGTGAGATAGAATAAAACAATCAAACATTCAATCACAAAGAAGTAGAAACATTCAATATAAGAAATAAGGAACAAGATTTAGAAACTCACAACTCAATCCAAACATAGCTTCAAATCGTAGATAGAACGAAGAGAGTTTAGAAACCTATGGCGAACATCGCTCTCAATCTCCCACTAAAATCATCTTGAATCCTAATCTAATGAATGAATGGAAACCTAGGACTAAGCCCTCTCTAAAATTGTCCACCCTCGGCAAAAGACAATTCGAGAGATAATAGGGTTTGGATAGATAAAACGTCGCTGTGCAAAACGCGTCGCTGCTGGAACATGCGGCAGCCGCAGCACTAATGCGGCGGCCGCATCCTAATGTGGCGTCCGCTGCATCGGTGTTTTACGAAAAACCTACTTTGAATCAGCTCTCGACGTTAACAGAAAAGTTGTAGCTCTCTGAACGAGCTTTCCAACGCATGGTCATAATAGTTGATCAGACAACCGAGGCCTCCAAAAAGTGAAAAACAAGTTCAACATGTCTGGCGACAACTTCTGCACACTTGTTCTTCGTTTAGGCTCGCTTCTTCTTCTCAGGACCTCTTTAGATCTTCATGTAAGATTACTCGATCAACTAGACATCCTCACCTAATGCTTCATCAACCCATGTCTCCTCCTCAGATCCACAATTACCTGAAATAATCAATAAAAACATGTAGATTCTAACTACACCAACATAGAGAGCAAATATGCAAATTGTGCTTAAACCAGGCATGATATGCATCTTAACTAAGCTAAATGAAACCTATTATGACCATATAAATGCATTCTATCAAACTCCCACACACTTAAGCTTCGCTAGTCCTCGAGCAAACAATATAAAAGCAACCTATCCCTACACTTTCCTTCTTCATGCATTAACCCAAATCAAAAGCAATATCAATTTTAAATGAACACAACACCAAGTGAATAAACATCATAGCATGTATTCCAGTGATCAAAGCTTAGAAGTAGAAATCATCCAACCTCACTAGAAATCTGTTTCACTCATGCTCTCATATGTTTAGGCTTTAAGGTTCAACCCTCAACTCAATCCAAAATGCACTAAGCTCATAGACATTGACCACAATATCACCAAATCTCCACCGAAATGTCATTACTTGCGGGACACAACAAAGAAAATAAGCAAAATTTTGACTTTTCTTTTTCATTTTCGTTTCTTTTCTTTTTTTTTTCTTTTCTATTTTCTATTTATTTTCTTGCCTTGGTGTCTTCCTTACGCGAGGCGCAAACATGGGTGTCATGGATGACCCCGGTATATCAACACCTCAACCTACTTAATTAAAGTCCACTTGAATATCTTTTGACGCGAATTGCAAACATGGGTGTCATGAATGAACCCGATTACTCAATGATCAAGCTTTCTTCCTTAGTGGGTAGTTTTCAACACTGTTTTGCGCGAATCATGCCCATGGGTGTCATGCGTAGATCCGGTTACTAAGTGCATCAACCATTGCCACCTTATTTCACTAAGTATGCACAAATTCAAACAAAAGACTCAAACTATAAACATAAACTCCGCAAGCAACAATCATGTGAGTCGGTCATGAAAAATAGATATTGAAGTCAATGCCAAGAGGTAGCAACACAGGGAGAGTAAATCACACAATTGAGCAAAATAATTATAAATGATTCTAATAAGGCTAAAAACATTCTCACAAGGGTCATGTTTGTAGGATTTCAATCATACTTTAGCTCAATCATACATGCTCAATTACATCACAAAATCATGCTTCATAAGAAAACATTTCATGGATATTAGGCTAAGCAATTCAAATTCATCATAGGATTTACAAGTTCATGCAATAAGAATGTAGAGTTTCGCTAACTAAGGTGGGTATTTGAAATCTATATATATGCATGATATTTTTGGATTTTTTTAAGTGTAATATATGAATAAAAATTAAATATGTAGACATAAATAAACATGATATGCAACTCTATCGATATGCAATGCAATCCCTCCCCCACACTTAAACCTTTCATTGTCCTCAATGAAAAATAAAAGACAACAAAAATAAAAAATAAAAACATAGAGGAAGAGATGAATGAAATACTCACAATGTGGTGGATGTGTCTCTATAGGTCGGATTTGAGCATTGCGGCGGCCGCTGCCTGGAAGCGGCGGTAGCTGCATGATTCTTTTGATGCGGGCTCTTAGGGATGGCGGTCGCTGCCCGTGTCGTGCGACCTTTCCTGAAAGCTTAGTCTATCCAAAAACAAGTATCTAATGCCCAATGGAAAACCTAATTTTATATAAAAGAAAACTAGCTAACTAGGAATTGAAATAACTAAATTAGAAAACTTACCTCGGGTTGCCTCCCGAGAAGCGCCTTTCTTTAATGTCATTGGCCTGACTTATTCTCAATCTCAAGATCTTAGCTATCAGACATCGTCAAGGCCCTCAGTACCCTATCATATTCCTGTGCACACATCTTAGAAAGAACATCATAGCACAATAGATTGAAAGAATAAAATATGAAATTCAAAAACCCTTTCAATCTATCAAAGAGTCTAGCATGACTCTCTCCTGAAGGAATATGATACCACCAACACAGTTCCACTGGTGGCTTCTCAAAATAGAAATCAAAAGGATTAACATAATCACCATTACCTTTCAAATTGCAAAAGTTTACCTTTGTTACCTCTTAAGCCTCAGCAGATGGCTCTAGACCTGGTTCATCAGTGGGCGAGCTCAGAATGGATGATGCAGATAGAGTAAGAGACACATCACATGTAACCTCATGTGTCGACTCATGAGATTCCAAGTCAAGAAGCACTAGACCCTCTCTTCTATCGTCTAAGACTCTATCATTGTCTGCAACCAATTCCTCCTCATTCGGCGTGTCATTATCATGTTGAAACCACAGAGGAGGGAATGAATTTAGCAAAATGAATTCGACAGGATCTTCCACTCTTTCATCCTTCAATTCTTCAAGAGGTGGTGGGATGGGTTTCTCAAAATCAAGAGAAGAAGACGTTGGATTCTCGTCAGTAGCACTGCGGCAGTCACCGCCTGGCAGCGGCGGTCGTCGCTCCTCAGAATTTTCACCCTTCGTTATGACTTCAACTCCTTCTTCTTGTAAGCCCCTTTCCTTCTCACCTTTTGCACTTAAAGTTTGAATGAGTTGGTTCATCTGATTCTCCATGTTTTTACAGCGGCTCATTTTTACTTCCTCCAACTACTGTACCACTTGTGTGAGAGTGTGAAATGGATCCTCCAGGTGTGTGACAGAGTCCTCCATTGGAGGAGAAGACATGGCGAGCAATTCTTCCTGTGCAGCATGGTAGTCCATATAATAGAAAAAATCCCACAACCCCGACAATCCTCCTAACCGCTTCAGGCCTCCGTTACTCATATACTCAGCAAGTGCTCGCGTCTCAACAGTCATCCCATCAATTATGCAAGTAATCATATCACGGATGCTGAATTGATAACCCCATGAACCAAGGTGGTCGACATACTTATGCAATCTAGTGAAGTATTGGTTAAAGTTCTCACCTTCACACTGCGCTAATCTCAACATATTGAAAAAGTTAGTAGCAAGGGTGTTGTGAACCGTAAGATTGGTTCACAACGGGTTAGATATATGCACAACAGGCAATAAATACACAAAACAATTAAGAAATAAACTTGACTCCCCGACAACGGCGCCAATTTGATGGACGGTTTTTAGTCGGGTAAACTGTTTCAAAATAAAACTCAAACCTACAAACTAGTATAGCAAGTAAGTAAGAGGTCGATCCCACAAAGAATCAAGTATTTCTCAGCAATGTGTATTTACCAATTAGTAGAAAGGGGGGTTTTGGTTGATTGAGATTGAAAAGAAAAGAAAATAAAATAAAAACAAATGATGCAATACAATTTAGAGAAGTTTGCTCTACCTACAACTATCCACTTTATTTAGTTGAATAGATATTGTAACTTCCTCTTGTCCTTTTAGGTTTCCTATGAATGCCCTTGTCCCAACCTAATATAGTTACTAGTCCAATCAGTCCTAGAAACCCTTATCAATTGAACAGTCCCTAGAAAAGGATTTAACCCAATTGATAGCTTTAAATTCAGAGATTAACCAAGGTATTTGCAGTCCCTAAAGAGGGATTTAACAACCAACTTCATACCCATCCAATTAGTTCAATCAGCCCTAAAGGGATAAGTTTGCCACTTGGGTTAAGGTTCGCCATCAGGAATCTACAAAACCCTAGCAGTTGAATTGATTCTACCAAGTTGATCAGGCGAGATAGAATAAAGCAATCAAACATTCAATTACAAAGAAGTTGAAACATTCAATATAAGAAATAAGGAACAAGATTTAGAAACTCACAACTCAATCAAAACAAAGCTTCAAATCGTAGATAGAACGAAGAGAGTTTAGCCGCCCATGGCGAACATCGCTCTCAATCTCCCACTAAAATCGTCTTGAATCCTAATATAATGAATGAATGGAAACCTAGGACTAAGCCCTCTCTAAAATTGTCCACCCTCGGCCAAAAGACAATTCGAGATATAATAGGGTTTGGATAGATAAAACGTCGCTGCGCAAAACGCGTCGATGCTAGAACATGCGGCTGCCGCATCCTAATGCGGCGGCCGCTGCATCGGTCTTTTATGAAAAACCTACTTTGAATCAGCTCTCGACGTTAACAGAAAAGTTGTAGCTCTCTGAAAGAGCTTTCCAACGCATAGTCATAATAGTTGATCGGACAATTGAGGCATCCAGAAAGAGCAAAATAAGTTCAACATGTGGCGACAACTTCTGCACACTTGTTCTTCGTTTAGGCTCACTTCTTCTTCTCAGGACCTCTTTAGATCTTCATGTAAGATTACTCGATCAACTAGACATCCTTATCTAATGCTTCATCAACCCATGTCTCCTCCTCGGACATAGCCTATTTTCATAATGTAGTAAAACTATCACAATGTAGTAAAACAAACATGGCGTACGACATGTGCAGGATCATCAATGTATCAAGTCATGTTCAAAACAAAAATTCTTAAACAAAAAAAACAATGGAACAAAAAAAATTGTAATATCTTCAGACAATTACAAGAAGTTGACAAGAAATTACTAACAATTCAAAGCCAAACACAAAATAATCAACAACAAGTCCGAAAGGAGCATGATTTAATTAGAAAAAAGGAATGCTTACTACAATTCCAGAAAAGATACTAGAACCAAAGAGAAAAGACAAAACATATCAAATTGATAGACTCAAACATAGCCTATTTTCATAGGATAGCTACGGGGAAAAAAGGATTAAGAAAAAATACGTTTTGTCACCTCTGTTGAAGAAACTCATATTGTAGAAGAGGAGAACATAAAAGTAGTAATACAAAGAGACTTTGAAAAAAGATTTAAAAGAGAGCCAATACACATTTCGTTACTAGACACTTATCTCCAACTTATCACACCAGCGATCAAAGAAGAAGAAAATAACATAATCATACACCCCCAACAAATGGTAAAATCAAACAAGCATTTTTCAAGCTAGAGAACAAAAAATCCCCTGGCTTAGACGACATAACAGTTGAATTATATAAAACTTATTGGGATATTATAGGGCTGACTATAATTTGTGCAGTCAAGGCCTTTTTCCAATCTGGGAGAATCCTGCACTAGATCAACCACACATTCATTACTCTACTACTGAAGTGTGAGAACCCAACACCAATCACCCATTACAGACCGATTAGCTTATACCCGATAATATATAAAGTCATTTCTAAGATAATCCTAAAAAGACTAAAAAAATGTCATGGGTAAACTTATCCACCCGTTACAAGGAGCATTTGTCTCCAACAGAGCAATTCAGGATAATGTGCTAATAACACAAGAAATCTTCCACTCCTTCAAAACCAGAAAAGAAGCAGAAGGAGGGATTGCCATGAAATTAGAAATGGAAAAGGCTTATGACCGGGTTGACTGTGAATTCACGTATCAAGTTTTGGAAAAATTTGGGTTCCACCAAAATTTTTTCGTTTGGATACAAGAGTGTGTTTCCACCGTATCCTTTTCGTTTCTTGTAATTCGGCCCTACCGACCTTTTCTGGCCATCTAGAGGGCTTCGATAAGGTGAACCAATTTCATCATTTTTGTTTGTTCTCAGTATCGTAGTGTTGACTCAAACAATTGCCTTGGAAACATCAAGCCCACATGATGTCGTCAGCTTCCACTCCGATAGCGGTGGCCCGTGCATTCCTTTAATGCAAAACTCTTTTAAATGATATTCAAGAAAAGTGTCTTTTAGAAAAATTCATAAAATTAGAGGATCTCTTACTATTGGATGATATGTCCTTTGCAGATGCCATAATTATCTTTACAAAAGGAAAACCAATGGCATGACAAAAGATAAAAATAGTTCTGGAAGAATATTGTCAAATATCAGGCTAGAAAGTCAATTACCATAAATCCTTTTTCCAAACAACAATTGGCATAACGAGCTCTCAAATACAAGATTTAAAAAACTGTCTCATCGTAAAAAATGAGAAATCATTAGAAAAATATCTTTGATGTCCCATTATAAATGTAAAAGTCGAAAAATCAACCTTTGAGGATATTGCATGTAGATCGAAAGAACAACTAAGTAAATGGTATTTAAGGCTGTCTCAGTAGGGTCGAGTTGTTCTCATTAGTTCAAATTTATATGTACAGCCGCAATATACAATGCAAAGTTTCATATCTCAACACACAATGAGCTTGATGAGATCAATAGAACCTTAATAAAGACTTACAATATAATCCATTAATTAGTTGGAGCAGAATCTACAAGTCGAAGGCTTATGGGGAACTAGGCATTAGGAAATCAAGAGAAATGAATAAGACATTACAAATGATACTCCTCCGGAAAATATTGGCAGAAAAAAAATAATATTTTGCTCCAGTTAATCACACATAAGTATTTAAAAACATCATCCATTCTAGAATCTTGAAGACTAGAGTCATATGGTCGATGGAAAATAGTAAATCAATTAAATTTTAGGAAGACAAGTGGATTAAAACCGAACCAATCTCCAAAAGAGAGGATTGACCACGAGTCACGACTGTATAATTCAGAGGAAAAAATGAGTGATTTCATTATTGGTGGAAAGTGGTGGATCGAAAAACTTCAAGCTCAACTTCCACAAAGTATTTTTTCTGACATCCTTTCCATCCCTCTTCCTACAAATAAACTAAAAGACAAACTATATTGGTGGTCAGACAGAGAAGGCTAGTTTAATATGGCTAGTGTGTATAAAATGTTGATGACTCGATGCACTGATATAAGGGATGTTAATGCTTGGTTTTGGAAGACTGACGTCCCACCTTAAGTCAAAAACTTCCTTAGAAAATGTGTCAATCTAGATTGCCATCAAAAGAGAGTCATACCCAGCACGGTGTCCCCGACCCACGTATGTACTGTGCAATGCAGAAACAGAAGATGAAATGCGACTATTTCTAGAGTGCCCATTCAATAACATTAGAACACTACTACGCGCCTCAGAACTATGTATGATGAAAACCCTGGTTGCATCATCTAGGGATATCGGACCAATCCTAAAATGGATAGGAAATAGTTTAGAAAATACCACAAAGCAACAACTAGCGTTTAAATGATGGGTTACATGGTATATGAGGAACCATGTCTCTTTTAACCAAGAAGATATACCAACCACACAATAAACAAATCAACTACTTGTCACCCATATGGAAAATTGGAAAAAGGCACATAAGATCACAAACGAATATGAGAACACTATACCAAACTCCATGTACAAATTTGAGACCTTACAAAACATACAAACAAAGTCGATAAAAAGTTGCAAAAACCACATTTCGGGACATTCAAAATGAACTTTGATGGCTCAAACCTCACGAGTAAGGAAAGTTTAATTGGATACATCATCCGGGACTAGGTTGGGAGGCCAATTCAGATCGGTTTTGAGCACATTAGATCCTACACACTGCTTCAGGCAGAAGCACTAGCACTATAAAAAGTTATGGTTTCTCTGAAAAATTTATGTCTACAAAAAGTCCAGGTATAAAGGGATTCCCTAATCATCATAAACTATCTGAAAGGAAAAACTATCTATCCTTGGGAAATAGAGCTCCTTCTAGTAGACATTAAAATTTTCCCCTCCAACATTAAGGGAATCTCGCTCCTCCACGTGCCCCGAAATAGCAACAGAGTGGCGGATAAGATTGCACACTTTTGCCACTCTACACAAAGGGTAAACATTATAAATGAGACAGGTTTTTAACCCGAATTTCAATTATATCTTTTCTCCTATAAATATGATTCATCCCAATTCAGTCCACCCTAACCCAAATCTTTTTGAGTTTTTAGAGCATTCAAGATATTCAAAGCAAAGCAGATGTTCTAATTTTGAGAAGTGAAGGCGAGAATCGAAGGTTTCCTCATCAAATTCAACGAAAATCCAAAGAACTGTCGCACCCAATTCATCGGCGCCCACTGTTACCCAAGCGGTGCCCACCGATCCTACTATAAGTTGTTTCTTTCGAGTTTTCACTCGACGTTCAGTGAGATCACTCCTATTCTTTCAATTTTTATTGTTTTTAATCATGTCTAGCGATGAGCACATGGTCTTGCCGGATAATCTAGATTCGGATGAAATATCATGATGGTATCGCTTAGTCCACTATGGGTACTATACAACAAGATTCTTTGATCCTGATGCTTTACGCACTTTTGATCTTTACGATGATGTGCATGTACTACTAAAAAAAGAGGGTTAGATGGACTCCTTTATAAAGCGACACCTACTTACCCCGATCTAGTCCAAGAATTTTTAGCTACCTTCCCGCTAAATAGAGGGGAGAACCTTTCCTTAAAACTCCACGGTAAGAAGTTTGAGCTCACTTGGGAAGATTGCCAAAAATCCCTTGGTATCACTGTTGAATCACCCCCCTTTTAGAGAGATGATCTTACAAAGCTAGACTCATATCTTACATGGTTGACAATCATAGGGAAGACCACTAGAATAGGATATGGTTGCGGGGATGACAACATTAGCCATCCACCTTGAAGAATGTGTCTAAGAGTCCTTAATGACACTTTATTTAGGGCAGAAGACCCTAGTGTGTTCGACACATGCATTTGGATACAACTTTACCTCTTAACCCTAGAAGAATAGACCATTCCGAATAGGTAGAAATGTTCACATATGCTTTCTTAAGGCCATCAGACACCGACTAGGCCACGGTCATCAACTTTGGTGGACTCATCACCTTATTAGCTAAGTGGCTTCGTGTTGGTTACAATGACCTCTTTCCAGCCGGAGATGGAGAATTCCTAAATTCTCTAACTTACCTACGGAGAATAGGTATCGTGGATGGGTATAGACCACCATTCATTTAGAGGGAGGAAGCAGGACATCGTCTTTACCTCCCTGTGCCACTAATGACGCTTAGGACGGTGGAGGATTTCTATGTCCCATCAGCGCATTCGTCATCCAATACCAATGACGAAGGAGAAAAGCTAGATGATTTCATCACAACCACTCTGGACTCCATCTTGAAAGAGTTGTAGAAATTATCACAAGAGATCAAGACAGATCAATTGGAAACCCGTCAAGCTTGCTCCAACAAACAAAGCTACTGGCAGCTACGAATCTCAAGATGGGCGACATGGTCCAATGGTTAGCAACAGCGCGAGTGCCGGAGTTGCACTCAACTCAAGAAAATGAATTGGTTAGTCACTCATACTCTTCACTTGAGTCTTTTGTTTTCCTTTATTTTCATTTAATTTTTATTTTATTTTATTGTTTTTATTCATTGAGAACAATGAAAAGTTTAAGTGTGGGGGAGAAGGATTTATCTTAAGTCTAGATTTTTAATTTTTTATTTTGCATATTAGAGCATATTTAAGTTGTTTTACAAGAAAATCAAAGAAAAAATGACAAAATACAAAAAATACCAAAAATATCATGCATCTTTTCATTAAATTATCTCATTATTCAAATACCCATCTATCTTAGTTGGTTCTCAAATATTTTATAAAATTTTATTATTTAAGTTCCATAACAAGTTTGGATTAATTAGCCTTTGAAATTTTGTTTTCAAGTGAAGCATAAGTAGACATAATTGAGCATGTATGATCTAAGTTCCTAGGCATGATTGAAATCCAACAAAAAATTGTCCTGGTGAGAATTTTGGCCTTATAGGGATATTATAATTATTCCCTTTCCTTTTGTGGGTGATTTATTCTTCTTATGCATTAATCTCTGAGTATTGGCATACTTATTTATTATTAAGGCCTATTAAAATACACATTCATTACTTATAACTTTCATATGATTAATTCAATCGTTTTAAGCCAAACTGATCCATATCTACCCTATGTTATACCTTTGTTTGAATCCAATTTTGGCCTTAGCCTATTTCTTTTGAAAGTTCCATAAAATGTATAATATCCTTAGCCGATAATGAGCCTCACCCTCCGGAAATTAGGATTAGAGTTGGTTATGGTTATGATTTGGAGAAAAGGAAGAAGCTAGTAGCTTATGCACATTGTCATAAGATTTCAAGAAAGATGTAATGATATATGCTTTATTTCCTCACATTATACTTCATTAGTGGCTCTAAAAAGAAAAGAAAAAGAACAAAAAGAGAAAAAGAAAAAAAAAGAGTATAAAGAGCCTAATTTTTCATGTGAGAGTTGGATAAAATGCGATCATATGGAAGCTTGTTTACGTTTGAGTTGTTTGGTTTATGTTGGCATTATAGGAATCTTAGTTTTTTTGAATTAAAAGCACCATATAACCAAATATACTCCTTGCCCTTATCTTCGTACCAAACCCCATTACAACCCCACCGAATGGAGTCTTCTTTGAAGTCTTCCATTGAGCGAAAGTCCTCTTGATGTTGCTTATTTGTTTTGAAGTATTAGGTGGAGATAATGCCATATAAATTTCAATCCTTAAGATGATTCTTGTGTAATCAATTAAGTTGATAGTTGATCTTAAAGCCTAAACACATGAGAGCGAGTGAAATACATATTCCCTGTGAGGTTGGATGGATAAGCATGCGGGCTACTTGATCACACATATACATGTTAGGACGTTAGTTTACTTTACTATTGTTTACACTTACTCGAGAAGTTGCTTTTTAAGAAAGGCTAATTTTTTAAGGATTATGTTTATGGGATACAATGATTATGTTTCGAAATGATTTTGCTCGAGGACTAGCAAAAGGTAAGTGTGGGGGATTTGATAATGCATGATTTATATAGGCATTCTAAGTCATTATTAAGTCATTTAGGTTGCATTTAGTTAGATTTTTAGCATAAAGTACATTCACTGCCTTAAAAGTTGTAAAGTTTAGAATCTACGTGTTTTATGTCTATTTATGTAGATTCCTAGAAACCAAGCTAAAGGAGAAAGGGAAAAGCTATAATACAAATCCTTATAAACTTCAAGAAAGAAGACGAAAGGAGAAACGAACGAGACAAGACAAGAAGAAGAAGAAATGAAGACATTGTAGAGGCGTCGCCCACGGCTGGGACCGGCGCCTGCCAACTCACAACGCCCACTGAAGGTTCCATGGGAAAGACAAGATCGACGCCCACTGATACCCTTTCGGCGCTCGCCGATGCAGATTCATGAAGATTTTCTCCAGAGCCGAATATGATCCATTGGGCTTTAATTCTACCTTAAGGTTGCCGACTCCTAGGGTTTCCTATGCCTATAAATACAACTCTCCTCAACCACAAACAACACAACTCACACACATTCACTCATAACACTGTCCACTTCTCTCTTTTCCCTTTTCCGATATTTTCGGTAAGCCATGCTCAGCTAAACGTTTTATATAGTTTTGCTTATATTTTATGCATTGGTTAAAGACATATGAGGGTTGTTTGAATAATATTTTATAGTTATTATTTGGTTTATGCATATTTGGTTATTAATTACTCTTGTTATTTATATTTTACGTTGCTTGTTCATCTTAATTGGCCACTAAGATAGGTAAACAACATGCTAAGAGATTATAGATAAATCCGCTATTATAGGCCTTAATCCGACATAGTAGCAAACATATCTTGATGAATATGTTGGGATTCATGAATATGAAAGAGTAATGACAAATAGTTTAGTGTTATTCTTAGCGGATGCGATAGCTGGGTTGACAACTAGGTGACATGTCGAATATGTGAAAATTACATGAACTATGTGCTTATGTAATGACCCAGATTATAAAACCCGGGTTACGTTTAAAGGGAAGAATTATCCCTCTGTCAGATATTACCATCCAAGTACGAGTCTCTTGTTTATCTACTTCAAGTTAATACCCTAGTTAACTCTTAAGGATTTAATGATATAATAATTCAAGAAAAAAAGGGATTTCAAACCCTCAAAACGACCAGTAGAATCCAACATGATTTTTTTGCTTTCGCACTCGTACCTGTCCTATTTCAACTATTCAAAATCACATAAATTGCATAAATAAGTGTAAATCAAAATAAATACATATTTTAAGTAGATAACCAGTTTGGCAAAACCAAGTCTGAAATTGAGGTTGCAAATATGTCATGTCTTCTACGACTCTCGTCCCATGAACAAAACCCGTCCTTAAGCACAGAGCAATCAAAAGTAAAAGGGCATAAAGTTACATGAAACTATATCAACAAGTCAAGGTTGAGCCACGCATGCATGCCTTAAGGCATCACTGAGGCCACATAACATGTATCCTATACCTAAAATAATATGTCTAATGCAGATTAAACACTCAAGCATGCTTAACAGAGTGTACCCCTATATATATACGGATTGACTCCGGTGAAAACCTCAAATTATGGTAAAAACCACGAGGACCACTTTTATAGCTCGGTTCATTTTAAACCCGTGCATTTTTTATTTACACAGTGGCTTTATAGCTCGGTTCATGCTAAAACCCGTGCTAAAAACTCATGTTTTAAAATTAAACAGTAACTTTATAGCTTGGTTCTATTCAGAACCGAATTTAAAAACTATGAATTTATAGCTCGATTCTATCTAGAACCAATCTAAAAAGCTGATAAACCGGGATAAAAAGTTGGTCCTCACGGGTTTTACCGCAATTTTGGTTTTCACTGGAGTGCACCCTTGTGTGTGTGTGTGTAAAAGATAGACCTAAAAATCTATCAACCGAATATAACTAAATATATCAGGTACACGCCCAAGGGAATCTCATATGCCACTATATATGGTGTAACGGGGCTAAACAAAATGTGTATGAAGTACTATCAACATGTTTCCAAGGTCACAAAAGAATTATGATATATTTTCCTAGTAAAGGGAAGTGTAAGTATGTGCTTCATGCAATTGTGTCTCCAAGACATACATCAACAAATATTGCATAACACTATAAGCTCAACATGATAAACATAGACCATAGTACAAAAGAACAAGTATGAAAGATATGTACACTACCAAAACCATATCATAAGAGTGATCATATAAATAATATAGAAAATGCAATAAATCGCATAGTCATATTCTCAAATACTTTATTTCTAAATAGTATTAATAACATATGGCCAGGTGTAAGCATGTGAAGTTATGGTCTAACAACTAACATGATGATACCCAACTAGTAAAAAATAACTATATAACCACACAACTTATATATATGAAGTATGATAAAAAAAAAATGATGTGAATCTAAAAGAGTGATGACTAAACATGGATATATAGAGTATAATGATAGAAATATCCACCAACTAAGAGCCAGATAGAAAAGGAACGGGCCGAACTGCCATGAGTCATGCAATAATAGTAATCAATCAATGTTATAATTAGGGCATAAAAGTAAATTATTATTTCTTTGAAAGTAGAGATCATATAAGGGATACTAGTAGCACACAACATAATAAGAGTGCATATAAGTAGCGTGTAATAATATATATGATAATAACACATAATAAGCCAAAATAATCATGCGAAAACATAATAGGAGTATGAGATATGTGTAAAAGGGAATAATACGACCATGAAACAGTCGTGACTATCTATAGTTACACAAAACATCAGATAATACAAGGGAGCAAAATCATCATAGCTAATCATGTAGAGCACGTAAAACATCAAATAAATCGATCATGGGATAACATCATGCCAAAACATCTCTAATAAGCATATAAGAAAGGAATTTTGTGATCCCTACAAATATTCCATAGGCGTGCCCATAAAATACTTGTATACGTATCACAAAATCATCACAATATTCTTACTAGGTCTTACCAAGTACTTTACAAGTGTCCTTGTAAAATACTTGTGTAGACTCTGTGAAAACATTATCATATAAGCATTTCTAAGCATTTTGATTAACGCAATCATGAAGTCTCATAGTCAAAATATCATGGCTCTCAGATCAACAACATAAATCTTGGTTCTCAAAACCATAAGCTTTTCCATCAACTAGAGTAAGGTTCTCATGCCCGAACTCATAAGCTTCCAACTAACCAGTACGAAAGATCAGCTACAACCATGTAAATTCTCATAATCTCATCTCATGTCCACATCAAACCAAGGGCTAAAAGGCCCCAAACAATTGCCATCATAAGTGGTAAAAGTAGCAAAACAAGTATGCATAAGTCAAACACATCAAGAATGGTAGTAATTGTCCCACCCAAGTCATCAAGTACCATAAATTACAATTGCACAACAAGATCAAAGCATGTTCAAAGAATTACGTCAGATGTCATAATGAGAGAAACTCATACAAACAAATATCATACCAAGTCATCAAGGGTAACACACATGAATCATCAAACTTCTCCCCCAAATTTACCTATCTCTATAATCAAGTGTACGAATTACCCAAACAAGATTTTACAAATGCTCTCTTTGCCCATAAAGACATAATGAGCCCGTGAAAATATATCAAAGTTTCACAATCAAGAAGAACAACACAGAGACAAATACATAATTTCCTTCATGTGAGAGTTCTCTAGAAATTTCTACCCAAAACTCCAACCACCGTGATACAAAATCCTTGGAGTCTTCCATGCCCATCTATAAAATATAAAGCAAAGGATCTCTACCAATCCCAATTCTATATCCATAAGGGATAGGCTATCGCCATGACTACCCGATCATGTCCCGATTCTCACTTTTCAAGGTGGTTATCTTAACTTATTAGTCCGTGTAGAATGTTGTGTATTCTACACCCCAAATCTGAATTCTATACCTTCAACTAATAACTACTATTAGCGGCAAGTACATGTCGATCCCACATAGAATGCGTGCGACTTTAGTTGAGCGTATTAAGCAAGCGAGCGGTTTGTAATGAGATTGAGAATAATAATGAGCAGAAATAAAGTAACAAAATAATAATTGCAAAGTAAATAATATAAGAGAGATATATAGTTTAACTTATATTCACAACATTGGTAGTTCCATGATCATCGAGTTGTTTGGTTATGCTAAGATATCTAGTGTCCGATTGTGCACAGAATTGAATAGCTTCCTGATTTGATCACTATCAATTCCCTAAAATTTTGTATAGGGGTTCAAGAAGCACTATATCCCTAATCACATAAGCATATAATTCATGTAATTCTCTCATATTCTACTTGTCACTTGGTTGTCAATCCAGCTATCGCATCCGCTAAGAATAACACTAAGCTATATGTTATTACTCTTTCATATATATGAATTCCAACATTTTGGACAAGATATGTTTGCTACTATATCAGATTAATGCCCACAATAGAGAATTTATCTATAATCTCTTAGCATGTTGATTATTCATCGTAATGGCTAATTAAGACAAGTAAATGTAACGGCCCGGATATAAATACACGGGTTACGTTTCGAAGGTTGGATACCTTCGTTGTAATTCAGTTACGGGTCGAGGTTTCAAACCTCTAAAGATCAGTATTCAAAGCGGGGATTTCGAACCCCAAGCAATCGAAGTCGCGAAAATTCAATTCAAATGAAAGTAAAGCGGAAGCAAAGTTTAGATACAAGTGCCACGACAGAGCCGGGTCAAAACCAAAACATAGTAGGTGATTGCCATTTTATCAAGTTAGAATATTAGCCGGATTCTTCGGTTCGCCAAGAGATTCCCCGTCACAGAAGCAAGGAGCAAACAAGAGCGGTACCTAACACTATCCACGAAGTCAGGCCCGGTAATCGCCTGCGGGTCCTCTGACCGCGCTGAGGCCACATCACATGCCTATACCTAAATAAAAGATGACTAATGCAGTACAAGATTTAAATCACATAAGCATGCTTTGACAGATTATAATATGCGGAAAAACTGTAAAGGGCCCAAGACAATGCCAAGTGGCATATCCCTCTCCTACCTCTGCACCCCTTCCCGTTAGTGCAGAGACTGGCCAATTCGGTCCTATAGCATAGTAATTTCCTCGTGGTGGTGCACAAACCAGGGCATCATCATATCATATCATATCATCTCATTGCTTGCCCGATGGTGCTGGGCTATCATATCATGCTCATATCGACTCGATAGACTCAGGGCACCCGATGGGGCTGGGCTACCCTATGACCCTAGCAAAGACTCTAGGACTATCACAGATAACGGTCGTTCTGTATTCAAACACACATAGTAAACACATGCTCAGTTCAATGCAATCCTAGCATGATACTACATGGCATGCTTTAATATGCAACACCTACACATCATATGACACATCAGGCAGGAGGTCCAGGTTACAGAGTAAGTCACGTAGGATACTTATCTGAAGATGCAGAACAGCAAGATAACACAAGCAATGGACCAAATGCAAGTCCAAAGCAATCAAAAAGCAGTACACACCTATCATCAAACCATTGCCATAAGCTACCGGACCAACATTCAAACGCACGAAACCCAAGTTCTCAACATACTCAAAACCAACCGATAGTAAAACCATTTTCCAAAACTTTTCCGATATGATCAACATTAACCAAAATCATTCTTCCAATTTCCTTCTCAAAACCAACATCATCAAGCCAAGACAAAATCCCGACATTTGAAATGACACTTTTAATATAACTTCGAGCTCAAGTTCAAATAGTTCAAGTTCCGTCAAATCCCTTCTTTAATATTGAATATTAAAATAATATTTCAAAACTCATTTCCCAAAGTTTTCCAAACTCTTAAATCTCAAGTTAAGTCAACTCATTTTTAAAACAATTCCTCAAATCATACTTGGCCAAATTTCGATATTAAACATTTAAATCCTTATAGTCAATTTCTCAAAATCATAGTATAGAAATAGTTCCGGCATTTCTTACTTAATTAAAAGTCATCATCTTAAAGTCACTTAATAAACATTTATCAATAATACCTCTCAACTACTATTACTTTCAAAACCATTTATAATATATATAATATTTAATAATAACCTCCAAATAATAATAAAATTACCAAAATCAATCCATTTTAATAAACCACATTTATAAATCAAAACACTAAATTACTTAACATTCTAAAACATTTATTAAAGCTCCACATAATATAATAATAACATATATATATCCAATAATACCATTTTAAACAGTTTTACAATATCTACAAATTTTTAGAAAATATATATGTATATATATATATATATATATATATATCCAAAATCAGTAATAATATATAAAAACTCACAACATTTATTATCTACTAACAAGATAAAATACCAACATCACAATAGGTATAACATATATATAACCCAATATCAATTAATAATACTTTTAAAACCATTTTATAATACAATATTTTCAGAAAATATGTTTATCACTGAATCTCAAAATAATAACATAATATAATAATAGTTCAGAATTTAGTTTAACAATCATAATTATTAAATGAGTAAACACACCATAAGATATATAGTAGCTGCAAACTTAACAAAATAACTAAGCAATACAGCCCAAATCAGTCAGCCCAAAAGAAGACCCAATCCGAAAGAAGAAGAAAATGAAACATAGCCCAACCCGGAAGAAGAAGAAAATGAAACACAGCCCAACAACCCACTGAATGGAACCCGGATTCAAGGCCCCAACCCGGTCCAACAACCTAACACAAGGAAAAGAAGGAGACCCGCCCAGCAACCCAGAAGCAAGGATCCGACCCGAAAGGAAGAGAAAAAGAATAGACCCGGATAGGAGCCCAAACCCGGAAAATTAGGCCCAACAAACCCCACTGTTCATCTCCTACCTCAGATTCAAGTTCTGCTCTTGGGCGAAGGACGACGGAAGAGGAGGGAGGAGAAATGTGACCCAGCTGCAATTGACGGGAAGAAGTGTGGCTCGAGCTTAGGAAGAGGTAAGGTATGAGTACGAGCATGATCGAAGGAGGTTTGGATCGAAAACGAGAACGAAAAACGTAACGGAGTCGATGCTGGGCACATCGACGTCGAAGGGAGATGGAGTCGATGTTGCTGCTATTGCTTGGAAACGAAGGAGAAAGGGAGACAGTGCTGCTGCTGCTGGTTGCGACCGATGAGGAGAAGAGTGGAGGTGCTGCTGGAGGTGGGATCGACGAGGAGAGGAGTGGAGGTGCTGGTGGTTTGGTGGCGACTCCGACGGGCTAAACGACGAAGCATTGGTGTGACTTGGGATTCAACAGAAAATAAGGAGATGGTGGTGAGTGGAATCGGTGAAACAGGGCCAAGAAGGGGGAAAAAGATTGGAGAGATGGAGAGGGAAGTGAGGTGGGTTTCCTGTTGTATTTGTGGGTGTTTGCAGACTGCAGAAGAGAGGGAGAGGGTGTTGGTGTGAAAATGGATAGTGAGGACAAGCTGAAATGTGAAATTGCAAGGCATGGAATCTGCTCCTACATGTTTTGAAACGAGAGAGAGAGAGAGAGAGAGAGAGAGAGAGAGAGAGAGAGAGAGAGAGAGAGAGAGAGAGAGAGAGAGAGAGAGAGAGAGAGAGAGGGAGAGAGAGAGAGAAAGGAATAAAAGAAAAGAAAAAGAATTTGAATATGGAAATGGTCCTCACAAAAGAATTCAATTTAGCAGAATAGACTCGGAACCCGCTCGCCCGATTTTAATCCCGCTCACCAAAACGAAATTCCGACACTAGACTATTTAAATCAAATTTTAAATCATTACGGAAATTAATATAATCTTATCGATAATCAAACTCGAAAACAGGATTAAAATCCGCTACAACCCAAATTTTAAATGATGCCGGAATCTACTTCAAAAAGATTAAGAATAAAACTCGTTGCTCGAGGACGAAATTTTCAAATTTTTCCGAATTTCCAATCCTAATCAAACATAATTAATTACCTTTCCAAAATAATAATTTTAAAAATTCCCGGTCTTTACAGTAAACAACTTAACATATAAAGAACAAGAGTAATAAATATCCAAATATGCAAAAACCATAACTATAAAATAGTATTCAAATAAGTCTCACATGTCTCTAACCAATTCATGAAATATGGGCAAAACTATAAAGAAGGTTTAGCCGAACATGGCTTACCAAAATAGCGAAAAAGGGAAAGAGAGAGATGAGTGTGTTGTGAGTTGTGAATGTGTGAATGTATGAATTGGGGGTTGAGGAAAGCTATATTTATGGGCATAGAAGGGGTAGAAATCGAAGAACTTAAGGTAGAAGAAAAGCCCAATGGATAGATTTGCCTCAAGAGAAAATCTTCTAGAATCTTCGTCGTCGGGCGCCGTTAGCCATCGGCGAGCGCCAATCCATTGTAGCTCCGAGGATGCCTCATTTGTGCGCTGAAGTCGACGGCGCCGATTGGTAGCGGTGGGCACCGATCTCAATAGTGACTCTTTTTTCTTCTTCTTGCCTTGTCTTGCTCGTTTCTCCTTTCATCTTCTTCCTTGATCCTTCCTTATGCTTCTTAAGATTCATATCTTACCTTTCCTCTGTCTCCTTTAGCTTAATCCTTAGGAATCTGCATAAATAGGCATAAAATGCAGAGATTCTGAACTTTGTAACTTTCAAGGCAATGATCGTACTCTATGCTAAAAACGTAACTAAATGCAGCCTAAATGACTTAAGAATAACCTATAACACCTATAAGAATCATGCATTATCAAATACCCCACACTTACCTTTTGCTAGTCCTCGAGCAAAATCATTTCAAAACATAATCATTGTATCCCACAAACATAATCCTTCATGAATTAGCCTTCTTTTAAAAAGCAAAATATTAAACAAGTGCCAAGAATGGTAAAGTCGACAAAAGTCCTAGCATGTACATGTGTGATCAAGTAGCCCACATGCTTTATCCATGCAACCTCATAGGGAATATGTGTTTCACTCACTCTCATGTGTTTAGACTTTAAGAATAACTCTCAACTCAATTCTTTATACAAAAATCATCTTAAATATTGGCATTTACATAACATTATCTCCACTCAATACTTCAAAACAAATAAGTAACATCATGAGGGTTTTTACTCAATGGAAGACTTCAAACAAGACTTCATTCGACGGGGTTGTAATGGGGTTTGGTATGAAAGTAAAGACAAGGAGTATATTTGGTTATGTGGTGCTTTCAATTCCGGGAACTAAGACATACTTCCATATAATTCCACCATAGGCAAAACATCTAAAAAATATCACAAGCTTCAAACTTTCTTAACTCATATTTCTATCCAACTCTCACAAATGAAATGACTAAGTCTCTTTATTGGCAAGAAAGTTACCTTATATTGGCTATGCTCCTCGCTAAATATGCATAATATTTTTCAGTATATATTTTATTTTCTTTTTCTTTTCTTTTTCTTTTTTTGATTTTTCTTTTGTTTCCCTTTAGAGCCATCTATGAAGCATAAAATGTGAGGAAATAAAGCACATAACATTACAACTCGTTTTAAAACACTATGACAATAATGCATAAGCTACTAGCTTTTTCTTTTTCTCCAAATCATAAATCCAGCAACAACTCTAATCCTAATTCTCAAAGGGTTAGGCTCATTATCGACTGGGGATAAATTATATTTTTGTGGAGCTTTAAAAAGAAATAGGCTAAGGCTCAAATTGGATTCAAACTGAGGTATAACATAGGGTAGATATGGATAAAATTTGGCTAAGAAAAATTTGCCTCAATCATAGGATACTTATAAGAAATGAACTTGTACTATGGAGGGTCTCAATAATAAATAACTATGTCAATACTCAGAGATTAATATACAAGAAGAGTAAATCGCAGAATAAAAGTAAAGGGAATATATATAGTCCCTATAAGGCTAAAAATTCTCACTAGGACTAGTTTTTGTTGAATTTCAATCATGTCTAGGAACATAGAGCGTACATGCTCAATTATGTCCACTTAATATGTTTCACTTAAAGACCGATTTTTAAGGCTACTTAATCTAAACTAGTTATGGAACTTAAATGATCAATATAAAAGCATTTCAAGGACTAAGATAGATGGGTATTTGAATAAGACAAATTTTAATGCAAATATAAATGATATTTTTGGTATTTTTGACATTTTTTTATTTTTGATTACTTATGCATAATAAAGTGCTGAAAATAAACATGAAATGCATGCAAAATTTTGAAATATGCTCTAAAATGCAAAACTAGACTTAAGATAATCCCTTCTCCCCCACACTTAAAACTTTTCATTGTCCTCAATGAACGAAAACAATAAAAGAAAAATAAAAATAAAATAAAGAAAATAAAAGACTCAAGGGGAGAGTATGGGTGACTAACCAATTCATTGGTCTTGAGGCTCTGGGGCTTAAAGTCCCATTTATCCATTATCAGTGATAGGTTTTTGAATGTCGTGATTTGATGATTGTTAATTGTGCCGAAGGTACTCGAGATGAAAGGTCTTCAAATCATTCTTGACGTCCGAAATTGAAGATTCTAGATCTCTAAGCCTCTTGTAGACGTGCACCACGTGCTTCGATCCCGTCTCAGGGTCTATTGCGGGCTCCATCATGTTGACTTCTTGAGAATTTTCTCCTTGATAATCTAGGAATTCGTCCATGGGACCCTCATCCTCTGCCTGATCATCCATATGCTCGATATCATCTTCTATGTCTACGGGGATAAAGAAATCATGCAAAGTCGGACCATTCGGAATGTTTCTTGGAAGTGATAGGAGATGAGAGTACGTCACCCAACTGAATGGGGAAAATTTTCCATTAATGCAACCCATTCTTCATAAAGATTGTAGGTCCAAGAGGTTGGAGGTCTCGTCAACGGGGTGAGATCTTGGAGTGAGACTTCTGCTTCCATGGCGATTAGTGTGATTAATCCACCAAAACTGATCTGTTGAGGATCCTTGTAAGCCACCACCTTTTGGCCAGCTCGTACGAAGAGTCTTCCCTAGTCCAAAACTTTCTTGATTCTTGAAAGGAGGCAAAATATCCATCCCCAAGAATCTAGAGGGACCATTGTAACATCTTCCCTTCCTAAAAAAGTGATGTCAATGATTAATTGGCAGATCCTTAGTGGGGGATGGGTGATACAACAGTTGGGCTCATCTCCGTTGTATACTCTTTTCTTGATCACTATCGCCCGAGTGTTTGCTGGTCGTGGAAACCTTGTAGCATGTCTCCATTGGGGTGTGGGAGCTGATGACATGCCCAATGTTTGACCTACACTCTCAAGGCTACCCGAATACGACCTCCCTCGCAACTTGAAAGTGACTCAATCATTGCTGTGTAATTTCACTGTTGCAATGAATTCCCTTGTGAGGCTAGGGTAGGTAAAGCTCTTTTTTCTGCATAAATTTTCCAAGACCTCCCTTTTTTTTAGCAATGCCTTCTCCTCTTGGTTGAACTCAAGTTTCCAGGCTCAATCACATCATAATTTACAATCATGACTCTAGAATAGAATTTGAAAGAACAGGGGCGATCTCACCGAGCTTCGAGTGAAAACTCGAAGAAAACAACCTACTGCAGGATCGGCGGCTGCCGTTGCGTGATTGGCGGGCACCGATGATCTGGGTTGTTGTTCCTTCGGTTTGCCTTCAAATTTCGATGAAGAAGCCTTCGATCTCCACCTTCTCTTCCTTAAATCAGACTCTTTAGAATTCTTTGAATTCCTTGGATGCATTGAAAATTCAGAAGATTGTAGGATGGGGCGGATTGAATAGGGATGCAATATATTTATAGGAGAATTTTGATAAAATTTTGAAAGAAAAGATAGAATTAAGATATATATGATAGAATCCTCAAAGAAATAGGAAAATCTGAATGTAAAAAGATAAAATTTTCACTCCCTCATCCAATTCTCGGAGAAAAATCCGAGTTTGGATCGGTGATAATGCATATTGTAGATAGGCCTTATAGATAGGTTTTATTGCATTTAGAGGTAAATATGGCATGTTTATTAGGTGAATTGCATTGTTAGTGTTTTGGTTCTAGAGTGTTGATAATGCATATTTTAGATAGGCATTATAGATATGTCTTATTGCATTTAGGTAGTCATATGGCATATGTTTTGTGTTATTTACATTGTTTTGCATTTGGAGTATTCGAGTTCGGAATCTAAGCTATTTTGTGTTTATTGTGCAGTTTTACATTTCAAGCTTGAGTGGAGGTTTGGAAGACTGAGAAAGGATGATTTTAGAGCATTAGAGAGTCCAAGGGAAGAGCATCAAGGGAGCTATGGAGCATAATGTTGAAGACATAAGAAGAATCGAGCTACTGTAAAAGCGGCGCCCGCCGTTATTTTACCGACGCCCGCCGGTCCTGCGCGATCAGAAGATTCGATTCGTCTAAAGTTCTTGTTATTAGTTTATTACTCCCTTCGTTCGGCAAAACCTTTCGTTTACTATTCACGCACACTTTTTTTTATAATGATAAAAACTATATAAAATTTTTATTTTTTATAAATTTTTTAACAAGTTTGTACTTATTAATAATAACTACGAAATTTTTTAAAAAAATTATTAAAAAACTAGATATTTTATATAGTTTTTATCCCCTAAAAATGCGTGCATAAATAGTAAAGTGACATGTTTTGCCTAACGGAGGGAGTATTACTTTATTTACTCGGGCTTTCCACAACGGTACTTTAGGTTATTTTACAGATCTTTTGATTGGGGTTGAAAAAGTGAGAACAATGAGAACAATGAGAGAGAGAGAGAGACAATTAGGTTTACGTTGACTATGAGTTGCTAAACTCATAGTTTCGCCTGCAATTCGAAGACATAGTTTGATGAATTGTGAGGATTTGATTTCTTATTAGTTATTCTTTGGTTATTTATCATCCTTGTTCTATATTGCTTGATATTTGCACATGTTCTCTCTATGAGTGATCATCTAGATAGAAGCTGCATTTCCACTAGCGATTCCTATCTTTAGATTGGTTTCTTTGTAGTAAGCGGGGAAATTGACTACGTAAGTTTATCGATTACTCTACATGATGGTAAATAATATTACTATTAGGTCAAGTACTTAGGTAAACTAATGCTATTCTTATAATGTTACTTGAGTAAGTGATTGGTCTTGCGGGTGATGTAAAAAAGCCAAGTTAGGCAAACTTTAGGAATATTAATGAAATCAATTCGAGGACCATGAATTCCAAACCATTTTCGAGAGTTGCAGGTGAAGCATTTTCCAATATTATTATCAACCCAAAATTACTATTTCTTTGCATTTTTAGTTTATTTCAATTGCTTACTACAATCTTGTTGCCTTTAGTTTAGAGAATCTTCTTAAGAACTATGAATCGGTCTTCTCTGTGGGATTGACTCCTTACTTCTGTGCTATACTATTCTTTTGTTTATCATTGAGATAGGATATTCTGTATTTGGGGGACCAGGACCAAGGACACAATTACAACTTGTAAAAACAACCCACCAAATGTTGGTTTCGCGTGTTTTTGAGCTGAAATTATAGATTAATATTTCAACACTCGAGAGAGAGGGGCTATGGCTTTGCTAGGGTTGAGAGTGCTGGACTAGAAGCTGAAGGAAGGCTTGTCAAAACAAGGAGACAAGTGGAGAGGAGCTAAGCAGAGGAAGAGAAGAAGAAGAACTGAAGAACGCAACTACTGTTTTAGCGGCGCCCGCCGGTTTTACACCGGCGCCCGCCAATCTGAGCGAACACACGTTTATCCGGATTTCGCTTTTAGGAACATTATGTTTTTTAGGGTTTCTTTTCAGTCGACTTTAAGTATGCTTTGAAGACCTAATTTTCAGTAGTTAAAGATTGAGGAAGAAGGATGGTTTTCCACTTTGGTATGAAGAACTAAACTTATATATTTCAATAGTGATTCAGAAACATGGTTGGATGATTTGTGACACTTAATTTCTATGTTATTATATGGTTGATTCAATATCCTTGTTCTTTTATTGATTGATTGCATGTATTTTCTCTTGATTAGCTACCTTGATGGAATTTGCTCTCTTACTAGGGTTTCATTGTTTCTTGCGAATCGATTGAACCAAAGTAGCAAATGTTAAGAGGAGGAAATCGAGTTAAACAAATATAGAATATAATTGCGAATTGAATCCTAGCCTACGCAAATAATTGCAACACTTCCTCTCGTTGTAGTAGAAGGGTAGTCAGGATCGATCCACAAGGAAGCGTGTCAGCGGGATCCTAGTAGAGCCTGAAAGTCACGTTCAGATATCGACAAGAAGCCTCGATCTCGAGTAGGGTACTCGACGTTGACCTGGGCTGTTGATTCCTACTGCAACAGAAAACCTGAAGAGACAAAAACAAGCAGCCGATATCGATGTCCGTAGCAGACGTCGACCTGGCTCAGAAGACTGCCAGTCGACATATGTACTCGATATCGAGTAAGGCACTCGAAATCGATATCAGACAGAGGCAGGAAGAGGGTGCGTTGACACAGAAAACCATTGACGTAGGGCAAAGCGGTCGATATCGACCTGTTTGGTCGAAATCGAGTGGTTCCTACAGTACTTAGTGCGGGCAAAGAAGGTCGAAGATAAAGAGGATGGTATGCGAAGTGTGGACTGAAAAGAACAGATTTTTATGTGTATAAAGTATAAAGAAAAGCAACTTCTAAGGCTAGGGTTGACCACAATGTTAACCAATAAAATCTATCCTTAGCAAGTAGGATAAATCTTTATTATGTTAAATAAAGAAATAACTAATAAATATCTTACGGTAAGAAAGCAACTACCCTTAAGACATAATCTATCTAATTAAAAGATGAAATTGTGGCCAATTGATAGATCTTGCAATCCGCATCTCGAAAAGCACGTCCAGTCCGCATCGATTTCCCGTTGATATTGACTAGGTAAGTCAATATCGAGGTCTCTGTTTTGTGCCGACAATCTTCACCTTACTCGATCTCTGAAGTGGAGTCGATGTCGACTCTGTCACTCGATCTCAACCAAGTTAGTCTATGTCGAGTGATCTTCAGTGTTTCTTTGTGGTCTGTCTCGACACTCAGTTCTACGTCGAGGTCTTCAGTCGATTTCGACAAGTCATGTCGATTTCGACCTCTTTTCTGCTCTTCTTCGCTTTGAATAACTATCGCAACATAAGGCTTAGGCTAATGTTCTGTCTTCAAGCAGAGATAATGCAGGGTAGGTAAAGAGAGTATAAAAATGGCTTAAAAGATGCCTCCATCATTTAATTCTCATAAACATAAACATATATATGCATTGGCTTTGAATAACTATCGCAACATTTAGAGATGTATAGGAAGAGTAAATACACTCAAGAAAGCAGAGGGATTTTTGATGTTCTCCCTATAGGCCAAAATTCTCACTAGGATAATTTTTGTTGGATTTTTATTTTTAGCCTATGATCATATGTGCTCAATTTCATCACAAGTTCACAATCTACATAAAAACCATTTTAAGGACTTAGGCTAAACCATCCAAATATGCTATAGGATTTACATGATCAAGTCAGCTATTGAGTTCTCATCATAAGACATCTAAGTAGGGTTTAAAAATAAACTTTAAAAATTAAACATGCATTTTTTTGTTCTTTTTGACATTTTCTAATTTTTTTGGATTTTTACATTTTTATAAAACTAACAAAAACAAAATAAACTTTAAACATGAATGCAATGCAAAAGAAAGTCAAGTTGTGACCATAAAAGACATGTTTCATCCCCACCCCATACTTAAAATATATAGTGTCCTCACTGTATTAAAAGAAAAACAAGGGTAGAGAGAGAAACTCATAGAGCAACCTACAGATTTAGGTCGATTTCAAGTCAGGTCAATGCCAGAAGTCGATGTCGAGTCAGGTGGTCGATGTCGACTGCATCTATCTATATCGAGGAAGAAGTTGAAGTCTAGGGTCACCAGGATGTAGTCGAATTCGAGTGGCCTACTCGATATCGAGTATTCTGTTTGTCTCCTGATTGATCGAAATCGAAATCTGGAAGTGGCTCGACCCTAGGCAGTTGATCTCGACTGGCCTAGTCGATTTCGAGTGCCTCTGAAGAAGCTTCTTTTCTTCTTCGTTGTTCCTTTTGCTATGTAACCTAAAATTCTTGTTAGATAATAAAGATAAAGCCACAATATATCAAAGTATCAAAATCCAAAATTTAAATCCTAAAAACCATATAAGCGGAAATTTATAAGTTTTATGCACAAGCTCTAGATTTTTGAGTCGCTAGACTGACTTCTTCTTCAATGCTTCACGATCCTTCAAGGTAGGGACCCTTCAAGCTTTCTCCTTCTCCTGGATCATCTAGGTCCTTTTGATAGTATCCAAGCTCGGCAATCAAGGTTTCATCTTCGTTAGGCTCTTTGTTGAGTGCTTTCCTTCTTTTTCTTGACCTAACTTTAGAAATATGGGCAAACCATGGAGCTTTGACCCTCCCATTAGTTGAATCATCAGTAATGGATAGAGGAGGGTTAGGGATCGTACATGATCTTACCTTTTCGGGCTCGAAATAGCGATCTTCGGGCTGAGGGTCAGTCGATCTCGATAGAGGGTTGTCGATCTCGAGTGCAGAGGTCGATGTCGAGTGGGGGTGGTCGACGTCAACTTCAGGGACCCCATACTTAAGCTCCTGGCAACTCGGTGGATCATCAAGGCCACTCGACATCGAGTCAAGTAGGTCGATAGCAAGCATCTTGGTCGATTTTGACTGACTCCAGTCGATCTCGACTCGCTTTGCAGCTTCCGTCCTCGCCAACGAAAATTTGCGAATCTTCTCCTTTGCAAGTGAGAGGGCAACTTTTTCTAGCCGCTTTGTCTCGCTCATTGTAGGGTTGAAGCAAAATTCAACGACCTCGTTGCCGATTGTGAATGTAAGGGTGCCATTCCTCACATTGATTTTGGCATCCGCTGTTGCTAAGAATGGTCTACCAAGGATGATAGGTACAATTGGATCTTTCGGCATGTCTAACACGATGAAGTCCGTGGGTATGAAGAACTTTCCCACCTTGACAGGGACATCATCCACAACCCCTTTTGGTCTCACGAAGGAGTTGTCTGCCATGTATAGCTTCAAGTCGACGGGCTCCAACGCTCCTACACCCACTTGTTGCCAGATAGATAGGGGCATCAAACTAACACTAGTCCCAAGATCACATAGGGCTTTGAATTAATGCTTACCTACCTTTACCGTTACCGCAAACTTGCCTGGATCGCCGCGCTTCTCAGGGAACTCAATGGAATTGCATTCATCAACGATCTCTAAGATAGACCTCTTCTTGGACAAGATGTCCTTCAGGAACCTCATGTAGGCAGGGATCATATTTAGCACTTCCGTGAGTGGGATGGTGAGATTTAGACCTTGTAGGATCTTCACGAAGCACCTAAACTTGGCGTCCGCTGGATCTTGCAGCACCTTGGAAGGATAGGGAAGTGCTTTAGATGGCTTCGGAGGCGAGGTGGTCGATTTCTTCCTTCTGGACTGGCCGCCATCGACATCAGGGTGGTCGATATCGACATTGGTGGTCGAACTCAGAGGTATCTGAAGTTGTTGATGATTAGCAGAGGAGTCGACATCGAGTAGTGGGTCGATATCGAATGGGGCACTCGATATCGAGTGCCTCTCTGGCTGCGTGGTACACTATGCAGTGGGCTCGACACCGACTGACTTATTGACGTCGACAGGGCCCTCGACATCGACTAGTGTGTCGACATCGACTGCGTCTTAAGCGACTTCTCCTTCGCTCTGTGGCTCATGCAATTGACGTCCACTCCTTAGGTTGATAGTAGCAATGTGTCCGGCTTGTCCCTTTGGATTTTCTTATGGTTGTCCAGGGAACGTGTCGGTCGGCTTTGGAATTTGGGCCACTAGTTGACCCAGTTGGGTCCCAATGGTCTTCTTCCAAGTGTCCATATCCCCCTTGCGGGCATTGAGCCCTTGAAGTTGGTTCTAGATGGTGTTGCTAGATTGTTGACTTGCAGTCTGGTTCCTTCTTAACTCATCAAGGATTAGTTGGACATCATCTCATCGTGGTTCTCTTTCCGGATGGCCTGGAGCTCGGTAAGGTGGAGGATCCCTGGGGTTGTATTGGGGTGTTGATTTCCCCAGTTTGGTACCCCTGGCGATTAGGGTTCCTCATATACCTGACCTCTTGATGAGTCTTCGCTAGATCCACTTGCTCCGTGTGGGGGCAAGCGGTGGTGAGGTGCCTCTCGGATCTGCATTCGGCGCAGGCTTGGTTGACGGAGAGGAATTTGACTTGCTTTTGAAGCCTCTTGAGTTTATTTTGCATTAATTGCGCTTTGACATCGGGATTAATCTCCTTGTATGGCTCATAGAGTGGCATAGATGGGGCAGGCTTTGAGTCGAAGGCCACATGAGTCCCATAGGTATTGTCAAATTCGACCAACCTCTCTATAGTATCCCAAGCTTGTTGCGGTAGGAGCTCGAGATACCCATAGGAGGTGTAGGTGTTAATTCTCTCCTTAGTAGCTACATCCAAGGCGTTGTAGATGATCTCCTGGATGATGTAGGGTGGTTGCCCGTGCGTAGAGCAGGACCTCAGCAGCTCCTTGAATCGCTCCGACAATTGCGCCAGGGTCTCATGTGGCTGTTGTTTGCAAGCCATGATTTTCTGACGTATAACCGCCGTCTTGGATGGTGGGAAGAACTTGTTGAGAAAAGCATCATTGACTTCATCCCACGTGCAGAGCGATCTAGGGGGTAGGCTCTCCAACCATGCTAGTGCTTTCCCTGCGAGAGACCAATGAAAAGCCTTTAGTTTAATGTACTCTAGGCTTTGTCCATCAACAATGTATCACATAAATCGAGGAATAAAGAAACATGCTCTAGAGGACAATCGTTAGGTTTTCCCTCAAATTGACGTCGCCTAATTTCAGTTAAGAAGCTAGGTTTATTCTCAAAATTAAAAAGAGGAATAAGAATGGCCGATTCAGGCATTGAGAGCACAGGGTGCATATATTGCTTGGCATTTTGAGGAAGGGCATTGATTTGGGCTTCAATTTGCCTTCTCGCTTCCTCCTCCCTGTCAGCACGCTCTCGTTGTGCTACGTCTCTAGTTGTGAAATCCTCGACTTGCTTCCTTAGATGCTTAATATGCTGAGCCTGGGTCTCATTGTCAGCCATGATTCTTTGAACTTGAGCATTAGATGGAGATAGCATTCAGGGTTGTCTAGTCATTCGAATTCAGGCGTGCGATCAGTGCGTCGCATACACCTATGAAGCAAAACTTAAAAAGAAATGTGAGATACCTTACTAGGGCGCGATTGATCGCTTCCCCGACAACGGTGCTAATTTGCTAAGAGGAGGAAATCGAGTTAAAAAATATAGAATATAATTGCAAATCGAATCCTAGCCTACGCAAATAATTACAAGACTTCCTCCCGCTGTAGTAGAAGGGTAGTCAGGTTCGATCCACAAGAAAGCGTGTCAGCGGGATCATAGTAGAGCCTGAAGTCACATTCAGATGTCGACCAGAAGCCTCGATCTCGAGTAGGGTACTCGACGTCGACTTGGGCTGTCGATTCCTACTGCAAAAGAAAACCTGCAGAGATAAAAACAAGTAGTCGATATCGACTAGGGTGGTCGATATCGATGTGAGTAGCAGACGTCGATCTGGCTCAGAAGACTACTAGTCGACACAAGGTACTCGATACCGAGTAAGGCACTCGAAATAGATCTCGGACAGAGGCAGGAATAGGGTGCGTCGACACAGAAAATCGTCGACATAGGGGAAAGCGGTCAATATCGACCTGTTTGGTCGAAATCGAGTGGTTCCTGCAGTAGTTAGCGTCGGCAAAGAAGGTCGAAGATAAAGAGGATGGTATGTGAAGTGTGGACAGAAAAGAACATATTTTTATGTGAATAAAGTATAAAGAAAGGCAACTTCTAAGGCTAGGGTTTACCACAACGTTAACGAATGCATGCAATAAGGTAAATAAGACGGACAATTGCGCTATCTCACCCGTGGGACAAGCTGTTGCCGTACACCAATGATTAGGAATACTCTTGCAAATAAACCTAATTGTCTCTACTAATTTTATGTTTATAACCCAAGTTGTTAACATGAGTCCCTTTTTTTGCGATAAGGACTAAACATAAAATCGTAGGAGATGATATAGACACAACAATATCAACATCAAGTACTTACCTAAAACACACATGGTTAACGTCGGGCTCACCCCGACCCTAGAAGCTTTGGGGAACTACTCACACTTCATCGCAACAAACATCATTGATTGAAAGAAGAAAACTTGCATTAATAACTCTCAAAACCTTACAATCCAATGTTGGCTTTCGCAAACGTCAAACCCTAAAGCTTCTCTCTACTCTAACTCTATTGATTGTTGTGTGATTGAATGAAGAATGGAATGAATAAAAAACCAGCCCCTAGGGCTTTATTTATAGCCTACTAATCCTTGCTAGCCAAGGAAAGTATTTCTAATCTTCTATCCAAAATCTATCCTTAACAAGTAGGATAAATCTTTATTATGGTAAATATAGAAATAGCTAATAAATATCTTAGGGTAAAAAAGCAACTACCCTTAAGACATAATCTATCTAATTAAAAGATAAAATCGTGGCCAATTGATAGATCTTGCAATCAGCATCTTGAAAAGTGCATCCGTTCCGCGTCGATTTCCAATCGATATCGACCTGGTAAGTCGATATCGACGTCTTTGTATTGTGCCGACAATCTTCACCTCACTCGATCTCTGAAGTGGAGTCGATGTCGACTCTGTCACTCGATCTCACCAAGTTAGTCTATGTCGAGTGATCTTTAGTGGTTCTTTGTGGTATGTCTCAACGCTCACTTCTACGTCGAGGTTTTCAGTCGATTTTGACCTCTTTTCTTCTCTTCATGGCTTCTTCGTTTCGACTCCGATTCTGCTCCAATTCCTACATATTTGGATCAAAACTTGTGTGGACTCTATTTCTTGCACGTTAGCTCATTCTACACAAATTTACCTTATTTTTCAACCTTTACTTTAGGAATTGAATGGAATATGAAGTCAAAATATGCAAATAAAATGACTCTAAATATGTACATCAGCAAACACAACCAATTGATCTCGTGAAAGCATCAATTGGGTGTGTGGGATATTGACAATTTGGCCAAGATCTATCCTTGGGTGGTTTGAAGTATTAGAGCTGATCTTCTACTTCTAATTGTTTGAGAGGATTGATATTGTCTAATTGCCAAAGGCTTCTAGATGTGAACCCTAGTTTGATTATTCTATTAAGAATAACTAGAATTGAGTCAAAGATGAATAATCTAACCATTTTTTGACGAATTGGAGGTGGAACTACTTCTTTATTATCAATTTCAACCAATTCAGCATTACTCCGTTTACTCTGTCTGTTTAGTTAAATTTCAATTACACTTGATTTCATCCCTTTTTTTAGCAATTTGAGTATATGGCAAAGGTATTCTCCATGAGGATCGACACTTGGAGTTACCGCTTCTACAAAGCTATAGGTTTGGGGTTATTACATACTTTTGGTAAGGTAAAGCACACGATACTTTATACTTTGTCAAATTTTTGCGTCGTTACCGGGGATGTAATACTTTATTTTCTTTGTTACTCTTATTGCTATCTAGAATGTGATTCGCCGTGTGTGGATCGAGTTTTGTTACTAGTAGTTCTCTTTGTTAAGTTCTTTTTGGGACTAAGCAAAGATGAATGAGGTCAATGATCCTCCTCTCAAAAGGACATTGAGAGATTTGAAGGAACCTAATCTCAATTTGCAAACTCTTGTAATTATACTTCCTGAACTCTGAAGGCTCCAAGTTCAGATACAAACCTGAGTTAATTGGAGCTCTTCCAGTCTTCCGTGGGATGGATAGAGACGAGCCAAATAAGCATGTCACAAAATTTATTAGTGTATGTTACATAATCAGACCACAAGGATTTACTGATGATTAACTTATACTGAGAGGGTTTCTGTTCACCCTGAAAGACATAGTAAGCGATGGCTTCATTACTTGCCTGTAGAAAGCATCACAACCTGGTTAGGTTTGAAGAAGGCTTTTTTGCATAAATATTTCCCTCCTTCACGCTTGAGTAAACTGAAGAAGCAACTAACAAGCATAAAGCAATTCCCCAAGGAGAGTCTCTATGATTACATTGAGAGATTCAGGAAACTCAAGGCAAGTTGCCCGTAGCATGGTATACCTGAAGAAGATTTGATTCTCTATCTCGATGAGGGGCTACTTGACAATGACTGCATTGTCATTGATGTTACTAGTGGAGGAGATATTCTAGAAAAGACGCTTGAAGAAGTCATGCAAATCTTGATGGATTGGCAAACTCGGCTCAGTAGTATAAGAAATTTCAAGGAATTGAATAAATGGACAATCCAACTGATTCTAAGAGAGGTTGTGAAAAAAAGGTTGCTCTACTGGCAGAGATTGTGATGACTATGGCCACCCAAATGGTGAAATCACAAGCCAAAGATGAATGAGAAGTTGTTGAGAAGTCAACTCATGGGAGAAGCATCATCACCAAACCAGTTCAAGGTGCTTCTAATGGTGATAAAAATTTGAAAGATTTAATGGAAATGGAGAAAGCTCAAGGAAAGTTATTCTATCAAACGTCGCAAGAATTACAAGAACTAAAATTGAAGGATGCAAGAAAGGACTTTCTAGAGAATTCCCCTGAAGAAGGTGCTAAGGCAATGATTCTTATAGGAGGAAAAGAGGTCAAAATTCCCACAAAAGCCATTGAAGAAAGGCCTAAGGAATCCAAGGACGTGGAGAAGAATGAACAAAGTATCTCGGACACTGAATCAATGTTAACCGGCGCCTGCCGCTCTGATCGGCGCCCCTCGCCCATACCGTTGACAGAAAATTCACCACGGGATGCTGACAGCACTTGTCTACCACCTCCTATTCCAACTTTAATGCAAAAATCCTTCCATAATAAGTGGATCCCCAATGGTGATGAGCCTGAGTAACCATTCCCCGATACATTGAAGGAACACAAGAAGTGGGAGAGCGAGAAAGAACTCTTCGACACTTTCGCAAAGTGTGAGGTAAATATCCCTCTTCTCAATTTAAATAAATTTGTTCCTCGCTATGCTAAATTTTTGAAGGAGCTATGCACAAAAAAGAGAAGACAACGAGAAAAGGGGACATGAAAATTGAGTCAAGAAGTATAAGTTTCTTTGATGTTTCAAAGGTGATTGACTAAAAAATGCGGAGACCTAGGTATATTCACTATCCCTAGCACGATAGGTGATAAAATAACTTGAGTATGCTACACTTGATCTTGGTGCATCTATTAATGTTATATCCTATTATTTTTCTGAGTATTTGGGTTTGGGACCATTGAATGAAAGTAGAGTGATTGTCCACCTTGCAGACCGACCTCAACTCCACCCTAAGGGGATAGTTGAAGATGTATTGATCATGGTAGGTGAACTAATTTTCCGCAATCGCGTGCCTTTCGAGCACGGATGTGCACACATGCCTCTAAGGAGCATAAAATATAGCAATTGCATGCCTTTCGAGTACGAATGTGCACACAAGCCTCCAAGGAAAATAAAATTTAGCAATCGCATACCTTTCAAGCATGGATGTGCACACAAGCCTCTAAGGAGAATAAAATTTAGCAATCACGTTCCTTTCGAGCACGGATGTGCACACAAACCTCTAAGAAAAATAAAATTTAGCAATCGCGTGCCTTTCGAGCACAGATATGCACACTAGCCTCTAAGGAGAATGAAATTTAGCGATCGCATGCCTTTCAAGCACATATGTGCACACAACCATCCTTTACAAAAGGATAGACTAGGGTGACCAAATCTTAATAATATAAATAAAACCCTAACTAGATAAATCATAAAATATGATAATTAAGAAAGCCTAAGGATAGACTCTCATAACCATCTTATTTGACCTAACTAAGTAATAGTAAAAATAAGGCATTCCACAAATAGCTCCAACTAACATAGGAGTTACTAAATATTGAAAGAACTAATAATAATAATAATAATAATTAAAATATCTTTGACCTAATCATCGACCTCTTCAATGTCTTCTTCTCTTCAAGCCATGGTGGCGCCTTCTTCTTGTGCTTGAGGATGACACTCTCTTCTTCTAATAGCCCTCGAATCGATCGTGATAGCTCGCCTGGGTCTAGGTCATTGTTCGACCCACAGAAGACCATCTTGATCCGCATGATTCTCCCCCTCTTAGCTTTGATTCGTCCTCGAATCGAGTCGTCGAGGAGCAGGGGGACAGCAGCAAGAATGAAGCATGACGTCGGAGGACAAGCAAGAATATCCGACAAAATCATAGGAGGTACCACCACCTAAAAAACAAAAGCATGCACCATTAAGTCCAAAAAATCAAAAGAAGCAAAAGTAAGAGCAGTATGGGGCACATCAAGGACATTCCCAGAAGGTACAATAGCTAACTCCATAGAAACAACCTCGACATCCTCTTCGGTGTAACTGGACAAAGTCAACACATCCATCGCAACACTGCATTCCACTTGCAGAACTGATTCGGAGACATTTCCAGGGAATTCTTGCAGCGTATGACCCACTGTTGGAAAGCTCGTCGAGTCAGGTTCGCAACAAGACTGAGTTCACTCAATTCCGAGGTCGGAGTCAACAGGAATCTGCGAAACAAATTCGGCGGGCTGTGCTGAATTCTAGGCAACGCTTGCAACACGAGGCTCCTTAGGCTCAATTACCTCATCGTCGGTTGAGGCAACTATAACCACTGGGGCAGAGATGAAGGCCGAAGCAAAAGCTTGATGAAAGCCCTTCATGAACATGACCCTAGATTCGTCGAACATGGCAGAAAGGTCGACTTGAAGTTATTGTCGACGTCTCTCCTCTTCGATCTCCGCTTGCCGTTGAAGCCAAAGTTGGCGTCTTTTGACTTCGCATTGACGTTCTAGTTGTTGTAGTTGTTGTTGCAAAGCTCTTCTCTGCAACTCTCGTTGGCGTCGTTGTTGTTTAGCACGTTCTAAAACAAAGAACTCATCCAATGGATTGGGATCATCATCCCAATCGCCCCAAATCTCCCAAGCCATCAAATCAAAACATTAACAAAAAAAACAAGAATATCAAGGAAGATGCAGTAACCCGAAACTGATACCACTTGATATGTTGCTATTCCCGATCCTTCGCATGTGGGCTTCCAATCAAGAATAACGACTTGTTGATGGCCCGATCTTGCAATAAATCCTTGATTTATCTTGAGTTGGCACATTTCTAAGGTAATATGAGTGAATGAATTGAAGGCGACGGAAAACGATGCAATCATACCACAACACAAGCAAAGGACAAAGTGACAGAAGAGCAAGCCGTGGCAGGGCAGTGACTTGGAGGCGGCGGGAAGGCAGCAACTAAGCGGCGGGGAGGCAGTGGCCACTGCCTATAGGGGGCGGTTGCCACCTGGCTGGGTGTGAAGAGCAGCGACGACGTTCCTTCTCCTTGCGACGGTGGCGTATAGGGTTTATTTGTGACGATTTTCTGCAGGAATTATTCTTGTGGTTTAGGTTGTGTTTAGGATTAGGGTTTCGAATTCTCAATTGATGAATGAACGAAATTGATAACAAGAAAGCAAAGGTTTTGGATTGGTAATCGAAGAACCCTTTAGGCAAAGGGTTTCTTCAATTCTATTTCCAATCTCAGTTTTATTGAATGATAAAGAACGTTTAAATAGAAATCCTAATCTCTAGAAACCTTAATATCTTCTAGGGTTGGTCAGTCATCCTTTACAAAAGGATAGACTTGGGTGACCTAATCATAATAATATAAATAAAATCCTAACTAGATAAATCATAAAATATGATAATTAAGAAAGCCTAAGGATAGACTCTCCTAACCATCTTATTTGACTTAACTAAGTAATACTAAAAATAAGGCATTCTATAAATAGCTCCAACTAACATAGGAGTTACTAAATATGGAAAGAACTAATAATAATAATAATAATAATAATAATAATAATAATAATAATAATAATAATAATAATAATAATAATAATAATAATAATAATATCTTTGGCCTAATCGTCGGCCTCTTCAATGTCTTCTTCTCTTCAAGCAATGGTGGTGCCTTCTTCTTGCGCTTGAGGACGACACTCTCTTCTCCTAATAGCCCTCAAATCGATCGTGATAGCTCGCCTGGATCTAGGTTATTGTTCGACCCACAAAAGGCCATCTTGATCCGCATCATTTACTAGAAAATCTCTCAACAATATCCCCACTCAAAGAAGCAGATATAAGTCCATCGTGACCTTTTCTCAAAGAACAAAATTGGAAAAGATGATCTAACAATGTTTGTTTATGAATGGCTACACATCCCATCACATACGCAGCCAAGAACATCCAAACATTAAAAGCCAATTGAGCGGGACAAACTTGTATTCTCCTCAAGAAATCAATATAAAGAGGACACAAAGGGAAACAAAATCCCTGAATAAAACTTTTTAGATGAACCACCACATGGTTCGTGTACGCGTTTAGACATCCTCCCTTCGCAGAAGCTAACCCTAACTCAACACCAGCTGGCCAAGGAAAAATAAGGGCTATCATCTCAAGATGCTTCAGCTCCAGCACCGATTCCTCCCCTTTAGTTTCCGCGATGACAGGAGACACCCTTTCCTTGAAAATTGGAGAAATAGTTGGAGAAGGGGGTGGAACATAATTCGTGCAAAAACTACAACTCACTATTGCTTCGGGTCCGTAGGGAGGCAATCTGAAATCTCCAGGAAATACATAAACTTTTGTTGTTGTTGTGTTGAAGAAGTTGGCACTCCTTTACTTCTTGAGCTGCTCGCGGAATCCGTCATGTGATAATAGTTTGGGTCATCCTTGGAGAGGGGATGCTTGATAGACCCAGTCAAAGATTTCATCCCCAATCTCTTAGAAACAGAAGAAGCTTCTCTCCCTTTCCCGCGAGGTTTATCAACTAATTGAGGAGAACGTTCGGACGACAATGTTTCATCTGAATCGGCCCTCATTGTAGACCTCTCTATCTGAGAACAACTAGCTTCATTCTCCATAAGCTCCGCGCTCCTATTTTGACTATCACTCACTGAAGACATAGCGATACCCAAAAAAAAATCTCACTAGAAAAACCCTGAAAGTACGCGAAGAGGAAAATTAACAAGGGAGAACACAATCTCCGAAATACCGCGATCATACAGAAAAGGCGCCAAAAAGTCCCCACAGGTGTAAAAACCAAATACTCCATCCGTTAATTAAAACTTGACGTTTTACTATTCATGCACGCTTTTTGAGGTGTTAAAAACTATATAAAATATTAACTTTTTTAACATATTTTTTAAATACTTTCATACTTGTTACTATTAATTATGAATTTATAAAAACAAATTTTAAAAAATGTTAATATTTCATATAGTTTTTATCATTATAAAAAAGCGTGCATGAATAGTAAACGATAAGTTTTAATTAACAGAGGGAGTATATTTTAGATATCATATTATTATTATTTTAATTAAAATGTTATTATCTATTTCAATTTGTAAAAATGGGAGAAAAATCGTCCTCGAGCACGGGTTCAATTTTAAAATCCTTCCGGCATCAATTTAAATTTAGGATTTTGACGGGATTTGATTTTAGACTTCGAGTTCGAGTATTAATAAAATTAAATAAGCTCCGAGTATCGAAAAATTTATTTAATTCCGTTATCTTGAGATTTGTAATTGAAATTTATTTAAATTTGATTTGGTCGGCATTCGATCGGGCGAGCGGGTTTCGAGTTTATTCCGCTATTTTGAATTCGTTCGTTGGGGACCAATTTATTTTATTTCTTTTCCTTTTATTTTTCTCTCTCTCTTTCTCTCTCTCTCTCCCTCTCCAGGCTGTTGCAGCCTCCCTGCCTTGCCTCATCTAGCTCATTTTTTTTGTCTTCTTCCCTGACACAGCTCAATCCCATAAGATACACACAATCGCCTCCTGCCTCATCTCAACATTCATCCACAATCGCACAGAAGAAACCCTAAACTCCCTCCTCTCCTCGGCTCTTTTTTTTCACACAAAACCGTCACCCAAGAACCCCATCGGAGCCCTGTTTCGCGGTCGGAATTGCCAGCAACCGTCGAGCAACTAAACATCAGCCCACCTCCTTCCTCCTTCTGTCATAAGTAGCAGCAGCAGTTCCCTGATGGCCGAGCACAAGCCTGAGCCGCCCAGAATCGCGCCGGAGCTACCGCCGTGCCACCCTCTTCCTCCTTCTTCCCCTGTTTTTCGTCCTAACTCATGGTGAGTTCCTCTCCTCCACCTTTCTCCCTAAATGGTCAAAAGCTCCGCCTTTGACCCCATTTCTCCCCCCAGGCTGATTCCAGTGTTAACCAATCTCCAGTGGGTCCAAATCGAGCCCGACGACCACGTTTCCGCTGCGCACACAAACTCTCTCGATGAGCCTCTTTCCTATCTCCTCTCTTTCCGCGTTTGACTTCCTTTGGGTGAGTGATGGTCGGGGGGAGGTGTGTTGATGGGGTGGGGCGAGCGTCGGGTCGAGACCAGTCGTCGGCGAGTCTGGTTTTCTCCTTCTTCTCCTTCCTCCGATGGATGCTCTGTGCTGAGCTCTAGGTAGGAGACAGGTAGCAAATTTCGAGCCCGGGTAGTTGGCCTATCATGTGGGCCGGGTCAAACATCTGTCGGGTTACCATTTTCCTCTTCCGGGTCAGCCTTCCTTCCCTTCTTAGTTTCTGTTGGGTGGGTTGGGCTCCTTATCTGGATATGGGAACTGGATTTGGGTCGGGTTCTTCTTTCCTTTTGGGCTGGGTTTGATAAACGGGTTGGGCCGGATTTTAAATTCTGAATTGGCTTATTATATGGGTTATATATATATATAGGTATTGTTGTGTTTTAATTTTCATTGGTATATGTTATATGTTATGTTATATATATATACATATATATATATGTGTATATATATTTATGTGTTATATCAATTGTTATTTTGGATATCGGGAAAATATATATATATATATATATATATATATATATATATATATATATATATTCTGAGATTTTAATATATTTAAAAAGGTTTTAAAAGTGATATTAATTGATATGGAGTTATAAATATATTTATGGATTGTTTTGAGATTATATGGATAGTAAGTGTAAATTATTTGAATATTATTATAGTGTTGGAATTTGGTTATAATTATAATTTCTGTAAGTAATCGTTATATATTGTTTATTTGTTTAAAATAGTATTAATTGGATTTTTTTTACTTATGATGCTTTTTATGAGGATTTAAATATGTGGGTTAGGAGTTTTAAAGTGAATTGTTGGTTTTGAATTATAATAATGATTTGTGATCATAGGTTATTTTGATGATTTAATATTGGAATTTATTTATAATGTTTTTTAAATAAGAAGCATGCCGGAATGATTTCTATAATATTATTTTGGGAAATTGGTTTTAAGGCCCAAGTGTTTAATGTCGGGATTTGGATAAACGATTTTAAAAGGATTGTTTGATTTCTAAGTTGAGTTCTTTGAGAGATTGTTTTGGAAATGATGAGATGATGAGATGAGATGAACATGAAATGAGATATGGATTGGAATGAGATAAGATGGAATAATCTGAAATAAGATATGAGAAGAGATGTATGATAGTTAGGGGCGCCTTGTGTGAATTAGATAGACTTATGCATTTATATGTTATTAGGTGATTGTGACATGTTGGACATTGCTTGCTATTGGTGACTCGTTACATGGATTCTCCTTCTGCCTTGTTCTCTTCTGTTCGACTTATTCAGGTAAGTTCCTTTATGGGCTTACTCGGATTCGAAAGAGATTACCTGCTTGTGAATATATGACATACTAGGTGTTGCATAAGCATTAAAGCATGCCATGTAGTATCATTCTAGGATTGCACTTGTGATTGAGCATTCTATTTCTTTATGCATATGAAACAGAACGGCCGTTATCTGTGATAGTCCTAGAGTCTCTTTTAGGGTCATAGGGTAGCCCAGCCCCATCGGGTGCCCTGAGTCTATCGAGTCGATATGAGCATGATATGATAGCCCAGCACCATCGGGCAAGATATGAGATGATATGATATGATATGATATGATATGATGATACCGTGGGTAAGTGCACCACCATGAGGATATTGCTATGCTATAGCACCGAACTGGCCAGTCTCTACACTAACGGGAAGGGGTGTAGAGGTAGGAGAGGGACATGCCACTTGGCATTCTTTGGGCACCTTTACAGTTCTTTCTCGCATATTGTAAATTACGATCATGTTAGTGTGATTTAATTTCCGCATCTGCATCATCTTTATATTAGCGTATGTGTATATTTGCTTGCGGGATAGGGTGTATTGGGGCCTCGGTCTGATCCCGCTCGCACCAATTGTTTTTAGGTTTGAGTGCTCCCTGTCTCTATGGCGTGGGAAAGTTCTCGGGCGATTGCAAAGAAACCTGTTTGACCCTGCTAATTTGGCTATACGACTTTAGAATTTATGTTTGGTTTTGACCCGGCTCTGCCGTGGCTTTTGTATATAAATCGTACTTCCGCGTTACTTTCGTTTAAATTGAATTTCTGAGACTCGACTGATTAGAGGTTTGAAACCTCGACCCGTACCTGAATTGCAACATCCGAACGAAGGTATCCGACCTTCGAAACGTATCCCGGATATTTATATCTGGGCCGTTACAAAGTTGGTATCAAAGCCAGGTTGTGCAATTCGGGTAAGCAAGGGTCGAGTGTATGTTTTGGAAAACCGCCCATGGATTTCAAAAGATTTGAAAGCGTTTTAAAGGGGCAAAATGAACTTAATATGTCTAACTCAATTGGACTAAATATGAAGTTGGCTTATGATAAAAGAGGAGAACCAACTAAAAGGGGATCGAGAGGGTAGTGTCGGCGATAGACCATCCCTATTGGATGTAGTCGGAAATGGGTAGGCGAAATATTAGCTTGTTCTTTACAGATGGGTCGGGAAGATTCCAATGAGGTCGTTATAATTGCCATTAACTGATTCTATGTCGAGTGCTTGATATGTTAAAGATTTGATTGGTATGACCTAATTATTGAATGAATATTGGACGATCTGTGAGAACGGGATAACGGGAGTACCCTTCTTCTTCTTATATGGTTAAGCTCAGCTTTTGTGGAACCGCCCCTTCCCTTATGAACTCTTTTGATAGTTCAATCGAGTCCTCCCTTCGAATATCGGTCTCCTCCACGGGAAAGCGGGTTGGTGGACTAATTGTGTCGGAAATCATGTATGGATGTGAAGGTTGTTTGAGTGAGTAATGGAAGGTCGTTCTTGATGTCCCTTTGAGTAAAAAGTAAGTGTTCCAAGGTTGTCTTTCTTGATTCTTATGAAGATCGACCGGTGTCATCTTGCCATAAAAAGTCGTATCCGAGTCTCACGGGAAAGACGGGTGACGAGTCAGTTAGGAAGAGTCGATGTTCCCCCTTATGGATCTCTGTCGGGTTATCTTGATTGCTCTGTCCATGATTGTGTGATTCTATATTCACTACTCCTTGACCTACAGTTTGATCATTAATTTGAAACTGTGCCTACATGTTTGATGTTCATGATGACTATTGTGAGAGTCCGAGTTACATATGTTATGCCCTATCATCCCAACATTACCTACTTAGTATATTGCATTGTCATACAAAGGCACGAATATATATGTCATATGCTAGAAAGTTGTATAATTGACGCCCTCTCTGTGGATAGGTTCATGATAGTGTGATCGTTCAGTTCTAGTATCATGATAGGGTAAGTCCCTTACTTGATGGATACGAGTTATAATTTGATGTCAACATGCCTTATATGCTATGAAATTCTCAGTGCATATTATGATGATGACCTTAATGTGAATTCGTGGTTGTATGACGTTCTGTACCCATGCTTGTCCCATTGCTTGGGTCCCGTGTTATACCTTTCTATATCTCATGATTATAAGTTGTTATCGTATGTCTACTGGGCCTATTGATCGTTGATTGATTAGAAACATGAACCACATGATATGAGTCTATATGATTGTTGCTTCTCTTGGATTAGGTCCATGATAGTGTGATCGACTCTTCTTTATATGAATGCCTCATGAGAGGTGCTCCTTAGCATGCTCGTCGATGATGCCTCGATGCTTATCGTTCATCTTGTGACAAGAATCTATAGCATGCTCGTCTAATTTGTCTTCCTTAAATTAACTATTGTTGATTGTGCTAAAGCGAGAATATGTTAGTGTAAAAGAGTCTTGATAAATACATATTTTATCCCAGTATGCAGAAATTTGAACCCATGACCCCATATCCTCGTCATATTGCCCGTTACTTGGACTTGCTTTATACATCGTTATGTTCCTCTCATGTTACTCTATCGTTGGAATAGTAGTGATTGAATTCTTGCATATTGTCATGTTAATCAACTAAATACATGTATGTATCACATGTCATGCTGAGCCATTAGTATCATGCAGGACCCTTGGTTGTGACCTGTGCGAATTTATACCTTACCTACATTATTGCCGATTCTCTCTTGAACTAGGTCTTTGATAGTGTGGTTCTCCACCTTTCTACCCTCGTAAATGTTTTACTATCCGATTAGATTGATGTTAAATTCGATGATCGACTTGCTTTCCGTGAGGGTTGATCCTAGTATGCTTACATGTTATTGCCCGACGCTATTTCTCTATTACTCTATGATATCCTCTCGCACTTGCTTGAACGTATGACTTGACACCTCGCATGATCACACACCACCCTATATCATGATTTTGCATGTGCGTGATGTACTTGTTCTATGATGCACTTTTGTTCGATGTGTGCTATTAGATCATGTAAGACTTATGGTTTCCAATATGACCCGCTAAATGATCACGTGTTGTACTTGTTCTATGATGTCATAACTATTGTACCATATACGTACTCTATGATGGTTCGTTCTTAGCATGATTATAATCTAGCACCCATGATGTCCTTCTTGTTACTTTTGATGATGCCTCATGTTTCGTGAATAATATGTTGAACTCCTCTTAATGACTCTTGACTATGCTTGTACCACCTCATGTATCGCTAGTATCATATAGGACCCATGCTCTCTAAATGTATCTCGTCATATAATTACGTGTCATGCTTGACCTAGTATATGATCATTGTGTCAGATGAGGTAGTTACTATGTTGCCCTTATATGATCTTGTATGATGCATACACCAAACTCGTGCACTGTTTATATATGTGATACTTACTATGCTGCTCTTATGTGTTCTCGTAAGATGCTTCACCTGTTTGTGACGACATACCTTGCCATTATATATTGGACTCATTTGTTGATGTGTGTACCATGCTTTCACATTGTTCATATGCATGATGCTCGTTATCTTCACTAAATTCCGCATGACTTCGAATCATATATGATCATTGCTGGTTCTGTCTATCTTGCTTGAAGTTGCTAGGCATATCTGTTCCATGGAATACTAGAATGTTAGCTTGTTTCACAAACATCAGCGTAGGACTTGATTGTGTCTTTGATATGAATACGAATGTTGCCCCGAGATAGGTACATGTTAGTGTGGATTGATGTGATTGATGTGCTCCATAATGAATTCGTGTGTGTTTGTCAAAATTGTAACCTAATAGACTTTCTTAAGGGCATCGTTACTATTCCCGGGTAAGAGTCTTGTCTCTAGTCGCGTCATCTTTATCCTTGGTCCATTTTGTCTCCGAAAGAAACGTCGAGTTGTCCGCTCTTGTCACTCCCCTATCTCCGCTAACTTATATTCCTACGCGACCACATGGAAAAGGGAACGGGAAGTCGAATAGCGATAGAGCAGCGCAGCGGAAGCATGGGCCCATAACCCACGGGCCCCAGGATCGACAAGGTCGACGGAACAAGCTCGCTTCAAGGGTTGCGATTATTGAGTACGATATGACTTGCAAGTGGGAGTTTCCTTCAATCCGATTGTTAATCCTTTCTGAACTTGTTGATGGTTATATTGCACTAGCTTGATGTTGAAAGTTGCTTGTTGATGTGAGGACTTGGTGATGACTGTTGCTTGATTATTTGTTGACTATGATGATATGATTCGATTGCCTCATAGTCCTAATGTGCCATGATGACTTGATGTGATGCTATTCTGAGTTGCTAAGCATGATCTAAATTCCTTGCCTATAAGTATGAACTGCCAATGCGGAGAATCTGAACTGGTTATTAGCTAAGATTATGATTAAACTTGCTAATTTGATTCGATTAGGTTCATATATGATGTTTTACAATACTCGTTGAGCATGACGGTAATTTAAGACTTTTGATACTTGTTGCAATGCTTAATGATGCTATTGATATAAATGTTAGTTGATATGATGAAATCCTTACGTGTAACAATGTCCATGATTGCTTCTTCTTTGAACGTGTGAGTGAGGTCCTTTGGGGGAGTGGTCAGAGAGTGGAGAAAGGTTTTGAGTGATTAGAATGATCGACAGTGGTAAGGGAAAGTTGCTGAAGAGGGATGTTGACTTAGGTTGGACCGAGTGAGTTCGGGAATTATAAGAGGCAATGCTTGGTGGTTTCGATGAACTATTAGATGAATCTTGGAGAAGGGGTATGGTTAGGATAGGTTGGTTAGGTAGTGACCGAGAAGCTTTTATTGAAGATCCGTGGTGAGAAGGGTTCTACGTTGTGATATCTTGGGGAAGAGTGAGAAATGTAAGAAATGACCTTGTGGATAGCGGGAACGTAGTATACAGGGATGCTCGGGTGTGAAAACAGAGTTAGGGGTTGGATTCTTAGAGGTGGATTGCTAGTGAGAGTGCTTGGCAGGAAGAGGTGTGAGATTAAAGGTTGGAATGAATTGGGGTTCTTCTGTGGGATGTTATCCGAGTTGGTGAGTCTAGATGAAGGTTGGTCTTGGCTTGAGAGTTGGAGACGAGCGAGCGGGGTTTGCGTTTTATTTTGACTGATATAATGTGCAAAACTTTCTTGATTATGTGATTATGAACTGGCATGATGTTAGATAGAGACCATGATGAACCTGATATGGATTGATATTACATGTTGAGATGCAATACTGAAATATAATTGGTAGTGACAAGTATTATCATGATATATTGATACAGTGCTATCATACTATGTTGTTCTAGAAGCATGTTATGATGTGATGTATGAATCATGAAATAATGATATGTTGCTATGTGAGAGCATGATGTTATATTATAATCAGGAGATGTTAAATGATGAATATTGACTTGGAGCATGAATATGGCTTGTATATATATATGAGATACTTGTGCGTGATTGCTAAGTGATCGTTATATGACATTGTATGAGTTGAGATGATGTTTTGCGAGTATGCTGACGTTTTGGTGATTTACATATTGACTGACTTTTCCCTTTGCTGAATCTTAATAACCTGACCTTGATGTGTTGATGTGTTGACAATGGGTTTTGGTTCATTGATTCTGTGATGAGAGATACTTTTATGACTTTTGGTGTGATGTTGAGACGTTGTGATGATTTTGTTATATCGTTGAGATGCATATTATGACCTTTAGTATGATATGTAGATGTTGATATGACCTTGTGGCACTATGATTGGTATGCGTTGAGACTTGTCGTGTGATGTGTTGATTGGAGATTGGATGGTTATACAGTTATGCATTTCTTATGACTTATGCATCTTGCTTGAATTGAGACTGATAGATTGATTCGATTTTGGAACCTAGGAAGAGAATATGGGATTAGCCCTTAGAGGTGGATGACTCCACCTCCTACCTTCTGAATTTGATTGATTGCTTTGCGAGAAGCTGATTTGGTTTTTGGGAGATTTTGTCGAAATCTTGATTTGAAAGGAATTGACTTGTTTTGGTGTAAAGTTGCTTGATTAAACATCGGATTTGAAGATTTTGAGCGGTTTTAAAAATGGCCAACTTGGGGTTTTAAAGGAGTTGAGAGTTTCAATGATTTGGATGACAATCTTTCCATTTACAAAACGCTTTGAGGATTTATGAACTGGATTTACATTATAGACGTCTCACGAAGTGGATACAAGCATTTTATAGGGGCGCTTATAAATTGCTTGCTAAGACCTAGTCGGGACGATATAATACTTTTAGAGTTGTGGTACTTCCGAAAAGTCGAAGCGAGGATGTGATAAGGGCGCTTATTACACACTTGACAAGACCAATTGGAGATGTCACGACCGTGACTAAGATGTTGTGAGAATCCCGGAAGACGCAACCGAGACGATTACAAGATCCTTGGACATGGTCCTCGGACTCACCGATTTCAAACCCCTTCCCGTTGCTTTAAAATGATTTTAGTCTCGGGGACGAGACTTGTTTTTAGAGGTGGATAAATGTAAAGACCAAATATATTTTAGATATCATATTAGTATTATTTTAATTAAAATGTTATTATTTATTTCAATTTGTAAAAATGGGAGAAAAATCGTCCTCGAGCACGGGTTCAAATTTAAAATCCTTCCGGCATCAATTTAAATTTAGGATTTTGACGGGATTTGATTTTCGACTTCGAGTTCGAGTATTAATAAAATTAATTAACCTCCGAGTATCGAAAAATTTATTTAATTCCGTTATCTTGAGATTTGTAATTGAAATTTATTTAAATTTGATTTAGGCGGGATTCGATCGGGCGAGCAGGTTTCGAGTCTATTCCGCTATTTTGAATTCGTTCGTTGGTGACCAATTTATTTTATTTCTTTTCCTTTTATTTTTTTCTCTCTCTCTCTCTTTTTCTCTCTCTCCCTCTCTTTCTCCCTCTCCAGGCCGTTGCAGCCTCCCTGCCTTGCCTCATCTAGCTCATTTTTTTTGTCTTCTTCCCTCACACAGCTCACACCCACAAGATACACACAATCGCCTCCTGCCTCATCTCAACATTCATCCACAATTGCACAGAAGAAACCCTAAACTCCCTCCTCTCCTCTGCTCTTTTTTTCACACAAAACCGTCACCGAAGAACCCCATCGGAGCCCTGTTTCGCGGTCGGAATCGCAAGCAACCGTCGAGCAACTGAACATCAGCCCACCTCCTTCCTCCTTCTGTCATAAGTAGCAGCAGCAGTTCCCTGATGGCCGAGCACGAGCCTGAGCCGCCCAGAATCGCGCCGGAGCTGCCGCCGTGCCACCCTCTTCCTCCTCCTTCCCCTGTTTTCCGTCCTAACTCATGGTGAGTTCCTCTCCTCCACCTTTCTCCCTAAATGGTCAAAAGCTCCATCTTTGACCCCATTGCTCCCCCCAGGCTGATTCCAGTGTTGACCCATCTCCGGCGGGTCCAAATCGAGCCCGGCGACCACGTTTCCGCTGCGCACACAAACTCTCTCGGTGAGCCTCTTTCCTCTATCCTCTCTTTCCGCGTTTGACTTCCTTTGGGTGAGTGATGGTTGGGGGGAGGTGTGTTGATGGGGTGGGGCGAGCGTCGGGTCGAGACCAGCCATCGGCGAGTCTGGTTTTCTCCTTCTTCTCCTTCTTCCAATGGATGCTCTGTGCTGAGCTTTGGGTAGGAGACAGGTAGCAGATTTCGAGCCCGGGTAGTGGGCCTATCATGTGGGCCGGGTCAAACATCTGTCGGGTTACCATTTTCCTCTTCCGGGTCGGCCTTCCTTCCCTTCTCATTTTCTGTTGGGTGGGTTGGGCTCCTTTTCCGGATATGGGAACTGGATTTGGGTCGGGTTCTTCTTTCCTTTTGGGCTGGGTTTGATAAACGGGTTGGGCCAGATTTTAAATTCTGAATTGGCTTATTATATGGGTTATATATATATAGGTATTGTTGTGTTTTAATTTTCATTTGTATATGTTATGTTATGTTATATATGTATATATATATATATATATATATATATATATATATATATATATATATTTATGTGTTATATTAATTGTTATTTTCGATATTGGGAAAATAGATATATATATATATATATTCTGAGATTTTAATCTATTTAAAAAGGTTTTAAAAGTGATATTAATTGATATGGAGTTATAAATATATTTATGGATTGTTTTGAGATTATATGGATAGTAAGTGTAAATTATTTGCATATTATTATAGTTTTGGAATTTGGTTATAATTATAATTTATGGAAGTAATCGTTATATATTGTTTATTTGTTTAAAATAGAATTAATTGGATTTTTTTTACTTATGATGCTTTTTATGAGGATTTAAATATCTGAGTTAGGAGTTTTAAAGTGAATTGTTGGTTTTGAATTATAATAATGATTTGTGATCATAGGTTATTTTGATGATTTAATATTGGAATTTATTTATAATGTTTTTGAAATAAGAAGCATGCCGGAATGATTTCTATAATATGATTTTGGGAAATTGGTTTTAAGGCCCAAGTGTTTAATGTCGGGATTTGGATAAACGATTTTAAAAGGATTGTTTGATTTCTAAGTTGAGTTCTTTGAGAGATTGTTTTGGAAATGATGAGATGATGAGATGAGATGAACATGAAATGAGATATGGATTGGAATGAGATAAGATGGAATAATCTGAAATAAGATATGAGAAGAGATGTATGGTAGTTAGGGGGGCCTTGTGTGAATTAGATAGACTTATGCATTTATATGTTATTAGGTGATTGTGACATGTTGGACATTGCTTGCTATTGGTGACTCGTTACTTGGTTCTGCTTCTGCCTTGTTCTCTGCTGTTCGGCTTATTCAGGTAAGTTCCTTTATGGGCTTACTCAGATTCGAAAGAGATTACTTGCTTGTGAATATATGACATACTAGGTGTTGCATAAGCAGTAAAGCATGCCATGTAGTATCATGCTAGGATTGCACTTGTGATTGAGCATTCTATTTCTTTATGCATATGAAACAGAACGGCCGTTATCTGTGATAGTCCTAGAGTCTCTGTTAGGGTCATAGGGTAGCCCAGCCCCATCGGGTGTCCTGAGTCTATCGAGTCGATATGAGCATGATATGATCGCCCAGCACCATCGGGCAAGATATGAGATGAGATGATATGATATGATATGATGATACCGTGGGTGTGTGCACCACCACGAGGATGTTGCTATGCTATAGCACCGAACTGGCCAGTCTCTGCACTAACGGGAAGGGGTGCAGAGGTAGGAGAGGGACATGCCACTTGGAATTCTTTGGGCGCCTTTACAGTTCTTTCTCGCATATTGTAAATTAGGATCATGTTAGTGTGATTTAATTTCCGCATCTACATCATCTTTATATTAGCGTATGTGTATATTTGCTTGCGGGACAGGGTGTGTTGGGGCCTCGGTCTGATCCCGCTCGCACCAATTGTTTTTAGGTTTGAGTGCTCCCTGTCTCTATGGAGTGGGAAAGTTCCTCGGGCGATTGCAAAGAAACCTGTTTGACCCTGCTAATTTTGCTATACGACTATAGAATTTATGTTTGGTTTTGACTCGGCTATGCCGTGGCTTTTGTATCTAAATCGTACTTCCGCTTTACTTTCGTTTAAATTGAATTTCTGAGACTCGACTGATTAGAGGTTTGAAAACTCGACCCGTACCTGAATTGTAACATCCGAACGAAGGTATCTGACCTTCGAAACGTATCCCGAATATTTATATCCGGGCCGTTACAAAAGGACACTATGTTGGCGCCTCACGAGCCCCCATACACGGATAACAAAGAGGCACTGTCCTCAGGAAAAGTGACAAAAGGCAACTTTTTGCCTCCCCTAGGAGGGGATCATTTCCAAAGAACAAAATAAATAATTTTCCGATGAACCTCCTCCTCCCTTTGAACCTTTAGACACCCACTAGCGATGGTAAACCGCACGAAGTTTCAACGACCACTAGGAAAACCACCACTTATTTTAAACCCTAACCACCATATCCCCTACCAAAAGAAGCAGTTTTTCCCGGGGGGGGGGGGGGTGGATTTCCACTAATCAGAGCCACCACCCAAAGGAGAATCACCATCCAGAAAAGCACCGCCATCCCAGTAAAAATTACCCAAGGAGATCGCCGCCCAGTACTATTAAAAATTCATATCCTAGGAAACCCTTGAATCCCTAGGAAGTTACATGGGCAAAGAGAAAGAGAAGAAAAATAAAAGAAAGAAAAGATATCCCTTTAACTGTAAAATGACGAACTCGACGCTAGAAAACAACAATTTGAAACAACTTCAGCGAAACCCCTTTCTCTCTCTCCCCTCCCCTTTCTCTCTCTCTATGTTCTAAAAGTGAGTCTCTTCGGATGTGAAGAAATTTGGGGAAATGTTCCTAATTATAAGTCTTTGTGGGACCATACTCATGACCTATCGTTGAGCCTCACAAGATTAGGCTTTCTTAAAAAAAGCGACCCAATAAGACAAATGTCGAACAACCGACCATCATTTTTTCGAGACATGATCACTAATACTCCATATTAGGCGATCTAGTCCCGAGGAGATATGACGGTGTTCCGGAAAATAAACCCTTTTTGAGAACACGCAGTGAAACGTCATAAATAGGTCAACCAACAAAAAAAAAAGGTAGTTCACCTTCAACAAGAGACCTTTAATTATCGCGAATAACATGAGAGATCTGTTTGCTAAAGTCCACATCAAAGGTTAGTTCTCATAACTTACTAAAATGAGAGACTCTTAAATTGAACTCGCGATCATTTGATGAAATGATTGCGAGAACAAAATAACTAGTGATCGTCATCCATTAATTAATGATATGTATTCATTTAACTCAAAAGAGTAACGCGAAACTACCTCAAAACCTTTACCACGTTGTAAAACGTCACCCTAATGTCACATCACCACCTACTTTGTTAGCACGAACAACATGCTGGTAAACTAACACCTCGATGGCGACTCCTCAAAAGATGCTAATCTCGCTGGCATGAAGGCATGTGTTACCCGCATCGTTTGCCACCCACGAGGTCGCCACCCGCTACTAGCTTAAGAATCCTATAAATACCCCCATCCTCCAACAGAAAGGGGATCCAATTTTGAAGGAAGAACGAAGAGAGCTCTGCAATCCTCCCTAAACTAAATCCCTCAGAGTCGAGCAAAAATTGGGTTGAAAAAGATCCATTAGAAGATCAACCATCGTATGGTAAGCATTATTAGACTTGTAATTTTGTTTCATAAACTTCTAATATATACTATTTTAGAGACAATTATGTTTAATTCAAATTTTTTGGGTTTTGATTGTATCAATTCGGTTCTTTTTAAATAAAAAAAAAGTTTATACCTTTTTGGTGGTTTAAGATTGTATGCTTCCATGTATGTGAGTGGGGGTGGCTTTCAATTTGTTGTTTTGCATGGAGGTAAAGGGTAGGGTAGGGACCATTGGTTGAATAAATTTGTTAAATTCTTTTAATACTATATAGATGAGCAAATTTCGTATTTATAACAATTGATAAAACTGAAGTTATAGTAAGCTAATATCTAGCAATTATACTCAGGTACCAACAGTAGATATTTTACTATGAAAATCAACCACGGGGGTTATTTTTCAGAACCATAATGGAAAGAATATGTGGTTGGTCATGTCACATATTTTGATTTTTGTCATCAAGAAACGACTTCAATTGAGAGTATTTATCATATGGTAAAGCATATAGGATACCCTCCCGAATATATGACAATATTAAAGAAGTTGTCTAATCCAAAGATGAGTAGTATTCAGGTAAGAGAGATTAAACGTGAGCTTGATATCTTGGATATGATATTAACTCATCTTCCAAAGTATCACGTGATTGGAATTTACATAGTAATTAATTACAGCTTCTATTTGGTCCATGATTGGCCAAGTTGGTGATGGGTGTATTGGTGTTGATCAAGTACGACTTGATGAGATAAGATATGGTGGCATTGGACATTTTAATTGTAACGACCCGAGTTATAGAACTCGGGTTACATTTTGAAGGGATGAATACCTTTGTTCGGATCTTGTAATTCAAGTACGAGTAGATTAAAAAACAAGAGGTTAATTTTTTGAAAGCAGGGATTTCGAACCCTAAATTCACTTAAGGTCCATTGGGGACCCGGTGTTTGCACATCGATACCTTTTCTAATTTCTAGTATGTGCAAAACCATTTAAGTCTAAACCAAACATGCAAAAACGGAAATACAAAATACAAGGTTTCCACGACATAGTTTGGTCAAAACGAAATCAAGTCGATCAGAAAGAGTTATCTAAAAGTCAGTCTCTCGCTACGCCCTGGCGAAACCCCGTCAACAAGCAGCACTCAACATGTCAGAAAAGAGGATGGGTACCTGAAACTGTCGGAAGTTATGTCAAGTCACTCATGCATGTCATAAGGCATCGCTGAGGCCATATAGAATGCATCCTATACCTAAATAAAATGACTAATGTAGTACAGAAATTAAAACACGCAATCATGCTTAACAGGATAAATATATGTGCAATAAGTGCAGTAAATGAGATCCCTCAAAGAATGTCAAGTGGTATATCCCTCTCTCATGTCCACATCTCTACCAAGGTTGGAGACTCGGCTGCAGCTGCAGTCATATCATCTCATATGTCTATACTCCCTCCGATCTAAAATGTAAGATTTTTTTTACTTTTTAGCACATATTTCAATGAGCTAAAAACTATATAAAATATTATTTTTTTTAAATTTTTTTACAATCTAATACTTCTTACTAATAAATATTAAACTATAAAAAAATTTAATAAAAAATTAATATTTTATACAATTTTTAACACATTAAAATACGTGTAGAAAAAGTAAAAAATCAAACATTTTTGATAGGAGGGAGTAATAAATATCAATATCATGCTCATAATTCTTTTTCTTTTTCCATGCTCTCTCATATGACTCGACTGGGGCACCTAAACGATTTGGAACATGAATGCCTCTAATGACCCTAGCAACGACTCTAGGCTCACAATTAACGACTGTTCTACCAAACGCATAGAGAATCTGTATGCTCAACCAGTTGTGCAATCCTAAGCATGATACTATATGAAATGTCGGATGCATACACCTAACATACTACATGACATAAGGCATGAGAGTCCGATTATCTTGAGTAAGTCCCGGAGAACTTACCTTGAATAAGCATAATCCAAAAGCAACCAGGTCACAAATCACCTAGCAATTATTAATTAACATTTATAAGTCTAATGCACAAACAAGACCTATTTACTACTACACATAATCTAATTATCATTTCTAAATCATAGCATCATCATCTTCAACATCATCTCAAATCATCTCATTCTCATCATCTTCCTCAATTATTTCCATTGATCAACTCGAAATTCTAAAATATCAATTCATATTTACTCATGTCTCAACTCATTGAAATTCTCAAGCAAAGGTCATAAATCAATTCAACAAGCCAAGTTCCAAGCAAAACGATTCACAAGTTTCTAAAAGCCATTGGATCGCAAAATAAATCAAGCCGCTAGTCAAACAATTAACCCTAAATTCATACATAGCCAAATTCCAAATATAAAACACTTAGTCCTTTAAACCAATTTCTCGAAGTTATACTATTAAAATAATTCCGACATTTCCATTTTATTTCAAAATCATTACTCTAATAAATCCCGACACTTGAGAAATATTTCAATTACAATATATATATATATATATATATATATATATATATATATATATTCAAATCTAACTATTTAAATAGTAACATATAACAAATCAATTATTAATAAATCAGGGATAAATAAATAAATTAATTAAATAATTAAATACATAATGCCTAATAAATAAATAATTAAATAGTAAATAATAAATAAATAAATATTTGAATAAAACCGAGCCTCAAAATCTGAGAAAAGAAGGAGGAAAAACGAATTAAGCCGAAGGCCCAAGGAAGAAAAAGGAGAAGGAAAGGAGAAAAAAGGAAAAAGTTGGCCCAAGGCCCAAACTGCTCAGCTTAACCGAACCGAGAAAAAGGAGGAAATGGACCAGAAAAAAAGGGAGAAAATCGGATCGTCTTCCATCTTTTTCATCTGTCACGATTCAAATCGAAAAAAAGAATGGAGAAGGAAGGGCTCGCAAGAGTTGTCTCGCTTTCAACCCGAACTCGCATCCTCACCGACTCTCTTTCCCGAAAGAGAGGAACGAAGAGCGAGCTCACCGAGAGGCTCGCTCGATGCAACAAGTTATATATTGACTATGGTTGTTAATTGAGCCAAATAAGTCTATTATTATTTGATTATATATATATATATATATATATATTTCAAATTGACCTCATACTCGACTTGTTTAGTAAATGAATGAGCTTGAGCTGAGTTTTTTTTCCAAGTATTATGCAACCTTATTTGCTCATGACATAATAACTTAAAGAAAATTTGTAAATTTCACAAAATTTGTGCTACTTGAGTTTCAATCGAGCCAAGCTGAGCTTTGAATCGAGCATAAAAATGTGCTCATAATCAACTCAATTTGTAAAAGATGCTCGAGCTGAGCTTTTATTAAGCAAAACTCGAGTCAAGCTCTAGCTATTCAGCTCATAACAACCATAATCTTCACTTAATGTTTATTATATTGTGTTTTCTATACTTATTTAGTTATTTTTTCCGAATATTTCATTTATATATTTATATTTCTTTTCTTAGACGCAAAAACAATAATAGCGTTTTATCACAAACAAATGACATTTTATCTTAAATTATATCGCATATACAATTGTGTCCCCTCTAGGGATTGCAATTTCACCAGTACCCGACGGATATCCGTCTCACCCGATCCGAAAAAGTGGGTGAAAATCCGAAATAAAGCAGATATTAAATGGGTGATGGGTGACGGGTGATGGGTCGGGTCGGATTCGGGTGAAGACATTCCCCACCCGTCACTCGACCCATCATCTGACTTATATTATATAATTATATTTTATATGTGAAATTATCAATATACCCCATAAACCCTAATTCAAGATACCTATCAAACGATTTCCTGCTTAAAGCTTTGGTTGTTGGAGACTATATTTTCTCTTCTTTTTATTCATAATTGTTGTAATGTTTTTTAATTTCCAAGACTTCTTGCTTGAAGTGCTGAAAGTTGTGGATGTTTACACGTACTTGACCAAAATTGACTATATTTTGTACTAATTTATTCGTCGATGTGTTCGACGTATGTTTTTCAATAATTTTTTTTTTGATGAATTTGAAGTCTTAAATTTCACCCGAATTACACCCGATCCACCCGATCACCCGATGGGTGATGGGCGGACGAGGCGGGTGAAATATTTGGTGGGTGATGGGTCGGGTAGGGTGAAGGGTTTTGGGTGGTGAGTCGGGTGACGGAAGTAGATCATCCACCCATCACCCGACCCATTGCCATTCCTAGTCCCCTCCAAAATTTAATCCAATTTAATCCAAAACTATTTCGCATGTACAACTGTCTCACCCTCCGAAATATTTTTTTAGCTCTGCCACTACCACTGAGCAGTAAAACACAATTTTTCTCCAAATAGAAAAAAGATGCAATCCAATACTTTTATAACACGTACGTTGGTGATACTTTATACCACACCTTTTCATTAATTTTTGACAATATAATTATAAGCCAACTTATATGAAGTTGTATCACCTTTTAAATTTGAAATACTTCCTTATAATTTGACAAATACTTCCTTATAAATTGAGGAAGGTAGATACTACTCCTTGGGCCAAAAATATAAGAAATTTAACTTTTCAATACGTATTTTAAGTAGCTAAAAATTATATAAATTATTACTCCCTCCGTCTCAAAATACATGTCTTTTTAGGATTAAGCACGGGAATTAAGAAGTAGGTTAAGTGTAATGATTAAATGTAAAAAGTAGGTTAAGTGTAATGATTAGACTTTAGTATTAGAGTATTTATTTCTTTTTTTTTTAATTTGTAAGGAGGAGAGTAGGAGTGATGTAAAAATTAGAGTAATGATTAAATGTAAAAGTATGTTAAGTGTAACGATTAAATCTAAAAAGACATGTATTTTTAGACGGAGGGAGTATTATTTTTTTAAAAACTAACTACTTAGTAATAAATATTAATTTTTAAAAAAAATTAATACAAAATTACTCCATCCGTTCTAAAATATAAGTGTTTTACTATTCATGCACGTTTTTCTTAGAATGATAAGAAAATATATATAAAATATTAATTTTTTTTAATAATCTCATACTTCTTAATGGACAAATATAAAATATTAATTTTTTAAAACTATATAAAATATTAATTTTAAAAAATTAATAAAAAAAATTAATATTTTAAATAATTTTTATTATCCTAAATATTTAAGGGTGTTGTTAGATACACCGCAAATTTTTCATTAGAAATGCACGTCCTTTTCAACGTGCAACCCTTTTCCACTAATTAGCACTTTTAAACAATTAATTAACCCACTTTAACCCTGCACATCGGAATCACGTCAATTCCGACGTGCAGGGTTTGGGATGTATATTGCAGAACCGATATTTAATCGACGCAATTTAATGGACAAATATACTGCAACAGAGTCAAACACAGATGACAATTCAAGCTGCAGGAAATTAAAGACTCCCATCAACCATCTTCCCTTTCTGGTTGTCTGAACTCTGAGGTCTCAATCTCCATCATCTCGGCGTGCCTCGTCACGTATCTAAAATGGATTGTTTATATACTCCACTCATTGAAATACTACAGTACTACTAACCTACTCGTACAATTTGAGTAGTTTGATTGATTTTATGTTTTTATTTTATTTGTAAATACGGACTACGGAGTACCCCCATTGAATTGAATGTCCTCAGTGTAAATCTAGCCCATTTTTAACCATATTTACAACTTGCTATATTTGTCCAATTACAGTGGGATGAAAAACTGATGCTCTTCAGTGGCTCTTCAATCAGCTTTTACATAATTTGACCCCTCTTTTGTTTCTTTACTTCTTCTCCTAATAAACTTCGATGGACTGAAAAGTTTACAAATCTACAAAAGCATGGACATTATAGTTATAGTGACAAAATGCCATGTCTTAGCTACAATCTGGGCACACTTATTGGTAGCAGCATCAATCAAACTTCTAATGTTTATCAAAAGCACCCTTCATCAGTTGTTCATGCTAAAAAAACGTCTTTCTATCCTATTCCCTTATGGTATAGGATAAGAACCTTAATCGGGAAAGATTTCCTAACAAATAAAGAAGCAATTCTAAGATGGAGTTGCTATTAACACGGTCATTTTATCGCTAGTTGCACAAAAAGTAAAGCAATCGCGCATGTTGAGTCCGCGGATCTTGGGAAAACATCCGCAACCGCGCATGCTGAATCCGCGGTCAGGGCGTTCTTCCGAAACCGCGCATGCTGAGTCCACAGATTTGACATGACAGGCATGCGCGGGAATCTCGCTGCCAGCCCTCTGCTACACATGCACTGTGCTCCTCCTCCGGGAATCTCGCTGCCATATCACAGATCTCTCCGTGCGGGCTGCGTATAAAATTTGGCCAAAGTTGCTTCATTGACCTTATATTTGCTTCATCCAGTAGCTTTCATTTCCCTTATATTTCCTTCATCCAGTAGCTTTTATTTCTCTTATATTTGCTTCATCCAGTAGCTTCCATAGATTCAAATCAGGGGCAAAGTTTTGCCAAGGTGTTCATCCAGTAGTTGCTTCATCAAGTAGATCAGCAACTGAGTCCTCAGTTGCTTCATCCGGTAGTTGTTTCGTCCAGTTCAAATTTCAAAGGTATTCACTTTTGTATTATCTTCATTTGGTTTGCATACAATTAATAAAAAATTTCATTAAAGGAATTAGGACATAAAAAATGAAGAAGATGGTGGGTTGGTTTCGAGGGGAACGATCGTCGCAAGATAAAGACGAGCGTCGGAGAGCTCGAGAGGTATGTTCATTTTAATTAGTTTTGATAAGTTTTATGTTAATGATAATGTTTAGTGAAAAAACGAACAATTTGCATGAAATATTAGAAATTGTAAGATGTTGAAAATTCAATGTTTAGGGAAAAAATTATGTAAGGTTTGAATTAGGTAGATATCTAGAAAAATTATTTTGTGAAGTATTTAAGCGAAATTATATTGAGAAAAAAATTTCATTTGTCAATTAGTCTTATTCACTGTAAACTCTAAAGATATGATCATGGTAATTTCATGTTAGTTGAAATATTTTGTGTAGCGAATTTAGATTGATAAGCAACTGAAAATAGGTAATCGAAATTCGTTATGTCATGACTTAGATAAAATTACGTTGAAAATAGGTAACCGAAATTACGGTTTTTATGAGTTCAAGATAGGAAAATTTTGGAAGTATATAAGCGACATGGAAGATAAATACACGAGTTTCCCTAATATTGATGGTATATGCATAAATATTACTATACACACTGGAAACAAACACATTCAAAACATATAGATGTAAAATAAATTTCCCTAATGTTATTGACGATGCCATCTAAAATCACCTCTTTTACTAATAGTCATATGACGTAATAAATGGGCTAGCCTACGCAAAGATCATGTACTCACAAAAGTCATGTGTACACTAAAGACCTTGTCATCGCGATCATAGTTTTCTCGGTTCACATAAGCTAAGGCTCATATCTAACTGAGAATGTCGCTCCTCATAACCAAGATTGCAAAGGGAAACTCCAAGACTAACTAGGAACTCTTTCAGAAAGGCAAGCAGCTCGCTGGTGAAGCACCTCTCCTCTAACGTCGCCACGTGTAGCAACCCTAAGCCGCTGGCATGAGGGCATGAACTACACGTGCCCCCTACGTATACCACGAGGTCACCAGCCAGCTGCTCGCTTGGATACTACTATAAATACCCCCTAACGCCCACAAAGAATGGGATCCGAAATAAGAGATAAGAAAAGGAGCTCTGAAACTTCCTTTGACGTAAAACCCTTAGGTTTGAGTTCTTTAGATTCTTAATTCGGACAAGCAGCCGTTCTAGGAAAGACACATCATCAATGAAAACTTCCTCTAAAGAAGATGATTGAACTGTAAATATACCTGATCACGAACCTCGGACATTTGTAAAATCACCCTCAGCAACAAAAGGTTCACTAGATCGCGAAACCAAGTATTATCTCTTAATACGGAAAATATTTAAGGACTTTTGTCATCACCTTGAGGTAATAAGTATAGGTGAAATTCCATAATCGCTTCATTGGCGCCGTCTGTGGGAACCCTTCACGACGAGGGGTCCCTCGAAGAACTTTTTCTTCGCTTTCATAAATTTTTTCATTTTTCATTTGCTGAAAAGTTTGTTTTTTTTTCCCTTCGAAGAACTGGTTTTGTAGTTAAAATTAAAAAGTTCACTTCTGCAACATATCAGGTAGTGAAGGGATGAATTTCACTCTCTTTAGAGAGGAATTTGGAGAACAACATCACGAGGAGGGGTGGAACAACAAGCTAAATCTAAACAATCCCCCCGACGAAGAGAATCGTGTCCTGGAAGGCGAGAATATTCCTCCCCAACCACTTTGGAACAATGCTGTAATTCCCCCTTTCGGATAACACGGGGCTTGGGGGGGGGGGGGGGGGTTACCCCCCATACACTTACTTTGCGGGTGGCTGTCCCCCGAACTCTTTCTATGGACAACCCGCAAATATGATCCCTCCCCAATAAGACCCCTACGGATACTATCAACAATCAGCCCCCGCTCACGCCCCGATCAACTTATTCCCAGGTCCATTTGATGATGCTCATGGCGTAGATCACGATCGAGATAAAGATAATATTCGTAAGAAAGCCCGCTAGGATTCTGCAGCAGATATTTCCTCAAGATCCAATTCGTCGGGAGCCCCTGGCCCAACTCCTAAGGATGAGCCCCCTTTCCCATCTGCTTTCTGCAAAGCCATTCGCGAAACACCTGTACCCAGAAGATTGAAGGTTTGATAATATAAAACAAGGTAATATAGAAATACTCTAGAAGGGGGGTTGAATAGAGTATGTCCTTTTTTCGCAGAAAGTCTCAAGACTTTTGGAGCTCGTATAAAACCCTTTGAGATTAAACCTGAATCACAAAGTTAGACAATCGAACCAAGTGCGGAAATAAGGTAAAGCAATAGATAAAGGACAAGAGTAATTGTTTACGAGGTTCGGCACGAACTTGGCCTACGTCCCCGCCTAGGGTTCTTCCACAACCTTAGGATTCAAAAGGCTTTATTGATTCACAAAGCTTAGGATCCTAATAGCTCACCGAGAAGCCTCTCTCCTATACAATTGCAATCTAGTCAACTCACGTTCCCTTGGAGTCCTAGACCAATCTAGAAGAGCCCCACCTCTCTCAGCTATCTAGTACAATCCTCTTATTCTCACAAATCAATAGCCTAGTGCTTACTTCCCGAGTTACAAACTCTCGAGTAACACTATAAATGAATATATCCTATAAGCTCACAGTGTAACTCTCAAAGGCTTTGAAATGAAATAACAAACTCTTGAGCGCTAGCAGAGAGTACACTTGGAAGACAGATCTCGCTTGAATAAATGAAAGCTTGTGTTCAACCGGTATATTCTGTCTTCTTCTTCCTTTCCTTTATATAGAAGCAACATGGCGCCTAAGGATCTTCAATAACGGCTAGTTCGGATCATGGCGCGCCCACGGATCTTCTATTTTTGGACACTTCGAAGACATGATCTCTCCAATTTGGATCTCCTCAATATGCACCATAAAGAAAGAAGTAATTCGAATAATACTTCCTGAAAGGTTAGTTAGTCATATAATATAATGGAAGTATATAATATTTAATAATATTTGGACATAATAATATATAGAATAGGTTTTGTATTTCATCAATACTGTTAAAGCTCCAAGACCTTTGACACAGACAAACTGTCAAGGCCTTTGAAACTTTATTCCGATTTTCATCAAGGGAGGGAGTTATCAATCTCCCCCTTGATGAAAGACAAAACCTGTGCATCCCTGCAACTTAGTTAAGCATAAATAATATAAGTGAAATCGGACTAAGTACCTGCATGGGTTAGACAAATGTTGGATCAAATTTTTAAAGCATGAAAAAGCCATCCAACCGAAAACCAAAAATCAAAAACCAAGGTCTTCCAAGACCTTCAAGCAGAAAGGTTTTCAAGTCTAAACAACCACAGATCATCTCCCCATTTTTTTCTTTCAACAAAGGGAGGAGGTACCAGTCACCAAAAGTTTTGAAAATGTTTCCCAAAACCAGCAATGTATCAGATTTCAGGGATGGGATAGGGTAGGGTAGGGTTTAAGCTTCGTCGTCCGGAGCATCATCAGTGAGCCTCGTCCACAGACCTTGCAGCATCTTGGTTATCCCGCTCATCTTCGTCAAAACCTCCTTGTGCAGCTCCTTGATATCCAGGCGAACTTCCTCCAAGCCCAACTCCAGGTTGTCCATGCGTTCATCAACGGCTGAAGCAGTGGGAAGAGCTTTTGAAGGAGTGGCAAGACTCAAGGTCCCTTGGGGAGACCGAGTGATGCCAATCTTTTCAAGGCTCTTGGAGTCGAACTTACCCATATGACGCTGCTGTTCTTCATTTTTGAAATCAATTCCAGAAGCTTTGAAGAGTGGGGTCAAAAGGGTAGCAAAGGGGAGGGGGGTTCCTTTCCTGGCTTTTCTTGTGTGAGCCATGGATCCTAAAATAGTGTTGGCCAGATCAAGATCAAGGCCATTGAGGATACGGTAAAGGAGGACCATGGCATTGTCAGTAAGGAGCGAGCCAGAGTTAAGACGGGGTAAGAGGCATCGAACAATGATGTTAAATATGATTTTTGCCTCAAGGGTAAGGGATGAGTGAGTGAGTTGCTTTGAGGTGCTGTTAGATGCTTCGGGTAGGAGGTACTTGGCTCGGGCCAGGATGATGCAGTTTTCTTTTGAGGGGTGTATTTCAGAGGGTGGACATGGGCTAGGTAGGCCAAGGAAATCTGCAAAGTCATTGGAGTTGAAAGAGATTCTAACCCCTTTGACAACAGAATCCAAAGACCAACCATTGGCGTCGTGTTTGGCTTTTAGGTTTATGTAAAACAGGCGGGTAAGCTGGGGATAGTAAACGGTTTCAAGATTGAGAAGGGTCCAGGCTGGGGATTTTTTGAGAAGATCAATGCAGGGTAGCTTCAAAGCTTCGAAGAACTCAATATCCAAAAAATCAGAACAGCAAATCCTACGAGTTCGAAACTCATCTACCCACTTACCAGCAGTCTCAGCATTTTTAAACCAAGAGGAGGGCAAGGATTGGTTTACCTGGATGTAGGCAGGTGGATCAGCGTTCTTCCTGCGAGCAATCGTTGGAGCGGCTTTCTTGACAGACGCTTCAAGGCTTCTGAGAGTGCCCTTCCTGGTGCGCTTTGGGGATGGAGGCTTGACTGCAATTGGGGTTTCCGCTTCTTAGGAGACGGGGGAGGAGGAGAAGGAGAGGGAGATTCTTCCTCCTCTTCCTCAGACCCCGAATCCTCACCGGACCCCGCTTCATCTCCTTCAGCTTCCTCGTCTTCTCCAAATCCGTCTTGCTCTTCGTCTTCTTCCTCAGGCTTCTCTTCAGATGGAACCTCCTCGGCTTCGGCTTCCTTCCGAATCCTCTCAGCTTCATCCTCGGCAAGTTTCCTTGCAAGCTCGGCTTTCTCCTCGGCCTTTTTCTTCTTCAAGGCTTCCTCTTCGACTTCCTTGGCAGCATCTCTTTCCAGAATAGCGTCGAGATCATCTTCCTCCTCTTCCTCGTCCACCTCCTCAACTAATATCTTCTTTTTCCCTTTCTGTTTCGCACTAAGGGGCTTCTTAGCAGAGCGTTTTTTAGAGCCCTTGGTAACAATAGTCGTGCTCTCAGCGATGGTGCTCTGGACAACAGTTGGGATAATGGCTTGAGGAGTGGGTTCAGGTGTGGGAGAGGTGGTAGTGACCTGACGTCCCTTGGGGGTGGCGCCAAGTCTTTTGGGTGTGGAAGCTTTCTTTGATTTGGGAGCCATAGAGGAAATCGGTTAGGGTTTTCTTAGAACAGGTTGAGAGGTTGAAGAAGAAGAAGGTGAAAGGGTTTGGAGAGGTTCAGAGTTTGTGAGGGAATCGGGTACAAAATTGGGTTTAAGTAGAGAGAGAAGATGATGGAGTGATGGGACGGGTTTAGAGTTCCAAGGGAGGGTAATGATATCATTGCCAAATTTGAAAAATTTCCAATTCAAAATTCAAACTATTCCATTAAAATAGGACTGAATAACCGAAATATTTAGTTCCAAAATTAAGATGTCTCAACGGAAAGAAAATATAACATAAATAGGCAATTTTGAAATCCGATAAAAATATAATTGATTAAATATCTAGAAAGATATTAACCAAAAATATGTGATCCGATGTATGTAATCTACCATTTAGTTCACAAACCTTGACATAATTCTCAAAGGTCTTGACACTAAGTAGATATTATCTTTCGTAAAGGGAAAGCTCCCCCTACGAAAGTGCATCCTTGTTAAGCATCCCAATCTCTCGTCTTATGAAGGTGAACCTGTCCTCTGCCAAAGGCTTAGTAAAAATGTCAGCCCATTGATAATCAGTTGAAATAAACGAAATGGACACATCACCTTTTTCAACATGGTCTCTAATGAAATGATGCCTTACATCAATATGTTTGGTCCTTGAATGCTGAACAGGATTCTTAGTGATGGAGATGGCACTTGTATTGTCACATTTAATAGGAATGCCTTTGAGGTTGATGCCAAGATCTCACATTTGGTGAGCTATCCAAAGGATTTGGGAGCAACAGGCTCCAGCTGCAATGTATTCGGCTTCTGCAGTGGATAGAGCGACCGAGTTTTGTTTCTTTGAGTGCCAACTGATCAAGGATGCTCCTAAGAATTGGCAACATCCTGATGTGCTCTTCCTATCCACCTTATACCCTGCAAAATCTGCATCAGAATATCCAATTAATGTGAAATCCTTTTGCTTTGGGTACCATAGTCCAAGCTCCTTAGTGCCATTGAGATATCGAAAGATCCTCTTTACAGCCACGAGGTGAGATTATTTAGGATCAGCTTGAAACCTAGCACACATGCAAACACTAAACATGATCTCAGGTCTACTAGCCGTGAGATATAATAAAGATCCAATCATTCCTCGATACTCCTTTTGATTGACACTTTTCCCAGTCTTGTCTTGATCTAGAGATAATGTTGAGCTCATGGGAGTCTTGGCTGCTTTGGATTGATCTCTTGAACTTCTTCAAGAGATCCTTAGTGTACTTGCTTTGGTTGACAAAGATCCCTTTCTTGGATTGGTGAACTTGTAATCCCAAAAAGAAGTTGAGTTCACCCATCAAGCTCATCTCGAATTCACTGCACATGATGTCAGAAAATTCCTTGCACAAAGATGTGTTAGTAGCACCAAATAATATATCATCAACATAAATTTGAATGACCAAAATGTCCTTTCCTTTGGTCTTGATAAAAAGAGTCTTGTCGATCAACCCCCTTTTAAAATCATTTTCTAAAAGATATTTTGACAAGCGCTCATACCAAGCTCTTGGGGCTTGTTTCAAACCATAAAGCGCTTTGTCAAGTTTATAAACATGATTGGGAAATTCCAAACTTTCAAATCCTGGGGATTGAGCCACATATACTTCTTCCTCTAAGAAACCATTAAGAAAAGCACACTTGACATCCATTTGATATAACTTTATGCTCATAAAAGATGCAAATGCTAATAAAATACGAATGACTTCAAGCCTGGCTACGGGAGCAAAGGTCTCCTCGTAGTCAATACCTTCCTCTTGATTGTAGCCTTGAGCAACAAGCCTTGCCTTGTTCCTCACGATCTTACCATTCTTATTTAGCTTGTTTCGAAATACCCATCGTGTGCCAATGACTGATTGATGCTTTGGCCTTGGCTTCAAGGTCCAGACTTTGTTTCTTTCAAATTCGTTAAGCTCGCTTTGTATAGCAATGATCCAGTCTGGCTCTTGAAGTGCCTCATCTACCTTCTTTGGTTCAATAAGAGAAACAAACGCGTGAAAAGCACAAAGATCTTTAAGTTTAGAACGAGTTTGAACACTAGAAGTAGGGTCAGAAATGATATCCTTTAATGAGTGTGATGAGGAGTATTTGAATTTCCTTTTGCTAGTCTCAGCTCCTTGATTCGTCACACCAGTAGGATTGACTTGTGGTACATCTGACTCCGTGGTCCTGTTAGGTTCAGTTACAGCAGTTTCTGACGTCTCAACACTGTTGGATTGGGCACCAAGGGCTTTGGACGAATCTTCAACACCTTGGGCCAATTCTTCAGTGTTAAGAATCTGTTCCTGCATGTTCCTCTTCTCTGTGTTCTTGGTAGCAGCATCATCACCTTCCTCGTTCTCTGCATGGATGTTAAGATCTATATCTGCAACACTTTCACTCAAAGAACCGTCATTGCATTCATCAAATATAACATGTATACTTTCTTCAACTAACTGGGTCCTTTTATTGAAGATTCTATAAGCTTTGCTACTTGTGGAGTAGCCAAGAAATATACCTTCATCACTAAGCGCATCAAATTTCCCAAGGTTATCTTTTCCATTGTTATGAACAAAACAAGTATAGCCAAAGGGTTTAAAATAAGATATAAGTGGTTTGCGTCCTTTGAAAAGTTCATAAGGAGTTTTCTTTAAGATGGAACGAATAAGACAACGATTCAAAATGTAGTTAGCTGTGTTAACAGCTTCAACCCAATAGGTTTTAGGTAATGCATTTTCTAAAAGCATAGTCCTGGCCATATCCTCTAAGGTGCGGTTCTTGCGTTCCACAACCCCGTTTTGTTGAGGTGTCCTAGGAGCAGAAAAGTTATGGGAGATGCCATATTTAGCACAAAACAAATCAAACTGAAGTTGATCAAACTCCCTACCATGATCACTCCGAATTGACACTATGGGCTCGTTTCTTAAAGTTTGCAACTCCTTACAAAGTTTTGAAAACTCAAATAAGGCCTCTGATTTTTCTTTTAAAAATGCAACCCAAGTATATCTAGAGAAATCATCAACAACAACTAGCATGTACTTTTTACCATTGGGAGATTTGACTCGCATAGGACCACATAAATCCATATGTAAAAGTTCAAGGGGTCTAGAAGAACTTACAACCTTTTTGGGTTTGAAAGAGCTACGTGTTTGTTTACCTCGTGTGCATGCATTGCACATATCAATACCTTTGAAGTCCATCTCAGGTAGCCCTCTTACAAGCCCTTTGGACACAAGCTTCTGTAGTGTATGTGGACTCACATGACCGAGTCTCCTGTGCCAGAGCTTTAGATCGTCCGTCAAAGCCTTTAGACAGGTTAAGCTTCCTTGTGCCACTTGATCAGCATTTACAGCGTATATATTATTATAACGATATGCAGTCAATATAAATTCACCTGTATCTTCTCAATGATGTCACATTTTCCTTTGTCACCAAGAGTGATTGTTCCCGTGGATTGCTCCTTTAGATCATGAAAGAGAGAACTCTTTCCACTCATATGCCTCGAGCACCCACTATCAATGATCCATTTATGTTCCTTCACCTTGGTGTTCTCCTGCAAGACAAACATCAACCTTTGTGGCTAGACCAATAAGCAAATTTGGATCCATTGTTGGGGTAAACCATGTTTGGTAAAATAGTTCCTTTTGGAACCCAAACTTGTGTTATCCGTTCTTTTCTCAAATGAACAGGAAATATATTGTGAATAATATATGGATCCTTTCTTCTATAAGGGCAGGTCTCTTTTACATGTCCCTTTCTAGCACAGTGGTGACATATAGGAGAGGTTCTGCTTCCTTTTGCCTTTACAAAGGTGGTAATGTGCTGCTTCTTTAAAAACCTTGGATTGTAACCAATACCACTTTTGTTTAGAGAACTTTGTTGCTCGCCCAACATCCTATCAAGAGTGCCTTTGGATTTGGTAAAACTTATGAGGGCTGTCTGTTGGTCTTGAATCTTATTATTCAGGGAGATCTTCTCGTTCTCTAAGTCATGATGCTCATTTCTTAGAGAGGAGAGATCTTGCTTGAGTTCAGATTTCTCTGAGTCAAGCGTCTTGACTTTAATGTCAAGACCTGAATAAGAAGCTCCAAGACTTTTAACCCTCATATACAGATCCTCAATAGTTCTTTCCTGATCCACAGTTCTCTTAATAAGATTGTTAGTTTGGGAAATAAGTTTCTCTTCATTGGCAATCATATTGGAAAGGAATTCCGATAATACCTCTTTTGGACTTGCCATAAGTTCTCTTACAGTAGCTTCAAGCTTTTCATCGTGGGATTCATCTTCTGAGGCCATAAGACAAATATTAGCCTTCTCATCATCGGAGTCAGAGTCAGAATCGCTCCAAGTTGCCACCATGGCTTTCTTCCTCCATTTGTCACCCTTCTTGGACTGGCTCTTTGTCTTTTGAGGGCAGTCCTTCACGAGATGATCTGTTTCATCACATTCAAAACAAGACAACGGTTTAGTCTTCTTTTCATACTTGTTGTATTGAGGCTTACCTCGAAATTTTGAAGACTCTGATCCATCCTTGTTGTTGAATTGCTTCTTCATTTTGAGAATTCGAGCAAGGCCTCTTGTGATAAGAGCAAAAGGATCATCCTCATCGTCATCCTCATCTTCGGAATCAGATCCATCTTTAGGCTCATCCTTCTTAGACTTGAGTGCCAAGTTCTTAGTGCTAGCTGGAAGTTCTCCATCGTCTTCATTAAGGATCATCTCATGCGTGATCAGCTTCCCAAGAAGGTCATCAAGGGGTAGAGTGGTGAGGTCCTGTGCTTCCTCTATAGCTGTTACTTTTGGACCCCATTTTTCTTTTGGGAGGCACCTCAGTATCTTCCTCACTTTCTCAACGTTGGTAAAGCTCTTGCCGAGAGAGTCAAGGTTGTTGGTGATTTCTGTGAATCGTGTGAACATGGCCTTGATTGACTCATCAGACTTCATTTTGAAGAGCTCATATTTTCGAAGGAAGATGCTGATCTTGGTGTCTTTCACTTGGCTCGTTCCTTCATAGGTGACGACCAGTTTGTCCCAAATCTCTTTAGCTGACCTACAAGATGAAATACGGTTAAACTCATCAGTGCTAAGACCACAATAAAGTAAGTTAATAGCCCTGTAGTTTTTGGAGACGCGTTCAAGATCCGCTTGGATGTATTCAGACTCCTTCTTTGCGACTTTGGTTCCATTTGGTCCGTCTTTCTCTGGAATCTTCGGACCATTCTCTATAATGTTCCAAAGTTCTAGAACTTGATCTATAATAAACATTTTCATCAAGGATCTCCAGTGGACAAAGTTGTTTCCTACAAAGAGTGGTGGTCTGCTCGTGGACCTTCCCTGTGCAAATCCTCCGCTTGCTTCACCAGACATGATCGAAAACTCACAAGATTGTTAGATAAAAAACAGTGAGTAAAGCTCTGATACCAATTGAAGGTTCGATAATATAAAACAAGGTAATATAGAAATACTCTAGAAGGGGGGTTGAATAGAGTATGCCCTTTTTTCGCAGAAAGTCTCAAGACTTTTGGAGCTCGTATAAAACCCTTTGAGATTAAACCTGAATCACAAAGTTAGACAATCGAACCAAGTGCGGAAATAAGGTAAAGCAATAGATAAAGGACACGAGTAATTGTTTACGAGGTTTGGCACGGACTTGGCCTACGTCCCCGCCTAGGGTTCTTCCACAACCCTAGGATTCAAAAGGCTTTATTGATTCGCAAAGCTTAGGATCCTAATAGCTCACCGAGAAGCCTCTCTCCTATACAATTGCAATCTAGTCAACTCACGTTCCCTTGGAGTCCTAGACCAATCTACAAGAACCCCACCTCTCTCAGCTATCTAGTACAATCCTATTACTCTCACAAATCAATAGCCTAGTGCTTACTTCCCGAGTTACAAACTCTCGAGTAACACTATAAATGAATATATCCTATAAGCTCAAAGTGTAACTCTCAAAGGCTTTGAAATGAAATAACAAACTCTTGAGCGCTAGCAGAGAGTACACTTGGAAGACAGATCTCGCTTGAATAAATGAAAGCTTGTGTTCAACCGGTATATTCTGTCTTCTTCTTCCTTTCCTTTATATAGAAGCAACATGGCGCCTAAGGATCTTCAACAACGGCTAGTTCGGATCATGGCGCGCCCAAGGATCTTCTATTTTTGGACACTTCGAAGACATGATCTCTCCAATTTGGATCTCCTCAATATGCACCATAAGGAAAGAAGTAATTCGAATAATACTTTCTGAAAGGTTAGTTAGGCATATAATATAATGGAAGTATATAATATTAAATAATATTCGGACATAATAATATATAGAATAGGTTTTGTATTTCATCAATACTGTTAAAGCTCCAAGACCTTTGACACAGACAAACTGTCAAGGCCTTTGAAACTTTATTCCGATTTTCATCAAGGGAGGGAGTTATCAATGGAGAGATGTATCCATCGCAAAGTACACCGGGAATTCTGATCCAAATGATCACATGAATCAATTCACTACGGTCATGGGCATCAATGAAAACAACGACACGATGTTTTGTCGATGTTTCCCATCCACCTTGAGCGGAGTCGTGTTGACCTGTTTCACCAACCTGCCTCGGTCATCAATAAGCAACTTCACCCAACTGTCAAGCATTTTCGTGGCTCATTGCGGTAGTGCTTGCATACGGAAATGCACCATGATGGATTTAAATTCCATTAAACAAGAAGCATCTGAATCGTTGGGCAGTTTCTTCAGCGGATTCACTACTATGGTTGTGCAAATCCCAAAATTCAATCAAGAATCGGCTAGCACCATCTTGATGGGCAACTTGGCCAAAAGCGACATCAAGACCTATCTATTCAAAAAAGAACCCTGCATTTATGACAAGTTGCGCGACTTGGTCACCTTACAGATTCATGCATTGGAGGCTGCAGGATCGAGCTCAAAGACCAATGAAAATAAGCCTCCCTACTTTCACAAGCCCAACAATAAATTCCATAACAAAGGAGGTCGAGATAACCAACAACACTATAACCCCCGCTGGCCAAATCATATTATCATTCCACAACATCAGCCCCAAGAGGTACAATACAATTAATTGACCAACCCAAACTTACCTACCTCTGCCCCAAGCAACGTACAAATGGCACACCCATCTATGATCCGACCTCCTATTTATGGTGTCCCTCCTCCAACTCCCCCATAACAAATAGTACCTTTACAAATTTGTGCCCCACCTACGAATCAAAACCATAATCGGCCCGTCCTTCCACCCCAACAGTACCGTCCACCATATGGCCAAGGGGGAGGGGAAGGGGCGGCTATCCACGAGGACGTGGAGGGAGAAACGGGAATAAAGGCGGTGGTTATAGGCCCCCAACGAGGGATATTCCCCGTGTTCCAGAAGCAAGGTCATCATCGAACAAATTTGTACATTCTCATCGCAATCATCAAAATCCACCCCTTCCCGATGGATGCATCAATACCATTGCGGGAGGACCATATACATCCGGAACAAGCAATCAGGAGAGAAAAAACTATGAAAGAGAAGATAGACAACCCCCGTCAGAATTCAGCGTTAAACAGGCTTCCACAAAGCACGCTGTTTTGAATTTCAATTTTTTTGACGCCCGCGATCTCAAAATACCCCACTCAGACCCCGTGGTTATCCATGTGCAACTAGGCACTAAGACAGTCAAACGCATTTTAGTCGACACAGGCTCTTCGGTGGATGTCCTATATTGGAACGCATTCGAACAACTAGGGATTGTGGAGAGTGCTCTGCGATGCTATTCTGGCAAACTTATCTCCTTTTCAGGAGACGAAGTTAAAGTAGCTGGGACAATTGAACTCGTTTTAACCTTAGGAACACCTCCAGGAAGGAGGTCTCACATGATAGAGTTCACAGTGGTTCGTCTACCATCCATCTACAATGCCGTCATGGGCCGTGTGAGCCTTTTCAAATTCCAAATAGCTTGTTCCGTCTACTATTTTGGCATCAAATTCCCATGTGCGGATGGAAAGGTTGGGGAAGTAAGCGGAGAACAATCAGAGGGCAGGGTCTGCTACCTGGCATCCCTTAAGAAAAATCAACATAGAGTACTCGCTATCGACAGACCTGCCCCGGGATCTTTAAAGTCAGAAGTAATTGAAAACGATGATTTGGAAGCTACTTCTCACCCCACCAAAGCTGAGTTGGAAGTCCGACCAGTGAAGATCGTTGATAAGATCGTCGAAGAAAAGGTGGTGTTTTTCCCTTTCACCAACAACACCGAAGCCCTTTATCATGGGCATAGTCTGGAGACCACCGATCTAAATCGCGTCAAAGATATTCTAAAAAATTCAAGAGACGTCTTTGCTTGGTCACCTCAAGACCTTCAGGGCCTTCCTCGAGAAATATCTAAGCATTCCTTGAGGCTCACCCACGGCACCAAACAAGAAGTAGAAAAGCTAAAGCCGCCAAACAAGAAGTAGAAAAGCTCTTACAAGCAGGATTTGTTCGTGAGATTAATGACCCAACATGGCTATCTAATGTGGTCTTGATCAAAAAGAGTAGTGGAAAGTGGAGGATGTGCGTCGACTTCAAAGATTTAAACAAGGCATGTCCAAAGGATAGCTATCCGCTCCCTTCTATTGATGAGTTAGTAGACACCACAGCGGGTCACGCCACTTTAAGTTTTCTCGACGCTTACTCAGGGTAAAACCAGATCAAAATGCATCCGCGCGATGAGAAGAGCACGACCTTCATCACCAATCAAGGCACCTTTTGCTACAAGGTGATGCCCTTTGGATTGAAAAATTCAGGCGCTACTTTTCAACGAATGACAGAGAGAGTTTTCAAACCCTAGATAGGGAGGAACATTGCAGTTTATGTCGATGACATTGTGGTCAAGAGTTTGACCAAGGAGCGACACCCTTCCAACTTACAAGAAACCATCGATGCTCTTAGATCCAATCGTGTATGCCTAAAGTAAAAAAAGTGCGTATTTGGCATTGATTCCGGAAAGTTCTTGGGTTTCATGATCAGTCACCGAGGAATAGACGTAAACCCCTCAAAAGTGCAAACCATTCTTGATATGGCTCCTCCTCAAACGCTAAAAGACATCCAAAAACTCAATGGCTCACTCAACTACTTGAGCCGTTTTTGCTCGCGATTGGCAGATCATTCATTACCTTTCTTCGACCAACTGAAGAAAAAAGGCCTAGTAGAATGGAGTTCAGTATTGGACAAAGCTTTCAAGGACATGAAAGAATATCTTGCAACTCTTCCCACACTTCATTACCCCGGGAGCATGAAACCTTACAACTCTATCTCGCAGTCGGATCAACCACCATTAGCGTCGTGCTAACCAGGGAATCCAAATTTCCTGTTTATTTCGCGAGTAGAGTGCTACAGTCAACCGAATCCAGATACACCCCTATTGAGAAAATGGCTTTATCTGTGGTCTTTGCAGCAAGACAATTGAGGCCTTACTTCCAAGTTCACACCATTGAAATCCTCTCTGATCTTCCCCTCCATCAAATCCTCCATTCACCGTCACTCTCTGGTAGAATGGTAAAATGGGAAGTAGGGCTATCTGAGTTTGATAATCATTTCAAACCACGAAAATCCTGTTTAGCTCAGCATTAGCTGACTTCGTGGTGGAGGCTACATTCTCGAAAACACAAGATCGCGAAGGAGAGTATTGGGTAATCAATGTGGATTGATCTGTATCGTCTAATGGATGTGGAGTAGGGGTAACAATATCTAGCCCAACGGGAGAGGTCACTGACTTATCTTTCCAGCTTCTTTTCGAAGCAACCAACAACGAAACGGAATACGAGGCATTAATAGCGGGGATAGAGAAAGCACTGATCAATGGCGCTCGCCAAGTGCAAATATTCACTGATTCATAAATAGTAGCCCAGCAGGTCAAAGGAGAATATAAGGCAAAGACAGGAATGCTCTCGGAGTACCTTACCCGAGTACAAACGCTTACTACTGCTTTTAATCGCTGTTCAATCTCTTCAATACCTCGTCAGCAAAACGAGCGAGCCGATATCCTAGCCAGGATAGGAGCTACGTTAGAAAGGTCAATCCCTCCCCTATGACACCAAAAAAACCGGGCCGAATAATAATAGAGCGTAGGCATACTCGGGGGATCCATAAAGGGGTTTTCGCGATATCGCCATCCGATTGGCGAGAACCCATCTTGGAATATATCAACAATGGGCCAATCGAAGGAGCCCATGGCTCAGAATATCGAAGGCTCGTAAGACAAGCTTCTCATTTCTGAATCAAAGACGGTCGACTATATAAAAGAGGTTTTCACCTCCCAGACCTTCTTTGCGTGTCCGACCAGGAAGGTCGGGCCATCGTCAGAGAACTATATGCAGGCATCTGTGGAAATCACCAAGGGTGGAGAGCTATTGCAACAAAGATCACACGACTAGGATACTATTGGCCCAGCCTTAGGGCTGAAACGCAACACTACATCATGATATGTGATCCTTGTCAACGAAATTCCGACCTCAAACATCAACCACCCCACCCTCTCAAATGCATATCTACCCCGTACCCTTTTGCAATGTGGGGAATGGACATCCTCGGACCTTTTCCGCGGGCTCCTGGGCAACTGCGATTCATTCTAGTGATAGTTGACTATTTCACCAAGTGGGTAGAAGCTGAGGCCATGGCTTTAATAACAGCGGAAAAAGTACGGAAATTCCTCTGGAACAATATGATATGTCGTTTTGGAGTACCGCGAGCAATCATTACTGATCATGGACCTCAATTCAATTGTGAAACTATTCGTGATTTCTGTTTTGGGCTCCAAATAGAGCTTCACTTCTCATCTGTGGCATACCCCTAATCCAACGGCCAAGCTGAAACAACTAATAGAAAAATCCTGAATGTGTTAAAGAAAAGATTAGGCCTCGCCAAAAGTGAATGGGCAGAAACCTTACCTCTGGTTCTATGGGCATACCGAACCTCAGCAAAAAGCCCCACAGGAGAAACACCTTTCGCCATGACCTTTGGCATAGACGCGGTCATCCCAGTCGAATTACTAATCCCTTCAGCAAGAGTTTTTTTTTTACTTCAACAAGGATACCAAAGAAGAAGCATTAGAATTGGAATTACACCTCCGCAAAGAGAGAAGGGAAAAAACCTGCATCAAGGCTAGTGAGTATCAACGTCGACTCTCTGATGGCTACAACAAAAGAGTTTTCATACGCCCATTACAAAAAGGGGACATGGTCCTTCGACAAGCCACATGATGTGAGCGCAAATTGCCATATTTTCTATGCACATATGAATCAATTTTATTTGTCTTTTGCATGCATATTAATGGGAAAACATGGGATTATTGTAATTTATGCTTAAATGTCAAATATATGGGTTTTGCACGAGTTTTCATGTGATTTCGCAGAAAACAGGATGAAAATGGATGAATTCGGAAGAGCGGAAAAAGAACTCGAAGTCTTCTAAAGAGGTCGAAATCGACATGGGACCTCGACATCGAGTGCATCAGAGACATAGGAATCGAGCAGGAAATGAAACAAAGCACGTCGACACAGAGAGGTCGATATCGACGTCTGAAGGTCGATATCGAGGCTTCCAGATCGACTAAATTGATAGAAGTCGAGTGCCAGTTCGAGTAGGAGAAGGAGAAGCTCGAGATGAAGTTTTGGAGGGGTCGATATCGATGTCTAGGGGTTGATATCGACCATGCCAGCAGAGGAATCCGACTCCGATTTTGATAGAATTCGATCCAATGCTTGCAATATCTATCCAAAGGTCGAGATTTCCTATCATCAACACCAGATCTATCATGAGGAGGCTGATTTCACCATGAAGTTTTAGCTTTTATTTTATTTTAGTTTATCTTAGAGAATAAAGATAAGGTTTCGAGTCCTTATCGACATCTATAAATAGAGGCCAATAGGGCTGAGTTTAGGTATCCAATAACATTCAATTTCAGATTCAATTTTACACACAATTCAGTTGCAATAGAGAGTAGAGAGAGAGAGAGAGGAGGCCGAGTGGAGTTGTAAAGCGAGAGCGGAGTGGCTTGTTCGGTTGTACTTTCTTTCGGAGTTTTAATGCAAAGTAGCTTTCTTTCAACAAATAATGATGATGATGTGTATGATGAGGAGCGAGTAGTCAACCCACTTCTAGGGTCGGGGTGAGCCTGACGATAGCAATGGGAGGTAAGTGCATCAAAGGTATAACTTTTATGCGATTCCGTCTTCTACCCCATGCATGATCCTTTGCGAAAGTTAAGGAGATTCATTATTTGCATTATTGAAGCGAAAGCCACTCATATTGTGAACTTGAATTGCTCATGAATTGGATAGTAACTCTTAGGAATTATGCGAGAGCCTCTAATCACCTAAGTGTTGATAACGAAAGTTATTTGACGGAAAGACATTAAAGTTCATATCTTTAGCATGAAACTTGCATTGTTATCGTTGTGGCATGAAACCCCGACTTTGGAAGCCTTTTAATTAATTAAAATCTTCATAAAAGTCTTAGTTTTGTTTCTGTTCATCTTCCTTCTCCATTCTATTTTCTTCGGACTCTTTTCCGACAAATTGGTTACGAAAACAATTTCTGTGACAAGCATCGAAATCGACCATAAGGGTCGATATCGAGGTCTAACATCGATATCGAGGTCTCTGCTCAACGTCGACTTGCTGTTTTGTCTTCTGCAGGAACTGCACTAGGAAATCGACCAGAACTGAGGTCGATATCGACCTGTATACTCGATATCGAGTGTCTGCTGAGGTCGAAAACTTTGATCGTGAGTACAACAAAGGAAGCGCTGACATACCTCCTCGTGGATTCGATCCTGAATTACCCTACTACTACAAGGGAGGGGATTCTTGTATTATTTGTTTGGGACAGGGAGATAGTCTAGTTGTGCTTTGTTTTATTTTAAATATTTGAATCCATCCTAACACCTCTCCCGCTGCGAACACCACAGAGGGATGGAAACTCAAACCTAAGTGGGAAGGGCTAGGCGTGGCCACGAGTCTAACCCGGCGGGTCGACGGGTTCGACCCGCCGGGTCAAGGGTCGGGGAGGGATGACCCGAACCCTAACCCGGGAATTCCACGGGTTGGCGGGTTCGGGTCACCCGGCGGGTCAGAGGGTCGACCCGGCGGGTACCCGGCGGGTTGACCCGACGAATATGGCCCGGGTTGGACGGGTTTGCACTTGTTCGGAGTTTACGGAATTGTCGAGAACAGGTATTGGACGCATATATGTTTGAAAATATTCAATTAATTCATTTTTACGGGCGGTATACCGTCTAAGTACTTTCCTCTTAACCGTGTTTCGACTAATACCTTGCCATGCAGGTTGAACATTTTGTGTAATAAAATCATTGAAACATAAACGTTGTGAAAAACTATAAGCTAAACCCTCGGCAGCTATCATTTCCGCATAGTTATCATGACAACTACGATAATCATAAGACCATAAACCAGCGGGTTGAGAGGAAGAAGATGCGTACCCGGTTAGTTGAGTTTGTCCCTTGGCGAGGCCGAGCTTTTCGGGATGCTTCGACCGGATATGGCGACCGTAGTTCCCATATCCGCCTCCCTTCTTGTGCTTGTAGACCGTCCCGCAGAAGTTGCACTTGGCCGAGCAACTGTCTTCCTCCCAAGCCGGATCCCTAGGCCCCTTCGTGAACCAATACTTGAAAGTAGCGGCTCGAACTTCCGCCGTAGTAATAGGGTCGCCATCGGTCGGAGTTCCTTCGGTGGGGAACCCGGACTCTTGGGTCAGAATCGTCGGAGTTCCGGCTTGGGGGGTCCCCTCGGGCTCGGCCTCCTCCTCCTCCATAATCTCGTCGACGTGGTCGGCTAAAAGAGCATCATCTCGACGACGTCGGGATTCGCTCGCCGCCGAGACCGATGCACTTCGCCGAAGGCTTGGTGTTGCCGTCGGGTTCGAGCCGCCTCCGCCTCCAACACTCGGGGTCGATGAAGATGGGGCTCCACTAACACTCTTGCGACCCCGGGTAATTCGGTTGAAGACACCCGACATTTTGAATTTTAGAGATTTAGGAGATGTAAGAGAGAGATTAGGAAACCGGGACTACGAGAGACAAGATCGAGCAATTAGAGAGCGATTAGAGAAATGAAGATGAGATTAGAGGAGATGAGTGAGGTGTGGGTTGAAAATGGGAGGGAAAAGGGGTATTTATAGGGCCAATCCGCGCGATGGGCAACGGTCGACCCGCCGGGTCCAACGTTCGACCCGGCGGGTCCAACGGTCGACCCGGCGGGTCGACCGTTGGAAAGTAGCCGTTGCCCTTTATTTTTTATTTTTTTTGGTATTGTTTAGCTTCTTCCAATCCCTCTTAACTTGTAATTAAAGTTATATGTGAAGTTTTTAATTTATTTTATTGAGTTTTTAATTTTTTTGACATTTTAAATTTGATATCTAATGTTTAGGTAATTTTTACTAAGTTGTTAGGTAATTACTAAACAAATTATCTTATACAACACCAATTATAGAATCATTCAAACACAAGTTTATTGTAAACCGACATACGATTACAAGTTCACAAATCACAACTCACATTCACTGATTCACATCACATAAAAAGTTAAAAAGTTAAAACATAAACTTATTACATAACTACATAACTACACTACTCACTAAATAACTAATTAGGATTAGGACTTAGGAGTTAGGACTTAGGACTTAGGAATACTAGACTAGTTACCACCACTCGAGCCCGATGCGCCATCGTTCTTGATCTTATCGGGGTGCTTCTTGGTGATGTAAAGCTTCAAATTTCCATATCCAAGGTTATTTGTCACCTTGTACTTGTGACCGCAATAACGAAAAACGACTTCGAACTTTCCACCGGCTTGCTCCACCTTCTCGTAATGATCCCGGAACAACTCCGCCCGAAGGTTATCACCGGATCTAGTTGCGTCGGACATGATTACGAGCTTATGAAATAAAATTGATAGGTGATTGATGGATTGGATGGGAATATGTGTGATTTGGGACATGAAGGAGTCGTCTATTTATAGGCCCGAGCCTAATCTCCCACCAACTAGCCGTTACAACGGCTACATTTTAAAAAAAAATCAGCCTCCGGTAGGCCCCACCCGTCAACGGCTACTTTTTTAAAATATGTCGACCCGCCGGGTCGACCCGCCGGGTCACCGGGTTACTAACCATGCCAGCAGAGGAATCCGACTCCGATTTTGATAGAATTCGATCCAATGCTTGCAATATCTATCCAAAGGTCGAGATTTCCTATCACCAACACCAGATCTATCATGAGGAGGCTGATTTTACCATGAAGTTTTAGCTTTTATTTTATTTTAGTTTATCTTAGAGAATAAAGATAAGGTTTCGAGTCCTTATCGACATCTATAAATAGAGGCCAATAGGGCTGAGTTTAGGTATCCAATAACATTCAATTTCAGATTCAATTTTACACACAATTCAGGTGCAATATAGAGTAGAGAGAGAGAGAGGAGGCCGAGTGGAGTTGTAAAGCGAGAGCAGTGTGGCTTGTTCGGTTGTACTTTCTTTCGGAGTTTTAATGCAAAGTAGCTTTCTTTCAACAAATAATGATGATGATGTGCATGATGAGGAGCGAGTAGTCAACCCACTTCTAGGGTCGGGGTGAGCCCGATGATAGCAATGGGAGGTAAGTGCATCAAAGGTATAACTTTTATGCGATTCCGTCTTCTACCCCATGCATGATCCTTTGCGAAAGTTAAGGAGATTCATTATTTGCATTATTGAAGCGAAAGCCACTTATATTGTGAACTTGAATTGCTCATGAATTGGATAGTAACTCTTAGGAATTATGCAAGAGCCTCTAATCACCTAAGTGTTGATAACGAAAGTTATTTGACGGAAAGACATTAAAGTTCATATCTTTAGCATGAAACTTGCATTGTTATCGTTGTGGCATGAAACCCCGACTTTGGAAGCCTTTTAATTAATTAAAATCTTCATAAAAGTCTTAGTTTTGTTTCTGTTCATCTTCCTTCTCCATTCTATTTTCTTCGGACTCTTTTCCGACAAATTGGTTACGAAAACAGTTTCTGTGACAAGCATCGAAATCGACCATAAGGGTCGATATCGAGTTCTAACATTGATATCGAGGTCTCTGCTCGACGTCGACTTGCTGTTTTGTCTTCTGCAGGAAATGCGCTAGGAAATCTACCAGAACTGAGGTCGATATCGACATGTATACTCGATATCGAGTGTCTGCTGAGGTCGAAAACTTTGATCGTGAGTACAACAAAGGAAGCGTTGACATACCTCCTCGTGGATTCGATCCTGAATTACCCTACTACTACAAGGGAGGGGATTCTTGTATTATTTATTTGGGACAGGGAGATAGTCTAGTTGTGCTTTGTTTTATTTAAAATATTTGAATCCATCCTAACACCTCGCCCGCTGCGAACACCAAAGAGGGACGGAAACTCGAACCTAAGTGGGAAGGGCCGTACGTAATACACCAGGAAGTAGGAAGAGGATCGTTCAAGCTTCAAAACTCAGAAGGGCCTATTCTTCCTAAAGGATGGAACACTGAGAACCTCAAAGCTTACCATGGCTAAAATTCACCTTTTTGTATAAGGACACTCGATTACTTAGAATTTTCTCTATATAGGAAGTCTCGAGGGTCCTAGAAGGGGCACAACACTTCTTCAAAAATATATATATAAAAGTTCTAGGCCCTCTTTTGAAAGAACCCTATGTCGCTGCTTAGAATAAATTTAGCAATCGCGTGCACTTTTGGAACAGATATGCAAGTAAGCCTCTACGGAGAATAAATTTAGCAACCGCGTGCATTTTTGGCACGGATATGCAAGTGAGCCTCTACGGAGAATAAATTTAGCAATCGCGTGCACTTCTGGCACGGATATGCAAGTCAGCCTCTACGGAGAATAAATTTAGCAATCACGTGCACTTTTGGCACGGATACGCAAGTAAGCCTCTACGGAGAATTGAATTTAGCAATCGCGTGCACTTTTGGCACGGATATTCAAGTAAACCTCTACGAAGAATAAATTTAGCAATCGCGTGCACTTTTGGCACGGATATGCAAGTAATCCTCTACAGAGAATAAATTTAGAAATCGCGTGCAATTTTGGCACGGATATGCAAGTAAGCCTCTACGGAGAATAAATTTAGCAATCGAGTGCACTTTTGGCACGGATTTGCATGTAAGCCTCTACGGAGAATAAATTTAGCAATCGCGTGCACTTTTGGCACGGATATGCAAGTAAGCCTCTACGGAGAATAAATTTAGCAATCGCGTGCATTTTTGGCACGGATATGCAAGTAAGCCTCTACGGAGAATAAATTTAGAAATCGCGTGCATTTTTGGCACGGATATGCAAGTAAGCCTCTACGGAGAATAAATTTAGCAATCGAGTGCACTTTTGGCACGGATTTGCAAGTAAGCCTCTACGGAGAATAAATTTAGCAATCGCATGCACTTTTGGCATGGATATGCAAGTTAGCCTCTACGGAGAATAAATTTAGCAATCGCGTGCATTTTTGGCATGGATATGCAAGTAAGCCTCTACGGAGAATAAATTTATCAATCGCGTGCAATTTTGGCACGGATATGCAAGTAAGCCTCTACGGAGAATCAATTTAGCAATCGCGTGTATTTTTGGCGCGGATATGCAAGTAAGCCTCTACGGAGAATACATTTAGCAATCGCATGCACTTTTGGCACATATATGCAAGTAAGCCTCTACGAAGAATAAATTTAGCAATCGCGTGCACTTTTGGCATGGATATGCAAGTAAGCCTCTACGGAGAATAAATTTAGCAATCACGTGCATTTTTGGCACGGATATGCAAGTAAGCCTCTATGGAGAATAAATTTAGCAATCGCGTGCAATTTTGGCACGGATATGCAAGTAAGCCTCTACGGAGAATAAATTTAGCAATCGCGTGCATTTTTGGCACGGATATACAAGTAAGCCTCTGCGGATAATAAATTTAGCAATCGCGTGCATTTTTGGCACGAATATGCAAGTAAGCTTCTACGAAGAATAAATTTAGCAATTGCGTGCACTTTTGGCACGGATTTGCAAGTAAGCCTCTACGGAGAATTAATTTAGCAATCGCGTGCATTTTTGGCACGGATATGCAAGTAAGCCTCTACGGAGAATAAATTTAGCAATCGCTTGCACTTTGTAAAGACTGAATGTATTTTATGTTATTATATTATTATTTTGAGTAAATACATTATTATTTTATTCAATCGGTAAAAATGTGAGAAAACCCGTCCTCGAGCGTAAGTTTTGATTTTAAAGTCATTCCGGCATCGTTTTGAGAATTTAGATTCTATCGGGTTTTAATTCCGCCTCCAAGCTCCGAGTATCGAAAAAATTAAATTTTATTTAGTCGGGATTCGACCGGGCGAGCGGATTTTGAGTCTATTCCGCTAATTTGAATTGGTATTGTGGGGACCTCTTTTAATTCCTATTTTATTTTCCTTTTCTTTATTCTCTCTCTCTCTCTCTCTCCCTCCCTCCCTCCCTCCCTCTCGGATTTATGTCTATAAGGATGGTCCCCTCCCTTTGCTCTCTTTTTCATGTGTTGTAGCAGAGCAACAACAGACCACCCTCTGCCCTCCTGCCCCTCACATTTCTGCATTTTCTCACACCAGCCCACAAGATCCCTCTCCTCTCTCCTCTGCAGCAAAACCAGCCCCATTCTTTACATTTTCAATTTCAAACCTAAACTCACCAAACTCTCAGCTCTCCTTGTTCTATTTTTGCCGAGCCACCACCACCATCTCCTCCTCCATTGGCAGCCACGCACCACCACACCTCAAACTACACTTCCACACTTCCGTCGTCGTCGAAGGAGCCCCTCCCCTGTTTCTTTTTGGAAGAAGCCGAGCACCACCTCCTCCCTTTCCTTCTCCCTTCACTCTTGAAGAGCAGCAACAACAGATCCTCCGGCGTCGAGCCAACCCAGAAGCGCCAGGACCCGCTGGAGAGCCCCCGCCGAGCCTAACTCCCCCCATTCTTCTCTGTTTTCCCCATTTCTGATCGGTAAGCTCGTTTTCTTCTCCCTCCGCTCATTAGCACAGTCAAAGCTTCATCTTTATAACTCCTATCTCCGACCCAGGCCCAAATTCGAGGGATTCCACCACCACCGGAGCCGAATCGTACCTTTTCCGGCAAGGACTTTGAATCGCGGTGAGCCCTTCATCTCTCTTCTTCCTTGCTCCCACTACTACAATTAAGACCTATTGTAACACTTCATTGCAGCGGTTGATCTATTGAAGCGGTTTGTTGTGGCGGTTTAATCTATTGTGACGGTTCAGTAGCGGTTTTTGATATTCATTATATTGCAATAACTATAGTTGCAGTTTTAAGGTCTATAGTGGCGGTTTTTAAACCACTATTTTTTTCCATGTCTATTGGGGCGGTTTTAATAGTCTAATGAAGCAGTCTATCAAAATAATAGAACTACCTAATGAGGCGGTTTTAATGAGTGACTTTTAAAGCTGCTCAAAAAAAAAATTAAGGGTCTTTTAAAACTAGTTCTTTCTCTCTCTGTTCTCGCCCACTTTCATCTCCGAAGTCCAAACCCTAATAACTTAGTTCTTTGAACTATCAAATTCGGACCACCCCTCGCCCTTTCCTCCGTCTCCAATGTCTGCCGTCGGTCCTCCACCCCATTCCGTCGCCGCTCCTCTCGATATTCCTTTTCGTTTCTCTCTCCTCCCTCATCACCGTAATCTCTCTCCTTGGTCGCCTGTGTCGATTGTTTGGAGCTGAGCCGATTCTGATTCCACTTCGCCTTAGACGACCTATGCGCCTGCAGCCTGAATCGAATCATGTATTCTCTGTCTCCTTTCTTCTATTCCCTCTTGTGCTATTTCCTTTCAGTAATCGAAGATTCGCCAACCGCGAATTTCAATCGTATGGGACGTAGTTCCGCATATACTCAGTCTTTTGAATCGATTCATCTATCTCGTTCTCACTTTGTAGTGTCTAGGGTTTTTTCATCATCATCCTATATTATTATTAGACCTCTTGAGGCAAAGAAAAAGGCGTGATTGCTCCCATTCGTGTTTCAAAGGTCATTGGCGATGTTAATTTTTATGGTTTCTGTAGTGACTCGTTGGATGTCCTATTTCACCATCATTTTTTTCTCTCTTTTCATCTATTTGGCTTCTAAATTATGATGTGATTGGAGTTTCAGGTCCTATTTCACTCCTTTCTTGGAAGAAAATTATATCCCCAATTTACCAATTGAGTAGAAGATGTGGCATGGACTTTTGTTTTTTGGTCTAACAGGTTTGTTTAATTCTCTCCTGGATAGTTCTTATTTATATACTTCTAATTTACCTGTATGATCAATTGCTTTAGCTCATTGTGGAATTATGTGATTTGATTCATTTATCATCCACTCAGTTGCATTGGATGGTAATTTTAATAATAATTGCATTTTGCGTTTGTGATTAGAAGCTTAGAATTCCTTTTAAGTAGAATGAAAAAATAGGATTTGTTCGAGATTATTGAACAATTAGAGCTATTTGGATTACTCTTTGAGATATGTGTTCTATTGATAAGTTAGTTAAATGAAATCAACTCCAGTGGGTCATACCAGTCATTGATGTTTCTTTACCAGGCAAGCTAGAACCTCAACATGGTTAAGTGTTTGGAAGTGACACTTTTCCTCATGTGCAAAGGGGTTCAGTTTGAGGAACCAAATTACATATATTGCATCATTTTTGTTTAGCGAGACACTCTAAAATTGGCAGCTTTTACTTCCCACTACATCAGATTATTCACTGATTTGGTTTTTCACTGTGAAAATTGGAATTCATCGGGATCGTTATGTCGATCCTCAATGTTCATGCATCTGAAGAACTTGTTTTAGATAAACATAGCTTTTGTATGTACATAGAGTGCTCTCTACTTCATTGGGAAAATTGCTGGCATACGCAGGGTGTTGTCTACTTCTTTTACATCCATGTAAGTGGTCATTTATCTTGATTTCTTGCATTTTTTAGATCCATATGCTTGATAACTTCTTTTACTTGTATAGTATAATTATTAGAGTATTTTCATTACTTTTGGGATTTAAGAGGGTGTGATGTCAATGAAATCTGAGTATAGTAAGATTTTTTCACTCTCTCTTCATGTCCTATGCAGCTTTAAGATCGAGATAGGGAGAGGGAAGATGGTGTTGTTGCAGCTTTAAAGGGAGCTTGCTCCTAGTATTTTTCACGTGTGAAAGAGAGAAAGTGTGTCTCTATACATCTTTTTTATTTTCCTCTTCTAGTTGATATATTGTTGAACACCATGTATGTGCTTTCTTATTTCAAAATTTGCATTTGATTTTGAATCTTGAAAATTATAAGGTTGTAGAAAAAGGGCATATGAAGCCTACTGATTATTTAAATTCTCATGAGAAGTTCCTGATAGGTCGCTTTATGCATATATTCAATCAAAGCTAACTTGGTTGATTTTGATTTCTATGCTTATGTAAGTAACTCTTTTTTCTTTTCTTTTTTTTTGATGGATGCTAATCAACATCCAGTTGTCAAGCTATTTAATGTTGTAAGTCCCTTGTGATACATAACAAGTCTACATGCTGAATATCTCTTCTTCTCAACCTCACACGGTTTGATCTTTTTCCAGGGTAACAAGGCCCAAAATGCTCCTCGAAAAGGACTTAATTGTCAAGAGCTAAAGATGCAAAGGTACATAATGAGACTAAATCTGTCTTATCTTTTAGAAGCCATAAGGCTGATTCTTTCATACCCCAGAAATGCAAGGCTAAGCCATGACAACACCCTATACTAGAAATTGTTTAGGGTATTTATTTTATTCCCTAGCCTCACTACCTTACAAACTGCAAGTATTAGAAAGAGTTAAAATTTTTTGACATAGAAAAACTAGTATGGTTTGTTTTAGACTCTGACTGAGTATTCAGAGTAGTTGATCCCAATTGTCATAGCTTCAAATTTTTTATAGAGCTAAAATACAAGATCTTTCGGCTATCAATTCTTTTTGTATCCAGATAGATTTTTCTGTTTTAAACCCTAATAGCAATAATAGCATAACATGGACTAACCATATTATTTTAAGAGACAAGTGTAAGTTTATGTTATTGATTACTTTGTATCATGATATGCTGTCTGTTTCATTTTATTAATCTATGTTACTGTTATATTTGAATATTTTAGCAATTTGTTAACGAAGATCAATTCCCTACAACAATGAATCGCAAACATTGGAAAAGAAGATGTGTCAACTCTAGAGAACTCTGCTCTGAGATCAAAAGCAAGGACAACTCTAGCCTTTGTTACCCTGAGATCAGATGGAGACTGAGGAGAATTAGTGTTGAAGATTGCTTTTCTACCACATGTATGGTATACGTAGGAATCATTTATTAGATTATGCAATTTTATTTTTATTGATTCTATTATTTTGGCTCTTATAAACTAGATCCAGTGGATCTCCAAAAGTAAATGTACATACCTTTTTTTTTTTATAAAAGTAAGTGTACAGAAGTGATCAATAATAATGTGGATCTGAATTTATTTAATATTATGTATCATCTTTTTCTTCATTCTTATTTTTTTTATCTTTACGGGCTAAAATGCCCAATTTTTTTTATATACATTAAAATGACTTTATAGCCCGGGTCTAAAAATCTAGGCTAATATGTGGTATTTTTTTCATTTAAAAACCGCTTCATTAGATGCCAAAACCGCTCCCTTAGTGTTCGTAAAACCACTGCCTTGGATAGAGCTATTGCAACGGTTAGATAACCTATTGAAGCAGTTTTATATGTTCTCATAAAACCGCCACAAGAGCCCATAAAACCGCCGCATTAGAGCAAATGCAATGCGAGCAACAGAGGCGGTTCAAAACCGCCACAATAGGTCTTAGGTAGCGGTTTTTGTGCCTTTTGTGGCGGTTTTTAGCCGCTACAATAGACCTTAATTGTTGTAGTGTCCGTGTGAGCCGTTTTGTGTGGGTCTTGGTCGGGGGTGTGTTTTGATCAGTTGGGAGTGAGTTTGGGGTGGAGCGAGCCGCCGGAGAAGCCTGAGCTCTCTTCTCTTCTTCTCCCGTCCCTCTCCGTCGTCATGGAGCCTTGTTCTGGAGGTTGAAGGAAGATGGTGGACCCCACTTCCAAGTCGCCAGCCACGTCAGCCCAGGCCTACCTCTTCTTTTCTTTCTTCCTTCCGGGTCCGAATGGAGAGAGAGAGCGAAATGGGCTGGACTCCTCTTTACCTTCTCTTTCCTTGTTGGGCTGGGGCGGGTCCATTATTCATCCGGGTTATATCATACGGATCCCTCTTTCTTTCTTTTATTTTCTTTTTGGGTCGTGGGATGGGCCTAATCTTCGGGTCTCCCTTCTCTTCTTTTCTTTGGGTAGCTGGGCTCGAGTTGGATCTGAATCTCTTTCGGGTGGGGCTGTGTTGGTTATTGTTTACGTTATTAATTATTTATACTATATAATATGTGTTATGTGTGATATGATAAAGTGTTATTTATTAGAATATCATTATCATAGTGGGGAGCATATTTTCTGGAATTTGTATATATTATAAAAATTATTTCTTTAAAAATGGTATTATTTGATATATACATGTATTATGATATTATGTGATGTTTTTATAAATGTTTTAGGAATGATAAAGTAATTTAGTGTTGTTGTTTTATAAATGCGGGTTATTAAAATGGACTGATCTTGGTAATTTATTATATTAAATATTAATTGAGAAGTGTTATTATATAATGATTTATAAGGTGATTTTAAGATGAGGACTTTAAAGAGATAAAATGCCGGAATTATTTCTATAATGTAATTTGAGAGATTTGTTTTAAGGTTTAAATGTTTAATGTCGGAATTTGGCCAAGTATGATTTGAGAAATTATTTAGAATGTGAGTTGACATAATTTTGGATTAAAGAGTTGGAAAATATGGTTGGTATGATTTTATCAATGGGTTTGATTGGAAGAATGATTTTGGTCGATTTGATCGTATCGGAAAGGTTTTGGAAAACGGTTTTACTATCGGTTCGTTTTGAGTATGTTGAGAACTTGGGTTTCGTGCATATGAATGTCAGTTCGGTAGCTTATGGAAATGGCTTGATGATAGGTGTGTATTGCTTTTGGATTGCTTTGGACTTGCATTTGGGCCCTTGCTTGTGTTACCTTGCTGTTCTGAATCTTCAGGTAAGTATCCTATGGGATTTACTCAGTAACCTGGACCTTCTGCCTGATGTGTCATATGATGTGTAGGTGTTGCATATTAATGCATGCCATGTAGTTGATACGAGGTTGATTGATAGTTCCAACAATGGCTCGCAAACACAAGAGCAAACGGTATTAGAAATTGGACAGATTCTGCGACAGATGTGAAAAATAGAAAAGACAATAGTTTCGGACAAAAACTGATCATAAAGACGTTGACAGAATTGAAATAAAAAAAATTAAATAAAGGGATATAGGGTTTGAAGGCAACCAGTTGGCCGGATGGCTATACCTAAGAGATTGAACCACTCGTCTGTATAAGGTCCTGAACAAAAGACCTCCTTCTACAACTTCATCGAAGCTCATCTTCAGATCAAAAGGACGTGGGATTTTCTCCTAGATTACCTAGTCCGCGAGACAGATAAACAGAGAGACAAATCGACACCTTCAGACTTTGGGTTGATTGAATCCACAATCAAGAAGAATGAGAAAGAGAGGAATTTCAAGCAATGCTTGAGTTTTCTGAATTCAAAATAGCGTATCCCCTTTTACAAACTAGGGCCAAATATTTATAGCAATTAGAAAATTCTTGAAATTAATCAAATAAAGAAACTAAGAAAGTCTTCTCCTTGGCGCCCAAGGAAACACCTTCTCCTTGGCGCCCAAGGCAACACCTTCTCCTTAGCGCCCAAGGCAACACCTTCTCCTTAGCGCCCAAGGCATTTCGCCCTTCTCCTTGGAGCCTAAGGCACGTCCGGTACTCTCCCATCGGATGCTAGGCCTAGGCATATGAATGCCTTAGAACTCATTCGTAACTCTTCTTGATGACTTGAACTTGACTTGTGCTCCAGATAGCAAATAAAGCTGATGAGCTTGTCGGCGATCTGCTTTGCTTGACTCCGGGTCACTGGTCCTGCTGGCAGGGCAGGTGGCTCAGATGCTCCTGCATCATCCTCCCCTTCTTGGAAATGATTCGACCTCGAATCTGTATGGACATCCTCTCCTAGATAAGGAATCAAATCAGCAACGTTGAAAGTGGTGCTGACTCAATAGTCGTATGGAAGCTCGAGCTTGCATGCATTGTCACCAATCCTCTGTAACACTCTGAATGGTCCATCGCCTCTAGGAGACAACTTTGATTTGCGCTGGTCGGGGAAACGATCCTTTCTCAAGTGGAGCCACACGAGATCACCTTCTTTGAAAATCACCCTCTTGCTCCCTGTGTTCTTGTAATCAACTGTAGTTTCTGCTTTTTGTAGTAGACGCAATCTCGTCCTCTCGTGCAACTCTTTAATGAACTCAACCTGCTTGCCTGCATCAAAATTTTGTTTCTCCCTCATAGGATATGGGGTAAGATCTAAAGGCGTTAGCGGGTTAGTCCCATAAACATACTTAAACGGAGTTAGTTTGGTTGATGAATGCAAAGTCCTATTATATGCAAACTCCACATGAGACAAAGCTTCTTCCCAAGACCTGAGGTTCTTCTTAATGACAGCTCTTAAGATAGTGGCTAGGGTCCTATTCGTTACTTCTGTTTGGCTGTCAGTTTCGGGGTGACTAGAAGTGGAAAATAACAATTTAGTACCTAGTTAGCCCAAAGAGTCTTCCAAAAGTAACTCAAAAATTTAGCATCCCTATCACTCACTATAGTTTTCGGCACACCATGTAACCTAACCACTTCCCTAAAGAACAAGTTAGCAATATTTGAAGCATCATCAGTCTTATGGCATGCAATAAAGTGAGCCATCTTAGAGAATCTATCAACAACCACAAATATAGAATCTCTCCCCTTCTTAGTTCTTGGAAATCCTACAATAAAATCCATACTAATATCCTCCCAAGGAGCACTAGGAATAGACAAAGGGGTATACAATCCATGTGGCATTAACCTAGACTTGGCCTTTAAACAATCTAAGCTTCTTTTCACAAAATTCTCGACATCCTTAAGCATATGAGGCCAATAAACCACCTCTATGGCTTTCCTCCACAAGAAGTAACCTCAAAGAACACCTAGGAATGCAAACCATGTCAACTCGAAATAGAAATCCCTCAAACAAATAGAATTTATCTAATGAACCTTTCGCTTGACAAGTCCTATATATTTCCCCAAAATCAATGTTATCTACATATAGATCCTTAATATAGACAAAGCCTAAGACCCGAGAATCTAATGTAGTCAACAAGCTATGGCGCCTAGATAAGGCATCGGCCACTACATTGTCCTTTCCCTTCTTATATTGAATTACATATGGCAAGGTTTCTATGAACTCCATCCATCTACCATGCCTACGATCCATCTTATCTTGACTCTTAAAATACCTTAAGGACTCATGATCAGTTTTAAGCACAAATTCTCTAGGCCAAAGGTAGTGAGACCATGTCTTAAGTACTCTAAACAATACATACAATTCCTTATCATAAGTAGAGTAATTTAGACAAGCACCCTTCAATTTTTCAGAAAAGAAAGCAATAGGTTTACCTTCTTGCATGAGAACTCCTCCAATTCCAATACCGCTTGCATCACATTCGACTTCAAAAGGCCGGCTAAAATCGGGCAAGGCTAGCAGAGGAGCACTCGTCAACTTGGCTTTGAGGGTGGTTAAGGCCGAGTCTTGGGTCTTTCCCCAAGAAAAAATTTGACCCTTCTTGGTCAACTCCGTCAATGGTGCGACGATGGTGCTAAAATCCTTGACGAATCTTCGGTAGAACGTCGCCAAGCCATGGAAACTTCGCACCTCTCCAACGGATGTGGGTATCGGCCACTCTTGGATGGCCTTGATCTTCCCTTGGTCGACTTGAAGCCCTCTCGAACTAACTACAAAACCAAGAAAAGTGACACTATCAGAACAAAGCTCACACTTTTTCAAATTAACAAACAAGCGCTCAACACGAAGAGTTGAGAGAACTTCCCTTAAGTGAGCTTCATGGTCTTCTAGGGATTTGCAGTAGATAAGAATATCGTCAAAATAAACAACAACAAATTTCCCAATTAGCTTTCTAAGGACATGGTTCATTAATCTCATAAAAGTACTAGGTGCATTAGTCAAACCAAAAGGCATAACCAACCATTCATATAAGCCATGCTTCATTTTAAAAGCTGTTTTCCATTCATTCCATTCCTTCATCCTAATTGGTGGTAACCACTCCTTAAATCAATCTTTGAAAATATAGTAGCACCATACAATTCATCAAGCATATCATCAAGTCTAGGAATGGGGTGTCGATACTTAACAGTGATATTGTTAATAGCCCTACAATCTACACACATTCTCTAGGATCCATCTTTATTTGGGACTAATAACACAGGCACAGCACAATGACTCAAGCTCTCTCTAATATAACCCTTATCCATCAGTTCCTGAACTTGGGTCTCTATTTCCTTAGACTCTTGAGGATTCGTCCTGTAGGCTGGTTGGTTAGGCAAAGAAGAACCCGGAATAAAATCAATTTGATGCTCTATGCCCCTGGAAGGCGGCAACCCAAAAGGCATCTCATCGGGCATAACATCCTTAAATTCTTCTAACAAATCCTTAATCCTTGGAGGCAATTTTTCCTTAAGTTCATAAGTCATCAAACTTAGATCCTTACATAAAAGCATAAGAGCCAAATCTAGTCTAATAACCTCAGAATTGAAGTCAGTTTTTGACATCAGCAAAGTTGTAGCCAATGTCTCTGCTCCATCAGACATTGCTTTTCTTGGGACTGATGTCTCTGCCTCCCTTTTCTTCCTAGCTTTCTCAAGCTCGTCTGCAACCTGCACGGGTGTCATGGGTTTAAAGACTATCTTCTTGCCCTTAAAATTAAAAGTATATCGGTTAGTAAACCCGTCATGAATAGCCTTTCTATCATATTGCCAAGGGCGTCCTAACAAAATATGGCAAGCAGTCATGGGAACAACATCACAAAGAATAGTGTCCTCATATAAACCCAAAGAAACACTCAAGTTAACCTGCCTATCAACCCTAACTTCATCACTTTCATTCATCCATTGCAATTTATAAGGTTTAGGGTGACAAATAGTAGACAAATTCAACTTAGACACCATCTCCACACTAGCAAGATTGCAACAACTACCACCATCAATAATAACTCGACAAACTTTGCCTTTAAGGCGAAATTGAGTATGGAAAAGAGTTTCACGTTGATTATCATCATAAACAATAGGTTTAGCATGAAAAACTCTCCTAACAAGTAAGCAATCACCTTGTTCAAAATCATACTCAAGGTTGTCAGATTCAGGCAAGTTATCAGTTTCAGTTTCAGGCTCCTCAACATCCGATTCAGAATCATATTGTCCTAGGTGATTAACGATCAAGACACGTTGATTATTGCAATCCTTAGCAATGTGACCTCGACCGTGACATTTAAAACAGACAATATCAAGAGTTCTATTAGAGGGTTTAGAAGTACCGCCCTTTGATGAACCAGGATTACCCGAACCAGAGTGGGGCATCACTGGCAGTGGCAAGATCGAAGGCGTCGGGCCCCTACTGGCCGTCGCGGGCATGACAGGTTTACTACGGCCTCCTGCGGCTGGCAGCTCTCTTCCGGGCTGAGTATTCCGCCATCCTTGCCCTGGGGTTCCCCGGTTAGATGACGATCGGTATTGCAACTTCTTCCCAACCTTCATGGCAAGGTGTAGTAATTGCATCATTGACTCGTAAGGATAACAGTCAACCTCGTGGGCTAACGAAGGATTCAGAATCCCTAAATATCGACCCATGGTGGTCTCCTCATCTTCTACGATGTCACACCTAGCCATTGCCATCTGCATGGTGGTGTAAGCCTCCTCCGCACTCATCGAACCTTGCCTTAGGTTCGCTAGCCGCTGTTTCAGATCTCGATGGTGATGCGGGGGCACAAATCGAGCCCTCATCAAGGCCTTCATGTGAACCCAGGTGGTCACATCCGCTTCTAAGGTTCTTCTCCTATCTTTTACAACATTATTCCACCAGATCAGTGCAAAACTGGTAAACTCAAGAATAGCAAGTTGAACCTTTTTGGCCTCAGAAAAATTATGGCAATCCCAAATATGCTCAATTTTCGCTTCCCGCTCTAGGTAAGCTTCGAGATCGCTAGTACCAGCAAAGGGACGAATTTATACCTTTACCCTACCTATCCCATCTTTCTCGGGCTCTCTAGCATGCCTTGGTTGGTAATTTTCCTCTAGGAAATCATCGTCAAACTCATCATTGCGGGTGAGTCGTTGCTGCCGTTCCCTCTCTTGTTCTAGATTACCCCTGTTTGGTGGCAAATTATTACCCTGAGGTGCTCGGACGTCTTGACCTTGCTGCCTAGGCAGGAAGTTAACCAAGAGTTGTTGGTTGGACAACAATAGCTGAGCGAGAGTAGTGTTTATAGCTATAAGAGATGCAGCTAGGCCTCCATCTTGGGCCTCATTCTCCGGGATCTCATCTGCATTGACTTTAGACATCACAACAGAAATTGTCCAAGCAAACGTGTCAAGTTAGTGAAAACAAAAACTCCTTACAAGTGTTTCACTCTCACTCAATTAGTGGATGTCTGCGGCTTCAATTTGTCTCGTGGCAATCTGTTCTCAAGTAGAGGTCAGTAACCAAGGAAAACTCAAAGAACAAAAGAAAAGGCTCAGAAAAAGGTCAGGCTAAAAAGGGCAGGTAAGACTCAGATTGGTAGTCTAAGACAATCCCACCAAAGCTAACCACACCGATGCCTATATCATGATGGTGGTGCAATTTAGAACTTGACCTCTTTTTTTTTAACACATCAAGAATAGTTTAGGTGGAAAGCTTATAAAATGGTCTACTCGTACACCAATGACGCGAGTCGCAAACAATTGTAATGAATGGCCCCGTTCGATGTACCAGCTTCCATTTTTGACGGTTGTTAGACAGTGCCGCCCGAATTCCACACTAAACAAGTAGTAAATTTTTTTGAATGCCGCTGAATTTTTTTTTAATGCCGCTGATTTTTTTTACTAGCAAGAAATCACAAAGCTTTAGGGTTTCGCGAGACGAAATTGCGAAAACAGTTCAATGAGCGCAACCACACAAACAAGACATAAACAAAAGCATAGAAGCACTAGCAAGAATTGTTCAAACGTACCGGAAAAGGTAACGGAGCCAAAGTCGGAGTCTAGCTCTGATGCCACTTGATACGGGGTTGATTGATCGTTCCAACAACGGCTCACAAACACAAGAGCAAACGGAATTAGAAATTGGACAGATTCTACGACTGATGTGAAAAATAGAAAAGACAATAGTTTCGGACAAAAACTGATGTTAAAGACGCTGACAGAATTGAAATAACGAAAATAAAAAAAGTCATATAGGGTTTGAAGGCAATGAGTTGGCCGGATGGCTATACCTAAGAGATTAAACCACTCGTCGGTATAACGTCCTGACCAAAAGACTTCCTTCTACAACTTGATTGAAGCCCGTCTTAGGATCAAGAGGACGTGGAATTTTCTCCTAGATTACCTAGTCCGCGAGACAGATAAATGATGTGCGCGCATATTGCCATATTTTCTATGCACATATGAATTCATTTTGTTGTCTTTTGCATGCACATTTATGGGAAAACATGGGAATAGTGTAGTTTATGATTAAATGTCAAATATATGGGTTTGCACGAGTTTCCATGTGATTTCGCAGAAAACAGGATGAAAATGGATGAATTCAGAAGAGCGGAAAAAGAACTCAAAGTCTTCTGAAGAGGTCGAAATCGACTGAAGACCTCGACATCAAGTACATCGAGACATAGGAATCGAGCAGAAAGGAAACAGAGCATCTCGACACAGAAGAGGTCGATATCGACGTCTGGGGGTCGATATCGATGCTGTCAGATCGACCAAGTTGACAGAAGTCGAGTAGGAGAAGGAGAAGCTCGAGATAAGATTTTGCAGGGGTCGATATCGAGGTCCAAGGTCGATATCGACCATGCCAGCAGAGGAATTCGACTCCGATTTTGATAGAATTGTATCCAATGCTTGCAATATCTATCCAAAGGTCAAGATTTCCTATCATCAACATCAGATTTATCATGAGGAGGCTGATTTCACCATGAAGTTTTAGTTTTTATTTTATTTTAGTTATCATAGAGAATAAAGATAAGGTTTCGAGTCCTTGTCGACATCTACAAATAGAAGCCAATAGGGCTGAGTTTAGGTATTCAAGATTCAAAATGAAGAAATTCCGAATTCAGTGGGAGGCGATTTTAGAGACAATTCAGTTGTAATAGAGAAGAGAGAGAGAGAGAGGAGGCCGAGTGGAGTTGTAAAGCGAAAGCGGAGTGGCTTGTTCGGTTGTACTTTCTTTCGGAGTTTTAATTAAAGTAGCTTTCTTTCAATAACAATGATGATGATGTGCATGATGAGGAGCGAGTAGTCAACCCACTTCTAGGGTCGGGGTGAGCCCGACGATAGCAATGTGAGGTAAGTGCATCAAAGGTATGACTTTTATGCGATTCCGTCTTCTACCACATGCATGATCCTTTGCGAAAGTTAGGGAGATTCATTATTTGCATTATTGAAGCGAAAGCCACTCATATTGCGAACTTGAATTACTCATGAATTGGATAGTAACTCTTAGGAATTATGCGAAAGCCTCTAGTCACCTAAGTGTTGATAACGAAAGTTATTTGACGGAAAGACATAAAAGTTCATATCTTTAGCATGAAACTTGCATTGTTATCGTTGTGGCATAAAACCCCGACTTTGGAAGCCTTTTAATTAATTAAATTCTTCATAAAAGTCTTAGTTTTGTTTTTGTTCATCTTCCCTCTCCATTCTATTTTCTTCGGATCCTTTTCCGACAAATTGGTTACAAAAACAGTTTCTGTGACAAGCATCGAAATCGACCTTAAGGGTCGATATCGAGGACTAACATCGATATCGAGGTCTCTGCTCGACGTCGACTTGCTGTTTTGTCTTCTGCAGGAACTGCGCTAGGAAATCGACCAGAACTGAGGTCGATATCGACCAGTATACTCGATATCGAGTGTCTGCTGAGGTCGAAAGCTTTGATCGTGAGTACAACAATGGAAGCGCTGACCTACCTCCTCGTGGATTCGATCCTGAATTACCCTACTACTACAAGGGAGGGGATTCTTGTATTATTTGTTTGGGACAGGGAGATAGTCTAGTTGTGCTTTATTTTATTCTCCTATTTTACATACAACACCCCGCACCTTCCCCGCTCCATTACGAACAAATTGGCGCCGTTGCCGGGGAGGCAATCAATCGCCACCTAAGTTAATCACGATCTTTTTCTAAGCTTATTTTGCAGGTTTATGCGACGTTCTGATCGCGGACCTATCCTGGAATCAATTGACGAGCCTGAACGTTTCTACCATCTTCGCAACAAAGCAATTCGCATCATGGCTGACAACGAGACGCAGGCTGAGATCATAGAGCGGTTGAGAAAGGAGATCGAGGACCACAATGCTACAATCGCTGCTGAAAGGGCCGCTGCTGCTGCTGAGCGAGCCCGTGCTGATAGGGAGGAGGATGCGCGCAGACAAGCCCAAGAGCGGCTAAATCAGTATCCACAGACGGCGATGCAATACATGCATCCGCCCCTTCATGTTCCTGAATCTGCCATTATAATTCCTCACTCCAATTATGAATTGAAAATTAACTTCCTATCTGAGATTAAAAGAAATACTTTTGAAGGAAGACATAATGAATGCCCCCTGCAACACATCTCTACTTTTATGGACTTATGTGAAACAGTTGCTGATGGAGTAAACTTAGAGTATGTGCGACTAAAATCTTTTCGATGGTCTTTGGCAGGAAAGGCATTACAATGGCTTGAAAGTTTGGCTCCACGATCGCTAAGGACATGGGCGGAGGTGAAAGATGCATTCTTGAACAAGTTCTTCCCACCTTCTAAAACGGCGATGCTACGACAAAGGATCACGGCTTTCAAACAAAAGCCAGGTGAAACCCTAGCACAGGCGTGGGAGCGCTTCAAAGACTTGCTGAGATCATGCCCGACGCATGGGCAACTTCCATATGTCATCCAAGAGATCTTTTATAACGCCCTTGATGCGCCGAATAAGGAGAGGATCAATTCATATACCTCCTATCGGTACATTGAGCTTACACCAACGGAGGCATGGGAGACCATTGAGAGGCTTGTGAACTTTGACAACACCTATGGGGCTGCTGCGGCCTATGATGCAAGGCCTGCCCCATCTATGCCCCTATATGAGCCTCCAAGGGAGATAGATCCTGAAGTACGGCAACAATTCCATAACGATCAAACACGCCGCCTTCAAAAGCAAGTAAGGTTCCTGAGCAACAATCAACCTTGTCAGGAGTGTGGTTCAATAAGGCATAACACCAGTGCCTGTCCACATACTGAGCAAGTATCCATGGCGGAACAACATGAGGAGGTCAAATGGATGAGAGGCCCCTATGGAGGGGGCAATCAACAAAATTGGGGTGATCAAAGGTTCTATCAAAGGGATTCCCCAACCTATAGGACACCAGGGCACCCTGAGCGGGAGACTAAGAAAGATGACCTGCAAATCATCCTTGATGAGATGCGAAGGAACCACGCTGAGTTCAAACAAGCCAATAACTCCGTCCATACTCAGCTGCAGGGCATCAATTCTAGACTTGGGGAGATCGACGTTTGGAAGCGCAACATGGAGACTCAAATGAGTCAATTGGCGGAAGCAATGCCCAAAGCGTCCGGATCACTCCCTGGATCCACTGTGCCCAACCAAAAGGGCAAAACCACAGGTCATATCACGGCAGTAAACCTAAGGAGTGGGCGTCAATTACAAACGCCCGAGCGAAAAGTGGAGGAGAAGGAGCCAGAACAGACGTCGATATCGACCCCCCCTGTCGATATCGACCAAGGTGACATCGATGTCGACCCTCCTGTCGATGTCGACCCTAATTCTGCGTCACCACAGAAATCGACTCTTCCAGTCGATATCGACCCCACTGCTGCCGATATCGACCTCACTACAGCCGCAGGAAGGAAGAAGGTGTTGCCATTCCCAACTAGAAAGGTGACTAAGGACCCAGCGGAAAAGAAGTTCCAACGGTTCGTGAAGATGCTCCAAGGGCTTAATGTCTCTATACCATTCACAGAGGCACTTCACGAGATGCCATCTTATGTAAGGTTCCTTAAGGATATCTTGGGTAAAAAGCGATCGCTCTCTGAGATCGCAGAGGAATGCAACAGGTTGGAGCTACCACAAAAGCGGGCGGACCCAGGTAAGTTTTCTATCGCTATAGGTCTAGGTCAATTCAAATTTAATGCTTTAGTTGACTTGGGCGCTAGCGTTAGCATGATGCCACTAACCATTTGGCACAAGGTAAAGATAGGTCCTCTGGAGCCCGTGGATGCAAGATTATACATGGCTAACAATACCGTAGTTATTCCAACTGGGATAGTGACAGATGTGCCAGTACAAGTAGGCAAATTCTTTGTCCCTGCTGATTTCCTAGTTGTTGACATAGCGGAGGACCTTGCTTGTCCAATTATTTTAGGTAGGCCATTCCTAGCAACCGTCGATGCCAACATTAGCGTGAAGAAAGGATTGCTCTCACTCACAATTAGTGATGAAGTAATAGAGTATTCCTTCAACAAGACGGTGCAAAGTCAAGGGCCAATGGAGATAAAAGCCATCAAAGAAGCCCAAGTAGAGGAAGTTGAAGCAATCTTGAACGAAGGAGCTCAACAGGACATCGAAATCGACCCAGGTAAGTCGATATCGACCACTATTGTTCAAGATTCTATGACAGGTCATAAGTATGGGGTCGACGGAGGAAAAGAGGAAGCATCGAAATCGGGGTCAAGGGTCGATATCGACCACACCCTATCGAAATCGACCACCATCAGCGCTGAGAAGAGAGGCGAGGAGACCTCGATATCGACCTCTGAGGGTCGAAATCGACCTGATCATATCGAGTCAAAACTCCCCAAATCGACTGATCCTACAGGTGTACAACAGGGATCGATATCGACCTCTGCACATCGACATCGACCTGAGCCACAGACTGAGAAGAAGGTAAGTCAAGGTACGGATTCCTCTTGTTCAATTACAATAAAGGACTTATCATTATTTGGAAGAGGTGTGCCTTGGCATGTGCGTTTATGTAGGATATCCGATGATAGTTCAAGCCAATATGAGAAAGGAGACAAGGTCTATGTTGCCAAATCTAAAGACCATTGGTTCCCTACAAGATTCAAGGATAAGAGCTTAGGTCCATTCACGGTGAATCAAATCAATCCCGGGGGAATGCAGCTGCGGGACAAGAAAGGAGTAATATTTGAGGCCCAAGCCACATGGGCTCTGCAGATGCCACCTTGAAAAGCGCAAAGGAAGAAGTCGGCCTAGCGACTTAAAAATCTAGAGCTTGTAACAAAGACTTAGTTTTGGTTTAAGACAGCTTAGTTTTGGTTTTAGACACTTTATTGTTTTGCATATTTTGTGTTTAGTTTTCAAATTGCAGGAGAGAGAAAAGCACAGAGAAAGGCATCGAAATCGATGTCGAACATCGAAATCGACCTCAAGGTCGACATGGATAGGGTTTGTGATCGAGGGCGAATCACCCTGAAGCCCGAGCAGAAATCAAGAGAGACATCGATATCGATGTAAAGGGTCGATATCGACCTTCCCTGTTGTCTTCTTCAACTCTTGAAATTTGTGACGGTTTAGTAAGTCTTCTTCTTAACCCTAGTTCTAATACAGTGAGGACACTGTAAATTTTAAGTATGGGGTGGGGGAAAGGCTTATTTGCATATTCATGCTTCGTTTAGGGTTGCATATTTATTTTAATGCATAATAAAAAAAAAAATACCCCCATCAAAAATTTTGGAAAAGAAAGAGTCATGGAAGTATAAAAAAGAGCTCTATGATGCAAAATTAGATTCATTAGAGATATAACATGAGATTGCCTAGTTAAGGGAAGTCCCAATGAAGTGCAATTTTTTGAGAAAATCATAAAGGAGATGAAAATTTGAAGTTGCTTTTGACATGTGCATGATAAGATGATGGAGGATTTTTTTATAAAAATTCCATACAAGCAAAATTCCATATCCTACCTACGCATATTCACAAAGCCATATATGAGACTTATTATGATCATTATCGCTCCACCTATACATATTGTACATTTTTTACCTTATACCCTATCCGGGGACAAAGTTTTTTTGAATGGATGACATCTTTGGAGTTATATGGAGTTGTGCATTTATAAAGTTGTTGGCAGGAATGATACAATATGGAAAATTAAATGAGCGAGAAAAAATCCGATCACCTCAGGAGATAAAGGTAGGTCGACCCTGCTCGCTGAGATAATAGTTCGGCGAGATGGGACACAAAGGTGAGGAGTCCGAAGTACTAAGTATCCGGGGCCATTCATGACACCCATGTTTGCGACTCGCGAGAAGGCAGTGCTAACGTTAGAGAGGTAAAAGCATTAAAGTGAAAAAAGCATTGAACGATGAGTGAAAGGTGAGACATTATGAAGGAGGAATGTGGAATATTTTGGAAAGAAAGTGTACTTCCCCGGATTTAACACCACATAGCCAAATATTAGCCCACCTTTAGCCTTTTGCCAATCCACTTCTCACAAGCTTGAAAGAAAGTCCTCTTGATTATTAATGCAATGTCGCTAGAATTGTTTTTTGCATATTACCTCCTTTATAAGTATGAAATTGCTTTTATGCACAGGCATGGACTTGGTTGACATAAGTACCTTCTCGAGGATGGCAATTGATTGTAGGGACATATGAAAAATGAATCTATGATGTTGAGGGTTTACTTTCTTCCCCTGAATGACCATTAAGAGTATTGCTTGGGGACAAGCAAGCTTAAGTATGGGGTGTTTGATGTGCGCGCATATTGCCATATTTTCTATGCACATATGAATTCATTTTGTTGTCTTTTGCATGCACATTTATGGGAAAACATGGGAATAGTGTAGTTTATGATTAAATGTCAAATATATGGGTTTGCACGAGTTTCCATGTGATTTCGCAGAAAACAGGATGAAAATGGATGAATTCAGAAGAGCGGAAAAAGAACTCGAAGTCTTCTGAAGAGGTCGAAATCGACTGAAGACCTCGACATCGAGTACATCGAGACATAGGAATCGAGCAGAAAGGAAACAGAGCATCTCGACACAGAAGAGGTCGATATCGATGTCTGGGGGTCGATATCGATGCTGTCAGATCGACCAAGTTGATAGAAGTCGAGTAGGAGAAGGAGAAGCTCGAGATAAGATTTTGCAGGGGTCGATATCGAGGTCCAAGGTCGATATCGACCATGCCAGCAGAGGAATTCGACTCCGATTTTGATAGAATTGTATCCAATGCTTGCAATATCTATCCAAAGGTCAAGATTTCCTATCATCAACATCAGATTTATCATGAGGAGGCTGATTTCACCATGAAGTTTTAGTTTTTATTTTAGTTATCATAGAGAATAAAGATAAGGTTTCGAGTCCTTGTCGACATCTACAAATAGAAGCCAATAGGGCTGAGTTTAGGTATTCAAGATTCAAAATGAAGAAATTCCAAATTCAGTGGGAGGCGATTTTAGAGACAATTCAGTTGTAATAGAGAAGAGAGAGAGAGAGAGGAGGCCGAGTGGAGTTGTAAAGCGAAAGCGGAGTGGCTTGTTCGGTTGTACTTTCTTTCGGAGTTTTAATTCAAAGTAGCTTTCTTTCAATAACAATGATGATGATGTGCATGATGAGGAGCGAGTAGTCAACCCACTTCTAGGGTCGGGGTGAGCCCGACGATAGCAATGTGAGGTAAGTGCATCAAAGGTATGACTTTTATGCGATTCCGTCTTCTACCACATGCATGATCCTTTGCGAAAGTTAGGGAGATTCATTATTTGCATTATTGAAGCGAAAGCCACTCATATTGCGAACTTGAATTACTCATGAATTGGATAGTAACTCTTAGGAATTATGCGAAAGCCTCTAGTCACCTAAGTGTTGATAACGAAAGTTATTTGACGGAAAGACATAAAAGTTCATATCTTTAGCATGAAACTTGCATTGTTATCGTTGTGGCATAAAACCCCGACTTTAGAAGCCTTTTAATTAATTAAATTCTTCATAAAAGTCTTAGTTTTGTTTCTGTTCATCTTCCCTCTCCATTCTATTTTCTTCGGATCCTTTTCCGACAAATTGGTTACAAAAACAGTTTCTGTGACAAGCATCGAAATCGACCTTAAGGGTCGATATCGAGGACTAACATCGATATCGAGGTCTCTGCTCGACGTCGACTTGCTGTTTTGTCTTCTGCAGGAACTGCGCTAGGAAATCGACCAGAACTGAGGTCGATATCGACCAGTATTAATAAAATAAGAAAGTCTTCTCCTTGGCGCCCAAGGCAACACCTTCTCCTTGGAGCCCAAGGCAACACCTTCTCCTTAGCGCCCAAGGCGTTTTGCCCTTCTCCTTGGAGCCTAAGGCACGTCCGGTACTCTCCCATCGGATGCTAGGCCTAGGCATATGAATGCCTTAGAACTCATTCCTAACTCTTCTTGATGACTTGAACTTGACTTGTGCTCTAGATAGCAAATAAAGCTGACGAGCTTGTCGGCGATCTGATTTGCTTGACTCTGGGTCACTAGTCCCGCTGGCAGGGCAGGTGGCTCAGATGCTCCTGCATCAGTAGTATCGTGCTAGGATTGCATTGAACTGAGCATGTGTTTACTATGTGTGTTTGAATACAGAACAGTTGTTATCTGTGATAGTCCTAGAGTCTTTGCTAGGGTCATAGGGTAGCCCAGCCCCATCGGGTGCCTTGAGTCAATCGAGTTGATATGAGCATGATATGATAGTCCAGCACCATCGAGCAAGCGATGATATGATATGACATGATATGATGATGTCGTGGTTTGTGCACCACCACGAGGAAATTGTTATGCTATAGCACCGAACTGGCCAGTCTCTGCACTAATGGGAGGGGATGCAGAGGTAGGAGAGAGATATGCCACTTGGCATTGTCTTAGGCCCTTTACAGTTCTTTTCTGCATATTATATATACTAGCGGTATGATAGTGTGATTTAAATCTTTTACTGCATTAGTCATCTTTTATTAGGTATAGGCATGTTATGTGGCCTCAGCGCGGTCAGAGGACCCGCAGGCGATTACCGAGCCTGACTTCGTGGATAGTGTTAGGTACCGCTCTTGTTTGCTCCTTGCTTCTTTGATGGGAATCTCTTGGCGAACTGAAGAACCTGGCTAATATTCTAACTCGATAAATGGCAATCACCCAATATTCTAAACTTTGCTTCCGCTTTACTTTCGTTTGAATTGAATTTCTGCGACTTCGATTGCTTGGGGTTCGAAATCCCCGCTTTGAATATTGATCTTTAGAGGTTTGAAACCTCGACCTGTACCTAAATTGCAACATCCGAACGAAGGTATCCAACCTTCGAAACGTATCTCGAATATTTATATCCGGGCCATTACAAAGTTGGTATCAGAGTCAGGTTGTGCAATTCGGGTACCCAAGGGTCGAGTGTATGTTTTGGAAAACCACCCATGGTTTTCAAAAGATTTGAAAGCGTTTTAAAGGGGAAAAATGAGCTTAATATGCCTAACTCAATTGGACTAAATACGAACTTGGCTTATGATAAAAGAGGAGAACCAACTAATAAAGGATCGAGAGGGTAGACAAGGTGCTAGACCATCCCTATTGTATGTAGTTGGGAATGGGTAGGTGAAGTAATGCTTGTTCTTTACAGATGGGTCTGAAAGATTCCAATGAGATCATTGTAATTGTCATTGACCGATTCTATGCTAAGCGCTTGTTGTGGATATGATTGGTGTGTCTGACTATGAAATGTGTACTAATTGATCTATGCAAGTGAGATAGCGGGAGTACCATTATTTCCCTATGGTCAAACCCAACTTGGGTGAAACAGCCCCTTCCACTATGTTAACCCCTTGACGGTTCTATCGAGTCTTTCTCCCGGATGTCAGTGTCTTCCACGGGGAATTGGGTTGGTAAACACATTGTGTCGAGAATCATGTATGGATGTGAAGGTTGTCTGAGTGAGTATTGGAAGGTGGTTCTTGATGTCCCTTTGAGTAAAAAGTAAGGTGTTTCCGAGGTTGTCTTTCTTGATTCTTATGACGATCAACCGGTGTCTTCTTGCCATAAAAAGTCGTATCCGAGTCCCACGAGAAAGATGAGTGATGAGTCAGTTAGGAAGAGTCAATGTTTGCCCTTATGGATCTCTATCGGGTTATCTTGATTGCTCTGTCCATGATTGTGTGATACTATGTGGTACTACTCCTTGACCTACAGATTGATCCTTAGTGTGAAATTGTGCTTATGTGCTTTGATGTTCATGATGACCATTGTATGGGTTCAAGCTACATTTGTTATATCCATATCATCCCGACATGATCTACTTAGTATATTGCATTGTCATACTAGGGCACGAATATATATGTCATATGCTAGGAAGTTGTATAATTGATGTCCTCCCTGTGAATAGGTTCATGATTGTGTGATCGTTCAGTTCTAGTATCATGATAGGGTGAGTCCCTTACTTGATGGATGCGAGTTATAATTTGATGTCAACATGCCTTATATGCTACGTAATTCTCGGTACATGTTATGATGATGATCCTTAATGTAAATTCGTGGTTGTATGATATCCTGTATCCATGCTGGTCACATTGTGTAGGTCTCGTGTTGCATGTTGCTTCCTGCCATAATTACGTGTCGTCATCGCATGTCTAATTGACCTATTGTAATAATCGTACTACTGAGTGATTAGAAGCATGAATGGCATGATATAAGTCTATATGATTGTTACTTCTCCTGAATTAGGTCCATGATAGAGTGATCAACTCTTCCTTGTATGAATGCCTCGTAAGATGTTCACCTTAGCATGATAGTCGATGACGCATCGATGCTTATTATTTCTTTTGTGACAAGAATCTATAGCATGCCCATCTATTTAGTATTCCTCAGACTAAATATTGTTGATATTTTCTGCAATCAATGTTGTTGTGTGTTAATTGTGCTAAATTGAATATAGGTTAGTATAAAAGAGTCTTGATAAATACATGTTTCATCCTAATATACATTGATTTGAACTCATGTCTCCGTCTCCTAGTCATGTTGCACCGTTACTTAGACTTGCTCTATACCTCGCTGCATTTCCTCTCATGCTTCTATAATATTGGAATGTGATTGAATTGAAGTCTTGCTTAATGTCGAGTAATCAATCAAGTGCATGTATGTGTCCTATGTTAGGTTGAGCCATTAGTAACATGTAGAATCCTTGGTTATGACTTACGCACATTTATGCCCTGCTTGCATTACTGTTCATTCTCTCTTGAACTAGATCCCTGATAGTGTGGTTCTTCCCTCTCTTTATCCTCTTAAAATGTTTTACTCATTCTGATAAGAGTGATATTGGATTTGAAGATCGACTTGCTTTCTGTGATGGTTAATTCTAACATGTTTACATGTTCTCGCTCGGTGGTATCCCTCTATTACTCTATGATATCTTCTTGTGCGTGCATGAACGTATGACTTGACACCTCGCATGATCACACACCACCCTATATCATGATTTTGCATATACATGACGCATGAATATTGGAATGAATCTAGTTGAATTACTTTAATTGTATTCATGTTCGATGTGTGCTATTAGTATCATGTAGAGCTTATGACTTCCAATATGACCTGCTAAATGATTGCATATCGTGCTTGTTCTATAATGTGATAGTTGTTGTATCGTTTTATGTGCCCTAGGACAGTTCATTCGTAGCATGATTATAATCTATCCCCCGTGATGTTATCTTGTTTACCCTGCGGTGATCCTTTTCCTTTCATATATATCATATTGAACTCATTTAATCACTCTTGACTATGCCATGCCTCATCATATATCACTAGCATTATGAAGGATCTGTGCTCTATAAATGTATCTTGTTGTATGATTACATGCCATTATTAATTTATTATATGGTCATTGTTGTTAGATGTGATAGTTACTATGCTGATCTTATCTGTTCCCGTATGACACTTCGTCTGATTGTTATGATATACCTCGTCATGTTGCATTTGACCTCATTTGTTGATGTGTATACCATGCCCTTACATTGTTCATATATATGATACTTGTCATCCTCGTACGATCCCGCATGATCTTGAACTCTTCACGACCATTATTGACTCCGCATAACTTAATTGAAATTGCTAGACTTACCTGCATCCATGGAATAATAGGTTATTAGCTTGTCTCACGCGCATTAGTGTAGGACTCGATTGTATCTTTGGATTGAATATGTACTTCGTTGTTCCTTGAGATAGGTACATGTTAGTGTGGGTTAATTTGATTGATATGCTCCATGATAAATTCGTGCTTATTGTCACAATTGTAACCTAATGGACTTCCATAAGGGCATCATTACTATTCCCGGGTCGGCGTCTTGTCTCTAGTCATGTCATCTTTAGCTTTGGTCCATTTTTGTCTCCGAGAGAAACATTGGGTTGTCCACTCTTGTCACTCCCCTGTCTTCGCTAACTTAGACCCCTACGCGATACATTGGATGAGCGACCGCATAGAAGAAGGGACGGGAAGTTAGATAGCGATAGAGCAGCGCAGCGGAAGCATGGGCCCATAACCCATGGGCCTCAGGATCGACGATGTCGACGGAACAAGCATGCTTCGAGGATGGCGGTTATTGAGTACGTTATGACTTGCAAGCGAAAGTATCCTCCGTTCGAATTGTTAATTCCTTCTGAATATGTTGATGATGATATTGCACTTACCTGACGTTGGAATTAACATGTTTGATGTGCTGACATGATGATGATTATTGCGTGATTATCCATTGTCTATGATGATATATATGATTCGATGCATTACAGTCCTAATGTGCTATGATGACTTGATGTGATGCTACTCTGAGTTGCTAAGCATGATCTAAATTCCTTGCCTATAAATGTGAACTGCAAATGCTATGAAACCTGGATTGTTTATCTGATAAGGTTATGATGAAACTTACTAGTTGAATTGACTATATTCATAAATGGTGTTTTGCAATAATTTTGAGCTTGACGGTAAAATAAGACTTATTGATATAGTTCCACTGTCTGATAACGAGCTATTGATGATATTTTTATAGATGCTAGTTGATATGATGTAATCCTTATGTGTAATAATGCCCATGATTGCTTATTCTTTGAACGTGTGGGTGAGATTCTTTTGTGGAATGGTCAGAGAGCGGTGAAGGAATTCGAGCGGTTAGAATGATTGATGGCAGTATGAGGTAAGTCACAGGAGAGGGGTTTGGCTTAAGTAAGAATGAGTAAGTTTGAGAGCCATAAGAGGTGATGCTTAGTGTTTTTCGATGAGCTTCGAGATGAATCTTAGGTGAGGGAATGGTTAGAATAGGCTGGCTAGATGGTGATCGGGGTATTCTTATAGAAGAGATGTGGTTAGAAGGGTTCTATGTTGTGATGTCTTAGGTAGTATGGGCAGTGTAGGGAATGGCTCTTATGAGTATCGAGAACATAGTATGCAGGGGTGCTCGGGTGTGAAAACAGAGATGGGGGTTGGATTCTTAGAGGTGGATTGTTAGTGAGAGTGCTTAGTGGGAAGAGGTGTGAGATTTAAAGGTCGAAATGAATTGGGGCTTCTTCTATGGGGTAGTATCCGAGTTGATGTTGGTAAGTCTAGATGAAGATTGGTCTTGGTTTGAGAGTTGGAGATGAGCGAGCGGGGTTGCGTTTTATTTTAACTGGTATAATGTGCAAAACCTTCTTGATTATGGGATTATGAATTGGCATGATGTTAGATAGCGACCGTGATAAACCTGATCTGGCATGATATTACATGTGATATGCAAAACCGAAATATAATTGTTAATGACAACTATGATCATGATATAATGATACATTGATATCCTACTATGTTGTTCTAGAAGCTTGTTATGATGTGTTGCACGAATCATGAGATGATGATACGTTGTTATGTGAAAGCATGATGTTATACTATATGGTTGATAAGCATGAGTATGAATAGGTAAGTGATGAATATGACTTGGAGCATGAATATGACTTATGTGTATATATGAGATGATGGTGCCTGATGACTAAATGATCGTTATATGGTATTGTAAGGAGTTACAATAATGTTTTGTGAGTATGTTAGCATTTCGATGCTTGGTATATGGTTAGATCTTTCCTTTTACTGAAGCTTAAATGGCATGACCTTGTGTGTTAATGTGTTTACAATTAATATTAGTTTGTTGACCTTATGATGAGATTCTGCTATGACTATCTTTACCATGCTAATGTTTGAATTGACATGCTAAATCTGTTATGATAATGCGGAATAGAATTCGGATAGGTTGATAAGATGATTAGGTGAGTTATGTGTTCCTTAAGTGAAAAACCCCTGTTATGACCGGATCCACTCGTGTTGCGATGTTGAGATGCGATAGTAAGATTCGACTTGTAGTAGTGTACTGACTCCATGACACCTAACCTCTTTGATATCTTGACATGTGTGCTTGTGTGATAAGTTATGAGAATTCGATGATGCACTTGTGATGCCTTCTGTATGAGGTAGATATACTTTATGACTCATGGTATGATGTTAAGATTTTGTGATTGCTTTTGGTGTGTTCTGGAGGGATGGTATGATCTATGTTATAGGTAATCATGTTATACGGTTGAGATGTTGATTGTTTGAGATTATCATGATTGATGTTGAGATTGCCATATCAGAGGTGGCTGATGATGTTATGAGTTGATGAGTTGATTTACTTATGTGCATATTGAGTTGAGGATGATGATAAAATGATTTTGGAACCTAGGAAGAGAATATGGGATTAGCCCTTAGAGGTGGATGATTCCACCTCCTGGCTTTTGAGTTGATTGATTGATATGCGAGAAACTGATGTGGTTGTTGGAAGATTTTGACGGAATCTTGATTTGAAAGGATTTGACTTGTTTTGGTGTAAAGCTGCTTGATTAAACATCGAATTTGAAGATTTTGAACGGTTTTGGAAAGGACAAACTTGGGGTTTTAAGAAGTCGAGAGTTTCAATGATTTAGATGACAATCTTTCCATTTACAAAACGCTTTTGAGGTTTTACAAACTGGATTTACGTTATGACGTCCCACGAAGTGGATACAAACATTTTATAGGGGCGCTTATAGATTGCTTGCTAAGACCTAGTCGGGACGCTATAATACTTTTAGAGTTGTGGTACTTCCGAAAGGTCAAAGCGAGGATGTGATAAGGGCGCTTATTACACACTTGACAAGACCAATTGGAGATGTCACGACCGTGACTAGGATGTTGTGAGAATCCCTGAAGACGTAACCGAGATGATTACAAGATCCTTGGACATGGTCCTCGGACTCACCAATTTCAAACTCCTTCCCATTGCTTTAAAATGACTTTAGTCTCGGGGACGAGACTTATTTTTAGAGGTGGATAAATGTAAAGACTAAATGTATTTTATATTATTATATTATTATTTTGAGTAAATAAATTATTATTTTATTCAATCGGTAAAAATGTGAGAAAACTCGTCCTCGAGCGTAAGTTTTGATTTTAAAGTCATTCCGGCATCGTTTTGAGATTTTCGATTCTATCGGGTTTTAATTCCGCATCCAAGCTCCGAGTATCGAAAAAATTAATTTAATTCCGTTTATCTTGAAATTGAATTGAAATTTGATTAAATTTGATTTAGTCGGGATTCGACTGGGCGAGCGGGTTTTGAGTCTATTCTGCTAATTTGAATTGGTATTGTGGGGACCTCTTTTAATTCCTATTTTATTTTCCTTTTCTTTATTCTCTTTCTCTCTCTCTCTCTCCCTCCCTCTTGGATTTTTGTCTATGAGGATGGTCCCCTCCCTTTGCCCTCTTCTTCATGTGTTGTAGCAGAGCAACAACAGACCACCCTCTGCCTTCCTGCCCCTCATATTTCTGCATTTCCTCACACCAGCCCACAAGATCCCTCTCCTCTCTCCTCTGTCGTCTGCAGCAAAACCAGCCCCATTCTCCACATTTTCAATTTCAAACCTAAACCCACAAAACTCTCAGCTCTCCTCTCTCTCACCCATTTTCATTTCATAACAAACCCCCCATCCCCCTCCTTGTTCTCTGTTCACCGAGACACCACCACCATCTCCTCATCCATTGGCGGCCGCGCACCACCACACCTCAAACAACACTTCCACACCAGCTAGCCGCTACCGTCATCGTCGAAGGAGCCCCTCCCCTGTTTCTTTTTGGAAGACGCCGAGCACCACCTCCTCTCTCTCTCCTCCCTTCACTCTTGAAGAGCAGCAACAGCAGATCCTCCGGTGTCGAGCCAACCCAGAAGCGCCACGACCCGTCGGAGAGCCGCTGCCGAGCCTAACACCCCCATTCTTCCCCTGTTTTCCCATCTCCGATCAGTAAGCTCGTTTTCTTCTCCCTCCGCTCATTAGGACAGTAAAAGCTTCACCATTATAACTCCTATCTCCGACCCGGGCCCAAATTCGAGGGATTCCACCACCATCGGAGCCGAATCGTACATTTTTCGGCGAGGACTTCGAAACGTGGTGAGCCCTTCTTCTCTCTTCTTCCTTGCTGCGTGTGAGCCGTTTTGTGTGGGTCTTGGTCGGGGGTGTGTTTTGATCAGTTGGGAGTGAGTTTGGGGCGGAGCGAGCCGCTGGAGAAGCCTGAGCTCTCTCCTCTTCTTCTCCCGTCCCTCTCCGTCGTCATGGAGCCTTGTTCTGGAGGTTGAAGGAAGATTGTGGGCCCCACTTCCAAGTCACCAGCCACATCAGCCCATGCCCACCTCTTCTTTTCTTTATTCCTTCTGGGTCCGAATGGAGAGAGAGAGCGAAATAGGCTGGCCTCTTCTTTTCCTTCTCTTTCCTTGTTGGGCTAGGCCGGGTCCATTATTCATCCGGGTTATATCATGCAGATCCCTCTTTCTTTCTTCTATTTTCTTTTCGGGTCGTGGGCTGGGCCTAATCTTCGGGTCTCCCTTCTCTTCTTTTCTTTGGGTAGCTGGGCTCGAGTTGGATCTGAATCTCTTTCGGGTTGGGCTGTATTGGTTATTATTTATGTTATTAATTCTTAATACTATATAATATGTGTTATGTGTGATATGATGCTGGTTATAGTTATAAAGTATTATTTAATAGAATATTATTATCATAGTAGGGAGCATATTTTCTGGAATTTGTATATATTATAAAAATTATTTCGTTAAAAATGGTATTATTTGATATATATATATACAGATATTATGATATTATGTGGTGTTTTTATAAATGTTTTAGGAATGATAAAGTAATTTAGTGTTGTTGTTTTACAAATGCGGGTTATTAAAATGGACTGATCTTGGTAATTTATTATATTAAATATTAATTGAGAAGTGTTATTATATAATGATTTATAAGGTGATTTTAAGATGAGGATTTTGAAGAGATAAAATGCCGGAATTATTTCTATAATGTGATTTTAGAGATTGGTTTTAAGGTTTAAATATTTAATGTCGGAATTTGGCCAAGTATGATTTGAGGAATTATTTAGAATGTGAGTTGACGTAATTTTGGATTTAAGAGTTGGAAAATATGGTTGGTATGATTTTATCAATGGGTTTGATTGGAAGAATGATTTTTGTTGATTTGATCGTATCGGAAAGGTTTTGGAAAACGGTTTTACTATCGATTGGTTTTGAGTATGTTGAGAACTTGGGTTTCGTGCGTATGAATGTCGGTTCGGTAGCTTATGGAAATGGCTTGATGATAGATGTGTATTGCTTTTGGATTGCTTTGGACTTGCATTTGGGCCCTTGCTTGTGTTATCTTGCTGTTCTACATCTTCAGGTAAGTATCTTACGGGACTTACTCAGTAACCTGGACCTCCTGCCTGATGTGTCATATGAAGTGTAGGTGTTGCATATTAAAGCATGCCATAAAGTATCATGCTAGGACTGCATTGAACTGAGCATGTATTTACTATGTGTGTTTGAATACAGAACGACCGTTATCTGTGATAGTCCTAGAGTCTTTGCTAGGGTCATAGGGTAGCCCAGCCCCATCGGGTGCCCTGAGTCAATCGAGTCGATATGAGCATGATATGATAGCCCAGCACCATCGGGCAAGCGATGAGATGATATGACATGATATGATGATGTTGTGGTTTGTGCACCACCACGAGGAAATTGCTATGCTATAGCACCGAACTGGCCAGTCTCTGCACTAACGGAAAGGGGTGCAGAGGTAGGAAAGGGATATGCCACTTGGCATTGTCTTGGGCCCTTTACAGGTCTTTTCTGCATATTATATATACTAGGGGCATGATAGTGTGATTTAAATCTTGTACTGCATTAGTCATCTTTTATTAGGTATAGGCATGTTATGTGGCCTCAGCGTGGTAAGAGGACCCGCAGGCGATTACCGGGCCTGACTTCGTGGATAGTGTTAGGTACCGCTCTTGTTTGCTCCTTGCTTCTATGACGGGAATCTCTTGGCGAACCGAAGAACCTGGCTAATATTCTAACTTGATAAATGGCAATCACCCACTATGTTTTGTTTTTGACCCGGCTCTGCAGTGGCACTTGTATCTAAACTTTGCTTTCGCTTTACTTTCGTTTGAATTGAATTTCTGCAACTTCGATTGCTTGGGGTTCGAAATCCCCACTTTGAATATTGATCTTTAGAGGTTTGAAACCTCGACCTGTACCTAAATTGCAACATCCGAACGAAGGTATCCAACCTTCGAAACGTATCTCGGATATTTATATCCGGGCCGTTACACAATTTGGCACGGATTTGCAAGTAAGCATCTACGGAGAATAAATTTACCTATCACATGCGCTTTTGGCACGGATATGCAAACGAGCCTCTACAAAGAATAAGTTTGTCCGCTAAGAAGGGGATCGTGCAATTCAAATATTCAAATTAAACTCTAACTATGCTAACTCCCTGTCCCAAACAAATAATACAAGAATCCCTCCCGATGTAGTGGTAGGGTAATTCAGGATCGAATCCACGAGGAGGTATGTCAGATCTTCCCTTGTTGTAACCACGATCAAGCTTTCGACCTCTGAAGACACTTGATATCGATGTGTCTGGTCGATTTCGAGTAGAGTTCCTGCAGAAGACAAAAGCAGCAAAGTCGACGTCGAGACAGACCTCGATATCGACGTTAGACCTCGATATCGACCTTTACAGTCGATTCCGATGTTTGTCACAGAAACTGTTTTTCGTAACTTATTGTTGAAAAATTGTCCCAAGAACGTAGAATGGTAAAGAAGGATGATCAGAAATCAAAACTTAAACTTTTATATGAATTCAATTAATTAAAAATTCCAAAGTCGAGGTATCATGCCACAACGATAACAATGCAAGATTGATGCTAAAGTTATGAAATTTAATGCCTTTCCGTCAAATAACTTTCGTTACCAACACTTAGGTGATTAGAGGCTCTCGCATAGTTCCTAAGAGTTACTATCCAATTCATGAGTAATCCAAGTTCACAATATGAGTGGCTTTCGCTTCAATAATGCAAATAATGAATCTTTCTAACTTTCGTAAGGAATCATGCATAGGATGGAAGACAGAATCGCATAAAAGTCATACCTTTGATGCACTTACCCTACATTGCTATCGTCGGGCTCACCCCGACCCTAGAAGTGGGTTGACTACTCGCTTCTCATCATGCAACTCATCATCATCATTGAAAGAAAACTACTTTGTAATTGCAAAAGAAAGAAATTACAACCGAACAAGCCAAATCTCCGCTCTCGCTTCAACCAAACTCACTTGGCCTCCTCTATCTCTCTCTCTCTCCACTAATTCTCTGCGTTCTAAGTGTTTGAATAACTGAAATTGGATGTGTGTGCATATCATTAAACTCAGCCCTAACGGCCTCTAGATATAGATATCGAACTTTGCTATCCAAAGACTTGAAACTTTATCTTTATTCTCTAAGATAAAACTTAAATAAAGTAAAAACTAAAATCTCCATGGTAAAACTAGCTAAAGTAATAGCTCCGACGTTGAAGATAAGAAATCTCGACTTTTGGATAGACGTGCAAGCTTCGGATAGAATTCTATCAAAATCTGAGTCAGATTCCTCTGTTGGGCAACATCGATATCGACCTTCAGACGTCGATATCGACCTCTGTGAGGCTCTATCTCGAGCTCTTCTTCTCCTACTCGGATTATCACTCGACTTCTATCATTTATCTTGATATGGGCACTCGATATCGACCATCATCCTCGATATCGACCTCTGCTGGTGTCGACATGCCTTGTTCTCTTTCTGCTCAATTCCTATGTCTCTGCTGCACTCGATGTCGAGGTCCCCAGTCGATTTCGATCTCTTCAGAAGACTTCGAGTTCTTTTTCTGCTCTTTCAAATCTGTCCATTTTTGTCCTCTTTTCTGCGAAATCACATAAAAACTCGTGCAGACCCATATGTTTGATATTTAAGCGTAAACTACACTAATCCCATGTTTTTCCATTAATATGCATGCAAAAGAATGATAAAATGGACTTATATGTGCATAGAAAATATGGCAATTTGCGCGCACATCAAACACCCCATACTTAAGCTTTCTTGTCCCCAAGCAATACTTTTAATGGTCATTCAGGGGAAGAAAGTAAACCCTCAATATCATAGATTTATTTTTCATATGTCCCTACAATCAATAACCATCCTGGATAAGGTACTTATGTCAACCAAGTCCATGCCTGTGCATAAAGCAATTTCATACTCATAAAAGGAGGTTTATATGCAAAAACAATTTCAGCGACATAGCATTAATAATCAATATGACTTTTGCAAGCTTGTGAGAAGTAGATTGGTAAAAGGCTAAAGGTGGGCTAATATTTGGCTATGTGGTGTTAAATCCGGGGAAATAAACTTTCTTTCTAAAACATTCCAGATTCCTTCTTCTTAATGTCTCACCTTTCACTCATCGATCAATGCTTTTATTCAATATAATGCTTTTACCTCTTTAACCTTGGTACTGCCTTCTCGCGAGTCATAAATATGGGTATCATGAATGACCCCGGATACTTAGTACTTCGGACTCCTCACCTTGTTTTCCATCTCGCTGAACTAACATCTCAACGAGCAGGGTCGACCTACCTTTATCTCCTGAGGTGATCGGATTTTTTCTCGCTCATTAAATTTTCCATAATTCATAAATTCTTTCATTCCTGCCAACAACTTCATAATAATGCACAAACTCCATATAACAACTCCAAAGATGACATCCATTCTCAAACTTGTCCCCGGATAGGGTATAAGGTATAAAATGGGCAATATGATATATATGTGGAGCAATAATGATCATGATAAGGCTCATATATGGCTTGTGACTTTTGCAAATATGCATAGCTAAGGATAGGATATGAACTTGTATATGTAAGAACTTGTATGGAAATTTCATAAAAAGTCCTCCATCATCTTATCATGCACATGTCAAAAGCAACTTCAAATTTTCATCTCCTTTATTTTTTTTCTTTTTGCACTTCATTGGGACTTCCCTTAACTAGGCAATTTCATGTTATATCTCTAATGAATCTAATTTTGCATCATAGAGCTCTTTTTTATACTTCCATGACTCTTTTTTTTTTTTGATGGGGGTCATTTTTTTTTGGAATTATATAAGACTTAAAATAAATATGACTAACTAACTATGTAATATGCATGAACTATATAAATATGAAATGACTTATAAAATATGCTAAAAAATGTAAGTAAACTTTTCCCCCACCCCATACTTAAAACCTACAGTGTCCTCACTGTATTAGAATTAGGGTTAAGAAGAAAACTTACTAAACCGTCACAAATCTCAAGAGTCAATGAAGACAACAGGCATGGTCGATATCGACCTTTAACATCGAAATCGATGTCTCTTATGTGTTCTTTTCTCTTTCCTGCAACTTGTTAAAAAAAACAAAACCAAAACAAAACAGGCAAAACAATAAAGTGTAGTGTCTCAAACCAAAGTAAAACTGTCTAAAACCCAAACAAAGTCTTTGTTACATGCTCTAGATTTTTAAGTCGCTAGGCCGACTTCTTCCTTTACGCTTCTCAAGGTGGCATCTGCAGAGCCCATGTGGCTTGGGCCTCAAAAATTACTCCTTTGTTGTCACACAGCTGCATTCCACTGGGATGGATCTGATTCACCGTGAATGGTCCCAAATTCTTATCTTTGAATCTCGGAGGGAACCAATGGTCCTTAGATTTGGCAACATAAACTTTGTCTCCTATCTCATATTGGCTTGAATCATCATCGGATACCCTACATAAGCGCACATGCCAAGGCACACCTCTTTCAAATAATGATAAATCTTTAATTGTAATGGAACAGGAGGAATCTGTACCTTGACTTACCTTTTTCTCAGTCTGTGGATCAGGTTGACATCGATGTTCAGTCCTCGATATCGAGGTTTGTTCTACTCTTGGAGGATCAGTCAATTTTGAGTGTTTCTGCTCGATATGATCAGGTCGATTTCGACCCTCAGAGATCGATATCGAGGTCTCTGTTCCTCCCTCCTCAGCTTCAATGGTGGTCGATTTCATCACTAGGGCATGGTCGATATCGACCTTAAACATCGATTTCGATGTTCGTTTTCCTCCTCCATCGACCCCATACTTATGACCTGACACAAAATTTCGATTTCGGTGTTCTGTTTGGCCCCTTCGTTCAAGATTGCCACAACTTCCTCTATTTGGGCTTCTATAGCCGTCTTCTCAAGCTCTTCTGGTGTCATACTCCTTACTTTGGCTTCTCCACATGCAATGTAGACACCATTGATGGCTTTTATCTCCATTGGCCCTTGATTTTTCACCGTCTTGTTGAAGGAATACTCTATCACCTCGTCACTAATTGTGAATGAGAGCAATCCTTTCTTCATGCTAATGTTGGCATCGACGGTTGCTAGGAATGGCCTACCTAAAATAATGGGACAAGTAGGGTCCTCCGCTATATCAACAACTAAGAAATCAGCAGGGACAAAGAATTTACCTACTTGTACTGGCACATCCGTTACCATCTCTGTTGGAATTACTACCATATTATTTGCCATGTATAGTCTTGCATCCACAGGCTCCAGGGGACCTATCTTTACCTTGTTCCATATGGTTAGTGGCATCATGCTAACGCTAGCGCCCAAGTCAACTAAAGCATTAAATTTGAATTGACCTAAGCCTATAGTGATAGAAAACTTACCTGGGTCCGCCCGCTTTTGTGGTAGCTCTAACCTGTTGCACTCCTCTGCGATCTCAGAAAGCGATCGCTTCTTATCCAATATGTCTTTAAAGAACCTTACATAGGATGGCATCTCATGAAGTGCTTCTGTGAATGGTATAGAGACATTGAGTCCCTGAAGCATATTCACGAACCGTTGGAACTTCTTTTCCGCTGGGTCCTTAATCACCTTTCTAGTTGGGAATGGCAACACCTTCTTCCTTCCCGCGGTTGTAGTTAGGTCGACATCGACATCAGTAGGGTTGACATCGACTAGAGGAGTCGATTTCTGTGGTGATGCAGCATCAGGGTCGACATCGACAGGAAGGTCGACATCGACGTCACCATGGTCGATATCGACAGGGGGGTCGATATCGATGTCTGTTCTGGATCCTTTTCCTCCGCTTTTTCCTCGGGCGTTTGTAATTGACGCCCACTCCTTAGGTTCACTGCCGCAATATGTCCAGTGGTTTTGCCCTTTTGGTTGGGCACAGTTGATCCAGGGAATGATCATGACGCTTTGGGTATTGCCTCCGCTAATTGACCCATTTGGGTCTCCATGTTGCGCTTCCAAACGTCGATCTCCCTAAGTCTAGAATTGATGCCCTGCCGCTGAGTATGGACGGAGTTGTTGGCTTGTTTGAACTCAGCATGGTTCCTCCGCATCTCATCAAGAATGATTTGCAGGTCATCCTTCCTTGTCTCCCGCTCAGGGTGTCCTAGTGCCCTATATGGTGGGGGATCCCTTTGATAGAACCTTTGATAGCCCCAATATTGTTGATTGCCACCTCCGTTGGAGCCTCTCGTCCACTTGGCTTCCTCATGTTGTTCCGCCATGGATACTTGCTCAATATGTGGACAGGCACTAGTGTTATGCCTTGTTGAACCACATTCCTGACAAGTTTGATTGTTGCTCAGGAACCTGACTTGCTTTTGAAGGTGACGCGTCTGATCGTTGTGGAATTGTTGCCGCACATCAAGATCTATCTCCCTTGGAGGCTCATATAGTGGCATTGATGGGGCAGGCCTTGAATCATAGGCCGCAGCAATCCCATAGGTGTTATCAAAGTTCACGAGCCTCTCAATGGTCTCTCATGCCTCCATTGGGGTAAGCTCAATGTACCGATAGGAGGTATATGAATTGATCCTCTCCTTATTCGGCACATCAAGGGCGTTATAAAATATCTCCTGGATGACATATGGAAGTTTCCCATGCGTCGGGCATGATCTCAGCAAGTCCTTAAAACGCTCCTACGCCTGTGCTAGTGTTTCACCTGGCTTTTGTTTGAAAGCCATGATCCTTTGCCGCAGCATCGCCGTTTTAGAAGGTGTAAAGAACTTATTCAGGAATGCATCATTCACCTCCACCCATGTCCTCAGCGAGCGTGGAGCCAAACTCTCAGGCCATTGTAATGTCTTCCCTGCTAAAGACCATCGAAAAGATTTCAGTCTAACATACTCTAAATTTACTCCATCAGCAATTGTTTCACATAAATCCATAAAAGTAGAGATGTGTTACAGAGGGCATTCATTAGGTCTTCCTTCAAAAGTATTTCTTTTAATTTCAGAAAGAAAGTTAATTTAAATTTCATAATTGGACTGAGGAATTAAAATAGCGGATTTAGGAACGTGGAGCGACGGATGCATGTATTGCATCGCCGTCTATGGATAGTGATTGAGTCGCTCTTGGGCTTGTTTGCACGCATCCTCCTCCCTATCAGCACGGGCTCGCTCTGCAGCAGCGGCGGCCCTCTCAGAAGCGATTGTAGCGTTGTGGTCCTCAATCTCCTTCCTCAACCGCTCTATGGTCTCAGCCTGCGTCTCGTTGTCAGCCATGATGCGAATTGCTTTATTGCGAAGATGGAAGAAACGTTCAAGCTCGTTGATGGGTTCCAAGATAGGTCCGCGATCAGAACGTCGCATAAACCTGCAAAATAAACTCGAAAAGATCGTGACAAAACATAGGTGGCGATTGATTGCCTCCCCGGCAACGGCGCCAATTTGTCCGCTAAGGAGGGGATCGTGCAATTCAAATATTCAAATTAAACTCTAACTATGCTAACTCCCTGTCCCAAACAAATAATACAAGAATCCCTCCCGATGTAGTGGTAGGGTAATTCAGGATCGAATCCACGAGGAGGTATGTCAGTGCTTCCCTTGTTGTAACCACGATCAAGCTTTTGACCTCTGAAGACACTCGATATCGATGTGTCTGGTCGATTTCGAGTAGAGTTCCTGCAGAAGACAAAAGCAGCAAAGTCGACGTTGAGACAGACCTCGATATCGACGTTAGACCACAATATCAACCTTTACAGTCGATTCCGATGTTTGTCACAGAAACTGTTTTTCGTAACCTATTGTCGAAAAATTGTCCGAAGAACGTAGAATGGTAAAGAAGGATAATCAGAAATCAAAACTTAAACTTTTATATGAATTCAATTAATTAAAAAATCCAAAGTCCGGGTGTCATGCCACAACAATAACAATGCAAGATTGATGCTAAAGTTATGAAATTTAATGCCTTTCCGTCAAATAACTTTCGTTACCAACAATTAGGTGATTAGAGGCTCTCGCATAGTTCCTAAGAGTTACTATCCAATTCATGAGTAATCCAAGTTCACAATATGAGTGGCTTTCGCTTCAATAATGCAAATAATGAATCTTCCTAACTTTCGTAAGGAATCATGCATAGGATAGAAGTCATACCTTTGATGCACTTACCCTACATTGCTATCGTCGGGCTCATCCCGACCCTAGAAGTGGGTTGACTACTCGCTTCTCATCATGCAACTCATCATCATCATTGAAAGAAAACTACTTTGTAATTGCAAAAGAAAGAAATTACAACCGAACAAGCCAAATCTCCGCTCTCGCTTCCACCAAACTCACTTGGCCTCCTCTCTCTCTCTCCACTAATTCTCTGCGTTCTAAGTGTTTGAATAACTGAAATTGGATGTGTGTGCATATCATTAAACTCAGCCCTAACGGCCTCTAGATACAGATATCGAACTTTGCTATCCAAAGACTCGAAACTTTATCTTTATTCTCTAAGATAAAACTTAAATAAAGTAAAAACCAAAAGTTCCATGGTAAAACTAGCTAAAGTAATAGCTCTGACGTTAAAGATAAGAAATCTCGACTTTTGGATAGACGTGCAAGCTTCGGATAGAATTCTATCAAAATCTGAGTCGGATTCCTCTGCTGGATAACATCCGTAACGACCTTTAGACGTCGATATCGACCTCTGTGAAGCTCTATCTCGAGCACTTCTTCTCCTACTCGGATTAGAACTCGACTTCTATCATTTATCTCGATATGGGCACTCGATATCGACCATCATCCTCGATATCAACCTCTGCTGGTGTCGACATGCCTTGTTCTCTTTCTGCTCGATTCATATGTCTCTCCTGCACTCGATGTCGAGCTCCCCAATCGATTTTGACCTCTTCAGAAGACTTCGAGTTCTATTTCCGCTCTTTCAAATTTGTCCATTTTTGTCCTGTTTTCTGCGAAATCACATAGAAACTTGTGCAGACCCATATATTTGATATTTAAGCGTAAACTACACTAATTCCCTGTTTTTCCATTAATATGCATGCAAAAGAATGATAAAATGGACTTATATGTGCATAGAAAATATGGCAATTTGCGCGCACATCAAAGTTCAAACACGCAAGTTAACCTCAAAACATGAACCAAGCGTTCAAACAATTCGATTACAAACATTATTCAATACAAAATACCATAAAGCATTAACAAGGCATACAAGTTAACCAGCGACAAATACGACCACCCTGAAACCTTTGCCACACACAATTGATAAAGACATGATAATATTTCTTCGAAAATAAAGGGAAAGGACCCTAACAGTAAATCAGTCCTTCTTATGCTCGTCTTTCTCTTCTTCCTCTTCCTCCTCTGTTTCCTCTTCCAGCACCAAAACATTAAAGCAATGATCCTCCACGTATCTAAAAAGGGCCCACGAAGCACCTACACGAATGCCACTTTCCACCACAAAGGCATTCCAACCCTCTGTTAGCCATGATTTTCCATTACCGTCCTTTGAGACCCTCACTTGCATGCTATTGCCATTTAGGGATATCAAACAAACATGATCTGATATTAACTCCCCATAAATCTGCCCAAAGCAATTGGGCAAAGGCTGTCATAAACGCGTAAAAATTAGCTAAGCATGAAAAAAGAAGAAAACCATAAATACAATGCGACAAAGGACTGAGTATTAATACGAAAAATACCAAGAAGTGCAGTTTCTCAACAGCATCAATAAACCTGATGAATTCTCGGGGACCTGAATGAGAACAAGACATTTTCTCTAAGAATATAGAGCAAAGGCAAACGCCAGCAAAAGACACGCCAAACCCCCATACCTCAATCGCCATTTATATACAATGAAAAATCAAACAAATCAAGTCAAACCCCGACTAATTACTGACGAAGAAGAAACCGTTCAGTAACATAGCATTTTCCCGAGATAACCTGCACACCGTACACGTGGAAGGAATCTAATGACACCACCATCAAATCAGGCAGTAAAGAAAATTTACAGTTACCCATGATCACGGGTAAAACTCACGATGATCGAGGGTTTTTCAAAAATCTGTCTCCCGTTGAAAATACAAGCAGGCGAAGCCGTCCTTGTTCTATAAAAACCACACCCATATTGCATTTCATTATTCACAAGAAACAACAAACTGGAAAATGGCAAACCCAAATCCTCAACAAAACCTGTACACTTTTTCCCTCCATCTGGATTTCGAAGAACAAATGCTCCACATGATGCTACCGTATGGCTTCCAAGAATATTTTGAATCCCAAGTCCCCGAGGAAATCCTGCTATCCTCTCACACGGTAAACAATTTCAAAATCGGCCTCGTTAAAGGTCACTACCACTCTATGTGGGTTGCTCAAGGATGGAAAGATTTCATAGAGACTCACGATCTTTGCCTAAGATCCACCATAATCTTCGTTCATAAGGAAAACACTCACTTCAAAGTAAGTATGTATCATCCCGAAGTATACGATGCGGAAGATTCATTAGACACATCTGCACTAGATGGTTCCCCATGTCACGGTTTTAAAAATTTTTTTCTTTTTGTACCCTACTGAACCCAATTCTCAAAGAAATGAATAATCCAGGTCTAAATGATTGTTTCTGGGTTCTAATTTTCTTATTTCGATAAATTTCTTCAGCTCGTTGTACATTGTAGGTTACCATCAATTTTTATGAGTCAATCTCCCCCGCGTATCGAACGCTGGAGATAGCATTTATTTTTGGTTAATCTATTCAGCTCGTTGTACGTTGGAGATTACCACCAATTTTTACGAGTCAATCTCCCTCGCATATCGAACGCTGAAGATTGCATTTATTTTTTGTTAGTCTCTTCAGCTTGTTGTATGCTGGAGATTACCACCAATTTTTACTAATCAATTTCCCTCGCGTATCGAACGCTAGAGATTGCATTTATTTTTGGCTAATCTCTTCAGCTCGTTGTACGTTGAAGATTACCATCAATTTTTACGAGTCAGTCTCCCTCGCGTATCGAACGCTGGAGATTGCATTTATTTTTAGCTAATATCTTCAGTTCGTTGTACGTTGGAGATTACAATCAATTTTTACGAGTCAATCTCCCTCGCGCATCGAACGCTGGAGATTGCATTTATTTTTGGTTAATCTCTTCAGTTCGTTGTACGCTGGAGATTACCATCAATTTTTACGAGTCAATCTCTGACAAGACGAAATCGTTGTGTTTCCTATCAAAATAAAATTCAAACCTACAAACTAGTATAGCAAGCAAGTAAGAGGTCGATCCCACAGAGAATCAAGTATTCCTATGTAGTGTGTATTTACCAATTTGTAGAAAAGAGGGGTTTTGAGTGATTGAGAATGAGAAATATTAAAAAGTTAGGAGAATCAATAGTTAAGAGATAGTTTCACCTACAATTCTCAACCCTATTTGGTGAATTCGATCCTTGTTTCCTACTCAAGTTCTCTTCCTTTTCCAATCAAATGTTCTTATCTTGATTTGAATAGATTATTAGCCCTATGAGTTCTAATAATCCCTTACTCCTAGGCAATCTTAACACGGATTAAGGTTTAATCCTAGGAATAGCAATAAGTCTCAAGATGTATAAAGCTTATAAGCAATATCAATTCCCTAAAGAACTAATATTTAACCTATAGTCAACTTCCTACACATTCAAGCTTTCTAACGAAGTCCACTAGAACATGTTTGCTACGAAAGATTAAGAATCATAACGAACAATTCAAAACCCTAGCGATGATGAGATCCTAAAAAGGTGATCAATCGAGATAGAATCAAAGACCATAAAGAATTCAAGCACAAAGAAGATGAAACATACGATGGAAATAAGAACAAGAATAGAAAACTCACAATTCAACCAAATGGAGTCTCAAATCGTAGGCGAAACCAAATAGTTTAGCACTCCATAGTCAAGAGATTGTCAAAAGATTGGATGATAACCCTAAAACACCCTAAAACAAGCCTTTAAATATGCCTAAGAACCATCATAAAACCCTAGAAGACGTCCTCAAAAGATAGAATGCAAATAAGGAAAGATAGAGTTATTGGATAAATTCGGCGCTGATTCGGCCCAGCAAGGCCACGGGCGCTGCCTCCCAAGCCGCGGGCGCGGCTAATACAGTGAGCTCTGAAATTCTGGCAGCAGGCGCTGCCTTGGTGGCCGCGGGCGCGGCTTTTCCAGCCTATAGCAAATTTTCCGTTGTGAATTTGGTCTCGATGTCAACATGAAAGTCGTAGCTCTCGAAAAGAGCTTTCCAACGCATGCTTATAATAGTCAATCGGACCACCGAGGCCTCCAGAAAGTGCGATACAAGTTTAGCTTGTCGGGCGACAACTTTTGTTGACTTGTTCTTCACTTAGGCTTTCGAACTTCAATTCCGCTCTCGTTCTCTTCTTGTAGAATCCTCTTCTTGACTCTTCCTTAATCCATGAGCCTCCTCGTTCCTTGTCGAGATCCACATCTACCTGAAATAATCAATAAAAACGTGCAGATTCCGACTCCAGCAACATGGCGAGTAAATATGCAAATTCTACTTAACTTATGCATGTTATGCACCTTAACTAAGCTTAATGCAACCTATTATGGCTACCTAAATGAGCTCTATCAAATCCCCCACACTTGAACCTTTCCTTGTCCTCAAGCAAACAAAACCAAATCAAACCACTTATCCCACCAACAAGTTATCGATATCTTCACCTCATAAACCACAAGGTTTGAAAATATATTGGAAAATAAAATAATGCATAACATCATATCATGTATTTAGCAACTCAAAGAAAAAAGTAATATCTACATCCATCCTCACCAGGAAATAAGTGTTTCTCTCTCGCTCATGTGTTTAAGGTTAATCAATATCACTCAAACTCAAATCCATGAAACTATGCTACATAAAAAATTGAAATTAACATCACAAATCTCCACCGTGAATGATATTACAAGTAATAAACATCATGAGGTCTTCTATAGGGTTGTAGTAGGGCTTGGTAAGAACATCAAGGTAGAGAAACATTTAGGCTTGTGGTGCTAAAAATCCGGGAAAAAGAGTTAGTACTTTACACAACCGGAAGAACACTAAAACCAAACACTTCTTATTCCGCTAATGACATCAAACTCAACTCAAACTCATAACAAGCTTAAACACAACTCTTGTTAACCATATCACTCTTTCTTTCTTCTTTTTTTTCTCTTTTTATTTTTCGATGATTTTTCTTCTTTTTCTTCTTTTCTTTTTATGTATTTACCTAGACTTTTACTCCTAAGTGAATTTTATCCTCCTTAGGCCCCGAGTATTAAGCACAATAATCATCCATATGAAGTACCAAAAAGAAATAATACCCAACATCATACCCAAAATGCTCAAGACACTCCACTAATATACATTTTCACCAATCTTCTCCCTAATTCCCGGATAGGGTAAGGCTAAAATTGGATATGAGATATTTTTGTGGAGCTACAAAAGATGGGCTAAATGGCTCAAAATGGTTTCAAGCAAAGGATAATATGTAAGGTGGAAAGGGAATAACATGGCTAAGAAAAAGTAATGCCTCAATCACATGAAAATCACAAGTAATGATCAATATAATACGGCCTCAACATAGATGTCATTCGCAATTCTAAGAGGTAGTAACATGGACGAGTATCACACACAACAAAACAAGAGGACATGAATATGAAGATCGTCCCAATAAGGCCAAAAATACTCACAAGGGTATATTCTGTTGGATTTCAATATTACAATGTCTATGAGTTATACATGCTCAATTAATATCAATAAATCATGCTCCATAAATGAATAAAGGATTAAACATCTCAAACAAGTTATGGGATTTCATGACAAGACTATACATAACACTTAATGAGGACAAACGGTCTACATGAGAGGAGATGAGACCTAAATGCATAATGTTTTTGGATTTCTCTTTTATATTTTTTTTTCTTTTCAATGCAATATAAGAACGAATGCATGAACTACATGAATAGAACCCTCCCTCACACTTAAACCTTTCGTTGCCCTCAATGAAAATCAAAGACGAGAAACGAAAAAAAACATGAGAGAAAAGGTGATGCAAAGACTCACAATGTGGTGTATATCAAAGGAAAAGAAGTCGCGAACAACGACGACGACAGATGAGCCAAGAGAAGACACGAGCTTAGCATACAGAGTTAGCTGGGCAGGTGGCCACGGGCGCGGCCTATGTGGCCGTGGGTGCGGCCTTGCAGGGTGCCTTGGTCGTAGGCTGGCCGCGGGTGCGGCTTCGCCAGCGGCTTTTTCAGCAGCCCTCGGGTTGCCTCCTGAGAAGCGTCCTTGGTTAACGTCATAGACTCGACGGTTTATTCGTCTGTGCATTCAAGACTTACTCAGACATTGTTAGTGCCCTCAATAGTAAATCAAACTCTCTTGCCCATCCAAAAGATAAATGCATAAAAAATATGAAAAAGTTGATAGAAAATAGTACTGTTTTCAAGAATCTTACCAACTGATCATATTCACGAGCTTGACTTTCAGTTGAGGGTATGTAACACCACCAACACAGTTCCGCTGGTGGCTTGTCAAAGTAATGCTCCCAAGGATCTACATATTCACCAAAATCCACAAAAATGTAAGAAATGTCAGTACCTTGCTTAGGAGCCACAGAAATCGGCTCTTGACATGGTTCCTCAATGGGCAAGTCAGGGATGACTTTTTTTAGATGAATTAGGAGCCAAAACACGTAGATCCTCATGCGTGCACTCATGAGACTCCACGTAAAGGGGCATCGGACTCTCTCCTCCATCTTCAATCAAACCATCATAGTTTGCGTCTTGAGTTTCATCAACTTGAGGTTTGACACTTTTCTCTGCTTCCAACTCACTCATCATGTGAGCACATTGGTTCAATTTTTTCTCAAGTCGCTCCATCCTTTCAAGCATTTGCTCCATCAAAACCTGTCGTGTGAAAGCTTCTTCCTGCTCTACCTGGTGACCCATGTAGCAGAAAAAATCCCACATCTCTGATAAATCGAAACTCGCCAAGCCTCCGTTACTCATAGACTGGGCAAGTTCTTTGGTCTCAGGAGTCATGCCATCAAGTACGCAAATAACCATATCTCGCAAACTAAATTGGAAACCCCGTGCATACAAGACGTCCAATAAATTATCCACTCTCGTGAGATAAAGGTGAAAATTTTCCCCTTGAAACTGCAACAACCTCAACGTCTTAAAAGATTAGTATCTAGGGTGTCGTGAGCCGTAAGATAGGTTCACGACGGGGTTAGATATATATATACAAAAACCGATAAATACACCAAATAAAGAAATAAATTAGATTCCCCGGCAACGGCGCCAAAATTTGACAGGACGAAATCGTTGTGTTTCCTAACAAAATAAAACTCAAACCTACAAACTAGTATAGCAAGCAAGTAAGAGGTCGATCCCACAGAGAATCAAGTATTCCTATGTAGTGTGTATTTACCAATTTGTAGAAAAGAGGGGTTTTGAGTGATTGAGAATGAGAAATATTAAAAAGTTAGGAGAATCAATAGTTAAGAGTGAAAGTTCGACAATGTAAAACAAAGTAATATAGAAATACTCTGGAAGGGGGGTTGAATAGAGTATGCCGGTTTTTCGCAGATTCTCAAGACTTTTGAAGCTCGTGCAAAATCCTTTGAGATTAGACTTAGTCTTTTCTCTGAAAACCTGAATCACAAAGTTAAACAGTCAAACCAAGTGCGGAAATAAGGTAAAGCAATAAGTAACGGACTCGATGAGTTGTTTCCGAGGTTCGGCACGAACTTGGCCTACGTCCCCGCCTAGGGTTCTTCCACAACCCTAGGATTCAACCGGCTTTTATTGATTCACAAGACTTAGGATCCTAGTAGCTCACCGAGAAGCCTCTCTCCTATACAATTGCAATCTAGTCAACTCACGTTCCCTTGGAGTCCTAGACCAATCTAGAAGAGCCCCACCTCTCTATGCTATCTAGTACAATCCTCTTACACTTAGTGAATCAATCGCCTAGTGTCTACTTCCCGAGTTACAAACTCTTGAGTATAACACTCTCTCGAAATATATCCTATAAGCTCACAGTGTAACTCTCAAATGCTTTGAAATGAAATAACAGACTCTTAAGGACTAGTAGAGAGCACACGAAGAAGACAGATCTCGCTTGAAGGCTTGAGTGTATGAAAGCTTGTGTTCAACAGGTGTGTAGCTCTCTTCTTCTTCCTTTTCATTTTATTGAAACAAATCGGCGCCTAAGGATCTTCACCAACGACTAGAGAGGATCATGGCTTGAGCTGGATCTTCTATCTTTGGAAACTTTCGGAGGCCATGATCTTCCGATTTGAATCTTCTCAATTTACAACATAAGGAAGGAAATAATATTCGAAAATACTTCCTGAAAGGTTAGTGTATATATAATAATATAATGGAAGCATATAATAACATAAAATAATATTCGAACATAATATCATATAGAACAGGTTTTGTGTTTCATCAATATTGTTAAAGCTTCAAGACCTTTGACACAAACAGACTGTCAAGGCCTTTGAAACTTATTCCGATTTTCATCAAGGGAGTGGAGTTATCAATCTCCCCCTTGATGAAAGACAAAACCTGTGCATCCCTGCAACTTAGTCAAGCATATATAATATAAGTAAAATCGGACTAAGTACCTGCATGGGTTAGACAAATGTTGGATCAAAATTTTAAAGCAAGAAGACCATCCAACTGAAAATAAAGCCAAGGTCTTCCAAGACCTTTAAATCGCAACAGTTTTAAATAGTCTAACACCACCACAGATCATCTCCCCCTTTTTGTCTTTCAACAATGGGAGGAGGTAAAACAGTCACCAAAAGTTTTGAAACAGTTTCCAAAAACTAGCAATGTTTCAGATTTGGGGTTAGGGTAGGGTAGGATAGGGTTAAGCTTCATCGTCCGGAACATCATCAGTGAGCCACGACCACAGACCTTACAACAGCTTGGTTACCCCACTCATCTCCGTGATAAACTCCTTGTGCAGCTCCTTGATATCCAGGCGAACTTCCTCCAAGCCCAACTTCAGGTTGTCCATGCGTTCATCAACGGCTGAGGCAGTGGGAAGAGCTTTTGAAGGAGAGGCAAGACTCCAAGTCCCTTGGGGGGACCGAGTGATGCCAATCTTTTCAAGGCTCTTGGAGTCGAACTTACCCATATGACGCTGCTGTTCTTCATTTTTAAAATCGATTCCAGAAGCTTTGAAGATTTGGGTCAAAAGGGTAGCGAAGGGGAGGGGAGTTCCTTTCCTGGCTTTTCTAGTGTGAGCCATGGATCCTAAAATGGTGTTGGCCAGATCAAGATCAAGGCCATTGAGGATTCGGTAAAGTAGGATAATGGCATTGTCGGTCAGGAGAGAGCCGGAGTTTAGACAGGGTAAGAAGCAACGCACAATGATGTTAAATATGATCTTTGCCTATAGGGTAAGGGATGAGTGGGTTAGCTGCTTTGAGGTGATGGTAGATGCCTCGGGTAGAAGATATTTGGATCGGGCAAGGGTAATGCAGTCTTCTTTAGAGGGGTTTTCTTGAGAGGGTGGACAAGGGCTAGGAAGGCCAAGGAAATCAACGAAGTCAAAGGAGTTGAAAGAGATTCTAACTCCCTTGACGACAGATTCCAAGAACCAACCATCGTCAGTGTGTTTGGCTTTGAGATTTATATAGAACAGGCGGGTGAGTTGGGGATAATAGACGGTTTCAAGATTGAGAAGGGTCCAGGCTGAGGATTTTTTAAGAATAGCAATGCACGGTAAATTCAAAGCTTCAAAGAACGCAATATCTAAAAAATCAGAACAGCAGATCCTACGAGTTCAAAACTCATCTACCCACTTACCAGCCATTTCAGCATTTTCAAACCATGAAGAGGGGAGGGATTGATTTACCTGAATGAGAGCGGGAGGATCAGCGTTCTTTCTTCTAGCCTGTGTTGGAGCAGACCTCTTGGCAGGCACCTCAAGGCTTCTGAGGGTGCCCTTCCTGGTGCGCTTGGGAGAAGGAGGCTTGGCTGTAGAGGCTTTCCGCTTCTTTGGAGACGGGGGGAGGAGGAGGAGAGGGAGCATGCTCGGGCTCCTCTTCCTCTTCTTCCTCTGACCCCGAGTCCTCACCGGACCTTTCAGCGTTGTCTCCATCGGTATCCTCGTCCTCTCCGGATTCGTCTTGCTCCTCGTCCTCTTCCTCAGGCTCCTCTTCAGAAGGAACCTCCTTGAGAGCCTCCACCTCGGCTTCCTTCCGAATTCTCTCAGCTTCTTCTTCGGCTTCCTTGGCTGCATCCCTTTCCAGAATAGCATCAAGATCCTCCTCTTCTTCTTCCTCATCCACCTCCTCAGCGATGACCTTCTTTTTCCCTTTCTGCTTCGCACTGAGAGGCTTCTTAGCAGAGCGTTTTTTAGAGCCCTTGGTTACTGTAGTCGTGCTCTCAGTGATGGTGCTCTGGACAACAGCAGGGACGATGGCTTGAGGAGTGGGTTCAGGTGTAGGAGAAGTAGCAGTGACCTGGCGTCCCTTGGGGGTGGCGCCAAGTCTTTTGGGTGTGGAAGCTTTCTTTGATTTGGGAGCCATGGAGGTATTCGGCTAGGGTTTCAGGATAGTTTGAGAGATTGGAGAGGGAGAATTGGAAGAGTTTTGGGTAGTTCTGAGGTTATGAGGTAATCGAGAGGTGTTTGGGTTTTAAATAGGAGAGATTTGAGTGATGGGACGGGGTTTAGGGTTCCAATGTAAGTAATGATAACATTGCCAATTTGAAAAATATTTCAATTCAAAAGTCAAATCTTCTCTTAACTATTTTAGAATAGGAGGGAAATAACCGAAAATATTTTGTTCCAAAAATATCTCTACGGATAAAATATGTGACATAAATAAATTATTTTGAAATCCGATGAAAATAATACTTGATCAAATATCTAAAAAGATATTAACCAAATATATACGATCCGATATCTGTTTTCTATCATTTAGTTCACAAACCTTGACATAAAACTCAAGGGTCTTGACACTGAGTAGAATTTATCTTTCGTAAAGGGAAAGCTCCCCCTACGAAAGTGCATCCTTGTTAAGCATCCCGATCTCTCGTCTAATGAAGGTGAACCTGTCCTCTGCCAAAGGCTTAGTAAAAATGTCAGCCCATTGATAATCAGTTGAAATAAAGGAAATGGACACATCACCTTTTTCGACGTGGTCTCTAATGAAATGATGCCTTACATCAATATGTTTGGTCCTTGAATGCTGAACAGGATTCTTTGTAATGGAGATGGCACTTGTATTGTCACACTTAATGGGAATGCCTTTGAGGTTGATGCCAAGATCTCGCATTTGTTGAGTTATCCAAAGGATTTGGGAGCAGCATGCTCCAGCTGCTATGTATTCGGCTTCTGCAGTGGATAGGGCAACTGAGTTTTGTTTCTTAGAATGCCAACTGATCAAAGATGCTCCTAAGAATTGGCAACATCCTGATGTGCTCTTCCTATCCACCTTATAGCCTGCAAAATCTGCATCAGAATACCCGATTAATGTGAAATCCTTTTGCTTTGGGTACCATAGTCCAAGCTCCTTAGTGCCATTGAGATATCGAACGATCCTCTTCACAGCCACGAGGTGAGATTCTTTAGGATCAGCTTGAAACCTAGCACACATGCAAACACTAAACATGATGTCAGGTCTACTAGCTGTAAGATATAGTAAAGATCCAATCATTCCCCGATACTCCTTTTGATTGACACTCTTCCCAGTGTTGTCTTGATCTAGGGATAATGTTGAGCTCATGAGAGTCTTGGCTGCTTTGGATTGATCCATCTTGAACTTCTTCAAGAGATCCTTAGCGTACTTGCTTTGGTTGACAAAGATCCCCTTCTTGGATTGATGAACTTGTAATCCCAAAAAGAAGTTTAGTTCACCCATCAAGCTCATCTCAAATTCGCTGCACATGATGTCAGAAAATTCCTTGCACAAAGATGTGTTAGTAGCACAAAATAATATATCATCAACATAAATTTGAATAACTAAAATGTCCTTTCCTTTGGTCTTGATAAAAAGAGTCTTGTCGATCAACCCCCTTTTAAAATCATTTTCTAAAAGATATTTTGACAAGCGCTCATACCAAGCTCTTAGGGCTTGTTTCAAACCATAAAGCGCTTTGTGAAGTTTATAAACATGATTAGGAAATTCAAAACTTTCAAAACCTGGGGGTTGAGCCACATAAACTTCTTCTTCTAAGAAACCATTGAGAACAGCACACTTGACATCCATTTGATATAGCTTTATGCTCATAAAAGATGCAAATGCTAATAATATACGAATGGCTTTAAGCCTGGCTATGGGAGCAAAGGTCTCCTCGTAGTCAATACCTTCCTCTTGATTGTAGCCTTGAGCAATAAGCCTTGCCTTGTTCCTCACGATCTTACCATTCTCATCTAGCTTGTTTCGAAATACCCATCGTGTGCCAATGACTGATTGATGCTTTGGCCTAGGCTTCAAGGTCCAGACTTTGTTCCTTTCAAATTCGTTAAGCTCACATTGCATAGCAATGATCCAATCTGGCTCTTGAAGGGCCTCATCTACCTTCTTGGGTTCTATAAGAGAGACAAACGCGTGAAAAGCACAAAGATCTTTAAGTTTAGAACGAGTTTGAACACTAGAAGTAGGGTCAGAAATGATATCCTTTAATGAGTGTGATGAGGAGTATTTGAATTTTCTTTTGCTAGTCTCAGCTCCTTGATTCGTCACACCAACAGGATTGATTTGTGGTACATCTGACTCCATAGTCCTGTTAGGTTCAGTTTCAGCAGTTTCTGACATTTCAACAATGTTGGATTGGACACCAAGGGCTTTGGACGAATCTTCAACACCTTGGGCCAATTCTTCAGTGTTGAAAATCTGTTCCTGCATGTTTCTCTTCTCTGTGTTCTTGGTAGCAGCATCATCACCTTCCTCGTTCTCCGCATGGATGTTAAGATCTATATCTGCAACACTTTCACTCAAAGAACCGTCATTGCATTCATCAAATATAACATGTATACTTTCTTCAACTAACTGGGTCCTTTTATTGAAGATTCTATAAGCTTTGCTACTTGTGGAGTAGCCAAGAAATATACCTTCATCACTACGCGCATCAAATTTCCCAAGGTTATCTTTTCCATTGTTATGAACAAAGCAAGTACAGCCAAAGGGTTTAAAATAAGATATAAGTGGTTTGCGGCCTTTGAAAAGTTCATAAGGAGTTTTCTTTAAGATGGAACGAATAAGACAGCGATTCAAAATATAGTTAGCTGTGTTAACAGCTTCAGCCCAATAGGTTTTAGGTAATGCATTTTCGAAAAGCATAGTCCTGGCCATATCCTCTATGGTGCGGTTCTTTCATTCCACAACCCCATTTTGTTGAGGTGTCCTAGGAGCAGAAAAGTTACGGGAGATGCCATATTTAGCACAAAACAAATCAAACTGAAGTTGATCAAACTCCCTACCATGATCACTTCGAATTGACACTATGGGCTCGTTTCTTAAAGTTTGCAACTCCTTACAAAGTTTTGAAAACTCAAATAAGGCCTCTGATTTTTCTTTTAAAAATGCAACCCAAGTATATCTAGAAAAATCATCAACAACAACAAGCATGTACTTTTTACCATTGGGAGATTTGACTCGCATAGGACCACATAAATCCATATGTAAAAGTTGAAGGGGTCTATAAGAACTTACAACCTTTTTGGGTTTGAAAGAGCTACGTGTTTGTTTACCTCGTGTGCATGCATTGCACATATCAATACCTTTGAAGTCCATCTCAGGTAGTCCTCTTACAAGCCCTTTGGACACAAGCTTCTGTAGTGTATGTGGACTCACATGACCGAGTCTCCTGTGCCAGAGCTTTGGATCGTCCGTCAAAGCTTTTAGACAGGTTAAGCTTCCTTGTGCCACTTGATCAGCATTCACATCGTATATATTGTTGTAACGATATGCAGTTAGTATAACTTCACCTGTATCTTCTCTGCACTCTAGACATCTTTTCTTGTTAAATCTGACATTATTGCCACTATCACATAATTGAGAAACACTAAGCAAATTATACTTTAAACCATTCACAAGATAGACATTTTTAATACTATGGTTGGAATCACTCCCAACGCTACCAATACCAACGATGTCACACTTTCCTTTGCCACCAAGAGTGATTGTTCCTGTGGATTGCTCCTTTAGATCATGAAAGAGAGAACTCTTCCCACTCATATGCCTCGAGCATCCACTATCAATAATCCATTTTTGCTACTTCACCTTGGTGATCTCCTGCAAAACAAACATCAACCTTTGTGGCTAGACCAATAAGCAAATTTGGATCCATTATTGGGATAAACCATATTTGGTAAAATAGTGCCTTTTGGGACCCAAACTTGTGTTATCCGTTCTTTTCTTAAATGAACAGGGAATGTATTGCGAATGATATATGTATCCTTTCTTCTATAGGGGCAGGTCTCTTTTACATGTCCCTTTCGAGCACAATGGTGACATATAGGAGAGGTTCTGCTTCCTTTTGCCTTTACAAAGGTGGTAATGTGCTGCTTCTTTAAAAACCTTGGATTGTAACCAATACCACTTTTGTTTAGAGAACTTTGTTGCTCACCCAACATCCTATCAAGAGTGCCTTTGGATTTGGTAAAACTTATGAGGGTTGTCTGTTGGTCTTGAATCTTATTATTCAGGGAGATCTTCTCGTTCTCTAAGTCATGATGTTCACTTCTAAGAGACGAGAGATCTTGCTTGAGTTCAGATTTCTCTGAGTCAAGAGTCTTGACTTTAATGTCAAGACCTGAATAAAAAGCTTCAAGACTTTTGACCCTCAGAGACAGATCCTCAATAGTTCTTTCCTGGTCTACAGTTCTTTTAATAAGAGTGTTAGTTTGGGCAATAAGTTTCTCTTCATTGGCAATCATATTAGAAAGGAATTCCGATAATACCTCTTTTGGACTTGCCATAAGTTCTCTTACGGTTACCTCAAGCTTCTCATCGTGAGATTCATCTCCTGATGCCATAAGACAGACATTGGCCTTCTCATCGTCGGAGTCGGAGTCAGAATCGCTCCAAGTTGCCACCATGGCTTTCTTTTTCCATCTATCACCCTTCTTGGACTGGCTCTTCGTCTTTTGAGGGCAGTCTTTCACAAGATGATTTGTTTCACCACATTCAAAACAAGACAACGGTTTAGTCTTCTTATCATTTTTGTTGTATTGAGACTTACCTCGGAATTTAGAAGACTCTGATCCATCCTTGTTGTTGAATTGTTTCTTCATTTTGAGGATTCGAGCAAGGCCTCTTGTGATAAGAGCAAAAGGATCATCCTCATCGTCATCCTCATCTTCGGAATCAGATTCATCTTTGTTGTCATCCTTCTTAGATTTGAGCGCTAAATTCTTAGTGCTTGCTGGAAGTTCTCCATCGTCTTCATTAAGGATCATCTCATGCGTGATCAGTTTCCCAAGCAGGTCGTCAAGAGACAGAGTAGTGAGGTCTTGGGCTTCCTCTATAGCTGTTACTTTAGGACCCCACTTTTCTTTTGGGAGACACCTCAATATCTTCCTTACTTTCTCAACGTTTGTAAAGCTCTTGCCGAGAGAGTCAAGGTTGTTGGTGATTTTTGTGAATCGTGTGAACATGACCTTAATAGACTCATCAGGCTTCATCTTGAAAAGTTCATACTTTCGAAGGAAGATGCTGATCTTGGTGTCCTTCACTTGGCTGGTTCCCTCATAGGTGACGACCAGCTTGTCCCAAATCTCTTTAGCTGACCTACAAGATGAAATACGGTTAAACTCATCAGTGCTAAGACCACAATAAAGTAAGTTAATAGCCCTGTAGTTTTTGGAGACGAGTTCAAGATCCGCTTGGATGTATTCAGACTCCTTCTTTGCAACTTTGGTTCCATTTGGTCCGTCTTTCTCTGGAATCTTTGGCCCATTCTCTATAATGTTCCAAAGTTCCAGATCTTGGTCTATGATGAACATCTTCATCAATGATCTCCAGTGGATAAAGTTGTTTCCTACAAAGAGTGGTGGTCTGCTGGTAGACCTTCCCTGTGCAAATCCTCCGTTTGCTTCACCAAACATGATCGAAAACTCACAAGATTGTTAGATCAAAAGTAGTGAGTAAAGCTCTGATACCAATTGAAGGTTCGATAATGTAAAACAAAGTAATATAGAAATACTCTAGAAGGGGGGTTGAATAGAGTATGCCGGTTTTTCGCAGATTCTCAAGACTTTTGAAGCTCGTGCAAAATCCTTTGAGATTAGACTTAGTCTTTTCTCTGAAAACCTGAATCACAAAGTTAAACAGTCGAACCAAGTGCGAAAATAAGGTAAAGCAATAAGTAAAGAACTCGATGAGTTGTTTACGAGGTTCGGCACGAACTTGGCCTACGTCCCCGCCTAGGGTTCTTCCACAACCCTAGGATTCAATCGGCTTTTATTGATTCACAAGACTTAGGATCCTAGTAGCTCACCGAGAAGCCTCTCTCCTATACAATTTCAATCTAGTCAACTCACGTTCCCTTGGAGTCCTAGACCAATCTAGAAGAGCCCCACCTCACTATGCTATCTAGTACAATCCTCTTACACTTAGTGAATCAATCGCCTAGTGTCTACTTCCCGAGTTACAAACTCTTGAGTATAACACTCTCTCGAAATATATCCTATAAGCTCACAGTGTAACTCTCAAATGCTTTGAAATGAAATAACAGACTCTTAAGGACTAGCAGAGAGCACACGAAGAAGACAGATCTCACTTGAAGGCTTGAGTGTATGAAAGCTTGTGTTCAACAGGTGTGTAGCTGTCTTCTTCTTCCTTTTCTTTTTATTGAAACAAATCGGCGCCTAAGGATCTTCACCAACGGCTAGAGAGGATCATGGCTTGAGCTGGATCTTCTATCTTTGGAAACTTTCGGAGGCCATGATCTTCCGATTTGAATCTTCTCAATTTACAACATAAGGAAGGAAATAATATTCGAAAATACTTCCTGAAAGGTTAGTGTATATATAATAATATAATGGAAGCATATAATAACATAAAATAATATTCGAACATAATATAATATAGAACAGGTTTTGTGTTTCATCAATACTGTTAAAGCTTCAAGACCTTTGACACAAACAGACTGTCAAGGCCTTTGAAACATATTCCGATTTTCATCAAGGGAGTGGAGTTATCAATGAGATAGTTTCACCTACAATTCTCAACCCTATTTGGTGAATTCGATCCTTGTTTTCTACTCAAATTCTCTTCCTTTTCCAATCAAATGTTCTTATCTTGATTTGAATAGATTATTAGCCCTATCAGTTCTAATAATCCCTTACTCCTAGGCAATCTTAACACGGATTAAGGTTTAATCCTAGGAATAGCAATAAGTCTCAAGATGTAATAAGCTTATAAGCAATATCAATTCCCTAAAGAACTAATATTTAACCTATAGTCAACTTCCTACACATTCAAGCTTTCTAACGAAGTCCACTAGAACATGTTTGCTACGAAAGATTAAGAATCATAACGAACAATTCAAAACCCTAGCGATGATGAGATCCTAAAAAGGTGATCAATCGAGTTAGAATCAAAGACCATAAAGAATTCAAGCACAAAGAAGATGAAACATACGATGGAAATAAGAACAAGAATAGAAAACTCACAATTCAACCAAAGGGAGTCTCAAATCGTAGGCGAAACCAAATAGTTTAGCACTCCATAGTCAAGAGATTGTCAAAAGATTGGATGATAACCCTAAAACACCCTAAAACAAGCCTTTAAATATGCCTAAGAACCGTCATAAAACCCTAGAAGACGTCCTCAAAAGATAGAATGCAAATAAGGAAAGATAGAGTTATTGGATAAATTCGGCGCTGATTCGGCCCAACAAGGCCACGGGCGCTGCCTCCCAAGCCGCGGGCGCGGCTAATACAGTGAGCTCTGAAATTCTGGCAGCAGGCGCTGCCTTGGTGGCCGCGGGCGCGGCTTTTCCAGCCTATAGCAAATTTTTCGTTGTGAATTTGGTCTCGATATCAACATAAAAGTCGTAGCTCTCGAAAAGAGCTTTCCAACGCATGCTTATAATAGTCAATCGGACCACCGAGGCCTCCAGAAACTGCGATACAAGTTTAGCTTATCGGTCGACAACTTTTGTTGACTTCTTATTCACTTAGGCTCTCGAACTTCAATTCCGCTCTCGTTCTCTTCTTGTAGAATCCTCTTCTTGACTCTTCCTTAATCCATGAGCCTCCTCGTTCCTTGTCGGGATCCACATCTACCTGAAATAATCAATAAAAACGTGCAGATTCCGACTCCACCAACATGGCGAGTAAATATGCAAATTCTACTTAACTTATGCATGTTATGCACCTTAACTAAGCTTAATGCAACCTATTATGGCTACCTAAATGAGCTCTATCAATCTCCCTCGCGTATCGAACGCTGGAGATTGCATTTATTTTTGGCTAATCTCATCAGCTCGTTGAACGCTGGAGTTTGCATTTATTTTTGGTTAATCTCTTCAGCTCATTGTACCCTGGAGATTGCATTTATTTTTGGTTAATCCCTTCAGCTCGTTGTACGCTGAAGATTACCATCAATTTTTACGAGTCAATCTCCCTCGCGTATCTAACGCTGGAGATTGCATTTATTTTTAGCTAATCTCTTCAGCTCGTTGTACGCTGGAGATTACCATCAATTTTTACGAGTCAATCTCCCTCGCCTATCGAACGCTGGAGATTGCATTTATTTTTGGCTAATCTCTTCAGCTCGTTGTACGATGAAGATTACCATCAATTTTTACGAGTAAATCTCCCTCGCGTATCGAACGCTGGAGAATGCATTTATTTTTGGGTGATCTCTTCAGCTCGTTGTACGCTGGAGATTACCATCAATTTTTACGAGTCAATCTCCCTCGCGTATCGAACGTTGGAGATTGCATTTATTTTTTGTTAATCTCTTCAGCTCGTTGTACGCTGGAGTGTACCATCAATTTTTACGAGTCGATCTCCCTCGCCTATCGAACGCTGGTGATTGCATTTATTTTTGGTTAATCTCTTCAGCTCGTTGTACACTTGAGATTACCATCAATTTTTACGAATCAATCTCCCTCGCATATCGAACGCTGGAGATTGCATTTATTTTTGGCTAATCTCTTCAGCTCGTTGAACGCTGGAGATTGCATTTATTTTTGGTTAATCTCTTCAGCTCGCTGTACCCTGGAGATTGCATTTATTTTTGGTTAATCCCTTCAGCTCGTTGTACGCTGTATATTACCACAAATTTGTACGAATCAATCTCCCTCGTGTATCGAACGCTGGAGATTGCATTTATTTTTGGTTGATCTCTTCAGCTCGTTGTACGCTGGAGATTACCATCAATTTTTATGAGTCAATCTCCCTCGCGTATCGAACACTAGAGATAGAATTTATTTTTAGCTAATCTCTTCAGCTCGTTGTACGCTGGAGATTACCATCAATTTTTACGATTCAATCTCCCTCGCGTATCGAACGCTGGAGATTGCATTTATTTTTGGCTAATCTCTTTAGCTCGTTGTACGCTTGAGATTACCATCAATTTTTACGAATTAATCTCCCTCGCGTATCGAACGTCGGAGATTGCATTTATTTTTTGCTAATCTCTTCAGCTCTTTGAACGTTGGAGATTGCATTTATTTTTGGTTAATCTCTTCAGCTCGTTGTTCATTGTAGATTACCACCAATTTGTACGAATCAATCTCCCTCGCGTATCGAATGCTGGAGATTGCATTTATTTTTGGCTAATCTCTTCAGCTCGTTGTACGCTGGAGATTACCATCAATTTTTACGAGTCAATCTCCCTCGCATATCGAACTCTATATATTGCATTTATTTTTGGTTAACCTCTTCAACTCGTTGTTGATGTACATAATTGTACTATTGTTTATTGCATCTTTTGACTTCATATTTCATTTGATTCCCGAACAAAAGTTTTAAAAGCATATGATCTCGTGTAAGAATGAGCTAAAGTGAAAGAAATAGAGTCTACACGAGTTTTGAGCTAACCATGCAGGAATTCGATGAAATCGGAGTCAAAACGGGCAAGCCAAGTGAAGCTGAGAAGAGGTCGATATCGACTGGAGACATCGATATCGACCCTGGATTTCGACACGACTTCTGAGTGTCGAGATAACCACACAAACCAGACCAGAAGCCTCAATATCGACACACATTCATCGATATCGACCATCATCATAGACATCGACTGGAGTGGGACAAGTCGAGCAGAAACACAAGCCTCGATATCGACCTCTGGAGTCGATATCGACCCTACATCGACAGAAGATAAATCCGATTTTGAGGCTCGGATTTTGAAGTCTATCATCGAAGCCATGAGTTATCTCGTTCTTTTAGATATTAGCAGTTGTTTGTTATCTTTCCCTTTAAGTTTTACCAAAATAAAAGACCTATCCTAATTGTTCGGATAGAGTTATTAGTTTAGATAGAAGTTACAATCCTCGAATAGCGAGGATTAGTAGCCTATAAATAAGGCCTTAGGGGCTGATTTGTTAGGCATCCAATCATAGAATCATCGAAGACAAGAACAATAGACAATAGATAGTTAGTTTTTTTCAAGCTTTAAAGTTTCAAGCGCTTACGATAGTTGGCGTTGAGATTGTAAAGATTCGAAATTTTCCATTTATACAAGTTATTTCAATTCAAGACATGTCTACGATCAACATGAGTGAGTAGTTCCCCTTTCTTCTAGGGTCGGGGTGAGCCCGACGATAGCCATGATGGTAAGGTAAGTACGTCGTTAAAGAATGTATCTTTTATCTCATTCTACCTTGTTCTTCATCTTTAAATGCGAATTTAAGGAACTCATGTTGCAAAACTTGGGTAGTAATTAGGGTTTCTTTTCGAAAGATTATAAACTCAATTATGACTAAGGTAGACACCAATTAGGTTAAGTAATTGAAAAATCTCTTTTCCTATTGTTCGGTTTAGGTGAAAGCCTTTTCCTTTATGATAAAAGCATGCATCTTTAGTTGATCCTTATTTCTACTATCATGGTTGTCGTCGCGGTAATCCTTGACTTTGGAAGATCTTTTCCTTTGAGTTTACATTAAAATTAGCCCGCCGTTCGTTGAGTCATCGAAAAACCCAACACCTTTGCTTATTTCTGATCATTGCTTCCTTCTCATCCTTGATTCTTCGGCTTTTTCTTTGCCGACAAAACCACTAACTCACTGCAGGAAAGACATCGATATCGACAGCAGAGGTCGATATCGACCAAAACTGATAGATCGACGGTTTTCTAAGTCGATCTCGAGACTCCTGGAAATTTCTGCAAGCATCGATATCGACCACTTTGTGTCGAAATCGACCCCCTGTATCGACTGGCAGACTTCTGAGCCAGTCGATTTCGTGAACTAACCTCGATATCGACCCCCACCAGTCGATATCGACTACAGTTTTTGTTTCTGCAGGTTTTCTGTTGCAGACGACATCGGCAGCCAAGGTCGACATCGAGGTCTAACATCGAGATCGAGGCTTCTGGTCGGATATAAAGGACGTGTCTTCAACGCTACTAGGATCCCGCTGACTCGCTTCCTCGTGGATCGAACCTGATTCCCTACTACTATAGCGGGGAGTCTTGAATTTATTTGAAGAGGCTAAGAGTTGTATTGGTTTATATTTTATTATATATTTCGATTCAATTCTCCCCACGTCAAATTTTGGCGCCGTTGCCGGGGAAGCTATCAATCGCGCCTTAGTAGTTTATTTTCACAGTCCTTTTTAGTGTTATTTTATAGGTGTATGCGACGTACTGGTGACCAACCTGAATTTGAAGGACTAGACGAACCAGAACGCTTTCTCCACCTAAGATCTCGAGTCCAAAGAATCATGGCGGACAACGAGACCCAGGCGCAACAAATTGAACGCTTAAGGAAGCAAGTAGAGGATTACGCTACCAGAGAAGCGGCACTAAGAGAGCGTGCTGACAGGGAGGAGGAAGCCAGGAGACGATATGAGATTCAAATCAACACCCTCCCCCGGAATGCTAAGCAATACATGCACCCATCGCTCACAGTGCCTGAATCGGCTATTCTAATCCCTACTTCTAATTTTGAAATTAAGCCAAACTTTTTAACTGAAATAAGAAGGCATCAATATGAAGGGAAACCTAACGAATGCCCTATGGCATATATATCAACCTTCTTAGACCTCTGTGATACAATTGCTGATGGACAAAGTCTTGAGTATGTTCAACTGAAAGCATTTCACTGGTCTCTTACAGGAAAAGCATTGCAGTGGTTGGAAAGCTTAGCCCCAAGATCGCTCCGCACCTGGAATGAAGTCAAGGACGCGTTTCTCAACAAGTTCTTTCCTCCTTCTAAGACGGCGCTGATCCGACAGAAAATCACGGCTTTCAAACAAAAGCCTGGTGAGGCTCTGGCAACTGTTTGGGAGAGGTATAAGGACCTCCTACGATCATGCCCGACGCATGGCCAACCACCGTACGTCATCCAGGAGATCATATACAATGCTCTTGACGCTGCAACCAAGGAGAGGATCAACACATACACCGCCTATGGCTACCTTGAACTCGCTCCTCAAGAGGCTTGGGAAACCATTGAAAGGTTGGTGGAATTTGACAATACATATGGGACTCCTGAGGCTTCCGACGCACCATCATTGTCGAGGCCTGCCCCATCTATGCCATTGTACGAACCCTCTAAGGTGATCGATCCGGATGTAAAAGAACAATTTCATAGGGATCAACTTAGAAAGCTCCAGAAACAAGTGAGATTCCTTTCAGCAAACCAGGATTGCATCGAATGTGGATCACAGCGACATACTACCATTGAGTGCCCCCATGCTGAGCAAGTGCAACTAGCGGAGACTCATGAGGAAGCCAACTTCATGAGGGGTCCCAATCGCCAATATTGGGGAGACCAAAGGTTCCAACAACCACAAAGGAACCAGGTTAACCCTAGGGACCCCCCACTCTATAGAGCTCCTGGGCACCCTGAGAGAGACCAAAAGAAGGATGATCTTCAACTTGTATTGGACGAGATAAGGCGGAACCAAGCTAAGAATGATCAATCCAACCATGCTATCCACTCTCAACTCAATCACCTTACCACAAGGATTGGAGAGATGGACATTTGGAAGAAGAACGTAGAGACCCAACTGGGTCAATTGGCGGCGCAAATCCCCAGGCCGTCCGGAACATTCCCTGGGCAACCAACTACCAATCCTAAGGGGCAATCCGGGTCAGGACACATTGCAGCCATGCAACTAAGGAGTGGCACCAAAGTTCACAAGCCACAAAAGGCGACGGAGGAAGAAGTAACAGAGCCTGTCGACATCGACAACCCAGTCGATGTCGACCCTGAGGTCGATATCGACACCACTGTCGACCCCTTCGCCGACGTCGATGACACTACAGAACCTGAGAGAGAACAACATAGGTCGAAATCGACCCTACCGGTCGATATCGACCACCCTCCTGTCGACATCGAGGTTCAGCAGGCTCCTCCGACCACCGTTTTGGCTTCTCCGCCAAAGAAGACGCTACCCTTCCCTTCCAAAGCATTGAAGGACCCCACTCAAAGCAAGTTTAGGTGCTTTGTAAAGATTCTCCAAGGACTGAACATTACTATCCCTCTTACAGAAGCCCTAAGCGAGATGCCCGCCTATGTTCGATTCTTAAAAGACATCCTTAGCAAGAAGCGATCCATGGCAGAGATCGCAGAGGAATGCTCAAAGATGGATTTCCCTGAGAAGAGGAGCGATCCAGGGAAATTTGCAATCACCGTGGGACTTGGCCAACATCGCTACAAAGCCCTATGTGACCTAGGGGCAAGTGTAAGTCTCATGCCTCTCTCTATTTGGCAAAAGGTGAGCATTGGAGCACTTGAACCTGTGGATATGAAACTTTATATGGCTGATAATTCATTCGTCAGACCCACAGGTATAGTTGATGACGTCCCTGTAAAGGTAGGTAAATTCTTTGTGCCTACTGATTTCATTGTATTGGACATGCCTGAAGATCCTATTGTACCTATCATCCTTGGTAGGCCTTTCTTAGCTACTGCAGATGCCAATATTAATGTACGTAGAGGATTACTAACCTTTACTATAGGGAACGAAGTCATTGAATTCTCCTTCAACCCCACAATGAAGGAAGTTAATGGTATGGAAATCAAGTCGGTCTACACTAGCATCATGGATTGCAAAGAACCGACGGAAAGGGCCCTAACTCCTGAAGAGGCCCTAGCCCTAGCTGCAGAGGAGCTTACCGACGAGGATATTGAGGAGTTCCTGGCTACATGCACGAGTGATGAGGAAATATTCGACGATGCTCTATCCATGGAGCTCGAAGATGAAGTCGATATCGACGAAGAAAGGTCGACATCGACCAATCCACTCGATATCGAGTGCCCTCAGTCGACATCGACACACTCAGTAAGTCAAGTTCTCCCTTCTTCTTTTACAGGCGAAATCGACCAGCCCATGTCGACAGAAGTGGCCGAAATCGACCAGCCGATATCGACATCAGAGGTCGAAATCGACCAGCCGATATCGACATCAGAAGTCGAAATCGACCTTCACCACTTGACGCCAAACAGCTCCGAAGCCGAGGTATGTGCTGAACTCTCAGTCGATATTGATTATTCCTACTCGCCCTCGACCTTCTTTCTGCAGGAATATTTTGAAGAGTCCAAATCAAAGTTAGCATCACTCTATGTTTGGTCCACACCGACTCCTATAACTGATTTAGGAACTTCTATCAAGAGAATTGAGACGGATTACCTTGGTGAGATTATGAAGACGGAAGAGGTAGAGCCAATCCTTATCCCACAAGGCCCCTCTCCGATGCTTAAGCCTCTACCCAACACACTTAGGTATGAGTTTCTTGGTGCAAATTCTACTTTTCCTGTAATTATCAATGCTTCACTAACCACACAGGAAGTAGATAAGCTTATGGAAGTACTTCGTGCTCATCGTAAGGCTATTGGATACTCTCTTGAGGACATAAAAGGTATTTCACCTGCTACTTGTATGCATAGAATCCTCCTTGAGGATGATCATAAGGCATCTATAGAACACCAACGGAAGCTCAACCCCAACATGAGAGAGGTAGTAAAGAAGGAAATCATACGCATGCTGGATGCAGGAATCATCTATGCCATCTCCGACAGCGAATGGGTGAGCCCAGTCCATGTGGTGCCTAAAAAGGGCGGAATGACCGTTGAGGAGAATGAGAAAGGCGAGCTTGTGCCAAAGCGAATCACAACTAGTTGGCGAATGTGTATTGATTACAGGAAACTCAACAATGCCACTAGAAAGGATCACTTTCCCCTTCCTTTCATTGATCAAGTATTAGAGAGACTTGCCGAACATGATTATTTTTGTTACCTGGATGGATATTCTGGTTTTTGGCAGGTCCCTATTCATCCTGACGATCAAGAAAAGACCACCTTCACTTGTCCCTATGGGACTTTTGCATATAGGAGAATGCCATTTGGGCTCTGCAATGCCCCCGCTACCTTTCAAAGATGTATGATGGCTATCTTCTCCGACATGATTGAGGACATCGTGGAGGTATTTATGGATGACTTCTCTGTTTATGGCACTACTTTCGATATTTGTCTTGCTAACCTTCGCAGGGTACTTGCACGATGTGAAGAGACAAACTTGGTTCTCAATTGGGAAAAGTGCCACTTTATGGTAAGGGAAGGGATTGTGCTAGGCCACAAAGTCTCTAAACGGGGAATTGAGGTAGACAGGGCAAAAATAGAACTCATTGAAAAATTACAACCACCTTCATCAATTAAAGACATAAGAAGCTTCCTTGGTCATGCAGGTTTCTATAGGAGGTTTATTCAAGATTTTTCTAAAATTGCCAAACCATTAACTAACCTACTAATGAAGGATGTTAAGTTTGCATTTTCTAGTGATTGTCTTGAAGCTTTCAACAGGTTGAAGGAGGCCCTCATATCCGCCCCAATCATTCAATCACCCGATTGGTCGCAACCTTTTGAGATCATGTGCGACGCAAGCGATTATGCCGTAGGTGCTGTCCTAGGACAAAAGAGAGACAAAAAGCTTCATGACATCTACTATGCAAGCAAGACTCTGGATGCCGTTCAAACAAAGTACACCACGACGGAAAAGGAGTTCTTGGCGGTGGTCTTCGCTTTTGAGAAGTTCCGCTCATACCTAGTGGGCTCTAAGGTTATTGTTCATACTGACCATGCAGCTCTTAGGTACTTAATGGCAAAGAAGGATGCTAAACCTAGGCTCCTATGATGGGTGCTCTTACTACAAGAGTTCGACGTTGAGCTTAAAGATAAGAAAGGAACGGAGAACTCCGTAGCCGATCATCTTTCACGGCTACCCATAGGGCTTCTGGAAGAGTCACATGACAACATACCAATCAATGACTCCCGCCCTGACGAGCACTTAATGAGGCAAGAGGTAAGACGGGCAGAAGAACCACTCGATATCGACCCCAGCAGGTCGATATCGACTGCCCCAAAGGTAAATCTTGCATCGATGTCGACCAATTTTGATCACAGGTTGTCCATTGCAGAGGTCGAAATCGACCTCCAGACGTCGACATCGAGGACCCATATCGGGAAGCCCATGTCGACTAAGCCTGTCGATGCCGACCAGTCGATATCGACCCCAGCAAGTCGATATCGACCACCTTCAAAGCCCTCCGAAGGTGACAAAAAGGTAAGCCTCGGTGAGGATTTCTTCTTTACACCTCCTTCTAGTCCTTTACATGATCTATTTGCTGTAAGAAGGGCGAAGGTACCTTGGTATGCGGATTTTGCTAACTATATTGTAGGAGGCGAGATTCCTTCAAGCTTAACTTCGCAACAAAGGAAGAAGTTTTTGTACGACGTCAAACAATATTATTGGGATGAACCCTATTTATTCAAACAGGGGAAAGACCATATCTTTCGACGTTGTATCCCGGAGGACGAGGTCGAGAGCGTCATTCACCATTGTCATTCTCTCCCTACAGGAGGTCATGCTAAAGGATTCAAGACCGCGGCGAAAATTCTTCAATGTGGTTTTTATTGGCCTAACCTTTTCAAGGATGTGCAAAACTATGTAACCTCTTGTGATGAGTGTAAACGTGCAGGTAATATCACATGGAGGAATGAGACACCACTCACAGGCATTTTAGAGGTCGAACTCTTTGATGTATGGGGCATTGACTTCATGGGACCCTTCCCTGCTTCAGGCCCCTACAAATACATTCTAGTAGTGGTGGACTATGTCTCTAAATGGGTGGAGGCTGTAGCAACTAGGACCAACGACGCGAAGGTAGTCTCTAAGTTTATGAAAACTAACATCTTTCCTCGTTTTGGTGTTCCTAGAGTCCTTATTTCAGATGGTGGCTCGCATTTCATTGAGAGAGGCTTTGAAGCTCTTTTAGCTAAGTATGGGGTAAACCATAGGGTGGCAACACCCTATCACCCTCAAACTAGCGGTCAAGTAGAAGTCTCCAATCGCCAGATCAAAGCCATCTTGGAGAAGACGGTTTCCCGCTCAAGGAAAGATTGGTCGTCCAAACTGGATGATGCGCTCTGGGCCTACCGAACGGCCTATAAAACACCGCTTCGCACAACTCCCTATAACTTGGTATATGGTAAGTCATGTCACTTGCCAGTTGAACTTGAGCATAAAGGAATGTGGGCTCTTAAGGAGCTTAACATGGATTTCGACGAAGCGGGAAACAAGAGGTTTATTGACTTACAAGCCTTGGAAGAGTTGCGCCTAAAGGCATATGAGAATGCCGAAATCTACAAAGAGCGCACTAAGAAATGGCATGATAGGAAGTTGGTGCCAAAAACATATGAGGTAGGTGACAAAGTCCTTGTTTTCAATTCTAGGCTTCGCTTATTTCCAGGGAAACTAAGGACAAGATGGAGCGGACCTTTCAAGGTTCATAAAGTATTCCCTCATGGAGCGGTGGAGTTATTTTGCGACGATGGATCAACCTTTAAGGTAAATGGCCACCGAGTAAAGAAATATTATGACAAGGAGGACCCAGAAGAAGAGATTCGCGCCACCTTGGCGTTGAACTAGCGCAAAAAGGGAAATATGTCGAGCTAGCGACTTAAACTCAAGCGCTTCCGGGAGGCAACCCGTTCTTTTCCTTTTTCTTTCTTTTTTAGTTTTTTGTTTATTTTATATTTTTGAGATCATTCGTGGCTATTCTATCTAAAGTCAACAAAGAAATCCAGCCCAGAAGAGAGGTCGATATCGACCTATATGGTCGATATCGATCAGCCGACAGAAGGGAGTAACAGGACGTGTTAAACGGATGCAGAAGGGGGGTCGATATCGACCTCCAAGGTCGATATCGACTACAGATAGAGGTAAGCCAGGTCAGAATTTAATTTCTTTCAGTTTTTATTTTTTGGGGTTTTCATCCCCTTTATACAGCCCCGACTTCGACACCCTCCTCCCGTTTTCGACACCCTAGCCGCCCCTCTTCCTCTTCATCCCTCTCCCTCCGATCACCCTCCCCACAGCCTCCCATCGCCGCAACCACCACACCCACCCACTGTCACCAAGATCCCCTCCTCCCTTCCTCGCCCTGTGCAGCAACACCCCAAGCCACAAAATCCCCTCCTCTCTTCCTCGACCTAGCCCTCTCTCTCTCCCTCGTTTTCAAGCCTCTTCGCCCAGATCTACACGTGGCCGGCCAAGAATCGCCAGATCCGGCCGCCCCACGCCACCAGAGGTCCCACCGCGCCACCAGCAGCCCCGACAACACACAGCATCCGGTCGATTTCGACCCTGGGCATCGATATCGACACCCCCCTGTCGACAGTCGGTTTTCTCTCTCGATTTTGCGGTTGCTTGCCTCTTTCTCTCCTAATTCCAACACTCTTCTGGTATGATTTTTCACCCTTCCTCTATTTTTTTTTCCTGATTTTTCATATTTAATTAGTTGATTGGGAAGAAATTTCATATTGGGTGTTTAGGTTTTGAACGTAGATTGCGCGGGAAAGAGTATTTGTATGGCATGAAATTTTTTTATATATATGTGGGGCTATGAATCTGAGTTTTGTTTATACATGGGCATGAAATCTGATTTATATATATATTAGGGAGAAATCTGACTTTTATAATTCATGTGGGGCAATAATCTGAATTTTTCATAAGTTTGGGCTAGGAATCTGAATTTTATATATGTATGGGCTGATTTTGTAAATCTGATTTTTTAGGGGGTTTATATTCTGATTTTTTATATAGTTTGAAATCTGATTTTTTTTTAGGCAAAACTTATTTATGTCATAAGGTTCCTTAGTGTTAAAACTTTGAGAAATTGTGTACTTTCTTCCACTTAGACATTCACCTTTACAAAATTTCTAGCATAATTAGAACCTAAGTATGGGGTTCTCCCCATTTTAATCAAAGGGAATGTTATCTTTGGTATTGGCTTCTTTTGCAGACGATGGTTAGAGCCAAGAACATCCCTCAGGACGCGCTCCGCATTGAGGATGATCAGCAGCGCTCCCTTGCTGAGGAGTTGATTCCCCGAGCCACCAGGGCACGATGGTACCATCTCCCTGACATGATCCAGCTAGGATTTCACCCAGGCGTTCAGGAGGCGTTTGAGAACGTCTCTCTACACAGGCTGATCGAGCCCCTGGAGGCGCACTACCCCGTTCTCACTGGGGAGTTTATGGCCACATTAGAGGTTCCCGAGCGCACTTCGACTAGCCGCCGAGTCATCTTCCAGCTCGACAACAGGCGACACAGACTATCGCTCGAGGAGATGAGCGATATTTTTGGGTTCATCCACACTTCGGCCGCCTTCAGGGTCCACGACCCCAATGTCATCTGGAGTTACATATCAGGTATACCCTACCCTGCCCCTACAGACTCCTTCACATCTAGGGTTGTGAGCCCACTTTTTAGGGTTATCTTGAGGATCCTGGCGAGTACCCTTTGGGCCAGGCCTGAGCTCCGTCGCCCGACACACCGTGAGACGGAGACTCTACGGAGGATGCTTTTCGAGGATGACCCTCTACCATACCTCCATTCCTGGCTCGAGCATATAGTAGACCGCAGACGGACAGTCTCTACAGACATCTTGGACGGCGGCATGGTGGCCATCCTCGCTGAGGCTCTAGGCGTCCACACTGAACGGTACACGGCCTACCAGCTCACATACCTAGACGCGGCAGTATTGCGCCAGGGCGGGGTCATCGCGACAGGGCCACAGGGATGGAGACACCCCCAAACGGGGATGCGCCTGCGACACGATTTCATGGATCTGCTGTATATCCCTGATTGGTACCAGTCTTGGACTGGGCAGCCATATCATACGGATATAGATCCGACCGCTGACCCCACCCTACGGAGGAGACCCCCGCTCTACAACCACGAGCCTAAGGTGGATGCTATGTCCTGGGACGCTGATCCCCATTCCGACGGAGCTGAGCAGCCCCCAGCCTACCAGGGTGGCATGGATGGCAACAACGATGATGACACCAGGGATGATGCGGTTGGGGGAGGAGAGGGCCCGCAGGGGTCCCACCACAGCCACCACAGCCACCACAGCCACCACAGCCACCACAGTCACCATAGCCACCATAGCTATGTACCTCCACCTCCTCCTCCCTTCCAGCCTGCCTACACCACTGATTGGCAGGAAGACATGTCTGCCCGCTTTACTAGGCTGGAGCTCTCCGTCTCTGAGATGCGCGAGGAGCAGCGACGCTATGGGAGGTTCCTCGAGGGTTTGGGCTCATATATGGGCTTTTCCTTCGATCAGCAGGCTGGACCTTCCACTTTCCCACAGGCCGCCCCGACAGACTACTCAGGGACAGCTCCTACACAGGGCTGGCCCTTGCTGTTGCCACCTCCCCCGCCCCCTGAGCAGTGATATACATCTAGCGTAAGTGAGTGTGAGTGATCCTTCCCTTTACTTTATTTTTCTAACAGTGAGGACACTGTAATCTTTAAGTATGGGGTGGGGATTGAACTTGGACATTATAAACTGCTTTATCTGGTTGTGGTAGGGTTTAAAATTTGGCAAACTTGGCGTGTATTCTACTTGTATGCATTGCATCATATTTAACATTTATGCATTTTAAAGTTTAAGTTCTCAACCTTTTAGTTTGATTTTGTTGAGTCTATAAAATGTCAAAAATCAAAAAAAATAGAAAAATGTCAAAAATACAAAAAAATGCATGTTTATTCTTAAGTTTATTTTTCATTACCCTACTTAGATGTCCTATGATGAAAACTCAATAGCTGACTTGATCATGTAAACCCTATGGCATATTTGGATGGTTTAGCCTAAGTCTTTAAATTTTTATGTAGATCGTGAACTTGTGATGAAATTGAGTACATATGATCCTAGGCTAAAAAGCAAATCCAACAAAAATTGTCCTTATGAGAATTTTGACCTATAGGGAGAACATCAAAAATCCCTCCGCTTTCTTGAGTGAATTTACTCTTCCTATGCATCTCTAAATGTTGTGATAGTTATTCAAAACCAATGCATATATATGTTTATGTTTACGAGAATTAAATGATGGAGGCATCTTTTAAGCCATTTTTATCCTCTCTTTACCTACCCTGCATTATCCCTGCTTGAAGCCAGAACATTAGCCTGAGCCTGAATTGCAAACTCCACAAAATTATCCCTAGCCGAATTGAGCCTGACCCCCATTTGGGAATTGAGACTTAGATTTGTTGGAACTAATACCTTGTGGAAAGAAAAGAGCATAATGTCTAGTTGTGAGCAAGGAAATTATAGGATGGTACATATTTACATTTTGTCATATTTTGTAAAAGGATGTTTTGGCTCACCATATAAATGCACATAGTTTTCCATTTATGTTCGAAAAAAAAAATCCGAAAAAAAAAATATATATATATATATATATATATATATATATATATATATATATATATATATATATATATATATATATAAAGTGCATGAGCCAAAATCCTTAAGTTTCTTATTCATACGAATGTTATATTTTTGAGAGGTGTATTAGAACTTGGAAGAAGGGTTGATGGAATGCATCTTTAAGAGCATTATATTGAAGAGTTATGGTTTGGGTAGTGCAAGTGTTGAGATTTAGGAGTCTTGATTCCCGAATTTTAAAAGCACCACATAGCCAAATAATATCATACCCTTTATTTCATACCAAGCCCCATTACAACCCCGCCGAATGGAGTCTTCTATGAAGTCTTCCATTGAGCGAAAGTCCTCCTGATGATTCTTATTGCATTTTCATAATTGGTTGCGAAGTGGATTTTTATAAATTGCAATGTTCATGAGAATGTATATGGGATTGAGTTGAGAGTGATCTTCATAGCCTAAACACATGAGAGTTGAGTGCAAACACATTATCCCTGTGAGGTTGGATTAAAATTGCATATGCCTATGGATCGCCAAAATATGTGCTATGACGTTAAATTCACTTGCTTTACTTTGCTACCGCTTATGATGTTGCTTTTGACAAAGGCAAAGACTTGAAGGGTGTGTTGTAGGTGTTGGTTATTGCTTGGTTATTGCTTGAGGACAAGCAAGTCTAAGTATGGGGTGTTTTGATGTACATAATTGTACTATTGTTTATTGCATCTTTTGAATTCATATTTCATTTGATTCCCGAACAAAAGTTTCAAAAGCATATGATCTCGTGTAAGAATGAGCTAAAGTGAAAGAAATAGAGTCTACACGAGTTTTGAGCTAACCATGCAGGAATTCGATGAAATCGGAGTCAAAACGGGCAAGCCAAGTGAAGCTGAGAAGAGGTCGATATCGACTGGAGACATCGATATCGACCCTCGATTTCGACACGACTTCTGAGTGTCGAGATAACCACACAAACCAGACCAGAAGCCTCGATATCGACACACATTCATCGATATCGACCATCGTCATAGACATCGACTGGAGTGGGACAAGTCGAGCAGAAACACAAGCCTCGATATCGACCTCTGGAGTCGATATCGACCCTACATCGACAGAAGATAAATCCGATTTTGAGGCTCGGATTTTGATGTCTATCATCGAAGCCATGAGTTATCTCGTTCTTTTAGATATTAGCAGTTGTTTGTTATCTTTCCCTTTAAGTTTTACCAAAATAAAAGACCTATCCTAATTGTTCGGATAGAGTTATTAGTTTAGATAGAAGTTACAATCCTCGGATAGCGAGGATTAGTAGCCTATAAATAAAGCCTTAGGGGCTGATTTGTTAGGCATCCAATCATAGAATCATCGAAGACAAGAACAATAGACAATAGATAGTTAGTTTTTTTCAAGCTTTAAAGTTTCAAGCGCTTACGATAGTTGGCGTTGAGATTGTAAAGATTCGAAATTTTCCATTTATACAAGTTATTTCAATTCAAGACATGTCTACGATCAACATGAGTGAGTAGTTCCCCTTTCTTCTAGGGTCGGGGTGAGCCCGACGATAGCCATGATGGTAAGGTAAGTACGTCGTTAAAGAATGTATCTTTTATCTCATTCTACCTTGTTCTTCATCTTTAAATGCGAATTTAAGGAACTCATGTTGCAAAACTTGGGTAGTAATTAGGGTTTCTTTTCGAAAGATTATAAACTCAATTATGACTAAGGTAGACACCAATTAGGTTAAGTAATTGAAAAATCTCTTTTCCTATTGGTCGGTTTAGGTGAAAGCCTTTTCCTTTATGATAAAAGCATGCATCTTTAGTTGATCCTTATTTCTACTATCATGGTTGTCGTCGCGGTAATCCTTGACTTTGGAAGATCTTTTCCTTTGAGTTTACATTAAAATTAGCCCGCCGTTCGTTGAGTCATCGAAAAACCCAACACCTTTTCTTATTTCTGATCATTGCTTCCTTCCCATCCTTGATTCTTCGGCTTTTTCTTTGCCGACAAAACCACTAACTCACTGCAGGAAAGACATCGATATCGACAGCAGAGGTCGATATCGACCAAAACTGATAGATCGACGGTTTTCTGAGTCGATCTCGAGACTCCTGGAAATTTCTGCAAGCATCGATATCGACCACTTTGTGTCGAAATCGACCCCCTGTATCGACTGGCAGACTTCTGAGCCAGTCGATTTCGTGAACTAACCTCGATATCGACCCCCACCAGTCGATATCGACTACAGTTTTTGTTTCTGTAGGTTTTCTGTTGCAGACGACATCGACAGCCAAGGTCGACATCGAGGTCTAACATCGAGATCGAGGCTTCTGGTCGGACATAAAGGACGTGTCTTCAACGCTACTAGGATCCCGCTGACTCGCTTCCTCGTGGATCGAACCTGATTCCCTGCTACTATAGCGGGGAGTCTTGAATTTATTTGAAGAGGCTAAGAGTTGTATTGGTTTATATTTTATTATATATTTCAATTCAATTCTCCCCACGTCAGTTGTGCACTGGAGATTATCATCAATTTTTACGAGTCAATCTCTCTCACGTATCGAAGGCTGGAGATTGGATTTATTTTTCGCTAATCTCTTTAGCTCGTTGTACGCTAGAAATTACCATAAATTTTTACGAGTCAATATCCCTCGCGTATCAAACGCGGGAGATTGCATTTATTTTTGGTTAATCTCTTCAGCTCGTTGTACGCTGGAGATTACCATCAATTTTTACGAATTAATCTCTCTCGCGTATCGAACGTTTGAGACTGCATTTATTTTTGCCTAATCTCTTCATCTCGTTGAACGCTGGAGATTGCATTTATTTTTGGTTAATCCCTTCAGCTCGTTGTACGCTGGAGATTACCACCAATTTTAACGAATCAATCTCCCTCGCGTATCGAACGCTGGAGATTCCATTTATTTTTGGTTAATCTCTTCAGCTCGTTGTATGCTGGAGATTACCATCAATTTTTATGAGTCAATCTCCCTCGCATATCGAACACTAGAGATTGCATTTATTTTTAGCTAATCTATTCAGCTCGTTGTACGCTGGAGATTACCATCAATTTTTACGAGTCAATCTCCCTCGCGTATCGAACGCAGGAGATTGCATTATTTTTGGCTAATCTCTTCAGCTCGTTATACATTGGAGATTACCACCAATTTTTACGTGTCAATCTCCCTCGTGTATCGAACGCTTGAGATTGCATTTATTTTTGGCTAATCTCTTCAGCTCGTTGTACGCTGGAGATTACAATCAATTTTTACGAGTCAATCTCCCTCGCGTATCGAACGCTGCAGATTGCATTTATTTTTGGCTAATCTCTTCAGCTCGTTGTACGTTGGACATTACCACCAATTTTAACGAGTCAATCTCCCTCGTGTATCGAACGCTGGAGATTGCATTTATTTTTGGCTAATCTCTTCAGCTCGTTGTCCGCTGGTGATTACCATCAATTTTTACGAGTCAATCTCCCTCGCGTATCGAACGCTAGAGATTGCATTTATTTTTGGTTAATCTCTTCAGCTCTTTATGCGCTGGCGATTGCCATCAATTTTTACGAGTCAATCTCTCTCGCGTATCGAAGGCTGGAGATTGCATTTATTTTTGGCTAATCTCTTCAGCTCGTTGTACGCTGGAGATTACCATCAATTTTTACGAGTCAATATCCCTCGCGTATCGAAAGCTGGAGATTGCATTTATTTTTGGCTAATCCCTTTAGCTCATTGTACACATGAGATTACCATCAATTTTTACGAGTCAATCTCCCTCGCATATCAAACGCTGGAGATTGCATTTATTTTTTGTTAATCTCTTCAGCTCGTTGTACGCTGGAGATTACCATCAATTTTTATGAGTCAATCTCCCTCGAATATCAAACACTTGAGATTGCATTTATTTTTAGCTAATCTATTCAGCTCGTTGTACGCTGGAGATTACCATCGATTTTTACGAGTCAATCTCCCTCGCGTATCGAACACCGGAGATTGCATTTATTTTTGGTTTATCTCTTCATCTCGTTGTACGCTGGAGATTACCATCAATTTTTACGAGTCAATCTCCCTCGCGTATCGAACGCTGGAGATTGCATTTATTTTTGGCTAATCTCTTCAGCTCGTTGTACGTTGGGGATTTCCACCAATTTTTACGTGTCAATCTCTCTCGTGTATCGAACGCTGGAGATTGCATTTATTTTTGGCTAATCTCTTCAGCTCATTGTACGCTGGAGATTACCATCAATTTTTACGAGTCAATCTCCCTCGCGTATCGAACGCTAGAGATTGCATTTATTTTTGGTTAATCTCTTCAGCTCGTTGTGCGTTGGAGATTACCATCAATTTTTACGAGTCAATCTCTCCCGCGTATCGAACGCTAGAGATTGGATTTATTTTAGGCTAATCTCTTCAGCTCGTTGTACGCTGGAGATTACCATCAATTTTTATGAGTCAATATACCTCGTATATCGAACGCTGGAGATTGCATTTATTTTTGGCTAATCATTTCAGCTCGTTGTACGCTGGAGATTACCATCAATTTTTACGAGTCAATCTCCCTCGCGTATCGAACGCTGGAGATTGCATTTATTTTTTGTTAATCTCTTCAGCTTGTTGTACGCTGGAGATTACCATCAATTTTTACGAATCAATCTCCCTTGCATATCGAACGCTGGAGATTGCATTTATTTTTGGCTAATCTCTTCAGCTCATTGAACGCCGGAGATTTCATTTATTTTTGGTTAATCCCTTCAGCTCGTTGTACGCTGGAGATTACCGCCAATTTGTATGAATCAATCTCCCTCGCGTATCGAACGCTGGAGATTTCATGTATTTTTTATTAATCTCTTCAGCTCGTTGTACGCTGGAGATTACCATCAATTTTTATGAGTCAATCTACCTCGCGTATCGAACACTTGAGATTGCATTTATTTTTAGCTAATCTCTTCAGCTCGTTGTACGCTGGAGATTACCATCAATTTTTACGAGTCAATCTCCCTCGTGTATCGAACGCTGGAGATTGGATTTATTATTAGCTAATCTCTTCAGCTCGTTGTACGCTGGAGATTACCATCAATTTTTACGAGACAATCTCCCTCGCGTATCGAACCCTGGAGATTGCATTTATTTTTGGCTAATCCCTTCAGCTCGTTGTACGCTGGAGATTACCATCAATTTGTAACGGCCCGGATATAAATACCCGGGTTACGTTTCGAAGGTTGGATACCTACGTTTGGATGTTGCAATTCAGGTACGGGTCGAGGTTTAAAACCTATAAAGATCAATTTTTCAAAGCGGGTATTTCAAACCCCAAGCAATTGAAGTCACGGAATTCAAGTGCCACGGTAGAGCCGGGTCAAAACCAAAACATAGTGGGTAATTGCCATTTTATCAAGTTAGAATTCTAGTCAGGTTCTTCAATTCCCCAAGAAATTCCCCGTCACAGAAGCAAGGAGCAATCAAGAGCGGTACCTAACACTATCCACGAAGTCAGGCCCGGTAATCGCCTGCGGGTCCTCTGACCGCGCTGAGGCCACATAACATGCCTATACCTAAATAAAAGATGACTAATGCAGTACAAGATTTAAATCACACTATCATGCCCCTAGTGAGTATAATATGCAGAAAAGAACTGTAAAGGGCCCAAGACAATGTCAAGTGGCATATCCCTCTCCTACCTCTGCACCCCTTCCCGTTAGTGCAGAGACTGGCCAGTTCGGTGCTATAGCATAGCAATTCCTCGTGGTGGTGCACAAACCACGGCATCATATCATATCATATCATCTCATCTCATCTCTTGCCCGATGGTGTTGGGCTATCATATCATGCTCATATCGACTCGATAGACTCAGGGCACCCGATGGGGCTGGGCTACCCTATGACCCTAGCAAAGACTCTAGGACTATCACAGATAACGGTTGTTCTGTATTCAAACACACATAGTAAACACATGCTCAGTTCAATGCAATCCTAGCATGATACTACATGGCATGCTTTAATATGCAACAAAACTACACATTACATGACATATCAGGCAGGAGGTCCAAGTTACTGAGTAAGTCTCGTAGGATACTTACCTGAAGATGCAGAACAGCAAGATAACACAAGCAAGGGCCCAAATGCAAGTCCAAAGCAATCCAAAAGCAATACACCCCTATCATCAAGCCATTTCCATAAGCTACCGGACCAACATTCATACGCACGAAACTCAAGTTCTCAACATCCTCAAAACCAATCGATAGTAAAACCGTTTTCCAAAACCTTTCCGATACGATCAAATCGACCAAAATCATTCTTCCAATTTCCTTCTCAAAACTCGTATCATCAAACCAAGACAAAATCCCAACATTTGAAATGACACTTTCAATATAACTTCAAGCTCAAGATCAAATAGTTGAAGTTCCGTCAAATCCCTTCTTTAATATTTAATATTAAAATTATATTTCAAAACCCATTTCCTAAGGTTTTCCAAACTCTTAAATCCCGAGTCAAGTCAACTCATTTTTAAAAAATTTCTCAAATCATATAATAGAGATAATTCCGGCATTTTATTCCAAAACCTTATCAAAATCAATAAATCATTTCTAGAACAATTTATAAAATATATATAATATTTAATAACACACTCCACATAATACTTAAAAAAAATAAAATTGCCAAAATCAATCTATTTTAATAACCCACATTTATAAAACAACAATACTAATTTACTTTATCATTTCTAAAACATATATTAAACACCATATCATATCATAATAATATATATCAAATAATACCACTTTTAAAACCCTTTTAAAGTATATAAAATTTTCAGAAATATATTTATCTCACAAAATCTCAGAAATATGATAATAATAAACTAATAATTAAATACTAAACATATACTATAACATATATATATAACACATACTATATATAATAAGCATAATATAACACATTGAATAAACCCAACAATACCCACAAGCCCAACCGAATCCATCCCAAAAGGAAACCCGAGCCCAGAAAAGAAGAGAAAAAAAGAAAAGAAAGAAAGGCCCAAGTCTTTAAAACCCAACCTGAAACCCGGTACATCAGCCCATGATGTACATATTTGTACCTTTGTTTATTGCATCTTTTGACTTCATATTTCATTCGATTTCCAAAGAAAAGTTTCAAAAGTATATGAACTTGTGTAAGAATGAACTAAAGTATAAGAAATAGAGTCTGCACGAGTTTTGAGCTAACCATGCAGGAATTCGATGAAATCGAAGTCAAAACGAACAAGCCAAGTGAAGCTGAGAAGAGGTCGATATCGACTGGAGACATCGATATCGACCCTAGATTTCGACACGACTTCTGAGTGTCGAGATAGGCCACAAAGACCAGACAAGAAAGCTTCGATATCGACATACAAGCATCGATATCGACCATCGTCATAGACATCGACCAGAGCTGGACAAGTCGAGCAGAAACATAAGCATCGATATCGACCTCTGGTGTCGATATCGACCCCTTATCTCGACAGAAGATAGACTCGATTTCGAATGCGGATTGGAACTATATCTTCAAGGAGGCACGGGATTATCTTATACTTTCAAGATAGATGGCAGCTAATGTTTTATTTATCTTTTTCCTTTAAGTTTTTATCAAAATAAAAGACTTATCCTAATTGTTCGGATAGAGTTCATAGTTTAGATAGGAGTTACAATCCTTGGATAGCGAGGATTAGTAGCCTATAAATAAAGCCCTAGGGGGCTGGAATTCAATCATCTTTCAACAAGCAAGCAAGACAATCAATAGAGTTAGAGTTAGAGAGAAGTTTTAGGGTTTAACGTTTGCGAAAGTTGACGTTGAGTTGTAAAGCTTCGGAGTTTATTTTAATGCAAGTTTCTTCCTTTCAAACAATGATGAATTCCATAATGAGAAGCGAGTAGTTCCCCAAAGCTCTTAGGGTCAGGGTGAGCCCGACGTTAGCCATGCGCGCTTGAGGTAAGTATTTGATGTTGATATCGTTGTGTATATCTCTCCTCCTATGATTCTATGTTTAGTCCTAATCGAAAGAAAAGGGATTCATGCTAACAACTTGAGTTATAAACATAAAATTGGTAGAGACAATTAGGTTTATTTGCAAGAGTAATCCTAAGAGTTGGTGTACGGCGAAAGCTTGTCCCTCGGGTGAAATACCGCAATTGTTCGTCTTATTTATCTCATCGCATGCATTGGTTAACGTTGTGGTAAACCCTAATCCTAGGAGTTGCCTTTTAAATAAGTTTATATTTAGTCAAAACCTCTATTTTATTTCTGTTCATTGCTTCTCTCTCCATTCTCAATTCTTCGGCCTTTCTTTGTCGACGAAGAACTAACACACTGCAGGGAGACATCGATATCGACCCCCACCAGTCGATATCGACCACTGAGTTCGTCGACAGTTTTCTGAGTCGACGACGAACATCGCTGCGGAGTTTGCCGAGCATCGATATCGACCCCTAGCATCGATATCGACCCTTCTGTATCGACTGGCAGTTTTCTGAGCCAGTCGATCTCGTGGACTGACATGGATATCGACCCTCTTCAGTCGATATCGACTGCTTGTTTTTGTCTCTGCAGGTCTCCTGTTGCAGAGAACATCGACAGCCGAGGTCGACATCGAGGCCCAAGGTCGAAATCGAGGCTTCTGGTCGACGCAGACTTGAGATTTCCAAAGCTACTAGGATCCCGCTGACACGCCTCCTCGTGGATCGATCCTAACTACCCTTCCACTACAACGGGAGGAAGTCTTGTAATTTTTTGCTTAGGCCAGGACTGGGATTACATTTATTACATCTTTATTATTTGTAATTACTTGACATATCAAGCCTCCTGCAACAACAGCCCACAACCCGAAATAAAGACCCAGTCCCCAAACCCGGATCCAACTCTCTCACGAAACCAACCCGGAAGGAAAGGTAAAGACCCGGCCCATGACCCGGAATTTGAGGCCCAATCTAGCTGCCTTCTTCCCCACAACTAACAGATAGAGCTCAAGGACGGACGGGAAACGGACGAAGAAGGAAGAGGAAAGAAAGGGGGCACTCGTCGGCGGCTGTCTCACCCGACCACCCTCGATCTGATCGGAATCCCTCCCCTACAATATTACCCACGGAAAAAGCGAAGCGAAAGGAAGGAGAAAGGAGGAGGAATCTCACCGAGGGCTCGAAGCTTTTTCGGAGGCTCGTCGGAGTTCTTCGGGGCTCGTCGGAGACACGATACGCACTGGCTTGGCCTAGGATGACTAAACGAGGGTTAAAGGTGAACCTTTTTATAACGGCCCGGATATAAATATCCGGGATACGTTTCGAAGGTCGGATACCTTCGTTCGGATGTTGCAATTCAGGTACGGGTCGAGGTTTCAAACCTCTAATCAGTCGAAGTCTCAGAAATACAACTTAAACGAAAATAAGGCGGAAATATGATTTAAATACAAAAGCCACGGCAGAGCCGGGTCAAAACCAAACCAAAGTGGGTGATTTGCCATTTGTCAAGTTAGAATATATTAGCCGGATTCTTCGATTCGCCAAAAGATTTTCCCCGTCACAGAAGCATAGAGCAACAAGAGCGGTACCTAACACTATCCACGAAGTCAGGCCTGGTGATCGCCTGTGGGTCCTCTGACCGCGCTGAGGCCACATAACATGCCTATGCCTAAATAAAAGATGACTAATGCGGTACAAGATTTAAAACACACTATCATGCCCCTAGTATATATAATATGCGGAAAAGAACTGTAAAGGGCCCAAAACAATGCCAAGTGGCATATCCCCCTCCTACCTCTGCACCCCTTCCCGTTAGTGCAGAGACTGGCCAGTTCGTTGCTATAGCATAGCATATCCTCGTGGTGGTGCACTCACCCACGGTATCATCATCATAACATAAATTAAATATAAATTAAACATGCCCGATGGTGCTGGGCTATCATCATGCTCATATCGACTCGATAGACTCAGGGCACCCGATGGGGCTGGGCTACCCTATGACCCTAGCAAAGACTCTAGGACTATCACAGATAACGGCCGTTCTGTTTCAAACACACAAAGTAAACACATGCTCAGTTCAATGCAATCCTAGCATGATACTACATGGCATGCTTTAATATGCAATAAAACTACACATTACATGACACATCAGGCAGGAGGTCCAGGTTACTGAGTAAGTCCCGTAGGATACTTACCTGTTGATGCAGAACAGCAAGATAACACAAGCAAGGGCTCAAATGTAAGTCCAAAGCAATACACACCTATCATCAAGTCATTTCCATAAGCTACCAAATCAACATTCATACTCACGAACCCAAGTTCTCATCATCCTCAAAACCAACCAATAGTAAAACCGTTTTCCAAAATCTTAAATCCAATTAAGTTAACTCATATTCAAAATAATTCTCAAATCATACTTGGCCAAATTCCGACATTAAACATTTAAGCCTTAAAGTCAATTTCTCAAAATCATGTTATAAAATAATTTCGGCATGTTTCTTATTTCAAAAACATAAAATAAGTTCCAATATTAAATCATCAAAATAATTCTAAGCTCACAAATAATACTTATAAATCAAAACCAACAACTCAATTTAAAATTCCCCCCTCTCATATCTAAATCCTCATGAAATGCATCAATTAAATAATCCAATCAATATTATTTTAAAACAACACAATATATAAAGATTAATTTTCCAAAATATTATAATTATAACCAAATCCCATAATAATAATAATATTTAAATAATTTACACTTACTATCCATATAAGCTCAAAACAATCCAAAATATATATATATAACTCCATATCAATAAATATCATTTTTTAAAACCTTTTAAAAAAATATATATATTGATAATTTCAGAACATATAAATATATATATACATTTTCCTAAAATCAGAATATTAAATAAAATAACATACAAATATATACTAACATAACATATAATACATGCCAATGCAAATTAAAACACAACAACACCTATATATAACCCATATAAATAAGCCCATTCAGAAATGGAAATCCGGCCCAACCCGAAATTAAACCCAGCCCATGACCCGGAAAACAAACCCAAACCCACACCCGGATGCCCATACCCAGATGAAAGAAAAGAAGAAGATGAAGCCCACCCAGCAAAACCCATTAGAGAGAAAGAAAAGGGTCGGCCCAACCCAAGGAAAAGGCCCAACAACCCTCAATCTAAACCAGAAGAAGAAAGAAAGAGAGGAGGGACCCACGTGCTGACATGGATGCCACGGTGGAGCGGGACCCACGACGTCATCCCTTACCTCGGCCTCGAGTTCTGCATTCGGACGAAAGACGACGGAAGAGGAGGTAGGAGAGCAGACCTCGCCGGAGACTCGCCCGCCGGACTCCTCACCCACTCCGACCACACTCACTCTCTCCCGAACACCGACACCTAGAACGATGAAAGAAGAGGAGGAAGGAGGAGCTCACCTAGGTGCGGTTTCGACTTCGCCGGAGATGGTCATCGAGAGTCCTTCTTCACCGGAGGCGGGACAGCGCGGGCTCGGCCTAGATCGGGGATAATGGGTCAAAGGGAGGAACTTTACAAGGATTTGGGTCGACAAAAAGGAAACGCTTACCGGAAGTTGGACCGAAGGCAGGGGAAGGAGGAGAAGAGTTTGGCGTCGGCGATGCTGGCTCTGGGCTGCCCAGCTCGGTTTGGGCTCCGTCTCGGACGTCGGAGCTTAGAGGTGGTGCTGGTTGCTGTTGCTGCACGAGCTCGGAGAAGAACAGGTGGGGGGGTGCTTGGCTCGGCAAAACAGGGGAGAGGAAGGTGGAAGCTGTGGTGGTGGTGGCCTGGTGGCGGCGTGGTGGCTCAGGCTCGTCCTTCCCCGTCGGTGGGAGAAATAAGGAGAAATGGAAGAAGAGGGGTGCTTGATTGTAGGGAATGGGAAAGTGGAAATGAGAAATGGGTTGAGGGTTGCTTGATTGTAGCTAACAAGCAGAGAGAGAGAGAGGGCTGTAGAGGGGGACCAAACCAACCTCTGAATTGTGTGTGTGTGAGGGGTGTTGGTCAGATTACCTGAAATGGGGAAGGCAGGGGTGTGAGGGGAAGAGAAAGGAGGTGTGTTGCACCTTGGAGGGAAGAAGGCCACTTGTGAGGGAGGGACCATTCTAATTGGCAGGATCCGAGAGAGAGAGAGAGAGAGAGAGAGAGAGAGAGAGAGAGAGAGAGAGAGAGAAGAAAAAAAAAAGAAAAGAAATTAATACCCAATTCAAATTAGCGGAAAAGACTCAAAACCCGCTCGCCCGATCGAATCACGACTAAATCTAATTTAAATCAAAATTTTAGTTTAATTTCAAGATAATCGAAAATTAAATAAATTTCAATCAATACTCGTAGCTCATATTAATTTTATTAATACCCGGAACTCGAAAGCGAAAGTCAAATCCCGTCAGAATCGAAAATTCAAATGATGCCGGAAGGATTTTAAAATTGAACTCGTACTCGATGAAGACTTTTTCTCCGCTTTTACAAATTGCAATAAATACTAACATATTTAATTAAAAATAGTAATATAATATATATCCACCTCTAAAAGCAAGTCTCGTCCCCGAGACTAAAATCATTTTAAAGAAATGGGGAGGAGTTTGAAATCGGTGAGTCCGAGGACCATGTCCAAGGATCTTGAATCATCTCGGTTGCGTCTTCCGGGATTCTCACAACATCCTGGTCACGGTCGTGACATCTCCAATTGGTCTAGTCAAGTGTGTAATAAGCGCCCCTATCACATCCTTGCTTCGACCTTTCGGAAGTATCACAACTCTAAAAGCATTATAGCGTCCGACTAGGTCTTAGCAAGAAATCTATAAGCGCCCCTATAAAATTCTTGTATCCACTTCGTGAGACGTCATAATGTAAATCCAGTTCGTAAATTCTCAAAGCGTTTTGTAAATGGAAAGGTTGTCATCCAAATCATTGAAACTCTCAACTTCTTTAAAACCCAAAGTTGGCCATTTTCAAAACCGCTTAAAATCTTCAAATTCAATTTTTTTTTAATCAAGCAACTTTACACCAAAACAAGTCAAATCCTCTCAAATCAAATTTTGTCAAAAATCTTCCGAAAACCAAATCAGCTTCACACATACCAATCAATCAAATTCCGAGGGTAGGAGGTGGAGTCATCCACCTCTAAGGGCTAATCCCATATTCTCTTCCTAGGTTCCAAAATCATTCTTTCATCATTCACAACTCAACATGAACAAAAGTAAATCAACTCATCAACTCATAATATCATCAACCACCTCTCATATGGCAATCCTCAACATCAATCATGATAATCTCAACCAATCAACATCGTAACCGCATAACATGTTTACCCATAACATAAAGCATACCATTCTTTCAAACACATCAAAAGAAACAACAAAATCTCAACGTCATATCACGGGCCATAAAGTGTATCTATATCATACCGAAGGCATCACAAGTGTATCATTGAATTCTCATAATCATGCCAGCACACATGTCAAGAGATCAAAGAGGTTAGGTGTCATGGAGTCAGTACACTACTACAAGTCAAATCTCACAATCGCATCTCAACATCGCACACTTAGCAATCACGCACCATTATCTCATATATATATAAGTCAGATTCATGATCCAAATCAATATTCATCATTTAACATCTCCTGATCATAATATAATATCATGCTCTCACATAGCAACATATCATTATTTCATGATTCATTCAACACATTATAACATGCTTTTAGAACAACATAGTAGGATAGCAATGGGTCATTATATCGTGATAACACTTGTCACTGTCAACTAGATTTCAAATATTGCATATCAACATGTAATATCAGGTCATATCAGGTTTATCATGGTCACTATCTAACATCATGCCAGTACATATTATCTGATCACATAGTCATGAAAATTTTGCACATCATACAAGTTAAAATAAACGCAACCCCACTCGCTCGATTTCAATTCCTACATCAAAACCAGCCTCATCTAGATTCACCAACATCAGCTCAGGTAACATCCTCGAAAGAAGTCCTAATTCATTTCAATACCCTAATCTCGCCCCTCTTTCCATAAAGAACTCTCACTAGCAATCCACCTCTAAGAGTCCAACCCCTAACTCTGTTTTCTCACCGAGCACCCCTGCATACTATGTTCTCGATACCCCCAAAGGTCATTTCTTACACTTTTCACTCTTCCCAAGATATGACAACGTAGAACCCTTCTAACCACGCATCTTCAATAAAATTTTCTCGGTCACTACCTTAGTCAACACCCCTCTTCTGCAACTTTCCCTTACCACCGTCGATCATTCTAATCACTCAAAACCTTTCCCCACTCTTTGACCGCTCAACCAAAAGGACCTCACTCACATGTTCAAAGAAGAAGCAATCATGGATATTATTGCACACAAGGACTACATCATATCAATCAGCATTTATCAATAGCATCATTAACTCATCATTAAGCATTGCAACTGTGTTTTTAAAGTCTCAATCTACTGTCATGCTCAATAAATATTGCAAAACATCATATATGAACCTAATCAGGTCAAGCTAACACACCTCATCATAACCACATCTAATAAACAGTTCAGGTTCTCAGCATTTGCAGTTCACATTATAGGCAAGGAATTTAGATCATGCTCGGCATCTCAGAATAGCATCACATCAAGTCGACAAGGCACATTAGGATTGTAAGGCATCGAATCATATCATCATAATCAACAGACAATCAAGCAACAGTCATCACATCAACACGCAGCTTTCAACATCAAGTCAGTGCAATATCATCATCAACAAGCTCAGAAAGGGTTAGCAATTCGAATAGAGGACGCTCCCTCCTGCAAGTCATATCGTAATCCTCAAAGCGAGCTCGTTCCGTCGACATTATCGATTCTGAGGCCCGTGGGTTATGGGCCCATGCTTCCGCTGCACTGCTCTATCGCTATTCGTCTTCCCGATCCCTTTTTTCATGCGGTCGCTCATCCAAGGTAACGCGTAGGAGTTTAAGTTAGCGGAGATAGGGGAGTGACAAAGCGGACGACCCAATGTTTCTTTCGGAGACGGAATAGACCAAAGCTAAAGACGACATGACTAGAGACAAGACTCTGACTCGGGAATAGTAACGATGCCTTTATGGAAGTCCATTAGGGTACCATTGCGACAAACAAGCATGAATTCACTATGGAGCATATCCATCACATCAATCCATACTAACATGTACCTATCTCGGGCAAACATTCGTATTCATATCAAAGACACAATCAAATCCGATGCTGATGTATGTGAAATAAGCTAACATTCTAGTATTCCATGGAAGCAAATATGCCTAGCAGCTTCAAGCAAGATAGACGGAACCAACAATGATCATATATGATTCGAAGTCATGCGGAATTTAGTGAAGGTAACGAGCATCATGCATATGATCAATGTAAGAGCATGGTATACACATCGACAAATGAGTCCAAATATATCATGACAAAGTATATTATAATAATCAAATGAAGCGTCATACGAGGGCTCATAAGAACAGCATAGTAACTATTACATCTAACAGCAATGATCACATATTAGGTCGAGCATGGCACGGAATCCTATGACGAGATCCATTTAGAGAGCATAGATCCTACATGATACTAGCGATACATAATGCGATACAAGCATAGTCAAGAGTCATTAAGAGGAGTTCAACATGATATTCACGAAACATGAGGTATTTTCAAAAGTAACCAGAGGACATCATGGGTGCTAGATTATAATCATTCTAAGAACGAACCATCATAGAGTACATATATGGTACAATCGTTGTCACATCATAAAACAAGTACAACATGTGATCATTTAGCGGGTCATATTGGAAATCATAAGTCCTACATGATACTAATAGCACACATCGAGCACGAGTACAACTAAAGTAATTCAACTAGGTTCATTCCGATATTCATGCGTCAGGTATTTGCAAAATCAGGATATAGAGTGATGTGTAATCAAGCGAGGTGTCAAATCATACATTCATGGAAGCACGAGAGGATATCATAGAGTAATAGACATTTTAACCATGTAAACATTCTGGGTTTAACTATCACAGAAAGCTAGTCAATCATCGAATTCAACATTAAGCTAATCAGAACGAGTGAAACATGTTAAGAGAACAGAAAGAGGAAGAACCACACTATCAGGTACCTAGCTCGAGAGAGAATCAACAATAAAGTAGGCAAGGCATAAATGTGCGTAAGTCATAACCAAGGATCCTACACGTTACTAATGGCTCAATATAACATGTGGTACATACATGCACTTGATCGATTACTCGGTACTAAGCAAGACTTCAATTCAATCACATTCCGATAATACAGAAACAGGAGAGGAGGTGTAGCGAGGTATAGTGCAAGTCTAAGCAACATGGCGACATGACTAGAATATGGGGACATGAGCTCGAATCAACACATAATATGACAAAACATGCATTCCTCAAGGTTCAATTATAACACATATTCTCCGTTCAACACAACTAATCACACACAATATTAACTTGCAAAATAATCAACAATAGTTAATCTGACGAATTCGGAATAGATGGGCATGATATAGATTCTTGTCACAAAATGAACGATAAGCATCGAGGCATCATCGGCTAGCATGCTAAAGAGCACATCTTAGGAGGCATTCATATAAGGAAGAGTCGATCACACTATCATAAACTTATTCACAGAGAGGACATCAATTATACAACTTCATAGCATATGACATATTTATTCGTGCCCTAGTATGACAATGTAATATACTAAGTACATCATGTTGGGATGATATGGATACGATAAATATAGCTCAAACTTATACAATAGTCATTATGAACATTAAAGCACATAAGCATAATTCCACACTAAGGATCAATTGTAGGTCAAGGAGTAGTGCATATGGAATCACACAATCATGAACAGGGCAATCAAGATAACCCGATAGAAATCCATAAGGGCAACATTGACTCTTCCCAACTGACTCATTACCCATCTTTCCCGTGGGACTCGGATACGAATTTTCCGTGACAAGAGGACACTGATGGATCGTCATAAGAATTGATAAGGACAACCTCGTAAACATCTCACTCTCTAACACGGAATTTCATCAAGGACCGTCTTCCAATACTCTCTCGGACAACCTTTATATTCAATCATGATTCCCGACACCATGTGTTCACCAACCCAATTCCCGTGGAAGACCGATATTCGAAGGGAGGACTCGATGGAATTGTCGAAAGGGTTCATAAGGAAAGGGGCAGTTCCACAAAAGCTGAGCTTGATTATAGGGAAATAAGGGTACTCCCGCTATCTCGTTCACAGATCATCAATATTCATTTAATAGTTAGAACATAACAATCAAATCTTTAGCATATCAAGCACTCAATCATAGAATCAGTCAATGGCCATTACACTGATCTCCTTGGAGTCTTCCCGACCCATCTGTAAAGGACAAGCTAGTATTTCGCCTACCCGTTTCCGACTACATCCAATAGGGATGGCCTATCGCCTTTTCTACCCACTCGATCCCTTATTAGTTGGTTCTCCACTTTTATCATAAGCCAAGTTCATACTTAGTTCAATTGAGTTAGACATATTAAGTTCATTTTGCCCCTTTAAAACGCTTTCAAATCTTCGAAATCCATGGGCGGTTTTCCAAAACATACACCCGACCCTTGCGTACCCGAACTGCACAACCTCGCTCTGATACCAACTTTGTAACGGCCCGGATATAAATATCCGGGATACATTTCGAAGGTCGGATACCTTCGTTCGGATGTTGCAATTCAGGTACGGGTCGAGGTTTCAAACCTCTAATCAGTCGAAGTCTCAGAAATACAACTTAAACGAAAATAAGGCGGAAATATGATTTAAATACAAAAGCCACGGCAGAGCCGGGTCAAAACCAAACCAAAGTGGGTGATTTGCCATTTGTCAAGTTAGAATATATTAGCCGGATTCTTCGATTCGCCAAAAGATTTTCCCCGTCACAGAAGCATAGAGCAACAAGAGCGGTACCTAACACTATCCACGAAGTCAGGCCTGGTGATCGCCTGTGGGTCCTCTGACCGTGCTGAGGCCACATAACATGCCTATGCCTAAATAAAAGATAACTAATGCGGTAAAAGATTTAAAACACACTATCATGCCCCTAGTATATATAATATGCGGAAAAGAACTGTAAAGGGCCCAAAACAATGCCAAGTGGCATATCCCTCTCCTACCTCTGCACCCCTTCCCGTTAGTGCAGAGACTGGCCAGTTCGTTGCTATAGCATAGCATATCCTCGTGGTGGTGCACTCACCCACGGTATCATCATCATAACATAAATTAAATATAAATTAAACATGCCCGATGGTGCTGGGCTATCATCATGCTCATATCGACTCGATAGACTCAGGGCACCCGATGGGGCTGGGCTACCCTATGACCCTAGCAAAGACTCTAGGACTATCACAGATAACGGCCGTTCTGTTTCAAACACACAAAGTAAACACATGCTCAGTTCAATGCAATCCTAGCATGATACTACATGGCATGCTTTAATATGCAACAAAACTACACATTACATGACACATCAGGCAGGAGGTCCAGGTTACTGAGTAAGTCCCGTAGGATACTTACCTGTTGATGCAGAACAGCAAGATAACACAAGCAAGGGCCCAAATATAAGTCCAAAGCAATCCAAAAGCAATACACACCTATCATCAAGTCATTTCCATAAGCTACCAAATCAACATTCATACTCACGAACCCAAGTTCTCATCATCCTCAAAACCAACCAATAGTAAAACCGTTTTCCAAAATCTTAAATCCAATTAAGTTAACTCATATTCAAAATAATTCTCAAATCATACTTGGCCAAATTCCGACATTAAACATTTAAGCCTTAAAGTCAATTTCTCAAAATCATGTTATAAAATAATTTCGGCATGTTTCTTATTTCAAAAACATAAAATAAGTTCCAATATTAAATCATCAAAATAATTCTAAGCTCACAAATAATACTTATAAATCAAAACCAACAACTCAATTTAAAATTCCCCCCTCTCATATCTAAATCCTCATGAAATGCATCAATTAAATAATCCAATTAATATTATTTTAAAACAACACAATATATAAAGATTAATTTTCCAAAATATTATAATTATAACCAAATCCCATAATAATAATAATATTCAAATAATTTACACTTACTATCCATATAAGCTCAAAACAATCCAAAATATATATATATAACTCCATATCAATAAATATCATTTTTTAAAACCTTTTAAAAATATATATATATTGATAATTTCAGAACATATAAATATATATATACATTTTCCTAAAATCAGAATATTAAATAAAATAACATACAAATATATACTAACATAACATATAATACATGCCAATGCAAATTAAAACACAACAACACCTATATATAACCCATATAAATAAGCCCATTCAGAAATGAAAATCCGGCCCAACCCGAAATTAAACCCAGCCCATGACCCGGAAAACAAACCCAAACCCACACCCGGATGCCCATACCCAGATGAAAGAAAAGAAGAAGATGAAGCCCACCCAGCAAAACCCATTAGAGAGAAAGAAAAGGGTCGGCCCAACCCAAGGAAAAGGCCCAACAACCCTCAATCTGAACCAGAAGAAGAAAGAAAGAGAGGAGGGACCCACGTGCTGACATGGATGCCACGGTGGAGCGGGACCCACGATGTCATCCCCTACCTCGGCCTCGAGTTCTGCATTCGGACGAAAGACGACGGAAGAGGAGGTAGGAGAGCAGACCTCACCGGAGACTCGCCCGCCGGACTCCTCACCCACTCCGACCACACTCACTCTCTCCCGAACACCGACACCCAGAACGACGAAAGAAGAGGAGGAAGGAGGAGCTCACCTAGGTGCGGTTTCGACTTCGCCGGAGATGGTCATCGAGAGTCCTTCTTCACCGGAGGCGGGACAGCGCGGGCTCGGCCTAGATCGGGGATAATGGGTTAAAGGGAGGAACTTTACAAGGATTTGGGTCGACAAAAAGGAAACGCTTACCGGAAGTTGGACCGAAGGCAGGGGAAGGAGGAGAAGAGTTTGGCGTCGGCGATGCTGGCTCTGGGCTGCCCAGCTCGGTTTGGGCTCCGTCTCGGACGTCGGAGCTCAGAGGTGGTGCTGGTTGCTGTTGCTGCACGAGCTCGGAGAAGAACAGGTGGGGGGGTGCTTGGCTCGGCAAAACAGGGGAGAGGAAGGTGGAAGCTATGGTGGTGGTGGCCTGGTGGCGGCGTGGTGGCTCAGGCTCGTCCTTCCCCGTCGGTGGGAGAAATAAGGAGAAATGGAAGAAGAGGGGTGCTTGATTGTAGGGAATGGGAAAGTGGAAATGAGAAATGGGTTGAGGGTTGCTTGATTGTAGCTAACAAGCAGAGAGAGAGAGAGGGCTGTAGAGGGGGACCAAACCAACCTCTGAATTGTGTGTGTGTGAGGGGTGTTGGTCAGATTACCTGAAATGGGGAAGGCAGGGGTGTGAGGGGAAGAGAAAGGAGGTGTGTTGCACCTTGGAGGGAAGAAGGCCACTTGTGAGGGAGGGACCATTCTAATTGGCAGGATCCGAGAGAGAGAGAGAGAGAGAATAAAAAAAAAGAAAAGAAATTAATACCCAATTCAAATTAGCGGAAAAGACTCAAAACCCGCTCGCCCGATCGAATCACGACTAAATCTAATTTAAATCAAAATTTTAGTTTAATTTCAAGATAATCGAAAATTAAATAAATTTCAATCAATACTCGTAGCTCATATTAATTTTATTAATACCCGGAACTCGAAAGCGAAAGTCAAATCCCGTCAGAATCGAAAATTCAAATGTGCCGGAAGGATTTTAAAATTGAACTCGTACTCGATGAAGACTTTTTCTCCGCTTTTACAAATTGCAATAAATACTAACATATTTAATTAAAAATAGTAATATAATATATATAAAATATATTCAGTCTTTACACTTTTCGTGGTTTCGAGGTGAAGGGAGGGAGGAGGGGACCTTACTGCAATTGAACCCGGAAGCAGGGGAGGGGCGATGAGAGGCGGCGCTGGGCGGCGGTGGTGGCTTCGTCCTGGGGAGCTGCTCCTCGATGGTGATGCTTCTACTGCCTTGGACACGGAGGAGAGAGGAGGAGCTGTGAGGCGCGGCCCTAGTGTTGCTCGACGAACAAGAAACAGAGGGGGGGGAAGAGAGCGTGGTTTGGTGGTTGTGGTGGCTAACGGGGGGAACAGAGCTTGAAGGGGGGGTGTTTGGGTGGCGAAAAGGGTAGGCAATGGTGGTGGCTGAGGAGGCTCGATGGGGGAAACGAAAAATGGGTGAAAGGGAGCTCCTTTGAATGGAAAACAAGGAAGGGGTTGGGCGCAGCGGATGTATGGCGTGGGTTTGGATTCCAAATGAAAGGGGATGTGTGAGCTGGGATGGGGGGACCAGCTGCACCATCCACACAGGGATCCGAGAGAGAGAGAGAGAAAGAGAGAGAGAGAGAAAAGGAGAAAAGAAAAAATAGGGAGGAGTGGGCCCCACAACACCAATTTGAAATCCCGACACTCGATCCCAGTTCCGCTCACTAGAATGAATTCCCAACAATCGACAATTTAAACCAAAATTTAAATCATCTCGGAACTTAAATAAATTTTATTAATACTCGAAACTCGAAAGCGAAAATCAAATCCCATCAAAATCCAAAGTTTAAAATGATGCCGGAAGGATTTTAAAATTGAACTCGTGCTCAAGGACGATTTTTTCTCTACTTTCACAAATTGCAATAAATAATAATAATATAATATTCGTAATAATACAAAATATATACAGTCACTACACAATTTTTACGAGTCAATCTCCCTCGCGTATCGAACGCTGGAGATTGCATTTATTTTTGGCCAATCTCTTCAACTCGTTGTACGCTGGAGATTACCATCAAATTGTTACGAGTCAATCTCCCTCGCGTATCAAACGCTGGAGATTGCATTTATTTTTGGCTAAATTCTTCGGGTAGATATACGCTGGAGATTACCATCAATTTTTACGAGTCAATCTCCCTCGTGTATTAAACACTGGAGATTGCATTAATTTTTTATTAATCATTTCAGCCCATTGTAAGCCGGAGATTACCACCAATTTTTATGAGTCAATCTCTTTTGCGTATCGAACGTTGGAGATTGCATTTATTTCTGGTAAATCTTTTCACCAACTTCTAAAGCTGAAGATTACCACGAACATTCACGATTCAAAGAACAAAAATTTGCATGCATTTTTCAAATTATGATCTCAACATGAGAAAGCACACAATAAACCATATATCAAAACAACAATTGAAAAACACCACAAAAAAGAAAATATAGAGCCAATACGAAATGGCAACAACACCAACAAACCCATATTACAAATAAACCTAAGAAGAGGGGTCATCTTTAGGTTCAAGCACTATGGTGTTAAAAGAATGCCCCCCTTCATACTTAAAGATTACAAGGGAACACCCAGCACGAAGACCACCATCATTTGCAAAATTAGCCCACCTATCAGTCGGCCAAAACTGATCATTTCAATCTTTGAAAACTTTCACAGTAAACAATCGACCGGTAGGAGACATTAGCAGAACCTCTCCCCCTACAGCGTCACTATACATAGGCCCAAAGAACTTCGGGAGTGCCTAAAAATTCAAAAATTTTCCAAGATTAGAAAACGCAATTTTTTCTCTGAAGCAAATAACAAACAAAAAATAAAAAATTTTAACTTATTACCATAGCACAAAGTTGCTCCTCAGCATGGACAGATCCATAAAAATCACGTGGAGATAAGTTTAAGGAACTCATTCTTTATTCCACACAGATACCAAATCTACCATCATACCTTTTTATACACGACTATTAGACCTGGGCAAACGCGGGCAGGCCCGCCCGGCCCGCCCCACCCACTCGTCTTGTTGGACAGGCTTGGGTAGAGGGTGAAGCCCAAGCGGGCTGCTAAGCCCGGCCCGCACCCACAGCGGGTACGGGATTGGGAAGACAAATATACCCATTGCGGGCCGCTAGGCCCGTAACGGGTACCCGCTACTTTTTTTATTTATTAGAATACATATATAATAAATAATATTAATTATTAATTTTTATAAAAAATAAATAAAGTATATACATACATTGTATATATATACACAGTGTGTGTAAAGTATGCAATATACATACATTGTGCATGCATATATATACACACACAGTATATATGCCATTATATTTATGTATGATATATACATATATGTACTGTATTTATGTATATATAATATATTATATATATAATGTCCGGGATGGGATTCACTATTTTTTTCCAAATCCGATTGGGATCGGAACGGGACTATGACGGACCCGTAATTTGCGGTATTTGTGCCCACCCATAGTTCACATAGTATATAAATTTATTTTTTTGGGTCGAATATACACAAGAAAAGTTAGGTTTGCGGGTTCCCGCGGGTAGCCCGCGCCCACAATGTCGGACGGGCTTGGACACGACATCCAACCCATTAAGCGGGCTTAGCCCGGCCCGCGCCCGCGACACCGGGACAATATTTTGGGTAAATCCCGTCCCAAGCCCGGCACATGCCCGCATTTGCCCAAGTCTAACGACTACGCAAGGCAGAACTCCACATATTAAAACACAACAGAAAAAACGTGACAAACCAAGAGCAAATCTCATAAAAAATCTGCATAACAGACATGTGGAAAATAGCAGACAAAACATGCAAACCTTATCTCTATCCACACACATATCAAAAAATGCAGAACCTCCAAACACTGCATATCATCCTTACCCATACACGTGTCAAACAACCGAAAAATATAAGATATAAACTTCATATGTTATTCGCGAACTTTAAAACAACCGAAATATATAAGATCCTTAGATTCATGGCACATGCCAAGTTCATCGATATTATTACAGACAACAAAGAATGTTGTCAATCATCTCATTTACTTATTTAAACAAATTACAATAACAAAACTCACCTCTACGATCAAAAACGAACATTAAACTCCAAATCACCATTCTGATCAGGTTCTGGATCAATCACGATGACATCAAACTGAGAATTCCCATCACAATAAAAAAACTAACCGCATACTGACCCGAATTTCATTCATCGCCACAAATTCTGACCACCCTTCGTTAAACAAGTGTCGATAAGTGCTCAGCTTTTCAACTGTTACCCAAAACATATCATCATCTCGTGAAGACAAAGTCACTTGCCTCAAAACATCATCACCATAAGACACATATCCATATGGAAGAGGCTTTTTTTTTAAAAAAAAAAGAGAGAAAAGAAGAACGAAATTCAATAATTAAGAATTCATAAATCCTTCAGAGAACAACAAAGTATTTACAAAACATACAAGACGATGCAGATAACTCTCCACAACAACATCCACTATAAAGCTCCCAAGCATGGGAAAGTTGGTCCTCGATCTAGTCAATGAACTATTTGACATCATCTATACAAAATTTTTTGTTTTCAAAACAAGCAGAACGCCATTTATAAAAGGTTAAAGCTTCTAGATAACCATGGCAAGCGATAAACCATTATCCTTACCCTTATCCTGACAAGAAGATTGACACAAGACACGACCCAACTTTAAACTTATCCACAAGCAAGAGTCGGATCGAAAGATCAGCAATAGGATTCAATCAACACGCGTCTTGCTGATAATCCATAAACCCATACACCATATCCCTATCCTTAAATAACGAATTCATATAAGTACACCTTTCCTTAGCCTACAAAGTTTAAAACAGAACACTCTCATACAATGTCAAGCTTCGATGAACTCTCCCAAAATCTCTCCCCTCCAAGATTTATCGCAAGCGTCATAACATATCCCAACCCTAGGTTCATCAAAATGATCCTTCTTCAGGGTCATATGATCAGGCTCCCCCTTTCATATATATTTACAGAACTCGAAGAAGAGATCTTAAGCCATGTATTCCTCCGCTCTCCCTCAAACCAACACTTCATGATCCTCGTAGAAAGAGATAAGGGAAACTGGTACTCCCTTTCCGAAGGATGGAGAGATTTTATAAGAATCAATAACCTCAGAATTGGAGCATGCCTTACATTCGAATATGAAGGAGACGCTCATTTCCAAGTTACCATACAGGAGCCTGGACCTGAGCAAAATGGAGACATCTCCTATGACCTCATGTGCCATGAAGACATAGGAGATACCACGCAAAACTAAAAAACTACTGAACAAAGTGTTGTAACAAAGTTGATCCACAGAGATCAAGTTTTAGCCATAAATAAAAACTAAGCGATTTCTTTATTTTTATGTTATCTCACGCGTTATCTTATAAAGCGCTCAACAACAGGAGATTGGTAAGGGTGTCGCAAAGTAATCAAAAAGGCAAACAATATCAACAAGTAAGAGTAGAAATTATATACTTATAAAAAAACCATAAACAGCGACAAAACAGTCGACCTGAATGTCGCGGGTGAAATTGTTCAAAAAACCCATCACACCATGCAAAACGGACAAACTAATGTTCAGAAAACAACTGACACAAGTGTTTCTCAAAGACCGATTGCCGGATCGCAATTTTGGTCGCCAGGATTACCAACCAGGCCCGTCTCAAGTGACGGTGTCGGAGAAGAAGGGGCTAAATCTAGAGACGGGTCCGCGAGTACCATGTCGTTGGCATCGTAACTGGATGCAAACATTCTGACAGAACTGTCAAGATGGGTAAACTGATTCACGCTCTAATCGACCCCACCATCAACACCTTTCGCGAACGCTTCAGCTAAGTAGCTGTAGAGAATGGATTCCCCAACTGTCTCTAGAAATTTACCGAGTTTTTCCTTGCCCTTGTCGGTCAGGAGATACTCATAAAGGGTAGCTTTGGTCAGGTGAACACCATCGTCGGCCGTATACTTCTCCAGCTCCCCTTTAGTGGTAGCTGATCTTCTAAATCGAAAATCCGCGAAGCATTTTCAGCATTCTTTTCTCTCAAATTCAGGTATTCCACGTTCGAAGGATCCAGCTCCCCCTTCACTTTCTCAAGCTCCTTCTCAGTCTTCTCCAAAGCATCATGTAAACTCTTGATGGTCCCTTCTTGCATCTCCGCGTCCTTCGGCTTGGATAGCTTAACTTGGAGAACTATTACTTCCCTTTGCAGCTGATGTACACGATCGCCATGCTTCTTCAAACATCCCGTCACTTCTTCCCAATAGAGGTTGTACTAATAATCAAAACGATAAAACATGAGAAAAGGGGAAAGCCCGAACGAGATCCTCGTCCGCAAAGGCCCGAAGATAATCTCTTTTAGCCGAAAAACTCCTCATGGGGAGAGCAAGTTTACGATGGTCAATGGCTGTAAAACCAGGTTGCCGATAACCTGATATGGCTATTGTAGACTGAGTAAGAGGCTCATCCGATGAAGGCATGCCTAAGCCTCTATCCCATGTCTTCCTCTTCTTGCTTGTAGCACGAACCAGAGGCTCGTCGTCTCTGATTGGACTTTGGTCCAAATCAAGAGCAGGCAAGGCGTTTGCTGCATCCTCCACGGAATGACTCTCGACGGGAACTAGGGGCAGAGCAGTCTCGCAAGTTGTGGTTGAAACACCGACAGCCGATGATCTTGGGGCCTTCCTTCCTTTCAAAGCTCCCGTAGAAAGTTTGGTAAGATCTAACATACCTGCCAAAGAAAGAAAGTATAATACGTATGGGTATGGATTAAAATGAGAATACTTATCTCCATGTACCAAAGAAAGAAAGTTATAATGCATCACAAATCGAAGGAAACATTGAATACCCACCCCGAGGATGTGGGAGGCTGAGTCTTGCCATTTCTAGACGGGCAGGGGTTATGAATTCCTTATAACTACGCTTGCCCACTTTGATTCCACACCCAAACTTCACCTTCCATTGGTCAATCGCCGCGGTCCTATTCTTAGAAGGGGCCTGATAATTGCCTGGGGTGGTTTTAAAGTTTAAAATAGTCCCGGAAGGATCGCGAACTAAGAACCATTTTTTCCTCCATCCAGGACTACTTGAAAATCTCGTTACAATATCACCACTAGGAGATGCAGACACCAACCCGTCTTTCCCATGCCTAAGAGATAAAAACGTAACAGATGATCTAACGACATCTCCTATTTTAAAGTTATACATCGCATGGTGTAAATGGCTAAAAACATCCATATGTTGAAGGAAACCTGACCTGGACACACTCGAATTTTTCCCATAAATTTTGCATGAAGTCTGGGCAGGGGAAGACAAAACCCTTGAAGCAAACTCTCTAGATGAACCACTAAATGGTTAGGGTATATATTCAAGAAACCCCCTCTCGCAGAAGGCAAAACCAATTCCACCCCCACAGGCCAAGGAAAGGCACGAGCCACAAGTTGCAAATGCATGGGCTCTAAAATAGACGCCTCCCCCCTAGTCACTGATGTTGAAGGGGCTACCCGCTCTTCAAGAACGGAAGGAACGGGAGGAGGATCAGAAGGGGTAAAGCCTTCACAGAAACTATTATTCACGAACTCTTCAACATTATAAGGAGGCACGGAGAAATCCCCGGGTACCAGATGAATCTCTTTATGTTTCTTCCCATCGCGAACCGTTTTCCTTCGTTTACCGCGACCATCATTAGATTCGGACATGTGATAGTACGCGGGATCCTCTCTCAACAAAGGTTATTTAAACGATCCAACTAGAGTGGTCCTACTTTTTCCCTTTGATAATACTGCTCCCTCTCCTTTACCCCCGCTTTCTCCCAACTGAGGTAAGGGAACACGAATGGAAGATGTTGTGGCCTTAGAGTCATTGTTCGCGACCAAATGTGGAGTTTTTGACGAGCTGAATTCTTCTCTTACATCACCCACACTCACATTCTGACTGTCACTTGCTGATGACATTTTCTATCTTTCCCTAAAAAGAAAAGAGACCTTCCTAAGAAACAAACTCCCTGAAAAGACGCGAAGGATGAAAATCGACACACCAGGAAAGTAGTCTTTTAGATAAGAAATGGCGCCATTAGCCCTGTTAGGATCAGATTGGCGCCTCACGCGCCTCTTTGAATAGACAATGAAAAGACTCTTTTCCCAAGAAAAGACGGCTAAAAAATGCCTTTTTACCTTCCTAAAAATCCCTTTTCCCAAGACAGAAAATGAAGCGTCCCCGAAAGAAAATATAGCAGAAGATCCCCAAAGGTTTTGCTTTCTGTCTCATCGGAGAACCGCCACCTGATCAACCTCAATCCACCATGCACAGGGTGGTCCAATCATGAAATCCGGGAGGGAAACCAAGAGCCACCGATCCAACCGCCCCTAAGCACCATCCCTTTCATCTCCCCCCCCCCCCCACCCACCAAAGAAGGAGGTTTCTTGTACCCTCTCTTCAAGAGCAACCCCTCCAAAAAGAATTTCCCCTTTTACCCTGAAAAATCAGAAGAAATCAAAGGAAAAAACAAAGAAAACCGAAAGAAGAAACATAAATCACAGATGGGAAACGGCAAAAGAAAACTGTAAAAAGAAACAGGATCAAGGGTTACTTGGAAATGGAGGAACCAACCGAAGAAGAAACTTCGAGTTTAGAAAGTCACTACACCCAAAACCGCCAAACCAGAAAATCCAAACGACGTTGTCTTGTTTCCAGAAATGACTCCTTTCTTTTCTCTCTCTTTCTCTCTCTCCTTCCAGTTCAAGATAAAGTAAAATGACAAGAAAAAGGAAGTGAAAACCCTAAACACCCTGTGGGACCGTACTAATTCCCGCTCTAAAAAGTCTCTGTGGGACCGTACTAATTCCCGCTCTAAAAACTCATGGACTTGTTGGGCTGGATCACCTAAGCCCATCTTCACACAAATCTCGCTTTCCCCCGTTAAGGAAAAAGGAAGCATCGATTTTATCGAAACTTGATCGCGTGTCATTTTTCCTCACGATCTAGTCACGAGAAGATATGACGATGACATCTAAAATGACCTCTTTTACTAATTGCGATATGACGTCATAAATGGGCTACCCTACGCAAAGACCATGTACTCGTAAAAGTCATGTGTACACTAAAGACCCTGTCATCGCGATCATAGTTTTCTCGGTTCACATAAGCTAAGGCTCAAATCTAACTAAGAATGTCGCTCCTCATAACCAAGATCGCAAAGGGAAACTCCAAGACTAACTAGGAACTCCTTCAGAAAGGCAAGCAGCTCGCTGGTGAAGCACCTCTCCTCTAACGTCGCCACGTGTAGCTACCCTAAGCCGCTGGCATGAGGGCATGAACTACACGTGTCCCCTACGTAAACCAGGAGGACACCAACCAGCTGCTCGCTTGGATACTACTATAAATACCCCCTAATGCCCACAAAGAATGGGATCCGAAATAAGAGATAAGAAAAGGAGCACTGCAACTTCCTTTGACGCAAAACCCTTAGGTTTGAGTTCTTTAGATCCTTAAATCGGACAAGCAGCCGTTCTAGGAAAGACACATCATCAAAGCAAACTTCCTCTAAAGACGACAATTGAACAGTAAATATACCTGATCGCGAACCTCGGACATCTGTAAAATCACCCTCGGCAACAAAAGGTTCACTAGATCGCAAAACCAAGTATTATCTCTTAATACGGCAGGTATTTAAGGACATTTGTCGTCACCTTGAGGTAATAAGTATAGGTGAAATTCCAGAATCGCTTCAGTTATCATATATATAATATATATTCAAACATATATGAAACATGGAAGATAAATACATGAGATTTTACTAGAATCGTGAGTAGACTTACATCGACGTGAGTTAGAAGTTCTTGCGGATTATTGTAACTATATGGGTTGAATGGTAGATCATCTTCACCTGACGACAACATAGGGAGAAATTTAGGATATTGGAAATATTCGCTTCGCAAGAACTGTTAAATTGTTGAGATACTTGTGCTCTAAACACGTAGGGTATATATAGAGATCGTCGGCAAATATTCTAGGAAATAAAATATATTTATATCCAGTTATATCTATCTTAAAATATATTTAAAACGCGATATCTTCAAATATCCTTATTGCATATCCAAAATTAATATCAACGCAATATCGTCAAATATCGTTAATTTTTATCCGTAATCTGATTTAGGATAAGGATTAACGTAGTATACAATTTTATTTTTAAAAAAAAACAATCGCAATCGTGGATTGTGAGTTTGCGGAAATCCGCAGACTCACAATCCGTGGTTGTAGAAATTTAAAAAAAATTGCAGCCGTGGATTGCGAGTTTGCAGATTTTCGCAAACTCACAATCCGCGGTTGTTGGTAGTGTATATATTATGCGATATAATAACCGTGTGAATAGTAGCACGCTTCTAAGAAATCAATATTAAGAAAAGCTAAAATAATTTAAATTTGGGAAATATTTTTCGATTAAGCTTGTTATCATATGTCCTTGGAGCTAGCTAACCTGATAAAAAAAAGCAATTATAATAAGAGGATATGCTAACTAACCCAAAAAATCTACCACTTTGCAGAAATAGACCTGAACTTTGAAAAACCTAAGCGATCGAAAGAATTACACAAAAGTGCACATAAACTTGCCCATTAATGAAGGTAAAGGCAGACGAAAAAAAAAAAGGAAAAGAAAAAAAGAAAAAAAGTGAAGCATTAAATATTGGGGAAAAAACTGAAAAGAAAAAAAAGTTTACTACATTTAATACATGTCAAATCGAATGAAATGTGGGGAGGGGGAAGTGGGTGTAAAAAAAATGGGAATCTGGATTCCAGTTTAGTTTTGGGTTACATGGTAATTAAGTTTGGGTGACTTGGTTTATGTAATTGGGTGACAGGGGCGAATGAATTTGGGATTAAAACACTATCGATATGTTAATGTGTGCTATAGGTTTCTGACGCTACTAAGGATGTTGTGGTGACTGAAACTACAATAGAAGGGAAGGAGAAGGTCCTACCAGTGGATGGTGTGTGAGGCAGGAAGCCGAGTAAACTTGTTTGCTCAAAACTTTTAGGATGTTATGATCTCTGTTGGTCAGTAGTTGTAGAATTTTATGACATTTGTTGGTCTGTAGATATTAGTCTTTAAGCTCAAAACATTGTTTATAAACGCAATTGGTTTTCAAATGTTTAGGTAGCCTTCAAGTGACATGGTCATACAAACAGGTGACATGGTTCATTTAAAAAAACAATTGAATGTGAAACTCCGAACTGTGATACGGTAATTCCTTCATGTGACACGACCGTACAAACAGGTGACATGAGTGATTTCCTTAACAAATTGGCAGACACACTTAGAAATGTGAAACTTTAAAATCAAACAAGTAACACGTTAAATCCTTTAGGTGACACGGCCATACAAACAGGTGACATGCATAATTCATATTGCTGACATATACGATTTACAGAATAAGGAAAGTAAGATAACGTCACCTCTTCACATACAACACCTTCAGCGATCTTGAGCATGATTAGGTTTTTCATAGATGCGAAGTTAATGCTCTCTTGTATCACTACATTCTTGTGCGCGTTCCGACCCGCAAACACCCATCCACCTCCCTCGAACACCCAACAACCATCGAAAATGAGAGTGATGCAGACCAAGCCTTTGCATCCTGAAAATGACACGAGGGATGAGCTTCGCGTCTTGGGGTTCTAGTTTTCGCCATAGATGAAGGGTAATACGAGAGCTACACTTTTTTTTCCATCCATTTTTTCTCAGATTTTGCAGTTTGAGGAAAAAAGCAATTGGTCTCTCCTCTCTCCTTCTTTTATATACTACAAAAGGTTTAAAAATCCCCCTATCCACTACTAGAATACTGCAATTAGACATCATGTCTTTTATGTCTGTCAAAAAACACCCGATGTTAAATTAATCTATTACAATGAATAATAAATTTGTGATGTTAAAAAAACTTAAGACAACAGTTGAATTTTTTAACAGATGTTAAATGATTAATTTAAAAAAAATTGAAACGCGCGCCTCATAAAATTTTACAAGTGTTTGAACGCTCGCCCATAAGGAATTTTTTTTTAAACACCCGCCCACACTTGGTGAAAATAAGAGTGGAAAATTGGAACTATCTTTTGGACCTGTGTGAATTGATTGAAATTCTCCCAACCCTCTGTCTCACCCTGGATATGTCACCACCACCACCACCAGTGCCACCGCCGCCACTATCGCCATGGCTCGCCGCTGCCACCACTACCACCACCGCCACCTCTTCTCTTTCTCCCGACTTTCATCCTCGGCTACCAAACCTCACCAATCTCTCCACAGATCTGAGGTCTCTCTCCCGATCCTTATTTGACACCCTAAAACGCATTTCAAAGAGATGAGAAGTCATACAAACTCAGCCGCTCACCACCTCCATCCTCTTGTTGTCTTCTTCAACCACATCCCGACCCCGACCTCGCTCTTCCTCTTTCCAGAGCACCACCTTCACCTCCTTCTCCATCGTCGAAATCTTCGCCTCCACCATATCTACCCACCCTCCCTCAAATCTCCCGCCTCCGTCCTCTCTCCTCCATTCCCGTTCTCCCTGCTCTCTCACTCTCGCTTTCGTCCTCTCTCCTCCGCCAATACAATCGCCAGTGATGGAGCCAGATTCGGAGAACGGACGTCGCCTCCAAGCATCCTTGCCAGATTCGGAGAACAGAGTCCCTTCTCTGTTTGCTCTCTCTAGAAGATAGCACTCTTCGCTGTCTCTACAACAGGTATGCCCTCCTTCTTCTCTTCTCTTTTCTGCTCCTTCTTTGCTTTACTTGTTAGAATGTATGGCTCATCTGATTTGGAAATCTAGGATTGTTGGGTTGTGCATTTTTAAATTTTTTTTTTTTTAGATCTAGGGTTTGTTTCTATTTGCTGCGATTTTGTGTGGGATTTGAAGCAGAGTTTTGATTTGAAGCGGTTTTTGTGTGGGATTTGCATCTGACATTGTGCGATTTTGTGGCAGGATCTACATCATGAAGCTCTTATCTCTACAATTTTGCTGGTGAGATCTCTCTTCCATTTCCTCTCTTTATTTCATACGATCTGCTATTGCTCCTGTGCTGCTAGATCTATTTGTAAATTTGCTCGATTCATGCTTAAATCTGTTTCTATTCAACTGATTCGGGGTTTTGTTGTTTAGTTTCTTATTTAGAGTTGTTTCTGATAGCCACTAGCCAGATCAAAAATTTGTTGATCGAGAGGTTTATGTGTTTTTAGCTCAGAAGAAGTAGATCTGACAATTGAAGATAAATTTCCAGTTACACACTTGGAACAATGCCAGATACATGTTTTGTCATTAAATATGACTATTGTTCTCATGAAAAATCCAGTCATTTGAGAAATACGAATGCATTAATGCTGAAGTCATTCCCCAATGGCATCTATCCAGGAAGATAGTGAAGCATCAGTTCAGTTTGACCCTACTGCATATTAGAATCATGATGAATAAAAAAAATCAAAATTGAAGTTTAACTTTCCTTTCTCTATCTACACAGACCATATAAGAAAAATAAATTAAGTAGTTTTTTAAAACATGTAAAGTGCACTAAGGTGACAGAGATCCTAGAACCTAGGTGGAAGGAGAAAGCAAAAGAAGTCATCTCACTAAAATAAGATGCAATTTGCATGACTAAATAGGTCAAATTAACGAATTGGAATAATAACACATTGTTAGGACAGGATGCCAAGCATCTCCTTTGTGCATCATAGTAAGTAAACTTCTTTTAGCTTGATAACAGCTACCTAAAAACACATCAAGCAAGCAAAAGGAAGCATTTAAGTTATGGAGTCTTGCACCTCAAAGCCTAGGTGTGCAACAGGTATTCTTCACTAATATTGATATTGAAAGTTTAACCTCCACCAAAGTAGTTGGTTCTTGTAACGATTAAGAGCTATAAGATCAAGTGAAGTAGATCTGACATTTGTGTTTTCTAGATTTGTTGACCTTTTTTTCCACAAATGTTCGATGTTGATTCATGATCCTTTGATGTGAATTTCATGTTCTCATTTGTGCAAGTAGTTTTACTGAAAGAGATACGGATCATTAGAACATGATGACTTTCGAGTGTTTACAACAGTCGTTGAATTTCATGTTATGAAGAAAGATTTGTGCCAAGATTTGGCTTGATAGCATTATCTTATCATCACGTCATCTATGATTGTGAGGGTTGACTGTTTTGACGGCTGCTAGATTTTTAATGGTTGTGATTTTTATTGCTTAGATTTTCCGTCTACTCTCATCCATTAGATTTATATTTCGGATTTTAGACTTTTCTGGCCGGTTATGTTATTTGGAAATTCTATTGTCAAGGTTTGATGGTCAAAAAGTTGTCAAATAATCTTCAATTGGTGCTGAAACTGGTCATCTCAAGCTGATATAGACCAGTTTTAGAATGTGTGGGGGTTGGTGTATAGGCTTTAGCTTGTTTTCAACATTAGTTCATGTATGTTTTTAAATGTCGTTAAAATTGTTTTTGCAGGTCACCAAGTTGGGTGGCTAAACATGGCTGATGGATCCACAAGTCTTTCAAAAGATGTGTGGGCAATCCTACCTTGCATCTTACCTCTCACCCAACCTCTACCAGGAATCTAAGCAATGTTTACGCAATGTTAGTGTTTCCTCTATGCTAGTTACCTCTTTTCCTGAAGGGGGGTTAATCTTTAGTTAATTGTTTCCCAGCCCTCTCAGGTCTTTCACCTAAAAATGACGGAGAGTACTCAGCAAAATGGAGAGGACTCAGCAAAATACACATTTTATTACATCCTCCTTACATCACCCTTATGAGGTTACTTTCTTGATTTTACATAAATTTAAGACCTATTCTGTTATTGTTTTGATTGTTGAGACATAAATCCTCTCATTTGCATTGGTGCGTGAAAGTTAGGTACTGTAGCTGTTGAGGATTTTACACACCATACTAGACAGTTGAAATCTGCACTGGAGTTATTTAAGGAATTCTTATTTTAGTTGTATGTCATGATACTTAATGTGTTCGCATTAGTGCTTGAGAGGTAGGCTAGGTAGTTGTTTAGGATTTTACACATTATACGGGTTAAATATGTATTTCAGTTATGTAATGAAATCTTGTCTTAGTTGTATAGCATGAGGCTTTATTTTATTTTCATGCATTTTATTAATTGTTTTCCTTAATAGAACATTCTTGTGACAGTTTGGTGTTTCTTGTTCTGTATGATTGAAATTTATTGCCTTATTTTCTTTGTTTCTTTCCATTATGACTTATTTTAACTCATTTATTGCAGACTCGAGGAGAAACAGTTGCTGATCCATTTAAAGGTAGTGTAAATAAAGTTGGGGCAAGGTAATAAAATCCACTAGTTTTTTTAATGATATTTAACCTGCATTACAAAGATGTCTCACGAACTTGTAAGAACGGTTAATTACTTGGTCTTGTTCAATTGCAGTTTTTGCAAGAAGTGTTTGAGATCAGCAGCTGATAAGTGCGGTAAACGTTGCCCAAAATGCAGACAACTGATCAGGTAATACTCAATCCTTGACTACAAAGCTTTATCTGCTCTACCAGATTCGTGAGACTTTGAGGAAACTCATCAACAAATACACAATCAGTACCATCCTACGAACATCTTACACACTAAAAAACAGTGAAACTCATCATGTATGTTTTTCTGATGGTTGTGTTGCTCGTCTTTAGACATATGATGCGTTATTAGTTATTTAGGATACCAGAAATTTTCTGTTTGTGCTGCCCATTAATTGATAACTTCAGTCTTATTCTGGTGTAGTTTTGCTCTTACAAGTCTCTCTTTTCTTTTTATGAACCATCTTATATACTTCTAGTGTAGCGAACAAATCTTTTTCAATAATTTGATTAGTTAGGTTGTGGGACGATGCTCATGCTGCTCCTTTGTCTTTTTATAAGAAGCACATGTGCATACGCATATGAGTTAGAACATGCCATTCTTTAAAGTACCAGTCTTTTTCAAATGAAGTGACTTCAATAGAAAGGTTGTCTAGAGGGCACAAAAATATCAGTCTCTACCGGGCACAAAATAATCCTCCCTTTTATGTGCATTATACGTTAAGCTGCTCATTTCCTTAACATGCTTTTCTCGATCAACTAGAAGTCTAAAAAAACACATTCACTAGTTTTTCAAAAATATCAGTCTCTCATTGAACCAAGAAAACTTATCTTTGTGAAAAGACTCTTCAATGATAAGTCTAGGAGACATCTGACCTTGGGGATGAGAACGGCCTTAATTCATGAACAGATCTGCTCATCAATTGAACCATTGATCATCTGCTCTTGTTGTTATTCTTTTACTGATGTGTTCCAATTTCGATATGGATTGTCTACTGTTCGTGTGCTAATTAGTTGGCTTTTATTTGTGCAAATAAGCAAGATTAAGCAAAATATATTATAACTCATAATTTGACCATCAATAGACATATGCTAAGCCCCGGGATTCGTGAAAAGAGTAACATGATAATGTATGTTTTTTCCTGAGGTTTTCTTCTTACATGAATCTAAGTTGTGTAGAGATTAATGAATTGCATCTTTCCCAGGTTTCATCAGCTTGTGGAATTTGACCATGGGAAACAAAGTTGACGTAGACGTCTTGTAGGCCACAATGAGTGGAGAAGGAAACCGCCTCTAGGATCTTTACTGTCTCCATGGTACCATATTTTGTCATTTGTATCAGCGGCTGCTGCAATTATTATTTAAAAGCCCTTTGACGTTTGATATATTATGATTTAAAAGTACACATCATTTGTAAAAGTGTATCTTTCAAGTATCTATCATTGTAAATCATTTCTAAATGTTGATTTCACATTTATCTTAATGTATATGTTCATTAAAGTACCCATCATTTGCACAAATCTTATTTTATGAGCAAAGGGTGTTATGTATCAAACGAAAACACATCGGATTATAGATGAAAAGTGTTGTGTCTTAATAGCTACGAAATCAAACCATTACATAAAAACGGATGCTAGTATCATTATAGACATCGTCTAAATAATCTAAATCAATGTATAACATATATTTTTACATCATAATGTTTTGCTCACAACATCTTTTTAAAAATCTAAAATGATGTCTATATCATATTAATACCTCAGTTATTTACATATTTTATGCGATAGATTATTTTAAAACAATAAAAAATCACAAATTATATATATGAAAGTAATATACACAAAACCAATATAATAAAAAAAGATGTCTATTTTGTTTTAAGACATTGATTATTTTAAAAATAGCGATGTATATGTAAAATTTAGGCTTAGTGTAGACATCTTCAAAAGCTTATAAGTGAAAAATAACGAGGCTTTAACAATAAGTGAACATGTTAAAAATAAATTTGAGGGGTTGATTTATATCTATATTAAAAATAAAATAGATGTTTTAACCAAGAAAACACATCGGTTTAAAACCGATGTGAAAAAGTTGATCTTTTACTACACGCACAATAAGATCGGAATTTTTTTATAGACATCTGTTCAGAACAGATGTCTAATTGCATTTTTCTAGTAGTGATCACACCCCCTTGTCCTTTTGATGGGTGTCCCATTAGATTTTTGGCACCAAAAAACTCCCCCCAATTTCACTCTCACATGCTACCACTCCCTCTCTCCCCCGCTACCTCCCCAGTAGGTCACCTTTTGCATTTGTAAAAGTAGCCCCTATGACAACATTGCTATTTTCACCAAAATCAAATATTTTTGCAAAGAAACATAAGAGTATGTTAGTTATGCAAAACCCCCTTATAATAATAGTAAAACAATTGATTTAAACGCTTTCTCTTGTCAAAGCTGATTCGCAAGGAATACAACTTCTAATAAAGTTTATAAAATCAAAGACATAGTAGATTTGGTTGTTGCTCATCCTAAATCCCTTAAGTTGTAGAATATGGCTTCTTATCTATTGATAATTGACACAACCGATGACACAGAACATAATGTCTATATTTCTTAATACTCCTTTTCATGTTGGTGGACATTTAATTATTTTGTAATATTTAAAAACAAAACCATTTTTGAGGTTCGAAAAGGCCTTATTGGAGATTGTGTGAATAACAAGAATGTTCCAATCATTTCATTTGGGTTGCGCTCCGATGACAAGAGAAAACAAAGACACCTATATGAGTGAAAGGAATGTGTGACTATCATCGAGGGACGATAATGCTTGATAGAAAGCTAGGTCTTTTGAGTGCAATAAAAATGATTTTTTTACCGTTAAACATATGTTGTATGAGTGATATTTGATCACAAACATAACAGCTATGACTGGTAATGAAACAGTATAGACATGGCATTTTTAAATGAGGTTTACTAACCAAATGTCCCAACAATTTTTTTTTTGTAACATATAGGTAATTATATATTTGGTATTATTTATATAGGTAATTATATATGATATTAATAATGAAAGAGTAAAATAATAAATAATTTAGTTGTTAAAGGGTAACCACTTTAATTTAGAGATTAGAGATTCAATTCTTCATACCTCTAGTTTTGACAAATTTTTGTATCGATGATTTTTTGTAAAATTAAACATTTAAACTAATACTTTATAGTTTTTTCAATACTTTTGTATGATAAACAAAAAATAACTTTTCAAGCAAAATCTCAACTTAGTTGTAACTCTATCCTTAACTATAGCTGTATTTTCCAAAACATCATCATGCTTGATGATCATGGATACTTAGTAGTATCCTAAACCTTGCCTACTGTAAAAAAAATAATAAAAAATAACTTTTCAAGAAATTTTTAGTATGCCTTCAATTTTTGTTTTTACAATTTTTTTTGAAATAAATTAAACATTTAAACTATACTTTTATAGTTTTTTTGAAAATTTTTTAAACACTTTTATTTATGATAAACAAAAAAAATCCACATTTTTTTTAGTATGTCCCCATTTTTTTCGATTTTTCGTAAAGAAATTTCATATTTAAACTACAAATTTATTGCCTTTTTAATAATTTTTTAAAAAATTTTGTGTTTGATAAACAAAAAAATAATGTAAAATTTCGGCCCCCTCATCATCGGGAGTCTAGTTCTGTCGTTGCTTGAACAAGTCAGGATTGGAAGAATCTTGCAATCAACGATTGACAGATATGAAGTTTGGGTTTGTTTGCATGACTGTGTATTATAACTTATAATGCACGATATTAAATTATAATATATTGTGCATTATAACATACAAATAGGCCCAAAGTCTAACTGGAAAACTCCTACCAAGCTCTTTTATCGCAAAATGAAGACACTCGTCGTTAGTCTAATTAATTAAATATGTTCGGTGTTTAATGGCACCACAAAAAAAATGGTGGGGTATTAAAAAAAATACACTCTCGTGTTTTCGAAATGAAAGTTGTGCTATCTTAATTATTTTATTTTTTAAAAAAACATTATACATAACATCCATGTTGAAAAAATGGAAGGTGAAAACAACTTTATAACTTCCGTTTTTAAAACACGAGAGTGAAAAACTACTTTTTGCCTTCCGTTTTTAAAAACCGAAAAGACAAATCTGCTTTTTAATTTTCGTTTTCTAAATACGGGAGTATAAAGCTACTTTTTGTCTTCCGTTTTTAAAACACGAAAGGGTATGCTCTTTAATATGACGAATATATACACAGTCATATGGTATTTTGCCCTAGTTGCCACTGATCTTCGTAGAAGAATGTCGAACCACGTATCCAATGATAATTAAAGAGTCAACAATAATATTCAGGTATTTATGAGCTTTTATAATATAATTTAGGGGGAGTTTGCAAAATGTCCAAAAAAGTTGTCTCAATTGGTGAAATGTCCACACTTTGGGACAAATTGGTGGAGTATCCATCTTGTCAATAACAATTTTATCATCTTGCCTATAGCCTCACTTTTTTTTTTTACATTTTGTCGTGCAAAAATAAGAGTATGTTGTGCATGTGCAAAAATAACCGTATGTTGAGCAAATATGACCCAAGTCTATTTTTTTTTACATTTTGTTGTGCAAAAATAAGAGTATGTTGTGCATGTGCAAATATAACCCTATGTCGAGCAAATATGACCCAAGTCTATTTTTTTTACATTTTGTCGTGCAAAAATAAGAGTATGTTGTGCATGTGCAAATATAACCCTATGTTGAGCAAATATGACCCAAGTCTAGTTTTTTCATTGTTTTTTAATTTTTTTAACATTTTGTCGTGCAAATATAAGAGTACGTTGTGCAAATATAACCGTAATTTGTGCAAATATGACCCAAGTCTAGTTTGTTTTTATTTTTTTTACATTTTGTCGTGCAAATATAAGAGTACGTTGTGCATGTGCAAATATAACCGTAAGTTGTGCAAATATGACCCAAATCTTTTTTTTTCGCATCGATACATTTTGTTGTTTCAATACTTTTTGTTGTGCAAATATAAGTTTATGTTGTGCACATATAACAATCTGTTGTGCAAATTAGAGTTTTTTCGTATAAGCACTTTTTGTTGTGCAAATATAATATGAGAAAATTTGCGCCGCAGACGCAAATTTTCGTACATAAAAATACGCATAAAAACGATGTCAGCACTAAAAAATACATATAAAAATGATATCAACACTAAAAAAACAAACCAATTTTTAAAGACTCAAGCATATAAATATACCTACATATGTAATATCCAACTAAAAACGATGTCAACACTAAAAAATACGCATAAAAACGATGTCAGTACTAAAAACCAATTTTTAAGGATTCAATCATACATATATAATATTCAACTAAAAACGATGTGAGCACTAAAATAAATTAGAGACAAATTGCATTACTCACACAAAAAAAAACCTAAAAAATCAATAGCTATATAAAAATCATTAACTTAAGTTCTGGCACTAGCAACTCATGGATCGCAGCTCATAATTTCGTAGAACTAAGATAAGTGGTTAAATTAACTTCACTTGCAAACCAATGCCATTCATTTTGCTATGACACACCAACATAAGCTAATTAAATGAAGCATTCATAAAAACTAATGACTTAAACTACCATTAAAATAAATAAGCTAAATGAGAATTGTTCAATTCACTCGTGATAGGGGGCATAGCAATGCCAGAAAGCATTTTACCACCACCAACTGATCACTACCATTAAAATAAATAAGCTAACTGAGAATTGTTACTACGAGAATGAGAGCGAATTGAGAATGAGAGCAAATTGAGCGCAATCAGCACAAATTCAGAGAGAATGAGACAGAGTGATCAATTTGATGTTAAATCGTTTCAATTGAGTGATCAATTTGATGCTGCAATTACCATCATTCCAGCACAAGTCTCTCTGTTCCGGCCGTCAAAACGAATCATAGTACTGGCATCCGAATACAACTGGTGAACAAAATCAGGGCTCTGCTGACGCATCTGGTAGTATTGCGTGACGAAGTAGGTCCCGACCTGTAAACGCGAAACCAATTCGGAGTAAACAAATCAGTACGGCTCCATTCCCTTTAGTAGAAAGTTGGAGAGCTAGATAGATGGAAAGACCTGAGAAGCAGTCATGTACGGAGCAGCAGTCAATCTCCTCCGCCATGGACTCAATCTCGATCCAGATCGAAGTTCTCCTTCGCCGTGGCCACCACCAGCAGCGTCGGCCAACAGCGAATCTCCGCAACAACGTCGATCCAGATCGAAGTTCTCCTCCGCCAGATCGAAGTTTATGCGATATGTGGCATCGAATCTACTCTTATACATAAGGTTTCTTAATCATCGAATCTACGAGAAGAGGAATCTATTTGGATCTGAGAGGAATCGATTTGGATCTGAGAAATCCAATTGTACTAGAGGAAGGAACGGGGAAGGAGCGTGAGTTGAGAGAGAGGGAGGAGCGTGTATCAATTAGGGATTTGACCTGAGATTAGGCTAAAATAAACTAAGATGGACATTTTACTAATTTGTCCCAAACATGGGACACTCCACTAATTGAGCCAAAATTTGTGCCTGCTGCACAAATTTTCTCTATAATTTAATGACAAAATATATTGATTCAATTCGTGAAATTTAATTATTTTCAACACTATTTCAATTGTTTTCAGTTTAATAGAATGAACATTGTTGGATTTGATTATTCGCTTTGTTTTGCGAATAACTATTACTAGACGGGTAGAAAATCAATATTAGAATGGGCTTGTTAGATTGCTTTTATAAACAACTTTGTCATCACAATTGTAAAATCTTGGAAAAGCTTTGCAACCCGATTCAACCCGGTAGTTATAACTCTCGTTTTAAAATGCTTTAAAAATTGTACTCTCGTGTTTAAAAAACGGGAGGTATAATTAAAATTGTACTTCCGTTTTTTAAATACGAAAGTACAACTCAGTTTTATAACTCCCGTGTTTCAAAAAGAAGGCAAAATTAAAAGTTGTACTCTCGTTTTTCAAAAACTGAAGTACAGCCTACTTTTACAACTCCCATTTTTAAAAAACAAGAGTTATAACTTAATCTTTCAATTGTACTTCCATTTTTAGGGCACGAAAATATAAAACATTTTTAGGTGTCCAGCCATATTCTTTTGTGATGAAATTAGGGCACGTGTTAAATATGGGCGGTAGACCCCATTGGGCCCTGCCTCTAGGCTGGGTCTGCCAACCAAAATAACCCCAAGTTGTTTGTCATTAAATAGAGGAAAAATCCTCAAATGTTTCATTTTGATCCACATAAATAATGAAACTACACCTTATAATACTCATTCTAAAACATGGCACTATAAACAAATACCAGCAACCGGTGAATATCACATCCATGGCTTTGATCAGCAGGTTCTCTTCTCTGTATCCGAAATACTACATACACCTTGTCTTCCATCTACTTTCCTCCAACCCTACTGATAACCTTCATTATTTGTTATTAATCTTTTTGGCTTGGTTTGCGAAAATTTCTTTTGTAACAGCTAATTACAATAGACAAATGTTTATTCAATACCTTATTTGGATGCTTACTCATTTACTATTTATCTCCAATCCAACTGATAAAATCAACCAAACCTGCAACCAAGATTTAACTCGTAGTAAACATGAAACCCACAAATACACACAAAACACATACCCCATTCACCTACTTATACCCCAAAACGCTCTTACAAACCTATCCTCTAAATTGCTTCAAGCAATTGAACTGAATTCGGTTTCCAAGCTTTGGCCTGTAACCTCATACCCTGTTGCTTTTCTTTATAGTTGGCTCTCATGCCATTACCTATCCACTTAGCTCAGGTCTTCCTGTGCCAAACCCAATCACCAAGAATCTAAAATGGTTAAATTATGAAGATTAGTTATTGGAATGTCCGTGGTCTGGCCAGGAAAAACATTTGGACTGAAATTGATTCTACCTGCAAATCTGAACACATTGTAATCCTTGCTTTAGCAGAAACAAAACTGCAAAATCCGCCAAAAGAAAATCTCTGGCGTAAAGCGGGTTTTGACCACTCTAGGTTTTGTGGCTCCGTTGGACTCTCTGGTGGGCTTTGTCTTTAATGGAAATCCTCCCACCTACACAACGAAACTTTCGAAGTCATACAATCTGATAAACAATATATAATAGCAAAATACCATAATATACCAAACAAGATACAAATTTTAATTGCTTTTGTTTACACTCCACCACACGAAAATGAAAAACATGACTTTCTGGCATGATATCTCGCATATTATCCAGAACAATCCTCTTCTTGTCAGGATCATCGGGGACCTCAATGATCTTGCCTCCTTTGATGATAAATTGAATGCCCGCAATTAGCCTCATACCGACTAAACAGACTCACAAACTTCATACTACACCATGACCTGATAGACATCCCGACATATGGAAACCAATTCATCTGGTAGAAAAAAGTCTTTGGGCCCGACAACACCTACCAAAAACTGGATCGAATACTAGTAGACAAAGACATTTTCTGCAAACTACCACACCTAATAACTAAAAATCATGCCTTTATAATATCTGATCATTGTCAAATCACGCTAGAACTACTGCCAAACTGTCAGCCTCCAATACAACCATTTCGATTCGAACTTGCCTAGGGTAAACAAAAAGACTATGAAATTCTCGTCCATTAGGCTTGGCGGGTCAACCCTGTCGGCTCTGCCTCGTTTAAACTTGTTAAAAAACTACAGAACCTCAAATAAAAGAGCAAAATTTGGTGTAAAAAAAACAACGGGTAACATCCTCTCTCAAGTCACTCACACTGAGCAAGAATTACAGAGACTTCAACAATAGCTAATACAATGATCTAATGATTGACAGGAAACACAAACGATTACTGCAAAAGTACTCAAAGATGATAAACTTCCAAACAACTTATTGGGCCCAAAGAGCTAAGCGTCTACACTTTAGAGCCGAAGATACCAACTCTAAATACTTTCATCGTGTGGCAACAGGAAGACGTAACCGATATATCATCAAATCCCTTCGGTCCGATGGTGGCTTAAATTTGACCCTTGAAGCAGACATTCGAAAGGAGATCAAATCTGCTTTTTCCAAGCGGGTTGTCGCCCCTACTGCAAACCCTCAACATCGTCCCCTTCTGGACTATATCAATCCTGAAATCACAGCCAATCAAAATGAGAAATTAACCAGTCCCATTACCAATACAGAAATTAAAAAAGCAGTCTTTAGCCTCACAAATGATAAATCGCTGGACCCGATGGCTTTTCGGCTGGGTTTTTCAAAAGATACTGGCATATTGTGGGCCCTTCTGTCATCAAGGCACTAAAAGGTTTCTTTATCAATGGTAAAATATTTCGTCAAATTAATCACACATTTATTGCATTGATTCCAAAATGTGATAACCCTACCTCAACCTCAAACTTCAGACCAATTAGTCTATGTACAACCCTATATAAAATCATTTCAAAAATTATTGCAATAAGACTAAAGGACTCTATATTCCATATTATTCACCCATTTCAAAGTGCCTTTATCACTAAACGTGCAATCCAAGATAATATCTTAATTGCAAATGAATTTTTTCATTCATTCCAACAAAAAAAAGGGGTCATTCGCACTGGATGGCCATAAAATTGGATATGGAAAAAGCTTTTGGCATGGTTCGCTAGGACTTTCTTTTTAGCATTATGTCTCGCTTTGGAATTTTTGATATGTTCATTTCCTAGATTAAGGAATGCATCACGACTGTCTTTACTCTGTACTCGTTAACAACGAACCAACAGATATTTTCCACCCATACAAAAGACTTAGACAAGAGGACCCACTATCCCCTTACGTTTTTTTGTTAGTTAGCGAAGTTCTAGCTCGCGGACTTCACTATGAATCACACCAACCTCGTAGTCATATGGGCATTTCCCCTACCCGAGCTTGTCAAAAAATCCTGTTTTTGGCCTTTACTAATGATATTATTATATTCGCAAAAGCAACCAAAACATGTTGTGACCAAATTAACAAAATAACCAATTGCTATAGTATATTCTCGAGCCAAAATAAATCTTAATAAGTCATCCTTCCAAACAACAACCAACATCACTAATCAGAAAAAGCATGCTAAAAAATGAGCTACAAATCTCTAATACACCGGACTTAGGTAGTTATCTTGGTTGTCCGATAATATCTAAAAAAGTAACAAATTCCACCTTCGACTGTATTATTTCGTCTACCAAAAACCAACTCACAAAGTGTACTGCAAGTAATCTCTCTCAGGCTGGCAGGCTAACGCTGATTAAATCAAACTTAGCAGCAAAACCTCGCCCTATAATGCAATGTTTTATGCTACCCTCTTCGATTCATAAAGAACTTGATAAAATTAACAGAAATTTTCTATAAGTCCCGCAGTAATGGGGCCTTGGTCTTCGTTCCTCTGAAGATATGAATAAAGCCCTCCAACTTAAACTTTTGTGGAAGATCCTAGCGGAACCTACTAACCCATGGGTTCGGCTTGTCACTAATAAATATCCTAAAAAATTATCACATCCTAAATTATACCAGAAAGGGTAATACATCTTGGCAATGGACTAAATTGACTAACCTATTGAATCTTTTCACAAAGGGACTTTGCTGGGGAGTTGGCGATGGCTCCTCTATTAATTTCTGGCGTGATCATTGGTTTGGATCAGCGCCACTTTGGACCCTTGCAGCAAATTATTCTTCTACTAACACAAACATGCTGGTAAGTGATTTCATCACCCCCATAAAAAAATGGAATATTCCCAAACTCCATGTTGTCATGCAAGCTCATCTCCCAATAAGTATCATCAATAACATTGCCCAAACACCGATTCTGAGAAATATATCGCAAGATAGACTATGCTGGCACTAGAGTCGTAACGGCTAGTTCACCATAGCGTCAGCTATTGATATGTTGTAAAATAATAAGCAGCGTTCAAAATTGGATTTCCACTGGATCTGGAATCTAGATTGCCTACCCAAAATCAAAGAGTTTCTATGGCGGGTCACCAAGGATGGTTACCAACCATGGTAAAATTGGCTTGTCGTGGTTCAAGGCTTCCCACGATTTGTCCTTTCTGTGATATGAACCATGAGGACATAGAACATCTACTTTTCAACTGCTCAATTACCAGAACTACAATACAGCTACTCTCACCACAAATTTCTGACATAACAGACCATGCCTACAATACCACAACATTTATAGCAGATACCTTACTCTTGCTTAGGAACGCCCTCAGTAACCAGCGTTTTCTGTTTTAGCAGTAGCTTGGTGGAGCCTATGGTTCGTCCACAACAAAAAAGCTTTCGAAAACATTAATCCCAACCCAAAAGCCATCCTATCTTTTATCTCTGAACACATTTACAATTGGATTTGTGCTAAAGATCAAGAACAAGATATCCTCCTTAACCCAGATCCACCAATCTGTAAGACAAAACATAAACTTGCCCGAAAGCATTACAGGTGGACAAAACCTTGAAATGGATGTTATAAACTCAATTTCGACGGTGCTTTTTCCTCACTACTTCTTCTTTGGCCTATGGATTCATTATCCGCAATGATGATGGATCCGTTCTTTTCTCTGAGGTTGGTTCTTCTGCCTTCCCTCCGTCTTAGGGGCTGAATGCTTTGGCCTATGGAAAGGAGTACTCAAATCTATAGAGCTACAATTAAACAAAATCATTATTGAAGGTGATAATCTAAGCATTATAAAAAGTCTAAAAACTAGATGCTCCCGCTCTGGGGAGATTGAGATGATACTATCCGACTGTCTTCTTTCTGTCCACCATTTCTCTGAAGTTGAGATTAAACACGTCTATCGAGAAGGAAACGGTGCTACAGATCGTCTTTCTCATCTTTCATCTCATCACTCTGGCACTACTCTCCCTTCCGACGCTGCTCTTAGCAGCATCATCCTTCGGGATGCTCTTGGTTAGTTCTCCTCTCAACTGCCAAACTCTTTTCGGTTCAAAAAATAATAATAAATAAATAAATAATGAAACTATTATGAAATTAACTACTTGCAAAACTTCTTTCACAAGAAAAACCCTAATCCATTCCGGGGGAGATAGGCAAAGGAAGTAAAAAATAAAAAAGCAAGATCTCTTTCAGTGCCACTGAACACTTGAAAATAACATAACATAACACAACAGCTCATCCCCAGAACCTGCTAAGCAAACCCTTCTTGTCTTTCTTCATTCTATTCGCCAGAGAAGGGAAGTCAATGAAGTTGTAAGCAAGGTCCAACACAATAGGATTCCTCGGTATTGCCTGGTACTCAGGTGGAAAGGCGGCGATGGATGGAGGCGCTTTTGTATTTGAAACTCCTAGGGCTGGCTCATATACATCTAGTTTCTCGACCAGCAATTTCTCCTGCTCAATTCATCAATACAAGGCATTCAATCCCAATGCAATTGTGAGCAAAAAGACATAGGTAGTTGAGAACTTGAGATACTTAGGCAAATAGTACCTTCTTTTTAGATCCATTTAGGGATATATTAGAAATCTGCTCCGAAATCTTAGCTGGATCTTCTTGTTCCTTCTTCTCCATTATCCCGATTGCATGTTCTATACAGATGTTTGATCTACAGTTGTGACGCAGCACATTCAACTCCTCCATCATCACCTGTTAAAGAAAAGAAATTTCTAAGTTCCAAGGTGAGTATCTATTTGATAATTGTGTCTGTGTTCTGGTGAAGGGAGATTTTACCACATCATTCTGTCAAGCAATCGATGCAATTTAAGCATGCCAAGTTCTACGAAGCAATGTGTAGAAAAGAAAGCAGTAAAGCACCATTAGCATAAGAAACCAGATTAGCATTCTAACCTGGTCCAAGTTAGACAAGCTCTTCAGTTCTTTCACAGCATTGTCAGCAAGGGAAAGAGCATGAGAGTACAATAAGTAAGCTTTGGCCCTCTCTTTAACCAAGCTGTTCGACTTGGCCAAATAAAAGCACCTAAAAATGAAGAGGGAAAAGGCAATCAGTGATATTATCAACCCACAAAACTACATTGATCTTCAGCATCCTTTGACATTTGTTACTGTTCAGACATCATGATTAGCAATAACGCATTGCCAACAATGGGAAAAGTGCGCTTTAAATCCACGCCCCAAAACACAAAAAGAAGAAGAAAGAAAAACAATATCTGGACACTACCTCTCTGCCCGGAAAGCCAATCTTTTAACAGCACATTCTGCAGCAAACGCGATCTCTTCTGGTTTCCTATCTCTCCCGGAAGTAACTAAATCAGAGAGATGATCTACATTCTGTGAAAAGAAATAATATGAAGTTATATTATCATCAAAATAATTACACTGAAATGTATCAAAATTTTATTGCATCCTCAGTACAGTAATTCATCTCCTCGTATACAGAAAGACGTGTTTCAGATTTCTTACTTGCAATAGAAGATCGTACAGGCGAACGAGTTCTTCAGGCTTCGTTGCTTTTTCATTTTTGTCATCACGTTGCCTATTGAATTTGCTCTTTGCTATGCTAACCAAAAGCTGGTTTCGCTCTATTGTGCGTTGGTCCAAGACAGCCCATACAGCTTTGTCAAGTCCATTCAAATCATCTTTAAGTTTTTCATTACTTCCTGCTGTCACCTACACAGTAAAGAAAACCCTAGATTTAAATGCATAAATCATAGGAGCTAAAGCATTTTTTTTTATGAAAAAAAAATCTTTTGAATAATGAGAAGGCAACATGCTAAAAACCCAATATATTAGCAAACCAAGTCTAGTGTTGTACCAATTCATTGCGAATGCAGCTCCTTGCCTCATTGTAAGCTGTAAAAATCTTATCAAACATAGCAAGTCTTTTATCAGCAGGAAGTGACTCCACAGTGGGGCTGTGCAGATCCTTCTCTAATTCCTGAGCTGATATGCATTGGATGGAAATGAAAAACCTTTAGACACAATGAATAACTAAGACGAAAAAAAGCTACATGGAAAAAGATATCGTCAGACAATCCCATACTGATATTTAAATTAGATTCACAATGAGAGATAAATTGATACACAGATGGGCAGTTAGATTAGAATCTTCTAGGATAAGCCAGAAGAAGGGGAATTACTAGTACAAATAAGGCATTGAGTCTTGGTCAGTTATCAATGAATTTGCCTGTTTAGAGAGTTGATAGAGTTATCTTGTCTTGTAGCCAGGAGTATCTGCCTTGGTGGGAGCAACAACAACAACACAAAGACAGGCATAAACAACACAAAGAGTATTGACCTCACCATTTACCTGGATTTCTTTGTGTTTGGGTATGATTGCTCTTAGATAGACCTTTGCCTCATTTTAGGTCTATCAGAAATTATCACTAAAAAGCATCACAAATTTCTCTCTGAACTTGTAAAATCCACTCTCAATTCAAGTAATCACCAATCCACCATGTAAATGCACAAACGCCAAATATATGATGTGAACATCTTTGAATAACCAATCTACCATGTATGAGGATGAAGAGGCAATCTTGGTAGATTGTTGGGCAGAGGCTAGAGAAAGCACCTAATAATTGTTGGAATGAAGAACAGAAGGCATAACATGCAAGTAATCGAATAAAAACTACTGAACCTTGGCAAAGAAACAAAATTACACCACACTCTTCTTCTTCTACTTGCAAGGTCGCCGATCATATTATAAAGGAGGAGAAATTAGTAGATGAAGTTCAAAGCATTGTAAAGTTAACAAGCTTCATGAAGTTATTTGTCTTCTAATATGGGGAGGGATATAATGATCAACTTCATCCAAATCCAGACAAGAATCATTGAATACTGCTCTGAACTAGATCTTGTCTCACAACAGAATCTCCATTGTAATATTTAACAGTGTAAAATCATTCGGAGCTGTTTTTAAATATTCTTTTGCCACCTTCACTGTGGTGATACTACCAACCATACCTTTACTATTTCACAAGGTCAAACCTTAATGCTAGCCATAAATAGATCTTGTAAATGAACTTCCAACAATATTCATCAAAATTCAATTGTCACCTACCTATGAGGGTTTTGAATCTTTTGATACATGGAGATTGCGAAATTAAATATTTTTGCAACTGTAAGCTTAGTAAGACTAGAAATCATATCACCACACGGTGGAATTTAGAAAGCTATATATGCATGCTAATTCGCTGATGTTCATAAGGTTACATAAAAAATGATATTTGAGAAGAACATTAATATGGCAGGTTCTTCATGACCAGAGTTTTCAAAACTTGACTCTTGTCCATGGTAAGTAAATAAGCAAATAAAAAGAATACAGGTTAATTGTTTATTTGTGTTGTAACACATGTCATGCCAATATAAGAGCATGATTTGTGTATTCATTTCTCTGATATGCAATGACAGACCTTTAATTATAGAAACCCTGGTCTTGGCATTGGAAATGGGAAATTTGTGACCGAGCCAATGGAACTCTGTCAATGAAGCAGCTTGTTGAGACCTTGCCTCAGCCATGACAGCCTGCATACCAGAAACTTGTTAGTAAAAAATTTTGTGCTAGAAACATGAAAAGCATATCATAGACAAACAACATGATCTTTGCATGTACTGAAACATTTTACAAATAATTTAAGCAACTTGGGAACACATGGAAAAAACCATGTTCTCCAGGTTAATTAACTTTTGCACAAAGAGTTCAAACAAGGAGATAAAGTATTGTTCTGAAGCAATCTTCATCAATTGTTCACTTGTACCAGATATCAATACTCACCTCTAATTTAGATTTGAAAAGATCCATAGCTGGACCTTCCATCTCACCGATCTGTAGTAATTCTGAAGCCTGTAAGTTCGACTTGCTAATTTTGTGTAAGCAATATCTGATACTTGGCTCTAGCTCTTCAACACGTTCACGGCATAAAACCTGATTTTCCAGGTCTCCATATTTCCCAAGTTCCTCATAAACAGCTCTGTAATATAAGCCATAAGTTACTATCATCATGAAACCCCAAACCCATATAATTGTTCATATTTTGATTCAACGTTCTTCTGTAGCACTGTTCTCACTTACATGTGAGAATACTCTGCTAGTAGAGACAAGAAAGTTAAATTGATGCAGAGAAGGGATGTACCTTGCACTCTTAAAGTTTCTTACTGCGGTGTCCCAGTTCTGATCTTGTTCAAACAATAAGGTACCCTTCATGTAAGATGCATAGGCCTGACAATGGATCACAAGTATAAGTATAAGCTGTATAGCTATCAATATTCATGTCAATTTGTACACTTTTCCCTCTTCTATAGATAGACATCTTTATCAATGCTAACAGTAGAATTCAAATTCTTAAGAAAATAGTGATTACTCTTTTCAGTTTGATGGAAAGAGGTAAAATTAGTTTAGCTTGGTGCATGTAAATAGAACCAGATGAACAAAAAAATTAGCATGCCAGCATTCAGATAGCAATAGCTCCCTTCCTCTACATATTAGCTACTGTATTAATCTAGAAGAAAGTCTAGAATTTGGGACAAAGAAAATAAACACGCTATGAGTGAACTTGGGAAATTACAAGCAAATGCAACAGCAATATTATATGGTAACACCAACCTCAGCCTCCAAAGATGTTCTAGAATCTCCTTTAACTGAACACAGCTGGGCAAAAAGACTGGCCCATTTTACTGCCTTCCGTAGCCTGCCAAGTAGATAGATGCGCTGGCTTCTGTTGGGGCCATCAGGCAACTGTCTTTTCTCCATTGCATGGCTCCATGCTCTTTCAGCTGTATATAGAAGTATATGGAGGTATCTATTTTCACCCAAAATATTAAATTCAGAACAGAGCAGTGCAAAAAGGGGGAAAGAAAACTAGCCCAAAGGGACGGATAAACATAGTAATCCAATAAACTTGTTAAATTTGCACCCATCTCATACAAGATAAAGACCACGAGGGAATGCACGCCCACCTAACATCTGTCACAGAATTTTCGGAAATGACTCGACGGCTGTATCTGCCACGACCATGAGTGAACTTTAAGGACTTATACAACCTCCTCAATCGAGCTGTGCAGTATTTCCTGGAAATCAAAGCAATCAGTAACAAGTAGCATTTGGTTATATAATCCAGTCATCCAATGAAACAGAAAACTAGTAATCTTAAATTTAAAATGAAAAGGAGAATTTCTTATCAGCTATAAAGCATCAAGCCGTCCAGTGGCATTTGTGTCAAGAAATCCAGAGAAAGAGAAAGGAACATGGTATGCAAACATGCAGGTTAATAGATTATGGGCCTGTTTGGTACAAGTATATCGATATCAGATAACCAATAGCTGTTTATATATTCATTTTGAGATTAAGGGATTTTTTAGGGTTCTTCAGATGCAACCATAGATCCGAAAATTCAAATGATGCTTTCTATATAGGAGGCAAATCCCTCTTTCTCTGTTCCCTCTCTAGGCCATGGTTCTATATCGACAAGAATTCAATCATATGGGTGCAGTGCAATCCCGCTGATGGACTATACTGCTGACAAAATTTTCCTTAGAAGCTACACTACATTTTGAAGCATTAAAAAAAAAGAAACTCAACCGCAGATTTTATTTGTGATGAATAGAGAAGTATATGAACCTGTAGCGCGTATAGTCCCCATGTCTCAATCCATGCTGCATTTGAGCAGATTTCAATAGCTGCAACACTGTATTTGAACCCCAATTCAAAAGGAGGATTGAGATCAATTTGAGACTTAATACAAGATGCATATCAAACACAATTCAATTGACGAGAGAGAGAGGTACCGTTGATAGAAAATTTGGGGCTTGAAGGATCCGAAGAGGTGGACTTCTGATCATCAATTTCCATAGCGGAAACAGCATCAGCTTCCTTCCCCATTGATCGATTCCTTCAACAAATAAGTAGCAAAAGCCAAAAATCCATTCAACAAACGCCTATAACCAGAATGAATCAGGATTACTTGCAGGTGAATTACTAGATCCAAAGCGGCATGCTACGAAATTGAATGAATCGTGAGAGATGACAAACCTGTCGAAGAAACAAAGAGAAGTCGGGTTGGAATTGAGATTTCAGAGGTGCGGCCGTGCGGGTATGAATTCTTGGAGAGATTCGGCTCCCGTAATGGGCTGCACTGACCGCCTACTCCGAACTCATCTTATACGGATCAGATCTTGGTCCAATAGTCTAACCCAACCCAAACTCTGGTTGACCACTTTTTTTATTTTTATTTTTATTTTTTTTATGAAAGACCACTTTTTTTTTTTATCACAAGTGATTTTTTTTTATAAAGTAAAAATTTGAGATCAAACATGTCTGATCTCGATAGGTCGGTAACACCGATCAATGAAAAAATCGTTACAAATAAAGACAACTAAAAAAATCAACAAATTGATAATCCGTAGACGACTGAAGCAGGAAGGAAAAGAAGCTATTAATGAAACTATGGGGAGCCAGATATCATAAAAAGTGATTCGATATATAAGATACTAACACTTTGTGCGATTTTTTATACCATTTTACACATTATTCCTTAAAACACCAATGGATGAATCACCCAACTCTTCTAGTCAATTTCAACATACCATAAATCAACACACTCATCAACAATTCAATTTAACCCAACCATAAATTAAAATGCCTAAATTGAAATCACAAATCTCCGCCTTCTTGGTTGCGACTTCTACCTGCTTCCCTATCGTCTCTGCCTTCTTATTGGTGGCCTTCGAATTGGATCGCTCGACATCGACCCTCCTACTTTTTAGTTTTTCCTCGCATCACACTCCTATTAATTGCAACCAACAGTGCTTCTTCTTCTATGCATAACACCGATGTTTCAATTCGTGGAAGGGGCGAATAAGGAAACGGTCTTGAAGGGGGGGGGGGGGTCCATGAATATTTCATCCGACATTATTGGTGTTTAAGGAGTCGAGGTTGGAACAACCCTCAAAGATGAAGTTCGATAAGTGTTCATTTTTTATTAGATTGTAAGATCTTTCATTAGTAATAAGGACAAGCGAGATGATGTTAACAATAGTATTGGCAATGGGGGGTGGTGGAATTATCGAAAGTATAAGACAAAATCAAATACAACTCACACAACACAGAAAAAACACGAGATGAAAAATATACGACACAAAATCCTAAAATTATCAGATTTCTGTTTTGTTTAAGGATCACCCTTTTATCTTTATTGGGTACATGACACGATCCATTGTAGAAGAAAAAGGTTGGATATTAGTATTTCAAAGTTTCTTGAAAATAAAACAACATAAAAATTATGTTTGATTCCCCTATAGATGCTTTGAAATTTATGATTTTAGTGCTCTTGAAGTGTTCGACAAAATGTCTGTTTGATTTTTTTTATGAGATTAAGTGATTTGTTTCATGTATCCTTGTTAGGTACCCGTTAATTAGCAATTTATATCGATATCAAGGATTTGGGGAATCAGTTTTGAGTAATCGATAAGGATTCGTGACAAATACTGATAGAGCATGATTAGATATGCATATTAGGATTCATTTAGCATAGTTTGCTTGTAAATGGTGCATATTTTAGTTACAATTACATGTTTACCTGTGGTATTGGAAGAGGCGGAATCTACACATTTCCATGGGTTATTTCAGGAAGATGTGGATCCGATGAGGAATGAGGATACTCTTGGATGAATGAAGAGTCAAGATAAGGAAGAAAAGTGAAGAACACGGGAGCGGAATCGAATTTCGAGAGCCTAAGTGTAGAACAAGTCAGTAGAACTTGTCGTAAGACAAGCTGGACTTAAAACGCACTTTCTGGAGGCTTCAGTGGTCCGATTGACTATTATAAGCATGCATTGGAAAGCTCTCTCCGAGATCTACAACTTTCATGTTGACATCGAGACCAAATTCGAAGAGGAAAAACGTTATGTATGATGTACATATTTGTACCTATTTTATTCGCAAGTTTTGACTTCTTATTTCATTCGATTCCTCAAATAAAGGTTGAAAATAAGATGAATTTGTGTAGAATGAGCTAACGTGCAAGAAATAGAGTCTGCACAAGTTTTGGTTTAAATATGTAGGAATTTGAGCGGAATCGGAGTCAAAACGAAGAATCCACGTGAAGTTGAGAAGAGGTCGATATCGACCACCAACATCGATATCGACTACAGTTATCGACACAGACTTTGAGTGTCGAGATAGACCACTCAAGTCGATATCGACCATACTTCGACAGGGGATAGACACGTTTTTTCGAGACTCGGATTGGGGATTCTATCTTCTAAGGCCCGAATTATCTTGTAATACTAGATAGACTATAGCAGAGATTATTTACTTTTACCTTAAAGATTTACTTAGTTGTTTTAGAGTTTTATCAAAATAAAAGATCTATCTTATTTGTTGGGATAGAGTTTAGAGATTTGATAGAAGATATCATCCTTGGATAGCAAGGATTGGTAGTCTACAAATAAAGCCCTAGGGGCTGGTTTTTTATTCATTCAAGCAAGAAAGACACAATAGCATTAAGTAATAAAGTTAGAGTTTTAGGTTTTGAGCTTTAGGGTTTCGGCGCTTGCGATAGTTGGCGTTGAGATTATAAAGATTCAAAGTATTCCATCAATTCAAGTTTATTTCCATTCAATTTCAAGCATGTCTTCTTTCAACATGAGCGAGTAGTCACCCTTTCTTCTAGGGTCGGGGTGAGCCCGACGATAGCCATGGTGGTAAGGTTTGTATGTCGCTAAGGAAGGTATCTTTTATCTCGCTCTACATTGTGCTTCATCTTTAAATGCGAATTTAAGGAACTCATGTTGTGAAACTTGGGTAGTAATTAGAGTTTCTATTCGAAAGACTATAAACTCAATTATGACAAAGGTAGACGCAAATTAGGTTAATTTATTGCAAGATATCTTTTCCTATTTACCGGTTTAGGTGAAAGCCTTCTCCTTTATGATAAAAGCGTGCCTCTTTATCGGTTTATTACTTATACTATCATGGTTGTCATCGCGGTAATCCCTGGCTTTGGAAGATACTTTCTTTATTAAGTTTACATCCTTATTTGCCTGTCGTTCGTTGAGTTATCGAAAAACCCAACACCCCTGGTTTATTTCTGATCATTGCTCCTTTGCCATCCTTCTTTCTTCGGCCTTTCTTCGCCGACAAGAACTAACCTTTATGCAGGACAACATCGACATCGACCCCAACATCGATATCGACCACTGTGCCAGATCGACGGTCTTCTGTGTCGATCTCGAGTCCCCTGTACGAAGTAGCTGAAGTCGATATCAACCTCCAACGTCGACATCGACCACACTGTGTCGACTGGCAGTTTTCTGAGCCAGTCGATTTCGTTTACTGACATTGATATCGACCTACCCCGTCGATATCGACTGCCGTTTTTGTCTCTACGGATCTTCTGTTGCAGAAAGCACACTACTACAATTAAGGCCTAATGTGGCGGATCAAAACCGCCACATTAGGCCTAAAACCGCCACAAAAGACCTATTGTGGCGGTTTTTTACCCGCCTCTGTTGCTCGCGTTGCATTAGGTCTAGTGTGGCGGTTTTTGCATCTATCGTGGCGGTTTATTATGGAAGGTAAAAACCGCCACAATAGACCTATCTAGTGCAGCGGTTAGTTCATATCTATTGTGGTGGTTTCCTTATCTAATGTGGCGGTTTTCCTACCTAATGTGGCGGTTTCCCTATTGCATGTGATGGTTAAATGATCTATTGTGGTTGTTTATAGAATCTATTGTTATAGTTTGATGCTCAATTGTGGCAGTTTATTAAAAGGTTTATTAGACCAAATGCAGCGGTTTATACCCTACTAATTTAGTATTATTTATTTATTTTGAATGTACCTGTTTATTATCATATTACAAAATACATATAATAAGTATAAAAAAATAACACTTTATTTCATCTAATCTTCCAAATGAAATTATAATAATATTTACAATGATAACATATCCACAACACGATTCACAACTTATACCTAAACACAATACTACATTAGTAAATAAGTTGGAACTTAAATGGCATATAATCATCAAGTCCAAAAAAATTGAAGTAAACCAAAAAAAATCCTGACGGTTGAAACTCGATGCCTCTTCTTTTCTATTGTTTGCAATTCATTGTATGTAATTGGTCTTCGTAACCATGTTCTATGATGTCAAGGAATCCCTGCAAAATTTAAGTGAATTGCTAAAATGTTCAAACGCAACAAGAGTATGGACTAATCAAATGAAACAACACAGTCTATCAGCGGAGATCAATTAAATGGATTGGTGGTATGATAGCTGAATATTTTTATAAGATGAATGTAAAGTTAAATTCAGATGAGGCCAATGAATTTAACTTAGAATGACATGATAGATAAAATATACCATAGTAATTATAACGAGCAAACAATAAATAAGGAAGTTGTTGCCTAAAAGCCTCATATAGTCATATATCTTCTATGATAGAAAACTCAAGAATGGGACAAAGGAAACAGAATTGCAGTACCTGATTGATCATGCAGTTCTAGACCTCTCTAGCCCATCCGATCAACCTTTTCCTCCTGGATTCATAACATGGAACACTGCATAAAATATAAATCATATAAAGCATGTCCACTAATTGTCTCACCTGCTCCATTAGGATTTTCATAATAAAAGAAAATTAACAACAGGATTACAAAGATCAATTTTATGAGAGAAACATTAATAAATGAAAAGCATAGTATCAACTTTGAACCAAGCAAAGAAAGAGAGATGATCACCTTTTCTGAGCGCTGGAAAAGTCCTGTCTTAAACTGTCAGACTCCACGAATTATAGAGGTTGGATCTAACCTATGAGCTTTCTCAAAGGCATAAAATCGACCTAGATAGAATTTAATCCACAAATCAACATTTCTTCCAATTCAAGTGTAGGAGCAAGATTTGTATGTAACTATAAAGAAATCTCCACTGTTGACAAGATAAAGTTTCAAGATTGTTCAACAAAAACAATAACTATGCAGTACTGGAATTCAGGAATCAAAATAGGAGAGAATCGACTAAATTATTGACGATCGCAGTAGCCTATTGCTGAAACATAGTTGAGCTGATGCAGTGCCATGAAAACAGATAAAGCAGGGGTTTCTCATATAACACTGCACCTATCATGTAATCTTTCAACCAGAAATGAGCTGATGCAGTGTCATGAAAACAAAAGAACATGATCAGCAGATGACTTTGGGGGAAGAAAGCAAAAGAAGTCGGTATCACAGCGCCGTGAACAACACTTGACAATAGTTGAGCCTGAGCTCAGAGGTTATACTGAGTTGATCAAGAGCCCACCAGTTGTTGGCTGGAACAAAAATATCAAACGCACTGTTTAAGAACTCTCTAGCACCACAACTTTTGCAATTTTCCAACAATATTTAGAGATTACTAACATGGTAGAAACATAAAAATTCATCTGCAGCAAGCATTTGTGTAAACACAAACCCAAAGTTACATGGGGAAGTCTACAGTTCAAATCGTATGCTAAGATACTTCACATTTCATTAGCAATTAAACACAAATTGAAGTAGAATCTATAAAATATGAATCATATATCAAGTTTACATATAGAAAATATTGAAATATCAACTAACTGACAAAATAATTAGACATTTTAAGAGAAAATTAACTCTTGCCAAATCACTGAATTGAAGATTATGGAAAAAAATGAAATTAATGATTGTAGAGAAAGAGATTGAAATATGAAATTGGATTTTCTAGTCAAAAGGGAATGGAGTAATAGAAGAAGATTTAAAAAGGAAAAAAAGCATGCATCAGTATGTATTTATATTTATACATACACAGACACTTCGAGTAGTTCACGCCAAAAGAGTGGCGTCGTATAGGTTGTACAATGGGCATATACTCTCCTCTCTTTATAAATTTTGTTTGGGCCCTTTAATTTCTAGTGAATTTGGCCTACATGGCTCAGGTGCTTGATTTATTGGGTGTCCTGAAAAAGCTCCAAAGTAAATCTGAAATTTCAACAACCTTTTTTTCTTTACTTCTTTTTGTAATGCCTCACGGAAAAAATCTGTTTTATTCTTCCACCATAGAGCCAGAGACAGCCAAAGAGAGGAATTGAGTTACAGTTCTCAGACCTTAAGATTATAAAATTATACCGGTATATATAATAGCCCCCCATCAAAATAGCAAGAAATACATGAACAGTTGAACACTCTCAGACACATAAACCCAGTTAACCGGCTATAAAATGCAGATTGTCTAACAATCGTATAACTTATACCCAACACAGGATTAGGAATATAAATGTCATTCAACTAACAGCTTTAGATACTAAATGAAAAACAAAATACAACTACAAGAAAAACTGAAATGGAATAAGAATTCGGTTTTGAGCATATAGGATAAGCAACCATTTTCCGTAAAGTTTTTCAGATCTAAAATGGATTATTTATTTATTTATTTATTTGGAGATATTACTAAAAGTAAGTGCTTCATCTATGTCAAAAACAAGATAAGAACCAGCTCTTCTACTATTATTGAAACTTGATACCTTGTTTGAATTCAAACAAGGATGGGAAATGACATTAGCTACCTTGTTCGAATTTACTTCTACTATTATTTTTATTTCAATATCACATTTCAGTTCTTCGATAAGAAGCTTAGAGATTAAAAAAAAAAAGTAAATTCTTCATCTATGTTAAAAACAAGATAAGAACTGCCCAACCAGTCAACAACTATGAAAAGGCTGATAACAAGATAAGAACTTCTCCCTAAACCCCTTACAGTTGACCCCCATCATCTACAGAAGTGGATTCATTAAACCCATCAAATGAACTCAAACAAGATAGATTAGAATTGGAACCCTCCATATGATTCTCGTACTTCACAATTCCATCAACTTTTCAAGATATCTACATGCTCACTTGTAAACATTTTTAGCTTCTTCCCTTCTATCCACACTCAATAGCCCATAGCAATGCCAAGTTAATCTGATTATTGAGACAGAGCACATCAAGAAAACAGAAATCTAAGAAAACTAGAATAGACATAATCCACTATATTCACCATCAAACCACCAAAAATCAATTAAAGCACAAATTCAGTCTGCTACTACCAAACATAATCCAATATAATCCAATCAATTAAAGCACAAATTCAGTCTGCTAACACCAAATTGAATATAGTGAACTTCAAAACACCATCACTCTATCATCCGAGGAACAACAAACTCTCAAAGTAGATGTTAAATTCAAAGCTAAAGGTGGACAGACGAACCTGTACTTACCTAGTCAGAATTGAGGTCGAGGACGATTCGAAGTCTTCAACAACCTTCACAAAGACAGAAGCAACATCCATGAAAATCTTAGGAAATCAATTTCAGTGACAAGAGGCGAACGGACAAACAAAGAGACATCGAAGTCGGTGATGGAAAGAGAGCAGAGGCGGCTGGTGGACGCACTGGTGGTCGGGTGTGGAAGCGCTGGTGGTCGGAATTGGGCAAAAAGGTGAAGTGTTGGCTGGGTTCCGTGAAAGAGAGCAGAGACGGCTGGTAGACGCACTGATGGTCAGGTGTGGAAGCGCTGGTGGTCGGAATTGGGCGAAAAGGTGAAGTGGTGGTGCAAGGGTGGTGACAACGATGGTGGACTACGACTTTGAGCAGCGGCGTCGGAGAAGGAGAGTCGTGGCGAGGGGGGAGGGAACACGAAGATGGCCAGTGTTTGGCCGGTGAGAGGGAGAGGAACGATGGCCTAAGTGTTTAAGGTTTGATATCCCTTTTCACTCTAAGCAGTGAGAGAGACAACCATAATATAAAATATAAATTAAAATATAGAAACCGCTTTATTAAGGGGAGAAAAATGTGTTCCGAAAAAAACCGCTTCAATAGGTTAAAAAACTGCCACAATACAGTATCTAAAACCGCCACAATAGATACTATAGAGGTAGATGATCAAAACCACCACATGAACCGCCACAATAGATTAAACCGTTGCAAAAACCGCTTCAATAGACGAACCGCTACAAGAAAGTGTAACAATAGACCTTAAATGTAGTAGTGGCATCGAAAGCCAAGGTCGACATCGAGGTCTGTGCTCGAGATCGAGGCTTCTGGTCGAACATTCAGGACGTGTCTTCAACGCTACTAGGATCTCGCTGACTCGCTTCCTCGTGGATCGAACCTGATTCCCTACTACTATAGCGGGGAGTCTTGAATTTATTTGAAGAGGCTAAGAGTTGTATTGCTTTATATTTTATTATATATTTCGATTCAATTCTCCCCACGTCAAATTTTGGCGCCGTTGTCGGGGAAGCTATCAATCGCGCCCTAGTAGTTTATTTTCACGTTCCTTTTTAGTTTTGTTTTATAGGTGTGTGCGACGTGTTGATCGCCCACCTGAATTCGAAGGATTAGACGATCCATAACGCTATCACCATTTAAGGGCTCGAGTTATCAGAATCATAGCGGACAACAAGACCCATGCGCAACAAATTGAACGCTTAAGGAAGCAAGTAGAGGATTTCACCACCAGAAAAGCGGCACTAAGAGAGCGTGCTGAAAGGGAGGAGGAAGCTAGGAGATGATATGAAGCTCAAATGAACGCCCTCCCGCGGAATGCAAAGCAATACAGCATCCATCGCTCACAGTGCCTGAATCGGCAATTCTTATCCCTACTTCTAACTTTGAAATTAAGCCTAATTTTCTTACTGAGATTAGAAGACATCAATATGAAGGAAAACCTAATGAATGCCCTATGGCACATATATCAACCTTCTTAGATCTCTGTGATACTATTGCTGATGGACAGAGTCTTGAACATGTCAAACTAAAAGCTTTTCATTGGTCCCTTACAGGTAAAGCATTGCAGTGGTTGGAAAGCTTAGCCCCAAGATCGCTCCGCACCTAGAATGAAGTCAAGGACGCGTTCCTCAAAAAGTTCTTCCCTCCATCCAAGACGACATTGATCCGACAGAAAATCACGGCTTTCAAACAAAAGCCTGGTGAGGTTCTGGCGACTGTTTGGGAAAGGTTTAAGGACCTACTACGATCATGCCCGACGCATGGCCAACCACCGTACGTGATTCAGGAGATTATTTATAATGCTCTTGATGCTGCAACCAAGGAGAGAATCAACACCTACACCTCCTATGGCTACCTTAAACTCGCTCCACAAGAGGCTTGTGACACCATAGAGAGGTTGGTGGAGTTCGACAACACATATGGGACTCCTGAGGCTTCCGACACATCATCATCGTCGAGGCCTGCCCCATCTATGCCATTATATGAACCCTCTAAGGTAATCGATCCGGACGTGAAGGAGCAATTCCATAGAGATCAACTTCGAAAGCTCCAAAAGTAAGTGAGGTTCCTTTCAGCGAACCAAGATTGCATCGAATGCGGATCGCAGCGGCTCACCACCATTGAGTGCCCCCATGCTGAGCAAGTGCAACTAGCGGAGACTCATGAGGAAGCCAACTACATGAGGGGTCCCAATCGCCAATATTAGGGAGACCAAAGGTTCCAACAACCACAAAGGAACCCGGTTAACCCTAGGGACCCCCCACTCTATAGAGCTCTTGGGCACCCGGAGAGAGACCAACGGAAGGATGATCTACAACTTGTGCTAGATGAGATAAGGTGGAATCAAGCAAAGAATGATCAATGCAACAATGCAATCCACTCTTAACTCAATCACCTTACCACAAGGATTGGGGAGATGGATATTTGGAAAAAGAATGTAGAGACCCAACTGGGTCAATTGGCGGCACAAATCCCTAGACCGTCCAGAACGTTCCCTGGGAAACCAACCACAAATCCTAAGGGGCAATCCGGGTCGGGCCACATCGCAACCATGCAACTAAGGAGTGGAAACAAACTACAAAAGCCACGAACGGAAGCGGAGGAGAAAGCTGCAGATCCAGTCTACATCGACAGAACAGTCGATGTCGAGCTAGACGTCGATATCGACCACCAGGTTGACCAAATGGTTGACATCGAGGCCACTACAGAGCCTTCGGAGCCACAACAGCAGTTGAAATCGACCATCTCGGTCGATATCGACCAGATCCTAGTCGACATCGACGTCCAGTATGCCCCTCCGACCACCATTTTGGCTCCTCTACCAAAAAAGATGTTGCCTTTCCCTTCCAAAGCATTGAAGGACCCTACTCAAGATAATTTTAGGCGCTTTGTAAAAATTCTTCAAGGTCTTAACATCACTATTTCTCTTATAGAATCCCTAAGCAAGATGCCCGCCTATGTCCGATTCCTCAAAGACATCCTTAGCAAGAAGCGGTCCATGGCAGAGATCGCAAAGGAGTGCTCAAAGATGGACTTCCCTGAGAAGAGGGGTGATCCAGGAAAGTTTGCAATCACCGTGGGGCTTGGCCAACATCGCTACAAGGCCCTATGTGATCTAGGGGCAAGTGTAAGTATTATGCCTCTTTCTATTTGGCAAAGGGTGAACATTGGAGCACTTGAACCTGTGGATATGAAGCTCTATATGGCTGACAACTCATTCGTCGGGCCCACAGGTATAGTTGATGACGTTCCGGTAAAGGTGGGTAAGTTCTTTGTGCCTACTGATTTCATTGTATTGGAGATGCCTAAAGATCTTATAGTACATATCATCCTTGGTAGGCCTTTTTTAGCTATTGCTGATGCCAATATCAATGTACGTCGAGGATTACTAACCTTTACTATAGGGAACGAAGTGATAGAATTCTCCTTCAACCCCACCATGAAGGAAGTTAATGGAATGGAGATCAAGTCGGTCTACACTAGAATCATTGATTGCAAAGAACCGACGGAAAGGGCCCTAACTCATGAGGAGCCCCTCACCCTAACTGCAGAGGAGCTTACCGACGAGGATATTGAGGAGTTCCTGGCTACATGTACGAGTGATGAGGAGATCTTTGACGATGCTTTATCTATGTACTTTGAAGAAGAGTTCGAAATCGACCAGGAGAGGTTGAAATCGACCATCCCACTCGATATCGAGTACCCTACATTGACATCGACCCACTCAGTAAGTCAGGTTTGTTCTCCTTCTTTTATAAGCGATATCGAGGACCCTATATCGACTTTAGAGGTCGAAATCGACCAGCCGACATCGATAGAAGGGGTCGAAATCGACCATGTTCCCTCGACATCCAACAGCTCAGAAACCGAGGTATGTGCTGAACTTTCAGTCGATATTGACTGATCCTATTCGACCTCGACTTCTTTTCTGTAGGAATACTTTGAAGAATCCCAATCAAGGCTGGCATCACTCTATGCTTGGTCCACGCCAACTCCTATAGCTGATTTGGGAGCTTCAATCAAGAGAATTGAGACGGATTACCTAGGTGAGATCATGAAGACGGAGGAGGTAGAGCCAATCCTTATTCCACAAGGCCCTTCTCCGGTGCTGAAGCCTTTACCCGACACGCTTAGGTATGAGTTTCTTGGTCCCAATTCTACTTTTCCTGTGATTATCAATGCTACACTAACCATGCAGGAAGTAGATAAGCTTATGGAAGTGCTTCGCGCTCATCGAAAGGCAATTGGGTACTCTCTTGAGGACATCAAAGGTATTTCACCCGCTACATGTATGCATAGAATCCTCCTAGAGGATGATCATAAGGCATCGATAGAACACCAGCGGAAGCTCAACCCCAACATGAGAGAGGTGGTAAAGAAGGAGATAATGCGCATGCTGGATGCAGGAATCATCTATGCCATCTCCAACAGCGAATGGGTGAGCCCAGTCCATGTGGTGCCTAAGAAGGGTGGAATGACCGTTGAGGAGAATGAGAAGGACGAGCTTGTGCCAAAGCAAATCACAACTAGTTGGCGAATATGCATTGACTATCGGAAGTTTAACACTGCCACTAGAAAGGATCACTTTCCCCTTCCATTCATTGACCAGGTATTGGAAAGACTTGCTGAACATGATTACTTTTGGTACGTGGATGGATATTCTGGCTTTTGGAAGGTCCCTATTCATCCCGACAATCAAGAGAATACCACCTTCACATGTCCCTATGGGACTTTTGCATATAGAAGGAGGCCATTTGGGCTCTGCAACGCCTCCGCTACCTTTTAAAGGTGTATGACGGACATCTGCTCCGAAATGATAGGGGATATTGTGGAGGTTTTATGGGTGATTTCTCTGTCTATGGCAATACTTTTGATGTTTGTCTTGCTAACCGCCGCAGGGTACTTGCACGATGTGTGGAGACAAACTTGGTTCTCAATTGGGAAAAGTGCCACTTTTTGGTCAGGGAAGGGATTGTGCTAGGACACAAAGTCTCAAAAAGGGGAATTGAGGTGGACAGGGCAAAGATAGAGCTTATTGAGAAGTTGCCACCACCTTCATCTATTAAGGAAAAAATAAGCTTCCTTGGTCACGCAGGTTTCTTTAGGGGGTTCATTCAAGATTTTTCTAAGATTGCCAAATTAAACCTTTAACTAACCTACTAATGAAGGATGTTAAGTTTGTGTTCTCTAGTGATTGTCTTGAAGCTTTCAACATGTTGAAGGAAGCCCTTATATCCGCCCCTATCATTCAATCTCCAGATTGGTCGCAACCCTTTGAAATCATGTGCGACGCAAGTGATTATGCCGTAGGTGCTGTCCTAGGACAAAGGAGAGACAAGAAGCTTCATGCTATCTACTATGCAAACAAGACTCTTGATGCCATTCAAACTAAGTACACCACGACGGAGAAAGAGTTCTTGGCAATGGTCTTCGCTTTTGAGAAGTTTCGCTCATACCTAGTGGGCTCTAAGGTAATTGTTCATACTGACCATGCAGCTCTTAGGTACTTGATGGCAAAAAAAGGATGCTAAACCTAGGCTCCTATGATGGGTGCTCCTACTACAAGAGTTCGACGTTGAGCTCAAGGATAATAAAGGAATGGAAAACTCCGTGGCCGATCATCTCTCACGGCTACCCAAAAAGCTTCTGGATGAGTCACATGATAACATGTCGATCGATGACTCCCACCCTAACGAGCACCTGATGAAGCAAGAAGCAAAACGGGCAGAAATTCTACTCGATATCGACCAGGTCTGGTCGATATCGACTGCCCCGAAGGTAAGTTTTTTGCCGATTTCGACTAACCTTGACGACAGGTTTACAAATGGCGTGGTCGAAATTGACCTTTAAACATCAACATCGAGCACCTGTCTCGAGCAACCCAAATCGACTTACATTGTCGATGCAGATTAGTCGAAATCGACCACTGTATGTCGATATCGACCACCTTCAAATAACTCCAAAGGTGACGAAAAGGTAAGCTCCGGTGAGGATTTCTTCTTTACACCTCCCTTCAGTCCTATTCATGAGTTAATTGCTGTAAGAGGGGCGAAGATGCCTTGGTATGCGGATTTTGCTAACTATATTGCAGGAGGCGAGATCCCTTCAAGCTTAACTTCGTAACAGAAGAAGAAATTTTTGCATGACGTCAAGCAATACTATTGGGATGAACCCTACTTGTTCAAGCAGGGAAAAGACCACATCTTTCGATGTTGTATCCCGGAGGAAGAGGTAGAGAGCGTGATTCACCATTGTCATTCTCTCCCTACAGGAGGCCATGCTAAAGGATTCAAGACCGCGGCGAAAATTCTTCAATGTGGTTTTTATTGGCCTAACTTTTTCAAGGATGTGCAAAACTATGTAACCTCTTGTGATGAGTGTCAACGTGCAGGAAATATCACATGGAGGAATGAGACACCGCTCACAGGAATTCTGGAGGTAGAGCTCTTTGATGTATGGGGTACTGACTTCATGGGACCATTCCTTGCCTCAGGCCCCTACAAATACATTCTAGTAGCGGTGGACTATGTCTCTAAATGGGTTGAGGTCGTGGCAACGAGGACCAACGATGCGAAGGTAGTATCTAAGTTTATGAAAACTAACATCTTTCCTCGCTTTGGTGTTCCTAGAGTTCTTATTTCTGATGGTGGCTCGCATTTCATTGAGAGAGGCTTTGAAGCACTTTTAGCCAAGTATGGGGTGACCCATAGGGTGACAATGCCCTATCATCCTCAAACCAGCGGTCAAGTAGAAGTCTTCAATCACCAAATCAAAGCCATCTTGGAGAAGACGGTCTCTCACTCGAGCAAGGATTGGTCATTCAAACTAGATGATGCGCTCTGGGCCTACCGAATGGCCTATAAGACACCACTTCGCACAACTCCTTATAACTTGGTCTATGGTAAGTCATGTCATTTTCCCGTTGAACTTGAGCATAAGGCGATGTGGGCTCTCAAAGAGCTTAACATGAATTTTGACGAAGCCGGGAAAAGAAGGTTCGTTGACTTGCAAGCCTTGGAGGAGTTGCGCCTAAAGGCATATGAGAATGGCAAAATCTTTAAAGAGCGCACAAAGAAGTCGCATGATAGGAAATCGGTGCCAAAAACATATGAGTTAGGTGACAAAGTCCTTGTTTTTAATTCTAGACTTCGCTTATTTCCAGGGAAACTAAGGACAAGATGGAGCGGACCTTTCAAGGTTCATCAAATTTTGCCTCATGGAGCGGTGGAGTTACTTTGCGACGATGGTTCCACCTTTAAGGTAAATGGTCACCGGGTAAAGAAATATTGTGACAAAGAAGACCCGGAAGAAGAGATTCGCGCCACCCTAGCGTTGACCTAGCACAAAAAGGGAAGTATGTCAAGCTAGCGACTTAAACTCAAGCGCTTCCGGGAGGCAACCTGTTCTTTCTTTTTCTTTTCGTTAGATTATTTTATATTTCTTTTAGATTATTCGTGGTTATTTTATCTAAAGTGAACCAGGAGATCGAGTGCCCCAGAAGAGAGGTCGATATCGACATTGTGAGTTGATATCGACGACCGACAGGAGGACAGGTTGAGCAGAACTTATCGATTCAGAGAGAGAGGTCGATATCAACCTTAAAGGTCGATATCGACTACAGACGGAGGTGAAGTCCAGGTCAGACTTCGGCATTACCCCCTCCCTAACCCAGAAATCGATAACCCTCTCAGCCTCCATCTTCATCTTCTCCTTCATCTCTCGTCTCTCTCTTCTCAATCTGTCCAACCCACCACTGCCGCACCACTGTAACCTTTTTTATCTCTCTCTTCTGGCCACACTGTCACCACTGCCATCCTTGCCCAGAAACCCGACAGATCCGACAGCCCTCTCGTTCTCTATCTCTCTCCCGCTCATTTTTCTTCGTCCTTTGGCCACCCTCACCCAGATCCACTCAGATCCGGCCTCATCCCACCAGATCCGACCACCATTGCCCTCCAACGAGCCCACAACAGTGATAGCGAAGTCCATTGCAGCCCAGATCGAGTCGATTTTGACCTCAACATCGATTTCGACCACCGCAACAGTCGACAACTCTTGTTTTGATTTTCTTGCGATTTCTTGCTTCTTTCCCCCCGATGTTCGACACTCTTCTGGTATTATTTCTTACTCTTTATTTATATTTACAATTTTACATGGTTATTTGGATAATTTTGGGTTGAAATTTCATATTGAGTGTTTTAGGGTTTGAATGTTATTTGCATGGGAAATTAGAAATTGCATGATTTAGGGCCTGATTTTTTTGATATAGGGGGCAAAAATCTAAATTCTATTAGGTTTATAGTGTTAAATGTTCGAGAAATTGGGTTTATGATATTTTATAACTTTATGGAATTTCTTGAATTATTTTTAGATAATCTTTATTTTTGATGATTAAAAATTGGTTATTTATCTTTATTTGATCATTAAAATTAAGATTGCAAGATTTAGCACTATGATTAGCCAATGTTAATATTGCAAATTGTTAGGCTAGTTTTTGAACCTAAGTATGAGTTTCTTTCTATTATTTACATAAGGGAATTATCTTTGGCATTGTTTTCTTTTGCAGACGATGGTGCGAGCAAAGAACGTCCCACATGACTCACTTTACATTGAGGATGCCCAGCAAAGTGATCTAGCTACAGACCTGATTCGCCGAGCAGGCCGAGCTCACTGGTATCACTCTCCTGATATGGTCCAGCTAGGGTTCCACACTAGAGTCCAGGAGGCATTTGAGAATGTCTCCATGGAGAGGTTGATCGACCCCTTGGAGGCCCATTACCCCATTCTGACAGGGGAATTTATAGGCACTTTGGAGATCCCTGACCGCACCTCCTCCAGCCGCCGAGTCACATTCCAGCTCGGCAACAAGCATTTCTGGCTTTTACTTGAGGAGATGAGCAACCTTTTTGGGTTCGCTCATACTTCAGCACATTTCAGGGTCCATGACCCCAACGTCATCTGGAGTTACATCTCGGGGATCCCATACCCCGCCCCCACCGACTCTTTCACTACTAGGGTTGCCAGCCCGCTGTTCCGCGTCATCTTGCACATCTTGGTGAGCACTATCTGGGCTAGACCTGAGCTCCGCCGCCCCATACAGCGCGAGACTGAGACTTTGAGGTAGATGCTCTTCGAGGATAAGCCCCTACCTTTCATGTATGCCTGGCTCGAGCACATACTAAAGCGCAGACACACAATCAACACTGAGATCCTATATGGTTGCATGGTAGCGGTCTTAGCCTAGGCCTTGGGCGTACGCGTCGAAAGGTACACCGCCTATGAGCTTACTTTCCTTGATTCTACTGTTTTACGCCAGGGAGGAGTTATTGCAGCTGGCCTACTTGGATGGAGGCACCCCTAAACGGGGATGCCCCTCCGCGAGGACTACATGGATCTTCTGTATGTTTCTGATTGGTACCAGTCCTCGACTGGGCAACCATATCACACGGACATAGATCCGATTGCTGATCCCACACTTAGGAGGAGGCCCCCACTGTACAACCATGACCCAGACTTCGAGGCCATGTCCTGGGTGGCAGATCCCCACTCTGATGGAGCACAGCAGCCCCCAGCCTACCGAAGAGGCGATGATGACGGCGATGACGATGATGACGCCGCAGACGATGCAGCTTGTGGTGGAGATGGCCCTCAAGGGTCCCACCACAGCTATATGTCTCCCCCTCCTCCGCCCTTCCAGCCTGCTTACTCCACTGACTGGCACAACGATGTGACTGCTCGCTTCTCCAGGCTGGAGGTGTCTGTAGCTGAGATACGCGATGATGAGCGCCGTTTTGGCAAGTATTGGAGGGATTAGGCTCCTACTTAGGCTATAACTTCGATCAGCAGGGCCCCAGCAGCTCCACATTTCAGTAGGGCGGCCCAACCTACTACCCAGGGTCGTCCACTCCATAGGACGTGCCCTTGCTTCTGCCGCCTCCTCCGCCTCCTGGGCAGTGATTTTTTAGATTAAGTGAGAGTGAGTGTTCCCTGCCCTTTACTTTGCTTTTCAATAGTGAGGACACTGTAATTTTTAAGTATGGGGTGGGATTGCAATTGGACATTATAACTTCTCTATCTGGTTGTGGTTAAGGTTAACACTTGGTAACTTGGCTTGTATTTACCTTTTATTTGCTTTTTGTTTTATTTTTATACATTGCATCATGTTTAAAATTTATGCACTTTAAAGTTTTAAGTCTTTAGCCTTTTAGTTTGTTGGTTTTATAAAAATGTCAAAAAAAATCCAAAAAAATAGAAAAAGGTCAAAAAGAAAGAAAAAATGCATGTTTACTTTTTAAGTTTTTTTTAAACCCTACTTAGATGTCCTATGATGAAAACTCAATAGCTGACTTGATCATGTAAATCCTATGGCACATTTGGATGGTTTAGCCTAAGTCCTTAAAATTTTAATGTAGATTGTGAACTTGTGATGAAATTGAGCACATATGATCCTAGGCTAAAAAGCAAATCCAACAAAAATTGTCCTTGTGAGAATTTTGGCCTATAGGGAGAACATCAAAAAACCCTCCGCTTTCTTGAGTGAATTCACTCTTCCTATGCATCTCTAAATGTTGTGATTAAGGGTGGGCACAAATCCCGCAAATCCCAGTCCCGTCCCGGTTCTGGTCCTGGACCCGTCCCAGTCCCGGTGGGATTTAAGGAAAAAAAAAGTGAATCCCATCCCGGTCCCGTCCCACAAAAATTATGCGGGACAAGACAATGGGATCCCGCAAATCCTAGTCCCGTCCCGCATATATATATATATATATATATATATATATATATATATATATATATATATATATATATATATATTATATAATTTATATATATAAATACAAATATATATTTATATTTATATTTATATTTATATTTATATTTATATTTATATTTATATTTATATTTATATTTATATTTATATTTATACGGGACAAGAGTTTTAATTTTGGTAGTACTAAAAAATTTAATAATTTAATAATTTATTGATTTATATGATATATTTAGTTATTTTAAACACAAGTTACAATAATATTGTAAGGCTTGTAAGCAATTTGAAAATAAAAAATTATTATGGGCTTGGGGGGTTAGGGATTTGGGCTTTAGGAGGCAAACAAAACAATTTAGGCCGTGTTCGGTAGAAGGTTTAGGAGCTTTAGGAGCTTTGGGAAAAAAACATAATCTAATATGATGGTGTTTGGCAGTAGATTAGGGGCAAGCTTTTCAAGCTTTCGGAGGATCTTTGGGAGATTTGATTTCGGGCAAAATGAAAGCTTGGGGGTGGGAGATTTGGGAGCTTTTGTGGAGATTTCAAGTTCACTTGCCCATATCTGCCCTCGGAAGAAGCCACCCATCTCAAGTGCTCTCCTCATCAGCCATTGCCGCCTGTCGTCATTCCATATTGCTCGTGCCGGAATCGCCATTGCCGCCTGCCGTCGTCGTCGTTTCAGGTACGTCTCCTCCTCTCCTCCTCACTATAGTCGACCATCGTCACCATTACAGTCAGAAATGTGTGTGTTTTGCTCCACCACCACCATCGCCGCTTTGTTTAGGTCTGCCACCACCTTGGTTTCGATTGTTTATGATGATTGGAAATGTGTGTGTTGATAGCTATTGCTGAATTTGTTCATATGTGCAACAGTTGTCCTCTTCCACCACCTTTGTTTTGCTCCACCACCACCATTACTACTGTTGTCCCCTTTGTTTACTGTTGTTTGAATCAATTTTGGCATGGATGACAGTTGTTTGTGTGAGTGTGGAACTGAACTGAGATTGAGCTCTTGTTGTGATAGCTATTGATGAAGTTATTCATATGTGCAACAGATCAGCTAAAAAAAATGGTTTGTTGAACCAATGCAGAGTGAGACATGCTCCATTGTAGATACTCTGCAATTGTTAGTTTCAAATTCAATCATGAAAAAATTGGTAGTTTTTCCTTTTGCAGTCGTATGTTGCAAGTGCGTCTTCGGCTTTAATTTGTAAGCTTTGCTTAGAATAACAAACAACACCTATATTGCAATAAGAACATCATCAAATATCTGTGTGTGTAAGACAAATTGAAAGCAAATATAGACTGCCTAGCATATTTTCTTTGGCTGTCATTTACACTGATTTCTTGGAGTATGATTATGTGATTTCATGAAGTGTGTGATTTCATGAAGTGGCTGTCATTTACACTGACTTCTTCGGCTTTCATGAAGTGTGTTGCAGCTACATTAACAAATGCAAAGTGCTTCTTCAGTGTGCTTGTTTGTTTTTCTGAATTTCTTGTTATATGTTCTTGGAGATAATTTCAAAATAATAACTATGGCTTTGAGTAGTTATTACTGTATGTTATATTATTCACGAAGTTCTATCCAAATGGCACTTTGCATCCTCTCATATATGCCTTAACCATGGGGGGTTTTTGGTTGCAGCTACAATCATGGGAGACTCAGATTTTAGTTGGCCAAGTGGGTGTCCAGAGAAATATTGGTGGGTCGGCGGGGAGGAACCAATGGAGCCATGGTGGGCACACTACGCTCAGGTGAGAACTCCTACATCCTCTACGACCTCGTCTCCCTTTGTATACAATTTCTTGTCGTCCTCACAAGGTCGCTCACCCATTGTTCTATTGCAGCATGAAGAGGGGGAGACCAGTCAGCAGCGGGAGGTTCAGTCCATGTTCAACTACAGCAACGACGAAAACGTACCTCCTGCTCCTCACCCGCTGTCGGAGGTGACCCAGCTAATGGAGGACCCTCCCCTACCTGAGAACCCACGTCTAGTGGAGCAGGAACGCCTCACCTTGGACCTCACTGCACGGTTGTTCGAGGTGGAAGCGCGTGAGCAGCAGCAGAAGCAAGAGATTAGCAAGGTCAACACCTTCAACGACGAGCTGATTGGGCAGGTTGCTGGGCTCTCTACTTACTCATGCCAGCTGTGGGCCAACCTCGTCACTGCAAGGAATCGCGAGAAGAGGAACAAATGGATGTGCATTATGATGGGGGGATGATCGCATTGGCTGCAGTTCTAAGGAAGTAGGACTTCTGGGTATGCATGGTGTCTCGTTTTGGGTACGTAGGTGCATGAAATTGAATGCTTTTTGACGGACGTAAACTACGGTTTTATTTATGTGATGCATATGATGTAGGTGAATATGTTTGGCTAATGGGTTTATGTAACGTTTTGACGGTGTATCGGAGGATTGTATCCTATGACTTTGCTAGCTTCTGTTTAGCACTTGAAACTTTGGTTGAATATGTTTGGCTTATGATTTGCACTTGAAACTGTTATGATATTGACGTTGTCAGCTTTTAATGACTATCACTTATGCGACTGTAAGGACGATGTTCGTAGCTCAACCATTGCACTCTTTCTATATATCATCTACCAAGTCAATGACAAGCTTGTAAGAAAAGATAATTGGCTTCCGAACCGACTTAGGGAACTAGCTACTGATGACCATTTGGGGACATTGATCTATAGAAGGGAAGGTTTTCCCGTTGTGATATAAAGCTACAAAAGGTGGTACATCCATAACCACAAATACGGAAACCAAATACAGAAACCAATAGGCATTCGTCGTCACCGTTGTCCGTCAAAAGGAACCACTTCTGTTGCGTCAGCACCTACATGACTACAGTTGCCTCCGGCGGTCATTCCATATTGCTCGTGCTATGTCGTCTCTCAGAGCTCTCATGCCAACGATGGGATGGTTTTCGTCGTCACCAGATGATGCGTCCTCGCTGTCATCATCGATAACCTCTTCCTCGTCGTCCTCATCGTCGTTGTCACCACATAATTCCTCGTCACCTGAGCACGCATCGACCGGCGTCATTTCGTACTGCTCCTCTGCCAAGGTGCGACGAACGAAGTTGTGCAATGCAAAGCATGCAATTATGATGTCGATTTGCTTAGTGACAGGATACTTGGGCATGGTTCTTCTTATCTTCCACTGGCTCTTATAAATTCCGAATGAGCATTCAATTGCCCTGTGTAAGGACGAGTGACACGAATTGAAAGCCTCCTTCTCAATGGAGGCCCGCTCGGAAATGAAAGACGCGCGATGGTACTTGGTCTTCGAGTAAGGGACTAGGTACCCCTCTCGATCTGGGTATCCCTTATCGCATACGTAGTATCGGCCTGGGGGAGGGTGTGGGAAATGCATACCTGGGGTACTAATCGCATGATTGAAGACACAAGTGTCATGCGCGCTGCCCTCCCAACCAGCTGATATGAACGTGAAGTTCAGATCGAAGTCACATACTACCATGACATTGAATGTTGTGATACCCTTACGACCCCGGTAAGGGACCTGCTCTTCTCGAGGGATGCAAGCTTGAATGTGAGTTTCGTTGATCGCTCCAATGCAACCCTGCAATGTGTTGGGGACATTGTCGTCGATATGACTCATGCCTATAGTGTCAAGTAACCGTTGATCGAAGAGAGTACGTACCTTGAAATATCGGTTGTAGCGAGGGTCTTCTGCAATTTGCTTCGGTACCTCCTTGAACTGCGGGTCAACTGGCTTCAGTACGTCGCGGGCAAGGCCGCTCCAGCCGAATCTGCAGCCAACCATCGCATCGAGGACATCGCTGATGCAGTCTCTAATCGTGCTTGTCGATCGTTGGAATCGCTCACAAGAGTTACGTTGTGATTCTCCCCACGCGACTGTGTTCACGAAAATCTCAACCTTCTCGCGAATTGACATGTTTATGGACCCTCGCAGCCCGTAGCGATGTTGAAGCACAGAGCAGAGGCGGATGAAAACATACTTCGGCATTCGAAAGACTTGGATTGAATGAAGATCTGTCTCGTCCGACAGAATATCGTTCACCCACATATCCCCTGTGTACTCTGAAATGTAGCATGGTACCTTATGAACGTATTTGTAGTGGTGACATGCGTACGCCAATGCGTCCTGTTCCAAGAGCAACCACACAATTGCAACCCATTTCAATCGCTTTTTCCGAGTTGCTACACTAGTCGGGTTTCACATGGTACACTCCCTGCATTAGGCCAGCACCATGTTTAGGAAGCACCATCACATACACCACCACAAACACACACACCATAAGCAAACATACAACAACCACACTGAATATATATGTCTGTAACATGAAAACAACTCAAGCAAACATAGAACAAACACAGTGTAGCCGACCAAAGGGTGCATAGTCTAGGAAGGGTAAACCAAACATATAACAAACATAACGGAAAAGTTTCATAAAACAGTGGGATGCTATCTAGGAGGAGCCACCGCTATTGCGAAAGTGAAATTCCAACCACACGAGCCTAGATGCATTACGCTTACAACCCAAAACAGCTTGGCTGTATTAGGGTTGATCAGGGTCCCGAAGGCAAAGCACCACAGCGGGCTGGCATCCTCAATCAAACCCTCCGCCACCATGTCATCTAGAACTTCCATAACCTCAACAGCTTGGTCTTTCTGTGTCTTGGAGGCCTCGTCCTCAGCCTGCAGCATAGCTAATAACTTGCTGCTTGTCTCCTAGACCACCTCGATGTGGCGTTCGTACAATGCCGACCCTAACGACTTCCTTGTGCTTCTTCGCTTCCCAGTCTGACTAGTTCCCGACACATCGACCCTTTTAGCTGATCGCTCTGGCATCGAGCTGCACCCAGCCGTTGGGACAGGTGGGGTCTGCACATGGTCCACAAGGGCTGAGTTGCTTATCCCGCACACCATGTCCTGAAAGCTTTCCATACCCAGTTCAGCCTCAAGGTTGTCGAAGTCAATCCCAAGGTCAAATTTTATTGCAGGTCGATTCGGCACTTGTGTCTCAGTTGTGTCCTCGCCGGCGGTGGACATGGGCTGGGAAGGTGGAGTCGGATCCATCGATAGAGCAACGCAATGCTGCCCAGTCACAACAGTACCTCCGTATATCTGGTCCCACACTTCCTCGACTTCGGGTGGGATACCATTCTTGCGAAATCTCTTGAAGTTCCCGTTCTCCTACATAACAGAACATATGAATCCGTCAACAAAATGGAATCAAAGGAACTTACATAGGCATTGTCGTATAGGTTATGAAGGTCTGCCTGGATTTTCTTGTCCCACCATTCCTTTTTCGCGGTGATGCACCCATTTTGGTAATCCCAGCCAAGACCAGTTTCCCCGTGTTTCAAGTCTTTCCATTCCTTCCATCATTCTTTCATATTTCTATGCTTGTTCTTGAGGGTGTCCTTCCCACACTTAGTCCCCGTGATCTCCTCAAACTGATTGCTTAGCTCAACCCAACTGAATGGCTGATCTCGCCCGTAATTACGCTGATATGCAATGAGAAGGTCGAGGAATTGAGTTAGCAATGTCGGTGTCCAGGGGTATGCTTTGTCCTTCAAGGCCTTCTCTTTGGTAGCCTTGTCTTTGTTGCCCTTTTCCTTGGTCGGAGGTGGTGGGGGGGGGGGGTTTGCGGTTAGATGCCATGCTGATGGTTTCACTATCGACTGAAAAGAACATACATTCACACACAACTACATACAACAAAAGGAATATGTAATGACTTCCAATGTCATGCGCAATTCATAAATCTTAAAGCAGAACTCACGACACAATAAGTGAAATGGAACTCCCGCTGGCATCAATTCAACACAGCATAAAGCTCAATGCAACTATCACCCAACTGAAGAGATAATCAAATGCACAACTGAAGAGACAATCAAATGCAATAGAATGGAATTGACACTAGCAAACATCCTTACACCCAACAAAATGCTTCCATCCATCAACCGATGGCGTACAGTAACTGCAACTATCACCTAATTCGGTTAAATGGTATAATTTAGGGATTGATAGCTAGAGGACTATAATTTGGGGATTACAAAGCACAAAATGGTACCTCCAAAGCCGAATTCTAACCAAACCCTAATTGAATTCTAACCACACATACAGAGGAGTATAATTTGGGGATTAACTGCAACTATCACAAACACACACACCATAACCGACGTCGGAGGATTGAAGAAACATAATTTGGGGATTAATCGAATTCTAACCAAACCATAATCGTATACAATCTATCTAATTACACACCACAAACATAAAACAAGGGGGAAATTGGAAGTTAAATGTCAACCATCTGCCAAGGGTGTAAAGGAGGGAGGAGGTGGTACCTCTTGCAATGAGCCGGACGCCGGCGCCCAATTCCGCGCACCTATAAAGACCCGAGGTCGAAGATGAAGTTCCTATGAATGCCGACTTCAAAGACGGTGGTCCGATTGCCCGACGTCGACTGAACGAGAGGGGAGAGCACTACCAACGACCGACGCTCACACGGCGAGCTCAATCCGTGCTTGCGGCTGCAATGGTGAGACGGGAGGAGAGCTCTGTGCCTCTATCGGCCTGACTGAAAGGGAAAGGAGAAGGGAAAGGGGAAGGGAAAGGGTAAAATGGTGAGGGCATTTTGGACTTTTCAATGAAAATAACCCCTTCAAAATCTTGCACCCACCAAACACCTTTGTAGCTTTTTCGCTAGGTTTCTTCCAGAACAAATCATAATCTACAAAAAAACCCATAACCTTCTAAATCTACATAATCTACACAAAATCTACTTTTTAAAATCTACTATCAAACACGGCCTTATTCTCCATTTTGAAATAGTGAAATCTCTATTCAATTCTAATCGGTTAGGGTTACAGGAGGCTTGTGCTGCTGGCAATATTTTTTTGTATGAAATTGTGCTGCTGGGAGTGATAACATTATGGTGATATCATTCTATGAAGCATGAACTATGAAATTTTTTTTATTTTTCAAATTTTATAATATTTAATTATTTTTATTTGAGGGACAAGTCCCGTCCCGTCCCGGTCCCGTCCCGTCCCGTGTGGGATAAGGCCCATGTGGGATTCAAAAAAAAAGGTGAATCTCGTCCCGGTTCAGTCCCGGAAAAATTAAAGCGGGATGGGCCTCATCCCGGTCCCGTCCCATTCCATCCCGTCCCACGCCCGCCCCTAGTTGTGATAGTTATTCAAAGCCAATGCATATATATGTTTATGTTTACGAGAATTAAATGATGGAGGCATCTTTCAAGCCATTTTTATCCTCTCTTTACCTACCCTGCATTATCTCTGCTTGAAGCTAGAATATTAGCCTGAGCCTGATATTGCAAACTCCACAAAATTATCCCTAGCTGAATTGAGCCTCACCTCCATTTGGGAATTGAGACTTAGAATGGTTAGACTAATGCATTGTGGAAAGAAAAGTGCATATATTTAGTTTTGAGCAAAGGAAATTATGGGTTTGTATATATTTGCATCTTGTCATATTTTGTAAAAGGATTTTTGGCTCACCATATAAATGCACATTTTTTAGTATTAATTTATTATGATTTTCGTGCAAAAAAATCCGAAAAAAAAGAGATATATATACCTAGTACATGAGCCAAATTCCTTAAGTTCTTTATTTATTTCATACAAGTGTAATATTTTTGAGAGCATGTTAGAGTTTGAAAGAAGGGTTGATATTATGGTTGATATCTTTAGAGAATATTAGAGCATATTATGGAAAGATGAGTTTGGAAACAACATTATGGGAGATTGAGCTTGGAAAGTGCAACATTGAAGAGTTATGGTTCAGATATTGTAAGTGTTAAGGTTTAGGAGTCTTGATTCCTGAATTTTATAAGCACCACATAGCCAAATAATTCCATACCTTTTAATTCATACCAAGCCCCATTACAACCCCGCCGAATGAAGTCTTCTTTGAAGGCTTCCATTGAGCAAAAGTCCTCCTGATGGTTCTTATTACATTTTCATAATTGGTTGCGAATTGGATTCTTATAAATTACAATGTTTATGAGATTGCGTATGGAATAGAGTTGAGAGTTGATCTTCATAGCCCAAACACATGAGAGTTGAGTGCAAACACATTATCCCTGTGAGGTTGGATCAAAATTGCATATGCCTATGGATCGCCTAAATATGTGCTATGACGTTAAATTCCCTTGCTTTGCTTTGCTACCACTTATGATGTTGCTTTTGACAAGGGCGAAGATTTGAAGGGTATGTTGTAGGTGTTGGTTATTGCTTGAGGACAAGCAAGTCTAAGTATGGGGTGTTTTGATGTACATATTTGTACCTATTTCATTCGCAAGTTTTGACTTCTTATTTTATTAGTTTCCTCAAATAAAGGTTGAAAATAAGATGAATTTGTGTAGAATGAGCTAACATGAAAGAAATAGAGTCTGCACAAGTTTTGGTTTAAATATGTAGGAATTTGAGCGGAATCGGAGTCAAAACGAAGAAGCCAAGTGAAGCTGAGAAGAGGTCAATATCGACTACCAACATCGATATCGACTACAGTCATCGACACAGACTCTGAGTGTCGAGATAGACCACACAGACCAACCAAGAAGGCACTCGATATCGATCACCTAACATCGATATCGACCACAACACAGAAATCGAGTGGAGAAGAACCTGTCGAGCAGAAACAGAGAGGTCGATATCGACCACTCTGGTCGATATCGACTATACTTCGACAGGGGATAGACACGTTTTTCGAGACTCGGATTGGGGATTCTATCTTCTAAGGCCCGAATTATCTTGTAATACTAGATAGACTATAGCAGAGATTATTTACTTTTACCTTAAAGATTTACTTAGTTGTTTTAGAGTTTTATCAAAATAAAAGATCTATCCTACTTGTTGGGGTAGAGTTTAGAGATTAGATAGAAGATACCATCCTTGGATAGCAAGGATTGTTAGTCTACAAATAAAGCCCTAGGGGTTGGTTTTTTATTCATTCAAGCAAGAAAGACACAATAGCATTAAGCAATAAAGTTAGAGTTTTAGGTTTTGAGCTTTAGGGTTTCGGCGCTTGCGATAGTTGGCGTTGAGATTGTAAAGATTCAAAGTGTTCCATCAATGCAAGTTTATTTCCATTCAATTTCAAGCATGTCTTCTTTCAACATGAGCGAGTAGTCGCCCTTTCTTCTAGGGTCGGGGTGAGCCCGACGATAGCCATGGTGGTAAGGTTTGTATGTCGCTAAGGAAGGTATCTTTTATCTCACTCTACCTTGTGCTTCATCTTTAAATGCGAATTTAAGGAACTCATGTTGTGAAACTTGGGTAGTAATTAGGGTTTCTATTCGAAAGACTATAAACTCAATTATGACAAAGGTAGACGCAAATTAGGTTAATTTATTGCAAGATATCTTTTCCTATTTACCGGTTTAGGTGAAAGCCTTCTCCTTTATGATAAAAGCATGCCTCTTTATCGATTTATTACTTATACTATCATGGTTGTCGTCATGGTAATCCTTGGCTTTGGAAGATATTTTCTTTATTAAGTTTACATCCTTATTTGCATGCCGTTCGTTGAGTTATCGAAAAACCCAACACCCCTGGTTTATTTCTGATCATTGCTCCTTTGCCATCCTTCTTTCTTCGGCCTTTCTTCACCGACAAGAACTAACCTTTCTGCAGGACAACATCGATATGGACCCCAACATCGATATCGACCACTGTACTAGATTGACGGTCTTCTGTGTCGATCTCGAGTCCCCTGTACGAAGTAGTTGAAGTCAATATCGACCTCCAACATCGACATCGACCACACTGTGTCGACTGGCAGTCTTTTGAGCCAGTCGATTTCGTTTACTAACATCGATATCGACCTACCCAATCGATATCGACTACCGTTTTTGTCTTTGTAGGTCTTCTGTTGCAAAAAGCATCGACAGCCAAGGTCGATATCGAGGTCTGTGCTCGAGATCGAGGCTTCTGGTCGAACATTCAGAACATGTCTTCAACGCTACTCGGATCCCGCTGACTCGCTTCCTCGTGGATCGAACCTGATTCCCTACTACTATAGCGAGGAGTCTTGAATTTATATGAAGAGACTAATAGTTGTATTGCTTTATATTTTATTATATATTTCGATTCAATTCTCCCCACGTCAATGTACAGTATGGCCGCCCCGCGGCTCAAAGCTCAGACGAAAGGTTTCGCAGATCGCCGGCCGCCCGCGGCCTACTGCTTAACCGCCGATTTAACAATCAGATTTTAATTAGGGTTTCTTTAGATTTATGTTGGCCGATCTCTTTTATGTTATTTAAGACATCTATGTTTTACTTACCGTATACACTTTAAAGATTATTGAGAGCAACGTTTGAGCATGAGCAACTAAACTCTCAAGGTTTTGCCTACAGTTTGGATCTTTGATTGCTGAATTGTGAGTTTCTTAATCTAGTTCTTATTCCTATTCGAATGTTTTGACTTCTTTGCGCCTAATTCCTTGATTGTGTTTTATTCTCTCTAGCCTAATCAACTCGTTAGAGTAGATTCATTCAATTGTCAGGGTTTTGTAGATTCCTCGTAGCGAACCTTAACCAAAGTGGCAAACATATCCCTTTAGGACTCGTAGGACTAATTAGATGAGTAGGAAGTTGAATATATGTTGAATATCGACTCGTAGCTTGGTATTACATGTACCTTGGTTAATTCATATTATTAATGCTATCTCTAGGTTGAATCTTAACCGTGTTAGGGTTATTTAGAGATAAGAATTACTAGGACTCGTAGGACTAGTAATTTACCTAAGATCTAGACAAGGGCATTCGTATGAAAAGACAAGAACTAGAGGCTTAAACAAGGATCAAATTCATCAATTGAAGTGACAAATTGTAGGTGAACCTATTTCTCTCTATTTCATTACAACCAACTTTACTCTATTTGCTTTCGTTTGCTTTGATACAAGGCGGATATTCTTCTCATAAAACCCCCTCATATTCTTACTTGCAATTAGATTGACACTTGAATTGATTAGATTTCCCTGTGGATCGACCTCTTTCTTACACACTATACTAGTTGTAGGTTTGAGTATTCTTTGGCAGGATCAACGACAGGTTTTCCTCATGTCAGATACCCAACTATACACAGCCATACTCATCATTGTCATTTATTCATGTGCTTTCATGATTGTCCAACACTCAACCTCGTAAAGCAAGGTGGACCTCACCACCTACCACCCTATAGAAACCTGCCTTGGGTTAAGTTAATTTAGGGTACTTTAATTATGTTTACACAATACTCTCAAAGCGGAGTTTGGATCCCATGAATTCGGCCATCAAATTCATAGGGGGAGTTGGGTTTTACACTCACAAAAAAGAAATTAAAAGAAAAAAGAAAAGAGGGGTGGGGGTGAAGGAGGGGGCCAAATCTAACTGTCGGTTATTTCGTTGACGGATGAGATTTGCCCAACTCCATTCATGAATTTGATGGTCAAATTCATGGGATCCAAATCCCTTAAAGTGACCATCCATTTCTGTAACCCAGTCTAAATCCAATGCATAATATCCTAACAAACCCAAAAATACTTGAAATTGGCTTTTGTTGTTGCAGGAGGATGATATGTCGAGTAATTACAAATAATAAAGATGTAATAAACGTAAACCAACTCCTAGCCTATGCAAATAATTACAAGACTTCCTTCCGTTGTAGTGGAAGGGTTGTCAGGATCGATCCTCGAGGAGGCGTGTCAGCGGGATCCTAGTAGCTTTGGAAATCTCAAGTCTGCGTCGACCAGAAGTCTCGATTTCGACGTTGGGCCTCGATGTCGACCTCGGCTGTCGATGTTCTCTGCAACAGAAGAACTGCAAAGACAAAAACAAGTTGTCGATATCGACTGGAAAGGGTCGATATCGATGTCAGTCACGAAATCGACTGGCTCAGAAGACTGCCAATCGACACAGTAGGGTCGATATCGATGTCTGGTGTCGATATCGATGTTCAGCAACCTCCGCAGTGATGATCGTCGTCGACTCAGAAAACTGTCGACGAACTCAGTGGTCGATATCGACGTCTGGGGTCGATATCAATGTCTTCCTGCAGTGGGTTAGTTCTTCGTCGGCAAAGAAAGGCCGAAGATTTAAGAATGGATGAGAAGGGATAAACAGAAATAACATTGGTTTATGTGAATTAAACTATGTAAAAGAAACAACTCCTAGGATTAGGGTTTACCACAACGTTAACCAATGCACGCGACAAGATAAATAAGACGGACAAATGCGCTATTTCACCCGAGGGACAAGCTTTCACCGTACACCAACTCTTAGGATTACTCTTGCAAATAAACCTAATTGTCTCTACTAATTTTATGTTTACAACTCAAGTTGTTAGCATGAATCCCTTTTCTTTCGATTAGGACTAAACATAGAATCGTAGGAGATGATATAGACACAACGATATCAACATCTAATACTTACCTCGAACAAGCATGGCTAACGCCGGGCTCACCCCGACCCTAAGAGCTTTGGGGAACTACTCGCTTCTCATCATGGAACTCATTGTTGATTGAAAAGAAGAAACTTGCATTAAAATAAACTTCGAAGCTTTACAATTCAACGTCAACTTTCGCAAACGTCAAACCCTCAAAACTTCTCTCTAACTCTAACTCTATTGATTGTCTTTGAACTCTAAAATTGGATGATTGATTGTTTCTTGGATGATTGAATGCCAGCTCCCTAGGGCTTTATTTATAGGCTACTAATCTTTGCTATCCGAGGATTGTAACTTCTATCTGAACTATGAACTCTATCCGAACAATTAGGATAGGTCTTTTATTTTTATAAAACTTAAATAACTTAATGGTAAAAGATAACTAAGTCTTCAGCTACCATCTATCTTGAAAGTGTAAGATAATTCCGTGCCTCCTTGAAGATAAAGTTTCCAATCCGCATCTCGAAATCAAATCTATCTTCTGTCGAGATAAGGGGTCGATATCGACACCAGAGGTCGATATCGAGGTCTCTGTTTCTGCTCTACTTGTCCAGCTCTACTCGATGTCTATGTTGAGGTTGATATGAGGGTCGATATCAACACCAGAGATCGATATTTATGTTGAAGGTCGATTTCTACCTCTGCTCAGCTTCACTTGGCTTCTTCGTTTTGACTCCGATTTCGCTCGAATTCCTGCATGGTTAGCTCAAAACTTGTGCAGACCCTATTTCTTGCATTTTAGCCCATTCTTACACAAGTTTTCACCCTTTTGGACCTTTTCTTTGGAGATTGAATGAAATACGAAGTCAAAAGATGCAATAAAAAGAGGTACAAATATGTACATCAAAACAACCCATACTTAGACTTGCTTGTCCTCAAGCAATAACCAATACCTACAACACACCCTTCAAGTCTTCACCCTTGTCAAAAGCAACATCACAAGAGGTAGCAAATCAAAGCAAGTGAATTTAACGTCATAGCACATATTTAGGCGATCCATAGGCATATGCAATTTTGATCCAACCTCACAGGGATAATGTGTTTGCACTCAACTCTCATGTGTTTAGGCTATGAAGATCAACACTCAACTCAATTCCATATACAATCTCATAAACATTGCAATTTATAACAATCCACTTCACAACCAATTATGAAAATGCAATAAGAACTATCAGGAGGACTTTCGCTCAATGGGAGACTTCAAAGAAGACTCCATTCGGCGGGGTTGTAATGGGGCTTGGTAAGGAATAAAAGGGTATAATTATTTAGCTATGTGGTGCTTTTATAATTCGGGAATCAAGACTCCTAAATCTCAACATTTGCAATATCCAAACCATAACTCTTCAATGTTACACTTTCCAAGCTTAGTCTCCCATAATGCTCTTTCTCAACTCATCTTTATATAATATGCTCTAAAGATGCACTAAAAGATGTAAACCATTCTATCAACCCTTCTTTTGAACTCTAATATACCTCTCAAAAATATAACACTTGTATGAATAAAAGACTTAGGGATTTTGGCTCATGCACTATATATATCTCTTTTTTTTCTTTTTTTTTTCTTTTTTTTTGACGAAAATAATAAATAAGTATTAAACATATGTGCATTTATATGGTGAGACAAAAAATCCTTTTACAAAATATGACAAAATGTAAATATGCACCAACCCATAATTTCCTTGCTCAAAACTGGACATTATGCTCTTTTCTTTCCACAAGGCATTAGTCCAGCCAATCTAAGTCTCAATTCCCAAATGGGTGTCAGACTCAATTTGGCTAGGGATAATTTTGTGGAGTTTGCAATTTCAGGCTCAGGCTAATGTTCTGGCTTCAAGCAGGGATAATGCAGGGTAGGTAAAGAGAGGATAAAAATGGATTAAAAGGTGCCTCCATCATTTAATTCTCGTAAACATAAACATATATATACATTGGCTTTGAATAACTATCACAACATTTAAAGATGCATAGGAAGAGTAAATTCACTCAAGAAAGCAGAGGGATTTTTGATGTTCTCCCTATAAGCCAAAATTCTCACAAGCACAATTTTTGTTGGATTTGCTTTTTAGCCTAGGATTATATGTGCTCAATTTCATCACAAGTTCACAATCTACATAAAAATTTTAAGGACTTAGGCTAAACCATCCAAATATGCCATAGCATTTACATGATCAAGTCAGCTATTGAGTTTTCATCATAGGACATCTAAGTAGGGTTTAAAAACAAACTTAAAAATAAACATGCATTTTTTTTATATTTTTGACATTTTTCTATTTTTTTTGATTTTTTGACATTTTATAAAAGTAAAACTAAGAACAAAAATTTAAAATTGAATGCAATTCGAAGAAGAAAACCAAGTTATGACCATAAGACATGTCTTTCCCCACCCCATACTTAAAATATACAGTGTCCTCACTGTATTAAAAAGAAGAACAAGGGTAGAGAGAAACTCACAGCGCAACCTACGGATTTAGGTCGATTTCAGATTAGGTCGATGCCAGAAGTCGATATCTATGTCAAAGGTCGATGTCGACTGCATCTGTCGTAGTCGAGGAAGAAGGTGAAGACAAGGGCTGCCTGATTGGGGTCGATATCAATGATTATGGTCGATATCAACCTCTGCTTTTCTGCTCCTGAGTCATCGATGTCGACTCCAGGAGATGGCTTGACCCTGAGGGGGTCGATTTCGACTGGCCTGGTCGATTTCGACTGCCTCTGCAGAAGCTTCTTTTCTTCTTCGTCGTTCCTTTTTGCTTAGAAACCTGAAATTTTGGTTAGATTTATAGATAAAGCCATGAATCATCTCAGTTTCAAAAGTTTTTAAAAAAACCAAAAGTCAAATCCTAAAAACCATCTATGAAAAAAAAATCAAGTTTTATGTACAAGCTCTAGAGTTTTGAGTCGCTAGGCCGACTTCTCCGTCAATTCTTCACGACCCTTTTATGTAGGGACCCTTCGAGCTCGAGCCTTCCCCTGGATCATCTAGGTCCTTTTGGTAGTAGCTAATCTCGGCGACCAAGGCTTCTTTATTGTTAGGTTCTTCTTTGGGCACTTTCCTTCTTTTTCTTGACCTAACTTTTGCAATATAGGCAAACCATGGAGCTTTGACCCTCTCTTTAGTAGAATTATCAATAATGGGCTTAATTGATTTATCAATAAGGGACAGAGGAGGGTTAGGAGTCATACCTGGGCTTACTTGTTTGGTCCCGAAACAGAAATCTTCAGGCTGAGGGGCAGTCGATTTCGACCAAGGTGGGTCGATTTCGAGATCTTTGGTCGATATCGACATGTGGGGGTCGATATCGACCTCTGTGACCCCATACTTAAGCTCCTGGCAACAATCTGGCATACTCGATTTCGACCAAGGGGGGTCGATTTCGATGTTGTTAGTCGATATCGACTGGTTCCAGTCGATGTCGACCCTGTTTGTTGTTTCCGTCCTTGCCAATAAAAGTTTTCTAAGCTTCTCCTTAGCCGGTGAGAGGACTACTTGCTCCAGGTGCTTTGTTTCGCTCATGGTTGGGTTGAAAGAGAATTCTATCACTTCGTTCCCTATAGTAAAGGTTAGTAATCCTCGACGTACATTGATATTGGCATCAGCAGTAGCTAAGAAAGGCCTACCAAGGATAATAGGCACTATAGGATCTTCAGGCATTTCCAATACAATGAAATCAGTAGGCACAAAGAACTTACGTACCTTTACAGGAACGTCATCAACTATACTTGTGGGCTTGACGAATGAGTTGTCGGCCATGTAGAGTTTCATGTCCACAGGTTCAAGGGCACCAATGTTCACCTTTTGCCAAATAGAGAGAGGCATGAGACTTACACTTGCCCCTAGGTCACATAGGGCTTTATAGCGATGTTGGCCAAGTCCCACGGTGATTGCAAACTTCCCTGGATCACTCTTCTTCTCAGGGAAGTCCATTTTTGAGCATTTCTCTACGATCTCTGCCATGGATCTCTTCTTGCTAAGGATGTCTTTAAGGAATCGCACATAGGCGGGCATCTCGCTTAGGGCTTCTGTAAGAGGGATAGTAACGTTAAGTCCTTGAAGTATTTTTACAAAGCACCTAAACTTACCTTTGGTGGGATCCTCCAATGCTTTGTATGGAAAGGGCAACGTCTTCTTTGGTGGAGAAGCCAAAACGGTGGTCGGAGGGGCCTGTTGGACATCGATGTCGACTGGGCTCTGGTCGATATCGACTGGAGTCTGGTCGATATCGACTGGGGTGGTCGATGTCGACCTCTGTTGTAGCTTTGATGGCTTTGCAGTGGCCTCGACGTTGACCTGGGTGTCGACATGGGGGTCGATATCGACGTCGCCCTCGACATCGACAGGGCTGTCGATGTCGACTGGATCTGCTGCTTTCTCCTCTGATTCCGTTCGTGGCTTATGTACTTTGGCGCCACTCCTTAATTGTATGGCTGCGACATGGCCCGTCCCGGATTGTCCCTTAGGATTTGTAGTGGGTTTCCCAGGGAGTGTTCCGGACGGTCTAGGGATTTGTGCCGCCAATTGACCCAGTTGGGTCTCTACGTTCCTTTTCCATATATCCATCTCCCCAATCCTTGTGGTAAGGTGATTGAGTTGAGAATGGATGGCATTGTTGGATTGATCATTCTTAGCTTGATTCCTCCTTATCTCATCTAGCACAAGTTGAAGATCATCCTTTTTTTGGTCTCTCTCCGGGTGCCCAGGAGCTCCATAGAGTGGAGGGTCCCTAGGGTTAACCTGGTTCCTTTGTGGTTGATGGAACCTTTGGTCTCCCCAATATTGGTGATTGGGGCCCCTCATGTAGCGCGCTTCTTGGTGAGTCTCCGCTATTTGTACTTGTTCGGCATGTGGGCATTCGATGGTGGTGTGCCGCTGCGATCCGCATTCAATACAATCTTGGTTCGCTGAAAGGAACCTCACTTGCTTTTGGAGCTTTCGAAGTTGATCTCTATGAAATTGCTCCTTTACGTCCGGATCAATTACATTGGAGGGTTCATATAAGGGCATAGATGGGGTAGGCCTCGACGATGATGGTGTGTCAGAAGCCTCAGGAGTCCCATATGTATTGTCAAATTCCACCAACCTCTCTATGGTTTCCCAAGCCTCTTGTGGAGCGAGTTCAAGGTAGCCATAGGCGGTGTAAGTATTGATCCTCTCCTTGGTGGCAGCATCAAGAGCATTGTATATGATTTCCTAAATTACATACGGTGGTTGGCCATGCGTCGGGCATGATCGTAGTAGGTCCTTAAACCTTTCCCAAACAGTCGCCAGAGCCTCACCAGGATTTTGTTTGAAAGCCGTGATTTTTTGTCGGATCAACGTCGTCTTAGAAGGAGGGAAGAACTTGTTGAGGAACGCGTCCTTGACTTCATTCTAGGTGCGGAGCGATCTTGGGGCTAAGCTCTCCAACCACTGCAATGCTTTTCCTGTAAGAGACCATCGAAAGGCTTTTAGTTGGACATATTCAAGACTTCGTCCATCAGCAATAGTATCACAAAGGTCTAAGAAGGTTGAAATATGTGCCATAGGGCATTCGTTAGGTTTTCCTTCATATTGGTGCCTTCTAATCTCAGTTAGGAAGTTAGGTTTTATTTCAAAATTAGAGGCAGGGATAAGAATTGCCGGTTCAGGCACTGTGAGAGCGGGGTGCATATATTGCTTGGCATTCCTAGGGAGGGCATTGATTTGGGCTTCTATTTGCCTCCGGCCTTCCTCCTCCCTATTCGCACGCTCCTTAACTGCCGCCTCTCTAGTCGTTAGGTCCTCAACCTGCTTCCTTAGTTGCTCAATAAGTTCAGCCTGGTTCGCATTGTCCACCATGATTCTTTGAGCTTGGGCCCTTAGATGGAAATAACGCTCAGGGTCGTCTACTCCTTCAAATATAGGTGGGCGATCAATGCGTCGCATACACCTGCAAAGCCAATCTAGATAGAGACGCGAGATAGACTACTAGGGCGCGATTGATTACCTCCCCGACAATGGCGCCAATTTGTTGTTGCAGGAGGATGATATGTCAAGTAATTACAAATAATAAAGATGTAATAAACGTAAACCAACTCCTAGCCTATGCAAATAATTACAAGACTTCCTCCCGTTGTAGTGGAAGGGTAGTCAGGATCGATCCACGAGGAGGCGTGTCAGCGGGATCCTAGTAGCTTTGGAAATCTCAAGTCTGCGTCGACCAGAAGTCTCAATTTCGACGTTGGGCCTCGATTTCGACCTCGGCTGTCGATGTTCTCTGCAACAGAAGACCTGCAGAGACAAAAACAAGTGGTCGATATCGACTGGAAAGGGTCGATATCGATGTCAGTCATGAAATCGACTGGCTCAGAAGGCTGCCAGTCGACACAGTAGGGTCGATATCGATGTCTGGTGTCGATATCGATGTTCAGCAACCTCCACAGTGATGATCGTCGTCGACTCAGAAAACTGTCGACGAACTCAGTGGTCGATATCGACATCTGGGGTCGATATCGATGTCTTCCTGCAGTGGGTTAGTTCTTCGTCAGCAAAGAAAGGCCGAAGATTTAAGAATGGATGAGAAGGGATAAATAGAAATAACAGTAGTTTATGTTAATTAAACTATGTAAAAGAAATAACTCCTAGGATTAGGGTTTACCACAACGTTAACCAATGCACGCGACGAGATAAATAAGACGGACAATTGCGCTATTTCACCCGAGGGACAAGCTTTCGCCGTACACCAACTCTTAGGATTACTCTTGCAAATAAACCTAATTGTCTCTACTAATTTTATGTTTATAACTCAAGTTGTTAGCATGAATCCCTTTTCTTTCGATTAGGACTAAACATAGAATCGTAGGAGATGAAATAGACACAACGATATCAACATCTAATACTTACCTCGAACACGCATGGCTAACGTCGGGCTCACCCCGACCCTAAGAGCTTTGGGGAACTACTCGCTTCTCATCATGGAACTCATTGTTGATTGAAAAGAAGAAACTTGCATTAAAATAAACTTCGAAGCTTTACAATTCAACGTCAACTTTCGCAAACATCAAACCCTAAAACTTCTCTCTAACTCTAACTCTATTGATTGTCTTTGAACTCTAAATTTGGATGATTGATTATTTCTTGGATGATTGAATGCCAACCCCCTAGGGCTTTATTTATAGGCTACTAATCCTTGCTATCCGAGGATTGTAACTTCTATCTGAACTATGAACTCTATCCGAACAATTAGGATAGATCTTTTATTTTGATAAAACTTAAATAACTTAAAGGTAAAAGATAACTAAGTCTTCAGCTGCCATCTATCTTGAAAGTGTAAGATAATTCCATGCCTCCTTGAAGATAAAGTTCCCAATCCGCATCTCGAAATCAAATCTATCTTCTGTCGAGATATGGGGTCGATATCGACACCAGAGGTCGATATCGAGGTCTCTGTTTCTGCTCGACTTCTCCAACTCCACTCGATGTCTATGTTGAGGTCGATATGAGGGTCGATATCGACACCAGAGGTCGATATCTATGTTGAAGGTCGATTTCTACCTCTGCTCAGCTTCACTTGGTTTCTCCGTTTTGACTCCGATTTCGCTCGAATTCCTGCATGGTTAGCTCAAAACTTGTGCAGACCCTATTTCTTGCATTTTAGCCCATTCTTACACAAGTTTTCACCCTTTTGGACCTTTTCTTTGGAGATTGAATGAAATACGAAGTCAAAAAATGCAATAAAAAGAGGTACAAATATGTACATCAGCTTTCTTTGGTACAATATTCCAAACAAACATCAAATCATCATTTCCCTTCCTACCTTAACTAAAACTAAAATTTACCTACATTTTCTTTATCTTACATGTTCTAATTTCTTTTTCTTCAAGCATCCCCCTCAGTAGCCCCAACTTGAGGTCAACTCCAACTTTCGTCGCATATATTAAAGCAATATCATCAACAACTAAAATGTAGACCTAAATTAATAAAGATAGGTATAAACATTAACCACACATTTTTTTTAGTAGAAAAAAGAAAATAGTTAACCTCGAGAATTTAATCTATCTTTAAGCTACGATTCATTGGTCAAAATTATAATTAACCATTACCCTTCCTCTCAAATTTGTCATATCAAGTTTTCTTATCCTCGATCCCCTATTTTTTTCCCTAATTTTAGCATAATGTAACCATATTTCTTATAAAAATCTAACCATTTTCCCATGTATAAGCTTCACTTGTAAGATTACAAAATAGAGATAATCATATATTGCGTACAGTAGAGAAACCCATCCAGTGAAAAGAACGCGCTCACACGCGCGGAACCTCTCCTATTGCAATCCCCGTCCTGTCTCTTCGAAATCCATCCCCTTCTGAGAAATTTCAGCGACCGTACACCATTGCCTTCCTCCTCCTCTGATCTCAAGCTTAAGAATGGATGATTGGCCTATCACCTCTATTATCCTAATGATCTATTACTCCCTTAGGCCGATTGGTGGCAATCTTTTAATGGCTGTTTGGCTTTCCCCTAATTTGGGGTTAGCGTATGAAATTAGGGTTCCTTCCAATCTTCGCCCTCCTGTCCGATTTTGTTACGATTGGGGTGCAAATCTTGCGATGATTGTTCAGTACTGGTCTACTCGACCACCACCTTGGCCCAATTTGTGGAGTACGGTTGACAGTCCTGTAGCTGTTTGGCTATCTCCGATTGGCTCGGTGTTCTTCTGGCAATGGATTGTCGGGATGGGCTACTGCAACAAGTTTTCTCGGGCCTCTCTTCTTCATCCTGGATGGGTTTGTTCTCTCTCCTTCTCCCTCTCTTCTCTCTCGATCAAAATCCCCTATTTAAGGGTTGCTGTGTGGATCCTGTTTACATGCACCCACAACTCTTCTTTTCCTCTTATCAGTCTCAATACTCTACTATTGTCAAACTCTAATCTTTCCTTCTTGTTTGTTTTGGTTATGGCTCCTAATGGAGTGGACAAAGGGAAGCAACCTATGGTGGCAGAAGATCCTGCCCCTAAAAAGACTAATACCCGTAAAGGGGTGCCGGAGGGCGAAAAACTCATGGGTGATGCTCAGCTCTCCCTGGAGGCTCAAGCGGCCCGTCAGAAGGCGAAAGCGGAGAAGGTTTTCAAGAAGAAAACCATTAACAGAGAGAAACTGATTGCACTTCAGGAAAGGGTCCAAGAGAACATCTCAGTTCTCAATCAATCTTCTCTCTTTGCTACAATCATCGGAGACCCAATGGAAGCCAAGGAGGTTCGAAAGAAAATAAGGTACGTGTGGAAATTTCTGAAAAGTGGGTTTCAATTGATTCCCATCGCCAACAATTGGTTTGAACTGAGGTTTGATATGGTGGAGGATCGTGCACTGGTGTGGGATAACCGCCCATACCATGTGTCTGGTCAACTGATTCTACTCCGTCCTTGGAGGCTAGAATTTGACCCATGGTCTGAGACGATCACTCGTATGGATCTTTGGATCCGTTTCCCTGGTCTTTCTCCTAAGTATGTCAATGATGACATTATTAGAGACATTGTCGAGCAGAATGACCTGGGACAAGTGATCAGAGTTGCTGCTTTCAACTCTAAGGGAGCGAGGTATCGTTATCCACGGGTTTGCGTCTCTGTTGACATTACTATGGTTGCGTGCAGAAGTATATTTGTGGTCAATGAAGCAGGTGAGGTAGAATCCTTCCCAATATGGTTTGAGGACTTCCCTTTTGACTGCGGGAGTTGTGGCGCGGAGGATCACTCCTTCGAGGGCTGCCACCGTAGACACATGTGCAATGCTGCCTTCAATGCTCCAGAGGCTCAGCCTGCTGCTGAGCAGGCGGTGGAAGACATCGCCGGCGACGCTCCTGGCTCAGAATGGGTTAAAGTGGCTGGTAAGAAACCGGCCTCTGTTCCACCACCTACCTTCGGCCATTCTAAATCTGATCTCCTGAAATGTTTTGGAAAGAATGTCTCTTTATCCTCTGACTCGTCCTCATCCAAGTCCACTGAAAAGAGTGCTGATATATTGACCACCACCCCTATTGAGCCAGTGTCTGTCGCTGAGGATGCTCCGCTACATGAGAACCTTGAGTTTGCTGCTATGTTTCCCCTTTCTGAGATGCCCCCATATGATGATACCCTTCTTATTAAGGCGGAGTTGCAACCCGACCCTGATTTTTGGGTTGCCGACGATGACGAAATCTTGGAAATCGATGAGGAGCAATTTCTGGATGAAATTCTTGCTGGTGACGGTTTGGTTGACCCTGGCCTTACTCAGGAGGACTTTGAGGCTATGCTGGTGGATGTTCCACCATCGGTGGAATTCATCCTCCCTGATCTGAGTAAGCCTGATCGACTCGCTGCATCATTCCAAGGCCAACGTCCCTCTCCTGCTGCTGAAAAGGATACTGAAAAGAAGGAGGCCAGTGCAACATCCAAGTCCGAGTCCGGGAAGCGCAAAATCAAGGTCGAGGAAGGCGACTCCGCTTGTTCCACTTTGACTCTGATGGGTGGCTCAAGCAAAAAAGGGAAACATGTGTAGCAACCTCAAGGGTGAAGAGCTTAGGGTGCTCATTGATGGTTCGGAGCACTGCTTGGCTATGACGCAAATAAAACCATCTATTGTGTGGCTGACTATAACTACATTTAAGGTATCAAACTTCTGCTCTATTATCTCCCTCCAATTGTTCTGTGTTTACTTGGAGGTATGGCATTTGTCTATGCGGATATGGCTTATTTTGTTTCTGCAGTGGCTTTGTATTGTGTTTAGTAAGGATGCAGTGGCATGTATTACCTCTCCTGAACTCTTCATCTTCATGTATGATTGGTGTAGTTTCTGTCTGCTCTTAGGAATCTGCTGGTGTTGTAATGCACATGTGTGGACGGCAATTGGAGATGATAATTGGAATGTATGTAACCAATGCAATGTATGGCTCAAAATGATGAATATATTTGGAAGTACTTATGTTCAAAATTACCCATTTAAACTTATTACTCTAGTTCATGTGAGGCTTTACTTAAGGTGGCTATTGTTTACTGTAAATAATTTCAAAGATGAAAACACTTCTTTCCAAGTATTGAGGAAACGAATTCAGACATCTAATTTGCTTGGCAATAATGATATTAGTCATCTCTTAGTTCATAGAGCATGCGTTTTGAATACCCATTACTTCCAATTCAAGCTTTGGATGGATTTCTGTCTTTGGTGGTATGAATTAACAGAAAATTGGTACTGGAGGATAACTACAGATGTAACCATCTTCTTCTTTATTCCCTATAAGTCCATACAAAAAAGTACTTGTATTGATTACCACATTAGTAAGAATTATGTATATGATAGTTACGGGTCTCCTCCCAATTATTTGAGGAAATACGTCCTCTTCGATCTGAACAAAGGGTTCAAAATCTATAAAACACCCTATCACACCTACAAATTATTGAATATAAATTGGTACACCCATGACCTAAGTATATATCGATGGCATAACAAAACTTACTACATCATGAATGGGAAGAATCTGTTCCTGTCAGAAGCCTCGCACCCTTGGTTTCTGATGGACTGCACAATAAAATAATGAAAGCTTGCTTCTGGAATGTTAGAGGGATAGGAAAGCCGAATTTTTGGACGAACATTAAAGCCATGCGCATAAATGAGCATATTTCGATAATGGCAATCGCAGAACTTAGGACTAACAAAATACCTACAGAAAAGAGTTGGAAGTCAAGTGGATTTCAAAACGCTGTTTGGTCCATTGAGAATGACAGAACGGGAGACATAGGTCTGCTATGGAATGACAACGTTCTAGTAAATGAGTCAATCAAGGTTGATGTGGTACTACCAAGAGTAATCCGTGTCAAATTTTCATGTCTTGATAAAAATTTCACAGGAATTTTATTTTTCGTCTACGCTCCCCCCCACGAATGGGAAAAGGACGCCTTCTGGACTGAATTCTCCGGTATTGTCTCTAATGAACCACTACCCTGCTTAATCATAGGAGATATGAATGACATATGTTGTAGCTATGATAAATTAGGGGGAGTACAGAATAGTCAAGCAAGATATGTTAGATTAAGCCTGTTCAAAAACCAATGCTCCCTGCTAGAGATACCTTCTGCGGGAAATCAATTTACATGGAGGAAAAAAAAGGAAGGAGAAAACAATATCTGCGAAAAATTAGATCGAGTTTTAGTGCAACATGGGTTCCTCGACGCCTTTCCGGACCTCGAAGCTTTTAATGGAGCGTTCTCTGACTCTGACCACTGTCCCATCTCCATTTGCTTGTCTTCCGGTAGGGAGGTTAAGGCCCCTCCATTTAAATTTGAAAATATGTGGATACAGAGGAAGGATTTTAGGAACATTGTTAAGCAAGCGTGGAGGGTTCGGTGCACTGGCTCAGCAATGTATAGAGTGATGTACAAAACAAAATTATTAAAAGGACATGCCAAAACATGGAACAAAAAAACTTTTGGTAATGTTTTTCATCAAATAAAAGAAGTAGAAAGCCAACTGCTCACTATTCAATCAAACACCACACACAGAACAAGTAACGATCTTGTAGTGGAAAAACAACTGATCAAGAAAAAAGAGCAACTACTACAGTTTCAAAAAACTTACTGGGGACAAAGAGCAAAATCAAAACATATAAGGCTTATTGACTCAAACACAGCGTATTTTCATAGAGTGGCTTCTGGGAGACGAAATAGGAAAATTATTAGGCATATTACAACGAGTAATGGAACACAAATTATAGGAGAAGAAAACATTAGGGGAGAAATTAAAAACGACTTTGAAAAGAGATTCTCTAAAAAACAAATCAACATGGCGCTCCTTGATGAATACTTACAACTAATACCACAATCTGTTACGGACGAAGATAATAGGATTCTTATCCAGCAACCATCTAATAGCGAAATAAAGAATGCAGTCTGGTCTTTAGGATTAAACAAATCCCCTGGACCGGATGGAATGACAACAGAATTCTATAAAGGATTTTGGGACATTGTTGGCAACGATGTCATAAAGGTCGTCAAAGCTTTCTTCCACTCAGGCAAACTTCTCCGACAATGCAACCATACGTTCATCACCCTACTACCGAAATGTGACAACCCAACAAAAACTACTGACTACAGACCTATTAGTTTGTGTTCAACATTATATAAAATTATATCAAGAATTCTGACAGAACGAATCAAGAAGGTGATCGGCAAGCTAATCCACCCGTTTCAAGGAGCATTTGTATCCGATAGAGCTATTCAGGACAATATTCTAATTGCACATGAAATCTTCCACTCTTTCAAGAATAGAAAAGGTTCTGAAGGATGGATAGCTATTAAACTGGACATGGAAAAAGCATATGATAGGGTTGATTGGTCCTTCACGGAAGCGGTTTTGAGAAAATTTGGTTTCTGTAACAATGTCATCAACCTAATCATGGAATGTGTAACATCAGTTTCCTTTTCTGTATTAGTCAATAACGGACCAACAGAGATTTTCAAACCTTCTAGAGGACTACGCCAAGGCGACCCCATTTCCCCATTCCTTTTCATTCTGGGAGCAGAAGTGCTCGCAAAAAAACTTGCTTCAGAATCCAACCTAAACCAGTCTGGCATTGGCTTCCGGTTTGGGCATTCTGGTCCTCGAATCCCGTTTCTGGCATTTGCGGATGATATTATAATATTTGCAAAGGGTAATATGTCAGCATGTGAAAAAGTCAAGAAAATCATAGACGACTACTGCCACCTATCGGGACAAAAAGTAAACTACAATAAATCTGCCTTTCAAGTCTCCCCTGGGATACCAACATCACGAATATCTACCATTGAAGGATGTCTAAACATCTCAAAGCAAGTGAAACTGGACAAGTATTTAGGATGCCCAATTGTTAATGGTAGAGTAAATAAAAATACTTTTGAAGAAATTATTGGGAAAACAACTAACCAGTTAGCAAAATGGAGGGCCGATTCACTATCCCAATATGGTAGGTCTGTATTAATAAACTCTAATTTGGCATCCAAACCACTCTATTCGATGCAAAGCTTCATGATGCCAGTTTCAATTCACTCGGCTCTTGACAAAATTAATAGGACTTTCTTCTGGAATAAGGATCTACAATATAAACCACTAATTGGATGGGACAAGGTGTGTACCCCAAAGCACCTCGGGGGAATAGGATTACGAAAAACAAAGGAAATGAATGAGGCTTTACAGATGAAACTTATTTGGAAAATTATAGCCGAACCAGATAATAGTTGGGTCAATATTATTAACCACAAATATCTTAAATCAACGCCAATACTTAACTTTGGAAGAAAAGGGAATGCGTCGTGGCAATGGACGCAACTTCGGAAACTTATTAAACCTTTTAAAGAAGGTCTAGCTTGGTTGGTGGGAGACGGGAATACTATCAAATTCTGGGAAGATAATTGGGGTCCGGTTCAAAATATGCTATCTGCTTGTCTAGATAGGACTAAAATCAATAGGGAAGACACTGTGGACCAATACATTCATAATGGAACATGGGATTTACCAAAACTTAGATCTGTGCTACCAACTACTACTGCACAACAGGTTGCTGACATTCCACTCCCAATAAGCAAAATAACAGACAGATTGTACTGGTGGCCGGCAAAAAAGGGATGGTTCACAACCTCCAGTGCTTACAAATTCATTACAAAAACTACAGAGCTAAAAATTAATAATAACGCGTGGATATGGAACCTGAATGTTCCACCAAAAATCAAAAACTTTATGTGGAAAGTATGTCAGAATGGACTGCCAATGGCTGCCCGACTCTCTAGGCGAGGAATTGAGATTCCACCTTACTGCAATATGTGCAATCATCATGAAGAAGATACTACTCACCTATTGTTTGAATGCAAATACTCACTATGTTGTTCGACTCTGTCAACCACAGTGAAAAAGGAAATTTCAGACCAAATCAGATTATCAAGAAATATTATTCCATTAATGTCGAAACTTGATGGACTACTAGATAAAAAAACAAAAACAAAAGCTGGCATTTCACTGGTGGACAATTTGGATTGTTCGCAATAATTTCATCTTCCAGGAAAAACAACTGCCCAATATTGATGGGTTTGTTAAGCTTGTCAACTCTTCGTTCACAGAATGGTGTAAAGCGGAGAACATTATCAAAGAAGATATCTATGACACACAACGACAACGTACTACCCATGTCAATAGTCTGAATGTAAGGAAAAAGGAAAAATGGAAAACACCTCCGACTGGAAAACTAAAACTAAATTTTGACGGCTCCGCATCGGGCCAACGACAAAGCTCGATAGGATACATTCTTCGTGACAACACGGGACAGTCACTAGCAATGGGAAACAGACTTGTTGGATTTCAATCCCCCTTAATGACAGAAGCCTTAGCTTTAAGAGAAAGAGTCCAGAAGGCCCTCGAAATGAGAACCAAGAACATTATCATCGAAGGAGATTCATTGACCATCATCAACCATTTTAAAATCGAAGATCAAATGTCCCTGGGAAATCGAAATAATAATGTCAGACATTAGCTCCCTACTCACTGGATTTTACGAAGTCTCGTTTTCACACGTCCTTCGTAGCGGCAACAGCGTGGCAGATAAGGTCGCACACCCTGCTCACGTTGCCTCCATCTCTTCCTTATACACTGACCCAGGTCTTACTGACCTCATCCGCAAGGATGCTATCGGATAGCGGTTCGCATCCGAATTTTTACTCAATCAAAAAAAATATATATATATTGCGTACAGTTTACATATAAATTTGGTTTAATTTACTTTTCATTGCATACTCTATATTTCATTCCTATGATTCGAACTTCGAATCTATATAGTTAAAGATAAAGAGTCTCGATCTAACTCACTACCATTAGGATCGTGTAGATCCTTTTAGAGGTCTTGTGCTAAAAATAATTAGAAAAAATAGTTAGACTTTATTTATATATTGTGTTAATGATCTTTCCTTTTTATATATATAAGTTGCATTAAGTAAATTGCCTTGCTGTCATAAAAAATATACAATTATGTTTTTATTTTTAAAAATCAACAATAATCACATATATACTTATGAAACACATCAAAAGATATTAATTATGTATTTTAAAGCGGCCTTTATTTAGATTAAATTAATCAAAAGATGGTTTTTGTAAGTTTTTTCAAAAGAGAAAGAGAATAATTTATTTTTAATTATTAAAAAAATTAAAAGATGGTTTTCGTAAACATTCTGCTATTAGGAGTTGAGTTAAATGCAAGGTTAAGGCTGGAACGATATCTGGGTAAATGCACAATACCTCGAAAACTTTAGAAATAATCGTAACCCTAACTTAAAAGTCTGTGATCTCTTTACAAACTATAAAACATGGGATACTGACAAACTAAATAGTATTTTCCCCCCTCATATTGTCCATATGATAACAAATATTTACATCCCAAACATTGATATCACAGACAAACTAATTTGGATCTACAATAAAAATGGAATCTTTAGTGTAAAATCTACATCTTCTCTCTTCAATACCAGAAACACAAATAAAATCTCCGCAGATTGGATTTGGAAATTGAATATCGCTCCAAATATCAAAAATTTCATATGGAAAATCATATTAGATATTTTACCTACTGCTACACGCTTGAACAGATACATAAATAGAGTTCCTAGTACCTGCTCCCTTTGCAATAATAAAGCAGAAGATGCAAATCACTTAATCTTTAAATGTCAAATCACTAGATCTCTTATCCATAACTTGGGCATCAAACTAAACAAATTATTCATCATACCAAACTTAACAAATGATATCTCAGAAAATATTATTAACACTAAAACCCAAAATATAGACTTTACAGATCTTTTCCACTTATGACACTCTATTTGGGAACTTCGAAATAAAATAATCTTCCAAAAAAGTTCAAATAAAAATATAACCAATACCCTAACCCAGACTATAGATAAAATTTCATGTTGGAAAAAGGAACAAATTATAACAAATTTACCCAAACACACCAGGCCTCGTGACAAAATGACCTGGAAGTATCCTCCAAAAAATATCTTTAAAATAAATGTAGATGCCTCTGTAAAAATTGGTATACAACCCCAAATTGGATGTATTATTAGAAATTATCAAGGTCACGTAATCCATATACATAAGAGCAATGGTAAAACAGACTCTGTACTCCAAACAGAATGCTTTGCAATACTTGCAGGTATATGACTGGCAGCAGAACTTGGAATACAGAAGACTATTATTGAAAGCGATTCTACAACTGTTATCAACGCCATCAACCAGATGAACAACATACCATGGGAAATTTCTCAAATAGTTGAAGAAATTCATGCTCTAAGCAAGGACTTTGAATTTATCAAATTTCAGCACTGCTACAGAGAAGCAAACGGCGCAGCTGACTTCATTGCAAAATCAGAACTGAGTTGTAATTCTATCCTAGATTATAGCTGTGAATTTCAGAACATCATCTTTTCAGATGATCATGGATACTCTCAGTATCCAAATCTTTGCCCATTGTAAAAAAAATGCAAGGTTAAGGCAAATTATTTATAAAAGTGACAATAAACCACATCACTTAAATGTTCATTTGTAGAATTAAACCATTTTTTATAGATTAAAATTAAAATGATATTAAACCCACCTGAACCACTCAATGATAGGCCTGCATGCGTACCATACCTGTCGTCGCAACATGAGGTTGCGAGTACGGTAGACAAGTTTTTGGACTACTTTTGAGAAATTTCATTTGAATTAAAACTTTTGTTCTAATATACTCCTCTATTCCAAAATAGATGAGTTTTAAAAAATAGCGTTTGTTTTAAATGGATGATGAAAAACATAGTAAGAAATAATATAGCGAATACTCCAAAAAGGGAGGATGAATAGAGTATGTAAGCTTTTCGCAAACTGATTGCAGATAAGACTTCAAGGCCTTGGAATGTGCTTCAAGGTCTTGATCTGGATGTCAAGGTCTTGAAGTAGATCTCGACCTATCTCATAGACTTGTTTTGTTATACGAAAAACAAACTGTTAAAAGTAAAGTGCGGAATATAAAAAGATAGACACACGAATTGTTAACAAAGTTCAGCTCTAATCCAGCCTACGTCCCGCCTAGGGTTATTCAACTCGTAGGATTCAAACAACTATTATTTCACTCTCTTGAGTCCTAGATACAAACCTAGAAGAACTTCCTCTCTTCTAATACCTTGCAGCCTTACCCGCTACTTATCTAGTCAACTCACAACCTAGTGAAATAACAACCTCTTAACACCAAAGTGTAGATATGTTTGAGTATAAGGATACTCTTAGTATAACGAGGATTGATTTATCCTATAGCGCTAGTGTTTTTCTTCACTCTCAAAAGATAATGCGATAACAATCAGAATGAGAAAGAAAACAAATAGATTAGGTGGAGGTCGATTGAATGCAGAGAAGGTTTGCAATTGAATGCTTGAGAGTCGTGTATTTTGAAGCTTGCAAAGCGTCTCTTAAATACCGCTAATCATACTCTTGTAGCTTGAATCCGCCCGACCTCAATTTGAATTGAGTCCACCATATCTTGCAGGTTGTTGTAACAACTCTTCCTGCCATTTTGAATTCAAACCCAGATTTCTTTATCCACAAAAATTTGCATTCCTTAGCTTATAAGAAAATTTACAACAAACTCTCAAAACAAGATATATCCAAAAAGAATATCGAACAAAATAGAAAAATAGATTTGGATAACTCTAAATCTTAAAATCTGTTTGAAAATAAATCTAAGTAAACCTGCAAAAAGAGGGATTAAATAAACTCTAAACGATTAAAACCTATCAATTAAATATTTGTATGAAATACTACCTTTTGTCTTTCATCATACCTGCAAAACATATATTATATGATTTCATCAAGGTGGAGTTATCAATCTCCCCCTTGATGAAAGACAAAACATATGTAAATTGATCATGCTTGTAGATTAGGATATATGCACAATGGATATAAGATAAGCATAAACACACTACAAATGTTTGGATCAAAATAAAACCAGTTTTAAAACCTAGCAGCAGCAGTGGAACAAAAGTACCCAAAATGTCTCCCTCTTTTTGTCTTTTGACAAGGGGCAGAGTCAACAATAGTTTTGGAAATACCAGTAAAAACCAACATTTTAGAGAATAACTAGAGTTAAGGGTTAATTTTAAAAGAAAAACAGAAGTCAAGGCCTTGAGATCCTTCTTCACGCCACTCCCCATATTTGTTCTCCCCACTGCGGCGAGTCTTGACGTCTTTCTCTACTTTGAACTTCCAGTGCATGAGGGGTTGGTTGAGTTTCTGATTCTTGATCATTAACAGCCTTCGGTCTGGATGCTCCTGCTTCGAGGAGATTGAAATGATTATTTCTGACTGTTTTTTTCTCTCCACCACTTTAGAGAGTCTGAGATTTAGACATGTTTATAGGGAACGTAATGAAGCTTCTGATCGACTTTCTCATATTTTATACTCTTTCTCTGGCTTTGGCCTTCCCGCTGACGTTGCGCTAGGCAGTATCACCCTTAGGGATTCTATTGGATAGTTGCTCTGCAACTTCCAAATTCTTTCTGGTTAAAAAAAAAAGAAATGAATAAAGACGGCGCACACCAACACAAAATTAAGGCATATCACATATCTGAGGAGTGGCGGACCCATGAATTTTCCGAGGGGGGAGGGGGTTGAACAAATTTTCGAAATTGTTTTTACATGTATATATATATATATATATATATATATAGGGTTGGGTTCAGGTGAGAAGGGACGAACCGGTGAGAATGAAAGAAGTGATATGAGTGGTCCACGTGTACAAAAGTTAGTTACAAATCAGCGTACATGCGGCTTCTTCAATTAATTATCTACACCCAAACAAATTAATTAGTAACACCCTCACTCTCACACACCATTCTAATTAATTACACGTGCCAACACACAAAACTTACTAATTAATTGAAAAAGCTACGTACACATATAAAAACCTTTACATCCACTTTTAAAATTTATTTTTTGACATTTTCACTTGTTAAAAAAATATAAAAATATATTTTTGAGTGTAATTTAATTTTATCTACACATAGAAACCCACTTTGTATATGTTTTGTTGAAAAAAAAATTAACAAGAAGTGGTTCAGCCATTTTATTTGTATTGGTTCAGCAATTTTATTCATAGTGGTTCAGCCATTTTATTTGTTGTGGTTCAGCAATTTTAGTCATAGTGGTTCAGTCATTTTACTCTTAGTGGTTCAGGCTTTTTCTTTGTATTGGTTCAGCTATTTTACTCGTATTGGTTCAACCATTTTATCTCTAATGGTTCATGAAGTTATCAAGAAATGGTTCATGAAGCTATTTAGTCACTGAACCACTCTCTATTTAGTCACTGAACCAATGTCTATTGAGTCACTGAATCACTATCTATTTAGTCACTGAACCACTCTCTATTTAATCACTAAACCACTCTTTATTTAGTACTGAACCAATCTCTATTTAGTTACTGAACCACTCTCTATTTAGTCACTGAACCAATCTCTATTTAGTCACCGAACCACTTTGTAATTAGTACCCATTTGGTATATAATTAAAGGCAGATTCAATGCACTCACACTTACACTAATATAGTACGTACCTTACCATGCTCTATACCTGTGGGTCAAGGTAAACTAAAACTGCATGTGTATTCAAGTTATAAGTGTTGAACACGCGACTATTCATATAGTTCCTACAAATTCACTTATCTGCTCAAAATCAAACCAAGTGTTGAACATGATGTTAGTTGATTCGGCTTTCGTGATCCTACAGGATAGCAGCAGAGGCGGGCACTTGTCCTATATGCCGTAGAAGGATGAAGAAGGTGAGGAAGATATATTCAGTATGAGGAGCCAAGCTCATCGACGAGGTGTGGGGATCATCATATATGTACATTGATTTAATCAACTACAGCTTAGGCTCATATATATGTTCAATTAGGAAACTGGCACTCGATCGAAAAGGTATTCAGGCTACCTTGTTGAATCCCTTTTGGGATTTTGACCCTCAATGTCTCATACAAATCCAAAGGTTTTGTTTTTCTTGTATAAAAGACAGGAATTGACATTGCTTGCCATGCTCTATGATTTTGGCTTCATCAGTGTGTTGAGTTAAGCTCACTTGATTTGTATATATGCTCACTGAACCGCTCTTTATTTAGTACTGAACCAATCTCTATTTAGTCACTGAACCAATCTCTATTTAGTCACTGAACCACTCTTTATTTAGTACTGAACCAATCTCTATTTAGTCTCTGAACCAATCTCTATTTAGTCACTGAACCACTCTCTATTTAGTCACTGAACCAATCTCTATTTAGCCACCGAACCACTCTTTATTTAGTACTGAACCAATCTTTATTTAGTCACTGAACCAATCTCTATGTAGTCGCTGAACCAATCTCTATTTAGTCACTGAACCAATCTCTATTTAGTCACCGAACCACTCCTTATTTAGTACCCCTTTTAAGAAAAAGCTGTTTCACCACCCCCCCTCCCCCGCCCTCGCCCTATTTAATCTTCATCCCTGAATTGTCCATTTCTTTGTATCCGTTTTGCAGGATCCTCTTTTTGTTCCCACTGCACGTACCCCCCTTAGTCCATATTGTCGACCTCAGCAAATAAAGAGAGTGGCGGAAAGGCGAGAGCTAGGGAGGAGTCGAGGAAGCCGGAGGATCTGGGAAGTAAACGAAGGAGAAAGGAAAATGAAGATTCAGAAGCGGATTTGATCTGAGGAGTAAAGAGTGAGGCAAAGCGGCGATGGGGAAGGAAACAATTAGGATTGAGCGCGTGAGGCCATTTTTTTTTGTTTTAAAATTTAGATCCATATCAGCTAATGAGATTGCTTCTTTCCTTCTCACCAGATCAGAGACTTCTCACTTGAACCCTCCCCTATATATATATATATATATATTAGAAAAATCATTAAATTTGGTATTTAAATAACCATTTTTAATTAAAAAAAAGTAGAAATTATATTAAAAAAAAAGAGAAATTTTTTAATATGTATATGTAGAAAAAAAAGTTTTTGTTTAATTATATTGAAGAGAAATTTTAATTTTTTATTTAATTAGCCATTTTTAGTAGGTAAAAAACTAAAAGAAACAAACATTATGAAAAAAGTGAAGCTAATGGGATTTGAACTCATGACCTTAAGGTAATAACTACACCTCCTTACCAAATAAGCTAAGTTGCCTTTGTGATTCTTTCCTCTTTTTACACTGTTTTATCCCTAAAAATTTTAAAAATTACCAAAAAAATCCGAAAATAAAAAATATTTCTAGGGTTTCCTTTCGGGCTAGGGGGCTTCAGCCACCCCGAGCCCCCTAGATCCGCCACTGTATCTGAGAATGGGCTACATAAGTCTTCCCCCAAGCGCTGCACTTGCAATGATGGAAAAAAAAATCATTGGGCCCCATCGTTTTTTATTTTTTAAAAAAAGTAAAATTGTTGAATAATCACAACCATCCATTTCCTTCAATGAACGGTCCTGATTTGTTAACATAATACACGTTAACGCTATTCATATGATATATGTATATATATATATATGTGTGTGTGTGTTTGTGTGTGTGTATATATATATATATATATATATATATATATATATCAATATATCTAATATAATACTAAAACAGATGTTGAAGATGTCACTTGGCGCTCTCTCCTTTCTTTTCGATCCTATGTGGCGCTACCATATTTAAGCAATCCTATGTGTCAATTTCTTAAAATTTTGAATTTTTCTTTTAATTCCCTATAAATACGAAATGTGTTGATATAATCTCGATTTGGTTGCTAATTGTTTAGATAATCATAAATATCAATATCTAATCTAAAATCTCACATTAAAAATAGTTCTTTTAATAAATACTAATTTAGTTTTGATCCATTACTTAATTCTAATATATCTAATAATCTAAATTAATTGCTACCTTAATTTTCTAATTACTCTCTAGCCTATCTTCAATTAAAAAAATTGCTTAACTTACCATTAACATTGACGTAGATTTTTGCTCAAAAAAAAACATTGACGTATATTTAACATTTTCTCACTAACCCAAATTAAAAAAACAATAATTTTTTTAAAACAAATTAAGGCTCGACCATCTTCATAACAAACATGAAATAATTAAAATAAAAATTTTTAATTGTTTCATCTATTTCACTTATCATATGGAATAAGATCCATTTTTGTTCTCTATACCCAAATCAAACAACAATATTTTTTCCACAAATTAAGGCTACCTTCGTAACAAACCTAAAATTTATAATTAAATAGATTTTTTATTATTGACATATTTTAAAAAAAGGATTTGTTATAAAAGTTTAATTATTATTTAATTAGTTTGAATTTTTAATTATATATTATTTAATGATTTTAATTATGATTTGATTTTATCAAATCTTTGAAATAAAGACTATGACATTGATGAGTACAAATGTAAATGATGGTCGATATATTCTATAGTTACATTATTCAAATATTTGTACATATATTTTTTCAATTATATGTACAAATATCAGTTAAACAATATAATGAAAATGGTATCATTACTTTTTTTTAGTATATGTTATAATTAATAGAATATGACAGACGGAGGATATTTCAATAATATACTACTTGGATTTGAAAAAAGATATATGCTGAACGTTAAAAATAATGTGCTTACTTAATTGCATGAGTTCAATTTTTTTAAAAAAAAAAGTTGTAAAATATATGGGATATCAAACATTTCTTTTTGAAAAATAGGATTAAATTGAACAAAATGGGAATATGAAATAAATAAACAGATTGAATACAATATATGAAAGTTTCGGATAAAGATTATAAATAATTTTTTAAAATAAATTCTGTTAAAAAATTTGGATAATTTTTTTAATATTAAATATTTTTATATGTATATTATATTATATTTTAAAATTTAGTTTGAGATAACTTAAAATTATTATTCTTTACCATATAATTATTTGAAATGTTGAACGGTAAGAAAAAAACTTATCTTCTTAATATTTTTAGATGATTTATTAGGGTTAAATCTTACACAAATCACTTTTGCTAATTTTAAATATTTTTACCATTTTAAAATTAGTAATCAATCAAATATCAAATTAAGACTAATGAATAATACAATTATGATACTCCGTACCCACATCTTAATAACTCATAATTAATATATAGTTATAACTTTGAAAAAATCAAGGATGTTTACATTAGAGATATTGATATGAGAGTGGTAATTCAACCATTTTTATTTTATGAAATTTCAACGAATAAATTTACACAATTCAAATAGCTTCACGTACGCTCCATTTTCGACTAAGCATATATAATAGCAACTTCTTTGTCAATCTTAACTTTAATCCCCATGTTATTAATTTATATTAAGGTATGTGTAAGTGAGTGCGTATGTGTCTTAGATACAATTATTGGAATAATTGTATATGTTTTATGTGAATAAATTCGTTCTTTAATTAGACCTCTTTTATAATCCCAAATATATTGACTTTAACAAATATTTAGAAAACTATATACATGTTTTTTTATAGCTTAAGTTAAAGTAGAGTTATGTAACAACTATATGGGTAGAGTTAAAAAATATTATAACAACTAAAAAGAATTGAATGATTTAGATTTTAATAGTCATTAATTTTCTTTTAGCTTTTTCTAGGGTTCACTATTTTCTATTAGAGTAACAGATAAATTTATATCTAGATTACCTTAATAGAGCAAGATTAGCTCTATATAGTATTTTTTTAATTAAAAGTCTTCCGTATACCAATACGTTTTTTTGTTTAGGTAACGATTTGGAAGGGATGACCTACCGAATAGCATCCTGTCTGAATTCATATGTCAATACGTATTCATTGTTGAGATGAGTACATCTGAAATAGTAAGCCCGTGCCTTAGGCACGGGTATATGCTAGTATAATACTAAAACAGAGACGTGAAAATCCTATGTGGCGGGCTCATGTGCGATTCGCTTACGTGTCGTTCTCTAGTGCATTCTGGCCGAGTTCTATTAACACGTCAATTAATGAGTGTCTAATAAATTTAAGTCACGTCATCCTATATGTCCAATTTAATTGATAATTAAATATTTAACATCATTTTTTTAATTAGTTATAAAAATCTATCATTTTATCTTAACTTATTTTATAAATATTCAACATATGTTAATTGGTTATAAAATCTACCATTTTATCTTAAGTTATTTTATAAATATTTTATTTTGAGTTATTTTATCTTTAATCATTAAAATTTGTGAGGTTAATTCATTATATCCAAGGATAGGATTTTATTTATGATAGATTATATTTGAAAAGTTAATGATAGATTACATAGGTCTTATCATATATAGTGGGCCCAAAGGCCCAATAAGACTCAATACCTTTGTAACCTATATATATGTTTATCAATGAATGGAAACCCTAAGGAGGATTTTACATCAATCTTGCAATCTCACATGGTATCACAACATTTTCTTCCTCACGGAACCCTACTTTGATCCTCCCGCCCCACCCCTCCTCTTACCGCCGCCGGCATCGTCACCTCGCCGCCGCACTTTCTCTCTCCCTCTCGGCCTCCCTCACCGGCCTCTCTCTCTCCCTCTAGGCCTCCCTCACCGGCCTCCACCTCCCTCCTCTCTCTCTCTCCGCTTTGCGAAACCCTACCTCCTACCCACCTTAGGGTTTCGGCGCCGCCCTCAAAAAAAAATATGTTCACCTCCGATTCTAGCCGCGGCCGCGGCATATGCAGCGCCCGCAGCTCTACGCAGCGGCCGCGCCACTCGTGGCCTCACGGCCTTTGCCCTTGGAACGCCGCCTATGTTCCGCCTGCTCCTGCTACGCATCACGCCTTCTCCTCTATGCAACCGACATCTCCCGACTCTTCTTGGTACATGGACACTGGTGCCACCTCCCACATGACGAACTCCTCAGGTAACCTCTCATCTATTTCCTTTAAGGGTCCTGCACACTCCATTATCGTCGGCAATGGTGGTCGTCTTGCTACTTCAGGGATTGGCCACGCCAAATTACAGACCCCAACCCACTCACTACACCTTAACAATGTCCTCATTGCCCCAAAGATTGTCAAAAACCTTATCTCTGTCCGTCAGTTCACTACTGACAATAACGTTTCCCTTACGTTTGATCCCTTTGGTTTCTCTGTGAACGATCTTACTACGGGGGTTACTCGCATGCGATGTAACAGCACTGGGGAGCTCTACCCTGTCACACCACCTCCTGTGTCCAGTCAGTCATGCCCGGTCGCCCTCTCGGCATCATCGTCCAGCCTCTGGCATGCACGCCTGGGTCATCCCAGTGCTGCCGTTCTAGATGTCCTCCGTTCTCAGAGTCTTGTCACCTGTCCTAAAGACCTACGCTCTAGTCTATGTTCGTCCTGTCAGTTAGGCAAACATGCCCGACTACCGTTTCAACGGTCCTTGAACTCTACTCTTGCCCCTTTTGACATCATTCATAGTGACATATGGACCTCTCCTGTGCCTAGCAAGGAGGGTCACAAGTACTACCTCTTGTTACTAGATGATTACACTCATTTCTTATGGGTCTTCCCGTTGCATTTCAAGTCCCAAGTATTTCCTGTCTTTGCCAAATTCCATGCCTACATCAAAACACAGTTTCACACATCCATCAAATGCTTCCAATGTGATAATGGCCGTGAATTTGACAACAAAGATTTTCACTCTTTCTTCGCCACAAATGGGATCTCCTATCGGTTGTCTTGCCCCTATACCTCCCAGCAGAATGGCAAGGCCGAATGAATCATCAGAACCATAACCAACATGATGCGCTCTCTCCTCTTTCACGCATCTATTCCCCTTACTTATTGGCCTTACGCCTTATCCACCACCTGTTATCTCCTCAACATTCTCCCATCTACCACCCTTCACCATCGCTCGCTAGGTCAAGCCCTCTATTGCACTTTTCCTAGGTATAATCACCTTCGTACCTTCGGGTGCTTGTGCTTCCCAAACCAGTCATCCACCGCCCCACACAAGCTTCACCCGCGCTCCACTCCTTGTGTCTTCCTAGGCTATCCGTCTGATCATCGCGGTTACCTCTGCCTCGATATCAATACCCATAAGCTCATTGTGTCTCGCCATGTCACCTTTGATGAGTCTTGCTTCCCCTTTGCTTCTCCTCCCCTCCCCTCTTCTACACCTCCTGTGTCTCAGTCTGAGTCAGAGTCATCGTTCCCTCACTTTTTTCTCCCCCAGGGCTCTCCCGGTGCTCCTGCCTCCCCCCCTACACCACCTCCACCACCCCCTACCACCAGACCACACACCCGCAGCGTCTCCGGTGTCTTTCGACCCCGTCAGATCGTCTCCATGAACACCGAACATCACCCCGCCTCCTATTCCCACACACACTTGCCGTCATCCCCTCCTGCAGTTGTGATGCCGCGGCCGCAGCAAGATGCTGCGGCCGCAGCCATGCCACCTCCCGCAGCCCACCCCCCACCCTCGCCCCACCCCGCTGTAGCGGCCGCGGCCGCTGCCCCCATGCCGCGGCCGCAGCCTAGTGCTGCGCCCGCCGCACATCCCGCTGCCTCACAGCCCCCCTGCGTCCGTCCCTTCCGCCTCCCTCTCCCCTATACCCACCTCCCACAAAACAGCTCTCCTCGACCCGAATTGGCAGGCGGCTATGCTCGACGAATACAGGGCCCTTACAAGGAATGGTACTTGGGTTCTGGTCCCTCGCCCTCCTGAAGCGAACGTCATCCGATGTATGTGGCTCTTCCGTCACAATTTCCGCTCTGATGGGACGTTGGAGCGCTACAAAGTCCGTCTTGTGGTCAACGGTCGTTCTCAGCAGGTAGGTATTGACTGTGATGAGACCTTCAGCCCCGTCGTCAAGCCTGCCACTATCCGAGTGGTGTTGAGCTTAGCATTGTCGCGCAACTGGGCCATTCATCAGCTGGATGTCAAGAATGCTTTTCTTCATGGTCATCTGAATGAGACAGTTTACATGTTTCAGCCGCCGGGGTTTGCTGATGCTGATCGTCCCCAGCACGTCTGTCTCTTGAAGCGATCTCTGTATGGGCTGAAACAGGCTCTGCGGGCTTGGTTCCAGCGCTTTGCTTCTCATCTGCTACGCCTGGGCTTCATTGGCAGCCGCTCGGACACGTCTCTGTTCATCTATCGCAGAGGCTCAGACATGGCCTTTCTCTTACTGTATGTCGATGACATCATTTTCACTGCCTCTTCTGATGCTCTTCGAACGTCGATTATTTCGTAGTTGAGTGCAGAGTTCGCCATGTTCGATCTGGGTCAGTTATCCTACTTCTTGGGGGTTGCTGTTCAGCGTCATGCGTCTGGTATGTTTCTCTCACAGAGTAAGTATGCTGCTGAGATTGTTGCTCGGGCTAAGATGGTTAACTGTAATCCTGTCGCCACCCCGGTCGATACATCTAACAAGCTCAGTGCTCATTCTGGTCCTTTGGTTGATGATCCGACATTGTACAGGAGCCTTGCTGGTGCTCTTCAGTATCTCACCTTCACCAGGCCTGATATCAGTTACGCCGTTCAGCAGATCTACTTGTTCATGCATGCACCCAGGGAACCCCACTTTCAGGCCTTGAAGCGGATCGTTCGGTACATCAGCGGCACCCTCGAGCTAGGCACCACGATCACTCCTTCCTCTAAGCTTGACCTTGTTGCTTACACTGATGCGGATTAGGGTGGTTGTCCTGACACACGTCGCTCCACGTCTGGCTACTGTGTCTTCCTCAACGACACCCTTGTGTCGTGGTCGGCAAAGCGTCAGTCTGTCGTGTCTCGCTCCAGCGTTGAGGCAGAATACAGAGGTGTGGCCAACGTTGTCTCTGAGTGCTCTTGGCTGCGCAATCTCCTTCTTGAGCTCCGTTGCCCTCTTCAGAAGGCCACTCTGGTCTACACTGATAACGTCTCCGCCGTCTATCTGGCTAGCAAACCAGTCCAGCATCAACGCACGAAGCACATTGAGCTCGATCTCCACTTCGTCAGGGACAAGGTTGCCATTGGACATGTCCGTGTTCTACATGTCCCGTCCTCCTATCAGTACGCTGATATATTCACCAAGGGTTTACCACGACAATTGTTCATTGATTTTCGCTCCAGTCTCACTGTACGGCCCCCTCCAGTTTCGACTGCGGGGGTTTGATATATTACATAGGTCTTATCATGTATAGTGGGCCCAAAGGCCCAATAAGACTCAATACCTTTGTAACCTATATATATATATATATATATGTTTATCAATGAATGGAAACCCTAAGGAGGATTTTACATCAATCTTGCAATCTCACAGTTAAACCAGTCTTTAAAGAAATTATAAAGAGAAGATCGAGTTGAGAAAAGATAAAGAAAATTTAATATATGATCCATATGATAATTTTCACAAAATAACACATAACGTTTCTTATTATTTTAAAACAATCCGAACCTAATCCCCCATAAAACATCAATAGTTAAACTTTGTAAACTATTGATATCAATTTAAAAGATAGCACTCCCTGTTTAGTAGGCAGATCAATTCAACGTTAATTAAAAAAACCTATATTAATTTACCTTTCATTTAAAGTAAAAATATTGATAATTTTGAATTGCAACAACATAATTCCAATTAATAAAATGAATGATATACAATAACTAAATTTTATATGTTTTGGATTGCAAATCTTTATAGTCATTCACAAATAAATATAAAGTAAAAAACTCATTTCAAGTTTTGGGACCTACTTTAATTAATAGAAAAGATATAAAATTGAATACCATAATATATTTTAATTTTTATATATGTTTAATTCATATCTCAAAAAATTTAAAAATAAACATATGTATTTATATCCTAGCTGAAAAAATAGAATAATAAAAAATTATACTTCTACTTTAGTTTATATTAGTTCTAAATTTATTTCCTCAAAAAAAAGTTCTACATTTATAAAATAAAATAAATTTATCAACAAACCGCGCAAACGCGGATAATAAGACTAGTGTGCACACACACACACACACACACACACACACACACACACACACACACACACACACACACACACACACACACACACACACACACACACACACACACACACACACACACACACACACACACACACACACACACACACACACACACACACACACACACACACACACACACACACACACACACACACACACACACACACACACACACACACACACACACACACACACACACACACACACACACACATATATATATATATATATATATATTTCAATTCAACACCATTTTATTTGGCGATTTGTCTCTCTCTTTCTTTTGGAAAAATTGCAAAAAATAGCCTAATATTTAAGGATTGTTGCACTCAATAGTCTAAACTATCAAAATTACAGAAAATAGCCTCAAGTATTTACTTGGTTGCAGAAAATAGCCTCAAGCTACATTTCAATTCAAATAATTACCTTCAAATTCAAATTGATTACAAAAAAAAAGCCTTAAGTTGCCTTTAAATTCAAATTAATTACAAGACCTCTCCAAAATAATTTTTAATTAAAAAAGTGTGCATATCTTATTCACCCAACAATGGTTTTTATTTGAGCATTGAATAGATTGTGGGATGAAGATAAATTAATTTTTTATTAAGAAAAATAAAGATCTTGTGATTTTTTTAGTAGCCTTTTTTTAAAAAAATTATTTATTTATGAAATTTATATGGTATAAGGTAGTTTTTATAATTAATTCAATGATGAATTTAGTTAATAATGACTTAGTGATAAAAGAAAAAATTATGAGAAGTGGTAGATTTTGAGAATAAAAATTATTTAGGCTATTTTGTTATATAAGAAGTGATGATTTTTTTAAATTAAATTTGTTTTGGAGAGGTTTTGTAGTTTATTTAAGGGTCAATTGAGCAATAGACCATAATTAGGGCCTTTATTAGAAAAATGTTCACCCTTCCTTCCAAATTGGCAAAATGTCCACCTTCCTTCCCTTGCCCCCTTTGCCCCCCATGCGTGCCCACTGTGCCCCCTCCTGTTTCAGCACATTTGGTTTCAACAACCCCTATTTCAGCGTTTTTTTTTTTGCGCGTTGTTGAAACCTAAGTTGCTGAAATCGGAGTTGCTGAAACCAGGGTTGCTGAAACCGGAGTTGCTTAAATTATTGTTGCAATTGCTGAAATTAGTTTTTTATTTTTTCGCGTCTGCGCTTCGACATCGGAGTTGTTGAAACTGTGTTGCTGAAACCAGAGTTGCTTTTTTTTTCTTTTTTTCTTTTTTTTTTCGCGTCACCACTTCGACATCGGGTTTGCTGAAATCGGAGTTGTTGAAACCGTGTTGTGGGATATAAAATTTAGCCTATGCGGGATTCGAACCCACGTATTTGCGCATAAACACATTGCTCTACCATTGAGCTAAGAGGCTTTTAAAGGAGATTTAAAGCAAGGAACATCAAAAAATATTGCTGAAACCGAAATTGCTGAAATCGGAGTTGCTGAAACTGGAGTTGCTTTTTTTTTTCTTTTTTTTCTTTTTTTTTTGCGTCACCACTTCGACACCGGAGTTGTTGAAACCGAAGTTGCTAAAACCGGAGTTGCTGAAACCGGAGTTGCTTTTTTTCTTTTTTTTTTCGCATCACCACTTCGAAACCTGAGTTGCTGAAACCGGAGTTTTTTTTTCAAAAAATGTTGAAATGCTAAAAAATTTTATAAGAATTGTTGCTGAAATTAGTTTTTTTTTTGTGTCAGCGCTTCGACACTGGAGTTGCTGAAACCGAATTTGCTGAAACCGGAGTTGCTTTTTTTTCTTTTTTTTTTTCGCGTCACCACTTCGACACCGGAGTTGCTGAAACCGGAGTTTTTTTTCAAAAAATGTTGAAATGCTAAAAATTTTTGTAAGAATTGTTGCTGAAAAAGAACCATATCTCAGTAATTCTTAATTTGAAATTGCCATGAAGAAAAACTAATGAAATCTCTAATTTGAAATTGCCATGAAGAGAACCATGTCTCATTAATTCTTAATTTTCTGCTCAATCGCTTCTCAATCAATCATGAATAGGATAAGATATATAGATCATCGAACGCTACAAAAGAGGATCAGATCAATCAAGAAAATCTACTGAAAATCTCAAAAGAATTGAAAGCGAGATGCTCAATTTCCATAAAAAATCAGGGGAGTTGATAAATTAACAGAGAATTTAACATAGCACAAAAGTAGATGCCAATGCAAATGGACGGCAAATGCAGGTTTTGACTGTTGATAAATTACGCAATTTAAATGAAATTTAACCAATCTATATATATATATATATATATATATATATATATATATATATATATATATATATATATATATATTGGTCAGATCTCAACTTGTTTAATAGTTCTGCACCACCTTACTACTATGCATTACCATATAGTTTCATATTCTTTAGCATACCACTTTGGAATCGTTGTACACATTTAAATTTTGTTGTAATCTCCTCCATATGATCAAGTCACTTGTAAAAATGTAGTTCTTGATACTCTGCATCACACTTGGTTAGGTTCTCATTGCACTGGTGGTGTGACAGCATTTGAAATTTGATAATCAGTTTTAGTGGACTTTTGGGGGAAAAAAGGCTACTTGTTTTTCCATTGCATTAGTTTGAAGCAATATGTTTGAAACGAAACCTCCTTACTAGAGGTATTCAGAATGTTCGAGCTTTAAAGAAATCCACCACATTAGCTAATAATACTTACACCAAAGCTCCTTTGTTTTGATAAAAAAAACTAGACAAAAAGGAAATTTGACTAATTGTGTATTGTACTATAAGTCTGTAACTATAATATAGTCAATCTTTTCTTTGGTAGCACATCAAGAGGGATGCGTTACGAGATTTCAATGCCATCAGTGCAGAGATATTATGTGAGTTGATAAATTAACATAAAAAATCTCAAAAGGATTAAACGCAGCGTATCACTCACCAGTTTGAGTACACGACAGCGTCCAAGAGAGCTCATCCGAGGAGAGATCGAGCAAATCGGCGCAGTCGCTTATAGCGTCCGACAACCGGGGGTCCTGAAACACGCCGGAGACCTTCGACATCACCGACAGCACGTCGCCGACGCCGCTCGGCGCTGACTTCAGAGCGTTCATGAACGTTGCCGTCGGCACATTCAGGCACTCCGAAGCGAGGCGGATGTGGATGAAGAGATCGACGACGAAGAGATCTGCGCGGCTGTGGCACTCTTCGTTTGTGATTGAGGCAGTGGAGGTTCCTCGATCAGGTTGGGGGGGCCACTGATTTGGGGAGGTGGGCAAATCCCTAATTTAATAAGGGTGGTGGACATTTACTCAATTTGAGCCTAAAAAGTGGCATGTTAGGCAAATTTTTTCTTGTTTTAATTAATTTGAATTTGAAGGTAATTATTTGAATTGGAATGTAGCATTGAGATATTTTCTATAATCAAGTGAATACTTGAGACTATTTTCTACATTTTTCACAATTAAGGCTATTGAGTGCAACAACTCCTAAATGTTGGGCTATTTTTTTCAATTTTCCCTTTCTTTTTTTCTGTGTGCTTGTGTAAGTTTTTTGCTTAATGAATGGATGGTTTGTTTTCTTACAGTAACGTGGTCAGTGGCGGAGCCAGAAAAATTTCGAAGGGGGGGCACAATTACACATGTACGATATAGTTGTGGATTAAATTGACATAAAGAGTTATATGTAATACGATAATAAATTATGTTATTTTAAGATAAAATGTTATCGGTTTATGACAAAACGCTATCATTTTTTTCGCGTCTAAAAAAAAAGAAATATAAATATATAAATGAAATATCCGAAAAAAAATGAACTAAATAAGTATAAGAAACGTGATCTAATAAACAGTAAGTTAAGGTTATGGTTGTTATATGAGCTAAAGTTTGGCTCGAGTTTAGCTCAATAACAGCTCGACTTGAGCATCATTTGCAAAATGAGTTGATTACAAGCACATTTTTATGCTCAATTCATGATTCAACTCGGATCCATTGAAACTCAAATAGCACGAATTTTGTGAAATTTACAAATTTTCTTTTAACTTACTATGTCATGAGCAAGTAAACTTGCATAATACTTGGGAAAAAACCTCAGCTCAAGCTCGTTCACTTACTAAACAAGTCGAGTATGAACTCAAGTTAGGGCTGTTATCTGAGCCGAACAGCTCGAGCTCGGCTCGGGCTCGGCTCGGAAAAGCTCGAGCTCGGCTCGTTCGAATAAGTAAAACAAGCCGAGCTTGAACAAGGTTTTGGGCTCAAACCGAGCCCGAGCCGAGCTCAAGCTCGAGCCGAGCCGAGCTCAAAAGCTCGTTTTTTTTCTTTCCAAAAATGCCCCTAGGGCAAATAAGGATGAAATGTATGGAAGGGGCGCCGTCTGACCGTCTCTCTTCAACTCTATTCTCTCTGTTTTGGCTCCTTGCCTCCATCCCTTCAGATCTACTCTTTCTTTTTCTCATACTTCTCCCGGTCAATTCCACTCTCTCTGACTCTCCATCTCCGACTCTCCGTCTTCGACTCTCTGTCTCTGACTCGTCCCTCGCTGAGACCTCGAGTCCCCGTCGCTCGAGCATGACCCGATATCCCTCTATCAGTCAGCGTTCAATCGTTCGAAGTTTTGGACCTCAAATTCGCTCAACGGCTCCGAATCAACTTAGGTATGGCTTTTGTTTTTCTCCAATTGAAGTTATGGAAGTTGTAATTAGGTTTTTCTCTAACCTTCGGTGGTTGTAATTTGTTTGTGTTTTTACAGATCTGAGACTTCTCCTAGCTCTCCTCCTAGGTTTCTTCGTTTCTCTCTCAAATGGGTTTCTCCTACTCTCTGTCTACTTGATCGTCTCAACTGGGTTTCTTCGTTTCTCTCTGTCTATTTTTTTTATAGTGTGGGCTGACCAGCAACAGAACTCAGTGCTATTAATCCCTCCTCGGCTCGTGAATGAAGTATAACTTGAAATTTTGGCTGATTGAAAAATTATGTTTAATTTCATCTTCCTGTTGTTCTTTGTTCATCTTGTTCAATTTCATGGTTCTTTGTTCATCTTCCTGCGGGATGTGAATTCAAATTTGTACATCATAATTAATAATGTGGTTGATTAGAAATTTGTAGAACTTAAAATTGATGATTTTTTTATAAGAAATTTGTTAATCTTCCTGATGTTCATCTTCCTGTGTAATTTGCATTTAGGGTTTCGAATACAAACCCGAGCTGAACGAGCTTGAACGAGCCTAACTGACGAGCTCAAACGAGCTCAGGCTCGTTCGTTCGGCTTGTTCGAGCTCAAACAAGCCGAGCTCGAGTTTTACACTGGGCTCGCGAGCCGAGCTTGAGCGCCAAAAAAAGCTCGAATAATTTTTGGGCTCGAGCTCGGCTCGGCTCGTTTTCCGTTCGAGCCAAGCTTGAACATGTCAAGCTCGGCTCGATCGGCTCGAATATCACCCCTAGCTCAAGTTCAAATATAGGTTCGCATCGAGCTTGACTTGTTTCTAAATTAGCTAAATATAATCAAATAATACTAGAATTGTTTGGCTCGAATAACAACCTAGTTAATAGTGTATATAATTTGTTGCACTCATAATATATAATAATGTATAACTAGATATAAATTTTTTAAACTTGTATAACTTCTTATCTACTTGTCGAAATGATTAGTATAACCTCTCATTTCGAAGCTTTCGAGATGAATTATAGTATGTGAATTTTAATTTAAGTAAAATATAAAAGCATTATAGTCTATTGAAACAAAATTAAAGTGATTAATATACATTTAATTTTAAAACAATCATAACTTTTTACTCAGATGTCGGATTAAGGCATATTATATATCAAAACGAAGCTATCGGCGAGGAGAATACACATAGGTAGTTCGTCAAATGAGAGAGGGGGCACGTGCCCCCCTAGACCCCCCTTCAGCTCCGCCCCTGAACGTGGTAATATATCAATTATAAGGGAAAACATGATCACATGGTTAAATATATCGTATACAATATATCAGAATAAAAATCTACCTTATATAAATTGAAATATCTTCTTTTAATATAGAACAAGTTATTGTAAATAAGTAATTTTACTTATTTCAATGTATCTGATCAGGATAAGGCACTATCGTTTAAAATTCTTAAATTTTATCATCTTTGTGAAAATTTATCCTGTTTATAATAATCTATCTAAATTCATTATTATAAATTTATCCTATTTATAATGATCTTTGCGAAAATTTATCCTTTTTTTTAAATTCATCAAACGAAATATCTGATGAGATTCCATCATATTCTTACGTAATAAGGATAAAAGCCGATAATTTCATTAAAAAAAAACCTATAAAAACTTGAGCATAAATAATAGATACTATGTATAATAAAAATAAAATAAAAGGGATTGATTTTTATTTTGTTTTTTTAGTATATCAGTTCAGATTTGGAGGGATTCTCTACCTTGCAAGACGTCCTCAACTTTCAAAACAGATTCTATCTTTTGATCCCTCCTCCGTACACAGCCGCTTACTATAAAAGCACCTCATCCGCCTCCTTTCTTCCTCATCAACCCAATCTTCTCTTCTTGTTACGATCTCTCTCTCTCTCTCTCTCTCTCTCTCTCTCTCTCTCTCTCTCACACACACACACACACACACAAAAACAGTTGCTTCTGTTCGTTTCGTGAATCACTGCAAGATGAGGACGTACAGTCACCATGTTGACGTTGCTCGCACAATCGTCGGCATCATCGGTAATGCTTCTTTGATTTCTGCAAGATGATCGAGTGCGTGTTTGCGATTTCACAATTTGATGTTTCGCTTGCAATTGATTTCGTCTCTATCAGTTCCGTGCTTTATGTAGCTCTTCTTTTGACGATCTTGTGTTTCTGTTCAATCTTTGTTGATTTCTGTCATATTCGCTGAAAACGCGATGGAATTTGGGAACTCGTTTTGCGATTTTTTCATATCTGCGACTTGTTCTACGTACTAGTGTGTGATCGAACTTAGCTTGATCCGATTGTTCTACACCGCAATTTTGCTAGATTTAGCTTTTCGCTGAAAGCTTGTTTGTCTGCGTTGAGTGATTTTGAAATTTTGCGCGGTTTCATGTTCTTGATTCAGGACTAATGGTTCGCTCTTCTCCGTGTTTTTGCAGGCAATGTTCTCTCGTTCGTTCTGTTCATGTCCCCAGCGTAGGCTTTCATTGCATTATCATTGATTTGTGCTCGAGTTTACTTTTCTGAATCATATGATTAACTATACTGATTCTGTCTAAATTTTCCGATCTTGGTGCTTTTATCGTATCTCTTGCTCTGTTGGCGGTTGTTTGAAGGAAATCTGAATTTTTATTTTATTTTATTTTTATTTTTATTTTTTTTGTCCATCTCTACCATTACGTGAAGTGCAAGTGTTAATAGAACTTAGGCTTTTGCTTTTGATTCTTTACCGATAACGATTTTTTCTTTAACAGTCCAGTTTTCTGGAGAGTCTTGAAGAATAAATCGGTTGAGGAATTCCATTATTTTCCTTACGTAGCTTCAATAATGAACTGCATACTCTGGGTGTATTATGGACTGCCCGTTATCCATCCACATAGCACTTTGGTCATCACCATTAATGGAGTTGGCTTTGCACTGGAGGTTATCTACACGGGAATTTACTTCTTCTACACCGACAAGAAGAGGAGGGTAAGATACTTAGATCGAGAATTTATCAAACATCTGCGCTTATCCACTGTTTCTGAAGCCCTCCTTTTTCCTTTTTTTGGTTGCATTAACAGCTACGAATCCTTGCCTGGCTGGCGGGCGAGGTTGCTGTTGTAGTGATTCTAGTGGCTGTTTCTCTGTCGGTTTACCACAGCCATACTTCAAGATCAAATTTTGTAGGCGTCTTCTGCACACTTTTTGGAATCGTCATGTATGGCTCCCCGCTATCCATCATGGTATGTTAACTCCTCTGATGCACAATTCAGATTGACAGCTGATACAGATTATTATTAACGTGATTATATCCTACACTGACTGTTTATGTGTTCAATCAAAATATAGGGGAAAGTGATCAAGACCAAGAGTGTTGAGTTCATGCCTTTTTATGTTTCACTTGCTAGCTTCTTGAACGGAGTTTGCTGGACCACATATGCCCTCCTTGAATTCGATCTTTTCATCCTGGTGCAATTTCCTCTCCTCATGAATCAATACGCTTGCTCATAATCTAATATTGGTATCAGAATTAGTGCCGATCTTATATTTGTCTTCTTGGTTTGTTGCAATGCAGATTGGCAATGGAGTGGGAGCAGTTCTGGGTCTTTTACAGCTTATCCTCTATGCCTGTTACTACAGTACAACCCCAAAGAAGGGGGAGAAGGAAGCAGATAAGGCATCACAAGTTCAACTAAGTACAGTCTAGATGCCGCATAGTTTCGCCAATTGCAAATCACTTAGTCTTAGTTAGCTATGTCTCTTCTGTTAGGTTGTGTTGATACTCCTAGTTCTTGAAAGCTTTTTTTTTTTTGCATTTTTTTAGTCTTAATTTGAGAGAGAATCAGATTTTGAATTTCAATTGAACAGTGTTTGAGACATTTATGGGGTATTTTGGAATCTGTTAGTCTGAATCTCCTGCTTGTTGCAAAATTAGAATCTTCAAGAAAAAAACTCTCGTGGATATCCCTTTCTGATTTGCTGATAGAGATATCCAGAATTACTCACATTTAACTAACTATTGGAACGATAAACCAACTTGAATTAAAAACTGCTGACATAACACACCACAACTCTAGATGATATATTAAAAGTCTACACCACAAAACATAACTTTATTTTAATACAAACATCCATCTGTCTTACATAAAATTTGATTTTGAAAGAGAAAAAAGGTGTTGGATAATACACGCCCTGTAGCTAACTGGCTTACCATACAAAGCATGCAAATATAATAATAGCAGCCATGAAGGTACACAGAAGAAGAGGTTCATGAAGATGCTTTGCATCACTCTTCGTCCAACTACAATACCCCAGATTGCATTTCCCATCCACATCCCTTTATGCGGCCGCATTTGCCACAATCTCGGGAATTTTTTCTATGTCGCAGGTCTGAAATAAACACAAGAGAGGTCTCGATTAAGGCCCTCTTTTCTTGCGGACGCAGAAGCAGCCGTTTTGCTGGTCAGGAGGGATCATACCTCCACCCCTGGACGTATCAATGGCCTCCAGCAAGGTGACTACCTCGTCCATCTCAGGCCTCTTGTCGGGATTTGCATCCCAGCATCGTTTCATCACGTTTGCAAACGAGCTTGGGCAGCAGCGAGGGATATCTGGCCTCAGGTTCTGTGATTTTTAGTTTGTTTCTGTCAGGATAAATAAATGATGGATGCAGCTCAATCAATTGAGGCAGGTCAGTTTTATTTACCTGGCGGACAACAGCTGACGTTACTTCAGCAAAACTGAGATCAGGATATGGCATGTCGCAACAGTAAATCTCCCACAAGCAAATCCCAAAGCTGTATACATCACATTTCCTGTTGTATGCATTACCATTAAGAACCTAAAAACAAATAGAAGATTTGAAGGTTAGATGCATAAGAATGATGAGTATAATGAAAATAAAAGAGCTTCATGCAAACCAGGAGCCCAAACTTTTGAGATTAATATTAATCTAGTTACTTGATATGATTAGTACTCAAGAGCACGAGTCACGTTAAAAGAATGAAGATGAATGAAATAATCAATTTTCTTGTTTAGCGAAATAAGAGCATTTGTTGGAGAATAATAATACAGATTACTCTATTATTGTTTTTGAAGCAAATCTCTCCGTATCCATCCTTGCTTAAAGCATCAACACATGAAACTATAATCTTTCTCATATTTCAAAAACAAACATCTCATTGAGACAAAATCTATATACAAATTGAAACTACGCAGGCAAAAAAAGTTATTCCCATGCACACAAAGAAATATATTGCAGAAATAAATAAAGATACCAACCTCAGGAGCCATATAACCAAGAGTTCCTGTCTCGCCTGTCATATCATTAGGGTTTGAAGCCTCAACACGAGCAACCCCAAAGTCAGCTATTTTCAGAGTGCGGGTCTTGTCAAGAAGCATATTTTCTGTCTTAACATCTCTGTGGACAATTTTCTGGGAATGCAAGTAGCTCAATCTGCACGTGAAATACTCTCAGAATGTTAATGAAATAGGCATCAGATAAAATATTAATGAAATACCAACTAGAGAGCGAGGACTTGACCCTCGTGCTAAATCAAGCGCCAGCTGAACCACCACTTTGAATGGAAGCTTTTTCCTCCTGTTCTTTATTAGGTAAGTTTTGAGTGCACCTCCAGGAAGATACTCAACTACGACACAGCAAACATTCCTTGGCATGCCAATTTGACCATTCTCAGTTTGGATATTCAGATCCGTCATGCCCAGTGTAGCACCTATGAACTATAGGTGTAATTTTGTGTGAGATAATAGATACGAATCTAGAATATAACAATATCGACTGTGCACTGTCATAAACTCATAGAATTCAATAAAGTTCACCATGTTGTGACTCCGGAAAACCATACAGACTATAGAAATAAAATAAATGCAGTTTAAGCCCATAGCCCTGGGTGAGCAATGGCGGACAACAGGCTATTGTAAGATGCATTTCTATAACTCCCAACGCCATTATCAATGTAAAGAGGACTAGGTATAATGAAGCGGATGAGATGCCAACTCAGCAGAAGTTTTAACGAACATGACAAAGGACAATGCAAGCAACTCAACTTTCCACTATTACAGGGAAATACTAGCATAGCAGTTCTTCCTAGAACAAATACGGAACTGAGGTCGCACATGCAAAAGATAAAAGATAGGTGAAGATCAAAGAAGAAAGGAGCGGTTAAGGCATAGGCTATGACCTTGGTTACATTGGGATGATCCAGCTTATGCCAAACAGTAACTTCTTGGGAAAATGCAGACCTGAGTTGAGCTACTTCAGCATCAGACCGGTGACCCTCTTCTCCCCAGTCGAGTATTTTAACTGGGTTCCAAAAATAAAATTCATCGAATTCATGAGCAAAACGTTGTAACACCATCACAAGTCAAAAGCACACTACATTATATAACAAAGGCATAATAAAGGAAACATCATTCAACACAAAATAGCCAAGACATTGAAGCCAAAGATGACCGATACAATTTTCAAATATAAATTTCAGGAAATGGTTTTGTGCTAATCAATCAATGATTCAATGTAATTGGAGTATCCCTTTTTCCTCATCTTTCCCTTTTCTTTTTCTTTGAACTGACAATGTCTTTTGCCATCCATAGAAAAGGTAAACCTGCCCCCCACCCACATCCACAAAAACAACAAATTCAGATACATTTTTCTGTGAACTCCTTTCCAACTTGCTTTCTGATGAGCACCAGAAATTAAAAGTACGTTGCCTAGTGGTATAAAATACTCAAGAGGGCAGTAAGATACACAAGAAGCATGTGAAGAGAGAGACATCTTCAGACAATTATCAGCACAAACAAACTCCTTATTGGCACAATTAAGCTATTTTTCAGTTCCTTGTTATCAATTCTTGCAAAGGGTTTACTGTCACTAGTGTAGATTTGCAAGAAGTAAAGCCATAGGCTTTGAATCAGCCAACAGTTATAAAAATCATAGAAAATGGAAACAGAAAACAAGCCCAGGAAACCCCCAATTCCCAACCCAAACAAAATTGAACAAGCCACCACCAAATAAGCAACAAAAAGCAAGATTTGGGAAGCAACAAAATCAGTTATAATTCAGCTTGTTAATTTACCAGCAACATCGAGGCCGTCATAGACACCGCGGTGGACGGTGCCGAAGGTGCCACGGCCAATGACAGATTTGATGAGGAGCTTAGAAGGGTCAATTTCCCAGTCAGCTCTGGTCTGAGCCCTAACTTCTTCCTCCTCCTTCTTCTTCTTCTCGAGAGTCAATGCCCTTGTCAGATGCCTCTGCAGCTGCTCATCCAAGCTCTTCAGATCTATCTGATCCGCCCGCACATACCCTTCATTGCTCTCCTTCATTCTTTGGTGATGGAGCTCGATTTGGACTGCTCTCCTGGTTTGGGGCTTCTGGATTTTGAGTTTTGAGTGATTCCTGTTAAAGGGCACACACCCTTTCTCTCCTTCTTTTATTGGGGCGTGAGCAACTGTTTGGATTGAAGGTACTGAAAGTGTACCACTGGAAATCACCAAAGTTTTTAATTTTGTGGCCTGTGGGTATTTTTTTCCCCCTAATTTATTAAGGTATATCCTTTTAAAATAAAATAAAATAAAATAAAATAAAATAAAATAAAATAAAATAAAAGAGGGCAAAGAGAAAAACTACGGAGTAATGTTCATCTATAGGATGCTTGTACTCTTAACCCCCGAAACCTTGTAAAGAAACAATCTTTATCCTGAAAATACAGCCTGATTAATTAAGAACATGCAATGTCTTTCTCATTCAATCTCTTTCTCTTTTGAATCCAATTTTGAATTTTGACTGTGGGCTTGAGAGACAGAAGAAGAGGAGGAGAGAAATGGATGGAGGAGATTAGGAAGAGGAAAGGCCATGTGGGCACATGGAGTTTGCCCCAAGAAGACGTGTGCAGCCCTGTCCCATGTTGTCCTTTTCCTCCCCTTTCATCTCCCAAGTGGAAGAACAAAGAAATGACTGATTTCTCTCTCTATGTGCCCCCATTGTATGTTGTTATTGTTTGCCCAAACTTGGCTACAATGTTTAATTAGCTTGCAGGCTTGCAGTACAGTAACTACTATGAGGGTCGTTGTGAGTTGTGACGGGGGGATGGTTGATAGACTGATAGACCTGAGTAAATATTAGACCTCTCAATCGAGTCATTCGGGTCGTGTTTGGGTTCGGATCATTCAGGTCCCGGGTAAATCGAGTTTCGGGTAATTCGGGTTATCGGTCATTCCGGGTCGAGCCAAACTGGATTTGTCCCGGGTTCGGGCCGACCCACCGGGTCAAAAAAACTCGAACTTTTTGAAGAATTTTTAAAAATGTTAAAATAATATCAAAATTAAATTGTAATATAAATATGTCAAATTAAACTAAATAATAATCTTATAATTAAATTTATAAATATTATTATAATAATAATATTATATTAATATTTTAAGAATAAAAAATCATATTTATACATATAAGTGTTCTAAACATACTATAATTGTAAAATATATAAATTATTTAATTTATGAGTGACTTTAACGAATACAATTGCATGACGAATCTATGTGGGTTCAATTTAGTATCTGTGTGGCGTCTACATGGTGCTGACTCACCGGGTCGATTTCGTCCCAACGGGTCACCGGGTCTTGACCCTAAAAGTCCCGGGTAATTCGGGTTCGGGTCAATTTCGGGTCTCGGGTCTAAAACACCTGGTCAAAACCCATAAAATTACAGGGCGTACGGGGTCGGATTTTTCGGGTCGGGTCATACTTTGACAGGTCTAGTAAATATGGACCAACCCATCCAGAAAATATGCAGATTTGGATAGAGTAGTTGGCTCAAGTGGGTCAACAGGTCTGATCCGGTAGGCCCATAGGACCAGCCTTAGACAAAGGGTGAAGCCCAAGTGGGCCGATAAGCCCGGCCCGGTTTTATATTAAATATTATATACTCCCTCTGTTAAGTAACCTTGTCATTTTAAAAATCTACACACTTATTAAGAAAACAAACAAAAATACACTTATACTCCTAATTATTATTCTACTTTTTTACTTTCTCAAAAATTACAACTAACAACTATATAATCATTACGAGGGCAATTTGGTAAAGTAGATAACAAAATATAAAAAATGACAAGTTTTTCTTAACAAGATTTACTTCCTAAAATGTCAAGTTTTAATTAATGGAGGGAGTATATAATTATAATTGTAACGACCCAAATATAAATATTCGGGTTACGTTTCGAAGATTGAATACCTTCGTTTGGATCTTGCAATCCAGGTACAAGTCGAGGTTTCAAACCTCAAATGATAGCGTTTTAAAGTGGGGATTTCGAACCCCAAATTAATCGTAGGGCCGTTGGGTACCCTTAACTTGTCCTATGAGTCTACATCGCTAAATTCGTTTTAAGTAGAAAGGCGAAAACATAAAGTAGAGTACAACTTGCCACGGCGAGGCCGGGTCAAAACCAAAACACGAAATCTCATATTTACGAAATACTTTAAGCCAATTGATAAGGTGAGTTTGTTTGCGAACGCCCAAGTGACTCCCCGCCATAGAAACATGGAGCAAACATAATCTGCAAACAAACCTAAAAAATATATATGCATGGCATGGGATCAGACCGAAGCCCTATTGTATTCTGTTCCCACAAGCAGGCATACACATACGCTATACCTAATAAAGATGCTTCGAATGCAGTACGGAATTGAAACACACAAGTCATGCTGATTAGGATATAATATGCAGAAATATGATAAATGGCCCAAAGAATGCCAAATGACATATCCCTCTCCTACCTCTACCCTCCTTCCCTTTAGGGCGAATATTGGCTAGATCGGGCTATATCATGGCAAATCCACCCGCAAGTGGTGTATATGCGCATCAATAATCTCATTATTATGCTCATATGGTGAATCGAGCCCGCAAGCTCGACTCTAATCAGACTCGATGGAGGACAAGCCCGATGGGACTGGCCGTTCTATGACCCTAACACGACTCTAGGGCACACAAATCACAACCGTTCTCTTTTCATACGCATAAAGTAAACAGATGCTCAGTCAAGTGCTTCAATGCTTATGCAACACCTAGTAAGTCATACGACTACATGTAGGAGGGTATATCTCATCAGTCTGAATAAGTCCATAAAGGAACTTACCTGAAAAGCCGAACAACAAGGTATAGCACAAGCATAATCCACTCAATCAACAAGCACCTATGATATTAATATGAAAGCGATAAGGCACAAGACTACTAGTCACACACACACAAAGATCATGTCCCAAAAACCATCTTCAAAACCAATATGAAGTTCAACCATTTCAAACCATTTCAAATCGAGAACCATCAAAAGCCAAATCATCCGAATAAGCCAAATCCATAATACTCACGTCCATTTCTATTTCCAAATATCCATCAATTAATCAAGTTAAAGAATCCCGACATTTGAAACAAAGGCTTTCAAAACACTTTCCAAGTATTCGGTTCGACATTTCAAATTCCATCAAAATCCCCTTTTTAATATTAAAATAATCATTAATAAAAATTTTCAAAACTCACATTTCCAAATAAACCTTTGACCAAAATTCGACTTAAAGATCGAACCAAAAACCAACAAATTAATCCAAAGGATCAAGGAGCATCTCGGCCAAGCCACTGGGTGGATTTCGCGGCGGCGAGATGGCCAGTCGCGACCGTGAAATCCTCCCCAATTCCCCCGCGAGTGAGCCAAAACATAATGTGGGGCCCACAATTAAATTTTTTTTTTTAGAAAATTCCTTTTAATCTACACCTTTGATTCATTCTCATTCAATGGTTCAGATCTATGTACATGATACACCCTAAAGGGTGTGTACATATGATCTATACTCTCTCTATTATATATAGGGGATTTCGGTGTAAACACTTGTTATGGTGTAAACTATGAATAGATTGATTATTCGTACATAACAACATAATTATTTGTCTAACGTAATGTAATTATTCGTATGGATTAATAATCTTTTTATATAAAAAGTATTCATTTGTTGCAACATGATTATTTTTATGAGTTGTGTATGAATAATCATGTTGTTTAAGTCGGATAATTTTGCTCTTCAAATTTTCTTTTAAATCTTAGTCATTGATCTACTTAATCCAATGCTTCAAATTTGTTTACAAATTACACCGTAAGAAATGTTCACAAATGCTTCAAATTTGTTTAAATTTTATTTCCTACATTGGAAATGAAGTAAGAGAACAAAGTGGAATGAACATATATTTATCTTTTCATATTTTTCTCCTATATCCCACATTGAAATTATAGTAGATAAAGGAAGTGGTATAAAGGTATAATTTTTTTCTCACATTTTCCTCCAATATTGAAATGAATTAGATGATGGGAAGTGGTATGAAGATATAAAATCTTTCCCTGTTTTTCTCCCACGTTGAACGGAAGTGGATGATGTGAAACGGTATGAAGATATATAATCTTCTAACGCTTTTCTCCCACTTGTAAATAACGCGGATGAATAAAGTGATATGAAAATATTTAATCTCCCCATATTATTTTTTATTAAATACCAACTCGTGGCTCTGGTAGCTATTTTTTAATAAGCCAACCCACCGACTCGTGGCTCTGGCTAGTTAGGGTCCAATCTGGTCCGGATTGGGATATCTCAATATGTGACTCGGCGGGTCGAACCCATCATTTCAGCAAGTTTAACCCATACCCATCTCTATCTCCGTCCCTAATACATGGAGTATTTTAGAATTTCAGAATTTTATGAAGGAAAAAAAAAGAACAGAGAAGAGGTACTTATTCTTAATCCCAATCCCATATAAAAATGATTAATCAAAACTTGAGTTGCCTGTGCCATCTATGGCACTCAATTTGGGAACTTCGAAATAAAATCATATTTCAAAAAAATTCTAACAATAATATAGCACACTCTCTCACTCAAACTATTGATAAAATTCTCTGCTGGAAAAAAGAGGATTCAATAAAAAAGTCTCCTAAGCATACTAGGCCCCGTTAAAAAGTAAACTGGAAATATCCACCCAAAAATGTTGTGAAAATAAATGTTGATGCCTCTGTCAAAAATGGAATACAATCTCAGATTGGTTGTATAGTAAGAAACAATCTAGGACAAATAATTAGAATACATAAATGTAATGGTAAAACATTTTCTGTTATCCAAACAGAATACTTAGCAATACTTGCAGGTATAAGACTAGCAGCAGAACTTGGTATACAGAGAACGATCATCGAAGGCGACTATGCAATCATCATCAATGCCATCAACCAGAAAATCTGCCCTCCATGGGAGATTACACAAATAGTAGAAGAGATTCAAATTATAAGCAAAGACTTTGAACTTATCAAATTCCAACATTGCTACAGAGAGGCGAATAGTGCAGCAGACTTTATCGCAAAATCTCAACTGAGCTGTAACTCTATCCTTAACTATAGCTGTAATTTCCAAAACATCATCATGCTTGATGATCATGGATACTTAGAAGTATCTTAAACTTTGCCTACTGTAAAAAAAAAAAAAAAAAAAACTTGAGTTGCCTTTCTTTCTCCACACCTTATTTATGGATTAAAATTTGCTACTCAACCTTTCCTCAAATCCTATTTCATCTTGATATAATTGTTTAGGAACAAATAGCTATGTATTTTCTTTTGGTAGTGAGAGACAACTATATGTATTATGCATTAAAGTTTGCTTCATCAATTTAAAATATCACACAGTTATAAACAGCAAATAATCTAGTTTGTGGTTTAAAATTTTAGTAAATTGTCATTGCACAGATCAGATCTTAAATGGGAAGTTAAATCTTAAAATTATTAGATCGAGGTTTTTTTATTGTTAAATATATCGGTAATTTTTTCTGGATACACCACTAATGAGTCCGCAACTTGTTGAGAACTCATTAGCGAGGTCCATCCATGATTAAAAAATAAAAAAGAAATACCATTAGCGCGTCCGCAATTTGTTACAAACCTATTAGCGGCATATCCAGTAAAAATTACGGGAGTATTTAGCTTTCTAATTTTTTTTAATCTTTTTTATTCTATTTCAACTCTAGGTTAATATCAACACTGATAGACTTGTAAGTAGAAGTGGGCATTTGAGTCTGAGATATGCTTTAACCTAGACCTGTCAAAACACAACCCGATCCAGAAAATCCGACCCGTACGACCGGCAAATTCTGGGTCCAGATCCGATTTTTTCGACCCGGAAATTTTTTTGGACCCGAGCTCGAAGTATCCGGTAATTTTTCGGGTCATCTGGGTTTAGAATCGGTAACCCGATTGACCTGGTAATTTTAACCCGACTGGCCTGATTGATTTATAATTATATAAGCTTAAATATTTTATGGAGACTCCAATTTATTACATTTTATAATTACAATCACTGGAACTTTCATTTTCAAATCAATTTTTATATTTATTTGTATTGTGTAATACTCCCTCCGATCGATAGATCGATAGTATTTAATTTTTGATCTTTTATCACATTTTTTAAGAAGATAAAAACTCGAAAAAAAAATTAAAACAATTCTTTTCTTATTACCAATCGCATGAAATTAATTTTAAAAAATTATATAAAAATTTGATATTTTATATATTTTAAAATTTTATTAAAAATTATCAGAAATAATAAAAATTAAATATTTTAGATCAAATATATTATATAATTACAAGCACTCGAGGGGGAATTGTGCTATAGGCCATAATTAGGGCTTTTATTAGGAAAATGTCCACCCTTCCCCCCCAAATTGGCAAAATGTCAACCTTCCTTCCCTTGCCCCCTTTGCCCCCCCCCACACGCGCCCCATGTGCCCCCCTCCTGTTTCAGCACATTTGGTTTCAACAAACCCTATTTCAGCGTTTTTTTTTCGCGCGTTGCTGAAACCGAAGTTGCTGAAACCAAAGTTGCTGAAACCGAAGTTGCTGAAATTGTTGAAATTAGTTTTTTTTTTCGCGCGTTGCTGAAACCTAAGTTGCTGAAATCGGAGTTGTTGAAACCGGAGTTGCTTAAATTGTTGTTGCAATTGCTGAAATTAGTTTTTTATTTTTTCACGTCAGCGCTTCGACATCGGAGTTGCTGAAACCGTGTTGCTGAAACCAAAGTTGCTTTTTTTTCTTCTTTTTTTCTTTTTTTTTTCACGCGTTGTTGAAACCGAAGTTGCTGAAATCGGAGTTGCTGAAACCAGGGATGCTGAAACCGGAGTTTTTTTTTTCGTGTCACCACTTTGACACCGGAATTGCTGAAACCGGAGTTTCTTTTTTTTTTTCTTTTTTTAGCAGTTTTTTTCACGTCAGCGCTTCGACATTGGAGTTGATGAAACCGGAGTTTCATGTGATCAGAGAAACTGTGTTATCATTTCCAAATCAATCAAATGGTGTACAAAAAAAACTACAAATCGAATTATGTGAAAACCTCTACGTTACTGTAACAAACCTCCGAGGATGTGCTTGTTGGAAAGTAAACCACGTTACTGGAATTCAGCCTATACTGGAAAGTAAACCACGTTACTGTAACAAAACTCTATGTTTCCAAAATAATCAAATTAGTGCTGAATTGTCTACATTAGGTGCCTACATTAGATCTAAACCACGTTACTGGAATTGGTGAATTTGTGAATTGCCTACATCAGATCACATGAAACTTACATAACTTACTAATTTCTAGTTTTCATATAAACCCTAACTCAATTCCACAAGTAACAAACCTCCGAAGCGGAGGTCACAAAGTGCTGAAATTGGAGACTCCAAGGTGTTGCTCGGGCTTCACAGAGGAGGAAGAGCTCCGACGACAACACCGGCGGCACCATCCCTGCGCTACTGCCAGCCTTCGACCTCGGAAGGTTGGGCTCGACATCAGTTAGTGCTCTCTTTGTTCTTCCTCGCTTCCTCGTGCGCTTGCAGTCGTTCGTCTTCGCCTCAGATCTTCATCGCCATCGTCTTCGCCTCCAGATGTAGATCCAGATCGGCTACGATTTCGAGGGCCTGGATCTGTCCGGAGATTGTGAGGTGTTCCGGCGATTCCAAGACCACCGAGAACGGTCGCGATTTGTACCTTCCTTCCCTGCAGAGCTCCTTCGTCGAGGTTGCCGCCGCCGTTGAAATCGAAATCGGATTTCCGCCTGTGCTTTCTCCGTCTGTGCTTTCGTCGAGGCCTGTGCTTTCTGGATCTGAGATTTGGCACTTTACAACAAAGCAATGGAGAAAGCATCGAAATCTGGAAAATCGCAAAGGAAGAAGAAGGCATTGAAGGAAGGGGCCAAGCTCTCCTTGCATCTTAGCGCCGAAATCTGGAAGTTCTAGCCGGGGAGATCTGGGAGGGGGGGGGGGGGCACGGGAAGGTGAGTGGGAGGGATGTGGATATTTTGAGGGTGGACAAAACCCTAATTTAATAAGGGTGGTGGACATTTTCCCAATTTGAGCCCAAAAAGTGGCCTGTTGGGCAAATTTATTCCTAAAACTTATGAACTACATCTTCAATTTTAGCATTTTAAAATTATCGCAAAATTACCAAATCATGATTTTTTTAATTTAAAAAAGAAAAAATTGACAAACCCGAAATCGACCCGAAACCCGGTTAAACTCGAGTTCAAGTCAACTCGTATCTACCCGGGACCCGTTTTACCCAAAATCTGTTTTACCCAAAATTTGAAATAACTCGACTCGAACCCGACCAGAATGACCGATTGACAGGTCTACTTTAACCTCAATGATATGAATGAAGTTTCGCCCATTCAAATTTTTATAGACCAAAAAGGTATATGCTTGTAGGAAGAATTCGATCAAGCTCCATATGCAATGATCAATCATATAGTATCAAACAGTCAAATGTAGTGTTGATGTGCGCGCAAATTGTCATATTTTCTATGCACATATGAATCCATTTTATCGTCTTTTGCATGCATCTTAGTGGGAAAATATGAGATTAGTGTAGTTTACGCTTAATTGTCAAATATATGGGTTTGCACGAGTTTCCATGTGATTTCGCAGAAAACAGGATAAAAATGGACGGATTCGGAAGAGCGGAAAAAGAACTCGAAGTCTTTTGAAGAGGTCGAAATCGACTGGGGACCTCGACATCGAGTACATCAGAGACATAGGAATCGAGCAGGAAATGAAACAGAGCATGTCGACACAGAAGAGGTCGATATCGACGTCTGGGGGTCAATATCGATGCTGCCAGATCGACCGAATTGATAGAAGTCGAGTGCCAGTTCGAGTAGGAGAAGGAGAAGCTCGAGATGAAGTTTTGAAGGGGTCGATATCGATGTCTAAGGGTCGATATCGACCATGCCAGCAGAGGAATCCGACTCCGATTTTGATAGAATTCTATCCAAAACTTGCACGTCTATCCAAAGGGTCGAGATTTCCTATCATCCATACCAGTTCTATCAGGAGGAGGCTGAGTTACCATGAAGTTTTAGCTTTTAATTTTATTTTAGTTTTATCTTAGAGAATAAAGATAAGGTTTCGAGTCCTTATCGACATCTACAAATAGAGGCCAATAGGGCTGAGTTTAGGGATTAGATTTCACACACAATTCAGTTCCAATTACAGTAGTAACGAGTTAGAGAGAGAGAGAGAGGAGGCCGAGTGAAGTTGTAAAGCGAGAGCGGAGTGGCTTGTTCGGTTGTACTTTCTTTCGAAGTTTTAATTCAAAGTAGCTTTCTTTCAACAATAATGATGATGATGTGCATGATGAGGAGCGAGTAGTCAACCCACTTCTAGGGTCGGGGTGAGCCCGACGATAGCAATGTGAGGTAAGTGCATCAAAGGTATGTCTTTTATGCGATTCCGTCTTCTAGCCCATGCATGATTCCTTTGCGAAAGTTAGGGAGATTCATTATTTGCATTATTGAAGCGAAAGCCACTCATATTGTGAACTTGAATTCCTCATGAATTGGATAGTAACTCTTAGGAACTATGCGAGAGCCTCTAATCAGCTAAGTGTTGATAACGAAAGTTATTTGACGGAAATACATTAAATTTCATAGCTTTAGCATAAAACTTGCATTGTTATCGTTGTGGCATGAAACCCCGACTTTGGAAGCCTTTTTAATTAATTGAATTCTTCATAAAAATCTTAAGTTTTGTTTCTGTTCATCTTCCTTCTCCATCCTATTTTCTTCGGACTCTTTTCCGACAAATTGGTTACAAAAACAATTTTTGTGACAAGCATCGAAATCGACCATAAGGGTCGATATCGAGGTCTAACATCGATATCGAGGTCTCTGCTCGACGTCGACTTGCTATTTTGTCTTCTGCAGGAACTGCGCTAGGAAATCGACCAGAACTAGGGTCGATATCGACTAGTATACTCGATATTGAGTGTCTGCTGAGGTCGAAAGCTTTGATCGTGAGTACAACAAGGGAAGCGCTGACATACCTCCTCGTGGATTCGATCCTGAATTACCCTACTACTACAAGGGAGGGGATTCTTGTATTATTTGTTTGGGACAGGGAGATAGTCTAGTTGTGCAATTGTTTTATTTTGAATTGTTTGAATCCCTACTACTCCACCCCGCAGCGAACAAATTAGCGCCGTTGCCGGGGAGGCAATCAATCGCCACCTAAGTTAATCACGATCTTTTTTTGAGCTTATTCTGCAGGTTTATGCGACGTTCTGATCGCGGACCTATCCTGGAACCAATCAACGAGCCTGAACGTTTCTACCATCTTCGCAACAAAGCAATTCGCATCATGGCTGACAACGAGACACAGGCTGAGATCATAGAGCGGTTGAGGAAGGAGATCGAGGACCACAATGCTACAATCGCTGCCGAAAGGGCCGCCGCTGCTGCTGAGCGAGCCCGTGCTAATAGGGAGGAGGATGCGCGCAGACAAGCCCAAGAGCGGCTAAATCAGTATCCACAGACGGCGATGCAATACATGCATCCGCCGCTTCATGTTCCTGAATATGCGATTATAATTCCTCACTCCAACTATGAATTGAAAATTAACTTCCTATCTGAGATTAAAAGAAATACTTTTAAAGGAAGACATAATGAATGCCCCCTGCAACACATCTCTACTTTTATGGACTTATGTGAAACAGTTGCTGATGGAGTAAACTTAGAGTATGTGCGACTAAAATCTTTTCGATGGTCTTTGGCAGGGAAGGCATTACAATGGCTTGAAAGTTTGGCTCCACGATCGCTAAGGACATGGGCGGAGGTGAAAGATGCATTCTTGAACAAATTCTTCCCACCTTCTAAAACGGCGATGCTACGACAAAGGATCACGACTTTCAAACAAAAGCAAGGTGAAACCCTAGCACAGGCGTGGGAGCGCTTTAAGGACTTGCTGAGATCATGCCCGACGCATGGGCAACTTCCATATGTCATCCAGGAGATCTTTTATAACGCCCTTGATGTGCCGAATAAGGAGAGGATCAATTCATATACCTCCTATCGGTACATTGAGCTTACACCAACAAAGGCATGGGAGACCATTGAGAGGCTTGTGAACTTTTACAACACCTATGGGGCTGCTGCGGCCTATGATGCAAGGCCTGCCCCATCTATGCCACTATATGAGCCTCCAAGGGAGATAGATCCTGAGGTGCGGCAACAATTCCATAACGATCAAACACGCCGCCTTCAGAAGCAAGTAAGGTTCCTGAGCAACAATCAACCTTGTCAGGAGTGTGGCTCAATAAGGCATAACACTAGTGCCTGTCCACATACTGAGCAAGTATCCATGGAGGAACAACATGAGGAGGTCAAATGGACGAGAGGCCCCTATGGAGGGGGCAATTAACAAAATTGGGGTGATCAAAGGTTCTAACAAAGGGATCCCTCAACATATAGGGCACCAGGGCACCCTGAGCGGGAGACAAGGAAGGATGACCTGCAAATCATTCTTGATGAGATGCGGAGGAACCATGCTGAGTTCAAACAAGCCAATAACTCCGTTCATACTCAGCTGCAGGGCATCAATTCTAGACTTGGGGAGATCGACGTTTGGAAGCGCAACATGGAGACTCAAATGAGTCAATTGGCGGAAGCAATGCCCAAAGCATCAGGATTACTCCCTGGATCCACTGTGCCCAACCAAAAGGGCAAAACCACTGGACATATTGCAGCAGTAAACCTAAGGAGTGAGCGTCAATTACAAACGCCCGAGCAAAAAGCGGAGAAGAAGGAGCCAGAACAGACGTCGATATCGACCCCCCTGTCGATATCGACCAGGGTGACGTCGATATCGACCTTCCAGTCGATGTCGACCCTAATTCTGCGTCACCACAGAAATTGAATCCTCCAGTCGATATCGACCCTACTGATGTCGATGTCGACCTCACTGCGACCGCGGGAAGGAAAAAGGTGTTACCATTCCCAACTAGAAAGGTGACTAAGGACCCAGCGGAAAAGAAGTTCCAACGGTTCGTGAAGATGCTCCAAGGGCTTAATGTCTCTATACCATTCACAGAGGCACTTCACGAGATGCCATCCTATGTAAGGTTCCTTAAGGACATCTTAGGTAAGAAGCGATCGCTCTCTGAGATCGCAGAGGAGTGCAACAGGTTGGAGCTACCACAAAAGCGGGCGGACCCAGGTAAGTTTTCTGTCGCTATAGGTCTAGGTCAATTCAAATTTAATGCTTTAGTTGACTTGGGCGCTAGCGTTAGCATGATGCCAACAACCATTTGGCACAAGGTAAAGATAGGTCCTCTGGAGCCCGTACATGCAAGGTTGTACATGGCTAACAATACGGTAGTGATTCCGACTGGGATAGTGACGGATGTTCCAGTACAAGTAGGTAAATTCTTTGTCCTTGCTGATTTCTTAGTTGTTGATATAGCGGAGGACCCTGCTTGTCCAAATATTTTAGGTAGGCCATTCCTAGCAACCGTCGATGACAACATTAGCTTGAAGAAAGGATTGCTCTCATTCACAATTAGTGATGAAGTGATAGAGTATGCCTTCAATAAGACGGTGAAAAATCAAGGGCCAATGGAGATAAAAGCCATCAATGAAGCCCAAGTAGAGGAAGTTGAGGAAATCTTGAATGAAAGAGCTCAACAGAACATCGAAATCGACCCAGGTAAGTCGATATCGACCACTAATGTTCAAGATTCTGTGCCAGGTCATAAGTATGGGGTCGATGGAGGAGAAGAGGAAACATCGAAATCGGGGTTAAGGGTCGATATCGACCACACCCTATCGAAATTGACCACCATCAACGCTGAGAAGGGAGGAAAGGAGACCTCAATATCGACTTCTAAGGGTCGAAATCGACCTGATCATATCGAGTCAAAACTCTCCAAATCGACTGATCCTCCAGGTGTACAACAGGGGTCGATATCGACCTCTGAACATCGACATCGACCTGAGCCACAAACTGAGAAGAAGGTAAGTCAAGGTACGAATTCCTCTTGTTCCATTTCGATTAAGGACTTATCATTATTTGGAAGAGGTGTGCCTTGGCTTGTGCGCTTGTGTAGGGTATCCGATGATGATTCGAGCCAATATGAGATAGGAGACAAGGTCTATGTTGCCAAGTCTAAGGACTATTGGTTCCCTACAAGATTCAAGGATAAGAACTAAGGACCATTCACGGTGAATCAAATCAATCCTGGCGGAATGCAGCTGCGGGATAAGAAAGGAGTGATATTTCAGGCCCAAGCCACATGGGCTCTGTAGATGCCACCTTGAGAAGCGCGAAAGAGGAAGTCGGCCTAGCGACTTAAAAATCTAGAGCTTGTAACAAAGACTTAGTCTTAGTTTTAGACAACTTTTGTTTTGGTTTTAGACACTTTATTGTTTTGCATGTTTGGTTTTGTGTTTAGTTTTCAAATTGCAGGAAAGAGAAAAGCACACTGAGAAGGCATCGAAATTGATGTCCGACATCGAAATCGACCTTAAGGTCGACATAGATAAGGTTTGTGATCGAGGCCAAATCACCCTGAAGCATGAGAGAAATCAAGAGAGACATCGATATCGATATCAAGGGTCGATATCGACCCTGCATGTTGTCTTCTTCAACTCCTGAAATTTGTGACGGTTTTGTAAGTTTTCTTCTTAACCCTAGTTCTAATACAGTGAGGACACTGTAAATTTTAAGTATGGGGTGGGGGAAAGGCTTACTTGTATATTCATACTTAGTTTAGAGTTGCATATTTATTTTAATGCATAAAAAAAAGAGACCCCCATCAAAAATTTTGAATTGCATATTTATTTTAATGCATAAAAAAAAGAGAAATATAACCCCCATCAAAAATTTTGAAGAGAAGAAAGAGTCATGGAAGTATAAAAAAGAGCTATATGATGCAAAATTAGATTCATTAGAGATATAACATGAGATTGCCTAGTTAAGGGAAGTCCCAATGAAGTGCAAAAAGAAGAAAAACATAAAGGAGATGAAAATTTGAAGTTGCTTTTGGCATGTGCATGATAAGATGATGGAGGACTTTTTGTGAAAATTCCATACAAGTGCTTATTTATACAAGTTCATATCCTAGCCTTACCTATGCATCATTACAAAAGCCACAAAGCCATATATGAGCCTTATCATTATCTTTATTGCTCCACATATATACATATTGCCCATTTTTATACCTTATACCCTATCCGGGGACAATGTTGAGAATGGATGTCATCTTTGGAGTTATATGGAGTTGTGCATTATATGAAGTTGTTGGCAGGAATGAAAGAATTATGAAATATGGAAAATTAAACGAGCGAGAAAAAATCCGATCACCTCAGGAGATAAAGGTGGGTCGACCCTGCTTGCGTTGAGATAATAGTTCCACCTGATGGGACACAAGGTGAGGAGTCCGAAGTACCAAGTATCCGGGGCCATTCATGACACCCATGTTTGCGACTCGCGAGAAGGCAGTGCTAAGGTTAAAGAGGTAAAAGCATTATATTGAAAAAAGCATTGAGCGATGCGTGAAAGGTGAGACATTATGAAGAAGGAATGTGGAATGTTTTGGAAAGAAAGTATGTTTCCCCGGATTTAACACCACATGGCCAAATATTAGCCCACCTTTAGCCTTTTACCAATCCACTTCTCACATGCTTGCAAAAGTCCTCTTGATTATTAATGCTATGTCGCTAAAATTGTTTTTGCATATTACCTCCTTTTATGAGTATGAAATTGCTTTTATGCACTGGCATGGACTTGGTTGACATAAGTACCTTATCGAGGATGACAATTGATTGTAGGGACATAGGAAAAATGAATCTATGATGTTGAGAGTTTACTTTTTTCCCCTGAATGACCATTAAAGGTATTGCTTGGGGACAAGCAAGCTTAATTATGGGGTGTTTGATGTGCGCGCAAATTGTCATATTTTCTATGCACATATGAATCCATTTTATCGTCTTTTGCATGCATCTTAATGGAAAAACATGGGATTAGTGTAGTTTACGCTTAATTGTCAAATATATGGGTTTGCACGAGTTTCCATGTGATTTTGCAGAAAACAGGATAAAAATGGACTGATTCGGAAGAGCGGAAAAAGAACTCGAAGTCTTCTGAAGAGGTCGAAATCGACTGGGGACCTCGACATCGAGTACATCAGAGACATAGGAATTGAGCAGGAAATGAAACAGAGCATGTCGACATAGAAGAGGTCGATATCGACGTCTGGGGGTTGATATCGATGCTGCCAGATCGACCAAATTGATTGAAGTCGAGTGCCAGTTCGAGTAGGAGAAGGAGAAGCTCGAGATGAAGTTTTGAAGGGGTCGATATCAATGTCTAAGGGTCGATATCGACCATGCCAGCAGAGGAATCTGACTCCGATTTTGATAGAATTCTATCCAAAGCTTGCACGTCTATCCAAAGGGTCGAGATTTCCTATCATCCATACCAGTTCTATCAGGAGGAGGTTGAGTTACCATGAAATTTTAGCTTTTACTTTTATTTTAGTTTTATCTTAGAGAATAAAGATAAGGTTTCGAGTCCTTATCGACATCTACAAATAGAGGCCAATAGGGCTGAGTTTAGGGATTAGATTTCACACACAATTCAGTTCCAATTACAGTAGTAACGAGTTAGAGAGAGAGAGGAGGCCGAGTGAAGTTGTAAAGCGAGAGCGGAGTGGCTTGTTTGGTTGTACTTTCTTTCGAAGTTTTAATTCAAAGTAGCTTTCTTTCAACAATAATGATGATGATGTGCATGATGAGGAGCGAGTAGTCAACCCACTTCTAGGGTCGGGGTGAGCCCGACGATAGCAATGTGAGGTAAGTGCATCAAAGATATGACTTTTATGCGATTCCGTCTTCTAGCCCATGCATGATTCCTTTGCGAAAGTTAGGGAGATTCATTATTTGCATTATTGAAGCGAAAGCCACTCATATTGTGAACTTGAATTCCTCATGAATTGGATAGTAACTCTTAGGAACTATGCGAGAGCCTCTAATCAGCTAAGTGTTGATAACGAAAGTTATTTGACGGAAAGACATTAAATTTCATAGCTTTAGCATAAAACTTGCATTGTTATCGTTGTGGCATGAAACCCCGACTTTGGAAGCCTTTTTATTAATTGAATTCTTCAGAAAAATCTTAAGTTTTGTTTCTGTTCATCTTCCTTCTCCATCCTATTTTCTTCGGACTCTTTTCCGACAAATTGGTTACAAAAACAGTTTATGTGACAAGCATCGAAATCGACCATAAGGGTCGATATCAAGGTCTAACATCGATATCGAGGTCTCTGCTCGACGTCGACTTGCTATTTTATCTTCTGCAGGAACTGCGCTAGGAAATCGACCAGAACTGGGGTCGATATCGACCAGTATACTCGATATTGAGTGTCTGCTGAGGTCGAAAGCTTTGATCGTGAGTACAACAAGGGAAGCGCTGACATACCTCCTCGTGGATTCGATCCTGAATTACCCTACTACTACAAGGGAGGATATTCTTGTATTATTTGTTTGGGACAGGGAGATAGTCTAGTTGTGCAATTGTTTTATTTTGAATTGTTTGAATCCCTACTACACCTCCCCCTAGCGAACAAGTGTATATATATATATATATATATATATATATATATATATATATATATATATATATATATATATATATATCCTTCTTTTAAATTATCTAAAAAGCTTTTTTTTACAAAATTCTTATAGGTTAAGAAATGTAAAGACTGAATATAATTTATATATAATATATTTAATTATTTTAATTAAATATGTTATTATTCATTACAATTTGTAAAAGCAGAGAAAAAGTCGTCATCGAGCATGAGTTCAGTTTTAAACTCCTTCCGGCATCATTTAAATTTTGGATTTTGACGGGATATAATTTTCGCTTTCGAGTTCCGTGTATTAATAAAATTAATTTAAGTTCCGAGATGATTTAAAATTTGATTTGAATTGTCGAGTGTCGGGAATTCGTTCGAGGGAGCGGAATTGGGATCGAGTGTTGGGATTTCAAATTCGTGTTCTGGGGCCCACTCCTCCCTATTTTCTTTTCCTCTTTTCTTCTCTCTCTCTCTCTCTCTCTCCCCCTCCCGGTTTTCCTGTTGCATTAGGCTGGTCCCCTGCCTCACCTCCTCCTTCCCTTTTGTCTTCTTCCCTCACCCAGCTCACACTTACCCTGCATATCCCAATCCCTCCTCACTCTCTCTCCCCCTTTCCTGTTGCTGTAGCCACAATTCAGAAGCTGCCCAACCTCCTCCCTCCCTCTTTTTTGTCTTCTTCCCTCCTGTACACACCTTGCCTCCTCTCTCACACTCCCTCTTTCAGTTCTGTGAACCACAACAACACAACTCACACCCAAACACTCCCTCATTTCCTCCTCAAGCTGTCGCCGTAGCCTACCAGCAGCAGCAAGTCAAGAGCTTCCCCTTTCCCTCCCTGTTTTCGAAGCCACAAAGGGGGCGTGCACCTCCTTGCCTCCGCCTTCGAGCCAACAGCAGGAGCCCAGCATCAGTTCGAGCCCTCTACCCCCCCTCCGACGTTCGAAGACGAAGCCGAGCGCACCCCAGGGCCACCGTCGGAGCAGCTAGACACCCTCTTCCCTCCCCTGTCTTGAATCCAAATAGGTAACCTTCGATTTGTTTCGTTCTTGGCATAAATCAGGGTAAAGGCGTACCTTTACATCCTTTCCCATCGTCATGGGCCCAGAATCCCTCGAATCCGTCGTCGTTGAAGCCGGAGCCGCCCTCGGAGTCGAAGATTCGCGCTATCGGTACTCTCTTTCTTTCTTCTCCTTCCTTGCACGTGTTTAGTTCTCTTTGTGTGGGTCTTGGTCGGGGAAACTTTCCGGTCACCTGGGTTTGAGTCGGGATGGGAACGAAGTCCGATGAGGGTGCCTTCCCTCTTCTTTTCCTCCGACTCTTTTCCGTTGTGAATAGAGGGGCGGGTGAAGGTTGAAGGCGGGTTCAAGTGAACCGGCTTCCCTTATCTCTTTTCTTTTCTTTTCTTGGGTCCGGTTCGGGCGATTTTTTTTCAGGTTCATTTAATACCAGATGGGCACGCGGGTTGGGCCGGGTCTTGGGCTCGGATCCTCTTCCGGGTCTGGGCTTCTTCTATTGGGTTGAGGGTTGTTTTTTTAAAGCTGTGTTTTATATGTGGGATCCCGACATATATATATGTTATATTTGTTTTTGTTATTTCCGATTTTAGAAAAATATATATGTATATGTTTATATGTTCTGTGATTATTAATTTATATATTTTAAAGGATTTTAAAAGTAATTTCAATTGAGATAAGTTATTACATTATGTTTATAAGGGTGATTTTAAGATATGGATTTTAAAGAAAGTTATGCCGGAATTATTTTAAATGGTATGATTTTATAAATTGGTTAAGGATTTAAATTGTTATATGTTGATTATTTGATATGTTATATCCTTATTTGAATATTATTATTATTTTGGGATTTGGTTATAATTTATAAATTCTGGAAATTAATCGTTATATATTGTTCATTTGTTTTAAAATCGTGTTAATTGGATTATTTATATATGATGCGTTTTATGAGGATTTAAATATGTGAGTTAGGAATTTTTAAGTGAATGGGTGGTTTTGATTTATAAATACGATTTGGGAACATAGGATTATTTCTTTATGATTTAATATTGGAATTTATTTATATAATGTTTTTGAAATAAGAAACATGCCGGAATGATTTCTATAATATGATTTTGGGGAAATTGGTTTTAAGGCCTTAGTGTTTAATGTCGGGATTTGGATATGCGATTTTAAAAGAATTGTTTGATTTTCTAAGTTGAGTTCTTTGAGAGAATTGTTTTGGAAATGAGATGACGAGATGAGATGAAGATGAAATGATATATGAATTGTGATGAGATAAGATGGAATAATCTGAAATGAGATATGAGAAGTATGTATGATAGTTAGGGGCGCCTTGTGTGAAGTAGATAGACTTATGCATTTGTATGTTATTAGGTGATTGTGATATGTTGGACATTGCTTGCTATTGGTGACTCATTACTTGGATTCTGCTTCTGCCTTGTTCTCTGCTGTTCGGCTTATTCAAGTAAGTTCCTTTATGGGCTTACTCAGATTCGAAAGAGATTACCTGCTTGTGAATATATGACATACTAGGTGTTGCATAAGCATTAAAGCATGTCATGTAGTATCATGCTAGGATTGCACTTGTGATTGAGCATTCTATTTCTTTATGCGTATGTAAACCGAACGACCGTTATCTGTTATAGTCCTAGAGTCTTTGTTAGGGTCATAGGGTAGCCCAGCCCCATCGGGTGCCCTGAGTCTATCGAGTCGATATGAGCATGATATGATAGCCCAGCACCATCGGGCAAGAGATGAGATGATATGATATGATAGCCCAGCACCATCGGGCAAGAGATGCGAAGATATGATATGATAGCCCACCACCATCACGCAAGAGATGAGATGATATGATATGATATGATGATCATGTTAGTGTGATTTAATTTCTGCATTTGCATAATCTTTATATTAGCGTATGTGTATGTTTGCTTGCGGGACATGGTGTGTTGGGGCCTCGGTCAGATCCCGCTTGCACCAATTGTTTTTAGGTATGATTGCTCCCTATCTCTATGGTGTGGGAAAAACCCTCGGGCGATCTCAAGAATCTGTCTAACCCCGCTAAATTGGCTATACAACTTTAGAATATATGTTTTAGTTTTGACCCGGCTCTGCCGCGGCTTCTGTATCTAAACCGTACTTCCGCTTTACTTTCGTTTAAATTGAATTTCTGTGACTTCGATTGATTGGGGTTCGAAATCCCCGCTTTGAATACTGATTGATCTTTAGAGGTTTGAAACCTCGACCCGTACCTGAATTGCAACATCCGAACGAAGGTATCCGACCTTCGAAACGTAACTCGGGTATTTATATCCGGGCCGTTACAAACTTGGTATCAGAGCGAGGTTGTGCAATTCGGGTACGCATGGGTCGAGTGTATGTTTTGGGAAACCGCCCATGGATTTTGGAAGATTTGAAAGCGTTTTAAAGGGGCAAAATGAACTTAATATGCTTAACTCAATTGGACTAAATATGAACTTGGCTTATGATAAAAGAGGAGAACCAACTAATAAGGGATCGAGAGGGTAGAAAAGGTGCTAGACCATCCCTATTGGATGTAGTCGGGAATGGGTAGGCGAAATACTAGCTTGTTCTTTACAGATGGGTCGGGAAGACTCCAAGGAGATCGTTATAATTGTCATTGACTAAGTCTATGTTGAGTGCTTGATATGCTAAAGATTGATTGGTATGTCCTAACTATTTGATGAATATTGAATGATTTGTGCGAACGGGATAGCGGGAGTACCCTTCTTCTTCTTATATGGTTAAGCTCAGCTTTTGTGTGAGACATCCCCTTCCACTATGTTAACCCCTTGACGGTTCTATTGAGTCTTTCTCCCGAATGTTAGTGTCTTCCACGGGGAATTGGGTTGGTAAACACATTGTGTCGGGAATCATGATTGAATATGAGGGTTGTCCGAGAGAGTATTGGAAGACGGTCCACGATGTAATTCCGAGTTAGAGAATGAGATGTTTACAGGGCTATCCTTATCAATTCTTATGACGATCCATCCATGTCTTCTTGTCACGGAAAGTCGTATCCGAGTCCCACGGGAAAGATGAGTGATGAGTCAGTTAGGAAGAGTCAGTGGTTGCCCTTATGGATCTCTATCGGGTTATCTTGATTGCTCTGTCCATGATTGGGTGATACTATGTGATACTACTCCTTGACCTGCAGATTGATCCTTAGTGTGAAATTGTGCCTATGTGCCTTGATGTTCATGATGAACATTGCATGGGTTCGAGCTACATTTGTTATATTTATATCATCCCGACATGATCTACTTAGTATGTTGCTTTGCCATACTAGGGCAAAAATATATATGTCATATGCTAAGGAGTTGTATAATTGATGTCCTCCCTGTGAATAGGTTCATGATAGTGTGATCGTCCAGTTCTAGTATCATAATAGAGTGAGTCCTTTAGTTGATGGATACGTGTTATAATTTGATGTTCACATGCCTTATATGCTACGTAATTCTCAGAACCTGTTATGATGATGATCCTTAATGTAAATTCATGGTTGTATGACATCCTGTATCCATGTGATAGCATGCATTTAGGTAGGCATATTAGGTTGGATTTAGCATGATTTAGATTTATATAATGCATAGATTAAGCTAGATTTGCATTTATACTTATGTTGTTGGTAGAGTCGGAATCTACACGCGTTTATGGATTATTTCAGGTATATGTGGATCCGACGAGGAATGAGGAAGCTCATGGATGAAGGAAGAGTGAAGAGGAGGTGGAAAAGTGAAGAGCACGGGAGCGAAGTCGAAGTTAGAGAGCCTAAGTGAAGAACAAGTCCGTAGAAGTTGTCGTCAGACATGCTGAATTTGTTTTGCACTTTCTGGAGGCGTCGGTGGTCCGATTGACTATTATAAGCATGCGTTGGAAAGCTCTTTCCGAGATCTACAACTTTCGTGTTGACATCGAGACCAAATTCGAAGAGGAAAAATCGCTGTAAACAGTAAAAGCCGCCCCGCGGCCCGAAGCTCTGACGAAGGATTTCGCAATCGCCTGGCTGCCCCGCGGCCTGGGTTGGCTGCCCCGCGGCCTCTGCAGAAACGCCGAATCTGCTGAGTGGACTTTTTATCCACTTAATTAGGTTTTTAGAATTATTATTTGGCCGACTCTTTGGAGGCTTTATAAGGACGTTTTAGGGTTTTATTTGAGGGATCTAATTCCTTAGTTTATACACTTGGAGATTATCAATTGAGAGAACCCTAGAGGGGAGCCTCCATGGCCATGGAGTGCTAAACTCTTCCGTTTCATCTATGGATTGAAGCTTTGGTTTGATAAAGTTGTGAGATTTCTATTCTTGTTCTATTCCTATTGATTCGTATTGATTCTTTTGCGAATATTGTTGATTTCTTCTAGTCCGTACAACTAGTTGAGATTATTGCTAGGATTTTGTAGATTCCTCGTAGCAAACCTTAATCCATAGTAGCAATCATGCCTTTTTAGGACTCGTAGGACTAAATTGGTGTGTAGAGAATCAATTATATGTTAAATGCTGACTCGTAGCTTGGTGTTGCATGTATCCTGGTTAATCCTTAATCTTAATGCTACTATTAGGTTAAATCTTGACCGTGTTAGGGTTATCTAATTAGTAAGGGTTATTAGGACTCGTAGGACTAGTAATTTACACAAGATCAGGACAGGAACAATAATAGGATGAAAAGAGAACTTGAAGAAGAATCAATGATCAATCAACCAAACTAAAGTGGATATTTGTAGATGAAACTATTTTCTCATTGTTATCTCTACTAACTTGTCTATAGTTTCTTTTCTTATATTCAATCACCAAAATCCCTCTTTTCTACTAATTGGTAAATATACATTGCTTAGAAATACTTGATTCTCTGTGGGATCGACCTCTTACTTGCTTACTATACTAGTTTGTAGGTTTGAGTTATACTTTGATAGGAACAACGACAGTTTCCTCCTGTCACCATGCTAGTCACATTACTTAGGTCTCGTGTTCTGTCATGGTTAGATGTCATTATAGCATGTCTACTTGACCTATCGTATTGATCTTGCTGATGATTGATTGAGAGCATGAACCACATGATATGAGTCTATATGATTATTGCTTCTCTTGGATTAGGTCCATGATAGTGTGATCAATTCTTCTTTGTATGAATGCCCGTAAGATATTCCCCTTAGCATGCTCGCCGATGACGCCTTGATGCCTATCGTTCCTTCTGTGACAATAACCTATAGCACGCCCATCTATTTTGTAGTTGTCAGATTAACTATTGTGGATTACTTTGCATATGATGGTGTTGTGTGTTCCTTACATTGAATGGGGAATATGGGGCATAATTGAGTCTTGAGAATGCATGTTTCATCCTAGTATGTGCTGATTCGAACTCATGTCCCCATATTATCGTCATATTGCCCGTTACTTAGACTTGCTTTATACATCGTTATGTTCCTCTCATGTTACTATATCATTGGAATAGTATTGATTGAATTCTTGCATATTGTCATGTTAATCAACTAAATACATGTATGTATCATATGTCATGCTGAGCCATTAGTATCATGCAGGACCCTTGGTTGTGACTTGTGTGAATTTATACCTTACCTACATTATTGTCGATTCTCTCGTGAACTAGGTCCTTGATAGTGTGGTTCTCCCTCTTTCTAACCTCGTAAATGTTTTACTATCCGATTAGATTGATGTTAAATTCGATGATCGACTTGCTTTCCGTGAGGGTTGATCCTAGCATGCTTACATGTTATCGCCCGACGCTATTTCTCTATTACTCTATGATATCCTCTCGTGCTTGCATGAACGTATGACTTGACACCTCGCATGATCACACACCACCCTATATCCTGATTTTGCATATGCATGATGCATGAATATCATAATAAATCTGGTTGAATAACTTTAGTTGTACTCTTGTTCGATGTGTGCTATTAGTATCATGTAAGACTTATGATTTCCAATATGACCCGCTAAATGATCACGTGTTGTACTTGTTCTATGATGTGACGACTATTGTACCATATATGTACTCTATGATGGTTCATTCTTAGCATGATTATAATCTAGCACCCATGATGTCCTTCTTGTTACTTTTGATGATACCTCATGTTTCGTGAATATTATGTTGAACTCCTCTTAATGACTCTTGACTATGCTTGTATCACATTATGTATCGCTAGTATCATGTAGGACCCATGCTTTCTAAATGTATCTCGTCATATAATTATGTGCCATGCTTGACCTAATATATGATCATTGTGTCAGATGAGATAGTTACTATGTTGCCCTTATATGATCTCGTATGACGCTTCACCTGTTTGTTATGACATACCTTGCCATGATATATTTGGACTCATTTGTTGATGTGTATACCATCTTACATTGTTCGTATACATGATGCTCGTTATCTTCACTAAATTTCGCATGACTTCAAATCATACATGACCATTATTGACTCCGCATAACTTGCCTAGGTTGCTAGACATATCTACATCCATGGAATAATAGGCTACTAGCTTGTTTCACGTGCATCAGTGTAGGACTCGATCGGGTCTTTGGAATGAATATGTATGTCGTTGTTCTTTAACATAGGTACATGTTAGTGTGTATTAGTGTGATTGATATGCTCCATGATGATTTTGTGCTTGTTTGCCACAATTGTAACCTAATGGACTTCCATAAAGGCACCGTTACTATTCTCGGGTTGGAGTCTTGTCTCTAGTCGTGTTATCTTTGGCTTGGTCCATTTTGGTCTCCGAAAGAAACGTTGGGTTGTCCGCTCTTATCACTCCCCTATCTCCGCTAACTTAGACTCCTACGCGATACCTTGGATGAGCGACCGCATGGAAAAGGGAACGGGAAGTGGAATAGCGATAGAGCAGCGCAGCGGAAGCGTGGGCCCATAACCCACGAGCCTCAGGATCGACAATGTCGACGGAACAAGCTCTCTTCGAGGATTGCAATTATTGAGTACGATATGACTTGCAGGTGAGAGCGCCCTCCATTCGAATTGCTAACCCTTTCTGAACTTGTTGATGGTGTTATTGCACTGACTTGATGTGGAAAACTGCGTGTTGATGTGATGACTTGGTAATGATTTTTGCCTGACTATCCGTTGTCTATGATGATATATATGATTCGATGCCTTACAATCCTAATGTGCCATGATGACTTGATGTGATGTTGCTCTGAGATGTCAAGCATGACCTAAATTCCTTGCCTATAATGTGAACTGCAAATGCCGAGAATCTGAACTGTTTATTAGCTAAGATTATGATGAAACTTGCTAGCTTGATTTGATTAGGTTCATATATGATGTTTGCAATACTTGTTGAGCATGACGGTAAACTGAGACTTTTGATACATGTTGCAATGTTTAATGATGAACTAATGATGTTGTTATAAATGCTAGTTGATATGATGTGATTATTATGTGTAATAATGTCCATGATTGCTTCTTCTTCGAACTTGTGGGTGAGTTTTCTTGAAAAATGGTCGGAGGCTGGTGAGGGGGTTTGAGCAGTTGGAATGATTGAGGGTAGTATGAGGTAAGTTGCAGGAGAGGGGTGTTGACTTAAGTAGGAGCGGGTGAGTTTTGAGAACTATAAGAGGCGATGCTTAGTGGTTCTGATGAGCTTCTAGGTGAAGCTCGGGTGTGAAAAACAGGGATAAGGGTTGGATTCTTAGAGGTGGATTGCTAGTGAGGGTGCTTGGTGAAATGAGGGGTGAGACTGGAGTGCCAAAATGAGTTGGGGTTTCTTTGGGGATTGTATCCGAGTGGGTGAGTCTAGATGAGGATTGGTCTTGGCTTGAGTGTGGGAGACGAGCGAGCGGGGTTTGCGTTTCATTTTGACTGGTAGTGATGTGAGGATTTTCTTGATTTCGTGATTTGCTAATATGTACTGGCATGATGTTAGATAGCGACCATGATAAACCTGATATGGCCTGATATTACATGTTGATATGCAATATTTGAAATCTAGTTGACAGTGGCAAGTGTTATCACGATATAATGACACATTGCTATCCTACTATGTTGCTCTAGAAGCATGTTGTGATGTGTTGTATGAATCATGAAATAATGATATGTTGCTATGTGAGAGCATGATGTTATATTATGATCAGGAGATGTTAAATGATGAATATTGAATTGGATCGTGAATATGACTTATATATATATATATATATGATATAATGGTGCGTGATTGCTAATTGATCATTATATGGCATTGTATGAGTTGAGATGATGTTTGTGAGTATGCTGACGTTTTGGTGATTGATATATTGATTGACCTTCCCCTCTGCTAAATCTTAATAGCCTGACCTTGTTGTGTTGATGTGTTGACAATGGGTTTTGGTTCGTTGGTTCTATGATGAGTGATACTTTATGACTTCTGGTGTGATGTTGAGACGTTGTTATGATTTTGTTATGTGGTTGAGATGCATATTATGACCTTTAGTATGATATGGAGATGTTGATGTGACCTTGTGTCACTACGTTGGTACATGTTGAGACTTGCCGTATGATGTGTTGATTAGAGACGTGTTGATTGGAGATGGGTTGGTTATACAGTTGTGCATTTCTTATGGCTTATGCATCTTGCTTGAATTGAGACTGATAGATTGATTCGATTCTGGAAACTAGGAAGAGAATATGGGATTAGCCCTTAGAGGTGGATGATTCCACCTCCTACCTTCTGAATTTGATTGATTGGTTTGCGAGAAGCTGATTTGGTTTTTGGGAGATTTTGACGAAATCTTGATTTGAAAGGAATTGACTTGTTTTGGTGTAAAGTTGCTTGATTAAACATCGGATTTGAAGATTTTGAGCGGTTTTAAGCGTTTCAATGATTTGGATGACAATCTTTCCATTTACAAAACGCTTTGAGGATTTATGAACTGGATTTACATTATAGACGTCTCATGAAGTGGATACAAGCATTTTATAGGGGCGCTTATAGATTGCTTGCTAAGACCTAGTCGGGACGCTATAATACTTTTAGAGTTGTGGTACTTCCGAAAAGTCGAAGCGAGGATGTGATAAGGGCGCTTATTACACACTTGACAAGACCAATTGGAGATGTCATGACCGTGACTAGGATGTGACAAGACCAATTGGAGATGTCATGACCGTGACTAGGATGTTGTGAGAATCCCGGAAGACGCAACCGAGACGATTACAAGATCCTTGGACATGGTCCTCGGACTCACCGATTTCAAACTCCTTCCCGTTGCTTTAAAATGATCTTAGTCTCGGAGACGAGACTTGTTTTTAGAGGTGGATAAATGTAAAGACTGAATATAATTTATATATAATATATTTAATTATTGTAATTAAATATGTTATTATTCATTGCAATTTGTAAAAGCGGAGAAAAAGTCGTCCTCGAGCACGAGTTCAATTTTAAACTCCTTCCGGCATCATTTAAATTTTGGATTTTGACGGGATTTAATTTTCGCTTTCGAGTTCCGTGTATTAATAAAATTAATTTAAGTTCCGAGATGATTTAAAATTTGATTTGAATTGTCGAGTGTCAGAAATTCGTTTAAGGGAGCGGAATTGGGATCGAGTGTCGGGATTTCATATTCGTGTTGTGGGGCCCACTCCTCCCTATTTTCTTTTCCTCTTCTCTCTCTCTCTCTCTCTCTCTCTCTCTCTCTCTCCCGGTTTTCCTGTTGCATTAGGCTGGTCCCCTGCCTCACCTCCTCCCTCCCTTGTCTTCTTCCCTCACCCAGCTCACACTTACCCTGCATATCCCAATCCCTCCTCACTCTCTCTCCCCCTTTCCTGTTGTTGTAGCCACAATTCAGAAGCTGCCCAACCTTCTCCCTCCCTCTTCCTTGTCTTCTTCCCTCCTGTACACACCCTGCCTCCTCTCTCACCCTCCCTCTTTCGGTTCTGTGAACCACAACAACACAGCTCACACCCAAACACTCCCTCCTTTCCTCCACAAGCCGTCGCCGTAGCCTACCAGCAGAAGCAAGTCAAGAGCTTCCCCTTTCCCTTCCTGTTTTCGAAGCCACAAAGGGGGCGTGCACCTCCTTGCCTCCGCCTTCGAGCCAACAGTAGGAGCCCAGCATCAGTTCGAGCCCTCTACCCCCCCTCCAACGTCCGAAGACGAAGCAGGAGCGTACTCCAGGGCCACCGTCGGAGCAGCTAGACACCCTCTTCCCTCCCCTGTCTTGAATCCAAATAGGTAACCTTCGATTTGTTTCGTTCTTGGCATAAATCAGAGTAAAGGCGTACCTTTATATCCTTTCCCATCGTCATGGGCCCAGAATCCCTTGAATCCGTCGTCGTTGAAACCGGAGCCGCCCTCGGAGTCGGAGATTCGCGCTATCGGTACTCTCTTTCTTTTTTCTCCTTCCTTGCACGCGGTTAGTTCTCTTTGTGTGGGTCTTGGTCGGGGAAACTTTCCGGTCGTCTGGGTTTGAGTCGGGATGGGAACGAAGTCCGACGAGGGTGCCTTCCCTCTTCTTTTCCTCCGACTCTTTTCCGTTGTGAACAGAGGGGCGGGTGAAGGTTGAAGGCGGGTTCAAGTGAACCGGCTTCCCTTATTTCTTTTCTTTTCTTTTCTTTTCTTGGGTCCGGTTCGGGCGATTTTTTTTCCGGTTCAATTAATACCAGATGGGCACGCGGGTTGGGCCGGGTCTTGGGCTCGGATCCTCTTCCGGGTCTGGGCTTCTTCTATTGGGTTGAGGTTTGCTTTTTTAAAGCTGTGTTTTATATGTGGGATCCGGACATATATATATGTTATATTTGTTTTTGTTATTTTCGATTTTAGAAAAATATATATGTATATGTTTATATGTTCTGTGATTATTAATTTATATATTTTAAAGGATTTTAAAAGTAATTTCAATTGAGATAAGTTATTATATTATGTTTATAAGGTGATTTTAATAAATGGATTTTAAAGAAAGTTATGCCGGAATTATTTTAAATGGTATTTATTTTATAAATTTGTTAAGGATTTAAATTGTTATATGTTGATTATATGATATGTTATATCCTTATTTGAATATTATTATTATTTTGGGATTTGGTTATAATTTATAAATTCTGGAAATTAATCGTTATATATTGTCCATTTGTTTTAAAATCGTGTTAATTGGATTATTTATATATGATGCATTTTATGAGGATTTAAATATGTGAGTTAGGAATTTTTAAGTGAATGGGTGGTTTTGATTTATAAATACCATTTGGGAACATAGGATTATTTCTTGATGATTTAATATTGTAATTTATTTATATAATGTTTTTGAAATAAGAAACATGCCGGAATGATTTCTATAATATGATTTTGGGGAAATTGGTTTTAAGGCCTAAGTGTTTAATGTCGGGATTTGGATATGCGATTTTAAAAGAATTATTTGATTTTCTAAGTTGAGTTCTTTGAGAGAATTGTTTTGGAAATGAGATGACGAGATGAGATGAACATGAAATGATATATGAATTGTGATGAGATAAGATGGAATAATCTGAAATGAGATATGAGAAGTATGTATGATAGTTAGGGGCGCCCTGTGTGAAGTAGATAGACTTATGTATTTGTATGTTATTAGGTGATTGTGATATGTTAGACATTGCTTGCTATTGGTGACTCATTACTTGGATTCTGCTTCTGCCTTGTTCTCTGCTGTTCGGCTTATTCTGGTAAGTTCCTTTACGGGCTTTCTCAGATTCGAAAGAGATTACCTGCTTGTGAATATATGACATACTAGGTGTTTCATAAGCATTAAAGCATGCCATGTAGTGTCATGCTAGGATTGCACTTGTGATTGAGCATTCTATTTCTTTATGCGTATGTAAACAGAACGGCCGTTATCTGTGATAGTCCTAGAGTCTTTGTTAGGGTCATAGGGTAGCGCAGCCCCATCGGGTGCCCTGAGTCTATCGAGTCGATATGAGCATGATATGATAGCCCACCACCATCGGGCAAGAGATGAGATGATATGATATGATAGCCCAACACCATCGGGCAAGAGATGAGATGATATGATATGATATGATGATGCCGTGGTGAGTGCACCACCACGAGGATATTGCTATGCTATAGCACCGAACTGGCCAGTCTCTGCACTAACGGGAAGGGGTGTAGAGGTAGGAGAGGGATATGCCACTTGGCATTCTTTGGGCGCCTTTACAGTTCTTTTTCGCATATTATAAATTAGGATCATGTTAGTGTGATTTAATTTCCGCATTTGTATCATCTTTATATTAGCGTATGTGTATGTTTGCTTGCGGGACAGGGTGTGTTGGGGCCTCGTTCTGATCCCGCTGGCACCAATTGTTTTTAGGTATGATTGCTCCTTGTCTCTATGGCGTGGGAAAAACCCCCGGGCGATCTCAAGAATATGTCTAACCCCGCTAAATTGGCTATACAACTTTAGAATATATGTTTTAGTTTTGACCCGGCTCTGTCGTGGCTTCTGTATCTAAACCGTACTTCCGCTTTACTTTCGTTTTGAATTGAATTTCTGTGACTTCGATTGATTGGGTTCGAAATCCCCGCTTTGAATACTGATTGATCTTTAGAGGTTTGAAACCTCGACCCGTACCTGAATCGCAACATCCGAACGAAGGTATCCGACCTTCGAAACGTAACCCGGGTATTTATATCCGGGCCGTTACAAGAAATTATTAAAAAAAAATCATCCACAAATTTGGTTTTCTTGAAAGAAATATCCACAACCCTTTTACATGAAAAAAAAAGAGAAATTATTAAATGACCACTTTATTTATCAGAGCGAACCACATTAAAAAAGTATGTTTGCTAACAAAATATTTATGAATAGAGTGACAATTTAATATTTCTTTATCATTTGTAACACAAAAACAGGTTGTAACTGGTTCTTTTTTTTGAAAAGGTAAGAATTCAATGGTCAGACAGACCTGACTTCTCGAGTGGCCGACAAAGTCGGCAGACGGAAAACCGTCAAACATACAACATAAAATAAGAAGGTGCAATACAAACAATGACAAGCAACAAACCTAAACGAACAACCGAACCTAATCAAAATAAGTTGGGGACAACGTAGAATACAACCCGACGCCAAGCGCCACCAAGCGATGACACCGCTGGCCAGCGGTAAATCAGGAGTCATGTGGGCAGTGAAGACGATCCTCCTAGGAAATTTTTGAAAGACGAAGTCGCCTCAATTCACACTGCCTCGACCCCAGCCAGACCCGACACCGGACACCAAAACCCCAACTAAGAGAAGGAACGAAAAGAACACCTAGAGAAGCCGCCGAGAAACACCCTTGTAAAAACGCATCTGAAAGCCCTTTCGGTATTTTATCGAGCCCTTTCGGGATTTTCATCAAGCCCTTTCGGGGTTTGGTTTAACCCTTTTGGGTCGATTTCTAATATATATATATAACACATTTTTTAATAATTAATTAGTAGGCAAAGTTTGGCGTGCAAGGACCTGGTTTAGGCTTGCACGCCAAAGACAAGGCAAATCAGCCATGGAAGGGCCAAACGTACACGCCACGGAAGGGAGAACTGCAACACTCCAATGGAGGCTGGAGCCAGCTGACCGACGGCGACAGGCGAGGGGCAAAGCCATCGCATCAACCGCCAGAAATGGTAGCATCCATGAGGACAAGTGGTGGGTGGTACCGGAACGAAGCAATGTGGCGAAGGGGAAAGGTGGAGGCCACCAGCAAAACACCACAAAGAACACCTTGAATGTGAAGAGAAGGTGGCCGGCTAAGAAGAGAGGACGAGAATCCCCAAGGATCGAAAGCCCCAAATTAATTTAACCAATCGAAGGATACAAAACGTCCACCCAGAGACGAACCCACATGACACCGGAGCAGGGACGAGGGAGAACAACAGTGGAGGGGCGAAGGAGATAAACAAGCTAGAGGGCCGACGGACAACAACATCGTCGCCGAGCACCAGAAAACACCTACTCACGGGCAGAAACCAGCCAAAAGGACGAGGGAGGCAAGGAATTTGTTGACAAATTGGGATGAGAAGAGTAGATAAACAAAATTGGGTGGGAAAATAATGGGGATAAGATCAAGATATTTCACCATTGTTGTTTAGACATCCATTGAAAGGGTTTTTGCTCAAAGAGGAGTTGAAAGAGAGCTCTCCAGTAGGGTTATTGTAGATGGTTCTTATAAAGTTAAACAAATTTATGAGCTATTTTATGTAATTTCCTAATTTATGAGTGGTTGTGTGAAAAGTGCAACCGAAATTAATGGTGGCAATCGGGCGAGTCAGGTCGGATTCGGGTCGAGTTATTCGCTTTCGGGTCAAATCGAACTTGGGTTGATATCAGGTGTTATGGCAATCAGGTTTTCGGTTGCAATTTGATCAAGCTTCGGATTTTGGACAAATCGGGTTTTGTTCAAACCGGGCTTCAGTCCAATCGGGTTTCGGTTGAACTGAGCTTCGGTCAAACTGGGCTTCGGCCGAATCGGGTTTCGGTTGAAATGGTTTTTTGGTCAAATGGAGTTTTAGTTGAACAGATTTTCACTTAAATTGACTTTCTTTTTTTGGTTGAACTTGATTTCGTTTGAATCGAGTTTCCGTCAAATTGAGGTTTACTTGAATCAAGTTTCTATTAAATCCACCATATGACTCAAATTGGATAAATGAAATAAATTTTAGTTAAACCATACTATTATTTTATTGAAATTTCAATTTGTTTCAAATTTTGTGTTATAAGTTGTAACTCATCATTAGTCGTTATGTTTTAGATTTTTAGTCATATTTATAATAATGATTTATATATGAGATATTTATGTCTATTCAAAAGCTATTTCTTATCAATTTGATCTTAATCTATATATATAGTATAATGTGTATTTGCACTATATAGTAGTATTATGAATTTATAACGTGTTATAGAATATATTTTAAAGTTGGTTTATATAAGTAGTCTTTTCTTGATTAAAAATAAAATATTAGTACACCACTTAAACGAAACAAGATTTCTACCTTCTGAATGAGAATTATCAAATGTTACTCCGTATGATATTGGTCCAAAGTAAGATTTCTCCAAACTTCATATTATCTAAATTGATAATTAAGATTCAATACCTATAGTATAGTTTGAATGGTTAGTTGAAAATTATTATTGCTAAAGAATGGATTCCTAGATAAATAGAAAAGAAAAATTCCACTAAAATAGTTTTAACTTATATTTTCCATTATATTGTTCTAGAAAGAACATATACAAATCTACTGTTAATATGATTAAAAATAAAATATTAGTACACCACTTAAACGAAACAAGATTTATGCCATCTAAATGAGAATTATCAAATGTTATGATATTGGTCCAAAGTAAGATTTATCCAAACTTCATATTATGTAATATGATAACTAAGATTTAATAACTATAGTAGATTTTGAATGGTTAGATGAAAATTATTATTGCTAAAGAATGAATTCCTAGATAAATAGAAAAGAAAATTCCACTAAAATAGTTTTAACTTATATTTTCCATTATATCATTCTAGAAAGAACACTTACAAATCTATGTTAATATGATTAAAAATAAAATATTATATTAGTACACTACTTAAATGAAACAAGATTTCTGCCACATATTGGTCCAAAGTAAGATTTATCCAAACCTCATATTATCTAATTTCATAACTAAGATTCAATAACTATAGTATATTTTGAATGGTTAGTTAAAAATTATTATTGTTAAAGAAAGAATTCCTAGATAAATCGAAAAGAAAAATTCCACTAAAATAGTTTTAACTTGTATTTTTCATTATATCATTCTAGAAAGAACACTTACAAATCTATTGTTAACATGATTAAAAATAAATATTAGTACACTGCTTAAGCAAAACAAGATTTATGCCATATAAATGAGAATTATCAAATGTTATGATATAGGTCCAAAATAAAATTTATCCAAACTTCATATTATCTAATTTGATAACTAAGATTCAATAACTATAGTATATTTTGAATGGTTTGTTGAAAATTATTATTGCTAAAGAATGAATTCCTAGATACATAGAAAAGAAAAATTCCACTAAAATAGTTTTAACTTATGTTTTTCATTATATCGTTCTAGAAAGAAAAGAACACTTACAAATCTATTGTTAAAAAATATATTTCTTCATCGACCATATAATATATATTCTATAACAACTAAAAAGGTTAAATATTTTTTTAAATATATAAGTTTAGAAAGGAATACAAACAAAATAGAAAAATATACCACCTCAGTAAGAGAATTAATAGAAAAAAGATGGAATAAATTTAAAATTATTTATAACTGTAACTATGTCCTAGTGAGATATTTTTGGCCTTATAGAGAATGTTCTTCTTATATATTTATCTCCATATTTGATGTGTGATTTACTTTCCTTATGTGATTACCTCTTGACATTGATGTGGTTATCTATTTCTTGAGACCGATTATGAGATAGTGGTTCATTGCTTATTGAAATTAGATGATGGACTTACATTTTTCTTAGCCCTATTTTATCTATTCATTTACCTACCTTGCATGTTAACTTTGCTTGAAGCCCTTTGAGCCATGGCCTATTGGTGGGATGAAATGTCGTGGGTTTCACCTCGCCAAAAGAATAATAATAACCCAAACAAACTAACTAAACAGGATAGTGAGTAAGTAAGGGGTCGAACCCATAGAGAATCAAGTACTCCTATGCAATGTGTATATATTAATATGAAGATAACGATAAGATATGAATATGAATAGAGATAGACAATGAAAATAAACGAAGATGAAGATGTTAATAGGAAAAATAGAAGATAAAAGAGAAGAATGTGGTTTCGCATACTGTAACGCCCCAAATATAAATATTTGAGTTACGTTTCGAAGGTTGGATACCTTCGTTTGGATCTTTCAATCCAACTACGGGTTGAGGTTTCAAACCTCAAAAAGTTAGTTTTGAAAGAGGGGATTTCGAACCCCAAAATACACGAAGGGCCGTTGGGCACCCCGAACCTGTCCTAGTTGACTAAGTCGCTCAAAATAGTTGGGATTCAAAACAGTACAAGTATAGAAATATGAGTATACGAGTATAGAAAACATCCAAGTTTATAAGTCGGAAAGTAGTCTCTCGATCCACAATCACCCAAAAAGGTACCCCGCCATAGAAGAGCAAGCATCAACCTATAAACATACCTAAAAAAATATCGGTGGACATGAGATCAGATTGAGGTCCGCACTTGGCTAGTCCCCATAAATAGCACACATATACACTAGACCTAATATCATGCTTCTAATCTAGGACAATATTTAACACTCAAGTATGCTGATAGTTTATATATGCAGAAAGCAGTAAATGGGCCCACACAGAATGCCAAGTGACACGTCCCTCTAGGATCCTAAGGAATCCTATAACAACTCACTTTGAAAGGAGCTACCTCACCCCACGGTGCAAGCCAACCCCACGTAATGAGCCTACTAACTATGAAGGGGAGACATATGTAAAGACTGAATATATTTTATATATTATATTAGTATATTATTATTCTATTAAAATATAAAATATATTATTTTATCCGGTTTATAAGGTTTGAAGAAAACTCGTCCTCGAACCCAAAATCCGATTTAAAAATCTTTATAAATAATTCCGACATTGTTTTGAATTGAGATTTTGACGGAAACTATTTCCGCTTTCGGGCTCCGAGTTTATGAAATTTAATTTGATTTAAAAATTTTGATTCGATGATATTTTAGTGTCGGGATTGTGGTAGAGAGCGGGTTCGGGATATTTTGTTCGGGTACCTAAAATATCATTTGGGGACCACTCAATTCCTATTTTATATTCCTTTTTCTTCTTCTCTCTCTCTCTCTCATTGCCAGCTAGCAGTACACTCTCCTTGTCTTCTTCTTCATGTGCTGCAGCAAAACAACCCTATACCCAGCAATTGCCCCTTTGTTTACAATCAGAAAACCTTAACCTCTCTCCTCTCCTCATCTGTTCCACTCTAGAAAACCAAGCCGCCATTGCCCCGGAGTTCCAAGTTTCAAACACCACCGGAACTCCCCTGTTGGAGCCCTGTTGCCGCCACCAAATCACCATCGCCGATCCCTGAAACCACCAGCTCTTCCTCCCTTCTCCTCATCGTTCATCGCAGGAAACCCATCAGGAGAAACCCACCTTCATCCTATCTTCCTCCTCCTTGTTCATCTGCTCGGCCCACTTCTCCACCACCTCAGCATCTCACCACCACAGTTACAGTCACCAGCCACCCCAGCCACCGTCGCCGACCACCACTGAAACCGCAGCTCCCCAGCTACCCACCTCTCCTGTTTTGCCGAGAACACCCACACCCCACCACTTCCTCCTCCTTCATCCTTCCACCCCAAGGTTCCAGCAGCAGCAACAAGCACGATTCCACCATCTCCGATGCCCAGGAGTCGCCAGAAGTTGCTCAGGAGCACCTTGGAGCCGCTGACACCGACCTTGACTCTCCTTTCCCCTGTTCTTCGGTTTGAAATGGTAAGAGACCCCGTTTATCGCTCCTTTCTCTCTCTTTCACCTCCAAGTAGCATAAAGGCGCAACTTTAACCTCCTCCCACTCCTCCTAGGTCATCTCCGGCGAGATTCCGTTTCCGACGAGGTGATTTCGAGCGTTTTCGGCGAACCGAACTTGGTGAGCTCCTCCCTCTTCTCCCTCTTCTTTGGTTGCGTTTTATGTTCCCTTTTGTGTCCTTGAGCTCGGGTTGGGGTGGACGGAGCAAGGCCACCGGCGGCAACTCCCTCCTTTCTCTTTCCTCTCTTCCGTTTTCGAGAGTTGTGAGGTTGAAGAGGCTGAACAGTGCTCAGTTTTGGGTTGAAATTAAACATCTGGTTTGGTTTTTGGTTATTGGATCCGAAAATCAAAGGAAGAACTGGGCCTAATTTTTGGATTTTTCTTTGGATCCGGGTGCATTTTCGGGTCCCCCCTTCTTTTCTCTTGGATTCGGACTCCTCTTTTCCTCCTTTTCAATCGGGTTGGGCTTGTTCAGTTTTGGGCTGCTGGGTTTTTGGGTTGGGATGTTAATGGTTTTATATATGTTTGATTATATGGTGTGTTGTATATTTGATCATTTCTAGTTATTAATGTTATTACTATTACTATATGTCATCTCTGATTTTGGGTTGATATATAATTTCTGAAATTATTATATATTATAAAAGTGTTTAAAAGAAGTATTAATTATTTGTTATACATATATATTAGTATTATTTAGTGTTTTGATCTATAGATGTGGATTATTAAAAGGGATTGATTTTGGTAAATTTATTATATTTAAATATTAATTGGAGTGTGTTACTAAATATTATAGATATTATAAATATAAATGGTTTTAAAAGTAATATTATTTGAAGAATGTTGTTATATAAGGTTTTATAAAGGTGATTTTAAGTTGATGATTTTAAAATAAAGTAAGTTATGCGGGAGTTATTTTAGTAGTATAAATTGCAAGTTGATGAAAGATATAATGTTTTATAAATGGGTTTTAGCCAAATAAGATTTGAGGAATCGTTTTGAATATGAGTTGATTTAACTTGAGATTTAAGAGTTTGGAAATATGGTTGGTATGATTTTATCAATGGGTTTGATTGGAAGTAAATGATTTTGGTTGATGTTGATCGTATTGGAAAGGTTTTGGAAAACGGTTTTTACTATCGATTGGTTTTGAGGTTGTGAGAACTTGGGTTTCGTATGTATGAATATCGGTCTGGTGGCTTATGGCAATGGCTTGATGGTAGGTGTGTAATGCTTTTGGATTACTTTGGACTTGCATTTGGGCCCTTGCTTGTGTCATCTTGATGTTCTGCATTTTCAGGTAAGTATCCTACGAGACTTACTCAGTAACCTGGACCTCCTGCCTGATGTGTCATATGACGTGTAGGTGTTGCATATTAAAGCATGCCGTGTAGTATCATGCTAGGATTGCATTGAACTGAGCATGTGGTTACTATGTGTGTTTGAATACAGAACGACCGTTATCAGTGATAGTCCTAGAGTCTTTGCTAGGGTCATAGGGTAGCCCAGCCCCATCGGGTTGCCCTGAGTCAATCGAGTCGATATGAGCATGATATGATAACCCAACACCATCGGGAAAGCGATGATATGATATGATATGATATGATATGATATGATATGATATGATATGATATGATATGATATGATATGATATGATATGATATGATATGATATGATATGATATGATATGATATGATATGATATGATATGATATGATATGATATGATATGATATGATATGATATGATATGATATGATATGATATGATATGATATGATGATGCCGTGGTTTGTGCACCACCACGAGGAAATTGCTATGCTATAGCACCGAACTGGTCAGTCTCTGCACTAACGGGAAGGGGTGCAGAGGTAGGAGAGGGATATGCCACTTGGCATTGTCTTGGGCCCTTTACAGTTTTTCCGCATATTATAACTATCAAAGCATGATTATGTGATTTAAATCTTGTACTGCATTAGTCATCCTTTATTTAGGTATAGGCATGTTATTTGGCCTCAGCGTGGTCAGAGGACCCGCCGGCGATTACCGGGCCTGACTTCGTGGATAGTGTTAGGTACCGCTCTTGTTTACTCCTTGCTTCTGTGACGGGGAATCTCTTGGCGAACTGAAATCGCTGATCCTTTGAGGTTTGAAACCTCGACCCGTACTTGAATTGCAAGACCCGAACGAAGGTAACCAACCTTCAAAACGTAACCCGGGTATTTATATCCGGGCCGTTACAAGGCAAGCAACGACACCTATCTAAGGCCCAAGGCTCTAAGAGTCGTATGGCACTTACTACCAAAAAGTCTACCGCTCATCAAGTGCAAGAAACTTTCTATAATAAGCACCAACTAAGATGACAAGAATAAAGAAAAAGGTCCTATATGGTAACACCTATAACGGTCGTTCTGTTTACATACGCATACAGAATAAGGATGCTCATTCATTTTTGCAAATCCTAGCATGATACTACATGACATGCTTTTATGCTTATGCAACACATAGTATATCATGTACATATAAGCACGAAAGTTGTTCTGTTTAATCTGAGTAAGCTCCGAAGAAACTTACCTGAGAAAGCCGAACAACAAAGATATAGCGAAAAGCATGATCTAAGCAAGTCAAGCACATCACAAATCACCGAATTCCTTAGCTCGGAAAACGCTCGAAATGGCTCCGTTCACCTCGTCGAAAATGGATTCTTGCCAGAGACGACCGCTCAAATCAGAAAACAGAGAAGAGGCGAAAGGAGTCTACAAAGGGGCTCATCGAGTGCGTTGCTGCTGCTCGGAGACGCCGATGAAGGTGATGGAAATGTTGCTGTTGCTACTAGCTGAAGGAGGAGGTGGAAATAGAGTGGGGATGACTTGGCTTGGCTCGGCCTTGCTTCGTTGGTCATCAAAGCTCGGAGGTGCTCCGGACAGAGGAGGAAGGAGAAGATGATGGAGGCGGTGTTGGGTTGGTTATTTGGAGGTAAAACAGGGTCTGAAATGGAAAGGGAAAGGAGAGCAATGAGAGGGGTGGTGTTTGTGACTCACGGCTAAGGGGAGAAAAAAGGAAGGGTGAAAGGAGATAAGGAATAAGAGGGACTTCTGTTTGATTTTTGTCTGTGGTGGTGTGGAATGGAACACAAATCAGATTCTTATGGATCAATTCCTGATATGGCCAAGGGGGCAAAGGTTTTGGTTGTTTTCTAAATAAGGGGGAAATAAAGATGGAGGTGGGTAAAGTGGTGTGTGGGTGTTTTTCCAAAACAAGAAAGGGGGAAGGTGGGTGTGAGCTTCTTGATTTCAAAACATCCAAGGGATCTCAATGGGGCTGATTTTCGGATAGACATGTGTGAAAGAGGACAAGGCTCCTGGTCCTGAAAGCGAAAATTCAAATTCTCGAAAGTTAATTCCCAAAACCCGCTCACTCGACCTCATCTCGACTCGATTCAAAATAAATTTTTAAATTTGAATTAATAACGACATCCGAAAGAAATATTTGCAAGTCTCGGTTTAAGCAAGCGGAATAAAATCCGATATAAAGGGATGCCTGAATTTACTTCGAATGATTTTGAATAAAATAAATCGCTCAAGGACGGAAATTCTGAAAATTTCCCGAATCTCAAAATCTAATCAAATATTTTTAATAAAATAGTGATTTAAAATTTCTGGTCTTTACACATACAATTCGCAACATTGGTTGGTTTACTTGATCCTTGACTCAATCCCTAGTTATTCTAATGCAATGCAATTGATATCAATAGTTATTCCGACTTTGGTTTAAATGATTGATATCCCTTATAGGCTTACCAATCCCTTACACTATATATGACCCTAACTGGATTCTTAATACACGGAACAACATAAAATCCCAAAGGACATGGCAGTTTGGTAGTACCAAATCCTCCTAATCAATTAGAATGCCAAAGGTTTGCAAATACTTCAACGCTAATCTCGAAAGAACTAATATTTAACCAAGTGTCATTACCCTGCATAGCGAATCGGTGCTTTCATGGGACCAATTACCTATTGCTTGCTACTACGGCTTAACTATTCTTACGAATCAATTAAAACCTAGCATAAATGCAAATTATGTCGAGGTAGCTAATCAAGAGAGAATATATGCAATCAACAATATGAGCACAAGGATAATGAAATAGTTGTATGAATAGCATAGAAATCAAGTCTCCCAGTTCAAGCAACCAAGTCTTGAATTATACCAAAACCACAAGAACCCTAAGTGCTCACGTACCTCCAATCTCTCAACTTCAATCCTCTAAAGTGTTCCATGTTTCTAAACTAATGAATTAGATCTGAAATTGAATAATTGGATGAATGAAAACCTACTGTAAATATGTCTAACATAAAGCCTAAAGTCGACGGCTAAATCCTAGAAGACTTAGATAGAGTTTACATAAAGATAAACTTGGGCCACATTACGCAGATCCGGAAAACAGCGAAACCGGCGGGCGCCGATTAAAAACCTGTAACGGCCCAAGTTATAAAACCCGGGTTGAGTTTTGAAGGTTGGATACCTTCGTTCGGATCTTGCAATCCAAGTATGGGTCGAAGGTTTCAAAACAAAGGATTAATGGAAAAGCAGGGATTTCGTACCCTAAATTTCGAGAAGTCCTTTGGGGATTCGGTGTTGGCACACATGTACCTGTCCTATATTCTAAGTTGTGGAAAACATTTCAGTTTCAAAATATGTAATCAATATAATTTTGATACAAGATGCCACTGCGGAGCCGGGTCAAAACAAAAATATGTAAGTACTCAAAATTCCAAAAAATTGTAGAAGTGTCAAGTGTCAAGTCAGCCTCTAGTAATACGACATATGTACTCATCGTCAAACAACACACAAGATGAGTTAAGAGTATGCAGTTATGTACCTGAAAATAAGGACGGGGAAATGAGTCATGTCGAGCCATGCATGGGGGACCTGAAGTCCTCGCTGAGGCGACATAATATGCGCTAATCCTAAATAAAGATGCTCTAATGCAGTGCAGAAATATTTGTAACGGCTCAAATATAAATATTTGGGTTACATTTCGAAGGTTGGATACCTTCGTTCGGATCTTGCAATCTAAGTACGGGTCGAGGTTTCAATCTAATTACAGGTCGAGGTTTCAAAACCCAAAAGTTAGTCGTCGGAAAGGGGATTTCAAACCCCAAAATCGCGAAGGTCGTTGGGTACCCAAAACCTATTCTATTTATCTAAGTCGCTCAAAACCATTTCAAGTTCAAAGCATATAAAAGCGGAAATAAGAGTACAACTTACCACGACATGGCCGGGTCAAAACTAAGTAAATGAGTGTAAAATATCCAAGTATATAAAGTCTGGTGAAAGTGAGCCTCTCGGTCAATAGTGCGCCAAAAGGATAAACCCGCCATGGAGCATAGAGTAATATATGAAATTGCAATCGTACCTAAAAAAAATAATACTGGGCGTGTGATGAGACTGAGGCCCACACACGTGACTAGGTCCCACTATAGGCACATATATACGCTATACCTAAATAAAGATGCTTCTAATGCAGTGTGATAATTAAACACTCAAGGCATGCTGATAGTTTATAATATAGCAGAAATGCAGTAAATGGGCCCACACAGAATGCCAAGCGGCATATCCCCATCTCTCATGAATCCACGCCTTCATCGAGGCGAGACGAGTCCCTTCCTATATCGCAGCTGGAATATGTGCAATAACATCGTCCACACCTATGTCAGGGTCGGAGTGCATATGTATGAATAGAATTGTCCCAACCTACGCCAAGGTTGGGATCCACACCTACTCCGAGGTGGGATGTAAAATATGCTCACACTCTCAAGGACTCAAACAGGACCAATCCGATGGGATCGAACTGTCCTATGACCCTAGCAAAGAATCTAATGACTCACACATTACGACTGTTCTGTTTTCAAACGCATAAAGTAAATAGATGCTCATTCAATTAGTCCAACCTAAATAGGATACTACATGATCATGCTTTTATGCATATATAAACACCTGATATATCATGTGACTACATGCATACGAGAATCAATCTGAGTAAGCTCCCGAAGGAACTTACCTGGCGGTGCAGAACATCAATGTAGCATTAAGACAGTGTAAGGGCACCTAGTAAGCATAATGAACATATAAGTCTACATTCACACACACAAGCATAAACAATCTCATATAAGTTCACATAATCGAAGGCCTCGTCACATACTCCCATATCATCATCACTATTCAACTCATCTCATATTTCATCGCATCATCTCAATATAAGTCGTCAAGTACCATCTCAACTCATCATGCATTACTCATCATCATATCATCTCTCAACATAACTCATCATATCATATTCATATATCATCCATCATGCTTCAACTCATCAATTCGACATAAATCATGCTCTTAAATATCTTAACATTCGAATATCAACCATGCTTGCCACATATTCACATTTTAACATAATATAACATTCTCAACATATCATGATCTTAACATATATTCATATTAAAACATATTATAGCATGCTTTCATAGAACAACATCTCATAATCTCATAATAATCATATAACATCTCATAACTATATCAACATTTCATATTTTAATTCATACTTCATATCATGCTTCATAATCCACATATAACAACTCATCATAATTTAACCATTGTAGCATCATCATAACATGTTTTTCATAATTTACACTCATACAAGTCATCAAGCATTCATCAAGTTAGGTAAGGTAAGTCAATTTCCCTAGATTTTCCAAACTCCTTAAATCTCAAGTCAGATCAAATCGCTATTCATAACAACTTTCTCAAATCATACTTGGCCCAAAATCCATTTATAACACATTACTCTTTAAATCAACTTATTTTATTATTTTATCAAAACAAATTCGGCAAGGTTAGGGTATTTCTGAAAATCCACTTTTCAAGTAATTAAATCAATTTAATTAAAATCCAATTAATATATTTTAAATCCCAATAAATTTTAAAAGCCATTATTTTATAATATATATATATATCCAATTATTTAATAATAGATTGATTGATAATATATTTTAAATGTAAGTCTTAAGTATAGAAAACAATTGTGATGTACATTATTCGTATATGAAATGGAATTATTCGTATATAAAAACGGTATTATTCATTGGCAATGTACATGATGCAATTTCAACACAATTATCTTATGAATAAATATTAAAAAATAGATAAATTGGACTTGTTTCTACGCACTTGGAAAGGAAAAAAACCCTCCATGCATTGTAGCACTTGGGTGGGTTTTAGCATTTTATGCAATTTTTTTTGGTCGAAAATTTTTTTTTGAAGCAAAATCGAAAGCGTTTTATGCATTGTGTGTGTTTTTACTTCCAAAAAAAAACAATTAAGAGAAAAAAAAAAAGAAAGTGAGTGTGTTTCACAACATCACAAAATTATATTTATATTTATTTAATCTTAAAAAAAATTATATACATATTCTAAACACCTATTTTTATATGTTTATAAATTTTATTTTTGAAAAATCATGTTTTGAAATTTTTTATAATTATATTTCATAAAATAATACCTTTTGAATATTTAAAATTTTTGAAAACATGTTTTTTCAAAATGAAAACTTATAAACATATTAAAATGGGGGTTTATAATATGTATGTATTTTTTATAAATTTTTTTAAGATTAAATAAATATGAAAATAATAAAGTGACGTAGGGAGTGTTATATGGAGTGTTGTAGAGGATTTGTATTGGTTTCACAGGTGCAGTGTACGCACTTGGAAGATGGAAAGTGAGTGTGTTTTACTAGTGGGTCCCACTGCAATTAACTAAAAATGCATTAACATGTAGAATTAATATGATCCAATGTATTTTACTCCCTCCATAACAGAATAATTTGCCTTTTGGCCAATTTTAAAAAAAAGCTAAAAATAGAAAGAAGAATAGTTATAATTTTAGCAAATAAATAATGTGGAAAAAAATGGACCAATGAAAAAAAAATAGTATGAGAAGTTAGAGTGTTCATAGATTATCTTGGAAATCAAATATAATTAATGAGATAAATTGATAAAATTAGAAAATTTTGTCATTAATGTTGTTCAAATTAACAAATATTTTGTTATATGAAAAAGTGGCCAAAAGGCCAATTATTTTGTTATGGAGGGGGTACTTGTAACGGCCCGGATATAAATACCCGAGATACGTTTTGAAGGTTGGATACCTTCGTTCGGATGTTGCAATTCAGGTACGGGTCGAGGTTTCAAACCTCTAAAGATCAATATTTAAAGCGGGGATTTCGAACCCCAAAACAATCGTAGTCGCGGAAATTCGTTTGAACGGAAATGCGAAAGCTGAATTAAAGTACAACTTGCCACGGTGGGGCCGGGTCAAATTAAAACATAGTGGGTGATTGCCATTTTATCAAGTTAGAATATTAGCCGGATTCTTCGGTTCGTCAAGAGATTCCCCGTCACAGAAGCAAGGAGCAAACAAGAGCGGTACCTAACACTATCCACGAAGTCAGGCCCGGTAATCGCCTGCGGGTCCTCTGACCGCGCTGAGGCCACATAACATGCCTATACCTAAATAAAGGATGACTAATGCAATACAAGATTTAAATCACATAAGCATGCTTTGAGAGTGATAATATGTGGAAAAACTGTAAAGGGCCCAAGACAATGCCAAGTGCCATATCCCTCTCCTACCTCTACACCCCTTCCCGTTAGTGCAGAGACTGGCCAGTTCGGTGCTATAGCATAGCAATTTCCTCGTGGTGGTGCACAAACCACGACATCATCATATTATATCATATCATCTCATCTCATCGCTTGCCCGGTGGTGCTGGGCTATCATATCATGCTCATATCGACTCGATGGACTCAGGGCAACCCGATGGGGCTGGGCTACCTTATGACCCTAGCAAAGACTCTAGGACTATCACAGATAACGGTCGTTCTATATTTAAACACACATAGTAACCACATGCTCATTTCAATGCAATCCTAACATGATACTACATGGCATGCTTTAATATGCAACACCTACACATCATATGACACATCAGGCAGGAGGTCCAGGTTACTGAGTAAGTCCCATAGGATACTTATCTGAAAATGCAGAACAGCAAGATGACACAAGCAAGGGCCCAAATGCAAGTCCAAAGCAATCCAAAAGTATTACACACCTATCATCAAGCCATTGCCATAAGCTACTGACCGATATTCATACATAAGAAACCCAAGTTCTCACATCCTCAACCAATCGATAGTAAAAACCGTTTTCCAAAACCTTTCCGATACGATCAACATCAACCAAAATCATTTACTTCCAATCAAACCCATTGATAAAATCATACCAACCATATTTTCCAAACTTCCTTCTCAAAACCGACATCATCAAACCAAGACAAAGAATCCCGACATTAAACATTTAAACCTTAAAACAAATCACTCAAAATCACATTATGAAAATAATTCCGGCATCTTGGTTTCCCAAACACAAGTCCTTAAAAGACATTTCTGAAACCTTGAAAACTCCTTTTTAAATAATTTCTCAACCAATACTTAACTAAATAAAATATCACAATTAATTCCTCTTTACAAATCCAAATAATAAATCCAAGCCAATAAATCATTTTACAAATTCCTAAATTCACATATTTAAAGCATCACACAACACATATTCAATAATAACACTTCTCAATTAGTATTACTTTTAAAACCTTTTAAAATATATATTAATATTTTCATAATATATATATATACATATCTAAAAAAAATCAGAAATAACATATAATATAACATATATATATATACAAATAACATAACACATAATATATAATCACATATACAAAATAACAATAACAACCCAAAATACAACCCAACAACCTAAACCCCAACCCATGACCGAGAGTCCGGATCCGAGCCCAGATCCAAAGGCCCACACCCGAAGACCCGACCCATTGCCCTCTAGTGAACCGAAATAAAACCTGAACCGGACCAACTGAAAAAAGAAAAAGAAAAAGGGGAAACCGGTTCAACAGTCGCCCCCTTCCTCTGGCCAGCACGATTCGGCAAACGGAAAGAGGAGGAAGAAAGGGCCCTCGCCAGAGCTCCGTTCTCAACCCGACCCACCCCCGACTGATCGAAACCCCTCCCCGACCACACTCCACACAGAAATAACAAAACGAGTGCAAAGAGAAAGGAGGAGGAATCTCACCTGGGTTTGGAGTTCCTCGCCGGAAAAAGGGCTCGATTCGACTAGATTAGGCTACTCCGGTGTTAGATCCCAGTCGTTATTAGCCTAGGAAGGAGGAGGAGTGATTAAAGGTGTATTTTTATGGGGTTTTGAATAAAAAATGGAAACGGGGGAAAACCGACCTTAAACGGAAAACGGGGGCACGAGAAGAAGGGCGCGGCTTTGTAGCCTTAGTGGCGGCTACAAGACTGCTCCTGGACTCCCCGGGCTCATCTTGGATGTCGGAGAAGCTGCTGTGCTTGGAGGAGGAGAGGCGGCGGTGTCGAAAGTTGCTTCACGAAGGCAGAGGAAAAGATGCTCCTCGGTGGTGGTCGGAAAATGGAAGGAGATGGAGGCGCAGTTGATGGCTGATGGACGGAGGTACTGATCGGAAGACAGAGCAAGGAGATGGTGGTGGTTAATCAAGACGAAGGGAGAAAGAGGGTGAAGTGGTGGTGGTGGCTCGGCGAAACAGGGCCATCAAAGGGAGGAAGTGAAGGTGGTGATGTGGGTGGTTTGGGGAGTCTGAAAAAGGGGTGTAGTTTTGTGTTTGTTGGTGGAATGCCGGTACGAGAGAGAGAGGGTGAGGCAGAGGGGGTTTTGTGGGTTATCTGGTGAATGAAAGAGAGAGAGAGGAGGAGAGGGATTGAGAGATGTAGGGTGTGTGTGAGCTGTGGGTGAGGAAGAGGACAAAGAGAGGGAGGGGACCAGCTTCCCTTTTTACAGAAATCCGAGAGAGGGAGAGAGAGAGAGAGAGAAATAAAAGAAAAGGGGAATGAAAATAAATGAAATTGGTCCCCCACAAAAGAATTCAAATTAGCGGAATAGACTCGAAACCCGCTCGCCCGATCGAATCCCGACTAAATCAGATTTAAATCAAATTTTTAAATCATTATCGGAATTAAATTAATTTATCAAGACTCGCGACTCGAAAGCGGAATCAAATTCCATCAAAATCAAAATTCTAAAACGATGCCGGAGGGATTCCAAAATCGCAACTTGGTGCTCGAGGACGGGTTTTATTCCACTTTTACAAATTGAATTTAATAATAATAATATAATATATAGAATAATAATATAAAATATATTCAGTCTTTACAGTACTAATTTAAGGATCCGGATGTGTTCACAGTTTACATCCTAAGGGGAGTTTACACCGGAGCTAACCCATATATATATATATATATATATATATATATGCGAGATGGGACATAATTTGTGGGATAAGAAATCCTCGTCCCACGTCCCATCCCGCATAATTTTTGCGGGACAGGATGTGATATGTTTTTTTTCCAAATCCCACCGGGATCGAGACGGGCCCGGAATTTGCGAGATTTGTGCCCACCTCTACTCCTCCTTATGTTGAACCCAATCCCACAACTCTCTTGAAAACACAAAACCCCCATTTTTATTCCCCTTGGTTCCCTACCGCTCAGCTCACCTTCAACTCTTGTTTTCTTTACAAAGCCACCACCCGAGGACACCGAGTATCACCTCCAAGAGCCTCCAGCGCCACCAGCAGCTCCATCATCAGAAACCCCCCCTCCCAATCAAGCACCTTGGCCTTTGTTTTGAAGAGCCCCCTTCGAGCCCTTCACTTGCACCTCCTTCGAGAAACATCCGCTTCAAACCCTTCCTCCTTGTTCAGTTTCTAACCACTATCGCCACACCTCAGCAGCACCACCACCTCCCCAGCTCATCGTCGTCGGCCGCCTCCACCGAAGCCAACCGCGAGTGTAACGGCCCAAATATAAATATTCGGGTTACGTTTCAAAGGTTGGATACCTTCGTTCGGATCTTGCAATCCATGTACGGGTCGAGGTTTCAAACCTCAAAAGTTGGTGTTTTGAAGAGGGGATTTCATGCCCCAAATCGAGCGAAGGGCTGTTGGATACCCAGAACCTGTCCTATTTATCTAAGTCGCTCAAAACCGAAATCAATAGAAATCTCGAAATACAACTTGCCACGGCATGGCCGGGTCAAAACCAAGCAACGAGTATAAATTATTCAAGTATGAAAATTCGGTGATAGTCAATCTCTCGGTCATCAGTGCGCCAAATTAGAGATAACCCGCCATGGAAGCATGCAACAAGTAAGGATCATATTCATGAAACTATACCACGAGTTAAGGTCGAGCTACTCATGCAGGCCCTGAAGACCTCGCTGAGGACATATAATATGCTCTAAGCCTATATGAGAATGATATAATGCAATACTGAAATATAAAACAAGCAAGCATGTTGACATGATATATATAATATGCAGAAATACGGTAAATGGCCCAAAGAATGCCCAGTGGCATATCCCTCTCCAACTCCGCCCCCTATTTCATGAGCGGACCTGGCCAGTACGGTACCCATTCCATCATACTTGTATGCACATCATCATCATCTCATCATCATATCATATCATCATCATATCATGCTTATGCCCGGTGGTGCTGGGCTATCTTATCAACATATCATACTCATGCCCGATGGTGCTAGGCTATGTCATCATTATGCTCATATATCGACACTACTGACTCAGGGCAAACCCGATGAGGCTGGGCTACCCTATGACCCTAGCAAAGACTCTAGGACTCACAGATAACGGTCGTTCTATTCTCAAACACACAAAGTAACCGAATGCTCATTCACGAGTGCAATCCTAAGCATGGTACTACATGGCATGCTTTTATAATGCCTACATACTATATGACACATTAGGCATGAGGTTCTAACTTGAGTAAGCCCTGGAGGACTTACCTAGATGTGCAGAACATCATTGTAGAAATAAGACAAATTAAGGCCACCTAGTAATCATCATAATAAACATATAAGTCTATATTCAATCAAACAAGCATACTTAATCTTCACATAAGTTCACATTTTCAAAGGATTCACATCGCATCTTATCCATATCATCATCTCAATTCATCCTTTAACTCATCGTATCATCTCATCGTATCTCATTATCTACCATTGCGCATCTCGCCTCAACATAACATATCTCATATATCATTTTATAATATCTCATCCATCATCATGTAATACTTATATTTCAACACATCATGCTTTATCACCATGCTCATAATCAACTCATATAATAACAACATTATCTCATAAGTAGTTCACATAGTCAAATCTCAAGAATTCTCAACATATTCATGTCATGCTCTTAATTCACAATCATTCATATCTCGACCACATAATTTCACATTATAACATAATATAACATTCTCAACATATCCCGTTTTTAAACATATATTCATTTTAAGACATATCATGCTTTCATTTTCAGCACATATTCATAATCATGCTCATCAGCCTTATAATATAACATCATGTTTTAATATAATACATCATAGTCTCACATCATAATTCCCATACGACACATCATCAAAAACTCATATTTAAGGACATATATCCGTATTTCATCTCATAATTCACATCATAACATGCTCATCAGATCAATATCTCGTCATAGATAATATAGCATATCATAGCAATACTGACACATTATAATTTATATTCACACAAGTCATCAAGTCATTCATCAAGTTATGCAAAGTAAGTCATTTTCCCAAGATTTCCCAAAACCCTTAAATCTCAAGTTAGATCGAATCATTATTTAAAGCAATTTCTCAGATTATACTTAACACAAAATCTATTTACAAAACATTACATTTTAAACCAACTTCCCTTATTATTTTATCAAAACAATCCGACAAGGTTAGATCATTTCCAAACATCCCCTTTATTTAATATTTATATAATACATACAAATCTCCAAAACTCATTTTAAATCTTAACATTAATATTATATATTATATTATATTCCAATTAATTCCACCTTTAAAGCAATTTAATATATATATATAATTTATAGAAAATATTTAATATATCAATAATCAAAATAATAATAATAATTATTATTATTATTATGATTATCAACTAAAAATCACATAATACCACTATATAATATGTTATATAACTTAAATAAAATAAACCCCAAAATTTCAGCCCAAACAAAAGCCCAACTCTCCACCCGGATTAGCCCAAACCCGAGTCCAGAACCCGACCCAAACCCAACCTCCTTTAACAGGTGAACCGGACCAACCAAAAACAAAACAAAACAAAACCAAACCCAACCCGGGTTACTGTTCACCATCCCTTCCTCGCACCCTCAGTTCAAGCAGAAGGATAAAAGTAAATCTAGGAATCGAAAGGGAATGAACCAGGGGAGGAAGAGAGGCTCACCGAGAGCTCGAAGGTTCACCGGAAGAAATGTCCGATTTAGCTCGAATTAGCTCCGTTGGTGGTGGATACGAGCAGCTCATGGCCTAGGAACGAGGAGGAATGAGTAAAGGCCCAGATTTATGGTATTTGAAGTAGAGGTGAGGTGAAACGAAGCATTACCGATCTTGTTGAAGCGAATCAGGGCTCAGAAGAATGGAGATGGTGGCGGTGGTTCCCGGCGCGGTTGGTGGTGCTCTGGGTGTCTTGGCTGGCGGTGTGAACAAATAAGGAAGGAGGAAGAGTGGTGGCTGTTGGCGACAGAGAGTGGTGGTGGTGGTGGAAGGAAGGTATGGAGGTGGTGGTTTGTTCCCAGAAAACAGGGAGCTTGGGGTGTTGCTCGGTGATAGGCTAAAACCTACACCGCAAGTGTACGGGTTCAGTTGTAGTATATCGAGTGTCGTATCCACAAGGACTATGTGGTATTGATTGCCAATTCAAACAGATTTAACTAGGTCAATAAAAGTGCGAGAGAAATGTTTATATGGAATGGAGGAAGCAACCAACTAAAAAGAAACAACTATACAAAACTGGTATTAAAACAATGGATACGAGGCAAATCTAGGGTAAAGGATCACCACAACGACGCCTTAGTAGATTAATATTGATATTCGTGCCACATTGTCTGAGTTTGTTAAAGGTAGATTGTCTAAGGTAATTGCAAATCTTCTCTCGGTTTCAAAGCAATTGTGTCTAAATTGGTTAACAATCTCCTTTCGGTATCAAGCAAACAATTTAGACCCTTTACGTTCGTAGAATTCTAGATGATAATCACATTAACGTCGCCTTTCGGTCTCGATCAATATCAAAATCATCTAAAATATCTATGACAATCTATAAATCCTCAAGAAATTCGATTATTTTTCGATATATCAAACTTCAAGTTTAATCCTATGGTTCCGATGGATTCAATAGCTTTTCGGCCTATCTTCCCCATCTAAATTCCAACTTAGGGTTTTCGTCTTTCGATTTCAAACCCTAAATCAGTTCTAACTAATTTTCATCAATTAGGGCTGGCGCAATAGGATTAAATCTAACAAATTATCAGACAAACGAATATCAAAATCAAGACTACTAATTTATCGTCGGGATCTCCCAAACCCTAGATCGAAAATTCAAGCAAGCATAATATGATAAACAACGAAATAAATCATAGACAAAATTAAATCGTTGAAATAAAATAGAATGCAAACCAGGATTTCGTCTTCGATCCAAAGTGTATTATACCGAAAACAAAGAAAAGTCAAGCCTAAACTGGCCGAAGCCACTGTACGGCAAAAACTCCAACTTCCTCCCTTCTAGCAATCGTTCAGGAGTATATATATTTATTTTTAAGAAATTACAATTTTGACCCACAAACTTAAATAATTAAAAACTAGCCCAATACCCAATTATAGATTTAACTACGCAAAACAACCCTAAATTCCACAACTTCCGGAATTAGCTCCTCGGTCCAATCCAATATTGCTTGTTGCTCCGTATTCAGGCTTGATTTTCCTCAATATTAGCCTCAAAATGTCTGAAACGCATAAAAACCAGGTGTAGACTCCGAAAATGCAAAATAAAATAAATAAAGGATAAAATATGATAAATATGCATGAAAATGACCTAAACTAATATGCAAATGCAAACCTAAAATATGACTAAAATAGACGTTATCACTCGGCTTTGACTCCAAGGGTGACGAGCGATGACGACGACGGGGCTGTGGGGGTCTGTTTTTCGAAACAGCACAAAACCTTTAGTGGTGTGATTATTGGGCGACACAACAGGGGATGAAAGTGAAGGAAAGATGGAGGGGAAGGTAGTGCTTTGGAGGGGAAGCAGAGAGATGGAGGTTGGGATATGGTTTTGATTCCAAAAGGAGTCCCATAGGGATCACGTGCCTGAACTGGGACAAGGTAGGGGGCTGGCCTTCAGACACTAATTAGCATGGGAGGTGGTCTGTAATCAAGGGAAGGCAGGTCCTTGGTAGGGCTATTTATCTCTTTGCCAAAATGGAAGAGGCATTTGGGTGTAAGAGAGTAGAGGAGAGAGGTTGTGATTTACCTAAAATGAGAAAGACCAGGTTGCTACTGCTACTGCAGTTCAAATGGAAGGGAAGGGGTGTTGTCTTCAATAAAAGACGGAACAAGACCAAGTGTGGTCCCACAATAGTGCGGAAAAATAACTTTCAAAACCCGCTCTCTTGATCTTATCCCGACTCAATCGAAAATTACACGCAAAATTTCCAATCCGAATTAATAATTAATTCTAAATAATATTTCCAAATCTCGTGGTAAGAAAACGGAATTAAAATCCATTCTTAGATCAAATTTAAATTTATGCCGGAATCTGATCCAAAAGAATTAAAATCAAATTTATTGCTCGAAGACGGAAATTTTAAAAATGTTTGAAATCTTATAATTCAAATCTCAATTAAATTAATATTAAATCAAAATTAATTCTTAATTTATAAAATAATATTTTAAAACCCGAGTCTTTGCAATGAGCTCCTCCATTTTCCCCCGTTCTTTCGCGAGCAACCACAGCTCTATTTCTCCTCCTAAGTGAGCAGCACCCAGTAGCATCTCCCCACCTCCTTTTAGCCCACGATGAGCAGGAAAAATCGGAAGATCCCCTGGAGACCGAGCGCGAGCCCACCGACCTCCTCTTCCCCTGTCTTTCGTTTTCGACACGGTGAGACCTCCTCTCGCTTCCTTTCAGTTCCTAACTAAGTAAAAGTGGAACTTTGACCCCCCCTCCCCACCCTTCCCAGGCCGCCTCGCTCAAGGACTCGCACCCACGCAGCTCGAACAGAGCTCCCCGAGCGCTTTTTCCGGCGAATCGAAGACCCTCGGTGAGAACCTCTCTTCCTCCACTTTCTTTGTTCGATTTCGTGTCCTTGGTGTCGGGTTGGGTGGTCGGAGTTAGGTGTCGTCGTTGGCAGCCCTTCCCTTCTCCTTGCTTTTCCCAAATTATCGAGCAGGGCTTTTGTTGGTGATGATGAACAGTGGCCGGGTTGGTCCTCTGTTTTCTTTTTTTATTCGGTCTGGTTTAGTGTTTTAGTTAAATGAACCTGGTTCGGTTCAGTTCTACTCAAAAACCAGATTTGAGATAAGGGTGGGCTTGGATCCGGTTTGGGAAAAAATATTTGGGCTTGATCTGATTTTTACAAAAGGGGTTTTGTCTCTTTTCTCTTTCTGCCTATTTCTTGTGAGATTTGTGTTAAAATGTAAAAAAAAGTTTTAAAGACTTATATATATATTAAATAAGTTGAATGTAATATATTATATAATATTATTGTTGAGATTTAAAAATATACTAATTGGATTTGAATTTGAAGAAGAAATTTGGAAAATATTTTCAAGGGTCGGAAATTGATATAATTACGTAAAAAGAGGATTTTGAAAATATCCTAACCTTGTTGGTTTTATTTTAATAAAATAAGATAATGAGTCAAGATTAAACAGTTATGTTTTATAAATGGATTTTGACCAAATATGATTTGAGAAAGTTGTTTAAATAATGAGTGATCTAACTTGAGATTTAAAGAGTTTTGGGAACTTGGGGATTTTCTACTTGGTTTGACTTGATGAGTGCGAGCATGATGTTAGGATATCGATATAATTGTTAAATATAAATTATGATATATTGATATTGTTATGATGTGTTATATGATGATTATGAGATTATGATATGTTGTTTTATGAAAGCATGTTATAATATGTTATGATATGAATGTGTGTTAAAGCATAATTTATGTTGAGGTCTTAAATTGATGATTGAGAAGCATGATTTATTGAGATGTACTACTATTTACGAAAGCATGATATGTTGATATATGTTCTTGAAAATGAATGAGAGTACGATATGTTATATGATGATGTGAGTATGAATATGATCTATATATGAGATGATATGTGCGATATGATATATGATGAGATATGATATGGTTATAAGATATTGAGATGATATGTTAAGATGGAACTTGATGAGTTATGATGAGATTATATGGAAATAAGGATTATGACGAGATGATGTGATGAGTTATGATGAGATGAGTATGAGATGATGTTGATGATGATGATAATATGCCTAAGTTGTGGAATAAGATCTTTGAATTATGTGATTTATGTGAATGGCCATTATGTGAGTAGACTTAGACTTATGCATGATTATGTATTGATCGCTAGGTAATTTGTGACCTGATCGAATTGCTTGCTATTGGTGTTATTGCTTCAATTCCTCTTTTTTTGAGGTAAGTTCCTTATGGAGCTTACTCAGACTGATCAGATTTATTCCCTCTTGTATGTAGTCACATGATATACTAGGTGTTGCATATGCATAAAAGCATGCCATGTAGTATCATGCTTAGGACTTGCACTTATGAATGAGCATCCGTCTTCTTTATGCGTTTGAAAAGAGAAAAATAATTATATGTGAGTCCTAGAGTCGTTACTCGGGTCATAGGGCAACCCAGCCTCATCGGGTTTGTACCTATCGAGTCTTATGAGTCTGATTATCCGAGCATGATTCTGAGACATTTATATATGAGCATGACATTGATATTATATGACTACGGCTACGGCTGAGTCTCCACCCTAGGTATGGGAGTGGAAATGGAGTCGCCACCCTAGGTTTGGGAGTGGTAGGAGTCGACACCCTAGGTATGGGCATGGTTTTTGAGAGGGATATGCCGCTTGGCATTCTTTGGGCAATTTACCGCACTTTCAGCATATTTATAGACATCCTGATCAGCATGACTTGTGTGTTAAAATTCCGCATTGCATTAGATGCATCTTTATCTAGGTATAGCGTATATATGTGCCTACAGTGGGACCTAGACATGTGTGGGCCTCAGTCTGATTCCTTGCCCCGCAATATATTTTTAGGTATGTTTGCGGTTGCTTAATTGCTCGATGCTCTATGACGAGGTTATTTTCCTATGGCATTATACCAGCCGAGAGATTGACGTTTACCAGATTTTAGACTTGGATAATTCTGTACTCAAGTTTCCGTATGTTTGGTTTTGGCCCGGCTTTGCCGTGACAAGTTGTACCCTGATTTTCCGCTTTTACTTATTTGAACTATAAAATGAATTTGAGTGATTTAGTCTATAGGACAGGATCTGGGTACCCAACGACCCTTCGCTAGATTTGGGGTATGAAATCCCGTCTTTCGAAACACTAACTTTTGAGGTTTGAAACCTCGACCCGTACTAGAATTGCAAGATCCGAACGAAGGTACCCAACATTCGAAACGTAACCCAGATATTATATTCGGGCCGTTACAACGAAGAGGTAGGCATTATGAGAGTTAGGATTGAAGAGGAAGAAGACATGCATTCTGAGAGTTGGGATAAGCGAAGCGTGTGAGCTTCATAAAATAAGAATTAAAAATAAATTAAATCTGACCATCATATTACTTCTTTCATTCTCACTGGACTGGGTTGTTCTCACCCGAACCCTCCCCTATATATATAAATGTAATATCATTTTTAAAAATATTTCACATATATACGAATAATTCTTTACATCTCAATGAGTAATGTATCAATTGACCTTTTATAATGTATTATTCCTTCGATTACCAAGGTTTATTCAGAGATATCTATTTAAATACTATTGTAATTTTTAAAATATCTCACTTATAAACAAATAATTCTTCGTATGTCAACGAATAATGTATCAATTAACCTTTTACCTAGGAATAATGTTTATTCAGTGGTATATGAATGATCATTCGGTCGTATAAGAGTGATTATTCACTCCTATATGTGTGTTTAGTTATGTAGTTATATCGTGCTGTAATGGACGTGTGTACCCACTTCGGTTAATTTTTATTCAATTAGTTTTGAAACATTATTCGGTAGAATAGTTATATTTTTTCAGAAAATAAAAATAACATTATTTAGTAGAATAAGTGAGTATTTGGTGGTACATGAATGATTATTCTGTAAAAATAGGTGAGTATTCAGTATTGCATACAAATAATGTAGTTAATATATTAACTCATTCAAAACCATAATTCCTAAACACTCAATTCTCATACACTACCCATTACCCCAATAGAAATGTGAAACAATTCCTTATCATTAACCTTAAAAAATTAATAAATCTTAGTAATTAGCCGAGTAATACATTATTCATAAAAAATATATATTTCACAAAAATTAAAAATTAGAAACCCATCAAAATTTACAAAAAATATAATTTGCAAAATAAAAAAAATCAAAAGGGACTCACACCTGTCAATATACTTATTATTCCTTCCTCTTCATTTAAAACAAATTAATAATATGCGGGTCTCACAATAAATCAAAATACGAAAACACAACTTCAATTGTGTATGCACGCGCACACAGTAGAAAGTGGGTGCTTTCATTTCATGTGAGCCCCACCATTTTTATTTAACAAATTAAAAAAACTCACTTAATCTTGGCCTTCTATCATCTATCAGTTAATGATCAGGATCTGTCTAAAAGATATACCGTAAGGGCTGAGTAAAAATGATCCATACTTTGTCTCTCTCTCTAACTTTCGTTAGGTATTTAGCACGAAGGATAGATAAAGACACTCAATTCATGAGAAAGAGAGATTATGACTTGTGATGACTTTCTATAAACTATACCAACATATTACTTTAATAATTATTTTTGTCGGGGGAATATTTTTAAAAAATTAACAACAAACCGTCATATAAGACGCTATGCATTGATTTTAGTATATGTATATAGATTACAAGTCACATGGAGAAACCAAGATATTTGATGGCCACAGTATGTTGAACTAATATATATATATATATATATATATATATATATATATATATATATAGTCAATATATCGGTAAGTGTATGATCATGATATCGATTTTCCATGAAAACAGCCCGTTGACACTGACAGAACTTTCTAAGCTAATAGAATGTCGACCGACTTGATAAATCTGTATCATAACTATGCATTTGACGAAAAATTCACCGTGTGAATATCAAACTAGAATTATACTTATCAATCATAGTATCTGTTATGACGGAGTTGGAGAGGAAATATTAAGTAACAAAGGACGATAAAATACACAAATTTAGGTGATTCACCAACGGTGTATTGACTATCTTCACAAATAAAAGGAGATCGGATTTTATTAGGAGTGAGACGAATAGGATTTCGAGGCTATACTATTATGAGGTGTTCAAGATTAACAACACACATTACCCGCTTCTTTCACAAAAAGGGTTCTCTCCACCATTTTGCTATATAAATAGCTATTGGATTGTGATCTCATAGACTTGAATTTGTAGTGTACCTTTTTATCAGTATAAAAAAAAAGGGTGTGTGTCACCACAACTAGCAACAGAACAGGAGATTAGAGATTCCAAACTGAGAGGAAAGATGGATTTGGGGAAGGCTGGATTCAGGGAAGAAAAGCACATATATTTATGCTTTCAAATGGGTTTGATTGTGTCACCCACCCAACTAAGAAAATGGAATCTAGGGGACTGTTTAGGGTTCATTTAGTCAGAAATTATCTTTATGTTAATTGTGTATTGCTTCTAATTAAGATAGTATGTTTTACTTTTTGACACATTTTTTAATAAGTTATAAAATATTAAATTTTTATTAGTTTTTTAAAATAATATTATACTTGTTATTAATAAGTATACTATTATTTAAAAAAATTAATATTTTATCTAGTTTTTAGCTCATTAAAAAGTGTATCTAAAAGTAAAACAACCTATATTTTGAGACAGAAAGAGCATTAATTTAAGGTTTTGTGTATGGTTTCACCGTTCTACACGTCTACTTGCATTTAAAATTTTATATCTAATAATATTAGGTTTTAGCATTCCCGATATGCGGACTATGGCCCCATTTGACAGGAGATTATTGAAGGTTGTTGGGTTTAAAAAAAAAACAACACAAGTGCTAGTGTTTGAGGGTCCTATGAGGGAGGTTGAAGGTGGAGGTGGTTGGGGGTAGGGAGAATGACAATAACACCACCTTGGAGGAGCAAGGCTATGGGATTTTGGTACAAATAACCTCGTCGAGTTCCCGGAATACTATCCCCAAGCCAGAACGCCATCTTTCTTCTGGGATAACGAGGGTTCTTTGAGCGACAACGAGCAAGGCATCCTTCGAGCTGCAAAACCTGTTGTTTGGCAGGTCCTCCGATGAGTAAGGTAGCACTGAAATGAGAGGTCGCCTCTCCTGTTTTTAAGTTCATAATATGGTAATTTTGCGTTTGATGTTTGATTTTGTTTACCATGCAGCAATTGCTAGGTTCCGCTCTCCTCTACGACAATCCTCTCGATTTCAAGGCCATCATTCGATTGGCGGCTTCCCCTCCACCCATTCCTCTACAAGTCCCTCTACGTTTTTTATACCCCTTAAAAATAACATTCACCACTTAAAAATAACCTATTAACCAACACACCATGTTTAGCACATTTTCTCTCCTTTGGGGGGGAGGGCCGGGGAACAAAACCTAATACTCTATTATAGAAAAAAAGTTGATAAATTGCTCAATTCGGCCGTTGAGATTGAGCCTAGGAACTGGCTAATGTTAGGAGACATTGAAAGTTGCTCACTACGAGTGTGTTGGGCTTCCAATTATATTAATTTAATAATGCAAATAGATAAGATGGTATTTGGTAAATAAAAATTTTAAGGTGTTTTTGGATTATACGATGTATTAATTATAGTGTAATTATTTTATTTTAATTTATATTATTATTTTATTAAATTACTATTTTACCTTAATTTTTACGATATTTTTTATTGTGTAACCAAACACTTACATAAACTCAAATAAAATATATTATAATTAAAATACAATGGAATCTAAACACACCCTACATGCCTATAACTATAATTATACCCTCTTTTCCACAAAAAAAAAATGTTGGAGAAATTGTTCCTGTGGCTAAAAATCATCCAAAAAACATGTCACGAGAAATTGTTAAATGACTTTTGGAGGGTTATCAAACCACAAACCAGAGGTCACATGATCACAAGAACTTCCAAGCAATTTCACTACAAGCTCAGAAAATGTACGACAAGACAAAAAGGGGATGAGCGGATTAATTATTTATTTACTGAACTATTTTTAGGTGAAAAAAAGATAATGAGAGAGCGTAGCCGGAGTAGAGAAAGGGGGGAGGGCGAAGGGGACCGTCAGGCCTCCAAACCGCCAGACCCTAAAAAGAGTGAGGAACTGGAATCTTCGACCAAACAGCAACAGACCCTTGAAACATCTATGAAAAGGGTCTATAGAGAACTCTTAAACACAAAGTTGAACGATGTTGAAAGTGGGGAATCACACACCCCACAGGCTATCACTGATACCCCTACTGAACTACCAAATATACAGACCGAATTCCCATCACTTGAAGAGGTGAGAGGCATGAAAAGAGGAGTAGAAGCATCGTACAAGAAAAAGTTGGGGGCAAGGTAACTGTTAGGAGGGGAATTGATTAAATAAAATATGTAAATAAATTTGAACCAAAGCAACTCCCTTTCTTCGCAAATAAATTCAAAACTCCCTCCCGATGCAACAGTAGGAAATCAGGATCGATCCTCGAGGAGGCGAGTCAGCGGTTCCTGAATAGTCTTGTTGAATTCCTACGCTACATCAACCAGAAGCCTCGATATCAACTAGATAGGTCGATATCGACAGGGGCTGTCGATTCCTAGTGTTTGCGTCGATCTGTGTAACATGTAGAAGAAACAGAAGGCACCCGATATCGACTAAGGTGGTCGATGTCGAGTGGGTCAGTGCGCTTCGGTCGACTCAGAAGATCGTCGACTTGCTTTCTTCCTTTATAGAGTACTCGATATAGAGTAGTAGGGTCAACGTCGAGTGGTTTCGCAGACAGTAACAGAAAAATAAAACGAAAACAAAAATATAAAGGAATAATAAAAACAGATTTTTATGTGTTTTTGCAAATATAACTAAAAGCTCCTAAGGTAGGGATTCACCACGACAATAACCATGCATGCATTAACACTTAAATCACATAAAATATTATGTTTTTATCATCAATCAATTAGGAATATAGAGGCTTTCACATAAAAACCTAATTATTTCTATCCTTTTCATAATTAGGGTTTAGTCAACTTTCGCAAGCAAAGCCTAATTACTATCCAAATTTACATATATAATCCATTTTCGCTTCATATAAGGTAAATAAGAAATGATCCTAAATTCTCATGAAGGATTGAGCGCACGGTAGAAGATGAAATCGCATAATCAAATAAGGAATTCAAGCATACTTACATGGCTATCGCCGGGCTCACCCCGACCCTAGAAGTAGGACGACTACTCACGCCTCATCGCAGAAAACATCGTTGAAAGAAATAAACAAACTTGCATTAAACTTTGGAAAGAAACTTTAATCATACAACCAAACTCCGCCTTCTCTCTATCTCTCTCTATCCCTACTTCTCTTCTTTTAGCTTGATTGCTCAAGGCTTTGTTGATTGAATGATTCCTAAATCAGCCCCTAGGGCTTTATTTATAGCCTCACAACCCTTGCTAGCCAAGGATTGGAGTCCTAATCCTACTAAGATTGGTAAAAGGAAATTCTATCTAAAATAAATTATATCCTAAATTAAAATAATAAAATAGGTAATATTCCCTTACATGCTTGGAATATACCCCTAATGATAGAAGATCTTGGTAGATCATAGAATATCTCATGGCTAAGTTAATCTCCCAAAGATCCGGCCCAATCCGCGTCTCTTACGCGTCTGCTGCTCCAGTCGATGTTGAGTGGACCACTCGATGTTGAGTGCCTCATGTCGAGCCGACATGGTTGGTTTCTGGTCGACATTGTCTTAATCTCGATCTGGCTCTTTTCCTTCAGTCGACCTCAGGTTCTTCAGTCGATATCGAGTCACATGGTCGAGATCGAGTGCTTTTGCTCGAGATCGAGCTCTTCTTTAGTGCCTTGTTTTCACTCCAAAATGCTCCATTTTCTACGAAATCAAACCAAAACTTGTGTAGACCTCTATATCTTGCAAATGAACTCAAACTACACAAATTCACTACTTTCCCAACCCAAAAGTATAAAATGTTCATAAAAACAGAATAAATGTAAGCATGAAACATGGTGAAATGAGTGCACATCAGTAACAAGGGTGGTTTCCAATCCAATCACTTGAACCTGACATACTAAGATTTTGAGAGAGATGAACAGGCTGATACTGATGACGATATGGCACCCGAAGAAGATGATCAAGTTTTCTGATAGGGCGACAGGCTACATGCAACTTCACCAATGCCTAACACAGAAGTGGGCACTGGTGGCGCCGTTCAACTTAATTCATATAGGAAATGACTATTACATTGCTCCCTTCTCGAACAAGAGGGACTATGATCATGTCTTGATGGAGGGGCCCTGGATGCTAGGCGACAACTATTTTACAACAAAGAAGATTACCACCCTCATGGTGTGGATGCAAATCCCCTTCATGAACATCGAATACTTCGATGAAAGGTTTCTCAGATGGATCGGGAGGAAATTTGGAAACGTGCTCAGAGTTGAAAAAACGATGGAAGTTAATGTAAGAGGCCAGTTCGCAAGACTTAGAGTCGAATTCAATCTCACAAAACCCCTACTATCCAAGTTCGGACGAGATGGGATAACCTAGTGACGGGATGAAAATCGTTTATTCCCAATCAAGTAGTTCCCACTCTCACAAATTAGTATAATTGGCAAGAAAGGGGTCGAATCCTCGGGAGACTTAAGATTTCACAATGCAATTTAATCACCAACAAGTAACAAAAGTGGGAAAAGATGCAATTTTTAAGTAATAATGAGCAAAATAAAGTAAAGACAGAATGTTGTAATAAAATCAAGAGTAGAGAACGGTTCCACCTAAGAATTCTTTGACATTGGTTGGCTTATCGATCATCGAATCCTTTTCAAGTTATTAACTTTCCTACAAATTCTTCTCGTCTTGATTTATATAGATTAAAAGTCCTACGAGTCCAATTAATCCCTTACACCCCTATGTAATCCTAACACGGTTAAGATTTAACAAAGAGATAGCAAAACGTCCCAAGAACTTGAGCACATAAATAACACCAATTAAACACGGTAAATCGATGTTTAAGATATATGTCAACTTCCTACATAATCATGCTTCAAACACGGAATCCACAATCTTATGCATGCTACTATGGAAATAACACAAATACGAAAGTATTAAATCCTAGCACGAAATCAATATTATCTAGTTGGACAAGCAAGATAACATCAATAACATAACAATAAGCACAAGGAAGTTGAAGGAATTATAATAGAGGAAAGATAAATTGAATTAAAAACTCATAATTCACCAACCAAGTCTCGAAAACGTAGGCGAAACACTAGGAAAATTAGCCGCTCATGGCTTGCCTATGCTCTCTTCTCTTCTATGGTGATTGCTCTAATTGAATGTATGTTAAAATTAACCCTAAACATCCTATTTATAAGCCTAAAGTTCTGAATAAACAAGATAAAAGATAGATAAACTAGATAGAAACTTCCTAAAACAAACTAGATAAAAGATAGAGCTTTCCTAAAATAGTTCGGCGGTGGATTTCGCTGGCAGCGAGTTGAGTTTCACTGGCAACGAGCCTTCGTGGATATCTTGATCAACCTATTGTTGGATTTTCGCCAGCAGCTCGCCATCAACCCGCTAGCAGCGACTCCTCATGCCTTAGTCGCTTGTCATCTTGGTGGAACCCGCTGGCAGCGAGTGACTTTCCGCGGCCGCGACTCCGCCCTCTCGCTAGCGCGAAATTAGTCTCCCGCTGGAGCGAGACAGCCTACTCGCTGAAGAGAATGGCCTGGCGGATGGAGCGGCTTCAACGTCCTGGCGACTCCCGCTGGCAGCGAACCTTCTCCCGCGGCAGCGACTGACTCGCTGCAGCGAGTCCATCCGCTGGCAGCGGCTCGTGCCTTGGTTTCTTGGGCGCTTCCTTGGTGCCTTGGTTTCCCCTCGCTGGCGCCACCTCTCTCACTCACTGGGCTCCTTCTCAGCTGACTCGACTCGCTGGCGGTGGAACTTGACTCGCTGTCAGCGAGTCTTGCCCAGAATCTTTGTTTCTCTTCGTTCTTTCCCCATTCTTTCTTTACTCCTTTCTTTCTCTGCTTAGCTTGATTTCTTGACTTCACTTGGCCATGTTTTGCCGCTTTCTCTTGCTTTCCACCATGTTGGATCTACGATTCTGCACAATTTAACCGAAATAGCGTAGATTTTTGAACTTTTCCACAAAAAGCGTTTAATCTAACTTAACACTAAACATGCATATTCTACAATGTAAATGCATCTAAACTACCCTATAATGCCTATTAAAAATATGCATTATCACCTAGCCGATTCAGTATGAGGGATCAGGATGATTTGCTTCATGTGAGGAAAAGTAGGCCATAATGTTGAAGCTTGTACCAAGGACAAAGAGAAGCAAGGAGAGCCTCAACCTCCCAACTCAGTAGGGAGTTACTCGAAGATGAATGAAAACATGCATGGCGAATGGATTCTTTCCAAGAAGCCTGCGCGAAAAAAGAGCTCACCGGAGAATGTGGGGGGTGGGGGGAGGAGAAGAGGCTAACAGCAGAAACCAAATCGTCGAAAACACCAAGAAACCACCAGAAAACGGCACCGCCGGCAGCAACACAAAAGAAAACTAGGACGGTTACGCAATCCATGCCCACCGAGAATCAAGGCATTGATGGAGGGTTTGCGAAATCTTCGAGATATATTGGGTTGGAATATCTTGATGAGAATGGCAAGTCGGTAGGAGAAGAAGCAGAGAGATCGGCTGAGAAAGAAAAGATGATTGCAACAAATGTTGGGAAAATTCTAAAGAAGGAAGCAGGATTAAATCAGCTGGCAATGGTAATGTACCCCCGAAAAAGGAGGGATTCAGTGATAAGAGGAAAACAGAAGGGAAGAAGAGGACCCACCAAGCAACCCAAAAGAAAACAAATGTCCCTACCATGTACTCTGAGGCTAAAACCCAAACTACTTGACACACGCCTACCCAATCACCAAAACACACACTAAGCAACCACGACTTGTCGCCATCCAAGTAACTAGCCAACAGAAAACCTAACAACGGAACCCAAATTGGAAATAATCATGGTGCCAAACAAATGGACTTCCTACTGTCGACCCACCGGAAGGGGCCAATTCTAGCACTCGCGCCGAGAATATCGAACCAAATGCGGGTCGAGTTCCTCCCCCTAGTGACAATGATCCGACCTCTCCTATGCAAGGTATCTTTACCCAGAATCATCAATGAAGCCTTGGACCTAGTCGAACTTCTAGGACCTCGATTAGACCTACAAAGACAGAAAGCACTCTCCTTTTGTTTATCTATGTTAAAAGGATTAAATATTCTTGTGTAGAACATCTGCGGGGCAGGAAGCGGCAAATTTCTCAATGCTCTCCGTGAACTGATCAGGGTATATTTACCAAGCGTCATTGCATTGGTTGACTTGCGGATTAGTAGACAGACAACGAGTAGGGTTTGTAGTCAGATCGGTTATGAGGGGACTGACCGTGGATGCAGAAGGCTTCTCCGGAGCATCTAGCTACTTTGGAAAACCTTAGAGGTGGTGGCAAAAATTTTGGTGGCACATCCTCAACACATCACAATGGAAATACATAGACGAGGGGAAGAACCTTGGATCCTCTCAGTGATATATGCCTCACCGAACCCCATGAACTATATGGAGCTTTGTGACTCACTTGACACGTTTGTTGAGAGACGTAACAGACCATGCGTCCTTGTCAGAGACTTTAATGCCACCCTTGTTCAAGAAGAGAGGTCGCAGACATCTGTGGGCTCTAATAGGGCTTCTCGGGTTTTCAGGGACAATGTGGAGAGACTAGGACTCATGGACATTGGTTATACTGGTGTGCTATATAAATGGTGGAGGGGGAGAGACACATAATCCCGCATATCAGCTCATTTGGATAGAGGGTTCTGCAACTCTGATTGGAGAGAACGCTTCCTGAATGCCCGTATCTGAAACGTATCTGTGCCACACTCTGACCATCTACCTATCCTCCTTATGATGGATATCAATCAGCGGCAAAAAAGGGGTGTGGAAAGGCCATTCAAATTCAAACACGATTGGCAGCTCCATGAGGGATTCGGGACATTTCTAGTAGAGCACTGACAACCACAAGAGGATGTGTGCAAATCTTTAGAGGCGTTATCAAGGGACCTATCTCAGGGGAATAAGGAGGTCTATGGTAACATCTTTTAAGTGTAAGTGCTCCTTATAGGGAAGTTTGGAAGGAGTTCGAAGGAAACTAGTCGTTCGAGTCAAACGCCATTACTTAAAGATGGAGGAGAAAATGTGCGGGGAATTGGAGCGGGTGCTACAGCTGGCAGTTACACTAGTTTCGAAAATCTCGATCAAACTAGCTTCATGATAAATGGGGACCGAAACACCCATATTTACCACCTCTCCACTGTTGTAAAGCGAAGGTCCAACTAGATTACTGCACTGAAAAACAGCAATAGGGACTGGGTGGAGGGGGGAAATGAAATCAAGGCTTTGGTGCTGAATTTTTTCAATAACCTATACTCGCCAGAGACAAGACAACAAGCTATACAAAGCACCCCTGTGCCAAACGGCTTTCCGAGTCTACCTGCCCAATAAACAGCAGCACTTGCAATCCCGTTTGTAGCTTCGAAAGTGTGGGATGCAATAAAGATGATGGGCAAATAAAAAGCACCAGGACCGGACAGATTCCCTGCTATTTTCTACCAAAGGAATTGGAAAACGGTGGGCAACTAGGTGACTAAAACGGTACTCAATTTGCTCGACAACAATGTCTTCTCGGAGCATATTGGCAATGCTCTGCTGTATCTGATCCCTAAGGTGCAAGTATTCCAAACACCTGCTCACCTTCGACCGATTTCTCTCCTCAACGTAATCTTCAAATCTTCAAAATAGCCTAAAAAATGACAGTGGCCCGGCTTAAACACATCCTGACCAACCTAATGTCCCCGATGCAAGCCAGTTTCATCCCCGGGAGACAAATAATAGATAACATGGTGGTAGTGCAGGAGGTTTTGCACTCCATAGCGGTTAAAAGGAGGAACAAAAATTGGATGATCATTAAGATAGATCTTGAAAAAGAATACTGAAGCGATTCTGGAATTTCACCTATACTTATTACCTCAAGGTGATGACAAAAGTCCTTAAATACCTGCCGTATTATGTGATAATACTTAGTTTCGCGATCAAATGAATCTTTTGTTGCTGATGGTGATCTTACAGATATTCGAGGTTCGCGATCAAGTATATTTACTGTTCAAACGTCGTCTTTAGAGGAAGTTTGCTTTGATGATGTGTCTTTCCTAGAAAAGCTACTTGTCTGACTTAAGGATCTAAAGAGCTCAGACCTAAGGGTTTTATGTCAAAGGAAGTTGCAGAGCTCCTTTTCTTATCTCTTCTTTCGGATCCCTTTTCTTGTGGGCATTAGGGGGTATTTATAGTAGTATCTAAGCGAGCAGATGGCTGGTGACCTCGTGGTTCATGTAGGGGACACGTGTAGCTCATGCCCTCATGCCAGTAGTCTAGAGTAGCTACACGTGGAGACGTTTAGAGGAGAGGTGCTTCACCAGCGAGTTGCTTGTCTTTCTAAGGGAGTTTAAGTTGGTCTTGGAGCCTTCATTCACGATCTTGATTCTGGGGGGCGACATTCTTAGTCAGACCCGAGCCTTGGTTTATGCGAATTGAGAAGACTCTGATCGCGAGGATATAATCTTTAGGGATCTTTAGTGAGTACATGACTTTCGTCGGTATATGATCTTTGCGTGGGGTAACCCATTTATGACATCACACTACTATTAATAAAAGAGGTTATTTTTCATGGTATCGTCATATCTCCTCGGGACTAGATCGCGAGGAAAATTGACACGCGATTGAGTTTCGATAAAAAGTGATGCTTCCTTTTTCCTTAACGGGGGAAAACGAGACTTGTGTGGAGATGGGCTTAGGTGGTCCAGCCCAACAAGTCCATGAGTTTTTAGAGCGGGAACTAGTACGGTCCCACAAAGACTTATAAATAGGGTTTTCACTTCCTTTTTCTCGTCATTTCATTTTATCTTGAACTGGGAGGAGAGAGAGAAAGTGAGAAAAAAGAGAGGTGGCATTTCTGGAAACAAGAAAACGTTGCTTGGATCTTCTGGTTTGGTGATTTTGGGTACAGTGACTCTCTAGATTTGAAGCTTCTTCCTCGATCGGTTCCTCCATTCCCAAGTAAGTGACCCCCGATCCCGTTTCTTTTTACAGTTTTCTTTTGCCATTTTCTATCTGTGATTTTTGTTTCTACTTTCGGTTTTCTTCGTCTTTCCCCTTGATTTCTTCTGGGTTTTGGGGTAAGAGGGAAAATTCTTTTTGGAGGGGTTGCTCCTGAAAAGGGGGTATGAGAAACCTCCCCCTTTGGTGGGGGGAAAGATGAAAGGAGTGGTGCTTAGGGGCGGTTGGATCAGTGGCCCTTGGTTTCCTTCTCGGATTTCATGATCGGACCACCCTGGGCATGGTGGGTTGAGGTTGATCAGGTAGCGGTTCTCCGATGGGACAAAAGGCAAAACCTTTGGGGATCTTCTGCTATATTTTCTTTCGGGGACGCTTCATTTTCTGTCTTGGGAAAAGGGATTTTTAGGAAGGTAAAAAGGCGTTTTTCAGCCGTCATTTCTTGGGAAAAGAGTCTTTTCATTGTCTTTTCAAAGAGGCGCATGAGGCGCCAATCTGACCCTTAAAGGGCTTTTGGCGCCATTTCTTATCTAATCGCGATTTCGAAAAGACTGCTTTCCTGGTGTTTGATTTTCATTCTTCGCGTCTTTTCAGGGAGTTTGTTTCTTAGGAAGGTCTTTTCTTTTGTAGGGAGAAATAGACAATGTCATCAGCAAGTGACAGCCAGAATATGAGCGTGGGGGATGTAAGAGAAGAATTCAGCTCATCAAGAACTTCACATTCGGTCGCGAAAAACGACTTCGAGGCTACGACATCATTCATTCGTATTCCCCCGCTTCAGTTGGAAGAAAGCGGGGGTAAAAGAGAGAAAGCAGTATTGATAAAGGGAAAAAATAGGACCCCTCTAGCTGGGTCGTTTAAGCAACCTTTGTCGAAAAAGGATCCCGCGTATTGTCATACATCCGAATATGAGGATGGTCATGGTAAGCGAAGAAAAATTGTTCGTGATGGGAAGAAACATAAGGAGATTCCCGTGGTACCCGGGGATTTCTCCATGCCTCCTTACAATATCGAAGAGTTCGCGAATAACAATTTCTGTGATGGCTTTACCCCTTCTGATCCCCCTCCTGTTCCTTCCGTTTTTGAGGAGCGGGTAGCCCCTACAACATCGGAGACTAGGGGGGAGGTATCTATTTTAGAGCCCCTGCACTTACAACTTGTGGCTCATGCTTTTCCTTGGCCTGTGGGGGTGGAATTGGTTTTGCCTTCTGTGAGAGGGGGTTGCTTGAACATATACCCTAATCACTTGGTGGTTCATCTGGAGAGTTTGCTTCAAGGGTTTTGCCTTTCTTTGCCTAGACTTCATGCAAAATTTCTGGGTAAAATTCGAGTGTGCCCAGCTCAGGTTTCCTTTAACGTATGGATGTTTTTAGCCGTTTACACCATGCGATGTATAGCTTTAAAACAGGAGATGTCGTTGGACCATCTGTTTATGTTTTTATCCCTTAGGCGTGAGAAAGATGGGTTGGTGTCCGCGTTTCTCAGTGGTGATATGGTAACGAGATTGTTGAGTAGTCCTAGATGGAGGAAAAAATGGTTCTTAGTTCGCGATCCTTCCGGGGCTATTTTAAACTTTAAGACCAACCCAGGCAATTATCAGGCCCCTCCCAAGAATAGGACCGCGGCGACTGATCAATGGAAGGCAATGTTTGGGTGTGGAATCAAAACGGGCAAGCGTAGTTATAAGGAGTTCATAACTCCTTCCTGTCTAGAAATGGCAAGACTCAGCCTCCCACTTCCTCGGGGTGGGTATTCAATGTTTCCTTCGACCCGCGATACATTATAACTTTCTTTCCCTTGTATACGGAGATAAGCATTCTTATCTTAATCCACACTCGTATGTATCATGCTTCCTTTCTTTGGCAGGTATGTTGGATCTTACCAAACTCTCTGCGGGAGCTTTGAAAGGAAGGAAGGCCTCAAGATCATCGGCTGCCGGTGTTTCAACCATAGCTCGTGAGACTGCTCTGCCCCTAGTTCCCGCCGAGAGTCGTCCTGTGGAGGACGTAGCAAACGCCTTGCCTATTCTTCATTTGGATCAGAGTCCGATCAGAGACGATGAGCCTTTAGTCCGTGCTGCAAGCAAGAAGAGGAAGACAGGGGACAAAGGCCTAGGGATGCCTTCATCGAAAGAGCCTCTTACTCAGTCTGGAATAGCCATATCAGGTTATCGGCAACTTGGTTTTACAACAATCAACTATCATAAACTTGCTCTTCCCACGAGGAGTTGTCCGGCTGAAAGGGATTATATTCGGGCCCTCGTGGATGAGGATCTAACCGACCAAGGGCAAAAGGCTGTGGGTTGGGTAAGCTTAAATTGCCCTTTTGCCTCGCTATGAAAAATTTACTTCCTTCGGACTTCCCCTTTTTACATGTTTTATTGTTTTGATTATTAGTACAATATCTATTGGGAAGAAGTGACGGGACGTTTGAAGGAGCATAGCGATCGTGTAACTCAGCTGCAAAAGGAAGTAAAAGTTCTCCAAGTCAAACTATCCAAGTTGAAGGACGCAGAGATGCAAGAAGGGACCATCAAGAGTTTGCAGGATGCTTCGGAGAAAACTGAGAAGGAACTTGAGAAGGTGAAGGGCGAGCTGGATCTTTCGAATGTGGAGTCCATGAATTTGAGAGAAAAGAATGCAGAAAGTGCTTCGCGGATTTCCAACTTAGAAAGTCAGCTGCGCGGGATGGAGGAGTTACAACGTGTGCGTGACGATTTGTCTGCCACTAAGGGGGAGTTGGAGAAGTATACAACCGGTGATGGTGTTCATCTGACCAAAGCTACCCTTTATGAGTATCTTCTGACCGACGAGGGCAAGGAAAAACTTGGTAAATTTTTAGAGACAGTTGGGGAATCCATTCTCTACAACTACTTAGCTGAGGCGTTCGCGAAAGATGTCGATGGTGGGGTCGTTCAGAGTGTGAACCAGTTCCCTATCTTGACAGTTCTGTCAGAATGTTTGCACCTAGTTACGACGCCAGCGATATGGTACTCGTGGACCCGTCTCTAGATTTAGCCCCTTCTTCTCCGACACCGTCACTTGAAATGGGCATGGTTGGTAATTATGACGACCAAAATCGCGATCCTACAATCGGTTCTTAAGAAACACTTGTGTTGGTCATTTTCTGAAGATTAGTTTATTCTTTTTGCTTGGTGTTATGGTTTTTTGAACAATTTCACCCGCGATATTCAGGTCGACTGTTTTGTCGTGGTTTATGGTTTTTATAAGTATATAATTTCTACTCTTACTTGTTGATTTTGTTTTCTTTTTTTTTGTTTACTTCGCGATACCCTTACCGATCTCTTGTTCGTGAGCGCTTTATAAGATAACGCGTGAAATAACATAAAATAAAGGGATCGCTAAGTTTTTATTTATGGCTAAAATTTGATATTTGTGGATCAAATTTGTTACAACACCTTGTTCAGTATTTTTTAGTTTTGCGTGGTATCTCCTATGTCTTCATGGCACATGAGGTCATAGGAGATATCTCCATTTTGCTCTGGTCCAGGCTCCTATATGGTAACTTGGAACTGAGCGTCTCCTTCATATTCGAATGTAAGGCACGCTCCAATTCTGAGGTTATTGATTCTTACAAAATCTCTCTATCCTTCAGAAAGGGAGTACCAGTTTCCTTCATCTCTTTCTACGAGGATCATGAAGTGTTGGTTTGAGGGAGAGCGGAGGAATACATGGCCTAGGACTTCTTCTTCAAGTTCTATAAGTATATATGGAAGGGGAAGCCTGACCAGATGACTCTGAAGAAGTATCATTCTGATGAACCTAGGGTTGGGGTATGTTATGATACTTGGGATAAATCTAGGAGGGGAAAGGTTTTGGGAGAGTGCATCGAAACTTGGCATTGTATGAGAGTGTTCTGTTTTAAACTTTGTAGGCTAAAGGCAGGTGTATTTATATGAATTCGTTATTTAGGGAAAGGGAGATGGTGTATGGGTTTTCGAATTATCAGCAAGACGCGTGTTGATTGAATCTTGTTGCTGCGCTTTCGATCTGATTCTTGTTTGTGGATAAGTTTAAAGTTAGATCGTGTCTTGTGACAATCTTTTTGTCAGGATAAAGATAAGGATCATGGTTTATCATTTGCCATGGTTATCTAGAAGTTTAATCTTTTATAAATAGCGTTCTACTTGTTTTGAAAACTAGAATTTTTGTTTTGATGATGCCAAATAGTTCATTGACTGGATTGAGGACCAACTTTTCCATGCTTGGGAGCTTTATAGTGGATGTTGTTGTGGAGCGTTATCTGCATCGGCTTGTATATTTTGCGAATACTTTGTTTTTCTCTAAAGGATTTATGAATTCTGAATTATTGAATTCTGTTCTTCCTTTCTTTTTTAGCCTTTTCCATATGGATATGTGTCTTATGGCGATGATGTTTTGAGGCAAGTGATTTTGTCTTCGTGAGATAACGATATGTTTTGGGTAACAGTTGAAAAACTGAGCACTGATCGTTATTGGTTTACCGAAGGGTGGTCAGAATTTGTGGCGATGAATGAAATTCGAGTTAGTATGCGGTTGGTTTTTTATTACGATGGGAATTCTCTGTTTGATGTCATCGTGATTGATCCAGAACCTGATCAGAATGGTGATGTGGCGTTTAATGTTCATTGTTGATCCTAGAGGTGAGTTTTGATGTCGTGACTTGTTAAATAAATAAATAAATGAGTTGATTGACAACGTTCTTTGCTGTCTGTAATAATATCGGCGAATTTGGCGTAAGCCATAAAGCTAAGGAGCTTATGTATTTCTATTGTTTTAAAGATCGCGATTAACATATAAAGCTTATATCTTATATTTTTCAGTCGTTTGACACGTGTACGGATAGGGATAATATGCAGTGTTTGCAGGTTCTGCATATTGTCTTTGATATGTGTGTGGATAGAGATAAGGTTTGCAGGTTTTGTCTGCAATTTTCCACATGTCTGCCGTGCAGAAGTTTTATGGGATTTGCTCTTGGTTTGTCACGTCTTTTCTGTCATGTTTTAATATGTGTGGTTCTATCTTGTGTACTCACGTATAAAGAGGTATGATGGTAGATTTTGTATCTGTGCGGGATAAAGAATGGGTTCTTCAAACTTATCTTCGCGTGATTTTTATGGATCTATCCATGCTGAGGAGCAACTATGTGCTATGGTATTGAGTTTATAATTTTTGTTCTTTGTTTATTATTTGCTTAGAGAAAAAATTGAGTTTTCTCATCTTGGCAAATTTTTTGAATTTTTAGGCACTCCCGAAGTTCTTTGGGCCTATGTATAATGACGTTGTAAGGGGAGAGGTTCTGCTAACGTCTCCTATAGGTCGATTGTTTACTGTGAAGGTGTTTAGAGATTGTAATGATCAGTTTTGGCTGACTGATGGGTGGGCTGATTTTGCAAATGATGGTGGTCTTCGTGTTGAGTGTTCCCTTGTAATTTTTAAGTATGAAGGGGGGCGCTCTTTTAACACCATAGTACTTGAACCTAAAGATGACCCCTCTTCTTAGGTTTATTTGTATTATGGGTTTGTTGGTGCTGTTCCCATTTTGTATTGGCTTTATATTTTCTTTTGTGATGTTTTTCCGTTGTTGTTTTGATATATGGTTTTTATGTGCTTTCTCATGTTGAGATCATAACTTGAAACATGAATGCAATTTTTCACTCTTTGAATCGTGACTTGTTGGTAGTAATCTCCAGCTTAGAACTTGCTGAAGAGATTAACCAAATCTGAATGTAATCTCCAGCACTTGATACGCGATGGAGATTGACTTGTAAATATTGATTGTAATCTCCAGCGTATAACGAGCTGAAAAGATTAACAAAAAATAAATGCAATCTCCGGCGTTCGATACGCGATGGAGATTAACTTGTAAATTTTGATGATAATCTCCAACGTATAACGAGCTGAAAAGATTAACAAAAAATAAATGCAATCTCCAGCGTTCGATACGCGAGGGAGATTTACTTGTAAATATTGATGGTAATCTCCAGCGTACAACGAGCTGAAGAGATTAACCAAAAATAGATGCAATCTCCATCGTTCGATACGCGTGGTAGATTGACTTGTAAATATTGATGGTAATATCCAGCGTACAACGAGCTGAAGAGATTAACCAAAAATAGATGCAATCTCCAGTGTTCGATACGTGTGGTAGATTGACTCGTAAATATTGATGGTAATCTCCAGCGTACAACGAGCTGAAGAGATTAACCAAAAATAGATGCAATCTCCAGCGTTCGATACGCGTGGTAGATTAACTCATAAATATTGATGGTAATCTCCAGCGTACAACGAGCTGAAGAGATTAACCAAAAATAGATGCAATCTCCAGCGTTCGATATGCGTGGCAGATTGACTCGTAAATATTGATGGTAATCTCCAACGTACAATGAGCTGAAGAGATTAACCAAAAATAGATGCAATCTCCAGCGTTCGATACGCGATGGAGATTGATTTGTAAATATTGATGGTAATCTCCAGCGTATAACGAGCTGAAGAGATTAACCAAAAATAGATGCAATCTCCAACGTTCGATACGCGTGGCAGATTGACTCGTAAATATTGATGGTAATCTCCAGCGTACAACGAGCTGAAAAGATTAACCAAAAATATGTGCAATCTCCAGCATTTGATATGCGATGGAGATTGACTCATAAATATTGATGGTAATCTCCAGCGTACAACGAGCTCAAGAGATTAACCAAAAATAGATGCAATCTCCAGCGTTCGATACGCGATGGAGATTGACTTGTAAATATTGATGGTAATCTCCAGCGTTCAACGAGCTGAAGAGGTTAATAAAAAATAGATGCAATCTCCAGCGTTCGATACGCGATGGAGATTGACTGGTAAATATTGATGGTAATCTCCAGCATACAACGAGCTGAAGAGATTAACAAAAAAATAGATGCAATCTCCAGCGTTCGATACGCAATGGAGATTGACTTGTAAATATTGATGGTAATCTCCAGCTTACAACGAGGTGAAGAGATTAACTAAAAATAGATGCAATCTCCAACGTTCGATACACGTGGCAGATTGACTCGTAAATATTGATGGTAATCTCCAGCGTACAACGAGCTGAAGAGATTAAGCAAAAATTGATGCAATCTCCAGCGTTCGATATGCGTTGGAGATTGACTTGTAAATATTGATGGTAATCTCCAGCGTGCAATGCGCTGAAGAGATTAACTAAAAATAGATTCAATCTCCAGCGTTCGATACGCGTGGCAGATTGACTCGTAAATATTGATGGTAATCTCCAGTGTACAACGAGCTGAAGAGATTAACCGAAAATTGATGCAATCTCTAGAGTTCGATACGCGTGGTAAGTTGACTCATAAATATTAATGGTAATCTCCAGCGTACAACAAGCTGAAGAGATTAACCGAAAATAGATGCAATCTCTAGCGTTCGGTACACGACGGAGATTGACTTGTAAGTTTTGATTGTAAATCTCCATCGTACAACGAGCTGAAGAGATTTATTGAAATAAGCGAATCAAAACTAAGAAACAATTATTTAGATCTGGATTATTTATTTCTTTGAGAATTGGGTTCCGTAGAGTACAATTTTTAGAAACCGTTACATGGGGAACCATCGAGTGCAGATGTGTCTAATTGATCTTCCGCATCGTATCCTTCATAATCATACATACTTACTTCGAAGTGAGTGTTTTCCTTATGAATGAAGACTATGGTGGATCTTAAGCGAAGATAATGAGTCTCTACGAAATCTTTCCATCCTTGAGCAACCCACAAAGAGTGGTAGTGACCTTTAACGAGGCCAATTTTGAAATTCTTCACTGTGCGAGAGGATAGTAGGATTTCATCGAGGACCTGGGATACGAAATATTCTTGAAAACCATACGGTAGCATCATGCGGAGCACTTGTTCTTCGAAATCCAGATGGAGGGAAAAAGTGTACGGGTTTTCTTGAGGATTTGGGTTTGCCATTTTTCAATTTGTTGTTTTTTTGTGAATGATGAAATGCAAAATGGGTGTACGGTGTGCAGGTTATCTCGGGAAAACTCTCTGTTACTGAACGGTTTTTTCTTCGTCAGTAATTAGTAGGAGTTTGACCTGGTTTATTTGATCTTTCAGCATATATAAATGGCTATTGAGGTATGGGGGTTTGGCGTGTCTTTTGCTGGTATTTGTCTTTCCCCTATCTTTTTAGAGAGAATGTCTTGTTCTCACTCAGGTCCCCGAGATTTCATCAGGTTTATAGATGCTGCTGAGAAACTGCACTTCTTGGTATTTGTCGTTTTAATACTCGGTCTTTTGTCATATTGTGTCTATGGTTTTCTTCCTCCTTCATGCTTAACCAATTTTTATGCGTTTATGACAGCCTTTGCCCAACTGCTTTGGGCAAATTTATGGGGAGTTAATATCAGATCACGTTTGTCTGACATCCCCTAATGGGAATAGCATGCAAGTGAGGGTTTCAAAGGACGGTAATGGAAAATCATGGCTAACAGAGGGTTGGAATGCCTTTGTGGTGGAAAGTGGCATTCGCGTAGGTGCTTCATGGGCCCTGTTTAAATACTTAAAGGATCATTGCTTTAATGTTTTAGTGCTGGAAGAGGAAACAGAGGAGGAAGAGGAAGAAGAGAAAGATGAGGATAAAAAGAACTGATTTACTGTTAGGGTCCTTTTCCTTTGTTTCCGAAGAAGTGTTATCATGTCTTTGTCAGTTGTGTGTGGCAAAGGTTTCAGGGTGGTGTTACTTGTTGCTGGTTAACTTATATGCCTCGTTTATGTTTTATGGTATTTCGTACAGAATATGTTCGCAATCGAATCATTTGTATGCTTTGTTCATGTTTTATAGTTAGTTTGTGTGCTAAATTTATTCTTGGTAGAGGCCTATTTGCATATCCATGCCAAAAGTGCACGCGATTGCTATATTTATTCTCTGTAGAGGCTTGTTTGCATATCCGTGCCAAAAGTGCACGCGATTGCTAAATTTATTCTCCGTAGAGGCTTGTTTGCATATTCGTGCCAAAAGTGCACGCGATTGCTAAATTTATTCTCCGTAGAGGCTTGTTTGCATATCCGTGCCAATAGTGCACGCGATTGCTAAATTTATTCTCCGTAGAGGTTTGTTTGCATATCCGTGCTAATAGTGCACGCGATTGCTAAATGTATTCTCCGTAGAGGCTTATTTGCATATACGTGCCAATAGTGCACGCGATTGCTAAATGTATTCTCCGTAGAGGCTTATTTGCATATCCGTGCCAATATTGCACGCGATTGCTAAATGTATTCTCCGTGGAGGCTTATTTGCATATCCGTACCAATAGTGCACGCGATTGCTAAATGTATTCTCCGTAGAGGCTTATTTGCATATCCGTACCACTATTGCACGCGATTGCTAAATTTATTTTCCGTGGAGGCTTATTTGCATATCCGTGCCAATAGTGCACGCGATTGCTAAATTTATTCTCCGTAGAGGCTTATTTGCATATCCGTGCCAATAGTGCATGCGATTGCTAAATTTATTCTCCAGAGGTTTATTTGCATATCCGTGCTAATAGTGCACGCGATTGCTGTTTATTCTCCGTAGAGGCTTGTTTGCATATCCATTCCAAAAGTGCACGCGATTGCTAAATTTATTCTCCGTAGAGGCTTGTTTGCATATCCGTGCCAAAAGTGCACGCGATTGCTAAATTTATTTTCCGTAGAGGCTTGTTTGCATATCCGTGCCTATAGTGCACGCGATTGCTAAATTTATTCTCCGTAGAGGCTTACTTGCATATCCGTGCCAAAAGTGCACGCGATTGCTAAATTTATTCTCCGTAGAGGTTTATTTGCATATCCGTGCCAATAGTGCACACGATTGCTAAATTTATTCTCCGTAGAGGCCTATTTGCATATCCGTGCTAATAGTGCACGCGATTGCTAAAGTTATTCTCCATAGAGGCTTATTTGCATATCCGTGCCAAAAGTGCACGCGATTGCTAAATTTATTCTCCGTTTAGGCTTTTTTGCATATCCGTGCCAAAAGTGCACGCGATTGCTAAATTTATTCTCCGTAGAGGCTTGTTTGCATATCCGTGTCAAAAGTGCACGCGATTGCTAAATTTATTCTCCGTAGAGGCTTGTTTGCATATCCGAGCCAAAAAGTGCACGCGATTGCTAAATTTATTCTCCGTAGATGCTTATTTGCATATCAGTGCCAATAGTGCACGCGATTGCTAAATGTATTCTCCGTAGAGGCTTATTTGCATATCCGTGCCAAAACTGCACGCGATTGCTAAATTTATTCTCCGTAGAGGCTTATTTGCATATCCGTGCCAATATTGCACGCGATTGCTAAATTTATTCTCCGTAGAGGCTTATTTGCATATCCGTGCCAATAGTGCACGCGATTGCTAAATTTATTCTCCGTAGAGGCTTGTTTGCATATCCCTGCCAAAAATGCACGCGATTGCTAAATTTATTCTCCGTAGAGGGTTGTTTGCATATCCATGCTAATAGTGCACGCGATTGCTAAATTTATTCTCCGTAGATGCTTATTTGCATATCCGTGCCAATAGTGCACGCGATTGCTAAACGTATTCTCCATAGAGGCTTATTTGCATATACGTGCCAAAACTGCACGCGATTGCTAAATTTATTCTCCGTAGAGGCTTATTTGCATATCCGTGCCAATATTGCACGCGATTGCTAAATTTATTCTCCGTAGAGGCTTATTTGCATATCCGTGCCAATAGTGCACGCGATTGCTAAATTTATTCTCCGTAGAGGCTTATTTGTATATCCGTGCCAATAGTGCACGCGATTGCTAAATTTATTCTCCGTAGAGGTTTATTTGCATATCCGTGCTAATAGTGCACGCGATTGCTAAATTTATTCTCCGTAGAGGCTTGTTTGCATATTCGTGCTAAAAGAGCACGCGATTGCTAAATTTATTCTACGCAGCGACACAGGGTTCTTTCAAAAGAGGGCCTGGAACTTTCATATATATATATTTTAAAGAAGTGGTGTGCCCTTTCTAGGATCCTCGAGACTTTTTATACAGAGAAAATTCTAATTCATCGGGTATCCTTATACAAAAAAAGGTAAATCTTAGCTGTAGTAAGCTTTGAGGTTCTTAGTGTTCCATGCTTTAGGGAGGATAGCCCCTTCTAAGTTCTGAAGCTTGAACGATCCTCTTCCTACTTCCTGGTGAATTATGTAAGGCCCTTCCCACTTGGGTTCGAGTTTCCCTCCTTCTGTGGCTTGTCGAAGGACCATGTTCCCTTTTTGTAGTGGGCGTATGAAAACGCTTTTGTTGTAGCCATCAGAGAGTCGACGTTGATACTCACTAGCCTTGATGCAGGCCGTTTCTCTTCTTTCTTCACGGAGGTGCAATTCCAACTCTAATGCTTCATCATTGGTATCCTTGTTGAAGTCAAAAACTCTTGCTGAAGGGATCAGTAACTCAACTGGGACGACCGCGTCTATGCCAAAGGTCATGGCAAAGGGTGTTTCTCCTGTGGGGCTTTTTGCTAAGGTTCGGTATGCCCATAGAACCAGAGGTAAGGTTTCTGCCCATTCACCTTTGGCGAGGCCTCATCTTTTCTTTAACGCATTCAAGATTTGTCTATTAGTCGTTTCAGCTTGGTCGTTGGACTGGGGGTACGCCACAGATGAGAAGCGGAGCTCTATGTGGAGCCCAAAACAGAAATCATGAATAGTCTCACAATTGAATTGAGGCCCATGATCAGTGATGATTGCTCATGGTACTCCAAAGCGACATATCATATTTTTCCAAAGGAACTTTCGTACTTTTTCTGCTGTTATTAAAGCTATGGCTTCAGCTTCTACCCACTTGGTGAAATAATCGACTATTACGAGGATGAATCGTAATTGCCCAGGAGCCCGCGGAAAAGGTCCGAGGATGTCCATTACCCATATTGTAAAACGGTACGGGGCAGATATGCATTTGAGGGGGTGGGGTGGTCGATGTTTGAGGTCGGAATGTTGTTGACAAGGATCACATATCATGATGTAGTGCTGGGTTTCAGCCCTTAGGTTGGGCCAATAATATCCTAGTTGTGTGATCTTTGTGGCAATAGCTCTCTATCCTTGTTGATTTCCACAGATGCCTACATGTAGTTCTCTGACGATGGCCCGACCTTCCTGGTCGGATACGCAAAGAAGATCTGGGAGGTGAAAACCTCTTTTATATAGCCGACCGTCCTGATTCAGAAACGAGAAGGTTGTCTCACGAGCCTTCGATATTCTGGGCCATGGGCTCCTTCAATCGGCCCATTGTTGATGTATTCTAAGAAGCTGGAAAGATAAGTCAGTGACTTCCCCCATCGGGCTAGATACTGTTACCCCTGCTTCACACCCGTTAGATAATACGGACCCATCTACATTGATTACCCAATCCTCTCCTTCGCGATCTTGTGTTTCCGAGAATGTAGCCTTCACTACGAAGTCAGCTAATGCTTGAGCTAAACGGGATTTCCGTGGTTTGAAATGAATATCAAACTCAGATAGCTCCACGGCCCATTTTACCATTCTACCAGAGAGCGACGGTGAATGAAGGATTTGATGGAGGGGAAGATCGGAGAGGATTTCAACGGTGTGAGCTTGGAAGTAAGGCCTCAATCGTCTTGCTGCAAAGACCACAGATAAAGCCGTTTTCTCAATATAGGTGTATCTGGATTCAGTTGATTGTAGCACTCTACTCGTGAAATAAACAGGGAATTCGGATTCCCTAGTTAGCACGGCGCTAATGGTGGTTGATCCACCTAGGAGGTAGAGTTGTAATGTTTCATGTTCCCGGGGATAATGAAGGGTTGGAAGAGTCGCAAGATATTCTTTCATGTCTTTGAAGGCTTTGTCCAATACTGAACTCCATTCTACTGGGCCTTTTTTCTTTAGTTGGTCGAAGAAAGGTAATGAATGATCTGCTAATCGCGAGCAAAAACGGCTCAAATAGTTGATTGACCCATTGAGTTTCTGGATGTCTTTCAGTGTTTTAGGAGGAGTCATATCGAGTATGGTTTCTACTTTTGAGGGGTTTACGTCTATTCCTCGGTGATTGATCATGAAACCCAAGAACTTCCCAGAATCAACGCTGAATACGCACTTCTCCGGGTTTAGGCACACGCGATTGGATCTAAGAGCATCGATGGTTTCTTGTAAGTCGAAAGGGTGTTGCTCTTTGGTTAAAATCTTGAACACAATGTCATCGACATAAACTGCAATGTTCCTCCCTATCTGGGGTTTGAAAACTCTTTCAATCATACATTGAAAAGTAGCGCCTGCATTTTTCATTCCAAAGGGCATTACCTTGTAGCAAAAGGTGCCCTGATTGGTGATGAAGGCCGTGCTCTTCTCATCGCGTGGATGCATTTTGATCTGGTTGTACCCCAAATAAGCGTCGAGAAAACTTAAAGTGGTGTGACCCACTGTGGTATCTACTAACTCATCAATAGAAAGGAGTGGATAACTATCCTTGGGACATGCCTTGTTTAAATCTTTAAAGTCAACGCACATTCTCCACTTTCCACTGCTCTTTTTGACCAAGACCACATTAGACAGCCATGTTGGGTCATTAATCTCGCGAACAAATCCTGCTTTCAAAAGCTTTTCTACTTCTTGTTTAGCGGCTTCAGCTTTCTTTGCGGCCATTTTCCTTTTCCTCTGGCACACTGGTTTGGTGTCGTGGGTGAGCCTAAGGGAATGCTCAGATATTTCTCGAGGAAGACCCTTAAGGTCTTGGGGTTACCAAGCAAAGACATCTCTTGAATTCTTGAGAATATCTTTAACGCGATTTGTTCGTAATGGGTTGTAAAGGGGAAGTGTATAGGAGAATAAAATAAAGCACAACTAGACTATCTCCCTGTCCCAAACAAATAATACAAGAATCCCCTCCCTTGTAGTAGTAGGGTAATTCAGGATCGAATCCACGAGGAGGTAGGTCAGCGCTTCCTTTGTTGTACTCACGATCAATGATTTCGACCTCAGCAGACACTCGATATCGAGTATACTGGTCGATATCGACCTCAGTTCTGGTCGATTTCCTAGCGCAGTTCCTGCAGAAGACAAAACAGCAAGTCGACGTCGAGCAGAGACCTCGATATCGATGTTAGTACTCGATATCGACCCTTAAGGTCGATTTCGATGCTTGTCACAGAAACTGTTTTTGTAACCAATTTGTCGGAAAAGGATCCGAAGAAAATAGAATGGAGAGGGAAGATGGACAGAAGCAAAACTAAGACTTTTATGAAGAATTTAATTAATTAAAGGGCTTCCAAAGTCGGGGTTTTATGCCACAATGATAACAATGCAAGTTTCATGCTAAAGATATGAACTTTAATGTCTTTCCGTCAAATAACTTTCGTTATCAACACTTAGGTGATTAGAGGCTCTCGCATAATTCCTAAGAGTTACTATCCAATTCATGAGTAATTCAAGTTCGCAATATGAGTGGCTTTCGCTTCAAAAATGCAAATAATGAATCTCCCTAACTTTCGCAAAGGATCATGCATGGGGTAGAAGACGGAATCGCATAAAAGTCATACCTTTGATGCACTTACCTCACATTGCTATCGTCGGGCTCACCCCGACCCTAGAAGTGGGTTGACTACTCGCTCCTCATCATGCACATCATCATCATTGTTATTGAAAGAAAGCTACTTTGAATTAAAACTCCGAAAGAAAGTACAACCGAACAAGCCACTCCGCTCTCGCTTTACAACTCCACTCGGCCACTCTCTCTCTCTCTTGCAACTGAATTCTCTCCTAAAACCGACTCTTCTTCCTTAATATTCAATGTCTAAACTCAGCCCTATTGGCTTCTATTTGTAGATGACGATAAGGACTCGAAACCTTATCTTTATTCTCTATGATAAATAAATAAAAAGTAAAAGCTAAAACTTCATGGTGAAATCAGCCTCCTCATGATAAAGCTGATGTTGATGATAGGAATTTTCGACCTTTGGATAGGTATTGCAAGCATTGGATATAATTCTATCAAAATCGGAGTCGAATTCCTCTGCTGGCATGGTCGATATCGACCCTTCCACTCGATATCGACCCCTCCAAAATCTTATCTCGAGCTTCTCCTTCTTCTACTCGACTTCTATCAACTTGGTCGATCTGGCAGCATCGATATCGACCTCCAGACGTCGATATCGACCTCTTTTGTGTCGAGATGCTCTGTTTCCTTTCTGCTCGATTCCTATGTCTCGATGTACTCGATGTCGAGGTCTTCGGTCGATTTCGACCTCTTCAGAAGACTTCGAGTTCCTTTTCCGCTCTTCTGAATTCATCCATTTTCATCCTGTTTTCTGCGAAATCACATGGAAACTCGTGCAAACCCATATATTTGACATTTAAGCATAAACTACACTATTCCCATGTTTTCCCATCAATGTGCATGCAAAAGACAACAAAATGAATTCATATGTGCATAGAAAATATGGCAATATGCGCGCACATCAAACACCCCATACTTAAGCTTGCTTGTCCCCAAGCAATACTCTTAATGGTCATTCAGGGGAAGAAAGTAAACCCTTAACATCATAGATTCATTTTTCATATGTCCCTACATTCAATTGCCATCCTCGAGAAGGTACTTATGTCAACCAAGTCCATGCCTGTGCATAAAAGCAATTTCATACTTATAAAGGAGGTAATATGCAAGAAACAATTCTAGCGACATTGCATTAATAATCAAGAGGACTTTCTTCAAGCTTGTGAGAAGTGGATTGGTAAAAGGCTAAAGGTGGGCTAATATTTGGCCATGTGGTGTTAAATCCGGGGAAGTACACTTTCTTTCCAAAATATTCCACATTCCTCCTTCATAATGTCTCACCTTTCACTCATCGTTCAATGCTTTTTTTCACTTTAATGCTTTTACCTCTCTAACCTTAGCACTGCCTTCTCGCGAGTCGCAAACATGGGTGTCATGAATGGCTCCGGATACTTAGTACTTCGGACTCCTCACCTTTGTGTCCCATCTCGCCGAACTATTATCTCAGCGAGCAGGGTCGACCTACCTTTATCTCCTGAGGTGATCGGATTTTTTCTCGCTCATTTAATTTTCCATATTGTATCATTCCTGCCAACAACTTTATAAATGCACAACTCCATATAACTCCAAAGATGTCATCCATTCAAAAAAAATTTGTCCCCGGATAGGGTATAAGGTAAAAAATGGACAATATGTATATGTGGAGCAACAATGATCATGATAAGTCTCATATATGGCTTTGTGAATATGCGTGGGTAAGGCTAGGATATGAACTTTGCTTGTATGGAATTTTTATAAAAAATCCTCCATCATCTTATCATGCATATATCAAAAGCGACTTCAAATTTTCATCTCCTTTATGATTTTCTAAAAAATTTGCACTTCATTGGGACTTCCCTTCACTAGGCAATCTCATGTTATATCTCTAATGAATCTAATTTTGCATCATAGAGCTCTTTTTTATACTTCCATGACTCTCTCTTTTCCAAAATTTTTGATGGGGGTCATTTAAAATAAATATGCATTAAAATAAATATGCAACCCTAAACTAAACATGGGGTCATTTAAAATAAATATGCATTAAAATAAATATGCAACCCTAAACTAAACATGAATATGCAAATAAGCCTTTCCCCCACCCCATACTTAAAATCTACAGTGTCCTCACTGTATTAGAACTAGGGTTAAAAAGAAGACTTACTAAACCGTCACAAATTTCAGGAGTTGAAGAAGACAGCAGGGGAGGTCGATATCGACCCTTTACATCGATATCGATGTCTCTCTTGATTTCTGCTCGGGCTTCAGGGTGACTCGGCCTCGATCACAAACCCTATCCATGTCGACCTTGAGGTCGATTTCGATGTCCGACATCGATTTCGATGCCTTTCTGTGTGCTTTTCTCTCTCCTGCAATTTGAAAATTAAACACAAAATATGCAAAACAATAAAGTGTCCAAAACCAAAACAAAAGCTGTCTTAAAACCAAAACTAAGTCTTTGTTACAAGCTCTAGATTTTTAAGTCGCTAGGCCGACTTCTTCCTTTGCGCTTTTCAAGGTGGCATCTGCAGAGCCCATGTGGCTTGGGCCTCAAATATCACTCCTTTCTTGTCCTGCAGCTGCATTCCCCCGGGATTGATTTGATTCACCGTGAATGGTCCTAAGCTCTTATCCTTGAATCTTGTAGGGAACCAATGGTCTTTAGATTTGGCAACATAGACCTTGTCTCCTATCTCATATTGGCTTGAACCATCATCGGATATCCTACATAAACGCACATGCCAAGGCACACCTCTTCCAAATAATGATAAGTCCTTAATTGTAATTGAACAAGAGGAATCCGTACCTTGACTTACCTTCTTCTCCGTCTGTGGCTCAGGTCGATGTCGATGTGCAGAGGTCGATATCGACCCCTGTTGTACACCTGTAGGATCAGTCGATTTGGGGAGTTTTGACTCGATATGATCAGGTCGATTTCGACCCTCAGAGGTCGATATCGAGGTCTCCTCGCCTCTCTTCTCGGCGCTGATGGTGGTCGATTTCGATAGGGTGTGGTCGATATCGACCCTTGACCCCGATTTCGATGCTTCCTCTTTTCCTCCGTCGACCCCATACTTATGACCTGTCATAGAATCTTGAACAATAGTGGTCGATATCGACTTACCTGGGTCGATTTCGATGCCTTGTTGAGCTCCTCCGTTCAAGATTGCTTCAACTTCCTCTACTTGGGCTTCTTTGATGGCTTTTATCTCCATTGGCCCTTGACTTTGCACCGTCTTGTTGAAGGAATACTCTATTACTTCATCACTAATTGTGAGTGAGAGCAATCCTTTCTTCACGCTAATGTTGGCATCGACGGTTGCTAGGAATGGCCTACCTAAAATAATTGGACAAGCAGGGTCCTCCGCTATGTCAACAACTAGGAAATCAGCGGGGACAAAGAATTTGCCTACTTGTACTGGCACATCTGTCACTATCCCAGTTGGAATAACTACGGTATTGTTAGCCATGTATAATCTTGCATCCACGGGCTCCAGAGGACCTATCTTTACCTTGTGCCAAATGGTTAGTGGCATCATGCTAACGCTAGCGCCCAAGTCAACTAAAGCATTAAATTTGAATTGACCTAGACCTATAGCGATAGAAAACTTACCTGGGTCCGCCCGCTTTTGTGGTAGCTCCAACCTGTTGCATTCCTCTGCGATCTCAGAGAGCGATCGCTTCTTACCCAAGATATCCTTAAGGAACCTCACATAAGATGGCATCTCGTGAAGTGCCTCTGTGAATGGTATAGAGACATTAAGCCCTTGGAGCATCTTCACGAACCGTTGGAACTTCTTTTCCGCTGGGTCCTTAGTCACTTTTCTAGTTGGGAATGGCAACACCTTCTTCCTTTCTGCGGCTGTAGTGAGGTCGATATCGGCAGCAGTGGGGTCGATATCGACTGGAAGAGTCGATTTCAGTGGTGACGCAGAATTAGGGTCGACATCGACAGGAGGGTCGACATCGATGTCACCTTGGTCGATATCGACAGGGGGGGTCGATATCGACGTCTGTTCTGGCTCCTTCTCCTCCACTTTTCGCTCGGGCGTTTGTAATTGACGCCCACTCCTTAGGTTTACTGCCGCGATATGACCTGTGGTTTTGCCCTTTTGGTTGGGCACAGTGGATCCAGGGAGTGATCCGGACGCTTTGGGCATTGCTTCCGCCAATTGACTCATTTGAGTCTCCATGTTGCGCTTCCAAACGTCGATCTCCCCAAGCCTAGAATTTATGCCCTGCAGCTGAGTATGGACGGAGTTATTGGCTTGTTTGAACTCAGCGTGGTTCCTCCGCATCTCATCAAGGATGATTTGCAGGTCATCTTTCTTAGTCTCCCGCTCAGGGTGCCCTGGTGCCCTATAGGTTGGGGGATCCCTTTGATAGAACCTTTGATCACCCCAATTTTGTTGATTGCCCCCTCCATAGGGGCCTCTCGTCCATTTGACCTCCTCATGTTGTTCCGCCATGGATACTTGCTCAGTATGTGGACAGGCACTGGTGTTATGCCTTATTGAACCACACTCCTGACAAGGTTGATTGTTGCTCAGGAACCTTACTTGCTTTTGAAGGCGGCGTGTTTGATCGTTATGGAACTGTTGCCGTACTTCAGGATCTATCTCCCTTGGAGGCTCATATAGTGGCATAGATGGGGCAGGCCTTGCATCATAGGCCGCAGCAGCCCCATAGGTGTTGTCAAAGTTCACAAGCCTCTCAATGGTCTCCCATGCCTCCGTTGGTGTAAGCTCAATGTACCGATATGAGGTATATGAATTGATCCTCTCCTTATTCGGCGCATCAAGGGCGTTATAAAAGATCTCTTGGATGACATATGGAAGTTGCCCATGCGTCGGGCATGATCTCAGCAAGTCTTTGAAGCGCTCCCACGCCTGTGCTAGGGTTTCACCTGGCTTTTGTTTGAAAGCCGTGATCCTTTGTCTTAGCATCGCCGTTTTAGAAGGTGGGAAGAATTTGTTCAAGAAGGCATCTTTCACTTCCGCCCATGTCCTTAGCTATCGTGGAGCCAAACTTTCAAGCCATTGTAATGCCTTTCCTGCCAAAGACCATCGAAAAGATTTTAGTCGCACATACTCTAAGTTTACTCCATCAGCAACTGTTTCACATAAGTCCATAAAAGTAGAGATATGTTGCAGGGGGCATTCATTATGTCTTCCTTCAAAAGTATTTCTTTTAATCTCAGATAGGAAGTTAATTTTCAGTTCATAATTGGAGTGAGGAATTATAATGGCAGATTCAGGAACATGAAGAGGCGGATGCATGTATTGCATCGCCGTCTGTGGATACTGATTTAGCCGCTCTTGGGCTTGTCTGCGCGCATCCTCCTCCCTATCAGCACGGGCTCGCTCAGCAGCAGCAGCGGCCCTTTCAGCAGCGATTGTAACATTGTGGTCCTCGATTTCCTTTCTCAACCGCTCTATGATCTCAGCCTGCGTCTCGTTGTCAACCATGATGCGAATTGCTTTGTTGCGAAGATGGTAGAAACGTTCAGGCTCGTCAATTGGTTCCAGGATAGGTCCGCGATCAGAACGTCGCATAAACCTGCAGAATAAGCTTAGAAAAAGATCGTGATTAACTTAGGTGGCGATTGATTGCCTCCCCGGCAACGGCGCCAATTTGTTCGTAATGGGTTGTAAAGGGGAAGTGTATAGGAGAATAAAATAAAGCACAACTAGACTATCTCCCTGTCCCAAACAAATAATACAAGAATCCCCTCCCTTGTAGTAGTAGGGTAATTCAGGATCGAATCCACGAGGAGGTAGGTCAGCGCTTCCTTTGTTGTACTCACGATCAATGATTTCGACCTCAGCAGACACTCGATATCGAGTATACTGGTCGATATCGACCTCAGTTCTGGTCGATTTCCTAGCGCAGTTCCTGCAGAAGACAAAACAGCAAGTCGACGTCGAGCAGAGACCTCGATATCGATGTTAGTACTCGATATCGACCCTTAAGGTCGATTTCGATGCTTGTCACAGAAACTGTTTTTGTAACCAATTTGTCGGAAAAGGATCCGAAGAAAATAGAATGGAGAGGGAAGATGGACAGAAGCAAAACTAAGACTTTTATGAAGAATTTAATTAATTAAAAGGCTTCCAAAGTCGGGGTTTTATGCCACAACGATAACAATGCAAGTTTCATGCTAAAGATATGAACTTTAATGTCTTTCCGTCAAATAACTTTCGTTATCAACACTTAGGTGATTAGAGGCTCTCGCATAATTCCTAAGAGTTACTATCCAATTCATGAGTAATTCAAGTTCGCAATATGAGTGGCTTTCGCTTCAAAAATGCAAATAATGAATCTCCCTAACTTTCGCAAAGGATCATGCATGGGGTAGAAGACGGAATCGCATAAAAGTCATACCTTTGATGCACTTACCTCACATTGCTATCGTCGGGCTCACCCCGACCCTAGAAGTGGGTTGACTACTCGCTCCTCATCATGCACATCATCATCATTGTTATTGAAAGAAAGCTACTTTGAATTAAAACTCCGAAAGAAAGTACAACCGAACAAGCCACTCCGCTCTCGCTTTACAACTCCACTCGGCCACTCTCTCTCTCTCTCTTGCAACTGAATTCTCTCCTAAAACCGACTCTTCTTCCTTAATATTCAATGTCTAAACTCAGCCCTATTGGCTTCTATTTGTAGATGACGATAAGGACTCGAAACCTTATCTTTATTCTCTATGATAAATAAATAAATAAATAAAAAGTAAAAGCTAAAACTTCATGGTGAAATCAGCCTCCTCATGATAAAGCTGATGTTGATGATAGGAATTTTCGACCTTTGGATAGGTATTGCAAGCATTGGATATAATTCTATCAAAATCGGAGTCGAATTCCTCTGCTGGCATGGTCGATATCGACCCTTCCACTCGATATCGACCCCTCCAAAATCTTATCTCGAGCTTCTCCTTCTTCTACTCGACTTCTATCAACTTGGTCGATCTGGCAGCATCGATATCGACCTCCAGACGTCGATATCGACCTCTTTTGTGTCGAGATGCTCTGTTTCCTTTCTGCTCGATTCCTATGTCTCGATGTACTCGATGTCGAGGTCTTCAGTCGATTTCGACCTCTTCAGAAGACTTCGAGTTCCTTTTCCGCTCTTCTGAATTCATCCATTTTCATCCTGTTTTCTGCGAAATCACATGGAAACTCGTGCAAACCCATATATTTGACATTTAAGCATAAACTACACTATTCCCATGTTTTCCCATCAATGTGCATGCAAAAGACAACAAAATGAATTCATATGTGCATAGAAAATATGGCAATATGCGCGCACATCACGATTTAGATCGGCGGTCTCTAGACTATGCCCATGATAAAGGGCCTCGGTGCTGTTGGCGAAAGGGAAAAACGCCACCTTTTCTTCGACGATCTTATCAGCGATCTTCGTTGGTCGGACTTCCAACTCGGCTTCGGTGGGGTGAGAAGTAGCTTCCAAATCATCGTTTTCAATTACTTCTGACTTTAAAGATCCTGGGGCAGGCCCGTCGATAGCAAGTACTCTGTGTTGATTTTTCTTAAGGGATGCGAGGTAGCAAACCCTACTCTCTGATTGTTCTCCGCGCACTTCCCCAACCTTTCCATCCGCACATGGGAATTTGATGCCAAAATGGTAGATGGAACAAGCTATTTGGAATTTGAAAAGGCTCACACGGCCCATGATGGCGTTGTAGATGGATGGCAGACGAACCACTGTGAACTCTATCATGTGAACTCTATCATATGAGACCTCCTTCCCGGAGGAGTTCCCAAGGTCAACGCGAGTTCAATTTTCCCAGCTACTTCAACTTCATCTCCTGAAAAGGAGATAAGTTTCCCAGAATAGCATCGTAGAGCACTCTCTGCAATCCCCAATTGTTCGAACGCGTTCCAGTATAGGATATCCACTGAAGAGCCTATATCAACTCAAACGTGTTTGACTGTCTTGGTGCCTAGTTGCACATGAATAACCACGGGGTCTGAGGGGGGCATCCTGAGATCGCGGGCGTCAGAAAAATAGAAATTCAAAACAGCGTGCTTTGTGGAAGCCTACTTAACGCTGGATTCTGACAGGGGCCGTCTAGCTTCTCTTTCATAGTTTTTTCTTTCCTGATTGCTTATTCCGGATGCAGATGGTCCTCCCGCGATGGTATTGATGCATCCGTCGGTAAGGGGAGGATTTTGATAATTGCGATGAGAATGTACAGATTTGTTCGATGATGACCTTGCTTATGGAACGCGGGGAATATCCCTTGGTGGGGGCCTATAACCACCGCCTCTATTCCCGTTTCTCCCTCCACGTCCTCTCGGGTAGCCGCCTCTTCCCCTTCCCCCTTGGCCATATGGTGGACGGTATTGTTGGGGAGGAAGGACGGGCCGGTTTTGGTTTTGATTCACAGGTGGGGCACAAATTTGCAGAGGCACTATTTGTTGTGGGGGAGGAGGAGGAGGGACACCATAAATGGGTGGTAGTATCATAGATGGGTGTGCCATCTGTACGTTGCTTGGGGTAGAGGTAGGTAGGTTTGGGTTGGTCAATTGATTGTATTGTACCTCTTGGTGTTGATGTTGAGGAATGATAACAGGATTCGGCCAGCGGGGGTTATAGTGTTGTTGGTTATCTCGACCTCCTTTGTTATGGAATTTATTGTTGGGCTTGTGAAAGTAGGGAGGCTTATTTTCATTGGTCTTTGAACTTGATCCCGCAGCCTCCAATGCGTGAATCTGCAAGGTGACCAAGTCGCGCAACTTGTCATTATTGCAGGTATCCTTTTTGAATAAATAGGTCTTGAAATCGCTCTCAGCCAGGTTTCCCATCAAGATGGTGCTAGCCGATTGTTGATTGAATTTTAGGATTGGCACGACCATAGTAGTGAATCTGCTGAAGAAACTGCCTAGCGATTCAGATGCTTCTTGTTTAATGGAGTTTAAAACCAGCATGGTGCACTTCCGCATACAAACGCTGCCAAAATGAGCAACGAAAATGCTCGACAGTTGGGTGAAGTTGCTTATTGATGATCGAGGTAGATTGGTGAACTAGGTCAACGCGACTCCGCTCAAGGTGGAGGGGAAACATCGACAAAACATGGCATCGTTGTTTTCATTCATGCCCATGGTTGTGGTGAATTAATTCATGTGATCATTTGGATCAGAGTTCTCGGTGTACTTCGCGATGGACACGTCTCTCCATCTTTTGGGTACCGGTGTTTCACGTATGGCTTTGTAGAAAGCAGACGGGAAAGGGGGTTCATCCTTAGGAGTCAGACCAAAGGCTCCTGATGAATTGGATCTTGAAGAAATATCCACTGCAGAATCCTCGCGGGCTTTCTTACCAACGTTGTCTTTATCACGATCGCGATCTGAACCTTGAGTATTATCAAATGGGTCCGGAAATAAGTTGATCGGGGCGCGAGTAGGGGCCGATTGTTGATAGTACCCGTAGGGGACATATTGGGGAGGGATCATGTTTGCGGGTTGTCCATAGAAAGAGTTCGGAGGACAGCCACCTGCAAAGTAAGTATATGGGGGGTAACCCCCCCAAGCCCCGTGTTGTCCGAAAGGGGGAACCGCGGCGTTGTTCCAAAGTGGTTGGGGAGGAAGATCCTCGCCTTCCAGGACGCGATTCTCTTCGTCGGGGGGATTATTTAGATTTAGCTCGTTGTTCCATCCCTCGTCATGGTGTTGTTCTCCAAATTCCTCTCCAAAGAGAGTAAAATTCATTTCTTCGCTACATGCGATGTTACAGAAGTAAACTTTTAATTTTAATTAAAAAACCAGTTCTTCGAAGGGAAAAAACAAACTTTAAGTGAATAAAGAACGACAAAAATTTATGAAAGCGAAGAAAAATTCTTCGGGGAACCCCTCGTCGTGAAAGGTTCCCACAGACGGCGCCAATGAAGCGATTCTGGAATTTCACCTATACTTATTACCTCAAGGTGACGACAAAAGTCCTTAAATACCTGTCGTATTATGTGATAATACTTAGTTTCGCGATCAAATGAATCTTTTGTTGCTGATGGTGATCTTACAGATATTCGAGGTTCGCGATCAGGTATATTTACTGTTCAATCGTCGTCTTTAGAGGAAGTTTGCTTTGATGATGTGTCTTTCCTAGAAAAGCTACTTGTCCGATTTAAGGATCTAAAGAGCTCAGACCTAAGGGTTTTATGTCAAAGGAAGTTGCAGAGCTCCTTTTCTTATCTCTTCTTTCGGATCCCTTTTCTTGTGGGCATTAGGGGGTATTTATAGTAGTATCTAAGCGAGCAGCTGGCTGGTGACCTCGTGGTTCATGTAGGGGACACGTGTAGCTCATGCCCTCATGCCAGTAGTCTAGAGTAGCTACACGTGGAGACATTTAAAGGAGAGGTGCTTCACCAGCGAGCTGCTTGTCTTTCTGAGGGAGTTTAAGTCGGTCTTGGAGCCTTCATTCGCGATCTTGATTCTGGGGGGGCGACATTCTTAATCAGACCCGAGCCTTGGTTTATGCGAATTGAGAAGACTCTAATCGCGAGGATATAATCTTTAGGGATCTTTAGGGAGTACATGACTTTCGTAGGTATATGATCTTTGCGTAGGGTAACCCATTTATGACGTCACACCACTATTAATAAAAGAGGTTATTTTTCATGGCATCGTCATATACGATCGCATCAAGTGGGAGTTTATAAGAGAAACACTTACTGCGGCTTGAATATCGGGGAAGCGGATCGACACAATTATGAGGTGCCAAACTGGTGGTGGGATAGACATTTTGTGGAATGGATCCAAAGCAGGGAGATTCTCGCCATCTAGAGGAATCTAGAAGGGAGATCCCTTATCTCCGTATCTATTTGTGTTATGTATGGAGCAACTTTCACACATAATTCTGTCTGCGGCAACGAGGGGATTTTGGAAGCCGATCATCGTGGGAGGGATGCTTTTGACGCACCTGTTCTTCGTTGACGATTTGATTCTGTTCGCGGAGGCAACAATGAACCAAGGGGCAGTCATCAAACAATGCTTGATGCAATACTGCGCAGAATCCGGGGAAAAGGTAAACTTCTCGATGAGTAGTGTGTTGTTTTTACCGGGCGTCCCGGAGCAAGTGAAGCATAGCATCTCCAGCGAGCTAGATATACCTATCTCAACGGACTTTGGAAATTCCTTGGGAGTGCCGATGGCCTGTGGTAGAATTTCCAATGAGCGGTACCGCTTTCTGGTGGATAAGGTAGCAGCGAGACTCCGAGGGTGGGAAGCAAAGTCTCCTTCCTTCGCATGAAGGGTCACCCTATGTCGTTCGGTCATGTCAAGTCTCCCGGTGTACAATATGCAATCATCCTATCTACCAAGGAAAATTTTCGATAAGATAAATCATTTGATCAGAGGTTTTATACAGGGATCAACTACTGAAAACCGGATAATCCATTTGCTATCATGGGAAGTGTTGAAAAAGCAAGTGAAAGAGGGAGGATTGGGTTGAGAGCAATGCGAGAATCAAACCAAACACTGCTAGCCAAATTGGCGTGGAGACTGCTGCAACAACCTGAGTCGATATGGAGTCAAGTAGTGCGAGGAAAGTACTGTAATGGGCGTCTGGATGTGGACATGTTCACCAAGCAAAGGGGTTGTTCTCGACTATGGACGGGGCTCACACATGGTGCAGAAATACTAACTCCGGGCATTCGAGTGGCCATCGGAAACGAGGAAACGACTCTGTTTTGGATGCACCCCTGGATGGCGGATGAACCACTCCTAGACGTAGCAATAACTGAGATCCCGGAAAGGCTCATAGGGGCAATGGTTGCGGAACTCTGGGAGGGAGAATGCTGGAATTGGGGAGTGTTAACCCCCCTCTTACCGGCTGAGTATCTGATGAAACTAAAATAATAAGTGTGCGAGGTGAAACTGGGGCGCAAGACAAGCTTTACTGGGGGCGCTCTAAGAACGGGGATTTCTCATTTGGGTTAGTAATTGGGCTCATCCAGAGATCAGATCAAGCAACGCCAACAACCGAAGTGTGGATGCATATATGGCGCATCCCTGCCTAGCAACAGGTGAGAGCCTTTCTGTTTGTGGCTACACACGACAACATATTATGTAATGCAAATAGGGTCAGGAGACATCTATTTGAATTTGCAGTGTGCCCAAGATGTGGGCTAGACGAATCGAGCCTCCATATACTGAGGGACTGTCCAATGGTCAAAAGAGTATGGATGAAGCATATGGGGGCACGAGCTGTAATTGAATTCGTGTCCACTAATAGTGTCCGGGACTGGATTCTAACCAACACTAAAAGGGAGGATCGATTGAGCTCTACCTTTGCCTACATGTTATGGTACATATGGAAGGTGCGCAACACCCTGATTTTCGAAGGAATAGATAAAATCGAGGGACTTCTACCGACCGTGGCCAGTCAAGTGAAAATCTATGTTGACATAAAGATGAAAACCATGACCCTAAAGGACTGCATAAGCAACCAACCAGCAGTGACTAATGTATGGGAGCCACCTCCAATCAACTAGAGTTTCCAAAGGAAATCCAAGTGTTGCGGGGAGAGGCAGACTGGTTCAGGGAAACGAAGGGGAAGTCTTAAGAGCCTACACGTTCAAGTGTGGCAATTGCACTGGACTCACAGTGGAACTCGGGGCTATGCTGAATGGGAGGATGGGATTACATCGTGTGATTGTCGAAACTGCTTCTGAAGTGGCTTGCAATTTGATTACTAATCCCCCCACACCCCACGCCGACTTCCATCTGGTGGACTAGTGCAGGATACTCATCAAGAATCCGGATTCAGAAGTGAAAATAAGCAACGTCTGACATAGAGCAAATGCTATGGCCCACTCGCTAGCGAACTAGTCACTGTCGCTCACTGATGCTTTTGTTGAACATACCACTATCCCTAGTTTCAAAGCAGATCAGCTGGAAGTTGTAACCCTTGGGGACCTAATGACTTTATAATTTATAAATAAGGGACAATAGTCCTACTTAGACCATCTTTAATGGTGTTACTACAAGTACCATAACAATTAGAAAAAAAGGAAATGTAAGAAAAAGTAAGATTTTTTAAAGAACCCAAAAGAAAAAGTGAGGCCTAGTATCATACATATGGTATTCTATATGACACAATACCATAGAATATTACCCAATTTAACATTAATAGTGAATCTCATTTGATTTTTACTTTAAAAAAAATTGCAAAAATCAATTTTGATGCAAAAAGTGAAATAAGATACTCATGTCAAATACGTGGAGATCAAGCTCTCTGCTCTCGTCAAAAGGGGCCCACTCCTCGGTCCCTTGAGTTTGGTAAGGGATGCACCCCTCATATATTGGTAAATTATGGACGATTTGGTTACTTGCAAATTATGTTTCTGCTTACCTATAGATTCTATAATACAAGCCGAAGGGAGTATAAGACGAGATACTACAGTGAAGGAGTGAAGGGTAATATGAAACGAAATGAAATTTTAGTGGGCATGTAAGGAAGCATGGAACCAAAACAACTAAATAAAAGAGATGGGAAATTAACCTCTTCAAACGTAAATCACTCGATTCTTCGTTCTTCTGCATAGTACCGCAAACGTACAATTTGGGTGCAGTTCACTTCAAGCTAACTAATATCTGTATGACTTACCTAAAGTATTAACTCCATCACAGGAGCCTTTAGTAACGAGTCTCGGAAAAATATATCTGAAAGGCATTTGGGTATACAAGAGGATATTCAATAACACCAGGTGTACTTGCATCTAGAGTTGTGGACCTCTAATGCATGTATAGCTGCCTTCACTTCCCATGTTCATCATACTTGTGATTTAGTCAATAATCTCTCTACTTATGCACATGATCGGAACTATGTAAGAGGGAACCTTAGAGACACTGCTTTTTCCTCTCTGGGGTTGCACATACTTGTGTTTTGGTTCCATAAGTTTTCAACTGAAAGTTCTCAAAAGCTTCAGACACCACTCCAACCTGTTACAGAATGTTAGAAAAAACACATTTACTGAGTATGCTTCAATCATCTATAGATCAATTAATGGGTAGGAACGGTAAAGGTGGTCACAAACCAGCTCTGGCTTTTTGGAATAAACCCTCACTATCATATCTTGATAGGACGCAGGCAGCAGATGGCTCACCCGGTAGTCAGGTATCGGGAACTTTTCAGTACTTGAAAAATCCTGAGCAAGAAAAAGTGCTGTTAGGAGACCCAATGCCCTCAGCAGGTAGGATGATACAAATGTGAAAAGGATAACAGTAACATAGGCAAGAGAGACTCGAGGTCTAGAGGCAGAGCCAACGAGATGAGGGAGCATGTGCTCCCCTCTGAAAATTTTATGACTCCACTGTTGATGTTGTCATACATAATACCCAAAAAAATAATAGATATTGGATACCTGAAAAAAGTTGATGCTGGATGAGGAACACATGCAAGCAGCAAGAAATTAGAGAGGGTCAGTGAATTCAAAATATGATTTGTTTGCCTAGAGCAGCAGAAAGCAAAGTCTACAATTCTCATATCCTCATACTCTTACTTTTCAAGAGGATTTTTCCTGCCACGAGTCAAATCAATCCTGACATTGCTGATGGCAATGTCCTCTTCTTGCAAGGTCACTTTACCAGATTTCTGCTTAGAAGATTCATTACTCAACAAGGATCCATCTTCTAAAGCAACTGAGATAACAATAAAACTGTAGAAAGACTTTAAATATAGATCAGTCATACACAAACCTGGGAACAAACAATATCTTGAGCAGTGACATCTTTGAAATGTTCCAACTTTTCCTTAGGAACAGCATACTCATTACAGAACTGTTACAAAGAGAAAAGCACATGCACCTTAATCTTCTTAGCTCCTGGCATAGAAGTTTGTAAGAAATCAACAGAAGTGATGGTACCTGGTATAAGTTCCTTCTCCTAATCCGCAACATTATATCCTTAGCTTCCTTCAGTTCTTCATCAGGAGCGGTCTCAATAGTTTTCATTATAGAGTCATCCAACTGTATTATGGAAAAGAGGGGAAATAAAAGTCGTATAAAAATATAAAACCATGTAAAATTCAAGTTTAAATCAAACCGCACCAGCCCGAACCTTCCAGTATTCAGATGGTTCATGAATATATGAGGAAATTTCAAGATAGGAATTCGCTTTGACAAGTGCATCCACAATCATAATCTCAATTGCCTGCATTTAGTAACAATTGTATGAATACAGGGGGGGAAGCTGCACACTTAAGACACAAATGAACAACTGGCACACAGCAACAATTTTACCTTCACTTTCGCATGTGTATAAACTGTTCTATAAAGATCAGCACGAGTGGCAAACAACTTGTGGACAGTAAGATCTGGAAAAAGAAAATGTTGTAGAAAAGGGTCATGGAGATGAAAGTCAAGCAGTAACTAAAGAACTCAACAAGTACTAACAATCCTTAGCCCGATAGCATATCTCATCACCCAATACTCGCATTGTCTCCATTAACCTACAAAAGCAATGTAGACCTTCAAACTTTAACTTTGAAAAGAAAAATCATGAGCAGATACTTAGAATCAGTATGTTCTGTTATTATATGAATATGAAAGAGAATATGAGGGGTTTGAAGACGAAACCTTCTGAATTCAAAGCCACATCCCAGACCACAAGCTCGAGAATCACGGGCAATATAATCAAATCTGAATATGGAATATGATCATGGTATTAAGATATCATTGCCTCATGCTCATGCTGGAAAAGACATGCATTACAGATAAGATGTTTCTTGTTAACTAGCAATATTCAGCATGCTCAACTCACTTGTCAACATCGATGCTATTACGCCCATTAGCAACAATATCGTAAAGAAATTGCTTCTCTCTTGTGCTCTTGATACAAATAAATGGATGTTCAAGATTAGAATGCAGATGAGGGAACATTCTGATAGAAAGTTTTTGCTAACAACTTACTTTCGGTTGTGCGAATTCTGAGCTGGCCAATATCATTTCCTAAATAACAGAGATGATCACATAGAGAAAACTGTAAAGAAGTAATCAAGCCTCCAAAAAATTATTTGCTGAATATTAAGTTAATGATACATGTGCAGAGACAACATTGAGATTGAAGACCACAGTTAGGATGCACCCTCTAAAATGGACAGCAAGCTTATTTGCTTGTTTGATTTTTAATGAAAATCGTAAACTGTTATTAAGAAGACTACTAATAAAAGAAATGTCCTAAGAAACTGCAATAGAAAATGTTTTATATAGTTAAAAACTGAAATCTGAAATTCCAACAAATATGAAATGCTTTATTATATTCTTAAAACTGAAAATAAAAGCAAGCACAATATAATATGCTTACTTGTACTCTTTTAATAGTATCACGTCCAATATCAATATGATGCTCATCAACGATGTGGTCAATCATTTTCGTCGACATCTGCTCATGAGACCTAAAAGTAAATCATATGAAATTCAGCTCAGCAAGGAAGTAACTGCAGAAGGAAGAAGTGAAAACTCTGTGGATAAGGAAAATAATGAAATTAAAGTTTTTCTATTCTATGAATGTTTCAAATTTGAACAAGCATTAAGTGGTGGCATCTATGTCTCTTAACTAAATCAGTCACCAATGTTATAGTTCAGATTCAAACCCCACAAGAATCGTAGTTCAAATAAACCATGAAATTTCAACCAATGCAAACATAAACTATGTAGATGCCTAAGGAGATGATGACGTCCCTAAGAACCACCAAGAAATGTGTAAACCAGTTAATAAGCTACGTCATAAGAAACTAACGGATGACAGAAGAGATCTAGTTACAGCACTGACTACTCCTTAGCATAACCAAAGGAAACACATATCATACATGGGATATGTGTAACATTAGTAATTAAATAACTGAAGCAAAACATTGGCCTTTTTATCCTAGTAATAATTATTACACTGCCGTCTTTCAGTAAGGAATTTTATCGTAACAGAAATAACCATCACACTCTGTCTTTGATTGTTATTTCTTCGAGATGATGGAAAATGGATCTCATTATATCTTTGATTGAATATTTCACTATGAATCGGAATTTGAAGAATCAGCATTTAAGCTCAGAAAAATCATATGGACAACGATTAGTTCTAAAATGCAGCCATCAGAAACAAACAACAACAATAACCCAGTTAATCCCGCGATTAAGCGGGGTCTGGGGTCCGGATGTACGCACTCTTTCCCAGACAAGTCAAGAGAGTGTTTCGATAGACCTAGAACAATAGGACATAAGAATTAAGAACCACATAGTAACAGGAGACAGTAAAGATGCAGAAAAGAGGCCAGCAAAGCATCAAAGACAACAGGACCTCAAAGACATCAGAAACATGATTAAAAAATAACAACGATGGACGCTAATGTCAAATTACACACTTGCACCTCAATGAAAATTTTATATATGCCTTAATAGAAGCTAAGGTAGATATTTACTGCTTAACACAATTTAGGTAGAAAATTGGTCCAAATATTGATAAACAAAGGTCATCATATTGAGAGTTATTGTGAGAAAATCCTTTAGCAGAATCTCTGTGGGTATCTGCAAGATACCTACAGAGAGTTATGAGGTGTAAATAGCTAACAATGCATTAAAAAGGTAAAATCCTATTTGAGAATGTGATCTAAAGTAGTACTCCGTGGATCATAAGAGCGTTTTAGGTGTTGAATTTACCATTTGAGGCCATTGTGCACTCTAGGCAGAAACTCCCTCTCAAACAAGTGACTGAAAGGCCCATGGCCAATATCATGTAGAAGACCTAAACAAAGAATCAATCATCTGAATTCAAACAAGAACTTCCTTACAATCATCTCAAACTGCGATTCACTGGGCATACCTGCAAGCTTCACTGTAGTTATATCAAATTTATTGATTCCAAGCTCGGAGCCCTACGAGGAGAGGAAGTGTAGACTGAAATGTTAGAAAAATATCTATATTAACATCTAGCACGATGGAACTGGAAACAAACTACATACTTGATACTTTTCCAGCAAATGAATGGTCTGGCCGGAGAGCCAATACACGCCTAGAGAGTGCTCAAATCTAGAGTGCACAGCCCCAGGAAAAACCTTGTCCACCGCACCTACAGTAGACAAACTCGCGGTATTAATAAATGCATAAGACAAAAGGAGACTATCAAGAGAAGAAACAATTCGACTACCAAAAAAAAAGAGATAGAGAGAGAGAAGAAACAATTCACCTAGCTGTTTCAAATCACGAAGCCTCTGAAACTGCTCAGTATCAATGAATTTGAGAAACAGCTGCATTGAAATAACAACAAGAAATCCGAATTCAACACGAGCTTCTCAATACACATTGAAGTAGTAGAAAGCGCGGCAAAACAAATGCAAATTGCTTTAACACAGTTCCACATTTAACCTAAATTCTGGGAAGCCGCAAAAATTGGATTTGAAAGCCAAAAGTAATGAATATCGGAAGAATCAAAGTGAAACGAAATACAGCATTTCCGTTACAGCAACTGGAAAAAGGAAGAATGGGAGAAAGGGAATTACAGGCTCAAGATAGATATTGCCATGGAGGTTGTCGTGGATGTGCTTGCAGAAACGGAGATCCCGGGAGGTAGAAGCGGTTCCGACCGTGTCGAACAAAACGTCGTCGTTGTAGTACTCTCCCATTATCTCTCGCTATACCCCGCGCTCTCTCTCCCACTTATCTGGGGGATGAAATAAACAATGAAATGACGGCACAAGAGAGGGATTGTTCAGATTTCAGAGGCTGTTATTTAGCAGATTTTGTTTCCTTAATTTGCGGATAAGCGAGACCCTGCTTTATGAAAGTGGAATCCATGGCTACCAGCGCAGATCCCTTGTAACATCTATCTATATATTAATTAAAACCAAAGTACCTACGCCACGTGTCACTCCCTCGCGCAAAGTTATTTTTAGCAACATTTATATTTAATATATTTAGAAATAATTTTTTTAAACAATGGGATTAATTCAAAACTTTTTTTAATAAAGTTAATATTAACTATACAATATTATTTCATTCTATATTAATTATACAATATCATTTCAAGCTATCTATCTATATATTAATTAAAACCAAAGCACCTACGCCACATGTCACTCCCTTGCGCAAAGTTATTTTTGGGCAACATTTATATTGAATATATTTAGAAATAACTTTTTTAAAACAATGGGATTAATTCAAAACTTTTTTTAATAAAGTTAATATTAACTATACAATATTATTTAATTCTATATTAATTATACAATATCATTTCAAGCTATTCTCTTTGAATGATGAGATGAATTTAAAACTTTTTTTAAATATATATATCGTACATTCCAAATATATGATTTTTTGGAGCAACCAATCTAATATATATATATATTGAAAACTATTTTAAAAATTTTTTTATCATAACCTTAATTTTTGTAATTTCTCCTAACCAACCTAATCTACACAAAATTTCACATGATAAAATTTTTAAATATTTTTTTGACCAATGGGATTTATTTATTTTAACTATTAAATGATAAATATTTTTTTATTAATTAGATGTCATAATCACCTTAATTTTACAATTTCCAATCAACTGAACCTAGAAAAAAAACCAACTATAAAAATTTGGACAAGTTTCTTTAATTAATCTATCTATATCTAACTATTAAACCGTAAACATTTTTTTATTAGGTGTTATAAGCACCTTTATTTTAGGATTTTCACTCAACCAACCTATTCTACTTAAATCTTAAGCTAATGTAATTTTTACACATTTTTCACAAATATTAATTTTTTACTTACTTTACCAAATCAATTTTTTCTATTTTATGTTAACGTATGGTAATAGTTTTTTTTATTTTATAGCGGTAATTTAATTTTTATACTTACAAAATTTTATTTTTATTTTTTTAAAAAGAAAAATACGCGCCATGGCGCGGGGAATGTACTAGTTGTAACATTATAACACTAGTCTTATTACCCGCGTCCTTGCGGTTTTTTTATAACTTTTATCTATATAAAATAATTTTTATGATTTAAATAAATTAATAGGGAAAATATAAATTCTCCACCCATGTTTCATTTGGTGAATAATTTTTTATATCTTCAATTGTGTTATTTTTTTTACCCGCGCATTTCACGGTTTCTTAATTAATGAATTATATATATTTTTATATTTTTTTATCATTGTTATTACTAATAAATGTGATATTGTAATTTTTTTTATATTTTATATTGTTTTCACAGCATACACTTTGAAATTTTAGGCGTGATAATATGAATAGGGAAAATTATATAAAACCACCCATTAAATATAGCTATTTTCACTTAACCACCCCTTAAATATTAAATTACATAAAACCACCCGTTATATAAGTCATGTTAACAAAACACCACCCATTAGACCAGTCAAAACGTAACCCGACCCGAAAACCCGACCCGAACGCCCGGTAAAATTTGGGTCAGGACCCGAAAATTTCGACCCAAAATTTTTTTCTGACGCGAACCCGAAAACCCGATAATTTTCCGGGTCATCTGGGCTTAGACCCGGTGACCCGATTGACCCGGTAATTTTGACCCGATTGACCCGGTGACCCGGTGATCCGATTGACCCGATTCATTTATAATTATATATGATTAAATTGTTTTATGGAGATTTCAATTTATTACATTTTGTAATTACAATCACTTGATGTTTCATTTTCAAATCAACTTTTATATGTATTTGTATTGTGTAATACTCCCTCCAACCCATAGTATTTGATTTTTTAGTTTTTATCACATTTTTTAAGAAGATAAAAACTCAAAAAAATATTTAAATAATAAAATAATTCTATGCTTATTACTAATTGCATGAAATTATCTTTAAAAAAATTATTTTAAAATTTTATATTTTATATATTTAAAATTTTTATTAAAAATTATGAGAAATAATAAAAATTAAATATTTTTTTATCAGATATAGTATATAATTACAAGCACTAGAGCTTATGAACCACGTCTTTAATTTTAGCATTTTAAAATTATCGCAAATTTACCAAATCATGATTTTTTTAATTTAAAAAAGAAAAATTTGACAAACCCGAAATCGACCCGATTTGACCCGAAACCGGGTCAAACCCGAGTTCAAATCAACCCGGATCTACCCGGGACCCGTTTTACCCAGAACCCGTTTGACCCGAAACCCGAAATGACCCGATCCGAATGACCCAATTGACAGGCCTACCACCCATACCTATCAGACCTCCATTTTTCCATCAAATTGATGCGAAAATACAAAAATACCCCTTTTATTATTTAAAAAAGAAAAATTTGTCCATGCCCTTGTATATCGTCTTCGACTGTTCGAGGCTTTTTTCCCGATCCCCCATTGCCTCTAAGCATCCCAATCTGCCACCATCACCTCTGATGTGTTTTTGTTGTCATCGGTTGCCATCACCTCCGTTCTCCGATGTGCCTCTTGAATACCAGCATCGCACTTGCCCTAATTTGACGGGTTTAAAATTAAACCCATAATTAACAATTTACAAATTAACTTGAATCACGTTTATGGAAATTGGCGCTTGGATCCCAGTGATTAAAGTGAAAATTTGGTGCTACTCATTGGATTTCACTTATTATTTAGCAAATTTGTGGACTTGGAGAAGTGAGACGGAAGGTTGGAAGGGTGAAGAGTAAAAAATGGAGGTTTTGATGGTGGGAATTGAATATGACATACAATAATTTGATTTGGGGCAAATGATGGAGAAATCAATTTGAGAAAGTCTACTGGGAGTATTTGGGGACAAGACTATTTCAATGGCAATTTTAAGAAAATTTGATTCAAAAGTAAGGTTAATAAGTCATTTTATTGAGATTTTGACACATACTTTTGTTTGGGTGGTGATTTGTGAAGAAAATGCATTTAATGGGTGGTTTTGTGTAATTTTAAATTTAATGGGTGGTTATATGGAAAGTAGGTTATTTAATGGGTGGTTTTGTGTAATTTACCCATATGAATAAGATGAAAAATTTGAAATTTCTATCGTGTATTATTTATATTTTTATTAGATATGATTTAGTACAAATATAGTCAAACTTCATCATATTAATAAGTTTGAAATTAATAAAAATAAAAATAATAAGTTTGAAATCAAATATGAAAATTTATGAATTTGATATATTAATAATGTTATATGCTAAAAGATTTGATATAAATCTTTTAGGTAAATATTAATCAAGATATGACTATATTTTAATTATTTTTTTTAAATTATTTAATATCAATTAAGGTGGACACATAAGATGATAGGTGGTTTAAAAAATCATTAATTGACGTGGCTTAAATTTATGGGATACTCATTGATTGATGTGGCTTAAAATATAAGTATCATCTACTTTCATTTTAAAAGATCGGTTTTTATGAAAGTCTAACCAATTATTTTAGTAAGATAAGTTTTTATTTCATCTACTCAATTTTCTTCAAATGGTTCTATTTTTTAATCCTTAACCAATTTTCAAATCTAAGCCTAAATTATGTGATGACACTTTACCGTCTAAAACTAATTAAATAAAATACTATTTTTTTTATAATTTCATCCATGATCATAACTCATAATTCATAAGTATAAAATTTTATCCTTCTTGCCTACTGCAAAAAATAATAATAAGTATAAATTTTTACAAAAATAATAAAAAAAATTTGATACTTTTAACATAAAGAGTCCTATATGCGGTCACACATAATTCATGATATTGAAGGTATAAAAACAATCTAGCTAATTAATGGAGAACCTTAACTCTTTAACATTCAAGGGACCAAATTAACATGTGATAATTGACTTCTCATTAAGCATAAAACATTTTAGTTTGTTCCATAGTGAAAATAAGTGATTAGTTTACCCCACCCTTAATCCTAAGATTAGTGCTATTTTTATTAATTAAAATGGAGGCCACTCGTGGAGATGTGCGCGTGATGTCGATTTGAAGGTATAAAAGCAATCTAACTAAATGATATATTAATAACGTTATACGATAAAAGATTTGATATAAATCTTTTAGGTAAATATTAATTAAGATATGGATAACTATATTTTTTTTTATTAAAATTGTTTAATTATAATTATCAATTAAGGTGGACGCATGTTCGCAATGGCGTGGAGTAGTGTAGGGATTCAAACAATTCAAATAAAACAATTGCACAACTAGGCTAACTCCCTGTCCCAAACAAATAATACAAGAATCCCCTCCCTTGTAGTAGTAGGGTAATTCAGGATCGAATCCACGAGGAGGTATGCCAGCGCTTCCCTTGTTGTACTCACGATCAAAGCTTTCGACCTCAGAAGACACTCGATATCGAGTAATCTGGTCGATATCGACCTCAGTTCTGGTCGATTTCCTAGCGCAGTTCCTGCAGAAGACAAAAGCAGCAAAGTCGACGTCGAGCAGAGACCTCGATATCGACGTTAGACCTCGATATCGACCCTTACAGTCGATTTCGACGCTTGTCACAGAAACTGTTTTCGTAACCAATTTGTCGGAAAAGAGTCCGAAGAAAATAGAATGGGGAAGGAGGATGATCAGAAACAAAATTAAGATTTTTATGTTGAATTCAATTAATTAATTATCTTCCAAAGTCGGGGTTTCATGCCACAAACATAACAATGCAAGTTTTATACTAAAGCTATGAAATTTAATGCCTTTCCGTCAAATAACTTTCGTTATCAACACTTAGGTGATTAGAGGCTCTCGCATAGTTCCTAAGAGTTACTATCCAATTCATGAGCAATTCAAGTTCACAATACGAGTGGCTTTCGCTTCAATAATGCAAATAATGAATCTCCTTTACTTTCGCAAAGGATCATGCATCGGGTAGAAGACGGAATCGCATAAAAGTCATACCTTTGATGCACTTACCTCACATTGCAATCGTCAGGCTCACCCCGACCCTAGAAGTGGGTTGACTACTCGCTCCTCATCATGCACATCATCATCATTGTTATTGAAAGAAAACTACTTTGAATTAAAACTTCGAAAGAAAGTACAATCGAACAAGTCACTCCGCTCTCGCTTTACAAACTTCACTCGGCCTCCTCTCTCTCTCTCTAACTCGTTGCGTGTATATGTGTTTGAACTACTGAAATTGAATGTTCTTGGATGAAAGTTGAATGCCTAAACTCAGCCCTATTGGCCTCTATTTATAGATGTCGATAAAGACTCGAAACTTTATCTTTATTCTCTAAGCTAAAACTTAAATAAAAGTAAAAACTAAAACTCTATGGTGAATCAGCCTCTTCATGATAGATCTGGTGTGGAAGATAAGAAATCTCGAATTTTGGATAGATGTGCAAGCTTTGGATAGATTTCTATCAAAAATCTGAGTCGGATTCTTCTGCTGGCATGGTCGATATCGACCTTCAGGCATCGATATCGACCCCTTCAAAACTTTATCTCGAGCTTCTTCTTCTCCTACTCGAACTGGCACTCGACTTCTATCTTTTAGCTCGATCTGGCAACGTCGATATCGACCTCCAGACGTCGATATCGACCTCTCTGTGTCGACGTGCTCTGTTTCATTTCCTGCTCGATTCCTATGTCTCTGATGCACTCGATGTCGAGGTCCCCAGTCGATTTCGACCTCTTCAGAAGACTTCGAGTTCTTTTTCCGCTCTTCCAAATCCGTCCATTTTCGTTCTGTTTTCTGCGAAATCATATAGAAACTCGTGCAGACCCATATATTTGATATTTAAGCATAAACTACACTAATCCCATATTTTCCCATTAATATGCATGCAAAAGACAATAAAATGGACTTTTATGTGCAAAGAAAATATGGCAATTTGCGCGCACATCAAACACCCCATACTTAAGCTTGCTTGTCCCCAAGCAATACCTTTAATGGTCATTCATGGGAAGAAAGTAAACCCTCAACATCATAGATTCATTTTTCATATGTCCCTACAATCAATTGTCATCCTCGATAAGGTACTTATGTCAACCAAGTCCATGCCTGTGCATAAAAGCAATTTCATACTCATAAAGGAGGTAATATGCAAAAACAATTTTAGCGACATAGCATTAATAATCAAGAGGACTTTTTGCAAGCTTGTGAGAAATAGATTGGTAAAAGGCTAAAGGTGGGTTAATATTTGGCCATGTGGTGTTAAATCCGGGGAATCATACTTTCTTTCCAAAACATTCCACATTCCTTCTTCATAATGTCTCACCTTTCACTCATCGCTCAATGCTTTTATCCAATATAATGCTTTTACCTCTCTAACATTAGCACTTCCTTCTCGCGATTCGCAAACATGAGTGTCATGAATGGCCCCGGATACTTAGTACTTCGGACTCCTCACCTTGTGTCCCATCTCGCTGAACTAACATCTCAACGAGCACGGTCGACCACCTTTATCTCCTGAGGTGATCGGATTTTTTCTTGCTCATTAAATTTTCCATAATTCATAATTCTTTCATTCCTGCCAACAACTTCATAATAATGCACAACTCCATATAACAACTCCAAAGATGACATCCATTCTCAAACTTGTCCCCGGATAGGGTATAAGGTATAAAATGGGCAATATGTATATATGTGGAGCAATAATGATCATGATAAGGCTCATATATAGCTTTGTGGTTTTTGCAAATATGCATAGGTAAGGCTAGGATATGAACTTGTATATGTAAGCACTTGTATGGAAATTTCATAAAAAGTCCTCCATCATCTTATCATGCACATGTCAAAAGCAACTTCAAATTTTTCATCTCCTTTATTTTTTTTTCTTCTTTTTGCACTTCATTGGGACTTCCCTTAACTAGGCAATCTCATGTTATATCTCTAATGAATCTAGGGCTGTGCATCGGTCTAAAACCGAACCGAACCGGGCCGAACCGAACCGAACCGAAACCGAAAATCTTAAAATTTCAAAACCGAAAGCCGAACCGAAAGCATTAGGTTCGGTTCGGTTATTTGCCGGTTCGGTTTGTGTTCGGTTCGGTTTGTGTTCGGTTCGGTTTTAACATAGTTGAACCGAATTTCCATAAAAAGAAATTTAAAAAAAAACCTTTAAAAAAATTCGATTTAACACAAACCGAACAAAAAAATAATAAATGTATTAGTGTATATATGTGTGTATATACATTTTATATATGTGTATATATACACACTACACACTACACACTACACACACAAAGTATATATATTTTATAAAGTGTATAAATACATATATATATATATATATATATAATTTATGTAGTGTATAAAAAGTAATATATATAATTTATGTAGTGTATAAAAAGTAATATATTTATATATATTGGAATATTTAAAAAATTAGGTTTAACACAAACCGAACCGAAACCGAACACAAACCGAACCGAAACCGAAAAATGAAAATTCTCGAACCGAAAGCCGAACCGAAAAACTTCGGTTCGGTTCGGTTTGTGTTGGTTCGGCCCAAAAATTCGGTTTGGACCGAATCATGCACACCCCTAAATGAATCTAATTTTGCATCATAGAGCTCTTTTTTATACTTCCATGACTCTTTCTTCATTTCAAAATTTTTGATGGGGGTCATTTATTTTTTTCGAAATAAAAAGTAAATATGCATTAAAATAAATATGCAAATCTAAACTAAGTATGAATATGTAAGTAAGCCTTTCCCCCACCCCATACTTAAAATTTACAGTGTCCTCACTGTATTAGAACTAGGGTTAAGAAGAAAACTTACTAAACCGTCACAAATTTCAGGAGTCGAAGAAGACAGCAGGGATGGTCAATATCGACCCTTAACATCGATATCGATGTTCATATCGATTTCAGCCCAGGCTTCAGGGTTCAGGGTGATCCGGCCTCGACCACAAACCCATCTATGTCGACCTTGAGGTCGATGTCGATGTTAGACATCGATTTCGATGTCTTCTCATTGTGCTTTTCTCTCTCCTGCAACTTGTTAAAACCAAAACCAAAACAAAATATGCAAAACAATAAAATGTCTCAAATCAAAACAAAAGCATCTAAAAATTAAAACTAAGTCCTTGTTACAAGCTCTAGACTTTTAAGTCGCTAGGCCGACTTCTTCCTTTGCACTTTTCAAGGCGGCATCTGCAGAGCCCATGTGGCTTGGGCCTCAAATATGACTCCTTTCTTGTCACGCAGCTGCATTCCGCCGGGATGGATCTGATTTACCGTGAATGGTCCGAAGTTCTTATCCTTAAATCTTGTAGGGAACCAATGGTCTTTGGATTTTGCAACATAGACCTTGTCTCCTATCTCATATTGGCTTGAATCATCATCGGATACCCTACACAAGCGCACATGCCAAGGCACACCTCTTCCAAATAATGATAAATCTTTAATTGAAATGGAACAAGAGGAATCCGTACCTTGACTTACCTTTTTCTAAGTCTGTGGCTCAGGTCGATGTCGATGTTCAGAGGTCGATATTGACCTCTTTTGTATTCCTGGAGGATCAGTCGATTTGGAGAGTTTTGGCTCGATATGATCAGGTCGATTTCGACCCTCAGAGATCGATATCGAGGTCTCCTTTCCTCCCTTTTCAGCATTGATGGTGGTCGATTTCGGTAAAGCATGGTCGATATCGACCCTTGACCTCGATTTCGATGTTTCCTTTTCTCCTCCGTCGACCCCATACTTATGACCTGGCATACAATCTTGAATAATTTTAGTCGATATCGACTTACCTGGGTCGATTTCGATGTTCTGTTGGGCTCCTTCGTTCAAGATTGCCAGAACTTCCTCCACTTGGGCTTCTATGGCCCTCTTCTCAAGCTCCTCCGGCGTCATACTTCTTACCTTGGCCTCTCCACATGCAATGTAGACACCATTAATGGCTTTTATCTCCATTGGCCCTTGATTTTTCACCGTCTTGTTGAAGGCATACTCTATCACCACGTCACTAATTGTGAATGAGAGCAATCCTTTCTTCACGCTAATGTTGGCATCGACGGTTGCTAGGAATGGCCTACCTAAAATAATTGGACAAGCATGGTCCTCCGCTATATCAACAACTAAGAAATCAGCAGGGACAAAGAATTGACCTACTTGTACTGGCACATCCGTCACTATCCCAATTGGAATTACTACCGTATTGTTAGCCATGTACAACCTTGCATCCACGGGCTCCAGAGGACCTATCTTTACCTTATGCCATATGGTTAGTGGCATCATGCTAACGCTAGCGCCCAATTCAACTAAAGCATTAAATTTGAATTGACCTAGACCTATAGCGATAGAAAACTTACCTGGGTCCGCCCGCTTTTGTGGTAGCTCCAACCTGTTTTACTCCTCTGCGATCTCAGAGAGCGATCGTTTCTTACCCAAGATGTCTTTAAGGAACCTTACATAAGATGGAATCTCGTGAAGTGCCTCTGTGAATGGTATAGAGACATTAAGTCCTTGGAGCATCTTCACGAACCGTTGGAACTTCTTTTCCGCTGGGTCCTTAATCACCTTTCTAGATGGGAATGACAACACCTTCTTCCCTCCCGCGGCTGCAGTGAGGTCGACATCGACGTTAGTAGGGTCGATATCGACTGGAGGAGTCGATTTTCTGTGGTGACGCAGCATCAGGGTCGACATCGACAGGAAGGTCGATTTCGACGTCACCTTGGTCGATATCGACGGGGGGTCGATATTGACATCTGTTCTGGCTCCTTCTCCTCCGCTTTTTGCTCGGGCGTTTGTAATTGATGCCCACTCCTTAGGTTCACCGCCGCAATATGACCAGTGGTTTTGCCTTTTTGGTTGGGCACAGTGGATCCAGGGAGTGATCCTGACGCTTTGGGCATTGCTTCCGCCAATTGACTCATTTGAGTCTCCATGTTGCACTTCCAAACGTCGATCTCCCCAAGTCTAGAATTGATGCCCTGCAACTGAGTATGGACGGAGTTGTTGGCTTGTTTGAACTCAGCGTGGTTCCTCCGCATCTCATCAAGAATGATTTGCAGGTCATCTTTCCTTGTCTCCCGCTCAGGGTGCCCTGGTGCTCTATATGGTGGGGGATCCCTTTGTTGATAGAACCTTTGATCTCCCCAATATTGTTGATTGCCCCCTCCATAGGAGCCTCTCGTCCACTTAACCTCCTTATGTTGTTCCGCCATGGATACTTGCTCAGTATGTGGACATGCATTAGTGTTATGCCTTGTTGAACCACACTCCTGACAAGTTTGATTGTTGCTCAGGAACCTGACTTGCTTTTGAAGGCGGCGTGTTTGATCGTTATGGAATTGTTGCCGCACATCAGGATCTATCTCCATTGGAGGCTCATATAGTGGCATTGATGGGGCAGGCCTTGCATCATAGGCCGCAGCAGCCCCATAAGTGTTATCAAAGTTCACAAGCCTCTCAATGGTCTCCTATGCCTCCGTTGGTGTAAGCTCAATGTACCGATAGGAGGTATATGAATTTATCCTCTCTTTATTCGGCGCATCAAGGGCGTTGTAAAAGATCTCCTGGATGACATATGGAAGTTGCCCATGCGTTGGGCATGATCTCAGCAAGTCCTTAAATCGCTCACACGCATGTGCTAGGGTTTCACCTGGCTTTTGTTTGAAAGTCGTGATCCTTTGTCGCAGCATCGCCATTTTAGAAGGTGGGAAGAATTTGTTCAAGAATGCATCTTTCACCTCCGCCCATGTCCTCAGCGAGCGTGGAGCCAAACTTTCAAGCCACTGTAATGCCTTCCCTGCCAAAGACCATCGAAAAGATTTTAATCGCAAATACTCTAAATTTACTCCATCAGCAACTGTTTCACATAAGTCCATAAAAGTATAGATGTGTTGCAGGGGGCATTCATTAGATCTTCCTTCAAAAGTATTTCTTTTTATCTCAGATAGGAAGTTAATTTTTATTTCATAGTTGGAGTGAGGAATTAAGATAGCGGATTCAGGAACATGAAGCGGCGGATGCATGTATTGCATCGCCGTCTGTGGATACTGATTTAGTCGCTCTTGGGCTTGTCTACACGCATCCTCCTCCTTATCAGCACGGGCTCACTCAGCAGCAGCGGCGGCCCTTTCAGCAGCGATCGTAGCATTGTGGTCCTCGATTTCCTTCCTCAACCGCTCTATGGTTTCGGCCTGCGTTTCGTTGTCAGCCATGATGCGAATTGCACAACTAGGCTAACTCCCTGTCCCAAATAAATAATACAAGAATCCCCTCCCTTGTCGTAGTAGAGTAATTCAGGATCGAATCCATGAGGAGGTATGTCATCGCTTCCCTTGTTGTACTCACGATCAAAGCTTTCGACCTCAGAAGACAATCGATATCGAGTAATTTAGTCAATATCGACCTCAGTTCTGGTCGATTTCCTAGCACAGCTCCTGTAGAAGACAAAAGCAGTAAAGTCGACGTCGAGCAGAGACCTCGATATCGACGTTCTACCTCGATATCGACCCTTACAGTCGATTTCGACGCTTGTCACAGAAACTGTTTTCGTAACCAATTTGTCGGAAAAGAGTCCGAAGAAAATAGAATGGGGAAGGAGGATGATCAGAAACAAAATTAAGACTTTTATATTGAATTCAATTAATTAATTATCTTCCAAAGTCGGGGTTTCATGCCACAGCGATAACAATGCAAGTTTTATGCTAAAGTTATGAAATTTAATGCCTTTCCGTCAAATAACTTTCGTTATCAACACTTAGGTGATTAGAGGCTCTCGCATAGTTCCTAAGAGTTACTATCCAATTCATGAGCAATTCAAGTTCACAATACGAGTGGCTTTCACTTCAATAACGCAAATAGTGAATCTCCCTTACTTTCGCAAAGGATCATGCATGGGGTAGAAGACGGAATCGCATAAAAGTCATACCTTTGATGCACTTACCTCACATTGCTATCGTCAGCCTCACCCCGACCCTAGAAGTGGGTTGACTACTCGTTCCTCATCATGCACATCATCATCATTGTTATTGAAAGAAAGCTACTTTGAATTAAAACTTCGAAAGAAAGTACAACCGAACAAGCCACTCCGCTCTCGCTTTACAAACTTCACTCGGCCTCCTCTCTCTCTCTCTAACTCGTTGCGTGTATATGTGTTTGAAGTACTGAAATTGAATGTTCTTGGATGAAAGTTGAATGCCTAAACTCAGCCCTATTGGCCTCTATTTATAGATATCGATAAAGACTCGAAACTTTATCTTTATTCTCTAAGCTAAAACTTAATAAAAGTAAAAACTAAAACTCTATGGTGAATCAGCCTCCTCATGATAGATCTGGTGTGGAAGATAAGAAATCTCGACTTTTGGATAGACGTGCAAGCTTTGGATAGATTTCTATAAAAAATCTAAGTCGGATTCTTCTGTTGGCATGGTCGATATCGACCTTCAGGCATCGATATCGACCCCTTCAAAACTTTATCTCGAGCTTCTTCTTCTCCTACTCGAACTGGAACTCGACTTCTATCTTTTAGCTCGATCTGGCAACGTCGATATCGACCTCCAGACGTCGATATCGACCTCTCTGTGTCGACGTGCTCTGTTTCATTTCCTGCTCGATTCCTATGTCTCTGATGCACTCGATGTCGAGGTCCCCAGTCGATTTCGACCTCTTCAGAAGACTTCGAGTTCTTTTTCCGCTCTTCCAAATCCGTCCATTTTCGTTCTGTTTTCAGCGAAATCATATAGAAACTCGTGCAGACCCATATATTTGATATTTAAGCGTAAACTACACTAATCCCATGTTTTCCCATTAATATGCATGCAAAACACAATAAAATGGACTTTTATGTGCATAGAAAATATGACAATTTGCGCACATCAACGAATCAGGTGATAGGTGGTTAAAAGAGGTAGAATTATTAATTGACATGACTAAAATTTATTGGATATTCATTAATTGACGTGTCAAAAGTCTTATATTTTAGATCCTAAATAAAATAAATGAAAATATTATTTTGAGTGTTGTGTTAGTGGTAACATTATCATCTCAATTTTTATAATATATCTAATAAAAGATCTTTAGTTATAAAAAAAGATAAAAGATCTTTAAAAAAATACTAAATAAAAATAACTTTGATAATAATGTTAGTTATTTTGATTTAGTACGTGATATATATATATATATATATATATATATATATATATATATATATATATATATATATATATATATATATAGATTAGATTTAGATATTGATTGTCTTGTCGATGATATAAAATACTACATAATTGCTTATCATGTTAATCTTGCTAGATTATTAAAGATTTGTGGGGTTTTATTTTTAGTTTCTACATAATATATATTTATAAGATTTTTTAGTTTTTCAAAATTAATTAGATTTATTCAAAAAATTTATCAAATTGTAACTAATTGAGATATGATAAAATTTTATTATTTAAATTAATTGTGATTATTACTAACGATAAGTTAAATGATGTGGCTAAAAAATATGAAATCATTAATTGATGTGGCTTAAATTAATTGGATCATCATTAATTGACGTGGTAAAAAATCCGGCCCATATTACACCACAGAACGACACGTAAGCGAATTCGACCAGAGCCCGTCACATATGATTTTCACGTCTATGTTTTAGTATTATATATTGATTGATTGATTGATTGATTGATTATAACATATCAGGTGTAACATGTTACACTTAATTATTTCGGCTATAAATTCACATTAAAAAAATTTATAAAAATATAGTGATGTAAAGACTGAATATTCATGTTATTATATATTATTATTTTGAAAAGGTAATTTATTTATATTTGATTAGATTTGAAAATTCGGAAAATTTTGAATATTCCGTCCTCGAGCAACGTGTTTTATTCTTAATCTTTTCGAAGTAGATTCCGGCATCGTTTTAAAATTTGGGTTGTAGCGGATATTAATTCCGTTTTCGAGTTGGTTATCAATAAAATTATATTAATTCCCGTAATGATTTTATAATTCGATTTAAATTGTCGAGCGTCGGGATTCGATCGGGCGAGCGGGTTTTGAACCTATTCCGCTAATTTGAATTGGTATTGTGGGGACCTCTTATAATTCCTATTTTATTTTTCCTTTTCTTTATTCTCTCTCTCTCTCTGCGGTCCCCCTCCTCACCACCTGCAATCACTGTTATTGCAGGAGGATGATATGTCAAGTAATTACAAATATAAGGATGTAAATAAATGTAAACCAACTCCTAGCCTAAGCAAATAATTACAAGACTTCCTCCCGTTGTAGTGGAAGGGTAGTCAAGATCGATCCACGAGGAGGCGTGTCAGCGGGATCCTAGTAGCCTTGGAAATTTCACGTCTGCGTCGACCAAAAGCCTCGATTTCGACCTTGGGCCTCGATGTCGACCTCGGCTGTCGATCCTTTCTGCAACAGAAAACCTGCAGAGACAAAAACAAGTGGTCGATATCGACTAGGGAGGTCGATATCGATGTCAGTCCACGAGATCAACTGGCTCAGAAGACTGCCAGTTGATACAGAAGGGTCGATATCGATGCTCAGCAAACTCCGCAGCGATGTTCGTCGTCGACTCAGAAAACTATCGACGAACTCAGTGGTTGATATCGACGTCTGGGGTCGATATCGATGTCTCCCTACAGTGAGTTAGTTTTTTGTCGGCAAAGAAAGGCCGAAGATTTAAGAATGGGAAAGAAGCAATGAACAGAAATAAAACAGAGGGTTTTTGTGAATTAAACTATGTAAAAAGCAACTCTTAGGATTAGGGTTTACCACAACGTTAACCAATGCATGCGATAAGATAAATAAGACGGACAATTGCGCTATTTCACCCGAGGGACAAGCTTTCGTCGTACACCAACTCTTAGGATTACTCTTGCAAATAAACCTAATTGTCTCTACAAAGTTTATGTTTATAACTCAAGTTGTTAGCATGAATCCCTTTTCTTTCGATTAGGACTAAACATAGAATCGTAGGAGGAGAGATAGACAGAACGATATCAACATCAAATACTTACCTCAAGCGCGCATGGCTAATGTCGGGCTCACCCCGACCCTAAGAGCTTTGGGGAACTACTCGCTTCTCATTATGGAACTCATTGTTGATTGAAGGAAAGAAACTTGCATTAAAATAAACTCCGAAGCTTTACAACTCAACGTCAACTTTCGCAAACGTCAAACCCTAAAACTTCTCTCTAACTCTAACTCTATTGATTTGATTGATGATTGTTTCTTGGATTGGATCCTCTAACAAATCAGCCCCTAGGGCTTTATTTATAGGCTACTAATCCCTCGCTATCCGAGGATTATAACTCCTATCTAAACTATGAACTCTATCTAAACAATTAGGATAGGTCTTTTATTTTGATAAAACTTAAATAACTTAAAGGTAAAAGATAAATAAAACTTCAGCTGCCATCTATCTTAAAAGTATGAGATAATTCCGTGCTTCTTTGAAGATATAGTTCCAATCCGCATCTCGAAACCGAGTCTATCTTCTGTCGAGATAAGGGGTCCATATCGACACCAGGGGGTCGATATCGAGGTCTCTATTCCTGCTCGATTTGTTCAGCTCCAGTCGATGTCTATGTTGAGGTCGATATGGGGGTCGATATCGACACCAGGGGTTGATATCTACCTCTGTGGTCGATTTCTACCTCTGCTCAGCTTCACTTGGCTTCTCCGTTTTGACTCCGATTTCGCTCGAATTCCTGCATGGTTAGCTCAAAACTTGTGCAGACCCTATTTCTTGCATTGTAGCCCATACTTACACAAGTTTATATACTTTTGAACCTTTTCTTTGGAGATCGAATGAAATATGAAGTCAAAAGATGCAATAAAAGAAGGTGCAAATGTGTACATCAAAACACCCCATACTTAGACTTGCTTGTCCTCAAGCAATAACCAAGCAATAACCAACACCTACAACACACCCTTCAAGTCTTCGCCCTTGTCAAAACCAACATCATAAGTGGTAGCAAAGCAAAGCAAGTGAATTTAACGTCATAGCACATATTTTTGCGATCCATAGGCATATGCAATTTTGATCCAACCTCACAGGGATAAATATGTTTGTACTCAACACTCATGTGTTTAGGCTATGAAGATCAACTCTCAACTCAATTCCATATACAATCTCATAAAATTGCAATTTATAACAATCCACTTCGCAACCAATTATGAAAATGCAATAAGAATCATCAGGAGGACTTTCGCTCAATGGAAGACTTCAAAGAAGACTCCATTCGGCGGGGTTGTAATGGGGCTTGGTATGAAAAAGGGTATGGAATTATTTGGCTATGTGGTGCTTTTATAATTCGGGAATCAAGACTCCTAAATCTCAACACTTGCAATACCCAAACCATAACTCTTCAATGTAAGCTCAATCTCTATAATACTATTTCCCAACTCATCTTTCCATAATATGCTCTAAAGATGCACTTAAAGATGTAACCATTCTATCAACCCTTCTTCCAAGCTCTAATATACCTCTCAAAGAATATAACACTTATATGAATAAAAGACTTAAGGATTTTGGCTCATGCACTATATATATATATATTTTTTTTCGGATTTTTTTTTTTCGAAAATAATAAGTAAATATGTGCATTTATATGTTGAGCCACAAATCCTTTTACAAAATATGACAAAATGTAAATATGCACCAACCCATAATTTCCTTGCTCAAAACTGGACATTATGCACTTTTCTTTCCACAAGGCATTAGTCCAGCCAATCTAAGTCTCAATTCCCAAATGGGGGTCAGGCTCAATTCGGCTAGGGATAATTTTGTGAAGTTTGCAATTTCAGGCTCAGGCTAATGTTCTGGCTTCAAGTAGGGATAATGCAGGGTAGGTAAAGAGAGGATAAAAATGGCTTAAAAGATACCTCCATCATTTAATTCTCGTAAACATAATCATATATATGCATTGGTTTTGAATAACTATCACAACATTTAGAGATGCATAGGAAGAGTAAATTCACTCAAGAAAGCGGGGGGATTTTTGATGTTCTCCCTATAGGTCAAAATTCTCACTAGGACAATTTTTGTTGGATTTGCTTTTTAGCCTAGGATCATATGTGCTCAATTTCATCACAAGTTCACAATTCTACATAAAAATTTTAGGGACTTAGGCTAAACCATCCAAATATGCCATAAGGTTTACATGATCAAGTCAGCTATTGAGTTTTCATCATAGGACATCTAAGTAGGGTTTAAAAACAAACTTAAATAAACATGCATTTTTTTTGTATATATATATATATATTTTTTTTTTGACATTTTTCTATTTTTTTGGATTTTTTGACATTTTATAAAAGTAAAACTAAGAACAAAAATTTAAACATGATTGCAATGCGAAGAAGAAAACCAAGTTATGACCATAAGACATGTTTTTCCCCCACCCCATACTTAAAATATACAGTGTCCTCACTGTATTAAAAAGAAGAACAAGGGTAGAGAAAAACTCACAGCGCAACCTGCGGATTCAGGTCGATTTCAGATTTGGTCGATGCCAGAAGTCGATATCTAGGTCAGTGGTCGATGTCAACTACATCTGTCGAAGTCGAGGAAGAAAATGAAGACAAGGGCTGCCTGATTGGGGTCGATATCGAGTATTAGGGTCGATATCGACCTTTGCTTTTTCGCTCCTGAGTCCTCGATGTCGACTCCAGGAGGTGGCTTGACCCTGGGGGGGTCGATTTCGACTGGCCTGGTCGATTTCGACTGCCTCTGCAGAAGCTTCTTTTTTTCTTCGTCGTTCCTTTTGCTTTACAACCTGAAATCTTTGTTAGAAATATAGATAAAGCACGAATTATCTCAGTTTTAAAAGTTTAAAATCCAAAAGTTAAATCCTAAAAACCATCTATGCAAAATTTAAAGGTTTTATGTAAATGCTCTAGATTTTTGAGTCGCTAGGCCGACTTCTCCGTCAATGCTTTATGACCCTTTTATGTAGGGACCCTTCGAGCGTGAGCCTTCTCCTGGATCATCTAGATCCTTTTGATAGCAACTAAGCTCGGCGACCAAGGCTTCTTTGATGTTAGGTTCTTCTTTGGGCGCTTTCCTTCTCTTTCTTGACCTAACTTTAGCAATATAGGCAAACCATGGAGCTTTGACCCTCTCATTAGTAGAATTATCAATAATCGGCTTAATTGATTTATCAATAATGGACAGAGGAGGGGTAGGAGTCATACCTGGGCGTACCTGTTTGGGCCCAAAACAGAAATCTTTGGGCTGAGGGGTGGTCGATGTCGACCAAGGTGGGTCGATGTCGAGAGCTTTGGTCGATGTCGACATGTGAGGGTCGATATCGACCTCTGTGACCCCATACTTACGCTTCTGGCAGCGATCTGGCATACTCGATTTCGACCAAGGGGGGTCGATTTCGATGTTTTTAGTCGATATCGACTGGTTCCAGTCGATGTCGACCCTGCTTGCTGTTTCCGTCCTCGCCAAAAAAAATTTTCTAAGCTTCTCCTTAGCCGGCGAGAGGACTACTTGCTCCAGGTGCTTTCTTTCGCTCATGGTTGGGTTGAAAGAGAATTCTATCACTTCGTTCCCTATAGTAAAGGTTAGTAACCCTCGACGTACATTGATATTGGCATCTGCAGTAGCTAAGAAAGGCCTACCAAGTATAATAGGCACTACAGGATCTTCAGGCATCTCCAATACAATGAAATCAGTAGGCACAAAGAACTTACCTACCTTTACCGGAACGTCATCAACTATACCTGTGGGTCTGACGAATGAGTTGTCAGCCATATAAAGTTTCATGTCCACAGGTTCAAGTGCGCCAATGTTCACCTTTTGCCAAATAGAGAGAGGCATGAGACTTACACTTGCCCCTAGGTCACATAAGGCTTTGTAGCGATGTTGGCCAAGTCCCACGGTGATTGCAAACTTCCCTGGATCACTCTTCTTCTCAGGGAAATCCATCTTTGAGCACTCCTCTGCGATCTCTGCCATGGATCTCTTCTTGCTAAGGATGTCTTTGAGGAATCGCACATAGGCGGGCATCTCGCTTAGGGCTTCTGTAAGAGGGATGGTAACGTTAAGTCCTTGAAGTATTTTTACAAAGTGCCTAAACTTACCTTTGGTGGGATCCTCCAATGCTTTGGAAGGGAATGGCAACGTCTTCTTTGGCGGAGAAGCCAAAACGGTGGTCGGAGGGGCCTGCTGAACATCGATGTCGACTAGGCTTTGGTCGATATCGACTGGAACGGTCGATATCGACCTCTGTTGTGGCTCTGATGGTTCTGCAGTGGCCTCGATATTGACCTGTGGCTCGACCTGGGGGTCAATATCGACCTCATCCTCGACATCGACTGGTCTTTCGATGTCGACTGGATCTGCTGCTTTCTCTGATTCTGTTCGTGGCTTATGTACTTTGGTGCCACTCCTCAATTGTATGGCTGCAACATGGCCCATCCCGGATTGTCCCTTAGGATTTGTAGTGGGTTGCACAGGGAGTGTTCCGGATGGTTTAGGGATTTGTGCCACCAATTGACCCAGTTGGGTCTCTACGTTCCTTTTCCATATATCCATCTCCCCAATCCTTGTGGTAAGGTCATTGAGTTTAGAATGGATAGCATTGTTGGATTGATCATTCTTAGCTTGATTCCTCCTTATCTCATCTAGCATAAGTTGAAGATCATCCTTCTTTTGGTCTCTCTCCGGGTGCCCAGGAGCTCTATAAGGCGGAGGGTCCCTAGGGTTAACCTGGTTCCTTTGTGGTTGATGGAACCTTTGGTCTCCCCAATATTGGTGATTTGGGCCCCTCATGTAGCGCGCCTCTTGGTGAGTCTCCGCTATTTGTACTTGTTCGGCATGTGGGCACTCGATCGTGGTGTGCCGCTGCGATCCGCATTCAATGCAATCTTGGTTCGCTGAAAGGAACCTCACTTGCTTTTGGAGCTTTCTAAGTTGATCTCTATGGAATTGCTCTTTCACATCCGGATCGATTACATTGGAGGGTTCATATAAGGGCATAGATGGGGCGGGCCTCGACGATGATAGTGTGTCAGAAGCCTCAGGAGTCCCATATGTGTTGTCGAACTCCACCAACCTCTCTATGGTTTCCCAAGCCTCTTGTGGAGCGAGTTCAAGGTAGCCATAGGAGGTGTAAGTGTTGATCCTCTCCTTAGTTGCAGCGTCAAGAGCATTGTATATGATCTCCTGAATTACGTACGGTGGTTGGCCATGCGTCGGGCATGATCGTTGTAGGTTCTTAAACCTTTCCCAAACAGTCGCCAGAGCCTCACCAGGCTTTTGTTTGAAAGCCGTGATTTTCTGTTGGATCAACGCCGTCTTAGAAGGAGGAAAGAACTTGTTGAGGAACACGTCCTTGACTTCATTCCAGGTGCGGAGCGATCTTGGGGCTAAGCTTTCCAACCATTGTAATGCTTTTCCTGTAAGAGACCATCGAAAGGCTTTTAGTTGGACATATTCAAGACTTCGTCCATCAGCAATAGTATCACAAAGGTCTAAGAAGGTTGAAATATGTGCCATAGGGCATTCGTTAGGTTTTCCTTCATATTGGTGCCTTCTAATCTCAGTTAGGAAGTTAGGTTTTATTTCAAAATTAGAGGCAGGGATAAGAATTGCTGATTCAGGCACTGTGAGCGCGGGGTGCATATATTGTTTGGCATTCCTAGGGAGGGCATTGATTTGGGCTTCTATTTGCCTCCGACCTTCCTCCTCCCTAACCGCACACTCCTTAAGTGCCGCCTCTCTAGTCGTTAGATCCTCAACCTGCTTCCTTAGTTGCTCAATAAGTTCAGCCTGGTTCGCGTTGTCTGCCATGATTCTTTGAGCTTGGTTTCTTAGATGGAAGTAGCGTTCAGGGTCGTCTACTCCTTCAAATTCAGGTGGGCGATCAGCGCGTCGCATACACCAGCAAGAAGAAGACTAGGTAGAGATGTGAGATAGACTACTAGGGCGCGATTGATTGCCTCCTCGGCAACGGCGCCAATTTGCTATTGCAGGAGGATGATATGTCAAGTAATTACAAATATAAGGATGTAAATAAATGTAAACCAACTCCTAGCCTAAGCAAATAATTACAAGACTTCCTCCCGTTGTAGTGGAAGGGTAGTCAGGATCGATCCACGAGGAGGCGTGTCAGCGGGATCCTAGTAGCCTTGGAAATTTCAATTCTGCGTCGACCAGAAGCCTCGATTTCGACCTTGGGCCTCGATGTCGACCTCGGCTGTCGATCCTTTCTGCAACAGAAAACCTGCAGAGACAAAAACAAGTGGTCGATATCGATTAGGGAGGTCGATATCGATGTCAGTCCACGAGATCGATTGGCTCAGAAGACTGCCAGTCGATACAGAAGGGTCGATATCGATGCTCAGCAAACTCCGCAACGATGTTCGTCGTCGACTCAGAAAACTGTCGACGAACTCAGTGGTCGATATCGACGTCTGGGATCGATATCGATGTCTCCCTGCAGTGAGTTAGTTTTTCGTCGGCAAAGAAAGGCCGAAGATTTAAGAATGGGAAGGAAGCAATGAACAGAAATAAAACAGAGGGTTTTTGTGAATCAAACTATGTAAAAAGCAACTCTTAGGATTAGGGTTTACCACAACGTTAACCAATGCATGCGATAAGATAAATAAGACGGACAATTGCGCTATTTCACCCGAGGGACAAGCTTTCGCCGTACACCAACTCTTAGGATTACTCTTGCAAATAAACCTAATTGTCTCTACAAATTTTATGTTTATAACTCAAGTTGTTAGCATGAATCCCTTTTCTTTCGATTAGGACTAAACATAGAATCGTAGGAGGAGAGATAGACACAACGATATCAACATCAAATACTTACCTCAAGCGTGCATGGCTAACGTCGGGCTCACCCTGACCCTAAGAGCTTTGGGGAACTAATCGCTTCTCATTATGGAACTCATTGTTGATTGAAGGAAAGAAACTTGCATTAAAATAAACTCCGAAGCTTTACAACTCAACGTCAACTTTCGCAAACGTCAAACCCTAAAACTTCTCTCTAACTCTAACTCTATTGATTTGATTGATGATTGTTTCTTGGATTGGATCCTCTAACAAATCAGCCCCTAGGGCTTTATTTATAGGCTACTAATCCTCGCTATCCGAGGATTGTAACTCCTATCTAAACTATGTACTCTATCCAAACAATTAGGATAGGTCTTTTATTTTGATAAAACTTAAATAACTTAAAGGTAAAAGATAAATAAAACTTCAGCTGCCATCTATCTTAAAAGTATGAGATAATTCCGTGCTTCCTTGAAGATATAGTTCCAATCCGCCTCTCGAAACCGAGTCTATCTTCTGTCGAGATAAGGGGTCGATATCGACACCAGGGGGTCGATATCGAGGTCTCTGTTCCTGCTCGATTTGTTCAGCTCCAGTCGATGTCTATGTTGAGGTCGATATTGTAAGACCCGGGGTCTTAAGAGGCGCCAGCCCATGCCACCTAGCCCTCTCAGGTCCATTGTCCTCACTTGGAGCCTGAAAAGGAAGAGCTCTTGTAACATGGGTAGGGCTTGAATCACTTATAAATCACTCCCAACATCCTTATGATATCCGATGTGGGATGGGGGTATTACAATCTCCCCCACTTAAAGCACTGACGACCCCGTCAGGCCCAAGGGACTGCCCTCCGGGAGGAGCATACCCGATCATATTGTCGGCGCACCTCCAAACCCGAAGTCGGCTCTGATACCATCTGTAAGACCCGGGGTCTTAAGAGGCGCCAGCCCATGCCACCTAGCCCTCTCAGGTCCGTTGTCCTCACTTGGAGCCTGAAAAGGAAGAGCTCTTGTAACATGGGTAGGGCTTGAATCACTTATAAATCACTCCCAACATCCTTATGATATCCGATGTGGGACGGGGGTATTACAGATATGGGGGTCGATATCGACACCAGGGGTCGATATCTACCTCTGAGGTCAATTTCTACCTCTGCTCAGCTTCACTTGGCTTCTCCGTTTTGACTCCGATTTCGCTCGAATTCCTGCATGGTTAGCTCAAAACTTGTGCAGACCCTATTTCTTGCATTTTAGCCCATACTTACACAAGTTTATATACTTTTGAACCTTTTCTTTGGAGATCGAATGAAATATGAAGTTAAAAGATGCAATAAAAGAAGGTGAAAATGTGTACATCAATCACCCAGCTGCACATTTGGCTACAAAACAACACTCTCCTCCTCTCTTCTAAAGCTTGCAGAACCTCTCCCCATTCCTCCTCTCTCCGTCCTTTTCATTTTCGGAAGGGCTCCCTCAAGCCACCACCTCTCCACCACCGTTTCCAGCCACCTCCATTGTCCACCTCCGTCTCCTCTGTCTAGCCGAGCCTCCCCTGCTCCGAGTCGAGCACCACCTGGGCGCAGTAGCAGCAGCAGCTTCAAACCACCTCCTTCCTCCTCCCTAGACGTCCAAGCAGCAGCAACAGCATCCCGGAGGCCGAGCCCAGGAGCGCCGTCAGAGCACCACCAGCGAGCCCGCTTGCGCCTCTGATTTTCCGTCGAGGTTTAGTTCCACTTTCATGTCAATTTCGATTCAAGTGGTCTTCACACCGCTTTCACTCACTTCTCATTCCTTCCTAGACTCAAGCCAAGGCTTCCCTTCCGTGTTGTAGTCGGAGTCGCCGCCGAGCAACCTCCCCGGAGTCAAACCTTCGAATCTTCGGTAACCTCTCTTCCTCCCTCCTCCTTTACCTCGTTTCATTTTTACTGGCCGGGTTGTGGTCGGAATTTTCCGTAGATCACCTGGGTGAGTTTTAGGGCGAGACTGACCCCGGCGGCCTGAGCTATTTCTCCTCCTTCCTCTCTCTGTTCTCCGTCAGTAAGCTCGGCCTGAGCTTGAAGAAAGGTCCCTCCTTTCTGTAGTGGGCTGGGCCGGGTCACCCACTCATTACGGGTTATATCATTTTTAAACCGAGTTGGGCATAAGACAAAGGAGAGACCCATATTCCCATTCAGATCCCCTTCTTTTTCTTCTTCTGGGTTCAAACTGAAGTCTCGGGTGGGCCGGACATTCTCCTTCTCCTTGGGCTTGCCAGTTTGGCCGAGTTAGCCTCCTCTTCTTTCTTTTTCTCTTGGTCCGGGTGTTGTTTTTGGGCTAAATTCGGTTATGTGTTATGTTATATATATATATGTTATGTTAATTGTAAATTCTGATTTTGGGAATATATATACATATATATATATATATATTCTGAAGATTTTTTATTATATATTTGAAAAGGTTTTAAAATTAATATTAATTGTTATATATATGTATGATGTTATATGATGATTTCGAGATGTTTTTTGAATATGTTAAAGTAATTTAGTATTTCGATCTACATATGTGGGTTATTAAAATAGATTGATATTGGCAATTTTATTATATTTAAATGTTCATTGAGATGATTAATTATATTATGTTTTATAAGGGTGATTTTAAGATATGGATTTTAAAGAAAGTCATGCCGGAATTATTTAAATGGTGTGATTTTATAAATTGGTTAAGGATTTAAATTGTTATATGTTAATTATATATCGTTGACAAAGTATTATTTAAGAGAGCCTTCAAGTTTCCGGAAATAGCTCTTAAATGATGTATTGTTGAAAACCAAAATGTCGGAACATTTTGATAAAACAAGATTTGTGGTTGACTTAGAAAATTCGACGATTTCTCTTAATTTGACTAAGTATGATGGAGAATTACTTTGAATATGAGTTGACTTAATTTTGGATTTAAGGTTTTGGAAAACGGCTTTACTATAGGTTGGTTTTGTGGATGTTAAGAACTTGAGTTCGTGTGTATGAATGTTGGTCTGGTAGCTTATGGAAATGGCTTGATGATAGGTGTGTATTGCTTTTGGATTTGCTTTGGACTTGCATTTGGGCCTTGCTTGTGTTATCTTGCTGTTCGGCTTATTTAGGTAAGTTCCTTTATGGGCTTACTCAGATTCGAAAGAGAATACCTGCTTGTGAATATATGACATACTAGGTGTTGCATAAGCATTACAGCATGCCATGTAGTATCATGCTAGGATTGCACTTGTGATTGAGCATTCTATTTCTTTATGCGTATGTAACAGAACGGCCATTATCTGTGATAGTCCTAGAGTCTTTGCTAGGGTTATAAGGTAGCCCAGCCCCATCGGGTGCCCTGAGTCTATCGAGTCGATATGAGCATGATATGATAGCCCAGCACCATCGGGCAAGAGATGAGATGATATGATATGATATGATTAGCCCAGCACCATCGGGCATGAGCATGATATATGAAATGATGATGAGATATGATTTGAGGATGAGATATGATATGATATGATGATGTCGTGGTAAGTGCACCACCACGAGGAAATTGCTATGCTATAGCACCGAACTGGCCAGTCTCTGCACTAACGGGAAGGGGTGCAGAGGTAGGAGAGGGATATGCCACTTGGCATTGTCTTGGGCCCTTTACAGTTCTTTTCCACACATTGTAAATTAGGATCATGTTAGTGTGATTTAATTTCCGCATTCGCATCATCTTTCTATTAGCGTATGTGTATATTTGCTTGCGGGACAGGGTGTGTTGGGGCCTCGGTCTGATCCCGCTTGCACCAATTGTTTTAGGGATGATTGCTCCCTGTCTCTATGGCGTGGGAAAAATCCCCCGGGCGATTGCAAAGAATCTGTCTAACCCCGCTAATTTGGCTATACGACTTTAGAATATATGTTTTGGTTTTGACCCGGCTCTGCCGTGGCTCTTGTATCTAGATCGTACTTCCGCTTTACTTTCGTTTAAACTGAATTTCTGTGACTTCGATTGATTGGGGTTTGAAATCCCCGCTTTGAATACTGATTGATCATTAGAGGTTTGAAACCTCGACCCGTACCTGAATTGCAACATCCGAACGAAGGTATCCAACCTTCGAAACGTATCTCGGATATTTATATCCAGGCCGTTACAAAGTTGGTATCAGAGCCAAGTTGTGCAATTCGGGTACGCAAGGGTCGATTGTATGTTTTGGAAAACCGCCCATGGATTTCAAAATATTTGAAAGCGTTTTAAAGGGGGCAAAATGAACTTAATATGCCTAACTCAATTGGACTAAATATGAACTTGGCTTATGATAAAAGAGGAGAACCAACTAATAAGGGATCGAGTGGGTAGAAAAGGCGTTAGACCATCCCTTTTGGTTGTAGTTGGGAATGGGTAGGCGAAATATTAGCTTGTTCTTTACAGATGGGTCGGAAAGACTCCAAGGAGATCATTATGAGTGTCATTAACTGATTCTGTGTTGAGTGCTTGATATGCTAAAGATTTGATTGGTATGACCTAATTATTGAATGATCTGTGCGAACAGGATAACGGGAGTACCCTTCTTCTTCTTATATGGTTAAGCCAGCTTGTGTGAAATAGCACCCCCACTATGTTGACCCATTGACGGTTCCATCGAGTCTTTCTCCCGGATGTCAGTGTCTTCCACGGGAATTGGGTTAGTAGAGACGTTGTGTCGGAAATCATGTATGGATGTGAAGGTTGTCTGAGTAAGTATTGGAAGGTGCTTCTTGATGTTCCATTGAGTCAAAAGTTAGGTGTTCCTGAGGGTGTCTTTCTTGATTCTTATGACGATCGACCGGTTTCATCTTGCCATAAAAGTCGTACCAGAGTCCCACGGGAAAGAGTGGTGATGATATTTGGGAAAGGTCAATGGTTACCCTTAGAGATCTCTGTCCATGATTGTGTGATACCATGTGGTACTACTCCTTGACCTACAGATTGATCCTTAGTTTGAAATTGTGCTTAGGTGCTTTAATGTTCTTAATGACTATTGTATGGGTTCGAGCTACATTTATTGTGTCCACATCATCCCGACATGATCTATTTAGTATATTGCATTATCATACTAGGGCACAAATGTATATGTCATATGCCAGGATGTTGTATAATTGATGTCCTCCCTATGAATAGGTTCATGATAGAATGATCGTTCCGCTCTAGTATCATGATAGGGTGAGTCCCTTATTTGATGGATACGTGTTATAATCTGACGTCAACATGCCTTACATACTACGTAATCCCCAGTACATGTTATAATGATGATCTTTAATGTGAATTCGTAGTTGTATGACATTCTGTACCCATGCTTGTCCCATTGCTTAGGTCTCGTGTTATGCCTTTCTTTCTTCCATGATTATATGTTGTCATAGCATGCCTACTTGACCCCTTTGTATTGATCGTGTGATTGATTAGAAACATGAACCACATGATATGAGTCTATATGATTGTTGTTTCTTATGAGTTAGGTCCATGATAGTGTGATTGACTCTTCTTTATATGAATGCCTCATAAGATGTGCTCTTTAACATGCTAGCCGATGATGCCTCGATGCTTATCATTCATCTTGTGACAAGAATCTATAGCATGCCCACCTATTTCGTATTCGTCAGATTAACTATTGTTGATTATTTTGCAAGTTAATATTGTGTGTGTTAGTTGCGTTGAACGGAGAATATGTGTTATAATTGAGCCTTGATGAATGCATGTTTTGTCATATTATGTAGTAATTTGAACCCATGACCCCATATTCTCGTCATATTGCCCGTTACTTAGACTTGCTTTATACATCGTTATGTTCCTCTCATGTTACTATATCGTTGGAATAATAGTGATTGAATTCTTGCATATTGTCATGTTAATCAACTAAATACATGTATGTATCACATGTCATGCTGAGCCATTAGTATCATGCAGGACCCTTGGTTATGATTTGTGTGAATTTATATCTTACCTACATTATTGCCGATTCTCTCTTGAACTAGGTCCTTGATAGTGTGGTTCTCCCTCTTTCTAACCTTGTAAATGTTTTTCTATCCGATTAGATTGATGTTAAATTCAATGATCGACTTTCTTTCCGTGAGGGTTGATCCTAGCATGCTTACATGTCATCGCCCAACGCTATTTCTCTATTACTCTATGTTATTCTCTCGTGCTTGCATGAACCTATGACTTGACACCTCGCTTGATCACACACCACTCTATATCCTGATTTTGCATATACATGACGCATGAATATCGGAATGAACATAGTTGAATTACTTTAATTGTACTCATGTTCGATGTGTGCTATTAGTATCCTGTAAGACTTATGATTTCCAATATGACCCACTAAATGATCACGTGTTGTACTTGTTCTATGATGCGACAACTATTGTACCATATATGTACTCTATGATGGTTCGTTCTTAGCATGATTATAATCTAGCACCCATGATGTCCTTCTTGTTACTTTTAATGATGCCTCATGTTTCGTGAATGTTATGTTGAGCTCCTCTTAATGACTCTTGACTATGCTTGTATCACATTATGTATCACTAGTATCATGTAGGACCCATGCTTTCTAAATGTATCTCATCATATGATTCCGTGCCATGCTTGACCTAATATATGATCATTGTGTCAGGCGAGATAGTTACTAGGTTGCCCTTTATATGATCTCGTATGATGCATGATACACCAAACTCATGCATTGTTCATGTATGTGATAATTACTATGCTACTCTTATGTGTTCTCGTATGATGCTTCACCTGTTTGTTACGACATACCTTGCCATGATATATTTGGACTCATTTGTTGATGTGTATACCATGCTTTTACATTGGTCATATGCATGATGCTCGTTATCTTCACTAAATTCCGCATGACTTCAAATTATATATGATCATTGTTGGTTCTGCCTATCTTGCTTGAAGTTACTAGGCATATCTGTTTCCATGGAATACTAGAATGTTAGCTTGTTTCACATACATCAGCGTAGGACTTGATTGTGTCTTTGATATGAATACGAATGTTGCCCCGAGGTAGGTACATGTTAGTGTGGATTGATGTGATTGATATGCGCCATAATGAATTCGTGCGTGTTTGTCACAATTGTAACTTAATGGACTTTCTTAAGGGCGTCGTTACTATTCCCGGGTCAGAGTCTTGTCTCTAGTCGTGTCATCTTTAGCTTTGGCCCATTTTGTCTCTAAGAGAAATGTTGGGTTGTCCGCTCTTGTCACTCCCCTATCTCCGCTAACTTAGACTCCTACGCGATACATTGGACGAGCGACCACATGGAAAAGGGAACGGGAAGTCGAATAGCGATAGAGCAGCCTAGCGGAAGCGTGGTGGGCCCATAACCCACGGGCCTCAGGATCGACAAGGTCGACGTAACAAGCGCGCTTCGAGGGTTGCAATTATTGAGTACGATATGACTTGCAGGTGGGAGCGTCCTCTTTTCGAATTGCTAACCCTTTCTGAGCTTGTTGATGGTGTACTGCACTGACTTGATGTTGAAAATTGCGTGTTGATGTGATGACTTGGTAATGATTATTGCCTGATTATCCGTTGTCTATGATGATATATATGATTCGGTGCCTTATTGTCCTAATGTGCCATGATGACTTGATGTGATGCTATTCTGAGTTGCTAAGCATGATCAAAATTCCTTTCCTATATAGTGTGAACTGCAAATGCCGAGAACCTGAACTGTTTATTAGCTAAGATTATAATGAAACTTGCTAGCTTGATTTGATTAGGTTCATATATGATGTTTGCAATACTTGTTGAGCATGATGGTAAACTGAGACTTTTGATACATGTTGCAATGTTTAATGATGAACTCATGATGCTGTTGTTATAAATGCTAGTTGATATGATGTGATCATTATGTGTAACAATGTGCATGATTGCTTCTTCCTTGAACTTGTGGGTGAGTTTTCTTGAAAATGGTCGGAGGCTGGTGAGGGGATTTGAGCGGTTAGAATGATCGATGATGGTATGAGGTAAGGCACATGAGAGGGGTTTTGACTTAAGTAGGAGCGAGTGAATTTTGAGAACTATAAGAGGCGATGCTTAGTGGTTCCGATGAGCTCCTAGATGAATCTCGGGTGAGAAACAAATATAGGGTTGAATTCTTAGAGGTGGATTCTTAGTGAAAGTGCTTGGTGGGAAGAGGTGTGAGATTAAAAGGTCGAAATGAGTTGGGGTTTCTTAAGGGATTTTATCCGAGTTGGTGAGTCTAGATGAAGATTGGTCTTGGCTTGAGAGTGGAGACGAGCGGGCGGGGTTGCGTGTTATTATAACTAAAATAATGTGCAAAACTTTCTTGATGATGTGATTATGAACTGGCATGATGTTAGATAGCGACCATGATAAACCTGTATGGCATGATATTACATGTTGATATGCAATACTGAATTAAAATTGGTAGTGACCACTATGATTATGATATAATGATACATTGCTATCCTACTATGTTGTTCTAGAAGCATCTGATGATGTGTTGTATGAATCCTGAAATGATGATATGTTGTTATGTGAAAGCATAATGTTACACTATATAGTTGATAAGCATGATTATGAATAGGTAAGTGATGAATATGACTTGGAGTATGGATATGACTTATGTGTATGTATGAGATGATGGTGCATGACTACTAATGATCGTTATATGGTATTGTAAGGAGTTGAAATGATGTTTTGTGAGTATGTTAGCATTTCGATGCTTGGTATATGGTTAGATCTTTCCCTTTTGCTGAAGCTTAAATGGCATGACCTTGTGTGTTAATGTGTTGACAAGTAATATTAGTCTGTTGACCTTATGATGAGATTCTGCTATGACTACCTTTACCATGCTAATGTTTGAATCGACATGCTAAATCTGTTATGACTGGTTCCACTTGTGTTGCGATGTTGAGATGCGATCGTGAGATTCGACTTGTAGTAGTGTACTAACTCCATGACACCTAACCTCTTTGATCTCTTGACATGTGTGCTTGCGTGATAAGTTATGAGAATTCGATGATGCACTTGTGATGCCTTCTGTATGAGGTAGATATACTTTATGACTCATGATATGATGTTAAGATTTTGTTAATTCTGTTGGCATGTTCTGAAGGGATGGTATGATTTATTTTATGGGTAATCATGTATGCGGTTGAGATGTCGATTGGTTGAGATTATCATGATTGATGTTGAAATTGCCATATGAGAGGTGGCTAATGATGTTATGAGTCGATGAGTTGATTATTTATGTGCATATTGAGTTGAGGATGATGATAAAATGATTTTGGAACCTAGGAAGAAAATATGGGATTAGCCCTTAGAGGTGGATGATTCCACCTCCTACCTTCTGAATTTGATTGATTGGTTGCGAGAAGCTGATTTGGTTTTTGGGAGACTTTGACGAAATCTTGATTTAATAGGATTTGACTTGTTTTGGTGTAGAGCTGCTTATTTAAACGTTGAATTTGAAGATTTTGAGCGGTTTTGAAAAATGGCCAACTTGGGGTTTTAAAGAAGTTGAGAGTTTCAATGATTTGGATGACAATCTTTCCATTTACAAAACGCTTTGAGGATTTACAAACTAGATTTACATTATGACGTCTCACGAAGTGGATACAAGCATTTTATAAGGGCGCTTATAGATTGCTTGCTAAAACCTAGTCGGGGCATTATAATACTTTTAGAGTTGTGGTACATCCGAAAAGTCGAAGCAAGGATGTGATAAGGGCGCTTATTACACACTTGACTAGACCAATTGGAGATGTCACGGTCGTGACCAGGATGTTGTGAGAATCCCGGAAGACGCAACCGAGATGATTACAAGATCCTTGGACATGGTCCTCGGACTCACCAATTTCAAACTCCTTCCCATTGCTTTGAAATGATTTTAGTCTCGGGGACTAGACTTATTTTTAGAGGTGGATAAATGTAAAGACTGAATATTCATGTTATTATATATTATTATTTTGAAAAGGTAATTTATTTATATTTGATTAGATTTGAAAATTCGGAAAATTTTGAATATTCCGTCCTCGAGCAACATGTTTTATTCTTAATCTTTTCGAAGTAGATTCCGGCATCGTTTTAAAATTTGGGTTGTAGCGGATATTAATTCCGTTTTCGAGTTGGTTATCAATAAAATTATATTAATTCCCGTAATGATTTTATAATTCGATTTAAATTGTCGAGCGTCGGGATTCGATCGGGCGAGCGGGTTTTGAACCTATTCCGCTAATTTGAATTGGTATTGTGGGACCTCTTATAATTCCTATTTTATTTTTCCTTTTCTTTACTCTCTCTCTCTCTACGGTCCCCCTCCTCACCACCTGCAATCACCCAGCTGCACATTTGGCTACAAAACAACACTCTCCTCCTCTCTTCTAAAGCTTGCAGAACCTCTCCCCATTCCTCCTCTCTCCCTCCTTTTCATTTTCGGAAGGGCTCCCTCAAGCCACCACCTCTCCACCACCGTTTCCAGCCACCTCCATTGTCCACCTCCGTCTCCTCTGTCTAGCCGAGCCTCCCCTGCTCCGAGCCGGGCACCTACCGGGCGCAGCAGCAGCAGCAGCTTCAAACCACCTCCTTCCTCCTCCCTAGACGTCCAAGCAGCAGCAACAGCATCCCGGAGGCCGAGCCTAGGAGCGCCGTCAGAGCACCACCAGCGAGCCTTCAAGTTAATTATATATCGTTGACAAAGTATATTTAAGAGAGCCTTCAAGTTTCCGGAAATAGCTCTTAAATGATGTATTGTTGAAAACCAAAATGCCGGAACATTTTGATAAAACAAGATTTGAGGTTGACTTAGAAAATTCGACGCTTTTTCTTGATTTGACTAAGTATGATGGAGAATTACTTTGAATATGAGTTGACTTAATTTTGGATTTAAGGTTTTGGAAAACGGCTTTACTATAGGTTGGTTTTGTGGATGTTGAGAACTTGGGTTCGTGTGTATGAATGTTGGTCTGGTAGCTTATGGAAATGGCTTGATGATAGGTGTGTATTGCTTTTGGATTTGCTTTGGACTTTCATTTGGGCCTTGCTTGTGTTATGTTGCTGTTCGGCTTATTCAGGTAAGTTCCTTTATGGGCTTACTCAGATTCGAAAGAGAATACTTGCTTGTGAATATATGACATACTAGGTGTTGCATAAGCATTACAACATGCCATGTAGTATCATGCTAGGATTGCACTTGTAATTGAGCATTCTATTTCTTTATGCGTACGTAACAGAATGACCGTTATCTGTAATAGTCCTAGAGTCTTTGCTAGGGTCATAGGGTAGCCCAGCCCCATCGGGTGCCCTGAGTCTATCGAGTCGATATGAGCATGATATGATAGCCCAGCACCATCGGGCAAGAGATGAGATGATATGATATGATATGATTAGCCCAGCACCATCGGGCATGAGCATGATATATGAAATGATGATGAGATATGATATGATGATGAGATATGATATGATATGATGATGTCGTGGTGAGTGCACCACCACGAGGAAATTGCTATGCTATAGCACCGAACTGGACAGTCTCTGCACTAACGGGAAGGGGTGCAGAGGTAGGAGAGGGATATGCCACTTGGCATTGTCTTGGGCCCTTTACAGTTCTTTTCCTCACATTGTAAATTAGGATCATGTTAGTGTGATTTAATTTCTGCATTCGCATCATCTTTATATTAGCGTATGTGTATATTTGCTTGCGGGACAGGGTGTGTTGGGGCCTCGGTCTGATCCCGCTCGCACCAATTGTTTTTAGGTATGATTGCTCCCTGTCTCTATGGTGTGGGAAAAATCCCCCGGGCGATTGCAAAGAATCTGTCTAACCCCGCTAATTTGGCTATACGACTTTAGAATATATGTTTTGGTTTTGACCTGGCTCTGCCATGGCTCTTGTATCTAGATCGTACTTCCGCTTTACTTTCGTTTAAACTGAATTTCTGTGACTTCGATTGATTGGGGTTTGAAATCCCAGCTTTGAATACTGATTGATCATTAGAGGTTTGAAACCTCGACCCGTACCTGAATTGCAACATCCGAACGAAGGTATCCAACCTTCGAAACGTATCTCGGATATTTATATCCGGGCCGTTACAAGTGATATTCTATACGCTTATTTTAACATACTTATAAAATTTTATTATGATAAAATGTTATTAAAAATTATGAATAATTAAAAGGTTAAATATTTTAGAAATTATTTTTTATCTTACTAAAACACATATTTTAATAATAAAAATTTAAAAACATGTTAATATAAGTGTATAGAGTATAAATATAATTTTTTAATTATTTTAATATTAATTTATAATTGAAATTATTAAGTGTAATACCGAGTGTAACACACAAAGTGTTATATGGGATCCAAATTGCATGGCTACCACTAAAATCAATTTAGATCCACTGTAACACTTTTTGTGTGTTACACTTGTTGTTACACTTAATTATTTCGAACATAAATTCACATTAAAAAATTTTAAAAATTATATTTATATTCTATACACTTATATTAACATGTCTATAAACTTTTATTTAAAAATATAATTCTTATAAATATAATTTTTTATAAATTTTTTAAGGTGAATTTATACCCAAAATAATTAAGTGTAACATTGGGTGTAACATCTTGTGTTATAGTGGGTCTGTACTGAAAATCAATTTACTACTGCGGTATGAAACAAGAAGTGTAACAGTGTTCAACTGTTTCTTTTTAATACAAATAGACAAATCTGCGGTTGTATCTAGGGCTGGGCTTCCGGTTTGGACCGGACCGGATCGGACCGAAGATTTCGATCCGGTCCAAGACCGGTGGACCGTAATCTCCAAGAACTTGGACCGCGGATCGGACCGGGACCAAAACTTATGGTTCCGGTCTTTACGGTCCGCGGATCGTAAATATCGGTTGGACCGGAACTTTACCTTATATTGAAATTTCTTAACCCTATATTTAAAATCGGGATGAGATTCTTCAATTTTAGTCTAAAATATTTACGATTTCTCCAAATCTATACTAAAATCAACATTAATTTGTTAAAATATACACAAAACACCTAGATCTAAAAGTGAAACGGAGAGAGGGAGGCACGCCTCACACACATTCACCTCTTCTTCTTTTTTTAATGATAAGAAATCCGGTCCAATTCCGGTCCGGACCGGAAATTCCGGTCCGATCCCGGGTTCGGACCAAAAACCGGAAATAAGAATTTCTTGGACCGTGGACCGGACCGTAATATCCCGGTCTGATTCAAAGACCGTAATTTCCGGTCCGATCCCGGTCCGATTCCGGTCCGATCCAAATTTTGCCCAGCACTTGTATCACCATCCAAAACAACCAGCCCAACCGAATGAAAAACTCAACCCGATTGGCCCAACCCAACCTGATGACGAGAAGGAGATAAGGGATGAAGGAAAGGAAGAAAAAAAAGATGGTATGTGCAGGATGGGTTTGATTGTTTGAGTGTTGAGGGGTTTTCTGTTGCTGCAATAGGGAGAGGGATGGGTTAGCTGCGGGAAGAATAAGGAGGAGAAGTCAGATGAAAAAGAGAGAGAATGGGTTTCAGTGTGGAGATGGAGAATGAGTTGGTGATTCAACCGGTGATGGTGGTGATGAAGGAGGGGAGTAGGAGTAGGAGTAAGAGTAGAGTGATGGTGAAGGTGATGATGAATTAAGTAAACTAAAAGGGGATGAGTTTATAGCTAGGAGTAGTAGGGAAAGGGGTGTTGAGTCTGTGAGTGGAAAAAGTTAAAATAAATATGAGGAAATAAATTCTGAAACCTGTTTTTCGACGTAAACCCGACGTGATTAAAATAAATTTAAATGAAACATTCGAATCCGAATTAAATAACGAAACTCAAAAATACTTTCAAGCCTCGGAATAATAAAGTAGAAATAAATTCATTTTCAAATCCAATAACAAGTTCATGTCGGGATTTGTTCAAAAAAATTAAAATAAAATCGCTTGCTCGAAGACGAAAGTTTTCAAAATTTTCTGAATTCCAAAATCAAATTCGATATATAAACAAGTATTTAAATAAAATAATAAATTTAAAAATTTTCCGGCCTTTACACATTAATTATAAATTGGGGCTTCTTATAAATAGTGACAGAGGTGGGCGGGCATACTCTCTACCATCTTCCTATGAATTATAAATTGGGGGTTGTTGTTGCACAAATGATCTTTGCCCCTTCTCTTCCAACTTCAGCCTATTTTGATTGTTTTTGGGTGAAATTGTATTTATATTTTTTTTAACTTCTTATCGTTTGAACTTTTGAATAATGTTGATTGCTATATTTTCATACGATATTGCAATTAATGACCATGAAGTGTGAGCGGGAAGCCCAGTTTACAGCAAGGTCAAACATTGAATAAAATGCAAGATAGAAAACACCGAAAATATGTCTAGTGGATAATCATTTGATGCCCAGTAGGGAATCATTGGCCGGGGAATTGATTGTTATTGTTGTCATGTATAGTAAGCATTAATACCACTTCATTGTTGTCATGTCAAAAGTAACATCTGCCATGTAGATATCAACTTACTTGCATGTTAAGGGTAGACAACATGAAAATAGCTGACATTAATGACTCTTCTGCTACTGCTTTTTTTTTTGTCTTTATGGTCACATGCTGAACAATGTTGACATTTCCCATACACCCCACTTATATAGGCTAGTCATTCGGTAAAGTGAAATCCCCATTGTCATTTAACCACCTCTCCAACAACCCTTCAAAGAAATGGCATCCTCATCACACCACCGCGCCTCCTCATCTGTGTTCCCTCCCCGCCCTTTCCCCATCGTTATATCATCTGACAGCTTGAACGATGGGTATGAGAGTGCAGGTTAGTCACTGATTTTATTCGTTTAGATTTCATTTTTGCTACGTGTTTGATTATATTACCTTGTTTTTGTTTTTTTTTGCAGGACCAATGTCGCCCCTATACCGACCAAATCAAAAAGTCGAGGTCGTCGGCAGTGAGGTTGGGATGCTCGGGTCGTTCTACAAGGCAACACTTGTACGAAAACTGGATCCAAACAACTGGGAAGTGGAATATGTCACCCTCCTACACGACAACAGACGAGAGCTGCTAAAGGAAACCATCCCGGTTTCACGAATTCGTTCGCGACCGCCTCATATTTCATATGACGCTTACATGGTCGACGACCGTGTGGATTGTCGCGTCAGAGATGGGTATTGGTCAGGTAAGATAGTTAATATGTGTGGTTATGGGAATGACCGACCTTTCACGGTCAACTTCCTGCTAACCGGGGACACGAATGATTATCATGCCGGCAGTATGCGCCTACACTTCGAATGGAATGGATCCAGATTCACCACACGGTCGCATTTTCGCTACTTTTTACCGTAAAATTCTATTTGAATGTGGTGTATTGGTTTAATCCTAGTGTATCTGTTTCTCCGATATATCTTGTCCAGTCGATTTCAATAAGTGATATGTCGTTTTATTCAAGGTGTCCAGTTAAAACTAACCTCTTACACGTCAACCTGCAAACCCCCACCCACTTTCTTTTTCTTCGATGGTTTTTCTCTGAAATTTAGGATTTAATTAAAAGTATATTTATGCCCCCTCAATATTACTCTCACTACGACTCTTAAACTTGGACCAGTCACATTAAAGCATAGTAGTTTCGACAGGAGAGAACAAAATCATGGCATCCAGATGTGGGCAAATATTATAATTGAGAACAAATAATAACAAATGTCATTATAGTGAATCTGTTTCTCCCAAAAATCTTGGGGTCTTGTTAGATACACCGTAAATCTCCTTCTTTAAGTGCATGTCCATTCCAACGTGCAGGTCATTTTTAATTAATTAGCACACTTTTTCAATTAATTAGCCCACTACAACTCTACACGTTCATTCCAACGTGCAGATTTGTGGTGTATTTAGTTTCTCCGAAAATCTTGTCATTTTGCTCTGTTTCTCCGATAAATCTTGTCCAATTAAACCCCATATGTGGCATGTGGTTTTGCTTTGGTTGTCCTGTTCAAACGTACTATTTACACATGAACCTGCAAATAAACCCCCGCCCCATTGCTTCTTCAATTGTTTTTCTCTAAAACTTAAATTTAATTAAAAGTATATATTTATGCCTCCTCACTAACACTCTCACTGATCTCTCTCTCCTCTCAGACTGTACTTTTTTTTCACCTGTCTCTCTCTCTCTTTTGTCCTCTCAGACTGTACTTTCCCTGTTATCGAAACAGTGTCCAACTGTCCCCCACAGATGACCTGCTACTGGCTTATAGAGGGAAGCAGATATCCGGTTTTTAGCAAATTTTTTTCGAATTGGGTTACTCATGCAAACAAACCAGATAATTGGGTTATTTTAGCAAAACCCTCATAAATATATAAAACTAATATAAGTATTATAGTATAATATTGAATGTGTGGTATTTTACAATGTAAAAAACACTATAGAAGAAACTATTATATGCATATGATATCACAAAATAGCAAGTATTTTTATGAACTTTCTTGGTTAATAATAATAAGGAAAATAACTTACAATAATACCAACTATCAATTTTTAACCAAAAATAATATGAATAGAAAAAAAATTTAAAGAAGACAAACTATACACCGAGACCTGTCAAATGGGTCATTCGGGTCCCGGGTAAATCGGGTTTCGGATGAATTGGGTTACCAGTCATTTCGGGTCGAGCCAAACCGGGTTTGTCCCAGGTTCGGGTCGACCCACCGGGTCAAAAACCTCAAACTTTTTGAAGACTTTTTAAAAATATTAAAATAATATCAAAATTAAATTATAATATAAATATGTCAAATTAAATTAAATAATATAATTATAATTAAATTTATAATATTATTATTATAATAATATTATATTAATATTTTAAGCATAAAAAAATCATATTTATATAAATAAATGTTCTAAACATACTATAATTATAAAATATATATAAGTTATTTAACTTATGAGTGACTTTAACGAATAAAATTGGATGACAAATCTGTGTGAGGTCAATCTGGTGCTTGTGTGACGTCTAGATGGTGCTGACTCACCGGGTTGGTTTTAACCCACCGGGTCATCGGGTCTTGACCCTAAAAGCCTGGGTAATTCGGGTTCGGGTCGATTTCGGGTCCCGGGTCTAAAACACCGGGTTCAAACACGTAAAATTACCGAGCGTACGGGTCGGGTTTTTCGGGTCGGGTCATGTTTTGACAGGTCTATATACACCTATAAATCAAAATTAATATGAACTTTAAAATCAACCAAAAATAGTTCAAATCATGGAATTTTGAATTACAATAATACAAATTTTTGAACTTTAATTATGTAGTATTCAAAACAAAATTTTACTTATCAAAATTATAGAATAACCCGTAATTAGTGGTTTTTGCACAAATTCACAATTTATATTTTAAATCGATCAAAACCACTATTTGCTTGTCCAATATTGTTCAGTAAAACCCCAATTTTTTTAAAATTACATGAATTCTAATCTAGAAGTATTTTTATTTTTGATAAAATAAAGATACAGTGGGTGTAATTTTATGTAATTTCCAATTAAAAAGTGGTTTTTGTAACATTTGATAAATTAATAATAGTTTTTGTGTATTTAAAAATAAAAGGGGCGAATTTATGCAAAGTGTGATTATTTATAGATGATTTGTAATTTTAATAAAAAAAAAGAGTTTTGTTTTGATTCTCCCCTAATCAAATTTCAAAAGTTTGTATTATTTTAAGTCAAAAGTTAATAGTTTGTATTATTTTTTTTTTGCCAATTTTAAGTTTTGTATTATTTTTTTGTTTATATGTTAATAGTTTGTATTATTTTAAAAAAAATTCATATTTTTTGTTCATATCTAATAGTCGGTATTATTTTAACTCATTATTCCTACTTTTAAAATAAATGAAGAAAAAAAATAAAGCATAAAAATATGTCAAATAATATTATAGTATCTTACATAAAAAGTAACTTAAATTTTATCTTTTAAAAATTATATGTAACCAATTCAAATAAATCTCATCTTGGTATGTAGAACTGAAAAAATTAAACTAAATAAAATCCAAACACTTTTAGTAGAACTTTTTTTCAAAATATTCCCTAAAAATATTTATTTACCAAAATATTCACAAGTTCAAAATATTTACAAAAATATTCATTTTTTTGCAGGCGGAGAAACGCGGTTTAAAACCGCGTTTCTCGTGCAAAGTATCAATTTGAACCGGGAGCCGAGAGGGAAATTATATTTTCCTATAAAAACGTGGTTTCAAACCATCTTTTATTTTTATTTTAAGGTAAAACACGTGTAGAACTCGCGTTTATATCATTTTTTATTTCCAAAATTAAAAAAAAATTGTAAAACTTGGCTTTAAGCCGCGTTTTACCTATATACCATCTTCTCCAACACTACAGCATCGTCGGGGCTACGGCGCCCTCCTGGACATCCTCGACCTTCCCCATCCCATTCCTTCGGCACCCTCTTGTTTGCCTTTGTCTCCTTCCTCATCTGCTTCGCCGCCCATAGTATTATCATTGGAGCAATTCGGGTCGTCTCACTATCTCAGGCGGGGTTGTGACCGTGGGGGCAAACGGGAGGATTCTGTAGAAGAAGGGGAAGGAGGTGACCATGAAGATGTTTCTGGCGGCGTCGGCGTTGAAGGAGGATGTTGCCGATGACCATGAAGAAGGAGAAGAAGGCGCGGGTCTTGGAATGGACGGTCTTGGGTGGAGAGGTCACCGAGGAGGGTTGGTGGGGACTTGGAGACGTCACCGGTGGAATGTTCGATGTGGGAGAAGAAGCAGACGAGGAAGGCGGCGAAGGCGAATAGGAGGGCGTCGGAGGAAAGGGGTGGGGAAGGTCGAGATCCCGAGGATGCCCAGTAGCGGCGGCTGGTGAGGATGTTGTATTGATGAAGATGGGTTTTAGGTAAAACGCGGCGTTATATTTGTTACTTTTTGTAGAAATAGAAAATGGTATAAATGCGAGTTCAACCCGCATTTTACCTTAAAGTAAAAATAAAATGCGGTTTGAAACCGCGTTTTTATAAGAAAATATAATTTCCCTCTTGGATCCAGGTTCAAATTGGTACTTTGCACAAGAAACGCGGTTTAAAACCGCGTTTCTTTGTAAAACCTACAAAAAATGAATATTTTTTATAAATATTTTAAAGTTGTGAATATTTTGGTAAATAAATAATTTTTAGTGAATATTTTAAAAAAAAATCCTTTTAGTAATGTAGTTTTATTTAAAATAATATCTCATAATACAAACACTTTTGAGAGAATAAAAAATCAAACTTACTAACATACTCAATGAAAAAAATTCAAATGCTTTTAATTGAAAAAAAGTCAAACTTATAAAATATCTCAAAAAATATCCAAAATTATTTAGTAATTTTTTATTTAAAACATACTAACATACTCAATGGAATTAGTTTATACAAGTGTAAATCCTTGAACCATATAGTATAAATGGTTTGAAGCATACAATTTGAAAGACCTGAACCACATGGAAAAAATAAATAGATAAGCCACTTGGAAAAAAGTAAATAGTTTCACGAATCACTAAGAGTAAATGGTTGAACCATTATGAGTAAAAGGATTGAACCACTAAGAGTAAATGGTTGAATCACAACGAGTAAAATGGCTGAACCACTACGAGTAAAATGGTTGAACCACTATGAGTAAAATGGCTGAACCACTATGAGTAAAATGGTTGAACCACTATGAGTAAAATGGTTGAACAAAAACGAGGAAAATGATTTAACCACTAAAGATAAATGGGTGAACCACTATGTTAATAATTTTTTCTACAAACATATACAAAGTGGAAATTACACTCAATTTTTTTAAAATTTTTTAACAAGTGAAAATAACAAAAAATAATCTTTAAAAATTCAGGTGGTACTTTTTCTGTTGCTAATTAATTAATTGCAACAGAGAGACACATGAAGCTTTTTTCTAATAAGTATGGGCTTTTCTTTTGTAGCGCATGGACCACTTGTGTGAGTGAGGATCAATTTTGCAGATGGAATTGTACGGAGGGGAAACCAATTAAATTGTTTATTTCGTTTTCACCGGTATAATTGTTCTCACCTGAACCCACCTAAGAGTAAAATAGCAAACTATTACCCTTTATTTCTTCGGTTGGACTTGACTGCATAATAGATGTGGTAAGATAGATGCTAATTTATGACTGGGATAATTAAAGTAGACAGGAGGACGAGTCTCGTCGTATCCTGATCCATGTGTGACAACATGGAGCTTGTTTTGAGGGAAAGGGTAAAAGGGAGATCCCTACTAATACGATCGTCCTTGAACAATCCAAAGAAATGTCTCGGAGTTGAGGCATCATCTTGGAGGACTAGGTAACCGCCATTCGGGCATTCAGGGGAGAGGTAAAGAGATAGCATATCAAGGTTGGTTAAGTATAGAGAAAAGGGTCAAGTTACATACATGCTTATGGCTTATTATCTCCTAGCTTTGAATCTCTTTCAACAACTCTTGCAGGATTTATACAACAAATTTGTATGGTCATGGAAGCCAGAAAGGACAGCTGGTATATCATTGAGAAATCCAGCGTATGATGAGAAAAAACCAGAAGAAATTGATCTATATTGATGATGAAGAAAGTGTACAAAGTTTGTTGTAACAACCGGAGAGGTCTTGTATTTATAGACCTTTACTTGTGTCTAATTACAAAGAACCTACTGAACTTTTCTATCTTACACAAACTACCCTTGCTATCATATACTCCAATACCCCCCCCCTCAAGTTGGATCTGGTGTGTTAAACACCAATACCAACTTGGTAGACAAGAATATGTGTTGCTGCTCGCCCAATGGTATAGTCATGATGTCTGCTAGTTAAAGTGAGGTAGGAAGATGATGAGTAAGAAGAAACCCATGTTGCTGTTTTTCTCTCACGAAATGGCAGTCTATGCGCAGGTGTTTGGTTCTTTCATGAAATACGGGGTTTGTAGCAAGATGAATTGCAACTCGGTTGTCACAATGTAGTGGAATAGGCAATGGAATGTGAACTCGAAGATTCTGGAATAACCCTTCCAACCATAAAAGCTCACTGCTAGTGTATGACAGAGACCTATATTCTGACTCTACCGATGACTTAGAAACAGTTGCTTGTTTCTTAGTCTTCTAGGAAATAAGGGAATCACCAGTAATACACGATACCCAGAGAGGGATCTAGCAGTGAAGGTACATGAGCCCCAATCTGCATCACTAAATGTAGACAAGTGAACTCCAGAATTTGTAGAGTAGAATAAACCTGCACTTATGGTGTTCTTCAAATATCTAAGAACATGAACTACAGCTTGATAATGAGGCACACGTGGATTGCTTACAAACTGTGACAGATGCTGTACTGAGTAAGATATATCAGGTCTAGTTAAGTTGAGTAAAAGTATGTAACGGCCCGAGATTATGATTCCCGAGTTACGTTTCGAGGGATAAAACCCCTCGTTAGGATCTTGCGCCCCGAGTACAGGTTGAAGGTTTGAAATCAAGGATTTGTAGTTTAAAGCGGGATTTCGCACCCAAATCCGGAAGGTCTGCTGAAGACCCCAGGGTAACCCCTGTACCTGTCCTAAGTCTACAAAGCGGAAAATCTTTTATCATGCAAAGGACATAAATTCTGAAATGATACAACCAGTGTCGCGGCAGAGCCGGATCAAAACAGAGTATAATTAGGAAGAAATCCCAAAAGTGTGAATCTGGTGAAGTCAGGGTTCAAACACTCACTCTCCGCCATATGAATGGACCCCGTCATAACTGCACAAAATCAAGCAGTGGATCGGGTACCTGAAACTATACCACCAAGTCAGGCCAAGAGTTCGCCTGCGGGTCCTCTGACCGCGCTGAGGACATATAATATGCCTATACCTAGAATAAAGGATGCCTTCATGCAATACTGAATATTAACCACACTATCATGCTCCTAATTCATATATGCAGAATATGATGTAAGGCTTTAACAAAGAATACCAAGTGGTATATCCCTCTTCTACAACCACCCCCTTCCAGGTAGGGTGGAGACTGGCCAGTTCGATGCTATAGCATATCACATCTCATCATCATATCGTATCTCATGCTCATCTCGTATCTCATGATATATATATATATATATATATATATATATATATATATATATATATATATATATATATATATATATATATATATATATATATATATATATATATATATATATAAATTACTCGAGGAGGACAACGCCCGATGAAGCTGGGCTGTCCTATGACCCTAACAACGACTCTAGGACTCACAGATAACGGTCGTTCTGCATCAAACGCATACAGAATAAGAATGCTCATTCGTAAGTGCAATTCCTAAGCATGATACTACATGACATGCTTTTCTGCATATGCAACACCTACATACTATATGGCACATCAGGCAGGAGGTATTGGTTACTGAGTAAGCCCCGGAGGTACTTACCTGGCTAGAAGATCAGCAAAAGAAGAATCAAGCACACAGTAGTCACGATCACAGAATATCACCTAATTATATAACGAGAATATACTGAGTAAACTTCTATAGTCTCTCTGAACACATATATCACACACTCATACAAACAGATAAATAAACAAGTTCGCATCCATCATACTTCCAGTTCATCCTGATCAATCATCTCCCATCTCATACCGTTCAACATATATAATCCGTCATCTCATCAGCTTAAGATAACCTCTATATCATTCTTAGCCAAATTCGCATATTACTATTCCATACTCATACTCTCCATAAGGGCATATATCATTATCATCACAAGTATCGATCACTTAATCTCTTCTAAAAAATCACCATAATATCATGCTATTAGTCATACATATCATACCGTTAGTCAAACGATTTTATTATCATGCTAGTTAGTCATCGAATAAGTCTTATTCCCAAGTTAGTTTCAAAACCGTTTAAAATCCCAGTTAAATAGTTAAGGGTTCTGACCCTTGAAAATGTTCATAAAATTCCTTTTTAATTTATTTATTAAATCATTTTGTAACTTTGAAATTATTTTCTAAATTTCTTTTTAAAATTTCGAGCCTCAATTAATATATTTTAGATCCCATTTACTATTATATAATATTTAAATACCACTTGTTAATTACTTTTGAAAAATATATTCAAATCTTTTAAAGTCCCAATTATTTTTATTTAGTAAAACCGACCCTTTATAAAATATCCGAAATAATATTTTATATTTTAATCCTCACACAATATTATAATATTTTAAAATATCATTAAATAATTAAATAATTAAACAAATAAACCCAAACCGAACCAAACTCATTTAAACCCAACCGAACCGAACCGTAATTATATATACTCCTAACCGGTTAAATGATAACCAAATTATACAAATTGGCAAGGGGCCCCACATGACCACGTTGGCTTCTCCTTCCCGATTTCAAAATGAGTCCCGCCCCGCCATAGCTGCTCGAGGCTTTGCTCCCGCCAGCGCCGAGCTCCACAACACCGGAGTAGAAGATCGTCGGTGCCTGCTCGCTCGGACCTGCCACGGCTTATCCCTCGTCGGCTGCTCCTCGCTCACGTTCCCCGGCTCCTCACAGCCATTCTCATTCGCACCCACGGCCCTCGCTCACGCCCCGCCCTCGCGTCTCCATTGCTCTCGAGCTCGCCGGAACTCGACGGAGTTCAACCCAGCACTCGCAATCGACTCTCACTACCTTCCCGACTAGTCTAAGCATCGAAAAAGACTAACAAATGAATCGAATCGAGGATAAATTCGGAGCTCATCGAGATGAATTTATCGCTACTTCGGGGCTCTCGATCGGAGGTCTGGGTGTCGTCGGAGGCCAGTGATGGCTTGTCGAACCTGCACCGCATATGAGTGATTACAAAGGAGGAGTTTCTAGGTGGTTTCGATCGATCGAGGAGGAGAACGACTTACGAAAAGTTAGCTTGCAAAACAGAGCAAGGAGGTTGGTTCACTCTCAAACGGGCGTGGGGATATTCGGAGGCTCGTCGATGACGCCAAGAGCTCCAGGGGGCGGCTGCGATTGCTCTTCGATGAAAGAGGAGGATGCGAGGGTGAAAACGACGATGAAGAGGCTCCGAGGCGAGGTGCGTGGTGATGGTGACGAGGGGAGGAACTAAGGCTGTGATGGTGGCGATGGTGATGATCGATGGATGATGATGGAGAAGTGGTGACAGTAGTTTGTGAATGAAGAGAGCGGGAGTTGCTGATGAAGAAGAATGACGGGGAAGGAGGGCAGGTGAACTGAAGAGGGATGGGTTCGGGTTGCAGGGTATGGGGAGGGAGTAGGTGATAGCGTGTGGGAATGGGTAAAATAAATACCCGAAATAAATCCCGAATACGCGAATTTCAAATCCCGAAATTAATCCCCGAATGTTAGTTTCCCCGACTCTCGCTTTCTCGATCAATTAGATATGTAAAATCGAAAAGGACATCGCCATCCGATAATTATTTTGAATTTTCGAGGTAAAAGGACAGAAATCATTTGTCAAATTTTATATTTCGGTCGGAATTCGCTCTACGAGTTTTAAATTCGATTTAAATTCATTTTAAATTTTTCTTTTTCCGAAAAAAATTAGGATTTTGAAAATCCGAGCCTTTACATCATCTACCTCTAAAAACAAGTCTCGTCCCCGAGAATAAAATCATTTTTAAAACTGGGGATGAAGTTTGAAATTGATGAGTCCAAGGATCATGCAATTGATTCCGTAAGCATCTCATAAGTGCCCCTATGAGATCCTCACGATACCATTGCCGTGATCATAATATCCCCAAAGACCGTAGCAAGAATGTAATATGGGCCCCTACCACATCCTTACTCCGACTCCTCGGTCATTTCATAACTCAAAACATCACAACGTCCTCTTTAAACACCGTTCAAAATTCCCTAACCCGACGTTAGTCAAGCAAATTTTCAAATCTCGGGAGGTGGAATCATCCACCTCTAAGGCTAATCCCATATTCTCTTCCTAGGTTCCATGTTATGGTCAAATTCCAATACTTCAACTTCCATCATTTCTATCATCAAGCATCATATATATATATAGGGTGTGGTTCTATTGTGCACAAGGCTTATGGTGTACGTTGTGCACAAATCTAGACCGTTAATGGAGATGAGATGGAAGGCCATGATTAAAAGGGATTTTTTTATTTTTCTATTTAAATTGTGGGTCCCGCATGAGTCTCAAGCACCACTCTCCCTCCCACTCTCTTTGGTGCGTGCATCCCCACACCCATTTTTTTTAAATCTGCGTTTTCGTTTGTTTAAAAACTGTGGGACCCATCTAATGTCATTTGTTTTAAAATTTTGACAATTTCACCGAATAATGTTTCACATCCTACCGAATAATATTATATCTGATGAAGCGCCCCCAAGAAAATCTCATACGGGACCCACTTTTGGTGGGCCCCTGGGGATCTGGACACGAGTTAAAGTTAGTGACGTTACACGGGCTTACCTGACACGCGAACATATTCGTTCGCTTCTTAACCTGGGCCGCGCTTTTACTTCTAATTCATAGAATTTACTTATGATCCCCCCTATTTTCCTGGGAGTTCATCCATTTTTCTTATATCGTGAGTATTATTACCTGTCCGCGGAGATTGAGCTGAGATGTTTGGTTCGTCACGGAGATATTGGTTTCTTCCCTTTCTGAATCTCGTTTTTCTCTCTGCTTCCGTGGACCTCCCCCTTTTTTCTTCTGTTCACTTCCCTATTTATATGGCTTGGCCAGGGCTCCTTTCTTTGACACGTGTCGTCATTGGGCCGACACGTGTGATTGTTGTGGATGGTGGGCATGGCGGACATGTGTCATTACTTTATGTCCGCGTCCACCTTATATCCTGGCTCTCTTTGGGGACCATTTCTCTTATGTCCGCGTCCAATTCCTTGTTATTTCCGCGTGGTTCCATCACAGCTCCTCGGGTCGGGTTGAGTTCCAGGAGAGCTTAAGACGATTCGATTTTTCCCGCGGAAATACATCCCTTTTTTCTTTGTGTAGGGGATAATCCGCGTCCCACGTCTTTGAGAAGCCTTAATGGGCCGGTCAAGGGGTAAATTTGGGCCCGCCGAGGGTTTTCTACGGCCCATATGATTTCGGAGGGAACTGAAGAGTCGGTAATTTCCTTATAAATTACCCCGTTCCGTTTTTACTTTTTTCACTTCACATCTTTTGTTTGTTTGTGGTTTTCGCTTAGTTTCTCATCTTTCGGTGTTCCAGGTTGGTTTTCCGGCTGCTCTTCGCTTTTCCGTCGAGTTTTCTGGTTGTTCTTCATTTCCGTTGAGTTTTCCGATTGTTCGTTCTTCATTTTCTAAGGTAACTTCAATTTCTATTCTTGGGTTCTTGATCTGTTCTTGAATGCCGCTTGTTTAAATATTATCATCTTTGTTAGAGAGTTTTTAGCTTAGTTTTCTCTTCCCTCCTAGTTTCCTTTTCTTGAATCTGTTTGGATCTTTTCCCCCGCCCCTTTTTTTGTTTCTTTGGGGTTTTTTGATCTTTTTGGTCCGCGTTCGGGTTCCTTTTCAGATCAGCTTTCTAATTACTTGAAGAATGGCTAACCTTGAGGGGAACCCGGACGTTCTGGACGAGTTCGAGAGGGAAGAAGGATGGAGAGGGGATCTTCCTTCGAACCCAGGAGAGGATATTCCCGCGGTCGTGGTGGATTCTTCGTCTACGTCTAGCGAGAGTTCATCCTCCGATTTAGGAAGTTCCTCTGACCCGTCTTCTTCCAGTATCTCTTCTCCAGACCGCGTGGGCCCTTTTGGCGATCCAATTAAGGTGAGGTGACGACGGAACAGCTCTGATCCTGATTATTATTCCTCTCCTTTTTTAACTTCTTCTTCTTCGAAGGGGGATGACGTTCATCCAAAGGACGTGGAGACTCAAGCTCCAACTGACGCGGATGTCTCTTTCAGTCCTCATCCATCAACTAGCGGTCGGGAATCTGAGTTGTCCTGGGTTCCTTATGCGGAGTCCCCCATTGGCTTTGCTGAGAAGTATGCGAGAGTTCGTTCAAAGGATGTTCTCAGTGACCTCGACCTCCCGTCTTATTCCCTTGACGATTTGGGTTCTTGTTCCTTTAGGGGAGAGTTCTCTCTTCGCGACCCTCAACCCTGCCCTCCTGTTATTTCCGAGAGGGTTCGTCCGCGACGTTCTCCGGTTCAAGAGATACGAGGATGCGCAACGTTGCTTGATCTCCCAAGTGTTGAAGCTTTAGCTCGGATATTTCCATGGCCAGCGGGCGTGGAGTTGTCTCTTCCCTCGGAAGGTGGAGGGTGTTTAGATGCTTACGAAGATTGCTTGGTTGTTTACGCGGCGAGTTTATCCCAAGGATTTCGTTTGCCTCTTCACCCCCTGTTCATAGCTTTCTTGTCCGAGTACAATTTGAGTCCCGCACAAGTCGTTCCAAACTGTTGGATGTTTTTTGCCAGCTTTGTGATGCGCTGCAAGGATATCGGTGTGCTTCCTACGAAAGAATTGATGCTTAGCATTTTTTCTTTGAAGAAAGGGCCTCAAGATTCTAGGTTCTACCAGTGCAACTCCAGTTGTAGTTATATCGAGAGGCTTTCTAGCAAGCCGAACTGGAAGCATAAGTGGTTCTTGGTTCGCGACAAGGCTGGCGTTTGCCTTGAATTTAAAACTGTCCCCGGTTGGTTCAGCGCGGTCAAGAAGCCATGGGTCGCCCATTTAGATAAGTTTAAAGATTCCTTTGTTCATGAGCCAAAGTTACCGTGGCGATCGATGGTTTCGGCTCTTCGCCTCGAGATGGCAGGGTTAAGTCTGCCTCATCCGCGATTAGGTGTTTGCCTTAGTCTTTTTTTATTTTTATTTTTTGGAATTATTTTAACGTTTCGTTCGTACCACTCGCAAGCTTTTATTTTTCTTCTTTTTTGAAAAGGATTTGCGTGTTTTGTGAGCAGTTATTCATAACTTGTCCCTTTCTTCTTTTTGCGCAGATCTGATGGATTTGAGTTCCCTAGCCGATCGCCACTCCGTTCAGGAAAGTGGAAAGGTGAGAAAGAAGAAGTCAGCTAAGCGTGCCCCCCGCCCGCCCGTCGCGCCTCAAGGAGTGGCAGTTGAGGACGCGGATAGAGCTAGCGAACCTGTGGTGGAAACCGAAGTTGCGGCTTCAGATGTCCGTGAGAAACGTCCCGCCCCTTCGGGTGGGGACGCTCCTCGCCCCCAAAAGAAAAGGAAGGTTGTGGGCTCGTCTCGTGCCTCTGGTAGCGGGGAGGAGGAGGCACTTTTTCTCCAAGGGGATGATGCTTTTCCTGCTTTTCGCATCCCTGGCTTCGGGGTTGATGACTTAGTTCGTCTCCGTGGTTCAGAAAAGTTTGCGCGGAATGAACGATCATGGGTGCGGCGCTTGGAGTCGGATGACTTTTCTCTACAATTTGAGCGTGCGGCTGAGTGGGTAAGTTCGTGGGGGGAACCTTTGTTTAATTAGGTTTTTATTTAATTCTTGCTTCCTCTATTTTTACTTCTTTCTTGGTTCCTTTTAGGTTCGGAGTTTCCAGATTGATTCAGAGAGGCGGCTGGTGTCCCTTGAATCTGAGCTTTCTAAGAAGGCCGCCGAGGTAAAAGCGTTGAGCCACAAGTTGAGGACGCTTGGTAATACCGTGGGGGACCCCACCTCAGTGGAGAAGTTTAAGAAGCGGGCCGTGGAACTTCACGAAAAGTTGCAGGCCGCTATTGAGGAGCTTTCTACTTTGAGGGAGCAGAATTCTACTTTGAGGGAGCAGAATTCTACATTGTCCTCTAAGCTTGACGCGGAACTTTCGAACTCGGATGCTCTGCGTCGTCAAGGGGAAGAATCTCGTCAATCCGCGGAACAGATGAAGAAAGAACTGGAGATACTTGAGGCACGTCTCAGAGAGCTTCAAGTGGAGCATTCCATTGTTGAAGAAGATCGCGTCCTGATGAAGCAGGAGTTGGAGAAGCTCCAGTCCCAGGCTCCTCAAGAGGTTGCACTCCGATGGATGGGATCCCCTGAAGGTCTTAAGTTCTTGACTTCTGAGTGGTTTAAAACCGAGGCGGGTATCTCCTTCCTTTCTTCAATAGCAAAGCCATGTCTTCGATCTCCTGAGGGTGTGGAGCTTTTAAAGGACAAGTGTTTTAGTTACTTTCGTAAAGGAATGTCTGCCGGTATTAATCAGAGCATCGTCCGCTCGCGGGCTAATCCCGGCATTCCTTTGGAAAAGTTCGAGGCGAGCTTATCGGTCGCGGATTGGGGATTAACCCCAGAAGAGATGGCAGGAGAGGAACTCTCGGACGAGGAAGATACCGATGATGAAGAAGTGGACGTCGTTGCTTGACCCCTGAGGCTTTTAGGGGGAGAATTTTCTTGATTTTATCGGTCCTTTGTGGTCTTTGGCCAATTTTGTAATCAACTCTTGTGGGGATTGAACTATCTTTGCGCGTTTTTTATCAAACGAGGTTTCCTTCTGACTCACCCGCGAGGTTATGTTCTTGTGTATAATTACTCTTTTTTAGTAGACATCATGTTGGTTGGTTTAGCCACTTGTGTTACGGTTGTTGAAAGTTTCTCGCCACTTGTCTGCCATGCTTGAATGCTCTTGGTTCGCGTCCTTAGTTCTTTATAATCGGCGCCTGGGATTTCCAATCCTTGGGCGTTTTTCTGTACTCTGGGGAGCGTCGAACATCTTTCTTCACTCGTAGGGTTCTTCTGTAGTTTCGGTTTTCAAAATGTTTCTTTTCACCCTTGTATTCCAATTATCTCTTTTTTTTTTAATTCCAATTATCTGACTTGTATTTCTCTTTGACAGCCTCTCCCTAATCAATTTGAGGAGTTCAGATCTCCTCCTCCGCGGAAGGTTTCCTTGACTTCTCATGCGTTTAAGAATCTTCGGGTTGAGGTGGAAAGGGGATCGGATTGTCGCTTATACCTCCGTCGTGGCTGGGATAGATTCGTTACTCGACACGGCTTCGTTGCTGGGTCATCGATGACTTTCTTCTAGCGACTCATGTTGAGCCGTTTATATATTGGGAGAATCTGTCCGCTGTTCGAGTTTATTTCGCGAATAAAAGAGAGGATCTTGCTTTTAATACTTTGGACCATGGAGATCCAATTTTATTATTTCGTAACAGATAGCGTCATACCATCCCTAGGTTTTATTTAGAACGCTATTCCGCTCTTTTACACAGACCCCCTTTTTTTTTTTTTTTTTAAAAAAGCATTGGGATCACAAAGCTGGTTGCCCTCGTGGTGGTTCTTTATCCGCGTCCCTCTACTCCGTTGTAATCACAATCAGGGTTTGCAACGTATACCTCGAAGGTCGAATCCCCCTGGTACACGAAGATCAGAGCTACCCCAACGTTTATCCTGTTAGCTTCTACGAATCCGGACCATCCGTCGGTGAACCAATAGATTCCGTCTGCGTCCACCTCGACCTTGACTTCATGCTCGCGGTTGGACCGAGACCACAGATGCACCGAGCGATGTGCATTCTCCTCTAGGAGGACGTACATCAGTGGGAGGCGTAGGGTTTGAAGTTGTTCTTCTGTAATGATAACTCTGTAAAAGGCTTTTGGTGGGTTTTCGAACTCCATTTCCTTGTTCCATGTATGATAATCTTTGCCAGATCTCACGGGGGTCTTTATATTCGATCAAACATGCCGCGTGTTTTAGTTTGTCATCCTTTTCTTCTACGTGGTGTTCTTCAGGCCGCGTGTTTGTTTTAGGACTGAGCTTCGCCAGGCCTTTGTTTTGTCTGTTACCCCTGGAGGTCAAGTCGTTTCGTCGAATTCACTTCCGCAGCTCTCGTGACTACTCTGTCGTCTTGGTCGGCGAGCTCGCATCTCTTTAATTTTTAGAGGAATCTTGCGCCAGATGGTAGTCATGCATGCTGCCTTTTTTAGGCTCTTATAGGGGGTATCCCCATTTTTTCTTTTTTCATTACTTTGCAATTGTCTTTCCGATTCTCCGATGGCGTTCATGGCTGCCCCTGGACCGGGCAGGTGGGCTTTTTTTCAGCCTATTGATCGTCTTATCCAGACATCCCGCTTGGTAAATTTTCTTTGGGAACACGTGTTTTAACGTCATTTGTTCCTTGTTTTTTGATTTTTTCTTTCTTTCATTTCCAGCTCTTGCCCATGCGTTTCGAGGGTGAATTTGCGGGTGTTGGCCCCGAACAAATATTCCTTTCATCCCACCTTTTACGCGATTTTCCGGTTTGTGTTCTCAAGGGTGATTATGGGATGTTTTGGCTTTGCCGCGGATGGAGAGATTTCATTGAATCTCACGGGCTTGTGGTTGGATCCTCCATGGTCTTTATCCATAAGGGGAATGCTCATTTCGAAGTTCAAATCATGGGTTTGGAGGATGGGGATGAGAACGTAGGTTATCCTTCTTCCGAGCCTGCTGATGTTTCAACCAACGGTTTTTATCCATGACTGGTTTTTCTCGCATTTCTCCTTTCCTTTTTTGTAAGCCGAGGTGGTTAACTTTATTGGCATGTATTTCTTTTCGTTCGTGAATAAAAAATGATTATGCCCAAGATTCTTCTTGGTCTTTGTATGGTTCAGACTTGTCTTTTCGGTTCACGGCTTTAGTCAGCCGAAGTCCTGTGGTGGTTTTGTTCTCCTTTCGAGGATTCTGAAAGATTCTTTCAAGAATATATTCTATTTTCTTTGCTTTGTGAGGCTATATATGAGAGCGACAAAGGCGTTTTCTCCCCTAGTGTCTTTTTGATTTTTTAATGGAGGCATCAAATGTGAACCCTTGGGCCTTTCATTTGGCCCTAGATTTTGAAGAGCAACTGTTGGAACGTGTGAGTCGTGTTCTTCTTCTTCTTTCTTTTTCCTTGAGAAAATTTACTTCTTTTCTTCACGTTCTATTTGTTTCGTTGTTTCCCAGTCATTGCCTGCTTTCTTTGAGGACGAGATAGGTGTTGTCAATCCCACCCAAGTCTTTCTATCCCTGAACTCAACTGTGGATTTTCCAATCCAAGTAGTCAAAAAGGACTATGGGATCTTTTGGCTTGTCAATGGTTGGAGTGATTTCCTTGTGTCGCAAGGGCTAGGGATGGGGACTGTCATGGTTCTTCGCCATCGTGGTGGTGTCTACTTCGACGTTCATGTGCTTGATGAGGAATCCATTTGTGTGGAGAATGGCTGGGTCATGTCACCTCCTAGGCCGGTTATTCTTCCAGACGCGTGAAATTTCTTTTGCAATTTGTTGTATCATGTGTTTGCGTTTTCCTTATTCTATGTGTGTGACGTGACTAAGGAGAGTGTTTGTTTTCTTTGTAACGTTTGATTGTGGTCGTACTCCTCTGAGTATTCAGACCTGTAATCATGGTATTGAACCACGCTTGTGATTGCTTTGATTTATGAAGAATCGCGTATCCTGGTTGGAGGTGAGATGCGGGAAAATTTTCGATGCTCATTGTTCTTATTCTTATTGAGTTTCCCTTGAGCAACCACGGGTCTTAGAAGAGGGATCGACGCGGAGCGATCTTTAGTGTTATTGATTCTTTAGTTTCATAAGTTCCAAATCCGAGACGCGTTGGTTTAAAGAAGTTAGGTCCAACGAAAGTGGGTTCGTCCAAGGCGATTAACCCATTAGGAACCCATAATGACCCTCGAGAATGTCAGGGTGTCAAAACCTAAAAAGTGAGTCTGCAAGGGTTGATGTGCCCGAGGATGGATAAAGCTGTTTTTCTTATGCTAACTGATTCCCCTTCTCGGGAAGGAAATTGATAAAGCTGTTTTTTCCTTCGCTGACCGATATTTCTTCCTCGGGAAGGAAATTAATAAAGTTGGGAGATTAATAAAGTTGTCTCTCTTTTACTGATCGCTCCTTCTTCTTCAAGGAACTTTGGGAAGCGATGTTTCGGAGAGGATACTCGGGTTTCGTAAATTAATAAAAAACTGGTCATGTGAGTGAACAGTGATTCACAGTTTTTCTATAAGACTGGGGATCAAGGATCTCCTCAGGGCATACTCTCTATAAGGAAGCACATAAAACACAACTGTTTTGGGGAAAGCATGGCATCAGGTGGAGGCAGCTCGAGGGATTTTATTTGATTGATTCAGGACGCTTCTTTTTTACAAAGAATGGTAACATTTTTCTAAAAAACTCCCTTTCTAAACGTTCCCGTCTTTATTCTTAACTAATCATTTTATCCATTCAAACACCAGCCCCTACCTGAGCGTTTTGAAGAGGAATATGGTCTTTTTGGTGTTGAGAGAATCGTCCTAACCAACGGGCTAGGAAAGAGGGGAACGCGCATCTTGGTTGAAAGAGACGAAGCGGGGGCGCTCTGGCTCACGCAAGGATGGAGAGCGTTCACCCGATCCAGGAATGTTCGCGTGGGAGGCGGCGTCGTATTCAAGTATCTGGGTGACGCGCGCTTCAGGGCCACTTACGTGCCTTCAGGGGAAAATACTTCTGAAGATGAGGGTCATGATGGTTCCCCTTGAGAGGGGGGCGTTCCTTTCCGTGTGTTTAGATTATCAAGTGAAAGGAGGTCCTGTAATAAATAAGAGTGTTGAAACGAGAAATATCAAAATGACTGAGTGTCGGGGTTTCCTAAATCTTTTTGTCCATTAGCTTGTCTTTGAGAGATTAGGAGTCTCGATCAAGGGGGTGACGTGGAGTGAGCTCCTGCGTCATTAACCTTTTCGCTTGTTGACTCGTCCTTGAGAGATCAGGAGTCTCGATCAAGGGAGCGACGCGGAGTGAGCTCCTGCGTCATTGATCTTTTCGTTTGTTGACTCGACCTTGAGAGATCAGGAGTCTCGATCAAGGGAGTGACGCGGAGTGAGCTCCTGCATCGTTGATCTTTTCGTTTGTTGACTCGACCTTGAGAGATCAGGAGTCTCGATCAAGGGAGTGACGCGGAGTGAGCTCCTGCGTCGTTGATCTTTTCGTTTGTTGACTCGACCTTGAGAGATCAGGAGTCTCGATCAAGGGAGTGACGCGGAGTGAGCTCCTGCGTCGTTGATCTTTTCGTTTGTTGACTCGACCTTGAGAGATCAGGAGTCTCGATCAAGGGAGTGACGCGGAGTGAGCTCCTGCGTCATTGATCTTTTCGCTTGTCGACTCGACCTTGAGAGATCGAGGTCTCGATCAAGGGAGTGACGCGGAGTGAGCTCCTGCGTCATTGATCTTTTCGCTTGTCGACTTGACCTTGAGAGATCGGGAGTCTCGATCAAGGGAGTGACGCGGAGTGAGCTCCTGCGTCATTGATCTTTTCGTTTGTTGACTCGACCTTGAGATATCAGGAGTCTCGATCAAGGGAGTGACGCGGAGTGAGCTCCTGCGTCGTTGATCTTTTCGTTTTTTGACTCGACCTCGAGAGATCAGGAGTCTCGATCAAGGGAGTGACGCGGAGTGAGCTCCTGCGTCGTTGATCTTTTCGTTTGTTGACTCGACCTTGAGAGATCAGGAGTCTCGATCAAGGGAGTGACGTGGAGTGAGCTCCTGCGTCATTGATCTTTTCGCTTGTCGACTCGACCTTGAGAGATCGGGAGTCTCGATCAAGGGAGTGACGCGGAGTGAGCTCCTGCGTCGTTGATCTTTTCGTTTGTTGACTCGACCTTGAGAGATCAGAAGTCTCGATCAAGGGAGTGACGCGGAGTGAGCTCCTGCGTCATTGATCTTTTCGCTTGTCGACTCGACCTTGAGAGATCGGGGTCTCGATCAAGGGAGTGACGCGGAGTGAGCTCCTGCGTCATTGATCTTTTCGCTTGTCGACTCGACCTTGAGAGATCGGGAGTCTCGATCAAGGGAGTGACGCGGAGTGAGCTCCTGCGTCATTGATCTTTTCGTTTGTTGACTCGACCTTGAGATATCAGGAGTCTCAATCAAGGGAGTGACGCGGAGTGAGCTCCTGCGTCATTGATCTTCTCGCTTGTGGACTCGATCTTGAGAGATCAGTAGTTTCGATCAAAGGAGTGACGCGGAGTGAGCTCCTGCGTCGTTGATCTTCTCGCTTGTTGACTCGACCTTGAGAGATCAGTAGTCTCGATCAAAGGAGTGACGCGGAGTGAGCTCCTGCGTCGTTGATCTTCTCGCTTGTTGACTCGACCTTGAGAGATCAGTAGTCTCGATCAAAGGAGTGACGCGGAGTGAGCTCCTGCGTCATCGAGGTTAAAGGCCATTCTTAGTAATTTGTAGAAAACGCCCACTAACCGCTTATTTAACTACTTGCGGGGGCGATTAATACATCCAAGGACAGTGTTTCAAGATTTACACAAAATATTTTTTCAGACAATTGGCGTTCCAAGTCTTGTTTAGGATTTCTCCTTTTTCATTCTTCAACTTGTAGGCGCCGGCTTGAATGATGTCGGCTATTACGTACGGGCCTTCCCAGTTGGCATCCAGCTTTCCTCCTGTCTGCATCAGTCGTAGAACTAGATCTCCCTTCTGGAATTGTCGTGGGCGAACTTTCTGGTCATGGTACTTTGCAGCGCGTCTCTTGTATTCTTCTGTTTTCAAGGCGGCCATCATTCTTCGTTCCTCCCTCAGATGCAATTCCACTTCAAGCGCTTCTTCGTTGGTCTGTGAATTGAAACCGGATACACGCGCTGACGGAATCATCCGCTCGACCGGTATAACCGCATCAACACCATAGACCAGAGAAAAGGGCGTCTCCCCTGTTGGCGTCTTCGTGGAGGTTCTGTGAGACCAAAGCACTAAAGGAAGGAGCTCGGCCCATCTCCCCTTGGCCGTGTTTCCCAATTTCTTCCGTATGCCTTCCAGGATTTGCCGATTGGTGACCTCTGCTTGTCCGTTTGTTTGAGGGTGCGCTACAGATGAGAATTTGAGATTGATTCTGAGATCCCTACAAAAACTTCGGATGGTTTCGCAGTCGAATTGGGGACCGTGATCGGTGATGATTGATTCCGGGACCCCGAAGCGGCAGATCAGGTTCTTCCATAAGAATTTTTTTACCTTTTCAGCCGTGATGAGTCCCATGGCTTCCGCCTCTACCCACTTGGTGAAGTAGTCCACGATCACAATCACGTATTTTAGCTGGCCAGGCGCGGTGGGGAATGGTCCCAAGATGTCCATCCCCCACAGGGAGAAAGGGCAGGCAGTATGAATGTCTTTCATAGTTTCCGCGGGTTGATGGATAGCATTTCCATATTTCTGGCATGCGTCGCACTTCTTGACAAATTCCTGAGCATCTTGCTTCATCGTTGGCCAATAGTACCCTGTCCTTATGATCTTAGCTGCTAGTGCTCTCCAACCTTGGTGGTGTGCACATACACCAGAGTGTAGTTCCCGTACAATCATCATGCCTTCCTCTGTAGTAACACATGTCAGATCTGGCTGTGCGAAACCTTTTTTGTACAGCCGTCCTTCGCGGACAGTGAATCTCGCTGCCCTCATCTTGATTTGCTTAGCCTCATGTTTCTCTGTGGGAAGAATCCCTTTTTCCAGATACTCTGCCACGGGTGTTCTCCAGTCGTTCTCTCCATTTGTTTCGACGAAGAAAACTTCTTTCATTAGCCCACGTCTTCCTTTCTTTTCGAACATGAATTCCGCACCGACCTCGGATGGCATTGCCGCGCCAACCCTTGCCAGAGCGTCTGCCTGCCGATTTTCTTCCCTCGGGACGGCCGTTATTTTGAAATTCAAGAAAGCCTTTCGCAAGGCCAGGACTTTTCTCAGATAGTCTGGCATTAAACCTGTTTTAGCTTCATAGTCCCCTCCTATCTGTCTCGCCAAGACCTCAGAGTCTGTATATGCGATCACACTCCTAGCCCCCCTTGACAGCGTTATTTCCAAACCCGCTATGAGGGCTTCATACTCAGCTTCGTTGTTTGTCGTTTGGAAGGCAAGCTTATAAGCGTAGTTTGCTACCTGTCCTTCAGGGGATACCAAAGCTATTCCTGCTCCACTTCCTGCTTGATTAACCGCCCCGTCGACTCTCAAAACCCAACTCCCTTCTTCGAACGATGCTTGTTCTTCAAAGCTTGTTTCACATATGAAATCTGCTAGTGTTTGTGCCAGCGCCGCCTTCCGCGGTTTATAGTCAACATCGAACTCCGACAATTCCACTGCCCACTTTGTCATACGTCCTGAGAGGCAAGGAGAGTGCAGAATTTGCCTCAAAGGAAGGTTGGTTAAGACCTGGACTGAGTGGTCCTGGAAGTAAGGCCGCAGTCTCCTTGCCGCGAACACTAAACACAGAATCATTTTCTCGATCGGTTCATATCTCATCTCGGCATCTTGCAAGACCCTGCTTATGTAATAAATTGGGTACTTCTCTTCACGGGTGAGTACTGCACTGATGGTTGCACTCCTGACAGCTAAGTAGAGGTACAGGTTTTCGAGCCTTTCGGGTCGGTGTAAGGTTGGCAGCTTCGTCAGATAATCTTTCAAACCTTCGAATGCCTGCTGCAAGTCCGGTGTCCACTGAATTGGTCCTTTCTTCTTTAGCAGAGCGAAGAAAGGCAGAGATTTATCCGCGAGACAAGAGCAGAATCGGCTGAGATAGTTGACCGCGCCGTTGAGAACTTGGACTTCTTTGATCGTTCGGGGTGGTTGCATCCCCTGAATTGCCGCGATCTTTTCAGGGTTAACATCTATCCCCCGTTGGCTGACCAGGAATCCCAAAAACTTTCCAGAATCAACACTGAAAACACATTTTTCCGCGTTCAAGTTTAACCCTCCGCGTCTCAGAGAATCGAAGGTCTCCTGTAGATCAGCGGCGTGATCCTCTGCTTTCAAGCTTTTCACCACGATATCATCTACGTAGATCGATACGTTTCTCCCGGCCTGAGCTCGAAAAATCTTGTCAACAGTTCTCTGGAACGTGGCCCCTGCATTCCTTAACCCGAACGGCATAACCTTGTAACAGAAAATTCCCTGATTGGTAATAAAGGTCGTGGCCTTCTTATCAAGGGGATCCATGCGGATCTGGTTATATCCTGAATAGGCGTCCAAGAAACTAAGGACAGCGTTCCCGGAAGTTTCATCGACCAGCTCGTCAATTGAGGGAAGGGGGTAACTATCTTTGGGACACGATTTGTTGAGGTCCGAAAAATCGACGCACATACGCCACTTCCCATTCGACTTTTTAACCAGAACCACGTTGGAGAGCCATTCGGAGTCTTCAACTTCCTCAATGAAACCGGCGTCCAGTAACTTTTCTGTTTCTTCTTTCGCCGCGAGAGCTTTTTCAGGTGCCATCTTTCTCTTCTTCTGAGCAATTGGCCTAGCATCATGTCTTATTCTGAGTGTGTGCAGGGCGATGGATGGGGGGACCCCCAGTAGATCTTTCGGCGACCAGGCGAAAACGTCTCTCGACCTTGCAATTATGTCGAGGACCCGGTGCTTCTCTTTGGGCTCTAAAGCTTGCCCCATGTATATCTTCTCTCCCGGGTTGGAGAATGGGGAGTGGACCTGCCTCTCGTCAGCGGTTGGAATTTCTCGTGCTGCGGGTCTCACCTCCAACTCTGCTTCAGTACTTGTACTCCCTTGATTGGTTTCTTCTACGAGCTCCCTTTGCGAATCTTCTACCCTTTTTCAGTAGTGCTCGCGGCGTATACTTCAATCTGCATCACCTCTCTTCTTTTTCTGAGGGAGGTTAAATAACAGCTTCGGCTTTCTGGTTGTTGTCCACGGACAACACCTACTTCTCCTCCTATTACCGGGAACTTGGCCAAAAAATGGTAGATAGAGACCACCATCTGAAATTTGTAGAGTGAAACTCTCCCTAGTAGGGCGTTGTAGACCGTTGGGACCCGCACAACAGTAAAAACTATGTTTTCCATCCTTCGTCTTGGAGCGGACCCGAGCACTACCGTCAGTTCTATGGTCCCTGCAACTGGTATTTCATCTCCGGAGAAAGCGACCAACGTCCCTGAATACGGCTTGAGTGCTGTTGCAGAGACTCCGAGTTGTAGAAAGGCTTCCCATGCGAGTATATCAACCGAGGATCCCGTGTCGATGAACACCCTTTTGACAGTCTTGGTTGCTATTTGAGCATGTATAACCAGCGGATCGGAGTGAGGCATCCTCACATCCTCCGCATCTCCTGCCGTGAATGCTATCTCCGCGTGCGGAGTGTGAGCAATTCGTCTGCTTTCCGCGGAAGGTGGTTGTTTTCCTTCTCGCTCATAATTTCTCCTTTCCTAGTTGCTAGCTCCCGACAGAGAGGGTCCTCCGGCTAGGGTGTCGATGCATCCTTCGGGTTCCGGAATACGCTCGACCGCGGACCTCAATCTCCCGTCTTGCCCGCGAGGGGCCTGGTTTACTGACCCCTGTGGGGGCGGGGGTCCGTTATGACGTCCTCTTCGCCATCGTCGTCCTCGGCCTCTCCCTCGATACGGCTGTGGTGCTTCCTCACGCTCTCTGTATCGGTCAGGATCTCTATTTTGAGGACAAGGATATTCCTCTCCCTGCATGTGACGCTCTACCAGGTGCCGATCGTCCCTTCTATTCTGGTGGTGTTCCCGAGGTCGGTTCTCTCGATCATGATAGTCCTCCCTCCGTGGTTGATAGCTTCTGGGGCGGTCGTCTCCTTCTCTTCGATCGTTTCTTTGGTAACGATGTTCTCCTCTCCTGTCTGAATTGAAGTGGACTTCATCATTCTGTTGGCGATGCCCCGCGGATGGTTGTTTGGGTGGTTTCGCCGCCCCTTTATCTTTTCTGAATTTTCCTGCCAGTTTGCTGAAAAAGCCTTGATGTCCGCCGTTGGCTCTTGAACTTGACGCGGCTGCTTCTTCTGCATCTATCTGTCGAGACACCAGGTCTCTTAACTGATCATAGCTTCTGGGTTTCTTTCTGAACAGATAAGTTTTGAAGTCACCCTCCGCCAGATTGCCCATGAGAATGATAGTCGCGGATTCATGATTGAAATTTGGGATTTGGACGACCACACTGGTGAACCGGGCGAAGAAATGACCCAGGGTTTCATCACTTCCCTGCTTGATGGAGTTCAAATCTAGCATGGTTTTCTTTCTTGACCGTGCGCTTCCGAAGTGAGATTGGAAGATTCGGTTCAAGTCAGAGAAACTGCTAACCGAACCCTTGGGTAAGTTGGTGAACCAGGTTAAGGCGATCTTGGTGAGGGTCGATGGGAATGTCCGACATAACATGGCATCATTGTATTCGTTGATCCCCATCGCCGTCATGAAATGGCACATATGATCTTCTGGATCCGTCGTTCCATCGTATTTCATGAGATTCACGTCCCTCCATCGTTTGGGAACCGGCGCTCGGCAAATATCTTGAGTAAACACGGAGGGAAGAGTGTCTGGGACGTCCACTTTCATTTGTGTTGAGCCGGACTTGGTGGAAGTCGACACGTCTGTCGAATGCTCTCCTCGTCGTTGTTTGCTCGGTCGTGCATTGACTCTTTGCGCGTCCTGATGCTGGGGATGGAATCCATATCCTGATGCTCCCGGTGCTAGGTCCCCATACAGATTCAAATTGATTGTTTCCGCCGCGTCTGGATGTCCGCGCATGTCATGGTGCTGGTTGCGAGCCCAGGGCTGGCTTCGATATATGTTCTCATAATCATGATAATGCCGCGGCTCATTTACCGGCTGGTGCTGGGGTTGTGGCCCTGTTGCCGGTTGATAATAATATTGTGTCGCGGGGTCCGGCTGATAATAAGGTTGAGGCTCGGGAACTTGCGGGAAGTAATAATGTTGTTCTTGCTGCATCGCATGTGGCACATACACAGGCGGTATGTATTCGGGCACGTACGTCGGGAAATAAGGAGTCACGAATGGTGATGCCCACATGCTATGTTGTTCCCCTGATTGCAGTATGGATGGATTGTACGTGCTGGTGGCCTCTTGTTCTGGTATCATGCTTTGGCTCATTTCGTCCGAGTCTTCGTTGTGGTTCATAACTCCTGTTCAACCTGTACCACTTACAGTTTTGTTAGTTAAAGCGTTTGACAGGGTGTTTGTTATCTTATGCTCTTAGTCAATCATCCTCTTACTTCCCCATCATGTGGGGGTTTCTCCAAGAGGCCCACGCGTCCCTGGTAAATTAGAAGGCTGTCTAGTCGGGACCGCGGGTGGGCGACGTTTTTGACTTAAAGCACGCGTAGTAGTTTTTTTTTTATATATATCCAAAATTGAACCCCTCAGGGTGAGTGGTTTCCCACAGACGGCGCCAGTGATGAAGCGCCCCCAAGAAAATCTCATACGGGACCCACTTTTGGTGGGCCCCTGGGGATCTGGACACGAGTTAAAGTTAGTGACGTTACACGGGCTTACCTGACACGCGAACATATTCGTTCGCTTCTTAACCTGGGCCGCGCTTTTACTTCTAATTCATAGAATTTACTTATGATCCCCCCTATTTTCCTGGGAGTTCATCCATTTTTCTTATATCGTGAGTATTATTACCTGTCCGCGGAGATTGAGCTGAGATGTTTGGTTCGTCACGGAGATATTGGTTTCTTCCCTTTCTGAATCTCGTTTTTCTCTCTGCTTCCGTGGACCTCCCCCTTTTTTCTTCTGTTCACTTCCCTATTTATATGGCTTGGCCAGGGCTCCTTTCTTTGACACGTGTCGTCATTGGGCCGACACGTGTGATTGTTGTGGATGGTGGGCATGGCGGACATGTGTCATTACTTTATGTCCGCGTCCACCTTATATCCTGGCTCTCTTTGGGGACCATTTCTCTTATGTCCGCGTCCAATTCCTTGTTATTTCCGCGTGGTTCCATCAATATCAACATTTACCAATTCCACTGAATAATTTGTCACATGCTACCGAATAATGTTTTATTTTTTTTCCACCAATTTTAGATAAAAGAAACTTCAAATCCCTAATAATTAGTTACGATTTATACGAATAATCCTTCCTATTTCACCGAATAATGTTACACATTTCACCAAATAATCTTTATAATTTAACCGAATCTGGCTCGTCTCCTTCTCATACGAATAATCTTTATCATTTAATCGAATAATCTCTCAAATTTAACCGAATAATATACCAAATTTAACCGAATAATCATTCTACTAAATACGAATAAGTTTTCTAATTTAATCAAATAATGTAATTTCAACCCAGTTGACTTAGAAACAAAGATAATCTATTTAATTTAAACGAATAATCTTTCAAATTTAACCGAATAATTAAATATATATATACACGATTTACACAGATGATAAGTAATAAGATTGAACATTGGAATTGTTTATTCAAACAATAATATAATATTCAACAACCATACCGAAGCACTGCAATTGCAATTAAACATGGCAATTGGTTCAAATGTGCACCGCAACCGCAATTCGACACCGAGCATGAATTTGAGGAGGAGGAGGGGGACGTCGAATCGGGGAGGTCGATGGCACGGGCGGCACACAGGAGTGGTGGTTCGAACCGGCGGACTTCGGTTGCACCTTGCCTTCATTTCAACTCAGATCGGACAATTTGCACTCAGATCTAGCCATAGGTAGTTCAGTTTTGAAACGAATCGCCGCCACCGATTGCTCACGACTCGCCAACGTACCTTCGATCGATCCACGAATCGCCAGTCGTTCTCCTTGGGTGCACACCTCCGCCTCGCAGGGTTAGCCTCGCTTCAGCCTCCGCCACGCCGGATTCGCCTCCGCGTCTGCCTCGCCTAGCTCTCTTCGGCTCCACGGGTGAACAACAATGAAGAAGAAGCAATTGCCGACCAAAAAAAAATGAAAAAGAAGCAATTAGGGATTTAGAGTTTTATTCACACAAACACCACGCGCCCAATGGAGGGTATGGCTGGTTACACCCTGGGTCCCACTTCTAATTTATAAAAAAAAAAAAAGAAAAATAATTTTTAATTTGAGCCATCCATTACAAAATGATCAAGGGCCCAGATCTGTGCACAAAGTACACCCTAAGGGGTGTGCACAATTGATTCATACTATATATATATATATATATATATATATATATATATATATATATATATATATATATATATATATATATATAGTGGCACTCATATCACATATTAATAGCATGACCTAAACACGTCAAGAATAGTCGCATACCATAAAATATCTAGCACGTCATCACATCATCACGGCTCATCACATCATATCACCAAGGATCTGCACACAACTACCAATCATAAGCACACAAACAAAGAGATACTACCAACCAACCCCAATTCAACTAGGCAACTCACCGCAATCGCGAGGTCAGGGAAATATCTACGCTCGACTCGACATAGGACGTGAGCAACTCGTCTAGGACATCCACATAACTAGCCTGAATACTCTCCTCGGTCTCCCACGTGGCCTCCTCTAGGCTCCTCCTAGACCACTGAACTAGAAGCAAAGGAACCTCCCTGTTCCTAAGCCTCTTGACACGACGGTCAAGAACCCTCACTGGACGCTCCACAAAGGTATGGTTGGGCTCAATCTGGAGGTCCGAATAGTCTAGGACATGGCTAGGTTCAGGGATATACTGGCGAAGCTGTGAGACGTGAAAGACGTCATGAACACCGGCCAAGGATGGGGGCAAAGCTAAGCGATATGCCACCTCGCCAACTCTATCCAGAATCTCAAACGGGCCAATATACCTCGGACTCAACTTTCCTTTGATGCCAAACCGTCGGACCCCTCTGGTAGGCGAAACTCGAAGCCACACATGCGAACCCACCTCGAACTCAATCTCTGCCTTCCGCCTATCTGCATACTTCTTCTGGCGATCCTGGGCGACTCTCATGTGCTCACGGATGCGTCCCACCTTATCAACGGTCTCTCTAACTAGGTCCGACAAAGACGAAACCGTGTCCGCAGGCTCATCCCAAAAAACTGGCGACTTGCATCGCCTCCCATACAGAGCCTCATATGGAGCCATCTCGATCGACGCATGGTAGCTGTTGTTGTATGAAAACTCCACCAACGGTAGGTGTCTGACCCAACGATCTCCCCACTCCAAAACACATGATCGTAGCATATCCTCCAAGGTCTGAATCGTCCTCTCACTCTGGCCATCTGTCTGAGGATGAAAAGTTGTACTGAAATGCAGTCTGGTACCTAGGCTCTCCTGAACCTGATGCCAAAACCTCGAGGTAAAACGTCCATCCCTGTCAGATACGATCCTCTCAGGTACTCTGTGAAGTCTCACGATCAGGCAAATGAACTCCTCAGCTAACCGCGATGCTGACCATGTCTCCTGAATCGGAATAAAGTGAGCTGACTTGGTCAACCTATCGACCACGACCCAAATGGCGTCGAATCCTCTGAGGTCTCGCCTCAGCCTAGTGACGAAGTCCATCGAAATATCGATCCACTTCCACGCGGGAACTGGAAGCGACCTGATAAGTCCTCCTGGTCTCTGGTGCTCAATCCGAACCTGCTGGCAAACCTGACATCTGGCTACAAAATCTGTGATGTCTTCTTGCATCCTCTGCCATCAATAATACCTCCTCAAATCCTGATACATCTTATTCGTCCCTGGATGGACAGAATAAGGAGTGGAGTGAGCCTTCTACATGATCCTCTGCCTCAGATCTGACGTCAACGGAACTACAACTCTGCCCTGAAAGGTCAACATCCCATCTACTCTCTCTACAAGCTCTCTGAATCGACCCTGAGCCATCTGTTCCCTCTAAATCGCAATCTCTGGACAGTCTGCTTGACCTCGACGAATCTCCTCGGTCAACTCAGCCTGATCCTCCAAGAATGACAATTGTCCACTCTCCCGCTGAACCCACACCTCGAAGCAACACCTCATCAAATCTGTCTATAAATCCTTCTGAGCTGTAAGCCTCGCAACTGATGCCTCCTGGTGAGTCTTCCTACTGAGCGCATCTGCCACCACATTGGCCTTCCCTGGGTGATAAACTATGTCCAAGTCATAGTCCTTTAGAAGCGCTAGCCACCGTCTCTGTCGCATGTTCAGCTCCTTCTGAGTGAAAATATATTTCAAGCTCTTGTTATCCGTCATCACCTTGCATGAAGTGTCGTACAGGTAATGCCTCCAAATCTTGAGAGCATGAACTACAGCTGCCAACTCCAAGTCATGAACGGGATAGGACACATCTGAAGGCTTCAACTGGCGTGAAGCATAAGCGATGACCCGATCTCTCTGATGCAGAACACATCCCAATCCAGAACGTGAAGCGTCTGTGTAGATGACGAAGTCCTCTGTCCCATCTGGTAACGCTAGAACTAGAGCGGTCGTCAGCTTATCCTTCAGAAGCTCAAAGCTGGCCTGACACTCTACACTCCACGCAAACGGAACATCCTTCTTCAGTAGCTACGTCATTGGCCTAGCAATGCTCGAGAAACCCTGGACGAATCTCCTATAGTAACTGGCCAATCCTAGAAATGAGCGGATGTCCCTGACATTCTTGGGCACCTCCCAAGCAACGATAGCATCAATCTTCGCCGGATCCACGGCAACTCCCTCAGCTGAAATCACATGGCCTAAGAAAGCCACCTCTGTGAGCCAGAACTCACACTTGCTGTATTTCCCATACATCTTATGCTTCCTCAGCGTCTCGAGCACAATCCTCAAATGCTCCTCGTGCTCCTCTCTACTCCTCGAGTAGACTAAAATGTCATCTATGAAGACGACGACGAATCTGTCCAGGTAGTCGATGAACACGCGGTTCATGAGCTCCATGAAAGCAGCTGGCGCATTAGTCAGCCCAAACAGCATGACCACGAACTCGTAGTGACTATAGCGGGTCCTGAAAGCGGTCTTCTGGACATCCTCTAGCTTCACTCTCAGGTGGTGATAACCCGACCTCAAATCAATCTTCGAGAAGACAACGGCGCCCTGCAGCTGATCTAACAAGTCGTCAATCCTGGGAAGGGGATAACGGTTCTTCACCGTCGCACGGTTCAGTTCCCTATAATCGATGCATAGCCTCAATGACCCATCTTTCTTCTTGACGAACAGCATTGGTGCTCCCCAAGGGGATGCACTGGGCCTGATGTAACCCTTCGCGGCTAGCTCCTCCAGCTGAGCCTTCAGCTCTGCCATCTCCGTCGGTGCCATGCGGTAAGGGACTCGCGAAATGGGCCTGGTGTCTGGCTCTAGCTCGATCGCAAAGTCGACCTCTCTCGGCGGGGGAAGTCCCGGTAGCTCCTCTGGAAACACGTCTGTGAAGTCTCTGACAACAGGGACATCTGACAAGCTGGGATGTGCACGATCCACCTCTAAAGCGTAACACCAATACCCGATGCATCCCTGATCTAGAAGTCTAGCGGCTTTGACTGCACTGATGAGCGCCCCGTTCCTCTTGGGGTCGCTCCCCCCAAACCTAGTGCTCAGTCCTGTCATCTGCCAAGATGGACACCGTCCTCGTCCTCAGGTTGATAATCGCTCCATAGTGGTCCATGAAATCCATACCTAGAATGAGATCTACCATCCTCAATGGCATGACAATAAGGTCGGCTGGCCACTCACGCTCACCTATACGGATGGGGCACCCTAAAATCTCCCGAATCGTCCTAACCTTTGCCCCGTCTGCCAGACCAATAGTAAGGGGTGAACCACTCGTGCAGCTCAGGCTCAACCTAGCAATGCACGCCTCTGCTATGAAGCAATGAGTAGCACCAGTGTCAAACAATATAGACAAGCACTCATCATGGAAGTGTATAGTACCCGCGGAAGTAGGGACAGTACGGTCATCAACTCTCAACTAGAACACGCGGGGCGGTGGGGGTAATGCTGGTCCTCGGCCTCCGGAACTCTGGCCACGATCATACCCGGACCCAGATGGTCCTGCAGATGATGAACCTCTACCCTGACCTGGCCCTGACGACCCTCTGCCTCCATGATCGTAACATCTACCTCCTCTACCTCCCCCTCGACCTCTACCAGAAGCATCTCCTCGCCCCTGACCCTGGGGATAAGTCAGAAGTGGTGGCTGAGGAGCCGCAGGAAGTCTCGGTGGCTGTGCAGTCGGCGGGGCTCTACCGCCCTGGGGACAACGGGCAGCTCTGTGTCCCATGGTGCCGCAAGTGAAGCAGACAATCGAACGATCTAGGCAGGAAGCGACATAATGACCTCTCTCAAAGCATCCATGGCAAGTGACACTCCTCACTCGTGCATCTCCTTCATAAACAGCTGGGGCGGGCGGCTGAGGTGCCCTCGGTGCAACTCCGTGATATCCTCCTCTAAATCCTCCTCCATAGCCTCATCTCCTGGATCTGTCGTCTCCGCGACCATCCGCTAGTCTCGCTCTCTTCGCCTCAGGGCGAGAAGGTGTGTATGCAGTCTCGGACAAGATCTGATGCTGGTCGTACAGGAGGATGACCTCTAGAAATCGATCAAAACTGATAGCTCCCAAGCTGGAGGCATGCAGAAGTACGGGAGGCGACAGTCTCATAGATAACATGCGAATACGGCTCTCATCGGAAGGGCACAAGTGAGCACAATAGACCAGCTCCTTCTTGAACTGGCAGAAGATCGCAGAGACAGAAGCTGATCGGTCACAGTAGCCTCGCAGAAAGGATACCTCTCGGGCTATCTGAATCCCAGGAGGGCGGTACTCTCTCAGCATCATATCCCTAAAATCCTCGTAGGTCCACTCAGCCTGGTCTATCTTCTGTACAGACCAGCGGTCAAAAGCATCTCTCTGCAGACGGCCGGCGACAAGTCTCTATCTCTTGGAAGTGGGTACAGCAACGTGGTCGAACAACCCCTCCATCTCACGAAACCATCTCTCAATATCCTCTCCAACCTGTCCAGTAAATGCCAGAGGATGGCACTGAGCTAGCGTCTTGACCCAATCGACGCGCTTCTCAGAGCGCGCATCGGCTACGGGCTCAGCTGGCTGAACAGGAACCTCGGGCGTCGGTGCTGTAGGTGGGGCTCCTCCTCGCAACCCGCTCAGAATGTCGTGAAGCACTGTCTCTAACTACCCAAGCCTCATCTCTGTGGAAATCGGAACCTAGTCGTCAGCCGGCAGAGGCGAAGCTCGCTCCTCAGCGTGATCGTTAGCGGCGCGCTCCTCGACGCTCTCAACGACAATCCGGCGGGGGCGTCCCCTGCCACGACGTGCCATACCCCCACGCCCAACTGAACCGTGTCTAGTATCGACCATGATGGCTACATGAACGATTAATTTAAAAACTCAACACAAAAGCACTAAACGATTAATATGATCCTCTTCGAGGAAGATCGCCCTCAGGCCCAATTGCACATATATATATATATATATATATATAAATGTAAGCATAGAGACGATCTATGCCGTCCTTCGAGGGACGGCTGACCGAAGGGGAAAAACCTCACGGCCTCTTAACTCGACACTCCAACCTCCGTGGTGTTCCTTGGAGTCTTCTAGGCCCATCTGTAAATAAAAGCTAGTATTTTGCCTACCGTTCCCTGAGTTCGACATCCATAAGGGACGTCTATCGCTTTGGTCTCTACCAACGAGATTGTTTCCCCTTTATTCAAAACCATCTTCAACATATTGTACTCGGATTGCAAAACCTCGCTCTGATACCACCTTTGTAATGGCCCGAGATTATGATTCCCGAGTTACGTTTCGAGGGATAAAACCCCTCGTTAGGATCTTGCACCCCGGGTACAGGTTGAAGGTTTGAAATCAAGGATTTGTAGTTTAAAGCGGGATTTCGCACCCAAATTCGGAAGGTCTGCTGGAGACCCCGGGGTAACCCCTGTACCTGTCCTAAGTCTACAAAGCGGAAAATCTTTTATCATGCAAAGGACATAAATTCTGAAATGATACAACCAGTGTCGCGGCAGAGCCGGATCAAAACAGAGTATAATTAGGAAGAAATCCCAAAAGTGTGAATCTGGTGAAGTCATGGTTCAAACACTCACTCTCCGCCATATGAATGGACCCCATCATAACAGCACAAAATCAAGCAGTGGATCGGGTACGTGAAACTATACCACCAAGTCAGGCCAAGAGTTCGCGTGCGGGTCCTCTGACCGCGCTGAGGACATATAATACGCCTATACCTAGAATAAAGGATGCCTTCATGCAGTACTGAATATTAACCACACTATCATGCTCCTAATTCATATATGCAGAATATGAAGTAAGGCCTTAACAAAGAATACCAAGTGGAATATCCCTCCTCTACCACCACCCCCTTCTAGGTAGGGTGGAGACTGGCCAGTTTGATGCTATAACAAATCACATCTCATCATCATATCGTATCCCATGCTCATCTCGTATCTCATGATATATATATAGAGAGAGAGAGGTTAGTTCCGGTGTACACAGTTCTTAGCGTGTATCATGTACTCAGAAATTATTCGTCTATTTGTTTATGATTATTCATCTGTTTTCACATAATTATTCATCTGTAAAAAGAGTGTAAAAACTGTAAATTTTATTCTAATGAATAATCGCCCAATACCACCGAATAATTTCATTTCACCGAATAATCTCCCAATACCATCGAATAATCAGAAGTTATTTTTAATCTCATCCGTTGATCTTCTTAATTCAACGGCCCAGATTTGTTAACATGATACACAATAAGAGTTGTGTACATTTGATCTATTGTCTATATATATATATATATATATATATATATATATATATATATATATATATAAATGACTCGAGGAGGACAACGCCCGATGAATCTGGGTTGTCCTATGACCCTAACAACGACTCTAGGACTCACAGATAACGGCCGTTCTGCATTCAAACGTATACAGAATAAGAATGCTCATTCGTAAGTGCAATTCCTAAGCATGATACTACATGACATGCTTTTATGCATATGCAACACCTACATACTATATGACACATCAGGCAGGAGGTATTGGTTACTGAGTAAGCCCCGGAGGTACTTACCTGGCTAGAAGATCAGCAAAAGAAGAATCCAGCACACAGTAGTCACGATCACAGAATATCACCTAATTACATAACGAGAATATACTGAGTAAACTTCTATAGTCTCTCTGAACACATATATCACACACTCATACAAACAGATAAATAAACAAGTTCGCATCCATCATACTTCTAGTTCATCCTGATCAATCATCTCCCATCTCATACCGTTCAACATATATAATCCGTCATCTCATCAGCTTAAGATAACCTCTATATCATTCTTAGCCAAATTCGCATATTACTATTCCATACTCATACTCTCCATAAGGACATATATCATTATCATCACAAGTATCGATCACTTAATCTCTTCTAAAAAATCACCATAATATCATGCTATTAGTCATACATATCATACCGTTAGTCAAACGATTTTATTATCATGCTAGTTAGTCATCGAATAAGTCTTATTCCCAAGTTAGTTTCAAAACCGTTTAAAATCCCAGTTAAATAGTTAAGGGTTCTGACCCTTGAAAATGTTCATAAAATTCCTTTTTAATTTATTTATTAAATCATTTTGTAACTTTGAAATTATTTTCTAAATTTCTTTTTAAAATTTCGAGCCTCAATTAATATATTTTAGATCCCATTTACTATTATATAATATTTAAATACCACTTGTTAATTACTTTTGAAAAATATATTCAAATCTTTTAAAGTCCCAATTATTTTTATTTAGTAAAACCGACCCTTTATAAAATATCCGAAATAATATTTTATATTTTAATCCTCACACAATATTATAATATTTTAAAATATCATTAAATAATTAAATAATTAAACAAATAAACCCAAACCGAACCAAACTCATTTAAACCCAACCGAACCGAACCGTAATTATATATACTCCTAACCGGTTAAATGATAACCAAATTATACAAATTGGCAAGGGGCCCCACATGACCACGTTGGCTTCTCCTTCCCGATTTCAAAATGAGTCCCGCCCCGCCATAGCTGCTCGAGGCTTTGCTCCCACCGGCGCCGAGCTCCACAACGCCGGAGCAGAAGATCGTCGGTGCCTGCTCGCTCGGACCTGCCACGGCTTGTCCCTCGCTGGCTGCTCCTCGCTCACCTTCCCCGGCTCCTCACAGCCATTCTCGTTCGCACCCACGGCCCTCGCTCACGCCCCGCCCTCGCGTCTCCGTTGCTCTCGATCTCTCCGGAACTCTACGGAGTTCAACCCAGCACTCGCAATCGACTCTCACTACCCTCCCGACTAGTCTAAGCATCGAAAAAGACTAAAAAATGAATCGAAACGAGGATAAATTCGGAGGTCACCGAGATGGATTTTTCGCTATTTCGGAGCTCTCGATCAGAGGTCTGGGTGTCGTCGGAGGCCAGTGATGGCTTGTCGAACCTGCACCGCTTATGGGTGATTACAAAGGAAAAGTTTCTAGGTGGTTTCGATCGATCGAGGAGGAGAACGGCTTACGGAAAGTTAGCTTGCAAAACAGAGCAAGGAGGTTGGTTCACTCTCAAACGGGCGTGGGATCTTCGGAGGCTCGTCGATGACGCCAAGAGCTCCAGGGGCGGCTGCGATTGCTCTTCGATGAAAGAGGAGGATGCGAGGGTGAAAACGACGATGAAGAGGCTCCGAGGCGAGGTGCGTGGTGATGGTGACGAGGGGATGAACCAAGGCTGCGATGGTGGTGATGGTGATGATCGATGGATGATGATGGAGAAGTGGTGACGGTAGTTTGTGAATGAAGAGAGCGGGAGTTGCTGATGAAGAAGAATGACGGTGAAGGTGGGCAGGTGAACTGAAGAGGGATGGGTTCCGGTTGCAAGGTATGGGGAGGGAGTAGGTGATAGCGTGTGGGAATGGGTAAAATAAATACCCGAAATAAATCCCGAATACGCGAATTTCGAATCCCGAAATTAATCCCTGAATGTTATTTTCCCCGACTCTTGCTTTCTCGATCAATTAGATATGTAAAATCGAAAAGGACATCGCCATCCGATAATTATTTTGAATTTTCGAGGTAAAAGGACATAAATCATTTGTCAAATTTTATATTTCGGTCGGAATTCGCTCTACGAGTTTTAAATTCGATTTAAATTCATTTTAAATTTTCCTTTTTCCGAAAAAAATTAGGATTTTGAAAATCTGAGCCTTTACAAAGTAACCTCCCAATCAATCTTCTGTAACCTTCTTTATCTGGATATAAATCCCCATATTCAGTAGACAACCTAAGCCCTTTTGGTATTGGAAACCCAGCTGGTTTGGACTCCGTCATCTTCATATCTTTTAACAAGTCAACAATATACTTCCTTTAATGCACCAACATTCCTTCTTTAGACCTTGCAATCTCAAGACCAAGGAAATATCTTACAAGTCCAAGGTCCTTAATGGTAAATTGTTGATGAAGTTGCTGCTTGTCCTTGATGAATGCATTTTCATCATCACCAGTGATGAGCAGGTCATCTACATATACTAAAGCCACAATGATCCCTAAAGAAACTTTCTTAATGAACAAAGAATAGTCTTGTTTAGACTTAATAAATCCCAGAGTAACCAGAAACCTTGTTAACTCCAGGTTCCACTGACGACTTGCTTGTTTTAAACCATACAGAGACCTCTTTAGAAGACAAACCTGTCCTGGCATTGCTTTGTTATACCCTTCAGGAGGTGTCATATAGATTTCATCAGCCAAGTAGCCATGTAAAAAAGCATTATTTATATCCAGTTGATGAATTGGCCAATCCTTAATAGTTGATAAGGCCAACAAGCTCCTGACAGTAGTGAATATAGCCACAGGGGAGAAAGTGTGCTTTTAATCTTTCTCCTTGATCTGATTATATCCTTTTGCAACGAGCCTACCTTTATACCTTTCTATTGAACCATCAGGCTTGTGCTTTAGCTTAAAAAACCCATTTTGAACCAATTGCAACTTTGTCTTTAGGAAGTTCTGTAAGAACTCAAGTCTGGTTTCTTTCCAAGGCATCCAACTCAGCTTGCATAGCATCTATCCATTTTGCATTTGACTTTGCTTGCTTGTAAGTGTGAGGTTATTGAATCTGTACCAAATTTGCAAATGACCTCACATAATCTTGAGAAAATAAGCTGATGTCTCCCAAGGTGACAGACAGGAAAGATTAAGATTGAGACTATGTATTATCAATAGTGGGACACACAAAATCCCTCAACCTTGCAGGAGGTATATGAGACCTTGATGATCTTCTGACCCCTTGTATCCGTTATTAAGAACCAATACCATATGTGGAGCTAATAGTAGTTTGAGAATCACTTGACTAAACATTCAACTGATGATCATTAGATGTAGACCCCAATAAATCACTATCTGTTGCATGAAATTCTGATGAAAGTGTATTTGGAATCAAGCTAGATAATTGTTGTTGAGAAATAACCAGAGTATTTGTATCCAAATCATTTGCAGGATTAACCAAAGATACTGGAGAAGTACTATCTGAAGTTATGACAGTAGTTGGAGATGCTCTGAATGGAAACTGATCCTCCAAGAATACCACATCCCTGCTTATCACATACTTATTTGTAGACAGATCATACAATTTATAAGCTTTTTGACCAAATGGATACCAAAGCATTATACATTTTCTAGCTTTGGATGCAAATTTATCCTTCTTGCAATCAGGAGAAAGTGCATAACATAAGCATCCAATAGTTCTTAATTCTGAATAGGTGGGAGCCTTTTTAAACAAAACTTCATATGGAGTCTTCCATTGTAAAACAGAAGAGGGAAGTTTGATTAAAATGTATGTAGCTGCTAAAACACAGTCACTCCAACTTATCTGGTAACCCATCATGTAGTTTTAGAGCTCTAGCAGTTTCAATAAGGTGTCTATGTTTCCTCTCTACTCTCCCATTTTGTTGGGGAGTATAAGGTGCACTCCTTTGATGAGTGATCCCTTTAAAGGCAAACATTTGTGCACAAGATGATTGCACAAATTCAGCACCATTATCACTACGAAATGATTTAATATTTGCATCAAATTGAGTAGCAACATAAGAAATAAAATTTGATATGACAGAGAAAACATTAGATTTTCTATTCATCATGAATGTCCAAGTAACTCTACTCTTATCATCAACCACAGTGAGAAAATAAGATGCACCAACAATGCTTTGAACCTTGTAAGGTCCCCATATGTCCAAATGAACCAAATCAAAACACTTTTCAGAAATACAAGAACTAACAGGAAAAGGCAGGCTATGCATCTTAGCCAAGATACGAGTTTCACAGTCAGGTAAAGTCTTAGAAGAAAAACCATCTAAATGAGATAACTTGCTCAAAGATGTATGTCCTAAACGAGCATGAAGAGTAACATCACTTTTATTCACTGCATTCACAGAAGCATTATAATTCAAGGCAGACATAGGCAAGCTACTTGATAGAAATGAATGAGCCCAGCTTTCTTGAGCTTTAGTGGTTAGTCTATATAAGCCAACACTTCTTGACCCAGAACCAATGATGTTGCTAGTTCCAAGGTCTTGAAACCACCAAGATTTACTAGTAAATACAGCTGCAACATTAGAATCTTCAACCAATCGTCCAACAGACATCAAATTTTGCTTGAAAACAGGAACTAATAACACATTTAGCAAAGTAATGTTTGAAGTTGATTTCAAAGTTCCCATCTTATGCACTACAGAAAAAGATCCATTAGGTAATGCAATATGAATAGGATGATTTAAAGTTTTCTTATCAGTTAGCAAATGCTCAAATGCTGTCATATGATTTGTAGCACCAGTATCAATTATTCAGTTATTACTATTGCCACTAGAAGCATTTAAAGGCACTGCATAACCATATGACACTTTATTACCTGCCATAAAAGTAGATGCAGAAGCACAATTAATATGAGATTGCCCTTGCATTGCCTTCATTACTTCTTGACACACAATATTGACAAGAGATTGATCCACCTGACATACACTAGATTCTTCTAAAGGAGTTTTATAAACAACTTCACAGCTAGCATTATTAGCTCTTCCAGATGCTTTACCATCCTTAGATTCTTTATACCAATTAGGAAACCCATGCAGCTTGAAGCAACTTTCTACATTATGCCCTTTCACCCTACAATGAGTGCAGAATCTATCCTTTTTATCTTTCTTGAAATCTTTTTTCTCTGATCTGAAATTTCTGGAAGCAGCTAAAGCAGTAGTATCCATGTTTGAACCAGGTTGAGACAGCAACCCATTAGACCCTCCTTTAGAATCCTCAATCTGCTGAACCATGTAATACACTTTGTTCACTATGGGTAAAGGATCAATCGCCAAGACATTGTTCTTAACACCTTCAAAGTCATCACCTAAACCCATTAAAAACTGAATAACTCGATTTCTTGACTCTGCATCCATGACTTTCTTAACCATTTCACAAGAACAGATAGCCATAGCTCCACAGGTGCATTCTAGAAGACCTTCCACCACCTTTAATTCATCCCAAACTCTCTTAAGTTTGTTGAAATACTCATCTAGAGAACTATTCCCTTTCATGATCGTCCCCAATTCCTTCTTGAGACGAAATATCAAAGGGGCATTTATCTGTCCATACCTTTCAGACAGCTCGTCCCACAGTTCTTTTGCAAAATCAAGAAACAAGAAACTATGAGAAATTGAATTATCCAACGAATTAAGCAACCAACATCGAACCATGTAATCAGCTCGAACCCATCTATGAAAATTGTCAGCTCCAACTGAAGCTTTACTGCAACTCCCATCGATGAATCCGATTTTATTATTGGCACCAAGAGCGAGACGAACTCCACGACTCCAACCCAAGAAATTATTGCCAGAAAATTTCACCAGAATCTATTGTGAACCAGGATCATCCGAATTGGACAAAGCAAGAGGATCACCAGATACATTGATCCCATTACCACAATTAGGATCCACGTTTTCTGCCATGGAAACAAAACCAGAAAATTTCCAGAAACAGAGTAAATGCGGAACTAAAATCTCACACAACTGCGAGACCAGAAACGAAAATCAAAGGCCGAAAGTTACCGTCGGCTCTGATACCATGAGAAATCCATCGTATGGTGAGAAAAAACCAGAAGAAATTGATATGTATTGATGAAGAAGAAAGTGTACAAAGTTTGTTGTAACAACCGGAGAGCTCTTGTATTTATAGACCTTTACTTGTGTCTAATTACAAAGAACCTACTGAACTTTTCTATCTTACACAAACTACCCTTGCTATCATATACTCCAATAAAATTAAATTATCCTGGAAATGTCAAATGAATTTTAGTACGTCAGTCTCCCAAGTTGTCAAAATTTTTTAATTCTATTAACTTTATCATCAAGCAATTTGATTTTGATCGATAAGATTAGGAAATTTAACTATTGACTTGTCAATATATCTCCTCTCAGCTTGTTTAATTATTTTATGAGTTCAAGTATATATGTGTGTGTGTGTTGGTTATCTGATTTCCTCTTTACTGCAGTGTACATGATTGCATAAAAACAGTAGGGAGACATTGGTGCATTAGCACAAGCCAAAGCAACAGTTGGGCATCATCAACCAACAGGCCGGAACTTTCTCAGCTTAATTGTTAATGCATCTTTCAACAGTAAACGACACACCGCACTAGCTCCAAAATCAAGTAAATCTTCCAATGTTTACATCTATCCAACTGTTCTCTCTTCAATCATTAATTATATCCACAAGCAAATGGTTTCCTCCTATATATTAACAAAAGATGTACTTATGTTACAGCAAACATTAATCCGAAAATTTAAAAATAAAAATAAATAAAATTTCAAGTTTATTATGCGTAGCGTAACATATAGTACAGAACATTCATCTTATTTTGTACGTATTTGCACATAACACAGCGTGACAGCAGCCGAAATCCGAGTGCAATAACAATACAGTATGTCACTCACTCCCACTTTGTTCTGATTTGATGAGTGTGGTTGAAATCACAAGTGAATACCACAGTCCCATCCATTCTCTTAAGAACATATGTTTCAACCAGCACATAACAACCGAATCTTCGCCACCCGCCAACCCCTCCATATTGTTCTTCGGTTTTTAGGACTCTCTCCTGCTTGTCCTTCCTAACCCATCCAACTCTTTCCTCCTCCCATGCCATTCTTTCAACAAGCAAAGTGCTCAGCCCTATGCTGGTTAACTCGTCTGATGTGGTGCTCGGAAGGCTCTCGAACCATACGAAACCGTTCCTTTCCTCCCGCACAGCATCTTTCCCTTCAACTTTGACCACTTGTGCTGGAACAACAATATCAATGGCCACCGAATTCTTTCCTACACCATAGTTGTTTTCGCAATTGAATATCCGGTCCCATCTCTGTTCAAGCGTCATCTCGTAGAACATTGACCTCTTCATTTGATCGTTGATCTCCCCGTCTTTCACAAACATGAAGGGGCAGTACCATTTACCCACAACAACCGGTGTCTCAGAAGTTTCTTGTGTCACAGGGAAGCTAAAATCTGGAAGGCGAGCACGCAGGGTTGAGTCCAGCCCTGATGCCTCACCAAGAGAGCAGTTCTTGGCTTCCTTGGAGAACATGGTCCACCCACATCTTCTCAAGAAGCGCGGAGGGTAACCATCCGAAGCAACGGATCTGGACGAGAACCGGCCACAACACATAAAAGTAGTATGTGGCAGACACCGCTGATATTCGAAGATTTCAACCTGTTGGTATACATCGTCGGGGTCCAAAGGCTTGGGTTTTGCATCTTTAACATAGTTGAAGCAGAAGAGGCAGGTACCCATGTCTTCCTCCTTAGAGCATGTAAGTGCTTCCCTGCAGAGATTCATTTTCACTTTCATATAATTATCACTGAATCAACTTATCATAAAAATTAAACCAAGTCGATCTTTTACCCTTTATGACCACCATGGGGCTTGATCGTGTAATACCGATTGGAAGACAATGGCTGATTGATGATTGGGATCAAGTAAACGTCATCACAGAACGCCACCTGACCTGCTTGGTAATGAACATTAAGGAGCTTGTTCTGAGGGAAAGGTAAGTCCGCAATTGCGCAAACGTTAGAAAGACCAAAGCAGCATCTGGGTGTGGATTCTTCATCCTGAATAACCAAGATGCCGGAGTTTGGACCTTCCGGGGGTGGTGCAGACAGGAGCTCCGGCGAGCACCTGTAAAGAGAGAGGGGTCTTGTGACATACATTTTCCCTCTTTGAAACTCTTTTGGGCGCTCCCTCCAATTGTCCCAAGATATCCCACCAACTGCTTCTTGGTTTATATAATCAAGGGAGAGTTTGAAAGTTGATCAAAATAACAAGGATAAAGGGGAAATCAGTTGTGAAAGAGATAGGAAGTTACCAAGAAAATCACAGTTTTTATTTTATCAATAGAGAGAGATTGATAAGCTGGTTTGAAAATGGGCATGAAGTTGCCATGATCCCAGAAAGATTTAGGGGACTGAGCAATCATGGATGGAATGGAACAATTTATTGTTATAAATTATTTGCTTTGATTAGGATATACTGTAACTTCATTCATGTATTCAGATCAACAAGATAACACACTTTTGACTATGTCCAAGGCCCAAGGGTTTCCTTTTTCTTGAGATTTTGAATCAAGGGAAGCGTATGTTAGAAATATTAGTGATTCAAAAATTAAGACTCGTTTGGTTGAAAGCGGGAAGTACAATTACTGGGAACTTACTTCCCATGAATTGAATTCCCATGAAATGTATACGTACTTCCCATGAATTGAAAAAATTTAATTTGTTTGGTTGAATTTTGGTTTTTAGAAATGTAAATAAAAAATAAAGTAAATTACATTAAAAATGGCAGAAGTTGAACTTACCTAGTCCCTAGGTAAGTGAACTTCCTACAATTTGGAGAAATTGAAATTCCTGAAAAGTTGAATTCATACAATCCTACAATTTGGAGAAAATTGAAATTCCTACGATTTAAACTTTATGGGTTTTTAACTGATTAATCAAATGAGGACTTAATTAGGAAATTAATGTATTAGGAAGTACGTTAGATTTTAGGGTTAGTGGCCGGTTAAGATTCAGAGATTATAGGGTGAATTAGTTATTAGGTTAATTAGTGGCCTAGTGGGGATAAAACTGCCGTTAGATTTTAGCTTTTAGATTTTCTATAAATTATAATCCAAATTCATCAGATTAATTGAATTGAGGAAAATTTGAGAAACTCCTCTTTTCCAACCGCGTATGATTTCCATTTCCCCGATCTAAATCAAGCGTGTTTGTGCATCCATGAAGAAGATTTGGCTCATCGTGTTTTATATATTCGATATAGCCATATAGGCAAGGAGATGAAAATAATCAAAGATGATAGAGATTAACTCCTTCTTGTTGCGCTAAAGATCTTGCCATTTCCAAAGGTTTGAGACCCTGAAAAATATACAATTAATTCCTTTTCTTAGGAACACTCCATGGGTTAATAGTAACCCGGCCGGCCGCCATCAACTTTGCTACATATATAGTCCAGAAATGTACCGAATTAATTGTGGTTCATTTTAAGATCTAAGTTAGTTTGGATTAGTTTTTCCCCGTTTACCATTTAACTAATGAGTGATGGATAAGCATTTTCGTCATTGCCTTGACTTGACCGTGCAAAGTCCCGGTTAGAAAACTGGAAAATGTATATAAAATTAATTTGGTGGCAAAATGAACACATTTGCATGATCTAATGAAATGAAAACGATGGGTTGAAATTCAATCAAAAGGAGTGCCTTGCACGTAGAAATATCGTGCAACCCGGCCTTGTTAGCTAATTTCTCAAGTTTATCTTATGATCAACTACAAATCTGGAAATCTGCTACCTTAGTCCAAGACGTCGAGCAACAAAGTTTGATTTTGAAAAAACACCACCATTGTGGAAATATCACGCGGTAGAAAAATTACGTCAATCTATTGAAATATGGTATGCTACAAGTGAATATTTGCGATAAGAAATGAATCCTAATTTTAGGATGATTGATCGTTATAATCCAGTTCATATAATGTCTTTTTCAGGAGCTAGAGGAAATGCCTCTCAAGTACACCAATTAATAGACATGAGAGGATTAATGTCGGATTCACAAGGGCAAATGATTCTTTTTTTTTTTGAGCCAGCTTAGGTAGTTTGAATCCTCTTCAGGGATCCCAAATTTGGGGCTAGCCGCCCTAATTTCAGTTTGTTCATCAATCATCTCTAGCGGCGGAGGCAAGAATTCGGTCAGGGGTGCTAAAAAAATTTCGTGAAATATTCTTTTTCATATATACCTAATAAGAAGATTTTTTCTAAATATTCAAAAAACAATAAAATTTTTATTTATTTATGATATTTTTTATTTAAATAGTTGAGAGAACCCAAAAATATAGAAAAAAAAACAAGAAGAATTATTTTTATAACTATATTGAAAGAAAACGTTAAATATATAATTCAAATATAACATTTTTATTCAAAATAATTGTGAGGAATAATGATATAATACAATAAATAAATATATAATTTAAACATAAAATTTTCAATGGAAATAATTGTGTAGAATAATGATATAATAAAAAAAAGGTGAAGGGGTAGAGATTTTAACTTAAGACCTTTTGATTTTCCCTTTCTTCATTTACCACTTGAGCTAGATATCACTTTTGCTTCAAGTCCTATTTAAAGGTATTTTTTTCGGCCAGGGGTGCACTCTCGAACACCCCAGCTCCGCCATTGATGATCACTATAAAAAAAAATTTATAGGAATTTCTAACTTTTCATCTCTTAATTGAATTACTGATGAGGTAATTTATAGAAATGGGTTAAACTTAGCAATTAAGGTTTTGGCTACAGTGCAATTAGAAAAACCTCTAACCTCTCTCTAGTAATCTAGAGAGAGGAAAGAGTCCCAAAGTCATCATACAAACACTTTCATTCCCAATTCCTCCTTGGCTCAACTTTGATTTCAGTTGGCTAATCTTCGCTTTCAGTTGGCTAATCTTAGCTGTGTGTTTTCGGGTCGGGTTACGTTTTGATAGGTCTAATGCTCATTCATAAGTGCAAGTCCTAAGCATGATACTACATGGCATGCTTTTATGCATATGCAACACCTACATACTATATGACACATCAGGCATGAGGTCCGGGTTACTAAGTAAGCTCCCGTAGGAAACTTACCTGGAGGCGCGCAGAATCCAAGCATACAAATATGCATAAGTCTATCTAAGTCACACAAGGCGCCCCTAACTATCATACATAGCTTCACATATCTCATTTCAAATTATTCCATCTTATCTCATTATGCTCATTTCATGTTCATCTCATCTCAACATATAATATCTCATCCATCTCAACACTTGATCATTTCAACTCATCATTTAGAAATCATGCACCATTATTATATATAAGCCATATCCATACTCTAAGGTATATTCATATTCTAATCGTCATATAACATATCATACTTTCACATTTAAGAACTGATAATGCTTCTCAATCATATAATATAACCTCATGCTTTCATTTATATCAACACATCATAATATGATTTCATCATATAACACATCATAACACTATCAACATATCATGATTTATACTTAACAATTATATCGATATCCTACTATCATGCTCGCACTCATCACATAAGATTCATCCAGTCAAATCAAGTAGGAAATCTCTGAGTTTCCGAAACTCTCTCTAACTCTCATGTTAAGTCAAATCATTAATCAAAACAATGTTCTCAAATTATACTCACCCCAAAAATCCATCCATAAAACATTACTCTTTAAGTCAACTTATTTTATTATTTATCAAAACAGATCTGACAAGGTTAATATATTTCCAAAAATCATCTTTTAACTTTTATGAAATCCATTTCCATTTCCCAAATCAATTTCCGACATTTGAGGACCTTTTCCAAATTCTTTTCCTTTTAAAATCCAAATCTCAAAATATTGTATTTTAAATCACCATAATAACATTATATCCTCAAATCTCAACAATAAAATCATATAATATTTTTTATCCCATTTATTTACTATTTACATTTTTAAATTATATATATATATCAAGGTAAGTCTTAAACCTTATAATCACTTTAACACATTTTAAAACACATTTCAAAACCACAATATAACACATAATATATCTCATTTATTTAATATATTTTAGATCCCAACAATTTTAAAAGTCATAAATTTACATAATATAGTCCAATTATAAGTAAATAGCCGAAAATACCCGAAAATAAGTCTTTAAAACATAATATTCATTTTATCACATTTTAACCTATTTTATCATATACTATATCATATTCCATTTATTCAATAAATTTATCTCAAATATATATAAGTAAGTTTAAAGCTTAATATACATTTTTATAAACCAAACCGGCCCAATGAACTAGCCCTAACCCTTTTCAAAACCGGATCCAAACAAGCCCAACCCAACACTCAAAACCGGATCCAAACAAGCCCAAACCCTCAGCCCATTTCCCTTCAGCTGCCAAGCCCGGATTTCATAAAATAGAAGAGTGGGCCAGGTGCTGATGTGCCGAGCGGGACCCACAGGTGGGCTGAAGGCAGGCGCGGGCCCCAGCTGAGTCTTCTTCTCCCTCTTCCTCCCGCCGGCTCCCCTGCACCCATCTTCTTCTCTCAGCTCGCTTACACCTCTCCTCCGCTCACAGCTTGTCGCCCTCGTTCGCTCTTCTGTTCGCCTTCCCGCTCTCGCGCTCGAGCCCTCTCTCTCCCGCACACTCGAGCTCGCCGGAATCATCTCGCTCTCACCTCGTTCTCGCTCACTTCCCCGCACCCGCGACTCTCTCTATCGCACTCACCACTCAGCTCAAACATCAATGGAACGAAGGGCAACACAGGGATTCAAATAAGCACAATAAGGGTCGAAGGGAGGTTTTAGGGGAAGCTTACCGAGACGCGGCTTAGAGACACACCGAAGATCGTTCGATTTGGCGTCGTCGGAGGTCTAGCTCTGACGAGGTTGCAATCGGCCTTCTCCTGGCCTAAGAAGGTGGAAGGATGATTAAAGGTGGTGTTTTGCTAGGTTTTACAATGAAAGGAGGAAAGAACGACCTCACCGATCGCAGCCGAAGAAAACAGGGGAGGAGGAGGCTCGGCGGCGGTGGCTCCTGGGCGGCTCAGCTAGCCTAGAGCTCAGAGGTGGTACTGTTGGCTGCTGCTCAACGGAGGCTCCGGGGTGGTGAAGAACAAGGAGGAGGGAAAGAAGAGTGTTAATTTGAGTGGTGGAAAGGGGGAGAAGAGTGTGGTGTTCAGGCGGCAAGGGAAACCAGTGAAAGGGGGATCTTTACCTCTTGGGTTTGAAAAGTTGGATGAAGATAAGGCAAGGGAGGAGAGAGGTTTAGTTGTGTGTTTTGGTTGGGGAGCCAGATCAAATAAAAGGAGAGGGAGGAGAAATGGGAGATGGGAGTGTGATTTCTGTTGAAACCAAAATTGAAAAGGGGAAGGTGGGTTCCTGTAATTGCTTCTGAATTGGATCAGGAAGATGCTATTGCGATTTGGCATGGGTAGGTGGTGTTTGGTCCTTAGCCACAAATGGTGAAGTAGGGGAGTGAGGAAGAGGGTGGATGGTGTGAGTGTCTAGCCTGAAATGGAAAAGGAAGGCAGGAGAAGGGTGCAGGGCTGAACCGAAACAAACAAAGGAGGAGGAAAGAGGTGAGGCAGGTGGTCCCCAAAGACATTTCACAATACCCGGACCAATTCCCGAAAACTAATCCCAGATCCCGCTCTCTCGACCTTATCCGAATTGTTTCAAAATAACATCTTAAAATTCAACCGAAGTAAAAAGCTAATTGGTAGATAGAATAATAATGGAGACCGACAAATATTTTCAAGTCTTGGACTAAAAGTAGCGGAATAAAATCCGCTTTTAAACTAACTCAAAATTATGCCGGAATTCGCTTTGAAGGATTTAATAAAATAAATCACTCGAGGACGGAGATTTTCAAAATTTTCCGAAATCTTATAATTCAAATCTCAATTAAATCAATCATAAATCGAAATTAATTCTTAATTTATAAAATAATATTTTAAAATTCTGAGTCTTTACAGTTGGTGTTGGGTTGGGCTGGCTTTGAGCGCCTCTCTATAGTCAACCTTTCTCGTTCTCACCCTATGCGACTCTACGCTTTCAGTTCTCCGGCAAATGGCATCGTGCTTCTGGTGTTTTGGTGGTCTTGGGTCGATGGTGTGGCTAACATCCACCCCTCCTCCTATGGTATCGGTGCCCTGCTCCATGCGTCCAACCTCGGTCTTGTGCTTGCTGCACAAGGATTTCCCGGGATTTTCGGGATTTCCGTCTCTGTGTTTGCCTTGCACGGCACGGGTTGGGGGAGGGGAACAGTAAAAAGTTAAGTTTGTGTTGTATGGGTACCTAGATGTGGAATCAGATGTTGTTGATGAATTGAATGTATATAATGTATGAATATGAAGTGTTTTAGTATAACTTTCGTTAGTTTGGGTAGAAATCAAGTATGATGGTTAGGATTATAAGTATTTGAGCTTGACATTGGTTCAAATACACTGCAATATATTCATATGGATTTTTATGTCAATCATAATTGAATCGAACAATTCATTCATTGATAATAAAGCATTAATGTGGCGAAATTACGAATGTGGAAACTTAAAATTAACGAAAAACATGTTATAAGTTCGTTGTTCAACTTTAATCTAATTATATAGATGTCATATGAAACTTTAAGACCTGATTAAACCAAAACTTAACAAAAGTAATACATTCTGAAATGTTATTGAAAATATTGCAAAAATGCTTTTTGCATTCCTACAACCACAGATTAAAAAAATCAATGTTAGAACACAGCAATTAATTAACATAAATGTTAATATGAATCTAGTAACATTACCTGCTCAATGATCCAAGGCGTTTGGAAATTAATAAGATGGTCCTCTACAAAACACCAGCTTTACGTAGTAATTCAAATGAAACAACATTAACAATTGTGGGAGTGCCATCATAAGTGGCATCTGATTTATTCCTCAACACTGTAACGTTGGATCGATTCCTTGCTCTAGATAAAGCAACATATAACTGCCCATGCGAAAAACACGGTTGTCGCAAGTACACTGCAACTTTTTCTAGTGTTTGCCCTTGGGACTTGTTTATTGTCATAGCAAAGCATAACTTGATAGGGAATTGTTTTCTCTCAAACTCAAATGGTAACTTACTGTCGGTGAGGTACGCATTGTAATTCTTGGTAGAAACACATGTTCACCTTTGTAATGACCCATTGTTATCTGACAATGGATTATGTTTTTGACGAATTTCTTGCAGATCAATCTTGTTCCATTACACAAGCCGCTAGGAGGATCAAGATTTCGTAGCAATATGACTGGGCAGTTTGGTTTCAATTTTAATTCGTGGGGGCTCATTCCCGAAGGACATAATGTATTAAGAAAGTCAACGGGATATAGGTGACTCTGATCATCAATGACTGTATCGAAACTTCTATATGTTGTAGCTGACCCTGGGAAACAACGTAGTAGCTCATTGTTAATATTGTCTACATCTTCATTTTTAGGGGTCAAAATAGCTCGCTTGTTAAAGTATTCGCTATCATTTACGGAGTGTTGTATTTCAGGGAAGATGTGCGAAATTAAAAGAGCATTATAATCATTTTCAACGTCAAAAGATCTAGCCATTTCAGGTTTTAAGTTGATAGAACTATGTTCATTGGACAATAAGCTCCCATTGCCAAGTTGTAGAAGAAAATTAGAAAATGCTGGATCTTCGAGTGCTCTTATGTTTTCAGTAAGCTTGAACTTGGTCAATTTTGGCCATATATATGAACTTACCAAGCTGGCTTCAATAGCTTCACGTTGAGTTTTCATTAGTGGAAGCACTTGTCTAAAATCACAACCAAACACAATAATTTTTCCACCAAATAATGCATTGTTATTGCATATATCTTGTAGCATTGTGTTTAATGATTCAATATTACTTCTCTTGGCCATTGAAGCTTCATCCCAAATGATGAGGGATGTTTGTCTTAGTAATTCTGCTAAACTGCTTTGTTTTGAAATATTGCATAAAACTGAAATGATGTCATCAAGTGGTAGTTTGGACACACGTTCATTAAACACCACATATCTAATAATGCAATCATTTAATGCATGAGCAGTAATTAAATGTTTTAACAGTTATCTTCATTCAAAATTAAAATAAAAGGTAAACACTAATATTTAGCTTTCATTCATTTCATAACAAGTAACTTTACAACCAAATACCATGATATAAACACTACATAAGTTTTCAAAATCTATCCACAAACATGTGCATTACTTTTATACAAAAAAACACATGATTCACAAAATCCATCGCATGATAGTAATTCACTAATTCATAAGTAGTTCATTATTAGAGAACCTGATTAACAAAATCCTAAGCAAACACCGTAAAAACCCTAATGGAATCACATACTATCCAAGTCACATGAAGCCAAACTGGAAAATTAAACCCAACAACTGTATATCCCATATTTCAGCTCCTGACAACATCCTTCAACATCCACTTGATAACATTGTGATCTGTTAAAAGTGTCGGCGAAGGAGTTATAAAGAAAACCGTTGGACGGCTAAGAAAGTGTTCACTTGCCACTTCAATAAAATCATGTCGATCCTGTTGGGTTAAAAATTTGAAACCAAAGCATAAACATGAGTTTAAATATTTAAACAACAACAAACAAAAAAAAAAGAACAATGGCAAAAGGAAAACCCAATTACCTTACTACTCATAGTGTAAAGCTTGTCAGCATGGACATTAAACAATTTCTGGGCATTCTTAGTATATGCAGCAAGCATTATAGTACTGGTGCAATCTTTAGCCTTAAAATAGAAATATATCCTGCATAAACAAATAGGATCAGAAATTAAGGGAAAACACAGTGAAAGATGAAAAATAGAAGATAAAGCTGCATAAATAGACTATATTGGAAAAAATGAGCACACTTTTCCTCTAAGGTGGACTTTTTCTTGCATGTCTGATAGACAATGGACTCGTGTAGGGCAGCAGCACAACCTCTTCAACAATTTTCACAACCGAGTGATAGTCTAATATCATCCACGACAAAATCGCACACGGCAGCACAAATCCTAATAATTTGGCCCCGTTGAACATCAACACCCTAACATTTAAAAAAAACATAATTTTTTGTACAATGAGTAACAATTAAGATAAGAATATAATCATGTTTATAGAGGACAAACAAGGACAAATGCCCTCTTTCCCTCTTAAATTTTGACTAAAGATGTTGAAACCTAAAATTAATGGAGAGTTCGAAATAAACCAATGCAGCCCACAAAAAGCAAATACTCACCAATATGCAAATAAATTCAAGGGTAAAGAAAATGAATAATCAATTGCAATTCAATTATAGAGTTGTATTGTTATTCAAGTGAGATCATAAAAATAATTATGAGGAAAGTCTAATGAGAAAGGATACTAAACTTGTATTAAACCATGATGAATCTAAAGCATTTCGAAAACATTATAAAATAAGACAAAGACAAAGAGAGAGGAGATCAATTAAACAAAATATAATCAGGCAAAAGTGCAATTACTAATGTCCACACATAAATGCACATAGAAACAAAGCATTTTCTCTCGAATCCTAGTAATGAAAGAATGTTAGTTCGTGTATCTTTTGGTGAAGACAAATGAGCATCTGCTCCAGAAATATGGTATTGCAAGTTTTGTAAGTATGTACTCCTATACTGATCCTCGTGAGTAATATTCCCAAATTTGGGAAAATCATAAACTGATCTACCAATAAATTGGAGATTCATAAACCGATCTATCAACGGTTCGTCTATGAAAAAGTAATGACTCAAGACAAGATCAATTACATAAAAAGGTATGAAAAGCTGAAATAAAGGTTGAAAACAAGTGTTGTGACAAGATGCAAAAGACAAAAAATGAAGATTGATGGATATCGATAAAGTATTCATGCATTCGATTTAATGTAATTTGGAACACTACTGCTCATTCTTTGGTTTCTGTTTTTCCTAATACTGATTTGCAAATTTTATCCTTTGAATTTCTGTTTTGCTACTTTCATCTATGTGTTTGCAAATGTTGTCTTGCTCACCATCATAAGACCAATCATAAAACCAAGCTTAGGGGCTCCCAACCTTCTGAAGTTATACATATAACTATCATTCAACCACTAGAAAATCAAGAAGAATGAATCATGTTCAAACATACCTATTTTCATTTTTTTCTTTAATTTTCTAATCTTTATTATTCATAATGCTAGATACACTCTCCATCTATTGTTAGTCTTTTCCATTCTCATCCTAAAAGACCTTCAAAACACAGTTTCAAGCACATTAGCATGGGCTTACCGATTCAATTTGAGAGAGAAAACCTAGCAGGATCCGATTCGTTGAATTAAAGTATTTTACCACTTAAAAAGAAGAAGCAACTTAAAAAAAGTATATAGGTGTTCCAAAGATCTATACATCTAGACATGAATATTAAGTGAAAACACACCTTCATCCCAAGCACATCAGCGATTGTTGTAATTTCAGTAGGTAATTCAGGAAGAGCCTTTCTTTGAACATCCACTTGAAACTTGTTTATCAAATTCACATTCTCCAAGCACTTGGATCATGTAAAATGCATCACAAATAAGTGAAATAACCAAAAAAAATAAAAACAAATCAGAGTAAACAAATATTTTGAGTATAAAAAATAGAGTGCACCATTTCTCCAAATGAGCAACATCATCTCCAACTGGCTTGATAGTGTACTCGGTCGACATATTTGTTCCCAATGAAAAGCCTGTAATAATAATAAAAAAAAACAAAAAAAAATACATATTATATGAAGGGCGGAGGGTAATATATATGCACAACTTTACAAATGACTAACAACAAAACAGACCTTGAAAGTTAGCAACTCGAAGTGCACTCATAGAGATGATAACATTCTTTTTTATATGAGTAACCAGTGATTCATAAATGACAGAAGCAAGATCATTCCACACCGATACAAGCAGCAGTTGCGTACAACTATAGTAAAAAAAGGATAAAGATGAGTATTGCCAAAAACATGGTCATATTCAATTTGATTGCAACATTACCATCTCTAATAATTTACAAGATAAGGGGAAAAATACTAAAACAAGGAAAAACATGCATGTTTACCTAGTATCAATCATATAATTCAGAAACGTTGGACTCGAAACCCCGATAAGAAGATACCGTCTTGGGAGGTTCAACATGGAGCACAACAACAATAATATCTACAACCACATACAAAAAGGAATGAAATACAGAATCAATAAAGCATTACAGATATAAAGGATACATAATAGAACAAACAAATAGTGGATACCAAGGCGCCTATCATAAGCAGCGGTTCGAGGAACATCAGCCAGCTTGCAAAGGCGACATGAAGCTCCAAAAGAACTCTCACCAACTACACGCACCACTCAACAATCATTTATAAAAAGCTCCTGCTTGTCCTTTGTATTAAAGTTAGGGTTAACATCCCGAACGAGTACATTTGAGATATCATAGTTATATCCAGGTTCAATAATGTTCTAGAACACGTCGACATTGACACCAAACATCTTAGCCCACATTTCATTTCCCTAGCAAAACAAGCACAAAATACAACATTTATAAAATAAAAGGAAAGAAGGGGATATATTGATTCAACTATGCACAAGAAATAAACTAAGTGTGAGAATACCTTCTCATCTACCAATACCAAACTTTGATGCTTGGTCTTTCCTATAGGAGTGTTTACTCGCAACTTCTCTTTCACAAACACTCGAATTGTATGATCTTTCGTCTCAGAAAAAAGCTGGTCAAGATATTTTTTGTTCGACTTCATCCTAAAATAACAAATTGGTCTATGTAATTAAAACGATGCTTAAAGAGAAACATAAGATAACAAAGATATATGGATTGAACAAAAAAAAACACTCCTAAAAAACTATTGAAATCATATAAACAATTCACAAAAACACAAAAACAATTAACTTCCACAAAATAAAGAAGAAAAATGAGAAAAAATAGGGAAAAGAAATGCACAATTGAAATCCACACCCAATCAACAAAACCCAATCACAATCACCACTAATATACCTTAAAAACACAAGAGTGTAAGTTCCAATTCGGGTTGAGCAACAACTTAACAGCAGTGGCAATTAACCTGCATTTATATGACAAAAAAAAAAAACGAGTAAGTAAAACTAGCATAAAAATGACAAAAACACATAAACAAGGGAGACAACAATACATTCAGAATACACATTAATGATAAAAAACAACTATTCTATATAAATTAAAACCTTAAATAAAAAACCCATTGAATAGATTTTATAAAAAGCCCGTGTAAAAAAATCAAACAATAAACACATAAAAAAAAGTTGTTAGTATAAAAAATAGGACCCAAATAAATGGATATGTCATCAATATCACAAAGGATTTAAGTTCAAAAGTTTAATTTCAACACTACATAAACTACAAGAGAAGGAATAATAATTAACTAAGAACCCAAATCAGGAAAAGAGGAAAATGTTTTCAACAGTAGATGAAAGGAGTAAGGAATGACTCAGGTGGAAAAATTTTCAAACTAAAACGTACATAATTTATGAAATGCAAATTAAACACAATTTTTTATATGAAAACAATAAGAAGCAAATCTTCTAACCATACCCTAACAAAAAAAATTAGATCCCACATGCAACTGAAAGGAAATCAGAAGATCACACATGTAAAAAGAAAGAAAGAGAGAAAGAAAGAAAGAAGAACAACTGAGAGAGGTAATGCCCAAAAATACCAACATGTAAAAATAAAAATAAATAATTAAATGCATAGACCAAACATGCAAGAACTAAAGGCAGGAATTGAATGCATAAATCACACATGCAAAGGTAAAAATCGTGAATTGAATGCATAAATCACACACCCAATAATATAAAGAAGGAATCAAAATTAACCCCATATCCAAACTTAAGGGACAACATACAAAACCAAATATGAACACAAAACCAAGGGCAAATCAAACATTAAGGGAATAGGAAACCAAAATCACATATAAGAAAGAAAAAAGAAAGAGTAAAAGGCAAGGATCAAAACCATGCAAAATAAGAAAGGAAAAAGGATGAAGAGAGAAGAAAAATAAAATAAAAAATTACCAAATATAAAAAAAGTAGATCATTTATGCAGCTGAAATCAGAACATCACACATATAAAAATAAGGAAAGAAAGAAGAGCAGCTAGAGAGGTAATGCATAGGAATATCACACATGCAGAAAAAAATAAAGAATTAATGCATAGATCACACATGCAACAGCTAAAACCAGGAATTGAATGCATATATCACACATGTAACAATAAAAATGAAGAATTAAATGCATAGATCACACATGCAACAACTAAAATCAGGAATTGAATGCATATATGACACATCCAATAATAAAAATCAAAAATTAAAGGCATAAATCACAAACCTAATAATATAAAAAAGGAATCAAAAGTAAAACCTGACAAGCATAAGGGAATAGAAAACCAAAATCACATAAGAAAACAAAAGAGAGAAAAAGGCAAGGATGAAAACCATGCAAAATAAGAAAGGAAAAAGGATGAAGAGAGGAGAAATAAAATAACAAATTATGAGGGAGGAGGATTCAGAAAAGATTAGGGCAGAAACATCACCGAGGGCATCATGTACATGGAAAGGCAGGAGTAAAATAGTGAGCACACATCTTCAATTTATAGCAAGATTGAGCATGGGGCCTACAAAAGTAAATTAATTAATTAATATAATACCATTTTGAGTTGTAAACCACAATGAGGAAACAAAATGAGGGTAAAACTGGAATAAAAATGAAAATACCACTTTAAGCAAATATAAAATTAAGGAAGAGAGAAACAGAAAGCAAAACAAATGTCAACCTCATCCTCACCAAATCTGCCCGCATTGCATATCCGCTCAAACAACTCTCCTCCTGATGCGTACTCCATCACAATGGTCAGATGGGTAGGCGTTAAAATTACCTAATGCAAGTTAGAGATTTAATCACATCACCATGAGAGGCAAAAAGAAAAGGCACATGATATAAATACAAGATATTGAGCATACCTCTTTAAATCTTACAATATTTGGATGTCGCAAGGACCTATGATTTATGATCTCTCTCTGGACATTTTCGTCTATCTGCATCCCCAAAAGAGAAGACCAAGGGAGTATCAAACTCAGAGTAAGCTAATTTAATTGGCATATCAAAACACTTGCAATCAAAATGGATGAAAATATGAAAGTGGTAATGATCAAAAAATTCTTCCAAAAAAGAAAAGGAACATGACTATTTTCAAGGGCGCCATGCTGTCTTAACCGATACGCTCATTTTGTTTACCGCATATCTAGTCGATGCCACCGGTATCACACATTCACACCATCCACATCTCCACTGTAAAATTCAAGTATGAAATCATGTATTCATAATTGAGATTCAAGTAACTGATCGACGTCTTTAGTAGTTCACATTACCTTACTTGTACAACCAAACACGCAGCCCTTTATCCAGCAACTCTTGAATCAACGGTAAGACCTTCACTGTCTTGTCTCTCCAATGCCTTGTGATGTTTGGACTTCAAAAGAAAGCATTCATCAATGGACAATGGTTAAAGCAAGTGCCGAGGCAACAAAAGAAGTTATATATATACCTGTAAGTCCGACATGAACTGAACTCCAAACCTCTCCTTCCACATTACCTTTGCAAGTGAAAGGCATGAATCCAACTTAGGGATTCAATCCCCTTGAGAAGGAGATAAAAAGAAATTGAAAAGAATATACTGAAACAAAAAAAAAAACAAAAATCAATCAACAATTTAAGGCAAGCATTGGCAGAGTGATGTATCCACTCAAATTAGGCATCTCATATGAAAAATCAGAATTTAATCAAATTTCTTCCTCATGGAGCACACCTTAAGGCTTAAACAGAGAGCCATCAGCAATTTCTGAATCTTCCCGAACCACATTCAGATAAACGGTAACATTTGTTTGAATGTCCTTCCTTCTCATATGTCCAATTTGAGGCTCCTCAGCAGTGTCAAACTCATCCTCACTATCACTTCAGTTTTTACCCACCTTGTGCTTCAATTCCTCATACTCTTGGAGAGCAAGCATAGCTTCTTCATTGGCATCTTGTTGCTTCTTTTCCATTCCACGAACCTGTTGTAAGAATGACAGTTTAAAAAAAAGATACATAAAAATGGATGAGTAACTCAATTACAAAAAAATATAGGTTATTCATTCTTTCATAAAAAAATATAATAAAAATAAAAGAATAAAGCAATTCATACACATCCAAATTGCACAAATAAGAAATACATCGTCAACATTCCATAAAGCCCAAATGTACCGTATTACAATTCACTTAATACGGAGTATTATTTTATTATGTTCCTCCATTCTTGCTACTCAAATCCAGCTATAAGAAACAAATAAGACAAAAGCAAGCATACCATGAAAGCAATACCAACCAAATGATGACTTCGGCATATGTCATCATCTTCATCCATCAGCTTCTTTGTCTTCTTGCTTGCCTTATTGGCCAACCAGAGAGTATATTTGCCTCTCTTCATGGCCTAGTGAAAAGGGTCCTATGGTTTGTTCAGGTCTCCTAACTGTGTGAGTGAATTCTATATGTGCAATTAAACATATTTCACTCTTGAAATTTCAATTAGAAGACTAACAAAATCAAAATCTCTGCTTGCTATTTATTCATAGCCCTAATGATAAACAATTAAACAAACAAATGAAGGAATTAAAAGCCCCAATTCATATTTCATTCTTTAAACCTCAAGCCCTAGCCTAACCAAACCAAAAATCAAAACCATTGATTGCTACTTATTCCTAACCTTGGCAAGAGTTCTAGTGAAACGAATATTACGGTGTAACGGTGTAACGAATGAATATTATGTCATATTCATATGAATATGACATAATGTGAATATGAATATGTGAATATTATAGTGTATCAATATGAATATGGTGTTATTCATTTTATGTTATTTGAATATAAATAATATCATATTCATATACTCATATTTACATCATATTCATAATCACACAACATAATTTTCATATTTTCATATTAATATAAAATAATATTCATATGAATATGACGTAATATTCATTCGTTTCACCGTTACACCGTATTATTCGTTTCACTAGAACCCTTCCCTCCTAACCTTAATAATAAACAACTAAACAAAATCAAATCAATTGAAGTACTGCATAATTTGGGGGGAAAAATGACGAGAGGGCAGGGGTTGCTGAACCTGGACTCCGCTTGACCGCGACTACGGATCCGACTGGACCTGGACTTTCCGCAAGAGGGCGACTCAATGCCTAGAGCGCGGTGCGATTGGCGGTGAGACTGTCGACGATCGTGGTAGTCTGTGGCTGAAAGAGGTTTGAATTGGGAGAGAAAATGGAGTTTCGAGGCAAGCAAACGATTTGCGGGGGGGGGGGGGGTGTGCATACCAAGGTTTGATCGACAGAGATGGGAATTTTTTTAAAAAATATTCAAAGAAAAATAAAAATTTACACAAAAATTCACAACCTGAAAATATTTACAAAAATATTCAAAATTTGCAGGGATATCAGAGAAACGCGGTATGGAACCGCGTTTCATTCACAACAATAAAATCTGGAATCGAAAAAAAACACAAATGAAAAAAACGCGGTTTAAAACCGCGTTTTATAATTAGTTTTGGGTAAAACGCGATTTTAAACCGTATTTATTCTAATTTATATTTTTACATTTAAAAAAAAGAATGAACGAGGTGCCGCGTTTCATTTGTCTCCCTTTTAATTCGCCCAGCTTCTCTCTCAATTTTACAAGCCCTTCGCAGTACCCGTGAAATTTGCTGCAACGATTCCAATTTCTTCATCCAGTAAAATCTCTGACACTTCACACTCTTTGCACTTCTGCTTCATGGCTTTGTTTGGATTCCCAATTCCCATTTTTTTACTTCCTGATGTGCTCCCAATTTGATAAATCTCTTACTTTGGTGGACGAATTTCTACATTTTCGATCTTACTTTGGTGGTCGAATTTTCTGTAGTGATGCCCATTTCTTCATCCAAGGATGCCGCCACCTTCCATTACACCACCTACTGCGCCGCCTCCTTTACGGCCTCGCCAGCGGGGTGGTCGGCATGGCCGGGTTGGGCTTCCATCTCTCTTCGCGAGAAGGAGATGAGGGAAATGGGAGACAAATTAACATCTGCGTCGGGCTTCTGTCGATAACCTCCACGAAGGAGATGTGGAGATGTGGAAATGTGAGACAAATGAAACGCGGTGCCATGCCGCGTTTCATTCAATTTTTTTTAAAAAAAATTTAAATGTAAATTGGAATAAACGCGGTTCGAAACGGTATTTTACGTAAAATTATTTATAAAACGCGGTTTAAAACCGCGTTTATTTCGTTTATTTTTTCCGCTCCAGATTTTACTTTGTTGTTGTGAATGAAACGCGGTCTCAAACCGCGTTTCTCTGACGTTCCTTCAAATTTTGAATATTTTTGTAAATATTTTTAAGTTGTGAATTTTTTTGTAAAATTTTATTTTTATTTGAATATTTTTAAAAAAAAAATTCCAGAGATGAAACCCGAAATTGGAGATTAACCCGGCAAGTCTTGATCGAGAAAGGAGGCGGATGTGAAGGGGAAGAAGAGGTGTTTGGAAGAGGGTCGGTGTTTTTCTATCTTTTTTTGGTGTAAGCTTGGAAGCCAAAAAAAAAAAGTTAAAAAAAACACATAAGAAACAATGGGCGGATATGGTAAAGTGATTAGTTTCAGCAATAAAATCAGCAAGATTTCACTTCTAAATTCAGTCCAAAAGCATGGTGCTAAAAAGAATATGTATGGATAAAAAGCATCATGGCACAAACCCACAAATATCCATAAACTTGAGACTTAAAGACTTCAGATAAAAACATGAAAATTTCAATAAGCCACAGGCAGTTTAATTATCAAAGTCTCACGATCCTAGCTAGGTTTAGCACAAATCAAGCGAGGCAAAGTCAGGAAAAAGTAATGCCACAATCTTCACCAAATCTAATCCACAACAACAAAACCAACATCACCAAAAATAAGAGGATGCAAGTAATAGAGCATGTGCAACTATCAACAAATTGACCTCATAGTAGTTTATATGATTTTCAGCAAATAGAGCAATTATAAATCCACTTCTAAAACTTTAGAAAACATAATTTATCCGATAATGAAAGATAATCACAAGCAATTTCAAGTTACAACCTTTTCAATTGAGCCAAATCAGCATTCATGAAGCAACATCGATCTCTTGAACACCACATTACAAAAGGAAAGAAACAACACCACATATTGTAGTAATCAAGCAAGCAAAGCAATCGATGATTCAATCAGTTCAACATAAATTAAGCACAAATTCAGCCTAGCACTACCAAATGGAATCATCACTCGATCATCCGAGACACAAAAAAGTCACAAATCAGCAATATCAGATGTTTAATTCAACGCTAATGATCGAAGCAAACCTGCACTTACCTAAGGCAAAATCGAGGTTGAAGTCGAAACTCTCAAAGGGTGAATAAAAGCCAAATCAATAAAAGCAAGAATCTCACAGGGAAAAGATCGAGAGATGGAGGAATCGCAGCTAATCGAGAGCAGCCAAATCAATAAAAGCAAGAATCGCAGCCAATCGCAGCCAATGGCGACACGGAGAAGGTCGATGGTGAGGAACGGAGAAAGAGGTCAAGAGACGGAGGAATCGCAGCCACTCGAGAGTAGCAATGGTGACGGTGGAGAGAGAGATTACGATGGTCGAAGGAGATGACCATGGTCGATGGTTAGGATTTCGACAGGGGCAAAGAGAATGGAGAGGCGGCCGGACATGCATCCCTTTATCTAGCAACTCTTGAATCAACGGTAAGACCTTCATTGTCTTGTCTCTCCAATGCCATGTGATGTTTGGACTTCAAAAGAAAGCATTCATCAATGGACAATGGTTAAAGCAAGTGCCGAGGCAACAAAAGAAGTTATATATATACTTGCAAGTCCGACATAAACTGAACTCCAGACCTCTCCTTTCACATTGCCTTTGCAAGTGAAAGGCATGAATCCAACTTAGGGATTCAATCCCCTTGAGAAGGAGATATAAAGAAATTGAAAAGAACATACTGAAACAAAAAAAAAAACAAAAATCAATCAACAATTTAAGGCAAGCATTGGCAGAGTGATGTATCAACTTAAATTAGGCATCTCATATGAAAAATCAGAATTTAATCACCTTTCTTCCTCAAGGAGCACACCTTAAAGCTTAAACAGAGAGCCATCAGCAATTTCTGAATCTTCCCGAACCACATTCAGATAAACGGTATCATTTGTTTGAATGTCCTTCCTTCCCATATGTCCAATTTGAGGCTCCTCAGCAGTGTCAAACTCATCCTCACTATCACTTCAGTTTTTACCCACCTTGTGCTTCAATTCCTTGTACTCTTGGAGAGCAAGCATAGCTTCTTCATTGGCATCTTGTTGCTTCTTTTCCATTGCACAAACCTGTTTTAAGAATGACAGTTTAAAGAAAGATACATAAAAATGGATGAGTAACTCAATTACAAAAAATACAGGTTATTCATTATTTCATAAAAAATATAATAAAAATAAAAGAATAAAGCAATTCATACATATCCAAAATTGCACAAATAAGAAATACATCGTCAACATTCCATAAAGCCCAAATGTACTGTATTACAATTCAATTAATATGGAGTATTATTTTATTATGTTCCTCCATTCTTGCTACTCGACTCCATCTATAAGAAACAAATAAGACAAAAGCAAGCATACCATGAAAGCAATACCAACCAATGATGACTTCGGCATATGTCATCATCTTCATCCATCAGCTTCTTTGTCTTCTTGCTTGCCTTATTGGCAAACCAGAGAGTATATTTGCCTCTCTTCATAGCCTAGTGAAAAGGGTCCGATGGTTTGTCCAAGTCTCCTAAGTGTGTGAGTGAATTCTGTATGTGCAATTAAACATATTTCACTCTTGAAATTTCAATTAGAAGACTAAGAAAATCAAAATCTTTGCTCGCTATTTATTCATAGCCCTAATTATAAACAATTAAACAAACAAATGAAGGAATAAAAAGCCATAATTCATATTTCGTTCTTTAAACCTCAAGCCCTAGCCTAACCAAACCAAAAATCAAAACCATTGATTGCTACTTATTCCTAACCCTAATAATAAACAACTAAACAAAATCAAATCAATTGAAGTACTGTAAAATTTGGGGGAAAAAATGACGAGAGGGCAAGGGTTGCTGAACCTGGACTCCACTGGACCGCGAATACGGATCCGACTGGACCTGGACTTTCCGCAAGAGGGCGACTCAATGCCTAGAGTGCGGTTCGATTGGCGGTGAGACTGTCGACGATCGTCGTAGTCTGTGGCTAGAAGAGGTTTGAATTGGGAGCGAAAATGGAGTTTCGAGGCAAGCAAATGATTGGGGGGGGGGTGCATACCAAGGTTTGATCGACAGAGATGGAACCCAGAATTGGAGATTAACCCGGCAAGTCAAATCGAGAAAGGAGGCGGATGTGAAAGGGAAGAAGAGGTGTTTGGAAGAGGGCCGGTGTTTTTCTATCATTTTTTGGTGTAAGCTTGGTGACGAGACCGGACGAGAAAAAGTATGTGGCCCCTCCACATCTCCATGGAGGGGTATGCTTGTGATTTCCTTTTATGGAAAGTGGGTACTACGGGCTTACCTGAAGCCCTCTTTACCTCGATCAACCGCCCGGTGGGGGTGACTGAACCGGGGAGAAAAGGACTCTTACCTGAGCCGCATACCCTAAAGGAACGTGCAGACGGTCTTACCCTTCCATAGAATCCCCATGAGATGTGGGGGTCCCATGATCGGAGCCGCCGAGTCTTTCGAGAAGACTCGCATCTTTATTCATCCGGGTTCATCAAATGACCCAATGGCAAAGAGGATACGCCTGTTAATACAGTAGAAGTTGAGGAGGAAACAATTCCACGTGTTGTCCCGCCCCCTTGATGGATGCCTTACTACCTGTTTGGTTTTGATTACGTTGCTCTTCTCTCTGGAGGCGTCCGCGGACATGGGGGTTTAAGATGAGTCAAGATGTTGACCCCGGCGTGGCTGTTTCCTTTTCTCACTCCTTCTAGAACTAGCGTTCCCTCTCCCTTTTTTCCAAAAAGTCCTATTTCTATGATTCATTTCGGCTTTTTATACTGCATTACTTCGTTCGTCGAGCTGAGGAGATGTTCCCCTCTTTCGGACACTTGTCGGTGTTGTGGTGCCAGGTGTCTAGAGGAAAAAGAACACTTGGATGGGCGGCATGAACGCCACCTGTCCCTTTGTACGCCACTTGTCTTATTTGTGCGGGCGTTCCCCGTCCGCGGACCGAAGGTCGTCATGTTTGTCTTTTGGAGCTTATCATCATTGACCTTTCAAAAACCCTCAGCTGCTTCTTTAACCCCGTTATCTTTTGGGCGTCATCACAGCTCCTCGGGCCGTGGGGGATCCGGTTAGGCTCTTCCGCGGTTCGAAAAATTCCCTCCGCAGGGGGTAATTTCTTTCAAGGCGAAAAGATAAAGGAGATGAAATACCTGGGCTTTTCAAGGGCCCAAAGGGGTTTTGATGGGCCGGTAACGGTTTGGCCCATTAATTTTGATTGACGGGGCCCATGCTTTCGACACGTGTCGTGAGAAGGAAGGCGAAACGTCTTGGATTGTGGTGCCTATAAATAGGGGTTCTGATTCCTCTTTCATTTTTACCGTTCTCCGTTTTTTACAGCCCTCCAACTGGGACGTCCTCAAGGTAAATCTTGACTTCTCTCTTCTTTTCTTTCCGCGATTTTAGCTTTTGTTTTTTGATCTTAGTTTTCTCTTCTTTTCCTTTTCTTTTCTCGGGCCGTGGTCGATGTGCGGGAAATTATATGGGTTTGCATTGGCCGCGGCTGGTCCTTAGGCATCTTTTCCCTTCAATTCTTTCTTTATCGGCCCTGCTACTTTCATCATGTCAACCCCTTCGAGCAGTTCGGGGAGTGTTCAGGCTTTGATTAGGCCCCCCTCCTCCCGACGCCCAGGGGGAAAACTCCGGATGGGTGAAATTGAAGTTCCCGGGGACGTTACCTTCAGGCAGCCCAAAGATCTCGAGGATCCTTCTTTTTACGCTTCCCCGAGCCGCGATCGTGGAGAGGATTCTTCCCCGATCGACTCAGCTTCTTTGCGGTCAGGCGTTGGGGCTTCATCATCAGAATCAGACTCGATACTGGAGTCGCCGGAGTCTCAGCACTCCTACTTAGAGTGGGATACTCGTACTGGTTTGCCTTCTGGCCCTGTCTTTATGCCAAAGGAACGCCGTTCGTCGTCAGTGCTGGGAGATTTTCGGCCGGTTTTGTACAATGAAAACGTGTTAGCGACTTGCCCCTTTAGGGGAGACTTTCAGCCTTCTGCCGCGGGCCTAATTCCTGAAGTTTCCCCTCAGCGTGTGATTCCTATAGCTCCTCCGAATGCCCAGAGCCGCGGAGGGGGAACATTCACCACGGTGGAAGATCTGAAAGTAATCGCTCGCGTCTTTCCCTGGCCAGAAGGGGTTGTGCTGTGTTTGCCGGCCGAAGGGGGAGGAAGCCTGGATGCTTATCCGGGTTGTTTGGTGGTGTATATCGAGAGTTTGGTACAAGGATTTCGTCTCCCTTTGCCTAATCTGTTCAAACGTTACCTGAAAGCCTGTGGCTTGAGCCCAGCCCAGCTGGTACCGAACAGTTGGCTTTTCTTGACTTCCTTTGTGATGCGATGTCTGGAGATCGGGGTCCAACCTTCTCTCGGGCTTTTGAGCAATATGCTTATCTTGGGTCATGGAGGCATTCACAAAAGCCTTTATCAGGCCAAGCTCAGTGTCCCTATTGTGGATCGGAACACCAGCAAACCGGAATGGCGGCATAAATGGTTTCTGGTTAGAGATCCTTCGCGTAAGGTTTTGAATTTTCATACTGAGCCGCGTTTGTACATGCGGATGAAAAAGAAGGCGATTTCTGATCTTAAGGAGATTGAGCAGAAGTTTGCTGTGGGGACGAAGTCGTCATGGAAAGATATGGTTTCCCCCCTTCGGCTGGAAATGGCTGGCTTGAGTCTTCCTCATCCGCGCATAGGTTGTAGCTAAATTCAGGGGGTGCCCTGGCTTCTGTTTAATCCCTAGTAGTTTCTTGGTTCGTTTTTCTAATTATCTTTGATTTTGTGTGGTTTTGTCCAGGTGCTGCAGAGCTGAAAACCATGGTGGATGCGGCTAAGATGTCTTCGGCCCCCTCTTCTTCTTCTAAAAGGAAAATCCCGTCTGATGTGACGAGGGCTTTGAAACGCCCCAAGACCTCAGCCCCAAAGACTAAGGGGAAAATGGTGGTGAAAGAAAAAACTATCGCCGCGACTTCCCCTCCTCCGGCTGCTCCGGCGGAACCCGAGCCTCCCATCATACTAATTGATTCTTCCCCGGTCGCCGAGACCCAGCCCTTATCTCTGGTTTCCCCTGCAGAGCGTCGAGTCATCTCCCCTGGTGACGCAGGGACTTCTAAATCGTTGCCGAAGAAGAAGAAGGTGCGGTCATACCCGGCGTGGGAAGGCGTGAGCTGGGATGTACCAGTTTTTCACGTAGACGCCAATGGTCGGCCCGCGTACCGGATGCCCGGCTTCCACTCCGATACTCTTGAACAGTTGGCTTTTCCCCCCGAACTAGGGAAAGCGGAGTTACGGTATCTGGATCATTTGACCGACGAGCAATTCACATTAGAACAAGAGCGCTGGTGCAATTGGGTAAGTGCATCGTATGCCATTTCTCTCACATTTTTGACTTTTGAATGCATCCTGTATTCTCATAATGTTCTCTGCGGCTAGGGTCACGTTTTTACCCACAGCGGCTGGGGCAGATATCTTCGCTTGGGCCAACATGCCCACGAGCTTGAAGGGAGGCTGGAGCAGTTGGAAGGGAAACTCTCGGAGGTTGAGACGTCGAAAAAGGAGGTCGAATCTCTTCGTTTGCGGGTGAAAGAAAAAGACGAGATTATATCCGCCGAGAAAGCGAAAAACAATAAACTGGTGGAGGACGCGGAGATGCTGCGTGCTCAACTTGAATCTTCTCAACATGCAATGGTTGCGCTGCAAACTGACTTTGAGACCCAGAGGAGGGAATTTGAAAACCAGAGGCAAGGATTCGAAACCCAGAAAAAGGAGTTTGAGGACCAGCTGCTGGCGGCTAAAGAGGCGAAGAGTAAGGCGGTCGTGGAGGCCAACCGTCGTGCGATCGAGTTGGAACGATATAAGTCCCGTACAGACGGTGATATCGTTCTGTCTTGGTTGGACATTCCGCATAACCGCACCAAGTTGGTGGACGACTGGCTGAAGACTCCGTCTGGTCTGGAATTCATGAAAAGCGCGGTCCCTGAGTGGTTGAACGAAGAAGCTGGGCAAGACTTCATCCAAGACCGGTACAGGGATTGTTTTTATATTGGGATGAAGGCTGGGATACACCAGAGTGTGAAAAAATCCACGGAGAACCCGGGAGTTCCTCTTCAGCCGTTTTCCCCTAGTGAGGACCGGGAATACTGGGGTCTGGTGGATGACGACCAAGTGGATTTTTCTGGTGATGGACTGTAGACGTTCGTTCCAGCTGTCTCGGGCGGTTTCAGGTTTTAAACAAACCTTGGTACTTTGTTTATGTTTCTATTTGGATTGCGTACATTTGGTTTATTTTGATGGAAAACTGGTGATGGGAAACTTAATCCGCGGTTGTTTTTAGGAAATGGGTTTTGCCCCTGGTCCCGCGGATGGCCTGTATTTGGGGAACCCAGTTTGCGGTTCTTGTTAATATTAATTTTTTCAGTATCTTTTTGGTGTCAGAAAAAAGATTTTGGAAACCCCGACACTCGGTCGTTTTAACATTTTCCATTCAACGCTCTTATTTATTACAGGCTTCCTTTTGCTTGATAATCTAAACATTTAGCACGGAGCACTCCTTCCTCAAGGGGAACCGCCGCTACTCTCACCTTCTGAAGTGTTTTCCCCTGAAGGCACGTAGGTGGTCCTGAAGCGCGTGTCGCCCAGATACTTGAATATGACGGCCCCTCCCACGTGAACATTCCTGGACCGGGTAAATGCTCTCCACCCTTGGGTGAGCCAGAGCACCCCTGCTTCGTCCCTTTCTACTAAGACGCGTGTGCCCCTCCTTCCCAGTCCATTAGTTAGGATGATTCTTTCAACGCCGAAAAGCCTATATTCCTCTTCGAAGAACTCCGACAGGGGCTGTTTTTTGTTTGGAGGAAACGATTAATCGTAAGTAGAAAACGAGAACGTTTAATCGGGGAGTTTTCAGAGGGGCGTTACCGTTCTTTGTAAAAGAGAAGCATTCTGGATCCATCGGAGGAAATCCCTTGAGCGGCCTCCACCTGCTACCATGTTTTCTCCAGAACTGTTTTGGTTTGTATATTTCTTGATGGAGAGTGTGTCTTGAGGGATTATCTGGTCCCTGGTTTTTATAGAAAAATTGCGAGCTACTGTCCCCTCGTTTGTTCGATTTTTTATTTAATGCTCGTAATATTCGAGTATCTTCTCCGAATCGTCCCTTCCCAAGTTTCTCGGGAAGGAAAATTGGTCAGTAAAGGAAAACAGCTTTATTGATTTCTTTTCTAAACCGAGAAAAAGGAAAAAAGGAAAACTTTTATTCGTTCCCAGGTACATCGGTACTTGCGGGCTCACTTTTTAGGTTTTGGCGCCTTGGCGCTCTTAGGAGCTCTTGGGGGCTTCTGATGGGCTTTGGACTTGAGCGAGCCCACACTTGTCGGGCCTAACTTCTTTTGGTGGTCGTGGGTCGGATCTGGGTAGGACACATGCACCTCGAAATGGGACTCCCCCTCGTAGACGAAGAGAAGCAAACAGCCCAGGACTACTCGATTGGAGAAAACGAAGTCCGGCCACCCCTCGGTGAAACATAATGTTCCGTTCGCGTCTCTCTCCACGTCGACTTCGAAGTCCTGACAATTGGTTGACCACAGGTAGACGAGCTGATGCACTGCCTCCCCGAGCTGCTCATATATTTGGGGTAGTTGTAACGTATGCAAGTGCTCCTCCTTGGTGACGAAGCGGTAGAATGCTCGAGTATTTTCGGAGCCCATGTCGAAGTTTTCTCCGATGGGGGAGGTGTTTTCGACTGTGAAAAGATATGATTTCACCACTTTCCTTCCCCTCTATTATGGTCCTTCGCCCGTTGAGACTGTCTGCGGCCAAGTGGTGGTTGAGGGGGGTGACCCTCGCTACACGTGGGAGTCCCTAGCAACCCACGTCTTCTTCTTTTAGTTCGAAGGGGAACCACGTGTTTGGGAGAGACTCTGAACCCGCTTCCCGTGTTCCTGAAGGAGAAAAAGCCTCTGCATGGGGCGCAGATTAGTGTGGCCTCCGACCGAGAATGATCTTCGACGCAGCTTGGGGCGGTCTTGAATGAAGAGTGCTCCTCTCAGAACAGGCGGGGGAGGATCCTTCCTTGAATTGTTGATGGAACACGAAGAGTGGTCTTTGTATTTTGGGTCTTTTGATTGACCACGGAAACCTCGTATGAAACCGTTTATTCCGTTTTGGTGGTTTAGGGGGTGGCGTCGGGCCGCTCTCGGTGATTTCGACAGTTGTGAATTATAAGCGTCTACGGCTGTCTCTAGGTATGCGATCGCGTTTTCATGACTTCCATTCGTTCTAAGAAACAGAGGTCCTTTATTATTCATTGACGGTAACAGGAACAAGATTTTTCTCAGACCCGACTCCCTTGAACCCGGAACATTGGAACAGAGAGAGGGTGCGGATTACAGAGGATATGGATCTAGAAATCTTTCGTCTCTATATTTCCTCGCTGTCGGGGTTGATTACATCGACTTCAAAGATGGAGTCCCCCATGTAAGCAAAGATCAAAGCGGACCCCACCATAACTCGGTTCGCTTGAACAAAGTGGTTCCAACCCTGGGTCAACCAGAAAAGGCCGTCGTTGTCCCTTTCAACCTTCACCTCATGTTCCTGATTGGAGCGGGACCAAAGCCGGGCTTGTGCTTGTGTGTCTTCGTCTATTAATACGTACACGAGTGGGAGGCGGAGTGTATGAAGCTGCTCCTCCTTCATGATGACGCGACAGAACGTCCTGGGTGGTGTCCCGGGATTCATCGTCGTTGTTGGGGGGCGTCGAATTCCTCGATTCGCCAGGGCCTAGTCTTTATATCCCAAGATTGAAGCCACGGCCTCGGTTTGGTCGCCCCCGGAGAGAAAAGCTATGTTCACGGGTCTCTTTCTCTTCCCCCCCCCCCCCCCTCATCATTTCTTCTCGTGGTTGCAGGCTGTGATCTGCACGTAGCGTCCCATTCGACGTACATCTGTCCACCATGCTTGGCCTGGGGCAGTGATGCTCTGGCTGTCCTCGGGTTTCGCCCTGGTCTCTTTTTCAGTCTTTTGGTTTACCGAGATGGCGCCTGTGCTGCCCGTGACCCTTGAGGATCCCCTTTAAAAGTCAGGGTCTCCTCAACCTTTCGTCTCTGTGAGAAAGATCTTCCATAAGATGTCATCCTCAAGCCCAACGACCTGGGCCTTTTTCCGTTCGCTGGACTTCCCGGAACAGATGTATCGCTTGGTACGTCGTAGTCATGATTTCAATATTTTTGTTAACTTCCTTTGTTAACTGATCTTTCCTCCTTTATCTGGTGTGTTTGAGCAGCGGCTGCCTGCCCGTTTTGAAATTGAGTACGGCCCAGATCTCCTTGGGCATGTCCTGCTATCGTCACGGATCCTACGGGATTTTCCCGTGACGGTGTACCGGGGTGATTACCGGGTACCCTTCTTGGGGCAGGGTTGGAATCATTTTGCCTGTACTCATGGGGTCGACATAGGGTCCGCCATCACTTTTCTGCACAAAGGGAACGCTCGGTTCGAGGTTCATATCCTGTCCGCGGATGGTGACGAGGTCGATGCTGAGTGGCGAGAGCCTCATCCTGAAGGTCCTCCGCCCAATGGAACTCGTCTGTGTGCCGACCGAACTCGTTTGGTTTCGGATCGTCCCCGGACACTCCTTGATTTAGCCTTTCAGGGTCCTGCGTTTCTATGAATTGCCATGTCTTTCTTCCTTGATTTAGCCTTTCTGGGCCTTCTGTGTGTTTCTTGTTATCTCGGGTGTTCCCCTCTTGGAATGTCAACAGCCCAACTTTTTGGGTGTGGTTTGATTGGGTCCCAAGTTTGAGTTCCCAACTTCAGGATATCGATCATATCACTGGCATGCCTTAGGCCAAAATTTTACTAGACTAATGGTCAACTTGGGTGCCTTATGCATGTTCCGAAATCCGTCGCGGATCGAGTTCCGCCGTCATAGGACTTGGGTCAATCTAGGAACCCAAAGCGTCCACCAGATGTCCGACGCGGAGCAAGCTCCAGCGTTACAGGACTAAGGGTTGATCTGGGAGCTCGATGCGTCAACCAGATGTCCGACGCGGAGCAAGCTCCAGCGTTACAGGACTGAGGGTTGATCTGGGAGCTCGATGCGTCCACCAGATGTCTGACGCGGAGCAAGCTCCAGCGTCATAGGACTAGAAACTGATCTGGGAGTCTCAAGGCGCCCACCAGATGTCCGACGCGGACCAAGCTCCAGCGTCATAGGACTAGAAACTGATCTGGGAGCTCAAGGCGTCCACCAGATGTCCGACGCGGAGCAAGCTCCAGCGTCATAAAACTAGAAACTGATCTGGGAGCTCAAAGCGTCCACCAGATGTCCAACGCGGAGCAAGCTCCAGTGTTATGGGACTAAGGGTTGTTCTGGGAGCTCAATGCGTCCACCAGATGTCCGACGCGGAGCAAACTCCAGCGTCATGGGACTAGAAACTGATCTGGGAGTCTCAGGGCGTCCACCAGATGTCCGACGCGGAGCAAGCTCCAGCGTCATAGAACTAGAAACTGATCTGGGAGCTCAAAGCGTCTACCAGATGTCCAATGTGGAGCAAGCTCCAGCGTTATGGGACTAAGCGTTGATCTGGGAGCTCAATGCGTCCACCAGATGTCCGACGCGGAGCAAGCTCCAGTGTCATGGGACTAAAAACTGATCTGGGAGTCTCAAGGCGCCCACCAGATGTCCGACGCAGAGCAAGCTCCAGCGTCATAGGACTAGAAACTGATCTGGGAGCTCAAGGCGTCCACCAGATGTCCGACGCGGAGCAAGCTCCAGCGTCATAGAACTAGAAACTGATCTGGGAGCTCAAGGCGTCCACCAGATGTCCGACGCGGAGCAAGCTCCAGCATCATAGAACTAGAAACTGATCTGGGAGCTCAAGGCGTCCACCAGATGTCCAACGCGGAGCAAGCTCCAGCGTTATGGGACTAAGGGTTGATCTGGGAGCTCAAGGCGCCTACCAGATGTCTGACGCGGAGCATGCTCCAGCGTCATAGGACTGGAAACTGAAGAAGGATTCATAAAGCACCCACTAACCGCTTTGATTTATTTACTGGTAGCGGGGGTGACTTAGATAAACTTTGAAGGAACTTAGAGATTACACTTAGTATTTCTTCAAGTGTTCTGCATTCCACGTCTTCCGAAGGACAACACCTTCGGGGGTTTGTAACTTGTATGCTCCGACATGGATGCGTTCGATGACTACATAGGGCCCTTCCCATTTGGCGTCTAACTTTCCTCCTGCCAGGGCTAGACGGAGGACCAGGTCTCCCTTCTCAAATCGTCGCTCCTGGAGATGCTGGTCCCTGTGCCTTTGGGTTTTCCTTTTGTACTCCCGGGCATTAATTTCGGCGACCATCCGCCTTTCCTCCCGAAGGTGCATCTCGACTTCTAGAGCTTCGTCATTGGCCTTGGACTCGTAGGCTAGGACTCGGGCAGAAGGAATCAAACGCTCGACTGGGATGACCGCGTCTGTCCCGAATACCAAGGAAAAGGGCGACTCCCTGGTTGGAGTTTTTGGTGAGGTACGATATGACCAGAGCACCAGGGGGAGAAGTTCTGCCCACCGGCCTTTGGAAGTTTTCCCCAGCTTCTTCTTAATACCTTCCAAGATTTGGCGATTTGTAGTCTCCGCTTGTCCATTCGTTTGAGGGTGAGCTACTGATGAGAATTTCAATTTTATTCCGAGGCCCTCGCAGAAATCTCGGATGTTTTCACAATCGAACTGCGTCCCATGGTCGGTGATGATGGCTTCAGGGACTCCGAACCGGCACACTAGGTTTTTCCACAAGAATTTTCTGACCTTCTCCGCGGTGATCAAACCCATCGCCTCCGCTTCTACCCACTTGGTGAAATAGTCTACCAGGACTAGAACATATTTGAGCTGTCCAGGGGCCGTGGGAAAAGGGCCCAGAATGTCCATTCCCCACAAGGCGAAAGGACAGGCCCCAAAGATGTTTTGAAGCGGCTCGGCGGGCACATTCTTCAGGTTCCCGTGTTTCTGACAAGCTTCACAACTGCGCACAAAGTTCTGTATGTCTGCCCTAATCGTGGGCCAATAGTATCCCAACCTCAAAACCTTGGAAGACAAAGCCCTCCAGCCCTGGTGATGAGCGCAGACCCCGGCATGCAATTCTTCTGCAATGACCCGTCCTTCCCGGTTGGATACACACAACAAATCGGGAAAGTTGAAACCTTTCTTGTATAGTCTTCCTTCGCGGATCACAAATCGAGCCGCTCTACCCGTCAACTTCTTGGCCTCCGTTCTTTTTGGTGGAAGAATTCCCTTCCCCGGATACTCAGTGATCGACGTTCTCCAGTCATCGGGTCCTTCTGTTTGGACGAAATACACTTCCTGTAACAGCCTTCGCCGGTCCCTTCTTTCGAAATCAAATTTTCTCTCTACGTTTGACGGCATGGCGGCCCCCACTCGGGCCAGCAAATCGGCTTGTTCATTGTCTTCTCTAGGGATGGACTCGATGGTAAAGTGCAGGAAAGCCTTTCTTAGAGCATTCACCTTTCGCAGGTAGTCTGGCAACAATCCCGTCTTGGCTTCGTATTCTCCGTCCGCCTGCCTGGCGATAATCTCGGAATCGGTATACACGGTGACGGCCCGAGCCCCACGGGCCAGGGCTAACTCTAGCCCTGCTATCAAGGCTTCATACTCGGCCTCGTTGTTGGTGGTTGGGAAGTTTAGCTGATGAGCGAAATAGAACTGGTCCCCCCCAGGGGTGGTTAGCACGATCCCTGCTCCGCATCCATCCGCGTTGATAGCTCCATCAACTTTTATCAACCAAACCTTCTGTGAGTCGCTATCTTCATCTTCAAAACTGGTTTCGCAGATGAAATCGGCCAAAACCTGAGCTAACGCCGCCTTACGCGGAACGTACGCTATCTCGAACTCTGAGAGCTCGATGGACCACTTCGTCATTCGTCCTGAGAAGCCTGGGGAGTGAAGAATCTGCCTCAATGGTAAATCTATCAAGACTTCGATCCGATGATCCTGGAAATATGGACGTAGCCTCCTGGCCGCGAATATCAAACAGAGGATTACCTTCTCGACCGGCTCATATCTAGTTTCAGCGTCCTGTAACACTCTGCTCACATAATAGACTGGGTATTGCCCTTCTCTGGTGAGAACTGCGCTGATGGTGGTTGTTTTAACCGCGAGGTAAATCTGTAAGTTCTCAGCCTTCTGTGGCTGCTGAAGAGTTGGCAAATACTGCAGAAAAACTTTCAAATCATCGAATGCTTGCTGGAGTTCCGGTGTCCACTGTATCGGCCCCTTTTTCTTCAACAGCGCGAAGAAGGGCAGGCACCTATCCGCCAGGCAGGAGCAGAAACGTCCCAGGTAGTTGACTGCACCGTTCAACGACTGTACTTCTTTGATAGTCCGTGGAGGACGCAACTCCTGTATTGCTGCTATCTTTGTCGGGTTCACGTCTATTCCTCTCTGGCTGACCATGAAACCTAGAAATTTCCCGGAATCAATTCCGAAAACGCACTTTTCAGCATTCAAATTCAGCCCCCCCCCCCCCCCCCCCCCGTCTCAGCGAATCAAAAGTCTCCTGCAAATTTGCGACGTGATTCTCTGCTTTCTGGCTCCTCACCACAATGTCGTCCACGTAAATGGACACATTCCGAGGCAGCTGATCGCGAAATATTTTGTCCACAGTCCTCTGGAACGTGGCTCCGGCATTCCTTAGGCCAAAAGGCATGACCTTGTAACGGAAAATTCCCTGATTAGTGATGAATGTGGTGGCCCTTTGGTCCAGTGGGTCTAGTTTAATCTGGTTATACCCGGAGTACGCGTCTAAAAAACTCAGAGTTTCGTTCCCAGCAGTTATGTCCACTAACTCGTCTATTGAAGGCAGCGGGTACCTATCTTTAGGGCAAGCCTTGTTTAGATCTGAGAAATCGACACACATTCTCCATTTCCCGTTTGCTTTCTTAACGAGGACCACATTCGAGAGCCAATCTGAGTCATCCGCTTCTTCAATGAAACCGGCCTCGAGCAGCTTATCTACTTCCTCTTTCGCTGCCCGAGACTTCTCCGGGGCCATCTTTCTTTTCTTTTGGGCCACTGGCCGTGCGTCATGACGGATTCTGAGGGTATGGATTGCGATGGAAGTGGGGACGCCTAAAAGATCTTTCGGGGACCAAGCGAACACGTCCCGCGACTGCCGGATAATCTCTAGGACCCGTTCCTTTTCCCCCGCTCCGAGGGCTTGGCCCATGTAAATTCTCTCCTCAGTACTGGAAAACGGCTGGTGGATGGTTCTTGAATCCGCGGTCGGGACCTCCCTTTCGGAAGGCCGAACCTCAAGCTCGGCTTCTGATACAATCTCATTTGTTATCCTTGTTGCTTCATTCTGAGGTGAAAGGTCTCTCTCGGCATTCTCGGCCCGGCTCTGAGCGGTGTCTTCGAGACACATGACCTCCTTCTTCTTCTTCAAAGAGGTCACATAACAACTCCGACTCTCTGGTTGTTGGCCGCACACCTCCCCCGTCTCTCCCCCGGAGACTGGGAACTTGGCTTTGAAATGGTATATGGACACAACCATCTGGCATTTGTAAAGGGAAACCCTCCCCAAGAGCGCGTTGTAGGTGGTCGGAATTCGGACCACCGTGAAGGTGATGTTCTCCATCCTTCGGAGAGGGGAGGTGCCTAAGACTACTGTGAGCTCGATTGTGCCCACCACCTGCACTTCATCTCCTGAAAAGGTAATCAAGGTGCCGTGATAAGGTCTCAAGGCTGTCGCGGACACGCCTAACTGGGAGAAAGCTTCCCACGAGAGTATGTCTACTGACGATCCTGTGTCGATGAAAACCCTCTTCACTGTTTTTGTGGCGATCTGCGCATGGATCACCAGTGGGTCTGCGTGGGGCATGCGGACCTCCTCCGCGTCGGTCGAAGTGAAGATTATTTCCGGGTGTGGTTGCAAGGCGATTCTCTGACTTGCAGTTGACGGGGGATGTCTAGCCTCTCTTTCATAATTCTTCCTTTCTTGCCGACTAATTCCTGAAATCGACGGTCCTCCTGCAAGCGTGTCGATGAAACCCTCTGGTTCCGGGATTCGGTTGACCCGCGATCCCTCCGGGCGGTCTTCGCGGCGTGGAGCCTGATTGACCGATACTTGCGCAGGCTGACCCTACCCTCTTCGACCTCCCCTCCACCAACGTCCCCTTCCTCGGCCCCTATTCACCGGGGTTTACCGCTGTTGCTCATCCCTCCTCCGAGGGTTCTCAAATCGAGAGGCTTGGTGGTGACTCCTTCTGTCATCCGCGTGCCTCCGATCATTGTGATTCTGAGCTTGCTGGTGACGTTGGGGGTTGTCGCGATGCTCATTTCTCCTGGCCGGAGAGACCGGCTCCCTGTGATTGCGCGCTTCTCGGTCATAGCCTTGATATCTTGCGTCCTGCCTCTCTCTTTCGTGGTTGAAATGGACCTCGTCCTGTCGGGACGCGGGCATTCCGCCCGCGGAGTAATTTCTTCTTTGCTTCTCTGCTCCTTTGTCTTTCCGGAACTTTCCCGCTATCTTCCCCAGAAGACCCCGTGGGCCCTCATTGGCCCTCGAGCTAGAGGCCGCGGCTTCTTCTGCCTCAATCTGGGCAGACACCAAGTTTCTTAAGGTATCATAATCCTTGGGCTTTTTCCTGAAAAGCCGAGTCTTAAAGCTTCCATCCGCGATGTTCCCCATTAGGATTATAACTACGGATTCGTATTAAAGTTGGGGATCTGAACCACCACAGAGGTGAAGCGGGCGAAGAATTGTCCCAGAGTCTCATTTTGCCCCTGCCTGATCGAGTTGAGGTCTAACATGGTCTTTTTTCTATATCGCGAGCTCCCGAAATGAGACTTGAAGACCTGGGAGAGCTGGAGGAAACTAGCGATCGAGTTCTGCGGTAGGTTAGTTAACCAAGTCAATGCGATGCCGGTCAGAGTTGATGGGAAAGTTCGGCATAACATTGCATCATTGTACTCGTTGATCCCCATGGCGGTCGTGAAGTGGCACATGTGGTCATCAGGGTCAGTGGTGCCATCATACTTCATCAGATTGGTGTCTCTCCATCGCTTGGGTACGGGTGCTAGGCAGACCTCGGGGGTAAACACTGAAGGGACAAAATCCACCTTCCTCTCGTTCTCACGGGGTGAACCTGTTCGGGTGGACGTGGATATATCAGATGAATACTCTCCCCTGTGATGCTTGGATGCGCGTCTGCCTTCACCACGATAGTGTGTTCCCAAATCATCGGAGAATCTGGGCTGAAACTGATCTTGATAGGTGCCCCCGTACACATTCTGGGGAAAGAAGTGGAAAGGGTTCCCCTGTTGGAACGGGGGATACCCGTCGTACCCATAAAAAAGACCTTGTCCCAGGTTTTGAGGGGGAACATAATGCTCCTCTGGTATGAAGTAGCCCTGAGCCATTTGCGGTGGGACGTATGGCGAGACGACCGGAACCTCCGGTGCGCTGAACTGACACGGAGAGTTTACAGGCAACTCGGACCCCTGGGGTCCTCCGTGGTCCTGACTCATCATCCCGGGAGAAGCTCCTCCCATGCTTTCGCTCATTTTTCCACCCTGTTTACATAAAAAGGCATTAGCTAATGATAATGTCGTGAATAGTATATTGATATTTAAATTCGGGAACCTCTCAGGGTGAGAGTGTTCCCACAGACGGCGCCAGTGACGAGACCGGACGAGAAAAAGTATGTGGCCCCTCCACATCTCCATGGAGGGGTATGCTTGCGATTTCCTTTTATGGAAAGTGGGTACTACGGGCTTACCTGAAGCCCTCTTTACCTCGATCAACCGCCCGGTGGGGGTGACTGAACCGGGGAGAAAAGGACTCTTACCTGAGCCGCATACCCTAAAGGAACGTGCAGACGGTCTTACCCTTCCATAGAATCCCCATGAGATGTGGGGGTCCCATGATCGGAGCCGCCGAGTCATTCGAGAAGACTCGCATCTTTATTCATCCGGGTTCATCAAATGACCCAATGGCAAAGAGGATACGCCTGTTAATACAGTAGAAGTTGAGGAGGAAACAATTCCACGTGTTGTCCCGCCCCTTTGATGGATGCCTTACTACCTGTTTGGTTTTGATTACGTTGCTCTTCTCTCTGGAGGCGTCCGCGGACACGGGGGTTTAAGATGAGTCAAGATGTTGACCCCGGCGTGGCTGTTTCCTTTTCTCACTCCTTCTAGAACTAGCGTTCCCTCTCCCTTTTTTCCAAAAAGTCATATTTCTATGATTCATTTCGGCTTTTTATACTGCATTACTTCGTTCGTCGAGCCGAGGAGATGTTCCCCTCTTTCGGACACTTGTCGGTGTTGTGGTGCCAGGTGTCTAGAGGAAAAAGAACACTTGGATGGGCGGCATGAACGCCACCTGTCCCTTTGTACGCCACTTGTCTTATTTGTGCGGGCGTTCCCCGTCCGCGGACCGAAGGTCGTCATGTTTGTCTTTTGGAGCTTATCATCATTGACCTTTCAAAAACCCTCAGCTGCTTCTTTAACCCCGTTATCTTTTGGGCGTCATCACTTGGAAGCCAAAAAAAAAGGTTAAAAAGAACACATAAGAAACAATGGGCGAATATGGTAAAGAGAATGGGAAATGAAATACCCAAAACAACCCTACACTGGACAGGGGAAAAAAATAAAAGGAGGACAAATGGGTAAGTGTACTTTGTGAATAGGAATGGTAAAGTTTGGCTTTTATATAGTTATGACTAGGTAAGTGACTCGCGTGATGCGCGCAGTGGTTTAGACGGAGGAACAGATGAGACATTTTAGATCAATTTTCTACCTTTTAGATACTTAGTTTTTTTAGCCATCTTACCTTTATTTTCACTATTTATTCCCCCCACTTTTAGCCATCTTTCTCATGAAAATAATGAATAAGTTATGTATATTTACATACTTCAAAAGTTTCCGCACAATCATGTGCTTATAATTTTTTAATCATTATATGGCCGCTTATATTTTCCTTTTTAGTTTGATCTTAATGATAATAATTATATATGTATTTCAAATTATAAGTGTGTTTGAGTTAGATTACTAATTTATCTTATTAAATCATTTTTAAAATTTGTATTGTATCTCTTTCCAACTAATGTATGATTCAAAAAACACTTTATACATATTTTGTTGTAAACAAATATATATTAATATAGTATTATATAGATATATAAAACGATGTTCAAATTAAAATGGATCAAAATCTCATGCCTTCAAGGCACGAGTATTACACTAAATCTAATCATCCGGATTAGGAATTCCGCAAGTTGTAAACCAACTTTAATCCACATTGTTTTTCTTTATTATTTTATTTTGAGAAATTTATAGAAAAGCACTTGTTAAATACGACATTATAATATTTTAACCTTTATATTTAAATTAGAATTTCAAATAGATATAAAAAATATATTTTACTAATTTGTTTAGAAAATATATATTTTTAAACATGATGTATATATGAACAAATTCTCCTATTTTATTCCTAAAAAGGTTTATAAAATTAAAAAAATATTTTATAGACTAATTTTTAATCAAAATTAAAATAAGTTTATATATCATTAGCATTGTTTAAGTTTAATAATATTTTTATAGTAATAATTAATATCTCTTTTTCTTTCATTTGTAAACATCTACACAATATACTAAAAAGGAAAAAAATTATCTAGATATTTTTTTAAAATATTTTCCAGGCTTAAAAGTATTTTTTTATTATAAGTAACTTTATTAAAAATTTGTTTAAATTTTCAAATAAACTTCAATAATATTTTAAACATTTAGAATCACCGTCATGCAAATAAATATAGAATTAAAATTTTGTACAATAAATTTTCCTCTAATATATTATTGAATTTTTTTACCATAAATACAATTTCAATATATTCATGTTTAAATTTAAATTTTAAGTATAAAATACTAAAATATAATATTTAATGAAATTTTAATAGAAAAATGTGGTGGGTGGTATTTTATTGATGAAACTCATTTCATGGGTGATTTTATATAATTTTATACTCCGTATTTAAAATGGTTTTTTTCGGAATTTTTTTCCAAAATATTCACAAAAAAATAATTATTTACAATAATATTCACACATTCAAAATATTTACGAAAATATTCATTTTTTGCAGGGTACACAGAGAAACGCGGTTTAAAACCGCGTTTCATTCAAAGCGTTGAGATCTGAAACTTGGTAAAAAAAAATTAAAAAAACGCGGATTGAAACCGCGTTTTAGAATCAATTTTGGGTAAAACTATACCGTTGTTTTTTTTTAATTTAATAAAAAAAGGAAGAAGAAGAATGAAGCGCAGCCTTATGCCGCGCTTCATGTGTATTTTTGCAGTGCACTACAGCACATGGCGCTTCATTCTTTTTTCTTTTCTTTTTTTTTTTCAATTTAAAAAAATAAATTTATATAAACGCGGTTTTAAACCGCGTTTTACCCAAAATTTATTATAAAAAGCGGTTTCAACCCGCATTTTTTTATCTATTTTTTTTCAATCTCTCTTCCGTTTAAGATCTTAACGATTGTGAAAGAAATGCGGTCTCAACCCGCGTTTCTCTGTGTACTCTGCAAAAAATGAATATTTTCGTAAATATTTTGAATGTATGAATATTATTATAAATAATTATTTTTTTATGAATATTTTGAAAAAAAATTCTTTTTTTCGAGAGTGATATTTATACTACAATTGTGACTATATACACCACATATTCTATTTTTTATTATTTTTTAAAAAAATATACCCTACTCCTCTTGAGTTATACGATTATGACTCAAGAGGGACTGAGTGTATGGTACTCCCTCCGTTCGGCAAAACTTGTCATTTTAGCTTATTTCACAAGTTTTAAGGCAATAAACAAATGTACTAATTTACCCCCAATTATTACCCTCCTTTTTTACTTTATCGAAAACTACAACTAATAAACCATCAATCACATCAAGGGCATTTTTGTAAAGTGAAGGGCAAAATACCTATAATGACAAGTTTTTTTGAACAAAAATAACACCCTAAAATGACAAGTTTTGCCGAACGGAGGGAGTATATAATAAAAAAAGAGGTGCATATATTCACATTTTTTTAATGAAATTTTAATAAAGTGGTGATTTTTTTTAAAATTTCCCTTTTATTTTTTATTTTTTTTGGGTCTTATTTCCCTTTTATTTTTGATCTTAGTACGATTCGATTCTATTCCACCGGATCCCGAGTCCGGACCCCAGCAAAAAAACACACGCTCAGCTTCTTGCCTGATGATGTTTTCCACTTTGATCTGTAATCATAGAAACATGCCTCCTGCTGCAATTATGCAATTATTGTATTTCACAGATCAAACACCATTCTTTATTAATTTTGCTTTTCCATTACCCAAAAAATAAAACAAAATATCCTCTTTTGATCTTCTAATGAAATGGCAATGAAAGAAACCAGAAAACAGGGGAATGAAAACAGAGGAAACTCTGTAAACTGCAGAAACTCTTTCATCCATCAAAACGGCAAGGATCCAAATAATAACTCCATTGACAATCTCTTCTTCTTCTTCTTCCTTGATCCGTCTCAAATAAACTAAAACGCTAAACAAAACATCATCTTCTGTCATAACTTTACATATAAGAATTGAAAACATCAACTTATTTCTTCCTTTCAGACCCCCTTTAAAACTATCCCAACTTGGACGAGGCCCTGAAGAACCACCTCCATACCTTTCGGCTCTTTCGACATTTCTTGAGATCTCGCTCGCTCACGCCGCTGAATCTGCACGACCCCCCGCCATTCTTCAACACCCCATAGTACTCATTCGACCTCATCAAATCACCTCCTCTCATGCTCCCAAACCCTAACTCCTTCCCCCTCTTCAAACCATCGGAGGATGAAGACGACAAATCAAGCTTCAAATCGATGAATTTCGGGTCATCGCTGCTGCTGAACTCGCACCCCTCCCGCATTGCGAAAAAACCCTTGGCGACCATATCTCTCTCGTAATCGAAGTTGCTAATCCGGCCATCGAAGTTGCTGATCCGGGCCTCTGATTCGCTGAAGCAGCTCCTCTTGGCGGAGTCCATCATGAAGCCGCCACTGACGCTTGAGACCCTCGCAGCAGAGTGGCTCATCCCACCGCTCTCCTCGGTGTCGTAGTAGAATGAGCCGCCGCCATTGCCGCCACCACGGAAACTGCAGAGGGACCTTGATCTCGGGACGCCAACAATGTCAGAGACCCACATTTCGCTCTTGGAATCATCAGTTGCCGCACCCTTCTGCCTCCTCTTTCTGAAAAGCCTCCCGATCCTCCAAAAGCCTCCCCTGTTATTCGCATCAGCCGCCGTACAGATGCTGCTGTTGCTCCTCTTGATGGGGTCAGGCTCCCCTGTTTTCGTAATCTTCGAGAGATCGGATTTTTCGTTCTCAATGAGGAATGATATCCTCGCACCGCCCCCGATTTCGGGGTTCGAGTTCGGATCGGAAGAGTTCTCGGAGCAAGAGCATGAGGAGGAGAACCTCTGTTCGCCGCATTCAGGGCACACCAGCTCCATCAGCCGGTCTCTGAGGCAGAAAGCGCAGATGCCGCCGCCGCCGCCTCCGCCGGAGGAAGTGGAGGGGTGTTTTCTGCAAGGTAGGTCTGATGGAGTTGAATAGTCATTTAGGAAGGAAGCGTCCCCATTGAAGGTCTCCCGAGCCTTTCCCCTGTCTTTCATGGCTCCCCTGTTTTTGAGAGAATCTGACTTTGAGTCTGAAACAGACCAAGATTGAACTGAAGAGACCCACAGATGGAAGTGGGTTTCCTGCAGAAGATTGAGATATGAACTGAAGAATTTGAATTATGAGGAGGGATTGAATTCAGGGGCTTGGAGGGGATGGATGAGTGCAGAAATAGAACTGTGAAATTGTAGGGTGGTATTAACTGTTGACTTTAAAGGGAAGAGGATGTTGTAGCTTTAGCTTTACGTAATCCCTACAACAATAAACAAAATGTCTCTCTGTAAGAGATCACATCGTACGTGCAGAAAATAAACTATGAAATCACTTTCATAATTAGTCCATCTCATAACTCATAAGAGGAGTTTATAAATTATAATCCAGTAAATTTTGAAAAATTATTATTCATTTTTTTATTAAACTTTTTTATTATGAAGTTAGTTTTTTTTTTTGAAGATATAAATAATCTCTAAAAGTTGGAGTTTATTCACCCTATATTTTCTCTATTCGAGAAAACTGATTTATCTATGAATAAAATACCGAAAAGCTATTTGCATGCTGCTATCTCGTCAAACGCACAACTCGATCACTAGCTTTTGGTGTCAACCGACACCGACTTTTAGAGTCGACAAATATCTCGAAAGACAAGGTGTTGTGATCGTTGTGGTGTTGTGGGTAGTTGCAGCTCATGAAGAAAGTCAACACTGACATTGGTAGCAGGAGTCCACAAAGATCTCCATTGCCAAGGGAGCTACTATGGTGTTGTGTACAATTGCAAATGTTAGAGGGGGTCGACACCGACACAGGTGGTAGGAGTCAACAAAGATCTCCATGGCCAAGGCCGTTGCTGTGCTATTGTGTGCAGTTGTAGCTAATGGAGGGAGTCAACACCGGCTCCTAGTGGTTGGTGGCTCAACCAAGGGGTGCTCATGCAAGTGTTGCTCGCTGCTGGGGTGGAGAGTGATGTTGTTTGTCAACTTCGGGAGTCAAAGTTGGTGGACATTTGTCCTTTTGACCATGTAATTAGTAGCCTCGTAAAATAATGGATAAATTACAGAAAACCACCCATTAAATATTGTAGTTTTCACTTAACTACTCACTATATATACTAAATTAAAACAAACCACCTATTAAAGGCTATTTGTTTACAAAGAACCACCTTAATCGAATATCCCTTTTATATTCAGTTTACAGGTTTCCAAAAAGACTAAGTTGTCGCTGCTGAATTCTTTTATTTTTAGATTACATATGCATTATGGATTCTCTATTTTTTTTATCTTAGTCCAGTTCGATCGACTCAGTCGCTCTACATCTGGATCGGGTACGGTATGACCCATTTAAGGGGTTGATCCTCCCACTCACAAGCGATTCCATATTTCCAATGAGATTCGAACTTCGAACCTCTTGACATGAAATGTAGCCCCACAACCACTACACCAACTTGTGATTGGTATTATGGATTCTCTATACTAGATGAAAAAGAGCCAATATTGAAATTTGTCTTCTTATAAGAGAACAAATTTCAATATTGGCTCAAAATATAATTAGTTCCCTAAAACGAAATCCATATTTTCAGTTTGATTTTCTTCTTTCATGTCATTCTTCTTCATCGAAATTTTCATTCAAGATACAACAAAGAATTGAGGGTTGTCCTGGGTAGACATGGTCTGTAGATAGATATGGTGTCCAAATGAAAAATCGGGTCTTCAACTCGACATGACTATTTGTTGAGAGAATGAACAAATGTGAAGAGACCAAAAGAGTCCCACGTTGATAATATGAACAAACAAGTCTTAATATATAACCTAGTGGGCTACCCCATCTAAGGACAATTGGTTTTAGGATGGAACCCCGCTCGGTTTATGTGCTAGGCTATTAGCGCATGGGCGCACGTGTGCACATGACCCCCGATCCCGAGTCCCAACGGACTTCAGTATGGTATCAGAGCGGAAAAGCCAAACGGCCCGACTCTCGATCCTGGGCTAGCTAAAAAGAGAATGAGATGCTAGACCCGTTGTCCAAGTGTCAACTAGAGGCGAAAAACGACCCTAATTGCACTTGCGGGGGCGTGTTGAAAATCCCACATTGATAATATGAACAAACAAGTCTTAGTATATAACCTACCACCTAATGCCAATTGGTTTTAGGATGGAACCCCGCTTGGCTTGTGCTAGGCTATTAGCGCAAGGACGCACGTGTGCACACGACCACCGATCCCGAGTCCCAACGGACTTCAGTACTATTGGTAAAGACACTTATAAGAGCACTGTAAAATCCAAAGGAAGGTATTGGCGGTGGCATTGAAGTCGAACCGAAAGAGTGACGTTATTGTTGATGGCCGGTGAATGAAATCACATACTTTTTTTTTTACAGTAGGCAAAGAGTTGGATGTACTACAGACATCCATGATCATCTGAAAAGATGATGTTTTGGAACTTATAACAGTGAGATCCTAGGATAATATTACAATTTAACGGAGATCTTGCAAGGAAATCGACTGCCTGATTTGCCTCTCTGTAGCAATGCTGAAAACTGATTTATTCAAAGTCTTCTTTTAGAGACTTGATTTCTTCAATTAATTGTGCTATCTCCCATGGGGTTTTGATTATGTAATTGATGACATTGATGATGGTTGCGTTGTCGCTTTTGATAATGATTCTTCTGATCCCCAAGTCATTTGCCTGTCTTATACCTGCATATATAGCCATAGCTTCTGCTAAAATAATAGAGCATTTTGTAATGTTACTTTTGTATATATGAATTACCTGACCGTAGTTGTTTCTCATAATGCAACCAATTTGAGTTTCATGATTAACTTTAACTGAGGCATCTACATTAATTTTGATCGTGTTAGGAGGTGGGTGTTTCCAAAATAATTTATGTTGAGGTCTATTAATTTTAGGTTTTATATAATTATTATTTTCTTTATTCCAGGAGGATATGTTGTTAATTGTTTGGTATAGCGTGTTGATGATGTTTTTGTTTTTGTTGTTTCGGAAGATTATATTGTTTCTAAGTTCCCATATGTTGTGCCATAAGTAACAAAGGTCAGAGAAGTCTTTATTGAGTGTTTTGGTGTTAATGATGTTTTCAGGGGCGTTGTCTATTAGGTCCGGTATAATAAATAATTTTTTTAATTTGATGCCAATGTTTGCTATAAGAGATTTGGTGATCTGACAGTTAAATAAGAGATGATTAGTGTCTTGGGAGTGGATTTGAATACTAGGAAGAACAATCATCCGATTTTAGTAGGATATTTAAATATGTATGTAGATTTATTTGTTAGGCATATGTAAATATGAGTTTAATTGTAAATTTATTGGGTACACTATTTTGGGTTTAAATCTTGCTTCATTATTATATAAGTATTGCTCAATATCTAATTTTGTTGGGTAAATTGAAAGATTCAAACAAATGGATAGAAGAATGATGAAATCTATACTTATATATATAAATTTGAGTAAAAACCCATTAATTGCACCTATTAAATGATTAAAAAAATAGTCTAATATTATTAAATATTAGCATAAAAAATCAAAAGGTTATTCTAACCTAATGGTTAAGGAATAATTTGAGTGCAAGAGGTCAAGGGTTCAACTCCCCTTAACTACACTATTTTTGTATTTGTTAATTATATTAGTTTAATGCCTTGAATTTATTAGATAAAAATATTTAATATTTTTTCGTTATAAAAATTCTAATGGTTTCTTAGACAATAGAATTATAATATTTTTTTTATGTAGCACCATAACTACTAATACATTTTTATCTAAAAAAGTGTTTTTTAAAATTAAATATTTTATGTTTAACTATCTATACTATATATATATATAAATATGAGTAAAAGCCCATTAATGGTTATGATTGTCATTATAAGACATATATTATTTATGTTTAATATTATTTAATGAATAAAAAAATAAAGGGCCTTACTTTATATTAATGTTAAACATTGATAATAATATATTATTTTTCTTTACAAAATGTGATTAAATAAATGTTGTCAAAAATAAGAATATATAATTCCATGCAAATTAAGTGGTTATCAATTGCCAAAATAATTTCTAAACATTAAAACATATTTTAATTTTTCATAAAACTTATCAATTCTATTAAATACTCCATCCGTTCAGAAATATGTGTCATTTGACATTTTGACAAGTTTTTTAAGGAGCTTAAAACTATATAAAGTATCAAATTTTTAATCAATTTTTTTATATATTTTAGACTTATTAGTTATAAGTTTAAAATTATTTTTGAAAAAAAATTTTAATTTCTGAACGGAGGGAGTATAGTATAAGAACAAATATTGTACATGCTAAATTATATTATTTAACTTAAGTAATAAGGCATAAAATCAGTATATGAAAGATTGTAATATAAGACTAATGGTATGAGCATATATAAAAGGCCAAAACCATAGCCACATTAATGTGTAAATAATATTTTCAAAGATGTCAGGTACGTTGCATATAAGATTTAAAGTTTAACATATTCCTCCGATTTTTAATATAAGGTATTTGACTTTTGTGCACGTGGTATAAGGAGTTAAAAACTATATACAATATTAATTTTTTTAATCAAATTTTTTTACATTATAATACTTATTAATAGTAAGTATTATAATGTAAAAAAATTAATTAAAAAAATTAATATTTTATATAGTTTTTAGCTCCTTAAACTACGTGCACAAAAGTCAAATATCTTATATTAAAAATCAGAGGGAGTACTAAGTAATGACCCGCGCATAGCGCGGGAATGCATTTCTAGTTTAGAATAATTTTGGGCATTTGCTTTGAGTAAATTGTGATGTGGAAGTAAAGAGGGTTTATGGTTTTAATGACAATAAAGAGAAAATATGATAAGGATAATATGGTAATTTCATTGTTTTATTAAACGACACATCCACGCGGGTGGTAACTTGTTAACCAAAGTGTTTAGTGTGTGGTTTTCTGTAATTTCAATTATAATTGGTGATTAAATGAAAAGTCAGGCATATAAGGGGTGATTTTATGTAATTTACCCTAAAATAATATAATACTAGAAAAAACATGTTTATTACGCAAAGTACAACTCCCTTCGTCTACTTCGTCTACTTTTAATCGTCCTTTTACTATTTACTAGTGGACTACCCCGTACTAGGCACATGATTGTTGATTTTTGTATTAATGAATATATACATTCATATATTAATGCAAATAAAAATAAATCAAAATTGAAAATTAATTAAATAGAAACTCGGTCTAATCTATTTGATATTTTTAGACTTTTTTATTTCATATTTTAGTTATTCCTCAAATTAAGTATGTAAGGTTTTAATTTTTCATCTAGATTATACTAAAACTATTTTAGTTTTATTTTTCTATATATTATTTTTTTTCTTCTCGAAAACTGAAATTATGGTAGAGCATACATCTTGCTATTATACGGAGTACTTATATATCCATAAAAGAAAATTTTATAGTATTATATGTTTTAAAATATATTATTGTATATAATAAATTATTTTTATATATGGGGTCTATTTTTGGTTATTTACAATTTAAAAATATTTGGCGAAGCTTATGAATATAATTTAATTTGTTGTTTTCATTGTATATTGTGTTTACTCAAGTCTTGATTTTCTTTCATCAAATACTCAAGTGTCGATTTTAAAAATGATAATTGGTTTTCTACTTTCAAAATATTACACAAATAATTGATTAAAAATTTTACTTCACTACCATGTTTCCTACCAATATTTTATAAAATTTAAAATTTAAATTTATGATGAATAGATATATATAATTTATACTAAAACACATTTTTTAAAAATAGTAAAAAAAATTTTTTGTTTAAATTAATTATACATTTTATCTTCTTTTGAATGAGTATTAATACTTATAAAAAGTTAAATTTACTAAAGTAATTAAAATAAAATTGTTGATTAATTGGCTCTATACTTTTCAAATATTATAGAAATAATTTATTAGATAAAATAAAATTAGTCTCTTTAACTTCTTATAAAAATTATTTATTTTTTTAGTTTCTTTAATTTCTTATAAAGATGATTTATTTTCTTTTTAAAATCTTTAATATTTCTCATTTATTCCACCTCATTTATGACAAAAAAAAGCTTTTTTTACTAAAGAGAAAGATTTACGTTTTTAAGATGATAAAAGCTATATAAAATGTTTTTTTTAATAATATCATTTCTAAAAAGTATGAGATTATTAAAAAAATCAATTAAAAATTAATATTTTATATATTTTTTTATTCTTAAAAAACGTACGTAAATAGTAAACGTTAAATAAGCTTGAATGTATTAATTTAGGATTTTATAGCGAAATTTCCGTTAAGATAAACATAAAAAATAATTACCACAAGTTATAATTGGAAGAACGCCTCTATGTAATCGGCTTCGAGAGGTAAAGGACGTGAGCATTATTGTGTAGGGGAGTGAAATTGAGTGGAGGAAGGAGTAAAAATGTAAAATGGAAAGCCACACATATGAATATATGATATGACATATGGAAATGGGATGAGTACATCAGAATTGACAGTGACACACAAACACAACACAACACCCATTCAAAAAATGTTAATTGAGAAAATGATGTTAGCTTTGCTTGTTTGTTCCCACTCCCCCACTCTTTGCATTGCAATTGCATGCTCAACGTTTTATTAATCATATCAACTAACCTCACACTTTAGTTTTCATTGTTTTTGAATTTTCATTTGTTAAAGTCGGTTGGGTTCGATGGGTTCAAGACAAATTAGAGGAAAATCATATGTGGATTCACGTACGAGAGATATGAACAACACATAAATTTAACAGATATTATCTTAAAACCAATTAATAATAAAAAGAGTAGTCTACCGACCTTATATATTATTCAAACAATCTCAATATTTCCAACTTAAAATAACCACGTTCCAATAACATTCAATCATTCACTATTCTATATTTTTGCTTTGCTTTGCTTTTTCACCGATTCACCCCTTTCTTTCTTTATTTTACTGCCTATATACAACTGTTTTCACATTATTAGCAGCAGAGAGTGAAAGTGCATGCCAAGTAAATTGACAACGGATTTATTTACTGATATAGTACGTATTGCATTATAATATGCATGGTACAATATCAAGCATTTTCGCCATTCAAATAGATCCAAAAGTGTTTCAATCTAAAAACTAAATTGGATCAATTCACGACCAATATGCCGACATGAATTGACATTAAAAATATACACATTAAAAATCGATCATTTGCACTCAAGATAAACTGAAGTAGTTGTAGTAGGATGTAAGTTGTTTCGTCGGAGGGCTAGAGCCAGGGAGTCGAGAAACAAGAATTATACGAGAGTATGTTCGAAAAAAGATACTCCTCGAGCATCATATAAAAGAGAAGATAAATACAACCTGACGGTCAGTGGCGGCCGCAGAAATCTCGGAAAGGTGGGACAAAGTTTCACCACTACTGTACTTAATTAATTATTTAACTAGGTAGACAGACCCGTGCTACGCCAGGGACATATGATTTTGTTCAAAATATTATAGTGAAATTAGACTTAATAAATAAAGAAAAAAAAATATGTTATATAAATTTTTAATAATAGCACATAGTGTAGTTTTTACAAACAACAATTAAATTAAAATATGTTATAGAATTTTTTTTAAATAAAAGTTCAAGTGAAGGATTGTATTACAAGTTACAACCACTTACCTTAAGTTTTACTTCTCAATATTTTTTTGATTAAGTAACAATTCGAGCTCATACATACATGAAACTCAAGAGGCCGACAAGTCGGCAGACGGAAGAATCGTCGAACATACAATATAAACCAAAACAAAAGAAAAAGGGCACAATCAACGCGAACATGCACTCTGAAAATAAATAACCTAAGCAGAACTAAACCTGAAAAGGTGAGGACGACAGCGAAGAACAAAACCAAGCACCTCCCAAAGAAAGCACCGTAGGTCAGCGGAATGGCAGGACTCAACTCCTATGGGTAGTGTAGATGAAACTCCAAGGATCAGTCTCCCGGATACGGAGTTGCCGTTAACACACTACCACATCCCCAACCTGTCCCGACTCCGGACGCCGCACACCCAACCAAGAAGAAGAACGCTTAGGACCTCCAAAGACAGAACCACACGCAACGTGCAGTTCTGTCTTTTTCACCAATCACACTATAAAAGAGACAATAAACAAAAAGAAAATATTAGTAAGAAAGTTGTAAAACTAATATCAACAAACAAATAATAGATTACGATCATAGAAAATACATAGTATATCAAAAAACTATTTTGACATAATATGAGAGTGAAAGAAAGATAAAGAGTCGGTTTGGTGTATTGCTTATGATTATCTAAAAGATGCGGTGTGTCTTATAATTGAATTAGAAGTTTCAATTTTTACCTTATTATTTAAGTGAAATAAATTTCAAAGTAAATAGGTTAAAGGAGTTACATTTTTTGTATTCAGTGTTTGTTGAAGTTATTTTTTTGTGTTATTGGTTGGTTACTCTTCATAAACTATGCATGGTTACATATGAAAAATTGTACCATTAATATATGATAGAAAACAAATTTAATAAAATTGAAATAGAATATATTGTATGATTAAGATCATAATTCTTTAAAGAATGTGCAGATAATATTTTAAAATTAGTTGAAAATAAATAGTAAAAAAGGATTATGATGATGGTATGATAAATTATATCATTCACACATTTGCATAGTATAAACTATGTTAAATTTTGATTAAAAATTTCAAAATTTTTTTAATTTATATATAAAGAAAAGAACTTATAATATTCTCCATATTTTTGTTTATACACCTTTATTTTATTTCTATTTACAAAAATATGCATAACAAACATGACAATTTAAGAGGAAATAAAAAAAATTGTAAAATATGGTCAATGCGTAAGTAATAGGATTCAAACTTAAACCTTATTCCTACCAAACAACTCTATTAACCATTGAGCTATGAAGATGTTTGTGATCTTTTGTGGAATTGAAATAAAAAAAATATGTTTATAAAAAAAGAAATAAAAAAAAAGATAAAATATAGATAATTAAATAAATGAGAATTAAATTGGTCTTGAACACAACTTTTTATGTATTATATAGATATAGATTATAGATATAGATAGATATATATAGATTATAGAAGTTATAGATTATAGATATAGATTAAACAAAGATTCAAATGCACTGGGTTGCAAAAAATTAAATTTACAATATGTAAATCAATTAATCTTTTTTACACTTGCTTTTTAGAATATATATATACACACATATTGAGTGGAAACCCTAATTAACAATGAACTTTCATATGTCAATCCTATATATATATGGCTGAGCTCGGTCTAGAAGAAGCCTACATGGTTTTATTTTTCCACTTTTTTTTTTTTGTTATAGATACACAAATTAGGCCTACATTGGGCCTGAGTTTGTTGAGGCCTTGGTTTTTAGGCTGAAATTGTAACCCAGTTAATCAGAAACAATTTCTCGGTTTCTCTTCGTCTCTTCTTCAAGCTCCAGCCGTGGAGTTTTTTGTTTCTCTCCAGATGAATCCAGATGGGTATGTGTTGGACTTCTATTTTCTGGCTGAATATAAGTGATTTAAAGCCAAATTACCTAGTTTAAATGGTGAATTTGGATACAAAGGGAAATCCCCAAATGAATTGTTAGGTTTTAGGGGTTGGTCGAACGGTGTGGTGGCTGCTTACGCGCGCCACACCCTAGGGTCGTCCCTGCTCACGATACAAACTGAAGTAAATGCAAACCGAAAGAAATGGAAGAAATATAACTTGTCAAAAAGTTTGCTGGTTGATTGGCTATAGATGTGATCAGGCACAAAACCAGAATGAAAATTTTGGGTAGGCTAAATTTGCTTATAATTTTGGCTAAATTTGTATAAATTTGTATTTGGATAATACCAAAGTTAATTTTCCTAAAAAATACACAGTGGAAAACAACAATAAGGAAAAACAAATGAAGAATATCCGGTTTTTATGTAAGATTCAACTCAGCATAATCTTCCTTTATAAAATACAAATAGAAAGAATAATTTTTTTTTAAAGAAGGGTATGTCAAAGGAAGGAAGTATTTATATGTAACGGCTAGGATTTGAACAACTGACCTAAGGGTTTCAATCTCCTTTCCACACGACTGCTTGCCAACTACACCAATATATAATTCTTTGTGTTCATCTGTATACCCATTATTTATTTAAACCGGGGTAGGCTATAGCAAACCTCAACCCACCCTTGGTTCCGTCTTTGAATGTGATGTAACTAATTAAAAGTTCTCGTTTATGGCAATTGAATTGGGTGTAAGTTGTTACCCTATCTTGCAAATTTGACTAAAATTGAAATATATACTTTTGCATTTTTAGAATAAAAAGTGACGTTAATGTAGGCCATTATAATTGAGTGAGGCTACTAACAAGATACCGAAATGAATATTAATTAGATAAATTCTGCTAAATTGTATAAGAAGTCATTTTTTATTTTAGAGAATATTTACTAATCTGGTCAGGACGGAAAGAAAAAAAACACAACTGCATTCATCAAAATATTCAATCCATTCAACCAAATATACTAGGGTCCCATCATCACCTCAACAAGATTCAATGAGGCTACATCATCACCCCATCCAGATTCGATGAGGCTATATCGTCACCTTGGTCAGATTTGGTGAGGCTACTTCATCGCCTTGTTCAAATTTGGTGAGGCTACTTCGTCTCCTCACCAGCCAACGCCACGACCCCTTTCTAACAGCTATAGTTTTAAGGAACAACCTTAATTGCAAAGATCTACCCACAATCTCCATTCAGTTCCAATTTTTACCCATCATTCAACACTCATAACAAACAAACCAACAAAAATAAAAGAAAAATCACAAACACCTAGCAATTTTATTCATTTCAATTTTAATTTTGGAAATCCAAAAACCCTCCAATTTAAATCGTATATACCTAAACAAAAACCTCCAAATCGGGTGAAATTTCTTCCAATCTCTATGTCAAATAGAGGCTCATAACATATTAATGAGGAGATATGGGAGATCTGAAGTGAAGCGGTTCTAGAATTTCACCTATACTTATTACCTCAAGGTGACAACGAAAGTTCTTTAATACATGCAGTGTTACAAAACAATATTTGACTTCGCGATCAAATTGTTCTTTGTTATTGAGTGCAGCCTTGTGAACGTCCAAGTATCGCGATCAAATGTATTTACTGTTCAATCATCGTCTTTAGAGGAAGTTTGATTCGATGATGTGTTGTTCTTAGAAAGGCTTCTTCTCCGATTAAAGGATCTAAACAACTGAGACCTAAGGGTTTTACGTCAAAGGAAGTTACAGAGCTTTTTTTTATCTCTTCTTTCGGATCCCTTTTCTAGTGGTTCCCGGGGGGTATTTATAGTGTTGTTCAAGCGAGCAGCTGGCTGGTGACGTCGTGGTTCTTGTAGGGGACACGTGTAGCTCATGCCCTCACGTTAGCAGTCTTGGGTAGCTACACGTGGCAGTACTAGCGGAGAGGTGCTTCACCAGCGAGCTGCTTGCCCTCTCTAGGGGAGCTTTAGTCGATTCGGAGTTTCTACTCGCGATCCCAATCTCGAGGGGAGGTATTCTTATTTAGACCTGAGCCTTTCTTATGTGAATTGGGAAGACTTTGATCGCGATGATTTGACCCTAAGTGGGAGCATGACTTTTGCGTTGGACAACCCATTTATGACGTCATACCACTATTAACAAAAGGGGTCATTTTTCATGGCATCGTCATATCTCCTCGGGACTAGATCGCGAGGAAAAGTGACACGCGATCAAGTCTCGATAAAAACGATGCTCTCTCCCCTAAATGGGGGGATATGAGGTTTCCGCAAAAATGGGCTTGGGCGGATAGGCCCAATACGTTCATGGGTTATTCGGGCGGGAGTCGGTACGACGCCACAGAGACTTATAAATAGGGTTTTTACTCTCTTTTTCCTGTCATTTTGATTTGGTTGAAAGCAGAAAGGAGAGAGAGAAGAAGAAAAAGAGAAGTGGTATGGTCTGAGACAAGAAACGTCGTCGGATTCTTTGGGTTCAGTGATTTTTGGTGGAGTTTCTTCCGGGCTAGAGCCTCTTTTCCGATCGACTCTTTGAAGTAAGTGGCTTTGAAACACGCCTTTTTTTACGATTTTTTCTCGCCATTTTCTTTTTCTTGCTTCCTCCTGTTCTAGTTTCTCTTTCTTGTTTTTCTCTGGAGCTTGGGAAAAAGGGAGGGTCCCTTTTGAGGGGGATGTTTGAAAGGAGGCTGGAAAAAACCCCCTTCTTGGTGGGGGAAAGGACGGGAAAGTAGCATTTAGGGGCGGTTGGGTTGGTGGCGTTTAGTTTTATTTCCCGGATTTCATGATCGGACCACCTTAAGTAGGGTGGTTTATGATTACTTGGGTGGCGGTTCTCCGATTAGGCAAAATGAGATCCCTGGGGATCTTCTGACAAAACGTTTTTTCCTTTGGAGACGTTTTGTATTCTGCCTTGGGAAGGGTGATTCTTCAAGAAGGTAAAAAGGCGTTTCTTAGCCGTCATTCCTTGGGAAAAGAGACTTTTCACTACCCTCTTTGAGGAGGCGCGTGAGGCACCAATCCCGGCCCTTGAGAGGGGTTTTTTGGCGCCATTTTTGTTTATTCGCGATTTTGAAGAGACTGTTTTCCCTGTGTTGATTTTCCTTCTTCGCGTCTTTTCAGAGATTTTATTTCTTAGAAAAGGTCTTTTCTTTTGGGAAAAATAGAGAATGTCATCAGGGAGCGACAACCAGAATATAAGCGTGGGGGTCATGGGAGAAGAATTCAACTCTTCAAAGACTTCGCATTCCATCGCGGGGAATGATTCAGAGGCCATAACGTCTTCCGTTCGTCTCCCCCCTCCCCAGTTGGTGGATCGTGGGGAGTGACGAGAGGGTTTCTCGACCAAATAAATTTATAGTCAAGACCCCGCTATAGGATAGTGGAGTCAGGTTCGTCTTCAGGAGAGAAGTCAACAGTTCTAGGTTTAGTTGGTTTCAGGGTTCAGGGATAGCGGGACAAGGTGGCTGTCGACACTGAACAAAGGGGTCGATGTCGAGTGGGTTGGGTTGATATCGACTAAGACTGGGTCGATATCGAGTGGATGGAAGGAGAATGTTGGTCTGTATCGGGTAGTTGTGCAGAATAAAAATAACGAAATAAAACAAATAAAGGTGCAAAATTTCAAGGTTAGGGATCACCACAACAATAAACATATATGTAACTCATAAATCACATAAAAATGCATGCTTTATATCAAAGAATCGACTTTCGCAAATTCCAACAATTTAGGTAATAGAGGCTCTCGCATAAATACTTAATTATTTCTACCTTTCCTTAATTAGGATTAGTCGGCTCTCGCAAATAAACCCTAATTACTATCCAAATTCATAATAAGATCACTTTCGCTTCAATATCATGAATAAGGAATTTCCTCAACTCTCACAAAGGATTAAGCACATAGGTAGATGATGATAAAGACATACAAATTCATAGATTCATAAATCAAACACAAATATCTATGTTGGGATCACCCCAACCCTAGAAGATGGAATTTAGAAACAAAACATAATAAAAGCAACTAACTTTAAATTAAAACTAAAACTAAAACTTACAACCAGTCAATCGTCTCTTTCCTCGTTCTCTCTCTCCTTCTTCTTTGCGTCCGAAGACGACTTGACTGGAATGATTGAAAAACCAGCCCCTAGGCTTTATTTATAGGGCTCAATCCTAGCTATTCTAAGAGAGCAATCTATCTAAATCTATCTAAAGATATAATTCTAGATAAAAGAAAACTAATCTAAATTGGTAAAATAGATAAATCCTTAAGGTAATTAATTGTTCAACCCATTAGGATAGAAAGTAGATAAAATTGATAAAATATCTTCTACTTCATGTGCAAGAAACTTCCATTCGGATTAGGACTCGAAATCTGTGTCGGGTCGATTTCTGCATGTCACTCGATATCGACCAGTATGGGTTGATATCGACCTTTCTCTTCATGATCTTCCCTCGACGTCGGCTCCTGGGGTGAATTTCGAGTGGGTGTTCACTCGATATCGAGTGGTGGCACTCGATATCGATCACCTTGGTCGATTCCTGGTCATCTTGGTCGATTTCGAGTGCACTGTCAGCTTTCAGCATTCTGCTCCTTTTTGAAACGCACTCTCCCGAGTCCTCGTTCGTCCTATTGACGCATATGAATATGCATTGGAAAGATCCTTTCGAGGGCTACAATTCTCATGAAGACATCAGAACTTGATTCAAAATGATGAATGGTGAAAAGTGGCGTTTTCTCCAGCTGCACCATCCTGTGCTTTTCCTTAGCTTCTCCAATGTCTTCATGACTTTCCTTTAAGCTCCAAAGTGCGTCCGATTTCTGCAAAATTAAACAAAAACTTGTGTAGACCTCCATATATTGCAAATAAACATAAACTACACAAATCTCATACTTTCTCAATATAAAATTATAAAATATAGACAGAAATCGAAGTAAAAGATAGTATAAAACATGGTAGAATGAGCGCACATCAACACCCCATACTTAAGCTTGCTTGTCCCCAAGAAATACTTTTAATGGTCATACAGGGGAAGGATTAAACTCTCAACATCATATATTCATTGTTATATGTCCCTACAATCAATTGCCATCCTCGAAAAGGAACTAATGTCAACAATTCCATGCATGTGAATAAAAGCAACATCATAATCACAAAAGGAGGTTTATGCGCATAAAACAATTTTGTACAACATAGCATTAATAATCAAGAGGACTTTTTCAAGCTTATGGAAGAGTAGATTGGTAAAAGGCTAAAGGTGGGCTAATTTTTGGCCATGTGGTGTTAAATCCGGGGAAATAAACTTTCTTTCCAAACTTTCATTCCACATTCCTTCTTCATCATATTTCTCACCTTTCACTCTTCGCTCAATGCTTCTTTCACTATAATGCTTTTACCTCTCTAACCTTAGTACTGCCTTTTCGCGATTCGCAAACATGGGTGTCATGAATGGCCCCGGATACTTAGTACTTCGGACTCCTCACCTTGTGTCCCATCTCGCCGAACTAACATCTTAACGAGCAGGGTCGATCTACCTTTATCTCCTGAGGTGATCGGATTTTTTTCTCACTCATTATATTTTCAATATTTCAAATTTCTTTCATTCCTGCCAACAACTTCAATAATAATATGCACAAACTCCATATAACAACTCCAAAGATGACATCCATTCTCAACATAGTCCCCGGATAGGGTATAAGGTATAAAATGGGCAATATGTAATGTATTTGGAGCAATAATGATGTAAGGCTCATATCTGGCTTGTGTAATGCAAATTTGCATAGGTAAGGCTAGGGTATGAAATTGAGCACATGTATGGAAATTATAAAGTCCTCCATCATCTTATCATGCATATGTCAAAAGCAACTTCAAATTTTACCTCTCTTTCATGGTTTTTTCTAAAAAATTGCACTTCATTGTGACTTCCCTTAACTATACAATTTCATGTTATGTCTCTAATGAATCTAATTTTGCATCGTCGAGTTCAATATAAGCTTCCATGACACTTATTCAATAATTCAAAATTTTTGATGTGGGTGATTTTTTTCTAGACTTTAGTCTTTTTAGACTTTGGATAATAAACTTTGATAATGAACATGATGAATATAGATAGACTCGATGCATATAGATAGATATATCCAAAGTAACCATGTATGATGCAATTGGAGAAGTATGCATAACCATATAAATTTTTTTAAAATATGCTAAAAAATGATTAAAAATATGCAAGTAAGCTTTTCCCCCACCCCATACTTAAACATGACAGTACATGTCCTCACTGTATAAAAACAGGGGTAAAGGAAGGAACTCGTCGAATAACGTGTTGTAGGGTCAAAATCAGGCTGTAATCGATTGCCATGATTCGATATTGAGTGGAATGACTCGATATCGACTGCAATCAGTCGAATTCTGAGTGTGTAGGTGGTCGAAATCGGGTCAATATCGACCAATGGACTCGATACCGGGTCCATGCAGTCGATATCGACCTGCTTCTCCTCCTTGTTCATTTTTGGTCGAAATCACAGGGGTTGAAATCGAGTAGGTTGACTCGATATGATCCAGTTCCAGTCAAAATTCCTGCTCGATTATGTTTTCCGACCTGTCTAAAAAATCAACAAAAGATACCTTGCACGAAGTAAAAGAGATATAAAAATATAAAGTAAAGAAAAAGGAAAAAAATAGCGAGTGGCCTCCCGTAAGCGCTAGGATTTAAGTCGCTAGCTCGACCTCCTTCCCTTTTAGCCTTAGCCTGGTTCATCTTTGTCCGGAGGTATAGGTGGATCTGATGGTTCCTCCGGTGGTGGGAAGTGTGGAATGTCATTTGGGGGCATTATATGGAGAACCTTAAACTTCCCCGAGTGAACGCTCCATGGCTTCACCCATTCGTCTTCCTGGACTCCTGCTAGCCTGCATAAGGGAAGACATAAAGAAAATTCGCATACCTCATCATCGTATCCCTTCTCCTTCATAGTTTGATTTGGTTGTGCATCTCCACCACAGCAAACCGGTGGAGTGGGAAGATATACTTCCACCTCATCCTGCGGAGCTTTGTGCCACTTTGCGAGGACCCCATACATGAACACGAACATCGGTTGCTCAAAATCTTTGGGGATAGCCTTCAGCTTGTAGGGTAAAAGTGACTTTGAAACACCATTGGCAACGACGTCCGACTTCTTCTTTTCTAGCTCTTCTTCTTCTTGGGGTTCTTCAAATGGTTTTTCAAACATAGATAGCAAAGTTGGAATGGAGATCGCAGAAGGACATACCTGGCTATCGACTGTAGATAGGTCGATATCGACTGAAGATGGGTCGACATTGACTAGGTGTTGGTCGACGTCGACCTCAGGTTTGGATCCTCCTTCTAGCGGGATTGGCGCTTCTAACGGTGATTCTGACGATTCTTGCAGCTTCCTCAATGCGTATACTCCCTCAAGCCATGGCTTCTAATCAACCGTGTATAGCCATCTCAAATATTCCAATTCTTTTGCATATCGTCTCTTTCTTTCCCTTTCGGCCCATGTTTCATAACACTCGGAGGTGTCCTGCATCTTGTACCTAAGCTTAAAAACTCAGACAGAACACAAAAATTAGTAGCAAAGAGCTCGGCACCAAGTTGGTACCGATGAGGCGGATGGTGGTAGGGTATGTGATGGTAAGAAAGAGGGATGGGCTATTCCCAAACTTTAAACACAACTAAACTAGGCGCAATTGATATCTCCCCGGCAACGGCGCCAATTTGTTAATAGGAGGAAATCGAGTTCTTAAATACAAATATATGAAATATAAATGCAAATCGATTCCTAGCCTATGCAAATAATTACAAGACTTCCTCCCGTTGTAGTGGAAGGGTAGTCAGGATCGATCCACGAGGAGGCGTGTCAGTGGGATCCTAGTAGCGTTGGAAAGCTCACGTCTTTAGTCGACCAGAAGCCTCGATCTCGACCTTGGTGCTCGATTTCGACCTTGGCTGTCGATCCTTTTTGCAACCGAAGACCTGCAGAGACAAAAACAAGCAGTCGATATCGACTAGGAGAGGTCGATATCGATGTCAGTCAGCGAAATCGACTGACTCAGAAGACTGCCAGTCGACACAGTATGGTCGATATTGAGGTTGGGGTGTCGATATCAATCTCAGTAACTTGTGCAGGATGGTCGTCGTCGACTCAAAAAACCGTCGACGAAACTCAGTGGTCAATATCGACGTCTTGGGTCGATATCGATGTCTTCTCCTGCAAAGTTGTTAGCTTTTTGTCGGCAAAGAAAGGCCGAAGACTTAAGGATGAATGAGGAGCGATTAACAGAATAAAGACAGTGGTTTTTATGAGAATAAACTATATAAAGGCGACTCCTGGGATTAGGGTTTACCACAACGTTAACCAATGCATGCGATAAGGCAAATAAGGCGGACAATTGCGCTATTTCACCCGAGGGACGAGCTTTCGCTGTCCACCAACTCTTAGGATCACTCTTGCAAATAAACCTAATTGTCTCTACCATATTTATGTTTATAACTCAAGTTGTTAGCATGAATCCCTTTTCTTTCGATTAGGACTAAACATAGAATCGTAGGAGATGATATAGACACAACGATATCAACATCTAACACTTACCTCAGGCACGCACGGCTAACGTCGGGCTCACCCCGACCCTAGAAGCTTTGGGAGACTACTCGCACCTCATCATGGAACTCATCATTGATTGAAAGGAAAATTGCATTAATAACTTCCGAAACTTTGCAACTCAACGTTGGCTCTCGCAAACGCCAAACCCTAAAGCTTCTTCCTAACTCTATTGAATGTAATTAACTGTGTATTCTTGGATTCTAAAATTGGATGATTGAATGCCAGCCCCCTAGGGCTTTATTTATAGGCTACTAATCCTTGCTATCCAAGGATAGTATCTTCTATCTAAACTATAGACTCTATTCAAACAAATAGGATAGATCTTTTATTTTGATAAAACTCTAAACAACTTGATAAATCTCTAAGGTAAAAAAGGTAAATAGTCTCAACTGTATTCTATCTAAATTTACAAGATAATCCGTGCTCATTGAAGATAGAATTGCCAATATGCGTCTCGAAAAGTGTGTCCAGCCCGTGTCGAAGTATGGTCGATATCGACCAGGAAGGTCGATTTCGATCTCTCTGTTTATGCTCGACGAGCTCAGCTTCACACGATTCCTGGGTTGTGGTCGATATCAATGATAGGAGATCGATATCGAGTGCTTTTGTTCTGTGGTGTTGTTGTCTGTCTCGACACTCAGTTCTGTGTCGATGTTTTGTAGTCGATATCGATGTTAGGTGGTCGATATCGACCTCTTCTCTGCTTTCCTTGGCTTCTTCGTTTTGACTTCGATTTCGCTCGAATTCCTACATAATTAGATCAAAACTTGTGTAGACTCTATTTCTTGCACGTTAGCTCATTCTTACACAAGTTTATATTATTTTGAACCTTTTCTTTGGAAACCGAATGAAATAAGAAGTCAAAAGATGCAATAAAAAGAGGTACAAATATGTACATCATGAAGAAAGGGAAAAAAGCGACGTTGTTGAAGAAGAAGGGCAATGCCTCTTTGGCTGGGTCCTTTAAGCGACCTTTTTCAACTAAAGACCCCACATATTATCATACATATGAATATGAGGATAATCAACGCGAACGGGGAAAATCCACTCGTGACAAGAAAAAACAAAAAGACCTTCGCGTGTCACGGGGAGATTTCTCTATGCCCCCTTATAATGTCGAGGAGTTCGCGAGTAACAGTTTCTTTGAAGGTTTTGTCCCTTCTGATCCTCCTCCGATTCCTCTTATTATTGAGGAAAGGATGGCTCCTACTTCGTCAGAGACCAGGGGGGAGGTGTCCATTTTAGAGCCTATGCACTTGCAGCTTGCGGCTCGTGCTTTTGCCTGGCCCGCAGGGGGTGGAATTGGTATTGCCTTCCTCGAGCGGTGGTTGCTTGAACATATATTCCAATCATTTGGTGGTCCATCTAGAAAGTTTACTTCAAGGGTTCCACCTCCCTTTGCCTAGGCTTCACGCGAAGTTTTTGGCGAAAATTCGAGTATGCCCGACTCAGTTTTCTTTCACCGTATGGATGTTTTTAGCTATTTATACTATGCGGTGTGTGGATTTAAAGCAGGAGATGTCGTTAGATCATCTGTTCATGTTTTTTACTCTTAGGCATGGGAAAGATGGGTTAGTGTCTGCGTCTCTTAGTGGTGACATGGTAGTGAGACTGTCCAGTAGTCCTGGGTGGAGGAAAAATGGTTTTTAGTTCGCGATCTCTCTAGGACTATTTTAAATTTCAAAATTAGTCCGGGCAATTATCAGGCCCCCTCCAAGAACAGGACCGCAGTAACTGATCAGTGGAAGGCAACATTTAGATGTGAAAAGAACATGGGTAAACGTAGTTATAAGGAGTTTATAACTTCTGCTCGTTTAGAAATGGAAAGACTTAGCCTTCCTCATCCTCGGGGTGGGTACTCGGTCTTCTCTTTAATTCGTGACATGTTATAACTCTCGTTCCTTTCTTTTCACACAGTGATAAATATCCTTTACCCTGATTCACACTTGTTTGTGACATGCTTTTTTGGTAGGTATGTTGGACTTGACCAAACTTTCTGTGGGAGCTTTGAAGGGGAAGAAGACCCTGAGAACACTATCTGCTGCTGCTTCATCAGTGGCTCGCGATCGTCCTTTGTCTTTAGTTCCCGTTGAGAATCGCCCTGCGGAGAATGTTGCGAGCACCTTGCCTGTTCTTAATTTAGACTAGAGTCCATCCAGAGATGATGAGCCTCTTGTCCGAATGACAGGTAAGAAAAGGAAGACAAGGGAAAAAGGTTCAGGCATGCCTTCATCAGAGGAGCCTCTCACTCAATCCAGAATAGCTATATCAGGTTATCGGCAACCCGGTTTTACAGCAATCGATTATCGGAAACTTGCTCTTCCCGCGGGAAGTGTCTTTACCTCTTTTTGAAGCTGAGATATGCGGTCACTGTACTCTCTCAGGCGTCTCATCACCTCTTCACATTGGAGATTATACTAATCATCAAACAATAAAACATGTAAAAAAGGGAGAAAGTTCGAAGAGAATAAAAGTTTCATAATCAAAACAAAAGAGCAATTTAAACCTACCCAACCAACAACTTTCTGCCCCTGGTCGGCCAGATCTTCGTTCGCAAGGGCACGATAATTGAGGCGTTCATGAAAGGTATTGACGGTGGGGTCGTTCAAAGTGTGAACCGGTTTTCCCATCTTGGCAACTCTGTTACAATGTTCACGCCCAGTTACGATGCTAGCGACATGGTTCTTGTGGACCCGTCGCGAGGTTGGGCCCCTTCTTCTCCCACACTGTTATCTGAAACAAATATGGTTGGTGACCCTGATGATCAAACTCGTGATCCCGCTGCTGGTTCTTAAAGAACATTTGTGCTTGTAGCTTTTGAAAACTGGATTGTTGATTTTGTTTAAGTACTGTGACATGATGGTTTCTGAACAATTTCACCCGCGATCCTTGTATTCACCGATTTGTCACGGTTTATGGTTTCCTGTGGATGCATGGTTCTTGCTTTTGTTTCAACTGGTTTCTGGTTTGCTTGGGTTTTTTTCTGGCCCGATGTTTCTTGTTTTTGTGTTTGCAACACCCTTTACCAATCTCCTGTTGTTGAGCGCTTTTATGAAAATAATGCGTGAAACAACATAAAATTAAAAAGGGTTCATTGTGTTTTGAAAATTGATTCTAAAATGAAAATACTTTATTTATTTATTGATAACTTTTGACCCGCGTGGGTCAAGTATGTTACAATGATTTTCTAAGTACTTTTTAGATTTGTGAGCTATTTCCCATGTCTTCGTAGCAGATGAGATCATAAGAAACATCTCCGTTCTGCTCTGGTCCAGGCTCTTGTATGGTTACTTGGAAATGCGCCTCTCCTTCAAATTCGAATGTAAGGCATGCTCCAATTATGAGATTATTGATTCTTATGAAATCTCTCCACCCTTCCGAAAGGGAATACCAGTTTCCTTCATCTCTTTCTACTAGGACCATGAAGTGTTGGTTTGAGGGGGAGCGTAAGAATACATGATTTAGAACTTCCTCTTCTAGTTCTATATATATATATATATATATATATATATATATATATATATATATATATATATAGGAGGGGGAGTCTGACCATGTGAATTTGGAGGAGGATCATTCTGATGAACTTGGGATTAGGGTATGTTATGATGCTTGGGATGAATCTAGGAGGGGAAATACTCTGAGAGAGTGCATCGAAACTTGGCATTGTATGAGAATGTTTTGCTTAAATCTTTGTAGATGAAGGGCAAGTTTATTTATATGAATTCATTGTTAGAACGAGGGAAACAATGTACATACTTTTGGATTAGTGGCAGGACGCGTGTTGATTGAACCTTGCTCCTGAACTTTTGATCTAATCCTTGTTTGCAGATAAGTTTGAAGTTAAATCGCGTTCTGTGATAATCCTTCTACAAGGATAAAGATAAAGACGATGGCTATCGTTTGTAACGATTGTTTTGAAATTTTTAGTTTTTATAAATAGCGTTTTCTTAGTCTTGAAAATTTCCGGGTGTCTTTCTATTGATGATGTCAAATAGCTCATTGACTGGACCGAGGACCGACTTTCCTATGCTTGGGGGTTTTATAGTGGATATCATTGTGGAAAGCTATCTTCATCGGCTTGTATGTTTTGTAAATTATTTATTTTTCGAAGAATCTATGAATTCTTAATTGACGAATTCTATTCTTTTTCAGCCTCTTCCATATGGGTATGTAACTTATGGTAATGATGTTCTGGAGCAAATGATATTGTGTTCGCGAGATGATGATAGGTCTTGGGTGAAGGTTAAAAAATTGAGCACTGATCGTTATTTGTTTACTGAAGGGTGGTCAGAGTTCGTTACTGTGAGTGGAATTCGAGTTGGTATGCGTTTAATTTTTTATTATGATGGGAACTCTCTGTTTGATGTTATCGCGATCCACCCAGAACCTGATCAGAACGGTGATGTGGGGTTCGTTGTTCGAAGCTGAACATGGAGGTGTCATTTATGTTGGGTTTTTATTATTCATAATAATACTTGAATGTTTTGATATGAATTATCAATGATGTTATAAAGTTTATGTTTTCATCATTAGAAAATGGTCGTCCATTATTTTAAATAATGGGTACTGTCTTCGGTATGTGAGTGGATAGGGGTAACACATAGTGATTTTAACAGTGTTTGCAGGTATTGCATACTTTTTTGATATGTGTGAAGATAAGGATAAGGCTTGCGAGTTGCCTCTATTATTTTGTCCACATGTCTGCTATGCAAGAGGTTTCGAGGATTCGATTTTGGTTTGTCATGCCTATCACTTCATACATTGATATGTGTAATCTGATCTTTTGTTTGTGTATAAAAGAAATAGTAATAAGACTAACGTCAATCTGAGATGAAAAATGAGTTCTTCAAATTTATCCCCGCGTGACTTTTATAGATCTATTCATACCGAAGAGTAACTATGTGTTATGGTAGGGTGTAATCGTTTTTGGCCCTTCTCTCCATCAGAACAACAGGGTCGTTATACTCATTACTAAACTTGTTGAAGAGATGAAATAGAACCAAGGTATATCTTTTTGATCAGAGGTTGAATCCTTCTTGACCCCATAAGGATATTGAATAGAAGGCCAAATGACCTTTTATATATTTTTCCGGTCGTTATTCTAGGGACTATTGCAAGTAACGTAGGCTTAGCCGTTCTCGAACCGTCAATGATTGGCGAGCCGATTTGGATTTGCGAACTATTCTCGATTCTTCGTTGGCAGAATGGAAAGAGTTAGGGGAAGAAGGGCCTACTGGAAATGAATGGGAAGAGCTTATACGAAAACTTTCCAAGGCCCACCTCACGGTATCCAAGTCCCAACCCGTAGAGGGGGGGTAAGTAATTTTTAACAAAGCTTTAGTCTTGTTGATTTCTAGGTGTAGTGCTTTTCATCTGAAAAAGATTTTTTAGTGATGCTAATGTTTGAGCACCATAACTTGTTTTGTTAGGACTCATATTTATCTTTAGAGTTCGAAATCCAATACCGATATTTTAGCAACAAATCCAATAAATCTAAGTGTAGTGATTGGTGTATTGATCTTTTTTGGAAAGGGGGTGTGTGCGAGGCAACGGGTTTGCAGAGTTGATCATTCGGACCTTTCAATTCGATCTGTTCCGCCCAAAATGGGAATGTGCTAGGGTTATGGTACGATCCTTCCGTCACCACAGAACGAAGGGGGTGATCTCGTAGTTCTTGGTTCTTTTGTTTATGTCAAAGCGCCTTCAGTTGCTGCAATGATAAGACTAATATATGATCTTTCCAAACAAGCACAGGCTTATCGACAAATGTCTCTTCTCTTAAGAAGACCGCCGGGTTTCACCCCTAACCACAACTCATCCGCTGATTCTTCAACATCAGTCGGTTTTGTAAAATGTTGTTTTCTTCGTTCGTGGATTGGATCTTCTCAAAGAACAAGGACTCAAGACACACCCGTCGAGCAGGGACGAAAGTCGGCCTTAGTGATATTGTTTGATTTAATGATTTTTTGAATTTGTAGGCACTTTCAAAGTTCTTTGGCCCTATGTATAATGACGCTGTGATAGGAGAGGTTCTGTTGACATCTCCCATAGGTCGTTTGTTTACTGTGAAGGTGTTGAAAGATAGTAATGATCAGTTTTGGCTAACTGATGGGTGGGGTGAATTTGCAAGTGATGGTGGTCTTCGTGCTAGAGGATCTCTTGTGATTTTCAAATTTGAAGGGGGGCGTTCTTTTAACACCATAGTGCTTGAGCCTAAAGATGACCCTTAAACTTGTTTATTTTGGGGGTTTTGTAGAGGTGTTGTCATCGTCATTTGGCTTTATGTGTGTTTTTTTGCAATATCTTAGTTGTCTTTGTTTTGAGATATGGTATCATGTAATCTTTCACGTTATGAGATGCTGGTTTGAATAATTAGTTTTGATGGAAATCATCTGCGTATGAAGAGCTATAGAGGTTTGAACAAGAATAAATGCAATCTTCAGCGTTTGAGACGCGATAGAGATTGAATCGTAGATATTGATGGTAATCTCCAACGTACGTTGAGCTGTAGAGATTATCCAAGAATAAATTCAATCTCCAGTGTTTCACACGTGATAGAGATTGGATCGTAAATTTTGATGGTAAGCTCCAGCGTACGAAGAGCTGTAGAGATTAACCAAGAATAAATGCAATCTCCAGCGTTTGACACGCGATAGAGATTGAATCGTAAATTTTTATGGTAATCACCAGCGTACGAAGAGCTGTAGAGATTAACCAAAGAATAAATGCAATCTCCAGCGGTTGACACGCGATAGAGATTGAATCGTAAATTTTGATGGTAATCTCTAGCGTACATAGAGCTGTAGAGATTAACCAAGAATAAATGCAATCTCCAGCAGTTGACACGCGATAGAGATTGAATCATAAATTTTGATGGTAATCTCCAGCGTACGAAGAGTTGTAGAGATTAACCAAAGAATAAATGCAATCTCCAGCGTTTGACACGCGATAGAGATTGAATCGTAAATTTCGATGGTAATCTCCAGCGTACGAAGAGCTATAGAGATTAACCAAGAATACATGCAATCTCCAGCGGTTGACACGCGATAGAGATTGTATCGTAAATTCTGATGGTAATCTCCAGCGTACGAAGAGCTGTAGAGATTAACTAAGAATAAATGCAATCTCCAGCGTTTGACACACGATAGAGATTGAATCATAAATTTTGATGGTAATCTCCAGCGTACGAAGAGCTGTAGAGATTAACCAAAGAATAAATGCAATCTCTAGAGTTTGACACACGATAGAGATTGAATCGTAAATTTCGATGGTAATCTCCAGCGTACGAAGAGCCGTAGAGATTAACCGAGAATGAATGCAATCTCTAGCGATTGACACGTGATGGAGATTGAGTCATAAATTTCAATGGTAATATCCAGCGTACGAAGAGTCGTAGAGATTCACCAAAGAATAAATGCAATCTCCAGCGTTTGACACGCGATAGAGATTGAATCGTAAATGTCGATGGTAATCTCCAGCGTACGACGAGTTGTAGAGATTAACTAAGAATGAATGCAGTCTCCAGCGGTTGACACAAAAATTTCGATGGTAATCTCCAGCGTACAAAGAGCTGTAGAGATTAACCAAGAATGAATGCAATCTCCAGCAGTTGACATGCGATAGAGATTGAATCGTAAATTTTGATGGTAATCTCCAGCGTATGAAGAGCTGTAGAGATTAACCAAGAATAAATGCAATCTCCAGTGGTTGACACGTGATAGAGATTGAATCGTAAATTTTGATGGTAATCTCCAGCGTACGAAGAGTTGTAGAGATTAACCAAGAATGAATGCAATCTCTAGCGGTTGACACGCGATAGAGAACGAATCGTAAATTTTGATGGTAATCTCCAGCGTACGAAGAGCTATAGAGATTAACCAAAGAATAAATGCAATCTTTAGCGTTTGACAAGCGATAGAGATTGAATCGCAAATTTCGATGTTAATCTCCAGCGTACTAAGAGCTGTAGAGAATAACCAAGAATGAATGCAATCTCCGGCGGTTGACACGCGGTAGAGATTGAATCGTAAATTTTGATGGTAATCTCCAGTGTACGAAGAGCTGTAGAGATTAACCAAAGAATAAATGAAATCTCCAGCGTTTAACACGCGATAGAGATTGAATTGTAAATTTCGATGGTAATCTCTAGCGTACGAAGAGCCATAGAGATTAACCAAGAATGAATGCAATCTCCGGCGGTTGACACGCGGTAGAGATTGAATCGTAAATTTTAATGGTAATCTCCAGCGTACGAAGAGCTATAGAGATTAACCAAAGAATAAATGCAATCTCCAGCGTTTGACACGCGATAGAGATTGAATCGTAAATTTCGATGGTAATCTCCAGCGTACGAAGAGCTGTAGAGATTAACCAAGAATGAATGCAATCTCCATCAGTTGACACGCGATAGAGATTGAATCGTAAATTTTGATGGTAATCTCGAGCGTACGAAGAGCTGTAGAGATTAACCAAGAATGAATGCAATCTCCAGTAGTTGACACGCGATAGAGATTGAATCGTAATTTTTGATGGTAATCTCTAGCTTATGAAGAGCTGTAGATATTAACCAAGAATAAATGCAATCTCCAGCGGTTGACACGCGATAGAGAATGAATCGTAAATTTTGATGGCAATCTCCAGCGTACGAAGAGCTGTAGAGATTAACCAAGAATAAATGCAATCTCCAGCGGTTGACACGTGATAGAGATTGAATCGTAAATTTTGATGGTAATCTCCAGCGTACGAAGAGCTGAAGAGATTAACCAAAGAATAAATGCAATCTCCAGCGTTTGACATGTGATAGAGATTGAATCGTAAATTTCGATGGTAATCTCCTGCGTACGAAGAGCTGTAGAGATTAACCAAGAATGAATTCAATTTCCAGCCTTTGACAAGCGATAGAGATTGAATCGTGAATTCTAATTGTAATCTCCAGCGTACGAAGAGTTCTAGAGATTAACCAAGAATAAATGCAATCTCCAGCATTTGAAACGCGATAGAGATTGAATCGGCAATTTTTATGGTAATCTCCAGCGTACTAAGAGCTGTAGAGATTAACCAAATAATAAATGCAATCTCCAGCATTTAACACGCGATAGAGATTGAATCGTAAATTTCGATGGTAATCTCCAGCGTACGAAGAGCTGTAGAGATTACCCAAAGAATAAATGAAATCTCCAGCGTTTAACACGCGATAGAGATTGAATCTTAAATTTCGATGGTAATCTCTAGCATACGAAGAGCCATAGAGATTAACCAAGAATGAATGCAATCTCCGACGGTTGACACGCGGTAGAGATTGAATCGTAAATTTTAATGGTAATCTCCAGTGTACGAAGAGCTATAGAGATTAACCAAAGAATAAATGCAATCTCCAGCGTTTGACACGCGATAGAGATTGAATCGTAAATTTCGATGGTAATCTCCAGCATACGAAGAGCTGTAGAGATTAACCAATAATGAATGCAATCTCCATCAGTTGACACGCGATGGAGATTGAATCATAAATTTTGATGGTAATCTCGAGCGTACGAAGAGCTGTAGAGATTAACCAAGAATGAATGCAATATCCAGCAGTTGACACGCGATAGAGATTGAATCGTAATTTTTGATGGTAATCTCCAACTTATGAAGAGCTGTAGATATTAACCAAGAATAAATGCAATCTCTAGCGGTTGACACGCGATAGAGAATGAATCGTAAATTTTGATGGCAATCTCCAGCGTACAAAGAGCTGTAGAGATTAACCAAGAATAAATGCAATCTCCAGCAGTTGACACGTGATAGAGATTGAATCGTAAATTTTGATGGTAATCTCCAGCGTACAAAGAGCTGTAGAGATTAACCAAAGAATAAATGCAATCTCTAGCGTTTGACATGTGATAGAGATTGAATCGTAAATTTCGATGGTAATCTCCTGCGTACGAAGAGCTGTAGAGATTAACCAAGAATGAATTCAATTTCCAGCCTTTGACAAGCGATAGAGATTGAATCGTAAATTCTAATGGTAATCTCCAGCGTACGAAGAGTTCTAGAGATTAACCAAGAATAAATGCAATCTCCAGCGTTTGACACGCGATAGAGATTGAATCGGCAATTTTTATGGTAATCTCCAGCGTACTAAGAGTTGTAGAGATTAACCAAAGAATAAATGCAATCTCCAGCATTTAACACGCGATAGAGATTGAATCGTAAATTTCGATGGTAATCTCCAGCGTACGAAGAGCCGTAAAGATTAACCAAGAATGAGTGCAATCTCCAGCGGTTGACCCGCGGTAAAGATTGAATCGTAAATTTTGATTATAATCTCCAGCGTATGAAGAGCTGTAGAGATTAACCAAAAAATAAATGCAATCTCCAGCGTTTGACACGCGTTAGAGATTGAATCGTAAATTTCGATGGTAATCTCTAGCGTACGAAGAGCTGTTGAGATTAACCAAGAATGAATGCAATCTCTAATGGTTGACACGCGATAGAGATTGAATTGTAAATTTTGATGATAATCTCCAGCGTACGAAGAGCTGTAGAGATTAAACAAGAATAAATGCAAACCAAAAACAATTGCTTAAATTTGGATAATTTATTTCTTTGGCAACGGGATTTTGTAGGATACAATTTCATAGAAACCATTACATGGGGAACCATCGAGTGCAGACGTATCCAACTGATCTTCCGTGTCGTATCCTTTGGAATCACACATACTTACTTCAAAGTGGGCATTCTCCTTATGGACGAAGGTTATAGTGGATCTTAAACGAAGATCGTGAGTTTCTACGAAATCTTTCCATCCTTCAGCAACCCATAAAGAGTGGTAATGGCCTTTAGCAAGGCTAACTCTGAAGTTTTTCACTGTGCGAGAGGATAGTGAAATTTCATCAGGGACTTGAGATCCAAAATACTCTTCAAAACCATATGGTAGCATCATGCGGAGAACTTGTTCCTCAAAATCTAGATGGAGGGGAAAAGTGTAAGAGTTTTCTTGACGATTTGGGTTTTCCATGGCTGATTGTTTTAGTTTTTTGTGAGTGGTAAAATGTAAAGGACGAGTGGGTTTTTATAGGGCAATGGGGAATACTATGTGGTTATATTTTTAGCGGGAACCGGATTTTTAAATTATGTCCTCGAATTTAGTGGATTTTGCCCGTGATTATAGGTAACTGTAGCTCTCTTTAATGCTGGTCTATAGTGATCTCAGCAGATTCTCTCCACGTGTAAGGTATGCAGGGTGTCTTGGAAAAAACCTTTGTCTTCGAACGGTCTTTTCTTCATCAGTAAGAAGAAGAAGTTTGACCTGGTTTTATTTTATTCGATCTTTCAGTGTATATAAATGCTAATAGGTGTTTGGAAGTTTGGCTCGTCTTTCGCCTGTCTTCGTTTGTCTCCTCTGTCTTTAGAAAAATAGAAAATGTCTTGTTCTCATTCAGGTCCATGAGATTTTATAAGATTTATAGACACTGTTGAGAAACTGCACTTCTTGGTATTGTCTTTTCGGTGCATGATCTCTCGTTATGTTGTGCCCATGTTTGTTTTTATCTCATGCTTAACCAAATTATTTATGTTTTTATTACAACCTTTGCCCAACTGTTTTGGGGAAATTTATGGGAAGTTGATATCAGACCATGTCTGTTTGACATCCCCTAATGGAAAAAGTATGCAGGTGAGGATTTCGAAAGACGGCAATGACAAGACATGGCTAAAAGAGGGTTGGAATGCCTTTGTGGTGGAAAGTGGCATTTGCGCTGGTGCTTCATGGGCTCTGTTTAGGTATGTGGAGGATCATTGCTTCAATGTTTTGGTGTTGGAAGAGGAAATAGAAGAGGAAGAGGAAGAAGAAGAAAAAGAAGAGGACGAGGATACGAAAGACTGATTTTTAGTTAGAAGTGTTTGCTCTTGTTTGCGAAAAAGTCTTATCGTGTCTTCGCTGGTGTATGTGACAATGGTCTGAGTCCGATTTATTTGTCGCTGGTTAGTTTGTATGCCTTTTTTGTTTTTTGTTTTTCTTGTCCATGTTTCATGACGTTTAGTACTAAATATGCGCGTAATCGCATAATTTGACTATGAAAAAATGTCGACAATTTTGTGTTGATGTTTGTTCACTCTTATATTAAATCAAAGGAATGCATGTGCCAAAAGTGTACGTGATTGCTAAATTTATTCTCCGTAGAGGGTTGTTTGCACATCCGTGCCGAAAGTGCACGCGATTACTAAATTTATTCTCCGTAGAGGCTTGTTTGCACATCCGTGCCAAAAGTGCAGGCGATTGCTAAATTTATTCTCCGTAGAGGTTTGTTTTCACATCCGTGCCAAAAGTGCACGTGATTGCTAAATTTATTCTTCATAGAGGCTTGTTTGCATATCCGTGCCAAAAGTGCACGCGATTGCTAAATTTATTCTCCGTAGAGGCTTGTTTGCATATCCGTGCCAAAAGTGCACGCGATTGCTAAATTTATTCTCCGTAGAGGCTTGTTTGCACATCTGTGCCAAAAGTGCACGTGATTGCTAAATTTATTCTCCGTAGAGGCTTGTTTGCATATCTGTGCCAAAAGTGCTCTTTTTGACTAAGTCCACATTGGACAACCAAGTTGGGTCATTTATTTCACGAACGAATTCTGCTTGTAAAAGTTTTTCCACCTCTTGTTTGGCTACTTCAGGTTTCTCCGTGGCCATTTTCCTCTTTCTCTCACACACGGGTTTGGTGTCGTGAGTGAGTCTAATGGAATGTTCAAATATTTCACGTGGAAGGCCTTTAAGGTCTTCGGGATACCAAGCGAAGACGTCCCTTGAATTTTTCAGAATATCCTTGACGCGATTCAGAGCGGGGGCTTCCAGGCTATGCCCATGATAAAGGGCCTTTGTGCTATTGGCAAAAGGGAAAAAAGCCACTTTTTCTTCAACGATTTTATCGATGATCTTCACTGGCCGAACTTCTAACTCAGCTTCGGTGGGGTGAGATGTAGCCTCTAGGTCGTTATTTTCGATCACCTCTGATTTTAAAGATCCCGGACCTGGTCCATCAATATCAAGTACTCTGTTTTGATTTTTCTTAAGGGATGCGAGGTAACAAAACCTACTTTCTGATTGTTCCCCGTGAACTTCTCCAACCTTTCCGTTTGCACATGGGAATTTGATACCAAAATGGTAGATGGAACAAGCTATTTGAAACTTGAAAAGGCTTACACGGCCCATGATGGCGTTATAGATGGATGGCAGACGAACCACTATGAACTCTATCATGTGAGACCTCCTTCCTGGAGGAGTTCCCAAAGTCAATGCGAGTTTGATGGTCCCAGCCACCTCAACTTCGTCTCCTGAAAAGGAGATAAGCTTCCCAGAGTAACATCGTAAAGCACTTTCTGCAATCCCCAACTGCTCGAACACATTCCAGTATAGGACATCCACCAAAGAGCCTGTGTCGATCAGGACGTGTTTGACCGTCTTGGTACCCAATGGAACATGAATAAACACAGGATCTGAGTGGGGCATCTTGAGATCGCGGGCGTCAGAAAAAATAGAAATTCAAAATGGCGTGTTTCGTGGAAGCCTACTTAACACTGGATTTGGACGGAGGCTGCCTGGCCTCTCTTTCATAATTTTTTCTTTCTTGATTACTCGTTCTTGATGTGAATGGTCCTCCCGCAATGGTATCAATGCATCCGTCGGGAAGAGGTGGATTTTGATCATTGCGATGAGAGATTACAGATTTGTTTGAGGATGACCTTGCTTCCAGAACGCGGGGAATATCCCTGGGTGGGGGTTTGTAACTGCCACCTCTATTCCCGTTTCTACCTCCACAACCTCGTAGGTAACCGCCTCTTCCCCTTCCCCCTTGACCATATGGTGGGTTATTTTGTTAGGGAGGAAGGATGGGCCGGTTTTGATTTTGATTCGCAGGTGGGGCGTAAATTTGCAAAGGCACTATTTGTTGTGGGGGAGGGGGAGGTGGAACACCATAAACGGGAGGTCGTATCATAGATGGGTGCGCCATCATCGCATTGCTCGGAGCAAAGGTGGGTAAATTTGGGTTGGTCAATTGGTTGTATTGTACTTGGTGCTGATGTTGATGAGAGATAATTGGAATCGACCAACGAGGGTTGTAGTGTTGTTGGGCATCTCGACCTCCTTTGTTATGGAATTTATTGTTGGGTTTGTGGAAATAGGAAGGCTTATTTTCATTGGACTTCGAACTTGATCTTGTGGCCTCCAAGGCGTGAATCTGCAGGGTGACCAAGTCGCGTAACTTATCATAGTTACAAGGCTCTTTTTTGAATAATTATGTTTTGAAGTCGCTTTCAGCCAGGTTGCCCATCAGGATGGTGCTTGCCGATTCTTGATTGAATTTCGGGATCTGTACGACCATGGTAGTGAATCTGCTGAAGAAACTACCCAATGACTCGGACGCCTCTTGTTTGATGGAGTTTAAGTCTAACATGGTGCGCTTTCGTGTGCAAGCACTGCCAAAATGAGCAACAAAAATGCTTGATAACTGGGCAAAGTCGCTTATGGATGACCGAGGTAGATTGGTGAACCAAGTTAATGCGACTCCGCTCAAGGTAGAGGGGAAAGATCGATACAACATGGCGTCATTGTTCTCATTCATGCCCATGGCTGTGGTGAACTGGTTCATGTGATCGTTTGGATCAGAGTTCCCGGTGTACTTCGTGATAGACACATCTCTCCATCTTTTGGGTACTGGTGTTTCGCGTATGGCTTTGCAAAATGCAGACGGAAAAGGGGGCTCATTTTTAGGAGTCGGGCTAGGGGCTCCTGATGAATTGGATCTTCAAGAGATATCCACAGCGGAATCCTCACAGGCCTTTTTACCAATATTGTCTTCTTCGCGTTCGGGATTCGCATCTCGAGTATTATTGATGGGGCCTGGGAATAAGTTGATCGGAGCGCGAACAGGGGCCGATTGTTGGTAGTACCCGTAGGGGTCATATTGGGGAGGAATCATATTCGCGGGTTGTCCGTAGAAGGAGTTCGGAGGGCAACCACCCGCGAAATAGGTGTATGGAGGGTAACCTCCCCAGGTCACGTGCTGTCCGAAAGGAGGAATCGGGGCGTTGTTCCAGAGTGGTTGTGGAGGAAGGTCATCGCCTTCTAGGACGCGATTCTCTTCATCAGGGGGATTATTCAGATCCAGCTCGTTGTTCCATCCCTCATCGTGGTGTTGTTCTCCAAATTCTTCTCCAAAGAGAGTGAAATTCATTTTTTTCCTGCAGTGTTTAGGGAAAAAGATCTGCAGTTAGCTTTTTGGAAGGAGAAAGCAGATTTCTAATAAGGAAAGAAAGACAAAGTTTATGAAAACGAAAAAAGAAGCAAGATAAAAAAATTCTCGGGGAACCCCTCGTCGTGAAAGGTTCCCACAGACGGCGCCAATGAAGCTGTTCTAGAATTTCACCTATACTTATTACCTCAAGGTGACGACGAAAGTTTTTTAATACCTGTAGTGTTACAAAACAATATTTGACTTCGCGATCAAATGGTTCTTTGTTATTGAGTGCGGCCTTGTGAACGTCCAAGTCTCGCGATCAAATGTATTTACTGTTCAATCGTCGTCTTTAGAGGAAGTTTGATTTGCTGACGTGTTGTTCTTAGAAAGGCTTCTTCTCCGATTCAAGGATCTAAAGAGCTCGGACCTAAGGGTTTTACGTCAAAGGAAGTTGTAGAGCTCCTTTTTTATCTCTTCTTTCGGATCCCTTTTTTGGTGGTTCCCGGGGGTATTTATAGTGTTGTTCAAGTGAGCAGCTGGCTGGTGACCTCGTGGTTCTTGTAGGGGACACGTGTAGCTCATGCCCTCACGCCAGCAGTGTTGGGTATTTACACGTGGCGGTACTAGCGGAGAGGTGCTTCACCAGCGAGCTGCTTGCTCTCTAGGGGAGCTTCAGTCGATTCGGAGTTTCTACTCGCGATCCCAATCTCGAGGGGAAATATTGTTATTTAGACCTGAGCCTTTGTTATGTTAATTGGGAAGACTCTGATCACGATGATTTGACCCTAAGTGGGCGCATGACTTTTGCGTTGGACAACCCATTTATGACGTCATATCACTATTAACAAAAGTGGTCATTTTTCATGGCATCGTCATGAAGAATTAATATCTAATCCCCTCTATTTTTTTTTTGCTTGAAATCTAATCCCCTCTATTAGGCTTGAGCTAATCTGTACTTATTTTTTTTTACAAATGAGAAGGATTTGTGGTGCAATTTAGTAAAATTTATCATATTAATAACTATTTCGAGATCTTGTCAATAGTCTTTATGTTTGTAATTTAAGAGCATTTAAATGAGAGATGAGAAGTGGTTATTTATTGTGCACGAAAAGATAATGTGGATCATTAGTAACCTTTGGTCTAACCTCATTAACTGTATTATGGAGTATTAAAAGTGATGTTATCGATAAGATGTCAAAATGGACGAAATTAAGATAAAATAAACTAAGTCTTTTTCAATTTTAGAAAATGTTTACCACTTCTTTAGTGTTCCTCGTTAAATATATATATATAGGCAAGAGTTCCAATGAAACAAAGAATACAATGAAACAGTGAAACGAATGAATATTGTGTTATATTAATATGAATATGGCATTATGTGGATATGAATATGTGAATATTGTGGTATGTGAATATGAATATGGTGTTATTCACTTTATATTATTTGAATATAAATAATAACATATTCATATACCCATATTTAAATCATATTCATATTCACACAACATAATATTCATATTTATATATTCATATAACATAATATTCATATGAATATGACCCAATATTCATTCGTTTCACCGTTACACCGTATTATCCGTTTCATTAGAACCTTTCCCTATATATATATATATTATAGATATATAGGGAAGGGTTCTAGTGAAACGAATAATACGGTGTAACGGTGAAACGAATGAATATTACGTCATATTCATATGAATATTATTTTATTTTATATGAATATGAAAATATGAAAATTATGTTGTGTGATTATGAATATGATGTAAATATGGGTATATGAATATGATATTATTTATATTCAAATAACATAAAATGAATAACACCATATTCATATTGATACACTATAATATTCACATATTCATATTCATATTCACATTATGTGATATTCATATGAATATGACATAATATTCATTCGTTTCACCGTTACACCGTATTATTCGTTTCACTAGAACTCTTACCTATATATATATATTACAGATCGAAACTAGAGTAAATGAAAAAATTCTAAACATTTGAGTAGGAGATCCACTAGATTTGTCAATCCAACGTGGTCGTTTATTCAATTCAATTGGAACCAATGCCCCGAAGATCCACTCTGTCAATTCAAAACTAATATACTCTTCTAATCGCCTAATTAATTTGCAATTTAATAATGGAAGAACACAAAATCTAGATGGAAAACGTCAATTGTACAAGGTGAGTCATTGCAAAGGAGTTGATGTTTGTGGTAGCTCATGGTGGCATGGGATAGTGGTTTAGGGGCAACGTTTAGGTGTCTAGAGTTGAATAGAGTGGTGCGGTGGTGGTCATTGGTTGTTGTTATGCGAGTTCACAAAATTAGGCTAACTAATTTTCATAATAATTATGAACATGACTTTATAGTGTAATAACGGTTCGAGTTATAGAACTCGGGTTACATTTCGAATGAATGAATACTTTCGTTTGGATTTTGCAATTTAAGTACGTGTTAATTCAAAACAAAGAGTCAATATTTTAAAAGCAGTGATTTCGTACCTTAAATTCGCGTAATGTACATTGGAGACCCGATGTTTTCACACTGATATCCACCCTAATTTCTAACACACGCAAAACCATTTATGTCTAAATCAAATACGCAAAAGGGAAATACGGTATGCAAGATTTGCCACGACTGAGTCGGGCCAAAACACGAAGAAAGTAATCCAAAAGGAGAATTTGTCAAAGTCAGTCTCTCGCTACGTCATGGCTGAACTGGTAAAACAACACTCAACATATCAAAGGGTGAAAGGATACCTTTAAAAAAAAGGAACGGGGAAAGGGGTCAAGGTTGAGCCACGCATGCGTGCCTTGGAGACATTGTTGAAGCCACATAGAATGTATCCTATACCTAAATAAAGATGCTCTAATGCAGTGCTGGAAATATAAACATGCACACAAGCGTGCTTATCAGGATATTATATATATATATGCAAAAAAGCGGTAAATGGCCCAAAGAATGCCAAGTGACATATCCCTCTTCTACTTCTGCACCCATTCTCGTTAGTGTAGGAACCGACCGAGTTCGTAAAGAAGCACTTGCAGCTATGGACTTGAGACAACTAAAGAAACTGCTCGTCGCTACTCCTTGTCGCTCCCGATGGGGAAGATGAAGCTCTCACGTCGCAAAATCTTGGATTATTCACAATGAAACGTTTATAGTAGAACATGAATGAATGTGAACAAGTGGCAAAGAAACTACCCTAGTTCGGTGGTTTAGCACGCATGTAGATCCCCTAGAGGTTTGAAGTTCAATTTTTCCCTTTGAAACACTTTGCTCCCTTTACTATTTTGCAAAAGGTGATGACAAGTTATCTGCAGATGGTGGTATATAATCTAGTCACCTTTATTTTCAAGAGATTTATGTCTCTCGAACAAGCATCGACAAGTATTAACTAAACCCCATCTCGTGATTTCACATACTTTAATTTTCATGACCGAAATGTGGGTGGTCAGATTTAACATTTTAAATTTGGAACATATATTTGAGTGGCCAGAATATAAAATAAGTCCCCTCGACACTAGAGTTATCACTCGTGGAGGGCCTCCTGATTCAAGCTTCAAGCTCCCAGAGCAACACTTCGAAGATATTTAAGCCCCTCAACGCTGGAGCTATCTCTCGCGGAGGGCCTCCTGATTGAAGCTTTCAAGCTCTTGGAGCATCACTTTGAAGATATTTAAGTCCCTCGACGCTGGAGCTATCGCTCGCAGAGAGCCTCCTAATGGAAGCTTCAAGCTCTCAGTGCATCACTTCGAAGATATTTAAGCTCATCGACGCTGGAGCTATCGCTTGCGGAGGGCCTCTTGATTGAAGCTTCAAGCTCTCGGAACATCACTTCAAAGATATTTAAAACCCCTCGATGTTGGAGCTATCCCTCGCGGAGGGCTTCTTGACTGAAGCTTCAAGCTTTCGGAGCATCACTTTGAAGATATTTAAGCCCCTTGACGCTGAAGCTATCACTTGTGGAGGGCCTTATGATTGAAATTTCAAGCTCTCGGAGCATCACTTAGAATACATTTAAGCCCTTCGATGCTGGAGCTATTGCTTGCGGAGGGCCTTCTAATTTAAGCTTCAAGATCTCGAAGCATCACTTCGAAGATATTTAAGCCCCTCGACGCAAGAGCTATCGCTCGCGGAGGGCCTCCTAATTGAAACTTCAAGCTCTCAAAGCATCACTTTGAAGATATTTAAGCCCCTCAACGCTGGAGCTATCGCTCGTGGAGGGCCGCCTGATTGAATCTTCAAGCTCTCGGAGTGTCACATCGAAGATATTTAAAGCCCCTCGACACTGAAGCTATCGCTCGCGGAGGGCCTCCTAATTGAAGATTCAAGCTCTCGCATCATCACTTCGAAAATATTTAAGCCCCTCGACGCTAGAGCTATCGCTCATGGAGGGCCTCCTAATTGAAGCTTCAAGCTCTCGGAGCATCACTTCAAAGATATTTAAAGCTCCTCGACGCTAGAGCTATGTAAAGGCTCGAATTTTAAATCCTATTATTTTCGGAAAAGGAATTTTAAAAATGAATTTAAATCAGATTTAAATCTCGTTTAGCGAATTCCAACCGGAATATATAATTTGACAAACAATTTCCGTCCTTTTACTCGAGAATTCAAAATAATTATCGGATTGCAATATCATTTTCGATTTTTTTTAAAAAAATCTAGTTGATCGAGTAAGCGGGATTCGGAGAAACTAAAATTCGGGAACTAATTTCGGGATTCGAAATTCGTGTATTCGGGATTTATTTTCGGGTATGGGTTTTAACCAATTTCAGACGCAACCCCTCACCCACTCCCATCACTCACCTTACCCCTTCAAATCTGCACCCCTCTCCCTGTCATTCACCATTCACCATCATCACCCATCCCTCTCCTCATCTTCACTCATCATCATTCACCCTGTCCCGTCACCTTCACCATCACCGTTATTCACCTTCACCCACCCTGCTCCCTCATTCAGGTCATCGCTCTCCCGTTCTCTTCTTGGCTTCACCATCGACGCCACCATCTTCATTCATCACCATCGTCATCCCATCGTCACCAGTTCACCACCACCTTTACTCCATCATCACCACCGCAGCTCCTTCGACTCTTCCTCGGAGCCACCAACAGCAGCCTCGGCTTCCCTCGGAGCCACCAGCAGTAGCGGAGCACCACCGGAGCCACCACGAGAGCCACCGCAGCCCCATTGCCTTCTAATCCTTATTCGATCGCGAGCCAAGTCCCGGTAAGCGATTCTCTTCCATCTTTGATCAAATCCACCCTCTGATTTCACCATCGCGCTCACCCATGTCCCACACAGGTCCGTCGAGCCATCGCGAGCCTCCGACGACGCTCAGACCTCCGGTCGAGAGCTCCAAAGTCGCGAACTTCCTCAGTGAGTCCCACTTTTTCCTTCCTCTGTTTTGATCGATTTCTGACTTGGTTCGGGCTGTGGGCGAGTGTCGAGTGTGCGTGAGCTGAGTGCGGAGTGTCGGGTGAAGCTCGTGAGCTCTGACGAGCTCGGGAGAGGCGTGAGCGAGCAACGTCGAGCCGAGAGCGCGAGGCGAGAGCACAAGCCATCAAGGAGCAAGGGCAAGCGGGTGCAAGCTGTAAGCAGGAGGCCGAGGCGAGGCAGAGCTGGGCGCAGGACGACGCCGGAGATGGAGGCCCGGAGGAAGAGCTTCAATCGCCGGCGAGAGCGAGGTCGAGGCTGTCGAGCAGCTTGGCGCAGGCGGGACGTCTTCCTTTTGAATTCGGGAGAATGAAGCTTGTGGGAGGGGGGCCTTTACTAACTATGGAGTGTGTGTGTGTATATATATATATATATATATATATATATATATATATATATATATATATATATATATATATATATATATATATATATATATATATATATATATATATATATATATATATATATATAAAATTGTTATATCAAATCGGGTTTGGATTTCGGTTCGGTTCGATTCGGCTCGGTTCGGGTTAACCCGTTTATTTATTTAACTAATTAAGAGTATTTAAAATATTAAAATATTAATTGAGGATTTTAAAGGATAAAATATTATTTTTAGAGATTTATAAAGGGTCGGTTTTATGAAATAAAAATGGGTTGGAATTATTCTATAAATAATTTGGAGATGTTTTATAAAAGTGTTAACAAATAGTGTTTCAAATATTATACATATATTTTGGGATTTAAAATAAATTATTAGACTTGTCGATTTAAAAAGAGAATTTGGAAAATAATTTCAGGGTTGGAAAGTGATTTAATAAATAATTGAATGAGAATTTTGCGAGTATTTTCAAAGGTCGGAATTCTTAACTATTTAACTCGGATGTCGAAACGGTTTTGAAACTAACTTAAGAATCTGAATTGTTCGATGACTGATGAGCATGATGTTATGATGTTATGTGTGACTAATAACATGATTTGTGTGAACTAATGGCATGATTGGTTGACTAATAGCATGATGGGATGTTAGAGTTTACATCGTTTGACTTATGCCTTATAAACTATGATGAATAGGACGAACTTTTGAGATATATGGCTATGCAGATATATTATTGCAATTATATGAATGTGGCTGAACGAAACGGTGAGCATAATGTGGTCTTACGGAATGTGGCAATGTGACGAATGGTTGAACTTGACGGAATGATGAGAATGATATGGACTTGTGGAATGTGGTAAATGCGAAGAGTGGTTGAACTTGATAATGTTATGATGTGATCATGCGCTATTGAATGATATGCACTTGTGTGTGATCGAATGATTAGATGTAGACTTATGTGGATGTCCTGATATGAATTTAGCTGATATTATCTGATTGTTCGTGCTACTTGCTGGGATCGTACTTTTGCTGTTCTGCATACCAGGTAAGTCTCTTCGGAGCTTACTCAGATCGACAGAGAGACTCCCTGTCTTCTGTGCATGATATACTAGGTGCTTGCATTCATGATCAGCATGCCATGTAGTATCATGCTAGGTTGCATTGACTTTGAGCATTCTGTTCTTTATGCGTGTGTAAACAGAACGGCCGTTATCTATGAAGTTACTAGAGTCTTTGCTATGGTCATAGGACAGCCCAGTCCCATCGGGTCTTTTCCTGATTCAATCGAGTCATGAGTAACACCTTTATGAGCAACACATATATGAGCATGATGATGATTATGAGAATGATGAATGAATGATGAATATGAACGAATGGAATGCATTCGCGAACTGGCCAGTCTCCGCCTTATCGGGAAGGGGGGTGGAGGTAGGAAGAGGGATATACCTTTTGGTATTCTGTGTCAAGGCCTTATTATTATTATGCACTTGATCTTAGGGGCATGCTAGTGTGTTAATATTTCGCCTTGCATCTAGAAGCATGATTATTAGGTATAGCGTATGCGTGTGCATTGGGCAGCGGAAAGAGCAGGTGGGCGTCATCTGATCCCGCTCACCATTAACGCTTTTAAGTATTATTATTGTGTTCGTTCTATTGGTGCTACTTGACTATCGCGCGGGACCTGTTGTCCGGCGGAGAGTGAGTGTCGGAGGTCTTGACTTCATCAGACTTTGACTATGTTTTTAGCTCATGCTTTTAGACTCCATTTTGACCCGTCTCTGCCGTGGCACCTCTTTTGTATTATACCTTAATTCCACTCTTGTATGACTATGAGTTTTCCGCGCTTAGACTTACGACATGTACAGGGGACCTCCCTTGAAATTCCAACGATCCCTTCGAATTTTGGGTATGAAATCCCACTTGAAAACGTTAGAGTAGAATTTCAAACATTCAACCTGTACTCGGGGCGCAAGATCCTAACGAGGGGTTTCATCCCTCGAAACGTAACCCGGGAATCATAATCCTGGCCCGTTACAAAGTTGGTATCAGAGCGAGGTTTTGCAATTCGGGTATGATAGGTTGAAGATGGTTTTGAAAATCACCCAATGATTTCAAATAGTTTTGGAAAATGTTTTCAAAAGGGAAAAATGAATTTAATTGGACCTAATCATAAATAAATCAAGGGGAATCAATCTCGTGGGGTAGCGACCCAAGCGATAGCCATCCCTTATGGATGTAGAATTCGGGGAATGGTAGGCAAAATACTATCTCTTATTTGTAGATGGCTCTAGAAACTCCAGGGAGCTTGGAGGTTGGAAAAACTGGGTTAGGAGGCGGTGAGGTAATTGCCCCTCCGGTCGGCCGTCCCTCGAAGGACGGCATAGATCGTCTCTATGCTTGTGGTCATATATGTTCAATTGGGCCCGAGGGTGATCCTCCTCGAAGAGAAACATATTAATCTTGTTGATTGCTTCCGTGTTCAGTGCTATTGTGCTTAGGATAGCAAACTAATTAGTATGCTTTAACTTGAAACATGTAATGAATGTCTGTGCAAACGGGATAGTGGAAGAAAACCTTGTTCTTATGTAATCGGATTCTCTATCTTATCAGAATAGTCCTTCTATAGTTCAGCCCCCCTTAATGATTCCGATTCCGTCGTTTGTTCCACCCAAAACATCTAGGCATGTTAGTAAAGGTCGAAAAGTGTCCTCTCTCCCCATTATGAGTCCTGTTTCATATTCCAACCATCGATGTTCCCATCGAGTCTCGTACTTGAGGTCGATGTCCTCCATGGAAAATTTGGGTCGGTCAACTACTTTCGGGGTTGTGTCGGATACGAGGGATTCCTTAGTATGTTAGGAAGGGTGATTATTGAAATGATTCCGAGTTAGAAATGAGTTATCTTATGGAGTTATCCCTCTCGATTCTTGTACTAGTCAACCGTGTCTTCTTACCATCATAGTCTAAACACAAATTCTACCCTCTCCTCTCGGAACAGTGTGAAATAATGTAATTGAGATATTTTGTGATTGCTATGTGTTTGCTTGCTGCACTTAAAACCTCATAGAATACCCTAAGGGCATGTTGTAACTCTCGGGTTAGCGTCTCATCTTGAGTCTCGTCATCTCTAGTCTTGGTTCATGTCTGAATCCTTAAGGTAGTCATGTTGTCCTCCCTTGCCCCTCCCCTATCTCCGTGACTTCTAACCCCTCGTGATCCCCTTGATGAACGTCGACATGGAAGAGAGGGCAGACAACCGAACGACATCAGAGTGGCACAGCTGAAGTGTGGTGGGTCCATAGACCCCATGACCGACGTCTCTAAAGACAAAGGACGGACACTTGCGAAGATTGTTGTTGCCGATGTGATCCTCCTAGATGACTCAAGGAATGGTGTTCTTCATTTGAATTGCGATTTCTCCTATGCAAATTGGAATCATTGTTGTGCGATAGGCCTAGAACTGATTTAATGGGATGTGTGATGACCAATATGCTGAGCTGGTAGGGAATGATTGCCTGATTGGTTGTGTTTAGAATGATGTGCCTTGATGCTTGAGTATACTAACTTGCTAGTAAATAGGGTGTGAGGTATATGTTGAATGGTACTTCTGTCAGGAATGTGCAATGTGAGATTCTTCGGTAAGCTAGGTTGGAAGGTGGCAGGTAGGTTGAAGTCTTCGTATCTGGTCGTTGGTTGTGTGAGATGGGGTACGGGAAGAATGTGTTTGTTTAGGTAGAGCCGAGCGGGATTTAAGAATCATAAGTGATAGTGGTTAGAAGGGTTGTTGGATGAGCTTTCAAGAAGGTCGTAGGTGGGGATTAGAGTTAGGATGGCGAGGTTCGTGGGTGTAGTTGGAAGAGGTAGTGTAGGTAGGTAGAATGTGGGGGTAGTACGGGCAGGTAGAGTGCGAGGGTAGTTGGTTGTAGGCTGGGCTAATTCATTTTGATGATCTCGAGAGTAAGTGTAGGTATGAGTGGTTAGAATAGTCTTAGAGGTGGATAGGTAGGTTAGGCGTGTTGATCAAGGTATTCATATAGGAAGGATGTAGCGATAGATAGGTTGTTGCACGAGGAGTGGTAACGATGATGTTGAGAAACTAGTTTTGGATGTCAATGAGATATAGTTAACTAAATTTGTTTGAGGAATCGTAGTCCTTGGGACTTAGGTTATCCGTACTGTGAGCGGGAACAACTTGGGCATAGGAATAAATTGTGGATATCGTTAAGGTTGGCTGGCTAAAGGAATGCTTGAGGTAATATAGGATTTGGGATTAGGATTGTAGGTGTTGTGATTGGGAACGACTATGGAAAGAAATGGGTTGGGAATTGTAAGGGTAAGGAGTATAGGGCGCTTGAGAAATCGTAGATCTTGGGAATTTGGTTGCGGAATGTATAATTAGGGTTTTGCTCAGGTGATACTACGAATGTTTGGTAGAGTTATGAGTGGAAGACATCTAGAGGCGTGATTGGAGGACTTTAGCTTAGGGAATGAATCGAGGTTGATGTGTGGAAATTGTTTTGGCTATTGAGGTATTGATGATGTAAGATGAATCTTCGAGGGAAGGCTGGTAGCTAGGCAAGAATGTCGTTGAGGTTGCTAGTAAGACTTTTGGCTTAAGGTTGAGATAGGGAGGTTCTGAGCATGGATTTGGGAGCTAGGTAAAGCGAAAGATATTGGAAACACTATAGGATGAAGGATTTTAGAAGGTTTGGCAAAATTGCGGTACTTGGGAAATTCGGATGAGGATGTCATAGGAATTTTGTGAAATGATTATCGATACATAAGGGCTTGAGCGGTAGAGATTTCGAGGTTCGAGGAAGTGTGATCTGGGGAAATTCGGGAACATGCGGACATGAGGAAACTAACCTAGGTAGAGGATGTCGGAAATTCTATAGGTACGAGGATTATGGAGGACTTGGTAAAATTGCAATGCTATGGTTAATTCGGAATTAGGATGACATCGAGTTTCCTTGGGAATAATGATACAGGGGTAGAGACTTTAAGTCGAAGGTGTCATGGTTAAGAAGTGATAGCTTGGGGAAATTAAGAATTTGAGGAGATGAGGAACTATAGTAGGACGGCTTGCGGAGTCGCAATTGGTTAAGGTTTTGTGAGGTCCTGAATGGGGAATTTAGGCTGGTGGTAGGTGAATTATCATGATCTTTTGGGAAAAGAATTGCTATGTTTCGGATCGATTGGGTCTGAGGAGCTAGATGGGTTGAATGTGTTGTGGGTTACCTGGGATAGATGCGGGTAGTGAGGGACTTGGTGGTTCCTGGTTAAGAGTTAGCACTAGATGGTCTTCTGCGTTAGAGTTGTCGGAAGTAGACGGTTGAGTAAATTCTAACGAGGGAAGATGTGAGTGTTGTTTGTGATACGAGATTAGAATAGGAGGTGAACCCTTGTTGGAAATGTCGAGGATATAAGGATGAGAATGTCATGTGTGAGATGGTCAGTAGGAGTTGAGTTCTTAGAGGTGGATGATTAGTGAGAGTGCTTAGCAGTGCGGGAAGAGTGATTCGTGCAGCAAGGTGATTCGCGATATCTCTTGAGGGATGATAGTCAGATGGATTCTTGAGAGCCTGGGAAGAGTAAACGAGATTGTTAAAGAACATCTAGATCGATCGTAATAGGGGTTCGGTTGAGAACTTGAGTTCAGCTAGTGAAGTAAGATTCGAGTATTGAGGTGATTTGGGATTTTCTCTTTAAAAGTAGTGATGAGACTGGTAGGAAACCCCTGGGACGAGGATGTGTTTGATAGGGAGTCTTGGTAGATGGTCGAGGTGTTGAGCTTGGCGGAATAGGTAATTCGGGCGATTGTGAGTGTTGTTGCAGGAGGCGTGATATGTCAAGTAATTACAAATAATAAAGATGTAATAAATGTAATCCAACTCCTGGCCTAAGCAAATAATTACAAGACTTCCTCCCGTTGTATTGGAAGGGTAGTCAGGATCGATCCACGAGGAGGCGTGTCAGCGGGATCCTCGATGTCGACCTCGGCTGTCGATGTTCTCTGCAACAGAAGACCTGCAAAGACAAAAACAAGTGGTCGATATCGACTGGTGGTGGTCGATATCGATGTCAGTTCACGTAATCGACTGGCTCAGAAGACTGCCAGTCGATACAGAAGGGTCGATTTCGACACAAGGGGTCGATATCGATGCTCAACAAACTCCGCAGCGATGTTCGTCGTCGACTCAGAAAACTGTCGATGAACTCAGTGGTCGATATCGACGTCTGGGGTCGATATCGATGTCTCCCTGCAGTGAGTTAGTTCTTCGTCGGCAAAGAAAGGCCGAAGACTTTAGGATGGAGAGAGAAGCAATGAACAGAAATAAAGACAGCTGTTTTATGTATATAAACTATTTAAAAAGCAACTCCTAGGATTAGGGTTTACCACAACGTTAACCAATGCATGCGATGAGATAAATAAGACGGACAATTGCGCTATTTCACCCGAGGGACAAGCTTTCGCTGTACACCAACTCTTAGGATTACTCTTGCAAATAAACCTAATCGTCTCTACCAATTTTATGTTTATAACTCAAGTTGTTAGCATGAATCCCTTTTCTTTCGATTAGGACTAAACATAGAATCGTAGGAGGAGAGATAGACACAACGATATCAACATCAAATACTTACCTCAAGCGCGCATGGCTAACGTCGGGCTCACCCCGACCCTAAGAGCTTTGGGGAACTACTCGCTTTTCATCATGGAATTCATCGTCAATTGAAAGGAAGAAACTTGCATTAAACTAAACTCCGAAGCTTTACAACTCAACGTCAACTTTCGCAAACGTCAAACCCTAAAACTTCTCTCTAACTCTAACTCTATTGTCTATTGTCTTGGGTTGTTCTATGATATGATGGGATTGGATTATTGGATTCTTGGATGATCTAACAAATCAGCCCCTAAGGCTTTATTTATAGGCTACTAATCCTCGCTATCCAAGGATTGTAACTCCTATCTAAACTAATAACTCTATCCGAACAATTAGGATAGGTCTTTTATTTTGATAAAAACTTTAAATAACTTAAAGGTAAAGGATAGATAAACTTCAGCTGCCATCTATCTTTGAAAGTGTAAGATAATTCCGTGCCTCCTTGAAGATATAGTTCCAATCCGCATTCGAAATCGAGTCTATCTTCTGTCGAGATAAGGGGTCGATATCGACACCAGAGGTCGATATCGAGGTCTCTGTTCCTGCTCGACTTGTTCAGCTCTGGTCGATTTCTATGTTGAGGTCGATATGGGGGTCGATATCGACACTGGGGGTCGATATCGACACTGGGGGTCGATATCTGGGTCTAAGGTCGATATCTACCTCTTCTCAGCTTCACTTGATGTCTATGTTGAGGTCGATATCTATGTTGAAGGTCGATATCTACCCCAGAGGTCGATATCTGGGTCTAGGGTCGATATCTACCTCTGCTCAGCTTCACTTGGCTTCTCCGTTTTGACTCCGTTTTCGCTCGAAATCCTGCATGGTTAGCTCAAAACTTGTGTAGACTCTATTTCTTGCATTTTAGCCCATTCATACTCAAGTTTATATACTTTTGAACCTTTTCTTTGGAGATCGAATGAAATATGAAGTCAAAAGATGCAATAAAAGAAGGTGCAAATGTGTACATCAAAACACCCCATACTTAGACTTGTTTGTCCTCAAGCAATAACCAAGCAATAACCAACACCTACAACACACCCTTCAAGTCTTCGCCTTTGTCAAAAGCAACATCATAAGCGGTAGCAAAGCAAAGCAAGTGAATTTAACGTCATAGCACATATTTTGGTGATCCATAGGCATATGCAATTTTGATCCAACCTCACAGGGATAATGTGTTTGCACTCAACTCTCATGTGTTTAGGCTATGAAGATCAACTCTCAACTCAATTCCATATACAATCTCATAAACATTGCAATTTATAATAATCCACTTCGCAACCAATTATGAAAATGCAATAAGAATCATCAGGAGGACTTTCGCTCAATGGAAGACTTCATAGAAGACTCCATTCGGCGGGGTTGTAATGGGGCTTGGTATGAAATAAAAGGGTATGGAATTATTTGGCTATGTGGTGCTTTTATAATTCGGGAATCAAGACTCCTAAATCTCAACACTTGCAATACCCAAACCATAACTCTTCAATATAATGCTCTAAAGATGCATTCCATCAACCCTTCTTCCAAGTTCTAATATACCTCTCAAAAATATAACATTTGTATGAATAAAAGACTTAAGGATTTTGGCTCATGCACTTTATATATATATTTTTTTTTTTCGGATTTTTTTTTTCGGATTTTTTTTTCGGAAATAATACTAAAACTATGTGCATTTATATGGTGAGCCAAAAAATCTTTTTACAAAATATCACAAAATGTAAATATGTACCATCCTATAATTTCCTTGCTCAAAACTAGACATTATGCTCTTTTCTTTCCACAAGGCATTAGTCCAACCAATCTAAGTCTCGATTCCCAAATGGGGGTCAGGCTCAATTCGGCTAGGGATAATTTTGTGGAGTTTGCAATTTCAGGCTCAGGCTAATGTTCTGGCTTCAAGCAGGGATAATGCAGGGTAGGTAAAGAGAGGATAAAAATGGCTTAAAAGATGCCTCCATCATTTAATTCTCGTAAACATAATCATATATATGCATTGGTTTTGAATAACTATCACAAAATTTAGAGATGCATAGGAAGAGTAAATTCACTCAAGAAAGCGGAGGGATTTTTGATGTTCTCCCTATAGGTCAAAATTCTCACAAGGACAATTTTTGTTGGATTTGCTTTTTAGCCTAGGATCATATGTGCTCAATTTCATCACAAGTTCACAATCTACATAAAAATTTTAAGGACTTAGGCTAAACCATCCAAATATGCCATAGGATTTACATGATCAAGTCAGCTATTGAGTTTTCATCATAGGACATCTAAGTAGGGTTAAAAAACAAACTTAAAATAAACATGCATTTTTTTGTATTTTTGACATTTTTTCTATTTTTTTTGATTTTCTGACATTTTATGGAATCATTGACATTTTATAAAAGTAAAACTAAAAACAAAATTTTAAACATGAATGCAATGCGAAGAAGAAACCAAGTTATGACCATAAGACATGTCTTTTCCCCACCCCATACTTAAAATATACAGTGTCCTCACTGTATTAAAAAGAAGAACAAGGGTAGAGAGAGACTTACAGCGGATTCAGGTCGATTTCAGGTTTGGTCGATGCCAGAAGTCGATATCTAGGTCAGTGGTCGATGTCGACTGCATCTGTTGAAGTCGAGGAAGAAAATGAAGACGAGGGCTGCCTGATTGGGGTCGATATCGAGTATAGTGGTCGATATCGACCTCTGCTTTTCGCTCCTGAGTCCTCGATGTCGACTCCAGGAGATGGCTTGACCCTGGGGGGTCGATTTCGACTGGCCTAGTCGATTTCGACTGCCTCTACAGAAGCTTCTTTTCTTCTTCGCCGTCCCTTTTGCTTGATAACCTGAAATCTTGGTTAGGAATATAGATAAAGCACGAATTATCTCAGTTTTAAAAGTTCAAACAGCCAAAAGTTAAATCCTAAAAACCATCTATGCAAAAATTTAAAAGTTTTTATGTACATGCTCTAGATTTTTGAGTCGCTAGGCCGACTTCTCCGTCAATTCTTCATGACCCTTTTATGTAGGGACCCTTCGAGCGTGAGCCTTCTCCTGGATCATCTAGGTCCTTTTGGTAGTAGCGAAGTTCGGCGACCAAGGCTTCTTTGATGTTAGGTTCTTCTTTGGGCGCTTTTCTTCTCTTTCTTGACCTAACTTTAGAAATATAGGCAAACCATGGAGCTTTGACCCTCTCTTTAGTAGATTTATTAATAATCGACTTAATTGATTTATCAATAAGGGACAGAGGAGGGTTAGGAGTCATACCTGGGCTTACCTGTTTGGGCCCGAAACAGAAATCTTCGGGCTGAGGGGTGGTCGATTTCGATCAAGGAGGGTCGATTTCGAGTGCTGTGGTCGATATCGACATGTGAGGGTCGATATCGACCTCTGTGACCCCATACTTAAGCTCTTGGCAGCGATCTGGCATACTCGATTTCGACCAAGGGGGGTCGATTTCGATGTGTTTAGTCGATATCGACTGGTTCCAGTCGATGTCGACCCTGCTTGCTGTTTCCGTCCTCGCCAACAAAAATTTTCTAAGCTTTTCCTTAGCCGGCGAGAGGACTACTTGTTCCAGGTGCTTTGTTTCGCTCATGGTTGGGTTGAAAGAGAATTCTATCACTTCGTTCCCTATAGTAAAGGTTAGTAACCCTCGACGTACATTGATATTGGCATCAGCAGTAGCTAAGAAAGGCCTACCAAGTATAATAGGCACTACAGGATCTTCAGGCATCTCCAATACAATGAAATCAGTAGGCACAAAGAACTTACCTACCTTTACCGGAACGTCATCAACTATACCTGTGGGTCTGACGAATGAGTTGTCAGCTATATAAAGCTTCATGTCCACAGGTTCAAGGGCACCAATGTTCACCTTCTGCCAAATAGAAAGAGGCAGAGACTTACACTTGCCCCTAGGTCACATAGGGCTTTATAGCGATGTTGGCCAAGTCCCACGGTGATTGCAAACTTCCCTGGATCACTCTTCTTCTCAGGGAAGTCCATCTTTGAGCACTCCTCTGCGATCTCTGCCATGGATCTCTTCTTGCTAAGGATGTCTTTCAGGAATCGCACATAGGCGGGCATCTCGCTTAGGGCTTCTGTTAGAGGGATAGTGATGTTGAGTCCTTGAAGTATCTTTATGAAGCGCCTAAACTTACCTTTGGTGGGATCCTCCAATGCTTTTGAAGGGAATGGCAACGTCTTCTTTGGAGTAGGGGCCAAAACGGAGGTCGGATGGGCCTACTGAACATCGATGTCGACTGGAGTTGGGTTGATATCGACTGGTAGGGTCGATTTCGACCTCTGTTGTGGCTCTGATGGCTCTGCAGTGTCATCGACGTCGATCAGGGGGTCGACATGGGGGTCGATTTCGACCTCTGGGTCGACATCGACTGGTCTGTCGACGTCGACTGGGTCTGCTGCCTTCTCCTCCATTTCCGTCCGTGGCTTTTGTACTTTGGTGCCACTCCTTAATTGTACGGCTGCGACATGGCCTGTCCCGGATTGTCCCTTAGGATTTGTGGTGGGTTGCCCAGGGAGTGTTCCGGACGGCCTAGGGATTTGTGCCGCCAATTGACCCAGTTGGGTCTCTACGTTCTTCTTCCATATATCCATCTCCCCAATCCTTGTGGTAAGGTGATTGAGTTGAGAATGGATGGTATTGTTGGATTGATCATTCTTAGCCTGATTTCGCCTAATTTCATTCAGTACTAGTTGAAGATCATCCTTCTTTTGGTCTCTCTCAGGGTGCCCAGGAGCTCTATAAGGCGGAGGGTCCCTAGGGTTAACCGGGTTCCTTTGTGGTTGATGGAACCTTTGGTCTCCCCAATATTGGTGATTGGGACCCCTCATGTAGCGCGCCTCTTGGTGAGTCTCCGCTAGGTGTACTTGTTCGGCATGTGGGCACTCGATGGTGGTGTGCCGCTGCGATCTGCATTCGATGCAATCTTGGTTCGCTGAAAGGAACCTCACTTACTTTTGGAGCTTTCTAAGTTGATCTCTGTGGAATTGTTCCTTCACATCCGGATCGATTATGTTGGAGGGTTCATATAAGGGCATAGATGGGGCAGGCCTCGACGATGATGGTACGTCGGAAGCCTCAGGAGTCCCATATGTGTTGTCGAACTCCACCAACCTCTCTATGGTCTCCCAAGCCTCTTGTGGAGCGAGTTCAAGGTAGCCATAGGAGGTGTAGGTGTTGATCCTCTCCTTCGTTCCAGCGTCAAGAGCATTGTAAATTATCTCCTGAATTACATATGGTGGTTGGCCATGCGTCGGGCATGATCGTAGAAGGTCCTTGAACCTTTCCCAAACAGTCGCCAGAGCTTCACCAGGCTTTTGTTTGAAAGCTGTGATTTTCTGTCGGATCAACGCCGTCTTAGAAGGAGGGAAGAACTTGTTGAGGAACGCGTCCTTGACTTCATTCCAGGTGCGGAGCGATCTTGGGGCTAAGCTTTCCAACCACTGCAATGCTTTCCCTGTAAGAGACCATCGAAAGGCTTTTAGTTGGACATACTCAAGACTTCGTCCATCAGCAATAGTATCACAAAGGTCTAAGAAGGTGGAAATATGTGCCAAAGGGCACTCATTAGGTTTTCCTTCATATTGATGCCTTCTAATCTCAGTAAGGAAGTTAGGTTTAATTTCAAAATTAGAGGCAGGGATAAGAATCGCCGATTCAGGCACTGTGAGCGCAGGGTGCATATAATGCTTGGCATTCCTAGGGAGGGCATTGATTTGGGCTTCTATTTGCCTCCGGCCTTCCTCCTCCCTATCTGCGCGCTCCTTAAGTGCCGCCTCTCTAGTCGTTAAGTCCTCAACCTGCCTCCTTAGTTGTTCAATGAGTTCTGCTTGGTTCGCGTTTTCTGCCATGATTCTTTGAGCTTGGGCCCTTAGATGGAAATAACGCTTAGGGTCGTCTACTCCTTCAAATTCAGGTGGGCGATCAGCGCGTCGCATACACCTGCAAGACCAAACTAGGTAGAGACGTGAGATAGACTACTAGGGCGCGATTGATTGCCTCCCCGGCAACGGCGCCAATTTGTTGTTGCAGGAGGCGTGATATGTCAAGTAATTACAAATAATAAAGATGTAATAAATGTAATCCAACTCCTGGCCTAAGCAAATAATTACAAGACTTCCTCCCGTTGTAGTGGAAGGGTAGTCAGGATCGATCCACGAGGAGGCGTGTCAGCGGGATCCTCGATGTCGACCTCGGCTGTCGATGTTCTCTGCAACAGAAGACCTGCAAAGACAAAAACAAGTGGTCGATATCGACTGGTGGTGGTCGATATCGATGTCAGTTCACGTAATCGACTGGCTCAGAAGACTGCCAGTCGATACAGAAGGGTCGATTTCGACACAAGGGGTCGATATCGATGCTCAACAAACTCCGCAGCGATGTTCGTCGTCGACTCAGAAAACTGTCGACGAACTCAGTGGTCGATATCGACGTCTGGGGTCGATATCGATGTCTCCCTGCAGTGAGTTAGTTCTTCGTCGGCAAAGAAAGGCCGAAGACTTTAGGATGGAGAGAGAAGCAATGAACAGAAATAAAGACAGTTGTTTTATGTATATAAACTATTTAAAAAGCAACTCCTAGGATTAGGGTTTACCACAACGTTAACCAATGCATGCGATGAGATAAATAAGACGGACAATTGCGCTATTTCACCCGAGGGACAAGCTTTCGCTGTACACCAACTCTTAGGATTACTCTTGCAAATAAACCTAATCGTCTCTACCAATTTTATGTTTATAACTCAAGTTGTTAGCATGAATCCCTTTTCTTTCGATTAGGACTAAACATAGAATCGTAGGAGGAGAGATAGACACAACGATATCAACATCAAATACTTACCTCAAGTGCGCATGGCTAACGTCGGGCTCACCCCGACCCTAAGAGCTTTGGGGAACTACTCGCTTTTCATCATGGAATTCATCGTCAATTGAAAGGAAGAAACTTGCATTAAACTAAACTCCGAAGCTTTACAACTCAACGTCAACTTTCGCAAACGTCAAACCCTAAAACTTCTCTCTAACTCTAACTCTATTGTCTATTGTCTTGGGTTGTTCTATGATATGATGGGATTGGATTATTGGATTCTTGGATGATCTAACAAATCAGCCATTAAGGCTTTATTTATAGGCTACTAATCCTCGCTATCCAAGGATTGTAACTCCTATCTAAACTAATAACTCTATCCGAACAATTAGGATAGGTCTTTTATTTTGATAAAAACTTTAAATAACTTAAAGGTAAAGGATAGATAAACTTCAGCTGCCATCTATCTTTGAAAGTGTAAGATAATTCCGTGCCTCCTTGAAGATATAGTTCCAATCCGCATTCGAAATCGAGTCTATCTTCTGTCGAGATAAGGGGTCGATATCGACACCAGAGGTCGATATCGAGGTCTCTGTTCCTGCTCGACTTGTTCAGCTCTGGTCGATTTCTATGTTGAGGTCGATATGGGGGTCGATATCGACACTGGGGGTCGATATCTGGGTCTAAGGTCGATATCTACCTCTTCTCAGCTTCACTTGATGTCTATGTTGAGGTCGATATCTATGTTGAAGGTCGATATCTACCCCAGAGGTCGATATCTGGGTCTAGGGTCGATATCTACCTCTGCTCAGCTTCACTTGGCTTCTCCGTTTTGACTCCGTTTTCGCTCGAAATCCTGCATGGTTAGCTCAAAACTTGTGTAGACTCTATTTCTTGCATTTTAGCCCATTCTTACTCAAGTTTATATACTTTTGAACCTTTTCTTTGGAGATCGAATGAAATATGAAGTCAAAAGATGCAATAAAAGAAGGTGCAAATGTGTACATCAGTGAGCTCCGGGTTATGGATTTTAGATGGTTGGGTGGAAGGTTAGGACTTGAACCTGGGATGTTGAAGTCGATTGATCTTTAGATGGCTTGATGGCGTAAGAGTCGGGATACCTAGTAATTTGGGTAGGCCTGGAATTGCGGATGGTTATGAGCCTAGAGAGTTGTATATGAGCGGAACGCGATGGTACTTAGAACTAGTATCAGATTTGAGTTGGTAGACCTATGGTTATGTTATACTTGGGGCTGAATAATGTGCAAATTCCCTACTTTAGTCGATGTGTTTCTCTGAGGTATTGTCATAGACAATAATGAGGTATTAGTACTAACATAATATTCCTTGAGCTTGATGGAATGTTGGTGCTGGGCGGTACCTATATGACTCTGATGTGATATTTCTGGTAGTTAGCGCTAGTATGATGTGATTTTTTTTTTTTTTTGAGAATCCTACCCCTAAAGGGGGAAGGTGGGTAAATTCATAGAAAGTAATATAAAGCCATAAAGGCTAGTACAAGCATACTAAGTCAAGTAAATAATCAAGAAGTATTCCTAGAGGTACGCAGACCTTAGTATGATGTGATTTACTCGAGTGTTATGACGTGTAACTTCTGTGATGTGATGTGATGAATCCTTCTATGGGTGATGATGTGCTAGATGTGCTATGGTGCGTGATTATTATCAATGAAACTGTGACATGCTATTGAATGTGCTATATGATTGTGATATTTTATGAAGTCTTGGAATCGGAATGTTGGAAATGATAGAACTAAATTGATAGAATCTGGTTCTGAATTGGAACCTAGGAAGAAAATATGGGATTAGCCCTTAGAGGTGGATGATTCCACCTCTTGAGTTCTGAAACTGCTTGACTAACGTCGGATTTAAGGGAATTTGAACGGTGGTTTTAAAAAGGACTAATTTGGTTTTTTGAGAAAACTAAAACAACCCAAGCTTTTCATTATAACGCCCCACAAAGTGGATACAAGTATCTTATGGGGGCACCTGTAGATTGCTTGCTAAGACCTAGTGGGACGCAATGATATTTTTTTTGAGTTATGATATGACCGAGAAGTCGAAGTAAGGAAGTGATAGGGGCCCATATCACTTTCTTGCTATGACCTATTGGGGATATTATGATCACGGCAACGATATTGTGAGATCTCATGGGGGCACTTATGAGGTACTTACGGGATCGATGGCATGATCCTTGGACTCACCAATTTCAAACTTCATCCCCTGGTTTAAAATGATTTTACTCTCGGGGACGAGACTTGCTTTTAGAGGTGGATGATGTAAAGGCTCGGATTTTAAATCCTATTATTTTCGGAAAAAGGAATTTTAAAAATGAATTTAAATCAGATTTAAATCTCGTTTAGCGAATTCCGACCGGAATATATAATTTGACAAACAATTTCCGTCCTTTTACTCGAGAATTCAAAATAATTATCGGATTGCAATATCATTTTCGATTTTTTTTAAAAAAAATCTAGTTGATCGAGTAAGCGGGATTCGGAGAAACTAAAATTCGGAAACTAATTTCGGGGTTCGAAATTCGTGTATTCGGGATTTATTTTCGGGTATGGGTTTTAACCAATTTCAGACGCAACCCCTCACCCACTCCCATCACTCACCTTACCCCTTCAAATCTGCACCCCTCTCCCCGTCATTCACCATTCACCATCATCACCCATCCCTCTCCTCATCTTCACTCATCATCATTCACCCTCTCCCGTCACCTTCACCATCACCGTTATTCACCTTCACCCACCCCGCTCCCTTCTTAAGGTCATCGCTCTCCCGTTCTCTTCTTGGCTTCACCATCAACGCCACCATCTTCATTCATCACCATCTTCATCCCATCGTCACCAGTTCACCACCACCTTTACTCCATCATCGCCACCGCAGCTCCTTTGACTTTTCCTCGGAGCCACCAACAGCAGCCTCGGCTTCATTCGGAGCCACCAGCAGTAGCGGAGCACCACCGGAGCCACCACGAGAGCCACCACAGCCCCATTGCCTTCTAATCCTTGTTCGATCGCGAGCCAAGTTCCGGTAAGCGATTCTCTTCCGTATTTGATCAAATCCACCCTCGTATTTCACCATCGCGCTCACCCATGTCCCACGCAGGTCCGTCGAGCCATCGCAAGCCTCCGACGATGCTCAGACCTCCGGTCGAGAGCTCCAAAGTCGCGAACTTCCTCGGTGAGTCCCACTTTTTCCTTCCTCTATTTTGATCGATTTCTGACTTGGGTCGGGCTGTGGGCAAGTGTCGAGTGTGCATGAGCTGAGTGCGGAGCGTCGGGTGAAGCTCGTGAGCTCATGCGAAAGCTCCGGTGAGCTTGGGAGAGGCGTGAGCGAGCAACGTCGAGCCGAGAGCGCGAGGCGAGAGCGCGGGCCAGCAAGGAGCAAGGGTGAGCGGGTGCTAGCTGTGAGCAGGAGGCCGAGGCGAGGCAGAGCTGGGCGCAGGACGACGCCGGAGACAGAGGCCCGGAGGAAGAGCTTCAATCGCCGGTGAGAGCGAGGTCGAGGCTGTCGTGCACCTTGGCGTAGGCGAGACGTCTTCCTTTTGAATTCGGGAGGATGAAGCTTGTGGGGGGCCCTTTACTAACTACGGAGTGTGTATATATATATATATATATAATTGTTATATAAAATCGGGTTTGGATTTCGGTTTGGTTCGTTTCGGCTCGGTTCGGGTTAATCCGTTTATTTATTTAACTATTTAAGAGTATTTAAAATATTATAATATTAATTGAGGATTTTAAAGGATAAAATATTATTTTTAGAGATTTATAAAGGGTCGGTTTTATGAAATAAAAATGGGTTGGAATTATTCTATAAATAATTTGGAGATGAATTATAAAAGTGTTAACAAATGGTGTTTCAAATATTATACATATATTATTGGGATTTAAAATAAATTATTAGACTTGTCGATTTAAAAAGAGAATTTGGAAAATAATTTCAGGGTTGGAAAGTGATTTAATAAATAATTGAATGAGAATTTTGCGAGTATTTTCAAAGGTCGGAATTCTTAACTATTTAACTCGGATGTCGAAACGGTTTTGAAACTGACGAGCATGATGTTATGATGTTATGTGTGACTAATAACATGATTTGTGTGGACTAATGGCATGATTGGTTGACTAATAGCATGATGGGATGTTAGAGTTTACATCGTTTGACTTATGCCTTATAAACTATGATGAATAGGACGAACTTTTGAGATATATGGCGATGCGGATATATTATTGCAATTATATGAATGTGGCTGAACGAAACGGTGAGCATAATGTGGTCTTACGGAATGTGGCAATGTGACGAATGGTTGAACTTGACGGAATGATGAGAATGATATGGACTTGTGAAATGTGGTAAATGCGAAGAGTGGTTGAACTTGATAATGTTATGATGTGATCATGCGCTATTGAATGATATGCACTTGTGTGTGATCGAATGATTTGATGTATACCTATGTGGATGTCCTGATATGAATTTAGGTGATATTATCTGATTGTTCGTGCTACTTGCTGGGATCGTACTTTTGCTGTTCTGCATACCAGGTAAGTCTATTCGGAGCTTACTCAGATCGACAGAGAGACTCCCTGTCTTCTGTGCATGATATACTAGGTGCTTGCATTCATGATCAGCATGCCATGTAGTATCATGCTAGGTTGCATTGACTTTGAGCATTCTATTCTTTATGTGTGTGTAAACAGAACGCCGTTATCTGTGAAGTTACTAGAGTCTTTGCTAGGGTCATAGGACAGCCCAGTCCCATCGGCTCTTGTCCTGATTCAATCGAGTCATGAGTAACACCTTTATGAGCAACACATATATGAGCATGATGATGATTATGAGAATGATGAATGAATGATGAATATGAACGAATGGAATGCATTCGCGAACTGGCCAGTCTCCGCCCTATCGGGGAGGGGGGTGGAGGTAGGAAGAGGGATATACCATTTGGTATTCTGTGTCAAGGCCTTATTATTATTATGCACTTGATCTTAGGGGCATGCTAGTGTGTTAATATTTCGCCTTTCATCTAGAAGCATGATTATTAGGTATAGCGTATGCGAGTGCATTGGGCAGCGGAAAGAGCAGGTGGGCGTCATCTAATCCCGCTTACCATTAACGTTTTTAGGTATTATTATTGTGTTCGTTCTATTGGTGCTGCTTGACTATCGCGCGGGTCCTGTTGTTCGGCAGAGAGTGAGTGTCGGAGGTCTTGACTTCATCAGACTTTGACTATGTTTTTAGCTCATGCTTTTAGACTCCGTTTTGACCCGGTTCTGCCGTGGCACCTCTTTTGTATTATACCTTAATTCCGCTCTTGTATGACTATGAGTTTTCCGCGCTTAGACTTACGATAGGTACAGGGGACCTCTCCGGAAATTCCAACGATCCCTTCAAATTTTGGGTATGAAATCCCACTTGAAAACGTTAGAGTAGAATTTCAAACATTCAACCTGTACTCGGGGCGCAAGATCCTAACGAGGGGTTTCATCCCTCGAAACGTAACCCGGGAATCATAATCCTGGGCCGTTACAAGCTATCAATCGTGGAAGGCCTCCTGATTGAAGGTTCAAGCTCTCGGAGCATCACTTCGAAGATATTTAAGCTCCTCGACGTTGGAGCTATCTCTCACAGAGGGCCTTCTAATTGAAGCTTCAAGCTCTAAAGCATCACTTCAAAGATATTTAAGCCCCTCGACACGAGCTATCGCTCGTGGAGGGCCTCTTAATTGATAGAGTTGTAAGTGCTCGGAGCTAAACTCAATATAAAAGCTCCTTTACACTGAAGCTATCATCCGCAGAGGGCTTTGTAGAGCAGCTACAAGTACTAACAACTACAACTCTGAGTAGAAAAAAGAGCCCATGAGCGCACCTGAGGTTAACTTAAACCTTTCGTCCGCACGACCTATAAGAGTGCGTAGAGAAGACTTTTCTCTCAAATAACTCATTTTTACAAAAAACAATGAAGGGTCAAAATGCTCGTGTTTGAACTACGAAAGGCTTGATTCTCTCCCTGAGAGATACGTAGGCAACTCATTAATAGCTGGGTGCAATCCAGATCAACGAACTTACTTGAAACCTAAATACCAAATATGAAACATATTAAGTACTCTTTAACGGAGGAATATGAATAAGGTATAAGTGTATACAACGCATCGTTTTAATCGAACCCCTGTTAAGTCATAACTTAACTAAAGTTCGAGGAGCTATGATGATGCGCTAAAATAAATATTACTTATATAATTATCATATACGATATCACTAGTAAATAATTGGGTTCCCGCTATATAAATAAATCCGCTTTTAGGATGATTATAATGTATCAACCAAATGATAGATAATTCCACCTAAACCCATTACATGTGAGAAAGTGCCCATACGAAGGATACTTGTCCCAAACCATATGACACTTATCATTAACCTCGAGACACTTGTTGATAATGGCTCATGAGCTTCTCCTATAAATATGGGTCGAGACCTTGAGACTAAAGGTCAGTTCTCGAATGTCAAAGAGGACATAGACTAATTAAAAGAAAAGGGCTCCAAAAGAGCTTCACGAGTGGGCTTCATCTCGACTCGGCGAGGGTCGACACTAGATGGTATCTGCAGGAGAAAGGAGGACCACGTCTAGCTAGAGACCCAGGTCAGCACAGTCCGGTGTAAGGATGGCTAGACCTCCATGCACTTTGGGTAGACTCGATCGTCGGTGGTTCACTCAATCCCGGGATCCGAAAGCGGAATTACACAATCGGCATCATCATGCAGGTTTTGAAACAATTGAGGGGAGGTGCCACACATGGCATGGGCAGTGAGGTCTGCAATTGTGGAGTCAGACAAAGAGAAAAGGGAGATGGTGGTGTTTGTTTCCAGAATTGAAGAAGCAAAAGGGGTGTGAGGAAGGAAGAGGGGAGCCTGCAGGGTTTGAAACAATTGAGGGGAGGTGTCGCACATGGCGTGGGCAGTGTGGTCTGTAATTGCCGAGTGAGACAAAGAGAAAGGGGAGATGGTGGTGTTTGTTGCCGGATTTGAAGAAGCAAAGGGGGTGTGACGAACGAAGAGGGGAGGAGTTGTTGTGCTGTATTGGGAAAACAGGCAAAGGTATTCAGGAGGGAAGAGAAACAATGTCGAGAGGTGGGGTAGAAGTGGTCCCCAAAAGATATTTCAAATACCCGAAAAAATAACATCTGAAACCCGCTCTCTTGACCATATCCCAAATCGATTTAAAATAAACTTTTAAATCCGAAATAATAATGAAATTCGAAGAATATTTTCAATAGGCTCGGATGAAGAAGGCGGAAATAAATCCGTTTGAATGAAAAATAAAAATTTTGTCGGAATTTGCTTCAAAGGAATTAAAATAAAATAATTTTGATAGAGGTCGAAAATTTCCAAAATTTTCCAAAATCTTAGAATATAAATCAAATTTAAGTCAATATTAATTCAGAATTAAATCTTAATTTATAAAATAATATTTTAAAATTTCGGATTTTTACATACAGGATGGTGGCTGGACCGATGAGGTAATGATTGGAGTCGATGTGTCACCGGTGGTGCTGGTTGGTGAAGTTTCGATTGAAAGTAACCCATCCACTAAAAAAGGAAAAAGTTAACCTTTTTTTTATTAGGTAATAATTCGGTTGGAAAACCTAACCGATAGCATCCTGACGGATGAGATTCCGAAGATCTGTATGTGATACCAGTGCAGACCCGCTAACAAAGCGACAAAGGTGTGCAACCTTATTAGCGACTTTGTTACCTTCGCGGGGCACATGGGAAAAAACTACTTGCTCGAAGGATTGAAGAATCCTTTTAATGTCTCCCATTAATAATTCGATTTTCCAAGGACATGGGTCATTAGATCTAAGGTGGTTTATAATTATTTGCGAGTCGCCCTCAACAATAATTTTACTAGTCTTAATATTTGCTGCATACATAATGCCTTCTCGAAGGGCAATTGTTTCTGCCATTAGTGGTGATTGGATCCCCAAGTTTCTATACCCAATGTTGATTGTTTTCCCTTTCCAATCTCTAACAATGTATTCGGCACTTGCGCTTTCATCCGGGGATGATGCACCGTCAAAATTTATTTTCAGAAAACCAAGATCTGGTTTTCTCCATCTAACATTTTTTCTACTCAATTTCCGTCGTTGCGTTGACCTAATTCCATTGCAGTCGTTATCTATGAGGAAATTGTCGGCCGACGCTTTCTTCCAATTTTCTTTGATGGAGTGCATAAAAATATGTAATTCCGCATCCGAAGGCTTTTTTTTATTTCTGAAAGAGACTTGATTTCTAAATAACCATGTTGTCCACCACTTAAGTGCCATTTCTTCTTTTCATCCTTATTAAGAGATTGTCCTAATTTTTCCATGATAAGTTTGTCACTCCTTGCCGAGGTCGGAAGGTTACTAACAATGTTTCGGACTTTTTGGATCCCTAAAATGGAGTTTTGTACGAAAGAACAATCCACAAACAGATGGGATTCGTCTTCCGTGCAGGCGTCACAAAAAGTACAGTAGTCTGGAATGGGGGTACCCCTTCGCGCTAATCGTTCCCTAGTTGGTAGTCCATTCTGCGAGATTTTCCACAAGAAGTTTTTAATTTTTGGGATAGTATTAACCTTCCAGATCCAGCAATTTGGGTCATCAGTGAAGCAATCTTGGTTTGATATAAGTTTCATCGCGCTAGATGTTGTGAACCAACCTTGTTTATCCGGCCACCAGTATAGTCGATCCGGGGTTGGGTTGATTGGTAACGGAATGTCTACTATCTTCTGAATTGTGTTTTGATCTAGGATATTACCTAATTTTTCTTGCCACCACCTACCAGCTATAATGTATTCAAAAGTAATCATATCAATTTGTTGGTTCCCGATGATCTTATAGGCCAAGGGAGAGTTGGTGACCCATTTATCAGTCCAGAACCTGACTGACTCGCCATCACCAATTGACCAAAAAAGACCCTCTTTGAATTTTTTGATTAATGAGGTTGCCTAGAAAAAGTTAACCTTGTCTTCTCAATACTCAGTCAAATTATTTTATATTCATTTTAGTGTCTTATTAATAACCTTTACGATCATGTAATTATTTGTTAAATAATGATTTATATTCAAAATAATTAAACAACATACTAGAGTTATGGCAAACTTACGGATCTACAATCAAAGAAACGAGGCCCACCCATGTGCTAAATCTCCGGCAAAACACACTTTTGAAGAATAGCCTCATGTTAGGGTATTCTTTTCTTCTTTAATTTATCATGCGCACCTTGCTCTCTCTTTTTAAGGTGTAGATCGGTCGGTATGAAAATTATATATAATATCATATCGAAAATGAAAAATGACTCAAAATAATACCAACTATCACATGTGAAACAAAAATAATACGAACTAAAAAAGTCTCAAAATAATACAAACTATCCACCTATAAACCAAAAATAATATAAACTTTAAAATCAACTAAAAATAATACAAACTATGAACTTTTAACTCAAAATAATACAAACTTTTGAAGTTGAACTAGGAGAAGAATCAAAACAAAACATTATTTATCAAAATTACAAAAATATGTGTATATAATCACACTTTGCAAAAATGCATCCTCTTTATTTTTAAATACACCATAACCACTATTTATTTATTCAATATTACAAAAAAACCCCACTTTTTATTTTGAAATTAAATAAAATCACATCCACTTTATCCATAATTATTCAAAAAATATATATAATCATATACTAGAATTCATGTAATTTTGTTTAACTTCTAAAAATTGGGGTTGTATTATACAAAGCTGAACAACCAAATAGTGGGTCTGATATATTTAAAATAAAAGGTGGATTTGTGCAAAATATGAATAATTATAGATTTTTTTTATAATTTTGATAAATAAAATTTTATATCTATATATATAATATATTAAAACAGAAGCATTTTTGCCACGTGTCACAACCTTAGAACAAGATATTTATAGAAGTTAAATTATCACAAAATCAATTTATTTTAGTCAGCTAATTAATATATCCATGTATCATCTTAATTATGGCAACTTATTCTTCTTCTTATTATTATTATTTATATACTTTATATAATAATATTGTCTTCTTATATAATTTTATTATAATTTATCTATATATTTGTATATCTATACAATATGTTAAACTACTTCTTATGTTTTAAGTATCTATATCTATATAATATATTAAAACAGAAGCATTTTTGCCACGTGTCACAACCTTAGAACAATATATTTATAGAAGTTAAATTATTACAGAATCAATTTATTTTAGTCAGCTAATTAATATATCCTTTAATATATCCATGTATCATCTTAATTATGACAACTTATTCTTCTTCTTATTATTATTTATATACTTTATATAATAATATTGTCTTCTTATATAATTTTATTATAATTTATCTATATATTATACAATATATTAAACTACTTCTTATGTTTTAAGTAATCTATATCTATATATAATACTTTAAAACAGAAGACTTTAGCTGATGTGTCGTCCTCCCCTTAATTTTAGCATCTCTGTCCAATTACAATTAACTAATTTTTAAATTAAAATTAAGAGTTTCTTCCCATTTAGATTTATTGCATGTATACAATTTTCCTTTTATGTATATAAACTACCCAATCAATTATATCAATTTTTTATGGAGTATATAATTTTAGTTAGTATAATATATACTAATTTTCGTATATATATATATCTAGGGTTTAGGTTTTAGTTACACCAAAAAAAAATTTCACTATTCCAAATTAAAACTATATATTTATATTATATATTAAATCATTATCTACCTTATATCATTTTTTTATTAGGAAATAATTCGAGGACCAGACAAATCTGGCTCCTCGAGGGGCCGAAAAAGTCGGCAGACGGTGACCATCAAACATACAAACAATAAAATGAAAAAAAAAAGCGGTAGACAAACCACCCTAGTCGAATAAATGAACCTAATCTACCTTATAGCATGAATCTACATTTGTAATATGGTGGACAATTATAATAATTACTGGTCATGTATACTATTGATTTTATTTTATTATAATAGCAAATGAGATTACTTTAAGACTTCTATATTTATATTTATATTAACGCTTCTTAGTTTTAATTGTTAATTATTTTCTTAACATATTCTTTCTTATCTCTTCAATATATGTATATCTATATAATGAGAAAAAAAAATCCCTTTTAAAGATATTATAATTTTCATAAATATTTCTACAAAAATTTCTATTTTTTACCTTATCAACTATATCTTTTTTATTCTACATTAAATTTTTATAATATTTTATTTAAATTTATAATTAATATTAATATATTATATTATTAGAATTTCATTTTTAAAAACAGTACCGCTCCATGGTGCGATAACTGTTCTATATATATATATATATATATATATATATATATATATATATATATATATATATATATATATAAACTCTTCAAACATAAGAATTTGTGATGAAAGTAGAATTTATAATTAATATTAAGGATTTTAGCCAATTGCATTTTTCCTTTCTTTTTTTGTTATAAATTTTATTTTTTCCTTTCATTTTTTTATTCTTTCCTCTCCTCTCTTTGTCACATAACGACTAATTGATCTATAGATCTAATTGCACTTATTTTTTTATTTAATTAAAAATTTTACTTCCATTATATATTTTTATTTCATTTGATATAATTACATTTGTTCTCTACTATAGGGATGCGCATGAATCAAACTAGATATCCGATGAAAGTTTATCTTATGTTATATAATTTGGTATTTTATGTCATATATTTTGTTATTTTTTTTTTGTTTCTTTCACAACACCACTGTCAAAGAATACGTACGGTTAAGGCAATGATTTCATTCATTTTATTTCAATTTAAATTTATCTCCAATCTAAATGATTGTGGTTAACTTCAATAAATATTTTATGGATTAATGTAGTTTTTTGCATAGTTATTATCATTTGTTAATGCGTCAATTATAATGTATCTACTATAATTTACATAAGCTATTATTTCTATTTTTTTATGCAAACGCGCCATGGCGACGTGTCACAACCTTAGAACAAGATATTTATAGAAGTTAAATTAGGGTTCGTTTGGTTCAATGTGGGAATTTAAATTCCCGGGAAGTTACTTCATGGGAATTGAATTCCCGAGAAGTCCAATTGATGGGAATTGTGAAAATGTGTTTGGTTGATTTTTTTATTTTAGAGTATTAAAAGGGGGAATTGGAAATTTCCAAATACAAAATGAAGGAAGTTGAACTTACCTAGGGGGGACTAGGTAAGTGAACTTCCTCCATTTTGGGGGAATTCAACTTCCCGGGAAGTTGAATTCCTGCGTTTTTTAATTTCAAAAATATCAACCAAACACATGAATTTCTCCTACTTCCTGGGAAGTTCTACTTCCTGGGTTTTTGTGTTTCCAACCATCGGGCAAGAGATGAGATGATATGATATGATATGATATGATGATGCCGTGGTTAGTGCACCACCACGAGGAAATTGCTATGCTATAGCACCGAACTGGCCAGTCTCTGCACTAATGGGAAGGGGTGTAGAGGTAGGAGAGGGATATGCCACTTGGCATTGTCTTGGGCCCTTTACAGTTCTTTTCTGCATATTATATATATATATATATATATATATATATAGGGATTGACTCTGGTGAAAACCTCAAATTGTGGTAAAAACCGTGAAAACTACTTTATAGCTTGGTTTATTTGAAACCCGTGTTTAAAACCTCAATTACACAATGACTTTACAACTCAGTTCAACCTAAAAACCGTTCTAAAAACTCCAGTTTTAAAATAACAAATGACTTTATATCTCGGTTAAACATAAAAACCGTGCTGAAAACCTATGTGTTTAATATTACATAGTGACTTTATAGCTCGGTTTTATTCAGAACCGGGCTAAAATATGTGACCTTATAGATCGGTTCTATTCATAACCGGGCTATAAAGCTAGTGAACCGGGCTAAAAAGCCGGTCCTCATAGGTTTTTACCGCAATTTTGGTTTTCACCGGAGCGCAACCCTATATATATATATATATATATAGAGGTTGGATCCCGTGCAAGCAACCCTTACGGTGTAATTTGTGAGCAGAGAAATTATTCGTAGGTACCAAGCGATTATTCGTGTATAATAATGTAATTATTCGTATGTATGAACAAATGTAATTATTCATATGCAACAAAGGATTATTCATATGTATGTACATACGAATAATCACTTGGTACCTACGAATAATGTTACTGTTCACAAGTTACTTTTAATCTCATCCGTTTGATCTTCTTAATCCGACGCTCCAGATTTGCTCACAAATTACACAGTAAAGCTTGCTTACACAGGATCTATCCTCTCTCTCTCTCTCTCTCTCTCTCTATATATATATATATATATATATATATATATATATATATGTATGTATGTATATACATATACTAGGGGCATGTTAGTGTGATTTAAATCTTGTACTGCATTAGTCATCTTTTATTTAGGTATAGACATGTTATGTGGCCTCAGCGCGGTCAGAGGACCCGCAGGCGATTACCGGGACTGACTTCGTGGATAGTGTTAGGTACCACTCTTGATTGCTCCTTGCTTCTGTGACGGGGAATCTCTCGGCGAATTGAAGAATCCGACTAATATATTCTAACTTGACAAATGGCAATCACCCACTTTGTTTTGGTTTTGACCCGGCTCTGGCGTGGCACTTGTATTTAAACCTTGCTTATGCTTTACTTTCATTTGAATTGAATTTCCGCGACTTTGATTGCTTGGGGTTTGAAATCCCCGCTTTGAATACTGATCTTCGAGGTTTGAAACCTCGACCCGTACTTGAATTGCAACATCCGAACGAAGGTACCGACCTTCAAAACGTAACCCGGGTATTTATATCTGGGTCGTTACAAAGTTGGTATCAGAGTCAGGTTGTGCAATTCGGGTACGCAAGGGTCGAGTGTATGTTTAGGAAAACCGCCCATGGATTTCAAAAGATTTGAAAGCGTTTTAAAGGGGGCAAAATGAACTTAATATGCCTAACTCAATTGGACTAAATATGAACTTGGCTTATGATAAAAGAGGAGAACCAACTAATAAGGGATCAAGAGGGTAGAAAAGGCGCTAGACCATCCCTATTGGATGTAGTTGGGAATGGGTAGGCGAAATATTAGCTTGTTCTTTACAGATGGGTAGGGAAGACTCCAAGGAGATCGTTATAATTGTCATTGACTGATTCTATGTTGAGTGCTTAATATGCTAAAGATTTGATTGGTATCTCCTAACTATTGAATGAATATTGAATGATCTGTGCAAACGGGATAGCGGGAGTACTCTTCTTCTTATATGGTCAAGCCCAGCTTGTGTGAAACAGCCCCTTCCACTATGATAGCCCTTGACGGTTCTATCGAGTCTTTCTCTCAGATGTCAGTGTCTTCCATGGGGAATGGGGTTGGTAAACACATTGTGTCGGGAATCATGTATGGATGTAAAGGTTGTGTGAGTGAGTATTGGAAGGTGGTTCTTGATGTTCCTTTGAGTCAAAAGTAAGGTGTTTCTGAGGTTGTCTTTCTTGATTCTTATGACCATCAACCGGTGTCTTCTTGCCATGAAAGTCGTATCCTCACGGGAAAGATGAGTGATGAGTCGGTTAGGAAGAGTCAATATTTGCCGTTATGGATCGCTATCGGGTTATCTTGATTGCTCTATCCATGATTATGTGTTACTACGTGGTACTACTCCTTGACCTACAGATTGATCCTTAGTGTGAAATTGTGCTTATGTGCTTTGATGTTCGAGATGACCATTGTATGGGTTCGAGCTACATTTTTTATATCCATATCATCCCGACATGATTAAGATTAGTATATTGCAATGTCATACTAGGGCACGAATATATATATGTCATATGCTAGGAAGTTGTATAATTGATGTCCTCCCTGTGAATAGGTCCATGATAGTGTGATCGTTCAGTTCTAGTATAATGATACAATGAGTCCCTTACTTGATGGATACGTGCTATAATCTGATGGCAACATGCCTTATATGCTACGTAATTCCCAGTGCATATTATGATGATGATCTTTAATGTGAATTCGTGGTTGTATGACATTCTGTACCCATGCTTGCCCCATTGCTTATGTCCTGTGTTGTGCCTTGCTTCCTATCATGATTATGTGTTGTCATAGCATGCCTACCTGACCCCTTTGTATTGATCATATGATTGGTTAGAAACATGAGCCACATGACATGAGTCTATATGATTGTTGCTCCTCCTGAATTAGGTCCATGATAGTGTGATCATCTCTTCCTTGTATGAATATCTCGTAAGATGTCCTCTTGAGCATATTAGTTGATGATGCCTCGATGTTTATCATTCATCTTGTGACAAGAATCTATAGCATGCCCATCTATTTTGTATTCCTCAGATTAACCATTGTTGATTGTTCTACAATTTGTATTGTTATGTGTTAATTGTGCTAAATTGAGGATATGTTAGTGTGACTGAGTCTTGATAAACACATGTTCCCTCCCCGTATACATTGAATTGGACTCATCTCCCCGTATGCTAGTCATGTTGCCCCATTACTTAGACTTGCTATATACATCGTTATATTCCTCTTATGCTACTATATCGCTGGAATGTGATCGATTGAACTCTTGCATATTGTGGTAGTGATCAAACAAGTGCATGTATGTATCATATGTCATGCTGAGCCATTAGTATCATGTAGGACCCTTGGTTGTGACTTGTGCGAATTTATACCTTGCCTACATGATTGCTGATTCTCTCTTGAACTAGGTCCTTGATAGCGTGGTTCTCCCTCTTCCGATCCTCGTAAATGTTTTACTTATCCGGTTAGATTGATGTTGAATTCGGTGATCGACTTGCTTTCCATGACAATTAATCCTAGCATGCATACATGATATCGCTCGGTAGTATTTCCCTGTTACTCTATGATATCCTCTTGTGCTTGCATGAACGTATGACTTGACACCTCGCATGATCACACACCACCCTATATCATGATTTTGCATATGCATGATGCTTGAATATCGGAATGAATCTAGTTGAATTACTTTAATTCTACTCATGATCGATGTGTGCTATTAGTATCATGTAAGGCTTATGATTTCCAATATGACTCGCGAAATGGTGACCTGTCTTGCTTGACCTATTACGAGAACATGCTTGTCCTATAGCGTGATAGTTGTTATACCATTTTATGTGCGCTATTATAGGTTGTTCCTAGTATGCTTAGAATCTATCGCTGGTGATGTCCTCCTTGTTACTCTCTGTAATGATGTCTCATGCTCTATGAACATTATGTTGAATTCTTTTAGACGACTCTTGACTATGCCCTTGTCCTATCATGTATCACTAGCATCATGTAGGACCTATGTTTCTAAATGTATCTCGTCGTATGATTACATGTCGTTCTTAACCTACTATGTGATCATTTCTGTTAGCTGTGATAGTTACTATGCCGCCCTTATATATATTCTCGTATGACACTTAGTTTGGTTGTTATGATATACCTCGTATTGATGTATTTGATCTCATTTGTTGATGTGTATACCATGCTCTTATATTGCTCAAATCCATGGTACTTGTCATCCTCGTAAAATCCCGCATGACCTTGGACCCCACATGACCATTATTGACTCCGCATAACTTGCCTAGGTTGCTAGACATATCTGCATCCATGGAATGAAAGACTATTAAGCTTGTCTCCCCTGTATCCATTTAGGATTCGATTGTGCCTTTTGGAGTGAATATGTATGTCATTCTCCTTGAATAGGTACATGTTAGTGTGGATTAGTGTGATTGATATGCTCCATGATGAATTCGTGCTTGTTTGTCACAATTGTAACCTAATAGACCTCCTTAAGGGCATCGTTACTATTTCCGGGTCGGAGTCTTGTCTCTAGCCTTGTCATCCTTAGCTTTGATCCGTGTTTATCTCTGAGAGGAAATTGGGTGTCCGCCCTTGTTACTCCTCTATCTCCGCTAACTTAGACTTCTACGCGATACATTGGATGAGAGGCCGCATAGAAGAGGGGACGGAAAAGTTAGATAGCGATAGAGCAGCGCAGCGGAAGCGTGGGCCCATAACCCACGGGCCTTAGGATCGACGATGTCGACAGAATAAGCTTGCTTCGAGGATGGCGGTTATTGAGTACGATATGACTTGCAAGCGAGAGTGCTCTCCATTCGAATTGTTAACCCTTTCTGAACTTGTTGATGGTGATATTGCACTGACTTGATGTTGAAAGTTGCGTGTTGATGTGATGACTTGGTGATGACTGTTGTTTGATTCTCTGTTGACTATAATGATATGATTCGATTGCCTTACAGCTTTAATGTGCCCAGATGTCTTGATGCATAGATGCTCTGAACTATTAAGCATGATCTAAATTCCTCGCCTATAAAAGTATGAACTGCATATGCTGTGAAACCTGGACTGTTTATTGGAGATGGTTATGATGAAACTTGCTAGCTTGATTCGATTAGGTCCATATATGATGTTTTACAATACTTGTTGAGCATAACGGTAAATTAAGACTTGTGATACAGTTGCAATGCTTAATAATGAGCTAATGATGATATTGATATAAATGCTAGTTGATATGATGTAGTCCTTCTATGCGATAATGTCCATGATTGCTTCTTCTTTGAACTATGGGTGAGATTTTCTTGAAGAATGGTCAGAGGCTGGTGAGGGAAATTGAGCGGTTAGAATGATCAATGATAGTATGAGGTAAGTCACATGAGAGGGGTTTGGCTTAAGTAAGAACGAGTGAGTGAGAGCTATAAGAGGCGATGCTTAGTGGGTTCCGATGAGCTTCCAGATGAATCTTAGGTGGGGGTATGGTTAAAATAAGTCGGCTAGGTGTTGATCGGGGTATTCTCATAGAAGAGATGTGGTTAGAAGGGTTCTATGCTTGTGATGGCTTAGGTAGTATGGGCAGTGTAGGGAATGGCTCTTGTGAGTATTGAGAACATAGTATGCAGGGGTGCTCGGGTGTGGAAAAAAAAAACAGAGGTAGGGGTTGGATTCTTAGAGGTGGATTGTTAGTGAGAGTGCTTAGTGGGAATCGGTGTGAGATTAAAAGGTCAAAATGAGTTGGAGTTTCTTTGGGGATTTTTATCCGAGTTGGTGATTCTAGATGAAGATTGGTCTTGGCTTGAGAGTGGAGACGAGCGAGCGGGGTTTGCGTTTTATTGTAACTGGTATAATGTGAGAAACTTTCTTGATTATGTAATTATGAACTGGCATGATGTTAGATAGCGACCGTGATAAACCTAATATGGCATGATATTACCTGTTGATATGCAATATTGAAATCTAATTGGTAGTGACAACTGTGATCATGATATATCGATGCATTGCTGTCCTACTATGTTGTTCTAGAAGCATGTTATGATGTGTTGCACGAATCATAAGATGATGATACGTTGTTATGTGGAAGCATGATGTTATACTATATGGTTGATAAGCATGAATAGGAATAGGTAAGTGAGGCATATGACTTGGAGCATGAATATGACTTATGTGCATATATGAGATGATGGTGCATGACTGCTAATGATCGTTATATGGCATTGTGATGAGCTAAGATGATGTCTGGAGAGCATGTTGACATTTTGATGTTGATATACTGCTTGATCTCCCCTTTTGATTGAATCTTAATAGCATGACTTGTTTGTATTGATGTGTTGATAAGTAGTTTGATTCGTTGACTTATGATGAAATTTCGCCATGGCATGACCTTGTGTGTTAATGTGCTGACAATTAATATTAGTCTGTTGACCTTATGATGAGATTCTGCTATGACTACCTATACCATGCTAATGTTTGAATTGACATGCTAAATATGTTATGACTGGTTCCGCTTGAGTTGCGATGTTTAGATACGATTGTGAGATTCGACTTGTAGTGGCGTACCGACTCCATGACACCTAACCTCTTTGATCTCTTGACCTGTGTGCCTTGCGTGATAAGTTATGAGAATTCGATGATGCACTTGTGATGCCTTCTGTATGAGGTAGATATACTTTATGACTCATGGTATGATGTTAAGATTTTGTTATTGCTTTTGGCATGTTTTGAAGGGATGATATGATTTATTTTATGGGTAATCATGTTATGCGGTTGAGATGTCGATTGATTGAGATTATCATGATTGATGTTGAGATTGCCATATGAGAGGTGGCTGATAATGTTATGAGTCGATGAGTTGATTACTTATGTGCATATTGAGTTGAGGATGATGATCAAATGATTTTGGAAACTAGGAAGAGAATATGGGATTAGCCCTTAGAGGTGGATGATTCCACCTCCTGGCCTTTGAGTTGATTGATTGATATGCGGGAAACTGATTTGGTTTTCGGAAGTTTTGACGAAATCTTGATTTAAAAGGATTTGATTTGTGTTGGTGAAAGGCTGTTTGATTAGACGTCGAATTTGAAGATTTTGAGCGGTTTCGAAAAGGACCAAATTGGGTTTTTGAGAAGTCGAGAGTTTCAATGATTTAGATGACAATCTTTCCATTTACAAAATGCTTTGAGGTTTTACGACTGGATTTACATTATGACGTCTCACGAAGTGGATACGAGCATTTTATAGGGGCACTTATAGATGGCTTGCTAAGACCTAGTCGGGACGCTATAATACTTTTAGAGTTGTGGTACTTCCGAAAAGTCGAAGCGAGGATTTGATAAGGGCGCTTATTACACACTTGATGAGACCAATTGGAGATGTCACGACCGTGACTAGGATGTTGTGAGAATCTCGGAAGACGCAACCGAGATGATTATAAGATCCTTGGACATGGTCCTCGGACTCACCGATTTAAAACTTCATCCCCTTTGCTTAAAATGATTTTAGTCTCGGGGACGAGACTTGTTTTTAGAGGTGGATAAATGTAAAAACTGAATATCTTATTATATTATTATTTTGAGTAAATAAATTATTATTTTATTCAATCGGTAAAAATGGGAGAAAACCCGTCCTCGAGCGTAAGTTTTGATTTTAAAGTCATTCCGGCATCGTTTTGAGAATTTTTATTTTAGCGGATTTAATTCCGCCTTTGAGCTCCGAGTTTTGATAAAATTTATTTAATTCTGTTATCTTGAAATTAGTAATTGAAATTTGATTTAGATTTGATGTAGTCGGGATTCGATCGGGCGAGCGGGTTTCGAGTCTTTTCCGCTAATTTGAATTCTTTCGTGGGGACCAATTTCATTTATTTTATTCCCCTTTTCTTTTACTCTCTCTCTCTCAGTTTTCTGTTGCATTGAGTTCCCCTCCTCTCTTTGTCCTCTTCCTCACACACAACCCACACAACCTCTGCCCTCCTGCCCCTCACATTTCTGCATTCCTCACACCAGCCCACAAGAGCTCTCTCCTCTCTCCTATGTCGTCTAGAAAACCAACCCCATTCTCCCCCATTTCTTAATTTCAAACACTTACTCCTCCGTTTCCCCTTTGATGCCAAGAGAAAAGGCTCCCATTCCTCCTCCATTTCAGCCGGCATCACCACCACTTCACCACCCCACCACCACCAGGTCGTCGTCACCACCAGCATCAGCCCCGCCGGCCATCACCCCAAAACTGCTTCCCACCTCCCCTGTTTGGCCGATAGGAAGAACCCAAGCCTACCCCCTCCATTCCTTCGTTCTTCTTCCCCAAGACGCCAGCAGCATCCCTCTGCACCACCTTGGAGCCGCCAGAAGCAGCAGCAGCCGTCGGAAGGCCCCGGAGACCGAGCGCGAGGCGCCCCAATTCCCTCTCCCCTGTTCTTCGGTTTGGGACGGTAAGAGACCTCATTTCTCGCTTCTTCCTCTCCCTTTCACCTCCATGTAGCATAAGAGAGAAGCTTTAACCCCCTCCCATCCTCCCTAGGTCATTTCCGACGAAGATCCGACTTGGGCGTGTCCGAACGAGCTCCGACCGAGCATTTTCCGGGTGCGATGAAACCTCGGTGAGCACTCCCCTTCCTCTTATTCCTTCTTGTCAATTCGGGGTTCACGGGTGTTGTTTGGGTGGTCAGAGATGCTGTTATCGCCGGTGAAGCCTCCTCCTCCTCCTCCATTCCGAGCGCAGCAGCCCTCTTCTTTCTTCTTCTGCTATTGTCGACGTAAGGGAAGGGAGAAGAAGGTTGGGCGTGGGCCCCACCCTTTCCCACCTCCTTTGCCACATCAGCTGGGGCCTACCTTTTTTTTAAAACCTGGCTTCGACTTTCAGAATTAAAATGGAGTGAATTTGGGCCTAATGTACCCGGGTTGGGTTGTGATCATTTTCACTTCATCCGGGTCGGGCTATTTCCCTTCCTTCTTCTATTGTTCTTTCGGGTTGGGCTGGCTTCTTGGGTCCGGTTGTATTCTGGGGTCCGGGTTGGGGCCATCGGGTTGGGCTGTTTAGTTTGGGTCAATGCTGGGCTAGGGATTCGGGTTGTGCTTCCTTTTGGTTATGGGTAAGGGTTTAAGACTTGTTATATGTTGATATATATATATGTTTATATGTGTTATATTATATGATGGCTTTTATTTATTTATTTTATTATTACTAATGTTATTATCTTGATGAATCTACTTTTATGAAAATAGAATTTCAAAAAGTGTTTAATATTATGGAATTATTTGAAAGTAATATTTTTGGATTAAGTGCTTTTATGATGATTTGAATATGTTAATTTGAGAAATTTGAAATGATTTATTAATAAAGATAGAGGATGTTTATGTTTAATTGATATATTGATGATAAAGTATTAAAATGAGATTTTCAAGTTTAGAAATGTCTTTTAGAAGAATTGTTATTTGAAAACCAACATGCCGGAATGATTTCTATAAAATGACTTTAAGAAATTGGTTTTAAGGCTTAAATGTTTAATGTCGGAATTTGGCCAAGTATGAGTTGAGAAATTATTTTGAATATGAGTTGACGTAATTTTGGATTTAAGAGTTTGAAAAATATGGTTGGTATGATTTATCAAGGGGTTTGATTGGAAGAATGATTTTGGTCGATTTGATCGTATCGGAAAAGTTTTGGAAAACGGTTTTACTATCGGTCGGTTTCGAGGATGTTGAGAACTTGGGTTTCGTGTGTATGAATGTTTGTCCGATAGCTTATGGAAATGGCTTGATGATAGGTGTGTATTGCTTTTGGATTGCTTTGGACTTGCATTTGGGCCCTTGCTTGTGTTATCTTGCTGTTCTGCATCTTCAGGTAAGTATCCTACGGGACTTACTCAGTAACCTGGACCTCCTGCCTGATGTGTCCTAGAGTCTTTGCTAGGGTCATAGGGTAGCTCAGCCCCATCGGGTGCCCTGAGTCTATCGAGTCGATATGAGCATGATATGATAGCCCAGCACCATCGGGCAAGAGATGAGATGATATAAAATGATATGATATGATGGCAATCACCCACTTTGTTTTGGTTTTGACCCGGCTCTACCGTGGCACTTGTATTTAAACCTTGCTTCTGCTTTACTTTCATTTGAATTGAATTTCCGCGACTTTGATTGCTTGGGGTTTGAAATTCCCGCTTTGAATACTGATCTTCGAGGTTTGAAACCTCGACCCGTACCTGAATTCCAACATCCGAACGAAGGTACCGACCTTCGAAACGTAACTCGGGTATTTATATCCGGGCCGTTACAATATTTTTTAATCATCTATATAATATATTAAAACAGAAGCATTTTTGCCAGTTGTTACAACCTTAGAACAAGATATTTATAGAAGTTAAATTATTACATTTTGATGTTATCAACTCATAAATTGTTAATAGTTGAAAATTTATACATTTTTAGCCAGCTATCTATATATAATCACTAATGAAAAGAGAATATTTTTGCTAATGTGTCATAACCACCTTCATTTTATGGTTTTTACATGTTTTTTTACTTTATCAACTCCCTACATTTATAAGTCGATGCTACATTAGTTAATCATTTATTTAATTATATAATAATAAATTTTTTATTATTAAGATTTTTTAACAAAACCGCGTCATGACGCGGGCACTGCACTAGTTGAATCTTATCCTAATTTAAGTTCAAAAGTTTGTATTATTTAAAGTCAAAATTTCATTGATTGTATTATTTTTGGTTGATTTTAAAGTTTGTATTATTTTTGGTTTATAGGTGGATATTTTGTATTATTTTGAGATGTTCGTTTAGGGGAGGTGCGATTCAAATATTCAAATATATATGTCAACTATGCTAACTTCCTGTTCAACCAAATAATACAAGAATCTCCCCCGATGCAGTGGTAGGGTAATTCAGGATCGAATCCACGAGGAGGTATGTCAGCGCTTCCCTTGTTGTAATCACGATCAAGCTTTCGACCTCAGAAGACACTCGATATCGAGGTTGTCTGGTTGATATCGACCTCAGTTCTGGTCGATTTCCAGCAAAGTTCCTACAAAAGACAAAAGCAAGCCAAATCGACGTCGAGTGGAACCTTGATATCGACATTAGTGCTCGATATCAACCTTTACTAGTTGATTTCGATGTATGTCACAGAAACTGCAAAGAGTAACCTATATGTCGGAAAAGACATCCGAAGATCTTAGAATGGTAAAAGAAAGATGAACAGAAATAAAACTTAAATTTTTTTTTTATCAAATTCAATAAACTAAAAGCTTCCAAGGTCGGGGATTAACGCAGCAACGATAACAATGCAAGTATGATGCTAAAGTTATGAAATTTAATGTCTTTCCGTCGAATAACTTTCGTTACCAACACTTAGGTGATTAGAGGCTCTCGCATAATTCCTAAGAGTTACTATCCAATTCATGAGTAATATCCAAGTTCACAATATGATTGGCTTTCGCTTCAATAATGCAAATAATGAATCTCCCTAACTTTCGCAAAGGATCATGCATAGGATAGAAGACGGAATCGCATAAAAATCATACATTTGATGCACTTACCCTACATTGCTATCGTCGGGCTCACCCCGACCCTAGAAGTGGGTTGACTACTCGCTTCTCATCATTGCACTCATCATCATCATTGAAAGAAAACTAATTTATATTAAAACTAAAGAGAAAGTTACAACCGAACAAAGCTAAATCTCCGCTCTCGCTTCTCACCCAACTCACTCGGCTCTCCTCTCTCTCTCTCTCTCTGTACAAATTCTCTGCGTTCTATGTTATAAACTGATTGCTTGAATTCGAATGATTAAACTCAGCCCTAACGGCCTCTAGATATAGATATCGAATCTTGCTATCCAAGGATTCGAAACTTTTCTTTATTCTCTAAGATAAAACTTAAATAAGTAAAAACCAAAAATTCTATGGTAAATAACATAATTGATGAAGTCTGGTATTGATGATAGGAAATCTCGACTTTAGGATAGATGTGCGAGCTTCGGATAGAATTCTATCAAAATCTGAGTCGGACTTCTCTGCTGGAAAACATCGATATCGACCTCCATCATCGATATCGACCTCTCTTTAACTCTATCTCGAGCTCTCCTTCTTCTCCTCGTATTGGCACTCGACTTCTATCAATAAGCTCGATCTAGGCCACTAGATATCGACCTTCAGACATCGATATCGACCTCTGCTGTGTCGACATGCTTTGTTCTTCCTCTGCTCGATTTCTGCCTTCTCTGTTCACTCGATGTCGAGGTTCATAGTCGATTTCGACCTCTTCAGAAGACTTCGAGTTCTTTTTCCGCTCTTCTAAATCTGTCCATTTTTGTCCTGTTTTCTGCGAAATCACATAGAAATTCGTGCAGACCCTTATATTTGACAATAATGCATAAACTACACTAATCTCATGTATTCCCACTAATATGCATGCGAATGATTATAAAATGTACTTATATGTGCATAGAAAATATGGCAATTTGCGCGCAAATCAAACACCCCATACTTAAGCTTGCTTGTCCCCAAGCAATACCTTTAATGGTCATTCAGGGGAAGATAGTAAACCCTCAACATCATAGATTCATTTTTCATATGTCCCTACAATCAATTTCCATACTTGATAAGGTACTAATGTCAACTAAATCCATGCTTGTGCATAAAAGCAATCTCATACTCATCAAAGGAGGTTTATTTGCATAAAAACAAATTCAGCGACATAGCATTAATAATCAAGAGGACTTTTGCAAGCTATAGAGAAGTAGATTGGTAAAAGGCTAAAGGTGGGCTAATATTTGGCCATGTGGTGTTAAATCCGGGGAAATAAAACTTTCTTTCCAAAATATTCCACATTCCTTCTTCATAATGTCTCACCTTTCACTCATCGCTCAATGCTTTTTTCAATTATAATGCTTTTACCTCTCTAACCTTAGCACTGCCTTCTCGCGAGTCACAAACATGGTTGTCATGAATGACCTCGGATACTTAGTACTTTGGACTCCTCACCTTGTGTCCCATCTCGCTGAACTAACATCTCAACGAGCAGGGTCGACCTACCTTTATCTCCTGAGGTGATCGGATTTTTTCTCGCTCATTAAATTTTCCATATTCATAATTTGTTTCATTCCTGCCAACAACTTCAATAATACACAAACTCCATATAACATCTCCAAAGATGATATCCATTCTCAAACTTGTCCCCGGATGGGGTATAAGGTATATAAAATTGGGCAATATGATATATGTGGAGCAATAATGATAATGATATAGTAAGGCTCATATATGGCTTGTGACTTTTACAAATATGCATAGGTAAGGCTAGGATATGAACTTTGTATAAGTACTTGTATGGAAATTTATAAAAGTCCTCCATCATCCTATCATTCACATGTCAAAAGCAACTTTAAATTTTTATCTCCTTTATTTTTTTTCTTTTTGCACTTCATTGGGACTTCCCTTAACTAGACAATTTCATCTTATATCTCTAATGAATCTAATTTTGCATCATAGAGCTCTTTTTTATACTTCCATGACTCTTTTCTTTATTTTCAATTTTTGATGGGGGTCATTTTTCTCTTTTTTTTTTCTTTTTTTTTCGAACAAATTTTTTTTCTCGAAAATATAAACTAAGTATGATGCAATGCTTCAAGATAAAGATGAATAACTATGTATTAATAAAACTATGTAATAACTATGTAAAATATGCTAAAATATACAAGTAAGCCTTTCCCCCACCCCATACTTAAAGATTACAGTGTCCTCACTGTATTAGAACTAGGGTTAAGAAAGAAAACTTACTAAAATGTCACAAATTTTAGGAGTCGAAGAATCTGCATGGGTGGTCGATATCGACCTTGAAACATCGAAATTGATGTCTTTCGTCGATTTCTGGCTAAAGCTTCAGGGTGATCCGGCCTCGACCACAAGCCCATCTGAATCGACCTTAAGGTCGATATCGAGCTTCATACTCGATTTCGATGTGTCTTTTTTGTGCTCTTTTCTTTCCTCTTTCCTACAACTTGTTAAACAAACTAAAATGACTCGAACTAATACCAACTATCACATATGAACAAAAAAAGATATGAACTAAAAAAAGTATGAAAATAATACAAACTATCTACCTATGAATCAAAAATAATGCACACTTTAAAATCAACTAAAAATAATAAAAATTATGAACTTTTAACTCAAAATAATACAAACTTTTGAAGTTAGACTAGGAGAAGTATCAAAACAAAATATTATTTACCAAAATTCCAAAAATATGTTATAGTCACAACACTTTGCACAAATGCATCCCCTTTATAGTCTAGTCTCCAAAAATATTACTTTCAAGATTCTTCATGTCTATAGGGAAACTAAACGAGTTGCGGATCGCTTATCGCACTTCGCCCTCGCTTTCTCTGGTTCATTGACTCCTGATGACTCCATGCTTCGCAATTTCATCCGTTTGGATGCTCTTGGCACATAAGGGCTGCATTATTGCCAAATTATTTCCGGTAAAAAAAAATGCATACCCTTAATTTTTAAATACATGAAAACCACTTTTCATTTATTCAACTTTACAGAAAAAACCATTTTTTATTTTGAAATTAAATAAAATCACATCCACTTTATCCATAATTATTCAAAAAAAAGAATCATATCCTAGAATTCATGTAATTTTGTCTAATTTATAAAAATTGGGGTTGTATTATACAAAGTGGGACAACAAAATAGTGGGTTTGATGTATTTACAATATAAAAGGTGGATTCGTACAAAGTATGAATAATTATAGATTTTTTTTATATTTTTGATAAATAAAATTTTATTTTGAATCTTATTCTAATTTAAGTTTAAAAGTTTGTATTATTTAAAGTCAAAATTTCATTGATTGTATTATTTTTTATTGATTTTAAAGTTTGTGTTATTTTTGGTTTATAGGTGAATAGTTTGTATTATTTTGATATTTTTTTGGTTTGTATTATTTTTGGTTTATATCTCATAATCTATATACATATACTAAAACCGATGCATAGCGTCCTATGTGGCGCACTGTGGTTAATTCTAGGATAAAAATTCCTATGTAGCGTGTTGTGGTTGATTCTAGGATAAAAATTAATAAAATAATCTGTTTTCATAATTTATAGAAAGTTATATAAGCCACAATTTATCTATCTATATAGTTTAGAAATTGATTGACAAAAATATGTATAAAAAATATTTCATAGTCATACTTACCAAAATTATTAATAGATAAATATGTAGTATTTCATAAGTGTTATTTTATTTATATCTATATTATTTTTTGAGCATAAAATGATTTATAAAAACATTATGTAGCAACAATTCATCCATGCATAGCTATTTTAGTAAACTAATTAACATAATAAATATATCATATATATTTAATAAAATCATATTAAAATATTTTTAAAAAGCAGTTATCTATTAAATTACATGAGATTCAATTGATGTTAGATTAGAAAAAAAATTATTTTACCTTATAAATGTGAATTTTGTTTATATTTTGAGAGAATCTAAAAAAAGATATTTAGATTATATATAATCTATCGAACTAATTTTATTTATATCTATATTATTTTTTGGTGAAAAAATTTATTTATATTTAGATTATTTTTATTTTTATTTATTGGGATCTATCTAAATTATTTATAATATTGTATTAATGTATTCTCCGTACATGGGACGGGACATAGACTAGTTGATATTATTTTGAGTAATTATTCCTTAAATAAAAACACCTTTGGGCTAATTTTGCTTTTTTTTCTCTTTCGTTTCAGATCTCTCTTCTTTATGCAGTCATCGACTGCCGCCGTCGTGGTTGGCTGTCTTTGCGGTGAAGATGGTCCTGTGGTGCAATGAGTTGACTTGACTCGGGATTTAAGAGTTTGGAAAACCTTGGGAAATGGGTTTTGAAATATTATTTTAATATTCAATATTAAAGAAGGGATTTGACGGAACTTGAACTATTTGATCTTGAGCTTGAAGTTATATTGAAAGTGGCATTTCAAATGTCGGGATTTTGTCTTGGCTTGATGATATGAGTTTTGAGAAGGAAATTGGAAGAATGATTTTGGTCGATTTGATCGTATCGAAAAGGTTTTGGAAAACGGTTTTATTATCGATTGGTTTTGAAGATGTTGAGAACTTGGGTTTCGTGCGTATGAATGTTGGTCGGGTAGCTTATGGGAATGGCTTGATGATAGGTGTGTATTGCTTTTGGATTGCTTTGAACTTGCATTTGGGCTCTTGTTTGTGTCATCTTGTTGTTCTGCATCTTCAGGTAAGTATCCTACGGGACTTACTCAGTAACCTGGACCTCCTAGCTGATGTGTCATGTGATGTGTAGTTTTGTTGCATATTAAAGCATGCCATGCAGTATCATGCTAGGATTGCATTGAACTGAGCATGTGATTACTATGTGTGTTTGAATACAGAACGGCCGTTATCTGTGATAGTCCTAGAGTCTTTGCTAGGGTCATAGGGTAGCCAGCTCCATCGGGTGCCCTGAGTCAATCGAGTCGATATGAGCATGATATGATAGCCCATCACCATCGGGCAAGCGATGAGATGATATGACATGATATGATGATGCCGTGGTTTGTGCACCACCACGAGGAAATTGCTATGCTATAGCACCGAACTGGCCAGCCTCTGCACTAACGGGAAGGGGTGCAGAGGTATGAGAGGGATATGCCACTTGGCATTGTCTTGGGCCCTTTACAGTTCGTTTCTGCATATTATATATACTAGGGGCATGATAGTGTGATTTAAATCTTGTACTGCATTACTCATCTTTTATTAGGTATAGGCATGTTATGTGGCCTCAGCGCGGTCAGAGGACCCGCAGGCGATTACCGGGCCTGACTTCGTGGATAGTGTTAGGTACCGCTCTTGTTTGCTCCTTGCTTCTGTGACGGGAATCTCTTGGCGAACCGAAGAACCTGGCTAATATTCTAACTCGATAAATGGCAATCACCCACTATGTTTTGGTTTTGACCCGGCTCTGCCGTGGCATTTGTATCTAAACTTTGCTTCCGCTTTACTTTCGTTGAATTGAATTTCTGCGACTTCGATTGCTTGGGGTTCGAAATCCCCGCTTTTAATATTGATCTTTAGAGGTTTGAAACCTCGACCTGTACTTGAATTACAACATCCGAACGAAGGTGTCCGACCTTCGAAACGTATCTCGGATATTTATAGCCGGGCCGTTATAAAGTTGGTATTAGAGCGAGGTTGTGCAATTCGGGTACGCAAAGGTCGAGTGTATGTTTTGGAAAACCGCCCATGAATTTCAAAAGATTTGAAAGTGTTTTAAAGAAGCAAAATGAACTTAATATGCCTAACTCAATTGGACTAAATATGAACTTGGCTTATGATAAAAGAGGAGAACCAACTAAAGAGGGATCGAGTGGGTAGGAAGGCGTTAGACCATCCCTTTTGGATGTAGTTGGGAATGGGTAGGCGAAATATTAGCTTGTTCTTTACAGCTGGGTCTGGAAGATTCCAAGGAGATCATTGTAATTGTCATTGACTGATTCTATGCTAAGCGCTTGTTGTGGATATGATTGGTATGCCCTGACTATGAAATGTGTACTAACTGATCTGTGCAAATGAGATAGCGGGAGTACCCTTATTTCTCTATGGTCAAGCCCAGCTTGTGTGAAACAGCCCCTTCCACTATGTTAACCCCTTGACGGTTCTGTCGAGTCTTTCTCCCGGATGTCAGTGTCTCCCACGGGGAATTAAGTTGGTAAACACATTGCGTCGGGAATCATGTATGGATGTGAAGGTTGTCTGAGTGAGTATTAGAAGGTGGTTCTTGATGTCCCTTTGAGTCAAAAGTAAGGTGTCTATGGGGATGTCCTTCTTGATTCTTATGACGATCAACCGGTGTCTTCTTGCCATAAAAAGTCGTATCCGAGCCCCACGAGAAAGATGAGTTGTACTACTCCTTGACCTACAGATTGATCCTTAGTGTGAAATTGTGCTTATGTGCTTTGGATGTTCATGATGACCATTGTATGGGTTCGAGCTACATTTGTTATATCCATATCATCCCGACATGATCTACTTAGTATATTGCATTGTCATACTAGGGCACAAATATATATGTCATATGCTAGGAAGTTGTATAATTGATGTCCTCCCTGTGAATAGGTTCATGATAGTGTGATCGTTCAGTTCTAGTATCATGATAGGGTGAGTCCCTTACTTGATGGATACAAGTTATAATTTGATGTCAACATGCCTTGTATGCTACGTAATTCTCAGTACATGTTATGATGATGATCCTTAATGTAAATTCGTGGTTGTATGATATCATGTATCCATGCTGGTCACATTGCGTAAGTCTCATGTTGCATGTTGCTTCCTGCCATAATTACGTGTCGTCATCGCATGTCTAATTGACCTATTGTAATGATCGTACTACTGAGTGATTAGAAGCATGAATGGCATGATATGAGTCTATATGATTGTTGCTCCTCCTGAATTAGGTCCATGATAGTGTGATAAGCTCTTCCTCGTATGAATGCCTCATAAGATGTTCACCTTAGCATGCTAGTCGATGACGCGTCGATGCTTATCATTTCTTTTGTGACAAGAATCTATAGCATGCCCATCTATTTAGTATTCCTCACACTAAATATTGTTCATTTTTCTGCAATCAATGTTGTTGTGTGTTAATTGTGCTAAATTGAATATATGTTAGTATAAAAGAGTCTTGATAAATACATGTTTCATCCTAATATACATTGATTTGAACTCATGTCCCCGTCTCCTAGTCATGTTGCCCCGTTACTTAGACTTGCTCTATACCTCGCTGCATTTCCTCTCATGCTTCTATATTATTGGAATGTGATTGAATTGAAGTCTTACTTAATGTCGAGTAATCAATCAAGTGCATGTATGTGTCCTATGTTAGGTTGAGCCATTAGTAACATGTAGAATCCTTGGTTATGAATTACGCACATTTATGCCCTGCTTGCATTACTGTTCATTCTCTCTTGAACTAGGTCCCTGATAGTGTGGTTCTTCCCTCTCTTTATCCTCTTAAAATGTTTTACTCATCCTGATAAGAGTGATATTGGATTCGAAGATCGACTTGCTTTCTGTGATGGTTAATTCTAGCATGTTTACATGTTCTCGCTCGGTGGTATCCCTCTATTACTCTATGATATCTTCTCGTGCTTGCATGAACGTATGACTTGACACATCGCATGATCACACACCACCCTATATCATGATTTTGCATATGCATGACGCATGAATATTGGAATGAATCTAGTTGAATTACTTTAATTGTATTCATGTTCGATGTGTGCTATTAGTATCATGTAGAGCTTATGACTTCCAATATGACCTGCTAAATGATTGCATGTTGTGCTTGTTCTATAGTGTGATAGCTGTTGTATCGTTTTATGTGCCCTAGGACAGTTCATTCCTAGCATGATTATAATCTATCGCCCGTGATGTTATCTTGTCTACCATGTGGTGATCCTTTTGCTTTCATATATATCATATTGAACTCATTTAATCACTCTTGACTATGCCATACCTGATTATGTATCACTAGCATTATGAAGGATCTGTGCTCTCTAAATGTATCCTATTGTATGATTACATGTCATTATTAACTTATTATATGATCATTGTTGGTTCTGCATTGCTTGCTTGAAGTTGCTAGGCATATATGCTTCCATGGAATAATAGACTACTAGCTTGTCTCACGCGCATCAGTATAGGACCCGATTATATCTTTGGAATGAATATGTATGTCGTTGTTCCTTAAGATAGGTACATGTTAGTGTGGTTTAATGTGATTGATATGCTTCATGATGAATTCATGTTTGTTTGTCACAATTGTAACCTAATAGACTTCTTTAAGGGCAACGTTACTATTCTCGGGTCGGAGTCTTGTCTCTAGACATATCATCTTTAGCTTTGGTCCATTTTTGCCTCCAAAAGAAACATTGGGTTATCCGCTCTTGTCACTTCCCTATCTCCGCTAACTTAGACTCCTACGCGATACATTGGATGAGCGACCGCATAGAAGAGGGGACGGAAAGTTAGATAGCGATAGAGCAGCGCAGCGGAAGCGTGGGCCCATAACCCATGGGCCTCAGGATCGACGATGTCGACAGAACAAGCTTGCTTCGAGGATTGCGGTTACTGAGCGCGATATGACTTGCAAGTGGGAGTGTCCTCCGTTCGAATTGTTAATCCCTTCTGAATATGTTGATGATGATATTGCACTTACTTGACCTTGGAATTAAAAATGTTTGATGTGCTGACGTGATGATAATTATTGTTTGATCATCCATTATCTATGATGATATATATGATTCGATGCCTTACAAATCCTAATGTGCCATGATGACTTGATGTGATGCTACTCTGAGTTGCTAAGCATGATCTAAATTCATTGCCTATAAATGTGAACTGCAAATACTGTGAGACCTGGATTATTTATCTGATAAAGTTATGATGAAACTTGCTAGTTCGAATTGACTATATTCATATATGATGTTTTACAATACTTGTTGAGCATGACGGTAAGTTGAGACTTTTGATACAGTTGCAATGCTTAATGATGAGCTAATGATGCTATTGTTATAAATGCTGGTTGATATGATGTAATCATTATGTGTAATAATGTCCATGATTGCTTCTTTTTGAAACATGTGGGTGAGATTCTTTTGTGGAATGGTCGGAGAGCGGTGAAAAAATTTGAGCGGTTAGAATGATTGATGGTGGTATGAGGTAAGTCACAGGAGAGGGGTTTGGCTTAAGTAAGAATGAGTGAGTTTGAGAGCTATGACAGGCGATGCTTAGTGGTTTCCGATGAGCTTCTAGATAAATCTTAGGTGGGGGTATGGTTAGGATAGGCCGGCTAGGTGGTGATCGGGTATTCTTATAGAAGAGATGTGGTTAGAAGGGTTCTATGTTGTGATGTCTTAGATAGTATGGGCAGTGTAGGGAATGGCTCTTGTGAGTATCGAGAACAGAGTATGCAGGGGTGCTCAGGTGTGAAAAATAGAGATAGGGGTTGGAGTCTTAGAGGTGGATTGTTAGTGAGAGAGCTTGGTGGGAAGAGGTACGAGATTGGAGTGTCGGAATGAATTAGGAGTTCTTCTGTGGGATATTATCCGAGTTGGTGAGTCTAGATGAAGATTTGGTCTTGGCTTGAGAGTTGGAGACGAGCGAGCGAGGTTTGCGTTTTATTGTAACTGGTATAATGTGCAAAACTTTCTTGATTATGTGATTATGAACTGGCATGATGATAGATAGCGACCGTGATAAACCTGAAATGGCATGATATTACATGTGATATGCAAAACTGAAATATAATTGGTAATGACAACTCTGATCATGATATAATGATACATTGCTATCCTACTATGTTGTTCTAGAAGCATGTTATGATGTGTTGCACGAATCATGAGATGATGATACGTTGTTATGTGAAAGCATGATGTTATACTATATGGTTGATAAGCATGAGTATAAATAGGTAAGTGATGAATATGACTTGGAGCATGAATATGACTTATGTGTATATATGAGATGATGGTGCCTGGTGACTAAAAGATCGTTATATGGTATTGTAAGGAGTTGCAATGATGTTTTGTGAGTATGTTAGCATTTCGATGCTTGGTATATGGTTAGATCTTTCCTTTTGCTGAAGCTTAAATGGCATGACCTTGTGTGTTAATGTGTTGACAATTAATATTAGTCTGTTGACCTTATGATGAGATTTTGCTATGACTACCTTTACCATGCTAATGTTTGAATTGACATGCTAAATCTGTTATGACAATGCGGAATAGAATTCGGATAGGTTGATAAGATGATTAGGTGAGTTATGTGTTCATTAAGTGAAAAACCCCGGTTATGACCAGTTCCACTCGTGTTGCGATGTTGAGATGTGATAGTAAGATTCGACTTGTAGTAGTGTACTGACTCCATGACACCTAACCTCTTTGATCTCTTGACATGTGTGCTTACGTGATAAGTTATGAGAATTCGATGATGCACTTGTGATGCCTTCTGTATGAGGTAGATATACTTTATAACTCATGGTATGATGTTAAGATTTTGTGATTGCTTTTGGCGTGTTCTGAAGGGATGTATGATCTATGTTATGGGTAATCATGTTATGCGGTTGAGATGTCGATTGTTTGAGATTATCATGATTGGTGTTGAGATTGCCATATGAGAGGTGGCTGATGATGTTATGAGTCGATGAGTTGATTTACTTATGCGCATATTGAGTTGAGGATGATGGTAAAATGATTTTGGAACCTAGGAAGAGAATATGGGATTAGCCCTTAGAGGTGGATGATTCCACCTCTTGGCTTTTGAGTTGATTGATTGATATGCGAGAAACTGATGTGGTTATTGGAAGATTTTGACGGAATCTTAATTTGAAAGGATTTGACTTGTTTTGGTGTAAAGCGGCTTGATTAAACGTCAAATTTGAAGATTTTGAGCGGTTTTGAAAAGGACCAACTTGGGGTTTAAGAAGTCGAGAGTTTCAATGATTTAGATGACAATCTTTCCATTTACAAAATGCTTTGATGTTTTACGAATTGGATTTACATTATGACGTCTCACGAAGTGGATACAAGCATTTTATAGGGGCGCTTATAGATTGTTTGCTAAGACCTAGTCGGGACGCTATAATACTTTTAGAGTTGTGGTACTTCTGAAAGGTCGAAGCGAGGATGTGATAAGGGCGCTTATTACACACTTGACAAGACCAATTGGAGATGTCACGACCGTGACTAGGATGTTGTGAGAATCCTGGAAGACGCAACCGAGATGATTACAGGATCCTTGGACATGGTCCTCGGACTCACCGATTTCAAACTCCTTCCCATTGCTTTAAAATGACTTTAGTCTCGGGGACGAGACTTGTTTTTAGAGGTGGATAAATATAAAGAATGAATGTATTTTATATTATTATATTATTATTTTGAGTAAATAAATTATTATTTTATTCAATCGGTAAAAATGTGAGAAAACCCATCCTCAAGCGTAAGTTTTGATTTTAAAGTCATTCCGGCATCGTTTTGAGAATTTAGATTCTATCGGGTTTTAATTCCGCATCCAAGCTCCGAGTATCGAAAAAAATTAATTTAAGTCCGTTTATCTTGAAATTGAATTGAAATTTGATTAAATTTGATTTAGTCGGGATTCGATCGGGCGAGCGGGTTTTGAGCCTATTCCGCTAATTTGAATTGGTATTGTGGGGATCTCTTTTATTTCCTATTTTATTTTCCTTTTCTTTATTCTCTTTCTCTCTCTCTCCCTCTCTCGGTTTTCTGTCAAGGGAATGGTCCCCTCCCTCTCAAATTGTCTTCTTCCTTCCAATGTGCAACATCTCCTCATTACCCAACTGCACCCCTCTGTCTCTCCCTCTCTCTCTCGCACCAACAGACCCCCACCATCTCCTTTTTCTGTTCACCTCCATCTTCGCCTCCTTATCTTCTATCAAGCAGCAACTACAACTCGTCCTTAGCTCACCGTCGAGCAACCAGCAATGCCACACCTCCGTTCTCCTCCTTTCCGCCTCCCTTGGGCACTCTCTTGCCGCCTCCTCTGTATTCGAGAGAAGCTCCGAGCATCTTCACCTCCTTCACTTCCGTCCGAGCAGAAGTACTCCAACGACGTCGAGCCAAGCGCGAGCGAGCCCAGGAGCCATCTCTGACAAGCACCTCCCTCGCTCCTCGCTCTGTTTTCTCGATCCAACCCATCGGTAATGCCTCCTCTCCATTCCTTTCACTTTCGTTCCCTTCCAGACAGCAGAAGGGCAAAGCTTTAACCCCCAACCCTCCCTAGGTCGTCTCAGATAAGAACCCGACTCCGACGAGGCGAATCGAGGTGAAATCGATCGGGTTTCCGGCGAAGACGAAGATCTCTCGGTGAGCCCCTTTCCTCTCTCCTCTCTTTCCGCGTTTGATTTCCTTTGGGTGGGTGATGGTTGGAATTCCTTGTCAATACGTCTGGGTGAGGTTGGGCCGGAGAGGAACCGTCGGCGGGGACCTGCTCCCCTTCCTTCCTCCGCTTGCAATTCTCTGTTGCAGGGCTGATGGATTGGGAAGATGGGTTCAGCTGAGCCGGGTCTTCTTTTCTTTTATATCTTGGCCGGTTCAGTATTTTATTTCCTTCTTTCGGTTCACTTTCTTCCATCCGGTTCATTTAAGCACAAATGGGTCTATACCCGGTTCAGTATTTTATTTGCTGGGCTGGACTCTTTCTTTTCTTTCTTTGATTCGGGTTGGGTTGTGGATCCGGGTCACGGGTTTTGGTTATGTGTTATTGATTTTGATAAGGTTTTGGAATAAAAAGCCGGAATTATCTCTATTATATGATTTGAGAAATTATTTTAAAAATGAGTTGACTTGACTCGGGATTTAAGAGTTTGGAAAACCTTGGGAAATGGGTTTTGAAATATTATTTTAATATTCAATATTAAAGAAGGGATTTGACGGAACTTGAACTATTTGATCTTGAGCTTGAAGTTATATTGAAAGTGTCATTTCAAATGTTGGGATTTTGTCTTGGCTTGATGATATGAGTTTTGAGAAGGAAATTGGAAGAATGATTTTGGTCGATATGATCGTATCGGAAAGGTTTTGGAAAATGGTTTTACTATCGATTGGTTTTGAGGATGTTGAGAACTTGGGTTTCATGCGTATGAATGTTGGTCTGGTAGCTTATGGAAATGGCTTGATGATAGGTGTGTATTGATTTTGGATTGCTTTGGACTTGCATTTGGGCCCTTACTTGTTTTATCTTGCTGTTCTGCATCTTCAGGTAAGTATCCTACGGGACTTACTCAGTAACCTGGACCTCCTGCCTGATGTGTCATGTGATGTGTAGTTTTGTTGCATATTAAAGCATGCCATGTAGTATCATGCTAGGATTGCATTGAACTGAGCATGTGATTACTATGTGTGTTTGAATACAAAACAGCCGTTATCTGTGATAGTCCTAGAGTCTTTGCTAGGGTCATAGGGTAGCCCAGCCCCATCGGGTGCCCTGAGTCAATTGAGTCGATATAAGCATGATATGATAGCCCAGCACCATCGGGCAAGCGATGAGATGATATGACATGATATGATGATGCCGTGGTTTGTGCACCACCATGAGGAAATTGCTATGCTATAGCACCGAACTGGCCAGTCTCTGCACTAACGGGAAGGGGTGCAGAGGTAGGAGAGGGATATGCCATTTGGCATTGTCTTGGGCCCTTTACCGTTCTTTTCTGCATATTATATATACTAGGGGCATGATAGTGTGATTTAAATCTTGTACTGCATTAGTCATCTTTTATTAGGTATAGGAATCTTGTACTGCATTCGTCTTTAGCTGTCATTAAAGGACATAGTGGATGAGCTGGGCCAAGAAGTGGAGTCGTGTGACCAACCTCGCTACTCCGCCCAACGGGCTATCTAGAAGGCGGTTCCAGTCATCTCTAGTCAAGTGCTCGTCCACGTTCACTAGACGTTGTGGCTTTGAGTATTGGTTGCATCTCCCTTTGAAATGTCTATCTTCTTCTACCGCATAAACAACCTGCACAACATCAACATGTGAGTGATGTTCAACAACAATATCAACTTACATTGCTTGAATATCATCACATCGTACCGCCCTAGAAGTTTGCGTTGGACACTCCCTCGCTACACTGATATCAACTATTTTGTTTGATTATATATCCTGCAGCGTGGGAGACCATACATCACAAAGGTGCAGAACAACAAGAATAGAAACATTGCATGTACCCCAATCTACAATTCCCTTTTACATCAGTCGCAATTACATGTCACTATTCTCATTGTACATGACAAGTATTGTATATTACAAGTATTGTATATTACTTGTTACCTCTATATTCATACATGACAACAAACAACTCCCTGAACCTATTCATTTTAATTTACACCTGAATTTTTAACCTCTATATCAAATGTGAACCATTCAATATCATAAATAAATGCACACAATGCTTCCACTTAATCAATCACGTAGTTTCCATTTCTACATGATAGAAACACATTTCAACATGTCACCTGTAAATTGATACATGACAGCAACCACAATTTCTGGTGTTTTCATCTCAATATGGAACACCATTTTCAACCTAGACAAATCCAATTTCAACTTATTCATATCAATATTGAATGCACCGAATAAACACATATGCAACTCACAAATTTCCATTTGTAATTGACAGCAAGAAATGTAACCATGCGCACATCAACTTTCGACTCTATACATTTCAAATTTCACATGATTCTCAACATATTCATGTGTAATTTCTACCTATTGATATCATTATTCAATTCCCCTATTGGGTTTTACCTAGACCTGTCAAATGGGTCATTCAGGTCGGGTTTGTGTCGGGTCACTTCGGGTCCCAGGTAAAACGGGTTTCGGGTATATCCGGGTTGACTCGAACCCGGGTTTGACCGGGTTTCGGGTCATTTCGGGTCGATTTTGGGTTTGTCAATTTTTTCTTTTTTAAATTAAAAAAATCGTGATTTAATAATTTTGCAATAATTTTAAAATTCTAAAATTAAAGACGTGGTTCATAAGTTCTAGTGCTTGTAATTATATACTATATCTAATCCAAAATATTTGATTTTTATTATTTCTCGTAATTTTTAATAAAATGTAATAATATATCAAATATCAAAATTTTAAAAATTTTTTTTAAAATAATTTCATGCAATTAGTGATAAGCATAGATTTGTTTTAATATTTTAAGATTTTTTAAAATTTTTATCTTTTTAAAAATGTGTAGAAAAATAAAAAATCAAATACTATCGATCGGACGGAGTATTACACAATACAAATAAATATAAAAGTTGATTTGAAAATGAAAGATCAAGTGGTTGTAATTATAAAATGTAATAAATTGGAATCTCCATAAAAAAAATTTAATCATATATAATTATAAATCAACCGGGTCAATTGGGTAAATCAGGTAAAAATTACCAAGTTAATCGGGTCACTGGGTCGAAACCCAGATTACCCGGAAAATTTTCGGATTTTTGGGTTCGGGTCAGAAAAAATTTCCGGGTTCGGATTGAAAAATTTACGGGCGTTCGGGTTGGGTCAACTAGGTCGGGTTGTGTTTTGACATGTCTAGTTTTACCCTAGGCATATGATATGATAACTCACCGTTTCTTATATTTCCCCAAACCCATTTTCTAACCCTTCCAGCCACCTAATTTTTTCTTGCCGCTTGTCCCTTCCTACATGACAAAAGGGAAATTGCATATGGTACTTGCTGGTTTTTCATTCAACACTTTTTTTTCACTATTTTCACTCAACCTCTTTCATTCTCAGTCAGTTCTCATCCCCAATTTCCACCTATTCATCTTAAATTAGCCATTACGAACCCCTTCCCTCCCCCAAATTGTACATTGCACAATTCCACATCCCCCAATTTCTCCTAATGCCCAACACAAATTAGTTTCCCCCTTGTACATTGCACAATTCCATAAAGCATGAAAGGTAGCAATTACTTACTTCAATCTGCTCTTACCCTAGCGTCTCTTTGGGGTCTTCTGAACTGCAAGTTCTTCTTCTTCTTCCTTCTCTGTTCGATTCGTCCCCTTTTCCTGTTTGTGTCTCTTCTTATCGTTCGTTTTCTCCCTAGTCATTTTCACTGGCATCCCTCTTGCACTTTCTTTCTCTTTTATGTCGAACTGCCTCTCCGTATCCCTCCCCTTTAAGAAGGCGCCCGTGCGACAGTTTGATAGGACATTTTTTTAAAATTGCCCTCATCTCTGCTTTCTCTCTCCCCATAACTGTCACATCTCCTCTCTCTTCTTTTTTTTGATAAGGTAATAATTCGAAGGTCAGACAGGCCTGACTCATCGAGAGGCCGACAAAGTTGGCAGACGGCGAACCGTCAAACATACAACCTAAAAAGACAGAAATACAAACAACAAGCGAAATGAAACAAGCAGAAAAAACTCTACAATAAGATGGCCCAAGAAGACCAACTCCCAAGAAAGCTGAGGACGCCGATGAAGAACGAAGCCAAGCACCACCGAACAGTGGCACCGCGGGCCAGCGGTACAACAAGACACTAACTCTTGGGTAATGCAGACGAACTCCAAGGAAGCTCAATCCCGAATACGGAGTCGCCTTAAGCGCACTACCACGACCCCAGCCAGTCCCGACTCCAGACTCCACGCCCCCAAGCCAAGCAGAAGACCTCCTAGAAACGCCGGAAGCAGAGCCGCACGTTGCTCGAACAAGGGGAATGGATATGGAGATTACAGAAAACACTTGGATGAAAGCATCAAAGAAAACTACATGTATGTAATAGCAACAAAGTTGCATTTTGTAAATTGAAAATCTAATTGCCCCTTAATACAAGAGAAGGAAGGGTATTGGAAAAAGGAGGAAAAATTAAAAACATAATTGAGACTAATTTCTCCTCAGATTTTATAGGCAAAATACGAGCTGCACCCAACATTGGGACCGAAAGCGGCAAATACGGCCTAGACCTGGAACGAAAAGGAACAAGGTAAGGGGATTTCCGAGCCCCAAAAGAGCCAGGAGAGATGTAGGTGACAAAGAGGGGCCAACGGAAAGGCGCGCCTCGGGATCGAATTAAAGTGGGTTGAGGGTGTGGGAGGAACCGCCATTGGAGACACCGAGACAGTGGGAGGAAGAGAACCGACGCTACCCACGATCAAGACAATCAAGACACACAGGGGATCACCACGAGCAAGAAACCTAAATATAGGCCAAACAGAGGTGAATAGTAGATGATAAGAGGCACCAAAAGAGAGATTCACCCCTTCGGACAGATGTTTGTTGAAGAGATTTAATGCCCCGAAGGGATTTTCGCAGCTCTCTCTCTAGAAACTAGAGAGAAGAGAGAGTTCCTAGTGAATTCCTTCTCTCTCTTCTTTAATTACCCAGTCAGCCTGTCCTTTCTACCGGGTGAGAGTGCAATTTGTTTTAAGTGGATTACTATCCTTTGCAAATATGTGGGCCGACCTGTTAGTCCAGCAAACATATTCGGATCGGGTGCTAATTAGTGCAATTCTCTCTCTTTGTTAAAAATTAATAATAATAATGAAAAAAATTAATGGGTCAAAAACTAAAAATAAATGGGCATTGAAAATGAAATGAGCGAAAGATATAGTCAAACCACAAATAAGCCTATTTGCAATTTGCTAGTTAGAATAAAGTTAAATTATTTGCAATTTGCTAGTTAGAATAAAGTTAAATCCTAAATGTACAATTAATTTGATTTAGTTTTAGCACCGATCAATTGGTTTAAATGTTTAAAAAAGGACGATGTTGCTTGCCGAATACCGAATTTTCGATTATGACTTTTTTGAAAACTGGTCGCAACTGATGAGTGAATGAGTGTATTCAACGGAGTCAAAATTACATATTCAAGTATTCAATCGAGTCAAACTAATTGATTTTAAGTAAATTACGTATTTAAGTATTCAACCGAGTCAAAGTTAACCTAATTATCCAAACGGGTCGAATATGATTCGACCGAAAACTCAAACAAACTATATCCACTTTGATTCGAAACTCAAATGATAAGACCGACCCACCTCCTGACCCAAAACCCGAACGAGCCCGACCCGCTTTGACCCGAATCCGAATGGACATGACTCGATTTAACCTAAAACCCGACCAATCTAAAATTCATTAGGACCAAATCCAACCATAAATTTTACTCGGACTAACCCGACCCGTCAATGACCAAACCAGAACAAGCCTGACCCGAACCGGAATTGCCAGCTCTACTTCTGTTTCTTCTTCCTGAAGGACGCCCAACTCGAAGCTCCTTTATCAATGTCGATCTGAAGAAAAGCGAACATTAGAAGGGACTTCACTCTGTACTCGAATCTTCATCTTCTCCTCATCTCTTCTGTTCAACACGAGTCTCTTTTTCCTGAAAAGTTCAACTACTTGTTAGAGTAGGAAGAAGCCGAGGCGAGAAAGGAGATGGGGTATATCGGTGCTCACGGCGTCTCGGCTCTCAAAAGATACAAGTATAGTGGAGTTGATCACTCTTATGTTGCCAAATACATCTTGCAACCTTTCTGGACTCGATTCGTCACTTTCTTCCCCCTTTGGATGCCGTAAGCATTACAAATTTTCCTTTTTGTCCCTCACTCAATACGGTAGTTTGATATTCATGCCTTTGAAGTATCCGCTTTGGAGATTTATTTTTTCATTTCTTAGAATTAATCGGCGCTGTTTAATTAACATGAAGTCAGGATCTCGTTAGTTGATGTTCCGCCAATTTAGGGTTTAGTGGAGGTTGTTTCCAAAATTTGGACTGAGTTGCTTGTTTAATGTTTTTTTTACTCGGTTGAGTACGTTTTGTGCTGAATTAGCTAGTTCATGTTTTTTTCCCCTCCTATGGGAATTGTTATGTTCAATGGAGTTGCTAATTTCTACTTTTGTATGTCTGTGCATGCCATGGATCTTGGATGTTTCTTTAGTCCGAACATGGTAAGTTATTTCATACAAGTTGGTATACTGCTGCTTGCTTATCCTTAGGTGCTTGGTCTAATGTTGGGATTCTCATCTTCGCAGATTACGCTTACAGGATTCATATTCTTGCTAGCATCCGCACTCCTTGGCTATGTAAGTTGAAGCTTTGAAGTTTATGTGTTACATTGAGTGATTATCATGTTGATTTTAACTGTTATCCATCAGTTCCAAAACTTTCTCACTCTGAATTTTTTATGCTAAAGAAACATGCCCCGATGTATTGCTAACTTGGATCATGATAAGTCATCAAAGACGAACACGACTCCACACCGACTAGCAACATACAAAGGAATAAAAGGAAAAAGGATAACACACAATCTAGAATTAAAAGTACAGGATGGGTGTAAGCAAGCTTTGATAGTAGGAAAGCACGATGCAGGAAATGCTGCACTCGACTAGTGTTCATCGACTCGAATAACACTCCTCCATTGAACCCTATCACGTGTCATCTCCTCAGTGAATCCCAAAACGACTAAGTCTTGTCTAATCACTTCGGCCCAACTCTTCTTTGGACACCCTCTATACGGACACTTCCGATAGCCAAGTTGTCACATCTATGCACCGGCGCACTTGGATCTCTCCTTTGAACATGTCCAAACCATCAGAGTCTTGATTCCCACAACATAGCCGGAATACTAGTCACTCCTACCCTTTCTTTGGATAGCTTCATTTCTGATTTTGCCGCGCAAGGTAAACCCACCTATCCACTTGCACTCGAAAGTGTTCTATATTTTTTTTTTTTTGTATTTTGAGCGGGTCAAGAGTTAAGTCACTTAAATTAAACCCCCATAGTGAATTAATGTTGTTTTTCACTTGCAATTGAACTCTTTAGAATGAGATGTGTTTATCTCTTACTCTCTTACCGGAGGTAATATGTTAATACTTCATTTCTTTTTCCTTTCACTAGCGGTGGCTTTTACTTCACCTTTTGCATTCATTACAATTCCAAGGATATTTTATTTATTTATTTATTTATTCATCCACTTAATGCTTTAAAAAAAATTCATTTTAATCTTCTTTTGTCTCAGCATGCAACTTGTTAAGGATGAAAACTTTCCTATTTTTAGAGTTTGTGTATTTCGCTCACAATTAGTTCAGTTGGAAAATGTTCTCAGAAGAAATTCTCTCTTGTTCTTTCCCCCCTTTTATTGCTGAGTGCTTCTTGAAAAGAAGTCTTCATCTCATTGGCGTTTGCTTAAAATACATGTGTGTATATCCAGGTTTATTCACCTCAGCTTGATTCACCGCCACCGAGGTGGGTGCATTTTGCACATGGATTACTGCTCTTTCTTTACCAGGTTATTCCCAACTCTTTAGAACTGTGATATGATTTTTCCATGGTAAATTTGTTAACGTTGCTGGTTGATTCGTTTTCCCTGGAAAAAAGTTCTATTCTGTATATGTTTCACTATTGTCTATTTTGTTTAGTATTTTTACCTTTCTTAGTAAAGGTGCTGATGTATATTTCATTAATTTTTATAAGTTGAAAATAAGCTATTTAACCACATCAGTTTGATACTTATGGAGGTATGGAAAATGTCCTATGGTTGCGTTTCTTTTTATTGGGTACTTTATGGATCTAAGATTGATCATATCTTGCACAGAGATAAATGAGTCGTTGATTTGATTTGTTACCCCACATATAAAATCAAGCTATCTTGTAAAATAAGTGATGCACCTAGTTTTTGCTTACAATTTTTTTTTGCATAATGGGTGAAGTGATACTATCGATTAGTCAAAGACTGTGACTCTAAAATTTGTTTAACAGCTGACAATCAAATTAAAAGGTCACATCGTAGAAAATACTCTCTTAATGGTACAGTTACTGCTGCCTGTCCATTTTTAGGAGGAAGTTGGTAAATTTTAGGTGTTTGAAGTCAGGATCTTTTGCAGCATGCTCTTACTTTGCATGTGTCAGCACCTTCCCTACGTCTTATGCTGATGACTTTCTTGTAAACAATGTTAGACCTTTGATGCTGTTGATGGGAAGCAAGCAAGACGGACTAATTCATCAAGTCCACTGGGGGAGCTTTTTGATCATGGTAACTTTTCTTGTCTTTTTTTAACCCAGTTGCATCTGATATTATAAGTACCTGTTCCTTTCTTTAGAAGCTTTAAAAGGTGATGGCCTGTCCTACTACCTCTTAGCATGTTCAAACAAGCATGTGCATTCCTTTTCAGTGTAAGTATATTGATTCTGATTTATATTGCCCTGCAGGTTGTGATGCTCTAGCTTGTGCGGTGAGTACTTTCAGAGTGCTTTGTCTCTGATCATCTCCAAAGTTAATATTTTGTATATGATATTCTGCTGGTTTCAGTTTGAAGCATTGGCTTTTGGAAGTACCTGTATGTGTGGAAGGAACGCTTTCTGGTTCTGGGTGATTGCAGCTGTTCCATTCTATTGTGCAACGTGGGAACAGTATGTTTGTCCTCATATCCTATGATGCATGATTTTCCAACACAAGCATGAGATTTTGTTGCTCCTGTGGTTGGTAGCTTTATTGAATCTGCGAATGTATGGTTCAAACTAATAGCATATGTATATGCTGTGTCCTTGTCATTGTAACGGAGCAAACTTTGAATAAGCTCCAATATGGGTGTGTTTCACTTATGAAAGAGTGTCAGGGTTTTCGATGTTATTATAATACTAAAAACAAGTATAGAGTCAGAAATGTTGTGAAGAAGAAAAATTAGCTATTTAATCTGCTTCAATATTCATCTTGGTTTCTTTTTCATATACTTTTGTGTGCCCAACTGCCAAAAGATGTTACATACAAACATGCTAAAACACAATCTTCCTCTGAAGTCTTTACCCAGATCATATGAACCAATGAACATATTGCATTTTAAATTGCTTCAAATATTAACATTTTTGAGTAAATAAGTAAATTCATGGTATCTTCCTGTCTGTTAATGTATCTGTTCACTATAAAATATAGTGTTGCATTGGGGATGTTTCAGTCTTGCTCTTTTTTCTTTATTTGTAACAGTTATCCGTATAAAATCTTATTTTGATATCTCAAGATATAGCCTACAGAGGTAATTATTTGTAAATCAGCTGATCTATTCTGTGATTGATTCTTGCAGCTTTTTCACCAATACTCTGATCCTTCCTGTTCTCAATGGGCCTACTGAGGGTCTCATGTTAATTTACCTTGCTCACTTCTTCACGACTTTTGTTGGTATGTCCTTCTAAAATCCACACAACGAACATTTACATGCATAAAATCCTTTGTGGAGAAGGCCAGAGTTGGTTGACATATAGACCAAAATCAATGTAACCTCTAGCAGTATGGATTCTATAGCTGGTTCTGATATTTCTGGCTGTTATTTATAATTTGCAAGTGTCATGTGTAGACCTAGTGGCTAGTGTATGTTAATGGACTCCCTGCGTTTGTTTTCAAGTGTCATTTACTATTCACATGCGTTTTTTGAGAATGATAAAAAAAAATTGATACTTTATAGTTTTATCATTCTCAAAGAGCGTGTGTGAATGGTAAACAACACTTGAAAACAAACGGAGGGAGTATTGTTCAAATGCACCAGAATCTTCTGATTCAGTTCCCTATCCCTTTTGCCTTGGAAATAGTCAGATAACACTAATCAGTATTGTAGATCATATTGAATTATAGAAATGGTATTTTATGTGGGAAGACTAACTAGGACATGCAAATCTTACATGCAATAATTATGTTTTACCTTGAAAATAATGGTTTGTATCTTCTTTGCAGGTGCAGAGTGGTGGGCTCAGCCATTGGGAAAATCTTTGCCTATCTTTAGCTGGGTGCCTTTTTTTAGTGGTAATACTTCTGAGTTGAATAATACTTGATGACCGACCTTCTTTTCTTAAAGGGTTTGGAAACCCTAAGTAGACTAACTTATTGAATTGGCTCCTTCTAGGATAGAACTTGTCGAAAGTTTCAGAAGTTTCTTGTGCCATGATGTTAGAATCTTTTTCTCTGTTAATATCCATTACATCTCATGGTTTTTGCGTTCTATTGTTTTTCAGGAATACTAGTACATGAAGCTGTATTATATTTCATGATAGCTTTTGCTGTAATACCTACAATTGGATTCAAGTGAGTAATTTTTCATAAGCAGCAATCATGTTACAGTTTCTATTGATTGAACTTGCATCTGGTTGAAATTTTAATCATATAAGCTAATTGATCAATGGATTAATTGTGCATGCCGGAGCTAAATGTGGAACAGTAGTCTTTTGTATGAAAAAAATAAAAAATTATTCACAAGGTGACTGAATACATAAGGGGGATGGGGGTGCTGAGAAGCACCCTAAAGCCAAAAGAAATGTAGTAAATGAGCAGCTAAACCAAGCTGTCAACAAAGATCATCAAAATGTTACCTTCTTACATTAAAATAACTTAGATTTCCCCTCACAAAGAGAGGGTGGGAATGTGACATAGCTCTATTCTAGGGTTTTTTATTTTGCAAATTTCAAATGCCTTGCTGAGATTTTTCATCCTGCAGTGTATACAATGTGTATAATATAGTGCAGACAAGAAAAGGGAACATGCTGTTCGCACTAGCTATGGTAAGAGTTCTCATTGTAAAGCTTTGTCTTGTAATTTTGTTTTATGATGAATGATTGTTGTTGTCCCTTGCAGCTTTACCCCTTTATTGTTCTTCTGGGAGGGGTTCTAATATGGTATGCACCAGTAATTACTTTACACATTGTATTGTAGAAATCTATTGACATTCTCATTCAGTTTTTGATATCCATATAGGGATTACTTGTCACCTTCAGATTTAATCGGTAGCTATCCTCACTTAGTCATAATGGGAACTGGACTTGCATTTGGTTTTCTTGTGGTAAGTCACTATTGAATTGGATTTTCTTTTAAAATTCCCTAATAATCTGCTGCAGGTTCCTAATTTTCTGCACTTCATCTATTTTCAATCTGTGATTGGAATAGCATCACCCAGACTTTTTGCATTTTGACAGTCCTGTCTTTTGAAGATAGTGTTTCTGGTTTGCTGATGGTGGTGTCTTCTTGCAGGGGAGAATGATTCTTTCTCACTTGTGTGATGAACCAAAGGGCCTGAAAACTGGCATGTGCATGGTATGCTTTTATTTCAACAAAGAGTCAGTTTATAAATGTGTTTTCATTTTGCTAGACGTTTTCATTTTATGATGTACTCTTGCTGGAGTTGTTCGGTTAACGTATTTTTATTCTTGTGGGTGTTTTCAGGTCTATTGAGTAGTTTTTCAATCACAAAATCTGTTTGTGATCATTCTTCACCTAATCACCACACACTTTAACAGAGAAATGCATAGTAGAATTTTTTTTCGTCCATCACATATTCAATTTGATATCCTATCATGGTAGCACTGGGAAGTTTCACCTTATTCTAAATTTGACTGGTAGCTCCAGCTGCAGTACAGAACCATCTTGTTGCTCATGATCACTTTATATTTACTAATTCTAGAGGAATTGCATATCTTCTATATGCTTGTTGTATGCTCTTGATGTAATTTGTTTCTTGTGGGTTTTTTTTTGCTCAACAAGGGAGGAATTCCTTCTGGCTTCTGCTGCTGCAAAATTTCTTTATTGGTTCATATTATTCATTAAAATGGTTTGACATACTCATGAGCTTAGAAACCTTTTTTTTTAATAGTTGATAGGTCAATTGCTGGGATGGTTATTATCTGATTTCATTGCAGGCAGTATTGTTAATCGCTGTCAAGCTAGTAACTAAATGACAGCCTTGATAATATTATGTTTCATCTGTTATTTATTGACTGCTAGTGGTCTTTCTGCAGTCTCTCCTGTATCTTCCCTTTGCCATCGCAAATGCTTTGACGGCCCTACTTAATGATGGGTTAGTACTTAGTAGTGCTCTTGTATGCCACTTTTTCATATCTCTTCTGGTTACATTTGCTTATAATTTTTCTTTCCTTTTGGCAGAGTTCCTTTGGTTGACGAGCTTCTAGTTCTTCTTGGCTATTTTGCATTTACAGGTTTGTTATCCTGGACTGTTTGACCTTTTCCTATTCCTCAAATTTGTCATAATTTAAAATGCAGTGTCTTTTGCTGCATTAACTTTGATGGATTTTTAATTGATGTTGATTTGAGTTTTCCTCATCTTTGCTGAGTCAGAAATTCTTTGTTATGCTTTGATGTTTCTGCATATTTCCCCCAAATATGTGTCAGTTGGAGTTCAGGATAATCTTATGGTTCCATGTTATGCTAGTATTTGACATCTATATTTAATGACGCTCTTGATCATTGATTATCAGCTTCACTATACTTCCACTTTGCGACCCAAGTAACGCATGAGATCACCACAGCTCTGGGGATCTATTGCTTCAGGTGAGAAATATTCCTGTCCTCTTTCAAAAAATTCGGTATCCTTGAAATAGTTTGTTTGGTTCGAATGCTTTTCCATTCAGTAGCTTTGATGCAGTTTGTTCGGTTCAAATCCTCCATTCTATTTATAATATTAGGATATTTCGCCTTTTCCTGCATAGTTGTTTGTCCATTAGAACCTTAGATCTTGTCGTTGTAGTATTTTTCTGGCTGCTGACAATCTAAACAGCATGAATAACTATCGTTTCTATAAGCAATCTTGCTCTTGACTTACCCCTTTCAACCAATCAAATCAATAGCAGTTCTCCACTAACCATTATTTGGTTTATAAAACTTCTTTATATTTGATTGTCGAATGACAGGGTAACGAGGAAGGAAGCGTGATGTGCATTGAAGAGGCAGGTGTATCATTTTATAAATATTTGTCGGACGCAATTTATTCATGTCTTCATTGCGAGCAAAAATTTCTTCCAGCTTACTCTTAACCCTTGGATCTTTTGCTTTCTTGCGTTGCAGCTGCAAGCACTGCAAGATCTTGGGCCTCTTTGGCACACTCAACAAAATATCTTTTTCTGGGACATGAAAGCGTCAATCGCAGCTGTGCATTACATGTAACACTGGGGTTATTCATCATCAGGTAGTGCATTCTGGTAGCTATGATTGTATTAAAAACTTGGAGGATCCAAAGAGATCGGAGATGGTATGGGCACAAAGTGGCAATACAAGGGAAGGGGTTCTTTGTTTGCACTTGCTATTGAAATGCAGCTCTCTGCGTCAAATAAGTTTGAGAGTTCGTCCTACCTAAAAAGGGGAAAACTAGTTTGAAAGTTCCTGTTGGTTCACTTTAAGTCGGATATTTTTGAATTAGCCGTTACTTTTGACAATACATGTCAAGTTGTTGCTTTGGAAAAACTAGAGCTTCTTGTGGAATTTTTTTCAAAAAAAATTATGTCCAAGGGGTTTGCTTTTTAGAGAGAGCACCAAGGAGTGGTGGAAGTGTTTGCTTTTTAGAACAAGAAAACTGCTTTTTAGAGCGCCACAAAAGTACCCTATAGGGTATAATAATTAGGGGTGGAAATAGGTCGGGTGATGGATGGATGAACCCATTTTTTCACCTGACCCATCACAAAAAAATTTCACCCGATCCATCATCCACCCGTTTAATGTTTCACCCATTACCTGACCCGTCGGGTGAATCAGGTGGGTCGGTTGGTTAATCGGTTGAAAGAAATTTAAAGAAAATGAGGCACAAGACATACCAAAAAATCATTCATATTTGATAATTTTATAAACCATGTCAACGTATGAATCTTACTAAATGAATATAAGACTTATTCATACATTATATCACTATCCTCAACTTACAAAATTAGTATTAGAAGTTTATTATATCAAACTAAATGAGATGAATTTAACTCGGTTACTAGATTTAAAATAAATTTAAAAAGTATAGAAAAACTCCGTCCTTAGAAAATCAGACTCAGGTGTCATTTCTTTAATATCTTTGCATAAAGAGGATTATTGTTATAAATCTCATGACAATTTGGAAAAATACGATTTGGTTAATCATGGATTAATACAGTAAATGCTAACAAAGTCGTTGGAAAGAGCCAAACTGTTTACACTATCGGTATATGCAATACAAATAAAAGAAATTTTTTTCTCCCTTTTTTAAATGATAAAAACTATATTAAATATCATTTTTATACAAATTTATACTTAATAGTGATAAGTTGAAATTATTTTAAAAAATTATTCAAAAAGTTGATATTTTATACTCCCTTCGCTAATTAAAACATGACATTTTAATATTTACGCACGTTTTTTAGGTGCTAAAGACTATATTATATTAATTTTTTTAATAATTTCATACTTATTACTATTAAGTATAAATTTATAAAAACAAATGTAAAAAATTTGATATTTTATATAATTTTTACCATTATAAAAAACGTACATAAATTAATAAATGACATGTTTTAGTTAACATAGTACGTATAACTTTTAACACATAAAAACATGAAAAAATTTGCAAAACAGGCACTTTATTTGGACAAATTGGGGAATTGTCCACCTTTTTGGACAAATTAGCAAAACGTCTACTATAAATACTTATTCTCACTTGTACGGACATATTCTCGTGTATACTCTCTTCCAAACTCTCTTCTCGCGCTCGTCAGTTTTCATCGGTTTTCTTCATTCTCGTTCCTTCAATCTGTGCGTAAGTAGTGAGATTTCGTCCGATTTCTGTTCGTTGTTGTGCTATCTGGTTCAATGTCGTCATTTAGCAACTCTTCAGGTATCGATATCGCTTGTTTTTGCTAAATGTTTCGTGCTAGGGTTTTGGAAGAAGTTGATTTATGTTGATTTTATTGATTTCTGCTTTCAGTTTTGATCACCTATAGGTAAATCGATGCTTGATATGCATAAATGTTTGGGATTTTGAGTGTTGTAGGTAGTTTAAGTAATTTGCGTGTGTTAAATTCGTTTATTTTAACTGTTTGTGTGCTTCAATTTTTGTGATGCGGCAATTTGTATGTGCTTTTTAACGTTATTCGTGTATTTTTCAACAATGTGTGTACTTGATGCTTTGTATTGTTTGTGTTGTTCATAGTGTAGATATCTGTAGGTATGCTCATGTGTAAGCGCGCTGACACTGTCTGTTTTTATACATGGTTGTTTTAGTTTTGGTAGTTTCAACAATGTGTGTACTTTGATTGGGGTTTCTGTGTTGTTTTTGTGATGTTTATGTTCTTTTCTTATGTGGTGGTGTCATTTTATTGTTATTTTTTTTATGGTTATTTGGTTTATCATGGATTCTGTTATTGTATTTTTATATTATTCTTTATTTTGTTTTTATTAGCGGCTCAATCTGGTGATGCATCCACATCTTATAGGGGTTCTGATGTAAGTTATTTTGTTTTTCCATTTTGAATTTTTTTGTTGATGAGCAAGTTTTGATTTTTTCCTAATCTGATGTTGTGTTTTTGGGTACTTTGTATGTGATTGATCAGGGTTTGGAATATTGCATTCCTGTTTCTGAACGATTCCATTGTAGGTCCAACATATATTCATATCCATCTGTTTGCGATTTGGTTGAGAAGCATTTGTCTCATTCTGATTACAATATTCTGTGGGAAAGTTGTGTGGGATGGGTGCTGACGCAGGGCACCAAAATGGCTACCAATTTTCAGCTTATGCATCAAATGGTGCTTCGTCAAGTCCAAACTCAGAAGGAGAATGAGTTGTGGTTTAGAGTTGGTGGATATCTTGCACGTTTTTCAATTTTTGAGTTTCATGTCATCACTGGCCTTCCTTGTGAAGAACGTGTTTGTAATATCTCAAAAAAAGTGTCAATATCTGAATTTTTTGGGTAGAAGAAGATGACTCATGATGATTTAGTTGCTCGTTTCATATCTGAGAGCAAGAAGTCTAAGAAGAAGTTGATCATGGCAAAGTTGTTGTTGATTGAGAGGTTAATTGTATATAGGAGGTCAGAGGTTGTCAGTGCACAATTCCTTTCTCTTGCATGTAATGAGAAGGAATTTGAATTATATCCTTGGGGTAGAGAGTCGTACACCCGTTTGTTGAAGTCTTTGAAGAGTTCTTCTGTTGCAGACCGTGCTGGTGTTAGGGGCTCTTATCAAATGTATGGGTATTGCCTTGCATTCCAGGTATTCTGTTTTAGTGCTTGAATCACTTTTGTCATCAATATTTGTCTGTGTCATCACAACTTTTATTGTGTATGTTAAGATTTTTGTCTAATATTGTTTTGTAATCTCTTTTTGCGTTTTATTTTGTAACAGTCTTGGATATTAGAAGCTTTCCCAACCCTCTCTGCTAAAATTGACTGTAATTTTATGATGCCTGATAGAGATCCATACTCATTGCACTGGGTATGCGAGTTTAGCCATTCGTATGTTGAAGCTGAGCATTTGTTTCATGGTGATTTGGTAATATTTTTATGTTATTTATCTTTAAAACCATTTTTAGTTGATGCATCTTTGTTTATTTTTTTTAAACATATTTTTATACTTGCATTTTGGGCAGACTCCGTTGTTCCCTACTTATGGGGAGTTTGCACGCACAGCAGGGATGGGGTTTGCTGATGAAAAAGATGGTCCAGTCGTTGATGCATCAGTTAAAGAAGTATGTGGGGGAGCTGTTGATGATGCATTATATGACAACCGTCGTTTTCGTCAAAGGGCATATGCAGCTAGGTTTTCAAACAGAGTTGTACAAGCTGGTGGTGAAGAAGCTAATATCTCGGAGAAAGGTGATGAAGCAGAGACCTCAAAGAGGAAGACACCTGTGAAGAGAGGCAAAGCTGCTGGAAAGAAACAGGATGGGAAGTCCTTTGAAACTGCTTTTCAAGTTTTTCCTGAGGTAGAAAACAAAGATGTTGTAGAGTCCTCAAAGAAGAGGAAATCTGAGAGTGGAGGGATGGCTGGTAAAAAGAAAAAGAAGGTGGCGTCCAGCGATACTGCTGAGGGATTGGTGTATGTGAGGAGGGGTCGTTCTGCAGCTAGGCAATGTGGTAGAGTTGTTCCTTCTGAGAATGTGAAGATAATTAATGCTGACACAGATATGCATGAGGAGGGTGATGTGGTTGCTTCACCTTCCAAGAGAGGTCGGTTGGTTACTAATTTATGTGATTTATTAGATGATGATACCCCACTGAAATTTGTCTTTCAGCGGAGGTATAAGATGAAGAAAGCTGGGTTAGGTAATGGGAGGCCATTGTATGATAGTACTGCTGACATGTCTTCTGTTCTTCCTTCAGTTTCTCTTGGTGATAATCAGAGTACTCATGGAGTGGAGAACGAAGAAATTCATGCTGCAGGCTTTACATCTGATGGTGAAGGCAGTGATGGCGATGACAAGGTTGATGATTTTACTGCTGACACCCATTCTTGTGGATCTGATGAGTTGGCTGCTCCTCCTACTGCTGGGCTTTCTGTTTTGGCGGAGGTTGCAGATGTGGTTGGTTGTGCTGACAAGGTTGAAGGAGGTGAGACATCTTCTGGTGACAGGCTGGGAGAGGTTCAAACATCTAATGCTGGCACTGAAGGTGTATCTCCCCAAATGGAGGCCAAAAATTATTCAACGGGGGAGTTGCCTCCAAAAACACATGGTGATGGTTTTGCTTCTTCTACCCCATCTTATCCTGATTGGGTGAAGGATATTTTTAAGAGGATTGAGAAGCTTGAAGATGTACCTAAGCGTATGGATGTGTTGGGTGCGAGGGTTGATGCTATTGAATCAAAGATTGCAGAGATGGCTGAGATGCTTGGAGTTGTTGGTGAGATGGCGATGAGGTATGATGAGCTTGAGGTTAGGGTTTCTAATTTTGAAGCTATGTTTGCCAGGTCACAGGTAAATCCTGGGAATGCTGATGATAAGCATATAGGTGGTAAGCCCCAGGGCAGTCCTGTGAAGGTTGTTGATGAAGATGTCAGCGCAAAAATTGTCAATGATGTTGTAGCTGATCTTCAGAAGTGTTTCTCTGCTGATGAGGAAATGGTGAAATCATCACCCCATTCTGTCAATGTTGAGGACGTGTCCTTGCCCTCAATAAGATCAGAGGGCCCAACTTTGGATAAGGATATTCTGTATACTGAAATCCCTCATGTGTTCCCAACTGTTGTCGCTGACACTGAGGGTGAGGATGTTGGTGCAGATGTGAAAGTTTTTAAGGATTTGAAAGGTGATATTTCATTAACTAAGAATGAAGTTGATGATGCCAAAAGGAGTGCAGATGAGTTTGGAATTCCATCAAGTTCTGCTAAAGTTGCTCGATCTGCCAAGTGTGAGGTTGAAGATGGTGATGTTGTAGTCGGTGTAGTTGGTGGGCACTCATCGTTGGAAAAGTTCATATCTCTGTCTGATGATGAATATGACACGGGTGCAGGTGTTGATTGGGATTCGGTAGCCAAGGATACTGAAATTATAAATGAAGTTGAAAAATTAAAGGCTTCGAATCTTATCCCGTCAACCAGTACATTCTTGTATGGCCCAACTGAGATTGAAAAGAAGGTGAGAATCTTAAAGCACATCCCTAACAAGTCATTGATCAGCTTTGAAGATCATGAGTTTATGTATGGACTTGTAAAGAAGAAAAGGTATGCTTTATTTTTTTGTTCAATCTTTTTTTATGGAATGTTGTCTTTGTATTAGTACAACACCTCATTCTTTATATATTTATATTCATCTTGTGTAATTTGGTTAGGAATTTTTCTGTTGCTGGTCCAATATCAAGGTGGGACAAAAAGTTTTTCCTGTACATCATATCAATTAATATGTGGCTTGATTGTCAGGTAATATCTGCTTGTTTTTGAAATATATATATATATATGTGTGGATTGGATTCTATTGAGTTTGTTGATTGTTGACATCTTTTTTTTTTATTACTATGTTGTGTAGCATCTAGAAGCAGGTTTGATTCACTTTAGGAGGCGCATTTCTGAAGACCCTGTGAAATATCGAGAGGTTCTTGTTCTTGATTGGCTATTTTACTTAAAGTACCTGCCTGATTATGCTTCAAATTATGGGGAAGATTTGCCTCTTGAAGTCAACACCGAGGAGTATTTTGTTGGTATGTGCCCTGCTGAGTATGGGAAGCCATGAGAATCTGTAAAGAAAGTCTACACAATATTCAATGTTATAAACAAACATTGGGTGGCGTTGGAGATTATGCTTGAGGAGAGGGTAATCAACGTGTACGATTGCAATGTGACTGCTGTTAAGGCTGGTGTACTTGAAGAACAATTGCAACCGTTTGCTATTTGGTTCCCAATTCATTTGGCAAAGGCTGGGCTCTATCAAAACTTTGCTTCCTCTCCTTTCCAGCTAAATATGGTTGATGATTTAATGCATGATTCTACAGGGTATGTATTTTATATGTTGTATTGTTTGTCGTTTAGCCTAAGATACTTGTTATTTATGTGCTCACATGACATGGGGTCTTTTTGTGTTTGTAGGGCTTCATGCGGCGTCTTTACATTAAAAGCAATTGAAGCATCTGTCTTTGGGGGAGATGTGAAACGATTCAACAATGAGAAGCTCTTTCGATACAGAGAACTCATGTGCTCAGATCTGTTCAAGGAGACCTGGAGTTTTAGGTTTTAAAACAATTGTTTAGATATGTAGTTGGTGCATACATGGGGTATTTTTTGATGTAATATGACAATCTATGTGGTCAAATTGTTAATTTGGTGGACATGTATGTATATTTGTAGGTAATGGATTTTATGAGATATTTTTTGGATGCCCTGTATTTTGGATGTGACTTTGAATCTGTTATGATTGTACATTTTAACTTTTATTAATGTTTATTAAGCTATCTATTTTTGCAATGACAATGTTTTATTTGAATTTGTATTAATAATGTGGGGGGCATGGGTACATATTTACCATGCTATAACAAAAGTGGTGACACCAGTCTTGTGTTTTCTGATATTGAAGTTTATGTGGTGACACTAGGTTTTTGAGGCCCAAAGTAGTGCTGACACTATTAGTAGTTATAAATAGTGGTGACACCAGTCTGGTTTTTTTTCTGATATTGAAGTTTATGTGGGGACACTAGGTCTTTGATGTCCAAAGTAGTGCTGACACTGATATTAGTTACAAGTAGTGGTGACACCAGTCTTGCATTTTTTTATTTTGAATTGTATGTGGTAACACTAGGTGGTTGAGGCCCAAAGCAAGGCTGCCAATGATATTAGTTACAAGTAGTGGTGACACTACCCTTGTTTTTTCTGATATTGAAGTGTATGTGGTTATATTTTCTGTTATTGAAGTTTATGTGGTGACAGTAGATGGGTAAGGCCCAAAGCAGTGCTGACACTGATATTAGTTACAAGTATTGGTGACAGTAGGGTTGTATTTTTTTTATTTTGTTTTTTATGTGGTTGCACGAGGTGGTAAGGCCCAAAGGCTTGTGTGACACTGTTGGTTAGAGTAGTTGGAAGTATTGGTGACACTAGCTTTTTGTGTTATTTGTTATTTAAGTTTATATGGTGACAGTAGGTGGTTAAGGCCGAAAGTAGTGCTGACACGAGGTGGTTAATGTCCAACAGTGATAACTGTAAGCCCAAAGCAGCGATGACACGAGGGGGGTTGTTGTCCAGCAATTATAACTGTAACTCATATAACTGTAATCCGTTTACAGTTTATATTTTTACAGTTTTTATAGTTTTTTACAGGTACTCTGAAATGAAGTGCCCCAAATAACTGTCATAAGGAAGAAAACTGTATAATTATTGGCTATATATATCCAGAAATAATTCTTTGGTGTCCATTGGTGTCTACAAACTAATTGTAACAGAAATCAGAATACCAGAACTTGTATTCTTACTGCTTAACCACCCCCCACCAAAAAGATGAATTATGGCAACACTGTTGAGTTCTGCACAAGATTCCACCATATGATGGACGATCTGGATGGTGTTGTTTACCGTGGGTATCACATGAGTCTCGTTGATGAGGCATGTGAGACTAACAAAGAGGCTCACAGGGTTGAGTTGGTGGAAGCCGTTGTGTTTCATTATAAATTATATGAGGAATTACAAAGATCAATAATAGCAAATGAATATCATATTCGCAGAGCAACCAAAGATGAAGATGCTGAAGCACTATCAAAGGTGATATATGAATTTTTATCCTTACTTTTGTTTCCCTCTCTAGTGTTAACTCTTATATTTTATGTTTTATCTAGGGGGAACGAGAACTTGGGGAACAAAGGCAGATGTTGGAAGAGGCAAAGGACAACCTTATGCAGTGCGTTAAAGAAGTTTTAGATGCAGAAATGGAAAGGAGGAGGAAGATTGATGAATTTTTAGGCCTGTAGGTCTTGTATATTAATAAGTGATAATATTGGAACTTATTTATATATTTTAGTTTATATGTGTGTTCATAATGAAGATATGATGTAAGTTATTAATATCATATTAATTATATGGATATTTTGTAATTTCGCACATCGTATTTGATATTATAAAGTGTTATTGGAGTTTTAAGTCTTCATTGGTTGATACTGCGGACACATAGAGTAATTTGGGAATTGTTTTGGCAAAAGTAGTGCTGACACTGTTTAACTAAGGTTTTATGTTATTGTGAATTTGCTCAACATCATCTTAGTTTTGCTCAACAATAGTTTATATTTGCACAACAAACGAGATTTGTGAAATTTTGCCCAAAATAATCCTATTTTCTTTAATATAATTTTATACTTTCTCAATAGATAATTGCACAACATGGTATTATTTTTTTTATAGTATCTTCTTTTCGTAGTAGTGTTTTTTTATAGTATTGATGACAGAATTGCGCTGACAGGCTTATTTTGTGTGCTTTTACCCTCTTCTTGAACTCTCCTATTGAAATCTTTCTCTTGCAAAGTATTGTCAATACTTAGGAATGGATATCATTAAATAAACTATATTTATAAAATACACCAGTTATAAACAGAAATCAAATATTTTACTACCGGTGACAGAATTGTGTTGACATAGAGAAAAGAATACAGAATTGGTCAGATGCAGTTATAGTTGTATGAAATTGACAAATACAATCCAGGTTAAAATCATAGGGAAAAAAACTGTCTTAATGCTCACGAAACAACTTTTCAGAAGCAGAGTACACAACTGTCTACACCCCAATACATTTGATAGTTTGCAACAAAAACATTATATTGTGTTGTAGCTGTTCAACCAAGGTTTATTTTTTGGCCTTGAATCCCCTTTGAAATCATTCTTGAATGGGATTTTGCTGCCTTCATAACTTCTTTGTTCACTTCATTCAGCTCTGAGCACACAATATCTGTTAGGTACTTCACCCGTAGTTTTGAGATATTCTTGAAATTGCCCTTTTCAAATCCACACTTGTAGCCTCGCTCTGACCCAAAGAAAGTCTCCATGTGACGCATGAGGCATACCCCAGAATGCTGAACTTTCTCTTCTCCAGCCCACGCGATGGGGACAATTGATGTTGGTGCAGTTGATACTATTTCTGCCTTTGCTTCAAGCCCCTTCTCTGTTAGAAACGCAATCAGCATATCTCCCTGCATTTATTGAATTATAAAGCATTTAATGTTAATTGGGAATTGAGGTGATATTAGATTGAAGTTAATACAACTCAAGAAGATATTATGTATCATTAATAAAACTTACCAAACATTCAAAGGGGGATGCAAAGGTGCAAGTTTCAGCAGGGCAAGTTGGGTTGATATCAATGATTTGGGTGACTTTGTTTTTCAAGTTGAAGACAACCATGATGTAGACCTCTTCTTGTTGAACTCCAGAAACAAACTAATGAACATAATATTAAACAGATAGAAATTAGGGATTGAGTTTGTTAACTTTGATCTCAAAATCAGTATTTAGAGAACTTTTCATTCTTGTGGTTGTGAAGGGAGTACCATGTCTATATCTTTCAAAGAAATGTGTGGTGACAATGACAAAGCAGTATCAAGGTGGAGGTTAAACCTCTGAAACTGTTCATCACAAGCTCCTGATGACACACTGTCCACATTAAACTGGATCAAAAATAAAAATTAGTAAAAAAACAGACCCATTGTAATAATGGCAAAAGAATGGAGTGTAATTGAAAGATGAATAAGTAAAAATATTACAGATTTATTGATATTGACAAATAGTCTTGCTGGTGACTGAGCACTTTTATATTGTTCCTTGTTGTTGAGGATTGCTGTCCATGCATCAATAATGACACTAGACAGTTGGGTTTCATCTTCAAGTGTACCCATGTCTCTTCTAACCACCTCAATAGACTTGTGTTTAAATAAGACTTCACTGCAAATGCAAGACATTATGAAGATGTATTAAATAAAAAATATCTTTTACTTGTAACTGAACATACATTAAGTAAATTAAGATTAAAATGAACTTTACGTGCTATGAGTTGTTGTCATTGCTAAATAGGCTAAAACAGTCCGCTCAATTTCAGAGATAGGATCGTTAATATCTACAACACGGGAGTAATAGGGGCTTCTCAAAGATGCAGACGGTTTGTATGCTCTCTTTGCTGCTTCTTCTCTCTTTGTGTCATGAAGTTGTTGTGGTGCATTCTCAGGAGCTGCGTTGACACGTGGTGACCTCCGGGGGGGCAATGGAGCAGGGGACTTGGATTTTCTTTTATCCTCCAATGGCTTCTCTGGTGGAATATGAGTTTGGAATTGAGTGGGGAGGGGATTAGGAGGGGTGCATAATGTGTTTGCAGTTTTAGCTTGGACATCCTGTTGTATTGGAGGATGACCATGGCTGGGTCCAGGAGCTTGTTGTGCGTCATTACCATCCTTGGTTGCATCTGCAACTTTCTGTGGTATCCCCGTATCTTCCCCCAAAACAGGATCATTTACAAATATATCAAAGGAAAATTGCCCATCTCCTTTGATATTTGATTTCAATTTTTGCTTATTCTGATACGCAAGCTCAATCTGAGTAAGGCAATCTATAAAAGCAGGGTCTGACCAGAATGGGTGTTGGGAGTTGTTAAAAATTGTGTTTGGAGAGTCGTCCATATATGACCTGTCAGCAGCATCTGTAGCAGGCGTAGGGGTCACATCTCCCATCCCTAGGAGCTGGTTGGCTCCACGCAGAAGTGAATTCACCTTGTCATCATTTTGTAGTTCAGGCGGTATATTTGTAGACCACTCCACAAATTCAGAAATAGCAGATGCAAGCACAGAAGTCTTTTGAGCAAAAGTCTGTATCCAATTCTAGAAGACAAGAGCACATGAGAAAATAAGATTAAAAAAAAACATCAGTAAATAAGAAAACATGATAAACTGCACAATTTTAGATTGAATTGGTTAAAAAAATTCATATAGACCTGAAGTGGAGGTGGTTGTTTTTCTGGACCAGCGGGGTGTTCAGTGCATTCTTCATTGTGTGTAGTAGATTGGGGACAAGCCGTAGGAGGTATTTCTTGAGTGGGAGGAACGATTTGGCGAGGTTGGATTGAGCCACGGCCAAAGCCTCCACTATTAATGTCATCAGTCTCTCTTTGGCGTAGAAGTTTGGAATTGATGCCAAAAAACACTGGCAAAGAACGAGGTATTCGTCTAAGCGCTGTGCTTGTGAACAGTTTCACCCTATCCATATACAGCAACTGACACATGAATGGGATAAACATATATCAGTATAATGATTCAGGACGGGAGTGCTGACATGAATAATATTGTATTTATGAAATTAAAAATTGGCACTGGTGACATGGGCACTACAGACATGGTAAAGAAATTAAGCGGGGGGAGGAGTGCTGACATGAATAATATTGTAGATACTAAAGTTAAAATAGGCACTGGTGACATGGGTACTACAGACATTGTAAAGAAATTAATTTAACATCACAGGGAAGATGATGGAGTGGGGCAGTGCTGACATGAATAATATTGTAGTTAGGAAACTTAAAATAGGCACTGGTGACATGGGTAGTACAGTCATGGTAAAGAAATTAATTTAACAACAGAGGAAAGGTTTGAAAAACTACTTACAACCAAGAACAATATAGGCCCTCTGAAGTGTCCATCCTTGTTCTTTTCCCAACTTTTTTTCGCATCAACCAAACTTTCTAACACAAGACCACACCAATTTAGCTCTCTCATGTCACCTAATTCCGGAACAACTCTTACTAAACTATGGTTTGCATGTCCATTTCCTAAAGTATCAATCAAGTAAGAGTCTAATACAACAATAAAGTTCACGAGGAATTGGTCACCACAATTAGTGTCAGCTATCAATTTATCCATAACCATAGCTGATGTTATATTATCCTTAACCTCAAATGTGTTTCTCCAATCTTTCACAAGGTTGAAATTTTCCTTTGCTGTTTTTCTTGCTACTAAAACCTTTCCCATAGGCAATCCCAATGTGATATGAACATCCATCTCAGTAATTTCACGTTCTCCTCCATTAGCCATAACCAAACAACACTTGTTAGGGTCAAACTGATCCACTAACCAATATGAAAGATATTGTGGAAGGGAAACAATGTTCAAGTCGAACAAACATCCAAACCTAATATCTTTAATGAATTTCTTTTGCTTGTCATTCATTTTCTGCAATGATGACACAAGTAGGCGGGGGCTTGAACGTGTTTTCAAAGAGTTGAATTGTTTCTGTCTACTGTCCCTCTCGGTCTTTGCAATCATTTGTCTGTTTTCTGAGATAGGTTGGATTTCAGTGCCTTCTGTTTGCTCATCAGATGTGATGTTATGCACAGTTGGGTTCACTGGTTGACCAAGCGTTACATTAGGTGAATTGTCTTGCAAAACTGTAATTTCAAGGGCTTCTAAACCAACAGTGCTAGTAGGAACAGTAGTCTCATGGGGGACCTCTTTCTTACTGTTTTTCCGAACAAGCGGTTGTGAATCTTTAGATTCAAGTGACAGGGAACCGACCCCTGTTTCACATGCTCTATTAGGCTGAGTATCTTCAAACAGTTCATCAATGAAAGCTGGTGAATCCCTAGATAAATCAATTACTGGAGGTTTAACGCCAGATCTTTTTGATCTCTTCGAAATTTGGTTTTGACTGTCTATAGTAGGTGAGTCACTCAATCTCTGCGGGCGTTTACCTATGTAATGAACACTGAAAATCAACTTCTACAAATAATGCATGCAATGGCATTGTAAAAGAAGGGAGTTTATTCCATATAAATTTGAAAATTGAACGATAAGTCCATCACATTAACTACACATTATAATGCCGAAGTCCTTAAATTAGCAAAGGCAGCTCGTGGAAGGTCGAATAACTTGAATAACTCCCATTTCCTGCTTTTCGTTGGAGCTAAACCCTAAACCGTAATCATTCTTATTTAAACTGTAATAAACGGAGAATAGGAAATCAAACCTTTCCGGTCTGGAGACATGGTGATGTATATGGTAGAGCAATAGAGAGGGGGATTTTCGATCTGGTCTCAGTGAGCGTATAATCAAACGTGAAGCAAACTTTGCAGAGCAAGAGAGATGAGATTTCGGGGGGGAGGATGAAAGAAATGACGATGACCGACTGTGTAAATATAAACTATTGTTGAGCAAAAATAACAACAAGTTGAGCAAATACCTTATTTATTGCTTTTTCTAATTTTTGTTTTTTTTTTTCTTTTCTTGTTTTTTTTTAAAATTACGGCAAGTGGTTAATACTTTATTTATTCCTCATTTTTGCTCAACATGCTCTTATTTTTGCTCAACACTAGTTTATTTTTGCACAACTATCAAGACTTTTGTGAAATTGTGATTCATATGATCTTATTTTTCTCAATAAGTTCTCTTAGTTTCTCTATAGATAATTGCACAACACGGTCTTATTTTTGCTCAACAATAGACTATAATTGCACAACATGAGCGTTTGTTGGAATTTTGCTCAACAGGCTCTTATTTTTGCTCAAGATGGTCATATTTTTGCTCATCAATAGCCTATAATTGGACAACAGGGGCATTTGGTGGATTTTTGCTCAACTTGCTGTTATTTTTGCTCAACAATAGTTTATATTTACACAACTATATAAGACTTTGTGAAATAGTGCTCAACATGATCTTATTTTTTCTCAATATGTTTTCATAGTATCTCTATAAATAATTTCACAACACGGTCTTATTTTTGCTCAACAATATACTATAATTGCACAACATGGGCGTTTGTTGGAAATTTGCTCAACATGCTTTTATTTTTGCTCAACACAGTGTTATTTTTGCTCATCAATAATTGCACAACATGGGCGTTTGTTGGAAATTTGCTCAACATGCTCTTATTTTTGCTCAACAATAGTTTATATTTACACAACTATATAAGACTTTGTGAAATAGTGCTCAACATGATCTTATTTTTTATTAATATGTTTTTATAGTTTCTCTATTATTAATTTCACAACACGGTCTTATTTTTGCTCGACAATAGATTATAATTGCACAACATGGGTGTTTGTTGGAAATTTGCTCAACATGCTCTTATTTTTGCTCAACACAATCTTATTTTTGCTCATCAATACTCTATTATTGCACAACATGGGCCTTTGTTCGAAATTTGGTCAACATGCTCTTATTTTTGCTCAACACGGTCTTATTTGTGCTCATCAATACCCTATAATTGCACAACATGGGGCACTTTGTGAAATTGTTGAGCAAAAATAAGAGCAAAAATAAGAGAAGATGTTAATGGGCTTATTTTAAAATTGATGAATGGAATGGTTTGGCCCAATGTTATCTCTTCATACCCACGTTTTCAACCCAAAGCAGTCCGTAATTGTGCAATCCCCGGTGTCCTTTCAGCTCCCTCCAACATCTTCTCCGTTTCCCCCGTTTTGTGTTTACAGTCGACGATCACTTCAATCGCCGAGTACCCTTCAATCGCCGGTGTCCTTTCAGTTCTTCTCTTCTTCAATGGCTTTTCAACCGGTTATTCAACAAGGGTATCATCACACAGTTGGTGAGTTTGTTGTTGAACTTTTAGCAAGCGAGTCGTCTGTATATGGTTCGAGTGAAATGTTAGTGTCAATCCACTCCGTGGATGTTCCTGTAATACTTCATCATTTATACGTTTGGAATGGGTTGCCAATGAGCTTACGGCGCTGCAATGGAATATTACGGGACGCGGGAATCCCAGCTGTTGTTCGAAATCAAGTAGCAAATCATATCTTAAGGGATTTTACAAGTACTTGGTTTGCTCAAGATGATGACTTTATTGAATATGGTCTCTGCCCTAACATCACCATCAATTTGTACTACACTTCCAACTCTTCTTCTGATTCAAGCTCTGACTCTTCTGACTCGGACATGGAGGTGGACATGGAGGTGGACTACCCACATCATCCAGCCACTGAAGCAGCTATTGATGGTCTACAAGAGGTATATCATCTTGAGCTTGATGGGCAGGCATGTTCAATATGTCTTGACCCGATGTTGGATTCAATGCCTGTCCTTGGCATGCCATGCTCACATTTCTTCCACCCAAATTGTATCCGAGAATGGCTTAGGGTTGAAGGGTCTTGTCCACTTTGTAGGTTTGCATTGTAAAGTTACTTTTTCTGTAGTATTGTGATGTTAGTAAAAGAAAATGTAGTTTAACTTTTTGAGGGACTTGGATGTAAGCAAACTTGTATTCCCTGTTCTGTGAAATTGGTTTAAGCAAATGTATAATATGAATGGAATTTTGTTTTGATTGTATTTGTTTACAATTTTCACCAACTCCAAACTATCAGCTGGGAATGTCTGTTGATCTTCTTTGTCATTATCTGTTTTAATGCTGACACACAACTCAACAGCAAATTTAACATCATCTAGTTTGGACAACTCTAAAAACTCTTTCAAATCAGCATCACATTCAACGGTAAGAGGACCTCTCAAGACTTTGAAAGGGTGCAAATAGATTGCAGTAGTAAGAAACACAATTTGATTAAAGTGTTGACACAAGGAACCAAAATTTTATATGATTCAAATACAGTGCTGACATGGAGCAATCAAAGTGTAATAATGAATGTGGAGTTCATTATATTGTCAAATGCAATATTGGATGCAGCAGTGAGGAATGGATATCATTAAATCAACTATATGAATAAGATATACCAGTTATGAACACAATCCTACAAAATTTGCACCTCCGGTGCAAATTTTCTAAGATTTAAGTGCAGTGCTGACATGGAGCAATCAAAGTGTAATAATGAATGTAGAGTTCATTATATTGTCAAATGCAATATTGGATGCAACAATGAAGAATGGATCTCATTAAATTAACTATATGAATAGAATACACCAGTTATGAACAGAGTCCTACAAAATTTGCACCTCCGGTGCAAATTTTCTAAGATTTTAAGTGCAGTGATGACAAGTGGTGAATCAAAGTATAAGCACATTTTAACTAGATATAGGAATGCTACATTTTAAAGTGCAAGCACATAATTCAAATGAGCATAAAGAAGCATGTATTCAAAAGGAGACTTCAAAATCTCATCCAATACATCAAAAATGAAATTTTCTGTAATTTCATTGCATTTATCATTTGAATTGGAATGTATTTGATAAAGATTTACCAATGTAACATATTAACGATCATAAATAAGCATAAACAAGCAAAGATTTGATTGTAGACTTGAAAATAAGACACATATAGCAAAAAACAATCATTATCAGTAATTGATGCTTCAAAAATCAAGCTACATTTGAATAGAATACAGCAGTTATGAACAGAATTCTATGATTCAAATGCAGTGCTGACATGGAGCAATCAAAGTGTAATAATGAATGTAGAATTCATTATATTGTCAAATGCAATATATGGATGCAACAGTGAAGAATGGATCTTATTAAATTAACTATATGAATAGAATACACCAGTTATGAACAGAATCCTACAAAATTTGCACCTCCGGTGCAAATTTTCTAAGATTTTAAGTGCAGTGATGACAAGAGGTGAATCAAAGTATAAGCACATTTTAACTAGATATAGCAATGCTACATTTTAAAGTGCAAGCACATAATTCAAATGAGCATAAAGAAGCATGTATTTAAAAGGAGACTTCAAAATCTCATCCAATACATCAAAAATGAAATTTTCTGTAATTTTATTGGAGTAATCACTGAAGTGTATGTTGTAACACTAGGTGGTTAAGGCCCAAAGCAAGGGTGACAATGATATTAGTTACAAGTGTAACTGCATGTGATATTAGTTACAAGTAGGTGTTTTCTGATAGTGAAATTTATGTGGTGACACTTGGTGTTTGTGGCCCAAAGTAGTGCTGACACTGTTATTAGTTACAAATAGTGGTGACATCAGTCTGCTGTTTTCTGATATTGAAGTTTATGTGGTGACACTAGGTGTTTGAGGTCTGAAGTAGTGCTGACACTGATATTAGTTTCAAGTAGTGGTGACACTAGTCCAAAGTAGTGCTGACACAGATTTTTTGGAAGAATGCATATTTTTTAAATCAAAGTGGCAAAATTGCACAACATGGGCGTTTGTTGGAAATTTGGTCAACATGCTCTTATTTTTGCTCAACACAGTCTTATTTTTGCTCATCAATAGCCTATAATTGCACAACACGGGGCATTTTGTGGAAAATTTCTCAACATGCTCTTATTTTTGCTCTAAATGCTGTTATTTTTGCTCGACAATAGTTTATATTTGCACAATTATCAAGACTTTGTGAAATTGTGATCAATTTGATCTTATATTTTTCTCAATGTGTTCTCATAGTTTGTCTATAGATAATTGCACAACATGGTCTTATTTTTGCTCAACAATAGAGTATAATTGCACTGCACAACGTCGGCGTTCGTTTAAAATTTGCTCAACATGCTATTATTTTTGCTCAACACAGTCTTAATTTTGCTCATCAATAGCCTATAATTGCACAACATGCTCTTATTTTTGCTCAACAATAGTTATTGTGGGGACACCACCGTGGTGTTCTTTGTTATTGAAGCTATTGTGGTGGGGTGGTGGAACGAGGGTGTTAATCTAAAATATTATAGAATAATATTTTAGATTATTTCTCAACATTGTATTGTTTTTTAAGTAAACAACAATGATATAAATCTGAAATTTGATGAGTACCGATGATAAAATTGCGCTGACATAGAGAAAAGAATGTACAAACTTGTATTATTACATGATAAAATCTACAATTTTATTCTATAATGTTGAATGAATGTTTATTTTGGAACATACATGTCATTCATAATGTCTAAGCTGTATTCTTTCCTAGTAGTAATTTTACATAATACCAATGACAGAAATTGTGCTGACAGCCTTATTTTGAATGCTTTATCCTCCTCTTGAACTCTCCCACTGATAGCTTTCTATTTGAAGGAGGTCTTCCTGCTCTCTTTCTTACTACAGGGGGGTAACATTTGATAGATTTTATCGCATCAGGGACGTTTCCTTCATCTTCTTCCAACACTGGATATATTGTTTCTGAATATGCCATACGCCAAGCATCATTGCTGTAAAAATTTGCAACAAAATCAGATATATTTGCCTTTACGTGTGTAATGGCTGATAGAGCATGTACACAAGGTATTTTCTCGACATCAAATACCCTGCACGTACATGTCTTCGCTGATAGATCAACTATAGCTACAGCTCCTTCGCCTTTGATCTCAAATTGTGATGCATTCATCCTTTCTACTCTGTATAATCCAATTTGCTCTTGTGATTTCCTTATCACCTTAAGGATTTCAGGAGTTATTCTGTCTTGGTTTTCTAGTGCTTTCTCTCTTCTGTCCTGGAACCATGATGTGAGCTTTTCCCTAGCAAACTCTATAAGTGCCACAATAGGATAATCCTTTTTCCCTTTGAAAATGGAGTTCAAGCTCTCTGCATTGTTGGATGTCATCATATTGTATCTATTGCACTTTGCATGTGCTCTGGCCCATTTTTCAAAACGTGCTGACACCAAATATTCTGACAGTTTTGGACAGGTTGCTTCTATTTGTGCAAGCCAGCTGTTGAACTCTTGGATAGTGTAACTCTCTGCTGCTTTCTTGAACATTTTTCCCAGGTGCTTTTTCTTGAATGTCGCTTTGATGTTTTGTTTCAAGTGCCACATACATATGCAGTGTGTAGCTGTTGGGTAAACTAAAGATATAGCCCTTGCAATGCTAGCATGTCTATCAGAGACAAACACTAAGTCATTTGAGGGAGGCACAACCTTCAGCAGCCGGTACAAAAACCATTCCCAAGAGCTGTTGTTTTCAGAGTCAACAATTCCAAAAGCAAGGGGATAAATATGTCTGTTTGCATCTTGAGCAACTGCTCCAAGCAATGTGCCTCTATATTGTCCAGTTAAGAATGTCCCATCAATAACAACAACCTGGTAGATAAATAAATGAAATTACTAGTTATATTGAATTTATGAAATTCAATGAGAACAGAATTTATGCTGACACTGAGTAAGACATACCTTCTTTAAGAAGGGGAATGCTCTGATGCATTGGCCAAAGGATAGGAACAAGTACTTAAACCTGTCTTCTTTGTCTGTTGAAATCAATGCTATAGTCCCATTGTTTTTCTCCATAAGCATGTGGCAAAATGATGGCAAATCTGCATAATTGGATTCTGGTGTTCCCTTGACAATTTCTTTTGCAATTTTTGATGATTTCCATGCTATCCAGTAGGTAATTGTCATTTTTTGTTATGTTCTCAGCTTATCCATTATCTGTGCTGGTTTGTATCCAGTGTCAACGCTGTTGAATTATATTAAAATTAGAATAAATAATATATTAAAAAGCAATATTAAATCTAAATACTATTTCTTACAAAATTTACTCACCTTGATTTGATGATGCTTGCAACCACTGATGATGAAGGTTTTTTGCAGTGTTTTGATCTGATATCCCACGTGCATGTGTGCATGTCATCGTACACTGTAACCTCATGCCAAGTTTGACCAAAAGTTTTGACATGCACTTTCCATTTGCAGTTAGGATCTACACAATGCACCCTATAATACCTGGGTTCTGATTTTGCCACACGAAAACCAAATATCTCTGTTATTGACAATATTCTCAAAGCATTCTTAACTGCATTCCTGGATTCAAAGGTTTTGCCTATGTATATCAATTTTTCTGAATTCTGATTCATAATAGGCATGGTAGGGCTGTCAGCATCCCAATCTTCTAGTGTAGTCTCTCTTCTGTGTGCTGAAGAATATAGGGTGCTCCATATTTCAGCTGCAGAATCTTCATCACTGGGAGTATCACTGTTTCCAGAGTACATGTCATCTCCAATATCCTCTAACAACACACCCTTCATCCTGTTGTCACCGATCAATGTCATGCTATTTTCTTCAGTGACAATGTTAGTTATATTTGGATTGCATGTCACCAACTCCAAACTATCAGATGGGAATGTCTGTTGATCTTCTTTGTCATTATCTGTTTTAATGCTGACACACAACTCAACAGCAAATTTAACATCATCTAGTTTGGACAACTCTAAAAACTCTTTCAAATCAGCATCACATTCAACGGTAAGAGGACCTCTTAAGACTTTAAAAGGGTGTAAATGATTGAATTCTAATTCAAATGCGCTGTCTACATTGAATCTGTTGTGCACTTTTTCACTTAAACCCTGTAGTGTTATTGAGTCATCAAGTATGAACACTTTTGAAGTAGTGTGTCCGGCAAAGGTTGGACCTGATTCATCAAATAACCATTTCCCACCATATATAACTGTAATAACGTGGGTTGCCATTGTAATTTGTAGAATATGAATTTAAGAGGATAAATAGATTGCAGTAGTAAGAAACACAATTTGATTGAAGTGTTGACACAAGGAACCAAAATTTTATATGATTCAAATACAGTGCTGACATGGAGCAATCAAAGTGTAATAATGAATGTGGAGTTCATTATATTGTCAAATGCAATATTGGATGCATCAGTGAGGAATGGATATCATTAAATCAACTATATGAATAAGATATACCAGTTATGAACACAATCCTACAAAATTTGCACCTCCGGTGCAAATTTTCTAAGATTTAAGTGCAGTGCTGACATGGAGCAATCAAAGTGTAATAATGAATGTAGAGTTCATTATATTGTCAAATGCAATATTGGATGCAACAATGAAGAACGGATCTCATTAAATTAACTATATGAATAGAATACACCAGTTATGAACAGAGTCCTACAAAATTTGCACCTCCGGTGCAAATTTTCTAAGATTTTAAGTGCAGTGATGACAAGTGGTGAATCAAAGTATAAGCACATTTTAACTAGATATAGGAATGCTACATTTTAAAGTGCAAGCACATAATTCAAATGAGCATAAAGAAGCATGTATTCAAAAGGAGACTTCAAAATCTCATCCAATACATCAAAAATGAAATTTTCTGTAATTTCATTGCATTTATCATTTGAATTGGAATGTATTTGATAAAGATTTACCAATGTAACATATTAACGATCATAAATAAGCATAAACAAGCAAAGATTTGATTGTAGACTTGAAAATAAGACACATATAGCAAAAAACAATCATTATCAGTAATTGATGCTTCAAAAATCAAGCAACATTTGAATAGAATACAACAGTTATGAACAGAATTCTATGATTCAAATGCAGTGCTGACATGGAGCAATCAAAGTGTAATAATGAATGTAGAATTCATTATATTGTCAAATGCAATATATGGATGCAACAGTGAAGAATGGATCTTATTAAATTAACTATATGAATAGAATAAACCAGTTATTAACAGAGTCCTACAAAATTTGCACCTCCGGTGCAAATTTTCTAAGATTTTAAGTGCAGTGATGACAAGAGGTGAATCAAAGTATAAGCACATTTGAACTAGATACAGCAATGCTACATTTTAAAGTGCAAGCACATAATTCAAATGAGCATAAAGAAGCATGTATTTAAAAGGAGACTTCAAAATCTCATCCAATACATCAAAAATGCAGTGCTGACATGGAGCAATCAACAACAACAGTAAAAATCAATCAAAATTTGCGCCAAAGGCGCAAATTTTGAGGCATTCCCTAACAGTAATCACTCGATTCGACTGTATTTCATATAGATATAGTAGAAACGAACTTAAACAAGCTCAGATTCGGTTGTTTTGAAAAACCTCTTCGATAAGTCAAAAATTGAAGAATTACTTCAAAATTTTGTGTGGTTCTAATGGACAGAGTAGTAAATTCGTCAGCACAATCCAGAATCAACTTAGAAACGTGAAAAATCTATGAAAATTTGCGCCTTTGGCGCAAATTTTCAATGAATTGAAGGCCGCTTTTTGATGTAGTTTGTAATCGAATGTTGTACTTACTTGATTCTGTAGAAGAGATGCTCAAATCGGTTGTTTTGATGAGATCGGAGAGATGATCGACACAAATTCTGCAAAATCACCGTCGAGCAGGGCGTGAGAGAGAGAGAGTGCGAAGAGGGAGACAGCGTAGGAGAGAGAAAGTGCGTGGGAGGTTTATATTGTGGACATTTCACAAATTTATCCCAAAAAGTGGATATTTCTCAAATTAAGACATATTTTATGGACATTTCACAAATCCCCCCTAAAAACATTCATAAATAATAAAATATTATATTTTAATTAACGGAGGGTTTGGAAAAAAAAACACGAATAGTCAAACAAGGCTAAATTTGAAGCAAACATTGGATTACTAATTATTTCTTCGGATTTTTCACCTATTAGCCCTAAGGTTTTACATATTTCGCGTGGTACCCAACTATTTTACATATTTCGTCAAATAACTCTGAGGTTTCATATTTTTTCGCCAAATAACCCTATGATTTCATATTTTTCGCCAAATAACCTTCTCTCCCAAATTATCTTTTTTTTTTGTTTTTTAGTAATTCCTCAATTTGCACTAAAATTCTTGGGTGGTGGTGTTTGTTTTAGTTGTAGTTCTTTAGACTTAGTTAGTGATTTTAGCTTATGTTTTGGTTGTATCAAATGTGCCCACTTTGCAAAAAGAGGAATCTTACATCCATCAAATTTCAAAACATGTTTTTATTCAAGGAAGCAACTAGTACAGTACCTGCGCCATGACGCGTATTTTTCTTTTTAAAAAAATAAAAATTTTTTTAAGAATAAATAATTACCACTATAAAATAAAATAAACTATTATCGTATGTTAACATAAAATTACCACTATAATATTGCATAGTTAATATTCACTTTATTAAAAAAATAAGTTTTGAATTAATAAAAAATAGATTTAAATGATATTGTGTAATTAATATAGAATGAAATAATATTGTATAGTTAATATTAACTTCATTAAAAAAAGTTTTGAATTGATCTCATTGATAAAAAAAATGTAGTATGAAATGATATTGTGTAATTAATATAAAATGGAAAAATATTGTGTAGTTAATATTAACTTTATTTAAAAAATAAGTTTTGAATTAATCTCATCGGTTAAATGTCGGACAATATTTAGTAGGAAATCCAGACAACCAAATCAAAAGAAGGCAATTCAAATTAGCCTTTACATAAGAACTACACCCATGATACGAACAATGATTATTGACTTCCCGGATTCCATGGGGCTAAAATCACCAAGTAAGTCTAACAAATGTATAACAAGAACTACAACTAAAGCAAACACCACCTCCCAACAATTTTAGTACAAATTCAAGAGGAATTACTTAACAAAAAAACGTTAATTTGAGAGAGAAGGTTATTTGGTGAAAAATATGAAATCTCAGGGTTATTTGACGAAAAAAATATAAAACCTTAGAGTTATTTGACAAAATATGTAAAAAAGTTGGGTACTACGTGAAATAGGTAGGACTTTAACCCAGCGAAAAATTCGTATTTTCTTTTTGTAAATCATAATCTTGGAGTAACAAGTGGATTAGATCGCTCAATAATTGGATGTTCTGTTTGGAGTACACGGGTGGCTAAGTAGCCCCAGCTAAGTCTATACAATTCGAATCTATGATTATTCATTAACAATGGTTTCTCTACTATATGATCTCCAAAATTTTATTTCAAAATTTGATAAATTAGTAATTCTAGTAATTTTTTTGATAAAATTCAAAATTTTAACATATGCCCTAAAAAATGGGTTAGAAAAAACCTACTCCCTCCGTTAATTGAAACTTGACGTTTTACTATTCATGCACGCTTTTTGAGGTGTTAAAAACTATATAAAATATTAATTTTTTAATATATATTTTTAATAATTTCATACTTATTACTATTAAGTATGAATTTATAAAAATAAATTTTTAAAAAAGTTAATATTGCATATAGTTTTTATCATTCCAAAAAAGCGTGCATGAATAGTAAATGACAAGTTTTAATTAACAGAGGGAGTATTAATTATTAACAACGCCTCCGCTATATACACCACAAACCCTGCACGTCAATTCCGACGTGTAGGGTTAAAGTGGGTTAATTAATTATTTAAAAGTGCTAATTAGTGATGGTGGCTTGGACGTCGAAAGCAACGTGCATTTTTAAAGGTGGATTTGCGGTGTATTTAAAAACACCCAAAAATGAGCAAATTGAAAAAAAATAGAAAAAGGAAAGAATTTTTTTTTTTTTGTTTTTGTTAACGAGGGTAACCTATCTTTGATGGTAAACCCCGGACACGCGACCCAGCCGGCAAGAGTCACGCGTCAGGTAAATCGGCTTGCGCCGACCGACTAGACCAAATGATAATAAGCAAGGTGAACCCTGATTATTTCAACAAGAGAAAAGACAGAAAAAATGAAAGATTCTACATTCTTAAATGTGTTTACTGAATTTAATCTTCTTTATCATTATCTTTACAAATTTTAACTTATTTTTTAAATGTAATCTCCAATATATTCTTCAAATTTTAATATGATGAAATAAAATGAATATTTTTAAAATTGTTTTTATTCCAACTCTAACACTTTTCTTATTTCAAAGATTTAGAAAGGTATTTAGTTTTGAAAAATGCAAATTTTTTAAAAAGCCTCTTTGTTTTTTTCTATGGTCGCTCTATTTAAGAGGAAAACAATAGAGAATCTACTAGGAAAAAAAATTAATAAAAGATTTCTCCATAATTCATAAAATAAAAGAGTCGTGGAAGGTGTTCTATACTAATACTACACATCTCTTTCTCTCCCGTTTCTTAGTAAGAAACTGCTAAGAAATTGTCCAAAATAATGGAGTAATTAATTAACTAGAAAGATACAAGGAGATAAAGGGTAAAAGAAAAAAGAAAAAAAAAGGGATGTTGGATTCTACTCCATATTAATTACAAACTTAATATTAGGGGTCAACATGGGATTGGAAGAGACTGGGTGATTTTTTTAAAAAATCCTTTGTCTCTGGTGGAACGGGTCGGCCTTGATTCCCAAATTAAAAAATTGAAAAATATATCTAAAATCTGATTAGACGAGGCAATCAATCAAGAGCGTCCAGACGGACGAGATCGATCAAGGATCGATCGGGGGCAGGATCAAGTTGGAATAGCGGGACCGGAAGTGAGATAGTAGGTTTGCAACCCGATTAGCCTCTCGGAAAACGTGGAAAATCACAGCAGAATGGAAGCGTTGAAGAAGAAGTAGACAGTCAGAACTAATGATTTCAGCTTCCCAAGGACAAGTCTATCCCAGATTAAGGCAATTGACAATGGAAATGTTATCACCTTCTATAATAATATTTTGTATGTGTAGGTCGGTTGCTTTCTTAAGACCCTGCTAGAGCGCAAAGCACTCACTCCCGAAGACACTCGAGAGAGGAGAGGGTCCAACCTCGACATAGATAACAGAGCCATCATGATTACAAATGACAAATCCGTAGCTCCCTTGGTTGGTAGCAGATAGAGCGCCATCAAAGTTTAGCTTAAAATGTGTATTTGGTGGTTTTGTCCATTTGGTATTAGGTCGGGTTTTGGGTTTAGTTGGGGCTTTATTTGGGGAAGGTATTATGTTGGTGTCGTCCATCCCAGAGAGACCCCATAACAGAAGTTGCTGCATAATATAGGCCTTAATGGAATTATGCTCTTGTTTTCATTTGTTGAAAAGTGCTTGGTTACGGAAATACTAAATACTCCACCAGGCAGTGGCAAGTAAGATGAAATCTTTTGTTGCAAGTTCCTTTCTAATGTCGTTTAGTAAGGTGTGAGCTGGGGAGTTGGTGTTATGAAATTTGGTTAAGGTTAGTGCAATTTTCGGGTTAAGTAATTGAATAGTTGCTTTAGTAATTGGGCAGTCCAGCAGGACACAGTTTAGGTTTTCTGTATAGGACCCGCATGAGGGGCAGTCAGTGGAGTAACCGCAGCCACGAAGAGCTAATTTAGCAGAGGTCGGAATACCGTCCTTAGAGACACGCCAAAGAAAGCCTTTGATTTTGGGCAGGGTACGTAGTTTCCAGATCCACTTAAGATGTGAGAGTTCATGGTTCTTAAGGCGGTGAATAAGGTTAATAGCCGAGCTTGTGGAGAACCAACCATTTTTGCTGGAGTTGCAGTAGAGTCTATCCTGGGTGATAGAAGTAGGGAGTGGGGTTTGGATGATGTTCAAGATCAAGTCTTGATGTAGTTGGTCTCGTAGTTTATCTTGTAGAAGCGTAACATTCTAATTTTTACTTGTAGTAATAAAGGTTGAGACCTTGAGACTAGAGTCTATTGTTTCGGGATTAGCTGCAAGATAAAGAAGTGGTTTTGGGTTAACCCAAGAGTCCGACTAGAAGTTAATGGTTTTGCCATCGCCAAACCTCCAAGAGAGACCTTGTTTGAAAAGGGGGAGAAGTTTTGATAGTTTCTCCATTGCCAAGAAGCGTTACCCTTTTTTTGTACCAGGGAGGTTTATTCAAAGTTATTTCTCAAACCTTAATGTCACATTCGAAAGGCAAAAAGAAAAAAAAAGAGAAAAAAAAAGAACCTTTTCTTACACGGTTATATCGCATACAACTCTATAGAAATGTCATTGAAAAACGTTCTCCATGGTCTCCCAAAGTCGTTAGAGACAATAATCTCGAAAGCTTTCAGAACTAATTGGAACATATCAAATTCAATACAAATTTTATGCTTCCTTTGAGGATCAATTGGATTCAAAGTAATTATATATATGTTATTTAATATATATGCACATTAGAATGAGACTTGCAGAACGAGAAATTCTTACTTTGTATTTTTTTTTTTACAGTGGGCAAATAATGGGCAAACGAACTAAAAAAGTAAGACACCACTCTAATCATTTTATCGGATGATGTTGCACAGATTCCTATTAATATGGAGAGTCGAAATATTACATTTACACTCTATTTGGCTCTCTCAAACAATGTCTAAATTCGATGTGGTCAAAACTTGTCTTCAGTCAATCAAAACTTGGTCCTATCATTAATGACTTGAACTACTTCCAAGCAGTGGCCCCTTCGATGATAACATTTTGCAAACCTTTGTTTGCACCTAATTGTATACTTGCACATAAAGCATAAACTTCTATTTGGAGAGCCATAGTGATACATGTCTCCTGTTAAAAGATGTCCATGACCCTTCTTACTATGTATCTTGTTCCACGTAATTTTTACGGATCAAGATAGAATTTATCAATTTACTTTTTTTCTTCCAGTCCATCTACAAATTTACATAATATGTACCTACCCCTACTTAATATATTGATATATTTTTTAATTTGCAATGTATTTTATAATATTTTAATTATCTTAAAAAATGTGTTAATTAAACACCTCATTTATAATTTATTATGAACTTAATGTTCATGTAATTGGAATTTAATCGCACCAAGAATCCAAGATGGGGTTGAAGTTGGCAGAAAGAACCAAATGAGCCACAAGGAACTGAGTCATCGCTGTCCCCTACGAATCTTTCTTTCTACATATCTTAACAATTCATGCATGCATCATCGGTCATCACATCTCCCTCAATAAGTGCTTCCTTTTTTTTTAGCTTTATTCACAAATTCCCATTCTACCCTGTGGTTTGTCGCGATTAAGTGCACGAGAGCATCTTCAATAGATTATATAGTTTAGATTTTGAAAAAAAATTAAGGTATCTAATCGAATATTTATATCATTATCGAAAATGGAAAAGCGGGAAAAAAGAGACGCTTTCTTAAATTTGTAACATTTTTTAAAAATAAATGATTTTCCATCTTCGAAATAGGGAAGTACGTTGATTGTGTTGAAACAAAAATAATTTGACAAATACGTATTTTGTTTTTTTTTTTTGTGAAAAAATTTAAGAGAAATTGTTGGAGATGGTCTAAATATTACTGTACAACATATCAATATTTAAAAAAAAGTTCAAATTTGTGATTTCAATAATTTAAAAGATATATATATCTTTTAAATTTGAAATCACAAATTTGAACATTTTTTTAAATATATATATATATATATATATATATATATATATATATATATATATATATATGATATGGTTTGGGTTTGGGTGAGAACAAATCTACCGGTGAGAACGAAAAAAATAATTTCATTGGTTGAAAAAATAAAAAAATCAATAGAATTCAATGTAAAAAAAAAAGAATCCGCTGCTTCTCTCCACCCAATTTTGTCCACAAATTGATCCCCACTTGCACATCCTCCTTACTTATATGTGTGGTTCACGCGTTACAAAAGAAAACTCACGCCAACACTCTGTTGCAATTAATTAATTAGCAACAACCATGCACACTAATTAATTAGAAAAAGTACCACATAAACTTTAAAAAAAAAACTTGGCAATAAAATATAAAATTTTTATTTTTTATTGTAATTTAATTTTATCTACACATAGACACACACTTTGCATATGTTTTGAGGAAAAAAAATTATCAAGAAGTTGTTCATAATGTTATATAACAAGAAGTGGTGCAGTCATTTTATTTGTAGTGGTTCAACCATTTTACTCGTAATGGTTCAACCATTTTACTAGTAGTGGTTCAATCATTTTACTAGTAGTGGTTTAACCATTTTACTCATAGTGGTTAAGCCATTTTAGTCGTAGTAGTTCAATCATTTTACTCGTAGTGGTTCAGTCATATTATTTGTAGTGGTTCAACAATTTTATTTGTAGTGGTTAAGACATTTTACTCATAGTGGTTTAACCATTTTACTCGTATTGGTTCAACCATTTTACTCGTAGTGGTTCAACCATTTTATTTGTAGTAGTTCAACAATTTCATTTGTAGTGGTTCAACCATTTTCCTCATAGTGGTTCAACCATTTTACTCGTAGTGGTTCAACTATTTTACTCGTAGTGGTTCAACCATTTTACTCATAGAGGTTGAACAATTTTTTCCAAGTGGTTCATCTATTTATTTTTTCCAAGTGGTTCAGGTTTTTAAACTATATGGTTCAGACCATTTATACTATATGGTTCAGACAATTTATAGTATATGGTTCAAGCCATTTATACTATATGGTTTATACAATTTATATTATATGGTTCAATGATTTACACTTGTGTCTTGACATTGGAAGATCAATTTATTTTTACTCATAGTGGTACAACCATTTTACTCATAGTGGTTTATCCATTTACTTTTAGTGGTTCGTGAAGTTAACAAGAAGTGGTTCACCTATTTTAATCGTAGTGGTTCAGACATTGTTGCCGATTTGAAGTCAACCGAAGAGATGAAACTTGCAATATATGGAGTATATATGTATTATGTATAATGCAAATTAATGTCCAGAGACCAAATTAATTGAATTGTCGATCACAATTCAGCAATGGAGTTTCACATTTCTAAGCCAATCCCTCTGATGATGTTCTTGAGTTCTTCGTAGGTTTCATCTTCTTGTTAACAGAGACGGTGGTTGATAATGCATATTATAGATAGGTTTTATTGCATTTAAATATTTATATTGCATGTGTTATGTCTTATTTACATTGTCTTACATTTAGAATATTCGTGTTTAAAATCTACACTATTTTGTGTTTATTCTGCAGTTTTATAATCCGAGCTTGAAGGGAGGCTTGCGAGATCTAGAAGAGGTTATTTTGGAGCATAAGAGAGGCTAAAAAAGGATCATCAAGGGAGCTAAGGAGCATAATGTTGAAGAAAAAGAAGAATCGCGACACTGTAATAATGGCGCCCGCTGGTCCTGCGTTCAGTGATTGTGATTTCATCCGAAGATCTTCTTCTTCTTCTTCTTCTTCTTCTTCTTCTTCTTCTTCTTCTTCTTCTTCTTCTTCTTCTTCTTCTTCTTCTTCTTCTTCTTCTTCTTCTTCTTCTTATTATTATTATTATTATTATTATTATTATTATTATTATTATTATTATTATTTGCCTTGGGGTTTGGCACGAATTGATTTCGGTTATTTTCTATTTCATTTACATCGGTTGGCTGGTGTGGGTTCATTGTTGTTTATTCAGAGAGATACATTGATTATGAGTTGCTAAACTCATAGTTTCTCATGTGATTCAAAGACATGGTTGGATGAATTGTGAGGATTTGATTTCATATTGTTATTTATAAGTTTATTCATTATCTTCATCGGACCAGCTGAGTCTGCTGCGCGCCAGGCCCGGGTCGACGAGATGACCCAGGGTATTTAGACATTGGTTGGACATCCCCAGCTGGACCAGATGTACGAGCATATTATGAGCTAAATTAGATCTTTTCAGTAGATACATTATATGTTGTTTATTTATGACAAACTATTCGTATTTGGTGGATATACTTTATTTGTGTAGTTCTTGTTGCTTGCATTAGTGTTTTTGATGGTTTCTACCTATTGACAATAACAAACAATCACATGCAAACGCTTTACTTCATAGATAACAATTAGATAACACATCAAGATTACTAAAACAAACAAATACACTACGGATAACAACACAATCGACCAGACTCTACTTAATTTGTCTTCGGAATGAGTTCAATCTTTAACTCGTTGAATGCAAAGTTTCGAACCTCCATATTTGCTTCCCTCACAAGTATCCCTGCCTGTTGAGCTACGTAAACGTGTTCATCTCTGCTTACATCGGGGAAGAATGACAGAATACGTTGAAGGAGAAGGTCTCCAACCCTCCACTCATACGCTCCAGGAATGCAGGCGCAGCCGGGGGATCATCATCTTGTACCACTGTCATGGGCAACACATGACCTCGACTCTGGGACTGGAACCAAGCGAGGTAGTAAGCTGAGACGCCTCCCTGACAGCTCTCGTCCGTCCTCCGGTGACCAGTGACAGGGTAGAATCTGTCAGGGTCCTGTGATGACCAACGGTCGTGCTGATGGGCAAACGTCACGACGTAACGCTTCTTCAGCCGAAACGGTCGCTGGGCCAGGGTGGGAGGGATGACGTCCAATGGGATCTCCTGCACGCGGCCAAACTGTCGGAGCACCCTCTCTGGCATGTACGGTTCAACGATGCCATCGAAGCTGATGGTGCCTCGATAGGTGGAGGAGCGAAACCGACCTGCAAAATCCAAGTCTCTGCCAAAAGGCATCCACTCGACCTAAGTTGTAAAAATGATATTAGGGAAACAATCATACTCGACATATGTAGTTAATATCAAAGAAAGTGAGAAACACGTTACTTGATCGATGGTCATGCGCTCAAGCTGTGCCCGAAGCGTCCGCTCATGTCTGCGCCTCTCCCTGTCGTTCCCCCTCTTTGCGGCCTTCGACGAGTCGAATCGTGTCATGTATCGGGAATCATCCCCTTCACCCCTGTCTGGGTGAAGTGGACCTGCAAAACAAGGGAAGTACGACCAAATCTATGCCTATACAGTATAAACTATTAGAGCACTTTTTATATGTAACTCGCAAGTAGAGCAACATATTTATCGTATTAAACCCACACTTACCTGCAAAAGCGCAGCACACCCACGTAGACCCTTAGCCTCGCCTCTCGTGGCCTCCACTAATCCTCGATAGAGGAAGGCAAGCACTCCTGCTCCCCAAGCTAGTCTCCCAGCGTGCTCTAAGTCCCAAACTAGCCCGAACAACGAGAAGTGTACGCGGCTCTGGGACTTGTCGATGAAGAGCGTCGCACCCAGCAGCGTAGCCAAGAAACCAATAGCGAGATAGTGGCGGCGCTCTCTGACATCGGCGGTGAGGCCGGCGAACTGATCCCCACGGCTGCCGTGCCTCTCCTGCCACGCAGTCGTCAACTCTAGGTGGGGCGCTCCGCAAGCGATCCTGTGCCTCTTCAGCTTGGCCGCAGTCCAACCATACCTCTGCTGCAGTAGAGGATCCAACTGTAGTGGCAGATGGTCAGGGGTAGGGATGTAACGCAGTCCGTCAATTGGCAACCCCATCAGACAAGCGACGTCGTGGAGTGTGATGGTCATCTCGCCCCAGGGAAAGTGGAAAGAGCTCGTCTCCGGCTGCCAATGCTCAATGAACACAATCAATAACTGGGCATCCACTCCGTCCCAGTTCAAATCAAGCAGCCCTAGTAGACCAGACTGAGCTGCATCCTGCACCCATGTCATCGGGCCCTCGTATATGTAGCGACGGAACGGATCGAGGTGTGTAGCAATGTATGCTGAAAGGTAGGGTCCGTCCATAGCCGGTGAGACCTATGATGCCTATATGAGACCAAAAGATCTCCTGGAGGCAACTCGCCATCGGGGAGCTCATCGTCCCCATCATCGGCCTGCTCCGCCCCCTCCAGACCCCCCATCCTCCTCCTCTTCCTCGGCCCCCTCCTCCTGAACCGCCCCCTGCGGCTCTTGAGCTGGCCCCTGTGGGTTCTGACCCACCACCTGCCCCGCCCCATGCCGGCCCTGAGCTGGCACTTATATATCCTGGCCCGCCACCTGCCCCGCCATCTCCTGTCCCGCATCGTGCCCACCCTCGTCGTGATCCTCCCCATCATGATCACCGTCATCATCGAGATGCTCTCGGTTGAAATGAATATCCCCCACATCCTCCTCCTGCATGTCGTCCCCTACCAGAGCAGGTGTAAGGAAGCCACTTGCTGCTGCGATGACCTCAGCCCAATCAGCGTCGCTCCACGCCTGTCCGGAGGTACTAGCACCACCCGTGCGATCCTGAACCCCAACACCAAGGCCGAAGAACGAAGTATCGGCATCCAATCGACCCTGCGACCTCGCCGTAATCTGCGTTTGGGACGTAGCAGCCTCAACCGTTGTATCACGCACGGTCATAGTCTCTTGCTCCGCAAGAGCCATGAGATCTGACACTGTCTGCGAAGATGAATCAGTGATGACGACCTCGGCCACGTCGACGCTCCCTGCTACTGTAGGTAAAGCCGCATTGCTATCTCGACCGAGAACGATACGAACAGTCCCGTCATCCCTCCTCATCCGGGAATCCTATTAAATTTCGAAGTAGTTTTTAAATATATTATTTTATTTCAATTGAATGTTAAATTCAGTAAATTGTATTTGTATTTTATTTCTTAACAATTTTTTCTATATTTTATTCTAACAATTTTTTAACAACTTTAACAATTTTTTTAAAAAATTTTGCATACTTTAATTTATATATAAGTACATTTTATTTTTTTCTATAAATTGTTTTATTTTGTAACAATTTGTTTCTATACTTTATTTTTTTATGTTTGCATTTTGTTCAGACAATTTTGATTTTATATTATACTTACAATGTATTGTATTAAATATATTGTGCTTTCAATATATTGTATTTGTATTTTATTTCTTAACAATTTTTTCTATACTTTATTTAAAAAATTTTAACAATTTCTTAACAATTTTTTGTAAACTTTATTTTAAAAATTTTGACAAATGCTCAATGAACACAATCAATAACTGGGCATCCACTCCGTCCCAGTTCAAATCTATACTTTAATTTTTATATATATAAATTTTATTTTTTCTATAATTTTTTTATTGTTTAACAATTTATTCTATACTTTATTTTATTTTTAACAATTTTTTATATATATTTATTTTTTCAATATATTGTATTTAGTATTTAATTCAATATTATCATATATGACTAATCTAAATTAAATTAATATGTAAAATTTAAATAAAACTATCTAAAATTAAATAAACTAACTATTACTTCCGATAAACTAACTATTATCTAAAATTAAATAAACTAACTATTATTTCTGATAAATTAACTATTATCTAAAAATAAATAAACTAATTATTATTTCTATATAAAATTAAACAATAAGGTAAAATAAAAATAAATGAATTGATGCTAACCGATGGAGTACTCGACAAGGGAGACACCTCCTGGGTACGCCTCTTTCGACTTGCACCCGCTCTCCCACCACCGTGGCCACCCCCATCACCGGCACCACCACCACCGCCACCAGCACCACCGGCGCCACCTCCTCCAGATCCACCAGCACCACCGGCGCCCCAACCTCGCCCAGATTCGACCACCACCGCCTCGCCCCCCTCCTCGCCGGCGCCGCCTCCTCGTCCTCGCCCAACACCCCCGCCACCACCATCACCACTACCACCTCTTCCTCCTCGCCCAACGCTGCCCTTGCCTCGTCCTCGGGATCTCACCATCGCTCTCTCGCCGGATTTGGGAACGTCGGACTCGATCTCTCTCTCGCCGATTCATGTTCAGGAAGAGCTCTCTCTCTCTCTCGCCGATTCGTGTTGAGGAAGAAGAATACCAACGTCGAATCCGATGTTGTGCTTTATATAAAAAGAAGCACAACGTCGGATTTGACGTTGTGCATAGTGGAGACAACGTTCAATTGAACGTTGTGCTCCGCAACGTTTTGAATCACAACGTTCGATTGGACGTTGTGATTCAAATTACAACGTTGCATTTTGGGTGGGCTGAGACGTGGGCCTTTTGGTTATGGGTTTTGGATAATTGTTGTAAGGGTTTAAATTGTTGTAAGGGTTTAAATTATCTAAATTGTTATATAATTGTTTCTTTATTCATCATTAAATTATTTTATACATATATTATTATCTAAATTGTTATATAATTTTTTATTTATTCATCATTAAATTATTCTGGATTATTAATATATTTGAGTATTTATGCAACTCTTTTAGAAATTATTATTTAATATTTAGTTAGTATTTGTTTGCTAATTGACCCTTTTTCCATATGTTAAAGCTAGTTTGATACTTGTGTGAGTATTGGGATATTAAATGATTAGGCATAAAATGCCATTTCGATACTTGTGGGAGTATTGGGATACTTGTTTAATGTCGGAATTTATTTATATTATTTTATTAAGTGTTGGAATTTGGCGAAGTAAAAAATCCCGATCGGAGGGAGGAACAAGTTGACGAACAAGTTAAAAAAAAAATAAAACCTTACATCGCGACGAGCTTTATTACAAACATAAGTTGGTGTCATTTTGATAATGAAGAAAGGATTTGGACTTTTATAGGCCTTGACTCTTTGAAAAACTTTGTCCGCTGCACTCGTGGAACGACATGTGATTCTACGTACTTGAAATTTTTCGACAAGTAGATTCACTCGTCGTTCGACGATTGCAGCGGATAAAGTTTTTCAAAGAGCCAAGGCCTATAAAAGCACAAACCCTTCCTTCATTATCAAAGTTGAAATGACAATACATACATTGCGTACAATGATACTCAATACTTCACAAATACAAAGCCAACATACATCATGTTAGAACTCGTCCAGCATTTCCGTAATGCTGTTGCCAATGTCGGATTGGTAGGCCTCTCGGACGGAAAACGGTGTTTCGTCCCTCTAACTTGATAACCGGTCCCATTGGATGTTTCTCCGTCTTTTAGGAAGGTACTCGGGGGTCTATTGGGGACCAATATTAGGTGGTATATGTAGGAGAGGGATTGTTGTTGTGTGTCCGGGTTGTTGGGGTGGGTTGTTGCTTTTATAGGCCCTTCAAAATGCAACGTCGGATCGAATGTTGCCAAACCCTATGCAATGTCGGATCGGACGTTGCATTGTGAAGGGCTTAGGGTTCCTACCCTAACAACCCTATGCATAGGGTTTACAACGTCGGATCGGACGTTGCCAAACCTTATGCAACGTTGGATCGGACGTTGCATTGTGAATAGCTTAGGGTTCCTACCCTAGGTACCCTATGCTTAGGGTTTGCAACGTCGGATTCGACGTTGTATAGGGTATAGCAACGTTCGATCCGACGTTGCATGCCCTACGCTGCATTTTGACTCGACATCGACCCATCTTCAATCGATATATTTGTTCTTCTAGTTAGATTCGATTCAAGTGAATATTAAAATGATTCATATTCAATGTATTTGTTCTTCTAAGTAGATTCGATTCAAGTGAATATTGAAATGATTCATATTCAATGTATTTGTTCTTCTAATTAGATTTGATTCAAGTGAATATTAAAATGATTCATATTCAATATATTTTTTCTTCTTAGTAGATTCGATTCAAGTGAATATTGAAATGATTCATATTCAATGTATTTGTTCTTCTAATTAGATTCGATTCAAGTGAATATTGAAATGATTCATATTCAATGTATTTGTTCTTCTAAGTAGATTCGATTCAAGTGAATATTGAAATGATTCATATTCAATGTATTTGTTCTTCTAATTAGATTCGATTCAAGTGAATAATCAAATAGTTTACATCACAAGTGCATTACCGAATAGAGTTTATATAGAGTTTACATAGAGTTTACATAGTTTAGGGGAGTACATAGATTCGATTAGATCCAAGCCATAAATATCCCTAAGGTTACAATCAAGGGGAGTACATAGAGTTTACATCACAAGTGCATTACCGAATATATAACATATGAAAAAACCGTACAGTTGCCCTAATCATACATTGAAAACACAAAATCAATTGGAGTTGAAGGCATGGTTGAGTGTTTTTGGGTGTTTGGTGTATGGTGTATGGAGGATGTGGGGAGTGGGGACCGGAGGTTGGGGTTTATATGGTCCCCCCAATCACAACGTCGGATTAGACGTTGTAATGGGGGAATGCACCATTACAACGTCCGATTTGATGTTGTAATAGGGGAATGCGCCATTACAATGTCCGATTTGACGTTGTAATTGGGTTTACAACGTCAAATAGGACGTTGTGAAGTCTGACCAGAACGCGCAAATTGACGTCATGTATGGTCTCCCGCGATGCCTTTATATACTTCCAACATGAGGGCGAATGAATGTCGTCTCTTCACCTCACAATTTCACACAATAGTAATTTTATCTATAGAGAGGAAAATGTCATCCTCAGAAAGTGAACGAGCGATGGAGGTGGCACGAGATGAAGCTCCCGCACCACAAATCAATGTCGTCCCACAGGTAAAATGTTATGGATGTATTCTTTGCCTCTATGTTCTTATTTGTATCCAGTTTAAACTGAAGTAAGGATATACTTTCTGCCTCTATGTGCTTATCTATATCCATAAGGATATACTTTTTAAGTAAAATCAAGTTCATATACGTTCTTATATCTTTATCCAGTATCGAGACTTTACAATTGTGTTTACCGACACCCGTACTTGGCATTGCCGTAAAGAAATGGTCGACCATTATGAGCATATCGGCGTGAAGCACAATATGGTCTTAGTAATCAAGCGATCGTGGTCTAGCGCTGCAAACCGACCGGGTGGCGTGTTGTTAGCGTGAGATCAATATGTGGTGTTTCGCAGAAGGGGGAAGCAGATTCGCAGCACGCAGAGCAAACTAACCAACTGTCCATTCTCCTTACACGGTCATGAGGGGGGACCGGGTATGTGGATGATGACCGTGCAAAATGGAACGCAGAACTGTCACCTCCCTCACCGATTGAAGGGTCATGCTTACGCTGGAAGGATGAACCCGGGGGAGAAGATATGTGCAAGTGGATGAAAGACATAGGAACTCCACCGAAGGCCATCGCGTACGGGCTACGGCAAGTAGATGCGAATAGCGTCACCTCAGCGCGATCACTGGAGAACACTCTCAACAAACTCGCCATTGAAAAGAGAGGAAATCGGACGATGACGCAAGATACCCTCCATCGTCTCCGAGAAAGAGGCTACTACTACGAATTCAGAAGAAGCTCAGACGATGACAACGTATTGAATGACCTTTTTCTCGCATACCCAGATGGGATTCGTCTCTTAAACAAATACCCGTATGTCATCGTGATGGATAGTACGTACAAGACGAACGTGTAAGTACTATATCTTATGTCTTCGTACATTTCTTCCTTATCGAGTGTTATACTAATGTGAGTACGTTGCTACACTGCGTCCACAGGTACAATGTTGCTCTGTGCGAGATAGTGGGCTTAACGCCAATGGGAAATAACTTTTGCATCGCCTATGCTTTTATGGCTCGCGAGAACAAGGACACGTACGCTTGGGTGCTCAACAACCTACGTGTTATTCTTCAGGGTAGGGTACCCGATTCGATCATGACAGATCGGAAGCTGGGCCTTCTCGATGCACTTAGGGTCGTCTTCCCCGATGTGCAACATTTACTGTGCTGGTTACATGTAACTCGCAAGTGTGAAGAGGCCGCATTGAAGATTACCAAAAATTTGAAACTTGCACAACTATTCAAGAATCACATGTGGGATTTATTCTCGGCTTCTTCAGAGGAGTCGTTCGAACGATACCGGCGATGGCTTCACGGCCAATGGCGGATAACACCCGGGGTCATGGGGTATCTGGAATCAGTGTGGCTTATCCACCGGACAAGCCTTGTCATATGTCACACCGACCACGTCCTCAACTTTGGAACGAGGACAACCAATAGGTACGCATATCATTTCCATTGTTACCCTTGTAACTCCTTTCCTAAATTTCGACATTCATTCACCTCGAGCACATAATGCAATGTGTAGGGTTGAAGGCCAGCATAAAGTGTTGAAGGAAGCATTGCACTCGTCCACATGTGATTTTTGTGTCGTGGTAGATGGCATTCATCGAGTTAATGAATGTCAGGTGCACGATCTCCAGACTGCCTTGGAGATAGATCGTTTCAAATGGCCAACTAACGCACACAACGTCCCCTTATTCGAAGAGGTTAAGCACGTGGTTTCGAAGAAGTGCTTTGAATATCTGTACGATCATTGGAGGACCGTTGTCGATGGAAAAGTACCTGAAGAGTGCCTCGACCGGTATTGGAGAATTTGCTATGGGCTGCCGTGTGTGCATGACGTTCAGCGTTGTGTTGCTGAAGGAGTTCCAATATCACCAGAGACATCCACCCATTTTGGAGAGATCTGACATGGGATGAATCAAAAAATGCTGCCTTACCCTATGCCATGTCGTCTTCGTACACTGCCTCCAATGAAGCCTGTGACCCTAATCTGCACCCACCCGATCATGGTAGCATACGTTTAAAGGGCAGACCTAGAGGGAGGAGGAACCTGTGCAGAATGAATCCCTTACGATGTGAGGAATATCGGGCCAATTTTGAAAGGGAGGAAGCCAGATCAGGTCGCCGCGGTAGGGACCAACAGTCCAGACCCCTGTCTGACGCACAATACTAGGGTTTTGACTGGGGTCACAACAATGTGGACCCTTTTATGTTCAGGCACATTGCGGCAGTCGTCAACGTTGTAGGAGATGGTCACTGCGGATATCGGGCTTTGGCACAACTGATGTTACGGGCAGGAGAGGCACGGTTTTGAGATATGAAAGGGTTATTGTGCACCCATTTCGAACAGAATCATCAACTTTACGCTGGTTGTTACATGGGAGGGTATTCGGTGCGAGAGTTTGTCTACCTGCAGAGTTACTCCGGCATACTGGGAGGTGACCGAATATACTGGATCGAGCTGCCGATCATGGGTCTTGTGTTCGCAACTGTCTACCAGGTGCCCCTTGTCGTCTTATCTTGACACATGCCATTCACATGCCTCCCTATGTACACCGAACAACCAAATGACGCCCCCAACGAGGCCATACTAGGCCTGGCCTGCATCGGGAACCAAGATCATTTTGCAGCGGTGAGTATAATATGTGTTACTCTCACTTCAACTGCATTTCATCCATAAATTACCAAACTTAACATTCTAATATACTTATCGCAGATATGGTTATTTCACAACGCTCCTTTACCTCCTCCAACGCATGAATGGACGACATACCATCACCCGAGCGTCAACGGATGGGATACTCGCTTCCAAGACCAATTTGATAGATTTAGATAATTGGGGGTTCAGGAAGGTCGTCCCCTATACCATGTTTAGGAGTCATGACACGATGTTCAGTTATCATTGCCCTATTACATTGTTAGTCATCCTTGCACGTTTTTTGTTATCAAGACGTAGAAACCATAAAAAAAATAATCATTCAAGCAAAACGAACATCAGTTGGCGCCAAATCGAAAATTACAAACATTTTTTAACTTAAAATTTCAGCAAGGGTTCTTGTATTAAACGGAACAGCTACCGACGGACTCCTCAGGACTGTTTGGGTATATCCGAATCTACACCTGCTAGAACGCATATGTCGTCATCTCATCTTGGGCAGGGTGCGCTGCCATATCAACTGCATACTGGGCAAGGCTGCGACAACGCGTGAGAGATACGTCGCCGTAAAAAACGGTCAGCATATCCGTTATCTGCTCGGTGATCCGCATATAGTACGACGCAGGGTCGTCGTCACACTCTTTACACCCGAATTGCAACTTTGGTGACCTCTTGAGGATGCGGCTACCCTGCACAGAAAATAGATTGCATCGAAATAAATGCTTATAGTTCTTGCGCTTGCTGTTGCAACTTTGGTAACAAAGCTATTTGGGTTTGATGCCATGATGTGTGTTTAGTGTATGGTAGGTGATGTGCCTCGGGGAACAAGTGTTGCGGTATTTATAGATGGCCTAATTAACAACGTCCGATTGGACGTTGTTATGGGAGACCACAACGTCGAATATGACGTTATTACAACGTAAAATATTGCATTGTTATGTGGCCCGCCCAGGCCCACTTTACAACGTCTAATTTGACGTTGTAAAGTGCCCGACCTGCCCCATCATCCTCCAATTCTCAACATCGTCTATGGCATATCACAACGTCGGATTAGACATTGTAACAACATGACATTCAATGTTGCTACAACGTTATATCCGATGTTGTATTAGCAGCGTTAACCGTGGATTTGCGGTGTATATAGGGAGACCCAAATAATATTATAATAATAGGAAAGATAGCGTCTCAGCAAATCTGGCGGATCATTTGGTCCGTACAGCCGCGGACGCGACACCTATAACGCGGGCACGACTCTAGTGTTTCACCGTATCCTCATCTTGTTTTCAGCACTACTTCCATGGTCATTTGGCTTCCTTCTTGATTCCTTTCTTCCACCAACATTCCCCCTTCCAAGCATGACTCTCTAATCCTGAAATTAACCAATAAAATGTGTATATTCTGAATCTTTGGATATAAATAATCAAGATGCGAATTAACTCTAAACCATGCAATATGGACTCTCTAATTGCACTAAGACCTACCTATAATGCCTATTTAAAATATGCATTATCATACTCCCCCACACTTAAGCTTCACTAGTCATCCAGCGAATAATAAAAAGCAACCTATACCTACGAGTTCATCATTCATACAATAGTCTTAGCCAAAACAAATCAAATTTGAAATTTCAAGGAGCACATGATCAAGTGAATAAACATCCTAGCATGTATTTAATGATCAAAGCATTCAAAGTAGAAATCGTCCAACCTCACCAAGAATATGTTGTGCTCTCATGTGTTTAGGCTATTAAGTTCAACTCTCAACTCAATTCAAAATGCAACTAAGCTCATAGAAATTGACAACAATATCGCCATATCTTCACCGAAATGCCATGACTTGCGGAAAAACAATAAAAAAAAATAAACAATTTGGCTCTAGATTTCTCTCTCTTTTTTCTTTCTTTCTTTTCTCTCATTTTTTTTCGTTTCTTTTCTTATTATTTTTTTCTTTTTCTTGCCTTGCTTTCTTTCGGCCTTGGTGTATTCCTTATGTGAGTCCCAAACATGGGTGTCATGAATGACCCCGGTCTATCAACCCGGTTACTCAATGATCAAGCTTCCTTTCCTAGCGGATAGTTTTCAACACCGTTTTGCGCGAATCATACCCTGGGTGTCATGTATAGATTCGGTTACTAAGTATCTCAACCATTGCCACTTTATTTCACTCTAAACTCAATAACCAACTAAAGCCAAATATAAACATAAAAGCATAAAATTCCGCAAGCAACAAACATGTGAGTCGATCTTGACAATAGATAATGAAGTCAATATCAAGAGGTAGAGACATAAGGAGAGTAACTCACACACCTAAAAAAAGGAATTATATGATTCCAATAAGGCGAAAACAATCTCACAAGGGTCATGTTTTGATGGATTTCAATCATACTTTAGCTCAATCATACATGCTCAATTACATTACCAATTATGCTCCTTAAGAAAACATTTTAAAGCAATAAGGCTAAGCATTTCAAACTTATCGTAGGATTTACAAGTTCATGCCATTAGAACATATAGAGTTTTGCTAGCTAAGGTGGGTGTTTGGATAACAACATATTATGTAATGCATGATATTATTGTGATTTTTGACCTGGAATTTCAACATGAGATGTATGTGCTGAAATTAAGATATGAACTATAAAGACACTAAAATTCTAATAAAGACACTAAACTTCCTCCCCCCCCCCCCCCTCCCCACACACTTAAACCTTTCATTGTTCTCAATGAAAACAAATAAAGACAATGAAAACTTAAAATAAATCACAAGTGAGGGAAAAGGGAACATACTCGATCAATGTGGAGGTGGTTGAAACGGGTAATATTGCTGGAACTGCAGGAAGAATAGGTACATCTTAGCTGATCTGCGATCCATCTCAATAGAACGACGGTTCATCCCATCGAGTAATCTGCCCTACTCATCAATCTAGCGGCGCATGCCAGTTTGAGATGTTCTTTACTCATCATGAAAGGTCTGAAACTCCTGATAGTGTGTAGCATGTGACTCCTCTAAGATTCGCAGACGTTCCCCAAAATCAACAGTGTGCAACTGAGTACCCCGGGCTCCCTGGTGTGAAGAACTCACGCCTGGATGAAACTGAACTGAGTCATGCTCCATAGCATCAAAGTGACCATCAGCTGGAAACTCCTGTTCCTGCACATCCTTAGCATCGTCCTCATCTGGTTGCTCATCAATGTTATCTAGAGGGATGTAGAAATCTGCTATAGTAGGTCCCATCGGCAGCTCATGATGAAGTATAAGCTTATGAACATTGTGCTTCCATACAACCATAGAAATCGATCCTGATAATCCTCAAGATGACCTGCTCTCCTCAAAGCTATTGCATCCAAGAGATAGTTGTCGCCCATGTGATCCAATCCATCCAAATCTACCAGGAGCCTCTCTGCAATCAGTGTGATCAAACCTCCAAATCCAATCGCGCGAGAATCTGACTGGACGTTAGATTGCCTCATTGCCTTACAAGATGCCCAAAATAGCTCCAACCAGTCTGGTATAATATCACTCTCTAGTGTCAGACAGTATAGTAATGACCACGATGCCTTCAAAACCTTGTTGACCTCTGCCTTCCCAAAGAATGTGTTGTTTAACACCTTGTGACACAACCTAAGAGCCGGATGTGGGATACTGTAGTTATAATCACCTCTTTTCGTGTCCATTAGTCGTTGTGTAGCGGCAAACCATGTATCTGCCGGAGGTGGCTGCTCAAATGTTGTCTGCCATTCATCTGTAGGCTCAATAGTAATCCCCAGTGCTCTACTGATTCGAGACTCATCAGTCACAATCCTTTTTCCCCTCATCTTGAATGTCACCTCCCCTGTAGAACTTCGAGTAAATGTAGAAAGGAACTCCCTAACCAATCCTAGGTATGTCGGGGCTCTCAGATAAGTAAAATTGGCCAATCCTCCATGAGTCATCAATTCCATAACATTCTCCTGTAGTCCTAAAGCTTCCAATGTCGGTGCATTGAAGAACTTGGTACTCGCATACTTCCTATTCCTAATCGCTTCCCAATTTTCTTTCTCAGATTCACTAAATCCTCTCATTCTAACTATCTTAGGAGGCATGATAATCTTAATCAATTCAAAATCTCAGCCCAAGCAAAGATTTAGAACACTTACAACCGAATACAAAAGATGTGGATCGTGAAAAACCAAAGCAAACCGTAACTCAGTAGCCAAAAATCACGTTTTGCACAGAAAACGCGGGCGCGACAGGCAGTGACGCGGGCATGGTAAGGCAAGGCAGTGACGGGTGTGCGACAAGGTAGGCGACTCCGAGTTCTGACGCGGGTTTGCTTAGCGTGACTGTTGTGCTCCATTTTCCTCCTCAGCAGCCTCAAACTCCTCCCAACTGGTTTCCTCACTCCATTACTACCCAAACTACTTAGAAAGAAGTGATTTTTGTGGATTTGGGAATAGGTGAAGATGAAATTGTGAACGGAATGCGAAACAAAGAGTATGGGTGCATAGATTAGGTCGCAAAGAGTCGGAAATTAGTTGTAGGCTGTGATTCCGGTGAGGGAATGGTGGCCGGCGGCGAATCTCCGTTGAGAAAGCTTGGAGGCTTGTAATGGAGGTTTCAATGGTAAGGGAATGTTGATTTTGTGGGGTTTGAGAAAGAAGAAGGTGGTGGTAGGGTAAATAGAAGGCAAGTTGGTCAAAGAGGGTCCTATCACATTAGCCTCTAATAAATAATATATATTGGTTTTCGTCTTTTCCGTTTGGGCTTTTAGACAGGTGTGGGGAGAGGGCTGACGCGGGCGCGGCATCAGTGATGTGGGCGCGCCAGGGCACTGGTGGCTTGACGCGGGTGCGACACCTAGTTACGCGGGCGCGTCTGGGCGCTGGGTGCTGCCGCGACTTGTGACGCGGGTACTGCTACTCGGTTGCGTCCCATTGTTCTTCGAAGTCATTATGCATGATATTCCTCTAAATTCTCCAAGATACGTTATCTACTCCTAAATTTTGGAATTTAAATTGGGATAATAGAGTTTTTGTGTTTTCATGGAGACAGAGGCTTGATTGATCACAAAATAAGGAGTGGGCAAGTATATTATTTTGGAATAGGAAAGGAGACCATCTATAAAATAGAAAGTAATTAATTAGATAAAAAGGAAAATATAATAAATATAATATATTTAGGTATCTAGATATATAAATAGATAGATATAGATATATTACATAGATGAATTATATATAGATAAATCTAAACATGCATGGGATAAATAGACCTAACTATAGATAAACATATGTCTTAGATATATAGATAAATAGAAATAAAGCAATATCAATATCATACACAATTAGAAATAGAGGTGTAACTCCCTATCCTTAATCGCATACGATCAATATAGCGCAATTGTCAATATCCCACACACACCAATCGATGCTTTCACAAGATCGATTGATTGTGTTTGCTACTTAGATTTAATCAAATCGTGAGAAATAATCAAACCTTAGCAAGAGGGCAAATTCCGTCAAGGTAGCTAATCAAGAGGGAATGTATGCAATCAGTCAATTGAAGAACAAAGATATTGACTCAATCAAACATAGAATAGATAGATAGAAATATAATAGATATAAATATGAATATAGATAGAAACTATAAATTTAAAGATAGATGTAACCTCCCATTCCAAGTTACCAAAAATAAAAAATGCGTCACTGGCAACAACGACGGGCATCGGTTTAGAGGCGGCGGGCGCTGGAAGTGCAGAACGTCCAATCTGTCATTTTGATCGATCAAATTTGCCTACCAATGAGTTCTCACACAAAACCACACCAATATGCAGAAAATAGAATAGTTATGCTTTATTGAATTGAAAAACTAATGCGAAAATTAAATAATAATACCTAGTTTACTTTGGGTTGCCTACTAAGAAGTGTCCTTGGTTAACATCATAAACTCGATGGTTTATTTCGTCCTTCCTTTAAGACTCATTCATACATTGTTAACGCCCTTAAATGCAAATCAAATTCTTTTGCCCAACCAAAATTTAAATGAACACTAAACATGACAAAATTGAAGTGTAAAGATATGAAATTAAAGTATGTATTGAACTTATCATGTGCTTGAGCTTGACTTTCTGCCGAGGGTAGGTAGTACCACCAACACAGTTCCGCTGGTTGTTTATAGAAGTAATGCTCCCAAGGATCTATATATTCATTAAAATTCACAAAAGTGTTAGAAATTTCATTAGGAGCCACAGAAATCGGCTCTGGACTTGTTTCTTTGATAGGTATAGTTGAGATGATTTCTTTAGAAGAATTAGGAGCCACAGATAGAAACTCATGCGTGCACTCACGAGATTCCATTTCAATAGGCATTGGTCTTTCCACTTCACCTTCAGTTACTTCTACGTCACTCAAGAGGGGATTTTCATTTAATGTTAAGACTTTGGTTCTTGGACCGAATTCTTTTTGATAGATGTCTTCCTTAGTCATCTCGTCATTGGCCACATCGCCTATAAGGTCCCAAAATCCTAATGGTCATGGTTCACACAATTCATATGCACATATCAAGTACTTCACTATCCTCAAATGTGCACCTTCTAGGACGCAATGTATCATCTCAATAGTGGCATCTTCGATACTTTTTGAGGGCCTGTTTTCCATATAGGCTAACACCTTTGAAACATATCGGAAGAAACTCTCATTGGTTAACTGGGGTAACTTCATTGACACTAAGATAGATGAATCCTCAAAACACATTGGTGCATCAGATGAAGTAGGAGGAGTAACAGATAAAAGAGAAGAAGACATAACAGGTGATGGAGAAGAAGGTATAATGGATGATGAGGAAGAAGGCACAAAAGATGATGGAGAAAACAGTATAGTAGATGATGAAGAAGAGTACAAAACAGATGAAATCTCATGCGTTGACTCATGAGGCTTCATTCTAGAAGGCGCTAGATCCTCTTCTTTATTGCAGTATGATGCTGGTTCTGGAGGGGGCGGCAGGCGCTGGTCCTCAACGGCGGGCACCGGTTCTTCAGAATCATCATCCTTGTAAGAGTAGTCATCCATCCCCCAAAATTCTTCGCATTCTTCCTCCAATTTTCGTAGAAAACTTATGTGGCGGCCTAGGCATTGAAAACAATCCCATATTCCTGACAATCCTGGGCTAACCTTGCTATTATCCATAAGTTTTCTCATTCCAGGTTGTGCACCCTCATAAACACAAAACACCTTATCTCGCAGACTATCATTGATACCCTGTGATTTGCGTTCGTTTACTAACTCTTCCACTCTCGCTAAGTAATGGTGAAAATATTCTTCATGGTTTTGATCTAAACTCAACATTTTTTTTGAAAGAAATTAATAAACAAAAATAAAAATCAATAAACACACAAAACAAAGAAATAAACTTGCTTCCCCGGCAATGACGCTAAAATTTGGTGGGATGAAATGTCGTTAGGTTTCATCAAGCCAAAAGTAATACAACTCAAACTAACAAACTAACTAGTAACCTAGTATAGCAGATAAGTAAGGGGTCGAATCCACAGAGGAATAAGTACTTCAATGCAATGTGTATTTATCAATTATGATAACAAAGATATAATATGAATATGATGCCTATCTAAAATATGCATTATTATAAGGTCTGGAGAGGAGCCAAAGAAACATCTCGCAGAGTTTGCTAGTGTCTGCGATAGACTGAGACCTCAAGGCCTGATAGATGACCAATTGATACTTAGAGTGTTTCCTTTTACTATGAAGAATGCAGCTAGTGATTGGTTATATCATCTTCCTCTAGAAAGCATCACTACTTGGGTTGGATTGAAGAAAGCTTTCCTTCATAAGTACTTTCCTGCCACTCACCTCAGCAAACTCAAGAAGGCATTGTCTAGTATTGAGAAATGACCTACACAAAGCTTGTATGAGTATGTTGAGTGATTGAAGAATCTTAAAGAAAGTTTCCTACAACATGGTATACCAGAGGATGATCTATTCCTCTATCTCTATGAAGGCTTGCTTGATAGTGAGCGCAGTGTGATCAATGATGGAGGAGATGTTTTAGATAAGACACCTGAGGAAGCAATGCAAATATTTAAGGACTTAGCCAATGCTTCACAACAATATGGGAGACACCAAGTCATGAGAGGAGTTCATAGATTGGACAACTCTGGAGACAGTCGCAGAGATGATTTGGATAGGCTTGCTAAGATAGTCAAGAACATCGCTATGCAGATGAATCAAACACATCGGCCTAAACTCTATAGAGTCTATGGAGATCCAAGTTATCCCCATGATAAGTGCCCATTGATTCATGAGGAGGTTGCTGATGTCAATGCAATGGATTATGGACCTCACCAAAACTATCAAAGTGGTTTCAATGGCAGGGGTCAGCAGCATCAAGCACCTTATCAAGGAAGGTGCCAATTTGAGAACCATTCAAGGAATCCTCAACAGGAGGATAGAGAAGATATTTTAAGGTTATTGTTGGACAAGATGAGTATCTAAGAGAATCTATTGAGCCAAATGGCCAAGGAGATTGGAGAACTAAAAGCTAAAGATTCAGGCAAGCTACTCTCGCAAGTGGTAGTCAATCCGAAGGAGAATGTAAGTGCCATGATCCATAGAGGAGGAAAAGAAGTCAAAATTCCCACAAAAAACATGGAAGAAAGGCCTAAGGAAGTCATAGACGTGGAGAAGGAGGAAAAAAGAATCTCGAATTTGGTATCACCTTCAACCGGCGCCCGCTCAGCGCCCGCCGCCCCTTATAGCCATTGATCCGATTGTTGATTATAACCCTACCATGAAGTGATCATCGAAAGAGTGGTCTTCTAAAGCTTACAAGCCTAAACCACCCTTTCCATACGCCTTGAGAGCTGATAGAAAGTGGGAAGACGAGCAAATCTTATACGATACCTTTGCGCATTATGAGGTAAACATTCTGCTTTTGAATTTAATTAAATATGTGCCTCACTATGCTAAGTTTTTGAAGGAATTATGCACTATGAAGAGAAAAAAAAGGTTGAAGAGAAAAGAAAAGGTAAGTTTGAATGAGAATGTTTCTGCTGTTTTGCAAAAGAGATTGTCTGAAAAGTGCGGAGACCCAGGTATGTTCACGATTCCATGTGCAATAGGAAATAATAAATTCACAAAAGTTATGTTGGATTTTGGAGCTTCAATTAATGTTATGTCCTATAACATGTAAATATTTTTTGGTCTGAATGCTTTGACAAAAACAGGTGTTACAATACAACTCGCTGATCGATCTCAAATCAAACCTAGAGGAGTTGTTGAGGATGTTTTGGTGAAAGTCGATGATTTAATTTTTCCTGCCGATTTCTTGATGTTAGATATGGATCAGGGAACGCTTGAGACACCAATTATCTTAAGAAGGCCATTCCTAAGAACGGAAAAGACAAAGATTGATTGTTGTGAAGGTTCACTGACCATGGAGTTTGATGGTTTTTAAAAATTGAGTTTTCTATTTATGATCCTATTAAGCTTTCTCCTGAAATTCTTTGGATGTTCCTAATGCTACCAATGATTATTGCAGGGATGAATCTAATGATTTGTTAATTAGAAATTCCTAAAGAAAAAAGATTTATTCAATGTTGAATCTTCTAATAATGTGAAATAGGGTGTAAGGAAAAAGATCTTAAGATTGAGATTGAGAGTGTGAGTAGTCCACATGAAACTATTCTTCTACCCTATGAAAAGCTACTTCACAAAAGTGTGGAGGTTTTTGCAATTCAAGGACAACATCAAGGAGAGATTCAAGTCCAAAAGAAGAAATTGATTGGAGAAATGGATGAATCCTTGGATAGAGTGTTACACCCTCCCAAGGAGCCTTCGATTTTCATTAAAAGGACAAGTATAGAGGACCCTGGGGGAGTTACTCAAGCCAATAAGAGCAACACGTCGAGCCAAAGACGTGAAACAAAGGCGCTTCTTGGGAGGCAACCCAAGGTAAGTAGGTAGTTTTCTTTGGTTTTTGCATTTGTTTTTCAATTCAATAAAGTAGGACAAGTCCATTTGCTATATTTTTGCAAGATTTTGGTTGAGAACTAACTTAGGAAAGTTTGAACGAAGAAAATAATGGAAGTGGAGCACTGGAGAACTGACGCCCGCCGTTCCGTTAGTGTGAAACACGGTGTCTATTTTTCAAAAGGCCATGGGATTTTGAATTTATTTATCCTATATCTTTTTATCCTTACTGTTTCCATATAAATACCTTCCATCTTCTACCTTTCACTCTTTCTCAAACTTTTTCTCCATGCAACACAAGAAACCCTAAACCCTCCTACTCAAATCCAAATTCAAAAATCCTAATACCTTGAGTTTCAATCCAAAAAGCCCGATTTTCCTATCCACCATCATCCATTCATTCCATCTTCAACCACAAATCAAAAATTCTATCACTTACTACCCTCCATCCATTAATTTCAAATCCAATTTCTAAATCCCCATCAAATTCAATCCTTTTCATCATCACACCCATCCTTTTCACAAAAGAGGGCTTTGGAACCAAGTTTTGTACTTCAAGAAAGCAATTGGAAGGGATTTTGATGTCCGGACAATGATGTTGAAATTCGGATTTCGAAGATCACTGTCGAACGACGCCTGCCGCTCCCAGACCGACACCCGCCATCGTTGCAGAGAGGCTGTTTCTCGGTTTTATGTGAGTTCTCTTCTGTTCTTCATTTGTCTCGTGTACTATGTCTATTTGTTCTAGCATGAAGAAGCCAGAATACATGTCTGGAGTTGAGGAGGAGCATTGGTATGAGTTAGAGGGTTGAAGTTATCAATCCACTCGATTCTTTCATTTGGAAACATTACAGAGGCTTGGACTTTTTAGCCATGTATCTGCTTTGTTGGAGAATGGAGGTTTGAGTAAATTTGTGATTGTGAGTGTGCCAACTTACCCTGCCCTGGTGCATGAATTTCTCGCGACTTTGGATGTGTGCTCCGACAAGGATATTCGTTTCAGGATGTTGGGCACTGAATGTTTGATTCCTAAGCACACTATGGCTCTTGCTCTTGGGGTGAGTAGACCTTAGTCTTCTATGTGGCGTTGTGGCATGTCCTTGATTCCATCAGCTGAGACTTGGGTGTAAGTCGCTGGAATCTCTGAAGGACATGAGGATTACCATGATCACTTGATTTACACCCCGCTCTCTGTCTCTGCCATAGAGTTTTGAGCTCTGTTGTCTATGAATTGGCAGAGCTACAAGTTGTTTGCCAGAGGATGTGGACGTGGTTGTATTGCTTGATACTAGAACCTACTTACACACCAGATGGGGTGCAGTGATTCTTATCCACCTGTGTCGAGTCACATGGAGACATCTTCAGCAAACAGGGCGTTGCTAGGAGATGAGGCTCATGATGATGATTTTGACATACCTATGGAGAGTGACCCTTTGCTTGATCGAGGAATAGTAAGGCTAGGTGTTGATCGAGTAGGATGTTTTGGGTAAGACGGGAAGCCTAAGGAGTGGCCCTTGTGAGTAGTAAGGACATAATATGGGAGGGTATTTGTGTATGAAGTTAGAGTTAGGGATTGGGTTCTTAGAGGTGGATCGCTTATGAGGGAGCTTGGTGGGATGAGGAGTGAGATTGGAATATCGAAGAGATATATGATTTCTTTTGAGGGATGTTGTCTCATATGATGGGTCTAGACGAGGAGTGATCTTGGCTTGAGAGTTGAAGGTGAACGGGTGGTGATTGCATTTCTTTGTGAATGGTGATGGTGTGATGATCTTCTTGATTATGTGACTTGTTAATATGTTCTGGCATGATGTTAAGTAGCAACCTTGATGAACATATTATGGAATACCATTACATGTTGATATGCAAAAAACTGCTGTGATGTGTTGTTTTAGAAACATGCTGTGATGTGTTGTGATATGATCTATGAATTATGAGATGATGATACGATGCTAGGTGAAACATGATGTTATATGATATGTGTTGATAAGCATAATTATGGGTATGTTAAACGGTGAATAAGACTTGGAGTAGGAATATGACTTGTATATATGAGATAATGGTGGCTGATTGCTAAATGATCGCATGTCCTTGCGTGACTAGCTATGATGGTTCGTTGATGCACTTGTTATGCCTTCAGTATGATGTAGAGTGACTTTTATGACTCATAGTATTGTTTTGAGACTTCGGTAGTACATTTTCATGTTTGAGATGCATCATATGACTCATGTATGATGTTATGCAGTTGTGACGTTTTCAGATATTTTGAGACTGTGTTGTGTTTTGAGAGACTCGCCATGCACGATGTGGTTAGAGATATGATGGTTGTTATATATATTGTAATGGCCCGGGTATAAATACTCGGGTTACGTTTCGAAGGTCGGATACCTTCGTTCGGATCTTGCAATCCAAGTACGGGTTGAGGTTTCAAACCTTTTAAACATTAGTATTCAAAGCGGAGATTTCAAAAACCAAAACAAACGTAGGGCCGTTAGATACCCTTAACCTGTCCTAAGGTCTAAGTCGCGAAAATTCGTTTAAGGAAAACGGGACGAAGAGCGAAAGTAAAGTAAAACTTGCCACGGCGGAGTCGAGTGAAAACCGAAATCATAATCAAATAACACTTAAGCCAAATTAGCGGGTTAGTCCGGTTCTTCGCTTTCGCCCAGGAGGATCCGTCGCCATAGAAGCACAGAGCAGCAAAAGGGCGGGTACCTAAGTCTATCCACGAAGTCAGGCCCAGAGACGCATGCGGGCCCTAAAGACCTCACTGAGGACATATAATACGACTATACCTAGAATAAAGGATGTTCTAATGCAGTACGAAATTTAAATCACACTATCATGCTCCTAGTTTATATAATATGCAGAAAAGAACTGTAAAGGCGCCCAAAGACTGCCAAGTGGCATATCCATCTCCTACCTCTGCACCCCTTCCCGTTAGTGCAGAGACTGGCCAGTTCGATGCTATAGCATATCATATCTCATCATAGCATATCATATCTCATCATCATATCATATATCATGCTCATGCCCGATGGCGCTGGGCTATCTCATCATCATGCTCATATATCGACAATACTGACTCAGGGCACCCGATGAAGCTGGGCTACCCTATGACCCTAACAAAGACTCTAAGACTCACAGATAACGGTCGTTCTCTTTTCAAACGCATAAAGAATAGGGATGCTCATTCATAAGTGCAATTCCTAAGCATGATACTACATGGCATGCTTTTATGCATATGCAACACCTACATACTATATGACACATCAGGCATGAGGTCCGGGTTACTGAATAAGCTCCCGTAGGAAACTTACCTGGAGGCGCGCAGAATCCAACCAATCAACACCAATAATAAGCAATGTCCAATAGATCACAAATCACCTAATAAACATACAAATATGCATAAGTCTATCTAAGTCACACAAGGCGCCCCTAACTATCATACATAGCTTCACATATCTCATTTCAAATTATTCCATCTTATTTCATTATGCTCATTTCAATATCTCATCCTGCATCATCATATAACATTTCATGTCTTACTTAAAGTTCACATAATTCCTCAAGTAGAAACCAACAACAGATTCCCCGAATTAAATCAAGCATATCATTTTCCAAAGTTTTCCAAACTCTTAAATCTCAAGTTAAGTCAACTCATATTCAAAACAATTTCTCAAATCATATTTGTCCAAAATCCATTTATAAACATAAATCTTTAATCAACTTGCAAATTTAAACTATTAAAATAATTCCGACATGTTTCTTATTTCCAAATCATTATAAATAAATTCCAACATTTAATCACCAAAATAGTCCTATATTCACAAATCATGTTTATAAATTAAAACCAACAAATCACTTTCAAATTCCTAAACTCGCATATTAGAACATCAAAAGAAATACATATTCCCAACAATATCACTTTTTAACATAATTTAAAATATATAATGAATCTCAGAAAATATTTTTTTTCATTATAAACTCAGAATCGCATAATAATAATAATAACTATTAATAATAGCATATAATCTTATCATATAAATAACATAACATAAGACAACATATAATATAAACAATAACAACCGATAAATCCCCAACCAAAACCCCTAAGTGATGTCTTATCGATTCTTTCATTTTCCTTCATTGCCTTCACTTTCCTTTCTTTCTTTTCTCCCCTTAACTATTCTTTTCTTCTCTTTCCCTTTCTTTTATCTTCTTCCATAGATGTTCCTATCGAGTCTTCTTTCTATGATATTAGTGTCCTCCATGGGAAATTGGGTTGGGAATCTAATCATATTCGAGATTTTTTGTCCGGGTACATTGATCGCTTAAGTGGGTGATGGGGTATGACAATTGGCACCATAGATCATGACACGAGTTAATTAATTTACTAGAATATCAACTTCGAATGATCTAAGATTCTCGACATGATTTTGAGTCTATAGAACATGTTATTTTAGAGAGCCATCCATTTCGATTCTTGTAAAGGTTCACAGGTGTCTTTTTGTCATAAATATTTATCAAGAGCTTGACCATCCTTCCTTGGGAAACAGTTGAGTGCTCTTTTCCCTTACCCAAATGAGTCATACAAGCAGTCCACGGGAAATGGGCTCTTGAGTAAGTTGTTGACATTGCCCATGGAGATTTCTGTTGATTATGATTGTAGCCTCATCTGTGATTATGTGATTTGATATTACATTATGTTAAATACATGTCCCTATACCCTTATATTCAGATTCAGCCACATTGCTTTAGGCTCGTATTATACTTCGTTGTGTTCCTCCATATTCCTATGTTGTTGTAGCATGATTAACTTGATATCTTGCATATGGTTGTGCTAGTTGACTAAATGTATGAAGGTGTCACATGTTATGCATATTGTAGGATGGATGAATTGTGATTTGAGCGATTATGTGCCTTATCCACGTGGTTGTTTGCTCTCTCTTGACGTAGGTTCCTGATAGTATTATCGTTCTTTCGTGCTTTCATGAACAACTGGTCTGACCCCTTGCATGATCACACACCACGATATGTTCTGGTTTCGTGTATACATGACCCATGAAGGTTATATTAAACTTATTTAGATCACCCCTTACTGTACCTATGCTTTGCCATGAATTACTAGTGTCATGTAGAAACTATGCTTTCCAAATATAACCCATCATATCATTTTGAGTCGTACGTGCCCCCCTTATGTGAACGTTGTCGTCGTAGAATGTGATAGCTTACTATAACGTCCTTATATGCTTCCGTGTCATGAATATATGTTGACGTTATTCATTGCGATAGGTACAAGATAGTGTTCATTGATATGACTGGTGTACTTCATGAGCTATGTGTATCTTGCTTGCTGTGAATATGCCTCACAGATCTCCATAAAGGCCTCGTTGTCATTCTCTGGTTGGGATCTTGTCTCTAGTCTCGTTAGCCTTTGGTCCATATGTGACTCCGTAGGGAATTCGGGTTGTCCTTTTTGATAACTCCACTCCCTTGATGAAAATCGGAAAAAGTTTCAAAGGCCTTGACAGTCTGTTTGTGTCAAAGGTCTTGAAGCTTTAACAGTATTGATGAAACACAAAACCTGTTCTATATGATATTATGTTCGAATATTATTTTATGTTATTATATGCTTCCATTATATTATTATATACACACTAACCTTTTCAGGAAGTATTGTCGAATATTATTTCCTTCCTTATGTTGTATATTGAGAAGATTCAAATCGGAAGATCATGGCCTCCGAAAGTTTCCAAAGATAGAAGATCCAGCTCAAGCCATGATCCTCTCTAGCCATTGGTGAAGATCCTTAGGCGCCGATTTGTTTCAATAAAAAGAAAAGAAAGAAGAAGACAGCGATACACCTGTTGAACACAAGCTTTCATACACTCAAGCCTTCAAGCGAAATCTGTCTTCTTCGTGTGCTCTCTGCTAGTCCTTAAGAGTCTGTAATTTCATTTCAAAGCATTTGAGAGTTTTACTGTGAGCTTATAGGATATATTTCGAGAGAGTGTTATACTCAAGAGTTTGTAACTCAGGAAGTAGACACTAGGCGATTGATTCACTAAGTGTAAGAGGATTGTACTAGATAGCATAGAGAGGTGGGGCTCTTCTAGATTGGTCTAGGACTCCAAGGGAACGTGAGTTGACTAGATTGCAATTGTATAGGAGAGAGGCTTCTCGGTGAGCTACTAGGATCCTAAGTCTTGTGAATCAATAAAAGCCAGTTGAATCCTAGGGTTGTGGAAGAACCCTAGGCGGGGACGTAGGCCAAGTTCGTGTCGAACCTCGTAAACAACTCATCGAGTCCTTTACTTATTGCTTTACCTTATTTCCGCACTTGGTTCGACTGTTTAACTTTGTGATTCAGGTTTTCAGAGAAAAGACTAAGTCTAATCTCAAAGGATTTTTCACGAGCTTCAAAAGTCTTGAGAATCTGCGAAAAACCGGCATACTCTATTCAACCCCCCCTTCTAGAGTATTTCTATATTACTTTGTTTTACATTATCGAACCTTCAATTGGTATCAAAGCTTTACTCACTGCTTTTTATCTAACAATCTTGTGAGTTTTCGATCATGTCTGGTGAAGCAAGCGGAGGATTTGCACAGGGAAGGTCTACCAGCAGACCACCACTCTTTGTAGGAAACAACTTTGTCCACTGGAGATCATTGATGAAGATGTTCATCATAGACCAAGATCTGGAACTTTGGAACATTATAGAGAATGGGCCAAAGATTCCAGAGAAAGACGGACCAAATGGAACCAAAGTCGCAAAGAAGGAGTCTGAATACATCCAAGCGGATCTTGAACTCGTCTCCAAAAACTACAGGGCTATTAACTTACTTTATTGTGGTCTTAGCACTGATGAGTTTAACCGTATTTCATCTTGTAGGTCAGCTAAAGAGATTTGGGACAAGCTGGTCGTCACCTATGAGGGAACCAGCCAAGTGAAGGACACCAAGATCAGCATCTTCCTTCGAAAGTATGAACTTTTCAAGATGAAGCCTGATGAGTCTATCAAGGTCATGTTCACACGATTCACAGAAATCACCAACAACCTTGACTCTCTCGGCAAGAGCTTTACAAACGTTGAGAAAGTAAGGAAGATATTGAGGTGTCTCCCAAAAGAAAAGTGGGATCCTAAAGTAACAGCTATAGAGGAAGCCCAAGACCTCACTACTCTGCCTCTTGACGACCTGCCTGGGAAACTGATCACGCATGAGATGATCCTTAATGAAGACGATGGAGAACTTCCAGCAAGCACTAAGAATTTGGCACTCAAATCTAAGAAGGATGACAACAAAGATGAATCTGATTCTGAAGATGAGGATGACGATGAGGATGATCCTTTTGCTCTTATCACAAGAGGCCTTGCTCAAATCCTCAAAATGAAGAAACAATTCAACAACAAGGATGGATCAGAGTCTTCTAAATTCCGAGGTAAGTCTCAATACAACAAAAATGATAAGAAGACTAAACCGTTGTCTTGTTTTGAATATGGTGAAACAGATCATCTTGTGAAAGACTGCCCTCAAAAGACGAAGAGCCAGTCCAAGAAGGGTGATAGATGGAAAAAGAAAGCCATGGTGGCAACTTGGAGCGATTCTGACTCCGACTCCGACGATGAGAAGGCCAATGTTTGTCTTATGGCATCAGGAGATGAATCTCACGATGAGAAGCTTGAGGTAACCGTAAGAGAACTTATGGCAAGTCCAAAAGAGGTATTATCGAAATTCCTTTCTAATATGATTGCCAATGAAGAGAAACTTATTGCCCAAACTAACACTCTTATTAAGAGAACTATGGACCAGGAAAGAACTATTGAGGATCTGTCTATGAGGGTCAAAAGTCTTGAAGCTTCTTATTCAGGTCTTGACATTAAAGTCAAGACTCTTGACTCAGAGAAATCTGAACTCAAGCAAGATCTCTCGTCTCTGAGAAATGAACATCATGACTTGGAGAACGAGAAGATCTCCCTAAATAATAAGATTCAAGACCAACATACAGCCCTCATAAGTTTTACCAAATCCAAAGGCACTCTTGATAGGATGTTGGGTGAGCAACAAAGTTCTCTAAACAAAAGTGGTATTGGTTACAATCCAAGGTTTTTAAAGAAGCAGCACATTACCACCTTTGTAAAGGCAAAAGGAAGCAGAACCTCTCCTATATGTCACCATTGTGCTCGAAAGGGACATGTAAAAGAGATCTGCCCCTATAGAAGAAAGGATCCATATATCATTCGCAATACATTCCCTGTTCATTTGAGAAAAGAACGGATAACACAAGTTTGGGTCCCAAAAGGCACTGTTTTACCAAATATGGTTTATCCCAATAATGGATCCAAATTTGCTTATTGGTCTAGCCACAGAGGTTGATGTTTGTTTTGCAAGAGATCACCAAGGTGAAGGAGCAAAAATGGATTATTGATAGTGGATGCTCGAGGCATATGAGTGGGAAGAGGTCTCTCTTTCATGATCTAAAGGAGCAATCCACAGGAACAATCACTCTTGGTAACAAAGGAAAGTGTGACATCGTTGGTATTGGTAGCGTTGGGAGTGATTCCAACCATAGTATTAAAAATGTCTATCTTGTGAATGGTTTAAAGTATAATTTACTTAGTGTTTCTCAATTATGTGATAGTGGCAATAATGTCAGATTTAATAAGAAAAGATGTCTAGTGTGCAGAGAAGATACAGGTGAAGTTATACTAACTGCATATCGTTACAACAATATATACGCTGTGAATGCTGATCAAGTGGCACAAGGAAGCTTAACCTGTCTAAAAGCTTTGACGGACGATCCAAAGCTCTGGCACAGGAGACTCGGTCATGTGAGTCCATATACACTACAAAAGCTTGTGTCCAAAGGGCTTGTAAGAGGACTACCTGAGATGGACTTCAAAGGTATTGATATGTGCAATGCATGCACACGAGGTAAACAAACTCGTAGCTCCTTCAAACCCAAAAAGGTTGTAAGTTCTTCTAGACCCCTTGAACTTTTACATATGGATTTATGTGGTCCTATGCGAGTCAAATCTCCCAATGGTAAAAAGTACATGCTTGTTGTTGTTGATGATTTTTCTAGATATACTTGGGTTGCATTTTTAAAAGAAAAATCAGAGGCCTTATTTGAGTTTTCAAAACTTTGTAAGGAGTTGCAAACTTTAAGAAACGAGCCCATAGTGGCAATTCGAAGTGATCATGGTAGGGAGTTTGATCAACTTCAGTTTGATTTGTTTTGTGCTAAATATGGCATCTCCCATAACTTTTCTGCTCCTAGGACACCTCAACAAAATGGGGTTGTGGAACGAAAGAATCGCACCCTAGAGGATATGGCCAGGACTAAGCTTTTAGAAAATGCATTACCTAAAACCTATTGGGCTGAAGCTGTTAACACAGCTAACTATATTTTGAATCGCTGTCTTATTCGTTCCATTTTAAAGAAAACTCCTTATGAACTTTTCAAAGGCCGCAAACCACTTATATCTTATTTCAAACCCTTTGGCTGTACTTGCTTTGTTCATAACAATGGAAAAGATAACCTTGGGAAATTTGATGCGCGTAGTGATGAAGGTATATTTCTTGGCTACTCCACAAGTAGCAAAGCTTATAGAATCTTCAATAAAAGGACCCAGTTAGTTGAAGAAAGTATACATGTTATATTTGATGAATGCAATGACGGTTCTTTGAGTGAAAGTGTTGCAGATATAGATCTTAACATCCATGCGGAGAACGAGGAAGGTGATGATGCTGCTACCAAGAACACGGAGAAGAGGAACATGCAGGAACAGATTCTCAACACTGAAGAATTGGCCCAAGGTGTTGAAGATCCGTCCAAAGCCCTGGGTGTCCAATCCAACAGTGTTGAAATGTCAGAAACTGTTGAAACTGAACATAACAGGACTATGGAGTCAGATGTACCACAAATCAATCCTGCTGGTGTGACGAATCAAGGAGCTGAGACTAGCAAAAGAAAATTCAAATACTCCTCATCGCACTCATTAAAGGATATCATTTCTAACCCTACTTCTAGTGTTCAAACTCGTTCTAAACTTAAAGATCTTTGTGCTTTTCACGCGTTTGTCTCTCTTATAGAACCCAAGAAGGTAGATGAGGCCCTTCAAGAGCCAGATTGGATCATTGCTATGCAAAGTGAGCTTAACGAATTTGAGAGGAACAAAGTCTGGACCTTGAAGCCTAGGCCAAAGCATCAATCAGTCATTGGCACACGATGGGTATTTCGAAACAAGCTAGATGAGAATGGTAAGATCGTGAGGAACAAGGCAAGGCTTGTTGCTCAAGGCTACAATCAAGAGGAAGGTATTGACTACGAGGAGACCTTTGCTCCCGTAGCCAGGCTTAAAGCCATTCGTATATTATTAGCATTTGCATCTTTTATGAGCATAAAGCTATATCAAATGGATGTCAAGTGTGCTTTTCTCAATGGTTTCTTAGAAGAAGAATTTTATGTGGCTCAACCCCCAGGTTTTGAAAGTTTGGAATTTCCCAATCACGTTTATAAACTTGACAAAGCGCTTTATGGTTTGAAACAAGCCCCAAGAGCTTGGTATGAGCGCTTGTCAAAATATCTTTTAGAAAATGAATTTAAAAGGGAGTTGATCGACAAGACTCTTTTTATCAAGACCAAAGGAAAGGATATTTTGGTTGTTCAAATTTATGTTGATGATATATTGTTTGGTGCTACTAACACATCTTTGTGCAAGGAATTTTCTGACATCATGTGCAGCGAATTTGAGATGAGCTTGATGGGTGAACTCAACTTCTTTTTGGGATTATAAGTTCATCAATCCAAGAAAGGGATCTTTGTCAACCAAAGCAAGTACACTAAGGATCTCTTGAAGAAGTTCAAGATGGATCAATCCAAAGCAGCCAAGACTCCCATGAGCTCAACATTATCCCTAGATCAAGACAAGACTGGGAAGAGTGTCAATCAAAAGGAGTATCGGGGAATGATTGGATCTTTACTATATCTTACAGCTAGTAGACCTGACATCATGTTTAGTGTTTGCATGTGTGCTAGGTTTCAAGCTGATCCTAAAGAATCTCACCTCGTGGCTGTGAAGAGGATCTTTCGATATCTCAATGGCACTAAGGAGATTGGACTATGGTACCCAAAGCAAAAGGATTTCACATTAATCGGGTATTCTGATGCAGATTTTGCAGGCTATAAGGTGGATAGGAAGAGCACATCAGGATGTTGGCAATTCTTAGGAGCATCTTTGATCAGTTGGCATTCTAAGAAACAAAACTCAGTTGCCCTATCCACTGCAGAAGCCGAATACATAGCAGCTGGAGCATGCTGCTCCCAAATCCTTTGGATAGCTCAACAAATGCGAGATCTTGGCATCAACCTCAAAGGCATTCCCATTAAGTGTGACAATACAAGTGCCATCTCCATTACAAAGAATCCTGTTCAGCATTCAAGGACCAGACATATTGATGTAAGGCATCATTTCATTAGAGACCACGTCGAAAAAGGTGATGTGTCCATTTCCTTTATTTCAACTGATTATCAATGGGCTGACATTTTTACTAAGCCTTTGGCAGAGGAAGGGTTCACCTTCATTAGACGAGAGATCGGGATGCTTAACAAGGATGCACTTTCGTAGGAGGAGCTTTCCCTTTACGAAAGATAAATTCTACTCAGTGTCAAAACCCTTGAGTTTTATGTCAAGGTTTGTGAACTGAATGATAGAAAACAGATATCGGATCGTATATATTTGGTTAATATCTTTTTAGATATTTGATCAAGTATTATTTTCATTGGATTTCAAAATAATTTATTTATGTCACATATTTTATCCGTAGAGATATTTTTGGAACAAAATATTTTCGGTTATTTCCCTCCTATTCTAAAACGGTTGAGAGAAGATTTGAATTTTGAATTGAAATATTTTTCAAATTGGCAATGTTATCATTACTTACATTGGAACCCTAAACCCCGTCCCATCACTCTAATCTCTCCTATTTAAAACCCAAACCCCTCTCGATTATCTCATAACCTCATAACCACCCAAAACTCTTCCAATTCTCCCTCTCCAATCTCTCAAACTATCCTGAAACCCTAGCCGAATACCTCCATGACTCCCAAATCAAAGAAAGCTTCCACATCCAAAAGACTTGGCGCCACCCCCAAGGGACGCCAGGACACTGCTACTTCTCCTACACCTGAACCCACTCCTCAAGCCATCGTCCCTGCTACTGTCCAGAGCACCATCACTGAGAGCACGACTACAGTAACCAAGGGCTCTCAAAAATGCTCTGCTAAGAAGCCTCTCAGTGCGAAGCAGAAAGGGAAAAAGAAGGTCATCGCTGAGGAGGTGGATGAGGAAGAAGAAGAGGAGGATCTTGATGCTATTCTGGAAAAGGATGCAGCCAAGGAAGCCGAAGAAGAAGCTTTAAGGAAGAAAAAGGTCGAGGAGGAGGCCGAGCTTGCAAGGAAGTTGGTCGAGGAGGAAGCTGAGAGAATCCGGAAGGAAGCTGAGGCGGAGGCTCTCAAGGAGGTTCCTTCTGAAGAGGAGCCTGAGGAAGAGGACGAGGAGCAAGACGGATCCGGAGAGGATGAGGAGGATACCGATGGAGACAACGCTGAGGACTCGGGGTCAGAGGAAGAAGAGGAAGAGGAGCCCGAGCATATTCCCTCTCCTTCTCCTCCTCCTCCTCCCCCGTCTCCAAAGAAGCGGAAAGCCTCTACAGCCAAGCCTCCTCCTCCCAAGCGCACCAGGAAGGGCACCCTCAGAAGCCTTGAGGCGCCTGCCAAGAGGTCTGCTCCAACACAGGCTAGAAGGAAGAACGCTGATCCTCCCGCTCTCATTCAGGTAAATCAATCCCTCCCCTCTTCATGGTTTGAAAATGCCGAAATGGCTGGTAAGTGGGTAGATGAGTTTCGAACTCGTAGGATCTGCTGTTCTGATTTTTTAGATATTGCTTTCTTTGAAGCTTTGAATTTACCATGCATTGCTATCCTTAAAAAAATCCCCGGCTTGGACCCTTCTCAATCTTGAAACCATCTATTATCCCCAACTCACCCGCCTGTTCTATATAAATCTCAAAGCCAAACACACTGACGATGGTTGGTTCTTGAAATCTGTCGTCAAGGGAGTTAGAATCTCTTTCAGCTCCTTTGACTTCGCTGATTTCCTTGGCCTTCCTAGCCCTTGTCCACCCTCTTAAGAAAACCCCTCTAAAGAAGACTGCATTACCCTTGCCCGATCCAAATATCTTCTACCCGAGGCATCTACCAACACCTCAAAGCAGCTAACTCACTCATCCCTTACCCTAGAGGCAAAGATTATATTTAATATCATTGTGCACTGCCTCTTACCCCGTCTAAACTCTAGCTCTCTCCTGACCGACAATGCCATGATCCTACTTTACCGAATCCTCAATAGCCTTGATCTTGATCTGGCCAACACCATTTTAGGATCCATGGCTCACACTAGAAAAGCTAGGAAAGGAACTCCCCTCCCCTTCGCTACCCTTTTGACCCAAATCTTCGAAACTTCTGGAATCGATTTTAAAAATGAAGAACAGCAGCGTCATATGGGTAAGTTCGACTCCAAGAGCCTTGAAAAGATTGGCATCACTCGGTCCCCCCAAGGGACTTGGAGTCTTGCCTCTCCTTCAAAAGCTCTTCCCACAGCCTCAGCCATTGATGAACGCATGGACAACCTGGAGTTGGGCTTGGAGGAAGTTCGCCTGGATATCAAGGAGCTGCACAAGGAGTTTATGACGGAGATGAGCAGGGTAACCAAGCTGTTGCAAGGTCTGTGGTCGCGGCTTACTGATGATGCTCCGGACGATGAAGCTTAACCCTATCCTTCCCTACCCTAACCCCAAATCTGAAACATTGCTGGTTTTTGGAAATTGTTTCAAAACTTTTGGTGACTGTTTTACCTCCTCCCTTTGTTGAAAGACAAAAAGGGGGGGATGATCTGTGGTGGTGTTAGACTTTTTAAAACTGTTGCGATTTAAAGGTCTTGGAAGACCTCGGTTTTATTTTCAGTTGGATGGTCTTCTTGCTTTAAAATTTTGATCCAACATTTGTCTAACTCATGCAGGTACTTAGTCCGATTTTACTTATATTATATATGCTTGACTAATTTGCAGGGATGCACAGGTTTTGTCTTTCATCAAGGGGGAGATTGATAACTCCACTCCCTTGATGAAAATCGGAAAAAGTTTCAAAGGCCTTGACAGTCTGTTTGTGTCAAAGGTCTTGAAGCTTTAACAATATTGATGAAACACAAAACCTGTTCTATATGATATTATGTTCGAATATTATTTTATGTTATTATATGCTTCCATTATATTATTATATACACACTAACCTTTTCAGGAAGTATTGTCGAATATTATTTCCTTCCTTATGTTGTATATTGAGAAGATTCAAATCAGAAGATCATGGCCTCCGAAAGTTTCCAAAGATAGAAGATCCAGCTCAAGCCATGATCCTCTCTAGCCGTTGGTGAAGATCCTTAGGCGCCGATTTGTTTCAATAAAAAGAAAAGGAAGAAGAAGACAGCGATACACCTATTGAACACAAGCTTTCATACACTCAAGCCTTCAAGCGAAATCTGTCTTCTTCGTGTGCTCTCTGCTAGTCCTTAAGAGTCTGTAATTTCATTTCAAAGCATTTGAGAGTTACACTGTGAGCTTATGGGATATATTTCGAGAGAGTGTTATACTCAAGAGTTTGTAACTCAGGAAGTAGACACTAGGCGATTGATTCACTAAGTGTAAGAGGATTGTACTAGATAGCATAGAGAGGTGGGGCTCTTCTAGATTGGTCTAGGACTCCAAGGGAACGTGAGTTGACTAGATTGCAATTGTATAGGAGAGAGGCTTCTCGGTGAGCTACTAGGATCCTAAGTCTTGTGAATCAATAAAAGCCGGTTGAATCCTAGGGTTGTGGAAGAACCCTAGGCGGGGACGTAGGCCAAGTTCGTGCCGAACCTCGTAAACAACTCATCGAGTCCTTTACTTATTGTTTTACCTTATTTCCGCACTTGGTTCGACTGTTTAACTTTGTGATTCAGGTTTTCAGAGAAAAGACTAAGTCTAATCTCAAAGGATTTTGCACGAGCTTCAAAAGTCTTGAGAATCTGCGAAAAACCGGCATACTCTATTCAAACCCCCCCTTCTAGAGTATTTCTATATTACTTTGTTTTACATTATCGAACCTTCACTTTTTGTCTCTCTCCTATCTCCGTTAACCTAGAACCTCTGTGTTATCTTTTTGGAACGAATGACGACATGAGAAAAAGAACAACCAGCCGGGTAGCACCATAGCAGCGCAGCGGAAGCATGGTGAGCTCATAACCCACAAGTCTCAGAACTGATGTCGTCCGCGGCCTTGGAGGATGAGTACGCATTGGATTCATAGATATGCCTCAGGAAGGGGGGCGTTCCCCATTCGAGCTACTAACCTTCCTTGTGATGATTAAGAATGATGATTGTGTGCAATAGGCCTAGATGTGATATAATTCTGATGCGTTGATGTTGTTATGTTGATATTTGGGTTGTCGATGAGTATGACCTAGTTGCCCTTGCATATGAGATATGAGTTGCTGATGCTAGAGAGTAGATGGTTGTTGATGTGTTAGCAACTTTTGGCTTAGTGGGTATGCTTGATGATCTTCCTCTCTTCTCTTTCCTTTTCTATCCTCTTTCTTTCTCTTCCTTTCTTCCCCTTTCTTCTCTTAAGGATGAGGGTCTCATTTGTAGTAGGATTAGAGGGGTGTATAGGAGGACTAGAAATCGTAGGTTTCGATCGTTGATAGCATGAGACAGAGTCATAGGAAGAGGACATTGGCTTAGGCAGGACCGATTGAGTTTCTAAGGGCTGCTAGAAGACGGTGATTAGGGTTTTTCAGATGAGCCTTCTAGGTAGGCCTTAGGTGGGGCATAGGATGAGAATGACAAGATTGCGAAGATGGGATTGTAGTGTAGGTGAGAAAATTTTGCTGGAGGATAGGGTAAGTTCGTTTAGGTATCCTTGAGGAAGGATATGAGTAGATTAGGGCATGTACGATTGGGGATTCTCAAAGGGGCGGATGTGATGATAGACAGGTTGTCATACTAGGAGTGGAAGCGATGTTTTTTAGTAACTAGTTTTGATGGTGAAAAGGTTTGAGTAACTGGGATTGCTTGAGGAGTTCTGGAGCTTGGGACTTAGGTTATTCGTACTATAAAGCGAAAACGACCTTGGTGAGGAACGAATTATGTATATTGTTAAGGTTTGGGTGGCTAGAACGGTCGAGGATTAGTAAATCTTGGGAATTAGGTTGATATTATGATATGTGGCGTAATGTGAATCTGTACTTAGGTATTGCTCGAGTAATATTGAGGATGATTGCTAGTGTTGTAATCGGAGAAATTCTAGAGGCGTGATTGGAAGATATTTAGCATGGGGAAGGATTGAAATTGGTATGTGTGGGATTTATTTGAATTTTGAGGTGATTAAGAAATGAACAATAAGTTTTTTGGGAAATACCTTAAGCTGAGTAAAGGAAATTGTTAAAAGAACTTATGAGTTTTGATTGCTTGGGTGTGTAGGCAGAAAGACTGTGAATGGTGAATATGAGAATTAGTTCAGGCAAAGGATATAGGAATACCAATGGTTGTAGAACTTTGGGAAATTTAAATAGCTTATGATGCCTTGGGTAATTTCGAGAAAGGATAATGTAGGGATTCTTTGAGCAAATGATTGGTAATAATGGTCATTAAGAGGTAAGATATCGTTGTTGAGGATTGTAGTCTAAGGTGAACTAGGAGTGTACATTGATAAGGAACTAGCATAAGGCGTCTCATGAGATCGTGATCATTTAGGAAAATAGTGGAATTGTGAGGAGTGAATTAGTGTTGGGAGTAGGTGAAAATGTTGTGACCTTTAAGAAATGAGGAGATGCGACTCAGTTAGGAGATATTCAGATGAGTTAGATGGGTAAAGGCATGTTGTTGACCACTTGGTTATAGGTGCGGTTGAGGAAACTAGATGGGTTGTGTTACGGTTTTAGCACTAGTTGGCTCTCTAGCTTAGAATCTAACGATTGCGGGTGGTTGAGTATTCCTAGGAATTTCCGACATAGGTGAGTGAGACGCTTGTTTTGGTTGGGATACATAAGTAGCTTAAGAAATGAACCTTTGTTGCGATATATTGAGGATGTAGGATGTAATAATGCTCTTGTGTGAGGATGACAATAGGAGTTGGTTCTTTAGAGGTGGATTAGAAATAAGTTTGCTTGTTCGTATGGGAAGTATGATAAGAGTATTGGAGCGATTTGGGAACTTGTAGAGATAATAATCAAATGTATTCTTAAGGGTATAAGTGGAATGAATGAATTTGGAAGGAAACACCTAGATCTCTCGCGCGCTTGATAAATGTTTTGATGAGAATTTAGAATATTGGGCTTGCTCTATGATTATTTGGAGAGCTATGAGTTTATATATATGGGCCTTGACTGAATAAGTAGGAAGTCGAGATCGTAAGCTTAAGATCTTGAGTGAATCGATAGTGGATTCGTAGACCTGAGCTTTGAGGTATATGATGGATGAAATTGGATTAGGCTCTGACTTATGGACTTTTATGGAAGAATTGGGAGAGGATACTTATGAATTTTGGTTCTAAGGAAAGAGAGACGTGCTTGTATCTGGGGTTTGGAACATGATTTGAGTTCTAGTGAGCCTAGTATGGATTTGACCCCGACTTCGTGAGCTTGATGGTGAGCGTGCTTTAGATGTCTTTCTGTCCATGAGTTGTGCGTTTCAATTGTCTGGTTCATTGCTCGTCATGGTGCTTGATTGTGCCCTCTCAGGTTGCTGGTGATGTGTTGAGTATGATGATTGTGTTCTATTCTGGTTGGTTGTAAAGTGCAAATTTCTACGACTTTATGATTTTCTGATGATGTGATCTGTGATGATTGGATTTGATGCGTTGTTATGTTGCCATTTTGATAACTTGAAATTCTTTTTATGATGAGATTTGACGTGTTGATGAATCTTCTATGAAGATAGTCTGAGTTGTTAATACGAATTGTTAATACTCTGAGCTAATGATGGAATTGATGAACTTAGGATGTGGGTATGGGATTAGCCTTAGAGGTGGATATTATCACCTCTTGAATTCTTGAAACCTGATTGACTGACATAGGGAGAAATGATTTGAATTTTGAAGGCTTCATTGGTTTTGAAAATAAATTTAATATCGAGGACGAGACTTGTTTTTAGAGGTGGATAATGTAAAGACTGAGATTTTAAATACTATTTTTATGATTTTCGATTTTATTTCCGATTTAAGATTTTATTTAAGTTCTAAGATTCCGAAATTTTGTTTTGAAAATTTCCGTCCTCGAGCAAACGATTTTATTTTATTCTTTCGAGACAAATTCCGACATGAACTTGTTATATGATTTAAAAAAAAGAATTCATTCTGCTTTATTATTCCGATGCTTGAAAATATTTTTTTGTGTTTCATTATTTAATTCTAATTAAAATATTTATTTTAAATTTATTTTAATCGCATTGAATTAAGATCGAAAAGCGGGTTTTGGATTTAATTCCAAGTATTAATTTTGACTTTTATACCCATTTATACACTCCCACTCCCACACCCCTACAAGCCCCCCCTACTCCTTACTTTTGTCATTCACTGTCTCCTTCTCTCTTGACTTTTCATTTCTTCATTACACCTCCCCTCACCCTGTTTATAGCTCCTAATACCTATTCCCACCCCTACAAACCCAATCAAACACACAACCTCCCCCTTTCCTTTTTCTTTCATACTTCACTCCCTCCTGTTGATTTCAAATACACTTCCCGATTCTCAGCTCCTCTCCAAGAACCCACTGCCAATTTGAGCTCACCCACACATTCCCATTTCCTTCCTACCCAAAGATCACTCACCATTTTACCTTCCACATCACACACCTCCTTCCCCTTTTTCTTCCTTGGGCTTGGCGGCAACAAGCCAGCAGCTCATCTCTGCCTTTTGCCCTTTGTCACTGCCAATTTGGTTTGAAGGATGAAACGTTTTAGCATCGGAACTCAGCTAAAATATTATTTTAAAACAAATTATTTGTCTAGCAAATTGTCCTTAGTTGAGATCAAATTGCTTTTAGAACTTTGGAACCGAATTACTTGAGTTGACTTGGGGATTGACTTACTTGATTTAGCTTGGGGAATTACTTGAAGAATCTTATGTATGAAATTACGCGAATAATGTTAGGGTGTGAGTATGTTGCAAGCATGATTGATATTTGAAATCTCTAGTTGATGATTAAGAAGCATGGTGTGTTGATATATGAGTTATTATATGATGAAATATGAAATGCTAGAGGAGATGATATATATGAGATGGGAAATGATGAGATAAGACGAAATTATATGACGAGATAATGTGGGAGGTTCCTAGATGAGTTGAGACGATGTTGATGATATGGCTTGAAGATGATAATGAATTCCCTGCTTTTGGTTAGTTCCGTGTAGCGGTAAATGGGTCCTCTATACTTTAGACTTATATTCTGTATCTATTGAAATTATTAGGTGATCCGTGACGTGATTGACTTGCTTACTGCTGGTTTATTACTTTTGCTGATCTGCTACTCCAAGTAAGTCCTTCGGGGCTTACTCAAGTTAGAACCTCATGCCTGATGTGTCATATAGTGTGTAGGTGTTGCATCCTGCATATTCATGTAGTATCATGCTTAGGTTGCGCAAATTAATTGAGCATCCGTATTCTCTTTGCGTATGGTAGAACGGTCGTTAAATTGTGAGTCCTAGAGTCATTTGCTAGGGTCATAGGACGGTCCAGTCCCATCGGGCTTTGTCCTCATCGAGTCAAACTGTTAAATTGACGAGCATGACTATTGATGCGATTGATGATGTTATGGTATTGAACGCGGCCGGTTCCCGCACTAACGAGCATGGGTGCGGGAGTGAAAACGCGGCCGGTTCCTGCACTAACGAGCATGGGTGCGGGAGTAGGAGAGGGACATGCCACTTGGCATTCTATGCTGGATCCCATTTAATCGCTTTCTGCATATATATAAACTGTCAGCATGCTTGTGTGTTTAATATTTCCGCATTGCATTAGATCATCCTTTATTTAGGTATAGGCACATTATATATCCTTAGCGAGGTCTTCAGGGCCCGCATGAGTGGCTCGACCTTGACTCGTGGTATGGTTTCAGGTTTTTTATCCTTGCTTGTTCCGTGCTTCCATGACGAGGGTTTTCTTTGGGACGTTCAGACCAAGAGATTAATTTACCACCAGACTTGGCGCTTTGGATGCTTATATTCATTTATTTTGGTTGACCCGGCTTTGCCGAGGCAAATTGTATTATGAGATTTCCTTCTTTATGCTTTTCATACTTAAAACGATTTAAGCGACTTAGATAAATAGGACAGGTTTGGAGTACTCAACGGCCCTATCGCGAATTTAGGGTGCGAAATCCCTTCTTTAAGCACTCACACTTTTTTTTGAAACTCAACTCGTACTCGAATTGCAAGATCCGAACGAAGGTATCCAATCCTTCGAAACGTAACCCGGATATTTATATTTGGGCCGTTACACTTTATCTCTTCTTTCCTGGAACCATGATGTCAGCTTTTCTCTAGCAAACTCCAGCAGTGCCACAATGGGATAATCCTTCTTCCCTTTGAAAATGGAGTTCAAGCTCTCAACATTGTTGGATTTCATCATATTGTATCTATTGCAATTTGCATGTGCTCTAGCCCACTTTTCAAAACCTACTAACACTAGATATTCTGACAACTTTGGACATGTTGCCTTTATCCGTGCAAAACAGCTGTTGAATTATGAAATAGTGTAACTCTCTACTGCTTCCTTGAACAATCTTTCCAGTTGCTTTTTCTTGAATGTTGCTCTAATGTTTTGTTGTAAGTGCCACATACATATGCAATGTGTAGCTGTGGGGTAAGCTAAAGCAATAACTCTTGCAATGCTAGCATGTCTATCAGAGACAAACACTAAGCCATTTGAGGGAGGCACAACCTTCAGCAGTTGATAAAAAAACCATTCCCAAGAGTTTTTATTTTCGGAGTCAACGATACCAAAAGCAAGTGGGTAAATATTTTGGTTTGCATCTTGTGCAACTGCTCCAAGCAATGTGCCTCTATATTTTCCAGTTCAGAATGTCTCATCAATAGCAACAACCCGGTTACAAGGAAATGAAATATCTGATCATATTGAATTTATGAAAATGAATGAAAAAACATAATATATGCTGACACTGAGTAGGTCATACCTTCTTTAACAGGGGGAATGCCCTGATGCATTGTCCAAAGGATAAGAACAAGTACTTAAACCTGTCTTCTGTGTCTGTTGAAATTAATGCTATAGTCCCATTGTTTTTCTCCATAAGCTTGTGGCAAAATGATGGCAAATCTGCAAAATTTGATTCTGGTGTCCCCTTAACAATTTCGTGTGCTATTTTTGATGATTTCCATGTTGTCCAGTAACTAATTGTCATCTTTTTTTCTATTCTCATCTTATCCATTATTTGCTTTGGTTTGTATCCAGTGTCAACGTTGTGTAATTATATTGAAATTAGAATAAATAATATATATATATAAAAGCAAGATTGAATTTAATACTATTTCTAGCAAAATTACTCACCTTGATTTGATGATGCTTGCAACCACTGAGGATGGAGGTTGTTTGCAGTATTTTGTCCTGATATCCCACGTGTATGTGTGTATCTCATTGTACAATGTCACCTCATGACATGTTTGACAAACAGTTTTGACATGTAATTTCCATTTGTAGTTAGCATCTATGCAATGAACCATGTAATACCTGGGTTCTGATTTTGCCACGCGAAAACCAAATATCTCGGTTAATGACAAGAGTCTCACAGCTTCCTTTACTGCTTGCCTGGATTCAAAGGTTTTCCAATGTACATCATTTTTTCCGAATTTAGATTCAGACTAGTCATGGTAGAGCTGTCAGCATCCAAATCTTCCAGTGTAGTTTCTCTCCTGTGCGTTGAAGAATTGAGGTTTCTCCATATTTCATCCGTAGAATCTATGCCACTATCATTGTTTTTCAGAATACATGTCATCTTCCATATCTTCTAACAACACACCCTTCATCATGGTGTCCCCAATCAGTGTCATGCTATTTTCTTCAGTGACATTGTCAATTAAATTTGCATTGTATGTCACCAACTGCAAATGATCGGCGGGAAATAGACCTGTCAATCGGGTCGTTCGGGTCGGGTCATTTCGGGTTTCGGGTAAAACGGGTTCCGGGTATATCCAGGTTGACTCGAACTCGGGTTTGACCGGGTTTCGGGTCATTTCAGGTCGATTTCGGGTTCGTCATTTTTAACTTTTTTAATAAAATTTAAAAATATATAAAATACTAAAATTTTAAATAAATTTTTTTAAAACAATTTCATGCAATTGGTAATAAGCATAGAATTGTTTTAATACAGTATTTTTTAGATTTTTTATCTTCTTAAAAAATGTGATAAAAAATAAAAAATCAAATACTATTGATCGGAGGGAGTATTACACCATACAAATAAATATAAAAGTTGATTTGAAAATGAAAGATCAAGTGATTGTAATTATAAGATGTAATAAATTGGAATCTCCATAAAAAATTTAAGCATATATAATTATAAATCAATCGGGTCAATCGAGTCACCGGGTCAATCGGGTCAAAATTACCGGGTCAATCGGGTCACCGAGTCTAAACCCAGATGACCCGGAAAATTACCGGGTACTTCGGGTTCGGGTCCAAACAAATTTACGGGTCAAAAAAACCGGGTATTGACCCAGAATTTACCGGACGTACGGGTCGGGTTTTTCGGGTCGGGTTGTACTTTGACAGGTCTAGCTGGAAATGTGTTTTGACTCTCTCTGTCCTCTCTATTAGCAATGGATATTGGTGAAGTTTTAATGTTGACATACAACGCAACAGCAAATTTAACATCCTCTAGGGCAGACAACTCTAAAAACTCTTTCAAATCAGCATTGCAGACAACTTTAAGAGGAGCTCTCAACATTTTGAAAGGGTGTAAATGGTGGAATTGTAATTCAAATGCATTATCTACTTTGAATCTACTGTGGACTTTTTCATTTAAACCCTGTAGTGTTATGGAGTCATCCACTATAAATGCCTTTGAAGTAGTGTCTCCAACAAATGTTGGACCTGATTCAGCAAATAACCATTCCCCACCGTATACAACTATAATAATGTGAGTTGCCATTGTAATTTGTAGAATAGGAATTGAAGAGGATAAATAGAATGCAGTAGTTACAAACACTATCCTTGAAAATTTGCACATCCGGTGCAAATTTTCTATGATTCAAGTGCAGTATTAAGGAATGGCTTTTTCAAATTTAGTGTAGTGATGACACAAGGAATCAAAGTCTAATGTAGTGTTGGCATAAGGCAGGGAAATCAAGTCTATTGGTGTAGGGATCAAAGTTTTAGTTTGTTGAATGCAATATTGGATGCAATAATAAGGAATGGATATCGTCAAGTCAAGTCTATGATTAGAATGTACCAGTTACAAACACAATCTTAGAAAATTTGCACCTCCGGTGCAAATTTTCGAATGTAGTGCTGACATAAGGGATGGGGAGTTCAGTGTATTGTTCAAGCAATCAATGTATAATGTATCAAATCTATTATCGAATGTTTGTAATCTTGAGATTAGCAAGTCAATAGTATGATTATAATGCAATAAACTTGATTCCTACAAACCCACATTAGATTTTGATTCAAGTGCAGTATAGGAACCAATTGTAATTTTGAGACCATTAATTCAACTTTATCATCAATAACTATAGGATTAGAGTGCAGTTGTAAGTAATGGATTTGAATGCAATAGTGAATGCAAGTGCAGTAATGGATTCAAGCGCAGTATTGCTGACACAGTAATGTGAATGCAAGTGCAATAATGGATTCAAGTGCAGTGAATGAAAGTGCAGTAATGGATCATCAATTCAACTGGATTCATTACAGTAAACACTAAATTCGAATGTATTTGATACAGATATAACAATGTAATATATAAACGAGCATAAATAAGCATAGACGTACAAGTAAAGATTCGAGTGGATATTTCAAAATCAAACAGATATAGCAAAAACAATCATAAACAGTAATTGATACTTCAAAAATCAAACAGGCGCAGATTCGACAATATTCAAAATCGTCTTCGATAAGTCAAAAATTGAAAAAAATTTGCGCCAAATGCGCAAATTTACTCAGTAACGTCAAAAAACGAGCATCAACAGGCACATAATGCACTTATTACTAAATTCATTTGTATATTTTAGAATTTACTCAGAAATGTTAAAATCGGCGGTTTTGATGTGGATCGGAGAGATGATCGGCGAGCAGAAGATGGAGCGCGTAGGAGAAGACGAGGAGCGTGTAGGAGGAGAGGAGGGGAGCGCGTGTGACCTTGTGGATATTTCAACAATTTGTCCCAAAATGTGGATATTTCACCAATTGAGACATTTTTTTTGGACATTTTGCAAACTCCCCTAGATAAAAATCATAAAATGATAGACGGTTAATACTTAGTACACCTTGTGTATTTTTTACCTGCTAGTGACATAACCTTTTGCCTTTAACTTCCCAATCACAGTTCCTAATCATAGAGTATCGGCTTATAAAACCAAAAAATATTGAACAAAGTTGGGCCTTCCAATAATAAAAATAAACCATTAAACAAAAAATGATAGGGGAAAAATCATATTGAATAAATCATTTACATCTTTTGACTAAGACATGGTATATATCCCGAACCAACATTATTGAAAGTGGCAAGCCAACTAGTAGAAAGAAATTAATTTTTCTCCTTACATATGTTGACCATGATCCACAAGGCACAACTTGGGAACGAATATTGGAACAAGTATATGGAAGATTTATTAGATATTTATATACAGTATATAAGGCTGTTTAGAACATGGTAATTTTGCTTTTTAGAACAGGATAATAATAAACCTTTTAATTTAATTTAATTACAACTACTACCCCTACCTTCAACCCGCTCCACCTCGTATCATCTCTCCTGTGAAAATCAAAAGCTCAAATCCTTTGAAACCCAAATCATAATTTAGATCCGAAGCAATTAAAATCTTTGTCAAATTAAAATTATATCAAAAGAGGAATGATTTTGTTTTCTTAATTTCTAGGTTGAGTGCAATGTTTTTGTGATATTTTAATAAATTTAGGGATTAGTTTTAGGGTTTATTAGATTGTGGAGAATTTAGGAATTTGATGTGTAGATTAATATATGTTCTTAATTAAAACAATTAATTATGTGGAATTTGTGATTCAATTAGTATTTTGGTATTCTTAAAAAAACCATTGAAGCAAATTAAGGGAGAAGAGATGCAGGGGCTGGCAGCACTGTCGTCCTCCATTTTCTGTAATTAAAGGAGCTTTTTAGCTCGGTTGGAGTGATAACCGATGTAAAAAGAGATGATTTTTACGAGTAATTCCTATATCCGGGCTAAAATTCCAATTTTTGAAAAAATAAAAATTGGTCGCAACGACCAATCTAAGATGAGAGGAGATCTCCTACAACACAATATGTGACACTATGTGTTACACAAAATTATTTGGGGTATAAATCTATGTTAAAAAAAATTCCAAAAATTATTTTTAAGTTTTAAACAAATATATGTGTAGGTTTATATAAAAAATTTGATGAAAATCATGTTTGAATTTTTTTTAAAAATTATATTGTACAATATTTGATCTTTAATTTATATAAAAATTTAAACCATGATTTTTAACCAATTTTTTTTACAGACATATATTAATAGTTGTTTAAAACTTAAAAATAATTTTTGGAATTTTTTTAACATAGATTTATACCTTAAATAATTTTGTGTAACACATAGTGTCACATATTGTGTTGTAGGGGATCTCCTCTCTTTATGGTCGTTGCGACCACGTGTGATTTTAGCCCAGTAATTTCTACACCCGGGCTAAAAACTCTATTTTTTTTAAATAAAAAATGGTCACAACAACCAAACTAAATATGGTCGTTGCGACTGTGGTTGTGGTAACCAATTGAGTATATGGTCGGTGCCACCAATCATGCGCTAAACGGCAAATTCACCTTGCACTAAAGAGAATTCTTATATATAATCTACTGAACTAATTTTATTTATATCTATATTAGTTTTTAGTGAAAAAAATTATTTATATTTAGATTATGATTTTTTATTTGAATCTATTTGGATTATTTATAATATTGAATTAACGTATTTTCCGTGCGCCGGGCGAGACCTACACTAGTTGGCATGCCTTTTAATTATAACCTTTTGGTTATAACCTTTTGGATAAGGTCGAGCAAACCCGAAGAAAGAGGGATTTGAATGTTACTACAAAAATAGCCAAAAGAAAATAATGTAAAACAAAATAAAAGCTTTGTTTCCAAGAACTTTAGAAATAAAGATCTAATTCTTTCACTCAAATGGGATAAATAAATGCATCTTATGTGGCGCATTGTGGTTGATTTTAGGGAAAAAAATTAATAAAATAATATATTGTCATAGTTTATAGAAACTTATACAAGTTAGAATCTATCTATCTATATTTTAGTTAATCAACATAAATATAAATAAAAAAATATTTTAGTCATACTTACAAAAAACATAAATAGATAAATATGTAGTATTTGATAAATGTTATTTTATTTATATCTATATATTATTTTTTTGTGAAAATAATTATTTATATCAAAATTAGTTATTTAATAACTATTATTTTATTTATATCTATATTATTTCTTGAGGTCAAAATAAATTATTAAACTAACAAAATAAATATATACTACATATTTAATAAAGGAAAAAAGCTCTCTTCGGAGGGCTTGGAAAAACCCAAAGGGTGAAGAACACCAACGCCAACCTCCTTTTCGGAGGTTAAAAAACACCTCTTCGGAGGTTGAAAACCCCTCTTCGGAGGTTAAAAAAACACCTCTTCGTAGGCTGAGAATCCCTCCGAAGAGGTCGATGATTCACCTCGTCGGATGTAGGCCTCAGGCCAGCCCACTCTCTCCGCCTCCTACCTTCCTCCTTGGTTCAGGCGAACATTACCCCGGGGCTGTCGTTTCAAGCCCGGTCGTCCTCCTAGGCTCCAACCTACTGTTGGTGGCCCTCCTCGGTCCCCGGTAACCACCGTTTAATCATCTGACCTGGAGAACGAAATCTCCTTCTTCCGCTCCCTTCTAAATCGAACAAAACACTCAATCTATTTGGGGCTTTGATAGATCCATGTATGTGGAACTCGGTTCACTTACCGCTTTCATTCAATTCGAACAATTATGCCTCGAATTTCAGATCTAGGGTTTGGTTTTCCTTCTTCTGTTTTTCCGGCCCCAAACTCGCTTCCGGCTGGCATCTTTCTCCGCCCGCCTCCGGTTGGATCGCTCACTGCCGTCCTCCATGGCGGGGCCTCAGTGGGGTACTCGATCTCTGGTGCTCGCTCCGGTGTTTCCCCAAATCGGATCTCACATCTATTGCCGATTATCGTTCAATCTGGCTGTCCTTGTTGGCGATGGCTTCGTCTTGCTTCGGCGAGGTCAGCCCGGACTGGTTCAGTGTCGGCCTGGTGCGTTCCGACCACCTTTGGTCCGCCCGCCTGCTTCGTGTTGGCCTGATGCTAATACCGTTTGGCATGCAACTTTCTCTCTCACTAGCACGCTAAACATCTAAATTAAAAAATAAAATAGAAAGGAAAAGGAAAAATTATAAAAGGAAGAACGTTTTCTTTATATATTGTGCTCCTTGTTTCTTATTTTTACGGAGTTTCACGCTATGGTGCTCATTCCCCTCTCTGCTCCGGTTTCTCCTTGATTTGGGCTTGACTTGGGCCCCAAGGTTAACCCGGTTGTGGAGAACTCAGCCCGTTTGGTGTTAGTTTTGGACCCTTGCTTTGCCTTGGGCCCAAGGCTGGCCAATGGAATAAAGGTGTTAATAATAATACATTTTAAATATGTAAGTTTAATAAAAAAAACTATATGTAAATAAATCCCGTTCGGGTTAGTGTAATTCCCGCTGGGGTTTCTGGTGCATTTCGATTCAGGCGATGTGGGGCTTGCGTTTGGCATTACTGGGCTCTCTTTTCGAGTGATGAGGTTCTGGCAGTGGGAATCGGGACAGGCTGGGGTCGTGGCAGTGTGTATCGTGACGTCTCCTTTCTCCGGAAGACTGTTTCCTTGGAGGTTCGTCTTCACTGCCCACAGGTGTCTCCTGACGTGCCGCTGGCCTGCGGTGCTGCTTCTGGGTAGTGCTTGGCTTCGACCGTCGTCTATGTCCTCATCTCGTTTGGTCTGGTTGTTTTCAGTTTCGCTTTTGTAGAGTTTTTTGCTTGTATCTTGCACCATCTTTGTATTTTGTGTTTGTCTAGACGGTTTTCCGTTTGCCGACTTGTCGGCCTTCGTGGTTCAGGCTTGTCTGACCTCGAATTTTTACCTAATCGAAAAAAAATCAGCATTTCTTCCCTCAGCGCTCCCCCTCTCTCCTAATTACTCCATAAAGTTGAACCAAGCATAACATCTCTCTTTCGTTTTTGAAGAGGTTTTTTCAGCTGACAAGAACATCTGATAAAGCAACCCCCGCGACCACCCTCCCATGCCGTCGCCGATCACCTCCACCATTATGTTCCAACTTGTGCGTGTCCGGATCGAAATCACCATCTTTGTGCATGTCGAACTCAATCGCAAAGAGGTGATTCGCGGAGTTCCCCTTAGTGGATGAACTAGTGAGACCTGGGTACTGGCCGTCACTTACTATCGGCGGAGCGGAGGTGTTGGGGTCGATTGGGAAGGCCATGCCTTCTCCGATGCCTTGTAAAGAGCCGCCGATCTTCCCGATGTTGATGATGAATGTGGTGTTGAAGGAGGCGGTTTTAGTGGTGTTGGAGGAGAAATCTCCATCCCAGAGGGTGAATTTCTGGTTGAGGAAGATTCGGGCAGATTTGTGATTAAAATCGAAGCCCATTTAATTGTCTTGTGTCCGACGATATCTGAAGGGCGCTGTTATTAATGGTCGAGGTATTGCTTAAGATGAGGTTATGGGTGTCTGTTGATGGAATTAATTGGGGGCCAAAGCTATGTCTCTGTTTTCAGAGCTTCTGTTTGTTTTGTTTCTATGATTTGGCATCTGGCTTTTGTTCCCCTTCCATTGCCTTTTGGAGAGAAAGTGGGAATATATATCGAATTAAATATATAAGGTTTTTTCCCTTGCAAAGGTCTATATACGAGTAGGTTTTCGTTTTGTTGGTGATACATGTGGTGATATTTTTTTACAATTTTTTTGTGAGATCTTTTCATCAACATATTCAATCACTTCTAAAGTGTTATTAGTGGTTTCAGTACAACAAAAATAGTGAAAACACTGCTGTCACCAAAGGAAAATTCTAGGACAAGGGGAGAAAAAACCTCATAGAGCTAATGTTAAGCAAAAGAATATGTGGTGTTCAATATAAGTTATGACAAAGTTAAAATATAATTGTCACCATCATAAAAAAGTGCAACCACTCCCTATGATACATTAAGAGATAAATAGAAAAGTGTTATTAGTAGTATCCTCACCATAAAAACAGTTTAACCACCGCAGTCACCAAAGGAAAACTCCTAGGACTGTGTCACCACAAGTATACCAAGTGTTGTCACCAAAATTTTTTTTTTGTGACGCTGACAACTTTGTTTTTATATTTTTTTTTACGAGATCACCGTCACCAACAGTGTCACCATTCTTTTAGTGTCACCACAAGTGGTGACACATGTGGTGACAACTTTTTTTGACAGCTTTGTTTTACAATTTCTTTTACAAGATCACTGTCACCACCCCCTTATCAGCGTCACCACAAGTGTACCAAGTGTTGTCACCATCAGTGTACCAAGTGAAAGAATGGTCAAGTGTTATTAGTGATGTCAATAAGGTAAAAAATGTGTAATCACTACTATGACGAAAGGAAAATCCTAGGACAAGGGAAGTACAAACTCTAAAGGGGCTAATGGAAAGTAAAACCACTGTTGTCACCAAAGCAAAAACCTAGGACAAGGGAAAGTGTTATTAGTAGTGTCACCACACTAAAAAAACGTCACCACTGACGTCACTAAAAGGAAAAACCCTAGGACAAGAGAAAGTGTTATTCGTAGTGTCACCACAATTAAAAAAATAACTACTACTGTCACCAAAAGAAAAAACCATAGGACAATGGAAAGTGTCATTAGTAGTGTCACCACAATAAAAATTTAAAAATGCAACTATTGTTGTCACCACTATAAAAACAGGGTCATATCATAGACATTATCACCACTATAAAAATAGGTCATATCATAGACACTGTCACCAATAAAAACAGGACCATAGACATTGTAACCAAAGGAAAACCCTAGGACAAGGGAAGCACAAACCCTAAAGGGGCTAATGAGAAGCCAAAATACATGTGGTGGACACTTATCCTCCAATATATGAATGGGTAAGAGGGTCATAGAAGATGTAACCAAAATAAAAACAGGGTCAAAGACACTGTCAAAAATATAAAAACAGGGTCATAGACACTGTAACCAAAGGAAAACCCTACGATAAGGGAAGCAGAAACCCTATAAGGGCTAATGAGAATCCAAAATACATGTGGTGACAATTCTCCTCTAATATATGAATGGGTAAGAGGGTCATAGATGATGTAACCAAAATAAAAACGGGGTTATAGACATTGTCACCACTATAAAAACAAGGTCATAGGCACTGTCACCACTATAAAAACAGGGTCATATACGCTGTAACTAAAGGAAAACTGTAAGACAACGGAAGTACAGACCCTAAAAGGCTAAATCTAACCAAAAGAACATGTGTGTGTACGGTATGCATGGTTTAGGGTTTAGGATTTAGGATTTAAGGTTTAGGACCTTGGCCCTAAACCCTAATACAGTAAGTCGTTAAGAGATGAATGTTGTCACCAAAAGAAAAAAAAACTCTAGGACAAAGGAAGCACAAACCCTATAGAGGCTAATGCGAAGCCAAAATACATGTGATGACAATTCTCCTCTAATATATGAATGGGTAAGAGAGTCATAGAAGTTATAACCAAAATAAAAATAGGGTCATAGACATACACTGTCACTACTACAAAAACGGGGTCACAGACACTGTAACCAAAGGAAAACCTTAGACAAGGGAAGCACAAACCCTATAGGGGCTAACGAGAAGCCAAAATACATCTGGTGACAGCTCTCCTTTAATATATGAATGGGTAAGAGGGTCATAGACGTTGTAACCAAAATAAAAGACAGGGTCATATATACTATCACCACTACAAAAACAGGTTCATAGATATTGTGACCAAAGAAAACCCTAGGACAAGGGAAGCACAAGCAAAAGACTACTTCTATGTTGTTAGGAGGAGGCCTAACACTGAAGTGATAGGAGGTCTTTTCTTTACTCACTCGGAATCCATGCATTTGGTGAAACTATTTCCATACGTCATCATCATTAATAGTACGTACAAAACCAACCAGTACGTCTTCGTGTTCTTCTCATTGACTGTTGTTGTTACTATTGTTTTGCAAATTAAGCTAATATTTTTTATGCGTCCACCGATGACTATGTAGGTACAAAATTCCCTTGGTTGAGTTCATCGGCTTCACATGCACAGGGATGAACTTCAGCATCGTTTTTGCTTTTATTTGTGATGAGAGCGCGCCCTCTTACGCGTGGGCCCTCAAACAGCTCCGATACCTCTACAGAGATAAGACATCGGATGTTATCATCACTGATAGAGAGCTTGGTCTTATTAATTCGATTTACACGATCTAACCCAAGGTCAACCATATATTGTGTTGGGTCCACGTTATGCGGGGGTGCGAGCAAGCGGTCTTCCAATGAACGCACGATTTGGACGAAGCGCGAAAGTTCAAGAACGGTTGTAGAGCTTTGTTCGAGTCCAGATTCATCGAGTCGTACAACCGACGACGGTGGTGGATATATGCAAAATGGCACCAAATCCCGGGATTGATGGAGTACATTTCCTCCATGTGGCTAAATCATTACAGAGACTCCATTGTCAGAGCTTGGACGGGCATTGCCCTTCACTTCAGAACGAGGACCATGAACAGGTACTACTTCCGCCGCCCTCATCCACCTCCACTTTCACTCATATATACTGTTTCTACTAAGTTGGACAATTGAAATTTCCATTGAAGGGTCGATTCCACCCACTCAGTGCTGAAAAACGCGCTGCACTCCCCAATTGGAGACTTCGGATGCATGTTCACAATCGTCGACCTGTTGATGACGAATCAAATGTTAGAGGTCAAAGCGTCACTTAACAGGGACCATAACACGTGGTCTACTAGCATGCACAACGTTGACATTTTTTGTCGTGTCTGTGATAGAATCTCAAAGCAATTTTTTGACCTCCTTCATGCATTATACAAAAAGGTGCAAACCACTCCACTAGAGTCGGAGTGCAATGACCAATTTTAGAGAGTCGCGTACAGAATACCATGTACACACGACATATACCGTTGCATTCAAGATAACACACTTATCATGCCAAGCCAGATACACATGTTCTAGAAGCAGTTGGATTGGAATGGCGTTGAAGTGGACTCATGGTCAGATTTCGTCCCCATGACCGAGGCTCAGATCGCCATTAGCAACTTCCTCCAAAGATACCAACGCGGTGAAGTGCCCGAGGCAGAGCTAGCTAGAGTCGCAAATATGCTTGTTGATGGCGAATTCCCTTCCTCCACCAACCTAGTGCTACTCGAGCTCCCTGAGCTGACAAGAGGCAGACCTCGGGGATGAGGGTGTCATAACCCATGTCAAACTAACTCATCGGCATGGGAGAGAACGCAATCGGCAAAACAACTGCGCCAGGAGCAGGCCCAATCATCACGTCCACAGGGAAGAGTTGGCGGTCGTGGTCGCGGTCGTGGGTGAGACCCAAACGTCTCCGCATATGTGGTGTGCAATGACGAGGCAGCTTCCAATATGGCCGACGCGGATGCCCCTCCTACTCTACTAGTTGTGAAATCGCATTTCCCCTGGACAGACGATGCCACGGCCCATTTATGACAATCTTTATCTCCAGAGTGAAGAACGTCGGCGCGGACGATCGAGCATTTGCTGAGCTCCTCGGTATGCCAAAGGACCAATGGAAGGATGTTCGCCTCACCCTCGCCCAAGAGATGACGGAGCATTGACAAGTTTATTAGCACGAAGAACGACTAGACGACTACATATTCAACTGCACCTTCCTCGGCCCGACAGTTGAGCGCCGATGTTGGATGGAGTGTCTTATGATTAGATTTCGTATTCGCCACCAGATTTCAGGTGTCGTTGGTGGCAGTCACCAGAAACGATCCGATGCTTTTACTCCTTCTCACTGCACGCAACTCTACTACTCCCCCACAAAAGGCAAATTTGGCAGTTCGTCTTGTCAACAAAAGAACCCATTTGGTGGCTGTTAGCTCCAAATTACATTACACGTTTTTCTCCCTCATTGACAAGCACACATACTCACAACTACAATTTACTCTTTCCACAGGCATGGATGCGTGACGACTGCCCGCTCCTACCCATTTACCCTGAGTGGTACCAGTTCAGACAACCAAGCGTATTTGGATGGGATCAGCCCTTTACAAAACAAATCGACCTATACCGTCCGTATCGGCTTCGAGATGGAACCCCTCTTTTCTACTTGTGATTTTCTTATGTTTAACTCGTGATAATCTCTCATATGTCCGAAAACTATATTTCCAACACTTATTACAAAGAGTATATGTGCTTTTCCATGTTTCATTTGTGATGACACTGCGCTTTACTTCATTTTCCAACGTTTCCTTTTCTTTACAGTTGCATTGTGATTTATACTTTTTTGTTTTCGTCACGTTCTTACCTAATTCTAATTTCCTTACCCTTCTTTCTTATCATTATCCACCCTTCTACGACAAGTAGTACAGAGCTGGTTCGGTACATGTTGTAGATGTACGACAGATTCCCAAAGACGGTTGTTTGGCACATGCCCACTGGAGTTCGCCACCTCATGCGGACTACTTTTCCAAAGAAGGTTGTTTGGCACATCGTCCAACCAAGTCCGCAACTTGATGCAGACCTGCTTCCCCCAATTACGCTGTTTGGCACAGCGGCCGAAGTGTTCCGTAACCTCTTGCGGATTCAGTTTCGCAAGAGGTCGTGCAGATCAGCGGTGTATCAAGTAAAAAATACTGGTGTATTTATAAACCCCTTTATATTTGAGAAGCGTTTCCAAATTGTGATTGTGGGAAGTGTTTTGAATGAACGATTGCCACCATTCATTTGACAAAAATTCACTGTCCTAATATTTTAACAACTCGATGGTATGATCCAAGATATCAAATAATATTTATAAATCATTCACCGATTGATCCCTCTATTTTGATATGACTAGTCATATACTCATATGCATCCCTTAACTTTATGTATGTCCTCGCACCTAAATTTCAGCAAAACCCAATATCACTATCTTTAAATCAATCAGCATTCTCTTTAGCGCAGGGTGAATTTGCCGTCCCATTGCTGCCTATGTGACTCTCAGGATGAAGATATTCATCATCTTTTCATGCAATGCAGGATTACCAACGCAATAATTTCACACTATGAGTAAGAAGTAAGACAATCCTTCATAAACCGCGGAGGGAGACACATAACACTAGAAAACTGACTAGATATTAGACATAACAATCCTCACTTTGAGGATTTTTGCTTTATTTGGCAAACAATTTGGGAAACTAGAAATAATGTCATATTTAACAACAAAAAGGTGGAACCAATACATGCTTTAATTCAAAGAATTTCCCTTAATATTAAAAACTGGAAGCAGATAAATCAAGGAGAAGAAACCACTAAAAATGCAACAAAAGATTAAAAGCTATATGGAAGAAATCACAAATAGATATCGTGTTTGTTGATTCCACCGGTGTATGATGTGTGTGGGGAGTCATTAGATACTCGGAAGGTAAGGTTTTAGATATTTTTAAACAGGAGACTTGTCAAGGTACAGTTCTCCAAACTGAGGCTTCGACCATCTGTGTTGGAATGCAACTAGCAGTAGCTAGAGGATTTCGGAAAGTTATCATTGAAGGGGATAATCTAGAAGTAATAAAGGCAATCAAAGATAACGACAACATCAAGTAGGCGATTATGCACTACATTGAGAAGATTGATCTTCTGAAGAGCCATTTTGATTACATCGAGTTTAATAATTGTTATAGAGAGACAAATAAGGTAGCTGACTATATTGCTAAGTATAGAGATAATTCTAACTTGTCTATATTGTTATAAAGGAGAAGAAACCACCAAAAAATGCAACAAAAGATTAAAAGCTAAATGGAAGAAGCCACAAAGAGATATCTACAAAATTAATGTAGATGGCTTTGTTAATTCCACTGGTGTATGCCATGTGGGGGAGTCATCAGGGACTCGGAAGGTAAGGTTTTAGATATTTTTCAACAAGAGACTTGTCAAGGCACACTTCTCCAAATTGAGGCTTTGACCATCTGTGTTGGAATGCAACTAGCAGTAGCCAGATGGTTTCAAAAGTTATCATTGAAGGGGACAATCTAGAAGTAATGAAGGCAATCAAAGATAATGAAAACATCAAGTGGGAGATTATGCGCTACATTGAGAAGATTAGTCTTCTAAAGAGCTATTTTGATTACATCGAGTTTAATCATTGTTATAGAGAGACAAATAAGGTAACTGACTATATTGTTAAGTATAGAGATAATTGTAACTTGTCTACTCTCCCTTTTAATAGGGATTTTTGTAACATCATAGGATAATCAATGAGGTGATGTATGGTTGTTGTAAAGCTCTCTTAATGTTTGCCTACTGTACAAAAAAATGATTTCTTTTTTTTTCATACTCTATTTTAAAAAATGTAATAATAAACGGTTGAACCAAAAATCATGTCAATATTAAAAAGGCTAAACTAATTAAAATATCCCAACCTTTAAAGGGGTGTTAAAAATATATCCCTACCTTTCAAATGTAAAATAAATATCTCGATCTTTTTAAGGGATGGTAATATAATATCCCAAAATTTTCTCCCCACAAAAATGCTTACATGGCACATATGTGGCAAAAATAATGATCATATTCACAAGCGCGTACTTGGATCTTAATGCTCGAATTATACAAAGTATAGTCTAGATTGTGATGATAATTTTAAAAAAATAAAAGTCTCTTTTGTAACTAAAAAAATCATTCAATTTAATACGTTTTTATAGATTATAATTAAATTTAATCAAAACAAATTTAATAAAACAAGTCAATATTTAAAATATAATTTTCAATATCTTGATTGTGTAAAATATCATTCAAGTTTATTAGATTAAATTAGATTGGTTTTTAAGTTTATCTTAATTTTTTTTATTTTGGATTTAAGAAAAAAAATTACATTCTTTTATATATTTTTTAATAATAATAATTTACTTCTTATATATAAATGAACACCATTGAATAATCTAAATAATTAAATTTTCATTTCAATTTTGTAGTAACATAAAGTTTATAATTGACAAAATATTCTTCAGTTTTGATAAGTTAAATCACTAGCTAATCATTTACTAATTGAAAATATGTTATTTTGCTTTACATTTTTTTATTTGGCTTGTTATAAATATTGATTTAAAAAAAGATATAAAAATTGGTACAAATTAAATCTAAAACTATAAAAGTTTATTAAATAAACTTTTAAACTCATCTAATTTAATTTTATATGTTTTATTTGAATTGAAAATACATGAGTAATAAAATACAAAAAATAAGAATTTTATTGGAGAGAAATCATTAGGATATTATATTACAATCGTTTATAAAGGTCAGGATATTTATCATACATCTAAAAGATTGAGATATATTTTTAACACCCCTTAAATATTAGGTTATTTTAATTAGTTTCGCCTTAAAAAAGAAACATTTATGCTCTTGCATTTTCTCGGTTTTAAAAAAAGACAACGCATCAAGGGCTGTAAAACAATCTGAGAACGCGCCACAGATAGAAAGGGCAATATCGTCAATTCAAAAAGGCAGCTGTGTTGTTCCGCACGAAACGGAGGCGTGGTAAAGTTGTAATATCTACAAAATTTAAGGGCATTTAACCACAAGATCTTCTAGGGTGATTGCGGAACCCTACCCCAACGATCTCCTATATAAACTCCTCCTCCTCTTACCTGATTCCAGAAACCAGCACCTCCGATTTCCTGAAAGAAACCCCTGATTCCTGGAAATTTCCCATTCATTTGGATCTCGTTTCTTCTAGGGTTTTCTTGTTGTGTGGTTTCCATTCACCGCTTAACACCTTGGTTTCTGGTTCACAACCGGTCGCGGATCGCAGTAAAGTCGTTCTCCCTTGGATAGGTTCCATATATGTAAGTTTTCACCTCCCTCTCCTGGTGTCTTTTGTTTTCGGCGTTTTTAGATCTAGTTTAGTTTATCGTCTTCCGAGTTTTGTAATTGCGGTTTTTGTTTGTGAATGTACTTTTGTTATTATTTTTATCTGTTGTTCTTGCTTGGTTGTTTTTGTTGTCGTCGGAGACGGTTGATGGAAGAAGGGGATTAGGAAGAACGGATATGATTTCTTGTGTATAAACATGAGAATTTAGGTCCGATTGACTGGTTCTTTGTGTAATCTAGTTTGATTTCTCGCGTCTGCAGTTGGAAAAATTGGATTTTGACATGTTTTAGGAACTCAAGTTGTTTATTTCGTGTTTCTTGGAAAATATTAATGTTATTGTTTTAGGGTTGATTTTGTGGATTTAGATGTTGATTGTAGCTTTGTAGAAGTAGTTTTGGCCCAATTGTTTGTGGGAGGTTGCATAAGTTTAAGTTTGAGGGGAAATTGGGGATTGCTGATAACACAATAATTGTTCCATTATTTCTTTATATATAGATTGGTGGAGGGTTCTTTTTGCATTGCACTTTTTCCCACCTGCCTTTTCTTTTTCATCATCTCATTAATCATTATCATTCATTTGTATTTTATAATTTTAACTCAATGATTATGTAGGTGCAACAATTTTAGTTTGGCCTTGAGGCATTTTTTGCTTGCACTAAAATGTTCTGCCTGCTGCCTTTTATAGTTCTGTGAACTGGTTAATTGAATGAATGATAGCTGATATTTGTTGGTGTTGTTGATTCCTTGCAGTTTCAGATTGAATGTTCTGATGGAGTCTAAAGGTGGTAAAAAGCAGTCTAGTAGTAGTAAATCCTTATGTTACGAAGCTCCCCTCGGTTACAGCATTGAGGACATTCGACCAAACGGAGACATTAAGAAGTTCAGATCTGCTGCTTACTCCAACGTAAGATCACTTTCCATTGTTTGTCCCTTCAAGTTTGTACCCTTTGATTGCTTTGCTCATGTCTTCCTTCTTTTCTTGCCTTTGCAGTGCGTCCGCAAGCCATCCTGATACGCCCGACTTAGCTAACTTCTTTACCACCGTTAAGCGGTGGTGCCCTTTATTTTAGATTTCCCTTTTCAATTTCCCTTGCAGTTTTTCAATTCAGCCTTCTTCCTCCCTCCTCTCCCTGTGCTCTCCCTCTTTGCGATTGAAGTTGTTGGTCACTCTACGGAAAACTTAAGCCCTGATGGCGTCTGCAATTGGTTTCGAAGGGTATGAAAAGAGGCTGGAGATCAATTTCTTCGAGCCTGGTTTATTTGTTGATCCTCAAGGCAAGGGCCTCCGTGCGCTCGCCAAAGCCGAACTTGACGAGATTCTTGGCCCTGCTGAATGCACCATTGTTGACTCACTTCCAAATGCTGACCTTGATTCCTACGTGCTGTCTGAGTCTAGCCTCTTTGTCTACCCTTACAAGATCATCATCAAAACATGCGGGACTACAAAGCTGCTCCTGGCGATCCCACCCATCCTCAAGCTGGCATCCAGCCTCTCCCTCAAGGTCAAATATGTCCGGTACACTCGTGGAAGTTTCATCTTCCCCGGAGCACAATCGTTTCCTCACCGGAGCTTCTCTGAAGAAGTGGTGGTCCTTGATGGTCATTTTGCAAAGCTTGGCCTTACCGGCGAGGCCTATGTATTGGGAGGTTCCGGTAAACCTCAGAAATGGCATGTTTACTCTGCATCGGCACAGCCAGCCTACAAGTGCTACGAAGACCCCGTGTTCACTGTTGAAATGTGCATGACTGGCTTGGACAGAGCAAAGGCAGGCGTCTTCTACAAAACTGAAATTAGCTCAGCTGCCTCAATGACCAACGACTCAGGCATCCGAAAGATCCTACCGAACTCCAAGATATGTGACTTTGAGTTTGAGCCCTGTGGTTACTCTATGAACTCTGTTGAAGGACCAGCAATCTCCACCATCCACATCACCCCAGAAGACGGGTTCAGCTATGCTAGCTTTGAAGCTGTTGGCTATGATCTCCGTTCTGTCAATCTCAACCAGCTAGTTGAAAGGGTCCTTGCGTGTTTCGAGCCAAAAGAGTTCTCTGTTGCCGTGCATGCTGATGTTGCAACCAAGTTCCTGGAGCTCAACTGCTCCCTTGGGGTCAATGGCTACGTTTGCGAAGAGGGGAGTGTTAAGGAGCTCGATCTGGGAGGCTCCATTGTCTATCAGAAGTTCAGCAAGTCTGCTGTTGCTGACATTGGTCCTCGGTTTTCGACTCTGAAATGTTACAGGAAAGAGGAGGAAGAAGAAGAGTATTAGTATAGTACTCTTAGTATTATCGCTCTCTTATCAATATACGGGAGTATCGTTTCGTTTAAGCAAATAAGTTTGCCAGGTGATGAGCCTGGTGAATGGTGGGGTTTCTATGTTTGTTTCTGTTTGTGTCTTGATTGGAGATTTGAGTGCTCCTTGAACTCTTGCCCGTTACTACTAGTAGTATGTAATGGATGATTATGTTCTTATTATGATTGCTGAGTTTAAAAGCTATATTGATGTTAACACGAAGATGAAGTTGGAGTGTTGGACGTTTAGATTTCATTGGGTCATGATTGATTAGCACAGGTAAAAGTTGATTGGTTGAAAGCAATTCCTAAATTCAGCCGATTATCCCTCAAATATAGTTCTAATAAGTAATACTTTCCCACCGTTCGGCAAATCTTATCATTTTAGCTTCTTTCACAAGTTTTAAGACAATTAACAAATGTACTAATTTATCCTCAATTATTACCCTTCTTTTTTACTTTATCGAAAACTACAACTAACAAACCATCAATCATATCAAGGACATTTTTGTAAAGTGAAGGACAAAATACCTATAATAATAAGTTTTTTTGAACAAATATAACACCTTAAAATGACAAGTTTTGCCGAACAGTAACAGTCAAAGGTCTGCCCAACTTGGAAGTGTGCATTGCCGACCTGTAAAGGTGTGTTGTTTGTAAAAGGAAATGGGCACTGTACAGTTTTTGTCATAAAGTGGCTGCTGCAGTTTAGTGGTGAGAAATCCACTTGGGGACGGCGAGGGGGTCCCGCCCTGGGCTCCTAGCAGTTCCACAAAAACCTTCTTTTGAATTTTGATTCCCTTCTTTTCATTTTCAACCACATACAATTTTTTCCTTTTTTTTTCCTTTTAATTAAAGACCAGCGCTATGAACCACAAGTTATATCTATAAACCGAATATAGAGCATATTTATAAGGGCAAATTTTAAAAAATAACATGTATTTAGGGTGGTTGCGTTCGGTGGCACAAATTTTCAAAAATTCTATAATAATCACCAACTTTGAAGGGTGATTGTGGTTAGTAGCACATCCATTTTATTTTTAAAGTGCACCCCTTATTAACATTTTGTTTAAAAAAAAAATCACATTTTTCCATTGTTTTTCTAAACCCACTCACAAATTTCTTCTTCTTTTTTTTAAAAAAAATTCATGTTTATAAACTCAATTTCAATTTTTCAAAAAAATCATTTTTTTTAAAATATAATTGTGATATTAATTGGTATCTTTTTAAGACACTCATTTTTCATTTTAAAGACATTGCTTATTATTTAATTTTTTTGAAAAAAACTGAGTTTATGGAGAAAACAAATTAGTTTTTTTTAACCGAATGTAAATAATGAGTGTATTCTTTTAAGAAAAAAGGGAAAAAGTAGTGTTTTATAAAATAAATTATATTTTTTAAAATTAAACATGAAAATGGATTATTTTTAAAACTGAAATATAGGCATTTTTTTAAAAATTGAAAATTGGATGATTTTTTATCTACAAAGAATGTTAATAAGATGTGATATTAAAAAAAAAACAATACATGTGCCAATTATTGCAACCAGAATCAAAGTTGGTGATTATTTTTAAAATTTAAAAGTTTATGCCATTAAACACAACTACCCCTAAAGTTCATGCTATTTTTCACAATTTGCCCTATTTATAATAAGCCTTAAAGACCTTGATAGTATTACATATGGAAATACAAGAATGTATGAAAATACAAGATCCGAAAAACCACATGTTTTGAGCTGAAGCCACAACTTTGAAAGCTCAAATCCGAAAAGGTCTACAACTTATTATTCAACATCGAAATAAATTGAAACAACTTTTAGTATCCATTCACTTAAAAGTATTTGAAAATTCCATTGAAAAGTTAAAATGATCATTTCTAATTCTCTGATAGACCCCAGTCACTTTTAGATAATCCATATTTGTCATGTGTTAAGGAAAGCTGACAGTTTATTAAATAGATTGACTTTTTTAAGTCATAGAGCCACTATCATTAACCTTGCCACATATTTAAAACTATGGGTGTTTATGGAGTCTATTTTAACAGTTTAAAAAAGTTTAAAATGAGAGATTTTTTTTAACAATGTATGAGGGCTAATTATTTGGAATTTATAGTTGAAATTTGAAGTTAAAAAAAAGCTATTTTTGTAGCTTTTCACTAGTTTAGTTTGTTTATTTGATTTACCATTACTATAGTACTCCTAATAACAACCAAATAAACTCCATTTTTTACAAATAAACTCTTTTTTCCCCATTCGAAGTTATATTATTTCATAATCTTTCAACCTTTATTTTACACAATATTTCTATTTCAATTGTTTTTAAATTTCACTTTTTCAACTCCGTCCCATACAAACCCTATATGTTCTCATCCGAAAGAATACTTTAGAATGGCTACTGGTCGTGCATAATTCATTCTAATTATTTTTTCGTTTTTTTTAAATTGTCGAAAATTCTTGTTGAACCAAATAACATTTTGGTTAGAATTGTAAACAAAAGTACCAAGGAAATAAACAACTTTTTAGTACAAAAGTAAGGCTAATATTTTTTAGATTTATATAAAAAAATCGCACAACTAAGAATCCTAGATTTCCAAATCATAATTAGCCATAGATTCGAGCAAGCAAAGCAAAGAAAATGAAGAGAAACAAGCGAAGCAAAGAAAGAGAAGAGAAGAGAAGAATGAGAGCGTACCTGTTGTAGAGATAGCGAAGAGTGTTGTCTGTCAAAGATTGAAGTTGGAGATGGGATCTGGCCAGCGAAGAGGTTAGGTTCCTGGCTTCCTGAAAACCAAAGGCCACACACCGGAGACACGACGACGAGAATGAAAAGGGTTTCGCCGCTGTGGAGGAAAGAGCCGAGAGATGGTAACGAGAGAGAAGAAGCGGGATTTCGCCGGAGAGCCTACATCCCCACCTGAGCCACCCTCGAGTTCAAAAGCCGACAAGTTCGGAGGAGGAAGGGATTGGGGGTGAACAGGGAGGAGTTGGAGGAGGAAGCGGAATTTCGCTGTCGCGGGAGGCAGAGTCGGGTTTGGAAGAGGGAATGAAATGGGTGTTCTAAGTATATTGGGGAGTGTTTCTTTTTTCTTAAAAAATTTCTAAGTGTTGAATTATTTCGTGTGTATTTCATATGGGTGGGATTTGTCCCACGCTTATTTTTTTTCCAAAAACTTTTTTTTAACATCGGTCAAAAAATAGTGTGGTGTCTGTTTTATTTTTAACATCACAAATTTATCAACCGATGTCAAAAAACCGTTTTACATGGCAGGTTTTTCTGACCGATGTTAATGAACCGATGTTAAATAACAGAATTCTAGTAGTGAATAAATCTCTTGTTTATTAAATGATTGTGGCGTTTTAGTTTCCAAAAGTACAACCATTTATACCCCCTTCCCCATGAGTGTCAAATCATCTCTTTTCAAAACCCTCTCTCCACTCTCTGATTTCAAATTCTCCTGTTTCAAGAAATCCCTTTCTCTCCCAAATCTCTATTTTCATGGCTCCTAAACGATCTAGCATTGCCTCTCCTGGATCTTCCTCAAAGTGAGTTAAGATGTCTGCTTCAAAGGGGAAACAGCCTCTCAATGCTGAAGAGCTTAGTTCAGAGGACTTTGGTTCACCATCTCCGGTTCCCTTCTCCTCCAAGCCAAAGAGGACTCCTCAAGCTAAATCGACTCCGGTGCCCTCGTCTCAGGTAAACCCCGACCTCCTTGACTTTTGGTTTGCCTCCGCTCAAATTGTTGAGTCTTGGTCTCAAGGCTATGGCAATCACCACCTGAGCTTCTGTGATGTTGTCGACATCTCTCTGCTTGACTATATGCCCCTTCCCTGCATTACCCTTATGAAATCGTCTTGTCTCGGGTCTATCTTAAACCCTGGCACTATTGCCTTTCCTCGCCTCACTCGGCTTTTTTATGCCAATTTGTCCGTTCATCGTGTCAAGGGTGAACTAAACCTAATCATAAAGGTCAAGAACATCAAAATCCGTCTCACTGCTGCACTCCTTGCTTTTATTCTTGATCTACCCAGTAATATCCCCACTGATGAACTCCCTGACAGGATTAATTGTATCAATCGTGCAAGAGAGGAATTCTATCTGAACCCCGAATATGTATCCCTGACCAAGCCAACCCACACTGCTTTCAAACTCCAACCCAAATTGATCTTCACAATTCTCGCTAGATGCATCTTTCCCAGTATCTATTCCCGAGAACTTATCACTAAAAATCTTTTAGAGTTACTTTATCTGGTGTTGAATGGATATGCGCCAAATCTGCCTGACCTTGTCCTTCATTACATGATCCATGCCACTACCTCCTCTCGACCCATGCCTTTTTCATTATGCTAACCTCCTTCCCAAAATCTTTGATTTCTTCGATGTTGACACATCAAATGAGGTGCAGCAATCTTACAGTGGCATTGTCAATGAGGCATGTCTGGATCGCCTGGGGATCACCATGAATTTGAGGGGGCAATGGATCCTCAAGCATGAAGAAAAGGGGAAATCGATTGCAGAACCTCCTATGAAAGAAGATCGGCTTGCTTCTCTCGAGTCTGATATCCATGATCCTCGGGTCGATATGAGCAAAATATGGACTGACATTGTGTCCAGACAAGACAACACTCATCAACTGCTGTCGGTTATTGATTGCAAGCTGAATCAAATGCTGCTCTTGAACGCCCTGACTTTCACTCCTACAGGCTCGATTATGCAATTGGACAAGGAGGCTGCAGATCATGTTCGAGAGAAGACAGGGAATATTGTGCTCAATTGCGAGAAATTGGTAAAGAACAAGCCCATCTTGCGCCCCACTCACACATAGCCCACCATTCTAACGGTTGAGGAATATGGAGTGGTGAAGTAATATCGAGATGTGGAGTGTCAGAGGAAGCTTGCCCAGATGATGAAGGACAAGATCACTCAGGAGTCCATGAAGAGGTGGCAAGAAAAGGCTAAGGACAGTGTTTGTCGCAAGTATATTGATCAAGACAAGCAGTACCCAACCTTTGGGGAATAGCATGATGAGGACACTGTCACAGAGAAGTTCCTGGAGAAGACCTTTGCCAAGAGGAGGAAGAAGAAGACTGTTGTTGGCTCCTCCTCCTCAAGACCTTGAGCTTCACCCCGTTTTTTCTATGCTTTTCTAAAACTTCTTCTTTCATGAAAAAATTTTGCCTGCTGTGAAAATTTTACTTTTACTGTGAACGCTTTTTATACTCTGGTGGCTTTTCTCCTTTTCTTTTATTGGAAGACAAAAAGGGGAGAATATTTTAGGGTCTATGGTTTTGAACAGATATGTTTCAAATCTTCGGAAAAAAGCTAAAATCCGTTTATTCCATTAATTAACAAATGTCTAGTAATTATTACTAAAATTTTAAAAAATTACACAAATGAAACATAAATCCATCATCCATCATCCTTCCGTGTAAAAAAATTGGGCAAACGAGGACTGGTCCGCCCTACTCGTCCCACTCGCCTGCAATAATGAGCATGTATGGACAATAGGTGAAGCCCAGACGGATCGCTAATCCCATCCCAACGATTGGGAACATAGAGGTACCCGTTGAAGGCCGCTAAACCTGCAACGGGTACCCACTATTTTTTTTATTAAAATAAATACATAATAATTAAATAATTAATTATATATACTTACCCAAATAAAAAAATAAGGACAAAAAAAATAAAATTAATTCTAACTCTCAATCTCCTGCTATTTTTCCAGAAAAAATGCTTCAATAACATCACGAGCTGCTTAGAATTGATAGTCCCATTTGCTTTACTAAAAAAATAATTACGATGGCCCCAAGAAAGAGCACTTAGACCAAGTTGAACAGCGTCTCTAAAAAAATCTTTAAAATAGAGGAAAAATATCAAAATTTTACACTTCAACTCTAACAGCTTCTCTATTTTACAATTTTTTGCATTTATTACATACTCCATATATTATCTATTTCAAACAATTTCAATTTTATCTATCCTTAAACTTTATGCAAATTGTTAAATAATTTCATACAACTAGGTGAACATGAATTTCAAGTTAAAATTTTCAAAAACGTAAATAAGTTTAATTGAAATATGAAGGTTAACATTTAAACTTAATATAGCTTAAAATGTAAACTAGTATGTATAAGTTTGACATTTACGTATAACATGAGTTTTAACATAACTTAACATGTTTAAATTAAATATCGAGTTAATTCTAGCAAAACATTCAATTTAATTTAATTATAAAAAATACTCCTAACTTAATTTTTGTATAAATATAACAAACTTATCCAATTGTTGATCAATTACAATGAATTTGAATTGGTATTGAGTAGAATTAAATTTTAGAGTTTTTGCCATCTTCCTCTAAATTTAGAGAAATATTTTCTCTCTCTCTTAAGGTTTTTCTATTTTAGAGATGAATATAGAGGAGTTGTTGGATGTAAAAGACTCATATTTTCTCTAAAAATTTGAACTTTCTCTATTTTACAAGAGTTGTTGGGGTTGCTCTTACACTTATGGTGGACCCTACAGTGGACTAATAAATTACTTCGAGCATAATTTTAGTTTTAAAAATTTGTTTATTTTTATACGATTATTCGTCTGTTTGCTCATGATTATTTATCTATTTTCACATGATTATCATCTATAATTATGTAATTATTCGTATATATAAAGAATGCAAAAAAATGTAAATTTATTTCTAGCGAATAATCCTCTAATACCACCAAATAATTTCATTTCAATGAATCACCTCATAATATCAACGAATAATCAGTTGTTACCTTTAATCTTCTTCGTTGATCTTCTTAATTCAATGACCCGGATTTTTTTTAACAAGATACATAATAAAGATTGTGTACCTATAATCTATTGTCTATTGATGTGCGCGCCAATTGCCATATTTTCTATGCACATTTATGTCCATTTTTTCATTATTTGCATGCATATTGGTTGAGAAATCATAATATTAGTGTAGTTTATGCTTATTTGTCAAATATAGAGGTCTACACGAGTTTTTATGTGATTTCGCATAAATCGAAACGAAAATGGACGACTTTGGACAAAAGAAGAAGAGCGGAAAAAGGACTCGAAGTCTACTGATGAGTCGAAATCGACCTATAGACTCGACATCGAGTGAAACAGAGCACCAGAAATCGAGCAGAGTAGAAACAGAGCATGTCGACATGTGAAGGTCGATATCGATATCCAAAGGTTGATATCGAGTAGCCGAGATCGAGAAAATAGATAGAAGTCGAGTGCCAATCCGAGGTCGAGTAGGACTGCTCGAGATAAAGAAGAAAAGAGGTCGATATCGATGTTCCAGGTCGATATCGATGTTTGCTGCAGACAAGATCCGACGCTGTTTTTGATATAATTTTATCCGAAGCGTTCAAGTTTATCCTAAAGTCGAGATCTTCTATCATTAAACACCAGACTTATCAGTTTTTGATATTTACCTAGAGAGTTTTAGTCTTTACTTTATTTAAGTTTTATCTTAGAAAATAAAGATAGGTTTTCGAATCCGTGGATAGCGAGGTTTGAGATCTATAATTAGAGGCCATTAGGGCTGAGTTAGGGTCATCCAAGAAGTTCAGTTTTTAGTTATACATCGCAGAGAATAGTTAGAGAGAGAGAGAGAGAGAGAGAGAGGCCGAGTGGGGTGGTGAAGCGAGAGCGGAGTGGCTTTGTTCGGTGTACTTTCTTTCTTTGCAATTTTAATCAAAGTAGTTTCTTTTCCATGATGATGATGAGTTCAATGATGAAGCGCGAGTAGTCAACCCACTTCTAGGGTCGGGGTGAGCCCGACGATAGCAATGTAAGTTTGTGCATCAAAGGTATGATTTTTATGCGATTCAGTCTTCTATCCTATGCATGATCCCTTGCGAGAGTTAAGGAGATTCATTATTTGCATTATTGAAGCGAAAGCCAATCATATTGTGAATTTGGATTTGTCATGAAATTGGATAGTAACTCTTAGGTTTTATGTGAGAGCCTCTAATTACCTAATAGTTGGTAACGAAAGATATTTGACGGAAAGACATTAAATTTCATAAATTTAGCATCATACTTGCATGATTATCGTTATGGCATGAATCCCCGACCTTGGAAGCTTTTAGTTTATTGAATTTACATACAAAATTTGTGTTTTTTTTTTTGTCCATCTTTCCATCACCATTCTACGTTCTTCGGACATCTTTTTCGACAACATTTGCATAAATTACAGTTACTATTGTTGACATCGAAATCGACTAACAAGGTTGATATCGAGTGCTAACATCGATATCGAGTACCATCTCGACGTCGACTGCTTGCTTTTGTCTTCTGCAGGAAACTGCTGGAAATCGACTAGAACTGAGGTCGATATCGACCAGACACCTCGATATCAAGTGGTCTTCTGGAGTCGAAACTTGATTGTGATTGCAAGCTTAGGAAGCGCTGACATACCTCCTCGTAGATTCGATCCTGAATTACCCCACCACTACATCGGGAGGGATTCTTGTATTTTATTTGCTTTGATAAGGGAGTTAGCTTAATTTATTATATTTGAATATTTTATTTTAAGCGGATAACCCCTCCCCTACGAACAAATTGGCGCCGTTGCCGGGGAGGCAATCAATCGCGCCCTAAGCTTTTCTCACGATCTTCTTTTAGTGCTTATTTTACAAGTGTATGCGATGCTCTGATCGTGAACCTATCCTGGAAAGTATTGATGAGCCTGAACGTTTCTTCCATCTTCATAGAATCATGGCGGATATCGAGACACAGGCTCAGACCATTGAGCGGTTGAGGAAGGAAATTGAGGATCACAACGCTACAATCACTGGTGAAAGGGTCGCCGCTACTGCAGAGTGAGCCCGCACTGATAGAGAGGAGGATGCGCGTAGACAAGCCCATGAGAGACTCAATCAATATCCACAAACGGCGATGCAATACATGCATCCGCCGCTACAAGTTCTTGAATCCGCTATTTTAATTCCTCCATCTAACTATGAGATTAAAATAAACTTCCTATCTGAGATTAAAAGAAATACTTTTGAAGGAAGACCCAATGAATGCCCCTTGCAACATATTTCTACATTCATGGATTTATGTGAAACTATTGCTGATGGTGTGAATTTAGAGTATGTGAGACTAAAGTCCTTTCGATGGTCTTTGGGAGGGAAGGCATTGCAATGGCTAGAGAGTTTGGCTCCAAGCTCGCTGAGGACATGGGCAGAGGTGAAGGATGCGTTCCTAAACAAGTTATTTCCTTCATCTAAAATGGCAATACTGCAGCAAAGGATCACGACTTTCAAACAAAAGCCCGGTGAGACATTGGCACATGCGTGGGAGCACTTTAAGGACTTGCTGAGATCATGCCCTACGCATGGGCAATTACCATATGACATCCAGGAGATCTTCTACAACTCCCTTGATGGGCCGAATAAGGAGAGAATCAACTCTTACACCTCCTAACGGTACATTGAGCTCATACCAACGAAGGCTTGGGAGACAATTGAGAGGCTAGTCAAGTTTGACAATACTTATGGCACTGTTGCGGCCTATGACTCAAGGCCTGCCCCATCTATGCCACTTTATGAGCCTCCAAAGGAGATTGATCCTGATGTGCGGAAACAATTCCACAACGATCAAACACGCTGCCTTCAAAAGAAAGTTAGGTTCCTCACAAACAATCAACCTTCTCAGAAATGTGGCTCAACAAGGCATAACACTAGTGCTTGTCCACATCTTGAGCAAGTATCTATGGCGAAGCAACATGAGGAAGCCAAGTGGACGAGAGGCCCCTATTGAGGGGGCAATCAGCAGTATTGCGGAGATCAAAGGTTCTATCAACCACAACATCAACAAAGGGATCCCCCACCATATAGAGCACCAGGGCACCCTGAGCGTGAACCAAGGAAGGATGACCTGCATGGCTGCAAATTATTCTTGATGAGATGCGGAGGAACCACGTTGAGTTCAAATAAGCCAACAACTCCGTTCATACTCAGCTGCAGGGCATCAATTCTAGGCTCGTGGAGATAGACGTTTGGAAGCGGAACATGGAGACCCAAATGGGTCAATTGGCTGAGCAAATACCCAAACCATCAGGATCGCTGCCTGGATCAACTGTGCCCAATCAAAAGGGAAAAACTACTGGACACATAGCGGCCATAAACTTAAGGAGTGGGCGTAAATTGCAAACGCTCGAGCAAAAAACGAAGGAGAAAGGCCCAGAACAGACGTCGGTATCGACACCCCCAGTCGATATCGACCAAGGTGATGTCGATATCGAGCCCACTCAACTCGATGTCAACATTGATGCTGAATCACCATAGAAATCGAATCCTCCAGTCGATATCGACCCCCATCTAGTCGATGTCGACTCAACTCCAGCCATAGGGAAGAAGAAGGTATTGCCATTCCCATCAAAGAAAATTGTTAAGGACCCGGCGAAAAAGAAGTTTCAGCGATTCGTGAAGATGCTTCAAGGACTTAATGTCTCAATTCCATTCACCGAAGCACTTCATGAGATGTCATCATATGTGAGGTTCCTTAAGGACATACTAGGTACGAAGCGCTCGCTTGCTGAGATCGCAGAGGAGTGCAACAGATTGGATCTACCAGAGAAGCGGGCGGACCCAGGTAAGTTTTCTATCGCTATAGGCTTAGGTCAATATCACTTTAATGCTTTAGTTGATTTGGGCACTAGTGTTAGCATGATGCCACTAACCATATGGCACAAGATAAAGATAGATCCCCTGGAGCCTGTAGATGCGAAGTTATACATGGCAAACAATACAATAGTGATTATAACAGGGATGGTAGATGACGTGCTGTTCGCTCGGGGAAGGTTGCGGGGTGTTGTATGTAAAATAGGAGAATAAAATAAAGCACAACTAGACTATCTCCCTGTCCCAAACAAATAATACAAGAATCCCCTCCCTTGTAGTAGTAGGGTAATTCAGGATCGAATCCACGAGGAGGTAGGTCAGCGCTTCCTTTGTTGTACTCAAGATCAAGGCTTTCGACCTTAGCAGACACTCGATATCGAGTATACTGGTCGATATCGACCTCAGTTCTGGTCGATTTCCTAGCGCAGTTCCTGCAGAAAACAAAACAGCAAGTCGACGTCGAGCAGAGACCTCGATATCGATGTTAGACCTCGATATCGACCCTTAAGGTCGATTTCGATGCTTGTCACAGAAACTGTTTTTGTAACCAATTTGTCGGAAAATGATCTGAAGAAAATAGAATGGAGAGGGAAGAAACAAAACTAAGACTTTTATGAAGAATTTAATTAATTAAAAGGCTTCCAAAGTCGGGGTTTTATGCCACAACGATAACAATGCAAGTTTCATGCTAAAGATATGAACTTTAATGTCTTTCCGTCAAATAACTTTCGTTATCAACACTTAGGTGATTAGAGGTTGTCGCATAATTCCTAAGAGTTACTATCCAATTTATGAGTAATTCAAGTTCGCAATATGAGTGGCTTTCGCTTCAATAATGCAAATAATGAATCTTCCTAACTTTCGCAAAGGATCATGCATGGGGTAGAAGACGGAATCGCATAAAAGTCATACCTTTGATGCACTTACCTCACATTTGCTATCGTCGGGCTCACCCCGACTCTAGAAGTGGGTTGACTACTCGTTCCTCATCATGCACATCATCATCATTGTTATTGAAAGAAAGCTACTTTGAATTAAAACTCCGAAAGAAAGTACAACCGAACAAGCCACTCCGCTTTCGCTTTACAACTCCACTCGGCCTCCTCTCTCTCTATTCTCTATTGCAACTGAATTGTCTCTCTAAAAAACTGGATTCGGAATACCTAAACTCAGCCCTATTGGCTTCTATTTGTAGATGTCGATAAGGACTCGAAACCTTATCTTTATTCTCTATGATAAATCAAAACAAAGTAAAAACTAAAATTTCATGGTGAAATCAGCCTCCTCATGATAGATCTGATGTTGATGATAGGAAATCTCGACCTTTGGATAGATATTGCAAGCATTGGATATAATTCTATCGAAATCGAAGTCGAATTCCTCTGCTGGCATGGTCGATATCGACCCTTGGACCTCGATATCGACCCCTGCAAAATCTTATCTCGAGCTTCTCCTTCTCCTACTCGACTTCTATCAACTTGGTCGATCTGGCAGCATCGATATCGACCCCCAGACGTCGATATTGACCTCTTCTGTGTCGACATGCTCTGTTTCCTTTTCTGCTCGATTCCTATGTCTCTGATGTACTCGATGTCGAGGTCTTCAGTCGATTTCGACCTCTTCAGAAGACTTCGAGTTCTTTTTCCGCTCTTCTGAATTCATCCATTTTCATCCTGTTTTCTGCGAAATCACATGGAAACTCGTGCAAACCCATATATTTGATATTTAAGCATAAACTACATCATTCCCATGTTTTCCCATTAATGTGCATGCAAAAGACAATAAAATGAATTCATATGTGCATAGAAAATATGGTAATTTGCGCGCACATCACGTGCCGGTACAAGTAGGTAAGTTCTTTGTCCCTGTTGATTTCTTAGTTGTTGATATGGCAGAGGACCCTGCTTGTCCTATTACTTTAGGTAGGCCGTTCTTAGCAACCGTTGATGCCAAGATAAGTGTGAAGAAGGGATTGCTCTCATTCACCATCAGTGACGAAGTGATAGAGTATGCCTTCAACAAGACGGTAAGGAATAATGAAGGGTCAATAGAGATAAAATCAATTAAAGGTGTCTACATCACATGTGGGGAAGCAAAGGTAAGGAATATGACATCTGAGGAGCTTGAACAGAGGGCCATAGAAGCCCAAGTGGAGGAAGTCGTGGCAATCTTGAACGAAGGAGCCAAAAAGCCACTCGAAATCGACCCAGGTAAGTCGATATCGACTAACATAGTTCAAGATTTTGTGCCAGGTTATAAGTATGGGGTCGACGGAGGAGAAGGAACATCGAAATCGAGCACAGAGGTCGATATCGACCATAACCCTGAGCCGAAATCGACTGCCCCAGAAGCTGAGAAAGAAGGAGGGACCTCGATATCGAGGTTAGAAGGTCGAAATCGACCTGACCATATCGAGCAGAACAACTCCAAATCGACAGGACCTCCAGGAGCACAACAGAGCTTGATATCAAGTACTACTGATCGATATCGACCTGACCCATTGACAGAAGAGAAGGTAAGCCAAGGTACGGATTCCTCTTTCTCGATTTCAATTAAGGATTTATCATTATTTGGAAGAGGTTTGCCTTGGTATGTGCGCTTGTGCAGGGTATCCAATGATGATTCGAGCCATTATGAAGTAGGAGATAAGGTGTATGTCTCCAAATCAAAAGAGCATTGGTTCCCTAGTAGATTCAAAGACAAGAGGATGGGACCATTCACGGTGAATCAAATTCATCCAGGCAGAATGCAGCTGAGAGATAAGAGAGTTCTATTTGAGGCCCAAGCCACATGGGCTCTGCAGATGCCGCCTTGGGAGCGCGAAAGGAGAAGTCGGCCTAGCGACTTTAAAGTCTAGAGCTTGTAACACAACAATTAGTTTTTTTTTTGGACATCTTTTGCTTTGTTTTGAGACATCATTATTATTTTTGTTTGGTTTTAGTTTTATTTTTTAACAAGTGTCAGGAAAGAAGAAGGAGAGCAAAAGAGACATCGAATCGAGTATGATGCTCGATATCAACCATAAAGGGCGAGTCAGAGGAGCTTGTGGTCAAGGCCGGATCACCCTGAAGCTTGAATCAGAAATCGATGAAACTAGTCGATATCGACTAGTATGCCCGATATCGACCTCTACTGAAGACGCCTTCGACTCCTGATTTTTGTGAATTTTTAGTAAGTTTTTGTCTTAACCCTAGTTCTTATACAGTGAGGACACTGTAATCTTTAAGTATGGGGTGGGGGAAAGGCTTACTCGCATATTTTAGCATAGTTTTAGCATTCTTTGAAATTTTTCATAAGTTATTGCATAGTTTTTACATGTTTATGCATTTTCATACATAGTTAATTTAGATGTCTTTATCTTTAAGCATATTTAGTTTCGAAAAAAAAAGAGAGAAAAATTGACCCCTATCAAAAAAATTTGAAAATATAAAGAAAAGTGTCATGGAAGCTTATAAGGAACTCGACGATGCAAAAGTAGATTCATTAGAGATATAACATGAAATTTTCTAGTAAAGGGAAGTCACAATGAAGTGCGATTTTTTTAGAAAAAACCATGAAAGAGAGGTAAAACTTGAAGTTGCTTTTGACATATGCATGATAAGATGATGTAGGACTTTATAATTTCCATACATGTGCTCAAAGTCATATCCTAGCCTTACCTATGCATATTTGCAATTACACAAGCCATATATGAGTCTTACATTATCATTATTGCTCCACATATATTACATATTGCCCATTTTTTATACCTTATACCCTATCCGGGGACAATGTTGAGAGTGGATGTCATCTTTGGAGTTGTTATATGGAGTTTCTGCAATATTATTTAGTTGTTGGCAGGAATGAAACAATATTTGAAATATGAAAAATTTAATGAGTGAGAAAAAATCTGATCACCTCGGGAGATAAAGGTAGGTCACCCTGCTCGTTGAGATGTTAGTTCAGCGAGATGGGACACAAGGTGAGGAGTCCGAAGTACTAAGTATCTGGGGCCATTCATGACACCCATGTTTGCGACTCGCGAGAAGGCAGTGCTAAGGTTAGAGAGGTAAAAGCATTATAGTGAAAAAAAAAAGCATTGAGCGAAGAGTGAAAGGTGAGAAACATTATGAAGAAGGAATGTGGAATGATTTTTGAAAGAAAGTTTATTTCCCCGGATTTAACACCTCATGGCCAAAAATTTGCCCACCTTTAGCCTTTTACCAATCTACTTCTCTATAGCTTGCAAAAGTCCTCTTGATTATTAATGCTATGTTGCAAAATTGTTTTTATGCGTATAAACCTCCTTTTCTGAGTATGATGTTGCTTTTATTCACAGGCATGAATTTGGTTGACAATAGTACCTTTTCGAGGATGGCAATTGAGTGTAAGGACATATAAGAATGAATCTATGATGTTGAGGGTTTACTTTCTTCCCCTGAATGACCATTAAAAGTATTGCTTGGGGACAAGCAAGATTAAGTATGGGGTGTTTGATGTGCAGGCAAATTGCCATATTTTCTATGCACATTTATGTCCATTTTGTCGTTATTTGCATGCATATTGGTTGAGAAATCATAAGATTAGTGTAGTTTATGCTTATTTGTCAAATATAGAGGTCTACACGAGTTTTTATGTGATTTCGCAGAAATCGAAACGAAAATGGACGACTTTGGACAAAAGAAGAAGAGCGGAAAAAGGACTCGAAGTCTACTAATGAGTCGAAATCGACCTATAGACTCGACATCGAGTGAAACAGAGCACCAGAAATCGAGCAGAGGAGAAACAGTGCATGTCGACATGTGAAGGTCGATATCGATGTCCAAAGGTCGATATCGAGTGGCCGAGATCGAGCAAATAGATAGAAGTCGAGTGGCCGAGATCGAGCAAATAGATAGAAGTCGAGTGTCAATCCGAGGTCGAGTAGGACTGCTCGAGATAAAGAAGAAAAGAGATCGATATCGATGTTCCAAGTCGATATCAATGTTCCAGGTCGATATCGATGTTTGCTGCAGACAAGATCCGACGCTGTTTTTGATAGAATTCTATCCGAAGCCTTCAAGTTTATCCTAAAGTTGAGATCTTCTATCATTAAACACCAGACTTATCAGTTTTTGATATTAACCTAGAGAGTTTTAGTTTTTACTTTATTTAAGTTTTATCTTAGAGAATAAAGATAGGTTTTCGAATCCTTGGATAGCGAGGTTTGAGATCTATAATTAGAGGCCATTAGGGCTGAGTTAGGATCATCCAAGAAGTTCAGTTTTTAGTTATACATCGCAGAGAATAGTTAGAGAGAGAGGCCGAGTGGGGTGGTGAAGCGAGAGCGGAGTAACTTTGTTGAGTGTACTTTCTTTCTTTGCAATTTTAATCAAAGTAGTTTCTTTTCCATGACGATGATGAGTTCAATGATGAAGCGCGAGTAGTCAACGCACTTCTAGGGTCGGGGTGAGCCCGACGATAGCAATGTAAGTTTGTGCATCAAAGGTATGATTTTTATGCGATTCTGTCTTCTATCCTATGCATGATCCCTTGCGAGAGTTGAGGAGATTCATTATTTGCATTATTGAAGCGAAAGCCAATCATATTGTGAATTTGGATTTGTCATGAAATTGGATAGTAACTCTTAGGTCTCACCTCTCCTTTCACCAAGCACTGTCACTAGCAATCCACCTCTAAGAATCCAACCCCTATCTCTGTTTTCACACCAGAGCACCCCTGCATACTGTGTTCTCAATACTCACAAGAACCCTTTCCCTACACTGCCCATACTACCTAAGACATGACAACATAGAACCCTTCTAACCACATCTCTTCTATCAGAATACCCCGATCACCACCTAGCCGGCCAATTCTAACCATACCCCCACATAAGATTCATCTAGAAGCTCATCGGAAACCACTAAGCATCGCCTCTTATAATCTCCAAAACTCACTCGTTCTTACTTAAGCCAAACCCCTCTCATGTGACTTACTCTAATCACCTAATAGTTGGTAACGAAAGTTATTTGATGAAAAGACATTAAATTTCATAACTTTAGCATCATACTTGCATGATTATCGTTGTGACATGAATCCCCGACCTTGGAAGCTTTTAGTTTATTGAATTTACATAAAAAGCTTGTATTTTTTTTATTTCTGTCCATCTTTCCATCACCATTCTACGTTCTTCAGACATCTTTTCCGACAAAATTTGCATATATTACTGTTGCTGTTGCTGACATCGAAATCGACTGACAAGGTCGATATCGAGTGCTAACATCGATATCGAGTACCATCTCGACGTCGACTGCTTGCTTCTGTCTTCTGCAGGAAACCACTGGAAATCGACCAGAATTGAGGTCGATATCGACCAGACACCTCGATATGGAGTGGTCTTCTGGAGTCGAAACTTGATCGTGATTGCAAGCTTAGGAAGCGCTAACATACCTCCTCGTGGATTCAATCCTGAATTACCTTACCACTACATCGGGAGGGATTCTTGTATTTTATTTGCTTGGATAAGAGAGTTAGCTTAGTTTCATATATTTGAATATTTTATTTTAAGCGAATAACCCCTCCTCTACGAACATCTATATATATAAATTAATTTTTTTTCCCAAATAAATCAAGTGTCATTATATGATTTAAACGAATTATAGATCCCATATATATAAGTGCATATATAACAATGACTTTGTGCGTATACTCTCCCCGTCTATTAATTAGACTAATTATGATATCTGAAATTGTAGGTAACATAAACTATTATCTAAAAATAAGTAAGCATGTGAGTGGGGGAGAATGGAGACACGAGAGCCGCTCAACTAATCCGCCAATGACTTGCATATATTGGATTGTATCGTGTGTTGTATCCTATTTTTCGGTAGTTAGATTCTTTAAGAACTCTATGATCAACTACTACGAAAAATCCAGTTCAAAAACTACAAAAGATGACGGCCAATTTTCATTTCTACCCCAAAAAAATGACAGGCAATTTTCATCTATTTTTTCAATAAAATAATATAGGTGATCTATTTTAATTCATTTGATATTAAAAAAAATATATATATATATAGTGTATGGATCATTTGTGCACAAGTCTTAGGGTGTGCAGTGTGCACAAATATTATTCGGTGAAATGTGAAACATTACTCGGTAAAATTTGAAGCATTATTCGGTGAAATGTGAGTATTGTTTAGGAGAATGTGAAACATTATTTGGTGAAATTTGAAACATTTCGTATAAATTGTAAGTATTGTTTAGGGAATTGAGGTTTCTTTTATTTGAAATGGATGAATAAAAAAACTAAACATTATTCGGTAGAATGTTACAAATTATTCAGTGGAATCAGGACGTTTTCATCTGAACTGAACGGAAAAAAAACATAACAGTATTCGGTAGAATGTTTCACATTTCACCGAATAATGCTTCAAATTTCACCGAATAATGTTTCACATTTCACCGAATAATATTTGTGCACACTCGAACCACACCCTATATATATATATATATATATATATATATATATATATATATATATATATATATATATATATATTAACTTGTTATTAAACATTGACTCTAATGATCACTATTCTATTAATTCAAGCAATGAATATTTGTCGTCGCCTTGACATTCGGACCCTTTGACAAGGTTTCCCATATTCTCAAGTGACTACAATAAGGTCGTTGCTTGGATGATTTTGTTGGTCAATCTATCATTCAGGCGACTAAAATGTTATAGTCGCCTAAACATCTTGGTCGGTTTTCGTAATTCTTGGCAATCTCAAGCGGCAACATACAAGTCCATTGCTTGAGTTGTTTCAAGCGACATACTCCAAGACCATAGTCGTATGAATACTCTTCCATTCAGGCGATAACATGTTCGTTGCCTAGAGTCCAGTATATTCCATAGAAAACCTTAATGCTAACATCTATATCTATATACCTTTAAAAATTGTGTCCCAAGGCCCCTTAATAGCTCTCATTAATGATATTTTCCTTTTTAATTCTTTTCTTTTCCTTTAATTTTATTAATGTATTCATAAAAGGTTTATTTTAATTTTATTAATGTATTCATAAATGGTTTATTATATACTCTTACTAACTTATGAAAATTTAATTATATTTTCCTAAATTTCTATGCTCAATAATAATGACCTCTTTCACATCATTTTAAACCCCAATATATTTATGATATTCATATCATCCAAATAACATATATTCATATAAAAATCAATTAATTCTCAATCTTATATATCTATACCTATCAAAGCATCTTTACGATCCCAATTTATGGATTTTTTTTGTTGAAACCGAATATTAAAAGTCTATTTTATCGATATATTTTGTTAGTTTTAGAATCCTTAATAGATTTTAACATAATTAATAAATTAATTTTAATTTTCGCCTAACAATTTCTAAAATATAATTATATAAGTAACAAAACATATAAGTTAATCCAAATTTAGCATGGATAATCATTTATTACTTTTTTATGTCACTTTTTTATACTATGTATTTCTAATCTCCTAACTAAAACATGGTGAAAATTAAATAAAAAAATATTTTACTTTTGGTACCAATATATATCATGATTATCACCATATATCATTGATCATATATAATTATGGAGGACTATTATACGTGGATGAATTACGGTTAATTACTTGCAACCATTAATATAAATTATTATTCATGCTAAATTCAAGGCTTCAATGGCCACTAATTTGGACACTTTGAAGGGATATGAAATGATGGAAGAAAAAACAAATAGTTAATTAACTTCAATTTTATTGAATTGATTGCCATAAATTCAATCACCACCGTCACAAGCTCATCGACTACTCAATATCGTTTTATATATTTGATCAATGAAAAAGGGTATGAGATCGAGTCTTCCGTAAATTTATTAAAAGTTAAAAACAAAACAAAAAATAGAAGAACAAGAGCTCATAAAAAACCAGGGGAGCTAGGAAAGGAAAAACTCAAAGATCTTTTTTGCCTTTTGGAATCTACTTATTTATCTATACATAATCAATTAGATTGGAGTGGGTCAATACTCGGTACGTATATACTCTCTTTTTCGATGAATTTATTTTATATTCCAACAAAATGCTTTGAAATTCATTTTTTATTGATATAATTAAGGTAAATTCCTTTAGTCTTTAATTTATTTAAAAAAACATCAACAATGAAAAAATCAAAGGAGAGCTGAACAAGAAATTAAAATTTAGAGTTTGGAATGGGAATCGTTGATTTTTTAAAAAAGGCTATCAACACAATTATGTCAAATGGATAAGAAATGTGATTTTAGCATTACTAGCTACTTTGACCAGTCTTTAAATTTTCAAACACCAATAGCTCGGAAAAGAGGTGAAGAAACTGACCACTAACACTAAACCGATGGTGTGCCCCAATCAGTCATCGTAATCCTTGAAGACGAAGATTTTGACACTTAATGAAGAAACTGATAAATACATTGTATTGGCCGCTCGATCCAATTCAACAATATCAAGTATTATTATATGTATACTTTTGCAAGATTCATCTATATACAAAAAATAGGATGGTATATATAATAAAGGGTCATAATAAGATTTCATTATTCATTTTTTTAAAGAAAAAAAAACTCAAACCCACTCCATTCTATACACAATTAATTTTGATTCAATATTTATAATAAAATTATAAATTAAATTTCATGTAAGTATAAGATATCAAACTAGACATAAACTATACCATAATATGTCATTGACAATCAGAAATAACATTATTTCTTCAAAAATAAAATATTGAACATAAAAACATAGGGTTTTATTTTGAAAATGCACCTTATATAATAGAGTGTTTATTATATACAATTCCTTTTAAAAAAATGTTAGTTAAATAAGGGCATTTCAATTATAGATTAAAAAATATCACTGAAAACTTGAAATTTTAGTTGTAAAATAAAACTTGGTGCTTCAATTGATCGAATACCTTATACTATATAAGGTGTTTTTGTTTTCAAAAAATTAAAAGGTGTTTTTTTATTAAAAATTTATTTTACAAGGTGTCTTCTTGAAGAAAAAACCCATAAAAATATAAAGATTTAATAGATAACTTAAACCAAATTATCAAGTATATAAAACCAAGATTTACTATTTGTACACATATACTCCCTCTGTTAATTAAAACTTGTCGTTTACTATTTATGCACGCTTTTTTTATAATGATAAAAACTATATAAAATATTAACTTTTTTTAAAATTTCTTTTTATAAATGGATACTTAATAGTAAGAAATATGAAATTATTTTAAAAACTTATTTAAAAAGTTATTGTTTTATATAGTTTTTAATGCCTAAAAAAACGTGCGTGAATAGTAAAACGTCAAGTTTTAATTAACGGAGGGAGTACTATTTAGATTAGTCAATGAGATGATATAAAATAAGCTCTTAAATAGGCTTATAAAATAAGAAAAGTTATATTTACGTCTCGTGCGTAGCACGGGTATGCCTTGGCTAGTAAATAGAAAAAGAGGGAATTGTGCTATAGGCCATAATTAGGGTCTTTATTAGGAAAATGTTCACCCTTCCCTTCCAAATTGGCAAAATGTCCACCTTCCTTCCCTTGCCCCCTTTGCCCCCCACGTGCGCCCCCTGTGCCCCCCTCCTGTTTCAGCACATTTGATTTCAGCAACTCTTATTTCAGCGGGTTTTTTTTTCGCGCGTTGCTAAAATCGAAGATGTTGAAACCGAAGTTGCTGAAATTGTTGAAATTAGTTTTTTTTTCGTGCGTTGCTGAAACCGAAGTTGTTGACCCAAAGTTGCTGAAACCGAAGTTGCTGAAATTGTTGAAATTAGTTTTTTTTTTCTTTTTTCGCGCATTGCTGAAACCGAAGTTGTTGAAATCGGAGTTGCTGAAACCATGGTTGCTGAAACCACCGGAGTTGCTTTTTTTTCTTTTGTTTTTCTTTTTTTTTTTCGTGTCACCACTTCGACACCGGAGTTGCTAAAACCGAAGTTGCTGAAACCGGAGCTTTTTTTCCGCGTCACCACTTCGACACCGGAGTTGCTGAAACCGGAGTTGCTTTTTTTTTGTTTTTTTTCCACGTTATCACTTCGACACCGGAGTTGCTTTTTTTTCCGTGTAAGTAAAAAAATGCTGAAATGTTGTAATGATGAAACCGGAGTTGCTTTTTTTTGTGCATAAGATATAGTAGCTCATACAGTTTTATAAGAATTCATTTCAGAATTCAGCATAACGAATTTTGCTAATAAAGAATTAATTTCAGCATTTTAGCGTTCTACAAAAAGTTTCAGTAAGGCAAAAAAAATTGCTGAAATTGTCAATATCCAAACTCTCAACAAAGCAACCTCAAACATATTAAAAGGCAAGAGGTTTCAAATTCAACATGGTAAACCCAAATTAACATACCAAACAATCCCTCCCACTCATCATCTGATCACAAAATTTATATATAAAGAAAATCTAAATCAATCATATAAATCGTCCAAATTAACATACCAAACAATCCCTTTATTAAAATTTAAAAGAAGAAACCTCAATTTTCTTCATCCAAGAAGAGCTGCGGGCCTCCAATTTTTTAACAATCTCAATCTACATGATTGAATTGCAAAAAAGGATGTTGATATCAGAAGAGCTGTTCCGCCACAGGCTTAGACCAGGAGAGCATGACATGTCTTTAAGCAAAGCGAACAAGATAAGACACAACACATACTATCGGATAGTTTGATGAACATTTTATCGGATAATTCATCATATATATATATATATATATATATATATATATATATATATATATATATATATATATATATATATATATATATGTACCTTGTGTGATGGAACTAGAAGCAATTGTGATGGGCACCGAAAAGCTTGAATTTGAAGAGCACTGTGGCTGAAGATAGTACACTGGAAGGTCTGATGAAAAGGCAGACTCCATGAAATTCGTATACGAAGGCATTGAGGCAGATCCCTGAAACCAAACAGATTCGTAGTAGTACATAAAATGATCAGCATTCGAAAGAAACAAAACCAACTAACTACTACTACTTACCAACACATTTTGTGCCATGCTACCAAGAAAAACAGAAAAATTGGGAGAGGCATATGAAAAAAGGCGCGCTCCCAAGCCTTGGGCAAGAGATTGATTGCTTCCTGTGAGGAGGATTGTTGCACGGCAAGAGCCGTTGGTCTTACAAGAATCACCGGCAGCAGCAGCAGCAGCGCGGTACTGGGGAGCCGGGATTTGCATCCAGATCGGCTATAGACGCCAACAACAACTATTCTCGCCTCCATCAATTTCTTCACCTCCAAATTCTCGTCTCCAGATCCGGGGGCTGCGAAGTTCAGCACCATTTCCACTATTGACGGCAACAACAACTTGCTGAAACGGGGCAGCCCTATCTCCTCTCTCCGACCGAATCGAGGAGGACGACTGGATCGGCCATTGGAGGCGACGGAATCGGCGGAGAAGCTTTAAGAAAGCACACACGAGAGAACACCTCGGATCTCGGCCATTGAAGACGCTATTGAAGTCACTTCGCCTCCAGATCGGCGTCCATGGCAGCAAAGTTCAGCATCGTCTTTGCCTCAATATTCCTGCCTCCAGATCGGCGTCCATGACTCAGATCTGTTGCAGCAGTGCGGCCGTCGACCGGTGGACTCGGATCTGTTGCAGCAGTTGTTGTCGTCGATCTTCAATGGACTTGGATATGTTGCTTCCATTGCTGCCGCCGGAGATGAAGCCATGGGAGATGAAGCGCGAGACGGCGAGGGAGATTGAGATTGGGTTTAGATCTAGGGGGCACAATTTTATCTAAAAATTTAGGGATGGACAAAAACCTAATTAAATCAACATGGTGGACACTCCTCCAATAAAGTCATAAAAAATGGCCTGTACCGCAAATTATTTCATAGAAAAATTAAGGATGTCAAATCAATTTGGTGTAATTAATCTGATCTTAAATTTAAAAAAAATGATCGTTCCGGCTATATACACCGCAAATCCCCACGTCCTTAAGGACGTGCATGCACGTCCTTAACGATGTGCTTGCACGTCCTTAAGGACGTGCAAGGTATTATGCAGCCACCCGAGCCCGGACGTCCAAGCACGTTTTTAATTTTTTTTTAAAACGTGCTTGCACGTCCTCAGGGACGGGCTTGCACGTCCTTAAGGACGTGCAAAGTGCACGTTCTTAAGGACGGACTTGCATGTCCTTAAGGACGTGCAAGCCCGTCTACAAAAGACGAAGAGGACGTGCCTCTTCGTCTTCCCTTCGTCTTCGTCTTCTTTGCCAGAGAGTCGAGAGAGAGAGAGTCTTCGTCTTCGTCTTCTTCGTCTTCGCCGGAGTGTGAGAGAGAGAGATCGCCGGAGTGAGAGAGAGAGGAAGAGATCGAGACAGAGAGAGATGGAGCCGGAGAGAGAGGTGGTGGTGGAGTCGGTGGCTGAGGAGTGTGGTGGTGGGGGTGGAGCACTGGGGGAGGGGGTGGCGGTGGAGCCGGTGGCCGGGGGTGGTGGTGGGGTGGCGCCCATGGAGGTTGAGGAGGGTGGTGATGGTGACGGTGGTGGTGGTGGAGCAGCGGCGGCGGCGGCGTCCGGTAGTGGTGGTGGTGGTGATGGCGACGGAGTGGTGGAGGCGGACCTATTACCGCCGCGGAAGCGGCGGTCTGTAGAGGTTTCGCCGGTCCCGACCCCACCGGTATGTTTTTTGATTTATTTAAATTGTTTGATTTATTTTTATAGTTTTATAATATAGTTTATATTTTAATATAGTTTTATAATATAGTTTATATTTTAATATAGTTTTATAATATAATTTGATAGATTATTTTAGTATATAGTTTGATAGTTTTAATGTAAAAACAATAAAAACGATTAATATATATGACAAGATATTAAAATATATTAAAATATAATAAAAGACATTAAAATAAAAACATTAAAATATATTAAAATATATTAAACTACATACAAATAAATTCTAATTGAAAAACAATAAAAAATAGATCATATAGTTTTAGTATATAGTTTGATAGATATTATATAGTTTGTACATTTTGATAGTTTTAATGGAAAAACAATAAAAACGATTAATATATATTACAAGATATTAAAACATATTAAAATATATTAAAAGACATTAAAATAAATTAAAATAAAAATATTAAAATATTAAAATATTTTAAAATATATTAAACTACATACAAATAAATTCTAAATGAAAGACAATAAAAACATTAAATTTCATAATAACAGGCAGGGAGGCTCATGAGGGGTGATGGTACCCTCCGGCCTGTTACGATCGCCGGCCGGGCAGCGGTCAGCCAGATTCCAGAGGAGATGGTACCCGACATTCCGACAGCCACAGTCGACGATCTGCTTGCGTCTGCAGAGCGGTACCAGCAGTCGATGGGTACCCCCCCGGCCGACGAGCACGACAGCTTCTGGAAGGGTCTGCCAGCTTGGGATCCTTCTGGAGATGCGATGATGGGGTTGCAGCCTTCTTTGGAGACCGCTGATGTTTTGAGTAGCTGCATTACTGACGTAGTCGTTGGGCGACAGAGCGACATGGGTAGACCGCCTACTCGTGTTCCACCCACCATCTCGGAGGCATCTACTTCAGCCGTTCCGGAGACTTCTACTTCAGCCGTTGCAGAGGCTTCTACATCCAGCACCCAGGAGGCCGAGCCTTCGACCTCCCCCACCCCAGCGACGATCTCCTTGGCCTCTGCAGATGATGTGATCCCTGACGTCGTTGAGGAGGCTGTCGACGGTCAGGAGGGGCAGGCTCAGGGCCAGGGGGGCCCACAGGTAGAGCCCGAGCCCATACCTGCGCAGGCAGCCGCCCCGGCTGTGCAGGTCGACCCTTTATTGCCGCCGGGAGAGCTGCTTCTGTCTTACAGACATCACCGCGCGTATCAGGTGTGGAGAGATCCTACTGTGGAGCTGCCGCTGCTTAAGTTCCACCACCGGGCGACCCACCTGCAGCCTTTCGATCGCTACATATTTGAGGGCCCGGGGACCTGGGTGCAGGATCTGATCCCATCCGGCATCCCGCAGCTGAGGTCCCTCCACTGGGAGTGTGTCGACGAGTTTACCTGCACAGCCTTCTTGGAGCATTGGCACCCGGAGACCAGCTCCTTCCACTTTCCATGGGGCGAGATGACCATCACGCTGCACGATGTTGCCTGCCTCATGGGACTTCCGATCGATGGCCTCCCTTGTACGTCAGATCTGCCCGCGGGAGCGTTGATCCCCACCGTCGCGGAGTACTACCAGCTCACCCCGCAGGCCCTGAAGTCATACAGACACGCTGGCGGACCTCCAGTGACTTGGTTGACTGAGCTCTGGCAGCAAAGACACGTCCCGCTCGTCGACCCCCCCCCCCCCCGCTGATGACCCAGAGGCCGCGGCTGATCCTGAGCAGATTAGGCTGCACATGCATGTGGGAGGGGGGCAGCCCCAGGATGACCCTGCCCAGCGGCGGTTTCTCCACATAGGTTACATGTCCATCGCATGATTTTAGTAATCAAGCGGTCTTGGACGGGGGTGTCGAATCGTCCAGGCGGGGTTTGTCTTGCTTGCGAGCAGTATGGGGAGTACCGACCACGCGGGCGGAAGCTCCGGAGCACGCAGTCGAAGATAAACGGTTGTCCATTCTCTCTACACGGACACGAAGCTCCGCCGGGTCACTGGGTTATGACGGTAACCCACGGTGTTCATAACCATGGGCTTCCAACGATCTTGAAGGGTCACGCCATCGCCGGACAGATGACAGAGGGGGAAAAGAAGATGGCCAGGTGGATGAAGGAAATTGGCACTCCTCCAAAATCCATTGGGTACGGATTGAGGCAGTTGGATGAGACTAGCGTCACATCAAGGAAGAGCCTTACCAACACGCTCACCATGATGGTCGCCGAAGAAAGAGGTAGTCGGACGATGACCCAGGATACCTTGCACCATCTGCGGGAAAGAGGGTACTACTACGAATTCAGACGACATCCGGATGACGACAACGTCTTGAGCGACCTCTTCCTGGCGCATCCCGACGGGATCCGGCTTCTCCGAAGGTTCCATTACGTCATCGTAATGGACATCACGTACAAAACAAATGCGTAACTTATTTAATAACGATTACATTATTGCACATATAGCCCATTATAAAATATTTTACATGTAACACATTTACACTTGCAGATATGGGATTCCATTGTGCGAAGTGGTCGGGTTCACACCCTCAGGCAATACTTACTGCATCGCCTATGCCTTCATGTCGAAAGAGAACGAAGACACATACGCCTGGGTGTTGCGTCAGCTTCAGAACTTGCTTGGGACGGTTCAGCCTCAAGCTATCATGACTGATCGGGAGCTAGGTCTCATGGCAGCGCTGAATGTTGTCTTCCCCGACGTCCAGCATCTCCTTTGCTGGTTACACGTGACGAGAAAATGCGAGGAAGCTGCTCTGAAGATCACGAAGAATTTAAACCACGCTGGCATCTTTAAGGGCAACTGTTGGGGGCTGTTCGAATCGAGGTCGGAGGAATCATTCAACCGACGTCGTCGGGCGCTACACGCTGCATGGCACCCATTCCCAGGTGTGGTGGCGTATTTAGAGGCGGTGTGGCTTCCACACAGCAGGAGCATCGTACGATGCTACGTAGATAATGTCTTCCATCTCGGCACCCGTACGACAAATAGGGTTGAGGGTCAACACAAGGTTCTGAAGGAGGCACTTCACTCATCGACTGGTGACTTTCGCATCGTGATCGATGCAATCCATAGAGTCAACGATTGTCAACTGCATGAGCTGCAAACTGCTTTGGAGATCGACCGCTTCAAATGGCCAACAACGGCGTATAAAGTCAACCTTTTCGATGAGGTAAAGACTTTAATCTCCAAAAAGTGCTTCGATTATCTGTACAAGATGTGGCAGGACGTCGTGGACCAAAAGGTTCCTCCGGTATGCACGGACCGACATTGGAGGGTTTGTTACGGGATCCCATGTGTCCATGAGATTCAGGAATACGTCAACTCCGGTACTCCGATACCCGCCGAGGACATCCACCCGTTCTGGATGGATTTGTCATGGACTGACATCGACGACACCCCACTGCTGTATGAGCTGTCATCTTCATATACGGCTTCCAACGATTTATGCGAGGATGAGCTGCACCCACCCTCATCAGCAAGCGTCCGAAGGAAGGGGAGGCCTCGGGGGTCGAGGAATGCCTGCAGAACCAACCCGTTGCCGTACGAGGAGGTAAGGGAAAGGTTTGAGAGAGAAGAAGCGCGTGCTGCTCGACGTGCTGCTCGGCATCGTCCACAAGCGACCTCAGCTCGACGTGGACGTGATGATGTGTTCGGAGGGTTCAACTGGGGTCGAAACAACGTTGATCCCTTCATGCTCGGTCATATTGAGACGGTGAGGGACACTGTTGGAGATGGTCATTGTGGCTACCGTGCTTTGGCGGCTTTGACATCACCGATCGGCGAGACTGCTTTCCCGGAACTCAAAACGTTACTATGCAATCACTTGGAGGATCACGCCGATCTGTACGCCGGTTGTTATACGGGAGGGTAGCAATTCCAGCAGTTCGTCGACTACCAGAGATGGGCGGGAGCTGTGCATGGTGATAGGAGACGGTGGATAGAGCTACCAATTATGGGTTTAGTATTTGCAACGGTATATCAGATTCCTCTCGTCGTTCTAGCTTGGCATCATCCGTTCACATGTCTTCCCATGACCTCGCCGACACCTGCTAACAACCCTCAATCAGCAACCTTTGGTGTAGCCTGCATCGGAAACCAAGACCATTTTGCCGCGGTACGACTTCAAACGTCTTCTTTTATTACCTATTCTTGCTTTTCATATATATGTCAATACTCTAACTCTAATTTTTCGTTCTCATAGATCTGGTTGCGTCGTAACGCTCCTATTCCGCCGCCTCCGCCAGAATGGGTCGCACATCATCATCCGAGCGTCGAAGGATGGGATGCTCCGTTTCAAGCTCAGTTTGAGAGATTTCGAGCCTTGCGTGTCGAGTCCGGCCGCCCTTTACTATTTTCCTAGATTTTATTCCACAAGTTTATTAAAATTATGAATGTAAACTTTTTTTTCCGTTCCTTGTAACGTTATTCGCATATTATCCGAATGAAAACCTTAACAAATATTGTTTTCTATTTAATTTTACCCGAAATCCTTTAACTCCACTAGCTAACACTTCAATTTTATCAATTAACATTACAAAACCCTCGGAATTCCTAAACCCTAAACCCTAAAACCCTACTAGGGTTTGCACGTCCTTAACAACGTGCAAGTATTGCACGTCCTTAACGACGTGCAAGAACGTTGTTAAGGACGTGCAAGCCTTTGCTAGTGGACGTGCATAGTCCTAGACTTGCACGTCCTTAAGGACGTGCAAATCCTTAATCCGGATTTGCGGTGTATATAGCAACACCCAAAATGATTTAGGTTTACGTATCCTCCACAATCCTACCGTAAATAATGGCTCCATCAATTTGATCAAACAATCAATTAAGAAGCTCAACGCCTCAACACAAAATCGATTTGATTATAGGGAAAATTAATTAAAATATCCCCACCTTTTGGGGTATGGTAAAAATATATTCTTAACTTTCAAATGTAATAAAAATATTCCGACATTTGAGGGTAGTGGTAATATATTACCACGAGTTTTGTCACGGGTTAAAAATGTTGATAAGGTAGCCCACGTTGATTTTTTGACAAGAGTTTTCTTGAACGGTTTCCTTAGGAAAAAAATAAATAGTTGGACCGGGTTCATACCCAACGACGCCCTTTTCTCCCTCCTATGTTCTTCCATGGCCGCCTCTTGAAATGTCTTCCCGGTCTTTCAGGCAGCTCATAGTTCCTCTTCAATGGCAATCTTCCTCCCTTGTGGTCACCTATCTTGAGCTATCTATCTATTATGACCCGAAGGTCAATGAGACGAAAGCTCAGGCTTCCATGGAGGATTTGAGGAAGAAATAGAGAAGAAGATAGACCAGAGGAGGTAAGAGGAAGAAGGAGAGATAGACCGAGAGGGATTAGGAGAGAGATTAAGAGAGAGTAAGGGTAAAAGATTGGATTATTACTTGGTTAATCCCACCAATTACAATCAATAGGTATTTATACCCTAATATCTACATAGGGACATAACACTATCTCACATCTTCCTCTTTGATTCGTTCGCGGATTTGGCTGAGTAAGTTTTGCTTTTTTCCCTCTTTGTTGTTGCTGTTGTTGTCGGTTTAGTTTTGTTTTCGGTTTGGTGTTAGGAATAGAATAGTGGTGTTGTGTTAATTTGAGGCAATTTTGATTGGATTAGTTGCTTGGTTGAATCAATTTTGTTTTCGGGTTTAATTTGGTTGTCGGTTTATTATTTTTCCTAAGGAAATCGTTTAATAAACCCTAATTTTAGTGCTAATTTGTAAAAAGACTTTCACGCGGGCTGCTTTGTCAAAAAAATATTCACGTAAGCTGTCTTGTTAGCATTTTTTATCCGTAAGAAAACTCGTAGTAATATATATTACCACTACCCTCAAAGGTCGGGATATTTTTATTATATTTGAAAGTTAAGGATATATTTTTACCATACCCCAAAAGTGGGGATATTTTAATTAGTTTTCCCTTGATTATATTTAAAATGATTTGAATCCTATACTCGTATGAACCAAGTCTAACCAAGCCATGAGAATTTAACATAAACAAAATCGGGCCGGCCAGACCGCCGGAATTTATCCCAAAAAAAATGCATCACTAGGTAGCTAGCTCAGCTCATTCGAAGCAAATCTGACCCACCGTACCCGGATTAGTTCTTGAAAGCTGATTTGATTGAATTAACCTAGCTTAGATATGGAGGGTTTGCATTTATATATGCTTAATTATGATTAGCTATGAGATGGGGTAATGAAGTTGGACAGTACTCCATATATATACTCCGTATATATTAAGCTGGGTCACTAATTTGGGTTCAACCAATCTGCAGTCTGGTTGGATTGGATCTTAATTACTAGCTCTAGAAGTGACAGTTAAATATCAGGGGCACGAGAATCAAATGCATATTGAGGAGGAGGTACCACCACGCCCTTGAATTTGATAAATACTACTCAAATTAAATATCAAAAGTTTTGTTGCTTGTGTTGGTATTTATTCTTGCCTACACATTGATGTTTTCAAGTGTGAAATGGACCTTACTTTCTGGAATAACAGCAAAACCCTATCCAGTAACAGTGACGGCCAATATAGTATATATGCACGTACAATCACTAATTAGATACTCCAGTAGAATGTCTCGAGGATCAAGTTCCCCAGTGGCAATATGGAAGCAACCTCTAAAATAAGAGGGCTTTTTGTGCGCATTGAGCATTGTTTTCAACCTCTGTTACCGGTTGAGTCACCCTGACTTACCTTCTTTCACATTCCACATCATGTCAGGGGCAGTGGCGGAGCCAGGACACTGTGAAGGGGTGGGCGAGATTCAAAGAACCTAAAAGTATATTGATCTACAAATTTTCCAACAGCAAAATCATTGCAAAAAGTGTTCATACGATCAGTTTACAATCTAGTGAACTAACTAGTAAAACGAACACGACGACCTTCTTAATTTTATCTCCCAATTCCATTTGTGATTTTTGATTTATGAATTCTTAATTTTTCATTCCATTTATGTATACAAACAGTACCTTCAATTCCACATTTTCACTCCCCTAAACCCTGTATACAAACAGCCCCTTCAACGGCTTCAAGGCTTCTATTCCATTTCTGGTTTTTTTTTGAATTCTTAAATCTTCGTACTACCTAGTGTAATCCAATCAATACCCACCCACCTTAATTTTGCCAACAACAAACTAGAATTATAGAATCCAACAGCAAAACACAAAGAAGAAGAAAACAAGCCAACATAAAAATAGAAGAATAAGATTTCGATTGCAGTCTTTGCAGATCAGACCTAGAATTTCGGTTGCAGACTTGCAGATGGAAACCAATTCAACGGAAAAATAGAAGAATAAGCAAAACAAATAACAACGATTACCGAAAGATTGAAAGAAGTATAAAACGGAAGAAGAAAATATAAGATAAGAAGAGTGATGAACACTTACCTGTTTCCAGGCTTTCCAACAGAGATTGCGATCGCCCAGCCTCATCAATTCTTCGTGGTGGAGTGGTGAACTGGTGACCGGATTCCAATTCCGATCAAAAATTTTCTTTTAAACGGGTTAGGGTTAAGGGAAGTAAAATTGGGATTGGGAATTAGTCGGGCAAAGATTGTAGTGTTGGACACGCTACACTAAAGCAACCGTCCTGTCAAATTTTCTAAATTTTTTTTTTGGGTGGGCTAGGGCCCATACCAGCCCACCCCTCTCTCCGCCACTGGTCAGGGGTGAGTAATATCTGGGATGAGCGATTTCACCTTTTGAACAAGATAGTAGAATCTATAATATCTCCGCTACAAAATCTATAAAACTCAAATCTAAGTTTTTCTTGGAGAACCGTTGAAGATGATCTAGCAATCAATATAAGTACTACCTTTGACTTATCAGACTCCCACTCCAACTAAAACATTAACTAAAGAGTTCTGTTTAAGAAAAAGCTCTCTTTTCTCTCCCTCTTTCCTCTCTACTTTCCCTCCCTCTCTTCTTCCTGAAACTCTCTGTTCTCCATCCCTGCTCATCCTCCTTGGAGGATTCCAGCAGCAGGAACCACACCCATCAACATTATATCTTTAAATTGCAAGCAAGGCTTAACAGCCAAATGGAAAAATGAGAAACAAGGCTTAATAGCCAACTACAATTGGAATGAAACCACCCCAACAGCAAGGCTAAGGCCAACTCTTACAATATACCAAACTAAAATTAATGCTCAAAACTCAGTAGCTACTATAAAAAACCTCTATAAACATTTTACAGATTTCAAGTCTTACCACCAAAAAAGGACAATCCTGTTCATGAAACTGCACTTTCCTAAACAAATAGATAAAATGGAAATTTTTAACTATACTAAACCAATCAAGTTTATTGCTAATCCTCACTTATACATACAATTTCACCTAATTTTTCTAAGCAACTTCAATACTCATGATCATAACTGCATTAAAAAGGCTACCCATAACATTTTCATTTTCCTGATATTCAATCTCCCTGTCTACACAAATAAAATGCTTGGCTATTCAGATTCCCCTTCTTTCTCTAAGAAATCTAATCACAAAATTAATACCTACATTAAACAGACTCCAAAACTACAACCAAGGCATAACTATTTTTTTCAGATTCTGAAATCTAAGCTAAACAGCCATATTCTTTCTCAAAGAGTCATGTTCAGTAAGATAGTTATAAACTACCCCTTACTTTACACTTTGTCATTGCTTACTTTAAACTATATCAATCCCAATACCAATCACACTAAATTAACTTTTATAATAAATCCAGATTATCATACTAAACATTACATAAAGATGTTCCAACTTGTTAATTTCAGAACAGCTACTAAGCTCAACAAAGAAGATTACAGATACATTATATCCAATCTCAATACCTTCAATAATCCACATACAATAAATGACAATCACTTCCATAAAATCTCTCCAAACTACTATCAAAATTCAACCATAAATACAAACATATACTTTCACCTATTCAAATCCAATGACTGCAAAACAATTATAACTTTCTGTCATACACATATTAATAAGAAACTTCAATCTCATAGTACAATCAACTCATTAGGTTACTCCAATTCTTCTCACAGCAATAAAATTTACAGTCAGAAAAAATACTTCAAACACCATACCCACAGTTTATGCTATACTCGTATTAATACACACAGATTCAAATATTATAGAAAATTTGCTGTTAGACTTTATCTGAATAAATATTACCTCAGCAGCTGTAAGAAACCTATTCAAGAAGGAAAACTTAATCCTAAAGATTGCGGCTGTAATTATTACCTTATAGATTATTATACTTCTAGTAAAAATTTAAATCTTACCAAAACTCTATATGATTGCCACGGTCAAATTAAAACTACAACTGTCAGCCCCTGGAAATCTCAGGCTATCAAAATTGAACTTTTTTATCCTTTAAAGAAATTACAAAAACTTGGGAAATACAGATTATTTAAATCCTCCACACCCCTTACTGTCACAATCATTTGCTTCTCTAAGAAAAAACCTATGACCTCTTCCTACTTGTCTGCTGTTGTTCACGGAGAAAACCAAAACACCATGGACTTCACTTCAGCACCTCCTGGATTCCCCTGTACTATATCCCCAACCACTCCTATGGCTAACACCTTCACATATCCTAACCAACTTAATTCCTCTCAACAAAACCCTCCTGCAGAAGCTAATTCAGAACACAATCTCAACACAGAAGAGATGGAAATTCCTATTATCAATGAAGTTTACAACAAACTTCAAGATACTGCTTTGGTTGGTAGATTTGTGAACAGAGAGGTGGAGTTTAAACATGTCTTAACAAAGATGAGAGGTGAATGGAGGTACCTTAAAGGTCAGTGGTTTATTGATTTAATGGGCTATGACTGGCTTTTATTTAGATTTGGCACAAATGAAGATAGAATGAAAGTATGGAACAATAGACCATACCATGTAGCAGGTGCTCTTCTAGCCTTGTACCCATGGACACCATCCTTTGACCCATCCATAGCTGACACTTTAACTGGTGAACTTTGGATCCGTATCTTAAACCTTCCACCACAGTTAAACACCATTGACATCCTAGCTGACATTGTGAAAAACTGTCATGTTGGAACCCTTTTTAAAGTTGACAAAGAGGCATACTATAAAAGCAACTTTAGATTTGTGCGCCTATGTGTCCATGTTTCCTTCCAAAATATGCTTGTATCTTATATTAAATGGAAGATGCCTACTGGAAACAAAATATGTCTTAGAGTTTGGTATGAAGATTTTTCTATTGGATGTGGTTGTTGTGGAAAGGATGATCATCTCTACCCTGAATGCCCCACCAACACTCCCAAACCTAGACAATTCCAGCTTAGAATTCAGGAAAGACCAGGAGTTAACCTCCTTGAAGAGAGCTTACAACATGACAGAAACATATCTTCTTCTGCAGACACCACTACCCCAACCACAGATGATACTTTGATGATGATAGGGAAACATTCTGTCATTGATCCTACTCCTACTATTCATGTAGCCAAAGGAGATTATGGCACCCTACCTATGTTCTCACTTCCTCCTAACATCACAACCACCATTCAGCCAGTGGTAGGCAACACTAGTCACATGATCAACTCCTATCTCTCACAAGAACTCATAAACAACCTTATCTTGCTCAATAATGCTCATGCTTCAATGCTTACAGCTGAAACTAGCATCCCACCCTTTCAAATCTCACCCACAATGCTCCATACCATCTTCAATAATGAGCAAGAACATGCTTCATCCTCTATAGCTCCTGACCAACACTTGAACAACATCTCCAATCAGATTAGCCCCTTCCTCAATCAAGCACACAATGGAGATCAAACTCTCTCTTCCTATCAATCAGTAAACTCAGACACCTCAATGATCAGACATATGTCAGGAGTTCACATCTCTACACAAGATCAAGATCATCATCAAAGAATAACACATCATAAAGGCAAGAACACCACAGATGAACTTGAAGTTGATTCTCATGATCACATCAACAAGAAGCAGAGGCAGTCCCCCTAACAAGTTTATGATAATCACAACTACTAAGAGGACGAGCTGGCTTAATGGAAGCAATGAACACTTCATCCTTAACTTTTGGTACTGTAATAATCTCATATGTACTTTAACATACCATCTTACTGTTTTTTCTAGTTATTTAGGGGCTTTGGATGTTCTTTCCTATTTTGTATCCAGACACAATATCCAGAATATCCCCAATTTTGACTATAAATGGGATTCTCTGGTTTTCAACTTGCTTACCTATTATTTACCAGGTTCTGAAAAACACCTTCAGCAAGGAAAAAGGTCGACTGTGCTCTCCCTCTTCATTACATATTCCAGTAACTATAACAGAAACAAAAAAAGTTGGACAGAATTTGCTTCAAAACTTTCTGGACTGGCCCAACAGCAATTATGGCCCATTACAAAAGAGGCAAGGCCTAACGGCAATTTGGTTTCGGCTGGGTTAACTCCCTTAACTAAAATTAAAATATTTACTTATACTATACTTTTGACCGAATTCTACCAAAATTATATACCATATTCATATAACTTATATATTACTTATAATAGATACCAAATAGATTGTAAAATTAAACAAAACTACTTACAAAAATTTTCACACTTTGATACCTATTATCAACACACTAAAATAAACACAAAACTACACAAAATTTTAAATCTAGTAAATATATTCTTTATTCATCAAAAAAATATTTACAGGAACCAAAATTACAAAGTAATTTCAAATAAAAACATATCCTGGAAATATCCAAACCTAGAAACCACACTTATATCTAATTATAACACCAACCTCACAAACTCCAACCCAATAAAAAAATTTTCTTTTACACCCATCTTCACTAGAATAACCTCATTTTATCACAAAATTCTAGCCACCAAAATTAGGAAATTCCCAAATACAAATAATAATAAATTCATAAAGCCAAAATTCATATCTAGGTCCTATACTCATAATCTCCTTAAGAACGTAAATAAAATATCTCAGAATTCTCTTACTCACAAAATTCACACTTATTATCTAACAAACATTATATTCAAATATTATAAATTAAGGTATAAATATACAAAACTTGGATCAAAAATCTATAACATAAATATTACTAATAATATCCAACCCATAAAAGTTCATCACTCTTCTAAACAAATATACTTAACTAATGACCACTTACTTAAAAAGGGAAAATACCTCAATCCATTAAAAATGCTTAAAAAGCAAACACAAATACAAAACTTTTTAAATAAATGACAAATATTGGATATTGGAACATTAGAGGTATAAAAAAGCACAACATTTGGCAAGACTTAGCCTATATCCAAAAAAGAAATAATTTAGATATCCTAGTCCTATCTGAAACAAAAACAAATGACCCACCACTGGAAAATTTATATAAAAGATCTGGCTTCAATAAAACTCATCATATTCCTTCAGATGGAGCAAAAGGAGGACTTTGGATCCTCTTTAAAGGTTCTACTTTCACAGATACCATTCAACAATTAACTACATCAGATAACTATGCAATGTACTTAGCTAACATCAACAATTTCAGATTTATTATCAACTTTATTTATGCACCATCTAACCAAGCAGACAAAAACAATTTCTGGAACAAAATAATCGCAGTAACTCGACACTATAATTACCCATCCCTAATAATGGGCGATTTCAATGAAATTGAATCAATACATGATAAATTTGGAGGAACTAACCCAGAAAATAACAGATTTACCCGTATCCAACAAATTAATGAAGAACTAGACATCCATAGCATTCCCTACACAGGTAGTCCAGTTACCTGGAGAAAAAGACAGACCCCTACTAATAACATTTATGAACGTCTAGATAGAGTCATGATCCATACAGAAATATCAAATCAGTTCCCAAACTTAACTGTCCATAACCATCCTTTCACAAGCTCAGATCACTCCCTAATATCAATCTCAATTGGCAATAAATTAATAAGAACAGGATCACCTTTCAAATTCGAGATGTCTTGGACAAAAAATGACAATTACAATAAACTTGTTAAATCCACCTGGGAAAATAAACTTAATGGTTCATTCATGTTCACACTTTCACAAAAACTGAAATTACTTAAGAAAAATACAAAAATTTGGTGCAAAGCACATCCAAACAATAATTTTAGACAGCTAAAAGACATTGAAGAACAACTCCTTTTACTACAAACCCAACAAATCAACGGAAACTATAATGATTTCACAGATAATAAAAGGCAAAGACTACTAAATAAACGAGAGGCGCTTATGAATTTTAACAATACTTTCTGGAAACAGAGAGCCAAATCTAATTTCCTTAAATTTGGAGATAGAAACACCAAATACTACCAATCAATAGCTAAAATCAGAAACTCTAAAAACATTACTCGCAATTTCACAAACAAAAATGGGCTAGTTATTGAAGATGAAAATCAAATTAGAAATGAAATTACAAATGAACTAGCTGAAAGATTTATCTCAAACAAACAGACAATCAATAACAATAATACATACTTCCCAAACTTAATAAACTGTACAATAACTGAATCTGAAAACTCAACCCTTATTCAACCTTTTACAGATAAAGAAATTAAGGACACTCTATTCTCAATGAAAGAAGATAAATCTCCAGGTCCAGACGGATTCCCGCCCGAATTCTACAAAAAATACTGGAATATCGTCGGAAGCCTTCTCTGCAAGGCAATCAAATCATTTTTCCACACAGGTATTCTTCTCAGTGAAATAAATTTAACATTCATTGCACTTATCCCAAAAATTGAAAACCCATCCAATATCAACCATTATCGCCCTATTAGTCTTTGTAACACTATATATAAAATTATCTCAAAACTTTTAGCTAATCGCTTAAAACCAATCTTACCACGAATTATTAATCCATTTCAAGGAGCCTTTGTTCAAGAAAGAAATATCCAAGATAACATACTAATAGCCCATGAGGTCTTTCATTCCTTCCATACTAAAAAGGGTAAACAAGGTTGGATGGCAATCAAATTAGACATGGAAAAAGCATATGACAAAATAAATTGGGACTATATACGGATTATACTAACCAAATTCGGATTTCATCAGAAATGGATAAATTGGGTAATGACATGCTTAACAAAAACCAACTTTTCAGTCTTAGTTAACAACTTACCTGGTAAGACATTCCAAACCTCTCAAGGCATACGTCAAGGAGATCCTCTTGCACCATACATCTTTGTCATAGTTATGGAACTACTAGCCAGAATGATTCAACAAGAATCAACGGAAATTGATCCACTAATCGGAATCAAGCTAACAAATAACAGTAATCCGATCCCTTTTCTCTCTTTTGCAGATGATACACTCATTTTTGGAAATGCAAATGAACTAAGCCTTCACACAATTAAAAATCTTTTAAACAACTTTTGCAACATATCAGGTCTCTCTATAAATTATAACAAAAGCTCTCTACAAGTCTCTAAAAATATTTCACTTCAAAAAGCGCAAAGCCTTGCCCAACAATTAAATATTCCTGTTACCAAAACCCTAGAAAAATATCTAGGAATACCTATCATAAGTGGTAGAGTAAACAACAATATATTTAATGAAGCAATTACAAGCCTACAAAAACAATTATCTAAATGGAAATCAAATACCCTCTCTCAAGCTGGAAGATCTGTCCTCATTCAAGCCAACCTCAACTCAAAAACAAATTACCTTATGCAATCCTTCCTTCTTCCAAAAGGAATTCTTAACAAAATTGACCAGATCAACAAAAATTTCTTTTGGAACAAACTACAATCTGACAATTATCATCCATTAATAAGCTGGGAACGAGTATGTACTCCTAAAAAGGAAGGTGGCCTAGGCTTCAAAACAGCCGAACAAATCAATTTAGGCATGCAAATGAAACTTCTTTGGAGAATAATAGCAAATCCTAAAAACATTTGGTCAAAGATCATCACTGAAAAATATCTGTCAAAAGAAACGTTAATGGAAAGAAGCAAACACAAAACTTCTTGGCAATTTGGACGACTCTTAAATATTAGAGACACTTTCTCAAAAGGATTACTATGGCTAGTTGGTAACGGAAAAACAATTAATGTCTGGTCTGACATCTGGATAAATGCAGATAAACTTGAAAATTTTAGAAATGACAATAATCCTAACCTAAAAGTATGTGATCTATTCACAAACTCCAATACATGGGATACTAAAAAACTGAACAATCTATTCCCTCCTCACATTGCTCAAATGATATCAAACATCTACATCCCCAAAATTGATATTGCAGATAGACTAATTTGGATCTACAATAAAAATGGAACATTTACGGTTAAATCCACTTCTTCCCTCTTTAAAATAAGAAATAACAATAATACCTCTGCAGATTGGATCTGGAAAATAAATATTGCACCAAATATAAAAAACTTTATTTGGAAAACTATTTCAGATATTTTACCCACAGCGGAACGTTTAAACAGGTACATAAATAGAGTTCCCAATACCTGCTCTCTTTGCAACCAAGAACCAGAAAACTCAAATCACTTATTCTTTAATTGTCAAATTACAAGATCGCTTATTCAGAATTTGGGGACCAAATTACATAAATCCTTTAACATTCCTAACCTAACAAATGATATCTCTGAAAATATTTTAAACACTAAATGCCAAAACATAGACTTCACAGATCTCTGCCACTTATGGCACTCAATCTGGGAACTCCGAAATAAAATCATATTTCAGAAAAATTACAAAAAAAGTATAGCTTATACTCTTACCCAAACTATTGATAAAATTTCATGTTGGAAGAACGAGGATTTATTAAAGATCTCTCCTAAACAAACTAAACCTCGCCAGAATCTAAACTGGAAACACCCGCCCAAAAATATTGTAAAAATAAATGTAGACGCCTCTGTAAAAAATGGAATACATTCCCAAATTGGATGTATTATCAGAAACAATCAAGGACAAATAATCCGATTACATAAATGCAACGGTCAAACATATTCTGTCATCCAAACAGAATGTTTTGCAATACTTGCAGGTATAAGAATTGCAGCAGAACTAGGAATTCGAAGGATAATCATTGAAGGTGATTGTGCGATTGTCATCAGAGCCATTGAACAAGAAAACGACTCACCGTGGGAGATTACACAAATAGTTAGAGAAATTCAGACTCTAAGCAAAGATTTTGAGTTCATCAGATTTCAACACTGCTACAGAGAAGCGAATAAAGCAGCAGACTTTATTGCTAAATCTCGACTTAGCTGTAACTCTATCTTATACAACAACTGTGAATTCCAGAACATCATCATGCTTGATGATCAAGGATACTTGCAAGTATCCTAAACCTTGCCTACTGTAAAAAAAAAAATATATATATATATATATAAGTACTACCTTTAATTTAAAGAGTTAAAGACTTTATAAATAAAATTAATATTTTATATATTTTTTTAGTTTTTAATTAAAAGAACGTGTTGAAAATAAAATGATCTAAATTTTGAGATGAATTTGGTAATATTTTTAAGTGCAAATTGCAAAAAATAGCATGAACTTTAAAGGTGGTTGCATTCTATGGCACGGACTTTCGAAAATTAAAAAATAATCACCAACTTTGATGGATCATTGCATCTGTTGGCACGAACTTATGAAATATTTAAAATGATCATCAACTTTGATTTGGTTGCACTTAGTAGCACATCTATTTTTTAATATCATGTCTTAGTAAAATTCTTTGCAAAAATACCACCCAATTTTTAATTTTTTTTAAAAAAGATGTCCATATTTTATTTTTTAAAATAATACGTTTTCATTATATTTTTTGTTTCCTGATTTTGGAGTCTTATCTTCAGTTTATTGCTATGCAGGAATTTGCGACAACTTGGTTTTGAAACTGAAGGGATCACCATCGGAAAGCATTGATTTTATGCTGATTCTGGGGTTCTTTGGCCTCTTCATCGTCCATCAACTCCGTCTTTTGGTATCAAGTAAGCCATGCCAATGTTTCACAATTCGGTATAGAAAAGGAAAGTTTGGGGAAACTTGTTAAGCAATGCGATTATCTTATACACCTCACTAATCCCATGATACCTTGTAGTTTATAAATCATAAATGGAAATAAATCTTTGAGGAATCCTCAATTTATCCTCTACCCCATTCACGAGCTTAGTTTATATTTCTTCTTAATGTAAAATTCTTGAAGTAGTTTATATTCCACAGACATCTGTTTAGTCTTGAACATTAAAAATCAGTCATCAACAGATATTTCCACAGACATCTATTTAGTCTTGAGCATTAAAAATCAGCCATCAACAGATATTTTAGGCACTTGGATTCGTCTCACAATCCTTTTCGTGTCTTGTTTTAGTAGTTTGGGAGATGATAAGCTTAGCCTATGCTCTTCCATTTCCCCTATATTTGTTATTTCAGGGATCTCTCCCTTATTTTTATTTTGTTAGTCTTCGAAGAATAAACTGGGAACCTCACTGTTATAGCTTGCTCTCAAGCTGTCTAGATTTTTGACCTTATTACATTAGCTGATGATTGTACAAATCAATATTCTCAAGAAGCAATGATGCAACTATACAAGCTTGGGATCTTGTCTCTAAGAAGTGTGTTGCTACAATGGAAAAAAAAAACTTCTCTAATGTGTCATCTTTGGCCATAGTGAATGACGGAAGGTACTTGCTTAGTGTAGGAAGAGATCAAGCAAGTTATTTCCCCTTAAATACTAATTTGTCTGCATCTTGAACATCTGTTTTTTATTTTGTGCTGTCTTTTATTTTATTTTATTCAGTCATATTGCAAACGTTACGTTTGGTAGTGTATGAGTAGATTCATACATTATATATACAAGGCAGTGTAGGTTGTGCATATGAATTTCTAGCCACTGACCCTTGTTTTTCCCCCTTTTGATCATTCATATTTTAATGGGATGACATGAGAGATTGATATTAAAATTTCATTATGTATGAGTGGGTGCTTGTGGCTAGGCTTTTATCCTATTTATACTTAAGAAATGCATTTTAGATTTGTGCCGAGACCTCTTGTCGGGTGTCAAAACTGATATTACTGATCCATGTCAGTTTAAATGAGCAATATTATAAACTCATATGTCACAATTACAAAGAGTTGTTTGAATTTACCAATAATGATTGATGATAGATACGAAGAAATGGAAGTCAATTTAGAGACCAATGCCTTGTTTTTTCATGCCTTTTATGTAATGGAATGTTATTATCTTACTACTTGCTTCTTTCTTCTAAAGCAAAAAAATCCTAGGACTATTTCTCTTTTTATGATGGTATATTATTGGTGTGATGAATAAATCTCCAGTGTTTGAGAAAATTATATTAACTACAACCATGGCATTATTGCAGGTGGTTAATGTGTGGGTTCTCAATGACTATGGATTTAGAATGACTATACCAACTTATGAGGTTCTTGAAGCTGTTTGTATAATTGAACCTTGGACGAGCTTCTTTTCTTGCATTTTATCTCACAAAAAAAGCAAAGAAGAAAAATAGTTCCCAATCAATTTACTTTGTGATAGTCGGTGATCGAGGGATTATATGGGTATGGAATTCTGAAGGGTAAATAATTAAGTGCCTCAAATATTGTTGTATTCATCTTTTTTTCATATAGACTTGAAAAAATTTGAGAATTTTCTTTTAATTTGAGAATGTTTTTTTTTCTTCTACTTATGCCCTTTCTCTTGAGCAGAAGACTTCGGATTTAGCTTCTAGCCCATGCAGTAATGAGCTACAAAGAGGTTTTACTGCAACGACTATGCCCTCTTCAAATCAAGGATTGCTTTGTGTCACTGCTATCCAGCAATTTCTTTTATATTCTCCTACGAATGAACTTAAAGATTTGGATTTGAACATAAACAAACGACTTATTGGAAACAATGAAGAGATCCTTGATTTGAAAATTTTAGGGGAGGAAGAAAAGTGTCTTGTTGTTGCTACAAATCTTGAACAGGTATGTTTCCTTGTAGCTCAAGTTGTTTATTTTTGTTTGTTGAAGTGACTGTGAAAAGAAAAAGTTGCTGGGGAAATGCTAAAGCTATATAAATGTGAGGTTTTTTAGGTCAAAGGATTTGGTGTTGATTCCAACTGATATCACAGTGGCTCAACTAGCTATATCTTTCTTTTTTCTTTGTGCTTGAATATCTACATGTTATTGTTTATTTATTTGATGAGGTAGTCGCACCAAGTGGCCCAAGTGTCAAATCTTTTCTTATTCATGAGGATGAGTTGTTAGTATGTCAATTTTTTTTTAAATCCTTGTACCCCTGAGATAATAATTGGTCCTAATATTTGCAGGTAAGGGTATATGAGGTGCCCTCGATGGCATGTTCTTATGTATTCACTGCACATACTGAGATTATTTTATGTCCTGATACTTGCACATCAAATTCTGGAAGTGATCTTATTAGTCATAGGAAGCAAGGATAAAAATGAGGGTTTTATCGTTGTTCATTTGATTGGGTCATCTTATTGTGATTTCTTTTAATTCTTTCCCCTTAGTTTTAGCTCTTTATATTTAATAATGTCGTCAAATTTTGGCAAGATTGTTGATTGAAAACCCCATGTTTAACTCATGGAAATAGATTTCTTCTTCCTTTGGTAGGCAATTTTTGGTCGAAGAAAAACCGCAATAAACAAAGCGAACTCAGAACTTTTAACAAGATCAGGAACCCAAAACCCAGAACCTAAAATAGGGGAATTAGTCAAAACTTGTAAAAGCTGCAAACAAAAGATCGAGTTCGAAATATAAAACCGAGTGTCAGTCTAGGTTGCTAATTTGTGTTTGTACGCATAAAGGGTCAGTCTTGCTGATTTGTGGTCCTGAAGTCAAATTGTTTAAAAACCTATCCGTAATATTTATGCATGCTTATATCTCTATTTCCTCTATTCCCCCTGGGAGCAGCCAGATGTTCTACTTTGTACTTCCTACCCTTTAAATGAGCTTACACCTTGTAGGGTCTTCGTTACAACTTTTGAAGACATCCGAAGATGACTTGGGTATTAGTTCTTGTTGTTGATGCTGTTGTAGAGAACCCTATAGAAGATTACATAACAGTTCGAAGTACTTACTCCTTTCCTCACCTAATATTTTCTTATTTTGCTAGGTACTAATAAATATCTTATTTCCACAAATATAAATCTTTATATGTCTTTGTTATTTTATCACTTTATTATTATCTTATATATTACAGAGTATTATCTTACATACGTAATTACAACCGATAATTCACCGTGCGGAGCACGGTTCCTACTAGAGCTGGCAATTCGGGTCATTCGGTCGGGTTCGGGTCGATCGCATTCGGGTCGGGTCACTGATGAGTCGGGTCAACTCGGTCAAAATTTCTGTTTCGGGCTTGGTCGGGTCGGGTCGGGTCGGATTCGGTCAAAAGGAAATTCAGATTGGTCGGGTTTCGGTCAGAATCGGGTTGGACCCATTCGGGTTTTCGGTCAAAATCGGGTCGGTCTCGTTCGGGTTTCGGGTCAGTACTCGGGTCGGTCCCCGATATATCGACCGATATATCCAATTTGGATATATCGGCCGACGGCCGATATATCGGAGGATTCGGAGATATTTAGAATCCGTTACCAATTTACCATATAGCCATATATCATATAGGTATATCGGATCAAAATTTAAACTTTTTATTTTATCAAGTTTATGGGTAATTTTACAATTTAAATATTAATTTTTCATGTTTATTTTTAAATTTTGAAGTATAAATATAATACGACCCCGATAAGCGATATTTAGAAGTTAGAACCTTGCTTTCGGGTAATCAATTTTATTAAATTGAATATGTAATTCATGTTATTTATGGATTTCAAAAAGCATTTTAGTAAAATTAAATATGATTCAATAAATAATCTACTCATTGGCTCGTAAACTCAATGTTGTTAAACTCTCGATTCGATCCTACGATCTAAAAATGGAAAAATGATCCCGGTCCTTTATTGTGATTATAACGATCCTATAAAATGTCTATTATAAGAAATTTCTATTATTTACCCTTTATCTATATTATATTTAGTTTATTTTTAAAATTTTACATCTTTATGGGTATTTTTTTTATGATTTAACATAATATTTATCTAATATTAAACATAGTAACTTCATTTAAAAGAAAATTCATCCATAAGGTGGGATCTTACGATCCTACGATTCGATTATACGATCCGATCCTTACACCTTTTTACCGATCCAATTTAGAATCCCAATTTTAATGACATTGGTAAGCTCATTCTATTTATCATTAATTTCATTGAAATTTGGCAATATATTGTTATCAAAATCATACTCGATTCCCTATCTAAAGTTATGGTAAATTTAACTTTGATCAATGGAATGCACTTATCCACTAATGGTTTTAAGTTTTCACTTTGATCAATGGAATTTTTATTTTGTTTAGAAATAGCATTAACTATCAATAGTTCGATAATGGATTACAATAAAAAAAAATTTGTAGTATAAATGTATTATATATATATATATATCTATATATATATATATATTCAAGGATATTTGAGTCGAGTTGGGAGTCGGGTCGGTTGGGACTCGGGTCGGGTTGGGACTCGGGTCAATTGTAAGTCGGGTCGGGTTGGAATTCGGGTCGGGTCTTATTTGAGTCGGATCCGGGTTGAGTCGGGTTTGTCTGTATTCGGGTCACTTCGGATTTCGGGTCAAAGTTGGTCGGGTTCGGTTTCGGGTTCGAGTTATGCATAACGCTAAATTTTTGGGTTCGGTCGGATTTCGGTTCGGGTGAGTCGGTCGGGTTTCTCAGGTCGGGTCAGATTTTGCCAGCTCTAGTTCCTACCTAGTAATTTTAAAAATATATGCGTAAGCCGGTAAGATATACATATTCCAAAAATTTGCATGATAACCACAAAGTTCGATCAGACATATATAACAGTTGAATTATTCTCTTTTAAAAAAATGAAAAAGGAATTGTTAATTAGTGGACTATTTTCATATAATTTCAATAAAATAACTTACCTTGCTGACATTGCAATGCATGACACCACCCATGTAATAACCAACATCACAGACTGGACAACAAAAGGAACACCCACAAAAACAAAGCAACGGAAACCCACTAGATGGCGTAAACCACCAAGAGGCATCTACAAAATAAATGTAGACACCTCTATAAAACCCTCTGGAAAATGCTCTATTGGTGGCATTATCCGGGATTGTGATGGTCAAATTATTGATATTTTTCAGTCTAGGATCCAACAAGGATCTGTATTGCAAGCCGAAGCTCAAACCATTTGTGCAGGGTTGCATCTATGTCAGGAGAAGGGCTTACGAAATGTCATTTTGGAAGGGGACAATCTAGGTGTCATCAATGCAGTAAAGAAAAGCATCAATCCCCCCTGGGAGATAGCAAGAGTAATTGAGAAGATTCATCGCTTTAAAGATAAATTCAGTTGTCTACAATTTCAGCATTGCTACCGAGAGTCAAACTATGTTGCTGATTATATAGCTAGACTTATGGATACTTGTAATATCCTTACTCTCCCTTTTAATAGGGAGCTTTGTTCCATCATCCGAAAGAATGATCAAGAATGAATCTCGCTTTGGCAGAGCATCTTTTTCTTGCCTACTGTAAAAAAAAATATCCCAAATATTCAATTATTTTGCCTGATGCACCAAATTTTCATTATTTTTGTGCAGTACCCGTCAACTATAAAAAAAAAACAAATCATTTTTCTGGTTCGCACTATATATTGGGGTTCCGGGGAATAAAAGACTATATTATTTATTTGTTTATTTATTGTGTTGAGGGAAAAAGGAAGGTAAGCATGCGGGCCGGTGCGTGTGAGATGATGCACTTGAGTAGGTAGCTAGCGAAGCAGGGTTAATGTCATGACTGATCGACGATTCAAACCTTTTTTTTTACTTGAATTCCACTAGCTTTACGTTTTACCCATGCCAATTCAGTTCCATCAAAAAAACCCAACGTAACTCCACTCAATTTCCGCTTCTCAAAGTTTTCTACTGTCAAAGATGGATAACTTCTTTCTACCTCCATCATTTCTTTTGTCCATTAAATTTCAATTAGAACTTGATAGATATAACTAGCTAGGTCGGGTATATGATTTTTTTTAAGGAAAGAATTTGTGGTCAGACATACTTGAACATCAATGGCCGACAAGTCGGCAGACGGATAACCGTCTAAGCAAATAAAAAAAACAAGGTTGGTGCAAGATACAAGCTAGAACTCTACAAAGGCGAAACTAAATACAACTAAACCGAACAAGACGAGGACATAGCGAAGGACGAAGCCAAGGATTACCCCAAAGCAGCACTGTAGGCCAGCGGCACATCAGGAGCCACATGTGGGCAGTGAAGACGGACCTCCAAGAAAACATTCTTCGGGAAAAATGAGACGCCTCGATACACACTACCACGACCCCAACCTATCCCGACTCCGACTGTCAGAACCCTATCAAATGGTGAAGAAAATCCAGTCACACCAAGCATAGAGACACACAACGCCTGAACCAAAAACACCATAAACCCAAACAGGATTTACACAAACCCCACTTGGAAACCCAAGCGGGGTTTTAATTAAGTCATTTCAGACGATTTTAATTAATTTTATATACATATCCAATATATATATATATATATATATATATAGAGGTTGGGTCATGTGTTAACAACTCTTACGGTGTTAAATGTTAACAAATCAATATTCGGCAAAATTTATCAAATATTCATCACAGTCACTCAATTATTCATCAAAGCTTTTGTTAAAATTAATCAAATATTCATCACAGTCACTCAAATATTCATCACAGTCACTCAATTATTCACAATTTCCCAAATATTCATCACAGTCACTCAATTATTCACAATTATTCACAATATCCACCCTCAATCCTGTAATTGTGTTACTGTGATGAATATTTCTTAAATGTTGCCGAATATTTGGGAAATTGTGAATAATTGAGTGACTGTGATGAATATTTGATTAATTTTAACAAAAGCTTTGATGAATAATTGAGTGACTGTGATGAATATTTGATAAATTTTGCCGAATATTGATTTGTTAACATTTAACACCGTAAGAGCTGTTAACATTTGAACCGCATTCTATATATATATATATATATATATATATATATATATATATATATATATATATATATATATATATATATATATATATATATATAAATGATTACTACAACGATATAAAATGTTATATATTTTTTCTTATATGAAGTTCAACTAAATGGTATCTTGTACTTTTTCAAAATCGATTAATCGTAATAGTAAGTAAATGAATCGATGACTGATGTATAACATTAATTTTATTTATCATCATATTCCAGGATAAACTTAATACACCTTTTTTAAAATAAAGTATAGTAACTACTTATGATTTATTTTAAAAAAGTGATAAATAGTTTAAATACAGATTAAATTCAAAAAAAATTCAATTTTGGATAAAAATAAATCAATTAAATTCAGTTCTATCCTAAAATCAATTGACGATAATTAGAGTAGCCCCAACTTAATTATATACGAGATTTGAATTTTTCATATTATTATCATTGTGGGATATATATTTTATATCATCTACAAGTTCTATATGACTCTGTCTCATAGGTTTAAGATTATAATAAATAAATATTTGATGTGAGGATAAGAAATTTAGAATATATATTGGGAAAACACAGATAACTAGCGGACTAGAGAGTGAAAACGAAGTTGGTCGAAATGAAAAGGACGGTTGATGAACACTTGGAAACAAACCGGATTGTAGTATGCTTAAATGTGTGATTGTTCAAGAAACCTACTTTAAATTATGGGGCTCATATGTCGTTGTTTTTTCTAAGAAGAAAACGGAGAGACGGAGGAGTTGCTAACCGATGTATGGACATGCATTGTCAGTTGTCATTCCTCCGCTGGCATACCGATGGAGACGCACTAGTGTCGTCCCTTTCCTTCTATTTTTTCCTTCCTAATAAACTTACAATGCAACCATCGTTCCCTCGGATAAGCTGGGCCAACTCCATCTTCCTAACTCGCTCTTGATTCACGTCTTAATTAGGCGCCACATCACAAACTATATATTATGCATGCTTGGTTCGATGTTCAGTTCAAAATTTTATTTTCACCAAACTCACTGGAAATTAATCAAATCGGCATTTTTTCGATCGGGGGAGTTTGTGAAATGTCCAAAAAAGTTGTCCTAATTGGTGAATTGTCCACATTTTTGGACAAATTGGTGGAGTGTCCATCTTACCAATATCAATTTTATCATCTTGCCTATAGCCTTACTCTTTATTCTTTATTCTTTTTTTTTTACATTTTGTCGTGCAAAAATAAGAGTATGTTGTGCATGTGCAATAATAACCGTATGTTGAGCAAATATGACCCAAAAATAAGAGTATGTTGTGCATGTGCAATAATAACCGTATGTTGAGCAAATATGACCCAAATCTAGTTTTTTTTTTAACATTTTGTCGTGCAAAAATAAGAGTATGTTGTGCATGTGCAAAAATAACCGTATGTTGAGTAAATATGACCCAAGTCTAGTTTTTTTTTTTAACATTTTCTCGTGCAAAAATAAGAGTATGTTGTGCATGTGCAAAAATAACCGTATGTTGAGCAAATATGACCCAAAGCTATTTATTTTTATTTTTTTTTTTACATTTTGTCGTGCAAAAATAAGAGTATGTTGTGCATGTGCAAAAATAACCGTATGTTGAGCAAATATGACTCAAGTCTAGTTTTTTTTTAACATTTTGTCGTGCAAATATAAGAGTACGTTGTGCAAATATAACCGTAAGTTGTGCAAATATGACCCAAGTCTAGTTTTTTTTTTTACATTTTGTCGTGCAAATATAAGAGTATGATGTGCAAATATAACCGTAAGTTGTGCAAATATGACCCAAGTCTAGTTTTTTTTTTGTCATTCAAATATAAGAGTACGTTGTGCAAATATAATAGAAAGTTGTGCAAATATAACCGTAAGTTGTGCAAATATGACCCAAGTCTACTTTTTTTTTACATTTTGTCGTGCAAATATAAGAGTACGTTGTGCAAATATAACCGTAAGTTGTGCAAATATGACCCAAGTCTATTTTTTTTTGTTTTTTTTTTCACATTTTGTCGTGCAAATATAAGAGTACGTTGTGCAAAAATAACCGTAAGTTGTGCAAATATGACCCAAGTCTAGCTTTTTTTTAATTTTTTTTTAACATTTTATCGTGCAAAAATAAGAGTACGATGTGCAAATATAATCGCAAGTTGTGCAAATATGACCCAAGTCTATTTTTTTTACATTTTTTCGTGCAAATATAAGAGTACAATGTGCAAATATAATCGTAAGCTGTGCAAATATGACCCAAGTCTAGTTTTTTTTTAAAAAAATTTTTACATTTTGTCGTGCAAATATAAGAGTACGTTGTGCAAATATAACCGTAAGTTGTGCAAATATGACCAAAGTCTAGTTTTTTTTACATTTTGTCGTGCAAATATAAGAGTACGATGTGCAAATATAACCGTAAGTTGTGCAAATATGACCCAAGTCCAGTTTTTTTTTCGCATTGATACATTTGGGCGTGCAAATATAACCGTAGATTGTGCTTGTGCAAATATAACCATATGTTGTGCAAATAAAACATTTTGTTGTGCTAAAATAAAAATAAAAATATAGATTATGGATCACATAATAAAATATAGATAGTTTTTTTAATTTCTCATATTCATAGGGTGATTTTTATTTTTGCACCTTATACTCTTATTTACGAAGAGAAATATAATAATAGATAAACATAGACAGCCTATGCGGGATTTGAACCCGCATCGTTGTGCGTAGGCACATTGCTCTACCATTTTGAGCTAATAGGCATTGGTACAAAAACTTCAAAGTTGAAGTGGGACAATGAGCAAAAGAGCTAATAGGCATTAGTCCCTGTATCCACCACCTTTTTTTCTCTCACTTTAGAGGGACTAATGCTTCGTGCGGATACAAACAACAAGCACATAATGAACCCACACACCTACTGTCAGCAGTTGGCAGTTCAAGGGATATCAAAATTGAAGGCAAAATCCAAACGGAATAAGTATAAATTGAGGCTAAAATAAGAACGAACATCAGCCCTAAAACAAATAGATCACCAATAGCAAAATCAATACAAAACAAGAGCATCCCCCTGATGAACAACGCCTAAAATCAGCACAAAAAGAAGGCCTGCACAAAACAAGATTTGCACTATTCACTAGATCCCTCCAAAAGATCCATCACCATCTTCTTGAATTGAATTTGATTCAGTTAAGACAAAACAAGATCAATAAAACCTAAAAATCAGATCTAAGCACAAAACAAAATCTGCACACAACTCAAATATGAAAAAACTAGACAGTAAAACAAAGAAAAAAGATCTGAGTTATTTCATTCAAATCAGCTAATCTAGCAGCCATGACAGATAGGAGAGAACATAGGAGCATGAGGAAGCGAAAGCCACTGATCAAATCAAGTTAATTGCGCACAATTTTCATAACACAGACAAACCGATCACAAAACGATCGCAATTCACCAAAAAAATAGGCTGCGAGAATGAGCAATTAGAAACTCGAAACTCAAAACTCGAAAAAAGGTGCTTAAATGCATAAACGAATAGATTTGAGTGTAACGATGAATAGACAGACCTTGAGATTGAGCAATTGGAACTCCGGCGATTGCAATTGGGATCTGAACTCCGATTGCGAGCCAACCTCCCGTCCTTGCTGGTCCACAGATCCCGACGAGCGGCGCCTGGAGAGGACGACTTAGAGATGATTTGGTAATTAGGCTTCGAATCTGATTTGGTAAAATTGGATGCTAATTCGGCCGATTTTTTAGCAGAGGTTGAGCTTTGACAACAGCCGGATGGTGTAGACGGAGAGAAGACCACCGATCCACTTTCTTCATCTTCTTCCCCAATCGCAAGCAGGTCAATTTCAGAAACGCCGGAACGACGACGTCTCTTACCAGGTTACCGAGATCCGCTTCTTCACCATCTGTCGCACAATTTTTCGCACGCCGAGATCCGCTTCTTCATCTTCTGTCGCTCAATTTTTGCACGCCGAGATCCGCTTCTTCATCTTTCGTCGTCCTCGCCATATGGTTATATTTGCACGCCGGATTCCGACGTCAGTCAACAGATGAAAAGAGATCGAGACAGAAGATTGAGCAACAAAAGATCGAGACAGATGAAGAGAGATCAACAGATGAAGGAAGATTGAGCCTGACAGAAGAGATCGAGAGAGGAGGAGAGAGAGTGGAGAGATAGGGAATCAAATTAAGGGTGATGGACAATTTTACAATTTGTCCAAAACCTTGGACATTTCGCTAATTAGGCCGAAAATAGTGCCTGTTGCACAAATTTTCTCTTTAAATTAACTGTTACATGAGATTGATAATCTTAGACGATGTTTATCGAGAAATCCTAGTGATAATACTAATTTTTTATTTTCTATTTGTCACATTATTCTAACATCCAATTTTTAATTTTCTAACATCCTATTTTTAACTGGACACTAAACGCTAAGAACAGGGTTGAGGACTCCAAATCTAACTGATGTCTGATAAGTGATCGATGCCTCCAAACCAAGCCGACAAGCCCCTTAGATTTAATCTACGGGAATGCACTAACACAACAAGACGATTTTTTTAATCGAAGGAGTGAAGTACAAACATAACAAAAGAAAGCCATAGCGCTGTTGATTAATACTAAATTATCACGGATCTCAATGGCAGCAGATTAATAATCGCATTCACGTACATCATATATCAGCATCTACAAACATTGATTTAATCTCAAGATTAACAGATTGAAGTGTTAGGACCTATTTGACATAAGTTTTTCTTAGAGCGTTTTATCAAAAAAAATTCATTTAGATTATAATCTAAATGAAAGTTTACTGTACCAAAGTTTATGTTCATATTGCCTCTCTCTTTTTTAAAGGAAAAAATTCAACATATCAGACAAATTCGAAAAATGAAAAATCTAAAAAATTTGGTAAAGAGAAAATCATTATGGAAACCCCACAAAACATAAGATAACAACACAATGGTCAGCCTCAAAACCCTATGATGACATAAATACAACACCTGATAAAACCGTCAAACAAATTAAACAAAGACCTATGACAAAGTGAGCTAAACCTCCACCTGGATATCATAAGCTCAACTCTGGTGTTTCTTTAATCCTGCATACAGGGGCTTCAGATCATGTCATTTGCTCTATGTATCATTTTATTTCTGTTAAAAAAGTTCAGCATCCTATCTTTGTTGTGTTGCCTGATCAGATTGGAAGAAAAGTTCGTTTGACTAGATCTATTTGGCTTATGCCTCAATTAATGCTTATAGGGGTCTTATTTGTGCCCGATTTTCATCATCATTTATCTTTGTTCATAAGCTGCTCAGAATACATAAGTTGGGAGCTTATTTCAATGAAGACTATTGTTGTTTACATGACTGTTTCAATGATTAGATCATAGCTGAAGGGTTGGTTGTTGATAAAATCTACAAGTTAGGAGCTGATATTGTTAATCGAGAGAAAGGTCGATTGTCTTCAAAGTTTGTTGGGTTTTCAAAGCTTTCAGAACCATTTTCTTTTCTTTATAATTGTCTAGATCATCCCTCAGTTGGGAAAATAAGGCATATGCATATGTGTAGGGATCATGTTTGTTTAGACTGTGTTTGTGATGTTTATGATGCTTCCAAAATGCATCGACTTCCATTCCCTGTTAGTATTCCAGTTCATGGTTTGCTTGAGTTGATTCATGTCGATGTTTGGGGACCTTACCATATTGAAACCTTGAATGGAGAACGATTTTTGCTTACTTTGGTTAATGATTACTCTAAAGCAACTTGGACTTATTTGCTTTTGTCTAAACATCAAGTTCCTAGGTTTCTTTGTTCTTTTTTGTCTTATGTTTAAAATCACTTCTTTGGAACTCCGAATTTCATACGAAGTGACAATAGCTCTGAGTTTGTCAACTCTGAATGTTCTAAATTGTTTTCTTCTTTAGGTATTCTTCACCAACGATCCATGGTTATACACCACAACAAAATGGAAAGGTTAAACGCAAGCATTGTCACTTACTTGACATTGCCCGCTCTCTTAAGTTATTTGCCAATCTTCCTCCTTTCTTACGGGGGGAATGTGTTCTTGCTGCAACATATTTGATTAACCTCTTGCTTATTCAATCTCTAAATTGGGTTTCTCCCTTTGAGAAACTTTTTAATAAAGCTCCTGCTATTGCTTGTCTTCGTGTGATTTGATGTCTTCGTTATGCTACCATTGTTGGTCCTACTAAAGATAAATATGCTGAAAAGGGTCATCATTTCATTTGGTTGGGATACCCTCCTAATTAGAAGGGTATAAGCCTTTTGATTTGGCTACTTTAGAAATTTTTTCTAGAAGAGATGTTCGATTTCGAGAGGATGTTTTCCTTTTCGATCAGATCCTACTTCCTCATCAGTTCCTCTCTCTAAGCCTTTGGCTCCTTTGGATTCTTCTGATGATCTTGTAATTGTTCGCTCTTCATCTCCTTCTAAGCCTTCAATTGCAGCTCCTCCCTCTGCTTCATTCCAAGCAACTTCTCCCTCTGCTTCCTCTCATGAGAATGTGCTTGGTTCTACTTTTGTTTGTATTGAGCCCTCTTCTTATGGAGATATTCCTTCGGTTCCTTTGGCTTCTTTCCCAGATATTGCTCCTCGCGGATCCACCAGAACCGTTCAACCTCCTCTTTGGAAAAAAGACTTTGTTCTAGCCAATTCATCCACTTTCTCAGGTTTAGTGGACGATTCATCTTCTTATTCCTTGTCTCTTGCGAATATTTTAAGCACTAGAAAACCTTAACACTATAAAGAAGGTATTCAACATGAATGTTCGAGGAAGGCCATGGATTTGGAGCTTCAGGCTCTCCGTAAAAAACAAACGTGGGAGCTTGCTTCTCTTCCTGATGGTAAGACCTTCTTACCTTCTAAATGGGTTTATAGTGTCAAATTTAAACTAGATGGATCGGTAGATGTTCGTTAGGGGGAGGAGGATCGTGCAATTCAAATATTCAAATTAAACTCTAACTATTCTAACTCCCTGTCCCAAACAAATAATCCAAGAACCCCTCCCGATGTAGTGGTAGGGTAATTCAGGATCGAATCCACGAGGAGGTATGTCAGCGCTTCCTTTGTTGTAATCACGATCAAGATTTCGACCTCAGAAGACACTCGATATCGATATATCGGGTCGATATCGACCTCAGTTATGGTCGATTTCCAGTAGAGTTCCTGCAGAAGACAAAAGCAGCAAAGTCGACGTCGAGACAGACCTCGATATCGACGTTAGACCTCGATATCGACCGTTACAGTCGATTCCGATGTTTGTCACAGAAACTTTTTTACGTAACCTATTGTCGGAAAAGTGTCCGAAGAACGTAGAATGGTAAAGAAGGATGATCAGAAACAAAACTAAAACTTTTATGTAAATTCAATTAATTAAAAAGCTTCCAAAGTCGGGGTTTCATGCCACAACGATAACAATGCAAGTTTGATGCTAAAGTTATGAAATTTAATGTCTTTCCGTCAAATAACTCTCGTTACCAACACTTAGGTGATTAGAGGCTCTCGCATAGTTCCTAAGAGTTACTATCCAATCCATGAGTAATCCATGTTCACAATATGAGTGGCTTTCGTTTCAATAATACAAATAATGAATCTCCCTAACTTTCGCAAAGGAATCATGCATAGGATAGAAGACGGAATCGCATAAAAGTCATACCTTTGATGCACTTACCCTACATCGCTATCGTCGGGCTCGTCCCGACCCTAGAAGTGGATTGACTACACACTTCTCATCATGCAACTCATCATCATCATTGAAAGAAAACTACTTTGTATTTGTAAAAGAAAGAAATTACAACCGAACAAGCCAAATCTCCGCTCTCACTTCCACCAACTCAATTCGGCTCTCCTCTCTCTCTCTACAAATTCTTTGCGTTCTATGTGTTTGAATAACTGAAATTGGATGTGTGTGGATGCCTAAACTCAGCCCTAACGACCTCTAGATATAGATATCGAACTTTGCTATCCAAAGACTCAAAACTTTATCTTTATTCTCCAAGATAAAACTTAAATAAAGTAAAAATAAAAAGTTCCATGGTAAAACTAGCTAAAGTGATAGCTTTGACGTTGAAGATAAGAAATCTCAACTTTTGGATAGACGTGCAAGCTTCGGATAGAATTCTATCAAAATCTGAGTCGGATTCCTCTGCTGGGCAACATCGATATCAACCTTCAGACGTCGATATCGACCTCTGTGAAACTCTATCTCGAGCTCTCCTTCTCTTACTCGGATTAGCACTCGACTTCTATCATTTAGCTCGATCTAGCCACTCGATATCGATCATCATCCTCGATATCGACCTCTGCTGGTGTTAATATGCTTTGTTCTCTTCCTGCTCGATTCCTATGTCTCTACTGTACTCGATGTCGAGGTCTCCAGTCGATTTCGACCTCTTCAGAAGACTTCGAGTTCTTTTTCCGCTCTTCCAAATCTGTCCATTTTTATCCTGTTTTCTGCAAAATTACATAGAAACTCGTGCAGACCCATATATTTGATATTTAAGCGTAAACTACACTAATCCCATGTTTTCCCACCAATATGCATGCAAAAGAATGATAAAATGGACTTATATGTGCATAGAAAATATGACAATTTGCGTGCACATCAGTAGATAAATATAAGGCTCGGTTGGTGATGAAGGGGTACAATCAGTAATTGGGTAAGGACTATAAGCATACGTTTTCTTTGATTGCTAAGATTGCGTCACCCCGCCTTTACGGTATGCAATGCTTATTGTAAATGGGCTTATCGTCTATTTGTTTTTGGCTTTCAGTTCATTGTCTGTTTAGGGTTTCATGAGTCTCTACATATACTCATGAAACGCTGACCCCTTGTAACTCTAATATGTTTTTGCTTCCTTTAATACAAAACTGGTTCTCTGCCCGTGGACGTATGTAACGCTTTGTTGTCGAACCACGTAAATATCTGTGTCTTTCTTCTTTGTTTATCATTCTCGTTACAACAAAAATAACTTTAATTGGATTCAATGACTAATAACACCAACCAAAGTCGAGAACTTGTGGGTAGAAACACCTCTCTTCTATCTACTACTTGCTTTTGTTTATATTGTTTTCTCTTATTTTCTTTTACAAAAATCTCATCTTTTGCTTTTCAATTGATAAATACACAATATATCGAGATGCTTGGTTCTTTGTGGGATCGACCCCGTACTTGCAAGCTATACTAAGTTTGTGGGTTTGGGATTATGTTTGGCGAGGTGAACCATGACATTTATCTCTGTCAGGTTTGCTTTTAGTCTAAGTCCCCAATTTGATAGTTTTAGGTTTGCTCAAATTCATCTTTTAAAAAGTGTGTGCTGCCTGTTTTATTCCATATTTTTCTGTGTTTTGTGTAGGTTCGACGGTCTACTGATTTATCAACCTATCTAGATTCAGTCTTATCTGATCCCGAATTCTTATTCTATCATTAAAAAACCACACTCCCATTAGAGATCTGTCTAGGGGTGGGCCGGAGATCATGTCCCTCTCCCTAAGCTTAAAGATGTAGCTAGGTTTAAAATTTTGAATAAATAATTAAATGTTACATTGTCTCTAAAAGGGATTGAAATATTATAATTTAGGAAAGAGAAACTCGAATGAGATAAAGCAAAGAGAGTGTGTAAAGTCTTGGCGATGATGGAAAAGATCATATGGTCCAATATTACTTCCATCTACTATTTTCTTTGTTCAATAAGTTGGTCCCAGTTTTGCAATATATATTTGTTGGACAGCCCCTATGATGTAATTTGGCAATTGGGATCAGCTTATCAGCTTTTGCTTTTAAAAAGGTTAAGCTTTTGTCGTGTAAATTGGTTGGACTCATGGACTGTCTACCGACTCTTCCTTGACCGAGCACACAGTGTTGTAGGAAGTGAAAATAAGCAAACCCCACATACCCTCAATCAATTCTCAGAAGCATTAATTTTAGGATTTGGTAAAACATACTATAATAAATCAACTAATTGTTTACCAATAAAAGAAATTTAAATTGGTATAGATTAAACTAGTACAGTACCCGCATCATGACACGGTTTGTTGAAATACAATATAAATAATATTGCAAATAACAATTATAAACAGTATTAACAATGTTAGCATAAAATAAAATGTTTAAAGATGATAAAGATAAAAATGTACAAAAAATCAAAAAGGCATAAAATTAAGGTGGTTATGACACCTAAGAACAAATTTCCTAATTAATAGGCAGATATAGATAACTTATTAAATAAATGCATAAAATTTCCAACTGTTAACAATTTATGAGACCTTAAAAAAATTCTTATTTAATACTTAGATATAGATTCATATTTAGATATAGATAATATAATAATTCAATGTTTTGAAATTTTTTAATTAAACCAATTGATTAGAAAATGTAGAATATGTTAAGAAAAAAACACTCTATTATAATTTGATTGGCTAGAAATTTATTATTATTATTTTTTTTTACAGTATGCAAAAAGTTGGATGTGCTACAGACATCCATGATCATCTGAAAAGATGATGTTTTGGAACTTGTAACAGTAAGAACCTAGGATGCTATTACAATTTAAAGGAGATTTTGCAAGGAAATCGGCTGCTTGATTCGCCTCTCTGTAGCAATGTTGAAAGTTGATCGATTCGAAGTCTTCTTTTAGAGACTTGATTTCTTCGATTAGTTGTGCTATCTCCCATGGGATTTTGATAATGTGATTGATGGAATTGATGATGGTTGCGTTGTCGCTTTCAATAATGATTCTTCTGATCCCCAAGTCATTTGCTTGTCTTATACCTGCATATATAGCCATAGCTTCTGCTAAAATAATAGAGCATTTTCTAATATTGCTTTTATATATATGAATTACCTGACCATAGCTGTTTCTCAGAATGCAGCCAATTTGGGTTTCATGATTAGTTTTAACTGAGGCATCTACATTAATTTTGATCGTGTTAGGAGGTGGATGTTTCCAAATTAATTTATGAGGAGGTCTACTGATTTTGGGTTTTATGTAATTATTATTTTCTTTGTTCCAAGAATATATGTTGTCAATAGTTTGGTATAGAGTGTTGATGATATTTTTGTTTTTGTTGTTTCGGAAGATAATATTGTTTCTAAGTTCCCAGATACTGTGCCATAAGTAACAAAGGTCAGAGAAGTCTTTATTTTGTGTTTTGGTGTTAATGATATTTTCAGAGGCGTTGTCTGTTAGGTCCGGTATATTGAATAATTTATTTAATTTGATGCCAAGATTTATTATAAGAGATTTGGTGATCTGGCAGTTAAATAAGAGATGGTTTGTGTCTTCTATGTCAGAGTTGCAGAGAGAGCAAGTGTTGGGAACTCTATTTATATATTTATTTAAGCGGGCAGTGGTAGGTAAGATATCCAGAATAATCTTCCAGATAAAAATTTTTATATTTGGAGGGACATTAAGTTTCCAGATCCAGTTTGCATCAATTTTATTTGTGTTTCTGGTATTGAGAAGGGAAGTAGTGGATTTAACTGTAAATTCTCCATTGTTATTATAGATCCAAATAAGTTTGTCAGGAATATTTCTAGTCGGGATATGTATGTTGCTGATCATTTGGACGATGTTAGGGGGAAAGATATTATTCAATTTGTTCATATCCCACGAATTGTTTTTAGTGAAAAGGTCACAGACTTTTAGATTAGGGTTTTGATTATTTCGGAATGTTTCAAGATATTTTTCATTTACCCATATGTCAGTCCAAACATTTATGTTTTTTCCATTGCCTACAAGCCAGAGTAATCCTTTTGAGAAGAGGTCTCTGATATTTAGAAGCCTTCCAAATTGCCATGATGTTTTGTATTTTCCTCTTTCCATTAACGATTCTTTAGAGAGGTATTTTTCTGAGATTACTTTAGACCAGATATTGTTAGGATTGGATATGATTCTCCAGAGGAGCTTCATTTGCATTCCAATATTAATATCTTCTGCTGATTTGAATCCTAGTCCGCCGTCCTTTTTGGGGGTGCAAAGGTGTTCCCAGCTGATTAATGGGTGATAATTATCAGACTGAAGTTTGTTCCAAAAGAAATTTTTGTTTATTTGATCAATTTTATTTAGAATTCCTTTAGGAAGAAGGAAAGATTGCATTAAATAATTTGTTTTAGAGTTGAGGTTAGCCTGAATTAGTACTGATCTACCGGCTTGTGAGAGAGTGTTTGATTTCCATTTGGAGAGCTGTTTTTTGAGACTTAGTATAGCATCATCAAAAGTAGCATTACATACTCTTCCACTAATGATTGGTATTCCGAGATATTTTTCCATTGTTTTGGTAATGGGAATATTTAGTTGTTGGGCGAGGGATTGTGCTTTATTTTGTTGTATATTTTTGGAGACTTGTAGGGAACTTTTATTGTAATTGATGGTTAATCCAGATAAGTTAGAGAAGCTGTTTAGGATATTTTTAATTGTGTATAGGCTTAGTTCATCGGCGCGTCCAAAGATTAGTGTATCATCGGCGAAGGAGAGGAAAGGGATAGGACTGCTATTATTTGTGAGTTTAATACCAATTAAAGGATCATATTCTAGGGATTCTTGTTGTAGCATTCTTGCCAATAGTTCCATTACTATTACGAAAATATAGGGTGCAAGGGGATCTCCTTGTCTTATTCCTCTTTGTGTTTGGAATGTATGTCCTAGTAAGTTGTTGACTAGGACGGAAAAGTTTGTATTGGTAAGGCAAGTCATAACCCAATTAATCCATTTAGGGTCGAACCCAAATTTATTTAGAATTGTTTTAATAAAGTTCCAGTTTATTTTATCATACGCTTTTTCCATGTCAAGTTTTAGAGCCATCCATCCTAATTTTCCTTTTTTGTTGTGGAAAGAATGGAAAATTTCATGAGCAATTAGTATATTGTCTTGGATATTTCTACCTTGTATAAATGCTCCTTGAAAAGGGTTTATGATACGTGGTAAGATCGGTTTCAGGCGATTAGCTAGTAATTTTGAGATGATTTTATAGATAGTATTGCACAGACTGATAGGTCGATAGTGGTTAATGTTAGAAGGTGTATCTATTTTCGGAATAAGAGCAATGAAAGTTGTGTTAACTTCCTTTAGGAGGATTCCAGAATGGAAAAAGGACTTGATTGCCTTACATAAAAGGTTACCTATAATGTTCCAGTATTTTTTGTAGAATTCTGGAGGAAAGCCATCAGGGCCTGGACTTTTGTCATCTGTCATTGAGAATAAGGTGTCCTTGATTTCTTTATCTGAGAAAGGTTTTGTTAAGGCAAGGTTTTCAGAATTAGTGATGGTATGATTTATTAAGTTAGGAAAGTTTGTGTTGTTGCTTGTCGGGTTATTTAAGATAAATCTTTCAGCTAGTTCTTTGGTAATTTCTTCTCTAATTTGATCTTCGTCCTCAATTAATGTTCCATGTTTATTTGTAAAATTTCGAGTGATATTTTTTGAATTTCTAATTTTTGATATGGATTGATAGTATTTGGTGTTTCTGTCTCCAAATTTCAAGAAGTTTGATTTAGCTCTTTGTTTCCAGAAAGTGTTATTAAACTCCATAAGGGCTTCCCGTTTGTTTAATAGTCTGTTATATTTGTTATTTGTATTGTCAGTTGAAGTTCCGATGGTCTGTTTTGTTTGTAAAAGAAGGAGTTGATCTTCAATTTCTTTTATTTGACGGAAATTGTTATTAGGATGAGATTTGCACCAAATTTTCGTATTTTTTTTGAGAAGTTTTTGTTTTTGTAGTAATGAAAACATGAATGATCCGTGAAGTTTATTTTCCCAAGTTGATTTAACTAATTTGTTATAATTATCATTGTTGGTCCAAGACATTTCGAATCTGAAGGGTGATCCCGCTCTTAATTTATTTGTTTCAATAGATATGGATATTAAGGAGTGGTCAGAGGTTGTAAAGGGGTGGTTGTGTACTGATAGATTTTGAAATTGATTTGAGATATCTGTATGGATCATAACTCTGTCTAATCGTTCATAGGTATTATTTATACAGTTTTCTCCTTTTCTCCATGTAATTGGGCTTCCAGTATAGGGAATTGTATGGATATTTAATTCCTCTGAGATCTGTTCTATTCTTTGAAATCTTTTAGTATGTGGTGGTGCTCCACCTATTTTTTCTTGAGCAGATTCAATTTCATTGAAGTCACCCATTATAATACACGGTAAAGATTGTTTCTGAATATTTGTTATAAGTTCAGTCCAGAAGGTGTTTTTTTCAGTTTGATTGGAGGGTGCATAAATGAAACAGATAATAAATTTAAAGTTGTTAATGTTACCAAGGTATATTACGTAATTATCTGTTTTCATTAATTCTTTGATTGATTCTGTAAATTTTGAGTTTTTAATTAGGATCCAAATTCCACCTTTGGTTCTATTAGAAGGGATATAATGGGCGTTATTGAAGCCTGCTCGTTTATAGAGTGATTCATTAGGTCCTTCGCTTGATTTTGTTTCTGTCAGAACTAAAATATCTAGATTATTTCTTTTTCGAATGTAAGTTAGGTCTTCCCAAAGATTAATTTTTCGAACCCCTCTAATGTTCCAATATGCTATGTTTATCATTTAAATATTATTTTTAAATATTCTAGCTTTGTGAGCCATAGATTGTATAATCGCATGGAGTGAATATTACAAATAGGTTCATGATCATTATTCTTAATTTTATTTGTAATCAATCCATCCCTGTTGTTAGACACAAGTCTATTTTGAATATGGTTTTGGGGTGATCTCTTAGTAAAACCATTTTTTTTGCTCCAGTAAATATGGAAATCATCATAGTTCGACTCTTGGTATCTTATCCAAATATTTTTATGGTAGTGGAATTCAACCTTTGTTGAGGTAGTGAAGAGGGGTGTTAACCCTGAGAGATCGCTGTTAAGCTGTTTAGATTCAAATTTGATCCAAAGTTTTTGAGGAGACAGGATAATGTAATCGTCAGCCAAAGTATTACAACTATTGAGTAGGGTATCATATAAGTAGACATAATTACCCAAGAACATGACAACAGTCAACATAAGTTCTATTATTATCCGGGCTGGCAGATAGCAATCCCTATGAACCACAAGATAAGGGATATTCTCTCGAATACCTGTATAAGTGATCAACAAGAAGACCCACACCACCCTTACATAACTACGGTAAATGATGCATATCACAATCAGCATACAAGAAAGATCAAACCGGTTCAAATAAAATACGAATAGTTTGCACCAAGGAAAATCTTTATCTCCTAAAACAATTTTGAGAACAAAATTAAAAGGATTAAAAGTCGGAATAGCACCAAAACGTGAAACAATTTTGAACGAATTGTAAATTATGTAAGTGCAGAGCATATTTGGTACCCAAATGTAAAGCAAGTTCATACTATGAGTTTGAATAACAGGAAACGAATAGATGATACAAGTGGAATAGATTATCCAGTGGAATATCCAAGGGGTTTTAGAGTAAAGAAATTGAAAGATGGAGTAAATATATAAGATATGATATCGTTTACATAAGGGTTTGAGAGAAATTAATATGTTAATGTGATAAAATAGATTATGACAGTTCATAAGGAAGTATGGAGTAGGGGACAGCCAAAAAAAGTCCGGATGTAAGTATACAGAAATTAAACAAGTGTTTGAATGGGTAATAGCTGTTAAGCCTTGTGAATTACACATCTTTATCAGGATAAGAAGTGGGTAGCTGAACAAATTTAGATTCAGATATATCAGAAGATTGATACCCTGGCTGTTAAGCCATAATTTTGGCAGAATAATTTGAGATTTCATCACCTTTTCGCCATCTCCGGGGAGCTGTCGATGAGTTGAAGAGGAGGAGCCTTGTTTATTGTCACCATAGTTCCCCACCACCATCAGGGGGTCGGGCAGCAGAAGAGTCCTGGCGGCGGGGAAGCATCCTTGAGGAGGTTGCCGCAGCGTGAGGGAGAAGGAGGGAAGCAATTGCCGTTTGGGCGTCGCCGGGAAGAGAATCGTCGGGCGGTGCAAGAGATCCGGCGAGGTTAAGGGGGAAGGGTTAGAAGGATTGTGTTTAGTTAAACGGAGAGGTTGTTGCAGATGGCCAAGCCCGCTCTTGGTCTGCAGAAGTCCCACCCCACAGCAGGTGGCCGCAGCAGGAAGGAGCAGAGGCAAGGAAGTGCCGCCTGCTTGTCGCCGGGAAGAGAAACGAAGGGCGGCGGTGGAGAGGCGGCTAGGTTTAGGGGTTAGGGTTAGAAGGAGTTGGGTTTTTGTTGGGAGAGTTTTCGTCCGTCTAGATTGGCTAGAAATTTATTGATTCAAATATTTTGAATTGAACCCATTGATTATAAAATATGTGATATCTTATGAAATAATTTTATCTTAATTTAATATTAATATCAATTGCGAAAAAATTTATTTAGTTGAAATTTATAGTTTTAAGGGGACATTGCCAATTAATCAAATGATTCTCATTTAAAGTATTTATATATAAAGGAGAAAAATAAAAGAAAACAGGGATTGGTTGAAAATAAGAGAATCAATCTTCTATATATGGAAATAGTGAATAAGGGAAAGAAATCATAGATTAATGGAATAAAGTTAAAAAAAAGTTAAAAAAAACAAAAAAATGACACATAAGTATGGAGGAATGAGAGAATGCCACATAGGATCGGAGATTATGGAGAAGGTGACACGTGGACAGTGTACTCTATCTTTTTTGAAATACAATATGAATAATATAACAAATAACAATTATACAAAAATATTAACAATGTTAGCATAAAATAAGAAGTTTGGAGATGATAAAGATAAAATGTACAAAAACTGAAAAAGGCATAAAATTAAGGTAGTTATGACACTTAAGAATTTTTTTCAAATTAATAAGCAGATACAGACAGCTTATTAAATAAATGCATAAATTTCTAATTGTTAACAATTTATGAGACCTTAAAAAAATTCTTATTCAATACTTAGATATAGATTCATATTTAGATATAGATAATGTATTAATTCAATGTTTTGAACTTTTTTAATTAAACCAATTTATTAGAAAATGTAGAATATGTTAGGAAAAACACTCTATTATAATTTGATTAGCTAGAAATTTATTGATTCAAATATTTTGAATTGAACTCTTGATTATAACATATTTGATATCTTAAAAAATAATTTTATCTTAATTTAATATTAATATCATATGTGAAAATTTTTAATTAGTTGAAGTTTATAGTTTTAAGGGGACATTGCCAATTAATCAAACGATTCTCATTTAAAGTATTTATATATAAAGGAGAAAAATAAAAGAAAAAGGGGATTGGTTGAAAATAAGATAATCAATCTTCTATATGTGGAAATAGTGAATAAGGGAAAGAAATCATTGATTAATGTAATTAAGTTAATTAAAAAAATTAAAAAAAAAGACCCATAAGCATGGTGAAATGAGAGAATGCCACATAGGATAAGAGATTGTGTAGAATGCGACACGTGTGCAGTGTACTCCTTCTTTAGTGTTATTATATAGATTATATAGATATAGATTGATTATCAATTATTGCTATGGTATTCACAAGTTGGTATAGTGGTTGTGGGACTACATCTCATGCCAAGAGTTTCGAAGTTCGAACCTCCTTACAAACATGGTGTTGCTTGTGACTGGATAGTCAACCCCTTAAATGGGCCACACAATATCCGATCCAAATGTAGTGCGATCGAGTCGATCGAATTGGACTAAGATAAAAAAAATTATTGTTATGGTATTATGGAACTAATTCTTGAAAGTTTGATATTGGTAATGAGTTTGACAAAAGTTAGTATTACACCATTACCTATATATATATATATATATATATATATATATATATATATATATATATATATATATATATATATATAATGCAGATCAAATGTTAACAACTCTTACGGTGTTAAATGTTAACAAATCAATATTCGGCAAAATTTATCAAATATTCATCACAGTCACTCAATTATTCATCAAAGCTTTTGTTAAAATTAATCAAATATTCATCACAATCACTCAAATATTCATCACAGTCACTCAATTATTCACAATTTCCCAAATATTTATCAATATTCGGCAACATTTAAGAAATATTCATCACAGTAACACAATTACGGGATTGAGGGTGGATATTGTGAATAATTGAGTGACTGTGATGAATATTTGGGAAATTGTGAATAATTGAGTGACTGTGATGAATATTTGAGTGAATGTGATGAATATTTGATTAATTTTAACAAAAGCTTTGATGAATAATTGAGTGATTGTGATGAATATTTGATAAATTTTGCCGAATATTGATTTGTTAACATTTAACACCGTAAGAGTTGTTAGCACATGACCCAACCTCTCCCTATATATATATATATATTGAAAATTAAAGTCTAGAAAATCACATGAGAGATAAAGTGTCAAAAAAAAGGAATATCACAAGCTTTACAGTTTTGTTTAATTTATATTTGATACTTTTGGGCAGTTGATCTTTACTATGTCACATTTGAATATTTAAATTTAGAGTTTCTCGTGAATTGTATTAACTATTACTATTGATATGTAATTCGGTAAGAGTTTTTTTTGTGACGTATTTTTTATATAAAATGTCACTTTAAATTTATGTTTCATATCATTGATATCAACATTTGGTATTTTACCATTGTTGAGAGATGTGAATGAAACCAAAAGAGTCCCACATCGAAAGTTGAGTATAACAAGCATTTGTATATAAGTCGGTGGACTACTACTTCTATTGCTAATTGGTTTTAGAATGAAACTTTCACTCGGCTTGTGTGCTAGGCTATTAGCTCATGTGCACCCATGCACACGACCCCCAATCATCGGTCCAAGTCGGACATTGATATGGTATAAGAGCACTTTGACCTCATTCTACATGAAGCTCTTGGTTGTCAAAACACTAGTTTTAATTGCCACCCGAAACATTTCCTTATGTAAAAAAAAAAAGAAAAAAAGTGTGTCTCTCCAATATAGGGATGTCCATCGAAAGAGAATAGACAAGGAAGGGGATTGACGGAACCCGGAGGAAAAAAACATGGTGTCGTCCGCGTTCGAAGGTTTAACCTTAGTCTTAAGTCCATCCGCGGACGAAAGTATAAGAGGTGCCAACATAGACAAGTGTCACGCATGCCCACTACCCACAATAATCTTAAATCCATGCACGTGTCAAGACCAATCGGACACTTGTCATGACTTCATCCGTATAATCCATTCATTATAAAAGGGGGGCAAGGACAAAGAGAAAAAGACTTTTGGGAGAATTCAGGAGATCCAAGGAAGAGAGAGAGAGAGAGAGAGAGAGAGAGAGAGAGAGAGAATCCAAAATAGACCCTAGACCGGGTATTTTCCATCACAACAGCGCAACCGAAAATCCGAAGAGCTCCGTAGGAGGATCACAGATCACTTCAGCATTCGGACTCGAGAGGATCCCCAAAGGCCTCTATGGGTATTAGGTAAACTCTGTCCGCTGCGATTTGATTACCCAATCACCGCTCGCGTCGCAGGTACGTTTCTTTAGTCTTGTAGATTTAGGGTGTTGTCTCCCAAGGCAATCGGGGCAGGGACCTATCCCCTGTCACATCAACACGACTGAGGTTGGGCCACGCACGCACGATGTTCGCGGGTCAAGTAAGCCCGTGTTGGTCGCTTGGGTCGTCCCCAGGTTCGCCTGTATCCCATTAAAACCGGGATTTTTAGTGGGGGCTTCGACATCGGCGCCGTCTGTGTGAACCTCTCACACTAATAGGTTCCTGATTAAAATACAAATATATGATTGATAAATCACTTTTTAACTAACAATTTCATGAGCAAACATTCGAAGATTTCTGGCTGTGATTTATTTGTATCACCGCTCGCATCATAAGAGAAATGAGTAACTACCAAGACGATGCTTTGGATGAGATGAGTCCAAGTACTGCCTATGAGAATGTCACATTGGGGCGTCTACCCTTCAGCCCGAGACTCCCCAAGCAGCGTGGTACCCTTCTTACGGACCACCCATGTACGGCTATCATGGAGCTATGTACGGAGGCCCCCAATGCTATCAACCGCATCAGGGTCAACCCTTCTATTATGGTTACGGTGACACATAGTGTCACCAACAAGGATCGGCATGTCACGGAATCCCTCAAAATGCACACGGAAATCCTCATTCCAACTACTATTATCAAAGGGATCCGTCTCCTCCGACGCTGCAACCACAAGAGAGGGGGCGACATGTGAGTAAACATCACCGAGGATAACGATCCTCATATGTCTCCACTTCAACGAAATCAAACTCGACTCTGATGGGGACTGACACGGCGAGCATATTTCCATCCGCGTTCACTCACGATATATGCAAGACAGTGCCCAAACGTTGGAGGGATGTGGGTTTGATGAAATATGATAGCACAACCGATCTAAAAGATCACCTTTGCCACTTTGTAACCGCGATGGGGATAAATGAGTATAATGATGCCATGATGTGCAAAACTTTCCCAAGCACGCTGACTAAGATAGCTTTAACTTGGTTTACCAACTTGCCTCACAATTCAGGCCAGACTCCTCGACATCGTTTGCACCCTAGAGGAGCTCGCCTCTCCCATAGGCTTCCCAATCTTGAAGAGGTACGTGGACCTACGATTTGGTGTTTTGCTAATTGATCTTCTTTTTATCAAGTGAATTTGATTGCTATTGATTTTTTCAAATGAATTTCCCTTTAGATTGAAGCTTTCTATTGTCAAAGCTACTATTTTGGTTTGTTCCTCTCACTCTACGTATCTCCTCTAACTTCTTATATTGATTTATCATTGTGATTAACTGGAGTTGTCTGTGTTTGTTTAATCTAAATGAATGAACGAATTTATTGCTTGTCGGTGTTTATTGTAATGTCAATGAAATGATGTATAGAGAGGGGTGTACTTTGAGATCACATACTCAGGAGGATATTCAAGTAAGAAGGCAAGTGATATCCAACGCCAAGGTTATATTTTTTTGACAGTTGATCACAATAAGTACCCACGTACATACTCATGTGCATAGTTACCTAGATTGGCTGTGGTAATTGTTGGCGATGGGAAGGATTCTCAGACCTATGTGAATATGAAGAGAAAAGTGTGCACTGAAGTGGGAATCGATAAAGTCCTTCAATGTAGATCTACCCGAGCAAGTCTCTGAAGCTGAATTGGTTGGGAAAGTTCACGAGTTGAATGACAACGCTGATGTACATGGTTTGTCATTTATGTATCAGTAGTAGTTGTTTTAATCTCTATTCATCTGTTTTAAGAATTGCCTATCTTCATGCTATGGATTCCTTTGTTTTTCACTTCACTATATTGCATTTCTCATTTTAGGTTTTATTGTTGAGTTTATGAAGAGGTTACAATGGTTTTAGTATATTGGATATAAATCTTCACAGAGATTATTGAAAGAATTGATTATTAATTCCCCTCTCCACTTTGGGTGATGTGGCTTCACTATGTATATTCACCGGTAAACATTTACAGATAAACAACAATACTAATATAACCTATGTTCCATCTGTTATGCCAAATGATTCGCATCCAGACACTGTTTTCTTATACAATCTTTCAGATGTAGGCTTATTGGAGATTGAATCTAGAGTTCCCACTTACACATGGAGGTGGTATTGTTTTTGTGCACAATCTCTCACCTATACGATGTAGTTTGAACATGTTTTTCTTACAAAATTGTCAATCAGATGCTCACAATAAGATAAGTTGATCAGGTCTGCCACTTTTCATCAGTTCTTGTGAAGTTTCCTTTCACTTTTATCTTTTGTAATGTTTGATTGCCTGTTTGATGAGAGTACAAAATTTTCAAGCTTCAGGAATAAAGTTTATTTCCTTATAGGCCCTTTTTATTGTTTAACAAGTGTAAATGCTTTATACTTTAAATCATGGTTAGTAGATCAACTATGAACCATCCTTTCTCAATGCTTTGATTATATGAAATGATTTTATAGTCTGAATGATTCATTGATACTATAAATCTAGGATAAAAGTGAAAGGAAATTAGTTTTCAATATTAAATACAATAGGAATAATAAATATAAAAAAATAATCTAAAAGAATAGTCTATTAGAGGATATAATGGAGTAATTGGGCTCCAATTAAAATACACACCACCTTAAAACGGGTAAAAACATAAATAATTCATTTTCTGCAGCCCATTTCACAAGCATAGTGTGAAATTTATTATGGTTATGAAAATTGATTTTCAATATTAAATACAATGAGAAAAAAAACCCAAAAATATTCGATGCTCAACCTATCATATATTTAAGCCTGGAGCTTTGACAAGGGTTCTAAGATATTTTCGTTGGAATATTTTTTGGACAAAACATTTAGATAGCAATGTATAAATTGTTTACTCTATTGATGAAATTTATGAAATTGAAGATTATAAATTATTGATCAAATTTATCATAAGATATTGGTGCTATTCAAGTGAAATAGAAGGTTATAAATTGTGACTTGATAGGTTTAATCATCGTCCATAAGGTGTTCGATGAAATGCATCTAAGTATTTAATATTTCAAATATAGAAATGAATTTAAAATTAATAAGTGGGTCGTATTGAAATTGATTTATAATTTACACGAATTTGAGAGGTATAACGTATTTTTTTCAATATTTTGGTCTCTTATGGTTCATATTTAAACATAGAGTACCTCTTTCTAATTAAAGGTCTAAGACATTATAAAAAACACACACTAAGTATCTTTTTTTTTATTATTTCACTATATAGGGTTTATACATTTCAACTTAAGGTATCTTTATCAAATCGGTTTATAAAAACACACACTAAATTGCTTACTCAAACCTCGGCTTAGGAGTGTTTGGTTGATGGCTATGCTCTTATTTCTATAGTCATGTAAATGAGGAAAAGTCTAAAGTGGAAACTAAGGAGATCAACGAATATAAAGATGACACACAACCCTTGAGTTATAAGTGTGCAATGTGTCTTAGACTCTTAGGTCATCAATCAAGAAGAATTTTCCAATTTGAGAGATATAACTTCTTTTTTATTTAAATGTAATGGATAGCATGACAACAATTCAAATGAAATCAAATATATTCAAGGCCATTAACTACTTCACACCATGGTTGTGAAACTTGCTGAAATAAAACTATTGATTCATTGTTGTGATGGTTTTAAGGTGTGGCATGTTAGTATGTTACCATGGGAGTCGATATATTCTAAAGGTAACCACCATTTGACTATTTATTTTCAGATGTTTATATTTCCCGGGTTTTTTTTTCTTCGTATTGTATTCTATATTGAAAACTATTTTCCATGAACATAATATACTTCACACCACGACTTTAACCTTATTGCACCCATATGAAATGCAACGTCAAACACACAATTAAATATTTAAATGTAATGGATAGCATGACAACAATTCAAATGAAATGAAATATATTCATGGTATGAGGGAGAACTAAAGCGGTAAATTTCAATAAAAAATCTTTCCCGTACAAGGTATGGGAAAAGTACTAGTTAGACTTATACTTAAATCTTCACCCCTGAGGGAGAGTAGGTAGCCTGATTGGAAGTGGTTGTGAATTAATATTAGGCTCCTTTAAGCTTCTTAGGGTCCTTCTTGGCAGTGCTCAAGTCTATCATCTCCTCCATTGTTGTTATTATTATCGTCCATCTTTACTTATTGATTAAAATAAAGTATTCTTCTTAACCTGGACAAAGATCTTTCAATCTTTGAATCAAAAGGCAATGAAGATGAATTAGTAGAATGGGTCTGGACCATATATAGTAGGCCAAACCTAAGAAAATCAACAAAAGAAACTTAAATACTAAAACTTCCCCAACAACGGCGCCAAGATTTGGTGGCACTGCAGGAGTGATGTGCCATTCGTCCTGGTCCCCAAAAGCAATAAATATTCATAACTCAAGCTAAACAAAATATTAGTATAGCAGACAAGTAGGGGTCGAACCCAAAGAGAAGTTTGATTCGTGTTTCTAATGGTGATTCAGAGCAACATAATCGTAGACTAAGATAAATAAAGCAAACAAGTAAATAAAAGTCGTAATGATTGGAGAGTGTATCAACGTGAGTAAAGCACTTCCCTTGCAATTCTTGACAATGGTTGGGGTTCATGATCCTTTGATTGATTTCATTGTTATTCTAAATGGTTAATCTGTCTTTGGTTTAGATAGATTGATATCCCTTACAAGCTTATCAATCCCTTACACTATATGCGACCCTAACTGGATTCTTAATACACATAGCAACATAAAATCCCAAAGTACATGGCAGTTTGGCAGTACCAACCCTCCTAATCAATTAGATTGTCAAAGGCTTTAACCCATTTAACCCTAATATGAAAGGAACCGATATTTAACTAAGTGTTACTATCCTACATAGATAATTGATGCTTTCACGAGAACAACTACCTATTGCTTGCTACCATGGATCAACTATTCGTACGAAATCATCAATCACTAGTAAAGATGCAAATTCCGTCAAGATGATCAATCAAGAGAGAACATATGCAAATAAGAATAATAAGAACAACGACAGTAAAATAATTCATGAATAACAATACGAAATTAAATCCTCATAATTCAACCAAACATGTCTACAAATCACATGCGAAACTATGAATTTAGCAACTCATAACCTAAATGAAATTGAATAGAAAAGTATGTGTTTCTGATGTGTGATGTCTCTCTAAACCTATAGATTCGGCCTACACAAGATAGGAGTCGACCTTATTAACTCTATAAAGTAAAATAATAATAAACTAATTAAAATTGAATCGTACGAAATCGTAATCCTAAAATCTGCAAAACCGGTGGGCGCTGCCCCTCTGGCTCTGCGATTCTTCTTTATTTTCGATATTGTTCTTCCTTATATAGCTCCCTTGAGGCTCTTTCTTTTCCTCTTTTATGCTCCAAAATCAGCTCTTCTAGACATCTTAATACTCCATCCAAGCTCAGTTTGTAAAACTGTAGAATAAACACAAAATAGTGTAGATTCCGAACTCGAATGCTAAAATAGAAAACAATGTGAATTAACTATAAAACATGCAAGAATCATATCTAAATGCACTAAAACTACCTCTAATGTCTATCTAAAATATGCATTATCAGTATTCAATATGAGTATCATGGTTAAAGATGCTTTTATAGTTTATATCATGCACAAAATCATATAATTATTAATAAAATTTTCTTTATTTTTAAATTTATGTTTTTAATGTACATTTATATAATGCTATATAGCACTATTGATATATATCTATATAATATCTTAAATCAAAAGACTTATGATGATGTGTCATCTCCTCTTTGATTTTAGTTTATACAACTAATCCCCTATTTCCTACTTTTTCATGTACATCTATATAATACTTTAAATGAGAACCATTTTGTTTATTTCCTTATTTTGTATGAGAAAATTTGCTCTACAGGCCCTTTAGTATGTCTAAATAAGCCAATTGTCCATAGATGTGATTTAATTTGCAAACTGTCCATCTCCCCTAAATTGAGATCTGGAAGGACGAATCCCTAATGTTTCTTCCTTCAATGGCGTTCTAATAATGTGACCTCTTCATTGTCCTTTTCCATCTTCCCCAAATATAGCCATGACTAGATATGGTGCTAGTACCCTCGCGGAGCACCAGATTTCGGCGCCGATCAATTTCACAATTGCGTTATTTTGTATTTGAAAATTTCTCGTAAGCAATATTTTTTGTCTGTAAAATAATTGGTAATATTAATTAAAAATCAATTTGATGTCAGCAAATGAATTTTTTTGAAACACGGTAAGCCACTACAAAAAAAATTATAGCATTGTTAATAATTTTCACTAGTAGAAAAATGTTCTTTTAACCCACTACATAATAACCTGGATGTTAAATTATCGGGCTCTAACATAATTAAAAATTAAAATGATGTATTTTCTCTCTTTTTTTTAACTAAAATAAGGTAAATAATCCGGATCATAATATCACGCCCGGGCTATTGCATTCATAAAACTAAACCCAACACATATAAAATGCCCCAGATCCCCTAAATTTGGGCTATTTTAAATACATAATAGCTCGGGCGTTTATGTAACAAACTACCCCCGACTATATGACCCACCCGATTTCAAAACACCCATTTCTCAAATACCCCATAGACTACCCCCGGGCCATATTACATGATTATATCTACATATTTTAATTAAAAAAATGAAATGAAGAAAGGATGAAATCAAGATGGCCGGGGGAGAGAGAAGCAATTGCAAAGGTTAGGGTTCGACGGAAACCACCATCACCCCCCTAATTCGATAGGAACAACGAGGAGGGAGAGGGATGAGTAATCGGCGTCACTGAGAGCGAGGACCTGAGGGATCCCTTTGGATCAGGCGCCGTCTATGGTAGGAGTGGAAGCAAGAGGTGCTCTGGGGTTGACTCCGGCGTGCTCAGGCTCGAGATCGGGGGAAAAGAAAGATAGATCGAGAGTGGGATAAGAGGACGGAGCCATGGGAGCTCGGGTGTTCGGGTGAGCAGGAGAGGGAGGCGAATAGGGCAGCGAAATCGAAGAGATAGAGACCGAGGGCGAGCGAGGGCTGCCATTGAAGAAGAAGATTGAAGGTGAATGAAAGGGAGGCGGGTAGAGGAGGTGAGAGCAAATTTCCAAAGTGGTGTCAGCGTTAGTAATGTTAGTGTTAGCAATGTTGGCGTCGACGTCAACGTTAGCAATGTTGGCGTCGACATCAGCAACGTCGGCGTTAGCGGCCACGACGTCAATGGCATCGGCGTTAGCGGCGTTAGTAAAGTCAACATCAACAATGTCAATAGCGTCAACAACATCGACGACAACTGTTTCAGCGTCCCCGACATCGACATCAGTAACGTCAGTGTCCTCGACGTTAACGCCAGCAACGTCGGTATCCCCGATGTTAGTGTCAGCATCCTCGACATCAGCATCGGCAACTTTCGCATCAGCGGTGTCGGCATCCCCGACGTCGGCGTCAGCAATGTCGATGTCCCGGCTATCGACATCAGCAATGTCGGCGTCCTTGGCGTCAACAACAGCAACATCGGCGTCAATAACTTTTTTGGTATCGGTAAAATAGATAAAATTACTAACGCAATGAAAAAAAAAAGAAAAAAAATTATAAAAAGTGTTGAAGCAAAAAACAATGAAAAAACATAATGTTATATTATATTTGTACAAGATAAAGTTATATTTGTACAACATAATGTTATATTTGCACAATATAATGTTATATGTGCACAACATAAAGTTATATTTTGCACAACAAAAACCCGAAAAAAAAGTGCTTGCACGAAAAAAAGAAATTATTATATTTGCACAATATAATGGTATATGTGCTCAACATAAAGTTATATTTGCACAACAAAAAGTGTTGACACGAAAAAAAATTAAAAAATTATTATATTTGCACAGCATAATGTTATATGTGCACAACAAAAAGTTATATATGAACAACATAAAGTTATATTTGAACAACAAAAAGTGTTGAAAACGAAAACAAAAAAAAAAATTTTGACGCGAAAAAAAAAGAAATTATTATATTTGCACAACATAAAGTTATATTTGCACAAGATAATGTTATATGTGCACAACATCAAGTTATATTTGCACAACAAAACGTGTTCACATGAAAGTGTTGACGCACGAAAAAACAAACTATGGGGATGGATATTTTACCAATTAAATCAAGATGATGGACGAAATACAAATTAGGAAAAAAATATGGACATTTTACAAAATGCCCCATTTTTTATTTTCTAATAATTGGGTTTAATTCAAAATATTGAGTTAAAATTAAAATTAATATATTAATACATTTTTATTTAAATGTTTTAAACAAAGTTACACTATATATATACTCTAAAAATAGAAGCGTTTTAGTCTTTGTATCATCCCTACTTTTTTTTAGCTCTTTAAACCAATCAAATATTTTTTCCTTTAATTATTATTTTTCTTTCCTTTATCTCTTTAAATCAATCACATTTTTTATTTTATTTTAACACATTTACTAACTATCTTTATCTATATATGATTGAAATAGAAGAGTTTTAACATACATGTTAACACTACCTTTTATTGTAAATATTTTTTCCTGTAAATATTTTTTTTCTTTTTTCCATTATCTCTTTAAATAACATTTATTAACTATTGCAGTAAATTTAAAATATTGAATTCAATTTAATGTCTACTATATAATCTATATTTAAATTTGTATAGCTATACTGGCCTATATATATATATATTCTTAAAACATAAGTGTTTTAGCCTATGTTATCCCTACCTTTTCTTTAATTAGCTCTTTAAACCAATCAAATATTTTTTTAATTATTTTTTCTTCTTTCATTTATCTTTTTACATCGATCATATTTTTTTCCTTTTATTTTCAACACATCTACTAAATATCTATATATGTTCTTAATACCAAATTTATAATGATATTATTATTTGTTTTAAACAAAGTTACAATGTTTTTATTATTTCTTATTAAACAATAAGAGTTATTTAAAATTCCTATTTTGATATGTGCTACTTTAATTGAGATTTTTCAAAAACATATATGAAATTATTTTAGTGATCCTTTTATGGTAATTATTATTTTTTATTGGACAAATGGCAAAAAATAGCATGAACTTTAAGGGTGGTTGTATTATATGACACGGACTTTCAAAAATTAAAAAATAATCACCAACTTTGATGGGTCATTGCATCTGTTGTCACGAACTTACGAAATATTTAAAATAATAACCAACTTTGGTTTGGTTGCATTCAGCAGCACATCTATTTTTTTAATATCATCTCTTAGTAACATTCTTTGAAAAAATACCACCCAATTTTCAATTTTTTTTTATAAAGATGTCCATATTTTATTTTTTAAAATAATATATTTTCATTATTCAATTTTTAAAATATAATTTATTTTCGAAAGTACTACTTTTTTCCTTTCTTTAAATACCTTCATTATTTAATCCTGGTTAGAAAAAATTAATTTTATTTACTTCATAAAATCACATTTTTTTCAAACATTAAATACTAAGTAATGTATTTAAAATGAAAAATTAGTTTCTTGAAAATATATAAATTTAAATAATATCACAATTTTTTTAAATGTTGTTTTAGAAAAAAAAAATTGAAATTGAGTTTATAAACTTGAAAAGTGGGTTTTTAAAAATGTGAAAATTATGAGTGGGTTAAAAAAATTAAAAAAAATGTGATTAAGTTAGCATGGGGCAGTCACGGACCGAGGGTCGTGCTGGGGTTCACTCCAGGCCATCCCATTTTTTTTTAAAATCAAATAATAGGTACAAAATTAAAGAAAATTAATAAAAAAATATATCAAATTATTTGCTAAATTAAGGGTTTTATTAATAAAAATTATGTGTGTAAGAAAAATTTAGCCTATCTAGCCCACCCGAATTTTAATTTTTAGTTCCATGTCTAACAAGGGGTGATTTAAAAAAGTTAAAAATTAGTATTTTTCTAAAATAAATTATTTTTAAAATTGAATAACGAAAACAAATTATTTTTATAAATGAAATATGGGCATCTTTATAAAAACAATTGGGTGATTTTGTTTAAAAGAATATAAATAAGAGGGGATATTTAAAAAAAATAGATGTGCTATTGAATTCAACCGGATCAAAGTTGGTGATTATTTTAAATATTTAATAAGTTTGTGCCAACGGATGCAATGACCCACCAAAGTTGGTGATTATTTTTTAATTTTTGAAAGTCTGTCTCATAAGATGCAACTATCCTTAAAAGTTCATGTTATTTTTTACAATTTTTCCCTTTTTTATTTGTATCCTAACTTTTATTAATATTTTATAATATTAATTTATTATATTGTTAAGATTATATTATTCAAAAATCGCGTCATAGCACCTGGATTATACTAGTTTGATTTAAATGTAATAACATCATATAATTTTCTAAGAAATGGAGAAAGCTATGAGTTTTATTGTTCTCTTGGAATGATTCAAATCCTATATTATTGATATTTGTATTAGGTGAATGTTCATACCTTACCATGTATTGAGCCTATAGCTTGTCGTTTGATAAGAAAGACTATTAAAAATTTAAAATACCTCAAGGCCTAAATCGTAAAAAAAAAAGGAAAAAAAAAGTGATATGGGGATATAAAAGAAAAATAAGAAATAAAGGAGAAATTGCATAATTTTTCCCACCCAACAAAGATTTTCACATGCTCCCTACAACATGTTGCTTCGCTTTAATAAAAAACAATTAAAAAAACAAAGATTCTCGTCTTCTCCTTTTATTTTATTTTATTCAAATTTGTATGATTAGGTTAGAAACTTATAATACTCATTATCAAGACAATTGTTTAATCTATATCATAAGCCAAAAAGAAAAAAAAAATCATCCAAAATGACTAGTTCATAATGGCCAAAATAAAAATAAAAACGAAGAGTTTATATTTTCATATTTTGTAGGCAAAATTAATTAAACTAACCCAATTTTAAGAGGGGTATTAAAAAAAATATCCCCACATTTCAACGGTAAAAAATATAATCCAACCTTTGGGGATGTGGTAATAAAGTATTCCGATTTTTTTGGCCATAAATTCGGAATAAAATGATGACATATAATTGGTGAAATTAAAATTTGGTGAATTATGAATGATATTGAGTTTTCTTAATAAAAATGATACTGTTTAACTAATTTTATTATTTTGACCTAATTTATGGTCAGAAAAATAAGTCAAGATACATTGTTATCATATCTCCAAAAATTGAATTATTTTTCTTAAACATGAAAAGTAAAAATATTACTCTTATTAAAATTGAGTTATTTTTAATTATTTTCACTTACGGAGTATTTTTTATTACAAAAATAAAATTTTTTGGAACTTTCTTAAGTGGCCAAACTCAGGAGAATGTTAGGATTCCCATGGAGGAGGGCCCCTACAATCTACAGCTAAAAAAAAAAAAAGCAAATCAAAGCCAAAACCCAATGCAAATCTTTGCTTTACCCCATTTTTACTGACAGCAAATCAGCAAGCTTATCCCCACCAGCATCTTTCATGGGTCTAATTCATAGATTAATGGAGCTTCAAGAGTGCTTAGAGCATCCGCATCAATATAGATTTCTAGAGTTTCTTAATATCCTTTATCACATTCTCTCTACTTAAAAACCTCAATTTACTTTTTCACTCACATCAATCCGAGTTTCTAGGGTTTCTTAACTTACTTTTCACTATCTTTTATATATTAAAATATACATAATAATTTTAAAACTTTTTCTAATAAACATATATAATATTAGTGTTGATAAGTAGATAAAATTAAATTATGAATTTTAAAAATAAAAGTATTTTTTTGGGGCAAAATATGCCAAAGAAAAACCAATTTCCATTTAATGAATTTTAAATTATACATTTGCCATCCATTGATCCACTATAAATTGGACACGTGTACTTTCTATGGTTGCATTTGATGTTGTAAAGCGTCTACAGCAGCATTTTGGGCCCCACCAAGCTGAATTTCTTGAAAACCACCAGTCTCTTGCGTTTTTAACCCGGTTTCTTACTTCCAAACTGTCTCAATCGTTTTTTAGAAAATTTGCTACAGGCTTGGATTTTATATTCAAAAAAATTTTAAAAACGCAATTAAAAACCACCGATGCTGGTGGTCTTAACAGGTACTCATTTCCAATCCCTTGATTGATACAATGAGACTCACCACACCCACTCCAAAAGGCACTCCCACAAGTGCATGATTGAAGGGAATTTCAATTTCCATCCCCCTTTTTGCAATAATCGAGAACATGGGTTACCCCTTGCTTTTCATTTTTCTATGATGTTTCTTCTTTTTTTTTGGGTCTGCAAATCCTCAGTGGCAGGTTATCTTGCCATTTCACACTCATTTCTCCTCCCTGGACATGACATGGTATGCCAGTTATTTTGCTCGCAGTAGTACAATCCCACGGGAGGCATCAGTGGCCAGTCCTACTAATTCAGTTTCTGATCGATGTTTGTGATAACCTCAGTTCAAATAATTGATGTTGAATCCCTCAAAGTAACAGTTTCCATCAGCTGAATTATCTGGGGCTGAATCTTTCTCGGCTTTGCGTACCACCTGTTTGAGAAATTGCCTCAATGGAGATGGATACAAGAAAAATGTTGGTGCTGTGGTTTGTTTGTTTCCTCTGCTTGTGTGGCTGTGTAAATGGTTTGCTTTCTCCCAAAGGAGTCAACTATGAAGGTAACCTCCTTAAGCTTGATTTCTTGAAGAGGGTATGGTTTTTTTCCCATTGAAACGAAAGACGAAGTTGTTTGTTTGCAGTGCAAGCTTTAATGGCTATCAAGAATTTGCTGGGGGATCCACGCGGAATACTCGATGATTGGGATGCTAATGCGGTGGATCCGTGCAGTTGGACAATGGTTACTTGCTCCGCGGATGCTAGTGTAGTTATTAGCTTGTAAGACCTGTAATCACTGCTTATTGCAGTATGTGTTAATGGAGTTTGCAAATTGATATGAAAGTTCTCTCAATTTGCTTCTGTGCAGGGGGATTCCGAGCCTGAGCTTGTCTGGTACACTTTCGTCGAGCATTGGGAACTTGACAAACCTCCAGACAGTGTAAGTACTCAGAACAAGAAATAAGATTGGATTTTGAAGCAGAAAATTGCTTAACACTGTTTGTGATATCCAGGCTCCTGCAAAATAACAACATATCAGGTCCGATTCCTGTAGAGATTGGGAGGCTTACAAAGCTTCAGAAACTGGATCTTTCAAGCAACATGTTTACTGGAGAAGTACCCTCTTCAGTATCTCAGCTGAACACCCTGCAGTACCTGTATGTACAAACAGAAAAATTAATGGTGTTTTTTAAAGGTCTGTTGATACATCTGACATAGAGCTTTCCTTTTGTTGATCATCAGGCGACTAAACAACAACAAGCTCACTGGACCGATTCCGTTGTCCTTGGCTAATATGACCCAGCTTGTATTCTTGTAAATCTCTTGCAAACCCACCATTTTTGTTGCTCATTAAATGGTTTCGTTAGCTTGAATTGAGTATTTTAATCGAGTAACATTCCTGCGATTTTGATTGTTTTATGTAACAGGGACTTGTCTTACAATAATCTGAGTGGACCGGTACCAAGGTTTCGAGCTAAGACATTCAAGTAATTCTCTCTTGCATCTACTCTTGAATTCTTTGGCTCATTTAATAGACACACACCGAGTAGTACTTGGAATTTCTTAACTCATTTGTTCTGACTGAACGCAGCGTTGTAGGAAATCCACTGATATGTGCCACAGGGACTGAGAGAGATTGCTCTGGAACTGCTCCTTTGCCCCTTTCCTTCAACCTGAATAGTTCTCAAAGTAAGCTTGTGGTTCGCAGCACTCTTGTTTTCTTTGGAAATCAAACAGTCCATTTTATACAGTAGATTGGAGTTTTAAACTGAAAAATTCCTTATGATTCCTCCGTACAATTTTTGTACTTTTGCATCGTATTGTTGAAGCTTTCTGATTTCTGTGTTTCCTCTGTTATTCAAGGCGCCCATCCTTCTGGAAAAGCCACAGGTCACAAAATTGCGTTAGCGCTCGGTACATCTTTGGCTTGCATTTGCTTGCTGCTCTGTGTTTTTGGGTTTCTCCTGCATTGGAGACAAAAGCGTAATAAACACCACTCCTACGACGCTGATGGTAAGTAGAATTTAAACTTTTTATAAGCATAGTTGCATTTGTACGCATGTAATTTAATTTATTTACTGGCTATCTTTTAAATTATGCCTTAGAGCAACATCATCAGCACGTTTGCCTTGGGAACATAAGGAGATTTTCGTTCAGAGAACTACAGATTGCTACGAGCAACTTCTCAAGCAAAAATGTAGTGGGAAAGGGAGGATTTGGGATAGTTTACAAAGGTAATCTCCATGATGGGACTGTTGTTGCCGTGAAGAGGCTCCAAGACGGCAATGCCATTGGAGGAGAGATTCAGTTCCAGACTGAAGTTGAAATGATCAGCCTGGCTGTGCACCGGAACTTGCTTCGCCTTTGTGGTTTTTGTATGACTTCAACAGAGAGGATTTTGGTTTACCCTTACATGTCCAACGGGAGCGTTGCTTCTCGTCTCAAAGGTACAAGTCAGTGTGAATTTATGAGCACCAATCCATAGCATCATGGATTCCAAATTATGCCAAATCTTCAATCACCATCAAGCCTTAAACTTGTTCATCTTTCTTTTTATCCTTCTCAGCTAAACCAGCATTAGATTGGAATACACGAAAAAGAATTGCACTTGGAACTGGAAGGGGATTGTTGTACTTGCACGAACAGTGTGACCCGAAGATAATCCATAGGGATGTTAAGGCTGCAAATATCCTCCTTGACGATGATTATGAGGCTGTGGTAGGAGATTTCGGGCTGGCAAAGCTTTTGGATCATCAGGATACTCACATAACCACAGCCGTTAGGGGCACAGTAGGGCATATAGCTCCAGAGTATCTTTCAACGGGCCAATCTTCCGAAAAAACTGATGTTTTTGGCTTTGGAATTCTTCTGCTTGAGCTGATCACTGGCCAGAGGGCACTGGATTTCGGGAAAGCAGCGAACCAGAAAGGCGCTATGCTTGATTTGGTAAAAACTGTCGTAACTCTTCATTCTTTTTCACTTCTTTCAATACCCTCTTATCATGTGTTCTTCTACTCAATCACATCACGTGCTTGCAGGTGAGAAAGTTCCAACAAGAAAAGAAGCTAGACATGCTAGTTGACAAGGAGTTGAAGGATGTCTATGATAGGATTGAGCTGGAAGAAATTATCCAAGTAGCTCTCTTGTGTACTCAGTACACACCAAGCTATAGACCCAAGATGTCAGAAGTGGTTCGGATGCTAGAAGGCGACGGACTTGTAGAGAGATGGGAGGCTTCACAAAGAACTGAATCAACAAGGTCAAGAGCTAATGAGTTCTCCGCTTCAGAACGGTACTCGGATCTTACAGATGATTCTTCATTGCTTGTCCAGGCAATGGAGCTCTCTGGACCCAGATAATAAAAATAGAATCAATAGAACTCCTATAATCAATTCCACTTTTCATATCAATCGTCGTAAGGAGGTATATGTGAAGAGGATAACATATCTGTTTGATTCGTGCCTTGACCTCCATTACCTCTACATCATCAGTCCACAAGATAACATATCAAGATTTGCTAATTCAGTCGGTAAGTACGGGCATCTTCATTATGCGAGGTTCAAGGATTTGTGAAGCGTTTTTTTTTTTACTGTACAGAGTCCGTTTTTTCGATAAGCATCTGTTAAGAGTAGATTCGGATGGGTTGTGATTGTAGATTAACAGTAGATAGTAAATGTATAGAGGAGTTTTCAGGGTCCATTTATCAGGAATGAAAAATCAATTTGTCATTGGATGTTTTGTTCAGTCATTGCTGTAATCATGTCAGCCGAAAGGGGATTTTGTTAGATCGATCAATCTCCATTTCTACTGCAGTTCGGAAAGGTTGATCTATTGGAGTGAAATAGCAGCTTCTATGAATGAGTCAGATCTTCACGGATGCAAGTTTTTTTTTTTTTTTTTTTTATGGAAATTAGGCAAGAATTTGGGTGATGACAGATTCTATTAACACATCACTAGTCAAGAGATCTGGATGAGAGGCACTTGAATCCCTGGGGCTGTGAAAAACGGAGGTGCACCACACAATCGAGAACATGGTTAACCTTGCGAAAAACATGGGCAACTGCGAAAAACGGAGGTGCTCCACACGATCGACAACATGGTTAACTTTGCAAAAAACATTGGCAAAGTTCAAAATCCTAGATTAGGAGTGGACCAACATCACCATCACTATCTCACAAGTCTGAACTGAGTTGATAACCGTCAAACTTGATCCGTGTCAAACCCAGATCTCAGGGTAAAAATATTTTTTAGAACATGACTAAAATACCCTTTCAATTGTAAAAATTTACCCATATCCCACAACACTCCCTCACGCAGCGGCAACATCTCCCTCACGCATCCCTCCTCTCTCACGCATAGGGACGAAGATGCCTCTGCCGCCAACTCCAACGACGGTGCCAAAATTTTTTATTTGGAACGCGGCAAGGTCGACTGCTGCACATGTGCTGCTATTAACTTTCACCATTGTTCTTGTTCTGAAGCTTCATCCGGATTCCTCTTTCTCTCTGTCTTGGTGGTTCGTCTTTTACCCCCTTTCATTTGATTATTTATCAATCAAGTTTTCAGCAAATTACTCTTGAGACTCTTAACATATATATGTACACTTGCATAATTTGCATTGAAAGAGCTCTCAAGATCCAAACTTGCCTTTATTATATGTATTACACAGCGCATATATTCGCATGAAAGTTGAATTGACTACTGCTTTAGTTGATTGCTATTGCCTACATCAAAATTGTGGCTACATTTGCATACATAGCAAGCAGCTGATGAGTAAAAGAAATCGCGAATCAAGAACAGTCTCTAGCAAACTTAAATAAGAACAGTCTCTAGCAAACTTGCCATGGGTCATGGAATCTCTCTCGCTCCCTCTACGACGTCGGTCAACGCAGCGGCAACATCTCCCTCACGCATAGGGACGAAGATGCCTCCGCCGCCAAAACAATCAGAAAGACAACGAGAAGAGGTACAGTTTCCATGATCCATGGCTTTGTGGGTATCAAAGTCCGACTCGGACCGATGATTGGGGGTCGTGTGCACAGGCGCACATGCGCTAATAGCCTAGCACACAAGCCGAGTGAGGTTCCATTCTAAAACCAATAGGCAATAGAAGGAGTAGCCCACCGACTCATATACTAGGGCTTGATATGTTCAACTTTCCGATGTGGGACACTTTTTGGTCACATTCACATCTCAACACGCCCCCATAAGTCCAACTAGGAATGACCATCTAGTTGAGACTTGGACAATTGGGTAACCCATACCAGGATCGACACGGGCCGTTAGGCTAACCGCTCTGATACCATATCAAAGTTGAGACTTGGACAATTGGGTAACCCAGACCAAGATCGACACGAGCCGTTAGGATAACCGCTCTGATACCATATCAAAGTCCGACTCGGACCGATGACTGGGGATCGTGTGCACAGGCGCACATGCGCTAGTAGCCTAGCACACAAGCCGAGTGAGGTTCCATTCTAAAACCAATTGGCAATAGAAGTAGTAGCCCACCGACTCATATACTAGGGTTTGATATGTTCAACTTTCCGATGTGGGACACTTTTTGGTCACATTCACATCTCAACAGTGGGGATTGGCTGTCCTCTCACCATTGTAGGCGATGACCTGGGTCGTAGAGGGAGCGAGAGAGATTCCGTGAACGGAGTTAAACCCTTGAGCCCTCTCACCATCGTAGGTGATGACCGACGCCGTAGAGGGAGCTAGGGCTATGCATCGGTCTAAAACCTAACCGAACCGGGCCGAGCCGAACCGAACTGAAATCGAAAATCTCAAATTTTCAAACCGAAAGCCGAACTGAAAGAATTAGGTTCAGTTCGGTTATTTGTCGGTTTGGTTTGTGTTCGGTTCGGTTTTAACACAATTGAACCGAATTTCCATAAAAAAAATTTAAAGTATACAAATACAAATATATATACAATATATTTATGTGTATATATACACATATATATATACATATTCCAATATAAATTATACAAATATAAAGTATGCAAATACGGATTCAGATATATATAAATAGATACATGCAAGTATATATACACTGTATTTGTACTTTATAAACTATACGGAGTACAAAATTACAAATATATATATATATATATGACTAATTCATGTAAATACAGTGTATGTGTATATATGTAATATATACACTATATATGTGTATACACAATAAGTATGTGTGTATATATAAAGTATACAAATATATTTATGTAGTGCATAAAAAAATAGGTTTAATACAAACCGAACCGAAACCGAACACAAACCGAACCGAAACCGAAAAATGGAAATTCTCGAACCGAAAGCCGAACCGAAAAACTTCGGTTAGGTTCGGTTTGTGTTGGTTCGGCCCAAAAATTCGGTTTGGACCGAATCATGCACACCCCTAGAGGGAGCGAGAGAGATTCTATTGAGCGACCGAAAGTGAATCTGGGGTTGCCTTTGCGTCGACGCTTTCACCGGTTCAAGTCTTGAGGGCACCTGCAAGTCCTTCCCCTACTGGATAAATACATCCAATCTTTCCTTTTTGGGCCTAAAATCAGGCCCAACTCAATAACCCGTATCAAAATGCAATGTGCTTGGTAATACACAAAGCCACTAAACATGGTCGGTGCGACCATCTCCTGATATGGTCGGTGCGACCATCTCCTGATATGGTCGGTGCGACCATCTCTGTTTCGGTCGTTGCGACCATTTGTATTTTGTAAAAAAAAATTGATCGCAATGACCAATTAACATTTGGTCGTTGCGACTAGTTGGTCATGCGCTAAACGGAAATTTAACCTTGCGCTAAACAGAAATCGTGTTGTTTTTATATCGAATCAATTTTTATTGTTTTTTAATTGTCAGCCATATCGAATATGAATTGGAATGGAGACAGTTGTATTAAATCTATTAGACCATATTTATCAAGACATACTAATAATACTATTTTTTTAAATAATAATTTCTCTCTTTGTACTGGATTTAGTCCTTTGCACACCGCCTTTTGCGCCCACATTGTCTTCATACAACATTTTTTTGGAATCATTTGGGAAAAAATAGGGAAACCAAACTCCAACCCAAATTTTATCCCTACTATCCCATATTCTTGGGATACTAACCTCTTGGCAATCGAGCAAACTCATGGGGCTAAAGGATGAATTCTACAAGGGCTCTAATGGCAAGTCGGGAACGGAAAAACGAAAAGATTTTGGGAGCTCCCATGGGTTGACAACTTTACTCTCAAAGATCAAGTGCTACCGGGAGGTCATGTGGATATCCATGAGAAAGCACATAATTTCATCTCTCTAAATCGACCCTGGAACCTACTAGGAGTTACACATTTGCTTCCAGTAGAGATTATAAGGAAAATTGAGTCCATCAAAATCCCCACAAATGACATCAAAGATTAGAATCTACTGGAAAACAAATAAGAATGGTTGGTTCTCTAATGTCAGTGCTCTAAAATTGGTCACTGGATCCTATAACCAACAAGCAAGGGTGGGTTTTCTTGAACAAGCAAGCGACTCTGAGTGGATATGGAAAACAGATATGAACCCAAAGATAATTTTTTTTTATGGAACCTCTTTGAAAATGGACTTTTAACAAAACAACGTCTCACAGTCAATGACATTGTGGTTCCAAGAACCTGTGTTTTGTGTAACCAATCTACGGAAGATGTTCAACACTTGTTCATGGAATGCTCAAAATCCATCAAATTCATTAACAAAATTAACATGTAAGTATGTGACGAGATAAATGAGATCAAGAAAGCATCAATATCGATAGAAAAAAGGTGAATGGGATATTTAAGAAACTAAACCGCATGGAGCAAACTATATTGGCGACTTCATGGTGGAGCATTTGGACAATCCGAAACAAGATTGTTTTCAACGACTTAAATGTAATTAATGAGAGTGGTTGAGAACAATACATTACACACCATCTACATGTCTGGGAGAAGACCAATAACACAAACAACTTTGGTATAGTACAATCAAAGGTGAGGCAACCATCTACAACAAGAAGGAAGAAAACCATCAAATGGGAACCACTATGAGTAGGAGCCTTCAAGATCAATTTTGACGGGTCGATATACCGATCGAAAACGCCACTACTGAATTTGTGATTAGAGATCACCTTGGTACACTTTTAGCATCGGATGCTTTTTTTTTTTGCAGGACGGAATCCACATTGGAGGCGGAATGCCTTGTGCTTCATGCGGGAGTTCGTGCTTCTACAGGCCGGGCTCGGTCTACAACATGTGGTGCTAGAAGATGATAATCTTGCCCTCATCAATGCTGTCAACGACACCTAGCAGTGTCTTTGGGAGATTAAAATGCTTGTCTCTGACATCCAGATGTTGGCTCTGGCTTTTCAAATGACGTCCTTAATGCATATCTCCCGAGAAATCCATTTTGTTACGGACTGTATTGTTCATCTATGTCATGTTGACACTTTTGGCTCCCTGTCTCTTCATCCAAAGCTCAAAGCTCTCGTTCTTATGTTAGGAGGGGAATCTAAATAACCCGCATCGTTAGCTTGGAAGGCTAGGGGTGATGTAAATAAAATATGTAAATCTAACCAATTCCTTCCTTAGCAAATAAATTTCAAGATTCCTTCCTGATGCAGCAGTAGGGAATAAGGATCGATCCTCGAGGAGGCGAGTCAGCGGTTCCTGAATAGTCTTGTGAAGTTCCTGTGACTGTATCGACTAGAAGCCTTGATATCGACTAGTTTGGTCGATATCGACAGGGGCTGTCAATTTCTAGTGCTTTCTCTCAATCTGCAAAACAAACAGAGAACTCACTGTCGACTAGAGAAGTCGATCTCGACTGGTCAGTGCTCTCATGTCGACATAGAAAACTATCGACGTGATTTCTTCAGGAGCAGGATATTCGATATCGAGTGATAGGGTCGATCTCGAGAGGTTTAGCAGATTCGTAACTGAAATAAAATAGAAACAGTAAAGTAAAAGAAATAATAAAAAGCGAATATTTTCGGGTTTTCTTAATATGAACTAAAAGCTCCTAAGGTAGGGATTTACCATGACAATAACCATGTATGCATAAACACTTAAATCAAATAAAAGATTATGTTTTTATCATCATATAACAACTTCCATTAATCAACAAATTAGGAAAATAGAGGCTTTTGCATAAATACCTAATTGTTTCTATCCTTTTCTTAATTAGGGTTGAGTCAACTTTCGTAGGCAAAACCTAATTACTATCCAAATTCACATATATTCCACTTTCGCTTTATATAAGGTAAATAAGGATTTATCCTAAATTCTCATGAAGGATTAGGAGCGGGATAGAAGATGAAACCACATAATCAAATTAGGAATTTAAGCATACTTACATGGCTATTGCCGGGCTCACTCTGACCCTAGAAGTAGGACGACTACTCACACATCATTGGTGTAGACATTGTTGAATAAAAGAAACAAACTTGCATTAAAACTTGGAAACTTGAATCGTACAACCAAACACCGCCTTGTTCTCTATCTCTCTCTCCTACTCAGCTCTCTATCTCTCTCTAGGTTGCTTGATTTCTGAAGGCTTGGATGATTGAATGATTCCTAAAACCAGCCCCTTGGGCTTTATTTATAGCCTCCTTTCCTTGCTAGCAAAGGATAAGAGTCCTAATCCTACTTAGATTGGTAAATATAAAATCTATCTAAAACTAAATTATATCCTAAAATAAATCTATCTAAGAGTAATATTCCCTAGCATAAATTGGAATATACCCATAAGGATAAAAGATCTTGGTAAATGATAGATATTGACGCGACTAAGCAATCTCCTAAGGATCCGGCCCATCACGTCTCTTTTACGCATTTGTTGCTCTAGTCGATGTCGAGTGCTTCAGATCAGTCAACATGGTTCTCTCCTGCCTTAGTTTCTGATCTTCACTTTTCCTTCAGTCGACATCCCGTACATTGGGTCGATGTCGAGGCATCTAGTCGAGGTCAAGTGTGTGACTCGAGATCGAGTGATTTGCTCTATATCGAGACCTTCTCTAGTGTCTTTTGTAATCACACTAAAACGTGCCATTTCCTGCGAAATTAAACCAGAACTTGTAGACCTCTATATCTTGCAAATAAACTCAAACTGCACAAATTCACTACTTTCCCAACCCAAAAGTATAAAATATGCATAAGAAACGGAATAAATATAAGTATGAAACATGGTGAAATAAGCGCACATCAAACACCCCATACTTAACCTTGCTTGTCCTTAAACAATACTTCTAATGGTCATTCAGGGGAAGGACTAAACTCTCAACATCGTAGATCCATTCTCATACAATCCTACAATTAATTACCATCCTCGCAAAGGTACTATTGCCTTCAAATTCATGCATGTGAATGAAAAGCAACATCTCACACAAAAGGAGGGTTATGCAAAAACAATTTCGTAACATAGCATTAATAATCAAGAGGACTTTCAAGCGCAATGGTGAAGGGAAGGTAAAAGGTATAGTGGTGGGATACATTTGGCAATGTGGTGCTAATCCGGGGAGAAATTTCCAAACTTTCTTTCTTTCTTCATGCACTTTCTCCTTCATGATTTCCACATTCCTCTTCCTCTCATAATGCGTTTACCCTCTCTAACCTTAACGCTTTCTTCTCGCGAGTCGCAAACATGGGTGTCATGACTGGCCTCGGATACTTAGCGCTTCGGACTACTCACCTTATGTCCCATCTCGCGTGAATTTTATCCTCGACAAGCATGGGTCAATCTACCTAACTCCTAGGTGACCGAATTTTCTTTCACTCATTAAATTTTCCATTAAAATATCTCATGCCCTCAACTTTATAACATCTTCACAACATATCAAACCATAAAACAACTCCAAAATATGACTTCCATTTAATAACATAATTCCCCCAGATGGGTAAAAAGTTATAGAAATAGGCAATTTACGAACTTGTGGAGCAATAATGACATTGAGCACATATGGCTTAGAATATGAAATAAAGGCTAATAAGCATGGATAATGGTAAGTAAAGGTAAATAAATCTTGAATGGAAAATAAAGTCCTCTGTCATCTTATCATGGACATGTCAAAAGCAACTTTAAATTTTACTCCTTTCATGGTTTTCCCTAAAACACACTTCATTGAGACTTCCCTTTACTAGGCAATGTAATTGCTATATCTCTAACGGATCTACTTTTGCATCGTCGAGTTTTGTTAAAACTTCCATGACAATTTTTAATTTTTCAATGGGGGTTATTTTTCTCAAAAATTCCTTTGGACTAAAAACTTTGTGCTCATAAGAAAAATATGTATCCAAAGATGATGCCTAATATGTCTAATATGTAACCATTTATGCAAAAAAAAGACTTAAAAAAAGATGAACTAACAAATTGCAATTGAGCAAACTAATATAAGCATGCTTTTCCTCCACCCCATACTTAAATCCTGCAGTGTTCTCACTCTAAAAAAATAAAATCAGAAGTGGAATCAAAGAAGACTTACTAGAAAACGTTACAACGGCTCGAAATAGCTACGTCTGCAGGAGAGGTTGAGATCGAGTGTATCGGTCGATATCGACTATGTCGATCGACTTTGAATGGTTGCGTCAACTCAGGGTGATCTCGGTCGATCACAGTTGCCTCGCTCGACATGGTATGGTCGACATTGACCTGTTTGGTCGACATTGAGGGCCTTCGTAGCTTCGTACTTGCAATGCGTTAGTTTCTTACGAAAGACTTAAAAATAAAGTCTTAAAAAAATCCAAAACCAAAAATTCAAAACCCTAAAAACCAAACTATTCAAAATAAAGTTTATGTACATGCTCTAGATTTTATAGTCGCTAGGCCAACTTCTTCCGCTCTTCTATCCAAATCGGGACATATAGGGACCATATGGCTCGAACGTCTTCTTCAGGGCTTGCATGCTCTACTTTGAAGATTGTCCTCTTTTTATCTCTAAGCTCCAACCTTCCTAGATAGACTTTGTGTATGGTCACTAATCCGCTTTTCTTTGTATCCTTTCTCTTGCATCCCTTTATGTTGCATTGATACAAAAAAAGGTAATCTTTTTATCGGGATATTACTTTTAGATTCCGAAGGATAGGGATTTTTACCTGGGCTTACCATCGAGTTACTATTCATTTGAGGGAGTGGTTGACATCGAGTACTGGGGACGACATTGAGTGGCTTCTTCTCTAGAGGTGTAGTAGATGGAGTGTGGTCGATCAGGGGAAGTCGATCTGGAGTAGAACCAGTCGATATCGACTGACCTTGGTCGATCTCGGGGCATTCTTCAGCGTCGATCGCATAAGCTTCTGGCATCAGAGTTGGCTCCATTGCGGTCGACATCGATAGAGGTGTCTCGACATCGACTGCTTTCTCAGTCTCTTCTTCTTCGTCCGCCTGGTGCCAAATAGCCAAAAGTTCCTCCATTTGGGCCTCCATGACCCTCTCCTCTTGTTCTTCAATTGTCAAGGTCCTCTCTGTTGGTTCTTCACATGGGATTACTTTCCCTATTGTATGTACGGACTTGACTTTCGTTCAGTTCACCTCCTTCATAGTAGGGTTGAAGGAAAATTCTATGACATCATTGCCAATTGTGAATGACAATAATCCCTTTCTCACACTGATATTGGCGTCGACCATAGCTAGGAACGACCTCCCTAGGACGATGGGGCATGTAGATCCTCCACCATATCAAGCACAATAAAATCCGTGGGCACATAGAACTTACCCACCTTGACTGGGACGTCATCAATGATTCATGTGGGCTTTACAAAGTTGTTGTCAGCCATGTATAGCTTCATATCCACAGGCTTCAAGGCTCCAATGTTTACCTTTGACCATATGGACAAAGGCATGAGGCTCACGCTAGCCCCTATGTCGCACAATGCCTTGTAGCGGTGTTGGCCAAGTCCAGTAGTAATGGAAAATCTTCCCGGGTCACTTCTCTTCTTTGGGTAATCTATTTTGCTGCACTCCTCCGCGATCTCAGCGATTGATCGCTTCTTGCTTAGGATGTCCTTAAGGAACCGGACATATGATGGCATCTCGTGAAGGGCCTTCGTGAATGGTATGGTGACGTTAAGGCCTTGGAGAACCTTCACGATCCTTTGAAACTTTAAGTTCGCAGTGTCCCTTAATGATTTGGAGGGAAAGGGAAGTGGCTTCTTCTTTGTTGGAGTGGGAATAGCCCGAGGTGTCAAAGAAGATTGGTCGACATCGATAGGGGTGTCGACATCGAGTGCTATGGTCGATCTCGGGGGCGCCTGGACAGAGTCGACATCGACAGAGGGTTTGACATCGAGTGGAGCAGTCAATATCGACTTGGGTTGGTCGACATCGACTGGCTCTCCAGTAGCTTTCTTCCCCGGCTCCGTTTCTTTATTATTGATTTGTATTTCTTTACCACTCCTTAAGCATATGGCGGTGATATGGCCTATTGGTTTCCCCTAGGGATGGGCCTCAGGTTGGCATGGGAGCGCTCCAGCTTATCGTGGAATGTTGACTGTCAATTGACCCAATTGGGTCTTTATGCTCTTCCTTCATGTATCGATTTCACCAAGCCTTGCGTTAATGCCATGTAGTTGGGTGTGGATGACATTGTTGGATTGTTTGTTCTCTGCTTCGTTCCTCCTCATTTCATCAAGGCTGAGTTGTAAGTCATCCCTTCTTTCCCTCTCTAGATGGCCAGGTATTGTTTGTTCTCTGTTTGGTATTGTTGTTGTTGGGGTTGTTGATATCCCCAATTTCCTTGGTAGCCTCCTCCATAGTTAGGCCTCCGTGAAAATTTGACTTCCTCGTGGGTCTCCGCCATTTGAACTTGCTCCGTGAAGAGACAAGCCGTCGTGTTGTGCTTCTGTGACCCACATTCCAAACAAGCTTGATTATCAGTTAAAAATCTAACTTGTTTTTGGAGACGCTTTACCTGGTCCTTCATTAATTGATCCTTCACCTTAGGATCCACCTCCTTTGATGGCTAATATAATGGCATGGATGGGGCTGGCCTCGCATCGAGGGCTGAAGGAGTCCCATCTGTGTTTTCAAACTCCACGAGCCTTTCAATAGTCTACCAAGCTTGATTTGGTGTAAGCTCTAGGTAGAGGTAGGTGGTATAGATGTTGATCCGCTCTCTTGTAGGCACGTCCAGGGCATTGTAGATGATCTCCTAAATAACATATGGCGGTTGCCGATGCATAGGGCAAGATCTTAGTAGGTCTTTGTAGCTCCCAGACTTGTGCTAGCCTCTCTCTTGGCTTTTGCTTGAAGGCCATAATCCTTTGACGAATTTGCGCCGTCTTTGATGGATGAAAGAACTTGTTTAGGAAGATGTCTCTAAGTTCACCCCAGGTGTGGATAGATTGTGGTGGCAAGGTTTTTAACTAATGCAGAGCCTTTCTTGCAAGTGACCATCTAAAAGCTTTTAGGCGCACATATTCTAAATTAACACCGTCAGCAATGGTGTCACATAAATCAATATAGGTAGTAATATGCGTCATAGGGTATTCGGAGCCCTTTCCCTCAAAAGTGTGTCTCCTAATCTCCTCTATAAAACTTGTCTTGATTTCAAAGGATACGTTAGGGAGGATGATAGGAGACTCCAGCATCGACAGTGTTGGGCACAAGTATTCTTTAGCGTTTTGGTGGATCTGGCTTAGTAGCTCATGGGCTTCTCTACGGGCTTGGACCTCGTGGTCATATATAGCCGTCATTCATTGATGTACTTGAGTATGTTGAGTGCGCTCGGTGTCGAACTCCTCAACTTGTTTTCTAAGCTTCTCGAGCATTTGTTGCACGGTTTTTTCGTTAGCCATGATCCTTGTTTCCCTTTCTTGTAGACGAAGGAAGCATTCCGATTCGTCTAAAGTAGCGAATTCAGGTGTGCGATCAGCACGGTGCATACACCTTCAAAACAACACTAGGTAGAAAGATTAGAAAGACTAAACAAGGCGCGATTGATGCCTCCCCGGCAACGGCGCCAAAATTTGTTAGGAGGGGAATCTAAATATGTAAATAAAATATGTAAATCAAACCAATTCCTTCCTTAGCAAATAAATTTCAAGACTCCCTCCCTATGAATCAGTAGAGAATCAGGATCGATCCTCGAGGAGGCGAGTCAGCGGTTCCTGAATAGTCTTATGAAGTTCCTGTTACTGTCGACCAAAAGCCTCGATATCGACAAGGTTGGTCGATATCGACAGGGGCTGTTGATTCCTAGTGCGTTATCTCGATCTACAAAAACTGCAAAACAAACAGAGAACTCGATGTCGACTAGAGAACTCGATCTCGACTGGTCAGTGCTCTCCTATCGACATAGAAAATCGTCGACGTGATTTCTTCAGTAGCAGGGTACTCAATATTGAGTGATAGGGTCGATCTTGAGAGCTTTAGCAGATTCGTAACAGAAATAAAATAGAAACAGTAAAGTAAAAGAAATAATAAAAGGCGAATATTTTTGGGTTTTCTTAATATAAACTAAAAGCTCCTAAGGTAGGGATTTACCACGTCAATAACCAAGCATGCATAAACACTTAAATCACATAAAAGATTATGTTTTTATCATCATATGACAACTTTCGTTAATCAACAAATTAGGAATATAGAGGATTTCGCATAAATACCTAATTGTTTCTATCCTTTTCATAATTAGGGTTTAGTCAACTTTCACGGGCAAAACCTAACTACTATCCAAATTCACATATAATCCACTTTCGCTTTATATAGGGTAAATAAGGATTTATCATAAATTCGCATGAAGGATTAGGCGCGGAATAGAAGATGAAATCACATAATCAAATTAGGAATTTAAGCATACTTACATGGCTATTGTCGGGCTCACTGATGTACATATTTAGTGTCTTTTTATTTGCAAGTTTTGACTTCATATTCCATTCGATTCCTAAAGTAAAGGTTAAAAATAATGCAAATTTGTGTAGAATGAGCTAACGTGCAAGAAATAGAGTGTGCACAAGTTTTGGTCTAAATGTATAGGAATTGGAGTGAAATCGGAGTCAAAATGAGACAGCCAAGTGAAGCAGAAAAGAAGTCGACATCGACCAGACTGGTCGAGATCGACTTGACCCATCGACGTAGACAACTGAGCATTGACCCAGAGAGCAACTGACCTACTGAAGGCACTCGATATGACCCTGTGTCGAGTAGAGGCATCGACTGGCCACTAGAGCTCGAGTGAAGTGCGACATATAGAGGCGAGATGAAGCACTCGATATCGAGTGACCAGGTCGATATCGAGTAGAAGTTGACACAGTCTGTACGCGGTTTCAAGACGCGGATTTGAGATCTATCTACAAGAGCCACGATTTATCTTTCTCTTATTAGATAGATTATGTCCTAGGGAATATTCCTTTTTACCCTAGAATATTTTATATTTACCATAATAATGTTTCATCCTAATTGTTTTGGGATAGAATTTTAAATAGGAGTTTTAGTAGGATTAGAACTACTTTCATTGGCTAGCAAGGATTACTAGGCTATAAATAAAGCCCTAGGGGCTGTTTTATTCATCATTCAAGCACAAAGACTCATTTCTCACAATACAAAGTAGTTTAGAGTTTAGGAGAAGCTTTAGGGTTTGACGTTTGTGAATGCCGACGTTAAGTTGTAAAGTTTCGAAGTTTTAATGCAAGTTTTCTCTTTTCCAATCATGGTGTTTATTGCGATGAAGTGCGATTAATTCCCCAAAGCTCTTGGGGTTGGGGTTAGCCCGCCGTTAGCCATGCGTGCTTGAGGTAAGTACTTGATGTTGATATCGTTGGGTCTATATCATCTCCTACAATTCTATGTTTAGTCCTTATCGCAAGAAAAGGAATTCATGTTAACAACTTGGGTTATAAACATAAAATTAGTAGAGACAATTAGGTTTATTTGCAAGAGTATTCCTACTTGTTGGTGTACGGCGAAAGCTTATCCCTCGGGTGAGATAGCGCAATTGTCCATCTTATTTACCTTAAAGCATGTCTTGGTTAACGTTGTGGTAAACCCTAGCCTTAGAAGTTGTTCTTTTTATATATTTTATTCACATAAAAAACGTGCCTTTTCTATCATACTCCTTCATCCATCCTATTTTCTTCGGCCTTTCTTTGCCGACTTGTTACTAACCACTGCGACAACTACTCGATATTGACATATCTGATCGATATCGACACCCTCTGTTACATCGACGGTCTTCTGTGTCGACGCCATCCAAGCCTGCATCTGAACTCGATATCGAGTTAACAACTCGAGATCGAGTACCCCTGAGTCGACTAGAAGTCTTCTGAGCCAGGTCGACGTTGCTACTGATACTCGATATCGACACCCCTGGTCGATATCGACTGCTTGTTTTTGTCTCTGCAGGTCTTTTGTTGTAGTGGTAATCGACAGCCCCTGTCGATGTCGAGTACCTTACTCGAGATCGAGGCTTCTGGTCGATACAGACGTGAACTTTGAGACTATCAAGGATCCCGACATGCTTGCTCGTGAATCGATCCTGACTCTCTGCCACTACAGTGGGAGGAAGTCTTATTATTTATTTGTGTGGACTCTCGGTTTGATTTATATTTTATATTTATTAGACTCGATTTCCTCCTCTCAACAAATTGGCGTCGTTGCCGGGGAAGCGATCAATCGCGCCCTAGTAGTCTTTCTCACGTCTTCTTTTAAGTTGTGCTTGATAGGTGTATGCGACGCGCTAATTGCATGATTGAATTCGAAAGAGTAGAAGACCCTGAACATTATCTCCATATAAGGTCCAGAGTATAAAGAATCATGGCAGACCAAGAGACCCAGGCCTAGCAGATTGAGCGATTAAAGAAACAAATTGAGGACTTCACCTCTAGAGAAGCGGCACAAAGATAGTGTGGTTACAAGGAGGAGGAAGCAAGGAGGCGAAATGAAGCCCAAATCAACGCCCTCCCTCAGAACGCAAAGCAATACATGCACCATGTGCTCTTAGTTCCTGAATCGGCCATTCTTATCCCTCACTCTAATTTTGAGATTAAACCTAACTTTTTAACTGAAATTAGGCGACATCAATTTGAGGGAAAACCTAATGATTGCCGTCTAGAGCATATAACTCATTTCCTTGAATTGTATGATACTATTGCTGATGGACAAAGCCTTGAATATGTCAAACGAAAGGCTTTTCGTTGGTCTCTTGCAGGGAAAGCACTAACATGGTTGGAGAGCATAGCCCCAAGATCGTTCCGCACGTGGGATGAAGTCAAGGATGCCTTTCTAAACAAATTCTTTCCACCATCCAAAATGGCGGTTATTCGTCAGAAAATCATGGCTTTCAAACAAAAGCCTCATGAAACCCTAGCGCAAGTGTGGGAGCGATTCAAGGAGCTTCTGAGGTCCTGTCCTACGCACGGGCAACCACCCTACATCATCCAGGAGATCATCTACACGCCCTAGACATAGCAACAAAAGAGAGGATCAACACCTACACCTCCTATGGGTATCTTGACCTCCTACCACAACAAGCTTGGGATAACATAGAGAGGTTGGTAGAATTTGACAATACTTATGGGACTTCTGTGACCTCCAACTCAAGGCCAGCCCCATCGATGCCACTCTATAAGCCCTTCAAGGAGATTGATCCCGATGTCAAAGAGCAATTCATGAAAGATCAACTCAAGAGGCTTCAAAAACAAGTCAAATTCCTCTTCGCCAACCAACCCTACGCTGAATGTGGCTCCGAGAGGCACATCACCACCACTTGCCCCCACACAAAACAAGTTGATCTAGCGGAGACTCATCTGGAGGTGACGTACATGAGGAATCCCAATCGTCAAGGATACCAAAATTGGGGAAATCAACAACCCCAATACAACCCTAGGGATCCTCCACCTTACCGAGCTCCAGGTCATCCGGAGAGAGAGCCAAGAAGGGATGATGTCCAACTCATCCTCGAGGAGATGAGGCAGAACCATGCGGAGAACAAATGAGTGCTTAACCATCTTACCACACGAATTATGGAGATGGACATATGGAAGAAGAACATTGAGACCCAACTAGGTCAATTATCGGGTCAAATTCCAAGGCCACCCGGCAAGTTCCCAGGAAAACCACAAGAAAATCCAAAGGGGCAAGCCGGGCACATTGCCGCTGTCAATCTAAGGAGTGGACATCAATTGCACGAGCCACGGAGCAAAGGAGAAGTCGCTGAAGACACAGTCGATGTTGACACCCCAGTGGATGTCGAGGGCCCTGTTGACATCGACCACACAGTTGATGTCGAGCCCACTACGAAGCCCACAACAGAGCCAGAGAAGCACTTGACATTGAGTGCCCCACTCGATATCGACACCCTTGGTGATGTTAAGGCCTCTCGAAATCGACATCAGCTTCAGACTCCCTCGAGGTCGACCACCCATGTCGATATCGACCCCTCTGTCGATGTCGACCAGTCTAGAAGACAAAAGTCGACAACTTTGACTCCGAAGCCAACCAAAGCACTCCCATTCCCCTCCAAGGTGCTGCAAGACCCGACGGACACCAACTTTAGGCGCTTCGTGAAGATCCTACAAGGACTCAACCTCACAATTCAACTCACGGAAGCCCTAAACGAGATGCCGGCATACATGAGGTTCCTAAGGGACATCTTATCCAAAAAGAGGTCCATCCTTAAGATCACCGGCGAATGCAATTCTATAGAGTTCCCTGAAAAGCGCTGCGATTCAGGCAAGTTTGCGGTAACGGTAGGAGTAGGTAAGCATCAATTTAAAGCTCTTTGTGATCTTGGGGCTAGTGTTAGTTTGATGCCCCTATCGATATGGCAACAAGTGGGCATAGGAGCATTGGAGCCCGTCCACATGAAGCTATGAATGGCGGACAACTCCTTCGTGAGGCCAACAAGGGTTGTGGATGATGTCCCTGTCAAGGTGGGAAAGTTCTTCATACCCACAGACTTCATCATGTTGGACATGCTAGAAGATCCCATTGTACCTATCATCCTTGGTAGGTCATTCTTAGCAATAACGAATGCCAACATCAATGTGAGGAATGGCACTGTTATATTCACGATCGGCAATGACGTAGTCGAGTTCCACTTCAACCCGAAGATGAGCGAAACAAAGAGACTAGAAGAAGTTGGGCTCTCACCTGCGAAGGAGAAGCTTCAAAAATTCTTGTTGGAGAAGATCGAATATGCAAAGAGAGTCGAAATCGACTTCACCCAATCGAAATCGACCATAGGACTCGATGTCGACACCCCTGACTCGATGTCGAGTAACTCTGATGATCAACCGAGTTTCTAAGAGCTTAAGTATGGGGTCCTCACTGCCGACGGTGACCATACCCACTCGATGTCGACTACAGAGCTCGATGTCGACACCACCTTGTCGAGATCGACTGACCTTCAGCCCGAAGATCGCTGTTTCGGGCCCGAAAAGGTAAGCTCAGATATGATCCCTAACCCTCCTCTGAACATCACCGAGAATTCAACTAATGGGAGGGTCAAAGCTCCATGGTTTGCTCATATTTCCAAGATTAGGTCAAGGAAGAGAAAGAAGGGTCCAAACAAAGAACCTAATGAAGAAGAAGCCTTGGTTGTTAAGCTTCCATACTATCAAAAGGACCTAGATGATCTAGGAGAAAGAACAAGCCTGAAGAGGCCCTACCTTAAAGGGTCTTGATGCATTGACGGAGAAGTCGGCCTAGCGACTCAAAAATCTAGAGCTTGTACATAAAACCTTTAAATTTTCCGCTTAGATGGTTTTTAGGATTTAAATTTTGGATTTTGGATTTGGAAACTTTGATAATCGTGGCTATATTTATTATAATCTAACAAGAATTTTAGGTTACAAAGCAAAAGGAACGACGAAGAAGAAAAGAAGCCACTACAGCAGCACTCGAAATCGACTGCCTAGGGTCGACCCATCTCCTCTGATCAATCTCGATCACTTAGGATCCAAAGAGATCACTCGATATCGAGTAGGCCCCTCGATATCGACACCCACTGGCAACCCTCGACTTTGACTTCTTCATCAATACAGATAGATGCAGTCGACATCGAACTACTGACTCGACATCGACAACTGGCATCGACTAAACCTGAAATCGACCTATAATCCGTAGGTTGCTCTGTGAGTTTCTCTCTTTACCCTTGTTTTTTCTTTTAATACAGCGAGGACACTATATATTTTAAGTATGGGGTGGGGATGAAACATGTCTTACTTGTCTTATTTTTATTTTTGCATTACATTCATGTTTAAAGTTTATGTTTTTAGTTTTATTACTTTCATAAAAGCAAAAATACAAAAAAAAATCCAAAAAAAATAGAAAATGTCAAAAAAATAACAAAAAAAATGCACATTTACCTTATTATTTAGTTTATAAACCCTACTTAGATGTCCAATGATAAAAACTCAACAGCTAACTTGATCATGTAAATCCTGTGACATATTTGGATGGTTTAGCCTAAGTCATTAAAATTGGTTTTATATAGATTTTGAACTTGTGATGAAATTGAGCACATATGATCATAGGCTAAAAAGCAAAATCCAACAAAATTATCCTAGTGAGAAATTTGGCCTATAGGGAGAACATTAAAAATCCCTCTGCTTTCTTGAGTGTATTTACTCTTCCTATGCATCTCTAAATATTGTGATAGTTATTCAAAGTCAATGCATATATATATATGTTTATGAGAATTAAATGATTGAGGCATCTTTTAAGCCATTTTTATCTTCTCTTTACCTACCTTGCATTATCTCTACTTGAAGCCAAAACATTAGCCTGAGCCTATATATTGTAAACTCCACAAAATTATCCCTAACCGAATTGAGCCTGACCCCATTTGGGAATTGAGACTTAGGATGGTTAGAATAATGCATTGTGGAAAGAAAGTGCATATGTTTAGTTTTAAGCAAAGAAAATTTATGAGTTGGTACATATTGTCACATATTGTAAAAGGATTTTTGGCTCACATTTTAAATGCACATTGTTATTTTTGAAAAAAAAAATTCGAAAAAAGAGCTATTATTATATTTAGTGCATGAGTCAATTATTCCTTAGTTCTTTTATTTTTTTTACAAGATTTATATTTTTGAGAGCATATCAAGGTTTGAAAGAAGGTTGAAGTTCATCATGAAAAGCAAGTTTGGAAAGTACATTACTTTGGGAGATATGGTTTAGATAAGTTGGGTTGAAGTTTAGGAATCTTGATTCCAAAATTTTTATAAGCACCATGCACATAGCCAAATAATTCTGATGTGCGCGCAAATTGCCATATTTTCTATGCACATATAAGTCCATTTTATCATTCTTGTGCATGCATATTAATGGGAAAACATGGGATTAGTGTAGTTTACGCTTTAAATATCAAATATATGGGTCTGCACGAGTTTCTATGTGATTTCGCAGAAAACAAGGTAAAATGGACAGATTTGGAAGAGCGGAAAAATAACTCGAATTATTCTGAAGAGGTCGAAATCGACTAGGGACCTCGACATATATCGAGGTCCCTAGTCGATTTCTGAGACGAATTCACATTTAGGGGACGAATTCAGGGGCGGAGTCGGGGACGGATTTAGGGGACGGATTCGGAGACACGGTCAGAAACGAATTCAGAGACAGATTCAGGGACAAAATTGGAGATTGAATTGGGATTAACTTTTGTAACGCTTGTTTACTTTTTTAATGAATTTGCGTCGAACGCTCATTCATCCCTATATTCATCAGTAATTAGAAAGGAATTTAGGCGCATTTTTCTATTCGTCTCTATATAGAGACGAAATATAAATTGGTTTCTATATATGTTGCTATTTAGAGTCAAAGATAGACACGATATTTCACCATGTTCCCATTAGGAATGGATTTAGGAACCTATTATCGGATATTGCAATTAGTAACAAAATTACCGAGGCTACGCTAATTTGTTTCAAATTTGCGTTGATTATCACATTTTGTTCCAAAATCCATCCCTAATAGGGACATAATTAGCTACAAGTAAAATTCATCTTTAATATCCGTCCCTATATCAAACTATTTTAGTAGTGATCGAGTGCAGCGGAGACATATGAATTGAGCAGAAAAGAGAACAGAGCATGTCGACACCAGAGAGGTCGATATCGACGTCTGATGGTCGATATCGAGTGCCCAGATCGAGATAAAAGATAAAAGTCGAGTGATAATCCGAGTAGAAGAAGAAGAGCTCGAGATAGAGTTTCACAGAGGTCGATATCGACGTCTGAAGGTCGATATCGATGTTGCCAACAGAGGAATCCGACTCAGATTTTGATAGAATTCTATCCGAAGCTTGCACGTCTATCCATAAGTCGAGATATCCTATCTTCAACATCAGAGCTATCATATGAGCTGATTTACCATAGAACTTTTAGTTTTTACTTTATTTAAGTTTTATCTTAGAGAATAAAGATAAAGTTTCAAGTCTTTGGATACCAAAGTTCGATATCTATATCTAGAGGCCATTAGGGCTGAGTTTAACAATCAACACACATCCAATTTTAGTTATTCAAACGCAGAGAATTAGTAGAGAGAGAGAGAGGAGGCCGAAGTGAGTTGGTGGAAGCGAGAGCGGAGATTTGACTTGTTCGGTTGTAATTTCTTTCATAGTTCAATTTCAAAGTAGTTTTCTTTCAATGATGATGATGAGTTGCATGATGAGAAGCGAGTAGTCAACCCACTTCTAGGGTCGGGGTGAGCCCGACGATAGCGTTGTAGGGTAAGTGCATCAAAGGTATGACTTTTATGCGATTCCGTCTTCTATCCTATGCATGATTCCTTGCGAAAGTTAGGGAGATTCATTATTTGCATTATTGAAGCGAAAGCCACTCATATTGTGAACTTGGATTACTCATGAATTGGATAGTAACTCTTAGGAACTATGCGAGAGCCTCTAATCACCTAAGTGTTGGTAACGAAAGTTATTTGACGGAAAGACATTAAATTTCATAACTTTAGCATCAAACTTGCATTGTTATCGTTGTGGCATGAAACCCCGACTTTGGAAGCTTCTAAATTAATTGAATTTATATAAAATTTTAAGTTTTGTTTCTGATCATCCTTCTTTACCATTCTACGTTCTTCAGACTCTTTTTCGACAATTGGTTACGAATTACAGTTTCTGTGATAAACATCGGAATCGACTGCATAGGTCGATATCGAGGTCTAACGTCGATATCGAGGTCTGTCTCGAAGTCGACTTTGTTGCTTTTGTCTTCTGCAGGAACTCTACTGGAAATCGACCTGAACTGAGGTCTATATCGACCAGACTCATCGATATCGAGTGTCTTATGAGATCGAAAGCTTGATCGTGAGTGCAATAAAGGAAGCGCTGACATACCTCCTCGTGGATTCGATCCTGAATTACCCTACCACTACATCGGGAGGGATTCTTGTATTATTTGTTTGTGACAGGGAGTTAGCATAGCTGTGAATTATCTTTGAATATTTGAATCTACCCTAGAAGGGCGTTGTATTATTTGCATCAAAGGTATGACTTTTATGCGATTCTGTATTCTATCCTATGCATGATTCCTTGCGAAAGTTAGGGAGATTCATTATTTGCATTATTGAAGCGAAAGCCACTCATATTGTGAACATGGATTACTCATGAATTGGATAGTAACTCTTAGGAACTATGCGAGAGCCTCTAATCACCTAAGTGTTGGTAACGAAAGTTATTTGACGGAAAGACATTAAATTTCATAACTTTAGCATCAAACTTGCATTGTTATCATTGTGGCATGAAACCCCGACTTTGGAAGCTTCTAAATTAATTGAATTTATATAAAAGTTTAAGTTTTGTTTCTGATCATCCTTCTTTACCATTCTACGTTCTTCAGACTATTTTTCGACAATTGGTTACGAATTACAGTTTCTGTGACAAACATTGGAATCGAATGCAAAGGTCGATATCGAGGTATGTCTCGAAGTCGACTTTGCTGCTTTTGTCTTCTGCAGGAACTCTATTGGAAATCGACCTGAACTGAGGTCGATATCGACCAGACACATCGATATCGAGTGTCTTCTGAGGTCGAAAGCTTGATCATGAGTGCAACAAAGGAAGCGCTGACATACCTCCTCGTGGATTTGATCCTGAATTACCCTACCACTACATCGGGAGGGATTCTTGTATTATTTGTTTGAGACAGGGAGTTAGCATAGCTGTGAATTATCTTTGAATATTTGAATCTACCTCCCGTAGCGAACAAATTCCATACCCTTTATTTCTTACCAAGCCCCATTACAACCCCGTTGAATGAAGTCTTCTTTGAAGTCTTCCGTTGAGCGAAAGTCTTCCTGATGGTTCTTGTTGCATTTACATAATTGGTTGTGAAGTGGATTATTATAAATTGCAATTTTTATGAGTTTGTATATGGAATTGAGTTGAAAGTTGATCTTCATAGCCTAAACACATTGAGAGTTGAGTGAAACACATTATCCCTGTGAGGTTGGATTTAAAATAGCTTATGCCCATGGATTGCTCGTATATGTGTGATGACGTACATATTTAGTGCAACTCTAAGTATGGGTTGATTTGATGTACATATTTAGTGTCTTTTTATTTGCATGTTTTGACTTCATATTCCATTCGATTCCTCAAGTCAAGGTTAAGAATAATGCAAATTTGTGTAGAATGAGCTAACGTGCAAGAAATAGAGTCTGCACAAGTTTTGGTTTAAATTTATAGGAATAGGAGCGGAATCGGAGTCAAAACGAGAAAGCCAAGTGAAGCAGAAAAGAAGTCGACATCGACCAGATCGGTCGAGATCGACTTGAACCATCGACGTAAAGACCTGAGCATCGACCCAGAGAGCAACTGACCTACAAAGGCACTCGACATGACCATGTGTCGAGTAGAGGCATTGACTGGCCACCAGAGCTCGAGTGAAGTGCGACAGATCGAGCCGAGATGAAGCACTCGAGATCGAGTGACCAGGTCGATATCGAGTAGAAGTTGACACAGTTTGTACGCGGTTTCAAGACGCGGATTTGAGATCTATCTACAAGAGCCACGATTTATCTTTCTCTTATTAGATATATTATGTCCTAGAGAACTTTCCTTTTTACCCTGGGATATTTTATATTTACCATAATAATGTTTCATCCTAATTGTTTTGGGATAGAATTTTAAATAGGAGTTTTAGTAGGATCAGAACTACTTTCCTTGGCTAGCAAGGATTAGTAGGCTATAAATAAAGCCCTAGAGGCTGGTTTATTCATCATTCAAGCACAAAGACTCATTTCTCACAATACAAAGTAGTTTAGAGTTTAGGAGAAGCTTTAGGGTTTGACGTTTGCGAAAGCCGGCGTTAAGTTGTAAAGTTTCGAAGTTTTAATGCAAGTTTTCTCTTTTTCAATCATGGTGTTTATTGCGATGAAGTGTGAGTAGTTCCCCAAAGCTCTTAGGGTTGGGGTGAGCCCGACGTTAGCCATGCGTGTTTGAGGTAAGTACTTGATGTTGATATCGTTGTGTCTATATCATCTCCTACAATTCTATGTTTAGTCCTTATCGCAAGAAAAAGGATTCACGTTAACAACTTGGGTTATAAACATAAAATTAGTAGAGACAATTAGGTTTATTTGCAAGAGTATTCCTACTTGTTGATGTACGGCGAAAGCTTGTCCCTCGGGTGAGATAGCGCAATTGTCCGTCTTATTTACCATAAAGCATGTCTTGGTTAACGTTGTGGTAAACTCTAGCCTTAGGAGTTGTTCTTTTTATATATTTTATTCACATAAAAAAACGTGCCTTTTCTGTCATACTAATTCATCCATCCTATTTTGTTCGGCCTTTCTTTGCCGACTTGTTACTAACCACTATAGGAACTACTCAATATCGACATATCTAGTCGATATCGACACCCTCTGTTACATCGACGTTCTTTCGTGTCGACGCCATCCAAGCCTGCATCTGAACTCAACATCGAGCAACAACTCGAGATCGAGTGCCCCTGAGTCGACTGACAGTCTTTTGAGCCAGGTCGACGTTGCTACTGATACTCGATATCGACACCCCTGGCCGATATCGACTGCTTGTTTTTGTCTCTGCAAGTCTTCTATTGTAGTGGAAATCGACAACCCCTGTCAACGTCGAGTACCTTACTCGAGATTGTGGCTTCTGGTCGATACAGACGTGAACTTTCAGACTATCTAGGATCCCGCTGACACGCTTCCTCGTGGATCAATCCTGACTCCCTACCACTACAGCGGGAGGAAGTCTTGTAATTTATTTGCGTAGACTAGGATTCGGTTTGATTTATATTTTATATTTATTAGACTCGATTTCCTCCTCTTAACACTCACCCCGACCCTAGAAGTAGGACGACTAATCATGCATCATTGGTGTAGACATTGTTGAATAAAAGAAACAAACTTGCATTAAAACTTGGAAACTTGAATTGTACAACAAAACACCGCCTTCTTCTCTATCTCTCTCTCCTACTCGGCTCTCTCTCTCTAGGTTGCTTGATTGCTTAAGGCTTGGGTGATTGAATGATTCCTAAAACCATCCACTAGGGCTTTATTTATAGCCTCATTTCCTTGCTAGCCAATGATAGGAGTCCTAATCCTACTTAGATTGGTAAATATAAAATCTATCTAAAAATAAATTATATCCTAAAATAAATCTATCTAAGAGTAATATTCCCTAGCATAAATTGGAATATACCCATAAGGATAAAAGATCTTGGTAGATGATAGATATTGACGTGGCTAAGCAATCTCCCAAGGATCCGGCTCATCACACGTCTCTTACGCGTCTATTGCTCCAGTCGATGTCGAGTGGATTGCTCGATGTCGAGTGCTTCAGATCGGTCAACATGGTTGTCTCGTGCCTTAGTTTGTGATCTTCACTTTTCCTTCAGTCGACATCCAGTACATTGGGTGTCGATGTCGAGGCATCTAGTCAAGGTCGAGTGTGTGACTCGAGATCGAGTGATTTGCTCTATGTCGAGAGCTTCTCCAGTGTCTTGTAATCGCTCTAAAACGTGCCATTTCCTGCGAAATTAAACCAGAACTTGTGTAGACCTCTATTCTTGCAAATAAACTCAAACTACACAAATTCATTACTTTTCCAACCCAAAAGTATAAAATATGCATAAGAAACGAAATAAATGTAAGTATGAAACATGGTGAAATAAGCGCACATCACCTTAGGGACGCTATTGTTTGAAGGATCACCAGTGTTTGACGCTTTCTGAATCCTTGCCATTTAAAAAAAAGAGCTAGCATCCTTCCCAATTGATACATTGTCTTTCAACCTTAGAGTATCTCTAACAGCCCATCTAAAAATTATCTATAACAAAGAATTAAATATCAAAATCTCTAAATTTTTTATATTCCAACTCCAACAAATCATTATACAAATTTTTACTTATATTATATATTATAATGAATACTCTCTCCGTTCTAAAATACAAGTCTTTTACTATTCACGAACGTTTTCTTAGGATGATAAAAACTATATAGAATATTAATTTTTTTTATTATTTTTTTAATATTCTCATACTTATTAGTAAGAATGTATGAGATTATTTAAAAAATTAATATTTTATATAGTTTGCTGAAACTGTGTTGTATTGTTGAACTGTGAAGCAAATATGGCAAGAATTAGAAACTAGATTTAGCACATCTAATCGAAATAGGCCTGCCTAGGTGTCGCCTATTCACACCTAGTCCAACGATTATTTAATTTTAGCTTCTAAGTATGTGATTAGTTGATTAGGGTTTTTTATCCCTCAAGTCGGCATGTATTTACTCTTGAGTCGAACCTATAGTTTTGAATTTTAGGAGGTTTAGAGTTGTTATTCAGATGCGTACTTTTGTGTATATTTATTTTAGTGTTAGGTAAGCACTGCAAATTTGGGTTTATGAGTGATATTATAGATTATTATTACATTATATGAATTATTAGTGTTATTTGTTAACAATATAAGAAAATAATAAAATTTATTCTAAATCTGCTTAGGTGTCGCTTAAACACCCGCCTAACCGTCTTATAAGCGCTAGGCGGCCACCCGCCGTCTAGCGGCCACCTAACGCCTTTTAGAACAATGAATTAAGTTGTAGAAAGACCGATATATTATTATATTTGTCGATCCAAAAGAAACTTACATATATAACACTTGAGAAATTCCACTTTTTTCCCCTCAAAACAACATTTATTCCAGCAAATTAATTGCAAACACTTGTTCTACATATATTATATAATATAATACTACTACTGATCAAGAGTAGACTTAATTTCCTTTGATCGATCGGCTTAGTTGACCTTGGAGCAGGTGGTTCGGATCTCGCCGCTGGATCCTGTGAGTGGGCTGAGGTTACCCATCTTGACCATGGCGTTGGCGAAGTCGGCAAAGAAGGTGGAGGAGCTGGAGCTGTAGGTGGACACCTGAGAGTCGGTGCTCTGGTTGCCGAACAGCTGCTGGTCGGAGTGGAGCAGCCCCTGCAGGTTCATGAGGCCGGTGTAGTAGGAGTTGTCGAAGGTGGTGGGGCTCACGGTGTCAAGCGGGGAGAGGTTGCTGTCCCCGCTTCCCGCAGTGCTGGGGCAGTTGGCTTGCACTGACGCCGCAAAGGTGGAGTCTATGTTCGTTTCGCTGTAGATCCTTGACCGGAAGTTCACACACCTTGCTTGCCCTATTGTGTGTGCTCCTGAATAATAATAATAGATTTTTTTAAATATAATAATAATAGATATTTTTAATATACTTCCTTCATTTTAAAATATATGTCATTTGACTTTTTCATATATATTTTTCAATAAGTTAAAAATTATATAAAAGATTAAGTTTTTTTTAAAAAATTTTGAATTATAAATTCATACTTAAGTATTAATAATGAATATGAAATTATTATTTTTAAATGATATTTTATAGGTTAGACTATTGCAATCACGCCATTCCAAATTTGATTACTTATATAATTTGCTGATCCAGAAAATATTTTTAACATTAAACTAATCTAGTTTGTTATTTAAAAATTGATAAAAACTTATCTCAGTTTCAATTTTTGAATGCCCAAAGTAGGCAAATATATATTTCTTTGGTCAGAAGGCAAATATATATATTGTGGTACAGTTGGAGTGAGAGAGAACTTGACTATCTATCTATTAATTCAAACTGATCATATACATTCAAACTATATAAATACCTTTGAAAACTTGAATGCATACGTTTGGTAGTGAAAAACTAGCTATATGATTGGTCAAAATTATAATCTCTAAATATATTAAAATCGGTATCCCAATCTCCCAACTAAGCTATTCAAGAAATTTAGTTAAGTGCCGTAGATAAGCTAAGGGGGTGAACAACAATATATATATATATATATATATATATATATATATATATATATATATATATATATATATATATATATATATATATATATATATATACAATAGATCAACGATATAATTTGTAAATAAATATAGAGCGTTGGATTAATAAGATCAACGACTGAAATTTAAAGAAAATTTTGAAAAGTAAAATTATTCTTCTAAAATAACATGATTATTCGTATATAACTCACACAAATAAGTATGAATAACCTATCACAACAGACGAATAATTTTCATATGAAAAAACTATTCATATATAGGAATAATTATATTACATCAAAAGAATAATTATGGTGGTATTTATGAATAACCAGTTTGTTTATAATTCACACCGTAAGAGCTATTCACACCAGATCCATCCTCTCTCTATATATAGATAGATAGATAGATCTGGTGTGAACACCTCTTACGTTGTGAACTGTGAACAAATTAATTGTTCACAAATACCACCATAATTATTTGTGTGACATATTATAATTATTCATATGTGTGAATAGTTTTTTCATATGAAAATTATTTGTCTATTGTAAAATGGTTATTCGTACTTATTCATACAAGTTATGTATAAATAATCATACTCCCTCCGATCTAAAATGTAAGATTTTTTACTTTTTGACATGTATTTCAATGAACTAAAATCTATATAAAATATTAATTTAAATTTTTTTTACAATCTAATACTTCTTACTAATAATATTAAACTATAAAAAATTTAATAAAAAAATAATATTTTATACAATTTTTGAACACATTAAAATACATGTGGAAAAGTAAAAAATCAAACATTTTTGATAGGAGGGAGTATTGTTTTAGACGAATCCTTCTAATTCTCAATCATATATTTTTTTTTAATTCAACGCTTCAAATTCGTTCACAAATTTTGTAAGAGATGTTCATAAATCTATTATATATAGAGATGTTCATAAATCTATTATATATATAAGTATAGTTGTATATACCAGAAAGGGCAACCATTTCATCATCGGTGAAGCCTTTGCCGGAGAAGACGCTTTGGAGGCTGGGAGTTCCACTGCTGAGGTTAAGAAATGGAGCCGGGAGGTTGTTTGGATCGTTGGCTGCGCTTAGGCTTGTGGTCGTTGCGTCTCTCCTTCCCAGATGCACCGTCCAGCTCGGTCCTCCCAACTGATCGATTTTATGTTTATATATATAATATAGAATAATGTAAACAAGATATTACTCCGGTCCGTATATATTAATGAATATTAAGTGCATCATATATCGATCTCACCGCTACGACGGAATCCCTTGCAGCAACTGCGACAATATCGGCACATGAAACAACGCCAGGGCATAGGCTCTCCACCTGCGTCTTAATATTATCGATGACGTCTAAGCCTCTTATCGAACCGCTATTAGCGAAGCCTCCTTGCTCGCCCTGGAAAGTTGCGTTGTCTGCTAACAGAATCGACGCATCACATCCCTGATCCAGATTAATTAAATATATACCAATTAATATATATGAATTAATTACATGAATGAAGTTCAAAATTAATTAACAATATCGATCAATTATATATAGACAAAATACATATATATACACACATAAGCTATAAGCTATAGTTTGATCGATTAATTATCTAGCTATCTACTTACATTGACGAAACAATCATGGAAATGGAGGCGGAGCAACGAGGCGCCCATACGAGCCTCATTGGACACCGCACTTTGCACACCTGATTGGATTGTAGCGACTGCATTAGGGCACGAGGTGTCGTAGAATGTAGATGATAGTTGAGCGGAACTAGCTCCCAAGGACAGCAAAATAAGGAAAGCTTGAAGCTTGAGGGCTAAGGATTTTGACATATTAGAATTAGCCAATTATATAATATATGACTAGCTAGTTACTTTTGGACATGTAAATTAAGCTACTAAATGATTAATTTTGAATTGTTGGGTGTGATGCTAAAGACGGGCATGGATGTAGGTATTTATATAACCCTAGTGATGTGTGTGATGGGTCCAACCATGTGTGCAAGGTATCATTTCATTTGAATTTTTCTTTATTCTAATTTTCAACGCCAACTTGCATCGGCTTAATTCTTTAAATTATTTAGGAGGAAACTAACTTCAATCTTCGATCTCTTTGTAGTTACGGGCTCGCTTGATGGGTACGTTAGTGGTGAATTCATAATTTGGTTTAACGGGGTTAAAAAATATATATGTATAATTTTTTTAAATATATATATGAAAAAACAATTTTTTTATTTAAATATATTTTAAAAAAAATCTTAAAATTGGTTTTTTAAATAGTGATTTTAAGTAAAAATAATTAAGAAAATTAAAATTTATCAGTAAATGAGATTTTTTTTATGTATATAAGTAAAAGATCAATGTTTTTGTTGAAATATAATGAAAAAATCTTAAATTTGTAATTTAATTATTTATTTATAGTAGAAAAATAAGAAAATTTAAAATTATAGAAAAAATAATATCAAAGATATTTGAACTGACAACCTTAAGGTAATAAATACTCCTTACTGAATAAGCAAAACTATTGTTATATTTTTTTATAATTTTTAAACTCTTTTATTTATGGAATTACTAAATATTAAAAAAGATACATAAATTTCTTTCTCCAATTAACAATCAACATTTCAAAGCAAAAATAAAATAAAATAAAATAACTTGACTTTTCGTGATTAATAAAATATAAACCAAATGGTGAGTTATTATGTGGCCCGGCTATATTGCAATGAACTGGTGGTCTGTCTCAAACTACTAGGAGTAAGCAAGTATGAGACACTACGATTTTGTTTATTTTGAATTTTTTTTTTTTCTTTTTCACCCCTTCGCTTCCGATATGTCTAATAAGAAAATATCTCTTCCTATATTTGAAAAGGGTGTTATTAGATACACCACAAATTTGGATTAAGCAAATTCATGTCCTTATAAATATGGTACAACGTCTATTCTAACGTGTAAGTAGACAGTGAAAATTGAAGACAAATTAGGGTTTAGGACACCATGTTCATATCGACGTGGTGCCCTAAATCCTCATTTGCGGTGTATTTAATTTCCACCATTTAACTCGGAATTGTAATTAGTCTCTCTATCTATCTATATATAGAGAGAGGTTGGTTCCTGTGTACTTAGCTCTTAACGTGTATCATGCCCACAAATTTGGGCCGTTAATTGAATGAAATGGATGGCTGATATTAATAGACAATTTTAGTTTTTTTTTAATTAAAAATCAGTGGGACCCACATATTTTCTTGCCCACTTAATGAATTGGGGGCGTGTGTGGTGCACTCTCTTTAAATTATTCGATGATATATCTGGATTATTTGATTATATCGACGTGTGTGGTGATATCGATGGGTTATTCTAATCGGCTACCACCCCTGAAAACGCCCTGAACTTTTAACTAAAAATTATTCGATGGTATCGGTTGATTATTTGATGGTATCGCTTGATTATTCGATGGTATAACTTAATTATTCGATGGTGTTACAATATTATTCGGTTACTTATGTCATTTTAACAAATAACTAAAAATTATTCGATGGTATCGCTGGATTATTTGATGGTATCACATGATTATTCAATGGTATCGATTTTCATTCATATAACCGCCAACATAATAAAAAAAACCCTCTCATTAAGCACAAAATTTGTCCATACACATGAATAATTCAGCTTTTTCCCCGAATACCTCTGAGATTGAAGAATGAAAATCAACACATTCTTCTGAATAATTCGTCATTTTTCCCCAAATAATGCGGGAATAACACAAACACACAATAATTTACCTCGACTTGGCGTCACTTTTATGTTCTGTTTCAATGAGATGGATGGGTTCAACATGAGATCAAATTGTGGGTAAACCACTTATCAAGATTAATAAGATCGAGATTCGACCACCATTTGCAAGAAGTGAAATGATATGGGGTCAAGGTGAAGTACAATGCGCATTAATGTCGACCTCATCCGTAATAGCAAGAGATTTAGCCACGGATATAGTCGTTGCTAAATCCACATTTCTTCGTACGGGCTAATAAGGTAATTAGGCTGATCAATTCTAATGGGCTATTCTTCTATGACGAGCCCATAATATTAATTTGTTCTTCTTTATGCCACGGATTCAGCTGGGATTCAGGCCCACTCACCCCATGTCCGGCCCGCCAGCATAACCAATCCAAGCCCACTCACTCCATGTACATTCCATCGTTGGATTTCTAATGTTGATAGCCATAGATTTAGCCACGAGGAGTATGTCGTTGCCAGATCAGCATCGAATACAGCCACGAACAACTCATTCGTAGCTACTTTCGTGGCTATTTGGCACCCCATCCACCTATCAAGTCACAAAATCGCTACGGACATTATGTTCATTGCTATCAACCACGAATTTGATGATGTGGCATTCCAGATGAGTATCAGCCACGAATATAGTCACGGTCAACAACAGTAGTGGCCAATGTCATTGCTATTGCCACAAAAACAGAGTCGGCTAACATTCATGGCTAAAAATCCGTAGCTATTTCCTGTTTTTTTAAGTAGTGTGGTTTGTCTAAATATCCTATATCCATGTCTAAATATCCAATATCCATGTCTAAATATCCTACACCTAAGGGGAATATATAATTGATTAAATTGGCATACTTAATTAGGAAAAAAAATCTATATGAATGCCCCTGTCAAGGTGGCCTAGTGCAGTGACGTGGAGCAAGGGGTGTTAAGGAGGTCCTGGATTTAATTCTTGCCTCCGCCTTTTTCTGTAGGTGCAAATCTAAGGTTTGTATTGCTCCCTACCAATGAGTTAAATCAGTCAGCGTAGGCTTTACTTGGTACGTGACTCTTTTTGTCTGAGTCACGTGCTCGTGGTTTATCAGCAAAGGTGGACTAGCCTCCTTGTCGTAAATAAAATCTATTTGAAAATGTGATTGTCTGAAAATATTAAAATTAGTAAGATATTTTAAATAATATAGACAAGAAATCTATTTGAAAATGTGATTGTCTGAAAATAGTAAAATTAGTAAGATATTTTAAATAATATATAGATTTGGTAAACTGCTTTTCTCCTAATCAATTGATTAAAACCCGGTTGGGTTTACATGTTGAGATTATATATCTTTTGTATGTAAGTTTACATAAGACCCTCTGATCTAGTTTAACAATCTCTAACTAGAAATGGGTAAACTCAAGAAAAATATTAAAGTTTGACTAAAATAGTGAATCTAGTAAAATATTTGTTTAAATCGACATGCTTAATGTCTTAGCTTATTTTAAAGAGTAAAAAAATCGATTGAAAAGAAATGATATTGACACCTGAAATCAAACAAAATTCATGAACCCTAATTACTTACTTGACTCAAAGTAATGACAAACAAGGATTCGAAATTCGCAAGCTCTTCTAGATAAGATAGACTTTTAGAATTTTAGACATCAATATAAGCTGCACCGGTCAACATAATTCCAAGTTGTGTGACAAACTGCTTTAATATGCATGTATTTTTTACTCGACGACCAAATTGGCCAGTTCATGGATTGTTTCCATATTCAAATCATTTGAAGTTAACAATCATAAGTCCATTGAATTGGCCAAATTAACGCATTAATTATACATAACATAAATTGTACGTCCTGTCCCTATTTTTACTAATTTTATATCCTAGTAAGCCATTTCATATGCTCCCTCCCATCTAAAATATAGATAATAGACTTTTCAATTTCATTTTAATAAGCTAAAAACTATACTATCTTTATTCTAAAAAAAATATGATAATTTATTATTTATACATGTTTAATAAAAAGTTAAAAACTATATAATTTTTTTTAATTTAAAAAAAAAGATTTTATACTTATGAAGTATTAAACTATTAAAAAATTACTTCAAAAGTTGACATAATTATCTAGTTTTGATCTCATAAAAAACGTGAATAAATAATAAATAATATAAATAATATATTTTTATGAATGAAAGGAGGGTAAATAATCAACTTTTTTAATTATAATTTAATATTTACGGAAATTTCGTCTGGTACCCTTAAGGTATTGCTCATTTTGCGTGGTGTACAAAAGATTCACTAAATTCGCCCGGTACCCCTGAGCTTTGTAGGTATTTTGCCTCATGCCCCTAGTCATTTAAAACTAAGAGGTCAAAGGAACTCCGTTTGTTTATTCTATCAGATGTTCAATTCCAAAAACAAAGCACAGAAGAAACGAAGAAAGGAGAGGAGAGTTCGACCGGAGAAGCACGAATCGCTGACAACGAGAGCCCGCAACCATTGGAAGGAGAGGTGGAGAAGGAGAGCAATGTCGTACGTAGAGGACACACAAAGAAACGAAAAAAATCAAGGAATTGGAGAAGCAGGCCTGACGCCCGACCCGGAGGAGAAGGAGAAAGATGGCCCGTCCTTGACTCGAAGACAACCAAGGCAGTCATCGAAGTCGCCACTAGGGGTGGTGAAGGCGCTGCTCGACTCACCGGAGGTGGTGGTGGAGGTGTCAGCCAGGTACATCGATTTAGGTTTTCGATTTGTATTTGCAATTTGGGGTTTCGAATTAGGTTTTGATTTGTGATTAGTTTGAATTGGGTATTGATTATAGATGGAGGCTCTTGAAATTGTAGATGGAGGCTTTTGGAATTGGATTTTGAATTGGGGTTCAGGCTTTAGGGATTAGATTTCGAATTGGGGGTTTAGGGATTATATTTCGAATGGGGGGTTTAGATTTCGAATTAGTGATATGAAGTTGTTTATTTTGATTATTGAGTTGTTTGATACCTATTCTGCTAGCACAATTGCTCGCAATTGCATGTGAAGTAAATTGTACTCTTGTCAATTTAGCTGAATCAAGTCCAGAGAATCAAAATGTTGAATGGCATTGCTCATGTGAAGTATTTCCAACCGAAACCAAAATTGTAGAAGCGTGGGTAGTTAACAACCTCTCTGGAATTAGAGGGAATCAAATAAAACTAAAAGAAGCAAACAAGGGACTTATTGAGATTAAGTACTTGATAATCTACTATTGTTTTTTGAGTTGGTGAAATGGTTTCTATTCTGAAATGTTTGCTGTATTTTGAATCGCATTGAATGAGACAAGTTTTTTCTGTTCTGAAATGTTTGTTATTTTTTGGTAGGTGGTAAGTTTAAAGTAGTTGTCCATCTTGGCTATTTGACCATGTTTTTATATCATGACCATTGTTAAGGTTGTTGTCAATTTATCAGCTAATACTCGCAAGCTTATTAGCTCAAAAGGTAGAGCAATGTGTTAATACACATGGATGAGGGTTCAAATTCCTCATAGATTTTAGTAAGTAAGAAGAAGAAGCATTAATTCTTTATTTGACTGAACTGAACTGATGCTTGAATTTTGATGCTTGAATTCCGATGCTTGAATTCATGATGCTCCTTTTCTCATTCCCTCTTGTAGCTTCTTGTTTTGTGTCATCATCTCTATAGTAATTTTTCTATTGCACTTAATAGTTAGATCGAGTCCAAAAGAAAAAAGAGGAGAGTTATGCAAGTGCAAATGTATGGCCGCTGACGGAAAAACCAAGTTGGGAAAACCGTCGAATAAAATGTGTTTAGAAAACCAGAAAGGCTGTGGCGTGGTATATGCAGAACCCACTGCCTTAGAAGCGAATTTGCCCCAACCTTAGGTGCAAGTCGGCAACTGGCTTCGCCCCCCAAGGTTACACAGCACACCCTCGTAGTCGTGCACTCGAAACAAGGGTTTGGAATCACGAAAGACTTTGCTCAGAACTAAGGTGAAAAAGAGAGAGATGGTTTTCTGTGTATAAAACTGAGAAGGAGACGTCTGGTTTTAAGGAGAAAGAAGACGCTCCTGAATCAGTAGTGTAGACGAGAATCTCGAAATGGTTACAAAAGCGCTCCGCATTCAAAACGTGACGAAAATCAAGGAGCAGTTACAACGGAGGGATAAATACGAGAATTAATTCGGAAAAAAAAAAAGGATAAGTCACACCCCCACTACACCGCGCACGTGTCACGAACACAGACCGGCGGCAGTGGTGGTGGTGCGCGCGTGTGAGACTCCACTTCCATCACTCAAACCATGGGTGGATAGGAGACACTTTTAAATCAACCCCTCATGTCCCTAGAAATCAATGTGGGACAAAACTTTTCACCTTCCCTCAAATTCAAGCATTTACTCCAACAGTCCCCCACAAATGCGAGAAACTGGGGTTTTTCATAACAAAACTTGAAAAAAGTGTTCTGAGCAAAGTTTAGGAAAAAATACTTAAATGCTGGTGTCTTGCGATTGAACCAACACATAGTGAAACTGAGTAGACTCTCAAATCAGATAGGTGAACGAATCTTGAACCTTATGATTCAAGAGCTGGCATCAACAGCACATACCTCTTCCATGTTCTTTAGTGATTCCGTGATAATACATGCAAAATTGGTAGTCATCTCTGACCTTGGGTACTAAAGAGTGCTCTAGAAAGACTACCCATGTCTTTCATAGAAGGAGACCAACCCTTCACACTCTGGTAGGTGGTTCCATCAAGTCTATCTCATATAGACCACCCTTGTAGGGCTATAGAACCATTAAGAGCATTTTGCTCAACCTCTACAGATTTCGGTGAATCCATCAAGTCCTTCTCAATAGGACCACCTAACTCTGGGTTATGGACTCATTAAGAGTACATGACTCAACCTCTTCCGATACACCTGTCCTGGGGAATGAGATGTGGTGTATCTCTCATCGTATGGGCTTGAGTCCCATCCCCCTAGACAAATCGAGAACCAACCTCCTTGTCAGTCCTTTCGTCAATGGATCTGCCAAATTTCTCTCAGACTTCACATACTCCAGACATATCACACCAGTCACAATTAGTTGTCTCACAACTTCATGTCGAATCCGGATGTGTCTCTTCTTGTCATTGTATGTATTGTTGTTAGCTACACAGATAGCAGACTGTGAGTCACAATGTAGAGAAATAGATGGAGCTTTGCGCCCCCACAAAGGTAAATCAGCCAGTAAGCTTCTTAACCACTCAGCCTCTTGACCAGCTAAATCTAAAGCTATAAACTCATATTCTATAGTTGATTTAGATATGCATGTTTGCTTTGATGATTTCCACAAAATAACACCACCACATAATGTAAACACATAACCACTAGTGGAGCTAACCTCATCATTATTAGTAACCCAGTTTGCATCACAGTAACCCTCCAAAACTTGAGGGTACCCTACATAATGTAACCCCCAATCCATTGTACCCTTCAGATATCTCAATAATCTGTGAAGTGCGGTCCAATGATCACTACTAGGGTTATGGGTATATCTACTGAGTCTACTTACTGCATAAGCAATATCAGGCCGAGTGTAGTTCATCAAAAACATTAAACTCCCTATTATTTTAGCATACTCATTTTGTGAAACACTATTCCCAAAATTTTTCTGCAATTGCATGTTAGCATCATAAGGGGTTTTTTACTGGCATAACATCAAAACTATCAAACATTTTCAACATTTTCTCTACATAATGAGGTTGAGATAAAATGAAGCCATTTTCTTTTCTAGTTACTTTAACACCTAGAATCACATCAGCTTCACCCATATCTTTCATTTCAAACTGAGAGGACAGAAATTATTTGGTTGAATTTATAGCATTTATGTGGGTACCAAAAAGCAACATATCATCCACATATAAGCATATAATCACACAATCAGCACCAAACAATTTTGAATACACGCAAGCGTCAGATCTATTTACCTCAAATCCAAAGCTAAGTATGGTTTAATGAAACTTTTCATACCATTGCTTCGACGCTTGCTTCAGTCCATACAATGACTTCTTCAGTTTGCACACCTTTTTCTCCTGCCCTGGAACCACACATCCTGGTGCCTGTTCCATGTAGATTTCCTCGTTGCGATCACCATTCAAAAAAAGCTGTTTTAACTTCCATTTGATGTACAAACAATTTATAGATAGAAGCTAGAGCAAATAATGCACAAATGGTAGCAATCTTTGTAACAAGAGAATATGTGTCAAAAAAGTCAATGCCATATCTTTGAGTAAATCCTCTAATGACTAGTCTTGCCTTATATCTATCCACTGAGCCTCCACCTTAAGCTTCTTCTTAAAGATCCACTTACAGCTAATGACCCTATTTCCTTTAGGCATATCAACTAGTTCCCATGTGTGATTAGACATAATGGATTCTATCTCACTATTAATAGCATCTTTCCAGAAACTAGCATCTAATGAACTTATTGCCTCCTCATAGGTCTTAGGATCATCTTCTATCAAATGAAGACTAATGAACCTCTCATCTAGTTCATTTAAATCACTAAGTTCAACTATAAATGCAGTCACAAAATCAGGACCAAAACTAGTTTCCTTCCTACGCCTTTTACTCTTCCTAGGTTCATCATGATCAGCATGAGTATTAGGCACAACAATATTAGGCATGGATGAAGATGCATTATGAGATGAGGAATCATTAGCAGCCAATGCAGATTTCTTTAAAGGAAACACATGCTCAAAGAAAACAGCATCACGATATTCACACAAGGTACGATCACTCAAACACATGAAACGATAAGCAGCACTATTTTCAGCATAACCAATCAGAATTGCATCAAAGGTCTTAGATCCAACAGTATCAACTTTGAACGAAAGTAACCCCACCTTAGCTAGACACCCCCACACTTTCAAGAATTTTAGATTAGGCGGATGCCCTTTCCAAAGTTCATAAGGTGTTTTGTCAAGCTTCTTATGAGGTACCTTGTTCAAAATATGATTGGCGAATAAGACAGCTTCCCCCCACATATTGTCAGGCAAACCAGAACTAGAAAGCATAGCATTCATCATTTCCTTTAAAGTTCTGTTTTTTCTTTAAGCAATGCCATTTTGTTGTGGGCTATAGGGAGCTGTAAATTCATGAATAATTCCATTTTGTTCACAGAATTCCCTCAAAGAATTAGTGACATATTCACCGCCTCTATCAGATCTAAGCCTTTTTTATTTTGCGATTCAATTGGTTTTCTACTTCAGCTTTATATACATAAAACATGCTTTCTGCTTCATCTTTAGACCTAAGCAAATATACCTTAGTATATCTAGAATGGTCATCTACAAATGTGACATAGTAGCGTTTGCCACCTCCACTTTCCGTGTTCTTAAAATCAGCCAAATCAGAATAGACTAACTCCAGCAATTCAGTTGTCCTTTCATTCACCGTTTTAAAAGGTTGTTTATGAAATTTGGCCTTAACACATATTTCACATTTGCTATGGTCATGTTTGGATAAGCTAGAAATCAAACCCATATCATGCAATCGACATATAGATTTCGTATTCACATGTCCTAGTCTAGCATGGCATAAATTAACAGACTCAGCAATATAAGCAGAAGTAGATGCATTCTCATTATTTTCAATCATGGTCTCAAGTACATACAGAAAATCAGCCCTATAAGCTTTTCCTACAAATTCTCCATTTTTGGTTAAAACCATTTTTCCAGCATCAGTCACTTGCTTAATAACAACTATCTCAAGCAAACCACATGAAATCAAATTACGGCGCAGAGAAGAAACATAAAGTACATTCACTAGGGTAAGAGACTTCCCTGAGGTGAGCTTGAGTGTCACCTTCCCTTTGCCAAGAACTCGAGAGATACTCGAGTTTCCCATGTAGACCTGGTCGATGTCTGAAGCATCCTCAAACTCAGCAAACAGGTCCTTGTTGGCGCAGAAGTGTCGAGTAGCTCCGCTGTCCAGGAGCCAATCGACCTGGCCGCCCACATGGTTGACTTCGGTGATCATGGCTATCAGGTCGTTGTTGTCCTGGACAACATTTGCTTGCTGCTGGGCTGGAGTTGCGGGCTTGTTCTGCTGCTGTTCTTGGTTCTGGAGATCAGCCCGATTGGGACACTCCCAAGCCTTGTGGCCTGGCTTGCCACAAACATAGCAGCTGATCCCAGTCCCTCCCTATTTCTGCTGCCTGTTTGGCTGATTTCCAGACTTCTTGAACTTTTGACCCTTCCGTGGCTTCATGTTCGGCTTAGAGCCACCAGTTTTGTTACCCGGTTTGGACTTGTCAGTTTTCACAGAGGACTCAACCAGATTAGCTTTCACAGAATCAGCAGATTTAGGCTTAGGTTTGTCCTTAAGGCGATTTGCCTCCTCTATCTTCATGTGTCCGACAAGCTCCTCCAAAGTCAGATCTTTCTTCTTGTGCTTCAGATGGTTCCTGTAGCCAGCCCATGACTCAAGCAATTTTTCAATGAGAAAATTTGCCTGCAGCACCTCGCGCATCTTCATACCCACAGAGAGGATATCGGCCACCAGATTCTCATACTCGTGGACTTGCTCCATGATTGGCTTATCATCCACCATTTTGAACTGCATGAATTTCCCGCAAACATATTTTTTCTTTCCTGCATCGTCAACACCATACTTTTTCTCTAATAAATCCCAAATCAGTTTTGCAGATTTATGAATTGAAATTAAATCGAAGATAGGGTTTGAGACATGGTTGAGGATGTGATCGCGCACTGTTTTGTTGTCCTGCTCATACTTCTTCAGCAGCGTCGGATCAGGCTCCTTTGTCTCCTCATCGTCCTTCTTGCCCTTGCCCTTGTCGGTAACAACAGAGGCATTAGTAACCGCATCAGGAACCGTTTTGCCCTCCGCTTTCTCCTCTGCAGCAGCGGCAGATCCAACAGGAGCGGCTTCAAGCAGGACGTAATCTACCTCCAATTGCTCAAAAAAGATGAGCATCTTCTGCGACCAGCGTTTGTAATTGGTTCCATCGAGCGAATCCAACTTCGACAAATCCAACAGCGGCTTGAAGAACTGGAAAGCCATTGCACGAACAAACTGTAAAATTCGCTTCTAAATTTTAAGTGCAAATGTAGGGTCGCTGACGGAAAAACCAAGTTGGGAAAACCGTCGAATAAAATGTGTTTAGAAAACCAGAAAGGCTGTGACATGGTATATGCAGAACCCGCTGCCTTAGAAGCGAAGTTGCCCCGACTGTAGGTGCAAGTCGGCAACTGGCTTCGCCCCCCAAGGTTACACAGCACACCCTCATAGTCGTGCACTCGAAACAAGGGTTTGGAATCACGAAAGACTTTGCTCAGAACTAAGGTGAAAAAGAGAGAGATGGTTTTCTGTGTATAAAACTGAGAAGGAGACGTCTGGTTCTAAGGAGAAAGAAGACGCTCCTCAATCAGTAGTGCAGACGAGAATCTCAGAACGGTTACAAAAGCGCTCCGCATTCAAAACGTGACGAAAATCAAGGAGCAGTTACAACGGAGGGATAAATACGAGAATTAATTCGGAAAAACAAAAGGATAAGTCACAGAAATCTCAACCCCACCGCGCACGTGTCACGGACCGGCGGCCGTGGTGGTGGTGCGCGTGTGAGACTCTACTTCCATCACTCAAACCATGGGTGGATAGGAGATACTTTTAAATCAACCTCTCATGTCCCTAGAAATCAATGTGGGACAAAACTTTTCACCTTCCCTCAAATTCAAGCATTTACTCCAACAAGTTAATTTCAAACCCTCTAAGAATTTGTACTTTCAAGAAACCATACAAAAGTATTGCTTCTAAGAGGAGAGAGTTAATTTCAAACCCTCTAATTCCATCCTTGTTCGGAAGGGCTACTGATGCATGGTTTGAGGCAAAAGAGTTGTTTAAGTGTATTCGTGATTAAGGCTACCCTCTCCAAGACCAAGCACCTGATGTTTTCAAGCTTACCGGTGCAAGTAGAGCAACTGTTCTTGACTCAGGCCTTGCACTGGATGCACAACGTGTGGCAAACCCATCATGGGCATCTTGTAATTACTAACATTGTAGCAAAATTTCAATGGAAACATCATTTTCTATTCTAAATTCTACGTTGTCTCACTCCATATATTATAATATCTAGATGTATACCTACTTAATTAATGTGCATTACCCTTTTTAACTCTTGAAAAACATCATTTAATGCTCCCTCTACTACAAGTTTTGTGCTACAATTGACAACATTACAATCTGAAATGCAATGTAGCCATTTGGACATTAATATTCCTAGAATTTAAAAAAAAATCCACTAGCTGATAAATTTCCCAGGATTTTCTTTAAAAGGGTACAAACTCCTACTTCTGTAATTCAAAGTATAGAACACCAAAGAAACCAAAGTTACAATCTTTGAAACATTACTTCAACCCACCAAAGAAAAATCAAGCCTTACAAGTTACAATCTTTGAAACATTATAATATACTAATAGAGAGTGGTGACGATTAACGTTCGCGAGACATTAATTTACAGGGAATTCAATGCTCTTGTTGAGAGTCGAACTCAAGACCTCCCGCTTAATAAGCGGGTGCACTACCCAACTGACCTACAAGAGCTTGTTCTAGATCAAATTAGAAAGTTGTAGATTGCACTGCATATTATTTTATAAACAATTAAATTGCAGACTAGGAAATAAACAACTAAATTGCAGCCTGGAGAATAAACAATTGAATTACAGTTTCTATAATGAATTGTAGACAAGAGAACTCATAGTTATTCAAGTATATTAGACCTGTCAAAACACAACCAGACTCGGTCGACCCGACCCGAACGTCCGAAAAAATTTCGACCCGAACCCGAAAACCCGAAAATTTTCTGGGAAATCTGGGTTTCGACCCGGTGACCCGATTGACCCGGTAATTTTGACCCGATTTACCCATTTGACCCGGTGACCCGATTGACCCGATTGATTTATAATTATATATGATTAAATTTTTTTTATGGAGATTCTAATTTATTACATTTTATAATTACAATCACTTGATATTTCATTTTCAAATCAACTTTTATATATATTTGTATTGTGTAATACTCCGTCCGATCGATAGTATTTGATTTTTTATTTTTCAACGGACTTTTTTAAGAAGATAAAAATTCTAAAAAATATTAAAACATTAAAACAATTCTATGTTTATTACTAATTGCATGAAATTATTTTTAAAAAATTATATGAAAATTTGATATTTTATATATTATTACATTTTATTAAAAATTACGAGAAATAATAAAAATCAAATATTTTAGATCAAATATAGTATATAATTACAAGCACCAGAACTTATGAACAACGTTTTTAACTTTAGAATTTTAAATTTATCGCAAAATTATCAAATCATGATTTTTTTAAATTTAAAAAAGAAAAAATTGACCAACCTGAAATCGACCCGAAATGACCCGAAAACCCGGTCAAACCCGTATTACCTGGGACCCGAAAATACCCGAAACCCGTATTACCCGGGACCCGAAGTGATCCGACCCGAACCCGACCCGAATGACCCGTTTGACAGGTCTAAGTATATATCATGTAGGGCAAAAGGAGTTATTGTCCTGCTTTATATCATGCAGGACAAAAAGGCATTAACTGTCATAGATTCTAAAAATTGTCTACTTGAAGGCAATAGAACTCCTTTTGAAGATCAGCATCCACATTTCCATCTTGAAAGTGAAAAGTAGTAGCAATGACCAAAGTCAGGCAAGCTGTAATCACCTAGACTACATGCATACAAAAGGGAAATATGCTCTGCCACAAATTCATAAAGAAAAAAAAAGAGGTGAAACTAAATTAAAAACCTAGTTCTTGTGGTTCCCTTAATTTTATGGTTGCAATTGATTTCACAGGCAAGCTGTTAGGCATGTATTTTTGAATGTTAACGATGCTACGAAGGATTGATCTTTTGTTTCTTACTTATCAGGTGGATCTCCCCTACAACCACATTATCATGATTTTTAACTCTAATTCTTTCTGTATCGGCTTTTAATGGAAATCCCCGTCCTCCTGCTTCCTTACACTATATTGATTCCTCCGGTCGGCCCAACCATACTTTACACAAGGAATTCATTTGCATCATACAAGCAGTCCCTAAACCCCCAATTCGAAATACAATCCCTAAACCCTCAATTCGATAATAAGTGTGAAATAGATCAACATACAACACAAATGAATTGAGATTCATATAAAATTGATGCCTAAAACCCCCAATTTGAAAAACCCTCTAAATCGGAAAAAAAAACCCTAAATCCCATAAGCAATTGAGGAGGGAGGAAAGAAAACTTACTTCTTCAGCAAAGCGTCCCTCTTCGGCGGCGGCATCTCCTTCAGCGATGGCGTCTCTCTTCGTCGGCAGCCCTGGTTCGTGCTCTCCCCAAGAGAGGCGAAGAAGAAGGCAAAAAGCTGTCATTCTTAGAGTTGCAAAGACAAACATTATTTTAAGGAAAAATGTTAACATTGTAACGTAGGGGCACGAGTCGAAAAAAAAAAAACAAAAGTTAAGGGGTACCATGCGAAATATTTGAAATATTGGTACACCATGCGAAAAAACCCTTATCTCAGGGGTAGTAGACGAAATTTCTGTAATATTTATTAAGTCAAAGTACTCATATTTTGAATGAACGATTGAATCAAACAGGGTATCAAATCGACACGTTAGAGTAAAACTAGACCTGTCAAATGGGTCATTCGGTCGGGTTTGGATCGGGTCACTTCGGGTCCCGGGTAATACGGGTCCCGGGTAATACGGATTTCGGGTATTTTCGGGTCCCGGGTAATAAGGGTTTGATCGGGTTTTCGGGTCATTTCGGGTCGATTTCGGGTTGGTCAATTTTTTTCTTTTTTAAATTTAAAAAAATCATGATTTAATAATTTTGCGATAAATTTAAAATTCTAAAGTTAAAGACGTTGTTCATAAGTTCTGGTGCTTGTAATTATATACTATATTTGATCTAAAATATTTGATTTTTATTATTTCTCGTAATTTTTAATAAAATGTAATAATATATAAAATATCAAATTTTCATATAATTTTTTAAAAATAATTTCATGCAATTAGTAATAAGCATAGAATTGTTTTAATGTTTTAATATTTTTTAGAATTTTTATCTTCTTAAAAAAGTCCGTTGAAAAATAAAAAATCAAATACTATCGATCGGACGGAGTATTACACAATACAAATAAATATAAAAGTTGATTTGAAAATGAAATATCAAGTGATTGTAATTATAAAATGTAATAAATTAGAATCTCCATAAAAAAATTTAATTATATATAATTATAAATCAATTGGGTCAATCGGGTCACCGGGTCAAATGGGTCAATCGGGTCAAAATTACCGGGTCAATCGGGTCACCGGGTCGAAACTCAGATTACCCAGAAAATTTTCGGATTTTCAGGTTCGGGTCGGAAAAAATTTCCGGGTCGAAATTCCCGGATTCGGGTCGAAATTTTTTCGGGCGTTCGGGTCGGTTCGACCGGGTCGGGTTGTGTTTTGACAGGTCTAAGTAAAACGATTCATATGCCTATTTTATGCTTCCATTTAAGAACCGAAACCTTGAGTTGGGGTTGTCAACACACCTAAAATTTCTCGCGGATAACATTTTCTTGGTTTTTTTTTTTAATCTTTTTCAAGAGTGGTGGATTTTTTTTTCAAATAAGAATTCCAAATACCACATACACTTAGGCTCCATTTGGCATCATCAACTAGTTTTTTGAAACTTTTTATTTAGATATTATATATCTTTAAATTAATTAAATAAAACCACATTTCCAAGCCTATCATATATACACTACAAGAAAAACCCCTTGAGTAGAACGCGCTTCACGCGCCCCACTTTCCTCTATGTCAAATCCTTCCCCAACCCTATTTCTCGGATCGATCTCGAGCAATCTCCGGCTAGTTTTTGGCCGATCTGAGCCCCTTCTTCCAAATCTCATATCCTTGTGTTGCTATGGCCTAATTCTTGGCAAATCCTTTTCAGTTTTGGGGCTTCTCCTCTCAAGCCCTCTGCGAAGCTCTTGGAGTCATGTCTCGGTGATTCATGCTCTGCCAGGCCAAAATCTCTGTAATAGAGCGATCATGTGGTATACCCCCTTGCCTGGGTGGTCTTTTGATCTGAAATCGCAAGGTTCGAAGGCCGATTCGTGCATCCGGGCTCCTGTCAGGAAGAATTTCAGAAAACGTAAAAAAAGAATAATTTTTGGGGGAAGGATGTACTGGTCTGTTCATGCTTGGACGGGACGATCCCGGTGCCAGTTGCTTCTGAGATTGTTGTGCCTTGGAGCTTCTCCCCCTGCTCTGTTTGCTGGTAGGAGGCTTCACCATTTGTTCGCTGTTGTGGTTTGCACCCTCTCTCTTTTCTTCAATTCTCTTCTCAGTTGGAGTGGTGGGTTGGATCGATTATGTCCTTCCTCCTCTCCTCTCTTCTGTCTTTATCTCCCTTTGATAATCGTTCAGTCGGCTAATCATATATGTCTAACTATGTTTATTATGGTGTTCACTGTGATTGACAATAAGGAAAAATCTATGGGAACAGATGATCCTGTTTCCTCATTGAGTACCCCCCGTAAGGGCTTGGCAAAGCCGGAGGGCTCTAAACTCCCTGAGGAGGCTCTTTTCTCCGATGATGGAAATAAGGAGCAGAAATTGAAATCTGAGAAGATAGTCTGGAGAATTGTAACCAGCAGGCACTGGCTGATTTTGCTTTTAGGACGTGTGTCGGTGAACAGATTGGCGTTCTTGCATCTCCATATGTTCTCGGCTTCCATTGACAACCCCATTGAGGCAAAGAAGATCTGAAATTGGATCAGGTACGTGTGGAAACATATTTGTGGTAAGTTCCGGTCCAACCCATATTCATATAACTATTCTGGTTTGATATGGTATTTCATGAAAACCTCCCGACTGGACAAACAAAAATTTGTCGACAACAAAAAGGCTGAGGAGTTCTCTTTCTCCAATGATGCCATAGAGAAGAGAAGTTGTAAGAAGGAATCCCTTGACATTAATTCCTCTAGAGGAAACACCAGTACAAAATTGGAACAGAAAAGAATTATCAAAGTGAATGCAATATCTGGTTTGATTTGGTATGTACTCTTAACTCGAATTGGCCTCTCGGTTATCTTTGTGTGGCAATTGGTTTTGACAACAGCGTGCATATTGTTGTGGAAGGAAAGTATCTATGGGTTGTGGCTACTGGTTTTAACCTTGATGATGTAATTAAGGGTCTTGCAGCATTGGTCTATCCCGTAGCTATTCTGCATTTCACCATGGGTTATGATGCATTTCTAGAGTACAAAGCTAAGGTAATTCAGGATCTTTTCCCTTTGAGTACTCCACCTGCCGCTCCTGGTACATCTCTCTTGAGGTGCTATCAGTTGATGCTGGCAAGGCAGAAAGAGATTGCCAAATGTGAACCCTAGTGGTGTTTGAACAACTCAGGTAGGATCAGTGTTGCATCGCCCTTGCTGAAGGGTTTTATCAACAAACACTTTGGAAACACCTTTTCTGCAGTTAAATTTATTTTTAGGTTTGTTGGGGTGTCACCTTGTGGATCTACTACTCTCTCCTGTATCTGGATTAACCATCTGTGGCAATTATACTGGTTTAATACTTATGGTTGTGCCCATAATCCTCCTTGCATGTGGTCTCTATCAAAGAATTCTTGTTGGTGTGTAATCTGCTTTCTAACTGCCAAAGGGGTCCTCTCTTCTTTTCTGGAATATGTGTATCTTATTCACAGGTTGACAAAACACGTTTTGCCACTCCCATTTCTTGAAAGTGCAGTCCAGCTTCTCATCCAATCATTACTTCCTCGACTCCTGGTGTCGTATGTTTACCTCTATGCTTTGATGTGGTGTAGAATCATGACGGACAATTGTTCGATGCATGTATTAAGGTTTTGGCCAACAGGATATGAGCAAATAAAACTCCAAGAACTTTTCATCTTAGTGTACATATATTGTGGAAAGATTGGTAGGCATGGATATACTCTTGAATCCTTTGTGTTCAGTTTGGAGACTACAATTGTAATATTACTAGAGCCTATCGATAATCTGGGGGTTCTCGGTGACGGCTTCGAGTGGCTCCCTGCCATGATGTGTATAAAGCCTTTGTTAATGCCATGTGGTGTGTTCTCTGTCAAGGTATTTAGCACTTGTGGTTGGTTTATGATTTCATCAAGTTTTTGAGACATGTATTGATGGATAATGATGATGCTATAACTATGAATCTGGTGGTTAGGTCTAGAATGAAATATATGTTTTTGCATCCTTTGCTAGGTTATATTGTCATGAGCAGCTGGAAAGTTAAGAAAAGAAGGAATGTCTGTGATTTTAGATATGTATCTCTATGTCTGAAGAGACTACTAGATGTTGTAATGTTAAATCATGAATGGGATGGTTGGTGTTGGTCTTATATTCTCCTTTCTGGTGATGATATGTGGGATTGTCGATCAATTGTATTCATGTGCATCGCATGTTCAAATGAAATTAGAGTGAGGACCGTCTGGACTAAGCACATAAGAAGAATATTTGGTAAGGCCATAGCACACATGATCAATTCGAACACAACGCAAAGTCATGGTATAAGCATTCAAATGAGAATTAGGTGAGTGCAAAACAAAAGCCTAACAAACTTCAAAAATGTGTACAATCCTTTTCTGTCAGAAGCTCTACACCCCTGGCTTCTGATGGACCATGTAATCAAATAATGAAAGTCTGCTTCTGGAATGTTAGAGGTCTAGGAAAGTCGAATATTTGGACAGACCTTAAAGCCATGAGAATCAACGAGTATATATCGTTAATGGCAGTTGCAGAGATTAGAACAAATAAAGTTCCTCCTGAGAAAACCTGGAGATCGAGTGGATACAATAATGCGATTTGGTCTTTGGAGAATGATAGAACTGGAGGAATAGGTCTCCTATGGAATGAGAACGTGCTTCATAATGAATCAATCGAAGTTGATACGGTGCTACCAAGAGTAATCCGTGTTAAATATTCATGCTTAGATAAAAACTTCATAGGAGTATTATTTTTTGTTTATGCCCCACCCTACGTATCTGACAAAGATATCTTCTGGTATGAATTGTCAAATATTATCACGAATGAACCTCTACCATGCCTAGTAATAGGAGATATGAATGAGATCAGTAGCAGTAGTGAAAAGATTGGGGGAATAGAGAATAGTCAAACAAGATACATCAGATTAAACCAATTTAAAAATCGATGCTCTATGCTTGAAATCCCATCCTGGGGCAATAAATTCACTTGGAGGAAAAAAAAGGTAGGGGAGGACAATATTTGGGAAAAATTAGAACGAGTACTAGTTCAACACGAGTTTCTGGTAACCTTCCCCGAGCTAGCAACATGTAATGGAGCCTTTACATGATCTGATCATTGCCCCATTTCTATCAGCCTATCGTCTGGAAAAGAATTTACGCCCCCGCCTTTTAAATTTGAAAACATGTGGCTACAAAGAAAAGACTTCAGAAACATAGTGAAACAGGCATGGAGAATTAGGTGTACGGGATCAGCAATGTACAAATTAATGTACAAAACTAAATTTCTGAAAGGAAAGATTAAAGTATGGAATAAAAACTCCTTAGCAAATATCTTTCGACAAATACAAACTGTAGAAAAAGATCTGGTTAGTATCCAATCAAATACTTTAGCCAGTAAGTGCAAGGATTACTTAATCGAAAAACAATTGATCGAGAAAAAAGAAAAATTACTAAAATTCCAAAAAGAATATTGGGGACAGAGAGAAAAATCAAAGCACCTCATGCTTACTGATTCAAATACAGCATACTTTCATAGAGTAGCTTCTGGGAGGCGAAATAGGAAAATTATAAGAAATATCACGACTAGTGATGGAGCACAGATTATGGGGGAAGAAAATATCAGAGAGGAAATTAAAAATGATTTTAGGAGACAATTTTCCAACGAACAAATCAACATGACACTACTTAATGAATACCTTGAGCTAATTCCGCAAACGATAACGGAAGAAGAAAATAGGACCCTATGCCAACAACCGTCTAATAGTGAAATAAAAAATGCGGTATGGTCTCTAGGCCTCAACAAATCCCCAGGACCAGATGGAATGACTGCGGAGTTTTATAAGTCCCACTGGGACATTGTCGGGAATGATGTGATTAAAGCAGTCAAAGCCTTTTTTCATTCGGGCAGAATTCTTCGACAGATAAATCATACATTTATCACTCTGCTACCAAAGTGTGACAATCCATCGAAGACGTCTGACTATAGACCTATTAGTCTTTGTTCAACAATATATAAAATAATATCGAGAATTTTAACAGAAAGACTCAAGAAGGTGATTGGGAAATTAATCCACCCTTTTCAAGGAGCATTTGTATCTGATAGAGCAATTCAGGATAACATATTGATAGCACATGAGATCTTCCATTCTTTTAAGTCAAGGAGAGGATCTGACGGATGGCTAGCTATGAAATTAGATATGGAAAAAGCCTACGATAGAGTTGATTGGTCCTTCACCAACGCAGTATTAAGAAAATTTGGTTTCAGCGACTATGTCATAAGCTTTATAATGGAATGTGTAACAACGGTTTCCTTCTCGGTTTTAGTTAATAATGGCCCCACAGAGGTCTTTAAACCATCTAGGGGATTAAGACAAGGCGACCCCATGTCTCCATTTCTGTTCATCCTAGGAGCAGAAGTGCTCGCGAGGAAACTAACAGATGAATCAAATCTCAACCAGTCTGGCATTGGCTTTAGGTTTGGTCCGTCTGGACCAAGAATACCATTCCTAGCATTCGCTGACGATATCATCATATTCACGAAAGGCAACATGGCAGCATGTGAAAAAGTAAGGAAAATTGTCGATGATTACTGTTTATTGTCTGGGCAGAAAGTTAACTACAACAAGTCGGCCTTTCAAGGCTCTCCGGGGATTCCTGCATCGCGAATATCAACTATTGAGGGATGTCTGAGTATATCAAAGCACGTTAAACTTGACAAGTACCTAGGGTGTCCGATAGTGGACGGTAGAGTAAATAAAAGCACCTTTGAAGAAATCATCGGAAAAACAACCAACCAATTGGCAAAATGGAGAGCTGACTCACTATCTCAACATGGGAGGTCAGTGTTAATAAACTGAAATTTAGCTTCTAAACCACTATTTGCTATGCAAAGCTTTATGCTCCCGGTGACAATTCACAACGCGCTAGATAAAATCAATAGGACTTTCTTCTGGAGCAAATACCTCCAATACAAACCCCTCATTGGATGGGACAGAGTATGTAAACCAAAAGCGAAAGGAGGAATGGGATTAAGGAAAACTAAAGAAATGAATGAGGCATTACAAATGAAACTCATTTGGAAAATCATCGCTGAACCGGATAAATGTTGGGTGAAAATTATGAAACACAAATATATAAAGTCAACACCACTACTTAATTTTGACAAAAAAAGAAATGCATCGTGGCAATGGACGCAATTAGGAAAACTCGTTCAGTCATTTAAGGAAGGTCTAGCAGGGTCAGTTGGCGATTGAAAAACAATCAAGTTCTGGCGTGACAAGTGGGCCCCCGTCAAGGATATTCAAAGTACCTGTCTCGACCCGACAAAGATCAACTGGGAAGAAATGGTTGATCAGTACATACTTAATGGAGCATGGAATTTGGATAAATTAAGAATGATAGTACCAAATGATATAGCGCAACAGATCACAGATATTCCACTCCCAGTAAATCGAATTCAAGACAAAATGTACTGGTGGCCAGACAGAAAAGAATGGTTCACGACGTCGAGTGCATACAAACTCAATACGAAAACAGCATAATTAAATAACGACAATAATGCGTGGATTTGAAACTTGAACGTTTCGCCTAAAATCAAGAATTTTATGTGGAAAGTCTGTCAAAATGGACTCCCAACAGCGGCCCGTCTCGCAAAAAGAGGTATTGCAATACCCCCTATTGTACCTTGTGTAATCATCACGAAGAAGACACTACCCACCTACTGTTCGAATGCAGATTCTCTTTCTGCTGTTCAAGCTTATCACCAAAAGTGAAATCCGAGATCAAAGACAATATCAGGATAACAAGAAATATAGAGGAATTAATGACCAAGTTAGGTAGATTGCTTGATACACAGCGAAAAATGACATTGGTGTTCCATTGGTGGATCATTTGGATGGTTCGTAACAAACTAATCTTCCAACAACAAAAAGTGCCAAATGAAAGAGGATTCGTGATACTTGTGGAATCATACATTAATGAATGGATTAAAGAAGGGAAGCAAAGGGAAGAGGATGACAACAGAACACAAAGACAAACAAATCCCCTTGGGAAAAGTCGAATTAAAAAGAAGAAGGAAAAATGGAAAAAGCCGCCAACTGGAAAATTAAAACTAAATTTTGATGGTTCTGCATCAGAACAACGGTCGAGTTCGATAGGTTACATCATTCGTGACAACTCAGGGAATTCAGTAGCAATGGGTAGTGAAATGGTGGGTTACCAAACCCCTCTAATGACTGAAGCCTTGGCATTAAGAAGGGGTGTTCTCAGCGCTCTCGATTTGAGAATCCCTAAAATAATAATAGAAGGAGATTCACTCATCATCATCAATCATCTACAGTCTAAAACTAGATGTCCATGGGAAATTGAGCTAATCATGGCTGATATTAGCACACTTCTTACGGGGTTTTACGAAGTATCGTTTTCACACATACTTCGTAACGGCAATTGTGTGGCAGATAAGGTTGCACACCTTACTCATATTGCCTCCACCCCATCGATATACAATGACCCAGGTCTCATCGACCTCATTAAAAAGGATGCTGTCGGATAGCGGTTTCGCATCCGAATTTTTACTTAATCAAAAAAAATATATATACACTACAAGAAAAATCACTTTTTGTGACAAAATTATTCGTCGCCCACTCTGAATTTCGTCGCCAAATGTCAAATATGAAAAATAAATTTGCTCATCAGTTCGTGCTCTTAGGCCCGTCGCCCAAAGATATGGCAACGAAAATTTTTTTTGTCGCCCTAAGTAGCCTTTGTGACAAAAGTACAATTTTGTCGCCCCAGGCTTTCGTGACAAATTTGTTCTTTGTCACGATAGACATTTGGCGACCAAAATGTTATTTTGTTGCCTTATACTTTTTGTGACAAAACTAATATTTTGTCACCGGTATTTCAATCAATTTTATTTACTGCCCTTTATTTAGAATTTTCACCTGCCAGTATCTTTTTCATTTCCATTTTAAATTTTAATTGTACATATTAAAATTTTTTTTATAAAATACATGCTATTTACCTAAAAAAAATAAAATTATATATGCACATCAATAATGAATTAATAATACAAATTATATGTCATAGATGACAACACAAGTAAAACTGTACAAACTACAAAAAGATTTCTAACAAGTACACCAATCTATATATTAAAGATTTACATGTTAAATATCTAATGATCCACAACATAAAGAAGTTTCTTTTCATTCCTCACATCCTCTGTTTGGATTGAAGAATCCATGGCTGCTCACTACGGTATTTTGCTTGAAGAAGAAGATGTAGAGAAGCAAAAATATGATCTTTTGTATTTCGTAACAGAAGGAAATTGGAAAAGTCAGTACAAAATGTAAGGGCTCATACTATTTATAACTAGAAACAAATGGGTTGGACAACCAAGAACTCATATATGAATGAAGGCCCAAAGCTAATGCATAATATGTCCAATACCCCTCCCCCCCCTCCCCCCCCTCAAGGTGGAGGTGGTGTCTGCACCAAACCAACCTTGGACAAAGCCAATGACAGATGAACTCCAGGGATGCATTTTGTGAGAAAGTCTGCAAGCTGTGTAGCAGAAGATGTACGAGAGAGAGATGAGACCCTCAAGAAGTTTCTCTCGTGCGAAATGACAATCCAATTCAATGTGTTTCGTTCGCTCATGAAAGACGGGATTGCGAGTGATATAGATTGCTGCTTGGTTGTCACAACAGACTGGAATAGGTGTGATGTTAGGGACTTCCAACTCAACCAATAATCTGCTCAACCGGGATAACTCTGCACAAACATGACGAATGGATCGATATTCGGCCTCGGATGAAGACAAAGAAACGCTCTGCTGTTTCTTTGATTTCCATGAAATCAAAGTATTGCCTAACATCACAATGTAACCACTAACTGATTTACGAGGGAAGGGGCATGTAGCCCAGTCTGCATCGCAAAAAGCGTGGAGCTGTAGTGAAGACTGATTAGATATGAGCAAGCCTTTATGCACTGATCCCTTGAGGTATCGGAGGATATGAAAAGCAGCATTCAAATGTGGTAGTCTAGGGGTTTGCATAAACTGACTAAGAAACTGCACTGGGAAGGCTAAATCGGGTCGAGTGTGAACAAGAAAATTAAGCTTCCCAATGAGTCTCCTATAAAGTGTGGCGTTAGGGAGCAACTCACCAACATCAGGGTGAAGTTTGATGGATGGATCGAGGGGAGTGACCACCGGCGACTCATTGCAAGGAAAATCACAGAAGATTTCCTTAATAAACTTGGCTTGACTCATAACCAAACCATCATCGCAAGGGATGAATTCGATTCCAATAAAATAATGAAGACGTCCCAAGTCTTTAATGCGAAATTCTGAATTCAAGAAGGCCTTAAGATTGGAGATTTCTGCAAGATGATCCCCTGTAACGAGAATGTCGTCGACATAAACGGCGACATAAACAATTTTGCCATCCAACTTTCGATAGAAGAGGGAATAATCATTACGAGACTGGCACTAACCCCTTGATCTCAAAGCAATAGATAAGCGAGCATACCATTGACGAGAGGCTTGTTTTAATCCGTAAAGCGATTTTTTTAAACGACAAACAAGACGTGGTGATGGAGCAGTCAATCCGGGAGGGAACTTCATGAACACTTCGATTCCCCATGGAGAAAAGTGTTATTCACGTCAAGTTGGGACAAATCCCATTTTCCGTGCAAAGCAACTGTAACCAAGCTTGGAACAGTGGTGAGCTTGATGACGGGAGAGAAGGTTTCGTTGTAATCAATTCCTTCCTGTTGTGTGAAACCTCTCACAACTAGACGAGCCTTATAACGATCAATGCTACAATCTGATCGTCTCTGGACTTTGTATACCCACTGACAACCAATGGGCTTCTTTCCTGTTGGTAGCTCCACAATCTCCCAAGTTTTGTTCAGCTTAAGTGCTTTAAATTCAGTTTTCATAGCCTGTTGCCACACAAAATATTCGCAGGCCTCATGATACGTGAGTGGCTCATGAGACGGACCTTGACCCTCTAGCACAGAGTAAGAAGGAAAAGAAAGAGTGGAGGTAATAGTGTGGCCACAGAAAACAGAAGAACCACAAGCTGCATTACAGACATAATCTTGAAGATAAGCTGGTGTGTGGGACACATGAGTGGATTGGCGTAGGCTGTCTGTGTCACGAGGAATTGGTGCAGGACTGAAAGTGGGTGAAGTAGGGCTGGAAGATATTTCGATGGCTGAAACAGAAGAATAAGAGGGACCTGCTTCCTTTGTATAATCAATAGGAGAATACTGTGATGGCCAAGAGTAAGGCTGATCAGACTCCGAATTTTCTCTAGTGGCATTCTTAAAAGGGAAGACATCCTCATGGAACTTCACGTCCCGAGACACGAACACTTGCTTTGTGTCCAAATTGAGGAGCGTGTATGCTTTCTTGCCCGGTGGATATCCAAGCAATACACTGGCAATAGCTCAAGCGCTAAACTTATCACGACCGTGTTGTAAGGTGGAGGCATAAACGAGTGAACCAAAACATCTAATGTGATCATAATCTAGTGGCTTTCTATGGAGCTTTTCAAAGGGAGTTTTCATTTGCAGTAATTTGCTAGGCATACAATTGATCAAATAGGCTGTTGTCATGACACTTTCGCCCCAGAAACGAAGTGGCATTCCCGACTCAAACATCAATGTACGTGCTACCTCCAACAAATGTCTATGCTTACGCTCCACAACACCATTTTGTTGTGGAGTGGCTACACAAGAAGTCTAGTGGGTGATTCCCATGTCTAACAAATACGTTAAGGCCTCTCTGCTCGACCCTAGCTCCAATGCATTATCAGATCTAATGCCTTTCACCCTTTTTCCGAATTGTCTTTCCACCATAGCCAAGAACTGTCTCACTGCAGTAAAAGCACTACCTTTGGTAGTTAAGAGCTGAACCCATGTGGTCCGAGTAAAATCATCGATGATGGTCAAGAAATACTTAAACCCATCATGTGTGCTAATATGATAGGGTCCCCAAACATCCAAATGGATCAATTCAAAAGCATCAGAAGAACTTATAGTACTCAAAGGAAAAGGGAGTCTAGACTGCTTAGCTCTAGCACAAACATCACAAACATTCCCAATTGTTTGTTTGTGATCAAGAGAAACAAAAGACAAATTTTGTAGCCTAGAATAAGGCAAGTGTCCTAACCGTTTGTGCCAAAGATCTGCACTTATTACAACCGAAACATCTGAAAAAGTGAACTGTAAAGGAGGATGCTTCCCCTCTTGTTTGTGGTCTCTGCAGCCCTCTTGTGTAGCTTGTTTTCTCAGCCCTTTCATCAGAAATAAGTCCCTCACATGCTCACCAATTTGCATCGGACTCCTCATAGAAGGCCCCTGGACATAGCACCCCATAGGTGTAAAAATCACAGGACACTTTAATTCTTTGACAATTTTGCCTACTGATAAAAGATTGCACTTAAAATTTTTCACCAACACGACATGATGAACAACAAAACCAATAGTTATCTCTACTGTGCCTGCTGTGTCCACGACGGTTGTCTCACCGGTCGGCAAAGTGATCACAAATGGTTTGGTTAATTGGTAAGTAGAACTGAATAATAATGGGTCACTACACATATGACCACTAGCCCCGCTATCTATAATCCAATGAGTGCCATCGAATTTTTTTCCTGACAATGTAGTACCTGAAAAACCGACGAAGTCATCAACTATGGGTTCTTTGCCATGACATGCTCCACTAACGGTTTGCATCAGGCTCATCAATTGTCGTAATTGCTCTACTGTAAATTCTGATTTCTCGCTCCCACTAGCACCACCAGCAAATTTTTTGTTCTGTTCTGCTTTCATACCTTTGTCCTTATTCTCTGCATATCCTGGAGGAAAACCTATCAGGAAGAAACAACGCTCCACTGTGTGATTAGTTTTTCTACAATTAGTGCAAAATAAAGGCTTCCTTTCAAAGGAACCTTTTGTACCAGCCCCCTGTGTAGCATTCCTGCTCTGAGTCATGGTTTTTGCTGCCATGGAGACTGCATCTCCTGTGAATGAACCAGACCCAGCGTTTTGAGCAAAGCTTTTACCCTGAGCTAAGGTTTTAGCCTCCGTAGAAGCTACATCTCCAGCGAAAACACCATATCCTATCCCTGATTTCACCCCTCGCTGCTTTTCCTCTTGCCATAGAAGGGAATAAACCACATTTATATCCGGTAGAGGGTTCATCATAAGAATAGAACTTCTAGCCGCTGTAAAAGACTCATTCGGACCCATGAGTAATTGCAAGACACGCTGGTCTTGTTCATATTTAATTAACTCTTTCACAGCCCCGCAATTGCAACTTGGAAATTTGCGTAAGCTATCCAGTTCATCCCACAAGGATTTCATTTTCGTAAACAACACATGAAAGGATTTGGTACCTTGCGAAAGCGTGTTAAGATCTTTCTGAACGGTGTACAGCTGCGTTGCACCGGGATTTCCGTAACGCGCATCAAGCTGCTCCCAAATTTCTTGTGCGGACTCTGTGTAGATCACACTCCGTTTGATTTCTGCACTCAACCCATTTATTAGCCACAAAATCACCATGTCATTACACCTCTCCCACAATCTAAATTTTGAAGAAGTTTCAGCAGGCTTCTCGATCATTCCAAGAACAAAACCAATTTTGTTTTTAGCGGAAAGAGCGATTCTCATGGACCTCCGCCATTCTCCGAAGTTTCTTCCATCGAAGCTCGGCGTGACCAAGACGAGCCCTCGATGATCACTCGGATGAATGTACAAGGGGTCGGAGGTGTCAATTCTCAAATCCTCCATTTTCTTCGTAAAAAAAAAAACAGAAATGAAAACCGGTAAAACTTTTGTGGAAAAAATGCGAAAAAGAAAGGGGAAAAGAACCAAAGTAGGAGCACTTCACACTAGCTCTGATACCATGTTTGGATCGAAGAATCCATGGCTGCTCACTACGGTATTTTGCTTGAAGAAGAAGATGCAGAGAAGCAAAAATCTGATCTTTTGTATTTCGTAACAGAAGGAAATTGGAAAAGTCAGTACAAAATATATGGGCTCATACTATTTATAACTAGCAAAAAATGGGTTGGACAACCAAGAACCCATATATGAATGAAGGCTAAAGCTAATTGACAAGAGGAAAACCTGTCGTTGTTCCTGCCAAAGAATACTCAAACTCACAAGTAGTATAAGTGGTAAGAAAGAGGTCGATCCACAGGGAAATCTATTAAGTTCAAGTGCTAATCTAATCGCAAGTAACCAAAAAAAGTGTTTTTGTGAGTAAAAGATCCGCCTTTTGTCAAAGCGGAAAGAAGCAAATAAGGTAAAAGAGGTTGGAGAATGCAATAGAGAGAAATAGGTTCACCTACAATTTGTCACTTCAATTGATGAATTTGATCCTTGTTTCAGCCTCTAGTTCTTTTCTTTTCCTATCAATGTCCTTGTCCAGATCTTAGGTAAATTACTAGTCCTACGAGTCCTAGTAATCCTTATCTCTAAATAACCCTAACACGGTTAAGATTTAACCTAGAGATAGCATTAAGACTATGAATTAACCAAGGTATATGCAATATCAAGCTACGAGTCGATATTTAACATATATTCAACTTCCTACACATCCAATTAGTCCTACGAGTCCTAAAGGGATATGATTGCCACTTGGGTTAAGGTTCGCTACGAGGAATCTACAAAACCCTAGCAATTGAATGAATCTACTCTAACTAGTTGATCAAGCTAGAGAGAATAAAACACATTCAAGGAATTAAGCGCAAAGAAGTCAAAACATTCAAATAGGAAATAAGAACTAGATTAAGAAACTCACAATTCAACAATCAAGATCCAAACTGTAGGAGAAACCTTCGAGAGTTTAGTTGCTCATGCTCAACGTGCTCTCAACAATTCTCAAAAGTGCATAAGGTGAATAGTAGAATAACCTAAAAGTGTCTTTTAAAAGCCTACAAAGGATCGGCCAAAAATAATACTAAAAACCCTAATTAAAGTGAATAACCGATTCGGCGTTTCTGGACAGGCCGCGGGGCGGCTGGCTCAGGCGACGGGGCGGCCTGGCGATCAGCGAAGTCCTTCAAGAGTCTTCGGGCCGCGGGGCGGCTAGCTCGGCCGCGGGGCGGCCAGCGATTTCTTCCGCTTCTCTCCACGTGATTTGCTATAGCTGATAATGCCATTTCCTTTATTATTTAACTCCTCTCAAATTCATTCCACCTTGCATTACGATTCCTGAAATAAACCATAACTTTGTGTAGATTCCGCATCTTCCAACTCAACAAGTAATCATGTAAATGCAACTAAAATATGCAATATTTATACCCAAACTATACTAAATGCAATCTATTATGCAATACTAATAATGCTCTATCAAATTCCCCCACACTTGAACCTTTGCTTGTCCTCAAGCAATAGAAAAAGTAACTTGCAACCCCACATAATAGCAATTCATGTATCAACCCCACTATTCTTTAAGTGTAGGAAAAACTAGCAAACACAATAGATTAACAACATCATAGCACATAATATTCATGATCAATGAAATCAAGCAACCATATCCATTCTAGACCTCACAAGGAATATGTGTTTCACTCTCACTCAAGTGTTTAGGGTTAAATATTTACGCTCAAACTCAATCTTTAAAAGCTTAGCTACAATAGTCTTGCACCAGTGTTCTAGCTCTCCACCGCTGGTGACTCTACACACAACAAAAATCATGAGGTCTTTCAATTGGGTTGTAATGGGGCCAAGGTAGAAAACATAAGGTATGGAACAATTTAGGCCATGTGGTGCTTATAATCTGGGAACTAAGGATGCAACCAAATTACAATACTACTCACAAGATCATACCATAACTCTACAATGTATACAACTCCAATCTCAAGCATCAAACTTTACAAACCATACTCAACTCATTCTCTTATTTTTTTTTCTTTTTTTTTTCAAATGCTCTTCTTCATGCTATATCAAATGATTTTCCTTGACTTTTACCCCTAAGTGAATTTTATCCTCCTTAGGTCCCAAGTAATGTGTAAACTACTAGCAAGAATCAAAACATCTCATAAAAGTACTCCCAACATACAATCCATCACTCAAACCATCATCCACAATATGAATATTCACCAACTATTCCTAATTCCCGGATGGGTCAGGCTATAATTGGCTATGGAAAAATCTTGTGGAGCTCAAAAGAATAGGCAATTAGGCTTAATATTGGCTTCAAGCAGAGGATAATATGCAAGGTGGGAATAGAGTCAAATAGGGCTAATAAAGGTGCCTCAATCATCTTTAAGTCATGTGCAGAAATCATAATATGCAGCCTTGAATAAGATATCTAAATGCAAGCCAAAGAGGAAGCAATTAAAGAGAGTACACTCAACAAGCAAGAGGACATAATATATTTTGTCCAAATATAGGCCAAAATAGCTCACCAGGTCATGTCTAGAACTTCAAGATCACCCAAAATCAAATATCTTATGTGCTCAATCATTAACCAATTATGCTCACCAAATAGTGTGGAAATTAGATATCAAAGGTTTTCAACAATCCAAGCACATCATGGGGCATAAGTCTTAATAAATAAATTAGAGGACAAGTGGCATCCATATGGGAAAATAAGACCTAATCGTAGCTAATGCATAAATATAATAACATAAATAATATAATTTTCGGAATTTTTTTTTTTGCGAATAACATAGACTAACATCAACTAAAATATTCCAACATGCAATCTAAAGTCAAAATGCAACATAAAGATAAAATACATGTCATGCAAGTCTTCCCCCCACACTTAATTCTGACATTGTCCTCAATGGCGAAAACATCAAAATAAACTGAAAGGGAAAAGAAAAGAAAAAGAAAAAACTAACATGATCACTGTGGAGGTGGTGGTGGATACGGTGGGAACTGTGGATAGGCAACTCGGAAGAACTCCTCCTGTCTCTGTCTCTGCAACTCCTGAGCCTCCCATGCAACCTGCTGTCGTTGGAGCACCTGCTCCTGTAAGCGTCGCATCTCTGCCTGGCTCTCAACCATATCCACCATGCTAGTCGTCAGTCCACGCACATCGCGACGGATGTCTCCTATGTCAACATAGAGCTGCTGCTGATGATCCCACATATCATCCTGACGACGGGAAATCATCTGCTGATGCTGCCACATGGTGTCCTGGAGGATAGCCATCTGCTGCTGCTGCTCCCACATAGTATCCTGTCGCAGAGACATCGCCGTCATCCTCAGCTGCAGCTCATAATAATCTGGACCAGCACCTACCCCAGATGTGCCAGAAGGTCCAGCATCTCCACCTCCTACATCCGTCTGCATCTCAGGAACACCACCATCATCGTCCTGATCATCATCATCTCCACCATCCTCATCCTCATCATCCTCATCCTCATCCTCATCGCCCATGAAGAAATCCTCCGCCGTAGGACCAAAAGGAAGTGGCCGGGGTAATCTAAGCTGAATCACCCCAAGATGGCCTGTCCTCCAGACCCACATCGGTGCTCTCCCCTCCAAATGGCCAGCTTTCCTCAGCTGGGCCTCATCATACAGAAATGAACCATGCAGGGCATCAGGGACAACACTCAAATCAATACAATCCCGTGCTATGAGAGTGATGAGACCCCCAAAGCTAATCGTCGCCGTCTTGCGCTTGTCTATGATGTCCCTACAGTTGAAAAGGAACAAATCCACCCAACCTAGAATAACTGGGCTCTCTGACGTCAGACACCACAAATATGACATATCCCGAAGTGAGATCTTGTTGACCTCAGCCTGGGCAAAGAAGGTGTTGGCTAAAACCTTATGGATCAGCCGTAGTGCAGGGTGCCGAATACTCGAGTTGTATTGGCCCTTCTTGGCCTCAAACGGCACCCTAGTCGCCGCAAGCCAAAATGCAACAGGTCCCTCTCCCTTTGACACATTAAACCAACCTGCGGTGGGTGCGGCTGTCACTCCAAAAAGCTGTCCCACTCTCTCATTTGTCCTCGTGAACTCCCGTCCCAATAACCTAAACTCGATAGATGTAGACTGCACACTCAACGTAGCCAGGAACTTCTTAACTAAACCCGAATAGGTCAGAGCATTCTTATCTAAGAAATCCCCTAGGCCTCCATGTACTAACAACTGCCTAGTGCATACATCCATCTCTAACATCCGAAGGGTAGGTTCGTGAAAAAACTTGGTTTGAAAGAAATTCCTAGTATTCAGCGCATTCCATCTCTCCTTCTGACTCCTACTCATTCCATGGGGTCTAGACATGTTTGTTTAAAGCTAGGAAATTAACCCAAGAAAAAGTTTAAAGTAAAAACTCACGAAGATGGAGGTTTCTGCAGTGGCCGTGGGGCGACGAGGGTAGGCGACGGGGCGGCCGGCGACAGGTGGCCGCTGGGTGGCAAGGCTGGCGACGGGGCGGCCGGCGACGGATGGCGATGGTGCGGCTGGTCTGGCGATGGGGCGGCCTCAGAAACCGCTGGATCTGAACCTCTGCCGTCCGAATTGCGCTCCGACGTCTCAAATTCCTCCCTCCGTTGGTGGATTTCTCCCAAAACCTTGAAGATCCTTCGAATCGGGTGTTTTTGGTTTAGATCTAGGAAGAATGAAGAGATCGTTGGTGGTTTGGTAAAAGGTATATGTGGATAATGGAAGATATTGAAGAAAAGGGTGAGGTTTGTGAAGATTGAAGCTTGAGGTAGAGCTTTAATGGAGGTTGGGGTTTTGGGTGTAGGTTGAATGTGGAAGATGAAGGTAGAGGAGATGGTGGAAGATAGAGGCGTGGGGGCGGCGGGGACAATGGGAAAGATGATTGTGGTGGATAGGGTTAAAGGGGGTGGAAAATGGGGCCCACACGGGTCCCAATATTTTTTTGTCCTCCGTCAGGGGCCGCGGGGCGGCGACGGATGGCGACGGGGCGGCCGGCGATTGCGAAGAGATTTTGCTCGCTGTCGCGGCCGCGGGGCGGCCTGGCTGGCGACGGGGCGGCCCGCCCCTTTTCTGACCATCTCTACTTCTTTTTACCCTACGGGGTTAGTATGCCGAAAACACCACAACTAAACTAAAAAAAAATAACTAAATGCAATAAGAAAATAAATCTAAACTACTTACCTTGGGTTGCCTCCCAAGTAGCGCCTTTAGTTAACGTCGTTGGCTCGACGTCATTACTCCCTAGTGATCCTCAGTGCTTGGTTCACGGAGAACCAACTCATCACCATCCTCTTTGACAAAGTTCTCATAATATGGCTTCACGCGATGACCATTTACTTTGAAAATGTCTCCATTCCTCTCATTGAGTAGCTCTATTGCACCATGAGAAAAGACGTTAGTAATCACATATGGCCCTGCCCATCTAGAACGAAGCTTACCTGGGAAGAGTTGAAGGCGCGATTGGAATAGGAGGACCTTCTCCCCAACTTTGAGGTCCTTTCGCAAAATATGCTTGTCGTGCCATGCCTTAGTCTTCTCCTTATAAGTGACGGAGTTGTCATAGGCATCCAGTCTCAACTCTTCCAGCTCCTGCAGCTGAAGTTTCCTGAACTCCCCAACTTCATCCATTTGCATATTGCATTATTTCACCGCCCAGTATGCCTTATGTTCGAGCTCGACAGGAAGATGGCAAGCCTTTCCATAAACTAATCGAAATGGAGACATCCCAATGGGAGTCTTGTAAGTCGTTCGATAAGCCCACAGAGCTCGTCAAGTCTTACACTCCAATCCTTCCTGTTTGGGGCAACAGTCCTCTCCAAGATCGTCTTAATCTCACGATTAGACACCTCAGCTTGCCCATTAGTCTGGGGGTGGTATGCAGTAGACACTCTCTGCGTAACATGATATTTCTTTAATAAAGCACTTACCGTCTTATTGCAGAAATGAGTCCCTTTATCACTGATCAGTGCTTTTCGCACTCCAAATCTAGAGAATAGCTCTTTGAGGAAACCTGCAACAACTTTTGAATCATCAGTCCTGGTGGCCTTCGCCTCCACCCACTTGGAGACGTAGTCCACCGCAAGCAAAATATACAAGTTTCCAAATGAGCTAGTGAATGGTCCCATGAAGTCAATGCCCCAAACATCAAAAATCTCATAAAATATCATGCGAGTTTCTGGCATCTCATTCCTCTTAGAGAGGTTCCCAACTCTTTCACAGCAATCACAGGATTTACAAAAAGCATATGAATCACGAAATATATGCGGCCAAAAGAATCCTGCCTCAAGTACCTTTCTTGCTGTCTTTTGTGGTCCAAAGTGCCCACCACATTCATGTGAGTGACAGAAATTAAGGACAGATTGTACCTCATCGTCGGGAAGACACCGACGTATTACTTGATCAGCGCAATGCTTCCATAAGTATGGATCATCCCAAACGTAGAAGCGAGCATCATGGCGTATCTTGTCCGTTTGGGCCTTGGAAAAGTTGGGTGGAAACTCCTGCGAAACTAAAAAGTTCACTAAATTAGCGAACCAAGGGCGGGGAATAGAACTTACCTTCAAAAGGAGTTCGATATCAGATTCTGCAGAGGCCGCGGGGCGGCCAGGGTCAGCCGCGGGGCGGCCAGGGTCAGCCGCGGGGCGGCCGGCGACAGGTGGCCGCGGGGCGGCCAGTCCAGCGACGGGGCGGCTGGAGACGCTGAATACCTCAAGTAACTCTTCGTCAGGAAAACTCCCTAAGATAAGTGATTGCTCGTCCTGCCCATTCTTTCCCTGCAATATACGACTTAGATGATCTGCAACAAGGTTCTTCGCACCCTTTTTGTCCCTGATTTCGATGTCAAACTTGCTTAAAAGCAAGATCCATCAAATCAATCTTGGCTTGGCCTCTTTCTTCGTCAAAAGGTAACAAAGCGCTGCATGGTCAGTATACACAATAACTTTTGTACCAAGCAAATAAGATCTAAATTTCTCAAGGGCAAAAACAATAGCAAGAAGTTCCTTCTCTGTAGTTGAGTAGTTCCTTTGGGCGCCATTCAACGTCAGAGATGCATAGTAGATCACATGAGAGCTCTTCCCCTCTTTTTGTCCAAGCACGGCTCCCACAGCGTAGTCACTAGCGTCACACATCAATTCGAAGGGTTGGGACCAATTTGGCGCTTGTATGATTGGTGCACTAGTAAGACAAGTCTTCAACTCATCAAACGCCATCCTGCACTTCTCATCAAAAGCAAAAGTGACCTCCTTCTTCAGTAGCTCCCACAAGGGTGAGGTGATCTTTGAGAAATCCTTAATGAACCTGCGGTAGAATCCTGCATGGCCTAAAAAGGAACGCACTTCACGCACATTAGTAGGATAAGGCAATGATTGAATGATGTCTATCTTCGCCTTATCAACCTCAATCCCTTTATGTGAGACAATGTGACCTAAAACAATGCCCTCCTCAACCATAAAGTGACACTTCTCTGAATTGAGCACTAAGTTAGTGTCAACACACCTTTTAAGCACAAGTGCCAAATGGTTTAAGCAAGCATAAAAACTATCACCATGTACAGTAAAGTCATCCATAAAAACCTCAATGAATTGCTCTATATATTCAGAAAAGATGCTTACCATACACCGTTGGAATGTCCCAGGAGCGTTGCACAAGCCAAAAGGCATCATGCGATATGCAAAAGTGCCAAACGGACAAGTGAATGTCGTCTTTTCTTGATCCTCCGGTGCGATGGCTATCTGAAAGTAACCTGAATATCCATCTAAAAAGCAATAATATGGACGACCAGCGAGCCGTTCAAGCATCTGATCAATAAAAGGTAAGGGAAAGTGATCTTTTCGAGTTACCGCATTCAGCTTGCGATAATCGATACAAACTCTCCAGCCTGATTGGACTCTAGTAGGGACCAACTCACCTTCTTTGTTCTCAACCACTGTTATGCCCCCCTTCTTTGGTACTACCTGTGTTGGACTAACCCATTGACTATCAAAGATGGGATAGATCATACCTGCCTGAAGGAGTTTCAGCACCTTCTTCTTTACTACCTCCATCATAGGTGGGTTGAGTCTCCGTTGAGGTTGCCTGGAAGGTTTGGCTCCCTCTTCTAACAAGATTCTGTGCATGCAAGTAGCTGGGCTGATTCCCTCGATGTCCGCTATGGTCCATCCCAGAGCGGTCTTATGTTCTTTGAGCACCGCCACCAACCTATCCTCTTGTTCCTTAGTAAGCTTGTTGAAGATGATGAAATGCAAGTTATCACCTTCCCCCACGAATGCATACTTCAAATGCTCAAGAAGTGGCTTGAGCTCAACAACGGGTGCCTGCACAACATAAGGTAAGAGCTTCTCGCTCGAACCGGTTAGTTCCATAGGGGTACGTACCTGCAAATGAGTTGGAAGGGTGGACAAGTCTCTTATAGTCTCCTGCAGGTTAGTAGACAAAAGCATAATTCAATGACAGCTCCTCAATAGGAGCTTCTAAAGCAACCTGCAGGTCATCTACACAACTCATGTCAAAAGTATACTGCATACAAGTATCAATGGCATCTACAAAGCATAAGGAAGGATCATCGGAAGGGAATTTCATTGTATCATAAATATTATATTCAACCTTCTCATCATCGAATTCCATATTTAGTGAGCCTGAATACACATCAATTTTTGTCTTAGCAGTCTTCAAAAAGGGCCTTCCTAAGAGAATAGGGGCCTCTTGCTTACCATGCTCCATGTCTAAGACAAAAAAGTCAGCAGGAAAGATCAAGTTGTCAACCATGACCAAAACATCCTCTACTATTCCTCTAGGATAAGCATTTGAGCGGTCCGCTAGTTGGATCACCACTCTAGTCTCATGCAAAGGTCCTAAGCCTAATGATTCATATAGAGAATAAGGCAAGACATTAATAGATGCACCTAAGTCTAACAAAGCTTTGTCAAACTTAGTCTCACCTATCACACATGAGATTGTAAACATGCCAGGGTCGCTACATTTCTTAGGCATACGCTTTTGAAACACAACAGACACATGTTCGCTTACCTTAATCTTCTGCTTCCCTTTCCACTTCTGATTCCTCTTTATGGTGCAAAGCTCCTTAAGAAATTTAGCATAACGAGGAATACTTTTAATCAATTTGAGTAAGGGAATGTTTACCTCGCACTTACTAAATGTCTCAAAGATCTCTTTGTCATTCTCAGGCCTCCTTGTATCTCTAAGAGCTTCAGGAAAAGGAGGAACAAGTTTGTAAGAATTTAAAAGAGGGAATTCAGGCCTTACATAGGAGTCGGAAGGTTCGTCAGGGGCAAGGCCGCGGGGCGGCTCAGGGTGGCGACGGGGCGGCTCGCCGAACTCTGCATCTGCAGAATCGCCTTGGCCGCGAGGCAGCTCATGAGGGCAACGGGGCGGCTCGCCGAAATCTGCATCTGCAGAATCGCCTTGGCCACGGGGCGGCTCATGGGGGCGACGGGGCGGCTCGCGATTCTGCAGCTCTCCTTCTCCTTTGTCTTTATGCATCTCAGGTTCTCCATAGTTTTTGTCATCCTGGTGAGTAGTAATCAGTTCCTTACCACTTCTTAGCGTTATTGCGCTGACGTTCTCCTTAGGATTCACCACCGTTTGAGATGGTAGCTTTCCTGAGTCCTTAGCCTGCAATTCACTTAGCGATTGAGCCAATTGGCCTACCTGTTTATCAAGATTCTTTGAGTGCTCAACCTGGCTCATGAGTATCCTAGTGAGGGTTTTGATAGGGTCCTCAGTTGATTGATCCCCTGCGGGGGGTGCTCTCTGCCTAGAATCGAATTGTTGTTGAGGCCTTTGTTGGTGTCCCCCTTGCGGATTGTAAGGGGCCTGGTTATTACCAAAGCCATACCCCTGGTAACCTGCATTATAATTGTTATTGAATTGATTGGGGTTACCATAGTTACCACACCTGGGCTTCTGCGGGACAAAGTTTCCCATGGCGTTGAGCTCAACTTTAGGATCCTGAAGTAGCGGGCACATATCGTTTGGATGTAAAGGATCAGCACATAGCCCACATGCTTTGAGTTCCTGAGGGGTCCCTTTAAGCATCATCCTTCTCATCATCTCCTTCATCTCCATCATATCAGCTTGCAAATTGGAGCTTGAAGAATCCACAGCCAGTACTCCACGGGGGTTTGCCCTCTTGCTATATTGTCTAGACCCCTCAGCAAGCTCTGAGAACAACTCCATAGCATCATTTGGGGTCTTGTTGAGAATGTTACCCCCACTAGCGGCATTTACCATTCGACGCTCATCATCAAGCAAACCTCCATGCAAATAAAGTACCAAATCCTGTTGTGAGTAACCATGGTAGGGGCAACTTGAGCAGAGCTTTTTGAATCGCTCCACATACTCATACAGGGTCTTAGTTGCTAATTGTTTGATGTTGCTGATGGCCTTTTTGAGAAAGTTCAGCTTTGTAGCAGGGAAGTACTTCTCTAAAAACAACCTTTTCATCTCTGTCCAGGTAGTAATGCTCCCTGCAGGCAAATAATAAAACCAATCATTAGCTGAATCTTTTAATGTGAAAGGAAAAGCTCGCAGCTTGATTTGGTCCTCTGTGACATCTGCGAGTCTCATGCTCTCAATGATAGCATGGAACTCCGCCAAATGTTTGTTGGGATCCTCGCCACTCAACCCATGGAACTTAGGTAGAAAGTGGATCCATTGAGCCTTAAACTCGAACTTGGTCCCATCAGCAAGCGCTGGAAACTGCACCGCCAATGGTTGTATTTGCAGATTCGGTGCGGTGAGTTGCCTTAAGGTTTGGTTCGCGTTATCTAACGCGTTGTCACCCATCTCTGCAGTCCCTTCGGCTTCTTGATCAAAAGGTAATTCGCTAGAGTTGTTGCGAACCTCCCGCCTTAGGTTGGAAAGAGTCCTCTTGATCTCTGAATCAAAAGGAAGTAAAGATGGATTAGTAGCACGGGTGCGGACCATAAACGTGGTCCACACCAAAGGTAGCGATTAAACAACACAAGAAATTAAAAAGAAGTCCCCGCAACGGCGCCAAATTTGACAAGAGGAAAACCTGTCGTTGTTCCTGCCAAAGAATACTCAAACTCACAAGTAGTATAAGTGGTAAGAAAGAGGTCGATCCACAGGGAAATCTATTAAGTTCAAGTGCTAATCTAATCGCAAGTAACCAAAAAAAGTGTTTTTGTGAGGAAAAGATCCGCCTTTTGTCAAAGCGGAAAGAAGCAAATAAGGTAAAAGAGGTTGGAGAATGCAATAGAGAGAAATAGGTTCACCTATAATTTGTCACTTCAATTGATGAATTTGATCCTTGTTTCAGCCTCTAGTTCTTTTCTTTTCCTATCAATGTCCTTGTCCAGATCTTAGGTAAATTACTAGTCCTACGAGTCCTAGTAATCCTTATCTCTAAATAACCCTAACACGGTTAAGATTTAACCTAGAGATAGCATTAAGACTATGAATTAACCAAGGTATATGCAATATCAAGCTACGAGTCGATATTTAACATATATTCAACTTCCTACACATCCAATTAGTCCTACGAGTCCTAAAGGGATATGATTGCCACTTGGGTTAAGGTTCGCTATGAGGAATCTACAAAACCCTAGCAATTGAATGAATCTACTCTAACTAGTTGATCAGGCTAGAGAGAATAAAACACATTCAAGGAATTAAGCGCAAAGAAGTCAAAACATTCAAATAGGAAATAAGAACTAGATTAAGAAACTCACAATTCAACAATCAAGATCCAAACTGTAGGCGAAACCTTCGAGAGTTTAGTTGCTCATGCTCAACGTGCTCTCAACAATTCTCAAAAGTGCATAAGGTAAATAGTAGAATAACCTAAAATTGTCTTTTAAAAGCCTACAAAGGATCGGCCAAAAATAATACTAAAAACCCTAATTAAAGTGAATAACTGATTCGGCGTTTCTGGACAGGCCGTGGGGCGGCTGGCTCAGGCGACGGGGCGGCCTGGCGATCAGCGAAGTCCTTCGAGAGTCTTCGGGCCGCGGGGCGGCCAGCGATTTCTTCCGCTTCTCTCCACGTGATTTGCTATAGCTGATAATGCCATTTCCTTTATTCTTTAACTCCTCTCAAATTCATTCCACCTTGCATTAAGATTCCTGAAATAAACCATAACATTGTGTACATTCCGCATCTTCTAACTCAATAATTAATCATGTAAATGCAACTAAAATATGCAATATTTATACCCATACTATACTAAATGCAATCTATTATGCAATACTAATAATGCTCTATCACTAATGCATAATATGTCCAATATCCTCTTCTTGTCGTAACTTGAGCATTTCCAGCCAACCCTAATACGTGCAAATTCAATAAATACTATATCAAAATCCCAACCCTAGAACACTTCAAACAAGCATAAATAATGTGGGTACGAATTCCTTTCACTTAACATCTAAGACGTTATTCCCGAAATAAGGTAGACATTCCAAAAAAATGATTTACATCCAAAACACTTCAAAGCGTGAATGTGGATATGAATTATTTCACTTAACAAGTGTTATAAATAAATTGAGTTACCAAACAAGTATTGATCATACTAATTAAAAGCAAAGTAGATCAAAATCTACGACACTCAATAGGTCCAATCGAAATAGATAGAAACGAGAAACGATGAGAACAATGGAAAAAGCGGGCAGTCCTATTTGTTGGCTATGTTCAGCAGCTGCAGAAAGCCCTAGCTAAAGAGCCAACATATATAACTCAAAAAAAATGAAAGAAAAAACATTTAGTATAAATATTTCACAAAGAAGCAAATATTTGCACATATTGTCTCTGTACCTCCTAGCCAGACCAAAGTCAATCATATCGTTATTACTATAAAAGTGGCACTTCCAAAATTACTGTTCATAAAACTAAAGTTACATTAACCGTTGATTTTTGGAGAGTTGATCTCATCAAAGGCTCAGAGCTTCCCACTTATAAATTGTCTTAAATACCCATCAATGTTTCAATTTAAAAATGTTTATTTTTTTTGTTTTTATGTCTCTTTTAGTATTTTCATGTAATTCTCAAAATTTTCTCTCCATTTCCATTTCTTTCTTCTTTCCGCCTCTCTTCTCTTCGGAGTCTTCAATGGGAATCCGGATTCAATGGTGCATTGGTGCCACTGCTTCTGCCACCGATGCTAGGACTTGTAGTTCTAATTGTTTTAATTAGAGCTCTGAAATTCTTATTGTACCATCGATGGTGGTTAAGGAAATTGAATTTGAGATGGTAGGTGTATCCACTGACACAAGGTGTAGTTTTTCCAATTCCTTCGTTTTTGTTGAGTGACTAGGAACTCGTCGTTCGCCTTTTTTGAGGCAGTTTCGAATTTAGATAGGTGAGTCGATGATGCACTGAAGGTATTTTTAAAATGCCTAATAAAGATTAGCCTCAAATTTTTGCTCAGTACTTGTGACCTTTTCCTTCTTCTTTTTGTGCTTGATACTGTTTGATGTTTTTGCGATATGTTCAATTTTTATTTAATAGAAATATCAGCTGATGTGCTAACCTAAGTTATGTATCTTTTTCATGATGTCCTGGAATGCAACTATGAGTTGAAGCTTCTGCAGTGTGCAACATTTAATTTCATCCTATGAAAAGTTCAATGTTGAACATGAGTTAACAATTTATATTGAATGAGTTAAGCCAAATGCATAATAGGATGCAAGAGGAGAGCAATAGGAAAACAACTCAAAGATGGGGTATGACTTTTTGGGCATTGTGTCATATAAAACACATATCAAACTTTTCATAATAATCATTCGAGAAGAAATTCCCAAAATATTGAGAGCGGGTTACTTGCTGCAATTTCTGGGAAGTTCGTGGACTGAATTGTTATTGATAGCTTAGATTTTTAGAAACTAGCTTCAATTTAGAGCATTTTGAGCTTTGAATGGTTGCATTTGGGCAAGTACTGAAGGAGATATGATGATTTAAGCTTGCAACAGCAAATCTGAACAACTTTATATGTGACATTACTATTTCGATCACCATTTGCAAATAAATGATGAGAATGGAATGATTCTTTTTTCATTATCCTCTTAACTGGTTGTAGTTGGTGGCCTATGAAGTACTTGGGTAAATTCTTTATCATTAGGGAGCTATCTTAATTAGAAATGGCCTTACCACTTTTGGGAAAATATTGAGAGCAAGTTACTTGCTGCAGTTTCTGGGAAGCTCGTTGGCTGAGCTGTTGCTGATAGCTTAGATTTCTAGAAACTAGCATCAATTTAGAGAATTTTGGGCTTTGAATGGTTGCATTTGGCCAAGTATTGATGGAGATATGATGATTTAAACTTGCAACATCAAATCTGAAAAAATGTATATGACATTTAGCTTTTTTAATGTTCTAAAAAATGAGTTTTGTATATAATTCTATGAATTTTGGCATGTAGTTTTCAATCATATTCCTGATTTTCCACCTATATTTAGGAGTCAAATTTCTCTTTCATTCATGCACCCTTAGATATAGCTTAGTTTTAACTGCCCATTTTATTTTGATATGTAAATGGATGACTTGACATACATGAATTTCTTTTTCTTTTTTTATATTTTTTTTACAGTTGGGTATTAACTGTTTTATCCTTTTTAAAAAAAAATTAGCTTGGTCACAAACCTGCACCACTTTTTCACATTAATCTTTCATCCATTCCCTTCTATTCATTCATTAGTTTCCATTTCGTCCTAATCTTAAAATTTCTCATGTTTATTTTCTGGTTACTTGTTAGTTTTTTTTAAACGTTTAGGGATGGTAACTTCATCTTCCTTAATGTTTAGGCTTTTCTTCAAATTGAAGCCATGTATCCACATGGCTTCAATTTGAGAACAAATAGGAAGGGAGTGTATTCTCCAAGCTGACGAATGGTTATTGTCTTGTTGCATAAATGTTTGAGTTTGTTGTGATTATATTTTGTTCTTAAAATCTTGTTCACAGGAATTACTTACTTTTCTGTTCCTCACAATAAGTGTCCTTATTCATGCTCGATTTCTTTCTATTAGCAGGAAACAGGAAAGAGCTTCTGCTGGCTCACACCACAACTGACGAGGGTGAGTTCATGCAGCGGCATAACTATTTCTGTCATTGACTGCTGTAATTATGAGCACTTAATTTACTCAGTATTGGTTTTGCATTGAGATTTGACAGGTGTTTTTTTGTCTTTGTCTAATGTTTCTTTAAAGAGCCTTCTTTATTTGAAACCTATAATTGTGTTAACTAATATTGGCCTAATATATTTTATGGTTTGAACCACCTCTGGAGTTGTAGTTTCTGCAATATTGATGTGCCTCATATCCTTGTCATATATTTATTCTCTATTAGAAATGCTTTGACGTGGGGAGAATTGAATCGAAATATAAAGTATAAACCAATACAACTCTTAGCCTCTTCAAATAAATTCAAGACTCCCCGCTATAGTAGTAGGGAATCAGGTTCGATCCTTGAGGAAGCGAGTCAGCGGGATCCTAGTAGCGTTGAAGACACGTCCTTTATGTTCGACCAGAAGCCTCGATATCGATGTCAGACCTCGAAATCGACCTTGGCTGTCGATGTTCTCTGCAACAGAAGACCTGCAGAGACAAAAACAAGTAGTCGATATCGACCGGTGGGGGTCGATATCGATGTTAGTCCACGAAATCGACTGGCTCAGAAGTCTGCCAGTCGATAGAGAGGGGTCGATTTCGACACAAGGGGGTCGATATCGATGCTTGCAGAAGTTTCCCAGGAGTCTCGAGATCAACTCAGAAAACCGTCGATCTATCAGTTTTGGTCGATATCGACCTCTGCTGTCGATATCGATGTCTTCCTGCAATGAATTAGTTGTTTTGTCGGCAAAGAAAAGGTCGAAGAATTAAGAATGAGAAGGAAGCAATGATCAGAAATAAGCAAGGGTGTTGGGTTTTTCGATGACTCAACGAACGGCGGGCAAATTTTAATGTAAACTTAATAAAGGAAAACTCTTCCAAAGCCAAGGATTACCGAGACGACAACCATGATAGAAGAAGTAAGAATCAACTAAAGATGCATGCTTTCATCATCAAGGAAAAGGCTTTCACCTAAACCGACAAATAGGAAAAGAGATTTTTCAATTACTTAGCTTAATTTGTGTCTACCTTTGTCATAATTGAGTTTATAATCTTTCGAATAGAAACCCTAATTACTACCCATGTTTTACAACATGAGTTCCTTAAATTCACATTTAAAGATGAAGAACAAGGTAGAGGGAGCTAAAAGATACATTCTTTAGCAACGTACTTACCTTGCCATCATGGCTATCGTCGGGCTCACCCCGACCCTAGAAGAAAGGGGGACTACTCACTCATGTTGATTGTAGACATGTCTTGAATTGAAATAACTTGCATAAATGGAAAATTTCGAATCTTTACAATCTCAACGCCAACTATCGTAAGCGCTTGAAACTTTAAAGCTCAAAAACTCTAACTCGCTATTGTCTATTGTCCTTGTCTTGGATGATTCGATGATTGGATGATCTAACAAATCAGCCCCTAAGGCTTTATTTATAGTCTACTAATCCTCGCTATCCGAGGATTGTAACTTCTATCTAAACTAATAACTCTATCCGAACAATTTAGGATAGGTCTTTTATTTTTGATAAAAACTTAAAGGAAAAGATAATAAACAGATGCTAATATCTAAAAGAACGAGATAACTCATGGCTTTTGATGATAGACTTCACAATCCGAGGCTCAAAATCGGATTTATCTTCTATCGAGGTAGGATCGATATCGACACCAGAGGTCGATATCGATGTTTGTGTTTCTGCTCGACTTGTCCAGCTCCAGTCGATGTCTATGACGATGGTCGATATCGATGCATGTATGTCGATATCGAGGCTTTCTTGTCTGGTCTGTGTGGCTTATCTCGACACTCAGAAGTCGTGTTGAAATTCAGGGTCGATATCGATGTCTCCAGTCGATATCGACCTCTTCTCACCTTCACTTGGCTTGTTCGTTTTGACTCCGATTTCATCGAATTCCTGCATGGTTAGCTCAAAACTGGTGCAGACTCTATTTCTTATACTTTAGCTCATTCTTACACAAGTTCATATACTTTTGAAGTTTTTCTTTGGAAATCGAATGAAATATGAAGTCAAAAGATGCAATAAACAAAGGTACAAATATGTACATCAAAACACCCCATAGTTAGACTTGCTTGTCCTCAAGCTATAACCAAGCAATAACCAATACCTACAACACACCCTTCAAGTCTTCGCCTTTGTCAAAAGCAACATCATAAGCGGTAGCAAAGCAAAGCAAGTGAATTTAACGTCATAGCACATATTTTGGCGATCCATAAGCATATGCAATTTTGATCCAACCTCACAGGGATAATGTGTTTTCACTCAACTCTCATGTGTTTAGGCTATAAAGATCAACTCTCAACTCAATTCCATATACAATCTCATAAACATTGCAATTTATAATAATCCACTTCGCAACCAATTATGAAAATGTAATAAGAATCATTAGGAGGACTTTCGCTCAATGGAAGATTTCAAAGAAGACTCCATTCGGCGGGGTTGTAATGGGGCTTGGTATGAAATAAAAGGTATGGAATTATTTGGCTATGTGGTGCTTTTATAATTCGGGAATCAAGACTCCTAAATCTCAACACTTGCAATACCCAAACCATACTCTTCATAATATGCCTTAAAGATGCATTCCATCAACCCTTCTTCCAAGTTCTAATATACCTCTAAAAAAATATAACACTTGTATGAAATAAAGACTTAAGGATTTTGGCTCACGCACTATAGATATCTCTTTTTTTTTCGAAAATAATAAGTAAATATGTGCATTTATATGTTGAGCCATAAATCCTTTTACAAAATATGACAAAATGTAAATATGCACCATCCTATAATTTCCTTGCTCAAAACTGGACATTATGCTATTTTCTTTCCACAAGGCATTAGTTCAACCAATCTAAGTCTCAATTCCCAAATGGGGGTCAGGCTCAATTTGGCTAGGAATAATTTTGTGGAGTTTGCAATTTTAGGCTCAGGCTAATGTTCTGGCTTCAAGCAGGGATAATGCAGGGTAGGTAAAGAGAGGATAAAAATGGCTTAAAAGTTGCCTCCATCATTTAATTCTCGTAAACATAATCATATATATGCATTGGTTTTGAATAACTATCACAACATTTAGAGATGCATAGGAAGAGTCAATTCACTCAAGAAAGCGGAGGGATTTTTGATGTTCTCCCTATAGGTCAAAATTCACACAAGGACAATTTTTGTTGGATTTGCTTTTTAGCCTAGGATCATATGTGCTCAATTTCATCACAAGTTCACAATCCACATATAAAAATTTTAAAGACTTAGGCTAAACCATCCAAATATGCCATAGGATTTACATGATCAAGTCAGCTATTGAGTTTTCATTATAGGACATCTAAGTAGGGTTAGAAAACAAACTTAAAAAAAATAAACATGCATTTTTTTTTGTATTTTTGACATTTTTCTATTTTTTTTTATAGATTTTGACATTTTATAGACCTAACAAACTAAAAGATTAAGAACTTAAAATTTAAAATGCATAAATGCTTAAATATGATGCAGTGCATACAAATAGAGTAGAAAATAAAATACAAGCCAAGTTCGCCAAGTTTTAAACCCTACCACAACCAGATAAAGCAGTTTATAATGTCCAAGTTTAATCCCCACCCCATACTTAAAGATTACAGTGTCCTCACTGTTAGAAAAGTAAAGTAGAGGGAAGGAATCACTCACGCTCACTTACGCTACATATATATCACTGCTCAGGAGGCGGGGGAGGTGGCAACAGCAAGGGCCAGCCCTGTGTAGGAGCTGTCCCTGAGTAGTCGGTTGGGGCGGCCTGCGGGAATGTGGAAGGTCCAACCTGCTGATCGAAGGAAAAGCCCATATATGAGCCCAAACCCTCGAGGAACCTCCCATAGCGTCGCTGCTCCTCGCGCATCTCAGTGACGGAGAGCTCCAGTCTAGTAAAGCGGGCAGACATGTCTTCCTGCCAGTCAGTGGTGTAGGCGGGTTGGAAGGGGGGAGGAGGTGGAGGTATATAGCTATGGTGGCTATGATGGCTGTGGTGGCTATGATGGGACCTTTGCGGGCCCTCTCCTCCTCCAACTGCATCATCACTGGCGTCATCATCATCGTTGCCATCCATGCCCCCCTGGTAGGCTGGGGACTGCTCAGCTCCGTCGGAATGGGGGTCAGCGTCCCAAGACATAGCATCTACCTCCGGCTCATGGTTGTAGAGTGGGGGTCTCCTCCGTAGGGTAGGGTCAGTAGACGGATTTATATCCGTATGATATGGCTGCCCAGTCCAAGATTGGTACCAATCTGGGATATACAGCAGATCCATGAAATCGTGTCGTAGGCGCATCCCCGTCTGGGGGTGTCTCCATCCATGTGCTCCTGTCGCGATGACTCCGCCCTGGCGCAACACCGCAGCGTCTAGGTATGGGAGCTGGTAGGCCGTGTACATCTCAGTGTGGACGCCTAGAGCCTCGGCGAGGATGGCCACCATGCCGCCGTCCAAAATGTTTGTAGAGACCGTGCATCTGCGGTCTACGATATGCTCGAGCCAGGCGTGGAGGTATGGTAGAGGGTCATCCTCGAAGAGCATCCTACGCAGAGTCTCCGTCTCACGGTGTGTGGGGCGACGGAGCTCAGGCCTGGCCCAAAGGGTACTCGCTAGGACCCTCAGGATGACCCTAAAAAGCGGACTCACAACCCTAGAGGTGAAGGAGTCAGTAGGAGCAGGGTAGGGTATACCTGATATGTAACTCCAGATGACATTGGGGTCCTGGACCCTGAAGGCGGCTGGAGTGTGGATGAACCCAAAAATCTCGCTCATCTCCTCGAGCGATAGTCTGTGTCGCCTATTGCCGAGCTGGAAGATGACTCGGCGGCTGGTCGAAGTGCGCTCGGGAACCTCCAATGTGGCCATAAAATCCCCAGTCAGAACGGGGTAGTGTGCCTCCAATGGCTCAATCAGCCTGTGTAGAGAGACGTTCTCAAACGCCTCCTGAACGCCTGGGTGAAATCATAGCTGGATCATGTCAGGGAGATGGTACCATCGTGCCCTGGTGGCTCGGGGAATCAAATCCTCAGCGAGGGAGCGCTGCTGATCATCCTCAATGCGGAGCGCGTCCTGAGGGATGTTCTTGGCTCTAACCATCGTCTGCAAAAGAAACCATTGCCAAAGATAATTCTCCTCTGTATAAAATAGGGAGAACCCCATACTTAGGTTCCATATTCTGCTAGAAATTATGTAAATGTAGATTGTCTAAGTGAAAGAAAGTACCTTAGGATGGCAATTTATATAAACATAATTTCTTAAATTTTTTAATATTAAGGAACCTAACGATTTATAGAAATTTGGCTCATATATATAAAAAATCAGATTTAAATCTCTATAAAAAATCAGAATATAAACCCCAAAATAAATCAGATTTTACAAAATCAGCCCATATATATATAAAATTCAGATTCATAACCCAAACTTATGGAAAATTCTGATTCTTGCACCACATAAAGTATAAAAGTTAGATCTCACCCCATTATATATAAAACTCAGATTTCATGCCCATATACATACAAAAATCAGATTCATAGCCCCATATAAATAAAAAAATCAGATTTCATGCCCCACAAACATACAAACACTCTTTCCCGCGCAATTTACGTTCAAACACCCAATATGAAATTTCTTCCCTAAATCAACTAATTAAACATGAAAATCCAGAAAAAATAGAGGAAGGGTGAGAAATCATACCAGAAGAGTGTTGAAATTAGGGGAGAAAGAGGCTACAACCGCAAAAATTAAGAAGACGAAAACTCCTGTCGACAGGAGACGTCGAAATCCATGCCCAGGGGTCGAAATCGACCGGATCTGTGCGCTGTCGAGGCTGCTGGTGGCGCGGTGGGGTCTCCGGTGGCGTGGGGCGGCCGGATCTGGTGCGCCTAGGCCTCCTGTGGGGATAGCTGGTACTGGCGGCGTGAAATAGAGGGAGAGAGAGAGAGATAGGTCGAGAAGAGGAAGAGAGGACGGGGGTTACGGGGCTGTGGAACTGGTGTTGCAGGGGGCGAGTGTTGATGACAGTGGGCGGCTGGTGTTTACAGGGGTGGGAGCGGCTGTGAGGATGGTGACTGGTGGGATGTAGGAGATGAAGAAGAGAATTGAAGAGGAAGAAAGCGGCGGCTAGGGTATCGAAAAGGGGAGGGGGGTGTCGAAGTCGGGGGGAAATATAAAGGGAAAGAAACCAAAAATAAAACTGAAAAGAAATTAAAATCTGATCTGGCACTTACCTCCAGCTGTAGTCGATATCGACCATAGAAGTCGATATCGACCCCCTTCTGCATCTGTGTTGTTCAGCCTGTCGCTCTCTTCTGTCGGCATGTCGATATCGACCATATAGGTCGATATCGACCTTTCTTCTGGGCTGGATTCCTTGTTGACTTTAGATAGAATAGCCACGAATGATCTCAAAAAATATAAAATAGACTAAAAAACTAAAAGAGAAAGAAAAGGAAAAGAACGGGTTGCCTCCCGGAAGCGATTGAGTTTAAGTCGCTAGCTCGATATATTTCCCTTTTTGCGCTAGTTCAATGCCAAGGTGGCGCGAATCTCGTCTTCCGGGTCCTCCTTGTCATAATATTTCTTTACTCGGTGGCCATTTACCTTAAAGGTTGATCTATCGTCGCAAAGTAACTCCACCGCTCCATGAGGGAATATTTTATGAACCTTGAAAGGTCCGCTCCATCTTGTCCTTAGTTTCCCTGGAAATAAGCGAAGTCTAGAATTGAAAACAAGGACTTTGTCACCTACCTCATATGTTTTTGGCACCAACTTCCTATCATGCCATTTCTTAGTGCGCTCCTTGTAGATTTCAGCATTCTCATATGCCTTTAGGCGCAACTCCTCCAAGGCTTGTAAGTCAATGAACCTCCTCTTTCCCGCTTCGTCGAGATCCATGTTAAGCTCCTTAAGAGCCCACATTGCTTTATGCTCAAGTTCAACGGGCAAGTGACATGACTTACCATATACCAAGTTATAGGGAGTAGTGCGAAGTGGTGTTTTATAGGCCGTTCGGTAGGCCCAGAGCGCATCATCCAGTTTGGACGACCAATCTTTCCTCGAGCGGGAGACCGTCTTCTCCAAGATGGCTTTGATTTGGCGATTGGAGACTTCTTCTTGACCGCTAGTTTGAGGGTGATAGGGTGTTGCCACCCTATGGTTTACCCCATACTTAGCTAAAAGAGCTTCAAAGCCTCTCTCAATAAAATGCGAGAAATAAGAACTCTAGGAACACCAAAGCGAGGAAAGATGTTAGTTTTCATAAACTTAGAGACTACCTTCGCGTCTATGGTCCTAGTTGCCACAGCCTCCACCCATTTAGAGACATAGTCCACCGCTACTAAAATGTATTTGTAGGGGCCTGAAGCAGGGAATGGTCCCATAAAGTCAATGCCCCATACATCAAAGAGTTCTACCTCTAGAATGCCTGTGAGTGGTGTCTCATTCCTCCATGTGATATTACCTGCACGTTGACACTCATCACAAGAGGTTACATAGTTTTGCACATCCTTGAAAAGGTTAGGCCAATAAAAACCACATTGAAGAATTTTTGCCGCGGTCTTGAATCCTTTAGCATGGCCTCCTGTAGGGAGAGAATGACAATGGTTAATCACGCTCTCTACCTCGTCCTCCGGGATACAACGTCGAAAGATATGGTCTTTCCCCTGTTTGAATAAGTAGGGTTCATCCCAATAGTATTGTTTGACGTCGTGCAAAAACTTCTTCCTTTGTTGCGAAGTTAAGCTTGAAGGAATCTCGCCTCCTACAATATAGTTAGCAAAATCCGCATACCAAGGTACCTTCGCCCTTCTTACAGCAAATAAATCATGGATAGGAATGGAAGGAGGTGTAAAGAAGAAATCCTCACCGAAGCTTACCTCTTCGTCACCTTCGGAGGGTTTTGAAGGTGGTCGATATCGACCTGAAGGGGTCGATATCGACTGGATGGCATCGACAGGCTCAGTCGATATGGGCTGCTCATTATGGGCCCTCGATGTCGACGTCTGGAGGTCGATTTCGACCTCTGCAGTGGACAACTTGTGATCAAAACTGGTCGACATCGATGCATGTTTTACCTTCGGGGCAGTCAATATCGACCTGTGGGGGTCGATATCGAGTGGATCTTCTGCCCGTCTTACCTCTTGCCTCATTAGGTGCTCGTCAGGGCGGGAGTCATTGATTGGTATGTTGTCATGTGACTGTTCCAGAAGCCCTATGGGTAGCCGTGAAAGATGATCGGCTACGGAGTTCTCCGTTCCTTTCTTATCTTTAAGCTCAACGTCGAACTCTTGTAGTAAGAGCACCCATCGTAGGAGCCTAGGTTTAACATCCTTCTTCGCCATTAAGTACCTAAGAGCTGCATGGTCAGTATGAACAATAACCTTAGAACCCACTAGGTATGAGCGGAACTTCTCAAAAGCGAAGACCACTGCCAAGAACTCCTTTTTCGTCGTGGTGTACTTTGTTTGAACGGCATCAAGAGTCTTGCTTGCATAGTAGATGGCGTGAAGCTTTTTGTCTCTCCTTTGTCCTAGGACAGAACCTACGACATAATCGCTTCGTCGCACATGATCTCAAAGGGTTGCGACCAATCGGGTGATTGAATGATTGGGGCGGATATAAGGGCCTCCTTCAACCTGTTGAAAGCTTCAAGACAATCACTAGAAAATGCAAACTTAACATCCTTCATTAGTAGGTTAGTTAAAGGTTTGGCAATCTTAGAAAAATCTTGAATAAACCTCCTATAGAAACCTGCGTGACCAAGGAAGCTTCTTATGTCCTTAATTGATGAAGGTGGTGCAATTTTTCAATGAGCTCTATCTTTGCCCTGTCCATCTCAATTCCCCGTTTAGAGACTTTGTGGCCTAGCACAATCCCTTCCCTTACCATAAAGTGGCACTTTTCCCAATTGAGAACCAAGTTTGTCTCTTCACATCGTGCAAGTACCCTGCGAAGGTTAGCAAGACAAACATCGAAAGTAGTGCCATAAACAGAGAAATCATCTATAAATACCTCCACAATGTCCTTAATCATGTCGGAGAAGATGGCCATCATACATCTTTGGAAGGTAGCAGGGGCATTACAGAGCCCAAATGGCATTCTCCTATATGCAAAAGTCCCATAGGGACAAGTGAAGGTGGTCTTCTCCTGATCGTCAGGATGAATAGGGACCTGCCAAAAGCCAGAATATCCATCCAGGTAACAAAAATAATCATGTTCGGCGAGTCTCTCTAATACCTGGTCAATGAATGGAAGGGGAAAGTGATCCTTTCTAGTGGCATTGTTGAGTTTCCTGTAATCAATACACATTCGCCAACTAGTTGTGATTCGCTTTGGCACAAGCTCGCCCTTCTCATTCTCCTCAACGGTCATTCCACCCTTCTTAGGCACCACATGGACTGGGCTCACCCATTCGCTGTCGGAGATGGCATAGATGATTCCTGCATCCAGCATGCGCATGATCTCCTTCTTCACTACCTCTCTCATGTTGGGGTTGAGCTTCCGTTGGTGTTCTATAGATGCCTTATGATCATCCTCAAGGAGGATTCTATGCATACAAGTAGCGGGTGAAATACCTTTTATGTTCTCAAGAGAATATCCAATAGCCTTACGATGAGCACGAAGTACTTCCATAAGCTTATCTACTTCTTGTGTGGTTAGTGAAGCATTGATAATTACAGGGAAAGTAGAATTTGGACCAAGAAACTCATACCTAAGTGTGTCGGGTAAAGGCTTAAGCACCGGAGAAGGACCTTGTGGGATAAGGATTGGCTCTACCTCCTCCGTCTTCATAATCTCACCAAGGTAATCCATCTCAATTCTCTTGATAGAAGTTCCCAAATCAGTTATAGGGGTTGGTGTGGACCAAACATAGAGTGATGCCAACTTTGATTGGGACTCTTCAAAATATTCCTCCAGAAAAGAAGTCGAGGGCGAGTAGGAATAGTCAATATCGACTGAGAGTTCAACACATACCTCAGCTTCGGAGCTGTTTGAAGACAAGTAGTGAGGGTCGATTTCGACCTCTGATGTCGATATCGGCTGATCGATTTCGACCTCTTCTGTCGACATGGCCTGGTCGATTTAGCCTGTAAGAGAAGAAGAGAGAACTCGACTTACTGAGTGTGTCGATGTCGACTGAGGGCACTCGATATCGAGTGAATTGGTCGATGTCGACCTCTCCTCGTCGATATCGACCTCTTCTTCGAGCTCCATAGATAGAGCATCGTCGAATATTTCCTCATCACTCGTGCATGTAGCCAGGAACTCCTCAATGTCCTCATCGGTAAGCTCCTCTGTAGCTAGGGCTAGGGCCTCCTCAGGAGTTAGGGCCCTTTCCGTCGGTTCTTTGCAATCCATGACGCTAGTGTAGACCGACTTGATTTCCATACCATTAACTTCCTTCATTGTGGGGTTGAAGGAGAATTCAATGACTTCGTTCCCTATAGTAAAGGTTAGTAATCCTCTACGTACATTAATATTGGCATCCGCAGTAGCTAAGAAAGGCCTACCAAGGATGATAGGTACAATAGGATCTTCGGGCATGTCCAATACAATGAAATCAGTAGGCACAAAGAATTTACCTACCTTTACGGGGACGTCATCAACTATACCTGTGGGTCCGACGAATGAATTATCAGCCTTGTAAAGTTTCATATCCACAGGTTCAAGTGCTCCGATGTTCACCTTTTTCCAAATAGAGAGAGGCCTGAGACTTACACTTGCCCCTAGGTCACATAGGGCTTTGTAGCGATGTTGGCCAAGTCCCTCGGTGATTGCAAATTTCCCTGGATCACTCCTCTTCTCAGGGAAATCCATCTTTGAGCATTCCTCTGCGATCTCTGCCATGGACCGCTTCTTGCTAAGGATGTCTTTTAGGAATCGAACATAGGCGGACATCTCGCTTAGGGCTTCTGTAAGAGGGATAGTAATGTTAAGTCCTTGGAGAATCTTTACAAAGTGCCTAAACTTACTTTGAGTGGGGTCCTTCAGTGCTTTGGAAGGGAAGGGCAACGTTTTCTTTGGCGGAGAAGCCAAAACGGTGGTTGGAGGAGCCTGCTGAACCTCGATGTCGACAGGAGGTTGGTCGATATCGACTGGTAGGGTCGATTTCGACCTCTGTTGTTCTCTCTCAGGTTCTGCAGTGTCATCGACGTCAACCAGGGGGTCGACAGGGGTGTCGATATCGACCTCAGGGTCGACATCGACTGATTTGTCGATGTCGACAGGCTTTGTTACTTCTTCCTCCGTTGCCTTTTGTGGTTTATGAACTTTGGTGCCACTCCTTAGTTGCATGGCTGCAATGTGTCCTGACCCGGATTGCCCCTTACGATTGGTAGTTGGTTGCCCAGGGAATGTTCTGGACGGTCTAGGGATTTGTGCTGCCAATTGATTCAGTTGGGTCTCTACGTTCTTCTTCCAAATATCCATCTCTCCAATCCTTGTGGTAAGGTGATTGAGTTGAGAGTGGATAGCATTGTTGGATTGATCATTCTTAGCTTGGTTCCGCCTTATCTCGTCCAACACAAGTTGAAGATCATCCTTCTTTTGGTCTATCTCAGGGTGCCCAGGAGCTCTAAAGAGTGGGGGGTCCCTAGGGTTAACCTGGTTCCTTTGTGGTTGTTGGAACCTTTGGTCTCCCCAATATTGGCGATTGGGACCCCTCATGAAGTTGACTTCCTCATGAGTCTCCTCTAGTTTCACTTGCTCAGCATGGGGGCATTCAATGGTAGTATGTCGCTGGGATCCACATTCGATGCAATCCTGGTTTGCCGATAGGAATCTTACTTGTTTCTGGAGTTTTCTAAGTTGATCCCTATGAAATTGTTCTTTTACATCCGGATCGATCACCTTAGAGGGTTCGTACAATGGCATAGATGGGGCAGGCCTCGACGATGATGGTGCGTCGGAAGCCTCAGGAGTCCCATATGTATTGTCAAATTCCACCAACCTTTCAATGGTTTCCCAAGCCTCTTCAGGAGCGAGTTCAAGGTAGCCATAGGCGGTGTAAGTGTTGATCCTCTCCTTGGTGGCAGTATCAAGAGCATTGTATATGATCTCCTGAATTACGTACGATGGTTGGCCATGCGTCGGGCATGATCATAGGAGGTCCTTAAACCTCTCCCAAACAGTTGCCAGAGCCTCACCAGGCTTTTGTTTGAAAGCCGTGATTTTCTGTCGGATCAACGCCGTCTTAGAAGGAGGAAAGAACTTGTTGAGAAACGCGTCCTTGACTTCATTCCAGGTGCGGAGCGATCTTGGGGTAAGCTCTCCAACCACTGCAATGCTTTTCCTGTAAGAGACCAGCGAAATGCTTTTAGTTGGACATACTCAAGACTTTGTCCATCAGCAATTGTATCACAAAGATCTAAAAAGGTGGATATATGTGCCATAGGGCACTCGTTAGGTTTCCCTTCATATTGATGCCTTCTCATTTCAGTTAAAAAGTTTGGTTTAATTTCAAAATTAGAAGTAGGGATTAGAATAGCCGATTCAGGCACTGTGAGCGATGGGTGCATGTATTGCTTTGCATTCCGGGGGAGGGCGTTGATTTGAATCTCATATCGTCTCCTGGCTTCCTCCTCCCTGTCAGCACGCTCCCTTAGTGCCGCTTCTCTGGTAGCGAAATCCTCTACTTGCTTCCTTAAGCGTTCAATTTGTTGTGTCTGGGTCTCGTTGTCCGCCATGATTCTTTGGACTCGAGATCTTAGGTGGAGAAAGGGTTCTGGTTCGTCTAGTCCTTCAAATTCAGGTTGGTCACCAGTACGTCGCATACACTCTTATAAAATAACACTAAAAAGAACCGTGAAAATAAACTACTAGGGCGCGATTGATAGCTTCCCCGGCAACGGCGCCAAAATTTGACGTGGGGAGAATTGAATCGAAATATAAAGTATAAACCAATACAACTCTTAGCCTCTTCAAATAAATTCAAGACTCCCCGCTATAGTAGTAGGGAATCAGGTTCGATCCTCGAGGAAGCGAGTCAGCGGGATCCTAGTAGCGTTGAAGACACGTCCTTTATGTTCGACCAGAAGCCTCGATATCGATGTCAGACCTCGAAATCGACCTTGGCTGTCGATGTTCTCTGCAACAGAAGACTTGCAGAGACAAAAACAAGTAGTCGATATCGACTGGTGGGGGTCGATATCGATGTTAGTCCACGAAATCGATTGGCTCAAAAGTCTGCCAGTCGATATAGAGGGGTCGATTTCGACACAAGGGGGTCGATATCGATGCTTGCAGAAGTTTCCCAAGAGTCTCGAGATCGACTCAGAAAACCGTCGATCTATCAGTTTTGGTCGATATCGACCTCTGTTGTCGATATCGATGTCTTCCTGCAGTGAGTTAGTGGTTTTGTCGGCAAAGAAAAGGCCGAAGAATTAAGAATGGGAAGGAAGCAATGATCAGAAATAAGCAAGGGTGTTGGGTTTTTCGATGACTCAATGAACGGTGGGCAAATTTTGATGTAAACTTAATAAAGGAAAAGTCTTCCAAAGCCAAGGATTACCGCGACGACAACCATGATAGAAGAAGTAAGAATCAACTAAAGATGCATGCTTTCATCATCAAGGAAAAGGCTTTCACCTAAATCGACAAATAGGAAAAGAGATTTTTTCAATTACTTAGCCTAATTTGTGTCTACCTTTGTCATAATTGAGTTTATAATCTTTCGAATAGAAACCCTAATTACTACCCAAGTTTTACAACATGAGTTCCTTAAATTCACATTTAAAGATGAAGAACAAGGTAGAGGGAGATAAAAGATACATTCTTTAGCAACGTACTTACCTTGCCATCATGGCTATCGTCGGGCTCACCCCGACCCTAGAAGAAAGGGGGACTACTCACTCATGTTGATTGTAGACATGTCTTGAATTGAAATAACTTGCATAAATGGAAAATTTTGAATCATTACAATCTCAACGCCAACTATCGTAAGCGCTTGAAACTTTAAAGCTCAAAAACTCTAACTAGCTATTGTCTATTGTCCTTGTCTTGGATGATTCGATGATTGGATGATCTAACAAATCAGCCCCTAAGGCTTTATTTATAGTCTACTAATCCTCGCTATCCGAGGATTGTAACTCCTATCTAAACTAATAACTCTATCCGAACAATTTAGGATAGGTCTTTTATTTTTGATAAAAACTTAAAGGAAAAGATAATAAACAGCTGCTAATATCTAAAAGAACGAGATAACTCATGGCTTTTGATGATAGACTTCACAATCCGAGGCTCAAAATCGGATTTATCTTCTGTCGAGGTAGGGTCGATATCGACACCAGAGGTCGATATCGATGTTTGTGTTTCTGCTCGACTTGTCCAGCTCCAATCGATGTCTATGACGATGGTCGATATCGATGCATGTATGTCGATATCGAGGCTTTCTTGTCTGGTCTGTGTGGCTTATCTCGCACTCAGAAGTCGTGTCGAAATTCAGGGTCGATATTGATGTCTCCAGTCGATATCGACCTCTTCTCACCTTCACTTGGCTTGTTCGTTTTGACTCCGATTTCATCGAATTCCTGCATGGTTAGCTCAAAACTCATGCAGACTCTATTTCTTATACTTTAGCTCATTCTTACACAAGTTCATATACTTTTGAAGCTTTTCTTTGGAAATCGAATGAAATGTGAAGTCAAAAGATGCAATAAACAAAGGTACAAATATGTACATCATGCTTATTAATTAATGTTATCTCCATGTTATGAATTTCAACTCATTTTTTGGTTGAGATATTCTTTGTTAATCTTTGTCATATTATATTTAGTAGTAGCCTTTTAAAGATCGGGAGGCATGGTTGGGGCTCGATTATAGCACCCTACTTCATGTTAAAACACTCTCGATGAGTTTTTCTTCATCCTGCTTTCATTGAGTTTTAGCACCCTCATTTTTTTACCCTTTTCTTATTTAATTGTAGTGGTTTCCCGAATTAGATTTCATTTGTTTTGTATGATTTTAATTGCTTCGGGCTTCCAATCTCTTATAGGGTGAAGACACAAGGCTATCGGTGAAGAACCTCTACTAGAGTAAGACCCTTCTTTTAAGCTCCTTCCTGAGCCTTCAAGGCTAGATATATTTCTCAAGATCAATGAAATTTCTACCTACCATAGCTAAATACACGGGTATGCCTGGATTTGTTTTATTTTACACATGATTTGATGTGAATCCTCACCCATTCCAATAAACTTGTTATATTCAATGATCCAAGGCCCATTCCAATAATCTTTTCATAAACTTCCAAATATCCATGAACGTTGCAGGTTGATGCCACAGTCTCCTTTCCTCTTGCCTCTTGCTAGAACGAAGATAGAGATCAAATGATCATTTATTCTCTCTCTCCCTCCCTTATTTTACACCCTTGCTCCTTTACTTGCTTTTGCCGCAAGTTGCTCTTTTAATTCTATTGGCAACCACACATTTTAGTTGTTCCTTCTCCTTGTTTGGTTTCTTTGTTTCAGTTTAAGGTACATATTTTCCTTCTGTTTTAATTGCAGTTGCATTTGCTGTTTGTAACTTTAATTATTCTTCACCAATCTTCTTTGCTCAATTCCTTTTGTGTCTGTTGTTCCCTATGTTTAATTGATTTCTCAAGTTGAGGTTAGATTTATACCCTAATTTCAGGCCTTCTGTTACATTTGCAATTGGATATGTTGTTTATAACTCGAAGTGTTCTAAACTCTACTGCGTATATGATTCCGTTTAAAAAATTAAGTGTTCAAATTTCAGAGTTCGAGGCTATTTCTGATTTTTAAGGGTTTTGATTTTGTCCCTGTTCTCGACCACTCCATCCGCCTTCTGCTCTCCAATTTTGCCTCCTTTGTCAACTAGGTAACCTCATTTGATCTCTCAATCTATTTTATCAAAGATTTAGTTTTCTTTGTGTATATATGATCCACTTTCAATTGTATCTTTAAATTTCAGATTCTCGGCTAGCATCTTGGCTGAAATTTTAGATAGGTCTAGCATGGAGCTCATATCATGAAATTAAACACCTAATTTAAGACAAGAAAACATACAAACCTAATTGAAGTAAACACTTAGAATAGAAAACATTACTAACACAAGTCATTCAACAAAATACGTTCCATGAACTAAAGCAAGCTATGGGTCCTTAAATCATGTCAATTAAACCTGCAATCATTCAGAGAAGAGAGGAAATAAAGAGCAAATCGAAGATGGAGATGCAACAACCATTGAAGGTAAGGCCAAAGGTGGAAATCAAATCATGAAGCATAAATTATGGGTGAAATCAAATTAACCATATCTATATTCAAGCAAAAAAAAAAACAGTCGTCGCTAAAAGCTAAAACAAAATAGATCCAACATTAATCTGAAAAACTGTTAGGATATGGAGAAAATTAATTTTAAGCAGTAGCTTTACTGTATTAGGACTAAATGACTCCAATAATTACGTAAACGACAGTACTTTGATGCACTAATAGTAGTCAATGAGCATTTTGGTAAACTTATTTCAACAGTACTTTGAATTTTTGATTTTTAAGCTGCAGGTCTATTGAATTTTTTGCTCCTTCAAGGCATTGGGTTTTGTCTACTCCCAATAGAAGTTAAACTTGAACCCTAATATTCCCCCTTTTTGGACTTAGTTGCAATTGTTTTCTGATTTGAATTTCGTTTTAATTTCAAATTGCATGGTCTTCTTCTCTTATTCTGACGTTTCAAGTGAACATCATCCACCTTTTTTGTTGTCTTGCACGACCATATGATCCCCAACGCTGCAGGGTTAGGTGATAAACATCATCATGATATAGATATTTTTACAAAATAAAACATGACTTGGGTTGAATATTTTCAGTTGCTCTACATCTTGCTATTCTTATAGGCTTTGAAATCATGTAGCTGCCTATGACGAGCAAATAGAAGATGTATTATCTACTTCAAATCTAATACACTTTTTCATTAATTTTTTTGAATTGAACGATAAATAATTGTAGAAATGAGTGTTTTATTTGAATTTCTAATTTGGAAAATGGATTGCTAGTGAAGTTAGATACTTTTTTTTTATTTCTGTTAAACTATTTCAAAGGTAGATCAGATGTCAAAAATTCTTAAGGGGTACTTATTCACAACTAAATTCGAAACAAAGATTTCCTCATTAATCAGTCTTAGCCAGATTTTTATGTGATTTATTTGCTACCGCAACTGATGATGAAATCTTGAGATTTGCTTCCTAGGCATTGTTGAATCTATTTGATGGTACTAATGACCAGATTAAAGCTGTTATTCAAGCTTTAGTTTGTCCTAGGCTTGTTGAACTAATGTTGTGAGTATTAGGAAATCCATAATATGCTTATTTTGTGTCCAATGTTGAACCGAATGTATTATGTAGCACCATATGGTAGGATGTCTGTTGTTCAAGATGCATTTTTTTTAACTTCATGCTTGGGTGTCAAAATTAGGATCTGATGGCATTGCCAAGGCAGCAGCAGCAAAGTTACTTGTGTCTTCCAATCAAATTGCATGCTTACTAGGGAAGGGTGATGCAGTTATAGCATAAATGAGGAAGGCTACTCGTGATATACTCTATATGTCTTCAATTTCTTGGTACCATCTCTTTTAGTAAGGGGACACACCAATAATTCTGCAGGTTATTAGTTATATCCCGAGATTTTGATTAGGGATGCAGTACCAACACTCCTGCGATAATTGTGTTTGGAGATATATTCCACAATTGATTCGGGAAATAAAAGAAAATATTATGCCTTCTGCAGAGTGCCTTCACACCTATGGCCGAGACTTGCAGAAGTTGGCTCTCCAATAACCGGAGTCCACCTAACTTCCTGGCTGAGGCAGTCGGGTTGCTTACATCCTTGCTTCCTACCTACTTGGATCCTCGTAAGATTATTTAAGATTTCTCAGGTGTTGTTTCTTTGCCTCTGCAGAAAGTGGCTATGATAATTCTATTGTTGCTATTCTGGTAAGTCCATTCATAGATTACATTTGTTTAAACCTTCTTCATAACTTTTAGTTACCTAGGCCCATTCGTTTGAATAGATTTTTTAAAATTTTTATTTCTTTTAGAGTTGAAACTTGTTTGTTTTCTAAAATTGAGTGGGTGCTTGAGAATTTAAATTGGCATTTCTGCACGTTGTGACTAGGTAGATGCTGGTAAGACCAACTCCAAAATATTGCAGGATGCAACCTAAGACAAAGCTACTTGGTAAGATGTGTTCTTCATTTACGAAAACATGAAATTACCACAGTATCATAATGAGCTTGGTTCAGGCATTCATTTATTAAACTTCTTTCAAAAAGTAGACTTTTTAGTTGGTAAATTAAGCTGACAGGGAACACGTTTTATTTACAGAAGCAATGGCTAAATGTCGAAGGTTGGAGAATTATCTCTTCAAAAAGGATCTTACAACTCATTTCGAGCATCCAGTGAAGTGCAAAGGCGACAAGAATGATGTACATGTTAGTTCCTTATACACCAAACATACCCAATGTCATTTCTTTTCCTTAACTGATAGTTTTATAATGACAAGTACCCAATGTCATAGACTACCAAAAGAAAATTTGCTTCACAAACTTTTTCCACTGTGAAGGAAATGCAGCATCATCGAGTGGAACACATTATTATGGGTATTAATTTGTGCTTTTCACATTACTCATTGATCTTTAGTTATTATTGCACAAAAATGAGAACTTAATGATTGAATGTGCCTTGCAAAGGGAGAATTTTGTAAGTAGTTAACTAAAGAGTTCTCCATAATAATGTGTTCTTGGTTAAATTATTTTTTTTCTATGCTTTATTATTTCTTTAATTGCCATATTGAGTGATTGATTTACTATTGAATTCTTGTTTCATTTCCACCTACAGGTTTCAGCCCGTTCTAGGCACCGACCTGTTTTGTGCCAATGCTGATGCAAAAATTTGAGAACAAGGTACAATGCGCAACAGCTTAACGCGGGATTAGATGGTTATCCTTCAAGTTTGTCATCTCTCAAGCTATGTTTCGAGTGTTTACTCCTATCATCTTCATTATTCTTCTTGACCTCATAAATTGTTGAGACGGGGGCGCATATTTGGCTGCTCTATTGAACACACATGGCTGCAATGGCGAGTATTTGCTTCAGGCCTCTAGAAGCTGAGAGAGATAAGGGCAAAAATGGACAGCGAAATATGGGGGAATAAGGCGGCAAGTGTTGAGGACGGCGAGGACGACAATAAAAGTAAAGAAAACAAATCAGAAGTCGTGCACCACACGACCTACATTCCTTCCTAGTATATATAAAGTGGTCATTAGAATCTGTAAAAATGCCTGGAAAAATATTTTATTTTCAATTTTTGTAAATCAAAATGTAATTTTCTTCTTTTCAATTTATTTTTATTCTTGATGGTTTTACTCATAATAGATGCAAATTAAAATGCCTGGAAATAGAGTTGGGCAAAAGACATTCATAGTGAAAATGAGATGCACAATTGAAAACATGAAACGCACCAGAAATGTGATCCCTTAGTGCTCCATTAGGCATGAATTCATAGAACAATATCTACAAGGACAAAATTAACCGAACTCCAATTCAACGTATGCACCCAAGAAGGCCAAGAGCTCCAAACTTCACATATTGCAATTAATTAGATATAAAATTAAATTCCTTGTAACTTATGTTTTCCCCAGCGAATTACAAAAAAGTGTAAATGTCAAAATGCCTCATTGCTATATATATATGAAGAAAATTTGACATGGATCGACAAATTCTTCATGGTTTAAACTGATGCATGCCTGTTAGAAGTTCAAGATAAAACTGATCTACGGAATAGGAGATACAATTCTACCTGTTCACCGTTTTCATCACAGTAGACTATCAGAGAGACTGTTAGCAGTATAGTTTATATTTGTACATATTTACGATTGTACCCTTATGATTTTCACCCAATGATATATATATAGGAGTAGGTCTCTGAGATCCTTCAGGAACTCGGATATATTTGTACATATTCCGCTCAATCCGCTACCAACCAGCCCAGGCCGACCCACCAGCGAGGAGGCCGAGAGCGAGGACGCGGAACCCGCCGCGGCCGCGGCAGCGGCCGCAGCAACATGCCGCGGCCGCCGCATCAGTGGTACCCGCCGCCGCCCTAGTCCGCCGCCCCGCCACCCTTCCCCTATCCGACGTGGGCGGGCTACCCCCCGCCGTCGATGGTCCGCCCGTACCACCCTCCACCACAGGCGGCCCCGTCCCCGGCGCTATACTCCTCCCAGCGCCAGCCGACGTCACCCATGCACACCGACCTCTCCGCCGCTTTCTCCACCATGGGACTTCAGCAGCCGGACGACAACTGGTATATGGATACCGGGGCCTCCTCTCACATGACGATCGCGCCAGGTAACCTACAAACTGTTTTTAATTCTAGCACTTTACAGTCTGTCTATGTCGGAAATGGCGCACCCCTTTCCATTGTCGGTTCGGGTCAAGCAACCCTCTCCACTGGCCCACCCCTTCGCCTTAACAACGTCCTACTTGCCCCTGACCTTGTAAAGAACCTCGTCTCTGTTCGTCAATTTACCATCGATAATCACGTGGCCGTCCAATTTGACCCTGTTGGCTTTTTTGTGAAGGATCTTCATACGGGGACCCCAATCTTGCGGTGCAATAGTTCAGGCGACCTCTATCCATTCGCCGCAGCCCGCCGTTCCCCCACTGCCGCCCCCATCGCCCTCGTCACCCTTGGTCCCGACTTGTGGCATGCTCGTCTTGGCCACCCTGGCGATCACGTGCTTCAATGTCTCCGCTCTAACAATTTTATTTCTTGTAATAAAGCCTCGGGCGTTTGCACTTCATGTGAAATCACCAAGAGCAAAGACTTCCCTTTAGCATTTCCCATTCTCTTACATTTGCCCCTTTTGACATTATACATTGCGACTTGTGGACATCGCCTATCCCGAGTGCTAGTGGTTTTCGCTATTATTTGGTTGTTCTTGATGATTTTACCAATTTTGTTTGGGTCTTTCCTCTACGCCACGAATCGGAAACACATGGTCACCTTGTTCATTTCCACAAGTTTGTCTAAAAAATAATTTAGTTTGCCTATCAAGTGCATTCAGTGTGACATGGGAGGCGAGTTCGACAACAATATTGTCTGCTCCTTTTGTCAACAACAAGGGATAGCCCTCCGCTTCTCTTGTCCACAAACTTCACCTCAAAATGGCAAAGCGGAACGCATCCTCCGCACTCTCAATGACAAAACTCGGACCCTCCTACAACACGCCTCCCTACCCCTCTCCTTTTGGGTTGAGGCACTTCACATGGCCACTTACCTCCACAATATACTTCCCTCCAAAGCCATTGACAACTCCACCCCAACCCTGGCACTCTACCGTCGTTACCCTTCCTATAATCATATTCGAGTGTTTGGATGTCTTTGCTTTTCCAACATGAGTGCCACCGCTCCTCATAAGCTCTCCTCACGATCCACAAAATGTGTCTTCTTGGGTATCTCCCCACACCATCGGGGCTATCGGTGTCTTCGCTTGGATACCAATCGGGTTGTAACATCGCGCCATGTGATATTTGATGAACAAACCTTCCCATTCGCCTCACCACCCGCCCCTGCTGTCCCTACCCCCCTCGCACCACCCGATACCGACGGGTTCCCACCCCTCCTCCGCCATCTCCTCCAACAAGCCACACCCGGCCCTGGCACACTTGTTGCACCAATGCCGCGTCCGCGGCTTGAGGCTGCGCCCGCAGCAGCTGCTCCCCTCACCCCATTCCACACTGCCGCGCCCGCCGCCCCTGTGCTGCGCCCGCCGCCTCCTGCTACGGCTGCTGCCCCACCCGCCGCACCCCCCCTGCTGCACCTTCACCTGCAGCGGCCGCCGTACCCATGCTGCGGCCATCGCCTCTTGCAACGCCCGCCCCATCCATGACCACCCAATCCCAATCCGGGATCTTCAAACCCAACCCCAAATACAACCTTCTCACCCCATCCACACACATATCCCCTCTACCTAAGTCACCACAAAATGCCTCACAGGACCCGAACTGGCACGCTGCCATGGTCGATGAGTTTAGTGCTTTAATTAAAAATGGCACGTGGGACCTCGTTCCTAGGCCTCGGGACTCTAATATCATTAACTGCATGTGGTTGTTCAAATATAAGTACAGGTCTGATGGGTCACTTGAACGATACAAGGCTTGGCTCGTTGTCAATGGCAAGTCTCAGGAGGTTGGTGTGAACTGCGATGAAACCTTTAGCCCGGTCATCAAACCCGCTACGATACGCACTGTTTTGAGCATCGGTCTCACTAAGGACTGGCCTATTCACCAGCTGGACGTCAAGAATGCCTTTCTACACGGTAAGCTTCAGGAAACTGTGTATATGCATCAACCGCCAGGCTTCTATGATCGCTCGCGACCCTCTCACGTCTGCCTTCTCGGAAAGTCTCTCTATGGGTTGAAACAGGCGCCTCGCGCCTGGTATCAGCGATTCGCCACGTACCTCACTGCGATTGGTTTTCAGGGTAGTCAGTCGGATCACTCACTCTTTGTGTTCCGTTCGGGGTCTGACACTGCGTATCTCTTACTGTACGTTGATGACATTGTGCTCACTGCGTCCTCTTCATCATTGCTGTCTCGGCTGATGGCACTGCTGCATTCGGAGTTTGCCATGACTGATCTTGGTCCCCTGAGCTACTTTCTCGGCATCTCTGTGACTCGCACTCGAGATAAGTTATTTCTTCATTAGAAGAAATATGCCCTTGAGATTGTTGACAAAGCTCGGATGACGTCTTGCAAACCCGCCACCACTCCTGTCGACTGCAAGTCCAAGCTCGATGTTGCCTCCAGTCCTAAGGTTGATGACCCTACCGCCTATCGCAGTCTGGCGGTGCTCTCCAGTATCTGACGTTCACTAGGCCAAACATTGCCTTTGCCGTTCAGCAGGTTTGCTTATACATGCATGATCCCCGTGAGCATCACCTACATGCGCTCAAGAGGATCATCCGGTACATCAAGGGCACTAGTGACATGGGTTTGCACCTCTGTCGCGGCCATTTCGACACCCTCACAGCCTACTCGGACTCTGACTGGGCGGGTTGTCCGGAAACTCGCCGCTCCACCTCTGGCTTCCCCGTCTACCTCGGAGACAATCTAGTATCGTGGTCCTCCAAGCGTCAGGCGACCATATCTCGCTCCAGTGCCGAGGCCGAGTATCGAGGTGTCGCCAACGCCGTGGCAAAAACCTGTTGGCTACACAAACTCCTCTGCGAGCTTCGTGTTCCACTTCGTGCCGCTACCTTGGTCTATTGTGACAATGTCTCCGCCGTTTACCTCTCCTCGAACCCGGTTCAGCACCAGCGGACCAAGCACATCGAGATTGATATACATTTCGTCAGAGAGAAGGTTGCCCTAGGCCAGGTTCGAGTATTACATGTCCCTTCTGTACATCAGTATGCAGACATCTTCACAAAAGGATTACCTACTCCTCTTTTTACTTCTTTTCGTTCCAGTCTTGCTATTCGCTCACCTCTAGCTGCGACTGAGGGAGGATGTTAGCAGTATAGTTTATATTTGTACATATTTACGATTGTACCCTTAGGGTTTTCACCCAATGATATATATACAGGAGTAGGCCTCTGAGATCCTTCAGGAACTCAGTTATCCAAACGCTTACAGAGACAAGGTAACTATGATGCAACTTTGACAACACTTCTATTTCTGTATAGAACTCTTTCACACCCTGTAATGATCCCTCGACACATTCAATGATAACTTATCCACCATCAGCTAGAGTACCTTTGTAGACCTTTCCATACCCTTCTCATCCTACTTCAGAAACACCGGAAAACAATAGATACTGACATGTTATGAATTGTAAAGACCTCAAATTTTAAATTTTATTCGGAATATATCTATGGAACTATATATTTATCATATTTATTTGTGCTTGTTTAAAATTTGGAAATTTCTACAATGTTAATTAATTTCATAGAATTAATAATAAGTACTTTCAATTTTATATACATAAAATAAATTTATAAAATTTTGTGTTTCGAGTTAAGAATAAATATCGTTTTGAAGGTATTGAGATGAACATGACAATTTTTATGATATTTCTAATTTAAATAGAATTTGTTAGACTGAATTTTGTTATTTATTGTGTTAAAATTTTTACAAAACAAAAATAGCGGATCGGAATAGTTTTATAATTTTTCTCTAAACTAACCTAACCCTAATTGAAGTTGTATAAATACTCGCTATTTGTAACACATCCGCTCAAAAGAGAGAGAGGGAGGGAGGGAGGGAGAGAGAGAGAGAGAGAGCTAGAGCTAGCCAATGTTCCTCCATCTTCCCGTTTCCCTGCCTCGCCTCCTTAAACCAAATCCAAGAGCAGCCTAAGACAATGTGCAACAGAGAGTCACACGACTCTTAACTCATTTTAGTCAAATCAACAAACTATTCATGCCATGTCAGCTTTCCACCAACTTTTTTAGCTTTTTACTTTTTCATTCACAACAGAGAGTCGCGCGACTCTTATTTCACTTTACACTTTTTTTATTTATTAAGCTCAATGTTGATTTATTTTACTTAAAAATTTTTGTTAATGATATTATTAATATTAATATTAATATGTATAATTAAAATAAAAAAGGCACACAATTAAATTTAGAAATATTTTATTAAATTGATATACTGGAAAACACCCATAACAAAAAAATTACACAACTTAAACTTGCAAATAACATATTATATTCAAAACAACACACACTCGTACATTAAAATTAAACGTCGTCTCCGAGAGTGCCAAATTTCTATCATATATGTGACGTGGGGAGAATTGAATCGAAATATATAATAAAATATAAACCAATACAACTCTTAGCCTCTTCAAATAAATTCAAGACTCCCCGCTATAGTAGTAGGGAATCAGGTTCGATCCACGAGGAAGCGAGTCAGCGGGATCCTAGTAGCGTTGAAGACACGTCCTTTATGTTCGACCAGAAGCCTCGATCTCGATGTCAGACCTCGATGTCGACCTTGGTTGTCAATGTTCTCTGCAACAGAAAACCTGCAGAAACAAAAACGGTAATCGATATCGACTGGTGGGGGTCGATATCGATGTTAGTCCACGAAATCGAATGGCTCAGAAGTCTGCCAGTCGATATTGAGGGGTCGATTTCGACACAAGGGGGTCAATATCGATGCTTGCAGAAGTTTCCCAGGAGTCTCGAGATCGACTCAGAAAACCGTCGATCTATCAGTTTTGGTCGATATCGACCTCTGTTGTCGATATCGATGTCTTCCTACAGAGAGTTAGTTGTTTTGTCGGCAAAGAAAAGGCCGAAGAATTAAGGATGGGAAGGAAGCAATGATCAGAAATAAGCAAGGGTGTTGGGTTTTTCGATGACTCAACGAACGTCGGGCAAATTTTAATGTAAACTTAATAAAGGAAAAGTCTTCCAAAGCCAAGGATTACCGCGACGACAACCATGATAGAAGAAGTAAGAATCAACTAAAGATGCATGCTTTCATCATAAAGGAAAAGGCTTTCACCTAAACCGACAAATAGGAAAAGAGATTTTTCAATTACTTAACCTAATTTGTGTCTACCTTTGTCATAATTGAGTTTATAATCTTTCGAATAGAAACCCTAATTACTACCCAAGTTTTACAACATGAGTTCCTTAAATTCGCATTTAAAGATGAAGAACAAGGTAGAGGGAGATAAAAGATACATTCTTTAGCGACGTACTTACCTTACCATCATGGCTATCGTCGGGCTCACCCCAACCCTAGAAGAAAGGGGGACTACTCACTCATGTTGATTGTAGACATGTCTTGAATTGAAATAACTTGCATAAATGGAAAATTTCGAATCTTTACAATCTCAACGCCAACTATCGTAAGCGCTTGAAACTTTAAAGCTCAAAAACTCTAACTATCTATTGTCTATTGTCCTTGTCTTGTTCTTGCCTTGGATGATTGGATTCTAAGATTGGATGATCTAACAAATCAGCCCCTAGGGCTTTATTTATAGGCTACTAATCCTCGCTGTCCGAGGATTGTAACTCCTATCTAAACTAATAACTCTATCCGAACAATTTAGGATAGGTCTTTTATTTTTGATAAAAACTTAAAGGAAAAGATAATAAACAGCTGCTAATATCTAAAAGAACGAGATAACTCATGGCTTTGATGATAGACTTCACAATCCGAGTCTCAAAATCGGATTTATCTTTTGTCGAGGTAGGGTCGATATCGACACCAGAGGTCGATATCGATGCTTGTGTTTCTGCTCGACTTGTCCAGCTCCGGTCGATGTCTATGACGATGGTCGATATCGATGCATGTATGTCGATATCGAGGCTTCTGGTCTGGTCTGTGTGGCTTATCTCGACACTCAGAAGTCGTGTCAAAATCCAGGGTCGATATCGATGTCTCTAGTCGATATCGACCTCTTCTCACCTTCACTTGGCTTGTTCGTTTTGACTCCGATTTCATCGAATTCCTGCATGGTTAGCTCAAAACTCGTGCAGAATCTATTTCTTATACTTTAGTTCATTCTTACACAAGTTCATATACTTTTGAAACTTTTCTTTGGAAATCGAATGAAATGTGAAGTCAAAAGATGCAATAAACAAAGGTACAAATATGTACATCAAAACACCCCATACTTAGACTTGCTTGTCCTCAAGCAATAACCAAGCAATAACCAACACCTACAACACACCCTTCAAGTCTTTGCCTTTGTCAAAAGCAACATCATAAGCGGTAGCAAAGCAAAGCAAGTGAATTTAACGTCATAGCACATATTTTGGCGATTCATAGGCATATGCAATTTTGATCCAACCTCACATGGATAATGTGTTTGCACTCAACTCTCATGTGTTTAGGCTATGAAGATCAACTCTCAACTCAATTCCATATACAATCTCATAAACATTGCAATTTATAAAAATCCATTTCACAACCAATTATGTAAATGCAATAAGAATCATCAGGAGGGCTTTCGCTCAATGGAAGACTTCAAAGAAGACTCTATTCGGCGGGGTTGTAATGGGGCTTGGTATGAAATAAAAGGTATGGAATTATTTGGCTATGTGGTGCTTTTAAAATTGGGGAATCAAGACACCTAAATCTCAACACTTGCAATACCCAAACCATACTCTTCATAATATGCTCTAAAGATGCATTCCATCAACCCTTCCTCCAAGTTCTAATATACCTCTAAAAAATATAACACTTGTATGAAATAAAGACTTAAGGATTTTGGCTCATGCACTATAGATATCTTTATTTTTTTATTTTTTTTTATTTTTATTTTTTTTTCTCTTTTTTTCCGGAAAATAACAAGTAAATATGTGCATTTATATGTCGAGCCATAAATCCTTTTACAAAATATGACAAAATGTAAATATGCACCATCCTATAATTTTCTTGCTCAAAACTGGACATTATGCTCTTTTCTTTCCACAAGGCATTAGTTCAACCAATCTAAGTCTCAGTTCCCAAATCGGGGTCAGGCTCAATTTGGCTAGGGATAATTTTGTGGAGTTTGCAATTTCAGGCTCACGCTAATGTTCTGGCTTCAAGCAAGGATGATGCAGGGTAGGTAAAGAGAGGATAAAAATGGCTTAAAAGATGCCTCCATCATTTAATTCTCGTAAACATAAACATATATATGCATTGGTTTTGAATAACTATCACAATATTTAGAGACGCATAGGAAGAGTAAATTCACTCAAGAAAGCGGAGGGATTTTTGATGTTCTCCCTATGGGTCAAAATTCTCACAAGGACAATTTTTGTTGGATTTGCTTTTTAGCCTAGGATCATATGTGCTCAATTTCATCACAAGTTCACAATCTACATAAAAATTTTAAAGACTTAGGCTAAACCATCCAAATATGCCATAGGATTTACATGATCAAGTCAATTATTGAGTTTTCATCATAGGACATCTAAGTAGGGTTAGAGAATAAACTCAAAAAATAAACATGCATTTTTTTGTATTTTTGACATTTTTCTATTTTTTTAGATTTTGACATTTTATAGACTTAACAAACTAAAAGATTAAGTACTTAAACTTTAAAATGCATAAATGTTTAACTATGATGCAATGCATACAAGTAGAAAGTAAATAAAATACAAGCCAAGTTCGCCAAGTTTTAAACCCTACCACAACCAGATAAAGCAGTTTATAATGTCCAAGTTCAATCCCCACCCCATACTTAAAGATTACAGTGTCCTCACTGTTAGAAAAGTAAAGTAGAGGGAAGGAATCACTTACGCTACACACATATCACTGCTCAGGAGGCGGGGGAGGTGGCTACAGCAAGGGCCAGCCCTGTGTAGTAGCTGACCCTGAGTAGTAGGTCGGGGCGCCCTGTGCGAATGTGGAAGGTCCAGCCTGTTGATCGAAGGAAAAGCCCATATATGAGCCCAAACCCTCGAGGAACCTCCCATAGCGTCGCTGCTCCTCGCGCATCTCAGTGACGGAGAGCTCCAGCCTAGTAAAGCGGGCAGACATGTCTTCTTGCTGATCAGTGGTGTAGGCGGGCTGGAAGGGAGGAGGAGGTGGAGGTACATAGCTATGGTGGCTATGATGGCTGTGGTGGCTGTGGTGGGACCCTTGCGGGCCCTCTCCTCCTCCAACTGCATCATCCCCGGCGTCATCATCATCGTTGCCATCCATGCACCCCTGGTAGGCTGGGGGCTGCTCAGCTCCGTCGGAATGGGGGTCAGCGTCCCAAGACATAGCATCCGCCTCCGGCTCATGGTTGTAGAGTGGGGGTCTACTCCATAGGGTGGGGTCAGCAGACGGATCTATATCCGTATAATATGGCTGCCCAGTCCAAGACTGGTACCAATCTGGGATATACAGCAGATCCATGAAATCGTGTCGCAGGCGCATCCCTGTCTTGGGGTGTCTCCATCCCTGAGCTCCTGTCGCGATGACTCCGCCCTGACGCAACACCGCAGCGTCTAGGTATGTGAGCTGGTAGGCCGTGTACCTCTCAGTGTGGATGCCTAGTCCCTCGGCGAGGATGGCCACCATGCCACCGTCCATAATGTCTGTAGAGACCGTGCGTCTGCGGTCTACGATATGCTCGAGCCAGGCGTGGAGGTATGGTAGAAGGTCATCCTCGAAGAGCATCCTCCGTAGAGTCTCCGTCTCACGGTGTGTCGGGCGACGGAGCTCAGGCCTGGCCCAAAGGGTACTCGCCAGGACCCTCAGGATGACCCTAAAAAGCGGACTCATAACCCTAGAGGTGAAGGAGTCAGTAGGAGCAGGGTAGGGTATACCTGATATGTAACTCCAGATGACATTGGGGTCCTGGACCCTGAAGGCGGTCGGAGTGTGGATGAACCCAAAAATCTCGCTCATCTCCTCGAGCGATAGTCTGTGTCGCCTGTTGCCGAGTTGGAAGATGACTCGGCGGCTGGTCAAAGTGCGCTCTGGAACCTCCAATGTGGCCATAAACTCCCCAGTCAGAACGGGGTAGTGTGCCTCCAGTGGCTCAATCAGCCTGTGTAGAGAGACGTTCTCAAACGCCTCCTGAACGCCTGGGTGAAATCCTAGCTGGATCATGTTAGGGAGATGGTACCATCGTGCCCTGGTGGCTCGGGGAATCAAATCCTCAGCTAGGGAGCGCTGCTGATCATCCTCAATGCGGAGCGCGTCCTGAGGGATGTTCTTGGCTCTAACCATCGTCTACAAAAGAAACCAATGCCAAAGATAATTCTCCTCTGTATAAAATAGGGAGAACCCCATACTTAGGTTCCATATTATGCTAGAAATTATGTAAAGGTAAATTGTCTAAGTGAAAGAAAGTACCTAAGGATGGCAATTTATATAAACATAATTTCTTAAATTTTTAATATTAAGGAACCTAATGACTTATGGAAATTTGGCCCATATATATAAAAAAAAATCAGATTTTAAATCTTAAAAAAATCAGAATATAAACCCCCAAAAAATCAGATTTACAAAATCAGCCCAAATATATATAAAATTCAGATTCATAGCCCAAACTTATGTAAAATTCTGATTATTGCCCAACATAAATTATAAAAGTTAGATCTCACCCCATTATATATAAAAATCAGATTTCATGCCCATATACATACAAAAATATGATTCATAGCCCCACAAACATACAAATACTCTTTCCCTCGCAATTTACGTTCAAACCCTAAACACCCAATATGAAATTTCTTCCCTAAATCAACTAATTAAACATGAAAATCCAAAAAAAAAATAGAGGAAGGGTAAGAAATCATACCAGAAGAGTGTCGGATTTTGGGGAGAAAGAGGCAAGCAACCGCAAAAATCAAGAGAGAAAACCGACTGTCGAACAGCAGGCATCGAAATCGAGGCCAAGGGGTCGAAATCGACCGGATCTGAGCGCTGTCGGGGCTGCTGATGTCGCGGTGGGCTCTCCTGTGGCTTGGGGCGGCCGGATCTGGCGGTTCTTGGCCGGAAGTGGGTAGATCTGGGCGAGGAGGCTTGAAAACGAGGGAGAGAGAGGGCTAGGGTGAGAAGAGAAAGGGAGAACGGGGGCTTGCGGTCCGGATCTGGTGTTGCAGTGGTGGGTTGTTGGGGTTGCTGGTGTGCAATGGTGCGGCAGTGATGAGGGCGACAGGAGAGGGGTGAGAGATGAAGGAGAGAGATGAAGGAGAGAGGGCAACAATGGCGGCTGGTAGGGTATCGAAAAGGGGGGTTGGGTGTCGAAGTCGGGGTATATAAGGGGATAAATAACCCCAAAAATTAAAATCGAAAAGAAATTAAAATCTGACCTGGCACCTACCTCCAGCTGTAGTCGATATCGACCTTAGAGGTCGATATCGACCCCCCTTCTGCATCCGTGTAATTCTTTCTGCTGCTCCCTTCTGTCGGCTTATCGATATCGACCATATAGGTCGATATCGACCTCTCTTCTGGACTTGATTTCCTTGTTGACTTTAGATAGAATAGCCACGAATGATCTAAAAAAAATATAAAATAGACTAAAAACTAAAAGAGAAAGAAAAGGAAAAGAACGGGTTGCCTCCCGGAAGCACTTGAGTTTAAGTCGCTAGCTCGACATATTTCCCTTTTTGCGCTAGTTCAACGCCAAGGTGGCGCGAATCTCCTCTTCCGGGTTCTCCTTGTCATAATATTTCTTTACTCGGTGGCCATTTACCTTAAAGGTTGATCCATCGTCGCAAAATAACTCCACCGCTCCATGAGGGAATATTTTATCAACCTTGAAAGGTCCGCTCCATCTTGTCCTTAGTTTCCCTGGAAATAAGCGAAGTCTAGAATTGAAAACAAGGACTTTGTCACCTACCTCATATGTTTTTGGCACCAACTTCCTATCATGCCATTTTTTAGTGCGCTCCTTGTAGATTTCGGCATTCTCATATGCCTTTAAGCGCAACTCCTCCAAGGCTTGTAAGTCAATGAACCTCCTCCTTCCCGCTTCGTCGAAATCCATGTTAAGCTCCTTAAGAGCCCACATTGCTTTATGCTCAAGTTCAACGGGCAAGTGACATGACTTACCATATACCAAGTTATAGGGAGTAGTGCGAAGTGGTGTCTTATAGGCCGTTCGGTAGGCCCAGAGCGCATCATCCAGTTTGGACGACCAATCTTTCCTTGAGCGGGAGACCGTCATCTCCAAGATGGCTTTGATTTGGCGATTGGAGACTTCTACTTGGTCGCTAGTTTGAGGGTGATAGGGTGTTGCCACCCTATGGTTTACCCCATACTTATCTAAAAGAGCTTCAAAGCCTCTCTCAATAAAATGCGAGCCACCATCTGAAATAAGGACTCTAGGAACACCAAAGAGAGGAAAGATGTTAGTTTTCATAAACTTAGAGACTACCTTCGCGTCGTTGGTCCTAGTTGCCACAGCCTCCACCCATTTAGAGACATAGTCCACCGCTACTAGAATGTATTTGTTGGGGCCCGAAGCAGGGAATGGTCCCATGAAGTCAATGCCCCATACATCAAAGAGTTCTACCTCTAGAATGCCTGTGAGTGGTGTCTCATTCCTCCATGTGATATTACCTACACGTTGACACTCATCACAAGAGGTTACATAGTTTTGCACATCCTTGAAAAGGTTAGGCCAATAAAAACCACATTGAAGAATTTTCGCCGTGGTCTTGAATCCTTTAGCATGGCCTCCTGTAGGGAGAGAATGACAATGGTGAATCACACTCTCTACCTCGTCCTCCGGGATACAACGTCGAAAGATATGGTCTTTCCCCTGTTTGAATAAGTAGGGTTCATCCCAATAGTATTGTTTGACGTCTTGCAAAAACTTCTTCCTTTGTTGCGAAGTTAAGCCTGAAGGAATCTCGCCTCCTGCAATATAGTTAGCAAAATCCGCATACCAAGGTACCTTCGCCCTTCTTACAGCAAATAAATCATGGATAGGACTGGAAGGAGGTGTAAAGAAGAAATCTTCACTGAAGCTTACCTCTTCGTCACCTTCGGAGGGTTTTGAAGGTGGTCGATATCGACTGGACGGCATCGACAGGCTCAGTCGATATGGGCCCTCGATGTCGACGTCTGGAGGTCGATTTCGACCTCTGAAGTGGACAACCTGTGATCAAAACTGGTCGACACCGATGCAAGTATTACCTTTGGGGCAGTCGATATCGACCTGTGGGAGTCGATATCGAGTGGTTCCTCTGCCCGTCTTACCTCTTGCCTCATTAGGTGCTCGTTAGGGCGGGAGTCATTGATTGGTATGTTGTCATGTGACTCTTCCAGAAGCCCTATGGGTAGCCATGAAAGATGATCGGCTACGGAGTTCTCTGTTCCTTTCTTATCTTTAAGCTCAACGTCGAACTCTTATAGTAAGAGCACCCATCGTAGGAGCCTAGGTTTAGCATCCTTCTTCGCCATTAAGTACCTAAGAGCTGCATGGTCAGTATGAACAATAACCTTAGAACCCACTAGGTATGAGCGGAACTTCTCAAAAGCGAAGACCACTGCCAAGAACTCCTTTTCCGTCGTGGTGTACTTTGTTTGAATGGCATCATGAGTCTTGCTTGCATAGTAGATGGCGTGAAGCTTTTTGTCTCTCCTTTGTCCTAGGACAGCACCTACAGCATAATCGCTTGCGTCGCACATGATCTCAAAGGGTTGCGACCAATCGGGCGATTGAATGATTGGGGCCGATATAAGGGCCTCCTTCAACCTATTGAAAGCTTCAAGACAATCACTAGAAAATGCAAACTTAACATCCTTCATTAGTAGGTTAGTTAAAGGTTTGGCAATCTTAGAAAAATCTTGAATAAACCTCCTATAGAAACCTGCGTGACCAAGGAAGCTTCTTATGTCCTTAATTGATGAAGGTGGTGGCAATTTTTCAATGAGCTCTATCTTTGCCATGTCCACCTCAATTCCCCGTTTAGAGACTTTGTGGCCTAGCACAATCCCTTCCCTTACCATAAAGTGGCACTTTTCCCAATTGAGAACCAAGTTTGTCTCTTCACATCGTGCAAGTACCCTGCGAAGGTTAGCAAGACAAACATCAAAAGTAGTGCCATAAGCAGAGAAATCATCCATAAATACCTCCACAATGTCCTCAATCATGTCGGAGAAGATGGCCATCATACATCTTTGAAAGGTAGCAGGGGCATTGCAGAGCTCAAATGGCATTCTCCTATATGCAAAAGTCCCATAGGGACAAGTGAAGGTGGTCTTCTCCTGATCGTCAGGATGAATAGGGACCTGCCAAAAGCCAGAATATCCATCCAGGTAACAAAAATAATCATGTTCGGCGAGTCTCTCTAATACCTGGTCAATGAATGGAAGGGGAAAGTGATCCTTTCTAGTGGCATTGTTGAGTTTCCTGTAATCAATACAAATTCGCCAACTAGTTGTGATTCGCTTTGGCACAAGCTCGCCCTTCTCATTCTCCTCAACGGTCATTCCACCCTTCTTAGGCACCACATGGACTGGGCTCACCCATTCGCTGTCAGAGATGGCATAGATGATTCATGCATCCAGCATGCGCATGATCTCCTTCTTCACTACCTCTCTCATGTTGGGGTTGAGCTTTCGTTGGTGTTCTATAGATGCCTTATGATCATCCTCAAGGAGGATTCTATACATACAAGTAGCGAGTGAAATACCTTTTATGTCCTCAAGAGAATATCCAATAGCCTTACGATGAGCACGAAGTACTTCCATAAGCTTATCTACTTCCTGTGTGGTTAGTGAAGCATTGATAATTACAGGGAAAGTAGAATTTGGACCAAGAAACTCATACCTAAGTGTGTCGGGTAAAGGCTTAAGCACCGGAGAAGGACCTTGTGGGATAAGGATTGGCTCTACCTCCTCCGTCTTCATAATCTCACCAAGGTAATCCGTCTCAATTCTCTTGATAGAAGTTACCAAATCAGTTATAGGGGTTGGTGTGGACCAAACATAGAGTGATGCCAACTTTGATTGGGACTCTTCAAAATATTCCTGCAGAAAAGAAGTTGAGGGCGAGTAGGAATAGTCAATATCGACTGAGAGTTCAGCACATACCTCGGCTTCGGAGCTGTTTGACGACAAGTAGTGAGGGTCGATTTCGACCTCTGATGTCGATATCGGCTGGTCGATTTTGACCTCTTCTGTCGACATGGCCTGGTCGATTTCGACCTCTTCTGTCGACATGGCCTGGTCGATGTCGCCTGTAAGAGAAGAAGAGAGAACTTGACTTACTGAGTGTGTCGATGTCGACTAAGGGCACTCGATATCAAGTGAATTGGTCGATGTCGACCACTCCTCGTCGATATCGACCTCTTCTTCGAGCTCCATAGATAAAGCATCGTCGAATATTTCCTCATCACTCGTGCATGTAGCCAGGAACTCGTCAATGTCCTCGTCGGTAAGCTCCTCTGCAGCTAGGGCTAGGGCCTCCTCAGGAGTTAGGGCCCTTTCCGTCGGTTCTTTGCAATCCATGACACTAGTGTAGACCGACTTGATTTCCATACCATTAACTTCCTTCATTGTGGGGTTGAAGGAGAATTCAATGACTTCGTTCCCTATAGTAAAGGTTAGTAATCCTCTACGTACATTAATATTGGCATCCGCAGTAGCTAAGAAAGGCCTACCAAGGATGATAGGTACAATAGGATCTTCGGGCATGTCCAATACAATGAAATCTGTAGGCACAAAGAATTTACCTACCTTTACAGGGACGTCATCAACTATACATGTGGGTCTGACGAATGAATTAAGCCATATAAAGTTTCATATCCACAGGTTCAAGTGCTCCGATGTTCACCTTTTGCCAAATAGAGAGAGGCATGAGACTTACACTTGCCCCTAGGTCACATAGGGCTTTGTAGCGATGTTGGCCAAGTCCCACGGTGATTGCAAATTTTCCTGGATCACTCCTCTTCTCAGGGGAAATCCATCTTTGAGCACTCCTCTGCGATCTCTGCCATGGACCTCTTCTTGCTAAGGATGTCTTTCAGGAATCGAACATAGGCGGGCATCTCGCTTAGGGCTTCTGTAAGAGGGATAGTAATGTTAAGTCCTTGGAGAATCTTTACAAAGCGCCTAAACTTACCTTGAGTGGGGTCCTTCAATGCTTTGGAAGGGAAGGGCAACGTCTTCTTTGGCGGAGAAGCCAAAACGGTGGTCGGAGGAGCCTGCTGAACCTCGATGTCGACAGGAGGTTGGTCGATATCGACTGGTAGGGTCGATTTCGACCTCTGTTGTTCTCTCTCAGGTTCTGCAGTGTCATCGACGTCGCCCAGGCGGTCGACAGGGGTGTCGATATCGACCTCAGGGTCGACATCGACTGGTTTGTCGATGTCGACAGGCTTTGTTACTTCTTCGTCCGTTGCCTTTTGTGGTTTATGAACTTTGGTGCCACTCCTTAGTTGCATGGCTGCAATGTGTCCTGACCCGGATTGCCCCTTAGGATTGGTAGTTGGTTGCCCAGGGAATGTTCCGGATGGTCTAGGGATTTGTGCCGCCAATTGACCCAGTTGGGTCTCTACGTTCTTCTTCCAAATATCCATCTCTCCAATCCTTGTGGTAAGGTGATTGAGTTGAGAGTGGATAGCATTGTTGGATTGATCATTCTTAGCTTGGTTCCACCTTATCTCGTCCAACACAAGTTGAAGATCATCCTTCTTTTGGTCTCTCTCAGGGTGCCCAGGAGCTCTATAGAGTGGGGGGTCCCTAGGGTTAACCTGGTTCCTTTGTGGTTGTTGGAACCTTTGGTCTCCCCAATATTGGCGATTGGGACCCCTTATAAAGTTGGCTTCCTCATGAGTCTCTGCTAGTTGCACTTGCTCAGCATGGGGGCATTCAATGGTAGTATGTCATTGCGATCCACATTCGATGCAATCCTGGTTTGCCGATAGGAATCTTACTTGTTTCTGGAGCTTTCTAAGTTGATCCCTATGAAATTGTTCTTTTACATCCGGATCGATCACCTTAGAGGGTTCGTACAATGGCATAGATGGGGCGGGCCTCGACAATGATGGTGCGTCGGAAGCCTCAGGAGTCCCATATGTGTTGTCAAATTCCACCAACCTTTCAATGGTTTCCCAAGCCTCTTGAGGAGCGAGTTCAAGGTAGCCATATGCGGTGTAAGTGTTGATCCTCTCCTTGGTGGCAGCATCAAGAGCATTGTATATGATCTCCTGAATTACGTACGGTGGTTGGCCATGCGTCGGGCATGATCATAGGAAGTCCTTAAACCTCTCCCAAACAGTTGCCAGAGCCTCACCAGGCTTTTGTTTAAAAGCCGTGATTTTCTGTCGGATCAACGCCGTCTTAGAAGGAGGAAAGAACTTGTTGAGAAACGCGTCCTTGACTTCATTCCAGGTGCGGAGCGATCTTGGGGCTAAGCTCTCCAACCACTGCAATGCTTTTCCTGTAAGGGACCAGCGAAAGGCTTTTAGTTGGACATACTCAAGACTTTGTCCATCAACAATTGTATCACAGAGGTCTAAGAAGGTGGATATATGTGCCATAGGGCACTCGTTAGGTTTCCCATTCATATTGATGCCTTCTTATTTCAGTTAAAAAGTTTGGTTTAATTTCAAAATTAGAAGTAGGGATTAGAATAGCCGATTTAGGCACTGTGAGCGATGGGTGCATGTATTGCTTTGCATTCCGGGGGAGGGCGTTGATTTGAATCTCATATCGTCTCCTGGCTTCCTCCTCCCTGTCAGCACGCTCCCTTAGTTCCGCTTCTCTGGTAGCGAAATCCTCTACTTGCTTCCTTAAGCGTTCAATTTGTTGTGCCTGGGTCTCGTTGTCCGCCATGATTCTTTGGACTCAAGATCTTAGGTGGAGAAAGCGTTCTGGTTCGTCTAGTCCTTCAAATTCAGGTTGGTCACCAGTACGTCGCATACACCTATAAAATAACACTAAAAAGAACCGTCAAAATAAACTACTAGGGCGCGATTGATAGCTTCCCCGGTAACGTCGCCAAAATTTAACGTGGAGAGAATTGAATCGAAATATATAATAAAATATAAACCAATACAACTCTTAGCCTCTTCAAATAAATTCAAGACTCCCCGCTATAGTAGTAGGGAATCAGGTTCGATCCACGAGGAAGCGAGTCAGCGGGATTCTAGTAGCGTTGAAGACACGTCCTTTATGTTCGACCAGAAGCCTCGATCTCGATGTCAGACCTCGATGTCGACCTTGGCTGTCGATGTTCTCTGCAACAGAAAACCTGCAGAAACAAAAACGGTATTCGATATCGACTGGTGGGGGTCGATATCGATGTTAGTCCACGAAATCGACTGGCTCAGAAGTCTGCCAGTCGATACAGAGGGGTCGATTTCGACACAAGGGGGTCGATATCGATGCTTGCAGAAGTTTCCCAGGAGTCTCGAGATCGACTCAGAAAACCGTCGATCTATCAGTTTTGGTCGATATCGACCTCTGCTGTCGATATCGATGTCTTCCTGCAAAGAGTTAGTTGTTTTGTTGGCAAAGAAAAGGCCGAAGAATTAAGGATGGGAAGGAAGCAATGATCAGAAATAAGCAAGGGTGTTGGGTTTTTCGATGACTCAACGAACGGCGGGCAAATTTTAATGTAAACTTAATAAAGGAAAAGTCTTCCAAAGCCAAGGATTACCGCGACGACAACCATGATAGAAGAAGTAAGAATCAACTAAAGATGTATGCTTTCATCATAAAGGAAAAGGCTTTCACCCAAACCGACAAATAGGAAAAGAGATTTTTCAATTACTTAACCTAATTTGTGTCTACCTTTGTCATAATTGAGTTTATAATCTTTCGAATAGAAACCCTAATTACTACCCAAGTTTTACAACATGAGTTCCTTAAATTCGCATTTAAAGATGAAGAACAAGGTAGAGGGAGATAAAAGATACATTCTTTAGCGACGTACTTACCTTACCATCATGGCTATCGTCGGGCTCACCCCGACCCTAGAAGAAAGGGGGACTACTCACTCATGTTGATTGTAGACATGTCTTGAATTGAAATAACTTGCATAAATGGAAAATTTCGAATCTTTACAATCTCAACGCCAACTATCGTAAGCGCTTGAAACTTTAAAGCTCAAAAACTCTAACTATCTATTGTCTATTGTCCTTGTCTTGTTCTTGCCTTGGATGATTGGATTCTAAGATTAGATGATCTAACAAATCAGCCCCTAGGGCTTTATTTATAGGCTACTAATCCTCGCTATCCGAGGATTGTAACTCCTATCTAAACTAATAACTCTATCCGAACAATTTAGGATATGTCTTTTATTTTTGATAAAAACTTAAAGGAAAAGATAATAAACAGCTGCTAATATCTAAAAGAACGAGATAACTCATGGCTTTGATGATAGACTTCACAATCCGAGTCTCAAAATCGGATTTATCTTCTGTCGAGGTAGGGTCGATATCGACACCAGAGGTCGATATCGATGCTTGTGTTTCTGCTCGACTTGTCCAGCTCCGGTCGATGTCTATGACGATGGTCGATATCGATGCATGTATGTCGATATCGAGGCTTCTGGTCTGGTCTGTGTAGCTTATCTCGACACTCAGAAGTCGTGTCGAAATCCAGGGTCGATATCGATGTTTCCAGTCGATATCGACCTCTTCTCAGCTTCACTTGGCTTGTTCGTTTTGACTCCGATTTCATCGAATTCCTGCATGGTTAGCTCAAAACTCGTGCAGACTCTATTTCTTATACTTTAGTTCATTCTTACACAAGTTCATATACTTTTGAAACTTTTCTTTGGAAATCGAATGAAATATGAAGTCAAAAGATGCAATAAACAAAGGTACAAATATGTACATCAATATGCTCAATCAAGTCGGCCTTGAGTCGATTATCCATACTCGTGTCTCGGAGTGTAGCCCTATTTTGTATCAATTGATGCATTTCAACTGGTAGATTTTAGATGATGGGTTCAGCTACAACACTCGAATTAATGAAGCCCGTTGGGGATAAATGCCATCCGCGCGGTAATATGTCATGTTGTAATGATTACCATTTACAAGAAAATTTTCCTTAGGAGATTGACCAAGCAACACATCATCAAATATCGGAGAACGATCAAGAACATTAATATCATTACACATACCTAGAGTTCTAAAAAATGCATGGTAAATCCATAAGTCATAGGATGCAACTACTTCTAGCAAAACGATCGGGTTTTTATCACCTCTTGCATATTGACCTTTCCATGCAGTGGAACAATTTTTCCATTCAACCGTCCAATTAGCCAAGCTCAACATCGCAAGCATCTACCAAGACTCCCTATCCAGTACATCCTCATCCTAGGTGTTTCCTACGAATTCATCCGTTCCCCCTATGTCCTTCAAATTTTGTCCGACCATTATTCCTTAAAGAGAAATCCTAAGTTACCTCAATATTCAAATCTTAATTCTGATACCTCTAAGCATTCCCACTACTAATCCACCTCTAAAGATCAGACTGCTATTGCTAGCCTCATCAACAACATCATACTATGTCCTCAATATTCAACACAAGGCTCATTTTCCTAAACAGCTTACACATCCGAAGACAACACAAGCACCTCACCTCGATAGAAATACTCAACCGACTACTTTCGACAATTGCTAACCTAGAGAACCTTCTAGCACTAACTCATAATCACTAATCACCAAGTTCCTTCTTACCCGTATCTATCCCAATAACCAACAACACATCCTACCTAACTAACTCATCAAGACCCAACTGATCCAAACCATAGCGTTTCATTTCCCAAAAAGATTAAGGCAAGCCACCTATTTATCACACTAATTTCCCATCCCGATCCTCACCAAACCTTAACCAAACGCGATTTTTCAGGTTGTTCTACTCTAGTTCCTCATCTCTTCATATTCCTGATTTGCCTCAATTTACATTTTCTCAAACCTCGTCATCTTATCGCTTCAAGCCTTTATTTACCAATCATGATTTCCACAAAATCCCTATGTCATCCTCACCCGAAACACCCAAGTATCGCAATTAGATTAAATCTTCCATAATTCTTCAACCTATATCATTCTTAATATCCTCTACCTGGATTAGTTCCCTCATTCATTACTCAAGATCTTCCTATTTTGAACCTCACTCAATCAGCTCTACGACCAACCTTAATGACATTCTCACTTAGCTACCACCACTTTTTCCTCGAAGGTTCATCTTCCATTCCCTAATACCTCAATAGTCAAGTCAAGTCCTACATACCAATTCGATTTCTTCCCTATGCTAAAGTCCTCTAATCACGCCTCTAGATGTCCTCCACTTTAACTTTACCAAACATCCCTAATATTACCTGAGCGAGACCCTAAGTCTACATTCCGTAACCAAATTCCCAAGATTTACGATCTCTCAAGCATCCTACACTCCTCAACCCTAACAATCCCCAAACTTATTGCTTCCCAAAGTCATTCCTAATCATAACACCTACAACCTAATCCCAAATTCTATAATTCGTCAAGCATTCCTTTAGCCGACCATCCTTAACGATATCCACAATTCAATCCTACGCCCAAGTTTTTTCTACTCACAGTACAGATAACCTAAGTCCCAAGGTCTACGATTCGTCAAGCAACCCCCCAAATCTCATTGTCATCCCAAGCTAGTTGCTCAACAACAATGTTACCACTCCTAACCTATGTAACACCCCCTTTTTAAATCCAAAGTGATGCTATAGCACCAGTAAATATGCAGACTTTAATGTCTTTGTATTCACCATAGGCTTATAGGGACATGCAACCATGCTCCCATAAACAAGATGATAATTTAAGCAAATAAGAAAATTAATAAGATAAGCGGAAGTTTTAATTAAAATCTCATAATTGAAAATAATCTATCAAAGATAGTTCATAAACAATTGTGACTTCAAAATAACTCATAAGAACCCAACTTAGAAATACGAAAATAACAACCATTTTAAAACGCAACAACAAATTTTATTACTGAGAGTCTGACTCCGTATCCCGCTCCAGCTCCTATGCTCTTACTAGACATGTGGAATATGGTATGGTATTTCGTGATTACGAAGGACACCAGCTATCCAATAAATAGGATGGTTAATACAATTAAGACTAGCAAATGATAGGGAAAATGTTCCGACTTTAACCATACAGTGACCATAAAACGGTATGTCATAGGTTAAGGGAAAGACACGAGTATTTAAAGTGGAAACTGAATAAGAAGTAAAGATTTGTAACATGACTCGGATGATCATAATGATCGATCATATGATAAGAAAAGGAATTATACCTCGAATATGACTGAAGTATGATATAACTGAATTGATCATCTATTAATAATCTCGATAATAACAGTAATGTAAATATGTATATAAAACAATATAAAACATAGTGACACGGGTCCAGACTCAACTAAGACTGCGACCTGAGACTTTAAAGTCTAATCGTACGTAGGGACACAGGTCCAGACTCAACTAGGACTACGACCTGAGACTGTTTGAAGTCTAGCTATTCCATGGAACCTTTTAGACTGGGCTTTACACTATTCCCAACCTACGAGCTAGCCTTCGCAACTGACTTTAAGTCAATCCGCACCACGTGAGATGCATATTTTAATTATAACATCTTTAACATTTAACCATAGGTGATCATAATAACGACATTAAACCAACAAGGACAAACACGGATATTTCAAAGAGTCCTAATATCGCATGCTATTAATTTGCATGAAAGAAACAAGCAGAAATTCATGCAATTGGAAAGATTGATATATGCAATTTTTCATTTATCTCAAGTTATATATATACAACATATTTAATATACACAATTATATACTTATATTTGTAATTGCCCATTTAATTTATACTCATGCCAATTTATGAATAAGGAGATAAATTACTTCAAGCAGACGGATATGCAATTTATCAAAACTGGCAAGGAAATTGGCCACAGGGCCGCATTCGACACAGAAGCGTGAAAAAGGCACGCCAAAAGAAAATCATGAAACATGCAAAGGGCATTGAACGAAATCACTTGCCTTAACCTGGCAGGTTGAGTTACTTTGTGATTTATGAAGCGAAAGTGAATTACTTTGTGAATTTGGATAGTAATTAGGATTTGTTTGTGCAAGTTAACTAAACCCTAATTATGAAAAGGATAGAAACAAATAGGTTTTATGCGAAAGCCTCTATGATTCTATTTGTTGGTTGCGAAAGCTATCGTATGATGATAAAAACATGCACTTTTCTATGATTATTATCTGTTGCATGCATGGTTGTTGTCGTGGTGAATCCCTACCTTAGAAACTTTAGTTTTATAAGTGTACAACCCTAAAAATCCTAGCTTTTATTGTTTTATGATGATTGTTCCTCTTTGCCATCTTTTAATTCTTTCGACCTCCCTTTGTCGAACAATCTGCTGCTTTTCATATTTTCTGTTACTACTGTTGACATCGACTAACTCAGTCGATATCGACCACTCTGCTGCTGTGATTTGAAGGTTGATGGTTTTCTGTGTTGTCCCCACTGGTGCTCACTCGACATTGATTGCCTCTAGTCGACGTTGATTTGTTGTTTTTGTCACTTCAGGTTTGGTGAAGGAAATCGACTGCCCATGTCAACATCAACCACTTATGTCGATATCAAGGCTTCTGGTCGACACTGGAGAGAACGTTTCAAGACTATTTAGGACCCGCTGACTCGCTTCCTCGTGGATTGATCCTGATTCCCTACTACTACAGTGGGAGGGAGTGTTTTATTTTATTTGCTTGGATCGGGATTGGTTTGCTATTAAATATTTGCTTATTCAAGTCTTTCCCTCCTGTAACAAAATTTTCGCATCGTTTCCGGGGAAGCTACCGATCTTTAGACGAACAGGAACACTTCCTTCGTCCATAGGAAAGAGCAAAAAGGATCATGGCCAACGGAGAGACTATGCAACAAGAGCTCAAAAGGCTTCGCAAGCATGATGAGGAGTTTAACACAAGGGACACCGAACGCGTTCGGTCCCAACAAAGATTAGAGGCAAGGATCGACTTTGAGACCCTAGCCTAAAAAGAAGTCAAGGAGCTACAGATCCCACAAAATGCTAAAGAGTACTTGCACCCTACACCGGTGGTGCCTAAATCTCCTATAATCCTCCCTCCCGTATCCTTTGAAATAAAAACCAATTTTATTGCAGAGATTAGGAGACACGCTTTTGAGGGAAAGGCCTCTGAATGTCCTATTGGGGCACATAGCCACCTATATTGATTTATGTGACACGATTGCTGACGGTGTCAATCTTGAATATGGTGCATTTAAAGCTTTCAGGTGGTCACTCGTGGAAAAGGCTCTGTAATGATTGGAAAGCTTGGCCCCATGATTCATCCACACGTGGGGGAGAACTCAAGGACTTATTTCTCAATAAGTTCTTTCCACTTTCCAAGATGGTGCAAATAAGATAAAAGATAATGACTTTTAAGCAGAGGCCTGGGGAAACACTTGCACAAGTCTGGGAGTGCTACGAGGACTTGCTTAGATCTTGCTCTACCCATGGGCAACCGCGATATGTCATCCAAGAGATCATATATAATGCCCTGGACGTGCCTACAAGAGAGCGTATCAACATCTACACCACCTATAGGTATCACAAGCTTACAACACAAGCTTGGGAGACCATAGAAATGACCGTGGAGTTTCACAATAACTATGGGAGTCTATGGCCTCCGACGTGAGACCAACACCATCCATACCACTATATGATCCATCAAAAGAGGTAGATTCAGAGGTGAAGGACCAATTCATGAAAGATCAGGTGAGGCGGTTACAAAAGCAAGTGTGGTTCTTAACACACAACCAGGCTTGCTTAGAGTGTGGGTCTCAGAAACAAATCATGACTACTTGCCCTTACACGGAGCAAGTGTAATTGGCGGAGACCCACGAAAAAGCAAGGTTTGTGGGGGGGGGGGGGGGGGGGGCGCTAACCGTGGGGGATGTCAAGGAAACTAGGGCTATCATCAACCCCATCAACACCAAAGGGACCCTCCACCATATAGAATGCCTGGCCACCTGGAGAGAGAAAGGAAGGATCATTTGCCACTCATCCTCGATGAGATGCGAAATAACCAAGTAGAGAAAAAACAATGCCATCCACACCCAACTACATGACATCAAATCAAGACTTGGTGAGATAGATGTTTGGAGGAAAAGCGTGGAGAATCAATTGGTTCAATTGACGGCCAATATCCCACGACAAGTCTGATCGCTCCTAGGCCAAGCAGAAACCAATCCAAAGGGCCAATTGTCCGGTCACATCGCGGCCATCCACCTAAGGAGTGGGAAAGAAGTGCAAAATTGCGAGCCAGAGCGAGAAAACGAGGTTACTGGAGGAGCAGTCAACATCGACCGCACAGTCAATATCGACTAGACTGCCGACATCGACCGGCCCCTCGTCGATGTCGACCCCATCTAGCAACCTACCTACAAGTCGACTACAACAGTCGATGTTGACCCCCCCCCCCCCCCGGTCGATGTCGATCACTCTCCCTCGACTCCACATGTTGTTTCCACTCTGAAGATGAAGAAAACACTCCCTTATCCCTACAGAGCTTTAAGGGACCCAACGAACAAAAAGTTTCAGCGCTTTGTGAAGATACTTCAAGGCCACGTTGCCATATCTTTCAAGGAGGCTTTTCATGAAATGCCATCTTATGTAAGGTTCTGAAAGGACATCTTGAGCAAGAAGTGATCAATTGCTGAGATCGCAGAGGAGTGCTGCAAGATGGACTTCCCGAAGAAGAGAAGCGACCCAGGGAAGTTTGCCATCATGATTGGGCTGAGCCAACATCGCTACAAAGCTCTTTGCGATCTAGGGGCTAGTGTGAGCCTTATGCCTTTGTCCATTTTTTCAAAGATGAATATTGGAGCTTTGGAGCCAGTAGACATAAAGCTTTATATGTCCAATAACAACTTGAGCCCCACTTCGTCCAGGACATGCGGAGCTGTTCGAACCATATATGCTCCCGACGTGCAGCGATTGATCTTCAAGCATTGTCGGGCTGCCATTTGGTCACCTCGAATCTAAACGAGGCTTCCCTCGTGAGAAAATTAGATCATTCAGTGTAGGATCGAGTGCACCGCGCCCATGCTATGCATCTATGGATGCCCGACTATCACATTGTATGAAGACGGTACACCAACAATGAAGAATGTTGTCCTCACCACCTTCCTCCCTAAGCTTACGGCTTTCCTCAGCACTCGTTTGGGCCAGATGGAAAATGCCCCCAAGCCGACTAGCTGAGTTGCAACTGGCACCAAGTCCTGTTTTGACTTCCCCAATTTCTTAAAAGTCTCATAAAACATGATGTCAACCGAACTTCCGGAATCCACCAACGCCCGTCGAACCTCGAAGTCACTGATTGAGAGGGTCAGAATCAACGTGTCATTATGTGGGAGTTGAATCCCTATGAGATCGTCGTCAGTAAAGCTCATACCAAAACTCGGCAGCCCTTTCTGTCGCTTTAAGTCCCTTCTTTCGGATTTGAGTATTTCGAGAGCATGACAACTTCTTCTATACATGTGACAATCTTTGACCCCTCTCCTCGACTTCACATCAACCATATATATCACTCTCTTTCGTCCCGCCCATTTTTCCCTACACCTCTACCTTCAGCGTCAGCATTATCTTTCCCCTGCTCTACTGTCGATTTTTCTTCAACAAAATCCTATAGCAAACCCTTCTCAACTAAGTACTCGAAGTAGTGTTCCAGTGTCCTAAATTCCTCCATCATATGTCCTTTCTCGCGATTAAAGGAGCAAAACTTGCTCATATCGCACTCAGTAGGGTCTCACTTCATTCTGCATGGCTACCTAATTAAAGAACAGTTTGTCTTTGATTTGTGCAAGGATTCGGTAAATCAGGACCTTAAAAACGATGTTCATCGCGATGTTGGATGCCCTCGGAGGCATCCCCTTATCACGGAACAAACCCCTCTCAGGATAACCCCTGTCTTTGCCTGAGTCTGACCCATGATACTTTCGACTAGGGTACACAGGTCGGCTGTCTAGCACACCCTTCTTATCCTCTTCCATCTTGGAATATTGTCTAACACACTCCTGACGTTCAACAATCCTCCTAGGCGTCCTCAGTGTTAAGCTTTCTCTCAATCGAAAATCCCTCGAGAGAGCTAATCTGAACGCAACCACCGCGATACCTTCATCACAATAGTGCACGTCCAAATGGCACTCGAACAACCACGATGAGAATTGCCTCAATGATTCGCCTTTGTTCTGTCAAAGAGCGAACAACGTGTCGATTGAAACCGGGTCCCGACTGTTAGCTATGTACCTAGCGACAAAGCTCTGAGCCAATTGATTCCAAGATGCGATCGAGTTGGACGGAAGTGCATGAAACCATTTCGAGGTCGTCTTCCTTAGACTAGGAGGAAACATTCTCGTGGACGCTGGTCCCTTATGTGTCTCATGATCGGGGTTGACGTCATTTGGAATAGCTTCGCCTCGGCTTGCTCTTGAACCGAAACCAAAGACTCTCCCTGGTTAGCGAACAACTTTAGCAGCCTCTCCTCGGCAAGGTTAACTTGTTCTAATCATCTGTGGTGCTCGCGAGATCCCTCCCTAGGCTCCTTCCGACGATCCTAATTTCTTCTCATTTCGTGGTGTTGAGGTTCTCCTTCAACCACATCATCATTCTACTCATCTCGACGGTGCTACGAGTATTCCGAGGGATCTGTCCACCTCTCCTCGTCAAGGGCAGCCTCGCGACCATGATGCCGATCATAAAAGACTTCGCTATTCCGTCACTATATCGGTTCATTCGCTCCCCTGGTCTTATAGGAGCCCCATCAATGACACTGACCAGTCGATGACAACTCCCTCCATTTCCCTCCTTTGGACGCTTGCCAAAGGCCTTCTCAAGACGCGCCTTTTGCCGACGTAAGGCCAGAATCTCCTCTTGTGAAGCCTCCAATTGACGCTTCTTCTCAGCCAATTCCTTCTCAAGTTCTGCCTCTCGCCCCAACTCATCACTGACCTTGTCAGCCGGGTTCAAAGCATTGACCATTCTTTCGATTTCCCACAGACGACGCCAAATATGATACCGATTTTCTTAAGTATCAGATTTTTCTCTCTTTCTGTTATTACCCTTTCCCTACATTTCATCTAATTTCTTTTTTTCCCTTCATTATTCCCTGGATTCATGCCTCAATAAGACCCCATTTACTGCTCCTAAGAATGTTGCATCTGGCATTTTCTCTTAACGACTAATTTAAGAATATACTTCTCCATAATCGTTGCATATGAATATGAGCATTTACTATTTGCCTTGATTGCTGTAATCATGTAATATTAGGCATATCAATGAGTAGATATAAATTTTTTTATAATGACATGGAATTATGATTTATTTTGAAATTGGTTAAAGTAACCATGGCCAAATATAGTAAGTAGTGTGCATAATCAGTGAGAATGTGCATTAGTTTATAGATAGTTTTAAGAATTTTAGCGGATCAAAATTGACATATGAGGGGACCTAAAATAATAATTAATGATGGGTTAAAAGATAATATTTCATAAAATATTCAATTTTAATAGGCTATTTTCCTTAGCCAATTTGGCTGAACGGAAAAAGATGCCCTATATGCAAGCATGTTCTTTTCAAATTAAACATGCAAGCATGTTGTTTGAGATACGTGTGTATTGGAGGTAGCTCCGTAGCTAGTATAACGTAGTATTACACAATGATTAATGAATGAAACTAATAAAAGAAAGATACATATGTCGAAACCAAGAAATTAAAGAAGATAGAAACCCTTAAGAGTTGAGACACACTAGCTTTAGCCTTCGATACGATCAATGGCCAGCTCCCTTGTCGCTAGGCCCGGATGCCAGTCTTTCGAGCCAATATGCCAATGTAAGCTTGGTCTTGTCATACCCAAAAGAATACATGGAGACGGGGTCGCTAGCCCCGCTTCTATCATCTTCAGGTAACGGCCGTGCCATGGCAATGGCAGCGAATGCCACCAAAACTCCCGCAACAATCAGCACACGAGTTGTTTGTGTGAGTTTCATCTTGTTTGGTTTCCTTTTCCTTAGCCTTTTGTTTTGTTTGCGACACGATCTTATGAGAGAAGAGTTAGCTGAAAGTATTGTGTGATTTTGATGAATAAAGTTCTGACACATTCCTTTGTATTTATATGCAGATCGAAAAGTAGAGAAGGTAATTAAGCAAACAATTCAACACAGGAGATCCTCAACTGGGACTAGAGAAGATCACATCATCTTTGAATATTGAAAAGGCATTGGTTTTATGAATTGACCAAAGGATTTTGAAGTTCTAATATTTATACTAGTAATTGCTCGCAATACTCCCTCCATTATTTTTTATTTCACATTTTACTATTTAGATATATTTTTTAAGATATTAAAAATTATATAAAATATTTATTTATTTTTAATAATTTTATACTTATCAGTAATAAGTATAATTTTGTTTTTTAAAAAAAAACGTGTAAATTTAAAAATGACAAATGTTAAGGAAGGGAGGAAGTATATAGTTTCTTATTTTTACATTTTTTGAATTAATTTCCTGGAATTTGGCTGTTTTATCAAGAAACCAGGGTTATTCTCAAATGGGCTTTAAAGGGTTTTGAGTTGTACGTGTGTATTGAATCTCATCTACACACCTAACTTAATTGTGGGTCAGACCATGGATTTTGACCAATTGACTTGTGACTTTTTATTGCTTTTTAATTTGACATGACAAGCGAAAGTTAATCCAAGCCACTTAGATTGGGGAAAAATTCAACGCAAGAATTTTATGCTACTGATTGAATATTATGGGTGTTACTGCTTACATCGCAATTTTATTAAACATGTACATAGTTACATCATTAATTCTATTTTTAAAAATAATAAATTTTATATCTCTTCAGTTACATATGTAATTCAAAACTAAGCATGTGTTTGGTACCAGCGTGAGAGAGATGGGAGGAGCTGAAAAAAAAAAACATCTCCTTGGAACGGTGTTTTGCAGTAGCTGGAGGGAGAAGCCAAGTGGGAGATGAAGGAGATGGGAGGAGATGAATTTCAGGTAAAAAAAGATCTACCCATGGGAAGATCTTTGGAGATGGGAGGAGATTACCCATATATGATGCCCACTTTTGCCCTTTTTGTGCGAGGCCATTTTCAGATCTGCAGAGCACCACAAGCCGACCGAAGAGCTCCACCCACCATCGAAGGTAAGCTTTCCCCTCCTCTCCTCTCCGATTCTGTCAAATCCTCTCCTCTCCTCTCATCGACGTTCACTGTGGACGGAAGTTGAGGGACGTCGGCCGTCAATGGCGGCTGAAGGGGAAACGGCGTCGTTCTAGGGTTCCCGAAATGGGCACCTTCATCCCCGCGAACGGGAATCGACAATTGCTAAGCTTCATTCCTTCATTGCTAAGCATCGAATCGACATTCCTAAGCTTCTATCCTCCATTATATAAAAAAAACCCATTTTCCCCTTTCGACATTTGTGGATTTCCCCCTTTCGACAAAAACCCCCATTTCCCTTTTCAGTTTATGTGGTGATGAAATCGTCGCTTTAAGATCTGTATACCTTCATTGAATGTGTCGCTGATGTTATGAATCCATGTTGTTCAGTATCATGTTGACCCATTTCCATTACCATGTTTAACTTGAATGCGTCTGTGGTAATTGAAGATCTGCTTCTTGAGAATTGGCTTGTCTTTACTCACGAAGATTTGTTGGATCTGTCATCTCCCTCCAGCTTGTCCTTATTATACCCATTTCCATTACCAGGGGGGCAACTGTTGGTCATGTTTGACATATTTGATCATAAATGGATGTATATACAGGTAGTTAGCTATTTCAGATCATCAGTGGATGTATATATATATTTATATATAGCTAGTTAAATGAACATATGATGGATGTTGTTCGCTAAGGGGTGGTAGTAGGAGATTCAAATAAACTAAATATAATAATGCACAACTAGGCTAACTCCCTGTCCCAAACAAATAATACAAGAATCCCCTCCTTTGTAGTAGTAGGGTAATTCAGGATCGAATCCACGAGGAGGTATGTCAGCGCTTCCCTTGTTGTACTCACGATCAAAAGCTTTCGACCTCATAAGACACTCGATATCGAGTAATCTGGTCGATATCGACCCCAATCTGGTCGATTTCCTAGCGCAGTTCCTGCAGAAGACAAAAGCAGCAAAGTCGACGTCGAGCAGAGACCTCGATATAGACGTTAGACCTCGATATCGACCCTTACAGTCGATTTCGACGCTTGTCACAGAAACTGTTTTCGTAACCAATTTGTCGGAAAAGAGTCCGAAGAAAATAGAATGGGAAAGGAGGATGATCAGAAACAAAACTAAGACTTTTATGTTGATTTCAATTAACTAAAAATCTTCCAAAGTCGGGGTTTCATGCCACAACGATAACAATGCAAGTTTTATGCTAAAGTTATGAAATTTAATGTCTTTCCGTCAAATAACTTTCGTTATCAACACTTAGGTGATTAGAGTCTCTCACATAATTCCTAAGAGTTACTATCCAATTCATGAGCAATTCAAGTTCACAATATGAGTGGCTTTTGCTTCAATAATGCAAATAATGAATCTCCCTAACTTTCGCAAAGGATCATGCATGGGGTAGAAAATGGAATTGCATAAAAGACATACCTTTGATGCACTTACCTCACATTGCTATCGTCGGGCTCACCCCGACCCTAGAAGTGGGTTGACTACTCACTCCTCATCATGCACATCATCATCGTTATTGTTGAAAGAAAGCTACTTTGAATTAAAACTTCGAAAGAAAGTACAACCGAACAAGCCACTCCGCTTTCGCTTTACAAAACTTCACTCGGCCTCCTCTCTCTCTCTCTCTCTCTCTCTCTCTCTAACTCGTTACTATTGTAATTGGAACTGAATTGAATATCAAATTGAATACCTAAACTCAGCCCTATTGGCCTCTATTTATAGATGTCGATAAAGACTCGAAACTTAATCTTTATTCTCTAAGATAAAACTTAAATAAAGGTAAAAAAACTAAAACTGTATGGTAACTCAGCCACCTCATGATAGATCTGGTATGGATGATAAGAAATCTTGACTTTTGGATATACGTACAAGCTTCGGATAGAATTCTATCAAAATCTGAGTCGGATTCTGTTCGCTATGGGGGTGGTAAGTATAGGAGATTCAAATATTTAAAACAAAACAAAGCACAACTAGACTATCTCCCTGTCCCAAACAAATAATACAAGAATCCCCTCCCTTTTAGTAGTAGGGTAATTCAGGATCGAATCCACGAGGAGGTATGTCAGCGCTTCCCTTGTTGTACTCACGACCAAAGCTTTCGACCTTAGCAGACACTCGATATCGAGTATACTGGTCGATATCGACCTCAGTTCTGGTCGATTTCCTAGCGCAGTTCCTACAGAAGACAAAACAACAAGTCGACGTCGAGCAAAAACCTCGATATTGATGTTAGACGTCGATATCGACCCATATGGTCGATTTCGATGCTTGTCACAGAAACTGTTTTCGTAACAATTTGTCGGAAAAGAGTCCGAAGAAAATAGAATGGAGAAGGAAGATGAACAGAAATAAAACTAACATTTTTATGAAGAATTCAATTAATTAAAAGGCTTCCAAAGTCGGGGTTTTATGCCACAACGATAATAATGCAAGTTTCATGCTAAAGTTATGAAATTTAATGTCTTTCCGTCAAATAACTTTCGTTATCAACACTTAGGTGGTTAGAGGCTCTCGCATATTTCCTAAGAGTTACTATCCAATTCATGAGCAATTCAAGTTCACAGTATAAGTGGCTTTCGGTTCAATAATGCAAGTAATGAATCTCCCTAACTTTCGCAAAGGATCATGCATGGAGTAGAAGACGAAATCGCATAGAAGTCATACCTTTGATGCACTTACCTCACATTGCTATCGTCGGGCTCACCCCGACCCTAGAAGTGAGTTGACCACTCGCTCCTCATCACGCACATCATCATCATTATTGTTGAAAGAAAGCTACTTTGAATTAAAACTTGGAAAGAAAGTACAATTGAACAAGCCACTCCACTCTCGCTTTACAACTCCACTCGGCCTCCTCTCTCTCTCTACTCGTCTCTACTCTCTATTGAATTTGAATTGTGTGTTAAAATTCGCATACCTAAACTCAGCCCTATTGGCCTCCATTTATAGATGTCGATAAGGACTCGAAACCTTATCTTTATTCTCTAAGATAAAACTAAAACAAAGTAAAAAACTAAAACTCTATGGTAACTCAGCCTCCTCATGATAGAACTAATGTGGAAGATAAGAAATCTCGACTTTTGGATAGACGTGCAAGCTTTGGATAGAATTCTATCAAAAATCTGAGTCGGATTCCTCTGCTGGCATGGTCGAGATCGACCATTAGACATCGATATCGACCCCTTCAAAAATTCATTTCGAGCTTCTCCTTCTCCTACTCGAACTAGCACTTGACTTCTATCAATTTGGTCGATCTGGCAGCATCGATATCGACCCTCAGACGTCGATATCGACCTCTTCTATGTCGACATGCTCTGTTTCATTTCCTGTTCGATTCCTATGTCTCTGATGTACTCGATGTCGAGGTCCCTAGTCGATTTCGACCTCTTTAGAAGACTTCGAGTTCTTTTTCCGCTCTTCCGAATTCATCCATTTTTATCCTGTTTTCTGCAAAATCACATGGAAACTCGTGCAAACCCATATATTTGATATTTAATCGTAAACTACACTAATCCCATGTTTTCCCATTAATATGCATGCAAAAGACGATAAAATGGATCCATATGTGCATATAAAATATGGCAATTTGCGCGCACATCAAACACCCCATACTTAAGCTTGCTTGTCCCCAAGCAATACCTTTGATGATAATTCAGGGGAAGAAAAACTCTCAACATCATAGATTCATTTTTCATATGTCCCTACAATCAATTGCCATCCTTGATAAGGTACTTATGTCAACCAAGTCCATGCCTGTGCATAAAAGCAATTTCATACTCATAAAGGAGGTAATATGCAAAAATAATTTTAGCGACATAGCATTAATAATCAAGAGGACTTTTGCAAGCTTGTGAGAAGTATTTTGGTAAAAGGCTAAAGGTGGGCTAATATTTGGCCATGTGGTGTTAAATCCGGGGAAACATACTTTTTTTTTCCAAAACATTCCACATTCCTTCTTCATAATGTCTCACCTTTCACTCATCGCTCAATGCTTTTTTTTCAATATATGCTTTTACCTCTCTAACCTTAGCACTGCCTTCTCGCGAGTCGCAAACATGGGTGTCATGAATGGCCCCGGATACTTAGTACTTCGGACTCCTCACCTTGTGTCCCATCCTGCGGAACTATTATCTCAACGCAAGCAGGGTCGACCCACCTTTATCTCCTGAGGTGATCGGATTTTTTCTCGCTCATTTAATTTTCCATATTTCATAATTCTTCCATTCTTGCCAATAACTTCATATATAATGCACAACTCCATATATCTCCAAAGATGACATCCATTCTCAAACTTGTCCCCGGATAGGGTATAAGGTATAAAATGAGCAATATGTATATATGTGGAGCAATAATCATCATGATAAGGCTCATATATGGCTTTGTGGCTTTTGCAATCATGCATCGGTAAGGCTAGGATATGAAATTGAGCACATGTATGGAATTTTCATAAAAAGTCCTCCATCATCTTATCATGCATGTGTCAAAAGCAACTTCAAATTTTCATCTCCTTTACGTTTTTCTTCTTTTTTTGCACTTTATTGGGACTTCCCTTAACTAGGCAATCTCATGTTATATCTCTAATGAATCTAATTCTGCATCATAGAGCTCTTTTTTATACTTCCATGACTCTTTCTTCTTTTCAAAATTTTTGATGGGGTCATATTTCTCTTTTTTTATGCATTAAAATAAATATGCAACTCTAATCTAAGTATGAATATGCATGTAAGCCTTTCCCCCACCCCATACTTAAAATTTACAGTGTCCTCACTGTATTAGAACTAGGGTTAAGAAGAAAACTTACAAAACCGTCAGAAATTTCAGGAGTCAAGGAAGACAACAGGCAGGGTCGATATCGACGTCTCTCTTGATTTCTGCTCAGGCTTCAGGGTGATTTGGCCTCGATCACAAACCTTATCTATGTCGACCTTGTACATCGATTTCGATGCCTTCTCAGTGTGCTTTTCTCTTTCCTGCAATTTGAAAACTAAACACAAAACCAAATATGCAAAACAATAAAGTGTCTAAAACCAAAACAAAAGTTGTCTAAAACCAAAACTAAGTCTTTGTTACAAGCTCTAGATTTTTAAGTCGCTAGGCCGACTTCCTCTTTTGCGCTTCTCAAGGCGGCATCTGCAGAGCCCTGTTGTTGCAGGAGGCTTGATATGTCAAGTAATTACAAATATTAAAGATGTAATAAATGTAAACCAACTCCTGGCCTAAGCAAATAATTACAAGACTTCCTCCCGTTGTAGTGGAAGGGTAGTCAGGATCGATCCACGAGGAGGCGTGTCAGCGGGATCCTAGTAGCTTTGGAAATCTCACGTCTGTGTCGACCAGAAGCCTCGATTTCGACCTTGGGCCTCGATGTCGACCTCAGCTGTCGATGTTCTCTGCAACAGAAGACTGCAGAAACAAAAACAAGTGGTCGATATCGACTGGAGAGGGTCGATATCGTTGTCAGTTTACGAAATCGACTGGCTCAGAAGACTGCCAGTCGATACAGAAGGGTCGATTTCGACACAAGGAGTCGATATCGATGCTCAGCAAACTCCGCAGCGATGTTCGTCGTCGACTCAGAAAACTGTCGACGAATTCAGTGGTGAATATCGACGTCTGGGGTCGATATCGATGTCTCCCTGCAGTGGGTTAGTTCTTCGTCGGCAAAGAAAGGCCGAAGAATTGAGAATGGAGAGAGAAGCAATGAGCAGAAATAAAACAGGGGTTTTGTGTGTATTAAACTTATGTAAAAAGCAACTCCTAGGATTAGGGTTTACCACAACGTTAACCAATGCATGCGATGAGATAAATAAGACGGACAATTACGCTATTTCACCCGAGGGACAAGCTTTCGCTGTACACCAACTCTTAGGATTACTCTTGCAAATAAACCTAATTGTCTCTACCAATTTTATGTTTATAACTCAAGTTGTTAGCATGAATCCCTTTTCTTTCGATTAGGACTAAACATAGAATTGTAGGAGGAGAGATAGACACAACGATATCAACATCAAATACTTACCTCAAGCGCGCATGGCTAACGTCGGGCTCACCCCGACCCTAAGAGCTTTGGGGAACTACTCGCTTCTCATCATGGAACTCATCATTGATTGAAAGGAAGAAACTTGCATTAAAATAAACTTCGAAGCTTTACAACTCAACGTCAACTTTCGCAAACGTCAAACCCTAAAACTTCTCTCTAACTCTAACTCTATTGTCTTGCTTGCTTGTTGAAAGATGATTGGATTATTGAATGATCTAACAAATCATCCCCTAGGGCTTTATTTATAGGCTACTAATCCTCGCTATCCAAGGATTGTAACTCCTATCTAAACTATGAACTCTATCCAAACAATTAGGATAGGTCTTTTATTTTTGATAAACTTAAATAACTTTAGAGGTAAAAGATAAATAAAACATCAGCTGCCATCTATCTCGAAAGTATGAGATAATCCCGTGCCTCCTTGAAGATATAGTTCCAATCCGCATTCGAAATCGAGTCTATCTTCTGTCGAGATAAGGGGTCGATATCGACACCAGAGGTCGATATCGAGGTCTCTGTTCCTGCTCGACTTGTTCAGCTCCAGTCGATGTCTATGTTGAGGTCGATATGGGGGTCGATATCGACACTGGGGGTCGATATCTGGGTCTAAGGTCGATATCTACCTCTTCTCAGCTTCACTTGATGTCTATGTTGAGGTCGATATCTATGTTGAAGGTCGATATCTACACTAGAGGTCGATATCTATGTCAGGGGTCGATATCTACCTCTGCTCAGCTTCACTTGGCTTCTTTGTTTTGACTCCGATTTCGCTCGAATTCCTGCATAGTTAGCTCAAAACTTGTGCAGACCCTATTTCTTGCATTTTATCCCATTCTTACACAAGTTTATATTCTTTTGAACCTTTTCTTTGGAAATCGAATGAAATATGAAGTCAAATAATGCAATAAAAGGAGATATAAATATGTACATCAAGCCCATGTGGCTTGGGCCTCAAATATTACTCCTTTCTTGTCCTGCAGCTGCATTCCGCCGGGATTGATTTGATTCACCGTGAATGGTCCTAAGTTCTTATCCTTGAATCTTGTAGGGAACCAATGGTCCTTAGACTTGGCAACATAGACCTTGTCTCCTATCTTATATTGGCTTGAATCATCATCTGATACCCTACATAAGCGCACATGCCAAGGCACACCTCTTCCAAATAATGATAAGTCCTTAATTGTAATGGAACAAGAGGAATTCGTACCTTGACTTACCTTCTTCTCAGTCTGTGGCTCAGGTCGATGTTGATGTTCAGAGGTCGGTAGCGCCCAAGTCAACTAAAGCATTAAATTTGAATTGACCTAGACCTATAGCAATAGAAAACTTGCCTGGGTCCGCACGCTTTTGTGGTAGCTCCAACCTGTTGCATTCCTCTGCGATCTCCGAGAGCGACCGCTTCTTACCTAAGATGTCTTTAAGGAACCTTACATAAGATGGCATCTCGTGAAGTGCCTCTGTGAATGGTATAGAGACATTAAGTCCTTGGAGCATCTTCACGAACCGTTGGAACTTCTTTTCCGCTGGGTCCTTAATTACCTTTCTAGATGGGTATGGCAACACCTTCTTCCTTCCCGCGGCTGCAGTAAGGTCGATATCGACATCAGTAGGGTCGATATTGACTGGAGGAGTCGATTTCTGTGGTGACACAGAATTAGGGTCGACATCGACAGGAGGGTCGAAATCGATGTCACCTTGGTCGATATCGACAGGAGGGGTCGATATCGACGTCTGTTCTGGCTCCTTCTCCTCCGCTTTTTGCTCGTGCGTTTGTAATTGATGCCCACTCCTTAGGTTTACTGCTGCTATATATCCAGTAGTTTTTCCCTTTTTGTTGGGCACAGTGGATCCAGGGAGTGATCCTGACGCCTTGGGCATTGCTTCCGCCAATTGACTCATTTGAGTCTCCATGTTGCGCTTCCAAACGTCGATCTCCCCAAGTCTAGAATTGATGCCCTGGAGCTGAGTGTGGACGGAGTTATTGGCTTGTTTGAACTCAGCGTGGTTCCTCCGCATCTCATCAAGAATGATTTACAGGTCATCTTTCTTAGTCTCCCGCTCAGGGTGCCCTGGTGCCCTATATGTTGGGGGATCCCTTTGATAGAACCTTTGATCACCCCAATTTTGTTGATTGCCCCCTCCATAGGGGCCGCTCATCCATTTGACCTCCTCATGTTGTTCCGCCATGGATACTTGCTCAGTATGTGAACAGGCACTGGTGTTATGCCTTATTGAGCCACACTCCTGACAAGGTTGATTGTTGCTCAGGAACCTTACTTGCTTTAGAAGGCGGCGTGTTTGATCGTTATGGAATTGTTGCCACACCTCAGGATCTATCTCCCTTGGAGGCTCATATAGTGGCATAGATAGGGCAAGCCTTGCATCATAGGTCGCAACAGCCCCATAGGTGTTGTCAAACTTCATATATAATGCACAACTCCATATAACTCCAAAGATGACATCCATTCTTAAACTTGTCATCGGATAGGGTATAAGGTATAAAATGGGCAATATGTATATATGTGGAGCAATAATGATCATGATAAGGCTCATATATGGCTTTGTGACTTTTGCAAATATGCATAGGTAAGGCTAGGATATGAACTTGTATATGTAAGCGCATGTATGGAAATTTCATAAAAAGTCCTCCATCATCTTATCTTGCACATATCAAAAGCAACTTCAAATTTTCATCTCCTTTATTTTTCTTCTTTTTGCACTTCATTGGGACTTCCTTTAACTAGGCAATCTCATGTTATATCTCTAATAAATCTAATTTTGCATATATCATAGAGCTCTTTTTTATACTTCCATGACTCTTCTTTTTTCAAATTTTTGATGGGGTAAATATTTTTTTTCTTTTTTTCGAAATAAAAACTAAATATGCATTAAAATAAATCTAAACTAAGTATGAATATGCAAGTAAGCCTTTCCCCCACCCCATACCTAAAATTTACAGTGTCCTCACTGTATTAGAACTAGGGTTGAGAAGAAAATTTACTAAACCGTTACAAAATTCAGGAGTCAAAGAAGACAGCAGGGATGGTCGATATCGACCCTTAACATCGATATCGATGTTTCACCTCCATTTCTAGCTCAGGCTTCAGGGTGATCCGGCCTCGATCACAAACCCTAGCTAGGTCGACCTTAAGGTCGATGTCGATGTTGGACATCGATTTCGATGCCTTCTCAGTGTGCTTTTTTCTCCCCTGCAACTTGTTAATAAATATAAAACCAAATATGCAAAACAATAAAATGTCTCAAAACAAAGTAAAGTGTCTAAAATCAAAACTAAGTCTTTGTTACAAGCTCTAGATTTTTTTAAGTCGCTAGGCCGACTTCTTCGTTTGCGCTTCACAAGGCGGCATCTGCAGAGCCCATGTGGCTTGGGCCTCGAATATGACTCCTTTCTTGTCACGCAGCTGCATTCCGCCAGGATTGATCTGATTTACCGTGAATGGTCCCAGGTTCTTATCCTTGAATCTTGTAGGGAACCAATGGTCCTTAGATTTGGCAACATAGACCTTGTCTCCTATCTCATATTCGCTCGAATCATCATCAGATACCCTACACAAGCGCACATGCCAAGGCACACCTCTTCCAAATAATGATAAATCTTTAATTGAAATGGAACAAGAGGAGTCCGTACCTTGACTTACCTTTTTCTCAGTCTGTGGCTCAGGTCGATGTCGATGTTCAGAGGTCGATATCGACCCTGTTGTACTCCTGGAGGATCAGTCGATTTGGCGAGTTTCGGCTCGATATAATCAGGTAAATTTCGACCCACAGAGATCGATATCGAGGTCTCCTTTCCTCCCTTCTCAGCGCTGATGGTGGTCGATTTTGGTAGGGCATGGTCGATATCGACCCTAGACCCCGATTTCGATGTTTCCTCTTTTCCTTCTCCGTCGACCCCATACTTAGGACCTGTCACATAATCTTGAACATTATTAGTCGATATCGACTTACCTAGGTCGATTTCGATGTTCTGTTGGGCTCCTTCGTTCAAGATTGCCACAACTTCCTCCAGTTGGACTTCTATGGCTCTCTTCTCAAGTTCCTCCGGTGTCATACTTCTTACCTTCGCTTCTCCACATGCAATGGAGACACCATTAATGGCTTTTATCTTCATTTGCCCTTGATTTTTCACCGTCTTGTTGAAGGCATACTCTATCACCTCGTCACTAATTGTGAATGAGAGCAATCCTTTCTTTACACTAATGTTGGCATCGACGGTTGCTAGGAATGGCCTACCTAAAATAATTGGACAAGCAGGGTCCTCCGCTATATCAACAACTAGGAAATCAGCAGGGACAAAGAATTTACCTACTTGTCCTGGCACATCTGTCACTATCCCAGTTGGAATCACTACCGTATTGTTAGCCATGTACAACCTTGCATCCACGGGCTCCAGAGGACCTATCTTTACCTTGTGCCATATGGTTAGTGGCATCATCCTAACGCTAGCGCCCAAGTTAACCAAAGCATTGAATTTGAATTGACCTAGACCTATAGTGATAGAAAACTTACCTGGGTCCGCCCGCTTTTGGGGTAGTTCCAAACTGTTATACTCCTATGCGATCTTAGAGAGCGATCGCTTCTTACCTAAGATGTCTTTAAGGAACCTTACATAAGATGGCATCTCGTGAAGTGCCTTTGTGAATGGTATAGAGACATTAAGTCCTTGGAGCATCTTCACGAACCGCTGGAATTTCTTTTCTGATGGGTCGTTAATCATCTTTCTAGTTGGGAATGGCAACACCTTCTTCCTTCCCGCCGCAGTAGTGAGGTCGACATCGACATCAGTAGGGTCTATATCGATTGGAGGAGTTGATTTATGTGGTGACGCAGCATCAGGGTCGACATCGACTGGAAGGTCGACATCGACGTCACCTTGGTCGATATCGACAGGGGGGTCGATATCGAGTCTGTTCTGGTTCCTTCTCCTCCGCTTTTTGCTCGGACGTTTGTAATTGATGCCCACTCCTTAGGTTTATTGCCGCAATATGACTAGTGGTTTTTCCCTCTTGGTTGGGCACAATGGATCCAGGGAATGATCCTGACACCTTGGGCATTGCTTCCGCTAATTGACTCATTTAAGTCTCCATATTGCGCTTCCACACGTCGATCTCCCCAAGTCTAGAATTGATGCCCTACAGCTGAGTATGGACGGAGTTGTTGGCTTGTTTGAACTCAGCGTGATTCCTCGCATCTCATCAAGAATGATTTGCAGGTCATCCTTCCTTGTCTCCCGCTCAGGGTGCCCTGGTGCCCTATATGGTGGGGGATCCCTTTTTTGATAGAACCTTTGATCACCCTAATATTGTTAATTCCCCCCTCCATAGGAGCCTCTCGTCCACTTAACCTCCTCATGTTGTTCCGCCATGGATACTTGCTCAGTATGTGGACAGGCATTAGTGTTATGCCTTGTTGAGCCACACTCCTGACAAGTTTGATTGTTGCTCAGGAACCAGACTTGCTTTTGAAGGTGGCGTGTTTGATCGTTATGGAATTGTTGCCGCACATCAGGATCTATCTCCCTTGGAGGCTCATATAGTGGCATAGATGGGGCAGGCCTTGCATCATATGCCGCAGTAGCCCCATAAGTGTTATCAAAGTTCACGAGCCTCTCAATGGTCTCCCATGCCTCCGTTGGTGTAAGCTCAATGTACCGATAGGAGGTATATGAATTGATCCTCTCCTTATTCGTCACATCGAAGGCGTTGTAAAAGATCTCCTGGATGACATACGGAAGTTGCCCATGCGTTGGGCATGATATCAGCAAGTCCTTAAATTGTTCCCACGCATGTGCTAGGGTTTCACCTGGCTTTTGTTTGAAAGCTGTGATCCTTTGACGAAACATCGCCGTTTTAGAAGGTGGGATGAATTTGTTCAATAATGCATCTTTCACCTCTGCCCATGTCCTCAACGAGCGTGAATCCAAACTTTCAAGCCACTGTAATGCTTTCCCTGCCAAAGACCATCGAAAAGATATTAATCGCACATAAAAGTAGAGATGTGTTGCGGGGGCATTCATTAGGTCTTCCTTCAAAAGTATTTCTTTTTATCTCAGATAGGAAGTTAATTTTTATTTCATAGTTGGAGTGAGGAATTAAAATAGCGGATTCAGGAACATGCAGCGGCGGATGCATGTATTGCATCGCCATCTGTGGATACTGATTTAGCCGCTCTTGGGCTTGTCTGCGCGCATCCTCCTCCCTATCAGCACGGGCTCGCTCAGCAGCAGCGGCGGCCCTTTCAGCAGCGATTGTAGCATTGTGGTCCTCGATTTCCTTCCTCAACCGCTCTATAGTTTCTACCTGCGTTTCGTTGTTAGCCATGATGTGAATTGCTTTATTTCGAAGATGGTAGAAATGTTCAGGCTCGTTGATTGGTTCCAGGATAGGTCCGCGATCAGAATGTCACATAAACCTGCAAAATATGCTTAAAAGATCGTGATTAACTTAGGTCGCGATTGATTGCCTCCCCGACAACGGCGCCAATTTGTTCGCTAAGGGGTGGTAGTAATAGATTCAAATAAACTAAATATAATAATGCACAACTAGGCTAACTCCCTGTCCCAAACAAATAATACAAGAATCCCCTCCCTTGTAGTAGTAGGGTAATTCAGGATCGAATCCACGAGGAGGTATGTCAGCGCTTCCCTTGTTGTACTCACGATCAAAAGATTTCGACCTCAGAAGACACTCGATATCGAGTAATCTGGTCGATATCGACCCCAGTTCTGGTCGATTTCCTAGCGCAGTTCCTGCAGAAGACAAAAGCAGCAAAGTCGACGTCAAGCAAAGACCTCGATATCGATGTTAGACCTCGATATCGACCCTTACAGTCGATTTTGACGCTTGTCACAGAAACTGTTTTCGTAACCAATTTGTCGGAAAAGAGTTCAAAGAAAATAGAATGGGAAAGGAGGATGATCATAAACAAAACTAAGACTTTTATGTTGATTAGAATTAATTAAAAATCTTCCAAAGTCGGGGTTTCATGCCACAACGATAACAATGCAAGTTTTATGCTAAAGTTATGAAATTTAATGCCTTTCCGTCAAATAACTTTCGTTATCAACACTTAGGTGATTAGAGGCTCTCGCATAATTCCTAAAAGTTACTATCCAATTCGTGAGCAATTCAAGTTCACAATATGAGTGGCTTTTGCTTCAATAATGCAAATAATGAATCTCCCTAACTTTCGCAAAGGATCATGCATAGGGTAGAAAACGGAATTGCATAAAAGACATACCTTTGATGCACTGACCTCACATTTCTATCGTCGGGCTCACCCCGACCCTAGAAGTGGGTTGACTACTCGCTTCTCATCATGCACATCATCATCATTATTGTTGAAAGAAAGCTACTTTGAATTAAAACTTCGAAAGAAAGTACAACCGAACAAGCCACTCCGCTTTGGCTTTACAAAACTTCACTCGGCCTCCTCTCTCTCTCTCTCTAACTCGTTACTACTGTAATTGGAACTGAATTGAATGTCAAATTGAATACCTAAACTCAGCCCTATTGGCCTCTATTTATAGATGTCGATAAAGACTCGAAACTTTATCTTTATTCTCTAAGATAAATCTTAAATAAAAGTAAAAAACTAAAACTTTATGGTAAGTCAGCCTCCTCATGATAGATCTGGTATGGATGATAAGAAATCTCGACTTTTGGATAGACGTGCAAGCTTCGGATAGAATTCTATCAAAATCTGAGTCGAATTCTTCTGCTGGCATGGTCAATATCGACCTTGAGACATCGATATCGACCCCTTCAAAACTTTATCTCAAGCTTCTCCTTCTCTTACTCGAACTGGCACTCGACTTCTATCTTTTAGCTCGATCTGGCAGCATCGATATCGACCTCCAGACGTCGATATCGACCCCTCTGTGTTGACATGCTCTGTTTCATTTCCCGCTCGATTCCTATGTCTCTGATGCACTCGATGTCGAGGTCCCTAGTCGATTTTGACCTCTTCAGAAGACTTCGAGTTTTTTTTTTCGCTCTTCCAGATCTGTCCATTTTTATCCTGTTTTCTGCGAAATCATATAGAAACTCGTGCAGACCCATATATTTGACATTTAAGCATAAACTACACTAATCCCATGTTTTCCCATTAATATGCATGCAAAAGACAATAAAATGGATTTTTATGTGCATAGAAAATATGGGGTTTGACCCGACTTCAGTTGAGAAGTTTAAGAAGTGAACTGCCGAGCTGTATGAGAAATTGCAGGCAGCCAGCGAGCAGAACTCCGCTTTGAAGGAGCAGATCTCCGCTCTGACTACAGAGCGATGTACGGCTCTTTCAAACTCAGAAGCCTTGCACCATCACGGAGAAGGACTGTTGAGCACCTGAAGGAAAAGCTGGAGACAGTCGAAACGTGTTATAAAGATCTTCAGGTTGACCACTCTATCGTGGAAGAGGATCGTACTCTGGTAAAGCAAGAACTGGAGAGACTCCAGTCTCGGTCGGCTCAGGAGGCGGCGCTTCAATGGCTGGAGTCGCCTGCGGGGCTCAAGTTCCTATCCTCAGAGTGGGTTAAGACTGACGCGAGTGTTTCCTTCATTTCTTCAGTAGCCAAACCGTGTCTCCGATCTCCGGAGGGAAAGGAGCTTTTGAAGGACAAGTGTTTCGGTTATTTTCTAAAGGGGATGTCCGCGGGTATTAACCAGAGCGTCGCCCGCTCGTAGGCTAACCCAGGAGGAGATGGCTGGGGAAGAGGATTCCGATGACGAGGAAGAAGATTCTGATGGTGATGAAAAAGATATTGACGTCATCGCGGACCCTTGAGACTGGGAGGGCCTATTTTTCTATCTTTTTTTTACCATATTACTGGCGCGGGCCAATTTTGTAACTAACTTCTGTTGATTGACTTATGTTGGTTTCGAGTAGTTCCTCTTTTTTGCTTTCGCACAATAGTTTTTGCTTCCTACTTTAGGGGTTGCACTTTTGTATATTGGCAACCTCTTGCAGTAAATATCATCCTTGCTTTCATCCTTATGTTCTTTTTTGCGCGTTTAGCCACTTTTGTCGCGGTATTTGGTCATGATTAAGGAGGTGCCCGCCACTTGTCATCAATGCTCGAGTTTAGCTTCCCTATTTTTAAGCTTATGGTTTTGGGACCTTCTCATTACTTTTGGTTGTGGTCGTCTATTCGTGTTCGATAAAAGTTATGGCGTCTGGGAATCCCAACCCTTGGGCAGTTTTTCAAACCTTGGAATGTGTTGAACAAATTTCTTTACTTGTATGACTCTCTTGACTCTTACTATTTTTTATCTTGATTAGGCTTAGGGTCCTTACTTCGTGTCGTTGTTTGGCAGCCTCTTCTACCCCAGTTTGAGGTGGAGTTCAGATCCTCTCTCCCGCGTCAAGTTCTCCTATCCTCCTATGCCATTGAGAATTTCTGGGTAGAGGTGAGTAGAGGTCGTGATGGTCGATTGTATCTTAGTCGCGGGTGGAATGAATTCGCCGCTCGTCACGGGTTTGCCGTGGGGTCGTCGATGGCATTTTTCCATACGAATCGTGCGCGTTTTAAGATTTATCTGCGACGTGATCTCGATTGTGCCGAAGTCAAGTGCTATCCCTCGACTACTTTTTCCAGCAGTTCGTGTTAAATCGCGCTTGTTTTTTAAGGAAGTCAACTTGCCGCGTAAGGCCGATTCGCAAATAAAGGAAATATTTCATTCACTATGCTTTTAATGTAGAGACTCGCTTTTATTTCAAAGTGATAACATTACATGATCCCTAGGTTCTTTTTTATTCGTTGGAATGCCATCTTACTCTCTACATTCAAGAGGTCGCGGGGCCACTCTATGTCTGAAACCCATGCGTACACCCGCGTCCTTCAACCCCGTTGTAGTCGCAGTCGGGATTCGCGACGTATACTTCGAAGATCGAGTCTCCTTGATACACGAAGATTAAGGCGACTCCAACACTTACCCTGTTTGCTTCCACGAATCCCGGCCATCCGTTTGTGAACCAATAGATTCCGTCCGCGTCCACCTCGACTTTGACTTCATGCTCATGATTAGATCGGGACCATAGGTGCACCGGACTGTGGGCATCTTCTTCTAGGAGGACGTACATTAGCGGGAGCCGTAGGGATCGGAGTTGTTCCTCCTTAATGATCACTCTGTAAAAGGCCTTGGGAGGGTTTTCGAATTCCATTTTCTCGTTTTGTGCATGTCTCCATTTCAAGATCACATGGGGTTTTTTATTTGTTTTACTTCGCCGCGTGTCTGGTTCTCTGCCTTGGGGTGCTTTCACGGGGCATTTTTTTGGGCCGCGTGTTTTCACGGGTCCGACCTTGGTCTGAATTGAAACCCCTTTGATAACTGTTTTTGATTGATGAGACACTTCGATGTGCCTCTTTTTAAAATGCATGTGATTGTGCTGTTACATTGGTTGATGAGCCCTTTTTTCTTCAGAGGAATCTTTCGCCAAGTGGTGTCCATGCGTATCTCTGTTTCTGCTTTCAAAGATAGGGTTTCCTCTTCTTCCCTTGTTATTCGGTCGTTATTTACTTTACACTTTGATTGCGCTCATGGCTATTTCCGGCGCGGGTAGATGAGCTTTCTTTCAGTCGATTGATCGTCCTGAACAAACGTCTCATTTGGTAAGTTCTTATTGAGATGTTGGTTCCGTTTGATAATTTTCACTTTCTTTATCTGACTTCCTTTCCTTCACATCTTTATTGTTCCTGTTGCCACCACCCTTTTAGCTTTTACCCATGCGTTTTGAGGGGGAATACATGGATGCCGTTCCTGAGCAAATCTTCCTTTCATCTCACCTCTTGCGTAATTTTCCGGTTCGCGTCTACAAGGGTGATTACGGAATGTACTGGCTTCAGCAAGGCAGGAAAGACTTCGTTGAGGCCCATGGGTTCGTGGTCGGATCTTCTATGGTTTTTATACACCAAGGGAACGCTTATTTTGAAGTCCAAGTCATGGGCTTGGAAGATGGGGATGAGAGCATCGACCATTTTCCTTATGAGGACGCGGGTCCTTCGACGAACGGCTCGTACCCTTGATTAATTTTCCTTGATGATGTACTCGTTGATGAACGTGAACGGATGGGGTTACATCTGTTCATGTGTGGTCTTTTTTCCGCGAACAATGAATAAACGTGGCAGTTGTTTCTTTTGATTTCATGAATATCGAGGTAGTCTACAGAATTCTCCTTGGTTTTAGTGTTGTGTAGACCTGTCTTCTCTGGTCGAGTCCTCTGTAGGTTTTTACTGTCATTATTCCACTCTTCTTTTGAGGGTTTACTGGGGGAATCTTTTAAGGACATATTCGGCGACTACCGCCCAGCGGAGTCCTTTATAAGCAAGACTCAGTTTGGTTTCTCTCTTAGGTTTCTATTCTTCAGTATGGATGCGTCAATTCGGACTCCTTGGGCTTTTTACTTAGCCCTTGATTTTGAAGATCATATGCAAGAGCTTGTGATTTAACTTTTATTTTTTGCGTGTTTTAAAGACCGCTTCTTTCTTATACTTCACTTATCTATACCAATTTTCACCCACTTCCTGCTCTATTTGAGTACGAAACGGGCGTCACAGATCCGTCTCAAGTTTTTCTATCCCTGGGTTCAGCCATGGATGTCCCAATCGGGATAGTCAAGCGGGACTACGAGATATTCTGGTTAGTTGGCGGTTGGAGTGACTTTGTATCGTCCCAGGGGCTGGGAATGGGGTCCGTCATGGTTTTCCGCCACCGTGGTGGGGTTCATTTTGATGTTCGTGTGCTTGATGAGGGATCTATTTGTGTAGAAAATGGTTATGTTATGTCGCCTCCAAGGCCAGTCATCCTTCCTGATGTTTAATTTCTGCTTGCTTTTGGGTGTCGTCTTCGATGGTCCCTTATGGGGTTAACTCTTGATTTTCTGTTTGGCACCAGAGAGTTCCTGTGTAATTCTTCATGTGTAACTTTTGTTCGCGTCCTGTGTTTTGCGCGTTATGTTTGTTGTTGGAACGATCAAACGTTTTTTATGTAATGTTGTTTGTGGTAATAAACCCCACTGTTTTAGGTTCTGTTGTCGTGGCTTGGCTTGTCCTTGAGAGAATGTAAGTTCTGAATTAGAGGAGTGATGCGGATAGTGCTCCAGCATCTTTAGGCCTTTATCGTTTATTTGGCTCGAACTTGAGAGTACGTGAGTCTCGATCAGGGGAGCGACGCGAAAAAGGCTCCAGCGTCTTTGGACTTTGTTGTTATTTGGCTCGACCTTGAGAGATCGTGAGTCTCGATCAGGGGAGCGACGCGGAGAAAGCTCCAGTGTCTTTTGTCTTTTGTCGTTATTTGGCTCGACCTTGAGAGATCGTGAGTCTCGATCAAGGGAGTGATGCGGAGAATGCTCTAGCGTCTTTAGACTTTGTCGTTATTTGGCTCGACCTTGAGAGATCGCGAGTCTCGATGAGGGGAGCAACGCGGAGAAAGTTCTAGCGTCTTTAGACTTTGTCGTTATTTGGCTCGACCTTGAGAGAACGTGAGTCTCGATCAGGGGAGCGATGTGGAGAAAGATCCGGCGTCTTTAGACTTTATCGTTATTCGGCTCGACCTTAAGAGATCGTGAGTCTCGATCAGGGGAGCGACGCGGAGAAAGCTCCAGCGTCTTTAGACTTTGTTGTTATTTGGCTCGACCTTTAGAGTATGTGAGTCTCGATCAGGGGAGCGACGCGGAAAAAGCTCCAGTACCTTTAGACTTTGTCGTTATTTAGCTCGACCTTGAGAGCACGTGAGTCTCAATCAGGGGAGCGACGTGGAAAAAGCTCCAGCGTCTCCTGGCGAAACTCGCCTGCTTTCGCGACATACAATTTTTACAAGAAATGCCCACTAACCGCTCTTTCAACTGTCTGCGGGGGCGATTATTTAATTAAGATCGATGTTCAAACCTACACATAGTACTTCTTCAGACAATCGACGTTCCAAGTCTGGTTCAAAGATTCTCCGTTCTCGTTCTTCAACTTGTAAGCGCCGGTTTAGATAGCATCGGCCACAACGTACGGGCCCTCCCAGCTGGCATCTAACTTCCCACCGGTTTGTACTCGTCATAAGACCAGATCTCCTTTTTGAAATTGTCGTGGCCGAACTCGTTGATCATGGTACTTAGCGGCCTGCCTCTTATATTCTTTTGCCTTCAAAGCTACCATCATCCTGCGTTCTTCTCTCAAGTGCATCTCTATTTCAAGTGCCTCTTCGTTGGACTGTGGGTCGAATCCAAGGATGCGTGTTGATGGGATCATTCTCTCGATTGGAATTACCGCGTCCATGCCGTAGACCAAAGAGAATGGCGTCTCACCTGTTGGTGCATTGGTGGTTGTTTTGTGAGACCAGAGCACCAGTGGAAGGAGTTCTGCCCATCGTCCCTTGGTTGTAGCTCTCAATTTTTTCCGTATCCCTTCTAGTATATGTTGGTTGGTGACCTCCGCCTGCCCGTTCGTCTGAGGTTGTGCTACGGATGAAAATTTGAGGTTGATGTCGAGGTCTTCACAGAAGTTGCGGATGGTCTCGCAGTCAAATTGAGGACCGTGGTCTGTGATGATCGACTCTGGAACCCCGAAACGGCAAACTAGGTTCTTCCAGAGGAACTTCTTCACCTTTTCAGCGGTGATGAACCCCATGGCCTCAGCTTCTACCCACTTCGTGAAGTAATCTACAACTACGAGCACATATTTCAACTGGCCCGGCGTGGTTGGAAACGGCCCTAAGATATCCATTCCCCAAAGTGAAAATGGGCATGCGCCATGAATTCCCTTCACCGTCTCTGCGGGCTGATAGATAACGTTCCCATGTTTTTGACACGCGTCACACCTCCTAATGAACCCTTGGATGTCTTGTTTCATCGTGGGCCAGTAATACCCGGTCCTTATAATTTTTGCAGTCAATGCTATCCAGCCTTGGTGATGTGCACATACCCCAGAGTGAAGCTCCTATATAATCGTCATTCCATCTTCAGTGGTGACACACATTAAATCAGGCTGCGTGAAACCCCTCTTAAATAGCTTTCCATCGCGGATAGTGAACCTGGCGGCTCTTGTTACTGTTTGTCTGGCTTTAGATTTTTCCGCGGGGAGGATCCCTTTTTCCAAATATTCTGCTATGGGGGTCCTCCAATCGTCTTCTCTGTTGGTATCAATAAAGAAAACTTCTTTGACAAGCCCGCGGCTTTCTTTCTTCTTAAACACGAATTCTTACCCGATCTCGGATGGCATCGCCACGCCTACCTGCGCCAAAGCGTCCGCTTGCTGATTTTTTTCCCTCGGGATAGCTGTTATCGTGAAGTTTACGAAGGCCCTTCGTAAGGCTTGGACTTTCCTCAAGTAATCTGGCATTAATCCCGTCCTGGCATCGTATCTTCCTTCAACTTGCATCATTAAAACTTCCGAGTCTGTGTAAGCGGCTCCTCCTCTTGCTCCACGCACCAGGTCTATCTCTAGTCCTGCTATAAGGGCCTCATACTCAGCCTCATTTTTGGTTGCTTGAAAGACGAGTTTATATGCGTAGTTCGCCAGTTGCCTTTCTAGGGAGATCAAGGCGATTCCTGCTCCATAACCAGCTTGGTTGACTGCTCCGTCCACTTTTAGGACCCAACTTCTTTCTTCAGATGGTGAGTGTCTTTCAAAGCTTCTCTCACAGATGAAATCGGCTAGAGTCTGTGCTAATGCGGCTTTCCGCGGCTTATATTCGATTTCAAACTCTGACAGTTATACTGCCCACTTTGTCATCTGTCCCGAAAGGCAAGGAGAGTGTAGGATCTGCCTCAGGGGTAAGCTAGTCAAGACTTGCACTGGATAGTCTTGAAAGTAGGGTCGTATTCTTCTTGCCGCGAACACTAGGCACAGAATCATTTTTTCAATTGGCTCATATATAGTCTCAGCATCCTGTAATACCCTGCTAATGTAGTAAACATGATATTTTTCTTCGCGGGTGAGAACAGCGCTGATGGTTGTGCTCCTGACTGCTAAGTAGAGGTGTAGAATTTCAAGCTTTTCCGGCCTGTGAAGAGTCGGCAGCTTCATCAAGTACTCTTTCATCCCCTCGAAAGCCTGCGGTAATTCCGGCGTCCACTGGATGGGCCCTCTCTTTTTCAGCAATGCGAAGAATGACAAGGATCTATCTGCGAGACAAGAGCAAAATCGGCTGAGATAGTTAACAACCCCGTTTAGAGTCTGGACTTCTTTGATCGTTCTGGGTGGTTGCATGCTTTGAATTACTACAATCTTCTCTGGGTTCACATCTATCCCACGCTGGCTAACCAAGAATCCCAAGAACTTCCCGGAATCCACTCCAAAGACACACTTTTCCGTGTTCAAGTTTAGTCCTCCGCGTCTTAGAGAGTCAAAGGTCTCTTGCAAATCGGCCGCGTGATCTTCTGCCCTCAAGCTTTTCACCACAATATCATCTTAATAGATTGACACATTTCTTCCAATCTAGGCACAGAAAATCCTATCAACGGCTCTTTGGAACGTGGCCCCTGCATTTCTCAATCCAAACGACATGACTTGATAACAGAATATCCCTTGATTTGTAATGAACGTGGTGCCTTGGGGCAAGACTTGTTGAGGTCGGAGAAATCAACACATGTGCGCCACTTTCCATTGGATTTTCTGACTAAAACCACGTTGGACAACCAATCGGAATCTTCTACTTCTTCGATGAAGCCCGCGTCGAGCAATTTCTCTGTTTCTTCTTTGGCGGCGAGCTCCTTCTCGGGTGCCATTTTCCTCTTCTTCTGTGCGACAGTCTTGGCGTCGTGTCTTATTTGGAGTGTGTGTAAGGCGATCGACGGGGGAACCCCATGTAAGTCCTTTGGTGACCATGCAAAGACATCTCTTGATCTGGCTATGATATCTAGGACGCGTTTCTTTTCTTATGGTCCTAAAGCCTATCCCAAATACACTTTCTCTTCAGGATTGGGAAAAGGCAGTTGAGTCTGTTTTTCATCCGCAGTGGGAACCTTTCTGGACGCTGGCCTCACCTCCAGCTCTGTCTCAGTGATGGCGCTTCCTGGATCGGTTTCTGCTAAAAGTTCTTCCTGCGGATTCCTTCTTGCTCTCTTCATCGAGCTCGCGGCATATTCCTAAATCTGCATCACTTCTTTCTTTTTCTTTAGAGAGGTCAAATAATAGCTCCTGCTCTCTGGTTGCTGGCCGCGGACCTCACCAACCTCCCCTCCAGCGATAGGGAACTTTGCGAGAAAATGGTAAATAGAAACCACCATCTGAAATTTGTAGAGGGATACCCTCCTTAGCAGGGCGTTGTATACTGTCGGAACTCGGACAACGGTGAAAACTATGTTCTCCATTCTTCGTTTTGGCGCGGTCCCAAGCCCTACTGTTAGTTCGATGGTCCCTGCAATAGGTATCTTATCTCCAGAAAAGGCGACCAATGTCCCTGGGTATGGTTTGAGTGCAGTCGCCGATACTCCGAGTTGTGAGAAAGCTTCCCAAGAGAGAATGTCAACTGATGACCCAGTGTCAATAAAGACTCTTTTAACAGTCTTGGTTGCTATCTGAGCGTCTATGACCAATGGGTCGGAGTGGGGCATCCTCACATCTTCCGCGTCACTTGCTGAGAATACCATTTCCGCGTGAGGGGTGAGTGCGATCCTTCTGCTTACTGCTGAGGGCGGTTGCTTTCCCTCTCGCTCGTAACTTCTCCTCTCCTGGTTGCTAGCTCCTGAGAGAGAGGGCCCTCCAGCTAAAGTGTCGATGTATCCTTCTGGTTCTGGGATACGTTCGACCGCAGACCTTATACATCCTCGTCGCCATCTTCGTCCCCGGCCTCTCCCTCAATTCAGCTGAGGAGCTTCTTCTTGCCCTCTGTATCGGTCATGGTCTCTACTTTGTTGTTGGGGGTGGTCCTCCTCTCGCGGGTGACGTTCGGCTGGATGCCGATCTTCCCTTCTGCTTTGGTGATGGTCTTGATGACGGTGGTCTTGACCATGGTAATCATTTCTTCGCGGCTGATATGATCGGCCTCGATCATTCCCTTCTCTTCGGTCATCCCTTTGGTGGCGAGGTTCCTCCCTCCTATCTGAATTGAGATGGACTTCGTCATTTTGCCGATGGTGTCCTGTTGTTGGTTGTTTAGGTGGCTTTACTACTCCCTTATCCTTTCTGAATTTCCCGATGAGTTTGCTGAAGAAGCCTTGATGTCCGCCGTTTGCTCTTGAGCTAGACGCGGCTACCTCCTCTGCATCTATTTGCCACGACACCAGATCTCTCAATTGATCATAATCTCTGGGCTTCTTTCTAAGCAAGTAAGTCTTGAAATCCCCTTCCGCCAGGTTCCCCATGAGGATGATGGTTGCGGATTCGTGGTTGAAGTTTGGGATATGTACAACCACACTGGTGAAACGGGCAAAGAAGTGCCCCAGAGTTTCATCCCCTCTTGTTTGATTGAGTTTAAGTCCAGCATGGTCTTCTTTCTTGAACGCGCGCTCCCAAAATGGGATTGGAATATTCAGTTCAGCTCCGAGAAGCTGGTGACCGAGTTCTTCGGCAGATTAGTTAACCAGGTCAATGCTATCTTCGTCAGTGTTGATGGGAAAGTTCTACACAACATGGCGTTGTTGTACTCATTGATGCCCATCGCGGTCATGAAGTGGCATAGATGGTCTTTAGGGTGCGTGGTCCCTTCATACTTCATAAGATTCACATCCCTCCATCATTTGGGCACTGCCGCCCGACAGATATCTTGGGTGAACACATACGGCAAGGCTTCAGGGGCATCAATCTTCGTCTGTATGGAGCCGGACTTGGTGGAGGTGGATACATCAGTCGAGTGCTCCCCTGTCGATGTTTATTGGGCTGCATGTCAACCCCTTGCGACCCTTGGTGCAAGGGATCAAATCCCAAGCCTGAGGCTCCGTGTATCGGGTTCCCATACTGATTGAGGTTGTAGTCATCTGCCACGTTCGGTTATCCATACGCGCCGAACTGCTGGTTGTGATAGTAGGCCCGATGTTGGCCCTGATACGGGTTTCCGTATTCATAGAAGTGTCGTGGTTCGTTCACCGGTTGATAGTGGTGCAGTGGATCCGGTGCTGGATGATAATAGTGTTGTGGCGCGGGTGCCTGCTGATAGCAGGGTTGAGGTTCTGGTACTTGCTGAAAGTAATGGAGCGGCTCATGCTGAACTCCATAGGGCATGTACGCTGGTGGGACATATTCTCCGTGTGTTGGGGCATACACCGGGTGGTTGGGTGGCACATAGGGTGACGCCCACATGTTTTGTTGTGTCTCCGTCTGAAGGACAGATGGATCGCAAATGCTGGTGGCCTCTTGTTCCGGAGCTGCACTTTGGCTCATTTCATCCGAGTTTTCGCTGTTGTACATTGTTCCTGTCCGCGGAGAATCACTTAACTTTTGTTAGTAAATTGATTTGGTATAAAACTTACGATTTTAGATTTTGGATGGAACGTCTCATGTCCCTCTCTTTGTGAGAGGGACCTCCCGATGTCCGCATGTTCTTGGCAAACCTGAACGTTGCCTGATGGAACCGTGAGTTTGAGGCATCCATGACTCAATATATTTTTTGACTTAATGATGATGCAAATTTAAGAATGAACCCCTCAGTGTGAGTGGGTTCCCACAGACGGCGCCAATGATGAATTCCTCCCAAAAAAGTCCTTAAAGGGCCCACTTGTGGTGGGTCCCTAGGGGAAAGACACGAATCACGCTGTTGCGATACACGAGCTTACCTGACACGCGGACTAAACTCTTCGCTGTATTACCTGGGTCGTGCTTTAATCGCGCGCTTAAAATTTATCTTTACCCTGCATCTTTCATGGGAGATCATCTAACATTCTGGAGGTTTCAGGGATCATACCTGTCCGCGGAGAATCACTAAGGGTGTTTGTTGACACGTAAGACAGGTCACGATATCCCCTTCCGTACCCGAATTAACCTTAACCTTCACTAAGCGATTGCCCGTTGAACGACCAACTTAGTGATGATCTTATGTCTTTTCCTGGTATCCCTCCTTCACTTCTTTTCTTCTTTCTACAGTATTCTTATCCACTTTCATTTTTTGTCCAAAAGTCCCTTCTTCTTCTGTTCATTTCCCCTTTTATAGGGATTGGCTAGAGACCCCCCCTTTATGACACTTGTCATATTCGGGTCGACACGTGTGGCCCTCGTGGGTTGTGGGCATGACGGACGTGTGTCAATAACTCATGTTCACATCCTTCCAAACTCGGGGTCTCTTTAGTGCTGTTTCGATATATCCGCGTCCGCTCTTTGTCTATCATTTCGGCACGGTTTCATCAATATGTACAAGGCTTCTGTCATTGAGGTTTTATTTCATGCTTGAACTGATGTCTGTGTATTAGTAGGGACTACCTTTGATTTGGGTATAATAGGGACATATAGGTTTATGTGAAAATGTTAATGACAGGAGGTGATCATGTCATCCTCTGTCTGTGTTCTATTAACCTTGTCCTCACTGGTTCTTTTGGTATGCCATTGCAGTTACGATGATGAGTTCATCATCTGGCAGCTGGCTGAGCAGATGTCCCGAGAAATACCCTTGGATAGGAGGGGAGGAGAGGATTCCACCCTGGTATGAGCAGGTAAGCTTGAAGTTCAATTCATTCCACGAATAAATGGGAAGTGGTTGTAATGTCCTTGGTTGTACTATCAATGTCCAAAGGTCTCATATCTATTTATGGCAGGAGATGCGGGACTTGGCTGAGGCAAGCTCCCAAACTAGACCAAGTGACTACGAGAACCGCCCACCGCTTGAGGAGATTCCTCCGGTGCTGGAGGACCCTCGGATTCAGCAGTTAGAGGACATATTAATGGAGCTGACCACCAGACTATACGCTACCAAGGCCATTACTCATAGGAACGGAGCGGAGCTGACGAGGATGAACGAGCTTAACAACGAACTGGCGGAACGCATTTCTTCGCTTTCCACTTATGCGTGCAAGGTGTAGGCGGACCTAGTGGATGCCAAGAACAGAGAGGAGCGTAACGAATGGATGTTCTTGGTGATGAGTGTCATCGCCATAGGCGCTCTTGCCAAGAAGTAGTCCTCCTTGTCTCTGAAAGGCAAGCTTTTGTGTAAAGGGGTGCTTGTGTAGACGTTGGGACGAGAACCCCTGTTTATGTTTGTATGGTTGGAACGGTGATGGATTTATGACTGGTGTATGCAGTCCCCTACCCAGCAGGTTTTTGGATGTTCGTAAGAGACCAGGAATGGGTCGAGCAAGGTATTCGGCCCGGTGTGAGCAGCCCTTTTTGGTAGCATATGGCTGCTTACACTTCTAACAACATCAATTAGGCTAACGTTGGCCTCCTTTGACAATTGTAATGGTGGTTGAAATGCATCTATGTAATTATATGGTTTCTTTGCAATGCAACTATGCAAGTGTAGTCTACGAAGTATCTGCGTACAAGTAATGGAAATGCAATTACGATAGAGAATGATGACATTTGATCAACAACGTGAATAAGCCTTTAATTGCTAGTTAAGTACCAATGAACATACAGTTTCTACTATCAAGTACATACACCCCCGAATTACAACAACAACCAACTGCACATGATCATACATTATATACTATCAAGCTTTCCAAAAGGGTCCCCACTAACGCCTGGCTCACCTGTCAGCCCATATTTGCCTCGCTATCTCATCACGTAGGCTCTGCATCCTTTTGGGCTGGACGTCTCTTCATTGTTGGACGATGAAGCGACCTCCTCTTCATCCTCAACATCATCATCATCGGCCGCATCATGCACAGAGTTCCCAGGCTCCATGTAAGGGCTAGTACTTGAGTCTTTGAACGACGAGTCAAGTTCCCCGACTGATCGTCTAATGAAGTTATGCAATGCAAAGCATGCGATAATGATATCGACTTGCTTGTCTACCGGATACTTATGCATTGGTTTTGTAATCTTCCACTGACTCTTGAATATCCCGAAGGACCTCTCGACTGCCCCTCGCAACGACGAATGGCGTTGGTTGAAGGCCTCCTTCTCGTTGTCAGCTGGTTCTTCAAGGAAGGCCGCCCGATAGTATTTCGTCTTTGAGTACGGGATCATGTAGCCCTCTCTCTCTGGGTATCCTTTATCGCAGAGGTAGTATCACCTGGGGGAGGGTGGGGGGAATGCAAACCCGGGGTACTCAACGCATGATCAAGCACACGAGTGTCATGCGTGCTTCCCTCCCAACCGGCTGATATGAAGGTGAAATTGAGATCAAAGTCACACACTGCAAGGACATTGAACGTTGTGATCCCCTTGCGGCCCCTGTAAGGCAACTGTTCGTCCTAGGGTATACAATCTTCGATGTGTGTCCCATTCAGTGCTGCGATGCACCCCTATATCATAAACGTGAGGGGTCACACTCCATACAAGGTTGTAGCATCGACATCTGAATGGTCAAGATCGTACTGTGAAATATCGGTTGTAGCGACTGTCTTCCGTGATCTGCTTCAAAATCTCAGTGAAGTTCGGGTCCACTGGCCTGAGGACAGTGCGAGCAAGTCCATCCCATCGGTTGTTTCTCCCAACGAGCGCGTCCAATACGTCTGTTATTGCTTCACTAATCATAGATGTCGATCGCTGATGTATGCATTTTTAGTCATATTTTGCATTATATTTTCATCTCATTTAAGTCATTTTATTTACTTTTGTGTTGGGAAAGTGTGTCGTTTGTGTTAGTTTTCGTATTATTCGAGATATGGAGTCTACATAAGCTTTGGTGGTGTTTTTGTAGGTTTTGAAGCTGATTTGAAGGGGTTTGGACGCACTTTAGAGCTTAATGAAAAATCATGAAGGCAATGGAGATGCCAAGCAAAAGCAAAAAGTGTTGCATTGGAGAAAAGCCTTATTTTCGCCATCCATCACTTCGATTCAAGCTCTAGAACCTTCATGAGAGATGTAGTCCTTGAAAAGATCTTTCCAACGCATATTCATATGCATCAATCGGATAAACAAGGACTCGAAAAGGTGCGTTTGAAGTCAGAGTCGAAAAGCTGGAGAAAAACAGAAGTTACTGCATTCAAACAGACCCTCGGCGCCGACACCCACAGCCTCGGCGCCGAGGTATCTGCGAACAGGAGAAGTTTCTGCGGGCTGATTTTATTACTTAATGGGCTTTTTATTTAGGATTTTCATCTAAATTTCTTTTAGGATCTTTTAGTTAGACCGACTTGGGATATGTTATCCTTCCTTAGACAGATTTTATTATTTTCCTAAGATAAAATCTCTTTTCCTTAGGGATTAAGTCTTAATTTTTATCTTTTAAATAAAGGCTATTAGGGGCTGATTGGGGGAAGACGACAGACAGCGCAGGGCTGCGCGCAGCAGTTGTAGGACGAGTTTTAGGGTTTTTGTTTGGCGTTTGGGCGAAAGCTTAGGCGTTTGTTGTTGCGATTGAACGCGTATTTCCAGGTTTTATATTATTGCAAGTTTGGTTTATGTTTTCTTCTCTTAAATTCATGTTTTCCATTCTCATGTTTGAGTAGTTATCTTCCTTCTAGGGTTGGGGTATGCCCAACAATAGGCACGTGTGTGATGCATGAATCTATAATTGTGTGATGTTTTTACTGTCTTCTACCTATATGCTTAACCTTTGATGAAAGTTTAAGGAATTCATAGTTGCAATTGAACTTGAAAGAGGAAATTGTTAACTTGATAGTAATTAGGGTTTTCTAATGAAAGTTAAAAGATCTTAATTAAGAGAAGGTAGAAACAAGTAGGTCTTTTATGCGAAAGTGAATGGATTTACTTGTTGATTGATGAAACTCAATTGTTTGATGATAAAAGCATGACCTTTTATGTGATTCATTGATTTTCCCATGTGTTTGTTGTTGTGGCGATCCTTTGCCTTGGAAGTTTTCCCTTTTATTAATTAAAATTCATATTTTATTCTCTTATCACCACCCATCTCTCTTCCATCTATTTTGTTAGTTTCAACCCGACAAAGCAACTAAATAAGAAACGCTGACTCTCTCGTGTGGACGATCCTGACTCCCTATGCTATAGCGGGGTCTTGACTACAAATTTATTTGGTCGAGAAACCCTCTCATCAAATTGGCGCCGTTGCCGGGGAGATTTCAACTGCACCTTGTTTAGTTGTTTTTAGGGTTTGGGAATAGCCCACCTCCTTTATTTTGTAAATATCATTTTATTTTCTTTTATTTTCTTTATTTTAGTTTTTATTTTTTATTTTTTTAGAATACCACACCTCCCACCACTCGCCTCATCGGTATCGACTTGGTGCTGAGCTCTTGCTATTTGATTTGTGCGCCTGTTTGAGTTTTCAAGTTTAGGTACAAGATGCAGGACACATATGATTATTTTGAAACAAGGTCCGAAAAGGAAAGACGGCAAGCAAGGAAAAAGGAGTATGCGAGCTATCTAGCTGAGGTTGATGAGGAGGATGAAGATTTCTTTTTTGCAATTGAATTGAAAGATTGAATTGTGAATTGGATAGTAATTAGGGTTTTGAACGCAAGTTTGATAACCTAATTAAGATTGTTAGTAAAGTTTATTAATTTGTGAAAATAAATTGATTACTTTGCTAGGGTTGATGCAAGTTGACCTATTTAATAGATAAAAACATGATATTTATATGATTCATTGCAATGCTTGCTTGATTATCGTTGTGGGGATCCTTATGCCCTAGACTTTTATTATTATTGATTTTCCCTAAAAATTCCAGCAGTCCACAAACCCCCAAAAATCTCTATATTTGACATCTCTTCTCGCTATTCTTGTTCTTTGGTAACTAAAATTGAGTCTCTGACTTTATCCCTGCGGACGAACTTGACCCTACTATACTATACGGGGTTTCGATCTTATAAATTTATTTGTTTGAAAAAAAACCCTTCATCAAATTGGCGCCGTTGCCGGGGAGATTTCAATCGCGCCTTGTTTAGTTGTTTTTAGGGTTTGGGAATAGTCCACCTCCTTTATTTTGTAAATATCATTTTATTTTCTTTTATTTTCTTTATTTTAGTTTTTATTTTTTATTTTTTTAGAATACCACACCTCCCACCACTCGCCTCATCGGTATCGACTTGGTGCTGAGCTCTTGCTATTTGATTTGTGCGCATGTTTTAGTTTTGAAGTTTAGGTACAAGATGCAGGACACATATGATTATTTCGAAACTAGGGCCGAAAAGAAAAGACGGCAAGCAAGGAAAAAGGAGTATGCGAGCTATCTAGCTGAGGTTGATGAGGAGGATGAAGATTTCATTGATTTTGATACTTGGAAAGAATGAAGTCCTCCGAGGATTCAACCAAAGCCCAAGAGTCATATGGGTCCTATCAACCAGAGGAGGGGTATTATGCTCAATACGATTACAGGGACCCATATTGGCCGTGTCAGCCACCCTGGGGAAACATGTATAAACCATCACTGGAGGTCGACGCTAAAGAGTGTAGGCAAACCATAGATGATGAAACCAACAAGAAAATGAGGGTGGAGATGGTGGAATTACGACTCCAGATAGAAGCTGAAGCCGCTGAAGTACGACGACTAAGGGAGTACAACCCAATCATGCTTGAACAGCTAGACGCATGGAATAAGTTGCAGGACTTGTCAGAATCACCCTTAGAAGACGTATCCCCCCCAACCAATAGAGACGGCGTATCTGCATGAGGTTGGTTCATATGATAACATTATCTTTTGCGAGCTTGTAGGTGAAGAAGAGCCTGAGGAGGAGTTGGTACCTATCCCAACCAAGTCAACATACACTTGTGCTAACTCTACTCAGGCCCCTGACGACGCAATTGCGTGTCCTAATGAGGAAGAAGAGAGTTGCCATGATCCTACAGAGCTACAGGAGGAGCCATGTGAGAAACCCCAACAAGAGGAAGAAGTGCTCGAAGAGAAAGAGGAACCCCAAGAAGAGAATTTCCAACATCCTACCGAGCCACAGGTAAGCTCATGTATGATCCCTAACCTCTTTTCTCATGATGAACAAGCGAGCTTTAGCATTCCTACCGAGCCACCACCACCTTTGCCATTCGAGGTGAAGGAGATTCTCAATGATCTCGGGCAATCGACTGTCGCGTTTAAGTATGGGGTTCTTGCGAAGTGGCACAATGAAGATGAGGCAATAGAGGATGAAGTGGAGGAATCTCTTCCCCCTCCACCATTGTACACCAAACTCAACAATGAAGCACGTCTATTTGTGTACGATGGTGGGGCAAGAATCAAAGCCATACCATGAAGAGGAAGAGAGGCGCAAATGAGGAACACACGTTTGCTAAGCGCTTTCCAAGACGGTTGCTAGCTAGAGCCAAGAGAGATGAATGGGTGGAATGTTGGAGTGTCCGCTCGGGAAGGTTCAAGCTCATCCATAAGGAAAGGAGGGGAGGCATAAAAAGGTACAAGGAGCAAGAGCAATATCACTTGACAATCTATCCCGATGTACCACCGGAGGATGTTCTCCCACCATCTCCACCAGCGGAACCACCGGATCCACCACCTCCTCCTGACCCGGATTGAAGAAAAAAAAAAGGGGAAGTAGGTCAAGCTAGAGACTTTAAACCTAGCGCTTACGGGAGGCAACCCGCTTTATCTCCCATTCTTTTTTACGTTTTATTTTAAAAATTTTAAATTTTAGGATAGGTAGGATAGTTGGGGTGGAGCATATTGCGCTAACCATGCAGGTTATAGGAGGAAACCACTGCGAAAACGGGCGAAAAACGGAAAAAGAAGCTCAAAAATAGTTGTACCGAGGTCGTACCGAGGCACCTAGGGTCGGTACCGACCCTCCTGACGGACAGGTAAGTGAATCTCGGAAAACCGAGAAATTCTAGTAGTTGTACCGAGGCCGTACCGAGGCACCTAGGGTCGGTACCAACCCCCTGACGGACAGGTAAGTGAATCTCGGAAAATAGAGAAATTCCAGTGGGCATACCGACCCCGTACCGAGGTCCCTTGCCTCGGTACCGACCCCCTACAAAAAAAAAAAACAGAAAATCGAAAAAAAAAATAAATAAAATTTAATTTTTATTTAACCTTTTTCTTTTCTTCCTTTTTCTTTCTTTTCTTTTTCTTTCCTTTTTCTTTTCTTCCCCTCTCTCTTCTCTTCCTGAGCCAGCAGCCCCGTTACTCATATCCTCCACCCTCGGTTTCGATACCCACCACCAGCCCGAGCCACCTCCGGCCACACCACCACCCCAGCTGGAACCCCCATCCCCAGGCGCACCCCCCGACCCCAGCAGCACCTCGGTTCCGAGCCCCTAGCCCCCACAGCAGCCCCGTTACTCACATCCTCCACCCTCGGTTCCGAGACCCCGCGCACAGCAGCTCCCTCTCTCCGCACCTCCCACACCGACCACGAGCCACCTCCGGCCACACCACCACCCCAGCTGGAACCCCCATCCCCTGGCGCACCCCCTGAGCCCAACCTCAACCTGATTCGAGCCCATTCGAGTCCCCACCGAACCACTTTGCCAAAAATCACTGTTCGACCTTTAGGTTCGTTACAAGTTCGAAAATCCAAATTTTTCTTCTTCATTCAACTCAGCATTGTATGATTTCTTACCCTAAACTTGTTTATTTCAATTATTTGGATTGATTTGATGATTTAGGTTGAGATTTAAAACCTAGGATTTGAATTAGGAGCGGAATTTGGGGCTTTTTGCCAAAAGCCAAATTGGTCAAAATTGATGATATGGTTGTGTTGTTGGGTTGATTTGGAGCAATTTTCATGTTCATAGCATTGTCAAATTGTTTATGGATTGCGAGCTAATTAGATTTTAAGATTTCATTGCGATCCGTTCGAGGCTTTGATTTGTGAATTGATTTTTATGCTTTAAGTTGATTAGTTTCTTCTATTTTAGCATGAAAATTATATTCTTGCAAGATTTGACATGTGCAAACAAGTTGTATATATTTCATATTTATCTTACTTGTTTTGAACTTAAGTATGGGGTTATGGTGGTTGACTTGTTCATATTGATTTACATTACTTATATGGTTTATATTGAGAATATTTTTATAGGTGATGTATTATATTTTATATGGTGGTGAGTTTGGGTGCATTTGAGCTTATTGCTATTTTTAAGAATGCCCTTGAACTTATATTATTGCACTTGCTTTCTATGCTTATATGATTTATTTAGTGCATACTATTCTTGTTATATTGTTTGGTTTACGTGGTTATTAGGTATGGCCTGGGCATATATTGGTTTGACCCGCCGCCCCCCTTTCCATAGAGAGCTTATTGATCTTCAGCAGCTTCTGAATCTTGATTTTGTGAGTTTCGGAATCTTTCCCTTTTACTTTGATTTTCTTTTGACAGTGGGGACACTGTCTATTTTTAAGTATGGGGTGAGGGATTCAGAAACTTGTTTAATGTGTTTTGGATTATGTTTATGCTTATGTGTTGCATTTTACTTTATTTGGATTATGTTATGCATTCATGTATAAATTTATGCATTTGAGTCTTTTGTCATGTCTTTAGTCATGCTTTTAGTTTCATAAAATCTGGAAAAAAAAAAAATAATCCCAAAAAAAAATTAAAAAAATGTCGGAAAAAAAAAGATAAAAAAATGCATGTTTATTTTCATTTTGTCTTATGTTTTAGTTAGTTTATACCCTAACTTAGATGTCCAATGATGAAATCTAATAATTGAGCTTGATAATGTAATATCCAAAGGCATAGTTCGGATGGTTTAGCCTAAGTCGCACAAAATGTTTTTATGTCAAGTTTGACTTGCAATTGAAATTGAGCATATATAACTTTGGGATTTAGGTGATTGGAATCCAACATGTCTTAGTAAGATTACTTGGCCTATGAGGAATTGATCTTTATATTTTTCCTTCTTTTTGATGTGTGTATTACTCTCCTTATACATTACCTCTTGATATTGTGGTGTATATCTAAGTCTTGAAACCAATATGAGATAGCTAGTCATTGTATAATTTGATCAAATGATAGAGGCACTCTTTATTAGCCACTTTTATATCCTCTTTTACCTACCTTATATATGTTTCCTTTGCTTGTAACCACTTTGAGTCTTATAGCCTATTCTTGTAACTCCACAAAATCTATCCTAGCCAATGATTAGCCTTACCTCCTTATCCGGGAATTAGGACTTAGTGATTGGTAGAGATTGATGTTTGAGGAATAGAGACCTATGATTTGGTTTAAGAGTGGGACACATTTTTGGGTGGGTATTTTATTTCCTCGCCACTTGATCTATTGTAAAAGGTATTTTTTGCTCTTATATTTAAATAAATGCACATGAGATTATGAAAAAGAAAAGAGAGTTCGAAAAAAAAAACCGAAAAAGAAAAAAAAAGGGAGAAAAGAAAAAAAGAATAAATGAGAAGTTGTGCATGAGCCAAATTTATCTTTATTGATTTTATGTGAGATATATTGGATATTTTGGGATTATTGAAGAGGTGTGCCATCTTAGATGAGTTCGGATGTGTTTATAATTGATGAGCCAAATTTATCCTTATGTGAAATATATTGGATATTTTGGGGATTTTTGAAGAGTTGTGCTATATTCGATGAGTTTGGAAGTGTTATTATATGATGGAATTGTTTGGATGAGTTGAGTTAGAAATTTAGGAGTCTTTGGTTCCCGGATTTCTAGCACCACATAGCCTAAATGATTCCTACCTTTATGTTCTTACCAAGCCAAGTTACAACCCGGCCGAATGAGTCCTTCTTTGAAGGCCACTGAGCCAAAGTCCTCTTGATGGTTAATGCATGTTTTGACATCTCGGTGAATCGATTGGTGATATTAATTGCAATTTCTATGTAGCTTAATGTTATAAAGGATTGAGTTGAGAGATGTACTTCAAGCCTAAACATATTTGAAAGGGAGTGAAAACACAATATTTCCCTTGAGTGGTTGGATTCTAGTTGCTTTGCCTAAGGTTATCTAAATATATGTGATGATGGTTCAATGCTTGTTCTTATTTGCACTATGCTAAATTGATGTTGCTTTTGACTAAGGCGAAGACTTGAAGGCATGTTAAGGGTTTTGGTCATAGTTTGGTTATTGCTTGAGGACAAGCAAGTCTAAGTATGGGGTGTTTTGATGTATGCATTTTTAGTCATATTTTGCATCATATTTTCATCTCATTTAAGTCATTTTATTTACTTTTGTGTTGGGAAAGTGTGTCGTTTGTGTTAGTTTTCGTATTATTCGAGATATGGAGTCTACACAAGCTTTGGTGGTATTTTTGTAGGTTTTGAAGCTGATTTGAAGGGGTTTGGACGCACTTTAGAGCTTAATGAAAAATCATGAAGGCAATGGAGATGCCAAGCAAAAGCAAAAAGTGCTGCAGCTGGAGGAAAGCCTTATTTTCGCCATCCGTCACTTCAATTCAAGCTCTGGAACCTTCATAAGAGTTGTAGTCCTTGAAAAGAGCTTTCCAACGCATATTCATATGCATCAATCAGATAAACGAGGACTCGGAAAAGTGCGTTTGAAGTCAGAGTCGAAAAGCTGGAGAAAAACAGAAGTTACTGCATTCAAACAGACCCTCGGCGCCGACACCCACAGCCTTGGCGCCGAGGTATCTGCGAACAGGAGAAGTTTCTGCGGGCTGATTTTATTACTTAATGTGCTTTTTAATTAGGATTTTCATCTGAATTTCTTTTAGGATCTTTTAGTTAGATAGACTTGGGATATGTTATCCTTCCTTAGACAGATTTTATTATTTTCCTAAGATAAAATCTCTTTTCCTTGGGGATTAAGTCTTAATTTTTATTTTTTAAATAAAGGCTATTAGGGGCTGATTGGGGGAAGACGACAGACAGCGCAGGGCTACGCGCAGCAGTTGTAGGACGAGTTTTAGGGTTTTTGTTTGGCATTTGGGCGAAAGCTTGGGCGTTTGTTGTTGCGATTGAACGCTTATTTCCAGGTTTTATATTATTGCAAGTTTGGTTTATGTTTTCTTCTCTTAAATTCATGTTTTCCATTCTCATGTTTGAGTAGTTATCTTTCTTCTAGGGTTGGGGTGTGCTCAACAATAGGCACGTGTGTGATGGATGAATCTATAATTGTGTGATGTTTTTATTGTCTTCTACCTATGTGCTTAACCTTTGATGAAATTTTAAGGAATTCATAGTTGCAATTTGACTTGAAAGAGGAAATTGTTAACTTGATAGTAATTAGGGTTTTCTAATGAAAGTTAAAAGATCCTAATTAAGAGAAGGTAGAAACAAGTAGGTCTTTTATGCGAAAGTGAATGGATTTACTTGTTGATTGATGAAACTCAATTGTTTGATGATAAAAGCATGACCTTTTATGTGATTCATTGATTTTCCCATGTGTTTGTTGTTGTGGCGATCCTTTGCCTTGGAAGTTTTCCCTTTTATTAATTAAAATTCATATTTTATTCTCTTATCACCACCCATCTTTCTTCCATCTCTTTTGTTAGTTTCAACCCGACAAAGAAACTAAATAAGAAACGTTGACTCTCTCATGTGGACGATCCTGACTCCCTATGCTATAGCAGGGTCTTGACTACAAATTTATTTGGTCGATAAACCCTCTCATCAATCGCTGAAACCGCTCACACGAGTCACGTAACGAAGCCTCCCAAGCCATGGTGTTGACGAAGATCCCAACCTTCTCCATGACCGACATGTTGAAAGAGCCACGCAACCTGTAACGGTGTTGGAGAATGGAGCAGTGGTTGGTGAACACATGTTTCGGCATACGGAAAACCTGTACAACACTGAGGTTGGTTTCATAGGCTAGGATGTCTTTAATCCAACGGTCACCCGTGTAGTCCGAAATGTAGCAAGGCACCTTATGCACATGCTTGTAGTAGTGAGTTGTCATCTCAACGGTAGACAGATGCACAAGCAACTGCATGAGCATCACATTCTTGTGGCGTCTCCTACGCCTACGCATACGTCTATCAGCAGAGGTTCGTCCATCCATTCCCTACTAGCTGCAAGGGGTGAGAAACGAGTGTCATACACGGGACGACACACAAACACAAACGTGATAACACAGACGCACATATATAATGACACAGATAATCCCCAACAATGTCAAACACACATAACAACACGCAGAAATACATGGAAACACACATGGCAAGTGAAACAAGGTCGTTCAAGAGTAAAGGCAAGGTATTCTACAACATAGGTACTAGACGAATTGGTTCAAACTGTGGAAAACTTAAATGAAGTGTTAGACACTCATGGTGTGGGGTCGTAAGAAATGCCTCAAACAAAGAAACGCCGGTGTCTAGATGTCCCCTCCGCTCCGTCGGAAATAATACTTCAGCCACGCCACTCTCATCTTGTTGCTTCGCTTGCAGGCGAGGAACATCCTAGCCCGTTCAGGGTTGATTAATGCTTCCATTGCGAAGCACAACAACGGGTTCTCATCTTCGAGCAGTCCATCAGCGACTAGCTTATCAAGCACCTCCATGACCTCTTCCTCATGGTCAACTGAATTCTTAGACACCTCGCCTTCCACAGTCACGTATGGGAGAAACTTCTCACTAGTTTCCTGCATGACCTCCATATGCCTTCGGTACAACGCCGACCCAGACGACTGTCTCGCACTCCGTCGCTTGAATGATTGAGATCTCGATGACCCCGACGCTCACTTTCTGGACCTCAGTGGTACGGAGCTATATCCAGGAGTGGCTATGGGGGGTGGCTGCACGGGGGGCACAGGGGCAGCGTGGGTGCTCCCACGGACCATGTCCGGAAAGCGGGACAATTTGAAGTCGTCAATGTTATCGTCGTCACCACCGAGGTCGAATTCAGCGTGGGGGGGGATGGTTGTTGCCTCCCCCGTCATCGGAGACATTTGACATCTGAATGGGCATGTCAGTCGGATCCATTGACGGAGCCACGCAATGCTGGCCCGTCACCACCGTACCACCAAATATCTGGTCTTGTGCGTCTTGGATCGGACCAGACCGGACCGGACCGGACCGGAAATTCGAGTTCAGTCCAAGACCGATGAACCAAAAACTCCGATGACATGGACCCCAGTGACGAAGCCCCTCCCTAAAATCCCTCTTTTTAGGTGGGACCCAGGTGAAACTGGAAAGGGTTGACGCTATCGTCACAGATCTACCTGACCCACGTACCTCATGGGTACCTGCTCCATACACACGGGGCGGATGAGGGTGAAGAAGTTTGCGGATGATGGGTGGAGCCGGTGGGATTATTTACCCACGGGGAGGGTGATGGAGTGGCATCATCCACCCATAACCCGCCCCATTTCCACCTCTAGCCGCGGACATTATTTACCTACTTTTTTAGGGCCTCTCGGAAGTCTGTTACTATATTGACGCTAAAGGTGATGGTATTCCACTCCGCGGAGCTATCGAGATTTCCAATTGCGTGACTGGATCGGCCGATCCAGAGTCCTCTAACCAAGCTCTGTTTTACTTTCTCTTGGCTCTCCCGATTTCCAAAAAGTCCTCCTCTATTCTGGCTTCGCTACCCTTTTATAGTAGGCGGATGGTAATGTTAAAGTATTGACAAATGGCTAAGCAGTCTTGACATGTGATTGGGTTTAAGGTAGTCATAGGATGTGGGCATGTGAGACACGTGTCCATCATAACCTCTTGTCTTTTGTCCGCGGACGAGATGATTCGTTGTGGTTCACTTGAGACTGGTTACTCTGGATGTGACTAATTACACCAGTTCATTTCTCCTGGTTTTTTCACCCAGATCAGACTAGGACCGTGTAATATGGTCTTGGGTTTTCCGGTCCTTAGATTGTTAGGACCGACTGGACCATAATTCTACTGTGCAATCCTTTTTCGATTTCCACTCTCTTAGATCAATTCCCTTTCTATTGTTGCCACCAACACAAGTTCATCGTCTACTGAATTCCCAATCTCCACTGCTAACTTTCCAACCAACAAATCAAACAAGCTTTTCGGCATTCAGTTCAGGGTTTCAATTGATTTCTCCACATTCTCCCTTCCCCGCAAGTTCATCTTCATGGCCGGATGAACGAAGCCCCATCTCTCGATCTCCTAGATGATGATGAACTGCGGCATGATAGAGTCCTTTTGAAAATCGATTCCATGGCTTCCTCTTCCCACTACTCTTCATGTTGGGAATCGGAGTTCGAGCGCTATTGCAGTGCGAATTTGGTAGGGCATGGCCGATTCGGATTTGGCAGTGGCCGGTGCGGGAAGCACTAGCAAGCATGATGCCCATGTTTTTAGTCATATATTATAGTGTCTTTTTTTTTGGTCAAATTGAGTCTTTTTCTTATGTTTTGTGTTGGGTTTAGTGTCATTTGAGTAGGATTTCGTATTTCTTGATATATGGAGGCCTACACAAGCTTTGGTGATGTTTTGAAGAATTTGGATCCATTTTGAAGGATTTTGGACGCACTTTGGAGCTTCACGGAAGTCATGAAGTCATTGGAGAAGCTAAGGAAGAGAAAAAGTGTCAAAGTGAGGAGAAATTCTCTATTTTCCCCATTTTCCACTTTGAATCAGGTCTTGACATCTTCATGATAGTTTTAGTCCTCAAAAATAGCTTTCCAACGCGTATTCATATGTGTCAGTCGAACGTACGAGGACTCCCGAAAATGTTATTCAAGACAAGGCTGAAAAAGCTAAAAACAGCGGTCATACCGACCCGGGTGGGTCGAGGAGAACGAGATGGGAATATTGACCAAAAAAAGCCATTCCAAAGTGAATAGTGCTCGGTCCTTATCAGGGGTGCGCTTGGTGGGTTGCTTTTACCTGGTGTAATTGTGTGTTGGTCATGGTCCCCCAAATACAAATTATCTCCTAACTCAATCACTACTACAGAAAAGGCAAACTAACCCGGATATTTGACCCTTTATAACCCAGACATGGTCCGGGTTAAAAGTCAGTGGGTTATATTCTCAGTACACTATATAACCCGGATCCTATATCCGGGTTATTTTATCCGGGTAAACCGGTTATCCATACGATATATACACCATCTGGTCCGAATTATTTGAGGATATGGTCTGGGTTATTTGATGTGTTAATATAGCCCGAACATTAGAATATCTGGTTTAATTTATTCGTGTAAGCCAGTTATCCACACGGCATATACAACATCCGGTCCGGGTTATTTGGGGATATGGTCCGGGTTATTTTGGGTGTTAATATAACCCAAAAATTAGAATATTCAGGTTATAAAGAGCTTATGAAATAACTCAGATATTTGAAGTCTGAGTTATTATATATTGTCATATTTTTTATTTGTGTGGAGCTTATACACCGATTCATGCAAATCCGGGTTATATTCTCTCTTTTTCACGTTAAAATAGAGAATAAATAACCCGGGGATTTCGAGGTTCGGGTTACATAATATGTCTTGTTTTAATATAATACATTCTATTTCATTCAATCCACCTGTATAAATGCATAATTCGTGCATGCATGTGCTTTAATACATATACCACTAAGAACATCTCAACGAATGTAATTACAAAAGTAGAAATAGATTTAACAAAATATAATAATCTCGTCATGAATCCAAAATATAATAATCATGTGATAAAGAGTATGCAACCATTATCTCAAGAGGAAAACATATAGTTTGAAGATCATGGCTACTTCATCATCAATCAGTCAACCTGAAAACACAATTGTAGGCAAGTTAGTGATGACGATGAAATTTTCTTTATGTGCAAGAACAAGACATTGTAGTTATTTAATCTTGCTACATTACCCTTAATATTATGCATTCCATACCTGAAATAAGACACAGATCAGATACTCTAGGAACTCCTTTCAAACGTCATCAATATCCTCTTCGGAGAATGCATGCTCTTTTTCGTCCCACTGAACATATTTAAATAAAATTAATTAGATTTTTTTTATTAGAAACAATAATTTCATTTAATTTATTTATAAGATTTAATGTCATACCTAAGTGACCATTGCACTTCTTCAACAAACTATCTCTCACATAAACTTCAACATATAATATCCGGACACGATTGGATTCAATTGTGAAGGACACTACAAAGAAAAATACGAGCAATTTTAGAAATTAAACTTGACATCATATAAATAACATGGACATAAAAGAACACACTCAAATCTAAAGACAATTAACCTCTACTCGAGTTCACAATGTTTGCTTTCGGGGCTTGTTCTTGTCCAAAGTAGTAAATGTAAAAACATAACTTCTATATATGTATACAATAAAATTATATTTTAGTAGAACACAAAATGCAACACCTAATATCCACCAAAGGAAAAGTGAAACAAAAAATAATCGGTCTCTGAACTTCTCGAGATAGAGAGCAAGGTATAGCTTCTTATATGTCCGTCTCTATATATTTTTTTTCTTCACATCTGAGAACACATATATTGGTGCTTGTTTCATTATTATTATAGTTATCAACTTACTTTTATTATTATTTGTGTTCATGATTTTCAGGGTACCGAGGCACAATCAAACTCCTAAACTAATTGGATAAAACAAACTTTACCTAGATTGGACTTGAAAGTTTTTATTTGCACCAATTCGAATTAAAGAACCAAAACCTTCCTAGGTTTAGCAACTATCTAAACTCATTGGATGAAAAATATCAAAGAGCATCTACCTTTGGGAGATCAAGGCTAACCCTAAAATCCAAACTCATCACAATCCAACCACATCAACACATATAAACCTAATCAATCATTATTTCAACATAATTTTAGCACAAGTTCATCACAAATACATTTATATCAACACAAATTCACTAATTTCAGCACAATTCATCCCCAAATAACCAAAATTTCAACTAATTATGAACACAGTAGAGTAAGAAAAGCATTAAAAACATACCTTGTGACTTTCATATTCTTGATTCAACAAAGATGGGGATGCAGTTCATCCAGGAAGCAATAGATCTAAAGACTGAGAGTTTGATAAACATCATAGAGCGGGATGACAACAGCAATAGAGAAAGAGATAGAAAAGTTGAATCACCCACCCCAATTTAACACCAACCTACTTACTAATTGCTAATTACTAATTACTATACTTTACAGAAATTAAGATCATAAAAAAGACACAACAACAACCCAGAAAATACAAATAACAACAACAACAACCCAGAAAAAATGAACAACAATTCCTTCAACTTTTTATTCTCAAGAAGTAACATTTAAGAAGGATGTTGCTTTAGTCTTAATAGGTATATAGATTCCTTTTTACAATCTTTTTCCTTAGAAAAAAAGTGAATACTAAGTCAATTTCTAAACCATGACTCACTAAATTGGTACAACAATTGAGTCATTTACATTTACAACAGTTCATCTCTATCATTCTTGGAGCTATTTCAATTGTTAGATGATCATACAGAGTGTGGGATAACAATAAAACATCAATACAATGTTCAGATACAAGGTTTTCACATCATTGATATCAAAATTTTGCTTTATCATACACTTAACGATAATTTACTAAATTAAAATTTGCACTAGCCAATTGTTTAAGAAGCTAGAGATAGACTTTAGCTTTAAAGAAAACATAGGAACACTGAAACTCAAATAGTATAAGATTTTTCATCGTAGGTGTGTTCCTCAAGTGATAGCCATCTAAAAAATGGAATACTAAATCAAAGTTAGATACATGGAGCTTGACATGCAAAATTGATAATTCAGCTTCGAGTTCAAGTTAAAACATACAAAAGTTATTCTTAAATTCAAAATAACAGTTAGCTGCCACCTTATCAATGACAACTGTAAGTTTTTAACTTGGATAAATTTTTAGATGAGTCTTTTTGTTTTTCATGATAAAGTAATCATTTGCATTGAAATATAAGAATCTGAAACACAGCTAACAATTTCATGAGTGAGGTTAGGAAGGGCCACAATAATGATATTAAACCACAGGTTCCTTGACACTGATAGTAATTTCTTCCTACAAATAGAATATTGACCAAAAAGATTCACACCAGCCTCTAGATCAAGGACTGAAAAGTGGACTCTGCTTTGGCTAAGGCAACCTTAAAGAACACCAGTTAGCATTACTCATCTAGATAGGATATAGTATCCAATGGCTAGTACTCAATTCAGCTACTGAAGTCTGAACCCTCAAATTTAACCTGTATTGTATATATCCAATGGATAACAAAGTAAACATCTAACAGTGGACAGGCCAATTCAGGGAGGTGTAAAGTACTTCGCTTCATCCTATGCATGGTTATTAGGATCCCGATCCGGATCTTACGATCCTACGATCCTACGATTCTAGGCAAGGTTTTGATCCGGATCAGGCATGTAGACTCCTTCGTGCTAGGATCTACCTAGGATCCTATGGGATCAGAAGGATCTACCTAGGATCTACTGATCCTAGAAAAAATATCTGATCCTAGCAAAAATCATATTTGTGTAATTGTGTTTGTTTTGTTTGGATATTGGGCCTTCTGGATACGATGAGCCTTTTTATTTTTTATTTTTTGGCAGCCCATCTCCTTAGAAATTGAAGGTAGAAGAGTGAAGACGTTGAATTGAAACCCTAATCCCTTTGTTTCATTACTCAACTCGACAAATCCACGTCTGAGCACCTGAAATTGTTCATGATGTGGTTAATTGCGATGATGACATTTGAAACTAGAGATGGCATTGGATATTTGGATGTGTGATTTATCTCTTGTATGTTTGTCATATTTTAAGACATTATCCTTGTCTTTTTGTCACCTTTTGAGACATTATTCTTGGCAAATTATGAATGTTAAGTGTTTATTATTGGACTATTTTAGTTACTTAATTTGTTTAATGGAGGAAAAGCTTAGTTTTATTTTAAAATTAAGGTATTTGTTTTGGATGGTTTGTTTTTATTTTATTATTTATTTTATTTTTAATTTTTGTCTAGGATCTTACGATCCTACCATTCGATCCTACGCCTTTCTCTTGATCCCACACTAGGATCCCGATCCTAAAAACCATGATCCTATGGCTACACCAACTTTAATTTTGATGCAGAGTTCATGCTCTTGGTGTTTGATCAAGGTAAAAGTAAGGATAATAATTGGAGTTTGTTGGATTATAAACACTATTACAAAACCAGAATATCAGGAAAAGAATGGAAAAGATGGTCTTAATTGGTTTAAACTCATCATCAATGGGAATTCAAATGCAGCATGAGACAAAGTTGTACAGTAAACAAATGCATCATATTATACATTATTGTTCATCTTTAATCACTAAGGGGGTAAGAATGTTCCAACAAATCCCACTTTATAGGCATAAAATATGCATTTCCATTGTCTAGCCCATTATCTTTTGGTTAAAGTACCTTGCAGGATCATTTTGATGATTTAAAGGGCCTAAAAGTTGGTCTAAAGTTAGGAGGCTTTAAAGGTGTCGCATAAGAAGATGATATTATAGCTGGGGAATATATCCGGCCTCTTTCAACCTAAGGGCACAACCATATCAAACAATACAAATCATGTCATATGACTCACCCCCCTTTGCAACTTCAATAAACATTGTCTCTTACATTATCACATATTCACAAATGACATGAAAAATAATTTTCCGATGAATAATCAAATAATTTCTAAACCATCCCTTATTAGTTGTAATGTAGAGATCATCCAATGAATAATCAAATCCAATTACTCTTTCTTCTAAACCCTTACTCTCTCTTATCCCTAAACTTCAGCTTCTTCCTTATCCCTAATCTCTCTAACCCTAATCTTTCTCCCTAATCTCCCTTCTTTCCCTATAAAATTCACATGTCTCGGTCCAGATTAAGCTTGGGACATTACACAAATACACTAATTATATCAATACAAATTCAGCATAAAGACATTTGCATCAACACATAATAGAATTGAATGCAGTAGAATCAAAGGTGTTGCTGGAAACAAGTTCAAGTAAGTCAATGCGAGATGATTCTTCAATTGGGAAGGAGTGTAGGTTGAACACCAACTTGAATGCTCTAGAATCACAAGCAATGATTAAAACAAGTTCAAAGAAGTCAATGCGAGATAATTCTTCAGCTGGGGAAGCAGTCTAGATTAAACCACAACTTGAATGCATTAGAATCGCAGGCACTAATGGAAACAAGTTCAAACAAGTCTCAATCTCGTAAAAAGGAGTCACTGATGGTTATGAGGGGAAAAGTGTTAATGTAGAGTCTCAATCTCTTAAAAAGGAGTATGTGGTGGTATGTGGCTTAACACAAAATGGAAGGTAATTTCCATAATGTGATCCTAACAAAAAGTTGCTTATGATGGTTGTGTTAGGAATTCAAACGCATACTCATTTGATTTGTCCAGTGAGATCAAAAGCATTAACCCTAATTCAAACGTGCTCATGACCATCATAAGCAACTTTGATTTATCCGGTTAGATCAAGACCATCATAAGCAACTTTGTCTGGATTTTTTTGATTTGTCTGCTCTTCGGCTTGGTCTTTAGCCATTCTTTTGATTTTTCCACTTAGATCAAAAGCATTAAAACTAATTTCAACTAAACTTTGATTTGAAAAACAAATGCACAAAACTTTGATTTGAAAAACAAATGCACTAACATCTACAAATATTCAGCCCGAATTAAACCTAGTTTCAACTAAATATGAACAAAATAGTAAGAAAAACATTAAAAAATACCTTTGTATTCTCAATGCTTCAATTGAGGCAACAAAAAAGAGAAATCGAGTCACTTCATGGTGGCAGTTCCAAACTGAAAAAGACTCAGTTCGTGGTGGGAGCAACAAGAAGAGAGCGACTCGGTAGGGAAGTGGACAGAGGGGGCAACGATAGAGGGGCAATGACGAGTAGAAAGGCTGAACCAATTGAGAACAAAAAAGGGGGCAACGACGCAGAGACGGAGAAGGTACGAACCAGACGCCGAACAACGAGCAGTTCGCGAAAGGGTTGAGAGAAGAGGGAGGCAGCAGGTTAGTCTATGACTCTATTCTATCTTCAAATTAGAATACAAGTCAAATGACCAGGATTTAGGGAAAAAATTTTAAGCAATATAACCCGGGCGTATCATAATAGGGTTATTTGATTAAAAATTGCACTTTTATATACCGGACATTACAATATCCAATATGTAAAGGTAATTCGAATCTATTTTTTCGGTTTCACCACTTTATACACCGTATATGGCACGTCCGGGTTATATTCTATGGGTTATTTTCCCAATTTTGTAGTAATGAATGCTAAACAAACGATTAGTATAGCAGACAAGTAAGGAGTTGATCCCAGAAAGAAGACTGATTCGTGGTTCTCAAGATGATTCTCTAAACAAATAGCAATAAGGTTGTGGCAACCGATTGAAATAAGTAAATATGCAAAAGGAATAATGATTGTAAATTGATAACAATATAAGAAAAAGCACTTCACCTGCAATTGTTGACAATGGTTGGGGTTCATGGTCCTCGAATTGATTTCATTGTTATTCCTAAAGCTACGCCGACTTGGCTTTGATAGATTGATCTAGCATAGTCAATCACTTATTCACGTATTCCTCATTCTCTCCCATTATATGGCTTCACCCAGCCTCCCTCAACGCCACCTTCCAGAACAAACGACGTGGCACCGCGTCAGCCCTAACCTACCCCGGTGTCTCCTAGGAAGGTCGGAAACCCTATCGACAAAAGAAGATCGGCCTATCCCACCACGATTCCTAGCGTATGCCTCTTTGGGATGGCGGCAGGATCATCTTCGGCCCCCAGATGAAAGATTGGGCGATTAGGATCAACAGGAAGGAAAAGAGGCTAGAGATTTCCACCGCCTTGTCCATTGCCACCAACCGCCTCCTGAAAGGCCATCGAACCTCCCTCAACACTGGCGTCCTGAACAACCTTAACATATGCCGAGGTGTCCGAGGGAGGCTTATTTTGCGACTGTTAATTTGCAGTTACAAAATTGCCACTATGTGCTTCCCTGTTCATCTGCCTCTCTGGTTAAACTCCTTGTTTGTTGAACCTTTTGATTTTTTCCCTGATCAGATGCCTTTGTTAACTAATTATCCCCTCTCCGTTAGTTCGATTCAATGAGAAGTTTGAGGAGCGAAGGGCACGCGCCTTTCTGTCAACGATGTCTTCGTGAAGAGGCTTGGAAAGAGAATTTGTTAGAGAAGGTATGCCTTTGATTTTTCTTTTCAAATTTCAGTAATTTAGGGTTGGGTGTCCCTATATGCATCGCAAATTCACGGATTAAAGTTGTTAAGCAACGTCGAATTCGATGGATCCAACATTGTAATATGTGAAGTGAAGGATCGGATCGGGCTGAACCGGGCTCACAACGTCGGATCGGACATTGCTAGGGTAAACTTTACACAATTTTTCACATCCACCCTCAACACCAAAAAAAAACGTCCAAAAAAAATTATTTTTTTTAATATCTTATATTAGGCCCGATCTGACCCGTATTAGCTATGTTGAATACTTGAATTAGACGTTGTAACACCGTCTAAGTTAACGTTGTTACAACGTTCGAAGTTTTTAAGTGAAATTACAATGTCGGATTAGACGTTGTTACAACGTCGGATTGGACGTTAATTTGCGGTGTATATAGGGAATGCATTTAGGGTTTAGGTGTTTGAATTTGGGTTTTGATTGGATAGAAATTTCAAATTTAGGGTTAGTTTGTTTTGAGTAATAGGCAATTAAATCTGAAAATTTAGGAATGAAATTTAGGGTTTAGGATTTTTATTGATCAAGTTGTGAACTTCTTTCATTCTCTGATCATATGCTTTTTGAGAGTTGCTGGTGGGTTTTGTTCATTTTCTTCGCTTTGAATATTACTTATTTAGTTTGATTTTAGTTTTTAGACTTCAAATTTGTATGTGCACTACCTTTTATACTTCATCATGTTAATGCTAATTGGCTATGAATGATTATTCTTGCACATTTTGACTGAATGGACACTTTTCACTTATACATCTTCTTTCATCAATGGAGTTATGTTGAGTTTCATAATCCTAATTTATGGGTTATAAATCTTCTTTAGTAGATTACTAAGAACATGATATTAGCAGTGAAGAAACTCAGCTCATCCTGCCTTCCACATACCTGTAAATGAATTAGATATAAGACTTTTTTTTCAATTGTAAATCAACTTGGTCCAATTCTTCAATCCTATTTTGCAAATTTGTTATTGAGTTCATATAAGAAAAGGCTTTCAAAATTTTTAAATTGACACATGCAATCCATATTCTTCACCTATAATAACACTTAAAACCTAGCCAGAGTACCTCATAAATGATATTAGTTGCCCTAAGTATTAATTTATGACATGTCTAGGTTAAGTTGTCACTATTTTGTTTAGAAAGGTAACCTAATATTTTTTTTCATAAATTTTGAATGTTGATGATTTTTTCGTTCCTATGGTAATTAATAATATTTTTGTTTAATTTGCTAACTTGCACATATGAATTTAAAGTAGACTATGAACCATGCTCTCTTGGGCCTGCACATATGAATTGAAGGTAGAATATGAATCATGCTCTCTTGAGTTGATGCTTTAGGTGATTTTAAGGCATTAACTAAGCATGAATAATGTGTTGTGTTTGATAAAAAAGTTTGTAGACCGATTGTACGTTTGTTAAAATAACATCTTCAAGATGCATTGCTTTATTTGTTGGGTATATTAGTGACAACAGTGTTTGATGTTCCTTTGATCCTTATATTTGTTAAGGTAATTTTGACTAGTATCCCATTCTTTACCTTATTAGTTATTGCTATTACACTTAACCCTTTCTTGACTATTATGCTGCTTAGGTATGTTAAAGCAAATAAATCAATCTATAAAATTTATAAGTAGGATGTTAAAGAAAGAAATATAATATATCGATTTCATTACACTTAGGCTATAGTTGATTTATGTTTTCTCAAGATTTAAGATTGTATGTTAGAAAGAAGCAATTTTTTTCCTTTTTAGTGAGAGAATGAATTTGAACTTAGCATACCTGAGATTAAGTTGGGGTTCAAACTTTTAGTTCTCATCGATTTATAGTTGTCAGGTTTCATATGCATGACTGGATCGTTCTTTTGTCTTTGATGATAATAGAGGTAGTATTTAATTTTAGCTGATACTAAACTAATGGATATCCCAAATGTCCAGGACTAACATGTAGTGTGAAGAAGAGGCCAAGGCCGGTGTTTGGTAATGGGAATTGATGCCTATAGAGGGAAACATGCTAGGTTGTGTAATAGGTTTAGTGGAACTGTAACATGATTATTGTGATAGGGAAAATCCCGTCATCATAGCACAAGGGCATTCTGGTCTTTTACCAAGTAAGTCGATCATTTTTATCATACGAAGTTATCCTAAATAACAGTTAAGAATGACGTCTATTATTTATGCGGTATCAAATATTCAATACGGCATTGACCAACATTAATTCGGTTACCATTTCGCCTATTGAATACGGTAACAGTTTCATGCATTAAAGGGCCTTGATTGAATTAAATATGGTAATGGTTTCTTCTATTAAATATCGTAACCGTTTCTTTTATTTAAGACTCGACTAGTATAAATAAGGGGAGATAGATTCAGATTGAGGACGGATAATGTCTGACTTGAGCGTCGGAGGGTCCTCCGGGGGAGACAAGCCCCGCCCTGACCTCTATGATGCAGATTTTATGCATCACATTTGATGCCGTCTGTGGGAAGGGAGACAAGCCCCGCCCTGACCTCTATGATGCAGATTTTATGCATCACATTTGGTGCCGTCTGTGGGAAGTCGAACTAAAAGCAAAGTGCTTGATCCGATTCCCAATCAATTAGTGGAGGAATCGATTACCAGAGGAAGGGGCAGATTTGGCCTTTGAGGGACCATCATCATCATCCCTGTTCTCGCTTCATCGATCTTCATCACCGACAGCCATTGCAGGAACCCAAGTCGTCCCGCGTCTTATTTTCAATCGCATCGGTTAAAGCACCACAATTGAGATGAGTTTCCTCACCAGGGGAAAGGGCAATGGCTGGAAAGCATCATAGAGGTGTGGCATGGCTTGCGCAGGTCTACCGAAGGCAAGCAATTCGGGACCACAAGGCTCATATTCAAATCACAATCTCCATGCCAAGAATATCACATTAGACTCTTCATAAATGGATAAGTTGATCTCTTCCCTTTTAATTTTATTTGATTTTCATTCTATCTTACGATTTTATTACCGGTGTTCGGTGAGTTCCGCTGTAGGTCAAATTTCAGTAATTCAGCGTCTATCAATGGTTGTAGGTGCTAAAAATCCAATACAACCGATAACCTAGCCGTCAAGTCCGCAGAATGCCATCAATTTAGCATTACAACGCTGCAATCTCTGAACATGACGGGAGTTTAATTTTATTTGCTTAAGTTTTCGTTCTTCAAAGTCTTATTTCTTCTTGATCGATAGCCTTTGGGTTTTGGCTAGATATATTTCATCATTTCTTGCTTGCCTGATCTATTAATTAGCTCTACTTAAGCGATGTATGCAATGAATCTACAATGTCTTTGCTTTATGCATTTGACTGGATGGCCGATCTCCCTTTTGAAATTACATATCTCGAACCTTCCCTTCTTAACGTGAAAATTGAAAGAGTTTGATAAATATTTGAGCCTTCCCAACATATATGACATATTATATGTTGAGGATACTTGTCGTTTGAATGCTGAGCTATATTACTTGTTAATTATATTACAAGCCTAGGGTACAATGTTGTTGATGTTATGCAATTGTTCCATAAGATCGAGCAAAATTGCTTTTTTTCTTTTATGGATAGCATCTACGTGGATTTTATGTGGTGTAGCAATTACTAAGTTCACCTCATGAGGTTAGCTTCCATTCTCATTATATGATTGCAGCAATTATATGAAGGGGCACCAAAGAGGCCCCGATGGAGACCACGGGGCAGCAAGGCACCTTGCGAAAGATGTGGAGGCCGGACTTGCACCGAATTGTGATGACCAACCGAGCTCACCGGAGAAGCACTCGGCTTTCCATCAATAAGTCTTCCCACTCCGTATCATTTTATGAACAAGGGCAAGTTGGCAGTCTCCTCTGGGCGCTGGACCCAATCAGCCTCACAAGGCTCCTCCCTACGGCGCTATCGCTTCCTGAAAAAAGCGCCTCGCTCCACGTCTCGACTCCCCTTCATCATTCCCACATCTCCAAGGACCCAGCACAGTGTTTAACTCCGCGTTACGTCCCCTCCCATGGGGGGCCACATCCATCACATCATCGCTAGACCTCCGTCGAGCTACCATTAGCCCACCATTGGAATCGGTTCGAATCGGTTCGTCTAGGCGCTGCCTAAGTCCCGCACCTCCGTTCTCTACACATATCTGTAGATCTTATGATTCTTGACTCACAGATCGGAGATCAAGATTTAGATTCACGTGTGCGAGATCGAAAAACAGAAAACAAGAAACGACACAGCGATTTTTACGTGGTTCGGTTTCCCTACGTCCACGGAGCCTCAGAAGAGGAGACTCGAGCTCAATCCACTATATCAAATCAGGTTACAAGGTTTCGAGGTCGACTAGCTAGATCTAAGGCTTATACAGAGAATACAACAGAGGATCTCAAGTATCAAGAGAAGGAACAAGGAGAAGTGGTAAAGCGACGAAGAAACTCCCTGGATCTGGTGTCGGAGACCAGATCTACACCTCGCAGGTCATCGGAGAAGACAACCTACACAAGACAAGAAGCACACAGTTGCAGTGTTGATCTTCGGAGATCAGATCGGAGGTCTCTCACGGAGATGCGCCTCAGATCTGAGCAAGAACGCCGGGGAAGGACTGCACAGTCGAAGAAACCCTAGCGCCGCTCTATTTTCTCTCTCTCTCTCTTTGGTTGGATTACCTGAAGCGCCGTCTGAAGTATGAAACCCTAATGCCATCCTCAGCTTATATAGGCGAGCTATGTTTAGCTAAAACGAAGCGTTTAGCTTTTAGGGCAAACCTTGGGCAGCTGAAGGGCATCCGTGGGCCGTTTCCGTGTAATGGGCCTCACTGGCCCATTATCGGATAAGGCACTTCTTATATCTTACAAATATAACTCTTCAACCTTATATTATGTGTTACACATGATCACAAGTGTTGTAACTTGCAATTCTAATGTGCAATGTATAATATTAGGGAGAGTATATAGATGTGTGAGTATTACCCATATAAAGCCCTTAATCTATACTATGTCTAACTCAAAACCCCTAAAGATCTAGAACCATGATTAAAGATGACATTACAATTTGCCCTCCTAATCTAGGTTCTAAACTTTCGTAATCCTGTTTCAATCATAGTGGATAGGAACTCGTGTCTTCAACCCTTCTTGCATCATCGGCTCATTACCTGTTCGTCATGGTGGGTCTCCAAGATGGAGATAGTCCCTGCAAAACAGAAATTTGCTAGGTGGAACAACCTTTGTTCCAAAGTCAGCAGGATTTACATCTCCTTTGATCTTCTTGACGTCCATCTCATTTGCAGCAACCATGTTTCTTACAAAATGAAATCGCACATCGATGTGTTTTGTGCGTTCATGGTACATAGGATCTTTGCAGAGGTATAAAGCACTCTGACTGTCCATGTGAAGAACAGGTTTTAAAGTTCTTTGAAGAACTTCCTTCACAATCCCTTTCATCCAGATAGCTTCTTTAGCGGCTTCAGTGGCAGCCATGTACTCTGCTTCCGTAGAAGACAGAGCTACAACTGACTGCTGCTGTGACTTCCAGGAAATACGATTTCCAGCCCATGTGTAGTAATAGGCAGTGGTGGATTTTCTATTATCTTTATTGCTGGCATAATCAGAATCCACATATCCATGCAATTGATGTATAGGACTATGCAAGCCATAATGTAAGCACAGATTTTTGGTGCCAGAAAGATAACGAAGTAAGTATTTCATAGCAGTCCAGTGATCATTTCCAGGGTTAGACATAAAACGACTTAGAGCACTGATAGCAAAAGCAAGGTCAGGGCGAGTACAAACATGGCATACATAACAGATCCTACAGCTACGTCATAGGGGATCCTAGCCATTTCTTTGATTTCTTCAGGTTTGGTTGGGGAACTTTTCTTGGTGAGCTCTAGGTGCCCTCCTAAGGGTATGGAGGTGGGTTTAGAGGTGACCATATTGAATCTCTTCAAAACTTTAAGCATATAGTCATCTTGAGATAACCATAGCTGTTTATTGGGTCGGTCTCTAATGATATTTACGCCAAGTATCTTCTTGGCACTACCTAGATCTTTCATGTCAAAATATTTCTTTAAATCCTTTTTAACACTGCTAATGAGAACAATAGAACTACTTATAAGCAGAATATCATCAACATATAACAGTACATATAAAGGAGTTTTAGAAGAAACATTTTTAAAGTAAAGGCATGTATCATAACTGCTCCTATGAAACCCTAATTTCTTGATCACTGCGTCAAACTTAAGGTTCCATTGTCTAGGGGATTGTTTCAATCCGTAAATGGACCTTTTTAGTAAGCAGACGTGATCAGGACGGCTTTTGTCAATGAAGCCTTTGGGTTGTTTCATGTATATTGTTTCATCTAAAGTACCATGTAAAAAGGCAGTTTTAACATCCATCTGTTCTAGTTCCCAATCAAAGATAGCACACATAGAAAGCATAAGTCTCATGGTTTTATACTTAACTACAGGTGCAAATATGTCGTTATAGTCTATTCCCTCTATCTGGGAGAACCCTTTGGCTACAAGCCTGGCTTTAAACCTAGGGGGATCATGGGATTTAAGACCTTCCTTTAGCTTATAGATCCACTTGGAATCTATTAGCCGGGTTTTAGGAGGTCTAGGGACCAATGTCCAAGTCTTATTGGTGTACATTGACCCCATTTCCTCTTTCATGGCTTCTAACCATTGTCTAGCATTTTCACTCTTTATAGCAGACTCATAAGAATTTGGAGTGGTAGGTTGCCTAATATGATCAGCAGTCAGTAATGCATACTCTACAATATAATTGTATTTCCTATTAGGGATGATGGTCTCAGGTTCTCTTTCTCTAGTCAACTGATAGTCATGCAAAGTAGGATGCTCAGATGCAGGTGTTAATGCAGTAGAGGCAGAAGAAGCATGCAAATCAGAAGAATGGGGGGAGGAGAAAACAGAGGACTCCACAGAGGAGTCATTAGAGAGGCCATTTACATCACTTATAATAAGGGAATTAGAGGGGAAAGGAGAAGGAGTAGCCAGAGACTTTGGTGAGTGGGGGGAGTCTGTGTCCTCTGTAGGCTCCACTGCACCATCATGTCCATCCTTTTCCGTGTTCACTAGAGGAACATCTTCTTTTCCCCCTTGTAATGTAGAGTGTGTATGCTTGGTTGCTGGTCTATAGGCCCTACCAGTGTCGTATTCATCATCTGCTAGGGGGGTGCTTGATGAATCTGGTATCCAAGCATCTGGTTGGTCATTGGTACCTGCAAGCTCAACATGTGTAGTAAGTTTATTTTTCATGGGAAATTCAGTTTCATTAAACTTTACACTCCTAGTAGTGATCACCTTATAGGGTCCTGCTTGCAGCAAGAGAACCCTATAACCTTTGACACCTTCAGGGTATCCTAAGAGGATTCCCTTTAGAGCTCTAGGTTGTAGCTTACCTTGTGAGATGTGTGGGTAAGCTGCACAACCAAAGGGCTTTAAGTAGTCAAGGTTAGGTGTTTTTCCAGTCCATTTTTCTTGAGGGGTTTGGAAGTTTATCACACTAGAAGGGGACCTATTGATTAAGTATGCTGTTGTCATGACAGCTTCACCCCAAAGGGTATTTTTCAACCCAGAGGAGATGAGCATACATCTAGTTTTTTCCAGCAGGGTCCTATTCATGCGTTCAGCTGTCCCATTTTGCTGTGGGGTGCTAGGGACAGTTAAGTGTCTTTTTATCCCTAAGTTTTGGCAAAAGTCATTAAAATCTTTATTGCAGAATTCCAATCCATTATCAGTTTTTAGACACTTTAGTTTATGATTGGATTGGCTTTCAACCAAAGCCTTCCACCTTTTAAAGGTTTCAAAGGCTTGGTCTTTAGTTTTTAAGAGACTTACCCATACCTTGCATGAGAAGTGATCTATAAAGCTTATGAAATACCTCATTCCACCTGCAGTGGGGACTTGTGCAGGTCCCCATAAGTCACAGTGAACATATTCTAAAGGAACAGAAGCAACATAAGAAGATTTTGGAAATTTAAGATTTGCAGATTTTCCAAAGACACAATTTTCACATAATTTAATCTCAGCAGGCATTTTAGCAAGTAAACCATGTTTATGCAATTGAACAAGACCTTTATTGCCTATATGCCCCAACCTATTATGCCAAGAAAGAGTCTCATCTAAGGTCATATGCTCAAAAGATATGGCTGGGTTTAATTCAGGTTTATTAGCAAGAATATGGTAGAGCCTATTCTTTCTAACAGCCTTTATGATCACCCTATTATTTCTAATAACAGTTCTTATACCATTTTTAGAGGCCATGTGGCAGCCAAGTTCTTCTAAGGCTGACTCAGACATGAGGCTTCTTCTTAGGCTAGGCACCCATCTAACATTGGTAAAGACCCTAATAGTACCATCATGCATCATAAGAGGAACATCCCCAACCCCCATGATTTTCAAAGAAGTATCATCACCAAGCATAACATCACCACATGCAGATTTATTGAGAGTTTTAAAGTAATGCTCAGAAGGGGTAGCATGCATGGTACATCCAGAATCAAGTATCCAATTATCAGACATGTCAGCATGAAATTCAGTACACATAAAAAGCTCAGCAGGACAATCTTTCATGCACTCCAACACAGAAGCAGACAATTCAGTTTGGTTAGATTTAGCAAGTTGTTCGGCCCTTTTTTTCTTTCTACAGTCCTTAACCCAATGACCCAAATTTCCACAGTAGTTACACTTGGAATTAGGGTCAGATTTCTCAGGCTTGTCACTCTTACCATTTTCTTTCTTATCCTTCTTAGCCTTCTTGTTCTTATTACCCTTTTTGTTGTTACCTTTAGTAAACATAACTTCAGGTTTGTCGGGTTTATCATTTCTGTCAGTTTTTAGGCCTTTGATTTTTAAGACTTTCATTATCTCATTCTTTTCAATTATAGCTTCAATGAGTTTATCTTTGGTCAACTCATCTCGGCTGAATTGAATCACATCTTTAAAATTGTCAAACTGACTAGGCAGAGAATTTAGCAAAAGAATGGCTTGGTGAGAATCTTTAATCTCATCATTGCATCTTTCAAGTTCTTGAGACATTTTTAGAAATTTGTCCAAGTTGTCATCCAAGGTCAATTGGGTATTCATTTTGAAAGTGAACAAGCGACAAAGCAGAGAAATCCTGGAGGGCAGTGATTTAGAGAGAAATAGCTCCTCCAGGGCATGCCAGAGTGAGGAAGCGGATGAGTGTCTTACCACCTGACGGGCTACCCCGTCAGTTAGCCGAAGCATGATCTCGGAGTGTGCCCTCATGTCCAGCTCCAGGTCTTCCTCAGAGGGAATTAGGGTTTCATCTACAACTCCTTTCAGCTTCTGGTCCGTTGTGGAGGAAGTGGAAGAGTCTTGATCCCCATCCTTGACGCCTGGAGTGGAAGTTGCAGCAGTGGATGCGGTTGCTGTTTTCTTGACAGCCCTCCAGCATCCCTCCTTGATCAGCACGGCCCTCATTTTTACTTGCCACATGGCAAAGTCGATTACTCCGTCAAACGGCTTAATCTTGAGGGCACTATCCATTGTTAAAGTACCTGAGAGACACAAACAACAGAGTCAGATGTATGTAGCGGAAGCGAAATACGGATCTTACTAGCAGTAGATAGACACAGAGTTTACAAGCAGAGGAAAACCCTAAGCATCTATAAACTGTCTACGGTTTTGGTCAAGAACAGGTGACCAGTCTTAGATCTAGCAGTAAAAGAACCTAGGCTCTGATACCACGTTGTAGATCTTATGATTCTTGACTCACAGATCAGAGATCAAGATTTAGATTCACGTGTGCGAGATCGAAAAACAGAAAACAAGAAACGACACAGCGATTTTTACGTGGTTCGGTTTCCCTACGTCCACGGAGCCTCAGAAGAGGAGACTCGAGCTCAATCCACTATATCAAATCAGGTTACAAGGTTTCGAGGTCGACTAGCTAGATCTAAGGCTTATACAGAGAATACAACAGAGGATCTCAAGTATCAAGAGAAGGAACAAGGAGAAGTGGTAAAGCGACGAAGAAACTCCCTGGATCTGGTGTCGGAGACCAGATCTACACCTCGCAGGTCGTCGGAGAAGACAACCTACACAAGACAAGAAGCACACAGTTGCAGTGTTGATCTTCGGAGATCAGATCGGAGGTCTCTCACGGAGATGCGCCTCAGATCTGAGCAAGAACGCCGGGGAAGGACTGCACAGTCGAAGAAACCCTAGCGCCGCTCTATTTTCTCTCTCTCTCTCTCTCTCTCTCTCTCTCTCTTTGGTTGGATTACCTGAAGCGCCGTCTGAAGTATGAAACCCTAATGCCATCCTCAGCTTATATAGGCGAGCTATGTTTAGCTAAAACGAAGCGTTTAGCTTTTAGGGCAAACCTTGGGCAGCTGAAGGGCATCCGTGGGCCGTTTCCGTGTAATGGGCCTCACTGGCCCATTATCGGATAAGGCACTTCTTATATCTTACAAATATAACTCTTCAACCTTATATTATGTGTTACACATGATCACAAGTGTTGTAACTTGCAATTCTAATGTGCAATGTATAATATTAGGGAGAGTATATAGATGTGTGAGTATTACCCATATAAAGCCCTTAATCTATACTATGTCTAACTCAAAACCCCTAAAGCGCCTCGCTCCACGTCTCGACTCCCCTTCATCATTCCCACATCTCCAAGGACCCAGCACAGTGTGCAACTCCGCGTTACGTCCCCTCCCATGGGGGGCCACATCCATCACATCATCGCTAGATCTCCGTCGAGCTACCATTAGCCCACCATTGGAATCGGTTCGAATCGGTTCGTCTAGGCGCTGCCGAAGTCCCGCACCTCCGTTCTCTACACATATCAAATGAAGAACATAATTAAATAAAACTCCCCAAGCCCTTGGGGTTGAAGGTTTACCAAGCATCAAGAATTACCGTGATAGATTTACTTGGGGGTGACAAAGGGCAAGATCTCAAAACATTAAAGTCGGGTGTTCCAAAATCAGGAAGTGTTCAAACCCCTTTTTCTCCCTCTTAATAAATATGATTTTTAATATACATTGTTTTACCCTTCCTATATTTACTTACTTAGTTTCACACGTATCATTCTTTGTTAATGACTAACGTACTCTTGTACAAGATTAAGTGCTTTTAAGTGGGAGCAAACGAGAAAGGAGATTGCTATTTACATTGCGCTTAAACCGGAGAATTATCAAATAGCATTACAACTTATATTAGTGGAAGGCCGAAGGTATGGCCCTTTGCACCGATCAGAAAGGGAAATCATGAGACAAAGTCATTCTTATGACTGATATTGGAGCAACATCCGATTCTAGCTATAAGACGCATCAGGACATTAGCACTTCGAGAAAGATTGCTTGAAGACCTTGAAATCTAATAAGGTGCCAAGCTTTTTATGAGGTTTGCACATCCTACTTTCAACTGGTCAGTTTGTTATGAATTGACAGGGAGAATCTCAAAGAAATGCCATGAATAGCACAAGTCAAACACCCCAACTTCAAGAAGGAAAAAACTATAGTCAATTACGGCCAACGATAGCCACTTACGGCCAATAGCCAATTACGGCCAACGATAGCCACTTACAGCCAATAGCCAATTACGACCAACGATAGCCAATTACGGCCAACGATAGCCACTTACGGCCAATAGCCAATTACGGCCAACAATAGCCACTTACGGCCAACGATAGCCACTTACGGCCAATAGCCAACTACGGATCAAACGACTACCATCTACGGCAAAATCATCGCTCACTCGACAACTTCGCCATGTACTTTTTTAGGTTTCCTTCATCATCGACACATGAAGAAGAAACTCGAGGGGCAATTGTGATAGGAAAAATCCCGTTATCATAGCACAAGGTCATTCTGGTCTTTTACCAAGTAAGTCGATCCTTTTTATCATGCAAAAGTATCCTAAATAACAGTTAAGAATGACGTCTATTATTTATGCGGTATCGAATATTCAATAAGACATTGACCAACATTAATTCGGTTACCGTTTCGCCTATTGAATACGGTAATAGTTTCATGCATTAAAGGGCCTTGACCGAATTAAATATGGTAACGGTTTCTTCTATTAAATATCGTAACTGTTTCTTTTATTTAAGACTTGACTAGTATAAATAAGGGGAGATAGATTCAGATTGAGGACGGATAATGTCTGACTTGAGCGTCGGAGGGTCCTCCGGGGGAGACAAGCCCCGCCCCGACCTCATTTGTTCTTATTTGGCATACTACGGTTCAGGTGAAGTCGATGGGCAAGATCGATCTCCTTCAACCACTATGATGCAGATTTTATGCATCACAATTATCTATCTGTATAGAATTTTCGAACACAATGTAAGTCGATTTCTATTATTGCTTCTCAAAGTTACATCTATGTTCATTTCGTTTATGGTTTAAGGTTTAGTTTTTGTCCAAGTTCACTGAATTTGCATAACCTAGGACAGATGGGTGCATTTTCTACTTCATTTTTCTTTTGCACGTTGACCTTGTCTTTGCACGTGTATGGTTTAAGGTTTAGTTTTTTTCTTTAGCTTTATTTCTTGTTACTTAACCCAACTACAGTTGATGTACATATTTATAGTCTTTTTAATTACATGTTTTGACTTCATATTCTATTCGATTCCTAAAGTAAAGGTTAAGAATAATGCAAATTTGTATAGAATGGGCTAATGTGCAAGAAATAGAGTCTACACAAGTTTTGGTTTAAATGAATAGGAATTGGAGCAGAATCGGAGTCAAAACGAGAAAGCCAAGTGAAGCAGAAAAGAGGTCGAGATCGAGTACTGCACTTGAGATTGACCACATGACTCGACATAGAAACTGAGCATCGACAGCCAAGCAACATAGAGCTACTGAAGGGCACTTGACATGACTTTGTGTCGATTGGAGGTATCGACATCGATATGATCGCCAGAGTTCAAGTGAAGTGAAGAAGATCGAGCAGAAATGAAGCACTTGATATCGAGTGACCCTGTCGATATCGAGTAGAAATAATCCACGGATTGGATGCGGTTTGAGCAATCCGAATTGAAGATGTTGATAGATGGCCACATCTTTATCATATTTTATTAGATAAATTATGTCCTAGGGAACTTTCCTTTTTACCCTAATATTTTTAATATATACCTTAATAATGTTTCATCCTATCCATGATAGGATAGAATTTAAAATAGGAGTTTTAATAGGATTAGAACTACTTTCTTTGGCTAGCAAGGATTAGTAGGCTATAAATAAAGCACTGGGGGCTGGTTTTTATTCATTCAAGCAAAGAGATTCATATCTCACCATAGTTAGAGAGTTAGAAAGTAGGAGAAGCTCTAGGGTTTGGCTTTTGCGAACGCTGGCGTTGAGTTTTAAAGTTTTGAAGGTTTATTTAATGCAAGTTTTCTCTTTTCCAAGCAAGTTGTTTGTTGCGATGTAGTGCGAGTAGTTCCCCAAAGCTCTTAGGGTCGAGGTGAGCCCGATGTTGATATCGTTGTGTCTTGATCATCTCCTACGATTCTATGTTTAGTCCTTATCGCAAGAAAAGGGATTCATGTTAACAACTTGGGTTATAAACATAAAATTGGTAGAGACAATTAGGTTTATTTGCAAGAGTATTCCTAATCATTGGTGTATTAAGAAAGCTTGTCCCTCGGGTGAGATAACGCAATTGTCCATCTTATTTACCTTATGCATGTTTTCATTAACGTTGTGGTAAACCCTAGCTTTAGGAGATGCCTTTCTTTATATATTTTATTCATCTGAAACCATTGTTTATTTTTGTTCATACTCCTTTACCCATCCTATCGTGTTCGGCTATCTTTGTCGATGTCTCTTTTACCTGCATCTGAGCTCGAGATCGAGTATGCTACTCGATATTGAGTGCCCCTGTGTCAACCGACAGTCTTCTAAGTCGGTCAACGTTACTACTAATGTATTGATATCGACACCCTAGCTCGATATCGATTGTTTCTTTTGTTGGTTCAGGTCTTCTACTGTGCCTAGGAATCGACAGCCCATATGAGTCGAGTGAACCACTTGAGATCGAGGCTTCTGGTCGATACAGATGTGAACTTCTGACTATCTAGGATCCCGCTGACACGCTTCCTCGTTGATCGATCCTGATTCCCTACCACTACAGCGGGAGGGATTCTTGTATTTATTTGCTTGGACAGGGAGTTGGTTGAGTTTATATTCTATATTATTTATTCACTAGTTTCCCTCCGTTAACAAATTTTGGTGACGTTGCCGGAGATGGGATCAATCGCGCCCTAGTAGTCTATCTCACATCTTCTTTTGAGTTTTTCTTCATATGTGTATGCGACCCACTAATCGCACGCCTGAATTCAAATGAGTGGAAGACCCCGAGAGTTATCTCCACCTTCGTTCTAGAATCAAAAGAGCTTTGGCCAATGCAGAAACCCAGGGTCAGGAGATTGAGCGGCTGAAAAAGCAAATCGAGGACTTCACAACTAAAGAGGCGGCACAAAGGGAGCGTGGTGACAGGGAGGAGTAAGCAAGGAGGTGATATGAATCCCAAATCAATGCCCTCCCTCAGAACGCAAAGCAATATATGCACCTAGTGCTCTATGTTCCTGAATCGACGATTCTTATCCCTCACTCCAACTAGCTTCTTAACTGAAATTAGGAGACATCAATTTGAGGGAAAACCTAATGATTGCCCTCTAGAGCATATTACTACCTTCCTTGATCTTTGCGACACTATTGCTGATGGCCAAAGCCTTGAGTATGTAAAACTAAAGGCTTTTCGTTGGTCTTTGACAAGGAAAGCACTAGTATGGTTGGAGAGCCTAGCCCCAAGATTGCTCCCCATATGGGATGAAGTCAAGGATGCCTTTCTCAACAAGTTCTTCCCACCATCCAAGACGACGGTAATTCATCAGAAGATCATCGCTTTCAAGCAAAAGCCTCATGAGACCCTGGCGCAAGTGTGGGAGCGATTCAAGAAGCTTCTGAGGTCCTACCCTATGCACGGGAAACCACCCTACGTCATCCAAGAGATCATCTACAATGCCCTGGATGTAGCTACTAAGGAGAGGATCAACACCTACACCTCCTATGGGTATCTTGAACTCCTACCACATCAAGCTTGGGATACCAGGATACCATAGAAGGCTGGTGGAATTTGACAACACATATGGGACTCCTACGGCCTCCAACTCACAGCCCACCCCATCGATGCCACTCTATGATCCCTCCAAGGAGATTGATCCCGATGTCAAAGAGCAATTCATGAAAAATCAACTCAAGAGGCTCCAGAAACAAGTCAAGTTCCTCTCCACCAACCAACCCTGCGCCGAATGCGGCTCCGAGAGGCACATCACCACCACTTGCCCCCACACAGAGCAAGTTGATCTAGCATAGACTCATCAAGAGGTGAGGTACATGAGGAATCCCAATCGTCAAGGACACCAAAATTGGGGAAATCAACCACCCCAATATAACCCTAGAGATCCTCCACCTTACTGAGCTCTAGGCCACCCGGAGAGAGAGCCAAGAAGGGACGATGTCCAACTCATCCTTGATGAGTTGAGAAGGAACAAAGCACAAACTCAACAGTCATACAACGCCATCCAGAACCAACTACAAGGGCTCAATGCCCGCATGGGGGAGATGGATGTTTGGAGGAAGAACATGGAGACCCAAATGGGTCAACTAGCGACACAAATTCCAAAGCCAGCTAGAACGTTCCCAGGACAACCACAACCAAATCCAAAGGGGCAAGCCGGACACATTGCAGTTGTCAATCTAAGGAGTGGACTTCAATTGTACGAGCCACAGAGAAAAAGAGAAGTCACTGAAGACGCAGTCGATGTCGACACCCCAGTCAATGTCGAGGGCCCTGTCGACGTCGACCACACTGTCGATGTCGAGCCCACTACAAAACCCACAACATAGCTAGAGAAGCACTTTACATCGAGTGCCCCACTCGATATCGACACCCCTGTCAATGTCGAGGCCTCTGCAAATTGACATCAGCTTCAGACTCCCCCGAGGTCGACCAATCCAGTCGATATCAACCCCTCTATCAATGACGACCAGTCCAGAAAGCCAAAGTCGACTCCTTTAGCTCCGAAGTCGATGAAAGCACTCCCATTCCCCTGTTAGGAGCTGAAAGACCCGGCGGACATCAAGTTCAAGCGCTTTGTGAAGATCCTACAAGGAATCAACGTCACCATCCCACTCACGGAAGCACTAAACGAGATGTCGGCGTACATGAGATTCCTGAAGGACATCGTCTCCAAAACGAGGTCCATCATTGAGATCGCCGGCAAATGCAATTCCATAAAGTTCCCTGAAAAGCGCGGCGATCCAGGAAAGTTTACGGTAATGGTAGGGGTAGGTAAGCATCATTTCAAAGCCCTTTGTGACCTTGGGGCTAGTGTTAGTTTGATGCCCCTATCGATATTGGCAACAAGTACGAGTAGGAGCACTGGAGCCCGTTGATATGAAGCTATAAATGGCGGACAATCGTGAGACCCATAAGGGTTGTGGATGATGTCCCTGTCAAGGTGGGAAAGTTTTTTATACCCACGGACTTCATCGTGTTGGACATGTTGGAAGATCCAATTGTGCCTATCATCCTTGGTAGGCCATTCTTAGCAACCGCTGATTCCAACATCAATGTGAGGAATGGCACCCTTACATTCATAATCGGCAATGAGATAATCGAGTTCCACTTCAACCTGATGATGAGCGAAACTAAAAAGCTAGAGGTGAAGAACATCGGCCTAAGCAAGGATTACATCCCTTGTGGAGAGGCATTACAAAGCGTCATCACCTCTGGATTCTGTGAAGAAGTTGGGCTGACATTTGCGAGGGAAAAGCTTCGCAAATACTTGTTGGTGAGGATAGAGGCTGCAAAAAGATTCGAGATCGACCAAACACCGCGATGTCGACCACATTGAATCGATGTCCAATGACTCTGAAGATCAACCGAGTTTCTAGGAGCCTAAGTATGGGGTCCCCACTACCGATGTCGACCAAACCTACTCGACGTCGACTACTGAACTCGAGATCGACACCACCGTGTCGAGATCGGCTAACCCCCAGCCCGAAGATCGCTGTTTCGGGCTCGAAAAGGTAAGTTCAAGTATGATCCCAAACCCTCCTCTGTCCATTACTGATAATTCCACTAATGGGAGAGTCAACGCTCCATGGTTCACGCATATTTGCTAAGTTAGGTCAAGGAAGAGAAGGAAAGATCCAAATAAAAAGCCTAATGAAGAAGAAGTCCTAATCGCTGAGCTTGGGTACTATCAAAAGGACCTAGACGATCTAGGAGAAGGAACAAGCTTGAAGGGTCCCTACCTAAAAGGGTCGTGATGCATCGAAGGAGAATTCGGCCTAGCGACTCAAAAATCTAAAGCGTTTACATAAAAATTTAAAATTTCCGCTTAATGGTTTTTAGGATTTTGATTTTTGAATTTGGTATTGAAAACTTTGATAAATCGTGGCTATATTTTCTATTATCTAACAAGAATTTTAGGTTACAAAGCAAACGGACGATGAAGGAGAAAAGAAGTCTCTGCAGAAGCACTCGATATCGGCTAGGCCAGTCGACATCGATTGCCTAGGGTCGAGCCATCTCCTCTGATCGATCTCCATCACTTAGGAGCAACAAACTGCACTCGAGATTGACCACATGACTCGACATAGAAACTGAGCATCGACAGCCAAGCTACACAGAGCTACTAAAGGGCACTCGACATGACTGTGTGTCAAGTGGAGATATCGACATCGACATGATCACCAAACCTCGAGTGAAGTGAAGAAGATCGAGCATAAATGAAGCACTCAATATCGAGTGACCATGTCGATATCGAGTAGAAATAATCCACGGATTGGACACGTTTTGAGCAATCCGAATTGAAGTTGTTGATAGTTGGTCACGTCTTTAGTATATTTTATTAGATAGATTATGTCCTAGGGAACTTTCCTTTTTACCTTAGGATTTTTAATATTTACCTTAATAGTGTTTCATCGTATCTATGGTGGGATAGAATTTACAATAGAAGATTTAGTAGGATTAGAACTACTTTCCTTGGCTAGCAAGGATTAGTAGGCTATAAATAAAGCCCTAGGGGCTGGTTTTTATTCATTCAAGCAAAGAGATTCAAATCTCACCATATTTAGAGAGTTAGAGAGTAGGAGAAGCTTTAGGGTTTGGCGTTTGCGAAAACCGGCGTTGAGTTTTAAAGTTTCAAAGGTTTATTTAATGCAAGTTTCCTCTTTTCCAAGAAAGATGTTTGTTGCGATGAAGTGCGAGTAGTTCCCCAAAGCTCTTAGGGTCGAGGTGAGCCCGACGTTATCCATGCGTGCTTGAGGTAAGTAGTTGATGTTGATATCGTTGTGTCTTGTTCATCTCCTACGATTCTATGTTTAGTCCTTATTGCAAGAAAAGGGATTTATGTTAACAACTTGGGCTATAAACATAAAATTGGTAGAGACAATTACGTTTAATTGCAAGAGTATTCATAATCGTTGGTGTACGGTGAAATCTTGTCCCTTGGGTGAGATAGCGCAATTGTTGGTCTTATTTACCTTATGCATGTTTTGGTTAACGTTGTGGTAAACCCTAGCCTTAGGAGTTGCATTTCTTTATTTATTTTATTCATCTCAAACCATTGTTTATTTCTGTTCATACTCCTTTACCCATTCTATCGTCTTCGTCCATCTTTGCCAACGTCTCTTTTACCTGCATCTGAGCTCGAGATCGAGTACCCTACTCAATATTGAGTGCCCTTGTGTCGATCGACAGTCTTTTGAGTCATTAGACATTACTACTGAGGTAGCGATATCGACACCGTAGGTCGATATCGACAACTCCTTTTGTTGTTTCGGGTCTTCTGATGTGCCTAGGAATCGACAGCCCATACCGACATCGAGTGAACCACTCGAGATCGAGGCTTCTGGTCGATACAGATGTGAACTTCTGACTATCTAGGATCCCGCTGACACGATTCCTCGTGGATCAATCCTAATTCTCTACCTCTACAGCGGGAGGGATTATTGTATTTATTTGCTTGGACAGGGAGTTGGTTGAGTTTATATTCTAAATTATTTATACACTAGTTTCCCTCCGTTAATAGCAGTGTTGGTGGCTTTTCCTCCTTATTTAACCATCTTTATGGTGCTCCATAACCTCATCTTTCTTCACTTCATCCTCATTACTCAAAAACCATGAAGGTATCCTTTCTATATTCAACTGGTATGTTTTCTTCTCTCTTCTATTGCATCATTCGTCATACCTATTTACTTTCATATGTGATTATATTCAATACACTTTGTCATATGCCAAGATTACCCAAACAAACTCTCTATGCTTCCACTTGTTCAATACTAAAATCATAGTTTATTGTCTTTAGTTAAAGGAAAAATTCATTTATGCCCAACTTTGAGGTTGCTTACTAACAGTGTTGGGGGAATGTTCTGTCATAAAAATACCAAAAACATGTATAGGAGGTTAGACGCAAAAGTTGAATGGAAGATGATTGAAACTATAGAAGGAGCTTCGGAGACAGGAACTTCAGATCCATCAACGGCCTAATTTTGAGATTTCCTCAGTTTAAAGAGCAACTACAGGAAATTAGAATCATCTTTTAGTAGTATGGTGAGTTTCTAGCTGTCACCCTCTCAAACTAATCGTCTATTACTCACCTTAATTATTTTTTTTGAGTAACTATACAAAGACGATTCACGTTTGTTTTCTTTCTCAAACGAGGACTTTGATGGAGTTACAGATCTTCAGGAGCTCGAGAATTGTCTTTAGAAGTTGTAGTTTAATCTAATAAAGAAAGATGTTGAAGATCTTTTCCATTCATGTGACATCAAAGGGATGGATGCAATAACTAGTGATGTGCCGTATAATGGAGATCTAAATATTATGAAAGACGGTCATAAATTTTTTTCGAGTAACTTCCCACGTGCTTCGCACGTGAAGGATGTAACTAGTATATATATATATATCCTTTTATAACTTTAGTTTGAAGTATGAAATTATATATGTACTAGTTACATCCCCCATATACAAGGCCAAGGAATAGAATAAAAGAACATTCGGAAACATATTGAGGCAGCTATCGGAGGTTGAAGAAGAGCTTATCAACATACAAACTAAAATGTACAATACTCCGAACAAAAGAATGATTAAGAAAGAAAAAAAATCTACTAACGAAAAAAGAGAGTGTCCTACTATTCTAGAATTAATTCTGGCCCCAAAGGGCTAAGTCTAAACATTTAAAGCTCTCTTATTCGAAATCGGCATATTTTCATAGAATCGCCTCTGGTAGGAGGAGTAGGAAGATCATTCGATCAATTATTACAGGCGAAGGAACACATATCGTAGGTGAAGAAAACGTTAAGAAGGAAATTAAAAACGACTTTGAAAGACGCTCTAAAAAAGAACCTATTCACAAGAACTTACTCAATAGTTATTTAGATCTTATTGGCCCATCTATTTTAGATATTGATAACCAAAATCTCATCAAAATTCCGTCCAATGGAGAAATCAAACAAGTTGTATTCAACCTAGGTAACAATAAGTCTCCCGGGCCAGATGGGATGACGGTAGAATTTTACAGAAAGTATTGGGATATAGTGGGCACTGATGTTATCAAAGTAGTTAAAAGTTTTTTCCTATTGGGTAAACTCCTTCGGCAAATAAATCATACATTCATATCTCTTTTACCCAAGTGTGATAACCCAACAATGACTTCACATTATAGGCCAATCAGTCTTTGTTCCACAATATACAAAATTATCTCCAAAATTCTTACAGAACGTCTAAAACAAGTCATAGGGCCGCTGATAACCCTCTTCAAGGTGCTTTTGTTTATGATAGGGCAATTCAAGATAATGTACTAATTGCTCATGAAAATTTTTCACTCCTTCAAAACCAGATTGGGGGTTGAAGGATGGGTGGCGATGAAATTGGATATGGAAAAGGCTTACGATAGAGTAGACTGGTATTTTACGCTAAAAGTAATGGAGAAATTTGGATTCCATCCCATTTTCATAAAATGGATTAAAGAGTATATAAGTACTCTTTCCTTCTCAGTACTAGTTAATAACGGTCCTACTGACATCTTTACGCCATCTCGTGGACTTCTTCAAGGAGATCCTCTCTCCCCATTTATATTTATCCTTGGAGCAGAGATTTTAGCCAGAAAACTTTCATAAGAATCAGTGTTTTCTAATGGTGCAATCGGGTTTAGGTTTGGCCGTGCAGGCCCTTCTATTCCTTTCTTGTCCTTCACTGACGATATAATTATTTTCTCAAAAGGTTCTTTGGAGGCCTATCAACGGGTTAAAAACATACTTGATGAATACTGTAAAATTTCTGGGCAAAAAGTAAATTTTCGTAAATCTGCCTTCCAAACAACAAAAGGAATTACGCAAACTCGCATCCTAGCTTTAGTAAGCTGTCTTGGTATTTCAAATGAGAGGAATCTGGAAAAATATCTTGGTTGCCCCATTATAAATGGTCGCGTAAACAAACACACATTTGAAGATCTTATTTGTAAATCCAAAGATCAATTGAGTAAGTGGAAGGTGAGAAAATTATCCCAACAAGGAAAATCAGTGCTTATCAATTCGAATCTTGCAGTGAAACCACTCTATATCATGCAAAGCTCTATGTTACCTGCCTCAGTCCATATTGAATTAGATCAGATTAATAGAAGTTTCTTCTGGAACAAAGTTTACAACATAGACCTCTCATTGGTTGGGATAAGGTGTGCAAACCTAAGCGTTTTGGGGGTATGGGTATTAGAAAATCGCATCAAATGAACGAAGCCCTTCAGATGAAGCTTCTGTAGAAAATCCTTGTAGAACCTCATAATTTATGGGGACAAATCGTTCATTATAAATATCTTAGAGGAACAAACATCTTAGAATATAAAAAGTCGGGAGGTTCCTCTTGGCAATGGTCAAAACTGTGTTTACTCATTGACAAGTTCAAATCCGGCCTTATGTGAGCTATTGGTAATGGCAAGACTGTAAAGTTTTGGTGCGACAATTGGCTCTCTACCGATCCCATTAGTAACCTAGAGGGTTGTCCAACAGTTGTAAATAAGGACGAAACGGTGAGTGAATACATTTTGGGGGGAAAGTGGTTGATGGAAAAATTACTTGTTGTCCTCCCGCAAGCTTTGGTGGAAGATATCATAAAAATCCCGCTAACTATTAATGAATTTGAAGATAGGCTTTATTGGTGGTCGGACCGTAATGGTTGGTTTACCACGGCTGGTGCATATAAACTATTGACAAATGTTGTTAATCAGGAGGAGGACGTTAATTATTGGACTTGGACAATTAATGTCCCCCCGAAAGTTAAGAGTTTCTTATGGAAACTAGGGCGTAGGGGTCTGCCTACATCAGTTAGATTAGTCTAAAAAGGCACATTGGTCCCTACTACGTGCATATTCTGTAACCATGCAGAAGAGGATGATATTCACATCCTCCTTGAATGTAATTATAGTAATGGCAAAAAAGGCTTACCGGCTAAATATTGACACGATATACAAAACATTATAAATAATTCAAGAGATATTAGACCTATCCTGGCTCTACTATGACAAAAGATGACAAACGACGAAAAAGAAAAATTGGCCTTCACATGGTAGATAACATGGTATTTGAGAAATCAAGCAACGTTTAATACTGTCCCACCTCCTTCCCCAGCTTCATTCGAGCATATGACTAGAAATCACAGAGAAAGCTGGAAAAAAGCAAGCATGTTTGGGGAAGATGTCACGATCGAAAATAAAGCTTTAGATTCTAGGAATTACATTCGAAAACGACATAGTAAAACAAAAATCACTAAATGGAAAAAACCCCTTAAAGGCTCGTACAAACTTAATTTTGATGGATCTGCAATTCCAAACATTGGCGTTACAACTAGGGATAATCGAAGCTACTGAATTAATCGGCAAACATTCTCCACTTATGGCCGAGGCATTGGCATTACAACTAGGGATAACCGAAGCTATTAAATTACAAATTTCTATCATTAATGTAGAAGGGGACTCTTTAATTATTATCAACTATCTGAACAATAAGAGTAAATGCCCATGGAAAATAGAATTAATAATCTCGGATGTCAAAATGCAAATGTCGTATATGAGAGAAGTCTCTTTCTCTCATATTCCCCGATCTGGCAATAGAGTGACAAATAATGTTACACACCTTTTTCACTATCCTAGGGGTTCTGATATATACAACAATATTGGTCTTCGTGACCTCATCCGTCAGGATGCTCTCTGTTAAGTCTTTCTTACTTGAATTCTTACCTAATCTATATATATATATATATATATATATATATATATATATATATATATTACAAATTTTTAACTCAAGTCAAACATTGGGAGGGAGTAAAATCGAACAATGATTTTTAACTGGCTTTAAAGAAAAACATATAGGTTGTGTATGGATGCAAAATAAACAGCTAAAAAAGAAGTAGAATTAAGATGTTTAAAATTTTAACCATTTTTACATTTGTATGGACAGCCAAAATAATCTAATTGTGGTTAAAAATTTGAGTTAAAAAAAACTAAAGCAACAAACTTTTTTGGTCTTCATTTGATTTATTTGATTTGAAATTACCATAGTACCCCTAATAACAATCAAATAAACTTCACTTTTTACAAACAAACTATTTTTCGTCCCATAGATGTTGATATTATTTCATAATTTTTTCACCTTTATTTTACACATTTTTTAAATTTTAACTATTTTTTAAATTTTAATTACTTTTTTTAACTTTGCCCCATATGGACTAGAGCTGGAAATTCGGTCGTTCGGGTCGGGTTCGGGTCAGGCTTGCTCGGGTCGGGTCACAGACGGGTCGGGTCAGTTCGGGTAAAATTTATGGTCGGGTACTGGTCGGGTCGGGTTCGGTCATAATGAATTTTATATTGGTCGGGTTTCGGGTTAAATCGGGTCATGTCCATTCGGGTTCGGGTCAAAGCGGGTCGGGCTCGTTCGGGTTTCGGGTCAAGAGGTCGGTCGGTCTCATTTGAGTTTCGAATCAAAGTGGGTATAGCCGTATAATTGGTTTGAGTTTTCGGTCTAATCATATTCGACCCGTTTGGATAATTAGGTTGATTTTGACTCGGTTGAATACTTAAATATGTAATTTACTTAAAATAAATGATTTTGACTCGGTTGAATACTTAAATATGTAATTTATCTAAAATAAATGATTTTGACTCGGTTGAATACTTGAATATGTAATTTTGACTCGGTTGAATACACTCATTGTCATTGACTCATAGGTTGTGGACCGATTTTCAAAAAAGTCATAATCGGAAATTCGGTATTCGGCAACATCGTCTTTTTTTAAACATTTAAACCAATTGATCGGTATTCAAATTAATTGTAAATTTAGGATTTAACCTTATTTTAACTAGCGAAATGCAAATGAGCTTATTTGTGGTTTGACTATATTATTGACCCATATCATTTTCAATGCCCATTTCATTTTTAGCTTTTGGCCCATTAGTTTTTTTCATTATTATTATTAGTTTTTAACAAATCTAGATATAAATAATTAATTCTATCAAAATATAATAATATAGATAAAAATAAAATAACAACTACAAAATTATTGATTTGGATATAAATAATTCTTTCCACTAAAAAAATAATCATGTACCATAATTCATACAAATTATGGAATATGGATTCAAAGTCAGGTTGGGTTGAGAGTCGGGTCGGGTTCAGAGTCGGATCGGGTTCAAAGTCGGGTCGGGTTTGGGTCGGGTCGGGTTTATCTGTGTTCGGGTCTGTTTTGAGTCGGGTCAGGTTCGGGTCGGGTTCGGTCTCGGGTTCGGGTTACAGATGACTCCAGATTTTCGGGTTTCGGTCGGGTTCGGGTTCGGGTGAGTCGGGTCGGGTTTTCGGGTCGGGTCAGATTTTGTCCGCTCTAATATGGACGATAGTCAAATCAATTATCAGTAGAGCTGTCAAAACTCGACCCGAACCCGAAAACCCGAGACCCGGTCGACCCGGAACCAATTGTTTTGAACACCGACCCAACCCGACTCATTTTGGACCCGAAATCCGAATAAACGATAACCGAAACTCACCCAAATCCGAATGAACCGAACCTGATTCAAACGGAACCCATTAAGACCCAAACCCGTTATAACCGAAAACCGAAATAACCCGAACTTTAAGATACATTCTAGTAAATTTTTTTAAAATGAATATTGAAATAATGAAAAGTTGAGACAATCCAAACCCGAATTAACTGAAACCTGAGACAACCGAAACCCGAAATAACCGAAATCCGAGACAATCGAAACCTGATACAACCGAAACCCGACCCAACCGAATGACCAAATTATTAGACATTACCCGAAACCCAAATGACCCAAAACCCGGCTAACCGAACCCGAACCCGACCCATTGCCACCTCTAATTATCAGTACCATAAAAGTTCATCCGTTGACTTTTTCCCTAATACACCAAAGTGGCTTTACCTTGACCTTGACAAAGTTTGAAAAGCAATAAAAAGTCACAATCACAAGTCGATTGGTCAATATCCATGGTTTGACCCAACTAATACAAACTTGTGTATATGAGATTCAACACACCCAACTCGAAACTCTTTAACCCATTTGGACCTAACCCTAGTTTCTTGATCAAACAGCCAAATTCCAGGAAATTCAAACAATGTAACCAAGAAACGTTTGCAAGCAATGACCAGCGGTATATATATAAAGTAGAACCATTCAAAACCATTTGGTCAAGTCATAAAACCAATACCTTTTCAATATTCAAAGCTGATGATGATCTCTTCGTAGTCCCAGTTGAGGACGTCCTGTGTTGAATTGTTTGTCTACCTTCTCCACTTTGTGCATATAAATACATTAGAAGATGCCAGAAATTTATTCATCCAAATCACACAACATTTTCAGATAATTCCTCTCATCTTCCAACAAGACAACCAAACCAGACACACAATCGTGTCGCATTCCCTTCGCAAACAAACCAAAAGGCAGAAAGAAAATAAGATGAAACTCACACAAACAACTCGTGTGCTGATCGTGGTGGTCGTTTTGGTGGTGTTCGCTGCTATTGCAATGGCCAGGCCATTACCAGAGGATGATAGAAGCAGTGCTAACAACTCCTCAGTGTATTCTTTCGGTTACAACAAGACCAAGCTTACATTGGCGTATTGGCTCGAAAGACTGGCCTCCGGACCTAGCGACAAGGGTGCCGGACATTGATCGTACCAAAGGCGGAAACCAGTGTCTCAAGGCTTTCTATCTTCTTATTCTAGGTTCCAATATGTAATCCTTCTTTTATTAGTTTATTCATTGTGTAATACTACTATTCTCCATACAGGAGTATCTCAAAGAACGGAGAAACATTTTTAATAAATACTATGGACTACAAATATATATAATATAATTCAATGGCATTGAAACTGATTTGTTAAAGCCACTAGTTTTGGCTCCTCAAGAAGATCCGCCATCTTTTATTAGTATCCAGATATGTTGAAGAAACAGAACCCAGAATGACTAAAAGGCCTAAGTTACAAAAATTGTCATCTTACCCTTCTTCAACAAACCTCAAGAGTACCTCAAAGGCCTTGAATCATGCCTCTACAATCACAGATCAATAATATGATATGATCTAATGAACAGTCTATTTTCCGAGCCGAACGGTGATATCGAGCTTTTCTTCTTTCGATGGAAAAAAATAAGGAAAAATATTTGTGTTGTATCAGAAAGATAAGAGAAGTTTTTACCGGCGCTTGAGAATCAGTCGAAACCTCACCAGGGGTTCAGTTCCGAGTCCAGAAGCCTTTATACAAGCAGATACCCAAACAACCGAGTGCTAGAGACAACACCATTGCATACCTGGTGGTTTCTGCATCAGGTGTTACACACTTCCTCCTCTCGGTTCTTGCTCCATGTGGCTTCTCCTCCAAGTTATCTCGAAGCAGATTAGTCAAACTTTCCAGTTGATGCAGTACTTGTTTCTGTCCCCTCGCAATTTTTTGAGTCTGTCGGAGAAATGCAAACACGGAATTTAAAACAAAAGATTCAAACAGAACTAGATCAATTGAACATCAAATATATTAAGTTTCCTAGAAACAATTACGCAATAACTTTGATTGGGCCATAAGAATGGTGAACCAGATTTACTATACCTCTTCCATCAAGGGAGAATCCTTAGTCAACTGGGGGGAAGATGAAGAATTTGGCAGAATAGCTCCAGTTAACGCACCATTGCTTAAGCTAGAAATGAAATAAGATGTAGGGGCAGAGCCATTGCATGTTTCGGATGGCAGAACCATGTTCTGTTGGCTGGGAGACACCTTTTTGAAGGCTAACCTTGAGCTTAATTCTTCAATCCTTGAAGTGAATTCATCCATCCTATCATTGAGAGTGGAGATTTGCTCCGAGAGTTGTGTTATGGCACCCTAAAAATGGAAATTTAAAAATAAAGTTAACAGATGAATGATTATGATGCTTATGGAAAATGCATATCATTAGCATTGGAATCACCTGGTTTGCCCCATGCCCCGTTGATTCACCACTTCCATCATCACACCTTTGCCTGTTCAACTCAAAGCCGGTAATCTTGGGAAGGCTGTTGTCCCTACTGTTGGAGTACGACTGTGACATACCACTGCATAGCAGATTCCATGTGATATCTTGGCTAAAAGACAGAAACCAATCTTATCCTAAAAGTTTAAAATCATAACTTGAAATAAAGAAAACATCACACCTTTTGAGGTTCTTGTTTCTCCAAACAATCCTATCGGCAGAAGCTCGAGATAGTGCCTCTGTTGGACTAGATATAATATCCTCCTCCAGGCTAAGCTTCGTCTTCAAATCATCTGGCAATGTCTGAAGATAGTCATTGAAATTAGGGGCATACTTTTAAAGTGGAATGTCCAAACTGAGCAATGCAACCAATTATCATACCTGGACTTCATTGACAAGCTTTTCGAGCTGAATTTGTTCAATGTATGTGCGTGCTGTATATGATCCGTCCAAACCCAGTTGTTCAGCAGCATGTTTTACCACCAACCGATCCTTTCCTTGAACCTGTCGGAAGTGAGAAGCAAAGCAATGGATAAATAGTCTAGATAATTAAAAGACAGATGTCTCAATACCAAAAACCACTCCATACCTGTGTGTAGAAACGGTTAAGTTGTTCTAACCAGTCAACCTTCACAATCACCCTATCATCTGAGTAGACATGGCTGGTTCTTTTCAAAATAGCTGCTATGGTATATCCCAGGGCCATCAAACCTCCAAGGAGACGCACACTTACTTCAAATGTTATTCTTGGAGATATGATGAATGGATTATCTGTCACCCATTCCTGAACATAATATTACAGTAATAAGGTAATGCTTTGCTAAAAATTCTGAGGCATACAATACATTTCATGCCCAAGAAGTGCTGGCATCGGGGGGAAAAAAAAGGAAGAAAAAAGAAAGGATTTATCTCTGATGGCAGAAAATGAATTTCATACCCATGTAGTTTCACAAGAAAAAAAAAGGGATATTGCAGACGAAGTGATTCAATGAAGAAAAGCTATATTATTCAGTAAATTTTCAACTCAAATAGTTAAAAGAGAAGCTGCCTTAGTCAACTCAATTCAATAACATGATGTAATGCACAAACAAAAACAAGAACAATCCCAGTCTTGCCCGCTCAGAGAAGGATCCAAGGGGTCGAAATGTAAGCACCCTTCCCCCGACTGCATCGAGAGGGTGTTTCTGAAAGACGCAAAGTTGACAAGAATAAGAGGACAATAACCAACTAACTGAACATAAACACTCAAGAACAAACAGAAGACATGAGACACAAATGAGCACAGCATGTCAAAAAGAGGAACATGGAAAATGGCGCAACGAGAAACGGAAACGAATCTGAGAGCAGAAACCGTGGGAACGCCCTAGGGCACAATTGCACAGCAATGGACAAAGAGCACTAAAAACAATTCAAACTCGAGTAAAAGACATGTTTTCTACTTGCCCAATATGGTAGGTTAACCATTCCCAAGCTTAATTTTCAATATATAAGGGCAAACCTCGAACATGAGATTATATTTTCCATCTCTGTTTCGCATTCTTAAATATGATTGGCATGATTCTGGATCCTCCCCAGGTGGTAGAAGATATATGTCGTACGTCTGCTCCTCGACTTCAGTATGCTCTTCCGGAAAAACAGCTCTTACCAAATCCTTTTCAACACTTCTTGCTGACTGCAATTTCCAGAAAACTCATTTACTGAAAATATACCTTATAAATTTAGTAAAATACAGCTGCTTTGCATAACTCAAAAGACATTGCCCCTAGCGGAAAATTACCTTCAAGATATAAGTAGGGTTTTGGAATCCAGTAAATGGATTGAATTTGTTGATTATCTTTATCTGAGCAGTTTTGAGATCAGGCTCAATAAAGGCCTTGTACATTGGATAGACCTGCCGCCAAAATGTTGATAAGATCTCTATGTAAACAAAATTCCATAAATGACCCATAAGAGCAATATCCAGAGCAGAATGAGCAAACCGTTTCTGATATTTGCTGAATTATTTCTTCAGGCTGATTTCCAGCACGCTGTATATCACGTAAGACTCGTTTGACCAGGTCAAAGTGTACTCCACCGGTGACTGACACTCGAAGATCTAATAAAGGTCTTAGTTGTTCACTTAAAGCATAGATTCCCTCAACAATTACAATACGAGAACTTGGGGCTTCAAGGGTCCTGAAAAGATAACAAATTCACATAATCTGAGAATCAATTCACACCATATTAAGCTGAGAATTGGGGCTATTGATAACATTTCATCAAGACAGGATGAGACGGATATGAAGAACTATAATTGGATCATATGCCTTGGTATAAGACATGGTTTCTCGAATAATAAGGCCATTACATATTTACATCTTTGAAATGTGGTGTTTCTATTCTTTCTATAAGTTCTGGACACGATCAACAGAAACACTGAGCAACAAAAAAAAATGCATGGATCCCACTAACTGCATATCCAGTAGAACTAGGGAAGTGACCAAACTGTCAAAGGAACAACAGCAATAAATAAATAAAGACAAAGATGCAGAAGAGTGGTTCAATATTCTATTATTCTCTTTCTTGTATACTGCAGCATGGCAGTCCCTAGAAGATCAGACTTCAGTCTTCATAGTTCATACCTCATAATTCCAATACCGTGAACCCAATGTACACTAGGTGAGTAGGTGACTACTAACACATAAAGAATCAACAAACCTGTATCCTACACGGGTGCTAGTCTTGAAATCATAGATAGGAACTTGAACCTCCTTCCCAGCTTTCAGATCACTGATATTCTGGAGCAATGTATCATAATCTGTCAACCGTGGATCTGTTCATGAAAAAAACGTGCATGTGAGGACCAAGACATAAAGGATAGATAGAATTCTCAGATCAAGGAATTCAGCATATTGAATATTTTGCATATGCGAATCCCAAGAAGATCGCACTAAGAATAAATGTAAAAAATACTACCATCAAAATTGCCATCAATTATTCGACTAGCATCATTGTAGTTGTCCATTGATATAACAGCAATGCTTGGCATAAAGTGGAGTATTTTCTCAGTAAATACTGTTTTCCCTGCTCCAGATGGCCCGGCTAATCCTACCAATACTATTCCATCATTCTTTTGAGCCAGCATCTGGCATGCACGGACAACAATGAAAAATCCCTTTTCAAAGGAAAGACTTTCTTGGATCGGGAAAATCTCATGGCGTTTCGAATCTTTCCTTTTCACAAGCTGAACTTGGTCCTTCAAAAGACCTGGTTTACGGCGAGGTGATTCAGAACCAGGAGCAATTTGAGCCATCAATTTGATAGCTTCTTTTACTGGAAAAGGCAAAATCAGCATTAAAACTTCTATGAATTTATCTAAGACTGGCCAATGTCAAATCAATTTTGTGATCAGAAAGTCAAGATAAAAAATAAAATGATACTTGGTAAACTAACATTAAAATTGAGAACATAAGCAATCCATGATAGTATGATGAAGTCAATAATTCATAACCAGAATGGTCTGAGAAAACATTTGCCCTTCAATGTGAAGTACAAGAATGTATAACAAAAGTACTCAGTCACAAAATCCTTTCAAACAAAGTTGAGCTAATATCATTCTCTCAAAGTCAATTCCCTTGTCTACCGAAAACAACAGACTGCCTTCAGCAATAACACCAAATCCTCCTAAAAGGTATATTTTCTAAACTTGCAAATGATAAAAACACTAATGGGAAAAAAATCTGCAAACAGGAGAAAAATTCACCATTGAGTGAGAGCCTGACTTTCAGGGACGGACAAAGCAATCCAATAATGTGAGGAGGAGAACGGCTACTACAAAACAAATAATGGAGAAAGCAATTCACCCACCACTATTACAATCTACTAGGATTTACATCAACATCATCCATCCCTATCGACCACAAACTCGTGTTGGCAAAAACAGGCATGGGATTCATTATGCAACCCATTACCCCAGCAAAAACGGTTTATCAGTGAATTTAAAATCTAAGATCTTCTGGAGCATGTCGAATCTCTGCTTTAGATGCATATCAACAACCAAAACTTAGTAACATTAGAAGAAACCTTGATTACTCACCCAATTTCAAATATAACATTATTTAGTGTGTCTAGCTTTCACTAGACAAAAGGACAATACACTTTAAAGCTCCAAAATCCTGACTCCCACTGCACAGTTGGCACTAAATTGGCAAATATACTGAGAGGTTTGTTGCTCACAACATTCAATTCATGGATTTACTCCTAAAAATATCAAACATATAACGGCCTCTTATCTGGAATTCATAGCTACAGGACTAGACAGCCAAAAGAAATAAATACCAATCTGAGAAACAGTTGCCTAAGCCACATTCTGAAAGCACACAAGATTCAATTTTGAGCCTAAACAATCTCCAATTAGGCGTAATTTTGAATAACACAAACAGAGTACCACGATCCCCCCACCGATCACCTAGTGGAAACAGTAGCGGAAACAACAATCCGAGATAACAACCAAAAAGCCGTCAAAAAAAAAACCTGGAACAAGAAAAAAAATCCAAAGACCTAGAAATACGGTTCCAAAAAGCAACGCATCTGCATAACCACCTGATAATCGAAATCAAACTGAAGAAGAAGAAGAAGAAATCAAGCGTATACGAGAATAAAAAAGCCAATGCGGGGATTGAAGAGCTCACCTCCTAGTCCTGGGGTGAGGGTTTAATCAGCGAAATTCAGCACTCAGCAGTAGGTATCCGCTGAAAACAAATTAAAAAGAGGGAGAGCGGATGTAAGCACCGAAGAGAGATTGAATCTCGTCAGCCACCACAGAAGAAACTAATGCTGTTCAAGGGATTTTATCCGATATGTGATATCTAGATATCAAATACCAAACGGGCCCTAAGAAATAAATGGAGGAATGATTTTAACAAGAAAGAAGAGATTGATAGAAGAAGAGTGAGTCAAGAGGGTTAAGAGGGGCAGGCGGAGGGGAGGAAGAAGCCAATCTTACGGGAGACGTCAAGTTGGCGAGGGAGGCGCAAACTGCGAAGCGGACTCCAAATTTGTTTTTTTTTTTTTTTTAGCGAAACTAATTAAAATAACCCAACTTTTAAGGGGTATTAAAAATATATCCTTACCTTTCAAATGTAAGATAAATATCCCAAACTTTTTAAGGGATGATAATATAATATCCCAAAATTTTCTCCCCCACAAAAATGCTTACATGGCACATATGTGGCAAAAAATAATGATCATATTCACAAGAATGTCCTTGGATCTTAATCCTCGAATTATACAAAATATAGTCTAGATTGTCATGATAATTTAAAAAAAATAAAAGTTTCTTTTGTAACCGAAAAAAATCATTCAATTTAATACGTTTTTATAGATTATAATTAAATTTAATCTAAACAAATATAATAAAACAAGTAAATATTTAAAATATAATTTTCAATATCTTGATTGTGTAAAATATCATTCAAGTTTATTAGATTAAATTAGATTGGTTTTTAAGTTTATCTTAATTTTTTTATTTTGGATTTCAGAAAAAATAAAAAAAATACATTCTTTTATATATTTTTAAATAATAATAATAATTTACTTCTTATATATAAATGAACACCATTGAATAATCTAAATAATTAAATTTTTATTTCAATTTCGTAGTAACATAAAGTTTATAATTGGCAAAATATTCTTCAGTTTTGATAAGTTAAATCACTAGCTAATCATTTACTAATTGAAAATATGTTATTTTGCTTTACATTTTTTTATTTGGCTTGTTATAGATATTGATTTAAAAAAAAATTAGGTACAAATTAAATATAAAACTACGAAAGTTTATTAAATAAACTTTTAAACTCATCTAATTTAATTTTATACAGTATGTTTTATTTGAATTGAAAATACATGAATAATACAATACAAAAAATAAGAATTTTATTGGAGAGAAATCATTGGGATATTATATTACCATCACTTATAAAGGTCGGGATATTTATCTTACATTTGAAAGATTGAGATATATTTTTAACACCACCTTAAAGTTTGAGTTATTTTAATTAGTTTCTCCTTTTTTTTAATCTATGGTACCTATATTATCAAATTTCGCCAGGTAACCCTGAGGTATGATATTTTTCATGGGGTGTACAAAAGTTTGACAATTTTTATATGGTACCCCTGGCATTTTGGGATATTTCATGTCGTGCCCCCCACTAGTTAAAACTAACAGTTTGTAAATTCTACGTCAGTTTTTAATTAAAAAAGAAAGAAGGAATTCAAAATTTACAGGAGAAGACTCGACCATTTTCAAGTCTACTTAGCGACAGAGGGTAAGTGAAGATGAAGGCGATTGATAGAGAAGAGGGCCTCTGATCGGAGATGGTGGCGACGATGACCATAGGCGACGATGACCGGATCTACAGGCCCCAGACCAGAGATGGTGGTGACGAGCAAGTAAGTGTGTGAAATTTCTCCCCTATTCTGACATTTAGGGTTTCGATTGAAAATTGAACATGAAGTCTATAGTCAATTGGATGGGCGAAGTAAAGTTGGGGTTAGGCCCCCGACCGGATATGGTGGTGACGAGCAAGTAAGTGGGCGAAGTAAATTTGAGTGAAGATTTTGGATGTATGAAGAATTTCCTTGAATTGCTTCTTGTCTGTTGGTGATAATTCTTCTATCTTATTAAAAGAAGATGAAGAGGATAATGCAATTCATATATATCTTACTCAACAATATTTTGATCTTTAAATCCATTGAGTCCTTTCTCCATCTATGGGTTTTTCTTGATCTGTGTCTATCTTCTTAACATTGCTCAACTGTTGCTGCCCATCTGTTGAATTGGGTTGAATTCGGGCAATGACAAACTTTGTTAAATCGGTAGCTGCCATGTTAAATTGAGAGAACAAGACTGGGCAACCTCTGCTGAATTGAGGTAATTGCCTCTGCGTGCTCAACCATTGACATGAGAAAACGAGATTTTTGGTTAAATTGACTCTCCCTGGTTAAGAAACCATTCACACGAGGAATGGACAATTTCCCTTAATCTTGCATCCTATTGAATTTGAATTCATGTTGACCATTTGAATAAGTTATCTTACGAGATCGTTGTTACATGATCGTTGTTACAACGAGATCGTTGTTACAACTTATCTTTAAAGACGTAGTAAGAGGAATGGACATTTTCCCTTAATCTTACGAGATCGTTGTTACAACTTATTTTTAGAGACGTAGTAAGAGGAGGTAGATATATTACTCTCTACCTTTAGTATTTTCTTAGCGCCAAACTTATGTGTATTTAGCTTTGTTTCGCTTATGTTACTCTACACTTTCTCTTGTATGTTCATCTTCTAGTTAACCATTTGAATAAGTTATCTACACTATGAGATGCAAAATGATAAATTTGTTTAGTGTTTATGAAGCCTATTAGCTCAATTGGTAGAGCGGTGTGTTCATGCACAAAGATATGAGTTTGACTCCCATATAGGCTACAAGAAAATCATGAGCTCAACTGGTAGAGCGATTTATTTAGTGTTTATAAAGCCTATTTATTTAATCTTTATAATGGACTTTAAAATTGTTATATAGAGTTGAAACTCCCCAATACAAAATAAGCAAAATCATGAGCTACAAAAGTATGCTTTAAGTGGGGTTGATATAAGCATATTGATAGCGTCTATTTAATCATGATATAGGACACTTTTGGTTAGAGTTTAGGGCGTTTTACTCGAGTATTTGCCTATTTCTTAGCCCTTTGTGTCCCGTTTCGAAGAATCAGTGTCTACCACATGTTTATCATGATTTCAGGTGTTTTGGAGTAGTTTTGGACTCAACTCAAGAGATAAAGGAGGAATAGGTGGTTCAAGGCTCCTCGACGCACTTAGAAGTCGTCAAAGACAAGCTAGAAAGCACATGATCAAGGAGATGTGCCTAGAGAATCGAAGTGGAATCAAACAAAGTGGACAAGGCGTAGCAGCACGGAGAAACTTCCTATTTTCTCCCTACAACACTTCGTATCAAATCCTGATGTCTTCATGAGAGTTATAGTGCTCGAAAAGTGCTTTCTAACGCATATTCATATGCATTAATCGGACGAGCGACAACTCCAGAAAATACATTTCAAGGCGACCCTGCTGAAGGCCACTCGACCAAGTGCCTTAAAACTCGACTAGTTTTATGCTCGAGTGGGTTCCAGAAGCTAGCAAATCTTCACACTCGGCCGAGTGCCCTATACACTTGAGATGTTATATGCCTGAGTGTCATCTTGAACAGTTTTTTCCCATTTTTAATTTATTTTTTTATTGGGGGATACTCAAGGGACGTTTTTTAGAGAACTAGGGGGACCGAAAAATCAGACTTTGGTGGGGGGGTTGTTTGGAAAATTTGGGGGATTAGAGATTCTTGAAGAAAGTTCATTCAATTTGTCAAATTCTGGTAATCTTCTATCATTATTTCTGTTGTCTAATGTTTATTTTGCCAAATCTGATTAAATTGAGCATGAAATTCTCTACGAGTGGCTAGATCTCTTATTTGAGGGTTGGGATGATCCCGACGATGCGGAAATAGATTCGCTCTTAGTGTTGTTTGATTGATTTCTGATTTTGTTTGGTGATTTAATCCTATTGCGCTAGCCCTAATCGATGAGAATTAGTTAGAACTGATTTTGGGTTTGAAAGACTAAGACCCTAAATTGGAATTTAGATGGTGAATTGAGACCGAAAGGCGACTAGGACCCATCGGAAGTCAGAACTATAGGATTAAACCCGAAGTTTAGTTGATCGAAAGTGAAATTGAACTTCTTGAGGATTTATGGATTGTCATAGATATTTTAGATGATTCTTATATTGATTGAGTCTGAAAGGAGAAGTTGATGTGATTTTCATTTAGAATTCTAAGCGCTTTAAGGGTTCTAAATTGGTTTCTTGAAACCGAAAGGAGATCGTTAACCAATTTAGACACATTCGCTTCGATTCCGAAAGGAGCTTTGCGATTACCTTAAACAATCTACCTTCACTTTTGAGTTAGAAATCATTCAAGCGAGAATATATTTTGGTCTATTGATGATGCATCGTTGGTAATCCCTTACCCTAGAATGCTTTCCATATTGATACCTCTTTACACTTGATCGGTTTTCATTGTTACTTTAAAGATAAACTCTCAAATATGCTTGTTACTTTTGAACTTGGTTGAACTAGCTCGAAATTATTGTCGATACTCCTCCGGTCCTTGTGAATACGACACTTGATTACTACAACTGAACCCGTACACTTGCGGGCCGATAGGTTTTTAGCCTATTAAGTTTTTGGCGCCGTTGCCGGGGACCGGTGCTAGCATCGATCGTCTTTTTGGACGACTAGTTCTCTAAGTTCTTTTTGTTGCTTTGATTTGTTTTTCTTTTTGTTTTTGACCTTAGGTTGTGCTTTGAATACGAAAAAAGAAAGGCTCTAGTAATCTAGTGCCTTTTGATTCTGAACCTGAACGCAGTTTCCACAAAAGAAGAGCTGAACAGCAAGCTGCTAGAGCGGAAACAATGGTTGACGCTATGGCTAGATTGGTAGAACTAGAGTGGTAAATGGCTCAAAGAGATCAAGAAAATGATGACCTTCGACAACATCTAGCTAATCAACAGTTACAGCTCGGCCAACCGCAAGGGCCGACAACCCTAGGAGAGCGAATGGATCCATCTCAGTACTTACCACAATCGGGTGTCGTTCTTCCTGCTCTTACGCCCGTGAACTTTGAGCTAAAGCTTGCACTGTTGAATATGATAAGACATAATATGTTCAATGGGCTTAATGCTGAGAGCCCCCATCAGCACATATCCACCTTCAAAGAATTGATGGATACAGTGAGAGTTCAAGATGTCTCTCTTGAAGAGCTATTATTGCGATCATTCCACTTCTCACTTGCAGGGAAAGCTAGACACCGGTACAACTCTATCTCTGCTGGCATTGTCACCACTTGGGAGGAATTGTCATCTAAGCTCCTGAATCAGTTCTTCCCACCAACCAAGACGGCTGAGATGAGGCAAAAGATAAATTCTTTCATGGTGGGTGATGGGGAGAACATCCATGAGTCGTGGGAGAGATTCAAAGACCTTTTGTTTGAGTGTCCTCACCATGGGATACCAAAGCTGAATTTGTTGGAGATTTTCTACAAAGTTGTCAATGAAAACACTAGAGTGCTTAATAACTCCTCGTCTGGAGGAGAATTTTTGGAAATGGGAGCTGAAGACGCTTGGGCATTCATTGAGAAGACGGCTAAGAGATGTGGGAAATACTCGCAACCCAGGGCGCTCTCTACTCTCAAAAGGGGTGCAAGGATGTATGAAGTTGATGCTGAAACTCATAAAGATGCTAGGTTTGATGCTCTAGCTTCTGAAATCAAGCGGTTGAGCTCAGTCCTTGAGAAGTCTCTATCGACTAAGGAAGTGAGTATTGCAGGCTCTAGACCGATGCCATGCCAGTTTTGTGGATCCCAAGATCATACTATTTTGGCTTGCCAGATCTATGCCTCCCAAGGTGATAACTCCCTCCCTTGATGAAAATCGGAATAAAGTTTCAAAGGCCTTGACAGTTTGTCTGTGTCAAAGGTCTTGGAGCTTTAACAGTATTGATGAAATACAAAACCTGTTCTATATATTATTATGTCCGAATATTATTTAATATTATATACTTCCATTATATTATATGCCTAACTAACCTTTCAGGAAGTATTATTCGAATTACTTCTTTCCTTATGGTGCATATTGAGGAGATCCAAATTGGAGAGATCATGTCTTCGAAGTGTCAAAAAATAGAAGATCCTTGGGCGCGCCATGATCCGAACTAGCCGTTGTTGAAGATCCTTAGGCGCCATGTTGCTTCTATATAAAGGAAAGGAAGAAGAAGACAAGATATATTGGTTGAACACAAGCTTTCATTTATTCAAGCGAGATCTGTCTTCCAAGTGTACTCTCTGCTAGCGCTCAAGAGTTTGTTATTTCATTTCAAAGCCTTTGAGAGTTACACTGTGAGCTTATAGGATATATTCATTTATAGTGTTACTTGAGAGTTTGTGACTCGGGAAGTAAGCACTAGGCTATTGATTTGTGAGAGTAAGAGGATTGTACTAGATAGCTGAGAGAGGTGGGGCTCTTCTAGATTGGTCTAGGACTCCAAGGGAACGTGAGTTGACTAGATTGCAATTGTATAGCAAAGAGGCTTCTCGGTGAGCTATTAGGATCCTAAGCTTTGCGAATCAATAAAGCCTTTTGAATCCTAGGGTTGTGGAAGAACCCTAGGCGGGGACGTAGGCCAAGTTCGTGCCGAACCTCGTAAACAATTACTCGTGTCCTTTATCTATTGCTTTACCTTATTTTTGCACTTGGTTCGATTATCTAACTTTGTGATTCAGGTTTAATCTCAAAGGGTTTTATACGAGCTCCAAAAGTCTTGAGACTTTCTGCGAAAAAAGGGCATACTCTATTCAACCCCCCTTCTAGAGTATTTCTATATTACCTTGTTTTATATTATCGAACCTTCAATTGGTATCAGAGCCTTACTCACTGTTTTTGATCTAACAATCTTGTGAGTTTTCGATCATGTCTGGTGAAGCAAGCGGAGGATTTGCACAGGGAAGGTCCACGAGCAGACCACCACTCTTTGTAGGAAACAACTTTGTCCACTGGAGATCCTTGATGAAAATGTTCATTATAGATCAAGATCTGGAACTTTAGAACATTATAGAGAATGGTCCGAAGATTCCAGAGAAAGACGGACCAAATGGAACCAAAGTCGCAAAGAAGGAGTCTGAATACATCCAAGCGGATCTTGAACTCGTCTCCAAAAACTACAGGGCTATTAACTTACTTTATTGTGGTCTTAGCACTGATGAGTTTAACCGTATTTCATCTTGTAGGTCAGCTAAAGAGATTTGGGACAAACTGGTCGTCACCTATGAAGGAACGAGCCAAGTGAAAGACGCCAAGATCAGCATCTTCCTTCGAAAATATGAGCTCTTCAAAATGAAGTCTGATGAGTCAATCAAGTCCATGTTCACACGATTCACAGAAATCACCAACAACCTTGACTCTCTCGGCAAGAGCTTTACCAACGTTGAGAAAGTGAGGAAGATACTGAGGTGCCTCCCAAAAGAAAAATGGGGTCTAAAAGTAACAGCTATAGAGGAAGCACAGGACCTCACCACTCTACCCCTTGATGACCTTCTTGGGAAGCTGATCACGCATGAGATGATCCTTAATGAAGACGATGGAGAACTTCCAGCTAGCACTAAGAACTTGGCACTCAAGTCTAAGAAGGATGAGCCTAAAGATGGATCTGATTCCGAAGATGAGGATGACGATGAGGATGATCCTTTTGCTCTTATCACAAGAGGCCTTGCTCGAATTCTCAAAATGAAGAAGCAATTCAGCAACAAGGATGGATCAGAGTCTTCAAAATTTCGAGGTAAGCCTCAATACAACAAGTATGAAAAGAAGACTAAACCGTTGTCTTGTTTTGAATATGGTGAAACAGATCATCTCGTGAAGGACTGCCCTCAAAAGACAAAGAGCCAGTCCAAGAAGGGTGACAAATGGAAGAAGAAAGCCATGGTGGCAACTTGGAGCGATTCTGACTCTGACTCCGATGATGAGAAGGCCAATATTTGTCTTATGGCCTCAGAAGATGAATCCCACGATGAAAAGCTTGAAGCTACTGTAAGAGAACTTATGGCAAGTCCAAAAGAGGTATTATCGGAATTCCTTTCCAATATGATTGCCAATGAAGAGAAACTTATTGCCCAAACTTTCTTATTAAGAGAACTGTGGATCAGGAAAGAACTATTGAGGATCTGTCTATGAGGGTTAAAAGTCTTGAAGCTTCTTATTCATGTCTTGACATTAAAGTCAAGACGCTTGACTTAGAGAAATCTGAACTCAAGCAAGATCTCTCCTCTCTAAGAAATGAGCATCATGACTTAGAGAACGAGAAGATCTCCCTGAATAATAAGATTCAAGACCAACAGACAGCCCTCATAAGTTTTACCAAATCCAAAGGCACTCTTGATAGGATGTTGGGCGAGCAACAAAGTTCTCTAAACAAAAGTGGTATTGGTTACAATCCAAGGTTTTTAAAGAAGCAGCACATTACCACCTTTGTAAAGGCAAAAGGAAGCAGAACCTCTCCTATATGTCACCACTGTGCTAGAAAGAGACATGTAAAAGAGACCTGCCCTTATAGAAGAAAGGATCCATATATTATTCGCAATACATTTCCTGTTCATTTGAAAAAAGAACGGATAACACAAGTTTGGGTTCCAAAAGGCACTATTTTACCAAACATGGTTTACCCCAACAATGGATCCAAATTTGCTTATTGGTCTAGCCACAAAGGTTGATGTTTGTCTTGCAGGAGAACACCAAGGTGAAGGAACATAAATGGATCATTGATAGTGGGTGCTCGAGGCATATGAGTGGAAAGAGTTCTCTCTTTCACGATCTAAAGGAGCAATCCACGGGAACAATCACTCTTGGTGACAAAGGAAAATGTGACATCGTCGGTATTGGTAGTGTTGGAAGTGATTCCAGCCATAGTATTAAAAATGTCTATCTTGTTAATGGTTTAAAGTATAATTTGCTTAGTGTCTCTCAACTATGTGATAGTGGCAACTATGTCAGATTTAACAAGAAAAGATGTCTAGTGTGCAGAGAAGATACAGGTGAAGTTATATTGACTGCATATCGTTACAACAATATATACGTTGTAAATGCTGATCAAGTGGCACAAGGAAGCTTAACCTGTCTAAAGGCTTTGACGGACGATCCAAAGCTCTGGCACAGGAGACTCGGTCATGTGAGTCCACATACACTACAGAAGCTTGTGTCCAAAGGGCTTGTAAGAGGGCTACCTGAGATGGACTTCAAAGGTATTGATATGTGCAATGCATGTACACGAGGTAAACAAACACGTAGCTCTTTCAAACCCAAAAAGGTTGTAAGTTCTTCTAGACCCCTTGAACTTTTACATATGGATTTATGTGGTCCTATGCGAGTCAAATCTCCCAATGGTAAAAAGTACATGCTAGTTGTTGTTGATGATTTCTCTAGATATACTTGGGTTGCATTTTTAAAAGAAAAATCAGAGACCTTATTTGAGTTATCAAAACTTTGTAAGGAGTTGCAAACTTTAAGAAACGAGCCCATAGTGTCAATTCGGAGTGATCATGGTAGGGAGTTTGATCAACTTCAGTTTGATTTGTTTTGTGCTAAATATGGCATCTCCCATAACTTTTCTACTCCTAGGACACCTCAACAAAACGGGGTTGTGGAACGCAAGAACCGCACCTTAGAGGATATGACCAGGACTATGCTTTTAGAAAATGCATTACCTAAAACCTATTGGGCTGAAGTTGTTAACACAGATAACTACATTTTGAATCGTTGTCTTATTCGTTCCATCTTAAAGAAAACTCCTTATGAACTTTTCAAAGGCCGCAAACCACTTATATCTTATTTTAAACCCTTTGGCTATACTTGTTTTGTTCATAACAATGGAAAAGATAACCTTGGGAAATTTGATGCGCGTAGTGATGAAGGTATATTTCTTGGCTACTCCACAAGTAGAAAAGCTTATAGAATCTTCAATAAAAGGACCCAGTTAGTTGAAGAAAGTATACATGTTATATTTGATGAATGCAATGACGGTTCTTTGAGTGAAAGTGTTGCAGATATAGATCTTAACATCCATGCAGAGAACGAGGAAGGTGATGATGCTGCTACCAAGAACACAGAGAAGAGGAACATGCAGGAACAGATTCTTAACACTGAAGAATTGGCCCAAGGTGTTGAAGATTCGTCCAAAGCCCTTGGTGTCCAATCCAACAGTGTTGAGACGTCAGAAACTGTTGTAACTGAACCTAACAGGACCACGGAGTCAGATGTACCACAAGTCAATCCTACTGGTGTGACGAATCAAGGAGCTGAGACTAGCAAAAGGAAATTCAAATACTCCTCATCACACTCATTAAAGGATATCATTTCTGATCCTACTTCTAGTGTTCAAACTCGTTCTAAACTTAAAGATCTTTGTGCTCTTTACGCGTTTGTTTCTCTTATTGAACCAAAGAAGGTAGATGAGGCACTTCAAGAGCCAGACTGGATCATTGCTATGCAAAGCGAGCTTAACGAATTTGAAAGAAACAAAGTCTGGACCTTGAAGCCAAGGCCAAAGCATCAATCAGTCATTGGCACACGATGGGTATTTCGAAACAAGCTAGATGAGAATGGTAAGATCGTAAGGAACAAGGCAAGGCTTGTTGCTCAAGGCTACAATCAAGAGGAAGGTATTGACTACGAGGAGACATTTGCTCCCGTAGCCAGGCTTGAAGCCATTCGCATTTTATTAGCATTTGGATCTTTTATGAGCATAAAGTTATATCAAATGGATGTCAAGTGTGCTTTTCTTAATGGTTTCTTAGAGGAAGAAGTATATGTGGCTCAACCCCCAGGATTTGAAAGTTTGGAATTTCCCAATCATGTTTATAAACTTGACAAAACGCTTTATGGTTTGAAACAAGCCCCAAGAGCTTGGTATGAGCGCTTGTCAAAATATCTTTTAGAAAATGATTTTAAAAGGGGGTTGATCGACAAGACTCTTTTTATCAAGACCAAAGGAAAGGACATTTTGGTCATTCAAATTTATGTTGATGATATATTATTTGGTGCTACTAACACATCTTTGTGCAAGGAATTTTCTGACATCATGTGCAGTGAATTCGAGATGAGCTTGATGGGTGAACTCAACTTCTTTTTGGGATTACAAGTTCACCAATCCAAGAAAGGGATCTTTGTCAACCAAAGCAAGTACACTAAGGATCTCTTGAAGAAGTTCAAGATGGATCAATCCAAAGCAGCCAAGACTCCCATGAGCTCAACATTATCTCTAGATCAAGACAAGACTGGGAAAAGTGTCAATCAAAAGGAGTATCGAGGAATGATTGGATCTTTATTATATCTCACGGCTAGTAGACCTGACATCATGTTTAGTGTTTGCATGTGTGCTAGGTTTCAAGCTGATCCTAAAGAATCTCACCTCGTGGCTGTAAAGAGGATCTTTCGATATCTCAATGGCACTAAGGAGCTTGGACTATGGTACCCAAAGCAAAATGATTTCACATTAATTGGATATTCTGATGCAGATTTTGCAGGGTATAAGGTGGATAGGAAGAGCACATCAGGATGTTGCCAATTCTTAGGAGCATCCTTGATCAGTTGGCACTCAAAGAAACAAAACTCAGTCGCTCTATCCATTGTAGAAGCCGAATACATTGCAGCTGGAGCCTGTTGCTCCCAAATCCTTTGGATAGCTCAACAAATGCGAGATCTTGGCATCAACCTCAAAGGCATTCCTATTAAATGTGATAATACAAGTGCCATCTCCATCACTAAGAATCCTGTTCAGCATTCAAGGACCAAACATATTGATGTAAGGCATCATTTCATTAGAGACCATGTTGAAAAAGGTGATGTGTCCATTTCGTTTATTTCAACTGATTATCAATGGGCTGACATTTTTACTAAGCCTTTGGCAGAGGACAGGTTCACCTTCATAAGACGAGAGATTGGGATGCTTAACAAGGATGCACTTTCGTAGGGGGAGCTTTCCGTTTACGAAAGATAATATCTACATAGTGTCAAGACCTTTGAGAATTATGTCAAGGTTTGTGAACTAAATGGTAGGTTACATACATCGGATCACATATTTTTGGTTAATATCTTTCTAGATATTTAATCAATTATATTTTTATCGGATTTCAAAATTGCCTATTTATGTTATATTTTCTTTCCGTTGAGATATCTTAATTTTGGAACTAAATATTTCGGTTATTCAGTCCTATTTTAATGGAATAGTTTGAATTTTGAATTGGAAATTTTTCAAATTTGGCAATGATATCATTACCCTCCCTTGGAACTCTAAACCCGCCCCATCACTCCATCATCTTCTCTCTCTACTTAAACCCAATTATGTACCCGATTCCCTCATAAACTCTGAACCTCTCCAAACCCTTTCACCTTCTTCTTCTTCAACCTCTCAACCTGTTTTAAGAAAACCCTAACCGATTTCCTCCATGGCTCCCAAATCAAAGAAAGCTTCCACACCCAAAAGACTTGGCGCCACCCCCAAGGGACGTCAGGTCACTACCACCTCTCCCACACCTGAACCCACTCCTCAAGCCATTATCCCAACTGTTGTCCAGAGCACCATCGTTGAGAGCACGGCCATTGTTACCAAGGGCTCTCAAAAACGCTCTGCTAAGAAGCCCCTTAGTGCGAAACAGAAAGGGAAAAAGAAGATATTAGCTGAGGAGGTGGACGAGGAAGAGGAGGAAGATGATCTCGACGCTATTCTGGAAAGAGATGCTGCCAAGGAAGTCGAAGAGGAAGCCTTGAAGAAGAAAAAGGCCGAGGAGGAAGCCGAGCTTGCAAGGAAACTTGCCGAGGAAGAAGCTGAGAGGATTCGGAAGGAAGCCGAAGCAGAGGAGGTTCCATCTGAAGAGGAGCCTGAGGAAGAAGACGAAGAGCAAGACGGATCTGGAGAAGACGAGGAAGCTGAAGGAGATGAAGCGGGGTCCGGTGAGGACTCGGGGTCTGAGGAAGAGGAGGAAGAATCTTCCTCTCCTTCTCCTCCTCCCCCGTCTCCTAAGAAGCGGAAAGCCCCAATTGCAGTCAAGCCTCCATCCCCAAAGCGCACCAGGAAGGGCACTATCAGAAGCCTTGAAGCGTCTGTCAAGAAAGCCGCTCCAACGATTGCTCGCAGGAAGAACGCCGATCCACCTGCCTACATCCAGGTAAACCAATCCTTGCCCTCCTCTTGGGTTGAAAATGCTGAGACTACTGGTAAGTGGGTAGATGAGTTTCGAACTCGTAGGGTTTGCTGTTCTGATTTTTTGGATATTGAGTTCTTCGAAGCTTTGAAGCTACCCTGCATTGATCTTCTCAAAAAATCCCCAGCCTGGACCCTTCTCAATCTTGAAACCGTTTACTATCCCCAGCTTACCCGCCTGTTCTACATAAACCTAAAAGCCAAACACGACGCCAATGGTTGGTCTTTGGATTCTGTTGTCAAAGGGGTTAGAATCTCTTTCAACTCCAATGACTTTGCAGATTTCCTTGGCCTACCTAGCCCATGTCCACCCTCTAAAATACACCCCTCAAAAGAAAACTGCATCATCCTTGCCCGAGCCAAGTACCTCCTACCCGAAGCATCTAACAGCACCTCAAAGCAACTCACCCACTCATCCCTTACCCTTGAGGCAAAAATCATATTTAACATCATTGTTCGATGCCTCTTACCCCGTCTTAACTCTGGCTCGCTCCTTACTGACAATGCCATGGTCCTCCTTTACCGTATTCTCAATGGCCTTGATCTTGATCTGGCCAACACTATTTTAGGATCCATGGCTCACACAAGAAAAGCCAGAAAAGGAACCCCCCTCCCCTTTGCTACCCTTTTGACCCCACTCTTCAAAGCTTCTGGAATTGATTTCAAAAATGAAGAACAGCAGCGTCATATGGGTAAGTTCGACTCCAAGAGCCTTGAAAAGATTGGCATCACTCGGTCTCCCCAAGGGACCTTGAGTCTTGCCACTCCTTCAAAAGCTCTTCCCACTGCTTCAGCCGTTGATGAACGCATGGACAACCTGGAGTTGGGCTTGGAGGAAGTTCGCCTGGATATCAAGGAGCTGCACAAGGAGGTTATGACGGAGATGAGCGGGATAACCAAGATGCTACAAGGTCTGTGGACGAGGCTCACTGATGATGCTCCGGACGACGAAGCTTAAACCCTACCCTACCCTATCCCATCCCTGAAATCTGATACATTGCTGGTTTTTGGAAACATTTTCAAAACTTTTGGTGACTGGTACCTCCTCCCTTTGTTGAAAGACAAAAACGGGGAGATGATCTGTGGTTGTTTAGACTTGAAAACCTTTCTGCTTGAAGGTCTTGGAAGACCTTGGTTTTTGATTTTTGGTTTTCGGTTGGATGGCTTTTTCATGCTTTAAAAATTTGATCCAACATTTGTCTAACCCATGCAGGTACTTAGTCCGATTTCACTTATATTATTTATGCTTGACTAAGTTGCAAGGATGCACAGGTTTTGTCTTTCATCAAGGGGGAGATTGATAACTCCCTCCCTTGATGAAAATCGGAATAAAGTTTCAAAGGCCTTGACAGTTTGTCTGTGTCAAAGGTCTTGGAGCTTTAACAGTATTGATGAAATACAAAACCTGTTCTATATATTATTATGTCCGAATATTATTTAATATTATATACTTCCATTATATTATATGCCTAACTAACCTTTCAGGAAGTATTATTCGAATTACTTCTTTCCTTATGGTGCATATTGAGGAGATCCAAATTGGAGAGATCATGTCTTCGAAGTGTCAAAAAATAGAAGATCCTTGGGCGCGCCATGATCCGAACTAGCCGTTGTTGAAGATCCTTAGGCGCCATGTTGCTTCTATATAAAGGAAAGGAAGAAGAAGACAAGATATATTGGTTGAACACAAGCTTTCATTTATTCAAGCGAGATCTGTCTTCCAAGTGTACTCTCTGCTAGCGCTCAAGAGTTTGTTATTTCATTTCAAAGCCTTTGAGAGTTACACTGTGAGCTTATAGGATATATTCATTTATAGTGTTACTTGAGAGTTTGTAACTCGGGAAGTAAGCACTAGGCTATTGATTTGTGAGAGTAAGAGGATTGTACTAGATAGCTGAGAGAGGTGGGGCTCTTCTAGATTGGTCTAGGACTTCAAGGGAACGTGAGTTGACTAGATTGCAATTGTATAGCAGAGAGGCTTCTCGGTGAGCTATTAGGATCCTAAGCTTTGCGAATCAATAAAGCCTTTTGAATCCTAGGGTTGTGGAAGAACCCTAGGCGGGGACGTAGGCCAAGTTCGTGTCGAACCTCGTAAATAATTACTCGTGTCCTTTATCTATTGCTTTACCTTATTTCCGCACTTGGTTCGATTGTCTAACTTTTTGATTCAGGTTTAATCTCAAAGGGTTTTATACGAGCTCCAAAAGTCTTGAGACTTTCTGCGAAAAAAGGGCATACTCTATTCAACCCCCCTTCTAGAGTATTTCTATATTACCTTGTTTTATATTATCGAACCTTCACAAGGTAATGAGAGTCAAGAGGAGGAGTTAGCTACATGGGCAACAACTACAGTAAGGGTCAAGGGTATAACAGAAGCTACAACAACTTCGATCCCCAAGCAAGGGATCACTCTGGTTTTCCGTATGATAACAAGCGTGCTGCTGAAGGACCGCCTCTAGGATTTTCACCGAACCCTCCACATAAAAAGGGTAAGATGGAGTTGATGATGGAGCAGCTCATGGGCACCGTTCAAAACTTAGCAAGGCAGGTGCAGAATCTCATCCAGAGTCAAAAGTTACTTGAAACACAAGTAGCTCAGCAAGCTAGCAATGCTCCTAGACCTGCTGGTCAGTTTCCAGGGCACACTAAAGAGAATCACAAGGTACATATTTCTGTTGTATCTTTGAGAAGTGGCAAGCAGTTGGAAGATTTGATGCCTATAGCACCGAAAGAGACTAAGAACAGAGCTGAAATGGAAAAAGCTCCTGAACCGGCAAAAGAGCCGCCATATGTGCCTCCTCCTCCTTACAAGCCGCCGCTTCCGTTTCCATAAAGAAGGGCTCAATCTCAAACTGAGGCGCATTTCAGAAAGTTCTTGGAGGTGTTGAAGAAGCTCTACGTCAATATTCCAATCACCGATGTTTTAACCCAAATGCCGTCCTATATGAAGTTTTTGAAGGAGATCCTCTCTAACAAGAGGAAGCTCGATGAGTGCGAAGCGGTGTTTCTTACCGAGGAGTGCAGTGCCTTAATTGAGAACAAGCTTCCACCTAAGCTCGAGGACCCAGGTAGTTTCGTTGTCCTTGTCAATTTTGGTCATGGTCCTGATTATAACTCTTTATGTGATTTAGGAGCTAGTACTAATTGCTTCGTCTCTCAATCTAGAAGAAACTAGGTCTAGGAGAGCATAGACCGGTTAGGATGCAGTTGATCATGGCGAACAAGTCCATTGCCCACCCAGTTGGAGTTTTAGAGAATGTTCCTATTAAGGTGGGTAAGTTTTTCGTGCCGGTGGACTTTGTTGTATTGGATATGGATGCCAAAACCCTTGTTCCTATCATTCTTGGAAGGCCTTTCTTGACCACTGCTGGGGCTCTAATTGATGTACGAAAAGGGACACTCTCTTTTGAGATAGGGGATGAGAAGGTTGAATTTAACCTCCCTAAACCTTTAGAACCCCCTGTTCTTGAGTCTATGTGTTACAGGATTGATGTTGCAGGTAAAGGAGGCCATAATGCCATGAAAGAAGTGGTCAATCGAGACCCTCTAGAGTTTGCTCTGATGAAGAGTGTGGTCAATGGTACTACAAAGGAGTTACTTGCTGATGTAGCTCGAGATTTGACTAACTTTATGGAGGGTCCCAAATCTGTTTTGTAGGTATATGACGGAGTCTCTATGAATGAAGCTAAAGGAAGACCGCCCAAAAGAGTTCAAGAAGGTGATTTGGTGCTACTTTTCCACTCAAGGCTAAAACTGGCTCCAGGGAAGCTGATATCAAGGTGGAGCGGCCCCTTCAAGGTCAAAGGAATGCATCCCCATGGAGTTGTTGGGGTATGGAGCAAGCGGACTTGCGAGTTCAAGGTGAATGGACAAAGACTAAAAGAATACTCCGTCGTAGATCCGACCAAGGAGGTTGTTTCCATTCAACCACCTTGACCCAAGCAATTGAAGGTAATGGAAGGTCGGCTTCAGACCTTAAACTAGCGCTTCTCGGGAGGTAACCCGAGGTAAGTTTTCTTTTCTTTCTTTCTTTATTTAAAAAAATCAAAAATGGTTTTTATTTTTAGTTTTTAGTTTCTGAGTATGTGCAAGTATGGGGTAGAGAGTGTGATTATTGAGGAGATTATTTATGTTTGGAACTGAATTGAAGGTGTTTAGAACCTGTCTACTAACCCCCATCTTGCCGAGTTTTGTTGTTTGTTGGTATTGGTTACCTTGTCTAGATTTTGACACGGTTGGCTTTGGCTTGGCCACCTTCAAGACACCCATTCTACATATTGAAATTGTGAGTATTCTCATCTCTTCCTTGATTGATATGCACATTGAGGACAATGCTTTGTCTAAGTATGGGGTGGGGGTGAATATTTCAGAATTTTCGCAATTTTGTGTCTATTTGGCCCATTCTTATTTTTGAATGTTTGATGATTGCTTGAGCATTGAGCTATTGCCTTGTTTGACTAGATAGCATGTATTCCCTCTTGCTTGATTATGTGTATATCTCGCCTCATACTTGGATACTCGAGCTTGACTTGATACCGCATTATTGGGTTTATGTGCACAAATTGAAATATGGTTGAGGCAATTTTGTCAGTCCATTTATCCTTGCCTACCCTTGCATTTGGTCATCTGCTTGAAGCCTTCTGAGCCTTAGAAGCTTATTTCTTTGGTTTCTCCACAAGATTTTCATAGCCGCTACTTGCCTTTCCCCAATTCGGGATTTTAGGTCATGGTGGTGTATTTTGTTGTGTGGATGTGCTTCAAGTATGAGGTGATTTTTCTTGATTGTGATTGAAAGCAAAAAAAAAGTCTTGGGATAAGAGGAGGATAAAATTCACTCTTGTGCAAAAGTCAAGAAAAGAAAAAAATACGGTTAGTAACCGATCCTGCTTGTGGAGAATAAAATTCACACAAGTAGGAGGAAGTGCAAAGTGGGGAGGCCGAGACACTTAGTAACCCGGTGCATTCATCACAAATGTTTGTATTCGCGTATAACGGTGTCAAGGCTAGAGAGGTAAGAGAAAGAGTGAAAAAGGAAAAGAAAAAAAAAAGAAAAATTTTGATGTGGTTGACGAAAGTGAACATGAAAAAGTTGTTGTGATGGAGTTTGTTTGATGGATTGGTATGAGTTTGATTCTTTGAAGTGGTTGTTTTTCCGGCTTCTCTGCATGATCCTTTTTCCCGGATTTTAGCACCACTTGGCCTAAAATTTTCCATATCTAACTGTCTTCGCCTTAGCCCCATCAAAACCCTATAAAGCCCTCATGATTTTGTTGTGTGCATAAATTCAAGCGGTGATCTTGTTGACGATTTTCAAGCTTTGTGGATGATGAGTTTTGAGGTTGAGATTTGAGCGAAATGCATTTTTAGGGTTTGAAAATTGAGGAGCTAGTTGACCTTTTGTTTTTGGCAATGATATGTTAGGACGGCATTCGTCGGATGTTTGGATTTTGTACACGCTATCTTATGGTTATTGTCTTAGGCTTGCTTGGGGACATGCAAGGTTAAGTATGGGGTATTTTGATAGCGTAAATTTAATCATGTTTACAGGACACTTTTGGTTAGAGTTTAGGGCATTTTACTCGAGTATTTGCCTATTTCTTAGCCCTTTGTGTCCCGTTTCGAGGAATCGGTGTCTACCACATGTTTATCGTGATTTCAGGTATTTTGGAGCAATTTTGGACTCAACTCAAGAGATAAAGAAGGAATAGGTGGTTCAAGGCTCCTCGACTGACTTAGAAGTCGTCAAAGACAAGCTAGAAGGAACATGATCAAGGAGATGTGCCTAGAGAATCGAAGTGGAATCAAATAAAGTGGACAAGGCGTAGCAGTATGGAGAAACTTCCTATTTTCGCCCTACAACACTTCGAATCAAGTCTTGATGTCTTCATGAGAGTTGTAGTGCTCGAAAATAGCTTTCCAATGCATATTCATATGCATTAATCGGACGAGCGACAACTCTAGAAAATACATTTCATGGCGACCCTGCTGAAGGCCACTCGACCGGGTGCCTTAACACTCGACTAGTTTTGTGCTCGAGTGGGTTCTAGAAGCTAGCAAATCTTCACACTAGGCCGAGTGCCCTATACACTCGAGATGTTATATGCTCGAGTGTCGTCCTTAACAGTTTTTTTCCCGTTTTTAATTTATTTTTTTATTGGGGGATACTGAAGGGACGTTTTTTAGAGAATTAGGGGGCCGAAAAATCAGACTTTGGTGGTGGGGGAGCTACTGGCGGATCCATAAATTTTGTTAGGGGGGGGGGCTAAAAAAATTTCAAGAAAATTTTTATTGCATGTATCATGTATGTATGAAAAATACTTCTTTTTTGTTTAAATATATTTGAAAAAACCTTAATTTATGATTTAAATAGTTATTTTTAGTAGAATTTGTTTTAAAAAAAACAAATATTATTTTAAAAAATGAGGATTATATATATGTATACAAGAAAGTTTTTGTTTAAGTATATTGGGGAAAATCTTAAATTTGGCTAAATGTTTTTTTGAGAAAATTATTTGTGCATGTATATAAGAAAATATTTTTAAAATGTATTGGAAAAACCTTGAATTTATGATTTAAATAGACATTTTTAGTAGGAAAATCTTAAAACAATAAACAAAAATTATAAAAAAAAAATTGAGAAATTTTTTATATGTATATATAAAAAGAAAGGTTTTTTTAATTATATTGGAGAAAACCTTAAATTTGGTATTTAATTAGGCATTTTTAGTAGTAGGAAACTAATAGGAAAAAAAATTGTAAAAAAGTGAGGCTAATTGGAATTGAACTCATGACCTCAAGGTAATAAATACCCATTCTTTCCAACTAAGCTAATTTATCTTTATGATTCATTACTCTTTTTACATTGTTTTATCTCTAAAATTAGTAAAAATTACCAAAAAAATCCATATAAAATATTTTTTCCTACGCTTTTCTTCCCGGGCTACAGGGGGGCTTCAGCCACTCCGAGCCCCCCCCCCCCCCCCCCCGTAGATCCGCCAATGGGGGTAGCTATTTGGAAAATTTGGGGGATTAGAGATTCTTGAAGAAAGTTCGTTCAATTCGTCAAATTCTGGTAATCTCCTATCATTATTTCTACTGTCCGTTGTTTATCTTGCCGAATCTGATTGAATTGAGCATGAAATTCTCCATGAGTGGCTAGATCTCTTATTCTACGGTTGAGATGATCCCAACGATGCGGAAATAGACTCGCTCTTGGTATTGTTTGATTGATTTCTGATTTTGTTTGGTGATTTAATCCTATTGCACTAGCCCTAATCGATGAGAATTGGTTAGAACTGATTTTGGGTTTGAAATCGAAAGACTAAGACCCTAAATTGGAATTTAGATGGTGAATTGAGACCGAAAGGCGACTAGGACCCATCGAAACTATAGGATTAAACCCGAAGTTTAGTTGATCGAAAGTGAAATTGAACTTCTTGAGGATTTATGGATTGTCATAAATATTTTAGATGATTCTTATATTGAAGGAGTCCGAAAGGCGAAGTTGATGTGATTTTCATTTAGAATTCTAAGCGCTTTAAGGGTTCTAAATTGGTTGCTTGAAACCGAAAGGAGATCGTTAACCAATTTAGACACATTCGCTTCGATTACGAAAGGAGTTGTGCGATTACCTTAGACAATCTACCTTCACTTTTGAGTTAGAAATCATTAAAGCGAGAATATATTTTTGTCTATTGATGATGCATCGTTGGTAATCCCTTACCCTAGAATGCTTTCCATATTGATACCTCTCTACACTTGATCGGTTTTCATTGTTACTTTAAAGATAAACTCTCAAATCTGCTTGTTTCTTTTGAACTTGGTCGAACCAGCTCGAAATTACTGTCGATATTCCTCCGGTTCTTGTGGATACGACACTTGATTACTACAACTGAACCCGTACATTTACGGGGTAGGTCTTTAGCCTATCACATATGCGGGATTTAAACCCGCATCTTTGTGCATGAGCACAATGCTCTGCCATTTGAGCTAATATGCTTAAAATTTGGGTGTCTTCAAGAGCAGCCCCCTCATGGGCATCCCACTGCTTAATTTGATTATGGTAGACATGGTTTTTTAAAAAGAAAATGCACAATCTCTATGTTATCCTTATTTGATCTTACCCAAGACATCATCTTCGTATTGAATTTTCCACCCTCAACTATTAGCAGTCCCGATATCCTCCACCCAGACTAGTTCCCATATTCGCCATTCACAATCTTCCTACATACACACCCAAGCAATCAAACTCATAAGTACTACGAACGATCTCTTTTACTTAGCTTAAGGCATTTTATCAAAGACTTATCGTTCATTTCCTAATCGCCTCAAAATTCCAATCAATTCCACACATACCAATTTTAATTCTTCCCTATGCTAAAATCTTCCAATCACGCCTTTAGAATTTCTCCACTTACAAGTTACAATATTAGCAAGCATCCTCAATATTACTTGAGCAATACCCAAGTGCATATCTCGCATTCTGTTGCCTATCCTAAGAACAACCTAACTCCCTAGATTTACTAATCCTCGACCATTCTAGCCACTCAAACCTTAACGATATCCATAATCCATACCTCACCAAAGTCATTCCCTCTTGCAGTACGAATAACCTAAGCCCCAAGGTCTACTACTTCTCAAACAATCTCAGTTACTTAAACCTTATCGCCATCCAAAACTAGTTCCTCAACAACATTGCTTCCACACCTTGTACGACAACCTATCTATCATCACTTTCTTCTTATAAGAATCCTCAATCATACATGCCCTAGTCTACTCATATTCTCCCTCAAAGATACCTAAGTGAAATTACCCTGTCCTTTGGCCAAAATTACTCATCTACACTACAATCTCATCTATGAAATCTTGCCATTCTCATCCTATACCCCACCTAAGGCTACCTAGAAGGCTCATTTGAAAATTCCTAACCACCGTCTCCTACCACTCCTAGAAACTCTCTCGGTCCTGCCTAACCCGATTTCTCCTTCCTATGACTCTATCTTAAGCCACAACAATCGAAACCTACGACCTTTAAATCTTCTTATCACTCCCCTGACTATTCTATAAAAGAAACTCTAATCCCTACCAGGAAAGAAGAGGAAGAAAAGAAAGAAAGAAAAGGAATGGAAGGGGAAGGAAAGAAATAAAAAGGAAAGAAAAGAGAAGAAAGGAAAATCATCAGCATTATCAACCGTCAATTTATCGACATAACTAACCATCGAATTAGGAATCCCAGATATAATAATATTACCAACCCAATTCTCCGTGGAAGATGCTGACAACATAAAGGAGAAGGAATCGATGAGAGTATCAATTAGGACAGAAAATGAGATAGGAGGAGAGGATAGCAGAATGTTAAGGATAGGCTCCCCCTAATAATTATCAACCTCAGCTAGAAACAAATAGGAGGCGGAATGAAAAGAATATAGCACGAACAAATGAGGGAAGAGGTTGCCCCACAAGAATTGAAATTTCGGCTATATAGTAAGGAAGGATTCCCCACTACCCCATTTGCACAACGACAAAAGTACAACCAAAATGTATTAAATAGATTTCTCAACAGATAACACAGAAGAAATTAATGATAATTAATCAGATCCCCTTCGAGGGGGATCGCCCTCGGCCTCAATTTATAATTCACAGAATCTGCACGTCATTTCTTACTCGACACTCATAACCAAGCATCGGAGTAGACATAAAATCAAGTTTTTCAGACAACACTACATGTAGTAGGAGTGGCGGAACCATCTTCTACCCTCGTTTGATGGAAGCAAGACGGTGGGGCTAAACTGGCGTCTCGCCCTCCGGATGACAATCTTCCATCATAACCCTGTCCCAAAGGTCCGACTGGTAGTTGAGCTTGTCCCTGAGGTAGTCCTTTTCCAACTACAGGTCCTCTCCCTTGGCCCTGAAGGTATTTGGTAGCGAAGTCCTCGGAGCCTCCGAAAGCCTAAAGTGGGTGTAGTTGAAGTCCACCTACGCAGGGGGTAATAGGGTGACCGGTGTCCTCGAGCTCCACACGAAAAGCACCGTGTGGCCTTCCTTAAGCAATTGCGTAGTAGTACCCTTCCTTGAAGCATCTGTAGCACGTGATGTCTCTGAATGGAGCCTCTCTATGTGGTGTAACCGGTGCTGATGGGGCTTAGAACGGGCCTCCCCCACGTCCTATGGTGAGAGGGCTTACTACAGCTATAATGCCCCTAATGGGCTCTGTGACCCTCGGTCTCTTCCCTCCATGAAGGGAGAGTGGGGAGTAACACATCGTATCTGATGGAATTTATCAATGGGTGATCAAGATCGGGGCCTCCGGCACCGCAGGCCGGGCCTCTCTAATGAGCTCTCTCATCATCTCTCAAAGCTTGTCTTAGCCTAATGGAATCACCAGCTGAATGAGAATCGCCCTCCCGTCATCCTCATGGGTCTGTTTGGCACCTCTGGGCTCCACTGAAGCTGACCTACGAGAGGGTTGTGTCTGGTCGCGTCGCGTGTCCATCACCCTCACTGTGTAATCAGGGAGATTATCACACTCAGCACAAAGGCATTCAAGAAGACTTAGATTAAAACATTCATACTCACTTACGCTTCAATTTACCATCCCAACCTCCCAACCAATAGCCAAACTCGTACATTCTGAATCCAAAATTCCCAAGTAATCAGAAATCAGCCCAATATTCCAATCCTCATCAAAACCTCTATCAAGATCGCTCTAGGTGTTCCTTACCAAGAACATTAATACCACATATGTCCCTAAGATTCCATCCGATCATTACCCTTTAAAGGAATTCCCAAATTGCCTTAATACTCGGATCTCAGTTCCTAGACTAACAAACATGCTTACTACCAATCCACCTCTAAAAAACAACTCATATTGCCAAACTCAAACAAGGGCACTCTTCTATATCCTCAATATTTAGCATCCTGGTTCATTCCTCGCACTTCCTACATAACTCAAGAAGACACAAGCATATCGCTTTGTTAGCAACAAGCATCTACACTCGTCAGATTCTAAACCAGAGAGCTATCTAGTGCTAACTCACAACTACGAATCACCAAGTTTCTTCTACTCGGATCTATCCCTAATAACCAACGAACATATTCTACCCAGCCAACTTATCAGGACATCTCTAATTCAAACCATATCGCTTCATTTTCCAATAAGATCACGACAATCCACCTGTTTATCATACTAACACACTATACAAAGTCCCACTATAACCTTAATCAAGCCCAAAGTCTTAAGTTATCGTACTCTAGTTACTCATCTCCATATATTTCTAATTCGCCTTAGATTATAATTCCTCGCCAATGACTTCTTCACCGCTTAGTACTTCTACCACCAATATAGTCGTGGTTTGTGTCTGAATCCGTAAGGAAATCGTGTTGTCCACCCTAGTCCCTCCCCTATCTCCATAACTTTTAACCCTTATGATCCCTTTGATGAACGTTGACATGGAAGAGAGAATGAATAGCTGAATAGCATCAGAGCGGTGCGGCAGAAGCATAATGGGCCCATAACTCACGAGTTCCAGAACCGACGACATCGGCGACATTGAAGGACGAGAATATTTCAAGGATTGCAATCACTAAATATGATGTGACTTGCGAAGAAGGAGTATCCTCCGTTCGAATTGCTAATCCTTTCTGGAGATAGTGATGACAATACTATGCGATAGTTCTAGAATTAAAATGATGATGAATTCTGACGTGCTGACATTGATATGCCGGGTTGGTAGTAAATATTGCTTGGTTGCCTTTCGTCTATGATGATGAGTTTCAATTCCTTGGTGTTCTGATATGCAATAATGCTATGACATGTTGATATTTTGAGTTAGCAATTATTGCCTGAAGCCTTTGGCTATAAAATGTGAATCTCAATTGTTGGGACCATGATTTGGTGATATGATATGATAGATGATAGGCTCTATTAGTGTGTAATGATGAACCATTATGATGTTGATATGATATTATCCTTGTTGTGGTCGTTAGCATCATGTAACTTGATGATTTGACTCGATTATGTCTATATGTATAATGATTCGATATATTATTGGGTATAGTGGTACCTTGAGTTGTTTGATATGAATGACGATGTATTGATAATGTTGTGGATATGGCGTGTTAGCAAGTATGACGTAAGGTATATGTGATGACTTCCATGATTGGTTCCTACTTGATTATGTGGGTCGAGGACATTGGGTAGAATGATCGGAGAGTGGTGAGAGGACTTGATTTATAGGATTTGATCGATGTTAGTATGAGATAGAGATATAGGGAGGCGATGTTAGCTTAGGTAGGATCGAGTGAGTTCTAGGACTTATAGGAGATAGTGGTTAGTGGTCTTCATATGAGCTTCTAGGTAGGAATTAGGCAAGAAGTAGGATTAGGATGGCAAGATTTTGAGTGAGAAGTGTTAGTATAGGTGGGTAGCATAGGAGGGGACTTTGGTTGAGGGTAGTATAGTTCGTTACGGTGTCCTTGAGGGAAGGTATGAGTGGTTAGGACAGTCTTAGAGGTGGATAGGTGGACTAGGTGTGTTGATTAAAGAATTCTTATAGGGGGGATGTAGTGATAGATAGGTTGTTTCACTAAGAGTGATAACGATGTTGTTGAGGAACTAGTTCTGGATGACAATGAGATTTGGGTAAATAAGGTTGCTTGAGGAATCGTAGACCTTGGTACTTAGGTTATCCGTACTGTGAGTAGGAACAACTTGGGCGTATGAATGAATTGTGGATATCGTTAGGGTTGGTTGGCTAAAGAAATGCTTGAGAAATTATAGAATTTGGGACTAGGTTGTATGTGATGGAATGACTTTAGGAACAAATGAGTTTGGAAATTCTTAGGGTTAAGGAGTGTAGGGTGCTTGAGAGATCGTAAATCTTAGAAATTTGGTTATTCGTATGTTAGCAGGACTGGATGCAGAATGTATGCTTGGGGTTTTTTATCGGGTAATATTAGAGATGTTTGGTAGAGTTATGAGTGGAGGACATCTAGAGACGTGATTGGAGGACTTTAGCATAGGGAAGAAATGGGATTGGTATGTAGGACTTGACTTATTAATAACGTATTAGGAAATGGAAGATGAACCTTCGAGAAAAAGTGGTGGTAGCTAGGTGAGAATGTTGTTGAGGTTGCCTGTAGCACTGTTTGCTTGAGGTTTAAGGTTTGGGGTAATGAATGAGGGAACTAGTCTAGGTAGAGGATATTGGGAATGTTATAGGTTGAGGAATTTTAGAAGATTTGGTTAGATTGCGATATGTGGGTAATTCGGTTGAGGATGGCATGGGGATTTTGTGAAATGATGATGATTGGTAAATAAAGGCTTAAGCGGTAAGATGTCGAGGTTTGAGGAATTATAATCGGGGGAAAATTAGGAATATACAGTAATGAGGAACTAGAATAAGACGAATTGAGATTTTGCTATTTGTCAAGATTATAGTGAGGTTTGGTGAATCAGTATGATGAACAAGTGAATTGCCAAGACCTTATTAGGAAATGATGCGATGCGGTTCGAACTAATTAGGTCATGATGAGTTAGCAGGGCAAATTTGTTTGTTTGTCATTTGAGATAGATGTGGCTGAGAAGGAACTTGATGATTGGTGGTTATGAGTTAGCGCTAGATGTTCTCTGGGTTAGTAATTGTCAAGAGTAGGCAGTTGAGTATTTCTATCGAGGTGAGGTACTTGTATTTTCTTGGTACATGTAAGCCGTTTGGGAAAATGAACCTTGTGATGAATATTGAGGACATAGTATGATGTTGTTGATGAGGCTAGCAGTAGGAGTCTGATATTTAGAGGTGGATTACTAGTGGGAATGCCTAGAGGTATCGGAAGTAAGATTTGAATATTGAGGTGACTTGGGATTTCTTTTTAAGGGATAATGGTCGGATAAAATTTGAAGGACATAGGGGAAATAGATGAAATTGGTAGGAACCACCAAAGGTGAGTATAAACTTGATAGGGGGTCTTTGTAATTGATTGAGATATTGAGCTTGGCGAAATAGGTAATTAGATGGTTGTGAATTCCGAGATGTGGGCTTTAGATGGTTGGGTGGAAAGTTAGGACTTGAGCTTGAAATGTTGATGAAAATTGATCCTTAGATGACTTGATGACTTAAGAGTTGAAATACCTAGTATCTGGTTTGGGATTTAGGCATTGATTTGCGGATGGTTATGAGGCTATAGAGATTGTCTATGAGTGGGACGTATGATAAGCGAAATGCAATGATACTTAGGACTATTATCATATTTTAGTTGGTAGACCTAGATGAGGTTGATCTTGACTTGAGAATTGGTGATGAACGAGTGGTGTTTGTGTTCTGTTATGGTTGGTAGCTATATGCAGGTTTTCTTGATGATGTGAATCATTGCTTTGTGATGATATGATAGAGTCAGTCGTGGTGTATGCTGCTTTTATGATAAAATGAGAATTCCTGACATGAATAATTATATGATATGATGACCTCCGATATGTTGCTAGGTGTTAGGCTGATGTGCTAATACTGACATATTTATCCCTTGAGCTTGATGTAATGCTGGTGTGTGACGGTACTTGTATGACTCTGACATGATAGTTCTTGACAGTTAGCGTGAGTATGATGTTATGTGATTACCTGGTTAGCATGACGTGCAACTTCTGTAATATGATGAGCCCTACTGATGTGTGTGTTATTTTAGATGTGTTTAGGGTATGTGATTGACTTAAGAATGTGCTACATGAACTATTATACTATATGATGCCTTGAGTTATGAACTGGTGAAACCTGATAGGATCTTGAGTTTATAGAATCTGATTCTGAAATTGGAACCTAGGAAGAGAATGTGATATTAGCCCTTAGAGGTGGATGAATGGATCCTGGAATGATTAGAAATCTGCTTGACTAACATAGGAGAATTAATCTAGAATTTGAAAACCCGTGATTTCGAAAATGAATTTTAGTCTCGAGGACGAGACTTATTTTTAGAGGTGGATGATGTAAAGACCTCGATTTTAAAATAATATTAAAAACTAAATAAAATAAAATGGATTAAGTCAGAAAATTCGAATATTAAAAATCCCCGTCCTCAACTTGAAAATCGTATATAAAAATCCCTAAAGCGGATTCCGACCCTATTTTAAACTTTTGAAAGACAAATCCGTGTTTTCACCCAAGGATTTTGAAATGACTTTTGGATGATGACATTCCCATGGATTTGAAACACTAATATGATCGACAGTGGGATTCGGGAAAACTAACCTCGAAGAGAGAACTAACTATCGGGAAATAACGTCGGGATTTCAAACTAACACTTTTGGGACCACAACCTCGTCTTATTCACCTCTAATCCATCCGAAATTCTCAGCCTATTGAGCTTCTCAAGAGCTAAAATTTCACTTGTAAAGAAGCTCCCATCCTTACCCTAAATGGTCAAACACCCACCTTTTGCTTTTCCACGTTCCATCTTTGACCACACCTAAAATGGATAAGGGAGACAAGCTCCATGCCATCTCCCTATGTGGCATCCGATTCCACCTCAACACACCCTCTTTTTTCTCTTTAAAAATTAGATTTGGGATGCCTAATTCCTCACCACAAATTCAAACACAAATCCTTGAGACACACTCTCCAAAATCTTATCCTTTCACCTCTCCTTCTTCCTCCTTTTTCCCTGAGATTCCAGCAGCTCAAAAGCTCCACTTTCAGCTGCTAAAACCACATCTCAGCCCTCTCTTCCTCATCTCAGCAGCCCCCAATGACATCCCTTCCTCCTTCCTTTCTCCATTGAAGACCAAGGAACTCCAAGCTCCATCTCTTCTTGTTTAGGTTCAAAGCAAGTCAAGCTCAGCCCTTGCTCTTCCTCCTGGATAACCACCAGTAGTAGCAGCTCCCTCAGCCCCCCTCGACATCAACGAGCAGCCCGGAAGCATCCCAGAGAGAGCCGGAGCCGCCTGGGACAGACCCTTCGACCTTCCTCCGCTATTTTTCGGTTTTGAGCTAGGTAAGGGTCGTTCTCCCTTTCTTTCACCTCCAAACCTTGTAAAGGTTTACCTTGAACACTCCCCCATCATTCCTAGGTACTCTCATACAAGATCTAGCTCAAATAAAGCCCGAACAAGCCTCCATGAGCAAACCGAAGAAGAAGAAGAACCTTGGGTGAACATCCTCATTTCTCTCGATTTTTTTTGTCGCTTTTGTGCTATGTTTTCAAAGGTGTTATAAATGGGAAAATGAACTATTTGATGGATGAACTTGGGTTTTCAAAAAGGTATTTGAGAGGTGTTTTTCAAGGGCCGGAAAATCATTTCAACTACTTTAAAAGGGGTTTTAGAAAAATGGTTTGAACGCATGGGATTTCCTCATTAAAATGAATCATGGATTTTACTAATGATTTGGAACTTGGGTTTTGAAAACAAAGGTTTTTAAAAGGTTTTTGAACTAACTAGAAGGTTGACTAATTTGGTGAACTTTGCATGATATTATGATATGTGAAACCTTATGTGCAAGCATGATGTTGTGTGACTAATAGCATGATGTTGTGTGACTAATAGCATGATTATGTGGTGATATTGGTGTAAGATTATGTATAATGAATATATGTGTTGATGCTAAGTATGACTATGACTTGTTATATGATGATATAGTATGCTAGTTAATTATGATAATGATACATGTGCTAAGTATGAGTATGAAAACTTGACTATATGTGCTATAAGGATCGTTGATGAGATGATGATCCATGATTCTAAATGATTGATATATGGTATAATAATTAGTTGAGATGATGCCTAATGAGTTATGTTGATGTTATGCGATGAGATATTGATATGAGATGAGATGCGAGATGGTATATGATGAACTATGAGAAGTGTTGGGAATTGTGATGATGAGATCTTGATGCGTGAGTTGTATGGAACTATGTGTTTGAATATAGACTTATATACTCAGTGTGATTACTAGGTGATTTAAACTGTCTTAGTACTACAATGTTGTTCTGCACCGCCAGATAAGTTCCTCTTGGCGTGGGATGTTCATGGCAAACAATTGGAGACTGACTTGTCACTTGACCATATAAATTGCTAGTAGATTAACCACCTAATAATGCATGTTTTGACTCCGCTCTCCCGTGGCACCTTGTATTGGATTTAGGTGATTGTTCAGTTTAAGCGGAAATGTTTTCTCGACTTAGCACTTAGGACAGGTACATGTGTGTTAACATCGGGTCTCCAACGGACCTCACGAGAACTTTGGGTATGAAATCCCACTTTCAAAACCTAACTTTTGAATTTCAAACCTTCAACCCAGACTTGGTGCGCAAGATCCGAACGAAGGTATCCGACCTTCGAAATGTAACCTGGGTTAATAAACACGAGCCGTTTCAACTACTGTCATGGAATTTGTTAATAATGTAATCCTAAAATCCACTGAGCTCTCTTTCTAATCCATTTGATATGTTTATTGACAATGAGATTTGTTGAGATTCTAAATTAATAGATAAACTCAGAAGTTTTTGGTCCAAAAACAACGCACAAGCACACTTTCAAAATTCAAGCATGTTGAACACTACCATTTACATAGTGATATTGGAAAATGACTGTTGTATTGTTAAAAAAAAGTCTAGCAAGACATAGCCAGAGTTATAAACATAGTAGTTTAGAGTTCATAATCCCATTTTTTGAGACAATTCTGCCTATATAGACACCAAATAGCTATAAAATATGCACAGATTCAAGTAAAAGACTTGGATATGGAATTAGATTACACCTTACGATCCAATAGTTGAGTCAAATCAGAGCATAAATTGAACAACATGAAAACAGAGCAAATATATCTATTGAGTTCTTGATGTGTGTATTAATATCAAATTTCTCTAAATTTTTGCTTTTTTTTTAAGTTTACAGGGGTTGTTGGGCTTGCTCTATGTAGGTTAGGTTAGCATCTCCTCCTCTGATCCATCGTTTATGATAGATTACATATTTACACATTGTATAGTGTATGGGCCTAAGGCCCAGTCTAACTCACTTGTAATCTATATATATATTGATATGATAAGGAATGAAACCCTAAGGAGGATTTTATGTCAATCATATTATTCTACATGGTATCAGGCTTTTCATCCTAGCGGAACCCTATTTCGATCCGCCTCCTGTGCCGCCACCCCTCTCCCTCTCGGCAGTCCCTCCCGCCGCCCTAACCACCGCCCTCCTTCCCTTCCGCAGCCCCTCTCCCTCTGGGCAATATGGCCGATAACCCGCCTCCATTCCATTCCGCTCTCACTATCTCCGGCATCAATAATTGCATCCCCCTACCCGCTTCCTGCCACTTCAGAAGCCCTTCCACCGCCTACTCGCCTCTTGTCTTCGTTCCCAGTCAAGCGCGCTATCCGCAGCAGGGCAGCGGCAGCGGCCTAGTGCTACGCTCGCCGCAATGGTGGCCTGGTGGCCCTCACCTTTGGAACGCCACCCCTAGATGGTCCCTAGTGCCTGGCCTCAACCCTCAGTGGATGCACTTCGGCTATCCTGCCCCTCGACTTGCCGGTCCTCAGGCCTATCTGACATCGTCTGATCAAGGCTGTGTTCCGCCTGATGAGCAACACGCCTTCTCCTCTATGTCGCTGACACCTGCAGACTCTTCTTGGTACATGGACACTGGTGCCACCTCACATATGACGAACTCCTTAGGTATACACTCTTCTATTTCCTTTAACGGTCATGCACACTCTATTATCGTCAGCAATGATGGTCGCCTCGCTGCTTCGGGTATTGGCCAAGCCACATTACAGACCCCAACCCACCCCCTACACCTTAACAATGTCCTGATTGCTCCAAAGCTTGTAAAAAACCTTATCCCTGTCCGTCGCTTCACTACCGACAATAACGTTTCCCTTGCGTTCGATCCTTTTGGTTTCTCTGTGAAGGATCTTACTACGGGGGTTACTCGCCTGAGATGTAACAACACCGGGGAGCTCTACCCTGTCACACTGCCATCTACATCCCGTCCGTCGTGTCCGGTCGCCCTCTCGGCATCGTCGTCCAACCTGTGGCATGCACGCCTTGGCCATCCCAGTGTTGCCGTTTTAGATGTCCTTCGTTCTAAGAGTCTTGTTCCCTGTAATAAAGAGCTACACTCTAGTTTATGTTCTTCTTGTCAGTTAGGCAAACATGCAAGACTGCCTTTTCAGCGGTCTTTGACCTCTACCTTTGCACCTTTTGATATCATTCATAGTGATATTTGGACCTCTCCAGTGCCTAGCAAGGATGGTCACAAGTACTACCTTTTATTTCTTGATGATTACACTCTTTTTTTATGGGTTTCTCCATTGCACTTCAAGTCCCAAGTGTTTCCTATTTTTGTCAAATTTCATGCCTACATTAAAACACAGTTTCAAACATCCATCAAATGCTTCCAATGTGACAATGGCCGTGAATTTGATAACAAGGACTTTCACACTTTCTTCACCACAAATGGCATCTCATATCGCCTGTCATGCCCTTATACATCTCAACAGAATAGCAAGGCCGAAAGAATCATCCGCACTATAACCAACATGATGCGCTCTTTCCTGTTTCACACATCCATCCCCCTCGCCTATTGGCCTCACGCCTTATCAACCACATGTTATCTCCTCAACATCCTCCCCTCTACTACCCTCCAGCATCGCTCACCCACTCAGGCATTATATGGCACCCTGCCTAGGTATGATCACGTTCGTACCTTCGGGTGCTTGTGCTTCCCAAACCAGTCCTCTACCGCCCCACACAAACTTCACCCGCGCTCCACTTCATGTGTGTTCCTTGGGTATCCGTCTGATCATCGTGGTTACCTTTGTCTCGATCTTCAAAGCCATATGCTTATACTGTCGCGCCATGTCACATTTGATGAGTCCCGCTTTTCATTCTCGTCACCTCCTCTCCCCTCTCCCAACTCTGTTGTCTCCCCGTCTGAGTTGGAGTCTCCCTTCCCACACTTCCTCCTTGACGAGCGCTCTCCCGGTGCTACTTAGATTTCTACAGTTTACTTTACAATGGGAAGTTAAAAAGTTGTTGTGAGTGAGCACAATTAACAACAATATTTCAGTCCCCAGTCCACGACTCAGGGTCGACCTGAGGGAAGGTAAAACAGGCCTTCGTCTCGGGCCCAAATATAAAGATAGCCCAATTTTTTTTAAGTATATAGATTTTTTTATTAGTAAGTTTAACTAAAGTTATTATAGTATATTGGTTAAAAACCCACTTCGGATATATACACCGCAAATCCACACGTTTCTTACGACGTGCATGCACGTCAAAAAAGACGTGCAAGTACGTCGTAATTAACGTGCAAGGTGGATAGACCCCAAAGCGTGCCTACGTGCACGCACGTAATTTTTTAAAAAAAAAAAACGTGCTTGCACGTCAAAAGAGACGTGCAGTATTGTACGTCAAAAGTAACGTGCAAAACTGCACGTCTCTTTTGACGTGCAATATTGCACGTCATTTTCGACGTGCATACACATCTTCTAAAAATCAGGAAGACGTGCCCCTTCGTCTCCATCGCATCCAGATCAAGAAGAGAGAGGGAGAGGACCTGACGGTGACGATTCATCCGAGAGAGAGAGAGAGAGAGAGAGAGAGAGAGATTCAGAGAGAGAGAGAGATCGAGACAGAGAGAGAGACAGATTCAGAGAGAGAAGAGATGGAGGCGGAGATGGAGTTAGTGGAGGCGGAGGTGGTGGTGGTGCCAGTGGAGGCGGAGGGTGGTGGTGCAGAGGCAGCGGAGGGTGGTTGATGTGCGCGTAAATTGCCATATTTTCTATGCACATAGAAGTCCATTTTATTGTCTTTTGCATGCATATTAATGGGAAAACATGGGATTAGTGTAGTTTACGCTTAAATGTCAAATAAATGGGTTTGCACGAGTTTCCATGTGATTTCGCAGAAAACAGGATAAAAATGGAGGAATTCGGAAGAGCGGAAAAAGAACTTGAAGTCTTCTGAAGAGGTCGAAATCGACTGGAGACCTCGACATCGAGTGCATAGGAGAAATAGGAATCGAGTAGGAAATGAAACAGAGCATGTCGACACAGAAGAGGTCGATATCGACGTCTGGAGGTCGATATCGATGCTGCCAGATCGACCAAATTGATAGAAGTCGAGTGCCAGTTCGAGTAGGAGAAGGATAAGCTCGAGATGAAGTTTTTAAGGGGTCGATATCGATGTCTAAGGGTCGATATCGACCATGCCAGCAGAGGAATCCGACTCCGATTTTGATAGAATTCTATCCAAAGCTTGCACGTCTATCCAAAGGGTCGAGATTTCTTATCATCCACACCAGTTCTATCAGGAGGAGGCTGATTTCACCATAGAGTTTTAGTTTTTACTTTTATTTTAATTTATCTTAGAGAATAAAGATAAGGTTTCGAGTCCTTATCGACATCTATAAATAGAGGCCAATAGGGCTGAGTTTAAGCATTCGATTTTACACACAATTCAGTTCCAATTACAGTAGTAACGAGTTAGAGAGAGAGAGAGAGAGAGAGAGGAGGCCGAGTGGAGTTGTAAAGCGAAAGCGGAGTGGCTTGTTCGGTTGTACTTTTTTTTCGAAGTTTTAATTCAAAGTAGCTTTCTTTCAACAATAATGATGATGATGTGCATGATGAGGAGTGAGTAGTCAACCCACTTCTAGGGTCAGGGTGAGCCCGACGATAGCAATGTGAGGTGAGTGCATCAAAGGTATGACTTTTATGCGATTTCGTCTTCTACCCCATGCATGATCCTTTACGAAAGTTAGGGAGATTCATTATTTACATTATTGAAGCGAAAGCCACTCATATTGTGAACTTGAATTGCTCATTAATTGGATAGTAACTCTTAGGAAATATGCGAGAGCCTCTAATCACCTAAGTGTTGATAACGAAAGTTATTTGACGGAAAGACATTAAATTTCATAGCTTTAGCATAAAACTTGCATTGTTATCATTGTGGCATGAAACCCTGACATTGGAAGCCTTTTAATTAATTGAATTCTTCATAAAAGTCTTAAGTTTTGTTTCTGTTCATCTTCCTTCTCCATCCTATTTTCATCGGACTCTTTTCCGACAAATTGGTTACGAAAACAGTTTCTGTGACAAGCATCGAAATCGACCATAAGGGTCGATATCGAGGTCTAACATCGATATCGAGGTCTCTGCTCGACGTCGACTTGTTGTTTTGTCTTCTGCAGGAATGCACTAGGAAATCGACCAGAACTGAGGTCGATATCGACCAGTATACTCGATATCGAGTGTCTGCTGAGGTCGAAAGCTTTGATCGTGAGTACAACAAGGGAAGCACTGACATACCTCCTCGTGGATTCGATCCTGAATTACCCTACTACTACAAGGGAGGGGATTCTTGTATTATTTGTTTGGGACAAGGAGATAGTCTAGTTGTGCTTTGTTTTGTTTTAAATATTTGAATCTCCTACTAACACCCCCCGTAGCGAACAAATTGGCGCCGTTGCCGGGGAGGCAATCAATCGCCACCTAAGTTAATCACGATTTTTTTCTGAGCTTATTCTGCATGTTTATGCGACGTTCTGATCGCAGACCTATCCTGGAACCAATCAATGAGCCTGAACGTTTCTACCATCTTCGCAACAAAGCAATTCGCATCATGGCTGACAACGAAACGCAGGCTGAGATCATAGAGCGATTGAGGAAGGAAATCGAGGATCACAATGCTATAATCGCTGTTGAAAGGGCCGCCGCTATTGCTGAGCGATCCCGTGCTGATAGGGAGGAGGATGCGCGCAGACAACCCCAAGAGCGGCTAAATCAGTATCCACAGACGGCGATGCAATAAATGCATCCGCCGCTTCATGTTCCTGAATCTGCCATTATAATTCCTCACTCTAACTATGAATTAAAAATTAACTTTCTATCTGAGATTAAAAGAAATACTTTTGAAGGAAGACATAATGAATGCCTCCTGCAACATATCTCTACTTTTATGGACTTATGTGAAACAGTTGCTGATTGAGTAAACTTAGAGTATGTGCGACTAAAATCTTTTCGATGGTCTTTGGCAGGGAAGGCATTACAATGGCTTAAAAGTTTGGCTCCACGATCGCTAAGGGCATGGGCGGAGGTGAAAGATGCATTCTTGAACTAATTCTTCCCACCTTCTAAAATGGCGATGCTACGACAAAGGATCACAGCTTTCAAACAAAAGCCAGGTGAAACCCTAGCACGGGCGTGGGAGCGCTTTAAGGACTTGCTGAGATCATGCCCGACGCATGGGCAACTTCCATATGTCATCCAGAAGATCTTTTATAATGCCTTTGATGCGCCGAATAAGGAGAGGATCAATTCATATACCTCCTATCGGTACATTGAGCTTACACCAACGGAGGCATGGGAGACCATTGAGAGGCTCGTGAACTTTGACAACACCTATGGGGCTGCTGCGGCCTATGATGCAAGGCCTGCCCCATCTATGTCACTATATGAGCCTCCAAGGGAGATAGATCCTGAGGTGCGGCAACAATTCCATAACGATCAAACACGCCGCCTTCAAAAGCAAGTAAGGTTCCTGAGCAACAATCAAACTTGTCAGGAGTGTGGCTCAATAAGGCATAACACTAGTGCCTGTCCACATACTGAGCAAGTATCCATGGCGGAACAACATGAGGAGGTCAAATGGACGAAAGGCCCCTATGGAGGGGGCAATCAACAAAATTGGGGTGATCAAAGGTTCTATCAAAGGGATCCCCCAACATATAGGGCACTAGGGCACCCTAAGCGGAAGACTAAGAAAGATGACCTGCAAATCATCCTTGATGAGATGCGGAGGAACCATGCTGAGTTCAAACAAGCCAATAACTCCGTCCATACTCAGCTACAGGGCATCAATTCTAGACTTGGGGAGATCGACGTTTGGAAGCGCAACATGGAGACTCAAATGAGTCAATTGGCGGAAGCAATTCCCAAAGCGTCAGGATCACTCCCTGGATCCACTGTGCCCAACCAAAAGGGCAAAACTACTGGACATATTGCAGCAGTAAATCTAAGGAGTGGGCGTCAATTACAAACGCCCGAGCAAAAAGCGGAGGAGAAGGAGCCAGAGCAGACGTCGATATCGACCAAGGTGACATCGATGTCGACCCTCCTGTCGATGTCGTCCCTAAAGCTACGTCACCACATAAATCGACTCCTCCTGTCGATATCGACCCTACTGATGTCGATGTCGACCTTACTGCAGCCGCGGGAAGGAAGAAGGTGTTGCCATTCCCATCTAAAAAGGTGATTAAGGACCCGGCGGAAAAGAAGTTCCAACGGTTCGTGAAGATGCTCCAAGGACTTAATGTCTCTATACCATTCACAGAGGCACTTCACGAGATGCCATCTTATGTAAGGTTCCTTAAGGACATCTTGGGTAAGAAGCGATCGCTCTTTAAGATCGCAGAGGAATGCAACAGGTTGGAGCTACCACAAAAACGGGCGGACCCAGTTAAGTTTTCTATCGCTATAGGTCTAGGTCAATTCAAATTTAATGCTTTAGTTGACTTGGGCGCTAGCGTTAGCATGATGCCACTAACCATTTGGCACAAAGTAAAGATAGGTCCTCTGGAGCCCGTGGATGCAAGATTATACATGGCTAACAATACGGTAGTGATTTTAACTGGGATAGGGACGGATGTGCCAGTACAAGTAGGTAAATTCTTTGTCCCTGCTGATTTTCTAGTTGTAGATATAGCGAAGGACCCTGCTTGTCCAATTATTTTAGGTAGGCCATTCCTAGCAACCGTCGATGCCAACATCAGCGTAAAGAAAGGATTGCTCTCATTTACAATTAGCGATGAAGTGATAGAGTATGCCTTCAATAAGACGGTGAAAAATCAAGGGCCAATGGAGATAAAAGCCATCAATGAAGCCCAAGTAGAGGAAGTTGAGGCAATCTTGAACGAAGGAGCTCAACAGAACATCGAAATCGACCCAGGTAAGTTGATATCGACCACTAATGTTCAAGATTCTGTGCCAGGTCATAAGTATGGGGTCGACGGAGGAGAAGAGAAAACATCGAAATCGGGGTCAAGGGTCGATATCGACCACACCCTATCGAAATCGACCACCATCAGCGCTGAAAAGGGAGGAAAGGAGACCTCGATATCGACCTTTGAAGGTCGAAATCAACCTGATCATATCGAGTCAAAACTCTCCAAATCGACTGATCCTCCAGGTGTACAACAGGGGTCGATATCGACCTCTGAACATCGACATTGACCTGAGCCACAGACTGAGAAGAAGGTAAGTCAAGGTACGAATTCCTCTTGTTCTATTACAATTAAGGACTTATCATTATTTGGAAGAGGTGTGCCTTAGCATGTGCGCTTATGTAGGGTATCCGATGATGATTCAAGCCAATATGAGATAGGAGACAAGGTCTATGTTGCCAAGTTTAAGGACCATTGGTTCCCTACAAGATTCAAGGATAAGAACTTAGGACCATTCACGGTGAATCAAATCAATCCCGGTGGAATGCAGCTGCGGGACAAGAAAGGAGTGATATTTGAGGCCCAAGCCACATGGGCTCTGCAGATGCCGCCTTGAGAAGCGCGAAAGAGGAAGTCGGCCTAGCGACTTAAAAATCTAGAGCTTGTAACAAAGACTTAGTTTTGGTTTTAGACAGCTTTTGGTTTTGGTTTTAGACAGCTTTTGCATATTTGGTTTTGTGTTTAGTTTTCAAATTGCAGGAAAGAGAAAAGCACACTGAGAAGGCATCGACATCGATGTACAACATCGACATCGACCTTAAGGTCGACATAGATAAGGTTTGTGATCGAGGCCAAATCACCCTGAAGCCTGAGCAGAAATCGAGAGAGACATCGATATCGATATAAAGGGTCGATATCGACCCTGCCTGTTGTCTTCTTCGACTCCTGAAATTTGTGACGGTTTTGTAAGTTTTCTTCTTAACCCTAGTTCTAATACAGTGAGGACACTGTAAATTTTAAGTATGGGGGTGGGGGAAAGGCTTACTTGCATATTCATACTTGGATTAGAGTTGCATATTTATTTTAATGCATAAAAAAAAAAGAGAAATATGACCCCCATCAAAATTTTGAAAAGAAGAAAGAGTCATGGAAGTATAAAAAAGAGCTCTATGATGCAAATTAGATTCATTAGAGATATAACATGAGATTGCCTAGTTAAGGGAAGTCCCAATGAAGTGCAAAAAGAAGAAAAACATAAAGGAGATGAAAATTGAAGTTGCTTTTGACATATGCATGATAAGAGGATGGAGGACTTTTTATGAAAATTCCATACAAGCAAAGTTCATATCCTAGCCTTACCTATGCATCATTGCAAAAGCCACAAAGCCATATATGAGCCTTATCATTATCTCCCTGTCCCAAACAAATAATACAAGAATCCCCTCCCTTGTAGTAGTAGGGTAATTCAGGATCGAATCCACGAGGAGGTATATCAGCGCTTCCTTTGTTGTGCTCATGATCAAGGCTTTCGACCTCAGCAGACACTCGATATCGAGTATACAGGTCGATATCGACCTCAGTTCTGGTCGATTTCCTAGCGCAGTTCCTGCAGGAGACAAAACAGCAAGTCGACGTCGAGCAGAGACCTCGATATCGATGTTAGACCTCGATATCGACCCTTATGGTCGATTTCGATGCTTGTCACAGAAACTGTTTTTGTAACCAATTTGTCGGAAAAGAGTCCGAAGAAAATAGAATGGAGAAGGAAGATGAACAGAAACAAAACTAAGACTTTTATGAAGAATTCAATTAATTAAAAGGGCTTCCAAAGTCGGGGTTTCATGCCACAACGATAACAATGCAAGTTTTATGCTAAAGATATGAACTTTAATGTCTTCCCGTCAAATAACTTTCGTTATCAACACTTAGGTGATTAGAGGCTCTCGCATAATTCCTAAGAGTTACTATCCAATTCATGAGCAATTCAAGTTCACAATATGAGTGGCTTTCGCTTCAATAATGCAAATAATGAATCTCCCTAACTTTCGTAAAGGATCATGCATGGGGTAGAAGACGGAATCGCATAAAAGTCATACCTTTGATGCACTTACCTCACATTGCTATCGTCGGGCTCACCCCGACCCTAGAAGTGGGTTGACTACTCGCTCCTCATCATGCACATCATCATCATTGTTATTGAAAGAAAGCTACTTTGAATTAAAACTCCGAAAGAAAGTACAACCGAACAAGCCACTCCACTCTCGCTTTACAACTCCACTCGGCCTCCTCTCTCTCTCTCTCTCTACTCTCTATTGCCACTGAATTGTGTGTAAAATTGAATCTCCAATTGAATGTGAAATTGAATCTGAAATTGAATCCCTAAACTCAGCCCTATTGGCCTCTATTTATAAATGTCGATAAGGACTCGAAACCTTATCTTTATTCTCTAAGATAAACTAAAACAAAGTAAAAGCTAAAACTTCATGGTGAAATCAGCCTCCTCATGATAGATCTGGTGTTGATGATAAGAAATCTCGATCTTTGGATAGATATTGCAAGCTTTGGATATAATTCTATCAAAAATCGAAGTCGAATTCCTCTGCTGGCATGGTCGATATCGACCCTTGGACATCGATATCGACCCCTCCAAAATCTTATCTCGAGCTTCTCCTTCTCCTACTCGAACTGGCACTCGACTTCTATCAATTTGGTCGATCTGGTAGCATCGATATCGACCCTAGACGTCGATATCGACCTCTTCTGTGTCGATATGCTCTGTTTCCTTTTTTGCTCGATTCCTATGTCTCTGATGTACTCGATGTCGAGGTCTTTAGTCGATTTCGACTCTTCAGAAGACTTCGAGTTCTTTTTCCGCTCTTCCGAATTCATCCATTTTCATCCTGTTTTCTGCGAAATCACATGGAAACTCGTGCAAACCCATATATTTGACATTTTAAGCATAAACTACACTATTCTCATGTTTTCCCATAAATGTGCATGCAAAAGACAATAAAATGGATTCATATGTGCATAGAAAATATGGCAATTTTAGCGCACATCAAACACCCCATACTTAAGCTTGCTTGTCCCCAAACAATACTTTTAATGGTCATTCAGGGGAAGAAAGTAAACCCTCAACATCATAGATTCATTTTTCATATGTCCCTACAATCAATTGCCATCCTCGAGAAGGTACTTATGTTAACCAAGTCCATGCCTGTGCATAAAAAGCAATTTCATGCTCATAAAGGAGGTAATATGCAAAAAACAATTTTTGCGACATAGCATTAATAATCAAGAGGACTTTTTTCAAGCTTGTGAGAAGTGGATTGGTAAAAGGCTAAAGATGGGCTAATATTTGGCCATGTGGTGTTAAATCCACGGAAACATACATTCTTTCCAAAACATTCCACATTCCTTCTTCATAATGTCTCACCTTTCACTCATCGCTCAATGCTTGCTTTTACCTCTCTAACCTTAGCACTGCCTTCTCGCGAGTCGCAAACATGGGTGTCATGAATGGCCCCGGATACTTAGTACTTCGGACTCCTCACCTTGTGTGTCCCATCCTGCAGAACTATTATCTCAACGCAAGCAGGGTCGACCCACCTTTATCTCCTAAGGTGATCGGATTTTTTCTCGCTCATTTAATTTTCCATATTTCATAATTGTATCATTCCTGCCAACAACTTTATAAATGCACAATTCCATACAACTCCAAAGATGACATCCATTCAAAAAAAACTTTGTCCCCGGATAGGGTATAAGGTAAAAAATGGGCAATATGTGTATATGTGGAGCAATAATGATCATGATAAGTCTCATATATGGCTTTGTGAATATGCATAGGTAAGGCTAGGATATGAACTTTGCTTGTATGGAATTTTTATAAAAAGTCCTCCATCATCTTATCATTCACATGTCAAAAGCAACTTCAAATTTTCATCTCCTTTATGGTTTTCTCTAAAAAATTGCACTTCATTGGGACTTCCCTTAACTAGGCAATCTCATGTTATATCTCTAATGAATCTATTTTTGCATCGTAGAGCTCTTTTTTATACTTCCATGACTCTCTCTTTTCCAAAATTTTTGATGGGGGTCATTTTTCTCTCTCTTTTTTTTTATTTCATATGCATTAAAATAAATATGCAAACCTAATCTAAGTATGAATATGCAAGTAAGCCTTTCCCCCACCCCATACTTAAAATTTACAATGTCCTCACTGTATTAGAACTAGGGTTAAGAAGAAAACTTACTAAACCGTCACAAATTTCAGGAGTCGAAGAAGACAACAGGGAAGGTCGATATCGACCCTTTACATCGATATCGATGTCTCTCTTGATTTCTGCTCAAGCTTCAGGATGATTTGGCCTAGATCACAAACCCTATCCATGTCGACCTTAAGGTCGATTTCGATGTCTGACATCGATTTCGATGCCTTTCTGTGTGCTTTTCTCTTTCCTGCAATTTGAAAAAATAAACACAAAATATGCAAAACAATAAAGTGTCTAAAACCAAAACAAAAACTGTCTAAAACTAAAACTAAGTCTTTGTTACAAGCTCTAGATTTTTAAGTCGCTAGGCCGACTTCTTCCTTTGCGCTTCTCAAGGTGGCATCTGCAGAGCCCATGTGGCTTGGGCCTCAAATATCACTCCTTTCTTGTCCCGCAACTGCATTCCGCCGGGATTGATTTGATTCACCGTGAATGGACCTAAGTTCTTATCCTTGAATCTTGTAGGGAACCAATGGTCCTTAGACTTGGCAACATAGACCTTGTCTCATATCTCATATTGGCTTGAATCATCATCGGATACCCTACATAAGCGCACATGCCAAGGCACACCTCTTCCAAATAATGATAAGTCCTTAATTGTAATTGAACAAGAGGAATCCGTACCTTGACTTACCTTCTTCTCTGTCTGTGGCTCATGTCGATGTCGATGTTCGGAGGTCGATATCGACCCCTGTTGTACACCTGGAGGATCAGTCGATTTGGAGAGTTTTGACTCGATATGATCAGGTCGATTTCGACCCTCAGAGGTCGATATCGAGGTCTCCTTGCCTCCCTTCTCAGTGCTGATGGTGGTCGATTTCGATAGGGCATGGTCGATATCGACCCTTGACCCCGATTTCGATGCTTCCTCCTTTCCTCCATCGACCCCATACTTATGACCTGTCACAGAATCTTGAACATTAGTGGTCGATATCAACTTACCTAGGTCGATTTCGATGTTCTGTTGAGCTCCTTCGTTCAAGATTGCTTCAACTTCCTCTACTTGGGCTTCATTGATGGCTTTTATCTCCATTGGCCCTTGACTTTGCACCGTCTTGTTGAAGGAATACTCTATTACTTCATCACTAATTGTGAGTGAGAGAAATCCTTTCTTTACGCTAATGTTGGCATCGACGGTTGCTAGGAATGGCCTACCTAAAATAATTGGACAAGCAGGGTCCTCCGCTATGTCAACAACTAGGAAATCAGCAGGGACAAAGAATTTACCTACTTGTACCGGCACATCCGTCACTATCCCAGTTAGAATCACTACTGTATTGTTAGCCATGTATAATCTTGCATCCACGGGCTCCAGAGGACCTATCTTTACTTTGTGCCAAATGGTTAGTGGCATCATGCTAACGCTAGCGCCCAAGTCAACTAAAGCATTAAATTTGAATTGACCTAGACCTATAGCGATAGAAAACTTACCTGGGTCCGCCCGCTTTTGTGGTAGCTCCAACCTGTTGCATTCCTCTGCGATCTCAGAGAGCGATCGCTTCTTACCCAAGATGTCCTTAAGGAACCTTACATAAGATGGCATCTCGTGAAGTGCCTCTGTGAATGGTATAGAGACATTAAGCCCTTGGAGCATCTTCACGAACCGTTAGAACTTCTTTTCTGCTAGGTCCTTAGTCACTTTTCTAGTTGGGAATGGCAACACCTTCTTCCTTCCCGCGGCTGCAGTGAGGTCGATATCGACATCAGTAGGGTCGATATTGACTGGAGGAGTCGATTTCTGTGGTGACGCAGAATTAGGGTCGACATCGACAGGAGGGTCGACATCGATGTCACCTTGGTCGATATCGATAGGGGGTCGATATCGACGCCAGTTCTGGCTCCTTCTCCTCCGCTTTTTTCTCGGGCGTTTGTAATTGAAGCCCACTCCTTAGGTTTACTGCCGCAATATGACCTGTGGTTTTGCCCTTTTGGTTGGGCACAGTGGATCCAGGGAGTGATCCGGACACTTTGGGCATTGCTTCCGCCAATTGACTCATTTGAGTCTCCATGTTGCGCTTCCAAACGTCGATCTCCCCAAGTCTAGAATTGATGCCCTTCAGCTGAGTATGGACGGAGTTATTGGCTTGTTTGAACTCAGCGTGGTTCCTCCGCATCTCATCAAGGATGATTTGCAGGTCATCTTTCTTAGTCTCCCGCTCAGGGTGCCCTGGTGCCCTATATGTTGGGGGGTCCCTTTGATAGAACCTTTGATCACCCCAATTTTGTTGATTGCCCCCTCCATAGGGGCCTCTCGTCCATTTGACCTCCTCATGTTGTTCCACCATGGATACTTGCTCAGTATGTGGATAGGCACTGGTGTTATGCCTTATTGAACCACACTCGTGACAAGGTTGATTGTTGCTCAGGAACCTTACTTGCTTTTGAAGGCGGCGTGTTTGATCGTTATGGAATTGTTGCCGCACTTCAGGATCTATCTCCCTTGGAGGCTCATATAGTGGCATAGATGGGGCAGGCCTTGTATCATAGGTCGCAGCAGCCCCATAGGTGTTGTCAAAGTTCACTAGCCTCTCAATGGTCTCCCATGCCTCCGTTGGTGTAAGCTCAATGTACCGATAGGAGGTATATGAATTGATCCTCTCCTTATCCGGTGCATCAAGGGCGTTATAAAAGATCTCTTAGATGACATATGGAAGTTGCCCATGTGTCGGGCATGATCTCAGCAAGTCCTTAAAGCGCTCCCACGCCTGTGCTAGGGTTTCACCTGGCTTTTGTTTGAAAGCCGTGATCCTTTGTCTTAGCATCGTCGTTTTAGAAGGTGGGAAGAATTTGTTCAAGAATGCATCTTTCACCTCCGCCCATGTCCTTAGCGATCGTGGAGCCAAACTTTCAAGCCATTGTAATGCCTTTCCTGCCAAAGACCATCGAAAAGATTTTAGCCGCACATACTCTAAGTTTACTCCATCAGCAACTGTTTCACATCAGTCCATAAAAGTAGAGATGTGTTGCAAGGGGCATTCATTATGTCTTCCTTCAAAAGTATTTCTTTTAATCTCAGATAGGAAGTTAATTTTCAATTCATAATTGGAGTGAGGAATTATAATGGCAGATTCAGGAACATGAAGCGGCGGATTCATGTATTGCATCGCCGTCTGTGGATACTGATTTAGCCGCTCTTGGGCTTGTCTGCACGCATCCTCCTCCCTATCAGCACGGGCTCGCTCAGCAGCAGTGGCGGCCCTTTCAGCAGCGATTGTAGCATTGTGGTCCTCGATCTCCTTCCTCAACCGCTCTATGATATCAGCCTGCGTCTCGTTGTCAGCCATGATGCGAATTGCTTTGTTACGAAGATGGTAGAAACATTCAGGCTCGTTGATTGGTTCCAGGATAGGTCCGCGATCAGAACGTCGCATAAACTTGCAGAATAAGCTTAGAAAAAGATCGTGATTAACTTACGTGGCGATTGATTGCCTCCCCGGCAACGGCGCCAATTTGTTCGCTGAGGGGGGCGGGGTGTGTGAAGTAGGAGAATCAAATAAAGCACAACTAGACTATCTCCCTGTCCCAAACAAATAATACAAGAATCCCCTCCCTTGTAGTAGTAGGGTAATTCAGGATCGAATCCACGAGGAGGTATGTCAGCGCTTCCTTTGTTGTGCTCACGATCAAGGCTTTCGACCTCAGCAGACACTCGATATCGAGTATACAGGTCGATATCGACCTCAGTTCGGGTCGATTTCCTAGCGCAGTTCCTGCAGAAGACAAAACAGCAAGTCGACGTCGAGCAGAGACCTCGATATCGATGTTAGACCTCGATATCGACCCTTATGGTCAATTTCGATGCTTGTCACAGAAACTATTTTTGTAACCAATTTGTCGGAAAAGAGTCCGAAGAAAATAGAATGGAGAAGGAAGATGAACAGAAACAAAACTAAGACTTTTATGAAGAATTCAATTAATTAAAAGGGCTTCCAAAGTCGGGGTTTCATGCCACAACGATAACAATGCAAGTTTTATGCTAAAGATATGAACTTTAATGTCTTTCCGTCAAATAACTTTCGTTATCAACACTTAGGTGATTAGAGGCTCTCGCATAATTCCTAAGAGTTACTATCCAATTCATAAGCAATTCAAGTTCACAATATGAGTGGCTTTCGCTTCAATAATGCAAATAATGAATCTCTCTAACTTTCGTAAAGGATCATGCATGGGGTAGAAGACGGAATCGCATAAAAGTCATACCTTTGATGCACTTACCTCACATTGCTATCGTCGGGCTCACCCCGACCCTAGAAGTGGGTTGACTACTCGCTCCTCATCATGCACATCATCATCATTGTTATTGAAAGAAAGCTACTTTGAATTAAAACTCCGAAAGAAAGTACAACCGAACAAGCCACTCCACTCTCGCTTTACAACTCCACTCGGCCTCCTCTCTCTCTCTCTCTCTACTCTCTATTGCCACTGAATTGTGTGTAAAATTGAATCTCCAATTGAATGTGAAATTGAATCTGAAATTGAATCCCTAAACTCAGCCCTATTGGCCTCTATTTATAAATGTCGATAAGGACGCGAAACCTTATCTTTATTCTCTAAGATAAGCTAAAACAAAGTAAAAGCTAAAACTTCATGGTGAAATCAGCCTCCTCATGATAGATCTGGTGTTGATGATAAGAAAATCTCGATCTTTGGATAGATATTGCAAGCTTTGGATATAATTCTATCAAAAATCGGAGTCGAATTCCTCTGCTGGCATGGTCGATATCGACCCTTAGACATCGATATCGACCCCTCCAAAATCTTATCTCGAGCTTCTCCTTCTCCTACTCGAACTGGCACTCGACTTCTATCAATTTGGTCGATCTGGTAGCATCGATATCGAGCCCCAGACGTCGATATCGACCTCTTCTGTGTCGATATGCTCTGTTTCCTTTTCTGCTTGATTCCTATGTCTCTGATGTACTCGATGTCGAGGTCTTTAGTCGATTTTGACCTCTTCAGAAGACTTCGAGTTCTTTTTCCGCTCTTCCGAATTCATCCATTTTCATCCTGTTTTCTGCGAAATCACATGGAAACTCGTGCAAACCCATATATTTGACATTTTAAGCATAAACTACACTATTCTCATGTTTTCCCATAAATGTGCATGCAAAAGACAATAAAATGGATTCACATGTGCATAGAAAATATGGCAATTTGCGCGCACATCAGTTACGGGATCCCTTGTGTCCATGAGATTCAGGCATACGTCAATTTCGATACTCCGATACCCGCTGAGGACATCCACCCGTTCTGGATGGATTTGTCATGGACTGACATCGACGACACCCCACTGCCGTATGAGCTGTCATCTTCATACACGACTTCTAACGATGTATGCGACGATGAGCTCCACCAACCCTCATCTGCAAGCGACCGATCGAAAGGGAGGCCTCGGGGGTCGAGGAATGCCTGCAGAACTAACCCGTTGCCATACGAGGAGTGAAGGGAAAGATTTGAGGGAGAAGAAGCACGTGCTGCTCGACATGCTGCTCGACATCATCCATAAGCGACCTCAGCTCGACGTGGACGTGATGATGTGTTCGGAGGGTTCAACTGGGGTCGAAACAACGTTGATCCCTTCATGCTCGGATATATTGAGGGTGTGAGGGACACTATTGGAGATGGTCATTGTGGCTACCGTGCTTTGGCGTCATTGACATCACCGATCGGCGAGTCTGCTTTCCCAGAACTCAAAACATTATTATGCAATCACTTGGAGGATCACGCCGATCTCTACGCCGGTTGTTATATGGGAGGGTACCCATTCCAGCAGTTCGTCGACAACCAGAGATGGGCGGGACCTGTGCATGGTGATAGGAGACGGTGGATAGAGCTACCCATCATGGGTTTAGTATTTGCAACGGTATATCAGATTCCTCTCGTCGTCCTAGCTTGGCATCATCCGTTCACATGTCTCCCCATGACCTCGCCGACACCTGCTAACAACCCTCAATCAGCAACCCTTGGTTTATCCTGCATCAGAAACCAAGACCATTTTTTCCGCGGTACGACTTCAAACGTCTTATATTATTACCTATTTTACTTTTCATCTATATGTCAATGCTCTAACTCTAATTTTCCGTTCTCATAGGTCTGGTTGCGTCCTAACGCTCCTATTCCGCCGCCTGCGCCAGAATGGGTCGCACATCATCAACCGAGCATCGAAGGATAGGATGCTCCTTTTCAAGCTCGGTTTGACAGATTTCGAGCCTTACGTGTCGAGTCTGGTCGCCCTTTACACTTTTCCTAGATTTTATTCCACCAGTTTATTACAATTATGGATGTAAACCTTTTTTTTCCGTTCCTTGTAACATTATTCGCATATTATCCGAATGAAAACCTTAACAATTATTGCTTGCCATTTAATTATCAATTAAAATTAAACTCACAAATGCTGGGAATGACTTAGACCCTAAATCCTAAACCTCCACTAGCTAAACCCTTCAATTTCTTCAATTAACCCTAAAAAACCCTCGTTAAACCCTAAACCCTAAACCCCAAACCCTAAACCCTAAGTAGGGTTTGCACGTCCTTAACAACGTGCAATATTTGCACGTTGTTAAGGACGTGCAAACCCAAGTTTGCTATCGACGTGCACAGTCCCACACCTGCACGTTGTTAAGGACGTGCATGCACGTTAATAAGTACGTGCAAATCCTTAATCACCATTTGCGGTGTATCTAACAAGACCCTTAAAAACCTCATTCTTTCTCATTAATCCAAGGTTCAATTCAATTCTCTTAGTCACCCATTAATTTTGTTACATTTTTTCCTCCAAAAATTCATTTAATAATCACTAAAAACCACCAATAAAATAAAATTATACATTATATATGGTTATGAAAAATAAATAAAATTTTCTTAATATTTTTCTCCCTTTATCTTGTGCAACTTAGATTTCCACAAACCCTTTCTAAAAGAATAATTACCCAAAATCACAAATAAAAAAAAATTATTTAAAACCACCCATATTGAGCTTTTTTATATTAAAAAATAGCTAAATAAAATAAAATAAAGAAAAAAAATGATAAAGAAAATTTTCCAAAAAAAAAGTAGATTGCCTCATTTTTATATCTTGCCTCAGTCATTTCAAATCTCAGATCCGGCTCTGTCACGACTCCACCCTCGTTGAACCAACTACACCGTCAACCAGATCCGCCAAGCACCACCCACAGCCACACCCACCATCTCTCTCCCTTATTCGGGTCGCACCCCCCTCCCATCTTTACATCACCTGGCACCATTTGGCCACCACACTGCCTAACCCACACCTCCCCCTCTCTTTCTTCCCATATCCCTCTTCTAAACACAGACCACCATAATAAACACAGACCAGCGCTGCTCGGGCCGCACCCCCCTCCCAACCTCACATCCCCTTTAGTTAAAAGCTATTTTTTAACAACCCGAACTTCACTTCTAATGGCCAAATTTCATCATTAGGTTGAATTCAAATAAGAGTATACTTGATGGCCAGTGGCGGAGTCAAGGTTTCTTGGGGGTGCTCGAGCACCCCCGGCCCGAAACAAAATATAAAAAAAAAATATTTTTGGATATATTTAGTATTTTTAAGGTAATATAACATCTTTAAATGATTTTTGAAACAAAAGTGTTATTTAGTTTAAGTGATAAAGGAAGGAAGGAAGGAGAATCAAAAGGTCTTGGTTCAAATCCCAACTCCTTCATTTTTAATTTGTTTTACTATATCTTAATTCTTCGTCATTTCTCTTTATATTTTTTGTTTCTATCAACTATTTCGTTAAAATATGTCATATTTATGTTTAAATTATAAATTTAACATTTTTCTTTCAATATTGTTTTAAAAGTAAATGTTCATGATTTTTTTTATATATTTTTTTGTTTCTCTTCTATTTTTTAGGTAGTTTCAACTATTTAAATACAAAAAATCATTAAAAAATCTCAATTTTAGTGTTTTTTTAAATATTTTTTTAAAATCTTCTTATTAAGTATATACAAAAAAAATATTTTATGAAATTTTTAGTACCCCTCACATAAATCCGTCCCCAATATTGCCATGGACAAGAACTCCATCTTTTTTGATCAAAAGAATCCAATTAATGGGGGAGGTAGAAGCCTAGAAGATGAAGTGTCACTTAATTGTTTAGCCTAAAAAGGTTAAAAAGCTGAGGATGACAAGTGGACATTTTTAATTGGAAGTGTAAATTTTACCTTTTACGCCCTACTGTGAATCTACATTTTTCCAAGACTAAAAAACCACAAATTTCGTTACTCTTTTATTTAGCATATGTGAAAGTGCACAAGAAATTACATTTGGCATAAAAAAAAATTGTACCATTTGGTATCTTTTTGTTATGAAGAATATATCAAACCATAAGTTGCGTTACACTTGCAATATTACATATATATCCCATATAAGTACATGTTCAAATTTGAATAAAACTCGTAGATCAACACTTACTACAAATGATTCATTGTGGCTCAGTGTGTTTGTTCACTGTTAACAAACCTGCAAGTCTTCCTCACTTCTCCACCCGCAAAGCTCTCCTCATCAACAATGTTCCCCATCTTCACCATCGAATCCGCAAACTGCTTGAAGAATGCAACAGGGTCCTCAGCGAACTTCTGCACAAGTCGCCTTGTCCCGACTCCTCCAAGAAAACTAGAGTACATTTCCTGGTCGGAGTTGAGCAACCCCTGCCCTCTAAGCAGTATCTGGTAGTACGAGTTGTCGAAGATGTTGGGTGTTGCATAGTCTAATGCTGTCACGTTGCTGTCTCCATTTCTTGCTGCCGGACAGATTGATCTTAGGCCCATAAGGTATGAACTTGAGATTGAAGACAAGTCCGAGGTTAATGTGAAGTCACCATAGATCCTGTCTCGGAAACTATCACACCTTGCCATGCCAATAGTATGAGCTCCTAGAGATGTCAATATCAAGTGCAAATTCTTAGTGGTAGGAATAACGAAGATCTTTGCAAAGACATACAATCCTGCCTAAGTTTCTTGTAGGAGTGTCTAGGAAATTAATCGAAAGTTGAAAAGATCCATACTAAGAGGATGGATCCAATAACATGTGAACAAACTTGAGCTTCTGTGTTTGAAATCCCGAACATGATAAAGAAAAAGTTGAATATTACCTGAAAGAGCAACCATATCGGTGATAGAGAGGCCTTGGTAAAGAAACTTAGAGATGATAGAGATGAGGCCTTCGTTAGGACCCGGTATGTTGGTGTTGGCTAGCACGTAGCTTGCAGTTCGAGAATCCTTTCTGCCCATAGGAACGTCCCAGTATGGTCCTCCAACCTGCATAAATGTTTGATGATCATCGGTTCACCTTAAGTTATTCGATTTGAATACTAGGTAGTGATTGATTCTTCATGAGGAAAGTACCAGGACAACGGCATCTCTAGCAGCTATGGTGAGAATATCAGCACAAGAGACGACATCAGGGCACTCCGACTCAACCATGTTTTTGATCTTGTCGATGATTTCATAGCCTCCCAAAGAATTCTTATTTTGAAGCGCAGTCTTCTCTCCTTTAAGTGTGATTGTGTCGTCTAACAGGATAGACCCGTCACATCCCTGTCACATGATAAGCATTTGCATCATCACAATGATGTTAATCTATCAAGTTTAAGAGGACAGAAGTAGCTAAGATGTATGTCAACAACCTGAACAAAGCAATCGTGCAAGTGTAGTCGCAAAATACGAGCTGCATTGCGAGGGTCAGAGGCCACAGAACATTCCATCTCCTTCCTCACGACCTCAAAGATACTTGGACATGAGGACGCATAGTAATCCAGTGCCAGTAGAGGATCTTCTGCTTGTACAATGACGTTGGATAGTAAGCAATAAGCTAACAAAAGCATGAACTTCATGGTAAGGAATTTGGAAGCAGTGCAAAAATAAATCTTTTTTTTTTGTTTTTGTTTTTCTTCCTTGATATTAAACTCTTCACTTAATTGTGTGGAAGCTAAGGGAGATTTGGAGGGGCTAAGATGAAGCAATTAGTTTTATAGGTACTGCAACTAATCAGTATTCATTAGTACAATGATTGGCCTTTGGTCTTTCATTATGTTAGTGAAGTGGAAGATTCCTGCATAGTCAACAGAGGATGCAACTAATAACAATTTGGCAAAGATAAACATATGAAAAAAGGAAGTAATTAAATTGAAATGTTCAGATGTTACCTTTTTTAATGATCTGGGTAAGCCACCAAACTTGATAAAAACTGCACTCAATTTATTATTTCACTGAATGGCGTGTGGGTTTCTTCTCTGATCTTATTTTTTTCTTCTTTGGCACCATTCTGAAGTGGACTATACAGAAATGAATACCATTAGAAAAGAAGTGAATTTCCAAGATAATAATAACTACATAGATACGTTGTTTTATGTCTGAACACATTACCCTTTCAAGATGCTTTACCTTGGGGTTTGAACTCAAATGTGTTCTTGAATGATTATATGTTCATTCGTCACAGGGTCGTTCTGGTTTAGTTTATCATAGCCACTGAACTCTGAAGATGTCGTTTCGTGTGTGACGCGCTGGAAGAACCACCTTGCAGGTGTTTCTTGTAGAAGCTTACAAAGATCACAACCACTGGAGACTTTTGGTTTCACCAGGAATCAAATCTACATATCTATAGTTTTTACGACAGAAGAGCATATATTCTCAACCAATTACTTTGATCAACATAGATTTTCAACCACATAGCCAATTCGGTGTTTCTTTCGGATACCTACCAGCCATTTAAAAATGGCTCAAAGCGTCATTGAGGCTTATTCTGTAAGTTTTAGCAAGTCTGTAAACTTTGTTTTAGGAATATCACCAAATGTGCATTCATTTGAGATGACTGCATAATACAAAGTGACATCACTGCCATTGCCGCTCAAAGAAAGACGTATTCTAGAGGGACTCTAGATCGCCCAAAAATTACAACATAACTAAAAAACCAACATGGCAACATCCGGGAGGGAGGATTGTCCTTTATAGCAGATAATCGTTTCAAAAAGCATATTCATTAGCAATCAAGAAACTACACCAATGTTGCTCCTAGGTTTGGATTGAAATGAATTATATTCATCTCAATCTGGGTTACCAGTCAGGTATAAAACTCTGCGTCAAGTAGAGGCTCATTCATTCCATACGATAGATCGCCACATGAACTGAACTTCACAGTAGGCAGGATATCATTGTGCAGAAGAGATCTAATCAATGATGCCACGGGATTCCCGAATTCAGGGGACGAAACACACAGCGACGCTTTGATGTTTTTAATCTGGCATTGGCTCAAGAGGGCAGCACCAAGGCCATCAACCACACTTCCTGAAGGGAGGTAGTCTAAATTCTTTAGCAGCAAAGAATCACCCTTTCTTGCAGAAGTTGTTTCCAGCTTATACACATTAGTCTCATCCCGATCAAGCTTGCCCCGAAAAGTCGAGACCTTGATTGAATCCAAAATCAAAACCCTCTCTGGAAGAATCTGTCCACCGAGAAGCAACTTCGAGATGACATAAGCTCTCTCTGCTGGAACAGGGCACTGGACAGAGACAAGGAGCACCTTGCTTTCAGCATCATCGATGGAGTATATGTTGCAAGATTTGTCCTTCAAGGAAGGTGTTGTAGAGCTCCCAGAAAATGGAATCTCGGGGAGTATGACAGCCCCGATAAGAGTCTTGGAGGATACATGGTGAAAGATGTGGAGAGATGGTGCAGATAGAGCTATAATTAGAAGAGAAGGGTGAAAGGGATTGTTTGTGTGAAGCTCAGAGAACAAAAGAAATGGGGAAGGAATTGAAGGTGATGGAAGCACGAAGTTGTTGAGTTCTTCTTGGAAGAACCTTGAAGGAGGTGGAATTTCTGTCAGCACGTCTTCCATTATCCCCTATATGGATTCTAATCTGCAAATCCAATTGTCAAACAAATTAATTGAATGAAATCAATCAACTGAACCCTAATCAAAGACTCAGTACAGATTTACGGTCGTTCATAAATATAGTTCGAAAAAACAACACAAAGACACACTTTATACATCTATAGCACTGTAGACTGACTGAAGTTGGATTCGTGATACACTGGTACGCCCTATAGTTTTCCAAATTTGAACTGAAATTGTTTGGAAACTTGAACCAGATCGATGATGGTGGCAAACCAAATCGGCTCATAAATATTTAAATGATATCTTCCCTAGAAAAAAAAAACAAAGAACTTAACATCACTGTCCTTTGGTTGACTCAGTAATAAACCCTAGACAATTAAACAGAAACCTACCTATCCATCGACGTTAGTTCTTACTGGGAAAAATGACATCAATCCACTCCCAGAATCCCAAAATTTTCAAAATGAAAGCGAAGAAACATTCAAATTCAACCTCCAACATCAACATCATAGGTGAATTCCTGTTTGTTGGCAATATGTGGCACTTGCCGGATAATACACGAAGTCCAAATGAGCTAAAACCCCCCAATTTTTTCATCAAAAAAAAACCCCCATTTTTTCTCCGGGTAACGGAAAATGGTTGAAGACCACACCTCATTTCCGAAAATCGAAAGATTCAACACAAGAATAGGGGGGGATGCAGTCAACGAATCAATAACGATGGGAAACCGCAAGCAAACATTGAATTTAAACCCAATTACACATCGAAATCCCTAAATAATATAGCAGGAGCGATTCTATCTCAAATTAGAGGAAATAACAAAAAATGAAATAGAAGATCTGAAGCGAAAAGCTTACACAATCAAACAGGGAAAAACAATCAGCTACTAGGAGGTGGCAGCAACCAGTGACGACTGACGAGAGAAGGAAGGTTTTCCTCCGTCTTGTGACCTGTGAAATGCGGAGATGTAAACTTACAGAACAAGTCATAAAATCAGAAAGCGGGGAGAAAGTAAAGGTGGTTTAGATCAGAGCTGAGCCCAATCATGTATTGAGTATTGGGCTTGGTCCATCTCCTCCCTTAAACCCGCTCAATATTATTGGGCCGACGCATTATCCGGACCTACCCTTATGCATCCACCCGTTTTTAGTGGATACCTGCACTTAGTAAGAATTAAAAAAAAAAAGTAAAGAGAGAATAGAGGTAAATAACCCAAAAAATTGCCAACTTGGCAAAACTAATTCTGATCTTTGAAAATTTGTAAAACTAACCCGGAATACAAAAAAATTGCATAAAATAGCCGATCAAACCAACCAGTTTTAGGGGGTAAATGACCCAAGAAAAGGAAAAGCAGAGGGGCATTTAATGGTGTAAAAAAGGTGACGGTTGGAAGAATAAAAAGAAAATCAAAAAATTAAAATGACATTAAATGTCAAATCAAATCAAAATACCCTCTCTCCCTCTTTGTGAATAAAGAAACGGAAAAAGGAAAGAAAGCAGTTAAAGGAAAGAGAGCAATCGGTGGAGACGCTTAAAGAGCACTGGCGAATTCGAAAGAGGGAGAGGCTGGAACGAGGTTGCCGTCGGAGAGGAGAAGAGCACCGAGCACGTCACCGTCATAGTAAAAAGGTATGCCCCCTCTCCATCTCCTCGAAATCGTCTTTCCTTTTCTCCCTTTTCTGCTACTCTGGGGTGTCGGGTGTGTGTGGGTAAACGAGTTGCTATAAGGTTTAGGTATTGTATGGCAATGGTGGGTTAAATGATGGGTTGTTGAGTGGTGGAAATGGTGGCTGCGATTGAAGAATGAGGAGGGTGGTTTTCGGGTATGGATAGGGGAAATCGGTGTTTAGGGTTTGGGAAGACCGACGAGGGTGGCAATGGTGGGATTGGAAATCGAGACATGAGAGTATTTTGGTGGGCAATTGAAGAAGAAGGATTGAGGGTTTGGCCTTGTATGATTTGGAATTTGTTGGTTTGAAAGAGAAATGGGGTGACAGGGGTTTTGATATTTGTTTTTGAACAAGCTGAAAAAGGGGAAATTAAGATATGGGGATGTTTTGGTGGGCGATTGAAGAAGGGCTGGGGTTTTGGCCGTGTTTAATTTGGAATTTTTCGGTTTGAAAGAGAAATGTTGTGACATGGGTTTCGAATTGGATGACAGGGGTTTCAAATTGTTTTTGTACTAGCTATTGATTTCATCTTCAATCTCCATTCCCTATTAGAATTAGATTCATACGTGTAGAATTGCATTTCACCTTGTTTATTATGAAACTGGATTCAATTGCATCTTAGTGCCTTAATTGCATTTGTTGTTGTTATTTTATTAATTGTTGTATGGTAAACTCAATTCCATTGGTTCGACCAGGCACCCAAACTGCCTACCCGCGTACCTGCGTATCTCACATCTTTCTTGTATAACAAGCATACAAAAAAATTTCGCTATTGCTCTCCAATTTCTATCTCCAATTTTGCTCACCAATTTCGCTCATATATTTATCAGTGCATGTAACAATTAGTACAATTCACTTGTATATCATGATAAAGGTATCCACACATGTATTTATCAACATAATTCACTTGTATATCACTTCTATAAGCAATTTTAATTGTATTTATTAGAATTCGTGCATTTATAAGCACATATTGTCTAATAAAATCATTTTTTGGCATATAGATTTGTTACACACACACATATATATATAGGGTCGGGTTCAGGTGAGAAGAGGTGAACCGGTGAGAAGGAAAGAAGCAATCTGAGTGGTCCACGTGTCCAAAATTGAATTAGAAATATGAGACACGCGGCTTCCCCAAATTAATTAGTAACACCCATTCAAATTAATTAGTAACACTCCCACTCTCACATTAACACTAATTAATTGCACGCGCCCATCAACACAACTTACTAATTAATTAGACAATCTACGTACATGTGAAAGTGTTTATATGGACTTTTAAAAATTATTTTTTGACATTTTCACTTGTTAAAAAAATATAAAAAATATATTTTTGGGTGTATTTTAATTTTATCTACACATAGACATCCACTTTGTATATGTTTTGTTGAAAAAAAAAATGTGGTTCACAAGCTATAAAGAAGTGGTTCATGAAGTTACCAAGAAGTGGTTCAGCCCTTTTACTCTTAGTGGTTCAGCCCTTTTATTCATAGTCGTTCAGCCCTTTTTACTCTTAGTGGTTCAGCCCTTTTACTCTTAGTGGTTCAGCCCTTTTACTCTTAGTGGTTTAACCCTTTTACTCATAGTGGTTCGCCCTTTTACTCGTGTGGTTCAACCCTTTTACTCTTAGTGGTTTAACCCTTTTACTCGTGTGGTTCATCCCTTTTACTCTTATTGGTTCAGCCCATAAAGAAGTGGTTCATTAAGCTATAACGAAGTGGTTCATGAACCTATAAAGAAGTAAACCACTCTCTATTTAGTCACTGAACCAATCTCTATTTAGTCACTGAACCACTCTCTATTTAGTCTCTGAACCAATCTCTATTTAGTCACTGAACCAATCTCTATTTAGTCACTGAACCAATCTCTATTTAGTCACTGAACCACTCTCTATTTAGTCTCTGAACCACTCTCTATTTAGTCTCTGAACCAATCTCTATTTAGTCACTGAACCAATCTCTATTTAGTCACTGAACCACTCTCTAATTAGTCACTGAACCAATCTCTATTAAGTCACTGAACCACTCTCTATTTAGTCACTGAACCACTCTCTATTTAGTCACTGAACCACTCTCTATTTAGTCTCTGAACCACTCTCTATTTAGTCACTGAACCACTCAATTTAGCCACTTAACCAATCTCTATTTAGTCACTGAACCACTCTTTATTTAGTCACTGAACCACTTTCTATTTAGTCTCTGAACCAATCTCTATTTAGTCTCTGAACCAATCTCTATTTAGTCACTGAACCACTCTCTATTTAGTCACTGAACCAATCTCTATTTAGTCACTGAACCACTCTCTATTTAGTCTCTGAACCACTCTCTATTTAGTCACTGAACCACTCTCTATTTAATCTCTGAACAACTCTCTATTTAGTCATTGAACCACTCTCTATTTAGTCTCTGAACCACTTAGTATTAAACCTTTGAACCACTTACATAACAATGGAAAATGAATAGAAAAACATGTCAAATTAATTGGAATTCGAACTTACTGAATCCACCTAAATCCATGTCATGCCGAACGAGGGAGTGAATAATAGGAATGGTTTTGGAAAAAATTAATTGGAATGCCAAAAATCAATAATCAGTAGCTCAAATCTGAAGATAGCATCCACGTTAGCCGGGATTTCACAGTGAACGAAGTAGGAGCCTAACCCCGTCCGACCTCGATCGCGCTTGTCAACTAGTCCGCCATCAGTTTCGGTCTCGCCTCCCCCGTTCTCTTCGACGCCAAGGTCCTCGGTCTCTTGTTTACACCGTCGACGGAGATGACCGACTCGGTTGCGGCGGCAATCACAGAGGCACCTGGTCTCGGCCGCGCGGGCGTCGACGAGGCCGGACCACTGGTGCTTGATGGCGGCGCAGGTGGTGCTACCTTCAAAGGTGGCGTTGGCGATCAAGTAAGGGGTGTCGCCCGCGCGGACGACGTAGCTGGTGTTGGACTAGTAGTAGCTGCCGGAGCAAGAGCGGTTGATGGGGACGATCACCTCGGTACGGGTGACCAACACAGATGACTCGGAGATGTTGTTGAGGCGGGCGATTTGGGAAGGGTCGGAGTTGAGGAGGGAAGCGATGGAGGAGGCGTTGTTGTAAGGGGGTTGGGCACGGAAGAGGAGGTATGTATGGCAGCTCTTAAGGAGGCCATTGCAAGAGTAGCCCCTGGTCTCTCGTGGAGCCTGGGAGGAAGGTGATCGATTTTTGGTGTGGCTAGTGGTAGAAGAGGAGGAGACGTGGAGCCTAGGAGGAAGAAGCACATCTATTTTATTTATTGAATAAACGAAAGCACGTGAGTCTTTTTTTCTTCAGGTAAAAATCAGATCTGTTTCCATCAATAAGAATGCTTCTTTCCTTCTTATCGGTAAGCATACTTCTCACTTGAACTCTCCCCTATATATATATATGTTTAACAAATCTATTCATTTGTCATTATATTTCTTTGAAAGCGAATATGAAATTGATTCTTAGGATATATTAAAACACAATTAACACTCATCAACATACAATTGCATTTATCAGCACATATTTGCTCATAGACTTCGTGATCAATACAACTACATTTATTAGCACATAATTGTTGATAAATGCGTTTGTCAGCACATATATTTATAGTTATCCACATATGTCTTTATATTTATGAGAATATTTCTTTGTGTAGTTCATTTGTCAGTATATCACCAATTTATGATAACTTGTTATCAGTATACAAATTCAATTGATTTCACCTATCAACATATATATATATATATATAATATATATATATAATATATATATATATATGAATGATTTTTGACAACAAATTATTGCAGTTATGTATATTTATTATTGTCAGCATGAATAATTCTTTTCCTATCATATTTATCACATTGTTCTTTTGGCAGCTCATGCAGTAATGTCAGCCTACATTATTACCGTTATGTATGGGGGGTATGAATGATTGTTGACAACAAATTATCTTTCATTGGTGATACAACATCGAAGCCTTTCCTCGTAGATGATTCACTTACATTGGATTCACTTACTATGAGAGTATTCAATAGATTCAACATTGATCATTCCATTTTTCTACTAGAATTCAACCACTTGCACTCATACAAGAATTTAAAAACACCTTTTATTGTCAGTTTTGATGACGATTTATAGGAATTCATGTCATTAAGTTGGGTGATGTTAGCTGTTGTATATACAACAGCTAACATCACCATATTAGAAACTAAAGACCAAAAAAGGCGAAAGACATTTGAATCTGATGAATACCAATCTTATGGTAGAAACCATGAGGACTATTTTGATTAGACCGTTATCACACGCGTCCCTCTTTCCTTTCAAAAGCGCGTCATTATATACTCCGTATTAAAATAAATAAAAAAAGTACGTGCGTGTCGTTTATGTGGGTATCGAACACGGGAATTGTAGACAGGGAGAATTAGGCCCAATAAGTACAAGAATTAGGCCCAATAAATACAATCAAGTAAGCCGCGGAGCATTTATGATTAAATTGCACCTGTTTCATTTTATACTCCGTAGTAATTAGTCAACCACGTAAAAAAAAAAACAATTTATATCTCTATTTGCATCCTTTTTTCTAATCCTAATTGGCTATCAATTTTATGCTTTAATATTTTTCAAATTTCTTATGTTTTTTTTATATACAAAAATCAATTAGCATATTAGATATGTATTGATATAGAGTGTATAAGGGTATTTTAGTAATTTGTACTTGGGTGCATCTTGTATAAATACCCAATTGAGCAAGCTGTTACACAATTAATTGAATTAAGAAAATTCTGTTACAACTTCCGTCTCTTTCTCTCTCCTCTCTGTTCTACAGTTCAACAATGGAGGTCATCTCCTAGATACATAGATCATCCGATCTAGTATCTTTCATGGTATCAGAGCGCACGGTGGAGAGATCCTCGGCGTATTAGCAGTTGACGAAGAACAGCAAAGCTCGATCGAGATGGAAGAAGGCAGAGATCCAGTTCCAGGAGAAGCAGGAATAGGCGCCGGAAATGGTGGTCTGAACGATCCACTGAGTCTATCTAACTCCGATCATCCTGGGGCGAAGCTTGTCGCCAACGTGTTCAATGGATCCAACTTCCTGAGTTGGAGCAGAGGAGTAAAAATGGCATTAGGAGCCAAATTCAAGATCGCATTTATCGATGGGAGTTCTCTGGAAGATGATGTGGCGCCAGAGGATGTTCCAAGATGGAAGAGATGTGATTATATGGTTCGATGCTGGATAATAAACTCCATGACTGCTGAAATGGCGGAAGGATTCATGTACACAGATTCGGCGAAGGAGCTATGGGATGAATTGGTGGAAAGATTTGCTCAGACGAACGGCCCGCTGCTGTATCAGCTAAAGAAGAATCTTTGTAATCTTGAACAGGGATCAATGTCAGTTGTGGATTACTTCGGCAAAATGAAAAGGTTGTGGGATGAGATATTAAGCTTGGAAGGTATTCCGAAATGCACATGTGGTGCAGTTAGCAGATGTACTTGTGATGTTGTCAAGAAAATTGCAGAAATCGACGGCAAGAATAAGTTACTTCAGTTTCTCATGGGGTTAAATGATACATATGACAGTGTTCGCAATCAGATACTGGCTATGGACAATATGCCTACTGTCAATAAGGCATATTATCTTGTGTATCAAGTGGAGACTGCAGGAGGAGAAAGCACATCCACAAGCTCACAAGATAGCAATGCATTTGCTGTGAATAAGTCATCAGGTTCCAAGAAATCACTCAAGAAGGATAAGGCAGACAAGCTATGCAGCCATTGTGGGATGCAAGGTCACACAGTGGAGGGGTGTTTCAAGATCATAGGGTATCCTGAATGGTTCAAGGATCCCAAAGGAAAGAAAGCCATGAAAACTGCAGCTGCTGTCTCATCAGGAATGTTTGAATCTCCGTTGGATGATGATCTATTTGCAGAGCAAGAGTCAGAGGTTGATTTGGTTATGGCCAACACCATATATCAGGAGGTCTTGAGGACCATGAAAGGCAAGGCTCAAATGGCATCCACCAACAGTGCAGGTATAATTTCTGCTATGAATTCCTTTAGGAATAGCAAGGATTGTGATTTGTCTTGGATTATTGACTCAGGAGCATCTGATCATATGACCTTTAATGACAAGGCTTTAAGGTTTAGACGCAAGCTAAGTAGACCTGTAAGTATTTGTTTGCCTGATGGTACCATTAAGAAGGTACAAGAAGTAGGAGATATTGAATTACAGTCAGGTCTTAAGCTGCAAGATGTGTTCTATGTTCCTGAATTTAAGGCCAATCTGCTGTCAGTAGGAAAGTTGATTGATCATACGGGTGTTGATGTGAAGTTTACAAAGTCTAAATGCTTATTTCAGGACCCTAAGAATGGTCAAATCCTGTTGATAGCTGAGAGGATTCCAGGGCAGCTTTACAGAGCTCAGCTGAACTTGCTTGGAGGAGGTGGAAGCTGGAGTAATGCTGTTAAGGTCTTTCAAAACAATAAAGTTATTTGTAATAAAGCTGGTCATGTACAATTGCTACATGATAGATTAGGACATATTTCTGTTTCTAAGATGAAACATATTCATGGGAATCTGTTTAGAGATAATGATTCCTTGTTTTGTGAAGCATGTGTGATGGCCAAAATGCACTCATTTCCTTTTGACAGTAGTAATGCAATTGCTTCTAAGAAGTTTGAGTTGATTCATGTGGATGTCTGGGGCCCATATAGGGTGCCTAGTCACAATGGGGCCAAGTATTTTGTCACATTGGTGGATGATTTCAGTAGGGGAGTTTGGGTGTTTTTATTGCCTAATAAAATGCAGGTCAGTAGAGTGGTGTGTGAGTTCATCACCATGGTTGAAAGACAATTTGAGGCTATGGTCAAGACAATTAGGAGTGATAATGGAACTGAGTTCTTTGGGTGTAGAGATTTTTTTTCAAAGAAAGGTATTGTGCATCAGTTAGCTGCTCCATATGTTCCCCAACAGAATGGGAGGGTGGAACGAAAACATAGACACTTGTTGGAGACAGCTAGAGCTATCAGGCTAAGAGCTCATTTGCCACTTATGTTTTGGGGTGATTGTGTTCTAGCAGCTGTACATCTCATTAATCTTATGCCCACTGCAGTTCTTAATTGGTCAACTCCTTATGAAAGGTTATATGACACTCATCCAGATTATGATGCATTAAGGGTGATTGGTTGTCTGTGTTTTGCTCTTATTAAGGGTCATAGCAGAGACAAACTTGCTCCAAAGGCAAGGAGGTGTATTTTTTTGGGTTATCCTAGGGGTCAAAAGGCCTACAAGGTCTATGATCTCAAGGAAAAGAAGGTTGTGATCAGTAGAGATGTCATCTTCTGTGAGTCAACTTTCCCCTTTGACACATCTGTTGCAAAGCAGCCAGCAGCTTCACATGGGTCTGATTCCCTTCCTCTTGTCAATCCTGCTCATTTCCCTGATGATTTACCACAAATAACATCCACTTTGCCATCACCCACCAACCCAGAATTGTCCCATTTCCCACAAATAGTTCCTGATTCTGTGCTGTCTCTAACCAGCTCAGAGTCATCTAATCCCATTTCAAATGCCAATTCAGATGAGAGTTCATCATCTTCTTCCTCCATTCCCATAGACCTTCCTCTAATTAGACGTTCATCCAGAAATGTTCAACCCCCTAAATATCTCCAAGATTTTGTTTGCCCAAATACAACCTCAGTTTCAAATTCTTTCATGGTTTCCAGTCTGGATGATCACACTTATTACCCATTGGACTATATTGTCTCTCTTTACCAAGTTTTATCTCTCAAAAAGCCTCTTACCTACAGACAAGCTAAGTCAGATCCGAGATGGGTTGAAGCTATGCAGAAAGAAATTAGAGCTCTAGAGGACAATGAGACTTGGTCACTTACCCAACTGCCACCTGGTAAGACTGCAATTGGGTGCAGATGGGTTTATAAAATCAAGTTTAGATCTGATGGGAGTGTAGAAAGATTCAAGGCTCGATTGGTTGCGAAGGGGTACAATCAGATAAAGGGGAAAGACTTCAAGCATACATTCTCACCAGTGGCAACATTTACAACTGTTAGAGTTCTGATTGCTCTTGCAACTTTCAAACAATGGCCAGTTCACCAGCTTGACATAAACAATGCTTTCCTCCATGGATACATTGATGAGGAAGTGTTTATGAAAGTTCCAGAAGGGTTCGATAAAGCTGCTCCTGATCAGGTTTGCAAATTGAAACGTTCTTTGTATGGCCTTAAGCAGGCATCCCGACAATGGAACATTGAGCTTTCCAAGTTCTTATTGAGCAAGGGGTTTGTCAAGTCATCCTATGATTACTCCCTCTTCATCAAATTGATTCCTGAAGGAATTATTGCAGTGCTGGTTTATGTTGATGATTTGTTAATTACGGGTGACAGTCAGGATGAAATCATCTTCCTCAAAGATGCTTTGCACACCCAATTCACAATCAAGGATTTGGGTGAAGTCCGTTACTTTTTGGGATTAGAGGTATCAAGAACTGCGCATGGTACCATACTTAATCAACGAAAATATGTGCTAGATATTTTGCAAGACACCCAGATGGAGGAGTGCAAGCCTGCATCCTTCCCTCTGCCTCGAGGATTGAAACTCACCATTGAAGAAGGTCCATACTTAGAAGAGCCTGAGAAGTACAGACGATTGGTTGGTCGTCTTCTGTACTTAAATATGACCCGCCCGGACATTTCTTATGCCGTCCAGCATCTTAGCCAATTCATGGGTGATCCCAGGCTTCCTCATTGGCAAGCAGCACTGCACGTGGTCAGGTATTTGAAGGGCTCTTTTAATATGGGTCTCCTCTATCTCTCAGCAAGTTCTATGAAGCTGGACGCTTTCTGTGATTCGGACTGGGGCAACTGCCTATTTACTGGAAGATCATTGACGGGATTCTGCATTTTTCTGGGTAAGGCACTTGTCTCCTGGAAAACGAAGAAACAGAGCACGGTTTCTAAGTCATCAGCTGAGGCTGAGTATCGCAGTATGTCCAAAACTGCAAGTGAACTTGTGTGGTTGGATTCAATTTTGGAAGACTTCAGGATTATCATTCCCAAGCCAATTGATCTTCACTGTGATAACAAGGCGGCCATCCACATCGCAGAGAACCCGGTCTTCCATGAACGAACCAAGCACCTTCGGTTGGACTGTCATTATGTTCGTGAGAAGCTTCATGAAGGGTTCTTGAGTCCGTCTCACATTAGGACAGGTTTACAGCTTGCTGATCTTATGACTAAGCCTTTAGGGGCCGATCAACACTCTCTGTCAGCATCCAAACTGGGCTTAGTTTATTCAACAAGCTCAGCTTGAGGGGGGAATATAGAGTGTATAAGGGTATTTTAGTAATTTGTACTTAGGTGCATCTTGTATAAATACCCAATTGAGCAAGCTGTTACACAATTAATTGAATCAAGAAAATTCTGTTACAACTTCCGTCTCTTTCTCTCTCCTCTCTGTTCTACAGTTCAACAATGGAGGTCATCTCCTAGATACATAGATCATCCGATCTAGTATCTTTCAATTGATTTTATATAAATATCGGGGTTAGATTTTTTATAATTGCGGTTCAAGATTTTTTTATATAAATGTGAGTTCAAGTTTTTATAATTGCAAGTTCAAAAATTTTTTATATATAAATTTGAGTTCAAGATTTTTATTGTGTTAGATTCAAGATTTTATACAATTTTAGGTTTAAAAATATTATATATTCAATTTTTTTATATAACTATGAGTTTCAAATTTATTAACGATAGGTTCAAAATTTTATAACTATGAGTTTAAAATTTCTAAAATTTATATAACGATATATTTTCAACCTACTTAATAAAATTTTAACATGTTTTTATTTATCATACCTTTAAACATTTTTTTTAACTGGGGGTTCAAGTTTTTAAAATCTTTAACCTATTTAATAAAATTTTGGACTAACCATTTTATAAACATAGGTTCAATTAGGGCTGGCAAATGGTACGAAAATTACCATACCAACCACCTACCAACCACAAACCACACTTGTTGGTAACCACACTTGCGGTAACCACACTTGTGGTAACCACCATGGTGGTAACCACGTGAAGATGGTACGGTAATGGTAATGAAGTCTGAAATACCATGGTTACCGAGTATATATATATATATATATATATATATATATATATATATATATATTATTTTTTTATTAGTTTTTACCTTTAAGGCTTTATGTTTTAACTTTTAACTTTTTAGTTTTTAGTTTGTGTTAATTTAATTAACACAAATTTAAATTGGTCCTTTACTGAGTAAAGGGAAAACTGGAAAGCGGCAGCCGCAACCTAGTGCTCTTCGACGTCTTCCCTAGTTCGTTCAATTTCAAAGTTCTCAGACAAACACAAAGGGGAAAAGCCGAAAGCGGCAGCCCTATTCTCTCCGTTGAGTCCGTTCAAGGCTTCCGAGGCCGTTCAAGCCTCAAGGGTTGCCCAATTTTAGAATTTCTCACTTGCTCTCTCAATCGAAAGAAGCGGTGGCATCGGAAGGAATGTACGAGGTAGAGGGTTATTTATCCCTAGGCCGGTTGAAGTCGGCCTTCCAATAGTTGGCCGAGGTACAACTGTTGAACTTGGTTTATTTGATTGTGAACTTGTTTGAATTGGTTTGTTTGAATTTATTTGAACTTTTAACAGGTGGTAACCATGGTAATATACTGATGGTAACCACAAGTCGTGGTTACCACATATGTGGTAACCACGACTTGTGGTTGGTACGTGGTATGAAATTTTTCGTACCACCAGTTGGTGGTTGGTACGTGGTAATCAACATTTTTGGGTGGTTACCGTACCATGCCAACCCTAGGTTCAATTAATCAAGAAATTACAAATTTATTCATGAATTGTGATTATATCTATGCAAGAAATTAACGCAAAATACAAACCTATAATCCTTTTGGACAAACATATGTTATTCGATCTTTGTCCTTTTAAAAAAATGTATACATATCTATAGCCATTTGAACCTATTCTTTTTTATAATTATGGGTTCAAGATTTTAAATCTTGAACCTAATTAACAAAAGATATAATTCTAAGATGATAAACCTATAGTTATAAGAATCTTGAATCTATAGGTATAAAATCTTGAATTAGCGTTAGAAAATTCTTGAACCTACTTAATAAAATTTTGAACATATTTTTCTTATAATTATGGGTTCAAGATTTTAAAATTTTGAACCTACTTATAATATCAAAATATTTCCAAAATATTTATTATAATTGCGGGTTCAAGATTTTTGTTTATAACTATGGTTCAAGATTTTTTTTGATATTATCTTACATATCAAATTGTTAGAATTGGGAAATATTTCACTATAAGTTTATTATAATATCAAAATATTTATAAAACATTTATTATAATATGATGTATTATAAAATGTTTATTGTTTATACAATATTTTTATTTTGATGTATTGCCTGCCTCCATTTAAAGTAGGTTCAAGATTTTTAAATTTTGAACCTATAGTTATATCTAGTCCTAATTAAAGTGACATCTTGATGCCTTACATTTCATGTTGATTTATTAAGTAGGTTCAAAATTTTTCATGGTGTATTGCCTCCATATAATGTAGGTTCAAGATTTTTAAATTTTGAACCCATAATTACATACAACCCTAAAGTGACATCTTGTTGCCTTACATTTCATGTTGATTTATTAAGTAGGTTAAACTTTTTTTTCATGATGTCTTACCTCCATATAAAGTAGGTTCAAGATTTTTAAATTTTGAACCCATAGTTATATATGACCCATGTTGGTTTATTAGGTAGGTTCAAGCTTTTTTCATGGTGTATTGCTTCTATATAAAGTGGGTTCAATATTTTTAAATATTGAACCCATATAGTTATCTAGCTTTAAAGTTGCCTTACATTTCATGTTGATTTATTAAGTAGGTTCAAATATTTTCATGGTGTATTGCCCCCATATAAAGTAGGTTCAAGATTTAAAAATCTTGAACCGTAGTTATATATAACCATAAGTGACATCTTGTTGTCTTACATTTCAAGTTGATTTATTAAGTAGGTTCAAGTTTTTTTCGTGATGTATTACCTCCATGTAAAGTAGGTTCAAGATTTTAAAATCTTGAACCGATAGTTATATAATATAACCCATGTTGGTTTATTAGGTAGGTACGTTCAAGCTTATATTTACCAACTAATAAGTATGTTGATATTATAATAAACATTTTGTAAATATTTTGATATTATAATAAACTTATATTGACAAATTTACCAATTAACAATTTGATAGGTAAGATAATATAAAAAATCTTGAACAATAGTTATTAAAAAAATCTTGAACCCATAATTACAATGAATATTTTTGAAATATTTTGATATTATAAGTAGGTTCAAAATTTTAAAATTTTGAACCCATAATTATAAAATGATATGTTTAAAATTTTATTAAGTAGGTTTTTTTTTATAATGATAGTTCAAGATTCAAGATTTTTATAACTAAGTTTAAATTATTATTTTTTTGAGGAAAGTTTAAATATTGAAGAATCTCTTATGAATTCTTGAAACTTGGTTGAAAAAAGTTTTGGGATGATTTTCATAAATTTTAAAACTAAAACAAGGGCAAAATTTCAATAAACTGAAAAATATGGGAGAAGAAACATAATTTCTCCTTCTTCTCCCTTAATCCGTCAGCCTCCATAGCCAAAGTTCCAAACCCTCCATTGGTGAGCTCCGACAAACTTCGGCGAGTTAGTGAGCACCGAAGGCAGCACGACAATGGAAGGTAATGGTAGATACACGTCCAGGAGAGGGAGGCGATTCTGCTGGTGGCTTCGAGCGACGACGCCAATGGAGGAAAACGGTCGTCGATGGTGGCACCGATGAAGGCAAATCCAAAATTGGGGCTTTTTAATTTATGATTTTTTATGATAAATTTTTGAATAGGATTGTTCCTAGAAGTCTTTCGAAAGTGTTGAAGTAGGTTTGAAGCTCGGGTATTGGGTGTAATGGGGGTATTAACTCCGATAAATTTAAGGGATTTTTCTCTCCGTCGACCATACCTTGCCGCCATCTCCGCCGCTGCGTGGAACCACTATCGGCCTCACCTAACCTTCTTGAAGTCGTATCCGTTGTCTCCTGCTACGCCGCCGCCGGAAAGCTCGCAATCGCCGTTGAAGAGATTCGACTCGATCCCCTGTTTTCTTAACAGAGAGGGGAGGTAGGGGATGAACAGATTGGGAAAAGGACATATTTACCCCTAAAATATTAATCCGTACACGCGTCTCATTCCCCTCATTTATATATGTTTCAACCAATCAAATTGTTCCTCACGGTTTTCACCATAAAAATTGGTTTTCACTGGAGTCAATCCGTATATATATATGTTTAACAGATCTATTCATTTGTCATTATATTTCTTTGAAAGCAAATATGAAATTGATTCTTAGGATATATTAAAACACAATTAACACTCATCAACATACAGTTGCATTTATCAGCACATATTTGCTCATAGACTTCGTGATCAATACAACTACATTTATTAGCACATAATTGTTGATAAATGCGTTTGTCAGCACATATATTTATAGTTATCCACATATGTCTTTATATTTATGAGAATATTTCTTTGTGTAGTTCATTTGTCAGTATATCACCAAGTGTAGTTCATTTGTCAGTATATCACCAATTTATGATAACTTGTTATCAGTATACAAATTCAATTGATTTCACCTATCAACATATATATAATATATATATAATATATATATATATATGAATGATTTTTGACAACAAATTATTACATTTATGTATATTTATTACTGTCAGCATGAATAATTCTTTTCCTATCATATTTATCACATTGTTCTTTTGGCAGCTCATGCAGTAATGTCAGCCTACATTATTACCGTTATGTATGGGGGGTATGAATGATTGTTGACAACAAATTATCTTTCATTGGTGATACAACATCGAAGCCTTTTCTCGTAGATGATTCACTTACATTGGATTCACTTACTATGAGAGTATTCAATAGATTCAACATTGATCATTCCATTTTTCTACTGGAATTCAACCACTTGCACTCATACAAGAATTTAAAAGCACCTTTTATTGTCAGTTATGATGACGATTTATAGGAATTCATGTCATTAAGTTGGGTGATGTTAGCTGTTGTATATACAACAGCTAACATCACCATATTAGAAACTGAAGACCAAAAAAGGCGAAATACATTTGAATCTGATGAATATTTTAAAGAAGTTTGTGTTGTTGAAGAGAATGATGACATATAGCTGACAAAGGATGAAAGATAGGTAACAAAGTATGACAAACAACTGATAAAGAAAGATGCGAGCAAGTAGCTGAAAAGAGAGAATCTACTCACAAATACCTATTATATAATGTTGTTTTACTAAACAACTCTTATATAATTACTTTTTGAGCAAGCATTATATATATATATATATATATATATATATATATATATATTCATTTTTCATCATATTGCCTATTTGAAAGAAATCAACATATATAATTAAGCCTAAACAATATGCATTATTTTGTATATAAAATATAAGTCTAACGAATATAAACTGATTTGTTCATTACAAATCAACACAAACCACACACCACAACTTTATGTTTTAAAAAATAACAACCACATCCAGATGTTTTATAACATATACTAAAATACAACAACTAAAACCAGTTCTCCAACAAAAGATCTGACACACATGAGTTCACAATAACAATAAAGACCAATAAAATATTTCCCCAACCCCTCATTGTCAGCTCCTTCATTGTCTGCATCACCACCATAATCAACCACTTCATTAGCGTCGTAATTCATGTCATCATAACCACCAACCTCACAACCTCCATTGTCTGAATCCCCATCATCAGTATCTTTTTCAGCATCTTTCCCCAACACTTTGTCAACTTCATCTTCATCCACACCTTTGTCAACTACATAAAACACTTTGTTAGCTTCCTTCATGCCTATGTCAACTGCATCTACCCCCCCCCCCCCCCCCCGCCCCCGGTCAACTCCTTTAATAATTGAAAGAATAGGTATGATATGGAAGTTAGGTAAAGAAAAACGAGCAACAAGATCATCAAATTTAAACCACATTTCCATCTCTTTTTTTATTACAACTTAATGCATTAACATTTGATGTATTAGTTGAAAATTAAAATGAAATTTTGATACTTGAACAAAAACTAAACCTAAACAATTATTCTTAAATTGCTGAAAATCCGAAAACGACAAACCATCATTAATAATTTCACAAACTTCGGGATAATAGTAGAGATTACTGCGTGAAAGAAAACTTTCTTTAGCAGGCAACCGATATCTTCTTTCCTACAAAACACAAACATAAACACATAAAACAGATAACCAGCAAGAAAGACAAAAATAGCGAACAAAAATAAACTGAAAAAATCAAAAGCAAATACTCACATTGAATTGACTTTTATATGATTCCAACTCAGAACCAGTAGCTACTACACATAATATATAGAAGACATTACAAATGATTAAACCTATATTAAAATGGAGTTAAACAATTTAAAGAAAACCGTTCATGAAACAAATCAAACCCTAACAAAGAAACCACACTAACCTTTGCATGTCATGCTTGATTCAACCATTGAAAGTATCAATAATGATTGATAGTAAGAGGGAAGAAGATGATCATTTCGAATCAGAGAGACAGAGCAAGAGAGAAGTGGGGGAGAAGAGAGAGAAAGAGAGAAGACGTACATTAAAAGTAAAACTGACCGAGTGAACATTCAACTAATTTATGATGTCCGGAGGACAATGGATTAATTAAGGAAGAAAATTGAGTCTGGCGGTCCAATTTCCTCTACTTTTTATAGATTTTTTTGAAATTAAAATTATAAAATTTTCAATATTAAAACACCTTATAGTTATCACATAATATTATCACATATTAAAATGGTTTGTTTTAATCTTTTGTAATTTTTTTTAAACAAAAAAACCCCATTTATTATTGAAACGTGTCCAACCACGCGAATAGGCCACAATTCAAATTGACACAACTCGGAGCGTAGATATGCAAATCTTATAGAAACAGAGAACAAAAATTGTGTGTCCAAAAAGAAACAAAGAAGCAATTGAAGTAGTGACCCCATCAATCAATATTCAATAAATACATAAGGTGTCAATAAGTGGTTAACCGATGGAAAAAATGACCTTGATACAAACCTTATTTAGGTTGCCACTTGTCTTATGGGTTTGCCTGTGGTTTCAAAATGGCTTTTAGGGTTCCTTTCAATGCTTTGGGTTTGGGCTTAATAATTAACAACTTCGGACCAACCTACAAACATACCACATGCTCAGTGGTGGCCGGTCACACTCTACGGAACCTTCATTGCCTTTCAATTTTTATGTACTCGTCACTTACTATCCATCTAGGTTGTTTTTTGCTCTCATCGCTACACCCAATGCAAGCTGTGCCATAAATATATTCATCTCCATCGAATTGAAAATCGGAGTTGCCGACATATATATAATATATATGTCATCCTAGCCCTTTCAGTTTCACGAAAACCTTTTGAAATTCAGCCACATTTTGTTGAGCTATCAATTTAGATTTTGAATTAGGTGCGCGTTCTAAACAATGGAGCTAGGCATGAGTTTCTTGCAATTGTATGGAACTACTCTTACTCTCTCATGATTAAATTTGGTAACAAGATCGAAAACGTACAAAATGAAGTTGAAATTTGAGTGGCCCACGTTGATGAGATATTCAAATTGAAATGCCACATTTCTCTCCTAGGAGAATAAATGTTTGTCATTTCACAATGAAAGAAGGGTTTCAATTTAAGGGCCGAGACAATCATAAACACTTAAAACCCTTGAGTGGGGTAGGTGGACTCCTTTTGTCTACGATGAACCATATAACAACAACAACAAAGGCTTTCAGTAGCCAAAATAATTAATTAGTCATCACTCTAATATTTGGCCTCGTTTTGAACAAAGTATATAGATATATATACACCCTAACTATTTTCAAAATCGATTGATTATTTTATTTTTTGGGTGAAGTCTGATAAACCCTTTAATTATTAAGATGATTTTTTACTCGTGTTCTCATTCAAAATAAAATTGACCTGATATGTTCCTACTTTTTTTTTTCTATTCGAAAGAAATGAAAACTATCTTTGATATAATATCAATCATAGATAATTATAACAAGATACTAGACCTAACAAATTAAAAGCAAAATTCAATTTCCAACTTATAATAGCACTTCTCAAAAACTCCTCCACAAGAAACCATCTTCTATAATGGTGGAGACGAACACATTCGGGAAAGGGTACCTAAAGCTGATGAGGTCTCTGAATGTAATGAGTTATTTGTGATAACTATAGGTTAATAAGCTAGTATTGTGTTTGGTGAACCTAGCTGTTGAGGTAGCTGATGAAAACTTGTGAGTAAAAAATCAAAAGCTCTGAAAAGTTTGGGTGAGTAAATAATGAAAAACTTAAATTCCAAAAGCTAATCAAATTAAAATCTTATACTTATTTCATTTAAAACTATATAATATCAAAATCATACGCTCTGAAAAGCTACCTACTTATTGTTGCCAACCGGAGCCTAACACATTGAAAATAGAAGACCACTCGGTCTTCAATATGTGAACACACACACAAGAAAATCTTCAAAATCAGAGACTGTAAATCCCCTAAAAGAGAGAATCAACTTTCACAAAATGAGAAGACAAATTTATTGTTACAAGAAAGCAATTAATAAATGTCCGATAGTTAACAAAAATTAGAGCCCAGGAGAGTCGAAGGAAAAGGGAAGAGAAGTTTAATAAGAGGATTATATTACACTAATTACACTAATACATACAATTTATAAACGTACTTGATGCATGATAGATAATGCTAAACTAACTTGATTAGGTTGAATATATATGTAGATAGGAACACCTAAGACACAAATGAGAGATTAAAAATACAAAAATAGACAGAAAGTGTAACCAACAAAACCAAAAGTATCAAAACAGGCTTGCTTGCTCCCCATAGAAACAACAGTAACAACTAACAACCACCATTAGGCATAAACAAAAAGAATAAAGGTAGGAAATGAACAAGACAAAGGACAAAACTCTAAAAAAGTGGAATAACAAGTTAACCCCCTCTTTATTGTGCCAATGAAATAGCTTCATCTTTTTGTAGCTCATGGAGTTTGGAAGCTCAACTTCATACTCAGCTATCACACAAACGCCAAAAATTCCAGTTCACTACTTGCAACTTGAAAGCTGGCTTGGTCATGGCATTTGATCTCTAATTTTTTTTTTCTATTTTTTTTTTCTTGCTGGCTGTGACTGTGACAGATGTCAAAACAGAAAGCAAAGTTCTTTCTAACTCCATTATACATGACAGGGAAAAATGGGTCTCTCTCTCTGGTCTTTGTTGAGTTGGCTTGTATCAGCACTTAAATGCCACTGTTGAATAGTTTTGATGCTAGAAATCAGAGGAGTAAATGGGCAATTTTTGTTCCCAGGTGTAAGTTTCCTGCCCATGGGACAGTAAGTAATTCGAGATATACACAAAATTTACACCCTCATCATTTACTGCACTGTGTCTATGTTGCCCTACCCATCTTGATTTGGATCAACTTTTCAACTTCTTTTGGAAACTGTAATTAAATTGGGATTTTTCATGGTTCCTCCCTTGAAAGTTGAAAGTGGAGGAGGAATGTTAAGGGTAGTTTACACAAATTTAACCACTCCTTAATTACGCCAAATTTCTACTTTTCTCTATTATAGAGATGCTATTGGGGTTGCTCTAATTACGCCACTTTCTGTATATAACAACCTTTAAATTTGAGATTATACAGATGTAGGTGATTATTTGCTAACGGAATACTGATCAAATAGTAAAAATTTCTTTTTATGGATGGTTTCGTGAAAAAGGACCTATTTCACCGGTGGTTTCCTGTAATTTACTCAAGTATTAGAGGTGTTAGTCCTTACATTGCATTGTTTCCCAGGATTGTGTAGGGAAGGCAAAGGATAAATGGGCCAGTTTTGTATACAGGTGGTGGAACTCAATCTGGCAACCCAATAATGAGACTCTTTAGGGCATGTGAGATTAATGTGTTATATACTCTATTTGTTCTTTGTGAGGAAAACTACATCTCTCTCTCTTTTTTTTTTTATTGTTGGAGGAGGTCAAAGAAAAGACACCCTTCTTCAAAACCAAAACCAACCTCGATCTTCTTGTTTCTCCTCATTCATCCGCAATAGCCAAAACCTGACCCAAAAAAAAAAAAGATGTCTTCTGCTGAAGAGTGTAACAGCAACGAATCCGGATGGACCAAGTATCTTGGCTCCCCGTCTCAAGATGAAGGGAACTACAGCAGTGGTGTTTATGATGATGTTGATGAGTGCAACTACTACCATAGATATGACTTTGTGTCGCGGAAAGGAGGAGGGAAGCACAAGGATAGCGATAATGATTCCGTGGCTTCGGATGCATCCTCAGGGCCAAGCCACCATGAGGCCTTTATTGCTCGAGGCATCAATGGAGGCGGGTGTTCCAAGTATCCTGCAGCTGAACAAGATGAAGGGTCCTACTATGGAAGAAAGCAGTCGCTAGGCGAGAAAGCTTACAAAGAGGTAAAGGGTAAGGCTGCCAAGGAACCGGTGAGTGATCACAAGGCGAAGAAAGGGACAGCTTTGAAGCAGAAAAGAGGTAAGAAAACAAACTAGGGTGGGGTAAGAGCAACAACAACAACAACAAAAACACAACAATAGGGGTGGCCAATTTTTTTTTTATTGTTCATGGTTTGGTCTTCTAGGCTCCTCTATGGATCATCTTTTGTTTGGTTCTACCGGATTTTTTTTACGAGATTGGAATTCATATGTGATTGGGTTTCTTGGGGTTGTTTGCGGATTCATTGCGGACATATATGTACATAAAACTAAAGATATGATATTTGGTGTATAGAAGCTCATGCCTTGTCTTGTCATCATCAAAAGCTCCCTTGTGTTATAGATGAATTGCAGAAATTCCATTTTCGTCCAAAATGAAGATTTCCGGAAGTTTATCTGTACATGAATGATGTATAGTGTACCTTCAAAACGCTGAGTTCCATCCTCTCAGAAGCCATGAAAAAGGGTTGAAACCTTGTGTGGATCCTTTCGTTCTTAGGGCCTGTTTGGCTGAACACTAGGCAAATGGAGAGGGGAAAGAAATGGATATAATCTAAAGTTATTATTCATCAATCATAATTTTATATTTTTGTGAGTACAAAAGAGGGTTTAAGGGAATGATCGCCTCATTTTGAAACCCATGTCCCAAATGAGGAATGAAATGGGTTCTGTATTGAAAATGAGAAGTGATCAGTTGAGGTAAAAATATATATATATGCATAATAAGTCAAAAATGGACTAGATATATTCGTTTAATTTCCCAACCCGTTTGCGCTCAGCCAAACGGATCCTTACTCCTTGGTAGACCCCGGGAAAGGAAAGACACAAAACAAAAGCACTAATTATAGAAATGAGCAAAGGCATTGTAGAGTTTGAGTTCAAAATGGTTGTAAATCTCAGCCACATGTTAATATTGGTCTTCATTCAGACAACCATGTCATTCCCAGCCTACACTTCAAAAATAAAATAAAAAAATAAAAAATAACTCAACCAAATTATTCTTTATTTCTTACCAACTTCATCCCATATTTCTTTGTCTTTTTGTTTACTTCATTCATAACATAAAAGGGCAAAGAACACAAATTGCTGAGCAAAAATCTAACCCTGGCTTCACAATAGCTGAAATTTGGGCCTTTCAAACATTGAAGGGAGGAGTGTGTTGACAACCTGAGTACCTGCACCACAAAGCTGGCTATCATGTGTCATAAATTAAAAGAGATATCTATCTATCTATCTATCTATCTATCTATCTATCTACTAAACATGACAACAATCACAGCATAGCTGTAAAAGATCCAACTTTCAATAAAGATATATAAATATAGCTCAATGTGATCTTAAACCTTATAAACATCCACCAAAAAAGGCATTAAACTCCATAATGGAGATGCAGTACAGTGTATTTCATTACATTCTTGGCAGTCCTTTATGCACTGACAAACACATCGCTCCATCACGGTCCAGCGCAGCAGGATCCTGAAAAAGGATGCACACAGATGTTTATCTTGCCGGTGATTGTTTGGATTCAATAATTGGCCTGCAAGGAGATGGCTGAACTGGCATGGTGAAACCAGCAAACGATAAGGTCAGTTCACTACTTGCTGCAGGCGATGCTTGGATATGAATGGTGAGACATCATTTACCGCAAAATACGCTAGTAAGTATCATGATCAATTAGCCTGCATCTGAAGTATACTGGTGTCCATTTGTCGAATGCTTTCAGATATTTTTTGTTGAACCAATGAACCATCACTATTCGTTGATATTTCACTGATTCATTGCATTGCATATGTGGACACAGTACAAATCACATACAGAATGTGCCAAAAAATCTGCTGTAAACATCAACATGTCAGATAATTCTGATTTGCCATTATTCTCAGAGAGAGCTTCCTAGAAGAAGAGTTGCACATTATGATTAGCACTATATTGGCACAAACAAACACATTATCAGCTCCTTGTAAGAAATCAACACAACGTACCACGAACCTCAATCGGACAGCTAGAGCAACACTCAAATTGATATAACTTCTGAAGGTGGAAGACAAGAGATTGATGGTTAGTAAGTTTTATTTGTAGACTCTGGATTCTGATTCACATCAACCAATCAACTTTGATATTGTTCTAATCCACAACTCCCACAAGTTCATTTCGAGATTAAGGACAGTCGGTCATAATTTGAGTTCAGACTTCAGGATTGTAGATAACTTGGAGAAGTTCTGAATAGAGAAAAGACAGCTTTAATGTGTGACATTCTTACAGGCAGTAATTTATCCAAAAAATTAACCAGATAGCTTGCAAAGGGAGAACATAACTGAAACAATGATGGAAAATCTGAGAGAAACTCTGACAACAAATAAAATGGATGCTAAAAGAGAGGCAACATTTCTGCACCTAAATTCCGATAGCAAAGCTAATGCAGCAATGTGAAATCATAATGTCTCTGATATAAAAATCATTTGTGATAAAATTGTTCAGCCAAAAATCTTAGAGAAATCACCACATCTAGCACAGCACAGCAATATCTTGTTCATCACAAGACGAACATTATTACATCATCATAACATCTTAAAAGGTTTGAAAACGTTGATGTTGAAGGACCGAATCAATCCTTGCATTGCTTAGCTAGTTTGAACCATTCAGTGTGGAAGGCACCCGACATGTCAACCCTTTCATAGGTGTGAGCCCCAAAGTAGTCTCTCTGGGCTTGGACCAAGTTGGCAGGCACTCTCTCCCTCCTGTATGTATCAAAGTAAGCAAGACTCGAAGACATACCAGGAACACTGATTCCCGAATTGATAGCAAGACAGACTACCCTCCTCCACGCAGACTGACGCTCAATTATCTCTTTTGAAAACTCGGGGTCAATAAGGAGGTTTGCAAGTTCGGCGTTCCTGTCGTATGCCTTCTTAATGCGGTCTAAGAAGATGGCACGGATGATGCAGCCACCCTTCCAAATGCGGGCGAGCTCACCAAGTTGCAAGTCCCATCCTTTCTCGATGCTCTTTGCACGGATCAAGTTCATGCCCTGTGCATAACTGCAGATTTTGGAGGCGTAGAGGGCTTTCCTAACATCATCGATCAATTGCTTCTTGTCGACAACTTGGTCGCCTAGAATATCACTGATCCCACTTGCTCTGAAGATGTTTGCAGCTTTGGTTCTCTCATCCTTTAGACCACTTAGGAATCTTGAATCCAAAGAAGCTGCAATTGTTGGAGCTGCAACAGATAAGTCAGCAGCTTGCTGAACAGTCCATTTGCCGGTTCCCTTCATGCCAGTTTTATCTAAAACCTTGTCCACCAAATGTCCTTCACCCTTGTCATCCTTAATTCCAAAGATATCTGCTGTAATCTCAACCAAGAAGCTAAGAAGCTCTCCTTTGTTCCATTCTACGAAAACTTCTCTAAGTTCTTCGTTAGATAGCTTGCCGACTGATTTGAGGACATCGTAAGCCTCAGCAATTAGTTGCATGTCACCATATTCAATCCCATTGTGAACCATCTTGACAAAATTGCCGGATCCTCCTTTGCCGATGTAGGTGACACAAGGACCACTGTCTGGAACCTGAGCAGCAACCTTAAGAAGGATGTCTTCAATGTTTTTGAAGGCCTCAAATGATCCACCAGGCATCAAAGAAGGGCCATTGCGAGCACCCTCTTCACCACCTGAGACTCCCATTCCAAGATACAGCAGACCCTTCTCTTCCATGGCCTTTTCTCTTCTCTCAGTGTTCTCATACCACTCATTACCTCCATCAATTATACAATCTCCCTTTTCCAAATAAACAGAGAGAGTTTTGATGGTGGCATCAACTGGAGCTCCAGCCTTAACGAGCATGATGATGACACGAGGCTTTTGAATTGACTGAACAAAAGATTCAGGGTCATGGAAACCATACAAAGGAAGGTTTCCTTCTCTCTTTGCACGTTCAACAGTCTCATCAACTTTTGAAGTTGTACGGTTGTAGACGGAAATTGGGAATCCTTTTTCAGCAATGTTGAGGGCGAGGTTCTGACCCATAACAGCTAGGCCAGCAAGACCAATTCTTGTTTGAGGAGCCATTTCTTCTTCCTATAACAGAAGATTCGGTCATAACTCATAAGCAAGATCTTAAGTCAAAGTGCATACACTATATAGCTATATGCCTATGAACCAGATACATCAAACAAATCAACACAAGGCAACAGCTGAAGATTCCTTTAAGTGACCGTTGAAAATACATGCATGCATCATAAAGAAATCACACAAAAAGCACCAATGGGTTGGTTGTAATTCAATATTGTGATACAAATAAATACAAGGAGAGGAGTTAAGACTAGAATTGTTTACAAATATAAAGCTCAACAACAATGGGATGATTCACAAAGAAATTGTTAGGCAAAATGCTATGGCATATCTCATGATCTTTCTCCTCAACATGCCCAAGGCTAGAGGCAAAGATTGTGGGGGAAATCCGAAAAACGTGATGCAATATTCCAATGTCTTCCGAGAATAACCGGAAAAAATTCAGAATGAGAGATGTAACTTCCTATGTGAATTGGACATTGGAATAAAAGACTTCAAACAGTCTTAGTTACGCATACACGATGAGATTTAGGTGTTTTTTCCTCTACAGTTTAAGGCAAATTATGAGAAGAAAAAAAACAAATTCTGTGGACAGATGAAGCAAATCAGATCAGAATTCAGCAACTTGGGATTCTAATGATGTAAAATACAAAGCAAATGCTTGAACTCGAGAACCATAGATCCAAAATCTGATACAAGAATTCAGCAAATTCAAAACAGAAAATCTCAGCAGATCAATCAGATATGGATTCAAGCAATTGCGATCATATAATTATCTAAGACCAAAGCGAATCTGCAAACCAGATAAGAATTCCCCAACTAACAACCCAATCAAGATGACAACTTTAAGTTCAAACCCGAGCAAATTCAACAAGAATCCTGCACCCAGATAAGCAATTACAGCTACAAAACACATGTAAACAAAAATCCAGCCAAGTACAGTACAAATCTAGCAAATCCCTGCAATAAACTTCAATCTGTAAAAGAGATTACCTCGGAAAACGACCCCGACCCAGAAAAATTGCTGATGTGGGTGTTGCAGAGGATTGATCGGAGTAAAGGACAATGAATTGCTTGGCCCCCTTTTTCTCTGGATATCTATCTATCAAGGAAGGGGAGGTTGAGAGTTCCCTTGGGTAGTAATGGGGATTATATTGACGTGTAGACTCGCTGAGTCTGACCGCGTGCAACGTTGAATTGAAACGCAGCCCACCAACCCCCACAATCACACATGGGAATGAGATGAGATGCACTTGTTAACTTTCCCCCTACCACCTAAAAAGTCAGTAATGGTCGATTCATGCCCAAAAATTCAGCTAATTTGATATGTTACCCTTTTCGTTTTCGCATTTCTTTCCGCTTATGTGTTCATATTTATGTACAGGTCAATTGCAATTTTCAACCTATTAGGGTGGCGTTTCTTTGTTTCCTCGGGTCAAATGGGTTAAGTGTTGTCCATTAATTTGGATACACACAAAAAAAAAGTCATACTTATTTTAAGCCGACACTAATTCAAATAACTTAATATTTAGATGGTTTCGTTTTTCACAGACGTCCTCAACATTATAGTTTTAGTTTTGCTTAGTTTCATTTATTTTAAAGTGTCTGCTACGCGTTGATTGCCCCTTTTTTTCCTTTATTTTTGGTTTATATTGTATAATCGACTGTTCACCCGTCTGCCGATTTGTCAGCTTCTTGAGTTTCAAGTATGTCTGAGATCGAATTATTACTCAATCAAAAAAATTAATATTTAGATGAGTGTTAAAAAATATCATCACTTTTCAACGGTAAGAAAAATAAATCAATTTTTTGGGAGGTGGTAACAAAATATCCCTATTATTTTTTCTGATCATAAATCCAGAAAAAAACGATGATATATATAATTGACGAAATTAAGATTTTGGTAAATTTTGGATGCTATTGACTTGTTTTAATGAAAACTAGTTTTATAATAGTTGATAAATACTCCATCCGTTCGGCAAAACATGTCATTTTAGCCTCTATCACAAGTTTTAAGACAATTAACAAATGTACTAATTTACTCTCAATTATTACCATCCTTTTTTACTTTATCGAAAACCACAACTAACAAACCATCAATCATGTCAATGACATTTTTGTAAAGTGAAGTGCAAAATACCTACAATGACAAGTTTTTTTGAACAAAAATAACACCCTAAAATGACATGTTTTGCCGAACGGAGGGAGTAAGAAGGAAAATGGAATAACATAATTTTAGTTATGCAAATTTTATTGGGAATAAAACCTCATGATAGAATGGAACATAAAAAACAAAATATTGTGTTTTTCAAATATTAAATGATTAATGTATTGTATAAACTACTAAAATGTGAGTAATACTTTCTTCTATTCAACCTACACTCTAAATCATAGGCTATAAATAATTTTAACAACCATTTATACTATTTACTATAATTTAGAGTTTTATAAGTATATTTATACATATCGTATTTGACGATGCCCCAATAAATAACCCCTAAAAATTACCATTTTTACATTAATTTATGCGAAAACTATATACACCGCAAATCTCCACGTTAATTAAGACATGGAAGCACGTCAAAAGAAACGTGCATCTTGGATGGTAACACAAAACAGATATGTGCAGGCACGTCTTGGTTACCGTGTCTGCACGTAAAAATGGACGTGCTTATGCGCACGTAAAAAACGACGTGCAAAGCTGCACGTCCAAAACGACGTGCAATAGCGCACGTAAAAAACGACGTGCAAACACGTCTTTATTAAAACCAAAAAACGTGCCCCGTCTCCCCCATTCTCCTACGAGCCCAGGACGCCCAGATCCGAGATCGATTTCGAGAGCGACATTCCGAGAGAGAGAGAGAGAGATGGAGAGAGAGATGGAGAGAGAGACAGAGATGGAGACGGTGGTGGTGCCGACGGCAGAGCTTCAGGCGCTGGTGGGCAGTGATTCCCTGGTGGGAGACGGAGGTGGGGGTATGGTGGTGGAGGGTGGAGGTGGTGGTGCGGCTGTGGGTGTGGCTGTGGAGATGGTGGTGGAGTCTGGGGCTGGTGGTGGTGCGGCGGTGGAGGAGGTGGTGGCTCCGGCGGTGGTGGTGTCGACAGCAGAGGAGGTGGTGGAGGAGGAGCACGAGGCGGAAGGTGACGACGCGGGCCCTATTACCGCCGCAGAAGCGGCGTGCTATGGAGGTTTCGCCCGTCTCGACCCCACCGGTATGTTATTTGAGTTATTTAAATATTTTATTTTATGTTTATAGTTTTTATAATATAGTTTTTATGTTATTTTATTTTTATAGTTTTACAATATAGTTTTTATTTTATGATATAGTTTTTGTAATATAGTTTACATGTTTATAGTTTTAGAATATAGTTTTATAATATAGTTTTTATAATATAGTTTTTATAACTTAAAATATTTATAATATGCTTTCATGTCGCACGAGAACGAAGACACATACGCTTGGGTGTTGCGTCAACTTCAGATCTTGCTTGGGACTATTCAGCCTCAAGCTATTATGACTGATTGGGAGCTAGGTCTGTTGGCAGCGCTAAATGTTGTCTTCCCCAACGTGCAGCATCTCATGTCACGAGAAAATGCAAGGAAGCTGCACTAAAAATCACAATGAATTTAAGCCACGCTGGCATTTTCAAGGGCAACTGTTGGGGGTTGTTCCAATCGAAGACGGAGGAATCATTCCAACGATGTCGTCGGGCGCTACACGAGAGATGGCACCCAATCCCAGGTGTGATGGTGTATTTAGAGGCGGTTTGGCTTCTATACAGAAGGAACCTCGTCTGATACTACATGGATAATGTTCTACATTTCGGCACGCGTACAACAAACAGGTACACCGTCCTTCCTATCTCCCGTTACAATATGATATGTCATCAAACATTTAGTGGTATGAATTTCAATGTTTACGTGAAACTGTATACAGAGTGGAGGGTCAATACAAGGTTCTAAAGGAGGCACTTCACTCATCGACTGGGGACTTCTGCGTTGTGGTAGATGCAATCCATAGAGTCAATGAATGCCAATTGCATGAGCTACAAATTGCTTTAGAGATCGACCGCTTCAAACGGCCAACGAGGTCGCATAAAGTCAACCTTTTTGACGAGTTAACGATTTTAATCTCCAAAAAGTGCTTCGACTATCTGTACAAGTTGTGGGAGGAGGTCGTAAACCAAAACATTCCTCCGGAATGCATGGACTGACATTGGAGGGTTTTTCACGGGATTCCTTGTGTCCATGACATTCAAGCGTACGTCAGTTCCGGGACTCCGATACCCGCTGAGGACATCCACCCATTCTGGATGGATTTGTCATGGACTGACATCGACGACACTCCACTCCCGTATGAACTGTCATCTTCATACACGACTTCTAACAACGTATGTGACGATGACCTCCACCCACCCTCATCTTCAAGGGTCGGATCGAAAGGGAGGCCTCAAGGGTTGAGGAATGCCTGCAGAACCAACCCGTTGCTTTACGAGTAGTTCAAGGCAAATTTTGTGAGAGAAGAAGCACGTGCTGCTCGACACCATCCACAAGCTACCACAGCTCGATGTGGACGTGATGATGTGTTCAGAGGGTTTAACTCGGGTCAAAACAACGTTGATCCCTTCATGCTCGGACATATTCAGGGTGTCAGGGACACTATTGGAGATTGTCATTGTGGCTACCGTGCTTTGGCGTCATTGACATCACCGATCGATGAGTCTGCTTTCCCGAAACTGAAAGCTTTATTATGCAATCACTTGGATGATCACGCCGATCTCTACGCCGGTGGTTATATGGGAGGGTACACATTCCAGCAGTTCGTCGACAACCAGAGATGGGCGGGACCTGTGCATGGTGATAAGAGACGTTGGATAGAGCTACCCATCATGGGTTTAGTATTTGCAACGGTATATCAGATTCATCTCGTCTTCCTAGCTTGGCATCATCTGTTCACATGTCTCCCTATGTCCTCACCGATACCTGGTAACAACCCTCAATCAGCAACCCTTGGTTTAGCCTACATCGGAAACCAAGACCATTTTACCGCGGTATAACTTCAAACGTCTTATATTTCCTATTATTACTTTTCATCTATATTTTAATACTCTAACTCTAATTTTCCGTTCTCATAGGTCTGGTTGCGTCCTAACGCTCCTATTCCGCCGCCTGCACCAGAATGGGTTGAACATCATCAAACGAGCATCGAAGGATGGGATGCTCCTTTTCAAGCTCAGTTTGACAAATTCCGAGCCTTACGTGTCGATGCCGGTTGCCCTTTACACTTTGTCTAGAGTTTATTCCACAAGTCTATTATAATTATCGATGTAAACCTTTTTTTTTCGTGTCTTGTAATATTATTCATATATTATTCGAATGAAAACCTTTCCTAAAATTATTGAATTTTATTCTATTAACATCTCCCTAAACCCTAAACATCTCCCTAAACCCTAAACCCAACCCTAAATAATCGGACAAGTTGCACGTCGTTGACTACGTGCACATTTGCACGTCGTTGACTACGTGCAGACTTGCACGTCATTAGTCACGTGCAGACTTGCACGTTAAAAGCAACGTGCAGGCCGACGTGCACTAAGATGCCACCCACCACATTTACATGTTAATAACGACGTGCTTGCACGTTAATAACGACGTGCAACTCGTTAACTATCATTTGCAGTGTATCTAACAACAACCTTAATTTATAGGCCATCCAAGCACAAAACTATATTTAATCCCAAGCCAACGAAGTTACATAATCGCGATCCCTATTAAGGATCACAAAGACTATTCTTCCCCTGACTAAACAAACTTTCTACTTTCATCGCGATCTTATAACCAATGATCACTCAAAGATTGTTATTTGAAAACTCCCATTTGATTCATTTAACACATCACCCTTTCTAATCAAGACACATTCACCTGCTTTGCCAGCACAACCAACACACTGGCAAGGTAGCACCTCACTAGCATCTCCTCAAAGGATGTCAAAACACGCTAATTTGAGGGCATGGGTTACACGCATCATCAACTACCTATGAGGTCGTCACTAGCTGCTCAATTGAGAATCCTATAAATACCCCCCATCCTCCCACAGAAAAATGGATCCGGTTTTGAAGAAGCAAATAGAGCTCTGCAAATCCTCTTTGAATTAAAACCCTCTGAGTTGAGTTGTTAAGTTCTTTGATTGGAGAAGAAACATTTTTAGAATAAAATCATCACCTTTAAGTTATCTCAAAGACGACAATTGAACAGTGCCTTTAGATCACGATCACAGCCATCGTGAAGCATATCTATCCAGCTGATTAATTTGCGCTGAGTTTAAACATAAACGAGTATCTCTTGTATTACAGGTAAATATGAGATATATGTCATCATCATGAGGTAATTAATGAGGGCGATTTTCTAGAAACGCTTCATTGGTGCCGTCTATAGGAACCTTTCACGATGAGAGGTTCCTCGTAGCAATACGCACTTTATGATTCACCTCGCGTTTAAATCCCCTTTCTTGATATCGCGTGTCTATTGTTATGAATAATTTTTATTATTTCAGCATTCTTTGCATTACAGTTGCAAAGACATGAATTTCCCTTTGTTTGGAGAAGAGTTTGGAAACCAAAAACACGACAAAGGATTGAACAATGGTTAAAATCTCAATGATCCTCCCAAGGAAGAAACTCTCCCCCACCAAGGCGAGCAAATTCCTTCACAACCATTATGAAACATTGCACCAATACCCCCACATAAACAGTATGGAATGTGGGGAGGGTATCCCCCTTATCAATACTACGCAAATGCCTACCCACAATACCCCTTTTATGGACAAACCGCGAACATGATGCCTCCAAATGTTGACCCCTACCATCATTATCAGCCGCAATATCAGGCACAAACAGCATACCACCCAATCCCTAATCAGGTTGTCAACCAACAAGACGATCCCAAGTTGAATCATGGAAACATAGGCATCATCAAACGACATCGTGATAACAATGCCATGGATGTCTCTTCGTGATCCAACTCTTCTGGTGGACCGGCAATAGTTAGCATGGAAAAAGCAACCTTTCCTTCCATCTTTTATAAAAAGATATGTTACATTCGAATCCCAAAAAGATGGAGAGATGTTTCCATCGCGAAGTGTATTGGAAAATCTGATCCAAACGATCACATGGACCAGTTCACCACGTCGCTGGGGATGAATGAGAATAAAGATTCAATGTTTTATCGATCGTTTCCATCCATCTTGAGTGGAGTAGCTCTAACATGGTTCACTAACCTCCCTCCTTCATCGCTAAACAAATTCGCCCAACTATCTGATGTTTTTGTAGCCCATTTTGGTAGTGCCTGCACACGGAAGCTTACTATGCTAGACCTAAACCCCATTAGGCATGAACCTTCCAAATTGTTAGGAAGCCTTTTCAGTCGATTCATGACCATGGTTGTTCTAATTCCCAATTTCAACGAGGAATCTGCTATTATCATTTTGATGGGAAATATAGTTGAAGGGGATATCAAAACTTATTTATTTAGAAAGAAGCCATTAATCTATGGCAGATTGCATTCTCTTGTATCCTTGTAAATCCATGCTTTGGAAGCTGCTAGTTCAAGTTCACGTATGAATGAAGTGAAGCCTTCCTTCCTCAATAAAATGGCTAATAAGGTTCGTGGCAAAGGAGGTCAAGATGCTCCTCCGCGTAACAATCCACGTTAGTAACCTCCTATCAACCCTCAACGAGCAGCTCACAATGAGACATAATATAACCAATATCCAAGCCCTCCTTTAATCCTAGCTCCCATCAATGTAATGATGGCCCATCCTCAAATGGTGCAGCCACCTGTCTATGGAGTACCATCGGCTCCCTTGTTACAATATGGATGACCTCCCCAAATTTGTGGACCTCCTGTTCGCAGGAGGGCGGGGAGTGTGGTAAAGTAGGAGAATAAAATAAAGCACAACTAGACTATCTCCCTGTCCCAAACAAATAATACAAGAATCCCCTCCCTTGTAGTAGTAGGGTAATTCAGGATCGAATCCACGAGGAGGTATGTCAGTGCTTCCTTTGTTGTACTCACGATCAAGGCTTTCGACCTCAGCAGACACTCGATATCGAGTATACAGGTCGATATCGACCTCAGTTCTGGTCGATTTCCTAGCGCAGTTCCTACAGAAGACAAAACAGCAAGTCGACGTCGAGCAGAGACCTCGATATCGATGTTAGACCTCGATAACGACCCTTATGGTCGATTTCGATGCTTGTCACAGAAACTGTTTTTGTAACCAATTTGTCGGAAAAGGATCCGAAGAAAATAGAATGGAGAAGGAAGATGAACAGAAATAAAACTAAGACTTTTATGAAGAATTCAATTAATTAAAAGGCTTCCAAAGTCGGGGTTTTATGCCACAACGATAACAATGCAAGTTTCATGCTAAAGATATGAACTTTAATGTCTTTCCGTCAAATAGCTTTCGTTATCAACACTTAGGTGATTAGAGGCTCTCGCATAATTCCTAAGAGTTACTATCCAATTCATGAGCAATTCAAGTTCGCAATATGAGTGGCTTTCGCTTCAATAATGCAAATAATGAATCTCCCTAACTTTCGCAAAGGATCATGCATGGGGTAGAAGACGGAATCGCATAAAAGGCATACCTTTGATGCACTTACCTCACATTGCTATCGTCGGGCTCACCCCGACCCTAGAAGTGGGTTGACTACTCGCTCCTCATCATGCACATCATTATCATTGTTATTGAAAGAAAGCTACTTGAATTAAAACTCCGAAAGAAAGTACAACCGAACAAGCCACTCCACTCTCTCTTTACAACTCCACTCGGCCTCTCTCTCTCTCTACTCTCTATTGCAACTGAAATTCTCTGCGGAAATTGGATCTGAAATTGAATATCTAAACTCAACCCTATTGGCCTCTATTTATAGATGTCGATAAGGACTCGAAAACTTATCTTTATTCTCTAAGATAAATTAAAACAAAGTAAAAGCTAAAACTCAATGGTGAAATCAGCCTCCTCATGATAGATCTGGTGTTGATGATAGGAAATCTCGACCTTTGGATAGATATTGCAAGCATTGGATATAATTCTATCAAAATCGGAGTCGAATTCCTCTACTGGCATGGTCGATATCGACCCTTGGACCTCGATATCGACCCCTCCAAAATCTTATCTCGAGCTTCTCCTTCTCCTATTCGAACTGGCACTCGACTTCTATCAACTTGGTCGATCTGGCAGCCTCGATATCGACCCCCAGACGTCGATATCGACATCTTTTGTGTCGATATGCTCTGTTTCCTTTTCTACTCGATTCCTATGTCTCTGATGTACTCGATGTCGAGGTCTTCAGTCGATTTCGACCTCTTCAGAAGACTTCGAGTTCTTTTTCCGCTCTTCCGAATTCATCCATTTTCATCCTATTTTCTGCGAAATTAAATGGAAACTTGTGCAAACCCATATATTTGACATTTTAAGCATAAACTACACTATTCCCATGTTTTCCTATTAATATGCATGCAAAAGACAATAAAATGGATTCATATGTGCATAGAAAATATGACAATTTGCGCGCACATCAAACACCCCATACTTAAGCTTGCTTGTCCCCAAGCAATACTTTTAATGGTCATTCAGGGGAAAAAAGTAAACCCTCAACATCATAGATTCATTTTTCATATGTCCCTACAATCAATTGCCATCCTCGAGAAGGTACTTATGTCAACCAAGTCCATGCCTGTGCATAAAAGCAATTTTATACTCATAAGGGAGGTAATATGCAAAAAAACAATTTTAGCAACATAGCATTAATAATCAAGAGGACTTTTTTTTGAAGCTTTGTGAGAAGTGGATTGGTAAAAGGCTAAAGGTGGGCTAATATTTGGCCATGTGGTGTTAAATCCGGGGAAACATACTTTCTTTCCAAAATATTCCACATTCCTTCTTCATAATGTCTCACCTTTCACTCATCGTTTAATGCTTTTTTCAATATAATGCTTTTACCTCTCTAACCTTAGCACTGCCTTCTCGCGAGTCGCAAACATGGGTGTCATGAATGGCCCCGGATACTTAGTACTTCGGACTCCTCACCTTTGTGTCCCATCTCGCCAAACTATTATCTCAGCGAGCAGGGTCGACCCACCTTTATCTCCTGAGGTGACCGGATTTTTTCTCGCTCATTTAATTTTCCATATTGTATCATTGTATCATTCCTGCCAACAACTTCATAAATGCACAACTCCATATAACTCCAAAGATGACATCCATTCAAAAAAAACTTTGTCCCCGGATAGGGTATAAGGTAAAAAATGGGCAATATGTGTATATGTGGAGCAATAATGATCATGATAAGTCTCATATATGGCTTTGTGAATATGCATAGGTAAGGCTAGGATATGAACTTTGCTTGTATGGAATTTTTATAATAAGTCCTCCATCATCTTATCATGCACATGTCAAAAGCAACTTCAAATTTTCATCTCCTTTATGGTTTTCTCTAAAAAATTGCACTTCATTGTGACTTCCCTTAACTAGGCAATCTCATGTTATATCTCTAATGAATCTAATTTTGCATCATAGAGCTCTTTTTTATACTTCCATGACTCTTTTTTTTCCAACATTTTTGATGGGGGTCATTTTTCTCATATTTTTTTAAAATTTTTTTATGCATTTAAAATAAATATGCAACCCTAATCTAAGTATAAATATGCAAGTAAGCCTTTGCCCCACCCCATACTTAAAATTTACAGTGTCCTCACTGTATTAGAACTAGGGTTAAGAAGAAAACTTACTAAACCGTCACAAATTTCAGGAGTCGAAGAAGACAACAGGGAAGGTCGATATCGACCCTTTACATCAATATCGATGTCTCTCTTGATTTCTGCTCAGGCTTCAGGGTGATTCGGCCTCGATCACAAACCCTATCCATGTCGACCTTAAGGTCGATTTTGATGTCTGACATCGATTTCGATGCCTTTCTGTGTGCCTTTCTCTTTCCTGCAATTTGAAAACTAAACACAAAATATGCAAAACAATAAAGTGTCTAAAACCCAAAACAAAAGCTGTCTAAAACCAAAACTAAGTCTTTGTTACAAGCTCTAGATTTTTATGTCGCTAGTCTGACTTCTTCCTTTTTGCTTCTCAAGGTGGCATCTGCAGAGCCCATGTGGCTTGGGTCTCAAATATCACTCCTTTCTTGTCCCGCAGCTGCATTCCGCCGGGATTGATATGATTCACCGTGAATGGACCTAAGTTCTTATCCTTGAATCTTGTAGGGAACCAATGGTCCTTAGACTTGGCAACATAGACCTTGTCTCCTATCTCATATTGGCTTGAATCATCATCGGATACCCTACATAAGCGCACATGCCAAGGCACACCTCTTCCAAATAATGATAAGTCCTTAATTGTAATTGAACAGGAGGAATCCGTACCTTGACTTACCTTCTTCTCTGTCTGTGGCTCAGGTCGATGTCGATGTTCGGAGGTCGATATCGACCCCTGTTGTACACCTGGAGGATCAGTCGATTTGGGGAGTTTTGACTCAATAATGATCAGGTCGATTTCGACCCTCAGAGGTCGATATCGAGGTCTCCTTGCCTCCCTTCTCAGCGCTGATGGTGGTCGATTTCGATAGGGTGTTGTCGATATCGACCCTTGACCCCAATTTCGATGCTTCCTCTTTTCCTCCGTCGACCCCATACTTATGACCTGTCACAGAATCTTGAACATTAGTGGTCGATATCGACTTACCTGGGTCGATTTCGATGTTCTGTTGAGCCCCTTCGATCAAGATTGCTTCAACTTCCTCTACTTGGGCTTCATTGATGGCTTTTATCTCCATTGGCCCTTGACTTTGCACCGTCTTGTTGAAGGAATACTCTATTACTTCATCACTAATTGTGAGTGAGAGCAATCCTTTCTTCACGCTAATGTTGGCATCGACGGTTGCTAGGAATGACCTACCTAAAATAATTGGACAAGCAGGGTCCTCCGCTATGTCAACAACTAGGAAATCAGCAGGGACAAAGAATTTACCTACTTGTACTGGCACATCCGTCACTATCCCAGTTGGAATCACTACCGTATTGTTAGCCATGTACAATCTTGCATCCACGGGCTCCAGAGGACCTATCTTTACCTTGTTCCAAATGGTTAGTGGCATCATGCTAACGCTAGCGCCCAAGTCAACTAAAGCATTAAATTTGAATTGACCTAGACCTATAGCGATAGAAAACTTACCTGGGTCCGCCCGCTTTTGTGGTAGCTCCAACCTGTTGCATTCCTCTGCGATCTCAGAGAGCGATCGCTTCTTACCCAAGATGTCCTTAAGGAACCTTACATAAGATGGCATCTCGTGAAGTGCCTCTGTGAATGGTATAAAGACATTAAGCCCTTGGAGCATCTTCACGAACCGTTGGAACTTCTTTTTCGCTTGGTCCTTAGTCACCTTTCTAGTTGGGAATGGCAACACCTTCTTCCTTCCCGCGGCTGCAGTGAGGTCGATATCGACATCAGTAGGGTCGATATCGACTGGAGGAGTCGATTTCTGTGGTGACGCAGAATTAGGGTCGATATCGACAGGAGGGTCGACATCGACGTCACCTTGGTCGATATCGACAGGGGGTCGATATCGACGTCTGTTCTGGCTCCTTCTCCTCTGCTTTTTGCTCGGGTGTTTGTAATTGACGCCCACTCCTTAGGTTTACTGCCGCAATATGACCTGTGGTTTTGCCCTTTTGGTTGGGCACAGTGGATCCAGAGAGTGATCCGGACGCCTTGGGCATTGCTTCCGCCAATTGACTCATTTGAGTCTCCATGTTGCGCTTCCAAACGTCGATCTCCCCAAGTCTAGAATTGATGCCCTGCAGCTGAGTATGGACGGAGTTATTGGCTTGTTTGAACTCAGCGTGGTTCCTCCGCATCTTATCAAGGATGATTTGCAGGTCATCTTTCTTAGTCTCCCGCTCAGGGTGCCCTGGTGCCCTATATGTTGGGGGATCCCTTTGATAGAACCTTTGATCACCCCAATTTTGTTGATTGCCCCCTCCATAGGGGCCTCTCGTCCATTTGACCTCCTCATGTTGTTCCGCTATTGATACTTGCTCAGTATGTGGACATGCACTGGTGTTATGCCTTATTGAACCACACTCCTGATAAGGTTGATTGTTGCTCAGGAACCTTACTTGCTTTTGAAGGCGGCGTGTTTGATCATTATGGAATTGTTGCCGTGCTTCAGGATCTATCTCCCTTGGAGGCTCATATAGTGGCATAGATGGGGCAGGCCTTGTATCATAGGCCGCAGCAGCCCCATAGGTGTTGTCAAAGTTCACAAGCCTCTCAATGGTATCCCATGCCTCCGTTGGTGTAAGCTCAATGTACCGATAGGAGGTATATGAATTGATCCTCTCCTTATTGGCGCATCAAGGGCATTATAAAAGATCTCTTGGATGACATATGGAAGTTGCCCATGCGTCGGGCATGATCTCAGCAAGTCCTTAAAGCGCTCCCACGCCTGTGCTAGGGTTTCACCTGGCTTTTGTTTGAAAGCCGTGATCCTTTGTCATAGCATCGCCGTTTTAGAAGGTGGGAAGAATTTGTTCAAGAATGCATCTTTCACCTCCGCCCATGTCCTTAGCGATCGTGGAGCCAAACTTTCAAGCCATTGTAATGCCTTTCCTGCCAAAGACCATCGAAAAGATTTTAGTCGCACATACTCTAAGTTTACTCCATCAGCAACTGTTTCACATAAGTCCATAAAAGTAGAGATGTGTTGCAGGGGGCATTCATTATGTCTTCCTTCAAAAGTATTTCTTTTAATCTCAGATAGGAAGTTAATTTTCAATTCATAATCAGAGTGAGGAATTATAATGGCAGATTCAGGAACATGAAGCGGCGGATGCATGTATTGCATCGTCGTCTGTGGATACTGATTTAGCCGCTCTTGGGCTTGTCTGCGCGCATCCTCCTCCCTATCAGCACGGGCTCGCTCAGTAGCAGCAGCGGCCCTTTCAGCAGCGATTGTAGCATTGTGGTCCTCGATCTCCTTTCTCAACCGCTCTATGATCTCAGCCTGCATCTCGTTGTCAGCCATGATGCGAATTGCTTTGTTGCGAAGATGGTAGAAACGTTCAGGCTCATCAATTGGTTCCAGGATAGGTCCGCAATCAGAACGTCGCATAAACCTGTAGAATAAGCTTAGAAAAAGATCGTGATTAACTTAGGTGGCGATTGATTGCCTCCCCGGCAACGACGCCAATTTGTTCGCAGGAGGGCGGGGAGTGTAGTAAAGTAGGAGAATAAAATAAAGCACAACTAGACTATCTCCCTGTTCCAAACAAATAATACAAGTATCCCCTCCCTTGTAGTAGTAGGGTAATTCAGGATCGAATCCACGAGGAGGTATGTCAGCGCTTCCTTTGTTGTACTCACGATCAAGGCTTTCGACCTCAGCAGACACTCGATATCGAGTATACAGGTCGATATCGACCTCAGTTCTGGTCGATTTCCTAGCGGAGTTCCTGCAGAAGACAAAACAGCAAGTGGACGTCGAGCAGAGACCTCGATATCGATGTTAGACCTCGATATCGACCTTTATGGTCGATTTCGATGCTTTTCACAGAAATTGTTTTTGTAACCAATTTGTCGGAAAAGGATCCGAAGAAAATAGAATGGAGAAGGAAGATGAACAGAAATAAAACTAAGACTTTTATGAAGAATTCAATTAATTAAAAGGCTTCCAAAGTCGGGGTTTTATGCCACAACGATAACAATGCAAGTTTCATGCTAAAGATATGAACTTTAATGTCTTTCCGTCAAATAACTTTCGATATCAACACTTAGGTGATTAGAGGCTCTCGCATAATTCCTAAGAGTTACTATCCAATTCATGAGCAATTCAAGTTCGCAATATGAGTGGCTTTCGCTTCAATAATGCAAATAATGAATCTCCCTAACTTTCGCGAAGGATCATGCATGGGGTAGAAGACGGAATCGCATAAAAGTCATACCTTTGATGCACTTACCTCACATTGCTATCGTCGGGCTCACCCCGACCCTAGAAGTGGGTTGACTACTCGCTCCTCATCATGCACATCATTATCATTGTTATTGAAAGAAAGCTACTTGAATTAAAACTCCGAAAGAAAGTACAACCGAACAAGCCACTCCACTCTCGCTTTACAACTCCACTCAGCCTCTCTCTGTCTCTCTACTCTCTATTGCAACTGAAATTCTCTGCGAAAATTGGATCTAAAATTGAATATCTAAACTCAACCCTATTGGCCTCTATTTATAGATGTCGATAAGGACTCGAAACCTTATCTTTATTCTCTAAGATAAATTAAAACAAAGTAAAAGCTAAAACTCAATGGTGAAATCAGCCTCCTCATGATAGATCTGGTGTTGATGATAGGAAATCTCGACCTTTGGATAGATATTGCAAGTATTGGATATAATTCTATCAAAATCGGAGTCGAATTCCTTTGCTGGCATGGTCGATATCGACCCTTGGACCTCGATATCGACCCCTCCAAAATCTTATCTCGAGCTTCTCCTTCTCCTACTCAAACTGGCACTCGACTTCTATCAACTTGGTCAATCTGGCAGCCTCGATATCGACCCCCAGACGTCGATATCGACCTCTTTTGTGTCGATATGCTCTGTTTCCTTTTTTGCTCGATTCCTATGTCTCTGATGTACTCGATGTCGAGGTCTTCAGTCGATTTCGACCTCTTCAGAAGACTTCGAGTTCTTTTTCCGCTCTTCTGAATTCATCCATTTTTATCCTGTTTTCTGCGAAATCACATGGAAACTCATGCAAACCCATATATTTGACATTTTAAGCATAAACTACACTATTCCCATGTTTTCCTATTAATATGCATGCAAAAGACAATAAAATGGATTCATATGTGCATAGAAAATATGGCAATTTGCGCGCACATCACCTCCTTTGGTTCGCATTCCACAAATTGATCCATCGCCTCCTTACAATCCACCTTATGCCCTAAGGGGAAGAGCAGGATATTGAGGAAAACGCAGTGGATGAAACGGAAACAGAGGGGGTGGGAACCATCCCTCTCCAAGGGAATCACGAGGAGCTCAAGAAACCAGATCACCAACGAACATGAACTCACATTCAAATAAAGATGGCAAAAACCCTCCCTCGCCCAATGGTTGTATCAATACCATCACGGGAGGCCCATCTTCATCGGGAATAATTAATCACAAAAGGAAGAGTTACGAAAGGGAAGGTCGGCAACTTCCCTCCGAATCCAGCGTCAAGCAGGCCTCGACTAAGCATGCATTATTAAATTTCTCCTCCTCAGATGCTTGCGATCTCTTAATGCCACATTCAAATCCTCTAGTTATCCACATTTAGATCGGCATAAAGATGGTTAAGTGCATTCTATTTGATTCTATCTCCTCAGTAGACATTCTCTATTGGAACGCGTTAGAGCAATTGGGATAGCAAGGAGCGCTCTTCGTTGTTATTCAGAGAGACTTATCACTTTCTCAAGAGACGAAGTCAAAGTTGCTGGAACCATCGAACTCGCTCAAACCCTGAGAAAAATTTCAAATCAATGAACCAACATGATAGAGCTTACTGTTGTTCGATTCTCGTCCACCTACAATGCTATTATGGGTCGCATGAGTTTATTTATTCCGTCTATCATGTTGGCATCAAATTCCCCTGCACGGACGGAAATGTAGGAGAAGTCTGCGGAGAACAGTCAAAAAATAGAATTTGTTACTTAGCTTCAGTTAAAAACAACAGCAGCGGGGTTCTCACCATCCAAAGCCAACATCAGGGATCTTCAAAATTCGAGGTCGCGGAAAGTAATGATCAAGAAGGTAGCTCGATTAATCTTGAAGCAGATCTGGAAGTTCGCCCTGAAAAAGCTACTGATAGGATCACGGATGAGAAAATTTCCTTTTTTTTTTCATTTCCAAATACCACAGAAGCTTTGTATCACGGTTTTAGCTTGGACAAACCAATTTTGGATCATGTCAAGAGCCTTCTTGGAAAATCGTGTGATATATTTTCTTGGTCTCCTCAAAGGGCCTACCCCGAGAGATCTCAAAATATTCCTTAGGAATTGATCATGACGCAAAACCAGTATGCCAAAAAAAAAAAGAAAAAAATGGCATTAAAAAAAGCTGAAGCGGCTAAAGCGGAGATTAATAAACTTCTAAAAGTCGGGTTTATTTGCGAGATCAATGACTCGACATGGCTTGCAAATGTTATCCTTGTCAGGAAAAGAAACGGGAAGTGGAGAATATGTGTTGACTTTAAAGACTTGAACAAGGCCTGTCCAAACGACAGCTATCCTCTCCCCTCTATTGATGAATTGGTTGACACCATTGCTGGTAACGCGACGCTAAGTTTACTTGATGCATATTTTGGCTATAACTAGATCAAAATGAACCTGAGAGACGGGAAGAGCTCGACTTTCATCACTGACCATGGCATTGTTTGTTACAAAAACATGCCCTCCGGTTTGAAAAATGCAAGTGCTACTTTTCAGAGAATGATTAAAAAGGTTTTTCAATCCCGGATAGGGAGAAACATCGCGATATACGTCGACAACATCGGTGTCAAAAGTAAGAAGAAGGAAGACCAACCCGCTAACCTTCAAGAAACCATAGACGCCCTCAGATTAAATCGCATTTGTTTGAACCCAAAAATATGTATTTAGCGTCGATTCAGGAAAGTTTTTAGGCTTCATGATCAGCCAAAAAGGGATTGGTGTCAACCCCATGAAAGTACAAACTATTCTTGATATGGGACCACCAAGAACACACAAAGATATCCAGCGAATCAATGGCTTTGTAAACAATTAAGTCGGTTCTGTTCGCGATTAGCAAATCATTCATTGCCTTTCTTCACCCAACTGAAAAAGAAAGGACCAATCGAATGGAACTCCATGATACACAAAGCCTTCACAAGCCTCAAGGAATACCTAGCCGCTCTCCCTACTTTGCACTACCCTCGAGAACACGAAATCCTTCAACTCTACCTTACGGTTGGCTCGACCACTATCAGTGTGTTACTCACAAGTGAGTCCAAGTTCCCTATCTATTTTGTTAGTAGGGTCTTGCAACCAATCGAGTCAAGATACACACCCATAAAGAAAATGGCCTTGTTTGTTATTTTTGCAGATAGACAGCTGAGACCCTACTTTCAGGCCCATACAGTCGAGGTACTTTTTGATCTACCATTACATCAAATCTTCCAATCGCCATCACTCTCTGGGAAAATGGTCAAGTGGGTTGTTGAGTTATCAGAATTTGATATCCATTTTAAACCCCGAAGGGCTCGATTAGCCCAAACTTTGGTTGACGTTGTAGTAGAAGCTACCTGGAATCCCATGATTGAGAATTTGGTGATCAATGTTGATGGATTTGTATCAGAGGTTGGTTGTGGAGTCGGAGTCACAATTTCAAACCCGGCTGGAGAAATCTCGGATATATCTTTCTAGCTACTATTTAAAGCCACTAATAATGAAGCCGAGTACGAGGCTTTGATCATGGTGATAGAAGTGGCACTGATAAATGGTGGCCGCCAAGTACAAACACTCACAGATTCAGAAGTGGTTGCTCAGCAGATCAGAGGAACATACGAGGTTAAAACTGGACTGCTGCCAAAATATATTTCTTGCGTACAAACACTAACAACAACATTAAGCAATTTTTCTATTTCTACTATTCCTGGAGAACAAAATGCACGAGCTGAAATCCTAGCGTGAATGGGAGCCAGTTTACCCTTTGATCTAAGTGATCACATTGTAATCGAGCGAAAGCATGCACGTGGATCCACAAGGGGGTGTTTCAGATATCTTCTTACGATTGGCAAGAATCTTATTTGAACTACATCGTCAATGGAGAAAATGGAGAACCACGTACAGGGAATTAGATCAACAAGTTAGAAAATGAGCATCTCGTTTCCGCGTCAAGAACGACTGTTTATACAAAAGAGGTTTTCACCTTCTTGATCTTTTGTGTGTTTCTCATGATGAAGGCAACAATATTATTCACGAACTTCATGCTGATGTTTGTGGAAATCATCAAGGCTGGAGAGTTATGGTAGCAAGAATATCGCAATTAGGTTATTATTGGCCCGTCATGAGGCTAGATATTGAGTTAACCATTTATATTTACGACCCTTGACAAAGGCACGCATTGCTTAAACATCAACCTCCCTACCCACTCAAGTGTATCTCAACCCCACGCCCATTTTCGATGTGGGGGATGGACATTCTTGGCCCATTCCCGAGAGCACCGGGCCAGCTACACTTCATCCCAGTAATCGTGGACTACTTCATGAAATGGGTCAAAGCGGAGGTTGATGTTTAAGCATGAACGTTTTTGTGGAAAAACATGATATGTCGTTTTGATGTTCCCCAAATCACCATTACATATCACGGCCCGCAGTTTGATTGTGAAGTTATCCGCAATTTTTATGCAGGACTCCACAGTTATCTACGTTTCTCTTTTGTAGCATATCCCCAATCGAATGGCTAAGTAGAAACTACCAATCATCAAATTTTAGAAGCATTAAAGAAGAGACTCGGCATCGCCAAAGGAGAATGGGCTGAAATTCTACCCTTGGTCCTTTGGTCCTATAGAACTTCTACCAAAAGCCCTATGGGTGAAACACCTTTCGCGATGATCTACCGGGTAGATGCTCTAATTTTAGTGGAACTACTGATCCCGTTCGCTTTTGTGTATGATTTTAATGAAGAAATCAACAATGAAGCGATGGAAATTGAGCTCTACCTACGGGAAGAAAGAAGAGATGCTGCTACATTAAAAGCGCACGAATATCAACGTCGACTATCAGAAGGATATAACAAACGTGTATTTACTACACCTTTGCAGAAGGGGGATTTAGTCCTTCAACAAGCCATGAAAGTTGGCAAACTTGAACCCAAATGGGAAGGTCCTTTCATCAACCAAGAGGAAGTAGGTACGCAATCCCTGATGATTTAGTAATCTCTATGTATAGGTATCACATGGATCCCGAATGGGTACACCTCTTCATACATATATAAATGAAAGTTTTATACCCAAAATTCACACCATTGTCAAAGTAAATATATAAAAAAACATACATCCCCGGAATAACATTCTGTAAACTTAAAATCGCATATTCAAAAAGTCGGATTTGACATTTAAAACCCGACCATATCATATTAAAAGAAGTAGTCAGATTCGATACTCTAGATTTATACTACAATAATCGGGATCGATCTCGTAAGAATAAAACAAGCCTCCACAAAGGTGGAAAATAAACAAGCCTCTCCGGAGAATAAAATTTAGCATTCGCGTGCCTTTCGAGCACGGACTTGCAAACAAGCCTCTACGGAGAATAAAATTTAGCATTCGCGTGCCTTTTGAGCACGCAGTTGCAAACAAGCCTCTATGGAGAATAAAATTTAGCATTCACATGCCTTTCGAGCACGAAGTTGCAAACAAGCCTCTATGGAGAATAAAATTTAGTATTCACGTGCCTTTGGAGCACGGAGTTGCAAACAAGCTTCTACAGAGAATAAATTTCGCATTCGCATGACTATCGAGCACGGAGTTGCAAACAAGCCTATATGGAGAATAAAATTTAGCATTCGCGTGCCTTTCGAGTGTGGTGTTGAAAACAAGCCGCTATGGAGAATAAAATTTAGCATTCGCGTGCCTTTCGAGCACAGAGTTTCAAACAAGCCCAAAATGAGAATAAAATTTAGCATTCGCGTGCCTCTCGAGCACAAAGTTTCAAACAAGCCTTTATGGAGAATAAAATTTAAGATTCACGAGCCTTTCGAGCACGGAGTTTCAAACAAGCCTCTACAGAGAATAAAATTTAGGATTCGCGTGCCTTTCGGGCACGAAGTTGCAAACAAGGCTCTACGAAGAATAAAATTTAGTATTCGCGTGCTTTTCGGGCACGGAGTTGCAAACAGGCATCTATGGAGAACAAAATTTAGCATTCGCGTGCCTTTCGAGCACGGATTTGCAAACAAGCCTGTACGAAGAATAAAATTTAGCATTCGCGTGCCTTTCAAGCACGAAGTTGCAAACAGGTGTCTATGGAGGATAAAATTTAGCATTCGCGTGTCTTTCAAGGACGGAGTTGCAAACAAGCCTCTATGGAGAATAAAATTTAGCATTCGCGTGCCTTTGGAGCACGGAGTTGCAAACAAGCCTCTACGGAGGATAAAATTTAGCATTCACGTGCCTTTCAAGTACAGAGTTGCAAACAAGCCTCTACGGAGGACAAAATTTCGCATTCGCATGTCTTTCGAGCACGGAGTTGCAAACAAGCCTCTACAGAGAAGAAAAATTAGCATTCGCGTGCATCTCGAGCACGAAGATGCAATCAAGCCTCTATGGAGAATAAAATTTAGCATTCGCATGCCTTTCGAGCATGGAGTTGCAAACAAGCCTATACGGAGAATAAAATTTAGTATTCGCGTGCCTTTCGAACACAGAGTTGCAAACAAGCCTCTATAGAGAATAAAATTTAGCATTCGCGTGCCTTTCGAGTACAGAGTTGCAAACAAGCCTCCACATGGGTGGAGAATAAAACAAGTCTCTATGGAGAATAAATTTCATTTAACAAGACCACTTTTTCCACAACATAGCAAACACAACTTAAATTGATTATAACCCAAAGCCATAATAAATTTTTGCTTAACAAAAGCATGCTTTCTTCTAATAACAAGATACGAAAATCTTAATCATCTTTTGGCTCCAGCACAATGATTCGAAAATAGACATCCTTTCATGCTTAAAGATTACCATGGAATCACCAGCTCGAAGCCTGCTGTGCATTGTGAAATCATTCCACCCTTTGTCTAGCCAATACTGATCGACAACATCCTTCATCATTGTAACCACAAATTCACGACCAGTAGGAGACCTCAGCTGAACTTGGTTTGTAACCACTCGTCCGTAAACAGTCCCAAAGACAAAGGGAGTTGCTAGGAATAAAAGAAACACTAGCGTTAACAATTACTCTATTAAAAAGAAATTAAGAGATCAAAGACATAACACATACCAATCTATGAAGTTTCTCTTCTACATCATCAATGGATCTATAAAAAGACAGAAAAGTAGGGTCGGATGAGTCCATCTTATTATTACTTACGAAACCCAGAAAGAAAACATATGGTCGAGATAGAAACAACCATCATCCCCTTTATATAACAAGTCTATCACGATGTCAATGATAAAATACTTTTCAAAATCCAAATTTTTTCAATTTTTATTGTGTATTGATGTAGGAGGAAATCAACCCTAATAAATATCAAACCGAATCCTAGTCCACGTAAATAAAATACAAGACTTCCTCCCGCTGTAGTGGAAGGGAATCATGATCGATCCACAAGGAGGTGGGTCAGCGATTTCTGAATAGTCTTTGAGATCTCTGCCCAGTGTCGACCAGTAGCCTCAATATCGAGTTAGGGAGTCGATATCGACAGGGGCAGTCGATTCCTAGTGTCTGGCATCGATCTATCAAACCTGCAAAGAAGAACATAAAACAAAAGTACTCGATATCGATTAGGTAGGTCCATCTCGAGTGGGTCAGTGGGTTCCTATCGACTCTAAATATTGTCGACAAGGGATCTCTCGATGCAGGGTGATCGATATCGACTAAGTAGGTCGAAATCGAGTTGAATCACAGAAAGTAACGAATGTAGAAAATAAAGAAATAAAATAAAGGCAACAGATTTTTGGGTTTTTTCAATAAACTAAAAAGCTCCTAAGGTAGGGATTTACCACGACGATAACAATGCATGCATTATTACTTTAATCACATAAAAGATTAAGCTTTTGTCATCACCAATTAGGAATATAGAGGTTTTTGCATAAAAACCTAATTGTTTCTACCTTTTCATAATTAGGGTTTAGTTAACTTTCACAGGCAAAATCTAATTACTATCCAAATTCACATGTCTAATCCACTTTCATTTCATATAAGGTAAATAAGGAATGATCCTAAATTTTCATAAAGGATTGAGTGCGGGGTAGAAGATGAAATCGCATAATCAAATATAGAATAAAGCGTACTTACATGGTTATCTCCGGGCTCACCTCGACCCTAGAAGTAGGATGACTACTCACTCTTCATTAAGGAAAACATCATTGCATAAAAATAAGAACTTTTCATCAAAACTTGGAAAGAAACTAATCGTACAACCACCGCCTTCTTCTCCGCTACTTCTGTTGCCCTTTCTCTCTCTCTCTTCTCTTTGATTGCACGATTGCTTGTGGATTGAATGAATAAACCAGCCCCCCCTAGGGCTTTATTTATAGCCTTCTAACCCTTGCTAACCAAGGATTGGAGTCCTAATTCTACTAAGATGGTATATGGAAAGTTTATCTAAACTAAATTATATCCTAAAATAAAATACTAAAATAGGTAATATTCCCTAACATGCTTGGAATATACCCCTAAGAAAGATGAATCTTGGTAGATGATAGATGTCTTCGTGGCTAAGTAATATCCTCCAAAGATTCGGCCCATTCCGCGTTTCTCACACATCTGTTTCTCCAGTCGATGTCGAGTGGACATGTCGATATCGAGTGACCTATGTCGAGTCGAGTAGGTTAATTATCGTGGACATGGCTTTGTCTCGATCTGCTTCTTTTCTCCTTAGTCGATCTCGGGTTCATTGGTTGTGTCGAGTGACTATATCGAGATCGAGTTGCCTGCTCGAGATCGAGCTCTTTTCTGCGTTGTCTTGTTTCATCTCTAGAATGCTTCGTTTCTTGCGAAATCAAACCAAAACTTGTGTAGACCTCTATATCTTGCAAATGAACTTAAACTATACAAATTCACTACTTTCCCAACCCGAAAGTATAAAATATGCATGAAAATGGAATAGATGTAAGCATGAAACATGGTGAAATATGCGCACATCAAACACCCCATACTTAAGCTTGCTTTTCCTCAAGCAATACTATTATTGGTCATTCAGGGGAAGGACTAAACTCTCAACATTGTAGATCCATTCTAATATAACTACAATCAATTTTCATCCTTGCAAAGGTACTATTGCCTTCAAATCCATGCCTGTGAATGGAAACCAACATCTCGCACAAAAGGAGGGTTATGCAAAAACACAATTTGTAACATAGCATTAATAATCAAGAGGACTTTTATGCACAATGGTGGAGAGCGGGTAAAAGGTATAGTGGTGGGCTATATTTGACAATGTGGTGCTTAATCCGGGGAGAAACTTTCAAACTTCTTTCTTTAATGCACTTTCTCCTTTGTGATTTCCACATTCCTTTCCTCATAATGGTATTTGCTTTTTTCACTTATATGCTTTTACCTCTCTAACCTTAACACTGCCTTCTCGCGAGTAGCAAACATGGGTGTCATGAATGGCCCCGAATACTTAGCACTTCGGACTCCTCACCTTGTCTCCCATCTCGTATGCGGAGGGTCGATTCACCTAACTCCTAGGTGACTGGATTTTCTTTTCACTCATTAAACTTTTCATATAATAGATTCCTGCCATCAACTTTATAATATCTTCACAACATATCAAACCATATAACAACTCCATAATATGACATCCATTCTATAACATAATCTCCCGGATGGGTAAAAAGATATAAAAATGGGCAATTTAAGAACTTACGGAGCAATAATGATATTATGCACATATGGCTTTAAATATGAAGTAAAGGTAATAAGCATGGGTAATGGTAGGGTGAATAATGAAGCTTGAATGGAAAATAAAGTCCTCCATCCTCTTATCATGCATATGTCAAAAGCAACTTCAAATTTTACCTCCTTTTATGGTTTTCTCTAAAAATTGCACTTCATTAAGACTCCCCTTTACTAGGCAATTTAATTGCTATATCTCTAACATATCTACTTTTGCATCGTCGAGCTTTGTAACTACTTCAATGACACTTTTTATTGTTTTAATGAGGGTACTTTTTTCTCAAAAATATTTATGAATTATAAACTTTATGCTTGGGGTACTTTTTTCTCAAAAATATGTATGAATTATAAACTTTATGCTCATGTGAGAAATATGTATATATGATGCTAAATATGTAAGAACTAACCATGTGTGCAAAAAAACAAGACTTAAGAATATGTATTAACTAACAAATATGAGTGAAATATGTAAGTATGCTTTTACCCCACCCCATACTTAGATCTTACAGTGTCCTTATTGTAAAAATAAAATAAGAAGTGGAATAAAAAAAGGTACGTCTGCAGGGGAGGTCGAGACCGAGTGGGTGTGTCGATATCGACTGGGTATATCGATATCGATCTTCTGCTTCAACTTAGGGTGACCTCGGCTCGATCACAATTGCTCTACTTGATTTTCCTTTGTCGATATCGACCAGTTGTGTCGATATCAAGTGCTTTTGCAGATCCTTCGTACTTGAAATTGTTAGTTTTCTCACAAAATCCTAAAAGTTCAAAGTTTTAAAGTTTCAAAACCAAAACAAAACCAAAAATTCAAAACCCTAAAAAGTAAGAAAGTCTATGTACAAGCTCTAGATTTTATAGTTGCTAGGCCGACTTCTTCCGCGCTTCTATCCAAGGTGGCACATGTAGGGACCATATGGCTCTCATGTCCTCTTCAGGGCCTTCAAGCTCAACTTTGGACACCGTCCCTTTCTTGACTTTGAGTTCCAATCTCCCTGGATAGACCTTATAGATCGTCATTAAGCCTTTCTTTTTTCCATCATTTCTTTTGCATCCCAGGGCATTGCATTGCTCAATAAGCACCTTGTCTCCCACCTTGTTTTCGCTTATCAGCTTACCTACCATGTTAGTAAGACTTACAAACAAGGATACTCACTTCATAGGGATATTAAGCTCTAAAGGATGAGGATCGTTACCTGGACTTACCTTTGAGTCGTTAGGGCTCTGAGGGATCACTCGACATCGAGTCAGGGCGTCGAAACCGAGTGACTTTTCTCGTGGGAGTGGAGTCGATGGAGGGGTGTTGATCAGGGGGAGTCGATCTCAAGTGGGTCCAGTCGATATCGACTGGCCCTGGTCGATCTTGAGTTCTTTGTCGGTGTCGACCCCATACTAAGCTTCTGGCATCAGATTTGGCTCCAAGGTACTCGACATCGACTGATGGGTGTCAACATCGAGTGCTTTTTCAGGCTCTTCTTCCTTGTCGGCTTGGTGCCAAATTGCCAAAAGCTCCTCCATTTAGGCCTCCATGGCCCTCTCTTCTAGCTCTTCATGGGTCAAGGTTCTTTCCGTTGGTTCATCACAAGGGATTACTCTCCCTATTGCATGCATGGACTTGACCTCCATTTGATTCACCTCCTTCATGGTAGGATTGAAGGAGAATTTGATGACTTCATTGCCAATAGTAAATGACAATATTTCCTTCGCACGCTGATATTGGCGTCGGCTATAGCTAGGAACGACCTCCCTATGATGATGGCGCATGTGGGATCTTCCGCCATATCTAGCACAATAAAGTCAGTGGGTACATAGAACTTACCCACCTTCACTGGGACGTCATCGATGATGCATGTGGGCTTTACAAAGTTGTTGTAGGCCATATATAACTTCATGTCTACCGGCTCCAAGGCTCCAATGTTGACCTTTGACCATATGGACAAAGGTATGAGGCTTACACTAGCCCTTAGGTCGCACAAGGCCTTGTAGCGATGTTGGCCAAGCCCAATAGTGATGGCAAACCTCTCGGGATCACTCCTCTTTTTCGGGTAGTCTACCTTGCTGCACTCCTCGGCGATCTCAGCGATTGATCGCTTCTTTCTTAAGATATCTTTGAGGAACCGAACGTAGGATGACATCTCATGAAGGGCCTCCGTGAATGGTATGGTGACATTGAGGCCTTGGAGTACCGTCACGAAGTGTTTGAACTTCACGTCCGCAGGGTCCCTTGAAGACTTGAAGGGATAAGAAAGTGGCTTCTTCTTTGGCGGAGAGGGATTGGCCCGAGGTGGTTATGATGACTGGTCGTCATCGACTGGTAGGGTGTCGACATCGACTGCTGTGGTCGATCTCGAGGGCGCCTGGACAGAGTCGACGTCGACTGGGGTGTCGATATCGAGTAGGTCCGTCGACATCGATTTGGGTGTGTCGATATCGACTGGCTCTCCAGTGACTTTCTCCGCTGGCTCCGTTTCTCCGTTGTTGAATGGTATCTCCTTGCCATTCCTTAAGTGTATGGCGGTGATGTGGCCTGCCGATTGCCCTTTAGGATTGGCCTGTGGTTGGCCAGGAAGTCCTCCAGCTTTTCGTGGAATAGATGCCGCCAATTGACCCAGTTGGGTCTCCACGCTTTTCCTCCATATATCAATTTCACCAAGCCTAGTGTTTATGCCATGTAGTTGAGTGTGGATGGCATTGTTGGATTGGTTTGTCTCCGCTTGGTTCCTTCTCATCTCGTCTAGGATGAGTTGCAGATCATCCCTTCTTTCCCTCTCAGGATGGCCAGGTGCTCTATATGGAGGGGGTTGTTGAAATTGTTGATATTGGGGTTGTTGATATCACCAGTTCCCTTGGTTCCCTCCATAGTTGCCCCCCATGCATACTTGACTTCATCATGGGTCTCCGCCAATTGTACTTGCTCCGTGTAGGAACAAGCCGTCGTGTTGTGTTTTTGCGACCCACATTCTATACAAGCTTGGTTGTTAGTAAGAAACCTAACTTGTTTTTGAAGACGCTTTACCTGGTCTTTCATAAACTGGTCCTTCACCTAAGGATCCACCTCCTTTGAAGGCTCATATACCGGTATGGATGGGGGCAGCCTCACATCTGGTGCCACAAAAGTCCCATAGGTGTTGTCGAACTCCACTAGCCTTTCAATCGTCTCCCATGCTTGATTAGGGGTAAGCTCCAGGTAGCGATAGGTGGTATAGGTGTTAATCCGCTCTCTAGTAGGCACGTCCAGAGCATTGTAGATGATCTTCTGGATAACATAAGGTGGTTGCCTATGAGTAGGGCAGGATCTCAGCAGGTCTTTATAGCGCTCCCAGACTTGCGCGAGTGTCTCCCCTGGTCTCTGCTTGTAGGACATAATCTTCTGGCGAATCTGCGTCGTCTTTGATGGTGGAAATAACTTGTTGAGGAAGATGTCCCTAAGTTCCCTCCATGTGCGGAAAGATCGCGGGGGCAAGCTCTCCAACCAACGTAATGCTTTTCCTGCAAGAGACCATCTAAAAGATGTAAGACGCATATATTCAAGATTGACACCGTCAGCAATGGTGTCGCATAAATCAATGTAAGTAGTAATGTGCGTCATAGGGCATTCGGAGCCCTTCCCCTAAAAAACATGTCTCCTAATCTCCGCTATAAAAGTAGTTTTAATTTCAAAAGAAATATTAGGGAGAACAATAGGAGACTCAGGCACCGCCACAGTTGGGTGCATATATTCTTTGTCGTTTTGTGGGATATGGCATAGTTGCTATTGGGCTTCTCAGCGAGCTTGGGCCTCTTGTTCGTACCGAGTGGCCATTCTTTGTTGTGCTTGAGTATGTTGATCGCGCTCGGTTTTGAACCCCTCCACTTGCTTTCTAAGCCTTTCGACCTCTTCTTGCATCATCTCTTCTTTAGCCATGATCCTCTTAGCCCCTTCTTGTAGACAAAGGAAGCGTTTCGGATCGTCTAAAGCAGTGAACTCGGGTGTGCGAACAACGCATCACATACACCTTCAAAACAACACTAGGAAAACAAGTAAGTAAGACTAAACAGGGCGCGATTGATAGCCCCCCCGGCAACGACGCCAAAATTTGATGTAGGAGTAAATCAAGTCTAATAAATAAATATCAAACCGAATCCTAGTCCACGCAAATAAAATACAAGACTTCTTCCCGCTGAAGTGGAAGGGAATCAGGATCGATCCACGAGGAGGTGGGTCAGCGATGTCTGATATCGAGTTAGGCAGTCGATATCGACAGGGGCAGTCAATTCCTATTGTTTGGCATCGATCTGTGAAACCTGCAAAGAAGAACAAAAAACAGAAGCACTCGATATCGACTAGGTAGGTCAAAATCGAGTTGAATCACAAAAAGTAACAAATGTAGAAAATAAAGAAATAAAATAGAGGCAACATATTTTTGGATTTTTCTTCAATAAACTAAAAAGCTCCAAAGGTAGGGATTTACCACGACGATAACCATGCATGCATTATTACTTTAATCACATAAAATATTAAGCTTTTTTCATCACCAGTTAGGAATATAGAGGTTTTCGCATAAAAACCTAATTGTTTCTACCTTTTCATAATTAGGGTTTAGTCAACTTTCACATGCAAAACCTAATTACTATCCAAATTCACATGTCTAATCCACTTTCGTTTCATATAAGGTAAATGAGGAATGATCCTAAATTTTGATAAAGGATTGAGTGCAGGGTAGAAGATAAAATCGCATAATCAAATATAGAATAAAGCGTACTTACATGGCTATCGCCGGGCTCACCTCGACCCTAAAAGTAGGACGACTACTCACTCTTCATTAAGGAAAACATCATTGCATAAAAATAAGAACTTTGCATTAAAACTTGGAAAGAAACTAATCGTACAACCACCGCCTTCTTCTCCGCTACTTCTCTCACCCTTTCTCTCTCTCCTCTCTTTGATTGCACAATTACTTGTGGATTGAATGAATAAACCATCCCCCCTAGGGCTTTATTTATAGCCTCCTAACCCTTGCTAGCCAAGGATTGGAGTCCTAATTCTACTAAGATTGGTATATGGAAAGTCTATCTAAACTAAATTATATCCTAAAATAAAATATTAAAATAGGTAATATTCCCTAGCATGATTGGAATATACCCCTAAGGTAGATGAATCTTGGTAGAAGATAGATGACTTCATGGCTAAGCAATATCCTCCAAAGATTCGGCCCAATCCACATTTCTCACGCCATGTTGACAGCAATCAACCTACTCGACTCGGCTCGACATAGGTCGATATCAAGTGACCTATGTCGAGTCGAGTAGGTTGATTGCTGTCGACATGGCTTTGCCTCGATCTGCTTCATTGATCCTTAGTCTTTCTCGGGTTCATTGGTCGATGTCGAGTGACTATATCGAGATCGAGTTGTCTGCTCGAGATCAAGCTCTTTTATGCGTTGTCTTGTTTCTTCTCTAGAATGCTCTATTTTCTGTAAAATCAACCAAAACTTGTATAGACCTCTATATCTTGCAAATGAACTTAAACTACACAAATTCACTACTTTCTCAACCGAAAGTATAAAATATGCATGAAAACGGAATAGATATAAGCATGAAACATGGTGAAACATGCGCATTTCACGTACCGCGAATTCAACCCAAACTCTGAACTTTATTTATACATTGTACATATACTCATTTTAAAAAACACAAAATCCAGAATAAATTATCTTAGTTTCACTTAGTTTTCCAAATCTCCATCACGTTCTCTAAAAACTATAGATTAATTTATTCAAATGAAACTCTCCCTCATTCACAAACACTGGAGATTGTTTTATTTAATCATAAATCACCATTATTCCCAAAACATCTAAAGATCGTTTTTATTTAATTATAAATCTTCGTCGTTTTTCATAAAAACAGGAGTTTAGTCTCAACCCTCTATCACATTTACAACACTAGGGGTTTTTATTACAACAAACATATCACTTAAAGCTTGCGATATAAGGATGAAAAATGTCTTCACTTTTAATACATCTTCCCCAATACGATGTGCAACAAGCTAAACTTTTATATCAACCTCACAGGCGCATCTAACACTGAACGCTAAAATCCACATCACCATTTTGATCGTGCTTCAGATCCACCATGATAACTTCAAAATGTAAATCTCTCTCATATTCAAACACCAACCGTGATCCAACTCGAAGCTCGTTAGCTATCGCGAATTCTCGCCATCCCTCGGTGATGTAGTAGCAATCCACGCTAAGTCGTTCCACTCACACCCAAAACCCCTGTTCCAAGCACGACCTCAAATACACTTGGTTCAAAACCTCGCTCCCATTCTCTACATACAAGTAAGGGAGCGGTTCACTACAAAAAAGAATTAAATTGGCCACGCTAACTAGCTTCGGCAAGGGGCTTGGCGTGGCAGTTGATACCTTTTGCCACTGATGGTAGCTTCGGCAAGGGCCTTGGCATGGCAATTGGTATAGTTTGCCACCGATGGTAGCTTCGACAAGGGTTGTCGTGGCCATATTGTCAACAAACAATAAAAATAATAATTAGTCAATTGATGGATGTTGGAAAATGAAATTTCGGTGAAATCATCATACAAGCCCATTCAAGTCCCTCTCTCCGAGGATATCCCTAGTAAGGCCTTGCAGACATCGAATAACAATTGTACGATCGAACATTGGCAGAAACGGATCCCCCGAAGCCATATTAAACCTAGCATGCTAATAACACGTTGTGACATAAAAGAACATTCTAGCACAATTGGTTGAAGGCAACAGTAAGGTTGAAAAAGATGGGGAGCTCGATTCACACTTCTACCTTTTTTTTTCAATTTTTTTTAGGAATCCTTCTAAAGTCTAAACCTTTTGAAAAAAATTTCTTCATTTCCCCTTTTCATCAAACCCTGCGACTGCACCCGCGAGACTTGCGAGAGACACCAAGGCTCGCTCGTGACTCCAGGTTCGGTGGTCGACGTGCAAGGGCTCGCTCTTCTCGTCCAGATTCGGTCGCCAACTCAAAAAAGCGAGCCCCTCCACCCCACACAGATTCCTGCCCCCGCCACTGAACACTACCCTTGGATTTGATGCATGGAGTATTATTTTTAATGAGGTGGATAAATAGTACGTGGTTAAAATATGACGTTATATTATTAATTGTTGAAAAAGATAGCCATGATAGGTGTACCTAATATAAAAGATATTAAATAAATGTTTAAATGATATAGTATTATAAAATAATTTAATTTTAAAAAATATGTATAATAGGAAAATATATCATTTGACTCAATTTTAATGAGGTGGATAAAAAGATGTCATATTATTAATTGACATGAAAAATATATATATATATATATATATGATTATATTGTACAATAAATGACATATAAATGAAATCCATATTTTAGTATATATTAGACGTCATTAGTAATTAAGTGTGTGCTTAGTTTAAAAATAAAATATGAGATGAGCTGGTATTTGTTTAAATTATAATCTTTACTTTGTACATAATCAAAGTTTTATTTATTGTTATTGATTAATGTTATCTTTTATTATTTATGAAAAAAAAATCAAAGTTTTAGTATTGTTTATAAGATAAAATTTTATCTGATTATTGTAAATGGTAAAATAATAGTTATTGATATAAAATATTTTTTAAGTTAGGATTGATAAAAAAAAAATGAGTGTAATCAATTAAGATATGGATGGAAAATAGCTTGATGTGGCTAAAAGATAGGGATTATATTAACTAAATGATAGGTCTTATAGCCACTTAATATATAATGTTGAATTAAGGTAGACACAAGGATGCCAAATGGATAAATAGATAGGATCATTGTTTTACATGTTTTAAATATATTAGATCATAATTAATTGACGTATTAAAAGAGATGATGTTAAAGTGGATCAAAGAACGACACAGGCAAATTCGATCAGAATCCAACATATATGAATTTAAGTCTCTATTTTAATATTATATATTGATATATTCATATTGATGATTATTGACTTATTGATATTGATAATATTATTTGATCAGTTTCATTCCATTGTTTTGACTCAATTTATGGTTGAAAAAATGAGTTGGAATACTTTATTATTATTACTCCCCAAATATAAATGCCTCATCAATCCGTAAAACACATGAGGAGGAGGTTCCTCATGATAGTGGATTTGTAACGTTATTTTTCTTGTTGTAGTAGGAGGTTTGTGAGTCGATGAGGCAAAATGGTGGCGGATACATTGGAGTAAACTCGACCGAAATAATACCAAGGCGTTCAACAAGAGTGACCTTGTAAGTAGTAGTCAAGTAGATGACCAAGGATCTGAAGGATAGAAACAAACTGGAGATATTAAGTAATTTGTCAAAAATAATGGTCCAGATCTGGGATTTTATTTTGTCTAATTTAGTAATGATGCATACAGGCATATTCCGAAATTATTCTAAAATAACCAACCCCCCTCTTCAAAATTGGGGATCTAGTTTATTTAGAATCTATCTGATTTCATGGACTTTTATACTAATAATAATGTTTAGCTATTGCAAATGGAAAGGGCATGAGCAGAAGTAGGTGAAACACTGGTGTGATCTGCACCCCACCATGACTCCACCAAACATGGTTTTGGTTGGTAGTTGTTAGCTTCCTGGCAGGTGAAGTTCAATAAGCAAGTGGCAAGGAACAAGCCGTCAAAAGCCTATAGCTAGCAAGTGGCTCATCAATTCAAATTAAGGGTGTGTTTGGCACTAGATGAAATTTTAGGAGATGGAAAAGTGTTATGAGTGTCATCTAAAATTATTGATTAGGTGAAGTTCTAGTTGATAGTCTTCCTTACAAATCTCTTCACGCACGCTGATAGGAACCACTCAAGGAGAATCTCCAATGAGGAAAATAACTTCTGATTTCTTATTGAATGATGCATTGCTATTCCCGATCCTTCGTCTGTGGGCTTCGAATCAAGAACAACGACTTATATTTGTCCCGATCTTGCAATATTCTTTGATTTCTCCTGATTTGGACCAAGTATGATTCAATATGAGTGAAGGAGTTATAAACAAGAGAAAATCGTAACAATAACACAACACAAGAGAAGTGCAAAGCAAGAGGGAGAAAAGGCTGCAGCGACGGAAGGGTCGCAGGGGCAGCGGCCGCTGCAGGACAGGTGGCGGCCGCCACCTAGGGCAGGATGTGAGGGCGCGGCGACGGTCTTCCTTTCTTCTTCTACGACGGCTGCGCCTTCGTTTCAACGATGGTTTTCTGCAGATTTTGTGTTTTGTGTTGTTGGGTTGTGTTTGGATTAGGGTTTCGAATGGGGTTTGTATGGATGATTGAAAGAATGTATAACAATCTGAAAATTATGAAGCAAGTGTTTGGATTGAAGATTAAAGAACCCTTTAGCCAAAAGGTTTCCTTAATTCTATATTTCAATCTGAGTTTATCGAATGACCTAAACATTTAATAAATAACATAACTTTGCCAATCCTTCCTTGCAAAGGATAGAATCTAGCTGAATTAAAAAATATTAATAAATCTCCTAAGATAGGAAAATCCTAGATAAAGATACATGACAATCTTAGTGGTTAAGGAAAAATCCAAGTAGATAGACTTTTCTTTTTACCTTATTTATCTAATATAACATAAATAAAATAAAAATAGTCTAAAAACACTATAATGCCGCCAGCCCTAAGGAGTGGGCCGAGTTGGACCTCTTGGTGGGTTGGTCCTCGCCTTCATGAGCTCGGACTGAGGTCTTAAGCTCAACTCTTGGACGAGTGGTCTAGTTTTGAGCCAAGTGATCTAAGGTGGCCTGAATCCTTGCTCCATAGTTCCTTGGTAACGAATGAGAAGTGCTTGGGTAGCATCTTGAATCATCTTATCCCTCTCACGAGTGATAGGACCATCAAATGACACCTTCATGTTGTCCTCAATGTCACCAGAAGTCATCGCCGATTGCATTGCATCATTCTCCTCCACTTGAGCACGATTTGTCCTTAAATCGTCGTCAGAGTGATCATCAGGCACGAAAAAAGAGAGGTTGACCACATTGAAGTTAGAATGGATGTTGTACTTGTCGGCAGGGAGATCCATCTTGTAGGCATTGGTTCCTATCTTCTAAACCACGCGAAATGGTCCATCTCTCCTGGGATCTAGCTTAGATTTCCGTTACTGCGGAAACCTTTCCTTCCTGAGATGCAACCAGACAAGGTCACCAACGTTGAAATGCACATCCTTGCGATGCTTGTCCTTTGCCGCCTTGTACTGAGCACTCTTCCTTTCCAGATGCGCCTTGGTCCGCTCATACGGGCGCTTGATGAAATCGGCCTGCTTGGTGGCATCCTCGCTCTCCTTCTCCTTCATAGGCCGAGGTGTCATGTCCACAGGCGTAAGAGGATTGCGCCCATAGACCACCTCGAAAGGAGTCTTCTTTGTTGCAAAATGCCTGGACCTGTTATAAGCAAACTCAACAAAAGGTAGGCAGTCTTCCCACCTTCTAAGGTTAGTACGCATCATGACTCTCAGGAGAGCCCCAAGAGTCCTATTAGTAACCTCAGTTTGGCCATCAGTTTGGGGGTGACAAGATGTAGAGAATAAAAGCTTAGTACCCAACTTAGACCATAAAGTTTTCCAAAAATAACTCAAAAACTTAGAATCACGATCAGACACAATTGATAATGGTAAACCATGCAATCTAACAACATCTTTAAAGAAAAGATTAGCAACATGAATAACATCATCAGTTTTGTGACAAGGTATAAAATGAGTCATTTTGGAGAACCTGTCCACTACAACAAAAATAGAATCATGTCCTTTAGATATCCTAGGTAATCCAACAATAAAATCCATAGACACATCTTCCAAAGGAGCATTAGAAATCAGCAGTGGAGTATACAAACCATTAGCATTTCCTTTAGACTTAGCTTTAGCACATGTGACACAACTTTTGACAAATCTAAGCACATCATTAGTCATTTTAGGCCAAAAGTAATGTTCCTTTAATCCAGCTAAAGTCTTTTCTAAACCACCATGTCCCCTAGATTCATGCACTTCTTGAGTAAAGAGTCTCCTAATAGATGAAGATGGGATACAAAGCTTGCCCATCTTAAACAAATAACCATTATCAAGAAAGTTAGAATCAACTTCACCTTTGGATACACATTGAGCATAAATGTTCTTAAAGAAACTATCACTAGCATATAGTTCTTTAATCAAAGAAAAACCCAAAATATGTGCATCGCAATGGTTCAAGAGGACATACCTGCGTGATAGAGCGTCAGCTACCACGTTATCCTTCCCCTTTTTGTAGTGAGCCACATAAGAGAATCTCTCCAAGAACTCATCCCACCGAGCAAGGCGCCTACTCAACACCGTCTGTCCTTTGCGATATTTCAGCACTTCATGATCCGAATGGATCACAAACTCCTTAGGTCATAGGTAATGTTGCCATGTCTGCAAGAAACAAACGAGAGCGAACAACTCCTTGTCGTAGGTGGAATAGTTGAGCTCAGCAGGACCCAACTTCTCGCTGAAATAGGCAATGGGACGCCTATTCTGGAGAAGCACACCACCAATGCCAGTGCTAGAAGCATCACACTTGAGTTCAAAAGGTTGTGCGAAATCGGGTAGTTGCAGCACAAGTGCGTGGGTGAGTCGGTCTTTGAGAGCGAAACGTCACATCCTACTTGGTCAACTCATGTAGGGGGCGACAATGGTGCTGAAGTCCTTGACGAATCGTCGATAGAAACCAGCAAGGCCCAAGAATGAGCGGACATGAGTGGGAGTTTGTGGATGGGACCACTCCTGGATAGCGCGAACCTTCTCCTCATCTACTTTCAAACCTGTTGCAGAAACTACAAAACCAAGAAAGATAGTAGACTCGGAAGCAAAAGAACACTTTTTCAAGTTAGCATATAATTTCTCTTTGCGAAGACAATCAAAAACTAACTTTAAGTGGCCAACATGATCAACAAGGTTCTTACTATAGACCAAAATATCGTCAAAATAGACAACGACAAATTTTTCTAAGTATCTTCTAAGCACATGGTTCATAAGCCTCATAAAAGTGGAAGGAGCATTAGTTAAACCAAAAGGCATTACTAACCATTCATATAAGCCATACTTCGTTTTAAAAGCCGTTTTCCATTCATCTCCCTGTTTCATCCTAATTTGATTATAGCCACTCCTAAGATCAATTTTAGAGAAAATACAAGCACCATAGAGTTCATCAAGCATAACATCTAAATGAGGAATAGGGTGACAATACTTCACCGTGATTTGGTTGATTGCCCTACAATCAACACACATACGCCAAGAGCCATCCTTCTTTGGTACCAAGATAACAGGAACGGCGCAGGGACTAAGGCTCTTGCGAACAAAGCCCTTGTTCATAAGCTCCGTGACTTGGCGTTGTAGCTCATTTGTCTCCTCAGGACTAGCTCTATAAGCAGCACGGTTGGGCAATGCTGTACCAGGGACAAAGTCAATCTGGTGCTCAATCCCTCTAATGGGCGGCAAGCCTTGTGGTAGCTCAGTGAGAAGCACATCTAAATAGTCCTGCAAAAGGTTAGCAATAGGTGCAGGAATATGACTCAAATCCACAACATTAAGTAAAACTTCTTTCATGATCAAAAGAATATGAGGTTGATAAGCATTCCAAGTAATCGTCTCCTACTGGGGCTGAGTTATAAGCGTTCTTCGTTTGACGGAACCCTTGAGAGAAGAAGAGGGTGGCTTCGTCAAAGCGGAAGAAGGTGAAGACGATGATGCAGCTACGACGGCCGCGGGAGCAGAGGCGGCGGCCGGGTGCAGTGGCCGCTGCATTATGTGCAGCGGCATCCTTGCCGCGGCAAGCAGCTTGCTTCTGGGCCTCCTTTTGGGCGTCCTGTTGTTGTCGCTTACGTACTTGTTCCTATAAACTACTTGAGGAGACAAGGGTAGGAGAGTAACTCTCCTCCCATCAAAAGTAAAAGAATAGGTATTCGCACGACCATCATGCAACACAGAACGATCATAAAGCCAAGGACGACCAAGTAAGATATGAATACAATCCATCCTAGCGACATCAGATAAGATTTGATCATGATAGGAACCAATAGACAAAGAAACTAAGCATTGTTTAGTCACCATAATATCATAACCATCATCAGTAATATCATTAAGACCATAATGAGTATCCCTAGGAGTAGTAGTCAAATGAAGATAATCAACTACCTTTTCATTGATGAGGTTGTAGCAACTTCCTCCATCGATGATGACATTCAAGGTATCCTCGCGAACCACACACACTTTGTATGGAAGATGTTCTCCCTTTGATTAGCCATGGGAGCCTCTTGAATGTGTAAGACTCGGCGGTTGACAAGGCAAAGAGCCTCCTGAAAGCCTATAGGTTCAATCTCCTCATTGTCCTCCCTAGCCGGGTCCTCCTCCACTTCACCTGAAGTTATGGGTTTTTCCATAATCTCTTCCTAGTAGTGGTCTCCCAAATCATTGAGAAGGACCTTCCTTTTTCCGAGGACAGTCACGAGAAACATGGCCAGAACCCCCACAAGTGAAGCAGCGGAGCTCCTTTGTGCGCTCTTTAGGAGGGGGTGCAGCAACTCGTCTAGTCTAGACCTCAAAACCCTGTTTAGGTGAGTTGGAAACTCCTTTTTGCTGCATAGAAGGGTTAGAAGAAACTCTATATTGACTAGAAGAAGGGAAAGGAACAAACCTGCGACCTGTGTAGATTGCTTAGTGCTGGCCCTCTGCTCCTGCTCATACAGTAGCTGCACTTTATGAGTCAAAGTATTAATATCCCTAATACTATGATTAGATAAGGGATTGCGAATAGAAATATTGAGACCAGCAAGAAATTGAGTACAAAAAGCACGCCCACTAAGATAAATATTAGCCTGATGAGCTAAGCGCTCAAGCTCATCCCTGTACTCCAAAGGGGAGCGAGATCCCTGATGCAGTTGAGCCAGACGCAGTCTCTTCGTCTCTGTGTACTCTTCAAGAACATGTCTCTTCTTCAGCAAGTAGTGCAGTTGTGACCAAGTCTCAACTGGTTTCTTACCTTACCGACGACGGAGGTCTCTAGTGCGAAACCACCAAGAGCGAGCTAAACTTGTCAAGTGTAAAGTAACAACCTCCAACTTCTCTGTTTCATCGTAACGAAGATGGTCAAGAACATAGTTAGTATGAGATTCCCAAGCAAGATAAGCTTCAAGATCATTAGTTCCATCAAAAGTCTCTATTGATCTTAATGTCTCTCCGTTGGATGGCCTGCGCATTATTAGTAATAGGACGACCAAAATCAGGATTAGGAAGATCATCACTATCATAATCTACCTCTTGGAAAATGTCCTCTAGGGGGGGCATATCGCGTAGATCCTCGTCATCGCGAATGTCTTCCCAATTGCCTCCTACAAACAAAGGGTTGGTATGGACCCCTCTTTGGTGCGCCCGCTGATGGCGAGGAGGTTGTGGAACCTCTTGCTGATGCTGACGTCCGGCGAAAGACGCTAAAGGTCGTCGCTGGTTTCTCCTACAAAAGGGTTAGGGGTATGCTGTTTAGGCTTAAAATGTAACACATTGTCAGGAGGAACCTTACCAATTTTATTGGGGTGTAGGGATAGATGTGTGAAGCTCGGCAAACTTCTTCTCCATCATAAACTGCAGTTGGACCATCAATTGAGCATTGTTAGATGCCAAGAGCGACTCCAACTTAGGCGTAAGCTTTTTCTCAGCGGCCTCAATGATAAAGGCCATTAGGCCATTTGGCCATCCGTGATGGTGCCGAGGGGAGGGGGGTAGGGCTGTTTTCGTCTCTCCTCAACATGTTCCTACAAATCAAGAGATAACAAGTAAAAGGGACAAAGGAACGGAAACCAAGCAATGCAAGCCCTTTTGATTCTAAGAGTGATTAGGTTTTAGAAATCAACTAGGCGAGAAAACAAGGCACTGTATTCAAGCAACTTTCCCTGGACACAGAATTATGCAATATTGATAGTAGCAAGAAGATGATCAAATTGCAAATAAAAATCAGCCACAACTTGGATAACAAGGATAGCAAGTATAGAACAAGCGGCTAAGCGATATGAAACAAAGAACTACAATGTGATGCAAAATTCAGCAATGGTGTAATAAGAAGAATGCAATCACAAGGGAAATCACACAACAAAGGGTTCTTTGAGATGCTTCAAACCAAATAGATAATCAAATATGTAGCCAAGAATGCAAAAGATGCAAGCTAAGAGTTACTAACTCGAAGGAATAGAAAGATGCTTTTTGTTTTTTTTGTACGATTTTTTTTTTCTGGTTTTCTTTACTTACTGTCGCAGGAACTGGCTGGGAATGGCGACAGAAAAAGAAAACAATAAAAATTATGAAAAGTATGCTAAGATGATCTAAAAATAAGCAAAAATAAAGGAAAAAGGGAAATTGGCTTCAAAGATGGAGAAATTAGGGTTCTAAAGTGGTGCAAGTTCATGACATAAATTAATCCAAGAATCACATTCATAGGCATGATATGTAGCAATAGACAGTAAAGATCACAACTTGCAAACCAAAAACTCAATATCTTCCAAATTGTAGATCCAAATACATTATTACCCAAATAACAAGTGCCAATTTAGGGTTGAATAAAGTAATTAACTATCAGCAGCGGTTATGGTGAGAAAAAGGCACGAAAATAATCACTCAAAATAAAGAATCAAGAGAGTAAAGAACTTGCAATACACCTGAGAATCCGATACCACTTGATGCGTTGCTATTCCCGATCCTTCGCTTGTGGCCTTCGAATCAAGAACAACGACTTATATTTGTTCCGATCTTGCAATATTCTTTGATTTCTCCTGATTTGGAACAAGTTGATTCAATATGAGTGAAGGATTTATAAACAAGGGAAAACCGTAACAATAACACAACACAAGAGAAGTGCAAAGCAAGAGGGAGAAAAGGCTGCAACGACGGAAGGGCCGCGGCGGCAGCGGCCGCTGTAGGACAGGGGGCGTCCGCCGCCTAAGGCAGAATGTGAGGGTGCGGCGACAGTCTTCCTTTCTTCTTATGCGATGGCTGCGCCTTCATTTCAGCGACGATTTTCCGCAGAGTTTGTGTTTTGTGTTATTAGGTTGTGTTCTGATTAGGGTTTCGAATGGGGTTTGTATGGATGATTAAAAGGATGTATAACAATCTGAAAATTATGAAGCAAGTGTTTGGATTGAAGATTGAAGAACCCTTTAGCCAAAGGGTTTCCTCAATTCGATATTTCAATCTGAGTTTATCGAATGACCTAGACGTTTAATAAATAACATAAGTTTGTCAATCCTTCCTTGCAAAGGATAGAATCTAACTGAATTAAAAAATATTAATAAATCTCCTAAGATAGGAAAATCCTAGATAAAGATAGATGACAATCTTAGTGGTTAAGGAAAAATTCAAGTAGATAGACTTTCTTTTTTACCTTATTTATCTAATATAACATAAATAAAATAAAAATAGTCTAAAACACTAAAATGCCGCCATCCCTAAGGAGTGGGCCGAGTTAGGCCTCTTGGTGGGTCTGGCCTCGCCTTCATGAGCTTGGACTGAGGTCTTAAGCTCAACTCTTGGACTGGTGGTCTAGTTTTGAGCCAAGTGATCCAAGGTGGCCTGAATTCTTGCTCCATAGTTCCTTGATAATGAATGAGAAGTGCTTGGGTAGCATCTTGAATCTTCTTAGCCCTCGCACGAGTGATAGGACCATCAAATGGCACCTTCATGTTGTCTTCAATGTCACCAGGAGTCACCGCCGATTGCATTGTATCATTGTATAAACTGGATGATCTTCCTAGAGACTCATCTATCACCCTATATAGACGCTCTTAATATATAATTACTCTTAATAAGATAAGGCTTGTCTTTCTAAAGCTAAGAAATAGGAACTGCTGATATAAACATCCCTAGGAAAAAGGGATTTATTTCCTAAAATACTAATATCATAGACTATATTTAATTACTGAATCTTAGGCTTCCTAGAATAAGTTTTCCATGGTTTAACTTTGGCGGGAACCATATCATTGCATCCTCCTCGGAAAGTCGACTTGTCCTCAAGTCGAAAGTTAGGAAACTGTTGCTGCAACAAGTCGTACTCTTCCCAGCTAGATTCTTCACTTGGGCGATCTTTCCACTGGACGAGTAATTCAAGTATCTCAGAACTACTAAACTTAGACCACCGATGGTCCATCACTTTCTCGGGATGTACTGTGAATTCCATAGAATCACTGAGTGGTAGTGGAATTGCAGAAACTGAAGTTGCTAAACCAAGCGTGGGACGAAGGAGGGAGACGTGAAACACCGGGTGGACCTTGGAACCAGCAGGAAGGTCAAGTTCATAAGCAACCGAACCAATCTTCCGTAATATCTTGTACGGACCAAAGAATCGAGGCGAGAGTTTCTGGTTGACCCGACGAGCCAAGGAGCGCTGCCTATAAGGTTGTAGCCGAAGCAGCACAACATCCCTAACCTCAAAATTCAGTTCGCGGCGGTGAGCATTGTCTTGCTGGGACATGCAATTTTGAGCTTTCATAAGGTTCTCTTTGAGGATCTTCAACATATTATCCTAAGTTACCAATTGATCCTCCTACTCAAGAAGTCGGGTTTCACCACAAACAAAAGGTTGCACTGGAGGAGGGTCACGCCCATAAACGAATAGAAAAGGCGTTGTGCCAGTCGATGTATGGAAGCCGGTGTTGTAAGAATATTTAGCCCATGGCAAGAATTTTCCCCAACTATGTGGCTGGTCTATGGCGAAACACCTTAAATAAGCCTCTAGACCACGATTGACCACCTCAGTTTGACCATCGGTTTGCGGGTGGTAAGCCGAACTCATTCGAATAGTAGTACGACTCAAACGGAATAGCTCAATCCAAAAAGCACTCAAGAAGACAGGATCTCGATCAGACAAGAGTGATCGTGGAATTCCATGGAGTCTCACAATGTCCTTGTAAAACAAATTAGCAACAGAATTGGCTGAGAAAGGATGAGACATACCAATGAAATGAGCATATTTGCTCAGTCGGTCGACCTCTATGGAAACCGCCTGATTTTGGTAAGTCGGTAATAAAATTAAGGGAAACATCTTCCCAAATCTGATCTGGTATTGGAAGCGGCTGCAGAAGCCCGACTGGTACTAGAGTCTGGTGTTTTGCCTTCTGACAAATGGCGCAATTCTGAACATAGAGTCGGATATCATTCTTCATGTGGGGTCAATAACAAGATGTTGTCCACCTCTCAAGTGGCTTAAGAAAACCCCCATGACCGGCAACTAGAGTGTCATGACACTCCAAAAGAATTTTCTGTCTCTACTGCTCGAAATCAGGAATTACAAGTCGGTCCTTGTAGTAGAGCCTTTCATTGACCAATTAGAAGTCTGGGAAGGCTGATGGATCAGTGTGCTTGTTGCTAACTATTTCTCTGGTGAATGGGTCGGACTGAAGGGTTGTGGTCCAATCCGAGAAATCCCGAGTAACTGGAATGGCGAGGGCCAGAAATTCCGCTTGTTGGGGTCTCCGAGACAGGGCATCAGCTCCGGAATTTTCCTTGCCCGGTTTGTACTCAATGTCGAAATCAAATGGCAGCAACTTCAAGAATAAGTGATGCTGCTGGCTTGTAGTGATGCGCTGTTCGAGTAAAAACTTCAGGCTTTGATGATCTATTCGGACCTTGAATTTTGATCCCAACAAATAGTGTCGCCACTTTTGTAAATCTAAGACAAAAGCCAACAATTCCCGGTCGTAAGTAGCTTGAAATCTATTAGAAAATGATAAGCCCTTACTATATTATGCAATGGTGTGCCCTGACTGAAGCATAATAGCACCCACCCCCTCTGATGATGCATCATATTCCACTATAAATTGTTGGCTTAAATCAAGTAGGCGAAGAACGAGGGCAGAGGAGAGCACCTTCTTGAGAGATTGGAAGGCCTCTTCAGCTCTAACTGACCATGTGAAAGCGTTGTGCTTTGTGAGGTCTGTTAGCGGCCTTGTTAGCAAACCATAGCCCTTTATGAACTTCCTGTAATAGCCTATTAGCCCAAGGAATCCGCGCAACTCCTTAACTGTTGCTGGTCGTGGCCATTGGATAACCGCCGAGACCTTGTCCTGATCGACTGCCACCCCAGACGCATTGACAATGTGCCCCAAAAATGCGATTTCTGACTAACCAAAGAGGCACTTGGAAGATGTGGCGAAGAAATAGTGATCTTGCAACAGCTGCAATGTCAATCTGAGATGCTGGCAATGCAAGTCTTCTGAAGGACTGTAGACCAAAATATCGTCAAAGAAAACCACTATAAATTGACATAAATATGGATGGAAAAGATCATTCATAATAGCCTGAAACGTGGACGGCGCATTGGTGAGGCCAAAGGGCATCACGAGGAACTCGTAGTGACCCGAGTGAGTTCGGAATGTCGTCTTGTGGACATCGGCTGGTTCGACCCGAATCTGATGATACCTAGAACGTAAGTCGATCTTAGAGAATATGGAAGCGCCATGGAGTTCATCCAAGAGCTCATCAATGATCATAATTGGGTATTTATCCGGGATGGTGATGTGGTTCAATTGGCGGTAATCAATGCACATTCGCCAGGTCTAATCTTTCTTTTTAACGAGCAAAACCGGACTCGCAAATGGACTAGTGCTTGGCCGAATGAATTCATTGTCAATCAAGACTACAATCTGTTCTTCGATCTCATTTTTTGGTGGTGTGGGTATCGGTATGGTCTGATGTTTGGTGTTTTGTAGTTGGAAACAAGAGGTATGGTGTGTGTTTGGGCTCTTGGAGGAGTAAGGGTGTTTGGTTCTTCAAACACGACTTGAAACTCCCGTAAGATGGGTTGAATGGCTGCTAGTGGTGGGTGGTTTTGATGGCTTGTGGTTAATAGTTGGAAGGTGTTGAGATCGGTACCATCAGGGGTTGGTTTGAGACCGTGCAACCGGTGCTTCTTTCCATTGCTACTAAACACCAAAAACATTTCTTTCTAGTTGATGAGGATTGTGTTTAAAGTGGCTAACCACTTGGCTCCCAGAACGAGTTCAGTGGTTCCTATGGATAATGCATAGAAATCATGGGTTATAACACACCCCGGTAACTTGATAGTTATGTCCGGGCAGATCTGATCACAGTTGACGACATATCCATCACCGATAGTAACACCAAATCTCGGAACACTTCGGGTAGGGAGTTGCAGATCCTTGGCGAGCTTCTCTGAAATGAAATTGTGGGTAGACCCACTATCCACTAATATCAGAACTTGGTGATCCTTAACAGTGCCTTGCAATTTCATCATGGTTGTGTTGGTTTGACCTGATATTTGACGAAAGCCTATTTCGACCTGCTCCTCAATGGACTCCATACCTAGTATGGCTTCTTCTTCATCGGCGTCAATGGGTGAGTCGTCCATCTCCCCCACATACTCCATGGTGGAGAAAGAGGGCTTGCACACATGGCCGGGTGCGAATTTTTCACAACATCTGAAACAGAGACCCTTCTCCCTGCGTAATTGTCGTTCGTTGTCCCCAAATCGGGATTGGAATGGAGGATTTCCCAGCGGTCGGTGGGGTTGTGAGATGGGGTCTGATGTTTGGATAGGACGTTGGGTTGGATTTTGTGGACTTGAGGCTGCATTTTGTGGGTTTGAGCGATTGGAAGGATATTGGGTTGGGTTAGGTTTACTGAAATTGGTGTAAGGTTTTGCACTGCGAGAGGGGCCAATTTTGGCCTCATATTCCAACGCGAAGCTTGCTGCTCTGAAAACAGTCTGTGACTTCTGTATTTGGACTTCTGTCTTCAAGTCATCGCGTAAACCAGTGAGAAACACGCCAAGGAGGCAATGGTCAGGCCAGTCACGAACTCTAGCGACCCTCCGAGCGAATTCCTGACGATACTCGACCACAGTACCGGTTTGCTTGATTGCACACAGAAATTCGTCGGGGTTTTGAAATTTTGGTGGTCCATAATTTTCCTGAAATAAACTTAAAAAATCCTCCCAAAGTAGGATTTCTCCTTCTCCATTACCCATGCGTACAGATCAAGAGCATCTCCTTCAAGACGCATTGCGGCGACTTCCACCTTCATTTCGACAGGTACGTTGAAGTATCAGAAATATTTTTTCTGCCTTAAGGATCCATCCACGTGGATCGTCGCCATCGAATTTTGGGAATTCGATCTCGGTTGGTTTAGTAACCACGATTGTTAACATCCTCATCACCAGGATCGTCCCAGGGTCTATGACGCTGGCGGTCGAAGGGTGGTACTCATGGCTCTCGTGGCCTGTCATGATGGGATCCTGGTGGACTATCTTCGACTGAACGCTTGCCTGGTGCTGGAATGTTGGTGGCTAATTGAGAAGAAAGGGTGTTGATTGCTGAAATAAGATCGTTCATCATCTCGGGTGCAAGGGTGTGGGTTGTAGATGCTGATGGGTTAATATTTTGTGCATTGGTGTTTTGTGAATCGTTAGCAGAACGAGTAGTCACCATTGGGATCAACGGCTCTGATGCCAAATTGATAGGAACCACTCAAGGAGAATCTCCAATGAGGAAAATAACTTTTGATTTCTTATTGAATAAACTGGATGATCTTCCTAGAGATTCATCTACCACCTTATATAGGCGGCTCTTAACATATAATTACTCTTAATAAGATAAGGCTTATCTTTCTAAATCTAAGAAATAGGAACTGCTGATATAAACATCCCTAGGAAAAGGGGATTTATTTCCTAAAATACTAATATCATAGACTATATTTAATTACTTAATCTTAGGCTTCCTAGAATAAGTTTTCCATCGTTTAGCTTTGGCGGGAACCATATCACACGCGCGCACACACACAAACTAAAAAAAACCAAGAAGATTTGGATAGCAGTCCATCATACAAGAAATGAGATGTTATTCTGATTTCTACCATAACATTACATCGAGCTTGCCCTGCTCATTTGATCTCAATCAATCAGAAATCACACAAAATTGCCCAAATCACACAAAACTGCTTTGCAGCTCTTGAAGTAAGCAGGAGATAATAACAGTACCGACTTTTGACAGCTAACATACAACAAACACAAACTTCCTCCATTTCAGCTATATATTTTACCATGGATTTCCTGCAAAAGGTATTAAAAAAAAAGAAAAAGAAAAAAAAGGGATCAACTACCAATATATCAGACTATATCTAGCCATTCTTATAAAGCAGCTAATAAGTTTTTGATGCAATAAAAACATAGCTGATGTGCTGCATTCAGCAAACTATTTCCAACCTAAGGGTTATGGGAGAATCCATAAACTGTCTTTTCTTGCCAAACCAGGTAGCAAGAAGTGTATAGTGTATTCTTACAAGCAAAAACACGGCTTAAAACATAGCTATGCAGCAGCAATCAACACAGGAAAAGTTGTTATTTAAAATTTCCAAATTAAGGCTAACGTTCATTCCAATCTGCCAGAAATAACAGTCATAGATACAAAGAATGAAATTCCTCCAACCATGCAACAAGATTAGTAAAACGAGCTGCTATACAGACCACTTTGTGAGATGTTGGATTGTCTAATGTATTAACATAACAAGAAGAAAAAGCGCTGAAATTTCGCATCACAGTCCACCAGTAAGTTAACAATTCAAACTCTGTTAGCAAAATTTTGAAGGTCACATGCACACAAAAGAAAAGACAAAAAAGGCAACTTTTAGTTTTTCTTGGAAATGATACCATAAACACCCTCTGAGAAACGAGTTACTCTTTTGCATATTGCAATTTCACTCACTCAAAAATGGTTGACAGTCATGATTTGTTGGAGAGAACGTTTATCATATTTCTAATGGTGACAGTACAAAAAGTGACACATTAAAGTTCTGGTGCGACTGCACGTCGTTTGAATATTACAGTAATGTGATACTCCTTATCAAACAGGGTTCCATCAACAATTGAATAAATCCTAGTGCATATCAGATTAGCAAAGATAACTTCCAAATTGCGAATTCCCAATAAAACCCTAAATTTGAAGCAGAAACAGGCAAGAGAAGTCGTGAAATTCGACAACAAAAATTATACAGAGTGACAACTGAATACAATTTGAAAGTCGAATTGATCGGAAATACCTGATTTCGAAGCGAGAAATGATCGAATTAAGCGGCGGCGTCCTTGGCATGGAGGACAAAAGCAGCGGAGCAGAGAACAGAAGCGATGAAGGCGAACATACCGAGACCAAACATCAACGAAACCCCAGCTACCACCAAATCCATCATACATTGAATGCTCATTAAACCTAACATCTTCCCTCCCCGTCCGGTTGAAATCGGTGCTGTCAGATTATATCCGCTCACAATTGGGAATAGAAGCGAAAGCTCATTTAAGAGAGATTTCAGAGAAAATCCGAATCGGTGTTCAGAGATATTGCGGAGATTTGCCACCTAGCAGAGATGGCGTATGTCCGGAAGACAGATGTCGAAGATTCGCCACCCTTGAAGTGGGATTCATCGGCAATGTTTGGCGGACACTTGGCGACACGGTAGCGCTAAGTGTCAAGACAGTTTGGCGGCCTTATTAGCGGTTTCTTAGCGGATAAAATGGTATTTTTTTATTATTTACTTATATTTATGTCATGAACTATGTATAAAACATATATTATGCAATAAATTATGCATTAATTTGAAGCCTATAACAAACCAAATAAAAAATCATCATGACCATTTTAAAGTTGTTCGAATCAAACATAAAATCATATAGATATGTTCAAATAAGTATTACATCTTTATAATTAAGAAATTTGAAACCATAAAAATTAAATAATTTCAATCTAAAACCGTCAAGACCGCTAAGCCTCCGTCCCGTGCCCACTCTTCCTCGCCGAGCCCGATTTGCACCCGTCAAGGCCGGCAAGGTGTTGTTCCGTTCCCGCCAAGGCCCTCCGCCGCCAAGCTACCCCGCCAAGGTCAAATTCAAGACGGTGTGGGTCCGTTAAGCGTCTTGGCGCCGCCAAGACCTTTTTTTAGAACACCGTTCATCGGTCATCACATCTTCGTGTTTTTTGTGTTTTTTCCTATCAAGGAGTTTTTCATCACCAAAAAATCCATGGAATCGGTATTCCTGTTTAAAAAAGGGACATTTACTAGAATAGTCATATTTAAAGTCTTTATTAGTAAATTATCCAACAATATTTCCAAATTAGCAAACAGTTCACCTCCCTTCCCTTATCCCCTTTGCCTTTGTGCCCCTACGTGCGCCCTTTGTGCCCCTCTGTTTCAACTTTTTTTTTTTGCGTCAGTACTTCGACACCGGGGTTGCTGAAACCGAAGTTGCTTTTTTTCCCGTGTCAGCACTTTAACGTCGAGTTGCTGAAACCGGAGTTGCTCACTCATTGAATTTTGAATTTTTGCCCAATTTCAGCAATGACAACAACAATTTCAACAATTTCAACAATTTCACTAAAAAAGGTCACACTATTTCAGCAATTGCAACAACAATTCCAAGAAGTTGAGAAAAAGGTCACACCAATTTCAGCAATTACAACAACAATTTCAACAAGTTAAGAAATTTCAGCAACAACAATATGAATATTAGACGCTTAGAAGAAGTAACCTAGGTACTTGCAGGACAACAATAGATTTCACAAAGAATTTATTTCAGCAATCATTAAGATTTCACAAAGAATTTGTTTCAGCAACAATACATTTCAGTAAAAATACATTTCGCAAGTACCACTGAAACGGGAAATCAAAATAGTAACAATGGAGGATAGAATCTCAGTTGTGATTGCAATTCACACTATAAAGAAAAAAAATTGCTCAACCACTATCAGCAATTCATCTCAAATTTTTAATCCATTATAGCATCAACTGCAAAGACTTAAAAATTATCGAATCCCCTAATCAAAAAGCCTGAATTCATCACTGATTAAGCAATTTCAACAATTTTCTAGGATAACAATTACTTTTGTCCTTAATCCAACAGTAGAGCTCATCTGGCCTGCAAAAGTCAAACATAACCATTACTTTTGTCCTTAATCCAGCAGTAGAGCCCAAAAATTGGCTTCTTTGGAAATTATAGAAAAAAATTTCACCTCTAAATGCATTTGCACAGTCAGAGTCAGAGAGGAGGAGAACCTGGTATCAAGAGAGACGTTGCGAACCAACAATCTAGAAGGAGCGGGAGAACGGCGTTGGTGTTTTGAGGTGCTTTTGCGTTGCAAATATGCTCTCTGTGGAAATCTTCAAGTCTGCAAAAGCGCCTTCTCGATGCCTCTCATGGCTTTACAGGAACCCACTCATAACGGCCTTTCAGGGGGACGCCCTTCACTGCATCGATATTGTACCTAAAATCATCACGAAAACAGCATTGATTGATGAAACCGCAATCGCTCGGATTCGGATTTTGATTTAAAATGCATATTTGTTTTGAAGCTTACTTCTTTGAGAAGCGTTTATGGAGATCGCTCTCGGTGGCGGATAAAAACTCCTCGATTTCCACTCCTGACGACATCACTCTGACCACCGACTTATGGCGAGATTTCGCTTCCGTGAAAGGCATGGCCACCCCCGTCGAATCCATATCACCTGATTGATATAGCAGCAACGACGACGAATCTAGGCTGAATCACTTCCCAATTGATACAACAACAAAGACGACGATGGAGAATGAGGGAGGACGCTGAGATCCATCATCCTTTGTCTTCGATCTCAGGCGGATGTCAAAGAGAAGCTTCTCGTTGCCAGATGCTCAGATATAGCGCCTCTTTCCTCCTAGGCCAATGTCGAGGATCAGTGAGGTTCCCGAAGAGGGAGGAGGAAGGGGAGGGATGCATTGGATCTCCGATCGCTCAGGGAGTCGAACTCCGATCGTTGAGGGGAGGGAATCAGTGGGGCGGTAAGATTCAGGTTCCAATCAACCTACAATTTGGGGGGGGGGGGCACATGCGGTATTGTTTTGGGAGAGATGGACAAAACCCTAATGTAATAAGCTTGAGGGACACTCCCCTAATAAAGGCCAAAAAAAGGCCGGTTTAGCAAATTAATTCTTAAAAAAGTGATTTTTAATAATTTAATTTAAAATATGATTAAAATATTTTATAAAAAGGAATCTTTAGAAAAACTGGTATGATTAATAAATATATATATATATATATATATATATTAGTTAAGAATTCAGGTAGAACAACCGGGCCTATTCGAGGGCATCCTTGAGAATAAGATCTTGCAATGGAGGATTCTCTACATCCTCAATCCCTCGGATGTCATGGCAAAGGTGTGCAACCTTATCAGTCATGACATTGCCCTCGAGGGGAACAAGAGAGAACGAAACATGGTCCACTCCTTGAAGGAGTAATTTGATTTTAGACAGAATGAGTTCAATCTTTCAAGGGTGCCTAGCTAAGTCCTGGAAGTGATTGATAATAATCAACGAGTCTCCTTCAATGCAAAGATTAGCAATTCCAAGTTCCACAGCTCTTTGTACTCCTTACAACATGGCACAAGCTTGTTCCATCAACGAGGATTGCTTCCTAGGTTTTCGTACCCGATCTTGATTGGCCTCCCATGCCAATCACGTATGATCAACCCCTAGAGCTAGACTGACCCGTAATAGAAGAACCTTCAAATTTTAATTTAAATGATCTCATTAGAGGCTTTTTCCATCGACACTTACGCCTTTGCATCTTGTTAATACATTGTTTATCCTTGAGGGTGGTATTATGTCGACTAATTAGATCGCTGAAGGCGCAAGCTTTTTTCCAGTTGTCTAAGACCGCATTTGTCATGGATATGACATCCCTGACTGGTTGATCTATGTTGTTATCGAAAGAGAGCTAGTTACGGTAGAACCACAATGACCACCATCTGTTAGCAATGGTAGTCCTAGTATCATTTTTCAAGCTTTTCCCTATGAACTTTAATATTGGTTTGAAATCCCTGGATGTTTTGATAAGCTTTTCAATAACCCTCAACTTTAATATGGAGAGAATATCAAAGGTTATATGCGATCGACTTTCAATAAAGAGATAGGTGTCATCTTCCTCTACATCCCTACACAAGGAGCATGTACTAGGGATTGATATCCCTCGTTGGGCAAGCCTACTTTTGTTGGTAACCCATTTTGACAAAGTTTCCACATAAAGTTTTTAACTTTGGGCATCGTGTCTAGTTTCCAATTCCAGCTGTTATTATCATTTTTTGTAGCCTAGTAACGAGGGAGAAGGTTATAGCTAGCACTCTGTGTTGTGAACCACCCATGACGGTCCGACCACCAATACAGTCTGTCTTCAAACGGTATAGTCGGAATATGGATTGTGCTAATTTCTTTGATAATTGTTTGTGGTAAATCCTTTCTAGTTTTTCCAACCACCGTCTTCCGTTTATAATATAGTTGCATACTCGCTCGGTCGATAAGAAGTCTGTAGGGCAATCCGGGTAAGACGAAATGGGATTAGGCCAAACTTCCAATCGTCCCAAAACTTGATTGTTTGGCTATTTCCAACTATCCCGATCAGGCCGGATTTGAATTTGGGGATTAATGGGTAGAGTTTAGCCCATTGCCAAGAACAATTGCCATATTTTTTTATAATGTAATATATCTTGGTTTTTGAGGTATTTGTACTTAATCACTCGGACCCAGACATTGAAGGGCTCAACAAATGTTTTCTAGAAAAGTTTCAAATGTAACGCTTCATTCATTCCACAAGTTTTCTAATACCCATACCTCCTTTACTATATGGTCTACATACCTTATCCCAGCCGATAAGCAGTCGATGTTAGAGATCTTTATTCCAGAAGAAGGTCTTGTGAATTTGATCTAATTCCTTATCTATTGATGCAGGGAGCATAAAATTCTGCACCGAGAACTGGCATGCTAACAAATTTGATTTAATAAGGACTACCCGAACTTGTTGAGATAGTGAGTTAGCTCATCATTTTGACAGTTGATCTTTGGATTTGCAAATCAGTTCCTGAAACGTGTCCTTGTTGACCCATTGATGATAAGGCGGCCGATATATATATTTTAAGTTTTTGTTCATTAGAGATTCCTAGATAGCTTTCAATTTCCGCTTTCCTAAAGTCGGGAATTCCCTTTGGGGCATGAAAGGCAGATTTATGAAAATTAACGTTTTGACCAGAGATTTTGCAGTATTTGGAAATCACATCCTTAACTTCTTGGCAAGCGGATATGCTTCCTTTAGAGAAAATGATAATGTCGTCTGAAAAGTAAGAAAGGGGAGACAAGGTCCTTCTTTACCAAATATGAAACCCACCAGTTTTCTAGAAACTGATGCATGAGCTAAATTTTTTGCTAAGACCTCAGCACCTAAGATAAACAGAAAAGGTGAGAAAGGATCTCTCTATCGAATACCACTAGTTGGTTTAAACGGTTCCGTAGGTTCGTTATTTATAAGCACCGAAAAGGTGACTGGCGATATGCATTCCATGATAAGCTGAATGAATTTGTCGTGGAAGCCAAATATTTAAAGAACTTGTTTATTGAAAGGCCACTCTAACCTGTCATAGGCTTTTTCCATATCGAGTTTAGTTGCAATCCAAATTCGACCATTTTCCTAGTTTTGAAAGAAGTGAAAGATTTCATGTTCTATAAGCGCATTATCCTGAATAGCTCTATCTGGTAAGAACGTACCCTGCAGGGGGTGGATGAGTTTTTCAATAATTTTCTCGAGTCTTTCTGTAAGTATTTTTGGAATCATTTTATAGATGGTATTGCACAAGCTGTAGGCCTACAGTGGCCAGTTGTTGATGGGTTATCTATTTTAGGCAGTAGTGTGATGAAAGTGTGGTTAATTTGCTTGAGAAGTTTACCAGAATAGAAGAAACCTTTGACTGTATGAATAAAATCTTTCCCAACTATGTCCCAATAATTTTTGTAGAATTCAGTAGTCATACCATCTGGTCTTGGGGATTTATTAGAACCTAAGCTAAAAACAACCGCCTTAATTTCTCCATTTGATGGTATTAAAATCAATGATTGGTTCTCTTCATCGGAAATGGAGGGGGGTAATAAATTGAAGTGTGTTTAAATGATTGGTGGAGTGGGTGAATTAAGAACGGAATCTCATTTCAAAATCTAAACAGATCTTTGTTCTTATATTATCTTCTCCTATAATCCAAGTTCCTTCCAAAGAAGTAATACCGCAAATGATTTTCCTATTCCGTCTATCAGAAGAAACTTTATGAAAGTAGGAAGAGTTTGAGTCATAGAGCTTGATATGTTTCTTCTTTGATTTTTGGTTCCAGAAACTATTTTGGAAAAGAAGAAGAACTTCCTTCTTACGAAGGAGATTCCTCTCTCTTTGGGCCTCCCAATCAAAAGGGTCTAGATTGCTGTTTTGTCTGGTTTGTATGGATAATAGCTGGGCTTCTACTTTGTCGAGCTGCCTAAAAATATTCCCACAAGATGACTTGTTCCATATTTCAGCTATTTTTTTAAAGATTTTGGTCTTATAAGTTAGCTGGAACATAACCAAACCCAGGCACGAGGCATGTCAAGCTTGTTGAACTACATGTGTGAACTTTTTCTTGTATATCCATGAGTTTTCAAATTTAAATGACGGAGCTTTCGAAGAGCTAGACGTTGATAGTTCAATAGTGATAGAACAGTGATATGAGGATGAAAAAGCCCCATTAAAGGTACTATGAGCGGGGAATTTCTGGATGACTTGATGGTGAACAAGCACACGGTCAAGTTTCTTCTTGATATTATCAGGCTTGGATGTACATTTTCTCCATGTAAATTGATTTCTGAAGGCTGGAATGTCAACTAAGGCACACTGTTTCTTAAATTTTTCTAATATAATGAACCTAGAGGGTAGTGTATGGGCACCACCCACTTTGTCATCGAATCAAATAATTTTATTTAGATCTCCAATTATAATACTAGGTAGAGGGCTGATGTACATATTTGTAGCCTTTTTATTTGCATAGTTTGACTTCATATTACATTCGATTCCTAAAATAAAGGTTGAAAACGATGTAAATTTGTATAAAATGAGCTAACATGCAAGAAATAGAGTCTGCACAAGTTTTGGCCTAAATATGTAGGAATTGGAGCAAAATCGGAGTCAAAACGAAGAAGCCAAGAGAAGCTAAAGAGAGGTTGAAATCGACATGACTGGTCGATATCGACTGAAGGACTCGACGTAGACTCTAAGCTTCGAGACAGACCACAAAGAACCAAAGAAGACCACTCGAGATCGAGTAGATGTGTCGACATCGACTTCCCTCCAAAGATCGAGTGAAATGAGGAATTATCGAGGAGAAACAGAGACCTCGATATCGAATGACCTGGTCGATATCGACTCGAAATCAACCCGGATTGGACGTGCTTTTCGAGACACAAATTGCAAGATATATCAATTGGCCACGGTTTACCTCTTCTATTTAGATAGATTATGTCTTAAGGGTAGTTGCCTTTTTACCCTAAGATGTTTATTAGTTAATTTAGATATTTATCATAATAAAGATTTATCCTACTTGTTAAGAATAGATTTTAGATAGAGGATATAAACTACTTTCCTTGGCTGGCAAGGATTAGTAGATGTTGATAGGAGGAAATCGAGTTCTTATGTTACAAATAATAAAGATGTATATAAATGTAAACCGACTCCTAGCCTATGCAAATAATTACAAGACTTCCTCCCGTTGTAGTGGAAGGGTAGTCAGGATCGATACACGAGGAGGCGTGTCAGCGGGATCCTAGTAGCGTTGGGAATCTCACATCTTGCGTCGACCAAAAGCCTCGATTTCGACCTTGGAGCTCGATGTCGACCTCGGTTGTCGATCCTCTCTGCAACAGAATACCTGCAGAGACAAAAACAAGCAGTCGATATCGACTGGAGAGGTCGATATCGATGTTAGTCCACGAAATCCACTGGCTCAGAAGTCTGCCAGTCGATACAGAGGGTCGATTTCGATGTCTAGGGTCGATATCGATGTTTGGGGCAGTGACCCAGGAGTCTCGAGATCGACTCAGAAGACTGTCGACGTAACTCAGTGGTCGATATCGACGTCTGTGGTCGATATCGATGTCTTCTCCTGCAAAGTTGTTAGCTTTTTGTCGGCGAAGAAAGGCCGAAGACTTTAGGATAGATGAGTATGCGATGAACAGAAATAAAAACAGTGGTTTTATGCGTATAAAATATGTAAAAGGCAACTCCTAGGATTAGGGTTCATCACAACGTTAACCAATGCATGCGATAAGATAAATAAGACGGACAATTGCGTTATTTCACCCGAGGGGCAAGCTTTCGCCGTACACCAACTATTAGGATTACTCTTTCCAATAAACCTAATTGTCTCTACCAATTTTATGTTTATAACTCAAGTTGTTAGCATGAATCCTTTTTCTTTCGATTAGGACTAAACATAGAATCGTAGGAGATGATATAGACACAACAATATCTACATCTAATACTTACCTCAAGCGTGCATGACTAACGTCGGGCTCACCCCGACCCTAAGAGCTTTGGGGGACTACTCGCTTCTCATCATGGAACTCATCATTGATTGAAAGAAAGAAACTTGCATTAAACTATAAACTTCGAAGCTTTACAAATCAACGTCGGCTTTCGCAAACGCCAAACCCTAAAAATTCTCTATAACTCTATTGAATGTAATTGGATGTGTCGATGGATGATTCTTGGATTAAAAGATTCATTGAATGCCAGCCCCCTAGGGCTTTATTTATAGGCTACTAATCCTCGCTATCTAAGGATTGTAACTTCTATCTAAACTATGAACTCTATCAAAGCAATTAGGATAGGTCTTTTATTTTGATAAACTTAAAGGTAAAAAGATAAATAAGTGTTTAGCTGCCATCTATCTAGAAGTACAAGATAAATCCGTGCCTCCTTGAAGATATAGTTTCTAATCCGCATCTCGAAATCGAGTGTATCTTCTGTCGAGATAAGGTCGATATCGACCACAGAGGTCAATATCGATGTCTGTGTTCCTGCTCGACTTGTCCAACTCCAGTCGAGGTCTATGTTGAGGTTGATATTGATGTCTTCTTGGTTGGTCTGTGTGGTCTATCTCGACACTCAAAAGGCGTGTCGTCAACTATGGTCGATATCAATGTTTAAGGTCGATATCGACCTCTGCTCAGCTTCACTTGGCTTCTCCGTTTTGACTCCGATTCCATCAATTTCTGCATGGTTAGCTCAAACCTTGTGCAGACTCTATTTCTTGTACTTTAATTAGCCCATTCTTACACAAGTTTATATTCTTTTGAACCTTTTCTTTGGAAATCGAAGGAAATAAGAAGTCAAACGATGCAATAAAAGGAGATATAAATATGTACATCAAAACACCCCATACTTAGACTTGCTTGTCCTCAAGCAATAACCAAGCAATAACCAATACCTACAACACACCCTTCAAGTCTTCGCCCTTGTCAAAAGCAACGTCATAAGTGGTAGCAATGCAAAGCAAGTGAATTTAACGTCATAGCACATATTTAGGCGATCCATAGGCATATGCAATTTTTTATCCAACCTCACAGGGATAATGTGTTTGCACTCAACTCTCATGTGTTTAGGCTATGAAGATCAACTCTCAACTCAATTCCATATATAATCTTATAAACATTGCAATTTATAACAATCCACTTCTCAACCAATTATGAAAATGCAATAAGAACCATCAGGAGGATTTTCTCTCAATGGAAGACGTCAAAGAAGACTCCATTCGGTGGGGTTGTAATGGGGCTTGGTAAGGAATTAAGGGTATGGAATTATTTGGCTATGTGGTGCTTTTATAATTCGGGAATCAAGACTCCTAAATCTCAACACTTACAATATCCAAACCATAACTCTTCCATGTTGCTCTTTTCCAAGCTCAATTCTCTATAATGCTCTTTCCTAACTCATCTTTATATAATATGCTCTAAAGATGCACTAAAAGATGTGAACCATACTACCAACCCTTTTTTCAAACTCTAATATGTCTCTCAAAAATATAACACTTGTATGAAATAAATAAAGGACTTGGATTTTGGCTCATGCACTATATATATACATCTCTTTTTTTTATGACGAAAATAATAAAAAAAACATGTGCATTTATATGGTGAGCCAAAAATCCTTTTACAAAATATGACAAAATGAAAATATATGTACCAACCCATAATTTCCTGGCTCAAAACTGGGCAATATGCACTTTTATTTCCACAAGGCATTAGTCCAGCCAATCTAAGTCTCAATTCCCAAATGGGGGTCAGGCTCAATTCAGCTAGGGATAATTTTATGGAGTTTCCAATTTTAGGCTCAGGCTAATTTTCCGGTTTCAAGCAGGGATAATGCAGGGTAGGTAAAGAGAGGATAAAAATGGCTTAAAAGATGCCTCCATCATTTAATTCTCGTAAACTTAAACATATATATATGTATTGGCTTTGAATAACTATCACAACATTTAGAGATGCATAGGAAGAGTAAATTCACTCAAGAAAGCGGAGGGATTTTTGATGTTCTCCCTATAGGCCAAAATTCTCACAAGGACAATTTTTGTTGGATTTGCTTTTAGCCTAGGATCATATGTGCTCAATTTCATCACAAGTTCACAATCTACATAAAAATTTAAGGAATTAGGCTAAACCATCCAAATATGCCATAGGATTTACATGATCAAGTCAGCTATTGAGTTTTCATCATAGGACATCTAAGTAGGGTTTAAAAAAAACTTAAAAATAAACATGCATTTTTTTGTATTTTTTGACATTTTTCTATTTTTTTGGATTTTGTTTTTGACATTTTTCTATTTTTTTGGATTTTTTTTTGACATTTTATAAAAGTAAAACTAAGAACAAAAATTTAAACATGAATGCAATGCGAAGAAGAAAACCAAGTTATGACCATAAGACATGTTTTTCCCCCACCCCATACTTAAAATATACAGTGTCCTCACTGTATTAAAAAGAAGAACAAGGGTAGAGAGAAACTCACAGCGCAACCTGCGGATTCAGGTCGATTTCCAGGTTAGGTCGATGCCAGAAGTCGATATCTATGTCAGTGGTCGATGTCGACTGCATCTGTCGAAGTCGAGGAAGAAAATGAAGACAAGGGCTGCCTGGTGAAGGTCGATATCGATGATTATGGTCGAAATCGACCTCTGCTTTTTGCTCCTGAGTCCTCGATGTCGACTCCAGGAGATGGCTTGACCCTGGGGGGTCGATTTCGACTGGCCTGGTCGATTTCGACTGCCTCTGCAGAAGCTTCTTTTCTTCTTCGTCATTTCTTTTTACTTAGAAACCTGTAATCTTTGTTAGAAATATAGATAAAGCCACGAATTATCTCAGTTTTAAAAGTTCAAAATCCAAAATTTAAAACCCTAAAAACCATCTGTGCGAAAAATTTAAAGGTTTTATGTACATGCTCTAGAGTTTTGAGTCGCTAGGCCGACTTCTCCGTCAATTCTTCACGAGCCTTTAACGCAGGGACCCTTTGAGCTTGAGCCTTCTCCTGGATCATCTAGGTCCATTTGGTAGTAGCTAAGTTCGGCGACCAAGGCTTCTTTGATGTTAGGTTCTTCTTTGGGCGCTTTCCTTCTCTTTCTTGACCTAACTTTAGCAATATAAGCAAACCATGGAGCTTTGACCCTCTCTTTAGTTGAATTATCAATAATGGGCTTAATTGATTTATCAATAATGGACAGAGGAGGGTTAGGAGTCATACCTGAGCTTACCTGTTTGGACCCGAAACAGAAATATTCGGGTTGAGGGGTAGTCGATTTCGACCAAGGTGGGTCGATGTCGAGTTCTCTAGTCGATATCGATATGTGGGGGTCAATATCGACCTCTGTGACCCCATACTTAAGCTCCTGGAAACAATCTGGCATACTCGATTTTGATGTTTTTAGTCGATATCGACTGGTTCCAGTCGATGTCGACGCTGCTTGCTGCTTCCGTCCTTGCCAACAAAAATTTTCTAAGCTTCTCCTTAGCCGGCAAGAGGACTACTTGCTCCAGGTGCTTCGTTTCGCTCATGGTTGGGTTGAAAGAGAATTCTATCACTTCGTTCCCTATAGTAAAGGTTAGTAATCCTCGACGTACATTGATATTGGCATCAGCAGTAGCTAAGAAAGGCATACCAAGGATAATAAGCACTACAGGATCTTTAGACATCTCCAATACAATGAAATCAGTAGGCACAAAGAACTTACCTACCTTTACTGGAACGTCATCGACTATACCTGTGGGCTTGACGAATGAGTTATCAGCCATATAGAGTTTCATGTCCACAGGTTCAAGTGCGCCGATGTTCACCTTTTGCCAAATAGAAAGAGGCATAAGACTTACGCTTGCCCCTAGGTCACATAGGGCTTTGTAGCGATGTTGGCCAAGCCCCACGGTGATAGAAAACTTCCCTAGATCACTCCTCTTCTCAGGGAAGTCCATCTTTGAGCACTCCTCTGCGATCTCTGCCATTGATCTCTTCTTGCTAAGGATGTCTTTCAAGAATCACACATAGGCGGGCATCTCGCTTAGGGCTTCTGTAAGAGGAATGGTAATATTAAGACATTGAAGAATCTTTACGAAGCGCCTAAACTTACCTTTGGTGGGGTCCTCCAATGCGTTGGATGGGAATGGCAACGTCTTCTTTGGTGGAGGGGCCAAAACGGATGTCGGAGGGGCCTGCTGGGTATCGACATGGACTGGGATCTGGTCGATATCGACTGGGATGGTCGATGTCGACCTCTGTTGTGGCTTTGATGGCTTTGTAGTGGCCTCGACATCGACCAGTGGGTCGACCTGGGGGTCGATATCGACCTCGTCCTCGACATCGACTATTCCGTCGATGTCGACTGGATCTGTTGCTTTCTCTGATTTCATTCGTGGCTTTTGTACTTTGTTTCCACTCCTTAATTGCATGGCTGCGACATGGCCCGTCCCGGATTGCCCCTTAGGATTTGTAGTGGGTTGCCCAGGGTACGTTCCGGCCGGTCTAGGGATTTGTGCCGCCAATTGACCCAGTTGGGTCTCTACGTTCTTTTTCCAAATATCCATCTCCCCAATCCTTGTGGTAAGGTGATTGAGTTGAGAATGGATAGCATTTTTGGATTGATCATTCTTAGCTTGGTTCCGCCTTATCTCATCCAGCACAAGTTGAAGATCATCCTTCTTTTGGTCCCTCTCTGGGTGCCCAGGAGCTCTATAAGGCGGGGGGTCCCTAGGGTTAACCGGGTTCCTTTGTGGTTGATGGAACCTTTGGTCTCCCCAATATTGGTGATTGGGACCCCTCATGTAGCGTGCCTCTTGGTGAGTCTCCGCTAGTTGTACTTGTTCAGCGTGGGGGCACTCGATGGTGGTGTGCCGCTGCGATCCGCATTCAATGCAATCTTGGTTCACTGAAAGGAACCTCACTTGCTTTTGGAGCTTTCGAAGTTGATCTCTATGGAATTGCTCCTTTACATCCGGATCGATTACATTGAAGGGTTCATATAAGGGCATAGAAGGGGCAAGCCTCGACGATGATGATGTGTCGGAAGCCTCAGGAGTCCCATATGTATTGTCGAATTCCACCAACCTCTCTATGGCTTCCCAAGCCTCTTGTGGAGCGAGTTCAAGGTAGCCATAGGAGGTGTAAGTGTTGATCCTCTCCTTGGTGGCAGCATTAAGAGCATTGTAAATGATTTCCTGAATCACATATAGTGGTTGGCCATGCGTCTGGCATGATCGTAGTAGGTCCTTAAACCTTTCCCAAACAGTCGCCAGAGCCTCACCAGGCTTTTGTTTGAAAGCCGTGATTTTCTGTCGGATCAATGCCGTCTTAGAAGGAGGGAAGAACTTGTTGAGGAACGCGTCCTTGACTTCATTCCAAGTGTGGAGCGATCTTGGGGCTAAGCTCTCCAGCCACTGCAATGCTTTTCCTGTAAGAGACCAACGAAAGGCTTTTAGTTGGACATATTCAAGACTTCGTCCATCAGCAATAGTATCACAGAGGTCTAAGAAGGTCGATATATGTGTCATAGGGCATTCATTAGGTTTTCCTTCATATTGATGCCTTCTTATTTCAGTTAGGAAGTTATGTTTGATTTCAAAATTAGAGGCAGGGAAAAGAATCGCCGATTCAGGCACGGTGAGCGCGGGGTGCATGTATTGCTTGGCATTCTGAGGGAGGGCATTGATTTGGGCTTCTATTTGCCTCCGGCCTTCCTCCTCCCTATCCGCACGCTCCGTAAGTGCTGCCTCTCTAGTTGTTAAGTCCTCCACCTGCTTCCTTAGTTGCTCAATCAACTCAGCCTGGTTTGCGTTGTCAGCCATGATTATTTGAGCTTGGGATCTTAGATGGAAATAGCGCTCAGGGTTGTCTACTCCTTCAAATTAAGGTGGGCGATCAGCGCGTCGCATACAACTGCAAGGCCAAACTAGATAGAGATGTGAGATAGACTACTAGGGCGCGATTGATTGCCTCCCCGGCAACGGCGCCAATTTGTTGATAGGAGGAAATCGAGTTCTTATGTTACAAATAATAAAGATGTATATAAATGTAAACCGACTCCTAGCCTATGCAAATAATTACAAGACTTCCTCCCGTTGTAGTGGAAGGGTAGTCAGGATCGATCCACGAGGAGGCATGTCAGCGGGATCCTAGTAGCGTTGGGAATCTCACATCTTGCGTCGACCAGAAGCCTCGATTTTGACCTTGGAGCTTGATGTCGACCTCGGCTGTCGATCCTCTTTGCAACAGAAGACCTGCAGAGACAAAAACAAGCAGTCGATATCGACTGGAGAGGTCGATATTGATGTTAGTCCACGAAATCGATTGGCTCAGAAGTCTACCAGTCGATACAGAGGGTCAATTTCGACGTCTGGGGTCGATATCGATGTTTGGGGCAGTGACCCAGGAGTCTCGAGATTGACTCAAAAGACTGTCGACGTAACTCAGTGGTCGATATCGACGTCTATGGTCGATATCGATGTCTTCTCCTGCAAAGTTGTTAGCTTTTTGTCGGCGAAGAAAGGCCGAAGACTTTAGGATGGATGAGGATGCGATGAACAGAAATAAAAACAGTGGTTTTATGTGTATAAACTATGTAAAAGGCAACTCCTAGGATTAGGGTTCACCACAACGTTAATCAATGCATGCGATAAGATAAATAAGACGGACAATTGCGCTATTTCACCCGAGGGACAAGCTTTCGTCGTACACCAACTCTTAGGATTACTCTTTCAAATAAACCTAATTGTCTCTACCAATTTTATGATTATAACTCAAGTTGTTAGCATGAATCCCTTTTCTTTCGATTAGGACTAAACATAGAATCGTAGGAGATGATATAGACACAATGATATCAACATCTAATACTTACCTCAAGCACGCATGACTAACGTCGGGCTCACCCCGACCCTAACAGCTTTGGGGGACTACTCGCTTCTCATCATGGAACTCATCATTGATTGAAAGAAAGAAACTTGCATTAAATTATAAACTCTGAAGCTTTACAAATCAACGTCGGCTTTCGCAAACGCCAAACCCTAAAACTTCTGTCTAACTCTATTGAATGTAATTGGATGTGTCGATGGATGATTCTTGGATTAAAAGATTCATTGAATGCCAGCCCCCTAGGGCTTTATTTATAGGCTACTAATCCTCGCTATCCAAGAATTGTAACTTATATCTAAACTATGAACTATATCCAAGCAATTAGGATAGGTCTTTTATTTTGATAAACTTAAAGGTAAAAAGATTAATAAGTGTTTAGCTGCCATCTATCTAGAAGTACAAGATAAATCTGTGCCTCCTTGAAGATATAGTTTCCAATCCGCATCTCGAAATCGAGTATATCATCTTTCGAGATAAGGTCGATATCGACAACAGAGGTCGATATCGTTGTCTGTATTCCTGCTCGACTTGTCCAACTCCAATCGATGTTATGTTGAGGTCGATATCGATGTAGTATGTCGATATCGATGTCTTCTTGGTTGGTCTGTATGGTCTATCTCGACACTCAGAAGGCGTGTCGTCAACTATGGTCGATATCGATGTTTAAGGTCGATATCGACCTCTGCTTAGCTTCACTTGGCTTCTCCGTTTTGACTCCGATTTCATCGAATTCCTGCATGGTTAGCTCAAAACTTGTGTAGACTCTATTTCTTGTACTTTAGCCCATTCTTACACAAGTTTATATTCTTTTGAACCTTTTCTTTGGAAATCGAATGAAATAAGAAGTCAAACGATGCAATAAAAGGAGATATAAATATGTACATCAGTAGACTATAAATAAAGCCCTAGGATTAGTCGGTGTTGAGTTATAAAGCTTTGAAGGTTTAATTAATGTAAGTTTTTTATTTTCAATCAATGGAGTTTGTTGCGATGAAGAGCGAGTAGTCGTCCCACTTCTAGGGTCGGGGTGAGCCCGACGATAGCCATGTAAGTACGCTTTATTCTATATTTGATTATGCGATCTCTTATTCTACCCTGCGCTCAACCCTTTATGCGAGTTTAGGATCATTTCTTATTTACCTTATATGATGCAAAAGTGGATTATACATGTGAATTTGGATAGTAATTAGGTTTTGCTTGCGAAAGTTGACATAAACCCTAATTATTAAAAGGTAGAAACAATTAGGTTTTTATGCGAAAGCCTCTATATTCCTAATTGATGTTGAGAAAAGTTTAATCTTTTATGAGAATTAAGTCATAATGCATGCATGGTTATTGTCGTGGTAAATCCCTATCCTATGAGCCTTTTAGTTTATTGAAGAAAACCCCAAAAATCTGCTGTCTTTACTTTCTTTTATTTTATTTCTTTGTTTTACTGTTTTTCTGCACTCGACATCGTCTGAGAAGCCACTCAATTTCAACCAACATAGTCGATATCGACCTCCTGCAATCGAGCAACCATACGTCGATAGTCTTCTGAGTCGACAGGAGCTACTGACTTACTCGATTTCGACCACTTCAATCGATATCGAGTTTCTTTGTTGTTTTCTCTCCTTTGCAGGTTCTTCACAGATTGACGTCACCCACTAGGAATCGACTGCCCCTATCGATATCGACTTCCCAACTCGACATCAAGGCCACTGGTCGGCATGCGCAGAGACTATCCAAGCATTGCTGACCCGCTTCCTCGTGGATCGATCTTGATTCCCTTCCACTACAGCGGGAGGAAGTCTTGTAATTTATTTGCGTGGACTAGGATTTGGTTTGATATCTATCCATTTTTATTAGACTTGATTTCCTCCCACCCTTTAACGTCAAATTTTGGCGTCGTTGCCGCGGAGGCTATCAATCGCACCTTGTTTAGTCTATCTTACTTCTTTTTCTAGTGTTTTCTTGAAGATGTATGCGACGCGCTAATCGCACGCCTGAGTTCGCAGCTTTAGACGATCCGGAACGCTTCCTTCATCTACAAGAAAGAGCTAAGAGGATCATGGCCAACGAGGAAACGATGCAATAGGAGCTCGAAAGGCGATTTAGATAAGATTTGGGAGAGATTGAAAATCACATTTTATTTGAAGAAGATGATGAATAGTAACCAATTTTGATCCGGTTCCATATACCTTAAACCGGTTTAATGCAAATCTTTATCTGATTTCTAGAAATATTTTTTTTGAAGCAGGATAAGAATTAGGATAGCCGACGACGACCCGACTTCTTTCCTAGCGCGTCCGAAAGGACGAGAACACGGAGTTCTGGATCATCAGCGAAGCTATCATCGGCAGGGATACTGTAGGCCAGACGTGCAATCCTGTCAGCCACAACATTCGACTCCCTGAAAATATAATGAATAGCAACATGAGAAAAGGAATTTAAGTCAACAGTCGTATAGGCCATCAGCAGCTCGATATTCCAGGGACTAGCCCAGTCACCCAGTAGAGCCTTTATGACGACCAAACAATCTCCTTCGATCAGAAGGTTTTAAATTCCCAGTGATTTAGCCTTTGAGACAACCTTTCGGAGGCCCAGAGCTTCGGCGAACACAGCGGAGCTATTGTTGCAGGGTCCAGGTTCTAAGGAGAGGATGTCCCCAATATGGTCCCTAATAACGAAACTATAGGTGCCAACCTCCGACTGACGGTAAGAACCATCAAAGTTCAGTTTGTAGTATCCAGGCGGGGGGCGTTTCCACCTCTCGCTTCTACGAGTCAAATTGTTTTTAAAGGAATAATCTTGAGGGGTACCATTAATATTTTTCCTTGCCTGCGTTGCACCCGATGTATCCGTATCTTTCATTCTGGCATTCCAGGTCTGGAATGTAGAGTTGCAGAATAAGGTAATAGCCTGTATAGAAGCCGTAGGTATATGCTGAAAGGCGAGCTGATTACGAAAGTACCAAAACCCCCCATTAAGCAAAAGCCAACTTTGTGAAAGAGTTTTTACCCATCTTGGTGTAGATACTACTAAGAAGGTGGTTAGGTTTAATATTCGTGTCAATATCATTAGTCGGTGGACAGCATATGCATAGAGTTGTAGTTAGTGAAACCGTCGTGGGGCATTGTAAAAGAAGATGGCTGGTAGATTCAACCGTACACCCACAGAAGTTGCAGCCCAAAGGGACCGAAACATGAGAACGTTGCAACCTATCAGAAGTAGGAAGCCCATCGCGAGCAATCTTCCAAAGAAAATGTCGAATCTTATATGGGATATCCAATTTCCAGATGCAGTTGCAGCCGAAGTTTTGGTCACCCACGTGATTTGGGATTAGTGTTGTTGCCGAGGAAGTGGAGAACCAACCATCTCTGCTAGACCCCCCAGAAGAGCCTATCCAAGAAGTTATTTTCCGGTAGATGTACAGTGGAAATTTGTGAAATGATTTCCGTGCTAATTAACCCTTGTAAGTATGTCTTAAGTTTTGTAATGTTCCACCTGTTATCACTATTAATGAATCTGTCGACCGACCAATCCGGAATCCCATCCAGAAGTGGTTGTAAAGTCATGGTAATTAAAGGTTTATTGATGCCCCAGATGTCAGTCCAGAAATTTACGGCTCTCCCATTTCCAATTGACCAACGTAGTCCTGTCTTGAACAAGTGTTTGATAGAGATTAATTTTGACCACTGCCATGAAGTGCACCCCTTTTTTTCATACTTAAGCAAGGGTTCCCCTCTGAGGTATTTTCCTGTTATAACTTTAACCCAGATGTTGTTCGGTTCAGCAATTATTTTCCAAAGTAATTTCATTTGTAGCGCAATATTCATAGTCTCTGCTTTATGAATGCTAAGCCCTCCCGAAAAGGTATCTGTGTAAATTTTGTCCCAACTGATAAGTGGAGTAATCCCCGGTTCTTTTTCCAAAAAAATTGTCTATAAATCTTGTCTAGTCAGTGAAGAATTGACGAAGGAAATAGAAAGGCTTGCATAAGGAACAAAGGCTGGGCGCTTAAATTCGCTTTGATTAGGACTTTTCGTCCCTCCGCTGAGAGGGAGGAAGCTTTCCACTTGGACAGTTGTTGTTTTGTCTTGAGGACAATATCCGCGAAAGTTTATTTATTAACACGACCATTGATAATAGGGCATCCTAGATACTTTTCTAGGTTATTGGACTATGGGATACCCAGAGTTGTCGTAACAGTTTGTATGGCTATAGCTGAAGTGTCAGGAGATACTTGAACACTGGATTTATGCAGATTTACTTTCTAACCCGAAATCGGACAAAAACGTTGGATTATATACGAGAGATTAATACAAGTAGACTGGTTTGCCTTCCCAAAAAGCATGATATCATCAGCGAAAGCGAGGAAAGGGACTTTAACCCCTCCCCTACCTAGGGTGAAGCCTAAGTCTTTTGAGTCAGTTGATCGCCGTTCCAAGGTTCTTGCCAGTACCTCTGCTGTGAGGATAAATAGGAACGGTGATAGTGGGTCCCCCGCCTTAGACCCCTTGACGGGATAAAAGGTGTTGATGGTTGGTCATTTATAAGCACAGAGTAAGAAACCGTTTGTACACATTCCTTTATCCAGTGAATGAACTTTGTGTCAAAACCGAACTTTGTCAAAATAGAAAAAAGGAAGGGCCACTCTACTCTATCGCAGGCCTTTTCCATATCTAGTTTAACAACCATATAGCCTCACTTTGCTTTAGTTAATCGAAACGAGTGGAATATCTCGTGAGCAATAAGTATATTTTCTTGGATCGACCTTCCTTTAGTAAACGCGCTTTGTAATGGGTGAATAAGTGTGTCGAAAACCTTTGAAAGTCTTGTTGTCAATATTTTTGAGATAATTTTGTAAAAAGTAGAGCTGAGACTGATTGGCCTAAAGTGATTGACGGTCTCTGGATTGTCCCTCTTTTGGATCATAGTTATGAAAGTGTGGTTAACTTGTCGCAGCATCCTGCCACTCGAAAAGAATGCCTTGACAACCTTAATGATAGACGGGCGGACTATGTCCCAATAAGTTTGGTAGAAACTTGCTGGCATGCCATCCGGCCCTGGTGTCTTATCTGAATTTATCGAGAATAGTTGTCGTCTTAATTTCGGCGTTTGAGATTGGCGTCGTGAGCAGCAGGTTTTGATCAGCCGAGATTTCATGGTCAATGACGCAAAGATCCTCTTCAAAGGAAAGTGCGTGGTTGTAAGATGACTTAAAACGTTTAGAAAAGCTTTCGACAAATTCATTTCTGATCATGTTATGGTCTGACAGAATCAGACCCGAGTTCGTTGTAAGGAATTTTATGATCTTCCTGCCACGTTTCGCCAATGCTATACGGTGGAAATATCTAGAGTTTGTGTCGTTTAGTTTTATGTGTTTAACCTTTTCTCTTTTACTCCAGTAACAACGTTGAAAATCAATCATCCGTTCCCTTTTATTTAGCAATCTCTTATGTTGTTCATTATGGGAGTGGTTAGGATTACCAATTAAAGTTTTCTGTAACTATAGCAGTTTTTCATCTGTTTCAAAGATTTGTTTATGGATATTGTTAAAAGTGCGTTTATGCCAACTCTTTGCTAGGTTTTTTATAAGAGCAGTTTTCTTAACTAGTTTAAACATGTATGACCCTGAGGGATTGAGTCTCCAAGCCTGTCGAACCAAGTTTATGAATTCAGGTTTTGTCATCCACACCATTTCAAAGCGAAAAGGGTTTTTGTTAATCTGCGTCGGAGACCGAAGATCAACTGAGATTGGGGCATGGTCAGATGTAGTAAATGGGTGAATTTTCACTCGAATGCCGTCAAAAGCCGATATGACTTCATTTTGCGCCATCAAACGGTCTAGTTTGGCGAAGTTGTTGTTTGGCAAGTCCGTTTTTCTTTTCTGCCATGTATAGCCTCCCCCATGGGTTGGGACATCAGACATTTGTAGTAAATGTTTGACTTCTTGTAGTCTTTTGAATCGTGTGGGAGCTGGAGTGATGCCCCCTAATTTGTCATCCGGTATAGCGATTTCGTTTAGATCTCCTAAGATACAGAAGGGAATGAGTAGTGTTGAGGCATAAGTGGATACACCAAAAGGAAGGCGATAGTTTTATTGATATTACTGCCGTGATAATTTATGTGGATTAGTCTGTGATTAACTGAAATGAGCGTTATTTCGCCCTTTGAAACCGGTAGGTCTTTCCATAACAAACAGATACCACCCGAGAAGCCCCTGGCGGGGTCGAAAGCGATATTAGTGAAGCCACATTTTTTCCAAGCCCCTTCAGGAGGTAATTTGTTTGTTTTTGTCTCTAGTAGAGCTAAGACGTTTATATAATTGTTTTTGCAAAACAACTCAGTGTCAGTCCAGAAGTTTCTTCTCTTCGTCCCTCTACAATTCCAAGAACATATATTCATGGATAGACTATGATTTAGTATCTGGTTGTACCCGTTGTGCATTTGTTTGGAAACAATTCTGTGATCGCCAGAGTCTAGATTTGTACCTCATAGTTGGTGTAACAAACGAAAAGCTTATATGAATAATTCTTATTTTCGTAGTATCACTGATGTACCAAGGACCATTGAGCCCACTCGAGATGTTATTAGTAATGCAGATTAAGTAAAAGCGTGGTATTTGTTTTGTTTGGCAATGAGGCCTGAGCAGCGCAGTGTTGTGGTTTAGATTACCAAGTGTGTTGGATAGATAGGTCCTATTCGCAATACTGAAACCATAATACAGTGGTAAGCACTAAAAGTACGCAAAGTGTGTATAAACAACTTTTAGAGTTTGTATACAAGAGTCATGATGCACAAGTTTTGCCTTGTACGGCTTATAAGAGTATTGATACTAGATATATAGTTTTTGTGAACCCAAGTAGATGAGAGTATATGAATTGTTGTTGATAGCTTGGTAGCTTTTTGACAGTAGCAATTGATGTTGTCGTAGCGTGGTACTAGCACCAATTAGATAGGAGATCAACAATTGAATACAAGCGTACATGGTGAATGTAAGTGGTAAGCGTAAGTCGTATTTTGGTAAGTGTAAACGAGGGCTTGTAAGGCCAAAAGGAGAGAGAGTACTGTCATGGTATGGCTGATTTATAAGCAAACGAGCAACGCAGAAGGCAGTGGACCCAAGGAGCAATAATGCCAGCACTAAGTGAGTGGGCGAAGGAGACTATCGGAGGATAATCTTGTAAGTAGAAGCAAGCAAACGCAGCAGAGCAACATATACAAACAAGCAGCCTATTTGAAAGTAATAATCAAAACAATCGTACCAATGTCGACAAGGCCAGATAAGATAAACTTGAGAGCAAATTTTTGTTAGAAAATCAATAAGTAGTAATGTAATGTAACCCAACCATAATCGTGTGTTACAAAACAAGCCGCCACTCGGGGTTTCCAGAAGCATAAAAAGATGTAGAAATATGGTTGTAAGCCGGTGGTTAGGTGCACATGAATTGGGATAGGTACCCAAACCCACGTTAGAAGAAAGATTGTCAATAACAAGGTCCTGAAAGGACTTAGTATGCTCAGCCAAAAGCACGACAGCAGCGGGGCAATCACAAAGCAATTTAAAACCCAGAAGGTAAGAAGGTGATCTGAACATCTGTGAAGAAGCAGTAGGAAGGCGATAATCATACTTATCGAAAAGAACATGGTATAAATAGGCGGCTAGCCCGAACAAATAGGGGTACAATTGGGTGTAAACCCGACAAGAAGTGTTACGAACCTGACAGTAGGCCGTGGTAGAGCAGTAATGTAGTGTTAGTCAATTCGAACTCAGCGGAGTGCGAACATTGAAGATCTAACCAAACCACCGCCTGAACCGACGGACGAAATGAATGCCGACCACACCGCGCTCGCCCTGAGACCTCATAAAACCCATCAAATTGGAGCCAGCCCAGGTGAAGTGACGAAACCCACACGGATTTCGAGTAGGAACACACATACAACTGGAGCATAAGTTGCGAAATCGAAGGACTTTTCGTCCTGAATTGATCCGAAGGCTTTTTAGGGGGCCAAGTGGAGGGAGCTACCTCCAAGGGGACCAAGATAGTCGGGTTAGGGCTGGTCGAGGGTTGCTCAGGGCTGGTCTGCAACTTTATGTGGGAAGAAGATGGCATAGTGAGGCAGCCGGGGAAGGGAAAACCTAGAAATATGATTTGATGATATTTAATTATTTAGTTATTTATTTTCGTTATTATAATACCTTACTTTAAAGTTGAAAACATGATAATATATTTAGATATAAAAGATAATATATATATATATCTTTTGAAAAGACAAATGAGTTTAATTAGTAAATTCTCATCTTTATATAGCATAATTCAAAAACTTTATATCATATACATCATACTCATTTTTTTCGCAGCTTGAAATAAATTAAAATTTTATTATCTAGGGAAAATACATTTGCTTTAATTAAAGGCCGATTTGTAGAAATACACCAAATCGGTGTTCGGTTTGCAAAAGTATACCCGTTTTCTGATAATAGCAAAAATAGGATAGGTGGGTCATTTGTGCTAAAAAATAATAACTGATTTTACCTTTAAAATTAAATGTAAAAATTTTTAAAAGGAGAATTATGAATTAAAAGAAAAGTAAAAAATATATAAAAAATGAAATATATATTAAAATAATGTTTTCAATATTTTTCTCAGAAATTTAAAAATAATAAAACTAACCGAATGAAAAACATTGCCTTAGTAAGAGAATTAATACTGACATGAATAAAATTTCTTTTTGACAGGATATAAGTTCTTTATGACAAAGCTGATAATTAATACCGACAGGATGAAGTCTATAATAGGGAAGAGAATAAAGATACGGAGTACGATTTTATCCGTACCATAACTAGAAATTAAAGGCGTGTCCAAGATGACAAAGTTATTTGTTCCCAACAATAGGAGTAATGTTCATAGTGACAAGGTTGCAGGTTTACTTTGATAGGATAGAAGCTATAATCAGGGAGAGAATCACTGAAGATATGGTAAATCATATCTTCAGATTATTAACCATATTAACAAAAGGATTGTCAATATATATCTTGAAACCATAATATTATCACATTCGCAGGATTAATATCGTTCTTGACAATCCCAAATATGAACATTGACAGGATATGATCAATAATCGGTGGGAGGTTGAGTAAAGATAAAGTTTTGACCTAAATCATAACATTGGGTCGGGGCTAGCTGTTAGGGATTGGGATTGGGAATTTTTTTAATTCCAGATTTTTTTATTATTTAATTATTTAATATAATTTAAAAATAATTAAAAATATAAGAAAAATGATAAATACAAAAAATATTGGGTAAATTGCAACTAATATCCAAACCTTTGGGGATAGTTGCTTTCAATACCCTAACCTTGTAAAATTTCACAAAATATCCAAACCTATACCATTAGTTGCAATTAACACCCTAAATAAGTTTCTTAAATTAAAAAATTGCCCACATTAAACAAAAATTACAAAAAATCACCTATATTTATAAATATTTTCAATGAATCCCTAATACATTTTTTAAAAAATGAGAATCAAATAAATCTCTTACAATTTAACCCCATCTGACCCACCATCCAAAAATAATTATAATAGTTATATATATAATATACTCCTTTAAAATATAATATAATTACTTTAGCATCTACTCATTTAAAATTTTAATATAATCAATCAAAATAATTAATTATTTATCTAAAAAACATACATTATAATTAAAATCTAAATTTATACTATAAGTCTGTCTCGATACATGCCGATTTGTGCATCTATATATTCCCTGTATATTATTTGATACGATATATACTGTCTTTTTGGTTAATATTATGTTATATATACTAAAACTAATGCATAACATCTTATAATGTATCACACATAAATTTCATGGTATTAAAAAAATGATTCTATAAGAAATGTTTGACATAATAGTTTTACAAAAATAAAATAAAGTAGATTTAAAAAAATAAATGGTAAAATATATGATAACCATTTGCAATAAATAATTATATAATAAAGATATATTAAAAATAATATGGTAAAAAATAATAATTTTACCATATTATTTTAATATATCTTTATTATGTAACTATTTATTACAAATGGTTATCACTTATCATATCTCATACCATTTATTTATTAAAATCTACATTATTTTATTTTTGTAAAATTATTATGTTTAAGATAAATAATTAATTATTTTGAGTAATTATATTAAAATATTAAATGAGTAAATGCTAAAATAATTATATTATATTTTTAAAGGAGTAGATTTTATATACCTGTTATAATTATTTTTGGATGGTGGGTTGGGTGGGCTGAAATTGTAAGAGATTTTTTTAATTTCAAATTTTAAAATATATTAGGAGTTTATTGAAAACATTTTATGAATATGGGTGATTTTTTGTAATTTTTGTATGATGTGGGTAATTTTTAAAATTTAAGAATCTCATCCAGGGTGTTAAGTGCAACTAATAGTATATGTTAGGATATTTTGTGAAATTTTACAAGCTTAGGGTATTAAAAGCAAATATCCCTAAAGGTTGGGATATTAGTTGCAATTTACCCAAAAATATTTAACCTTTTTTTTTCCTTATTTTTCGAGATGGTGGGTAGTTTTGATAATTAAATAAGGTAAATTTTCATATATTAATACAATTGTTTTCAGGGTTTTTTTTGGTGACTGTCTATAATTTGGGCAAAAATTAAGCCCTAGGACAAAAGAGAGGTGAAATTAGGAGAGTGTCCACAATTGACACTTTTGCCCTTCCTTCCCATTTTCCTCCTTCCCATTTTTTAATTTGACCATTGACCGGTCAAAGGCATTGACTTTTATTGGCACATGTGTGGGGACATGTAAATTTTGTGATTACAGTTTCGTTTTTATAGTTTTTTTACGGGGTCGCTGTCACCACTCTTTAACAGTGGTGACAATGCTGACATGAAATTTTTTTTATTACAGTTTCGTTTTTAGAGTTTTTTTTACGGGATCACTGTCACCACTCTTTGACAATGATGACAGTGGTGACATAAATTTTTTTATTACAATTTCGTTTTTAGAGTTTTTTTTACGGGGTCACTGTCACAACTCTTTAAGAGTGGTGACAGTGGTGACACGTGTGTGGTGACATGAAATTTTTTTTTATTACATTTTCGTTTTTAGAGTTTTTTTTACGGGGTCACTGTCACCACTCTTTAACAGTGGTCACCACTTGTAATCAAAAGGAAAACCCTATGATTAGGGAAGCACAAACCCTAAAGGGGCTAATGAGAAGCCAAAAGAACATGTGATGTACAGCATGGTTTAGGGTTTAGGGTTAGATCTTTAGGGTTTAGGGCCAAGGCCCTAAACCCTAAATCCTAAACCCTAAACCCTAAACCCTAAAATGTTAAGTACAGTACGTCGTTAAGATATGATTGCTGTCACCAAATGGAAAACCCTAGGACAAGGTAAGTACAAACCCTAAAGGGGCTAATGAGAAGCCAAAAGACATTATGTGGACAGTTCTCCTTCAATATATGAATGGGTAAGAGAGTCATAGACGTTGTCATCACTATTAAAACAGGGTCATAGACACTGTAACCAAAATAAAAATACATGTGGTGACAATTCTCCTCTAATACATGTGGTGACAATTCTCCTCTAATATTTGAATAAGTGAAAATCTAATACTCCGTACAAATTAGTCCTATATATATATATATATATATATATTTTTGATCAGGTAAGAATTCGACGCACCGGAGAGGCCCGGTGGGTCGATAGGCCGAATAAATCGGCGACGGAGAATCGTCAAACAAGGTAAAACATAAAACTACAATGAGGCAAAATCACCAAAGTACAAGGGTGTAATAAAAGGCGCAGGCTAGCAAAAATGAAGAAGAACCGGTGCAGTGAGCGGCAACTCATCCGTCAGTTGGTAGAGGCAACGCAGGGAACCCCTGGGGAACTTGTGGAAACCTCAGATTTGGACTCTGTCAACGAGCCTTTAGGTTTCGATCACGTCCACGACCTCTCGCGCGTCGACAAATAAGAAGAAACACTGCAACAAAGACCTGCTAGGCCACGAAACCAAACACCACACCAGCAAGCACCTCGGCAACAAGCCCGAAACTACAGATACACATTGGAATTATATCTCCAATTTTTATTTTAGAATAAATATTTTATTTCATTCCCGCACCTCGGACTACCCCGGGCCCAAGGAAAAGCCTTGAGCCCGAAGCCAAAATATGGGCCAAGAGCACCAGCCCGGGCCAAATTAGGGCCCAAGAGATGAACTTGGGGCCCAAGGCACGCCAGAACATCACACCAGGCATGATCGGCAACGCGTAGGAAGACCAGATGCAAGATCGGCGGCACAGACCAACATCCAGTGACACAGCGGAATCGGGCACGCAGGATCGGAGCCGAGACAACCGATCTACAAGAGCCCCAATCCAATTTCTCGAGAGAGGGTAGTCATAGACTCATGGCAACCCACGATCGGAGAACCCAACCCAGACGGATGAGGGAGCGCGATCGCAGGGGCCGAGACGGGTGGACGATGAGGGCGAAACAGGGACGGCGCCGCCTGACACACACCGCACACGCTCGGAGAAACCGAGGAGACCGACCACCAACACCAAAGCATGAAGATTTCTCAGTGATAAGAACCGACAGAAAGTGATAGGCGAACAAAATTAAACTAGAAGATAGGATATACAGAAAGAATTGGCATAGGAGGATTACTCAATTGGGTTTTGACAGAGAACGTTTTTTACTCAATGAGGGTTCCACAATTGAGAGTTTCTCTCTCATAAATTTTTGATGTATTCATGTTAAATTAGTCCTATATTAAATTTATTTTGACCGAGTTTACTATTTTGAAAAATTAAAATTTTAAAATATTTTTAATACTAATTTACTTCATATTTTGACTTTTTTAATTAAAATTTAGTATACACTCTGGGTTGAACAGGCCCTAAAAATCATTGGACGGCGCTGAATCTGAATGTATCAAGGCAAAGTCATTAACGATGTCAGGTCATTCTCTTTAAATGCATAGCAATGGTTAGTAGATATAGATTCATCCTCTGTAACAATATGTCCACCATCTTGCCTATTTCTCTCTTTGGACCACTTAGCCAGTGTCTTCCTTAGAGGCTCTCGGTTTGAAGAAAAATAGCAGCTTCAATTGGAAATTAAACATGGCGACTCTCGGTTCGCCCTTCAACATCAGCGATTCCAGATCGGGGAAGCGCTGGAACAGCCGCTCAGGCGTCGTAGAGTAGCATAAGGCGATGGTCATGTGCTTCCGTTCCTTCGCGTCGAGCTTGTACCACCGTCGGCAACCCCGAGACACCGCCGCTCGGTTTCGAGGTTCTTCGATATACTGGATGACGCACTGAATCACCCTTCGCCCAGTGAAGAGGCGTTGATGGCAGATGGGGAAAAGGAATTGGAACGGGAGATTCAGGGGAGGAAGAAGGGGAATTAGGGTCACATTAAAATAGGGTAAACTTATATATTATGAAATTTTTTTGGACAATTACTTATAAATGAGTTTAGAGGGGACAAATACTAAATAGATTTAAGTAAATAGCCTTTGGGCCAAATATCTTCTTGTTTTCAAACCTATGTATTTTTGCAAACCAATTATCAAAGTGGGGTATTTAGTAGTAATTCCTCTTAATTAAAAACAAAATACCCAAAAATATTTTGGGTATTTCATCTCTTACTCTTGTCAGAAGGGTTTTAATGTCTAACATAGTCATTCTGATTTCACAAGGATATTTAGTTTGTGTATTAAAGTGATTTATAATTATTTGGGATTCTTCTTCAATATGTAATTTATTTATATCCAGTTGTAATGATTGTGTAATGCCTCGTCTTAGGCAATGTCTTCCTATTAATTCACTTTTGATTTGTACATAAGTAAAGGGTGTTTTGTGCAAATTTGGCTATAATATGTGGTTAAAGACCTTAAATTCCTCTTTAAAATTTGCTGTAACTATCCCAGATGAGCTCTGTAAGAAGTCAAGAACATATTACATATATATCATGGCAGGACAATTGCTTTCAACTTATAAATGTACTTGACAGAGCTCATGAAACCACATCAAATAGGCTTTACAATAAGTATGATTCAATCTCCTTCTCATAAACCATTTGGTGAAGCCAGCTCCATGGTCCTTCAATCATTGATTCTATCAATGAAGTTCCGACTTCTTGGGGAATCATCAGTTCATGACTTGCCTGCCAATTGAATAGATAACTTTTGCATCTCTGGGTTCTCTGAGCTTGAGTTTGCAACAATCAGTAAGTACAAGCAATGGAATGATCATCCTCCGCGTTGCTGAAGCCCAAGCGCTTCGAGACCTAAATCACAAACCACCAGTTATCAAGTTGGTGCAATCAATAGGAACATTTTCAACGTGTCGTGTGATTACCAGGCATGGGTTTTGGTGGTCTTATCCTCGGCAATACTGGCTTAGATTCCACCACATCAACAGCAACTGCATCAGACGTGAGGAAGGTCTTTGCAACCGAGGCTGCGTGCTCCAAACAACATCTCACAACCTACACTAATCCTCACACATGTTAGCATTTCCATTTCACCAACTCATTCCTAGTATCTGTATTCAAATACCTTTGTTGGATCAATGATTCTAGCACTAACGAGATCTTCATAACAGTCACTAGCAGCATTGTATCCGTATCTTGGGTCTCTGTTTGCAAGGATCTGCACAAATATATATCATGAATGGAGACGCTTAGATATCAATAAACAAGAATTGCATGAACTAAGCACTGCAGTAGGACCTTCTCTATTACGACACTGCCATTTGTGCCTGCGTTCTTCGCTATCTGTCTTACCGGATAAGATAGTGCCCGTCTGAAGATGTCAGCTCCAATCTGTTCATATACAGAATTGCCATTGCCACAGAAACTGATTGATAAATATCTGATCAAGTAATACAGTATCAAACTGATTGGCAAAAATCGGAAAATTTAGTACTGGATATTTTTTTACCTTCTGTTCTTCGTTGTCGAGAATTTCTTTGATGCTGTCAACCTTCAAAGATAACCTAAGTAGGCAACATCCACCGCCAACCACAACGCCTTCTTCGATAGCTGCCTATTTATTATTAACAGAAGGTTATGGACAACAATCAACACTCTCATTTTGAAGGAACAACAGAAGCAATTGCCAACCTTGGTTGCATTGAGAGCATCTTGAATCCTTAGTTCTTTGTCCTTCAATTCAACTTGGGTATGTGCACCGACCTGAAAAGTGTTATAACAGCATAAGAACAATAGTTTTACAGAAACTAGCTAGAAACTTGAGTTACCCACATTTGTACATACCTCAATAATCGCAATGCCCCCTGACAACCTCGCTGCCCTTTCATTCAGTATTTTCTTCTGAAAATTTTCTTCAGTATTCTGCGACAAAAGATTTCAGTGTCAACTTTTACCCGTTTGGTATCAACAAAAGAGAAAACTGTTTTAGCAAAAAATGAACTCTGTGGCGTTGATACAAAACCTTAACAAGTGCTTTGATTTGGGAGACTCTTTTATCAACTGCTGGCCTTGTGCTTCCATCAGTTACTATCATAGTTGAGTCCTTGGTTACCACCACTTTGATGGCAGTCCCCAGCATGTCTTTGCTAGCCTTTTCTAGCGTTAACCCCATTTCATCTCTGATTACAGTTCCTATAATGCCACTGAAGAACTTAGTTCTATAGATACCTCAATAACATTTCAAAGCTGCGATGATGCTGGTTAGAAAAGGCAAAAATAAAATTATCTCGACGTCTTGAAATCTTGAAAGGGTGCATTTGCAACAAGCTTAGGATAGCAATGATAAGTTCTTAAGCTAGTCATTTACCATTAGTTAAGATGGCAATATCATCCAAGTAATGGCTTTTTCGCTCACCAAAGGCAGGAGCCTTAACGGCAACAGCCTTCAAAGAACCCTTGAGCTTGTTCCTGATAACAGGAGCTAGTGCTTCCTGCTCAATGCTCTCTGCTATTATCAGAACCGGGAACTCCTCTTTCACTGCACTATCCAACACTTTAAACATCTCCTTTGGATATAAAATTTTCTTGTCAACCAAAAGCAACTGCAAAAATAGCATGGATATTTTACTATGCTAGTCATTTTACGGAAAACAGCAGACACAAACCCTGCTGCAACACCACTTCTATGTTCTATGGGTGATACCTTGCAGTCATGGTACTCTGCAATCATTTTCCGTCTATCAGTGACCAAGTAAGGGGACAAAAACCCACGGTCAAATTGCATTCCTTCTACGACATTAAGGTTGTTCTCTGTCAATCTTCCTTTCTCAATCGTTACGACACCCTGCTTACCCACTTTTTGAAGAGCATCAGAAATCATGTTTCCCACTGCATAGTCATTGCCTGCGCTAACTGCAGCTACATCCGCAATTTCATGATCCTCAATCTGAAAATCAATTTAGACAATACTCCATAATCAGAAAGAAATTTTTTTTTTTTACTTGCAAGCTCCCCCACAAAACAGCAAAATGTTTATTGCAGATACTTCCGGTTTTTCAGAAGGACCAATTCAGCCTGAAGAATACCGAAGAAGATAGAAAAGCAGTAATTTGAACTGTTGCACACATGCAGATGGTAATTGGTCCTTAGAACCAAGACACAGGATTTGATTTACCTCTCTAGACATTAATTTAAGCTCGGAAACAAGGGCTTTTGCAGTCTTCTCAATTCCACGAGAAATTTGAATTGGATTTCTACCAGCTGCAATGACCTTCAAGAATTGCACCTTCAGTAAAGAACTGGAGGAGCCAGCAGTGTTTTCAATTAGAAAAAAAAAAACACTAGATTACTATACACAACATACGGTTACAGTTGAATAGAAATCTAATTATAAAAGAGCTCATTTTAATAGTCTGAGCTAAAAGAAAGGAGTTGATTCATTGATATTAAGAGAAAATATTTTCTTTTTGAGAAATACTACCTTCAGACCCTCAGTGATAAGACCACGAGCAAGAACAACTGATGTTGTGGAGCCATCACCAGCGAGGTCATTGGTTTTTGCACCAGCTTGCCTGACCAACTTCACTCCTACATTCTCCAAAGGGTCTTCAAGCTCTATCTATTGAGAACAAGTTGAGAGGGTAGATAAAAGGAAAAGAATGCAAACAAAAAATGTTCGCAACAAATAGATTTAATATTTTAATCCACATTGCAAATTTTTTAGTTTCTTTTCCTACAAAAAATCCTCCATCTGGCACATACCACCCCACCAACCTCTAATGGCGTGCTGCCTTCAAGTTCAACACCAGCTTCACACATTGAAGTATACAGTCAATAGTTGGCTAGTTGTTTCTTACTTTATTTTGGATATTTCCCTATACAATATCAAGTCCCTGCTAACCTCAACACAGCAACAAGGTAAACTGATTCAACTAAGAATCCGGATGAACTTACATAGTTACATGACAATTAGTGGAGAGAAAACCCTGTGCTGGATTCCTGCACTTTATAAATCACTTGTTGAATTTGCAATTTCTACATGTTCTAAGTTCTCACTTATCACAGTTGAGGTCTTCCTAAGTAATACAATTTGGGCCAATGCCTGTCCAAGCATCAAAGAGAGAAAGAAAGAAAGAAAGTGGGTGAATGTGTGAAATGGGTATGGATGATTCGCTGTTGAGTACCTCTTTAAGGACAGTTTCTCCATCATTAACAATCCTGGGAGGCCCATATTTGTTGGGCAACACCACATTCCTCCCCTTTGGACCCAATGTCACACCTACCAAATCAGCCACCAAGTCCACACCAGCCTGCAAACCCCCAAATCACAAAATTCAATTCCAAACCCTAAAATTGAATACCCAATTGGAAAGTGGAACAGCAATGAGGGTTGTTTGAGGAAGCAAAGAAAGAACCTTTAGTTTGCGGGTGACAGATCCATCGTGGTTGAAGTAGACCTCTTTGGCCACCGCCTTTGTGACTGAAGGAGCTAAAGAGGGTCTGCTAATGGAGGAGGTTTCGGGCCATTTGGGTTTCCTGAGAGAGAGGATGGGGAGAAGGTTATGGGAACAAGCCATTGATATGGCTGGGGTTAAGGGGTTGCCCCCAAACTTCTTCCTATAGGATTAGCGAGTGCTCTAGTGCTCTACAGTCACTACAGAGTGGATGAGGGCGAGAGAGACGTCAGACGCCAAACGAGTAACGAGTTAACGGTATAGAGAGAGTAGAATATCTCTGTCTTGTTTTGGCGCTATCCATCATCTCTCTTGCCTGATTTCCATTTGCCATTAGCAGAGTAAATAGCACAATTGGTCGGGCTCACGACCCATGATAGCTTTTACTGGTGGGCCTAGGACGGGACGGGATGGGAAGGAAGTCGTCTCGTCCCGCGTAAGTTTTGCAGGACGGAACCGGGACGAGATTTACTTTTTTTTTTAATTCTGCACAGACCTTGTCTCTCGCGGGACGGAACCGGAACGACACGGGTCTTGTCCCTCTAATAAAAAGATTATATAAAAAAATTATATATACTTTGCTACTCCCTCCGTTCACTTTACTTTTTCTTAGAATTTTAATTTTTTATTTAATTTTTTAAATAATCTCATAGTTTTTAGTAATAAGTATGATATTATTAAAAAAATATTAAAAAATAAGTATTTTATATAGTTTTTATCACCTTAAAAAACGTGCCTGAATAAAGACAAATAAAAGTAAATGGATGGAGTATTTTCAAATACGTAACACGTATAAATCTATAATTTTTTTATATTTACAGATTCTCTTTTATATATATACACATATATATGTGTATATATATAAAAGAGAATCTGTAAATATAAAAAAATTATAGATTTATACGTGTTACGTATAAATATACGTATACATATATAATATACGTGTATATATACATATATATATATACATATATAATATATAATATACGTGTATATACATACTCAGTATATATATACATATATTATATAGTATGTATACATTACATATATATATTACAAATTTAATATATATATATATATATATATATATTTATATATATTTATATATATATATATATATAAAATTTAGTATATGTCCATTTGAGATACAAATTTTAGGTCCTTATTCACGGATTTTAGGTGAGCCCTGACAATTATACCCCTATTTATATAATCTCATCTTTTCTAAAGAAGAGCGTCTCCGGCGCTCCTCCTCCGGTATCCACCGCTACCGTCGCTTGACCTCCTACCTGTCCGATCTCATCTCCATGTAGACACAGAGCTCGCCGAAGAGCATCTCGGCGCCCTTCCTCGTCGCACTCTCCCTTTCCTACGCCCATGCCTTCATCTTCTCTGCCTCGATCCACCGCCAGCGCTAGCTATGCGTCATTCATCGGTGGCTTCTTCCTCCTAAGGCTCTTGACCGGCCTCTGTTTGTCGTTATTGTTGGATCTATTGCTGCTGATGCAGGAGATTCGTGGCCGCAGATGTAAGGGGGAGTGGATGCGGGGATCGGAGATGATGGTAGAGAGGGGTGAGGTCGCGGTAGCCAAGTGTACTTAATTTGATTAAGCTATTCTCTTGTTTTGTTATATGTTTTAATTGATCTTGGATCAGGAAATCGTGCTTAGACCTTGGAGGTTCAAGCGAAAATGGTGAACTGAGGAAAAGGACGGAGCTTGGCGGAACGAACATCTAGTGGAAGACAATACAATATGACTTTTTATCTATTTGATGGGCCATGACTAGACCTGTCAAAACGTAACCCGATCCGAAAACCCGACCCGACCGTCCGAAATTTTTTTGGGTCAAGACCCGAAAATTTTGACCCGAAAATTTTTTTGGACTCGAACCCGAAAAACCGATATTTTTCTGGGTCAAATGAGTTTCGACCCGGTGACCCGATGACCCGCCCGATTTGTGAAAATAAAACTTTCACTAATTAATAAAAAGCCAAGAAAATCTCAAAGTGATAGGGTAAGTTTAGTAATTGATGTACATATTTATACCTCTTTTTATTACATCTTTTGACTTCTTATTTCATTTCGATTTCCAAAGAAAATGTCCAAAAGGATAAAAACTTGTGTAAGAATGGGCTAAAATACAAGAAATAGAGTCTGCACAAGTTTTGAGCTAACCATGCAGGAATTCGAGTGAAATCGGAGTCAAAACGAAGAAACCAATGAGAGCAGAAGAGAGGTCGATATCGACCTTAAACATCGACATCGACTACAACACATCGATACAGAACTGAGTGTCAAGACAGACCATCACACAGCAGAGAAAAGCACTCGATATCGACCTTACATCATCGATATCGACCTCAACATAGACATCGAGTGGAGATAGACAAGTCGAGCAGAAACAGAGACATCGATATCGACCTCTATGGTCGATATCGACCTTATCTCGACAGAAGATAGATCCGATTTCGAGACTCGGATTATGAATTCTATCATCAAGGCCACGGATTATCTTGTACTTCTAGATAGTTAGCAGCTGAAGACTTATTTATCTTTTTACCTTTATGTTTTATCAAGTTAGTTTAAATTTTATCAAAATAAAAGACCTATCCTAATTGTTTGGATATGGTTTATAGTTTAGATAGAAGTTACAATCCTTGGATAGCGAGGATTAGTAGCCTTTAAATAAAGCCCTAGGGGGCTGGCATTCAACAATCCATCAACACATCCAATTACATTCAATAAAGTTAGAGAGAAGTTTTAGGGTTTGACGTTTGCGAAAGCCGACGTTGAGTTGTAAATCTTCGGAGTTTATAGTTAAATGCAAGTTTATTCCTTTCAATCAAAGATGAGTTCCATGATGATGTGCGAGTAGTCCCCCAAAGCTCTTAGGGTCGGGGTGAGCCCGACGTTAGCCATGCGTGCTTGAGGGAAGTGTTAGATGTTGATATCGTTGTGTCTATATCATCTCCTACGATTCTATGTTTAGTCCTAATCGAAAGAAAAGGGATTCATGCTAACAACTTGAGTTATAAACATAAAATTGGTAGAGACAATTAGGTTTATTTGCAAGAGTAATCCTAAGAGTTGGTGTACATCGAAAGCTTGTCCCTCGGGTGAAATAGCGCAATTGTCCGTCTTATTTATCTTATCGCATGCATTGGTTAACGTTGTGGTAAACTCTAATCCTAGGAGTTAATTTTTACATAGTTTATTCATCAAAACCTCTGTTTATTTCTGATCATCGCATCCTCATCCATCCTAAAGTCTTCGGCCTTTCTTTGCCGACAAAAAGCTAACGACTTTGCAGGAGAAGACATCGATATCGACCACAGACGTCGATATCGACCACAGACATCGATATCGACCACAGACGTCGATATCGACCACAGACGTCGATATCGACCACAGACGTCGATATCGACCACAGACGTCGATATCGACCACAGACGTCGATATCGACCACTGAGTTCCGTCGACAGTTTTCTGAGTCGACGACGATCATCACTGCTAAGTTACTGAACATCGATATCGACCCCCCGACGTCGATATCGACCACTTGTGTCGACTAGCAGTCTTCTGAACCAGTCAATTCCGTCTGCTAACATCGATATCGACCTTGCCCTGTCGATATCGACTGCTTGTTTTTGTCTCTGCGGGTCTTCTGTTGCAGAAAGGATCGACAGCCGAGGTCGACATCGAGCACCAAGGTCGAAATCGAGGCTTCTGGTCGACGCAAGACGTGAGATTTCCAACGCTACTAGGATCCCGCTGACACGACTCCTCGTGGATCGATCCTGACTACCCTTCCACTACAACGGGAGGAAGTCTTGTAATTATTTGCATAGGCTTGGAGTCGGTTTACATTTACATATCTTTATATTTGTATTTAGAGATACTCGACCTTCCTCCTGCTTAACAGTAATTAGTATATTATTAAAATTAATTAATTTATAATTATATATTATTAAAATTATTCGTGGAGATTCCAAGTTATTACATTTTATAATTACAAACACTTAATCTTTCTTTTTCAAATTAACATTTTTATTTATTTGTATTGTATATTACTCCCTCCTATCGGTAATATTTTATTTTTTTATTTTTCAACATGTTTTTAAAAAGCTAAAATAACTCTATAAAATGTTAAAATTTTTAATTAAAATTTTATACTCATTATTCATTAATAATTTGTATGTAATAATTTCAAAAAGTTAATTAAAACTTTAATATTTTATAGAGTTATAAATTTTGTCAAAAATAATGACTAATAGTAAAAATCAAATGTTTTAGATCGAGCTTAGATACATCTTCTAATAAGTATAGCGCCCAAAAAGAACAACTTACCAATCACATCTTTAAATTTATGTTTTGAAGTTATCATAAAGTCATCAAAATACGATTTTTTTATTAAAAATAATAAAATTGACCAACCCGAAATTGACCCGATTTGACCCGAAACCGGGTCAAACCCGGGTTCGAGTTAACCCGATCTACCCGAGACCCGTTTTACCCGGAACCCGTTTTACCCAAAATCCGAAATGACCCGAACCGAACCAGACCTGAATGATTCGATTGACATGTATAGCCAGGACCAACTCTAATACAAAACCGGCCCAATATTTACCAAGTCCAACAAATAGTGTACTGCACAACTTTTATTTGGTGAGACGTGGTAACTTTTTTTTTTCGACAATTTTTTTAGAGATTTTTTTACTAAAGTGTCACCACCCCAGTAGTGATACTGATGGTGACAATTTTTTGTGACAATTTTTTTATAGAAGGTTAGTGTCACCAGTCACCACCCTTATTAGTGGTGATCACACTATCACCACCCTATCAGCAGTGACATTGTTGGTGACACATATGGCGACAACTTCTTTTTTGTGACAATTTTTTTTTACAAATTTGTTTTTGTGACAACTTTTCATCAACAGATTCGGTCACTTCTAAAGTATTATTAATGATATCACCACCATAAAAACAACGAAACTATTGTTGTCACCATAGGAAAATCGTAGGACAAGGAAAACACAAACCCTATAGGGGCTAATGTTAAGCAAAACCACTGTTGTGACCAAAGGAAAACCCTACGACAAGGGAAAGTGTTATTAGTGATGTCACCACCATAAAAACAATGTCACTAGAGCTTTCACCAAAAGAAAAAACCTAGGAAAAAGGAAAGTATTATTAGTAGTTTCACCACAATAAAAAATGTAATCACTGCTGTCACCATAGGAAAACAGACAAGGGAAGCACAAACCCTAGAGAGGCTAATGCTATGTGAAACCATTGTTGTCACAAAAAGAAAACCTTAGGAAAAGGGAAAAAATCGTCAAGTGTTAATAGTGGTGGCACCAACACAAAACACTGTCACCACAAGTGTACTAAGTAGTGTCACCATCAGTGTATCAAGTGAAAGAATGGTCAAATGTTCTTAGTGGTGTCACCAAGGTAAGAATAGTTGTCATCACATGTGTCACCAATATAGCCACCACTAGCTAATGTGGTGACAGTAACATCATAAAAAAAACAATAAAAATAAAGTTGTCACAAAATAAAAGTTGTCATCACATGTGTCACCAAAGGAAAAATCCTAGGACAAGGGAAAATCTTATTAGTGGTGTCATCACAATAAAAAAAATTGTAACCACTGTTGTCAAAAAATAAAAACAGGGTTGTCAATGGTGCCATCACTATAAAAACAGGGTCATAGACATTATAACCAAAATTAAAACAGTGTCATAAATGATGTAACTAATGGAAAACCCTATGACTAGGGAAGAACAAACCTAAGAGGGCTAAACTCTAATATAGATAGATGCATATATATAATTATAGATAGATAAAACTTACTAAACCATACTAACCATAATATAAACATAATAAATAAAAATATAAGATCTTGTTACAATGTTACCAAAAATACAAACGCGTCCATGCACTAGCGGCGGGCACCCGTTTCCAAGCGGCGAGCGCCGGTCATGGCAAACTCCCATTCCGTCAATTTGATCGAACCAATTTGCCTAATCAATAGCTCTAACACAAAGTCATTCTAACGTGTAGCAAAATAGACTAGTCCTACTTTATTGAATTGAAAAACTAATGCAATAATTAAATAACATTACCTATTTTACCTTGGGTTGCCTCCCAAGAAGCGCCTTAATTTGTTTCACATCTTTGGCTCGATGTGTTGCTCTTCTTGATCAAGTTATCCCATCAAGATCCTCCACACTTGTTCTTTTCTTGACAAGAGGTGGAACCTTAGGAATTTTCCCAATGCATTCATCCATTTCACCAATCAATTCCTTTTCCTTAGTATGAATTCCTCTAGGAGGTTGCCCTAAAATTGCAAAAGCATCAACATTGTCAGGAATCAACTTTTCATAGGGAAGAATAATAGGTTCATTTGGATCAAGCACATTTTCATGTGGCTCAAACAAATTCTCAATTTTCATTTCAATTTCATCTTTCCCTAATTCAAGTTTAATATTACTAGAAAACTCATTATTCACCAACCCATTATTATTTGAAGCATCTAACAATTTATTAGATTCATTCCTGCAATCAACATTATTAACGTCAAGAACATCCAAAAAATCATTAGGAGAAAGAGTAATAAGCTCAAAAATAAAAAATTCAATCTTTCTACCGTCAAACTCCATGGTTAGTGAACCTTCAAAGCAATCAATCTTAGTTTTGGCCGTTCGCAAGAAGGGCCTTCCCAAGATAAATGGGGTCTTAGGCGTGTCCTGTTCCATATCTAATATAAAGAAATCAGCACGGAATATCAATTCATTAACCTTAACTAAGACATCCTCAACAACTCCTCTAGGCTTAATACTATAACGATCAGCGAGTTGTATAGTGACACCAGTTTTCGACAAAGCATTGAGACCCAAAAACTTGTACACATTGTATGACATGAAATTAATTGAAGCTCCTAAATCCAACATGGCTTTATTGAATTTAGTATTTTACCAATTGCACAAGGGACATTGAACATACCTAGATCTCCGCATTTTTCAAGCAATCTTTTCTGTAAGATAGCGGAAACATTTTTATTCAAACTTACCTTTTCTTTCCATTTCACCCTTTGCTTTCTCTTCATAGTGCATAATTCTTTTAAAAAATTAGCATAGCAAAGCACTGTTTTGGTTAAATTCAAAAGCGGAATATTTCCTCACAATGAGCAAAGATATCATATAGAATTTATTCATCCTCCCATTTACGATCCGATTTTATGGCATGAGGAAAGGTTGGTACAGGTCTTGGAACCTCATAAGACCACTCCTTTGATGGTTTCTTTGTAGATGGATTGACGTCAAAATTCAGATGACACTCACAGGGGTGGCGTGCGCTGGGTATTAGGCGGCGGGCGCCGGTCTTTACAGTAACTTGGTTCTGAGTTATTTTCTCCTTCTTCACCCATGTCAATCACCTCCTTAGGCCTCTCTTCCAAACATTTAGTGGGTACTTTCACTTCTTTACCTCCTCTACGAACCATGACAGTCACATTCTCTTTCTGATTGACTACCACTTGTGATGGAAACTTGCCCGAATCCTTACCTCTCAATTCTCCAATATCTTTAGCCATTTGACTCAAAAATTTCTCCTAAACACTCATCTTTTCCAATAACAACCTCAAAGTTTCATCTTTGTCCTCTTGTTGAGTGTTTCTTTGATGATTCTCATATTGGCCTTTTCATTGATATGACATTTGTTGTTGTTGGCCCTTACCGTTGAATCCACTTTGATAATTCAAATTGTAGTTCTGATTGTAGAAGTTGTTACCAAAGTTGCAGCGAGGTCCATAATCCATAGCGTTGACATCAGCAACATCCTCTTGAATCAATGGGCACATATCGTTCGGATGAGTTGTATCTCCGCAGACACCGCAGGGTCTAGGCTGTTGTGATTGGCTTAGTTGCATAGCCATCTTGTTGACAATCTCTGTAAGCCTATTCAAATCATCGCTATGACTATCTCCAGAATTATCCAACTTATGTACTTCTCTTACTCCTTGGTGTTTCCCATATTATTGCGACACATTAGCCAAACCTTCAAAAATTTGCATTGCTTCCTGAGGTATTTTATCCAAAACATCTCCTCCACTAGTAGCGTTGCTAAAACTCCTATCCCTATCAAGCAAGCCTTCATAAAGATATAACACTAAATCTTCCTCGGGTATTCCATGTTGTGGACAAATACCCTTAAGCCTCTTGAATCTCTCAACATACTCATAAAGACTCTCCGTAGGTGATTGCTCAATAATAGATAGCTCATTTTTAAGTTTGCTGAGTTGGGTAGCAGGGAAATATTTTTGAAGGAAAACTCTCTTCAACTCAACCCAGGTAATAATGCTTTCGGGGGTAAGGTAATATTGCCAATCGCTAGCCATATCTTTTAAGGTAAAGGGGAATACTCTAAGCATTAATTGGTCATCGGTTAGGCCTTGGGCTCTAAGTCTATCGCATACACTAGCAAAGTTTGCAAGGTGTTTGTTTGGTTCCTCCCCAGGCAATTCGTGAAAAGTAGGTAAAATAGTAGACCAATTCGTTTTGTATTCAAACCTTGAACCCTCGAGGAGAGCGGAAAGTCTAATTGCAAGCGGTTGTGCATTCAAATTAGGTTCCTTCAAGCTTCTAAGGGTCCTTCTTGGTGGATGAATGATGTCGTTATTGTTGTTTCCGTCGTTTGCCATCTCCTTGTTTTGACCAAAATCGAGCCTCCTTTTCAACCTAGAAAGAGATGTTTAAATCTCGGGATGAAAATATAAAGGTGATGAATTAGAAGAACGAGTTTGAACCATGCAAGAATAAGACAAACTTAAAAGAAAAATAAAAAATAAAATAAAAATAAGATAAAGAGAAATCAATGATAGCAAAATCAAAACAAACTCTTTTCTCCCCGGCAACAGCGCCAAGAATTTGGTGATCGATGAACGTCGTTAGCTTTCACTTCTCCAAAATAGTAATAATATCCTAACTCAATGCTTAAACCAATAGATTAGTAAAGTGATAAAAGTCCGGAGTCGAACCCACAGAGAGAATGATTGCAATGATTATTTCCTAACAATTATTTCTAATACCAATTGCAATGATTTGTAGAGACTTGATGACAAAATAAAGTAACTATGATGATGATGATAATAAGATAGAAAAGCATTTCACCAGTAATTCTCGACAATGGTTGAGGTTCAAGTTCCTAGGTTTGATTCAATAGTAGTTATAATATATATGTTGACTTGACTAAGGTTGATTGATCTGCAAAGATACAATCTTCTTATTCAATATCACTAAAGAATAGCATCAACGATTCAAGTTCTTAGACCAATTGGCATATCGATTCCATGCAAATAGAAGACAAGGGAACAATCCACTTGGCCCTATAAACATCTACTCTACATAGATCAATCGAAATCATCCACTACAAAGACATAGAAATATCACTAAATCATAGAAAGGAACACAAATTCATATCAATAAGAACAAGATGTTAAATATAATTATAAATAACTAATTGAAATCAAATCTTCACAATTCATTCAACCATGTCTTTGAATCACAAACGAAACTATGAGTTTAGCAACTCATAGCCAAAGTAACGCTCATCTCTCTATAATGTAACTCACATGGCATAGAACTACTACCGTCTCTGTCCCTCTCTTCTTCTTCTCTCTCTCTCTCTCTCTCTCTCTCTCTATTTTCTCTAATCAAATATGGATGACTAACCTAAATAGAGTTGTACCTAAACCCTAGGGAATAAAATAATAAAATAATAATATAATAGAATATTCGGACTAAAATCGGCAATCACTGAGCACGCGGCAATAGCGGGCGCCGATAGAAAAGCGGCGGGCGCCGGTCCCAACAGAAGCTTGGTTCCTCTCAGCTTCAACGTTGTGCTTCCTTGCTCCTTTGGTTCTCCTTCCTTATCCTTCATATGCTCCTAGATCATCCTTTTAATCTCCTCCAAGATCTCATCCAAGGTCGGAATGTAAAACTTTAGAATAAACACTAAAAATGCGTAGATTTCGAACTCAACTACTTCACAAGAAAGATATGGAATTAAACTAAAACATATGCAAAACTCATATCTAAATGCAATAAGAACTACCTATAATGCCTATATGAAATATGCATTATCAAGGGCTGATTGAGAGGCTTTGAGATCTTTCACTTCCAGCGACATTTCACCTATACATTTCTCCTATTCTAAAAGTCTTTCTTTCAAGGTGTTAGTCTCAATGATGAAAATTTTCTTCATTCAGAATCATATTTTGCAAGAATTCAGATAATACCACGGAAGGACTAGAGATTAAGTTTCTCACCAAAGCTCCGAGATGTTTCTTGAGGGTTTTATCTTGGTCAGCCATTAGACACAAATTTGCCTGCTCATTTTTAGATTCTGAGTCATCTAAGGAGTATGTGTCGCTCCATGCAGCAACCACAGGCTTCTACTTTCGGTTGTCCTTTCAAAATTTGTTTCTCTTCGTTTGTGGACAATCCTTGACTAGATTTTCTTTATCACCAAATTCATAATAAGCCATAGGTTTAGTCTTTTTACTCGGATAAGAAGACTTACCTTTGTATTTTGATGCGCCATTATATTCTTGGTTGGTGTATTGCTTCTTCATCTTTAGTTTTCTTGCTAGCCCTCTTGTGATTAAAGCAAATGGATCCTCCTCATCTTCACTTTCGTCATCGTTTGAGGAAACTTCCTTTTTCTTATCTTTTAGGGCCAAATTCTTCACACTAGAGGCGACTTCTCCATTCTCCTCTCCGAGGATCATCTCTGGGAAGCTTACCTAAGAGATCATCCAAGGGTAGAGTTGAAAGGTTCTGTGCTTCCTCTATTGCGATTACCTTTGGTCCCCATTTAGCTTTTGGCAAGCTCCTCAAGAACTTTCTAACTTTCTCTTCCTTTGTGAAAATCTTGCCGAGTGAATCCAAGTTGTTTACAATTTAGGTGGACCTTGTGAGCATGTCCTTCACAGTCTCATTTTGGCAACATCTTGAATAACTCGTACTGTCGAAGAAAGATGCTGATTTTGGTCTCCTTGACTTGGCTCGTCCTTCATAGGTGACCACTAGTTTATCCAAAATTTCCTTGGCACTCCTACAAGATGAAACACGGTTAAACTCATCAGCATTTAATACATAATATAATAAGTTCATGGCCTTGTATTTTTTGGCCACATTCTCCAAGTCGGTTTGATGGTATTCGCTCTCATCCTTAGGCACTTCCACTCCTACGTCATTGGGCTTCTTTGGCACATGAGGACCCTTCTTGATAAGCTCCCAAAGCTCCATATCCTGGTCAATGATGAACATTTGCATTAAGGACCTCCAGTGCACAAAGTTGTCGCCACAGAAGAGGGGTGGATGATTGGCTGATCTTTCTTGAGCGAAACCTCCATCATCTATAGTACTCATGATCGATCTCACATATTGTTAAATCAAATAAATGTGAGTTAAACTCTGATACCAATTGAAGAAATAAAGTAGGTAATGTAAATAAGAATAATATAAATACTCTAGGAGGTGAGGTTTAATAGAGTATGAAAGTTTCTCGCAAACTTTATGCAGACGCTACTTCAAGGACCTTGAAACTGATCTCAAGGTCTTGAACTGAACTTCAAGGGTCTTGAGATAAGTCAGAAACCTGTTTTGCTGTGTAAGTAAAATGTTAATTATAAGTGCGGAAATAAAATATAAAGAACACGTGAATTGTTAACGAAGTTCGGCTCTAAACCAGCCTACGTCTTCGCTTAGGGTTATCCAACCCATAGGATTTAACACACTTTTATTTCTTTTTTCCTTATGAGTCCTAGATACAACCTAGAAGAACTTCTCTCTTCTTCCTCTTGAAGCCTTACCCGTTTCTATCTAGACAACCCAAATTACAGAAATAAAGCCCCTTTTGCATACCTAAATGTGTGTACGTTTAAGTATATGATACTCTTAGTATAACAGGGATTGACTTATCCTATTACGCTCGAATTTTTCTTATCTCTCAAACTGAAAAAGCAATTACAACAAGAGTAAGAAAAATTGAATGATCAGCACATGATGAACATAAGTGAGAGATGTTCTTTGCAATGAGAGATGGAGAGATGTTGTTGTGTCGATGAACATGGATAAACTCTCTCTCTCTCTCTCTCTCTCTATATATATATATATATATATATATATAGGCTCGGATCTGCTTCACTTATGCCGATATTGCTCCAAGAGATTCTCACTTGCTTGAACAACCTTTTGAATTTTGAAACTCGGAGTCGTTTGAATCAATAGATGATTAGGAGCCTTTGCTGATCTTGTTGCGTCAAAATCTCACCAGATTGGAGTGGCCATCTGAATTTTGAAGCTTAACGGATTTAGGTGCAGTTTGAATTTCACTCTGGATTTGTCTCTCATATTTTCGGACTTTGTTGCTGAGGATTGAAAAATGTTTTCAATATGAATTTCTGCCTTTAGATTCTTCTCAATCTACACATGTTAGTCTCGAAAAATCCCAATAAATCTTAACTGAAAACAGGATAGATAAGTGAAGAAATAATGCTGTAATAATCTTAACCGAAATTAGATTTAAATAACCCTTTAAATATGAGAAATGACAATATAATAATTTGGGTAAAACACTACCTTTTTACCTTTGTCTTTTATCATCCTTGTAAAATATAATATATATATAATATGAAAATATATTTTCATCAAGGGAGCTATCAGTTAAAGTCTTTTGCTAGGGTCATAGGACGACCCAACCTCATCGGGTTCACACCTCATCGAGTCATTATGATCATGTTACGAGAATGAAATGAGAAAGAAAAGAACATGAGCTTGAAAATGAGAATGGGAAATGAGATATGATAATGATATATGAGATGATGAGACATCCTATATAGCATCGAACGCGGCTGATTCTTACACTAACGAGAATGGGTGCGGGAGTAGGAGAGAGATATGCCACTTGACATTTTTTGGGCATCTTTACAGTTTTTCTGCATATTATTATTATATCTGTCAAGCATGCCTTGTGTGTTTAACTGCATTAGAGCATCATTTATTTAGATTTAGCACATATTATGTAGCCTCAACGATGTCTTCAGTACACGCATGCGTGGCTCGACTTGATTCCTTTCCCCCTTTTTTTAAGTATTCATGTATCTTTTTACCTTGCTTGAATGAGGGCTAATGTGGCGGGGACTCTCTTGGCGTTTTGCGAGACTAACTCTAGACATTCATACTTTTTGTTTTTGTATGAGTTTGTGTACATATTTATGTTTTGACCCGACCCTTTCGTGACAACCTTATAGTTGGTTTTATGTTTTTACTCGTTTAGACGTACTTAATCTGTTTTTGCATGGATTAGAAAATAGGACAGGTTCGGTGTGTAGACATCGGGTCCCCAATGGACTTATCGCAGATTTAGGGTTCGAAATCCCTTCTTTCAAAACTTGACACTTTGATTTAATCTTAATCCATACTTGAATTGCAAGATCCGAACGAAGGTATCCATCCCTTCGAAACGTAGCCCAGTTTGTATAACTTGGGTCGTTACAGTTTGTAAGAAGAAAAGAACACCTCAAGAACTGAAATCTTGGTAGGACTCGAATTGGTGAGATTGTGTTTTCTTGCAGAAGAGCTATACATCTTCCTTCGTGTGGCCAGTACGGTCACACATCCGTAACAAAGACCCTTTTCTAGCTAGGTATATATATGGAATATATTCTTGTATATACTTCCAAGTACTGTTCCGAGTAGTTGTACGTGTTTTGAGGACAAATTTGACCACACAATGGAGCCACTAGGCCTACCCTGCTCCCCCTCCATAATTACTCGACGAAAATGGACTATCCCCTACCTTTCTCGCTCTCTTCTTCTTTCTTAATTGGAGCCATTAGCTCATAACATCCATCCTTGCTTCAATAATTATATATCTATTTGATAGTCTTACTGTATTCAAGCTTATGCTTTTGTAAGTTTTCTAGGTTCTGCTTTTAATACTTTGAGCTGATCAGATTGTTGTACTACACGCGATACTCGCTTGTAAGTATAAGCCTACATGCATCATATCATAATAAGACATATCCTTGCAAAGATGATGTAGTAATTCCTTACTCACTTCTGGTTGATCATAAAACTTACAGGTGATATATAGTTGAGTTTCTTCACCTATGGATTTCGGTCACTACTAAAACTGGTGTCGGAAAAGAAGAAACGGAAAAAACAAGTTTTTTTTACCAATGTTTTGTTAGACACTCACATTTCAAGTTTAGAAACACATATATGAGTCGGCAACTGGTTAGATCCTTGAAAATTGTCTTCCAAAGCGTCGAAAGGACTGCCAAACTGGACACTAGTGATCATCTCACGAAGGCCGGCAGTTTCCTCTTTGAGCTGCACATTCTCCAAGAGAACCTTCTCGTGGCACTCGTTCGCGTGCTTTAGCTTGTCGACAAGGTCATGGTTCTCTGTCCTAAGCCTGAGCACCTGTGACCAGAGCTCATCGATCTGCCTTTGTTTCCTCATCCTAGACCTCCTAGCCGACTCCCTGTTTGAGATCATTCTCCTCCTCTTCCTCTCGTCGATGACCTCAAACTGCTGCTCCTCCGCTTCATCGGATGTGGAGTTGTTGCTCACACCCGATGGCTGCAAGACGAATTCATGGCCGGATGGGAAGGATGGGAAGCTTGGAAGGTTGTCTTGTAGGAGGATGAAATTAGGTGGGAAGTGTGTCGGGATTTCGAAACCCATAGAGGCTAATTCAAAGGGATGCATCGCTCAAAATTTGCAAGTGTTGTATAGAAGATGGAGGAGAGTGGCTTATATATATAGGAAGAAAAATGGGGCTATTTGAGGCTAAGGATGAACACTGTTAGAAAGGGAGGATGATTACTGTGTGCTTAGGTAGATGGAAGATGTAACAACTTACTGGAATCTTACATAGTGTGGAATATGGGTGTTTCTTTTACTTATTATAAGTTGACTTTTTGGAGTCAATTTATTAAATTGCTAGTTTTCTGGCAAAGTATAATGAAAATTGAAGAACTTTGATAGGTAGAAGGGGAGATAATACAATGGGTTTCAGCAGCTTTTAATTTTGGGGAAATTGCACCAAATAACAGGAATTTTGGGGCGGTAGCGTAAGTGATACCAACTTTGCAATATTTCCAAAATAACATCAACTTTGAAGGTGATAGCCAAAAATGTTACGCGATTAACCCGTCGCGTTGGTGTGTACGTACTAATATGTTAAATCCGGCATTATATTGTATAGGGTTTGTTAATAACCACAATTTGTTCAAAATTCTTTTTAGAAATAGTACATTAATATTTTGTCATTTTCATTAATTAGACTTTTCATCTTCTAAAAAAATTTATACTAAATTTTTTTAAAAACAATATTAATCTTTTATTATATTGTTTTTGTTAATGAAATTTTTTGTCTTCTAAATGTGCATTAATACTCCAAAAAAGCTAACTTTACTAAAGAAAAAGATGTGATTTGTTAGGACGTACTTGCCATTTGTTGCTACCATCTTCAACTCAATCTTTGACTCTCTGTCACAAAATATTTGATATTTTGATTTTCACAAACTTTTAAAAAATGATTAAAAAAAATTTATATAAAATATAAAGTATTTTGTTATTTTTTATAACTTTATACTTAATATTATCATCTATTAATACTTTATAAAGTTTTTACATTTTGAAAAATGTGTTGAAAAGTCAAACATCTAAATTACTATTTTATAAATACTGAAAAGTTCTTGCTACTTAACACTATTAACCCTCTAAAAATTCCACCCCCAAAAAAATTAACCCTCTAAAAATTTTGATTCAATTTTATCATTGATTTTTGGTTTTGAAGTATTGAAAATTTGCTACAGTTATTAGCTTTTAAATTGTTGTTTCTTTGATAGTTTGAACTTATTGTTGGGACCTCGTGTCATGCTGATTGACACATTCGAGGTCGATGGGTCACGGGGGCTCGACCAGATGGGTAAATGGGTCAACAGGTCACGGGAGCTCGACCCTACCCCAAACCTACCTACCCGCCCAACTCGCTCACCCGTCGACACACCTACCCGCCCAACCCGGTGGGTTTGGGTCGATCTGTGACTAGTGCCCACCTCTCCGAGGTGCACACTTAATCCTCAAATCTAAAACAAAAGAAAAATGTGGTTTCAATAAATCAACTAGTATTTAGGTGATGTAAAATCCTATTTACCTATCATCCAGTAACATTCTTATGGATGAGAGTTAAGAACTCAAGGAAAGTTAGAATGGTGTCGGCATGAAGCCACAGTTTAACCATGTAAAATTTAGATAGGGATAAAGACCCTCATAGATTGGTGGAGAAAATCCATATTAGAGAAAATAAAACCACACAATTAGTGTAGGGCTGTTCAGATTCGGTTTGAACGGGTTTTGTTCAGAAGCTCAACGGATCCATTAACTATTTGTGCTGGTTTTGTTCGCGATTAGCAGATCACTCCCTACCTTTCTTCGAGCAATTGAAGAAAAAAGGACCTGTAGAATGGAGTTCCGCATTAGACAAGGATTTGAAAAGCATGAAAGAGTACCTTACAACGCTCCCAACCCTTCATTATCCTCGTGAACATGAAATACTAAAACTTATCTCGCGATCGGGTCAACTACCATTAGTACATGTTCTCACAAGGGAATCCGAATTCCCCATTTACTTCACTAGTAGAGTCATACAACCCGCCGAATTCGGATACACCCCCATCGAGAAAATGGCTTTATCCGTCATCTTCGCAGCAAGACGATTGAGGCCCTACTTCTAGGCTCAAACCATCGAAGTACTTTTTGACCTGCCCCTACATCAAATCCTTCACTCACCATCCCTCTCCGGTAGGATGGCAAATATAAACTCCTCGTGATCTAAACTCTCCGACAAAGAACAAGCATCTCGCTTGCTAAGAACCTCTCCGCTAGTACCGCCACGTGTGACAACTCAAAACCTCTGGCATGAAGGCATGGGTTACACATGTCCTCTATCAAACCACGAGGTTGCTAGCCAGCTGCTCAATTGGTAGCACTATAAATGACCCCCTAAGAACTACAAGAAACGAATCCGAAAAAAGGAAGAAACTAGACAAAAGCTCTGCAATCCTCCCTGAAATAAAGTCCTCGAAGTTGAGTTCCTGGAATCTTTGATCGGGGAAGAACGTCTCTAGAACAAAATATTATTCGGCAAAGTTCCTCTAAAGACGACGATTGAACAGAGAATACCTGAATGCAAGCACACTCCAACGCGAGGAATGTTTTAACATCAAACGCCGACACGTAGTAAAGAGTTTAATTATATACAAATATCTTCCCTAGTTGGCTTCACAAGTAATTAAAGACATCTGTCATCACATTGAGTTAATAAGTATAGGTGAATTTCTAGAAACGCTTCAAGTATAATTTGAGTATCCGAGATAACCATCTCAATTTTTCATGGATACTCTAAAACTCCATTGATGGCATTGGCGACCCAAAGGCTTTCAGCTTCAATACAAGTCAATCCCTTATTTCTGATTATGATATCATGTAAAGCAAGAACTTTAGACATCAATGGAGAAACCCGTTTAAACCAGAAAGTCGAATAATAAATGACATTTCCCATGTGGTCTCGAATCACAAATTCTACGGGCTTTTCCGTGAAAAGCTTGAACCCAAAAATTATTTTTGTTTTTTTATTTATTAAAAAAAAAACTAAAATGGTGGAAATTGCTTAACAAAGTCAATAAAACTACACACAACTTAGTTTAAGTTGCTAAAGAATTTCAAGTAAAATTGTTTGCGTAGTATTAAAATAATCCTTAATTAATTTGAAATCATAAAAGGTCCATTATGACAATAGTAAGTGCACTCTAATATTTATTTATTGACTAGGTTATATGATGGATAGTTCATATGTATGCTTTTGTCATATGCTAATTGGGCTAATGTTACTCATGATATTTAATTAAGACTCAAATCTTAGAAGGCAAAACTGGGATCTTATGATCTTATCTGATTGGAGATACATGTTCTTGGCTTAGAAACTTCCATATCAGAGCCAACAGTAGGTGTGATGTAAGCAATTTTTGTCCTGATGAGCGAGACAAACATGAAGGCTAGCTGTTGTATCAAGAAATTGAATCTGATTAGCACTGGCTGTGTTATTTATTTATTTATTTTTTTTAATTGCATATAATGAGTCAAATGTGCACTTATTAAGTTTGAGAGTTGAGATGGGTGGGTGAGTGGGGTCTGCTATTTATGTGACCTCACACTTTCTACATATATCTATATCTATCTTCTATATCTATATAAAAAGTACGAGTTTGTCAAATGAACAGTGGCCATCCCATTTCATCCCTATTATTTCAATGAAATTACAAATTTACCCTTTTCCTTGGAAATGTAATTTGGACCTGCAAAAAATACGTATTCAAGTTTTGGGCCAAATAAATTGGTCTAGCTTATCGGCACATTTCATGTTGATACCGTTGATATCGGCACATTTCATGCACCAGTAACTCTTGGACCACATGAATAATAAATATCACTAGCTCAATTTTACTTCCAAACCTTTTTTCCTTCTAAAAAAATTGTACCACTTCTATCCTATCCTATACAAATATACAATAGTAAAATAACATTTTTTTGCCAAATGTTATCATTTGGTTAAAAAATTCTCTTTCTAAAAAATTTGCCCAATTAGATTCTGTCATATCATTAAATGATGAAACCTATTTATAATTATTTTAATAAATTTGTATACATATATTCTAATATTTTCTAAATAAGAAAATTGTTGAAAGATCGTGAATTATTAAATCATATTTGTTTATTTTCAAAACAATGATGTATTAATATTTGAAATATTATTTTTTTCAAAATAATGTTTATAAACTCATTTGGTTGTTTTTTTTGTTTTAAAAATCACTTATATCTTTGCAAATTCTTAATCGAATTTAATTTTATATTTTAATCAATCTTAAATATAAAATATCTTCCGAGTCAATACTTTTCTAATACTTTTTCATTATTTTATTTTATAACATTTCAATCATTTTTAATTCATTGTTGTTTGTGTAAGAATCATGTACTTTTACATTTAATCTTCCAATTATTAAATTAAAATAGAGGTTTAGTCAAATGATTTTTTTTATAAGGTGGTTTGAGATCTTGAGTCGAGGCTTGCTAAATTTTGTATATTATTTCAGTACATAATTGGTTACATTCTATTGTCACTAAGTATACAACATGCTTGGACAACTTTGGTATGTGATATTTGATGGATTCAAAACTGTTGTCTCTTTAAAGAGGTGAACCACAAACCATAATGGGTGATCCATAATGCTTACGAGCTAAGTAAGAAATTCAATCAAAATAATAAAGTCACACATATTATACACTATTGTTGAATATTGAGAGAGAATGTTGTCATATGGTGCACACCATATATTGTTGAATATCAAGGGGAGGGGGTATGAAAAAACCTTAATTCAACTATTAGGCATCATTTAATTTGTTCTTTAGGCATCATTTGAAGAAAAAAAACATTTATTTTACTTCACTTAATAATCCATTTTTAAAATTATTCATTATTTATTTATACATTAAAGTTTGTTTAAAGCAATTTTTGTAGTGGGGAAATTTAAATAAGAAAGAAATATTAACAAGCTTCAATTTATATTCACTTATCCATTGAGATTTTTCCAAACTAAAAAGATAAATCTTAGTTCAGCTAATAAATAATATCACCGAAAATTTGAGATTGATGGTTCATTTTAATGTATTACATATATAAGGTATTTTTGCTTAAAAAATATTTTTAAAAGGTAGTTTTTTTATACATAAAAAACTATATTATATATAGTGGCTTTTGGGGAAAAATCTTAAACAAACTAAACAAGGGCATTTTTTTCCAATGCATATATAATACCATCGAATATTAGATACTGATGGTTCCTTTTAGTGGAATATGTTATATATGATATTTTGTGAAAACATATTAAAAAAATGATTTATAAAAAACTCTATTATATAAGTTGATTTTAGGAAGAAAAAAAATTCTTTTACAAAAATTATATAATTACCATTTTTATCATTAAATAGTATTGTATTTCAATCCTCATTTAATAAGAATTAAAAAAATATCCATATGGATTTTTACTCTTAATGTAGAAAATTTATTTAAAAAAATGTCTCTATGAGATACAAATCATTATAAAACTTCCAATTTCAAAGAATTTATAAAATCACTAATATTCTTAGAGAAGTAAAAAGAGTGCACTTTTTTATGGGATAAGAATTCAAAATATCATACAAAGTCCGATAAATCGACAGGGTAAAAAAAGTCAGACGGACAGATCGTCAAAATACAACATACCAAACCAAAAACACACCAAAAATAGCAAACCAACTCAAAGCCTATGAAAACTAGCAGAAAGTCATGTAGATATTTTGTACAGAAAAATGTGTCATTATTGATATTTTTGAATTAAAAATAAAAATGTCATTTTAATTATTAGTAGATTGTATATAAAATGTACGATAGAGATTGTTAATCAAAATGAGTAAAATACTAAGAGTGGGTGTCCGCACGCGTAGCGTGCGGCGCCAACTAGTATAGTTTAAACATATTAATATATATACTTCAACATGCTTCATGCATGCTCCCTTTGTTATTAAAGTTGCATTTTGGGCTACCCACAATTTAACCTTTTTTTTAATTAGTGAACTTGACCTTATCCATATCATTCTAATTTAACCAAAAAAAATATCATTCTAAAAGATGGATATATATATATATAAACACCAGATTAAACATACTCTGTTTATCAATAATTATTCTTAAGATTATGAGGTATTCTAAAGAGTAAGTTTTAACTTAGCCATGCTTTACTTGGATCTTATCTGAATGATGGATTTGGGGCAACCAATGCTTGGATTATCCTTTAATTTGTTGTACAGCCAGCACGGCATGATGAGCTTCCTAATTAGCAAGGAGTTATTATTATTATTATTATTATTATTATTATTATTATTATTATTATTATTATTATTATTATTATTATTATTATTATTATTATTATTATTATTATTGATTAGTGCAGTTTGGATTATGCCAAAAGACATAAACCATGGAAGGCCACTAACCCACTTAACTTTATATTTAAAGATTTTCCAAAAAAAATCTTGATTAAAAAATATTTTTTGTAATATGTAAAAAAATATTTAAAATGGGACATGGCTATCCACTAATCATGACGTATATGCTTTAAGTTTATGTCATATTAGGAACTTGTCAAATTATTGATATGGGTTTGAAAAATTAGTGACCAGGTGTACTTCAATTATTTATATTAATTTTTTTTCCATAGGCACTTAGGCCATTACAATATTGGGAAGGGGATTCGAACTCGTAATCTATATTGTAAGGGGGATTCGAACTCGTAATCTATTAGTCATTACATATCATCCTTATCAACTAAGATAGCAAGGGTTGACATTGAATTTTCTATCATACACCTAAATGATGTATGATAAAAGTTAAATTACGAAATATTTTTCGCTCTTGCTATTGGCACGGCTAAATTTCACTATTCGCACGGTGCCGACTTCAGAGTTTGACATGGGTGGATCTGCCGACCTAGGCTTTCTGAGTCGGTAAGCTGCCGACCTGATTACGTGTGTGATCTCTCAGTAAGCGAAAGGCTGCCGAGTAGTGCAGGGCTGCTAACTCCGGAAGTCGGTGACAGAACAATGCGAATGGCGAGAAAACCACCGTGCATATAACAACCCCATATTTTTTCTAGATACATCCGATTTAGCCATTTTTAAAATAAATTATAGGATTTACCAATTTCTTTTTAGATTTTTATTTTCTTATAAAATATCTTTATGCTATACCCTTATAGGACACACAATAGACAAGTTGTTTATATATATATATATGGATTTACTCGGGTGATGACCATTTCTTCCCGTAAAAACTGAAAGAAGCATTTATATTGGTTACTTTATAAGAGTGGACCCCTCCACTTTCAACTAAAATCTAAACAAAAACCTTAAAAATACATAGAATAACAACTATTTTATAACTTTAGCTTGTGTGTTATTTTCAATTTTCTTTATAATTCCACATTTATCTTGTTTTAGTTTATAATCCTGTAATTTGGTATCAGAGCCTAGTTATTTAAAAATAATCTGTATTTATATATAAGTCAATCTAGAGGTATCTACTAATTGTCCCCATAAGACTTATCCTTATGCTTTACATTTAGATATAAATGATAAGCACTTTGGAGTAATTTTGAATGCTATTTCACATCAACTTATAGATTTAAAATTAGAAATTAGAAAATTAGAACAACTATATATTGCTATTAGTGGTAAGATTTTTAAAATTGTAAAAGAAACAGGTGAAATACATCACTCGACCAATCTAAAAGCCATCAACAAAATCAGCCGTAAGATAAGCCTAAAATCTGGTGGTGAAATTAAGAAAGGAGATCCTTTTAAATATAGTTATCCATTTAAAAAAATCCAAAAAGAAGTTATCTACCAGGTTAGATAAAAATACAAAGAAAAAAGTTGTTATTGTAGAAGAAAATCAAGACGAAAATCAAATCCTTAAAAATGAATCGACATCCATTTCGACAAATAAAAAGGTTTAGAACTAAGTTGGATGACCCAGAATGGAAGCTGAAGTTACAGAAACTCAAATCCATCGAAACCAACTTCATGAATGAAGAAGTCACGAGCGACGATGAGTCTGAAAGAAACTCAGATAAAGAAATTGTATACTAGAAAAAGGGATTAATTAACATAAAGGACATGGAAAGCGTTCCTATATCTAAAGTCCAACAAAAGTGAGAAGAAATCCTAAGACAAAGATGCCTAAAAAGAAATGAACCAGAAGACACTACTAGAATAACGTTCATAGACATCGGGTATAAACCGATGTTAATCAAAAAATAATTCGACATGTTAGTGGGTGGTGTTAAAGATCCCAACTTTACCACATCGGTTTATACCCGATGTCTTTAATAATTTGTAATATCGTTTTTCATTTTTATAATGACTTGAATACATGAATATAATTACGTTTTGGTTTATTCACCTAATGTTAAACCATTATTATTTTGCATTTGAAGCATTTTTAGAAATTTACCTATACTTATTACCTCAAGGTGTCGACAAAAGTCCTTGATTACCTGCGATGCTTAAAGGAAAGGGCGCTTTGCATGTTTCAAACCTTGCGATCCGTCGGTGTTTTGTTAATTAAGATGTTCTTTGCGACTACGTTTGCTCGCGATTAGGAAATTTACTATTCAATTGTCCTCTTTAGAGGAAGTTTATTTCATGATGTGTTATTCTAGAAAGACTCTTCTCCGATTCAAGGATTTCAGGAGCTCGACTCCGAGGGTTTTACTTCCGGAATCGCCGGAATGAAGATGAAACATGGTGAAATATGTGCACATCACAACCTAGGGCACGACGGCGCAAGGGGGAGGCAGATATGACACTATGGTGGCGTGACGAGTCCGTTGGTGGTGATCGTTGCTGGCTTTGGTGGCGGCAAGGCGGCGATCGAAGGCAGCGAAGCGGAGCTCCGGTGTTGGTGGGCAAGGGGGAATGGTCTAGCAATTCCGACAATTTTGAGGAGGATTTCGGCGATTGCGAGGAGGAGAAGTCGGATCCACGTTATGCTCGATGCTCCGCCTCCTACCATGCCCAATGCCAACGCCGTTAACTATCCAAAAAAAGAAGAAATTGGAGGTGTTCGGTGGGGAAAGTGAGATCGAGTACCTTAATAATTGATATACACAGCTTCTCAAACTTGTGGGTTTTGGTGTGGGTTCATCTCTTTCGTCAATGAGAGCATCTGCAATCTGCATCCCTAAAACGTTATATGAGATTAAATACGTTCTGACACGCCATGGTTAGAGATTGTAGGTTGGATAGTTGGTGCCCTATGGCCCCTGGTGGTCCTTCAACTGATAGTAACGGTACTTTTGGGTGATTCATAAGACTGATATGATCAAAATGGGCCTAATTGAGGCTTTTTTTCTTTAAATCAGACCCGTGTGTTTATAAAATTTGACACCTTAAGAATTTTACACCCTAACCCTTTCAATATATATATATATATATATATATATATATATATATAGGTGTGGTTCGGGTGTGCACACCCCTTACTCCCTTAGGGTGTGCACTGTGCACAAATATTATTTGGTAAAATGTGAAACATTATTCGGTGAAATTTGTAGCATTATTCGGTGAAATGTGAAACATTCTACCGAATACTGTTATATTTTTTTCCATTCAGTTCAAATGAAAACGTCCCAATTTCACTGAATAATTTGTAACATTCTACTGAAATGTTTCAAATTTCACCAAATAATGTTTCACATTCATACTCACATTTCACCGAATAACGCTTCAAATTTCACCGAATAATATTTGTACACAGTGTACACCTTAAGGCTTGTGCACAAATGATCCATACACTATATATATATAGGGATTGACTCCGGTGAAAACCTCAAATTGTGGTAAAAACCCGTGAGGACTACTTTATAGCTTGGTTTATTTGAAACCTGTGCTAAAAACCTCAATCACACGGTGACTTTACAACTCGGTTCAACCTAAAAACCGTGCTAAAAACTCCAGTTTTAAAATAACACATGACTTTATAGTTCGGTCAAGCCTAAAAATCGTGCTAAAAAACTCATGTTTTAAAAATACATAGTGACTTTATAGCTCGGTTTTATTCAGAACCGGGCTAAAATTTGTGACTTTATAGATCGATTCTATTAATAACCGGGCTATAAAGCAAGTGAACCGGACTAAAAAGCCGGTCCTCACAGGTTTTTACCGTATTTTTGGTTTTCACCGGAGCGCACCCATATATATATATATATATATATATATATATATATATATATATATATATATATATATATATATATATATATATATATATATATATATATATATATATATATATATTGGAGTTTCAGTTTGATGGGCAAATAATGAGGATAAGTGTATCATCTATATATGGCATGCATGATAGTTTATTGACCAATATAAATGTACTGGGGTAGTAAATACACTATAGTACAATTTTATGAGGCGAAAATTTAGTCTCCAGTTTTCAAGTGGTGAAGACCGAATATTTACATCTTTTGTGAGCCACAACTTCCCATTATTTGTTTTTTGAAGTCCAATTACTTGATGATACCATACATCACTAGAAAAGGAAAAATAAACACGTACTCGACACCGCAACATGGACAACTATGTTGGTGTGAAACTTATAAAAAAATATTTTAATGCAGTTAATTCGATCGAGTGTATACAACGTACACATAATTAAATTATTATATATAGATGAATAATTATATGAGACGAATAGTTATAAAAAAAACAAATGAATAATTTCTGTGTACAGAATAATGCGTATATATGCCAAGCATAATTTAAATATTTATATTGTATTTTTTATACATATTTGTATTTAGGCGAAAATGCATAAAACCACCCTTTATTCAAGGTTCTTTGCAAATAACCACCCCTTATTTAAAAATTTGCAAATAACTACCCATTATATACAAATTGGTTGCAACTAACCACCCATACCCACTTTTCTTGTTAAATCTAATTAAGTTTTCTCCAATTCTAAACAAAAAGGGTGATGAATGTCTAGAGTCTCCTGTTGTTCATCGCCTCCAGCAATGAAGACCTCTGGTGGAACCTCCTGGTGGTCATCGGTGTAAAGACCAAATATATTTTAGATATCATATTAGTATTATTTTAATTTCTATAATTCGGGAAATTTTTGAAATTCCGTCCTTGAGCAATATATTTTATTCTAAATCTTTCGAAGCGAATTCCGGCATAAATTCAAATTAGATTTAAAAAGCGGATTTTATTTCGCTAATTTTAGTTTGAAACTTGAAGATATTTTCCGAAGTTCTATTCGATTATTTTATTGATCAACGAGGTTTATCAATTCGGATTAGAAATTTCGATTAAATTTTCGATTGTCGGGACTTGATCGGGCGAGTGGGTTTCGAGTCTATTCCGCTAATTTGAATTGGTATTGTGGGACCTCTTTTAATTTCTATTTTATTTTCTCTATTTCTCTCTCTCCCTCCCTCCCACTCTCGGATTCCTGTTGCAATGTTGATGGTCCCCCCCTCCTTCACCTTGTCCTTTTCCAAACCAGCACCACACCTCCCTCTGCCTCATACTCTCTCCTCTCCCACACCCAAAATTCAAAAAATGGGCCCCTTCAATTGAAATCCCAACCCAGCACCACACCTATCTCCTCTCTCTCTCTCTCCCTCTTCCGGCTCTGTATACCATCCCCTTACCTTTCATCTGATTCACCCTGTTCAACCTCCTCGGTTTTGTTCGACTTCCAGCCGCCAGGAAGCACCACCAGCAGCCACCATATCCTCACCTTCCAGCCTCCACGGCACCACCGCACCCCTCCTCCTCTGGCTTTCGAAGCCCCTGTCTTCGTAACCCAAGGAGCCTAGCAGCGCAGCTCCAAATCCCCTACTCCTCCCTTCTCTTTTGGCGAGCAGAAGCAGCAGGCGACACCAGCTCCTCCTCCCTCTCCTTCGACGCCGACGAACCCAGGGAAACCGCCCAGAAGTGCCGGAGTCGCCGCCGAACTGTTTTCCTTCCTCTCCTTCCCCTGTCTCCTTCATCCCGTGGGTGAGCTCTTATTTCTCCTTCCTCTCTCTTTCACCTCCAAGTAGCTTAAAGGCGCGACTTTAACCCCCCTCCCACTCCTTCTAGGTCGTCTCCGGCGAGGTTCCGATTCCGACGAGGCGATTCCGAGCGTTCCGGCGAACTGAGCTTGGTAAGCTCCTCCCTCTCATTTGGCTGCGTTTTATGTTCCTTTTCTTTTGTTCTGATTTGCGTCTTTGAGCTCGGGTTGGGGTGGACGGAGCAAGGCTGCCGGCAGGATTCCCCTCCCCCTCCGGCGCCTCTTCCATCCTCTGTTCTGTGAGGAGGCGGAGCTCTTCCCTTCCAGTTTGGGGTTCTGTTGTATTACATTGGGCCTTGGGCCTAACTTTTGCCCGGGTTCGGATCCTCTTCGGGTCCTCCCTTTCCTCCTTCCACTGATTCCGGGTCGGGGCTTGTCTGGTTTTGGGCCAAGGGAATGGAGCCGGGTCCTCCATTTCTCTCCTCTCGGGTAAGGGCTGGGCTTGGTTTGGGTTGCCGAGTTGGGCATTGGGCTGGTTTGGTGTGGGTTTTCTAATAGGGTTGGTGTTTATGTTATGCATAATTATAATATATATTATGTTATTATATACATATATATATGTTATATTTTGTTGTTATTTCTGATTTTTTTAGGAAAATAAATGTATATCTTTATATGTTCTGAAATTATCAATATATATATTTAAAAAGGTTTTAAAAGTGATATTTATTGATATGGAGTTATATATATATATATATAGATTGTTTTGAGCTTATATGGATAGTAAGCGTAAAATATTTGAATATTATTATAGTTTTGGAATTTGGTTATAATTGTACTATTCTGGAAAATTAATCTCTATATATTGGTTATTGTTTTAAAATAATATTGATTGGATTATTTAATTGATGCATTTTAAGGGGATTTAAACATGTGAGTTAGGAATTTTAAAGCGAGTTGTTGGTTTTGAATTATAAATATGATTTGTGAACATCGGTTATCTTGATGATTTAACATTGGAAATTTATTTATATAATGTTTAGAAATAAGAACCATGCCGGAATTGTTTTATAAAATGATGTTTGGAAATTGGTTTTAAGGCTTAAGTGTTAATGTCGGAATTTGGCCAAGTATGAGTTGAGAAATCATTTTGAATATGAGTTGACTTAATTTGGGATTTATGAGTTCGAAAATATGGTTGGTATGATTTTATCAATGGGTTTGGTTGAAAGAATGATTTTGGTCGATTTGATCGTATCGGAAAGATTTTGGAAAACGGTTTTACTATCGGTCGGTTTTGAGGATGTTGAGAACTTGGGTTCGTGAGTATGAATGTTGATCTGGTAGCTTATGGAAATGGCTTGATGATAGGTGTGTATTGCTTTTGGATTGCTTTGGACTTGCATTTGGGCCCTTACTTGTGTTATCTTGCTGTTCTGCATCTTCAGGTAAGTATCCTATGGGACTTACTCAGTAACCTGGACCTCCTGCCTGATGTGTCATGTAATGTGTAGTTTTATTGCATATTAAAGCATGCCATGTAGTATCATGCTATGATTGCATTGAACTGAGCATGTGTTTACTTTGTGTGTTTGAATACAGAACGGCCGTTATCTGTGATAGTCCTCGAGTCTTTGCTAGGGTCATAGGGTAGCCAGCCCCATCGGGTGCCCTGAGTCTATCGAGTCGATATGAGCATGATATGATAGCCCAGCACTATCGGGCAAGAGATGAGATGATTCGATATGATACGATTAGCCCAGTACCATCGGGCATGTTTTATTTATTTTATGATATGATGATGAGATATGATATGATGATGAGATATGATATGATATGATGATACCGTGGTGAGTGCACCACCACGAAGAGAGTGCTATGCTATAGCCCGAACTGGCCAGTCTCTGCACTAACGGGAAGGGGTGCAGAGTAGGAGAGGGATATGCCACTTGACATTGTCTTGGGCCCTTTACAGTTCTTTTCCGCATATTATATGTACTAGGGGCATGATAGTGTGATTTAAATCTTGTACCGCATTAGTCATCTTTTATTTAGGCATAGGCATGTTATGTGGCCTCAGCGCGGTCAAAGGACCCGCAAGCGATCACCAGGCCTGACTTCGTGGATAGTGTTAGGTACCGCTCTTGTTGCTCCATGCTTCTGTGACGGAGAAATCTTTTGGCGAATCGAAGAATTCGGCTAATATATTCTAACTTGACAAATGGCAAATCACCCACTTTGGTTTGGTTTTGACCCGGCTCTGCCGTGACTTTTGTATCTAAATCTTATTTCCGCTTTAGTTTCGTTAAACTGAATTTATGAAACTTCGACTGATTAGAGGTTTTAAACCTCGACCTACCTGAATTGCAACATCCGAACGAAGGTATCCGACCTTCGAAACGTATCCCGGATATTTATATCCGGGCCGTTACAAAGTTGGTATCAGAGCCAGGTTGTGCAATTCGGGTACGCAAGTGTCGGGTGTACGTTTTGGAAAACCGCCCACGGATTTCGAAGATTTGAAAGCGTTTTAAAGGGGCAAAATGAACTTAATATGCCTAACTCAATTGGACTAAATATGAACTTGGCTTATGATAAAAGATGAGAACCAACTAATAAGGGATCGAGTGTTGTTGCAGGAGGCTTGATATGTCAAGTAATTACAAATAATAAAGATGTAATAAATGTAATCCGACTCCTGGCCTAAGCAAATAATTACAAGACTTCCTCCCGTTGTAGTGGAAGGGTAGTCAGGATCGATACACGAGGAGGCGTGTCAGCGGGATCCTAGTAGCGTTGGAAATTTCACGTCTGCGTCAACCAGAAGCCTCGATTTTGACCTTGGGCCTCGATGTCGTCCTCGGCTGTCGATGTTCTCTGCAACAGAAGACCTGCAGAGACAAAAACAAGCAGTCGATATCGACAGGGGAGGGTCGATATCGATGTCAGTCACGAAATCGACTGGCTCAGAAGTCTGCCAGTCGACACAGTAGGGTCGATATCGATGCTATGGGTCGATATTGATGCTCAGCAAACTCCGCAACAATGTTCGTCGTCGACTCAGAAAACTGTCGACGAACTCAGTGGTCGATATCGACGTCTGGGGTCGATATCGATGTCTTCCTGCAGTGAGTTAGTTCTTTGTCGGCAAAGAAAGGCCGAAGATTTAAGAGTGGAGAGAGAAGCAATGAACAGAAATAACAGGGGGTTTTTGTGTGTATAAAATATGTAAAAACAACTCCTAGGATTAGGGTTTACCATAACGTTAACCAATGCATGCGATAAGATAAATAGGACGGACAATTGCGCTATTTCACCCGAGGGACAAGCTTTCGCCGTACACCAACTCTTAGGATTACTCTTGCAAATAAACCTAATTGTCTCTACCAATTTTATGTTTATAACTCAAGTTGTTAGCATGAATCCCTTTTCTTTTGCTTAGGACTAAACATAGAATTGTAGGAGGAGAGATAGGCACAACGATATCAACATCAAATACTTACCTTAAGCGCGCATGGCTAACGTCGGGCTCACCCCGACCCTAAGAGCTTTGGGGAACTACTCGCTTCTCATCATGGGATTCATTGTTGATTGAAAGGAAGAAACTTGCATTAAAATAAACTCCGAGGCTTTTCAACTCAACGTCAACTTTCGCAAACGTCAAACCCTAAAACTTCTCTCTAACTCTAACTCTATTGATTGTATTACTTGCTTGTTGTCTTGGATTAATGGATTATTGGATGATCTAACAAATCAGCCCCTAAGGCTTTATTTATAGGCTACTAATCCTCACTATCCAAGGATTGTAACTCCGATCTAAACTATGAACTCTATCCAAACAATTAGGATAGGTCTTTTATTTTGATAAAACTTAATGTAACTTAAAAGTAAAAAGATAAATAACTCTTCAGCTGCCATCTATCTTGAAAGTATGAGATAAATCCGTGCCTCCTTGAAGATATAGTTCCAATCCGCATTCGAAACCGAGTCTATCTTTTGTCGAGATTAGGGGTCGATATCGACACCAGAGGTCGATATTGAGGTCTCTGTTCCTGCTCGACTTGTTCAGCTCTGGTCGATTTCTATGTTAAGGTCGATATAGGGGTCGATATCGACACCAGGAGTTGATATCTGGGTCTAAGGTCGATATCTACCTCTTCTCAGCTTCACTTGATGTCTATGTTGAGGTCGATATCTATGTTAAAGGTCGATATCTACACCAGAGGTCGATATCTATATCAGGGGTCGATATCTACCTCTGCTCAGCTTCACTTGGCTTCTTCGTTTTGACTCCGATTTCGCTCGAATTCCTGCATGGTTAGCTCAAAACTTGTGCATACCCTATTTCTTGCATTTTAGCCCATTCTTACACAAGTTTGTATACTTTTGAAACTTTTCTTTGGAAATCGAATGAAATATGAAGTCAAACGATGCAATAAAAGAGGTGCAAATATGTACATCAAAACACTCCATACTTAGACTTGCTTGTCCTCAAGCAATAACCAAGCAATAACCAACACCTACAACACATCCTTCAAGTCTTCGCCTTTGTCAAAAGCAACATCATAAGCGATAGCAAAGCAAAGCAAGTGAATTTAACGTCATAGCACATATTTTGGCGATCCATAGGCATATGCAATTTTGATCCAACCTCACAGGGATAATGTGTTTGCACTCAACTCTCATGTGTTTAGGCTATGAAGATCAACTCTCAACTCAATTCCATATACAATCTCATAAACATTGTAATTTATAATAATCCACTTCGCAACCAATTATGAAAATGCAATAAGAACCATCAGGAGGACTTTCGCTCAATGGAAGACTTCAAAGAAGACTCCATTCGGCGGGGTTGTAATGGGGCTTGGTATAAAATAAAAGGTATGGAATTATTTGGCTATGTGGTGCTTTTATAATTTGGGAATCAAGACTCCTAAATCTCAACACTTGCAATACCCAAACCATAACTCTTCATAATATGCTCTAAAGATGCATTCCATCAACCCTTCTTCCAAGTTCTAATATACCTCTCAAAGAATATAACATTTGTATGAATAAAAGACTTAAGGATTTTGGCTCATGCACTATCTATAGATATCTTTATTTATTTTTTTTAGGATTTTTTTTTCGAAAATAATAAGTAAATATGTGCATTTATATGTTGAGCCATAAATCCTTTTACAAAATATGACAAAATGTAAATATGCACCATCCTATAATTTCCTTGCTCAAAACTGGACATTATGCTCTTTTTTTTTCCACAAGGCATTAGTTCAACCAATCTAAGTCTCAATTCCCAAATGGGGTCAGGCTCAATTCGGCTAGGGTTCATTTTGTGGAGTTTGCAATTTCAGGCTCAGGCTAATGTTCTGGCTTCAAGCAGGGATAATGCAGGGTAGGTAAAGAGATAATAAAAATGGCTTAAAAGATGCCTCCATCATTTAATTCTCGTAAACATAAACATATATATATGCATTGGTTTTGAATAACTATCACAACATTTAGAGATGCATAGGAAGAGTAAATTCACTCAAGAAAGCGGAGAGATTTTTGATGTTCTCCCTATAGGTCAAAATTCTCACAAGGACAATTTTTGTTGGATTTGCCTTTTAGCCTAGGATCATATGTGCTCAATTTCATCACAAGTTCACAATTTACATAAAAATTTAAAGACTTAGGCTAAACCATCCAAATATGCCATAGGATTTACATGATCAAGTCAGCTATTGAGTTTTCATCATAGGACATCTAAGTAGGGTTAGAAAATAAACTCAAAGAAATAAACATGCATTTTTTTTGACATTTTATAAAAGTAAAACTAAGAACAAAAATTTAAACATGAATGCAATGCGAAGAAGAAAACCAAGTTATGACCATAAGACATGTTTTTCCCCCACTCCATACTTAAAATATACAGTGTCCTTACTGTATTAAAAAGAAGAACAAGGGTAGAGAGAAACTCACAGCGCAAACCTGCGGATTCAAGTCGATTTCAGGTTAGGTCAATGCCAGAAGTCGATATCTAGGTCAGTGGTCGATGTCGACTGCATCTGTCGAATTCGAGGAAGAAAAATGAAGACAAGGGCTGCCAGGTTGGGGTCGATATCGAGTATTAGGGTCGATATCGACCTCTCTTTTTCGCTCCTGAGTCCTCGATGTCGACTCCAGGAGGTGGCTTGACCCTGGGGGGTCGATTTCGACTGGCCTGGTCGATTTCGACTGCCTCTGCAGAAGCTTCTTTTCTTCTTCGTCGTTCCTTTTGCTTGATAACCTGAAATCTTGGTTAAAAATATAGATAAAGCACGAATTATCTCAGTTTTAAAAGTTTCAAAAAGCCAAAAGTTAAATCCTAAAAACCATCTAATGCGAAAAAATTTAAAGGTTTTATGTACGCGCTCTAGATTTTTGAGTCACTAGGCCGACTTCTCCATCAATGCTTTATGACCCTTTTATGTAGGGATCCTTCAAGCGTGAGCCTTCTCCTGGATCGTCTAGGTCCTTTTGGTAGTACCTAAGCTCGGCGACCAAGGCTTCTTCATCGTTAGGTTCTTCTTTGGGCGCTTTTCTTCTCTTTCTTGACCTAACTTTAGCAATATAGGCAAACCATGGAGCTTTGACCCTCTCTTTAGTAGAATTATCAATAATGGGCTTAATTGATTTATCAATAATGGACGGAGGAGGGTCAGGAGTCATTCCTAGGCTTACCTGTTTGGGCCCGAAACAGAAATCTTCGGGTTGAGGGGTGGTCGATGTCGACCAAGGAGGGTCGATATCGAGTGCTGTGGTCGATATCGATATGTGGGGGTCGATATCGACCTCTGTGACCCCATACTTAAGCTCCTAGCAGCGATCTGGCATACTCGATTTCGACCAAAGGGGGTCGATTTCGTTGTTTTTAGTCGATATCAACTGGTTCCAGTCGATGTCAACCCTGCTTGCTGTTTCCGTCCTCCCCAACAAAAATTTTCTAAGCTTCTCCTTAGCCGGCGAGAGGACTACTTGCTCCAGGTGCTTTGTTTCGCTCATGGTTGGGTTGAAAGAGAATTCTATCACTTCGTTCCCTGTAGTAAAGGTTAGTAACCCTCGACGTACATTGATATTGGCATCTGCAGTAGCTAAGAAAGGCCTACCAAGGATAATAGGCACTACAGGATCTTCAGGCATCTCCAATATAATGAAATCAGTAGGCACAAAGAACTTACCTACCTTTACCGGAACGTCATCAACTATACTTGTGGGCCTGACGAATGAGTTGTCAGCCATATAAAGTTTCATGTCCACAGGTTCAAGGGCACCAATGTTCACCTTTTGCCAAATAGAAAGAGGCATGAGACTTACACTTGCCCCTAGGTCACATAGGGCTTTATAACGATGTTGGCCAAGTCCCACGGTGATTGCAAACTTCCCTGGATCACTCTTCTTCTCAGGGAAGTCCATCTTCGAGCACTCCTCTGCGATCTCTGCCATGGATCTCTTCTTGCTCAGGATGTCTTTCAGGAATCGCACATAGGCAGGCATCTCGCTTAGGGCTTCTGTAAGAGGGATAGTAACGTTAAGTCCTTGAAGAATCTTTATGAAGCGCCTAAACTTACCTTTGGTGGGATCCTCCAATGCCTTGGATGGGAATGGCAACGTCTTCTTTGGCATAGGGGCCAAAACGGTGGTCGGAGGAGCCTGCTAGACATCGATGTCGACTGGGATCTGGTCGACATCGACTGGGATGGTCGATTTTGACCTCTGTTGTGACTTCTCAGGCTCTGCAGTGTCATCGACATCGACCAGGGGGTCGACATGGTGGTCGATATCGACCTCTGGGTCGACATCGACTGGTCTGTCGATGTCGACTGGATCTGCTGCTTTCTCCTCCGATTCTGTTCGTGGCTTATGTACTTTGGTGCCACTCCTTAATTGTATGGCTGCGACATGGCCCGTCCCGGATTGTCCCTTAGAATTTGTAGTGGGTTGCCAGGGAGTGTTCCGGACGGTCTAGGGATTTGTGCCGCCAATTGACCCAGTTGGGTCTCTACGTTCTTTTTCCAAATATCCATCTCCCCAATCCTTGTGGTAAGGTGATTGAGTTGAGAATGGATGGCATTGTTGGATTGATCATTCTTAGCCTGATTCCGCCTGATTTCATCCAGTACTAGTTGAAGATCATCCTTCTTTTGGTCTCTCTCCGGGTGCCCAGGAGCTCTATAAGGCGGAGGGTCCCTAGGGTTAACCTGGTTCCTTTGTGGTTGATGGAACCTTTGGTCTCCCCAATATTGGTGATTGGGACCCCTCATATAGCGCGCCTCTTGGTGAGTCTCCGCTAGGTGTACTTGTTCAGCATGGGGGCACTCGATGGTGGTGTGCCGCTGCAATCCGCATTCAATGCAATCTTGGTTCGCTGAAAGGAACCTTACTTGCTTTTGGAGCTTTCGAAGTTGATCCCTATGAAATTGCTCCTTTACATCCGGATCGATTACATTGGAGGGTTCACATAAGGGCATAGATGGGGCAGGCCTCGACGATGATGTTGTGTCGGAAGCCTCAGGAGTCCCATATGTGTTGTCCAACTCCACCAACCTCTCTATGGTCTCCCAAGCCTCTTGTGGAGTGAGTTTAAGGTAGCCATAGGCGGTGTAGGTGTTGATCCTCTCCTTTGTTGCAGCGTCAAGAGCATTGTATATGATCTCCTGAATTACGTACGGTGGTTGGCCATGCGTTGGGCATGATCGTAGTAGGTCCTTAAACCTTTCCCAAACAGTCACCAGGGCCTCACCAGGCTTTTGTTTGAAAGCCGTGATTTTCTGTCGGATCAACGCCGTCTTAGAAGGAGGAAAGAACTTGTTTAGGAACGCGTCCTTGACTTCATTCCAGGTGCGGAGCGATCTTGGGGCTAAGCTTTCCAACCACTGCAATGCTTTTCCTGTAAAAGACCAGCGAAAGGCTTTTAGTTGGACATATTCAAGATTTCGTCCATCAGCAATAGTATCACAAAGGTCTAAGAAGGTAGAAATATGTGCCATAGGGCATTCGTTAGGTTTTCCTTCATATTGGTGCCTTCTAATCTCAGTAAGGAAGTTAGGTTTTATTTCAAAATTAGAGGCAGGGATAAGAATTGCTGATTCAGGCACTGTGAGCGCAGGGTGCATATATTGCTTGGCATTCCTAGGGAGGGCATTGATTTGGGCTTCTATTTGCCTCCGGCCTTCCTCCTCCCTATCCGCACGCTCTTCAAGTGCTGCCTCTCTAGTCGTTAAGTCCTCAACCTGCTTCCTTAGTTGCTCAATTAGTTCAGCCTGGTTCGCGTTGTCTGCCATGATTCTTTGAGCTTGGGCCCTTAGATGGAAATAGCGCTCAGGGTCGTCTACTCCTTCAAATTCAGGTGGGCGATCAGCGCGTTGCATACACCTGCAAAATCAAACTCGGTAGAGACGTGAGATAGACTACTAGGGCGCGATTGATTGCCTCCCCAGCAACGGCGCCAATTTGTTGCAGGAGGCTTGATATGTCAAGTAATTACAAATAATAAAGATGTAATAAATGTAATCCGACTCCTGTCCTAAGCAAATAATTACAAGACTTCCTCCCGTTGTAGTGGAAGGGTAGTCAGGATCGATCCACGAGGAGGCGTGTCAGCGGGATCCTAGTAGCGTTGGAAATTTCACGTCTGCGTCGACCAGAAGCCTCGATTTCGACCTTGGGCCTCGATGTCGTCCTCAGCTGTCGATGTTCTCTGCAACAGAAGACCTGCAGAGACAAAAACAAGCAGTCGATATCGACAGGGGAGGGTCGATATCGATGTCAGTCATGAAATCGACTGGCTCAGAAGTCTGCCAGTCGACACAGTAGGGTCGATATCGATGCTCAGCAAACTCCGCAGCGATGTTCGTCGTCGACTCAGAAAACTATCGACGAACTCAGTGGTCGATATCGACGTCTGGGGTCGATATCGATGTCTTCCTGCAGTGAGTTAGTTCTTCGTCGGCAAAGAAAGGCCGAAGATTTAAGAGTGGAGAGAGAAGCAATGAACAGAAATAACAGGGGGTTTTTGTGTGTATAAAATATGTAAAAACAACTCCTAGGATTAGGTTTTACCACAACGTTAACCAATGCATGCGATAAGATAAATAGGACGGACAATTGCGCTATTTCACCCGAGGGACAAGCTTTCGCCGTACACCAACTCTTAGGATTACTCTTGCAAATAAACCTAATTGTCTCTACCAATTTTATGTTTATAACTCAAGTTGTTAGCATGAATCCCTTTTCTTTCGCTTAGGACTAAACATAGAATTGTAGGAGGAGAGATAGGCACAACGATATCAACATCAAATACTTACCTTAAGCGCACATGGCTAACGTCGGGCTCACCCCGACCCTAAGAGCTTTGGGGAACTACTCGCTTCTCATCATGGGATTCATTGTTGATTGAAAGGAAGAAACTTGCATTAAAATAAACTCCGAAGCTTTTCAACTCAACGTCAACTTTCGCCAACGTCAAACCCTAAAACTTCTCTCTAACTCTAACTCTATTGATTGTATTACTTGCTTGTTGTCTTGGATTAATGGATTATTGGATGATCTAACAAATCAGCCCCTAAGGCTTTATTTATAGGCTACTAATCCTCGCTATCCAAGGATTGTAACTCCTATCTAAACTATGAACTCTATCCAAACAATTAGGATAAGTCTTTTATTTTGATAAACTTAATGTAACTTAAAAAGTAAAAAGATAAATAACTCTTCAGCTGCCATCTATCTTGAAAGTATGAGATAAATCCATGCCTCCTTGAAGATATAGTTCCAATCCGCATTCGAAACCGAGTCTATCTTCTGTCGAGATTAGGGGTCGATATCGACACCAGAGGTCGATATCGAGGTCTCTGTTCCTGCTCGACTTGTTCAGCTCTGGTCGATTTCTATGTTGAGGTTGATATGGGGGTCGATATCGACACCTAGAGTCGATATCTGGGTCTAAGGTCGATATCTACCTCTGCTTAACTTCACTTGGCTTCTTTGTTTTGACTCTGATTTCGCTCGAATTCCTGCATGGTTAGCTCAAAACTTGTGCAGACCCTATTTCTTGCATTTTAGCCCATTCTTACACAAGTTTATATACTTTTGAAACTTTTCTTTGGAAATCAAATGAAATATGAAGTCAAACGATGCAATAAAAGAGGTGCAAATATGTACATCATCGAGTGGGTAGAAAAGACGCTAGATCATCCCTATTGGATGTAGTCGGGAATGGGTAGGCGAAATACTAGCTTGTTCTTTACAGACGGGTCGGGAAGACTCCAAGGAGATCATTGTAATTGCCCTTGACTGACTCTATGTTGAGTGCTTGATATGCTAAAGATTGATTGGTATGTCTTAACTGTTTAATGAATATTGAACGATCTGTGCGAACGGGATAGCGGGAGTACCCTTCTTCTTCTTATATGGTTAAGCTCAGCTTTTGTGGAACCGTCTCTTTCCTTATGAACCCTTTTGACAATTCAATCGAGTCCTCCCTTCGAATATCGGTCTTCCACGGGAATTGGGTTGGTAAACACATGGTGTCGGGAATCATGATTGAATATAGAGGTTGTCCGAGAGAGTATTGGAAGACGGTCCTTGATGAAATTCCAAGCTAGAGAGTGAGATGTTTACGAGGTTGTCGTTATCAATTCTTATGACGATCCATCAGTGTCCTCTTGTCACGGAAAATTCGTATCCGAGTCCCACGGGAAAGAGGGGTAATGAGTCAGTTGGGAAGAGTCAATGTTGCCCTTATGGACTTCTATCGGGTTATCTTGATTGCTCTGTCCATGATTATGTGATTCTATATGCATTACTCCTTGATCAACGGTTTGATCCTTAGTTTGAAATTGTGCTTATGTGCCTTAATGTTCATAATGACTATTGTATGGGTTCGAGCTACATTTATCATACCCAAATCATCCCGACATGATTTACTTAGTATATTGCATCGTCATACTAGGGCACGAATAAATATGTCATATGCTAGGATGTCGTCTAATTGATATCCTTCCGGTGAATAGGTTCATGATAGTGTGATAGTTCGGTTCTAATATCATGATAGAGTGAGTCCCTTACTTGATGGATACATGTTATGATTTCATGTCGACATGCCTTGTATGCTACGTAATCCTCAGTACCTGTTATGATGATGATCCTTAATGTAAATTTGTGGTTGTATGACACCTTGTATCCATGCTGGTCATATTGCTTAAGTCTCGTGTTGTGTCTTGCCCTCTATCATGATTGTATGATTTATAGCATGTTTACTTGGCATATTGATCGTATGATTGATCGAAAACATGAATCACATGATATGAGTCTATATGATTGTTGCTTCTTCTGAATTAGGTTCATGATAGTGTGATCGACTCTACCTTACATGAATGCCTCATAAGATGTGCTCTTTAACATGCTAGCCGATGATGCCTCGATGCTTATCATTCATCTTGTGACAAGAATCTATAGCATGCCCACCTATTTTGTATTCCTCAGATTAACTATTGTTGATGCTTTTGCAAATGAGTATTGTTACGTGTTAAATATGCTAAGGTGAGAATATGTTAGTGTAAGTGAGTCTTGACAAATACATGTTTTATCCCAGTATACATTAACTTGAACTCATGTCCCCATATTCTGGTCGTGTTGCCATTACTTAGACTTGCACTATACCTCGCTACACTTCCTCTCCTGTTTCTGTATCATTGGAATGTGATTGAATTGAAGTTTTGCTTAGTGCCGAGTAATCGATCAAGTGCCTGTATGTACCACATGTTATATTGAGCCATTAGTAACGTGTAGGATCCTTGGTTATGACTTACGCACATTTATGCCTTGCCTACTTTATTGTTGATTCTCCCTCGAGCTAGGTACCTGATAGTGTGGTTCTTTCCTCTTTCTGTTCTCTTAACATGTTTCACTCGTTCTGATTAGCTTAATGTTGAATTCGATGATTGACTAGCTTTCCGTGATAGTTAAACCCAGCATGCTTACATGGTTAAAATGTCTATTACTCTATGATATCCTCTCGTGCTTCCATGGATGTATGATTTTGACACCTCGCTTGATCACACATCACTCTATATCCTGATTTTGCAAATACATGATGCATGAATATCGGAATGAACCTAGTTGAATTACTTTAGTTGTACTCATGTTCGATGTGTGCTATTAGTATCATGTGGAGCTTATGACTTCCAATATGACCCGCTAAATGATCACGTGTTGTACTTGTTCTATGATATGATAACTATTGTACCATATATGTACTCTATGATGGTTCGTTCTTAGCATGCTTATAGTCTTGCATCCATGATATCCTTCTTGTTACTTTTGATGATGCCTCATGTTTCGTGAGTATTATGTTGAACTCCTCTAAATGATTCTTGACTATGCTTGCATCACGTTATGTATCGTTAGTATCATGTAGGACCCATGCCCTCTAAATGTATCTCGTCATATGATTACGTGCCATGCTTGACCTATTACATGATCATTGTTGGTTCCGCCAACCTGCTCGCAGTTACTAGGCAGATCTGTTTCCATGGAATACTAGAATATTAGCTTGTTCACATACATTAGCGTAGGACTTCATTGTGTCTTTGATATGAATACGAATGTTTCCCCCGAGATAGGTACATGTTAGTATGGATTGATGTGATGGATATGCTCCATAGTGAATTCATGCTTGTTTGTCACAATTGTACCCTAATGGACTTCCATAAAGGCATCGTTACTATTCCCGAGTCGGAGTCTTGTCTCTAGTCGTGTCATCTTTAGCTTTGGTCCATTTTGTCTCCGAAAGAAATATTGGGTCGTCCTCTCTTGTCACTCCCCTATCTCCGCTAACTTAGACTCCTACGAGTTACCGTGGATGAGCGACCGCATAGAAAAAGGGATCGGGAAAGACGAATAGCGATAGAGCAGCGCAGCGGAAGCGTGGGCCCATAACCCACGGGCCTCAGGATCGATAATGTCGACGAAACAAGCTCGCTTTGAGGATTACGATTGTTGAGCACGATATGACTTGCAGGTGGGAGCGTCCTCTACTCGAATTGCTAACCTTTTCCGAGCTTGTTGATGATGATATTGCACTGACTTGATGTTGAAAGCTGCTTGTTGATGTGATGACTGTTGCTTGATTGTCTGTTGACTACGATGATATGATTCGATGCCTTACAATCCTAATGTGCCTTGATGACTTAATGTGATGCTACTCTGAGATGCCAAGCATGATCTAAATTCCTTGCCTATAATGTGAACTGCTAATGCTGAGAATCTGAACTGTTTATTAGATGTGACTATGACGAGATGTGCTAGCTTGACTTGATTAGGTTCATATATGATGTTTTGCAATACTTATTGAGCATGACAGTAGATTGAGACTTTAAAAACACATTTGCAATGCTTAATGATGAGCTAATGATGCTATTGATAAATGCTGATTGATATGATGTAGTCCTTCTGTGTAATAATGTTAATGATTGCTTCTTCTTGAAACATGTGAGTGAGGTCCCTTGGTAGAATGGTTAGAGAGCGGTTAAGGAAGTTGAGTGATTGGTATGATGTGAGGGTCTTCTTGATTATATGATTTATTAATATGTACTGGCTTGATGCTAGATAGCAACCATGATAAACCTATATGGCATGATATTACATGTTGATATGCAATACTGAGCTAAAATTGGTAGTGACAACTATGAACATGATATAATGATCCATTGCTATCCTACTATGTTGTTCTAAAAGCATGTTATAATGTGTTGAATGAATCATGAGATGATGATACGTTATAATGTGAAAACCTGATGTTATCCTATGTAGTTGATAAACCTGATTATGAATAGGTAAGTGATGAATATGACTTGGATCATAGGTATGACTTATGTGTATATATAAGATGAGGGTGCATGACTGCTATTAATCGTTATATGACATTGTGATGAGCTAAGATGATGTCTGGAAAGCATGATGACATTTTGATGTTGATATACTGTTGATCTTCCCTTTTTGGTTGAATCTTAATAGCATGATTTTGTTGGATTGATGTGATAATATGTTATGATAATGCTGGATAGAGATTGGATAGGATGACTATGTGAATTTATGCTTTACATGAGATCCCTTGATATGACTGGTTCCACTAGTGTGCGATGTTGAGATGCGATCGTGAGATTTGACTTGAAGTAGTGTACTGACTCCATGACACCTAACCCCTTTGATCTCTTGACATGTGTGCTTGCATGATTTATGAGAATTCGATGATGCACTTGTGATGCCTTCTGTATAAGATAGATATACCTTATGACTCTTGGTGTAATGTTAAGATTTTGTTATTGCTTTTGGCATGCTCTGAAGGGATGGTATGATTGGTTTTATGGGTAATCATGTTATGCGAGTGAGATGTCGATTGGTTGAGATTATCATGATTGATGTTGAGATTACCATATGAGAAGTGGTTGATGATGTGATGAGTCGATGAGTTGATTATTTATGTGCATATTGAGTTGAAGATGATGACAAAATGATTTCGGAACCTAGGAAGAGAATATGGGATTAGCCTTTAGAGGTGGATGATTCCACCTCCTACCTTCTGAATTTGATTGATTGGTTGCGAGAAGCTGATTTGGTTTTGGGAGATTTTGGCAAAATCTTGATTTGAAGGGATTTGACTTGGTTTGGTGTAAAGTTGCTTGATTAAACATCGGATTTGAAGATTTTGAGCGGTTTTAAAAATGGCCAATTTGGGGTTTTAAAGAAGTTGAGAGTTTCAATGATTTGTATGACAACCTTTCCATTTGCAAACGCTTTGAGAATTTACGAACTGGATTTATATTATGACGTCTCACGAAGTGGATACAAGCATTGTATAGGGGCGCTTATAGATTGCTTGCTAAGACCTAGTCGGACACTATAATTCTTTTAGAGTTGTGATACTTCCGAAAAGTCGAAGCGAGAATGTGATAAGGGCGCTTATTACACACTTGACAAGACCAATTGGAGATGTCACGGCCGTGACTAGGATGTTGTGAGAATCTCGGAAGACGCAACCGAGGTGATTACAAGATCCTTGGACATGGTCCTCGGACTCACCGATTTCAAACTCCTTCCCGTTGCTTTAAAATGATTTTAGTCTCGAGGACGAGACTTGTTTTTAGAGGTGGATAAATGTAAAGACCAAACATATTTTAGATATCATATTAGTATTATTTTAATTTCTATAATTCGGGAAATTTTTGAAATTCCGTCCTTGAGCAATATATTTTATTCTAAATCTTTCGAAGCGAATTCCGGCATAAATTCAAATTAGATTTAAAAAACGGATTTTATTTCGCTAATTTTAGTTCGAAACTTGAAGATATTTTTCGAAGTTCTATTCGATTATTTTATTGATCAACGAGGTTTATCAATTCGGATTAGAAATTTCGATTAAATTTTCGATTGTCGGGACTTGATCGGGCGAGCGGGTTTCGAGTCTATTCCGCTAATTTGAATTGGTATTGTGGGACCTCTTTTAATTTCTATTTTATTTTCTCTATTTCTCTCTCTCTCTCTCTCTCTCCCTCCCACTCTCGGATTCCGGTTGCAATGTTGATGGTCCCCCCCTCCTTCACCTTGTCCTCTTCTAAACCAGCACCACACCTCCCTCTGCCTCATAATCTCTCCTCTCCCACACCCAAAATTCAGAAAATGGTCCCCTTCAATTGAAATCCCAACCCAGCACCACACCTATCTCCTCTCTCTCTCTCTCCCTCTTCCGGCTCTGTATACCATCCCCTTACCTTTCATCTGATTCACCCTGTTCAACCTCCTCGGTTTTGTTCGACTTCCAGCCGCCAGGAAGCACCACCAGCAGCCACCATATCCTCACCTTCCAGCCTCCACGGCACCACCGCACCCCTCCTTCTCTGGCTTTCGAAGCCCCTGTCTTCGTAACCCAAGGAGCCTAGCAGCGCAGCTCCAAATCCCCTACTCCTCCCTTCTCTTTTGGTGAGCAGAAGCAGCAGGCGACACCAGCTCCTCCTCCCTCTCCTTCGACGCCGACGAACCCAGGGAAACCGCCCAGAAGTGCCGGAGTCGTCGCCGAACTGTTTTCCTTCCTCTCCTTCCCCTGTCTCCTTCATCCTGTGGGTGAGCTCTTATTTCTCCTTCCTCTCTCTTTCACCTCCAAGTAGCTTAAAGGCGCGACTTTAACCCCCTCCCACTCCTTCTAGGTCGTCTCCGGCGAGGTTCCGATTCCGACGAGGCGATTCCGAGCATTCTGGCGAACTGAGCTTGGTAAGCTCCTCCCTCTTCTCCCTCTCCTTTGGCTGCGTTTTATGCTCCTTTTCTTTTGTTCTGATTTGCGTCTTTGAGCTCGGGTTGGGGTGGACGGAGCAAGGCTGCCGGCAGGATTCTCCTCCCCCTCCGGCGCCTCTTCCATCCTCTGTTCTGTGAGGAGGCGGAGCTCTTCCCTTCCAGTTTGGGGTTCTGTTGGATTACATTGGGCCTTGGGCCTAACTTTTGCCCGGGTTTGGATCCTCTTCGGGTCCTCCCTTTCCTCCTTCCACTGATTCCGGGTCGGGGCTTGTCTGGTTTTGGGCCAAGGGAATGGAGCCGGGTCCTCCATTTCTCTCCTCTCGGGTATGGGATGGGCTTGGTTTGGGTTGCCGAGTTGGGCATTGGGCTGGTTTTGTGTGGGTTTTCTAATAGGGTTGGTGTTTATGTTATGCATAATTATAATATATATTATGTTATTTTATATATATATATGTTATATTTTGTTGTTATTTCTGATTTTTTTAGGAAAATAAATGTATATCTTTATATGTTCTGAAATTATCAATATATATATTTAAAAAGGTTTTAAAAGTGATATTTATTGATATGGAGTTATATATATATATATATATATATATATATATATATATATATTTTAGATTGTTTTGAGCTTATATGGATAGTAAGCGTAAAATATTTGAATATTATTATAGTTTTGGAATTTGGTTATAATTGTACTATTCTGGAAAATTAATCTCTATATATTGGTTATTGTTTTAAAATAATATTGATTGGATTATTTAATTGATGCATTTTAAGGGGATTTAAACATGTGAGTTAGGAATTTTAAAGCGAGTTGTTGGTTTTGAATTATAAATATGATTTGTGAACATCGGTTATCTTGATGATTTAACATTGGAAATTTATTTATATAATGTTTAGAAATAAGAACCATGCCGGAATTGTTTTATAAAATGATTTTTGGAAATTGGTTTTAAGGCTTAAGTGTTAATGTCGGAATTTGGCCAAGTATGAGTTGAGAAATCATTTTGAATATGAGTTGACTTAATTTGGGATTTATGAGTTCGAAAATATGGTTGGTATGATTTTATTAATGTGTTTGGTTGAAAGAATGATTTTGGTCGATTTGATCGTATCGGAAAGATTTTGGAACACGGTTTTACTATCGGTCGGTTTTGAGGATGTTGAGAACTTGGGTTCGTGAGTATGAATGTTGATCTGGTAGCTTATGGAAATGGCTTGATGATAGGTGTGTATTGCTTTTGGATTGCTTTGGACTTGCATTTGGGCCCTTACTTGTGTTATCTTGATGTTCTGCATCTTCAGGTAAGTATCCTATGGGACTTACTCAGTAACCTGGAGCTCCTGCCTGATGTGTCATGTAATGTGTAGTTTTATTGCATATTAAAGCATGCCATGTAGTATCATGCTAGGATTGCATTGAATTGAGCATGTGTTTACTTTGTGTGTTTGAATACAGAACGGCTGTTATCTGTGATAGTCCTCGAGTCTTTGCTAGGGTCCTAGGGTAGCCAGCCCCATCGGGTGCCCTGAGTCTATCGAGTCGATATGAGCATGATATGATAGCCCAGCACTATCGGGCAAGAGATGAGATGATTCGATATGATACGATTAGCCCAGTACCATCGGGCATGTTTTATTTATTTTATGATATGATGATGAGATATGATATGATGATGAGATATGATATGATATGATGATACCGTGGTGAGTGCACCACCACGAAGAGAGTGCTATGCTATAGCCCGAACTGGCCAGTCTCTGCACTAACGGGAAGGGGTGCAGAGGTAGGAGAGGGATATGCCACTTGGCATTGTCTTGGGCCCTTTACAGTTCTTTTCCGCATATTATATGTACTAGGGGCATGATAGTGTGATTTAAATCTTGTACCGCATTAGTCGTCTTTTATTTAGGCATAGGCATGTTATGTGGCCTCAGCGCGGTCAGAGGACCCGCAGGCGATCACCAGGCCTGACTTCGTGGATAGTGTTAGGTACCGCTCTTGTTGCTCCATGCTTCTGTGATGGGGAAATCTTTTGGCAAATCGAAGAATCCGGCTAATATATTCTAACTTGACAAATGGCAAATCACCCACTTTGGTTTGGTTTTGACCCGGCTCTGCCGTGACTTTTGTATCTAAATCTTATTTCCGCTTTACTTTCGTTAAACTGAATTTATGAAACTTCGACTGATTAGAGGTTTGAAACCTCGACCCGTACCTAAATTGCAACATCCGAACGAAGGTATCCGACCTTCGAAACGTATCCCGGATATTTATATCCGGGCCGTTACAATTGGGTCTTGTTCGTGGACCTCTATTTGGCTAATTAGATTGGAAACTTGATTTAGTTGAGAGTAATATAAAGAAATATGTAAAACATTAAAAAGTTAAGGGTATAATTTAGACCTGTCAAAACACGACCCGACATGAACGGCCGGAAAATTTTGGGTCAAGACCCAAAAATTTTAACCCAGAAATTTTTTCCGACCTGAACCCGAAAACTCGGTAATTTTTTGGGTCATCTGGGTTTGGACCCGTACCCGATTGACCTGGTGACCAGATTGATTTATAATTATATATGATTAAATTTTTTTATGGAGATTCCAATTTATTACATTTTATAATTACAATCACTTGATCTTTCATTTTCAAATCAACTTTTTTATTTTTTTTTGTATTGTGTAATACTCCTTCCAATCAATAGTATTTGATTTTTTATTTTTCATCACATTTTTTAAGAAGATGAAAACTCTAAAAAATATTAAAATAATTATATGCTTATTACTAATTGCATGGAATTATTTTTAAAAAAATTATTTAAAATTTTGATATTTTATATATTTTAAAATTTTGTTAAAAATTACGAGAAATAATAAAAATAAAATATTTTAGATCGATATATTATATAATTACAAGCTCTAGAACTTATGAACCACGTCTTTAATTTTAGCATTTTAAAATTATCGCAAAATTACCAAATCATGATTTTTTTAATTTAAAAAGGAAAAAATTGACAAACCCAAAATCGACCCGATTTGACCAGAAACTGAGTCAAACCCGTGTTCGAGTCAACTCGGATCTACCCGGGACTCGTTTTACCCGAAATCCGAAACGACCCGACCCGAATGACCTGATTGAAAAGTGCAATATAATTGTCTTTTCCTATTAACTTAAGTGATGTTTAACAAGAAAAGTGGGTATGGGTGGTTAGTTGCAACTAATTTGTATATAATGGGTGGTTATTTGTAAATTTTTGAATAAGGGGTGATTATTTGCAAACAACCCTGAATAAAGGGTGGTTTTATGCATTTTCGCCTTGTATTTATATACTCTTTAATGGTGGAGTCAGAGTCTACACGGTTTTCTTGATTATTATAGGTAGATGCGGATCTAACGAGGAATGAGGAGACTTATGAATAAAAGAAGAGTCAAAAAGAGAAAAACAAGTGAAGAGCTCAGGAGCGAAACTGAGTTCGAGAGCCTAAGTGAAGAACAAATCAACAAAAGTTGTCATGACAAGGTGAACTTGTAATGCAATTTCTAGAGGCCTCGGTGGTCCGATTGACGATTATATGTATGCGTTCAAAAGCTCTTTTCGAAAGCTACAACTTTTGTGTTTATGTTGAGACCAAATTTAAAACAAGATCAAAGTTGTGCTGAAAGAGTCGTGGCCGCGGTGGACTTGGTCGCACCCGCGGTGGATTCGGATGCTCCCATGGTGGATGTGTTGAAGGAGTTATGACGGCGGTGCTACTGGGTCGACATAATCTGTGTAGATTGAATCCTAAAAAATTCTATCTAATCTAGTTAATTTCTATCTTTCTAGTTAGATCGTTTTTAGGTTTTGGTCGACCTTAGACCTATAAATAAACATGTTTAGGTATGGTTGAGTTTTTAGATAAATTCGATTTAGAGATTGAAGACTTGAGTTTCTGCTAAGCCATGAGCAATTAAACTCTTTTGGTTTTGCCTGTGGTTCAAGACATGGTTTAATTGTGAGTTTTACTTTCTAGTTATTCGTATCGTTTATTTCAATTTCTTTGTATTAATTACTTACGTTGTTGATTTTGTCTTGATTAGCCACTTTGATAGACTTGCATCATGCTAGGGTTTGATTTGTCTCTTCCATGAACTTAATCTATCATGAAATAATTATAAGTTACTTTTAATCTCATTCACTGATCTTCTTATGATGTGATCTATTTTGTCTAGTTTAATGAACACACACACACACACATGTACACACACACGTATACACACACACACATATCGAGTATAGATCATCTGTACACAAGCATTAGGGTGTACCTTGTTCACAAATATTATTCGGTGAAATGTGAAACATTAATTAGTTGGTGAAATTTGAAGGATTATTCGTATAAATTGTAAGTATTGTTTAGGGAATTGAGGTTCCTTTTCGGTAGAATGTTACAAATTATTCAGTGAAATTGAGAAGTTTTCATCTGAACTAAACGGAAAAACAAAACATAACATTATTTGGTAGAATGTGAAACATTATTCGCTGGAATTGGCCATTTTTTCAAAACAACGAAATCATATCCGGAAAAAAAAGCGCATTAGCATTTTGAACGTGGATCCCGCCATTTTTTTATTTAAAGAAAAAAACAAAATTCTCTTTTAATCCTAGTCTTCCATCTTCTTTCAATTAAAGACCCAAATTTGTGTACAAGGTATATCCTAAGGGGTGTGTACACCCGAACCACACAATACCACACCATATATATATATATATATATTACGTTGAGGTATGAGGTAGATCCCAAATAGTTTTAGATAGAAGTATGTGGCAATCGGGTGAGTCAGATCGGGTTTGGATCGGGTTATTCGATTTTGGGTCATATCGTACTTGGGTCGATATTGGGTTTGATGACACTTTAGGTTTTTTTTTTGGCCAGGTTGGGTTTATCCCAGCGTTATCGTATCGGATAAAATCGGGTTTTCGGGTCCATGCCAATTTGGTTTGGCCGAATTGGATTTTGATGAAAGTGGGTTTGAGCAAATGGGGGTCAGTCAAATCAAACCCAAATGAATCACATTGGATAAATCAAATCAAAGATTAGTCAAATCAAATTTCGATTTCATCAAAGTTCATATTTTATTGTAAAATTTGTGTTATAAGTTTCAATTTGATTTTTTTATTCATATTTATATAATTTTTTTCGAATGAAATATTTGTCTTTTTATATACATTTATCAAATCTTAATCAATACTACATCCATTAAAAATATAAGTCTTTTTGAAACTTTTAGAACATTTTTTTAAAAGGTGAAACCTATACAAAATATTAATTTTTTTTTATTAATTTCATACTTATTATACATAAATATGAAATTATAAAAATTAACAAAAGAAATTGATATTTATATAAGTTTTAGCATCTTAAAAAATATTAAAAAGTCAAACGACTTATATTTTTTTAATGGAGGGAGTACAAAATAATACTCCGTATTAATTATAGAAAAATTTCGGTTGGTAGCCATGATGTTTGGCTTTTTTAACATGGTGCCCAAATTGTTTCAAGAATTCCGCATGATAACCATGAGATTTCGAATAATTTTGTGTGGTAGCAATGAGTTTTGGACAAATTCTTTATGTTAACCAAATTGGTTAAAAATCTTTTAGAATTTAGGTAAAATTACAAGTTAATCATAAAACATGTTTTTTTACACAACAACCCAATGTAGTTGGTTATTTTCAAAGATTCATTACCATTATAATGTTTTAAAAAGATTACATAATAGATATATAATACAAAGTTTATTTAACAAAATATTTTAGGATATTTTAGAACAAATATGAATGGAATATGGAAATTGAAAATATGCACTTAATTTATAGATTTGAAAATAAAATAAGTACATATTTGAAATAGAATGTACTTAATTTTTTTAATTTTAGGCGATTATTTTATAATTTACTCATTCTTTATGTAAATAATTTAGTCTCTTTAAATATTAAAAGGGTTGTTGATGGTTTTTTAAAAGTAAAAGACCAAAATTGAGTGATTATATTTATTATTAAATAGAATTTCTATATGATTTTTAATAAGTTTGGTTAGCACACGAAATTTTCGAAACCTCCAGGCGAAATTTCCCTTAATTTGATTATATGCATGATAATATTAATGCTCGTTATTAAATAATCATATACTTAGGTTGTTTTAGGTTCGTAACGACCCGAGCTAATAAATCAATGCTACGTTCCGAAGGTTAGATACTTTCGTTCGGATCTTGCAATCCAAGTACAGGTCGAAAGTTTGAAAATAAGAGTCAGAGTTTCAAAGGGGGATTTCAAAACCAAAATCTCATAAGGTCCGTTGGAAACCCGGTATAACAAACCTGTACATGTAATATAAACTAGATTGGAAAACCTTGGAGTCTAAAAGCAATGTGAGTCAACATAAAACCGATACAACGGTGCCACGACAGAGCCGAGTCAAAACCATATTATGGAAGCGAATGAAATATCGAGTACCAAAAACATTATAAGAGTGCAATGTATTATGTTAGCCTCTTTCCCCTGCCAGAAGAATATCCTCGCCACATTAGCACGGATCAATAGTCACAAGTATGCATATATATAACTAATAGAAGAATGGGGAAATGAGTCAAGTCGAGCCACGTATGCGGGACCGGAAGTCCTCGTTGAGGCCACATAGTATGCGTTATTCCTAATAAAGATGCTTCTAATGCAGTACAAGAATCTTAAACAATCAAGCATGCTAGCAGTTTATATAGATATAAATTGATGCTGTAAAAGGGGAACCCGCATAGAGTACCAAGTGGCATGTCACTCTCCTACCTCTGCATCCATTCTCGTTAGTGCAGACGTCAGCCGAGCTCGTGGCTATACAACAATCTCATCATATAATATCATAGCTTATATTTCATATATCATGCTCATCTCATTTCCATATATCATTTCTTTCTCATGTGGTATCATAGACTCGATGACTTAATGGGGAACAAACTCGATGGAGTTGGGTTATTCTACGACCCTAGAAAAAGACTCTAAGACTCACAATTAACAAGGGTTCTACCAAACGCATAGAGTAAATAAATGCTCATTCAATTGTACAAACCTACGCATGATACTACATGATCATGCGAGATACATATGCAACACCTAGCATATGATGCAACAACAGGCATTAGAGTCCAACTTGAGTAAGCCCCCTAGGTAACTTACTTGGAGGTGCAGAACAACAAGGTAAGCAGTGAGACAGATTAAGATCACCTAGTAAGCATAATAAACACATAAGTCTATATTCAAACACACAAGCATGAATAATTACCATATAAGTTCACATAATCGAAGATCTCATCATCACACTTCCATACCATCAACATACAACTCATCACATACTCATCTTGTCATAACTCATGATATCATCTCATCATCATTTCCGTATAATCTCGTCATAACTCATCATATAATATTCCTATATCATCCATCATGCTTTAACTCGTCAATTCAACATAAATCATGCTCTTAAATATATTAACATTCGAATATCAACCATCCTTGTCTCATATTCACATTATAACATATTATAATATTCTCAACATATCATGCTCTTAACCTATATTCATATTAAAACATATTATAGCATGCTTTTATAGAATAACATCTCATAATCTCATAATCATCGTATAATATATCTTAACAATATCAACATATCATAATTTATACTTAACAATTATATCGATATCATAACATCATGCTCGCACTCGTCACATAAAATTCATCAAGTCAAACCAAGTAGGAAATCCCCAAGTCCTCGAAACTCTTTAAATCTCAAGTTAGATCACTCATTAATCAAACAATTTTATCAAATCATATTTGGTTAAAATCTATTTATAAAACATAACTCTTTAACTTGGCTTATTATCTTATTTTATCAAAATAAATCTAACAAGGTTAGGACATTTCCAAAATTTTCTTTTCAAGTAATTAAATCAATTTCCGACCCTTAAACCCATTTTCCGATTCCCCATTCAAATTCAAGTCCAAATAATATATTTTAAATCCCATAATTTTAAAAGTCATTATTTTATATCATATATAATCAATCATTCAATCCATTAAATAATATAAAGAACCCAACCCATTTTTCGTTTAAAAGGACCAAACCGATTGTATTAAAATAAGCTGAACCGGACTGCGAAAATAAGAAAACAAGAACCGGATCCGGGCACTGTTCATCCATCTTCTACACTTCACCCTCCGCTCACTTCCCCAGCTCTCGCTCTCATCTCTCTATCTTAGAGTCAAGGACAGGTAAGGGGGGAACCAAAAGTTAACCCAACTCGAAGAAAAGGAGAGGCAGTTCACCAGAGGTCTTGACATTTCATCGGAGAATCTTCGCCGAAGTCAGATTTGGATCACCGGAGTCGGAATCGAAGCGAGGTTGGCCTGGGGCGAAGAAAAGGTCATGAAGGTGGACCTTTATAAGATTTTCGATTGAAAGGTGGAAGGAAAAGGCTTAGTAGTGCGTTTGAACCAAAACAAGGAAGGACTCGAGCGTCGATGATCGGCTCTTGGGTGGCTTCTAAGCTCAAGCTTTGCTTGGACATCGAAGGAGGTGTCAGAGCTGTTGGGCGCTTCCACGGAGGAGGTGAAAAGTGTACCTCAATTGTGTTTGAGCTTTACTAAAAAACAAGGGGGTAAAGAGACTCCCGGTGACTCGGCCTGTGGTGCTTGGAGTTGGGGGCTGTCGGAAGAGATGTAGAGGAGGAGGGTAGTGTAGTGGAGGTGGTTGTGGTGCAACAAAGAGCTGCTGGTGATGACAAAAGGGGGCCAAAAAAGGGTCTATTTGGGTTTGAAAAGGGAAGAAGATAGGAGATGGGGAAAGGTGAAATGGAAATGGAAAAATGGAGTTTGTTTGGTGATGAAGTGTTTTGAAAAGGAATCAACAGAGGGTTTTTGTAGATCAAAACGCTCCAAAACGCTCCAATTTCATGGGGTTTTTGTAGATCCGTGGTCGAGGATCCCTTTCTATTCCTCGTTCCCAACTATTCAAAGCTTTTTCGCCTTCGATTTTTTAATCTAGGGTTTGTTCCCTGTAGAACTTGACCTTGTTTATGGTCTCGTTTGAAATCAGCCTGATTTCGTCCTTAGTTTCTGTCCTTGGTTCCGATCATGGATACCTCATAAATTGCACTCCCGATGCAGCGGGTTGGACTTTGCAAGCCGTTTCTTCGCTCACCCCACAACCTCCGACCCTCGCCGATCACGATACTTGCCGGTGGCCGGGCTCCCCCTCACGCTTCCTCGGGGTTGTCGGCTGTCAACTTCACCTCCGGCCGTTGCCCTTGTGTACTGGCAGATGGTTTTTGCTTGTTCAACGATCATTCGCTGAGTCGCCCTAAATTAGTTCTTTGTGGCCCCGAAGATTGCCCTCCCTAAGGGCCAATGCTCGTGCTTTAGGCCCAAGGCTCTGCCTTGGAACCAAAGGAGCCCGATTTCGAGAAAAAAAATAAAAAAAAACTGCATCCTTTATATATATATATACATAATTATATATATAAGGGTTGACTCCTGTGAAAACCTCAAATTGTGGTAAAAACCGTGAGAACTACTTTATAGCTTGTCTTATTTAAAACCTGTGCTAAAAACCTCAATTATATAGTGACTTTACGACTCAGTTCAACCTAAAAACCATGCTAAAAACTCCAATTTTAAAATAACACATGACTTTATATCTCGGTTAAGCCTAAAAACTGTGTTAAAAACTCATGTTTTAAAATTACACAGTCACTTTATAGCTCGTTTTTTTCAGAACCGGGCTAAAATCTGTGACATTATAGATCGGTTCTTTTCAGAACTGGGATATAAAGCTAGTGAATTGGGCTAAAAAGTCAGTTCTCACAAGGTATCAAACTCTGCTCATAAGGGCGTGTAATATATCCCGCTACAGTTGACTAAATCTCGAAAGGGTATCGAGGTGCTCTTTACTCAAGCGGTGCGCGATTCTATGGTGGTGAGGCTTGGTGGTCTTCTCCATTGATTTGATTTTGGCTGTCAGAGTCGGGATAGGTTGGGGTTGTGATAGTGTGTTTCATGGTGTCTCCACTGTTCGGGTTGACTGCTTATGATAATGCATATCTTAAATAGGCATTATAGGCATTTTTAGGATAGTTAGGTTGCATTTAGTGCATGATTTGGAGTTTAATTGTATCTAATGATTATTTTGGAAGAGTTCGGATTCTACGCAACATTGTGGTTATTTTGCAGAGTTGGATTCGAATGTCATGAAAGGATGCAATGGTCTTGGATTGGATATAACGAGCAAGTGAAAGAGGCATGCAAGCTGTCTACGGATGGGGGACTGAAGAGGCCGCAACACCCACAGGCAGCGATCGCTGCATACAGGTGGCGACCGCCGCATGCTTCCACGTAGCAACATTTGAGGATACACAGGCAGCGGATGCCGCATCTGTACAGCAGCCGCCGCATTGGTCGTCAGCGATAAGACGCTGCGTTTTAATTAGTAAACGTAGGCTCTATTGACTTTTTGGCCGACTTTAGTTTGAAGACTGATTTTGTTGTTAAACGGAAGGTAGATTCAAATATTCAATATAACTCTAACTATGCTAACTCCCTGTCCCAAACAAATAATACAAGAATCCCTCCCGATGTAGTGGTAGGGTAATTCAGGATCGAATCCACGAGGAGGTATGTCAGCGCTTCCCTTGTTGTAATCACGATCAAGCTTTCGACCTCAGAAGACATTCGATACCGATGTGTCTTGTCGATATCGACCTCAGTTCTGTTCGATTTCCAGTAGAGTTCCTGCAGAAGACAAAAGCAGCAAAGTCGACTTCGAGTGGAACCTCGATATCAATGTTAGACCTCGATATCAACCTTTACAGTCGATTCCGATGTTTGTCACAGAAACTGTAATTCGTAACCGATTGTCGGAAAAGAGTCCGAAGAACGTAGAATGGTAAAGAAGGATGATCAGAAACAAAACTTAAACTTTTATATAAATTCAATTAATTAAAAAGCTTCCAAAGTCGGGGTTTCATGCCACAACTATAACAATGCAAGTTTGATGCTAAAGTTATGAAATTTAATGCCTTTCCGTCAAATAAATTTCGTTATCAACACTTAGGTGATTAGAGGCTCTCGCATAGTTCCTAAGAGTTACTATCCAATTCGTGAGTAATCCAAGTTCATAATATGAGTAGCTTTCGCTTCAACAATGCAAATAATGAATATCCCTAACTTTCGCAAAGGAATCATGCATAGAATAGAAGACGAAATCGCATAAAAGTCATACCTTTGATGCACTTACCCTACATCGCTATCGCCGGGCTCACCCCGACCCTAGAAGTGGGTTGACTACTCCCTTCTCATCATGCAACTCATCATCATCATTGAAAGAAAACTACTTTGAATTAAACGATGGAAGAAATTACAACCGAACAAGCCAAATCTCCGCTCTCGCTTCCACCAACTCAACTCGGCATCCTCTCTCTCTCTCTCTCTCTCTCTCTAATTCTCTCTATTGAAAACTATTAAAACTCGCTGTGCTTAGATGATTAAACTCAGCCCTAATGGCCTCTAGATATAGATATCGAACTTTACTATCCAAAGACTCGAAACTTTATCTTTATTCTATAAGATAAAACTTAAATAAAGTAAAAACTAAAAGTTCTAGGGTAAATCAGCTTCATATGATAGCTCTGACGTTGAAGATAAGAAATCTCGACTTTTGGATAGACGTGCAAGCTTCGGATAGAACTCTATCAAAATCTGAGTCGGATTTATCTTCTGGGCAACATCGATATAGACCTTCAGACGTCGATATCGACCTCTGTGAAACTCTATCTCGAGCTCTCCTTCTCCTACTCGGATTAGCACTCAACTTCTATCTTTTAGCTTGATCTAGGCCCTCGATATCGACCATCAATCCTCGATATCGACTTCTCTGGTGTCGACATGCTCTGTTCTCTTTTCTGCTCGATTCCTATGTCTCTGCTGCACTCGATGTCGAGGTCTTCAGTCGATTTCGACCTCTTCAGAAGACTTCGAGTTCTTTTTCCGCTCTTCCAGATCTGTCCATTTTTATCCTGTTTTCTGCGAAATCACATAGAAGCTCGTGCAGACCCATATATTTGACTTTTAAGTGTAAACTACACTAATCCCATGTTTTCCCACTAATATGCATGCAAATGAATGATAAAATGGACTTATATGTGCATAGAAAAAATGGCAATTTGCGCGTACATCAAACACCCCATACTTAAGCTTGCTTGTCCCCAAGCAATACTTTTAATGGTCATTCAGGGGAAGAAAGTAAACCCTCAACATCATAGATTCATTTTTCATATGTCCCTACAATCAATTGCCATCCTCGATAAGGTACTTATGTCAACCAAATCCATGCCTGTGCATAAAAGCAATATCATGCTCATAAAAGGAGGTTTATATGCAAAAACAATTTTAACGACATAGCATTAATAATCAAGAGGACTTTTGCAGGCTTGTGAGAAGTAGATTGGTAAAAGGCTAAAGGTAGGCTAATATTTGGCCATGTGGTGTTAAATCCAGGGAAACATATTTTCTTTCCAAAACATTCCACATTCCTTCTTCATAATGTCTCACCTTTCACTCATCTCTCAATGCTTTTATTCAATATAATGCTTTTACCTCTCTAAACTTAGCACTGCCTTCTCGCGAGTCGCAAACATGGGTGTCATGAATGTCCCCGGATACTTAGTACTTCGGACTCCTCACCTTGTGTCCCATCTCGCTGAACTAACATCTCAACGAGCAAGGTCGACCTACCTTTATCTCCTCAGGTGATCGGGTTTTTTTTCTCGCTCGTTAAATTTTCCATATTTCATAAATTCTTTCATTCCTGCCAACAACTTCATAAATAATGCACAACTCCATATAACAACTCCAAAGATGACATCCATTCTCAAACTCGTCCCCGGATAGGGTATAAGGTATAAAATGGGCAATATGTATATATGTGGAGCAATAATGATCATGTAAGGCTCATATATGACTTTGTGACTTTTGCAAATATGCATAGGTAAGGCTAGGATATGAACTTGTATATGTAAGCACTTGTATGGTATTTCATATAAAGTCCTCCATCATCTTATCATGCACATGTCAAAAGCAACTTCAAATTTTTCATCTCCTTTATTTTTTTTTCTTTTTGCACTTCATTGAGACTTCCCTTAACTAGGCAATTTCATGTTATATCTCTAATGAATCTAATTTTGCATCATAGAGCTCTTTTTTATACTTCCATGACTCTTTCTTTTATACTTCAATTTTTTATGGGGGTCATTTTTTTTCTTTTCCGAATTTATATAAAACTTAAAATAAATATGACTAACTAATTATGTAATATGCATGAACATTATAAATAACGTATAAAATATGCCAAATATGCAAGTAAGCCTTTCCCCCACCCCATACTTAAAGTTTACAGTGTCCTCACCGTATTAGAATTAGGGTTAAGAAGAAAACTTAATAAACAGTCACAAATTTCAGGAGTTGAAGAAGACAGCAGGCATGGTCGATATCGACCTTTAACATTGATATCGATGTTACTCGTCGTTTTCTGGCTCAAGCTTTAGGGTGATCCGACCTTGACCACAAGCCCATCTAAATCGACCATAAGGTCGATGTCGATCTTCATCATCGAAATCGATGTCTTTTCTGTGTGCTTTTCTCTTTCCTACAACTTGTTAAAAATAAAACCAAAACAAAACATGCAAAACAAGAAAGCGTAGTGTCTCAAACCAAAGTAAAAGCTGTCTAAAACCAAAACTAAGTCTTTGTTACAAGCTCTAGACTTTTAAGTCGCTAGGCCGACTTCGTCTTTTCGCGCTTCTCAAGGCGGCATGTGTAGAGCCCATGTGGCTTGGGCCTCAAATATTACTCCTTTCTTGTCATGCATCTGCATTCCGCCGGGATGGATCTGATTCACCGTGAATGGTCCCAAATTCTTATCTTTAAATCTCGTAGGGAACTAATGGTCCTTGGATTTGGCAACATAAACTTTGTCTCCTATCTCATATTGGCTCGAATCATCATCGGATACCCTACATAAGCGCACATGCCAAGGCACACCTCTTTCAAATAATGATAGATCTTTAATTGTAATGGAACAGGAGGAATCTGTACCTTGACTTACCTTCTTATCTGTCTGTGGCTCAAGTCGACATCCATGTTCAGCCGTCGATATCGAGGTCGGTTGGACTCCTAGAGGATCAGTCGATTTGGAGTGTTTCTGCTCGATATGACCAGGTCGATTTCGACCCTTAGAGATTGATATCGAGGTCTTTGTTCCTCCCTTCTCAGCTGCAATGGTGGTCGATTTCGTCACTACGGCATGGTCGATATCGACCTTAAACATCGATGTCGATCTTTGTTTTCCTCTTTTATCGACCCCATACTTATGACCTGGCACAGAATCTTGAACGTTATTAGTCGATATCGACTTACCTGGGTCGATTTCGATGTTCTGTTGGGCCCCTTCGTTCAAGATTGCCACAACTTCCTCCACTTGGGCTTCTATGGCCCTCTTCTCAAGCTCTTCTGGTGTTATACTCCTTACTTTGGCTTCTCCACATGCAATGTAGACACTATTGATGGCTTTTATCTCCATTGGCCCTTGATTGTTCACCGTCTTGTTGAAGGCATACTCTATCACCTCGTCACTAATTGTGAATGAGAGCAATCCTTTCTTCACGCTAATGTTGGCATCGACGATTGCTAGGAATGGCCTACCTAAAATAATGTGACAAGCAGGGTCCTCCACTATATCAACAACTAAGAAATCAGTAGGGACAAAGAATTTACCTACTTGTACTGGCACATCTGTCACTATCCCAGTTGGAATCACTACCGTATTGTTTGCCATGTATAGTCTTGCATCCACGGGATCCAGAGGACCTATCTTTACCTTGTGCCAAATGGTTAGTGGCATCATGCTAACGCTAGCGCCCAAGTCAACTAAAGCATTAAATTTGAATTGACCTAAACCTATAGCGATAGAAAACTTACCTGGGTCCGTCCACTTTTGTGGTAGCTCCAACCTGTTGCACTCCTCTGCGATCTCAGAAAGCAATCGCTTCTTATCCAATATGTCCTTAAGGAACCTTACATAGGATGGCATCTCATGAAGTGCTTTTATGAATGGTATAGACACATTAAGTCCCTGAAGCATCTTCACGAACTATTGGAACTTCTTTTCTGCTGGGTTCTTAATCACCTTCCTAGTTAGGAATGACAACACCTTCTTCCTTCCCATGGTTGTAGTGAGGTCAACATCGACATCAGTAGGGTCGACATCGACTGGAGGAGTCGATTTCTGTGATGACTCAGCATCAGGGTCGACATCGACGTCACCGTGGTCGATATCGACAGGGGGGTCGATATCGACGTCTGTTTTGGCTCCTTTTCCTCCGCTTTTTGCTCGGGCGTTTGTAATTGACGCCCACTCCTTAGGTTTACTGCCGCAATATGTCCAGTGGTTTTGCCCTTTTGGTTGGGCACAGTGGATCCAGGGAATGATCCTGACGCTTTGGGTATTGCCTCCGCCAATTGACTCATTTGAGTCTCCATGTTACGCTTCCAAACGTCGATCTCCCCAAGTCTAGAATTGATGCCCTGCAGCTGAGTATGGATGGAGTTGTTGGCTTGTTTGAACTCAACATGGTTCCTCCACATCTCATCAAGAATGATCTGTAGGTCATCCTTCCTTTTCTCCTGCTCTGGGTGCCCTGGTGCTCTATATGGTGGGGGATCCCTTTTATATAACCTTTGATCGCCCCAATATTATTGATTGCCCCCTCTATAGGAGCCTTTTGTCCACTTGGCTTCCTCATGTTAATCCGCCATGGATACTTACTCAGTATGTGGACAGGCACTAGTCTTATGCCTTATTGAACCACATTCCTGACAAGCTTGATTGTTGCTCAGGAACCTGACTTGCTTTTGAAGGCGGCGCGTCTGATCGTTGTGGAATTGTTGCCGTACATCAGGATCTATCTCCCTTGGAGGCTCATATAGTGGCATTGATAGGGTAGGCCTTACATCATAGGCCGCAGCAGCCCCATAGGTGTTATCAAAGTTCACGAGCCTCTCAATGGTCTCCCAGGCCTCTGTTGGTGTAAGCTCAATGTACCGATAGGAGGTATATGAATTGATCCTCTCCTTATTCGGTGCATCAAGGGCGTTGTAGAATATCTCCTGGATGACATATGGAAGTTTCCCATGCGTCGGGCATGATCTCAGCAAGTTCTTAAATCGCTCCCACACCTGTGCTAGTGTTTCACCTGGCTTTTGTTTGAAAGTCGTGATCCTTTGCCGCAACATCACCATTTTAGAAGGTGGAAAGAACTTATTCAGGAATGCATCCTTCACCTCCGCCCATGTCCTCAGCGAGCATGGAGCCAAACTCTCAAGCCATTGTAATGCCTTCCCTGCCAAAGACCATCGAAAAGATTTTAGTCTCACATACTCTAAATTTACTCCATCAGCAACTGTTTCACATAAATCCATAAAAGTAGAGATGTGTTGGAGAGGGCATTCATTAGGTCTTCCTTCAAAAGTATTTCTTTTAATTTCAGAAAGGAAGTTAATTTTAATTTCATAATTGGAGTGAGGAATTAAAATAGCGGATTCAGGAACGTGGAGCGGCGGATGCATGTATTGCATCCCCGGCAATGGCGCCAATTTGTTGTTAAACAGAAGGTAGATTCAAATATTCAATATAACTCTAACTATGCCAACTCCCTGTCCCAAACAAATAATACAAGAATCCCTCCCGATGTAGTGGTAGGGTAATTCAAGATCGAATCCACGAGGAGGTATGTCAGCGCTTCCCTTGTTGCAATCACGATCAAGCTTTTGCCTCAGAAGATACTCAATATCGATGTGTCTGGTCGATATCGACCTCAGTTTTGGTCGATTTCCAATAGAGTTCCTGCAAAAGATTAAAGCAACAAAGTCGACTTCAAGTGGAACCTCGATATCGACGTTAGACCTCGATATCGACCTTTACAGTCGATTCCGATGTTTGTCACAGAAACTGTAATTCGTAACCGATTGTCGGAAAAGAGTCCAAAGAACGTAGACTGGTAAAGAAAGATGACCAGAAACAAAACTTAAAACTTTTATATAAATTCAATTAATTAAAAAGCTTCCAAAGTTGGGGTTTCATGCCACAACGATAACAATGCAAGTTTGATGCTAAAGTTATGAAATTTAATGCCTTTCCGTCAAATAACTTTCGTTATCAACACTTAGGTGATTAGAGGCTCTCGCATAGTTCCTAAGAGTTACTATCCAATTCATGAGTAATCCAAGTTCACAATATGAGTGGCTTTCGCTTCAATAATGCAAATAATGAATCTCCCTAACTTTCGCAAAGGAATCATGCATAGGATAGAAGACGGAATCGCATAAAAGTCATACATTTGATGCACTTACCCTACATCGCTATCGTGAGGCTCACCCCGACCCTAGAAGTGGGTTGACTACTCACTTCTCATCATGCAACTCATCATCATCATTGAAAGAAAACTACTTTGAATTAAACGATGAAAGAAATTACAACCGAACAAGCCAAATCTCCGCTCTCGCTTCCACCAACTCAACTCGGCCTCCTCTCTCTCTCTCTCTACTTCTCTCTATTGAAAACTATTAAAACTCGCTGTGCTTGGATGATTAAACTCAGCCCTAATGGCCTCTAGATATAGATATCGAACTTTGCTATCCAAAGACTCGAAAGTTTATCTTTATTCTATAAGATAAAACTTAAATAAAGTAAAAACTAAAAGTTCTAGGGTAAATCAGCTTCATATGATAGCTCTGACCTTGAAGATAAGAAATCTCGACTTTTGGATAGACGTGCAAGCTTCGGATAGAACTCTATCAAAATCTGAGTCGGATTTATCTTCTGGGCAACATCGATATAGACCTTCAGACATCGATATCGACCTCTGTGAAACTCTATCTCGAGCTCTCCTTCTCCTACTCGGATTAGCACTCGACTTCTATCTTTTAGCTTGATCTAGGCCCTCGATATCGACCATCAATCCTCGATATCGACTTCTCTGGTGTCGACATGCTCTGTTCTCTTTTCTGCTCGATTCCTATGTCTCTGCTGCACTCGATGTCGAGGTCTCCAGTCGATTTCGACCTCTTCAGAAGACTTCGAGTTCTTTTTCCGCTCTTCCAGATCTGTCCATTTTTATCCTGTTTTCTGCGAAATCACATAGAAGCTCGTGCAGACCCATATATTTGACTTTTAAGTGTAAACTACACTAATCCCATGGTTTCCCACTAATATGCATGCAAATGAATGATAAAATGGACTTATATGTGCATAGAAAATATGGCAATTTGCGCGCACATCAGATTTTAACCTAGTTACTATTCAATTTTCATTTCTATGTTCCTTAGACAATTAGAGAGATTGAGCGATGTCTTCCACGAGGAACTAAACTCCTTTGTTCTATCTACAATTTGAAGCTTTATTTGGATTGATTGTGAGTTTCTAAATCTTGTTCCCTTATTCTTATATTGAATATTTCAACTTCTTTGCACTTATTGATTGATTGTTTTGTTCTATCTTGTCTGGCCAACTCGTTAGATCAATTCAATTGCTAGGGTTTTGTAGATTCCTGATTACGAACCTTAACCCAAGTAGCAAACTTATCCCTTTAGGGTTGATTGAACTAATTGGATGGGTAGGAAGTTGGATGTGTTGTTAAATCCCTCTTTAGGGACTGCAAATACCTTGGTTAATCTCTGAACTTAAAGCTATCGATTGGGTTAAATCCTTTTCTGAGGGACTGCTAATGAGATAAGGGTTTCTAGGACTGATTGGACTAGTAACTATATTAGGTCGGGAGAAGGGGATTCATAGGAAACCTAAAAGGACGAGAGGAAGTTACAAGGATCACTTCAACCAAATAAAGTGGATAATTGTAAGTAGAACTCATTCTCAATATTGTCTAAATCAAGTTCATTTACTTTTCTTTCACCATTTCGCTTTGATAAAAGGCGTTTCATTTTTCATTCTTAAAACCCCCCCTTTGGTTACTTAATTGGCATCCGAATCATATTTGAATAGCGAATTTCCCTGTGGGATCGACCTCTTGCTTATTGCTATACTAGTTGTAAGTTTGAGTTATATTTTGACAGGATCAACGATAGGTTTTCCTCCCGTCAAATTTGGCGCCGTTGCCGGGGAGATTTATTTATTCTTGTGTGTTTTTGTTGCTAATCTTGGTGTGCATCATCTTATATGGTCCATACCCGTGCTACTAATCCATCTTTGTTATTGTTTGATTCAGAAATCGAAAAAACCCTTTCTGCCTTAAGGCGAGAAACTTGTGATCGCTTTCACGAGTCACCTTTTGATCAAGAAGAAAGCACTGCAGAGATGGCTGGCAACGCCAATATTACTTTGACGGAGCTTGTTGCTCCTGACTTGGCACAACAACCCCTGGCAACCCAATTCCCTACACTCGGGGAAGGAGTCAATTTTGAGCTGAAATCTGGGGTAGTTCATCTGTTACCCAAGTTCCATGGGTTGAGTGGGGAAGATCCCTACAAGCATCTATCTGAATTTTATATTGTGGTGGTTGGAATGAAACCTGAGAATGTTACTGAGGAACAAATCAAGCTGAGGGTCTTTCCTTTCTCTCTAAAGAAAGAGGCAAATGAGTGGTTCTTCTATCTACCACCTAGGGGTATATCTACTTGGGCTGAAATGAAGAGAGTCTTTTTGGAGAAGTACTTTCCTGCAACTAAGCTTAACGCCTTGGAAAGGGCAATCAGCAGCAGACTACAAAGTCTATTCATGAGTATTTTGAGTGCTTTAAGAAACTCTGCGCTAGCTGCCCATGTCATGGCTTCTCTAAAAAAGATCTGGTGCTATTCTTATTCAACGGGCTTACTAATGAGGAGTGCAGAACAGTGAATTCATATTGTGGGGAAAACATGCTGAATAAGACACCAGCAGCAGCTTGGGAGGTGTTCAAGGAGCTCTCTCAAGGCTCATGGCAGTTCAACAAGAGCACTCGTGCTAGGGGTGTACTTGCTATTGAGGCCCCAGTGGCTGCCTTACAGACTGATATGGCATAAATGAAAGAGATGAAGAAGAAGTTGGTAATCGATAGAGCACCTCAGCAGCTGGATGCATGTGGGCTCTGCAACAAATTTACTCATCCTATGGATATGTGCCCAATTCTACAACAGCCAAGTGTAGATTTGAATGTCGTTGGGAATTTCTCTCCACAAAGGCCTAGACAAGGCAACTTTGGTAATCCTAGATACTTCAACAACAATAGTTATAATAGAGGCTATCAGTAGGGTTATGGTTATGGCAACTACCAAGCCCCTTTCAATCAGCAAGAAGGGCCTTAGGTAAGGCCAGAACAATAGTTTGACTCGCAACAAAGGGGTCAATCATATGCTCAAGCATCTACTGAGAGTCAATTGCAAGCCCTCATGCAAATCGTAATGAACCAGGCTGAATACACAAAGAAATTGGAGATGTAGAATCAAATGAGCCAAATCATTCAATTGCTAAGTGCAAAAAAGGCAAAAGACTCAAGGAAGCTTCCATCGCAAACGATTGAAAATCCCAAGGAGAATATCAACGTAGTAACATTGAGGAGTGGCAAGGAACTGATTGCCACACCACATGTGAATGATGAGGAGAAAGTGGATGAAGAGATCGAAATTTTGGATGAAGAAGGAAAAGACGCTCACTTCACAGTGCAGCGGGCGCCGCCTATAAGCAGCGACGGCTGCATCACACAAGAGCAGCGGCCGCTGCATATAGGCAGCAGCCGCGACAACGCTCTAGAGGCCGGGTCTGGTAATCCTCCTCCTTCTTCTTCCATACCTTTGGATATTCCGAAGCCGATTCCACCTTTTCCGGAAGCCCTGAAAGACACACGCATGTATGAGAATGATAAGGAAATATTTGAAACGTGTAGCAAGTGCGAGGTAAACATTCTTTTACTCAATTTGATCAAGAGCATTCCTAGATATTCTAAATTTTTAAAGGAGCTTTGCACTATCAAATGAAACCATAAGCTCAAAGGTAAGCAAACGGTCAAGGTAAGTGAACATGTAACTGTTGAATTTCAAAAGCGTTTGCTTGAGAAGTGTAGTGATCCTGGTATGTTTGCAATTCCATGTGTGATAGGTGAGACTAAATTTGACAAGGCCATGTTAGATTTAGGTGAATCTATTAATGTTCTACCTTCTCATGTTTACCATGCTTTGGGGTTGGGACCTTTGAATGATACCAGGGTAGTAATTCAACTTGCTGATCGCTCTACTATTTACCCGAAAGGGATTGTTGAGGATGTCTTAGTCATGGTAGACAATTTGATATTCTCTGTGGACTTCTTTGTGATTGATATGGGTCCTGGCAACAATGAAGCCCCTATTCTTTTGGGCCGACCTTTTTTGAAAACTGCTAGGACCAAGATAGATGTTTATTAAGGGTCACTTACTATGGAATTTGATGGTAGAAGAGTTGAGTATAATATCTATGATTCCATGAAATTTCCATCTGATTATCTATCTTTGTGCTTCATGGATGTTATTAATACTATGACTCAAGGTTGCTTTGAATTGGAGTGTGTTGATGAGATGCAGGTCACTCTACAAGCACCTTTAGATGAGATTTCTAGAGATTATTCTTTTTTATCTACTCTACAAGAGGCTGCACTAGCTTTAGACAGTCGACCTCGCACATATGTAGCACCGAAGGAAGAACGCATTGAGCTAACCATGCCAAGGGAAAAGCTTGTCCCCTCTATCATCCAGGCGCCTGAGCTTGAGTTTAAACAACTCCCTAGTCACCTTAAGTATACTTTCCTTGGTGAGAATGATACTTTGCCTATCATTATTTGTAACAAACTCACTTTTGAGCAAGAAGAGCGACTGGTGACTGTTCCGAGGGAGAACAAGGAGGTGTTAGGGTGGATGATTGTAGACATTAAGGGCATCAGTCCCACCCTATGCATGCATAGAATACTATTGGAGGATGATGCCAAGCCATCTAGGCAACCTCAACGGAGAGTCAACCCACCAATGATGGAGGTGGTAAAGAAGGAGGTGCTGAAGCTCCTTCAAGAAGGTACGATCTTTCCTATCTCTGACAGTAATTAAGTGGGTGAGTCCCACTCAGGTTGTCCCTAAGAAAGGGGGTATCACCTTCGTTGAGAATCAGGATGGTGATTTGCTCCCTAGTAGGGTCCAAACTGGATGGAGGGTCTGTATTGATTATCGCAAGATGAATGTGGTAACTCGAAAGGACCACTTTTCTTTACCCTTTCTTGATCAAATGCTTGAGCGCCTTACTGGTCGCTCTTTATATTTCTTCTTAGATGGATAATCAGGTTATTTTCAGGCACCTATAGCACCGGAGGATCAAGAGAAGACGACATTTACGTGCCCCTTTGGCACTTTTGCATATCGTAGAATGCCTTTTGGGTTATGTAACGCACCTGGGACGTTCGAACGGTGTATGGTGAGCATATTTTCTGAGTATGTAGAGCACTTCATTGAGGTATTCATGGATGATTTCACTGTGCATGGAGATGATTTCGATAATTGCTTGCATCATTTGTCACTTGTGCTTAGATGTTGTGTAGACACCAACTTAGTTCTCAATTCTGAAAAGTGTCATTTCATGGTTGAGCAAGGTATTGTTTTGGGTCATATTGTGTCTAGCAGGGGTCTTGAATTGGATAAGGAAAAGATTGATGTCATTCAGTCTTTGCCCTACCCCATCAATGTGCATGAGATACACTCCTTTTTAGGCCATACAGGGTTCTATCGCAGGTTTATTAAGGATTTTTCTAAGATTTCTGCACCTCTTTTTGACTTACTCAAGAACGAAGTAGTTTTTGATTTTGATGACAGGTGTAGAGTAGCCTTGGATGAGCTAAAAGGTCGCTTGACAAGCGCCCCTATAATCGAGGCGCCCATATGGTCTCAACCCTTTGAGATTATGTGTGATGCTAGTGATTATGCATTGGGTGCTGTATTGGGACAAAAGGAAGGAAGGAGCTCTCATGTCATCTATTATGCTTCCATGACTCTGAATGGAGCATACAGGAACTACTCTACCATAAAGAAAGAGCTTCTGACCGTGGTCCTTGCACTGGAGAAGTTTCGCTCCTACCTCCTACGAGCTAAGGTAATTGTCTTCACTTATCACACTGCTCTTCGTTATTTATTGACTAAAAAGGAAGGAAAGCCTATATTGATTCAATAGATCTTACTCTTGAGCGAGTTTGATATCGAAATCAAAGATAAGAAAGGTGCGGAGAACTTGGTGGCAGACCACCTCATCAGACTTGTCCAAGGAGAGGACAAGCCAGACGATCAAAGACCCATCCATGGTGAGTTTCCTGATGACACTCTATTTGCATTAACCATTCTTCATGTCTACAACAACAGGGTACAACGGCTTCCACAATAGAAGCAGAGGTCGCCGCCTTTCTTGATTCGTATGCAGCGGTTGCAGCAAATATGCAGCGGTCGCCGCTTGTTGACAATGCACCCTCCTGTGATTTGAATAATAAGGTGAGCCCCGATGCCTCTAAATTATTGATGGGTGTCCACACTCCTCGACCCTGGTTCACCAATATGGTGAACTTCTTGGTCACTGGAGAGTTTCCACCCAACTTCACAAAGGCTCAAAAGGACAAGGTACGTCATGATTCTCGCTTCTATGTTGGGATGACCCCTACCTCTGAAAACATTGTGTTGATCAGGTAATTAGGAGGTGTCTACCAAACAATGAGGTACAATATGTCCTTACTTTTTGTCATGCTCATGAATGTGGAGGCCACTTTAGTCCTCAAAAGACAGCTAGGAAAGTTTTAGAAGCATGTTTCTTTTGGCCTCACTTGTTTAGGGATGCTAATGCTTTCTGCAAATCTTGTGATAGATGTCAAAGGATTGGGAACATCTCTGCTAGAAATGAAATGCCACAAACTAAGATCATATTATGTGAAATTTTTTATGTTTGGGATATTGATTCTATGGGTCCCTTTCCCAGTCCTTTTGGAAATATCTATATTCTGCTTGCGGTGGACTATGTCTCCAAGTGGGTGGAGGCAAAAGCCACCAAAACTGATGATTCCAGAGTGGTTGCAGATTTTCTAAAGGACACGATCTTCGCGAGATTTGGAGTGCCTAAGGCTCTGAATAGTGATAGGGGACACATTTCTGCAATAGGACTACCAGTGCTCTGTTAAGGAAATATCATGTCTACTGCTTACCATCCTCAAACCAATGGTCAAGCAGAGATATCTAATCGGGAAATTAAGACCATTTTGGAGAAAACAGTGGCACCTAAGAGAAAGGATTAGAGTTTAAGACTGAATGATGCCTTGTGGGCCTATCAGACATCCTATAAGATGCCCATTAGAATGTCCCCTTACCGATTGGTCTTTCGAAAGGCCTGTCATCTCCCTGTAGAACGTCAGAATAAGGCATACTGGGCTATAAGGAATTGCAATATGAGGATAAATGAAGTGGGTGAATTCATGAAGCTTCAATTGCAAGAGCTAGAGGAATTGCGCTTGGATGCCTATGACAATGCATTGATTTATAAGGAGAAGACAAGAGCTTGGCATGACAAGCATATCCTGTGGAAGGAGCTTAAGATAAGAGATAAGGTTCTCCTATATCAATTGTGCCTGAAACTCTTCCTTGGAAAGCTTAGATCAAGGTGCACTAGTACAAAATGTTGAATTTATCACATAACCATAATATCACGAATCTTATATATCCATGATATTAGGACCTTTACGCTTGAACGAAAAAACTAGGGGTGGGCGCGGGATGGGACGGGACGGGATGGGGGTCGTCCCGCGTCCCGTCCCGCGTAGTTTTTGCGGGACGGGACCGGGACGGGATTCACTACTTTTTTTTCAATCCCGCACGGGCCTTGTCCCTCACGGGACGGGACGGGACCGGGACGGGACGGGCCTTGTCCCTCAAATAAAAAACATTATGAAAAAAACCTAAAATTCTTATACTTTTTGCGGTTTTTAAAAGCGTAACATATATAAATTTATAATATTTTTTATAATTTATAATTTTCTTTATATATATACACATTATACATATAATTACATAATATATATATATATACCGTATAGAATATAGTTATGTTATTTACACTAATCAAATTGCTAATTACTAAGATAGTTGAACAAAGTATATATACACTGTATACCTATCTATATATACACTGTATTACAGTGTGTATATATGTACACTGTACAGATGTAATCAAATATATACACTATATATATATTAATATATATATATTATATAACATAATATACTGTGTGTATATATACTACGTATTATATATAATATATATATTATATACTATATACAATATATAATATACTATATAACATAATATATTAGATTTATAGTATTACATTATATTAATATGTATATGCGGGACGGGACGGGATTTGCGGGATTGAGACGGGTCGTCCCGCGTCCCGTCCCGCATAATTTTTGCGGGACGGGACCGGGACGGGATTTACTATTTTTTTTTCAAATCCCATCGGGATCGGGACGGGACCGGAACGGGACCGGGATTTGCGGGATTTGTGCCCACCCCTAGAAAAAACATTTAATGGGTAAGAGGCGAATATCACGGATCTAAATAAGAAAAACCGGAATATTAGGGGTGGGTAGCATAAGTGTGATAAAAGCAAATATTCTGGACTTGAAAATAGGGGACACGCCCGGGATATTAGGGTTATTATCACATTAGAATATCCCGGATTGAATAAAGCGGGATATTAGACCTTCTTTAACCTAGCTACCCGTCCCCTCTCTCTCCAAAGCCAAATCACAACCGAGCTTCTTGAATCTTCAAATCGCAGCAACTATTTACCTGTCTTCACACTCTGCTCTTGTCTCGCATCTTGAATCCTCAAATCGATTCCAAACTTAATCCTCTCGCTGTCTCGCTTCCAAACTTAAATCCTCAAATCGCTTCTAAACTCAGTCGAATCCGCTCGCTCAAATCGCAACCTCCGCGGCCATCTCGCCTCCTTTCTCGTCTCTGTTTGCCTCTGCAGCCATCTCGCCTCCCTCTGTTTGGCGCTCTCTGTTCGCCTCTCGTCTCTCGTCTCCCTCTTTTGCCGCAACCATCTCAGCTTGCCCTTATTTTAGTCATGGTAAGTTCACATATCCTCACTCCGTTGTTATGTTGATTTAAAGATTAGAAATGGCGTGATTTGGCTTTAGAGTTGTGTATATAATTTAGAGAATTAGATTTTAAGGAAGAGGTGTGTACAATATCCTTTTACTTCCCTCACTTTGAATGCATTTTATGTTATGACTTGTCATCAGTCACAACTGAAGGGGCTATACTACTAAGGAATTCAAGATAGAGAGCGAAAGGAATGTAAGGCAGTTAGAGGTTATAAGGGTCTTCTACTGTCAGACTTGGTTGTTAGTGGATTTGCTACTACCAAAGAGATATGAGTCATATAAATAAGGAGCTACCTCTCCACCTCTTTATCCAATTTGGAAAATAGGATCATTGTTAGGCGTATGCCGTGGCCTTATGAGATTTGCTCTCCTTGGTGGCCTTTGTCAGATTTTATCTCCTTTGGTGGCCCACTGAGGATTATACTTCTTTTGGATTATATAAGAAATTGGTTTATATTTTAATTATGAAGTTCTGATTGCATTAAGTATTGCAATCCTGATTCTACACTCTTTATCACATTAACTAGCCTAATGGTTAAGTTTTTTATTGTGTGCTTAACTGAGACATAAAAGTAGTGACTGACTTTACAGGAAAATAATAATGATAATACATAATAATAATACAACAACGTCAACCCTGCCTATCCCTTTATTCAAATCTTCATTTTGGGCATGGGTAACAAAATCTTCACTCCCCCCCTCTAAACTCACCAAATAAGAGGAGCTTTATCTCCATTTCATTTCTTTATGAAAACTATACTATCTCAATTCCTTTTCCCTTTCATAGTTTCAATAAAACAGGACCTTAGTATTATGAGCAGATAGAATTGATAAGATTGTTCATCCAAACATCAGATAGATGTTGAGTAATAAACTTACATTTCACATTTAATTTTTTTCTTCTTCGATTTCTGTTTGAGCACACCATATTAAGCACGATACACAAAACATAATATAGTACAGTCCAATTTTTACCCTTACCTGAAGTGTCTTGAAAAATATAAGTTGCATCAGTGACCTTTTGTTCATCACAGCAAGATTTTCACTTGTATAGTGGAACATAGGGCTGATTAGGATCACCGCATACCTACATGACGAGAGAACATTTATAGGGCACATTGATCATGAAAAAAGATGAAAACAAATGTTACAAAAAATGGCAGAAGAGATCTGAGGATCGTTACCTCTTGGAAGTGAAGACTCCTTCCTATCTTAGCACGACTAAGGCAACTGCAACAAGGGAGTTTACAAAGTCATTGTATTTTGTGTGATTTTCTTTGTTTTTGCTTGTTTATTGTTATTTTATATCATACGGTAAATCCGTCAATTTAGTTCAACACCTCAATTCAATAGATTTGTCTTATATGTACACTGAAATTTCTTTAAAAAATGCTTAGCATTCCAATCTAAGTTTGAAGTGATCAAATCTTCTTATAAATTAAAATGAATTCATGTCTATTGTTTGCCTATTCAGCACTTGCTGCAGCCTCTTCACCTCTTGGTGTTATCGGTGGATCACTGGCTAGTCATGGAGTTGCAACTCTGGTAGTGTCTCATCTTACAAGATTATCTGACAAATCATTATGCCTTATTACTTGAATTCTCTTCTTGAGACTAATGTATTTACTATAAACAAAATGACTTTTACTAGTTAAATTTTCTATTTTGATGAGTCTTTTTTATCTACTTTGTTTCTCTCCTAATTATGGTAGGATGCACTGGATTAACTTATTCATTCTATGCAGATTGCCGTTCTTGGAGGGTCTTTACTCAGTACCTTCTTAGAGCATGCCCAACAGCTTCTCTAAACAATTTTCCAAAATGGAGAATTATGAATCACATATTCTGGATTTTTTTGGACTGAGATCCAACAGATTCTCCATTATGGAGTTTACCCCAAAATATATAGAGTTTTCTCCAAATTTAGGGAAATATCTCCATTTTTTCTCCTCATTCTCTATTTTGGAGAATGTAATGGGGAAGCTGTTGGACCAAAATCAACCTTGATATTCTCCAAAAATCCATTATGGAGAACCTGTTGGAGTTGCTCTTATCAGAGAAAGTGAGTTACTATCTCAGTATCTACTAACCCAGATCATGTCATTTGCTGTTCTTGGAGGGTCTTTACTCCGTTCTATGATTATTGTTTCTTGTTGTTCCTGTCATTTGCATGCTAGACATTCTTTTCTATTTGTCTCATCTTTTCCCTTGCTTCTCCATAGTTGGTACATCACATTTTGATGGACATGTATTCAAGCCACTAGACGACGGCCACTTCCATGGAATGTAAGTTTTCGTGTGATTAATGAGTAGGAGTCCTACTTAGTCTTACATTGCAAATATTTATCAAATCAATTCATGGATGGGTTAGTTATTGATCATGCATTGCATTTTTTTATTGATGTTTAAATAACGGTGTGGAAATATTGACGGTACAACTAGATAAAGTTGTAATCTCTTACTACAACTGAATAATTAATGGATTTGAATAATACATAGGCAATCAAATAACAACTCAGCTGTTCATTTCTCCCATAGTGTGGTTGTGTTGAATTTATTTTAGCTGCTGTGTTATTTTTTATTTTATAAACTTGCTGCTGCGTTATTTATTCTAGGATTACAACCTTCACTTTATTTTTTATTGTATAAACTGCATTTTTTTTCTGGCTGCTGCGTTATTCTTGTGCCTTTTTTGCATTAAAAAAATGCAAATCCAGTATTTCCTCTTCCCCTTAAAATGCAGCAGGTTACATTTGAATTCATAACTTTTAGATCCAATATTTCTAGGAGATTAGGTGGAGTTGCTGAATAAATATATACTTTGGATATTTGTTGCCATTGAATTGTGTAGTGATTACAATAATGTTGAACTGCTAATCACATACGTAGTAAATTGAAGCCAAAAGCTCCAAAATTATGATGTTTCTTTAGTTAGGAATGTTTAAGGTTAAGAAGTCAGAAGTGCAGGAATCTTAGGGTGATAAAAGCTACTAATGGAGTGCTATATATGTGTTTTTTCCCCATAAGTATACTATTTATTTTAATTATTTATATATCCAGTAATTCGGCAAGAAAATGACTTAAATGACCAGTTTGGGTTTTTGTCATTACCTAAGTGTCCAACTATGTCGTTATTAGATACTGTACCAAATTGACATAGAAAAAGAAAGAACACACCACTAAAGCATTAAGTTCTGTACAATTGTGCTACATTTACATAACATATGACATTGAATTCAAATCAAACTATTTAATCTTTTGTAAAATAGTAGTTTGTTTTCATAGATCACAATATCAAATTTTGTCCAACCCAAACACTTGAAATGCTCACCACTTACCTTCTTCTTTTCTTCATTACCAAAAAGATATTAAGCACAGGTGCTTAATACTTATCTCAAATTCATCTCTCAAAAACTCCAACCCCAAAAGCTGCTTAAGATTGATATGGTGATACTAAATCTTTTTTTTATTAGGATAATGCTGAATCTGGAAACTTGTGTTCTTAGGTTTATTGTTTTTCTTTTCCAAATCTCAAAATGAGCGCACAAATGCTTACCTTCCTTTCCTTACCTTCGTTTTTTTTACTAGCTCTTCTTGTTTAGTTGCTTCAATCCTTCTTTCTATGTTACCTTTAGTTTTAGCTTCATAGCCTTCATTAGATCTTTTCCTAGATAGTTTATTACCTCTATTTCCTTTGATATTCTCCCTTTTTGTTAAATTTCAGGAGGATAAACCAAACAATTCTCTCTTTATATACTCGGCGATTGCACAAAGGTTAGTTTTACACATCAGTCAGCTAACAGTTCTCTCTTTATATACTCGACGATTTAATTTTGAACTTATGTAGAGTTAACCCTTATTACAAGTGTTCACAGCACTTGTAGCTGCACATAAAAAGCTTTGAATTAGCTTTGCAAGGTAGAAATCATAATAGGGTTGTCTCATGTTATAGTACACATATCAGTGTTGTACAAAGTGAAAGAAGCTTCTTAGTTGGTGCTTCTGTGGGACAGAAGACTATCCAATCAATTACAATATGTGCTGCTTTTTAACATGTAAACCGTAGTTTACATTTAACTAAGGTGGTTTAGTTGATAAGATGTGCTGCTTTTGATAATTCAAGCATGTAGGCTCTCTTATAAGGAATAAACATCATGGTGTACTCTCCTGCCCACTTTGCTGAATGTCTCTATTTTATCTGGGACTTATGTATGATCTGTTGCATTTGATTTTTTCTTGGGACACCTATTATCCCTTTTAATTTAACATGATTGTTGTTAAATAGTTGTGCTATTTATAAGTTATAACCTCCTTTTATAGTACTGAATTCAAGTTTATAGTTCGGATATTCAAATGGTTGCGGTAATGTAACTATGTTTGCCTATACTTGTTGACAGAGACATTCCTGAGTTTTGTGTTTCACTCTCAAGTTGACGATACATGATCGAGTTCTGGAGCATGTACCCGGCATCCTTCTTAGAGTAGCGGTGTCAGCAAACTCTAATGCTTTCCACTTGACTTTAGTTTTCTATGTTTGAGTGGATGCCACATGATTTCAGTTAGTAGAATCAACTTTGGTTTAGTGATGGATCAATTTAGGTTGTAATAAAGAATTCTTCTATTTTTCAATTAAACTCATGGTTATTGCGGAAACTGTGTACCTATGTGAGTTGGAAATTGCTTGTGAAACATATAGGTGCCATTGTAGAAATAAAAGAAATATATTAAAAACCAAATATAAACAAATAGCCCGGACATTCTACATGGTATAGGTCCGTGATATTACTCCAAGCATGAAAAAATCAGACACCTAATATCCCAGGTGTGTAAACTATCATCCGCGATATTAGGCTCAAAGCTTAAAAAAAACTCACCCTAATATCCCGGGCGTGTAGATATATGGTCCGTGATATTAGGCTAAAAGGCTTAAAAAAAACTCACCCTAATATCCCGGGCATGTAGATATATTGGTCCGTGATATTAGGTTCAAAGCTTGAAAAAAAACTCACCCTAATATCCCGGGCGTGTCCATGTATTGGTCCGTGATATTAGGTTGCCAACTCTATTAGCCCACTGAGCTAAAGCCCGGGCGTGTATTTGTTTAAATCCGTGATATTAGGCCTTAAATATCCATGATATTAGACCAATTTTGTACTGGTGGTGGGAAGGATCCTACACGATCTCAAGGCTATTTTCTCATGGAGCAATTGAACTCTATGACCCTAAGTCTCATGAGCTCCTTAAGGTCAACGGTCATAGAGTAAAGCCATACTTTGAGAATGTTCCTCTAACCGAAGAAGAGGAGTTGGCGCTTGCTGAGCCAACCATTTAGGCCATTCAAGGACCCTTACGTCGAGCCAATGACCTGAAACAAAGGCACTTCTCGGGAGGCAACCCGAGGTAAGTTTTTTTTCTTTTTCGTTAAATTTCTTTAGTTAGTTTTTATTCTGTTTTGAATTTGTTTGGTTTCGGGTTGATAACTAACAAAACAGAAAAAGGGTGGCATTAGACGTCCACGATCTTTTGAGAAGCTACTGCATAGTGCAGCGGCCGCCGCACCTCAGCCTGCAGGAATCAGCTGATGCAGCGGCCGCCGCATCTGCTTTTTTATGTCCGTTTCCCTTTTGTTTTCTGATTTTTTTTTTAAAAAAGCCACTTTCCGAATTTATCAACCCCAAACCCTGTCACTTTCTAACCCTACCTAACCAAATCTTTCTTAGGCCATCACTTTCCACCCCTAACCTCCCATCACCAACCTCCCATCACTTTCAACCTTCATCCTCTCTAAAACCCTAAATTTCTTCAAATCAACCCCAAACAGCCTTAATCTCTATCTTTCCCACCATCCAAGCTCACTCCAACCCGTCATTGCTTAACCCGTGGCCCTTTGTCCAAATCGAGCCTTTTGGGACCGGATCTATCCACCATTGACGACAAAGACGAAGTGAGAAGCCGAAGACCCGTGTCGCCGCTGCCCCGTGCCGTACCGCCCCGTACTTGCAGTGGCCGCCGCATCCATCCCGCCGCCAGGTTTGCTGCGTGGTTTTTTTTTGGTTGCTAAGTTGTGTTTGGGTGTTTGTTTGTGCTCGTTCGCTTGGTGTGTTGTGTGAATTGAGTGCTTCATTCGATTGAGGATTGGTATTGATTGCTACTATTCCTATTGAGAGTTGATTGAGAATGGTAAGGCAGTTGCTTAACTTATCTAGGCGTCAGAAGAAGGTTTGGGATGGATTTGAGGCGAAGAAGTTCGTGCAAACGAAATTTTTCAATGTTTCGATGTTGCATAGGTTGGGAATGTTGGTTTGTACTCAACAGATCTTAATTCATGGGGGCTTGGGAAATTTTATCAAATTGAGCGCTCCCACATATCCTGAGTTAGTCCAGGAGTTTCTGTCGACGATGGTTGTGTTAGAGAAGGAATCTATTACGTTCCATTTGCTTGATTATGAGTACTTCCTCACGTTTGCTGAGTTGAGGGAGACCTTTGGTATTACCAAGTAGCCCACCGAGGATTGGGCCGATCATGGGAACAATGAGATGACACACGACTTTTGGTATGCAACGAAAGGCGAGGCTTTTGATGGACATATGGGAGAGTATAACTACAATTTTGTCCATCCGTGTCTGCACCTGGTTCACAAGGTCCTAGCTATGGCTATCATTGGGCAGGGTGAGGTGAACAAGGTGCCCACTGCTGATTTAGCTTGGTTGTGCTATTTCTCGCCCCAGTCAGTTGTCATTCCTGATTGGGTTGATTTATTTTTGGAGAGCTGCAAGAGAGTTGCAGCGAAGAGGACATGTAGATTTGTCTTGGGAGGCATGATCACTTTCATCACCCAGTGCTTCCTTGATCCAGCACAGGGCAGTGCTCGCATGTCTGGAGGGTTCGCATATACGGAGGATTAGCTGTGGCGAGCATATCTGCTGGAGGGCTCCCAGGAGACGGGTTTCATTTGGAAGGATGAACCTCAAGGGGTTCACATATTGAGATTACCTAGGGCTCTTCCTTATGGTCCCACAGATGCTACCTTCTACATAGAAGGCGATGAGGAGGATAATGATGCTAATGATGACGCTGATGATGAGGAGCATAAGGATGCACCTAAGCAGATTCCACCCTCAGATCATCCTATGCCTGACTACCATAGAGGTGGTGCTTAGTTTGCTACAGGTCCTTCTGCTGGGCCTAGTTCTTCTTATGATGAGTCCACTTAGCGTGAGGACATGTTCGCACAGATGTGTCAGCTTTCTGTCCCACAGGACTTATTTCAGTTTGAGCTCAGCGACTTGGGTCACAATGTTAGGGATATAGCCTCTTCTTTAGAGGAGATACGGAGGCAGCAGGAGTACTACTACAGCTTAGGGAGACCCCAGTTTCCACCCTACCCACCTCCGCCTCAGTAAGCGGTTAGTTTCCTTTGCCCTCACCTTGCGTTCATATGATTTATTTTTGTTGTCTTTGATGTTTCATTGACGACAATGAAAGGCTTAAGTGTGGGAGAGGGGAATTTAGTGTATATAGTTGAACTTAGTGTATATAGTGCATTTAGTTAGATGATGTTTAAATTTCTACACGCAATTTATGTTGAAGCATTTCATATTTACATTTTCTGTCTACTTATGCATTGAAAAAAATAAAAAGATCCAAAAAGATCATGCTTTGCATACATATGTGTTATTCAAATACCCATCTAGCTTAGTTTGTCCTCTAATTTATTTTCAGCATAATCACATCAATCTCATGGAGTTCTGGATGTTTTAGCCTTGTCTATATCTCTTGATTTTTTTATATGAAACATGAGCAAGCAAATATAATTGAGCATGTAAGATTGAGCTAAAGTATGATTGAAATCCTACAAAACATGACCCCTGTGAGAATGTTTAGCCTTATTGGATTCATTTATGATCATCTTGCTTAAATGTGTGATTTACTCTCCTTATGTTGCTACCTCTTGATTTTGACTTCATTATCTATTGTCAAGACCGACTCACATGTTTGTTGCTTGTGGAGTTTATGCTTTTATGTTGAGTATTTGCCTTTAGTTGCTTGTGAGCTTTGAGTGTAATAAGGTGGTAATGGTCGTTACACTTAGTAATCGGGTCTACGCATGACATCCATGGGTATGATTTGTGCAAAATGGTGTTGGACTATCCGCTAAGAAGGAAGCTTGATCATTGAGTAACCGGGTTCATTCATGACATCCATGTTTGCAACTCGCGTCAAAAGATGTTCAAGTGGACTTTATTCAAGTAAGTTGAGGTGTTAAAAGATACCAAGACCGAAAAAAACAAAAGAAAAGAAAAAAGAAAGAAACAAAAGAAAGAGAATTCTGGAGTCAAATTGCTTATTTTCTTTATTGTTTTCCACAAGTAATGGCATTTTTGTGGAGATGTGGTGATATTGTTGTCAATGTCTATGAGCTTAGTGCATTTTGGATTGAGTTGAGAGTTAAACTTTGAAGCCCAAACACATGAGAGCATGAGTGAAACACATATTCCTGGTGAGGTTGGATGATTTCTACTTCTAATCTTTAATCACTTAAATAAATGCTAGGATGTTTGTTTGCTTGGTTTATGTTTGCACTTGCTATGATGTTGCTTTTTCATGAGGTTGAAACTTGAAGGGATTTCTTGTGGGGTGCATTGATTCATGTTCATTCTAACATTGCTTCAGGACAAGCAAAGGTTAAGTGTGGGGGAATTTGATAATGCATATCTTAAATAGGCATTATAGGCATTTTTATGATAGTTACGTTGCATTTAGTGCATGATTTGGAGTTTAATTGCATCTAATGATTATTTTGAAAGAGTTCGGATTTTGCCAAAAAATTGTGGTTATTTTGCAGAGTTGGATTCGAATCTCACAAAAAGATGAAATGGTCTTGGATTGGACTGAAGAGGCCGCAACACCCACAGGCAGCGACCGCTGCATATAGGTGGCGACCGCCGCAAGCTTCCATGCAACAACATTTGAGGATATGATGAAAGGGAGAATTGAATCAAAATATACAATTAAATATAAACAATGCAACCCTTAGCCTTTTCAAAGATATTCAAGACGCCCCGCTATAGTAGTAGGGAATCAAGTTCGATCCGCGAGGAAGCGAGTCATCGGGATCCTAGTAGTTCCTGAAATCACATTCTGGATGTCGACCAGAAGCCTCGATCTCGAGCATAGCACTCGACGTTGACCTTGGCTGTCGATTCCTACTGCAACAAAAAACAATGCAGAGACAAAAACGACAGTCGATATCGACTAGGGTCGTCGATATCGATGTTAGTGGCAGATATCGACTGGCTCAGAAAACTGCCAGTCGACACAGGGCAGTCGATATCGACTGGATTACTCAAAATCGACCTCAGCGGCAGGAACAAAGGAAGTCGACACAGCAACCGTCGATCTAGGGCAAAGCGGTCGATATCGACTAGTATGGTCGAAATCGACTGGTTCCTGCAGAAACGTTAGTTTTTGTTGGCGAAGAAAGGTCGAAGAAAGAAGGATGAAGAAGGAGAAATGATTAGAAATAAACAGTAGGGTGTTGGGTTTTTCGATGACTCAACGAACAGCATGCAATAAAGATGTAAACAAAGAAAGGAAAGATCTTCCAAAGCCAGGGATTACCGCGACGACAACCATGATAGTAGAAGTAAGAAATCAATAAAGATGCATGCTTTTATCATAAATGAGAAAGCTTTCACTTAAACCCGACAAATAGGAAAAGATATCTTGCAATAAATTAACCTAATTTGCGTCTACCTTTGTCATAATTGAGTTTATAATCTCTCGAATAGAAACCCTAATTACTACCCAAGTTTGGCAACATGAGTTCCTTAAATTCGCATTTAAAGATGAAGCACATGGTAGAGCGAGATAAAAGATACCTTCTTTTGTGACATACAAACCTTACCACCATGGCTATCGTCGAGGTCACCCCGACCCTAGAAGAAAGGGAGACTACTTGCTCATGTTGAATGAAGACATATTTGAACTTGAAAGGAAATAACTTTGCATTAAAGAGAAAACTTGAATCTTTACAATCTCAACGCCAACTATCGCAAGCGCCGAAACCCTAAAGCTCAAAACCTAAAACTATAACTTTGAATGCTTAATGATTTGTGTCTTGCTTACTTGAATGAATAAAAACCAGCCCCCTAGGGCTTTATTTATAGGCTACTAATTCTTTCTATCCAAGGAAAGTAGATCATATCTTTTATCTAAACTCTATCCCAACAAGTAAGATAGATCTTTTTATTTAAGGTGAATATAGAAAATAATTAACTAAACCTTTAGGGTAAAAAACAAATATCCACAAGGTATAATATATCTAAATAACAAGATAATCCATGGCATAGAAGATAAGATTCCCAATCTGCGTCTCAAAAAGCGCGTCCAACCCGTGTTGTAGTCCGGTCGATATTGACCAGATCAGTCGATATCGACCACTCTATTTTTGCTCGACGGGCTTCATTCTACTCGATTTCTAGGGCCATTTCGATGTCGACACCCTCACTCGATATCGAGTGGTCTTCAGAGTTGGTCTTTGTGATCTATCTCGACACTTAGAGTCCATGTTGAGGTCTTCAGTCGATATCGACCAGTGTCGATATCGAGCACTTTTCAGCTTTTCTTGGCTTCTTCGTTTTGACTCCGATTTTGCTCCAATTCATACATATTTAGACCAAAACATGTGCAGACTCTATTTCTTGCATGTTAGCTCATTCTACACAAATTCACATTATTTTAAACTTTTATTTTAGGAAGCGAATGAAATATGAAGTCAAAACTTGTGAATAAAAAGAGTACAAATATGTACATCAAAATACCCCATACTTAGACTTGCTTGTCCTCAAGAAATAACCAAGCAATAACCAACACCTACAACACACCCTTCAAGTCATCTCCCTTGTCAAAATCAAATCATAAGTGGTAGCAAAGCAAAGCAAGTGAATTTAACGTCATAACACATATATGAGCGATCCATAGGCATATGCAATTTTGATCCAACCTCACAAGGATAATGTGTTTGCACTCAACTCTCATGTGTTTAGGCTATAAAGATCAACACTCAACTCAATTCCATATACAAACTCATAAACATTGAAATTTATAATAATCCAATTTGCAACCAATTATGTAGATGCAATAAGAACCATCAGGAGGACTTTCGCTCAACGGAAGAGTTCAAAGAAGACTCCATTCGGCGGGGTTGTAATGAGGCTTGGTATGAAATAGAAGGGTATGGAATTATTTGGATATGTGGTGCTTATAAAATTCGGGAATCAAGACTCCTAAACTTTATCACAACTATATCAAAACCATATCTCTACAATAATGCTCATCCAAACTTATTTTTCATAATGCTCATTAACCTTCTTTCAAACCCTAATATGCTCTCAAAAATATAAATCTTGTATAAAATAAAAGAACTAAGGAATATTTGGATATAAGAGCTTCTTTCAACCTGTTGAAAGCTTCAAGACAATCGCTAGAAAACAAAAACTTAACATCCTTCATTAGTAGGTTAGTTAAAGGTTTGGAAATCTTTGAAAAATCTTAAATAAACCTCCTATAGAAACCTGCGTGACCAAGGAAGCTTCTTATGTCCTTAATAGATGAAGGTGGTGGTATCTTTGCCCTGTCCACCTCAATTCCCCTTTTTGAAACCTTGTGGCCTAGCACAATCCCTTCTCTTACCATAAAGTGGCATTTTTCCCAATTGAGAACCAAATTTGTCTCCTCAAATCGCGCAAGTACCCTGCGAAGGTTAGCAAGACAAACATTGAAAGTAGTACCATAGACAGAGAAATCATCCATAAATATCTCCAGGATGTCCTCTATCATGTCAGAGAAGATAGCCATCATACATCTTTGAAAGGTAGCGGGGACGTTACAGAGCCCAAATGGCATCCTCCTATATGCAAAAGTCCCATAGGGACACGTGAAGGTGGTCTTCTCTTGATCATTAGGATGAATAGAGACCTTCCAAAAGCCAGAATATCCATCCAGGTAACAAAAGTAATCATGTTCAACAAATCTTTCAAATACCCGGTCAATGAATGGAAGGGGAAAATGATCGTTACTAGTGGCGTTGTTGAGCTTTCTATAGTCAATGCACATTCTCCAACTAGTTGTGATTCGCTTTGGCACAAGCTCTCCCTTCTCATTCTCCTCAACAGTCATTCCACCCTTTTTAGGCACCTTATGGACTGGGCTCATCCGTTCGCTGTCGGAGATGGCATAGACGATTCCTGAATCCAGCATACACATGATCTCTTTCTTTACCACATCTCTCATGTTGGGGCTGAGCTTCTGCTGGTGTTCTATAGATGCCTTATGATCATTCTCTATGAGGATTCTATGCATACATGTAGCGGGTGAAATACCTTTTATGTCCTCAAGAGAGTACCCAATTGCCTTTCGATGAGTGAGAAATACTTCCATAAGCTTTTCTACTTCCTGCGTGGTTAGTGTAGCATTGATAATCATAGGAAAAGTAGAATTGGGACCAAGAAACTCATACCTAAGCGTGTCGGGTAAAGGCTTCAGCACCGGAGAAGGTCCTTGTGGAATAAGGATTGGCTCTACCTCCTCCATCTTCATGATCTCACCTAGGTAATCCATCTCAATTCTCTTGATGGAAGCTCCCAAATCAGCTACAGGTGTTGGTATGGACCAAGCATATAATGATGCGAACTTTGATTGGGACTCTTCGTAGTAACTCTGTAGAAAAGACGTCGAAGTCGAGTAGGATAAGTCGATATCGACTGAAAGTTCAGCACATACCTCGGCCTCTGAGCTGTCCGATGTCGAGGGGAATAGTTCGATTTTGACTTTTGATGTCGATGTGGACTGGTCGATTTCGACCTCTGCTGCCGATATTGGCTGGTCGATTTCAACCTCTTCTGTCGATGGAGGGTCCTCGAGATCGCCTGTAAAAGAGGGAGAACAAACCTGACTTACTAAGTGAGTCGATGCCGACAGAGGGCACTCGATATTGAGTGAAATGGTCGATTTTGACCTCTCCTGGTCGATTTCGAATTCTTCTTCGAACTCCATGGATAAAGCATCATCGAAGATCTCCTCGTCACTCATGAAAGTAGCCAGGAACTCCTCAATGTCCTCATCGGTGAGCTCTTCTATAGCTAGGGCTAGGGCTTCCTCATGAGTTAGGGCCCTTTCCGTCGGTTCTTTGCAATCCATGACGTTTTTGTGCGCGTAGACCGTCTTGATCTCCATTCCATTGACCTCCTTTATTGTGGGGTTGAAGGAGAACTCTATCACTTCGTTCCCTATAGCAAAGGTTAGTAATCCCCCTCGCACATTGATATGGGCATTTGCAGTAGCTAAGAAATGCCTACCAAGGATGATAGGTACAATAGGATCTTCGGGCACATCCAATACAATGAAATCAATTGGCACAAAGAACTTACCTACGTTTACCGAAACGTCATCAACTATACTTGTGGGCATGACGAATGAGATGTCAGCCATATAGAGCTCCATATCCACAGGTTCAAGTGCTCTAATGTTCACCATTTGCCAAATAGAAAGAGGCATAAGACTTACGCTTGCCCCTATGTCATATAGGGCCTTGTAGCAATGTTGGCCAAGCCCCACGGTGATTGCAAACTTCCCTGGATTGCTCTTTTTCTATGGAAAGTCCAACTTTGAGCACTCCTCTACAATCTCTGCCATGTACCGCTTCTTTCTAAGGATGTCCTTGAGGAATCGGACATAGGCGGGCATTTCGCTTAGGGCCTCCATGAGTGGGATAGTAATGTTAAGACATTGAAGGTTCTTCACGAAGCACCTAAACTTACCTTGAGTGGGGTCCTTCAATGCTTTGGAAGGGAAGGGCAACGTCTTCTTCGGTGAAGGAGCCAAAACGGTCGACGGAGGGGCCTTCGAGGTGTCGATGTCGACTGAAGTTCGGTCGATATCAACTGAATCACTCGATTTCGAGTGAGGTTATGGCTCCGAGTGTTTTGCAGTGGCCTCGACGTCGACCAGGGGGTCGATATCGACTGTTGACTCGACATCGACTGGGTTGTCGACTGGTTCTGCAGCCTTCTCCTTCACTTCCGTTCGTGGCTTTTGTAGTTTGTTGCCACTCCTTAGCTGCATGGATGCGATGTGGCTCGACCCGGATTGCCCTTTAGGATTTATAGTTTGTTTCCCAGGGAACGTTTCAGACGGTCTAGGGATTTGTGCCGCCAATTGACCCAGTTGGGTCTCTACATTCTTTTTCCATATATCCATCTCCCCAATCCTTGTGGTAAGATGATTGAGTTGAGAATGGATTGCATTGTTGGATTTATCATTCTTTGCTTGATTCCACCTTATCTCGTCCAGCACAAGTTGTAGATCATCCTTCCGTTGGTCTCTCTCCGGGTGCCCAGGAACTGTATAGAGTGGGGGGTCCCTAGGGTTAACCGTGTTCCTTTGTGGTTGTTGGAACCTTTGGTCTCCCCAATATTGGCGATTGGAACCCCTCATGTAGTTGACTTCCTCATGAGTCTCTACTAGTTGTATTTGTTCAGCATGGGGGCACTCGATGGTGGTGTGCCACTGTGATCTGCATTCGATGCAATCTTGGTTTGCTGAAAGGAACCTCACTTGCTTTTGGAGCTTTCGAAGTTGATCTTTGTGGAATTCCTCCTTCACGTCCGGATTGATTACCTTGGAGGGTTCATATAATGGCATAGATGGGGCAGGCCTCAACGATAATGATGTGTCGGAAGCCTCAGGAGCAAGGTTTTTAGGATCGGGATCCTAATGTGGGATCGAAACAAGGGTCTAGGATCGGATCGTAGGATCGGATCGTAGGATCGTAGGATCCTAGACAAAAAGTGAAAATAAAATAAATAATAAAATCAAATCAAACCATACTAAACAAATACCTTAATTTTAAAACAAAACCAATCTTCTCCTCCATTAAACAAATTAAGTAACTAAGATAGTCCAATAATAGACACTTAACATTCATAAGGGGCTTAAAATGATGAACATCCCAAAGCAACAAACATCAACAAAAACGCACTTAAAATAGGACTACTACTTAGATTGAGCACCCCATTAACCACAAAACCAAACAAATAAAAATCACAATATCACATATTCACATAGCTAGATAAAAGCAACAATCATCTACAAAATTTGCTAGCAAAGCACTCGAAAAATATGAAATTAAAAAACGTAAGACTTACCTCTTTGTTGCTACTGAATCGCTGTTGAGAGGAGCTTCTTGCCGCCAACCCACCGCCCTAAGCTGCTCGCCGGAGTTGGCCCAAGACTGCCACCAAGACCGCCGCCCAAACGCCGCCCGAACGCCGCCCCCAAGTCCCAACTGCGTGCTACACTGGCTGCTGCTGCGTGCTACACTGTCGAGGAAGAAGCCGCTTAGGGTTTCAGCCAAGCCAACAACGTCTTCTGCCTTCAATTTCCAACAAATGGGCTGGAAAAATATAAAAATAAAAGGCCCATAGGCTATACAGTAGTCAGGAGGCCCAATTTACAAACAAAAATAACACACATTTGAATTTTGCTAGGATCCCACATAATAGTTAGGATCGACCGATCCCACCGATCCCACCGATCCTATACCGATCCTACACGATTCTATGTCGATCCTAGCAAAACCAAGTACATACGACTGATCCGGATCAAAACCTTGCCTAGGATCCTAGGATCGTAGGATCGTAGGAGCCGGATCGGGATCCTAATAACCATGCTCAGGAGTCCCATATGTGATGTGGAACTCCACCAACCTCTCTATGGTGTCCCAAGCCTCTTGTGGAGCGAGTTCAAGGTAGCCATAGGACGTGTAGGTGTTGATCCTCTCCTTGGTTGTAGCATCAAGAGCTTTGTAGATAATCTCCTGAATCACGTACGGTGGTTGGCCATGCATCTGGCATGATCGTAGTAGGTCCTTGAACCTTTCCCAAACAGTCGCCAAAGGTTCACCTTGCTTTTTTTTGAAAGCCATGATTTTCTTTCGGATCAACGCCGTCTTGGATGAAGTGAACAACTTGTTGAGGAACGCGTCCTTGACTTCATTCCATGTGTGGAGCGATCTTGGGGCTAAGCTTTCCAACCACTACAATGCTTTACCTGTAAGGGACCAACGAAAAGCCTTTAGTTTGACATATTCAAGGCTCTGTCCATCAGCAATAGTATCACAGAGATCTAAGAAGGTTGATATATGTGTCATAGGGCATTCATTAGGTTTTCTTCATATTTGTGTCTCCTAATCTCAGTGAGGAAACTAGGTTTAATTTCAAAATTGGAAGTAGGGATAAGAATCGCCGATTCAGGCACTGTGAGCAAAGGATGCATGTATTGCTTTGCATTTCGTAGGACAGCGTTGATTTGAGCTTCATACGTCTCCTAGCTTGCTCATCCTTTTTTAGCATGCTCTCGTAGTGCCGCTTCTCTGGCGGTGATATCCTCTACTTGCTTCTTTAGGCATTCAATCTGTTGAGCCTGGGTCTCTTGGTCCGCCATGGCTCTTTGAATTCTAGCACGAAGGTGAAGATAGCTTTCACGATCGTCTAAACCTTTGAACTCAGGTGGGCGATCAGCACATTGCATACACTTATAAAACAAAACTAAAAAAGAACGTGAAAATAGACTACTAGGGTGCGATTGATAGCTTCCCCGGAAACGGCGCCAAAATTTGATGAAAGGGAGAATTGAATCAAAATATATAATTAAATATAAACAATGCAACCCTTAGCCTTTTCAAAGATATTCAAGACTCCCTGCTATAGTAGTAGGGAATCAGGTTTGATCCTCGAGAAAGCGAGTCAACGGGATCCTAGTAGCGTCTGAAATCACATTCTGAATGTCGACCAGAAGCCTCGATCTCGAGCACAACACTCGATGTCGACCTTGGCTGTCGATTCCTACTGCAACAGAAAACCTACAAAGATAAAACAGCAGTCGATATCGACTAGGGTGGTCGATATCGATGTCAATGGTAGAAATCGACTGGCTCAGAAAACTGGCAATCGACACAGGGCAGTCGATATCGATTGGATTACTCGAAATCGACCTTAGCGGCAGGAACAAAGGAAGTCGACACACCAACCGTCGACCTAGGGCAAAGCGGTCAATATCGACTAATATGGTCGAAATCGACTGGTTCCTACAGAAACGTTAGTTTTTGTTGGCGAAGAAAGGGCAAAGAAAGAAGGATGAAGAAGGATCAATGATCAGAAATTAACAATAGGGTGTTGGGTTTTTCGAAGACTCAACGAACGGCAGGCAATAAAGTTGTAAACAAAGAAAGGAAAGATCTTCCAAAGCCAGGGATTACCGCGACGAAACCCCCATGATAGTAGAAGTAAGAAATCAATAAAGATGCATGCTTTTATCATAAAGGAGAAGGCTTTCACCTAAACCCGGCAAATAGGAAAAGATATCTTACAATAAATTAACCTAATTTGCATCTACCTTTGTCATAATTGAGTTTATAATCTCTCGAATAGAAACCCTAATTACTACCCAAGTTTGGCAACATGAGTTCCTTAAATTCGCATTTAAAGATGAAGCACAAGGTAGAGCGAGATAAAAGATACCTTCTTTAGCGACATAGAAACCTTACCACCATGGCTATCGTCGGGCTGATGTGCGTGCAAATTGTCATATTTTCCATATACATTTATGTCCATTTTGTCGATATTTGCATGCATATTGGTTGGGAAAGCATAAGATTAGTGTAGTTTATGTTTATTTGCAAATTATGGAAGTCTACACGAGTTTTTATGTTATTTCGCAGAAATCGAGACAAAAATGGATCAATTTGGAGAAGAGAAGAAAAGCTGAAAAAGAACTCGAAGTCTACTGAGGAGTCAAAATCGACCTAAAGACTCGACATCGAGTGGAAACAGAACACCAAAAATCGAGCAGAAGAAGAACAGAGCATGTCGACACAACTGGTCGATATCGACATGAAGTGGTCGATATCGAGTGCCCCAAATCGAGTGAATTGATAGATTCTGAGTACAAATCCGAGGTCGAATAGAGCTGGCTCGAGATAGAAGAGAAGAGGTCGATATCGACATGTGCTGGTTGATATCGACTGCTGCTCCAGACAGATCCAACGCTGTTTTTGATAGACTTCTATCCGAAGGCATTACATCTATCCTAAAGTCGAGATCTTCTATCTATTACCATTAGACTTGTTATCCTTTATGGTGATTTGATATTTACCTAAAGCGATTTAATTATTTACCTTTTTATTTAATTTTATCTTAGGAATAAAGATAGATTTTCTTATCCTTGGATAGTGAGGTTTGAGATCTATAATTAGAGGCCATTAGGACTTAGTTTAATCATCCAATTATAGCAAGAACATTTATTTTTCAGTTTTAATTACAGTAGAGAAAGAGAGAGAGGCCGAGTGGAGTGAAAGGAAGCGAGAGCGGAGAATTGACTTTGTTCGGTTGTACTCTTTCGTTGTAATTTCAATTCAAAGTAGTTTCTTTTCAATGATGATGATGTCTCTGATGATGAGGCACGAGTAGTTCACCTTACTTCTAGGGTCGGGGTGAGCCCGACGACAACCAAGTAAGTTTGTGCATCAAAGGTGTGATTTTTATGCGATTCCGTCTTCTATTCCTTATGCATGATCCTTTGCGAGAGTTGAGGAAATTCCTTATTTTGCATTATTGAAGCGAAAGCCAATCATATTGTGAATTTGGGTTAGTCATGAAATTGGATAGTAACTCTTAGGTTTTATGCGAGAGCCTCTAATCACCTAATTGTTGGTAACGAAAGTTATTTGATGGAAAGGCATCATCTTTCATGAATTTGGCATAAGTCTTATATGGTTATCGTTGTGGCATGAATCCTCGATCTTGGAAGCTTTTTAGTTTATTGAGTTCATAAAAATCTGTGTTTCTATTCTGTCCACCCTTCCATCATCATTCTTACTTTCTTCGGACTCTTTTCCGATAAAATTTGGTTACTTTACAGTTTTTGTTGAAGACTCGAAATCAACTGCTGTGGTCAATATCGAGTGGCTGACCCGATATTGAGTGAACAACTCGACGTTGATTGTCTGTTTTGTCTTCTGTAGGAATTTACTGGAAATCGACTGGAACTGTAGTCGATATTGACTGATTTACTCGATATCGAGTGGTCTTATGAAGTCGAAATTTGATCGTGTTTACAAGCTTAGGAACTGCTGACATACCTCCTCGTGGATTCGATCCTGAATTACCCTACCACTACATCGAGAGAGATTCTTGTATTTTATTTTCTTGGATAAGGGATTTGTTTTAATTGATAATCTATTTGATATTTAGCATCCCTTCGTCCACGAACAAATTGGCGTCGTTGCCAGGGAGGCAATCAATCGCGCCCTAAGATTTTCTCACGTACCTTTTTAGTGCTGATTTTGCAGGTTTATGCGACACTCTGGTCGCGAACCTATATTGGAAAGTCTAGACGAGCCCGAATGTTTTCTCCATCTTTGAAACAGAGCTATTAGAATCATGGTGGAGAACGAGACACAAGCTTAAATCATAGAGCGATTGAGGAAGGAGATTGAGGACCACAATGCTACAATCGCCAATGAAAGGGCCGCCGCTGCTGCAGAGAGAGCCCGCGCTGATAGAGAGGAGGATGCGTGTAGACAAGCCCAGGAGCGACTCAATCAATATCCACAGACGGCGATGCAATACATGCACCCGCCACTCCACGTTCCTGAATCTGCAATTTTAATTCCTCCCTCTAATTATGAGATAAAAATTAACTTCCTGTCTGAAATTAAACAAAATACTTTTGAAGGAATAACTAATGAATGCCCCTTGCAACATATTTCTACTTTTATGGATTTATGTGAGACTATTGCTGACGGTGCAAACTTAGAATATGTTAGACTGAAATCCTTTCGATGGTCTCTGGCAGGGAAGGCTTTACAGTGGCTAGAAAGCTTGGCTCCATGCTCGCTAAGGACATGGGAAAAAGGTGAAGGATGCGTTCCTAAACAAATTCTTTCCTCCATCTAAAACAACGATGCTGCGGCAAAGGATCACGACTTTTAAACAAAAGCCTGCTGAGACATTGGCACAGGCGTGGGAGCGCTTCAAGAACTTACTGAGATCATGCTCTACGCATGGGAAATTACCTTATGTCATCCAGGAGATCTTCTACAACTCCCTTGATGCGCCGAATAAGGAGAGAATCAACTCTTACACCTCCTATCGGTACATTGAGCTTACACCAACGGAAACCTAGGACACAATTGAGAGGCTAGTCAACTTTGATAACACTTATGGGACTACTGCGGCCTATGACTCAAGGTCTGCCCCATCTATGACACTTTATGAGCCTCCAAAGAAGATTGATCTTGATGTGCGGTAACAATTCCACAACGACCAGACACGCCTCCTACAAAAGCAAGTTAGATTCCTCTCAAACAACCAAGCTTGTCAGGAATGTGGGTCAACAAGGCACAACACCAATGCCTGCCCTCATCTTGGAAGCTAAGTGGATGAGAGGCCCCTATGGAGGGGGCAATCAACAGTATTGAGGAGATCAAAGGTTCTATCAACCTCAACATCAACAAAAGGATCCCCCACCTTATAGAGCATCAGGGCACCCTGAGCGCGAACCAAGGAACGATGACTTGCAGATCATACTTGATGAGATGTGGAGGAACCATATTGAGTTCAAACAAGCCAATAACTCCATCCATACTCAGCTGCAGGGCATCAACTCTAGGCTCGAGGAGATCGACGTTTGGAAGTGGAACATGGAGACCCAAATGGGTCAGTTGGCGGAATGAATTCCCAAACCATCAAGATCGCTGCATGGATCTACTGTGCCCAATCTTAAGGGAAAAACTACTGGACAAATAGTGGATGTAAATGTAAGGAGTGGGCGTCAATTGCGAATGCCCAAATAAAAAGCAGAGGAGAAAGCCACAGTATGGACATTGATATCGACTACCCCAGTCGATATCGACCATGGTGAAGTCGACATCGAGTCCCCTTTACTCGATTTTGACACAGAAGCTGAGCTGCACCAGAAATCGGCTCCTCCATTCGATATCGACCATCCTATACTCGATGTCGACTCAACTCCAGACGCAGTGAAGAAGAAGGTGCTGCCATTCCCTAAGAAAGTTATTAAGGACCCGGCGGAAAAGAAGTTCCAGCGCTTTGTGAAGATGCTTCAAGGGCTCAATGTTACAATTCCATTCACCGAAGCAATTCATGAGATGCCATCATATGCGAGGTTCCTTAAAGATATACTAGGTAAGAAGAGATCACTTGCTGAGATCGCAGAGGAGTGCAACAGGTTGGAGCTACCAGAGAAGAGGGCGGACCCAGGTAGGTTTTCTATCACTATAGGCTTAGGTCAATATCCCTTTAATGCTTTATGTGATGTAGGTGTTAGTGTTAGTATGATGCCCCTAACCATATGGTCTAAGATAAAGATAGGTGCCCTAGAGCTTGTGGATGCAAAACTTTTCATGGCCAACAATATGGTGGTTATTCAACCAGGGATGGTGGACGATGTGTCAGTGCAGGTAGGTAAGTTCTTTGTCCCTATTGATTTTATAGTTGTTTATATGGCAGAGGACCCTACTTGTCCAATTATTTTAGGAAGGCTATTCTTAGCAACCATCGATGCCAACATAAGCATAAAGAAAGGATTGCTCTCATTCACCATTAGCGATGAAGTGATAGAGTACGCCTTCAACAAAACGGTGAGGAAGAATGAAGGGCCTATGGAGGTAAAGTCAATCAAAGGTGTCTACATCACATGCGGGGAAGCAAAGGTACCGAATATGACACCTAAGGAGCTTGAGAAGAGGTCTATAGAAGCCCAAATGGAAGAAATCATGGCAATCTTGAACGAAGGAACCAAAAAGCCACTCGAAATCGACCGAGGTAACTCGATATTGACTAACATAGTTCAAGATTCTGTGCCAGGTTTTAAGTATGGGTTTGACGTCGGAGCAGAGAACTCGAAATCGAGTACAAAGGTCAAAATCGACCAAAACTCTAATCCGACGTCGACTGAACCAGAAGCTGAAGAAGGAAAGAGTCACTCGATATTGAGTAGTACAGGTCAAAATCGAGTTGAACAAGTCGAGCAAAAATCCTCCACATCGACAGAACCCCCAGGAGCAGAACAGAGGTCAATATCGAGTGACACTGATCGATATCGACTAGACTCAGAGACAGAAAAGGTAAGCCAAGGTACAGATTCCTCTTTTTCTATTTCAATCAAAGATTTATCTCTATTTGGAAGAGGTTTGTCTTGCTATGTGCGCTTGTGGAGGGTATCCAGTGATTATCCAAGCAACTATGAAGTAGGAGATAAGGTGTATGTCTCTAAATTAAAGGATCATTGGTTCCCTAGTAGGTTCAAAACGAAGAAGATGGGACCCTTTACTGTGAACCAGATCCATTTAGGCGGGATGCAACTGCGAGACAAGAATTGAGTGCTATTTGAGGCCTAGGCAACATGGGCTTTGCAGATGCCGCCTTAGGAGCGTCAAAGAAGAAGTCGGCCCAGCGACTATAAAGTCTAGATCTTGTAAATAGGACAATTAGTTTTTAAGTTTTGGACACGTTTGGTTTGTTTTGAGACTTTATTATTTGTTTGGTTTTTGTTTTTATTTTCTAACGAGTTTTAGGAACAAGAAGAAGCAAAAGAAACCTCGATATCGAGTAAAGTGCTCAATATCGATTGAGCAGGTCGATTTAGAGGAGCTATGGTCGACATGAGATCAGCCTAAAGCTTGAAATCACCAGGAATCGAGTGAAACTGGTCGATATCGATTGGTCCACCCGATATCAACTGCCCCTACAGACGTCTTCAACTTCTGATTTTCGCAAATTTTTAGTAAGTTTCTTTCTCAACCCTAGTTCTTATATAGTGAGGACATTGTAATCTTTAAGTATGGGGTGAGGGCAAGGCTTACTTGCATATTTTTAGCATTTTTTTAGCAGGTTTTAAAATTTTTCATAGTTTTTGCATATTTCTTTTTCATATTTACGCATACTTATACATATTTACTTTAGATATCTTTATCTTTAAGCATTGTTTATTTATTTTATGCATCATTCACATTTATTTTTCGGAAAAAAATCATCTCCATCAAAAATTTTGAAAATAAAGAATAAGAGTCATGGAAGCTTTTTATTGAACTCCACGATGCAAAAGTAGATTCATTAAAGATATAACAAGAAATTGCTTAGTAAAGGGAAGTCACAATGAAGTGCAATTTTTTAGAGAAAACCATGAAAGAGAGGTAAAATCTGAAGTTGCTTTTGACATGTGCATGATAAGAAGATGGAGGACTTTATAACTTCCATACATGTGCTCAATTTCATACCCTATCCTTACCTATGCATATTTGCAATTACACAAGCCATATATGAGCCTTACATCATTATTGCTCCACATATATTACATATTGCCCATTTTTTATACCTTATACCCTATCCGGGGATTATGTTGAGAATGGATGTCATCTTTGGAGTTGTTATATGGAGTTTGTGAATATTCTTGAAGCTGTTGGCAAGAATGAAAGAAATTTTTGAATTATGGAAAATTTAATGAGTGAGAAAAAATCCGATTACCTCAAGAGATAAAGGTAGGTTGACCCTGCTCGTTGAGATGTTAGTTCGGCGAGATGGAACACAAGGTGAGGAGTCCAAAGTACTTAGTGTAGTTTATGTTTATTTGCAAATTATGGAGATCTACACGAGTTTTTATGTTATTTCGCAGAAATTGAGACAAAAATGAATCAATTTGGAGATAAGAAGAAAAGCTAAAAAAGAATTGGAAGTCTACTGAGGAGTCGAAATCGACCTAAAGACTCGACATCGCGTGGAAACAGAACACTGGAAATCGAGCAGAAGAAGAGCAGAGCATGTCGACACAGACTGGTCGATATCGACATGAAGTCGTCGATATCAAGTGCCCCAAATCGAGTGAATTGATAGATTCCGAGTGCAAATCCGAGGTCGAGTAGAGCTGGCTCGAGATAGAAGAAGAGGTCGATATCGACATGTACTGGTCGATATCAACTGCTGCTGCAGACAGATCCGACGCTGTTTTTGATAGAATTCTATCCGAAGGCATTACATCTATCCTAAAGTCGAGATCTTCTATCTATTACCATCAGACTTGTTATCCTTTATGGGGAATTGATATTAACCTATAGCAATTTAGTTATTTACGTTTTATTTAGTTTTATCTTATGAATAAAGATAGATTTTCTTATCCTTGGATAGCAAGGTTTGAGATCTATAATTATAGGTCATTAGGGCTGAGTTTAATCATCCAATTAGAGCAAGAACATTTAGTTTTCAGTTTCAATTACAGTAGAGAAAGAGAGAGAGGCCGAGTGGAGTGAAAAGAAGCGAGAGCGGAGAATTGACTTTGTTCAGTTGTACTCTTTTGTTGTAATTTCAATTCAAAGTAGTTTCTTTTCAACGATGATGATGTCTATGATGATGAGGCACGAGTAGTTCACCTTACTTCTAGGGTCGGGGTAAGCCTGAAAATAGCCATGTAAGTTTGTGCATCAAAGGTATGAGTTTTATGTGATTCCGTCTTCTATTCCTTATGCATGATCCTTTGTGAGAGTTGAGTAAATTCCTTATTTTGCATTATTGAATCGAAAGTCAATCATATTGTGAATTTAGATTAGTCATGAAATTGGATAGTAACTCTTAGGTTTTATGCGAGAGCCTCTAATCACCTAATTATTGGTAATGAAAGTTATTTGACGGAAAGGCATCATCTTTCATGAATTTGGCATAAGTCTTATATGGTTATCATTGTGGCATGGATCCCCGATCTTGGCAGGTTTTTAGTTTATTGAGTTCATAAAAACCTGTGTTTTTATTCTGTCCACCCTTCCATCATCATTCTTACTTTCTTCGGACTCTTTTTCGATAAAATTTGGTTACTTTACAGTTTCTGTTGAAGACTCAAAATCGACTGTTGTGGTCGATATCGAGTGGCTGACCCGATATCGAGTGAATAACTTGACGTCGACTGTCTGTTTTGTCTTCTGCAGAAATTTGCTAGAAATCGACTGGAACTGTAGTCGATATCGACTAATCTACTCGATATCGAGTGGTCTTCTGGAGTGGAAATTTGATCGTGTTTGCAAGCTTAGGAACCACTTACATACCTCCTCGTGGATTCGATCCTGAATTACCCTACCACTACATTGCGGAGGATTCTTGTATTTTATTTGCTTGGACAAGGGAGTTGTTTTAATTGATATTCTATTTGATATTTAGCATCCCTCCCTCAGCGAACACGGGCTCACCCCGACCCTAGAAGAAAGGGCGACTACTCACTCACGTTGAATGAAGACATACTTGAACTTGAAAGGAAATAACTTTGCATTGAAGAAAAAACTTGAATCTTTACAATCTCAACGCCAACTATCGCAAGCGCCGAAACCCTAAAGCTCAAAACCTAAAACTATAACTTTGAATGCTTAATGCTTTGTGTCTTGCTTGTTTGAATGAATAAAAACCAGCTCCCTAGGGCTTTATTTTTAGGCTACTAATCTTTACTATCCAAGGAAAGTAGATCATATCTTCTATCTAAACTCTATCCCAACAAGTAGGATAGATCTTTTATTTAAGGTAAATATAGAAAATAACTAACTAAACCTTTAGGGTAAAAAAGAAATATTCCCAAGGTGTAATCTATCTAAATAACAAGATAATCCGTGGCCAAGAAGATAAGATTCTCAATCCGCATCTCGAAAAACGCGACCAACCCGTGTTGAAGTCCAGTCGATATCGACCACTCTGTTTCTGCTCGACGGGCTTCATTCTACTCGATTTCTGGGGCCATGTCGATGTCGACACCCTCAATCGATATCGAGTGGTCTTCAGAGTTGGTCTTTTTGGTCTATCTCGACACTCAGAGTCCATGTCGAGGTCTTTAGTCGATCTCGACCAGTCTTGTCGATATCGACCACTTTTCAGCTTTTCTTGGCTTCTTCATTTTGACTCCAATTTCGTTCCAATTCCTACATATTTGGACCAAAACTTTTGCAGACTCTATTTCTTGCACGTTAGCTCATTCTACACAAATTCATATTATTTTTAACCTTTATTTTAGGAATCGAATGAAATATGAAGTCAAAACTTGCGAATAAAAAGGGTACAAATATGTACATTAGGATACACAAGCAGCCTTCACCGCATCTGTGCAACGGCTGCCGCATTGGTCGTCAACCATAAGACGGTGCGTTTTAATTAGTAAACGTAGGCTCTATTGGCTTTTTGGCCGACTTTAGTTTGAAGACCGATTTTAACCTAGTAACTATTCAATTTTCATTTCTACGTTCATCAAACAATTAGAGAGATTGAGCGATGTCTTCCATGAGGAACTAAACTCCTTTGTTATATCTATAATTTGAAGCTTTAGTTTGATTGATTGTGAGTTTCTAAATCTCGTTCCCTAATTCCTATATTGAATATTTCGATTTCTTTGCACTTATTGATTGACTGTTTTATTCTATCTTGTCTGGCCAACTCGTTAGATCAATTCAATTGCTAGGGTTTTGTAGATTTCTGATTATGAACCTTAACCCAAGTAGCAAACTTATCCCTTTACGGCTAATTGAACTAATTGGATGGGTAGGAAGTTGGATGTGTTGTTAAATCCCTCTTTAGGGACTGCAAATACCTTGATTAATCTCTGAACTTAAAGCTATCGATTGGGTTAAATCCTTTTATGAGGGACTGCTCATGAGATAAGGGTTTTTAAGACTGATTGGACTAGTAACTATATTAGGTCGAGACAAGGGCATTCATAGGAAACTTAAAAGGACGAGAGGAAGTTACAAGGATTGCTTCAAACAAATAAAGTGGATGATTGTAGGTAGAACTCATTCTCAATATTGTCTAAATAAAGTTCATTTCCTTTTGCTTTCACCATTCCGCTTTGATAAAAGACGGGTCATTTTGCATTCTTAAAATCCCCCTTTGGTTACTTAATTGGCATCCGAATCACACTTGAATAGCGAATTTCCATGTGGGATCGACCTCTTGCTTATTGTTATACTAGTTGTAAGTTTGAGTTATATTTTGACATGATCAACGACAGGTTTTCCTCCCGTCAGCTTACTTGGAGTTTCGTCCTAACCACCCACAGGTTGATCGGGTCCTGATGTATCGCATGCCTACGGTTTTGCTTCTGAGTGGGGCTTGGCTTCGTTTGTTGTCTTCTTCCACATCCAGTTTGGTCTAGGTCTGCCTGTCGCCATTGTTTGTAGAGTTCGTTCGCCTATGTTTGCACCGTTGTAGTGTTGTATGTTATGGTTTAGGCGGTGTTGACGGGTGAAATTTAGTGCCTATAAGCTAATATATATCATGAAATTAAATTATTTGATATAATTAAAGTGTTGCATTAAAGTTTAAAAAGTCCACATAAGCTACAAAAGCTGCAACTCTCGGTACTAATATGTGGTATTACTATATATTATACATATTATGGGTGACCATAATTAAATTATATAGGTAATATATACCACTATATTTTGTACAAAGAGGTGAATATGTACGTTCAGCGATTGATTCATTTTGGGCAATAATTACACTGATCATTGCTATATATTTAATCTCATAAACTAACAAGCTAGTCCTGATTAATTTAAAAGACGTTTCCTGGGAGCATTAAAAGACCTCCAATTAGTCATGAAATGGCTAATGTAAATGACACAAAATTAAGAGGGCAATAGATGGCTGTTTCTGAGATGAGTTTGCATGTATATACATAGCCCATACAGATAAAAAAAAAAAGCCAGTAAATGGCGCCACCAGTTACAACCTACAATCAAATGTAACATTGTAACGTATCGATTCATAATGGAGGGCCACAAATGCAAAGTAGACCATTGCATTTGTAACTGTCATTGCATTTGTGGGAAAGGCACGGACGTGTGCGGCGCGTGTAAAAAATTAGGGGTATTTTTGTCTTTTCGTATGCCGGATATACCTGTTCTGACGCAAACCCCTATAAGACTTAATTAGATCGTGTCTTTTCGATATCTTCTCTCTTTTTTTTGGTAATGATTCGATATCTTCTCTGTGTTCGATATCTTCTCTCTTATTCTACTTAAAACCTACCGTTTCTGTCTTTTTGTTTTCCAAACTGAAATCCTCCATTATCTTGGCATTGTAAGTTTGAATCGAAGTTGTTTTTTTCAGTTTCTTCTAGTCTCTATGTCTGTGTTGATTTCGAAAATCAAATCCTCCATTAACATTTTATTAATTTGCAGAGAAACTCCATTATTGAGAGGTGTGGGTGATTGCAAGTTGTTTATAATGGAAAACATCATCTTCGACGGTGGGCATAAATCTTCTTCTTCTTTTTTTTTTTAATATGACTCTTTATGTTTTACATTGTAAAAAAAGGGTTTAGAGTTTATTATTTTCATTCTTTTTCTATGTAGATAAAACAATAATGGCAGAGGTGAAGAGGAAAATTAAAAATGAAAAGGAAAAGAAGAGGATTATGAGAAAGAAGGGAAAGGTTGGTGAAGTTGGGGAAAGGCAAGAAACAAAAATGTCTTTGAGGAGTCAAGTTGTCACTCCCTATCTATTAAATTCAGGATTTGGGTTTGAGCTAATCAACTATGTTGCTGAAGATACTTATGACCCTCTGTAAGTTTTTTTCTTATTATATTAGTTAAATATAATGGTCATTGACAACATGGCATTGGTTCAGGGGGGATGTTATCTGAGTGAGGTTCAGAGAGATAACTTTGTGTGGTTCAGATAGATAATGAGTGTCGTTCAGAGAGATAATGAGTGTGATTCAGAGAGATAATGATTGTGGTTCATAGAGATAATGATTGTGGTTCAGAGAGATAATTGAGTGTGGTTCAGAGAGATAGATAAGGGTGGTTCAGATAGATAAATAGTTTGGTTCAGAGAGATAACTGAGTGTCGTTCAAAGAGATAATGAGTGTGGTTCAGAGAGATGTTCAGAGAGATAATGATTGTGGTTCAGAGAGATAATGAGTGAGGTTCAGAGAGATAACTTTGTGTGGTTCAGATAGATAATGAGTGTCGTTCAGAGAGATAATGAGTGTGGTTCAGAGAGATAATAATTGTGGTTCAGAGAGATAATGATTGTGGTTCAGAGAGATAACTGAGTGTGGTTCAGAGAGATAGATGAGGGTGGTTCAGAGATATACAGAGTTTGGTTCAGAGAGATAACTGAGTGTGGTTCAGAGAGATAATGAGTGTGGTTCAGAGAGTTAAAGAGTATGGTTTAGAGAGATAACTGAAGATGGTTCAAAGAGAAAATGAGTGTGGTTCAGAGAGCTATTCAGAGAGATAATGATTATGGTTCAAAGAGATAATGAGTGTGGTTCAGAGAGATAACTGTGAGTGGTTCAGAGAGATAATGAGTGTGGTTGAGAGAGATAATGAGTGTGGGTCAGAGAGATGTTCAGAGAGATAAAGAGTGTGGTTCAGAGAGATAACTGAGTGTGGTTCAAAGAGATAATCAGTGTGGTCCAGAGAGATAACTGAGTGTGGTTCAGAGAGATAACTGAGTGTGGTTTAGAGAGATAATGAGAGATGTTCAGAGAGATAACTGAGTGTGGTTCAGAGAGATAACTGAGTGTGGTTCAGAGAGATAATTGTGTTAGACTTTTCATTAAATTGTTCATTTCTTATCAAATTTTTCTGTACTGCTGTTGTTATAACAGGGAAGTTCTTTTCAAATTCAAAGAACAAAATGTTCCACGCATGGTGTTTCAATCATTACTTTGTGGTCAGTATGTTGATGCACAAGTGATTGATGCTTTTTTGTTAAAATTACTAACTATGAAGAGGAATTTTATGGGTATAAGAGATTTATTGCTACCTGCGATGTCAGTGTAAGTTATTGTATTTAAATTATATTATTCAGTACTTTATTTTTATATTTCTCATTATTTAAGTGAGTTTGTTTTATATTTTTCAGTTGGGGTTAGTTGTTGCAATGTTGGATGTGAGTTTTGAAAGCCGGTTTAACATCTTTCGTACTAAGTTTGATCAGGTTCTTAGGGTCTCCGGTTTTTCAAATTTGGCTCGGGTTGACTTTGTAAGTTTTTCTTAATAAATATTAATTAATTTTGTATTTATCATATGTATTTATTATTTTAAAATCTTTTGTGTTTTTCTTGTGCAGATTATGTTGCCTGTTCTTAAAAATGCACATTTTTATATTATATCCTTCAATTTTATGAGAAAAGAAGTTTTTTATCATTGATAACATGAAGCTGATAGTTGACTTTGCCTCAAGATATTCTGATATTCCAACAGATGTTGTAAGTTTATATATTCATATAACTATTTTATTTTATTTTATTGTCAAGATATTCTAATTTTTTTTGTTTTTTAATTTAATGTTAATTTGATGAGTCGCTACTTAGATCAGATGAATCTCTCCAACAAGGCAAATCTTATTCGCAACTGCAAAGCATACAGTCTTAGTTTAAAGTGGGCAACAACTGATAATTATGCGGATTGCGGGGTGTATTGCATGCGACATTTGGAGACTTTCAGGGGAGCCAAAGGAAGCAAATGGCAGTGTGGCTTGTCAAACTATTGTCCCAGCACCCTTAAGGATCTTCGGAGCGCTTATATGCATGCAATTATATGTTCATCTATCAATGAATAAAGGATTATCTCAAGGAAAATGTTAGGATATATGTGGCTGGGAATTGAGAGGTTTCATGCGGGGAAGGGGGTAGGATTTTGCATTTTGGATTTGGGGGGGGGGGTAAAAATATATTTTTGTGGGGTGCATTATGTAGTTTGGGTTTGAAGCATTTTCTGATGGAACATTTTCATTTTCTGGTGAATGACTGGTTAAATCGGTTTGTTTTATTTCATAAAATTTATTTTAATTTTGTATTAATAGATAATATGTGTGTTCTTGATTTGTGATGAGAATACTGCATGTGTGGTTCAGGAGATTATTAAATATTGGTTCAGGATAATTCAGAGATATTGGTTCAGTATAATTTTATAGATGTAGGGGGTGGGTCAGGGGATTTTTTAAAATTGGTTTAGCATATATAACATATATGGTTCAGACTATACAATAAGACATTAATTCATAATATTGGTTCAGGATAATTCACATGTATTTAAAATTGGTTCATCATATGTCACTGATATGGTTCAGAATAAACAATAAGTGATTGATGAGTGTGGTTCAGAGAGATGTTTAGAGAGATAATGAGTGTGTTTCAGAGAGATAATGAGTGTGGTTCAGAGAGATAATGAATGTGGTTCATAAAATATACAGTGACTTGTTCATTATAAATAATTTATGTGGTTCAGCATAAACTGCTAGTAGCTGTTCAGCATAAATTGCTTGTAGTGGGTTCAGAGAGATGTTCAGAGAGATAATGATTGTAGTTCAGAGAGATAATGATTGTGGTTCAGAGAGATAATGAATGTGGTTCAAAGAGATGTTCAGAGAGATAATGAGTGTGGTTCAGAGAGATAATGAGTGTGGTTCAGAGAGATAATGAGTGTGTTCTTGTGGGGTGCATTATGTAGTTTGGGTTGGGTTAGCATATATAACATATATGGTTCAGACTATACAATAAGACATTATTTCATAATATTGGTTCAAGATAATTCATAGGTATTTGAAATTGGTTCAGCATATGTGAATGATATGGTTCAGAATAAAAAAAAAAGACAATTGTTCATAATTAATAATATAAAGAGGGCAGTTAACTGAAGTATTGTTTCATCAAATAACAGGAATTGGTTCAGTATTTCTAGGAGGAAGAGGTATAGCAAGTAAAAATACAATGATTCAGCATTAATATATTATATTTTTATTTGATAAACTTATATTAATATGTTTACAAATATTCGTTCAGCAAATTTTGTGGGTCAGGAAATTATTAAATATTGGGTTGGATGAAGGATAATTTTATGGTTAACGAGTTTATAAAATATTTGTTCAGTATAATTCACATATATTGGTTCAGCATAATTTATAGATTTTAAGTTGTGGTTAATGAAATACAAAAAAAATTACGGATACGATTTAAAAAAAAAAACTAGGGGGGCCATGGTTTAAATTTCCTAGGCCGTTATAGGGGTATTTTTGTCATTTTGCGTGTTGTATTGTCTGATATAACTTCCCAGTTCCCCATTCTCTGCAGTTGTGATCATTTTGAAAATTCGTTTCCCCCTTTTCGGTTAAACCCTACTCCATATCTCTGAATAGTCGGTTCGGTGTCCAATCTCAAATCCTCCTCTCTCGTGAAAATGTAAGCTTGAATGAGAGTAATTTTTTAGTTGTTGTTTCTTCGTTTATTTACTGTTTTTTCTTATTTTTTATTCGTACAATTGAGCGATGTTGATTAAAATGGAACTTCGGCTACTTGAGGGTAATTATACTTGATTTTCTTTGTTTAAATATCTTCTTTTCAGTTTTTTCGATTCAATTTTTGTTATTTCAACATCGATATTCATTTAGGAAACAAAGTTGGCAAGTTCTGGGTTGTTTTAGGAGGATCTGATTGTTCTGGTTCATAAATTTTACTGTAAATGATTATGCTATTATGTTTTGTTTCATAAATTTTACAGTGGTTCTATATAATAATCTTCATCTATTAAGAAAATTTGTACATGGATATTATTGATATTTTTTTAATTTGGTGTTTGTAGATGAAATCCCATTGGCAGTTGTTATGGACAAATTCAAACGTAAACCTGGGAAAAATCAAGATTTGAAGAAGGAAAGGCAAAAGAAGAGGAAAATTGCTAAAGAATCAGATTCTGACAATGATGAAGCGGTTGTGGTGAAGGAAGAGAAAGATGTAAAACTTAAGACAAAAACTATTGTAACTGCTAAGGGAAATGTTACATACTTTAAGCTAGAATCCCGCACACACGCTTATTCTTTGGTTGAATCATTTCAATTAAATGATTCCCAAAGAAAAAGCATTGAAGAGCTTGTGTTCGGTTGTTTGCTGAAGTTAGAAATGAAACATCTTCCATTGTTTTTGTCATTTTAGTTGGTGGATAACTTTGATGCAGATAGGGTTGCACTCACTACAGCTACTGGAGATACAATCTTCATCGAAGATGTTGATGTTGCAATTGCTTGCGGGTTGCCGCTGAGGTCAATTCCAGTGCATGTTGATCCTTCATATAACACAAGGACGGATGCATCATTATGTTTGTGGAAGAAATCTGTGGTTTCTGGGAACAAGAGGATCCACGAAGCTGATGTGGTGCCGGAGATGTTAACTGATAAAGATGGGGACAATTTTTCAAGACTTGTTTCACTATTCTTGTAATTTCTGCGTTGATTGAAAGCAACACAAATGGCACTAGCAATTTTACTTATTTTAATGTAGCTGAAAATGTAGAAAACATTAAAAACATTAATTGGTGTGGTTTTTTGCTCGATCGCCTTGTTGAAACAAAAAAATCATGGGCATGTAACAAAAATTCTATCTTCACTGGTTCAGTCCCATTCTTATTGGTAAATGAGATAAATATTGAGCATTTTGTGTTTTTTGGATATTTTCTATTATGTTTTTTTAATATTCTATTATTTTCTGTTATGTTTTTTTTTTGTTATCACAGTTCTTTTATCTTGATCGGGTTCGATTACAAAGACAAGAGAAACCGAGATCAGTGCCCCCTTTTGCTAATTGGACAACTGCTTCAATTAAGGCAAGGGAAGGATATGAAATGAGAGGCAATGGATTTCGATCTGGTCGTGTATTGCCAAGACTAGAGTTTGTTTCAGTTCCACAACAAGTCTCTTCATCTAAAGAGCACACTGTGGGAGTCCAGTCATATGTGGATTACTTGAAGGCCCACCAGAAAAAGTATGGTTTTTATAAAGACCGAGATTTTTGAATAATATTTTATAATTATAAATTTCATTTTGATAAAAATTTATTCAATTTCCGAGACTCCGAAAATTTTCAAAAATTTTCCGTTCTCGAGCCAACAACTTATTAAAATTCTTTCGAACGGTTCCGACATAAGCTTAGTACTCAAATTTGGAAACAAGATAATTCCGCTTTATTTTCCGAGACTTGAGAATATTTCCGGGTTCCGTTATTTAATTCGGACTCAATTAATTATTTTAAATTGTGTCGGGTTAAGGTCGAAAAGCGGATTTCGGGATTTATTTCCGGGTAATAATTTTGACTTTCTTTAACAAAATCTACATAAAATCTCACCATCCCTCAAGCCATCCCTTACCCCTCCCCTATTTCAGCTGATGAGAGGCCTAAGCCCATCCCCCTCACCACCATTCCTACAGATCACCTCTCCTCCATCTCCATTTCTCATCACCACCACCCTCCAACTGCTCCTCCGTCTCTTCCTCTTTGTTCTGTTTTGAGAGCCACCAACAGACACTCCTCGCCCCCCCCCCCCCCCCCCGTTGCCAATCAGCCGACCCTGCAGCCACCACCAGATTCCCCGTCGTCGCCGTTGTCATCCCCATACACCACCAAGCACCACAACAATCACCTCCTTCTGTCCTCGGTGAGCAGCAGCTGCACCACAAGCACGGAGGAGCACCCCGGAGCCTCCTCCTTCGTCGTCGGAACCCAAGAGCACCGTCGCCGAGCCGCCTCGCCTCCGCTTCCTCTGTTTCCGTTCAATTCGCCGGTGAGCTTCGTTTCCCCTTTTTCCAATCAAAATCACTGCAAAGCTCCACCTCTAACCTTCCTTCACTCCTCCTAGGCCTCCCCACGACTCCTCCCTCTTCGACGGAGCCGAATCGAACCTCCGACGAAGCTTCGGCGCGCCCGACCACCTCGGAATCTCTCGGTGAGCCCAACCTTCCCTCCTCTCCTTTGGTCCGTTCTGGGTTTGTTTGGGTCGGGGAAGGTGAGCTTGAGAGCGGGGTGGGGTGAGCGAGTCGCCGGCGAGCAGCTCCCCTTTCCTCTCTTCTTCTCTGCCTTCCAATCGAACAGGTGAACAGGGGGGAGGAAGGAGACGGGTTCAGGCCCCTGTTCTCTCCTTTTCTTTTATTTTTTGGGTCTGGTCCGGTTTGCTTAAAAAAAATTCCGGTTCACTCTTTTTTTTTAAATCTGTTGAGTGTTGGGTAAGGATCCGGGTTTGGGCCGGGTATTGGGTTCAGGTCTGGGCCGGAAAAGGAAAATGGGTTGGGCTACAATCTGGGTCGGGTTGTTTTGTTGAATGTGTTGGTTGTGTTGTTTAAAATGTATTATTATTTAAACTCATTCTAAAATATTATTATTAAATTTATTTTTTTTCTGGTTTATTTATTTATTTAATTCATTAATTACTTATTTATTATAAATTATTAAAAATCTGGATTATTTGAATAATTAACTAATCATATTATTTTAAGGTTATAGTTCCACAATTTGTGAACTCTTTATTATTTACTAAATTATTCACTTATATTTTTTTCTAAAATTTTATTTTAATGTTATGTGGAATAAATTGGAGCATTTAATTTTCTATTCTAATATATATTTAAAGTCTGATTTTTTTTAAAATATTATTTAGTTGCTTGATTATATTATTTTAATGGGTAAATGTTATTTAATTATTTTATGGATTGTGATCCTTTATATGGTCGAGTAATTGATTATCTTTCCTCGATCTATTTATTTAATTATTTAAACTAATTTATTGAGAATGATTTATATGATTAAACTAATTCTTACGTTTTGATATTTGAAATGGGTAATTTGGGATATTGATGTACACATTTGCACCTTCTTTTATTGCATCTTTTGACTTCGTATTTCATTCGATTTCCAAAGAAAAGGTTCAAAAGAATATAAACTTGTGTAAGAATAGGGCTAAAATGCAAGAAATAGAGTTTGCACATGTTTTGAGCTAACCATGCAGGAATTTGAGCGAAAACGGAGTCAAAACGAAGAAGCCAAGTGAAGCTGAGCAGAGGTAGATATCGACCTTCAACCCAGATATCGACCTCTGGGGTAGATATCGACCTTCAACATAGATATCGACCTCAACGAGAGAAGCTGAGAAGAGGTAGATATCGACCTTAGACCCAGATATCGACCTCTGGTGTCGATATCGACCCCCATATCGACCTCAACATAGAAATCGACCAGAGCTGAACAAGTCGAGCAGGAACAGAGACCTCGATATCGACCTCTAGTGTCGATATCGACCCCTTATCTCGACAGAAGATAGACTCGATTTCAAATGCGGATTGGCACTATATCTTCAAGGAGGCACGGGATTATCTCATACTTTCAAAGATAGATGGCAGCTGAAGTTTATTTATCTTTTACCTTTAAGTTATTTAAAGTTTTTATCAAAATAAAAGACCTATCCTAATTGTTCGGATAGAGTTATTAGTTTAGATAGGAGTTACAATCCTTGGATAGCGAGGATTAGTAGCCTATAAATAAAGCCTTAGGGCTGATTTGTTAGATCATCCAAGCATCCAACAATCGAATCACCCAAGACAAAGACAATAGAGATAGAGTTAGAGAGAAGTTTTAGGGTTTGACGTTTGCGAAAGTTGACGTTGAGTTGTAAAGCTTCGAAGTTTAGTTTAATGCAAGTTTCTTCCTTTCAATTGACGATGAATCCCATGATGAGAAGCGAGTAGTCCCCCAAGGCTCTTAGGGTCGGGGTGAGCCCGACGTTAGCCATGCGTGCTTGAGGTAAGTGTTAGATGTTGATATCGTTGTGTCTATCTCTCCTCCTATGATTCTATGTTTAGTCCTAATCGAAAGAAAAGGGATTCATGCTAACAACTTGAGTTATAAACATAAAATTGGTAGAGACAATTAGGTTTATTTGAAAGAGTAATCCTAAGAGTTGGTGTACGGCGAAAGCTTGTCCCTCGGGTGAAATAGCGCAATTGTCCGTCTTATTTATCTCATCGCATGCATTGGTTAACGTTGTGGTAAACCCTAATCCTAGGAGTTGCTTTTACATATTCTATATTCACCAAAACCCCTGCTTTATTTCTATTCATTGCTTCTCTTTCCATCCTTGATTCTTCGGCCTTTTCTTTGCCGACAAAACCGCTAACCCACTGCAGGAAAGACATCGATATCGACAGCAGAGGTCGATATCGACCAAACTGATAGATCGACGGTTTTCTGAGTCGATCTCGAGACTCCTGGGAACTTCTGCAAGCATCGATATCGACCACTTTGTGTCGAAATCGACCCCCTGTATCGACTGGCAGACTTCTGAGCCAGTCGATTTCGTGAACTAACCTCGATATCGACCCCCTCCAGTCGATATCGACTACCTTTTTTGTTTCTGCAGGTTTTCTGTTGCAGACGACATCGACAGCCAAGGTCGACATCGAGGTCTGACATCGAGATCGAGGCTTCTGGTCAAGTAGAAAGGACGTGTCTTCAACGCTACTAGGATCCCGCTGACTCGCTTCCTCGTGGATCGAACCTGATTCCCTACTACTATAGCGGGGAGTCTTGAATTTATTTGAAGAGGCTAAGAGTTGTATTGGTTTATATTTTCTTATATATTTCGATTCAATTCTCCCTACGTCAAATTTTGGCGTCGTTGCCGGGGAAGCTATCAATCGCGCCCTAGTAGTTTATTTTCACGGTTCTTTTTAGTGTTGTTTTATAGGTGTATGCGACGTACTGGTGACCAACCTGAATTTGAAGGACTAGACGAACCAGAACGCTTTCTCCACCTAAGATCTCGAGTCCAAAGAATCATGGCGGACAACGAGACCCAGGCACAACAAATTGAACGCTTAAGGAAGCAAGTAGAGGATTACGCTACCAGAGAGGCGGCACTAAGAGAGCGTGCTGACAGGGAAGAGGAGGCCAGGAGACGATATGAGAGTCAAATCAACGCCCTCCCCCGGAATGCTAAGCAATACTTGCACCCATCGCTCACAGTGCCTGAATCGGCTATTCTAATCCCTACTTCTAATTTTGAAATTAAGCCAAACTTTTTAACTGAAATAAGAAGGCATCAATATGAAGGGAAACCTAACGAATGCCCTATGGCACATATATCAACCTTCTTAGACCTCTGTGATACAATTGCTGATGGACGAAGTCTTGAGTATGTTCAACTGAAAGCATTTCGCTGGTCTCTTACAGGAAAAGCATTGCAGTGGTTGGAAAGCTTAGCCCCAAGATCGCTCCGCACCTGGAATGAAGTCAAGGACGCGTTTCTCAACAAGTTCTTTCCTCCCTCCAAGACGGCGCTGATCCGACAGAAAATCACGGCTTTCAAACAAAAGCCTGCTGAGACTCTGGCAACTGTTTGGGAGAGGTATAAAGACCTCCTACGATCATGCCCGACGCATGGCCAACCACCGTACGTCATCCAGGAGATCATATACAATGCTCTTGACGCTGCAACCAAGGAGAGGATCAACACATACACCGCCTATGGCTACCTTGAACTCGCTCCCCAAGAGGCTTGGGAAACCATTGAAAGGCTGGTGGAATTTGACAATACATATGGGACTCCTGAGGTTTCCGACGCACCATCATCGTCGAGGCCTGCCCCCTCTATGCCCTTATATGAACCCTCCAATGTAATCGATCCAGATGTGAAGGAGCAATTCCACAGAGATCAACTTAGAAAGCTCCAAAAGCAAGTGAGGTTCCTTTCAGCGAACCAAGATTGCATCGAATGCGGATCGCAGCGGCACACCACCATCGAGTGCCCACATGCCGAACAAGTACACCTAGCGGAGACTCACCAAGAGGCGCGCTACATGAGGGGTCCCAATCACCAATATTGGGGAGACCAAAGGTTCCATCAACCACAAAGGAACCAGGTCAACCCTAGGGACCCTCCGCCTTATAGAGCTCCTGGGCACCCGGAGAGAGACCAAAAGAAGGATGACCTTCAACTAGTACTGGATGAAATCAGGCGGAACCAAGCTAAGAACGATCAATCCAACAATGCTATCCACTCTCAACTCAATCACCTTACCACAAGGATTGGGGAGATGGATATATGGAAGAAGAACGTAGAGACCCAACTGGGTCAATTGGCGGCACAAATCCCTAGGCCATCCGGAACACTCCCTGGGCAGCCCACCACAAATCCTAAGGGACAATCCGGGACGGGCCATGTCGCAGCCATACAATTAAGGAGTGGCACCAAAATACAAAAGCCACGGACGGAAACGGAGGAGAAAGCAACAGATCCAGTCGACATCGACAGACCAGTCGACCCAGAGGTCGAAATCGACCCCCATGTCGACCCCCTGGTCGATGTCGATGACACTGCAGAGCCATCAGTGCCTCAACAGAGGTCGAAATCGACCATTCCAGTCGATATCGACCACATTCCAGTCGATGTCGATGTCCAACAGGCCCCTCCGACCATCGTTTTGGCCCCTCCACCAAAGAAGACGTTGCCATTCCCTTCCAAAGCATTGGAGGATCCCACCAAAGGCAAGTTTAGGCGCTTCATAAAGATACTTCAAGGACTCAACGTTACTATCCCTCTTACAGAAGCCCTAAGCGAGATGCCCGCCTATGTGCGATTCCTCAAAGACATCCTGAGCAAGAAGAGGTCCATGGCAGAGATCGCAGAGGAGTGCTCAAAGATGGACTTCCCTGAGAAGAAGAGTGATCCAGGGAAGTTTGCAATCACCGTGGGACTTGGCCAACATCGCTATAAAGCCCTATGTGACCTAGGGGCAAGTGTAAGTCTCATGCCTCTCTCTATTTGGCAAAAGGTGAACATTGGTGCCCTTGAACCTGTGGACATGAAGCTTTATATGGCTGACAACTCATTCGTCAGACCCACAGGTATAGTTGACGACGTTCCGGTAAAGGTAGGTAAGTTCTTTGTGCCTACTGATTTCATTGTATTGGAGATGCCTGAAGATCCTGTAGTGCCTATTATACTTGGTAGGCCATTCTTAGCTACTGCAGATGCCAATATCAATGTACGTCGAGGACTACTAACCTTTACTATAGGGAACGAAGTGATAGAATTCTCTTTCAACCCAACCATGAGCGAAACAAAGCACCTGGAGCAAGTAGTCCTCTCGCCGGCCAAAGAAAAGCTTAGAAAATTCTTGTTGGCGAGGACGGAAACAGCAAGCAGGGTCGACATCGACTGGAACCAGTCGATATCGACTAAAAGCATCGAAATCGACCCCCCTTGGTCGAAATCGAGAATGCCAGATCGCTGCCAGGAGCTTAAGTATGGGGTCACGGAGGTCGATATCGACCCCCACATGTCGGTATCGACCACGGCACTCGACATCGACCCTCCTTGGTCGAAATCGAACACCCCTCAGCCCGAAGATTTCTGTTTTGGGCCCAAACAGGTAAGCCCAGGTATGAATCTTAACCCTCCTCCGTCCATTATTGATAAATCAATTAAGCCGATTATTGATAGTTCTACTAAAGAGAGGGTCAAAGCTCCATGGTTTGCCTATATTGCTAAAGTTAGGTCAAGAAAGAGAAGAAAAGCGCCCAAAGAAGAACCTAACATCAAAGAAGCCTTGGTCGCCGAACTTAGATGCTATCAAAAGGACCTAGATGATCCAGGAGAAGGCTCAAGCTCAAGGGGTCCCTACAAAAAAGGGTCATGAAGCATTGACGGAGAAGTCGGCCTAGCGACTCAAAAATCTAGAGCATGTACATAAAACATTTAAATTTCGCATAGATGGTTTTTAGGATTTAAATTTTTGGCTATTTTGAACTTTTAAAACTGAGATAATTCGTGCTTTATCTATATTTCTAACAAGATTTCAGGTTATCAAGCAAAAGGAACGACGAAGAGGAAAAGAAGCTTCTGCAGAGGCAGTCGAAATCGACCAGGCCAGTCGAAATCGACCCCTCAGGGTCAAGCCACCTCCTGGAGTCGACATCGAGGACTCAGGAGCGAAAAAGAGAGGTCGATATCGACCATTATACTCGATATCGACCCCAATCAGGCAGCCCTTGTCTTCATCTTCTCCCTCGACTTCGACAGATGCAGTCGACATCGACCTCTGACCTAGATATCGACTTCTGGCATCGACCTCACCTGAAATCGACCTGAATCCGCGGGTTGCGCTGTGAGTTTCTCTCTACCCTTGTTCTTCTTTTTAATACAGTGAGGACACTGTATATTTTAAGTATGGGGTGGGGGAAAGACATGTCTTATGGTCATAACTTGGTTTCTTCTTCGCATTGCATACATGTTTAAATTTTTGTTCTTAATTTTACTTTTATAAAATGTCAAAAATCAAAAAAAAAAAAAAAAAAAAGAAAAATGTCAAAAATCAAAAAATGCATGTTTATTTAAAGTTTATTTTTTCTTTAATCCCTACTTAGATGTCCTATGATGAAAACTCAATAGCTGACTTGATCATGTAAACCCTATGGCATATTTGGATGGTTTAGCCTAAGTCTTTAAATTTTTATGTAGATTGTGAACTTGTGATGAAATTGAGCACATATGATCCTAGGCTAAAAAGCAAATCCAACAAAAATTGTCCTTGTGAGAATTTTGGCCTATAGGGAGAACATCAAAAATCCCTCCGCTTTCTTGAGTGAATTTACTCTTCATATGCATCTCTAAATGTTGTGATAGTTATTCAAAACCAATGCATATATATGTTTATGTTTACGAGAATTAAATGATGGAGGCATCTTTTAAGCCAATTTTATCCTCTCTTTACCTACCCTGCATTATCCCTGCTTGAAGCCAGAACATTAGCCTGAGCCTGAATTGCAAACTCCACAAAATTATCCCTAGCCGAATTGAGCCTGACCCCCATTTGGGAATTGAGACTTAGATTGGTTGGACTAATGCCTTGTGGAAAGAATAGAGCACAATGTCTAGTTGTAAGCAAGGAAATTATAGGATGGTACATATTTGCATTTTGTCATATCTTGTAAAAGGATGTTTTGGCTCACCATATAAATGCACATAGTTATTTCAATTCGAAAAGAAAAAAAAAATCCGAAAAAAAAATATATATATATAGTGCATGAGCCAAAATCCTTAAGTTATAATTTTGGGAGGTGTATTAGAACTTGAAAGAAGGGTTGATGGAATGCATCTTTAAGAGCATTATATTGAAGAGTTATGGTTTGGGTAATGCAAGTGTTGAGATTTAGGAGTCTTGATTCCCGAATTTGAAAAGCACCACATAGCCAAATAATTCCATACCCTTTATTTCATACCAAGCCCCATTACAACCCCGCCGAATGGAGTCTTCTATGAAGTCTTCCATTGAGCGAAAGTCCTCCTGATGATTCTTATTGCATTTTCATAGTTGGTTGCGAAGTGGATTTTTATAAATTGCAATGTTTATGAGATTGTATATGGAATTGAGTTGAGGGTTGATCTTCATAGCCTAAACACATGAGAGTTGAGTGCAAACACATTATCCCTGTGCGGTTGGATTAAAATTGCATATGCCTATGGATCGCCAAAATATGTGCTATGACGTTAAATTCACTTGCTTTGCTTTGCTACCGCTTATGATGTTGCTTTTGACGAAGGCAAAGACTTGAAGGGTGTGTTGTAGGTGTTGGTTATTGCTTGGTTATTGCTTGAGGACAAGCAAGTCTAATTATGGGGTGTTTTGATGTACACATTTGCACCTTCTTTTATTGCATCTTTTGACTTCGTATTTCATTCGATTTCCAAAGAAAAGGTTCAAAAGAATATAAACTTGTGTAAGAATAGGGCTAAAATGCAAGAAATAGAGTTTGCACATGTTTTGAGCTAACCATGCAGGAATTTGAGCGAAAACGGAGTCAAAACGAAGAAGCCAAGTGAAGCTGAGCAGAGGTAGATATCGACCTTCAACCCAGATATCGACCTCTGGGGTAGATATCGACCTTCAACATAGATATCGACCTCAACGAGAGAAGCTGAGAAGAGGTAGATATCGACCTTAGACCCAGATATCGACCTCTGGTGTCGATATCGACCCCCATATCGACCTCAACATAGAAATCGACCAGAGCTGAACAAGTCGAGCAGGAACAGAGACCTCGATATCGACCTCTGGTGTCGATATCGACCCCTTATCTCGACAGAAGATAGACTCGATTTCAAATGCGGATTGGCACTATATCTTCAAGGAGGCACGGGATTATCTCATACTTTCAAAGATAGATGGCAGCTGAAGTTTATTTATCTTTTACCTTTAAGTTATTTAAAGTTTTTATCAAAATAAAAGACCTATCCTAATTGTTCGGATAGAGTTATTAGTTTAGATAGGAGTTACAATCCTTGGATAGCGAGGATTAGTAGCCTATAAATAAAGCCTTAGGGCTGATTTGTTAGATCATCCAAGCATCCAACAATCGAATCACCCAAGACAAAGACAATAGAGATAGAGTTAGAGAGAAGTTTTAGGGTTTGACGTTTGCGAAAGTTGACGTTGAGTTGTAAAGCTTCGAAGTTTAGTTTAATGCAAGTTTCTTCCTTTCAATTGACGATGAATCCCATGATGAGAAGCGAGTAGTCCCCCAAGGCTCTTAGGGTCGGGGTGAGCCCGACGTTAGCCATGCGTGCTTGAGGTAAGTGTTAGATGTTGATATCGTTGTGTCTATCTCTCCTCCTACGATTCTATGTTTAGTCCTAATCGAAAGAAAAGGGATTCATGCTAACAACTTGAGTTATAAACATAAAATTGGTAGAGACAATTAGGTTTATTTGAAAGAGTAATCCTAAGAGTTGGTGTACGGCGAAAGCTTGTCCCTCGGGTGAAATAGCGCAATTGTCCGTCTTATTTATCTCATCGCATGCATTGGTTAACGTTGTGGTAAACCCTAATCCTAGGAGTTGCTTTTACATATTCTATATTCACCAAAACCCCTGCTTTATTTCTATTCATTACTTCTCTTTCCATCCTTGATTCTTCGGCCTTTTCTTTGCCGACAAAACCGCTAACCCACTGCAGGAAAGACATCGATATCGACAGCAGAGGTCGATATCGACCAAACTGATAGATCGACGGTTTTCTGAGTCGATCTCGAGACTCCTGGGAACTTCTGCAAGCATCGATATCGACCACTTTGTGTCGAAATCGACCCCCTGTATCGACTGGCAGACTTCTGAGCCAGTCGATTTCGTGAACTAACCTCGATATCGACCCCCTCCAGTCGATATCGACTACCTTTTTTGTTTCTGCAGGTTTTCTGTTGCAGACGACATCGACAGCCAAGGTCGACATCGAGGTCTGACATCGAGATCGAGGCTTCTGGTCAAGTAGAAAGGACGTGTCTTCAACGCTACTAGGATCCCGCTGACTCGCTTCCTCGTGGATCGAACCTGATTCCCTACTACTATAGCGGGGAGTCTTGAATTTATTTGAAGAGGCTAAGAGTTGTATTGGTTTATATTTTCTTATATATTTCGATTCAATTCTCCCTACGTTAGATATTGGAATAATTCATGAAAATAAGAATGTGATGAGTTGACTAAGGATGATGATGATGATGATATTATGATCGCATTGAGAAAGATATCGGAATATGGTGATAATGATGAAATAGAAGGGTTATGTTATTATGTGTACCTTATGTGTCTCATATGTGACCTGTGTGCTTGTGTTAATTAGACTTAGACTTATTAAATTATTTATGAAATTTCTAGGTGATTTCTGATCTGTTGGATTGCTCACCCCTGCTGCCCTATTTTGCTGCTCTGCATTTCCATGTAAGTCCTCCGGGGCTTACTCAAGTTAGAACCTCATGCCTGATATGTCATATAGTGTGTAGGTGTTGCATCCCGCATAATCATGTAGTATCATGCTTAGGTTACACAATTAATCGAGCATCCGTATTCTCTTTGCGTATGGTAGAACGGCCGTTAAATTGTGAGTCCTAGAGTCATTTGCTAGGGTCATAGGACGGTCCAGTCCCATCGGACTTAGTCCTCATCGAGTCAGACTGTTAAATTGACGAGCATGACTATTGATACGATTGATGATGTTATGATATTGAACGCGACCGGTTCCCGCACTAACGAGCATGGGTGCGGGAGTATAAAACGCGGTCGGTTCCTGCACTAACGAGCATGGGTGCGGGAGTAGGAGAGGGACATGCCACTTGGCATTCTATGCGGGATCCCATTTAATCGCTTTCTGCATATATATACAAACTGCTAGCATGCTTGAGTGTTTAATATTCTGTACTGCATTAGAGCATCCTTTATTTAGGTATAGGCATATTATATATCCTCAGTGAGGTCTTCAGGGCCCGCATGAGTGGCTCGACTTTGACTTCGTGGTTAGTTTCGGGTACCCGTACCCTTACTTGATCATGTGCTGATGTGGCGGGGATTATCTCATGGCGCAGTGAGAGGGAGAGAAAGACCAACTTGAACTCCACACTTTTGCTACTTATTTCCTCATATTTGGCTTTGACCCGGCCCTGTCGTGGCAACTTGTATTATGATATTTCCTTCCTTATGCTTTCGAACTTAAAACGTTTCGAGCGACTTAAGCAAGTAGGACAAGTTCGGAGGACCTAACGGCCCTATCGCGAATTTTAGGGTGCGAAATCCCTTCTTTGATCATTAAAACTTTGTTTTAAAACTCAACCCGTACTCGAATTGCAAGATCCGAACGAAGGTATCCAATCCTTCGAAACGTAACCCGAATATTTATATTTGGGCCGTTACAGTTTTAAATGAAATTTATTTTGATTACGTAGTATGTGGTTCATCATAGCTATTAGTATGTGGTTCATTATAAATAATGAGTGTGATTCATATAAATAATAAGTGTGGTTCAGATAAATAATGAGTGTGGTTCCGAGAAATAATGAGTGTGGTTCAGAGGAATAATGAGTGTTGTTCAGAGAGATAAAGAGTGTGGTTCAGAGAGATAACTGAGTGTGGTTAAGAGAGATAATGAGTGTGGTTCAGAGAGATAACTTGTAGTGGTTCAGCATAAATTTATTGCAGTGGTTCAGCATAAATTATTAGTATTTGGTTCATTATAAATTTTTTAGTAGTGAGGTAGTATGTGGTTCAGCATAACTGAGTGTGGTTTAGAGAGAATAATGAGTGTTGTTCAGAGAGAATAATGAGTGTGGTTCAGAGAAATAATGAGTGTGGTTCATAGAGAATAATGAGTGTGGTTCAGAGAGAACATTGGTTCATAAAATATACAAAGACTGGTTCATTATAAATAATTTATGTGGTTCAGCATAAACTTCTAATAGTTGTTCAACATAAATTGCTTGTAGTGGTTCATTAATTCAGCATATAAATAATTAAAGTAGTTCAAATATGATGTAATTATGAAGTGGTACTGGTTCAGCATTGATATTAGTATGTGGTTCAGCATTGATATTACAAAATTTTTATATCATTTCTCAACAGTTATCTGAAGATAAAGAAGTTGTCAATGAGGGAGCTACAAGGAAACATGGAGAGCCTGTATAGGAGGAAGTTACGAAGGACCATGCTTAGTTATTTGAAGGTCCTACTAAAAAAGTAAGTTTTTTTTTAAATTTATTTACAAAATTGAGTTGTACATATAATATTATTTAACTATATAACAAAAATTTTACTTGTATTGTAGAGCTTGAAAGAGAGATACAAGTCTGAGATGTGTTTACTGGTTAAAACAATTTCAAATATTGTAGAGTTGACAATTGAATCTGTTTCTGAGAAACATGAAGATGTTGAGCTTAGTTATTTGAATCATGCTGCAAAGCATATTGTTTGTGAACAACTTTCAAGCACCCCTGATATTAATTTAACACCAAATGAGTTTGCAGACAATCCTGAAATTGATAGGCTTATGCGGATTGTTGACATTGCTATTGCCAAGAAAGAAGAGATGGACAAGATTCGGCTTTCTGATCAATTGTGGAGTCTTGGCCTCACACCTCCCGGAAATACTCCAACAATTGCAGAAGTGTTTAGGACTGTTGAAAAAAACATTTCCAAAGATCCCTCAAGACGACATCCGTGCTGTTTTCCAGTCTCTTCCAGAGGATCAACCAGTGGGTGCTGAGACCAATGTTCTTAAAAATCCTCTTCAGGGGTTAGTTGATGTTGCTGCAATTCAATCATTAAAGAAGAATGTAAGTCATTTAATAGTGTTTATTTTAAATCTTTATATTTTTTATATAAATTTTTTTAACATGTATTAATAATTTATCAGGATTCAGAAAAAGCAACAGTAGATGTGGGACCCCAAGTGATTGAACCAGTAGAAACTGATATTTCAAAGGTAATTTTTAAATATTTTTATTTAATATGTTCTTTAATTATATTTATTTATATTGTATTTCAAAATAATATTTCTATTTTTTTTTCTCTTCATTTTATAGGGGGTTTCATCAGATGCTGGTGTACAGAAGAAGAAAACAGTTTTGAAAATCCCATTGCCGAAGGTTTGTAGAAAGGCCAATATTTTAGACATGGAAATTGTTAATGATGAAATAAGAACAAAGAAGAAATTATTCGGAATGAAATTAAAGTATGGCACAATGTGGATTTCAACAAATAATTCACCTCAAAACAAGATGTGAAAAAATTGTGTTGTTGAAGGAATATAAGGTTTGCATTAAGTTTATTTTATATTTTATATTTAATTATGTTTTTATTTATTCTGTTATGTTTTGATAAATTTATATTGCAGGAAGACAATAAAACAAAAGGCAATGCTAATAAAAGGGTTCAACCATCGAGGGATACTGGGCTATCAAAAGAAATGAGATACCCATTTTATGATAGATTTGTTAATCCTTCCCAGAGGAAGTCTGCTTTTGCTCTAAAGCTATATAAATATGTGTCAGAAGTTGAAGATGATGTATTGTAAATTGTTCATGATTTTAAATATAATAGATTCAGGAAAGATATATATTTGGTTCAGCATATATAGAAGCATTGGTTCATGAAATAAATATCTTTGGGGGAGGGATTTAGTGTGGTTCAGTAATATTTTAGTGTGGTTCAGTTATAAATATCTGTGTGGTTCAGTAATAATTATTGCTTTTGGTTCAGCTATAAATATTATTTTTAGTGTGGTTCAGGTTATCTCTTAGTCTCTGGTTCATGATAGTAATTGACTTTGGTTCAGCAACATAAATGTTTGTGGTTCACCAACATAATTTGTTTGTGGTTCAGCAATATTATTTGTTTTGTGGTTCAAGGAAATTTTTTTCAGCTACAAAGGCATCGTAATCCCCCGGATGTTAATGTAGTCACTACAATTGGATCAGTATGTTGATGCTCAAATTATTGATTCGTGGAGTTGTGTGCTGAATTATGAAGAATCTCATCGGGGATATGGATCTATTAAAAGATACTTTGCCACTTGTGATCTCAGTGTAAGTTAAGATTTTAATTAATTTTGGTGATTGTGTTAAATTATGTTAAGATTTTTAATTAAACGTGGTTCATGTATTTCCAGGCAAACTCAATTGTGTATCACACTGATGGTGAACTTGAAGAGAGATTTATTGTCTTTCGTGATAAATTTGATGAACTTCTTACAGTCAAATGTCCTACAAATTTGAGTGAAATTGATTTCGTATGTTCTATTTAAAAATCAAAATTAATTTTATATGTTTATATTTGTTTATTATTGCATTGGTTCAGAGAAATAAGTAATAGTTGTTAAGAGAGAAACTAAGTGTGGTTCAGAGGGATAATCAGAGAGATATTTGATTGTGGTTGATAGAGATAACTTAGTGTGGTTCAGAGAGATAAGTGATAGTGGTTCAGAGCAATAACTTGTAGTGGTTCAGAGAAATAACTTGTAGTGGTTCAGAGTGATAATTGAGTGTGGTTCAGAGAGATAATTGAGTGTGGGTCAGATAGATTACTGAGTGTGGTTTAGAGAGATTACTGAGTGTGGTTCAGAGAGATAAGTGATAGTGGTTCAAAGAGAAACTGAGTATGTTTCAGAAGGATAATCAGATAGATAACTGAGTGTGGTTCAGAGAGATAACTGTGTGTAGTTCAGTATAGCTTTGTGATTGTGTGAACAGTTTTATTTTAGTAGTTGACAATTTTATATAATTCATGGATTATGTAGTTCTTATATTCATAGATTTGCTTTTATATGGTTCAGCAATACATGTATCTCCCTGTATGTGGTTCATGTTATTAACTGATTTTTGTTCAACATAGCATTGGTTTAGAGGGATAACAGATAGTGGTTCAGAGAGAGATACTTGAGTGTGGTTCAGAGAGATAATGAGTGTGGTTCGGAGAGAGAAACTTAGTATGGTTCAGAAGGATAATCAAAGAGATAACTGAGTGTGGTTCAGAGAGATAACTGAGTGTGGTTCAGATAGATAACTGTGTGAGGTTCAGCATAGCAGTGGGTCAATGATTCAATTGCTCTCAAGGATTTTATGAGTGGTTCAGAGAGATAACTAAGTGTGGTTCGGAAAGAAAGTAATAGTGGTTCAAGGATTTTTAAAGTGATTCAAGATTTAATTATGTGTGGTTCAGCATAGCATTGGGTCAGAGAGATAACTGATAGTGGTTCAAAGAGAGGAACTGAATGTGGTTCAGAGAAATAACTGAGTGTGGTTCAGATAGATAACTATGTGTGGTTCAGCATAGCATTGGTTCAATGATTCAATTTGTTCAAGGATTTTAAAAGTGTGGGTTAGAGAGGTAAGTGAGTGTGGTTCAAAGAGAAACCGAGTTTGGTTCAGAGAGATAATCAGAGAGGTAAATGAGTGTGGTTCAGAGACATAATTGTTCAAGATAACTGAATGGGTCAAGATTTAATTATGTGTGGTTTAACATAGCATTGGTTCAGAGTGATAACTGAGTGTGGTTAAGAGATATAGCTGATTTTGGTTCAAAGAGATAACTGTGTGTGGTTCAACATAGTATTGTTTCAATGATTCAATTGGGTCAAGAATTTAAGAGTGGTTCAGAAAGATAACGAGTGTGGTTCAGAGAGATAATACATTTATGTGAAAAATTGATATTAGTATTTAACTGTATTTTAACTATCTTTTAACTGTCTTGAACTGTCCTTTAAACTGTTCATTAACTGTCACCATTCTCCTGTACATATAAACTCATTTTCTGTTTTTAATTTAATGTTAATATTTAATATAAAATCAGTATTACAATATTTTGTAATTGGGATTTAATATAAAATCATTAATATTTAATATGAATTTAATATTAATATTACAGTATTTAATATTAGTATGTAACTTTTCAACTTCTCTTTATTATTTATTACTTATACTTTTATAGGGAACTGCGACCTTATCTGTACACTTTTATAGGGAACTGTCATCTTTTCTTTTTTATCTAACCTTTCAAATTCTTAGTAACTGAACCGTCATATTACCTCTCTATATATAATTGTTATTTTGTGTAATGGAGAGCAGCGGATTCAAGTTTTACTTTCTCCCCTTGAAACCATATTTTTTTTTATCTTCTGTTTGCAATGGAGAGCAGCGATTCAAGTTGTACTTCTTCACCCAAACCATTTTTTCCAAATGATCTCCCTGATTATAAGTGTGAACTTGTTCGGTGGCTTGAAGTTACCCATGAACACATGGATCTCCTTGATAATTTTCTTTACCCTGGGTATAAATATGTAATTTTTAGACGATGATGCTGAAACAAATATTACTGCATAGAGACAAAGGCTTTCTGCCGCTGCATCAGTTCATGAAATGCATTTTAAAATGACGTTAAGGGAGAAGGCTGAAGTTGAAAGGATGCGAGGAGTTTCTCTTCTAAATGGCAACACCAATGAAGTCATTATGGTAATTTTAAAAATTATTTTCGTATCTTTTCTGTGTATTTTAAAATATTAATTTTGATTTATATATGTTTATTTGTAGATGACCAGAGAGAAGGGAAGGATTGAAGTCTTTATTGAAGAACTTAAAAGAATTCACAAGGACTTCAAGAAGGAAGTTGACCAAATAGAGCAAATTCACTGTGCTAAAATCAATGAAATCAGTATTTGTATTTTATTTCAATATTATATATTTAAATTTTATATTTTTACTAATTTAAATTATAAAATCAGTGTTTGGTTCAGCATCATTTATTCGAGTGGTTCATCAAATTTATAAGAGATTGGTTCAGCATCAATAATTGATAAGGTTCAGTTATATGAGGGATGGTTCACTTCTCTCTAAGTAGATAAGTTGTCTGGCGTGCTAAAATTAATGAATATTTAAATATAAAAATTACAACTCACATCATAGATTGGGTCATAAAATCAAGAGTGATTTGTTCAGCATCAATAACAGGGGGGTTAAAGGGAGTGGTTTAGTTATCTGAGGAATGTTTCACTTATTGAAATGCATCATCAAGAGTGATTTGTTCAGAAAATCTATTTTAGATTGGTTCAGCATCAATTATGTTTCTCTCTGAACCAATACAAGAGAGTGGTTCAACAAATTTAGGAGAGATTGGTTCAGCAAATATAAGTGAGTGGTTCAGGTATCTGAGGGATGTTTCTCTCTGAACCAATACAAGGTTATATGCTGAACCACTACATTCTATTTATGCTGAACCACTACAAGTTATCTCTCTGAACCACACTCGGTTATCTCTCTGAACCGATAATAGATATGGTTCAGAAAATCAAGTTTAGATGGGTTCAGCATCAATTATGTGAGGGGGTTAACTGGTGGTTCATCAAATTCATGAGAGATTGGTTCAGCAAAAATAAGAGAGTGGTTCAGGTATCTGAGGAATGTTTCTCTCTGAACCAATACAATGTACTTATGCTGAACCACTACAACTATTTATGTTGAACCACTACAACTATTTATGTTGAACCACTCAACCTATTTATGCTGAACCACTACAAGTATCTCTCTGAATCACACTCAGTTATCTCTCTGAACCAATAATAGATATGGTTCAGAAAATCTATTTTAGATTCGTTCAGCATCAATTATTTGAGGGGGTTAACTTGTTGTTCATCAAATTCATGAGAGATTGGTTCAGCAAAAATAAGAGACATTTGGGGGTGATGGATAAAACATAACATTAAAAATAAATCTGTCAACATTGATATTAAGAGAATGGTTCACAGAAACTAATTCTTCAAAACAGTAACAAAATATAACATAAAACTGTCTATGAGAGATTTAGAGCAGCATTATTCATTTCTTCCATCTTTTTTTTTCTCTGCTTGAATTTTTATGCAGTTTCTGCTGTCATGGAAGGATAATTTGTTGCATTCCTTGCACAATCGTTTTGTTGTCTTCTTCTTCTTTTCTATTGCTTTTTCTTTTCCACCTTTTAGTCTTTTTCCACTGCCTTTGTTGCTTGCTTTTATCAGGTCCTGCACTACAATCTGATATGGAACCTTCACACCAACAAAGTCTTCCATTAATTTCTATTTATCAAGTGCCTGATCACCTTCATTAGTCACTTCATTCAACGACTCAATATATGCATCTATCGAATCATTAAATTTCTTCAAATTCTCTTTATCTTGATCAATCAATGCAAGACAATTATGGACATTTCTAAGAATTTCACTTCTTAACACCTTACATGCATCAATCTGTGCACATTGCTGAACAATAACATCATCAATTTTGAAAATCGGAGATAATGCTGTTTCTTTTGTCCACCTCAGCAAAACCAAATTCTCAGGTAGTTTGCTAATGCCCAAGTCTTTTAATACTCGGAAAGCATGGCAACAAGGTAAACCCTCTCTCATAAACAATACACAACTACATTTTGTGAATTGATTAGTAGGGTGGTATTCAACCTTGAAGGATTTGGTACCTGAAATATCTCTCAAAGTAAACAAATGTTTTTCCTCTATTTCTTCAACATTGAGAACATGGCACTTCCCTTGCAACTGCATCTGTATTTTCCAGAATGCATGTAATGTAAATATTGATGCACAATATTTTTCTATAGGCAAATCAGTCACCATATCAGGAGATTTTGTCTGGTCAGTAATGTTCAATAGAGTTTGATTGTGTCTTTGGGTATCAATGGTAGTATCATAGTGCATCAATAACTCAACCAAGCTGAAGAATCTATCTATATACAGCTTAAAGAACTTGTTTTGAGACTCTGCAACATATGCCGTCCTCCCAACACGACTTAGTGGTATATGTTTACTGTAAGCGGGGATCCATGACTCTCTGATTTTCAAGATATTTTTAAACCAATCATTTTCTTTTAATTGGTACTCTTCAATAATTGACTTCCATATCTCCTCGAACTCAAACGGTTCAATTTCATCATTCCACACTGCAGCATCCAAACTTCTTCTAAAAGCTCAACATTTGCTTAAAGTGGTGCCAACTCTTTCTGGGACCTTACTCATAATGTGCCACATGCAATATCTGTGCTCAGTGGAGGAGAATATGGACTTAGCAGCAGCGTTCATTGATGGATCTTGATCTGTCACCAAAAGTCTTGGTTCTGCACCCATTGCTTCTTTAAATTTTTGAAACATCCATGAATAAGATGTTATATCTTCATTTAAAATCAAACCTGCCGCAAATGTCACACATTTGTTATGGTTGTCTACCCCACTGAATGGAGAACCAAATATATTTTACATATTATATTATTATTATTTTAATTAAATATGTTATTATTTATTGCAATTTGTAAAAGTGGAGAAAAATCGTCCTCGAGCACAAGTTCAATTTTAAAATCCTTCCGGCATCATTTTAAAATTTGGATTTTGACGGGATTTGATTTTCGCTTTCGAGCTTCGAGAATTAATAAAATTAAGTTAGATGCCTAGATGATTTAAATTTCGATTCAAATTCCTAGCGTCGGGTTTTTATTTTAGTGAGCGGAATTGGGATCGAGCGTCGGGATTAGCGGGTTTCGAGTTTTGAATTCCGGGAATCTTTTCATTTTAATTCAGGGACCACTCTTTTATGTTTTCATTTTCCTTTTCTTTCTTTTCTTCTCTCTCTCTCTCTCTCTCTCCCTCCCCCGTTGAGGTCCCCCCCAGCTTGCTCCAACTTTCCCGCATTGCACCCACGCCAACCATCTCCCACACACCCAATTTCAGATTTTGGTCCCCCCATCCCATTTTATTTTCAAACAAAAAAACCCAACACCCACACACAAAGTCTTATCCAAAAGAAAACCCTCCCTTCCTCCTCCTCTTTCCCCATCTTGGCCGAGAGCTTCCAAGCTCAAAGGTTCCCCCTTTTAACGGTTGAACACCACTCCACCGCCACCACGCCACCACCAGCTCCTCGTCGTCATTGTCGCACACCATTGGAGCCACAACTGAGCCCTCTTCGAGCCCTGTTTCCTGAGAGCCTGAATCGAGCTCCAACGGCTCCCGTTACCTCCTCCTCCTTCAGCAAGCAGCGACAGCAGTGTTCCAAAGCCTTCCTCGGCGTCTCCGAGCAGCGGCAGCGCCCCCGTCGAGCCAAGCCGCAGCCTTGCCTCTCACCCCGTTTCCGCGTTGGGCTCGGTCACCTCCGTTAAGAACCCAATTCCGGCGAAGCAAACGAGCTCCGACCGAGCATTTTCCGGGTGCGATGAAACCTCGGTGAGCACTCCCCTTCCTCTTCTTCCTTCTTGTCGATTCGATGTTCACGGGTGTTGGTTGGGTGGTCAGAGATGCCGTTGTCGCCGGCGAAGCCTCCCTCTTCCTTCTTCCTTTCTCGGCCCATGAAATGAAAGAGAACTTCGTTCTCTGCTCTGTGCTTTCGAACATCCCAGGGAGGAAGGAGAAAGGGGTTGTGGGCCCGCCTTCCACCTCAGGTGCCATGTCAGCTGGGTCCCCCTTCTTTTTTTTATTTTGTCTCGGGCTGGTTATAAGAAATAGGGGTGGTTTTGGGCCTATTTCTTTGGGCCGGAAAATTTGGTGGTTTAAAATAAAAATGGGTTGTGGGCCTGTTTCACAAATAAATCCGAGTTGGGTTTTCTTTTCCTTCTCTTCTCCAGGGCCGGGTCCTTCTTCTTCCGGGTTTCGGTTTGGGCTTGGGTGTTGGGATGTGTCTGGATTTGATGGGAATTGGGTTATGGTTGCTTGTTTTATTTAGTTATTTTGTTGTATAACATATGCTTGATAGTTGTTTGTTAAATAATAACTATTATTACTATATATTATATCTGATTATGAAAATAAATTATAATCTTTGTAAAATATTTATATATATATTATAAGTTGTTTTAAAAGTAGTTAATTGGGATATATTAATATACAATCTTATATGTGTTTTAGGAAAAGTTAAAGTATTTTACCAATGTAAATCTATAGAGGTGGTTTCTTAAAAAAGGGATGTTTTCAAGTTTTATTTGTTAAATATTGTTGATTTTGATTTATAAATAAGGTTTGAGAAGATTGATTTATCTTGAAATTAAAATGCCGGAATTATTTCTAAAATGTGATTTTGAGAGATTGGTTTTAAGGTTTAAATGTTTAATGTCGGAATTTGGCCAAGTATGATTTGAGACATTATTTTGAATATGAGTTCACCTAATTTGGGATTTAAGAGTTTGGAAAATATGTTTGGTATGATTTTATCAATGGGTTTGAATGGAAGAATGATTTTGGTCGATTTGATCGTATTAGAAAGGTTTTGGAAAACGGTTTTACTATCGGTTGGTTTTGAGGATGTTGAGAACTTGGGTTTCGTATGTATGAATGTTGGTCCGGTAGCTTATGAAAATGGCTTGATGATAGGTGTGTATTGCTTTTGGATTGCTTTAGACTTGCATTTGGGCCCTTGCTTGTGTTATCTTGCTGTTCTGCATCTTCAGGTAAGTATCCTACGGGACTTACTCAGTGACCTGGACCTCCTGCCTGAATTGGCCAGTATCCTACGTGGTTTGTGCATCACCACGAGGAAATTGCTATGTTATAGCACCGAACTGGCCAGTCTCTGAACTAACGGGAAGGGGTGCAGAGGTGGGAGAGGGATATGTCACTTGGCATTGTCTTGGGCCCTTTACAGTTTTTCCGCACATTATAACTGTCAAGCATGCTTATGTGATTTAAATCTTGTACTGCATTAGTCATCCTTTATTTAGGTATAGGCATGTTATGTGGCCTCAGCGCGGTCAGAGGACCCGCAGGCGATTACCGGGCCTGACTTCGTGGATAGTGTTAGGTACCGCCCTTGTTTACTCCTTGCTTCTGTGGCAGGGAATCTCTGGGCGAACCGAAGAATCCGGCTAATATTCTAACCTAATAAAATGGCAATCACCCACTATGTTTTGGTTTTGACCCGGTTCTGTCGTGGCACTTGTATCTAAACTTTGCTCCCGCTTTACTTTCATTTGAATTGAATTTCCGCGACTTTGATTGCTTGGGGTTCGAAATCCCCGCTTTGAATACTGATCTTTAGAGGTTTGAAACCTCGACCCGTACCTGAATTGCTTGGATAGACATAGATAATAGGTTAAGTTAATTTCATTAAATAAATAAATAAAATAATTTTCATTTTTTTAGGTCCTTTTGCTAATGTTGATTTTCATTTTTTTTAGGTCCTTTTGCTAATGTTGATGGCTCTTTATTATAAATAAAAGATAATTATGAAACTTCTAAGATAGAAATAAAGATGTTTTGAAAGAAAAAAATGAAGATGGAAATATAATTTAAAATTAATGTTTTTTTATAATATACATGCATATGATTAAAACATAATATAAATTATATATGCAATTATTTTTACTATATAGATTAATCCTTTTTACCCTTTATCATGTATATTATGATAAATATTTATCTTTTCATTTTTAAGTTGTTATGAATAAATTTATTTATACATGCTATATATTGACTTTAAATGAAAAGGATATATGTTAGTTTAGTTTATGATTAATTGAAAACTTCCGGAATAAAGGTTCATTGAAATAATGTTAATCTTTATAATTTAATAAAAAATAATAGTTTAAACATAAATTAATTTTGTAATAAAATATAATTTATTAAGAAGCCGCGCAAAGTCGCGGGCCACAAGACTAGTATATATATATATAATTACATAGTATTCTTCACCTTGTGTACAGATACTTTGTTGTAATGGAAAACTTGGATGTGAAACGTTGTTTTAGTTGATGTTGAACATCCCTTAGCTTGAAAATGTTTAAGTAGTTGGAATTTTGTTTAATGTATGTGTTGCTCAATTGTGGATTTAGTGGTTGCATACATTGATGTGAATGGATGGAAATTGCGGGTCAAATATCAGGTTTAATATGGTATATATATGAATGGGTATTAAAAAAATTTATAAAAAATAATTATATACCCCGGATCATATTTATTCGGTATATATACCCTGAAACAGATGACCAAATGATACTACTACACACCTCGGATTATTTCAGTTATATACCCCGGACAATCCGGATTAGATGTAATATATACCCTGGATATTAAATGAATATACCCCGGGCGTTTTTATTTAGAAGAAATTGGCTACATGTATACACCCCGGATTATTTTAGTTTTATACCCCGGATAAAAAAAATTTACAACCCGGATTGGACATACTTTATACCCCGGATATTAGCATAATATACCCCGGATATTATCATAATATACCCCGGGCGTGTTTTTCAGAGCACTTTTATTTGAAATTTGGCTAGGTTTTATACCCCGGATTATTAAAAAAATATATACGGGGTATAAAGTCGGACTGAGTATTAACCCCACCCTACCTGTACCCCAGAGCACTATATTGTCAGATCCGGGGTATATATATACAAACGTCCGGGGTATATTACTGATTTTCTACTAGTGTACCATTACCCTGATATGGTCCAGCTAGGGTTTCACACTAGAGTTCAGGAGGCATTCGAGAATGTCTCCCTGCAGCGGCTAATCGAACCTTTGGAGGAACACTACCCCATGCTGACAGGGGAGTTTATGGCTAGCTTGGAGATTCCTGCCCGCACATCCACCGGCCGCCGAGTTATATTCCAGCTCGGCAACAGGCGTTTTAGGCTCTCGCTCGAGGAGATGAGCAACATCTTTGGGTTTGTTCATACTTCCGCTCCCTTCAGAGTCCATGACCTTAACGTCATCTGGAGCTACATTTCAGGGATCCCCTACCCCGCTCCCACAGACTCTTTCACTTCCAGGGTCATCAGCCCATTATTCCGTGTCATCCTGCGAGTCCTGGCGAGCACCATATGGGCCAGACCTGAGCTCCGTCGCCCAACACATCGTGAGACGGAGACACTGCGACGGATGCTCTTCGAGGATGAGCCCTTGCCGTTCAAATACTCTTGGCTTGAGCACATCATAGACCGCAAACGCACGACCACCACAGAGATCCTGGATGGCGGCATGGTGGCTATCTTAGCCCAGGCCTTAGGTGTCCACGTTGAGAGGTACACCACCTATCAGCTTACTTATCTTGACTCTACTGTTTTACACCAGGGCGAAGTGATTTCAGCTGGTCCACTTGGCTGGAGGCACCCCCAAACGGGGATGACCCTCCGACAAGACTACATAGATCTCATGTATGTCCTTGATTGGTACCAGTCCTGGACTGGGAAACCATATCACACGAACATAGATCTGATTGCTGATCCCACACTTTGGAGGAGGCCCCCGTTGTACAACCATGAACCAGAGGTGGATGCAATGTCCTGGGATGCAGACCCCCACTCTGAGGGAGCACAGCAGCCCCCAGCCTACCAGGGGCAATGATGGCGGCAATGATGATGATGACGCCACAGACGATGCAGCTGGTGGTGGAGAGGGCCCGTAAGGGTGCCACCACAGCTATATGCCTCCACCTCTTCCGACCTTCCAGCCCACCTACTCCACTGACTAGCAGGACGACGTGACTGCCCGCTTCTCTAGGCTGGAGTTGTCTGTCGCTGAGATCCGTGATGATCAGCGCCGCTACGGGAGGATGCTTGAGGGATTGGGCTCCTTCATGGGATATACCTTCAATCAGCAGGGTCTTGGTACTTCTACATTTCTGCAGGGCGGCCCGACCTACTACCCAGGGTCAGCCCCTACACAGGATTGGCCCTTGCTTTTGCCGCCTCCTCCGCCTCCTGAGCAGTGATTTTTATTGAGTAAGTGAGCGTGAGTGTTTCCTTCCCTTTACTTTGCTTTTTTAACAGTGAGGACACTGTAATTTTTAAGTATGGGGTAGGATTGAAATTGGACATTATAACTTCTTTATCTGGTTGTGGTTATGGTTAAAACTTGGCAACTTGGCTTGTATTTATCTTTTATTTGCCTTTTACTTTATTTTTATGCATTGCATCATGTTTAAAAATTTATGCATTTTAAAGTTTAAGTCCTTAGTCTTTTAAGTTTATTAGTTTTATAAAAATGACAAAATCCAAAAAAAAATAGAAAAATGTTAGAAATACAAAAAAAATGCATGTTTACTCCTTAAGTTTATTTTATGTCCTATGATGAAAACTCAATAGCTGACTTGATCATGTAAATCCTTTGGCATATTTGGATGGTTTAGCCTAAGTCCTTCAATTTTTTATGTAGATTGTGAACTTGTGATGAAATTGAGCACATATGATCCTAAGCTAAAAAGCAAATCCAACAAAAATTGTCCTTGTGAGAATTTTGGCCTATAGGGAGAACATCAAAAATCCCTCCGCTTTCTTGAGTGAATTTACTCTTCCTATGCATCTCTAAATGTTGTGATAGTTATTCAAAGCCAATACATAAATATGTCTATGTTTACGAGAATTAAATGATGGAGGCATCTTTTAAGCCATTTTTATCCTCTCTTTACCTACCCTGCATTATCTCTGCTTGAAGCCGGAAAATTAGCCTGAGCCTGAAATTGCAAACTCCACAAAATTATCCCTAGCCAAATTGAGCCTGACCCCCATTTGGGAATTGAGACTTAGATTGCCTGGACTAATGCCTTGTGGAAAGAAAAGTGCATATTGTCCAGTTTTGAGAAAGGAAATTATGGGTTGGTGCATATTTACATCTTGTCATATTTTGTAAAAGTATTTTTGGCTCACCATATAAATGCACATATTTTTAGTACTTATTTATTATTTTCGTCAAAACAAAAAATTCCGAAAATAAAAAAGAGATATATGTATACATAGTGCATGAGCCAAAGTCATTAAGTCTTTTATTTGTTTCATACAAGTGTAATATTTTTGAGAGGCATATTAGAGTTTGAAAGAAGGGTTGATAGTATGGTTTAGATCTTTTAGTGCATCTTTAGAGCATATTATGGAAAGATGAGTTTGGAAAGAGCATTATGGGAGATTGAGCTTGGAAAGTGCAACATTGAAGTGTTATGGTTTGGATATTGCAAGTGTGAGATTTAGGAGTCTTGATTCCCGAATTATATAAGCACCCCATAGCCAAATAATTACATACTTTTTATTCCTTATCGAGCCCCATTACAACCCCGTCGAATGGAGTCTTCTTTGAAGTCTTCCATTGAGCGAAAGTCCTCCTGATAGTTCTTATTACATTTTCATAATTGGTTGCGAAGTGGATTTTTATAAATTGCAATGTTTATGAGATTGTGTATGGAATTGAGTTGAGAGTTGATATTCATAGCCTAAACACATGAGAGTTGAGTGCAAACACATAATCCTTGTGAGGTTGGATAAAAAATTGCATATGCCTATGGATCGCCTAAATATGTGCTATGACGTTAAATTCACTTGCTTTGCTTTGCCACCGCTTATGATGTTGCTTTTGACAAGGGCGAAGACTTGAACGAGTGTTGTAGGTGTTGGTTATTGCTTGGCTATTGCTTGAGGACAAGCAAGTCTAAGTATGGGGTGTTTTGATGTACATATTTGTACCTCTTTTTATTGTATCTTTTGACTTCATATTTCCTTCGATTTCCAAAAAAAAGGGTCAAAAGAATATAAACTTGTGTAAGAATGGGCTAAAGTACAAGAAATAGAGTCTGCACAAGTTTTGAGCTAACCAGGCAGGAATTCGAGTGAAATCGGAGTCAAAACGAAGAAGCCAAGTGAAGCTGAGCAGAGGTCGATATCGACCATCAACATCGATATCGACCATAGTTGTCGACACACCTTCTGAGTGTCGAGATAGACCACACAGACCAACCAAGAAGGCACTCGATATCGATCACCTGACATCGATATCGACCATAACATAGACATCGAGTGGAGATGGACAAGTCGAGCAGAAATACAGACATCGATATCGACCTTACTGGTCGATATCGACCATATGTCGACAGAAGATAGATACGATTTCGAGACTCGGATTGGGAATTCTATCTTCAAAGCCTCGAATTATCTTGTACTTTTAGATAGATAGCAACTGAGATTTATCTTTGCCTTTAAGTTTTATCAAATTGTTTAGAGTTTTATCAAAATAAAAGACCTATCCTAATTGTTTGGATAGAGTTCATAGTTTAGATAGAAGTTACAATCCTTGGATAGCAAGGATTAGTAGCCTATAAATAAAGCCCTAGGGGCTGGATTTTTAGAATCATCCAAGCAAGAAAGACAATAGCAATAGGCAAAGAAAGTTAGAGTTTTAGTTTTGAGCTTTAAGGTTTCAGCGCTTACGATAGTTGGCGTTGAGATTGTAAAGATTCGAAGTTTTCCATTTATGCAAGTTTATTCAATTCAAAGCATGTCTACATTCAACCTGAGCGAGTAGTCGCCCTTTCTTCTAGGGTCGGGGTGAGCCCGTCGATAGCCATGGTGGTAAGGTTTGTATGTCGCTAAAGAAGGTATCTTTTATCTCGCTCTACCTTGTGCTTCATCTATAAATGCGAATTTAAGGAACTCAAGTTGTAAAACTTGGATAGTAATTAGGGTTTTTATTCGAAAGATTATAAACTCAATTATGACAAAGGTAGACGCAAATTAGGTTAAGTAATTGCAAGATCTCTTTTCCTATTTGCCGGCTTAGGTGAAAGCCTTTTCCTTTATGATAAAAGCATGCATCTTTAGTGGTTTCTTACTTATTCTATCATGGTTGTCGTCGCGGTAATCCTTGGCTTTGGAAGATCTTCTTTTCTTAAGTTTACATCCATATTTGCCTGCTGTTCGTTGAGTCATCGGAAAACCCAACACCTTTGTTTATTTCTGTTCATTGCTCCTTTACCATTCTTAAATCTTCGGTCTTTCTTTGCCGACAAAAGAACTAACACCTTGCAGGAGAACATCGATACCGAGGTCAACATCGACATCGACCACGGTGCCAGATCGACAGTCTTTTGAGTCGATCTCGAGTCTCTTGAGTTACTGCTGCTGAGGTCGAAATCTACCCCAACGTCGAAATCGACCCTTCTGTATCGACTGGCAGACTTCTATGCCAGTCGATTTCGCTGACTAACATCGATATCGACCTTTTCAGTCGATATCGACTGCCCTTTTTGTCTCTGCAGGTCTTCTGTTGCAGAAAGCATTGAGAGCAAAGGTCGACATCGAGGTCTGTGCTCGAGATCGAGGCTTCTGGTCGAACATTCAGGACGTGTCTTCAACGCTACTAGGATCCCGCTGACTCGCTTCCTCGTGGATCGAACCTGATTCCCTACTACTATAGCGGGGAGTCTTGAATTTATTTGAAGAAGCTAAGAGTTGTATTGCTTTATATTTTATTATATATTTTGATTCAATTCTACCCACGTCAGCTTCCGGGGTTGCTTTAGAGAATATCATGATGTCATCGCATAGGAGAAGAAGGGGATTGAAGGACCATTCCTTGAGGTTTTTACACCGATAGTGTTTCTAGATTGTTCACTTTGTCGTTGTAGTTTTGAGTTGAGATTTCTGCGCCTAAAATAAATAGGTAGAGGGAGATAGGATCTCCTTGCCTTAGGCCCCGTTGAGGTCGAAAAGTGTCAGTTGGTTCATCATTTACAAGAATGGAGAAAGTGACAGTTTGAATTAGACCTGTCAATCGGGTCATTCGGATCGGGTTCGGGTTCGGGTCATTCGGGTCCCGGGTAAATCGGGTTTCGGGTAATTCGGGTTACCGGTCATTCCGGGTCGAGCCAAACCGGGGTTGTCCCGGGTTCGGGTCGACCCACCGGGTCAAAAAAACTCGAACTTTTTGAAGAATTTTTAAAAATATTAAAATAATATCAAAATTAAATTGTAATATAAATATGTCAAATTAAATTAAATAATAATATTATAATTAAATTTATAAATATTATTATATTAATATTATTATATTAATATTTTAAGCATAAAAAATCATATTTATACAAATAAGTGTTCTAAACATACTATAATTGTAAAATATATAAATTATTTAATTTATGAGTGACTTTAACGAATACAATTGCATAACGAATCTATGTGGGTTCAATTTAGTGTATGTGTGGCGTCTACATGGTGCTGACTCACCGGGTCGATTTCGACCCAACGGGTCACCGGGTCTTGACCCTAAACATTCCGGGTAATTCGGGTTCGGGTCGATTTCGGGTCCCAAGTCTAAAACACCGGGGCCAAACCCGTAAAATTACTGGGCGTACAGGTCGGGTTTTTCGGGTCGGGTCATGCTTTGACAGGTCTAGTTTGAATGCATTCTTTGATCCGGTCACAAAATTTCTAGCAGAACCCAAATTTAGTCATGACTGCCAGCAAGAACTCCCAGTTTAGCCGGTCATAAGCCTTTTCCATATCAAGTTTAATCGCCATCCACTTCTCGCGTCCCTTTTTGGAGCGGAAGGAGTGGAAATTTTGGTGTGCAATGAGTACGTTGTTTTGGATTGCTCTATCTGAGATGAAAGCTCCTTGCGAAGGATGAATTAATTTTCCCAACACCGTTTTCAGTCTATCTGCGAGAATTTTCGCTATTGCCTTATAGAGAGTAGAGCATAGACTAATAGGTGTGTAGATGTTGGTTGTTCTTGGGTTTTCGCATTCAGGAATAAGAGATATAAAGGTTTGATTTATTTGTTTCACCATCTTCCCAGAATGAAAAAATTCTTTTATTTCTTTTATGATTGATGGTCCAACAATACTAGTATTGTTGATAGAATTATGCGGTCATACCGTCTTGGCAGGGGATTTGTCTCTGGATCATTTCATGCCCATTCTTTATTCTTATTTTATTTGGTAAGGTCCAGTCTTGATTCTTATAAATAACGATTTAATGATTTAAAGCACCCTCTCCGTTTCTTGATCTTCATCCCGGGCGGCGAGCCTGCTCTCCGCAAGATGACTCACATGGCCCCGCTAATCCTCCCGTGCTGCGCGAAGGACGTCGCCGCCGGCGACCAGCCCAACCCAGAACAGAGCCTCCACCCCCTCGGCAAGCTCCTCCGCTGCCGGCGGTTCGCTCAGGCCGCTCTTGGCATGTCCATTGGCCTCGTCATCAGCACCGCGTGGTTCCGCTACGACTCCCGGGTCATCTCCTCCAAACTCCTCAGCGTAATCATCGCAGCTGTACTCACCACGGCGGCCGCGGTGGTGTGGAACGTCCTGATTCTTTCGAGGGTGTTCCCAGCCCTCGCCACCGGCGCCGAGAGGGCCGGGCTGGCGGCCCTTTTGTTCCCGTTCTTTGCGGTGGTTGACGCGTTCTTGAATAACGGCGATGGCAAATGGGTCCCGTGGGCTTGCCTCGTTGGGATGGTGTTGGTCGTGACTAGCGTCAGGGTGGCTCCGATGCCGGTGATCACCTTCAAGGCGTTCAACTGGGTTCGGTGATCCATCCTTTATACTTTTTGAATTTGTGGCGTGTGTTTTGGATTGAAATTTAAAAAGTTGTGATATATCTTAGATTCGTAAAGAAATTAAACTGGAGTTTGTTACGGAGTATTTTGGGATTCAATGTAATTTAATTTGGAACGGTTGAGTAAATTTTGTATATACATAATTAACCAAGGAGGGTAATAATTAGTATATGTTTTTGATTTTGGGCGGTCAACGAACGGTTAATTAATTGTGTTTATTTTTGTTGAGTTAGTTTTTTTTTTTTTTGGTGGAGTATTGTGAACATATTTGGAGTTGTTTTGGGGTCAAATTGCACTTACCATTCTTAACAAACCACCTACCAACTACATGTCCGTATGCACCTTTTGACTTTTCAAGTTATAAAACCATTCTTTGAGTACGTTGATTATATAATTCATCTATATCGCCACTGCGGGTGGAGTCATTAGCGATGAGAATGGCAGTTGGGCTGCGGGTTTTGCTTACAATCAGTGACGAATGTAAGGGGTCGGGGTGGTCGGAGCCCGCTATCCATATATTATTATGTAATATATATAATTGAAGTAAACTAAGAATATAGTGGCGACATGGCTCAGTGGATAAAGATACAACTGGGGAGGAGGGTAAGGTAGATTCGAATCCCATTCTTTGCATTTTTTCCTGTTTTTTTTAATGGTTTTTAATAACATCAACACACCTTTCTCTTTCTCTTTTTTACATGCTTTTTTTCCTGTTTGTTTAATTGATCATTTATTATTAAATCTTCATACTTGCTAAAATTCTGTTATTTAGGCCGTGTTTGGCGGTAGATGGAGATTATGGAGATTAACGAGATGTTGGTAGATTTTAGGAGATGGAGATTAATTTGGTAGATTAATTCGGATGTTGGGGATGGAGATTATTTATGAGTAAAATCTCCGAATGGTGTTTGGTAGGTAGGGGATTGTGGTGTATTTTAAGAGACGGGAAAGACTATAATGCCCCTGGCATTATTACCCCATCCACTCACGCGTTTCAGCTCAGTTGTAACAATTGTGGCGGTTGAATGAAGGAGAGGCCTCCCTCGGCGACGTCGAGCAGCAGCAACGTAGGTGGATTCATCCCCCGATCCGTGCCCATACAGGCGGACTGAAGTCGCACCCCTCCTAAACTGGCCACCTGGTGTTCGCTTGGTTGTCTCTTCCCACTCACCAGTCGCCGAGAGCAGCGAGCTGCCGGCCTCTCCGTCGTTCACCAGGTAAGCACCCTTCTCCGGCGATTCATGCATCTTTAAAACCGGCCGGCTGTGACTAATTTCGTGATAGGTTAGAAGGGGACATCTAATTGGGGGTTGAATTGGCTATGGGTGGGTGGGATTGAATGGGTCGCCGAATGTGTAATTCGAACCCTAGGTTGCGACGGGGCTAATGTCACCGTCGGCGTAGAGCCGAAATTGGCTCGTCCCAGCTGACCTATGGTGTAGTCGGAATAAGATTGAACACAATTGATGGCCAATTTGGGACAAAGTTAACTGTCGGGTTTGGGGTTTGAATTGGACTGACAGTGAGATGCCCTAGGCTGTACCTGGTTGTCCATAACGTAGGAAGGGGTGATGGTTGCCACAAAAGAACTGGTTGTTAGTCTTCATGATATTTGCATCACTGGAAGTCACAAAATGATATGTAGACATTACTGTAATTTAAAGAGTTGAATTTTCAACAGTGATGAAAGCTAAGACAAAGCACATGAGTGAGGTAAAGCAGCACAAGTAGATCATAGCACTCGCATCAACCCCTACTATATATTACTTTGAACTGTATCAACTTTATGTCTTCATTGTTCATGACAGAAATCAATGTGAGTCACCAAGTGCATATGGCTTTCTGTTGTTGTTTCTCATGAGCCTTATATTTCATTTCCCCTAAGCTGAACTTGTGTCATATATGTTATTACGTCTATTGCAATGTAGCCTTCAGTTGAAAGGAATACCATAAATTACCACATCGTCCAAGCACTTGTTGAAACGGATAGTAACATTTATAATCAATGAACTGCTTATCTGTTGAATAACTGTGTACAATAGATGTGAAATTGTTTCTTTTCTACAACGGAAAGAAGTTGGAACTTACGTATGCGCATCATAGATGAATTCTGGTTGTCATTGTTGCTGACATGGTTGATGTGTTTTATGGCACATAAGTGTTAGATTGTCGTGATGATTTGTGGATGTTCTTGAATGCCATATGTTGAATATTGTTATGTGTGATATGTCGTCGCCCTCGGGATACGTCAGATAGCAGAGACTTCCATCCATGGCCTCTAGTGGCAAACCCCCAGTTCCTGAAAAGGGAAAGAAAAGCCAGCCTGCGAAGGAACTCAAGTTTTTATGGACTCCGACTATGCTGAAACAGTTTCTGGACCTCCTTGTTGGTTATCAGCGAAAGTTCGATCGCGATCAAGGGTTCAGCTGGGTTGTTTTGACAACCCAGTTCGAGGAACTCACAGGGTAGAAGTGTGGCGTCAACACACTTAAGAACAAGCACGCGACAATAAAGGAGAAGTGGAAGGCGTGGAAAGAGTTGAAGCATGAAGAGATCGGTCTAGGATGGGACTACGAACGAGGTTGCATCGACGCTAGCGACGAGTGGTGGGAGCGAAAATGCCAGGTAAGAAGTAAACCATTGTATGAAAGATCCTTTCGGACTCGTGTATGTGAATAGTCTTACTGTATGTGGAACATGAGTTTGTAGGAGAAGGATGACTTCCGGAAGTTGAGGAACAAGTGCATTCCGCCGGACCTAGAAGAGGCTTGGGACCAGATTTACAGGGGCACCGTTGCGACCGGTCAGCACTGCGTCTCCCCGTCCATGGACCCCGTGCAAAGCCCCGTGCCTTGTCCGCGACGCCCGATGATGGAAGCTATGGACATCGACCCCAACCCACTACTGTAGATGTTGACCTCGGGGATGATGCTGATAACATTGACGAGTTCGACCTCCGTCGCTTTCCGGACCTCGTCAAAGGTGCTAGCCAGTCGAATCCGGTCCCTCAGGTGCAACCAGCTCCCACTGTCACCCCGGGATGTAGCACCTTCCCCACAAGGTCGGGGAAGCGTCCGGGTAGCTCGTCCGCTGCTCAGTCTGGTAGGAAACGCAGCGCAAGAAGGTCGTCTGGGTCGGTTATGTTCTATAGGCAAATGGAGCTTGTCGAGAAACTAGTGCACAGATCCTCAACTACGTACGCGCCGACGACGAGGCTTCTCGTACAGAAGCTAACCGGGAGGTTGAGGTTATGAAGGTCCTCGACCATCTTGTGGTCGAAGGCTTGATCGAGGATGAGAGTCCATTGTTGATGTTCGCAATTGAGTTACTAATCGCACCCGAGCATGCGAGGATGTTTCTTGCGATGACGAGGAGCGACGCGGTTCGGATCGCTTGGTTGAAGTACCAGTTCAGCAAGAGGGTGGGGGGGTGTAGCGGCCCTTGTGGATTGCGTGTTCCATAGCAGTCGGGATTTCATTTAATGTGCTTTATGTTGCGTTTTTTAGACTTGTCAAGATGATGCATTAGACACCAAATTGCAAGTTGGTGATTAGGTTGGACTTGGGCGAACTTTCATGTTTGTTTGCAGTTGAGTTGTAAAGCATTGCGTGCTTACTGTGGTACAGATTATGACTCTATCTATTCTACTGCTTGTGCATTTGTTATGTAATGCTTTCATGTTTGTTTACATATTATGAAACTGTTGCACTTCAACGATTCCCATTCTACGTGGCTCAGCAGTGTATGTTATGCTATGCAGTGTTGTATGATGGATTCCCTTTCGGATAGCGTGCGGAGGAAGCGGAGGCGAAAGAGAGCAGTGCTCGCACAATGGTTTCTCCTTCTACAAGTATTACGCAAATCATCGCACTACTTCAAGTACATCCACAAGGTGCCCTGCTACACGTCGGAGTACACGGGCGAGAGGTGGATTCAGGACATACTCGCCCATGAGACAGACCTTCATTGTGTCCAAGTCTTCCGAATGCCGAAACACGTTTTCGCTTCTCTTTGCTCGACTCTTGAACAGCGATACGAATTGCAAGGATCGAACAATATGACCGTGATGGAGAAGGTGGGGATATTCGTGAACACCATGGCCTGGGGGTCGTCATTGCGGGACTCATGCGAGCGTTTCCAATGATCAACTTCGACAATCAGCGATGCCATAACGGACGTGCTTGAAGCACTAGTGGGCCGGCACAACGGGTGGAACGGACTAGCTCGAGACGTCATCAAGCCTGTCGATCCTAACTTCGCCGAGGTCCCGAGGCAGATATCCGAGGACAGTCGATACAGTAGATACTTTCAGGTTCCTTCGAGAGTCGATACTGTTCTGTTCAACTCGGTCGGAAGTGTTTACATCGGTTACCCTTCGTGCAGGGGTGCATTGGAGCTCTCGATGGGACACACATCGAAGCGTGCATTCCACGGGAAGAGCAACTTCCTTAACGGGGACGGAAGGGCATAACAACGTTCAATGTCCTCGCGGTCTGTGACTTCGACTTGAACTTCACGTTCATTTCTGCGGGTTGGGAGGGAAGCGCCCACGACGCCCGTGTGCTGGACCACGCCATCACAACCCCGGGCATGAATTTCCCTCACCCGCCTCCAGGACGATATTACTTATGCGACAAAGGTTATCCGGAGAGACCGGGATACATGATCCCGTACACAAAGACGAAATACCACAGGGCTTCATTTGTAGAAGAACCGGCAGACAACGAGAAGGAAGCGTTCAACCAAAGACACTCGTCCTTGTGGGGGGTTGTTGAACGGACATTCGGTATCTTCAAGGGCATGTGGAAGATCACGAAACCAATGCACAAGTACCCGGTCGACAAACAGGTGGACATCATCATCGCTTGTGTTGCATTGCATAACTTCATTCGACGAGCTAGGGGGGCCGGCGAGGCAGTCGACGACACAATGGATGCCAGATTTGTCGAGCCCGGGGGAGACGGTGTCCCGGAAGGAGGTTTCGATGCCGACGTTTCCAGTGATGATGAGCTCCTCCAGTCATCAAGCGACGAGGAAGATCATGAGCGACAGAGGATGCAAGGGCTTCGGGACCAGATTGCGAGACAAATTTGGGCCGACAGGCGCCGCACGAGGTAGTGGGGGTTGCACACTGCCCAATGGTTGTGGTCATGCCTATGTCGCGACCCTTTACTACGTACGCGCAAGACGATAAATGGCTGGACATTCTTCTATTCTGTATGCATCAAACCTTTTGTATTTACGAAGAAAGACACCATGCGTTGTTGTTGACTCTTGAAGGTGTTCAACGTAGGGTCATCGTACCAACTTCTGTTGCACACGAAGCGTGAAACATGAAACCACAAGGATGAAATACATAGCATACGGATAAGTTATTTTACAAAGGACGCGTCAAACATGGCAACAGTTCGGAAGGGCACTAACATGAGTGAGGCATGTCGCTGCAGCGACATTCCCTCGACTTCACAAAATCAGACATCCCCCAGCCTACAATCACCCAAAATACAACCTGGTAGGGGGGTCGGGATGGCATAGACACTGCCTACGAATATCCAAAGTGCTTACGTTAGCTACTTACATACGCGAGGTCTACGTAATCGCCGTCTAATTACACACAAAAGCCATTGGAGCCGGTCCAGTCTTCCTAACGGTTCACCATGGTAGCTACTGCAACTGCTGTCATTACTAGAACCATCCACTTCGTAGCGTCCTCCCGGGCCCTAGAAGCGACAAGGTCATCCCAGAGGGAGTAGGCATGGGATGAGAGGCTCCCCAGACGTTCTGCCATCTCGTCATTCAGCGCGTTCACACGCTGTATCTCCTCCCCCTTACGTTGTGCGTCAGCCTCCGCTACAAACAGGTGTGCTGTGAGCTCCATTGCGATCTCCTCCAGTTGTTGGATCCGGGGATCCTCGGGAGGAGGAGGAAGGACAGGAGGGATCTCCTGAAGGGGTGGACGATTCTCTTCGTCGGATCCCCGTCGAGCGTAACTGGCCTCGGGCTCATCTTGCATCTCCTGTCATGGTCGTCGCAGTCAGTTTAGTGTGTACTAAAGAACAAATACACATTGACGAGTTCAACTCTACGTATTTATGCGTAGAGGTAAGGGTCATACCTGCTCCCACCAAGGCGGAATCCTCTCCTCGCCCCCGATCCAGGGGTACTTCTCCGGGCATCCACTGGGCCAGCTACCAGACAAAGACATGGTCGTACCTGCAGCAGTAGTGCATACCATATGAACTCAGCAATGGTGAAATCAAAATATATTCACAAAGCAGTGCACATAACTACTGAAATGTGAGTTGTTTTGTAGCATATATCTGGGTACATCTCACACTGTCTACATATCTGGGTACATCTGACTTCCTTATTGTTATGCATCATACAAAAGAATTCTAAGAACACGAGTCTGTCATTCTTTTTTGTGAAAAAGAAAGAACAAAAAATCAACCGTCAATTTAACACAAATTCATCGATACAATTATCTACACCTTACTGTATATATCATTTCGGATAACATGAACAGTCATTAGAAGAGGGCAATCCTACACGTACATAGATGAAGAACAAAACTCATTTATCAGATGTAGTGGTGATATAATACATAGTGTATACAGAAATAACCGATAGTGAAAGTAGGTATTCTACAATTTGAAGGGAAGTGTGTTTAGTGCTTAACAACAACATTAGCATTATGATTCAATGTTTCACATTGTCGCCAGACTTTAAACTTTGTATTTGGCATAAAAACAACTAGTCGCTTAGACAGCAAAAAAACTAAGCATAGAAGTCCTTTCCCTTTTTCATTGCTTATCCAGTGCCATAAACTCACACAAACAAAGACATGTCTTATTGCTTTTGAAATGATATAACTCCAAGCATGGTCCCCTAACACTTCTCTAGCACTTGCAGTGAAAGTTCACAAATAAGAAGATGATCCCAAGAGAAATACACCACAACTGGTTAGCAAATTTTTGCTTTTTAGTTCTATCTTTCTTTCCCCGTACTTTCTTAGAATCCCTCACACATCCATCAACTTCTTGATATGTGGATTCAACATATCAACATATTCTCTACACCTTAACTACCCCAACCTCATCACCTTTTGCTGAAATAAAAGCCCACACATCTGCTAAGATAACGACAGAAATGCATGCATTGATTCAGCTTAACTAAACATAAACAAGCATTAACAGATTTCCAATCACATAAATCCTCTCAACAATTGCCGGATGTGGGATTTCACAGAAATCGACTCACAGAAATTTCACAGAAATCATCTCAAATCCTCACACAAATCCTCTCCCATAATGTATACAATGTTATCATGTCACAGAAATGGTAAAAAAATGGCAGCAAATCGACGTCCCACACATCTGCTAGGCGAAGACATTGGGGGATTCCATGGGAGGCCGGCAGTTATGGGTAGGCGCACCATTGGGGCTTCACTGCCCAACAATGGCGGATCCCCCTTTGACGGACTTCGCCCATTCACTGGGTCCTAGAGCAGGAAGTCCCAACAATGCCGGATCTACTCCATGATCGAACCCCTTTGCTAGGGTTTCCAGAAACCCAAAGAAACGGACTGAAGAACGATCCCTCAACTCCGGGGACTCGATTTCAGCCGGCGCCATGAGATCCCCATACCCCCCGAGTACATTAGAAGAGATAAACTAACCTCGGTGTCGGCGCTTGTGATTTCGCTCCGTCGGCGCTCCGTCTTCAGCTCCTCTCTCCAGTTGCAGGAAACGGCGTGGGTGCTCGAGGGTAGAAATGGGGATGCTATAAAACACAACCCACACAATCTCCCCACAATCCTCAGAATCTCCATCGGTGGGGATTCCGAAACAATCTGGAAGAATACCCACAATCTCCATCCCTAGATCTTCTACCATCTCACAACCGAACACCCTCAAGCGAGATTGTATTTTGCTTCAATCTCCTACAATCTCCCATAATGCCCATAAATACCGCGCCGAACACGGCCTTACTTGGGTTGTGTATTCTTATGAAATTTTGTATTCTTATGGGTTGTGTGCTTGAGTAAAGTCTTTTTTCTTGAAAAAAAAATTAGCTTCCCCTAAACAAAATTCTGGATCCGCCACTGCTCACAATATTGGGATGGGAGCTTTGGGTATCATCGATGACCTCTGATTAGCTTAGGAGATGGTTTACCACATGGTATTGGTGAAGTTTGATTCATTGATTGCAGCACTTAAGCTTGTCAATAAGAAGATAACAGAGTGCAACAATGTCTAGGAAGAAATTGAAAAATCTAATTTCGACATGTTTTTACGAAAATTAATTTCGTTACCAACGCCCTTGTCTCTTTTGTGTTTTCTTTTCCTCTTGATTTTCATACACTTTTGAGTCAACTAGAGGTTGTTCATCGATTATGAACGATGACTTTAGGAGAAGGGTTGCTTTTCATGTTGTTCTGGTGTGGCCTATTTTGTTTTTGTTTTTGACCGAGCGCTTACCTCTCGTCTTCTCTACCATATATATAGGGAGAGGTTAAAGTGTAAAATGACCTTAAGGTGTAAAATTGCTTATGGTGTAAAATTTTGTCTTTTAGTGAAATTAAGGCTAATTTAACAACAAAAAAAGGCCCAATTTGCCAATTTCGCCCATTACTCTCTCGGCTCTCGCTTCTGTCGCTTCTCTCGTGACGCCGCCTTGGATGATGAACCTCCGACGTCGACCGGCCATGGCTGCCCCTCTATTCATCTCCCACTCTCCTCCCCTCCATCTATGCTGGTTCGTATTCGCCTCATGCATCCTCTTCAGATCTGGCGACGACGCTGACCTCAGAGCTCTTGCCACCCTCCCAATCTCTCGTTTTCCCTCTCTTGGCTGAGGTGTGCCTCGTGATGCTTCCTACGCCACTGTTGGCTCGATTGAGGATGACGCTGAGCTTGAGTGGACCTCCTAATGCTGAGATGCAACCGACGATGAGCCGCCGCCATATTCATTATATACATCCAATTGGATTTTGAATTTAGAGATTTTGAAGCAATCTGCTTCCATCAAAGCCTTCCACTGAAGCAATCTACTTCCATCGAGCCGCCGCCCAGATTCATCATATACCCCCAATTGGATTTTGAATTTAGGGAGTTACCACAATGGTGGATCTTGGTCAGGTATGTTTTCTTTCCTTGCCCTTTCTTTCAATTTAAGATCTTAGCTGTATAGAAGAATCATGAATAGGTACTGGAATGAATTTTCAAAAATATCTCAAAACTTACTGTCATGGTTCAGTCTATGCATTGCAAAGTCTTCTAGTTAAATGTAGCTATCGGTTGATCAAAACTGGTACCGCCATTTTGCCATATCAGGAAAGAACGGTCGGGAATCAGGATGAGGCATCAAAGCAAGATGTATCTCATCAAATGCACAAACCGCATCTATTCCAGAAATCACACATTCAGATTTTATGGGTGAAATTCTGTTAGCATCCCATCATTGTCACAATGTCAAATCCATATTTTTTAGTACATGAAAATAAAACACATGTGTCGTAGGGGAAATATGCTCTTCCCTCTATATTCACAGCCCTCACGTATAGAGCATTAGAAGTAGCTTGGTTCATTTTGAAAGAACCTTGGTTGTGATGGAACACCCCTTGATTTCCTTGATTTCATATTAATTTTGAGACATTTAGCATATTAGCTCAATTGGTAAAGCAATGTGGGTTCGAATCTCACATAGGTTACATAATAGACAAGAATACAACAATCCCAAATTATTAATCATGCACATTATAATCTTAGTTATGCACTTTTTTTTATAGTAGGCAAACATTAGAAGATTTTTACGGAAACCGTGAAACACCTCCTTAATCATCCTGCGGGATGATGGAATACAAGTCCCTATTAAAAGGGAGAGTCAAGCTATTACTAATAATACCATGTGTAGCTATGTAGTCGGCTACTCTATTGGCTTCTCTGTAGCAATGTTTAAATTCAATATAGTCGAAACTGGTAGCCACTGATTGGATCTTCTCCACCTGATGCATGATTTCCCATTTGATGTTGTCTTCCTCCTTTATTGCTTTGATTAGACCTTGATTGTCACCTTCTATAATAACTTTTCGAAGACCTTTCATTGTCGCCTGCTGCAGACCTAGTCAGATTGCAGCAACTTCTGTATGTAACACAGTGCCTTTTCGAGTTTCCTGATAGAAGATATCTATCACATTACCCATGGAGTCTCTGATGACCCCCCCCCCCCACTTGGCAAATGCCAGTGGGTTTAACCGAGTCATCTACATTGATTTTATAGATAGCCCCCTCTGGTCTGATCCATCTGATTTTCCTACGCTGTATTTTTTGTTTATTTTGTGATGACTCATTCCCGACATTTTTCCAATTTTTGGAATTAGTAATTATTCGATGTATTAGATTTATTATATTTGGTGGTTTTTTGTTCTTGAATATGAGCTCATTCCTAGTCTCGCATATAGCTTACCAAATGAACCCTAAGTCTTCAATGTGGGTATTACTCAAATGGGATAATAGGAGGTCCGCAATGTCAACTTGGTTTCCCCTAGTATTTAGACATTGCTTGCCAATCGTTCTTTCATATTGTGTGATTACCTCTTTTGTATATTTACATCTTAGAAATAGGTGTGTTGTATCCTCATCATATGATTCACAAAGGCAACATTGAGATGGAACTCGATTTATATATTTATTTAGCCTTTTCTTTGTTGGTAGGCCATCAATCATTATATTCCACACTAAATTTATAATCCTAGGTGGTAGGTTCAATTTCCAAATCCATTTATGGTCGACATGGCTTTGTTGTCTGGTATTGTCTAAATATTTTGTAAATTTAGTTATGAATGATCCGCTGGGTTCCAACTTCCAAATTAGTTTATCTGGGGTGTCCCATTCCGGTATTTGGATTTCTAGAATTTTTTTGACTATGTTAGGCGGGAATATGCCGTTAAGAAGAGTAATATTCCACTGTTTTTGATCATTTAGTAGTTGATTTAGTCTCATGTTTGGGTCTAAGTTATTCAAGTAATCTTCCAATGGGTAACCATTTAACCATGGATCATTTCAGACATTTATCGATGTACCATTTCCAATGATCCATAGGAGACCTTGATTGAATTTCTTTCTAAGAGTTAGTAGTCTTCCAAATTGCCAAGATGTGTTTAGGTTCGTTCTTTGATTGATGCTCTCATTTTCCAAGTATTTCTCTTTTATTACTTTTACCCATATGTTGTTTTGATCCATATGAATTTTCCAAAGCAGCTTCATTTGCAAGCTTTCATTTAGGTCTTCAGATTTTCTGATTCCCAAACCTCCATGTTGCTTGGGTTTACAAATGTTGTCCCAACTAATTAGAGGTGTATATCGCTCTGATTGGAGTTCATTCCAGAAGAAGTTCTTGTTAATTTGGTCAATTTGTTGTAGGATTCCTTTTGGCAATAGGAAATTTTGCATAAGGTAGATTGTTTTAGAGCTCAGATTTGCTTAGATAAGGACCGTTCTTCCTGCTTGCGAGAGGGTTGAGGCCTTCCATTTAGTTAGTTACTTCTTGAGATTTTGTATAGCCTCATCAAACACACAGTTCTTGAATCTACCATTAATTAAAGGAATGCCTAAATATTTTTCTATGGTTTTTGAGATCGGGATTCTCATCTGTTGTGCTAGGGATCTTGCTAGAGTAGAACTAACATTTGTTGAAACTTGAATGGAGCTTTTAGTATAATTTATTGTTAATCCAAACAAATTTGAGAAGTTATTCATCATATTTTGTATTGTGTTGAGGCTTGTGTGGGCCGCTTTAGCAAAGATAATTGTGTCGTCACCAAAGGCAAGAAACGGTATAGGAGTGCCATTTTTCTTTAATTTGATGCCTACTAAAGCATCATCAAGTAAAGCTTCCTTGTGTAAGTCTCTTGCAAGATCTTCCATAACCATTACAAATATGTAAAGCGCTAGTGGGTCACCTTGTCTAATTCCCCTATTAGGTTTAAACTGATTGCTTGGAATGTTGTTAACTAGCACCGAGAGAGTGGTTGTTGTTAAACATTACATTACCCAATTGATCCAAATTGGGTGAAAACCAAACTTTATGAGTACAGCTTCAATATTAGACCAATTGATTTTTTCATAAGCCTTTTCCATGTGCAGTTTTAAAGCCATCCATCATTTCTTACCTTTTTGTTTATGGAAGCTGTGGAATATTTCATGTACAATTAATGTATTATCTTATTTTGACCTCCCTTCTACAAAAGCCCCATGAAAAGGGCTTATGAGCTTAGGGAGGATGGGTTTAAGTCTATTTTCTAGAATTTTAGTAATAACTTTATATATGGTATTGCAAAGACTAATCCGCCTATAGCGATTGATATTCATAGGATTTTCTATTTTCGGAACTAGAGCGATAAAAGTTTGGTTTATTTCAGAGAGGAGATTTCCGGAATGAAAGAAAGGTTTTATAGGCTTACAAAGTGAAGGCCCAATTATATGCCAATATTTACTATAGAATTCAGGGGGATAGCCATCAGGACCAGGAGTCTTATCTTCTGCCATGCAAACTATTACTTTTTTTATCTCATCCGTTGTTGGGAGCTTAGTTAGAGCCGAATTCTTCACATGGGTTACTTGTGGATAAATATTTCTAATATCATCTTGTGAGACTTTCCTTTGTTGAGAGCTCACAAAACGCTCAGCGATTTCATCTGTGATTTAATCTGATATATGTGTAGGGTCGGTTAATATCTCCCCTTCTTTTGATGTAAATGATAATTGTGATGCATAAAATCTGCATCATAGTTGTCGAAGAAGATCGATCTTGACTATCAACTCAACTCGAATCGTAGCCTGCCAAACAAGAACAAACGAGGTCGGGGCGGGGCTTGTCTCCCCCGTATGACCCTACGACGCTCAAGTCAGTCCACTTCAATATGAATCCATATCATCTTATTTATACTAGTCGAGTATTAAATAAAAGAAACTGTTACCGTATTTAAATAGGTCGAGGCTTTAATGCACGAAACCGTTACCATATTCGATAGGCGAAACGGTTTTCGCATTGATTTTGGTCAACGTCGTATTGAATGCCGTATTGAATGTTCGAATTTATTTATTATGATACCGCTTGATAAAAGACCGGAACGCGCGCCCTTTTGCTATGATGACGGGATTTTCCCTATTTCAATTGCCCCTCGGGTTTCTTCTTCATGTCTCAATGATGAAGGAAGCCGAAAAAGTATGTGGCGAAGTTTGTCGATTGAACGATGATTTTGCCGTAAACGTTAGTCACTTGATCCGTAGTTGGCTATTGGTCGTAAGTGGCAATCGCTGGCCGTAATTGGCTATTGGCCGTGAGTGGCTATCGTTGGCCGTAATTGGCTATTGGCCGTGAGTGGTTATCGTTGGCCATAATTGGCTATTGGCCGTAAGTTGCTATCGTTGGCCGTAATTGGCTATTGGCCGTGAGTGGCTATCGTTGGCCGTAATTGGCTATTTGCCGTAAGTGGCTATCGTTGGCCGTAATTGGCTATTGGCCATGAGTGGCTATCGTTGGCCGTAATTGGCTATTTTTTGGCCTTGATTGGCTAACTGTTGGCCTTGATTGGCTATTTTTTGGCCTTGATTGGCTAACTGTTGGCCTTGATTGGCTATTGGCCGTAATCGGCTATCGTTTATTTTCCTCTTATTTTCTTCTTTTCCAGCATCATTCTTGACATTCTTGAATCATTTCTATAGCTTTAATGTCGATCTTGACTTCCAAGCTGACAGTAGTTAGGAAACTTTTTGCCCCTTGCATGGCTAGCTCTTGGGTTATGAGCTTGATGTGAGCTTGATGCTTTGTTGTTGACCTTTAAGTGAATCCTTTGCTTCTATACTCTGGCAACCTTGATGGAGATTTCAAACACTTTCTTTTTAGAAATAAATTCTAAGGTTCTAGTCGAACCGTAGATGTAAGTATTAATTGTAGGCTACATGATATAAAAAGGGAGAAGAACTTATCCGATTACGAATCTAATGCAATCCTGCCGTCGTGGCCACCATGAACATGACCGCCGCACTTGGCCTCGACGGTCCTTATGCCTCGCACCACCTTGCTAGTTTGTGCCATATGAAAGCGCTATGCTTTAACAAAAGTTATTAAGTAAATATATAAACAATAAAGCCATATTTGTTAAGGAGAAAGACAAAGGTCTTTGAGCACTTCCTGATCTTGACTTGGGGCTTTAATGCTATGTGATGTTGCCCCTTGTCATCTTCTTTTTGAATCCATCGGAAATAGGAGGTTGCAGGGACAAAAATCTGCAACCTTGAAAGTCTGGACCGCTCATTGTAATTACTTGAAAAGATCAAGCCAGTTTCGCAATTTATGAGAGTTCCGGGCTGGATTTGTAATTATGCTAAATCTTCATCAAATCCAGTCGCTTCTTCTTCGTTAGGTCTAGTAGAAGGCTCGGTGGCGCAGGAATTCGAAGTGGTATCCCCGGCCACTGTACATCCCGCCTCCGACCTTGACGTCGGCGAGGGACCTCTTGGAACGACGTCACGCCACCCGTGAGCGGCAGAGTCGGGCGACCCCGGCCTCCCCAGCGATGTCGGTGTGTTAATCCGGGTTCAGATCCTCAAGCTTGCGAGTCGCCTATGCAGATCGGTGTGCTCCTCATGGTGCGGCGGAGCGTAAGCTAATCTCCCTTGGCCGATTGCTTGGTCAGCCGTCGATCTCCCGTCGATCTGGTGAGCGGGTAGCGGCTCGACGCCCATGTGCGCGCTTCCCCTTAGATAGGCGGATGTCAGGAAGCCTTGCCATGCCGCTTGGTGTTTGGGTTCGCAGGTCACCGATCCGAACTCCCTGATTTCGACTGGTGAAGATTGACCTGCGATGCCGCTTGGTGTTTGGCTCCACCGGCTCGCTCCATGGAGGTTCACCGGCCCCACCGTCGATCCATTGCGGGTGCTTGCGGCGGCCAGCACGATCCCTCGCAGTGCCCCTGGCCCTCGGCCACGGTAGGGTTCTTCGATTTAGTTCATTAGGGTTCCGATCTTAGTACTTTTTGATCGGTTCCCACAGACGGTGCCAAATGTGATGCATAAAATCTGCATCATAGTTATCGAAGAAAATCGATCTTGACTATCAACTCAACTCGAATCGTAGCCTGCCAAACAAGAACAAACGAGGTCGGGGCGGGGCTTGTCTCCCCCGTATGACCCTCCGACGCTCAAGTCAGTCCACTTCAATATGAATCCATATCATCTTATTTATACTAGTCGAGTATTAAATAAAAGAAATCGTTACCGTATTTAAATAGGTCGAGGCTTTAATGCACGAAACTGTTACCATATTCAATAGGCGAAACGGTTTCAGTATTGATGTTGGTCAACGTCGTATTGAATGCCGTATTGAATGTTCGAATTTATTGATTATGATACCGCTTGATAAAAGACCGGAACGCGCGCCCTTGTGCTATGATGATGGGATTTTCCCTATTTCAATAATGTATTTCTCTTGAAATTTCTAATTTTGGCAGTAGTTTGGAAGTACTTGGTGTTTCTGTCCGCTAGTTGAATGTGCTTAACTCTAGCTCGTTGCTTCCAAAACTTATAATTATACTCTAACAGTTTATTTTTCTTCTCCTCCAATCTTGTTAATTTAGTCTTTTCATTAGCAGAGGTGTTTCCCCAAGGCAGTTGAATCTGAAGATTTAATATATCTTATTCCAGTTTAGTTAGTTGTTTTTTAATGTTGTTAGCTTGGTTCTTGCACCATTCTTTTGTATTTTTCTTGAACAATTTTTGTTTTTTGACAAGTTTGTAGCTAAAGGAACCTGATATCTTATTTTGCCAAACTTTTCTAACAATGTTTTCATAGTCTAATTTTGTGGTGCAAGCCATTTCAAATCTAAATGGAGTTCCTTTTTTGCCTTCAGAGGTGCCTATTTGCATCGTTATAGGACAATGATCTGAGGTAGAAAATGAGTGATGTTGAATCTGGGATTTTTAAACTTGGTGACAATGTCTCAATGTGCTAAAACACGATCCAATCTTTCGTATGTGTTATTGAGTCCCAACTTATTTTTCCTCCAAGTGAAAGGAGAACATGTATAAGGAATCGTATGAAGATTAAGTTCTTCTTTAACATATTTAAGTCTTCTAAATCTTGCAGTAGTTGGGATGTTCCCGCCAACCTTTTATGTATCATTTTCAATGTCGTTTAAATCACCTATGATAATTACAGGGGTTAAATGTTTATTAACAATAGTAAAAATTTCCTCCCAAAAGGTATTTTTCTCATGTTCTACAGAAGGAGCATACACAAATAAGATGGCAAATTCGAAATCATTTAAAGCTACTTTGATCATGCAATATCTATAGTTTTGTTCCAACATGGTGCTATCAACTAGTATTTTGTGTCGTCTGTACAAAATTCATAGACCTCCTTTGTAACCATTAGCTTTGATAACATATGCTTTATGAAATCCTGTGCTTCTAAGTTGTAACTCCGTAGGGGCTTCCATGGTTTTCGTTTCAGCAAGTGTAAGAATATCAAGGTTATTTGCATGTCTTAGTTGGTTTATCTCTTGCACCAAAAGAGGACGCCTAGTTCCTCTCACATTCCAATAGCCGAGATTAATCATTAAAATTATTTTTGGGAAGCCTGTTTGGCCGATGTGTTTTAGAGTTAACTTTGGTTTTACGTCTCTGTCTAGTAGAAGCTTCATAGCCTACACTTTTTTGTTTCACATAATACAAGTAACATTGCTTGCTATATCGTTTATAAACCAAGATGTGAGTAGTTTTATCTGTAAGGAGCTCCAAATGTGATTCTTGTTGATAGTTCCAGTAGGTTTGTAGTGGTTTCATCAGCGTCAACTGAGGAGGTTTCGGTAAATAGTTCCATTGTCTATGCATGCTTGTGATTTTAAGAAAATTGTTGTCGAAACAAGGTTTGATCAAAGGTTTGGTTTGAACTTGTTTTTGGAGATGGTTGTTGTGGCTTGCCACCATACCACCCAAGGGGATTTGCTGGGGCTCTGCCAAAGTTTTGTTTTGCTCAGACATAAGAGAAAATTACCTCTATTCCATGACTTCTTCTCAATATTTCCAATCACACTAGTACTTATGGTTAATATATTCACGACATCCTTATTTCTGCTAGACTTGTTCCCCTGTTTAAATAGATCAAGAGAGGCAATGCAACAAAAAGAGTGGTGATAGATATAAATATAAACATAGCTAAGATAATTAAAAATTAAGAGATTGCCTCCAACAAATTTTGAGAATAGAGGAGGGCAATCTAAGTTACCATAGTTGCAGCTTAAAAGGCTACATAAGCTAAGCCAACAGTTAGAGTAGGAGACACAAGTACAAAGAGAGGGGTAGGGGTAACAAAGTTTGTTATCAGACTTGTTAGAATGATTATTCCAAAGGGTGCACTGATTCCAGATTGAAAGAATAGATAATCGCACAGAGGTGGTGCTTTTGTTCAAGGACCTGTTTCTTCTATTATTCAAATTGTTTGAACGAGACTGAACTCGGTCAGAACTAGATCTAATCAAGATGAATCTCGACAAAGCGAACACAAACATGAAAGAGCAGACTATCAAATACATGTGAAAGGTCTTGTAATGCTTGCATTCTATATTATTATAAGTCTAGATCATGGTAAAGAGGGAAGAGTAAACAAGATTCATTTCTAATACAACCAAATAATGACAATAGGATAATTTTATAGACATGCAGAGATGTTTTAAGGCAATCTGAAAGAGTAAGATAGGTTCATAGAGGTACTTATCTTGAACGAGGCAACAGGCCTTCTCGATCAAAACTGATCCCATGGTGTTCATCTTAACAACGGCTTGGTAAGGAGATGTTAGCTTTGGGTAGCTGCGCTGGTCATCCTTGTTGCATGCAAGGATTTGAGCCTGAGAAGAGAAGATATTGAATCCGAAAGTTCTTAAATAATAAAAAAAAATTGAGTTAAAAGGTTTGTGGTGAAGTTTTGGTTTTGAAGATTTGGGAATGAAACTGTAATTTTTTGAAATTTGTAAAAGGCTATGGGGAGCGTGATATCTTAAAATATATTTAGGTCGTATTTTCCAATCATAATTCCGACCACCCGCAGAGGGTAGCATCAGCCAAGGTGAACGGAGATGGTGGCCGGCCAGCCACCAGGAGGGAGCCACAAGCGCCAGAGGAGGAAGGATTAGACGGGGGAGTCGAGCGGCAACCAAAAGGAGCCACCATTACCAGAGAAGACTTCGGCAGTAGAGGCGAACACCCGCATAGTCCCGACAGAGGAACCGAGACAGGCGAGAGCAGGCGCGAAGAGGACTACGTTGCCGGAGAGTCGAGGATAGCCGCCGACAAGGGAAACCCGAGCCACAGTATCCCAACCACAGCAACCGAACAACCCTTGTAACTACCAAGAAGCTTCGAAGGAACAGCCAGCAGACCAACAACCCCTACCGAGAAACCCGAACAGACGGTCCAGGAGGATATCAAGAGCACGAACCCCTTCTTTCCATCTCATTTTCCATTTTTTGCATCTCTTTTTTGCTTCTTTTTTTATTTTGTTTGGGATGAAACTCTGATTCCCATCCTCTTTCTTAGGAATTGGGGGTTTGAATTTTTGATTTTGTCTAGTTTAGGGCTGGATTTGGATTTGATTTTTGGGAGTCTGCTGAGATTGGGTTTTGTGGCGGCTGCCTCTTTGGTTAGGGTTTTCCTGAGGTGGGTTCAAGAGAGAGTTTTTCATTTTTCCTCTCAAACAATCAAGTGTTCTTCATTGTTTTTTAGTGCCTAGGAAATTATTAGTTATTCACTTTTTAAACTTATTTATACACTAATTAATCTTAATTATGCACTTTAATTTAAAATTGTTATACTTAAAAAAACAGATAAATGATAGGCTCGTTTAAAACATTGCATACCATAAAGGCGGGGTGGCGCTGCCCCCCTAACCCCCACCAGGGGCGCATCGCCCCCTGGACCCCGACTCGCTGACCGGTCAGGGAGACCATCGTCGGGGGACGGGCTCCGCCCCCCAGACCATCCAATGCATCGCTAGTAAAAAATTATTCAAGACACTTTAATATGGATGGCAATGGGTCGGGTGGTGGGTGGATGGACCCCCATTTCACCCGACCCACCGTGGATGACCCATCACCCCACCCATCCACCACCCATATCCACTTCACCCATATCCACTTTCACCCATATCCATCGGGTGAGCGGGTGAAATGGGTGAAATATGGATGACATATGGGTGATTTTTGCTAAATACACATCATTAAATTCCAATAAAACATGTAGAGAAAACCGTGGCTAAAATAACATCATCTTGCACATTAAGTCTTAAATAAGTCATCCTAAGTTTAAATAACATTGTCTTAAACATATGATCATAAGTTGTAAACACAAACGAGAGTTTAAATAGCATTGTCTTAACAAAATTAGTCGTCTAGCAACATTAAGACAAGAGTGGTAGAGGACGAAAAGGGCAAGGGATTTGCAAAACGAAGTGCCGATTAGAAAGTTGTCGTTTAGGAAATTAGAAAGTTTATATGTTTTTTATATAAAATATATAAATAATACTTTTATAATGTAGATGGATGGTGGATCGGGTCGGGTGGTGGATGATGGGTCGGGTGGTGGATCGGGTGTGGGTGGAAAAAATCTCACCCCACCCGACCCACCACCCATATCCACTTCACCCATATCCACTTTTCACCCGCTTTTTTTCGGGTTTTCACCCACTTTTTCGGGTCGGGTGATTCGGGTTCGAGTCGGGTGCGGGTGAAATTGCCATCCCTACACTTTAACAATAATCTTAACTGGGCACTCCATATTACTCCCTCTGTTAATTAAAACTTGTCGTTTACTATTCATACACGTTTTTATATAATGATAAAAACTATATGAAATATTAACTTTTTAAAAAATTTATTTTTATAAATTCATACTTAATAGTAACAAGTATGAAATTATTAAAAAAATATATTTAAAAAGTCAATATTTTATATAGTTTTTAACACCTCAAAAAGCATGCGTGAATAGTAAAACGTCAAGTTTTAATCAATGAAGGGAGTATTATTTATACACATCGTCATTTTATGCTTGCACTTTATCATTTTATTTATGCACTTTATAATTTTAATTGTGCACTTCATAATCTTATTCATACACTTCATCATTTTATTCTTGTACTTTGTAATTTTATTCTTGTACTTTATCATTTTATTTATGCATTTTAATTTAAAATTGTTTTACGGAAAAAACTCGTTTGAAATCTATCAGTTAAATTACGCGAGAGGTGAACCCAAACTCTCAAAATTAAAAAATATTAAAACATCGATTTCAAAAGATCATATTATGTCTCATTCATGCACTTTATGATCTTATTTTTGCACTTTATAATTTTATATTTGCATTTTTCAAACTAAAATTGCACATTTAATTTCTAAAAATCTACATTCAAACTAAAATTTTATTTTTGCACTTTATAATCTTAATTGTGCACTTTATAATCTTATATTTCAATTATAAAAATTATAAATTTTTATAATTGAAATAGGTCCATTTACCTATTTACCCATAAGACATTATTATATTTGCACAACATAAAGTTATATTTGCACAACATAATGCTATATGCACAAAACCTTAAGTTATATTTGCACAACAAAAAGTGCTGACACAAAGAAAAAAAAAAGTTGGTGCGAAAAAAAACCCGAGAAGGGGGCACAGTGGGGGCACAGGGGCAGGGGCACACGCATGTGGCAATTAAGGGGGCACATGAGGATTTATAGTTTGCTAATTAAATTAGGCTCATTTACTTATCAATTAGGCTCATTTACTCATTATTCATAAAAATTAGGCTCATGTACTTATAATTAGACCCATTTATAGAATTCTACACTTTAAGAAATTTTACACCTTAAGGACATTTTACATGTGATCCCTTACCTATACATACATACATACATACATACATACATACATACATACATACATACATACATACATACATACATACATACATACATATATATATATATATATATATATATATATATATAGAATGTGGTTCAAATGTTAACAAGCCTTACGGTGTTAAATGTTAACAATTGTAGGTCGTTGATCGAATCCAAATGGAAGGCCATGATTATTCCTTGATTTATTGTTTTTTTAATTGATTCAGTGGGCCCCATTCGGATTTTGATTCCACCCGCATGGTTGGGCGTGTGGTACACATTCTCTTGAGGGAAAAGGTTGAATCCAAGATATGGAAGATATGGGGGACCACGTCTTTTTTTTTCGAAATTTAATCAATATCCTTATATAACAAACGGTTATACAATGTGATGGAGAAATTTGGGGACCACTTTGATTTTCTTTTTTTATTTTTATTTTTTCAGATTTTAACAAATTCCTTTTATAAAAAATATGATATCAATTAAATCAAGATTGATTTTTTTGTTAAGTGGGATCTTTGAATATCATAGCCTGTTTTATCAAATCGGCTGGTGAAGGAGATCGAATTAGAACCATGAAGTAGTTTGAAGAAGAAGCAAGTGAAGTTATAGAGTTGTAGTTAACATGGGGGGATCGATGGATTCAGGTATTTGGTTATGAAACGTTAGTAGTTGGGAAATTATTCAGTGTTCGAAAGGAAAGATTCTGTTGTAAATATGAGTTTATTTGGGCCGGATGGCTGAAAGCAATTGCAAAATATATTGTAGTTTATTGGGTTGGGGATTAATTGGAATCCCGCAATTTTATGATACTATTTTGTTTATATATGTGATGGCGCAGGTTCGGAAAGCGGAAAGGATTGGGATGTTGACAATAAAGGTGGTGCAGATGCGGACGCAGTTGATGTAATTTTTGATGGACTGTTGACGGATGATGTTAAGGTTGGATACGTGCAGTCACAATCACCCGAGAAAACCAAATACTGGACTCCAACTTGTCAGGCAACGTTGAAGCCATTTGTTGGTAAGACGTTTCAAACAGTAGAAGAAGGGATGGAGTTCTACAGGAGGTATGGGGAGGTTGTTGGTTTCGATGTACGTACTGGTGGCGCACGTAGACATGCATCGGACGGAACTATTATGCATCGATACATGTTGTGTAATAGGCATGGGTTTGCGACAAAGAGCGCAAACAAAGGAAAGCGAAAGCGGGTGACGAACCGTGTTGGGTGCAAGGCTCTAATGTTTCTGAAGTTCAAAGGATTACAAGGGTATGAGATAGCTCGAATGGAGGAGCGACATACACACCCCCTTATGCAAGATGAAGCAAATAAATTTATGAAGGTGCACAGAAAGATGGACTTTGGTCATAAGAGGTTTATGATCAACTGTGCCCGGGCACATTTGGGTCCATCTATGACACATCGTCTGATGAAAGAGTATCGACAAGGCTTTACACATGGTGGTCCACAGGTTCAGGATGTGAAAATTTTTAAAAGAGATGTGATGGCATATATTTCGGGTGTGGACGCACAGATGGTGATTGATAGGTTTATGCATAAGAGACAGGCATCCTCTGCTTTCTACTTTGATCATGTTTTGAACAAGAAGGACGAACTTGTACGTTTATTCTGGTGCGATCCTATCGCCCGTGCGAATTTTGCGGCTTTTGGTGATGTTGTGTCATTTGACTCAACATACCGGACAAACAAGCAAGTGTCCAAAACAGTTAACTGTAATATCTTGTATGATTTATTATTCTGTGATAGAGGTGTAAATATTCGGTATGGTTAAGTTGCAAGACATATTCCTCTGTTTACGAGAGCGTAGTTTTTGTTCTATGAGTTATTAGTATATGGAAAAAGGGGAAATATGCGGTATTATTTCAGTACGTATTCGTCCGTTGAAGATAAATTAGTTTATGTTGTATGAGTTATTATTCTGTGAATATGAGGGAAATATTCGGTAAAATTGCCATACAGAGATGTGGTGAGGTAGTAGATGGCAAATGAATATCATAATATCATGACTGTAATAACTTGTGTTTGTGTGGTGTTTATGTATAGGTATAGTGTTAAGGGGAGGTAAAGTCGAGTTCTCAAATTACAAATAATAAGTGTATATGTAAGCCGACTCCTAGCCTATGTAAATAATTACAAGACTTCCTCCCGTTGTAGTGGAAGGGTAGTCAGGATCGATCCACGAGGAGGCGTGTCAGCGGGATCCTAGTAGCTTTGGAAATCTCAAGTCTGCATCAACCAGAAGCCTCGATTTCGACCTTGGGCCTCGATGTCGTCCTCGGCTGTCGATGTTCTCTGCAACAGAAGACCTGCAGAGACAAAAACTGGAGTCGATATCGACTAGAAGGGGTCGATATCGATGTTAGTCCACGAAATCGACTGGCTCAGAAGACTGCCAGTCGATTCAGAAGGGTCGATATCGATGCTAGGGGTCGATATCGATGCTCAGCAACCTCCGTAGCGATGTTCGTCGTCGACTCAGAAAACTGTCGACGAACTCAGTGGTCGATATCGACGTCTAGGGTCGATATCGATGTCTTCCTGCAGTGGGTTAGTTTTTTTTCGGCAAAGAAGGGCCGAAGATTTAAGAATGGATGAGAAGGGATGAACAGAAATAACAGTGGTTTATGTGAATTAAACTATGTAAAAAGCAACTCCTAGGATTAGGGTTTACCACAACGTTAACCAATGCATGCGATAAGATAAATAAGACGGATAATTGTGCTATTTCACCCGAGGGACAAGCTTTCGCCGTACACCAACTCTTAGGATTACTCTTGCAAATAAACCAATTTTATGTTTATAACTCAAGTTGTTAGCATGAATCTCTTTTCTTTCGATTAGAACTAAACATAGAATCGTAGGAGGAGAGATAGACACAACGATATCAACATCAAATACTTACCCCAAGCGCGCATGGCTAACGTCGGGCTCACCCCGACCCTAAGGGCTTTGGGGAACTACTCGCTTCTCATCATGGAACTCATTGTTGATTGAAAAGAAGAAACTTGCATTAAAATAAACTCCGAAGCTTTACAACTCAACGTCAACTTTCGCAAACGTCAAACCCTAAAACTTATCTCTAACTCTATTGAATGTAATTGAACTCTCAAATTGGATTTGTTCTTGGATGTTTGAATGCCAGCCCCCTAGGGCTTTATTTATAGGCTACTAATCCTTGCTATCCGAGGATTGTAACTCCTATCTAAACTATGAACTCTATCCAAACAATTAGGATAGGTCTTTTATTTTGATAAAACTTGAAGGTAAAAGATAAATAAAACTTCAGCTGCTATCTAAGATAATCCCGTGCCTCCTTGAAGATATAGTTCCAATCCGCATTCGAAATCGAGTTTATCTTCTGTCGAGATAAGGGGTCGATATCGACACCAGAGGTCGATATCGAGGTCTCTGTTCCTGCTCGACTTGTTTAGCTCTGGTCGATGTCTATGTTGAGGTCGACATGGGGGTCGATATCTGGGTCTAAGGTCGATTTCTACCTCTGCTCAGCTTCACTTGGCTTCTCCGTTTTGACTCCGATTTCGCTCGAATTCCTGCATGGTTAGCTCAAAACTTGTGCAGACCCTATTTCTTGCATTTTAGCCCATTCTTACACAAGTTTATATTCTTTTGAACCTTTTCTTTGGAAATCGAATGAAATATGAAGTCAAAAGATGCAATAAACAAAGGTACAAATATGTACATCAAAACACCCCATACTTAGACTTGCTTGTCCTCAAGCAATAACCAAGCAATAACCAATACCTACAACACACCCTTCAAGTCTTCGCCCTTGTCAAAAGCAACATCATATGCGGTAGCAAAGCAAAGCAAGTGAATTTAACATCATAGCACATATTTTGGCGATCCATAGGCATATGCAATTTTGATCCAACCTCACAAGGATAATGTGTTTGCACTCAACTCTCATGTGTTTAAGCTATGAAGATCAACTCTCAACTCAATTCCATATACAATCTCAAAAACATTGCAATTTATAAAAATCCACTGGAAGGGGTCGATATCGATGTTAGTCCACGAAATCGACTGGCTCAGAAGACTGCCAGTCGATTCAGAAGGGTCGATATCGATGCTAGGGGTCGATATCGATGCTCAGCAACCTCCGTAGAGATGTTCGTCGTCGACTCAGAAAACTGTCGACGAACTCAGTGGTCGATATCGACGTCTAGGGTCGATATCGATGTCTTCCTGCAGTGGGTTAGTTTTTTGTCGGCAAAGAAGGGCCGAAGATTTAAGAATGGATGAGAAGGGATGAATAGAAATAACAATGGTTTATGTGAATTAAACTATGTAAAAAGAAACTCCTAGGATTAGGGTTTACCACAACGTTAACCAATGCATGCGATAAGATAAATAAGACGGACAATTGTGCTATTTCACCCGAGGGACAAGCTTTCGCCGTACACCAACTCTTAGGATTACTCTTGCAAATAAACCTAATTGTCTCTACCAATTTTATGTTTATAACTCAAGTTGTTAGCATGAATCTGTTTTCTTTCGATTAGAACTAAACATAGAATCGTAGGAGGAGAGATAGACACAACGATATCAACATCAAATACTTACCTCAAGCGCGCATGGCTAACGTCGGGCTAACCCCGACCCTAAGGGCTTTGGGGAACTACTCGCTTCTTATCATGGAACTCATTGTTGATTGAAAAGAAGAAACTTGCATTAAAATAAACTCCGAAGCTTTACAACTCAACGTCAACTTTCGCAAACGTCAAACCCTTAAACTTCTCTCTAACTCTATTGAATATAATTGAACTCTCAAATTGGATTTGTTCTTGGATGTTTGAATGCCAGCCCCCTATGGCTTTATTTATAGGCTACTAATTCTTGCTATCCGAGGATTGTAACTCCTATCTAAACTATGAACTTTATCCAAACAATTAGGATAGGTCTTTTATTTTGATAAAACTTGAAGGTAAAAGATAAATAAAACTTCAGCTGCTATCTAAGATAATCCCGTGCCTCCTTGAAGATATAGTTCCAATCCGCATTCGAAATCGAGTCTATCTTCTATCGAGATAAGGGATCGATATAGACACTAGAGGTCGATATCGAGGTCTCTGTTCCTGCTCGACTTGTTCAGCTCTGGTCGATGTCTATGTTGAGGTCGATATGGGGGTCGATATCTGGGTCTAAGGTCGATTTCTACCTCTGCTCAGCTTCACTTGACTTCTCCGTTTTGACTCCGATTTCGCTCGAATTCCTACATGGTTAGCTCAAAACTTGTGCAGACCCTATTTCTTGCATTTAGCCCATTCTTACACAAGTTTATATTCTTTTGAACCTTTTCTTTGGAAATCGAATGAAATATGAAGTCAAAAGATGCAATAAACAGAGGTACAAATATGTACATCATATAGCATGGTTTTTGCGCCTTTCACAGGCTTGGATAACAATCGGAAAGCGGTCACGTTCGAGGCCGGATTATTGCTAATGGAGGACAAGCAATTTTACAAGTGGTTGTTTGAGAACTTTAAAAAAGCTATGGGGAAGGACCCTTTTGTAATTGTTACAGATCAGGACCCGTCCATGAGGGAGGCAATTCCGGAGGTGTTTCCTAATACCCGACATAGGTTTTGCATGTGGCAAATAATGATGAAAGTGCCTAGAGAGGTACTTTTATGTTATTGTGCCATTTTAACTTTACTTATGGTATGTATGTACTTGTATAATATGAAAGGGATGGTAGGATGTACCCGATATTGTGATGATTATTATTCCGTAAGTTCTTGGGAAAAGTTCAGTAAGAATATGATTAGTATATTGTATGTTGGTAGCATTAAATCGATACATTGATTACTGATATTCAGTGATTTGGTAGTACATATTCACTTATTGTATGATGAATATTCGTTGTAATATATGTTTTAATGTTTGTTATTCCCACACATGAATAATGATGTCAATTTGTGTTTGCCTGTAACTTTTCCAGGTTCCAAAAGAAGTATGTCCGAACAAAGAATTTCAGAAGAAAATAAACAAAGTTGTATGGAGCTATGAGATCACCGTAGCGGAGTTCGATGAGCTGTGGAAAGAAATGTTGACTGGGTTTTCATTGGAGAATAATAAATGGCTAACGCTCATGTACAAGTTGAGGATGAATTGGATACCTGCGTTCTTTAGAGATGTGCCAATGGGAGGGTTAATTCGTACCACATCTATTTCAGAGTCTGCGAATAGCTTCTTCGAAGACTACTCGAGCCGACATTTCAACATGGTGGAGTTGATGATGCAATTTGATAATGCCATGGACACTCAGCGTCACAAACAAGCGAAGCTCGACATGGAATCCGCAAATGCAGTTCCATCTTATAAGACTCCTCTTCCTATTAAGCAACATGCAGCATCTGTGTATACGTTGAGGATATTTGCTAAGGTTCAAGAAGAAATTGCTGATTCAATCACCATTTGCAATGTCACAAACGAGACGCATGAGGTTTCGGGCAAGTCTCATGTGGTTGCAGAAGAAGATGTTGGGGACTTTCATGTGGTATATGAAGCAGCAACTGAGGTATCTACATGCACGTGCAATACTCTTCATAGGATTAGAATCCCTTGCAAACACATTTTTACAACGTATAAATATATGGGTATGAAGACCATACCATTCGTTATGGTAAAAGCTATGTGGAGTAAGAAGGCTAGGGAATTGTCACGTGTTCATGTTGACGATGATGTGCTCAAACAGTGTGCTGCGATTGAGGCTAGGAAGTCGGCAGTGAATAGGCTTTGGGGTACCATACACTCTATGGTCGGCCTTGTGGAGGACGATAGCGATCTTATTGATGATCTTATGAAGAACTTGTTAGAGAAGAAATCATCCTACATGCAGAAATTAGGTCGCTCTGAAGCGGGGGTGGGGGGGTCAAGCAAAGAGTCGTATGTTGAGGAGTATGTCGGGGTAAAGACACCAGCCAAGGTAACCATTCTACCTCCACCTCAAGCAAAGAACAAAGGACATAGGTTGAAGGGGTCGTTGGAGAAGGCGACAGAGAGAGCTGCAAAGGCGAAATCGAGAAAGTGTGGGAGTTGTGGTAAATTTGGTCACAACAGCAGGACTTGTAAAGGAAAAATGAAGGTGGAGGAAATGCTTGATGTTGATGACGATGATGATGATGGTGTGGAGTTGTCAGAGAATGGCTCAGAGGATGGGTCCGACGAACATGACCAAGAGGATATGGTTGATGGGGATGACGATGGTGATGATGTTGAGGACTTGTCCGAAGATGGCTCTGGTGATTCACTAGGATGGTAGGGGGACCTAAGTTTGTTTTTATTCTGTCTTTGTTTGGTATAATACGTTGGTTACAATCTATTTTGTACAACTTGTGGTTCATTTTTGCCTCGCGTCATAATTATTTCCCTTTTCATATGTATGTACATGTCTAAAATGCATGGTTGAGACTTCAACAGGAATATTTTCGATGGTCTATACTTTTAATTACTGTTTTATGGCATAACAAATGATATTAAATGGTGTTATTGAACCGTTGGTGAACATTACATATAAAATGAACAATATTACCCTTATAATGATGAATAATTTCGATATCTTACATACGGTGGGGTAATTATTCGTCATTAGCAGGGTAATATTCACCAATATTAGGGTAATATTCATCATTATGAGGGTAATCTTCGTTAACGGTTCACTGTGAATATGTTTGTGTCATACAGACAATTCTAACGAATAGATAATGGTATAACACTTACTGCATCTTTTAAGAGTTGCTTACATACCAAAACGTGGGAGTAGATAATTGTCTAACACTTACTGCCTACATTAAGATATAGTAACATATGTTCCAGCGGAGAAATTTGACCAAAAGGGTGAAACAACGCAGTACTTTAACGGGGAAAGTGAAAATGGTCTAAGCCCGACATGTTCAGAACCAACTAAGGATGGATTTTCTTTCGTGCAACCTGGTTAACATTGTCCGGACCATTCTTGATAGCAACTAATATGGTCGCCTTCTCACTATTCAGGTCTGACGTCACGATGCAATGAGCATACTTTGATCGCATGGAGTTTATGTTCTTCTTACTCCCTCGTTTGAAGCCACACCGCCAAGATGAGTCTCCTTTGTACGTCTCCATGTGGCGCATTGCATACAATCCTGAATCTATCCCACCGGTCAGTGTCTTCCAATCGAACTTCACGACATGTGCAGCTGGGATATCTTTTATCATCTTTGCTTCAACTTTCAATTCTTCGTCCACCAATAGCTGGGAAACCATTTTCTTCTGCAACACACATGGTATAAGTTGTTAGACTGAAAACTTGCGACAACAACAACATTAAATCAGATGAGTCCAACTGAGGGTGTACAGAATGCTATTACCAGCTCATTGAACATCGTCTTGTAGTTTCCTGCATAGTTAATTTCTTTGGCTTTTGAGTTGTCGAGTATCTCTGCAATCCCTCTCTTCAGATGGAATACAATCACATAATAATCTCCATTTTCAAATATGGGAAACATCATCTGTAGATATAGGCAAAGGTCTTAGTATTCATCATATATTCATCTGGTTTTATTAAATATTCAGCATATATTCACCAGATGTCACATATATTCAGCATATATTCATCAGGTTTTATCAAATATTCATATATACGCAGTAAATGTTCATTAAGGGATAAACAAATATTCAGTCTCATACTGTGGAAGAATATAAGTTGTTACTACGTAGAGTGCTTACCATATCTAGATCAGCGACCTTAACTGCTCCTTGTACTCCTGCAGCATAGAATTTCATGAAGAATATTGCTGACCGGTATGCATAATCTTTATCAATCCGATTGCTCACAGTGCTAATCTACACAGTCAATTATTCCACATTATTACGGAAAAGAATGCATATACTATATGGAATACTTTTATATGTTCATGATAACGTTCTAGCAGTTGATTGTTTACCGTCACACTTGGTGGTATAAAGTAGATGAATGGGGAATTGTCGCTTCTTTTCAGCTCCTCATGGTTGAGTCGACATGCCCACACATCTAGCACTGTAGGAGGAATGCGGTCTCCAAGTCGTGCCACTATATCACTGCTTGTTAATATAAAATCTATAGCAAGTTCCCCCTTTGTCGCCGGGTGTTGGAATATAATGATGCTGCAATAAAATACCGAATGCTAAGTTTAACAAACACAAATACACCCAGTGGTTCCCATTTATATGAGCTGAATCCTAGAATATAATAGGTGGTATGTAATTACTCTTGGTTGATTTCTTTGACAACAGCTACGAGATTGGATTGATCCTTGTTGTTCCGTTGTTCGGGATCAATGACTCGGTAGATGAAAGGACTTTTCTCAGTGTTAGAGCACCGCACCTCCCTGCGTGGCCTTCCCTTTATGAGTCCCCCTTCTGCATCTTGTTGCACTGCCTTCCCCTAATGATGCGGCAACAATATAATACGTACATACAGTTTTGCGTATTATAGTCATAACTATAGTTTGGGTCGTGAACATATACCTTATCCACATTTTCAGTAGGTATGGATGTCGATCTCATTTCTCTTGCTTGACCGACATTTGTAACCTACCAACTCAAATGACCAACGGTGTTAATGATTTGTTATACACATGAATATTTCATATAAATGTGCTAAATATTATGCGTATCCCATAGAATAGTCATAACAATTGTACCTTAGGGGTGTGTTCGGTTGGTGGTGTCTTATCCATGCTCTCATTTGATATGCATGTAGACTTGTCCTACACCAAACCAAGTTTATTCTTGCCTTGATCCATAATCAAATGAGTATCGACATAAATAACACCAAACAACTCGATGGAGAATTGTGTAATAAAGTTTACTATAATATTAATGTATTATTATTGAGATGAGTCTTGGCTTATACGGTAGAATAAAGTAATAGTATTGGTGAATATTTACCTCATTAACGACTTTGGTAGTTGCTACATTTGACACCGTCTCTGTTGATTCCATGGGCACTGGAGGAGGTGGCATATCTGCTGTCACTTCTTCTATGTCCTCATTTTCAACCTACATTAAACAATGTTTCATATTCAAGCGGTGCATATTAACCCGGTCATACAATTACGTGCTTGCAAATAAGTATGCGAACATATGTTACCTCCATCACGATTGGTGTGGTTGCGTCAATGACACTGGTGATCTCCGCATTCACCTACGTATAGATTTGGATCACTGTTTTAACATAAATCCAACTATTGGTGAACTGAATAATTTGTACATTCCTTTTACCTCGTGTTGGTTGGTGTCAATGTGGTCCACATTGGTTGTAACACCGGTGGCAACCCCACCGCCCTTATTGATCGCAGCAATGACGTCGGCTATAGGATCCGTGATTCCAATATCACATCCTGGAACCCCCAAATTGAAGGTTGGCCATTTGTTCAATTCTGACATAAGTTCCGCCTTTGCTTTGATTGCTCCATCAATTAAGTTCATGTTATGGATGAATGTAGGGTTGTTCTAAAAAGGCTGGGTTCCTTGGGACATGATAGTAGCTGCTTGCGTCGGACAATCGGATTCTAGCCTTGTAGCATCTGGGTAACCACGTCCTAGAATCCCTTTTCCAAGCTCGTAGCAAGATTGTATCGGGGGATCACTTCTTAGATCATCTGGTACATTGTTTAGTTTGTCGACAAATTCCTTAATATGTCGACTCAACTGCACCACTGATGTAACCAAATCCTCATATAGCACATACAAATATGCGTCAAGATTTAATGAAATATTCATTAATATGCAGGTAATATTCAATTTATACATACAAAATATGATACATATTATATGACAAATTTGATGAATATTTGATACTATATTAGAGAATAATTTAGATTTGTATTTATTGCAACTGATCATTCCACCAATAAATATTCAACGGTACCAATACATCTTAAGTCAACTCAATATCAGCTGTAATAAATATTCAACAGTACCAATACATTTTTATTCCACATTTGTGATCCATCATTAAGTTTTTATACAACACGTACCTCATTCGATCCCCTTTTGTCACTAGTTTCTGCCAGAATATTGTGCGATGGGTCTATACGTCCTTTTCCAAACCCACCACTCTTCATTTCGAGCTTCTCTCGAGCTGCTATCTTATTGTCAGACCACTCCTTGAAGACAGGCATAGATCTGGGGACTTGTCGCTTCCCTTGGTGGACGACCCTGTCTATGTATAGTAGCTGTAAGAGGGCACAAATATTACAGAATTAGAAGGTGAACAGTTAATGGTATATCAATACAGTAAAATGCACAAAGCAGATTCATTACTCACCACTAGGAACAGTACTGGTCCTCTGAATAACCCTTTTCTTTCCGCCCCAAACTGCAATTTGGCCTTTATCAATGATGAGATGACAAATTCACACCAATTTAGTCCCTTCACAGCATCAATAGTGTCTATCACCCTAACTAAACGCTGAGTTACTCCCCCGCTCTGTTGACTAATGACAAGGCAACTGTCGAATAACACCATGAAGTTCTGCACAAATTGCAACCCCCCGTCCACCCCCTTGAGCATCTCCGTTCCAACATGTGTTGGCCTAAGAGCTGCACCTTTGCAATTATTATACTGAGCTCTCCACTTTGATATAACTTCGTTCCTTTGGTTCTTAGCGATCAGAACAACGGACTTCCCACCATATGGTATACCAAAGCAACGATGTACATCCATCTCAGTTATTTCCATTCTTCTTCCATCGGGGAACTCTATGCTGCACCTGTGGGGGTCGAAGTGGTCAATCACCCATGATGCTAGGGACAAGGGTTGTTTTTGTAACTCCAGCTCCAACAACGAACCAAAACCAATTGAACGTAAGGTTCGAATCCGAGCCTCATTCTAGTCAGCCTTCTTCAATTTCTGAATTGTTTCCACAAACGTGTAAGGTGAGGTACGGGTGTGTATGTGGTTGAAAGTGGACCGGGTGCCCCTGGTCCTTCTCCTCTTATGCCCTTTTGAAAAACCCTCGCCTTGTTTACCACCATCACCTTCCTCTTCTTCAGCATCAGTCTCGTCAGATTCTGTTTCTTGTTTGTCTGAAATTACAGGAGCAAGATAGTTTAAGATGCATCTAGTTTACAGGATTGGTCAACAATTAGTAACAACATATTCACCAATATATGTCAAATATTCATCAACAGAGTGTAAATATTCAAAAGGGTTTGTCAAATATTCATGAACATGTAGTCCATATTAATGCCTAGTGACGGTTAGTCTTCACGTATCTATTGGAATATTTTATCGACTGTTATTAATTTATTCACATATAACTCATATTTATTCATAGGCATGGATTACATACTCATAAATAGTTCCAACAATGTCGAAGTTTTCATGAATTCACGCAATCACAACCATGAATTCAGTATTCACCTAGTTCTACTAAATGTTCATTACAATTTATGAAATATTTGGATCAAACCTCATTTAAGTACATGACAGATTCATCCATTCTTTATCATCATCTCAACATGTTTACCAATATTTAGTTAACTATTCAATTATATCTCAACGATATTCATCAATTATTCATAAAATATTCATGTCATCTTGTATCACACTAACCTTCTTGATTACCATCAGACTCCTCCTCTTCCTCTTCACTCGCGTCAGCTTCGGACTCTTCGTTATCTGCAATCAAACGAGCCACAGATAATGAAATTAAAAATGATCTACAACCACATGGTTCAATATTGAGCACACACTTTTATGATTAACAAGTCTTTCCTATCACATGTTTCAATTACGGCACAGTTGATCCATTACTTTCCTCAATCGTTGTCGCGATTCTTGCTCGTTTCCTACGACAATGGTAGGTAGTGCCAGCTGGTGTTGTCTGAGTAATTGCAGCTCGCACAGGTTGTTCTTCAAAGTCGTCCCCGCTTTCTTCTTCATACACAACCTATTTTCCTGTTGCCTTGTTGGAAAATGCTTCGTTTCCTTCGGCATCTTTTCTCTGTCTACCTCGTCTAGCCATCATCTTCTTTCCTGTTAGACATATGAGTGAGATTGCACAATTGTAAGTCAAAATTTCGTATCGGATTGTGGGGGTGATATCTCATAATCATACACTTGCATACCCTATCTATTTCACAATCATACATACACATCAACCATAACTTACGACCTTATTACAAGTCCACATACATCCACACCTTCATGATTCATCTGGTTATATTCATCATAATCAACAAGTTATATTCATCATAATCGACAACCCATTTTCATCAATCAAACAACTTTCAACTACATTCCTCATAATCAACATGTTATTCATCTACTTTCATCATATATTTATCAAGTTTTATAACAAGCTTATTACGTATGCAATACCTTCATGACTTATCTGGTTATATTCATCATAATCAATAAGTTATATTCATCGTAAACAACAACGCATTCGCATCAATCAAACAACTTTCAATTACATTCACCATAATCAACATGTTATTCATCTTATTTCATCATATATTCATCAAGTTTTATAAAAAGTTTCCTACATTTGGAATATGTTCACCTAAATCTCACATATATGCAGTGTCTGATGTCAAATATTCATATACCTATATCATATTAGGTTTATAACTCCACACCCCTTTCGACTCACTGACAGAAATTTCCAATATATTCATCAAAATAACCAAATCATTCATCCACTTTCATCTTCAATCAACCGATAGGGAGCGGGATTTAACCCACATTCACCAAAACCCTATCCGACCTTCTTGTTAACTAAATCAGTCTCAATCAAAGAAATTTACACTATATTCATCCAAATAACCATATCATTCAGCCAATTTCATCTTGAATCAACCGATAGGGAGCGGGATTTGACCAAAATTCACAAAACCCCTTTCCACCTTTCCCGTTTCTTAAAATCAATCGATGTTCAATCTAACCACACAATAAACAACGACATTGAAGCATAGATTCAGCAAGGAGAAACAAGGTAACGGCACTCACCCATCTCCATGTCTCTTTTGCTTTTTCGAACTCCTCAAACGATTATGCATCCGGTAACTTTACACCGGAGGAGATGCGGTGGCTCCCCCTTCTCGTGGCGGCAGAGACGTGGTGGCGACGACGGCGCGCTTCCACCCACTACAGATGCCGGCGATGTGTGGGTGCGGTTGGAGTTGCAGATCGCCGCTTTCGCCCTACCAGGAGAGAGGTTTTCGGATTTTCGTGCGTGCGGTAGGGTCCCGATGATTGTGGGGTTATAAAGATCCTATTTTGTTTTCAATCCATAAAGTGAAGATTTTTTGGTGGGATTTCACGCGCTGTGGAGGAGGAAATGAGGGATTTTTAATTTCCCAATTTAAAAAATTATAATTTCGGGAATGAATCCGGGCCCTCCATTTCTAGTGATCCAATGGCTATTAATTGTTAACACTTAACACCATAAAACCTATAAACACAAGACCTAACCTATATATATATATATATATATATATATATATATATATATAACGACTTTCCAGTGAGGATACCTCTTACGGTGCAACGAGGGGAGGAATTATGTCCATTGGATCAAGAAAATAAATGGCTCAGGTATGATCAACAAAACCGTGTGAATGGGAGGGCCACGTGGGATTAAATACAAACTATTTCTCTAGGGTAGTTAATAAGGTAATCTTGTCTTTCTACCGGCCCTTTGGGATAGTTAACAAAAAACCGCTAATGAAGTTCCGTGATGTAGAAAGAGTACTCAGTCTTCGCTGTCTTGCACAAGTGTAGCATTAATACCTCGGCTCCATATTATTCACACCCAGTGACTTGAATATTCAAATTTTAGTTGCCAAGTATTTATCGGCATCAAAATTTCGTTATTGTTCAAATGTATGGTAACTTATTTATTCAGATTTAAGTCACTAATTAGGTACAGGTAAGTATTCTTTGAAAATTATTCATATTTAATAAATTAATTATTCAGATTAAATTACAATGTGCTCAAAAGTAATTACTTAAATATAAATAATTTATCCAATAAATATGAATAATTTAGGTATTAACTATGAATACTTATTTAAATTTGAATAATTAGTTTGTTAAATTTGAATAGTAAGTAGTTAGTAGTTACCTATGAACAACTATCCTGTGTATTATTAGTTTGATAATTGTGAAAAATTAGTTATTTAAATATGAATAACTAGATTGTTAAAAATGAATAATTAATAGTTTTTTTTAATAGGAATAATTTACTCGATGGAAAAACTTACGCAAATTAATTTTAAAAATCTGAAATTTCAAAATTGTTATAAAGCTTATATTGAAATGATATTTCAGCGAAGAAAAAAAAATCAATTAAACAAATATATAAAATTGTGATCGTTTATGGCGAAAGGGAGGTTTCCAATCCACAACTGCTTTTAACCTTTCAAATTTTCAATTACAAATTTACCTTACACTTTTTAAATAAAAGAAAAAAATGAAATTTTTTGGTTCATTGGATGTTTCAAATCCTACGTATCAGATTCGTCCCCTCGTTTCACAGTAAGACTTGTTTCACCGGAAAGTCTATATATATATATAGTATGGATCTATTGTGCACAAGGTTTAGGTTTTACCTTGTGCACAATTGTGAATCCTTGATCGTTTTGTGATGGATAGTTAAGATTAAAAGGTATTTTTTATATATATAAATAAGAAGTGGGACCCGCAGCCATACTCTCCTTTGGGGTTGTGTGGTGGGACCCACCATACAATATTTAAAAAAAAAGAAAAACGTTGCCTCAAATCAAATAATAATAAAAAAATGGGACTCAAATCAAATCCCTCCCGTTTCAATTTTTTCCTGAGCAAAGTGTACCCTTATCCTGTTCAAAGATATTCAAGGTTAGAGATTACCGCAACAATAAACATATATGTAGATTATAAATCACATATAGATGCATGCTTTATATCAAATAACTTTCGTTATTAACAAATAGGAATATAGAGGCTCTCGTATAAACGTTAAGTGTTACTATCCCTTTTTGATAATTAATCCAAATTCATAATAAGATCACTTTCGCTTCAATATCATAAATAAGGATCACCTACTACTCTCGTAGAAGAATTATGCATATAGGATAGAAGATGATAAAGACATACAAATTCATGAATTCATAAATAAAACACACATATCTGTGTTGGGATCACCCCAACCCTAGAAGAAGGAAATTAGAAACAAGACATAATAAAAGAAAATAACTTTATCATAAAATAAAACATAAACTTACAACCGTTCGTTCCTTCCTCCTCCTCCTCCTCTCTCTCGCCTCTCTCCTCTCTTCCTCCTAACTATTTGCGTCTGAAGATGACTTGGCTTGAATGTATGAAAAACCAGCCCTAGTATAGGCTTCAAAATCATATGTAATCTAGGAAAGAGAAATATCTATCATCTATCTAATTCTATCTAAAGATAAAAGTTCTCTAATTTAAATAAATAAAAGAAATAAAATTCTCCTAGGTAAAATATGAGTTTAAAGAGGATAAATGTTCATCTAAGTAGATAAAAGATCTTCACTTCGTGGCTAAGCAATCTCCCTTGAATTCGAACTCCCAAAACGTGTCGGACGGCTTCTTCAGGTTCACTCGATATCAAGTGAAATGACTCGATATCGACTCACTGTCAGCTTTCAGCATTCTACTCCGTTTTGAAACGCACTTTCCCGAGTCCTCGTTTGTCTGATTGACGCATATGAATATGCATTGGAAAGATCTTTTTGAGGGATACAACTCTCATGAAGACCTAAGAACTTGATTCAAAATGATGAATGGCGAAAAGTGGAGTTTTCTCCAGCTGCACCATCTCGTGCTCTTCCTTAGCTTCTCCAACGTCTTCATAACTTTCCTTTAAGCTCCAAAGTGCGTCCAAAATTCTCCAAATCATCTCTAAACTCCGGAAAATCGAATCAAACTTTGTGTAGACTCCATATCTTGCAATATTAAGCTTAACTTCACAAATTCCTAATAATCCTGTAAAGGCCCGAAATCTTAAGATATTATTTTTTTTGAATTACGAATTAATTTCAATATTAAATTTCTGAGATTTTTGGAAAATATAAAATTCTCCTTCCCTGATCAAAATGATTTTTTTTTTACTTTATTTCATACGAATTCCGACATTTAACTGAAAAAAAATAAATAAAAATATCTTTTTCGTTCTCGCATACCGAGACTTGAAATATCGTGGCTTTCTGAGTTAAGAAATGAATATTGTATTTGGAACTTAGTAAGAGGAGAGTGACAACTTTTATGACAATTGTAAGTAAATAGAAATTACTGGGTTAAATTTTGTTATTTATTGTGTTAGAATTTTTACAAAATAAAAATTTCGGAATAGTTTTGTAAATTTTTCCAAATTAACCTAACCCTAGTTGAAGATGTATTTACACCCTCTTTGCAAATGCCCAGCCGCCACTCCCACTATTCATCACCTCTTTCCTTGTTTATCCTGCCTCAAGGGCCTCGTTGCCTTGACTTCCCAGATCCGGCCTCTCAAGCTCCTCCCATGGCTGCCCCTCACTCTCGTCTCCTTCCTGTTGCCGCTTCCGAGCTCCCATGGCAGTCATTCTTCCCCCCCATGGCTTCTTATCTCCTCGACCTCACCCTTTCTTTGATTCACCTTCAACCTCTCGCTGCCCCTCCTTGTCGCTCTCCTGTCGCCGCCATTGAAGGGAGCTTGAACCGGGGTAGATCGCCGACGAAGCTACTCGGAGCTCAGATCCCGGGAGCCACCAACGCACCGACTACTTTCTCCTCTACTCTCGCCCTTCTTGTCTCTTCTACAGTCGTGGTAATGGGGCATCATTCTCAAGCCCGAACCACGCTCTCTCGCACCAAGAGCTTCAACCCAGGTCGCAGACGCCACCACTGTCCTCCCCGACCTCTCTCTCCTTACTTACCCATTGTTACTCCTCCTTCTTGAACCTTCCCGACGTCTCGACCCTCGCAGCTCAAATGTCAAGCCTTGGGTGACCCTGCCGACACTGAATCCAGAGGCAGGTGGTGTGATGCCCCATTCTGGCGACCCTGAACCCCGCAGCCTCGAGGACGATCCTCCGCAGCCTCGACTCCGCCAAAACCAAGAGCTCCTTAGCCTCGTCCGGATGGGTATAATTACTTGGTTGTGCCTTACCTCAATTGAATTGATTTTGCTATGGATTGAGATTTTAATTAATACTTTAGTTAATGGATTTATTGACAATGGGTTTTGGTCATGGAAATTTGAGATGGAGAAGCATCTGTTGAGTTTTGCTTGCTAAGTGTGTTGATGTCAAATCTTGGTTGTGAGTTATTTTCCTTGATGGCTGCCTAATAACATACTTCTCTTACTTCCCTTTGGTATTAGTTTTGATCGGCAAAGACAAATGATGAAATAAATAAGTAATTGGTGAAACTATGGCTTTATGTATTATTGTATTAGTTTAGTCTAGTTTTACTAATAGCCGGATGAAATGAAATTCCACAAAAAAAAAAAAACCTTCTGTTAGTGACTAATCAATAAAAGGACTTGTAAATGAGTTGTCTTAGGAGTATAAAAGGGGAATAAGATGGGATCGCCTTTTTAAGACCCGCTAAGGTTCCATTTCAATGATTTAAAAATATGATTTCTCTAAATTGTGTAAGACACTAACTAAGTTAAGTGAGCTATAACCCGTTAAGTGAGATATAATTTAATGGCTTTAGCATGAATGATTTCGGTTAAGAACCTACATATATATTTTTATGACTTATTATACTTATAAGTATCGTGGTATTTTCGGAGTTATGACCTTGTCTGAATAGTTTGGATATAGTTGACTTTATAAAGAGATTTTCTAGAATGTGGGTATATTATTTTTTTATATAAGTTCATAAATAGTATGAACCCATTTTGACTACAGTGGTGATCAACTATGGCTAACAAGCTACCTTATATGTAAAACTTGATCGAAACATTCTACTTACAAGATTACTTGATCATAAATGTGTTTCTTACTAATCATTTATTTGAGTAATGAGATAATATAAATGTTGATAAGGTTTATTCTTATAGAAAGTGAGTTAATACATACTTATCATATTTGGTTCTACTTGGCGATGAGTTGAAATTATATGAAGTAAGTTACGAGAACTTGTTATACTTGTAAGTGATTGTGATACCTTGTGAGTTAACCTTGCTTGAAGTGGTTTTGCTATAAGTGGACTTATCCTTGTTTACTCTCTAAATGTGAATGGTATTGTGTGATCATTTGATTTATAAGTACTTAATAAGAATTCATGCAAGATAATGGTTGACTCCTTCTGATGTTTGAGGCCTTATGGTTCGTTGAGTTATTGGAGGATTTGATAATTGATTAATTAGCAAATGTTTAAGGAAAACTTGAGCTTGATTCGAAGTAAGATGTTTTGAGTGATGATCTTGGTAAGGCTTGAATGTAGTTTCATACTGGATGGGAACAAGGTTAATTGAGAATGATGGTCATGATGAGAATGTTAGATTATTTAAATGAAATATTGTTGAATCTTGTGTTGACTTGAAAACCTGCTTGTGTGTTGATTAAATATATATTGATGAGCTATTCCTTGCTTATTACTTGCTAGTGTGATTTGATGATTATCTGAGTGGCTTATTTGGTGATGGATGATTCTCCGAGTGGCTTGTTTGCTGGCTAATTGGATGCGAAGACTCCAGGTAAGTTTCCTACGGGAGCTTACTCAGTAACCAGGACCTCATGCCTGATGTGTCATATAGTATGTAGGTGTTGCATCTGCATAAAAGCATGTCATGTAGTATCATGCTTAGGACTTGCACTTATGAATGAGCATTCTTATTCTTTATGCGTTTGAAAAGAGAACGGCCGTTATCTGTGAGTTCTTAGAGTCGTTGCTAGGGTCATTAGGGCATTCGTGTTTCATATCGATTCGGTCACAGTCGAGTCTGATATTATGATATGGCTACGGCGGTGACCGAGCGTCCTCCCTCGGAGTTGGGTGCGGACATATGATGGCTGCGGCACCGACCGAGCGTCCTACCTCGGAGTTGGGTACGGACATGTATGACCCCGGAGTGAGCACATATTGGGAGTTTGGGGATATGCCATTTGGCATTCTGTGTGGATCCATTTAAAATCGCTTTCTGCATATATAAATTGTCAACATGCTTGTGTGATTTAAATTCCATACTGCACTAGAACATCCTTTATTTTAGGTATAGGCGTATTATATATCCTCAGCGAGGTCTTTATGGCCCGCATGCGTCTCTTGGCTTGACTTCGTGGATAGTTTCAGGTACCCGCTCCCTTTTGCTTGTTGATTGCTTCTATGGCGGGGTTTTCTCATGGGACGAGTGTTAAGAAGACTTCGTACATCTTACAACTTGACTTTATAAATGTTTTGGTTTAGTTGGACATTTAAAAACAATGTATACTTATCTTGATTCCAACTCGTTTTGTCTCTTTCGAGTTTTGGCTAGTTGGATTAGGACAGGCTCCTGTGCGAAAGCACAAAATCATATGGACTATTTGACTCTTTTGAGGGTTTGAAATCCCCTTTTTATTAAGTTGTATCATTAAATTCTTAAGACTCAAACAGGGGTATAACTTGAAGAGAACAAATAAACAGCTCGTACTTGGATTGCTAAGATCTGGCAGAGGGATATTTCTTCTCTCTAAACGTAACCCAGATTTCATAATCTGGGCCGTTACAAATCCCATCCTAGAATGCAAATATAACAAAAAAATTGGCATAAAAGATAGGCATTTAACATGGTGAAATAGGCGTACATCAACACCCCATACTTAAGCTTGCTTGTCCTCAAGCAATACTTTTAATGGTCATACAGGGTAAGAAATTAAACTCTCAACATAATAGATTCATTCTTATATAACCCTACAATCAATTACCATCCTCGCAAAGGTACTAATGTCACCAAATCCATGCCTGTGAAAAAAAGCAACATCGCACACAAAAAGAGGGTTATGCAAAAACACAATTTGTAACATAGCATTAACAATCAAGAGGACTTTTATGCGCATAGTGGAGAGTGGGTAAAAGGTATAGTGGCGGGCTATATTTGGCAATGTGGTGTTAATCCGGGGAGAAACTTTCAAACTTTTTTCTTTAATGCACTTCTCCTTTATGATTTCCACATTCCTTTCCTCAAAATGATCTTTACTTTTTTCACTTATATGCTTTTACCTCTCTAATCTTAACGCTAGACTTGTTGCCAAATTTGCATTGGATTATGTAGTGATATAGGGTAATCTAGCTATTGATTAAGATGCCCCTAGAATTATCATCTATTTTGGACACATGTAGAAGCAAATGTATTGAGATATGACATTAGGATAAAAAAAAAAGCAATAGGTACAAAAAAAAATAGGGCATGACAACGGCTGTCTCAACTCTCAGCTAACAACTTCTCGACCAAGAATCGAAAACACATTTTCATTTACGGCTGGTAAATGACATAAATTGAAGGAAAATTAAAGGAAATCGAATACTTGTCCAGGAAACATTATATATTTCTTGGACGAATACTATGTTTTATATATCATTTAAAACTCATTGATTAATATGATAACATCCAAAAAATAAATGAGTGTACTTAGATTAATTTTAAAAATTCCGTGCGCAGCGCACATGCTATAGACTAGTGTTTTTTAAGTTAAAAAACTATATTAAAAAATAAAATAAAAATGAATTTTCTTTATTCAAAAAGTAAAAGTCGTAATACTAATATTATAGTAAATTATAAAGAGATAACATAAAATCAAAAACTACCAAACATGTAGTCGTATCTTCTAACGCCATAACCATATTGCTAATTGACACATGATACTACAATATTTTGATTATTCAAACACTTGAAAACATTGAAGTGCTCATAACATGGGAGCCTTCAAGATTCAACATATGAAACTAATTTCAATTTGAAGCAAACTGCAATTATTAAAAAAACAAAACAAAACAAAAAGCATTAAAGCAACGTGCAGGAGCGGACATCTTCCACTTCCGCGTAATTTTATTACTCCAATTATTAGCGACCATCATTTCCATGTTTTGTTTATTGGGAAAGAATTAAGAGAGGGGTATTTCTACCTGATTGTATTCCGCCTTGGGGATGAGATTACAGAGATTTAAATCGTTGATAATGTCTTATCCCATAATGTAGTGGCAAAGATGTACGACTTTATTCGTCACTGTGTTGTTATTTTGGGACACGTCTGAATCTCCCTCAATTTGTAGGTTTTGTGTCCTTAGTCGGTTTGTAGGTGTAATACCCGTTCTTAGGGCAAGTACTTAAGTTTTGAGTGACAGTTTGGGCTCCGATCCTATCAGACCCGATTTGAATAGAACACCTATCCCTATCACGAATAATGAAACCAATGATGATTTTTCTGTAGACTAGAGTTTAGTCGTCGAAGTTGAGTATAAAAGTTTCTATGGACGTGACCATGTATTTGATTTCTGAAATATTCCACTTAATTAAAGGTACCCTTTCATTTTTCGAGTGTGCTCAACTACTCGCGTAAAAGTAGTAAATTCTCCTCAATTTGTTTAGTAAAATACTAGTTCAGTACCCACATCTTGTGCGGTTCTTTTTAAATATTAATATATTTGATATTAAAATTGTATAAAAAAATATTTATAATTTAACCTTATTTTATAACTATAACTATACATTGTTAAACAATATTCAAATAAACATGTTTTCTTTAAAAACTGAATACAGCTAAAGTAAATAAAGGAGTAAACGGTAGGAAGAAAAAAAAAAGAAATAATGGCTGGCACTCTCGCCGTCTCGCCGTCTAATCTTCTTATTTCTGAACGTTGATTCTCCAAGCCTCCGAGGTTGCCACTCTCACCGTCTCCCGCCGATTTTGTTGCTGACTGCCGAGGTTGCCACCCGCACTGATTCTCCGAGAGTCTGAGGTCGCTAACGCCTAACGGTATGTTTGTCATTTGAACTTTGATTTCAATTCAATAGGTTAGGGTTTTCGATGATTCGATCTCACTTTTCTGCAATAGGCTAGGATAATTACAATTTACAAAAAACATCACTAAAGCGTTTTTGTCCATGAGTTTATTGAATGTTGAATTCAATTTTGTTTGTTGTCGTTGTTGTTGTTTGAATCGTTTGATTTCAATTGAATTCATTGTCGTTCAGTTGTTGTTGTTGTTTGATTTCAATTGCAAAAATCACCACTTAATTTTGATTGCAAAATTCGAAAATCATTTCTGACCTTTGATATAAAAAGTTATCGAGTGATGATTTTGATTTTTACAATACAATAGAGTTCTGATTTATGATTTTGATTTTCAATTAGGCTCGGCGTTGCTGGCTACTACGTGTTGACTGTTGCGGGCTAGCTGTTGCGTGTTATTGCTCCCCTTGCTAGCTACTGCGTGCTCCCTTTGTTGGTCACATTCTAACATTAGGATTTCTAGTTTGATGTTTTCTTTGTAATTATCGAAAATAGTAGAGGGCCGCATTTTGAAATCTCGCCTCAGGCATTAAAAATGTCAGGTCCGGCCCTGGGTGGTAGGGCCAACAAAATATGAAATATTTAAGATTTTTAACTAACACCGGTAAAGCGGTCATGCTTGGACTTCTCAGAGATTTGCTAGAAGAATATTGTCTTATATTTATCAACTTGTCTGATGTCTAGAGTCTCCTATGGGAGATCGAGATTCCCATCACGGACTATCGGCTCCTCTCTTGCTCCTTCTTTTGGGGCCATGTCCTCCATGGTGGCAATTAAGTGGCTAATTGGGTTGCCTCACTACTGCATTTTGATGATGATGTCTCTAGTTTCTTGCATCCCACCCTCAAGGATCTCATCTTCAATGATGTTATTGGAAGATAATCTTGACAAAGATCACGTCCCAAAACCCTTTCCTATTAAAAACAATTAAATGAAGATTAATAGGAAGAATATACATTTCAGATAGTTATAGTCAATGTAATCATAATTTAGTGGGCTCAATTAAAAAATTAAAATCTTTATTTTTTTTTGTAATTTACCTCATTGACAGGAGATATAAATATGAAAAGTAAAGCGCTGACTTACATGTGTCGATAGTGAGAATACATGAGTGGGCAAGTTTCCATATATTGATCGAAGTATCTATACACAAGAATGAAAATTGGTTATAAACGACCAAATATATTATCAAATTGGAAGAAATTTGATCGAATTACCATTTTACATGCATGTATCTTGTGAGAATATATATATATAGAGGATAGATCCTGTGTAAGCAAGCCTTACTGTGTAATTTGTGAGCAAATCTGGAGCGTCGGATTATGAAGATCAAACGGATGAGATTAAAAGTAACTTGTGAACAGTGACATTATTCGTAGGTACCGAGTGATTATTCGTATGTACATACATATGAATAATCCTTTGTTGCATACGAATAATTACATTTGTTCATACATACGAATAATTACATTATTATAAACGAATAATCGCTTGGTACCTACGAATAATTTCTCTGCTCACAAATTACACCGTAAGGGTTGCTTACACGGGATCCAACCTCTATATATATATATGTATGTATATATATATATATATATATTTATAGTTTATTTGGCAGAATTACCATTTTAAATGAATTTGTCTTGTGAATACATATAAATATATATTCTCACAAGATACATGAAAACGCCCTATAGAGAACATAAAAATTTTAACTAATAAACTACCTACTATCTATATATACACCATCCGCATGAAGAAGATATTACGATCAAGCATAAACAGAAGAATAATATGATTATATAGGATGTGATGGTGTGTAGAGGAAGCTAAAGCCCTAAAAATTCGAATAGATAAACTGTAAATTATTTTTTGATATTCTGAAAATAAATATATATGATTTTATTTTGATTTTATCCATTGAATATCTAAACCAACCAACAACTATATAATATCTAAACTGATTTTGAAATTATAGGGAATTAAAAGAAAATCCAAAAATTTAAGAAAATGACACGCAGGATATGCATATTAATTACTAAATAAAAATCCAAACTTAATTAATTATTAACTAAAAATTACTACATTAAAGGAGAAGACACCACATGGGTTAGACGACTTTTCCTTTAGTAATATATATATCTTAGTTTAGAGCACGTGCTCGCACGGGTTTTATTTTTTCATCTTAAATGATAAAAATAAAATTTTGTTATAATCAAATATAAAAATTCAACACACTTTTTATTACTAATAACACCATGATTATATCATTAGATAAAATTGACCAATATCTCTTAGAGTTATTGCTAGAAACAAACATCATTCAACTCCGACAAAATATGTATCTTTTCTACATTTTCAACTCACTTCTTCTTCTACAACATTTTCCTTCAATCTGTCTACCCAATATGACTTTTAGGAAGCACAAAAGACTTACACAACAATATCATTCAACCATCACCAAGAACCCATCAAGCACCGTAGAGGAACGTTGAACGTATATCAACTTTTTTTGCCATATGTCACACGCTGGTAAAAAAAACTTTTCTCCCAAACTTTAAACAAATTAAATTAACATTTGCACATCTTTAATGTTCACATACTGAACAATTTATTAATTATTTTAAATCAATAATGTAATTTTTGGAATATATCTATATATATTTGTAACGGCCCGGATATAAATATCCGAGATACGTTGCGAAGGTCGGATACCTTCGTTCGGATGTTGCAATTCAAGTACGGGTCGAGGTTTCAAACCTCTAATCAGTCGAAGTCTCAGAATTTCAATTTAAACAAAAGTAAGGCGAAAGTACGGTTTAGATACAAAAGCCACGGCAGAGCCGGGTCAAAACCAAAACATAAATTCTAAAGTCATATAGTCAAATTAGCAAGGTCAGACCGATTTCTTTGCAATCGCCCGGGGGACTTTCCCACGCCATAGAGACAGGGAGCAATCAAACCTAAAAACAATTGGTGCGAGCGGGATCAGACCGAGGCCCCAACACACCCTGTCCCGCAAGCAAATATACACATACGCTAATATAAAGATGATGCAGATGCGGAAATTAAATCACACTAACATGATCCTAATTTGCAATATGCGAAAAAAGAACTGTAAAGGAGCCCAAAGAATGCCAAGTGGCATGTCCCTCTCCTACCTCTGCACCCCTTCCCGTTAGTGCAGAGACTAGCCAGTTCGGTGCTATAGCATAGCAATATCCTCGTGGTGGTGCACTCACCCACGGTATCATCATATCATATCATATCATCTCATCTCATCTCTTGCCCGATGGTGCTGGGCTATCATATCATATCATATCATATCGACTCGATAGACTCAGGGCACCCGATGGGGCTGGGCTACCCTATGACCCTAACAGAGACTCTAGGACTATCACAGATAACGGCCGTACTGTTTCATACGCATAAAGAAATAGAATGCTCAATCATAAGTGCAATCCTAGCATGATACTACATGGCATGCTTTAACGCTTATGCAACACCTAGTATGTCATATATTCACAAGCAGGTAATCTCTTTCGAATCTGAGTAAGCCCATAAAGGAACTTACCTGAATAAGCCGAACAGTAGAGAACAAGGCAGAAGCAGAATCCAAGTAATGAGTCACCAATAGCAAGCAATGTCCAACATATCACAATCACCTAATAACATATAAATGCATAAGTCTATCTAATTCACACAAGGCGCCCCTAACTATCATACATATCTTCTCATATCTCATTTCAGATCATTCCATCCTATTTCATCACAATTCATATATCATTTCAAGTTCATCTCATTTTCAAGACAATCTTTCAAAAAACTCAACTTAGAAAACCTAACAAATCTCTTAAAATCGCTTATCCAAATTCCGATATTAAATACTTAAGCCTTAAAACCAATTTCCCAAAAATCATATTTAAATCCTCATAACTCATCATAAAATGCATCATATATAAATAATCCAATTAATATTATTTTAAAACAATATAACTAATATATAAAAGATTAATTTCCAGAATATTATAATTATAACCAAATTCCAAAACTATAATAATATTCAAATAATTTACACTTGCTATCCATATCTTAAAATCACCCTTATAAAACATATCATATAATAATCCATCTCAAATAACATTACCTTTAAACCATGTAAAATAATAATATATATAATTTCAGAATATATATTTATCTCACAAAACCCATAATATAATAATAATAATAACAATAATAATAATAACTACTAATAATTTAACAATTACAACCATAAAATAAACACAACATACAAAATAAATACCCAACCAAATTTTAACCCAGCCTAGCCAAATTAAACCAGCCCAACCGATGACCCAGATCCGACCCGGCCCAACCCCATACCCAGACCCACAAGCCCCTATCCGGATCCCCTCCCCATCAGCCAAGATTAGTGAACCGGAGAAAATTGGCCTGAACCGGGCCCAAGAAAAAGAAAGAAAAAAAGATTGAACCCGTCCCTCTCAAATTCAGACAAGAGTTCTAGCGGAAATGAAAACGGAAGAAGAAGAAGAGGAATGCTCCGTCGGCGGCCCCTTTTCGATCCAAAACCATTCCCCTCCGACCGAAGTGAGTTTCCGACCCCAACCCGACAACTCAAGACCAAGAACAAGCAAGGAAGGGGAGAGGGGAGAGTGCTCACCGAAGGCGTTCGTCGTCGCCGGAGGGCCCGATTCGGCTCCGTCGGAGGTTGATCTGCACCGGGGTGGCCTAGGACGTGCTCAGAGGGGTTAAAGGTGAAACTTTACTAGGTCTGAGAGCGAAAGGGAGGGGAGGGAAACATTACCGCTTGGTACGAAGAAGAAACAGGGGAGCGAGAGGAGTGGTGGCGGCATTCGATGGTCCTCTGGGTGGCGCTTGGGCATTGCTGGGCGTCGGAGGGAGGCTTGGGGGTGCCTCTGCTGCTGTTGCTGCTTGATGAAAACAGGGGCCATAGTGCTCGAGTGAGGCTCGGATGCGCTCGGGGGAACAAGGGGGCGGTTGGTGGTTCGGTTCGAAATGGAACGAAAGGAGGAGGGAGGTGGTGTGGCTGTTGGCTTGGTAACGAAACAGGAGGTGAGATCACAGTGGTGCTCTCGCCCAGCTGAAATGGAGGAGGTCCTCAGCTCTTCAAGGAGGGAGAAGAGGGTATGCTTTTCTGCAGATGATTGAAATTGCAAGGGGGAGAGATTGGAGTGGGTTTTGGCGTGATGGTGGATCAGAATTCGCAGGGAGGAGAGTTCTTACATAACAGAGAGGATAGCTGCAATTTGGGTAATGAGGAGGTGTAGTACAGTGAAGGGAAGAAGGCAATTAGAGTAGGAGGGGACCATCTCTAGTTTGCAGAAATTCGAGGGGAGGGAGAGAGAGAGAGGGAGAGAGAGATATAAGGAAAAGGAAAAAGAAAATGGGGAAAAAGGGGTCCCCACAATATCAATTTAAAATCCTGACACTCGATCCCAAACCCGCTCACTAGAACGAAACCCGACACTCGACAATAAAATTTTAAATCATATCGGAATGAAATTAATTTTATTAATACCCGGAACTCGAAAGCGAAAACCAAATCCCGTCAAAAAATCCAAAATTTAACTAATGCCGGAAGGATTTTAAAATTTTGAACTCGTGCTCGAGGACGATTTATCTCCTCTTTTACAAATTGAAATAAATACTAACATTTTTTAATTAAAATAATAATATAATATACATAAAATATATATTTAGTCTTTACAATATTGACCCATTTTCTTCTTTTTTTTAGGGGCACATATGTCAAGCTCTCTTTAAAAAAATTTCCTTATAAATATTTAGCTAATTATAATATGACATATTTTAGTGTAAAATTTTTAGAATTAACAAACCGTGCAAAGCACGGATAATAAGCTAGTGTGTGTATATATACACCCCACTCATGTTGTAAGAAGTACATAAAAGAGCTTCACGATTATATATATGGAACTTAATATGTGAACACATTGTGATCAAAGGTCAATGATGACATGAAAAGATAAAAAAAAATTAATTGAGATTAATAAATGATAAGAAACTATCTATATACATATACTAAAACCGATGCATTGTTGCCTGCGTGGCGGCGCGTGAGTGCATCTGCTTACATGGCGGCACGTGGGTGCATCTCGCAAAACTTTTCCCCGTCAAAAATCTATATACATATACTAAAACCGATGCATTGTTGCCTGCGTGGCGGCGCGTGAGTGCATCTGCTTACGTGGCGGCACGTGGGTGCATCTCGCAAAACTTTCTCCCGTCAAAAAGGAAATCTAATAAAAATAATAGGATAGTTTTAATCTATATAATTAAAAATAATTATTTTATTTTACCATTAACTCATAATTGAATAAATAGAATATCTTATAAAAGAGTAAATATTATATAAGGAAATAGATATATCAATATAATTAAACGCAATAATAGTAATAAATTTGGCATATATAGATATACAAATTGCCATATAAGTGTATCTCCATCTGGATTATAAATAATCTATCCAATGGACGGTTTATATATCTTGACATAATTTTATCATGAGTGATGATTTTTTAACAAATTGTATTTAATGGGTGGTTTTGTCTAATTTCTAATTTAATGGGTAATTAAATAAAAAGCTTGATATTTAGTGGGTGGTTTTCTATAAGTTAACCAAAAAATATGGTTTATAATAATACATGAAATATTAGTTATCAATTGTTTAATAATAATTTTCAATCCAAAATACGTTATAATTTTAATTAAAATAAAATGTGAATATAATCTAAAAATTATAAGAAAATATCCAAATATATAAAGAAAGAGTATATATGGAGATTTTGATTTTTCCAATTAGGTATGCACGAATAGAGTTTGAAAAGAAAAACTTTCCAATTATGATTATTTCAAAGATAATGCATTTATAATTTTAATAAAATATATAAAAATAAATATGTGGCACTCTGAGAATACATTAATACAATATTATAAATAATCTAGAGAGATTCTAATAAATATATAAATAAATAATAATCTAAATATAAATAACTTTTCCCACCAAAAAAATATAGATATAAATAAAATTAGTTCGACATATTATATATAAATATTTTTTTTCTAATCTATCGTTAATTAAAGCTCATGTAATATAATAAATAGTTGATTTTTAAAAATATTTTAATATTATATTTTTATTTAATATGTAGTACATAATTATTAAGTTAGTTTACTAAAATATCTATGCACAGATGGATTATGGCTGCATATTATGGCTACATAATATTTTAATAATTTATTTTGGCCTCAAAAAGAAATATAGATATAAATAAAATAACAATTATAAAATAATTAATTTTGATATAAATAATTCTCTCCACCAAAAATTAATCTACATATAAATAAAATAGCACTTATCAAATAATACATATTTATCTATTAATATTTTTGGTAAGTATGACTATTAAATATGACTATGAAATACTACATATTTATATTTTTGTCAATTAACTAAAATATATATAGATAGATTGTGGCTTATATAACTTTCTATAAACTATAACAACATATTATTTTATTAATTATTTCTCATATGATCAACCACAACGCACCACATAAGATTTTTCCCCAGGATCAACCACAACACACCACATAAGATACTATGCATCGGTTTTAGTATATGTATATAGATTATTTTAGGAGATTAATTTTATTCAGAAAAATATGTTACTATAGTTAATTCTTACTTTATGAAAACGCCTTTACAATAATTATTAGATTGTTAATTGTAGATTTTTTAAAAATTAAAAAATATTTTAATAAATAAAGATATAATAATATGTTTGTTGATTTTTTTAAAAAAATTGTAAAATAAATTAAAATGTGATAAACCTAAAAAAAATGAGTAGGAGAAAGGGTAAAGAGATGAGAGGAGTAATTGATGTCTTTCATTACAGTTCCAAAGTACCCTTTATATAGGAGTATACTAGGGAATTATGGTTTCCTATAGCTTATCTTATATCTCTTAGAGTTTATCTAATACCAAAGGATAAATACAAATAATATTATAACACTTCCCCTTTGGATAAACCTCTCTCTCTACTACCTCATTACAAATTTTGCCTAGAAAACCCAATGGGACAAAACTAGGACCAAGAAAACAAATACATATGACATTCGATACACTTTGGTGATACTTGATGTACATATTTGCACCTCTTTTATTGCATCTTTTGACTTCGTATTTCATTCAATCTCCAAAGAAAAGGTCCAAAAGGGTGAAAACTTGTGTAAGAACGGGCTAAAATACAAGAAATAGGGTCTGCACAAGTTTTGAGCTAACCATGCAGGAATTCGAGCGAAATCGGAGTCAAAACGGAGAAGCCAAGTGAAGCTGAGCAGAGGTAGATATCGACCTTAGACCCAGATATCGACCTCTGGTGTCGATATCGACCCCCATATCGACCTCAACATAGACATCGACCAGAGCTGAACAAGTCGAGCAGGAACAGAGACCTCGATATCGACCTCTGGTGTCGATATCGACCCCTTATCTCGACAGAAGATAGACTCGGTTTCGACAGAAGAAAAGAGCATAATGTCCAGTTTTCAGCAAGGAAATTATGGGTTGGTGCATATTTACATTTTGTCATATTTTGTAAAAAGATCTTTTGGCTCACCATATAAATGCACATAGCTTTAGTATTTATTTAGTATTTCCGAAAAAAAAATCCGAAAAAAATAAAGATATATATATATATATATATATATATATATATATATATATATATATATATATATATATATATATATATATATATATATATATATATATATATATATATAGTGCATGAGCCAAAATCTTAAGTCTTTTATTCATACAAGTGTTATATTTTTTAGAGGTATATTAGAGCTTGGAAGAAGGGTTGATAGTATGATTTACATCTTTTAGTGCATCTTTAGAGCATATTATATAAAGATGAGTTGGGAAAGAGCATTATAGGAGATTGAGCTTGGAAAGAGCAACATTGAAGAGTTATGGTTTGGGTATTGCAAGTGTTGAAATTTAGGAGTCTTGATTCCCAAATTATAAAAGCACCACATAGCCAAATAATTCCATACCCTTTATTTCATACCAAGCCCCATTACAACCCCGCCGAATGGAGTCTTCTTTGAAGTCTTGCATTGAGCGAAAGTCCTCCTGATGGTTCTTATTGCATTTTCATAATTGGTTGTGAAGTGGATTGTTATAAATTACAATGTTTATGAGATTGTATATGGAATTGAGTTGAGAGTTGATCTTCATAGCCTAAATACATGAGAGTTAAGTGCGAACACATTATCCTTGTGAGGTTGGATCAAAATTGCATATGCCTATGGATCGCCAAAATATGTGCTATGACATTAAATTCACTTGCTTTGCTTTGCTACCGCTTATGATGTTGCTTTTGACAAGGGCGAAGACTTGAAGGGTGTGTTGTAGGTATTGGGTATTGCTTGGTTATTGCTTGAGGACAAGCAAGTCTAAGTATGGAGTGTTTTGATGTACATATTTGCACCTCTTTTATTGCATCTTTTCACTTCGTATTTCATTTAATCTCCAAAGAAAAGGTCCAAAAGGGTGAAAACTTGTGTAAGAACGGGCTAAAATACAAGAAATAGGGTCTGCACAAGTTTTGAGCTAACCATGCAGGAATTCGAGCGAAATCGAAGTCAAAACGGAGAAGCCAAGTGAAGTTGAGCAGAGGTAGATATCGACCTTAGACCCAGATATCGACCTCTAGTGTCGATATCGACCCCCATATCGACCTCAACATAGACATCGACCAGAGCTGAACAAGTCGAGCAGGAACAGAGACCTCGATATCGATCTCTGGTGTTGATATCGACCCCTTATCTCGACAGAAGATAGACTCGGTTTTGAGATACGGATTGGAACTATTATCTCATACTTTCAAGATAGATGGCAGCTGGTTTATTTATCTTTTACCTTTAAGTTTTTATCAAAATAAAAGACCTATCCTAATTGTTTGGATAGAGTTCATAGTTTAGATAGGAGTTACAATCCTGGAATAGCGAGGATTAGTAGCCTATAAATAAAGTCCTAGGGGGCTGGCATTCAATCATTCAATCCAAGAAACAATCATCAATCAAGACAATAGAGTTAGAGTTAGAGAGAAGTTTTAGGGTTTGACGTTTGCGAAAGTTGACGTTGAGTTGTAAAGCTTCGGAGTTTATTTTAATGCAAGTTTCTTCCTTTCAAACAATGATGAGTTCCATGATGAGAAGCGAGTAGTTCCCCAAAGCTCTTAGGGTCGGGGTGAGCCCGACGTTAGCCATGCGCGCTTGAGGTAAGTATTTGATGTTGATATCGTTGTGTCTATCTCTCCTCCTACAATTCTATGTTTAGTCCTAATCGAAAGAAAAGGGATTCATGCTAACAACTTGAGTTATAAACATAATATTTGTAGAGACAATTAGGTTTATTTGCAAGAGTAATCCTAAGAGTTGGTGTACGGCGAAAGCTCGTCCCTCGGGTGGAATAGCGCAATTGTCCGTCTTATCTATCTTATCGCATGCATTGGTTAACATTGTGGTAAACCCTAATCCTAGGAGTTGCTTTTTAAATAAGTTTATATTTAGTCAAAACCGCTGTCTTTATTTCTACTCATCCCTTCTCATCCATTCTTAAATCTTCGGTTTTCTTTGCCGACGAAGAACTAACACACTACAGGGAGACATCGATATCGACCCCAGACGTCGATATCGACCACTGAGTTTGTCAACAGTTTTCTGAGTCGACGACGAACATCGCTGCGGAGTTTGCTGAGCATCGATATCGACCCCTAGCATCGATATCGACCCCTCTGTATCGACTGGCAGTCTTCTGAGCCAGTCGATTTCGTGAACTGACATCGATATCGACCCCCCTAGTCGATATCGACCACTTGTTTTTGTCTCTGCAGGTCTTCTGTTGCAGAGAACATCGACAGCCGAGGTCGACATCTAGCTCCCAGGTCGAAATCGAGGCTTCTAGTCGACGCAGATTTGAGATTTCCAACACTACTAGGATCCCGCTGACACACCTCCTCGTGGATCGATCTTGACTACTCTTCCACTACAACGGGAGGAAGTCTTGTAATTATTTGCTTAGGCCAGGAGTTGGTTTACGTTTATTACATCTTTATTATTTGTAATTACTTGACATATCATCCTCTTGCAACAACAAATTGGCGCCGTTGCCGGGGAGGCAATCAATCGCGCCCTAGTAGTCTATCTCACGTCTCTACCTAGTTCGGTTTTACAGGTGTATGCGACGCGCTGATCGCCCACCTGAATTTGAAGGAGTAGACGACCCTGAGCGTTATTTCCATCTAAGGGCCCAAGCTCAAAGAATCATGGCGGACAATGCGAACCAGGCTGAACTTATTGAGCAACTAAGGAAGCAGGTTGAGGACCTAACGACTAGAGAGGCGGCACTTAAGGAGCGTGCGGATAGGGAGGAGGAAGGCCGGAGGAAAATAGAAGCCCAAATCAATGCCCTCCCTAGGAATGCCAAGCAATATATGCACCCCGCTCTCACAGTGCCTGAATCAACAATTCTTATCCCTGCCTCTAATTTTGAAATAAAACCTAACTTCCTAACTGAGATTAGAAGGCACCAATATGAAGGAAAACCTAACGAATGCCCTATGGCACATATTTCAACCTTCTTAGAACTTTGTGATACTATTGCTGATGGACGAAGTCTTGAATATGTCCAACTAAAAGCCTTTCGCTGGTCTCTTACAGGGAAAGCATTGCAGTGGTTGGAAAGCTTAGCCCCAAGATTGCTCCGCACCTGGAATGAAGTCAAGGACGCGTTCTTCAACAAGTTCTTTCCTCCTTCTAAGACGGCGTTGATCTGACAGAAAATCACGGCTTTCAAACAAAAGCCCGGTGAGGCTCTGGCGACTGTTTGGGAAAGGTTTAAGGACCTACTACGATCATGCCCGACGCATGGCCAACCACCGTATGTAATTCAGGAGATCATATACAATGCTCCTGACGCTGCAACTAAGGAGAGGATCAACACCTACACCTCCTATGGCTACCTTGAACTCGCTCCACAAGAGGCTTGGGAGACCATAGAGAGGTTGGTGGAGTTCGACAATACATATGGGACACATGAGGCTTCTGACACACCATCATCGTCAAGGCCTGCCCCATCTATGCCCTTATATGAACCCTCTAATGTAATCGATCCGGATGTAAAGGGGCAATTTCATAGGGATCAACTTAGAAAGCTCCAAAAGCAAGAGAGGTTCCTTTAAGCAAACCAAGATTGCATTTAATGCGGATCGCAGCGGCACACCACCATCGAGTGCCCCCATGCTGAACAAGTACACCTAGCGGAGACTCACCAAGAGGCGCGCTACATGAGGGGCCCCAATCACCAATATTGGGGAGACCAAAGTTTCCATCAACCACAAAGGAACCAGGTCAACCCTAGGGACCCTCCGCCTTATAGAGCTTCTGGGCACCCGGAGAGAGACCAAAAGAAGGATGATCTTCAACTTGTGCTAGATGAGATAAGGAGGAATCAAGCTAAGAATGATCAATCCAACAATGCCATCCATTCTCAACTCAATCACCTTACCACAAGAATTGGGGAGATGGATATATGGAAAAGGAACGTAGAGACCCAACTGGGTCAATTGGCGGCACAAATCCCTAGACCGTCCGGAACACTCTCTGGGCAACCCACTACAAATCCTAAGAGACAATCTGGGACGGGCCATGTCGCAGACATGCAATTAAGGATTGGCATTGATAGCATGCATTTAGATGGTCATAATAGGTTTCATTTAGCTTAGTTAAGATGTATATCATGCATGGTTTAAGCACAATTTGCATATTTGCTCTCTATGTTGGTGGAGTCGGAATCTACACGTTTTTATTGATTATTTCAGGTAACTGTGGATCCGAGGAGGAGACATGGGTTGATGAAACATTAGATGAGGATGTCTAGTTGATCGAGGAATCTTACATGAAGATCTAAAGGGGTCATGAGAAGAAGAAGCGAGCCTAAACAAAGAACAAGTCTGCAGAAGTTGTCGCCATACATGCTGAACTTGTTTTGCACTTTCTGGAGGCCTCAGTTGTCCGATCGACTATTATGACCATGCGTTGGAAAGCTCTTTTAGAGAGCTACAACTTTCTTGTTGACGTCGAGAGCTGATTCAAAGAAGATTGTTCGTAAAAGACCGATGCAGCGGCCGCCGCATTAGTACTGCAGCGACGCGTTTGAGGTTTTTGCGCAGCGACGGTTTTTTTATATCCAAGACCTATTTATCTATCTTTTGGAGGCCGACTCTTTGGACGATTTTGGAGAGGGCTTAGCCCTAGGTTTCCAACTTCTATTTTCATTCTACGTTCATCAAACAATTTAGAGATTGAGCGATGTCTTCCATGAGGAACTAAACTCATCTGTTCTGCCTACAGTTTGACGCTTTGTTTGGATTGATTGTGAGTTTCTAATTCTCGTTCCTTGTTTCCTATATTTGAATGCTTCAACTTCTTTGTGCTTGATTGTTTATTGTTTTGTTCTATCTTGTCTGGCCAACTAGTTAGATCAATTCAATTGCTAGGGTTTTGTAGATTCCTGATTGTGAAACTTAACCTAAGTAGCAAACTTATCCCTTTAGGGCTGATTGAACTAATTGGATAGGTAGGAAGTTGAATGTGTTGTTAAATCCCTCTTTAGGGACTGCAAATACCTTGGCTAATCTCTGAACTTAAAGCTATCAATTGGGTTAAATCCTTCTTTAGGGACTGTTCGATTGATAAGGGTTTCTAGGACTGATTGGACTAGTAACTATATTAGGTCGGGACAAGGGCATTCATAGGAAACTTAATAGGACGAGAAGAAGTTACAAGGATCATTTCAACCAAATAAAGTGGAAAATTGTAGGTAGAACTACTTCTCTCAATTGTTTGAATCACAACCATCTACTCTTGCCTTTCATAATTCGCTTTACTTTCACAAAACCCCCATTTGGTTACTTTAATTGGCACTAAAATCACATTTGAATAACAAATCTCCCTGTGGATCGACCTCTTACTTATTACTATACTAGTTATAGGTTTGAGTTTTCTTTGACGGATCAACGACAGGTTTTCCCTCACTCAGGCACCAAAGTACATAAGTCACGAATGGAAACAGAGGAGAAAGCAACAGACCCAGTCGACATCGACAGACCAGTCGACATCGACAGACCAGTCGATGTTGACCCAGAGGACGATATCGACCACCATGTCGACCCCCTGGTCGATGTCGATGACACTGCAGAGCCTGAGAAGTCACAACAGAGGTCGAAATCGACCATTCCAGTCGATATCGACCAGAGCCCAGTCGACATCGATGTCCAACAGGCCCCTCCAACCACCGTTTTGGCCCCTCCACCAAAGAAGACGTTGCCCTTTCCATACAAAGCATTGGAGGATCCAACCAAAGGTAAGTTTAGGCGCTTTGTAAAAATATTTCAAGGGCTTAACGTTACTATCCCTCTTACAGAAGCCCTAAGCGAGATGCCTGCCTATGTGCAATTCCTCAAAGACATCCTTAGCAAGAAGAGATCCATGGCAGAGATCGCAGAGGAGTGTTCGAAAATGGACTTCCCTGCGAAGAAAAGTGATCCAGGAAAGTTTGCAATCACCGTGGGACTTGGCCAACATCGCTACAAAGCCCTATGTGACCTAGGGGCAAGTGTAAGTCTCATGCCCCTTTCTATTTGGCAAAAGGTGAACACTGGTGCCCTTGAACCTATGGACATGAAACTCTATATGGCTGACAACTCATTTGTCAGACCCACAGGTATAGTTGATGACGTTCCGATAAAGGTAGGTAAGTTCTTTGTGCCTACTGATTTCATTGTATTGGAAATGCCTGAAGATCCTGTAGTGCCTATTATCCTTGGTAGGCCTTTCTTAGCTACTACTGATGCCAATATCAATGTACGTCGAGGGTTACTAACCTTTACTATAGGGAACGAAGTAATAGAATTCTCTTTCAACCCGACCATGAGCGAAACAAAGCACCTGGAGCAAGTAGTCCTCTCGCCGGCTAAAGAAAAGCTTAGGAAATTTTTGTTGGCGAGGACGGAAACAGCAAGCAGGGTCGACATTGACTGGAACCAGTCGATATCGACTAAAAACAACGAAATCGACCCCCCTTGGTCGAAATCGAGTATGCCAGATCGCTGCCAGGAGCTTAAGTATGGGGTCACAGAGGTCGATATCGACCCCCACATATCGATATCGACCACAGCTCTCGAAATCGACCCTCCTTGGTCGAAATCGACCACCCCTCAGCCCGAAGATTTCTGTTTCGGGCCCAAACAAGTAAGCCCAGGTATGACTTCCAACCCTTCTCTGTCCCTTATTGATGAATCAATTAAACCCATTATTGATAATTCTACTAATAAGAGGGTCAAAGCTTCATGGTTTACCTATATTGCTAAAGTTAGGTCAAAAAAGAGAAGGACAACGCCCAAAGAAGAACCTAACATCAAAGAAGCCTTGGTCGCCGAGCTTAGCTACTACCAAAAGGACCTAGATGACCCAGGAGAAGGTTCAAGCTCGAAGGGTCCCTACATAAAAGGGTCATGAAGCATTGACGGAGAAGTCGGCCTAACGACTCAAAAATCTAGAGCATGTACATAAAACCTTTAAATTTCGCATAGATGGTTTTTAGGATTTAATTTTTGGTTTGTCAAACTTTTGAAACTGAGATAATTCGTGGCTTTATCTATAATCTAACCAAGATTTCAGGTTTCTAAGCGAAAGGGACGATGAAGAAGAAAAGAAGCTTCTGCAAAGGCAGTCGAAATCGACCAGGCCAGTCGAGATCCACCCCCCCAGGGTCAAGCCATCTCCTGGAGTCGACATCGAGGACCCAGGAGCGAAAAAGAGAGGTCGATATCGACCCTAATACTCGATATCGACCCCAATCAGGCAGCCCTCGTCTTCATTTTCTTCCTCGACTTCGACAGATGCAGTCGACATCGACCACTGACCTAGATATCGACTTCTGGCATCGACCAAATCTGAAATCGACCTGAATCCGCAGGTTGCGCTGTGAGTTTCTCTCTACCCTTGTTCTTCTTTTTAATACAGTGAGGATACTGTATATTTTAAGTATGGGGTGGGGGAAAAACATGTCTTATGGTCATAACTTGGTTTTCCTCTTCGCATTGCATTCATGTTTAAATTTTTGTTCTTAGTTTTACTTTTCTAAAATGTCAAAAAAAAAATGTCAAAAATACAAAAAAAAAAATGCATGTTTACTTTTTAAGTTTGTTTTTAAACCCTACTTAGATGTCCTATGATGAAAACTCAATAGCTGACTTGATCATGTAAACCCTATGGCATATTTGGATGGTTTAGCCTAAGTCCTTAAAATTTTTATGTAGATTGTGAACTTGTGATGAAATTGAGCACATATGATCCTAGGCTAAAAAGCAAATCAAACAAAAATTGTCCTTGTGAGAATTTTGACCTATAGGGAGAACATCAAAAATCCCTACACTTTCTTGAGTGAATTTACTCTTCCTATGCATCTCTAAATGTTGTGAAAGTTATTCAAAACCGAGGCATATATATGTTCATGTTTACGAGAATTAAATAATGGAGGCATCTTTTAAGCCATTTTTATCCTCTCTTTACCTACCCTGCATTATCTTTGCTTGAAGCCAGAATATTAGCCTGAGCCAGAAATTACAAACTCCATAAAATTATCCCTAGCCGAATTGAGCCTGACCCCCATTTGGGAATTGAGACTTAGATTGGCTGTACTAATGCCTTGTGGAAAGAAAAGAGCATAATGACCAGTTTTGAGCAAGGAAATTATGGGTTGGTGCATATTTACATTTTGTCATATTTTGTAAAAGGATCTTTTGGCTCACCATATAAATGCACATAGCTTTAGTATTTATTTAGTATTTCCGAAAAAAAAAATCCGAAAAAATAAAGATATATATATATATAGTGCATGAGCCAAAATCCTTAAGTCTTTTATTCATACAAGTGTTATATTTTTTAGAGGTATATTAGAGCTTGGAAGAAGGGTTGATAGTATGATTTACATCTTTTAGTGCATCTTTAGAGCATATTATATAAAGATGAGTTGGGAAAGAGCATTATAGGAGATTGAGCTTGGAAAGAGCAACATTGAAGAGTTATGGTTTGGGTATTGCAAGTGTTGAAATTTAGGAGTCTTGATTCCCAAATTATAAAAGCACCACATAGCCAAATAATTCCATACCCTTTATTTCATACCAAGCCCCATTACAACCCCGCCGAATGGAGTCTTCTTTGAAGTCTTGCATTGAGCGAAAGTCCTCCTGATGGTTCTTATTGCATTTTCATAATTGGTTGTGAAGTGGATTGTTATAAATTACAATGTTTATGAGATTGTATATGGAATTGAGTTGAGAGTTGATCTTCATAGCCTAAATACATGAGAGTTGAGTGCGAACACATTATCCTTGTGAGGTTGGATCAAAATTGCATATGCCTATGGATCGCCAAAATATGTGCTATGACATTAAATTCACTTGCTTTGCTTTGCTACCGCTTATGATGTTGCTTTTGACAAGGGCGAAGACTTGAAGGGTGTGTTGTAGGTATTGGGTATTGCTTGGTTATTGCTTGAGGACAAGCAAGTCTAAGTATGGAGTGTTTTGATGTACATATTTGCACCTCTTTTATTGCATCTTTTCACTTCGTATTTCATTTAATCTCCAAAGAAAAGGTCCAAAAGGGTGAAAACTTGTGTAAGAACGGGCTAAAATACAAGAAATAGGGTCTGCACAAGTTTTGAGCTAACCATGCAGGAATTCGAGCGAAATCGAAGTCAAAACGGAGAAGCCAAGTGAAGTTGAGCAGAGGTAGATATCGACCTTAGACCCAGATATCGACCTCTAGTGTCGATATCGACCCCCATATCGACCTCAACATAGACATCGACCAGAGCTGAACAAGTCGAGCAGGAACAGAGACCTCGATATCGACCTCTGGTGTCGATATTGACCCCTTATCTCGACAGAAGATAGACTCGGTTTTGAGATACGGATTGGAACTATTATCTCATACTTTCAAGATAGATGTCAGCTGGTTTATTTATCTTTTACCTTTAAGTTTTTATTAAAATAAAAGACCTATCCTAATTGTTTGGATAGAGTTCATAGTTTAGATAGGAGTTACAATCCTGGAATAGCGAGGATTAGTAGCCTATAAATAAAGCCCTAGGGGGCTGGCATTCAATCATTCAATCCAAGAAATAATCATCAATCAAGACAATAGAGTTAGAGTTAGAGAGAAGTTTTAGGGTTTGACGTTTGCGAAAGTTGACGTTGAGTTGTAAAGCTTCGGAGTTTATTTTAATGCAAGTTTCTTCCTTTCAAACAATGATGAGTTCCATGATGAGAAGCGAGTAGTTCCCCAAAGCTCTTAGGGTCGGGGTGAGCCCGACGTTAGCCATGCGCGCTTGAGGTAAGTATTTGATGTTGATATCGTTGTGTCTATCTCTCCTCCTACAATTCTATGTTTAGTCCTAATCGAAAGAAAAGGGATTCATGCTAACAACTTGAGTTATAAACATAATATTTGTAGAGACAATTAGGTTTATTTGCAAGAGTAATCCTAAGAGTTGGTGTACGGCGAAAGCTCGTCCCTCGGGTGGAATAGCGCAATTGTCCGTCTTATCTATCTTATCGCATGCATTGGTTAACATTGTGGTAAACCCTAATCCTAGGAGTTGCTTTTTAAATAAGTTTATATTCAGTCAAAACCGCTGTCTTTATTTTTGCTCATCCCTTCTCATCCATTCTTAAATCTTCGGCTTTCTTTGCCGACGAAGAACTAACACACTGCAGGGAGACATCGATATCGACCCCAGACGTCGATATCGACCACTGAGTTCGTCAACAGTTTTCTGAGTCGACGACGAACATCGCTGCAGAGTTTGCTGAGCATCGATATCGACCCCTAGCATCGATATCGACCCCTCTGTATCGACTGGCAGTCTTCTGAGCCAGTCGATTTCATGAACTGACATCGATATCGACCCCCTAGTCGATATCGACCACTTGTTTTTGTCTCTGCAGTTCTTCTGTTGCATAGAACATCGACAACCGAGGTTGACATCGAGCTCCCAGGTCGAAATCGAGGCTTCTAGTCGACGCAGACTTGAGATTTCCAACACTACTAGGATCCCGCTGACACGCCTCCTTGTGGATCGATCTTGACTACCCTTCCACTACAACGGGAGGAAGTCTTGTAATTATTTGCTTAGGCCAGGAGTTGGTTTACGTTTAATACATCTTTATTATTTGTAATTACTTGACATATCATCCTCCTGCAACAACAATACTGCCTTATTAAAACCTTATCAGGAAAACCCAGAAATCAAACTTAATCGAAGGGAAAAAGAGTGCAGTGCGTGTATACTCCCCCTGAATTCAACATCCTTCTCAAAGTCTTCTCATTCTTCTTAATGATGTTGTCTTCATGAGCTTATAGTCGAATCTCAATATTGTCTTTGATGTGCATAAGCTGGAATGTCTTCTTGATTGACTTTGATACGCTTGACTTCTATATATTGGTGTTGAACTGTTTTGGATGCATAAGCATAAGGTAATTTAGGACCTAGCTTTTCATTGTTAGAATTAGGGGATATGATGTATTAAAATGATGCATAAGCTGCCTCGTTAAAAACCTTACCCTGGAAAAACCCATTACGTGGGATAAAAACCAAGATTAAGGAAAAGAGTACAACTTTGTATGGTACTTCGGGACCTAATACAATGTCATCATTTTTCACAATTATATGTACTTTAGATACTCTTATAAGGATCTTTAACTAATTGCATGTGACGGGGCTTTGACATTAATGTTTCAGGCATTTTCAATCGATCATTTCCATTTATATGGGTATGACCACATTCGTCATTTACATTTAGAGTCAAAATTATATTCACTTCTGGTGAATACATTCTCATATAACATTTAATAGGCTTTTGTGCAATCAACTTAGCTTTATATTTTCTTTTGTATGAACCCCCACTTAAAACCAATTGATATTATACTTTCAGTGTTGGAACCACGAGTCCAATACCATCATGCTTTAAGAATCCATATATGCATGGATTGCTTCTTTCTAGCTCTTTATCATCATTTCGATGTCGACATCCATTATATGTTTAATGATCATCATATTCTCATGAGTTTTTTTCACTTCCGTGGAATCATAAATTGAGAGTCTAATGATCTTCAACACTTCTGGTGTATTTGAGAATCACTTGAAATTCAATGAATTGGAGTTACTTTTGGAACATCCAAATGAGCTAGTGTAATTTATGTGACTTTGTCACTTTCTTGACCTTTAGTAATTGCATTCAATAGCATATTTGCTAAACCTTATAATCATTTCATCTATTGAACTTCTTATTCACTTGCATTTATTTGCTTATCTAAAATGATAGAAAAGTTGCGTCCATGCAATCTCTTTCTTAATAGTATATATAGTCTCATTTCCTCTCCCCTAAATACCGAACATTTGATAACCATTATAAAGCTCTAGGTATTTGATATCAATAGGGACTTAAACCCCATGTATCATCCAACTTCTTTGTGGTCTCATTGTAGTTTATTTGGAGGAGATATCAGAGCATATGCTATTTATTCAAAACATTTGAATGACATTCTCTCTTCTGGAGATAATTTGGGAGATGTTATTGTGTCAAATTCGAAATACAAACATGCATGGACCCATTTGACTAACAACTCTTCTGGTTCGTTGTGAGCTACCGTACGCTCAACAATGTGCTTGATAACATTCTCTATCTTATGTTTCATATGACCAAAGTGTCAAGACATCTATAATATTGGAATTACACTTGTCTATGTGGTAGTGTTCTGTAGGTACCTCATTGAATCCATTCAATAGACATTAGAGACTTTGCATTTACTTTGAATTTAGATGATCTTGTTGTTGATATGCTAAGATGACAGACCAAATATGTTCGGCCACCCTTATAGAGGATATTCAGGTACTGTACTAGTTTCTTTTATACTATCTCCGTTTGAAAATATAAGTCCGTTGACTTTTTGACATGTTTTTTAAGAAGTTAAAAACTATATAAAACAATACAATTTTTATTAATTTTTTTTACATAATTATATACTTATTAGTAATATATATATATATAACAAAAGAACCCGATGAGAGAAAACCCCCAATTCCCTGACGCTTCAGTTGAAAGGAACCCTAAAACACAAATTGCTTCCAAATCCCGTCAAATTGACAGGAAAACTCATAAATTCCACATAAATTCTGCTGTTCCTCTGCAAAGGATTAAGAATGATTCGGAAAATCTCCGAGGTAGTAAATGCAAGAGTATGGGAAGAGGAGGCAAAGTACGAAGTTGGTGGCTACAGGGCCGGCTGAACAGGACGAGGAAATGTAGTGTTGTGCTCTGTGAAAGGAGTTCCCAGTGGTTTAGTGGCCTTCGAAGAGACTGGTGGTGGTAGGCTGTGGTTTGGTTCCTTCCGCCACAAGGAAAAATTAAATTCGAAGGGTGTTCTTCGACTGATTGTAAGCGTGGGGGTGTGATTCGGAATCTGTACGGGTGGGTTTTGATTTGCTCACCGAGTGAAGGCCGATTGCAAAGGTACGACTGCTTGTTACATACTGTCAGATTTCAATACCTTCGATTCATCTATAAAAGGAGTGACAAAGTGAATGTTTGGCACCACAATCTTTCCCCTTTTCTTTCAATATCTTTCCAAAATAACCTCTGTTGCTTGTCTTGTCGAGGAAAAATGGCGGATAGGGCCCAACTGAAGGGCAAACAGAAAGTGACGGAAGACCCAATGGTGGAGGGCTCGGGTGGGAGCCCTGCCGCTGCTCTGATACCAAAGCCCACGACTTCCAACAAACACTCCAAAGGGGGACCTGGCCCTGCGGAGAAGGGGTCACACCCTGCTTCTAAATCTGGGAAAGGGAAGACCAAGCTGCCCTTTGATGTGGCTAAATACAAGGCTCGTCTGGCCGGAGTGCGCGAGAATATTATCAACCTTCGGAGCACCACCTTGTACGCTACTATCATTGGTGACCCGCTGGACATAAGAGAGATACGCAAGAAAATCAGGTTCGACTGGAAGTTTCTGGAAGGAAGCTTTCAGATAATACCCATGGCGAACAACTGGTTCGAAATCAAATTTGGCCGCCCTCAAGACCGAGATCGGGTATGGAATGGTAGGCCATTCCATATTCAAAGCCAGTTACTGCTGCTTAAAGAATGGCGTCAGGGATTCGATCCCATGTCCGAGCCGATCACGATCTTGGACATGTGGATCCGTATTCCTGGCCTCCCAGCCGAGTATATAAGCGAGGAAGTCCTGACTTCCATCATCGAAGAAAATGGCCTTGGAAGTGTACTCAAGTTGGATGCTTTTACAGCTAAAGGGAAGCGGGTTCGCTATCCAAGAATTTGCATCACAATTGATATCACCAAGATCCCCAACAAATGCGTGCTGGTGCCAAATGAGAATGATCAACTTGTGGAATTCCCGGTATGGTTCGAGGAATTTCCTGAAGGGTGTGGCAGTTGCGGTGGCCAGGACCACTTCTTTACAGACTGTCCCCAGCGGAGGGGTCCTCCTTCCACTCCTGCACCGCCCCCTTCGCAGCCAAACGCGGATGCTCCTGGTGGGGTGGATGCTACCCCAGTCGACGATGATCCTAAGGACTGGATCCACGTTGCATCTAGGCACAAGAAAAATGCGCCCGCTGATATGAAGATAGGCAATTCAAAGTCTAAGCTGTTTAAATGTGTTGGAATCAATACGGTTCGAACTGATTCTTCATCTTCTCGGCAGTCTGTACATTCGGGGAGTCACTCCTCCTCCCGAATTGGTGGTCCACCTGCGCCTGGTCAGACTTCTATTCTTGGCATTGGGGAAATCAACCCTGTTCCGGCCCAGTCACTGCCGCCTATGCCTGCACTCCCAGATGATGAGTCCCTTAAGGAGCTACTCGCAACCCCGGAGCAGCCCTTTCTATTCTCCGATAATGATGAGGATCCCATGCTCTTTGAGGAATATGTTGAAGAGCCTCCGTTGGAGGGCTTTGATCCCGTGCTCGCATACACTCAAGAGGAATATGAAGTCTTCCTCCAGGATATTCCTCCTGGTCAGGAATTCGAGCTACCCGATCTAAGCAACCCGGAGGCCCTTGCAGCATCCATTAGAGCTACCCCAGGTCTGTTCTCGTCAACCTCTGCTGTGGCAAAACAAATGGAAAATCTTGAAGTTATCACTAATTCTAACTCTGAATCAAGCAAAAGGAAGGGAGGATCCAGGGACGGCGACACTGCTTCATCACCTCTGATGGGAGGCAGCGTCAAGAAATCTCGCCATGTGTAAATCAACGGAATGTGGGCTTGTGATGGTACTAGGGGAGCTACCACTCACCCTGAAGCCCAGGTATGCAGTATCCCCTATAATATTAACATTATGGGTTTGGGAAAAGCTTGTTTCCAGTGTGCTTCTCCCACCCTCGGCATTTACAATGAAGCAGCAGCATGTGTGTATGCAACTAGTAGTTGTAAGGTGTTTGTATGATATAACTGTTAGTCTGGTAATGTATGTATGTAACCCGAATGCTAGATGTATCCATGGAACTATGAGTGTCCCTCGTTTGCTGTCGTCACGGGGGCTGCTCATATTGTATTATATTGCAATGAAATATCAAATGGTGTGTATAATAATCAGTGTCTTCTATGGCTCCTACTTTCCTTTTAGTGCTTATGCTTGGAGGAATGTTCAATATATGCATCCTGTTAATCTGGCCTCTTTGTTACGGGGGGGATTTAGTTGGAAATCTGTGGAGCTCCACTTCTTACTTGCTAGGATGGGTTTGGTCCTCTGCAGCCGGTTACTCGCTTCTTGCCAAGTTCGCTTCTTGTGCCGCGGGGATCTACCGGCTCTGCAGTTGATGTTCCTGTCACTAGCCTTCGCTCCCCATGAGCAAGGTTTCTCCCATAAATGGTTCTCTTATCCCACTAATACAATCATTAGATTAAATACCCTCTACACCTCCTACTTCCGAGAAGGTACACAAATTGCGCTTGTTATGGGTAAGCTGCCAAAACTTTGGATTATAGGAGGCACACACATACAAATGTTGGCAATTATACAACCGGGGGGTGTACAGATACATCTCTCATTTACAAGATACAACCCAAACTCAGCCAAGTAAGGAGAATTAGTAGACCATATAAAGATAAGAGACATCAATCCAAGCAAATGATATTACAGCTACTGTGCCGACAATGGTTTCAAACCAGCCTACCACATGTTATCACCTATCTTATACTGCGGAAGGTTACCCTAACCGACCTAGTTATTGAACTAAAGATATGAAGATCAGTTATTGGAATTGCAGGGGTATTGATAGAAGGACATTCTGGATTGATATCAACATGCGGTGCAAAATGGAACACATTCAGATGTTGGCCTTAGCAGAGACAAAAACTGAAACCATTCCTGACGACATTGTCTGGAAGCGAGCTGGGTTTGATAAGGCAGTCTGGTGTCCAGCTATGGGGCGAGCTGGTGGATTAGGACTACTGTGGAAAGAAAATGCCCTATTACACATATCCATTGATGTTGTGATCCAGCTACCCAGAGTAATAACAGTTAAGTATACCAACCTCATGAAGAACTTCTCTTGTCTAATCTGGTTTATATATGCCCCCCCACAAGAACAGGATAAAGAGGAATTCTGGAATTGGCTCACACAAGCAATTTGCCAAGCAACGCTCCCATGTATGGTGATGGGATACATGAATGAAATCGCCTGCTTCTCTGAAAAGGTTGGTGGTGCACAACCAAGCTCCGGCCGACTACGCCACCTAACAAATTTTAAACACTCTTGTTCCCTACTAGAAATCCCTTCTTGGGGGAATACATATACATGGAGGAAAAAACAGGGAGATGATAACAACATTCACGAGAAACTGGACAGAGTACTTGTCCAACATACAATCCTCCAAGAATTCCCTCTTCTTTCTACAAAAAATGGGGCATTCTCCCACTCCGACCACTGTCCTATATCCATAGAGTTAACGACAGACTTACTATTTAAACCCCCACCATTTAAGTTTGAAAATTCTTGGATTCATCGGAAAGATTTCAAAAACATTGTTAAACAATCATGGAGGCTTGATTGCCCAGGGTCTGCGATGTTTAAATTGATGCGGAAAACGCGACTACTTAAACAAAAAGCGAAAGATTGGAATAAACGCACATTTGGTAATATTTTTAGACAACTCGTGGAGGTTGATGATCAGCTCCTAACTATCCAAAAAGCACAAGCACGAACACACAATTTGGCAATGCAAGCAAAGGAAAGAAATTTAGTTAATAAGAAGGAAAAGCTTCTGATGTTTCAAAAATCTTATTGGAATCAAAGGGCAAAAACAAAACACGTTAGATTAACTGATGCGAACACTGCCTATTTCCATCGAGTGGCTTCAGGAAAACGAAACAGAAAATTGATACGAAACATTACCACAGCCGAAGGAACCCAAATCGTAGGGGATTTAAATGTCAACAACGAAATCCGAAACGACTTCCAAACCAGATTCCGCAGACAACCCATTAACAAGCATAAATTAGAAGAGTATCTTCAACTAATAAGAGTTCAAATCTCTGATGATGAGAATAACATGTTGATCACCACCCCAACTAATGGCGAAATTAAAAAAGCGGTATTTTACCTTGGAAAGAATAAGTCACCAGGCCCTGATGGGATGACAGCTGAGTTCTACAAATCGTATTGGGATATTGTAGGCCCATCAGTTATCCGTGCGGTGAAAAGTTTCTTTCACTCAGGTAAAATTTTAAAACAAATAAATCATACTTTCATCACATTATTACCTAAATGTGACAATCCTACGACAACTGCGCATTACAGGCCTATCAGTCTATGCTCGACCATATACAAAATTATTTCCAAAATACTAACTGAAAGATTAAAAAGGGTTATGGGGAAATTAATCAACCCATTACAGGGGGCCTTTGTAGCTGACAGAGCAATTCAGGATAATGTTCTAATTGCTCATGAAATCTTTCATTCCTTTAAAACAAGAAAAGGTAAAGAGGGATGGATAGCGATAAAACTAGACATGGAAAATGCTTACGATAGAGTGGACTGGGAATTCACTGAACACATCCTATGGAAATTTGGGTTTCACAACACTTTTATCCAATAGATAATGGAATGCATAACAACAGTTTCTTTCTCGGTTCTTGTTAATAATGGACCCACTGACGTCTTCTACCCTTCAAGAGGGTTACGACAAGGCGATCCATTATCCCCGTTTCTGTTTATCTTAGGAGCAGAAATTCTTGCCCGCAGCCTTGCGACTGAGTCCACGTCACCTGACAAACTCATCGGTTTTCCATTCGGCAGGACTGGTCCTACTATTCCATTCCTGGCCTTCGCAGATGATATCCTTATCTTCACAAAAGGTAATGTTTCTGCGTGCAAATGTACTAAGGCTATTCTTGATGACTACTGCCAATTATTAGGACAAAAAATTAACTACCACAAGTCAGCATTTCAAGTTACGACCGGGATTGATCGGACTCGGATAACTGAATTGGAAAATGCTCTTGGTGTTTCACAGGTAAAATCGATTGAAAAATATTTAGGGTGTCCTATAATCGACGGCATGGTAAATAGGAATACTTTCTCTGAGGTGGTGTGCAAATCAAGAGAACAACTATGCAAGTGGCGTGCCGACACTCTCTCCCAACAAGGCCGTATTGTTCTTATTACCTCAAACCTAACGGCAAAACCATTATACACCATGCAGAGCTTTATGCTACCATCCTCGATACACAAGGAGCTGGACCAGGTTAATCGTAGGTTTTTTTGGAACAAAGACGCACAACATACACCCCTTATTGGGTGGGACAGGATTTGTAAGCCAAAGTCGGTTGGTGGCCTAGGAATTCGGAAATTAAAAGAAATGAATGAATCTCTGCAAATGAAACTGCTTTGGAAAATCATGGCTGACCCAAGTAATAGTTGGGTCCAAATAATTAAACACAAATATCTGAAAACAACGGACTTGCTGCAATATAGGAAAATAGGGAACTCTTCCTGGCAATGGTCCAAGTTGGTAATGTTGTTACCCCAGTTCAAAACAGGTCTCATCTGGTCTATTGGAAATGGCAGGTCAGTCAAATTCTGGTCTGACAATTGGATTTCTACACAACCACTTACTAACCAACAACAGTGCCCCCTAACGGTCAACGCAGACGAGATGGTTAGTGACTATATAAATGGAGGGGTTTGGTGGAAAGAAAAGCTGCAGTCGGTACTGCCCTTCAAAATTGTAGAAGAAATCCTTTCTATACCTCTGCCCATTAACCCCATAGAAGACAGGCTGTATTGGTGGCCGGATAGAGAAGGGTGGTTTACAACTGCATCAGCATATAAGCTGCTAACTCATGTACCTGTTGGGTTAGCTAACGAAAATTCTTGGATATGGAAACTTAATGTCCCCCCTAAAATAAAATTTTTCTTATGGAAAGTAAGCCAATCTGGTTTGCCCACTAAGGTGCGTCTCGCAAATCGAGGTGTTCACGTGCCTACCACCTGCGAGATCTGCAATAGCTATGTAGAAGATGATACCCATGTTTTGTTAGAATGAAGAAGTGTTCTGGTAAACCATTATCTCAATTCAGATGAAAGCCACAAGCTGAAGCAACTAATTACCATCTCCAGGGATTTCCGCCCAATCTGGGCCTGGTTAGGCTCGACACTGTCCAAAGGAATACAAGAACAACTTGCCTTTGTCTGGTGGGCAACTTGGTATTTCCGCAATCAAGTTATCTTCAGACAACGAAAGATCCCAACTGATAAAGAAATATTGGAATTCATCAACAAACAGCGGGAAAATTGGACACGTGCAGTCCGATCCGACGACAACGCCCACCATAACTTCCCTACTACATCTAACAATCAACGGAGAGATACCCCATCCAAAAGTCAGAGGCCTGTCCGCTTGTCTAAACCCCCCCTCGGACGGTTCAAACTTAATTTCGATGGGTCAACACTACGCAACAAGGAAAGTGCTTCCGGGATTATCATTCGTGACTGGAAGGGCCGACCAATTACTGTCGCCTTCCAAAAACTTGGTCTCTCTTCTCCACTCATGGCTGAAGCGTTGGCCTTGAGGCTGGGGGTGGTGGAGGCAACCAAATTACACATTAACCGCCTGAATATAGAAGGCGATTCAAAAATACTCATTGACCATCTACTGAACAAGACTAAATGCCCTTGGGACGTTGAGTTAGTCATGTCAGACATCAAACTTTCCCTAAGCCGCATGAGAGAAGTTAGTTTCTCTCATGTTCCCCGTCTAGGTAACAGAGTGGCTGACAAGGTTGCACACCTTGGCCATTCGGTTCAGGGGAATACTATTATGCTAAACTCAGATCTTCTTGATCTCATCCGAAAGGATGCCATTGGTTAGGGCCTCCCTACCCAAATCCTTACTCAATAAAAAAAAAATATAAAACAATGTAAAAAATTAATAAAAAAATATTATTTTATACGGAGTATAGTTTTTTAACTTTTTGAAAAATGTGCCAAACAATCGATGGAGGCATTGTATTTTTTTGGGCGTCATAATTAATTTAATTATACTCCTGATTATCCGTGGGGGCTGTGTACTGACCTTTGTTGCTCCGATTCAATGATTGCACAACCAAGCAAGCCGTTGCTGACTGCTAACGTGCGCGGTGGTGGGGATGTGGTAAGCTACCTCCCTTGCCGGTCTACCACAACCACTTTGAAGCTGTTTCCATTTAAGAAGACGACCAAAAGTTGACAAAAACTTGGTGTTAATTTCAGCGGTTGAGTTGCTTTCGAGTAATTAATTACCCGTGAAACGATTCCAACAATTCCAAACCCAGATGAGAACAACTGAATCACCACCACCTTCCCACGGTCCTTACATTTTCTGTCTGTGTAGCAGCAGCTGATAACCCTAGTCTTCAACACCTGATTTCAAGGTAAACTAGTCTTCTCCTCTCTGATATTCGCCTATGTCTGAGTTCATATGTTCTGATTAAGGATTAGGCCTGCTGAATTGGACATCTGGTGTGTGAATTTCATTTGCCTTGATAAATTTCCGAACTTGTATTCGTACTGTGGCTTTCATTTATATTATGCTGGAAATTTGTGAAGAAATGGAGGAATTGTTGGAAATTCACTGCTCATTAGCTCTCACACGCTTTATTCAAAAGATGGCCTTCATTGACTGTGAAGCCCCTTCTTAGTGAAACGATTTCAGGGTTTGAGAACCAGGAAGCTTGAATATTGTTTTTAGTGTGTTTTTATAGGGATTTAGGTTTTCAATTTTGTTTTGTCCAAGGATTTAAGTTTGCCTTAGTTTCTGCTGTACTCCATTGATGGGTATATTGTTCGATTCAATATTGGCGGTGATAAAAGTCAATTCTAAGCTGTGGTTACTAGGTTGTTCCATGCAACTGAGTTGAGGCGCTAGGTTCCAAATGAAAAAACCTGGATTGGGAGGGTTATTCCCATTTAGGCCTCTCAAATTTGGATTAGAAGACCTGTGGGCTAGATACTGGATGACCAAGATAAAAAATGTTGTTCCTTTATTGGCTATTTGAACTTGTCATTTTAGAACTGGAAATGGTAAACGGAGGCCTATAATGTTCTCTGATATTGGATAAATTTTTGATGTTAAATGAGGAGTGAACTTGTATTGTTATATGTCATCTCAAACATCTCCTGTTTCTGCATATCACTACCACTAGTATCCGATTATCAAAAAGTTGTTGTGAGTTGGAAAGTTGTGAACTATGATAGTTCTTCATGCTTGCTTCTGTTCCTACTAATTTCAAACTTCAACCATTCTCTGCATCGTTTGATGTAAAACAGAAGCTAAAGTGAGCTGAAACATTGTTTATGTTTGGATCTGCTCGTGCTATCTATGAATCTGGTTTCATTTGCTGTATGGTTCATCTGTTTATTTGCAGTCCACTTTGCCAATCAGAGTTCTTGGAGCTTTACAAATGGACAAAGATCTTGCTGGTGAAAGTCACGCTGATGCATCAAAGGCTGTCAAAATCATGTTAACACGGGGAGCTCCAGGCAGTAGAGAAACGATGCCAGAGCCTGGAATTGTTTTGGAAATACTAAAGGGATTGGATTGGGACATAGCATGCTCATCTGAGAAGCTAATGAATTTGGATTTATGCATAACAGATATGTCTCTAGGAGAGAATGATCCTGGGGTTTTCTCCATGGAGAAAGGCACTCTCTCAGAGGAGCAAAGTGAGAAGAACCTAGCCCTTGATCTCTCATTAACTTATCTAGGTTCCGAAGTAATTGAGTTGGGAAATTTCTTCGATAGCCTGCAGGTAGATGTAGTTAATGTTTACGAGAAGATATCTTTATTTGAAAGTGAACCAGAATTGACTGCTCTTTTTGAGGAAAGTCTCGGAAGGTTGGAAACTTTTTTGAAGCCATTACAACAGAAACTCCTGGAGATGAAGAAACAACTAGGAATCTTGCAGAGGATTCAATCTTTTGGACAAAACAGTTGTAAGTCCTCGAACCTTACCAAGGGAGAGATTACATTAACTGTGAGAGAAAATAGCAGCATCTCTTATTCTGTCTTATTCTCTTACAATGGTTACCTGCCTATCTGCAGCTTATATGTTCTCTGAAAAGAAATATGAAGAGATCAAGTTGAAGACAGCTGATCAGCAACACTTTACGTTGGATGTGTCAGTTTCATCAGAAGTAAATGTCGCCAAGAAGTTGGCGGAGTTCAAAAAAAATGAAGATGAGCTGAAGTCAAAGCTCTTTATGGCTGACCAGAGGGCATCTTGTATTGAAGCAGCAGCAGAACTTACTTGGCTAAGGTTGCTAGAGGCGGAGAATTTAGCAGAGGTGTGCAAGGGTATTTCAAATGAGATGTTGTCCCGTCTTAATTTCCTCCAGTTTAGTCTAAATGGTTCACTCCAGCGAGAAGCGGAGCTCAAATGTCAACTTCAGGTTTACCGTGAAGAGCTGCAAGGAACCCAAAAAGACAAGGCTGACACTTATCTTAGTGAAGTTGATGCATTGAGGGAGAAGGTAAAGTTGCTTGAAGGGAAATTGGAATACTCCGAATCAATGCTAAGGCAGGCTAATGCCTCTAATGAAGCTAGTGACCAGGCGCTCTTTGAAATGGAGAACTTCATCCTTTCAATAAGGGAAAATGCTTTAGCTGCTGAAAGTAGGGCCGAGGAAGCAGAAGCCAAGGTTTCTGAATTAACGGATGCGAACTTGGACCTCACTGAAGAGTTGGGTTTTCTTAAAGGTGCTGAGGTTAACACAGAGAAGGTAACATTGCTTGAGAAACAAGCGAGAGATTTGGAGAAACAACTACAGCAAGCAAAGACGTCATCAGAAAATTTGTATGCAGCAATTTGGGATATGGAAACACTGATTGGGGATCTGAAATCAAAGGCTTCCAAAGCAGAGTTAAGATCAGAAACCACTGAAGATAAATGTCTTAAGCTGGCTGAGACTAATTCAGAACTAAACAAAGAGATCAGCTATCTGAAATCTAGAGCCGAAAGCTTACAGTCGTCGTTGAAAGACATTACCAGAAGAAAAGGTGCAAGCGCAAAAGAAATCAACAGTGGGGCCAAACTTATTACTGATATGGTGATGCAGCTAGCTGTCGAACGGGAAAGAATTCAGAAGCAGGTATTACCATTTTCGAGAGTTTTTCTTCAACTATTTCCTGAAAAGGTTTTCTTCAACTATTTCAGTTCCAAATTTAAAGACCCTTTTGGATAAATGGGGAAAAAAGGTGTCTAATCATGGTTTTCGCAATTCCCTTGGCACACAGTTATATTGTTTAGCAAGAGAGAACATGATCTTGATGGACGAGCTGCGTAAATCTCGGAAGAAGGATTTTGATACGCCTAATGGAATGAAGAAGGGCAATGACAATGTCAAAGAAGCGTATTCTTCAGTGAATGGCTTCGCCGACAGTGAAAGTGAACCTGTTGAACAAACGGAAACATCATGTACCAGTAATCAGGTGATCTATAAATATTGAAAACTTATTCTCATGTGGTTTGACTATAATTATCTGCTATGTCCAGATCATTGCTTGCTCATCAAGCACACATGACTGCCCACAATGCTGAAACGGTTCAACTGTTCTTCTGCAGGTGAACAAGTTGGAAGCTGATACATCAGGCGAGAATGAAGAAAGTTCTACAACATCTCCTGACAATACAGTAAACAACCCTTTATGTCATGAAACCGACGGTGCAGGCAAGCAAGGAACATGGATGATAAGCAGAAGATACGTCTTGATGGCGATTGTCTTGCCAGTTCTCACAGCTGCAGCCATGCTGGTCATCTTCAATGAGGCGAAATTTGCTGCCTTACAACATCGTCTTAACCTATGACTACGAGGAATAACTCAATACTTTGATTCCCTGTTTAGCTAGCTGGCTTTAAGGTACATTTGTTTAATTTTGGGTGATTGATTTTATGATTATTTGTGTAAACATGTAGATACCTAGCTAATGTTGCAAATGCAACATGGAATCTGAAGGTAGGTGATTCCATTTCCATCTGTTAATTGTATATCTTTTCTGCTTCTATTAAAAAAGGGAGCCCAAGAGGTTCTAATACAACCTCGTTTCACTGTAATTGTAATACCTGACAGAGTCATTTATCTTCAGAATTTGTGTTCAATTTGTATTGGGAGTTGGACAAATTAATGTATTCATTGAACATCTGTAAGTAACAATTTATAAGCGATTTATGAATTATGATATCGGATCCGGAGATCCATATATTCAGCAACTAATGTAGATCTGACAGCTAGCTACCGGGCTTGATTGTCCATCTTCTCAACTAGTTAACCGCTTCAGCACTTCATGGAAGATATTGCATATACAAATCTTGTATATATCACACGAAAGTCAACTTGACTTTTGCTTCTAAAATAAACACTTAGAATCTTGCACGAAGCTGCATGTACGCTCGGATCAAGGGAACTTTTTTTTTTTTTTTTTTTGGGTTTATTCGATGCAAATTGATCATCATAAAATAATATTACAAGGATTGTTAGTTTAACTGTGAGGGGAGGTTCTAATTCGGGGTCCTGATATAGACAACCTATCTCTACTGATGTGAAAGACTGATTTCATATGAACTCAATCGTTGTTATTGCACAAATGGTTGTTGGTTGCCCAATATATATTGTTGGACTAACTCAATGCAAAATGAATCATATAATTGATTGTTAGTTTAATTTCCTGGTTGGCTAGATATGACCAAAGAGAATAAATCTTCTATCATTGTATATATATATTGCCCAAAATGAAAACAATCAACCAAAACGCAGTAGTTAAGCTCTCCTCCTCCAAGAAATACATCCAAATAATCTGCCAACTAATCTGCATTAATTACCTACTTCACGTACGTAGGTTCAATAAAATATCATATTCCCCATTACATTACATTACATATATATCAGCCAATGAGCAGGTATATACAACGTACTCTCTGCATCTCTCTCTCTCTCTCTCTCTGTCTCTCTATTTCTTCTCATCTCTAGCTATAACTCAAATTCAAGGAGCTGATCACAACAACAAAAAAACCAATGGGAAACATCTCTATGAAACTGGGTATCTTCATTCTCCTACTTCTTACATCCGGTTAGTGATCTCTACATCTCTCTTTTTAGTTCAATTCTTCAATCACTTTACACACTGCTATATATGTGCAAACTTCTGGTTTGCAGAGATGGCTGCAGGAGTGGAAGGGGCTCGGGCGATAACCTCTCACCACCCTTCTCCTGCCCCTAAACTTTCTCCGACCAACAAAAGAAGGCATCATCGCCATTCCCACGTCGACTGCTCGAGTGACAGATACTGTGATCCGTTTGCAAAGAGGATAGATTGGAGGTGCAAGTACGCGGATGTTTGCCAAGACAAGTGTAACTCTTTTGACGGCGTCTTCAGCTGCACCGAACACCCTGGCTACTGCCTTTGCCAGATGGAGAACTAGATATGATGTAGTTTTTTTTAACATATACATTGTGTTTATTTGTAAAAATAATGCAAAAAATAAGTGTAAGAACAACGTACACCATCTGGGTTTTTGGTGTTCTTGAATAAAATATACATGTAATTGTATGATTGTACATGTAGATATATATATACATAAACAATGTGCAGCTGCTAAGTCATGGGTTTGATATGATTATCATGTCATCCCTGGTTTTCAATATTGGCTATTTTTGTTTGTATAGTTGGGTGTGAGAGTTGATGACCCTGAATCATAATTATAATTATAAGATATATCCTATTTTAAAAAAAGGCCGGTAATGGGTACTTTGAGTGCAACTTAATATAATTGTTTACACCGCGTTATATGATAAAATTGAACGAGAAATGCATAGGATTCAGTGGAGGGGAAAGCTTAAACTTCAACCAAAGGCACATCACATGCTATAATGGGTGATCATTAATTCAACCGCGAAATCAGGCATGTATGTAACCTAAGTATCACTACATACCAGTATACCACTGCAACTTGTACGTAGGCTAATTGTTTTTTCTTTAATTTTTTTTTGGTGGGGACTTGTAGGGTAATTGTATCTGTAAAAAATTTTAATATGTAATCTTTCTGTAATACAAATACCGTTTACCACATTACGTTGATATATAGAATGTGAGATTTTTTTTGGTCAACTGATAGAATGTGAGATGGGGGCGACATAGTTGGGAACAGGATGGTGCACGACACTATAGTCTTATATAAAAAGCCTAGCACACTCTAATTTTCTTTAAATTATATAACAATTTTTTTTGACAATTTAAATTATACTCCGTATAAACTTGCTCTTACCGATACTACAGCTACGACCGGTGGCGATCGTGCCCACCACTCCCAAAATGAAAGAAATTTGCAGATCTCCCCAAACATCCACCCACTGTTCATCTCAATCTTCATCAAGGTACGCAGCCGAGGAATTTATCTGCACAGTTTCCTTCGTCTCCGTCTTTTCTCTTCTCCCACTCCCTTTTGAGAAGATCGATGGCTACCCCGTACCTACCATTATCTTCAAGGATCGACCTTCTCTGTTCCAAGCCTTCATATTAGGCCTTAATTTCCCCTTCTGCTGAGGTATCATGACCATTTTCTGTAAATATTTGAAGGATGTGATGAAAGTGTTTCTTGCATTTTCCATTGATTGAATAAGATATTTATACACATGGTTTCCTTAGTCTCCAAGGATAGTCCTTTCTCTCCAAGGATAGTCCTTGCACTCCAAGAATAGAGATATACAAAAAATAAAGATTACAAAGATATGATATGATATTACGAAGATTTGATAACAATCTTATCCTAACACCCCCACAAGCTCATGGAGGATTCCGGACACGGAGCTTGGAACGGAGCATTTGAAATCGAGCTGTGCCAACAACTTTGGTAAAGATATCTGCAATCTGGTCATGAGAGTTGTTAGTAGGGAAACTAAGTATGTAAATAAAATCTTAAAGCAAACCAACTCCTTTTCCTATCAAATAAATTTAAAGACTCCCTTTCGATACAGTAGTAGGGAATCAGGATCGATCCTCGAGGAGGCGAGTTAGCGGTTCCTGAATAGTCTTAGAAAAGTTTTTGAACGTTGACCAGAAGCCTCGATATCGGCTGGTTTGGTCGATATCGACAAGGGCTGTCAATTCCTAGTGCTCTTCTTCTCCTGCACAACCTGCAAAACACGAACCGAGAGGTCGACGTCGACTGGTATGGTCGATGTCGAGTGTCTTAAATCCGTCGGTCGACTCAGAACACTGTCGGCGTGATATATATATATATATATATATCTCAGCAGTAGGGGTGGTCGATCTCGACTAGATTGGTCGATCTCGAGTCCAGTAACAACTTCGTAATAGTAAACAGTGAACATAAAATAAAAGCAATGTTTTTTTTTGGGGTTTTAACTATATAACCAAGGCTTCCAAGGTAGGGATTCACCAAAACAATAACCATGCATGCATTCACACTTAAATCACATAAAGTTTATGTTTTTTTTTATCATCGTATGATGTTTGTAGGGAGAGGGATCGCTAATAAAATATCAAACTAAACCAACTCCCTTGTCCAAGCAAATAAAATACAAGAATCCCTCCCGATGTAGTGGTAGGGTAATTCAGGATCAAATCCACGAGGAGGTATGTCAGCGCTTCCTAAGCTTGAAAACACGATCAAATTTTGACTCCATAAGACCACTCGATATCGAGTAGACTGGTCGATATCGACTACAGTTCTAGTCAATTTCCAGCAAAATTCCTACAGAAGACAAAAGCACAGTCGACGTCGAGTTGTTCACTCGATATCGGGTCAGCTACTCGATATCGACCTCTTTAGTCGATTTCGAGTCTTCAACAGAAACAGTAATGTAACCAAATTTTGTCGGAAAAGAGTCCGAAGAAAGTAAGAATGATGATGGAAGGGTGGACATAATAAAAACTCAGATTTTTATATAACTCAATAAACTTAAAAGCTTCCAAGATCGGGGATTCATGCCACAACGATAACCATATAAGACTTATGCCAAATTCATGAAAGATGATGCCTTTCCGTCAAATAACTTTCGTTACCAACAATTAGGTGATTTAGAGGCTCTCGCATAAAACCTAAGAGTTACTATCCAATATCATGACTAATCCAAATTCACAATCACTACTAAAAAAACAAGAAATAGCTACAGATGGTTAGCCACGGATTATAGGCGACCCTGTATTCGTGGCCATTAGCGAGGACATTGGCCACGACTGTTCCTGACCGTGGCTATATTCGTAGCTAATACTCATCCTGGTATGACATGCCAAAACTGTAAAGGCTCGGATTTAAATCCTAATTTATCGAAAAAATGAAATTTAAAATTTAATTAAATCGGATTTAAAACCCGTTTAACAGATTCCGACCTGGATTTAAATGTTTAACGAACGATTCCGTCTTTTCGCCTCGAAAAATTTAAAATAATTATCGGATGGCGGTATCCTTGTCGATTTAAAAAAAAAAATCTAATTGATCGAGTAAGCGAGAGTCGGGGAAACTAACATTCGGGGATTAATTTCGGGATTCGAAATTCGCGTATTCGGGATTTAATTCCGGGTATTTTTTTTACCCAAACCCACACACCACCCTCAACCACTCTCACCTGCTCTCTCACCCACTCCCCCTGTAACCCGAGCCCATCCCCCTAGCCCCTACTCCCTCCTTCCCTATATCATCGTCATCACCATCCCACACCACCACCGTCACCTCCATCCTCACTCATCGCCTTCACCATCGTCCATCATCACCATCGTTCTCCCTCCTCCACCACCTTGCCGCCACCACTCCACCTTGCCGCCACCACTCCACCTTGCCGCCACCACCAGGAGCCGAGCCGCAGCCAGCACCAGACGCAGCCCCGGAGCCCCCTAGCGCAACCACCGAGCCACCGAACCATCTCCTCCCCTGTTTTGGCAAGCTAACTTCCGGTAAGCCGTTCTTGTCCGTTTTTGATCGGAATTGCTCCCGAGCTTCACCATCGCGCTCACCAATATGCGGTGCAGGACCGACAAGCCATCGCGAGCCACCGAAGGCGCCCATAACTCCGATCGAGAGCTCCGAAGTCGCGAAAAATCCACCGGTGAGCTTCCACTTTCTTCCTCGTTTCGATACGTTTTCGAGCCTATTTGATGTTTAGATTAGTCGGGAGTGAGTGAGGGCTAAGTGCGGGATGAGAGGGGGTAGAAATGGGGAAAAACCTGAGCTCCAACGACGAGGGCGAACCAGCCCGACGAACGGAGGTTGAAGACGAAGGCCACGGGCGCGGCCAAGCTAGCCGCGGGCGCTGCCAAGCAAGCCGCGGGCGCGGCCAAGCCGCGGCCGCAGCATTCTGGCAGCGGCCGCGGCACTGTTTCCCTTGGGCCGGTTTTGGCGCGACTTCTTGGGCCGGTTTTGTAATTCAAAATTATTTATTTAATTAATTAATATTATTTGAAGATTAAAATATAAAATATTATTTAGGGTATTTGAAATAAAATATAATATTATTGAAGGTTTAAAATATAACATTATTTGGACTTGGAGGTTTAAAAAGAATTTGGAAAAGAATTTCAAGGTCAAAAAGTGATTTAATAAATAAATTGATAAAGGGAATTTAGCGAGTATTTTCAAGGGTCGGAATTCTTAACTGTTTAATCCGGAATTGAAACGGTTTTGGAACTAACTTGGGAATAAGACTTATTCGATGACTGACTAGCATGATAATAAAATCGTTTGACTAACGGTATGGTATGTATGACTAATAGCATGATATTGTGGTGATTTTTAGAAGAGATTAAATGATCGATACTTGTGATGATAATGATATATGTCCTTATGGAGAGTAGGAGTATGGAAAGGTAATATGCGAATTTGGCTACGAATGATATAGAGGTTATCTTAAGTTGATAAGATGACGGATTATATATGTTGAACGGTATGAGATGGGAGATGATTGATCAGGATGAACTGAAAGTATGATGGATGCGAACTTGTTTATTTATCTGTGTGTATGAGTGTGTGATATATGTGTTCAGAGAAGCTATAGAATTATACTCAGTGTATTCTCGTTATGTAATTAGGTGATATTCTGTGATCGTGACTACTGTGTGCTGGATTCTTCTTTTGCTGATCTTCTAGCCAGGTAAGTACCTCCGGGGCTTACTTAGTAACCAGGACCTCCTGCCTGATGTGTCATATAGTATGCAGGTGTTGGATATGCATAAAAGCATGTCATGTAGTATCATGCTTAGGAATTGCAGTTACGATTGAGCATTCTTATTCTGTATGCGTTTGAATGCAGAACGGCCGTTATCTATGAGTCCTAGAGTCGTTGTTAGGGTCATAAGACAGCCCAGCTTCATCGGGTGTTGTCCTCCTCGAGTCATTATTTATATATGTATCACGAGATACGAGATGAGCATGAGATATGATATGATGATGAGATGTGATATGCTATAGCATCGAACTGGCCAGTCTCCACCATATCTGGAAAGGGGGTGGTGGTAGAAGAGGGATATACCACTTGGTATTCTTTGTTAAGGCCTTACTTCATATTTTGTATATATGCATTAGGAGCATGATAGTGTGGTTAACATTTCAGTACTGCATGAAGGCATCCTTATTATAGGTATAGGCGTATTATATGTCCTCAGCGCGGTCAAAGGACCCGCAGGCGAACACTTGGCCTGACTTTGTGGTATAGTTTCAGGTACCCGTTCCATTACTTGATTTCGTGCTGTTATGACGGGGTCCATTCATATGGCGGAGAGTGAGTGTTTGAACCCTGACTTCACCAAATTCACACTTTTGGGATTTCTTCCTAATTATACTCTGTTTTGATCCGGCTCTTCCGCGACACTGGTTGTATTGTTTCAGAATTTACATCCTTTGTATGATAAAAGATTTTCCGCTTTGTAGACTTAGGATAGGTACAGGGGTTACCCCGGGGTCTCCAGCAGACCTTCCGAATTTGGGTGCGAAATCCCGCTTTAAACTACAAATCCTTGATTTCAAACCTTCAACCTGTACTCGGGGCGCAAGATCCTAACGATGGGTTTTATCCCTCGAAACGTAACTTGGGAATCATAATCCCGGGCCGTTACAAAGGTGGTATCAGAGCCAGGTTTTGCAATCCGAGTACAATAGGTTGAAGATGGTTTTGAAAATCGCCCAATGATTTCAAATGGTTTTGGAAATGTTTAAAGGGGCAAAATGAATTTAATTGGACTTAAATCCTAAATGAATAAAGGGGAAACAATCTCGTGGGTAGAGACCAAAGCGATAGACCTCCCTTATGGATGTAGAACTCGGGGAACGGTAGGCAAAATACTAGCTTTTATTTACAGCTGGGCCTGGAAGACTCCAGGGAGTTTGCACCACGGAGGTTGGAGAAGCTGGGTTAGGAGGCCGTGAGGTATTTGCCCCTCTGGTCAGCCGTCCCTCGAAGGACGGCATAGATCGTCTCTGTGTTTACATATGCGATTGGGCCTGAGGGTGATCCTCCTCGAAGAGGATCATATTAATATCGCTGATTGCTTCCGTGCTGAGTGCTGTTATGCTTAAGATAGAGAACTATTTGGTGTGCCTTAACTTGAACATGTAAATGACTGAATGTGCAAACGGGATAGCGGGAGAAAACTTTGTCCTTATGTAGTCAAAATTCCTTTCTTGTCGGAATAGTCCTCCCATAGTTCAACCCCCATGATGATTCCGCTTCCGTCATCCATCACACCAAAACATCCAGGCTTGTAGCAAGGTCGAAAAGCGTCTGCCCTCCCTGTTTCGAACCCTGTTCTATTCTAGCATCGATGCTTCTATCGAGTCTCATACCTAAGATTGATGTCCACATGAAATTTGGGTTGGTCAACTAACTACCTTCGAAAATCGTGTCGAATTTTAGGGATACCTAAGTATGTTAGGGAAGGCGATTATTGAAATGATCCGAGTTAGAAGTGAGTTGTCTTATGGAGTCATCCCTCTCAATTCTTATAATGATCAACCGTGTCTTCTTGCCACAAGAATCTAAACACGAGTTCTACCCTTCCCTCTCAAAAGCAGTGTGAATGTCCTTCTGACCTACCGAACGAGCCATACTAGCGTCCACGGGGAGATGGGGTGATGAGTCAGTGATTGCCCTTGAAGAATTCTGTCAGGTTATGATAGTAGCCCTCTTTGTGATTGCATGACATGACTTATTAGTATACTCCAGCATGACTTGCCATATATCTTGCATGATTACCCTTATGAATGAATATATATGCCGAATGTATGAATCCCTATGATAGTCATTCTCCATTGAATTAGGTCCATGATAGTGTGGTCAACTCTATTTGAATGTATACCCCATACAATGATCTCCTTAGCATGATTAGTTGATGATGCCTCGATGCTTATCATGCCTTCTGTGACGTCCTCTCGTGCTTACATGAACATATGACCTGACGCCTTGTATGACCACACACCACGCCACATAATGACTTCGTATGCACATGATGCATGAATGCTAGGTTGGACCTATTTGGATTACCTTGACTGTATACCATGCTCGTGCAATTGTTCATATATGAAATGCTTGTGATGCTTATTAAACTTTGCGTGACCTCGTATCTTGCATGATCATTACTAGCCCTTCGCATGAGTATGTGCCAAGCATGACTCTTACATGAGATGATAGATCGTCAGTTTTCTCGCGTGCACGTCCGTGTAGAAATTGATTATATGTACATGTATGAATGCACATGTTGTTATCCCTTGAGGTAGGTATATGATATTGTGAAAATTAATATGACTGATATGCTCCATGATGAATACATGCTTGCTTGCCGCAATTATAACCTCATAGACTTCCATAAAGGCATTGTTGTCGTTCTCGGGTTGAAACCTTGTCTCTGGTCTCGTCGTCTTTAGTCTTGGTCTGTGTCTAAATCTGTAAGGAAATTGTGTTGTCTGCCATTGCCCTCCCCTATCACCGTTGAATTGGAACTCGGTGTGATAGTTCTAGAAATAACATGATATGAATTATGAGGTGTTGACGTTCTGAGTTAACAACTACTGCCTGAGTGCTTTGCCTATAAAACGTAAATTTCAAATGTGGGACCATGATCTAGTGATATGATATGATAGATGATAGGCTCTGTTAGTGTATGATGATGAACCATTGTGATGTTGATATGATATTATCCTTGCTGTGGTTGTTAGCATGATGCAATTTTATGAGTTGGCTCGATTATGTCTATATGTATAATGATTCGCAATATTATTGAGTATAGTGATACCTTGAGTTGCTTGATGTGATCGACGATGTATTCAAAATGTGGTAGATATGGAATATTAGCCAGTGTGACGTACGATATGTGAGATGGATTCCATGAATGTTCTGCTTGATTATGTGGGATGAGGACCTTAGGTAGAATGACCAGAGAGCAGTGAGAGGATTTGGGTTGCCGAACTTATCTACAATAGTATGAACAAGAGAGGTAGGGAGGCGATGTTAGCTTAAATGAGACCGAGCGAGTTCTAGGATTGATAAGAGATAGTGGTTAGTGGATTTCAGACGAGCTTCTAGGTAGGCCTTAGGAGAGGAGTAGGATTAGGATGGCAGGTTTTGAGCGAGAGGTGTTGGTACAGGCAGGTAGCATAGGAGAGTAGTGGGTTGAGGACTAGGCTAGTTTCACTAGGGTAACTTTGGGAGTTGGTATGTGTACATACGGTTAGGGTAGCTCTTGAGTTGGATAGGAAAGTTAGATGTGATTAGGGAATTAGTATAGAGGAGGTATCGTTAGGTGGATTAGGGTGTAAGGAGTAGTACCTAGGTAATCTAGGAGTGGATTGTGGGAGAAATTAAGGATGATCGACTAAGGAATGTGAAAGAAATCATATAATTTGGGAATAGACTATAGGTGTTGTGGTTGAGAACGATTTTGGTAAGGAAGGAGGTTGAGGAATTGCTAAGGATGAGTAGTATAGGGTTGCTCGAAAAATCATAGATCTTGGGGATTAAGTTGTACGATATTGGAATTGTCAGCAAGGTGCGTATTTGGGGGCTGCTTAGGTAAGTTTGGGAATGTTTGGCAAATTGTGAGTGAAGGATTCTTGATGCGTTGTTGGAGGACTTTAGCATAGGGAATGGATCAAGGTTGATGTGTGGAAATTGTTTTGGCTATTGAGGTATTGATGAGGTAAGATGAATCTTCGAGGAAAGGCTGGTGGCAGAATTTTCGAAGGTTTGGCGAGATTGCGGTAATTGGGAAATTCGGATGAGGATGTCATAAGAATTTGTGAAAATGAGGATCGGTACATAAGGGCTTGAGCGGTAGAGATTTCGAGGTTCGAGGAAGTGTGATCTGGGGAAATTTGGGAACATGCGAGCATGAGGAAACTAATCTAGGTAGAGGGTGTCGGAAATTCTATAGGTCGGAGGATTACGGAAGACTTGGTAAATTTGCAATGCTATGGTTAATTCGGAATTAGGATGACATCGAGTTTCCTTGGGAATAATGAATAATGGATAGAGGCTTAAAATGTCGTGGTTAAGAAGTGATAGCTTGGGGGAAAATTTGATGTTTGAGGAGATGAGGAACTAGAGTAGGACAGCTTGCGGAGTCACGATTGGTTAAGGTTTCGTGAGGTCCGGAATGGAGAATTTAGGCTGGTGGCAGGTGAATTATCACGATCTTTTGGGAAAAGAATTGCTATAGTTTAGATCGATTGGGTCTTGAGAGCTAGATAAGTGGGTTGTGATGTGGGTTACTTGGGATAGACGCGGGTAATGAGGAACTTGGTGATTCATGGTTGAGAGTTAGCGCTAGATGGACTTCTGCGTAGAGTTGTCGGAAGTAGACGGTTGAGCAAATTCTAGCAAGGGAAGATGCGAGTGTTTTTTGGGATATGAGATTGGCATAGGAGGTGAACTCTTGTTGGTAATGTCGAGGATATAAGGATGGAAATGTCATGTGTGAGATGGTCAGTAGGAGTTGGGTTCTTAGAGGTGGAGGATTAGTGAGAGTGCTTAGCAGTGCGGGAAGAGTGATCTGAGTAGCAAGGTGATTCGAGATGTCTCTTGATGAATGATAGTCAGATGGATTCTTGTGAGCCTAGGAAGAGTGAGCGGTATTGCTAAGGGACACCTAGATCGATCGTAATAGAGGTTCGGTTGAGGACTTTAGTTTGAGATAATGAGGTAAGATTCGAGTATTGAGGCGACTTGGGATTTCTCTTTAAGGGTAGTGATGGGACTGGTAGGAAACCCCTAGGGCAAGTATGTGTTTAACAGGGAGTCTTGGTAGATGGTCGATGTGTGAGCTTGGCGTAATAGGGAATTTGGGCGATTTGGAAACTCCGAGTTATGGGTTTTAGATGTTGGAGTGAAAGGTTAGGATTTGAGCTTTGGATATTGAAGTAAATTGATCCCTAGATAGCTTGAGGGAATAAGAGTTGGGATACCTAGAAATTGGTTTGGGACGTAGGCCTGAAATTGAGGATAGATATGAGGCTAGAGAGGTTGTAGACTATGCAGAATGCAATGGTATTTAGAATTTGTATCGGATTTGAGTTGGAAGGCATAGGTGAGGTTGACCGGCCTTGATGCGAGAGATGTTGAGTAGTGGTCGTGCCCTGGTATGTTTGGTAGTTATAGACAGATTATCTCGAGATGTGACCTATGATTATGCTATACTTGGGAGCGAATGATGTACATATTTGCACCTTCTTTTATTGCATCTTTTGACTTCGTATTTCATTCGATCTCCAAAGAAAAGGTTCAAAAGTATATAAACTTGTGTAAGAATGGGCTAACATGCAAGAAATAGAGTCTACACAAGTTTTGAGCTAACCATGCAGGAATTCGAGCGAAAACGGAGTCAAAACGGAGAAGCCATGTGAAGCTGAGAAGAGGTAGATATCGACCCTAGACCCAGATATCGACCTCTGGGGTAGATATCGACCTTCAACATAGATATCGACCTCAACGACTGAAGCTGAGAAGAGGTAGATATCGACCTTAGACCCAGATATCGACCCCCAGTGTCGATATCTACCCCTATATCGACCTCAACATAGAAATCGACCAGAGCTGAACAAGTCGAGCAGGAACAGAGACCTCGATATCGACCTCTGGTGTCGATATCGACCCCTTATCTCGACAGAAGATAGACTCGATTTCGAATGCGGATTGGAACTATATCTTCAAGGAGGCACTGAATTATCTCATACTTTCAAGATAGATGGCAGCTGAAGTTTTATTTATCTTTTACCTATAAGTTAGTTAAGTTTTATCAAAATAAAAGACCTATCCTAATTGTTCGGATAGAGTTATTAGTTTAGATAGGAGTTACAATCCTTGGATAGCGAGGATTAGTAACCTATAAATAAAGCCCTAGGGGCTGATTTGTTAGGGCATCCAATAATCTTTCATACAATCAATTAGCAAGACAAAGACAATAGACAATAGAGTTAGAGTTAGAAAGAAGTTTTAGGGTTTGACGTTTGCGAAAGTTAACGTTGAGTTGTAAAGCGTCGAAGTTTAGTTTAATGAAAGTTTCTCCCTTTCAAACGATGACGATTTCCATGATGAGAAGCGAGTAGTTCCCCAAAGCTCTTAGGGTCGGGGTGAGCCCGACGTTAGCCATGCGCGCTTGAGGTAAGTATTTGATGTTGATATCGTTGTGTCTATCTCTCCTCCTACAATTCTATGTTTAGTCCTAATCGAAAGAAAGGGGATTCATGCTAACAACTTGAGTTATAAACATAAAATTAGTAGAGACAATTAGGTTTATTTGAAAGAGTAATCCTAAGAGTTGGTGTACGGCGAAAGCTTGTCCCTCGGGTGAAATAGCGCAATTGTCCGTCTTATTTATCTCATCGCATGCATTGGTTAACGTTGTGGTAAACCCTAATCCTAGGAGTTGCTTTTTTACATAAGTTAATTCATCAAAACCCACTGTTTTATTTCTGTTCATTGCTTCTCTCTCCATCCTAAAGTCTTCGGCCCTTCTTTGCCGACAAGAAACTAACTTACTGCAGGAAGACATCGATATCGACCCCAGACGTCGATATCGACCACTGAGTTCGTCGACAGTTTTCTGAGTCGACGACGAACATTGCTGCGGAGTTTTGCTGACATCGATATCGACACCAGACATCGATATCGACCCTTCTGTATCGACTGGCAGTCTTCTGAGCTAGTCGATTTCGTGGACTAACATCGATATCGACCCCCACCAGTCGATATCGGCCACTTGTTTTTGTCTTTGCAGGTCTTCTGTTGCAGAGAACATCGACAGCCGAGGTCGACATCGAGGCCCAAGGTCGAGATCGAGGCTACTGGTCGACGCAGACGTGAAATTTCCAACGCTACTAGGATCCCGCTGACACGCCTCCTCGTGGATCGATCCTGACTACCCTTCCACTACAACGGGAGGAAGTCTTGTAATTATTTGCTTAGGCCAGGAGTTGGTTTACATTTATTTACATCTTTATATTTGTAATTACTTGACATATCAATCCTCCTGCAACAACAAATTGGCGCCGTTGCCGGGGAGGCAATCAACCGCGCCCTAGTAGTCTATCTCACGTCTTTTTCTAGTTTGGTCTTGCAGGTGTATGCGACGCGCTGATCGCCCACCTGAATTTGAAGGAGTAGACGACCCTGAGCGTTATTTCCATCTAAGGGCCCAAGCTCAAAGAATCATGGCGGAAAACGAGAACCAAGCAGAACTTATTGAACAACTAAGGAAGCAGGATGAGGACCTAACGACTAGAGAGGCGGCACTTAAGGAGCGTGCAGATAGGGAGGAGGAAGGCCAGAGGCAAATAGAAGCCCAAATCAATGCCCTCCCTAGGAATGCCAAGCAATATATGCACCCCACTCTCACAGTGCCTGAATCGGCAATTCTTATCCCTGCCTCTAATTTTGAAATAAAACCTAACTTCTTAACTGAGATTAGAAGGCACCAATATGAAGGAAAACCTAACGAATGCCCTATGTCACATATTTCTACCTTCTTAGACCTTTGTGATACTATTGCTGATGGACGAAGTCTTGAATATGTCCAACTAAAAGCCTTTCGATGGTCTCTTACAGGTAAAGCATTGCAGTGGTTGGAAAGCTTAGCCCCAAGATCGCTCCGCACCTGGAATGAAGTCAAGGACGCGTTCCTCAACAAGTTCTTTCCTCCTTCTAAGACGGCGTTGATCCGACAGAAAATCACGGCTTTCAAACAAAAGCCTGGTGAAGCTCTGGCGACTGTCTGGGAAAGGTTCAAGGACCTTCTACGATCATGCCCGACGCATGGCCAACCACCATATGTAATTCAGGAGATCATTTACAATGCTCTTGACGCTGCAACGAAGGAGATGATCAACACCTACACCTCCTATGGCTACCTTGAACTCGCCCCACAAGAGGCTTGGGAGACCATAGAGAGGTTGGTGGAGTTTGACAACACATATGGGACTCCTAAGGCTTCCGACACATCATCATCATCGAGGCCTGCCCCATCTATGCCCTTATATGAACCCTCCAATGTAATCGATCCGGACGTGAAGGAGCAATTCCATAGAGATCAACTTAGAAAGCTCCAAAAGCAAGTGAGGTTCCTTTCAGCGAACCAAGATTGCATCGAATGCGGATCGCAGCAACACACCACCATCGAGTGCCCACATGCCGAACAAGTACACCTAGCGGAGACTCACCAAGAGGCGCGCTACATGAGGGGTCCCAACAACCAAAATTGGGGAGACCAAAGGTTCCATCAACCACAAAGGAACCCGGTTAACCCTAGGGACCCTCTGCCTTATAGAGCTCCTGGGCACCCGGAGAGAGACCAAAAGAAGGATGATCTTCAACTTGTGTTGGACGAGATAAGGCGGAACCAAGCTAAGAACGATCAATCCAACAATGCTATCCACTCTCAACTCAATCACCTTACCACAAGGATTGGGGAGATGGATATTTGGAAGAAGAACGTAGAGACCCAACTGTGTCAATTGGCGGCACAAATCCCTAGGCCGTCCGGAACACTCCCTGGGCAACCCACCACAAATCCTAAGGGACGATCCGGGACGGGCCATGTCGCAGCCATACAATTGAGGAGTGGCACCAAAGTACAAAAGCCACGAACGGAATCGGAGAAAGTAACAGACCCAGTCGACGTCGACAGACCAGTCGATGTCGACCCAGAGGTCGAAATCGACCCCCATGTCGACCCCCTGATCGACGTCGATGACACTGCAGAGCCATCAGAGCCACAACAGAGGTCGAAATCGACCCTACCAGTCGATATCGACCCAACTCCAGTCGACATCGATGTTCAGCAGGCCCCTCCGACCATCGTTTTGGCCCCTCCACCAAAGAAGACGTTGCCATTCCCTTTCAAAGCATTGGAGGACCCCACCAAAGGTAAGTTTAGGCGCTTCATAAAGATTCTTCAAGGACTCAACATCACTATCCCTCTAACAGAAGCCCTAAGCGAGATGCCCGCCTATGTGCGATTCCTCAAAGACATCCTGAGCAAGAAGAGATCCATGGCAGAGATCGCAGAGGAGTGCTCAAAGATGGACTTCCCTGAGAAGAAGAGTGATCCAGGGAAGTTCGCAATCACCGTGGGACTTGGCCAACATCGCTATAAAGCCCTATGTGACCTAGGGGCAAGTGTAAGTCTCATGCCTCTCTCTATTTGGCAGAAGGTGAACATTGGTGCCCTTGAACCTGTGGACATGAAGCTTTATATGGCTGACAACTCATTCGTCAGACCCACAGGTATAGTTGATGACGTTCCGGTAAAGGTAGGTAAGTTCTTTGTACCTACTGATTTCATTGTATTGGAGATGCCTGAAGATCCTGTAGTGCCTATTATACTTGGTAGGCCTTTCTTAGCTACTGCAGATGCCAATATCAATGTACATCGAGGGTTACTAACCTTTACTATAGGGAACGAAGTGATAGAATTCTCTTTCAACCCAACCATGAGCGAAACAAAGCACCTGGAGCAAGTAGTCCTCTCGCCGGCCAAAGAAAAGCTTAAAAAATTTTTGTTGGCGAGGACGGAAACAGCAAGCAGGGTCGACATCGACTGGAACCAGTCGATATCGACTAAAAACATCGAAATCGACCCACCTTGGTCGAAATCGAGTATGCCAGATCGCTGCCAGGAGCTTAAGTATGGGGTCACAGAGGTCGATATCGACCCCCACATGTCGATATCGACCCCAGCACTCGAAATCGACCCTCCTTGGTCGAAATCGACCACCCTCAGCCCGAAGATTTCTGTTTCGGGCCCAAACAGGTAAGCCCAGGTATGACTCCTAACCCTCCTCCGTCCATTATTGATAAATCAATTCAGCCCATTATTGATAATCCTACTAAAGAGAGGGTCAAAGCTCCATGGTTTGCCTATATTGCTAAAGTTAGGTCAAGAAAGAGAAGGAAAGCGCCCAAAGAAGAACCTAACATCAAAGAAGCCTTGGTCGCCGAACTTAGATGCTACCAAAAGGACCTAGATGATCCAGGAGAATGCTTAAGCTCAAAGGGTCCCTACATAAAAGGCTCATGAAGAATTGACGGAGAAGTCGGCCTAGCGACTCAAAAATCTAGAGCATGTACATAAAACATTTAAATTTCGCATAGATGGTTTTTAGGATTTAATTTTTGGCTGTTTGAAACTTTTAAAACTGAGATAATTCGTGCTTTATCTATATTCCTAACCAAGATTTCAGGTTATCAAGCAAAAGGAACGACGAAGAGGAAAAGAAGCTTCTGCAGAGGCAGTCGAAATCGACCAGGCCAGTCGAAATCGACCCCCTAGGGTCAAGCCATCTCCTGGAGTCGACATCGAGGACTCAGGAGCGAAAAAGAGAGGTCGATATCGACCCTAATACTCGATATCGACCCCCATTAGGCAGCCCTCGTCTTCATTTTCTTCCTCGAATTCGACAGATGCAGTCGACATCGACCACTGACCTAGATATCGACTTCTGGCATCGACCTCACCTGAAATCGACTCGAATCCGCAAGGTTGCGCTGTGAGTTTCTCTCTACCCTTGTTCTTCTTTTTAATACAGTGAGGACACTGTATATTTTAAGTATGGGGTGGGGGAAAGACATGTCTTATGGTCATAACTTGGTTTCTTCTTTGCATTGCATTCATGTTTAAATTTTTGTTCTTAGTCTTACTTTTATAATTATAAAAAAATAAATAAAAAAATAGAAAAATGTCAAAAATACAAAAAAATGCATGTTTATTTTTAAGTTTGTTTTTTAACCCTACTTAGATGTCCTATGATGAAAACTCAATAGCTGACTTGATCATGTAAACCCTATGGCATATTTGGATGGTTTAGCCTAAGTCTTTAAAATTTTTATGTAGATTGTGAACTTGTGATGAAATTGAGCACATATGATCCTAGGCTAAAAAGCAAATCCAACAAAAATTGTCCTTGTGAGAATTTTGACCTATAGGGAGAACATCAAAAATCCCTCCGCTTTCTTGAGTGAATTTACTCTTCCTATGCATCTCTAAATGTTGTGATAGTTATTCAAAACCAATGCATATATATGTTTATGTTTACGAGAATTAAATGATGGAGGCATCTTTTAAGCCATTTTTATCCTCTCTTTACCTACCCTGCATTATCCCTGCTTGAAGCCAGAACATTAGCCTGAGCCTGAATTGCAAACTCCAAAAAATTATCCCTAGCCGAATTGAGCCTGACCCCCATTTGGGAATTGAGACTTAGATTGGGTGGACTAATGCCTTGTGGAAAGAAAAGAGCATAATGTCTAGTTTTGAGTAAGGAAATTATAGGATGGTACATATTTACATTTTGTCATATTTTGTAAAAGGATTTTTTGGCTCACTATATAAATGCACATAGTTTTAGTATTATTTCCGAAAAAAAAAAATATATATATATACATATAAAGTGCATGAGCCAAAATCCTTAAGTCCTTTATTCATACAAGTGTTATATTTTTGAGAGCATATTATGGAAAGATGAGTTGGGAAAGCGCATTATAGAGATTGAGCTTACATTAAAGAGTTATGGTTTGGGTATTGTAAGTGTTGAGATTTAGGAGTCTTGATTCCCGAATTATAAAAGCATCACATAGCCAAATAATTCCATACCCTTTATTTCATACCAAGCCCCATTACAACCCCGCCGAATGGAGTCTTCTATGAAGTCTTCCATTGAGCGAAAGCCCTCCTGATGATTCTTATTGCATTTTCATAATTGGTTGCGAAGTGGATTATTATAAATTGCAATGTTTATGAGATTGTATATGGAATTGAGTTGAGAGTGATCTTCATAGCCTAAACACATGAGAGTTGAGTGCAAACACATTATCCCTGTGAGGTTGGATCAAAATTGCATATGCCTATGGATCACCAAAATATGTGCTATGACGTTAAATTCACTTGCTTTGTTTTGCTACTACTTATGATGTTGCTTTTGACAAGGGCGAAGACTTGAAGGGTGTGTTGTAGGTGTTGGTTATTGCTTGGTTATTGCTTGAGGACAAGCAAGTCTAAGTATGGGGTGTTTTGATGTACATATTTGCACCTTCTTTTATTGCATCTTTTGACTTCGTATTTCATTCGATCTCCAAAGAAAAGGTTCAAAAGTATATAAACTTGTGTAAGAATGGGCTAACATGCAAGAAATAGAGTCTACACAAGTTTTGAGCTAACCATGCAGGAATTCGAGCGAAAACGGAGTCAAAACGGAGAAGCCAAGTGAAGCTGAGAAGAGGTAGATATCGACCCTAGACCCAGATATCGACCTCTGGGGTAGATATCGACCTGCAACATAGATATAGACCTCAACGACTGAAGCTGAGAAGAGGTAGATATCGACCCCCAGTGTCGATATCGACCCCCATATCGACCTCAACATAGAAATCGACCAGAGCTGAACAAGTCGAGCAGGAACAGAGACCTCGATATCGACCTCTGGTGTCGATATCGACCCCTTATCTCGACATAAAATAGACTCGATTTCGAATGCGGATTGGAACTATATCTTCAAGGAGGCACGGAATTATCTCATACTTTCAAGATAGATGGCAGCTGAAGTTTTATTTATCTTTTACCTATAAGTTAGTTAAGGTTTATCAAAATAAAAGACCTATCCTAATTGTTCGGATAGAGTTATTAGTTTAGATAGGAGTTACAATCCTTGGATAGCGAGGATTAGTAGCCTATAAATAAAGCCCTAGGGGCTGATTTGTTAGGGCATCCAATAATCTTTCATACAATCAATTAGCAAGACAAAGACAATAGACAATAGAGTTAGAGTTAGAAAGAAGTTTTAGGGTTTGACGTTTGCGAAAGTTGACGTTGAGTTGTAAAGCTTCGAAGTTTAGTTTAATGCAAGTTTCTCCCTTTCAAACGATGACGATTTCCATGATGAGAAGCGAGTAGTTCCCCAAAGCTCTTAGGGTCGGGGTGAGCCCGAAGTTAGCCACGCGCGCTTGAGGTAAGTATTTGATGTTGATATCGTTGTGTCTATCTCTCCTCCTACAATTCTATGTTTAGTCCTAATCGAAAGAAAGGGGATTCATGCTAACAACTTGAGTTATAAATATAAAATTAGTAGAGACAATTAGGTTTATTTGAAAGAGTAATCCTAAGAGTTGGTGTACGGCAAAAGCTTGTCCCTCGGGTGAAATAGCGCAATTGTTCGTCTTATTTATCTCATCGCATGCATTGGTTAACGTTGTGGTAAACCCTAATCCTAGGAGTTGCTTTTTTACATAAGTTAATTCATCAAAACCCACTGTTTTATTTCTGTTCATTGCTTCTCTCTCCATCCTAAAGTCTTCGGCCCTTCTTTGCCGACAAGAAACTAACTCACTGCAGGAAGACATCGATATCGACCCCAGACGTCGATATCGACCAAGCATCTGTAAAATAGAGAAAGGAATGAGAAGTGATGAAAAATCTGTAAATTTGTGGGAAGAAATTTCATCTGTATAATTAAATGTGTGCACTTCTCCCAATTATTAATTTATTACCACCAACAGTTCATCTCTACTGTAGGGTTTTGCATATCGATTTGCCACCACTTCTTCTCGATTGATGGTGAATCTGCTTTTCTATTGTAGGGATTGTTTCCAGGTATGTGATTTCAATTTCAATCCTCTTCTCCCCTTCTTCTCCGTCTAATCTGATTTCGTTTGATCTCTACCAACTATTACTGTAATTTCGATTTCGAAACTAGCAGTGTGATCGAATTCGTTTGATTCGATTTCTGATTTCCAAACTAGTATTGTGATTTTAGGGTTGTTCGAGTGCGTTTTTAGGGCTGCGTCTGATCTGATTTCGATTTGAATTGATTGCTGTTCGATTTGTTTTTTAGGGTTGTTCGATCTTTTTCTGGGGCTATTCGATCTGTTTTTAGGGCTGTTCGATTTGTTTGCTGTTTGATTTGGTTTTTGGGGCTAATGTGTTGAATCTATACACTTCGATTTGGTTTTTTAGGTCTGTTGTTTGATGTGTTTTTCTTGCTGAATTTTTTAGGGCTGCTGTGTTGAATCTATACACATCAATTTGGTTTTTTAGGGCTGCTGTTCGATATATTTTTTCTTGCTGAATTTAATAGGGCTATTGTGAACTAGAAGTAATCTTTCTAGGGCTGCTGTGAACTAGAAGTAATCGTTCGATGTGTTTTTTCTTGCTGAATCTTTCTAAGGTTGTTGTGAACTAGAAGTACGAGTTGTAATCGAATCTGATTTGTTTTATCTTTCTAATTTGAGTGACCATTAACTAGGGCTATGTTGAATCTATCTAATTCTTTTGACCATCAATGAATTTCAGTGGCCATCAGTGCTTTTTTTCTTGCTGAATTTTTAAATTCATGAATGAATTTCTTGTTGCTATGTTGAATCTATCTAATTTCAGTGACCATGAACTAGGGCTATGTTGAATCTATCTAATTCTAGTGGCCATCAATGAATTTCAGTGGCCATCGGTGCTTTTTTTCTTGTTGAATTTTTAAATTGATGAATGAATTTCTTGTTGCTATCGAATCTAAACTTGTAGTTGTTGTTCGAGTGCCCTTTCTTACGAGTTTTTTCATTTGTAGATGAATTTCACGGATCTCCTAGCTAGTGGATCACCCATCGTTGACCTCAATGGTTCTCCTTCCCAGTTTAATATTTCATTGAGTCAATATCATGCTAGTGGTTCCACCTTTGAAGAAACTGATGTCGAAGTTGATGAAGCAACAAATATTGTCGTTGCAAGCCAAAGACCTAAAAAACAATCTACAAGATCGTCCAACTTTACAATCGACGAAGACAAGTTACTTGTATCCGTTTGGCTAAATGTGAGCTTGGACCCGGTCAAAGGAAGTGATCAAAAGAAGGGCCAATTTTGGAAAAGAGTCACTTAGTACTTTGAGGAGAACAAGTAATGGGGAGGTTATCGGAGCGAGAAATCATTGACAAGCCGTTGGACAACAATCAACACCACCGTGAGTAAGTTTAGTGGACACTACAATCAGGTGCAACACTTGCGTCTAAGTGGTTGCACCCAAGAAGATAAGGTACACCCTTGTTTCTACATATCATTCTTTAGAGTTTTTTAAATGCAATAGTTACTTACTATATGACTGCATTTGTTGTTGGTTTTTTTTATCAATGCCTCTGGAAATAGTTAGTGGAGGTAAAAGAAATGTTCAAGAAAGTTGAAGGTCGTGCATTTCAACTAAACCATTGTTGGACAATTATGAGGTTCCAGCAAAAATGGATGGATGAATATCAACAGATTGATGGGAAGAGAAAGTGCAAGGGTTCATCAGCTAAAACCACAAAGTCTTTCAATTTAGAAGAAGATGAAGAATGTCCTCCGCAACCAGAAGGTTTGAAGCGCCCAATTGGGAGAAAAGATGCCACAGAAGTGAACAAGAAAGTAAAACTTGGTGAAAGTGCTACCGCGGTTTCTAAAATCCGTGTTGAGCTAGATGAATTAAGGGAAAGAAGATTAGAGAGTGATCGGATCAAGTCGGAAAACCTCAAGAGTTTGCTTGCTAATGAGCAAAAACAAGTTGCTCTTAGAGAGAAGGAATATGAACTTCAAGTAATGGCCATGGATACAAGTAAGTTGTCGCCCATTCAAGCTGAATACTTTATGAGTCTACAAAGGGAAATCTTGACAAAGAGGGTTTGCGGGAGCGGAAATGAGTAGCCTCTTTATTTTTATATGAACTATAATGTTATATCATTTTTATATGAACTTTAACTTGGGATTTTGTCATTTCGCTATATTGGTTGTAATGGACAATTACCATATCTCGATTAATATTATGCATCACTTTATTATCAGTATCTTAAGGACAAAGAAATTGAATATCACATAACATAATAATAGTAACAAAATAGTGAACCGAAAATACTATTCTCGACCATGGATTGTCCATAAGTGCTCAATAAGATCTTCTTCGAGTCTCGTATGTACTTGTTTGTCTCTAATCTGATGTCGTTTTACAACAAACTCTAGTACTGTTGGCGTGCGTTCATGTGAAATTGATATGCTTGGGACTTCAGCCACTCGATCATATTGCTTTTCAATGTCATGAGAATGTTTTGTTCGACGATAGATCATACTCTTCACGCTCATCTTCGACGATCATATTATGCATGATTATGCATGCCATCATAATATGTTTTAGGACATCCTTATCCCAAAACCTTGCTAGATTCCTCACAATGGCAAAGGGCGCTTGAAGTACCCCGAAAGCACGATCCACGTCTTTCCTTGCCCGTTCTGGCTGCTTAGCAAAATATTGATGTTTATTTCCTTGAGGAGCAGGAATAGTCTTCACTAATGTTGCCCAAGATGGATACATAACATCAGCAAGATAATATCCTATATCATTTGTTCTGCCATTAACTGTGTAACTAATGGGAGGAGCACACCCTTCCACCAGTTCGGTAAATATGAAAGAGCGCTCTAACACATTAATGTCATTGAGAGACCCCGGTAATCCAAAAAACGCATGCCATATCCAAAGATCATATGAAGCTACCACTTCTAAAATAATAGTGGGTTCATGAATGTGGCCAGTGAACTGGCCATGCCAAGAAGTTGGACAATTTTTCCATGTCCAGTGCATACAATCAATGCTTCCTAACATCCTAGGAAAGCCACGCTCTTCACCAACTGCAAGTAGTATGGCAACATCATCAACGTTTGGCGACCTCAAGTACTCCTTCCCAAATACTTCACCAATCTGCACATACTCATCTGTATAATCAGCTGGAACACCGTAAGCAAGCATTCGATAAGCAGTTGTTACCTTTTGAAGTGATGACAAACCAAGTCGCCCAGCGGCATTCCGCTTTTGAACAAAATAAGTATCGTGTGCAACAATAGCATCATGGATGCGAAGGAAAAGATGTTTCTTCATTCGGAACCTCCTTCTAAAATACCGAGGCCCGTATTTTGGAGGGTCGGCAAAATAGTCTTGATAAAGTCGTTCATGACCACTGATGTGCGCGCAAATTGCCATATTTTCTATGCACATAAAAGTCCATTTTATCATCTTTTGCATACATATTAGTGGAAAAAGCATGGGATTAGTGTAGTTTATGCTTAAATATCAAATATATAGGTCTGCATGACTTTCTATGTGATTTCGCAGAAAACATGATAAAAATGGACAGATTTAGAAGAGCGGAAAAAGAACTCGAAGTCTTCTGAAGAGGTCAAAATCGACTGGGACCTCGACATCGAGTACAGCAGAGACATAGGAATCGAGCAGGAAATGAAGCAGAGCATGTCGACACAGAGAGGTCGATATCGACGTCTGAAGGTCGATATCGATGTTGCCGAATCGAGCTAAATGATAGAAGTCGAGTGCCACTCCGAATAGGAGAAGGAGAGCTTGAGATAGATTTTCACAGAGGTCGATATCGATGTTCATGGTCGATATCGATGTTGCCCAGCAGAGGAATCCGACTCAGATTTTGATAGAATTCTATCCGAAGCTTGCACATCTATCCAAAAGTCGAGATTTCTTATCATCAACACCAGAGCTATCATATGACCTGATTTACCATAGGAGTTTTTAGTTTTTACTTTATTTAAATTTTATCTAAGAGAATATTGATAAAGTTTCGAGTCTTTGATAGCAAAGTTCGATATCTATATCTAGAGGCAATTAGGGCTGAGTTTAGGCATTGAATTTCAGATCCAATTACAGTAGTAACGAGTTAGAGAGAGAGAGAGAGGAGGCCGAGTGAGTTGGAGAGAAGCGAGAGCGAAGATTTGGCTTGTTCGGTTGTACTTTCTTTCAAAGCTTAATTCAAAGTAGTTTTCTTTCAATAATGATGATGATGTGCATGATGAGGAGTGAGTAGTCAACCCACTTCTAGGGTCGGGGTGAGCCCGACGATAACGATGTAGGGTAAGTGCATCAAAGGTATGACTTTTATGCGATTCCGTCTTCTATCCTATGCATGATCCTTTGCGAAAGTTAGGGAGATTCATTATTTGCATTATTGAAGCGAAAGCCACTCATATTGTGAACTTGGATTGCCCATGAATTTGATAGTCACTCTTAGGAACTACGCGAGAGCCTCTACTCACCTATGTGTTTATAACGAAAGTTATTTAACCGAAAGGCATTAAATTCCATAACTTTAGCATAAAACTTGCGTTGTTATCGTTGTGGCATGAAACCCCGACCTTAGAAGCCTTTAATTAATTGAATCCATATAAAAGTTTTAGTTTTGTTTCTGATCATCTTCCTTTACCATTCTACGTTCTTCGGACTCTTTTCCGACAATTGGTTAAGGATTACAATTTCTGTGACAAACATCAGAATCGACTGTAAAGGTCGATATCGAGGTCTAACGTCGATATCGAGGTCTCTGCTCGACGTCGACTTTGCTACTTTTGTCTTCTGTAGGAACTGTACTGGAAATAGACCAGAACTGAGGTCGATATCGACCAGACACATCGATATCGAGTGTCTTCTGAGGTCGAAAGCTTTGATCGTGAGTACAACAAGGAAAGCGCTGACATACCTCCTCGTGGATTCGATCTTGAATTACCCTACTACTACAAAGGGAGGGGATTCTTGTATTATTTGTTTGAGACAGGGAGCAGTCTAGTTATGAATTTTTTAATTTTGGAATTATTTGAATCCTACACTCATCCCATAAGAGAACAAATTGGCGCCGTTGCCGGGGAGGTAATCAATCGCCACCTAAGTTTAATCACGATATTTTTGGAGCTTATTTTACAGGTTTATGCGACGTTCTGATCGCGGACCTATCGTAGAACCAATCAACGAGCCTGAACATTTCTACCATCTTCGCAACAAAGCAATTCGCATCATGGATGACAACGAGATGCAGGCTGAGAACATAGAGCAGTTGAGGAAGGAGATCGAGGATCACAACGCTACAATCACTGCTGAGAGGGCCGCCGCTGCTACAAAGAGAGCCCACGCTGATAGGGAGGAGGATGCGTGCAGACAAGCCCAAGAGCGGCTAAATCAGTATCCACATACGGCGATGCAATACATGCATCCGCCGCTTCATGTTCCTGAATCCACTATTTTAATTCCTCCGTCCAACTATGAAATAAAAATTAACTTCCTTTCTGAAATTAAAAGAAACACTTTTGAAGGAAGACCTAATGAATGCCCCCTGCAACACATATCTACTTTTATGCATTTATGTGAAACAGTTGCTGATGGAGTAAATTTAGAGTATGTGCGATTAAAATCTTTTCGATGGTCTTTGGCAGGGAAGGCATTACAATGGCTTGAGAGTTTGGCTCCACGCTCGCTGAGGACATGGGCGGAGGTGAAGGATGCATTCCTGAATAAGTTCTTTCCACCTTCTAAAACAGCGATGCTGCGACAAAGGATCACGGCTTTCAAACAAAAGCCAGGTGAAACACTAGCACAGGCGTCATCCAAGAGATCTTTTACAACGCCCTTGATGCGCCGAATAAGGAGAGGATCAATTCATATACCTCCTATCGGTACATTGAGCTTACACCAACGGAGGCATGGGAGACCATTGAGAGGCTCGTGAACTTTGACAATACCTATTGGCCTGCTGCGGCCTATGATGCAAGGCCTGCCCCATCAATGCCACTATATGAGCCTCCAAAGGAGATAGATCCTGATGTGTGGCAACAATTCCACAACGATCAGACATGCCGCCTTCAACAGGAAGTCAGGTTCCTGAGCAACAATCAAACTTGTCAGAAGTGTGGCTCAACAAGGCATAACACTAGTGCCTTTTCACATACTGAGCAAGTATCCACGGCGGAACAACATTAAGAGGTCAAGTGGATGAGAGGCTCCTATGGAGGGGGCAATCAACAATATTGGGGTGATCAAAGGTTCTATCAACCAAGGGATCCCCCACCATATAGAGCACCAGGGCACCCTGAGCAGGAGACAAGGAAGGATGACCTGCAAATCATTCTCGATGAGATGCGGAGGAACCATGCTGAATTCAAACAAGCTAACAACTTCGTCCATACTCAGCTGCAGGGCATCAATTCTAGGCTTGCGGAGATCGACGTTTGGAAGCGCAACAATGAGACTCAAATGAGTCAATTGGCGAAAGCAATACCCAAAGCGTCAGGATCATTCCCTGGATCCACTGTGCCCAACCAAAAGGGCAAAACTACTGGTCATATTGCGGCGGTGAACCTAAGGAGTGGGCGTCAATTACAAAAGCCCGAGCAAAAAGCGGAGGAGAAGGAGCCAGAACAGACCTCGATATCGACCCCCCTGTCGATATCGACCACGGTGACGTCGTTGTTGACCTTCCAGTCGATGTCGAGCCTGATGCTGCGTCACCACAGAAATCGACTCCTCCAGTCGATGTTGACCCTACTAATGTCGATATCGACCTCACTACAGCCGCGGGAAGGAAGAAGGTGTTGTCGTTCCCGACTAGAAAGATGATTAAGGACCCAGCAGAAAAGAAGTTCCAACGGTTCGTAAAGATGCTCCAAGGACTTAATGTCTCTATACCATTCATAGAGGCACTTCATGAGATGCCATCCTATGTAAGGTTCCTTAAGGACATCTTGGGTAAGAAGCGATCGCTCTCTGAGATCGCAGAGGAGTGTAACAGGTTGGAGCTACCACAAAATAGGGCAGACCCAAGTAAGCTTTTTATCGCTACAGGTCTAGGTCAATTCAAATTTAATGCTTTAGTTGACTTGGGCTCTAGCGTTAGCAAGATGCCACTAACCATATGGCACAAGGTAAAGATAGGTCCTCTGGAGCCCGTGAATGCAAGACTATACATGGCAAACAATACGGTAGTGATTCCAACTCGGATAGTGACGGATGTGCCAGTACAAGTAGGTAAATTCTTTGTCCCTGCTGATTTCTTAGTTGTTGATATAGCGGAGGAGCCTGCTTGTCCCATTATTTTAGGTAGGCCATTCCTAGGTGATGTGCGCACAAATTGCCATAGTTTCTATGCACATAAAAGTCCATTTTATCGTCTTTTGCATGCAAATTAATGGGAAAACATGGGATTAGTGTAGTTTACTCTTAAGTATCAAATATATTGGTCTGCACGAGTTTCTATGTGATTTCACAAAAAACAGGATAAAAATGGACATATTTGGAAGAGCGAAAAAAGAACTCGAAGTCTTCTAAAGAGGTCGAAATCGACTGGGGACCTCGACATCGAGTGCAGCAGAGACATAGGAATCGAGCAGGAAATGAAATAGAGAATGTCTACACAGAGAGGTCGATATCGACGTCTGAAGGTCGATATCGATGTTGCTAGATCGAGCTAAATGATAGAAGTCGAGTGCTAGTCCGAGGAGGAGAAGGAGAGCTCGAGATAGAGTTTCACAGAGGTCGATATCGATGTTCAAGGTCGATATCGATATTGCCCAGCAGAGGAATCCGACTCAGATTTTGATAGAATTCTATCCGAAGCTTGCACGTCTATCCTAAAGTCGAGATTTCTTATCTTCAACACCAGAGCTATCATATGAGCTGATTTACCATAGGAGTTTTAGTTTTTACTTTATTTAAGTTTTATCTTAGAGAATAAATATAAGGTTTCGAGTCTTTGGATAGAAAAGTTCGATATTTATATATAGAGGCCATTAGGGCTGAGTTTAGGCATTCAATCACATCCAAGCATATACAATTACAGTAGTAACGAGTTAGAGAGAGAGAGAAGGCCGAGTGAGTTGGAGAGAAGCGAGAGCGGAGTTTTGGCTTGTTCGGTTGTACTTTCTTTCAAAGTTTAATTCAAAGTAGTTTTCTTTTAATGATGATGATGATGATGTGCATGATGAGGAGCGAGTAGTCAACCCACTTCTAGGGTCAGGGTGAGCCCGACGATAACGATGTAGGGTAAGTGCATCAAAGATATGACTTTTATGTGATTCCGTCTTCTATCCCATGCATGATCCTTTGCGAAAGTTAGGGAGATTCATTATTTGCATTATTAAAGCGAAAGCCACTCATATTGTGAACTTGGATTGCTCATGAATTGGATATTAACTCTTAGGAACTATGCGAGAGCCTCTAATCACCTAAGTGTTGATAACGAAAGTTATTTGACGGAAAGGCATTAAATTTCATAACTTTAGCATAAAACTTGTATTGTTATCGTTGTGGCATGAAACCCTGACTTTGGAAGCTTTTAATCAATTGAATTTACATATAAAAGTTTTAGTTCTGGTTCTGATCATCCTTCTTCACTATTCTACTTTCTACGGACTCTTTTCCGACAATTGGTTACGAAATACAGTTTCTGTGACAAACATCGGAATCGATTGTAAAGGTCGATATCGAGGTCTAATGTCGATAACAAGGTCTATGCTCGACGTCGACTTTGCTGCTTTTGTCTTCTGTAGGAACTGTACTGGAAATCGACCAGAGCTGAGGTCGATATCGACCAGACACATCGATATCAAGTTTCTTCTGGGGGTCAAAAGCTTTGATAGTAAGTACAACAAGGGAAGCGCTGACATACCTCCTCGTGGATTCGATCCTGAATTACCCTGCTACTACAAGGGAGGGGATTCTTGTATTATTTGTTTGAGACAAGGAGTAGTCTAGTTGTGAATTGTTTAATTTGAATTATTTGAATCCCTACACTCATTCCTCCAGCGAACAAATTGGCGCCGTTGCCGGGGAGGCAATCAATCGCCACCTAAGTTTTCTCACGATGTTTTTGAAGCTTATTTTGCAGGTTTATGCGACGTTCTGATCGCGGACCTATCCTGGAACCAATCAACGAGCCTGAACATATCAACCATCTTCGCAACAAAGCAATTCGCATCATGGCTGACAACGAGACGCAGGCTGAAACCATAGAGCGGTTGAGGAAGGAGATCGAGGATCACAACGCTGCAATCGCTGATGAGAGGGCCGCCGCTGCTGTAGAGTGAGCCCGTGCTGATAGGGAGGAGGATGCGTGCAGACAAGCCCAAGAGCGGCTAAATCAGTATCCACAAACGGCGATGCAATACATGCATCCGCTGCTTCATGTTCCTGAATCCGCTATTTTAATTCCCCACTCCAACTATGAAATAAAAATGAACTTCCTATCTGAGATAAAAAGAAATACTTTTGAAGGAAGGCCTAATGAATGCCGCCTGTAACACATCTATACTTTTATGGAAATATGTGAAACAGTTCTTGATTGAGTAAATTTAGAGTATGTGCGATTAAAATCTTTTCAATGGTCTTTGGCAGGGAAGGCATTACAATGGCTTGAGAGTTTGGCTCCACGCTCGCTGAGGACATGGGCGGAGGTGAAGGATGCATTCCTGAAGAAGTTTTTTCCACCTTCTAAAACAGCGATGTTGCGGCAGAGGATCACGGCTTTCAAACAAAAGCAAGGTGAAACACTAGCACAGGCGTGTGAGCGATTTAAGGACTTGCTGAGATCATGCCCAACGCATGGGCAACTTTCATATGTCATCCAGGAAATCTTTTACAACGCCCTTGATGCACCGAATAAGAAGAGGATCAATTCATATACCTCATATCGGTACATTGAGCTTACACCAACGGAGGCCTGGGAGACCATTGAGAAGCTCGTGAACTTTGACAACACTTATCGGGCTGCTGCAACCTATGATGCAAGGCCTGCCCCATCAATGCCACTATATGAGCCTCCAAGGGAGATAGATCTTGATGTGCGGCAACAATTCCATAACGATCAAACACGCCGCCTTCAAAAGCAAGTCAGGTTCCTGAGCAACAATCAAACTTGTCAGGAGTATGGCTCAACAAGGCATAACACTAGTGCTTGTCCACATACTGAGCAAGTATCCATGGCGGAACAACATGAGGAGGTCAAGTGGACGAGAGGGTCCTATGGAGGGGGCAATCAACAATATTGGGGTGATAAAAGGTTCTATCAACAAACGGATCCCCCACCATATAGAGCACCAGGGCACCCTGAGCGAGAGACAAGGAAAGATGACCTGCAAATCATTCTTGATGAGATGCAGAGGAACCATGCTGAGTTCAAACAAGCCAACAACTCCATCCATACTCAGTTGCAGGGCATCAATTCTAGGCTTGGGGAGATCGACGTTTGGAAGCGCAACATGGAGACTCAAATGAGTCAATTGGCGGAAGCAATACCCAAGGCGTCAGGATCATTCCCTAGATCCACTGTGCCCAACCAAAAGGGCAAAACCACTGGTCATATTGCGGCGGTGAACCTAAGGAGTGGGCGTCAATTACAAACGCCCGAGCAATAAGCGGAGGAGAAGGAGCCAGAACAGACGTCGATATCGACCCCCCTATCGATATCGACCAAGGTGACGTCGATGTCGACCTTTTAGTCGATGTCGACCCTGATGCAGCGTCACCATAGAAATCAACTCCTCCGATCGATGTCGACCCTACTAATGTCGATATCGACCTCTCTACAGCCGCGGGAAGGAAGAAGGTGTTGCCATTCCCAACTAGAAAGGTTCCTTAAGATGCTCCAAGGACTTAATGTCTCTATACCATTCACAGAGGCACTTCATGAGATGCCATCCTATGTAAGGTTCCTTAAGGACATCTTGGGTAAGAAGCGATCGCTTTCTGAGATCGCAGAGGAGTGCAACTGGTTGGAGCTACAACAAAAGCGGGCGGACCCAGGTAAGTTTTCTATCGCTATAGGTTTAGGTCAATTCAAATTTAATGCTTTATTTGACTTGGGCGCTAGTGTTAGCATGATGCCACTAACCATTTGGCACAAGCTAAAGATAGGTCCTCTGGAGCCCGAGGATGCAAGACTATACATGTCTAACAATACAGTAGTGATTCCAACTTTGATAGTGACGGATGTGCCAGTACAAGTAGGTAAATTCTTTGTCCTTGCTGATTTCTTAGTTGTTGATATAGCAGAGGACCCTGCTTGTCCAATTATTTTAGGTAGGCCATTCCTAGCAACCGTCGATGCCAACATTAGCGTGAATAAAGGATTGCTCTGATTCACAATTAGTGACGAGGTGATAAAGTATGCCTTCAACAAGACGGTGAAAAATCAAGGGCCAATGGAGATGAAAGCCATAAATGGTGTCTACATTGTATATGGAGAAGCCAAAGTAAGAAGTATGACACCGGAGGAGCTTGAGAAGAGGGCCATAGAAGCTCAAGTGGAGGAAGTTGTGGCAATCTTGAACGAAGGGGCCAAACAACACATCGCAATCGACCCAGGTAAGTGGATATCGACTAATAATGTTCAAGATTATGTGTTAGGTCATAAGTATGGGGTCGACGGAGGAGGAAAAGAAACATCAAAATCGAGGTCTAAGGTCGATATCGACCATACCCAGCTGAAATCGACCACCATCAGCGCTGAGAAGGGAGGAACGGAGACCTCGATATCAATCTCTGAGGGTCGACATCGACCTGATCATATCGAGCAGAAACTCTCCAAATCGACTGATCCTCCAGGAGTACAATAGAGGTCGATATCGACCTCTTAACATCGAAATCGACCTGAGTCACAGACAGATGAGAAGGTACGTCAAGGTACGGATTCCTCGTGTTCCATTACAATTAAGGAATTATCATTATTTGGAAGAGGTGTGCCTTGGCATGTTCGCTTATGTAGGGTATCCGATGATGATTCAAGCCAATATAAGATAGGAGACAAAGTCTATGTTGCCAAATCCAAAGACCATTTGTTCCCTACGAGGTTTAAAGATAAAAAAACTGGGACCATTCATGGTGAATCAAATCCATCCCGGTGGAATGCAGCTGTGTGACAAGAAAGGAGTCATATTTGAGGCCCAGGCCACATGGGCTTTGCAGATGCCGCCTTGAGAAGCGCAAAGGAAGAAGTTGGCCTAGCGACTTAAAAATCTAGAGCTTGTAACAAGGACTTAGTTTTGATTTTAGACACTTTTACTTTGGTTTGAGACACTTTATTGTTTTGCATATTTTGTTTTTTTTTACAAGTTGCAGGAAAGAGAAAGGCACGCAGAAAAGACATCGAAATCGATGTCGAAGATCGACATCGACCTTAAGGTCGATTCAGATGAGCTTGTGGTCGAGGCCGGATCACCCTGAAGCCTGGGCCAGAAATCGATGAGAAACATCGATATCGATGTTAAAGGTCAATATCGACCATGGCTGCTGCCTTCTTCGACTCCTGAAATTTGTGACGGTTTAGTAAGTTTTATTCTTAACCCTAGTTCTAATACATTGAGGACACTGTAAATTTTAAGTATGGGGTGGGGGAAAAGCTTACTTGCATATTCATACTTAGTTTATATTTGCATATTTATCTTAATGCATATTTAGTTTTAATTTCGAGAAAAAAAAAATGACCCCCATCAAAAATTTGAAAAAAAAAAGAAAGAGTCACGGAAGTATAAAAAAGAGCTCTATGATGCAAAATTAGATTCATTAGAGATATAACATGAAATTGCATAGTTAAGGGAAGTCCCAATGAAGTGCAAAAAGAAAAATAAAGGAGATGAAAATTTTGAAGTTGCTTTTGACATTTGCATGATAAGATGAAGGAGGACTTTTTATGAAAATTCCATACAAGTGCTTACATATACAAGTTCATATCCTAGCCTTACCTATGCATATTTACAAAAGTCACAAGCCATATATGAGCCTTATCATACATCATTATTGCTCCACAAGTTTGAGAATGGATGACATCTTTGGAGTTATATGGAGTTGTGCATTATTTATGAAGTTGTTGGCAGGAATGAAAGAAATTATGAATTATGGAAAATTTAATGAGCGAGAAAAAATCCGATCACCTCAAGAGATAAAGGTAGGTCGACCCTGCTCGTTGAGATGTTAGTTCAGCGAGATGGGACACAAGGTGAGGAGTCCAAAGTACTATGTATCCGGGGCCATTCATGACACCCATGTTTGCGACTCGCGAGAAGGCAGTGCTAAGGTTAGAGAAGTAAAAGCATTATATTGAATAAAAGCATTGAGCGATGAGTCAAAGGTGAGACATTACGAAGAAGGAATGTGGAATGGTTTGGAAAGAAAGTATTTCCCCAAATTTAACACCATATGGCCAAATATTAGCCCACCTTTAGCCTTTTACCCATCTACTTCTCACAAGCTTGCAAAAGTCCTCTTGATTATTAATGCTATGTCGCTAAAATTGTTTTTGCATATTACCTCCTTTTATAAGTATGAAATTACTTTTATGCACATGCATGGACTTGGTTGACATAAGTACCTTACCGAGGATGGCAATTGATTATAGGGACATATGAAAAATGAATCTATGATGTTAAGGGTTTACTTTCTTCCCCTGAATGACCATTAAAGGTATTGCTTGGGGACAAGCAAGCTTAAGTATGGGATGTTTGATATTCGCGCAAATTGCCCTATTTTCTATGCACATAAAAGTCCATTTTATCGTATTTTGCATGCATATTAATAGGAAAACATGGTATTAGTGCAGTTTACGCTTAAATATCAAATATATGGGTCTACACAAGTTTCTATGTGATTTCGCAGAAAACAGGATAAAAATGGATAGATTTGGAAGAGCGGAAAAAGAACTCGAAGTCTTATGAAGAGGTCGAAATCGATTGGGGACCTCGACATCGAGTGCAGTAGAGACATAGGAATCGAGCAGGAAATGAAACAGAGAATGTCGACACAGAGAGGTCGATATCTGAAGGTTCGATAATGTAAAACAAAGTAATATAGAAATACTCTAGAAGGGAGGTTGAATAGAGTATGCCGGTTTTTCGCAGATTATCAAGACTTTTGAAGCTCGTGCAAAATCCTTTGAGATTAGACTTAGTCTTTTCTCTGAAAACCCGAATCACAAAGTTAAACAGTAGAACCAAGTGCAGAAATAAGGTAAAGCAATAAGTAAAGGACTCGATGAGTTGTTTACGAGGTTCGGCACGAACTTGACCTACGTCCCCGCCTAGGGTTCTTCCACAACCCTAGGATTCAACCGGCTTTTATCAATTCACAAGACTTATGATCCTAGTAGCTCCCCGAGAAGCCTCTCTCCTATACAATTGCAATCTAGTCAACTCACGTTCCCTTGGAGTCCTAGACCAATCTAGAAGAGCCCCACCTCTCTATATGCTATCTAGTACAATCGTCTTACACTTAGTGAATCAATCGCCTAGTGTCTACTTCCTTGAGTTACAAACTCTTGAGTATAACACTCTCTCGAAATATATCCTATAAGCTCACAGTGTAACTCTCAAATGCTTTGAAATGAAATTACAGACTCTTAAGGACTAGTAGAGAGCACACGAAGAAGACAGATCTCGCTTGAAGGCTTGAGTGTATGAAAGCTTGTGTTCAACAGGTGTATAGCTGTCTTCTTCTTCCTTTTCTTTTTATTGAAACAAATCGGCACCTAAGGATCTTCACCAATGGCTAGAGAGGATCATGGCTTGAGCTGGATCTTCTATCTTTGGAAACTATCGGAGGCCATGATCTTCCGATTTGAATCTTCTCAATTTACAACATAAGGAAAGAAATAATATTCGAAAATACTTCCTGAAAGGTTAGTGTATATATAATAATATAATGGAAACATATATAAAATAATATTCGATCATAATATCATATAGAACAGGTTTTGTGTTTCATCAATACTGTTAAAGCTTCAAGACCTTTGACACAAACAGACTGTCAAAGCCTTTGAAACTTATTCCGATTTTCATCAAGGGAGTGGAGTTATCAATCTCCCCCTTGATGAAAGACAAAACCTGTGCATCCCTGCAACTTAGTCAAGCATATATAATATAAGTAAAATCGGACTAAGTACCTGCATGGGTTAGACAAATGTTGGATCAAAATTTTAAAGCATTAAGACCATTCAACTGAAAATAAAACCAAGGTCTTCCAAGACCTTTAAATCACAACAGTTTTAAAAAGTCTAACACCACCACAGATCATCTTCCTCTTTTTGTCTTTCAACAAAGGGAGGAGGTAAAACAGTCACCAAAAGTTTTGAAACAGTTTCCAAAAACCAGCAATGTTTCAGATTTGGGGTTAGGGTAGGGTAGGATAAGGTTAAGCTTCATCGTCCGGAACATCATCAGTGAGCCGCGACCACAGACCTTGTAACAGCTTGGTTACCCCGCTCATCTCCGTCATAAACTCCTTGTGCAGCTCTTTGATATCCAGGCGAACTTCCTCCAAGCCCAACTCCAGGTTGTCCATGCGTTCATCAATGGCTGAAGCAGTGGGAAGAGCTTTGGAAGGAGGGGCAAGACTCCAAGTCCCTTGGGGGGACCGAGTGATGCCAATCTTTTCAAGGCTCTTGGAGTCGAACTTACCCATATGACGCTGCTGTTCTTTATTTTTAAAATCGATTCCAGAAGCTTCGAAGATTTGGGTCAAAAGGGTAGCGAAGGGGAGGGGAGTTCCTTTCCTGGCTTTTCTAGTGTGAGCCATGGATCCTAAAATGGTGTTGGCCAGATCAAGATCAAGGCCATTGAGGATTTGGTAAAGTAGGATCATGGCATTGTCGGTTAGGAGAGAGCCAGAGTTTAGACGGGGTAAGAGGCAATGCACAATGATGTTAAATATGATCTTTGCCTCTAGGGTAAGGGATGAGTGGGTTAGCTGCTTTGAGGTGTTGGTAGATGCCTCGGGTAGAAGATATTTGGATCGGGCAAGGGTAATGCAGTCTTCTTTAGAGGGGTTTTCTTGAGAGGGTGGACAAGGGCTAGGAAGGCCAAGGAAATCAGCGAAGTCAAAGGAGCTGAAAGAGATTCTAACTCCCTTGACGACAGATTCCAAGAACCAACCATCGTCAGTGTGTTTGGCTTTGAGATTTATATAGAACATGCGGGTGAGTTGGGGATAATAGACGGTTTCAAGATTGAGAAGAGTCCAAGCTGGGGATTTTTTAAGGATAGCAATGCATGGTAAGTTCAAAGCTTCAAAGAACGCAATATCTAAAAAATCAGAACAGAAGATCCTACGAGTTCGAAACTCATCTACCCACTTACCAGCCATTTCAGCATTTTCAAACCATGAAGAGGGGAGGGATTGATTTACCTAAATGAGAGCGGGAGGATCAGCGTTCTTCCTTCTAGCCTGTGTTGGAGCAGACCTCTTGGCAGGCGCCTCAAGGCTTTTCAGGGTGCCCTTCCTAGTGCGCTTGGGAGGAGGAGGCTTGGCTGTAGAGGCTTTCTGCTTCTTTGGAGACGGGGGAGGAGGAGGAGGAGAAGGAGAGGGAGCATGCTCGGGCTCCTCTTCCTCTTCTTCCTCTGACCCCGAGTCCTCAGCATTGTCTCCATCGGTATCCTCCTCGTCCTCTCCAGATTCGTCTTGCTCCTCGTCCTCTTCCTCAGGCTCCTCTTCAGAAGGAACCTCCTTGAGAGCCTCCCCCTCAGCTTCCTTCCGGATTCTCTCAGCTTCCTCCTCGACCAACTTCCTTGCAAGCTCGGCCTCCTCCTCGGCCTTTCTCTTCCTCAAAGCTTCTTCTTCGGCTTCCTTGGCTGCATCCTTTTCCAGAATAGCATCAAGATCCTCCTCTTCTTCTTCCTCATCCACCTCCTCAGCGATGACCTTCTTTTTCCCTTTCTACTTCGCACTGAGAGGCTTCTTAGTAGAGCGTTTTTTAGAGCCCTTGGTTACTGTAGTCATGCTCTCAGTGATGGTGCTCTGGACAGTAGCAGGGATGATGGCTTGAGGAGTGGGTTCAGGTGTAGGAGAAGTAGCAGTGTCCTGGCGTCCCTTGGGGGTGGCGCCAAGTCTTTTGGGTGTGGAAGCTTTCTTTGATTTGGGAGCCATGGAGGTATTTGGCTAGGGTTTCGGATAGTTTGAGAGATTGGAGAGGGAGAACTGGAAGTGTTTTGGGTAGATCTGAGGTTATGAGGTAATCGAGAGGGGTTGGGGTTTTAAATAGGAGAGATTTGAGTGATGGGACGGGGTTTAGGGTTCCAATGTAAGTAATGATAACATTGCCAATTTGAAAAATATTTCAATTCAAAAATCAAATCTTCTCTTAACCATTTTAGAATAGGAGGGAAATAACCGAAAATATTTTGTTCCAAAAATATCTCTACGGATAAAATATGTGACATAAATAAATTATTTTGAAATCCGATGAAAATAATACTTGATCAAATATCTAAAAAGATATTAACCAAATATATACGATCCGATATCTGTTTTCTATCATTCAGTTCACAAACCTTGATATAATACTCAAGGGTCTTGACACTGAGTAGAATTTATCTTTCGTAAAGGGAAAGCTCCCCCTACGAAAGTGCATCCTTGTTAAGCATCCCGATCTCTCGTCTAATGAAGGTGAACCTGTCCTCTACCAAAGGCTTAGTAAAAATATCAGCCCATTGATAATCAGTTGAAATAAAGGAAATGGACACATCACCTTTTTCGACGTGGTCTCTAACGAAATGTTGCCTTACATCAATATGTTTGGTCCTTGAATGCTGACCAGGATTCTTTGTAATGGAGATGGCACTTGTATTGTCACACTTAATGGGAATGCCTTTGAGGTTGATGCCAAGATCTCGCATTTGTTGAGCTATCCAAAGGATTTGGGAGCAGCATGCTCCAGCTGCTATGTATTCGGCTTCTGCAGTGGATAGGGCAACTTAGTTTTGTTTCTTAGAATGCCAACTGATCAAAGATGCTCCTAAGAATTGGCAACATCCTGATGTCCTCTTCCTATCCACCTTATAGCCTGCAAAATCTACATCAGAATACCCGATTAATGTGAAATCCTTTTGCTTTGGGTACCATAGTCCAAGCTCCTTAGTGCCATTGAGATCTGTTGGGGAGAAAAAAAGGGGTGTTTTTCTCTAAAATCCCTCTTTTCTCTATTTTAGCACATCTGTTGGGGTTGCTCTAAATAAACTATTTTTCTTGCTGTAATTGAATGCTTGTGGATGCCTAAACTTAGCCCTAATGGCCTCTAATTATAGATCTCAAACCTCGCTATCCAAGGATAAGAAAATCTATCTTTATTCCTAAGATAAAACTTAAATAAAGTAAATAACAAAAATCTCTTTAGGTAAATATCAAATTCACCATAAAGGATAACAAGTCTGATGAGAATGGATAGAAGATCTCGACTTAGGATATATTTGAACTCCTTCGAATAGAATTATATCAAAAACAGCGTCAGATCTGTCTGCAGCAGCAGTCGATATCGACCTCTTCTTTCTATCTCGAACCAGCTCTACTCGACCTCGGATTGGCACTCGAACTCTATCAATTCACTCGATTTAGGGTACTCGATATCGACCACTTCATGTCGATATCGACCAGTCTGTGTCGACATGCTCTGTTCTTCCTTTGCTCGATTTCTGGTGTTCTGTTCCACTCGATGTCGAGTCTTTAGGTCAATTTCGACTCCTCATGAGGAGTAGACTTCGAAGTCTACTGATCAGTAGACTTCGAGTTCTTTTTTAGCTCTTCTTCTCTTCTTGAGATTGCTCCAAATTTGTCTCGATTTTTGCGAAATAACATAAAAACTCGTGTAGACCTCTATATTTTGCAAATAAACATAAACTACACTAATCTTATGCTTTCCCAACCAATATGCATGCAAATATCGACAAAATGGACATAAAAGTATATAGAAAATATGGCAATTTGCGCGCACATCATATGATAACTTTCACAATCACCAAATAGGAATATAGAGGCTCTCGCATAAATACCTGTTTGTTTCTATCCTGTTCATAATTAGGGTTTAGTCAACTTTCGCAAACAAATCCTAATTACTATCCAAATTCACAAATAATCCACTTTCGCTTCATATAATGCAAATAAGAAATTATTCTAAAATCTTATAAAGGATAAAGCATGGGATAGAAGATGAAAACACATAAGCAAATTAGAGATTTAAGCATACAAACATTGCTATTGTCGGGATCACCCTGACCCTAGAAGTAGGACGACTACTCACTCATGATTGGGCAAAACATCATAAAGATAAAATAAACAACTTGCATAAAACTTAAACCTTCAAAAAGTATACAACCAAACACTTTTCTCTCTCTTTAACTCTATTGGGTTGTTTGATTGCTCAAGAATTGAATGAATAAAACTCAACCCCAAGGGCTTTATTTATAGGCTTCAAATCCTTGCTAGCCAAGGAAAGGAATTCTAATCCTAATCAAATTGGTAAATTAAATTCTATCTAAATTGATAATATAAATCCTACTAGAATTATAAAATTATCTAAAGTAATATTCCCTAGGGTAAATAAGAATAAAACCATAAGGATAAAAGTATATGTGGAAGAGGATAGATTAATGACGTGGCTAAGTAATCCTCCAAAGATCCAGCCCATTAGGCATCTTCTACGCGTCTGTTGATCCAGTCAATGTCGAGTGAACCAGTCGACATCGAGTGCTCGATTTCGATCGACATGGGGTTGGTCTCGGTCGACATCGTCTCTTCATCACTTACTCTCTGATTTCTTCATTTCTTCAATCGTCATCGGGTAACTTCAGTCGATGTCAAGGACTATGGTCGAGGTTGAGTACTCTGCTCGAAATTGAGTGCCTTTCCAGTGTCTTGTCTTTGCTCTAAAAAGTTCCAATTTCTGCAAAATTAAACCAAAACTTGTGTAGACCTCTATATCTTGCAAATGAACATAAACTACACAAATTCTACTTTCCTAATCCAATAGTATAAAATATGCATTAGAAATGGAATAAATGTAAGCGTAAAACATGGTGAAATTGGCGCACATCAAATACCCCACACTTAAGCTTGCTTGTCCCCAATCAATACTTTTAATGGTCAGACAGAGGAAAGACTAAACTCTCAACATCATAGATCCATCCTTATATAACCCTAACAATCAATTACCATCCTCGCAAAGGTACTATTGCCTTCAAATTCATGCATTTGAATGAAAAGCAACATCTCACACAAAGGAGGGTTATGCAAAAACATTTTTGTAACCTAGCAACAGTAATCAAGAGGACTTTTAAAGCGCATGGTGATGTGTGGGTAAAAGCTATAATGTTGAGCTATATTTGGCAAATGTGGTGCTTAATCCGGGGAGAAACTTTCAAACTTTCTTTCTTCTATGCACTTTCTCCTTTATGATTTCCACATTCCTCTTCCTTTCATAATGCTTTCTTTGCTTTTTTTACTTACTAGTCTCATTACCAGCGTCGTACGCGGTTTTTTTTATAAATTTTATTTATATATAATTTTTATTAGTTGAAATATTAAATTTTATAATAATTGTTATTTATACATAAAGTACTCACATTTCATTTATATATATAGGTTGTTTTGTTAATAAATTATATTTTATTATATTAATTTGTTTGAAACATTTTTTTATTAAATTTTATGCTTGAAATATTTTAATAAAACTTTCATTCAATCGTAAAATAAAGTAAAGTAAAATCATGTTCGTTCAAATTCAATATACAGACTAAGAGGTTAGTTTCACTTATATATCGTTTTCTCATGTAGTCTAATCCCTTTTAACCACGTCAATTAATAATTTCATATCTTTTATCCAACTTATTTGACCTAATCCGTCTAAAATTATTAGAAAATATATCAAATTGAATTAGATGATAACTTTTATCTTATATATCTTTTAGTTAAATCGTTGTATAATACCTTAACAAATAACATTATCTTTTGTAAAAAAAGGGTCGATGTATATAAGGAGTATTAATTAATTATGAAAAGATAAGTTGTTGGAGATCACAACTTTTTAAGTATTTATCTTTTTAAGTTTATGATTTAAATATACAATTCGACGATCACCTACATGTATTAATTAAAAGAACTACCTAATTCACATAGGATGCAAAGTAGTACCAGCTTTTTTTTAATGAAAGACATCTATTAATTTATTATGAAAAATTACATTAAATATTTTAGTAATGATTATTGTGTACGTTGTTTAGTAAAAAAAAACATACTATTTGATTTCTAATTGAGTTTACCGAATGTGAGATTTAGAGCATTTATAGGTTATCTATATCATATTTTTACTCATTTATATTATTTTATTGAATTTTATAAAAAATGTATTTTTACTTAAATCAAATCAAAGCAATAAATTTTTTTTTCTCCAATTAATATACGTGGTTTATATTTCTCTTAAAAATGAATATATATTTGATGATAAGATTTTATTGTTAACTCATAAAAAATAATTATATCAGTTACGATCCCTAAAGATTTTTAAAACTAATACAAAGATGACTTTTAATTAATTATATTTATTAGTAAATATGGGCTCGGTTAAATATGATTAACTAAGTGAAACCATATTAGATAGGTTTGTTTTAATACTCCATTTTTATCATCTCTTCGTTTTTAAAAATGTTTTTTGTGTAAAAAATCATTTTTTTCTAGTAGGTATTTAGTAGTCTATTAATTTCTATAATCGATTGGTTATCACAATTTCATTCAGATTAAGGCAATATTACGTTATTAAAAAGTAAGGTTTTTTAAATTAGAGTCATCAAAAAGTAAAATAAAAAGAGAGATATAGAAATTACGTATAGATTTGATAATGAATAATTATATTATTTAAAATAATAAAATCTTATCTCTCTCACACACATATATATAGCACAATAGATGGGTTCATGATCGATCCTAATTCCTAAATCAAATAATTGTTTAACCTAAATGCAAATATGTTAATGGTTTCTTAAATAAAAATATATATTGAATTATTTCATATAAATTAATATAATGTAGATTTTTTTCTAGATAAAATATTTATTAAATAACTTAAGGTAAAATGATAAGATTTGCAAGATATGAGGTTGGATATTAAAAAATTAATTTAATCATTAATTAAAATGGACACATAGGATGAGACGTGTATAAATATATAGAGTTATCGTCTAATTGGATTAAATTTATTGGATCATCATTAATTGACGTGGAAAAAAACCTGGCTCAAATTGCGCCAGAGAACGACACGTAAGAGAATTCGACCAGGGCCCGCCACATAGGATTTTCATGACTCTTTTTTAGTATTATATATTGAATGAATTCATATATAGATAGATATAGATATTTAATAACCTTTTGTGAAATATAATGAACTAATTATTTTTCAATGTATAACTCGGATTATTTCAATATAGAAAATATTGATTAAAACCCGGATTTCATTTCTTAATTATGTGCGAGAATCATAATTAGTTATATTTTGATAACCTTTTGTGATTTATTTATATTAATCTAATTGAACTTGATAAAATAAATAATATTCGAAACATACTGTAAACTCAAAATTTTGAACAATTAGTAATTACGTAGTATATTTAATCAATGGTTGTTAATATTTTGTGACCCATACGTGGGCATGGATAGGTTGAGTTTATAGATAAACATTGACGTTTTTTTTAATATAATTATCAATATTTACAAAAATAATATTGGATAGATTATTTGATTTAAAAAGATAAGGCTTTTACCTAATCTATATAAAATACTAAAACAGAGGCCTGGAACGGCTTCTGGTGCGATTTCGCGTCCTTGGAATTTTCTTGATTAAAAATGGATTATTTTTGCTTACGTGTCATATTCTGGATTAAAGTGGTGTTATTTTTTTGGGCCACATCAATTAATAAGTCAATATAGTTAAGTAAAAAACTTATCTTTTTAGATTAATAATCTATCTAATATAACCTTATATCTTAATTAGATAAATCTTTATTTTTGCCAAAATATTTTCTTTAGTTTTGCAAAATATTTAAATTATAGTATGTGAATACGTATATTTACTCACGTGATCAAATTAGATGATTTACACAAGGAATTTATATACATACTACGTAAGTCACTGCATTCATTTTATTTTTTATCAATAGTTATATTATATTTAATTACATCATATTACGTATTTAATTACAGGGTTTAGACTTTACATATTTAATTACATCATATTACGTAATAATTAACTAAAAATACTGTTATTTAAAAATATAGGTGAAATCTATTATCTATTATTATTATATAATTATCATCAATAGATAATCTATATCTATATCTATATAAAATACTAAAGCAAAGGTCTGAAACGAGCTCTGGTGCGATTCACCTACGTAGAATTTTCTGGATTAAAATGGGATTATTTTTGCTTACGTGTTATATTCTGAATTAAATTGATATTATTTATTTGGGTCACATCAATGAATAAGTCAATATAGTTAGGTAAAAAACTTATCTTTTTAGATCAAATAATCTATCCAATATAACCTTATATCTTAATTATATTTTAGGTTACAAATTAATTTTAAAAATATATAATATAAAAGATATGATATGATCCTGCAAAATAATTAAATATTTAACATAAAAAGATCATGCAAAAACTAATTCAAACTTCTAATAATTTTTTTAAAATAGAACCAATGATTTAAAAAAAAAGACGCGCACATCCTTAGACCTAAAACATTACCATAGAGTATTTCGTAACCGGTAGATGTTTATAATTGAGCTAAATTTGACGGCAATATATCCAATATATCCAATATAACCTTATATCTTAATTATATCCAATATAAATTAATCATCATTTTGTTTATTAAGAAACCGCACAACGGGCGGGTAAAGTAAAACTAGTTATATTAGTTTATTAATTGATGTGGCCTAGAAATATAATAGCACTTTAATCCAGAAAATTCCATGGACGCGAGATCGCACCAGAGGCCTGAAAGCCCGCTTTATTCGTATAATAATAAAATTGTTAATAATAATATGTTTTAGTACATATTATATAAACAATCTTAATTATCAAACCTATACATAATAATTACTTATATATTTTTTAAATGTTAAATTATCAAAAGATACGGAGTATAATAAAGGTCTTATATAAGTTGACAAAAGATTGTTTATCTAATACTACATAATACAATTGAACGATTTAATAACTTTAAATCTAAAAGAGTAGTTTAATATATATGAATTTAGGTCAAATTCAAAATAAACCTTCGAAACTACAACTATAGTAGATTTAGATTTGACGTTTTTTTATAGATAAACATTGACGTTTTTTTAATATAATTATCAATATTTTACAAAAATAATATTGGACAGATTATTTGACTTAAATATAATACCACTTTAATCCAGAAAATGACACGTAAGCAAAAATAATCCCACTTTAATCCAGAAAATTCCATGGACGCGAGATCGCACCAGAGGATGTTTCAGGCCTCTACTTTAGTATTTTACTAGTATTCGTTACCCGCGCGGTTGCGCGTTTTGTTAATAAATTATATTTTATTATATTAATTATATTAAAATATTATATTAGATAATTAATTGACGTGGCTTAAAAAAATAAAATCAAATTGACGTGGCTCACAAAAATAAAACCATATATAAATATATTATATTCAATTTGATCTAAAAGGTAGAATAACACACGAAATATTCCTTCTTCATCTTTTAAAATAATAAATAATATAGTTTATTAACAAAAGCATGAAAATAATAAATATGTATAACAACTAATTCAAGTTATATTGGATAGATTATTGATCTAAAAAGATAAGTTTGTAGCTAACTATATTTGTTTATTAATTGATGTGGGCCAGAAATATAATACCACTTTAATCCAGAAAATGCCACGTAAGCAAAAATAATCCCGCTTTAATCCAGAAAATTCCGTGGACGCGAGATCGCACCAGAGCCCGTTTCAGGCCTCTGTTTTAGTATTTTATATAGACTAGTTTTATTACTCGCCCGTTGCGCGATTTGTTAATAAATTTTATTATATAAACCATATTTGAATTAATATAAATTATTACTCCATATAAAGTAAATATATAATCTTCAATTGTATTACTACTAAATATATAATATATTATACCACCCGAATTCTTACAATAAATTATATCTTATTTGTTTGTTCAAATATCTTAGCTTGATAAAACTTGAATGAAAATAATAAATAATACGGAGTATAGTTTATTAACAAAACCAAAGCAAAATAGTTTAGCTACGTACGTACAATATTCAGTATTGTATATAAATAGTATAGTTTATTAACAAAAGCATGAAGATAATAAATATGTACAATAATTAATTCAAGTTATATTGGATAAGATTATTAATCTAAAAAGATAAGTTTTTATCCAACTACATTGACTTTTTAATTGATGTGACCCAAAAATATAATACCTCTTTAATTCAGAATATGACCAGTATGCAAAAATAATCCCGTTTTAATTCAGAAAATTCCACGTAAGCGAGATCGCACCAGAAGCCGTTTCTGGCCTCTGTTGTAGTATTTTATATAGATATATATATGCTTTACCTCTCTGACCTTAACGCTGCCTTCTCACGAGTCGCAAACATGGTTGTCATGAATGGCCCCGGATACTTAGCGCTTAGGACTCCTCACCTTGGTATCCCATATCGCGTGAAGTTTATCCTCCGCAAGCAGGGTCGATCTACCTAGCTCCTAGATGACTGGATTTTCTTTGTCTCACTAAATTTTACATTAAAAATCTCTTGCCATCAACTTTATAATAACTTCACAATATATCAACCATATAACATCTCTATAATGTGACTTCTATTTCGCAACATGTTCCCCGAACTGGTAAAAAGGTATGAAAATGGGCAATTTAAGATCTTGTGGAGCAAATAAGACATAAAGCACATATGGATTGGAGTATGATGTAAAGGCTAATAAGCATGGGTAATTTTTAGGGTAAATAATGTTCAAATGGAAAATAAAGCCCTCCGTCCTCTTATCATGCATATGTCAAAAGCTACTTCAATTTCCTTTCATGGTTTTCTCTAAAATCGCACTTCATTGATACTTCCCTTTGGCCTTTACTAGGAAATTTAATTGCTATATCTATAACGGATCTACTTTTGCATTTTCGAGTCTTGTTAAAACTTCCATGACACTCTTTTAATTTTTTTCAATGGGGTGATTTTTCCAAAAATTTCTTTGGACTATACACATTAAACTCATAAGAAAAACATGTATCCAAAGATGATACCTAAAATATATAAGATCTAACCATGTAATGCAAATACAAGACTTATAAACTTAACCAAACAAACGAGCAAAATATGTAAGCATGCTTTTCCCCTACCCCATACTTAAATCCTACAATGTCCTTACTGTAAAAACAAAATCATAAGTGGAGTCAAAAGAGAACTTACTAGAAATCATCGGAACGGCTCAAAACAGGTGCTTCTCCAGGTTCAGTCGAGATCGAGGGGGTCAATCGATATCAACTAGGTCCATCGACTTCTAGGGCTTTTCCTCTCGATATTGCTTGGTCATTGTCAACAACTTACGTCGACATAATCCAAAACCAAAAATATAAAGTCTTAAAACAAAATCCAAAACCAAAATTTCGAAACCCTAAAAACCAAACTATTAAAATAATTAAGTCTATGTACATGCTCTATATTTTAGAATCGCTAGGCCGATTTCATTTGATATTTTATCTAGGTTGGGACATATAAGGACCATCTGGCTCGGGTCTCCTCTTCGGGGCTTTGGAGCTCAACCTTGAAAATTATGCCCTTTTTATCTTTAAGCTCCAACCTTCTTGGGATAAACTTTATGAATGGTCACTACTTTGCCATTTCTTGCATCCTTTCTTTTGCATCCCTTTATGTTGCATTGATCCATGTATACCTTGTCGCCCGCCTTTTATTCTCTTGCTGGTTTTTTTGCAGCGTTAATAAGGCATACAAACAAAGGTACTTTTCTCATATGGATATCTTCTTTAGATTCCGAAGGATAGGGATCTTTACCTGGGCTTACCTTCGAGTCATTATGTTTCCGAGGAAGTGGTTGACATCGACTGAGGTCAATCGACGTCAAGTGCAACTTGTCTTTTAGAGGTGCAGTCAATGGAGGGTGGTCGATTTGGGGTAGTTGACATCGAGTGGGTCCAGTTGATATCGACAAAAGTTGGTCGACCTCGATGGGGTCATCAGCGTCGACCCCATACTTAGCTTCTGACACATACTTTGGCTCCTTTGTGGTCGATATCGACAGGGGTGTGTCGACATCGACTACAATCTCAGTCTCTTATTCTTCGTCCGGTTGGTGCCAAATTGCCAAGAGCTCCTCTCTTTGGGCCTCCATGGCCCTCACTTCTTGTTATTCATTAGTCATCATCCTCTTCGTTGGTTCTTCATAAGGGATTACTCTCCCCGTCGCATGTAAGGACTTGATCTCCATTTGGTTCACCTCATTCATAGTAGGATTGAAGGAGAGCTCAATTACTTCGTTGCCTATGGTAAATGATAAGAGCCCCTTTCGAACGCTGATATTGACATCAGCTGTAGCTAGGAATGATGTACCTAAGATGATAGGACATGTAGGATCCCTTGTCTTATCAAGCACAATGAATTCCGTGGGGATATAGAATTTGCCCACCTTGACCGGGACATCATCAATAATTCTTGTGGGCTTTACAAAATTATTGTCTACTATGTACAACTTTATTTCCACAGGCTCCAATACTTACCTTTGACCATATGGACAAAGGCATGAGTCTCATGCTAGTCCCTAGGTCGCATAATGCCTTGTAGCGGTGTTGGCCTGGCCTAATTTTGATGGCAAATCTCCCTGAGTCACTTCTCTTCCTCGGGTAGTAAATATTGCTGCACTCCTCCATGATCTCAACGATAGATCGCTTCTTGCTTAGAATGTCCTTAAGGAACCGAACATATGATGGCATCTCGTGAATGGCCTCCGTGAATGGTATGGGGATGTTGAGGCCTTGGAGCACCTTCACAAATCTTTGGAACTTCTGGTCCGCAGGGTCCTTTAGAGGTTTGAAGGGATATGGAAGTGGCTTCTTCTTTGTTGGAGCTAGAATGGCCTATGGTGTTGAAGAAGGATGGTCGACGTCGACACGGGAGGGGTCGACATTGATGTAGGGGAGAATTGATTATAAAATATATAGAAATATAAACCAAGTAATCAATCCTAGCCTCTCAAATAAATTCAAAACTCCTCCGCTATAGTGGAAGGGTCAGGATCGATCCACGAGGAAGCGTGTCAACGGATCCAAAGTGATTCGCGCAAATGTTCTACAAAAGTCGACCAGGAGCTCTCGATGTTGACAAGGTCAGTCAATCTCGATCAAAGCAGTCGATCTCGAGTGATGTTCCTGCAAAAATAAACAGAAGGCAGTCGACGTCGACCAGTTCACTCAACGTCGAGTTAGTAGCAAAGATCGACTGACACAGAAAACATTAATAAGAAACTAAATTATATCCCTAGGGTAGATAGGAATAAACCCTTAAGGATTAAATTATCTAGAAAAGATATTAAAAACTTGGCCAATTTATCTTCTCCTCAGACTAGGACTCCTCGATCTCGTCTTCTACATGTCAGGTCGACATCGATCACTCTACTCGATCTCGACCACTCTGGCTTATGCTCGATCTCGTCTTCATTTCAATTCTGTCGACATCGATCAGTTCCTCCATATCAATCACTTCGGTAGATATCAAGCTACCTGCTTGACTTCAATGTATGTCAAGTACTTCTCTAGTAGTTGGTCTTTCTTCACGTGTCTTGTACTTAGTTTCTGAGCTCTTCATCCATTGGATATCGAGAGCATTACTCGAGATAGACTGCTCTGTTCTGGTTCTTTGCTTCTCGTTTTCGCTTTGAATCCGCTCCAATTTCTGCATAATTAAATAAAAACTTGTGTAGACCTCTATATCATGTAAATATGCACATACTATACAAATTCTAAGCATTCCCAAACCATAATGCAAATATAAAGTAGACATTGGCACAAAAGATAGGCATAAAACATGGTCATTTTAGTAGACATCAAATCACCCCATACTTAAGCTTGCTTGTCCCCAAACAATAATTTTCATGGTCACACATTGGATGGACTAAGCTCTCAACATCATAGTTCCATTCTTATATAATCCTACAATCAATTACCATCCTCAAAAAGATAATATTGCCTTCAAATTCGTGCCTGTGAATATAAAGCAACATCTCTCACAAAATGAGGGTTTTGCCAAAAACAATTTTATAACATAACATTAATAATCAAGAAGAATTTTATGCGCATGGTGAAGTGAGGGTAAAAGGTATAGTGGGGGGCTATATTTGGCAATGTGATGTTTAATCCAGGGAGAAATTTTGAAACTTTCTTCCTTTGATGCACTTTCTCCTTTATGATTTCCACATCCCTCTCCTCTTATAATGCTTTTTGCTTTTTTCACTTATATTGTTTACCTCTCTACCCTTAACACTGCCTTCTCGTGAGTCACAAACATGGGTGTAACGAATGGCCCCGGATACTTAGCGTTTCGGACTCCTCACCTTGTTGTCCCATCTCGCGTGAATTTTATCCTTCGCGGGCAGGGTCGATCCACCTAACTCCTAGGTGACCAGATTTTCTTTCTCTCGTTAAATTTTACATAAAAATTACCCGTGCCATCAATTTTATAATAACTTCACAACATATCAAACCATTCAACAACTCCATAATATGACTTCCATTCTATAACATCATTCCCCAGATGTGTCAAAATGTATAAAAATGGGTAATTTAAGAACTTATGGAGCACATATGACATAACCATTCGGGAATGGTTCAGCCAGAAAGGACTTGTGGGTAGTACCCAAAGGTCCCCGGTTCGAACCCCGGATGGCGGCTCTTTATTTGCCAAATACAAGGAACAAATATGACATTGAACACATATGGCATAAAATAAGATGTAAGGCTAATAAGCATGGGTAATGGCTAGGGAAAATAATGGTCGAATGGAAAATAAAGTCCTCTGTCCTCTTATCATGCATATGTCAAAAGCAATTTCCAAATTTACCTCCTTTCATGGTTTTATCTAAAAATCGCACTTCATTGAGACTTACCTTTACTAGGCAATTTAATTGCTAGCTATATCTCTAACGGATCTACTCTTGGATTGTCGAGTCTTGTTAAAACTTCCATGAAACTTTATTTGTTTTCGGGGGTATGAGTCCTTAAATCCTTTCAAAACTTCTTTGGATAGTTCTTTAAAGACTAAATAACATATATAATATCCATAAAATCTAGACCATTCAGAAGTTTTAGCCATAAAAATTTAAAATTTTCTCCGAAAAGACAAGAAAGATGAAGCTATGAAAGAAAATAACTAAGTAAAGATATTGATATGCACATAAGCTATTCCTTCACTCCATACTTAAAGTATATAATGTCCTCACAATATTAAAATCAAAGGAAAACAAGGATAAATGAATGAACTCACAGAATAACGCACATAGGAGTCGATTCAGGTGTTGTCAACCAAGTTGCCAACAGTCGACATCGACCAGAGCAGTCGATGTCGATAGAAACTCTTGCCGTGAAAGAAGTTATCGAAGTCGAGTGTTACCAGAAGTCAACATCCACTAGGTCAGTCGATGTCGACAACAACACATTGCTTGTTCAAGAATGGTCAAAGTCGAGGGTCCCATGGGTGATCGACATCGAGTGCGCTTCTCGATGTCGACTGCTTTTGCAGGTCTAGAGTGATCAATTTCAATCACATGTATGGCTCGACCCTGTTGCAGTTGATGTCGACCGATTAGGTCGATCTCGACTGCTTTTGTAGGGACTTCGTTTCTTTCTTGTTCTTCCTTATGCTTTGCGACCTGAAATTTCGTTAGCTTGTAATATCTAACCCACGTTTTAAAAGAAGTTTTCAAAACAAAACTTCAAACCCTAAAAACCTAAAATTTAAATAAAGTTTATTTATACGCTCTAGATTTTTGAGTCGCTAGGCTGACTTATTCAATAACGCTCACGACCTTTTAAGGTAGGGCCCCTTAGTGCTAGATCCTTCTTCTGGATCATCAAGGTCTTTGTCATAATACCCAAGCTCGGCAAATAGGGTGTCATCTTCATGTTGCTCTTTCTCTTTGACCTTCTTCTTTCTTGTCCTTACCTTACAAATATTAGCATACCATGGAGCTTTGACCCTCCCATTAGTGAAATCATCATTAATGGATAGAGGGCGGTTAGAGATCATATCTGAGCTTACCTTTTTGGACCCAAAACAACGATTTTCGGGTTTGGGGTCAGTCGACATCGACAGGGGGTGGTCGACATCGAGTGCTCTAATAGAGGGGACCCCATACTTAAGCTCTTGGTATCTTTGATGGCTTTCTGTGGTGGTTGTTATCGACAAGAAGTGTGGATCGATCTCGAGCATTTTGGTCGAAGTCAATTGAGGGCAGTCGATCTCGACCTTCTTTGTAGCGCCTAGCTCCGTCAACAAATAATCGCGCAGCTGCTCCTCTTCGGGTGTGAGCCCAATTCTCCATGGATTCTAGGGGTCAAAGCTTTTTTTATTGCATCCTGACAAGGGATATAGTCATTGCTAATGCCGATGCTCTTTACCTCTAGTCTTTTGGTCTCTTTCATTGTCGGGTTAAAGTGGTACTCGAGGACTTCATTGCCGATTTTGAACGAAAGAATGCCACTCCTAATGTTAATGTTGGCATTCGCTATTGCTAAGAGTGGCCTACCAAGGATGATAGGCATAATTGGATCCTCCGACATATCCAACACGATGACGTCTGTGGGCACAAAGAACTTTCCTACCTTGACGGGGACATCATCCATAATCCCCATGGGTCTCACAAAGGAATCGTCCACTATGTAAAGCTTCATGTCAATGGGATCCAATGGTTAAACTCCAACTTGTTGCCATATGGATAGGGGCATCAAACTCACACTAGCCCCTAGGTCACAAAGGGCCTTGAATTGATGCTTTCCTACCTTCGCTGTGACGACAAACTTGCTTGGATCGCCTATTTTTTCAGGGAATTCCATTGCGTAGCACTCTCTGGAGATCTCGGCGATGGTTCTCTTCTTGGCAAGGATGTCTTTTAAGAACTTCATATACACCGATATCTGATTGAGGGCTTTCGTGAGTGGTATAGTGATGTTCAAGCATTGTAGTACCTTCACGAATCGCCTAAACTTGGTATCCACCGGGTTCTTTAACGCCTTGGAGGGAAAATGAAGCTTTTTTGTTGGCTTTGGAGCCAAAGCGGTCGACTGGGGCATTTTGGGTCGGTCGACATTCAGGGGGGGTCGACGTCGACTGAAGCGCTTGATCTCAAGTGAGTCTAAGGCTCTGTTGGCTTTGCAGTGGGGTCAACATCGACTGTGTGGTCGATGTCGACAGGGTCCTCGACATGGATAGAGGGTTGGTCGATGTTGACTGATTCTCCAGTGACTCCTTCTTCCGCTTTGTTCTTGAGCTCTTGTAACGTTCGTCCATTCCTTAGGTTTACAATGGCGATGTGGCCGGATTGCCCCTTGGGATTTTCTTTTGGTTGACTGTGGAGCATTTCCGATGGCCTTGGAACTTGTGCTGCGAGTTGACTCAATTGGGTTTCAACATTCTTCCTCCATATGTCCATCTCTCCAAAGCGAGCATTATGCCCGTGTAATTGAGTTTGGATGGCATTGTTGGCCTGATGTGTTTCTGTTTGATTCTTCATCATCTCATCAAGGATGAGTTGAAGATCATCCCTCCTTAGTTCTCTCTCCGGGTGGCCTGGAGCTCAATAAGGCGGAGGGTCCCTTGTGTTGTATTGGAGTGGTGGACTACCCCAATTTTGATATCCTCCACGGGTGGGAATCCTCATAAATCTCACCTCTTGATAAGTCTCCGCTATTTCAACTTGCTCATTATAAGGGCAAGCGGTGGTGATGTGCTTCTCGGAACCGCACTCAGCACAGGGTTGATTGGCGGAGAGGAACTTGACTTATTTTTTAAGCCTCCTAAGTTGATCCTTCATGAACTGGTCTTTGATATTGGGGTCTATCTATTGGGATGGATCATATAAGGGCATCGATGGCGCGGGCCTTAACTCGGAGGTCATAGGAGTGCCATAAGTATTGTCAAATTTCACCAACCTCTTTATGGTATCGCAAGCACGTTGCGTTGGGAGATCAAGATATCCATAGGAGGTGTAGCTGTTGATTCTCTCCTTGGTGGCTATATCAAGAGCGTTGTAGATGATCTCTTAAATGACATAGGGTGGTCACCCATATGTAGGATAAGACTCCAATAGGTCCTTGAATCTCTCCCATACTTGCGCCAACGTCTCATTAGGCTTTTGCTTGAAAGCCATGATCTTTTGACGTATAACCGCCATCTTGGATGGAGGGAAGAATTTGTTGAGGAACGCCTCCTTGACTTCATTCCATGTGCGGAGTGATCTTGGTCTTAGGCTCTCCAACCGTTGTAGTGCTTTCCCTGCGAGAGACCAATGAAATGCCTTTAGTATTACATATTCTAGATTTCGCCCATCGACAATATAGTATCACAAAGATTAAGGAAAGTGGTGATATGCGCTAGAGGGCACTCTTTAGGTTTCCCTTCAAAAGTATGTCTCCTAATTTCGGTTAGGAAACTTGTTTTAATCTCAAATTAGAGGAAGGGATAAGAATAGCCGATTCGGGTACAGTGAGCTGATTGGCGGAGAGGAACGTGTATTGCTTTGCGGTTTGAGGGAGTTGATTGAGTTGGGCTTCATATCGCCTTCTTGCTTCCTCCTCTCTATCGGCGCATGCCCTTTGTGCCACTTTTCTAGTGGTATGATCTTCAATTTGTTTCCTTGGACGCTTGATCTCTTGAGCTTGGGCTTCTTGATCGGTCATAATTCTTTGGAACCTTGATTGTATATGTAGGAATCTCTCGGGGTCTTCTAAGCCCTCGAATTCAGGCGTGCGATCAACACGTCGCATACACCTATAAAATAACACTCGTAAGAACGTTAGAACAAACTACCTAGGGTGCGAATGATCGCTTCCCCAGCAACGACGCCAAAATTTGATGTAGGGGAGAATTTGTTATAAAATATATAGAAATATAAACCAAGTAATCAACCCTAGTCTCTCAAATAAATTCAAGAATCCCACACTGTAGTGGAAGGGTCAGGATTGATCCAAGAGGAAGCATGTCAACAGATCACAATTAATTCATGCAAACATTCTACAAAAGTCTACCAAGAGCTCTTGACCTCAACAAGGTCAGTCGATCTCGATCAAAGCAGTCCATCTCGAGTGATTTTCCTGCAAACACAAACAGAAGGCAGTCGACGTTGACCAGTTCACTCAACGTCGAGTTAGTAGCAGAGATCGATCGATATAAAAAACCATCAGTCGATGGGATGCAGTCGATATCGAACTAAGCAGTCGATCTCGACCTCTAAAATAAAAACAGAAAGTTGGCAAAGAATGACAGAAGAATGTAGGATGAATGAGAAGCAATGATCAGAAAGTCCAGGGGTTTAAAGTATGATTAAGGAGGATTCTAAACAATAATAAAAAGAAATCCTAAGCCTAGGGATCATCACAACGTAAACCACATATGCATAAGATAAGGTAAGACGGATAATTACGCTATCACGTCAAAGGGACACGCTTTCGCCGTACACAAATAACTAAGTATATTCTTTGCAAGTAAACCTAATTGTCTCTACTGATTTTATGTTTATAATCCAAGTTGTTAACATGAATTCCTTTTCTTTCGAAGAGGGCTAAACATAAAAAAGTAGGAGATGATCAAGACATAACAAATATCAACATCAAACTTACCTCAAGCATGGATGGCTAACGTCGGGCTCACCCCGACCCAAAGAGCTAAGCGACTACTCGCTCATGGTTGAAGTAGACATCATTGAAAGAAATAAACAAACTTGCATTGAAAGATATAAACTTGAAGTCTTCATAATCCCGACGTCGGCTCTCACAAACGCCAAAACCCTAAAGCTTCTTAAAACTAAAACTTAAAACTAAATTATGTGTTGTGTTTCTTGCTGTGATTGCTTGGTTGGATGAAATGCTTAAAGCCATCCCCCATGGGCTTTATTTATAGCCTCACAACTCCTAGCTAGCCTAAAAGAAGAAGTCATGATCCTAGTGAAAATAATTATCTAAATCTGATCTAAAAGATTGAAAAGGATAAAAACTTTAACAAGAAACTAAACTATATCCCTAGGGTAGATAGGAATAAACCCTTAAGGATTAACTTATCTAGAAAAGATATTAAAAACGTGGCCAATTTATATTCTCCTCAGAATAGGACTGCTCGATGCATTTACTACTGTCAATAGGTCAGGTCGACATCGATCACTCTACTCGATCTCGATCACTTTAGCTTTTACTCGATCTCGTCTTCATTTCAACTCTGTCGAAATCGATCAGTTCCTCGATGTCGATCACTTCATTCGATGTTGAGCTACCCGATCGACCTCATTGTATGTCGAGTACTCCTCCAATAGCTGGTCTTTGTTAATGTGTCATGTACTTACTTTCTGAGCTCTTAATCTAATCGATATCGAGAGCACCAGTCGAGATCGACTACTCTGTTCTGGTTCTTCGCTTGTTGTTTTGGCCTCGATTCCACTTCAATTTTTGCATAATTAAACCAAAACTTGTGTAGACCTCTATATCTTATAAATATGCATATGCTACATAAATTCTAAGCATTCCCAAACCATAATGCAAATATAAAGTAGAAATTGGCACAAAAGTTAGGCATAAAACATGGTCATTTTAGTAGACATCAGACATCGACTTTAGTGGTTGACTTCGGTTTAGGCGCCTAGTGATTAAGGGGAGAATCGAATATAATATATATATATATATATATATATATATATATATATATATATATATATATATAAAATGTAATCAACCCTATCCTCTGAAATAAATTCAAGACTCCCCCGCTGTAGTGGAAGGGTCAGGATCGATCCACAAGGAAGCATATCAGCGGATCCGAAGAAATTCAAGCAAACGTTCTGCAGAGATCGACCAAGAGCTCTCGATGTCGACTAGGTCAGTCGATCTCGATCAAGGCAGTCAACCTTGAGTTTCATTACTACACAAACAGAAGGCAAAACAATTGAAGTTGACTAGAGCAGTCAATGTCGAGTCAGTTCACAGAAGTCGATCGACAAAAAAAATCGTTGATCGATGGGATGTAGTCAATCTCGACCTGTTCAGTCGATATCAACTAGTCCAACTGAAGCTAAAATTATTGGCAAAGATGGCCGAAGAATGCAAGGATGAAATAGAAGCTTTGAACAGAAAATCTAGGGGTTTAAAGTAACAAATTAAAAGGTGTAAAATATAATAAAAAGAACTCCTAAGGCAAAGGATCACCACAACGTTAACCACACATGCACAAGATAAGGAAAGACGGACAATTATGCTATCACATCAATGGAAAAATCTTTCACTGTCACTAATATGTAGGAATATTCTCACAAATAAACCTAATTGTCTCTACCGATTTTATGTTTATAATCCAAGTTGTTAGCAAGAATTCCTTTTCTTTCAAATAGGGCTAAACACAAAAAGGTTGGAGAAGATCAAGACATAACAAATATCAACATCAAACATACCTCAAGCATGCACATCTAACGTTGGGCTCACCCAGACCCTAAGAGAAAAGCGACTATTTGCTCATGGTAGAAGTAGATATGCTTGAAAAAAAAGGACTTGCATTGAAAGATGGAAACTTGAAGTCTTCAAAATCCCGACGTTGGCTCTCGCAAACACCAAAACGTTAAAGCTTCCTAAACTAAAACCTAAACTACTTTGTTGTTGTTTTTCTTGCTGGATGAGATACCTAAAGTCAGCCCCTATGGGCTTTATTTATAGCCTCACAACTCCTAGCTAGCCTAGAAGAAGGAATCCTAATCCTAGTGAAAATAACTTATCTAAATCTACATCTAATAATGAAAAGGATAAAAACTTAATAAGAAAACTAAGATGTATCCATAGGGTAGATAGGAAATACCCATAAAGATTAAATCTATCAAGAAATAATGTAAAAACGTGGCTTTATCAAATTCTCGCCGAACTAGGACTGCTCGACATGTCTGCTATTGTGCATAGGTTCGGTCGACATCGACTGCTGCACTCGATGTCGAGTGCCTTTCTCTCTGCTCAATCTTAGTTGCTTCACTCGACCTCGAACACTTCCTAGCTTGATCGATGTTGACTCACTTGGTCGATATTAAGTATGTCTAGTGCTCTTCCAGTGGCTGGTCTTTTCCTCTTGTCTCAGACTTAGTCTCTGGTCGATTACTTCAGTCCATATCGAGCATTCCAGTCGAGATCGACTACTCTGTTTTGTTTTTTCACTTCTCGTTTTGGCTTCGATTCCGCTCTAATTTATGCGTAATTAAACCAAAACTTGTTTAGACCTCTGTATTTTGCAAATATACACATACCACACAAATTCAAAGCATTCCCAACCCATAATGCAAACATAATATAGAAATTCGAATAAAAGATAGGCACAAAAAATGGTCAATTTAGCGGACATCAAATCACCCCATACTTAAGCTTGCTTTTCCCCAAGCAATACTTTTCATGGTCACACAATGGATGGACTAAACTCTCAACATCAATGATCCATTCTTATATAACCCTACAATCAATTACCATCCTCGCAAAGGTACTATTGCCTTCAAATTCATGCATGTGAATGAAAAGAAACATCTTACACAAAAGGAGGGTAATGCGAAAAAACACAATTTGTAACATAGGATTAATAATGAAGAGGACTTTTATGCGCATGGTGAAGTGAAGGTAAAAGGTATAGTGGTGGGCTATATTTGGCAATGTGATGCTTATCTGGGGAGAAACTTTCAAATTTTATTTCTTTTGTGCACTTCTCCTTTATGATTTCCACATTGCTCATCCTCATAATGCTTTTTGCTTTTTTCACTTATATGCTTTTACCTGTCTAACTTTAACGCTGCCTTCTCGCCAGTTGCAAACATGGGTGTCATCAATGGCCCCGGATACTTAGCGCTTCAGACTCCTCACCTTGTGTCCTTTCTTGTGTGAATTTTATCCTCCACAAGCCGGGTCGATCCACCTAACTCCTAGGTGATTGGATTTTCTTTCTCTCATTAAATTTTCCATTAAAAATTCTCTTGCCATCAACTTTATAACAACTTCACAACATATCAACCATATAAGGAGACTTGCTACCAAAGACCTCATCAAAATTGGGGAAGTCAACCTAAATTGCCATTTTTGTAACTTAGCTATTGAATCACATGAACATTTATTTTTTGAGTGTAATTTCTCTTCCAATGTTTGTACTCAGGTTAGGTGTTCGTTTAGGGGAGGTAGATTCTTTGCTTAAATAAAATATTCAATATAAGCTCTAACTATGCTAACTCCCTTATCAATCAAATAATACAAGAATCCCTCCCGATGTAGTGGTAGGGTAATTCAGGATCGAATCCACGAGGAGGTATGTCAGCGCTTCCCTTGTTGAAATCACGATCAAGCTTTCGACCTCAGAAGACACTCGATATCGAGGTTGTCTGGTCCATATCGACCTCAGTTCTGGTTGATTTCCAGCAAAGTCCTGCAGAAGAAAAAATCAACACAGATCGACGTCGAGTGGAACCTCGATATCGACGTTAGTGATTGATATCGACCTTTACAGTCGATTTCGACATTTTTCACCGAAACTGCAAAGCGTAACCTATTGTCGGAAAAGTGTCCGAAGAGCGTAGAATGGTTAAGAAGGATGATCAGAAATCAAAACATAAACTTTTTATGTAATTCAATAAACTAAAAGCTTCCAAAGTCGGGGTTTCATGCCACAACGATAACAATACAAGTATTATGCTAAGGTTATGAAATTTAATGTCTTTCCGTCAAATAACTTTCGTTACCAACACTTAGGTGGTTAGAGGCTCTCGCATAGTTCCTAAGAATTACTATCCAATTCATGAGTAATCCAAGTTCACAATATGAGTGGCTTTCGCTTCAATATGAGTGGCTCTCGCATAGTTCCTAAGAATTAAGAATAAGTAGGATTTTTAGGGTTTGGAAGAGGCTCTCTCTTCTTCATACGAATTTTTAGCCTACGTTTAGAATTCTCAGCACACGTTTAAGAGCGTTTGTGAGCGGATTTGAGAGCTTTTTGAAGCGATTTCTTCGGCGAAAGTTGAGCAACGTTTTGTAAGGCTTTTAGGACGCATTGTTGACATTATTCTCAGGTTTTTATTCAATTTAAATTTCTGATTTTTAGTCTTTTCATGAATTTTGAGTTATTCACCATGAATATGCGTGAGTAGTCGCCTTTTCTAGGGTTGGGGTGATCCCAACGATAGTTATGCTTGCAATTTGCTATGAATTGATGAATTGATTGGTTCTTATCTATTTATATGCTTAAGTACTCAATGAAAATCGGGGAAATTCCTTTTCGCAATTGAATTGAAAGATTTAATTGTGAATTGGATGGTAATTAGGGTTTTGAATGCAAGTTTGATAACCTAATTAAGATTGTTAGTAAAGTTTATTAATTTGTGAAAATAAATTGATTACTTTGCTAGGGTTGATGCAAGTTGACCTATTTAATAGATAAAAACATGATTTTTATATGATTCATTGCAATGCTTGCATGATTATCGTTGTGGCGATCCTTATGCCCTAGACTTTTATTATTATTGATATTTCCTAAAAATTCCAGCAGCCCACAAAACCCCAAAAATCCCTATATTTGTCATCTCTCCTCGCTATTCTTGCTCTTTGGTAACTAAAATTGAGTCACTGACTTTCTCCCTGCGAACGAACTTGACCCTACTATACTATAGCGGGGTTTCGATCTTATAAATTTATTTGATTGAAAATAAACCCTTCAACACTTTTCGGGACACAGATTGTGAATTATATCTTCTAAAGCCCGAATTATGTTGTAATATTAGATAGATTACACCTTATGGTTATATCCTTTTTACCTTAAAGGTTTAGTTAGTTATTTTCTTTATTTACCAAAATAAAAGATCTATCCTACTTGTTTGGATAGAGTTTAGATAGAAGATAGAAGATACTATCCTTGGATAGCAAGGATTAATAGCATATAAATAAAGCCCTAGGGGGCTGGCATTCATTCATTGAATCATACAACATCAATAACAATAGAGTAGAGTTAGATAGAAGCTTTAGGGTTTGGCATTTGCGAGAGCCGATGTTGAGTTGTAAAGTTTCGGAGTTATTAAAGGAAGTTTTCCTTTTCAAATCAATGATGTTTCCTACAATGAAAAGCGAGTAGCTTCCCAATGCTTCTAGGGTCGGGGTGAGCCTGACGTTAGCCTTGCGTGCCTGAGGTAAGTATTTGATGTTGACATCGTTGCGTCGAGATCATCTCCTACGATTCTATGTTTAGTCCTTATCGAAAGAAAAGAGATTCATGCTAACAACATGAGTTATAAACATAAAATTGGTAGAGACAATTAGGTTTATTTGCAAGAGTAATCCTAAGAGTTGATGTACAATGAAAGCTTGTCCCTCGGGTGAAATAGCGCAATTGTCCATCTTATTTGCCTTATCGCATGCATCGGTTAACGTTGTGGTAAACCTTAGCCCTAGGATTTGCCTTTTATATCTTTTATATACATAAAAATCTTGTCTTTATTCTGTCCATAACTTCCTTTTTCTGCCACTCACATCGATATCGACCACCCCAAGTCGATATCAACTACCGTTTTTGTCTCCGCAGGTCTTCTATTGCAGTAGAAATCGACAGCCAAGGTCCACATCGAGCACTTAGGTCGAGATCGAGGCTTTTGGTCGACAAAAGACGTGAGCTTTCAAGACTATCTAGGATCCCGCTGACTTGCTTCCTCGTGGATCGATCCTGACTACCCTTCTACTACAACGGGAGGAAGTCTTGTAATTATTTGCATAGGCTAGGATTCAGTTTGCATCTATATACTTTATATTTGTTTTCAAACTTGACATTCCTCGTATCAACATCTTTCATTCCTGCCATTACTTCAATAATATGCACAAACTCCATATAAGAACTCCAAAGATGACGTCCATTCTCAACATAGTCCCCATATAGGGTATAAGGTATAAAAAATGGGCAATATGTAATGTATTGTGGTGCATAAATGATGTAAGGCTCTTATATGGCTTGTGTAATTGCATATTTGCATAGGTAAGGCTAGGATATGAAATTGAGGATATGTATGGAAATTATAAAGTCCTCCATCATCTTATCATGCGCATGTCAAAAGCAACTTAAGATTTTACCTCTCTTTTATGGTTTTCTCTAAAAAAATCGCACTTCATTGTGACTTCCCTTTACTAGGCAATTTCATGTTATATCTCTAATGAATCTACTTTTGCATCGTCGAGTTTAATTCAACTTCCATGACTCTTTTTTAATAATTCCAAATTTTTGATGGGGGTGATTTTTTATATGATGCATAAAGATTGAAGGTTCGATAATGTAAAACAAAGTAATATAGAAATCTCTAGAAGGGGGGTTTGAATAGAGTATGCCGGTTTTTCGCAGATTCTCAAGACTTTTGAAGCTCGTGCAAAATCCTTTGAGATTAGACTTAGTCTTTTCTCTGAAAACCTGAATCACAAAGTGAAACAGTCGAACCAAGTGCGGAAATAAGGTAAAGCAATAAGCAAAGGACTCGATGAGTTGTTTACGAGGTTCGGCACGAACTTGGCCTACGTCCCCGCCTAGGGTTCTTCCACAACCCTAGGATTCAACCGGCTTTTATTGATTCACAAGACTTAGGATCCTAGTAGCTCCCCGAGAAGCCTCTCTCCTATACAATTGCAATCTAGTCAACTCACGTTCCCTTGGAGTCCTAGACCAATCTAGAAGAGCCCCACCTCTCTATGCTATCTAGTACAATCCTCTTACACTTAGTGAATCAATCGCATAATGTCTACTTCCTGAGTTACAAACTCTTGAGTATAACACTCTCTCGAAATATATCCTATAAGCTCACAGTGTAACTCTCAAATGCTTTGAAATGAAATTACAGATCTTAAGGACTAGCAGAGAGCACACGAAGAAGACAGATCTCGCTTGAAGGCTTGAGTGTATGAAAGCTTGTGTTCAACGGGTGTATAGTTGTCTTCTTCTTCCTTTTCTTTTTATTGAAACAAATCGGCGCCTAAAGATCTTCACCAATGGCTAGAGAGGATCATGGCTTGAGCTGGATCTTCTATCTTTGGAAACTTTCGGAGGCCATGATCTTTCGATTTGAATCTTCTCAATTTACAACATAAGGAAGGAAATAATATTCGAAAATACTTTCTGAAAGGTTAGTGTATATATAATAATATAATGGAAGCATATAATAACATAAAATAATATTCGAACATAATATCATATAGTACAGGTTTTGTGTTTCATCAATACTGTTAAAGCTTCAAGACCATTGACATAAACAGACTGTCAAGACCTTTGAAACTTATTCCGATTTTCATCAAGGGAGTGGAGTTATCAATCTCCCCCTTGATGAAAAACAAAACCTGTGCATCCCTGCAACTTAGTCAAGTATATATAATATAAGTAAAATCGGACTAAGTACCTGCATGGGTTAGACAAATGTTGGATCAAAATTTTAAAGCAAGAAGATCATCCAACTGAAAATAAAACCAAGGTCTTCCAAGACCTATAAATCGCAACAGTTTTAAACAGTCTAACACCACCACATATCATCTCCCCCTTTTTGTCTTTTAACAAAGGGAGGAGGTAAAACATTCACCAAAAGTTTTGAAACAGTTTCCAAAAACCAACAATGTTTCAGATTTGGGGTAAGGGTAGGGTAGGATAGGGTTAAGCTTCATCGTCCGAGCATCATCAGTGAGCCGCGACCACAGACCTTGCAACAGCTTGGTTACCCCGCTCATCTCCGTCATAAACTCCTTGTGCAGCTCCTTGATATCCAGGCGAACTTCCTCCAAGCCCAACTACAGGTTGTCCATGCGTTAATCAATGGCTGAGGCAATGGGAAGAGCTTTTGAAGGAGAGGCAAGACTCCAAGTCCCTTGGGGGGACCGAATGATGCCAATCTTTTCAAGGCTCTTGGAGTCGAACTTACCCATATGACGTTGCTGTTCTTCATTTTTAAAATCGATTCCAGAAGCTTCGAAGATTTGGGTCAAAAGGGTAGCGAAGGGGAGGGGAGTTCCTTTCTTGGCTTTTCTAGTGTGAGCCATGGATCCTAAAATGGTGTTGGCCAGATCAAGATCAAGGCCATTGAGGATTCGGTAAAGTAGGATCATGGCATTGTCGGTTAGGAGAGAGCCGGAGTTTAGACGGGGTAAGAGGCAGCGCACAATGATGTTAAATATAATCTTTGCCTCTAGGGTAAGGGATGAGTGGGTTAGCTGCTTTGAAGTGTTGGTAGATGCCTCGGGTAGAAGATATTTGGATCGGGCAAGGGTAATGCAGTCTTCTTTAGAGGGATTTTCTTGAGAGAGTGGACAAGGGATAGGAAGGCCAAGGAAATCAGCGAAGTCAAAGGAGCTGAAAGAGATTCTAACTCCCTTGACGACAGATTCCAAGAACCAACCATCGTCAGTGTGTTTGGCTTTGAGATTTATATAGAACAAGTGGGTGAGTTGGGGGATAATAGACGGTTTCAAGATTGAGAAGGGTCCAAGCTGGGGATTTTTTAAGGATATCAATGCATGGTAAATTCAAAGCTTCAAAGAACGCAATATCTAAAAAATCAGAACAACAGATCCTACGAGTTCGAAACTCATCTACCCACTTACCAGCCATTTCAGCATTTTCAAACCATGAAGAGGGGAGGGATTGATTTACCTGAATAAGAGCGGGAGGATCAGCGTTCTTCCTTCTAGCCTGTGTTGGAGCAGACCTCTTGGCAGGCACCTCAAGGCTTTTGAGGGTGCCCTTCCTGGTGCACTTGGGAGGAGGAGGCTTGGCTGTAGAGGCTTTCCGCTTGTTTGGAGACGGGGGAGGAGGAGGAGGAGAAGGAGAGGGAGCATGATCGGGCTCCTCTTCCTCTTCTTCCTCTGACCCCAAGTCCTCAGCGTTGTCTCCATCGGTATCCTCCTCGTCCTCTCCGGATTCGTCTGGCTCCTCGTCACTTCCTCAGGCTCCTCTTCAGAAGGAACCTCCTTGAGAGCCTCCGCCTCAGCTTCCTTCCGGATTCTCTCAGCTTCCTCCTCGACCAACTTCCTTGCAAGCTCGGCCTCCTCCTCGGCCTTTTTCTTCCTTAAAGCCTCTTCTTCGGCTTCCTTGGCTGCATCCTTTTCCAGAATAGCATCAAGATCCTCCTCTTCTTCTTCCTCATCCATCTCTTCAGCGATGACCTTCTTTTTCCCTTTCTGCTTCGCACTGAGAGGCTTCTTAGCAGAGCGTTTTTGAGAGCCCTTGGTTACTTTAGTCGTGCTCTCAGTGATGGTGCTCTGGACAACAGTAGGGACGATGGCTTGAGGAGTGGGTTCAGGTGTAGGAGAAGTAGCAGTGTCCTGGCGTCCCTTGGGGGTGGCGCCAAGTCTTTTGGGTGTGGAAGCTTTCTTTGATTTAGGAGCCATGGAGGTATTCGGCTAGGGTTTCAGGATAGTTTGAGAGATTAGAGAGGGAGAAATGGAAGAGTTTTGGGTGTTGTCTGAGGTTATGAGGTAATCGAGAGGGGTTGGGGTTTTAAATAGGAGAGATTTGAGTGATGGGACGAGGTTTAGGGTTCCAATGTAAGTAATGATAACATTGCCCATTTGAAAATTATTTCAATTCAAAATTCAAATCTTCTCTTAACCATTTTAGAATAGGAGAGAAATAACCGAAAATATTTTGTTCCAAAAATATCTCAACGGATAAAAATATGTGACATAAATAAATTATTTTGAAATCCGATGAAAATAATACTTGATCAATTATCTAAAAAGATATTAACCAAATATATACGATCCGTTATCTGTTTTCTATCATTCAGTTCACAAACCTTGACATAAAACTCAAGGGTTTTGACACTGAGTAGAATTTATCTTTCGTAAAGGGAAAGCTCCCCCTACGAAAGTGCATCCTTGTTAAGCATCCCGATCTCTCGTCTAATGAAGGTGAACCTGTCCTCTGCCAAAGGCTTAGTAAAAATGTCAGCCCATTGATAATCAGTTGAAATAAAGGAAATAGACACATCACCTTTTTCGACGTGGTCTCTAATGAAATGATGCCTTACATCAATATGTTTGGTCCTTGAATGCTGAACAGGATTCTTTGTAATGGAGATGGAACTTGTATTGTCACACTTAATGGGAATGCCTTTGAGGTTGATGCCAAGATCTCGCATTTGTTGAGCTATCCAAAGGATTTGGGAGCAGCATGCTCCAGCTGCTATGTATTCGGCTTCTGCAGTGGATAGGGCAACTGAGTTTTGTTTCTTAGAATGCCAACTGATCAAAGATGCTCCTAAGAATTGGCAACATCCTGATGTGCTCTTCCTATCCACCTTATAGCCTGCAAAATCTGCATCAGAATACCCGATTAATGTGAAATCCTTTTGCTTTGGGTACCATAGTCCAAGCTCCTTAGTGCCATTGAGATATCGAAAGATCCTCTTCACAGCCACGAGGTGAGATTCTTTAGGATCAGCTTGAAACCTAGCACACATGCAAACACTAAACATGATGTCAGGTCTACTAGCTGTAAGATATAGTAAAGATCCAATCATTCCCCGATACTCCTTTTGATTGACACTCTTCCCAGTCTTGTCTTGATCTAGGGATAATGTTGAGCTCATGGGAGTCTTGGCTGCTTTGGATTGATCCATCTTGAACTTCTTCAAGAGATCCTTAGTGTACTTGCTTTGGTTGACAAAGATCCCTTTCTTGGATTGATGAACTTGTAATCCCAAAAAGAAATTGAGTTCACCCATCAAGCTCATCTCAAATTCGCTGCACAGGATGTCAGAAAATTCCTTGCACAAAGATGTGTTAGTAGCACCAAATAATATATCATCAACATAAATTTAAATAACCAAAATGTCCTTTCCTTTGGTCTTGATAAAAAGAGTCTTGCCGATCAACCCCCTTTTAAAATCATTTTTCTAGAAGATATTTTGACAAGCGCTCATACCAAGCTCTTGGGGCTTGTTTCAAACCATAAAGCGCTTTGTCAAGTTTATAAACGTGATTTGGAAATTCCAAACTTTCAAAACTGGGGGGTTGAGCCACATAAACTTCTTCTTCTAAGAAACCATTGAGAAAAGCACACTTGACATCCATTTGATATAGCTTTATGCCCATAAAAGATGCAAATGCTAATAATATACGAATGGCTTCAAGCCTGGCTACGGGAGCAAAGGTCTCCTCGTAGTCAATGCCTTCCTCTTGATTGTAGCCTTGAGCAACAAGCCTTGCCTTGTTCCTCACGATCTTACCATTCTCATCTAGCTTGTTTCGAAATACCCATCGTGTGCCAATGACTGATTGATGCTTTGGCCTAGGCTTCAAGGTCCAGACTTTGTTCCTTTCAAATTCGTTAAGCTCACTTTGCATAGCAATGATCCAATCTAGCTCTTGAAGGGCCTCATCTACCTTCTTGGGTTCTATAAGAGAGACAAACGCGTGAAAAGCACAAAGATCTTTAAGTTTAGAACGAGTTTGAACACTAGAAGTAGGGTCAGAAATGATATCCTTTAATGAGTGTGATGAGGAGTATTTGAATTTTCTTTTGCTAGTCTCAGCTCCTTGATTCGTCACACAAGCAGGATTGATTTGTGGTACATCTGACTCCATAGTCCTGTTAGGTTCAGTTTCAGTAGTTTCTGACATTTCAACACTGTTGGATTGGAAACCAAGGGCTTTGGACGGATCTTCAACACCTTGGGCCAATTCTTCAGTGTTGAGAATCTGTTCCTGCATGTTCCTCTTCTCTGTGTTCTTGGTAGCAGCATCATCACCTTCGTCGTTCTCCTCATGGATGTTAAGATCTATATCTGCAACACTTTCACTCAAAGAACCGTCATTGCATTCATCAAATATAACATGTATACTTTCTTCAACTATCTGGGTCCTTTTATTGAAGATTCTATAAGCTTTGCTACTTGTGGAATAGCCAAGAAATATACCTTCATCACTACGCGCATCAAACTTCCCAAGGTTATCTTTTCCATTGTTATGAACAAAGCAAGTACAGCCAAAGGGTTTGAAATAAGATATAAGTGGTTTACGGCCTTTGAAAAGTTCATAAGGAGTTTTCTTTAAGATGGAATGAATAAGACAGCGATTCAAAATATAGTTAGCTGTGTTAACAGCTTCAGCCCAATAGGTTTTAGGTAATGCATTTTCTAAAAGCATAGTCCTGGCCAAATCCTCTAGGGTGCGGTTCTTTCGTTCCACAACCCCATTTTGTTGAGGTGTCCTAGGAGCAGAAAAGTTATGGGAGATGCCATATTTAGCAGAAAAGTTACTGAAGTTGATCAAACTCCCTACCATGATCACTTCAAATTTACACTACGGCTCGTTTCTTAAAGTTTGCAACTCCTTACAATGTTTTGAAAACTCAAATAAGGCCTCTGAATTTTCTTTTAAAAATGCAACCCAAGTATATCTAGAAAAATCATCAACAACAACAAGTATGTTCTTTTTACCATTTGGAGATTTGACTCGCATAGGACCACATAAATCCATATGTAAAAGTTCAATGGGTCTAGAAGAACTTACAACCTTTTTGGGTTTGAAAGAGCTAAGTGTTTGTTTACCTCGTGTTCATGCATTGCACATATCAATACCTTTGAAGTCAATCTCAGGTAGTCCTCTTACAAGCCCTTTGGACACAAGCTTCTGTAGTGTATGTGGACTCACATGACCGAGTCTCCTGTGCCAGAGCTTTGGATCGTCCGTCAAAGCTTTTAGACAGGTTAAGCTTCCTTGTGCCACTTGATCAGCATTCACAACGTATATATTATTGTAACGATATGCAGTTAGTATAACTTCACATGTATCTTCTCTGCAGACTAGACATCTTTTCTTGTTAAATCTGACATTATTTCCACTATCACATAATTGAGAAACACTAAGCAAATTATACTTTAAACCATTCACAAGATAGACATTTTTAATACTATGGTTGGAATCACTCCCAACGCTACCAATACCAACAATGTCACGCTTTCCTTTGTCACCAAGAGTGATTGTTCCTGTGGATTGCTCATTTAGATCATGAAAGAGAGACCTCTTCCCACTCATATGCCTCGAGCATCCACTATCAATAATCCATTTTTGCTCCTTCACCTTGGTGATCTCCTGCAAAACAAACATCAAACTTTGTGGCTAGACCAATAAGGAAATTTGGATCCATTATTGGGATAGACCATATTTGGTAAAATAGTGCCTTTTGGGACCCAAACTTGTGTTATCCGTTCTTTTCTCAAATGAACAGGGAATGTATTGCGAATGATATATGGATCCTTTCTTCTATAGGGGCAGGTCTCTTTTACATGTCCCTTTCGAGCACAATGGTGACATATAGGAGAGATTCTGATTCCTTTTGCCTTTACAAAGGTGGTAATGTGTTGCTTCTTTAAAAACTTTGGATTGTAACCAATACCACTTTTGTTTAGAGAACTTTGTTGCTCACCCAACATCCCATCAAGAGTGCCTTTGGATTTGGTAAAACTTATGAGGGCTGTCTGTTGGTCTTGAATCTTATTATTCAGGGAGATCTTGCTTGAGTCATGATGTTCATTTCTCAGAGACGAGAGATCTTGCTTGAGTTCAGATTTCTCTGAGTCAAGAGTCTTGACTTTAATGTCAAGACTTGAATAAGAAGCTTCAAGACTTTTGACCCTCATAGACAGATCCTCAATAGTTCTTTCCTGGTCCACAGTTCTCTTAATAAGAGTGTTAGTTTGGGCAATAAGTTTCTCTTCATTGGAAATCATATTAGAAAGGAATTCTGATAATACCTCTTTTGGACTTGCCAAGTTGCCACCATGGCTTTCTTTTTCCATCTATCACCCTTCTTGGACTAGCTCTTCGTCTTTTGAGGGCAGTCTTTCACAAGATGATCTGTTTCACCACATTCAAAACAAGACAACAGTTTAGTCTTCTTATCATTTTTGTTGTATTGAGACTTACCTCGGAATTTAGAAGACTCTAATCCATCGTTGTTGTTGAATTGTTTCTTCATTTTGAGGATTCAAGCAAGGCCTCTTGTGATAAGAGCAAAAGGATCATCCTCATCATCATCCTCATCTTCGGAATCAGATTCATCTTTGTTGTCATCCTTCTTAGATTTGAGCGCCAAATTCTTAGTACTTGTTGGAAGTTCTCCATCGTCTTCATTAAGGATCATTTCATGCGTGATCAGTTTCCCAAGCAGGTCGTCAAGAGGCAGAGTAGTGAGGTCTTGGGCTTCCTCTATAGCTGTTACTTTAGGACCCCACTTTTCGTTTGGGAGACACCTCAATATCTTCCTTACTTTCTCAATGTTTGTAAAGCTCTTGCCGAGAGATTCAAGGTTGTTGGTGATTTCTGTGAATCGTGTGAACATGGCCTTGATAGACTCATTAGGCTTCATCTTGAAAAGTTCATACTTTCGAAGGAAGATGCCGATCTTGGTGTCCTTCACTTGGTTGGTTCCCTCATAGGTGACGACCAGCTTGTCCCAAATCTCTTTAGCTGACCTACAAGATGAAATACGGTTAAACTCATCAATGCTAAGACCACAATAAAGTAAGTTAATAGCCCTGTAGTTTTTGGAGACGAGTTCAAGATCCGCTTGGATGTATTCAGACTCCTTCTTTGCAACTTTGGTTCCATTTGGTCCATCTTTCTCTGGAATCTTTGGCCCATTCTCTATAATGTTCCAAAGTTCCAGATCTTGGTCTATGATGAACATCTTCATCAATGATCTCCAGTGGACAAAGTTGTTTCCTACAAAGAGTGGCGGTCTGCTGGTAGATCTTCCCTGTGCAAATCCTTCGCTTGCTTCACCAGACATGATCGAAAACTCACAAGATTGTTAGATCAAAAGCAGTGAGTAAAGCTCTGATACCAATTGAAGGTTCGATAATGTAAAACAAAGTAATATAGAAATACTCTAGAAGGGGGGGGGGGGGGGGGGTTGAATAGAGTATGCCGGTTTTTCGCAGATTCTCAAGACTTTTGAAGCTCGTGCAAAATCCTTTGAGATTAGATTTAGTCTTTTCTCTGAAAACCTGAATCACAAAGTTAAAACAGTCGAACCAAGTGTGAAAATAAGGTAAAGCAATAAGTAAAGGACTCGATGAGTTGTTTACGAGTTTCGGCACGAACTTGGCCTACGTCCCTGCCTAGGGTTCTTCCACAACCCTAGGATTCAACCGGCTTTTATTGATTCACAAGACTTAGGATCCTAGTAGCTCCCCGAGAAGCCTCTCTCCTATACAATTGCAATCTAGTCAACTCACGTTCCCTTGGAGTCCTAGACCAATCTAGAAGAGCCCCACCTCTCTATGCTATCTAGTACAATCCTCTTACACTTAGTGAATCAATCGCCTAGTGTCTACTTCCTGAGTTACAAACTCTTGAGTATAACACTCTCTCGAAATATATCCTATAAGCTCACAGTGTAACTCTCAAATGCTTTGAAATGAAATGACAGACTCATAAGGACTAGCAGAGAGCACACGAAGAAGACAGATCTCGCTTGAAGGCTTGAGTGTATGAAAGCTTGTGTTCAACGGGTGTATAGATGTCTTCTTCTTCCTTTTATTTTTATTGAAACAAATCGGCGCCTAAGGATCTTCACCAACGGCTAGAGAGGATCATTTCTTGAGCTGGATCTTCTATCTTTGGAAACTTTCGGAGGCCGTGATCTTCCGATTTGAATCTTCTCAATTTACAACATAAGGAAGGAAATAATATTCGAAAATAATTCCTGTAAGGTTAGTGTATATATAATAATATAATGGAAGCATATAATAACATAAAATAATATTCGAACATAATATCATATAGTACAGGTTTTGTGTTTCATCAATACTGTTAAAGCTTCAAGACCTTTGACACAAACAGACTGTCAAGGCCTTTGAAACTTATTCCGATTTTCATCAAGGGAGTGGAGTTATCAAAGATAAATAAACATATCTAAAGTACTACCTCCGTTCTGCAAAACTTGTCGTTTACTATTCACACACGCTTTTTTAGAATGATAAAAACTATATAAAATATTCATTTTTTTAAAATTTTTTAACAAGTTTGTACTTATAAATGATAACTACGAAATTGTTAAAAAAACATTATTAAAAAACTAGATATTTTATATAGTTTTTATCTCTTAAAAAAGCATGCATGAATAGTAAAATGTCAAGTTTTGCCGAATGGAGGTAGTATCTATGTAAAAAAATGCATAAACATGAAAAAGAAATATGCAATATGCGAAAACATGTGTTTAAAATATGCAAGTAAGCCTTTCCCCCACCCCATACTTAAAGATTACAGTGTCCTCACTATATATGAACTAGGGTTAAGAAGGAAACTTACTAAAAATTCGCGAAAATCAGGAGTCGAAGACGCAGGCAAAGGCAGTCGATATCAGGTGGACCAGTCGATATCGACTAGTTTCACTCGATTCCTGGTGATTCTAAGCTTTAGAGTGATCTCAGGTTGACCAAAGCTTCTCTAAATCGACTTGCTTATTCGATATCGAGCACTTTACTAGATATCGAGTTCTCTTTTGCGCTTCGAGTGGCTCTTCTCTCCTTCAGCTTCTGGTTTGGTCGATGTCAGCTTAGGGTTTTGGTCGAATTCAACTACTGTACTCGATTTCGAGTGGTCTGCTCCGACATCAACCCCATATTTAAAACCTGGCACAAAATCTTGAACATTGTTAGTCGATATCGACATACCTGGGTCGATTTCGAGTGGTGCTTTTGTTCCTTCGTAAAAAATTGCCACGATTTCCTCCACTTGGGCTTTTATATCCCTCTTCTCAAGCTCTTCGAGGTCATATTTCTTACCTTAGCTTCCCCTCATGGGATGTAGACACCTTTGATTGATTTTACCTCTATAGGCCCTTCGTTCTTTTTCACCGTCTTGTTGAAGGCATACTCTATTGCCTCATCACTGATGGTGAATGAGAGCAATCCTTTCCTTACGCTTATGTTTGCATCCACAGTTTCTAAGAAGGGTCTTCCTAAAATAATTGGACAAGGAGGATCCTCTATCATATCAACAACTAGAAAATCAGCAGGGACAAAGAACTTACCTACTTGCACTGGCACATCATCCACCATGCCTATAGGAATAACCACCGTGTTGTTTGCCATGAAAAGTTTAGCATCCACAGGCTCTAGGGCACCAATCTTTACCTTTGACCATATTGTTAGTGGTATAACGCTAACACTAGCCCCTAAATCACATAATGCATTAAATCGGTGTTGACCTAAGCCTATAGTGATAGAAAACCTCCCTGTGTCTGCCTTCTTTTCTAGTAACTTCAACTTGTTGCACTCTTCTATGATCTCAGCAATTGATCGCTTCTTACCTAGTATGTCTTTAAGGATTCTTACATAAGATGGCATCTCACGAAGAGCTTCAGTGAATGGAATGGTAACGTTGAGCCCTTGAAGCATCTTCACGAATCGCTGGAACTTCTTTTCCGTCGGGTCCTTCAAAGTTTTCTTAGGAAATAGCAGCACATTCTTCTTCACTGCGGCTGGAGTTGAGTCGACATCGAGTAGGGTCTGGTTGATATCGACTGGAGGAGTTGATTCTTGGTGGTGCTCAGAGTCTGGATCGACATCGAGTAAAAGGGACTCGACGTCGACTGCATCTTGGTCGATACCGAATGGGTGTGTCGATATCGAGTCCTCTTCTGTGGCTTTCTCCTCCACTTTTTGCTCAGGCGTTCACAGCTGATGCCCAATCCTTAGATTCATAGCCGCTATTTGTCCAGTAGTTTTGCCCTTAAGATTGGGCAAAGTAGATCATGGCAGCGATCTTAACGGTTTGGGAATTTGTTCAGCCAATTGACCCATTTGGGTCTCCATGTTCTTCTTCCAAAACGTCGATCTCTCTGAGCCTAGAGTTGATGCCTTACAGCTGAGTATGGACTGAGTTATTGGCTTGTTTAAACTCAGTGTGGTTCCTCCACATCTCATCTAGGATGATCTGCCGGTCATCCTTCCTTGGTTCCCGCTCAGGGTACCCTAGTCCTCTATATGGTGGGGGATTCTTCTGTTGATGCTGAGGTTTATAGAACCTTTGACCGCCCCAATACTGCTGATAGCCCCCTCCATAGGGGCCTCTCATCCACTTTGCTTCCTCATGTGTCTCTGCAATGTTTACTTGCTCAAGATGTGGACCGGCGTTTGTGTTGTGCCTGGTAGACCCACATTCCTGGAAACCTTGGTTGTTGGAGAGGAACCTAACTTGCTTTTGTAGGCGGCGTGTCTGATCATTATCGAATTATTGCCGCACATCAGGATCGATCTCCTTTGGAGGCTCATCGAGTGGCATTGATGGGGCAGGTCTTGAGTCATAGGCAGCAGCAGTCCCACATGTGTTGTCAAAGTTGACAAGCCTCTCAATTGTATCCCAGGCTTCCGTTGATGTAAGCTCAATGTACCGATAGGAGGTGTAAAAGTTTATTCTCTCTTTATTCGGTGCATCAAGGGCATTGTAGAAGATCTCCTAGATGACATAAGGTAGTTGCCCATGCGTAGGGCACGATCTGAATAAGTCCTTAAAGCGCTCCGATGCCTGCCCCAATGTTTCGCCAATCTTTTGTTTAAATGTCATGATCCTTTGTCGCAGCATCATCGTTTTAGATGGAGGAAAGAATTTGTTTAGGAAGGCATCCTTCGCCTCTACCCATGTCCTCAGCGAGCATGGAGCCAAGCTTTCAAGCCACTGCAAATCCTTCCCTGCAAGAGACCATCGAAAGAATTTCAGTCTAACATATTCTAAATTTGCGCCATCAGTGATAGTCTCACATAAATCCATAAAAGTAGAAATATGTTGCAAGGGACATTCATTAGATCTTCCTTCAAAAGTATCGCGTTTAATCTCAGAAAGGAAGTTAATTTTGATTTCATAATTAGAGGGGGGATTTAGAATAACAAATTCAGGAACGTGGAGTGGCGGGTGTATGTTTTGCATAGCCGTCTGCGGATATTGATTGACCCTCTCTTGGACTTGTCTATATCCATCCTCCTCTCTATCAGTGTGAGCTCTCTATGTAGCTGCAGTTGCCCTTTCATTGGCGATTGTAGCATTATGGTCCTCAATCTCCTTCGTCAATCGCTCTATGATTTGAGCCTGTATCTCGTTCTCCGCTATGATCCTGATTGCTCTGTTTCAAAGGTGGAGGAAACATTCGTGCTCGTCAAGACTTTCCAAGATAGGTTCGCGATCAAAGCATCGTATAAACATGCAAAATTAGCACTAGAAAAGAACGTGAATAAAAGCTTAGGGCGCGAATGATTGCCTCCCCGACAACGGCGCCAATTTGTCATAACGGATGGATGCTAGTTCGAAAAAAATATGAATAAAATACAAACTAAACCAACTCCATGTCCAAGCAAATAAAATTATAGGAATCCCTCCCAATGTAGTAGTAGGGTATTTAGGATCGAATACATGAGGAGGAATGTCAGCGGTTTCTAAGCCTGCAATCACGTTCGATTTCGACTCCAGAAGATCACTCGATATCAAGTAGATCAATCGATATCGACTACAGTTCCAGTCGATTTCCACCAAATTCCTGTAGAAGACAAAAGCAACAGTTGACGTCGAGTAGAGCACTCGATATCGGGTCAGTCACTCGATATCGACCTCTACAGTCGATTTCGAGTCTTCGCATAAACTGTAAACGTAACCTTTTGTGTCGAAAAAGTGTCCCAAGAAAGTAAGAATGATGAGGGAAAGATGGGCAGAATAAAAACTCAGATTTTTATTAGATTCAATAAACTAAAGAACCTCCAAGATCGAGGATTTATGCCACAACGATAACCATATAAGACTTATGCCCAATTCATGAAAGATGATGCCTTTCCGTCAAACAACTTTCGTTACTAACAATTAGGTGATTTAGAGGCTCTCGCATAAACCCTAAGAGTTACTATCCAATATCATAATTAATCCAAATTCATAATATTATTGGCTTTCGCTTCAATGATGCAAATAAGGATCGCCTACTACGTTCGTAGAAGAATCATGCATATACGATAGAAGACGGAATCGCATAAAAATCGCACCTTTGGTGCATAAACTTACATGGCTATCGTTGGTCTCACCCCAACCCTAGAAGTAAGGGAACCACTCGTGCTTCATCATCATTGACATCATCGTCATCATGGAAAATAAACTTGAAATGAAATTGCAAACGAAAGAGTACAACCGAACAAAGCAAAATCCGCTCTCGCTCTCCTCTACTCCACTAGACCCCTCTCTCTCTCCTAAACTCTCTGCGATTGTATGTGTTTGAATGACTGAAATTGAATGTTGGATGATTAAACTCAGCCCTAACTGCCTCTAATTATATATCTCAAACCTTGCTATCATTGGATATGAAAATCTATCTTTATTCCAAAGATATAACTAAATGACTAAATCACTTTAGGTAAATATGAATTCACCATAAAGGATATAAAGTCTGATAGGAAAGATAAAAGATCTCGACTTAGGATAGATGTAAACTCCTTCGGATAAGATTTTATCAAAATAGCGTCGGATCTGTCTGCAGCAGCACTCGATATCGACAAAGTCTAGTCGATATCGACCACTTCTCTTCTATCTCGAGCCAGCTCTACTCGACCTCGGATTTGCACTCGAACTCAATCTTTTACTCGATTTGGGGCACTCGATATGGACAAGTTTTTGTCGATATCGTCCAGTCTGTGTTGACACATATTGTTCTTCTCCTGACTCGATTTCTGGTGTTCAGTTCCACACGATGCCGAGTGAATTGGTCGATTTCGACTCCTTAGTAGACTTCGAGTACTTTTTCAGCTTTTCTTCTCTTCTCCAAATTGCTCCAATTTTACCTCAATTTTTGCGAAATAACACAAGAACTCGTGTAGACCTCCATAATTGGCAAATAAACATAAACTACACCAATCTTATGCATTCCCAACCAATATGCATGAAAATATAGATAAAATCAACATAAAAGTAGATGGAAAATATGGTATTTTGCGCGCACATAAAAAACCGAATTGTTTCTACCTTTTCATAATTAGGGTTTATGTCAACTTTCGCAGGCAAAACCTAATTACTATCCAAATTCACATATATAATCCACTTTCGCTTCATATAAGGTAAATAAGGAATGATCCTAAACTTGCACAAAGGATTGAGCGTGGGGTAGAAGAAGAGATCGCGTAATAAAATATAGAATAAGCGGACTTTCATGGCTACCGTCGGGCTCACCCCGACCCTAGAAGTGGTACGACTACTCGCTCTTCATTGCAACAAACATCTTTGATTGAAAGAAGAAAACTTGCATTAAACTTAAACCTTCGAAGCTTTACAACTCAACGTCGGCTCTCACAAACGTAATTAGGTTTATAAACATAAAATTTGTAGAGACAATTAGGTTTATTTGCAAGAGTATTCATAATTGTTGGTGTACATCGAAAGCTTGTCCCTCGGGTGAGATAGCGCCATTGTCCATCATATTTGCCTTATTGCATGCATTGGTTAACGTTGTGGTAAACCCTAGCCCTTGGAGTCGCCTTTTTATAGTTTATACAACAATAAAAATCTGTTCTTTTCTGTTCATACTTCTTCTATCATCCTATTCATCTTCGGCCTTTCTTTGCCGACTCTAACGTTTCTGCAGGACTAGTCGATTTTGACCAAACAGGTCGATATCGACCAAATTGCCCTAGATCGACGGTTTTCTGTGTCGGTCTCCATCTTCTTGCATCTACTGACTTAGGTCGATTTCGAGTACACCACTCGATATCAACTGCCCTGTGTTGACTGGCAGTCTTCTAAGCTAGGTCGACTTCTGCCACTAACATCGATATCGACCACCCTAGTCAATATCGACTGCCTTTTTTTCTCTGCAGGTTTTCTGTTGCAGTAGAAATTGACAGCCTAGGTCGACGTTGAGTCCTTTGCTCGAGATTGAGAGATTGAATGCCTAAGGAAGTCAGTCGAGGACTTCATAACTAGAGAGGTGGCACAATGAGAGCATGCTGATATGGAGGAGGAAGCTAGGACGCAAATTTAAGCGCAATTCAATGCCCTCCCTCAGAATGCCAAATAATGCATGCACCCTGTGCTCTCAGTGCCTGAATCGGTCATTCTTATCCCTCACTCTAATTTTGAAATTAAACCTAGCTTCTTAACTGAAATTAGGCGACATCAATTTGAGGGAAAACCGAATGACTATCCTTTTGAGCATATCTCTTTATTCCTCAACTTATGTGATACAATTGCTGATGGACAAAGCCTAGAGTACGTTAAACTAAAGGCTTTTCATTGCTCTCTCGCAGGGAAAGCACTAGCATGGTCGGAGAGCCAAGCCCCAGATCACTCTGCACGTGGGATGAAGTCAAAGATGCCTTTCTCAACAAATTCTTCCCACCATCCAAGATGGCAGTTATACGCCAGAAGATCATGGCTTTCAAACAAAGGCCACATGAAACCCTGGTGCAAGTGTGGGAGCGATTTAAGGAGCTGCTGAGGTCTTGCCCTACGCATGGGCAACAACCCTACGTCATCCAGGAGATCATCTACAATGCCCTGGATGTAGCTACTAAGGAGAGAATCAAAACCTAGACCTCCTATGTATATCTCGAGCTCCTACCCCAACAAGATTGGGATACTAAAGAGAGGATGGTCGAATTTGACATTACCTATGGGACTCCTATGGCATCCGACTCAAGGCCTGCCCAATTTATGCCACTCTATGAGCCCTCCAAGGATATTGACTCAGATGTCAAAGACCAATTCATGCAAGATCAACTCAGGAGGCTGCAAAAGCAAGTCAAATTCCTCTCCGCCAACCAACCCTGCGTTGAATGTGGCTCCATCATGCATATGACCACCGTTGCCCCTACATGGAGCAAGTAAAACTAGCGGAGACTTACTAGGAGGCGCGCTACATGAGGAATCCCAATCGCCAAGGGTACCAAAACTTGGGAAATCAACCACCCCAATACCACCCCAGGGATCCACCGCCTTACGGAGCTCCAGGCCATCCGGAGAGAGAGCCACGAAGGGATGATGTTTAACTCATCCTTGATGAGATGAGGTGGAACCATGCTAAGAATAAAGGAGCCCTCAACCATCTTACCGCCTGCATGGGGGAGATGGACACTTCGAAAAAGAATATTGAGTCCCAACTGGGTCAATTTGCGGCCCAAATACCAAAGTCGTTCGGCAAACTCCCTGGACAACCATAAGAAAACCCTAGGGGGAAAGCTAGGCAAATTGTCGCTGTCAACCTAAGGAGTGGACGTACATTGCACGAGCCACAAAACGAAGGATAAGTCGCTGAAGACGCAGTTGATGTCAACACCCCAATCGATATCGAGGGCCTTGTCGACGTCGATTACCCAGTTGACGTCGAGCCCACTACGAAGCACATAATGGAGCCAGAGAGGCACTCGATATCGAGCGATTCAGTTGATATCGACCACCAACCCGATGTTGACCCCTCTGCAAATCGACCACAGCTCAGACTCCACCGAGGTAGACCAAACCAGTCGATATAGACCACACTGATATCGATGTCGACCTACCCCGAAAGTAAAAATCGACCACCTCGCCTCCAAAGCACTTCCTTATCCTTCTAAGGCGCTACAAGATCCGGAAGACACCAAGTTCATATGCTTTGTGAAGATCTTACAAGGTCTTAACCTCACCATCCCACTCACAAAAGTGCTTAATGAGATACCTACCTACATGAGGTTCTTGAAGGACATCTTGTCCAAAAAGAGGTCCATCGTAGAGATCGCCGATGAATGCGATTCTATTGAGTTCCCTGAGAAGTTCGACGATCCAGGCAAGTTCGCAGTAACGGTAGGGTTGGTAAGCATCAATTCAAAGCCCTTTGTAATCTTGGGGCTAGTGTTAGTTTGATGTCCCTATCTATATGGAAACAAGTGGGCGTCGAAGCATTGGAGCCCGTCGACATGAAGCTCTACATGGCAGACAACTGCTTTGTGAGACCAACAGGGGTTGTGGATGATGTCCTTGTCAAGGTGGGAAGGTTCTTCATACCCATAGACTTCATTGTGTTGGACATATCTGAAGATCCAAATGTGCCTATCATCCTTGGTAGGCCATTCATAGCAACAGCGGATGCCAACATCAATGTGAGAAATGGCACCTTTACATTCACCATCGGCAACGAGGTCGTGGAGTTTCGCTTCAACCCTACAGTGAGCAAAACAAAGTAGCTAGAACAGGTTGCCCTCTAACCTGCAAATGAGAAGCTTCGCAAGTTTTTTGTTGGCGAGGAAGGAAACAGCAAAGAGAGTCAACATCGACTGGAAATAGTCGAAATCGACTAAAACACTCGAAATCGACCACTTATACTCGATATCGAGTGAACCTGATGATCCACTGAGTTGCCAGGAGAGCTTACGTATGGGGTCCCTGACGTTGACATCGACCACTGCCAGTCGACATCTGCAATTGAAATTGACGTGGGGAGAATTGAATAAAATATATAATAAAATATAAAGCAATACAACTCTTAGCCTCTTCATATAAATTCAAGACTCCCTGCTATAGTTGTAGGGAATCAGGTTCGATCCTCGAGGAAGCGAGTTAGCGGGATCCTAGTAGCGTAAAAGACACGTCCTGAATGTTCGACCAGAAGCCTCGATCTCCAGCACAGACCTCGATGTCGACCTTGTTTGTCGATGCGTTCTGCAACAGAAGACCTGCAGAGACAAAAACGGTAGTCGATGTCGACTAGTAAGGTCGATATCGATGTAAGTCAGCGAAATCAACTGGCCCAGAAGTCTACTAGTCGATACCGGGTGGTCAATTTCGACGTCTAGGGTCGATATCGACTTCAGCAGCAGGAACTCAGGAGAATCGAGATCGACTCAGAAGACCGTCGATCTGGCACAGTGGTCGATATCGATGTAGAGGTCGATATCGATGTTATCCTGCAAAGTGTTAGCTCTTTTGTTGGCAAAGAAGGGCGAAGACTGAAGAATGGAAAAGGAGTAATGAACAAAAATAAACGAGGGTGTTGGGTTTTTCAATGACTCAACGAACGACAGGCAAATATAGATGTAACTTAATAAAGAAAAGATCTTTCAAAGCCAAGGATTACCGCGACGACAACCATGATAGTATAAGTAAGAAATCGCTAAAGATGCATGATTTTATCATAAAAGAGAAGGCTTTCACCTAAACCAGCAAATAGAAAAAGAGATCTTGCAATTACTTAAACTAATTTACGTCTACCTTGTCATAATTGAGTTTATAATCTTTCTAATAGAAACCCTAATTACTACCCAAGTTTCACAACATGAGTTCCTTAAATTCGCATTTAAAGATGAAGCACAAGGTAGAGCGAGATAAAAGATACCTTCTTTAGCGAAATACAAACCCTACCACTATGGCTATCGTCGGGCTCACCCCGACCCTAGAAGAAAGGGCGACTACTCGCTCATGTTGAATGTAGACATGCTTGAAATTGAATAAATTTGCATTAATGGAAAACTTTGAATCTCTACAATCTCAACGCCAACTATCGCAAGCGCCAAAACCTTAAAGCTCGAAACTAAAACTCTAACTTTATTGCTTAATGTTATTGTCTTTCTTGCTTGAATGAATATAAAAACCAGCCCCTAGGGCTTTATTTATAGGCCAATAATCCTTGCTATCCAAGGATGGCATCTAAGGTAAAAGTAGGATAGATCTTTTATTTTGATAAAACTCTAACACAACTAAGGTAAAAGTAAATAACTCTGTTGTAGTCTATATAGTAGTATAAGATAATTTGTGGCTTTGAAGATAGAAATCCCAATCCGAGTCTTGAAAACCGTGTCTATTCAGTGTCGAAGTAAGGTCAATATCCATCGACGTCTCTGTTTCTTCTCGAGTTGGCCTTTTCCACTCGATTTCTGTGTTATGGTTGATATCGATGTTAGGTGATCGATATCGAGTGCCTTCTTGGTTAGTCTATGTAGTCTATCTCGACACTCAAAAGTTTTGTCGATGACTGTAGTCCATATCGATGTTGATGGTCGATATCGACCTCTGCTCAGCTTCACTTGGCTTCTTCGTTTTGACTCCGCTTTCAATCCAGTTCCTGCATATTCAAACTAAAACTTGTGCAGATTCTATTTCTTGCACGTTAGCTCATTCTACATAAATTCCTCTTATTTTCAACATTTATTTGAGGAATCGAATGAAATATTAAGTCAAAACTTGCGAATTAAATAGGCACAAATATGTACATCATAAATCGACCTCCCTATCTCGAGATCAACTGACCCTGCACCCGAAAATCTCTGTTTCGGGCCCGAACATGTAAGAAAAGGTATGATTCCTATACCTCCTTTATCCATTACTGATGATTCAACTGATGGGAGGGGTCAAAGCTCCATGGTTTGCCCATAATTTGAAAGTTAGGTCAAGAAAGAGAAAGAAAGTGCTCAAAAAGAGCCTAACGGAGAAGAAGCCTTGATTGCCGAACTTAGATATTATCAAAAGAACCTAGATGATCTAGGAGAAGGCGCAAGCATGAAGGGTCCCTACCTTAAGGCTTCATAAAGCATTGACTGAGAAGTCGGCCTAGTGACTAGAAAATCTAGAGCGTGTACATAAACTTTACATTTTTTCGAATAGATGGTTTTTAGGATTTGGATTTTGGATGTTGAAACTTTGATAATCGTGGCTTTATTTATTATATTCTAACAAGAATTTCAAGTTTCCAAGAAAAAAGAACGACGAAGAAAAAATGAAGCTTCTGTAGAGGCAGTCAAAATCGACCAGGCCAGTCGAAATCAACCACCCTAGGGTCGAGCCATCTGCTGGAGTCGACATCGATGAATCAGGAGCCAAAAGAGAGCACTCAAAATCGACCAAGCTAGTCGATATCGACCAGGCCCAGGCGACCCCCGACTTCAACTTCTTTCTCGATGTAGACTAATGTAGTCGACATCGACCTACTTACTCGACATCGACTTTTGGCATTGACTTAACCTGAAATCGACCTAAATCAGTAGGTTGCTCTGTGAGTTTCTCTCTACCCTTGTTTTCTTTTAATACAGTGATGACACTGCATATTCTAAGTATGGGGTGGGGGTGAAACATGTCTTAGGGTCCCAACTTGGCTTTCTTTTTCGCGTTGCATTCATGTTTAAGTTTTTGTTCTTAGTTTTTACTTTCATAAAAACGGTAAAAATACAAAAAAATAGAAAATGTCAAAAGTACAAAAAAAATTGCATATTTATTTAAGTTTGTCTTTCAACCCTACTTAGACGTCCTATGATGAGAACTCAATAGTTGACTTGATCATGTAAATCCTATGGCATATTTGGATGGTTTAGCCTAAGTCCTTAAAATGGTTTTTATGTAGATTGTGAACTTGTGATGAAATAGGTACATATGATCCTAGGCTAAAAAGCAAATCCAACAAAAATCGTCCCATTGAGAATTTTGGCCTATAGGGAGAACATCAAAAATCCCTCTACTTTCTTGAGTGTATTTACTCTTCCTATACATCTCTAAATGTTGTTATAGTTATTCAAAGCCAATGTATATATATATGTTTATGTTTATGAAAATTAAATGATAGAGGCATCTTTTAGGCCATTTTTATCCTCTCTTTACCTACCCTGCATTATCTCTGCTTGAAGCCAGAACATTAGCCTGAGCCTTATATTGAAAACTCCACAAAATTATCCATAGCCAAATTGAGCCTGACCCCCATTTGGGAATTGAGACTTAGATTGGTTAGAATTATGCATTGTGGAAAGAAAGCGCATATTGTTTAGTTTTGAGCTAAGAGATTTATGGGTTGGTATATATTTGAGTCTTGACACATATTGTAAAAGGATTTTCGGCTCACCATATAAATGAACAATTTTTATTTCTTTATGTAGTTTTCGTTCCAAAAAAAATCCGAAAAAGGAAAAAAATATTATTATATTTAGTGCATGAGCCAATTATTCCTTAGTTCTTTAATTTTATACAAGGTTTATATGTTTTGAGAGCATATTAGGGTTTGAAAGAGGGTTGATGAGCATTATGGAAAGCAAGTTGGGAAAGTGCATCATTGTAGAGATATGGTTTAGATGAGTCTTACCAAGCCCCATTACAACCCCGCCAAATGGAGTCTTCTTTGAAGTCTTCCATTGAGCGAATGTCCTCCTAATAGTTCTTATTACATCTACATAATTGGTTGCGAAGTGGATTATTATAAATTGCAATGTTTATGAGTTTGTATATGGAATTGAGTTGAGAGTTGATCTTCACAGCCTAAACACATTGAGAGTTGAGTGCAAACACATTATCCCTGTGAGGTTGGATCAAAATTGCATATGCCTATAGATCACTAATTAAATTCACTTGCTTTTCTTTGCTACCATTCACGATGTTGCTTTTAACAAGGGCGAAGACTTGAAGGGTGTGTTGTAGGTGTTGGTTATTGCTTGGTTATTGCATGAGGACAAACATGTCTAAGTATGGGGTGTTTTGATGTACATATTTAGATTCCTTTTAATCACGTCTTTTGACTTCATATTCCATTCAAATTCCCAAAGTAAAGGTTAAAAATAATATAAATTTGTGTGGAATGAGCTAACGTGCAAGAGATAGAGTTTGCACAAGTTTTAGTCTAAATATGTAGGAATTGGAGTAGAATCAGAGTCAAAACGAAGAAGCTAAGTAAAGCTGAAAAGAAGTCATAATCAACTAGACTGGTCGATATCGACTAAAGACCTCGACATGGACTCTAAGTGTCGAGACAGACCACAAAGACCAACACAGAGACCACTCGATATTGAGTGATGGAGTCGACATCGACATGGCAGTAGGGATCGAGTAAAGTAAAACTTGTCGAGCAGAAACAGAGAACTTGATATCGACTGCCTTGGTCGATATCGACTGAAGTGCAACATGGACTGGATGCGCTTTTCAAGACGCAGATTGCAAATCTATCATCAAGGCCACGATTTATCTTCATAAATTAGATAAAATTATGTCTTAAGGGTTGTTTCCTTTTTACCCTAAGATGATTATTAGTAATTTAGATATTTACTTTAATAAAGATTTATCCTACTTGTCTGGATAAAGTTTAGATAGAAGATATGATCTACTTTCCTTGGATAGCAAGAATTAGTAGCCTATAATAAAGCCCTAGGGGGCTTGTTTTTATTCATTCAATTCAATTCCAATACACAACAACAATAGCAATAGATTTAGAGAGAAGCTTTAGGGTTTGGCGTTTGCGAAAGCCGACATTGGATTGTAAGGTTTCGGAGTTTTAATTAATGCAAGTTCTTTTCTTTCAATCAAAGATGTCTATTGCGATGAAGAGCGAGTAGTTCCCCAAAGCTTCTAGGGTCGGGGTGAGCCCTACGTTAGTCATGGGTGTCTGAGATAAGTACTTGATGTTGATATCGTTGTGTCTATATCATCTCCTACGATTCTATGTTTAGTCCTTATCCCAAGAAAAGGGATTCATGCTAACAATTTGATTTATAAACGTAAAATTTGTAGAGACAATTAGGTTTATTTGCAAGACTGTTCCTAATCAATGGTGTATAGAGAAAGCTTGTGCCTCGGGTGAGATAGCCCAATTGTCCGTCTTATTTGCCTTATTGCTTGCATTGGTTAACGTTGTGGTAAACCCTAGCCCTAGGAGTTGCCTTTTTATAGTTTATACAACAATAAAAATCTATTCTTTTTCTGTTCATACTTCTTCTATCATCCTATTCGTCTTTGGCCTTTCTTTGCCGACTCTAACGTTTCTGCAGGACCAGTCGATTTCGACCAAACTGGTCGATATCAACCAAATTGCCCTAGATCGATGGTTTTTGTGTCGATCTCTATCTTCCTGCATTTGTTGTCTAAGATCGATTTCGAGTACACCACTCGATATCGATTGCCCTGTGTCTATTGGCGGTCTTCTGAGCCAGGTCGACTTCAGCCACTGACATCGATATCGACCACCATAGTCGATATCGACTTTCGTTTTTATCTCTACAGGTTTTCTGTTGTAGTAGAAATTGGCAGCCTAGGTCGACGTCGAGTCCTTTGCCCGACATCGAGACTTCTGGTCGACAAAGACGTGAGCTTTATGAGGCTATCTAGGTACCCACCGACACGCTTCCTCGTGGATCGATCCTGACTTCACTTCTACTAAATCAGGAGGAAGTCTTGTAATTATTTGCACGGACTATGATTCGGTTTGCTTCTATATTTCATATATTTGTTTAAACTAGACATCCTCCTCCTAACACTAGCCATTACCCATGCTTATTTGCCTTTACATCATATTCTATGCCATATGTGCTTTATGTCATATTTTTTCCACAAGTTCTTAAATTGCCCATTTTCATACCTTTTTACCCATACGGGAGATTTTATTGAAAATGGAACTCATATTATGGAGTTGTTATATCGTTTTCTTTTGTTTTTAATGGTTCTAGCATAGATTTAAGCCTATAACAACATGCATCAAAATCATGCGATCCGTTTGTAAGCGATCCCAATCCTATAGGAGGTGGTGAACACTTGGTTCTGTGTGACTCCTATCTCATCAAGCCAAAGCTATCTGACGTCGAACCCGTACCCTAAGGTCCTATTAGAATAAGTCCCTCTTTGGCTTGGCCATCAAGAGATTTATCCTAGCACAACCTTAGCACACCTAAAGCCAAAAATAAACCCACTGCATAATAATTGTTTACAAAAGGAGGGTGAACCCATACTCAGACTAAGCTTTAACCATCAAGTAATAAACATATTCATAAGAGCAAATGGGCTTCAATCTATTGTTGTTTACCAACTCAAGGGGTGCATCCATGGACAACATGCATTTAAGTGTGATCAGGGTCTTTAAGAGTTAAGGTGTATCCCTCAAGTAGAGTATTTACAACAATGAAGTACATAGAGTGGCAATGGCTAAGGGCTCTATAGACATGGAGCTTGATCATATGTATGACTTCCTCAGGGCTTTTGTTGATGCTTTCACACACTCTCTCATTACGAGATTTCCATATATAGTAGATTGTTGTAGCCGTTGAAATCCTTTTAGCTTTGGAAAACCAGCTTCTGCCCCGTGCTTCTTTCTGCATTCATTTGAGACAGCTGTTCAGAGAGCTCATTCTCCTCCAAATACCAAGCCAATTCCTAATGATGTGTGCGCAAATTGTCATATTTTACTTGCACATTTAAGTCCATTTTATCGTCATTTGCATGCATATTAATGTGAAAACGTGGGATTAGTGTAGTTTATGCTTTATTGTCAAATATATGGGTCTGCACGAGTTTCTATGTGATTTCGCAAAAAACAAGATGAAAATGGACAAATTTGGAAGAGCGGAAAAAGAACTCAAAGTCTTCTGAGAGGTCGAAATCGACTGAAGGACGTCGACATCGAGTACAGCAGAGACACAGAAATCAAGCAAGAGTGAAGCAGAGCATGTCGACATACAAAGGTCGATATCCACGTCTAAAGGTCGATATCGAGGGCCTAGATCAAGATAAATGATAGAAGGTGAGTGCCAATCCTAGTAGAAAGAGGAGAGCTCGAGATAAGATAAAAGAGAGGTCGATATCGATGTCACTAGGTCGATATCGATGTTGTTCAGCAGAGAAGTCCGACTCAGATTTTGATAGAATTCTATTCGAAGCTTGCACGTCCATCCAAAAATCAAGATTTCCTATCGTAAACGTCAGAGCTATCACATGAGCTGTTTTACCATAGAGTTTTTATTTTTACTTATTTAAGTTTTATCTTAGAGAATAAAGATAAACTTTCGAGTCTTTGGATAGAAATGTTCGATATCTATATCTAGAGGCCGTTAGGGCTGAGTTTAATCATCCAAGCACGGCGAGTTTTAGTAGTTTATCGCAGAGAATTTGTAGAGAGAGAGAGGAGAGCCGAGTTGAGGTTGGTGAAAGCGAGAGCGGAGATTTGGCTTGGTTCGGTTGTAATCTTTCTTTCGTAGTTCAATACAAAGTAGTTTTCTTTCGATGATGATGATGAGTTCCATGATGAGAAGCGAGTAGTCAACCCACTTCTAGGGTTGGGGTGAGCCCGACGATAACGATGTAGGGTAAGTGCATCAAAGGTATGACTTTTATGCAATTCCGTCTTCTATCCTATGCATGATCCTTTGCGAAAGTTAGGGAGATTCATTATTTGCATTATTGAAGTGAAAGCCACTCACGTTGTGAACTTGGATTACTGATGAATTGGATAGTGACTCTTAGAAACTATGCGAGAGCCTCTAACCACCTAAGTGTTGGTAACGAAGTTATTTGATGTAAAGACATTAAATTTCATAACCTTAGCATAATACTTGCATTGTTATCGTTGTGGCATGAAACCCCGACTTTGGAAGTTTTTAGTTTATTGAATTACATAAAAAGTTGAAGTTTTGATTTCTGATCATTCTGCTTGACCATTCTATGCTCTTCAGACACTTTTACGATAACAGGTTACGCTTTGCAGTTTCTTTGACAAACATCGAAATCGACTATAAAGGTCGATATCGATCACTAAGTCGATATCGAGGTTCCATTCGACGTCGATCTGTGTTGATTTTGTCTTCTGCATGACTTTGTTGGAAATCGACCAGAACTGAGGTCGATATCGACCAGAAAACCTTGATATCGAGTGTCTTCTAAGGTCGAAAGCTTGATCGTGATTTCTATAAGGGAAGCGCTGACATACCTCCTCGTGGATTCGATCCTGAATTACCCTACCACTACATCGAGAGGGATTCTTGTATTATTTGATTGATAAGGGAGTTAGTATAGTTAGAGTTTATATTGAATATTTTATTTGAGCAAAGAATCTACCTCCCCATTACGAACAAATTGGCGCCGTTGCCGGGGAGGCAATCAATCGCCACCTAAGAATCTACCTCCCCATTCCTGAATAAGTTCTTTCCACCCTCTAAGACGGAGATGCTGCGACAAAGGATCACGGGTTTCAAACAAAAGCCAGGTGAAACATTAGCACAGGCGTGGGAGCGGTTTAAGGACTTGCTGCGATCATGCCCGACGCATGGGCAACTTCCATATGTCATCCAGGAGATATTCTACAATTCCCCTGATGCGCCGAATAAGGAGAGGATCAATTCATATACCTCTTATCGGTACATTGAGCTCACACCAACGGAGGCATGGGAGATGATTGAGAGGCTCGTGAACTTCGACAACACCTATGGGACTGCTGCGGCCTATGATGCAAGGCCTTCCCCATCAATGCCACTATATGAGCCTCCAAGGGAGATAGATCCTGATGTGCGTCAACAATTCCACAACGATCAGACACGCCGCCTTCAAAAGCAAGTCAGGTTCCTGAGCAACAATCAAACTTGTCAGGAATGTGGTTCAACATGGCATAACACTAGTGCATGTCCACATACTGAGGAAGTATCTATGGCGGAACAACATGAGGAATCCAAGTGGACGAGAGGCTCCTATAGAGGGGGCAATCAACCGTATTGGGGTGATCAAATGTTCTATCAACAAAGGGGTCCCCCACCATATAGAGCACCAGGGCACCCTGAGCGGGAGACAAGGAAGGATGACCTGCAGATCATTCTTGATGAGATGCGAAGGAACCACGCTGAGTTCAAACAAGCCAACAACTCCATCCATACTCAGCTGCAGGGAATCAATTCTAGACTTGGGGAGATCGACGTTTGGAAGCGCAACATGGAGACCCAGATGGGTCAATTGGCGGAGGCAATACCCAAAGCGTGAGGATCATTCCTTGTATCAACTGTGCCCAATAAAAAGGGCAAGACCACTAGACACATTGCGTCAATGAATCTAAGGAGTGGTCGTCAATCACAAAAGCCCGATAAAAAAGCGGAGGAAAAGGAGCAAGAACAGACATCGATATCAGCCCCCCTGTCGATATCGACCACGGTGACATCGATGTCGACCTTCCTGTCGATGTCGACCCTGATGCTGAGTCACCACAGAAATCGACTCCTCCAGTCAATGTCGACCCTACTGATGTCGATGTCGACCTAAATACATCCACGGGAAAGAAGAAGGTGTTCCCATTCCCAACTAAAAAGATGATTAAGGACCCGACGGAAAAGAAGTTCCAGCGGTTCGTGAAGATGCTTCAAGGACTCAATGTCTCAATACCATTCACAGAAGCACTTCATGAGATGTCGTCCTATATAAGGTTCCTTAAGGACATATTGGGTAAAAAGTGATCGCTTTCTGAGATCGCAGAGGAGTGCAACAGATTGGAGCTACCACAAAAGCGGGTGGACCCAGGTAAGTTCTCTATCGCTATAGGCTTAGGTCGATTCAAATTTAATGCTTTAGTTGACTTGGGTGCTAGCGTTAGCATGATGCCACTAACCATATGGCACAAGGTAATGATAGGTCCTTTGGAGCCCGTGGATGCAAGGTTATACATGGCAAATAATACGGTAGTAATTCCCACAGGGATAGTAACTGATATGCCAGTACAAGTAGGTACATTCTTTGTCCCTGCTGATTTCTTAGTAGTTGATATAGCGGAGGACCCTGCTTGTCCCATTATTTTAGGTAGGTCATTCCTAGCAACCGTCGATGCCAACATCAGCGTGAAGAAAGGATTGCTCTCATTCAAAATTAGCGACGAAGTGATAGAGTATGCCTTCAACAAGACGGTGAAAAATCAAGGGCCAATGGAGATAAAAGCCATCAATGGTGTCTACATCGCATGTGGGTTAGCCAAAGTAAGGAGTATGTCACCGGAAGAGCTAGAAAAGAGGGCCATAGAAGCCCAAGTGGAGGAGTTTGTGGAAATCTTGAACGAAGGAGCCAAACAGAACATCGAAATCGACCCATGTAAGTCGAGATCGACTAACATAGTTCAAGATTCTGTGCCAGTTCATAAGTATGGGGTCGACGGAGGAGGAGAAGGAGCCTCAAAATCGAGGGTAAAAGTCAAAATCGACCAGACTAATATGATGAAATCGACCACCATGGAAGTTGAGAAAGAGGGAGGAAAGACATCGATATCAATGTTACAAGGTCGAAATCGACATAATCATATCGAGCAGAAAGCCTCCAAATTGACAGGACCTCCAGGAGCACAGCAGAGCTCGATATCGACCACTGAATATCGATGTTGACCTGAGCCATGGACAGATAAGAAGGTAAGTCAAGGTACGGATTCCTCCTGTTCCATTTCTATAAGAGATTTATCATTATTTGGAAGAGGTGTGCCTTAGCATGTGCGGTTGTGTAGGGTATCCAATGACGATTCGAGCCAATATGAGATAGGAGACAAAGTTTATGTAGCAAAATCCAAAGATCAATGGTTCCCTACTAGATTTAAGGACAAGATGATGGGACCTTTCATGGTAACTCAAATCCATCCGGGCGGAATTCAGCTGCGTGACAAGAAAGGATTGTTGTTTGAGGCCAAAGCCACATGGGCTCTGCAGATGCCACCTTGAGAGCGCAGAAGGAAGAAGTCGGCCTAGGGACTTAAAAGTCTAGAGCTTGTAACAAAGACTTAGTTTTGGTCTTAGACAGTTTTTACACTACACTTTATTGTTTTGCATGTTTTTTTTTGTTCTTAACAAGTTGCAGGAAAGAGAAAAGAACACAGAAGAGACATCGAAATCGATGTTAAAGATCGATATCAACCTTAAGGTCGATTCAGATGGGCTTGTGGTCGAGGCCGGATCTCCTTGAAGCTTGAGCCAGAAATCGATGAAAGAGGTCGATTCCGATGTCCAAGGTCGATATCGACCATCCCTGCTGTCTTCTTCGACTCTTGAAATTTGTGACGGTTTAGTAAGTTTGTTTCTTAACCCTAGTTCTAATATAGTGAGGACACTGTAAACTTTAAGTATGGGGTAGGGGAAAGGCTTACTTGCATGTTTTAGCCTATTTTCCATAGTTATTGCATAATTTTTACATATTCATACTTAGTTAATTTAGATTGCATATTTATCTTAAAGGATTGCATTCATACTTAGTCATATCTTTATTATATAGTTATATATTCGAAAAAAAAGAGAAAAATGACCCCCATAAAAAAAATTGAAAATAAAGAAAAGAGTCATGGAAGTATAAAAAAGAGCTCTACGATGCAAAATTAGATTCATTAGAGATATAACATGAAATGACCTAGTTAAGGGAAGTCCCAATGAAGTGCAAAAAGAAAAAATAAAGGAGATGAAAATTGAATTTGCTTTTGACATATGCATGATAAGATGATGGAGGACTTTAGAAATTTTCATACAAGTGCTTACAAAAGTTCATACCCTAGCCTTACCTATGCATATTTGCAAAAGTCACAAGCCATATATGAGCCTTATCATTATCATTATTGCTCCATATATACACATATTGCCCATTTTTTATACCTTATACCCTATCCGGGGACAAGTTTAAGAATGGATGTCATCTTTGGAGTTGTTATATGGAGTTTGTGCATATTTATTGAACTTGTTGGCAAGAATGAAACAAATTATGAACTATGGAAAATTTAATGAGCGAGAAAAAATCCGATCACCTCAGGAGATAAAGGTAGGTCGACCCTGCTCGTTGAGATGTTAGTTCAGCGAGATAGGACGCAAGGTGAGGAGTCCGAAGTACTAAGTATCCGGGGCCATTCATGACACCCATGTTTGCGACTCACGAGAAGGCAGTGCTAAGGTTAGAGAGGTAAAAGAATTTTAAGTGAAATAAAAAAGCATTGAGCGATGAGTGAAAGGTGAGATACATTATGAAGAAGGAATATGGAATGAATGTTTTGGAAAGAAAGTATTATTTCCCTGGATCTAACACCACATGGCCAAATATTAGACCACCTTTAGCCTTTTACCAATCTACTTCTCTAAAGCTTGAAAAAGTCCTCTTGATTATTAATGCTATGTCGCTGAAATTGTTTTTTGCATATAAACCTCCTTTTATGAGTATGATGTTGCTTTTATGCACAAGCATGGATTTGGTTGACATTAGTACCTTATCGAGGATGGCAATTGATTGTTGGGACATATGAAAAATGAATCTATGATGTTGAGGGTTTACTTTTTTCCCCTGAATGACCATTAAAAGTATTGCTTGGGGACAAGCAAGCTTAAGTATGGGGTGTTTGATGTGCGCGCAAATTGCCATATTTTACTTGCACATTTAAGTCCATTTTATCATCATTTGCATGCATATTAATGGGAAAACAGGGGATTAGTGTAGTTTATGCTTTATTGTCAAATATACGGGTCTGCATGAGTTTCTATGTGATTTCGCAGAAAACAGGATGAAAATGGACAAATTTGGAAGAGCGGAAAAAGAACTCAAAGTCTTCTGAGAGGTCGAAATCGACTGAAGGACCTCGACATCGAGTACAACAGAGACACATAAAATGAGCAAGAGTGAAGTAGAGCATGTCGACATATAAAGGTCGATATCGACGTTTGAAAGTCGATATCGAGGGCCTAGACCGAGATAAATGATAGAAGTCGAGTGCCAATCCTAGTAGAAGAAGGAGAGCTCGAGATAAGATAAAAGAGAGGTCGATATCGATGTCATTAGGTAGATATCGATGTTGTTCAGCAGAGAAGTCCGACTCAGATTTTGATAGAATTTTATCCGAAGCTTGCACGTCTATCCAAAAGTTGAGATTTCCTATCTTCAACGTCAAAGCTATCACATGAGCTGCTTTACCATAGAGTTTATAGTTTTACTTATTTAAGTTTTATCTTAGAGAATGAAGATAAAATTTTGAGTCTTTGGATAGCAAAGTTCGATATCTATATCTAGAGGCCGTTAGTGCTGAGTTTAATCATCAAAGCACAGCGAGTTTTAGTAGTTCATCGCAGAGAATTGTAGGGAGAGAGAGAGAGAGGAGAGCCGAGTTGAGGTTGGTGGAAGCGAGAGTGGAGATTTGGCTTGGTTCGGTTGTAATCTTTCTTTCATAGTTCAATACAAAGTAGATTTCTTTCAATGATGATGATGAGTTGCATGATGAGAATCGAGTAGTCAACCCACTTCTAGGGTCGGGGTGAGCCCGACGATAGCGATGTAGGGTAAGTGCATCAAAGGTATGACTTTTATGCAAAAGACACTAAACCCAATGCATAACCAATGAAAAAGACATATTAACACTAAAGTATATGGAAAAATATGATTAAAAACATGCACATCAAAATACCCCATACTTAGACTTGCTTGTCCTCAAGCAATAACCGAACATGAGTCTTTCATCCCACAAACATACCTTTTTACGCACTAGCCTTTTCAATTTAGTGCATATGAATAAAGTAGACAAACGTCCTAGCATGTACATGAGTGATCAAGTAGCCTGCATGCTTATCCATCCAACCTCACAGGGGAAAGTGTTTCACTCGCTCTCATGTGTTTAGGCTTTAAGAACAACTCTCAACTCAAATTCAAATGCAAAAACTCTTAAATATTGAAACATATATCACCAAATTCGCAACCAATTGATGCTAATGCAAACAAAAATTATCAGGAGGTCTTTCGCTCAATGGAGAACTTCAAAGAAGTCTCCATTCGGCGGTGTTGTAATGGGGCTTGGTATGAAATAAAGGGCATGGAATTATTTGGCTATGTGATGCTCAATAAAGTTAAGGAATCAAGAATCCTAAATCTTCAACGCAATTCAACCAAACCATAACTCTCAATCATATAAATCAACCAAACTTATCAACATATCTTGTGAAGAACTCAACCCTTTTCCCAACTCTAGATACCTCTCAATAATATAACTCATGCACAAAAGAAAATAACTAAGAACTATTTGGCTCATGCACTTTATTCAACTACTAATAACTTAACCTTTTCTTTTTTTCTCTCTTTTTTTTTCTGAATTTTTTTTTCCTCAGAATTTTTTCTGTTTTTTTTTATTTTTTTAGAACGAAAATAAAATAAAATAAAATAAAATAAAAATAGTGCATTTATAATGTGAGCCAAATATTCTTTTACATAATATGTAGTAAGATGAAAAAATAAAAACCTACCCATCCTTCCATAAACTCAAAATTCCTCTCACTTGAACCCAAACATAAGCTCATTCTTTCCACTAAATCATTAATCCCACCAACTCTACGTCTTAATTCCCAAATGGGGTCAGGCTCAATTCGGCTAGGAAATAATTTTATGGAGCTTATATAATATATAAAGGTCTCAAGCTAATTATCGGCTTCAAGCAGAGATAATGTAGGGTAGGTAAAGAGAGGATAAAATTGGCTCAGAAGGTGCCTCCGTCATTTAATTCTCATTCACATCAAATTTATATATGTATTGGCATTGAAAAATAGATAACCATCGCAATACTCAGAGATAATATACATATGAAGAGTAAAGTCACTCAAGAAAGCAAAGGGATTTTTATGTTCTCCCTATAAGGCCAAAATTCTCACTAGGTAAAAGTTTTGTTGGACTTCAGTCATGCCTAAGAACGTAGATCATACATGCTCAATTATGTCTACTTAACCGTATTATGCTAAGGGACTTATATAATCACGTCGGCCATTATTTATCATGATAGGACATCTAAGTTAGGATACAAAGCTAAAGCTAATACATAAAATAAACATACATATTTTTTTTCGACATTTTTCTTCTTTATTTTTTAATAGCTTAAAGCAAGACTAAGATAATTGATATATGACTAAGGACTTAGAACTTAAAATGCATAAGTCTTAAACATGAATGCATAACATAATCCAAATAAAGTGAAGTGCATAACACACATAGAAGAAAAATTCTAAGAAATAATAATGACACATAAGTTTTCTGAATCCCCCACCCCATAGATAAAAATAGACAGTGTCCCCACTGTCAAAAGAAAATCAAAGTAAAAGGAAAAAGACTTAGAAACTCACAAAAACAAGATGCAGAAGCTGGTGAAGAAATCAAGAAACTCTACTCAGAGGGCGGCGGCGGTGGGTATGGGTTATGTGGGAAGATAGATGATACCCAAGATGTAAAAGAGGACGCGCGTGCTTCCTGTTGGTCCATCCTCTCATTCAGGCGTGTAAACCCACCCCTCATTCCTTCCTACAAGCTCTCCTGGCCTACTCGAAGTTATTGTAGCTCGCGCATGATATCATCAAAAGAAGATTGCTGCATAGAAGTCCTACTCGGACAAGCCTCATCAGAAAAGTAGTGGCCACTAGGCATAGCGACATGATCCATGAATTCAGTATGCTCCGGCTGGTGAACCACTAAACCTAGTGTGTCCTCTGGATGGGGATACCTGGGCGGTCGCTGGCGTCTCAGAGGATCTCCTAAAATGACCTATGAGATTGAACGATACTCCTCATCCCAAGTGTTGCGCCAATTCGGTACATACAACAAGTCCAAGTTCCGCCTGAGAATCACAACATCATAACCATGAAAAGTAGAAAAGTACCTATCCCTTTTCCTCGTGATCACCTTAGCACTTTGATGTGCGCGCAAATTGCCATATTTTCTATGCACATATGAATCCATTTTATTGTCTTTTGCATGCACATTAATGGGAAAACATGGGAATAGTGTAGTTTATGCTTAAAATATCAAATATATGGGTTTGCACGAGCTTCCATGTGATTTCACAGAAAACAGGATGAAAATGGATGAATTCGGAAGAGCGGAAAAAGAACTAGAAGTCTTCTGGAGAGGTCGAAATCGACTACAGACCTCGACATCGAGTACATCAGAGACATAGGAATCGAGCAGAAAAGGAAACAGAGCATATCGACATAGAAGAGGTCGATATCGACGTCTGGGGGTCGATATCGAGGCTGCCAGATCGACCAAGTTGATAGAAGTCGAGTGCAAGTTTGAGTAGGAGAAGGAGAAGCTCGAGATAAGATTTTGGAGGGGTCGATATCGAGGTCCAAGAGTCGATATCGACCATGCCAACAGAGGAATTCGACTCCGATTTTGATAGAATTATATCCAATGCTTGCAATATCTATCCAAAGGTCGAGACTTCCTATCATCAACACCAGATCTATCATGAGGAGGCTGATTTCACCATTGAGTTTTAGCTTTTACTTTGTTTTAGTTTATCTTAGAGAATAAAGATAAGGTTTCGAGTCCTTATCGACATCTATAAATAGAGGCCAATAGGGCTGAGTTTATATATTCAAATTCAGATCCAAGAGTATCCAATTTTCGCAGAGAATTTAAGTTGCAATAGAGAATAGAGAGAGAGAGGAGCGAGTAGTCGATTTCGGTTATACTTTCTTTCGGAGTTTTAATTCAAAGTAGCTTTCTTTCAATAACAATGATAATGATGTGCATTATGAGGAGCGAGTAGTCAACCCACTTCTAGGGTCGGGGTGAGCCCGACGATAGCAATGTGAGGTAAGTGCATCAAAGGTATGACTTTTATGCGATTCCGTCTTCTACCCCATGCATGATCCTTTGCGAAAGTTAGGGAGATTCATTATTTGCATTATTGAAGCGAAAGCCACTCATATTGCGAACTTGAATTGCTCATGAATTGGATAGTAACTCTTAGGAATTATGCGAGAGCCTCTAATCACCTAAGTGTTGATAACGAAAGTTATTTGACGGAAAGACATTAAAGTTCATATCTTTAGCATGAAACTTGCATTGTTATTGTTGTGGCATGAAACCCCGACTTTGGAAGCCTTTTAATTAATTAAATTCTTCATAAAAGTCTTAGTTTTGTTTCTGTTCATCTTCCTTCTCCATTCTATTTTCTTCGGATCCTTTTCCGACAAATTGGTTACAAAAACAGTTTATGTGACAAGCATCGAAATCGACCATAAGGGTCGATATCGAGGTCTAACATCGATATCGAGGTCTCTACTCGACGTCGACTTGTTGTTTTGTCTTCTGCAGGAACTGCGCTAGGAAATCGACCAGAACCGAGGTCGATATCGAGTGTCTGCTGAGGTCGAAAGCCTTGATCGTGAGTACAACAAAGGAAGTGCTGACATACCTCCTCGTGGATTCAATCCTGAATTACCCTACTACTACAAGGGATGGGATTCTTGTATTATTTGTTTGGGACATGGAGTTAGCCTAGTGGTGCATTGTTATATTTAGTTTATTTGAATCTCCTACACTCCACCCCCGCCTGCAAACAAATTGGCGCCGTTGCCGGGGAGGCAATCAATCGCCACCTAAGTTAATCACGATCTTTTTCTAAGCTTATTCTGCAGGTTTATGCGACGTTCTGATCGCGGACCTATCCTGGAACCAATTGACGAGCCTGAACGTTTCTACCATCTTCGCAACAAAGCAATTCGCATCATGGCTGACAACGAGACGCAGGCTGAGATCATAGAGCGGTTGAGAAATGAGATCGAGGACCACAATGCTACAATCGCTGCTGAAAGGGCCGCTGCTGCTGTTGAGCGAGCCCGTGCTGATAGGGAGGAGGATGCGCACAGACAAGCCCAAGAGCGGCTAAATCAGTATCCACAGACGGCAATGCAATACATGCATCCGCCGCTTCATGTTCCTGAATCTGCCATTATAATTCCTCACTCCAATTATGAATTGAAAATTAACTTCCTATATGAGATTAAAAGAAATAGTTTTGAAGGAAGACATAATGAATGCCCCCTACAACACATCTCTACTTTTATGGACTTATGTGAAACAGTTGCTGATGGAGTAAACTTAGAGTATGTGCGACTAAAATCATTTCGATGGTCTTTGGCAGGAAAGGCATTACAATGGCTTGAATGTTTGGCTCCACGATTGCTAAGGACATGAGCAAAGGTGAAAGATGCATTCTTGAACAAATTCTTCCCACCTTCTAAAACGGCGATGCTACGACAAAGGATCACGGCTTTCAAACAAAAGCCAGGTGAAACCCTAGCACAGGCGTGGGAGCGCTTTAAGGACTTGTTGAGATCATGCCTGACGCATGGGCAACTTCCATATGTCATCCAAGAGATCTTTTATAACACCCTTGATGCGCCGAATAAGGAGATGATCAATTCATATACCTCCTATCGGTACATTGAGCTTACACCAACGGAGGCATGGGAGACCATTGAGAGGCTTGTGAACTTTGACAACATCTATGGGGCTGCTGCGGCCTATGATACAAGGCCTGCCCCATCTATGCCACTATATGAGCCTCCAAGGGAGATAGATCATGAAGTACGCCAACAATTCCATAACGATCAAACACACCGCCTTCAAAAGCAAGTAAGGTTCCTGAGCAACAATCAACCTTGTTTGGAGTGTGTTTCAATAAGGCATAACACCAGTGCCTGTCCACATACTGAGCAAGTATCCATGGCGGAACAACATGAGGAAGTCAAATGGACGAGAGGCCCCTATGGAGGGGGCAATCAACAAAATTTTGGTGATCAAAGGTTCTATCAAAGGGATCCCCCAACATATAGGGCACCAGGGCACCCTGAGCGGGAGACTAAGAAAGATGACCTGCAAATCATCCTTGATGAGATGCAGAGGAACCACGCTGAGTTCAAACAAGCCAATAACTCTGTCCATACTCAGCTGCAGGGCATCAATTCTAGACATGGGGAGATCGACGTTTGGAAGCGCAACATGGAGACTCAGATGAGTCAATTGGCGGAAGCAATGCATAAGGCGTCAGGATCGCTCCCTGGATCCACTGTGCCCAACCAAAAGGGCAAAACCACAGGTCATATTGCGGCAGTAAACCTAAGGAGTGGGCGTCAATTACAAACGCCCGAGCAAAAAACGGAGGAGAAGGAGCCAGAACAGACGTCGATATCGACCCCCCTGTCGATATCGACCAAGGTGACATCGATGTCGACCCTCCTGTCGATGTTGACCCTAATTCTGCGTCACCACAGAAATCGACTCCTCCAGTCGATATCGACCCTACTGATGTCGATATCGACCTCACTGCAGTCGCGGGAAGGAAGAAGGTGTTGCCGTTCCCAACTAGAAAGGTGACTAAGGACCCTGCGGAAAAGAAGTTCCAACGGTTCATGAAGATGCTCCAAGGGCTTAATGTCTCTATACCATTCACAGAGGCACTTCACGAGATGCCATCTTATGTAAGGTTCCTTAAGGACATCTTGGGTAAGAAGCGATCGCTCTCTGAGATCGCAGAGGAATGCAACAGGTTGGAGCTACCACAAAAGCGGGCCGACCCAGGTAAGTTTTCTATCGCTATAGGTCTAGGTCAATTCAAATTTAATGCTTTAGTTGACTTGGGCGCTAGCGTTAGCATGATGCCACTAACCATTTGGCACAAGGTAAAGATAGGTCCTCTGGAGCCCGTGGATGCAAGATTGTACATGGCTAACAGAATGGTAGTGATTCCAACTGGGATAGTGACGGATGTGCCAGTACAAGTAGGTAAATTCTTTGTCCCTGCTATTTCCTAGTTTTTGACATAGCGGAGGACCCTGTTTGTCCAATTATTTTAGGTAGGACATTCCTAGCAACCGTCGATGCCAATATTAGCGTGAAGAAAGGATTGCTCTCACTCACAATTAGTGATGAAGTAATAGAGTATTCCTTCAACAAGACGGTGCAAAGTCAAGGGCCAATGGAGATAAAAGCCATCAATGAAGCCCAAGTAGAGGAAGTTGAAGCAATCTTGAATGAAGGGGCTCAACTGAACATCGAAATCGACCCAGGTAAGTCGATATCGACCACTAATGTTCAAGATTCTGTGACAGGTCATAAGTATGGGGTCGACGGAGGAAAAGAAGAAGCATCGAAATTGGGGTCAGGGGTCGATATCGACCATGCCCTATCGAAATCGACAACCATCAGTTCTGAGAAGGGAGGCAAGGAGACCTCGATATGGATCTCTGAGGGTCGAAATCGACCTGATCATATCGAGTCAAAACTCCCCAAATTGACTGATCCTCCAGGTGTACAACAGGGGTCGATATCGACCTCCGAACATCGACATCGACCTGAGCCACAGACTGAGAAGAAGGTAAGTCAAGGTACGGATTCCTCTTGTTCAATTACAATTAAGGACTTATCATTATTTGGAAGAGGTGTGCCTTGGCATGTGCGCTTATGTAGGGTATCCGATGATGATTCAAGCCAATATGAGTTAGGAGACAAGGTCTATGTTACCATGTCTAAGGACCATTGGTTCCCTACAAGATTCAAGGATAAGAACTTAGGTCCATTCACGGCGGAATGCAGCTGCGGGACAAGAAAGGAGCGATATTTGAGGCCCAAGCCACATGGGCTCTGCAGATGCCACCTTGAGAAGCGCAAAGGAAGAAGTCGGCCTAGCGACTTAAAAATCTAGAGCTTGTAACAAAGACTTAGTTTTGGTTTTAGACAGCTTTTGTTTTGGGTTTTAGACACTTTATTGTTTTGCATATTTTGTGTTTAGTTTTCAAATTGCAGGAGAGAGAAAAGCACACAGAAAGGCATCGAAATCGATGTCAGACATCGAAATCGACCTTAAGTTCGACATGGATAGGGTTTGTGATCGAGGCCAAATCACCCTGAAGCCGGAGCAGAAATCAAGAGAGACATCGATATCGATGTAAAGGGTCGATATCGACCTTCCCTGTTGTCTTCTTCGACTCCTGAAATTTGTGACGGTTTAGTAAGTTTTCTTCTTAACCCTAGTTCTAATAAAGTGAGGACACTATAAATTTGAAGTATGGGGTGGGGGAAAGGCTTACTTGCATATTCATACTTAGATTAGGGTTGCATATTTATTTTAATGCATAAAAAAAATATGAGAAAAATGACCCCCATCAACAAAAAATTTGGAAAAAGAGTCATGGAAGTATAAAAAAGAGCTATATGATGCAAAATTAGATTCATTAGAGATATTTAATGAGATTGCCTAGTTAAGGGAAGTCCCAATGAAGTGCAAATTTTTAGAGAAAACCATAAAGGAGATGAAAATTTGAAGTTGCTTTTGACATGTGCATGATATGATGATGGAGGACTTTTTATAAAAAAATTCCATATAAGCAAAGTTCATATCCTAGCCTTACCTATGTATATGAGACTTATCATGATCATTATTGCTCCACATATACACATATTGCCCATTTTTTACCTTATACCCTATCCGGGGACAAAGTTTTTTGAATGGATGTCATCTTTGGAGTTATATGGAGTTGTGCATTTATGAAGATTTTGGCAGGAATGATACAATTATGAAATATGGAAAATTAAATGAGCGAGAAAAAATCCGATCACCTCAGGAGATAAAGGTGGGTCGACCCTGCTTGCGTTGAGATAATAGTTCCGCAGGATGGGACACACAAGGTGAGGAGTCCGAAGTACTAAGTACCCGGGGCCATTCTTGACACCCATGTTTGCGACTCGCGAGAAGGCAGTGCTAAGGTTAGAGAGGTAAAAGCATTATATTGAAAAAAGCATTGAACGATGAGTGAAAGGTGAGACATTATGAAGAAGGAATGTGGAATATTTTGGAAAGAAAATATGTTTCCCCGGATTTAACACCACATGGCCAAATATTATCCCACCTTTAGCCTTTTACCAATCCACTTCTCACAAGCTTGAAAAAAGTCCTCTTGATTATTAATGTTATGTTGCTAAAATAGTTTTTGCATATTACCTCCTTTATGAGTATGAAATTGCTTTTATGCACAGGCATGGACTTGGTTGACATAAGTACCTTCTCGAGGATGGCAATTGATTGTACGGACATATGAAAAATGAATCTATGATGTTGAGGGTTTACTTTCTTCCCCTGAATGACCATTAAAAGTATTGCTTGGGAACAAGCAAGCTTAAGTATGGGGTGTTTGATGTGCGCGCAAATTACCATATTTTCTATGCACATATGAATCCATTTTATTGTCTTTTGCATGCACATTAATGGGAAGACATGGGAATAGTGTAGTTTATGCTTAAAATGTCAAATATATGGGTTTGCACGAGTTTCCATGTGATTTCACAGAAAACAGGATGAAAATGGATGAATTCGGAAGAGCGGAAAAAGAACTAGAAGTCTTCTGGAGAGGTCGAAATCGACTACAGACCTCGACATCGAGTACATCAGAGACATAGGAATCGAGCAGAAAAGGAAACAGAGCATATCGACATAGAAGAGGTCGATATCGACGTCTGGGGGTCGATATCGAGGCTGCCAGATCGACCAAGTTGATAGAAGTCGAGTGCCCGTTCGAGTAGGAGAAGGAGAAGCTCGAGGTAAGATTTTGGAGGGGTCGATATCGAGGTCCAAGGGTCGATATCGACCATGCCAGAAGAGGAATTCGACTCCGATTTTGATAGAATTATATCCAATGCTTGCAATATCTATCCAAAGGTCGAGATTTCCTATCATCAACACGAGATCTATCATGAGGAGGCTGATTTCACCATTGAGTTTTAGCTTTTACTTTGTTTTAGTTTATCTTAGAGAATAAAGATAAGGTTTCGAGAGTATCCAAGAGTATCCAATAGGGCTGAGTTTATATATTCAATATCAGATCCAAGAGTATCCAATTTTCACAGAGAATTTCAGTTGCAATAGAGAATATATTGAGAGAGAGAGAAGGCCGAGTGGAGTTGTAAAGCGAGAGTGGAGTGGCTTGTTCGGTTATACTTTCTTTCAGAGTTTTAATTCAAAGTACCTTTCTTTCAATAACAATGATAATGATGTGCCTGATGAGGAGCGAGTAGTCAACCCACTTCTAGGGTCGGGGTGAGCCCGACGATAGCAATGTGAGGTAAGTGCATCAAAGGTATGACTTTTATGCGATTCCGTCTTCTACCCCATGCATGATCCTTTGCGAAAGTTAGGGAGATTCATTATTTGCATTATTGAAGCGAAAGCCACTCATATTGCGAACTTGAATTGCTCATGAATTGGATAGTAACTCTTAGGAATTATGCGAGAGCCTTTAATCACCTAAGTGTTGATAACGAAAGTTATTTGACGGAAAGACATTAAAGTTCATATCTTTAGCATGAAACTTGAATTGTTATCGTTGTGCCATGAAACCCCGACTTTGGAAGCCTTTTAATTAATTAAATTCTTCATAAAAGTCTTAGTTTCGTTTCTGTTCATCTTCCTTCTCCATTCTATTTTCTTCGGATCCTTTTCCGACAAATTGGTTACAAAAACAGTTTCTGTGACAAGCATCGAAATCGACCATAAGGGTCGATATCGAGGTCTAACATCGATATCGAGGTCTCTGCTCGACGTCGACTTGTTGTTTTGTCTTCTGCAGGAACTGCGCTAGGAAATCGACTAGAACCGAGGTCGATATCGACCTATATACTCGATATCGAGTGTCTGCTGAGGTCGAAAGCCTTGAGCGTGAGTACAATAAAGGAAGCGCTGATATACCTCCTCGTGGATTCGATCCTGAATTACCCTACTACTACAAGGGAGGGGATTCTTGTATTATTTGTTTGGGACAGGGAGATAGTCTAGTTGTGCTTTGCTTTATTTTATTCTCCTACTTTACCACACTCCCCGCCCTCCAGCGAACACACTTGTCAAATAAGCAATGTCTATAAGCTGAGTAGCCGCTGACTTGTATCTGGTTAGGTCAACTTGTAGGCGCTTGGCCAACAGCAAAATCATACCACCAAACCAAATCTCATCGGCGTTATTCGTGTAGTCTCTAACATGTGCAAGGAACTCATAACCCAAATTTAGGGGCGTCTACATCTCAAATAACACCCCCTTAAACAAGCAATTTCCATCCTTGTAGGCCTAGAAAGCTCTTTCTTTGCCCATATAGTGCTCCCAAAAATCCTAAGGATAATGCGAAAAAGAGGGTTCGCGATATCCTTACCTGGAAGAGCTCTTTCAAGCCATCTGGGCATGCCGGTGATCAGTTTCCATGTATCCAAAGCCCTGCAGCTGACGACGTTGTATGGCTCTACAGGGTTGGGGAATCCCAACATAGCGTTGAACTGCAGCAAGGTGAATGTGTGCATCTCATTCCCTAGCTGGAATGTAATAGGGCCCTCAAAATCCGTCCCATTGATGTCCGTCTGCAAAGTAGCCACGAACTCAGCAATTAGGGTAGGGTAGAAGCGCGGGACAGGATCCAGTAGACACGTGGCGCCTAAATAGGAAAAGGCCTCCACTATGTCATCCTGTATTCCCAAGCTCACTCCATCTATAGGGTCATACCACCGAGCCCGAAGCTTGTGGTTCTTGAGGATGTCCTTGTACTCCTTCTTCTGACGGGCGTCGTATATGATCACGTCATCCAAAGTAACCGTAGAAGATGACTCCCTAACCCTCTTGCTCTTAGAACGGAACATATTCCTGAAACACAGAAAAGAGACTCAAGCTAAATATCTTTCTATAATCATAAAACCAAGTTAAATATGATCAAGCTATACATACCTACATATCCGAGTAGACACAAAAGAAATAAGATGCACTAAATAAATCCTATAAGCATATAAAGCATGTGCAAATATAAAACCACATAACCATAAGTGCATTCTTGAAAATATCAAATGAACTCAAATGCACACAAACTCACAACCATATAGAATAAATATAATGCACTACTTATATATAAAATATATGCTCAACCTAGAATATATGAAAAGGGGAAACAATATAACTAATATAACATCATGTAGAAGCACTAAGGCATCCCCTAATCGTACAACAATATACCCAAGAAAAGTAATATAAGTAATGCACACTCATTATATACAAATCAACCGTCACAACCCCATACTTAAGTTCAAAACAAGTCAAATAAATATGCAATGGATATATAACTTGCTCGCAATTGCCAAATCATGTAAAGAGATAAATGTTATGCTAAAATAGAAGAAATAAATCATCCTAAAGCATAAAAATCAAATCAAACTCAAAATTCGAAACAAATCGCAAGAAAAAACATAATATTCAATTAGCTCACAATCCATAATCAATTTGACAATGCTATGAACACGAAAGATTCTCCAAATCAACCCAACAACACAACCACATCATCAATTTCGACCAATTCGACTTTCGGCAAAAAGCCCCAAATTCCGCTTTGAAGGTTCGATAATGTAAAACAAAGTAATATAGAAATACTCTAAAAGGGGGGGGGGGTTGAATAGAGTATGCCGGTTTTTCGCAGATTCTCAAAACTTTTGAAGCTCGTGCAAAATCCTTTGAGATTAGACTTAGTCTTTTCTCTGAAAACCTGAATCACAAAGCTAAACAGTCGAACCAAGTGCTGAAATAAGGTAAAGCAATAAGTAAAAGACTCGATGAGTTGTTTACGAGGTTCGGCACGAACTTGGCCTACGTCCCCGCCTAGGGTTCTTTCACAACCCTAGGATTCAACCGGCTTTTATTTATTCACAAGACATAGGATCCTAGTAGCTCACCGAGAAGCCTCTCTCCTATACAATTGCAATCTAGTCAACTCACGTTCCCTTGGAGTCCTAGACCAATCTAGAAGAGCCCCACCTCTCTATGCTATCTAGTACAATCCTCTTACACTTAGTGAATCAATCGCCTAGTGTCTACTTCCCGAGTTACAAACTCTTGAGTATAACACTCTCTCGAAATATATCCTATAAGCTCACAGTATAACTCTCAAATGCTTTGAAATGAAATAACAGACTCTTAAGGACTAGCAGAGAGCACACAAAGAAGACAGATCTCGCTTGAGGGCTTGAGTGTATGAAAGCTTGTGTTCCACAAGTATGTAGCTGTCTTCTTCTTCCTTTTTTTTTATTGAAACAAATCGGCGCCTAAGGATCTTCACCAACGGCTAGAGAGGATCATGGCTTGAGCTGGATCTTCTATCTTTGGAAACTTTCGGAGGCCATGATCTTTCGATTTGAATCTTCTCAATTTACAACATAAGGAAGGAAATAATATTCGAAAATACTTCCTCAAAGGTTAGTGTATATATAATAATATAATGGAAGCATATAATAACATAAAATAATATTCAAACATAATATCATATAGATCAGGTTTTGTGTTTCATCAATACGGTTAAAGCTTCAAGACCTTTGACACAAATAAACTATGAAGGCCTTTGAAACTTATTCCGATTTTCATCAAGGGAGTGGAGTTATCACGCTTCTAAATCAAACCCTAGGTTTTTCAATCTCAACCTAAATCATCAAATCAATCCAAATAATTGAAATAAAAAAGTTTAGGGTAAGAAATCATACCAATGTTGAGTAGAAAGAGGAAGAAAAATAGGGATTTCGAAGGTATAACGAGCCAAAACGACCAAAACAGTGAAACGGGACAAGTGGGTTTGGTGGTGGCTCAGCGGGGCTCGAACCGGGGTGGTTCAGGGGTCAGGGGGTGCGCCAAGGAGGGGGGGTCGGGCTGTGGTGGTGGTGTGGCCGGAGATGGGCTGAGGTGGTGGTGGGAGGCGAAGAGAGAAGTCGGGCTGGCTGCGGCAGGGCTCGGAACCGAGGGAGGATGTGCAGCTAAAGGGGGGTCGGAACCGAGGTGCTGGTGGGCTGAGGGGGTGCGCCAAGTGGTGGGTGGTGCCGGATGTGGCTCGGGGTGGTGGTGGGTGGCACGGAGTGAGGGAGGGGCTGGGCTGCGGGCAGTCGAAACCGAGGCGCAGGATGAGGCACGTTTAACCGAGGCTAGGGCTGTTTTGGAAGAGAAAGAAAGAGGAGAGAAGAGAAAAAAAAAAGAAAAAAAAGAAAAGAAAGAAAAAGAAAGAAAAGAAAAAGGAAAGAAAAAGAAAAGAAAGAAAAAGGAAGAAAGGAAAAAGGTAAAATAAAAATTTAATTTTAATTTTTTTTATTTCGATTTTCTGTTTTTTTTTTTCTGGTAGGGGGTCGGTACCGAGGCAGGGTGCCTCGGTACGGGGTTGGTACGCCTACTGGATTTTCTTTATTTTTCGAGATTCACTTACGTGTCCATCAGGGGGGTCGGTACCGACCCTATGAGCCTCGGTACGGCCTCGGTACAACTACTGGAATTTCTCGGTTTTCCGAGATTCACTTACCTGTCAGTCAGAAGGGTCGGTACCGAGCCTAGGGGCCTCGGTACAGCCTCGGTACACCTACTATTGAGCTTCTTTTTCCGTTTTTCGCCCGTTTTCACAGTGGTTTCCTCCTAAGACCTGCATGGTTAGTGCAATATGCTCCATCGCAACTATCCTACCTATCCTAAAACTTAAAAACTAAAAATAAAACCTAGAAAGAAAAAGAAATAAAGCGGGTTGCCTCCCGTAAGCGCTACCTTTAACGTCGTTAGCTTGACGTGGTTACCTCATCTTCATTCCAATGTTGTAAGAGCCCAAGTAACTCTTATTTCTTCCTCCGGATCCACTCTATCATAGTACTTCTTGAGTCAGTGACCATTGACCTTGAATATGGCTCCTCCTTCATCAACTAGATCCACCGCTTCAGGGGGATAGATATGATGATCCACCGCTTCGGCGTTTTCATAAGCTTTGAGCCTCAACTCCTCCAATTCTTGCAAGTCCATAAATCTCTTTGTTCCGGCCGCGTCAAGGTCCATGTTAAGCTCCTTGAGAGCCCATAAAGCTCTATGGTCAAGCTCGACGGGCAAATGGCAAGACTTACCATAAACCAAGTTGTAGGGAGTTGTGCGCAATGGTGTCTTGTACGCCGTTCTATATGCCTAAAGTGCATCATCTAGCTTAGATGACCAATCCTTTCGTGAGCGCGACACCGTCTTCTCTAAGATGCTCTTTATTTGCTGATTTGAAACCTCCACTTGGCCGCTAGTTTGAGGGTGATAAGGTGTTGCCACCCTATGAGTCACCCCATACTTAGCCAAAAGAGCCTCGAAGCCCCTTTCTATGAAATGAGATCCCCCATCGCTAATAAGAACCCTTGAGACTCCAAACATGGGAAATATATTAGTCTTCATAAAGATATATTTATAAGGCCCTGATGAAGGGAAGGGCCCCATAAAATCAATACCCCATACGTCGAAAAGTTCAACCTCAAGGATTCCGGTGAGAGGGTTCTCGTTTCTAGGAGCAGACCGCCGCCCTCCTTCCCGACAATTGACTCCTCCCCCCCTCTTACACGTACCTAACTTAGCTGTAACCTTGCAAATTTGACGTTTGAAGCACTATAGTGAAAACCCCCAAATTGAAGCTAGGGTTCTTACGGAGACGTGAATATCGACAAATTCTCCAGGACGTCCATTGCACTCAATCTTTGGAGAAATTGATTTCAAATCTCATCTTATACTCCTCCCACCGACTCCGAGCCTTACCAACTTCTAAAAAGGTGGTGCTACTCAGAACCCCAATTTGGGTAGAGTTCCTAGGTAGCCATAGTTCGAGAGGATGCAGAATCCGAAGAACAAAGACACCACACATGATCCTGCGAAGACGATTACAACTATGAACAAAAACAAATCTCCAGGATTTGGACAACGAGGAGTATGTCTCACACCAACACCAATCTCAGCAGCCAAAGAAGGTGAATCCGGCCCCAAGATGACGGTGATAGGAACCTTGCCTAAGGGCTCCCTATTTCCTCCACAGAAGTCCAACAAGCAAGATCAAATGGATGCCTCCATTCCTTCAGGTTCTTCTTCCTCTTCCACTTTCAGGCCGTATGGATCGCCAAAGGTAAACAACTCATCCTCCCTCCCCCCGGAGCCAACCGGGTCCTCTAGGATAGAATATGAGGTGCAAAAGATCCCTATAGAGGGACAGATTGATTGCTCTATGGTCATGAAGATCCCAATGGAGGGACAAAACATTTCTTCTTCTATTGAAGCTCATGCTTCTACTGATTTTCATACTCATACTCAAAAGACCCCAATGGAGGGGCAACATCCTGTGTGTGATAATGCTACCATAGACAATTTAAATATCAACACATTGCTGCCTGAATCTGAACTCCCTCCCTCTCACACTCCCAACCTGCAATTCAATGGCAATAAGGTAACTCCTCCGGACACTGGGATATCTGATGATACAAGGCAGAACACTGAGGTCTCTACATCTACATAATTTCAGGCTCTTAGCTCCCATACTTACCCCTGTTCTAATCCTCCACCTTCTAACCTTTCCCCCTTAGCCGAACCCACACCATGTCATGAGCCAACACCAGCAGAAGCATATAGAACTACTATGAACCCCCAAACTTCACAGCCCATCCCTCCCAGTCATAACAACTCAAACATTCTACAGGGAGCCTGGGCTACTAAATCTCCTATGCTAGAAACAAGCTCTAGATCAAGAGGTTTCAAACTGTCCTGTGAGAAATCAGGAGATGGGGATATTGTAAAGGCCTCAAAGGGTGACTTTCTCAGCTTAGAGGAAGCATGAGGATATGCCTTGGTTGGATATGTAGTGGGCAGATTCCCAGGTTTTGAGGCTATTGGTAATCTAATGAAGAATTGGCCTAAGCATGACTACAATGCATAGGGAGGCTAGTTGATGTTCAAATTCTTCAATGAGGAAGACATAGATGCTGTTTTGATGAAGGGACCATTTACAGGACCCGGCTATACCTTGCTCCTCAAGTGTGTGACTGAGAGATTTACATTTGACAAGGCACTTTTTTCAAGTCTCCTTGTTTGGATAAGAATACACAAGCTGCCTACAGAGTTTTGGACTCCTGTGTTGCTTCAGAAAATTGCATCCAAGATAGGGGATCCTATTATGAAAGATGGATATACTGAACAGAGATCAAAACAATTGTATGCTCGAGTATTAGTAGATATGGATTGTTCCAAAGAGCATAAAAGTATGGTAACTATTGAATTTGATGATGCTCCAGACCACACATGCTTTATTGAATATGAGAACTTACCTCCTAGGTGCAATAGGTGCACAACATATGGGCATGAGACAACAAAATGTCCTGCTGCCAAAGGTTCTACTATAGATAACAGACTGAGAACCAACAAAGGTACACATAAAAATTACTAAGAAAAATCCACAGTTTTTGTAGCAGGGGGCTCTACCTCCCACCCTACACCCTCGTTCACCCCAAGCCCCTCCCCCAACTCTATTCCTATTCATACTAACCCACCTCCTCCCCCTCCTCCTCCTCCATCTGATTCTCACCCTCCTAACCTAACTACTCCACCTTCCTCTCTAAACCAATCTGCCCCCCCCCCCCTGACCCCTCCTCCTCTTCTATTTCTAACCCTCCTTCCTCTGCCCCTCCCCTCCTCCCTACTCCCAACTCTGATCAATACATTCTAAATCCCACTCAACCCCTCTCTGTGTGCTTTCAAGGACAGCCTTCCAAGGCCCATCAAAAGTCATCTCCTCAAGTTTTCAAATCTACGAAATCCAATGTCAAATCCTCTCTTTTGTCCTCTATAGATAGGATCAACCAAGCTTTTCACAAGAAAAAAGCCTCACCCCCACCACCTGCCCGAGCTGTGGAGTTAGGGGGGACTCAAAATATTTACATAGAATCATCCATGAGACTGGAAAAAGAAATGAGAAGAATGGATGGTCAAAAGGAAAGAGAGGAAAAGAAAAAGAAGAAGGTTGCTTTTGCAGATCAAAATTCTTTCCAGATTCTTGAGATGGTGACTGATCAGAATGTAAATGCTGAGGAAGATCTGGAAGTCTTATTACAGACGGATGGGAAAGATGGTAACATCACAGAGGCTTCTATAGGCAGTGACAAGCACCATTTGAATGAGGTTAGAAGAAGTGAACGACTGAATAAGCAAGGTCCTACAACTACTGAGACAACTTTGCCAGTGTAGAACTTGAAGGGTGGACAGTTGAATGAAAAAGGGCCTAGCACCCTTTCTAAAAGAAACAAATGATAATAGCCTCATGGAATGTGAGGGGGTTTAACAGCTCCCCCAAACACAAGGCTGTTAAGAGCTTTTTGAGAGACAAAAACATATGTTTGCTTGGAATCGTAGTAACCAAATTGGATGAGGTGAAACTGAAGTCAATAATGACTAAAAGCTTCAGCCAGTGGAATTACATACACAATTTTGATCAAAATGCTGCAGGTAGGATTTTAATTTTTTGGGATCCTCTTAGAGTTGACTTCAGATGCAGGAGGATCACGGAGCAGCTTATATGTGGAGAAATTAAATGCAAAATCACTGGGAAATACTTTTAGTTTGCACAGGTTTATGGTCTTCACACTATTGTCAAGAGAAAGGGATTGTGGAGAAATCTTGTAGAAGAAATTGGTAATACTAATGCACCATGGATAATACAAGGGGATTTTAATGCCATCATGAGATCCTGTGAGAGAAAGAATGGGGCCTCAGTGACAGCCTATGAAGTTTGTGATTTGTGGGATGTGTGCACAGAATTAGATCTACATGATGCTATAAGTGAAGGGCTTGACCATACCTGGTTCAAAGGATCAAAGTCTACCAAAATAGATAGGGTTATGGTTAATGGTTACTGGGATACTTTAAATCTGTATTGCAAAGCAACTTTCCTGATGCCTAAGTCCTTTTGTGACCACAGTCAAGTGCTTGTGGAGGTTTTATAGCAGAATAAAAGTAAAAGGGGTCCATTTAAGTACTTTAACATGTGGGGTCAGAATGAATGCTTCCAACAGATTATCAATGATCACTGGGTGTATCTAGGTAGTGGGTCAGAACACTTTCTCCTTTGTAAGAAGCTTCAGAATCTGAAGAAACCACTACAGAAGTTGAACAGAGCTCAATACTCCAACATAAATGAAAGAGCTAAAACTGCAGAAGCTGATTATGAGAAGGCTTTTATGGACTTGAGAAATGATCCCTCATCCCCTGAACTATTACATACAATGGAGAATGCAAAGAAAAAGGCTAACAGGCTTAACGAAGCTGAATTTAAATTTCTCACTCAGCTTGCTAAAGCTAAGCACATATTTGAGGGTGATAGATGCAGCGCCTACTTCCATGGCCTCATGAAGAAAAATATGAAAAGGAATCATATCAGCTCTTTGATTAAGGAAGATGGACTGGAAACTTTATCTTTAAATGAGGTTGCTGATGAATTTGTGAAATTCTATACTGGGTTACTTGGGACAGAGAGACAGAATTCAGATGTAGAGGAGAGGTACATTAGAGATGGGGGAGAAATCCTGACCACTGACAGACATGCTGAGCTTGTAAGAGAAGTCACGGTTGAGGAGATTAAAAAAGCACTTTGGAGTATTAGAGAGGATAAGTCTCCTGGCCCTGATGGCTATACTTCTAAGTTTTTTAAAGATACATGGACTACCACTGGTGACCAACTTACCAGAGCAGTGATGGAGTTTTTCAATTCAGGCAGCCTTTTAAAGCAAACAAACCATACCTCTATTGCCTTAATTGCCAAAACTCCTAATGCAAAATCAGTAGGTGATTTTAGACCCATCTCATGCTGTAACATTTCTTACAAAATCATCTCTAAGATTTTAGCTGCTAGACTTTCTACCATTTTGAAAACTATAGTTTCTCCTGCACAAATTGGATTTGTTGAGGGACGAATCATGAATGAAAACATCTTCCTCTTGCAAGAACTTATTAGAAGGTACACTAGGAAGAGAATTAGTCCAAGATGCATTCTCAATCTAGATCTCAAAAAGGCATATGATACAATTTCCTGGAAATTTATTGAACAAATGCTCACACACCTGAACATTCCTACACAATTTATTCACTGGATCCTTGAATGTGTGTGTTCTTCTACCTTCTCTATTAATATTAACGGATCCTTGCAAGGATATTTCTATGGAAAAAGAGGGCTAAGACAAGGAGACCCTATCTCCCCACTTATCTTTGTTTTGTCAGTAGATTATCTTTCTAGAATTCTAACATGCAAGACGAAGCTTCCAGGTTTTAAATTTCATCTAAAGTGTGATAGACTGAAAATTTCACATATTGCATATGTTGATGACTTAATTCTAATGTCTCGTAGGGATAAGGTTTCCATGTCTATTCTATTGGATGCGCTAATTCATTTTTCTGAGGTGTCAAAGCTTGAAATTAGTGCTACAAAATCTTCTTATTTCCTTGCTGGAGTGAAAAATGAAGACAAGGAGTTCCTTGCTACAAGATCAGGTTTCTCACAAGGCTCGTTTCCCTTCAGATACCTTGGGATCCCAATTTCTTTAGGGAAGCTCACTATTTCCCAATTCTCCCCCTTCTTGGACAAGATCTTAACAAATATCAGCTATTGGAACTTTAAACTTTATCTTATGCTGGAAGAGTGGAGCTTATAAGAACTGTGATACAAGGGATCAGTGCCTTCTGGTTTTCAATCCTTCCTTCCCCCTCCACTCTTATAGATAAAGTTAATAGCCTCTGTGCTAAATTCCTATGGAAATCACATAGAATAAAATGGAAAGATGTTTGTTTGCCTAAAGAGGAAGGTGGTTTGGGATTGAAAGATCTAAAAACCTGGAACACTGCCTTTCTCTCTAGAATGCTTTGGGATATTGTTAGAAAAAAAGATAGTTTATGGATCAGGTGGATACATCACCAATACTTACAACAAGGAGACATATGGAACTTGCAAGTTCACAACAAAAATGACTCCCCTTTGCTGAAAAAAATCTTTGCTATGCGAGATGCTTTGCTAACTTCTACAGGAAACGCTCACGATGCTACTGAAAAACTTAACAGCTGGTGCCTTGGTGGGAAGTTTAATATAGAAGCAGCTTACAATCACTTCAGAAGAAGAGCAATTACACCCCCCTGGTCGACAGTTGTATGGGATAAAATAATTAGTCCCAAGCATGCTTTCATCCTATGGCTAGCAGCTAAGAGGAGGCTTGCAACAAAGGATCTGATCAAAACAAGGGAAGAGACTTTGAACCTAAACTGTCAATTATGTAATCAAGCTATTGAATCACATGAACACATTTTCTTCGCTTGTAATTTTTCGTCAAATGTTTGGTCCCAGGTGAAAGCTTGGCTAGGAATCTGGAGGGGAATGGGTACTCTCAACAGTGGACTTAAATGGCTCAAGAAGGAGACTAGAGGAAAAGGATGGATCTCCAAAGCAAAGTGAGTGGCGTTGGCAGCTACTGTTTATCATATATGGAAGGCAAGGAATGAGAAGATTTTTGAAGAATCAAGCAAGAGCACGACCGAGATCTTTCACCTCATCAAAGTGCATGTATACAAGGTCCTATCCCACGAGTTCTCACTCCACTTCACAGCATCATCAACCCTGGTAGGGGGAATGGACCATACCAATGGAACTAATGCACAAAACTAAGACCAAGGAAGAAGAACGAGCTTGGTTTAGAAGGCCTGGAAAACAACCTGTAATTTTGTCATCTTAAAACCTTCTATAGACTCGCCTGCCTTGGCTTTTGTTTGATCTGGATGGAATTTTGTATAGTTTATGGTCTAGGATCGGACTGTAGCCGTATAGGCATAGGTGTGCTAAGGTTGTGTTTGTGTAAATCTCTTGATGGCCGAGCCGAAGGGAGATTTATACTCACACAACCTTAGGGGTAGGTCCGGCTTCCGATAGCTTTGGCTTGAAGAGACAGGAGATACCTCGAGCTTCTAGCTCAACACAACCATAGTTTGGAACAACTCTAAGTGTTCCATAATTTTGGTAGCTTTGGACAAGTGATGTTATACCACTTGGTCCTTCCTTTTGTACATTTACATATTTTCATTTCCATGCAATATATTAACCCTTAAAATCAAAAAAAAAAAAATGTACATCCTTGAACAAGGTAGGCCAATAGAAGCCACTTTGAAGAATCTTCGCCGTGGTCTTGAAGCTCTTTGCGTGGCCACCCGTCGGAAGGGTGTGGCAATGCTTGATGATGCTCTCAATCTCTTCCTCCGGTACACAACGTCTAAAGATATGGTCACTTCCTTGCTTGAACAAGTAAGGCTCATCCCAATAGTAGTGTTTGACGCCGTGGAGGAATTTCTTCTTGGCTTGCGAGGTCAAATCCTTAGGGATTTCTCCCCCTTCAATATAATTAGCAAAATTCGAAAACCAAGGGGTCCTCGACCCTCTAACGGCATAAATATGGCAAGATATAGGAGAAGAAGAAGGGGTATGAAAAGAATCCTCACCGGAACTCACCGAATCGGAGCGAATGAGCTTAAGGAGGCTCTCGTCACGCCTGGAGTCATTGATTGGCACTTCATTTTCAGACTCCTTCGGGTGGTTTAAGGGCAACCTAGATAGATGGTCAGCCACTGAGTTTTCCGCTCCTTTCTTGTCCCTAATCTCACAATCAAATTCCTGCAACAAAAGCATCCACCGAAGGAGCCTAGGCTTGGCATCCTTCTTAGTCATCAAATACCTTACCGCTGCGTGATCCGTATAAACAATGACCTTAGAGCCTACTAAATAAGTATGAAACTTTTCAAAGGCAAATACAACGGCGAGGAATTCCTTCTTCGTCGTGGTGTACTTACTTTGCGCTTCATCGAGTGCCTTACTTGCATAGTAGATTGCATGAAGCTTCTTGTCTTTCCTTTGCCCAAGCACGGCACCCACAGCATAGTCACTAGCATCACACATGATCTCAAATGGAAGGTTCCAATCGGGCGATTGCATAATAGGAGCGGAAATAAGGGCTTCTCTTAACTTGTTGAATGCATCAAGACATTCTGCAGAAAACTCAAAGGATACATCTTTCATAAGCAATTTAGTTAGAGGTTTAGCAATCTTTGAGAAGTCTTGAATGAATCTCCGATAAAAGCCCGCATGTCCTAAAAAGCTCCTAATATCTTTCACATTGGAGGGAGGAGGTAGTTTCTCAATCAATTCAATTTTGGCACGATATACCTCAATTCCCCTATTAGAAACCAAATGCCATAAAACAATTCCTTCTTGAACCATAAAGTGACATTTTTCCCAAATAAGCACAAAATTAGTCTCTTCACATCTTTCTAGCACCCTACTCAAGTTGGCAAGACATGAATCAAAAGAAGAACCATAAACAGAGAAATCGTCCATAAACACTTCTACTATATCCTCAATCATCTCAGAAAAAATAGCCATCATACACCTTTGAAAAGTTGCAGGGGCATTACAGAGCCCAAATGGCATCCTCCTGTAAGCAAAAGTTCCATAAGGACAAGTAAAAGTTATCTTCTCCTGATCATCCGGATGAATGGGAATCTGCCAAAAACCACTATAGCCATCCAAATAGCAAAAATAATTGTGTTGTGCTAGACGCTCAAGAACTTGATCAATAAAAGGAAGAGGAAAATGATCTTTCCTAGTAGCACTATTCAACTTCCTATAATCAATGCACATGCGCCATTTAGTAGTGGTCCTAGTAGGTACTAACTCACCTTTCTCATTCTCAATCACAGTCATTCCCCCTTTCTTAGGGACAACATGAACAAGTCTAACCCATTTACTATCAGAAATAGCATAAATAATTCTAGCATCTAACATTTTCAAAATTTCAGATTTGACTACTTCTTGCATATTTGGGTTAAGCCTACGCCGACGTTTTATGGTTGGCTTATGATCATCCTCCATGAATATTCTATGCATGCACAAAGAAGGTGAAATTCCAATGATATCATCCAAAGAATAACCAATAGCCTTCCTATAGGTTCTAAGCACATTAAGTAACTTCTCTACTTCTTCCTCATTCAATTTCGCATTAATGATCACAGGAAAAGTAGAATTGGGACCTAAGAAAACATACCTCAAACCTTCCGGAAGTGGCTTAAGCTCTGGGGAAGGCTCGATTGGAACAAGTGTGGGCTGTTCCTCATCCGTCCTCAATATTGCTTCGAGGACCTCTAAAGAATAGATTTCCTCTTGATCCGCCAGAAGACCTGAAACTGGGCCTGCAGACTCAAGACAATCAAAATAGCTTACCTTTACCATGTTTGTGGTTTCCTTCATCGTTGGATTGAAGCGAAACTCAACGATGTCATCCCCAATCTCAAATGTTAGGAGTCCCTTCCTAACATCAATTATTGCTCCAGCGGTTGCTAAGAATGGTCGTCCAAGAATGATGGGCACCACTGGATCCTCTGGCATATCCATAACAATAAAATCGGTAGGGACGAAAAACTTACTTACACAGACGGGAACATCATCAATCACCCCAGTTGGTGATACTACCGCGCCATTGGCCATGGACACTCTCATGTTGACGGGGTCTAAGGCTCCTAAACTCGTCTTTGACCATATAGAAAGGGGAAGGAGGCTTACACTTGCACCTAAATCACACAAAGTATTGAAACGGTAAGATCCTAAACCAATAGTAATAGCAAACTTACCTGGATCTCCAAGTTTCTCAGGGAACTTCACTGAACGGACCTCGTCAGAAAGCTCAGACATGGATCTCTTCTTAGCTAAGATTTCATTCAAAAACTTAGTGTAAGCAGGCATCTCACTCAAAGCGTCAGTGAAAGGAATGGTTATATTTAAACTTTGAAGCATCTTTACAAACCTTTGAAACTTACCTTCCGCTGTGTCCTTTACCTTTTTCGGAGGATATGGAAGCACTTTCGTCGGATTCGGGGCTGAAATAGGCCCAAAAGAAGAATCCATCACTGCTTGGGGGGTCGGTACCGACCCTAGGGGGGTCGGTACGGCCTCGGTACAGGTCGTGATGGAAAGATGAGGGTCACCTGCTGCTGGGAGGGTCGGTACCGACCCTAGGGGGGTCGGTACGGCATCGGTACAACTATTGGAATCCGGAGAAAAAGAAGAAAAGGATGTCGTACCAACAGGTGGGGTCGGTACCGACCTTGGGGGGGTCGGTACAGCCTCGGTACGGACATTGTTTTCGCCTTTTTCCTCCTCGTTTGACGTGCTTTCGCGTCGGGGCACTTCCTTCCCACTTCTTAGGTGAATTGCAGCTATTTGCCATTTAGGGTTCTCATCAGGGACGGCCCGGGAATTTCCCTTGAGGTCGAGGGATTTGAGCCGCTAGATGCCCTAGTTGAGACTCCACTCCCTTCTTCCATGTTTCCAAGTCTCCTAGTTGTGCTTGAACACCTTTAATTTGAGAATTCACATCGGAACGAAGCCCATTGAATCCTTCCTTAAGCTCTTGTACCCATGATGGTGGTTCTTGATAGCCAGGGGGCCTATATGGGGGAATCCTTTGATCTTGGGGAGGTTGGCTCCCTTTGGCTTGTCCATAGTTACCCCAGTTAGGGTAATGGTTGTTTCTCCCTACATAATTGTTATTTTGGTTCCCTGCATAGTTGTTATTGTAATTGGGAGGCCTATAAGGGCCCCTCATGTAACTTACCTCTTCGTAATGCTCCGCCCTTTGTACCTGGCTAATATTATCGCAATCTATAGTATTATGAGATTGAGAACAACATTCTAAACAAGGTTGGTTTGTAGAAAGAAAACTTACTTGTTTCTTGAGGCGTCGGGTCTCATCATCATGGAATTGCCTACCCACATCAGGGTCAATTTCATTAGGAGGCTCATAAAGTTTCTTACCTGAGGGTCTAGCCTCTTGGGTGCCATACATAGCATCATACTCCGTTAGCTTGTCCAAAAGAGCCCATGCATCAGTCGGAGTCATCTCAAGGAACCCACAATCAGTGTGTAGGTTCAATCGAGTCTTGGTCTCGGTATTGATGCCCTGGAAGAAGATTTCCTGGAGTACATACTCGGGTTGCCCATGGGTAGGGCATTGTCTCTGCAACTCCTTGAACCTTTCCCAGGTCTCTAGAAATGTCTCTCCTGGCAATTGGTGAAAAGAGGTGATCTTCTTCCTAAGCTCCATCGTCTTTGCCGATGGAAAGAATTTTGTCATGAACAAGTCATACAAAGCCTTCCATGTAGTGATAGACCTAGGCGGTAGACTCTCCAACCAATTCAGGGCCTTTCCTGCAAGAGACCATGTAAAAGCCTTTAATTGAACATATTCTAACGATATATTATCAGCAGCAATAGTATCGCATAAATCAATGAAATTCTTGATATGAAGCATAGGGCATTCATTAGCTTTGCCCTCAAATTGAGATCTTTTAATTAAAGAGTTGAAGTGAGATTTGATCTCAAAGTTGCGCTCAATCTCAGGGAGGACAATTGCAGACTCAGGCACCCTCAGAACTGAGGGTGAACTCCATCTGTCGACGAAGTTCAGCCATCTCCGTAGCAACATTAACATTGTTTCCTGTGTTGTCTCCCATTGTCCTGGCTTCTCGTAGTCTGCGATGGAAAGAGCGTTCCGGTTCGGGATCGATAGCAAAATCAAAATCAAGTCGACGTCGCCCCGATGGCATAAACTGAAACAAAAAACAAAAACAAAGACACCACAATTAAAAGCAAGGGGGATGGGCTATCCCCAAACCCTAATAACTAAAACTTTAACACAATTGAAATCTCCCCGGCAACGGCGCCAATTTGTTGAAGGGTTTATTTTCAGTCAAATAAATTTATAAGATCGAAACCCCGCTATAGTATAGTAGGGTCAAGTTCGTTCGCAGGGAGAAAATCAATGACTCAATTTTAGTTACCAAAGAGCAAGAATAGCGAGGAGAGATGACAAATATAGGGATTTTTGGGGTTTTGTGGGCTGCTAGAATTTTTAGGAAATATCAATAATAATAAAAGTCCAGGGCATAAGGATCCTCACAACGATAATTATGCAAGCATTGCAATGAATCATATAAAAATCATGTTTTTATCTATTAAATAGGTCAACTTGCATCAACCCTAGCAAAGTAATCAATTTATTTTCACAAATTAATAAACTTTACTAACAATCTTAATTAGGTTATCAAACTTGCATTCAAAACCCTAATTACCATCCAATTCACAATTAAATATTTCAATTCAATTGCGAAAAGGAATTTCCCCGATTTTCATTGAGTACTTGAGCATATAAATAGATAAGAACCAATCAATTCATCAATTCATAGCAAGATTGCAAGCATAACTATCGTTGGGATCACCCCAACCCTAGAAAAGGCGACTACTCACGCATATTCATGGTGAATAACTCAAAATTCATGAAAAGACTAAAAATCAGAAATTTAAATTGAATAAAAACCTGAGAATAAGGTCAATAATGCGTCCCAAAAGCCTTACAAAACGTTCCTCAACTTTCGCCGAAGAAATCGCTTCAAAAAGCTCTCAAATCCGCTCACAAACGCTCCTAAACGTGTGCTGAGAATTCTAAACGTAGGCTGAAAATTCGTATAAAGAAGAGAGAGCCTCTTCCAAACCCTAAAAATCCTACTTATACTTAATAGCCCATAAACCTAATTAGGAAATAACAAATATATGAATTTAATCTAAAATCCATTTAAGGAAAAGAGGTAAAAATAATTAAATCCGGATAAAAATAGGTGCCAGAGAGACCGTACCGACCCTAGGCTACCTCGGTACCGAGCCCCCTTAGAGTCGGTATGACTACTGTTACTCAGATTAGCTTGGTCTGTCAGATTATGTCTCGGTACCGACCTAGGTGGGGTCGGTACAGCTCAGTAAAATGCCCATATCTCCTTTGTTTGAACTCTGATTGCTTCCGTTCTTTTTCCTATGCGCTCCTTATTCTTTTACGCATCTTTTCTTTCTTGAAAGTTTCTTCAAAAACAGCTTCAAAAATTCTGTAAATCACACAAAAGCTAGTGAAGACATCTATTTCTTATGAAACATGAAAATCTATGCAAAAGACGCTAAACCCAATGCATAACCAATGAAAAAGACTTATATTAACACTAAAGTATATGGAAAAATATGATTAAAAACATGCACATCAAAAAGCGCGTCCAACCCATGTCGAAGTCCAGTCGATATCGACCAGAGTAGTCGATATCGACCTCTCTGTTTTTGCTCGACGGGTTGTGCATCACTCGATTTCTGGTGTCCAGTCGATGTCGACACAAGCACTCGATATCGAGTGTCCTTCAGAGTCGGTCTTTGTGGTCTATCTCGACACTCAGAGTTTGTGTCGATGTCTATAGTCGATATCTACCAGTCTTTTCGATATCGACCCCCTCTCAGATTCACTTGGCTTCTTCGTTTCGACTCTGATTCCGCTCCAATTCCTACATATTTAGACCAAAACTTGTGCATACTCTATTTCTTGCACGTTAGCTCATTCTACACAAATTTATATTATTTTTCAACCTTCTCTTTGGGAATTGAGTGACATATGAAGTCAAAAGATGCGATAAAAAGGGTACTAAATATGTACATCAAAATACCCCATACTTAGACTTGCTTGTCCTCAAGCAATAACCAACACCTACAACACATCCTTCAGGTCTTCGCCCTTATCAAAAGTAATATCATAAGTGGTAGCAAAGCAAACCAAGTGAATTTAACGTCATAGCACATATTTAAGCGATCCATAGGCATATGCAATTTGATCCAACCGCACAGGGATAATGTTTTTGCACTCAACTCTCATGTGTTTAGGCTATGAAGATCAACGCTCAACTTAATTCCATATACAAACTCATAAACATTGCAATTTATAATAATCCACTTCGCAACCAATTATGGAGATGCAATAAGAATCATCAGGAGGACTTTCGCTCATTGGAAAACATCAAAGAAGATTCCATTCGGCGGGGTTGTAATAGGGCTTGGTATGAAATAAAGGGTATGCAATTATTTGGCTATGTGGTGCTTATAAAATTCGGGAATCAAGACTCCTAAACTTTATCACTACTATATCCAAACCATATCTCTAGCATAATGCTCTTTCCAAACTCATCTTTCATAATGCTCATCAACCCTTCTTTCAAACCTTAATATGCTCTCAAAAATATAGAACTTGTATAAAATACAAACTAATGAGTAATTTGGCTCATGCACAACATTTGTATATTTCTTTTTTTTTCACACGAAAATTAATAAATAAAAATGAAAATGTGCATTTATATGGTGAGCCAAAAATCCTTTTACAATATATGACAAGATGCAAATATCTACCATCCCATAATTTTTCCTTGCTCAAAACTAGACAATATGCACTTTTCTTTCCACAATGAATTATTCTAACCAATCTAAGTCTTAATTCCCAAATGGGGGTCAGACTCAATTCGGCTAGGGATAATTTTGTGGAGTTTGCAATATAAGGCTCATGCTAATATTCTGGCTTCAAACAGAGATAATGCAGGGTAGGTAAAGAGAGGATAAAAATGGCTTAAAAGATGCCTCCATCATTTAATTCTCGTAAACATAAACATATATATGCATTGGCTTTGAATAACTATAACAACATTTAGAGACACATAGGAAGAATAAATACACTCAAGAAAGCAGAGGGATTTTTGATGTTTTCCCTATAGGCCAAAATTCTCACAAGGACAATTTTTGTTGGATTTTCTTTTTAGCCTATGATCATATGAGCTCAATGTCATCACATGTTCATAATCTACATAAAAACCATTTTAAGGACTTAGGCTAAACCATCCAAATATGCCATAGGATTTACATGATCAAGTCAGCTATTGAGTTCTTATCATTGGGCATCTAAGTAGGGTTTAAAAACAAACTGAAGAAGATAAACATGCATTTTTTTTGTATTTTTGACATTTTTTAATTTTTTTTTTGAATTTTTGTATTTTTATGAAAGTAAAAACTAAGAACAAAAACTTAAATGTGAATGCAATGCGAAGAAGTAAGCCAAGTTGTGTCCATAAGACATGTTTCTACCCAACCCCATACTTAAAATATACAGTGTACTCACTGTATTAAAAGAAGAAGAAGGATAGAGAGAAACTCATAGCTCAACTTGCGGATTCAGGTCGATTTCAGGTTGGTCGATGCCAGAAGTCGATTTCGAGTATAGTGGTCAATGTCGACTGCATCTATCGAAGTCGAGGAAGAAGGTGAAGTGGAAGGTCGCCTGGATCTGGTCGATATAGACTACGTTGGTCGATGTCGAATGTTGTGTTTCGCTCCTGAGGTATTGATGTCGACTCCAGGAGGTGGCTCGGCCCTAGGGTGGTCGATTTCGACTGGCCTTGTCGATTTTGATTGCCTCTGCAGAAGCTTCTTTTCTTCTTCGTCGTTCCTTTTGCTTGACAACCTGAAATCTTTATTAGAATAATAGATAAAACCACGAATTATCACGGTTTCAAAAGTTTTAAAATCCAAAATTCAAATCCCTAAAAAAAATCAAAGTTTTATTTACGAGCTCTAGATTTTTGAGTTACTAGGCCGACTTCTCCGTCAATGCTTCATGAACCTTTAAGGTAGGGACCCTTCAATCTTGTGCCTTCTCCTTGATCATCTTGGTCCTTTTGATAGTAGCTAAGTTCGGCAACTAACGCTTCTTCTTCGTTAGGATCTTTATTGAATTCTTTTCATCTCTTCATTGTCCTAACTTTTGCAAGATGGGCAAACCATGGAGCTATGACCCTCCCATTAGTTGAATTATCAGTAATGGACAAAGGAGAGTTAGGGATCATACCTGGGCTTACCTATTCTGGCCCGAAACAGAAATCTTCGGGCTGAAGGTCAATCGATTTCAACAAAGAATGGTCAATTTCGAGTACAGAAGTCGATGTCGACTGGTGGTGGTCAATGTCGACGTCAGGGACCCCATACTTAAGCTCCTGGCTATCATCTGGCTCACTCAATATCGAGTTGTTATGGTCGATTCCGAGTGATTTAGTCGAGTTGTTATGGTCGATTCCGAGTGATTTAGTCGAAATCGACTGGTTCCAATCGATGTCGACTCTTCTTGCTGTCTCCGTCCTCGCCAATAAAAACTTGCGAAGCTTCTCTTTAGCCGGTGAGAGGAAAACGTGTTCCAACTGCCTTGTTTCGCTCCTTGTGGGGTTGAAGCGAAACTCCACGACCTCATTGCCGATTGAGAATGTAAGGGTGCCATTCCTCACATTGATGTTTGCATCCGCTGTTGCTATGAATGGCCTACCAAGGATAATAGGCATAATAGGATCCTCCGACATGTCCAACACGATGAAGTCCGTGGGTATGAAGAACTTTCCCACCTTGACAGGGACATCATCCACAACCCCAGTTGGTCTCACAAAGGAGTTGTCCGCCATGTAAAGCTTCATGTTGACGGGCTCCAATGTTCCTACGCCCACTTGCTGCCATATTGATAGGGGCATCAAACTAACACTAGCCCCAAGATCACAAAGGGCTTTGAATTAATGGCTACCAACCCCCACCGTTACCCTGAACTTGAATGGATCGTCGCGCTTCTTAAGGAACTCAATTGAATTGCATTCGCCGACGATCTCTATGATGGACCTCCTTTTGGACAAGATGTCCTTCAGGAACCTCATGTATGCGGGCATCTCATTGAGCGCTTCTTATTCGTTTAGGGGAGGTGTGATTCTACTTAAATAAAATATTCAAATATAAACTCTAACTATGCCAACTCCCTTATCCAAGCAAATAAATACAAGAATCCCTCCCAATGCAGTGGTAGGGTAATTCAGGATCGAATCCACGGAGAGGTATGTCAGCGCTTCCTTAGATGCAATCATGATGAAGCTTTCGACCTCCGGAGACACTGGATATCGAGGTCTCTGGTCGATATCGACCTCCGTTCTGGTCGATTTCTAGTGAGTTTCCTGTAGGAGATAAAAGCAAAGCAGTCGACATCGAGATGGACATCGATAACGATGTTAGTGCTCGATATCAACCTTGCCAGTCGATTTCGATGTTTGTTACATAAACTGTATTCGTCACATATTGTCGGAAAACTAGTCCAAAGAACTTAGGATGGTGTAGGAAAGATGGACAGAAATAAAAACTCAAACTTTGTATGAGAATTCAATTAACTAAAGGCTTCCAAGGTCTGGGATTCATGCCACAATGACAATTATGCGAGTATGATGCTAAAGTTATGAAATTTAATGCCTTTCCGTCAAATAACTTTCGTTACCAACACTTAGGTGATTAGAGGCTCTCGCATAAGACCTAAGAGTTACTATCCAATTCATGAGTAATCCAAGTTCACAATATGATTGGCTTTCGCTTTAATAATGCAAATAATGAATCTCCTCAACTTTCGCAAAGGATCATGCATAGGATAGAAGACGGAATCACATAAAAATCATACCTTTGATGCACTTACCCTACATTGCTATCATCGGGCTCACCCCTGACCCTAGAAGTGGGTTGACTACTCGCGCTTAATCGTTGAACTCATCATCATTATATAAAAGAAACTACTTTTATTCAAACTTAAGAGAAAGGTTACACCGAACAAAGCCACTCCGCTCTCGCTTACACAACTCCACTTGGCCTCTCTCTCTCTCTCCTAAATCTCTGCGTACCTCTTTGTTTGAATGATTAAAATTGATCGTGTGTCGATGAATAAACTCAGCCCTAATGGCCTCTAGATATAGACCTCAAATCTTGTTAGCCAAGGTTCCGAAAACCTATCTTTATTCTCTTAGATAAAACTTAATAAAGTAAAAACTAAAAACTCCTTGGGTAAAACTCATAAAAGATGACGTCTGGTGGTAGAAGATAGAAGATCTTGACTTTGGGATTATCTCGAACGTTCAGGATATAATTCTATCTGCAACTGAGTCAAATATTTCTGCTGGCAACATCGATAACGACCTTGGGACCTCGATATCGACCTCTCTTTATCTCTATCTTAAGCACTCCTTCTCTTCCTCGGATTGGGACTCGACTTCTATCAATATGCTCGATGTAGGCCACTCGATATCGACCTTGGGACATCGATATTGACCTCTTCTGTGTCGACATGCTCTGTTCCTCCTCTGCTCGATTCCTGGTGCTTTGTTCACTCGATGTCGAGGTTCATAGTCGATTTTGACCTCTCACTCGACTTCGAGTTCTTTTTCTGCTCTTCTTCTCTTGTCCAAATCTATCCATTTTCATCTCGTATTCTACGAAATCACATAGAAACTCGTACAGACCTTTATATTTGACAATAATGCATAAACTACACTAATCTTATGATTTCCCACTAATATGCATGCAAATGATGTTAAAATGGACATAAATGTGCATAGAAAATATGGCAATTTGCGCGCACATCAAACACCCCATACTTAAGCTTTCTTGTCCCCAAGCAATACTTTTAATGGTCATTCAGGGGACGAAATTAAATCCTCGACATCATAGATTCATTTTTCATATGTCCCTACACTCAATTGCCATCCTGGATAAGGTACTAATGTCAACCAAATCCATGTATGTGCATAAAAGCAACATCATACTCATAAAAGGAGGTTTATATGCATAAAACAATTTCGTAACATAGCATTGATAATGAAGAGGAATTTTGCAAGCTTATGAGAAGTAGATTGGCAAAAGGCTAAAGGTGTGCTAATATTTGGCCATGTGGTGTTAAATCCGGGAAAATAAACTTTCTTTCCAAAACATTCATTCCACATTCCTTCTTCATAATGTTTCTCACATTTCACTCTTCGCTCAATGCTTTTTTTTTTCACTATAATGCTTTACCTCTCTAACCTTACAACTGCCTTCTCTCGAGTCGCAAACATGGGTGTCATGAATGGCCCCGGATACTTAGTACTTTGGACTCCACACCTTGTGTCCCATCTCGTTGAACTAACATCTCAACGAGCAGGGTCGACCTACCTTTATCTCCTGAGGTGATCGGATTTTTTCTCACTCATTAAGTTTTCCACAATTAAAAAATTCTCTTTCATTCCTGCTAACAACTTCATAATAATGTGCAAACTCCATATAAGAACTCCAAAGATGACATCCATTCTCAAACTCGTCCCCGGATAGGGTATAAAAAATGGGCAATATGTAATATATGTGGAGCAATAATGCTAATGATATAGTAAGGCTCATAATGGCTTGTGACTTTCAGAAATATGCATATGTAAGGCTAGGATATGAACTTTGGAAGCACTTTTATGGAAATTTCTTAAAGTCCTCCATCATCTTATCATGCACATGTCAAAAGCAACTTCAAATTTTTCCTCTCCTTCATGGTTTTTTTCTAGAAAATTGCAATTCATTGTGACTTCCCTTAACTAAGCAATTTCATGTTATATCTCTAATGAATCTAATTTTGCATCGTAGAGTTCCTTTTTATGCTTCCATGACTCTTTTCTTTATTTTCACAATTTTTGACGGGGCTCATTTTTTCTTTTTTTTTTCGGAACATGAACTATGTATGCAACGCATAAAGATAAATATGGTGCACTAAAGATAAATATGCTTAAACATGTAAAAACTATGTAATAACTTATGTAAAATTTTAAAATATGTTAAAAAGATGCAAGTAAGCCTTTCCCTCACCCCATACTTAAAGATTACATTGTCCTCACTGTATTAGAACTAGGGTTAAGAAAGAAACTTACTAAAACGTCACAAATTTCAGGAGTCGAAGAAGTCTGCAGTGGTGGTCGATGTCGACCTTTAGCATCGAAATCGACTCGTTTCATCGATTTCTGGCTCAAGCTTCAGGGTGATCCAGCCTCGACCACAAGCCCGTCGGAATTGACCTTAAGGTCGATATCAAGCTTTGCACTCGATTTGGATGTGTATTTTGCATTCTTTCTCTTTCCTGCAACTTGTTAGAAACTAAAAACAAACAAAACAAAGCAATAATGTAAAGTCTCAAAGCAAAGTAAAAACTGTCCAAAACCAAAAACTAAGTGTCTTCGTTACAAGCTCTAGACTTTTAAGTCGCTAGGCCGACTTCTTCATTTTGAGCTCTCAAGGCGGCATCTGCAGAGCCTATGTGGCTTGGGCCTCAAATAAAACTCCTTTTTTGTCTCTTAGCGGCATCCCGCCTGGATGGATTTGATTCACCGTGAATGGTCCCATCCTCTTATCTTTGAATCTATTAGGGAACCAATGATCTTTTGACTTCACGACATAAACTTTGTCTCCTATCTCATAATGGCTCGGATCATCATCGGATACCCTACACAATCGCACATGCTAAGGCACACTGACGGAGGGAAAACCTGTCGTTGATCTGTCAAAGTAAACTCAAACCTATAACTAATACAAAAATAAGTAAGAGGTCGATCCACAGGGAGATTTGTTGCTCAAGTATAAATCAAATGTCGATTAAGTAACCAATGGGGGGTTTTAGGAGTGTGCGAATTGACGAAAGCAAGAGTAAATGGTTAAGATTCAAACAAATGAGAGAAGCAGTTCTACCTATAATTTTCCACTTTATTTGGTTGAAACGATCCTTGTAACTTCTTCTCGTCCTATTAAGTTTCCTATGAATGCCCTTGTCCCGACATAATATAGTTACTAGTCAAATCAGTCCTAGCAACCCTTATCAATCAAACAATGCCTAAAGAAGGATTTAACCCAATTGATAGCTTTAAGTACAAAGATTAGCCAAGGTAATTGCAGTCCCTAAAGAGGGATTTAACAATACATCCAACTTCCTACCTATCCGATTAGTTCAATCAGCCCTAAAGGAATAAGTTTGCTACTTATGTTAAGGTTCACAATCAGGAATCTACAAAACCCTAGCAATTGAATTGATCTAACTAGTTGGCCAGACAATATAGAACAAAACAATAATCAATAAGCACAAAGAAGTTCAAGCATTCAATCAAGGAATTAAGGAACGAGAATTAGAAACTCACAATCAATCCAAATAAAGCTTCAAATTATAGGCAGAACCAATGAGTTTAGTTCCTCATGGAAAGCATCGCTTAATCTCTAAAGTGTCTGATAGAACGTAAAATGAAAAATGAAGTACTTGAAAACTAATAACACTCGGCCTTTTAAAAGTCTAAGCCAAACCAAAATGAAATAACAAATAACTAGGGTTCCACTAACCAAAATGGCATTCGGATGACCAATGCGGCGGCCGCTGCATAGGTGCTGCGGCCACTGCATACGTGTTCCACTCAGGTCGCCGCTCCAGCTCCTTGCAGCGGCCGCGGCATGTATGCTGCGGCCGCAGCATATGTCCCGCTGCATCATCACGCTGCTAGAAGCTTAAGGCAGCTCCAATTTCTTGCTTCTTCTTTCTTCAAGTCTCCAATATCATGCATCCCAATAGTGTTCGAATCTAACTCTGTAAAAATACTCACATATTCGCGCAAAATCCGAACTCTTCCAAAATAATCGTCAGATGCACTTTAACTCTAATTCATTACTAAATGCAACCTAACTAGCCTAAAAATGTCTATAATGCCTATCTAGGATATGCATTATCACACACCTCTTCCAAATAATGATAAATCCCTAATTGAGATGGTAAAGGAAGAATCCATACCTTGACTTACCTTTTCTTCTTTCTGTGGCTCAGGTCGACATCGATCATTAGTAGTCGATATCGAGTTCTGTGGTGCTCCTGGAGGTTTAGTCGATTTGGATTTGTTCTGCTCGACACTATCAGGTCGATTTCAACCTCTAAAGATTGATATCGAGGTCTTTGCTCCTTTCTCAGCTTCTATGGCAGTCGATTTCGGCATTTGCTTATGGTCGATATCGACCTTTATGCTCGATTTCAAGGTTTCTTCTCCTCCGTTGACCCTATACTTATGACCTGGCATAAAATCTTGAACTTTTTTAGTCGATATCGACTTACCTGGGTCGATTTCGATGTTCTTTTTGGCTCCTTCGTTCAAGATTACCATGACCTCCTCTACTAGGGCTTCTATGGCCCTCGTTTCAAGCTCTTCCGGTGTAATACTACTTACTTTGGCTTCCCCACATGTGATGTAGACACCATTGATGACCTTAATCTCCATTGGCCCTTCATTGTTCCTCACCGTCTTGTTGAAGGCATACTCTATCACCTCATCGCTGATTGTGAATGAGAGCAATCCTTTCTTCACTCTTATGTTGGCATCGACGGTTGCTAGAAATGGCCTACCTAAAATAATGGGACAAGTAGGGTCCTCTGCCATATCGACAACTAAAAAGTCAGTAGGGACAAAGAACTTACCCACTTGCACTGGCACATCGTCTACCATCCCTGTTGGAATCACTAACGTATTATTCGCCATGTATAACTTTGCATCCACGGGCTCCAGAGGACATATCTTTACCTTCTGCCATATGGTTATTGGCATCATGCTAACACTAGAGCCCAAATCAACTAAAGCATTAAAGTATATCGACCTAAGCCTATAGCGATAGAAAACTTACCTTGGTCCGCCCGCTTCTGTGGTAGCTCCAATTTGTTGCACTCCTCTGCGATCTCAGCAATTGATCGCTTTCTTACCCAATATGTCCTTAAGGAACCTCACATATGATGGCATCTCATGAAGTGGTTCGGTGAATGGAATTGAGACATTAAGTCCTTGGAACATCTTCACGAACCGATGGAACTTCATTTCCGCCGGGTCCTTAATCACCTTCTTTGATGGGAATGGCAACACCTTCTTCTTTCCTACGGCTGGAGTTAAGTCAACATCGATAGGATGGGGGTCAACATCGATTGAAGGAGTCGATTTCTGTGGTGATTCATCAGTAGTGTCGACATCGAGTTCAGGAGCCTCGATATCGACGTCACCATAGTCGATATCGACAGGGGGGTCGATTTCGATGTTTGTTTTGGCCCTTTCTCCTGCTCTTTTTGCTCGGGTATTTATAATTGACGCCCACTCCTTAAGTTCATGGCCGCTATGTGTCCCGTAGTTTTGCCCTTTTGGTTGGGCACAGTTGATCCAGGCAGTGCTCCTAACGCTTTGGGTATTGCTTCCGCCTTTTGACCCATTTGGGTCTCCATGTTGCGCTTTGAAACGTCTATCTCCCCAATCCTAGAGTTGATGCCCTACAGCTGAGTATGAATGAAGTGATTGGCTTGTTTGAACTCAGCATGGTTCCTCCGCATCCCATCAAGAATGATCTGTAGGTCATCCTTCCTTGTTTCCCGCTCGGGGTGCCTTGGTGCTCTATATGGTGGGGGATCCCTTTGTTGATAGAACCGTTGATCTCCCCAATATTGTTGATTGCCCCCTCCATAGGGGTCTCTCGTCCACTTGGCTTCCTCATGTTCTTCCGCCATAGATACTTGCTCAAGATGTGGACATGCACTAGTTTTATGCCTTGTTGAGCCACATTTTTGACAAGGTTGATTGTTGCTCAGGAACCTGACTTGCTTTTGAAGGTGGTGTGTCTAATTATTGTGGAATTGTTGCCACACATCAGGATCAATCTACTTTGGAGGCTCATAAAGTGGCATAGATGGGGCAGACCTTGAGTCATAGGCCGCAGTAGTCCCATAAGTATTGTCGAAGTTGACTAGCCTCTCAATCATCTCCCAGGCCTCCGTTGGTGTGAGCTCAATGTACCGATAGGTGGTATATGAATTGATCCTCTCCTTATTTGGCGCATCAAGGGAATTGTAGAAGATCTCCTAGATGACATATGGAAGTTGCCCATGCGTTGGGCATGATCTCAGCAAGTCCTTAAAGCGCTCCCATGCCTGTGCAATTGTTTCACCTAGCTTTTGTTTGAAAGTCGTGATCCTTCGCCGCAACATCACCGTTTTAAATGGTGGAAAGAACTTGTTTAGAAACGCATCCTTCACCTCTTCCCATGTCCTCAGCGAGCGTGGAGCCAAACTCTCTAGCCATTGCAATTCCTTCCCTGGCAAATACCATCGAAAGGATTTTTGTCTCACATACTCTAAGTTCACACCATCAGCAATAGTTTCACATAAGTCCATGAAAGTAGAGATATGTTGTAGTGGGCATTCATTAGGTCTTCCTTCAAAAGTATTTCTTTTAATTTCAAATAGGAAGTTTATTTTAATTTCATAATTGGAAGGAGGAATTAAGATAGCGGGTTCAGGAACATGTAGCGGCGGATGGATGTATTGCATCGCCGTCTATGGATACTAATTGAGCTACTCTTGGGATTGTCTGCGCGCATCCTCCTCCCTATCAGCACGGGCTCGCTCTGTAGCAGCGGCGGCCATTTCAGCAGTGATTGTAGCATTATGGTCCTCAATTTTCTCCCTCAACCGCTCTATGGTCTCAGCCTGTGTCTCGTTGTCCACCATGATTTGAATAGCTTTTTTTGCGATGATGGAAGAAACGTTCAGGCTCGTCTATGCTTTCAAGGATAGGTTCGTGATCATAGCGTCGCATAAACCTGCAAAATAAGCACTAAGAAAAGATCGTGAGAAAACTTAGGTGACGATTGATTGCCTCCCCGGCAACGGCGCCAATTTGTTCATTTAGGGGAGGTGTGATTCTGCTTAAATAAAATATTTAAATATAAACTCTAACTATGCCAACTCCCTTATCCAAGCAAATAAATACAAGAATCCATCCAGATGCAGTGCTAGGGTAATTCAGGATCGAATGCACGAGGAGGTATGTCAGCGCTTCCTTAGTTGCAATCACGATGAAGATTTCGACCTCAGGAGACACTCGATATCGAGGTGTCTGGTCGATATCGACCTCAGTTGTGGTCGATTTCCAGGGAGTTTCCTACAGGAGATAAAAGCAAAGTAGTCGATGTCGAGATGGACCTCGATATCGATGTTAGTGCTCGATATCGACCTTGCCAGTTGATATCGATGTCTGTTACAGAAACTGTATTCGTAACCTATTGTCGGAAAAGTAGTCCGAAAAACCTGGGATGGTGTAGGAAATATGGACAGAAATAAAAACTCAAACTTTGTATAAGAATTCAATTAACTAAAGGCTTCCAAGGTCGGGGATTCATGCCACAACGACAATTATCCGAGTATGATGCTAAAGATATGAAATTTAATGTCTTTCCGTCAAATAACTTTCGTTACCAACACTTAGGTGATTAGAGGGCTCTCGCATAAGACCTAAGAGTTACTATCCAATTCATGAGTAATCCAAGTTCACAATATGATTGGCTTTCGCTTCAATAATTCAAATAATGAATCTCCTCAACTTTCGCAAAGGATCATGCATAGGATAGAAGACGAAATCACATAAAAATCATACCTTTGATGCACTTACCCTACATTGCTATCGTCGGGCTCACTCCGGCCCTAGAAGTGGGTTGACTACTCGCACTTCATCGTTTAACTCATCATTATCATGTAAAAGAAACTACTTTGATTCAAAATTAAGAGAAAGTTTACACCGACAAAGCCACTCCGCTCTCGCTTACACAACTTCACTCGGCCCCTCGCTCTCTCTCTCTCCTAAATCTCTGCGTACCTATTTGTTTGAATGACTAAATGTGAATGCGTGTGGATGAATAAACTCCGCCCTTATGGCCTCTAGATATAGATCTCAAATCTTGCTAGCCAAGGTTCCGAAAACCTATCTTTATTCTCTAAGATTAAACTTAATAAAGTCAAAACTAAAAACTCCTTGGGTAAAACTTATAAAAGATGACGTCTGGTGGTAGAAGATAGAAGATCTCAACTATAGGATTATCTCGAACGTTCAGGATAGAATTCTATCAACAACTGAGTTGAATCTTTCTGCTGGCAACATCGATATCGACCTTGGGACCTCGATATCGACCTCTCTTTATCTCTATCTCGAGCACTCCTTCTTTTCCTCGGATTGGCACTCGACTTCTATCAATATGCTCGATGTAGACAACTCGATATCGACCTTGGGACATCGATATCGACCTCTTCTGTGTCGACATGCTTTGTTCCTCCTCTGCTCGATTCCTGGTGCCCTGTTCACTCGATGTCGAGGTTCATAGTCGATTTTGACCTCTCAGTAGACTTCGAGTTCTTTTTTCGCTCTTTTTCTCTTGTCGAAATCTGTCCATTTTCGTCTCGTATTTTGCAAAATCACATAGAAACTCGTGTAGACCTCTATATTTGACAATAACGCATAAACTACACTAATCTTATGATTTCCCACTAATATGCATGCAAATGATGTTAAAATGGACATAAATGTGCATAGAAAATATGGAAATTTGCGCGCACATCACTTCCGTGAGTGGTATGGTGAGATATAGACCTTGTAAGATCTTCACGATGCGTCTGAATTTAGTGTCTCCTGGATCCCGTAACGCCTTGGAAGGATAGGGTAGAGTTTTTGATGGCTTTGGAGGCGAAGTGGTCGATATCTGCTTTCTTGACAGGTCGACATCCACATCAGGGTGGTCGATATCGACTGGTTTGGTTGACCTCGGGGGAGTCTGAAGCTGTGGTTGATTTCCAGAGGGGTTGACATCGAAGGGTTGGTCGATATCGACCTGGTCACTCGATATCGAGTGCCTCTCTAGCTCCGTTCTGTGCTTCGTAGTGGGCTCGACATTGACTATAGGTTCGACGTCGATAAGGCCTTCGATATCGACTAGGGGTCGACATCGACCACGTCTCTAGCGACATCTCCTTCGCTCCTTGGCTCATTCAATGTGCGTACACTCCTTAGATTGATAGCAGCAATGTGCCCGACTTGCCCCCTTGGATTTTTTGTGGTTGTCCAGGGAGTTTGTAGGGTAGCTTTGGGATTTGGGCCGCCAGTTGACCCAGTTGGGTCTCAATGCTCCTTTTCTGAGTATCCATCTCCCCCATGCAGGCGGTAAGATGGTTGAGCGCTCCTTTATTTTCAGCATGGTTCCGCCTCATCTCATCCAGGATGAGTTGGATATTATCCCTTCTTGGTTCTCTCTCCGGATGGCCTGGAGCTTCATAAGGCGGAGGATCCCTGGGGTTATATTGGGGTGGTTGATTTCCCCAGTTTTGGTACCCTTGGCGATTGGGATTCCTCATGTAGTGCGCCTCTTGGTGAGTCTCCGCTAGTTGTACTTGCTTCGTTTGGGGGCATTCAGTGGTGATATGCCTGACGGAGCCACATTCGGCGCAGGGTTGGTTGGCGGAGAGGAATTTGACTTGTTTTTAAAACCTCCTGAGTTGATCTTGCATGAATTAATCTCTGACGTCGGGATCAATCTCCTTGGAGGGCTCATATAGTGGCATAGATGGGGCAAGCCTTGAGTCGGAGGCCGCAGGAGTCCCATAGGTTTTGTCAAATTCGACCAACCTCTCTATAGTATCCCAAGCTTGTTGTGGTAGGAGCTCGAGATACCCATAGGAGGTATAGGTGTTGATTCTCTCCTTTGTTGCTAAGTCTAGGGCATTGTAGATGATCTCCTGGATGACATAGGGTAGTTGCCCATGCGTAGGGCAAGACCTCTGCAGCTCCTTAAACCACTCCCACACTTGCGCCAGTGTTTCATGTGGCCTTTGTTTGAAAGCCATGATTTTCTGGCGTATCACCGCGGTCTTGGATGGTGGGAAGAATTTGTTGAGAAAGGCATCCTTGACCTCATCCCATGTGCGGAGCGATTTGGGGGCTAGGCTCTCCAACCATGCTAGAGCTTTCCCTGCGAGAGACCAACGAAAAGCCTTTAGTTTTACATACTCAAGGCTTTGTCCATCAGCAATAGTATCACATAAGTCGAGGAATAAAGAGATATGATCTAGAGGACTATCGTTAGGTTTCCCCTCAAATTGACGTCGCCTAATCTCATTCAAGAAATTAGGTGTAATCTCTAAAGTAGAAGGAGGGATAAGAATACCCGATTCCGGCACTGAGAGCACAGGGTGCATGTATTGTTTGGCATTCTGAGGGAGGGCGTTGATTTGGTCTTCTATTTGCCTCCTTGCTTCCTCCTCTCTGTCTGCACGCTCTTTGAGTGCCGCCTCTCTAGTTGTGAAGTCCTCGACTTGCTTCATAAGTTGCTCAATCAGCTCAGCCTGGGTTTCATTGTCTGCCATGATTCTTTGAACTCGGGACCTTAGATGGAGATAGCATTCAGGGTCGTTTACTCCTTCGAATTCAGGCGTGCGATGAGCACGTCACATACACCTGCAAAGCAAAACTAGAAGGAGATGTGAGATAGACTACTAGGGCGCGATTGATTACTTTCCCAGCAACGGCGCCAATTTGTTCATACGAGGAATGTCGAGTTTGAAAACAAATATAATGTACATAGATGCAAACTGAATCCTAGCCTATGCAAATAGTTACAAGACGGTGACTCGAAATCGACCTCAGCAAGTTCTTGCAGGAAGATCGGGATCGACACAAAAGACAGTTGATCTGGGCAAAGTGGTCGATATCGACTGTGTTGGTCGATATCAACTGGTTCCTGCAGCAGCGTTAGTTTTTGTCGGCGAAGAAAGGCCGAAGAAAGATGGATGAAAAAGGAAGCTATGGAAAAAATAAAGACAAGATTTTTATGTAAATAAAAGATATAAAAGGCAACTCCTACGGCTAGGTTTTACCACAACGTTAACCGATGCATGCGATAAGGCAAATAAGACGGACAATTGTGCTATTTCACCCGAGGGACAAGCTTTCGCTGTACACCAACTCTTAGGATTACTCTTGCAAATAAACCTAATTATCTCTACCAATTTTATGTATATAACTGAAGTTGTTATCATGAATCCATTTTCTTTCGATAAGGACTAAACATAGAATCGTAAGAGATGATATAGACACAACGATATCAACATCAAATACTTACCTCAGGCACACAAGGCTAACGTCAGGCTCACCCCGACCCTAGAAGCTTTGGGAAACTACTCGCTCTTCATTGTAGAAAACATCATTAATTTGAAAAGGAAAACTTGCTTTAATAACTCCGAAACTTTACAACTCAACGTCGGCTCTCGCAAACGCCAAACCGTAAAACTTCATTCAATCTCTACTATATTGTTATTGATGTTGTATGATTCAATGAATGAATGCCAGCCCCCTAGGGCTTTTTTTAGGCTACTAATCCTTGTTATCCAATGATAATATCCTCTATCTTCTATCTACACTCTATCCAAACAAGTAGAATAGATCTTTTGTTTTGGTAAATAAAGAAAATAACTAACTAAACCTTTTAGGTAAAAAGGAAATAACCGTAAGGTGTAATCTATCAAATATTACAAGATAATTCGGGCTTTAGAAGATATAATTCACAATCCGTGTCTCGAAAAGCGCGTCCAATCCGTGTCGAAGTCCAGTCCATATCGATCAGAGTAGTCGATATCGACCTCTCTGTTTTTGCTCGACGGGTTCTACATCACTCGATTTCTGGTGTACAGTCGATGTCGACTCAAGCACTCGATATCGAGTGTCCTTCAGAGTCGGTCTTTGTGGTCTATCTCGATACTCAGAGTCTATTTCGATGTATGTAGTCGATATCGACCAGTATTGTCGATATCGACCCCCTCTCAGCTTCACTTGGCTTCTTTGTTTCGACTCCGATTTCGCTCCAATTCCTACATATTTAGACCAAAACTTTTGCAGACTCTATTTCTTCCACGTTAGCTCATTCTACACAAATTTATATTATTTTTCAACCTTTTATTTTGGAATTTAGTGAAATATAAAGTCAAAAGATGTGATAAAAAGGGTACTAAATATTTACATCAAAAGAAAATTTGAATTATGGAAAATTTGATGAGTGAGAAAAAATTAGATCACCTCAGAAGATAAAGGTACATCGACCCTGCTCGTTGAGATGTTAGTTTGGCGAGATGGGACACAAGGTGAGGAGTCTGAAGTACTAAGTATCCAGTGTCATTCATGACACCCATGTTTGCAACTCGCAAGAAGACAGTGCTAAGGTTAGAGAGGTAAAAGCATTATAGTAAAAAAAAAGCATTGAGCGAAGAGTGAAATGTGAGAAATATTATGAAGAAAGAATGTGGAATGAAAGATTGGAAAGAAAGTTTATTTCCCTTGATTTTACATCATATGGCAAAAAATTAGCCCACCTTTATCCTGTTACCAATCTACTCTTCCATAAGCTTGAAAACGTCCTCTTGATTATTAATGTTATGTTGCGCGAATTGTTTTTATGCATATAACCCTCCTTTTGTGAGTATGATGTTGCTTTTATTCACAAGCATGGAATTGTTGACATTAGTACATTTTCGAGGATGGCAATTGATTATAGGGACATATAACAATGAATCTATAATGTTGAGGGTTTAGTTTCTTCCCTTGAATGACCGCTAAAAGTATTGCTTGGGGACAAGCAAGCTTAAGTATAGGGTGTTTGATGTGCGCACAAAATACCTATTTTCCATCTACCTTTATGTCGATTTTGTCTATATTTTCGTGCATATTGGTTGGGAAATGATGTGCGCGCAAATTGCCATATTTTCTATGCACATTTATGTCCATTTTAACATCATTTGCATGCATATTAGTGGGAAAACATAAGATTAGTGTAGTTTATGCATTATTGTCAAATATATAGGTCTGCACGAGTTTCTATGTGATTTCGCAGAAATCAAGACGAAAATGGACATATTTGAACAAGAGAAGAAGAGCGGAAAAAGAACTCGAAGTCTTCTGAAGAGGTCAAAATCGATGATTGACCTTGACATCGAGTGAAACTGAGCAACCGGGAATCGAGCAGAAGAGAAACAGAGAATGTCGACACAGAAGAGGTCGATATCGATGTCCAAGGTCGATATCGAGTGGCCTAAATCAAAGTTATTGATAGAAGTCGAGTGCCAATCTGAGGAAGAGAAGGAGTGCTCGACATAGAGATAAAGGAAGGTCGATATCAAGTCCCAAGGTCGATATCGATGTTGCTTGCAGAAAGATTCGACTCAGTTTTTGATAGAATTCCATCCGAAGCATTCGAGATAATCCGAAAGTTGAGATCTTCTATCATTCTACACCAGACTTCATCTTTTATGAGTTTTACCCATGGAATTTTTAGTTTTTACTTTATTAAGTTTTATCTTAGAGAATAAAGATAGGTTTCGAATCCTTGGCTAGCAAGATTTGACATCTATATCTAGAGGCCATTAGGGCTGAGTTTGATCATCCACACACATCCAAGAAATCATTTTTTACATTTTAGAACGCAGAGATTTAGGAGAGAGAGAGAGGCCAAGTGTAGTTGTGTAAGCAAGAGCGGAGTGGCTTTGTTCGGTTGTAATTTCTTTCTTTTACAATACAAAGTAGTTTCTTTTACATGATGATGATGAGTTCAACGATGAGACGCGAGTAGTCAACCCACTTCTAGGGTCAGGGTGAGCTCGACGATAGCAATGTAGGGTAAGTGCATCAAAGGTATGATATTTATGCGATTCCGTCTTCTATCCTATGCATGATCCTTTGCGAAAGTTAGGGAGATTCATTATTTGCATTATTGAAGCAAAAGCCAATCATATTATGAACTTGGATTACTCATGAATTGGATAGTAACTCTTAAGAATTATGCGAGAGCCTCTAATCACCTAAGTGTTGGTACCAAAGTTATTTGACGGAAAGACATTAAATTTCATAACTTTAGCATCATACTTGCATCGTTATCGTTGTGGCGTTAATCCCTAAACTTTGAAGCTTTTAGTTAATTGAATTTGATAAAAAGTCTAAGTTTTAATTTCTGTCCATCTTTCCATAACCATTCTACATTCTTCGGACTTCGTTTCTGACAAATAGGTTACAAATACAGTTTCTGTTACAGACATCGAAATCGACTGCCAAGGTCGATATGGAGCACTAACATCGATATCGAGGTCTATCTCGATGTCGACTGCTTTACTTTTGTCTTCTATAGGGAATTCACTAGAAATCGGCCAGAACTGAGGTCGATATCGACTAGACACCTCGATATCGAGTGTCTCCTGGAGTCGAAAGCTTGATCGTGATTGCAACTAAGGAAGCGCTGACATACCTCCTCATGGATTCGATCCTCAATTACCCTACCACTGCATCGGGAGGTATTCTTGTATTTATTTGCTTGGATAAGGGAGTTGGCATAGTTAGAGTTTATATTTGAATATTTTATTTGAGCAGAATCACACCTCCCCTAAACGAATAAATTGGTGCCGTTGCGAGAGAGGTAATCAATCGCCACCTAAGTTTTCTCACGATCTTTTCTTAGTACTTATTTTACAGGTTTATGCGACACTCTGATTGCGGACCTATCCTGGAAAGCATAGATGAACCTGAACGTTTCTTTCATCCTCGCAACAAAGCTATTCAAAAAATGGTGGACAATCGCTTCTGAAAGGGCCGCCGCTACTACAGAGCGAGCCGTGCTGATAGAGTGGAGGATGCACGCAGACAAGCCCAAGAGTGGCTAAATCAGTATCCACAGACGGCAATGCAATGCATGCATCTGCTATCTTAATTCCTCCTTCCAACTATGAAATTAAAATAAACTTCCTATCTGAGATAAAAAAAATACTTTTGAAGGAAGACCTAATGAATGCCCTTTGCAACATATCTCTACTTTCATGGATTTGTGTGAAACTATTACTGATGGTGTGAATCTAGAGTATGTAAGACTAAAAAAGTTCTTTCCTCCATCAAAAACGGTGATGCTGCGGCAAAGAATCACGACTTTCAAACAAAAGTCACGTGAAACATTGGCTCAGGCGTGGGAGCGCTTTAAGGACTTGCTAAGATCATGCCCAACGCATGGGGAACTTCCATATGTCATCCAGGAGATCTTCTATAACTCCCTTGATGCGCCAAATAAGGAGAGAATCAATTCATACACCTCCTATCGGTACATTAAGCTCACACCAACGGAGGCCTGTGAGACAATAGAGAGGCCGGTTCACTTTGATAACACCTATGGGACTGCTGTGGCCTATGACTCAAGGCCTGCCCCATCTATGGCACATTATGACCCTCCAAAGGAGATTGATCCTAATGGGCGGCAACAATTCCATAACGGTCAAACACGCTGCGTTCAAAAGCAAGACAGGTTCCTGATCAACAATCAACCTTGTTAGGAATGTGGCTCAACAAGGCATAACACTAGTGCCTGTCCACATCTTGAGCAAGTATCCATGGTGGAACAACATGAGGAAGCCAAGAGGAGGAAAGGCTCCTATGGAGGGGGCAATCAACAATGTTGGGGAGATCAAAGATTGTATCAACAAAGGGATCCCCCACCATATAGAGCACCTGGGCACCCTCAGCGGAAAACAAGGAAGGATGACCTACAGATCATTCTTGATGAGATGCGGAGGAACCACGCTAAGTGCAAGAAAGCAAATAACTCCATCCATACTCAGTTGCAGGGCATCAACTCTAGGCTTGGCGAGATAGACATTTGGAAGCGCAACATGGAGACCCAAATGGGTCAATTGGCGGAGCAAATACCCAAATCGTCAAGAGCATTGCCTGGATCAACTGTGCCCAACCAAACGGGAAAAACTACTGGACACATAGCGGCTATGACCATAAGGAGTGGGCGTCAAGTGCGAACGCCCGAGCAAAAGGCGGAGGAGAAGGCCCTAGAACAGACGTCGATATCGACCCCTCATGTCGATATCGACCAAGGTGACATCGATGTTGACCCTCCTGTAGTCGATGTCGACACTGCTACTGAGTCACCATAGAAATCGACTCCTCCAGTCGATGTCGACCCCCATCCAGTTGATGTCGACTTAATTCTAGCCGCAGGAAAGAAGAAGGTGTTGTTATTCCCATCAAAGAAGGTGATTAAGGACCCGGCTGAAAAGAAGTTCTAGCGATTCGTGAAGATGCTTCAAGGACTTAATGTCTCAATTCCATTCACCAAAGCACTTCATGAGATGCCATCATATGTGAGGTTCCTTAAGGACATATTGCGTAAGAAGCGATCAATTGATGAGATCGCAGAGGAGTGGAACAGATGGGAGCTACCACAAAAGCGGGAGGACCCAGGTAAGTTTTCTATCGCTATAGGCTTAGGTCGATATCGCTTTAATGCTTTAGTTGATTTGGGCACTAGCGTTATACATGGCGAACAATACGGTAGTGATTCCAACAGGGATGGTAGATGATGTGCCAGTGAAAGTAGGTAAATTCTTTGTACCTGCTGATTTCTTAGTTCTTGATATAGCAGAGGACACTACTTGTCCAATTATTATAGGTAGGCCATTCCTAGCAACAGTCGATGCCAACATAAGCGTGAAGAAAGGATTGCTCTCATTCACAATCAGGGAGGAGGTGATAGAGTACGCCTTCAACAAGACGATAAGGAACAATGAAGGGCCAATGGGGATAAAGGCCATCAATGGTGTCTACATCACATGCGGGGAAGCAAAGATAAGGAGTATGACACCGGAAGAGCTTGAAAAGAGGGCCATAGAAGCCCAAGTGGAGGAAGTCGTGGAATCTTGAACGAAGGAGCCAAAAGGAACATCGAAATCGACCTAGGTAAGTCGATATCGACTGACAAAGTTTGAGATTATGTGCCAGGTTATAAGTATGGGGACGACGGAGGAGAAAGAACCTCGAAATCGAGCATAAAGGTCGATATCGACCATAAGCAAATGCCGAAATCGACTGCCATAGAAGCTGAGAAAGGAGCAGAGCCCTCGATATCGATCTCTGAAGGTCGAAATTGACCTGATCATGTCAAGCAGAACCACTCCAAATCGACAGGACCTCCAGGAGCACAATAGAGCATGATATCGACTACTGATGATCGATGTCGACCTGAGCCACAGAGAGAGAGAGGGGCCGAGTGGAGTTGTGTTAGCAAGAGCGGAGTGGCTTTGTTCGGTTGTAATTTCTTTCTTTTGCAATACAATGTAGTTTCTTTTACATGATAATGATGAGTTCAACGATGAGACGTGAGTAGTCAACCCACTTCTAGGGTCGGGGTGAGCCCGACGATAGCAATATAGGGTAAGCGCATCAAAGGTATGATTTTTATGCGATTCCGTCTTCTATCCTATGCATGATCTTTTGCAAAAGATAGGGAGATTCATTATTTGCATTATTGAAGTGAAAGCCAATCATATTGCGAACTTGGATTAATCATGAATTGGATAGTAACTCTTACGATTTATGCGAGAGCCTCTAATCACCTAAGTGTTGGTAACGAAAGTTATTTGACGGAAAGACATTAAATTTCATAACTTTAGCATCATACATGCATCGTTATCGTTGTGGTGTTAATCCCCGACCTTGGAAGCTTTTAGCTAATTGAATTTGATCAAAAAAAAAGTCTGAGTTTTTATTTTTGTCCATCTTTCCATAACCATTCTACATTATTCGGACTTCTTTTCCGACACATAGCTTACAAATACAGTTTTTGTTACAGACATCGAAATCGACTGCCAAGGTCGATATCAAGCACTAACATCGATATCGTGGTCTATCTCGACGTCGACTGCTTTGCTTTTGTCTTCTGCAGGAAATTGACTGGAAATCGACCAAAACTGAGGTCGATATGGACCAGACACCTCGATATCGAGTGTCTCCTGGAGTCGAAAGCTTGATCATGATTGCAATTAAGCATTGACATACCTCCTCGTGGATTCGATCCTGAATTACCCTACCACTGCATTGGGAGGGATTCTTGTATTTATTTGGTTGGATAAGGGAGTTGGCATAGTTAGAGTTTATATTTGAATATTTTATTTAAACAGAATCACACCTCCCCCAAACGAACAGGAAAGCATCAGATTAGTGTAGTTTATGTTTATTTGCCAATTATGGAGGTCTACACGAGTTCTTGTGTTATTTCGCAGAAATCGAGGCAAAATTTGAGCAATTTAGAGAGAGAAGAAAAGCTGAAAAAGTACTCGAAGTTTACTGAAGAGTCGAAATCGACCAATTGACTCGACATCGAGTGAAATGGAACACCAGAAATCGAGACAGGAGAAGAACAATGCATGTCGACACAGACTGGTGGATATCGACTGAAAGTTGTCGATATCGAGTGCCCCAAATCGAGTAAAAGATAGATTTCAAGTGCAAATCCGAGGTCGAGTAGAGATGGCTCGATATAGAAGAGAAGTGTTCGATATCGACTAATCCTTGTTGATATCGAGTGCTGCTGCAGGCAGATCCGATGCTGTTTTGATAAAATCTTATCCGAATGAATTTACATCTATCCTAAGTTGAGATCTTTTATCATTCCTATCAGACTTTATATCCTTTATGGTGAATTCATATTTACCTAAAGTGATTTAGTTATTTAGTTTTATCTTAGGAATAAAGATAGATTTCTTATCCTTGGATAGCAAGGTTTGAGATCTATAATTTGAGGCCATTAGAGCTGAGTTTAATCATCCAACATTCAAATTCAGTCATTCAAACACATACAATCACAGAGAGTTTAGGAGAGAGAGAGAGAGGCCGAGTGGAGTAGAGGAGAGCGAGAGCGGATTTTGCTTTGTTCGGTTGTACTCTTTCGTTTCTAATTTCAATTCAAGTTTATTTTCCATGATGATGATGATGTCAATGATGATGAAGCATGAGTAGTTCCCTTACTTCTAGGGTCGAGGTGAGCCCGACGATAGCCATGTAAGTTTATGCATCAAAGGTATGATTTATAAGCGATTCCGTCTTCTATCCTATATGCATGATTCTTCTACGAAAGTAGTATGCGATCCTTATTTGCATCATTGAAGCGAAAGCCAATCATATTGTGAATTTGGATTAATTATGAAATTGGATAGTAACACTTAGGGTTTATGCGAGAGCCTCTAAATCACCTAATTATTGGTAACGAAAGTTATTTGACGAAAAGACATTATCTTCCATGAATTTGGCATAAGTTTTATATGGTTATCGTTGTGGCATAAATCCCCGATCTTAGAGGTTCTTTCGTTTATTGAATATAATAAAAATCCAATTTTTTTTTCTGTCCATCGTTCCCTCATCATTCTTACTTTCTTCGGACACTTTTCCAACACAAAAGGTTACGTTTACAGTTTCTCCGATGACTCGAAATCGACTGTAGAGGTCGATATCGAGTGACTGACCCGATCCGAGTGCTCTACTCGACGTCGACTGTTGCTTTTGTCTTCTGCAGAAATTTGGTGGAAATCGACTGGAACTGTAGTCGATATCGACTGATCCACTTGATATCGAGTGATCTTCTAGAGTCGAAATCGAACGTGATTGAAGGCTTAGGATCCGCTGACATTCCTCCTCGTGGATTCGATCCTGAATACCCTACTACTACATTGGGAGGGGTTCTTGTAATTTTATTTTGCTTGGATAGGGAGTTGGTTTACTCTATATTTTATTGATATTTATTTCGAACTAGCATCCCTCCATTACGACAGTTTTTATGCGAAAGCCTCTATATTTCTAATTGGTGTTGAGAAAAGCTTAATCTTTTATGTGAATTAAGTTATAATACATGCATAGTTACCGTCATGGGGAATCCCTATCCTAGGAGCCCTTTAGTTTATTAAGAAAAACCCAAACAAATCTGCTATTTTTATTTCTTTTTCCTTTATTTTATTTCTTTAATTTATGCACTCGACATCGTCTGAGAAGCCACTTGATATCGACCAATCTAGTCGATATCAACCACCTGCATCGGGCAACCTGACGTCGACAGTCTTCTAAGTCGACAGGAACTACTAATCCAATCAATTTCGACCACTCCAGTCGATATCGAGTTCTTCTGTTGTTTTCTCTTCTTCGCAGGTTCTTTCCCGGTCGATGTTCCCACTAGGAATCGACTACCACTGTCGATATCGACCTCTCAACTCGATATCGAGGCTACTGGTTGACTTGTGTAGAGTTCGCAGAGACTATCCAGGCACCGCTGACCCGCCTCCTCATGGATCGATCCTGATTCCCTTCCACTACAATGGGAGGATGTCTTGAATTTTATTTGCACGGATAGAGGATTGGTTTGCACTTATATTAATATTTAGAGTCCTTTTTTATTGCATCTTTTGACTTCATATTTCATTCGATTCCTAAGTAAAGGTTGAAAATAATATAAATTTGTGTAGAATGAGCTAACGCACAAGAAATAGAGTCTGGACAAGTTTTGTTCTAAATATGTAGGAATTGGAGCGTGTTGTAATGAGGGTAGATCGATTCTTTACTCAATGCAATCAAATATATTTATACTCGAATCCCTCTATAGTATAGTGGAAATCAAGGTCGATCCAAGGGAGTATGTCAGCGGTTCTATCCTAGTTGCTTTTATGGTTGAAAGTAGGGGAAATATGTGGAAAATATAGGTGATTGTATCAATTGTAATAGGTGTGAAACTTACTTCAATCGGTTCAAGAAACAATTTTCGAATGCAAAGTATGAGAAAGAACTCCCAAGATTAGGGTTTACCACAACAACAAACATATGTATGAATTGGTGAATCATAGAAGAAATCATGCTTTTTTAAGTCAAATAAATGAATTTACTTTCGTGTAAAGACTTGGTTTGACTCTACCCTTTTCCTTAATTAGATCTCTTTAATTGTCACCAAATATCCCTAATTACTATCAATGTTAACGATTTCCTCTTGTGAATTCAATTGCAACAATGAATTTCCTGAATTTTCATCTAGGATTAAACACTTAGGTTAAAGCATCACATAACATAAATTCATTCATAGACACATATGTCTATTGTTGGGCTCACCCCAACCCTAGAAGGTAAGGAAACTACTCACACATGGGAAAGGAAAACATGCTGATATTGAAGGGGAACAAATTCTGATAATTGCATAAAACAAAACCTTAAACTCTCGTTCAATATTCAGCTTCAAAACTCCAAACTCTTCCCTCATTCTGCTGTATATTGAGCATGTTAAAACTTGATATTTCTCGATCAGCCTCTATTAGGCTTTATTTTATAGATAAAACTAAAACTTTATCTCCAAGGAAAGAGATCTTATCTAACTAAAATAATATCTTTCTATCTAAATCTATCTAAAGCCGGATAAAATATCTTAAGTCTATCTATCTAAAAGATCTCAAACGAGATTTAGATGAAACCCTAATTAAAACGGCCCAAAAACAGCCCATCTGCTGACACGCAGATTTCCAGCAAATCCGCATTAGCGTCGACGTCATGATCTGAGGGTCGACGTCGAGGTATCTGTTCAAATGTAGTAGCTTCTGTTTTCTTCCAGCTTTTCGACTCTATCTTCAAACATACTTTCCCGAGTCCTTATTAATCTGATTGATACATATGAATATGCGTTGGAAAGCTATCCTTGTGGGCTACAACTCTCATGAAGGCTCCAACACTTGATTTGCAGTGATGAATGGTGAAAATAAGGCTTTGCTCCAGCTGCACTACCTTTTGCTCTTGCTTAGCTTTTCTTATGCCTTCATGATTTTCCTTTAAGTTCCAAAGTGCATCTAAACTCTTCCAAATCAGCTGCAAGACCTATAAAAATACCACCAAAGCTTGTGTAGACTCCATATCTCAAATAGTATGAAAACTAACTCAAATGACACTCTTTCCCAACATAAAACCTAATAAAAGGACTCAAATGAAATGAAAATATGATGCAAAAATAAGACTAAAAATGCGGACATCAAAACACCCCATACTTAGACTTGCTTATCCTCAAACAATAACTAAACAATAACCACTACCTATAATACATCCTTCAAGTCTTCGCCCTTTGTCAAAAAGCAACATCATAGGAACAAGTGGTCATCAAGCTAGCAATCAAACGTCATCACACATATTTAGGCAACTCTAAGCAAAAGCAACCGAAATCCAACCTTACAAGGATGCATGTGTTTCGCTCAACTCTCAATGTGTTTAGGCTTGAAGTATGTCTCTCAACTCAACCCTTAATGCAAAAAGCTACAAAGACATTGTTATTTATATCACAAATCTCTTCACCAGGGACGTCAAAACAAATCAAAATCATCAAGAGGACTTATGGCTCAATGATAAGCATCAAAGAAACCTTCATTTGGCCGGGTTGTAATGGGGCATGGTATGAAATAAAAGGCATGGAATCATTTAGGCTAAGTGGTGCTAAAAACCCGGGAATCAAGACTCCTAAATTTCTAACTCATCTCAACCAATCAATTCTTCCAATGATTCAGCACCTATACGAGGCTTATCGTCACTAAAAAGGACCTTCAACCCATGAAATATACTTTCTTGACCACCAATTTCGTCCCTTGCTTATATATATAAACTAAGCTCTTAATGATCGTCCTATTTTTCCTCTGGCCGATATATTTTTTTTTTCTTTTTTTTTAAAAAAAATTTTTTATTTAATTTTTTTCAGCGTATAATATATGCATACATTTTTGGAGCCTCAAACATAAAATATAATATGAGGTATCTTGCTCATCTTACATAATATCACTTAGAAGATTTTACTCAAAGCTCAACAGCTTAGCTTCTTCCTCATCAACTTAACTCCATAAACTTCCAACCCACTCTTAATCCTAATTCTCGGATAAGAGTCAAGCTTACAATAGGCTAGGAATCAATTTATGGAGCTAACAAAGAATAGGCCAAGCCTCGAATGGGCTTCAAACAAGGATAATATGCAAGGTAGGTGAATGAATGGATAAAAATATGGCTAAGAAAAATATAAGTCCTCCATCATCTAATTTCAATAAGCAATGAACTAATATCTCGTAATTGGCTTCAAAAAAATGGATAATTAACCACATCAATGTCAAGAGGCAATCACATAAGGAGAGTACATCACACATCAAAAATGGAGGGAAATATAAATATGAAAAACTTTCCCTTACAAGGCCAAAAATATCTCACTAGGACATAGATTTGTTGGATTTCAATCACCTCTACCTAAATTTATATGTGCACAATTTAGAATTGCAAGTTATATTCCCACATAAAAAAAATTAAACTTTTCCAGAAGACTTGGGCTAAACCATCCAAGCATATCGTAGGGTTTACATGATCAAGTTAGCTATTAGGTATCATCATTGGACTTTTAAGTTAGGTGCCTCTTTTTTTTTCGAATGGGGCTATGCATGCTATATTAAAATACTAACTTTTTAGAAATATGAATGCAAATGCAGGAATTATGCCAAATTTAGTGCAAGTGCTTAGTTGAAATATGCAACTGGTGCTAAACTATTACAACCCAAATCTAGGGTCAAACTTGATAAACATGGAGTTATTGCCAAGGTTATGCCAGAGTCAAGCAAACAAAACAAAGTCAAGCAAATAGAACAATCACTTAGTAGCTAGCCCAATACCCAAAAAGACATCAAAATGATGAGAAGAAAAACATCAAAATAGCAACCCAAAATACCCACCCCATACTTGAAATAGACAATGTCCCCATTGTCGCAAAATAGAAAAGAAAAAGGGGAAGAGATTATTGTGGAATGTGCAGCGTGACTAGTGGTTCAGCGAACGTTGTTGTCGGGATCATCATGATGGTAGCGTTGGTACCTCCTTTGGCGCTTGGGTCCAGGAGTCGGAGGGGGCCCAGGGCGTAAACGGTTGCCAAGGTGAAGGTTGGATTGCCACTCGACAAGCTTCCCAGCAGTCCACCACCTCTCACCATTCATCCTGCGGTCTTGTAAAATCACCTCGTGGATAGCTTGGATCTCGTAGGGAAGACGGTTGTGCTGTCGGTTCATATCACTTGCTAAGCTCTGCACAAAAGTCCTTATTTTGAACATAAGGCCCTAAAGCCTAATCAGTATGGATGGGATACTGTTTCTGCCTCGGCTGCTCTGTCCCTCTTCAAAGTCGGGAGATGGAGAGTCATAATCACTAAGAAATATTTGAGGCATCTCCTTAGGGGCACCCTCAGTAAGAGCGGAAGTGGTGGGAGATGTAGGAGCAAGAGCCTCTGGTTGTGGCATTTCGGCAACAGCTGGAATGTCTTCAGGGTGCTCAAAATGTGGTGGTCGACGTCGGAGCAATGGGTCCTCTGCAGGGGTAATATCAGGGGGATAGTCAAGTTGAGTCCATATCTTAAACTAGTTCGGGAGATGAAGTAGGTCGCCATGTTCTAGGGCAAAGGGGACTCGGGGAGAATAGGAAATGAAGCCCGTGTCGACCTTCGCCAAGCCCTTAGTCAGCAGCATGTATGCAGAGTCAATCTGCTGGACCTTCTTGGCGGGGTAGCATGACGTGTCCACCCCCAACGCTTGAGCAAGGACGGTAATCATGCCTCCAATGAGAACCTCTCCAGTTAAGTTCATGTAGTCACCAACATGCCTAAGCCATGCGTAAATAAGATTCATCCGAGGTTAGACGTCAAAAAGCATGCGATACAGGCAGTCTAGCTCGGCGTGGATGAGCCTGGAAACCTCCTTTCGAGCCCAAATTGTACTCCCTAGGACCCTAAGGATGATATGGAAGATGGGGTACACAACATCAGCGCATTGAATGCCGCCTGCAGGGATGGTGGGCTGCCCAGTTATGTATTGCTAGATCGGCAATACCTGTTGCTGTGTGATCTCCAAGAATGTGCAAATCCAAAGTGTGCAGCCATTTCTTCCATGGTAAGCTCATAACACTTGTTAGCAAGCTGAAATTCGACCTTTCCTTCATCAGTAGCGGAGGAAAGGACTTTTAAAGTTGCCATGGATTTAGCTGTGAGAGTGGGGTAGTGTTTCTCAATCGGCTGGAGTAGCCTAGCTGCACCAATATTGTCAAAAGCTTCCGCAATCGCATCATGTAAGCCCAGCGTTTGTATGTCGTCATGGTGATACCAACGGGCTTTGAAGACATGAGAGCGGATTTTGTTGAAGCGCTCGATCTCATCAGCGTCCTTAATGTCAACCACATCCATTGGATGGGGCTTAGGTGTTCGAGGGGGCCTGCATCCTGATGCTTTCTTCTTTTCCATTACTTTAAACAAAAGATGCAAAACCATTATAGTGATCGAAAACCAAGATGCAAGGTGTAATATAGCAGAACCAACAAAAGAATGCAAATAAAACACACAAAAAAACTAAAATTCAAATAAAGAAAGAGAAACCTAATCTAAAAATAGACACGAACTAGAGGTATGCACACAAGTGTTTCCAAAATCACCCAAAAATGTCGAGTGCTCGAAAGCCAACAAGGACCCCATACTTATATCAAACTGTGCTTATGAAGATGATAAAGGCAAGGATATATAGACAAAGAAACAGTAAGAGATAAAAGGGGTATGTAAAACAATAGAGCTTCATCAAGATCATCATCAAAAGATCTTTTAGCTAATCAACAAAACCGAAGACTCTTATGGAAAGGTCTATGTTAATTATCTATGTAAAACGAAGGATTTAGCAATATCTTGTGTAGGCAATACCTTCCAAATTTGAGATATATAAAGGAATATTAAAAGCAAGGGAAATCCCAATCAACACATAGGATTGTATGATCGGCCGAGGACGCATCATTCATATAATATACTCAAATTAAGCATCAAAGGACTTACGTTCTGAAATGTATGATTAATGGGTATTGAAAGATCAAGAAATAAAGAAAAGAAGGAATCCGCCCACCTTGGGAACTTGAGACAACATAAACATGCAACCCAAACCAAGTTTGACATCAAAAATCACAAAATCGTACATAAATCTTGTCCCCAAAACCCCAAGTTGTTCAAAAATTATTTCCAAATTCAAGACTAAAGGAAGAACAACTAAGAGAAACAGATTAGGGGTGAGAATAATACCAAGATTGCTTAGAAAATTGAAGAAAAAGAAAGCTTCAGCAACGGGGGAGTTGAACGGTCTCGGGGCTACAGGATGAGGCACAGACGACGGCTCGAGTCCTCACTTTGTTCTCTAGGTGCGCTGAGGACGGCCGAACACGGTGGGAGTAGCGATCGGCGCAGTGGCGGCCGGAATCGTCGTGGGCAGTGCGAAAGAAAGGGGAGCACTAGTGCGGGTGGGTTTTGGCGTGGATGGGATGGGATAGAAGTGGAGAGAGATAAAAATAAAAGAGGGGGGCATAATAAATATTGAGCATACATGACCTTCCTGCTTCCCTTTTTTTGTCCTTTTAGTTTCTCCTCTTTTTTTTTCTTTTTCTTTTTATTTATAACCCGTTTAAAAAATTCACCACTTGCAAAAGAACAAACCTGTGTCACTTTTTCACTAAGTTAAACATTTAAAGAAAGAGAAATGGAAAAAGAAAAACTCCTAAGGAAAGAAAAGCAATATACGAAAAGAAAGCGGGTTACCTCCCGTTATCGCTATGTGTAGAGTCGCTAGCCCGACTTACTTCCCTTTAATTGGAGATAATGAGGGCCTAAGAGGTGTGAATTTCCTCATCGAGAGCGGCATGAGTATATTATTTCTTTAACCGGTGCCCATTAACTTTAAAGATGGTGCCACTTTCATCCACAAGTTCCACGGCACCATGGGGAAAGATTTTATGAACCACAAATGGTCCACTCCATGTAGATCGCAATTTTTCTGGAAAAAGACGAAGTCTAGAATTGAAAAGTAATACCTTATCACCCTCCTCCTAGGTTTTCGGCACCAACTTCCAATCATGCCACTGCTTGGTCCGTTCCTTGTAAATCTCAGCACTTTCATATGCTTTGAACCATAGTTCCTCAAGTGCTTGTAAATCAATTAATTGTTTCCACCCGACCTCATCGAGATCAATATTGAGCTCCTTAAGGGCCCACATCGCTCTATGTTCTAACTCGACGGGAAGATGACATGACTTACCATACACAAGATTATAAGGATTAGTGCGAAGAGGCATCTTGTATGCCGTTCTATAAGCCCATAAAGCGTCATCAAGCTTTGACGACCAATCCTTCCTTGATCATGATACGGTTTTCTCCAAGATAGCCTTGATTTGTCGATTGGATACCTCGACTTGACCACTCGTTTGGGGATGATAGGGTGTAGCTACACGATGATGTACCCCATACTTAGTCAAGAGCGCCCCAAAGCTTCTTTCTATAAAGTGGGAACCGCCATCACTAATTAGGACCCTGGGAACACCAAATCGGGGAAAAATATTAGTCTTTAAAAATTTGGCCACTTCTAGAGCGTCATTGGTTTGTGTGGCAATGGCCTACACCCATTTGGAGACGTAGTCAACCGCCACGAGGATGTATTTATAAGGGTCGGAAGATGGGAAGGGGCCCATGAAGTCTATGCCCCAAACATCGAACAATTGGACCTACAAGATCCCTGTGAGCGGATTCTCATTTCTCCATGTTATGTTCCCCGCTCGTTGGCATTCGTCACATGAAGTTACAAATTCCTACACATCTCAAAACATGTTAGGCCAATAGAACCCACTTTGAAGGACCTTCGCAGTGGTTTAAAAACATTTAGCATTACCCCCAGTCGGAAGAGTATGACAATGACGAATAATACTTTCTACCTCGTCTTCTGAAATGCATCGACGAAAAATATGATCACTCCCTTGCTTAAATAAGTAAGGGTCATCCCAATAATACCTTTTGACATCATGTAGGAACTTCTTTTTACCTTGTGAAGTCAACCCTGGTGGGAGGTCGCCTCCTATAATGTAATTAGCATAATCCGCAAACCAACGTGTACTAGCCTTTATAATAAAAATATCATGAGTAGGGCTAGCAACTGGGGTAAAGAAGAGTTCCTCATCTATACTTACCTCATCAGAAGCCTTAGATAACTCACCATTATTCCCTATGGAAGGGGTCGTCGACGAGGGATAGAGGGTCGACGTCGAGCAATTTTGTGCTTCCAAAGTTTCTATAGTAACTTATGCTGTGTAAATAGGTATCGACGTCGATATTAGGGGGTCGTCGTCGAGACCTGTGCTTACCTTTCTTACCTCTATTCGCATGAGACTCTCATCAGCTCGGGAGTCATTGATGGGTACCGTATCCTGTGATTCTTCAATGTGCTTAGGTGGCAACCTAGAGAGGTGGTCAGCCACGAGGTTTTCGGTGCCTTTCTTGTCCTTGATCTCACAATCAAACTCTTGAAGAAGAAGCATCCACCGAAGAAGCCTTGGGTTGGAGTCTTTCTTGGTCATCAAATATCTTAATGCGGCATGGTCGGTGTAAACAATGACCTTGGAACCAACCAAGTAAGAACAGAACTTCTCAAAAGCAAAAACTACGGCTAAAAACTCCTTTTCCGTGGTCGTGTATCTTGTTTGGACATCATCTAATGTTTTACTAGCCTAATAGATGGCGTGTAACTTCCGATCCTTCCGTTGTCCAAGGATTGCTCCTACAACATAATCACTTGCATCACACATTATTTCGAATGGAAGTGACAAATCGGGTGATTGCATGATCGGTGCCGTGACTAAGGCTTCTCTTAACCTATTAAAAGCATCAAGACACTCTAAAGAAAACTCAAAAACAACATCTTTCATTAGTAGGTTAGTGAGTGGCTTAGAAATTTTGGAGAAATCTTGAATGAAACGGCGATAAAAACTAGCATGCCCTAAAAAGCTACGGACATCTTTTACCGACGTGGGAGGTGGTAGCCTCTCAATAAGCTCTATCTTGGCTCTATCCACCTCTATACCTCTCTTAGACACCAAGTGTCCTAGCACGATTCCTTCTTGTACCACGAAGTGGCACTTCTCCCAATTAAGCACAAGGCTTGTCTCTTCACATCTCTTGAGTACCCTGGCCAAGTTAGCTAGACAAGTATCGAAAGTAGTACCATACACGAAAAAATCCATGAATACCTCAACAATATCCTCGATCATATCGGAGAAAATTGCCATCATGCATCGTTGAAAAGTCACCGGAGCATTGACCAACCTAAAGGGCATCCTCCGATATGCGAACGTTCCGTAAGGACAAGTGAAGGTGGTTTTCTGTTGGTCGTCCGAATGAATGGGAATCTACCTAAATCCTGAATAGCCATCAAGGTAACAAAAATAGTCGTGTTGAGTTAACCTTTCTAGTACTTGATCGATGAAGGGGAGTGGGAAATGGTCCTTCCTGGTGGCGCTCTTGAGCTTTCTATAGTCGATACACATGCGCCAACTAGTAGTAGTCGTCTTATGCACAAGCTCGCCGCTCTCGTTCTTCTCTACGGTCATACCTCCTTTCTTTGGTACAACATGGACGGGGCTAACCCACTTGCTATCCGAGATGGGGAAGATAATTCTTGCGACGACCATCCTTAAGATTTCTTTCTTCACCACCTCCTTCATGTTTGGATTTAGCCTCCTTTGCTTCTCAATGGATGGTTTGTATCCTTCTTCCATGTGAATTTGGTGCATACATAACGCGGGGGAAAGGCCTGATGTCCTCAAGTGAATATACCAACGCTTTCCGATGGGTACGAAGTACCCTCAATAGCTTCACCACTTCTTGCACACTCAGCGAAGCATTAATAATAATGGGGAAAGTAGAGTTAGGGCCAAGAAATTCATACCTCAAAGTGTCGGGTAATGGCTTTAGTGTCAAGGAGAAATCCTGGGGAATCAAGATGGTCTCTGCTTCCTCCGTCTTCATCACCTCTCCTAGGAAAGCAACTTTAGTCCAGGAGATAGATGCATCCATGTCGGAGATAGGAGTGGGCATCGACCATACATAAGCGGGCATTGAGGGTGGTAGGAACCTTTCCTCATTTAGTGAAACTGCATGATAGGTCGATGTCGAGGCTGGGAGAGTCGTTGTCGAAGGATCAGTGACTGTCCAAACCTTCTGCAGAAACTTTTCTTCAGGGAAAAAGGTCGACGCCGAGGTACGGTGAAACGACATCAAGGCATCTTTGGTGTACCCGATCGTTTCTTCTCCTTCGTGCCCTCCATTCTCCTCAATAGTGGCTAGGAGTTCTTTGATAATGTATTCCTCTTCTTTGATGGGTTCATCATGGTTGTAGGCTTGTTCCTCGCCTGGAAAGGAATCCATGCTTGTAGTAACCACCTTTACCTCCATTTTCACTACCTCTTTCATTTTGGGGTCGAATTTATACTCAACTACTTCATCCCCAACATGAAAAGATAGGAGGCCTTTCAATACATTTATGATTGCATCCACCGTGGCTAAGAAAAGGGGGTCCAAGGATAATGGGTACGTCGGGGTTGATGGGCATGTCAAGTACGACGAAGTCGGTTGGCACGAAGAACTTCCCCACTTTTACCGGTACATCATCCATTACTCATGTAGGTTCCAAGGATGAGTTATCTGCCGTAAAGAGCCTGATGTTGACGGGTTCTAATGGTCCCACCTTGATCTTGGTCTATATGGAGAGAGGCATGAGACTGGCACTTGCGCCGAGATCACACAAAGCTCTATACCTATGGTTGCCAAGGCCAATGGAGATGGTAAATTTGCCCGGGTCAGCCCTCTTCTCAGGGAAGTTGATGGTGTTACAATCCTCTGAAATAGATCTCTTGTTGCTCAGAATTTCCTTTAGGAATTTGATGTACGCTGGCATTTCTCGAAGGGGTTCCGTGAAGGGAATTGTGACGTTCAAACCTTGAAGGATTTTCACAAAACTTTTGAATTTCCCATTGGTGGGGTCCTTTAGAGTCTTTGATGGATAAGAAAGCTTGGGTTTTACCTTTGGAGTGATCAACTCGTTTGTTGTAGGTTCCCCGGTGGAGACCTCGACATTGATAGGAGTAGAGTCGACAATGGGTTGTTGTTCAGGAGCTTTTTCAGAAGGATCATCGTCGAGACTTAAGGGTTGACGTCGAGGTGTTGTTTCACTTACATTAGCTTCTCCAGTCTCCTGGGTGTCGATGTCGTGGTTGGAAAGGTCGACCTCGACGTTACTGTTGCATTGGGGCTCACTTTCTCCCTTTGTTTTAGCCTTCTTTCTTGATGGAACCTTACCACTTCTTATTTGTACAACAGAAACATGATGAGATTTGGGATTGGCTTGGCTTTGACCTGGTAGTAGGCCGGTTGGTTTTGGAATTTGAGCGGCTAGTTGACCCAGTTGGGTCTCCACGCTCTTTCTCCAAATATCAATATCTCCGAACCTTGCGTTCATTCCTCGTAGCTGCATGTTGATCTCTAAGTGAGAATGACTAGCATCCACCTTTGCATCTGCTTGACCCTTCCTTAGCTCTTACAAGATTGTTCTTATATCATCCTTGGGTGGTTAACGCTCCGGATGTCCAGGAGGTCTATAGGCAGATCTTGCTCTTGAGGAGAAGGGTAGTTACCCCAATTAGAATTCCCTTTCTTCCGTTGTTCATAATAGCCTGTCCTCTATATGGACCTTTCACGTAGTTTACCTCCTCACGACTTTCAGCGGCTCTCACTTGATTGATATGTTGGCAAGCGGTGGTGGTGTGGGTAGCGGACCCACACTCAATGCAAGGCTTATTGTTGGAGAGAAACCTCACTTGCTTCTTTAGCTTCCTATTCTCATCTTCAATATATTGCTGCCGCACATCAGGGTCAATTTCATCCGACGGTTGATAAAGTGGCATGGAGGGAGCAGGTCTCACATCAAGATGTGCGGGAGTCCCATAAGTGGTGTCAAACTCCATAAGCTTTTCAAGTGCATCCCATGCTTCTTGCGGTGGCATCTCAATGTATCCACAAGATGTGTGAATGTTGATCTGATCCTTAGTAGCCAAGTTCATGCCATTGAAGAAGATCTCTTGCCAGACATAAGGTGGTTGCCCATGGGTAGGACATTGGCAAATCAACTCTTTGAACCGTTCCCAAGTTTCGGCTAGAGTTTCATTCCTTAGTTGCTTGAAAGATGTGATCTTTTTGCCCAGCTCCGTCGTTTTCATGGGTGGGAAGAATTTGTTCATAAATAGATCATGAAGCTCATCCCATCTGGTGATAGACCTTGACGGCAGACTCTCTAGCCAATGAAGGGCCTTTCCCATTAAAGACCAACGGAAAGCCTTCAAACGAATATATTCCAAGTTGGCTCCATCGGCTATGGTATCACACATCTCCTTATATTCCTTCATGTGCTCCATAGGGCACTCATTCGGCTTTCCTTCAAACTGTGACCAATTGACCATGGATAAAAAATTTGTCTTGATCTCAAAGTTGACGTTGGGAAGGACAATAGCCAGTTAAGGCACTCGCAAAGCAGGATGCATATATTGGCGAGCATTTTGTGGAATCTTCTCCAACTCCTCCCTAAGGTGTCCAGCTTCTTCTCTAGCTATTCTAGTTGCGTCTGCTTCCCTTTGACGAGCAAGATTGGCTGCGGCTTCTCGCTGCGCAGCCTCATTATTCTCCCTCCACAGCCTTTCCACTTCTTGGCCAAGAGCTCCCATATCCAAGTCCTCTCTATTGTTGCCATTTTCATCTCTGGCTGCTTCGATTTCACTTTGACCAGCAATTTCTCGCTGTGCAGCCTCGTTCTCTCTGCGCAGCCATTCTACTTCTTCACGAAGGGCATCCATTTCCGACATCTTTTTCCTAAGCCTTTCTCTCAACCACTCGTGTAGGACACGTTCAGGTTCAGTAAATGGCTCGTGATCTGTTGGATGAGCACCTCTTCGCATAAACCTTAAAAAAACAAAGAAAACAAATTTTAAAAAAAAAAACAAGGGGGTGGGCTATTCCCAACCCTAAACACAACTAGTCTAGGCGCGATTGATTACTCCCCAGCAACAGCGCCATTTTGTTGTAATGAGGGTACATCGATTCTTTACTCAATGCAATCAAATATATTTATACTCGAATCCCTCTATAGTATAGTGGAAATCAAGGTCGATCCAAGGGAGTATGTCAGCGGTTCTATCCTAGTTCCTTTTATGGTTGAAAGTAGGGGAAATATGTGGAAAATATAGGTGATTGTATCGGCTATAATAGGTGTGAAACTTACTTCAATCGGTTCAATGAACAATTTTCGAATGCAAAGTATGAGAAAGAACTCCCAAGATTAGGGTTTACCACAACAACAAACATATGTAAGAATTGGTGAATCATAGAAGAAATCATGCTTTTTTAAGTCAAATAAATCAATTTACTTTCGTATAAAGACTTGGTTTGACTCTACCCTTTTCCTTAATTAGATCTCTTTAATTGTCGCCAAAGATCCCTAATTTCTATCAATGTTAACGATTTCCTCTTGTGAATTCAATTGCAATAATGAATTTCATGAATTTTCATCTAGGATTAAACACTTAGGTTAAAGCATCACATAACATAGATTCATTCATTGACACATATGTCTATTGTTGGGCTCACCCCAACCCTAGAAGGTAAGGAAACTACTCACACATGGCAAAGGAAAACATGCTGAAATTGAAAGGGAACAAATTCTGATAATTGCAAAAAACAAAACCTTAAACTCTCGTTCAATCTTCAGCTTCAAAACTCCAAACTCTTCCCTAGTTCTGCTGTATATTGAGCATTTTAAAACTTGATATTTCTCGATCAGCCCCTATTGGACTTTATTTTATTGATAAAACTAAAACTTAATCTCCAAGGAAAGAGATCTTATCTAACTAAAATAATATCTTTCTATCTAAATCTATCTAAAGCCTGATAAAATATCTTAAGTATATCTATCTAAAAGATCTCAAACGAGATTTAGATGAAACCCTAATTAAAACGGCTCAAAAACAGCCCATCTGCTGACACGCAGATTTCCAACAGATCCACATTAGCGTCGACGTCATGATCTGAGAGTCGACGTCGAGGTATCTGTTGAAATGCAGTAGATTCTATTTTCTTCCAGCTTTTCGACTCTGTCTTCAAACATACTTTCCTAAGTCCTCGTTAATCTGATTGATCATATGAATATGCGTTGGAAAGCTCTCTTCGTGGGCTACAACTCTCATGAAGGCTCCAGAACTCGATTCGCAGTGATGAAAGGTGAAAATAAGGCTTTTCTCCAACTGCACCACCTTTTGCTCTTGCTTAGCTTTTCTTATGCCTTCATGTTTTTCCTTTAAGCTCCAAAGTGCATCTAAACTCTTCCAAATCAGCTCCAAGACCAATAAAAATACCACCAAAGCTTGTGTAGACTCCATATCTCAAATAGTATGAAAACTAACTCAAATGACACTCTTTCCCAACACAACACCTAACAAAAGGACTCTAATAAAATGAAAATATAATGCAAAAACAGGACCAAAAATGCGGACATCAGAGCGGAATCGAAGTCAAAACAAAGAATCCATGTAAAGCTGAAAAGAAGTCGAAATCGACTAGACTGCTCGATATCGACTAAAGACCTCGACATGGACTCTGAGTGTCGAGACAGACCACAAATACCAAACTAGAAGATCAATCGATATTGAAAGCCTGAGTCGATATCGACCTTGCCCTAGAAATCGAGTAGAATGAAGCATGTTGAGCAGAAATAGAGAACTCGATATCGACTGCCTTGGTCGATATCGACTGGAATTTGATACGAATTGGACGCGCTTTTCGAGATGCGAATTGCAATTCTATCCTCAAGGCCACGATTTATCTTCATAATTAGATAGATTATGTCATAAGGGTTATTTCCTTTTTTCCCTAAGATGATTATTTGTAATTTAGATATTTACTTTAATAAAGATTTATCCTACTTGTTAAGGATAGATTTTAGATAGAAGATAGGATCTACTTTCCTTGGCTAGCAAGGATTAGCAGCCTATAAATAAAGTCATAGGGGCCTGGTTTTTATTTTCATTCCACAATACACAATAACAATAGCTAGAGAAGTAGAGATAGAGAGAAGCTTTAGGGTTTGGCATTTGCGAGAGCCAACGTTGGATTATAAGGTTTCGGAGTTTCAATTAATGCAAGTTTTCCTTTTCCAATCAATGATGTCTTTTGTGATGAAGAGCGAGTAGTTCCCCAAAGCTTCTAGGGTCGGGGTGAGCTCGACGTTAGCCATGCGCGTTTGAGGTAAGTACTTGATGTTGATATCGTTTTGTCTATATCATCGCCTACGATTCTATGTTGACGTAAGGAGAATTGAATTGAATAATATAGTAATATATAAAGAATGCAAACCTTATCCTATCCAAATAAATTCAAGACTCCCCTCTGTAGTAGTACGGAATCAAGATCGATCCATGAGGAAGCGTGTCAGCGGATCCTAAGTAATTCGCGCAAACTTTCAGCAAAAGTCGACCAGGATCTGTCGATATCGACTAGGGGAGTCGATCTTGAGTAATGCAGTCGATCTCGAGTGTTGTTGTACATGTAAACACAAACAGAAGGCAGTCGACAAAGATAAGACGTCGACCAATATAGTCAATATCGACTTGTCAAGTCGGTCTCGACCTCTCGAACAACAGGTAACCATCGTCAAAGAACGTCCGAAGAAAGTAGGATGGAAAGGAAGATGTGGACAGAAAAGATAGGGGTTGTTGAGTTTTTCGATGATTCAACGAACAACAAAAACAATAACTAAAAATAAATAAAAGATATAAGGAACAAAACGCCCTCCTAGGACAAGGGATCACCACAACGTTAACCACCCATGCAAAAGATAGAGCAAGACGGACATTTATGCTTTCTCACCCGAGGGGCAAGCTTTCGTTGTACACCATCCCCTAGGAATATTGGCTCACGCCTTCAAACCTAGTTGCCTCTACCTTTTAGTTTTTTCGACCAAAGGTAGGAGATGATCAAGACATAACGATATCAACATCAAGTACTCATATCCCAGGCATGCATGGCTAATGCCGGGCTCACCCCGACCCTAAGAGAAACCTCTAAATTGAAAATAGAATTGTTGGTGTGTGTTCTTGTATGAATAAAAACCAACCCCCTGTCGCTTTATTTATAGGCTACTAATCCTTGCTATACAAGGATATTATCTTCTATCTAATCTATAAACTCTATCAACAAGCAGGATAGATCTTTTATTTAAGGTAAATCTCTAAAATACTTAATAAGGCTTTAAGGTAAAAAAACAATTAAATCTCAGCTGTAATCGATCTAATATCTATTGATAATCCGTGCTTTAGAAGATAGAATTACCAATTCGCGTATTGAAAAGCGTGTCTATCCCGTGTCGAAGTATGGTCGATATCAACCAAACAGGTCGATTTCAACCTCTCTGTTTCTGCTCGACGGGCTCAGCTCTACTCGATTCCTGGGACCAGGTCGATATCGATGTTGGGAGATTGATATCGAGTGCTTTTACTCTACTGTGTTGATGGTCTATCTCGACACTCAGTTCTGTGTCGATGTCTAAAGTCGATATCGATATTGGTGGTCGATATCGAAGTCTTCTTAACTTCACTTGGCTTCTTCGTTTTGACTCCGATTTCGCTCCAATTCCTACATAATTAGATCAAAACTTTTGCAGACTCTATTTCTTGCATGTTTGCTCATTCTACACAAATTTATTTTATTTAGAACCTTTTCTTTGGGAATTGCATGAAATAAGAAGTCAAAAGATGCAATAAAAAGAGGTACAAATACGTACATCAAAACACCCCATACTTAGACTTGCTTATCCTCAAGCAATAACCAAGCAGTAACCAACACCTACAACACACCCTTCAAGTCTTCGCCCTTTTCAAAAGCAACATCATAAGTGGTAGCAAAGCAAAGCAATTGAATTTAACGTCATAGCACATATATGAGCGATCCATAGGCATATGCAATTTTGATCCAACCTCACAGGGATAAAGTGGTTGCACTCACCTCTCATGTGTTTAGGCTATGAAGATCAACGCTCAACTCAATTCCATATACAAACTCATAAACATTGCAATTTATAAGAATCAACTTCGCAACCAATTATGTAAATGCAATAAGAACCATCAGGAGGACTTTCGCTCAATGGAAGACTTCAAAGAAGACTTTTGCTCATTGGAAGACTTCAAAGAAGACTTCCATTCGCCGGGGTTGTAATGGGGCTTGGTATAAAATAGAAGGTATATATGGAATTATTTGGCTATGTGGTGCTTATAAAATTCGAGAATCAAGACTCCTAAATTTTATCACTACTATATCCAAACCATATCTCTTACAATGTTGGACTTTCAAAACTCATCTTCCATAATGCTCATCAACCCTTCTTTCAAACCCTAATATGCTCTCTAAATATAAACCTTGTATGAAATAAATAAATAACTAAGGAATTTGGCTCATGCACAACATATATTTTTTTTCTTTTTTATTGCACGAAAATAATAATAAATAATACTAAAAAGTGTGCATTTATATGGTGAGCCAAAAATCCTTTTACGAAATATGACAAGATGCAAATATGTACCATCCCATAATTTCCTTGCTCAAATCTAGACAATATGCACTTTTCTTTCCATAATACATTATTCTAACCAATCTAAGTCTCAATTTCCTAATGGGGGTCAGGCTCAATTTGGCTAGGGATAATTTTGTGGAGTTTGCAATACAAGGCTCAAGCTAATATTCTGGCTTCAAGCAGAGATAATGCACGGTAGGTAAAGAGAGGATAAAAATGGCTGAAAAGATGCCTCCATCATTTAATTCTCGTAAACATAAACATATATATGTATTGGCTTTAATAACTATCACAACATTTAGAGATGCATAGGAAGAGTAAATTCACTCAAGAAAGCAGAGGGATTTTTGATGTTCTCCTTATATGCCAAAATTCTCACAATGACAATTTTTGTTGGATTTGCTTTTTAGCCTAGGATCATACGTGCTCAATTTCATCACAAGTTCACAGTCTCCATAAAAACATTTGAAGGACTTAGGCTAAACCATCCCAATATGCCATAGGATTTACATGATCAAGTCAGCTATTGAGTTCTAATCATTGGACATCTATGTGGGGTTTAAAAAGTAAACGTGCATTTTTTTGTATTTTTTACATTTTTTATTTTTTTTTTGGATTTGTTTTGAATTTTTTTTATGAAAAATAAAAAACTAAGAACAAAAACTTAAACATGAATGCAATGCGAAGATGAAAACCAAGTTATGATCATAAGACATGTTTTTTCCCCCACCCCATACTTAAAATATACAGTGTCCTCACTATATTAAAAGAAAAATAAGGGTTGAAAGAAACTCACAGCGCAACCTACAGATTCAAGTCGATTTCAGATTCATCGATGCCTGAGGTCGATATAGAGGACAGTGGTCGATGTCGACTGCATCTGTCGAAGTCGAGGAAGAAGGTGAAGTCGAGGGTCGCTGGGACGTGGTCGATATCGAGTATAATGGTCGATATCGACCTCTCCTTTTCACTCTTGAGTCCTCGATGTCGACTCTAGCAGGTGGCTAGACCCTAGGGTGGTCGATTTCGACTAGCCTGGTCGATTTCGACTGCCTTCATAGAAGCTTCTTTTCTTCTTCGTCGTTCCTTTTGCTTGGAAACCTGAAATCTTTGTTAGAAGAGCACATAAAACCACGAATTTTCACAGTTTTTAAAAGTTCAATGATCCAAAAATCAAAACCCTAAAAACCATCTATGAAAATTTTAAAGTTTTATGTACACGCTCTAGATTTTTGGGTCGCTAGGCCGACTTCTCCGTCAATGCTTCACAACCCTTCTCTTGGATCATCAAGGTCGACGTTCTTTGGAACCTTGATTGTAGAAAGTACTCGGGGTCTTCTAAGCCTTCGAATTCCGGCATGTGAATAGCGCGTCGCATATACCTATAAAACAACACTCGACAAAAACGTTAGAGCAAACTACCTAGGGCGCGAATGATCGCTTCCCCAACAACAGCGCCAAAATTTGACGTAGGGTGAATTGAATTGAATAATATAGTAATATGTAAACAATGAAACCCTTATCCTATCCAAATAAATTCAAGACTCCCCGCTGTAGTAGTAGGGAATCAGGATCGATCCATGAGGAATCGTGTCAGCAAATCCTAAGTAATTCGCGCAAACGTTCTGCAAACGTCGACCAGGATCTGTCGATATCGACTAGGGGAGTCCATCTCGAGTAATGCAGTCGATCTCGAGTGTTGTTGTACCTGTAAACAAAAATAGAAGGCAGTCGATAAAGCAAATACGTCGACCAATATAGTCAATATCGACCTGTCAAGTCGATCTTGACCTATCGAACAGCAGGTAACCGTCGGCAGAGAACGTCCGAAGAAACTAGGATGGAAGGGAAGATGTGGACAGAAAAGATAGGGATTGTTGAGTTTTTCGATGACTCAACGAATGACAAAAGCAATAACTAAAAATAAATAAAAGATATAAGGAACAAAACGCCATTCTAGGACCCGGGATCACCACAACGTTAACCACCCATGCAAAAGATAGTGCAAGACGGACATTTATGCTTTCTCTCCCGAGGGGCAAGCTTTCTTTGTACACGCCCTAGGAATATTGGCTCACGCCTTCAAACCTAGTTGCCTCTACCTTTTAGTTTTTTCGACCAAAGGTAGGAGATGATCACGACATAACGATATCAACATCAAGTACTCATATCCCAGGCATGCATGGCTAACGCCGGGCTCACCCCGACCCTAAGAGAAACCTCTAAATTGAAAATAGAATTGTTGGTGTGTGTTCTTGAATGAATAAAAAACAGCCCCCTATGGCTTTATTTATAGGCTACTAATCCTTGCTATCCAAGGATAGTATCTTCTAACTAATCTATAAACTCTATCCAAACAAGTAGGATAGATCTTTTATTTAAGGTAAATCTCTAAAATACTTATTAAAGCTTTAAGGTAAAAAACTATTAAATCTCAGCTGTAATCTATCTAATATCTATAGATAATCCGTGCTTTAGAAGATAGAATTCCCAATCCGCGTCTCGAAAAGCGTGTCTATCTCATGTCGAAGTATGGTCGATATCGACCAAACAGGTCAATTTAAACCTCTCTGTTTCTGCTCGACAGGCTCAGCTCTACTCGATTCCTGGGACCATGTCGATATCGATGTTGGGCGATCGATATCGAGTGCTTTTCCTCTGTTGTGTTGATGGTCTATCTCGACACTCAGTTCTGTGTCAATGTCTAAAGTTGATATCGATGTTAGTGGTCGATATCGACCTCTTCTTAGCTTCACTTGGCTTCTTCACTTTGACTCCGATTTCACTCCAATTCCTACATAATTAGATCAAAACTTGTGCAAACTCTATTTCATGCACTTTAGCTCATTCTACACAAATTTATTTTATTTTGAACCTTTTCTTTGGGAATTGAATGAAATAAGAAGTCAAAAGATGCAATAAAAAGAGGTACAAATATGTACAGCATATGTTTAGTCCTTATCGCAAGAAAAGGGATTCATGCTAACAACTTGAGTTATAAATATAAAATTGGTAGAGACAATTAGGTTTATTTGCGCAATTGTCAGTCTTATTTGTCTTATTGCATGCAGTGGTGAACGTTGTGGTAAACCCTAGCCCTAGGAGTTGCCTTTAATATATTATTTGAATTAGAAAAATTTGTTCTTTTTCTGTTCATACTTCGTCTATCATCCTTTTTGTCTTCGGCCATCTTTGCCGACACTAATCTTTCTGCAGGAACCAGTTGAATTCGACCGCTTTGCCCTAGGTCGACGTTGGCTGTGTCGACTCCCTTTGTTCCTGTTGTTGAGGTCGATTTCGAGTGTTCTACTCGATATCGACTGCCTTGTGTCAACTGACAGTTTTTCTGAACCAGGTCCACTTCTACCACTAACATCGATATCGACCACTCTAGTTGATATCGACTGCCATTTTTGTCTCTACAGGTTTTCAATTGCAGTAGAAATCGACAGCCTAGATCGACGTCGAGTCCATTGCTCGAGATCGAGGCTTCTGGTCGACATTCATGATGTGACTATGAGACTATCTAGGATCAGACCTGACTACCCTTCTACTACAGTGGGAGGAAGTCTTGTAATTATTTGCACGGATAAGGATTCAGTTTGCTTTTATATTTTACATATTTGTTTAAACTAGTCAATCCTTCCTCCCTAACAAATTGGCGTCGTTGCCGGGGAAGCTATCAAGCGTGCCCTAGTAGTCTATCTCACATTTCTATCAAGTTTTGCTTTATAGGTGTATACGACGCACTGTTCCCCCACCCGAATTTGAAGGTATAGACGACCCTGAAAGCTATCTCCACCTTCAAGCAAGAATTTAAAGAGTTATGGCAGACTAAGAGACCCAAGCTCAATAGATTGAACGCCTAAGGAAGTAAGTCGAGGACTTCACAACTAGAGAGGCCACACAACGAGAGCGTGCAGACAGGGAGGAGGAAGCCAAACAATACATGCACCCTGTGCTCTTAGTGCCTGAATCGGCCATTCTTATCCCTCGGTCTAATTTTGAAATTAAACCTAGCTTTTTAACTGAAATTAGGCAACGTCAATTTGAGGGAAGACCTAATGATTGTCCTCTAGAGCATATTTCTTTATTCCTTGACTTGTGTGATATAATTGTTGATGGACAAAGCCTAGAGTACGTTAAACTAAACGCTTTTCATTGGTCTCTCGCAGGGAAAGCACTAGCATGGTTGGAGAGCTTAGCCCCTAGATCGCTTCACACGTGGGATGAAGTCAAGGATGCCTTTCTCAACAAATTCTTCCCACCATCCAAGACGGCGATTATACGCCAGAAGATCATGGCTTTCAAACAAAGGCGGCATGAAACCCTACGCACAAGTGTGTGAGCGATTTAAGGAGCTGATGAGGTCTTGCCTTATGTATGGGCAACCATCTTACATAAACGAGGAGATCATTTATAACACCCTGGACGTAGATACTAAGGAGAGGATCAACATCTATACCTCCTATGGGTATCTTGAGCTCATACCACAACAAGCTTGGGATACTATGGAGAGGTTGGTCGAATTTGACAACACATATGGGACTCCTATAGCCTCCGACTCACGGCTTGCCCCATCTATGCCAGTGTATGAGCCCTCAAAAGAGATTGATCTAGATGTCAAAGATCAATTCATGCAAGATCAACTTAAGAGGCTGTAAAAGCATGTCAAATTCCTCTCCATCAACCAACCATGTGCCAAATATGGCTCCATCAGGAATATCACCACCGATTGCCCACACACGGAGCAAGTACAACGAGCGGAGACTCACCAGGAGGCGCGCTACATGAGGAATCCCAATCGCTAGGGGTACCAAAAGTGGGGAAATCAACCACCCCAATACCACCCCAGGGATCCACCGCCTTACCGAGCTCCAAGACATCCAGAGAGAGAACCACGAAGGGATGATGTCCAACTCATCCTTAATGAGATGAGGCGGAACCATGCTGAGAATAAAGGAGCACTCAACCATCTTACCACCCGCATGGGGGAGATGGAAACTTGGAAGAAGAGCATCGAGACCCAAATGGGTCAATTGGCGGCCCATATACCAAAGCCGCCCGGCAAACTCCCTGGACAACCTCATGAAAAACCTAGGGGGCAAGCTGGGCACATTGCCACTATCAACCTAAGGATTGGACGCACATTGCACGAGCCATGGAGCAAAGGAGAAGTCATTGAAGACGCAGTCGATGTCGACACCCCAGTCGATATCGAGGGCCCTGTCAAGGTTGATCACCCAGTCGATGCCAAGCCCATTGCGAAGCACACCATGGATCCAAAGAGGCACTCGATATTGAGTGACCCAGTCGATATCGACCACCAACTCGATGTCGACCTCTCTGCAAATCAACCATAACTTCAGACTCCACTGAGGTCGACCAAACCAGTTGATATCGACCACCCTGATGTCGATGTCGACCTGTCCAAAAGCCAGAAATCGACCACTTCACCTCCTAAGCCATCTAAAGCACTCCCATATCCTTCTAAGGCACTGCAAGATCCGGCAAACACCAAATTCAAACGCTTCGTGAAGATCTTACAAGGTCTCAATCTCACCATCCCACACACGGAAGCACTTAATAAGATGCCTGCCTACATGAGGTTCCTGAAGGACATCTTGTCCAAAAAGAGGTCCATCTTAGAGATCGCCGGCGAATGCAATTCTATTGAGTTCCTTGAGAAGCGCGGCGCAAAATTTAATAGGAGGAAGAATTGACTTAAATAAATATAAATATAAGTGCAAACCAAACCTCTATCCGTGTAAATAAAATTAAAGACGTCCTCCCGCTGTAGTGGAAGGGAATCAGGATCGATCCACGAGGAGGCGGGTCAGCGGTGCTTGGATAGTCTCTTCGAACTCTATGCAAGTCGACCAGTAGCCTCGATATCGGGTTGAGAGGTTGATATCGACAGGGGCAGTCGATTCCTAGTGGCCCACGTCGATCTGGGAAGAACCTGCAAAGAAGGGGAAACAACAAAAGAACTTTATATCGACTAGAGTGGTCGAAATCGAGTGGATCAGTCATTCCTGTCGACTCAAAAATGTCAACGTCGGGTTGCTTGATGCAGGTGGTCGATATCTACTAGATTGGTCAATATCGAGTGGCTTCTCAAAAGATGTCCAGTGCAGAAATTAAAGAAATAAAATAAAGAAAAAAAGAAATAAAAACAGCATATTTGTTTGGGTTTTTCTTAATAAACCAAAGGGCTCCTAGAATAGGGATTCACCACGACGGTAACTATGCATGTATTATAACATAATTCACATAAAAGATTAAGCTTTTCTCATCACCAATTAGGAATATGGAGGCTTTCGCATAAAAACCTAATTGTTTCTACCTTTTCATAAGTAGGGTTTATGTCAACTTTCGCAGGCAAAACCTAATTACTATCCAAATTCACATATATGATCCACTTTCACTTCATATAAGGTAAATAAGGAATGATCATAAACTTGCATAAAGGATTGAGCGCGGGGTAGAAGAAGAGATCGCATAATCAAATATAGAATAAGCGTACTTACATGGCTACCGTCGAGCTAACCCCGACCGTAGAAGTGGGACGACTACTCGTTCTTCATCACAACAAACATCTTTGATTGAAAGAAGAAAACTTGCATTAAACTTAAACCTTCGAAGCTTTACAACACAACGCCGGCTTGAATTCCTAAAAACCAGCCCCCTAGGGCTTTATTTATAGGCTATTAATCCTTGCTAGCCAAGGAAAATAAATCCTATTTTCTATCTAAACTTTTTCCAAACAAATAGGATAAATATTTATTTAGGTAATTATCTAAAACAACTAATAAAGATCTTAGGGTAAAAAGGAAATCACCCTTAAGAGATAATCTTATTTAATTATGAAGATAAATCGTGGTCTTGATGATAGACTTGCAATCCGCATCTCGAAAAGCGTGTCCAACCTGTGTTGCATGCCAGTCTATATCGACCAGTTAGGTGGAAATTGACCTCTCTGTTTCCGCTCGACAAGCTCAATTCCACTCGATCTCTAGGGCAAGGTCGATATCGATCTATCTACTCAATATTGAGTAGTCTTCTATGCTGGTCTTATGATCTGTCTCGACACTCAGAGTTCATGTCGAGGTCTTCAGTCGATATCGACCAGTGTAGTCGATTTCGACCTCTTTTCAGCTTCTCCTAGCTTCTTCGTTTTCACTCTAATTCTGCTCCGATTCCTACATATTTAGACCAAAACTTGTGTAGACTCTATTTCTTGCACGTTAGCTCATTCTACACAAATTTGCACTATTTTTAACCCTTTAATTTAGGAATCGTATGGAATATGAAGTCAAAAGATGCAATAAAAAAGACTCTGAATATGTACATCAAAACAGCCCATAATTAGACTTGCTTGTCCTCAAGCAATAACCAATACCTACAACACACCCTTCAAGTCATCGCCCTTGTTAAAAGCAACATCATAATGGTAGCAAAGCAAAGCAAGTGAATTTAATGTCATATCCCATATTTGAGCGATCCATAAGTATATGCAATTTTAATCCAACCTCATAGGGATAATGTGTTTGCACTCAACTCTCAATGTGTTTAGGCTATGAAGATCAACTCTCAACTCAATTCCATATACAATCTCATAAATATTGCAATTTATAATAATCCACTTCGCAACCAATTATGAAAATGCAATAAGAACCATCAGGAGGACTTTCGGCTAATGGAAGACTTCATAGAAGACTCCATTCGGCGGGGTTGTAATGGGGCTTGGTATAAAATAAAGGGTATGGAATTATTTGGCTATTGGGTGCTTATAAAATTTGGGAATCAAGACATCCTAAACTTTATCACTACTATATTTGATGTGCGTGCAAATTGCCATATTTTCTATGCATATTTATGTCCATTTTATTGTTATTTGCATGCATATTAGTGAGGAAATCATAAGATTAGTGTAGTTTATGCTTATTTGTCAAATATAGAGGTCTACACAAGTTTCTATGTTTTATCGCAAAAATCGAGACGAAAATGGACGAATTTGGACAAGTGAAGAAGAGCGGAAAAAGAACTCGAAGTCTACTGAAGAGTCGAAATCGGCCTATAGACTCGACATCGAGTGAAACAGAGCAACCAGGAATCGAGTAGTGGAGAAACAGAGCATGTCGACATGACAAGGTCGGTATCAATGTTGCATGGTAGATATCGAGTGGCCGAGATCGAGATAAAAGATAGAAGTCGAGTGCCAATCCGAGGTCGAGTAGGACTGTTCGAGATAGAGAAGAGACAAGGTCGATATCGAGGTCTGAGATCGATATGGATGTCTGCTGCAGAAACGATCTGACGCTATCTTTCATAGAATTCTATCTAAAGCGTTCGAGATTATCCTAAAGTCGAGATCTTCTATCAAATCAACACCAGACTTATCAATTTTTGATATTTACCTAAGTAATTTAGTTGTTTTACTTTTATGAAGTTTTATCTTAGAGAATATAGATAGGTTTTCGAATCCTTTGATAGCGACGTTTGAAATCTATAATTAGAGGCCATTAGGGCTGGTTTCAATCATCAAAACACAACAAGTTTTAGTTTTATCACAAAGAATAGCGAGTAGGGGAGAGAGAAAGAGAGCCGAGCGAAGTTGTGTAGGAAGCGAGAGCGGAGAGTTGGCTTTGTTCGGTTGTACTTTCTTTCTTTTGTTTAATCAAATTAGTTTCTTTTACATGATGACGATGAGTTCAATGATGAAACGCGAGTAGTCAACCAACTTCTAGGGTCGGGGTGAGCCCGACGATAGCAATGTAAGTTTGTACATCAAAGGTATGATTTTTATGCGATTCCGTCTTCTATCCTATGCATGATCCTTTGCGAAAGATGAGGAGATTCATTATTTGCATTATTGAAGAGAAGGCCAATCATATTGTCAATATATGAAATTGGATAGTAACTCTTCGGTTTTATGCGAGAGCCTCTAATCACCTAATGGTTGGTAACGAAAGTTATTTGACGGAGAGACATTAAATTTCATAACTTTAGCATCATATTTGCATTGTTATCGTTGTGGCATGAACCCCCGACCTTGGAAGCTTTTAGTTTATTGAATTCATACAAAAAAGTTTGTGTTTTTATTTCTGTCCATACTTCTCTCACCATTCTACGTTCTTCGAACATATTTTCCAACAAATTAGGTACGTTTTACAGTTTTTGTTGGAAGACTCGAAATCGACTGTAAAGGTCGATATCGAGTGTTAACATCGATATCGAGGTTCCATCTCGACGTCGACTGCTTACTTCTGTCTTCTGTGGGAAAACTACTGGAAATTGACTAGAATTGAGGTCAATATCGACTAGACACCTCGATAACGAGTGTCTTCTGGAGTCGGAACTTGATCGTGATTGCAAACTTAGAAAGCACTGACATACCTCCTCGTGGATTCGATCCTGAATTACCCTACCACTACATCAGGAGGGATTCTTGTATTTTATTTGCTTGGATAACGGAGTTAGCTTAGTTTGAATTTGAATATTTTATTTTTAAATGAATCACCCTCCCCCTATGAGCAAATTGGCGCCGTTGCCGGGGAGACAATCAATCGCCACCTAAGTTTTTCTCACGATCTTCTTTTAGTGCTTATTTTGCAGGTTTATGCGACACTCTGATCATGAACCTATCATGGAAAGTATTGATGAGCCTGAACGTTTCTTTCATCTTTGCAACAAAGCTATCAGAATCATGGCGGATAACGAGACACAGGCTGAGACCATTGAGCGGTTGAGGAAGGAAATTGAGGACCACAATGCTACAATTAGTCCTGATAGGGCCACCGCTGATGTAGAGCGAGCCCGCACTGATATAGAGGAGGATGCGCACAGACAAGCCCAAGAGCGGCTCAATCAGTATCCACAGACGGCGATGCAATACATGCATCCGCCGCTTCATGTTCCTGAATCCGCTATTTTAATTCCTCCTTCAAATTATGACATTACACTAAACTTCATGTCTGAGATTAAAAGAAACACTTTTGAAGGAAGACCTAATGAATGCCCCTTGCAACATATCTCTACTTTCACGGATTTATGTGAAACTATTGCTGATGGTGTGAATTTAGAGTATGTGACACTAAAGTCTTTTCGATGGTCTTTGGCAGGGAAGGCATTACAATGGCTAGAGAGTTTGGCTCCACGCTCGCTGAGGACATGGGCAGAGGTGAAGGATGCGTTCCTAAACAAGTTCTTTCCTCCATCTAAAATGGCGATGTTGCGGCAAACGATCACGGCTTTCAAACAAAAGCCTGGTGAGACACTAGCACATGCATGGGAGCGCTTTAAGGACTTGCTGAGATCATGCCCGACGCATGGGCAATTACCATATGTCATCCAGGAGATCTTCTACAACTCCCTCGATGGGCCGAATAAGGAGAGAATTAGTTCATACACCTCCTATCGGTACATTGATCTCACACCAACGGAGGCCTGGGAGACAATTGAGAGGCGGGTGAACTTTGATAACACATATGGGACTGCTGCGGATTATGACTCAAGGCCTGCCCCATCTATGTCACTTTATGAGCCTCCAAAGGAGATTGATCCTGATGCATGGCAATAATTCCATAACGATCAGACACGCCACCTTCAAAAGCAAGTTAGGTTCCTTAGTAACAATCAGCCTTGTCAGGAGTGTGGCTCAACAAGGCATAACACTAGTGTCTGGCCACATATCGAGCAAGTATCTATGGCGGAGCAACATGAGGAAGCCAAGTGGATGAGAGGCCCCTATAAAGGGGGCAATCAGCAGTATGGGGGAGATCAACGGTTCTATCAATCATATCAACAAAGGGATCCCCCACCATATACAGCACCAGGGCACCCTAAGTAGAAAACAAGGAAGGATGACCTACATATCATTCTTGATGAGATGCGGAGGAACCACGCTGAATTCAAACAAGCCAATAACTCTGTTCATACTCAGCTGCAGGGCATCAACTCTAGACTTGGGGAGATAAACGTTTGAAAGCGCAACATGGAGACCCATTTAGGGTCAATTGGCGGAGAAAATACCCAAACCGCCTGGATCGCTGCCTGGATCAACTGTGCCCAACCAAAAGGGCAAACCTACTGGACATATAGCGGCCATGAAACTAAGGAGTGAGCGTCAATTGCAAACGCCCAAGCAAAAAGCGGAGGAGAAACGGCCAGAAGAGACGTCGATATCGACCAATCCAGTCGATATCGACCAGAGTGATACCGATGTCGAGCACTCTGAACTCGATGTCAACACAGCTGCTGAATCACCACCGAAATCCACTCCTCCAGTCGATATCGACCCTCATCCAGTTGATGTCGATCTAACTCCAGCCGCAGGGAAGAAGAAGGAGTTGCCATTCCCATCAAGGAAAATTGTTAAGGTCCCGGCGGAAAAGAAGTTTCAGCGATTCGTGAAGATGCTTCAAGGACTTAATGTCTCAATTCCATTCACAGAAGCACTTCATGAAATGCCATCATATGTGAGGTTCCTTAAGGACATCCTAGGTAAGAAGCGATCAATTGCTTAAATCGCAGAGGAATGCAACAGATTGGAGCTACCAGAGAAGCGGGCGGACGCAGGTAAGTTTTCTATCGCTATAGGCTTAGGTCGGTATCGCTTTAATGCTTTAGTTGATTTGTGCGCTAGTGTTAGCATGATGCCACTAACCATATGGCACAAGATAAAGATAGGTCCCCTGGAGCCCGTGGATGCAAAGCTATACATGGCTAACAACACGGTAGTTATTCCAACAGGGATGGTAGATGGTGTACCAGTGCAAGTAGGTAAGTTCTTTGTCCCTGCTGATTTCTTAGTTGTTGATATGACAGAGGACCCTGCTTATCCCATTATTTTAGGTAGGCCATTCTTAGCAACCGTCGATGCCAACATAATCGTGAAGAAAGGATTGCTCTCATTCACCATCAGTGACGAAGTGATAGAGTACGCCCTCAACAAGACAGTGAGGAATAATGAAGGGCCAATGGAGGTGAAGTCAATTACAGGTGTCTACATCACATGTGGGGAAGCCAAGGTAAGGAATATGACACCCGAGGAGCTTGAAAAGAGGGCCATATAAGCACAAGTGGAGGAAGTCATGGCAATTTTGAATGAAGGAGCCAAAAAGTCACTCGAAATCGACCCAGGTAAGTCGATATCGACTAACATAGTTCAAGATTCTGTGCCAAGTTATAAGTATAGGGTCGACGTAGGAGAAGAAACATCGAAATCGAGCACAAAGGTCGATATCGACCATAACCCTAAGCCAAAATCGAATGTCCCAAAAGCTGAGAAAGAAGGAGGAGAAACCTCGATACCGAGCACCACAGGTCGAAATCGACCTGATCATATCGATCAAAACAACTCCAAATCAACAGGACCTCCAGGAGCACAACAGAGCTCGATATCGAGTACTGCTGATCGATATCGACTTGACCCAGTGACAGAATTAAAGCAAGGTATGGATTCCTCTTTCTCGATTTCAATTAAAGATTTATCACTTTTTGGAAGAGTTTTGCCTTGGCATGTGTGCTTGTGCAGGGTATCCAATGATGATTCGAGCCATTACGAAGTAGGAGATAAGGTGTATGTCTCAAAATCAAAAGAGCATTGGTTCCCTAGTAGATTCAAAGATAAGAGGATGGGACCATTCACGGTGAATAAAATCCATCCAGGCGGAATGCAGCTGAGAGATAAGAAAGGAGTTCTATTAGAGGCCCAAGCCACATGGGCTTTGCAGATGCCGCCTTGAGCTTAAAGGAAGAAGTCAGCCTAGCGACTTTAAAGTCTAGAGCTTGTAACAAAGACAACTAGTTTTTGTTTTAGACATCTTTTTGGTTTGAGACATTAGACATTCTTATTTGTTTTGGTTTTAGATTTTATTTTCTAACAAGTTTCAGGAAAAAAGGAGGAGCGCATAACAGACATCGAAATCGAGTACTATGCTCGATATCGACCCAGATGGTCGATTCAGAGTAGCTTGTGGTCGAGGCCGGATCACCCTTAAGCTTGAACCAGAAATTGAGGTAACCAGTCGATATCGACTGGTATGCCCGATATCGACCACCACAGCAGACAACTTCGACTCCTGATTTTCGCGATGTTTTAGTAAGTTTTTTTTCTTAACCTTAGTTCTTATACAGTGAGGACACTGTAATCTTTAAGTATGGGGTGGGGGAAAGGCTTACTCGTATATTTTTAGCATTTTTTGAAATTTTTCATAAGTTATTGCATAGTTTTTACATGTTTATGCATATTCATACATAGTTAATTTAGATGTCTTTATCTTTAAGCATCATATTTATCTTTTGTGCATATTTAGTTCTTTCGAGAAAAAAAAATGATCCCCATCAAAAATTTTGAAAATAAAAAGAAAAGAGTCATGGAAGCTTACAAGGAACTCGACGATGCAAAAGTAGATTCATTAGAGATATAACATGAAATTGCCTAGTTAAGGGAAGTCACAATGAAGTGCAATTTTTTAGAGAAAACCATGAAAGAGAGGTAAATTTTGAAGTTGCTTTTGACATGTGCATGATAAGATGATGGAGGACTTTATATATTTTCCATACATGGGCTCAAGTTCATATCCTAGCCTTACCTATGCATATTTGCAACTACACAAACCATATATGAGCCTTACATTATCATTATTGCTCCACATAAATTACATATTGCTCCACATAAATTGCATATTTGCAACTACACAAACCTGTGCATGTATAGGCCAAAATTCTTACTATGACAATTTTTGTTGGATTTTCTTTTTAGCCTAGGATCAAATGTGCTCAATTACATCACAAGTTCACAATCTACATAAAAACCATTTTAAGTATTTAGGCTAAACCAACCAAATACACCATAGGATTTACATGATCAAGTCAGCTATTGAGTTCTCATCATAGGTCGTCTAAGTAGGGTTTAAACACAAACTAAAAAGGTAAATATGCATTTTTTTATTTTTGACATTTTCTATTTTTTTGGATTTTTGTATTTTTATGAAAGTAAAAACTAAGAACAAAAACTTAAACATGAATGCAATGCGAAAAAGAAAGCCAAGTTGTGACCATAAGACATGTTTTACCCCCACCCCATACTTAAAATATATATAGTGTCCTCACTGTATTAAAAGAAAAACAAGGGTGAAGAGAAACTCACAGAGCAACCTACGGATTTAGGTCCGTTTCAAGTTAGTCGATGCCAGAAGTCGATGTCGAGTAATCAGGTCGATGTCGACTGCATCTGTCGAAGTCGAGGAAGAAGTTGAAGTCGAGGGTCGCCTGGATCTAGTCGATATCGACTAGGTAGGTCGATATCGAGTGCTGTGTTACTCTCCTGAGTCATCGATGTCGACTCCAAGAAATGGCTCGACCCTAGGGTGGTCGATTTCGACTGGTTCTGGTCGATTTTGACTGCCACTGTAGAAGCTTATTTTCTCCTTCGTCGTTCCTTTTGCTATGAAACCTTAAATTGTTAGTGCATAATAGATAAAACAACGATATATCAAAGTTTCAAAATCCAAAATTCAAAATTGGAAACCTAAAAACCATCTATGCGGAAATTTAAAAGTATTATGTACAAGTACTAGACTTTATAGTCGCTAGGCTGACTTCTTCCGCGCTTCTATCTAAGGTGGCACATGTAGGGACAATATTGCTCTCATATCCTCTTCAGGGCTTTCAAGCTCTACTTTGAATACCGTCCCTTTCTTGTCTTTGAGCTCCAACCATCTTGGCATGCATCGCCTTGACCTCTATTTGATTCACGTCCTTCATGGTAGGGTTGAAGGAGAATTCGATGACCTCATTGCCAATGGTGAATGACAATAGTCCCTTCTATATGCTGATATTGGCATCGGTCGTAGCTAGGTACGGCCTGCCTAAGAAGATTGGGCAAGTAGGATCCTCTTCCACATCAACCACAATGAAATCGGTGGGTATAAAGAATTTACCCACCTTGACTGAGACGTCATCGATGATGCCTGTGGGCCTTACAGAGTTGTTATCGGCCATGTAGAGTTTCATATCAACTAGCTCCAAGGCTCCAATATTGACCTTTGACCAGATGGACAAAGGCATGAGGCTCACGCTAGCCCCTAGATCGCACAAAGCCTTGTAGCGATGTTGGCCAAGCCCAATGGTGATAGCGAATCTACTAGGGTTACTCCTCTTCTCTGGGTAGTCCACCTTGCTACATTCCTCTGCGATCTCAGCAATTGATCGCTTCTTGCTCAAGATATCTTTAAGGAAGCGGACATATGATGGCATCTCATGAAGGGCCTCCGTGAATGGAATTGTAACATTAAGGCCTTGGAGAACCTTCACAAAGCATTGGAACTTCACGTCCACTGGAATCTTTGAAGATTTGGAGGGATAAGGCAATGACTTCTTCTTCGGCGGAGTGGGATTGGCCCGAGGTGGTGTTGATGAAGGGTCGACATCGATTGGGGGGTGTCGATATCGACTGCAGTGGTCGATCTCGGGTGTGTCTGGACAGGGTCAACGTCGACAGGTGGTTTGACATCGAGTGGTTGAGTCGATATCGATGGGGGGTGGTCGATATTGACTGGCTTTCCAAGGAGTTTCTCCGGGTTCCGTTTGTCCGACGTTGATTGGTATCTCCTTGCCATTCCCTAAGCAGATGGCGACGATGTGGCCCGATGGCTGCCCCTTTTTATTGGCCTGTGGTTGGCCAGGGATACCTCCGGGTTGTCGGGGAATAGATGCCACCAATTGACCCAGTTGGGTCTCAATGCCTTTCCTCCATGTATCAATTTTGCCAAACCTAGAGTTAATGCCATGTAATGATGTTTTGATGGCATTGTTGGATTGCTTTATCTCCGCTTGGTTCCGCCTCATCTCGTCTAGGATGAGTTGTAGATCATCCCTCCTTTCTCTGTCGGGATGGCTAGGTGCTCTGTATGGCGGGGGTTGCTGATGTTGTTGATAGTAGGGTTGTTGATAACCCCAATTCCCTTGGTTGCCTCCATAGTTGGGCCCCCACGCATACTTCACTTTGTCTTGGGTCTCCGCCAATTGAACTTGCTCTGTGTGAGGACAAGTCGTCTTGTTGTGTTTCTGTGACCCACATTCTAAACAAGCTTGGTTGTTAGATAGAAACCTAACTTGTTTTTGAAGTCGCCTTACCTGGTCTTTCATGAATTGGTCCTTCACCTCAGGATCCACCTCCTTGGAAGGCTCATATAGTGGCTTGGATGGGAGCGGCCTAGCATCAGGTACCGCAGGAGTCCCAACGGTGTTGTCAAACTCCACTAGCCTTTCAATCGTATCCCAGGCTTGAGTAGGGGTAAGCTCCAGGTAACGATAGGTGGTGTAGGTGCTGATCCGCTCGCGCGTGGGTACGTCTAGGGCATTGAAAATGATCTCTTGGATGACATATGGCGGTTGCCCATGAGTAGGGCAGGACCTCAGCAAATCCTTGTAGTGCTCCCAGGCTTGCGCTAACATCTCCCCTGGTCTCTGCTTGTAGGACATGATTTTTTGGCGGATCTGTTCCGTCTTTGATGGTGGAAAGAACTTTTTAAGGAAGATATCCTTATGTTCAGCCCATGTGCGAATAGATTGTGGCGGCAAGCTCTCCAGCCAATGTAGTGCCTTTCTTGTAATAGACCATCGAAAAGCTTTTAGGCGCACATATTCAAGATTGACACCGTCAGCAATGGTGTCACATAGATCAATATAGGTAGTAATGTGCGCCATAGGGCATTCAAAACCCTTTCCCTCAAATGCATGTCTCCTAATCTCCGCAATAAAAGTAGTTTTAATTTCAAAAGCAACATTAGGGAGAATAATAGGAGACTCAAGCACCGTAACGGTGGGGTGCATATATTCCTTAGCATTCTGTGGGATCTAGCGAAGTTGCTCTCAGGCTTCCTGGCGAGCTCGGGCTTCTTTTTCATAACGAGTAGCCAATCTTTGTAGTGCCTGGGTATGTTGTGTGCGCTCGGTTTCAAACCCTCAACTTGCTTTCGTAGCCTTTCGAGCTCTTCTGGCATTGTTTCCTCATTGGCCATGATCCTCTAAGGTCCTCTTCACAGCCACGAGGTGAGATTCTTTAGGATCAGCTTGAAACATAGCACACATGCAAACACTAAACATGATGGCAGGTCTACTAGCTGTAAGATATAGTAAAGATCCAATCATTCCCCGATACTCCTTTTGATTGACACTCTTCCCAGTCTTGTCTTGATCTAGGGATAATGTTGAGCTCATGGGAGTCGTGGCTGCTTTGGATTGATCCATCTTGAACTTCTTCAAGAGATCCTTAGTGTACTGTTCGTAATAGGGGGAGGTGCGGGGTGTGTATGTAAAATAGGAGAATAAAATAAAGCACAACTAGACTATCTCCCTGTCCCAAACAAATAATACAAGAATCCCCTCCCTTGTAGTAGTAGGGTAATTCAGGATCGAATCCACGAGGAGGTAGGTCAGCGCTTCCTTTGTTGTACTCACGATCAAAGCTTTCGACCTCAGCAGACACTCGATATCGAGTATACTGGTCGATATCGACCTCAGTTCTGGTCGATTTCCTAGCGCAGTTCCTGTAGAAGACAAAACAGCAAGTCGACGTCGAGTAGAGACCTCGATATCGATGTTAGTTCTCGATATCGACCCTTAAGGTCGATTTCGATGCTTGTCACAGAAACTGTTTTTGTAACCAATTTGTCGGAAAAGGATCCGAAGAAAATAGAATGGAGAGGGAAGATGAACAGAAACAAAACTAAGACTTTTATGAAGAATTTAATTAATTAAAAGGCTTCCAAAGTCGGGGTTTTATGCCACAACGATAACAATGCAAGTTTCATGCTAAAGATATGAACTTTAATGTTTTTCCGTCAAATAACTTTCGTTATCAACACTTAGGTGATTAGAGGCTTTCGCATAATTCCTAAGAGTTACTATCCAATTCATGAGTAATTCAAGTTCGCAATATGAGTGGCTTTCGCTTCAATAATGCAAATAATGAATCTCCCTAACTTTCGTAAAGGATCATGCATGTGGTAGAAGACGGAATTGCATAAAAGTCATACCTTTGATGCACTTACCTCACATTGCTATCGTCGGGCTCACCCCGACCCTAGAAGTGGGTTGACTACTCGCTCCTCATCATGCACATCATCATCATTGTTATTGAAAGAAAGCTACTTTGAATTAAAACTCCGAAAGAAAGTACAACCGAACAAGCCACTCCGCTCTCGCTTTATAACTCCACTCGGCCTCCCCTCTCTCTCTCTCTCTCTTCTCTATTGCAACTGAATTGCCTCTCAAACTGAATTCGGAATACCTAAACTCAGCCCTATTGGCTTCTATTTGTAGAAATCGATAAGGACTCGAAACCTTATCTTTATTCTCTATGATAACTAAAATAAAATAAAAACTAAAACTTCATGGTGAAATCAGCCTCCTCGTGATAAATCTGATGTTGATGATAGGAAATCTTGACCTTTGGATAGATATTGCAAGCATTGGATACAATTCTATCAAAATCGGAGTCGAATTCTTCTGCTAGCATGGTCGATATCGACCCTTGGACCTCGATATCGACCCCTGCAAAATCTTATCTCGAGCTTCTCCTTCTCCTACTCGACTTCTATCAACTTGGTCGATCTGACAGCATCGATATCGACCCCCAGACGTCGATATCGACCTCTTCTGTGTCGAAATGCTCTGTTTCCTTTTCTGCTCGATTCCTATGTCTCTGATGTACTCGATGTCGAGGTCTTCAGTCGATTTCGACCTCTTCAGAAGACTTCGAGTTCTTTTTCCGCTCTTCTGAATTCATCCATTTTCATCCTGTTTTCTGCGAAATCACATGGAAACTCGTGCAAACCCATATATTTGACATTTAAGCATAAACTACACTATTCCCATGTTTTCCCATTAATGTGCATGCAAAAGACAATAAAATGAATTCATATGTGCATAGAAAATATGGCAATTTGCGCGCACATCATGTACTTGCTTTGGTTGACAAAGATCCCTTTCTTGGATGGATGAACTTGTAATCCCAAAAAGAAGTTGAGTTCACCCATCAAGCTCATCTCAAATTCACTGCACATGATGTCAGAAAATTCCTTGCACAAAGATGTGTTAATAGCACCAAATAATATATCATCAACATAAATTTGAATAACCAAAATGTCCTTTCCTTTGGTCTTGATAAAAAAAGTCTTGTCGATCAACCCCCTTTTAAAATCATTTTTTAAAAGATATTTTGACAAGCGCTCATACCAAGCTCTTGGGGCCTTTTTCAAACCATAAAGCGCTTTGTCGAGTTTATAAACGTGATTAGGAAATTCCAAACTTTCAAAGCCTGGGGGTTGAGCCACATAAACTTCTTCTTCTAAGAAACCATTGAGAAAAGCACACTTGACATCCATTTGATATAGTTTTATGCCCATAAAAGATGCAAATGCTAATAATATGCGAATGGCTTCAAGCCTGGCTACGGGAGCAAAGGTCTCCTCGTAGTCAATACCTTCCTCTTGATTGTAGCCTTGAGCAACAAGCCTTGCCTTGTTCCTCACGATCTTACCATTCTCATCTAGCTTGTTTCGAAATACCCATCGTGTGCCAATGACAGATTGATGCTTTGGCCTAGGCTTCAAGGTCCAGACTTTGTTCCTTTCAAATTCGTTAAGCTCACTTTGCATAGCAATGATCCAATCTGGCTCTTGAAGGGCCTCATCTACCTTCTTGGGTTCTATAAGAGAGATAAACGCGTGAAAAGCACAAAGATCTTTAAGTTTAGAACGAGTTTGAACACTAGAAGTAGGGTCAGAAATGATATCCTTTAATTAGTGTGATGAGGAGTATTTGAATTTTCTTTTGCTAGTCTCAGCTCCTTGATTCGTCACACCAGCAGGATTGATTTGTGGTACATCTGACTCCATAGTCCTGTTAGGTTCAGTTTCAGCAGTTTCTGACATTTCAACACTGTTGAATTGGACACCAAGGGCTTTGGACGAATCTTAAACACCTTGGGCCAATTCTTCAGTGTTGAGAATCTGTTCCTGCATGTTCCTCTTCTCTGTGTTCTTAGTAGCAGCATCATCACCTTCCTCGTTCTCCTCATGGATGTTAAGATCTATATCTGTAACACTTTAACTCAAAGAACCGTCATTGCATTCATCAAATATAACATGTATACTTTCTTCAACTAACTGGGTCCTTTTATTGAAGATTCTATAAGCTTTGCTACTTGTGGAGTAGCCAAGAAATATGCCTTCATCACTACGCGCATCAAATTTCCCAAGGTTATCTTTTCCATTGTTATGAACAAAGCAAGTACAGCCAAAGGATTTGAAATAAGATATAAGTGGTTTGCGGCCTTTGAAAAGTTCATAAGGAGTTTTCTTTAAGATGGAACGAATAAGACAGCGATTCAAAATATAGTTAGCTGTGTTAACAGCTTCAGCCCATTAGGTTTTAGGTAATGCATTTTCTAAAAGCATAGTCCTTGCCATATCCTCTAGGGTGCGGTTCTTTCGTTCCACAACCCCATTTTATTGAGGTGTCCTAGGAGCAGAAAAGTTATGGGAGATGCCATATTTAGCACAAAACAAATCAAACTGAAGTTGATCAAATTCCCTACCATGATCACTTCGAATTGACACTATGGTCTCGTTTCTTAAAGTTTGCAACTCCTTACAAAGTTTTGAAAACTCAAATAAGGCCTCTGATTTTTCCTTTAAAAATGCAACCCAAGTATATCTAGAAAAATCATCAACAACAACAAGCATGTACTTTTTACCATTGGGAGATTTGACTCGCATAGGACCACATAAATCCATATGTAAGAGTTCAAGGGGTCTAGAAGAACTTACAAACTTTTTCGGTTTGAAGGAGCTACGAGTTTGTTTACCTCGTGTGCATGCATTGCATATATCAATACCTTTGAAGTCCATCTCAGGTAGTCCTCTTACAAGCCCTTTGGACACAAGCTTCCGTAGTGTATGTGGACTCACATGACCGAGTCTCCTGTGCCAGAGCTTTGAATCATCCGTCAAAGCTTTGAGACAGGTTAAGCTTCCTTGTGCCACTTGATCAGCATTCACAACGTATATATTGTTGTAACGATATGCAGTTAGTATGACTTCACCTGTATCTTCTCTTCACACTAGACATCTTTTCTTGTTAAATCTGACATTATTGCCACTATCACATAATTGAGAAACACTAAGCAAATTATACTTTAAACCATTCACAAGATAGACATTTTTAATACTATGGTTGGAATCACTCCCAACGCTACCAATACCAACGATGTCACACTTTCCTTTGTCACCAAGAGTGATTGTTCCTGTGGATTGCTCCTTTAGATCATGAAAGAGAGACCTCTTCCCACTCATATGCCTCGAGCATCCACTATCAATAATCCATTTTTGCTCCTTCACCTTGGTGATCTCCTGCAAAACAAACATCAACCTTTGTGGCTAGACCAATAAGCAAATTTGGATCCATTATTTGGATAGACCATATTTGGTAAAATAGTGCCTTTTGGGACCCAAACTTGTGTTATCCGTTCTTTTCTCAAATGAACAGGGAATGTATTGCGAATGATATATGGATCCTATCTTCTATAGGGGCAGGTCTCTTTTACATGTCCCTTTCGAGCACAATGGTGACATATAGGAGAGGTTCTGCTTCCTTTTGCCTTTACAAAGGTGGTAATGTGCTGCTTCTTTAAAAACCTTGGATTGTAACCAATACCACTTTTGTTTAGAGAACTTTGTTGCTCACCCAACATCCTATCAAGAGTGCCTTTGGATTTGGTAAAACTTATGAGGGCTGTCTGTTGGTCTTGAATCTTATTATTCAGGGAGATCTTCTCGTTCTCTAAGTCATGATGTTCACTTCTCAGAGACGAGAGATCTTGCTTGAGTTCAGATTTCTCTGAATCAAGAGTATTGACTTTAATGTCAAGACCTGAATAAGAAGCTTCAAGAGTTTTGACCCTCATAGACAGATCCTCAATGGTTCTTTCCTCGTCCATAGTTCTCTTAATAAGAATGTTAGTTTGGGCAATGAGTTTCTCTTCATTGGCAATCATATTAGAAAGGAATTCTGATAATACCTCTTTTGGACTTGCCATAAGTTCTCTTACGGTTACCTCAAGCTTCTCATCGTGAGATTCATCTCCTGATGCCATAAGACAGACATTGGCCTTCTCATCGTCGGAGTCGGAGTCAGAATCGCTCCAAGTTGCCACCATGGCTTTCTTTTTCCATCTATCACCCTTCTTGGACTGGCTCTTCGTCTTTTGAGGGCAGTCTTTCACAAGATGATCTGTTTCACCACATTCAAAACAAGACAACGGTTTAGTCTTCTTATCATTTTTGTTGTATTGAGACTTACCTCGGAATTTAGAAGACTCTGATCCATCCTTGTTGTTGAATTGTTTCTTCATTTTGAGGATTCGAGCAAGGCCTCTTGTGATAAGAGCAAAAGGATCATCCTCATCGTCATCCTTATCTTCGGAATCAGATTCATCTTTGTTGTCATCCTTCTTAGATTTGAGCGCCAAATTCTTAGTGCTTGCTGGAAGTTCTCCATCATCTTCATTAAGGATCATATCATGCGTGATCAGTTTCCCAAGCAGGTCGTCAAGAGGCAGAGTAGTGAGGTCTTGGGCTTCCTCTATAGTTGTTACTTTAGGACCCCACTTTTCTTTTGGGAGACACCTCAATATCTTCCTTACTTTCTCAACGTTTGTAAAGCTCTTGCCGAGAGAGTCAAGGTTGTTGGTGATTTCTGTGAATCGTGTGAACATGACCTTGATAGACTCATCAGGCTTCATCTTGAAAAGTTCATAATTTCGAAGGAAGATGCTGATCTTGATGTCCTTCACTTGGCTGGTTCCCTCATAGGTGACGACCAGCTTGTCCCAAATCTCTTTAGCTGACCTACAAGATGAAATACGGTTAAACTCATCAGTTCTAAGACCACAATAAAGTAAGTTAATAGCCCTGTAGTTTTTGGAGACAAGTTCAAGATCCGCTTAGATGTATTCAGACTCCTTCTTTGCGACTTTGGTTCCATTTGGTCCATCTTTCTCTGGAATCTTTGGCCCATTCTCTATAATGTTCCAAAGTTCCAGATCTTGGTCTATGATGAACATCTTCATCAATGATCTCCAGTGGACAAAGTTGTTTCCTACAAAGAGTGGTGGTCTGCTGGTAGACCTTCCCTGTGCAAATCCTCCGCTTGCTTCACCAGACATGATCGAAAACTCACAAGATTGTTAGATCAAAAGCAGTGAGTAAAGCTCTGATACCAATTGAAGGTTCGATAATGTAAAACAAAGTAATATAGAAATACTCTAGAAGGGGGGTTGAATAGAGTATGCCGGTTTTTCGCAGATTATCAAGACTTTTGAAGCTCGTGCAAAATCCTTTGAGATTAGAGTTAGTCTTTTCTCTGAAAACCTGAATCACAAAGTTAAACAGTAGAACCGAGTGCGGAAATAAGTTAAAGCAATAAGTAAAGGACTCGATGAGTTGTTTACGAGGTTCGGCACGAACTTGGCCTACGTCCCCGCCTAGGGTTCTTCCACAACCCTAGGATTCAACCGGCTTTTATTGATTCACAAGACTTAGGATCCTAGTAGCTCCCCGAGAAGCCTCTCTCCTATACAATTGCAATCTAGTCAACTCACGTTCCCTTGGAGTCCTAGACCAATCTAGAAGAGCCCCACCTCTCTATGCTATCTAGTACAATCCTCTTACACTTAGTGAATCAATCGCCTAGTGTCTACTTCCTGAGTTACAAACTCTTGAGTATAACACTCTCTCGAAATATATCCTATAAGCTCACAGTGTAACTCTCAAATGCTTTGAAATGAAATTACAGACTCTTAAGGACTAGCAGAGAGCACACGAAGAAGACAGATCTTGCTTGAAGGCTTGAGTGTATGAAAGCTTGTGTTCAACAGGTGTATAGCTGTCTTCTTCTTCCCTTTTCTTTTTATTGAAACAAATCGGTGCCTAAGGATCTTCACCAACGGCTAGAGAGGATCATGGCTTGAGCTGGATCTTCTATCTTTGGAAACTTTCGGAGGCCATGATCTTCCGATTTGAATCTTCTCAATTTACAACATAAGGAAAGAAATAATATTCGAAAATACTTCCTGAAAGGTTAGTGTATATATAATAATATAATGGAAACATATATAAAATAATATTCGATCATAATATCATACAGAACAGGTTTTGTGTTTCATCAATACTGTTAAATCTTCAAGACCTTTGACACAAACAGACTGTCAAAGCCTTTGAAACTTATTCCGATTTTCATCAAGGGAGTGGAGTTATCAATATCGATGTTGCCAGATCGAGCTAAATGATAGAAGTCGAGTGCTAGTCCGAGGAGGAGAAGGAGAGCTCGAGATAGAGTTTCACAGAGGTTGATATCGATGTTCAAGGTCGATATCGATGTTGCCTAGCAGAGGAATCCGACTCAGATTTTGATAGAATTCTATCTAAAGCTTGCACGTCTATCCTAAAGTCGAGATTTCTTATCTTCAACGCCAGAGCTATCATATGAGCTGATTTACCATAGGAGTTTTAGTTTTTACTTTATTTAAGTTTTATCTTAGAGAATAAAGATAAGGTTTCGAGTCTTTGGATAGCAAAGTTCGATATCTATATATAGAGGCCATTGGGGCTGAGTTTAGGCATTCATTTACATTCAATCACATCCAAGCATATACAATTATAGTAGTAACGAGTTAGAGAGAGAGAGAGAAGGCCAAGTGAGTTGGAGAGAAGCGAGAGCAGAGTTTTGGCTTGTTCGGTTGTACTTTCTTTCAAAGTTTAATTCAAAGTAGTTTTCTTTCAATGATGATGATGATGTGCATGATGAGGAGCAAGTAGTCAACCCACTTCTAGGGTCGGGGTGAGCCCGACGATAACGATGTAGGGTAAGTGCATCAAAGTTATGACTTTTATGCGATTCCGTCTTCTATCCCATGCATGATCCTTTGCGAAAGTTAGGGAGATTCATTATTTGCATTATTAAAGCGAAAGCCACTCATATTGTAAACTTGGATTGCTCATGAATTGGATAATAACTCTTAGGAACTATGCGAGAGCCTCTAATCACCTAAGTGTTGATAACGAAAGTTATTTGACGGAAAGGCATTAAATTTCATAACTTTAGCATAAAACTTGCATTGTTATCGTTGTGGCATGAAACCCTGACTTTGGAATCTTTTAATCAGTTGAATTGACATATAAAAGTTTTAGTTTTGTTTCTAATCATCCTTCTTCACCATTCTACTTTCTTCGGACTCTTTTCCGACAATTGGTTACGAATTACAGTTTTTGTGACAAACATCGGAATCGACTGTAAAGGTCGATATCGAGGTCTAACGTCGATATCGAGGTCTCTGCTCGACGTCGACTTTGCTGCTTATGTCTTCTGCAGTAACTGTACTGGAAATCGACCAGAACTGAGGTCGATATCGACCAGACACATCGATATCCAGTGTCTTCTGGGGTCGAAAGCTTTGATCGTAAGTACAACAAGGGAAGCACTAACATACCTCCCCGTGGATTCGATCCTGAATTACCCTACTACTACAAGGGAGGGGATTATTGTATTATTTGTTTGAGACAGGGATTAGTCTAGTTGTGAATTGTTTAATTTGAATTATTTGAATCCCTACAGTCATCCCTCCAGCAAACACTAGCAACCGTCGATGCCAACATTAGCGTGAAGAAAGGATTGCTCTCATTCACAATTAGTGACGAGGTGATAGAGTACGCCTTCAACAAGACGGTGAACAATCAAGGGCCAATGGAGATAAAAGCCATAAATGGTGTCTACATTGCATGTGGAGAAGACAAAATAAGAAGTATGACACCGGAGGAGCTTGAGAAGACGGCCATAGAAGCCCAAGTGGAGGAAGTTGTGGCAATCTTGAACGAAGGGGCCCAACAGAACATCGAGATCGACCCAGGTAAGTCGATATCGACTAATAATGTTCAAGATTATGTGCCAGGTCATAAGTATGGGGTCGACAGAGGAGGAAAAGAAACATCAAAATTGAGGTTAAAGGTCGATATCGACCATACCCAGCCGAAATCGACCCTCATTAGCACTGAGAAGGGAGGAACGGAGACCTCGATATCGATCTTTGAGGGTCGACATGGACCTGATCATATCGAGCAGAAACTCTCCAAATCGACTGATCCTCTAGGAGTACAATAGAGGTCGACATCGACCTCTGAACATCGACATCGACCTGAGTCACAAACAGATGAGAAGGTAAGTTAAGGTACGGATTCCTCTTGTTCCATTACAATTAAGGATTTGTCATTATTTGGAAGAGGTGTGCCTTTGCATGTGCGCTTGTGTAGGGTATCCGATGATGATTCGAGCCAATATGAGATAGGAGAGAAAGTTTATGTTGCCAAATCCAAGGACCATTGGTTCCCAACAAGATTCAAGGATAAGAATTTGGGACCATTCGCGGTGAATCAGATCCATCCCGGCGGAATGCAGCTACGTGATAAGAAAGGAGTCATATTTGAGGCCCAAGCCACATGGGCTCTGCAGATGCCGCCTTAAAAAGTGCAAGGGAAGAAGTCGGCCTAGCGACTTAAAAGTCAAGAACGTGTAATAAAGACTTAGTTTTGGTTTTAGACAGCTTTTTACTTTGGTTTGAAACATTTTATTGTTTTGCATATTTTTTTTTGGTTTTATTTTCTAACAAATTCCAGGAAAGAGAAAAGCACACAGAAAAGACATCGATTTTGATGTCCAAGATCGACATCGACCTAAGGTCGACTTAGATGGGCTTGTGGTCGAGGCCGGATCACCCTGAAGCTTGAGCCAGAAAACGATGGGAAACATCGATATCGATGTTAAAGTCGATATCGACGTGGCTACTGTCTTAACCCTGAAGCTTGAGCCAGAAAACTCCTGAAATTTGTGATGGTTTAGTAAGTTTTCTTCTTAACCCTAGTTCTAATACAGTGAGGACACTGTAAATTTTAAGTATGGGGTGGGGGAAAGGCTTACTTGCACATTCATACTTAGTTTAGATTTGCATATTCATCTTAATGCATACTTAGTTTATACATTTATTATTCGAAAAAAAATGACCCCCATCAAAAATTTGAAAAAAGAGTTATGGAAGTATAAAAAAGAGCTCTATGAAGCAAAATTAGATTCATTAGAGATATAACATGAAATTGCCTAGTTAAGGGAAGTCCCAATGAAGTGCAAAAAAACAAAATAATAAAGGAGATGGAAAAATTGAAGTTGTTTTTGACATGTGCATGATAAAAGGATGGAGGACTTTTTTATGAAAATTCAATACAAGTGCTTACATATACAAGTTCATATCCTAGCCTTACCTATGCATATTTGCAAAAGTCACAAAAGCCATATATGAGCCTTATCATGATCATTATTGCTCCACATATATACATATTGCCCATTTTATACCTTATACTCTATCCGGGGACAAGTTTGAGAATGGATGTCATCTTTGGAGTTATATGGAGTTGTGCATTATTTATGAAGTTGTTGGCAGGAATGAAAGAATTTATGAAATATGGAAAATTTAATGAGCGAGAAAAAATCTGATCACCTCAGGAGATAAAGGTAGGTCGACCCTGCTCGTTGAGATGTTAGTTCAGCGAGATGGGACACAAGGTGAGGAGTCCGAAGTACTAAGTGTCCGGGGCCATTCATGACACCCATGTTTGCGACTCGTGAGAAGGGAGTACTAAGGTTAGAGAGTTAAAAGCATATATTGAATAAAAGCATTGAGCGATGAGTGAAAGGTGAGACATTATGAAGAAGGAATGTGGAATGTTTTGGAAAGAAAGTTTTGTTTCCCCGGATTTAACACCACATGGCCAAATATTAGCCCACCTTTAGCCTTTTACCCATCTACTTCTCACAAGCTTGCAAAAGTCCTCTTGATTATTAATGCTATGTCGCTAAAATTATTTTTGCATATTACCTCCTTTTATGAGTATGAAATTACTTTTATGCACAGGCATGGACTTCGTTGACATAAGTACCTTATTGAGGATGGCAATTGATTGTAGGGACATACGAAAAATGAATCTATGATGTTGAGGGTTTACTTTCTTCCCCTGAATGACCATTAAAGGTATTGCTTGGGGACAAGCAAGCTTAAGTATGGGGTGTTTGATATTCGCGCAAATTGCCATATTTTCTATGCACATAAAAGTCCATTTTATCGTCTTTTTCATGCATATTAATAGGAAAACATGGTATTAGTGCAGTTTACGCTTAAATATCAAATATATGGGTCTGCACGAGTTTCTATGTGATTTCGCAGAAAACAGGATAAAATGGACAGATTTGGAAGAGCGGAAAAAGAACTCGAAGTCTTCTGAAGAGGTCGAAATCGACTGGGGACCTCGACATCGAGTACAACAGAGACATAGGAATCGAGCAGGAAATGAAGCAGAGCATGTCGACACAGAGAGGTCGATATCGACATCTGAAGGTCGATATCGATGTTGCCAGATCGAGCTAAATGATAGAAGTCGAGTGCCAGTCCGAATAGGAGAAGGAGAGCTCAAGATAGAGTTTCATAGAGGTCGATATCGATGTTCATGGTCGATATCGATGTTGCCCAGCAGAGGAATCCGACTCAGATTTTGATAGAATTCTATCCGAAGCTTGCACGTCTATCCAAAAGTCGAGATTTCTTATCATCAACACCAGAGCTGTCATATGAGCTGATTTACCATAGGAGTTTTTAGTTTTTACTTTATTTAAATTTTATCTTAGAGAATAAAGATAAAGTTTTGAGTCTTTGATAGCAAAGTTCGATATCTATATCTAGAGGCCATTAGGTCTGAGTTTAGGCATTGAATTTCAGATCCAATTACAGTAGTAACGAGTTAGAGAGAGAGAGAGAGGAGGCCGAGTGAGTTGGAGAGAAGCGAGAGCGGAGATTTGGCTTGTTCGGTTGTACTTTCTTTCAAAGCTTAATTCAAAGTAGTTTTCTTTGAATAATGATGATGATGTGCATGAAGAGGAGCGAGTAGTCAACCCACTTCTAGGGTCGGGGTGAGCCCGACGATAATGATGTAGGGTAAGTGCATCAAAGGTATGACTTGTATGCGATTCCGTCTTCTATCCTATGCATGATCCTTTGCGAAAGTTCGGGAGATTCATTATTTGTATTATTGAAGCGAAAGCCACTCATATTGTGAACTTGGATTTCTCATGAATTAGATAGTAACTCTTAGGAACTACGCAAGAGCCTCTAATCACCTAAGTGTTGATAACGAAAGTTATTTGACGGAAAGGCATTAAATTTCATAACTTTAGCATAAAACTTGCATTGTTATCGTTGTGGCATGAAACCCCGACCTTGGAATCTTTTAATTAATTGAATCCATATAAAAGTTTTAATTTTGTTTCTGATCATCCTTCTTTACCATTCTACCTTCTTCGGACTCTTTTCCGACAATGAATTACGAATTACAATTTCTGTGACAAACATCGGAATCGACTATAAAGGTCGATATCGAGGTCTAACGTCGATATCGAGGTCTCTGCACGACGTCGACTTTTCTACTTTTGTCTTTTACAGGAAGTGTATTGGAAATCGACCAGAACTACATCGATATCGAGTGTCTTCTGAGGTCAAAAGCTTTGATCGTGAGTACAACAAGGAAAGCGCTGACATACCTCCTCGTGGATTCGATCCTGAATTACCCTACTACTACAAAGGGAGGGGATTCTTGTATTATTTGTTTGAGACAATGAGCAGTCTAGTTGTGAATTATTTAATTTTGGAATTATTTGAATCCTACACTCATCCCATAAGCGAACAACCACCAATGAGATCACGATCAATAGTAGCATGACCCATAATAGAACCACGTTGACGACCTGATTGGTTGCTAAGAAGACAATCTTCTTCTATTTGAAGAAGTAATAGGGTTTCTTCATAATCGTTATCTATATCGTCATCGTTGTTCATATATGTATCAACTAAATAGCGGCTACCCAATGAACGACGATTCATATATATGAAAAGTGATTGTTAAGAAAAGGAGAAAATTAGGAAGTAATGAAGATGTTAGAAATGTATATAGCCAATCACGTTAATGTTAGAAATGTTAAAAGGGAGTATTTGTAACAAGTTAAGGGAAGTATTTAGAAGTTTTAAAAACTTTAACTGTTAGAAATGTTAGTATATAACCATTCACGTTAATGACGTTTAACATGTTAGAATTAAGTAAAGGTTAAATGTTAGAATTGTAACAATTTAGAGAAGTAAATGTTAGAATTGTTAGAATTGTGTGAAGTAATGGTATAGTTACGTACAAAATGTTAGAAATGTTAGAAATTGTAACAATTGAGCATCACATAATGAAGTGTAAATGTTAATTAGTATATATATATATATATATATATATATATATATATATATATATATATAATGTTATAAATACGTAAAAAAAGGTTAGAAATGTTAGAAATTACGTTTAAAATGTTGTTAGAAATGTGAGGCTAAATATTATAATTTAGTTTAAAAGAATATTTTTAAAATCTAGATTTAAATATCCTTAATAAATGCATTTATTTATTAAACTATACAATAAATGTAAAAATCTGTAAAATAGAGAAGTTGTTGGAGTTTGAGTGTATTTTTTTTAGAGATTTTGATATTTTCATCTCTATTTTAGAGATTTTTTAGAGAAGTTGTCGGGCTTGCTCTTACAGTAGGTAAGGAGAGAGAGAGAGAGGCCGAGTGGGGTGAAGAGGAAGCGAGAGCGGAGAATTGGCTTTGTTCGGTTGTACTCTTTCGAAGTTTTTAATTTAAAGTAGTTTCTTTTCAATGATGATGATGTCCATGATGATGAGGCGCGAGTATTTCACCTACTTCTAGGGTCGGGGTGAGCCCGACGATAGCTATGTAAGTTTGTGCATCAAAGGTATGATTTTTATGCGATTTCGTCTTCTATCCCATATGCATGATCCTTTGCGAGAGTTGAAGATATCCTTGTTTGCATTATTGAAGTGAAAGCCAATCATATTGTGAATTTGGATTAGTCATGAAATTGGATAGTAACTCTTAGGTTTTATGCGAGAGCCTCTAAATCACCTAATTGTTGGTAATGAAAGTTATTTGACGGAAAGGCATCATCGTTCATGAATTTGGTATAAGTCTTATATGGTTATCGTTGTGGCATGAATCCCCGATCTTGGGAGCTTTTAAGCTGCAAAGCATCAACTCTAGGCTCGGGGAGATCGACGTTTGGAAGCAGAACATGGAGACCCAAATGGGTCAATTGGCGGAATCAATTCCCAAACCGTCAGGATCGCTGCCTGGATCTACTATGCCCAATCTTAAGGGCAAGACTACTGGACATATAGCAGCAATGAATCTAAAGAGTGGGCGTCAATTGCGGACGCTCGAGCAAAAAGCGGAGGAGAAAGCCACAGAAGAGACATCGATATCGACTAATCCAGTTGATATCAACCATGGTGAAGTCGACGTCGAGTCTCCTTTACTCGATGTCAACACAGAAGCTGAGATGCACCAGAAATAGACTCCTCCAGTCGATATCGACCACCCTTTAATCGATGTCGACTCAACTCCAACCGCAGTGAAGAAGAAGGTGCTGCCATTCCCAAAGAAAGCTATTAAGGACCCGGCGGAAAAGAAGTTTCAGTGCTTTGTGAAGATGCTTCAGGGGCTCAATGTAACAATTCCATTCACCGAATCACTTCATGAGATGACATCATATGTAAGGTTCCTTAAAGATATACTAGGTAAGAAGCGATCAATTGTTGAGACCGCAGAGGAGTGCAACAGGTTAGAGCTACCAGAGAATAGAGCGGACCCATGAAGGTTTTCTATCACTATAGGCTTAGGTCAATATCGCTTTCATGCTTTATGTGATTTAGGTGATAGTGTTAGCATGATGCCTGATGTGTGTATTGTACCTCTTTTCTTTGCATCTTTTGACTTCATATTTCATTCGATTTCCAAATTTAAGGTTGAAAATAATGTAAACTTGTGTAAGAATGAGCAACAGTGCAAGAAATAGAGTCTGCATAAGTTTTGAGCTAATCATGCAAGAATTCGAGCGAAATCGGAGTCAAAACGAAGAAACCAAGTAGAGCAGAGAGGAGGTCGAAATCGACCTAGAAGGTCGATATCGACTACAGAGCATCGACACAAAACTGAGTGTCGAGACATACCATGCACAGCAGCGAAAAGCACACGATATTGACCTCTATACATCGATATCGACCTGAACCTAGGAATCGAGTAAAGTTTAGCTTGTCGAGCAGAAACAGAGACATCGAAATCGACCTTCCTTATCGATATCGACCATACTTCGATACAAGATAGATACGCTTTTCGAGACGCGGATTGGCAATTCTATCTTCAAGGAGCACGGAATTATCTTGTAACTATAGATAGATGCAGCTGAGATTTAATTACTTTTTACCTTAGAGGTTTATCAAAGTTGTTAGAGCTTTATCAAAAATAAAAGACCTATCCTAATTGTTTGGATAGAGTTCATAGTTTAGATAGAAGTTACAATCCTTGGCTAGCAAGGGTTAGTAGCTATAAATAAAGCCCTAGGAGGCTGGCATGCAATGATCCAATTTTAGAGTTCAATTACATTCAATAGAGTTAGAAGAAGCTTTAGGGTTTGGCGTTTGAGAGAGCCGATGTTGAGTTGTAAAGTTTTGAAGTTTTTTATGCAATTTCCCTTTCAATCAATGATGAGTTCCATGATGAGGTGCGAGTAGTCCCCCAAAGCTCTTAGGGTCGGGGTGAGCCCGACGTTAGCCATGCGTGCCTGAGGTAAGTGTTAGATGTTGATATCTTTGTGTCTATATCATCTCCTACGATTCTATGTTTAGTCCTCATGGAAAGAAAAGGGATTCATGCTAATAACTTAAGTTATAAACATAAAATTGATAGAGACAATTAGGTTTATTTGCAAGAGTAATCCTAAGAGTTGGTGTACAACGAAAGCTTGTCCCTCGGGTGAAATAGCGCAATTGTCCGTCTTATTTACCTTATCGCATGCATTGGTTAACGTTGTGGTAAACCCTAATCCTAGGAGTTGCTTTTTATATAGTTTATATTCATTAAAAAAACTGTCTTTATTCTGTTCATCGCATCCTCATTCATCCTTATGTCTTCGACCTTTCTTTGCCGACAAAAGCTAACACTTTGCAGGAGAAGACATCGATATTGACCACTGAGTTTCGTCGATAGTTTTCTGAGTCGACGACGATCATCCCTACCGAGTTACTGAGATCGATATTGACCCCGCAACCTCGATATCGACCACCTGTATCGACTGGCAGTCTTCTGAGCCAGTGGATTCCGTCTGCTAACATCAATATCGACCTACCCTAGTCGATATCGACTGCTTGTTTTTGTCTCTGCAGGTCTTCTGTTGCATAGAAGAGCGACAGCCGAGGTCGACATTGAGCACCAAGGTCGAGATCGAGGCTTCTGGTCGACGAAAGACGTGAGATTTCCAACGCTACTAGGATCCCGCAGACACGTGATGTGCGCGCAAATTGACATATTTTCTATGCACATATGAATCCATTTTATCGTCTTTTGCATGCATATTAATGGGAAAACATGGGAATAGTATAGTTTATGCTTAAATGTCAAATATATGGGTTTGCACGAGTTTCCATGTGATTTCGCAGAAAACAGGATAAAAATGGACGAATTCGGAAGAGCAGAAAAAGAACTCGAAGTCTTCTGAAGAGGTCGAAATCGACTGGACACCTCGACATCGAGTACATCAGAGACATAGGAATCGAGCAGGAAATGAAACAGAGTATGTCGACACAGAAGAGGTCGATATCAATGTCTGGGGGTCGATATCAATGCTGCCAGATCGACCAAATTGATAGAAGTCGAGTGCCAGTTTGAGTAGGAGAAGGAGAAGCTCGAGATGAAGTTTTGAAGGGGTCGATATCGATGTCTAGGGGTCGATATCGACCATGCCAGCAGAGGAATCCGACTCCGATTTTTGATAGAATTCTATCCAAAGCTTGCACGTTTATCCAAAGGTCGAGATTTCTTATCTTTCACACCAGTTCTATCAGGAAGAGGCTGAGTTACCATGAAGTTTTAGCTTTTACTTTTATTTTAGTTTTATCTTAGAGAATAAAGATAAGGTTTCGAGTCCTTATCGACATCTATAAATAGAGGCCAATAGGGCTGAGTTTATTCATTCAATTTAGATTAGATTTCACACACAATTCAGTTTCAATAGAGAGTAGTGACGAGTAGAGAGAGAGAGAGGAGGCCGAGTGGAGTTGTAAAGCGAGAGAGGAGTGGCTTGTTCGGTTGTACTTTCTTTCGAAGTTTTAATTCAAAGTAGCTTTCTTTCAACAATAATGATGATGATGTGCATGATGAGGAGCGAGTAGTCAACCCACTTCTAGGGTCGGGGTGAGCCCGACGATAGCAATGTGAGGTAAGTGCATCAAAGGTATGACTTTTATGCGATTCCGTCTTCTACCCCATGCATGATCCTTTGCAAAAGTTAGGGAGATTCATTATTTACATTATTGAAGCGAAACCCACTCATATTGTGAACTTGAATTGCTCATGAAGGGGATAGTAACTCTTAGGAAATATGCGAGAGCCTCTAATCACCTAAGTGTTGATAACGAAAGTTATTTGGCGGAAAGACATTAAATTTCATAACTTTAGCATAAAACTTGCATTGTTATCGTTGTGGCATGAAACCCCAACTTTGGAAGCCTTTTAATTAATTGAATTCTTCATAAAAGTCTTAAGTTTTGTTTCTGTTCATCTTCCTTCTCCATCCTATTTTCTTCGGACTCTTTTCCGATAAATTGGTTATGAAAACAGTTTTTGTGACAAGCATCGAAATCGACTGTAGGGGTCGATATCGAGGTCTAACATCGATATCGAGGTCTCTGCTCGACGTCGACTTGTTGTTTTGTCTTCTGCAGGAAATGCGCTAGGAAATCGACCAGAACTGAGGTCGATATCGACCAGTATACTCGATATCGAGTGTCTGCTGAGGTCGAAAGCTTTGATCGTGAGTACAACAAGGGAAGCGCTGACATACCTCCTCGTGGATTCGATCCTAAATTACCCTACTACTACAAGGGAGGGGATTCTTGTATTATTTGTTTGGGACAGGGAGATAGTCTAGTTGTGCTTTGTTTTGTTTTAAATATTTGAATCTCTTACTACTACCCTCTTGCGAATAAATTGGCGCCATTGCCGGGGAGGCAATCAATCGCCACCTAAGTTAATCACAATCTTTTTCTGAGCTTATTCTACAGGTTTATGCGACGTTCTGATCGCGGACCTATCCTGGAACCAATCAACGAGCCTGAACGTTTCTACCATCTTCGCAACAAAGCAATTCGCATCATGGCTGACAACGAGACGCAGGCTGAGATCATAGAGCGGTTGAGGAAGGAGATCGAGGACCACAATGTTACAATCGCTGTTGAAAGGGCCGTCGCTGCTGCTGAGCGAGCTCGTGCTGATAGGGAGGAGGATGCGCGCAGACAAGCCCAAGAGCGGCTAAATCAGTATCCACAGATGGTAATGCAATAAATGCATCCGCCGCTTTATGTTCCTGAATGTGCAATTATAACTCCTCACTCCAACTATGAATTGAAAATTAACTTCCTATCTGAGATTAAAAGAAATACTTTTGAAGGAAGACATAATGAAAGCCCCCTGCAACATATCTCTACTTTTATGGACTTATGTGAAACAGTTGCCGATGGAGTAAACTTAGAGTATGTGCGACTAAAATCTTTTCGATGGTCTTTGGCAGGGAAGGCATTACAATGGCTTGAAAGTTTGGCTCCACGATCGCTAAGGACATGGACGAAGGTGAAAGATGCATTCTTGAACAAATTCTTCCCACCTTCTAAAACGGCGATGCTGTGACAAAGGATCACGGCTTTCAAACAAAAGTCAGGTGAAACCCTAGCACAAGCATGGGAGCGCTTTAAGGACTTGCTGAGATCATGCCCGACGCATGGGCAACTTCCATATCTCATCCAGGAGATCTTTTATAACGCCCTTGATGCGCCGAATAAGGAGTGGATCAATTCATATACCTCCTATCGGTACATTGAGCTTACACCAACGGAGGCATGGGAGACCATTAAGAGGCTTGTGAACTTTGACAACACCTATGGGGCTGCTGCGGCCTATGATGCAAGGCCTGCCCCATCTATGCAACTATATGAGCCTCCAAGGGAGATAGATCCTGAGGTGCGGCAACAATTCCATAACGATCAAACACGCCGCCTTCAAAAGCAAGTGAGGTTCCTGAGCAACAATCAACCTTGTCAGGAATGTGGCTCAATAAGGCATAACACTAGTGCATGTCCACATACTGAGCAAGTATCCATGGCGGAACAACATGAGGAGGTCAAATGGACGAGAGGCCCTATGGAGGGGGCAATCAACAAAATTAGGGTGATTAAAGGTTCTATCAAAGGGATCCCCCAACATATAGGGCACCAGGGCACCCTGAGCGGGAGACTAAGAAAGATGACCTGCAAATCATTCTTGATGAGATGCAGAGGAACCACACTGAGTTCAAACAGGCCAACAACTCCGTCCATACTCAACTGTAGGGCATCAATTCTAGACTTGGGGAGATCGACGTTTGGAAGCGCAACATGGAGACTCAAATGAGTCAATTGGCGGAAGCAATGCCCAAAGCGTCAGGATCACTCCCTGGATCCATTGTGCCCAACCAAAAGGGCAAAACTACTGGATATATTGCAGCAGTAAATCTAAGGAGTGGACGTCAATTAAAAACGCCCGAGCAAAAAGCGAAGGAGAAGGAGCCAGAACAGACGTCGATATCGACCAAGGTGACATCGATGTTGACCCTCCTGTCGATGTCGACCCTAATTCTGCATCACCACAGAAATCAACTCCTCCTGTCGATATCGACCCTACTGATGTCGATATCGACCTTACTGCAGCCGCAGGAAGGAAGAAGGTGTTGCCATTCCCAACTAGAAAGGTGATTAAGGACCCAGCGGAAAAGAAGTTCCAACGGTTCGTGAAGATGCTCCAATGAGTTAATGTCTCTATACCATTCACAGAGGCACTTCACGAGATGCCATCCTGTGTAAGGTTCCTTAAGGACATCTTGAGAAAGAAGCAATCGCTCTCTGAGATCGCAGAGGAGTGCAACAGGTTGGAGCTACCACAAAAGCGGGCGGACCCAAGTAAGTTTTCTATCGCTATAGGTCTAGGTCAATTCAAATTTAATTCTTTAGTTGACTTGGGCGCTAGCGTTAGCATGATGCCACTAACCATATGGCACAAGGTAAAGATAGGTCCACTAGAGCCCGTGGATGCAAGATTATACATGGCTAACAATACGGTAGTGATTCCAACTGGGATAGTGACGGATGTGCCAGTACAAGTAAGTAAATTCTTTGTCCCTGCTGATTTTCTAGTTGTTGATATAGTGGAGGACCCTGCTTGTCCAATTATTTTAGGTAGGCCATTCCTAGCAACCGTCGATGCCAACATCAGCGTAAAGAAAGGATTGCTCTCATTCTTAAATAGTGATGAAGTGATAGAGTATGCCTTCAACAACACGAAAAAAAAAAAATCAAGGGCCAATGGAGATAAAAGCCATCAATGAAGCCCAAGTAGAGGAAGTTGAGGCAATCTTGAACGAAGGAGCTCAACGGAACATCGAAATCGACCCAGGTAAGTCGATATCGACCACTAATGTTCAAGATTCTGTGACAGGTCATAAGTATGGGGTCGACGGAGGAAAAGAGGAAATATTGAAATCGGGGTCAAGGGTCGATATCGACCACACCCTATCGAAATCGACCACCATCAGCGCTGAGAAGGGAGGAAAGGAGACCTCGATATCGACCTCTGAGGGTGGAAATCGACCTGATCATATCGAGTCAAAACTCTCCAAATCGACTGATCCTCCAGGAGTACAACAGGGGTCGATATCGACCTCTGAACATCGACATCGACTTGAGCCACAGACTGAGAAGAAGGTAAGTCAAGGTACGAATTCCTCTTGTTCCATTACAATTAAGGACTTATCATTATTTGGAAGAGGTGTGCCTTGGCATGTGCGCTTATGTAGGGTATCCGATGATGATTCAAGCCAATATGAGATAGGAGACGAGGTCTATGTTGCCAAGTCTAAAGACCATTGGTTCCCTACAAGATTCAAGGATAAGAACTTAGGACCATTCACGGTGAATCAAATCAATCCTGGCGGAATGCAGCTGCGGGACAAGAAAGGAATGATATTTGAGGCCCAAGCCACATGGGCTCTGCAAATGCCACCTTGAGAAGCGCGAAAGAGGAAGTCGGCCTAGCGACTTAAAAATCTAGAGCTTGTAACAAAGACTTAGTTTTGGTTTTAGACGGCTTTTTTTTTGGTTTTAGACACTTTATTGTTTTGCATATTTGGTTTTGTGTTTAGTTTTTAAATTGCAGGAAAGAGAAAAGCACACAGAAAGGCATCGAAATCGATGTCCAAGGTCGACATCGACCTCAAAGTCGACATAGATAGGGTTTGTGATCGAGGCCAAATCACCCTGAAGCCTGAGCATAAATCAAGAGAAACATCGATATCGATATCAAGGGTCGATATCGACCCTGCCTGTTGTCTTCTTCGACTCCTGAAATTTGTGATGGTTTTGTAAGTTTTATTCTTAACCCTAGTTCTAATACAGTGAGGACACTGTAAATTTTAAGTATGGGGGTGGGGGAAAGGCTTACTTGCATATTCATACTTAGATTAGAGTTGCATATTTATTTTAATGCACAAAAAAATTTTAAAAAAATATTGACCCCCATCAAAAATTTTTGAAAAGAAGAAAGAGTCATGGAAGTATAAAAAAGAGCTCTATGATGCAAAATTAGATTCATTAGAGATATAGCATGAGATTGCCTAGTTAAGGAAAGTCCCAATGAAGTGCAAAAAGAAGAAAAACATAAAGGAGGTGAAAATTTGAAGTTGCTTTTGACATGCATGATAAGATGATGGAGGACTTTCTATGAAAATTCCATACAAGTGCTTATTTATACAAGTTCATATCCTAGCCTTACCTATGCATCATTGCAAAAGTCACAAAGCCATATATGAGCCTTATCATTATCTTTATTGCTCCACATATACACATATTGCCCATTTTATACCTTATACCCTGTCCGGGGACAAGTTTGAGAATGGATGTCATCTTTGGAGTTATATGGAGTTGTGCATTATATATGAAGTTGTTGGCAGGAATGGAAGAATTATGATATATGGAAAATTAAATGAGCGAGAAAAAATCCGATCACCTCAGGAGATAAAGGTAGGTCGACCCTGCTTGCGTTGAGATAATAGTTTCGCAGGATGGGACACAAGGTGAGGAGTCCGAAGTACTAAGTATTCGGGGCCATTCATGACACACATGTTTGCGACTCGCGAGAAGGCAGTGCTAAGGTTAGAGAGGTAAGAGCATATATTGAAAAAAGCATTGAGCAATGAGTGAAAGGTGAGACATTATGAAGAAGGGATGTGGAATGTTTTGGAAAGAAAGTATGTTTCCCCGGATATAACACCACATGGCCAAATATTAGCCCACCTTTAGCCTTTTACCAACCCACTTCTCACAAGCTTGCAAAAGTCCTCTTGATTATTAATGTTATGTCGCTAAAATTGTTTTTACAAATTACCTCCTTTATGAGTATGAAACTGCTTTTATGCACAGGCATGGACTTGGTTGACATAAGTACCTTATCAAGGATGGCAATTGATTGTAGGGACATATGAAAAATGAATCTATGATGTTGAGAGTTTACTTTCTTCCCCTGAATGACCATTAAAGGTATTGCTTGGGGACAAGCAAGCTTAAGTATGGGGTGTTTGATGTGCGCGCAAATTGCCATATTTTCTATGCACACATGAATCCATTTTATCGTCTTTTGCATGCATATTAATGGGAAAACATGGGAATAGTATAGTTTACGCTTAAATGTCAAATATATGGGTTTGCACAAGTTTCCATGTGATTTACGCAGAAAACATGATATAAGAATCAAGCAGGAAATGAAACAGAGCATGTCGACACAGAAGAAGTCGATATCGATGTCTGGGGGTCGATATCGATGCTTCCAGATGGACCAAATATGATAGAAGTCGAGTGCCAGTTCGAGTAGGAGAAGGAGAAGCTCCAGATGAAGTTTTGAAGGGGTCGATATCGATGTCTAGGGGTCGATATCGACCATGCCAGCAGAGGAATCCGACTTCGATTTTTGATAGAATTCTATCCAAAGCTTGCACGTTTATCCAAAGGTCGAGATTTCTTATCTTCCACACCAGTTCTATCAGGAAGAGGCTGAGTTACCATGAAGTTTTAGCTTTTACTTTTATTTTAGTTTTATCTTAGAGAATAAAGATAAGGTTTCGAGTCCTTATCGACATCTATAAATAGAGGCCAATAGGGTTGAGTTTATTCATTCAATTTAGATTAGATTTCACACACAATTCAGTTTCAATAGAGAGTAGTGACGAGTAGAGAGAGAGAGAGGAGGCCGAGTGGAGTTGTAAAGCGAGAGAGGAGTGGCTTGTTCGGTTGTACTTTCTTTCGAAGTTTTAATTCAAAGTAGCTTTCTTTCAACAATAATGATGATGATGTGCATGATGAGGAGCGAGTAGTCAACCCACTTCTAGGGTCGGGGTGAGCCCGACGATAGCAATGTGATGTAAGTGCATCAAAGGTATGACTTTTATGCGATTCCGTCTTCTACCCCATGCATGATCCTTTGCAAAAGTTAGGGAGATTCATTATTTACATTATTGAAGCGAAAGCCACTCATATTGTGAACTTGAATTGGTCATGAATGGGATAGTAACTCTTAGGAAATATGCGAGAGCCTCTAATCACCTAAGTGTTGATAACGAAAGTTATTTGGCGGAAAGACATTAAATTTCATAACTTTAGCATAAAACTTGCATTGTTATCGTTGTGGCATGAAACCCCAACTTTGGAAGCCTTTTAATTAATTGAATTCTTCATAAAAGTCTTAAGTTTTGTTTCTGTTCATCTTCCTTCTCCATCCTATTTTGTTCGGACTCTTTTCCGACAAATTGGTTACGAAAGCAGTTTCTGTGACAAGCATCGAAATCGACTGTAGGGGTCGATATCGAGGTCTAACATCGATATCGAGGTCTCTGCTCGACGTCGACTTATTGTTTTGTCTTCTGCATGAACTGCGCTAGGAAATCGACCAGAACTGAGGTCGATATCGACCAGTATACTCGATATCGAGTGTCTGCTGAGGTCGAAAGCTTTGATCGTGAGTACAACAAGGGAAGCGCTGACATACCTCCTCGTGGATTCGATCCTGAATTACCGTACTACTACAAGGGAGGGGATTCTTGTATTATTTGTTTGGGACAGGGAGATAGTCTAGTTGTGCTTTGTTTTATTTTAAATATTTGAATCTCCTACTACCACCCTCTTTCGAACAACACGCCTCCTCACGGATCGATCCTGACTACCCTTCCACTACAACGGGAGGAAGTCTTATAATTATTTGCATAGGCTAGGATTCGGATTCGCATTTACATATCTTTATATTTATACTTAAGAACTCGATTTCCTCCTAAAAACAATGACACTAACCATATGGTCCAAGATAAATATAGGTGCCCTAAAGCCTGTGGATGCAAAACTTTTCATGGACAACAACACGGTGGTTTTTCCAATAGGAATGGTGGATGATGTGCCAGTGCAAGTAGGTAAGTTCTTTGTCCCTGCTGATTTTCTAGTTGTTGATATGGCAGAGGACCCTGCTTGTTCCATTATTTTAGGAAGGCCATTTTTAGCGACCGTGGATGCGAACATAAGTGTAAGGAAAGAATTGCTCTCATTCACCATTAGTGATGAAGTGATAGAGTACTCCTTCAACAAAACGGTGAGTAAGAATGAAGGGCCTATGGAGGTAAAGTCAATCAAATATGTCTACATCACATGCGGGGAAGCAAAGGTAAGAAATGTGACACCTGAGGAGCTTGAGAAGAGGGCTATAGAAGCCCAAGTGGAGGAAATCGTGGCAATCATAAACGAAGGAGCCAAAAAGAAACTCGAAATCGACCCAGGTAAGTCGATATCGACTAACATAGTTCATGATTCTGTGCCAGGTTTTAAGTATGGGGTCGATATCGAAGAAGAGCCCTCGAAATCGAGTACAGAGGTCAAAATCGACCAAAACCCTAAGCCGACATCGACTGGCCCAAAAGCTTAAGGAGGAAAAAGCAACTCGATATCGAGTAATACATGTCGAAATTGAGTAGACCAAATCGAGCAGAAATCCTCCACATCTATAGAACCACCAGGAGCAGAACAAAGGTCGATATCGAGTGAAAAAGATCAATATTGATTAGAATCAGAGACAGAAAAAGGAAGCCAAGGTAGGGATTCCTCTTTTTCTATTTCAATCAAAGATTTATCTCTTTTGGAAGAGGTTTACCTTGGTATGTGCGCTTGTGTAGGGTATCCAATGATGATCCGATCAAAGATTTATCTCTTTTGGAAGAGGTTTACCTTGGTATGTGCGCTTGTGTAGGGTATCCAATGATGATCCGAGCAACTATGAAGTAGGAGATAAGGTGTATGTCTCTAAATCAAAAGATCATTGGTTCCCGAGTAGGTTCAAAATAAAGAGGATGGGACCCTTTAGTGTGAACCAAATCCATCCAGGCAGGATGCTGCTGAGAGACAAGAACGGAGTGTTATTTAAGGCCCAGGCTACATGGGCTTTGCAGATGCCGCCATAGGAGCATACAGGAAGAAGTCGGCCTAGCGACTATAAAGTCTATAGCTTGTAACAAGACAATTAGTTTTTTGGTTTTGGACATTTTTGGTTTGTTTTAAGACTTTATTATTTGTTTTGGTTTTGGTTTTATTTTCTAACGAGTTTCAGGAAAGAATGAGAGCGCAAAAGAGAGATCGAAATTAAGTAAAGTGCTCGATATCGACCTAAAGGGTCGATTTAGAGGAGTTGTGGTCGACCTAAGATCACCCTAAAGCTCAGAATCACCAGGAATCGAGTGAAACTGGTCGATATCGACTGGTACACCCGATATCGACTGCCCCTGCAGACGTCTTCAACTCCTGATTTTCGCGAATTTTTAGTAAGTTTATTTCTTAACCCTAGTTCTTATATAGTGAGGAAACTATAATCTTTAAGTATGGGGTGGGGGAAAGGCTTACTTGCATATTTTTAGCATTTTTCAGCATGTTTTAAAATTTTTCATAGTTTTTGCACATTGCTTCATAATATTTATGCATATTCATACATAGTTACTTTAGATATCTTTATCTTTAAGCATTGTTTATTTATCTTTAATCATATTTATTTTTGAAAAAAAAATCACCCCCATCAAAAAATATTTTGAAAATAAAGAATAAGTGTCATGGAAGCTTTTATTGAACTCGACGATGCAAAAATAGATTCATTAGAGGAAGTCACAATGAAGTGTGATTTTTAGAGAAAACCATGAAAGAGAGGTAAAATTTGAAGTTTCTTTTGACATGTGCATGATAATATGATGGAGGACTTTATAATTTCCATACATGTGCTCAATTTCATATCCTAGTCTTACCTATGCATATTTGCAATACACAAGCCATATATGAGCCTTGTATCATTATTGCTCCACAATACATTACATACTACCCATTTTTTATACCTTATACCCTATCCGGGGACTATGTTGAGAATGGATGTCATCTTTGGAGTTGTTATATGGAGTTTGTGCATATTATTGAAGTTGTTGGCAGGAATGAAACAAATTTTTGAAATATGGAAAATTTAATAAGTGAGAAAAAATCTGATCACCTCAGGAGATAAAGGTAGGTCGACCCTGCTCGTTGAGATGTTAGTTCAGCGAGATGGGACACAAGGTGAGGAGTCCGAAGTACTAAGTATCCGGGGCCATTCATGACACCTATGTTTGCGACTCGCGAGAAGGCAGTGCTAAGGTTAGAGAGGTAAAAGCATTATAGTGAAAAAAGCATTGAGCGAAGAGTGAAAGATGATAAATATGATGAAGAAGGAATGTGGAATGAGTTTGGAAAGAAAGTTATTTCCCCGCACCGCATGGCCAAAAATTAGCCCACCTTTAGCCTTTTACCAATCTACTTCTCATAAGCTTGGAAAATTCCTCTTGATTATTAATGCTATGTTGCACAAAATTGTTTTTTTTTCATATAACCCTCCTTTTGTGAGTATGATGTTGCTTTTATTCACAAGCATGGATATTGTTGACATTAGTAACTTTTCGAGGATGGCAATTGAGTGTAGGGACATATAACAATGAATCTATGATGTTGAGGGTTTACTTTCTTCCCCTGAATGACCATTAAAAGTATTGCTTGGGGACAAGCAAACTTAAGTATGGGGTGTTTGATTTGCGCACAAATTGCCATATTTTCTATATACTTTTATGTCCATTTTGTCGATATATGCATGCATATTGGTTGGGAAAGCATAAGATTAGTGTAGTTTATGTTTATTTGTAAAATATAGAGGTCTACACGAGTTTTTATGTTATTTCGCAGAAATCGAGACAAATTTGGAGCAATTTGAAGAAGAGAAGAAGAGCTGAAAAAGAACTCGAAGCATACTGAGGAGTCAGAATCGACCTAAAGACTCGACATTGAGTGGAACAGAACACCAGTAATCGAGCAGAGGAAGAACAGAGCATGTCGACACATACTTGTCGACATCGACATGAAGTGGTCGATACCGAGTGCCCCAAATCAAGTGAATTGATAGAGTTCGAGTTCCAATCCGAGGTCGAGTAGAGCTGGCTCGAGATAGAAAGAAGAGGTCGATATCAACATGACCTGGTCGATATCGACTGCTGCTGCAGACAGATCCGACGCTGTTTTTGATAGAATTCTATCCTAAGGAGTTCAAATCTATCCTAAGTCGAGATCTTCTATCCATTATCATTAGACTTGTTATCCTTTATGGTGAATTTGATATTTATCTAAAGAGATTTTTGTTATTTACTTTATTTAAGTTTTATCTTAGGAATAAAGATACATTTTCTTATCCTTGGATAGCGAGGTTTGAGATCTATAATTAGAGGCCATTAGGGAGGAGTTTAGGCATCCACAAGCATTCAATTACAGAGAGAGGCCGAGTTTGGTGAAGAGGAAGCAAGAGCGGAGAATTGGCTTTGTTCGGTTGTACTCTTTCGAAGTTTTTAATTCAAAGTAGTTTCTTTTCAATGATGATGATGTACATGATGATGAGGCGCGAGTAGTTCACCCACTTCTAGAGTCGAGTGAGCCCGACGATAGTTATGTAAGTTTGTGCATCAAAGGTATGATTTTTATGCGATTCCGTCTTCTATCCCATATGCATGATCCTTTGCGAGAGTTGAGGAGATCCTTGTTTGCATTATTGAAGCGAAAGCCAATCATATTCACTACTAAAAACGCAGGAAATAGCTACAGCAAATAGCAATGGATTTAGCCACGAATGATTATGGCTAACCGGTTTAGCCACGGAATCAGCCACGGGCGGGCCATCCGTAGCCATATGCCTCGTGACTAATAGCTACGGCTTTTTAGAGATGGATTTAGCAATGAAAATATCTCATCGTGGCTACGCCCGTGGCTAAACATGAACGAACTATGTCGTGGCTGTGGCAACGAAAACAGCAATGGATTTAGCAACGAAAAAATGTCGTGGCTAAGTTCGTAGCTGAATTCATTGCTACAAATAGGTCATGGTTCTAGCTAATTCCGTGGCTAAACCATTGCTATGGTCGTTGCTCATTTCATTGGTAATGTTGTTGCTAGGGTTGTTGGTAACGCCAATATTCCTGTCATTGTTGAGCCTGAAGTCATGGCTGATGCTGATTTTCATTTCATTCATAATTTTGTTGCATATTTTGTATCCCCTCATTTTGAATACATCCAAAGCAATAACAAATCCAAATATACATAAATGGAGTATAAAAATAAAGAACATATTCTAGATACAAAATAAACCATAGTATGCTTCTCCATCCAACAGCCGGCTCATCTCATACGAAGGGGCTTGGTTCAAGCTCCCGAATTTCTCAGTAGCTTCCCTGCATTAAATCAATCCCCTACAATCAGTATTGCTTTGAAAACCAATTATTTTCTTCTTTCTATTTTTTTGTAAGCAAAAGTTTTTCTCTTTTAATTAATAAAGGTTACAATAAAGTACAAAGACCCATGAAGTAAAATTAACACAAAATAATCACTCCCAAGTCCCAACCAATCGCTATCGATTGACTTATAAACCAACAAATAGGCCATCCCCAGCCATCGAAAGAGAACATACATATATGACAGTAACAAGGTGAAAAAATCAGAACAAGGTGAAAAATCAGAACAAGGTGGTGAATCATAGTTGTTTTAAAAATCAGAACAATTATGAAAGTCGAGCAACTGCGGCAAATCAGAACAACTATGAAGGTGGTGAATCAAAGGTGAAAAATTAGAAGAAGGTGGAGAATCATAATGCGTACTTTGAAAGTCGAGAGGGCCGGGAGAAGAGAAATGGTAGAGAGATTTGTACCTTTGGAGGACGCTTGTTCAAGACGAGCAACTGTGACTTAAACGAGGAGAAGGACACAGCCGGTGCATTTCTCAACCATTTTCTTCATCCTCTGAAGGTGGTCACCGGAGCCCTTTCAATAGATCAGAATCGAGAGGGAAGGAGGACGGAGAAGGGTGGGCGTCATCGATGATGGGTGACAGAAGACACGAGAGGACGAGGAAGAGGACGGTCGTGGGAGAGGCGGAGTACAAGGACGGGGAAGCGGGATCCATAGGGTGGAGATTCAGGCTTTAAGAGGGAGAAAGTTGGCCATGGGAGGTCAGAGTTCAAGGGTCGACCGAAAAACGTTTTTCAGATCTGAGTTTTGGAGGAGAGGCGGTGAAGACTGAAGCAATGAAGACGGAGAGGTCGTGAAGACGGAAGAGGGATTAGGGTTAGAAAGTGTAAAAGTTCCCTTTTATACCCACTTTGGGCCACCCATCTAAATTTTAAAAGCCCGGGAAGTTTCCCCTCAAAAGTATATTATACCGCCCAAAAACTTCTACTTAGCCCCAATTCCGCCAAAATGTTGATAGAAAATTTTTCAACTTATATTAACTTTTTCTATATATATTGGATTTTTCTATTTTGAAACATACTAGTAAAATATAAAACTTTAATATTATAAAATACTAATAAAAGTTTAGTTATCCTTTAAAATAACAACAAAGTCAAATACTCTTAAAAGTTTTTCGAAAATTGTAAAAATACTAATAAGAATTTACTACTTAATATAAGGTTTTATTCAACACTTGTTAGTTACTTATATGAGTTTTCCTCAAGACATACTTTTATATTATTCTAACAAGAATTTATTAGTTAATATAAGGTCTTATTAAACATTTATTAGTTACTTATATGAGTTTTCCTCAAAACATACCCTTATAGCATTCTACTAAGAATTTATTACTTAATATAATGTTTTATTAAACATTTATTAGACACTTATATTAGTTTTCCTCAAAACATACCCTTATAGTATTCTTATAAGAATTTATTACTTAATATAAGGTTTTATTCAACACTTACTAGTTACTTATATGAGTTTTCCTCAAAACATACTCTTATAGTATTCTAATAAGAATTTATTAGTCAATATAAGATCTTATTAAACATTTATTAGTTAATTATATGAGTTTTCCTCAAAACATACCCTTAGTATTCTACTAAGAATTTGTTACTTAATATAATGTTTTATTAAACATTGATTAGACACTTATATTAGTTTTCCTCAAAACATACCCTTATAGTATTCTTATAAGAATTTATTACTTAATATAAGGTTTTATTCAACACTTATTAGTTATTTATATGAGTTTTCCTCAAAACATACTCTTATAATATTCTAATAAGAATTTATTAGTTAATATAGGGTCTTATTAAACATTTATTAGTTACTTATATGAGTTTTCCTCAAAACATAACCTTATAGTATTATAATAAGAATTTATTACTTAACATATGGTTTTATTAGCTACTTATATGAGTTTTACTTAAAACATACTGTTAGAGTATTCTAATAAGAATTTATTAGCTAATATAAGGTTTTATTAGATACTTATATGAGTTTTCCTCAAAACATAACCTAATAGTATTATAATAAGAATTTATTACTTAATATAAGGTTTTATTAGTTACTTATATGAGTTCTACTCAAAACATATTCTTAGAGTATTGTAATAAGAATTTATTAGTTAATATAAGGTTTTATTAGTTACTTATATGAGTTTTCCTCAAAACATAACCTTACAGTATTATAATAAGAATTTATTTCTTAATTACTTAATATAAGGTTTTATTAGTTACTTACATGAGTTTTCCTCAAAACATAACCTTATAGTATTATAATAAGAATTTATTACTTAATATAAGGTTTTAATAGCTACTTATATGAGTTTTACTCAAAAGATACTCTTAGAGTATTCTAATAAGAATTTATTAGTTAATATAAGGTTTTATTAGTTACTTATATGAGTTTTCCTCAAAGCATAACCTTATAATATTATAATAAGAATTTATTACTTAATATAAGGTTTTATTAATTACTTATATGAGTTTTACTCAAAATATATTCTTAGAGTATTCTAATAAGAATTTATTAGTTAATATAAGGTTTTATTAGTTACTTATATAAATTTTCCTCAAAAGTTACTCTTATAGTATTCTCATAAGAATTTATTAGTTAATTTAAGGTTTTATTAAACATGTATTCGTTACTTATATGAGTTTTCCTCAAAACATCCCCTTATAGTCTTCTAATAAGAATTTATTACTTACTATAAGGTTTTATTCAACACTTATTAGTTACTTATATGAGTTTTCATCAAAACATACTTTTATAGTATTTTCGTAAGAATTTATTAGTTACTATATGATTCTGTTCAATACTTGTTAGTTACTTATATGAGTTTTCTTGAAAACTTATTCTTATAGTATTCTCATAAGAATTTATTAGTTAATTTAAGGTTTTATTAAACATTTATTCATTATTTATATGAGTTTTCATCAAAACATACCCTTATAGTATTGTAATAAGAATTTATTACTTAATATTAAGTTTTATTCAACACTTATTAGTTACTTGTATGAGTTTTCCTCATAACATACCCTTATAATATTCTAATAAGAATTTATTAGTTAATATAAGATCTTATTAATCTTTTAATAGTTACTTATATGAGTTTCCTCAAAACATACCCTTATAGTATTCTAATAAGAATTTATTACTTAATATAATGTTTTATTAAACATTTATTAGGCGCTTATATGAGTTTTCTCAAAACACACCCTTATAATATTCTAATAAGAATTTATTAGTTAATATAACATCTTATTGAACTTTTATTAGTTACTTATATGAGTTTTCCTCAGAACATACCCTTATAGTATTCTAATAAGAATTTATTACTTACTATCATGTTTTATTAAACATTTATTAGACACTTACATGAGTTTTCCTCAAAACACCCTTATAATATTCTAATAAGAATTTATTAGTTAATATAAGGTTTTATTAAACATTTATTATTAACTTATAACAATTTTCCTCAAAACATACTCTTATAGTATTCTAATAAGAATTTATTACTTAATATAAGGTTTTATTAAACATTTATTAGTCACTTATATGAGTTTTCCTTAAAACATACCCTTATAATATTCTCGTAAGAATTTATTAATTAGTTAATATATATTTTTTTCAACACTTGTTAATTTATATAAAAAAATTTCATAGGGGTTTTTGGGCCCGTCAATGGGCCAATCGGGGAAAACATAGTTATATTTGGGCTGATTTAGCCACGGATTCAATCGTCGCTAAATTACCACTTCATTCAATGGGCTGAGATAAGATAATTGGGCTTTCACTAGCTTCTAATGGACCGAGCCCATAAATTTTGGGAGTGTTTGTACCCGGATTCAGCCACGGATCGAGTGTCATCGGATAGCCCATTCATGATATATATTCGGCCCGCTTATAATTAGTGACCCAAGGCCCACTCACCACATATGTTCATTTCATTTCCGATGATTAATAGCCACGGATTTAGCGACGGATATTGTGTTGTGGCCATATCAGCGTCGAAAACAGCCACGACAATCCTATTCGTAGCTACATTCGTGGCTATTTACTGACACTGACACATATCGAGCCACGAAATAAGCTACGGACATCTGTGTCGTTGCTAATAGCCACGAATGTTTTTGTAACGGCTCGGGATTATGATTCCCAAGTTACCTTTCGAGGGATAAAACCCCTCGTTTGGATCTTGCGCCCCGAGTACAGGTTGAAGGTTTGAAATCAAGGATTTGTAGTTTAAAGCGGGATTTCGCACCCAAATTCGGAAGGTCTGCTGGAGACCCCGGGGTAACCCCTGTACCTATCCTAAGTCTACAAAGCGAAAAATCTTTTATCATACAAAGGACGTAAATTCTGAAACAATACAACCAGTGTCGCGGCAGAGCCGGATCAAAACAGAGTATAATTAGGAAGAAATCCCAAAAGTGTGAATTTGGTGAAGTCAGGGTTCAAACACTCACTCTCCGCCATATGAATGGACCCCGTCATAACAGCACGAAATCAAGTAATGGAACGGGTACCTGAAACTATACCACAAAGACAGGCCAAGTGTTCGCCTGCGGGTCCTTTGACCGCGCTGAGGACATATAATACGCATATACCTAGAAAAAGGATGCCTTCATGCAGTACTGAAATGTTAACCACACTATCATGCTCCTAATGCATATATACAAAATATGAAGTAAGGCCTTAACAAAGAATACCAAGTGGTATATCCCTCTTCTACCACCACCCCCTTTCCAGATAGGGTGGAGACTGGCCAGTTCGATGCTATAGCATATCACATCTCATCATCATATCATATCTCATGCTCATCTCGTATCTCGTGATACATATATAAATAATGGCTCGAGGAGGACAACACCCGATGAAGCTGGGCTGTCTTATGACCCTAACAACAACTCTAGGACTCACAGATAACTGCCGTTCTGCATTCAAACGCATACAGAATAAGAATGCTCAATCGTAAGTGCAATTCCTAAGCATGATACTACATGACATGCTTTTATGCATATGCAACACCTACATACTATATGACACATCAGGCAGGAGATCCTGGTTACTGAGTAAGCCCCGGAGCTACTTACCTGGCTAGAAGATGTAACGGCCCAAATATAAATATTCGGGTTACGTTTCGAAGGGTTGGATACCTTCGTTCGGATCTTGCAATTCGAGTACGGGTTGAGTTTTAAAACAAAGTTTTAATGATAAAAGAAGGGATTTCGCACCCTAAAATTCGCGATAGGGCCGTTAGGTCTTCCGAACTTGTCCTACTTGCCTAAGTCGCTAGAAACATTTTAAGTTCGAAAGCATAAGAAAGGAAATAACATAATACAAGTTGCCACGGCAGGGCCGGGTGAAAACCAAATACGAGGAAATAAGTAGCAAAAGTGTGGAGTTCAAGTTAGTCTTTCTCTCCCTCTCACTGCGCCATGAGATATTCCCCGCCACATCAGCACATGATCAAGTAAGGGTACGGTAGTAGGTGAGATTTGTGGCGTGTGGGTTTGGTTAACCCACACCCAGAATTAAATACCGAATACGCGAATTTCGAATCCCGAAATTAATCCCCGAATGTTAGTTTTCCCGACTCTCGCTTCCTCGATCAATTAGATTTTTAAAACTTAAAAGGATAACATCATCCGAATTTATTTTAAATTTTTTCGAGGCGAAAAGACGGAACCGTTCGTCAAATATTTAAATTCAGGTCGGAATCTGTTAAACGGTCTTTAAATCCGATTTACTTAGATTTTAAATTTCCTTTTTCTGAAAAATTAGGATTCAAAATCCGAGCCTTTACATCATCCACCTCTAAAAACAAGTCTCGTCCCCGAGACTAAAATCATCTTAAAACAGGGGATGAAGTTTGAAATTAGTGAGTCCAAGGATCATGCCACTGATCCCGTAAGTACCTCATAAGTGTCCTCATGAGATCTCACAGTACCATTGTCGTGACCATAATATTCCCAATAGGTCGCAGTAAGAATGTGATATGGGCCCCTACCACATCCTTATTCCGACTTCTCGGTCATATCATAACTCGAAAAGTATTACAGCATCTCCCCTAGGTCTTAGGATGCAGTCTATAAGGGCCCCTATAAAATGCCTGTATCCACTTCGGGGGGCGTTATAATGCAAGCTCGGTTAGAAAAATTCAAGAGGGTTCCTCAGTTTGAAAAGGTTTGGTCTCAAAATCATTGAAGTTCTCGATCGCGTTAAATTTCTCAGAATCCAAGTTAGTCAAGCAATTTCAGAACTCAAGAGGTGGAATCATCCACCTCTAAGGCTAATCCCATATTCCCTTCCTAGGTTCCAAGTAAGAATCAAGGTTCAACAGTTCAATTTCTATCATTTCCATCATCAAGCATCATGTATATATATCGAATAACAATAGCACCTCACGTCTAATAGCATAACATAATCACCTCAAGAATAGCCACATACCATAGCATATCTAGCATCGTATCATATATGGTAGAATTTATCACATCATCTCATGGAAGTTACACACCATATCAATCAGATAAGCACGTTATATCAATCAGATAAGTACATCATACTCATTCTAACTACCAAGCGTCATCGCATTAGAGGCAAACAACTGCTTCCGTACAGTAGCATTCCATCGAGTTCAGGGATAACTATGTTAGTACTAATACCTCACTATTGTCTATGGCAATACATTAGAGTGTCAACATCGTCTATAGAAGAGAATTTGCACATTATTCGCTCCCAAGTATAGCATAATCATAGGTCACATCTCGAGATAATCTGTCTATAACTACCAAACATATCAGGACACGACCACTACTCAACATCTCTCGCATCAAGGCCGGTAAACCTCACCTATGCCTTCCAACTCAAATCTGATACAAATTCTAAATACCATTGCATTCTGCATAGTCTACAACCTCTCTAGCCTCATATCTATCCTCAATTCCAGGCCTACGTCCCAAACCAATTTCTAGGCTCACAAGAATCCATCTGACTATCATTCATCAAGAGACATCTCGAATCACCTTGCTACTCAGATCACTCTTCCCGCACTGCTAAGCACTCTCACTAATCCTCCACCTCTAAGAACCCAACTCCTACTGACCATCTCACACGTGACATTCCCATCCTTATATCCTCGACATTACCAACAAGAGTTCACCTCCTATGCCAATCTCATATCCCAAACAACACTCACATCTTCCCTTGCTAGAATTCGCTCAACCGTCTACTTCCGACAACTCTAACGCAGAAGACCATCTAGTGCTAACTCTCAACCATGAATCACCAAGTTCCTCATTACCCGCGTCTATCCCAAGTAACCCACATCACAACCCACTTATCTAGCTCTCAAGACCCAATCGATCTAAACCATATCAATTCTTTTCCCAAAAGATCGTGATAATTCACCTGCCACCAGCCTAAATTCTCCATTCCGGACCTCAAGAAACCTTAACCAATCGCGACTCCGCAAGCTGTCCTACTCTAGTTCCTCATCTTCTCAAACTTCAAAATTTCCCCCAAGCTATCACTTCTTAACCATGACATCTTAAGCCTCTATCCATTAATCATTATTCCCAAGGAAACTCGATGTCATCCTAATTCTGAATTAACCATAGCATTGCAAATTTACCAAGTCTTCCGTAATCCTCCGACCTATAGAATTTCCGACACCCTCTACCTAGATTAGTTTCCTCATGTTCGCATGTTCCCAAATTTCCCTAGATCACACTTCCTCGAACCTCGAAATCTCTACCGCTCAAGCCCTTATGTACCGATTCTCATTTTCACAAAATTCTTATGACATCCTCATCCGAATTTACCAATTACCGCAATCTCGCCAAACCTTCGAAAATTTCTTCATCCTTTAGTGTGTCCAATACCTTTCGCTTTACCTAGCTCCCCAATCCATGCTCAGAACCTCCCTATCTCATCCTCAAGCCAAAAGTCTTACTAGCAACCTCAACAACATTCCTTCCTAGCTACCAGCCTTTCCTTGAAGATTCATCTTACCTCATCAATACCTCAATAGCCAAAGCAATTTCCATACATCAACCTTGATTCCTTCCCTATACTAGAATCCTCCGACGACGCATCTAGAATCCTTCACTCAAAACTTCTCCAAGCAATTCCCAATCTTCTCTAACTGCCCAAATACTTATCTCGTAAACAGTCCCGATATCGCACAACCTAATCCTTAAGATCTATGATTTCCAAGCAACCCTATACTACTCATCCTTAGCAATTCCTCAACCTCATCCCTTACCAAAATCGCTCCCACTCACAGCACACACCACCTAGTCCCAAATTCTACGATTCCTCAGATGTTCCTTAATCGATCATCCTCGACACCGCCCATGATCCGCTCATAGACTATCTAGACACCTTCCTTAGCACACCAATCCGTCTCACAACACCTCCCTTCAAGAATCCCCCGATCCACTCCTAGCTCGCCCATCCACCTCTAGAACTATCCTAACTGCCTCTACCCATACCCAATCTCAAGATCACCTTAATGAAACTAGTTTAGACCTTAGCCAACCACTCTCTTATACTACCCGCACACACTACCTGCCTAGACTACCACTTCTCACTAGGACATCTCCCTCAAAATCTCGCCATCCTAACCCAAATCCCCGCTCTAAGACCCATGTGAAAGCTCATCCGATAACCCTGCTAACCACTATCTCCTACGAGTCTTAAAACTCGCTCGGGTCTACTTAAGCAAAAACATTCTTCCCGTACCCCACCTTACACGACCAACGACTAGATCTGAAGACCTCAATCTACCTGTCACTTTCCGACCCAACTTATCGAAGAATCTCACGACTCATACTCAGACAGAAGCACCATCAACATATAGGACCTATATATCTTTCTTACTAGCGAGTCAAAATACTAAGCACCAAGGCACATCATCATAGGCATAAATCAGTCATGCAATCATTCACTACCAGTTCAACACATTCATCATCACATACTCAATTAGGTCAGTTCTAGGCCAATCGCACAACATCAATTCCGATTAGTATAGAAGCACCGCAATTTGAATTAAGGATGCTCTTCCTCGAGTCAGTTGGAAGGATCTTGTTCACGACTGCCATCTTCTAGCATATTCATTCCTTTTTCCATCGGTGATGTCGTTCCTGGAGTCTATGGGACATGGACTCGTCATGCTTCCGTTGCACCACTCCGGTGCCATCTAGCCATTCGTTCTTTCTTCCATGTCGACGCTCATGAAGGAATCGCAAAGGTTAAAAGTTACGGAGATAGGGGAGATACAAGGGAGGACAACATGACTTCCATAAGCATTCAGACATGGACCACGACTAGAGACGACAAGACCAGAGACAAGATCCCAACCCGAGAGTTACAACGATGCCCTTAGGGTATTCAATGAGGTTATAACTGTGGCACACAAACATATAATAATCACGAATATCATCACATCATTCCACACTAAAATGCATCTATCTCGAGAAGTAGCGATCTATGCATTCATAACATGTTCATATCATCCACTTTACACGTTCACAGAAGAAGCTAGCAACCTATCATTTCATTCACTAATCATGATTGATATACTAAGAACATATATGCATGAACGAACATGGGACATGTGTGGCATAAGTTGCACTAGTTTTAGCAACATCCAAGGACATTATATACATGACTTCACTTAGTTAGATACACATAAGCAGGTCGTAATATCATGGGGCCAAGGCAAACACGCTAGGAGGTACCTATCGCATCACATACATCCATATTCACATCGTAAGACAAGGACGGCACATAGTCGTACGAGGGCCTATAAATGGGAGACATATGTCCTACATGATACTATAATTGCTCATTAAACATGTACACAGTCAACATGGTCTAATTAGATTAATTCAGCATGCTAGGACAGTCATCTCATATATTAAACATACAACGAGGGTTGACCACACTATCATGGGCCTAATTCATGGGAAGACAATAATCATGGAAGTTCCATACATATGACACATACATCTCATAAGAGCAACCGTGCAAGATATCGGGCAAGTCATGCTGAAATACACCACTATAATATGTCATGCAACCACAAGAATGGCTACGACTATAACCGACAGAATTCTCCAAGGCCATTCATCGACTCATCACCCCATTTCCCCGTGGATGCTACTATGGCTCGTTCGGTAGGACACAAGGACATTCACACTGCTTCTGAGAGGGAAGGGTAGAACTCGTGTTTAGACTCTTGTGGCAAGAAGACACGGTTGATCATTATAAGAATTGAGAGGGATGACTCCATAAGACAACTCACTTCTAACTCGGATCTTTTCAATAATCACCTTCCCTAACATACTTAGGTAACCCTAAAATCCGACACGATTTTCGAAGGTAGTTAGTTGATCAACCCAAATTTCCCGTGGACATCAATCTCAAGTACGAGACTCGATAGAAGCATCGATGCTAGAATAGAACAGGGTTCGAAACAGGGAGGGCAGACGCTTTTCGACCTTGCTACAAGCCTGGATGTTTTGGTGGGACGGATGACGAAATCGGAATCATCAAGGGGGTTGAGTTATGGAAGAACTATTCCGACAAGACAGGTATTCCAATTACAGAAGGTCAAGGTTTCCTCCCGCTATCCCGTTTACACATTCAATAACATGATTTTGGTTAAGGCATACCGATTAGTTCGCTATCCTATGCACAATAGCACTCAACAAGATTAATATGATCCTCTTCGAGGAGGATCGCCCTCGGGCTCAATTGGATATAATGCATACAATCACAGAGACGATCTATGCCGTCCTTCGAGGGACGGCTGACCGGAGGGGCAAGAACCTCACGGCCTCCTAACTCGACACTCCAACTTCCATGGTGTTCCTTGGAGTCTTCTAGGCCCATCTGTAAATAAAAGCTAGTATTTTGCCTACCGTTCCCCGAGTTCTACATCCATAAGGGAGGTCTATCGCTTTGGTCTCTACCCACGAGATTGTTTCCCCTTTATTCATTTAGGTTTTAAGTCCAATTAAAATCATTTTGCCCTTTAAACATTTTCCAAAACCATTTGATATCATTGGGCGATTTTCAAAACAATCTTCAACCTATTGTACTCGGATTGCAAAACCTCAGCTCTGATACCACCTTTGTAACGGCCCAAATATAAATATTCGGGTTACGTTTCGAAGGGTTGGATACCTTCGTTCGGATCTTGCAATTCGAGTACGGGTTGAGTTTTAAAACAAAGTTTTAATGATAAAAGAAGGGATTTCGCACCCTAAAATTCGCGATAGGGCCGTTAGGTCTTCCGAACTTGTCCTACTTGCCTAAGTCGCTAGAAACATTTTAAGTTCGAAAGCATAAGAAAGGAAATAACATAATACAAGTTGCCACGGCAGGGCCGGGTGAAAACCAAATACGAGGAAATAAGTAGCAAAAGTGTGGAGTTCAAGTTAGTCTTTCTCTCCCTCTCACTGCGCCATGAGATATTCCCCGCCACATCAGCACATGATCAAGTAAGGGTACGGTAGTAGGTGAGATTTGTGGCGTGTGGGTTTGGTTAACCCACACCCAGAATTAAATACCGAATACGCGAATTTCGAATCCCGAAATTAATCCCCGAATGTTAGTTTTCCCGACTCTCGCTTCCTCGATCAATTAGATTTTTAAAACTTAAAAGGATAACATCATCCGAATTTATTTTAAATTTTTTCGAGGCGAAAAGACGGAACCGTTCGTCAAATATTTAAATTCAGGTCGGAATCTGTTAAACGGTCTTTAAATCCGATTTACTTAGATTTTAAATTTCCTTTTTCTGAAAAATTAGGATTCAAAATCCGAGCCTTTACAGAAGATCAGCAAAAGAAGAATCCAGCACACAGTAGTCACGATCACATAATATCACCTAATTACATAACGAGAATACACTGAGTATAATTCTATAGCTTCTCTGAACACATATATCACACACTCATACACACAGATAAATAAACAAGTTCGCATCCATCATACTTTCAGTTCATCCTGATCAATCATCTCCCATCTCATACCGTTCAACATATATAATCCGTCATCTTATCAGCTTAAGATAACCTCTATATCATTCGTAGCCAAATTCGCATATTACCTTTCCATACTCCTACACTCCATAAGGACATATATCATTATCATCACAAGTATCGATCATTTAATCTCTTCTAAAAATCACCACAATATCATGCTATTAGTCATACATACCATACCGTTAGTCAAACAATTTTATTATCATGCTAGTCAGTCATCGAATAAGTCTTATTCCCAAGTTAGTTCCAAAACCGTTTCAATTCCGGATTAAACAGTTAAGAATTCCGACCCTTGAAAATACTCGCTAAATTCCCTTTATCAATTTATTTATTAAATCACTTTTCGACCTTGAAATTCTTTTCCAAATTCTTTTTAAACCTCCAAGTCCAAATAATGTTATATTTTAAACCTTCAATAATATTATATTTTGTTTCAAATACCCTAAATAATATTTTATATTTTAATCTTCAAATAATATTAATTAAATAAATAAATAATTTTAAATTATAAAACCGGCCCAAGAAGTCGCGCCAAAACCGGCCCAAGGGAAACAGTGTCGCGGCCGCGGCTTGGCCGCGCCCGCGGCTTGCTTGGCCGCGCCCGCGGCTTGCTTGGCCGCGCCCGCGGCTTGCTTGGCCGCGCCCGCGGCTTGCTTGGCCGCGCCCGCGGCTTGCTTGGCCGCGCCCGCGGCTTGCTTGGCCGCGCCCGCGGCTTGCTTGGCCGCGCCCGCGGCTTGCTTGGCCGCGCCCGCGGCTTGCTTGGCCGCGCCCGCGGCTTGCTTGGCCGCGCCCGCGGCTTGGCCACGCCCGTGGCCTTCGTCTTCAACCTCCGTTCGTCGAGCTGGTTCGCCCTTGTCGTTGGAGCTTAGGTTTTTCCCCATTTCTACCCCCTCTCATCCCGCACTCAGCCCTCACTCACTCCCGACTAATCTAAACATCAAATAGGCTCAAAAACGAATCGAAACGAGGAAGAAAGTGGAAGCTCACCGGTGGATTTTTCGCGACTTCGGAGCTCTCGATCGGAGTTCTGGGCGCCTTCGGTGGCTTGCGATGGCTTGTCGGTCCTGTACCGCATATTGGTGAGCGCGATGGTGAAGCTCGGGAGCAATTCCGATCGAAAACGGACGAGAACGGCTTACCGGAAGTTAGCTTGTCAAAACAGGGGAGGAGATGGTTCGGTGGCTCGGTGGTTGCGCTAGGGGGCTCCGGGGCTGCGTCTGGTGCTAGCTGCGGCTCGGCTCCTGGTGGTGGCGGCAAGGTGGAGTGGTGGTGGCAAGGTGGTGGAGGAGGGAGAACGATGGTGATGATGGACGATGGTGAAGGCGATGAGTGAGGATGGAGGTGACGGTGGTGGTGTGGGATGGTGATGACGATGATATAGGGAAGGAGGGAGTAGGGGCTAGGGGGATGGGCTCGGGTTACAGGGGGGAGTGGGTGAGAGAGCAGGTGAGAGTTGTTGAGGGTGGTGTGTGGGTTTGGGTAAAAAAAATACCCGGAATTAAATCCCGAATACGCGAATTTTGAATCCCGAAATTAATCCCCGAATGTTAGTTTCCCCGACTCTCGCTTACTCGATCAATTAGATTTTTTTTTTAAATCGACAAGGATACCGCCATCCGATAATTATTTTAAATTTTTCGAGGCGAAAAGACGGAATCATTCGTTAAACATTTAAATTCGGGTCGGACTCTGTTAAACGGGTTTTAAATCCGATTTAATTAAATTTTAAATTTCATTTTTCCGATAAATTAGGATTTAAATCCGAGCCTTTACATCATCCACCTCTAAAAACAAGTCTCGTCCCCGAGACTAAAACATTTTTAAAACTGGGGATGAAGTTTGAAATTGGTGAGTCCAAGGATCATGCAATTGATTCCGTAAACATCTCATAAGTGCCCCCATGAGATCCTCACAATACCGTTGCCGTGATCATAATATCCCCAAAAGACCGTAGCAAGAATGTAATATGGGCCCCTACCACATCCTTACTTCGACTCCTCGGTCATATCATAACTCAAAACATCACAACGTCCTCTTTAAAACACCGTTCAAAAATTCCCTAACCCGACGTTAGTCAAGTAATTTTTCAAATTTCAGGAGGTGGAATCATCCACCTCTAAGGGCTAATCCCATATTCTCTTCCTAGGTTTCAAGTCAGAATCATATACTATCAATTTAGTTCTATCATTTCCAACATTCCGATTCCAGGACTTCATAATATCACAATCATATAGCACATTCAATAGCATGCCACAGTTTCATAGATAATAATCACGCACCATAGCACAGCTAGCACATCATCACTCATAGAAGGATTCATCACATCACATCAAAGAAGTTGCACGTCATAACACTCGGATAAATCACATCATACTAGCGCTAACTACCAGAAGGTATCACATCAGAGTCATATAGGCACCGTCGCGCACCAACATTCCATCAAGCTCAAGGAATACTATGCTAGTACTAATACCTCACTATTGTCTATGGCAATACATTAGAGTGTCAACATCGTCTATAGAATGGGAATTTGCACATTATTCGCTGTTGTTGCATGAGGATTGATATGTCAAGTAATTACAAATATAAAGATGTAAATAAATGTAAACCAACTCCTGGCCTAAGCAAATAATTACAAGACTTCCTCCCGTTGTAGTGGAAGGGTAGTCAGGATCGATCCACGAGGAGGCGTGTCAGCGGGATCCTAGTAGCGTTGGAAATTTCACGTCTGCGTCGACCAGTAGCCTCGATCTCGACCTTGGGCCTCGATGTCGACCTCGGCTGTCGATGTTCTCTGCAACAGAAGACCTGCAAAGACAAAAACAAGTGGCCGATATCGACTGGTGGGGGTCGATATCGATGTTAGTCCACGAAATCGACTGGCTCAGAAGACTGCCAGTCGATACAGAAGGGTCGATATCGATGTCTGGTGTCGATATCGATGTCAGCAAAACTCCACAGCGATGTTCGTCGTCGACTCAGAAAACTGTAGACGAACTCAACGTTCTTGTAGACGAAAGAAGCGTTCTGGATCGTCTAAAGCTGCGAACTCAGGCGTGTGATCAGCTAGTTGCATACACCTTCAAGAAAACACTAGGAAGAGAAGTAAGATAGACTAAACAGGGCGCGATTGATAGCCTCCCCGACAACAGTGCCAAATTTTGATAGGGGAAGAATTGACATAAACAAATATAAATATAAATGCAAACCAATCCTCTATCCATGCAAATAAAATTCAAAACTTCCTCCCATTGTAGTGGAAGGGAATCAGGATCGATCCACGAGGAGGCGGGTCAGCGTTGCCTGGATAGTCTCTGTGAACTCTGCGCAAGTTGGCCAGTAGCCTCAATATCAAGTTGAGAGGTCGATATCGACAGGGGCGGTCGATTCCTAGTGGTGACGTCGATCTGGGAAGAACCTGCGAAGAAGAGAAAACAATAAAAGAACTCGATTTTGACCACTTCAGTCGATATCGAGTTCTTCTGTTGTTTTCTCTTCTTTGCATGTTCTTCCCAGATGGACGTAACCACTAAGAATCAACTGCCCCTATTAATATCGACCTCTTAACTCGATATCGAGGCTACTGGTCGACTTGCGTAGAGTTCACATAGACTATCCAAGCACCGCTGACCCGCCTCCTCGTGGATCGATCCTGATTCCCTTCCACTACAACGGGAGGAAGTCTTGAATTTTATTTGCACGGATAGAGGATTGGTTTGCACTTATATTTATATTTGTTTAAGTCAATTCTTCCTCCTATCAGTAATATGTGCCAAAGGGCATTAGGAGCCCATTCCCTTGAAACTATTTCTCCTAATCTCCACTATAAAACTAGTTTTTATCTCAGTGGATATATTAGGGAGGATGATAGGAGACTCCGGCACCACCAGCGTTGGATGCAAGTATTCCTTAGCATTTTGGGGGATCTGGCTTAGTAGCTCATGGGCTTCCCTTCGGGCTTGGACCTCACGGTCATCCTAGCCTCCATTCTTTGTTGAGCTTGAGTGCGATGGGTGCGCTCGTTGTTTTACTCCTCAACTTGCTTCATAAGCCTCTCGAGCTCTTCCTGCATGGTTTCTTTGTTCGCCATAATCCTTTTTTCTCTTTCTTGTAGATGAAGGAAATGTTCTGGTTCATCTAAAGCAGAAAATTCAGTTGCACAATCAGCGCGTCACATACACCTTCAAAACAAAATAAGAAAAAATAGATTAGAAAGTCTAGACAGGGCGCAATTGATGCCTTCTCGACAACGACGCCAAAATTGGTTAGTAGGGAAACTAAATATGTAAATAAAATCTTAAAACAAACCAACTCATTTTCCTATAAAATAAATTACAAGACTCCCACCCGATGTAGTAGTAGGAAATTAGGATCTATCCTCGAGTAGGTGAGTCAGCGGTTCCTAAATAGTCTTCAAAAAGTTCTTATACGTCGACCAGAAGCCTCGATAGCGACTAGTTTGGTTGATATCGACAGGGGCTGTCGATTCCTAGTGCTCTTCTTCTCTTGCACAACCTCAAAAACCTGAACAGAGAGGTCGACATCGATTGGTAGGGTCAATGTCGAGTGCCTAAAACTTGTCGGTCGACTCAGAAGACTGTCGACATGATATCTTAGCAGCATGGGTGGTCGATCTCGATTAGATTGGTCGATCTCGAGTGCAGTAACTGCTTCGTAACAGTAAACAGTGAATAGAAAATAAAAGCAATGTTTTTTTTGGGTTTTTAACTATATAAACTAAGGCTTCCAAGGTAGGGATTCACCACAACAATAACAATGCATGCATACACACTTAAATCACATAAAGTTTATGTTTTTATCATTATATGATAACTTTCGTAATCGCCAAATAGGAATATAGAGGCTCTTGCATAAATACCTATTTGCTTCTATCTTTTTCATAATTAGGGTTTAGTAAATTTTCACAAACAATTCCTAATTACTATCTAAATTCAAAAATAATCCACTTTCGCTTCATATAATACAAATAAGGAATTATCCTAAACTCTCATAAAAGATTAAGGACGGGATAGAAGATGAAAAAATATAAGCAAATTAGGGATTTGAGCATACAAACATGGCTATTGACAGGCTCACCCCGACCGTAGATGTAGGACGACAACTCACTCATGATTGGGCAAAACATCATAAAAATAAAATAAACAACTTGGATAAAACTTAAACCTTCAAAAAGTATACAACCAAACACATTTCTCTCTCTCTAACTCTATTGGGTTGCTTGATTGCACAAGAATTGAATGAATAAAACTCAGCCCCAAGGGCTTTATTTATTGGCTCCAAATCCTTGCTAGTCAAGGAAAGAAATTCTAATTCTAATCAAATTGATAAATTAAATTCTATCCAAATTGATAATATGAATCCTACTAGAAATATAAAAGTATCTAAAGTAATATTCCCTAGGGTAAATAGGAATATACCCATAAGGATAAAAGTATCTATAGAAGATGATAGATTAATGACGTGGCTAAGCAATCTTCCAATGATCCGGCCCATTATGCGTCTGTTGCTCTAGTTGATGTCGAGTGGACCAGTCGACATCGAGTGCTCGATTTTGATTGACATGGGTTGGTCTCAGTCGACATCGTCTCTTCATGACTTAGTCTCTGATTTCTTCATTTCTTCAATCGACATCAGGTAAATTCAGTTGATGTCGAGGGCTATGGTCGAGGTCGAGTGCTCTGCTCAAAATCGAGTGCCTTTCCAGTGTCTTGTCTTTGCTCTAAAATGTTCCAATTCATGCGAAATTAAACCAAAACTTGTGTTGACCTCTATATCTTGCAAACTAACATAAACTGCACAAATTCACTACTTTCCCAACCCAAAAGTATAAAATATGAATTAGAAATGCAATAAATTTAAGAGAAAAATATGGTGAAATAGGCGCACATCAGGAGCGAACATGTCTGACAAAAAGTGACCCATCTTCAACCTGTTCACGAATAAAGTAAGAATCGATTTTGATATGCTTGGAGTGTTGATGAAAAACCGGATTCCCCGACATATAGGTGACATTGAGATTATCGCATAGCAAAATAGGAGGTTAAATAATGGGAGCTCGAAGCTTCAAGAGCAAAGATGTAGGGATAATTAAATCGAAATATATAAATAAATATAAACCAATGCAACCCTTATCATGTTCAAAGATATTCAAGACTCCCCGCTGTAATAGTAGGGAATCGGGATCGATCCACGAGGAAGCGTGTCAGCGGGATCATAGATAGCCTTGGAAAGCTCACGTCTTGATCGACCAGAAGCCTCGATCTTGAGTAGTGGACTCGACGTCGACCTAGACTGTCAATTTCTACTGCAATAGAAAACCTGCAGAGACAAAAGCAAGCAGTCGATATCGACTAGGGGTGGTCGATATCGATGTCAGCAACGAGGTCGACTTGGCTCAGAAAACTGCCAGTCGACACAGGGGACTCAATCTCGAGTAGTTCACTCGATATCGATCTCAGATGCAGGAAGGATGGACGTCGACACAGCAAACCATTGTCGTAGAGCAAAGTGGTTGATATCGACCCGTTGGGTTGATTTCGAGTGGTTCCTACAGTGTTAGTTGTCGGCAAAGAAGGTCGAAGACAAATAGAATGGTAGAAGGAGTATGAACAGAAAAGGCATGTTTTTTATATGAAAAATATATAAAGAAAGCAACTTCTAAGGCTAGGGTTTACCACAACGTTAACCAATGCATGCGATAAGGTAAATAAGATGGACAATTGCGCTATCTCACCCGAGGGACAAGCTTTCACCGTACACCAACGATTAGGAATACTCTTGCAAATAAACCTATTGTCTCTACCAATTTTATGTTTATAACTCAAGTTGTTAACATGAATCCCTTTTCATGCGATAAGGACTAAACATAGAATCGTAGGAGATGGTATAGACACAACGATATCAACATCAACTACTTACCTCAAACACGCATGGCTAACGTCGGGCTCACCCCTACCCTACAAGCTTTGGCGGACTACTCCCACTTCATCGCAACAAACACCAATGATGGAAAAGAAGAAACTTGCATTAATTGAAACTCTGAAACTTTAAAATCCAACTCCGGCTTTCGCAAACGCCAAACCCTAAAGCTTCTCTACTTCTCTAGCTATTGTTCTTGTGTGATTGAATGAATAAAAGACCAGCCCCTAGGGCTTTATTTATAGCCTACTAATCCTTGCTAGCAAAGGAGAGTAATTCTAATCCTACTAAAACTTCCATCTAAAATTCTATCCCATCATAGATAGGATGAAACATTATTAAAGTAAATATAAAACATCCTAGGGTAAAAAGGCAAGTTCCCTAGGACATAATCTATCTAAAAATAAGATAAAATTGTGGCTTAGTTGATTGATTTCCAAGTCCGCATCCTCGAAGTGCGTGCAAATTGTGTCGATTTCCACTCGATATCGACCACGTGAGTCGATATCGAGGTCTCTGTTTGAGCTCGACAAACTTCACTTCACTCGAGCTCTAGAGTGCACTCGATGTCGATACCTCCACTCAATCTGAGTTCATGTCGAGTTGTCTTCAGTGGTTCTTTGTGGTCTGTCTCGACGCTCCGGGTCCACATCGAGCTGGCATGTCGATCTTGATATATATGGTCGATATCGACCTCTCTTCAGCTTTGCTTGGCTTTCTCGTTTTGACTCCGATTCTGCTCCAATTCCTACATACTTAGACTAAAACTTGTGCATACTCTTTTTCTTGCACTTTAGCTCATTCTACAAAATTTTGCATTATTGTCAACCTTTACTTTAGGAATCAAATGGAATACGAAGTCAAAACATGCGAATAAAAAGACTCTAAATATGTAAATAAAGAAACTATTGAAGCCAGATTAATTCTGTCGTAATGAAGGAAATGGCGCGATACTCAGCCTCAGAACTAGACTTTGCAACCACATTTTTCTTCTCAGAGGCCAAGCTGACGAGGTTGCCACCGTAAAAGACCACAAAGTCGTGTTGTGAATGACAATCATCACCATCGGATGCCCAACTAGCATTAGAAAATGCCACAAGGCGATGATCCATAGAAGAGTGAGAACCCTTCCGATAACGGAGAATCCGTTTAACAACCGACATATAGGTGACATTGAGATTATCGCATAGCAAAATAGGAGGTTAAATAATGGGAGCTCGAAGCTTCAAGAGCAATGATGTAGGGATAATTAAATTGAAATATATAAATAAATATAAACCAATGCAACCCTTATCCTGTTCAAAGATATTCAAGACTCCCCGCTATAATAGTAGGGAATCGGGATCTATCCACGAGGAAGCGTGTCAGCGGGATCCTAGATAGCCTTGGAAAGCTCACGTCTTGATCGACCAGAAGCCTCGATCTTGAGTAGTGGACTCGACGTCGACCTAGACTGTCAATTTCTACTGCAATAGAAAACCTGCAGAGACAAAAGCAAGCAGTCGATATCGACTAGGGGTGGTCGATATCGATGTCAGCAACGAGGTCGACTTGCCTCAGAAAACTGCCAGTCGACACAGGGGACTCAAACTCGAGTAGTTCACTCGATATCGATCTCAGATGCAGGAAGGATGGACGTCGACACAGCAAACCATTGTCGTAGAGCAAAGTGGTTGATATCGACCCGTTGGGTTGATTTCGAGTGGTTCCTACAGTGTTAGTTGTCGGCAAAGAAGGTCGAAGACAAATAGAATGGTAGAAGGAGTATGAACAGAAAAAGGCATGTTTTTTATATGAAAAATATATAAAGAAAGCAACTTCTAAGGCTAGGGTTTACCATAACGTGAACCAATGCATGCGATAAGGTAAATAAGATGGACAATTGCGCTATCTCACCCGAGGGACAAGCTTTCACCGTACACCAACGATTAGGAATACTCTTGCAAATAAACCTATTGTCTCTACCAATTTTATGTTTATAACTCAAGTTGTTAACATGAATCCCTTTTCATGCGATAAGGACTAAACATAGAATCGTAGGAGATGGTATAGACACAACGATATCAACATCAACTACTTACCTCAAACACACATGGCTAACGTCGGGCTCACCCCTTCCCTACAAGCTTTGGGGGACTACTCATACTTCATCGCAACAAACACCAATGATGGAAAAGAAGAAACTTGCATTAAATGAAACTCCGAAACTTTAAAATCCAACTCCGGCTTTCGCAAACGCCAAACCCTAAAGCTTCTCTACTTCTCTAGCTATTGTTCTTGTGTGATTGAATGAATAAAAGACCAGCCCCTAGGGCTTTATTTATAGCCTACTAATCCTTGCTAGCCAGGGAGAGTAGTTCTAATCCTACTAAAACTTCCATCTAAAATTCTATCCCATCATAGATAGGATGAAACATTATTAAAGTAAATATAAAATATCCTAGGGTAAAAAGGCAAGTTCCCTAGGACATAATCTATCTAAAAATAAGATAAAATCGTGGCTTAGTTGATTGATTTCCAAATCCGCATCCTCGAAGTGCGTGCAAACCGTGTCGATTTCCTCTCGATATCGACCAGGTGAGTCGATATCGAGGTCTCTGTTTGAGCTCGACAAACTTCACTTCACTCGAGCTCTGGAGTGCACTCTATGTCGATACCTCCACTCAATCTAAGTTCATGTCGAGTTGTCTTCAGTGGTTCTTTGTGGTCTGTCTCGACGCTCCGGGTCCACATCGAGCTGGCATGTCGATCTTGATATATATGGTCGATATCGACCTCTCTTCAGCTTTGCTTGGCTTTCTCGTTTTGACTCCGATTCTGCTCCAATTCCTACATACTTAGACTAAAACTTGTGCATACTCTTTTTCTTGCACTTTAGCTCATTCTACAAAATTTTGCATTATTGTCAACCTTTACTTTAGGAATCAAATGGAATATGAAGTCAAAACATGCGAATTAAAAGACTCTAAATATGTAAATAAAGAAACTATTAAAGCCAGATTAATTCTGTCGTAGTGAAGGAAATGGCGCGATACTCGGCCTCAGAACTAGACTTTGCAACCACATTTTTCTTCTTAGAGGCCAAGCTGACGAGGTTGCCACCGTAAAAGACCACAAAGTCGTGTTGTGAATGACAATCATCACCATCGGATGCCCAACTAGCATTAGAAAATGCCACAAGGCGATGATCCATAGAAGAGTGAGAACCCTTCAGATAACGGAGAATCCGTTTAACAACCGACCAATGTGTCTCAGTGGGTAACTGAATGAACTAACAAACTCTATTGACGGTATAAGTAATCCCCGACCGAGTGATAGTGACGTACTGTAATGCTCCAACAATACTCTTGTAAAGTTGTGGATCATGAAAAGGATCACCATCTCGGATTAGGTGAGATGCCGACATAGTAGGGGATGAAATGGGGCGTGTATTCTGTATTTTGCTGCACAAAAAAAGATCCCTAATAAACTTCTACTAAGATAGTAGGATAGTGTTATGAGTGCGTGTCATCTCTATGCCAAGAAAATAGTGGAGATCACAAAGATCACGAAGAGAAAAGGTACGTGTTGAACAAAAATGCGCGAATAATTGTAAAACATATTTTATTTAATTTTTTAGAATTTAAGTTCGATCCCTTTTGGTTATCCTCTTGATTCGACGTTGTATCGACACCAAGACTTGAGTGGTTTTGGTGATTTTGGGCTGCACTCGAATTTTAACGGGTTGCCTACGTGTCTCTTGGAAGAGAATCAAGCCTTACGTAGTTCAGAGTGTTTGAATTTATTTAATTTTTGGGTTTGTGATTCAACCCGACAATCTTGAGCTTTATGTCAGGTGTCCTACGTACCCGTCTGGAACGGGATCAAATCACCAGTAGTTCTTTTAAGAACAAATTTAATTTGATTTAGGATGGGCGACTGAATCCAATATATATATAGTGACTTTTAATATTGGACTTCCTACGTAACTCATAAAAGAGCATCAAGTCTTTTCATAGTTCTTTTTTAGAACTAATTTGATTGAGTTTGATGATTGAACCCGACGAGCTTTGACATTGTGTCGGGTGGCCTACGACTGATTTGATTATGACAAGTCGGAATCAAATCGGTCGTAATTCCTTTTAGGAACGATTTGAATTTGGAGAAACTTGATTTGTGATTTCAACTCCGTTTTAACTTAGGAGTCAATTTTAAGATCAACCCATCTGAATAAACTGACAACGAAATTTTACGAGCTTAACTTTATAATTTAGTTAAACCTATTTGGAATTTATGCCAGTTTTAATTTTTATCTTCTAGTGGGCTAAATTTATAATTATATACATTTTGGTTTCATGATTTCTGATGTCTAAGAGCATCGACATTGGTGAACTTTAAAGGGGTTCATAGTGACATGTGGAAAATAATTGTTTAAAAAAAAAGGAAAAAGCTATGGACCTCTATCCCCGGATTCGTCTGCAAGCATCTTTGAAAAGTGGATTCATGAAGTAGCACAAATGCTGAGACACACGTGAGCGCTTGTGCATCTGCCAACTTTAACCGAAAATGGTGTCGTTTACAAGGAGAATTGGATTAAGCTCATCGTTTTATAATTTCGGAAGTGGGAACAAATAATTTTCTGCAAATTGAAGACCCCCCCCACTATGGCAGCTTGGCATTTATTTTTTTAAACGCATTTTTTCAACCATTTACAAATTTTAAAATTAAGCAAAACTATATTTTAAACATAATTTAATTTTAACTAATGGTAGAGTTCGCTTTAACGGAGTATATAAAAAATAAATAATTATTTTTACATTAGTTAAAGATATTTTATTTTTCATTTTTAACGTTTTATATCATTGTAATAATAATAATAATTAATATAAGATTATCAAACGCTCTGATTGTATTAATTGTATTGCTCAAGTGTGTATAATTAATGAGCGGGTACATCGCCTTTTATAGGTAAGAGTGGCCTAATATGATCAAAACTAATTGAAGGCCGTAAGGGCCGTAATACAACGAAGCCGCAAAATGTACAGTAAAAATAATTAATGGAAAGGTGAATCATTCACCAAATATCACAACACTCCCCCTTGAATATTCACCTTTAGAGCCGGGAGTAAATAATGTTGTCGCCTCAATAAAACCTGGCTAAGGAAAACCCAGAGGGGAAAAAGCCAAAGCTTTAGGAAAAAGTGTACGGCTTGCTTTGTACGCTTCTGGGATACTGTACTGCCTCATTAAAAACCTTGTCAGGAAAACCATGTGGGATAAAAATCTAAGCCAAGGGAAAAAGAGTGCAGTGCGTACTATTTTCTCCCCCTCAATTTAATGTGCCTCTCGGAGTCGACACATCCCGATTTTATAAACAAGTTCTTTAAACCTGTTTGGGGGTAGTGACTTTGTAAATAGATCAGCAGGATTATCACTTGATCGGATTTGTTGTATATTTACTGTGCCTTCTTTCTCTAGATCATGAGTTGAGAAGAGCTTCGGTGAAATGTGCTTAGTTCGATCACCTTTGATGTATCCTTCCTTTACTTGAGTGATGCATGCAGAATTGTCTTCATAAATAATGGTTGGGCTTCTAGCGATTGATCTCAATCTGCATTCTTCTTGTATATAACTAACTATGGATCTCAGTCAAACACACTCTCTGCATGCTTCATATAAAGCGATTAATTCAGCGTGGTTTGAGGATGTAGCGGTAAGAGTCTGCTTTGTTGACTTCCATGAGATTGTCGTATCTCCATAGGTGAATACATAACCATTTTGAGATCTCGCTTTGTGAGTATCTGAAAGATATCCTGCATCTGCATACCCAACAAGAGTGGCATTTGCATGATTACGATAATACAAACCAAGATCATGTGTACCTCGCAGATATTGGAATACATGCTTGATTCCGTTCCAATGTCTTCTTGTTGGAGCTGAGCTATATCTTGATAATAAGCTTATGGAGAAAGCTATATCTGGTCTAGTATTATTTGCCAAGTACATCAATGCACCAATTGCACTTAAGTAAGGAATTTCTGGGCCAAGAATTTCTTCATCTTCTTCTCTAGGTCGAAAGTGATCATCCTGTTTACCAAGAGAACAAACTACCATAGGTGATGTTAATGGGTGTGCCTTGTCCTTGTAAAATCTCTTTAAGATTTTCTCGGTATAAGTACTTTGATGAACAAATATTCCATCCTTTAAATGTTCAATTTGTAAACCAATACAAAACTTGGTTCTACCGAGGTCTTTCATTTCAAATTCTTTCATCAAATATTTTGCAGTGCTTTCTAATTCATCTGGAGTACCTATAATATTCAAATCATCAACATACACTGCAATAATAGCAAAACCCCTTTTGGAATGCTTTGTAAAGACACATGGACATATAGTATTATTGTGGTATCCTTCTTTAATAAGATATTCACTTAATCGATTGTACCACATTCTTCCTGATTGCTTAAGACCACATAACGATCTTTGCAACTTTATAGAGAACATTTCTCTATTCTCTGTATTCTGCATCTGAGGCATTTTCAGTCCTTCTGGGACTTTCATGTATATGTCACTATCAAGTGATCCATATAAATATGCAGTTACGACATCCATTAGTCGCATATGTAGTCCTTCTGAGATAGTTAGGCTAATTAAAAATCTCAATGTAGTTGCATCAACTACTGGCGAATATGTTTGCTCATAATCTATCCCGGGTATTTGAGAAAAACCTTGGGCTACAAGCTTTGCTTTGTACCTCACAATTTCATTTTTCTCATTTCGCTTTCTTACGAATACCCATTTATAGCCTACTGGCTTTACACCCTTTGGTGTAAGCTTAATTGGACCAAAAACTTCACGTTTTTCTAGTGAATTTAACTCGGCTTGGATTGCCTCTTTCCATTTTGGCCAGTCACTTCTGCGATGACATTCGTTGACATTTTGTGGCTCTATGTCATTGTCTTCAACAATTATTTTCGTGGCAACATAGTATGCAAACACCTCATCAAGGACAATATCCTTTCTATTCCATTGTATTCTGGTAGAAACATAATTAACAGAAATTTCATAATTATCAATGTTTCTATCATCACTCGGAATTCTTTTGTCACCTAATGCACCCTCCACATTTTCCGAGGTGTCTTTATCACATTCCTCTTGTATGTTGGCCTTTTCTCCCCTTGAATTTATCAGCGGGGCAATTTTCATGACGTCCTCGTGACGTCTATTTTTCCTTGGTTTTAATTCTTTAGAACCAAGAGGCCTGCCACGTTTTCATTGTATTGTTGACTCATTTACAGGTTGCTTCCCAGCTGATTGTCTCTTAGGAATTTCAATCCTTTCAGGGGCATTTATAGCAGGCACATGTGATTTTGTCACTTTCTTTGTGTCTGTAAACGAATCCGGCAATTGATTCGCTATACACTTATTGTTGACTCGTTTACAGGTTGCTTCCCAGCTGTATTTCTTGTTGATAAGAGACTCACATGTGACCATCTTGTTGATGCATCTATTAGCACCATAAAATATCGAAATGGTCCACATGGTGGAACTATTGGTCCATATATATCTCCTTGTATTCTCTCTAAGAACACTGGAGACTCATTTTCAAGTTTACTCTTGGAAGGCCTGATTATTAATTTACCAAGTGAACAACCAGTACAATTGAAATCATTCGACCTGAGAATTCTCACATTCTTCAGTGAATGTCCAATTGAACTTTCAATAATTCTATGCATCATCACATTTCCCGGATGACCCAAACGATCATGCCATAATGTGAACATCCTTTTATCATCTGACTTTTCAGATGTTACATTCACTTCTATCGGACTTATATATGTATAATATAGTCCAGAAGAATAAGCTGGCAGCTTTTCAAGGATGTTTTTCTTGCCATTTCTATATCCAGTGATACATAGATATTCTTTTCCACCTTGATTCATGGTTTCCATATGAAACCCATTCAGACGCATATCTCTGAAACTCAACAAGTTTATTTGAGATTTACTTGAATATAATGCGTCATTTATAATCAGTTTTGTCCCTTCAGGGAGCAAAATACAAGCTCTTCCAGAGCCTTCTATCATCTTTTCCACACCGGATATTGTTCTGACATTTGCCTCAATTAATGTCAATTGTGTGAAGTATTCTCTGCTTCTCAAGATGGTATGGGTAGTGGCACTGTCTACCAAACATTGATCTTTGCCACTTGATTTAACTTCACTCATATCCATATCTTCAATAAAAAAACATAATTAAAACTTTAATACATTTTTATTCATTAATAATATATAACAAGTACAATAAAAGTAATGCAGAAAGTAAACATATTGCGATATGTTACAGGAAATAAACACACTGCGATATGTTACAAAGTAAACTGCATAGAAATAAAAGTACTAATATTTAATAGTTCACATTATCACTAAGTCCAAAATCTCCATCTCCATCAAGAGTATTTGCGAAGAAGCCAGAGATGTCCAGATCGGGCTCAGGTGGAGTGTTATTCAAAAAATTACTCTCCACCTTCTTTCCTTTGTTCTTGGATGCCTGATACAGCTCAACCAAATGTTTAGTTGTGAGACATACCTTCGCCCAGTGGCCTGTCATGCCACATCTGTAACATGGAGATTTGGATTTCTGAGTAGATCCCGATGGATCTTTCTGGACCATCAGCTTATCATTCCCCTTTGAAGAGGATGCTCCGGGAGCTTTGTTGCACTGGTTAGTAGCAAAGCTTCTACCGCGACCACGACCACGACCTCTTCCACGACCTCGACCTCTACTGCGATTATTTCCATCTCCACGGTTAGTCATATTCCAGCCACCATCTCCCTGAGATGTATATTGACCTGGGAACGTTCCATGTGTTGCATTCGTCTCAGTATATGGAGCAGCACCAGTAGGCCTTAGCTTGTGGTTCTTCATCAGAAGTTCATTCTTTTGCTCAGCCACAAGTAATACCGATATTAAATCAGAATACTTTGTAAAACCCCTCTCTCTATATTGTTGTTGCAACAACACATTTGATGCGTGCATTGTAGAGAAGGTTTTATCGAGCATATTTTCTTCAGAGATTTTCTGCCCACATAAACGTAACTGAGACGTGATTCTGAATAAGGCAGAATTAAAATCACTGACAGACTTAAAATCCTGGAACCTCAGATTGGTCCAGTCATATGTGGATTTTGGGAGTAAAACTTTCTCCTGATGCCCATATCTCTGACTTAAGTTATCCCATAACTCTTTAGGATCTTCCACTAGCAAGTATTCAGACTTAAGGCTTTCATTCACATGATGGCGCAAAAATATAATCGCCTTTGCCTTATCTTGCGGAGAAGTATCATTATTTTCAGAGATAGTTTCCCGTAGGCCATGAGCTTGGAGGTGAGACAGGGAATCAACTCTCCATTCAAGATATCTCTGGCCCGATAAGTCGAGAATATCATATTCCCGCTTTGTAAGATTTGTCATTGAATTAACTACAAATAAAATCATATAAATTAATATTGACATAATTAATTATTATATAAATTAAATTTATGGATTAATTAAGATGACATAAATATTAAATTTCATTAATATATACGTAGATGCTATAATAGTATAATACATACATACATGATACATGGCTTATATATATATTATATGTATATGTTTCACACGGTAAATATCTATATGATATTTGATATATGCAAACATACTGTATATATATATAAGGTGTGCAAGCCGCAGCAAGAAGGAGGACTAGGACTGATTGACATTCGGACTTGGAATGATGCCTTCATGTGCAAGCATCTTTGGAGGATCAAGGAGAAGAAGGAGGGCCTTTGGGTTCGATGGGTGCACCATCGGTACCTTCAAGTGGAAGAGGTGGAGACATGGGAAGCTCATAAGAGAGACTCACCGCTCATCAAAGCTATTGTTGAGGTAAAGAACAAAATGTTGTTTTTGAACCCTAACCTTAATAGTTTGTTTGTTGAGTGGTGTGATGGTGAGAGATTTAAGGTCAAGAGGGCGTATGAGGAGCTTCGAGTTAAGGAAACTAAAGTCCATTGGTATAAGGAGGTTTGGGCGAAAGGATGCACCCCGAAGCATAGCTTCATCCTTTGGCTCGCCACCTTGGGCAAGCTCTCTACCTTGGATAGGCTTTTCTTTCTTGATATTGACCATGGGTGTAGGTTTTGTGGAGAAGACATCTTGGAGACACATGAACATCTTTTCTTCAAGTGCCCTTATACTAAGGGTATTTGGAAGAGAACGAGTGAGCGGTTCTTGATTCCGGAAGGGGTTGATAGCTTGGCTCGTGGATTAAGGTGGCTCCGGAGATACAAAAGGAAGAAAGGATGTGAAGCTAAGGCCAAAACCTTTGCCTTTTCTGCTGCCATCTACTTCATTTGGCATGCGCGAAATGCAAAGATCTATGAAGACAATCATATCCCTAAGGAGGTGGTGGCTAGACTCATAGCGACCCATGTCTTCCGCCTTCTCCATGCGTCTTTCACTCTTGATGACGTTGAAAAGATCTAAGTTTCGTTTCTCTTTTATGGCCGCTTGGTCTATGGTTGGTTGGATAGTTGAGATCTTTGGATGGTGTCCTAGGGCCTGCGTGCCTCTAGTGCCTGTGTGCACTCGGGAACCATCTCTGTTTAGTGTGTCTTTGGCTTGTGTCCCTTTGGGTACCTGCGTGGCCCGGGTGCAAGGTCTTTTTGGTGTATTTTTGGAGGTGTGTTGGGTTTGCATATCCTAACTGCTCCCATTTCCTGTTTTCTTGGCATTTTGTATGTGCTCATCCAAGCTGTGCCTTGTATGGGACATACATCTGTTATTGTATTTTAGCTTTGTTCCTTTGATGAGATAGGCTGCGCCCTTTCTCATTTTTGGCTCAAACTCTTGATGTATGATCCTTTTTGGATCCCCCAATTTTTTCATTAATATTTACATACTCCTCCCTTCACCCGGACTTAGTGCCGGGGGGGTTGGTTTCCAAAAAAAAATATCATTGTCAGCCTTGCTTTTGGCCTCAACCACCTAGTGTTACCACATACACTTCAAAATAAAAAAATGCAAGACTGGTGTCACCACTACTTGTAACTAATATCAGTGTCAACACTACTTTGGACATAAACACCTAGTGTCACCACATAAACTTCAATATCAGAAAAAACCAGACTGGTGTCACCACTATTTGTAACTAATAACAGAGTCAGCACTACTTTGGGCCTCAAACACCTAGTGTCACCACATAAACTTCAATATCAGAAAACACCAGATTGGTGTCACCACTTTTGTTATAGCATGGTAAATATGTACCCATGCCCCCACATTATTAATACAAATTCAAATAAAACATTGTCATTGCAGAAATAGATAGCTTAATAAACATTAATAAAAGTTAAAATGTACAATCATTACAGATTCAAAGTCACATCCAAAATACAGGGCATCCAAAAAATATCCCATAAAATCCATTACCTACAAATATACATACATGTCCACCAAATTAACAAATTGAGCACATAGATTGTCATATTACATCAAAAAATACCCCATGTATGCACCAACTACATATCTAAACAATTGTTTTAAAACCTAAAACTCCAGTTCTCCTTGATCAGATTTGAGCACATGAGTTCTCTGTATCGAAAGAGCTTCTCGTTGTTGAATCGTTTCACATCTCCCCCAAAGACAGATGCTTGAATTGCTTTTAATGTAAAGACGCCGCATGAAGCCCTGCAAACACAAAAAGACCACATGTAATGTGAGCACATAAATAACAAGTATCTTAGGCTAAACGACAAACAATACAAGATATAAAATACATACCCAGTAGAATCATGCATTAAATCATCAACCATATTGAGCTGGAAAGGGGAGGAAGCAAAGTTTTGATAGAGCCCAGCCTTTGCCAAATGAATTGGGAACCAAATAGCAAACGGTTGCAATTGTTCTTCAAGTACACCAGCCTTAACAGCAGTCACATTGCAATCGTACACGTTGATTACCCTCTCCTCAAGCATAATCTCCAACGCCACCCAATGCTTGTTTATAACATTGAATATTGTGTAGACTTTCTTTGCAGAGTCCCATGGCTTCCCATACTCAGCAGGGCACATACCAACAAAATACTCCTCAGTGTTGACTTCAAGAGGCAAATCTTTCCCATAATTTGAAGCATAATCAGGCAGGTACTTTAAGTAAAATAGCCAATCAAGAATAAGAACCTCTCGATATTTCACAGGGTCTTCAGAAATGCGCCTCCTAAAGTGAATCAAACCTGCTTCTAGATGCTACACAACATAGTTAAAAAAAAAGATGTCAACAATCAACAAAGACAATAGAATCCAATCCACACATATATATATATTTCAAAAACAAGCAGATATTACCTGACAATCAAGCCACATATTCTTTGATATGATGTGCTGGAAAAACTTTTTGTCCCACCTTGATATTGGACCAGCAACAGAAAAATTCCTAACCAAAATTACACAAGATGAATATAAATATATAAAGAATGAGGTGTTGTAACTAATACAATGACAACATTCCATAAAAAAAGATTGAACAAAAAAATAAAGCATACCTTTTCTTCTTTACAAGTCCATACATAAATTCATGATCTTCAAAGTTGATCAATGACTTGTTAGGGACGTGCTTTAAGATCCTCACCTTCTTTTCAATCTCAGCTGGGCCATACAAGAATGTACTCGTTGACGGGATAAGATTCGAAGCCTTTAATTTTTCAACTTCATTTGTAATTTCAGTATCCTTGGCTACCGAATCCCAATCAACACCTGCAACTGTGTTATAATCATCATCAAACAGAGATATGAACTTTTCCAACGATGAGTGCCCACAAACTGCACCGACTTCAACATCACCACCTTCAACCTCACACTTGGCAGATCGAGCAACTTCAGCAGAACTTGATGGAATTCCAAACTCATCTGCACTCCTTTTGGCATCATCAACTTCATTCTTAGTTAATGAAATATCACCTTTCAAATCCTTCAAACCTTTCACATCTGCACCACCACCCTCAACCTCAGTGTTAGCGACAACAGTTGGGAACACAGGAGGGATTTCAGTACACAGAATATCCTTATCCAAAGTTGGGCCCTCTGATCTTATTGAGGGCAAGGACACGTCCTCAACATTGACAGAAGGGGGTGATGATTTCACCATTTCCTCATCAGCAGAGAAACACTTCTGAAGATCAGCTACAACATCATTGACAATTTTTGCGCTGACATCTTCATCAACAACCTTCACAGGAGTGCCCTGGGGCTTACCACCTATATGCTTATCATCAGCATTCCCAGGATTTACCTGTGACCTGGCAAACATAGCTTCATAATTAGAAACCCTAACCTCAAGCTCATCATACCTCATTGCCATCTCACCAACAACTCCAAGCATCCCAGCCATCTCTGCAATCTTTTATTCAAGAGCATCAACCCTCGCAGCCAACACATCCATACACTGAGGTACATCTTCAAGCTTCTCAATCCACTTAGAAATCTCCTTCACCCAATCAGGATAAGATGGGGTAGAAGAAGCAAAACCATCACCATGTATTTTTGGAGGCAACTCCCCCGTTGAATCATTTTTGGCCTCCATTTGGGGAGATACACCTTCAGTGCCAGCATTAGATGTTGGACCCTCTCCCCGCCTGTCACCAGAAGATGTCTCACCTCCTTCAGCCTTGTTAGCACAACCAACCACATCTGCAACCTCCGCCAAAACAGAAAGCCCAGCAGTAGGAGGAGCAGCCAACTCATCAGATCCACAAGAATGGGTGTCAGCAGTAAAATCATCAACCTTGTCATCGCCATCGCTGCCTTCACCACCAGATTTAAAGCCTGCAATATGAATTTCTTCGTTCTCCACTCCATGAGTACTCTGATTATCACCAAGAGAAACTGAAGTAAGAACAGAAGACATGTCAGCAGTACTATCATACAATGGCCTCCCACTACCTAACCCAGCTTTCTTCATCTTATACCTCCGCTGAAAGACAAATTTCAGTGGGGTATCATCATCTAATAAATCACATAAATTAGTAACCAACCGACCTCTCTTGGAAGGTGAAGCAACCACATCACCCTCCTCATGCATATCTGTGTCAGCATTAATTATCTTCACATTCTCAGAAGGAACAACTCTACCACATTGCCTAGCTGCAGAACGACCCCTCCTCACATACACCAATCCCTCAGCAGTATCGCTGGACGCCACCTTCTTTTTCTTTTTACCAGCCATCCCTCCACTCTCAGATTTCCTCTTCTTTGAAGACTCTACAACATCTTTGTTTTCTACCTCAGGAAAAACTTGAAAAGCAGTTTCAAAGGACTTCCCATCCTGTTTCTTTCCAGCAGCTTTGCCTCTCTTCACAAGTGTCTTCCTCTTTAAGGTCTCTGCTTCATCACCTTTCTCCAAGATATTAGCTTCTTCACCACCAGCTTGTACAACTCTGTTTGTAAACCTAGCTGCATATGCCCTTTGACGAAAACGACGGCTGTCATATAATGCATCATCAACAACTCCACCACATACTTCTTCAACTGATGCATCAACGACTGGATCATCTTTTTCATCAGCAAACCCCATCCTTGCTGTGCGTGCAAACTCCCCATAAGTAGGGAACAACGGAGTCTGCCCAAAATGCAAGTATAAAAATATGTTTAAAAAAAAACTAAACAAAGATGCATCAACTAAAAATGGTCTTAAAGATAAATAACATAAAAATATTACCAAATCACCATGAAACAAATGCTCAGCTTCAACATACGAATGGCTAAACTCGCATACCCAGTGCAATGAGTATGGATCTCTATCAGGCATCATAAAATTACAGTCAATTTTAGCAGAGAGGGCTGGGAAAGCTTCTAATATCCAAGACTGTTACAAAATAAAACGCAAAAAGAGATTACAAAACAATATTAGACAAAAATCCTAACATACACAATAAAAGTTGTGCTGACACAGACAAAAATTGATGACAAAAGTGATTCAAGCACTAAAACAGAATACCTGGAATGCAAGGCAATACCCATACATTTGATAAGAGCCCCTAACACCAGCACGGTCTGCAACAGAAGAACTCTTCAAAGACTTCAACAAACGGGTGTACGACTCTCTACCCCAAAGATATAATTCAAATTCCTTCTCATTACATGCAAGAGAAAGGAATTGTGCACTGACAACCTCTGACCTCCTATATACAATTAACCTCTCAATCAACAACAACTTTGCCATGATCAACTTCTTCTTAGACTTCGTGCTCTCAGATATGAAACGAGCAACTAAACCATCATGACTCATCTTCTTCTGCCCAAAAAATTCAGATATTGACACTTTTTTTAAGATATTACAAACACGTTCTTCACAAGGAAGGCCAGTGATGACATGAAACTCAAAAATTGAAAAACGTGCAAGATATCCACCAACTCTAAACCACAACTCATTCTCCTTCTGAGTTTGGACTTGACGAAGCACCATTTGATGCATAAGCTGAAAATTGGTAGCCATTTTGGTGCCCTGCGTCAGCACCCATCCCACACAACTTTCCCGCAGAATATTGTAATCAGAAGGAGACAAATGTTTCTCAATCAGATCGCAAACAGATGGATATGAATATATGTTGGACCTACAATGGAATCGTTTAGAAACAGGAATGCAATAGTCCAAACCCTGATCAATCACATACAAAGTACCCAAAAACACAACATCAGATTAGGAAAAAATCAAAACTTGCTCATCAACAAAAAAATTCAAAATGGAAAAACAAAATAATTTACATCAGAACCCCTATGAGATGTGGATGCATCACCGATTGAGCCGCTAATAAAAACAAAATAAAGAATAATATAAAAATACAATAACAGAATCCATGATAAACCAAATAACCATAAAAAAAACAATAAAATGACACCACCACATAAGAAAAGAACATAAACATCACAAAGACAACACATAATACCCAATCAAAGTACACACATTGTTGAAACTACCAAAACTAACACAACCATGTATAAAAACAGACATTGTCAGCGCCCTTACACATGAGCATACCTACAAATATCTACACTATGAACAACACAAACAATACAAAGCATCAAGTACACACATTGTTGAAAACTACACGAATAACGCTAAAAAAGCACATACAAAGTACCTCATCACAAAAATTGAAGCACACAAACAGTTAAAATAAACGGATTTAACACATACAAATTACTTAAACTACCTACAACACTCAAAATCGCACACATTTATGCATATCAAGCATCGATTTACCCATAGGTGATCAAAACTGAAAGCAGAAATCAATAAAATCAACATAAATCAACTTCTTCCAAAACCCTAGCACGAAACATTTAGCAAAAACAAGCGAAATCGATACCTGAAGAGTTGCTAGATGACGACATTAAAGAAGATAGCACAACAACGAACAGAAATCGGCCGAAATCTCACTACTTACGCACAGATTGAAGGAACGAGAACGAAGAAAACCGATGAAAGCTGACGAGCGCGAGAAGAGAGTTTGGAAGAGAGTAAACACGAGAATATGTCCGTACAAGTGAGAATAAGTATTTATAGTGGACGTTTTGCTAATTTGTCCAAAAAGGTGGACAATTCCCCAATTTGTCCAAATAAAGTGCCTGTTTTGCAAATTTTTTCTAGATCCTGTGTAAGCAAGCCTTACTGTGTAATTTGTGAGCGAATCTGGAGCGTCGGATTAAGAAGATCAAACGGATGAGATTAAAAGTAACTTGTGAACAGTGACATTATTCGTAGGTACCAAGTGATTATTCGTATGTACATACATATGAATAATCCTTTGTTGCATACGAATAATTACATTTGTTCATACATACGAATAATTACATTATTATACACGAATAATCGCTTGGTACTTACGAATAATTTCTCTGCTCACAAATTACACGGTAAGGGTTGCTTACACGGGATCCAACCTACGAATAATCGCTTGGATCCCGTGTAAGCAACCCTTACGGTGTAATTTGTGAGCAGAGAAATTATTCGTAGGTACCAAGCGATTATTCGTGTATAATAATGTAATTATTCGTATGTATGAACAAATGTAATTATTCGTATGCAACAAAGGATTATTCATATGTATGTACATACGAATAATCACTTGGTGCCTACAAATAATGTCACTATTCACAAGTTACTTTTAATCTCATTCGTTTGATCTTCTTAATCCGACGCTGCAGATTTGCTCATAAATTACACAGTAAAGCTTGCTTACACAGGCACAGGATCTATCCTCTCTCTCTCTCTCTCTCTCTATATATATATATATATATATATATATATATATATACACATATATATATACACATATATATATACATATATATATATATATAATGTCCAAATCAAAGAGAAAGAGGGGATAATGATTGTACATGGAAAAGGAAATACGTGTATTACCCTTTCTTTCTTTTTCCCTATAAAATATGACCCAGGGCAGTTGAAAAGCGGGGAGAAGAGGCTAAATTTACGGCTGAAAGAAAAAAACAGTAGCTACAGGGAAGAAGCAGCAGCACACAAATGTCAAAAAAAAAAACACAAGAAAAAGAAAAGAAGAAGGTAGCTCTCTCTAAGGGGTGTCTGAGATTCCGAGACCCCGCCCTTGAAAACCTTACGAGCTTTTCTCGTCGCCTGGGTTTCGGAGTCATCATATCGCCCTAAATCAAGTCGAAGTGCTGCCTAAATTGATTCTAGAAACCCCGCCCTTGAAAACCTTACGAGCTTTTCTCGTGGCATGGGTTTCGGAATTATCAAATTACCCTAAAGGAGGGCGAAACACTGCTCAAGGTTTTCTAAAGCATGCCAACAGATACACAAACAAATCGCAATGAATCTCATACAAGGCTAAAAAAAAGAGAAAAAAAATTCTACTGCAGCCAAACATGAGAACGATTAAATTGAAGGAAAAAGAAGAGATTTCATGAGCGAATCGAATCAATTCAATTTGCATAAAGCAACCTATCAAACAGCCTCCGGGAGAACACACCACTAGCTTTCAACTCAAATTGAAGGCACCAAATTATACTCAAGATTGCCTAAACTCAGTCAAGAACTGTTGGAAAATAATATCAAGCAATTCAAGGCAGCCACATAAGCAAAGCGACATTAAATTAAATCGACCGAGCAAAAGCACCAAATATACCCAATGTTCCTCTCTTCCGACTGTTCTGAGACAAGGTTACCAAAAAAAATTGCAACTTTCAGATTAAAAAAAAAAAAGTAAACAGCCAGGCCCAGAAAATCAAATACTCAATCAGGAGAAGCATTAGAGGAAGTATTGGTTGGGAATTTGAAATTCGTAGCACAGGTTATCTATAAAAAAAAAGAAAAAAAAAACCTAACATACCTTCCTTTCGACCGTCCAAAGTCGGGACTCCTCCGCCTTTTTTCGAGCTTTGGTCGTCCTCTTCCTCCCTTACCTTCCCTCTCAACTGTTCAAAAATCTAAATCAAAAAGCCCCAAATTTCACAAATTAAAACCCAAAAATTGCGATTCGAAAACGAAATCAGAACGCCAAAAAAAAAATTGGGCGCTCAATTGAGAGGATCTAAAATCTAAGCCAAGTAGGGGTGATATTCGAGCCGAACGAGCCGAGCTTGACATGTTCAAACTTGGCTCGAACGGAAAACGAGGTGAGCTCGAGCCCAAAAATTATTCAAGCTTTTTTTGGTGCTCAAGCTCGGCTCGTGAGCCTAAGGGAAAGCTCGAGCTCGGCTTGTTAAGGCTCGACCAAGCCGAACGAACGAGCCTAGGCTCGTTCGAGCTCGTCATCTGGGCTCGTTCTGCTCGTTCAAGCTCGGTCTATTAAATTTAACATGCTCGGTCTATTAAATTTAACATTTCACTTGAATTTTTTATACTGTAAACCATGAAATTAAATTACTTCAAATCGTCATACAAAATTGCATCAAGGCCAGAAGACCAAATATTGTTTGAATCAAAAATTATGGTAGAACTTGGTCTTCAGTGTGCTAAATGATGTGCTGCCGCATTCTTCCCGTCGAACATGGAGCCAATTGCAGGACTCGAACTCCCCCGTTGCATCCCTCGCTTCTTGCAGAATCAACCCCAGCATTTCCCTCCTCTAGTATATAATCGATCTAAAACAACCTCGCTACCCTGCATTGAAACAACGCATGAAACCCATCCTCCTCTAGTATAATCGATCTATTAAATTAACAAGATACATTTAACAAGATATCTATAGAAACTAGAGTTAAATTCAAAAGCATAATCTATCTATTAAATTAAACATTTAACAAGTACATATACAACCTACAAGAAAAAATACATTTAACATTTACAACCTACAGGAAATATGTAGTTAAATTCACTTGAATATATATACAACCTACAGGAAAGATATCTAAATATATATACAACCTACATGAATATGCAGTCAAATTCACTTGTATACATATACAACCTACAGGAAAGATAAATTTAACATTTCACTTTAATACATTTAACAAGTACACCATCTTTCAAAAGCATAATCTATCTATCTATCTATTAAATTAAACAAGATACATTTATATTTGTACAACCTACAGGAAATGAATATGCAGTTAAATTCATTAAACTCTAATACGAAGGAATCAGTTCATTTATACCAGATTTCTCAAATGGCAATGAACTACTAGTCTACTAGTACATTGCACCTGGTCCCCAAATAACAAATTTACAAGTAATAGTTTCCAAGAAAAAAAAACTTTCATCCTATCCAAAAAATAGACAGCAAGTGAAGGGGAAGGGATGGGCATATATGGGAAAGAATAAGTACAGAGGCTCCTTGTGTTGAGAGTTGAGACTTTATGCAACAACAACAACAACAACAAAATAAAAATAATTATGCCATTGCAACAAAGATTAAGCATGGCGCCTCCCAGTGACTTGGAAGTCACATACTGTATAGAAAGACAGCAACAACCAAATAATATCACTAGAACATCAATATAAGTTGTGCATGATATGGAAGAAGAAACTCGTCCGAGAAAGCGGGAGTCATTATGCATAACTATTTGCTAATCATTCTAAGCTTGCAATCCCAAGGTCCGAAGCTCTCAAATCAATTAGTTCACTAATAAGAACATACAATTTGGATCGGTATGGCAAAATTAGGGACAAATGTGTTTGAATGTACCAATTTTTAAAAGGGCAGTATTGGATCTAAAACTCAAAACTGTGAAAGAATAAAGAGTGTAATAGGAAGGTGTCTTCAACATTCACTGAGGAAAAGGTATGCATTATATAGGAAATCAAAACAAGTAAAAAAAGGGTTACAAAAATGTTAAGAGTTCCAATGCCAATCCGCCACCTTTTATTACAAACAAATTCTATGGGGTTGAATCAAGTGGAACTGTCTTCAGCTATCATTATTCCTTTCTTTGGATGGGATTAAATTGTTTGGTTAGTATGAAGTAACAAGAAATTCAGATTTCAATAAAAGAAAATTCGAACAGGGAACAAAGGCAATGAAGTGGAACTGTCTTCAGCTCAGAGAACGGGGAACAAAGGTACCTGGATGGTTGGATGGAAGTGATGACGAGGGTTAAGGGCAAGACTAGCGACCCTTCTCAGATCTGCGAGAGAGAGAGGCTAGACTCAATCGAGGCTCGAGAGAGAGATATAGGAGAGAGAGTGAAAGTACCTTACCTAATCGAGACTCGAGAGATCTTTGTGGATTGATTGTGGAAGAGCCAGGCAAAGATTGAGTACAAGCCAATGGGAAGCGGCCCTTGGCCCCTCCTCGGATCTGTGAGAGAAAGGGGAAAGCGGACAGCGCTGGGAAGACGAAGGAGACGACGCCCCAGTGACGGGAGGACGAGCTAGAGCCTTGAACGAACAGCGCCACCTGAGCGAGAGCCTCCTTGAACGAACAACGCCGCTTGAGCCCTGAGGGAAGGAAGGACGAGCGAGAGAATCCTTGAAGGAACCAGAAGCACAGGTAACAGGAGATGAGGAGACAGAAAAGAAGCGGCCGACTGAAGGGGTGAACAAGCCGAACAACGCTTTCTATGCTTAAGGCCCTAACCCTAGGGGTATTTTTGTAATTATATCGAGCTTCCGAGCTCGGCTCGGGCTCGGCTCGGGCTCGGCTCGAGCTCGGTTCGAGCCTAAAATAATGTTCAAGCTCGGCTTGTTTCACCTCTTCGAACGAGCTCGAGTCGAGCTTTTTCGAGCCGAGCCCGAGCCGAGCTCGAGCTGTTCGGCTCAAATAACAGCCCTAAAGCCAAGAATCACCTAAAGATCGGATTGAACATGAAATTTGGGGGAAATTTGTAAACAAAGAAAACCCTAAAACATACCTAGGGAGCGCCTGGGGTCGATTCGTGCTCCGTTATCGAACTGTCAGCCTCCTCCGTTTCAAGTGCCCGGATCCAAGGCCCTGTGGTGTACTTCAATGTCGCTGTCGAAGAGTAACGCCGGCCGTGTTTAGTTTTGCAGGAGAGAGATTTTTTTTTGATCAGGAAAAAATTCGGAGACGTCAAGAGACGCTATCCGATCGCATCCTTACGGATGAGGTCCAGAAGACCTTGATTATATAGAATATCCGGGTCACTGGTAATTAGGCCAAGGTGTGCAACCCTATCGGCCACGCAATTACCAATACGAAGTATATGAGCAAATGATATTTCCTTGAACCCAAGCAGAAGCGAGCAAACGTCTGACATAAGTAATTCAATTTCCCAGGGACATTTGACTCTAGTTTGTAGGTAGTTTATGATGATCAACGAATCACCTTCGATTATTAAATTCTCCAATTTCAATTCGCGAGCTTTAAGGATCCCAAGGCGTAGTGCATAGGCTTCAGCCACAAGTGGCGATTGTTTGCCGATACATTTACCGCCAACACAAACCGGACTTCCAAGATAGTCTCTTATAATGAAACCGGTTGTGCTGTCATGATTAGATGGGGAGGCACCATCAAAATTTAATTTGAATGTTCCACAAGGCGGTCTCCTCCATTTGGATTTTGTCCTTGAGTTCTTATTCCTTTGTTTTATCGGAGCAAATTCAGAACTTTGACCTCTGCTTTCTAACAAGAATTTTCCTGATTTTTCCCACGTATTAATATGGTAACTTATCAGATGAGTGAATCCTTCACGATTTGGGGGCTTTTTATTTCTAAAGACACTTTGGTTTCTTATCATCCACGCAGTCCACCAGCTAGTTGCCCATTCCTGTTTTTGATGTTTTGTAAGTTTATTATTCAAGATTCTCATTATCGGTTTTATGTCTCTAGTTTTATCTATAGATTCTCTAAAAAATTTCTTGATGGGTGGAGCCAGATTCTCATAAAATGTGTTAAACTTGCATTCGCAAAAAATATGGAGTGCATCTTCTTCATGGTGATTACACATGGAGCAGTATGGCGGGATGGAGACCCCTTGTTTGGATAACCGAGCCGCAGTTGGCAGACCCCCCAGACTTAGCTTCCAAAGGAAATTCTTTATTTTTTGAGGGATATCCAAACTCCAGATCCAATTATTGTCTTCATCTGCTTCGTTACTTGTTTTTGTGATTAGATTATATGCACTCGATGTCGTAAACCAACCCTTCTTGTCAGGCCCCCAATAAAGTCTGTCCTCAAGAGGCGTAATTGGAAGAGTAATGTTTGCGATTTTGACTGCCATATCACTCGGAAGGACTTGAGCAAGTTTATTAGTATCCCATGCTCCGTCCCTAATGTAATTATCTACCGTCTCATTTCGATTTATGGTATTAGGGTGCTTACACATTTCCCGGAGATTGGGGATACTACTCCAATTATCTTGCCAGAATTTAATGGACTTTCCATTCCCAACTGACCAGACCAACCCAGTTTTAAAAGTGGGAATTAATTTTTGAAGGTGAGACCATTGCCAAAATGCCGTCCCTTTTGCATCATATCTCAGAATGTGTGTCAATTTCAGATATTTATACTGGATGATTCGCACCCAAATATTTTCTGGCTCAGCAAGTATTTTCCAGAGTAATTTTAGTTGGAGAGCTTCATTCATGTTTTTCGTTTTTCGGAGTCCTAGCCCCCAGCTGATTTTGCCCTACAAATTTTATCCCAGCTAATAAGTGGTTTGTGTTGAAGGTCTTTATTCCAAAAGAAAGATCTATTAATCTGGTCAAGATGGTGATGTATTTTGGAAGGTAGCATGAAGCTTTGCATCGCATAGAGGGGTTTAGACGCAAGGTTTGAAATGATCAAGATTGCTCTCCCCTGTTGAGATAGTGAATCTGCCCTCCATTTTGCTAGTTGATTCGTTGTATTGGCTACTATGTCCTCAAACGTTTTTTCGTTAACCTTCCCATTGACGACAGGACATCCAAGGTACTTGTCCAGCTTGACCTGTTTGGATATATTAAGACATCCCTCTATATCCAGAATTCTAGACCTAGGAATCCCCGAAGTTCCCTGAAATGCAGATTTGTCGTAATTTACCTTCTGCCCCGATATCTGACAATATTCCTCGATTATGTCTCTCACCTTTTCGCATGCCGCCATATTACCTTTGGAAAAAATAATAATGTCATCAGCAAAAGCCATAAATGGAATACGCGGACCATTCTTTCCAAAAGTAAAGCCGAGACTATTCCCCGGGCGGGATGCTTCATAAGATAATCTTCTTGCTAGGATCTCCGAACCAAGAATAAACAGAAAAGGAGATAGAGGGTCACCCTGTCTCAGACCTCTAGAGGGGGTAAATAACTCTATCGGTCCATTGTTGACGAGCACTGAAAAGGACACAGATGTCACGCATTCCATTATCAACGCTACAAATTTCTCATGGAATCCAAATTTCCGAAGAATAGATTCCGTGAACGTCCAATCCACCCGATCATAGGCTTTTTCCATGTCTAGTTTGATAGCAAGCCAACCGTCCTTCCCTTTTCTCGTTTTGAAAGAATGAAAAATTTCATGGGCAATGAGAACATTGTCCTGTATGGCTCTGTCAGCTACAAAGGCTCCTTGTAATGGGTGGATAAGTTTACCCATAACCAATTTAAGTCTGTCGGTGAGAAGTTTAGATATAATTTTGTATATTGTGGAACATAGACTGATTGGCCTATAGTCCGACGTTTTCGCCGGGTTGTTGCATTTAGGTAATAAAGATATAAACGTATGATTGACTTGTCTTAGAAGCCTTCCATTATGAAAGAAAGCTTTTACAGCTCTGGTGATATCAGATCCGATGATTTCCCAATATTTTTTATAAAACTCCGCTGTCATTCCATCTAGTCCAGGGGATTTATTTTGTCCAATGCTATAAAGTGCCTTTTTAATTTCCCCATTGGATGGTTGCGCAATTAAAAAGTTATTTTCCTCCTCCGATATTGAGCTCGGAATTAGGTGGAGATAATCTGCCAGTAGCTGCATATTAATAGATTCTTTAGAGAATCGAGCAACAAAATCCTTCTTAATTTCGGAGCGTACATTTTCTTCCCCTATGATAACAGTGCCAGCCGAGGACAAGATATTGCGAATGAATTTTCTATTTCTCCTACCAGAGGCAACCCTATGGAAATAGGTTGTGTTGGAGTCTGATAGTTTAAGGTGCTTTGCCTTGGCGCGTTGGGACCAATATTCTTTTTGGAAGAGGAGTAATTTCTCTTTCTTGTGTACCAGTCTGTTTTCTTTAACGTAAATCGTCATGTCTGTGGTGTTTCTCTCACCAGATTGGATCTTAATAAGCTCATTTTCAACCAGTTGTAACTTCTTAAAGATATTTCCAAAAGATTTCTTATTCCATTGTTTCACTTTACCCTTCAGGATTTTTGTTTTGAAGATAACTCTAAACATGGCAGAACCTGCACAAGAAGCTCTCCATGATTGTTTCACAATATTTCTGAAATGTTGTCTATGGAACCATATGTTTTCCATTTTAAATGGTGGCGGTTTGAACGTAGTGTTTGATTTTAGTTCTACAAAAATGGGGAAATGATCGGAAGAGGAGAACGCTCCATTCAAAGTACTAATATCCGGGAATTTATCTAGAAACTCTTGTTGTACTAATACCCTGTCTAATTTTTCAAGAATGTTGTCATCTCCTGTCCTCTTCTTCCGCCAAGTGAATTGATTTCTTGTACAAGGAACATCAACAAGACAGCATTGATTTTTGAAATGATTTAGTCTGTCGCTGTAACGGCCCGGATATAAATATCCGGGATACGTTTCGAAGGTCAGATACCTTCGTTCGAATGTTGCAATTCAGGTACGGGTCGAGGTTTCAAACCTCTAATCAGTCGAAGTTTCATAAATTCAGTTTAAAGAAAGTAAAGCGGAGATATGATTTAGATACAAAAGTCACGGCAGAGCCGGGTCAAAACCAAACCAAAGTGGGTGATTTGCCATTTGTCAAGTTAGAATATATATTAGCCGGATTCTTTGATTCGCCGAAAGATTTCCCCGTCACAGAAGGATGGAGCAACAAGAGCGGTACCTAACACTATCCACGAAGTCAGGCCCAGTGATCGCCTGCGGGTCCTCTGACCGCGCTGAGGCCACATAACATGTCTATGCCTAAATAAAAGATGACTAATGCGGTACAAGATTTAAATCACACAATCATGCCCCTAGTATATATAATATGCGGAAAAGAACTGTAAAGGGCCCAAGACAATGCCAAGTGGCATATCCCTCTCCTACCTCTGCACCCCTTCACGTTAGTGCAGAGACTGGCCAGTTCGGGCTATAGCATAGCACTCTCTTCGTGGTGGTGCACTCACCACGGTATCATCATATCATATCATATCATATCTCATCATCATATCATATCTCATCGTCATAACATAAATCATGCTCGTTCCCGATGGTGCTGGGCTAATCATATCATATCAAATCATCTCATCTCTTGCCCGATAGTGCTGGGCTATCATATCATGCTCATATCGACTCGATAGACTCAGGGCACCCGATGGGACTGGGCTACCCTATGACCCTAGCAAAGACACTAGGATTATCACAGATAACGGCCGTTCTGTATTCAAACACACAAAGTAAACACATGCTCAGTTCAATGCAATCCTAGCATGATACATGGCATGCTTTAATATGCAACAAAACTACACGTTACATGACACATCAGGCAGGAGGTCCAGGTTACTGAGTAAGTCTCGTAGGATACTTACCTGTTGATGCAGAACAGCAAGATAACACAAGCAAGGGCCCAAATGCAAGTCCAAAGCAAATCCAAAAGTAATACACACCTATCATCAAGTCATTTTCCATAAGCTACCGGTTCACATTCATACATACGGAACCCAAGTTCTCAACATCCTCAAAACCAACCGATAGTAAAACCGTTTTATAAAACCTTTTTGATACGATCAAATCGACCAAAATCATCTTCCAATCAAACCCTTTGATAAAATCATACCAACCATATTTTCAACTCATAAATCCCAATTTAAGTCAACTCATGTTCAAAATACTTTCTCAAATCATATTTGGCCAAATTCCGACATTGAATGTTTAAACCTTAAAGTCAATTTCTCAAAATCATGTTATAAAATAATTCCGGCATTTATCTCTTTAAAATCCTCAACTTAAAATTACCTTTATAAAACATAATATAATAACCCACATTTATAAAACAACAACACTAAATTACTTTATCAATTCTAAAGCATTTATTAAAACACCACATAATATCATAATATCAAATAATACCACTTTGAACAACCTTTATGATATACACAAATATAGTTTTCATAAAAATATTAATTTGGCAAAAGTCAGAATAATAATACTAAATATAATAATTATTATTTAAAAATCAACCAACAATTGTATAACAACTACATACATAACACAATACATAAAATAACATAACCAATTTTAAAACAACCCAACAGACCAGCCCACTTCCCTCAACCCAAACCCGGATTTCTGGCCCCAAACCCGAGCCCAATAGATTCCCCCTTTTAAACCCAAGCTTCCGGCCCAAAAAATCAGGCCCAGAGCCCTATTCCGGATCCAATCCAACACTCGGCTACAGAAAGAAAAGAAAAGAGAGGAGTGGGCCCCAGCTACTGAGTTGGCCAAGCGGGCCCCATGGTGTCTTCTTCCCCATTCCTGCTGCTGGAAACAACAGAGGAGCCGGCTGCCTGGGCTCGACGGAAGGGAAGAAGAGGGGGGAGGGAGCTGGCCGGCGGCGGGGGAGCTGGGCTCCGGCCACTCGACACGCATCCACGGAAACAAAAGTAAAAGAAGAAGAAGGAAGGGAGGGCTCACCGGGGGGAGTTGTCTCGCCGGAAAACGCCGTCGGGGCTCGTTGGAATTGAGTTAAGCTCGCCGGAGGGGAATCAGCGCTGAAGTGGCCTGGGTCGACAATAGGAGGTCAAAAGGTGGAACTTTTCCTACCTATTGAGTGAAAGGAGGGGAGAGGGCTTACCGAAGTTCAAATCGGAAAAACAGGGGACGGAGGCGCCGGTGCTGGGCTCTTGGGAAGCTCTGGGACCTTCGTGGACGCCGGAGGAGAGGAGGGTGGAGCTCGGTCTCTCGAGCTTGGAAGCAAGGTGGCTGGGGAGTGAGCTCTCGGTAGAACAGAGCTCGGAGCTCTTGGCTCCATTCAAAAATGGAGACAAAGAGGTGACGAAGGTGGTTGCTGTGCGACGACTGACGAGGAGGACAGAGGTGGGAGTGACAGGAGGCGCAACTTCTCGGCTTCAGATGTGACGACGAAGACGTGGGTGGCGGTGGTGGATGCGCAACGACAGGGTGAGGAAAGACGGTGAAAAAGGTGTGGTGGTGGTTTTCCCGTGGTTCTACAGAACAGAAAAAAAAAGGGAGAGAGAGAGAGGAGAGGCTGAGAGTTTTACAGAGATCAATTGGAAGAGAGAGGGAGGAGGAAGAGAGGATGAGGGTGGGTTGAGGCGTGCTCTGTATTCGGGGCAACAGAGGTAAGGTAGTGGCTTGGCAATTGCCACAGAGGGGAAAAAGACAAGGAGCAGCTGGGCTCTGCTGGGAGGAGAAAAGGGACAAGCAAGTGGTCCCAAATTACAAGGTTCAAATACCCGAAAAAAAAAAGAATAACCCGAAACCTCCTTACCCGATCTTATCCCGACGCAATAAAAAATAAATTGAATTTTTAAATCAAAGTTCGATCAAATTTCAAGATAATCGAAATTAAATAATTTCAATCAAAACTCGGAGCTTAAATTAGATTTTTATTAATACCCGAACTCGAAGGCGATAATCACATCCCGTCAAAATCCTAATTTAAAACGATGCCGGAGGGATTTTAAATTTTGAACTCGTGCTCGAGGACGATTTTCTCACATTTTGACCGATTGAATAAAATAATAATTTATTACTCAAAATAACATTATAATAATAATAGTAAAATAAATTCAGTCTTTACATTTATCCACTTCTAAAAACAAGTCTCGTCCCCGAGACTAAAATCATTTAAAACAATGGGGAGAAGTTTGAAATCGGTGAGTCCGAGGACCATGTCCAAGGATCTTGTAATCGTCTCGGTTGCGTCTTCCGGGATTCTCACAACATCCTAGTCACGGTCGTGACATATCCAATTTGTCTTGTCAAGTGTGTAATAAGCGCCCTTATCACATCCTCACTTCGACCTTTTGGAAGTATCACAACTCCAAAAGCATTATGGCGTCCGACTAGGTCTTAGCAAGCAATCTATAAGCGCCCCTATACAATGCTTGTATCCACTTTGTGAGACGTCATAATGTAAATCCATTTCGTAAATTCTCAAAGCGCTTTGTAAAGGGAAAGGTTGTCATCCAAATCATTGAAACTCTCAACTTCTTTAAAACCCCAACTTGGCCATTTTTAAAACTGCTCAAAATCTTCAAATCCGATGTTTAATCAAGCAACTTTACACCAAAACAAGTCAATTCCTTTCAAATCAAGATTCCGTCAAAATCTCCCGAACACCAAAATAGCTTCTCGCATACCAATCAATCAAATTCAGAAGGTAGGAGGTGAAGTCATCCACCTCTAAGGGCTAATCCCATATTCTCTTCCTAGGTTCCAAAATCATTTTATCATCATCCTCAACTCAATATGCACATAAATAATCAACTCATCGACTCATTACATCATCAGCCACCTCTCATATGGCAATCTCAACATCAATCATGATAATCTCAACTAATCGACCTCTCAACCGCATAACATGATTTCCCATAAAATAAATCATACCATCCCTTCAGAGCATGCCAAAAGAAATAACAAAACCTTAACATCATACCATGAGTCATAAAGTATATCTACCTCATACCAAAGGCATCACAAGTGCATCATTGAATTCTCATAAGTCACGCAAGCACACATGTCAAGAGTTCAAAGAGGTTAGGTGTCATGGAGTCAGTACACTACTTCTAGTCAAATCTCACGATCGCATCTCAATATCGCACACTAGTGGAACCAGTCATAACAAGGGACCTCATGTAAAGCATAAATTCACATAGTCATCCTATCCAATCTCTATCCAGCATTATCATAACATATTATCACATCAATCCAACAAAATCATGCTATTAAGATTCAACCAAAAAGGGAAGATCAACAGTAAATCAACATCAAAATGTCATCATGCTTTCCAGACATCATCTTAGCTCATCACAATGTCATATAACGATTAATAGCAGTCATGCACCATCATCTCATATATACACATAAGTCATACCTATGCTCCAAGTCATATTCATCACTTAGCTATTCATAATCAGGCTTATCAACCATATAGGATAACATCATGCTTTCACATAACAACGTATCATCATCTTATGATTCATTCAACACATTATAACATGCTTTTAGAACAACATAGTAGGATAGAAATGGATCACTATATCATATTCATAGTTGTCACTACCAATTTTAACTCAGTATTGCATATCAACATGTAATATCATGCCATACAGGTTTATCATGGTCGCTATCTAATATCATGCCAGGTCATTTTAATAAATCACATAATCAAGAAGACCCTCACATCATACCAATCACTAAATTTCCTTAACCGCTCTCTAACCATTCTACCAAGGGACCTCACTCACATGTTTCAAGAAGAAGCAATCATTAACATTATTACACAGAAGGACTACATCATATCAATCAGCATTTATCAATAGCATCATTAGCTCATCATTAAGCGTTGCAACTGTGTTTAAAGTCTCAATCTACTGTCATGCTCAATAAGTATTGCAAAACATCATATATGAACCTAATCAAGTCAAGCTAGCACATCTCGTCATAACCACATCTAATAAACAGTTCAGATTCTCAGCATTAGCAGTCCACATTATAGGCAAGGAATTTAGATCATGCTTGGCATCTCAGAGTAGCATCATATTAAGTCATCAAGGCACATTAGGATTGTAAGGCATCGAATCATATCATTATAGTCAACAGACAATCAAGCAACAGTCATCACATCAACAAGCAGCTTTCAACATCAAGTCAGTGCAATATCATCATCAACAAGCTCAGAAGGGTTAGCAATTCGAATAGAGGACGCTCCCACCTGCAAGTCATATCGTACTCAACAATCGTAATCCTCAAAGCGAGCTTGTTCCGTCGACATTATCGATCCTGAGGCCCGTGGGTTATGGGCCCACGCTTCCGCTGCGCTGCTCTATCGTTATTCGACTTCCCGATCCCTTTTCCATGCGGTCGCTCGTCCAATGTAACGCGTAGGAGTTCAAGTTAGCTGAGATAGGGGAGTGACAAGGGCGGACGACCCAATGTTTCTTTCGGAGACGGAATAGACCAAAGCTAAAGACGACATGACTAGAGACAAGACTCCGACTTGGGAATAGTAACGATGCCTTTATGGAGTCCATTAGGTTACAACTTGTGACAAACAAGCATGAATGCATTATGGAGCATATCAATCACATTAATCCACACTAACATGTACCTACCTCGGGGCAACATTCGTATTCATATCAAAGACACAATCAAATCCTACGCTGATGTATGTGAAACAAGCTAACATTCTCGTATTCCATGGGAACAGATATGCCCAGTAACTTCAAGCAAGATAGGCGGAACCAACAATGATCATATATAATTTGAAGTTATGCGGAATTTAGTGAAGATAACGAGCATCATGCATGTGAACAATGTAAAAGCATGGTATACTCATCAATAAATGAGTCCAATGATCATGGCAAGGTATGTCATAACAAACAGATGAAGCGTCATACGAGAACACATAAGAGTAGCATAGTAATTATCACATATATGAACAATGCACAAGTTTGGTGTATGCATCATACGAGATCATATAAAGGGAAACATAGTAGCTATCTCACCTGACACAATGATCACATATTAGGTCAAACATGGCACAGAATCATACGACGAGATACATCTAGAGAGCATGGGTCCTACATGATACTAGCGATACATAATGTGATACAAGCATAATCAAGAGTCATTAAGAGGAGTTCAATATAATATTCACGAAACATGAGGCATCATCAAAAGTAATAAGAAGAACATCATGGGTGCTAGATTATAATCATGTTAAGAATGAACCATCATAGTGTACATATATGGTACAACCGTTGTCACATCATAGAACAAGTACAACGTGTGATCATTTAGCGGGTCATATTGGAAATCATAAGCCCTACATGATACTAATAGCACACATCGAACATGAGTACAATTAAAGTAATTCGACCAGGTTCATTCCGATATTCATGCGTCATGTATATGCAAAATTAGGATATAGAGTGATGTGTGATCAAGCGAGGTGTCAAGCCATACATTCATGCAAGCACAAGAGAATATCATGGAGTAATAGACATTTTAACTATGCCAGCATGCTATGTTTAACCATCACGGAAAGCTAGTCAATCATCAAATTCAACATTAAGCTAACCAGAACGAGGGAAACATGTTAAGAGAACGGAAAGAGGAAAGAGCCACACTATCAGGTACCTAGCTCAAGAGAGAATCACAATAGTGTAAGCAAGGTAGAGTCTACACAGGTCATAATCAAGGATCCTATAGGTTACTAATGGCTCAACATAACATATGCTACATACATGCACCTGATTGGTTACTCGACATTAGGCAGAACTTCAATTCGATCACCTTCCAATAATATAGAAGCATGGGAAGGAATGTAACGATGTATAATGCAAGGCTAAGTGACGGGCAATGTGACGAGAATTTGGGGACATGAGTTCGAATCAACACATAATATGACAAAACGTGCACTCATCAAGGATCAATTATAACACATATCCCCCATTTAATGCAAGGAACACACAACACCATATTAATTTGCAAATAATCAACAATAGTTAATCTGACGAATACGAAGTAGATGGGCATGATAAAGATTCTTGTCACAAGATGAATGATGAGCATCGAGGCATCATCGGCTAGCATGTTAAAGAGCACATCTTATGAGGCATTCATATAAAGTAGAGTCGATCACACTATCATGGACCTAATTCAGAAGAAGCAACAATCATATACTCATATCATGTGGTTCATGTTTTTCGATCAATCGTACTATCAATATGCCAAGTAAACATGCTATAACAACATACAATCATGATAGAGGGCAAGACACAACACGAGACTTAAGCAATATGACCAACATGGATACAGGGTGTCATACAACCACGAATCTACATTAAGGATCATCATTATAACAGGTACTGAGGATTACGTAGCATACAAGGCATGTCGACATGAAATTATAACATGCATCCATCAAGTAAGGGACTCACTCTATCATGATACTAGAACCGAACTATCACACTATCATGAACCTATTCACAGGAAGGACATCAATTAGACGACATCCTAGCATATGACATATTTATTCGTGCTCTAGTATGACAATGCAATATACTAAGTAGATCGTGTCGGGATGATATGGATATGATAAATGTAGCTCAAACCTATACAATAGTCATTATGAAGATTAAGGCACATATGCACAACTTTACACTAAGGATCAATTGTAGGTCAAGGAGTAGTACCACATAGTATCACGCAATAATGAACACAGCAATCAAGATATCCCGATAGAGATCCATAAGAGCAACATTAACTCTTCCCAACTGACTCATTACCCATCTTTCCCGTAGGACTCGGATACGAATTTTTCGTGACAAGAGAACACTGATGGATCGTCATAAGAATTGATAAGGACAGCCTCGTAAACATCTCACTCTCTAACTCGGAATTTCATCAAGGACCGTCTTCCAATACTCTCTCGAACAGCCTCTATATTCAATCATGATTCCCGACACCATGTGTTTACCAACTCAATTCCCGGGGAAGACCGATATTCGAAGGGAGGACTCGATTGAATTGTCAAAAGGGTTCATAAGGAAAGGGGCGGTTTTACAAAAGCTGAGCTTAACCATGTAAGAAGAAGAAGGGTACTCCAGCTATCCCGTTCGCACAAATCGTTCAATATTCATTAAATAGTCAGAACATAACAATCAAATCTTTAGCATATCAAGTACTCAATCATAGAATCAGTTAATGACAATTACAATGATCTCCTTGGAGTCTTCCCGACCCATCTGTAAAGAACAAGCTAGTATTTCGTCTACCCATTTCCGACTACATCCAATAGGGATGGTCTAGCGACTTTTCTACCCACTCGATCCCTTATTAGTTGGTTCTCTTCTTTTATCATAAGCCAAGTTCATATTTAGTCCAATTGAGTTAGGCATATTAAGTTCATTTTGCCCCTTTAAAACGCTTTCAAATCTTTCGAAATCCATGGGCGGCTTTCCAAAACATACACTCGACCCTTGTGTACCCGAATTGCACAACCTGGCTCTGATACCAACTTTGTAACGGCCCGGTTATAAATATCCGGGATACGTTTCGAAGGTCGAATACCTTCGTTCGGATGTTGCAATTCAGGTACGGGTCGAGGTTTCAAACCTCTAATCAGTCGAAGTTTCATAAATTCAGTTTAACGAAAGTAAAGCGGAAATATGATTTAGATACAAAATTTACGGCAGAGCCGGGTCAAAACAAAACCAAAGTGGGTGATTTGCCATTTGTCAAGTTAGAATATATATTAGCCGGATTCTTTGATTCGCCAAAAGATTTCCCCGTCACAGAAGCATGGAGCAACAAGAGCGGTATCTAATACTATCCACGAAGTCAGGCCTGGTGATCGCCTGCGGGTCCTCTGTCCGCGCTGAGGCCACATAACATGCCTATGCCTAAATAAAAGATGACAAATGCGGTACAAGATTTAAATCACGCTATCATGCCCCTAGTATATATAATATGCGGAAAAGAACTGTAAAGGGCCCAAGACAATGCCAAGTGGCATATCCCTCTCCTACCTCTGCACCCCTTCCCGTTAGTGCAGAGACTGGCCAGTTCGGGCTATAGCATAGCACTCTCTTCGTGGTGGTGCACTCACCACGGTATCATCATATCATATCATATCTCATCATCATATCATATCTCATCGTCATAACATAAATCATGCTCGTGCCCGATGGTGCTGGGCTAATCATATCATATCAAATCATCTCATCTCTTGCCCGATAGTGCTAGGCTATCATATCATGCTCATATCGACTCGATAGACTCAAGGCACCCGATGGGGCTGGGCTACCCTATGACCCTAGCAAAGACACTAGGACTATCACAGATAATGACCGTTCTGTATTCAAACACACAAAGTAAACACATGCTCAGTTCAATGCAATCCTAGCATGATACTACATGGCATGCTTTAATATGCAACAAAACTACACGTTACATGACACATCAGGCAGGAGGTCCAGGTTACTAAGTAAGTCCCGTAGGATACTTACCTGTTGATGCAGAACAGCAAGATAACACAAGCAAGGGCCCAAATGCAAGTCCAAAGCAAATCCAAAAGTAATACACACCTATCATCAAGTCATTTTCCATAAGCTACCGGTTCACATTCATACATATGGAACCCAAGTTCTCAACATCCTCAAAACCAACCGATAGTAAAACCGTTTTCTAAAACCTTTTCGATACGATCAAATCGACCAAAATCATCTTCCAATCAAACCCTTTGATAAAATCATACCAACCATATTTTCAACTCATAAATCCCAATTTAAGTCAACTCATGTTCAAAATACTTTCTCAAATCATACTTGGCCAAATTCCGACATTGAACGTTTAAACCTTAAAGTCAATTCTCAAAATCATGTAATAAAATAATTCAGGCATTTATCTCTTTAAATTCCTCAACTTAAAATTACCTTTATAAAACATAATATAATAACCCACATTTATAAAACAACAACACTAAATTACTTTATCAATTCTAAAGCATTTATTAAAACACCACATAATATCATAATATCAAATAATACCACTTTGAACAACCTTTATAATATACACAAATATAGTTTTCATAAAAATATTAATTTGGTAAAAGTCAGAATAATAATACTAAATATAATAATTATTATTTAAAAATCAACCAACAATTGTATAACAACTATATACATAACACAATACATAAAATAACATAACCAATTTTAAAACAACCCAACAGACCAGCCCACTTCCCTCAACCCAAACCCGGATTTCTGGCCCCAAACCCGAGCCCAATAGATTCCCCCTTTTAAACCCAAGCTTCCGGCCCAAAAAATCAGGCCCAGAGCCCTATTCCAGATCCAATCCCACACTCAGCTACAGAAAGAAAAGAAAAGAGAGGAGTGGGCCCCAGCTGCTGAGTTGGCCAGGCGGGCCCCATGGTGTCTTCTTCCCCATTCCTGCTGCTGGAAACAACAGAGAAGCCGGTTGCCTGGGCTTGACGGAAGGGAAGAAGAGGGGGGAGGGAGCTGGCGGCGGCGGGGGAGCTGGGCTCCGGCCACTCGACACGCATCCACGGAAACAAAAGTAAAAGAAGAAGAAGGAAGGGAGGGCTCACTGGGGGGAGTTGTCTCGCCGGAAAACGCCGTCGGGGCTCGTTGGAATTGAGTTAAGCTCGCCGGAGGGGAATCAGCGCCGAAATGGCCTGGGTCGACAATAGGAGGTCAAAAGGTGGAACTTTTCCGACCTATTGAGTGAAAGGAGGGGAGAGGGCTTACCGAAGTTCAAATCGGAAAAACAGGGGACGGAGGCGCCGGTGCTGGGCTCTTGCGAAGCTCTGGGACCTTCGTGGATGCCGGAGGAGAGGAGCGTGGAGCTCGGTCTCTCGAGCTTGGAAGCAAGGTGGCTGGGGAGTGAGCTCTCGGTAGAACAGAGCTCGGAGCTCTTGGCTCTGTTCGAAAATGGAGACAAGGAGGCGACGAAGGTGGTTGTTGTGCGGCGACTGACGAGGAGGACAGAGGTGGGAGTGACTGGAGGCGCAGCTGCTCGGCTTCAGATGTGACGACGAAGACGTGGGTGACGGTGGTGGATGCGCAGCGGGAGGGTGAGGAAAGACGGGGAAAAAGGTGTGGTGGTGGTTTTCCCGTGGTTCTACAGAATAGAAAAAAAGGGAGAGAGAGAGGAGAGGCTGAGAGTTTTACAGAGATCAATTGGAAGAGAGAGGGAGGAGGAAGAGAGGATGAGGGTGGGTTGAGGCGTGCTCTATATTCGAGGCAACAGAGGTAAGGTAGTGGCTTGGCAATTGCCACAGAGGGGAAAAAGACAAGGAGCAGCTGGGCTCTGCTGGGAGGAGAAAAGGGACAAGCAAGTGGTCCCAAATTACAAGGTTCAAATACCCGAAAAAAAAAGAATAACCCGAAACCTCCTTACCCGATCTTATCCCGACGCAATCAAAAATAAATTGAATTATTAAATCAAAGTTCGATCAAATTTCAAGATAATCGGAATTAAATAATTTCAATCAAAACTCGGAGCTTAAATTAGATTTTTATTAATACCCGAACTCGAAGGCGATAATCACATCCCGTCAAAATCCTAATTTAAAACGATGCCAGAAGGATTTTAAATTTTGAACTCGTGCTCGAGGACGATTGTCTCACATTTTGACCGATTGAATAAAATAATAATTTATTACTCAAAATAACAATATAATAATAACAGTAAAATAAATTCAGTCTTTACAGTCGCAACGCGACGGAAGGACAACACTTCCACCCATCTTCTCACAGCTGTGACTTATTTCGTTAAGATCTCCAATAACCATACATGGTAGTTGTTCATTTATAACTATCGAATTGAGATTTACCCAGAACAGATCCTTGTCCTTCTCGTGAGGTGGACCGTAGACACATAAAATTAAGCATCGAAAATTGTTATCTTGACAATGATACTCTAAACCAATGATCTGTGGAAGGTGAATTTTGACTGAAACTGATTCATTCAGAAAGCTATTATCGTTCCATAGAACCCCCAGTCCCCCAGCCTTACCATCCCCGGGAGACCAAATTGCATTAGATAAACCGCTACCCCTCCAAACAGAATTAGGTGGACTTGTGTCGGATTTAGTTTCAGCAATAGTCATTATGTTTATATGATTATTTATTCGCATAGCATTTAGATCGGTCCAAAAAGTCCTCTTGCCAATACCCCACACATTCCAAAAGCAAATTTTCATTTCCAACTTCGACGGTCTGTATAGGAAAGAAGGTACCCCACCCCATACAGAAGAAGTATACTTTGTTCGTGAAATCTCCTAGTATAGCCCGTCCGAGGATGTGTTGCAATAGGATTTGTGTATCTTGTTTGAATTAGTGTAAGGTTCCACCGAAAAACAGTTGTAAAGATAGGAAATGTTCTAGCCCGAAACCATAGCCTAGGACTGACATAGAGAGTGTCGACCTTTCCGATTATTTCACATCTACAAAAGATTTCGATCAATAGATCCAAATCACTACTCCTATACCCAACGCACGTAGCACTTTGCCAATGTCGTGGAACAATATGACTTGATTTAGGTAGGCTATAGATAGATTTATAAGCATCCACTAACCCAACTTTGACCATAACTTTAGCGATTGATGGGGTAGAGAGACAGAAGCTTACATTAGATGCATTTCTTACGTGGGAGTTTATCTTTAAATACTTTGAAATCCAGTTTCTACCTAGCTGATTTTTCCCTTCATACATATTCCTTAATCGAGCCATCAAAGGAGTGTTTGAGGGACTAATTATCCGATAGCATAACTTATTCCATTCCTTAAGAGAGTTTGGGCATAGAACAACAGATGGGCAATTAGAACAAGGTACTACACAGACCTGTTTGCCAGTAGATAGGCAGGCATTCAACATCACGACCCGCGATGGAACTGGGTGAAAAAGGAGCTGAGCGGCACAATCATGACAAGTGAGTGGCAAGTAATGCTCAATCAGTTTATCGAGAAAAGTCATATACTCAAGAAAGGGAGAGCGGAATCCCTGGGTAATTAAGAAATGAATTACGCACCAGCCTGCAGGTTTTATTAGACAAAGAATACATGTAGGAGAGTATCCATCAATTTTACCACTTACCCAAATCACTTGCCATACATGGATAGCCAATATATTACATGAAAAGGTTAGCCACCATTGATTACAATAACTTAAGGTACAACTCATGCCCAAACAAGACCAAATTATAGATAGTTTGACCCTGAACCAACCAAGCAAACCCGCATAGGCAGTAGATGCAATTACAAGTATGATCACAAGAAAACCACAAACGGAAGCTATACCCAAAAGGAAGGTAGTAGACATTAGTGGTGGTGTTATTTTGCCTGATTTGAGTTCGCTTGATCGAGTAGCTGCCTTTGTCCAGGAACATTTCCTCACTCCCACGCCATACCAAACTGTTTCACTTAGTTGTTTGTGACTGACTGAAATTGGTGGGTACTCAAAAAATGGATCATTTAGCTTATCGTAATGAGTTTTATAGGTAGTGTAGTCATGACAAATTGAACTCCCATATATATTACTCCAATAGACAAGAAAGCTATATAAGACTAGCCAAATGCTAATCCTCCTAGATTTATGATCGCAAGGCAGTGAGTTTAACCAAACAAATCTAGTGACAAATACACTTGCTTTAGGCCTATAAAGAATTGAGATAAGTAAGGTCCACCAATTAGGTTCATTAGAGAAAGATGCTTGGTAATAGATATTAGAATTACTCATGGAAGAGGGACTTTCAAGGTATACATGCTTAAAGTATTTTCTGAATGGATGAGCCTTAATTTCACAAAAAATATTCTTACTTAATGATTTTATCATAAGCTTGACTTTGAAAATTAGCAAACGTAATAGCATTAATTGGGTACCCTGCAAACTATAATTAGACTGATGAAACAAGTTTATAGGTGCAGTTGTACACCAAAGGCTAATCCTTTTATAATAGAGAGATCTCAAAGATGACATAAAAGACTTATGCAAGTGAATATATATGCGACAGTAGGTGATTAAGAGCTGGGAAGGAGTGTCAAAATATGATAAATCCCACATAGTTTTGCGCCAACAGTTCTTAAACGAGGCACTTAAACAAGGAAGGAGACATGTAAGACGAAGTAAGGTCCTGGAGTTTAATCTAAAATTATTTAATATAATGGTATGCGTTAATAATAAGGCCTTGAATTTATGACAGTAACAGAAGCAACCTGAACTTTTTGCCCAACAAGCAGGAGGTATGATGTAATAAGAATGCACCATTAAAGTGTTTAACATATCTAGCCATTGTGAATCATTGCAATTTAGATGGCACTGTATACACACACAAAGATTAATGAATGAAAACAGAATACTCCATCCATCAATAACGTACCTGAAGCGTTTTTTGGCCTTTGATTGTTGCTTTGATTTCTTTTCTTCCTCGGCACCCGAAGGCACCACAGAGAGTTTAATTCCCTCGGGCAGTATGGAACCCTTACGGGGCGCCGATACCTTTGTTCCTTTTGCGAGTTTTGAGCCCTCCGGCTTCCCCTTTCGGGTGTTAGTCTTTTTAGGGGCGGGATCTTCCGCCACCATGGGTCTTTTCCCTTTGTCCACTCCAGAGGTTGCCATCAACAAAACACAGAAAGAAGGAGACAGATTTGAGTAAAGGGGATTGAGATTAAAACAGGAAGAGGTGCGAGGAACCAAGCACCAACTCCCCGAAGTCAAATAGCGAAAATTTTGTGAAGAAAGAGGGGAGAAAGGATTAGAGAAACTACAAACCTTCTGAAGAAGCGAAGGGTGCCCCAGCAGAACAAGATCTTGCAGAAACCCACTCCAGCAAACACAGAAGAGCAGGAGGGAGGGCCAAATGAAAACGCCCAAACCATCAAAATTCTGAAATCCGTACAAATTGGATTTGGCCACGGGGGTGGACGAAAAGACCAAACTCGAGTAATCCACCCCCTCAGAACACCCATATCGCTCCCACGATGATCAGGAGAGAATAGATTAAGGCATCGCTTAACCCCATACGCAAACTCTGAATTAGGGATTTCATCTTCAACTAAGAGGATTTTGCCAGCACAAGGCCTATGGAGGCTTAGGCTAATGGAAATTTGGGGGTTTATAGGCCAGTTATCAGGATTTAGGACAAGGATAAACATCTTGGAAATAATTTTTGCCATAAGATTGTACGAGCATGAGTTCTTCATCGAGGAATTGGGACAAACTTGAAGAGGCAACACAGGAGAGGGCAACAGGGGAAACGCAAGAAGCGCGTGAGGCGCGTTATTTTTACACCGGAACAGGAGAGGGCAACAGGGGAAAAGGGAGCGTTTGAAAAAAAAAAAAGAAGACAAAGCAACACAAGTAAAAAAAAGGGAAAATTACAGAAAACCACCCCTTAAATAAGTCCTTTTGCACAAAACCACCCGTTAAAATAAAAATTGCAGAAAACCACCCTCTAAATAGACTCTGTTAACAATGTGCCACCCCTTATCCATTTTTCCGTCTTAAGACTGTTAAAAGGCAATAAAATAAAATAAAAAACTAATTGTATTTAATTCCATTTTCCTCAAATGTCACTGTTGCAAGCTTGTGGAAAGGTAGTGGTCCGATATAGAGCCAGACATGGATGTCGAAGGAAGATAAGCTTTAGTCCTTCCTCAAGTGTAGTCGCTAACACCATCGAATCACCACTCCTCAACTCTGTTTTCCCCTTTCAATCAAAAGCCCTGTTTATTTGGATGATAATGGCTACCCAACTTCCCCAACTTAGATTTCATACCGAAATTAAAGATGCCCATTACAAGAAATGAAAGGAGTGCAGTTAGAAAAACAATAAACCTTGAATTTCTCTTAAATTTGTCAAATTTAATTGGCAGAGAAGGTTATAGGCCAATTTGGAGTTGTTGTTGATTATTTGACTAATTTTACTTAAGAGTATAAGTGAATGGGGTTTAATTTGTTGTTTGTTCGTTCTTACCAGTGAAGTGAGAGAGAGGAGGAATCGAAGTCGAAACTTCGTTGTCACGGTTTGCACATCATCACGCATTATCGGACAAACAATCTACAAATTCGCATGAATTGTTTAACATGAAATCATAATCCATTCACTATAAACACAAGTTCGCACATCAATTGGCGAGATTCAAGTACCAATTTTAAATCGATTTGCTCAATTAAAAAAAACCTAGGGTTTCATCGAAGAAGAACATGGTGTAGAGGTTAAACATGAAAATGGCACAAAAATTGAAGAACGTAGGAGTAAACAAGACAATGATGCAGAAGGAATTGAAAGAGAAGATGAATTAAGGTGAAGAAGACCATATTCCAAAGGTTGAAGAAGACAACCCCCAACACCATCGGCAACTTTTCTCCACCAAATCAAAAAAATATAGTACTCCGTATTGTATTAAAAACAAGGGTAAATACGACTTTTTACACTTTTGAACAGTTTTCAAACGGAAAGGGGTAAGAGGTGGTGAATTGTTAACGGAATATGTTTAGAGGGTGGTTTTCTGTAATTTTTGTCTTAACGGGTGGTTTTGTGCAAAGTGACCTATTTAAGGGGTGGTTTTCTGTAATTTTGCCAAAAAAAAAATACAGGGGCTGCTCTTGTTTTTTTCTTAAAAAAAAACAAAGAGGATGGGCTGGTTGAATTATTGGTCAATTGGGCTTAAAAAATAATAATAATAATAATAATAATATTATTATTATTGTTGTGATATTTGGTGAATGATTCACCTTTTCATTAATTATTTTTACTGTACATTTTGCGGCTTCGTTGTATTACGGCCCTTACGGCCTTCAATTAGTTTTGATCATATTAGGCCACTCTTGCCTATAAAAGGCGATGTACCCGCTCATTAATTATACACACTTGAGCAATACAATTAATACAATCAGAGCGTTTGATCAATCTTATATTACGTTATCAGCACGAGTGTTCTTCAGATCCAACTGAGTGAGCCAGCAGATACAAGGTAGAACATTCAAAATCTACCTATTTGCTTAATTATTTTCGTCAAGAAATCATTTATGAGAAGTATGCTCTGTAGTTGCCCTTAATTAAGGGATCTTCTACAACAGAAAATCATAAAACTTTGAATCTTCTTCTGAAAATTAAAGTTTTCAACTCGTAAAACACAAACCACCATTTATATGGTTCGGTTATGTTCTACGAAATAGTAGCAAGCAAGAAGAAAAATATTCATACAAGATATGAGACAATTTCATACATAAGCCCGGTATTTTATTAGATCCAATCGGATTTACAACCAAATCGGTCCAAACTTTAAAACTAATACAAGTTTTAAACTACAAAACCGATTTTCTCTTACCTCTCCGTCGGATCTTCACCAAAATCACCGGATCTGATTTCTTCTTAGAGCCCAATAAACCTCCACCAAAATAACAGAAAGAATATGATCGCATAGATTAATATTATGCTAATAAGAAACTCGAGATCGAATCGGTCGGAGGAGTTCATGGTGGTTTGTAGGAGGCCGGAGGAGATGAGGTTGATGATGATGAAGATGAGGATGGAGATGGAGATGAGATAATAGTAAAAGTAAAAGGAGTGGTGGTAATTTAAAGAAGAAAAAGTTTGTAGAGAGATGAGATGTTAATAAAAAATAAAAGGAGTAATGATATTTTTATGAAGGAAAAGTGAGAAGGGAAATAAGAGGATGAGGAAGACAAAGGTGGAAGATGTAAAATTTTGAAGATGTTTTTCCACCCACAATTACCTCTTGAACTTGGAAATCCATACTTGATATACTCTTGTTCTTCACCTCTTTGATGATCTTCAAATATCTCATACTTGAAATGATGAACTTTTCCCACTGAAAATAATTTTGAAGCTTTCGGTTTTTGATGAGCTTTACAAAAGGAGAGTTTTTTTGTGTTTGAGTTTTGATGGTGAATGAGCTTGTTTTAAAAGTTCAGATGATATATATCATTTGCATGCAATATAAGATACGTGTTGAATGGATTGATCTATTTGGTTGCGTGTATCATATGCGATTTTTTTTTGCTTTGGTACCTGTTTGAGTGTTTGCCGTGTAAAAAGCAAATTATAGCTGGGCTAGTATTTGGTACCTGTTTGCCGTATGGTGAAAAGCAAATTGTAGGCTTAGATGTCTACAGCTACACTAATACTAGGCTGCCCAATCTACCATCACATAGACACATAGTATATTTTCAATTCAAAAGCATGAATATATGTCATATATATATATATATAATACGGAGTATATTTAAATCTATGAATCATGTATGATGTATGTATATATGATGGCATGCATGCATTATCAATATCATATAGATATATATTTTGGAAACCAACCCCCCGGCACTAAGTCCGGGTGAAGGGAGGAGTATGTAAATATTAATGAAAAAATTGGGGGATCCAAAAAGGATCATACATCAAGAATTTGAGCCAAAAATGAGAAAGGGCGCAGCCTATCTCATCAAAGGAACAAAGCTAAAATACAATAACAGATGTATGTCCCATACAAGGCACAGCTTGGATGAGCACATACAAAATGCCAAGAAAACAGGAAATGGGAGCAGTTAGGATATGCAAAACCAACACACCTCCAAAAATACACCAAAAAGACCTTGCACCCGGGCCACGCAGGTACCCAAAGGGACACAAGCCAAAGACACACTAAACAGAGATGGTTCCCGAGTGCACGCAGGCACTAGAGGCACGCAGGCCCTAGGACACCATCCAAAGATCTCAACTATCCAACCAACCATAGACCAAGCAGCCATAAAAGAGAAACGAAACTTAGATCTTTTCAACATCATCAAGAGTGAAAGATGCATGGAGAAGGCGGAAGACATGGGTCGCTATGAGTCTAGCCACCACCTCCTTAGGGATATGATTGTCTTCATAGATCTTTGCATTTCGCGCATGCCAAATGAAGTAGATGGCAGCAGAAAAGGCAAAGGTTTTGGCCTTAGCTTCACATCCTTTCTTCCTTTTGTATCTCCGGAGCCACCTTAATCCACGAGCCAAGCTATCAACCCCTTCCGGAATCAAGAACCGCTCACTCGTTCTCCTCCAAATACCCTTAGTATAAGGGCACTTGAAGAAAAGATGTTCATGTGTCTCCAAGATGTCTTCTCCACAAAACCTACACCCATGGTCAATATCAAGAAAGAAAAGCCTATCCAAGGTAGGGAGCTTGCCCAAGGTGGCGAGCCAAAGGATGAAGCTATGCTTCGGGGTGCATCCTTTCGCCCAAACCTCCTTATACCAATGGACTTTAGTTTCCTTAACTCGAAGCTCCTCATACGCCCTCTTGACCTTAAATCTCTCACCATCACACCACTCAACAAACAAACTATTAAGGTTAGGGTTCAAAAACAACATTTTGTTCTTTACCTCAACAATAGCTTTGATGAGCGGTGAGTCTCTCTTATGAGCTTCCCATGTCTCCACCTCTTCCACTTGAAGGTACCGATGGTGCACCCATCGAACCCAAAGGCCCTCCTTCTTCTCCTTGATCCTCCAAAGATGCTTGCACATGAAGGCATCATTCCAAGTCCGAATGTCAATCAGTCCTAGTCCTCCTTCTTGCCGCGGCTTGCACACCTTGCTCCATCTTACTCTTGGTGAAGTCCAAAGGAAGGAGCGGCACAAGCTTATAAGTGCTTGCATAATGGACTCCGGAATTGGAAGTACCGAAAGCCAAAACCCCTCCATCCCTTGAAGCACCGAAGCAATAAGCTCCCTTCTTCCTGCATAAGACAAGTGCTTACCAACCCAACTATTAAGTTTCTTACCAATCTTGTCCAAAAGCGGGCCATAATGAGCCACCCGGAGGCCATGAGGGCTGATGGGAACTCCAAGGTAACGGAAGGGGAATTCACCCTTCTTGAACCCCGTTGCTCCCAAAATAGCTTGCGCTTCATTGGGAGGAACCGAAGCTAAGAAAGCCGAAGACTTCTCCTTGTTGACCGAGAGACCCGAGGCCTTCTCAAATCGGTGAAGACAAGTCATCAAACACCTAACCGAACTCAAGTCACCACGGCTAAAGAGCACTATATCATCAGCAAACATTAGGTGGGCAAGTCTAACACTCTTACAATGTTGATGGAAATGAAAACCAACCTTACTAGTCTCAACTTTGACAATCCTAGAGAAGAATTCCATAGCTAAGACAAAAAGTAAGGGAGAGAGTGGGTCACCTTGCCTAAGCCCCCTTTTACCTTCAAACATGCCATATATCTCATTGTTCACCTTGATGGAGAAAGAGGTAGTCTCAACACATTCCATTACCCATGCTATAAACTTCGGAGGGAAACCTAATTCACATAACACAAAGCGTAAGAACTTCCACGATAAAGAGTCATAAGCCTTAGCTAGGTCAATGTTAAGAAAACATCTCCTAGTATCACGCTTAACATTATATTTGCGAAGAAGCTCCTGCACCAAAAAGATATTATCAGACATAAGTCGATTAGGGATGAAGGCATTTTGGGCGGAGTCCACAATGTAGCCAAGGCACTTCCCAAGCCTCAATGTGAGGGTCTTAGAAATAACCTTGTAAGCAACATTGCAACAAGAGATCGGCCTAAAATGTTCAACCCTAAACGACTCATCCTTCTTAGGGATCAAGCTGATTATAGTGTGGTTTATTTGTCTTAATAATTTCCCATTCCGGAAGAACTCCTTCACCGCCGAGCAAAGCTCCGGCCCCGTGACATTCCAAGTGGTCTTGAAGAAACAAGAAGAGTAGCCATCAGGCCCCGGGGCCTTGTCCTCTCCAATGCTCCACAAGGCCGCCTTGATCTCCTCGTTTGACACCTGTTCTATGAGCATGCACTTATCCTCCTCACGGATTGACCCTCCTCTAGCAAACCAAGAGTTATCGATTTCCACATCCGGTCCTGCACAACCAAGAAGATTTTTGTAGTACTTGATAAACTCATTTGCAACATCTAAGCTTGAAGTTGTAATAGAACCATCACTCTTAGTCATAGAGACAATGTGATTCCTATGGCTATTAGACTTCATTAAGGAATGAAAATACTTGTTGCAATGATCACTAAGGAGAATGTACTTAGCTTTGGCATGTTGTCTCAAATAGGCGTATTCCGCTTTGTTGAGCCGAATAGCTAAGAGTCTAGCACTAGCCAAGGCCTCCATCGCATCACCACAACCAGGGTTAGCCACCGCAGCCTCCAAAGTCGAAGCCAAACCCACATTAGCTCTCATGGTTCTCTCGGAGATGTGGGTGTACTCCTTACAATTTAGCGCCTTAAGGGGTCTTTTGAGTCCCTTGAGAAGCTTGCAAAGGAGAAATTGGAATGACCCACCCCTAGGCACATTCCAATTAGCCCTTACAATCTCAAGGAACCTATCGTCATGGCTCCAAAGATTGAGGAATTTGAACATCCCCCCTTTCTTCCTCTCATTCCTGCACAAAGAAACTACCGCCGGCTTGTGGTCGGAGAGCTCCCACAAGGCCGGGTAATAAGTGTTGCAAAAGAGATTTCTATTGACCCATTCGGCATTAATAAGCACCCTATCAATCTTACTAGAGATGGTACCATTTGACCAAGTAAACAAACTATCACTAGTGAAGGGAGAGTCGATCAAACCAAGGTTTTGGCAAGCCTCAACCATGTCCTTACACTCATAGTTCATCACTGGAGCACCATTTATCCTTTCCTCAAAGTTCATGACATTATTGAAGTCTCCCAAGGCCATCCAAGGGAGAGAAAATCTGCACAAGAGGTTAGCCAAAGCTTCCCAAATTCCTCTTCTATGGACCACCGAATGGAGTCCATAGACGAAGCATACCCCCATCTCAACACCCGAAGACTTGTCCTTCAAAATGCAGCCCATGTGTTGAACACCAACCTCGACCACATTCAAGTGGACAAAGTTGGGATCCCACACAAGGAGCATCCGACCTCTAGGATCAAGGTGGAAATTGGAGGCATGCTCCCAACGAGGAAAGTAGGAAGACATGAAATTTTGGATATTAAAACGACCATCATGAGATTTAGCCTCAAGTATACCACATACCTTAGCATCATGCATTCGAACTAAGTTCCTTACACCTTTTTGTTTCAGGGGTAGGTTTAACCCCTTCACATTCCAAGCTATGATCCTCATAAAGACCCTTTGATGTTGTTGCGAGTCTCCTTACTTCCAAGGTCAGCCGAGCAAAAGTTCGAGGATCCACCATTTATAGGCCCTTTGATCTCGGCCCTCGACGCGCATTCCATCTTGCTTTTGCCGTCGGCAACTTTAGTCATTCGTCTTTTTTCTTTCTTTGACATTACCGTGGTAAAGTTTGTGGAGTCATTGCATTCCTCCTCATCTTTGCTATCCCAAGAATGGATGGATATGTCATCGTCTTCATTTGGATCTTCACATCCATCCGAGGACGACACATCCAAATTCAAAGGGGTAACAACGAGAGGTCTTTCATTGCTCAACCTATTCAAAGGAGGGGGCGATTTGGATCTATTAGCATAAACATTTGGAGGGGTACTAACCTTTGTTTCCAAGAGCTTTCCCTTCTCTCCTTCATCATGTACATGAGGTGGTTCCTTTCGCTTCTTATTCTTTGATCTTCTTCTTTTCCTACCATTCCTAGCCTTGGTGTCATTCAGCTGTTTGTCCTCATTCTCCTCAACCCTTGTAACATTAATATCAACATTAGAGTCTGTCAAAGGAGAGGCTGACAATGATATTAGTTACAAGTAGTGGTGACACTACCCTTGTTTTTTCTGATATTGAAGTGCATGGGGTTACATTTTCTGTTATTGAAGTTTATGTGGTGACAGTAGATGGGTAAGGCCCAAAGCAGTGCTGACACTGATATTAGTTACAAGTATTGGCGACAGTAGGCTTGTATTTTTTTTTTATTTTGTTGTGTATGTGGTTGCATGAGGTGGTAAGGCCCAAAGTCTTATGTGACACTGTTGGTTAGAGTAGTTGGAAGTATTGGTGACACTAGCTTTGTGTGTTCTTTGTTATTTAAGTTTATATGGTGACAGTAGGTGGTTAAGGCCCAAAGTAGTGCTGACACGAGGTGGTTAATGTCCAACAGTGATAACTGTAAGCCCAAAGCAGCGATGACACGAGGGGGTTGTTGTCCAGTAATTATAACTGTAACTCATATAACTGTAATCCGTTTACAGTTTATATTTTTACAGTTTTTATAGTTTTTTTACAGGTACTCTGAAATGAAGTGCCCCAAATAACTGTCATAAGGAAGAAAACTGTATAATTATTGGCTATATATATCCAGAAATAATTCTTTAGTGTCCATTGGTGTCTACAAACTAATTGTAACATAAATCAGAATACCAGAACTTGTATTCTTACTGCTTAACCACCCCCCACCAAAAAGATGAATTATGGCAACACTGTTGAGTTCTGCACAAGATTCCACCAAATGATGGACGATCTGGATGGTGTTGTTTACCGTGGGTATCACATGAGTCTCGTTGATGAGGCATGTGAGACTAACAAAGAGGCTCACAGGGTTGAGTTGGTGGAAGCCGTTGTGTTTCATTATACATTATATGAGGAATTACAAAGATCAATAATAGCAAATGAATATCATATTCGCAGAGCAACCAAAGATGAAGATGCTGAAGCACTATCAAAGGTGATATATGAATTTTTATCCTTACTTTTTTTTCCCTCTCTAGTGTTAACTATTATATTTTATGTTTTATCTAGGGGGAACGAGAACTTGGGGAACAAAGGCAGATGTTGGAAGAGGCAAAGGACAACCTTATGCAGTGCGTTAAAGAAGTTTTAGATGCAGAAATGGAAAGGAGGAGGAAGATTGATGAATTTTTAGGCCTGTAGTTCTTGTATATTAATAAGTGATAATATTGGAACTTATTTATATATTTTAGTTTATATGTGTGTTCATAATGAAGATATGATGTAACTTATTAATATCATATTAATTATATGGATATTTTGTAATTTCGCACCTCGTATTTGATATTATAAAGTGTTATTGGAGTTTTAAGTCTTCATTGGTTGATACTGCGGACACATAGAGTAATTTGGGAATTGTTTTGGCAAAAGTAGTGCTGACACTGTTTAACTAAGGTTTTATGTTATTGTGAATTTGCTCAACATCATCTTAGTTTTGCTCAACAATAGTTTATATTTGCACAACAAACGGGATTTGTGAAATTTTGCCCAAAATAATCCTATTTTCTTTAATATAATTTTATACTTTCTCAATAGATATTTGCACAACATGGTATTATTTTTTTTATAGTATCTTCTTTTCGTAGTAGTGTTTTTGTATAGTATTGATGACAGAATTGCGCTGACAGGCTTATTTTGTGTGCTTTTACCCTCTTCTTGAACTCTCCTATTGAAATCTTTCTCTTGCAAAGTATTGTCAATACTTAGGAATGGATATCATCAAATAAACTATATTTATAAAATACACCAGTTATAAACAGAAATCAAATATTTTACTACCGGTGACAGAATTGTGTTGACATAGAGAAAAGAATACAGAACTGGTCAGATGCAGTTATAGTTGTATGAAATTGACAAATACAATCCAGGTTAAAATCATAGGGAAAACAACTGTCTTAATGCTCACGAAACAACTTTTTAGAAGCAGAGTACACAACTGTCTACACCCCAATACATTTGATAGTTTGCAACAAAAACATTATATTGTGTTGTAGCTGTTCAACCAAGGTTGATTTTTTGGCCTTGAATCCCCTTTGAAATCATTCTTGAATGGGATTTTGCTGCCTTCATAACTTCTTTGTTCACTTCATTCAGCTCTGAGCACACAATATCTATTAGGTACTTCACCCGTAGTTTTGAGATATTCTTGAAATTGCCCTTTTCAAATCCACACTTGTAGCCTCGCTCTGCCCCAAAGAAAGTCTCCATGTGATGCATGAGGCATACCCCAGAATGCTGAACTTTCTCTTCTCCAGCCCACGCGATGGGGACAATTGATGTTGGTGCAGTGGACACTATTTCTGCCTTTGCTTCAAGCCCCTTCTCTGTTAGAAACGCAATCGGCATATCTCCCTGCATTTATTGAATTATAAAGCATTTAATGTTAATGGGGAACTGAGGTGATATTAGATTGAAGTTAATACAACTCAAGAAGATATTATGTATCATTAATAAAACTTACCAAACATTCAAAGGGGGATGCAAAGGTGCAAGTTTCAGCAGGGCAAGTTGGGTTGATATCAATGATTTGGGTGACTTTGTTTTTCAAGTTGAAGACAACCATGATGTAGACCTCTTCTTCTTGAACTCCAAAAACAAACTAATGAACATAATATTAAACAGATAGAAATTAGGGATTGAGTTTGTTAACTTTGATCTCAAAATCAGTATTTAGAGAACTTTTCATTCTTGTGGTTGTGAAGGGAGTACCATGTCTATATCTTTCAAAGAAATGTGTGGTGACAATGACAGAGCAGTATCAAAGTGGAGGTTAAACCTCTGAAACTGTTCATCACAAGCTCCTGATGACACACTCTCCACATTAAACTGGATCAAAAATAAAAATTAGTAAAAAAAACAGACCCATTGTAATAATGGCAAAGAATGGAGTGTAATTGAAAGATGAATAAGTAAAAATATTACATATTTGTTGATATTTACAAATAGTCTTGCTGGTGACTGAGCACTTTTATATTGTTCCTTGTTGTTGAGGACTGTTGTCCATGCATCAATAATGACACTAGACAGTTGGGTTTCATCTTCAAGTGTACCCATGTCTCTTTTAACCACCTCAATAGACTTGTGTTTAAATAAGACTTCACTGCAAATGCAAGACATTATGAAGATGTATTAAATAAAAAAAATCTTTTACTTGTAACTGAACATACATTAAGTAAATTAAGATTAAAATGAACTTTACGTGCTATGAGTTGTTGTCATTGCTAAATAGGCTGAAACAGTCCGCTCAATTTCAGAGATAGGATCGTTAATATCTACAACACGGGAGTAATAGGGGCTTCTCAAAGATGCAGACGGTTTATATGCTCTCTTTGCAGCTTCTTCTCTCTTTGTGTCATGAAGTTGTTGTGGTGCATTCTCAGGAGCTGCGTTGACACGTGGTGACCTCCGGGGGGGCAATGGAGCAGGGGACTTGGATTTTCTTTTATCCTCCAATGGCTTCTCTGGTGGAATATCAGTTTGGAATTGAGTGGGGAGGGGATTGGGAGGGGTGCATAATGTGTCTGCAGTTTTAGCTTGAACATCCTGTTGTATTGGAGGATGACCATGGCTAGATGCAGGAGCTTGTTGTGCGTCATTACCATCCTTGGTTGCATCTGCAATGTTCTGTGGTATCCCTTTATCTTCCCCCAAAACAGGATCATTTACAAATATATCAAAGGAAAATTGCCCATCTCCTTTGATATTTGATTTCAATTTTTGCTTATTCTGATACGCAAGCTCAATCTTAGTAAGGCAATCTATAAAAGCAGGGTCTGACCAGAATGGGTGTTGGGAGTTGTTAAAAATTGTGTTTGGAGAGTCGTCCATATATGACCTGTCAACAGCATCTGTAGCAAGCGCAGGGGTCACATCTCCCATCCCTAGGAGCTGGTTGGCTCCACGCAGAAGTGAAGTCACCTTGTCATCATTTTGTAGTTTAGGCGGTATATTTGTAGACCACTCCACAAATTTAGAAATAGCAGATGCAAGCACAGAAGCCTTTTGAGCAAAAGTCTGTATCCAATTCTAGAAGACAAGAGCACATGATAAAATAAGATTAAAAAAAACATCAGTATATAAGAAAACATGATAAACTGCGCAATTTTAGATTGAATTGGTTAAAAAAATTCATATAGACCTGAAGTGGAGGTGGTTGTTTTTCTGGACCAGCGGGGTGTTCGGTGCATTCTTCATTGTGTGTAGTAGATTGGGGACAAGCTGTAGGAGGTATGTCTTGAGGGGGAGGAACCATTTGGCGAGGTTGGATTGAGCCACGGCCAAAGCCTCCACTATTAATGTCATCTGTCTCTCTTTGGCGTAAAAGTTTGGAATTGATGCCAAAAAACACTGGCAAAGAACGAGGTATTCGTCTAAGCGCTGTGCTTGTGAACAGTTTCACCCTATCCATATACAGCAACTGACACATGAATGGGATAAACATATATCAGTATAATGATTCAGGACGGGAGTGCTGACATGAATAATATTGTATATATGAAATTAAAAATAGGCACTGGTGACATGGGTACTACAGACATGGTAGAGAAATTAAGCGAGGGAGGAGTGCTGACATGAATAATATTGTAGATACTAAAGTAAAAATAGGCACTGTTGACATGGGTACTACAGACATTGTAAAGAAATTAATTTAACATCACAGGGAAGATGATGGAGTGGGGGAGTGCTGACATGAATAATATTGTAGTTATGAAACTTAAAATAGGCACTGGTGACATGGGTACTACAGTAATGGTAAAGAAATTAAGTTAACAACAGAGAAAAGGTTTGAAAAACTACTTACAACCAAGAACAATATAGGCCCTCTGAAGTGTCCATCCTTGTTCTTTTCCCAACTTTTTTTCGCATCAACCAAACTTTCTAACACAAGACCACACCAATTTAGCTCTTTCATGTCACCCAATTCCGGAACAACTCTTACTAAACTATGATTTGCATGTCCATTTCCTAAAGTATCAATCAAGTAAGAGTCTAATACAACAATAAAGTTCACGAGGAATTGGTCACCACAATCAGTGTCAACTATCAATTTATCCATAACCATAGCTGATGTTATATTATCCTTAACCTCAAATGTGTTTCTCCAATCTTTCACAAGGTTGAAATTTTCCTTTGCTGTTTTCTTGCTACTAAAACCTTTCCCATAGGCAATCCCAACGTGATATGAACATCAATCTCAGTAATTTCAAGTTCTCCTCCATTAGCCATAACCAAACAACACTTGTTAGGGTCAAACTGATCCACTAACCAATATGAAAGATATTGTGGAAGGGAAACAATGTTCAAGTCGAACAAACATCCAAACCCAATATCTCTAATGAATTTCTTTTGCTTGTCATTCATTTTCTGCAATGATGACACAAGCAGGCGAGGGCTTGAACGTGTTTTCAAAGAGTTGAATTGTTTCTGTCTGCTGTCCCTCTCGGTCTTCGCAATCATTTGTCTGTTTTCTGAGATAGGTTGGATTTCAGTGCCTTCTGTTTGCTCATCAGATGTGATGTTATGCACAGTTGGGTTCACTGGTTGACCAAGCGTTACATTAGGCGAATCGTCTTCCAAAATTGTAATTTCAAGGGCTTCTAAACCAACAGTGCTAGTAGGAACAACAGTCTCATGGGGGACCTCTTTCTTACTGTTTTTCTGAACAAGAGGTTGTGAATCTTTAGATTCAAGTGACAGGGAACCGACCCCTGTTTCACATGCTCTATCAGGCTGAGTATCTTCAAACAGTTCATCCTTGAAAGCTGGTGAATCCCTAGATAAATCAATTACTGGGGGTTTAACCCCAGATCTTTTTGATCTCTTCGAAATTTGGTTTTGACTGTCTAGAGCAGGTGAGTCACTCAATCTCTGTGGGCGTTTACCTATGTAATGAACACTGAAAATCAACTTCTACAAATAATGCATGTAATGGCATTGTAAAAGAAGGGAGTTTATTCCATATAAATTTGAAAATTGAACGATAAATCCATCACATTAACTACACATTATAATGCCGAAGCCCTTAAATTAGGAAAGGCAGCTCGTGGAAGGTCGAATAACTTGAATAACTCCCATTTCCTGCTTTTCGTGGGAGCTAAACCCTAAACCGTAATCATTCTTATTTAAACTGTAATAAACGGAGAATAAGAAATCAAACCTTTCCGGTCTGGAGACATGGTGATGTATATGGTAGAGCAATAGAGAGGGGATTTTCGATCTGGTCTCAATGAGCGTATAATCAAACGTGAAGCAAACTTGCAGAGCAAGAGAGAGGAGATTTCGGGGGGGAGGATGAAAGAAATGACGATGACCGACTGTGTGTTGTAGAATGTGTTTTAATACCTTATTTATTGCTTTTTCTAATTTTTCACGGGAAACAATTTTTGTTTTTCTTTCTTTTCTCTTTTTTTTTTTAAAAAATACGGTAAGTGGTTAATACTTTATTTATTCCTTATTTTTGCTCAACATGCTCTTATTTTTGCTCAACACTAGTTTATTTTTGCACAACTATCAAGACTGTGAAATTGTGTTCAATATGATCTTATTTTTCTCAATAAATTCTCTTAGTTTCTCTATAGATAATTGCACAACACGGTCTTATTTTTGCTCAACAATAGACTATAATTGCACAACATGAGCGTTTGTTGGAATTTTGCTCAACATGCTCTTATTTTTGCTCAAGATGGTCATATTTTTGCTCATCAATAGCCTATAATTGCACAACATGGGGCATTTGGTGGAATTTTGCTCAACTTGCTCTTATTTTTGCTCAACAATAGTTTATATTTACACAACTATATAAGACTTTGTGAAATAGTGCTCAACATGATCTTATTTTTTCTCAATATGTTTTCATAGTTTCTCTATAAATAATTTCACAACACGGTCTTATTTTTGCTCAACAATAGACTATAATGGCACAACATGGGCATTTGTTGGAAATTTGCTCAACATGCTCTTCTTTTTGCTCAACATGGTGTTATTTTTGCTCAACAATAGACTATAATTGCACAACATGGGCGTTTGTTGGAAATTTGCTCAACATGCTCTTATTTTTGCTCAACATGGTGTTATTTTTGCTCATCAATATACTATAATTGCACAACATGGGCGTTTGTTGGAAATTTGCTCAAAATGCTCTTATTTTTGCTCAACATGGTGTTATTTTTGCTCATCAATAGACTATAATTGCACAACATGGGCGTTTGTTGGAAATTTGGTCAACATGCTCTTATTTTTGCTCAACACAGTCTTATTTTTGCTCATCAATACCCTATAATTGCACAACATGGGGCACTTTGTGAAATGGTTGAGCAAAAATAAGAGCAAAAATAAGAGAAGATGTTAATGGGCTTATTTTAAAATTGATGAATGGAAGGGTTTGGCCCAATGTTAACTCTTCTTACCCACGTTTTCAACCCAAAGCAGTCATATCCGGTGTCCTTTCAGCTCCCTCCAACATCTTCTCCATTACCCCCGTTTGGTGTTTATAGGAGCCGATCACTTTCTTGTCTGTAGCGGTTACCGAGTACCCTTCAATCTCCGGAAATCCAAGTGATCGGTTAGTCATTGATTGCTTTTCTATCAGTGTAAAGTTTAATTTTTGTTTCTGTTGCTATTATTAAGTGATTGCATCCTATATTAATGTCTGTTTATTATTTCTTTGTAGTTCTTCTCTTCTTCAATGCCTTTTCCACCGGTTACTCAACAAGGTTATCATCACACTGTTGGTGAGTTTGTAGTTGAACTGTTAGCAAGTGAGTCGTCTGTGTATGGGCCGAGTGAAATGTTGGTGTCAATCCACTCTGTGAACGTTCCTCTAATACTTCATCAATTATACGTTTGGAATGGTTTGCCAAAGAGCTTACAGCGCTGCAATGGAATATTACGGGACGCGGGAATCCCGGTTGTTGTTCGAAATCAGGTAGCAAATCGAATCTTAAGGGATTTTACAAGTACTTGGTTTCCTCAAGCTGATGACTTGATCGAATATGGTCTCTGCCCTAACATCACCTTCAATTTGTACTACACTTCCAACTCTTCTTCCGATTCGAGCTCTGACTCCGACATGGAGGTCGACTAGCCACATCATCCAGCCACTACAGCAGCTATTAAAGGTCTACAAGAGTTATATCATCTTGAGCTCGATGGGCAGGCATGTTCAATATGTCTTGACCCGATGTTGGATTCGATGCCTATCCTTGGCATGCCATGCTCACATTTCTTCCACCCACATTGTCTCCGAGATTGGCTTAGGGTTGAAGGCTCTTGTCCTGTTAGCAAAAGACAATGTAGTTTAACTTTTTGGGGGACTTGGTGTAAGCAAACTTGTATTCCCTGTTATGTGGACTTGGTTTAAGAAAATGTATAATATGAATGGAATTTTGTTTTGATCGTATTTGTTTACAATTTTCACTCAATCAAATTTGTTTTAAGCAAACTTCTGGCTTTGCATTCAGGTTGGATGAACAAGGCCAACCTGATGCATAACAGTTTAGATGTTTTAAGGTCAAGGTATTCACTCATGCAGATTTGTTACAGAAAAGTGACAAAATTCAGAGTTTCTAACAGCCAATATTATGACAGAAAACCAACCAGATGCAGGTTTTTTAGGATGTGATCACAATGCAAACAAATATACTTGCTAGATATGTTTATTCATACTTTGAAGAAGATTGCATAATTTTTTAGAAGAATGTAGATTTCTGCCAGCAAAGTGAGAAAATGCAGATTGTTTAACATCACCTATTTTGATAGAAAAGTAACTAGGTGCATATTTTTTAGTTACAAATAGTGGTGACACTACACTTGTTTTTTCTGATATTGAAGTGTATGGTGTTACATTTTCTGTTATTGAAGTTTATGTTGTGACAGTAGATGGTTACAGTACTTAGAAATAGTGGTGACACCAGTCTGCTATTTTTTGATATTGAAGTTTATGTGGTGACACTAGGTGTTTGAGGCCCAAAGTAGTGCTGCCACTGTTATTAGTTACAAATAGTGGTGACACTAGTCTGGTGTTTTGTGATATTGAAGATTATGTGGTGACACTAGGTGTTTGAGGTCCAAAGTAGTGCTGAGACTGATATTAGTTACAAGTAGTGGTGACACCAGTCTTGCATTTTTCTATTTTGAAGTGTATGTGGTAACACTAGGTGGTTGAGGCCCAAAGCAAGGCTGACAATGATATTAGTTACAAGTAGTGGTGACAGTACCCTTGTATTTTCTGATATTGAAGTGTATGGGGTAATATTTTCTGTTATATGAAGTTTATGTGGTGACAATAGATGGTTACAGTACTTAGAAATAGTGGTGACACCAGTCTGGTGTTTTCTGATAGTGAAATTTATGTGGTGACACTAGGTGTTTGAGGCCCAAAGTAGTGCTGACACTGTTATTAGTTACAAAAAGTGGTGACACGAGTCTGCTGTTTTCTGATATTGAAGTTTATGTGGTGACACTAGGTGTTTGAGGTCTGAAGTAGTGCTGACACTGATATTAGTTTCAAGTAGTGGTGACACAAGTCCAAAGTAGTGCTGACACAGATTTTTTTTGAAAGAATGCATATTTTTTAAAGCAAAGTGGCAAAATTGCACAACATGGGCGTTTGTTGGAAATTTGGTCAACATGCTCTTATTTTTGCTCAACACAGTCTTATTTTTGCTCATCAATAGCCTATAATTGCACAACACGGGGCATTTTGTGGAAATTTCCTCAACATGTTCTTATTTTTGCTCAACATGCTGTTATTTTTGCTCGACAATAGTTTATATTTGCACAATTATCAAGACTTTGTGAAATTGTGTTCAATTTGATCTTATATTTTTCTCAGTGTGTTCTCATAGTTTGTCTATAGATAATTGCACAACATGGTCTTATTTTTGCTCAACAATAGAGTTTAATTGCACAACGTCGGCGTTCGTTTAAAATTTTCTCAACATTCTATTATTTTTGCTCAACACAGTCTTAATTTTGCTCACCAATAGCCTATAATTGCACAACATGCTCTTATTTTTGCTCAACAATAGTTATTGTGGGGACACCAGCGTGGTGTTCTTTGTTATTGAAGCTATTGTTGTGGGGACACAAGGTGGGTAAGGCCCAAAGTAGTGCTGAAACTGATATTAGTTATAAGTAGTAGTGACAATAGCCTGGTATTTTTTGATATTCAAGTGTATGTGGTGGAACGAGGTTGTTAATCTAAAATATTATAGAATAATATTTTAGATTATTTCTCAACATTGTATTGTTTTTTAAGTAAACAACAATGATATAAATTTGAAATTTGATGAGTACCGATGACAAAATTGCGCTGACATAGAGAAAAGAATGTACAAACTTGTATTATTACATGATAAAATCTACAATTTTATTCTATAATGTTGATTTAATGTTTATTTTGGAACATACATGTCATTCATAATGTCTAAGCTGTATTCTTTCCTAGTAGTAATTTTACATAATACCGATGACAGAAATTGTGCTGACAACCTTATTTTGAATGCTTTATCCTACTATTGAACTCTCCCATTGATAGCTTTCTATTTGAAGGAGGTCTTCCTGCTCTCTTTCTTACTACAGGGGTGTAACATTTGATAGATTTTATCGCATTAGGGACGTTCCCTTCATCTTCTTCCAACACTGGATATATTGTTTCTGCATATGCCATACGCCAAGCATCATTGCTGTAAAAATTTGCAACAAAATCAGATATATTTGCCTTTACGTGTGTAATTGCTGATAGAGCATGTACACAAGGTATTTTCTCGACATCAAATACCATGCACGTACATGTCTTCGCTGATAGATCAACTATAGCTACAACTCCTTTGCCTTTGATCTCAAATTGTGATGCATTCATCCTTTCTACTCTATATAATCCAACTTGCTCTTGTGATTTCCTTATCACCTTAAGGATTTCAGGAGTTATTCTGTCTTGGTTTTCTAGTGCTTTCTCTCTTCTCTCCTGGAACCATGATGTGAGCTTTTCCCTAGCAAACTCTATAAGTGCCACAATAGGATAATCCTTTTTCCCTTTGAAAATGGAGTTCAAGCTCTCTGCATTGTTGGATGTCATCATATTGTATCTATTGCACTTTGCATGTGCTCTGGCCCATTTTTCAAAACGTGCTGACACCAAATATTCTGATAGTTTTGGACAGGTTGCTTCTATTTGTGCGAGCCAGCTGTTGAACTCTTGGATAGTGTAACTCTCTGCTGCTTTCTTGAACATTTTTCCCAGGTTCTTTTTCTTGAATGTCGCTTTGATGTTTTGTTTCAAGTGCCACATACATATGTAGTGTGTAGGTGTTGGGTAAACTAAAGATATAGCCCTTGCAATGCTAGCATGTCTATCAGAGACAAACACTAAGTCATTTGAGGGAGGCACAACCTTCAGCAGCCGGTACAAAAACCATTCCCAAGAGCTGTTGTTTTCAGAGTCAACAATTCCAAAAGCAAGGGGATAAATATGTCTGTTTGCATCTTGAGCAACTGCTCCAAGCAATGTGCCTCTATATTGTCCAGTTAAGAATGTCACATCAATAACAACAACTTGGTAGATAAATAAATGAAATTACTAATTATATTGAATTTATGAAATTCAATGAGAACAGAATTTATGCTGACACTGAGTAAGACATACCTTCTTTACGAAGGGGAATGCTCTGATGCATTGGCCAAAGGATAGGAACAAGTACTTAAACCTGTCTTCTTTGTCTGTTGAAATCAATGCTATAGTCCCATTGTTTTTCTCCATAAGCATGTGGCAAAATGATGGCAAATCTGCATAATTGGATTCTGGTGTCCCCTTGACAATTTCTTTTGCAATTTTTGATGATTTCCATGCTATCCAGTAGGTAATTGTCATCTTTTGTTATGTTCTCAGCTTATCCATTATCTGTGCTGGTTTGTATCCAGTGTCAACGCTGTTGAATTATATTAAAATTAGAATAAATAATATATTAAAAAGAAATATTAAATCTAAATACTATTTCTTACAAAATTTACTCACCTTGATTTGATGATGCTTGCAACCACTGATGATGAAGGTTTTTTGCAGTGTTTTGTTCTGATATCCCACGTGCAGGTGTGCATGTCATCGTATACTGTAACCTCATGCCAAGTTTGACCAAAAGTTTTGACATGCACTTTCCATTTGCAGTTAGGATCTACACAATGCACCCTATAATACCTGGGTTCTGATTTTGCCACACGAAAACCAAATATCTCTGTTATTGACAATATTCTCATAGCATTCTTAACTGCATTCCTGGATTCAAAGGTTTTGCCTATGTATATCAATTTTTCTGAATTCTGATTCATAATAGGCATGGTAGGGCTGTCAGCATCCCAATCTTCTAGTGTAGTCTCTCTTCTGTGTGCTGAAGAATATAGGGTGCTCCATATTTCAGCTGCAGAATCTTCATCACTGGGAGTATCACTGTTTCCAGAGTACATGTCATCTCCAATATCTTCTAACAACACACCCTTCATCCTGCTGTCACCGATCAATGTCATGCTATTTTCTTCAGTGACAATGTCGGTTATATTTGGATTACATGTCACCAACTCCAAACTATCAGCTGGGAATGTCTGTTGATCTTCTTTGTCAGTATCTGTTTTAATGCTAACACACAACTCAACAGCAAATTTAACATCATCTAGTTTAGACAACTCTAAAAACTCTTTCAAATCAGCATCACATTCAACGGTAAGAGGAGCTCTCAAGACTTTGAAAGGGTGCAAATGATTGAATTCTAATTCAAATGTGCTGTCTACATTGAATCTGTTGTGCACTTTTTCACTTAAACCATGTAGTGTTATTGAGTCATCAAGTATGAACACTTTTGATGTACTGTGTCCGACAAAGGTTGGACCTGATTCATCAAATAACCATTTCCCACCATATATAACTGTAATAACGTGGGTTGCCATTGTAATCTATAGAATATGAATTTAAGAGGATAAATAGATTGCAGTAGTAACAAACACAATCTGATTGAAGTGTTGACACAAGGAACCAAAATTTTATATGATTCAAATACAGTGCTGACATGGAGCAATCAAAGTGTAATAATGAATGTGGAGTTCATTATATTGTCAAATGCAATATTGGATGCAACAGTGAGGAATGGATACCATTAAATCAACTATATGAATAAGATACACCAGCTATGAACACAATCCTACAAAATTTGCACCTTTGGTGCAAATTTTCTATGATTTAAGTGCAGTGGTGATATGAGAGGGATCAAAGTGTAAGCACATTATTCGAATGTATTTGAACTAGATATAGCAATGCTACATTTAAAGTGCAACCACATAATTCAAGTGAGCATAAAGAAGCATGTATTCAAAAGGAGACTCCAAAATCACATCCAATACATCAAAAATGAAATTTTCTGTAATTTCATTGAAGTTATCATTTGAATTGGAATGTATTTGATAAAGATTTACCAATGTAACATATTAATGATCATAAATAAGCATAAACAAGCAAAGATTCGATTGTAGACTTGAAAATAAGACACATATAGCTAAAAACAATCATTATCAGTAATTGATGCTTCAAAAATCAAACAACATTTGAATAGAATACACCAGTTATGAACATAATTCTATGATTCAAATGCAGTGCTGACATGGAGCAATCAAAGTGTAATAATGAATGTGGAGTTCATTATATTGTCAAATGCAATATTGGATGCAACAATGAAGAATGGATATCATTAAATTAACTATATGAATAGAATACACCAGTTATGAACAGAATCCTACAAAATTTGCACCTCCGGTGCAAATTTTCTATGATTTTAAGTGCAGTGATGACAAGAGGGGAATCAAAGTGTAAGCCCATTATTCGAATATATTTGAACTAGATATAGCAATGCTACATTTTAAAGTGCAAGCACATAATTCAAATGAGCATAAAGAAGCATGTATTCAAAAGGAGACTTCAAAATCTCATCCAATACATCAAAAATGAAATTTTCTGTAATTTTATTGGAGTAATCATTGAATTCGAATGTATTTGATACAGATTTACCAATGTAACATATTAACGAGCATAAATAAGCATAAACAAGCACAGATTGGATTGGAGACTTGAAAATCACACACATATAGCAAAAAACGATCATAATCAGAAATTAATGCTTTAAAAATCAATCAAAATTTGCGCCTGGCGCAAATTTTAAGGCATTCCATAGCAGTAATCACTCGATTCGGCTGTATTTCATGTAGATATAGCAGAAACGAACTTAAACAAGCTCAGATTCGGTTGTTTTCAAAATCCTCTTCGATAAGTCAAAAATTGAAGAATTACTTCAAAATTTGCGCCGAAGGCGCAAATTTTATGTGATTCTAATGGACAGAGTAGTAAATTCGTCAGCATAATCCAGAATCAACTTAGAAACGTGAAAAATCTATGAAAATTTGCGCCTTTGGCGCAAATTTTCAATGAATTCAAGGCCGCTTTTTGATGTAGTTTGTAATCGAATGTTGTACTTACGTGATTCCGTAGAAGAGATGCTCAAATCGGTTGTTTTGATGAGATCGGAGAGATGATCGGCACCAATTCTGCAAAATCACCGTCGAGCAGGGCATGAGAGAGAGAGCGTGCGGAGAGGGAGAGAGCGTAGGAGAGAGAAAGTGCGTGGGAGGTTTATATTGTGGACATTTCACAAATTTGTCCCAAAAAATGGATATTTCACAAATTAGTACATATTTTATGGACATTTCACAAATTGCCCCCAGGATCTATCCTCTCTCTCTCTCTCTCTCTCTCTCTCTATATATATATATATATATATATATATATATATATATAGGTTGGATCCTGTGTAAGCAACCCTTACGGTGTAATTTGTGAGCAGAGAAATTATTCGCAGGTACCAAGCGATTATTCGTGTATAATAATTTAATTATTCTTATGTATGAACAAATGTAATTATTTGTAAGTAACAAAAGATTATTCATATGTATATACATACGAACAATCACTTCGTACCTACGAATAATGTTACTATTCACAAGTTACTTTTAATCTCATCCGTTTGATCTTCTTAATCCGACGCTCTAGATTTGCTCACAAATTACACAGTAACACTTGCTTACACATGATCTATCCTCAATATATATATATATATATATATTTTGATTATGTAAAAATTCGAGCACAGACAAGACTGAAGCTCGAGAGGCCGACGAGTCGGCAGACGGACTACCCGTCAACATACAACCATAAGCATCAGAGCATCACAAAACAACAAGGAAGAAAGAAAAAACCAATAACCCATAAAAGTCGTCAATCGGTGGGGGAGTCGATGAAGATCCAAGATGAGACACGAATACTGAGAACACGGGCGAGTGCGACGACTCACACGGCGTCTCGATGCCGAGAAGGCGGAGAACAGTAACCCACCATCAGAAAGGGCAAAACCTGGGAAAGTGCGGACCACTGACGTTGTCCCCTCCTAAATGAGGGATCTTCGAAGACCACCAACACAACTACGATCCTCTCGATTAAACAAGACGCCCGATACTGCAACCCCACTCGGAACTAAACGCAACCACACCAAGACAACGACCCGAAGCCAAACGACGGAGCAAAATACGGGCCAAAAAAGGGAAGATCAATCCTCCGACGAAAAATTGTGAGCAGAAATCTCGGGACCTAGTCTGAAGTCCGGGGAGAAATATTATTACTTTTTAATATTCAAATTCACATTTTCCAAGCCCTTTCGGGATTTATTCAACCCTTTCGGGATTTTAGGCAAATCCTTTCGGATATTTGACCAAATATATATATATATATATATAACCGGTACATATAAAAGAATCCACTCATAATGTTAAAAGTATTTGAAGCCTCAAAACCAAGCACCATGTTATACGTTTTTATTAATGTTAAAAATATTTGTTGACATTGGCCTAAAATCCAATGAAACAAAGGCTCGATGAACCAAGTGAAAGGCCCTGAAGACCAAGCTTGGGCCCGAAGGGAGCCCGAAGGCCCGAAAGAAGACCAAGGGAATGAAGGGATCGAGAATGGGAGATTGATCAGGAGATGTGAGGTGGATGACGGAGAGCCGAGGGTCGGAATTGAAGGCCCGCACAAGCAGACAAAGAAGATCGAGAAGGCATGGGAAGATCCGAGGAGGAGGAACGCAGCCTCGCCGATCGAATTTGGCGAGCCAGAAGGGAAGCCAAGCGCTGAAGGAAAGCCGGTATGGATGAACGGAAGCCGAAGGCCCTGGATTCGCCAAAATTGAAAGCCGAAACGACGACCCGAGGGAGGCCGATTGAGCAATCGCAGGCCAGGAGAAGCAAAAGGGCAAGGAGGACGATTGAAAAGGGGACAAAGGAACCCAAGTCAACGAACGTCCCAAGTAGGTTTTGTCTAATAACAATTCCGATGAAGGGGAATCGAAATAGCCAAGACGCCACAGGTTGAACATGAACGGCACACCCGAAACGAGGAGGAGAGGGGGTGGCCGAAGGAGGAGGAGAAGAGGCGGCAGAAGTCGAGGTTCATTGCGCCGAGGAGGCGGTTTGTTGGCTCCCGGAGGAGGTTTGAGACACCCGGAGAAGGTGGATTGGGGCTCCCGAAGGAGGGTTAAGACTCTCGAAGGAGGTTTTTCACTCACTTCGGAGGTTTCCGGCCACCATGAAAGTGGTTGTTTTATTGATTTGGACAGTATATATTCATACATACAGAAATTTTTCTGTAGAACCAGCTGAGAGGAATTTTGACCTCTCTTGAATGATTCTTTCCCCCTTTTTGAGCATGTTTATGGGGCTCATAACTTCGTTTTTAACTGCCATGTCAACTTATGAGGTTCAACCCAGCTTTTCACCTTTTCAGCAAATTATTTGTGAGCCCCGTCCCGGACTCTTAACTTATTTTTTTTTATCTATTGTTATTATTGTTATTATAACTTACTTATTATTATTGTTGTTATTATTATTATTATTCATTACGCAATTTTATTAATAAAAATAACATTTTAATAATAATAAGATTATTATTATTATTAATATCTTTGAATTTTTTTTAAAAAGCAACATATGTAAAAAGGGATAAATAATAAATTTATATGAAAAAATGGAATAAAAAATAAATTCCTTAATGGATAAGGAATGAAATATGAATATTGATATCTTTGATTTTTTTAAATAACATATGTAAAATGGGATTAACAATGAATTTATAGGAAAAAATTAAAAAATGAATTTTTTAATGGGTAAAGAGTGAAATATGATTTTTGATATCTTTGATTTTATTTTAAAAAAAAACATATGCAAAGTGAGTGTCTATGGGTAGATAAAAATAAATTACATTCGAAAATAGTTTTTGTTTTATTTTTTTTACTTAAAAATGACGGAAAATGAGTTAAAAAAACATAATACAAAGCACTGCCACATGACGCTCTCTGATTGGGCCACGTGGCAGCACTAGGTCAGCTGAGAGAAGGGCCCAAAACTCTGTGTTTCAATCTCTTTTTGCATGAAACGGCGTACTTTTGATATCAGATTTTCGCAAAAAAAAAAATGGTCTGGGCCATGGCCCACCTTCCCACTCCGTGACCCCGGGCTCATCTACAAGGTGAGATTTTCGGGGCTCATGGCCAGCTGTGCTTATCTTTTTTGTTTTCTTTTTTTTTTTTCTGCCTATGTGGATTATTGGTGAGCCCGGAGGCTCACCAATAATTTTCCACCTATGTGGATTATTAATAAGCCATATATCGATTTGACTTGCTATGCTTAGAATCTCATAGTCTATTTTGGCTTAAATCATGTCTGTACTAATTAATCTTGTGAAAAAAATCCATATGCAATGTTTTTTAGATCGTTAAGAGAATTTGACATAGCTAATGATACTGAAATTATCATTCCTTGTAATCCAATATTAAATCAACGAGTTTACAATGCTCCTACATCAAAAGAAGTTGTTACAATATTATTAGCAAGCACATATCCTCAAATGAAAAATAGCCCACATATTATAGTATTTGGAAAATCTAATAAATCTCATAGAGTTATGCATTATTATGGTTGTTATGATCCATTACAATACCCTCTTCTTTATCCTCAAGGAGAATGTAGATGGCATCAGGGACTTAAAAAAAGGAAAAATGAAAATAAAAAGTTTTATTTTTTTTAAATTCAATCTTTATAAATTTATTATTAATGTTATTTAATTATTGATTTATTATTATTATTGTTATTTATTAAATATTTTTTTGAATTAACATAAACTCTTTATTTTATGATTTGTATTGTTGCTTTTCATAGTATGTAAGTATGTAACGCATAATTATTTAGTTAAACTTGAGAGATTATTAGTATATAAAATGATGATTGTTTATGGATTCATTAGCTTTGGAGAGGTTAAAATAATTATCAATAAATTGTACATTATTTGGTGAGATCACAAAGATTATTCATATTCTTAATAACAAAAAACTATTTTAAGTTACTATGTTATGAACAAATACGACAACTTAATGCTTTAAAAAAACTCAACTCGAGCTCATTCATTTCCTAAACGAGCCGAGTATGAGCACATTTTTAAGCTCGAGTCCAAGTTTAGGCTGTTTGTTTCTAGACGAGCTAAATATGAACAAACAATACTCGCCTCGTTCGACTCAAATAACAACCATGTTAATGATGTGTTAATATGAGAGGTGTTTTGGCATTTCATCGTTTTTTTCTTAATGCTAATAAGGGTATTATATAAAGGGTGCGGTGTGGGTGGTGAATTATAACCAATGCATAAAACAAAGGGCGGTAAAATGCAATTTCCAAAATAAAGGGTTATTTTGTGCAAAATGGGTTTACACTGAACTAATAAACTCTGAAATTGACATTAGCTCTTGGCAACGAGAGGAAGAAGACGACCGATTGAAAGGGGGTTAGTTAGGGTTTGTGGTTGCATCCCCATCAGTTCACAGGATTAGCCATGGTGGTTTGCTACCCATCGACGTCGAAGAAGCTCGCAGCCAGCGTTGCCTGTTTCCAGGGCGGCGCCGCCCTGTTCGCCGTCGGAATCCATCTCTCCTACAAGCATGTGGCGCCTCAACAGACTAGGATAAAAAAGCGCAACGATTTCATCAGAGAACGACTTCGGCAGAAGTACGGATATAGAAAAGGAGGTAATTGATTGGTTTGTTGAATATATTGATCGACTTTTTAGGTTTTAGGGCTTGTTTTCCAGGGAGGGAGTGTTGATTTCGAGTTTCGATCTTGCATCGTTGAACTGAAGAAGTGTAATCTGGATTGTGAATCCGAATTCGATACTAATCGATTGGTTTGGTTGCTGAGATGATGATTGACTCTGTGTTGATCATGTTTTTTGAATTCCTTGTTGTTGGAGATGATGACTGACTCTATGAATCCGAATTCAATACTAATTGACTGGTTTGTTTGCTGAGATGATGATTGACTCTGTGTTGATCTTGTTTTTGCATTCCTTGTTGATGGAGATGATGAATTTGCACCTCAATTTCACCTCTCGTTGTTCATAGTAGGTTACTTCTTAAACTGAACTGGTTAGTTAGCTGCAGCAGTTAACCTGACTCTTAAACCAAGCCATATGATTTTTCATCTTGAACGGGATGGGGACGAGTATAAATGTTATGTTACAAAATTAAACTCAATGGTTCAGGCACTATAACTTCATTTCCATTTTACTAACTTCATTTAAAAGTAGGGAAGTAATTGTAAAAACATATATGAGGCCATAAACCTGAGCAAAGTGAGCATATGGGAAGGATCGGATCATGCATATGCCAAAGTAGTAAATAAATTTAGGAAAGAGTTTATATTTTCATAAAGAGAACATAATCAATAATAAAGGGCATGGGAAAAGATGTTGTGGAGTTCTTACCCAAGCCCAAAATGTGTATTCACGTACTGTGTGAGGCATTATGAAAGGATAAACCCCATCAATTGCTCAATAAGTTCAGCCTGGTTCGCGTTGTCTGCCATGATTCTCCGAGCTTGGGCTCTTAGGTGGAAATAGTGCTCAGGGTCGTCTACTCCTTCGAATTCTGGTGGGCGACCAGTGCATTGCATACACATGCAAAGCCAAACTATAGAGAGACGTGAGATAGACTACTAGGGCGCGATTGATTGCCTCCCCGACAACGGCGCCAATTTGTTAAGCAGGAGGAATGTCGAGTTTTTAAATACAAATATAAAGATATATAAATGTAAACCGACTCCTAGCCTATACAAATAATTACAAGACTTCCTCCCGTTGTAGTGGAAGGGTAGTCAGAATTGATCCACGAGGAGGTGTGTCAGTGAGATCCTAGTAGCGTTGGAAATCTCACGTCTTACGTTGACCAGAAGCCTCGATTTCGACCTTTGTGCTCGACGTCGACCTCGGCTGTCGATCCTTTCTGCAACAGAAGACCTGCAGAGACAAAAACGGCAGTCGATATCGACTAGGGAAGGTCGATATCGATGTTAGCAGCTGGAATCGACTGGCTCAGAAGACTGCCAGTCGACAAAGGTGGTCGGTATCGACGTTGGGGGTCGATATCGATGTTCAGTAACTTAGCAGGGATGATCGTCATCAACTCAGAAAACTGTCGACGAAACTCAGTGGTCGATATCGACGTCTGTGGTCGATATCGATGTCTTCTCCTGCAAAGTTGTTAGCTTTTTGTCGGCAAAGAAATGCCGAAGACTTAAGGATGAATGAGGATGCGATGAACAGAAATAAAGACAGTGGTTTTGATGAATTAACTTTTATAAAAAGCCACTCTTAGGATTAGGGTTTACAACAACGTTAACAAATGCATGCGATAAGATAAATAAGACTAACAATTGCGCTATTTTATCCGAGGGACAAGCTTTCGCTGGACACCAACTCTTAGGATTACTCTTGCGAATAAACCTAATTGTCTCTACCAATTTTATGTTTATAACTCAAGTTGTTAGCATGAATCCTTTTTTTTTTCGATTAGGACTAAACATAGAATCGTAGGAGATGATATAGATACAACGATATCAGCATCTAACACTTACCTCAAGCACGCATGGCTAACGTCGGGCTCACCCCGACCATAAGAGCTTCGGGGAACTACTCGCTTCTCATCCTGGAACTCATCTTTGATTGAAAGAAATAAACTTGCATTAAACTATAAACTTCAAAGCTTTACAACTCAACGTCGGCTTTCGCGAACGTCAAAACTTAAAACTTCTCTCTAACTCTATTGCTATTGATTGTGTGTCTGTGGATGTGTTGATGGATCACTGAATGCTAGCCCCTAGGGCCTTATTTATAGGCTACTAACCCTCGCTAGCCAAGAATGGTAACTTCTATCTAATCTATAGATTCTATCCAAACAAGTAGGATAGATCTTTTATTTTGATAAAAACTCTAATCAACTTGATAAAAATTTAAAGGTAAAGATAAATAAATCTTCAGCTGCTATCTATGTAAAAGTACAAGATAATTCGTGGCTTTGAGGATAGAATTCATAATCTGAGTCTCGAATCGTATCTATCTTCTGTCGAGGTGTGGTCGATATTGACCAGTAAGGTCGATATCGATGTCTGTATTTCTGCTCGACTTGTCCATCTCCACTCGATGTCTATGTTATGGTCGATATCGATGTCAAGTGATCGATATCGAGTGCCTTCTTGGTTGGTCTGTGTGGTCTATCTCGACACTCAGAAAGTGTGTCGACAACTATGGTCGATATCGATGTTGATGGTCGATATCGACCTCTGCTCAGCTTCACTTGACTTCTTCGTTTTGACTCCGATTTCGCTCGAATTCCTGCATGGTTAGCTCAATACTTGTGCAGACTCTATTTCTTGTACTTTATCCCATTCTTACACAAGTTTATATTCTTTTGAACCTTTTCTTTGGAAATCGAATGAAATATGAAGTCAGAAGATGCAATAAAAAGAGGTACAAATATATGTATATCAAAACACCCCATACTTAGATTTGCTTGTCCTCAAGCAATAACCAAGCAATAACCAATACCTACAACACACCCTTCAAGTCTTTGCCCTTGTCAAAAGCAACATCATAAGCGGTAACAAAGCAAATCAAGTGAATTTAACGTCATAGCACATATTTAGGTGATCCATAGGCATATGCAAATTTTTTGATCCAACCTCACAGGGATAATGTATTTGCACTCAACTCTCATGTGTTTAGGCTATGAAGATAAACTTTCAACTCAATTCCATACACAATCTCATAAACATTGTAATTTATAAAAAATCTACTTCGCAACCAATTATGAAAATGCGATAAGAACTATCAGGAGGACTTTCGCTCAATGGAAGACTTCAAAGAAGACTCCATTCGGTGGGGTTGTAATGGGGCTTGGTAAGGAATAAAGGGTATGAAATATTTGGCTATGTAGTGCTTATATAATTCGGGAATCAAGACTCCTAAATCTCAACACTTGCAATATCCAAACCATAACTCTTCAATGTTGCACTTTCCAAGCTCAATCTCCCATAATGCTCTTTCCATAATATGCTCTAAAGATGCATTAAAAGATGTAAACCATACTATCAACCCTTCTTTCCAACCCTTATATGCTTCTCAAAAAATATTACCCTTGTATGAAATAAATAAAGGACTTAAGGATTTTGGCTCATGCACTATGTATACATATCCCTTTTTTTCTTTCCTTTTTTTTCGGATTTTTTTTGACGAAAATAATAAATATGTGCATTTATATAGTGAGCCAAAAATCCTTTTACAAAATATGACAAGATGTAAATATGCACCAACCCATAATTTCCTTGCTCAAAACTGGACAATATGCACTTTTCTTTCCACAATGCATTAATCTAACCATTCTAAGTCTCAATTCCCAAATGGGGGTCAAACTCAATTTGGCTAGGGATAATTTTGTGGAGTTTGCAATTTCAGGCTCAAGCTAATTTTCCGGTTTCAAGCAGAGATAATGCAGGGTAGGTAAAGAGAGGATAAAAATGGCTTAAAAGATGTCTCCATCATTTAATTCTCGTAAACATAGACATATTTATATATTGGCTTTGAATAACTATCACAACATTTAGAGATGCATAAAAAGAGTAAATTCACTCAAGAAAGCGGAGGAATTTTTGATGTTATCCCTATAGACCAAAATTCTCACAAGGACAATTGTTGTTGGATTTGCTTTTTAGCCTAGGATCATATGTGCTCAATTTCATCACGAGTTCACAATCTACATAAAAATTTGACTCAGGCTAAACCATCCAAATATGCCATAGGATTTACATGATCAAGTCAGCTATTGAGTTTTCATCATAGGACATCTAAGTAGGGTTTAAAAATAAACTTAAGAATAAACATGCATTTTTTTGTTTTGTTGGATTTTTTTTTGACATTTTATAAAAGTAAAACTAAGAACAAAAATTTAAACATGAATGCAATGCGAAAAAGAAAACCAAGTTATGACCATAAGACATGTCTTTCCCCCACCCCATACTTAAAATATACAATGTCCTCACTACATTAAAAGAAAAACAAGGGCAGAGAAAAACTCACAGCGTAACCTGCGGATTCAGGTCGATGCCAGAGGTCAATATCAGGTACAGTGGTCGATGTCGACTGCATCTGTCGAAGACGAGGAAGAAAGTGAAGACAAGGGCTGCCTGATTGGGGTTGATATCGATGATTATGGTCGATATCGACTTTGCTTTTCTGCTCCTGAGTCCTCGATGTCGACTCCAGGAGATGGCTTGACCCCGGGGGGTCGATTTCGACTGGATTGGTCGATTTTGACTGTCTCTGCAGTAGCTTCTTTTCTTCTTCGTCATTGCTTTTGCTTAAGAACCTGAAATCTTGGTTAGATTTATAGATAAAGCCACGAAATATCTCAGTTTTAAAAGTTTAAAAAGCCAAAAGTCAAAATCCTAAAAACCATCTATGAAAGAAAATCAAGTTTTATCTACAAGCTCTAGAGTTTTGAGTCGCTACACTGACTTCTCCGTCAATTCTTTATGAGCCTTTAATATAGGGACCCTTTGAGCTCGAGCATTCTCCTGGATCATCTAGGTCCTTTTGGTAGTATCTAAGTTCGGCGACCAAGGCTTCTTCATTGTTAGGTTCTTCTTTGGGCGCTTTCCTTCTCTTTCTTGACCTAACTTTTGCAATATGGGCAAACCATGGAGCTTTGACCCTCTCATTAGTTGAATTATCAATAATTGGCTTAATTGATTCATCAATAAGGGACAGAGGAGGGTTGGGAGTCATACCTGGGCTTACCTGTTTGGGCCCGAAACAAAAATCTTCGGCCTGAGGGGTGGTCGATTTCGACCAAGGTGGGTCGATTTCGAGAGCTTTGGTCGATGTCGACATGTGGGGGTCGATATCGACCTCTGTGACCCCATACTTAAGCTCATGGCCATCATTAGGCTTACTCAATTTCGACCAAGGGGGTCGATTTCGATGTCTGTAGTCGATATCGACTGGTTCTAGTCGATGTCGACCCTGCTTGCTGTTTCCGACCTCGCCAACTAAAATTTTCTAAGCGTTTCCTTAGCCGACGAGAGGATAATTTGCTCTAGATGTTTCGTTTTGCTCATGGTTGGGTTGAAAGAGAATTCTATCACTTCGTTCCCTATAGTAAAGGTTAGTAATCCTCGATGTACATTGATATTGACATCAGTAGTAGCTAAGAAAGGCCTACCAAGGATAATAGGTACTACATGATCATCAGGCATCTCCAATACAATGAAATCAGTAGGCACAAAGAACTTACCTACCTTTACTCGAACGTCATCAACTATACTTGTGGGCCTGACGAAGGAGTTGTCGGCCATATAGAGTTTCATGTCCACAGGTTCAAGTGCGCCAATGTTCAACTTTTGCCAAATAGAAAGAGACATAAGACTTACGCTTGCCCCTAGATCACATAGGGCCTTGTAACGATGTTGGCCAAGTCCCACGGTGATTGCAAACTTTTCTGGATCACTCCTTTTCTCAGGGAAGTCCATCTTTGAGCACTCCTCTGCGATCTCTGCCATGGATATCTTTTTGCTATGGATATCTTTCAGGAATCGAACATAGACGGGCATCTCGCTTAGGGCTTCTGTAAGAGGAATGGTAACATTAAGACCTTGAAGAATTTTTACGAAGCGCCTAAACTTACCTTTGGTGGGATCCTCCAATGCTTTGGATGGGAATGGCTACGTCTTCTTTGGCGGAGGGGCCAAAATGGTGGTCGGAGGGGCCTTCGGAAGATCGATGTCGATAGGAATCTGGTCGATATCGATTGGAATGGTCGATGTTGACCTCTGTTGTGGCTACAGAGGCTCTACAGTGGCCTCCACGTCGACCAGTGGGTCGACTTGGTGGTCGATATCGACCTCTTCCTCGACATCGACTGGTCTGTCGATGCCGACTGGATCCGCTGCTTTCTCCGATTCCGTTCGTGGCTTTTGTACCTTGCTGCCACTCCTTAATTGCATGGCTGCGACGTGCCCCATCCAGGATTGCCCCTTAGGATTTGTAGTGGGTTGCCTAGGGAACGTTTCGGACGGTCTAGGGATTTATGCCGCCAATTGACCCAGTTGGGTCTCTACATTCTTTTTCTAAATATCCATCTCCCCAATCCTTGTGGTAAGTTGATTGGGTTGAGAATGGATTGCATGGTTGGATTGATCATTCTTAGCCTGATTCCACCTGATTTCATCCAGCACAATTTGTAGATCATCCTTACGTTGGTCCCTCTCCGGGTGCCCAGGAGCCCTATAAGGCGAGGGGGTGTCCCTAGGGTTAACCGGGTTCTTTGTTGTTAATGGAACCTTTGGTCTCCCCAATATTGGTTATTGAGACCCCTCATGTAGCGCGCCTCCTAGTGAGTCTCCGCTAGTTGTATTTGTTCAATATGGGGGCACTCGATGGTGGTGTGCCGCTGCGATCCGCATTCAATGCAATCTTGGTTCGCTGAAAGGAACCTCAGTTGCTTTTGGAGCTTTCGAATTTGATCTCTATGGAATTGCTCCTTCATGTCCGGATCGATTACCTTGGAGAGTTCATATAAGGGCATAGATGGGGCATGCCTCGACGATGATGATGTGTCGGAAGCCTCATGAGTCCCATATATGTTGTCGAACTCCACCAACCTCTCTATGGTCTCCCAAGCCTCTTGTGGAGCGAGTTCAAGGTAGCCATAGGAGGTGTAAGTGTTGATCCTCTCCTGAATTACGTACGGTGGTTGGCCATGCGTCGGGCATGATCTTAGTAGGTCCTTAAACCTTTCCCAAACTGTCGCTAGAGCCTCACCAGACTTTTGTTTGAAAGCCATGATTTTCTATCGGATCAACGCCGTCTTAGAAGGAGGGAAGAACTTGTTGAGGAACGCGTCCTTGACTTCATTCCAGGTGCGGAGCGATCTTGGGGCTAAGCTCTCCAACCACTGCAATGTTTTTCCTGTAAGGGACCAACAGAAAGCTTTTAATTGGACATATTCAAGAATCTGTCCATCAGCAATAGTATCACAGAGGTTTAGAAGGTTGATATATGTGCCATAGGGCATTTATTAGGTTTTCCTTCATATTGGTGCCTTCTTATTTTAGTAAGGAAGTTAGGTTTATTTTCAAAATTAGAGGCAGGGATAAGAATCGCCGATTCAGGCACTGTGAGCGCGGGGTGCATGTATTGCTTGACATTCCGAGGGAGGGCATTGATTTGGGCTTCTATTTGCCTCCGGCCTTCCTCCTCTCCATCTGCACGCTCCTTAAGCGCCGCCTCTCTAGTTTTTAAGTCCTCAACCTGCTTCTTTAGTTGCTCAATAAGTTCAGCCTGGTTCGCGTTGTCTGCCATGATTCTCTGAGCTTGGGCTCTTATATGGAAATAGCGCTCAGGGTCGTCTACTCCTTCGAAATCAGGTGGGCGATCAGTGCGTCGCATACACCTGCAAAGCCAAACTAGATAGAGACGTGAGATAGACTACTAGGGCGCGATTGATTGCCTCCCCGACAACGGCGCCAATTTGTTAAGCAGGAGGAATGTCGAGTTTTTAAATACAAATATAAAGATATATAAATGTAAACCGACTCCTAGCCTATGCAAATAATTACAAGACTTCCTCCCGTTGTAGTGGAAGGGTAGTCAGGATCGATCCACGAGGAGGCGTGTCTGTGGGATCCTAGTAGCGTTTGAAATCTCACGTCTTACGTCGACCAGAAGCCTCGATTTTGACTTTGTGCTCGACGTCGACCTCGGCTGTCGATCCTTTCTGTAACAGAAGACCTGCAGAGACAAAAACGGCAATCGATATCGACTAGGGAAGGTCGATATCGATGTTAGCAATTGGAATCGACTGGCTCAGAAGACTGCCAGTCGACACAGGTGGTCGATATCGACGTTGGGGGGTCGATATCGATGTTCAGTAACTTAGCAGGGATGATCGTCGTCGACTCAGAAAACTGTCGACGAAACTCAGTGGTTGATATCGACGTCTGTGGTCGATATCGATGTCTTCTCCTGCAAAGTTGTTAGCTTTTTTTTGGCAAAGAAAGGCCGAAGACTTAAGGATGAATGAGGATGCGATGAACAGAAATAAAGACAGTGTTTTTGATGAATTAACTTATATAAAAAACAACTCCTAGGATTAGGGTTTACCACAACGTTAACAAATGCATGCGATAAGATAAATAAGATGGACAATTGCGCTATTTCATCCGAGGGACGAGCTTTCGCCGTACACCAACTCTTAGGATTACTCTTGCAAATAAACCTAATTGTCTCTACCAATTTTATGTTTATAACTCAAGTTATTAGCATGAATCCCTTTTCTTTCGATTAGGACTAAACATAGAATCGTAGGAGATGATATATACACAACGATATCAACATCTAACACTTACCTCAAGCATGAATGGCTAACGTCGGGCTCACCCCGACCCTAAGAGCTTTGGGGGACTACTCTCTTCTCATCATGGAACTCATCTTTGATTAAAAGAAATAAACTTGCATTAAACAATAAACTTTGAAGCTTTACAACTCAACGTCGGCTTTCGCGAACGTCAAACCTTAAAACTTCTCTCTAACTCTATTGCTATTGATTGTGTGTCTGTGGATGTGTTGATGGATCATTGAATGCCAGCCCCCTAGGGCTTTATTTATAGGCTACTAACCCTCGCTAGCCAAGGATTGTAACTTCTATCTAAACTATAGATTCTATCCAAACAAGTAGGATAGATCTTTTATTTTGATAAAACTCTAATCAACTTGATAAAACTTTAAAGGTAAAGATAAATAAATCTTCAGCTGCTAGTACAAGATAATTCGTGGCTTTGAGGATAGAATTCATAATCCGAGTCTCGAAATCATATCTATCTTCTGTCGAGGTGTGGTCGATATCGACCAGTAAGGTCGATATCGATGTCTGTATTTCTACTCAACTTGTCCATCTCCACTCGATGTTTATGTTATGGTCGATATCGATGTCAGGTGATCGATATCGAGTGCCTTCTTGGTTGGTCTGTGTGGTCTATCTTGACACTCAGAAGGTGTGTCGTCAGCTATGGTCGATATCGATATTGATGGTCTATATCGACCTCTGCTCAGCTTCACTTGGCTTCTTCATTTTGACTTCGATTTCGCTCGAATTCCTGCATGGTTAGCTCAATACTTGTGAAGACTCTATTTCTTGTACTTTAGCCCATTCTTACACAAGTTTATATTCTTTTGAACCTTTTCTTTGGAAATCGAATGAAATATGAAGTCAGAAGATGCAATAAAAAGAGGTACAAATATGTATGTCACTTTCAAAATTATGTTGCTTTTAATTAAGGCTATTGCATGAAGGATAAACTCGTAGGTATAGGTTGCTTTTTATTATATGCTCGAGGACTAGAGAAGCTTAAGTGTGGGGGAGTTTGATAAGACATATTTTAGTAGGCATTATAGGATGATTTTAGATGCACTTGATTGTCATATAATCATGTTTTACAGTTAATTACACATTATGCTCTTTTAGTGGCAAAGTTCGGAAACTACGCTATTTTATTGGATTTATGCAGATTCTTAGTCCCGACATGGGGAGGAGCTTGGGAAGAGACCAAAAAGGATGTCCAAAGAGCATGGAACAAGGCAAGGAAGGGTTAGAAGGAGAATTGGGAAGCTAGGGAGCACGAGAACAAGAGCGGAAACGAAAGAACATGGAGAAATCGTCTCTTTATGCTTCTGAGGACTTTGAATCAGCTTTTGATGTCTTTATGAGAATTTTTTTCCTTGAAAAGAGCTTTCCAACACATATTCATATGCATCAATTGGACGAACGACGACTCCATGAAGTGCGTTATAAGTTCAGTCTGCCGAAGCTGTCAAAAGCGGCGCCCGTCGATTTTCTAGCGGCGCCCGCCGGTTTTGCTGTTTCCGAATATGCGCAACGCAGCCCAAATCTTATCTATATGGGACTCTATCTATCTTTTTGGGGTTTGAGCTGATGGGTTCCATCCCTATATTAGACATAATTACAGTATTCATTGAGGGGGAAGACACGAACAATCATACCTTTCACTTTCAATTCATTAGGTTTTTAGGTTTTATTTTTCGTTGAAGAGCAGGAATTGAGGTAAGCCATGTTTGGCTAATCTTCTATTGTTTTCATCAACACTTTCGAGACTTGGTTGGTTGTTTGTGACTTTCTAATGAAGTAGTATTTCTCTCTTTAATATCTTTCGATTTCCCTTGTGTTTATTGTTGATATTATTGTGATTAATCACCATAACAGTATCTTGCTAGTTTTTATTCTTTCATAATTGAATGAATTCTGTAGTAGCATGCTTAGGATTGTGAGAACCGTGTTTTGATCATGACTAAGCAGTGATTTTGACATATGTCTTAAACATCGATTATTGTGTTTCCTTGGTGTTATTCATATGCCTAGATTCTTAGGAAATTGTGCTATCTTTATGTCAAATCTTTGTCCGTGCTTAGGTTACATAAAGATGTAAGGGGTTGAATTCACACGTTACGGTTCAATCTATGTAAACAAAGATGGGAGGAATTCACAGAGAACAACTTTAATTGGATTCGATGACCAATGAAACCAACTAATGTCAAGAATTGCACAATTCCAGTTTCTTTTGTTTTCTTTTACTTTTATTTATCTCATATTTTACTTTTCAATCAATAATTGCACAATTCTTGGAAATACTTGTTTCTCTGTGGGATCGACCCCTTACTTGCATTCTATACTAGTTTATTTATTTGAGAATTATTTTGATAAGGGAAATCAAAGACTTTCCCCCCGTCAATGATTCTCTTCCAAATAGTTGCACAATAACCCTTTCATATCTGCGAATCATGCCTCCCCTAGTTGTAACATCAGTAGTGTCAAAGCTCGATATCCGCAATGACCATCTCCTATGATGTACAAAGCTGCTGTAATGTGCTTGAATATAAAAGGGGCGGCATTGTTGTGACCCCGACTAAAACCCTAGTATTGTGTGTCAGACGGAGGTCGGGAGTTTCGATCTCTACCACGGCGACCGGCTCTAGCTTCCTCCCTTTCAAAATTTGCCCGATATTCCTCATATGGCAAGGGATTCATTCTACAAGGGCTCCTCTTATCTCTGGGTCTCCCCTTTTAACGTACGCTACCAATAGCGAGTGGGTGCAAATCTGAAGCGTTGCTATTCCCGATCCTTTGCACGTGGACTTCGAATCAAGAATAACAACTTGTTGACGGCCCGATCTTGCAATAACTCCTTGATTTATCGTGAGTGGGCACAAGTATGATTCAATATGAGTGAAGGAATTGAAGATGACGGAAAACGACGCAATAACGAACACACAACACAAGGCAAGAGTCGCAAGGAGAGAAGAAGTTGCAGCGACGGAGCCAAGGATGCAGCGACGGTGGCGGCGGGGAGGCAGCAACTATGCAGCGGCCGCTGCAAGTGATAGGGCAACGGTTCCTGGAATTCAGCGACGGCTGCGCTAGGGTTTTTGCAACGGTTTTCCTGCAAATTTTGTGTGTTGTGTTATGGGTTGTGTTTGGGGTTAGGGTTTCGAAAGGCAATTGTTTGGATGATTCAAAGGATGAATAACAATCTAAAATTATGAATCAAAGTGTTTGGATTGAAGATTGAAGAACCCTTTAGCCAAAGGGTTTCCTCAATTCTATATTTCAATCTGATTTTTATTAAATGACTAAGAACGTTTAAATAGAATCCTAATCTCTATAAACCCTAATATGTGGCCAGCCATCCTTTACAAAAGGATAGACTTGGGACTTAATTCTAATATAATAATATAAATAAAATCCTAACAAGATAAATCATAAAAAGATGATAATTAAGAAAGCCTAAGGATAGACTCTCCTAACCACTTATTTAACCTAACTAAGTAATACTATAAATAGGACATTCCATAAATAGCTTCAACTAACATAGGAGTTACTAAATATGGAAAGAACTAATAATAATAATAATAATAGTAATTAAAAATATCAATGTCTTCTTCTCTTCAAGCCATGGTGGCGCCTTCTTCTTCCTCTTGAGGACGACACTCTTTGCCATCAATAGCCCTCGAATCAGTCTTGAGAGCTCGCCTGGATCAAGATCATTGTTTGACCCACAGAAGGCCATCTTGATCCGCATCAATCTCCCCCTCTTAGCTTCGATTCATCCTCGAATCGAGCAGCAATCAGAAAGTAACTTCCCTGAGCATCAACTTGAGATGGCGCCAGTAGAATTCGAGGCATAGAAACCTCAAAAACAACATTTGTCATAGCGATCATTGAGCAATCAAAAGGAACAATATCAATGGGCTCAATAACCCTATGAACTTTAGAATTCTCAACATTAGGGACATTCTCAAGAGGTACAATAGCTAACTCAAGATAGGTGTCCCCAACGTCCTCATCGTCGTCGTCAGAAGCGACCAAAACATCCTGCAGAAAATTAAAGCCAGCTTGCAGATCAGATTCGGATGCATTCCTAGGGGAGTCTTGCAGCGTGTGACATTGGAAAGCTCGTCGAGTAACCTTCGCAACAAGACTGAGTTGAATCAATTCCAAGCTTCGAGTCAATGGGAATCTGCGAAACAAAATCAGTGCACTGTGATGAATCCTGGGCAACGAATGCGACACTAGGCTCCTTAGGCTCAATTACCTCGTCAGTGGTTGAGGCAACTATAACCGCTGGGGCAGGGGTGAAGACCGAAGCAACAGCTTGATGAAAGCAATCCGAGAAATCCATTTTGAAGCCCTTCATGAACTCGGCCCTTGATTCGGCGAACATAGCAGAAAGGTCGGCTAGAAGTTGTGCTCTCTCCATTTGTCGTCGTTCATCCTCAGCCTCTCGTTGTTGTAGAAGCCAAATCTGACGGCGACGTTGATGTTGTTGTCGACGCCTTTCGTCTTCGATCTCCGCTTGCCGTTGAAGCCAAAGTTGGCGTCTTTTGGCTTCGCGTTGACGTTCTTGTTGTTTTTGTTGCAAAGCTCTCCTCTGCAACTCTCGTCGGCGTCGTTGATGTGCAGCCCATTCCAAAGCAAGGAACTCATTCAAGGGATCGAGATCATCATCTTAATCTCCCCAAATGTCCCAAGCCATCAACTTAAAACATTAGTAATACCAAACTCAACGAAACAAAGAGCGTAGCATAACCTGTCTCTGAATATCACTTGATGCGTTGCTATTCCCGATCCTTTGCCTGTGGGCTTCGAATCAAGAATAACAACTTGTTGACGGCCCGATCTTGCAATAACTCCTTGATTTATCGTGAGTGGGAACAAGTATGATTCAATATGAGTGAAGGAATTGAAGACGGTGAAAAACGAGGCAATAACGAACACACAACACAAGGCAAGAGTCGCAAGTAGAGAAGAAGCTGCAGCGACGGAGCCAAGGATGCAGCGACGGTGGCGGTGGGGAGGCAGCAACTATGTAGCAGCCGCTGCAAGTGATAGGGCGACGGTTCCTGGAATTCAGCGACGGCTGCGCTAGGGTTTCTGCGACGGTTTTCCTGCAGATTTTGTGTATTGTGTTTTGGGTTGTGATTGGGGTTAGGGTTTTGAAAGGCAATTGTTTGGATGATTCAAAGGATGAATAACAATCTAATTTTTATTAAATGACTAAGAACGTTTAAATAGAATCCTAATCTCTATAAAGCCTAATATGTGGCCAGCCATCCTTTACAAAAGGATAGACTTGGCTGACCTAATTCTAATATAATAATATAAATAAAATCCTAACTAGATAAATCATAAAAAGATGATAATTAAGAAAGCCTAATGATAGACTCTCCTAACCCCTTATTTAACCTAACTAAGTAATACTATAAATAGGACATTCCATAAATAGCTCCAACAAACATAGGAGTTACTAAAAATGGAAAGAACTAATAATAATAATAGTAATTAAAAATATCAATGTCTTCTTCTCTTCAAGCCAAGGTGGCGCCTTCTTCTTCCTCTTGAGGACGACACTCTTTGCCATCAATAGCCCTCGAATCGGTCTTGAGAGCTCGCCTGGATCAAGATCATTGTTTAACCCACAGAAGGCCATCTTGATCCGCATCAAGATCCGAATCATAGGCTTCATTAGAGGCAGTGTACGAAGATGACATGGCCTAGGGTAAAGAAGCATTTTCAGATTCGTCCCACGACATATCTTTCCAAAATGGGTCGATGTCGTCCGGTGATATTGGAGCTCCTTCAGTAACATAACTCTGAACATCGTGCACACACAGTCGCCCATAGCAACCTCTCCGAAATCGGTCGGTGCACTATTCACATACTTTTCCATCGACAACAACCCTCCAATGATCGTAGAGATATTCTAAACACTTCTTCGAAATTACGTGCTTAACCTCTTCGACTAATGGGATATTTTGTGCATTAGTTGGACATTTGAAGTGATCTATCTCGAAGGAAGTATGGGGATCATGCATCTGACATTCATTAACTCGTTGAATGGCATCCACCACGACATAAAAGTCACCTGTGGAAGAGTGGAATTCTTCCTTCAGCACTTTATGTTGGCCTTCAACCTTACATATATTGCATCATCTGACCACGGTGAACTATGTTCAAAATTTAGGAATAAGATACATGGGTAAAAGGTGGAAAGGATATGTGTACCTATTTGTTGTCCTTGTTCCAAAGTTGAGAACGTGGTCGGTGTAATATCTGACAAGGCTTGTCCGATGGATAAGCCACACTTATTCCAGATACCCCATGACCCCGGGTACAGACTGCCATTGGACGTGAAGCCACCACCGGCGCTGCTCGAAGGACTCCTCCGTGGAAGATTGGAATACTCCCCATACTTGATTCTTAAATATAATCGTGTGCTGTAAATTTTTGGTAATCTTTAAAGCGGTCTCTTCACACTTGTGAGTTACATGTAACCAGCACAATAGATGTTGCACATTGGGAAAGACCACCCTAAGGGCCTTGAGAAGGCCTAGCTCCCGATCTGTCATGATCTAATCAGGTACTTTACCCTAGAAAAGAACACTTAGGTTGTTCAGCACCCAAGTATACGTGTCTTCTTTCTCACGAGCCATAAAGGCATAGGTGATGCAAAAGTTATTTTCCATGGCCACCACCGGCGCTGCTCGAAGGACTCCTCCGTGGAAGATTGGAATACTCCCCATACTTGATTCTTAAATATAATCGTGTGCTGTAAATTTTTGGTAATCTTTAAAGCGGTCTCTTCACACTTGTGAGTTACATGTAACCAGCACAATAGATGTTGCACATTGGGAAAGACCACCCTAAGGGCCTTGAGAAGGCCTAGCTCCCGATCTGTCATGATCTAATCAGGTACTTTACCCTAGAAAAGAACACTTAGGTTGTTCAGCACCCAAGTATACGTGTCTTCTTTCTCACGAGCCATAAAGGCATAGGTGATGCAAAAGTTTTTTTCCATCGGTGTTAAGCCAACTATCTCACACAGAGCGACATTGTACATGTGGACGCAATCTAGCAACGTCCTCACATAAATATCAAAATCAATAAATAATAAATGTATGAAGACTTAGGATAGAGTACTTACGTGTTTGTCTTGTATGGTCTATCTATGGTGATGACATACGGGTACTTGTTTAAGAGACGAATCCCATTCGGGTGTGCAAGAAAAAGGTCACTCAATACGTTTTCATCCTCAGGGCTTCTTTTGAAGTCATAGTAGTAGCCCCTTTCTCGAAGACGATGGACAATATCTTGTATCTTGAGTCATAGTCATAGTTGCAAGCTTATTGAGGGTGTTCTCAAGTGACCGAGCTGAGGTGACACTATTCGCATCTAGTTTTTGTAACCCATACGCCATGGCCATCGGTGGAGTTCCAATGTCTTTCATCCACTTGGACACTTTCTTCTCCGTCGGTTTCATCCTTCCGGCGTAAGCATGACCCTTCAAGCGATGAGGGAGGTGATGGTTGTGCGTTCCATGTTGCACGATCATCATCCATATATCCGGTCCTCCCTCATGACCAGACAAAGAGAATGGACAATTGCTTAGTTCACTCTACGTGCTACGAAGCTGCTTTCCCCTTCTGCGAAAACACCTCATATTGCTCGCACGCTAGCAACACGCCCCCCGATCGGTTTGCAACCCTGGACCACGACCGCTTGATTAGTAAGACCATATTGTGTGAAACCCAAATTTTATTAAAATGGTCAAGCATCTGGTTGCGATAAGACCAAGTACCGGTGTCGATAAATACAACCGTAAAGTCTTGAAACTGGACGTAGAGAATCAGCAATATATGGACTCGTTATTAGTACAAATGAATTGGATTCTTAATTCAGTTTAAGCCAGAGTATAGATAGATAAAAACATGGGAGCAAAGATATACAAACATAAAAGTTCACCTCTTCGACGACATTGGTTTGTGGAGGGAGACCTTCATCTCCCGCAACCTCGATCTCACCTTCACTTTCGGAGGATGACATTGTGTGAAATTGGGAGCAGAATAGATGACTTACGATGAACCTACTATTGTGTGAAATGGTGAGGTGACTGGAGTACATACTTTTGTACTTATAGTTGTTGAATATAAAGACATCGCGGGGGACCATACACGACGTTAGTTGCACGTGCTATTTTCTGCCTTTACAACGTCCATTTAGATGTTACATCGGGTTAAAAATGTCCGATTGGACGTTGTTCAGGGTTGGACCTCCCATAACAACGTCCGATTAAACGTTGCTCAAGGTTGGATCTCCCATAACAACATCCAATCGGACGTTGCTCAAGGTTGGATTTCCCAAAACAACGTCCAATCAGACGTTGCTCATGGTTGGACCTCCCATAACAACGTCCGATTGGACATTACTTAGGGTTGGACCTCCAAGGACAACGTTGGATTAGAATTGTTGTGTTGCATTTTCAAATGCAGTCTTCATCCACTTTTATAGGGTTTTTGAACTTACTGGGCATACAACGTCGGATTCGACGTTGAATGTCAGATCTGACGTTGTTCTTTCCTATCATTTTGCCTTGGGGACAAAATCTCTTGGCTGAAACAACATCGGATTCCGTGTTGCTAAGCCCGATCGAACCCACTGGGCTTTCAGCATGCAACATCTGATTTTTTTCCTCAAGGCAAAAAATCAGTTTCATTACAACGTCGGATCTGACGTACATTTGCGGTGTATATGGGGAACACGTTAGTTATTCCGACTTTGGTTTATATGGATTGACATTCCTCGTGGAGATGACAATCCCTTACATCTATATACAAACCCTAACCTTGTAGGGTTTAACATGCAAATAGCACAAATTCCCAAATTATCGGCAGGAAGGTCGCCCAAACTGTCATTACCTGAGATCCTAGTGGTCAATGAGCTCGACTCATTTATCTTACAAAGCTTTGTCGCTGGAGCCAAATATCAACTCTCGTTTGAGAAAACAGCATGGAGACACCGTGGTATTTTGGCTCTTTCAGGCTGTATAAAATTCTGATTGAAGTCGATGAGCACTTCCTGGAAAGCTATTTTAAGTGGCTACAACTTCCATGAAGGACACTTCCCCTAAATCAGCCTCGAAGATGCTAGAATTGGACGTTATTTCCAGCAGCTCATCTAGACGTTTTTTCATGCTTTTATTTCTATCAAAATAAATCCCACATCGATTATAGATGCTTGGGGGCTATATTTTAAGCTTATATATTGCTTGTAAGAACTTCATTTTGAATCAAGTCAAGTTTAGTTGAGTTAAAGGTTAAGCCACTAATAGCTTACTATGATTCCGGGTTAAGGATCGTGTTCTTGGTGAGAGGCTAAGAGCAAACCCTTTGGTGAGAGGCCGAGGGTGACTCCCTATTGAGAGGGGAAGGTGTCAAAGGGTCGAGATCCTCGGAGTGTGATTCCGAGAGGATTGAGATCCAGTGTAGGGGATTCAAGGGTGAGAGGCCTGCGAATGTTGCTCCATATATCCTTTTTTTTTCAGTTTCCAAAAAGTCCAAAACTTAGCCCCACAAAAAGAGTGATCGAAAGCTCGAGCCTTGGTCGATCCCGGTCCTCGGGTCTCATCAATATCCTACACAATTAAGATCAACCTCGTAAAATCACCTAATTATGCTTGCTACAAAAAGGTCTAATTGTTCTCGCGAATCAATTGAATCCCTAGCATGACGCAATTCTACAAAGTTGGCGAATCAAAGTAAAACTAACAACATAAATAAGCCCAGGGAAAATGAAATAAACATAGGAATAATATAGAAATCAAGTCTCATGATTCAACCAACCAAATCTTGAATTGAAGACAAAACCACGAGAATCATAAGTATTCACGACGTACCTTGGATCTCTCAACTTCAATACTCTAAAGCCTTCTATGTTTCTTAATTGGTGAATGATTGATCGGCTGAATGAATCAATGAAACCCTACTGTAAATATGACTAATATAAAGGCGAAAGACGTCGGCTAAAAACCCTAGAAAACTTAGATAGAGTTTCCATAAAGATAGAAGTTGGCCGCATTGCGTAAATATGGAAACAGCGAAACCGGCGGGCACCGCTATAAAACCGGTGGGCGCCGTTCTTGAAGTGGCGACAACTTCGACAAACCGAATATAATTATAATGCACTTTCTGGAGTCGTCATTTGTCTGATTGATGCATATGAATATGCGTTGGAAAGCTCTTTGCAAAGAATACAACTCTCATGAAGACCTCAGAAGCTGATTCAAAGTTCTCAGAAACTCAAAGATGAGATTTCTCCATGTCCTTCGTTTCCGCTCTTGTTTTTGTGCTCCTTAGCTTCCCAATTCGACTTTTAACCCTTTATTGGCTTGTTCCATGCTCTTTCATAGCTTTTCCCTTAGTTCTCCTTAGCTCAATTTGATCATGATTTCACCATCTTTCACGTACGGTTCTTATAACCTACAGATAGGCACTAACAACAGTAGATTCCGAACTTCCAATACCAAATGATCAAGAATGCAACTTAGCTTATTAAACATGCAATATGGACACTCTAATGCACCTAAGACTACCTATATTTTCTATACAAAATAGGCGTTATTAAACTCCCCCATACTTAAGCTTCGGTAGTCCTCGAGTGAACATAGAGTGGAGCATAGAGATAGAGACTTCTTCATGTCTTAAAAAAATTATTATGACATCGTATATAGCAAGTAAAACATGAAAGAAACACACAAAGTGATATAACTCCAATTCCGCCACACTTAAGCCTTTGCTTGTCCCACAAACATATTCCTCATGCATTCACCTCATCAAAAGCAACATCTCACACTAGTAGAAAAAGCCACTTTTACCACGGTTTCGTGTGCACTATTTACCACGGTTCATAACCGTGGTAAAAGTGGCTATGGTAAAACTGTTTACCACGGCTATGGTGAACCGTGGTAAAGACACCCAACCGTGGTAAAATGGTTCAATGTAAAATGTATAATACGTCGCGGTAAATATGTCGAACCGTAGTAAATTAGTATTGTGGTAATTGTTTTTCAATCATGATCGATATAATAGGACAACCGAAGTAAAGTCGTATTTTGAATTTGAACCGAGGTAAATTTATTTTTATGGGTGCCCAAATTATATTTTATATATAATAGTTTTACATCTGTCATTTTCATGTAGATCGGCAATCATCACATATATATATATATATACACATTAAATGGCAATCCAAATAAATCTAAAATATTATTCTAAATGACAAAACACTAGTAGCAAGCTAGTGTATACATAATCAATCATTGTTTAACAAGTCAATTCAAATAAAAATACATGTACTCATTATATTGGTACATCGCACTAAGAATATACAGATCAAGTTTTACTCAAAAATTGCCCATTGAGCTCGAATCTCATCTATCACGACTTGTGTATAACGATATACCTCAACGGATGGTGGATTCTTCCTGCCAAAGTTAAAATAATAAGCAAATTAGAAATGAACTGTATACAAAATTAAAAGCACATCTCGCAACAGAAATGCTAAAGTAAAATGATTAGGATGGTTATAACACTAGATTGTTTGCTAGTGCAATATAGAGAAGACTTGCTACTTTGTTGTAGTAGTCTAATTAAGCAGGGAAGGCAAGAAGCATCATGTTTTCGTCCGATCCATGAGTGAACAATGATCACAGATACAAAACTGGATTGCTTACTAGTGCAATAAGGCCAAGAGTGAGGAGCGTGATTTTTATGAATTTATAGATACAATTTTCTGTTTAACATTAGACCTTAGGTGCAATTTAGTATTTATCTAATTATCATTTCAGCTAATGTACTTATCTTTCACAGAACATTAAAAATATATACAAGTGACAAAAGCCAAGCCTTAAGAGACAAATACCCTTGCCATGGCTGTTAGAATATCAATATGAGATAGCTAGTCATTGCATAATTTGATCAAATGATAGAGGCACTCTTTATTAGCCACTTTATATCCTCTTTTACCTACCTTATATATTTTCCTTTGCTTGTAACCACTTTGAGCATTATAGCCTATTCTTGTAACTCCATAAAATCTATCATAGCCAATGATTAGCCTTACCTCCTTATCCGGGAATTAGGACTTAGTGATTGGTAGAGATTGATGTTTGAGGAGTAGAGACCTATGATTTGGTTTAAGTATGGGACACATTTTTTTGGTGGGTATTTTATTTTCTCTCCACTTGATCTATTGTAAAAGGAATTTTTGGCTCTTATATTTAAATAAATGCACATGAGATTATGAGAAAAAAAGAAAAACAAAAAAGAAAAAAAAAAGAAAAAAAAAGAGAATAAATGAGAAGTTGTACATGAGCCAAATTTATCTTTATTTATTTTATGTGAGATATATTGGATATTTTGGGTGTTATTGAAGAGGTGTGCCATCTTAGATGAGTTCGGATGTAATGGATGAGCCAAATTTATCCTTATGTGAAATGTAATGGATATTTTGGGAATTTTTGAAGGGTTGTGCTATATTAGATGAGTTTGGAAGTGTTACTATATGATGGAATTGTTTGGATGAGTCGAGTTAGAAATTTAGGAGTCTTTGGTTCCCGGATTTCTAAACCACATAGCCTAAATGATTCCTACCTTTATTTTCTTCCCAACCCAAGTTACAACCCGGCCGAATGAGTCATTCTTTGAAGGCCATTGAGCCAAAGTCCTCTTGATTGTTAATGCATGTTTTGAAATCTCGGTTTATTGATTGGTGATATTAATTGCAATTTCTATGTAGCTTAATGTTATAAAGGATTGAGTTGAGAGATGTATTTCAAGCCTAAACACATTTGAAAGGGAGTGAAAACACATTATTCCCCTTGAGTGGTTGGATTCTAGTTGCTTTGCCTAAGGTTATCTAAATATATGTGATGATGGTTCAATGCTTCTTCTTATTTGCACTATGCTAAATTGATGTTGCTTTTGACTAAGGCGAAGACTTGAAGGCATGTTAAGGGTTTTGGTCATAGTTTGGTTATTGCTTGAGGACAAGCAAGTCTAAGTATGGGGTGTTTTGATGTCTGCAGTTTTAGTCATATTTTGCATCATATTTTAATCTCATTTAAGTCATTTTATTTACTTTTGTGTTGGGAAAGTGCGTCGTTTGTGTTAGTTTTCGTATTATTCAAGATTTGGAGTCTACACAAGCTTTGTTGGTGTTTTTGTAGGTTTTGAAGCTGATTTGAAGGGGTTTGGACGCACTTTAGAGCTTAATGAAGAATCATGAAGGCAATGGAGATGCCAAGCAAAAGCAGAAAGTGGTGCAGCTGGAGAAAAGCCTTATTTTCGCCATCCATCACTTCGATTCAAGTTCTGGAGCCTTCATGAGAGTTGTAGTCCTTGAAAAGCGCTTTCCAACTCATATTCATATGCGTCAATCGGATAAACGAGGACTCGGAAAAGTGCGTTTGAAGTCAGTGTCGAAAAGCTGGAGAAAAACAGAAGTTACTGCATTCAAACAGACCCTCGGCGCCGACACCTCAGACCTTGGCGCCGAGGTATCTGCGAACAGGAGAAGTTTCTGCGGGCTGATTTTATTACTTAATGGGCTTTTTAATTAGGATTTTCATCTGAATTTCTTTTAGGATCTTTTAGTTAGATAGACTTGGGATATGTTATCCTTCCTTAGACAGATTTTATTATTTTCCTAAGATAAAATCTCTTTTCCTTGGAGATTAAGTCTTAAGTTTTATTTTTTAAATAAAGCCAATTAGAGGCTAATTAGAGACACGTTATACAGCTGAGTTTTACAGCATGAAAAGGCACGTTTTAGAGCTTTAGGGTTGAAGAATATTGAAGGTGACTTTGAGGTTTGGTTTTATGCAATTTGAGATTATGAATTCTTCCATTGTTTTTGTATTTTTCTTTGCAATGAGTGAGTAGTTCTCCTCTCTTCTAGGGTTAGGGTGAACCCAACAATAAGCATGTGTGTGAATGAATGAATCTATACTTATGTGATGTTTTTATCTACTTCTACCTATGTACTTCACCCTTGATGATAATTTAGGGAATTCATTGTTACAATTGAATTGACCAAAGGAGATTGTTAACATTGATAGTAATTAGGGATTTTTGATGAAAGTTAAAAAGACCTAATTAAGAAAAGGTATAGTCAAATAAGTCTCTTATACCAAAGTGAATTGATTTGTTTGATTGAGATAAAAGCATATTTCTCATATGATTCATTGAATTATACATGTGTTTATTGTTGTGGTAAGGCCCTAATCTTAGATGTTCTTTCTCATATATTGCATTCGTGTTAGTTACTTGTTACTTGAGACGAAATTAGTGTGTTTTTCCCTGTTTTACAGTCGCTACTTGTGTCTTTATTTCCCCTATTTTCGACCATTAAAACAACTAGGATAGAACCGCTGACATACTCCCTTGTATCGACCTTGATTTCCACTATACTATAGAGGGATTCGAGCATAAATTTATTTGATTAGAGTGAGCATAGGCATCGATCTCCCATCACGCACGTCAAATTGGCGCCGTTGCCGGGGAGGAGCCGGGTCGGGTGCTTCAGAACCGAGGGCAGAGAGATGTAAAGAGTCTGCTGGGCTGGGCAGGAAGAGAAAGAAAGAGAGGGGAGAAAAGAAAAAAAAAGGAAAGAAAAAGAAAAGAAAGAAAAGAAAAAGGAAAGAAAAAGAAAAGAAAGAAAAAGGTAAAATAAAAATTATATGACTAACTTGATCATGTAATATCCTAAGGCATAGTTCGGACGGTTTAGCCTAAGTCGCACAAAATGTTTTTATGTGAAATTTGACTTGCAAATGAAATTGAGCATATATGACTTTAGGATTTAGGTGATTGGAATCCAACATGTCCTACTGAGTTACTTGGCCTATGAGGAATTGATCTTTATATTTTTCCTTCTTTTTGATGTGTGTATTACTCTCCTTATACATTACATCTTGATATTGCGGTGTATATCTAAGTCTTGAAACCAAAATGAGATAGCTAGTCATTGCATAATTTGATCAAATGATAGAGGCACTCTATATTAGCCACTTTATATCCTCTTTTACCTACCTTATATATGTTTCCTTTGCTTGTAACCACTTTGAGCCTTATAGCCTATTCTTGTAACTCCACAAAATCTATCATAGCCAATGATTAGCCTTCCCTCCTTATCCGGGAATTAGGACTTAGTGATTGGTAGAGATTGATGTTTGAGGAGTAGAGACCTATGATTTGGTTTAATTATGGGACACATTTTTTTGGTGGGTATTTTATTTTCTCACCACTTGATCTATTGTAAAAGGTGTTTTTGGCTCTTATATTTAAATAAATGCACATGAGATTATGAAAAAAAAGAAAAACAAAAAAGAAAAAAAAAACAGAAAAAAAAAGAGAAAAAAAAAAGAGAATAAATGAGAAGTTGTGCATGAGCCAAATTTATCTTTATTTATTTTATGTGAGATATATTGGATATTTTGGGGTTATTGAAGAGGTGTGCCATCTTAGATGAGTTCGGATGTAATGGATGAGCCAAATTTATCCTTATGTGAAATGTAATGGATATTTTGGGAATTTTTGAAGGGTTGTGCTATATTAGATGAGTTTGGAAGTGTTACTATATGATGGAATTGTTTGGATGAGTCGAGTTAGAAATTTAGGAGTCTTTGGTTCCCGGATTTCTAGCACCACATAGCCTAAATGATTCCTACCTTTATTTTCTTCCCAAGCCAAGTTACAACCCGGCCGAATGAGTCCTTCTTTGTAGGCCATTGAGCCAAAGTCCTCTTGATGGTTAATGCATGTTTTGACATCTCGGTGAATTGATTGGTGATATTAATTGCAATTTCTATGTAGCTTAATGTTATAAAGGATTGAGTTGAGAGATGTATTTCAAGCCTAAACAAATTTGAAAGGGAGTGAAAACACATTATTCCCCTTGAGTGGTTGGATTCTAGTTGCTTTGCCTAAGGTTATCTAAATATATGTGATGATGGTTCAATGCTTCTTCTTATTTGCACTATGCTAAATTGATGTTGCTTTTGACTAAGGCGAAGACTTGAAGGCATGTTAAGGGTTTTGGTCATAGTTTGGTTATTGTTTGAGGACAAGCAAGTCTAAGTATGGGGTGTTTTGATGTATGCAGTTTTAGTCATATTTTGCATCATATTTTCATCTCATTTAAGTCATTTTATTTACTTTTGTGTTGGGAAAGTGCGTCGTTTGTGTTAGTTTTCGTATTATTCAAGATATGGAGTCTACACAAGCTTTTTTGGTGTTTTTGTAGGTTTTGAAGCTGATTTGAAGGGGTTTGGACGCACTTTAGAGCTTAATGAAGAATCATGAAGGCAATGGAGATGCCAAGCAAAAGCAGAAAGTGGTGCAGCTGGAGAAAAGCCTTATTTTCGCCATCCATCACTTCGATTCAAGTTCTGGAGCCTTCATGAGAGTTGTAGTCCTTGAAAAGAGCTTTGCAACGCTTATTCATATGCATCAATCGAATAAGCGAGGACTCGGAAAAGTGCGTTTGAAGTCAGTGTCGAAAAGCTGGAGAAAAACAGAAGTTACTGCATTCAGACAGACCCTCGGCGCCAACACCTCAGACCTCGGCGCCGAGGTATCTACGAACAGGAGAAGTTTCTGCGGGCTGATTTTATTACTTAATGGGCTTTTTAATTAGGATTTTCATCTGAATTTCTTTTAGGATCTTTTAGTTAGATAGACTTGGGATATGTTATCCTTCCTTAGACATATTTTATTATTTTCCTAAGATAAAATCTCTTTTCCTTGGAGATTAATTCTTAAGTTTTATTTTTTAGATAAAGCCAATTAGAGGCTAATTAGAGACACGTTACACAGCTGAGTTTTACCGCAGGAAACGGCACGTTTTAGAGCTTTAGGGTTGAAGAATATTGAAGGTGACTTTGAGGTTTGGTTTTATGCAATTTGAGATTATGAATTCTTCCATTGTTTTTGTGTTTTTCTTTGCAATGAGTGAGTAGTTCTCCTCTCTTCTAGGGTTAGGGTGAACCCAACAATAAGCATGTGTGTGAATGAATGAATCTATACTTATGTGATGTTTTTATCTACTTCTACCTATGTACTTCACCCTTGATGATAATCTAGGGAATTCATTGTTACAATTGAATTGACTAAGCCAAATCTCCGCTCTCGCTTCTCTCCAACCTCACTCGGCTCTCCTCTCTCTCTCCCTACAAATTCTTTGCATTCTATAATGTAAAAACTGATGTGCTTGGATGCTTAAACTCGGCCCTAACGGCCTCTAGATATAGATATCGAACTTTGCTAACCAAAGACTCGGAATCTATCTTTATTCTCTAAGATAAAACTTAAATAAGTAAAAACTAAAAATTCTATGGTAAAAAAAGTAAAGTGATAACTCTGGCATTGAAGATAGGAAATCTCGACTTTAAGATAGACGTGCAAGCTTTGGATAGAATTCTATCAGAATCCGAGTCGGACTTCTCTACTGGACAACATCGATATCGACCTAAGGACATCGATATCGACCTCGGTTTAACTCTATCATCGATCACTCCTTCTTCTTCTCGGATTGGCACTCGACTTCTATCAATATGCTCGACCTAGGCCACTCGATATCGACCATCAGACATCGATAACGACCTCTTCTGTGTCGACATGCTCTGTTCTTCTCTGCTCGATTCCTGCCTGCTCTGCTGTACTCGATGTCGAGGTTCTTTAGTCGATTTCGACCTCTTCAGAAGACTTCGAGTTCTTTTTCCGCTCTTCCAAATCTGTCAATTTTCGTCCTGTTTTCTGCAAAATCACATAGAAACTCGTGCAGACCCATATATTTGACAATAATGCATAAACTACACTAATCTTATATTTTCCCACTAATATGCATGCAAAAGAATGATAAAATGGACTTAAATGTGCATAGAAAATATGGCAATTTGCGCAAACATCAGGAGCCACATAAATCGGCTCTGGACTTGGTTCCTTGATTGTTGCAATGAGAGTAGGATCCTCGAATGAATTAGGCGCTAAAATACATGGATCCTCAAAACACATTGTCGCGTCAGATGAAGTAGGAGACATAAAATCTGATGGAGAAGAAGGCATAATAGATGAAACCTCATACGTGAACTCGTGAGACTCCATGTCAGGAAGCACTAGATCTTCTTCTTCAACATCAAAAAGAATATCATCACATGTGTATGAGCTGTCTGCAGAGACGGCGGGCATCGGTTTTAGAGTGACGGGTGCCGGTTCTACAGAACCATCATCCTTCTTGTTTCGCTCAGCCACTTCCTTGCATTCATCCTCCAGTGTTTGGTCAGCCACGTATTGGAAAAGATCCCACATTCCTGACAGTCTTGGGTTGCACAAGCCATCCTCACCCATGTCATCGATAAGTTCTCTCATTTCAGGACTTGCACCTTCATAAATACAAATCACCTTATCTCGCTCACTATCATGGATACCCCGTAAAGCACATTCGTCCACTAAGTGTTTCACTTTTATGAAGTAATGGTGAAAATATTCTCCCTGTTCTGATATAATCTCAACATCTTGAAAAAAAATTAGTAGCAGGGTGTTGTGAACCGTAAGATAGGTTCACAACAAGGTTAGATATATAAACAAAAATCAATAAATACACAAAACAAAGAAATAAACTTGATTCCCCTGAAATGACGCCAAAATTTGGTGGGATGCAATGTCGTGGGTTTCACCTCGCCAAATATAATAATTCCCAAACTAACAAACTAAACAAAATAGTATAGTGAGTATGTAAGGGGTCGAAACCATGGAGAACCAAGTACCTCTATTGTAATGTATATTTGCTAATATGTAAATAAACTAAAGGAAAGATAAGATGAGAACGTAATTAAATAGTAAAGAAAGTAAACAAACTATGAGAAATGTTAGATAGAACGAATAAAAGATAGAAGAGAAGAGTGTGGTTTCATCTACAATTTGCAACAATGGTTGATTTTACTCGATCCTTGACTCAATTGCTAATTATTCAATCTCAACTAGTTATTCCGACTTTGGTTTATATGGATTGACATTCTTTGTAGAGATGATAATCCTTTACATCGATATGCAAACCCTAACCCTGCAGGATTTAACATACAAATTGCACAAATTCCTAAAGTATTGGCAGAAAGGTCGCCCAAACTGTAATTACCCTACTCAATCAAGATGATCCTCGTGAAATCACCTAATTATGCTTGCTACAAAAAGGTCTAATTGTTCTCGCGAATCAATTGAAACCCTAGCATGATGCAATTCTATAAAGATGACGAATCAAAGTAAAACTAACAACATAAATGAGCCAAATGATAATGAAATAAATATAGGAATAATATAGAATTCAAGTCTCACGATTCAACCAACCAAGTCTTGAATTGAAGACAAATCCAAGAGAATCCTATGTACTCATGATGTACCTTGGATCTCTCAATTTCAGTCCTCTAAAGCGTTCTATGTTTCTTAATTAGTGAATGATTGAATGGATGAATGAATCAATGAAAACCTATTGTAAATCTGTCTAATATAAAGCCTAAAGACATTGGCTAAAACCCTAGAAAACATAGATAGAGTTTCCATAAAGATAAAAGTGGGCCGCATTGCGCAAATCCGAAAACAGTGAAAGCGGCGGGCGCCGCTATGAAACTGGCGAGCGCCGTTCTTGCAGTGGCGTCAACATCGACATACCGAGCTTATAATGCACTTTCTGGAGTTGTCGTTTGTCCGATAGATGCATATGAATATGCGTTGGAAAGGTCTTTTCAAGGAATTCAACTCTCATGAAGACCTTAGAACCTGATTCAAAGTTCTCAGAAACTCAAAGATGAGATTTCTCCATGTCCTTCGTTTTCGCTCTTGTTTTCGTGCTTCTTAGCTTCCCAATTCGACTTCTAACCCTTCATAGGCTTGTTCCATGCTATTTCATAGCTTATCCCTTATCTCTCTATGGCTTAATTTGATCATGATTTCACCACTTTTCAAGCACGGATCTTATAACCTACAAATAAGCACTAACACCAGTAGATTTCGAACTTCCTATGCCAAATGATCAAGAATGAAAATTATCTCATTAACATGAAATATGGACACTCTAATGCCCCTTAGACTACCTATATTTCCTATACAAAATATGCGTTATCAAGGATATCATTCTGCTTATGGTTTCGATTGTGAAGAAGGGCATCGATTTGTTTGTGCGGCTGAAACAATCAACCAATGCAACGATTCTCTTGTTGCACCTTGTCAAAGGTATGTGTGTGCACTTGCATACTTTTTTTTATGAAAAAATTTGCAAAACAGGCACTTTATTTGGACAAATTGGGGAATTGTCCACCTTTTTGGACAAATTAGCAAAACGTCCACTATAAATACTTATTCTCACTTGTACGGACATATTCTCGTGTATACTCTCTTCCAAACTCTCTTCTCGCGCTCGTCAGTTTTCATCGGTTTTCTTCGTTCTCGTTCCTTCAATCTGTGCGTAAGTAGTGAGATTTCGGCCGATTTCTGTTCGTTGTTGTGCTGTCTGGTTCAATGTTGTCATCTAGCAACTCTTCAGGTATCGATATCGCTTGTTTTTGCTAAATGTTTCGTGCTAGGGTTTTGGAAGAAGTTGATTTATGTTGATTTTATTGATTTCTGCTTTCAGTTTTGATCACCTATAGGTAAATCGATGCTTGATATGCATAAATGTTTGCGATTTTGAGTGTTGTAGGTAGTTTAAGTAATTTGCAAGTGTTAAATTCGTTTATTTTAACTGTTTGTGTGCTTCAATTTTTGTGATGCGGCACTTTGTATGTGCTTTTTTAGCGTTATTCGTGTATTTTTCAACAATGTGTGTACTTGATGCTTTGTATTGTTTGTGTTGTTCATAGTGTAGATATCTGCAGGTATGCTCATGTGTAAGCGCGCTGACACTGTCTGTTTTTATACATGGTTGTGTTAGTTTTGGTAGTTTCAACAATGTGTGTACTTTGATTGGGGTTTCTGTGTTGTTTTTGTGATGTTTATGTTCTTTTCTTATGTGGTGGTGTCATTTTATTGTTATTTTTTTTATGGTTATTTGGTTTATCATGGATTCTGTTATTGTATTTTTATATTATTCTTTATTTTGTTTTTATTAGCGGCTCAATCTGGTGATGTATCCACATCTTATAGGGGTTCTGATGTAAGTTATTTTGTTTTTCCATTTTGAATTTTTTTGTTGATGAGCAAGTTTTGATTTTTTCCTAATCTGATGTTGTGTTTTTGGGTACTTTGTATGTGATTGATCAGGGTTTGGAATATTGCATTCCTGTTTCTGAACGATTCCATTGTAGGTCCAACATATATTCATATCCATCTGTTTGCAATCTGATTGAGAAGCATTTGTCTCATTCTGATTACAATATTCTGCGGGAAAGTTGTGTGGGATGGGTGCTGACGCAGGGCACCAAAATGGCTACCAATTTTCAGCTTATGCATCAAATGGTGCTTCGTCAAGTCCAAACTCAGAAGGAGAATGAGTTGTGGTTTAGAGTTGGTGGATATCTTGCACGTTTTTCAATTTTTGAGTTTCATGTCATCACTGGCCTTCCTTGTGAAGAACGTGTTTTTAATATCTCAAAAAAAGTGTCAATATCTGAATTTTTTGGGCAGAAGAAGATGAGTCATGATGGTTTAGTTGCTCGTTTCATATCTGAGAGCACGAAGTCTAAGAAGAAGTTGATCATGGCAAAGTTGTTGTTGATTGAGAGGTTAATTGTATATAGGAGGTCAGAGGTTGTCAGTGCACAATTCCTTTCTCTTGCATGTAATGAGAAGGAATTTGAATTATATCCTTGGGGTAGAGAGTCGTACACCCGTTTGTTGAAGTCTTTGAAGAGTTCTTCTGTTGCAGACCGTGCTGGTGTTAGGGGCTCTTATCAAATGTATGGGTATTGCCTTGCATTCAAGGTATTCTGTTTTAGTGCTTGAATCACTTTTGTCATCAATTTTTGTCTGTGTCATCACAACTTTTATTGTGTATGTTAAGATTTTTGTCTAATATTGTTTTGTAATCTCTTTTTGCGTTTTATTTTGTAACAGTCTTGGATATTAGAAGCTTTCCCAGCCCTCTCTGCTAAAATTGACTGTAATTTTATGATGCCTGATAGAGATCCATATTCATTGCACTGGGTATGCGAGTTTAGCCATTCGTATGTTGAAGCTGAGCATTTGTTTCATGGTGATTTGGTAATATTTTTATGTTATTTATCTTTAAGACCATTTTTAGTTGATGCATCTTTGTTTATTTTTTTTTTAAACATATTTTTATACTTGCATTTTGGGCAGACTCCGTTGTTCCCTACTTATGGGGAGTTTGCACGCACAGCAAAGATGGGGTTTGCTGATGAAAAAGATGATCCAGTCGTTGATGCATCAATTGAAGAAGTATGTGGTGGAGCTGTTGATGATGCATTATATGACAGCCGTCGTTTTCGTCAAAGGGCATATGCAGCTAGGTTTTCAAAGAGAGTTGTACAAGCTGGTGGTGAAGAAGCTAATATCTTGGAAAAAGGTGATGAAGCAGAGACCTCAAAGAGGAAGACACCTGTGAAGAGAGGCAAAGCTGCTGGAAAGAAACAGGATGGGAAGTCCTTTGACACTGCTTTTCAAGTTTTTCCTGAGGTAGAAAACAAAGCTGTTGTAGAGTCCTCAAAGAAGAGGAAATCTGAGAGTGGAGGGATGGCTGGTAAAAAGAAAAAGAAGGTGGAGTCCAGTGATACTGCTGATGGATTGGTTTATGTGAGGAGGGGTCGTTCTGCAACTAGGCAATGTGGTACAGTTGTTCCTTCTGAGAATGTGAAGATAATTAATGCTGACACAGATATGCATGAGGAGGGTGATGTGGTTGCTTCACCTTCCAAGCGAGGTCGGTTGGTTACTAATTTATGTGATTTATTAGATGATGATACCCCACTGAAATTTGTCTTTCAGCGGAGGTATAAGATGAAGAAAGCTGGGTTAGGTAGTGGGAGGTCATTGTATGATAGTACTGCTGACATGTCTTCTGTTCTTCCTTCAGTTTCTCTTGGTGATAATCAGAGTACTCATGGAGTGGAGAACGAAGAAATTCATGCTGCAGGCTTTACATCTGGTGGTGAATGCAGTGATGGCGATGACAAGGTTGATGATTTTACTGCTGACACCCATTCTTGTGGATCTGATGAGTTGTCTGCTCCTCCTACTGCTGGGCTTTCTGTTTTGGCGGCGGTTGCAGATGTGGTTGGTTGTGCTGACAAGGTTGAAGGAGGTGAGACATCTTCTGGTGACAGGCGGGGAGAGGGTCAAACATCTAATGCTGGCACTGAAGGTGTATCTCCCCAAATGGAGGCCAAAAATGATTCAACGGGGGAGTTGCCTCCAAAAATACATGGTGATGGTTTTGCTTCTTCTACCCCATCTTATCCTGATTGGGTGAAGGAGATTTTTAAGAGGATTGAGAAGCTTGAAGATGTACCTCAGCGTATGGATGTGTTGGGTGCGAGGGTTGATGCTATTGAATCAAAGATTGCAGAAATGGCTGGGATGCTTGGAGTTGTTGGTGAGATGGCGATGAGGTATGATGAGCTTGAGGTTAGGGTTTCTAATTATGATGCTATGTTTGCCAGGTCACATGTAAATCCTGGGAATGCTGATGATAAGCATATAGGTGGTAAGCCCCAGGGCAGTCCTGTGAAGGTTGTTGATGAAGATGTCAGCGCAAAAATTGTCAATGATGTTGTAGCTGATCTTCAGAAGTGTTTCTCTGCTGATGAGGAAATGGTGAAATCATCACCCCATTCTGTCAATGTTGAGGACGTGTCCTTGCCCTCAATAAGATCAGAGGGCCCAACTTTGGATAAGGATATTCTGTATACTGAAATCCCTCTTGTGTTCCCAACTGTTTTCGCTGACACTGAGGGTGAGGGTGGTGGTGCAGATGTGAAAGGTTGTAAGGATTTGAAAGGTGATATTTCATTAACTAAGAATGAAGTTGATGATGCCAAAAGGAGTGCAGATGAGTTTGGAATTCCATCAAGTTCTGCTGAAGTTGCTCGATCTGCCAAGTGTGAGGTTGAAGGTGGTGATGCTGTAGTCGGTGCAGTTGGTGGGCACTCATCGTTGGAAAAGTTCATATCTCTGTCTGATGATGATTATGACACGGTTGCAGGTGTTGATTGGGATTCGGTAGCCAAGGATACTGAAATTATAAATGAAGTTGAAAAATTAAAGGCTTCGAATCTTATCCCGTCAACCAGTACATTCTTGTATGGCCCATCTGAGATTGAAAAGAAGGTGAGAATCTTAAAGCACGTCCCTAACAAGTCATTGATCAGCTTTGAAGATCATGAGTTTATGTATGGACTTGTAAAGAAGAAAAGGTATGCTTTATTTTTTTGTTCAATCTTTTTTTATGGAATGTTGTCTTTGTATTAGTACAGCACCTCATTCTTTATATATTTATATTCATCTTGTGTAATTTGGTTAGGAATTTTTCTGTTGCTGGTCCAATATCAAGGTGGGACAAAAAGTTTTTCCAGCACATCATATCAAAGAATATGTGGCTTGATTGTCAGGTAATATTTGCTTGTTTTTGAAATATATATATATGTGTGGATTGGATTCTATTGTGTTTGTTGATTGTTGACATCTTTTTTTTTATTACTATGTTGTGTAGCATCTAGAAGCAGGTTTGATTCACTTTAGGAGGCGCATTTCTGAAGACCCTGTGAAATATCGAGAGGTTCTTGTTCTTGATTGGCTGTTTTACTTAAAGTACCTGCCTGATTATGCTTCAAATTATGGGGAAGATTTGCCTCTTGAAGTCAACACCGAGGAGTATTTTGTTGGTATGTGCCCTGCTGAGTATGGGAAGCCATGGGACTCTGTAAAGAAAGTCTACACAATATTCAATGTTATAAACAAACATTGGGTGGCGTTGGAGATTATGCTTGAGGAGAGGGTAATCAACGTGTATGATTGCAATGTGACTGCTGTTAAGGCTGGTGTACTTGAAGAACAATTGCAACCGTTTGCTATTTGGTTCCCAATTCATTTTGCAAAGGTTGGGCTCTATCAAAACATTGCTTCCTCTCCTTTCCAGCTAAATATGGTTGATGATTTAATGCATGATTCTACTGGGTATGTATTTTATATGTTGTATTGTTTGTCGTTTAGCCTAAGATACTTGTTATTTATGTGCTCACATGACATGGGGTCTTTTTGTGTTTGTAGGGCTTCATGCGGCGTCTTTACATTAAAAGCAATTGAAGCATCTGTCTTTGGGGGAGATGTGAAACGATTCAACAATGAGAAGCTCTTTCGATACAGAGAACTCATCTGCTTAGATCTGATCAAGGAGACCTAGAGTTTTAGGTTTTAAAACAATTGTTTAGATATGTAGTTGGTGCATACATGGGGTATTTTTTGATGTAATATGACAATCTATGTGCTCAAATTGTTAATTTGGTGGACATGTATGTATATTTGTAGGTAATGGATTTTATGGGATATTTTTTGGATGCCCTGTATTTTCGATGTGACTTTGAATCTGTTATGATTGTACATTTTAACTTTTATTAATGTTTATTAAGGTATCTATTTTTGCAATGACAATGTTTTATTTGAATTTGTATTAATAATGTGGGGGGCATGGGTACATATTTACCATGCTATAACAAAAGTGGTGACACCAGTCTTGTGTTTTCTGATATTGAAGTTTATGTGGTGACACTAGGTTTTTGAGGCCCAAAGTAGTGCTGACACTGTTAGTAGTTATAAATAGTGTTGACATCATTCTGGTTTTTTTCTGATATTGAAGTTTATGTGGGGACACTAGGTCTTTGATGTCCAAAGTAGTGCTGACACTGATATTAGTTACAAGTAGTGGTGACACCAGTCTTGCATTTTTTTATTTTGAATTGTATGTGGTAACACTAGGTGGTTGAGGCCCAAAGCAAGGCTGCCAATGATATTAGTTACAAGTAGTGGTGACACTACCCTTATTTTTTCTGATATTGAAGTGTATGGGGTTATATTTTCTGTTATTGAAGTTTATGTGGTGACAGTAGATGGGTAAGGCCCAAAGCAGTGCTGACACTGATATTAGTTACAAGTATTGGCGACAATAGAGTTGTATTTTTTTTTATTTTGTTTTTTATGTGGTTGCACGAGGTGGTAAGGCCCAAAGTCTTGTGTGACACTGTTGGTTAGAGTAGTTGGAAGTATTGGTGACACTAGCTTTGTGTGTTCTTTGTTATTTAAGTTTATATGGTGACAGTAGGTGGTTAAGGCCCAAAGTAGTGCTGACACGAGGTGGTTAATGTCCAATAGTGATAACTGTAAGCCCAAAGCAGCGATGACACGAGGGGGTTGTTGTCCAGCAATTATAACTGTAACTCATATAACTGTAATCCGTTTACAGTTTATATTTTTACAGTTTTTATAGTTTTTTACAGGTACTCTGAAATGAAGTGCCCCAAATAACTATCATAAGGAAGAAAACTGTATAATTATTGGCTATATATATCAAGAAATAATTCTTTGGTGTCCATTGGTGTCTACAAACTAATTGTAACAGAAATCAGAATACCAGAACTTGTATTCTTACTGCTTAACCACCCCCCACCAAAAAGATGAATTATGGCAACACTGTTGAGTTCTGCACAAGATTCCACCAAATGATGGACGATCTGGATGGTGTTGTTTACCGTGGGTATACATGAGTCTCGTTGATGAGGCATGTGAGACTAACAAAGAGGCTCACAGGGTTGAGTTGGTGGAAGCCGTTGTGTTTCATTATACATTATATGAGGAATTACAAAGATCAATAATAGCAAATGAATATCATATTCGCAGAGCAACCAAAGATGAAGATGCTGAAGCACTATCAAAGGTGATATATGAATTTTTATCCTTACTTTTTTTTCCCTCTCTAGTGTTAACTCTTATATTTTATGTTTTATCTAGGGGGAACGAGAACATGGGGAACAAAGGCAGATGTTGGAAGAGGCAAAGGACAACCTTATGCAGTGCGTTAAAGAAGTTTTAGATGCAGAAATGGAAAGGAGGAGGAAGATTGATGAATTTTTAGGCCTGTAGCTCTTGTATATTAATAAGTGATAATATTGGAACTTATTTATATATTTTAGTTTATATGTGTGTTCATAATGAAGATATGATGTAAGTTATTAATATCATATTAATTATATGGATATTTTGTAATTTCGCACCTCGTATTTGATATTATAAAGTGTTATTGGAGTTTTAAGTCTTCATTGGTTGATACTGCGGACACATAGAGTAATTTGGGAATTGTTTTGGCAAAAGTAGTGCTGACACTGTTTAACTAAGGGTTTATGTTATTGTGAATTTGCTCAACATCATCTTAGTTTTGCTCAACAATAGTTTATATTTGCACAACAAACGAGATTTGTGAAATTTTGCCCAAAATAATCCTATTTTCTTTAATATAATTTTATACTTTCTCAATAGATGCAAAGGTGCAAGTTTCAGCAGGGCAAGTTGGGTTGATATCAATGATTTGGGTGACATTGTTTTTCAAGTTGAAGACAACCATGATGTAGACCTCTTCTTGTTCAACTCCAAAAACAAACTAATGAACATAATATTAAACAGATAGAAATTAGGGATTGAGTTTGTTAACTTTGATCTCAAAATCAGTATTTAGAGAACTTTTCATTCTTGTGGTTGTGAAGGGAGTACCATGTCTATATCTTTCAAAGAAATGTGTGGTGACAACGACAAAGCAGTATCAAGGTGGAGGTTAAACCTCTGAAACTGTTCATCACAAGCTCCTGATGACACACTGTCCACACTAAACTGGATCAAAAATAAAAATTAGTAAAAAAACAGACCCATTGTAATAATGGCAAAGAATGGAGTGTAATTGAAAGATGAATAAGTAAAAATATTACAGATTTGTTGATATTGACAAATAGTCTTGCTGGTGGCTGAGCACTTTTATATTGTTCCTTGTTGTTGAGGACTACTGTCCATGCATCAATAATGACACTAGACAGTTGGGTTTCATCTTCAAGTGTACACATGTCTCTTCTAACCACCTCAATAGACTTGTGTTTAAATAAGACTTCACTGCAAATGCAAGACATTATGAAGATGTATTAAATAAAAAATATCTTTTACTTGTAACTGAACATACATTAAGTAAATTAAGATTAAAATGAACTTTACGTGCTATGAGTTGTTGTCATTGCTAAATAGGCTGAAACAGTCCGCTCAATTTCAGAGATAGGATCGTTAATATCTACAACACGGGAGTAATAGGGGCTTCTCAAAGATGCAGACGGTTTATATGCTCTCTTTGCAGCTTCTTCTCTCTTTGTGTCATGAAGTTGTTGTGGTGCATTCTCAGGAGCTGCGTTGACACGTGGTGACCTCCGGGGGGGCAATGGAGCAGGGGACTTGGATTTTCTTTTATCCTCCAATGGCTTCTCTGGTGGAATATCAGTTTGGAATTGAGTGGGGAGGGGATTGGGAGGGGTGCATAATGTGTCTGCAGTTTTAGCTTGGACATCCTGTTGTATTGGAGGATGACCATGGCTGGGTCCAGGAGCTTGTTGTGCGTCATTACCATCCTTGGTTGCATCTGCAACGTTCTGTGGTATCCCCGTATCTTCCCCCAAAACAGGATCATTTACAAATATATCAAAGGAAAATTGCCCATCTCCTTTGATATTTGATTTCAATTTTTGCTTATTCTGATATGCAAGCTCAATCTGAGTAAGGCAATCTATAAAAGCAGGGTCTGACCAGAATGGGTGTTGGGAGTTGTTAAAAATTGTGTTTGGAGAGTCGTCCATATATGACCTGTCAGCAGCATCTGTAGCAGGCGAAGGGGTCACATCTCCCATCCCTAGGAGCTGGTTGGCTCCACGCAGAAGTGAATTCACCTTTTCATCATTTTGTAGTTCAGGCGGTATATTTGTAGACCACTCCACAAATTCAGAAATAGCAGATGCAAGCACAGAAGTCTTTTGAGCAAAAGTCTGTATCCAATTCTAGAAGACAAGAGCACATGAGAAAATAAGATTAAAAAAACATCAGTAAATAAGAAAACATGATAAACTGCACAATTTTAGATTGAATTGGTTTAAAAAATTCATATAGACCTGAAGTGGAGGTGGTTGTTTTTCTGTACCAGCGGGGTGTTTAGTTCATTCTTCATTGTGTGTAGTAGATTGGGGACAAGCCGTAGGAGGTATTTCTTGAGTGGGAGGAACGATTTGGCGAGGTTGGATTGAGCCACGGCCAAAGCCTCCACTATTAATGTCATCAGTCTCTCTTTGGCATAGAAGTTTGGAATTGATGCCAAAAAACACTGGCAAAGAACGAGGTATTCGTCTAAGCGCTGTGCTTGTGAACAGTTTCACCCTATCCATATACAGCAACTGACACATGAATGGGATAAACATATATCAGTATAATGATTCAGGACGGGAGTGCTGACATGAATAATATTGTATATATGAAATTAAAAATTGGCACTGGTGACATGGGCACTACAGACATGGTAAAGAAATTAAGCGGGGGAGGAGTGCTGACATGAATAATATTGTAGATACTAAAGTTAAAATAGGCACTGGTGACATGGGTACTACAGACATTGTAAAGAAATTAATTTAACATCACAGGGAAGATGATGGAGTGGGGCAGTGCTGACATGAATAATATTGTAGTTAAGAAACTTAAAATAGGCACTGGTGACATGGGTAGTACAGTCATGGTAAAGAAATTAATTTAACAACAGAGGAAAGGTTTGAAAAACTACTTACAACCAAGAACAATATAGGCCCTCTAAAGTGTCAGTCCTTGTTCTTTTCCCAACTTTTTTTCGCATCAACCAAACTTTCTAACACAAGACCACACCAATTTAGCTCTCTCATGTCACCTAATTCCGGAACAACTCTTACTAAACTATGGTTTGCATGTCCATTTCCTAAAGTATCAATCAAGTAAGAGTCTAATACAACAATAAAGTTCACGAGGAATTGGTCACCACAATTAGTGTCAGCTATCAATTTATCCATAACCATAGCTGATGTTATATTATCCTTAACCTCAAATGTGTTTCTCCAATCTTTCACAAGGTTGAAATTTTCCTTTGCTGTTTTTCTTGCTACTAAAACCTTTCCCATAGGCAATCCCAATGTGATATGAACATCCATCTCAGTAATTTCAAGTTCTCCTCCATTAGCCATAACCAAACAACACTTGTTAGGGTCAAACTGATCCACTAACCAATATGAAAGATATTGTGGAAGGGAAACAATGTTCAAGTCGAACAAACATCCAAACCCAATATCTCTAATGAATTTCTTTTGCTTGTCATTCATTTTCTGCAATGATGACACAAGCAGGCGGGGGCTTGAACGTGTTTTCAAAGAGTTGAATTGTTTCTGTCTGTTGTCCCTCTCGGTCTTTGCAATCATTTGTCTGTTTTTTGAGATAGGTTGGATTTCAGTGCCTTCTGTTTGCTCATCAGATGTGATGTTATGCACAGTTGGGTTCACTGGTTGACCAAGCATTACATTAGGTGAATCGTCTTGCAAAACTATAATTTCAAGGGCTTCTAAACCAACAGTGCTAGTAGGAACAGTAGTCTCATGGGGGACCTCTTTCTTACTGTTTTTCCGAACAAGCGGTTGTGAATCTTTAGATTCAAGTGACAGGGAACCACCCCTGTTTCACATGCTCTATCAGGCTGAGTATCTTCAAACAGTTCATCAATGAAAGCTGGTGAATCCCTAGATAAATCAATTACTGGAGGTTTAACGCCAGATCTTTTTGATCTCTTCGAAATTTGGTTTTGACTGTCTATAGTAGGTGAGTCACTCAATCTCTGCGGGCGTTTACCTATGTAATGAACACTGAAAATCAACTTCTACAAATAATGCATGCAATGGCGTTGTAAAAGAAGGGAGTTTATTCCATATAAATTTGAAAATTGAACGATAAGTCCATCACATTAACTACACATTATAATGCCGAAGTCCTTAAATTAGCAAAGGCAGCTCGTGGAAGGTCGAATAACTTGAATAACTCCCATTTCCTGCTTTTCGTTGGAGCTAAACCCTAAACCGTAATCATTCTTATTTAAACTGTAATAAACGGAGAATAGGAAATCAAACCTTTCCGGTCTGGAGACATGGTGATGTATATGGTAGAGCAATAGAGAGGGAGATTTTCGATCTGGTCTCAGTGAGCGTATAATCAAACGTGAAGCAAACTTGCAGAGCAAGAGAGATGAGATTTTGGGGGGGAGGATGAAAGAAATGACGATGACCGACTGTGTGTTGTAGAATGTGTTTTAATACCTTATTTATTGCTTTTTCTAATTTTTGTTTTTTTTTCTTTTCTTGTTTTTTTTAAAAATTACGGCAAGTGGTTAATACTTTATTTATTCCTCATTTTTGCTCAACATGCTCTTATTTTTGCTCAACACTAGTTTATTTTTGCACAACTATCAAGACTTTTGTGAAATTGTGATTCATATGATCTTATTTTTCTCAATAAGTTCTCTTAGTTTCTCTATAGATAATTGCACAACACGGTCTTATTTTTGCTCAACAATAGACTATAATTGCACAACATGAGCGTTTGTTGGAATTTTTCTCAACAGGCTCTTATTTTTGCTCAAGATGGTCATATTTTTGCTCATCAATAGCCTATAATTGCACAACAGGGGCATTTGGTGGATTTTTGCTCAACTTGCTGTTATTTTTGCTCAACAATAGTTTATATTTACACAACTATATAAGACTTTGTGAAATAGTGCTCAACATGATCTTATTTTTTCTCAATATGTTTTCATAGTTTCTCTATAAATAATTTCACAACACGGTTTTATTTTTGCTCAACAATATACTATAATTGCACAACATGGGCGTTTGTTGGAAATTTGCTCAACATGCTTTTATTTTTGCTCAACACAGTGTTATTTTTGCACATCAATAATTGCTCAACATGCTCTTATTTTTGCTCAACAATAGTTTATATTTACACAACTATATAAGACTTTGTGAAATAGTGCTCAACATGATCTTATTTTTTATTAATATGTTTTTATAGTTTCTCTATTATTAATTTCACAACACGGTCTTATTTTTGCTCAACAATAGATTATAATTGCACAACATGGGTGTTTGTTGGAAATTTGCTCAACATGCTCTTATTTTTGCTCAACACAGTCTTATTTTTGCTCATCAATACTCTATTATTGCACAACATGGGCGTTTGTTCGAAATTTGGTCAACATGCTCTTATTTTTGCTCAACACAGTCTTATTTGTGCTCATCAATACCCTATAATTGCACAACATGGGGCACTTTGTGAAATTGTTGAGCAAAAATAAGAGCAAAAATAAGAGAAGATGTTAATGGGCTTATTTTAAAATTGATGAATGGAAGGGTTTGGCCCAATGTTATCTCTTCTTACCCACGTTTTCAACCCAAAGCAGTCCGTAGTTGTGCAATCACCGGTGTCCTTTCAGCTCCCTCCAACATCTTCTCCATTACCCCCGTTTTGTGTTTATAGGCGACGATCACTTTCTTGTCTGTAGCGGTTACCGAGTACCCTTCAATCGCCGGTGTCCTTTCAGTTCTTCTCTTCTTCAATGGCTTTTCAACCGGTTATTCAACAAGGGTATCATCACACTGTTGGTGAGTTTGTAGTTGAACTTTTAGCAAGTGAGTCGTCTGTATATGGTCCGAGTGAAATGTTGGTGTCAATCCACTCCGTGGATGTTCCTCTAATACTTCATCATTTATACGTTTGGAATGGTTTGCCAATGAGCTTACGGCACTGCAATGGAATATTACGGGACGCGGGAATCCCAGCTGTTGTTCGAAATCAAGTAGCAACTCTTCACTTTGTACTACACTTCCAACTCTTCTTCCGATTCAAGCTCTGACTCGGACATGGAGGTCGACTACCCACATCATCCAGCCACTTCAGCAGCTATTGAAGGTCTACAAGAGTTATATCATCTTGAGCTCGATGGGCAGGCATGTTCAATATGTCTTGACCCGATGTTGGATTCAATGCCTGTCCTTGGCATGCCATGCTCACATTTCTTCCACCCACATTGTCTCCGAGATTGGCTTAGGGTTGAAGGGTCTTATCCACTTTGTCGGTTTGCATTGTAAACTTACTTTTTCTGTAGTATTGTCATGTTAGCAAAAGAAAATGTAGTTTAACTTTTTGAGGGACTTGGTGTAAGCAAACTTGTATTCCCTGTTCTGTGAACTTGGTTTAAGCAAATGTATAATATGAATGGAATTTTGTTTTGATTGTATTTGTTTACAATTTTCACCAACTCCAAACTATCAGCTGGGAATGTCTGTTGATCTTCTTTGTCATTATCTGTTTTAATGCTGACACACAACTCAACAGCAAATTTAACATCATCTAGTTTGGACAACTCTAAAAACTCTTTCAAATCAGCATCACATTCAACGGTAAGAGGACCTCTCAAGACTTTGAAAGGGTACAAATGATTGAATTCTAATTCAAATGCGTTGTCTACATTGAACCTGTTGTGCACTTTTTCACTTAAACCTTGTAGTGTTACTGAGTCATCAAGTATGAACACTTTTGAAGTAGTGTGTCCGGCAAAGGTTGGACCTGATTCATCAAATAACCATTTCCCACCATATATAACTGTAATAACGTGGGTTGCCATTGTAATCTGTAGAATATGAATTTAAGAGGATAAATAGATTGCAGTAGTAAGAAACACAATTTGATTGAAGTGTTGACACAAGGAACCAAAATTTTATATGATTCAAAAACAGTGCTGACATGGAGCAATCAAAGTGTAATAATGAATGTGGAGTTCATTATATTGTCAAATGCAATATTGGATGCAGCAGCGAGGAATGGATATCATTAAATGAACTATATGAATAAGATATACCAGTTATGAACACAATCCTACAAAATTTGCACCTCCGGTGCAAATTTTCTATGATTTAAGTGCAGTGTTGACATGGAGCAATCAAAGTGTAATAATGAATGTAGAGTTCATTATATTGTCAAATGCAATATTGGATGCAACAGTGAAGAATGGATCTCATTAAATTAACTATATATTCATAGAATACACCAGTTATGAACAGAATCCTACAAAATTTGCACCTCCGGTGCAAATTTTCTAAGATTTTAAGTGTAGTGATGAGAAGAGGTGAATCAAAGTATAAGCACATTTTAACTAGATATAGCAATGCTACATTTTAAAGTGCAAGCACATAATTCAAATGAGCATAAAGAAGCATGTATTCAAAAGGAGACTTCAAAATCTCATCCAATACATCAAAAATGAAATTTTCTGTAATTTCATTGCATTTATCATTTGAATTGGAATGTATTTGATAAAGATTTACCAATGTAACATATTAACGAGCATAAATAAGCATAAACAAGCAAAGATTTGATTGTAGACTTGAAAATAAGACACATATAGCAAAAAACAATCATTATCAGTAATTGATGCTTCAAAAATCAAGCAACATTTGAATAGAATACACCAGTTATGAACAGAATTCTATGATTCAAATGCAGTGCTGACACGGAGCAATCAAAGTGTAATAATGAATGTAGAGTTCATTATATTGTCAAATGCAATATTGGATGCAACAGTGAAGAATGGATCTCATTAAATTAACTATATGAATAGAATACACCAGTTATGAACATAATCCTACAAAATTTGCACCTCCGGTGCAAATTTTCTAAGATTTTAAGTGCAGTGATGACAAGAGGTGAATCAAAGTATAAGCACATTTTAACTAGATATAGCAATGCTACATTTTAAAGTGCAAGCACATAATTCAAATGAGCATAAAGAAGCATGTATTTAAAAGGAGACTTCAAAATCTCATCCAATACATCAAAAATGAAATTTTCTGTAATTTTATTGGAGTAATCACTGAAGTGTATGTTGTAACACTAGGTGGTTGAGGCCCAAAGCAAGGGTGACAATGATATTAGTTACAAGTATAACTGCATGTGATATTAGTTACAAGTAGGTGTTTTTTGATAGAGAAATTTATGTGGTGACACTTGGTGTTTGTGGCCCAAAGTAGTGCTGACACTGTTATTAGTTACAAATAGTGGTGACATCAGTCTGCTGTTTTCTGATATTGAAGTTTATGTGGTGACACTAGGTGTTTGAGGTCTGAAGTAGTGCTGACACTGATATTAGTTTCAAGTAGTGGTGACACCAGTCCAAAGTAGTGCTGACACAGATTTTTTTTTTGGAAGAATGCATATGTTTTAAATCAAAGTGGCAAAATTGCACAACATGGGCGTTTGTTGGAAATTTCGTCAACATGCTCTTATTTTTGCTCAACACAGTCTTATTTTTGCTCATCACAGTCTTATTTTTGCTCATCAATAGCCTATAATTGCACAACACGGGGCATTTTGTGGAAATTTTCTCAGCATGCTCTTAATTTTGCTCTAAATGCTGTTATTTTTGCTCGACAATAGTTTATATTTGCACAATTATCAAGACTTTGTGAAATTGTGATCAATTTGATGTTATATTTTTCTCAATGTGTTCTCATAGTTTGTCTATAGATAATTGCACAATATGGTCTTATTTTTGCTCAACAATAGAGTATAATTGCACTGCACAACGTCGGCGTTCGTTTAAAATTTGCTCAACATGCTATTATTTTTGCTAAACACAGTCTTAATTTTGCTCACCAATAGCCTATAATTGCACAACATGCTCTTATTTTTGCTCAACAATAGTTATTGTGGGGACACCAGCGTGGTGTTCTTTGTTATTGAAGCTATTGTGGTGGGGTGGTGGAACGAGGTTGTTAATCTAAAATATTATAGAATAATATTTTAGATTATTTCTCAACATTGTATTGTTTTTTAAGTAAACAACAATGATATAAATCTGAAACTTGATGAGTACCGATGACAAAATTGCGCTGACATAGAGAAAAGAATGTACAAACTTGTATTATTACATGATAAAATCTACAATTTTATTCTATAATGTTGAATAAATGTTTATTTTGGAACATACATGTCATTCATAATGTCTAAGCTGTATTCTTTCCTAGTAGTAATTTTACATAATACCAATGACAGAAATTGTGCTGACAACCTTATTTTGAATGATTTATCCTCCTCTTGAACTCTCCCATTGATAGCTTTCTATTTGAAGGAGGTCTTCCTGCTCTCTTTCTTACTACAGGGGGGTAACATTTGATAGATTTTATCGCATCAGGGACGTTTCCTTCATCTTCTTCCAACACTGGATATATTGTTTCTGCATATGCCATACGCCAAGCATCATTGCTGTAAAAATTTGCAACAAAATCAGATATATTTGCCTTTACGTGTGTAATGGCTGATAGAGCATGTACACAAGGTATTTTCTCGACATCAAATACCTTGCACGTACATGTCTTCGCTGATAGATCAACTATAGCTACAACTCCTTCGCCTTTGATCTCAAATTGTGATGCATTCATCCTTTCTACTCTGTATAATCCAATTTGCTCTTGTGATTTCCTTATCACCTTAAGGATTTCAGGAGTTATTCTGTCTTGGTTTTCTAGTGCTTTCTCTCTTCTCTCCTGGAACCATGATGTGAGCTTTTCCCTAGCAAACTCTATAAGTGCCACAATAGGATAATCCTTTTTCCCTTTGAAAATGGAGTTCAAGCTCTCTGCATCGTTGGATGTCATCATATTGTATCTATTGCACTTTGCATGTGCTCTGGCCCATTTTTCAAAACGTGCTGACACCAAATATTCTGACAGTTTTGGACAGGTTGCTTCTATTTGTGCAAGCCAGCTGTTGAACTCTTGGATAGTGTAACTCTCTGCTGCTTTCTTGAACATTTTTCCCAGGTGCTTTTTCTTGAATGTCGCTTTGATGTTTTGTTTCAAGTGCCACATACATATGCAGTGTGTAGCTGTTGGGTAAACTAAAGATATAGCCCTTGCAATGCTAGCATGTCTATCAGAGACAAACACTAAGTCAATTGAGGGAGGCACAACCTTCAGCAGCCGGTACAAAAACCATTCCCAAGAGTTGTTGTTTTCAGAGTCAACAATTCCAAAAGCAAGGGGATAAATATGTCTGTTTGCATCTTGAGCAACTGCTCTAAGCAATGTGCCTCTATATTGTCCAGTTAAGAATGTCCCATCAATAACAACAACCTGGTAGATAAATAAATGAAATTACTAGTTATATTGAATTTATGAAATTCAATGAGAACAGAATTTATGCTGACACTGTGTAAGACATACCTTCTTTAAGAAGGGGAATGCTCTGATGCATTGGCCAAAGGATAGGAACAAGTACTTAAACCTGTCTTCTTTGTCTGTTGAAATCAATGCTATAGTCCCATTGTTTTTCTCCATAAGCATGTGGCAAAATGATGGCAAATCTGCATAATTGGATTCTGGTGTCCCCTTGACAATTTCTTTTGCAATTTTTGAGGATTTCCATGCTATCCAGTAGGTAATTGTCATTTTTTGTTCTGTTCTCAGCTTATCCATTATCTGTGCTGGTTTGTATCCCGTGTCAACGCTGTTGAATTATATTAAAATTAGAATAAATAATATATTACAAAGCAATATTAAATATAAATACTATTTCTTACAAAATTTACTCACCTTGATTTGATGATGCTTGCAACCACTGATGATGAAGGTTTTTTGCAGTGTTTTGATCTGATATCCCACGTGCAGGTGTGCATGTCATCGTACACTGTAACCTCATGCCAAGTTTGACCAAAAGTTTTGACATGCACTTTCCATTTGCAGTTAGGATCTACACAATGCACCCTATAATACCTGGGTTCTGATTTTGCCACACGAAAACCAAATATCTCTGTTATTGACAATATTCTCAAAGCATTCTTAACTGCATTCCTGGATTCAAAGGTTTTGCCTATGTATATCAATTTTCTGAATTCTGATTCATAATAGGCATGGTAGGGCTGTCAGCATCACAATCTTCTAGTGTAGTCTCTCTTCTGTGTGCTGAAGAATATAGGGTGCTCCATATTTCAGCTGCAGAATCTTCATCACTGGGAGTATCACTGTTTCCAGAGTACATGTCATCTCCAATATCCTCTAACAACACACCCTTCATCCTGTTGTCACCGATCAATGTCATGCTATTTTCTTCAGTGACAATGTTAGTTATATTTGGATTGCATGTCACCAACTCCAAACTATCAACTGGGAATGTCTGTTGATCTTCTTTGTCATTATCTGTTTTAATGCTGACACACAACTCAACAGCAAATTTAACAACATCTAGTTTGGACAACTCTAAAAACTCTTCCAAATCAGCATCACATTCAACGGTAAGAGGACCTCTCAAGACTTTGACAGGGTGCAAATGATTGAATTCTAATTCAAATGCGCTGTCTACATTGAATCTGTTGTGCACTTTTTCACTTAAACCCTGTAGTGTTATTGAGTCATCAAGTATGAACACTTTTGAAGTAGTGTGTCCGGCAAAGGTTGGACCTGATTCATCAAATAACCATTTCCCACCATATATAACTGTAATAACGTGGGTTGCCATTGTAATCTGTAGAATATGAATTTAAGAGGATAAATAGATTGCAGTGGTAAGAAACACAATTTGATTGAAGTGTTGACACAAGGAACCAAAATTTTATATGATTCAAATATAGTGCTGACATGGAGCAATCAAAGTGTAATAATGAATGTGGAGTTCATTATATTGTCAAATGCAATATTGGATGCAGCAGCGAGGAATGGATATCATTAAATCAACTATATGAATAAGATATACCAGTTATGAACACAATCCTACAAAATTTGCACCTCCGGTGCAAATTTTCTATGATTTAAGTGCAGTGCTGACATGGAGCAATCAAAGTGTAATAATGAATGTAGAGTTCATTATATTGTCAAATGCAATATTGGATGCAACAGTGAAGAATGGATCTCATTAAATTAACTATATGAATAGAATACACCAGTTATGAACAGAATCCTACAAAATTTGCACCTCCGGTGCAAATTTTCTAAGATTTTAAGTGCAGTGATGACAAGTGGTGAATCAAAGTATAAGCACATTTTAACTAGATATAGCAATGCTACATTTTAAAGTGCAAGCACATAATTCAAATGAGCATAAAGAAGCATGTATTCAAAAGGAGACTTCAAAATCTCATCCAATACATCAAAAATGAAATTTTCTGTAATTTCATTGCATTTATCATTTGAATTGGAATGTATTTGATAAAGATTTACCAATGTAACATATTAACGAGCATAAATAAGCATAAAAAAAGCAAAGATTCGATTGTAGACTTGAAAATAAGACACATAAAGCAAAAAACAATCATTATCAGTAATTGATGCTTCAAAAATCAAGCAACATTTGAATAGAATACACCAGTTATGAACAGAATTCTATGATTCAAATGCAGTGCTGACATGGAGCAATCAAAGTGTAATAATGAATGTAGAGTTCATTATATTGTCAAATGCAATATTGGATACAACAGTAAAGAATGGATCTCATTAAATTAACTATATGAATAGAATACACCAGTTATGAACAGAATCCTACAAAATTTGCACCTCCGGTGCAAATTTTCTAAGATTTTAAGTGCAGTGATGACAAGAGGTGAATCAAAGTATAAGCACATTTTAACTAGATATAGCAATGCTACATTTTAAAGTGCAAGCACATAATTCAAATGAGCATAAAGAAGCATGTATTTAAAAGGAGACTTCAAAATCTCATCCAATACATCAAAAATGAAATTTTCTGTAATTTTATTGGAGTAATCATTGAATTCGAATGTATTTGATACAGATTTACCAATGTAACATATTAACGAGCATAAATAAGAATAAACAAGCACATATTGGATTGGAGACTTGAAAATCACACACATATAGGAAAAAACGATCATAATCAGAAATTAATGCTTTAAAAATCAATCAAAATTTGCGCCAAAGGCGCAAATTTTTAGGCATTCCATAACAGTAATCACTTGATTCGACTGTATTTCATACAGATATAGCAGAAACGAACTTAAACAAGCTCAGATTCGGTTGTTTTGAAAAACCTCTTCGATAAGTCAAAAATTGAAGAATTACTTCAAAATTTGCGCCGAAGGCGCAAATTTTGTGTGGTTCTAATGGACAGAGTAGTAAATTCGTCAGCACAATCCAGAATCAACTTAGAAACGTGAAAAATCTATGAAAATTTGCGGCTTTGGCGCAAATTTTCAATGAATTGAAGGTCGCTTTTTGATGTAGTTTGTAATCGAATGTTGTACTTACGTGATTCTGTAGAAGAGATGCTCAAATCGGTTGTTTTGATGAGATCGGAGAGATGATCGGCACCAATTCTGCAAAATCACCGTCGAGCAGGGCGTGAGAGAGAGAGAGCCTGCGGAGAGGGAGACAGCGTAGGAGAGAGAAAGTGCGTGGGAGGTTTATATTGTGGACATTTCACAAATTTGTCCCAAAAAGTGGATATTTCACAAATCTATATAAAATACTAAAACAGAGGCCTGAAACGGGCTCTGGTGCGATCTCGCATCCACGGAATTTTCTGGATTAAAGCGGGATTATTTTTGCTTACGTGGCATTTTCTGGATTAAAGTAGTATTATATTTCTGGCCCACATCAATTAATAAATGAATATAGTTAGCTAAAAACTTATCTTTTTAGATCAATAATCTATCCAATATACTGTAACTTGAATTAGTTGTTATACATATTTATTATTTTCATGCTTTTGTTAATAAACTATATTATTTATTATTTTAAAAGATGAAGAAGGAATATTTGGTGCGTTATTCTACCTTTTAGATCAAATTGAATATAATACATTTATATATAGTTTTATTTTTGTGAGCCACGTCAATTAATTATCTAATATAATATTTTAATATAATTAATATAATAAAATATAATTTATTAACAAAACGCACAACTGCGCAGGTAACGAATACTAGTTAGTACATATTTTATGGACATTTCACAAATTCCCCCTTTTTTTATTATGGTGGTGACTAATAAGTTTGACCTGTAGCAACTCTTGTGTGTGTTTTATGATTTTTTTTCGTTGTTGTTGTTGTTGTTGTTGTTGTTGTTGTGATTTTAGACTCTTATATGTTTCATATGTATGTTTATGTTGTTCCATTTGTAGTCAAAAGTTTGCAAGTTACCCATTTTTTTTGTGAAATTCAACTCGATCTTGGTGTTGTAATATTATTGCATTTGGTTACTTACCTTGCCTTGAACGTTTCATGTTTGACTTCAAATGTCATATTCATTTGGATCCGGTGTGTTATTGTGCATAGATGAATACTTTTCTTTTATTTTTATTGAGGTTTGATTGCTTGCAAGGAACATTAATCTTTCTTTGACAAAGAACTAAACTTGTTGTTGAAGAAATCTATAAGCATCTACATAATGGGTTACACTCTCTCTTGCTAATATAGGATGGATGATGAATGTAGAGTAAAACAGTTTATGGTAATCTTTGTGAAATATGGTTACCTCCTCTACTTTTCTTCCCTTTTTTCTAATTAAATGTGGATCTTGCATTCTTCATTATAATTTTTTTTTATTAAATTAGTTAGGTTTTGATTGCATAAATAAAGTTGAAGGTAGATCAATGATCAAATAGACTACTGGATACGGGTAAAAAAATAAGAGAGATAGGATAAACGTGTTGTGTAATGGATATTGTTAAATTTTGAGAATCTCTGGTTGGTTTTTTATTATAAATTCAGAATTAATTATTCTAATACAAAAGCTTTAAGTCATTATATAAAGGCTTTACCATCCCTTATATTTTTGTATTTGATTTTCCCCAAAACCAATATGGGATAAACCTTTTTATTCTTAACACGCCCGCATGTGCAATCAGTCTCACCTGGTTGATACTTTAAATGAGCTAAACATCTCAATATCTTTATAGTTTGCTCAAAGACAGGTAAAAAAATCTCATTCTCTTAGCATCTCAGTTTTTTAATAGCTTGCTTAAAGCCAGATCAATGGTCCTGAATTGGACAAGCTTTGATACCATGTTAAATTTCAAGAATCTTCAGTTAAGCCTTACGAAATGAGAGTCATGTCAGTTTTATTTTATTTTATTTTATTTTTATTATAAGATTAAAATCCACCTTTTTAATACAAAATTTTAAATCATTATGTACGTTTTTATCATCACATATATTTTGATTTTTAATTTAAAAACCAACATGAAATGAGCCTTTTTTCTAACAAATATAGATAAAATCACCTATAATGCGCATGATTTACTCTTATAACCAATCCAACCTACAAGCATCACCACAACTGAGCTTAATATACTTTCCCGAAACATTTCATGAAGAACTAGTAGTCTAGCACTGTTGGGTAGGAGGAAATCGAGTTCTTAAATACAAATATAAAGATATATAAATGTGAATCCGAATCCTAGCCTATGCAAATAATTACAAGACTTCTTCCCGTTGTAGTAGAAGGGTAGTCAGGATCGATCCACAAGGAGGTAGGTCAGCGAGATCCTAGTAGCGTTGGAAAGCTCACGTCTTTGGTCGACCAGAAGCCTCGATCTCGACCTTGGTGCTCGATTTCGACCTTGGTTGTTGATCCTTTATGCAACAGAAGACCTGTAGAGACAAAAACAAGCAGTCGATATCGACTAGGAGAGGTCGATATTGATGTTAGTGCAGAAATCGACTGGCTCAAAAGACTGCCAGTCGACACAGGGGTGGTCGATATCGATGGTGGGGTCGATATCGATGTTGGTTCATGCAAAGTTGTTAGCTTTTTATCGGCAATGAAAGGCCGAAGACTCAAGGATGAATAAGAAGCGATGAACAGAATAAAAGACAGGGTTTTGATGAATAAAAGATATATAAAAGGCAACTCCTAGGATTAGGATTTACCACAACGTTAACCTATGCATGCGATAAGGCAAATAAGACGGACAGTTGCGCTATTTCACCCGAGGGACGAGCTTTCGCTGTACACCAACTCTTAGGATTACTCTTGCAAATAAACCTAGTTGTGTCTACCAATTTTATGTTTATAACTCAAGTTGTTAGCATTAGTCCCTTTTCTTTCGATTAGGACTAAACATAGAATCATAGGAGATGATATAGACACAACGATATCAACATCTAACACTTACCTCAGGCACGCATGGCTAACGTCGGGCACACCCCGACCCTAGAAGCTTTGGGAGACTACTCGCACCTCATCGCAGGAAACATCATTGATGGAAAAAGGAAAACTTGCATTAATAACTCCTTCGAAACTTTACAATCCAACGTCGACTCTCGCAAACGCCAAACCCTATAGCTTCTTCCTAACTCTAACTCTATTGTATGATTGTGTTTTCTTGGATGATTGAATGCCAGCCCCTAGGGCTTTATTTATAGGCTACTAATCCTTGCTATCCAAGGATAGTATCTTCTATCTAAACTATAAACTCCATCCAAACAAGTAGGATAGATCTTTTATTTTATGTAAATATCTAAATAACTTAATAAAGCTTTATGGTGAAAAAGTAAATATCCTCAGCTGTAATCTATCTACTATCTATAGATAATCTGTGCTTTTTGAAGATAGAATAGTAATCCGTGTCTCGAAATGGGTGTCTATATCGTGTCGAAGTATGGTCGATATCGACCAAACAGGTCGATTTTGACCTCTCTATTTCTACTCGACGCGCTCAGCTCCACTCGATTTCTGGGACTAGGTCGATATCGATGATGGGTGATCGATATCGAGTGCATTTCTTCAGCTGGATGATGGTCAGTCTCGACACTCAGAAGTTGTGTCGATGTCTAGTCGATATCGACCATGTGGGTTGATTTCGACCTCTTCTCTGCTTTCCTTGGTTTCTCCGTTTTGACTCCGATTTCACTCCAATCCGTACATAATTAGATCAAAACTTGTGCAGACCCTATTTCTTGCACGTTAGCTCATTCTTACACAAGTTTACATTATTTTGAACCTTTTCTTTTGGAATCGAATGAAATATGAAGTCAAAAGATGCAATAAAAAGAGGTACAAATATGTACATCAAGCACTACCCTAGTGCTGTGCAACCGGTCTAGATAGGCTCGATCGGATCGGACGAAAAATTGTAGTCCGGCCCAAATCTAGTGGAGCAAAAATTCGAAAACCTTGCACCGTGGATTGGACCGAGTCCACGATATGTAGCAGAAATCCTGATTTTGTTTGTTGTCTTCAAAAAGTACTATATGGCATCAAGCAAACCCCACGAGTCTAGTTTAGTAAGCTCAAATCCTTCTTGATTTGTTGTGGCTTCCGAGCTTGTTAGTTTGATTGTTCGTTATTTGTCTTCTCCATGCTTACTATTACTATCTACGTGCTAGTGTACATCAATGACACCATTGTTACAAGTAGTTCTACCTAGGTTCTCCCCTCTTTCACTAAAAAGCTTAATGATAACCTTTTCATTAAAAGATCTAGGTCCTCTTCTTTACTTCCTTGGCATTAAGGTTACTCATAAAACTGGTCAATTGTATTTGAATCAGCAACAATACATTCGTGATAATCTCACTCGAGCCAAAATGGAAGATGCAAAACCAATTTCCACTCCCAACTAAACCTCATTCTTGTCTTCCATCATCTGGAAATGTCATGCTTGTTCCCAATATTTATCGAAGCATTGTTGGTGACCTGCAATACATAATCATCACTCACTCGTCTGAAGCTCTCCTATGTTGTGAATTGGGTTTGCCAGTACATGCATCAACCTAGAGATTCTCATTGTTCTGTTGTGAAACACATTGTCTGTGATCTTAAAGGTATCATTTCTCATGTTCTTTGCAGTCGCCCTACACCTCGACATACTTTGGTTTTACTAACCCAAATTGGGCTTCCAATGTTGATGGTTGTTGCTCTCAATATGGTTTTGCTATTTATTTTGGAAATAGCTTGGTCAGTTGGACCTTCAAAAAGAAAAAGGTCATGGCTCGCACAAGTGCGAGGTCAAGTATCGCTCACTTGATGACCTGCTTGCCGCACAACACTTTACTTTTTTATAGTGTTAGTGCGGTGTTTATGGCTTGTAAACCCGTAATGAAAAATCCTTCCAAGCACATCAATATTGATTTTCAGTATGTTTGAGAACAAGTAGAATCCAAATCATTAGTGGTTAGTCATTTTTGTTCAGATGAGCAAAATGAGGATGTATTCACTAAAGCTCTTGGCTTTCCCCGCTTTCTTCATCTGCGCTCCAAGTTCCATGTTCGAGATCCTCCATGAACTTGTACGGGGTATTAGAGTAGAGATATGATAAAGTTAATCCTTGTACCTCATGTATCTATGTAGTCCTCGGGCTTCAAGTCACAAGTTGTAAATCTTTCTCTCTCTCTCTCTCTCTCTATATATATATATATATATATATAGGGTGGTTCGGGTGTACTCATGTCTTATGGTGTTAAATGTTAACAAATCATGATCATTGGAAAGAATTCAATTAATAATGGATATTTCAATACGCATTATAGAGAAGTTTTAGTTGCATTTCATGGGTTTTTGGTTATGTTTTATAGTTAATTTCATATTATGTCCTTTTGGTTGGAAAGTTCAAAAACTACGCTATTTCGATTGTTTAATGCAGATTCGTGGTTCCGACATGTGGTTATATTGGGAGAATTCTTAATGGAGTAGAGAAGAGGAAGAAATAAAAAGAAAAGAAGCAATGGAGAGCAAAGACCGAGAGCAGTAGAGTTCAATTCTGGCTTGGGTCACGGTCGCGAGATGCAGGTCACCACCGCGAGATCCTCATCTTGCCAGGGTGAAAGGAGTAGCAACCAACACTAAGGAAATGCGTGAGTCATGGCCGCAAGACATCAAGTTGCGGCTGCAAGATCCTTCATGCCACCATGGAGAGTTGCATGCAAGAAGTCAGCATTGAACACCACGAGTCATGGCCGCGAGATACATTTGCGGTGGTGAAAACGTCCACAAAAAGTTTGAATCAAGATCAAATCGTATGTTTTCGTAAGGAAACTCGATCCAATCTTATTAGTATTTATCCTTTATGGTTTAATGAAGTCAGATTAGGACTTATTAATTTATTATTTTCGGATTTAATATTTTTAGGATATTTAATTATATTTTATGATATTTTCTACATTATCTTTTAGGAAAGTATCTAGGGTTTTGGGGTCACCTTTCTCCTATATGATGAGGTCACGAAATTCCTAAGAGAAAAGAGAACACTTATTCTCAGACTTTCAATCAAAATTACAGTAGGTTTTTATTCCATTCAAGGTTGCTTAATTTCCATCAATTCGAAAGTGATTTGGGTAAGACATGAGTGGCTAAGTTTGTTATTTGTTTCACCTGTGTTTCGGAGACTTGGTTGGTGATTTATGAGGCTTAAATTCAGTTGTTTCCTACTGTTATTTCGATTGCCCTTGCATTTATTGATGATATTATTGTTATTCGCAACCATAATAGTATCTTGCTAGGTTTTTGTTCTTTTGTCATTGAATGAATTTCGTAGTAGCATGCTTAGGATTGTGAGAACCTTGTTTGCTCATGACTAAGTAGGGATTTCGACATATGTCTTAAACATCGGTTACCTTATGATGGGAGGGAGAATTGAATTGAAATATATAATAAAATAAAAGAACAATGGCAACCCTTAGCCTTTTAAATAAATTCAAAACTCCCCGTTGCAGTAGTAGGGGAATTAGGTTCGATCCTCGAGGAACCGGGATCCTAGAATAGTCCAAAAGCACGTTCTGATGTCGACCAGAAGCTACTTGATCTCAAAAGGAGTAGTCGATGTCGATCAGTGGCTATCGATCTCGATTGAAGAAGACCTGCAGAGACAAAAACAGTAGTCGACGTTGACCTAGTGCGTCGATGTCGAGTATCAGTAACAAAGTCGACCGACTTAAAAGACTATCGGTCGATCTTGGGGAACTCGATGTCAAGTTAGGTACTCGATCTCAAGCTCAAACAGGAGCAGAAAGTGCAGTCGATTCAGCAAACACCGACTTGATACGTGGGTGTCGATATCGACCTCAGATGTTGATCTCGAGTTCTCCTGAATGTGTCAGTAACCGTCGGCAAAGAAAGGCCGAAGAAACTAGGATGAAGAAGATGTTTTGAACATAAATAAATAGGGGTCTAATGATTAAATGATGTAGATATAAATAAAAACGAACTCCTAAGGCTGGGGTTTACCACGACGATAACCAAGCATGCATAAGATAAGTAAGACGAACAATTGCGTTATCTCACCCGAGGGACAAGATTTCGTCGTACACCAACAAGTAGGAATACTCTTGCAAATAATCCTAATTGTCTCTACCAATTTTATGTTTATAACTCAAGGTGTTAGCATGAATCGCTTTTCTTGCGATAAGGACTAAACACAAAAGCGTAGGAGATGATCAAGACGCAACAATATCAACATCAAACACTTACCTCAAACACGCATGGCTAACGTCGGGCTCACCCCGACCCTAAGAGTTTAAGCAACTACTGGCTCGAGGTGGAAGTAAACATCTTTGATTGAAAGGAATAAGCTTGCATTGAAAGGAAACTCCGAATCTGTACAATCCCAACATCGGCTTTCGCAAACGCCAAAACCCTAAAGCGTCTCAAACTCTAAACCCTAAACTACTTTTATTGCTATAGGAGGGATTGAAATCTCTGAAAATTGAATTAATAAAACCAACCCCCTCGGGCTTTATTTATAGCCTCTCAATCCTTGCTAGCCATGGAAAGGAGTCCTAATCCTAGTAAAACTACTCTATCTAAATTCTATCCCATAACAAATAGGATGAAACATTATTAAGATAATTAATAAAACTACTAGGATAAAAAGGAATGTACCCTTAAAAAGTAATCTACCTAAAATAAAAGATAAAACCATGGCTTTAATTTATCTTCTCATCTTGGATTCTCCGAACCGTGTACGAACCGTGGAAATCTCCAGTCGATATCGACCAGTGTAATCGACATCGAGTGCGTTATTTCTGCTCGACTTTCTTGATTCTACTCGAGCTCGGATGTCCTGTTGATGTCGAGTGGTCTACTCGATCTAGGGCTGTGTCGAGTGCCTCTCCAGTAGCTTGTGTTTTCTTGGGTTTGGGTACTTAGTTTCTGAAGCTTTGATCCAGCCGATGTCGAGTCATCTAGTAGATATTGACTGCTTCTTAATGTTTCTTGGCTTCTTGTTTTGACTCCGATTCCGCTATAATTCCTATATATTTGAACCAAACCTTGTGCAGACTCTATTTCTTGCACATTAGCACTTCTACACAAATTTTCATTGTTCTCAACCTATAATTTGTGAATCGAATGAAATATGAAGTCAAAATGTGTATCTAAAATAGCTAGAAATATGTACATCAAAATACCCCATACATAGACTTGCTTGTCCTCAACCAATAACCAAGCAATAACCAACACCTACAACACATCCTTCAAGTCTTCGCCCTTTTCAAAAGCAACATCATAAGTGGTAGCAAAGCAAAGCAGGTGAATTTAACGTCATCACACATATATGAGCGATCCATAGGCATAGATAATTTTAAATCCAACCTCACATGGATAATGTGTTAACCCTCAACTCTTGATGTGTTTAGGCTATGAAGATCAACTCTCAACTCAATTTCATATACGAAGTCATAAACATATGTACTCGATATTGACCTATGTACCCGAATCTTTGGAGGATATTGCTTAGCCACGAAGACATCTATCATCTACAAAGATTCATCTGTCTTAGGCGTATATTCCAAGCATGTTACGGAATATTACCTATTTGAATATTTAATTTAGGATATAATTTAGTTTAGATAAACTTTCCTTATAGAAATCTTAGTAGGATTAGGACTCCAATCCTTGGATAGCAAGGGTTTGGAGGCTATAAATAAAGCCATAGGGGGCTGGATTTAGGGAGAAACTGACCAACGATCATTCGATCACAAGCGAAGAGAAGGAAGAGCGAGAGTAGTAGAGATAGCGGAGAAGAAGGCGGTGGTTGTACGACTAGCTTATTTCCCAGTTTAACGAAAAGTTTCCTTTTTTTATGCAATGATGTTTTCCCCATTGAAGAGCGAGTAGTCATCCTACTTCTAGGGTCGGGGTGAGCCCGGTGGTAGCTATGTAAGTACGCTTTATTCTATACTCGATTTTGCGATTTCATCTTCTACCCCTCGCTCAATCCCGCCGTCTTTATTTTATTTCTCCCTACCTTAGGAGCTTTTAGTTTATTAAAACAAAATACCAAAAATATTATGCTGTCTTTATTTTATTTCTTTATTTCTTTATTATTTTAGTTCGTTACTTACTGTCTGTGAGAGAACTCGATTTCGATCATTCTAGTCGATATCGACCATCTGGATCGAGAGATCCCAACGTCGACAGTCTTTTGAGTCGATAGGAACCACTGACCTACTCGACATTGACCTCACTAGTCGATACCGAGTGCTTCTGTTATTTTTTCTTCTCTACAGGTTTTTCTCCGATCGACGTCACACACTAGGAATGGACTGCCCCTGCCGATATCGACTCTCCAACTCGATATCTAGGCTACTGGTTGACTTGCACAGAGTTCTTAGAGACTATCCAAGCATCGCTGATCCACCTCCTCGTGGATCGATCCTGATTCCCTTCTACTACAGCGGGAGGAAGTCTTGTAATTTAATTGCGTGGACTAGGATTCGGTTTGATTAATATTTATTATTTATTAGAATTGATTTCCTTATACCAACAGAGATTAGGGAGTTGAATCTGAATGTTCAACCTTTGCCTATTGTACTCCCTGATCTTCCGGCTGGTTCTAGGTTCAAATATGAGTCAGGATGGACTGGTATCCTGCCTTATTTTCATGGTCTTCAGGGAGAAGATCCCAATAAGCATCTCACAGTATTTCATGCCATATGTGATCGCATTAAGCCAGGTGATTTGAATGATGAGCAGATGTTGTTGAGATTCTCCCCCTTCACTCTGAAGGATACAGTCAGCGATTGGTTGGACTATCTTCCTGCTAAAAGTATTCACACTTGGATTGAATTGAAGAAAGCTTTTCTGAAAAATTATTATGTTGCTAGCAGACACAACAAGATGAAGCGTGAGATCACTAGTAGTCAGTAGTTGGCTACAGAATCACTCAATGAGTATTATTAGCGGTTCAAGAGAATCACTGCAGCATGCCCCTATCATGGACGTACCGAGGATGCTCTAGTCCTTGCACTCTATGAAGGACTAACTGATAAAGATAGAGGTTCAATTAATAATGCTTGTGGAGGAGATTTTCTGCTTAAGACACCAGAGGAGGTTATGGAGATATTTGAGAGACTTGCTAATTCATCGAAGCAATACTCTAAGACTCTAGAAGCTAGAGGAGTCTTAAAGATGCAAGCCAATCCTCCAAGGGATGATTTAGTAGAGATAAGGGAGCAACTGAGTAAGCTTACCATGGCAGTGCAAGGAGTCAATAAAGTTCAACATCCTTGTGGTTCTTGCGGAGATTCTACACATTCGATTGACTTGTGCCTACAGATCCAGGAGAATGTTGCCGATGTCAATGCCTTGGGTGACTATGGTCTTTGCCAAAACTATGGAAATGGTCCTTACAATCCTAACTTCAATAATTATCAAGGATTCGGCGGAAGGTTAAATCAGAATCAAGCTTCTTATCAACAAGGGAGACCTCAATTTCAACAAAGGCCCCCTCATCAATCCCATCCAGAACACAGTGAGGCTCTCAAGATGATTCTAGACAAGATGAATGCCTATGAGAATACCATGGGACAATTGACTCTTGAGTTGAGTAAGTTGAAAGCTAAAATGTTGGCCAAGTTACCATCTCAATCGGCCCCTCCTCCGCCACGTGAGAATGTCAATGCTATTCATCTAAGGAGTGGTAAGCAACTACCTTCTAATCATCAAGAACAAGATGGTTTTGTGGAGGATTGGGAGGAGGAGAGTAAATACGGAATTAAAGGAAAGAATCCGACAACACCATACTCGCTGCCGCAACCCACTGAAGTCGCCGCCGCGAAATCACCCACCCCAGCACCTTTTGTCAGCTCTAACTCGCCACCGCGAGAACCACAACCTGCGACCGCGAATCTAAGTCGCCACCGCGTAGAGGATTCCACAGCCATGAGATTCCCAAACGCAGAACCCATGCATGATCCAAACTCGCCACCACGAGATCCGCCTCTTACCACCGCGAAATCGTCACTAGAAGACGAGATTGTTATGTCCGATTAAGCTAATGTCCCTAAGCCTATTCCCTAGCCTGACCTTGATCTATACAAGCATATAGCCCCGTTTCCCATTGCTCTAAAGGACATAAGGAAACCAGAAAATTACAAGGAGTTATATGAGACATTTTCTAAGTGTGAAGTCAATATTTCGCTTCTCAACCTCATCAAAACGGTTCCTCGCTATGCTAAGTTCTTAAAGGAGTTGTGTACATTCAAAGGGAAGCAAAATTTGAAAGGGAAGCAGAAAGTTCATGTAAGTGTGCACGTCTCTACCATGATAGAAAGGACAATGCCCGAAAAATGCTGATGGACAAAGCCTTTATTTGTGTGATACTATTGCTGATGGACAAAACCTTTATTTGTGTGATACTACTGCCGTGATAGAAAGGACAAAGCCTATTTGTGTGATACTATCATGTGCTTGAGCTTGACTTTATGCCGAGGGTAGGTAGTACCACCAACACAGTTCCACTAGTGGTTTGTAGAAGTAACGCTCCCAAGGATCTATATATTCACCATAATCCACAAAAGTGTTAGAGATTTCATTACCTTGCTTAGGAGCCACAGGAATCGGCTCTAGACTTGGTTTTTTGATAGGTACAATTGAGATGATTTCTTTAAATGAATCAGGAGCCAAAACAGATAGATCCTCATGCGTGCACTCACAAGATTCCATTTCAATAGGCATTGGGCTTTCCACTTTACCTTCGGTTACTTCTACGTCACTCAAGAGGGGATTTTCAATTAATGTTTGGACTTTGGTTCTTGGACCGAATTCTTCTTCATAAATGTCTTCCTTAGTCATCTCGTCATTGGCCACATCACTTATCAGGTCCTAAAATCCTAATTTACATTGTTCACACAATCCTTTCTCATATGCACATATCAAGTACTTCACTATCCTCAAATGTGCACCCTCTAGGATGCAATGCATCATCTCAATAGTGGCATCTTCGATACTTTTCTATGGCCTGTTTTCCATACAGGCTAACACCTTTGAAACATATCGGAAGAAACTCTCACCGGGTAAATGGGATAACTTCATTAGCACTAAAACAAATGGATCCTCAAAACACATTGGTGCATCAGATGAAGCAAGAGGCAAAGTAGATGAAAGATAAGAAGACAGGACGGATGATGGAGAAGAAGGTATAACGGATGATGAGAAAGAAGGCACAAAATATGATGGAGAAGACGATGTAGTGTATGATGAAGGAGAGGGCAAAATAGATGAAGTTTCATGGGTCGACTCATGAGACTCCATCTCAGGAAGTGCTAGATCCACTTCTTCATTTCAATCATCATCAGAGAAGCCATGCGTCTCCCAATATTCTTGCTCAGTTACTCTCCTTACCTCTGGGCTGTATGTAGAGACGACGGGCGCCGATTTTGTAGCGGCGGGCTCCGGTCCTACTGAATCATCAATTTTCTCCTTAATTAACTCGGGCATTTTTTGCATTCTTCCTCCAATTTTTCGGCAGCCTGGTCATAGAAAAGATCCCACATTTTTTACAATCCTAGGTTAAAAAAGCCATCCTTACCCACAAAATCGGTAAGTTCTCTCATTTAAGAACTTCCGCATTCATAAACACAAAGCACTATATCCTGCGAACTATCATGAATACCTCGTGATTTACAGTCGTCCAATAAGTCTTGCACTCTTTTGAAGTAATGGCGATAATTTTCTCCTAGGCCCTAATATACTCTAAACATTTTTTTTCTAAAAGAAATTAATCAACACAATAAAGAAATATAAACACACAAAATAATATAAATAAAAAAAATCAATAAACACACAATACAAAGAAATAAACTTGCTTCCTCGGCAACGAAGCCACTTTTGACAGAGGAGAAATGTCATTAGGTTTCACCTCGCCGAAGAAATAGAGTACTCAAACTAACAAACTAACTAGTAACCTAGTATAACGGATAAGTAAGGGGTCGAACCCACAGAGAAACAAGTATTTCTATGCAATGTGTATTTATCGATTATGATAATAAAGATAGAATAGGAATATAAATGAAGATAGATAATGCAAATAAACTAATATAAAGATATGAATAGCAACGAAGAGAAGATAAAAGATAAGAGTGTGGTTTCGCCTAAAATTCGCAACATTGGTTGATTTAATTGATCCTTGAGGTGATATCAATATTATTCCTAAGCCTATGTCGACTAACCCTTAATCAATTATTCTGCAAAGATGCAATCTCTTATTCAATATCACTTAAGAATAGCATTAACGATTCGAGTACTTAAGACCAATTGACACATCAATTCAATGCAATTAGGAAACAAAGGAACAACCCATTCAGCCCTAATAGCATCTAGTCGACATAGATCAATTATTTTCATCCACTACAAAGGCATAGAAATATCACTAATTTAATAACTTCGCTTGATATCGAGAAACCAACAATGGATTCATAGGATAGATGAAATTCCTAACTAGATGGCTAGTCATAGAAAGAAACACAAATATAACAATGATGAACAAGATGATAAATAAACTTATGAATAACATAGAAATCAAGTCTCACAATCAACAAACCAAGTCTTGAATCATAGCAAAACCACGAGAATTCTAGGTATGCATAACGTAACTTGAATCCTTAAAGTTCCAACCTCTCATCTCTCTTAATTGTAATTAGTTTATAGGGAATAGAAAGAATAGACAAAAGTTTCCATAAGATAAGATTCGGCTGATCTTCACAGATTCGAAAACAGTGAGACCGGTGGGCCCCGATTATGCAGTTTTCACAGCTTCAACAGACTGAACTTGTAATGCACTTTCTGGAGTCATCCTTCGTCCGATTCACGCATAGCATGTGCGTTGGAAAGCTCTTTTCAAGCACTACAATTATCATGAAGACCTCAGAAGCTAATTCCAACTTCTCAGAACCTTAAAGATGGGATATCTCCATGTTTTTCATTTCTGCTCTTTTTCCTTATCTCTTTTTAGTCCATTTGCTCCATGCTTTCTCCACCAACATTCCTCCTTCCAAGTGTGAATCTCCAATCCTGAAATTAATCAATAAAATGTGTAGATTCTGAGTCTTTGAATATAAATGATCAAGATATGAATTAACTCTAAAACATGCAATATAGACTCTCTAATTGCACTAAGACCTATCTATAATGCCTATATAAAATATGCATTATCATCTTCTTAACTCAACATCTTTTCATCATCACATATTCCATTTTCATTTTCATAAATCAACTCGAATTTCCAATATATCAAATCATGCTCTTAATTCATGTTTACTCATATCTTAATCACATATATTCTCAAATAATTCCATTAATCAAGTTCGCATGTCAAGTTCAAAGGAAACCGATTCAAAAGTTTCTAAAAACCATTTGATCTCGAAATAAGCCAAGTCGTTAGTTAAAATAATTTATTTTTAAATTCATACTTAGCCAATTTTTTATATTAAACATTTAGACCATTAAACCACTTCTCAAAATCATATTGTCAAAAATAGTCCTGCACAAGTTAGTTTTATTTCAAAACCTTTTTCCGAATATTTTAAGTAAATTCCGACACTTTAATAAATATTTCTAATAATATATTTATCTCACTACTAATTTAAATATTATCAAAATAATCAATTACATAAATAAATAACTAAATGATTAAATAAATGGAAAATTAATAATTAATTAATTAATTATATTAAATAAATTGAACCAAAACCGACCCACTAAGTTAAGAAAAACCGAACCAAACATTTGGACCGGACTGAGCCCATTTTCTCCCAAACCCGAACCAGTTCATAGAAAAACAGTATATATATATATATACACACACATATATATAGTATAGATCATATGTACTCAGCCCATAATGTGTATCATGTACATATATCTGGATCGTTGAATTGATTGATGTAAAATGGAGGGTTAAGATTAATCGAATATAATTAATTAATTGTAATTTTATTTAAAAAAAAATAGCCTCCCACGTCAATATTAAGTGCGGGTAAGGGCAAAGAAAGGGCAAAGCCGAGGATGTGGAGGCTATTGAAGAAGGTCGAAGGCAGAGAGCCCAGGCGATGTGGAGGCGAGGAGAGATCGGAGAAGAGATCGGAGCCCTAAAGTAGATATCTGAGACGGGCGACTTCCACCAAGTTTCAGAAGGGGAGATCGGAGGCGGTTTCAGAAGGGGACAAGGACAGGGACAATTGCAAGGGACGGCAACGGCGGAGCAGGTGGTGAAGGCGCTCGGAGCCGAGTGCTACAAAGTGATGGCGAAGGAGCGCAGATTCGAGAGCTACGAAGTGATGGCGATGGTGCGCGGAGCGGGTGGTGAGGGAGATGGCAAGGCCGGCCTCCTTCCTGACCTTGCTCCTCGGTGGTTTCTCTGCCCATGGAGTCTCTTCGCGAAACTCAAAAAAGAATCATCGCCCACTCCGAAACCCAGGTATCTTCAATTGAAATTGCAAAATCAATTGAAATTGATTTTAAAGAACCCAGGTATCTCTGCCATGGTGGCTCTTTGCTTTCGGTGGTTAGGGTTTGTGGACGCTCTCGAATTAGGTTTGATTTTCATGATTTTGTTTGTTAGATTTAGGATTTTTAGTTGTGATTCCTTGGTCAGGGTTCTACTTGCTATGTTGTTTTTGGTCGATTTTTTATTTGCTGAAGTTCGTTGTTTGCATCGCACAAACTTGCATAGATTCCGTACTGCTTCGGATTGTGTTACTCGTTTAGAATTCGATCTGGGTTTTTGTGCTTAATTAAATTGGATTGTTTGAGCACCAGGGATGTATCAATTTTGTTGATATCTTGTTTTTGTATTTCAGTTTGTTTAGGACATATCGAATGTATTGATAGTATCGAATAATCATGTGATATAATCGAATAATCCAGTGATATCATTGAATAATTTTTAGTTATTTGTTAAAATGACATAAGTAACGGAACCATTGAATAATCAAGCGATATAATCGAATAATCAAGCGATACCATCGAATAATTTTTGGTAAATAGTTTAGGGCGTTTTCAGGGTGCTAGCCGATTAGAATAATCCATCGATACTATTGCATAATCCATTGATACGATCGAATAATCCACCGGAACTAACCTCTATATATATATATAAAGGTTAGTTCCGGTGTACTCAGCCCTATATATGTGTGTGTGTTTGTATGTATGTATGTATGTATGTATGTATGTATGTATGTATGTATGTATGTATGTATGTATGTATGTATGTATGTATGTATGTATGTATGTATGTATGTAGGTATGTATGTATGTATGTATGTATGTATGTGTGTATGTATGTATGTACGTATGTATGTATGTATGTACGTATGTATGTATGTATGTACGTATGTATGTATGTACGTATGTATGTATGTACGTATGTATGTACGTATGTATGTATGTACGTATGTATGTATGTACGTATGTATGTATGTACGTATGTATGTATGTACGTATGTATGTATGTTGTGAGCAAATCTAGAGTGTCGGATTAAGAAGATCAAACGGATGAGATTAAAAGTAACTTGTGAACAGTAACATTATTCGTAGGTACGAAGTGATTATTCGTATGTACATACATATGAATAATCTTTTGTTGCTTACAAATAATTACATTTGTTCATACATACGAATAATTACATTATTATACACGAATAATCGCTTGGTACTTGCGAATAATTTCTCTTCTCATAAATTACACCGTAAGGGTTGCTTACACGGGATCCAACCTCTATATATATATATATATATAAATATATATATATATATATATATAGGGCTGAGTACGCCGGAACTAACCTCTACATATATATATATATATATATATATATATATATATATACATATATATATATATATACATACATATATATACATACATACATACATACATACATACATACATACATACATACATACATACATACATACATACATACATACATACATACATACATACATACATACATACATACATGAGGTGGGGCCCACCTAAACAACCTCCTTCTTCAACCATCCCCGCTTGCTCTCCTTCACCCCGCTCACCCCTGTTCGCTCTCCGATCACTCCTTCGCCTCACCAGTGCTTGCTACCTCCATCTCAGGCATAGGCTCTATGGCTCGGCTCTTCCATTTCACCATCCCTCCTTCACATACACAGCTCTCTCGCTCTCACTTGCACCTGCCCCTCTTGCACTTACCTGATCACTAACCTCGCTCAACCTTGCAACAATGGCAGTTGTTCCTCTCCTAGAATCATGAATCTCATTGACCACGAGGATCCTAAGTGCCAGGAAATGAAATGGAAGTGAATAAGGCTCATTGAGAGGGATCGAGGCTTGTTGAAAATAGGGGAGGCGCGCTTCGGGGGATGGCGTCGACGACTACGGGGGTCGGGGCTCCTTCTGCTGGCCCCAAGCTCGGGCTTCGACTTCGAGGGCTTATTCTGCAGTCGTTGGAGGAAGGAGGAGGGATGAGAGGTGCGGCATGTTGGTTGTGCTCAAAGGAGTGACGTTGGGATGGTTGTTGGTGGTGCACTTGAAAGGGAGAGGGGAAGTGGAGGGTGAGAGAGGGCTAATGTCTTGATGTTGTTACTGCTAAAAGGAAGAGGGAAAAGGGAGCTCAGATTGGAATGCAGTTGGGGCACACGGAAGTGGGTGAGGAATGGGGTTGAAGAGGAAATGGTAGATGGCGTGTTGTGGGCTTGTTTGAAAGATAACGAAAGGGGAGAGTGGGTATGTGAGTGATTGAAAAGGATGGGGGTGGTTGGGTTAGTTGGGATAGAAACAAAAAAAATCAAGGAGGGAAGGGAGAAGACGACAAAAAAGGGAGAGGTGTGGTCCTAAAAATAATACCTGGAACGAAATATCAAAACCCGCTTTCCGATCTTAACCCGACTCAATTAAAATTATACTTTCAATTCAAAATAATGAAATCCGAAAAATATTTTCAAGTCTCAGTATAACAGAGCTGAATGAATTTGTTTTCGGAATTAAATAAAAATTTATGCCGAAATTTGGTTGAAAGAATTCAAATAAATCGTTTGTTCGAGGACAGAATTATTCAAAATTTTCCGAATCCATGGGATTTAATCTAAACTAAATCAATATTAAATTAAAAATTAAATCTTAATTTAGAAATTAATATTTTAAAATTCTGAGTCTTTACAGGTCCCCGTAGATAAGCACACATATATGCTATTCCTAATATCATGCTTCTAATGCATGACATGATTTAGCACACAAGCATGCTGGTAGTTTATATATGCAAAAAGTGTTAAATTAGGATCCTATCAAAGAATGTCAAATGACATGTCCCTCTTCTACCTCCACCCCCTTTCCCATTAGGGTGGATACTGGCCAACTCGTGAATGCATTCCATTTATCCATTTCCATTTTCAATCATCATTCATTCTCACAATTCATTCATCATGCTCATATTGGTGTTACTCATGACTCGATATGACTCAGGACAACACCTCATGGGACTGGAATATCCTATGACCCTAACAAAGACTCTACTTAACTTCAAAGATAACAACCATTCTTTTTACATACGCATACAGAATAAGGATGCTCATTCATAAGTGCAAGTCCTAGCATGATACTACATAGCATGCTTTTATGCTTATGCAACACCTAGTATATCATGCACATATAAGCAGGGAAGCGGTTCTATTCAATCTGAGTAAGCTCCGAGAGGAACTTTCTTGAGTAAGCAGAACAACAAAAGTGTAGATCTAGTACACAGCAAGTCATAATCACAGATGATCATGTAGTTACATATTCGAGAACATAATGAGTCTACTTCTATTGGCTACACTAAGCACATATATCACACACACAAGCAAGTCACAACCAAGTTCTCATCATTCATGCTTTTCATTCATCATAATCAACCATCATGCATATCATGCCCTATTAAACATAATTCACCATCTCATCTGCTTACGACAAATTTCCATATCATACTTAGTCAAATTGCCACGCTACCATTTCATATTTATACTTAGCATATATACCATTTCATAAGATACTACTCATATAACATGATATCATATCTCACCTCAATGTCATACTATTAGTCACACATTCATGCTTACACACAAATCACACATCATGCCAAGTTAGCCATCAATGTCCCAACTTAAACAAACATTCACAACCGGCTAGGGCATTTTGCCGCGGTGAAAGACAGTTTTGCCATGGCGAAACACGCCCAGCAAGCACCCCGCGAATTGGGGATCTCGCGGCCGCTGGGCGGCTTTTGGATTTCGTTATTTAATTTGGATTCAAAGTTTTATTTTAAATTTATTTTAATCGCATCAGGTTAAGGTCGGAAAACGAGTTTCAGGATTTATTCCTCGTATTTAATTTGACTTTCTCCTAAAATAATACCTTTCAGCCACCTTAACCCCCTACAGCACCACCTGCCCCCTTATTTCAACTTTCAAACCCATTCCTCCCATCTCCCTATATCTCTAGTTGCAGAAACACATCTCCACACATACACAAACCCATTTGCACTGTTGTTTATTAGCCGAGAGACATCACTATTCCTCCTTCTATTCCCTTCTTTCATTTCTAATTTCCGAGCAGGAGCACCCCATCTCAGTAGCTCCATCTTCCTCCTTCCCTCCTTCTTCATCAACACTTCCTTCGCACCCATTTCCATTTCCACTTTCTTCCTTCCCTGTGCTTCCTCCAATTTTGACAGCAATACATACCACACAAAAACCCAGCTTTTTTTATTCAATATAAACAACATCACTTAACTCTTCTTTTTGTCACCTCCGTCCAGGCGCATCTCCGAGTGCCCACCACTAGCCAAGCACCATCTCCATGGCAAGGCCTGCTTAGCCCCTCTAAGAAGCCTTCTCCTTTCCTGCTGCAGCCCTTCGTTTGGTCCGATAAGTGATGCCAAGCTGAGACCGTACCTCCTATGAGCCCTTGAAACCGCGGTGAGCACCCCGCAACCTTCCCTTTTCAATTTTATTTTGCTTACTCTTAGAAGCTTTTTGTCCTCCGTTATTTTGATCCCGGAGAGTAGGGGTTGGCATTTACAATTAATTGATATTTTGCTTAGAAATTAATTGCTATTTCAATTAGCAAAACTTAGCAATTGTATTTGAATTGAAATGAGGAGTTAACTGATAAGAAATTAATTACAATTTCAATTCAATTAGGCACTTAATTAAGAATTGCAGTTGTTGTATTGCTCATTAGAAATCATCTGCACTTGTTGAGATTAATTAATGCGTCAAAACATATGCGCTCATTAGAAATCATCTGCACTTTTTGAGATTAGGACACACATCATCCGCACTTGTTCACCAATTCGATCTCCGTCGTCCCCCAGAATGACCTGCTTTTTCCAATCGATCGACGTCGAGAATGGTGACAGAGATCTGTTCCTTTGCCGGAGAGATTTCGTCACTGGAACGAATCGCCATGATCGTCCGACTCCGCTGCATCTGCCAACGGAGGCAGCGCTTGTGGCATCTGGATATGCGTAGAGAGCTTCAACAGTCGGATCTAGCCATTGAGGAAGAGCTCATCGGCCGATGACATGGAACCGATCTCCTCCGTAGAAAATTGGACAATCCAGAATCCGAATTCGACGAAATTGAAGATCGAAGGGCGGAGTCCTTACCTTTGTGGGAGAAGACGAAGGCGAGGAGGGAGTGGGATTGAGGGAAGAGGTTGAAGGCGAGGAGATGTCCATTGAGTAGCAGGGGAGGGTGAGGCGGAAGGTGGAGTGGGAGGAGAATTGAATCAGAGAGGGGAGGATTTGGTGGGATTTGATCAATTAAACAATTAATTGTACCAATTAATTGGTATTATTTTGAATTGAAAAATAAAAACAAATCAATTAACTATTTTGAAATATATTTTTATTTCAAAACAATTAATTGTAAAATTTGGCAATTTTTCAATTTTTCAAAACAATTTTTCAATTCCAATTAATTTTGCCCACCCCTACCGAAGAGAGAAAGTGGTGTGAGAAGCTCAGGAGTGAGAAAGCATCAGAGAGTGAGCGTGAGAGCGAGTCAGCAAAGTCGAGAGCAGGGATGGCGAGGACGACAGGTCAAGGGCGGCAAAGACGTGAGTGTGAGAGCGAGCGCGAGTGTGAGCGGGCAAGAGAGCGTCAGCGAGCGTCGAGTCGAGTGAGGCCTAGGAATCTAAAGGAGAAGGAGGCTTGGCAGGCCCCACCTCCTTTTTTGAAATCGAAAAATAATAAATATATAAACACTGGGTTGGGCCGGGTTTGGATCTGGGTTGGGCCAGATCCGAATTTCCTTTGGTTTTGGGCTTTGAGTGAGATTAGTTGTATACTAATTCGTTTTACTCCTTTATTTATTATTTAAATTTTTTTTATCTAATTGTTAATTATTTATTATTAATTTATTCTAGTTTCTTTAAATATTATTATAGTTTATTTAGAATTTGATTTAATTGGGTTTTTATTTAAATTCGTTTACATGTTGTTTTGAGGTTGCTAGTGTTATTTAAATAGCCCATTTACTTGTTAATTCTTTAATTATTTATTAAAGTCATTGAAATTATATTTTTCGAATTGTTTAATTAGTTAATTATTCTGATTTATTGAGGATTGTTTATGTGAATAAATTATTTGTTAAACATTAGCATTTAAATGGTTAGTTTTAAATTTTGTAGGTCGTTTAAAATATTTCTAAACTGTCAGAATTTATTAAGATAATGATTTTTGAAATAAATATGTCGGGATCATTTTAACAATATAATTTTGAGAAATTTCTTTAAAGGTTCCAAGGTTTACTTGGTGGTTTAAATATTATTATATGACTAAATGTTTATGTGATATTGATGGTATTTAAAGTGTTGAGACTTTTAAAAGATGTTACTTGCGCTATTGAAACTTGAGATTTAAAAAGGGGTATTTTGGGAACCGTTTTCAAATGTCGAAAGTTGACTTCATAATTTGAATAAAGTCTTTTGAGGTATTCTAAGCATGCCGGATTATTATGATAAAATGAGACTTTAAGTTTGATTTAAAAGGGTTAATGCTTTATCATTTGATTTGGCTAAGTATGGGTTTAATGAAATTGTTGAGATACTGAATCGATTTCTTTCAGATTTAATGACTTTTGAGAAACTTTGGAACCAAATTACTTGAGATTAACTTGGTGAATTGATTTATGAATCTTACTTGTGCAATTATGTGAATTATGGCATGAATATGTACATGAGTTGAACGCATGTTTTAATACGAGGAATTTAAGTTAATTTATTAAAATGGTTATGGAAAAATGATGAAAAGACAAATGATGCTATATGATGAGATATGATGGCTAGAGATGATATGTGGCAGTATGAGGTGTTTGAGATAATGTTGATGATGATGTTATGACTGGGAATTGATGGTTAGATTTCGTGTAGTTATAAAAGGGATCCCATTTTGTGCAATATACTTATGTATGTTCATTAATACTTGCTATATATGCCCCATCATCTTAGGGAGGTCGTTCCTAGCTACGGCTGACGCCAATATCAGCGTGAGAAAGGGATTATTGTCATTCACAATTGACAATGAAGTCATAGAGTTCTTTTTCAACCCTACTATGAAGGAGATGAACCAAATGTAAGTCAAGTCCTTACATAAAATAGGGAGAGTAATCCCTTGTGAAGAGCCAACGAAGAGGACCTTGACCATTGAAGAACAAGACGAGAGGGCCATAGAGGCCCAAAGGGATGAGCTTTTGGCTATTTGGCACCAGACGGACGAAGAAGAAGAAACTGAGAAAGCAGTCGATGTCGACACTCACATGTCGATGTCGACCGCAATGGAGCCAGAACTGATGTCAGAAGCTATGTATGGGGTCAACGCAGATGAATGCTCCGAGATCAACCAATGTCAGTCGATATCGACTGGACCTACTCGAGATCGACTCCCCCTGATCGACCACCCTCCATCGAATGCACCTCTAGAGAAAAAGTCCCTCGATGTCGACACATCGGGTCGATATTGACCACTCCCTCAGACAAATAGTAACTCAATGGTAAGTCCAGGTAAAGATCCGTATCCTTCGAAACATAAAAGTAATATCCCTATGAAAAGAGTACCTTTGTTCGTATTCGTTACTAACATTAAAGGAAAGCCAATAAGTGCATATAAGGCAGGCAACAAGGTATTAATGTATCAATGAAACATAAAGGGATGCAAGAGAACGGATACAAAGAAAAGTGGAATAGTGACCGTACACAAAGTCTATCCAGTAAGGTTGGAGCTTAGAGATAGAAAGGGGACAATCTTCAAAGTAGAACTTAATAGCCCTGAAGAGGACGTGTGAGCCATATGGTCCCTATGTGTCCCGACCTGGATAGAAGAGTGGAAGAAGTCGGCCTAGTGACTATAAAATCTAGAGCATGTACATAGACTTTTATTTTTGGATAGTTTGGTTTTAGGGTTTTGAGTTTTTGGATTTGTTTTGAAACTTTAATTTTTTGAGGTTTTCATGAAGAACTTACACATTGCAAGTACGACGGAGCTGAAAAAGCCCTCGACGTTAACCAAACTAGTTGATGTCGACCAGAGTAAATTGAGCAAAGCAACTATGATCGACCCAAGATCACCCTGAGTTGATGCACATAACCGACGTCGATCGACTTTCTCGACATCGACTACAACACTCGATCTCGACAACACCTGTAGACGTACCTGTTTTGAGCCAATGCGACGTTTCCTAGTAAGTTCTCTTTAATTACACTTCTGATTTTATTGTTATAGTGAGGAATTCTAGGATTTAAGTATGGGGTGGGGTAAAATCATGCTTACATTATTTTGCTAAATTCATCTTTGTTAGTTTTTCTTTATTTGTTTTATTTAAGTCTTGTTTTTACATACATGGTTAGAACTTATACATATTAGGCATAATCTTTTTCCTATGTGCATAAAGTTTATAGTCCAAAGGAATTTTTGAGAAAAACAACCCCCCATTGAAAAAAAAAATTATTATTAAGAAAGTGTCATAGAAGCTTTTACAAAACTCGATGATGCAAAAGTAGATTTGTTAGAGATATAGAAATTGAATTCCCTAGTAAAGGGAAGTCTCAATGAAGTGTGATTTTTAGAGAAAACCACGAAAGGAGTAAAATTTGAAGTTGCTTTTGACATATGCATGATGAGAGGATGGAGAACTTTATTTTCCTTTCAAGATTTATTTGCCCTAGCTATTACCCATGCATTATTAGCCCTTACATCATATTTTAAGCCATATGTGCTTTATTTTCATATTTGCTCCACAAGTTCTTAATTGCTCATTTTTATACCTTTTTACCCATCCGAGAGAGTATGTTATAGAATGGAAGTCATATTATGGAATTGTTATATGGTTGATATGTTGTGAAGTTATTATAAAGTTAATGGCAGGAGAATTGTTAATGGAAAATTTAATGAGTGAAAAGAAAATCTGATCACCTAGGAGTTAAGTGGATCAACCTTGCTTGAGGAGGATAAAATTCACGCAAGATGGGACACAAGGTGAGGAGTCCAAAGTACTAAGTATCCGAGGCCATTCTTGACACCCATGTTTACGACTCACGAGAAGGCAGCGTTAAGGTTAGAGAAGTAAAAGCAAATAAGTGACAAAAACAAAAGCAATACGAGGAAGAGGAATATGGAAATCACAAAGGAGAAAGTGCATTCAAAGAAAGAAAGTTTGAAAATTTCTCCCCGGATTAAGCACCACATTGCCAAATATAGCCCACCATTATACCTTTTACCTTCATTTTACCATTGCGCATAAGAGTCCGCTTTATTATTAATGTTATGTTACAAATTGTGTTTTTTTCATAACCCTCCTTTTGTGTGAGAAGTTACTTTTCATTCATAGGCACGAATTTGAAGGCAATAAGTACCTTTGCGAGGATCGTAATTGATTGTAGGGTTATATAAAAATAAATCTATGATGTTGAGAGTTTAGTCCTTCCCCTGAATGACCATTGAAAGTATCGCTTGAGGACAAGCAAGCTTAATTATGGGGTGTTTGATCTGCGCTTATTTCACCATGTTTCATGCTTACATTTATTCCATTTCTTATGCATATTTCATACTTTTGGGTTGAGAAAGTAGTGAATTTGTGTAGTTTGAGTTTATTTGCAAGATATAGAGGTCTACACAAGTTTTGGTTTACTTTCACAAGAAATGGAACATTTTAGAGCGAAGACAATACACTGGAGAAGAGCTCGATCTCGAGCATAGCACTCAATCTCGACTTGATCTATCGATATCGACTACAGCACCCGAGGTTGACTGAGGAAAAGAGCCAAACCAGAAACTCAGGCATGAAAAAACAATGTCGACCTAAATCCAACCATATCCACCGAGATTAGACCATGTCGACCATTATGAAGCACTCGACATTGAGTAGTCCACTCGACATCGACTAGAGCAATAGACGCCTAGAAGACGCGTAATGGGCCGGATCCTTGGGAGTTTGCTTAGCCACGTCAACATCTATCATCTACCAAGATCTTCTGACATCTCCTTCAAGTGGAGCTTCGATGTCAAGGGCCTCAAGTTCGGTGGTCAATTCATAGTCAAATCCTTCATCACCCGTCAAGCAAGTCCTCTCGAACTCCTTCACCTCCTCTCCCTCCCCTCACTGCCGGCGGAGGAGACGTCGAACATGCTGGCCCATACAATTGCCTTCCTCCATGGTAACTACCACCCAGTTCCACAGTTTGATTTGGCTTTGTCATTGTTGATGGAATGTTCGTTGCGGCATTTGAGATGTGGGCGGCGAAAATGGAGAAATTGGCGTATATTGACGTGCAATTGAGGCTTCTAGCATCAGCGAAGGTCTCCGAGGACGATAAGCTCATCGAGTACGATGCTCTTCTTCTCGACCGCATCCTTGACATTCCCCATTCCTTGAACAGGGAAGAGATTAGAAAAACGACTACCTATCAGGAGTTGGGCCAGTTAGCCGGTCGATTGCTGGTTTTCGGGTGCGAGAGTTGGGACAGTTAGCTCCTTTGCCGCTAGTCCGAAGTCGCTCTCTGCCCGTCTCTCTCTACAAATTCACGAAGAAGATAATGGTGTGATTTTATATTAATTACAAAACCAGCTCTGAAATTATCAAAATTGCGGATTGACATGTACTTTTTATGAAAAATAACAAAACAGACTCCCCTAGTGAAGGTTCCGATGAGTGGAAAATCTCTTCCCAGAAGCGATGAGATTTAGTGAGTGAAGTAAATAAACACATCCCTTGAAGAGAATGTATACTTTAATTATATCAATCTCCGAATTTGGCTCTAGAGTTCTACGCCATCATGGAGGTAAGTACAATTTGATTTTTCTAATTAAAATTGAGTTATACATGAGCCCAGTTATTTTGTTTAGTTATTAGATTACCTAAAATAACTTATACTTTGTACATACATAGAAGGTAACCATATTATATTATGATATATATATATATATATATATAACTAACCATGTTTATAAATAATTTAATCGGTCTTCTGAAGTAGAAAATATTAAATCCCTCGAACTGGATAAAAGTAAAGAAATTTATATTATAAATCAATTAATGTGATCAACCATAAATATCATCCATGTAGCGATGAACAATGATTATTCTTATTTTGTTTCTATTTGTATATTATATTGTTTATTATTCATCTCCCGAAGTAGATGGAAAGACATATCTCTCGATGTAGATAAAAACACATCTTTTATGCCTTTCTTCGGATTTTTTCTATCTATCTCTATATTAACTCATACATATGATTGTTGCTTTATTGTAATAGATTTACCCCTTTTATTCATTAATAATATAAAGATTAGGATTCATAATGTTACATTTTAAATTCGCACATGTACATTCATTCGTTTCATTTGAGGATATGCTCATATTTATTTTTGAGATTAGTGAATAACGATAGATTATTACCAATTGGAAAGTTAATCAAAATAAAACATTCTGATAATATTGTAAATCCGTTTCGGAGTGTGATTATGTACGTGTTGCTCACATAAGAGGCTCATTGACTTTCCTTCCTTTATTAATTAAATTGATTACTTAAAATTTCAAAAGTTTAAGGCAGTGAACATAAGGATGGATAGAATCATGTTATATGATATGTGTTTTAAATAAATTCTTATTATAATTTATTAATATTTTGATTTGGTGATGGGTTGTGTCATACGAGTGATTTATACACAGATCCATACCGAGATATTGCGATAAAAGAAGGCGAACCTTAGAAGATTAAACCCTACTTGGTAGTGAGCCTATTTATGTTTGGGTCAACTTTAAGGCTTATGATGCAGTTAGGACGATTTCTTAATCTTGGTATATACGATCGAGCTTGCGGTCAGGTAAGCCTGAACTTCATATATTTGAGTTAAGACTTTCATCTCTTTTGATCATAAGTGATTATATATATGTATTACGAGTTGATCTCGTACATTGAATATGGGTTATCATGGTTTAATTTAGTGGCTAATTGCAAAATGACATTATTGATTGCATATATAGATTTTATATCATAAATCATGTCATAGTGCTAATATCTTAGATATATAAGAATTTAGAGCATTGATAAATCATGTACGATTGAGAGTTGATGATGCATATTGTTGTGGGAGGGAATCGAGTTCCAAATAAATATGAAATATAAACTAAACCAACTCCCTGTCCAAGCAAATAAAATTACAAGAATCCCTCCCGCTATAGTAGTAGGGTATTCAGGATCGAATCTATGAGGAGGTATGTCAGCGGTTCCTGAGCTCGTAGTCACGTCCAATTTCGACTCTAGAAGATCACTCGATATCGAGTAGATCATTCGATATCGACTACAGTTCCATTCGATTTCCAAAAAATTCCTGCAAAAGTCAAAAGCAAAAGTCGACGTCGAGTAGAGCACTCGATATCGGCTTAGCCACTCGGTATCGACCTTTGCAATCGATTTTGAGTCTTCGCAGAAACTGTAAAAGTAACCAATTTGTGTCGGAAAAGTGTCCAAAGAAATTAAGAATGATGAGGGAAAGATGAGCAGAATAAAAAAAACAGTGATTTATATAACCATATAAGCCTATGCCAAATTCATGAATGATAATGTCTTTTCGTCAAATAACTTTCGTTACTAGCAATTAGGTGATTTAGAGGCTTTCGCATACACCCTAAGTGTTATTACCCAATTTCATAATTAATCCAAATTCACAAAAGATTGGCTTTCGCTTCAATAATGCAAATAAAGATCACCTACTACTTTCGTAGAAGAATCATGCGTACAGGATAGAAGACGGAATCGCATAAAAATCATACCTTTGATGCATAAACTTACATGGCTATCGTCAAGCTCACCCCGACCCTAGAAGTAAGGGAACTACTCACGCTTCATAGCCATACACATCATCATCATCTTGGAAAATAAACTTGAATTGAAATTGCAAACGTCAAAAGAGTACAACTGAACAAAGCAAACTTCCGCTCTAGCTTCCTCTTCCTTCACTCGGCAACTCTCTCTCTCTAACTACTGAATTGAAACTATTCTTGCTATTGTGGATGATGAAAAACTCAGCCTTAATGGCTCTAATTAGAGATTTCAAAACCTCGCTATCCAAGGATAAGAAAAAATATCTTTATTCCTAAGATAAAACTAAATAAAGTAAATAAATAAAATCACATTACATAAATATGAATTAACCATAAAGGATAATAAGTATGATAGGAAAGATAAAAGATCCCGACTTAATGTAGAAGTAAACTCCTTCGGATAAGATTTTATCAAAAACTGTCGGATCTGTCTGCAGCGTCACTCGATATCGACCACTTCTTTTCTATCTTGAGATAGCTCTACTCGACCTCGGATTTGCACTCGATCTCTATGTTTTTACTCGATTTGGGGCACTCGATATCGACCCTATCGACCAGTCTATGTAGAGTTGCATTGTTCTTCTCCTGGCTCGATTTCTGGTGTTCAAATTCCACTCGATGTCGAGTCATTTGGTCAATTTTGACTACTCTGTAGACTTTGAGTGATTTTCCAGCTTTTCTTCCCTTCTCCAAATCACTCTAATTTTACCTCGATTTCTGTGAAATAACACAAGAACTAGTGTAGACCTCTATAATTGACAAATAAACATAAACTACACTAATCTTATTCTTTCCCAACCAATATGCATGAAAATATAGACAAAAATCGAAGTGAAAGTATATGAAAAATATGGTAATTTGAGCGCACATCAAACACCCCATACTTAAGCTTGCTTCTCCCAAAGCAATACTTTTAGCGGTCATTCAGGGGAAGAAACTAAACCCTCAACATCATAGATTCATTGTTATATGTCCCTATAATCAATTGCCATCCTCGAAAAGGTACTAATGTCAATAATTTCATGCCTGTGAATAAAAGCAACATCATACGCACGAAAGGAGGGTTATATGCATAAAACAATTTCGTGCAACATAGCATTAATAATCAAGAGGACTTTTGCAAGCTTATGGAAGAGTAGATTGGTAAAAGGCTAAAGGTGGGCTAATTTTTGGCCACGTGGTGTTAAATCCGGGGAAATAAACTTTCTTTCCAAACTTTCGTTCCACATTCCTTCTTCATCATATTTCTCACCTTTCACTCTTCGCTCAATGCTTTTTTTAACTAAAATGCTTTTACCTCTCTAACCTTAGCACTGCCTTCTCGCGAGTCGCAAACATGGGTGTCATTAATGGCCCCGGATACTTAGTACTTCGGACTCCTCACCTTGTGTCCCATCTCGCCGAACTAACATCTCAACGAGCAGGGTCAATCTACCTTTATCTCCTTAGGTGATCTTTCATATTTCAAAATTTCTTTCATTCCTGCCAACAACTTCAATAATAATGCACAAACTCCATATAACAACTCCAAAGATGACATCCATTCTCAACATAGTCCCCGAATAGGGTATAAGGTATAAAAAATGGGCAATATGTAATGTATTGTGGAGCAATAATGATGAAAGGCTCATATATGGCTTGTGTAACGCAAATTTGCATAGGTAAGGCTAGCATATGAAATTGAGCACATGTATGGAAAATATAAAGTCCTCCATCATCTTATCGTGCATAGGTCAAAAGCAACTTCGCATTTTACCTCTCTTTCATGGTTTTCTCCAAAAAATTGCACTTCATTGTGACTTCCCTTTACTAGGAAATTTCATGTTATATCTCTAATGAATCTACTTTTGCATCGTCGAGTTCAATAAAAGCTTCCACGACACTTATTCAATTTTCAAAAATTTTAATGGGGGCGAATTTTTCTTTTCGAAAATAAATATGATGCATAAAGATAAATAAAGATATCTAAAGTAACTATGTAAAAAATTATGCATAAACATGAAAAAGAAATATGAAATATGAGAAAAAAATGTGTAAAATATGCAAGTAAGCCTTTCCCCCACCCCATACTTAAAGATTACAGTGTCCTCACCGTATAAGAACTAGGGTTAAGAAAGAAACTTACTAAAAATTAGTGAAAATCAGGTGATGAAGACATCTGCAGGGGCAGTCGATATCGGATGGACCAGTCGATATCGACTAGTTTCACTCGATTCCTGGTTATTCTAAGCTTTAGGGTGATCCTATGTCGATCACAAGCTCTCCCAATCGACTTTCTTAGTCGATATCGAGTACTTTACTCGATCTCGAGTAATCTTTTGCGCTTCTTCTTTCTCCTAAAATTCGTTAGAAAACAAAACTAAAACCAAAACCAAAAGATAAAGTGTTAAAATAGATCAGAAATATCCAAACCCTAAAAACTATTTGTCTTGTTACAAGCTCAAGACTTTATAGTCGCTAGGCCGACTTCTCTTTCATGCTCCTAAGGAGGCATCTGCAGAGCCCATGTAGCCTGGGCCTCAAATAGTACTCCATTTTTTACTAGCAGTCGCATCCCACCTGGATGGATCTTGTTCACTGTAAAGGGACCCATCTTCTTTGTTTTGAACCTACTTGGAAACCAATGATTCTTTGATTTGGAGACATACACCTTATCTTCTACTTTGTAGTTGCCCCGATCATCATTGGATACCCTGCACAAGCGCACATACCAAGGCAAACCTCTCCCAAATAGAGATAAATCCTTTATTGAAATTGAGAAAGAGGAGTCTAGTCGATATCGACTACTGTCACTTGATATTGAATTATCTTCTTCTCCTGGTGGTTCTGTTGATGTGGAGGAATTTGGCTCGACATGCTCAACTCGATATCAACTAGTGTTACTCGATATCGAGTGACTTTTCTCTCCTTCAGCTTCTGATTCAGTCGATGTCAGCTTTGATGTTTTATCGATTTTGAGTGTTGCACTCGATTTCGAGTTCTCTACTCCGACATCGACCCCATACTTAAAACCTGGCACAGAATCTTGAACATTGTTAGTCGATATCGACTTACCTGGGTCGATTTCGAGTGGTGCTTTTGTTCCTTCATTCAACATTTCCAAGATTTTCACCACTTGGGCTTCTATACCCCACTTCTCTAACTCCTCGGGGGTCATATTTTTTACCTTAGCTTCCCCGCATGCGATGTAGACACCCTTGATTGATTTTACCTCTATAGGCTCTTCATTTTTCTTCACCGTCTTGTTAAAGGCGTACTCTATTACTTCATCGCTAATGGTGAATGAGAGTAGTCCTTTCCTTACGCTTATATTTGCATCAATGGTTGCTAAGAAGGGCCTTCCTAAAATAATTGGACAAGCAGGGTCCTTTTCCATATCAACAACTAGAAAATCAGCAGGGACAAAGAACTTACCTACTTGCACTGGCACATCATCCACCAGGCCTGTTGGAATGACCATCATGTTGTTCGCCATATAGAGTTTAGCATCCACAGGCTCTAGGGCACCAATCTTTACCTTTGACCATATTGTTAGTGGCATAATGCTAACACTAGCCCCTAAATCACATAATGCATTAAATCGGTGTTGACCTAAGCCTATAGTGATAGAAAACCTCCCTAGGTCTCGCCTTTTCTCTGGTAGCTCCATCCTGCTGCATTCCTCTGCAATCTCAGTGACTGATCGCTTCTTACCTCGTATGTCTTTAAGAAACCTTACCTAAGATGGCATCTCATGAAGTGCTTCAGTGAATGGAATTGAAACATTGAGCCCTTGAAGCATCTTCACAAAGCGCTGGAACTTCTTTTGCATTGGGTCCTTTAAAGTTTTCTTAGGGAATGGCAGCACCTTCTTCTTTACTGCGGCTGGAGTTGAGTCGATATCGAGTAGGGTCTGGTCGATATCGACTTGAGGAGTCGATTTCTGGTGGGATTCAGCTTCTGTATCGACATCGAGTAAAGGGGACTCGATGTCGACTGCATCTCGGTCGATGTCGACTGGATTAGTCGATTTTGAGTGTTCTCCAGTGGCTTTTTCCTCCATTGTATGCTCGGGCGTTCGCAGTTGACACCCACTCCTTAGATTCATAGCCGCTATATGACCAGTAGTTTTGCCCTTAAGATTGGACACAGTAGATCCTGACAGCGATCCTGAAGGTTTAGGAATTTGTTCAGTCAATTGACCCATTTGGGTCTCCATGTTCTTTTTCCAAACGTCGATCTCCCCGAGCCTAGAGTTGATGTCGTGCAGTTGAGTATGGACTGAGTTATTGGCTTGTTTAAACTCAGCGTGGTTCCTCCGCATCTCATCAAGGATGATCTGCAGGTCATCTTTCCTTGGTTCCCGGTCGGGGTGCCCAGGTGCTCTATAAGGTGGGGGATCCCTCTGTTGGTGTTGAGGTTGATAGAACCTTTGATCCCCCCAATACTGCTGATTGCCCCCTCTATAGGTGCCTCTCATCCACTTAGCTTCCTCATGTGTCTCCGCAATGCTGACTTGCTTAAGATGTGGGCATGCATTGGTGTTGTTCCTAGTAGACCCACATTCCTGGCAAGCTTGGTTGTTGTAGAGGAACCTAACTTGCTTTTGCAAGCGGCGTGTCTGATCATTATTGAATTATTGCCACACATCAGGATCGATCTCCTTTGGAGGTTCATAAAGTGGCATAGATTGGGCAGGCCTTGAGTCATAGGCCGCAGTAGTCCCATATGTGTTGTAGAAGTTGACAAGCCTCTCAATTATATCCCAGGCCTCCGTTGGTGTAAGCTCAATGTACCAATAGGAGGTGTAAGAGTTGATTCTCTCCTTATTCGGCGCATCAAGGGAGTTGTAGAAGATCTCCTGGATGACATAAGGTAGTTTCCCATGCGTAGGGCATGATCGCAATAGGTCCTTGAAGCGCTCCCATGCTTGCGCCAATGTTTCGCCAGTCTTTTGTTTAAAAGCTGTGATCCTTTGTCGCAACATCGCCGTTTTAGATGGAGGAAAGAATTTGTTTAGGAACGCATCCTTCACCTCTACCCATGTCCTAAGTGAGCGTGGAGCCAAGCTTTCAAGCCATTGCAATGCCTTCCCTGCAAGAGACCATCGAAAGGATTTCAGTCTAATATATTCCAAATTTGTGCCATCGGCAATAGTCTCACATAAATCCATAAAAGTAGAAATATGTTGCAAGGGGCATTCATTAGATCTTCCTTCAAAACTATTGCGTTTAATATCAGAAAGGAAGTTAATTTTAATTTAATAATTAGAGGGAGGGAGGATGATCGCATATTTAGGCACGGTTAGTGTAGGGTGCATGTATTGCATGGCCGTATGCGGATATTGATTGAGCCTCTCTTGGGCTTGTCTGCGTGCATCCTCCTCTCTATCAGCGTGAGCTCTCTCTGCTGCTACAGTTTCCCTTTCGTTGGCAATGGTGGCATTGTGGTCCTCAATTTCCTTCCTTAATCACTCAATGAGTTAAACCTATGTTTCGTTCTCCGCGATGATTCTGATTACTCTGTTTTGGATGAGGAGGAAACGTTCGGGCTCGTTAAGACTTTCTAAGATTGGTTCGCGATCAGAGCATCGCATAAACCTACAAAATCAGCACTAGAAAAGAACGTGAGTAAAAGCTTATGGCACGAATGATTGCCTCCCCGGCAACGGCGCCAAAATTTGTTAAGTGGGAGGGAATCGAGTTCCAAATAAATATGAAATATAAACTAAACCAACTCCCTATCCAAGCAAATAAAATTACAACAATCGCTCCCGATGTAGCAGTAGGGTATTCAGGATCGAATCCACGAGGAGGTATGTCAGCTGTTCCTGAGCTCGCAGTCACGTTCAATTTCGACTCCAGAAGATCACTCGATATCGAGTAGATCAGTCGATATCGACTACAGTTCCAGTCGATTTCCAACAAATTCCTGCAAAAGATCAAAGCAAAAGTCCACGTTGAGTAGAGCCCTCGATATCGGGTTAGCCACTCAATATCGACCTTTGCAGTCGATTTCGAGTCTTCGCAGAAACTATAAACGTAACCAATTTGTGTTAGAAAAGTGTCCGAAGAAATTAAGAATGATGAGGGAAAGATGAACAGAATTAAAAAAAAAACAGTGATTTGTATACACTTTAATAAACTTAAAACCTCCAAGATCGGGGATTCATGCCACAATGATAACCATATAAGCCTATGCCAAATTCATGAAAGATAATGTCTTTTCATCAAATAACTTTCGTTACTAACAATTAGGTGATTTAGAGGCTCTTGCATAAACCCAAAGTGTTGCTACCCAATTTCATAATTAATCCAAATTCACAAAAAGATTGACTTTCACTTCAATAATGCAAATAAGGATGACCTACTACTTTCGTAGAAGAATCATGCGTATAGGATAGAAGACGGAATCGCATAAAAATCATACCTTTGATGCATAAACTTACATGGCTATCGTTGGGCTCACCTCGACCCTAGAAGTAAGGGAACTACTCGCGCTTCATAGCCATAGATATCATCATCATCATGGAAAATAAACTTGAATTGAAATCGCAAACGTCGAAAGAGTACAACCAAATAAAACAAACTTCCGCTCTCGATTCCTCTTCCTTCACTCGGCCACTCTCTCTCTCTCTCATTACTGAATTGAAATTGTTCTTGCTATTGTGGATGATGAAAAACTTAGCCCTAATGGCTCTAATTATAGAGATCAAAACCTCACTATCGAAGGATAAGAAAATCTATCTTTATTCCTCAGATAAAACTAAATAAAGTAAATAAATAAAATCACTTTAGGTAATATATGAATTCACCCTAAAGGATAATAAGTTTGATAGGAAAGATAAAAGATCCTGACTTAATGTAGAAGTAAACTCCTTCGGATAAGATTTTATCAAAAACTGTCGGATCTGTCTACAGTGTCACTCGACATCGACTAGCTTCAGTCAATATCAACCACTTCTCTTCTATCTCGAGATATCTCTACTAGAACTCGGATTTGCACTCGATCTCTATCTTTTTACTCGATTTGGGGCACTCGATATCAACCAGCTTATGTCGATATCGACCAGTCTATGTCGAGTTGCATTGTTCTTCTCCTGGCTCGATTTCTAGTGTTCAAATTCCACTCAATGTCGAGTCATTTGGTCGATTTCGACTACTCAGTAGACTTCGAGTGATTTTCCAGCTTTTCTTCTCGTCTCCAAATCGCTCCAATTTTGCCTCGATTTCTGCAAAATAACACAAGAACTAGTGTACACCTCTATAATTGATAAATAAACATAAACTACACTAATCTTATTCTTTCCCAACCAATATGCATGAAAATATAGAGAAAAATCGAAGTAAAAGTATATGAAAAATAAGGTAATTTGAGCGCACATCACATATGATATGGTTATTGGGTAAATCTACCATGTATTGGACGAATACATGATAAATAATATCTAAATGAATTGATAGATTGATAAGTTGATAAATAAATAAAAACTTTATCATGCATCATTTAAAATATTAGCCTCATCTTAATTTGTAGTGATGAGCTAAGATGATGTTATTGATTCTATCTTGTACTGGTAATTTATTTGTTTCATATATGATTTATTTCATAGAAGGTGAAATATAAATTCCTGAAGTGGTTAAACATGTTTCGTTCCTAGTCACCAGAAGTTGACATTATTTATGTGTGATGAAGTTGATTTGTATATAACTTAAATTATATCCCACAAAGTAATTCCATACAAGAAATTGCATGCAAATAAGAAAAGAAATATCGTCTCTCATAGATAATAATGAAATTATTGAAATTGAAATTTGAGATAGTTATTGAACCTATCACTTTAAGTTGACATATTAATCTATTTGTTAATGATATTGTTTATTGAAACAAATTATAAATATTTGGATTGATATTCACCTGAAGTGGCCAAATAAGTTTTAATTATGTTTAGTATATTTATTTTTGTTGAGATAACTTTTGTTATTTACTTGTGAGATGCATATATTTCAATTTATTTTTTGCAATATAAATTCAAAACTCAAACTGCTTCCAGAAGAAACAACTTGTTAAGAGTTTTTATGCCGCAAACATATCTGGTTTTATATTGACAAGGATTATATATATCATTAGTGTTAATAAAAGCTAACTATTGAATGAATGAGCATAAATGATCCAACACTTTTGATTCTATATATAAACTCTGCCATTTTTGGTTTGTTATTAGTTCAAATTGGCTATTTTAAGGTACATGAAATCTTTATTTTATTTATCTATTTTATTTGATTTGCATTATATGTATATGAATATGCATTGGAAATTTTTCTTCAAGAAACAGTTATGGATAGATAATGTCAATTTTATTCAACAAATGATGATTTGGGAGAAGAGTTTGAAGCACATACTTGTTAAATTGTGTGAAATTGATAAAATTAGTTCATGAGAGCTCGAAGACTCTTTATTTTGGGATCTTGTTCTTAATCTACTTGGGTATGGTAGAACTCAAATAAATAGCTAGTTTAATGACCTATACTTCATAACAACCTCTCTTATTGTCATATGCAATATATATTGTTACCTCTAGCAAAGGACATAAAGTGTAACGGCCCGAGTTTATTAACCCGAGTTATATTTCGAAGATCGGATACCTTCGTTCGGATCTTGCGCACCATGTACGAGTTGAAAGTTTGAAATTCGAAAGGTTAGGTTTGAAAGTGGGATTTCATACCCAAGATTCTCGCGAGGCCCGTTGGGGACCCGGTGTTAACACACCTGTACGGACGTTAGTGAGTGGCTATGTTGTGGTTGTAGGTTGAAATAGAGCAAAAAGCAAAGAGCAAACTCGCGAACTTGTCCTGATAACGTATTGTAAACTAAGGCAAGAATAAAGGAAGAATAATATCATATTGCATTCAACTAATATGTCTTGTGAGGTATTACCAATACAATATATAAGAGTCATATCATTGGAATTCAATTATAAGATAAATCAATCTAAAAAGGTAAAACTCTATTTAAGTAAAGTTTATATCTTTGTACATCCACATAATAATATCATAACACATAAAATTATTTTTTGAATTTTTTATCATAAATATTTACCTTAATTAAATAGAAGGTTGTAGGAGATCCTATTTTGACAACCGTGGATGTTGGGGTTAGTTTTGAAAAAAAAAAATTGTCGAGAATGACTTGTGACCGAATAATTTTTTATATTTTTTGAAGCATCGAAATTAAAAATTTTTATGTTGTAAATCATGAGTAATATAAACAATTGGAAATTTGAAGAAAAAGATTCTCCTATTAAGCTGGTGACAAGGAAAGGTAGGAAAACCAAATGGGTTAAACCGGAGGTATCTATCTACAATTGACATTTTCTATCATGAAACTAGGAAAGGTATGGTACTACAGACAACAGCTGTTGCAATCTGTCTGGGTCTGCAACAGGCTGTTGATAAAGGTCTACGGAACATCATCATTGAAGGAGACAATCAAGTTCTAATCAAGGCGATAAAGGCAGAAGCCAACATTAAGTGGGAAATTATGCATCAAGTGGAGAAGATTAGAGAAATAGCAAAGCACTTTGACTTTATAGACTTCAAGCATTGTTTTAGATAAGCAAATAGAGTAACTGATTATATACCTAGACATGGAATCATATGTAATAGAATGACTATCCCTTTTAACAGGGAATTGTACTCCATCATCCTTCAGGATGATCAAGGAAGGATGCTACGCTTAATTTTTGCCCACTGTAAAAACAAATGTGTGTGAGATTAGCTCCCCTTTACCGCAGTGTAAAAACGTATATGAAATTAACCTACAACTCCATAATTAATCGATAGATCTAATCTAGCCATGGCATGAGGATCGATAAACCTGTCAAAATGTAACCCAATTTGAGGACCGGACCCGATTCAACCCGAGCCATAAAATATGGGTTTTGGCGTAAATATTTCAACTCAAAACCCAAAGGAACTCGAACTCACTTAACCTCCAAATTTTTGGGTCGGGTTGGGTCAACCTATGGGTTACCTGTTGTATCAAGATCTAAGATAATAAAAACATAAATAAATTACAATTTAGCATAATATTGAAATTTATTACTAAAAATAATTAGGATTGAATATTATCTTTTAAATCATCAACTTACCTTATAATTTAACATTGCAAGTTGTTATGTATATAAAATATATATTACTATTGTAGCAACATTAATTACTTCTTTTCAATACTCTCCCCGCCCGCGAAAACTTGTCATTTTAGCCTCAGACCCAATTTTTAAGAAAGCCAATAATATACTTCTTTTTTACTAATTCGCTAATTTATTACTCTACTTTTATACATTATCGAAAACTACAACTCACAGGCCATCTATCATGTCAAGGCATTGTCGTAAAGTAGAAGCTAAAATACCTACAATGACATGTTTTTATGAACAAAATCGAACCTCTAAAATGACATTCGCGGATAGAGGGAGTAAAATATATCTATTATTAGAGTAATATAACAATTTTAGGTTTAGGAACTGTTTCAATAGTAATTAAAAATACTCCATCTGTTTACTTCTAAATGACATTTACTATTCATGTATGTGTGGTCATAAAGACGATAAAAATTATATAAAATATCAATCTATATATTATATATAATTTCATACTTCAACTAAAAAGAATAAAATTATAACAAATAAAAAAAATTGATATTTTACATATTTCTTGATTTTGGTAAATAGAGAGCTGTCATTTCGAACCATTCCGAAATAACATGTATGAAAAATATTTTGTTCTTATCAATTTAATATTTTATATACTTCTATTATCCTTGAATAACGTGTATAAATAGTAAATGACATTTAAAAAATTCTAGATGAATAATACACTTCACCCGTTGATCGACCCGAATCTATTAAATATGGGTTTGAATTGAGTATTTCATGACTCGTAATCCGAAATGACCTGTCCCGTAAGAAACCCGAATCTGGTTAAGTGGTCTAGGGATGGATAGGTAGCGGCTTTTATCATGGAGACACGTCAGGGGGAGGTCTCTGGATGAGTGAAATGAACAAGGGCGGCAGACAAGCGCAGAGCACCAAATACCTTCCTTTCAACGTACGTTGTGTGCTCAATTGCCCTCTTCCCAATTCACTCCCCTCCAATTAATTGGAAGTTGCAAGCTCTCGTTTTTCCCATCTCCACCGTGCTCCCCTCTTAACTTCATTTAATTTCATGCATGTATCTCTCTAAGTAGAGTAGAGGACGAAATTGGGCATTTTGGGTCTACTCATTTCGGCAATGGGTTATGTCGGCCTTAGATTGATATTAAATCGGATCGAGTTAAGTTGGATCAGGTACATTCAGAAGGTATTAATTCTACTAGATACAATCGAGTTTTTGGACCTGATTCGATCGACGATTTCAGATTTTAGTTATAAATTGGACCTATATGAATCACATCGATGAATCAAATAACTTTAAGTCAAATCAAAGTTTCAATTTGATTTTTTTTTACTTATACACTCTCTCCGTTCGACAAAACATGTCGTTTACTATTCAAACACGTTTTTTTAGAATGATAAAAACTATATAAAATATTCATTTTTTTTATAAATTTTTTTAACAAGTTTTTACATATTAATAATAACTACAAAATTGTTATAAAAAACTAGAATAAGCTAATATTTATCCATTCTCAATGAATACACCAGTACAGTATTTGATTAAACTATATGTATGATAATATTAACATCTGTTATTAAGTATTATTTTATATTTTAGATACTATATATATGAGATATTTTAGGAGAACAATTAAGTTTGTTTTATGTTTCACATATAAATTAACGAGTTTGAGCTATTTTAGGTGTCGAATATAATCGAATTTGGATAATTTCAGGTAGACTCATTGAGATACAACCGAGTTTGGATTATTAGAGGATTCAGATTGCTTTTGGGTACAAACTTAAATCAAATCAAATTGGTCAATTCCGAAACTAATTTTCTTTTTTTCATTAATTCAAGTGTCAATCAAATTTGGTGTCGGATCAGTAATTTCGGCAAAAGAAGGACATCAATTAGACCTAAGCAGACATGGATCAATCCGTCCAGTTCGCCCGGCTAAATTTGTAGGCTTGGGTAAGCTTATTGGTCCAAGCGAGCCGGTAGGCCCAGCCCAATAGGCCCAAAGGATCGAGCATGTGCCAAGGATCAAGCCCAAACGTGTCAGTAGGCCCGACCCACATATATATACCCGCACATATATATATATATATATATATATATATATATATATATATATATATATATATATATATATATATATATATATATATATATATATATGGAATTGTAGTAAAATACTAGATATATTGCTTATATAATTTATATTTGTACATCTATTAGTAGTTTATTAATACTAAATGACTAATAGTATTCAAATTATTTATAAATAAAGAAATACAATATTATATTATAATCGAATTCAATATAAGCAACAAAAATGCAAATAAATATAATCATCAATATAAGCATAAATGCAAATAAATATAATCGTCTATAGGCCGAGGCAATGCCTCCGTTGCCTCGGCCTATAGACGATTTTGTTTTGGGTGCGTGCTTGAGTCATTGGCCTCCTGACGGAGGGAAAATCGTTGATTTACCTCGTCAAAAATAAATCACAATCAAACAAACTGGTATAGTATGCAAGTAAGAGGTCGAACCCTAGAGAATCAAGTATTTCTAAATTTTTGTGTATTTATCAATATAAAAAGAAAAGATTTTTATGAATGAAAATAAAAGAAAATAATATTTACAAAAGAAAATAAGATTTTTATTGATCATCGAATCCTTTTCAAGTTATTTTCGTTTCCTACGAATTACTCCCGTCTTGGTTTAAATAGATTAAAAGTCCTACGAGTCCAATTAATCCCTTACACCTCTATGCAACCCTAACACGGTCAAGATTTAACAAAGATATAGCAAATAGTCCCAAGAACTTGAGCATATAAATAACACCAATTAAACACGGTAAATCAATGTTTAAGATATATGTCAACTTCCTACATAATCATGCTTCAAACACGGAATCCACAATCTTATGCATGCTACCGCGGAAATAACACAAATACGAAAGTATTAAATCCTAGTATGAAATTAATATTATCAAGGTAGCTAATCAAGATAACATCAATAACATAATCAATATCACACAAAGAAGTTGAAGGATTTATAGAGGAAAAATAACTTAAATTAGAAACTCACAAACCACCAACCAAGTCTCGAAAGTGTAGCCGGAAACTAGAAAATTAGCCAAACATGGCTTACCTAAACTTTATTCTCTTCAAAGGTGATTGTTCTACTTGAATGAATGAGAAAAATAACCCTAAACATCCTATTTATAAGCCTAAAGTCTTGAATCAACAAGGTAAAAGATAGATAAATTAGAGAGAATCTTCCTAAAGAAACTAGATAAAAGATAGAACTTTCTATGTTTAATCCAGTGTTAGATTTCAGTGGCAGCGAAAAACCATTCGCTGGCAGCGAATTATCTTGGTTGACCTACAGTTGGATTCTCGCTAGCTACTCGCTGGCAGAGAATGTCCATGCCTTTGAAATTTTCCAATACTCTTCAGTTTTGCTGTCAACAAAGATTTCCGATGTCGCGAAAACACCTTCCCGCTACTGCAAAAACACCTTTCCGCTGAAGCGACTCCATTCGCTGGGTCTCAAACTAACTCGACTCACTAGTAGCGATTTGGGCTCGCTGGCAGCGAGTCTTGCTCAGGCATGATGTCGCTGACTTCACTCATTGGCAGCGAGTCTGCATTCGTTGGCAGCGAGTTGTGCTGGCTACTAGACATGCTCCTCGCTAACTCCACTCGCTGGCAGCGAGTCTTCATTCACTGGCAGCGAAATACGCCCAGAAACTTTGCTTTTCTTTGTTCTTTCCCCGTTCTTTCTTTCCCTTCTTATCTTGATTTCTTGATTTCACTTGGCAATGTTTTGTAGCTTTCCCTTGCTTTCTACCATCTCGGATCTACGATTCTGTACAATTTAACCGAAATAGCATAGATTCCGAACTTTACCACAAAAAGAGTTTAATCTAAATCAATACTAAACATGCATATTCTACAATGTAAATGCATCTAAACTACCCAGTAATGCCTATTAAAAATATGCATTATCACCTCTGCTGCCTCGACCCATATACCGTTATGTTGTGGGTACGTGATTGGCCTCCTTTGCCTCTGCCCACATATGCCCTCGATGGGTTATGGGTATGTGTAGGATCAGAGGGATATGCCGCTTGTCGTTCTTTGGGTGCCTTACAGTTTTTCTGCATATTATATATCTGTCATCATGCTTGCGTGTTTAAAATTTTCGCACTGTATTAGATCATCCTTTATTTAGGTATAAACATATTATATGTCCTCGGCGAGGTCTTCATGACCCGCATGAGTGGCTTAACCTTGAATCGTTGTATTGTTTTAGGTACCCGTTCCCTTGTTTGATTCTTGTTGTTATGGCAAGGGATACCCTATGGCGCAATTCACTACAAAAAATAATTAAATTGGCCACACAAGGTAGCTTCGGCTGGTGTTTTCCGTGGCAATTGATACTTTTTTGCCACGCCAGTAGCCACGGCATGCATTCCGTCCCGAACAAACCAAGACATAGGGATTTAAATAAATTATTTATGATTTTTCTCATTGAAACGAACCTACAATAAAGATTTAGGGTTTGATTTCAAAGTTGTATAACTTGTGTACATTTGTTTGTATAAAATTTCAAGAGGTTGGGTCATGTGTTAACAACTCTTACGGTGTTAAATGTTAACAAATCAATATTCGGCAAAATTTATCAAATATTCATCACAGTTACTCAATTATTCATCAAAGTTTTTGTTAAAATTAATCAAATATTCATCACAGTCACTCAAATATTCACCACAGTCACTCAATTATTCACAATTTCCCAAATATTCATCAATATTCGTCAACATTTAAGAAATATTCATCACAGTAACACAATTACAGGATTGGGGGTGGATACACGCGCAAGGGTTTGAGTTTTTTGGGTGATAATTTTTTTTAATTGGCAATAATTATTAATTGAAATGAATCTCTTAAATGTTGTCGAAAAGCTTTGATGAATAATTGAGTGACTGTGATGAATATTTGATAAATTTTGCCGAATATTGATTTGTTAACATTTAACACCGTAAGAGTTGTTAACATTTGATCCGTATTATATATATATATATATATATATATATATATATATATATATATATATATATATATATATATAGGTTGGGTCATGTGTTAACAACTCTTACGGTGTTAAATGTTAATAAATCAATATTCGGCAAAATTTATCAAATATTCATCACAGTCACTCAATTATTCATCAAAGCTTTTGTTAACATTAATCAAATATTCATCACAGTCACTCAAATATTCATCACAGTCACTCAATTATTCACAATTTTCCAAATATTCATCAATATTCGGCAACATTTAAGAAATATTCATCACAGTAACACAATTACGGGATTGGGGGTGGATACACGCGCAAGGGTTTGAGTTTTTTTGGTGATAATTTTTTTTAATTGGAAATAATTATTAATTGAAATGAATCTCTTAAATGTTGTCGAAACGTTTTGATGAATAATTGAGTGACTGTGATGAATATTTGATAAATTTTGTCGAATATTGATTTGTTAACATTTAACACCGTAAGATTGTTAACATTTGATCCGTATTCTATATATATATCACAAATTTTTAATGGGCGGCCCGGTGGGCTACCTGGCCCGTCCATGTGGGCGGGTTTAGACAAGGTAGTAGACCAAAAAACTGGATTTGACCTAAATACGATTCGTTATAATGGGTTAAAATTTTAATATAAGTTCGACCCAAGTCCGACTGACCCGACCATCGATGCTCACGTATACCTTTCCAATTTTGCAGAAATGAAACAAGGAAGCATATGAAAACTTTGAGAAACAAATTGAGCCATTTGGCTTTACTCATATCAAAATACTCCTGAATCCCTAGTAATGGTACTTATAATTTCAATACCTCGTGATTTCTTCCTCCATAGGTATTTGAAACCGACACATGGCCCAGCTCGAAAAATCACACATATATCTTAGTTAAGTATTTTCTAGCCTTGAATTTAAAATACTTAGTTGGGCTAATGGCAAAGTGGTGCACTCGCGTTAAACTCGGGCCTGTTTGTTAGAAGAGTAAGAAATGAAAATTAAAAATGAAATTAAGGAATAATATTTTACAGGTTAAAAGTATATAAATTTTTTTTTCAGTACGGAGGAAAAAAGGGAAAAATGGTTAGAGTATAATAAAAAAAATACAATTAATTTATGTTAAAATTAGAGAATGCGATGGGAGAAAGTAAAACAAATTGTGTAGTAAAAAAATTGACAGAATGAGATTAATGGTTTGAATTTTTATTAATAAATTTGAATTTAAACCTAGATTAACTCATTTAAACAATTACCTTTTCATATAAATTTTAAAATAAAAATAAACGGGAGAAGTGTAAATTGATCTAAAATATTCAAGCTAGTTCAAATCGTCGTCATGAACATTACGCAAAATTAAAACTCATGTATGCTGGATAGTTTTTTTTTTTGATTAGGTCAGAATTCGGTTGGCAAGCCTAACCGATGGCATTCTGACGGATGAGATCATTGAGATCATTATCAATGACAATCGCAGCTCCGATAACAGAGCGGCTAACGTGTGCAACCTTATCAGCCACTTTGTTACCTTCGCGAGGCACATGCGAAAAGCTTACTTGTTGAAATTAAGTTAGTAATCGTGAGGTCTCCCATATCCAACTCTTTCGCATGGGCACGGGCCAAATTTCTTCAAATGGATTATAATTTTAAGTGAGTCTCCCTCAATGATAATTTCTTCACAGTTCAAGTTCCTCACGCTCATAATACCTTCTCTAAGGGCCAATGCCTCAATCATAATCGGAGATTGGATCCCTAAACATTTGTGTCCTATCTCCATCGGACTCCCCTTCCAGTCACTAATCAGGATTCACTAATTATATTTGTTTGTACTTATTTTCGTCCAGACGGATGTTTAGCACTAACTCTATTGTTATTAATTAGTGAATCCTCCAGGGATATACTTTTCCACTGTTTTTTTACTATTAGGATAAAATTTTCTATTTCAACTTTGTTCGGTAACCTGTGGTTCCTAAATGAAATTTGATTCTGATAATACCATGTGGCCCACAACTTGGTTGCTAACTCTGCTAATTCTGTTTTGAGGAGAGCCCCCCCCCCCCCCAAATTTTTGTAGAATCTCACTACCTCCCCAATTAAATTGCGGCACGCTTCGGATAATTGTACTTGCTTTGATATGGTGAAGTTTAGAATTCTGCACGAATGGGCAGTTGACAAATAAATGTTCCTCACTCTCGCAGGGCCAATCACAGAAGGAGCAAACTATGGGGATAGCAGATCCCCTTCTCGCCAATCTCTCCCTTGTAGGCAAGCCACCCTGCACAATTTTCCACAAGAAATTTTTAATCTTTGGAATAACATCCACTTTCCATATCCAATAATTGGGGTCATCAGGCATTAGGTCTTGGTTGGTACTGAGCTTCATTGCACTTGACGTTTTAAACCACCCTTGTTTATCCGGCCACCAGTATAGTCTATCTTCGAAAGTGTTTATTGGAAGGGGAATATCCAGGATTTTTTGGACCATGTCCTAATCTAGACAAGAATAAAGCTTTTCCTTATTCCATCGACCATTCACAATAAATTCACAAACACGGGTATTGATATTATGGGGCAGAGAACCCCCCAAAGTCTGAATAAGGGGAGAGCCCCACCACCCACACATCAAGCCAGAACTCAACCGATTCGCCATTTCCTATAGACCAACTAAGACCTTTTTTTAACTTCTCAATCAGAATAGATACTTTACGCCATTGCCAAGACGCATTTTTAACCGGTTGGTACTCTAGAATGTCTTTTCCTCTTAGGTATTTCTATCTGATAATATTAAGCCAAACATTTGATGGTTCGGCCAAAGTTTTCCATAAAAGTTTCATCTGCAAAGCTTCGTTCATATGGAGTGATTTCCTTAATGCCAATCCTCCTTTCCTTTTACTTCTACAAATCTTATCCCAGCTAATAAGCTGTTCGTATTGTAGATCTTTGTTCCAAAAAAAATTCCTATTAATTTGGTCTAACTCTTTATGAACAGATGTTGATATCATAAAGTTTTGCATTCTAAAAAGTGGTTTAGAGGACATGTTTGAATTTATGAGAATTGATCGTCCTTGTTGAGATAAGGCATTGGCTTTCCATTTTGTTAATTGATTTTTTGATTTGCAATCATATTCTCGAAAGAATCTTTAGTTACCCTTCCACTAATAATAGGACAACCAAGATATTTTTTCAATAAATTAGTATAACGAATGTAGATAGTATTTACTAAACTCTGAATCCTAGAGCTAGGAACCCCTGGTGATGTTTGGAAATTGGATTTGTGAAAATTTACCTTTTACCCTGAAAATGAGCAATACTTATCTATAATGTTTTTGACATTCTGCATTGCCGATGGGGTCGCTTTCGCGAAGATGATAATATTATCTGCGAAGGCCAGAAAAGGGATGCACGGCCCCGCACCCCCAAATCTAAAACCAATTTTACTTCCCATGTATGTGGTAGCACTCTGCAAAAGACGAGCCAACAGTTCTGCACCAAGGATGAATATATCTGGTGACAAAGGGTCACCTTGTCTAATCCCTCGCGAGGGAAGAAAGATCTGCGTTGGAGAATTGTTAACCAGAATAGAAAAAGAGACAGACTTGACGCATTCCCTAACCCAGCTAATGAAAGTGTAGTGGAAACCTAACCTCTTAAAAATCTTAAAAATATATTCCCAATCTAGCCTGTCATAGGCTTTTTCCATATCCAGTTTTAACGCCATCCACCCTTCACTAGTGCGGCGATTTTTGAAAGAGTGGAAGCTTTCTTGGGCAATAAGAACATTATCTTGGATTGCCCGGTCTGATACAAACGCACCCAGGAGAAGGTTGATGAGTTTACCTATAACTTTTTTCAGTCTTTCTGTTAGGATTTTAGATATAATTTTATATAATGTCAAACATAAACTTATTGGCCTATAATTATTGGTTGAAACAGGGTTATCTATTTTAGGTAATAATGTAATGAAGGGATGATTAATCTGCTTGAGTAGTTTGCATGATAAGAAAAAGCTCTTAACTGCTTTCACAACCGACAGGCCCACTATATCCCAATACGTGTTGAAGAACTCTGCTGTAAATCCATCCAGACCAGGAGATTTGTTTCTACCCAAACATCGAACCGCATTCCTGGTTTCACTATTAATAACAGGTTTTATTAGCTCCAAATTTTCCTCCATCGAAATTGTAGGTGAAATCAATTCGGGAAGGCTAGACCAATCTGTTTTAATGTTGTCTTTTTTTTAAGTCTTGAAGAATTTCCGCACACATATTTTCCTCTCTAGTGATCAAGGTTCCTTCCGCAGAAGTAATTTGTCTAATTACATTTCTATTTCTTCTACCTGAAGCAATTTTATGAAAATAACCAGAATTGGTGTCTCACAATTTAATGTGCTTGGTTTTCGCCCATTGATTCCAATAGCTTTTATGGAACTTAATTAGCGCCATCATTTTTTTCTCCAAATTGTTTTGTTTGTTTATTAGATAGAAGTTATTTTATTGATTTAACATTGATTGCATGTTAATGAGTTCATCATCCACCTCTTTAAGTTGTCGGAAATTATTTCCAACTGACTTTTTATTCCATACTTTAATTTTGGCCTTAAGAATCTTTGTTTTAAAAACAAGCTGAAATAAGGCAGAACCATTGCAGTTGGCTCTACAAGCTTGTTTGACAATCAACCTTAGGTCTTTTCTTTGAAGCCACATGTTCTCAAATTTAAATAGAGTATGTTTTATTGAATTCCCTTTATTATGTTCGATTGAAATAGGACAATGTTCTGACGAGGAGAAGGCATGGTGAATGCTTTGTAAATTGGGAAACTCGACTAAGATATCTGTTTGGACAAGAGCCCTATCCAGACGTTCATGGATATTGTCCGAACCGGCCTTTTTCTTCCTCCAAGTTAAGAGATTACCACAAAACGGGATATCCTGGAGTTCGCACACATCTTTGATATTTATCAGTCTTTGGAATCGATTATGTGACGGTTCAACTCCCCCCAACTTTTCTCTACTCGAGCCGATTTCATTTAGATCTCCTATAAGGACACATGGAGTAGGAGATGAACCAATCAACTGGCATACTTCAGACCAAAAACACTTCTTATCTTGCTCGGGGGGGGGGGGGGGCATAAACAAAAACAAATTTGCATCGAAAGTTGGAGTTTGAATTTGAATAATTAATGGAAATGAACCAGGGTCTACATACATCCGCATAAATTTGTTCAAAAAGAAGTGATTGAGAGTTCCAAAAGACTCCAATGCCCCCCGTCTTACCCACCGATGGGGATCAGACTGCATTATCAAATCCTGCATAGTGCCACCATTTTTCCCCGGGGATTAATTCAGTTTTGGTTTCCATTATTGACATAAGTTGTATGTGATTAATTTTACACAAGTTACTAATCTCTTACTAGAAGTTTGGTCGACCTATTCCTCTAACATTCTAAGAGGCAATCTTCTTGAAACTTATCTTTAAAACCTTTCACTAGATCAATTTCCTTTTTAAGATGTACGGTAGTCAAATTACAACATCGCGAATTAGATAAGTAACCCAACCAATCCCACCTTAAGCACTTGTGAAGTATGGTTACCACAAAAGACAATAAGTCACACAAACCTGTGTTAGTCAACCAATACACTACCTTCTTCATGCACATAATCACACCGGAACAAACCTCCCATAAGTAATGTTTTAGCCTTGTCCATAGACCGCCAAAAGTTTTCCCAAGGATTCACTAAAATGAGTTTATTAACAGATGATTTATTCTTGCACTTAATTATATCTATCACATAATTCCAAACAAAAGATCCCCAAGTCAAACAGAATTCAGTAGAGCCATAAGAGATCACCCCATCCGTTAACCATTCTTATAGCACAATTTATATAAACATAATTTTTGTCATTAATAATTTGCTTCAATTGCATAGTCCACATAGCTCTAAGAATTATGACCCAAAAGACATTAACATCATAACCACTTACATACCCAAACTTCAAGCACACTTTATCTAGATAATTATACATACACAGTTGACTTAAAATGACAAAAACACTAACATCTAACTTATCAATATTACAAGCAAAGGTTCAACACTACCTTTCCCACACTTGGTATGCAGAGACCTTATTAGGGGAACAATCCAGCCACTAGATTCGAAGATACTTGACCCGACACGCTTGAACACCTTGAACAAATTGAAAACACTAGGATAATTGATCACCACTGCAGAAAACAAGTATTTGGTAAGATATCTGTGGACATAAGTATAAGTATTAGACAAGAGGGTGTTGGCAAAAGATTACATACACTTATCCACATAGGATAAGCCACACAAGGAACGCAGAGATCACTCCCTATTTTTATCGTGCTTGAAGCCGCCCCCATTAGCTTGGAGTAAGCGGAGTCACCGATTTCTTTCCTGAGCTTACGCTTTCCAGACTCCGATTTCACCTGTCCCTCAACACATAGCTGCTCAGACTTAGGATCCACCACATTCTGATCCAAAGGAGAAACAATGGGGTCAAGAGAAACAGCTGCCATGTACATGGGTTTACTCAGATCAGGAAGGAGGAATTCAGAAGAAGCAGGGATGTTCATAAACATACGATTAAAATCCTCCTGCATGAAGTTAGTAGGGATGCCACTGAGTTCATAGCCACCTCCAAATTCCTCTTCATAATCAATAATTTCATCATCGTCGGCTTCATAATACTCGGGACCTTGAAAATCAGCTTCGATAGGGACAATTTCTGCATCATTTGGGGGTGGAATAGCAAAGGTAATAGGGGACACAACCTCTGGCTCATTGACAAGCTCGCACAAAGAAGGGGCTACATCACCCCCCTCCACAGCAAGGCCACCAACAATGGTGGAATTGAAGCGGGATTGGGAGGAGGAATCATAGTCAGATGATTCAGAAGAAATCACCACATTAGCACCAAACCTTTTCCACAGCTCTGCTTTGGAGTGCCCAAAGGAGGGGGAGGAAGTGAGGAAGGCCGTTTGGATGCCACTTGCACCCAGTCCCCACCAGTCTCAGCAATACCGTCATTACCTTAAAATTGACCTTTCATACCCGGGCCTTCACCCATCAAGCCCTCAACATTACATGCTCTCCTCTTTGGGCAATTCTCAAATTAGTGATCAGGGAAGCCACAACTACCACACCCCTTCTGGAAATCCTCGAACCAAATTGGATAAGTTTCAATTTCATCCAACTCATTCAGTACAATTACCTTTCTACTACGGATTTTGGTCAAATCGACACAGATACAGACCCTTGGGTACCTAAGTCGGGCACCCTTGGGTACCTAAGTCGGGCACCCTTGGGTGAGAAGGGTGCCACCTTAATCACTTCCCCAATCCAATTGTACTCGACAATCGATTTAAGAATAGGCTCACTTACGTATTTTGTTGGAAGGCCAAGAAAGCGCACCCAGCGGTCCATAGTAGTAATAGACTCCGTCCAAGCATCAAAGTCCTGCCTCCAGGGCCGAACAAGCATAAGCTGGCCGGCCACATGGAAGGGCCTCTTTTCCCGGCCATGTACAAATTTATAAAAATTATATTTACATGGCCGGCCACATGTAAATTTTTATAAATTTTTTTATTATTAAAAAATACCCAAAATATTTTAGTGTTGTAGAAGATCCATTCTCAGCAAACACAAGTACACAACATTCATTCGTACTCTAAAATTGCCTAAGCCTACACCACACGAGCTTGGATAAAAAAACACCGCATGAGCTGCATTGGCAAGTGATGCAAGAAAAAGGTGTGGACACCCCCCGATTTTCGGGCCTTGAACGAACTGTGGATCCTGGGGATTATATTGCCCCTATCTCCAGTTCTGATGAAGAATTATCCTTACTAAATCCTACTGTTGTCCTATTGCTTTGCTATAACTGATGTTGTCTCTTAGCTAGAACACATCCATTTTAGGTTCATATCCCTTATGATGTTTACCATGGGTATATTGTGTTTAAATTCAATTCATGAATTTAGGGCTTTGTAATTCAAGGACGGAAGGATGTTGGTTTGACAATGATGCTAGACAGATGTTCAACAGCTTTGTTAAGCCAATTGGTAAAATCTTTTATGGAGTATTGAATAATTTTGCTCTATTTAGTTTGGTTGAATCTCCCTTTGCACCTACTGTTGCTCCTCGTGTCTCTAGTGATAAGATTTATGGGTTTGAGTAGCTAGGTGTATTTGGCCTTCATCCTTCCTCCCCCGGGTTTTACAATCTTGATTCTCATGAATGGATCACATTGCCCCTGCTCAAGGGAATGGGAAAAAAACTTCAAAACACTTGACCCTGCTTATATTCGTATCAAGATTTGTTGGTTCTCCTTGTTTGCTAAGTCATATAGGGGTTCTCACTCTCTCTCTACTTGTTTCTTTGTGACTTCGGTGTGGTGGAAAATCTACTGGATGAGTGGCTTGTTCACTATGCAGGTCTTTTGTGTTGTCAAGCCCTCGTTCTACGTTTATTTCCGCTGGAGCAGGTGGTGTAACTGTGCCTGCCTTAGCTGTGTATACCTAAGATCGGATTATCAGGTTCTGCTTCTACCTACGAATATGAACCATGGTCCTAGTTGCCTATGTTTTAAATGTATTCATGTTCTCAGTTTGTTGTTTTTGTGCTCTAATTGTATTAAAATTACACTTTTAATATACAAAGTCAATTACATAAACCATTATATATATATATATATATATATATATATATATATATATATATATATATATATATATATATATATATATATATATATATATATATATATACTTCTGCCTCAATCAAGTTTAATTTATTGATTCCATGGTTTCATGTCTCTCTGTCGATTAAAATGGAACGGAAACACATAGGGGGTTTATTCTCTTCTATAAAACTTTTTAACGCTATGCCATATCTCAAGTTTACTTTTTTTCTCAAGCTTGGAAGGGAGTTTTATTGGTTATTGGGATTAATTCAAACAAAGTTACTAAAATTTGGTTTCTCTTAAATCTTCATGGTCTTTATAACATGTTGGAAAAACCTTTCATAAAAAATGTTCAAATCAAATACGTAGTTAAATTGCTTTTTGATATGAGGACCCTCAACTCTCGTCCTCATATCACTGATAGTTATAGATGAAAATCAGTTATTGGAAATGTAGAGGTATGCGAAAAAAAAAACATTTTGGATTGAAGTAAACACTTGGTGTAAGAATGAACACATACGAATATTGGCTCTAGCGAAAGTAAATCCGAAACCATACCTGAAGACAAACTCTAGAAATACGCTGGTTTTGATGAGGCTATTTGGTCGCCGGCCATTGGTCGATCAGGTGGGCTTAGTTTATTATGGAAAACCTACCAACTATTGAATGAAATCATTTCTGTTGAATTCCAATTACTGCGAATCATTGGTCTAAGATATGAAAATGTAAATGATAGTTTCAGGATTCTCCTTCTTTTCGTATATGCCCCCCCAAGCTACCATGAGAAAGACTCGTTTTGGGAAACATTAATGACAATCGTAAATGAATCGTCTATCCCGTGCATTATTTTGGGTGATTTAAATAAAATTTCATGTAGTGAGGATAAACTAGGTGTGGCGAACTCACGTTCCTCTCGGTTCGCACGTCTACTTCAATTCAAAAATAATTGCTCTCTTGTGGATCTCCCTACTTTCGGGAACCCCTTCACTTGGAGAAAAAAATCCTGATGATGAGAACAATATTCGAGAAAACTGGACCGAGCTCTAGTTCATCACCAAATCCTTCACAATTTCCCCGATTTAATCACTAAGAATGGGGCATTTTCAACTTCGGATCACTGCCCAATATCTATTACACTCGAAAGTAGTACTAATTTCAAAGCACCGTCATTTAAGTTTGAAAACACCTGGCTTCAACGGAAGGATTTTCGAAACATCGTCAATTAGTCTTGGCGAGCAACGTGTCCTGGGGAACAACAAATCCCCAGGTCCTGATGGGTTCACTGCTGAGTTTTACAAAAAATATTGTGATATTGTTGGTGTCTCTATTATTAGAGCGGTAATTTTCATTACTACCAAAGCGGGATAACCCTTCTAATACCAGTCACTACCGCCCAATTAGTTTGTGTTCAACTCTATATAAAATCATTTCAAAAATTTTGACAGAAACAATCAAAACAGTTATAGGTAAACTAATTCACCCACTACAAGGCGCATTCGTGTCGGACAGGGCCATCCAAGATAATGTCCTAATAGCCCATGAAATCTTCCATTCCTTCAGATCGCGTAAGGGTAGGGAGAGATGGTTGGCAATAAAACTAGATTTGGAGAAAGCGTACGATAGAGTTGACTGGAACTTCATTAGAAATTTTACAGAAAAATTCAGGTTCCACCCCACTTTAATTACGTGGATTATGGAATGCATTATGACTATGTCCTTCTCGGTGCTTGTCAACAATGACCCTACAGATTTGTTCTTCCCCTCGAGCGGGTTGCGTCAAGGGGATCCTCTATCCTCTTTCTTGTTTATCTTTGGTGCAGAAATTCTTGCTCGAAAACTCTTAGCAGAAACAAATGTGGAAAATAATCCAATAGGATTTTCCTTCGACAGAAGTGGCCCTCGTGTTCCTTTTCTATCATTTGCTGATAACATCATTATTTTCACAATAGGCAGTGTTGATGCGGGACAGAAAGTTAGAGGAATAATTGATACATATTGTAAAGTTTCTGGACAAAAAGTAATTATCACAAATCCAGCTTCCAAGCCACAAAAGGTATATCGAACTCTAGAATCTCAGAACTTTGCAGTTGTTTAAGTATCACGCACGAAAACTCATTGGAAAAATATCTTGGATGTCCAATTATTAATGGTAGAGTAAACAAACACACGTTTGAAGATATCATCTGCAAATCTAAAGAACAATTAAGTAAATAGCGTGCTAATGCTCTATCACAACAGGGTCGTGCAATCCTCATTAACACAAACTTATCAACCAAACCGTTGTACACTATGCAAAATTTGATGTTACCCTCATCAATACATAAAGAGCTTGTCCATATTAACATAATGTTCTTTTAGAATAAAGATCTACAATACCGCCCGCTTATTAGCTGGGATGGGATTTGCAGGCCAAAAAAATATGGGGGAATTGGACTTAGGAAATCGAAAGAGATGAATGAAGCCCTTCAAATTAAACTACTATGGAAAATTTTGGCTGAACCAGACAATGTTTGGGTTTCACTCATTAAACATAAGTATCTTCGTGCAACTAACATCCTAGAATACGAGAAAAGAGGAGATTCCTCTTGGAAATGGGCCAAGTTGACAACTCTCATTGATAAGTTTAAGACAAGGCTTATTTGGTCAGTAGGAAATGGAACCTCTATCAAATTTTGGACTGATAATTGGATTACAACCTCCTCTTTGCTATCTAGGGAGAATTGCCCCCAAATCAATAATTTAGAGGAAACTGTTAGTGATTATATTTTAGGGGGTAGATGGTGGATGGAAAAACTGAGCATTGTATTGCCTAATGGCATAGTCAAAGAAATCCTGGATATTCCACTTCCCGTATCTCCATTTGAAGATCGTTTATATTGGTGGCCTGACAGGGTCGGTTGGTTCACCACGTCGAGTGCATACAAGCTTATCACATCTAAATCCTCACTGAACATATATGATAACGCATGGATATAGAAGTTGGATATTCCGCATAAGATCAAAAACTTTTTATTGAAAGTGTGTCAGGATGGCTTCCAAACTGCCTCTAGGCTAGCCAAACATGGGACTTCTGTTCCTTCCAGTTGTAAACTGTGCAACAGTGTAGAAGAAGATGACGTTCACTTCTTACTAGAGTGCCAATATGTGCGTTCTCTCTTTGATTTACTTCACACATAAATTCAACAATATCCAGTTTGATAAATCATTCAGGGGAGATAAAACCCATAATTTCGTTCATCGGAAATAACCTTACCTTGGCTACCAAGGTGGAGCTAGCCTTTTCTTGGTGTTCGGCCTGGTACATTCGAAATCAACTTGTTTTTAGACAGGTCCCGGTGCCTCTTAGAGATAGTTCATTAAGTATGATCAAAACCCACAAAGAAAATTGGAGTAAAACAGCTCGCTTTGAGTATAGCTTCGAGGAGTACTTTCCTTTACGCACACGAAACTCCAAGCACCCAAGGCAGGAAAAAAAGCATGCTAACATTACATGACACAAACCTCCATGGGGAACGCTAAAGTTAAATTTTGATGGTTCCTCATTGGGTAATAAAGATAGCTCGGCTGGTGAAATTATTCGGGATTGGGAAGGTCGTCCGATACAAATCTGTTATCAGAATCTTGGCAAACAAAGCCCTTTGATAGTGGAAGCCCTTGCTCTTAAACTAGGTGTCCAACAAGCTCTACAACTTTGTATTAACAAACTACACATTGAAGGTGACTCTATTATAATCATAAACCACCTAGATAAAATATATAGCTGCCCTTGGGAAATTGAACTGATCTTATCCAATGTTAAACTCTTACTATCGACTATGAAAGAAGTTTCCTTCTTTCATGTTCCCCGATTAGGAAATAGAGTGGCTGATAAGGTTGCACACCTTTGCCACTCTGCCTGGGGTGTCGATATTTACAACGATCCCGATCTTTTAGACCTCATCCGTAAGGATGCCATTGGATAGAGCCCGCTCGCCCGGATTTTTTCCTAATAAAAAAAAAAAAAGAAAAATTTGTGGACCCCAACTTTTTTTTATTCAAAAAGGTAAATTTATTGAATAATCAAAGCCACCCATTTCGTTTAATCGACAATCATGATTATTAACATGATACACGTTAAGAGCGGTGTATATATGATCCATCCTATATATATAATATAAAATTAACGAGATCCGTAATAAAATAATTCAAAAAAAATATAGCAAGATCCTTACATACCTATCTATTTTTTATTTAAAAAAAAGAGCGACATGGCATGTATGAAAAAACTGATAATGTGTTTCCCAATATGAGTAATTGTTATATGTAAAACAACAATTGATCAAATCAACGCTAGAGGGATAGGTTAGAAAATCCATTTTACAAAAAGATCACAATATTTCGAATTACGTGTTTAAGATACAAAACCTTGCATGGGACTGTGACACTGTGGGCGATGTTTTTTATTTTTGGAAATTTAAGTTCATATATATGACTAATGGATCTAGTACTGAAGAGTCAATCAATATAAACCCGTTAAAATTAAAACTCTCTAACATTCTCTCTGCAAACTCTGAGACATTGTCCATGATGATGACCAAGTCAACTAAATTCTACTGCTCATGCTTCCTCCTCCTCATCATCATCTTCACTGCCTCCTGTTTTTCAATTTCATCCCTCCCTTCAAATGCACTTCCCTCCTATGGTATTGCATAAATATTTATTATATATAGTTATTGCTTTCACTACAATTAAATATCTTAATTTTGTTTGGATTTTAATTAATTGATTATTGATTGCCCAGCTGAAAACGAAGATCCTTCAGTTGATCATCTCAATAATTTTCCTGTTACTTCTAACATGAAGGTATTATTTGACGATCGATTGTCGACCATCCATCCCAAACTAGTCACCATCTTTTTCTTTTTCTTTTTTTTTGGTTGGATTATGAATTAATTGTGTACATGTAAATAACACAGATGAAGTCGAGTATTAAAGAAGTTCCAGGGACCAATACTCTATTGAGAGGCCGGAAGATGAAAACCGAGAATGCAAAATCGACATCGAGACAATCAGGCAGTGGCCAGCAGTATATGGATCAGATCAATGTCAACCCAAAGTTGACATCGGTCCAGAAGTATTATGAACAGAAAGAACAAGAGACCAGGAAACTTTATGGAGGAATCAGGGATGAAACAACTCGTAGCAATAAGAGGACGGGTGATTCAGTAAGAACGCCCACATCATCCGATATGGATTCTTTTGTGCCGTGTGCTGATTACAATGTACCCCATCGCCACCCTCCCAAAAATAACTGATCGATACCAGCATTTATGTGTGATTAGGGCAACCCAGTTTTGGCGCTCACTATATTATATATATTTATACGGCGTTTTATCTTATATATAACGTCCTTCAATCTCAAGTTAATTCTTCCATCTTCTTATGCTTTATTTGTGCTTACGATGTTTATTTAAGAATGTACGTTATTAATTGCTTGTAAGAAAAGAGTATTGTATGCATTCGATCATATAAACAAGAAATCGAGCGGGTGGTTAGGGAGAGAAACTCTCAAAGAAGGTAATACCTTCTTGCCTTCGATCCCCCTTACTAGGCAAGCTCCTCCGTCTCCACTACCGTTTCACCGGCGACTACCACAACTCCGGTGAAATAATGGTCCCAACGACAAGCGCCCCTCTCTTATCTATCTCCCTATTGTCGACAAGTCTTCATAATGTGAGGTAAGAGCACATGGCATCGCATTAACTCAGCTCAACCACCGACCACCTGCAATAACTCCCTCCACAGTCCTCCTTTCTTTTAGTTCCAGGAAAGCTCCCTTTCTCCTTACTTCTAAGCTTCCTAAAAAAAGGTGCTCTTGTTCAGTTTTCGCGGCGGCGCCACCGCAAAGCCTTTGACAGTAGGTCACTCTACCATACCAATCTGGGAGAAAGGTTCCGTACAACAACTAGCCGTTACTCACAAACAAAATAATCGTAACGGTCACTAACGGTCAAAAACTTTCAAATTTTCTGACCGTTGGAACTTTGTCCCCTGTCTCTGTTCGTAGCCACCATCACCTGTGCCTTCTCGACGCCGGAAGACTTCCTTCCTCCTGGTTTTCCGGCTAGTACTTCCCTCCTGCTCCTTCTGCTCTTCCTTTTCTGTCCCTCCATGTCCAAACCCATCTCTAGAAAGTGCTTACAGTAACCATACTTTCCTTTGCTCAGAATCCTTCAAGAGGGCGACCCTCCCCTCTCCTTTTCTGAAATTGACAACCAACATCCTCCTCTCTCCCCTTTAACCCTCCATTTCCTTAAGAATTTTGGAAAAGATGGCCTATTGGAGAAACCCCCTTTCCTGATAAGGTTAATGCCAAAGCTAGCTCTACAGTGACCTTTGAACCTCGATCGACAAGGAAGGCTCTCTATCCTTTCCCAATCCCAAAATTGGTTACACCTCTGTTTTCTACTCTTCTCCTTGTCCCTAAAACCTTGAGAATTTGGAGTTATGTAGGCTCACTACGAAAGCCCCAAATTTGAAGAGTCCCAACAACCCTAGTTTGTCTTTGCCCTTCTGTTGATCCCACCCTCTCCTTTTTCACTGTCCTTTCAACCCCAAATGAAGACCGATTGAAGATTCCCAAGATGTAGGGATTAGTCTCGATGCTGTGAGGCTGAACTGATTGATGATCAACAATGAGCAAGGAAATATCACCAGGGTCTGGGCATCGGGCTATTTGCCTCACTCCATCTCCAATCTCTGGTGCAAGCAACACAAATTCAGCTTCAAAGATGACAGTTCTAGGTATACTGCCTAAAAGCACATATATGGCACTTCATCAGCCAGCTCAAGAGCAGCAAGGTGTAGTAGCCCACCCTCCGGCCAGGTTCTTCACCTTCTTCTATTTTCAAACTGCTTAAAACGTATAAAGTAACTTCCTCCTCTCCCCTTCCCTCGGATCAAGCCGGGTCCTCTAGGATAGTATTGGATGCACAAAAGATCCCAAGGGAGGGACGAATTGATTGTCAAAAGATCCCAAGGGAGGGACAAAATATTTGCTTTAATTCCTCAAATGACCTTAATAGGAAGATCTCAAAGAAGGGACAACTTGATTGCCATAATTCCTCTACTCAGTTGATAGATGGTGTGAAGAAGATCCCAATGGAGGGACATTTAATTGACAAAAATCATAATAGAGAAAATACTGAAAAGCTGATTAGAATTGAAAAAGCTCACCCTACTGCCAAACACATCCTGGAAGACTCGAGTGCTCCAAAATCTTTTCAGAGTGGGACTACAGAGGGTACTGAGCAAGATTTAGTGATGAACACAGATAAAACACAGACTTCAGGGTCTAAATTTGTTCCTATAGACGATGCTTCTGGATGCAATCAAAATAAAACCACAGATAGGCTACAATCAATACTCTCATCTCCCTCCCCTCCCATCCATTCTCCTATTGTTGCCTCTAACCAAAACATTGAACCCACACCTGCTGAAGCTTACAAGAACCCCCTTCCCTCATCAAAAAACCAACCTCTACCTCAAGCCCTGTCAATACCAATCAGTCTCAGGGTGTTTGGGCTACAAATCCTCTAATTAGAGGAAGAGTGCCAAAGTCAAGGGGACTAAAACTGTCCTACCAGAAATCAGGAGATGGTGATGCTGTAAAAGCCTCCAGGAGTGACTGTGTCAGCTTAGAAGAAGCTGGGGGCTTGACTTTAGTAGGATATGTCGTGGGAAGGTTACCAGGGTTCCAGGCCATAGGAAAAATAAAAGAAAATTGGCCAAGACATCAGTACAATACCCAAGGAGGGTGGTTAATGTTTATATTTGACAATGAGGAGGATAGAGATGAGGTGCTTCTTAATGGCCCTTACACAGGTTCTGGATATACTCTGCTTCTCAAGTGTGTCCCTGAACGCTTCACTTTTGACAAGGCCCTTTTCTCTAGTCTCCCTATATGGATAAGGATACACAAATTACCTACTGAATTCTGGACTTCTGTCATGCTGGAAAAAATTGCCTAAAAAATTGGAGATCCGATTATGACAGATGCTTATACAAAACAAAGATCGAAGCAATTGTATGCTAGAGTTTTAGTTGATATGGACTGCTCGAAATAATTGAAAAGGATGGTAAGTATAGAGTTTGATGATGCTTCAGACCATGTGTGTTTTATGGAATACGAAAACCTGCCCCCAAGATGCAATCGATGTACTACATATGGCCATGAGACTAATAGATGTCCAGCAGCTAAGGGTCCAAGAGTTGATAAGGGGCCTAACATGCCACATGATAAAGGAAATGCAAGCTCACAACCTCCCATCCCAACTTCTGCCCCCGTCCAAGACACTCCTCTTATCCACCTTCCATACATTGATCCTTCCCCTCCACCTGTTCCACCTGTTGGCCCCACTATCATAAGCTCTGTTCCCAATTCTATTTCCCTTCAGTCTCTCCCCTCCTCATCAGGACTTCTCATCCAACCCTCCTCTGAAGGCCCTTCCCCTTCAATGGAGGCAATTGGTATGACTTCAGAGCCCTCCTCTGCCTCCCTCCCCCCTTACTCCCTAACCCATCCCCAAATCAAGTTATTGCCAATCCCCCCCACCTTTCTAACTTTTCTCCCCCTGCTGCCCCAAAATGCCTCACCAAAAGCCCCCCTATTTTTATCACTACTAAATCCAATGTTAAGTCCTCCCTCTTCTCATCAATAGAGAGGATTAACAAAGCTTACCAAAAGAAGAAAGCCTCCCCTCCTCCACCCCCAAGAGTTGTGGACCTCAAAGATACACAAGATACATATATAGAGGCTTCTGCGAGACTTGAAAAAGAGCTGAGATAGATTGAAATGCAGAACAAAAGGAAGAAAAAAGTAACCTTTGCTGTAGAAAATAGTTTCCAGCCACTTCAAGATTTGGAATGTCAAAGTGAGCCTATAATAACAAAACAATCATTAGTGCTCCTAAACAATGAACCTGAAGGAAATGTTTGTCAGCAAAATAAGGACAAAGGAAAAGAGGAAGCATCATCCCTGGAATCCTTGAAAGATATGCAACAGGTGGGGGTTAGAAGGAGCTGTAGGCTACACAAATTTGGCTCCAATGCCCCCTTTGCTACAAGCCAAGAAATGGATTCAAAAGGTAATGAATGTGAGGAGAAAGGGCCTAGCACCCTTCAAAATGGGTCAAATGATCATTGCCTCTTGGAATATTAGGGGTTTGAATAGCTCTCCTAAACAAAAAGTTGTTAGGAAGTTTTTGAGAGAAAAGAACATAGTATTTCTTGGAATCCTGGAAAAAAAGTTGGATCACAACAAACTTGAAGCAATGATGAAGAATAATTTCAACCAGTGGAGATACATGCATAACTTTCAACATAGTGAAGCAGGAAGAATAATGGTGATTTGGTACCCCTTGAGGGTGGATTTCTTGCACAGCAAATCCACTGACCAACTTATTTGTGGACAGATTACATGCCAAATTTCAAAGAAGACTGTTCAGTTAGGGGAGGTAGATTCGCTTAAACAAAATATCAAATAAATATCACAACTAAGCCAACTCCCTATTCAAGCAAATAAAATACAAGAATCCCTCCCGATGTAGTGGTAGGGTAATTCAGGATCAAATCCATGAGGAGGTATGTCAGCGCTTCCTTAGTTGCAATCACGATCAAGCTTTCGACTCCAGGAGATACTCGATATCGATGTGTCTGGTCGATATTGACCTCAGTTCTGATCGATTTCCAATGAGTTTCCTGCAGAAGACAAAAGCAAAGAAGTCGATGTCGAGAAAGACCTTGATATCGATATTAGTGCTCGATATCGACCTTGTCAGTCGATTTCGATGTCAGCAACAGAAACTGTATTGTAACATATTTGTGTCGGAAATGTAGTCCGAAGAGCTTAGAATGGTTATGGAAAGATGGACAGAAATAAAAACTCAAACCTTGTAAAAGAATTCAATAAACTAAAATCTTCCAAGGTCGGGGATTCATGCCACAACGATATTCATGCAAGTATGATGCTAAAGTTATGAAATTTAATGTCTTTCCGTCAAATAATTAACTTTCGTTACCAACACTTAGGTGATTAGAGGCTTTTGCATAATTCCTAAGAGTTACTTTCCAATTCATGAGTAATCCAAGTTCACAATATGATTGGCTTTCGCTTCAATAATGCAAATAATGAATCTTATAAACTTTTGCAAAGGATCATGCATAGGATAGAAGACGGAATCGCATAAAAATCATACCTTTGATGCACTTACCCTACACTGCTATCGTCGGGCTCACCCCGACCCTAGAAGTGGGTTGACTACTCGCGCTTCATCGTTGAACTCATCATCCTAATGTAAAAGAAACTACTCTGTATTTCAAATGAAAGAAAGTACAACCGAAGAAAGCCAAATCTCCACTCTCGCTTCCCTCCAACCTCAATCGGCCTCTCTCTCTCTACAAATTCTCTACGATAAAACTAAAAACTCTTGTTGTTCTTGGATGTCTGTGGATTGTGTGTGCTTGAGTGATTAAACTCAGCCCTAACGACCTCTAATTATAGATCTCAAATCTTGCTAGCCAAGGTTTCGAAAACCTATCTTTATTCTCTAAGATAAAACTTAATAAAGGTAAAAACTAAAAATTCCATGGTAAAACACATAAAAGATGAAGTCTGGTGCTTAATGATAGAAGATCTCAACTGAGTCGAATCTTTCTGCAGGCAACATCGATATCGACTTTGGATCCTCGATATCGACCTTCTCTATCTCTATCTCGAGCAGTCCTTATCGTCCTTGGATTGGCACTCGACTTCTATCAATATCATCGATTCAGGCTACTCGATATCGACCTTGGGACATCGATATCGACCTCTTTTATGTCGACATGCTCTGTTTCTCCTCTGCTCGATACCTGGTGCTTTGTTTTACTCGATGTCGAGGTTCATCATTGATTTCGACCTCTTCAAAAGACTTCGAGTTCTGTTTCCGCTCTTCTTCTCTTGTCCAATTCTGTCCATTTTCGTCTCAAATTCTGAAAAATCTCATAAAAACTCGTGCAGACCTCTATATTTAACAATAATGCATAAACTACACTAATCTTATATTTTCCCACTAAATATGCATGCAAATAACGATAAAATGGACTTGAATGTGTATAGAAAATATGGCAATTTGCGCGCACATCAAACACCCCATACTTAAGATTGCTTGTCCCCAAGCAATACTTTGAATGGTCATTCAGGGGAAGAAAGTAAACCCTCAACATCCTAGATTCATTCTTATATGTCCCTACAATCAATTGCCATCCTCGATAAGGTACTAATATCAACCAAATCCATGCATGTGCATAAAAGCAACATCATACTCATAAAAGGAGGTTTATATGCATAAAATAAATTTCAGGCAACATAACATTAATAATCAAGAGGACTTTTGCAAGCTTATGAGAAGTAGATTGGTAAAAGGTTGTGGGCTAATTTTTGTCCATGTGGTGTTAAATTCGGGGAAATATAACTTTCTTTCCAAAACATTTGACATTCCTTCTTCATAATGTTTCTCACCTTTCACTCATCGCTCAATGATTTTTTTCACTATAATGCTTTTACCTCTCTAACCTTAGCACTGCCTTCTCACGAGTCACAAACATGGGTGTCATGAATGGCCCCGGATACTTAGTACTTCGGACTCCTTACCTTGTGTCCCATCTCGCTGAACTAACATCTCAACGAGCAGGGTCGACCTACCTTTATCTCCTGAGGTGATCGGTTTTTTTCTCACTCATTAAATTTTCCATATTTCAAAATTTCTTTCATTCCTGCCAACAACTTCAATATAATATGCACAAACTCCATATAACAACTCCAAAGATGACATCCATTCTCAAACTTGTCCCTGTATAGGGTATATTGTATAAAAATGGGCAATATGTAATATATGTGGAGCAATAATGATAATGTTGTAAGGCTTATATATGGCTTGTGACTTTTGCAAATATGCATAGGTAAGGCTAGGATATGAACTTTTAGCACTTGTATGGAAATTTCTTAAAGTCCTCCATCATCTTATCATGCATATGTCAAAAGCAACTTTAAATTTTACCTCTCTTTCATGGTTTTCTCTAAAAAATTTGCTCTTCATTGTGACTTCCCTTAAGTAGGAAATTTCCTGTTATATCTCTAATGAATCTACTTTTGCATCGTAGAGTTCCTTTTTTATGCTTCCATGACTCTTTTCTTTATTTTTGATAAGGGTCATTTTTCTCTCTTTTTTTTTCGAATGCATAAACTAATTATGATGTAATGCTTAAAGATAAATATGCTTAAAGATAAATATGACTAACTATGTATGAATATGCATTAACATGTAAAAACTATGCAAAATACCTTATGAAAGATCTAAAAATATGCTAAAAATATGCGAAAATATGCGAGTAAACCTTTCCTTCGCCCCATACTTAAAGATTACAGTGTCCTCACTGTATTAGAACTAAGGTGAAGAAAGAAAACTTACTAAAACTTCACAAATTTCAGGAGTCGAAGATGTCTGCAGTGGTGGTCGATATCGACCTTTAACATCGAAATCGGCTAGTTCCATCGATTTCTGGTTCAAGCTTCAGGGTGATCCGGCCTCGACCACAAGCTCCTCTGAATCGACCTTTAGGTCGATATCGAGCTTCTTACTCGATTTTGATGTCTGTTTTGCACTCTTTCTCTTTCCTGCAACTCGTTATAAAACAAAACCAAAACAAGAACACAAATAATAATGCCTAATGTCCCAAAACAAAACCAAAAGATGTCCAAAACCAAAACTAATTGTCTTTGTTACAAGCTCTAGACTTTAAAGTCGCTAGGCCGACTTCTTCTTTGCGCTCTCAAGGCGGCATCTGTAGAGCCCATGTAGCTTGGGCCTCAAATAATACTCCTTTCTTATCTCTCAGCTGCATTCCGCCTGGATGTATTTGATTCACCGTGAATGGTCCCATCCTTTTGTCTTTGAATCTACTAGGGAACCAATGATCTTTTGATTTGGAGACAAACACCTTATCTCCTACTTCATAATGGCTCGAATCATCATCGAATACCCTACATAAGCGCACATGCCAAGGCAAACCTCTTCCAAAAAGTGATAAATCTTTAATTGAGATGGAAAAGGAGGAGTCCGTACCTTGACTTACCTTCTCTTCTTTCTGTGGCTCAGGTTGACATCGATCATCAGTAGTCGATATCGAGCTCTGTTGTGCTCTTGTCGATTTGGAGTGGTTCTGCTTGACATGATCAGGTCGATTTCAACCTTTAGAGATCGATATCGAGGTCTTTGCTCCTTTTTTCCCAGCTTCTATGGTGGTCGATTTGGGCATATGTTTATAGTCGATATCGAACTTTATGCTCGATTTTGAGGTTTCTTCTCCTCCGTCGACCCCATACTTATAACCTGGCACAAAATCTTGAACTTTGTTAGTCGATATCGACTTACCTAGGTCGATTTCGATGTTCTTTTTGGCTCATTCGTTCAAGATTGCCACTACCTCCTCCACTTGGGCTTCTATGGCCCGCTTTTCAAGCTCTTCCAGTGTCATACTCCTTACGTTTGCTTCCCCGCATGTGATGTAGACACCATTGATGGCCTTTATCTCCATTGGCCCTTCATTGTTCCTCACCGTCTTGTTGAAGGCGTACTCTATCACTTCGTCACTGATGGTGAATGAGAGTAATCTTTTCTTCACGCTTATGTTGGCATCGACTGTTGCTAGGAATGACCTACCTAAAATAATGGGACAAGCAGGGTCCTCTGCCATATCAAAGACTAAGAAGTCAGCAGGTACAAAGAACTTACCTACTTGCACTGGCACATCATCTACCATCCCTGTTGGAATCACTACCGTATTGTTCGCCATGTATAACTTTGCATCCACGGGCTCCAGGGGACGTATCTTTACCTTGTGCCATATGGTTAGTGGCATCATGCTAAAGCTAGCGCCCAAATCAACTAAAGCATTAAAGCGATATCGACCAAATTGCCTATAGCGATAGAAAACTTACCTGGGTCCGCCCACTTCTGTGGTAGCTCCAATCTATTGCACTCCTCTGCGATCTCAGCAATTGATCGCTTCTTACCTAATATGTCCTTAAGGAACCTTACATATGATGGCATCTCATGAAGTGCTTCGGTGAATGGAATTGAGATATTAAGGTCTTGAAGCATCTTCACGAACCACTGGAACTTCTTTTCCGCCGGGTCCTTAATCACTTTCTTTGATGGGAATGGCAACACCTTCTTCTTCCCTGTGGCTGGATTTAGATCAACATCGACTGGATGGGGGTCGATATCCATTGGAGGAGTCGATTTTGATGGTGATTCAGCAGCAATGTCGACATCGAGCTCAGGAGCCTCGACATCGATATCACCTTGGTCGATATCGACAGGGGGGTCGATATCGATGTCTGTTCTGGGGCCTTCTCCTCCGCTTTTTGCTCGGGCGTTTGCAATTGACGTCCACTCCTTAAGTTCATGGCCGCTATGTGTCCAGTAGTTCTGCCCTTTTGGTTGGGCATAGTTGATCCAGGCAATGCTCCTGACGGTTTGGGTATTTGTTCAGCCAATTGACCCATTTGGGTCTCCATATTGCGCTTCCAAACGTCTATCTCCCCAAGTCTAGTTTTGATGCCCTACAGCTGAGTATGCATGGAGTTGTTGGCTTGTTTGAACTCAGCGTGGTTCCTCCACATCTCATCAAGAATGATCTGCAGGTCATCCTTCCTTGTGTCCCGCTCAGGGTGCCCTGGTGCTCTACAGGTGGGGGATCCCTTTGTTGATAGAATCGTTGATCTCCTCCATACGGTTGATTACCCCCTCTATAGGGGCTTCTCATCCATTTGGCTTCCTCATGTTGTTCCGCCATAGATACTTGCTCAAGATGTGGATAGGCACTAGTGTTATGCCTTGTTGAGCCACATTCCTGACAAGGTTGATTGTTGCTCAAGAACCTTACTTGCTTTTGAAGGCGGCGTGTTTGATCGTTGTGGAATTATTGTCGCACATCAGGATCAATCTCCTTTGGAGGCTCATAAAGTGGCATAGATGGGGCAGGCCTTGAGTCATAGGCCGCAGCAGTCCCATAGGTGTTATCAAAGTTCACGAGCCTCTCAATTGTCTCCCAGTCCTCCGTTGGTGTGAGCTCAATGTACTGATAGGAGGTGTACGAATTGATTCTCTCCTTATTCGGCGCATTGAGGGAATTGTAGAAGATCTCCTGGATGACATATGGAAGTTGCCCATGCGTCGGGCATGATCTCAGCAAGTCCTTAAAGTGCTTCCACGCTTGTGCTAGTGTTTCATCTGGCTTTTGTTTGAAAGTCGTGATCCTTTGCCGCAGCATCGCCATTTTTTATGGAGGAAAAAACTTGTTTAGGAATGCATCCTTCACCTCTGTCCATGTCCTCAGCGAGCGTGGAGCCAAACTCTCTAGCCATTGCAATGCCTTTCCTGCCAAAGACCATCGAAAGGATTTCAGTCTCACATACTCTAAATTCACACCATCAGCAATAGTTTCACATAAGTCCATGAAAGTAGAGATATGTTGCAATGGGCATTCATTAGATCTTCCTTCAAAAGTATTTCTTTTAATCTCATATAGGAAGTTTATTTTAATTTTATAATTCGAAGGAGGAATCAAAATAGCGGATTCAGGAACATATAGCGGCAGATGCATGTATTGCATCGCCGTCTGTGGATACTGATTGAGCCGCTCTTGGGCTTGTTTGCGCACATCCTCCTCTCTATCAGCACAGGCTCGCTCTGCAGCAGCGGTGGCCCTCTCAGCAGCGATTGTAGAATTATGATCCTCAATTTCTTTCCTCAACCGCTCAATGGTCTCAGCATGTGTCTCGTTATCCGCCATGATTTGAATAGCTTTGTTGCGAAGATGGAAGAAACGTTTAGGATCATCAAGACTTTCCAGGATAGGTCCGCGATCAGAGCGTCGCTTAAACCTGCAAAATAAGCACTAAGAAAAGATCGTGAGAAAACTTAGGTGGCGATTGATTGCCTCCCCGACAACGACGCCAATTTGTTTGTTTAGGGGAGGTAGATTTGCTTAAACAAAATATCAAATAAATATCACAACTAAGCCAACTCCCTGTTCAAGCAAATAAAATACAAGAATCCCTCCCAATGTAAAGGTAGGGTAATTCAGGATCGAATCCACGAGGAGGTATGTCAGCGCTTCCTTAGTTGCAATCACGATCAAGATTTTGATTCCAAGGGACACTCGATGTCAATGTGTCTGGTCAATATCGACCTCAGTTCTGGTCGATTTCCAGTGAGTTTCCTGCATAAGACAAACACAAAGCAGTCGACGTCGAGAAAGACCTTGATATCGATGTTAGTGCTCGATATCGACCTTGTCAGTCGATTTCGATGTCAGCAACAGAAACTGTATTGTAACCTATTTGTGTCGGAAAAGTAGTCCGAAGAGCTTAGAATGGTTATGGAAAGATGGACAGAACTAAAAACTCAAACCTTGTATAAGAATTCAATAAACTAAAATCTTCCAAGGTCGGGGATTCATGCCACAACGATATTCATGCAAGTATGATGCTAAAGTTATGAAATTTAATGTCTTTCCGTCAAATAACTTTCGTTACCAAAACATAGGTGATTAGAGGCTCTCGCATAATTCCTAAGAGTTACTATCCAATTCATGAGTAATCCAAGTTCACAATATGATTGGCTTTCACTTCAATAATGCAAATAATGAATCTCCTAAACATTCGTAAAGGATCATGCATAGGATGGAAGACGGAATCGCATAAAAATCATAACTTTGATGCACTTACCCTACATTGCTATCGTCGGGCTCACCCCGACCCTAGAAGTGGGTTGACTACTCGCGCTTCATCGTTGAACTCATCATCATAATGTAAAAGAAACTACTTTGTATTGGAAAAGAAAGAAAGTACAACCGAACAAAGCCAAATCTCCACTCTCCCTTCCCTCCAACCTCAATCGGCCTCTCTCTCTCTCTCTACAAATTCTCTGCGATAAAACTAAAAACTCTTGCTGTTCTTGGATGTCTGTGGATTATGTGTGATTGAGTGATTAAACTCAGCCCTAATGGCCTCTAATTATATATCTCAAATCTTGCTAGCCAAGGATCCGAAAACCTATCCTTATTCTCTAAGATAAAACTTAATAAACGTAAAAACTAAAAATTCCATGGTAAAACTCATAAAAGATGAAGTCTGGTGCTTAATGATAGAAGATCTCGACTTTAGGATTATCTTGAACGCTTTGGATAGAAATCTATCAAAAGCTGAGTCGAATAGTTCTGCAAGCAACATCGATATCGACCTTGGATCCTCGATATAGTCCTTCTCTATCTTTATCTCAAGCAGTCCTTCTCATCCTCAGATTGGCACTCGACTTCTATTAATATCATCGATTCAGGCCACTCGATATCGACCTTGGGACATCGATATCGACCCCTTCTGTGTCGACATGCTCTGTTTCCCTTCTGCTCGATTCTTGGTGCTCTGTTTCACTCAATGTCGAGGTTCATCATCGATTTCGACCTCTTCAGAAGACTTCGAGTTCTTTTTTCGCTCTTCTTCTCTTGTCCAAATCTGTCCATTTTCGTCTCGAATTCTGCAAAATCTCATAAAAACTCATCCAGACCTCTATATTTAGCAATAATGCATAAACTACACTAATCTTATGTTTTCCAACTAAATATGCATGTAAATAACGATAAAATGGACTTGAATGTGCATAGAAAATATGGCAACTTGTGCGCACATCAAAGACCTTTGAATTGGCTCAGGTGTATGGCCTCCATACCATAGTGAGAAGGAGATCACTATGGGAAGATTTGGTAACAGAAATCAGTGATAGGCCAGGTCCCTGGTTAGTACAAGGTGACTTTAATGCTATTATGAGGTCGTGTGAAAGGAAAAATGGAGCTACAGTGTCTGCCTACGAGGTTTCGAATTTATGGAATGTTTGTGCTGAATTGGACCTACATGATGCAATGAGCACAGGGCAAGAACACACGTGGTTCAAAGGGACTAAATCAACAAAAATAGACCGAGTGATGGTCAATGGCGCTTGGGATACTTCAAGTTACTACTACAAGGTCAAATTTTTATTGCCTAAGTCAGTCGGTGATCACTGCCAAGTGTTGGTGGAAGTCCTAGAACAACAACCTAGAAAAAAAAAGGGCCCTTCAAGTACTTCAATATATGGAGTCATCATGAGACATTCCAACAAATTGTATTGGACAATTGGGTGCACAATGGGTGGGGTTCACAACAATATGTGTTATGCAAGAAACTACAAAGGTTAAAACACCCTCTAAAAAATTTGAATAAAACCCAATTCTCCAACATAAATGAAAGAGCAAGAACTGCTGAAGCTGAGTATGAGACTGCATTTGCAGCTTTGAGAAATGATCCAGACTCAACAGAGATGTTACAAGAGATGGATACAACCAGGAAGAAAGCAGTCAGAATAAAGGAGGCAGAATTCAATTCACATTCTCAGCTAGCCAAAGCAAGATATATATTTTAAAGTGACAAATGCAATGCATATTTCCATGGTCTGATGAAAAAGAATATGCGAAGGAACCATGTCAGTTCACTTACAAGAGAAGATGGTCTGGAGACATCATCACTAGATGAAGTGGCCACAGAATTTGAAAATTTCTTTAAAGATATGCTTGGCACCTACAGAGACACTGAGGATGTAGAGGAGAGATTCATGAGGGATGGGGGTACAAAGATAAGTCAGGACAGACATGAAGAAATGATAAGAGAAGTGTCTTCAAAGGAGATAAAGAATGCATTATGGAGTATTGGGGATGATAAGTCACCGGGACCTGATGGATTCACTTCCAAATTTTTTAAGGGTACTTGGGAAACCACATGACAACAACTGATCTTGGCAGTGAAGGAATTCTTCAGTTCAGGTGAACTCTTAAAACAAATAAATCACACCACCATTACTTTAATTGCTAAAACTGATCAGGCTAAAAAAGTGGGTGACTTTAGACATATTTGATGTTGCAACATAACTTACAAAGTCATAAGAAAAATTCTTGCTAGTCGACTGATTCCTTTGTTGCCAAGTATTGTTTCCCCTTCTCAAATAGGCTTAAAGAAGGTACGCTTATGAGTGAAAAGATCATGCTATTACAAGAACTAATTAGAAAATATACTCGAAAAAGGATTAGTCCAAGGTGTATCCTCAAACTAGATTTAAGAAAAGCATATGACACAATTTCATGGAAATTCATTGAACACATGATGATATTTCTAAACTTTCCCCCTCTTTTTATAAGATAGACTATGCAATGTGTATGCACTCCCTCCTTTTCTATGAGTATAAATGGAAGCTTACAGGGACACTTTGAAGGTAAGAGAGGATTGAGAAAATGAGACCCCATTTCTCCATTAATATTTGTCCTTTCAGTTGATTACTTGTCAGAGTTCTAAACTGCAAAACAAGGCTCTCCAATTTCAAATTCCACCCTAAGTGTGGTGCATTACAGATATCACACCTTGCTTATGCTGATGACTTAATTTTAATGTCAAGAGGTGATAGAGAGTCCTTTTCAATTCTGTTGGATGCACTAAACCATTTCTATGCAGTCTCAGGTTTGGAGGTCAGTGCTACAAAATCTTCATACTACCTAGCTGGAGTTAAACTAGAACACAAACTGTATTTGGCAAATAGAACAGGTTTCTCACAGGGAGAATTTCCTTTTAGATATCTAGGAATTCTTATTGCATCAGGAAGGCTTACCATCTCATAGTTCTCCCCCTTTCTAGACAAAATGCTGACTAACATAAGTTATTGGAACTCCAAGACTTTGTCTTATGCAGGAAAAGTGGAACTTATACGGACTGTGCTACAAGGAATCCAAGCTTTCTGGTTTTCAATCCTTCTCTCTCCTTCTACTCTTATAAATAAAATCAGTATTCTCTGTGCAAAATTTCTTTGGAAATTGATGAAGGGTTTATTTTCAATCAAATAAATTTATAAGATCGAAACCCCGCTATAGTATAGTAGGGTCAAGTTCGTTCGCAAGGAGAAAGTCAGTGTCTCAATTCTAGTTACTAAAGAGCAAGAAATACCAAGAAGGGATGAAAAGTATAGAGTTTTGGGGGGTTTTGTATGTTGCTGAATTTTCAGAAAATATCAATAATATGAAAGATCTACAATTCAATCTTTCAATTCAATTGCGAAAAGGAATTTCCCCAACTTTCATTGAGTACTTAGCGCATAACGATAGATAAAACCATCAATTCATCAATTCATAGCAAACTCGCAAGCATAACTATCGTTGGGATCACCCCAACCCTAGAAAAGGCGACTACTCACGCATATTCATGGTGAATAACTCAAAATTCATGAAAAGAGACATAAAAAAGAAATTATAAATTGAATAAAACCTGAAATAATGTCAACAATGTGTCCCAAAAGCCTCACAAAATGTTCATCAACTTTTGCCGAAGAAATCGCTTCAAAAAGCTCTCAAATCCGCTCACAAAAGCTCTCAAAAGTGTGCTGAGAATTTCAGGAAAAACTAGGGCTGGAAAAAAAACCCCTCTACAAACCCTAAAAATCCTATTTATATTTAATTATCCATAAACTAAATTAGGAAATAAGAAATATAACACTTTTATTTAAAGTCTATCTAAGGAAAGGGGTAAAAATAATTAAATCTGGGTAAAAATCATCCGCCAGGAAGTCTGTACCGACACGTGTCACCTCAGTACTGAGCCCCCTTAGGGTCTCTATGAGTACTGTTGCTCAAATTGGCTCGTTCTGTCAGATTATGCCTCGGTACCGACCCAGGTGGGGTCGGTACAGGGTCGGTAAAGCTCAGTAAAACGCCCATATCTCCTTTGTTTGAACTCCGATTGCTTCCGTTCTTTTTCCTATGTGCTCCTTATTCTTTTCCGCATCTTTTTTATTCTTGAAAGTTTCTTCAAAAACAGCTTCAAAAATCCTGTAAATCACACAAACGCTAGTGAAGACATCTATTTCTTATGAAACATGAAAATCTACGCAAAAGACACTAAACCCAATGCATAACCAATGAAAAAGACTTATATTAACACTAAAGTATATTGAAAAATATGACTAAAAACATGCACATCAGAAATCACACAGGATCAAATGGAAAGATGTGTGCTTACCTAAGGAAGAAGGAGGCTTAGGACTGAAGGACCTCAAAACTTGGAATACAGCTTTCCTCTCAAGGCTCTTGTGGGATATCCTTATGAAGAAGAATAGCCTATGAATTAGGTGGATACACCACCAATACATTCAACAGGGCAATGTGTGGAACTAGCAAGTCCACAACAAAAATGATTCACCACTAATCAAAAAAGTTTTATCTATTATTGATGATTTGTTAATGTCTGCAGGGTCCATTGGAGAAGCAACTAGACTCTTAAATGAATGGTGTCGGGGAGGAAGTTTCAGAATTGGAGCGGCCTATGATTTCTTCAGAAGGAAGGTAGCTAAGCCACCATGGGTCTCAGTGGTGTGGGATAGGACAATCATTCCCAAGCAATCCTTCATATTGTGGCTGGCTTAAAGAAGAAGGATTGCAACAAAGGACTTGATAAAGACGAGGGAAGTAGAACCACATTGCCTTCTCTGCAATCATGCCATTGAGTCTCAAGACCACCTATTTTTTGAATGTAACTACTCGGCCTCTATATGGATACAGGTGAAGAATCGGCTTGGAATTTGGAGAGGGATGAACACATTGAGGAGTGCACTAAAATGGATGAAGAAGGAAGCTCGAGGAAAAGGGTGGCAATCTAAGGGAAAGAGGACAGCTCTGGCGGCAATAGTGTACCACATATGGAAATCAAGGAATGAAAAGGTCTTTGAAAATACAAACAAACGTCGTGAGGAGATCACATATATGATCAAGCTTCATGTCTACAAGGTTCTGAGCCATGAATTCTGAATTCATTTCACTTCATCCAGAATGCTTCAAGAGGTCTTCTTACATGGTCTTAGAGACGGAACTCCCACACAAATCCATCAGAACTCCATCGGAAGGAATAGGAGGGCATGACAGGCCTTATGTACTAGATATAGTGGATATAATTTTTGGTTTATGATCTGAGGAGTAAGTTGTATTTTTTTACAAACTTTGATCCGGATGGTCTTGTCCGACTTCTGATAGCTTTGGCTTGAAGAGATAGGAGTTGCACCAGAACCTCGAGTTCAACACACCCACATAGATTGGAATGCTACAGCATATCCATCATTTTGGTAGATGCCGAAAAGACCTACTGGTTCCAATAGGCTTGTCACGAACTTATGTAAATATTAATTTCTTTTTCAATATATTTACCCCTTAAAATTAAAAAAAAACAAGAAATCGAAAGTATGATCGATCATACACACTTTCACACACACACACAAACACCAAGAAGCGGGTCTGAGTTGCGACAGATATTTATGCCAGTTTTGACGTTGTATATATAGCGTCAAAATTAAATTTCTATTTTCGACGTTTTATGAAACATATGAGATTTCACCGTCACGAACTGTCACCAAGCGTCGACACCATTTTCAACGTTTTTCAACGTTGTGCAATTTTTGACGCTTTTTAACGCCTGGCTTTTTTTTTACACTTTTTAGCGTCAAAATTTGTTGGTGTTTATCTCCGCAAATTTTCAGGTCATGCATTTTTTTAACCAGAAATAATTTGGCAATAAGGGAACCTTATATGCCAAGAGCATCCATGAGGATGAAATCGCGAAGCACTGAGTCGTCAGGTGTCGAATTGCCGGAGAGGACAAGGTCAAGATGCGAAAGGGGGTCCGCAACTCGGTTTGCATCTCGGAAGACGTGATGAATCTCACACTTGATGAAGGCGCCAATGGAGACTACACTGTCAGAGAAAATCATTTCAGAGTCTCCGGATGGCAAACCATAGCCTTTAAGGCTATTTATAATAGTGAGGTTATCACCTTCAATTACTAGTCTAGTAATGCTTAGTTTCCGTGCCGTATTAATGCCATACCAGAGACCAATACCTTCCGACCCCAGAATAGAGTGGAAAGGTGAAGGTTCAGCACCAAAAAACATGGGCTTACCTGTATGGTCTCTGATAACAAATCCGTAGTGGGCTCTGTTGGAGGGGGAGAAGGCTCCGTGAAAGTTGATTTTATAGGTCCCCGGTTCAGGGGGACGCCATCTTGGTTTGTTCCTTCGTTTTGGAATCTTGTTTTGGATATGTTTTGAGTTTCGGTGGTGTTCGTTATCCGTCAGGGTCATATCATCAAGCTTTGCTGTTTTCCATAGGATTGATTGGTCTTTTATAAATGAAACAATACCTCTTACATCCGGGGTGTTATTCCAGAATAAAGATTTGTTGTGAAAATACCAGATGCTCCACCAAGATAGAGCTAGTTTTGAGAATCGTATAATTCCTATGGCATCCTTTATATCATGGATGGTTTCATTTATCGTTGTTCCTTTCGTGAAACAATTGTTTAGTGTAAGTAATATGGTTGGGACAATGGATGTTAATGTTGCACGAGTAATAGGACAATCCCATAAAAGGTGATGTAGATCTTCATAATTGGAGTCACAGTGTTTGCACGTGGTCGGGATACCAACACCGCGGGAGGCCAATCTGACTGAAGTTGGGACACCATTTTTTGTAATTTTCCAAAGGAAAGTTTTAACCTTTGGTGGTGCATCTAGGTTCCATATCCATCTCATTTCATTTTTTTGGTGCTGTTTGAAGTTGTTAATCATTTCTATTGCATAGCTAGTAGAGAACCAACCATTCTTACTCCATTTCCAATAAAGTTTGTCTCTATGTATGTTTTTTGGAATCGGGATGGTTGTTATTGATTGTATCACTTGCTTAGGCTGTAAATGTTGATAAGTTGTTCTTAGTTTCTGTATGTCCCAAGACTTGTCTTGTGTAATAAATTGGTGTACTGTGACTTGTGTGTCAACGTGCTGGTCCTCAGGGAGCATGGTGATCAGCGGTGCATCACCAAACCAGTGATCTTTCCAAAAGTTGATGCTAAGGCCGTTTCCAATAGACCATCGCAGTCCTTCTTTAAAAAGTGGTATTAGTTTTATTAATTGGCTCCATTGCCAAGAAGAATCTCCCTTTTTTACAGTAATGCAATATTTCCTGGTTTCTTAGGTATTTTTCTGTTATAATAGACACCCACGGATTATGAGGCTCCGTAAGTATTTTCCAGATTAGTTTGAGTTGAATTGATTTGTTCATATCTTCTGAATTTCGGAGACCAAGCCCACCATGGGATTTGGCTTTACAGACCCCAAACCAGCTAATGAGTGGCTTGTGGTTGGGGCCCTTGTTCTAAAGAAAATTTCGGTTTATCTTGTCCAGTTCTACATGTATAGCTTTAGGTAATAAGAAGCATTGCATTAGGTGTAGTGGTTTTGCCGAAAGTGTGGTTTGACGAGGGTACATCGTCCTGCTTGGGAGAGGCAGTTAGCTTTCCATCTGTGGAGTTGTGATTTAGTTGTGTTTATTAGGTCTTGAAAGGTTTCCTTGGTTGTACGACCACAAATGATTGGGCACCCTAGATAAGGTCCTAGATTGGTCGTGTAGGGAATGTCCAATTCATTACATAATGTGTTTTTCAGAATTGTTGTTACATTCTGTGTTAGTTGAAATTGAGATTTATGTCTATTTACTCGTTGCCCTGACAAGGAGGAGAATTCATGGAGAACCTTATTGATTTGGTCGCAAGCGGTTTTTGTTGCCAAAGCAAAGATAACGATATCATCAGCGAATGCCAGAAAAGGAATTCTAGTTCCGTGTCGAGTGACTGAGATTCCTAAATGGCTACGCGGTTTGGCGGACTCTTCACACAGTCCACGGGCCAGAATTTCTGATAGAATAAGGAATAGGTATGGCGAGAGGGGGTCACCCTGTCTTAGACCTTGACGGGGTGTAAAGAGGTCAGTTGGTTCATTATTAACAAGGACCGAATATGTTACTGTTGTAATGCATTCCTTTATACAGCTCGAGAATCGTTCAGAGAATCCAAATATGTCCATGATTGTTAATAAGAAATCCCAATCAACCAAGTCAAATGCCTTTTCCATGTCCAGTTTGACAGCCATCCAGCCGATTTTTCCTTTTTTCTTAGAAAATGAGTGAAATATCTCATTTGCTATTAATATATTATCTTGTATAGCTTGTCCGGAGGTGAACGCACTTTGTCGGGGATTTATTATCTTGGGTATTATTTTTTTCAGTCTAGATGACAGTACCTTTGAGATGATTTTATATGTTGTTGAGCATAGACTAATTGGTTTGTAATGTAATGTAGTTGTTGGATTATCACGTTTTGGTATGAGTGCAATGAAAGTATGGTTTATTTGTTTGAGGATCCTACCACTAAGGAAAAAACTCTTGACAGCCTTAGTAACAGAGGGTCCTACAATGTGCCAATATTTTTTGAAGAAGCCTGTCGGAAAGCCATCAGGCCCCGGCGATTTGTCATCTGCAAGGCTGAATACTACATTTTTAATTTCTGCATTAGTTACTTGTCTGGTCAACCAATCATTGTCCGTCTCCGTGATTTCCTTCCCGATATTGTTTAACAGAGTGCTTTGAATTCGTTGCCTGTAGTTATTTTGGTATCGTTTCTCGAAATCTTCTTTGATGACTTTTCTAATGTCGTTATCGCTGTTTACAATTATTCCTCTAACAGTTTGAATGGATTTAATAATGTTTTTATTCCGTCGTCCTGTTGCTATTCTGTGGAAATACCTTGTATTTGCGTCTATTGATTTGACATGGTGTCGTTTTGCCCGTTGTACCCAATATCTGTTTTGATAGTTCAATAGGATGGCATGTTTAGTTGTTAGTCTCTTGATTTTTTCTTCTAGTCGGTGGTCATACATATTGCACAACTTTATTTGCAAATCTTGCAATTCCGATTCAATTGTTGTTAGTTGACAGAAAATATTCCCAATCGAGTAGTTACACCAGATTTTGCTTTTCTTTTTGACTTCTTGTAGTTTCTTTGTTAATTTGTATGTGTTAGAGCCCTGAACATCAACCCGCCACGCATTTTTCACTACAGTTTCATAGCCTGGTCTAGTCGTCCATGCCATTTCAAACTTGAAAGGTTGTAATTTTGGTTTTCTGTTATCCATTAAGTCTAGAGTGATTTGTGCATGATCTGATTTAATAAATGCATGGTTTTTTGTGTGTAGATTGGGAAAGTGTTGTATAAGGCTATGGCTTACGATGGCCCGGTCTACCTTTTCGTAGATGTTGTCCAATGTTGTTGCAGGAGGATTGATATGTCAAGTAATTACAAATATAAAGATGTAAATAAATGTAAACCAACTCCTGGCCTAAGCAAATAATTACAAGACTTCCTCCCGTTGTAGTGGAAGGGTAGTCAGGATCGATCCACGAGGAGGCGTGTCAGCGGGATCCTAGTAGCGTTGGAAATATCTCGTCTACGTCGACCAGTAGCCTCGATTTCGACCTAGGGCCTCGATGTCGACATCGGCTGTCGATGTTCTCTGCAACAGAAGACCTGCAAAGAAAAAAACGAGTGGTCGATATCGACTAGTGGGGGTCGATATCGATGTCAGTCCACGAAATCGACTGGCTCAGAAGACTGCCAGTCGATACAGGAGGGTCGATATCGATGTCTGGTGTCGATATCGATGTCAGCAAAACTCCGCAGCGATGTTCGTCGTCGACTCAGAAAACTGTCGACGAACTCAGTGGTCGATATCGACGTCTGGGGTCGATATCGACATCTGGGGTCGATATCGATGTCTCCCTGCAGTGGGTTAGTACTTCGTCGGCAAAGAAAGGCCGAAGATTTAAGAGTGGAGAGAGAAGGAATGAACGGAAATAAAACAGTGGGTTTCTGTGGGTATAAAATATGTAAAAAGCAACTCTTAGGATTAGGGTTTACCACAATGTTAACCAATGCATGCGATGAGATAAATAAGACGGACAATTGCGCTATTTCACCCGAGGGACGAGCTTTCGCCGTACACCAACTTTTAGGATTACTCTTTCAAATAAACCTAATTGTCTCTACCAATTTTATATTTATAACTCAAGTTGTTAGCATGAATCCCTTTTCTTTCGATTAAGACTAAACATAGAATCGTAGGAGGAGAGATAGACACAACGATATCAACATCAAATACTTACCTCAAGCGCGCATGGCTAACGTCGGGCTCACCCCGACCCTAAGAGCTTTGGGAAACTACTCGCTTCTCATCATGGGATTCATTGTCAATTGAAAGGAAGAAACTTGCATTAAACTAAACTTCGAAGCTTTACAACTTAACGTCAACTTTCGCAAACGTCAAACCCTAAAACTTCTCTCTAACTCTAACTCTATTGTCTATTGTCTTTGTCTTGGGTTAATGGATTGTTCTGGGATTGGATGATCTAACAAATCAGCCCCTAAGGCTTTATTTATAGGCTACTAATCCTTGCTATCCGAGGATTGTAACTCCTATCTAAACTAATAACTCTATCCGAACAATTAGGATAGGTCTTTTATTTTGATAAAACTTAAATAATCTTAAAGGTAAAAGATAAATAAAACTTCAGCTGCCATCTATCTTGAAAGTATGAGATAATCCCGTGCCTCCTTGAAGATATAGTTCCAATCCGCATTCGAAATCGAGTCTATCTTCTGTCGAGATAAGGGGTCGATATCGACACCAGAGGTCGATATCGAGGTCTCTGTTCCTGCTCGATTTGTTCAGCTCTGGTCGATTTCTATGTTGAGGTCGATATGGGGGTCGATATCGACACCGGGGGTCGATATCTGGGTCTAAGGTCGATATCTACCTCTTCTCAGCTTCACTTGATGTCTATGTTGAGGTCGATATCTATGTTGAAGGTCGATATCTACCCCAGAGGTCGATATCTGGGTCTAGGGTCGATATCTACCTCTGCTCAGCTTCACTTGGCTTCTCCGTTTTGACTCTATTTTCGCACGAATTCCTGCATGGTTAGCTCAAAACTTGTGTAGACTCTATTTCTTGCATTTTAGCCCATTCTTACTCAAGTTTATATACTTTTGAACCTTTTCTTTGGAGATCGATCGAAATATGAAGTCAAAAGATGCAATAAACAAAGGTACAATTATGTACATCAAAACACCCCATACTTAGACTTGCTTGTCCTCAAGCAATAACTAAGCAATAACCAACACCTATAACACACCCTTCAAGTCTTCGCCTTTGTCAAAAGCAACATCATAAGCGGTAGCAAAGCAAAGCAAGTGAATTTAACGTCATAGCACATATTTTGGCGATCCATAGGCATATGCAATTTTGATCCAACCTCACAGGGATAATGTGTTTGCACTCAACTCTCATGTGTTTAGGCTATGAGGATCAACTCTCAACTCAATTCCATATACAATCTCATAAACATTGTAATTTATAAAAATCCACTTCGCAACCAATTATGAAAATGCAATAAGAATCATCAGGAGGACTTTCGCTCAATGGAAGACTTCATAGAAGACTCCATTCGGCGGGGTTGTAATGGGGCTTGGTATGAAATAAAAGGTATGGAATTATTTGGCTATGTGGTGCTTTTATAATTCGGGAATCAAGACTCCTAAATCTCAACACTTGCAATACCCAAACCATAACTCTTCAATGTAAGCTCAATCTCTATAATGCTTTTTCCCAACTCATCTTTCCATTATATGCTATCAAAAATATAACACTTGTATGAATAAAGGACTTAAGGATTTTGGCTCATGCACTATATATATATATATATATATATATATATATATATATATATATATATATATATATATATATTCAGTTTTTTTTTTGTTTTTTTTCGGAAATATTACTAAAGCTATGTGCATTTATATGGTGAGCCAAAAAAATCCTTTTACAAAATATGACAAAATGTAAATATGTACCATCCTATAATTTCCTTGCTCAAAACTAGACATTATGCTCTTTTCTTTCCACAAGGCATTAGTTCCAACCAATCTAAGTCTCAATTCCCAAATGGGGGTCAGGCTTAATTCGGCTAGGGATAATTTTGTGGAGTTTGCAATTTCAGGCTCAGGCTAATGTTCTGGCTTCAAGCAGGGATAATGCAGGGTAGGTAAAGAGAGGATAAAAATGGCTTAAAAGATGCCTCCATCATTTAATTCTCGTAAACATAATCATATATATGCATTGGTTTTGAATAACTATCACAACATTTAGAGATGCATAGGAAGAGTAAATTCACTCAAGAAAGCGGAGGGATTTTTGATGTTCTCCCTATAGGTCAAAATTCTCACAAGGACTATTTTTGTTGGATTTGCTTTTTAGCCTAGGATCATATGTGCTCAATTTCATCACAAGTTCACAATCTACATAAAAATTTTAAGACTTAGGCTAAACCATCCAAATATGCCATAGGATTTACATGATCAAGTCAGCTATTGAGTTTTCATCATAGGACATCTAAGTAGGGTAAAAAAAATAAACTCAAAAATAAACATGCATTTTTTTTTGTATTTTTGACATTTTTCTATTTTTTTGGATTTTTGACATTTTATGGAATCATTGACATTTTATAAAAGTAAAACTAAAAACAAAAATTTAAACATGAATGCAATGCGAAGAAGAAACCAAGTTATGATCATAAGACACATGTCTTTCCCCCACCCCATACTTAAAATATACAGTGTCCTCACTGTATTAAAAAAAGAACAAGGGTAGAGAGAAACTCACAGCGGATTCAGGTCGATTTCAGGTTGAGGTCGATGCCAGAAGTCGATATCTAGGTCAGTGGTCGATGTCGACTGCATCTGTCGAAGTCGAGGAAGAAGATGAAGACAAGGGCTGCCTGATTGGGGTCGATATCGAGTATTAGGGTCGATATCGACCACTCTTTTTGCTCCTGAGTCCTCGATGTCGACTCCAGGAGGTGGCTTGACCCTGGGGGGGTCGATTTCGACTGGCCTGGTCGATTTCGACTGCCTCTGCATAAGCTTCTTTTCTTCTTCGTTGTCCCTTTTGCTTGATAACCTGAAATCTTGTTAGAAATATAGATAAAGCACGAATTATATCAGTCTTAAAAGTTCAAACAGCCAAAACTTAAGTCCTAAAAACCATCTATGTGAAATTTAAAAGTTTTATATACATGCTCTAGATTTTTGAGTCGCTAGGCCGACTTCTCCGTCAATTCTTCATGACCCTTTTATGTAGGGACCCTTTGAGCGTGAGCCTTCTCCTGGATCATCTAGGTCCTTTTGGTAGTATCTAAGTTCGGCGACCAAGGCTTCTTTGATGTTAGGTTCTTCTTTGGGCGCTTTTCTTCTCTTTCTTGACCTAACTTTAGCAATATAGGCAAACCATGGAGCTTTGACCCTCTCTTTAGTAGAATTATCAATAATACGTTTAATTGATTCATCAATAATGGACGGAGGAGGGTTAGGAGTCATACCTGGGCTTACCTGTTTGGGCCCGAAACAGAAATCTTCGGGCTGAGGGGTGGTCGATTTCGACCAAGGAGGGTCGATTTTGAGTGCTGTGGTCGATATCGATATGTGAGGGTCGATATCGACCTCTGTGACCCCATACTTAAGATCCTGGCAGCGATCTGGCATACTCGATTTCGACCAAGGTGGGTCGATTTCGATGTTTTTAGTCGATATCGACTGGTTCCAGTCGATGTCGACCCTGCTTGCTGTTTCCGTCCTCGCCAACAAAAATTTTCTAAGCTTCTCCTTAGCCGGCGAGAGGACTACTTGTTCCAGGTGCTTTGTTTCGCTCATGGTTGGGTTGAAAGAGAATTCTATCACTTCGTTCCCTATAGTAAAGGTTAGTAACCCTCGACGTACATTGATATTGGCATCAGCAGTAGCTAAGAAAGGCCTACCAAGTATAATAGGCACTACAGGATCTTCAGGCATCTCTAATACAATGAAATCAGTAGGCACAAAGAACTTACCTACCTTTACCGGAACGTCATCAACTATACCTGTGGGTCTGACGAATGAGTTGTCAGCCATATAGAGCTTCATGTCCACAGGTTCAAGGGCACCAATGTTCACCTTCTGCCAAATAGAAAGAGGCATGAGACTTACACTTGCCCCTAGGTCACATAGGGCTTTATAGCGATGTTGGCCAAGTCCCACGGTGATTGCGAACTTCCCTGGATCACTCTTCTTCTCAGGGAAGTCCATCTTTGAGCACTCCTCTGCGATCTCTGCCATGGACCTCTTCTTGCTCAGGATGTCTTTGAGGAATCGTACATAGGCGGGCATCTCGCTTAGGGCTTCTGTTAGAGGGATAGTGATGTGGAGTCCTTGAAGTATCTTTATGAAGCGCCTAAACTTACCTTTGGTGGGATCCTCCAATGCTTTGGAAGGGAATGGCAACGTCTTCTTTGGTGGAGGGGCCAAAACGGTGGTCGGAGGGGCCTGCTGAACATCGATGTCGACTGGAGTTGGGTCGATATCGACTGGTAGGGTCGATTTCGACCTCTGTTGTGGCTCTGATGGCTCTGCAGTGTCATCGACGTCGACCAGGGGGTCGACATGGGGGTCGATTTCGACCTCTGGGTCGACATAGATTGGTCTGTCGACGTCGACTGGGTCTGCTGCTTTCTCCTCCGTTTCCGTCCGTGGCTTTTGTACTTTGGTGCCACTCCTTAATTGTATGGCTGCGATATGGCCTGTCCCGGATTGTCCCTTAGGATTTGTGGTGGGTTGCCCAGGGAGTGTTCCGGACGGCCTAGGGATTTGTGCCGCCAATTGACCCAGTTGGGTCTCTACGTTCTTCTTCCAAATATCCATCTCCCCAATCCTTGTGGTAAGGTGATTGAGTTGAGAGTGGATGGCATTGTTGGATTGATCATTCTTAGCTTGATTTCGCCTGATTTCATCCAGTACTAGTTGAAGATCATCCTTCTTTTGGTCTCTCTCCGGGTGCCCAGGAGCTCTATAAGGCGGAGGGTCCCTAGGGTTAACCGGGTTCCTTTGTGGTTGATGGAACCTTTGGTCTCCCCAATATTGGTTATTGGGACCCCTCATGTAGCGCGCCTCTTGGTGAGTCTCCGCTAGGTGTACTTGTTCGGCATGTGGGCACTCGATGGTGGTGTGTCGCTGCGATCCGCATTCGATGCAATCTTGGTTCGCTGAAAGGAACCTCACTTGCTTTTGGAGCTTTCTAAGTTGATCTCTGTGGAATTGCTCCTTCACATCCGGATCGATTATATTGGAGGGTTCATATAAGGGCATAGATGGGGCAGGCCTCGACGATGATGGTGCGTCGGAAGCCTCAGGAGTCCCATATGTGTTGTCGAACTCCACCAACCTCTCTATGGTCTCCCAAGCCTCTTGTGGGGCGAGTTCAAGGTAGCCATAGGCGGTGTAGGTGTTGATCCTCTCCTTTGTTGCAGCGTCAAGAGCATTGTATATGATCTCCTGAATTACATATGGTGGTTGGCCATGCGTCGGGCATGATTGTAGAAGGTCCTTGAACCTTTCCCAAACAGTCGCCAGAGCTTCACCAGGCTTTTGTCTGAAAGCCGTGATTTTCTGTCGGATCAACGCCGTCTTAGAAGGAGGGAAGAACTTGTTGAGAAACGCGTCCTTGACTTCATTCCATGTGCGGAGCGATCTTGGGGCTAAGCTTTCCAACCACTGCAATGCTTTCCCTGTAAGAGACCAGCGAAAGGCTTTTAGTTGGACATACTCAAGACTTCGTCCATCAGCAATAGTATCACAAAGGTCTAAGAAGGTAGAAATATGTGCCATAGGGCACTCATTAGGTTTTCCTTCATATTGGTGCCTTCTAATCTCAGTTAAGAAGTTAGGTTTTATTTCAAAATTAGAGGCAGGGTAAGAATTGCCGATTCAGGCACTGTGAGAGCGGGGTGCATATATTGTTTGGCATTCCTAGGGAGGGCATTGATTTGGGCTTCTATTTGCCTCCGGCCTTCCTCCTCCCTATCTGCACGCTCTTTAAGTGCCGCCTCTCTAGTCGTTAAGTCCTCAACCTGCTTCCTTAGTTGTTCAATAAGTTCTGCTTGGTTCGCGTTTTCCGCCATGATTCTTTGAGCTTGGGCCCTTAGATGGAAATAACGCTCGGGGTCGTCTACTCCTTCAAATTCAGGTGGGCGATCAGCGCGTCGCATACACCTGCAAGACCAAACTAGAAAAAGACGTGAGATAGACTACTAGGGCGCGATTGATTGCCTCCCCGGCAACGGCGCCAATTTGTTGTTGCAGGAGGATTGATATGTCAAGTAATTACAAATATAAAGATGTAAATAAATGTAAACCAACTCCTAGCCTAAGCAAATAATTACAAGACTTCCTCCCGTTGTAGTGGAAGGGTAGTCAGGATCGATCCACGAGGAGGCGTGTCAGCGGGATCCTAGTAGCGTTGGAAATCTCTCGTCTGCGTCGACCAGTAGCCTCGATTTCGACCTAGGGCCTCGATGTCGACCTCAGCGGTCGATGTTCTCTGCAACAGAAGACCTGCAAAGACAAAAACGAGTGGTCGATATCGACTAGTGGGGGTCGATATCGATGTCAGTCCACGAAATCGACTGGCTCAGAAGACTGGCAGTCGATACAGGAGGGTCGATATCGATGTCTGGTGTCGATATCGATGTCAGCAAAACTCCACAGCGATGTTCGTCGTCGACTCAGAAAACTGTCGACGAACTCAGTGGTCGATATCGACGTCTGGGGTCGATATCGATGTCTCCCTGCAGTGGGTTAGTACTTCGTCGGCAAAGAAAGGCCGAAGATTTAAGAGTGGAGAGAGAAGGAATGAACGGAAATAAAACAGTGGGTTTCTGTGGGTATAAAATATGTAAAAAGCAACTCTTAGGATTAGGGTTTACCACAACGTTAACCAATGCATGCGATGAGATAAATAAGATGGACAATTGCGCTATTTCACCCGAGGGACGAGCTTTCGCCGTACACCAACTTTTAGGATTACTCTTTCAAATAAACCTAATTGTCTCTACCAATTTTATGTTTATAACTCAAGTTGTTAGCATGAATCCCTTTTCTTTCGATTAGGACTAAACATAGAATCGTAGGAGGAGAGATAGACACAACGATATCAACATCAAATACTTACCTCACGCGCGCATGGCTAACGTCGGGCTCACCCCGACCCTAAGAGCTTTGGGAAACTACTCGCTTCTCATCATGGGATTCATTGTCAATTGAAAGGAAGAAACTTGCATTAAACTAAACTTCGAAGCTTTACAACTTAACGTCAACTTTCGCAAACGTCAAACCCTAAAACTTCTCTCTAACTCTAACTCTATTATCTATTGTCTTTGTTTTGGGTTAATGGATTGTTCTGGGATTGGATGATCTAACAAATCAGCCCCTAAGGCTTTATTTATAGGCTACTAATCCTTGCTATCCGAGGATTGTAACTCCTATCTAAACTAATAACTCTATCCGAACAATTAGGATAGGTCTTTTATTTTGATAAAACTTAAATAATCTTAAAGGTAAAAGATAAATAAAACTTCAGCTGCCATCTATCTTGAAAGTATGAGATAATCCCGTGCCTCCTTGAAGATATAGTTCCAATCCGCATTCGAAATCGAGTCTATCTTCTGTCGAGATAAGGGGTCGATATCGACACCAGAGGTCGATATCGAGGTCTCTGTTCCTGCTCGATTTGTTCAGCTCTGGTCGATTTCTATGTTGAGGTCGATATGGGGGTCGATATCGACACCGAGGGTCGATATCTGGGTCTAAGGTCGATATCTACCTCTTCTCAGCTTCACTTGATGTCTATGTTGAGGTCGATATCTATGTTGAAGGTCGATATCTACCCCAGAGGTCGATATCTGGGTCTAGGGTCGATATCTACCTCTGCTCAGCTTCACTTGGCTTCTCCGTTTTGACTTTATTTTTGCACGAATTCCTGCATGGTTAGCTCAAAACTTGTGTAGACTCTATTTCTTGCATTTTAGCCCATTCTTACTCAAGTTTATATACTTTTGAACCTTTTCTTTGGAGATCGATCGAAATATGAAGTCAAAAGATGCAATAAACAAAGGTACAATTATGTACATCATCCAATCCAAATTTTCATTTTTTCAAGTAAATTTATTGCCTATTGTGGGGGTATCAGTCAGATTGTGTGTTGTGATTATATCTATAATCCTTTGAAATCGGTTAGCACTAGGTGCAGCACCTCCGATCTTGTTAGAGGGTTCAGAGATCTCGTTGAGATCCCCTATTAAAATTATTGGTTCCTTAAGGTTATTGATTGTTTGGGATAGGTTTGACTAGTAGTTTTTCTTATCACTCTCATGAGGAGGAGCATAGGTGAATAGAATCGATATTTCTATGTCAAGGCTATTATTGGTGTACTTTGCCTGTATAGTTCTGTTGTCGGAGCTTATAATTTCAAATGACTCATTATTGAACTGGGATGCCATCCAGAGGAGGCAAAGACCTCCTTAAAGACCCTGAGATGGGCAGAAGTGCATGTTATCAAAGCTTGCGCCAACAATTGTCCGGGGGTGGTTGTTGTAATTTGGTTTCAGCTAACGCTGAGATTTTGATGTGTTCTGCCCTACAGGTCGAGTCGATATGGGTCCATATATTTTTCCTTCCTAAACCCCGAACATTCCAGAAGCTAAACTTCATAAGACACATTGAGAAAAATAGGGTAGGCTCATGTATATTTGGTCGTTTATAATGCAGATTAGTTTTTTATTGATAATTAATGTGAGTGTTATTTCGAGGTTGCATTTTAGGGTTATAATTTCATGATTATCTTCCGTTGATTGGATTTGATCTTTGGTACGTATACTTAGAGGAGCATTAGCGGGTATATTTGTTTTAGTTGCATGTTTAGTGTATTGAACCATGCCAAGAAGACCCAACACGCATAGCTCAAGCGATTTCTTGTTGAGAATAGTACAAGTGTGGGGTGAGTACCAAATCTGGACTCCAACTAGCACATTTTTTTTTAACCGAACATAATTTGGCAATAGGGCATCCCTATATGCCAAGGGCATCCAGGAGGATGAAATCACGAAGCATTGAGTCATCAGGAGTCACAGAACCAGAGAAAGCAAAGTCCAAATGCGATAGGCGGTCCGCAACACGGTTTGCCTCTCTATAGACATGACGAATCTCATAAGTTCGAAAGAATCCCAGGGAGACTAAACTGTCAGAGACAATCATTTCAGAATCTCCCGTAGGCATTCCAAGGCCTTTTAGGCTGTTGATAATGGTGAGGTTATCACCTTCTATTATTAGGTCAGTTATGTTTAGGTCTCGTGCCGCTATGACCCCTTTTGATACGGGGTAAGCCGTAGGGTGGCCCGATCTTCGACAATCAAGACTCAATATCCAAGAAACGAACAAGAACACGACAAGACTCCAAGAACTCGATCAAGAACAACAAGAAACGCAGCAAGAACTCAAGAAAAGGACTCGATTGAATTGAAAAGAAAGACTCGACAAAATCAAGAACAAGACCGATAGTGGACTGAGTCGTTCTATATAGAACGAGATGAAGACCCCAGGCCTCCTTAGAGGGTAGGAACCAATCACCAACGACTATACAACCCGCCTCTACAACCTTATACAACCAAGCGGACAACGTGGAGGCACAAGGAGGGGGCTCGTGGATACCAGGATCACCAAGCTCTCGCGAGGTTGATGAACTCAAAGCAAACCAAGCTGAGATCAATACCAATTTGCAATCGATGAGCCAAGCTTTGAATCGATTGACTTTCACTCAATTGTGTTTCACACAAAACTGAATTTTCATAAGCAAATAGACGTACTGAGTTTGACAATGGAAGATCAGTCGTTCTTATAGAACCCTAGGGCTGATTTTTAATGAAAATACTAATTAAAAGAATAATTAAAATAAATTCCTAAAATTACCTAAAATAACATAAATAAAAGAGATACTAAAAATATTAATGAAAATTAGGGTTTCAACACTTAATAATTTCGGCCCATATATGAAATTAAACTCCAGGTCTCGGCGTCGAGGGTTCTGGTGTCGGCGTCGAGGCCAACAGTAAGCAAATAACATCTTAACGTCTCGGCGTCGAGGCTCCTGGTGTCGGCGCCGAGGGCAACAGTAAGAGAAGAACATAGATAAGTCTTCAAGGGCTCCTCTTGAAGTTGAACCGCATTTGAGAATAGATGTATCCGGAGGTTCCGGAGGTATCTTTGATGGTCCCGCATCAGTCTCCCTTTCTTGAAAAGGATTCGACCTCGAATCCAAGGTCGCATAAGATTCCGCCAATGCACCCACACGAGCTCCTGGGTCGAAAACGACATGTCCATGGAAACCCCTCACATGACCGATTGTTGTAGGGGTTGGCCACTCCTGGATGGCTTTGATCTTGGCTTCATCAACTTGTAGACCATTAGAGCTCACTACAAAACCAAGAAAAGAAACTTAATATGCACTTTAGCTTGTTCATTTATCTTTAAGTTTTTATCGAAGGCTAGCAAGTTTTCTTTCTTTTTCAAGGCTGGATTTTCAATCGTTTCAAGGCTAGCAATATTAGAACAATTTTTACCATCAATGATCATATTACGAATTTCGCCTTTTTCTAAGCATTTGGTATGATACAAATCTTCTCTTTGATTATCATCACAAGGTGTAGGTTGAGCACTTAAAACTTTACTAACAATCAAAGAATCATCATGCTCATATTCAATGCAATCTGTATCAACACAGGCAAGTAAATTAACATCTTGATCATTATTAACATGCTCTTTAATTTCATCAACAAGTTGATTATCTATGCTAGGAGAAACATTAAGTTGGTTAACATTATTAGGAGGAATAGGATGAGTTTCTTCCCTTTCATTAGATGGCACTACATCTCTAGGTGGGACTCCTTGTCCGGGCACCGTGTTAGAGCCAAAATGCTTAAGCTCTATTTTCGTCAAGCTTTTATCTATCTTAGCCAAGTTCTCCATGATGGCATTGTACATGTTTAATACCTCAGGAGGTAGTGTGGTTGAGGTACTGAACATATATTTGGCACTGTTGTTACCATGGTTACCATTGTTGCCCTGGTTATTAGACATTGCAAATAAAGACAAACAAAGAACTATGTGAAGGTTAGTAAAATATAAACAAACTCACAAGTGTATCACTCACACTCCCTCTCTAATTGGTATGTCACGCTTGTTATTTCAATCCGCCTTGGGCAAATCAACACTCAAGCTAGGACTTAGCAACACAAAGTAAGATCAAGAGAATGAATGAAACAAAGACAAGGAGTACTCGACAAAGCAAAAAGAGCACTCGACACTATCAAGGAGAGTACTCGACAAAAGCTATGAGCACTCGACAATCACCAAGGAGTACTCGACACAACCAATATCAACAAGACAAAGACTGATTTTTTGTGGAAAGAAAAGAAATAAAGAAACAACTTGGAAATTTACCTCTTTTTGATTTAACCCTTAGTTAACACCAATGTAGTCCCTTGATGATTCCTTGCAAAAGATGAACAAAGAGCTCCAAAGAACACAAATCAAACAACTTTCTTTCTTTTATTTAACCCTTAGTTAAGCTTACTTTTACCCCTAGGTGAATTTTATCCTCCCTAGGTTCAAGCCCTTTGAATTTTCGTACTCTTTTTTTTTCCAGAACCTACAGCAAGAACTTACAGCAAAAATAAAGGGGAAAACGAAAATAAAAAAATAATGGTGAAAGAAATAAAATTCAGCCCTAGAATGATAGATATAGGTGAGGTTTTGGCTAATCTGAAAAGTGGTTAATCTATCTTGTATCTTATGATCTTAGGATAGATAGAATGATTTAATTCCCTTTTATCAAGCAAATTCAGCAAGAATAATATGTGTAGGGAAATTAAATAGGTTCAAGATAGATAGATCAAAGATAAAGTAGGTAAAAGATAGATAAAAGATAGAACAACTAGGGTTAGGGTTTGTTGCTTGTGCTGCCGACTTGGGTTCCTCTTCAAGGCAATGATGTCGGCCATAACAAAGGGTAATTCGGCTTCAATGGCTGCTGGTCACGGCTGGCTTAATGTGTTTAGGCTAAATCGCAACCACAACAATCACAAACAACAAGGTTAGTAATAATCAAATTCAAGAAATTGAAGTAAAAGACCAAAACAAAGAAAGACTCTATTTTTTTTGTGGATTTTTGTGTTTACATGAAGAACAAAACAAAAGACACAGCTTTTGATGTCGGAAACCAAAGCTCTGATGCCAATTTGATATGGGGTTAGCCGTAGGGTGGCCCGATCTTCGACAATCAAGACTCAATATTCAAGAAACAAACAAGAACACGACAAGACTCCAAGAACTCGATCAAGAACAACAAGAAACGCAGCAAGAACTCAAGAAAAGGACTCGATTGAATTGAAAAGAAAGACTCGACAAAATCAAGAACAAGACCGATAGTGGACTGAGTCGACCTATATAGAACAAGATGAAGACCCCAGGCCTCCTTAGAGGAACCAATCACCAACGACTATACAACCCGCCTCTACAACCTTACACAACCAAGCAGACAACTTGGAGGCACAAGGAGGGGGCTCGTGGATACCAGGATCACCAAGCTCTCGCGAGGTTGATGAACTCAAAGCAAACCAAGCTCAGATCAATACCAATTTGCAATCGATGAGCCACGCTTCGAATCGATTGACTTTCACTCAATTGTGTTTCACACAAAACTGAATTTTCATAAGCAAATAGACGTAACGAGTTTGACAATGGAAGATCAGTCGTTCTTATAGAACCCTAGGGCTGATTTTTAATGAAAATACTAATTAAAAGAATAATTAAAATAAATTCCTAAAATTACCTAAAATAACTAAGTAAAAGAGATACTAAAAATAACAATGAAAATTAGGGTTCCAACACTTAATAATTTCGGCCCATATATGAAATTAAACTCCAGGTCTCGGCGTCGAGGGTTCTGGTGTCGGCGTCGAGGCCAACATTAAGCAAATAACATCTTCAGGTCTCGACGTCGAGGCTCCTGGTGTCGGCGCCGAGGGCAACAGCAAGAGAAGAACATAGATAAGTCTTCAAGGACTCCTCTTGAAGTTGAACCGCATTTGAGAATAGATGTATCCGGATTCCGGAGGTATCTTTGATGGTCCCGCGTCATTTGAGAATAGATGTATTGGGCGGTGTTGACGATTGTGGATCTGTCGTACTGCTTTCCAGTTTCCACTCTCAAAGACTCGTATCATTGCTTCCGTTGGCCTATCAGGTTAATTAAATTCCTTTTCCTATGCCATTTGCTTTTCAATTTGATTTCCCCCAATATTTCAAACCCTAATTACCTTGATTTTTCCTTGATCGGACGCCTCCATTATCTGATTTCTTCCGGCTGCTGGTCGTTGACGCTGCTCTTCTATCACGGGCTTAGCCCCGGGTGATTGCTCTGCTCCTCCTCATTTTTCACTGGTCTGCCTCTCACTTTCAAACTAGATACCTTCCAAATCTCGGGTATAGATCTATTCTACCGATTAAGACTTGGATTTATTTGCACCTTGACCAGAGTAGTTGTAACATAAATATTAAGCATATACTGAGAATCAAAGCTTTGTATTAAGGGTTGTTGAAAAGAGTTATTGTGTAAGGTTAAGATTGATGGGTCTTGTCCATAGGGAATCTCAGGAGCTTCCAATGAAAAGAAAATTCCCTTTTTTGGTTTAGGGAAGAGTTGCATCTGATGGAGCGGATTGGTGAAAAATTGGCATAATTTTTGTCCAATCGGTTATAAAGAGGCTTTGAGGAGAGTTTGTCTTATAGCAGAGCTTATTAGCCAAGCAAATCGATCATTGCCTGGAATGTATGTGTTTTTTCCTTCTTCTTCTTGAATTCAATTGTTATTTTCATATTCGCAGGATTTGATACGGAAATACAACTAGAATTAGACAGTGTTGGACTGCCTAACTCGGTAAGTATGGCCCTTCAAAAACAAGCTAACAACCTTGAATTGAGAATCATTTTGTAAAAAAAGTATGTAAATCAAAATTTTAACAATAGCTCATTTATTTTAAAATATGGCACAAAGCATAGTCTGAATGTTTGCATTCGCCTTTGTAAGTTCAGAATCTTATTCTCAAGAAGGCTTTTTATATTTTACAATGGAAACATTATTAAAGATCTCGCTTTCAATTCATAGAGTAAATCAAACTGTCCTTGTTTCTTAAGTTTGTAATGTTGCTTTTAGATTATGTGTGAAATCAGTGATGAGTCTTTCTATGTTATGGCCACTTTGGTGGTCACTGATCGAAAGAAAACTAACCTCTTCTTTCCCTGTATTTCAGCAACCAAATGTCCAGCCGTCTTAGGCTTCTAGGCTCACTCACACATTGATAAAAGCATTTCTCATCTGTTTATATGAATCAGATTTACAAATTTGAATTTGATTTGATGTCTAAATTGTTAGGAAAGGGGTAAACAACTAAACTTTTTTGTATTTATAGGGTTTGCATCAAAGTCTTCATTTTTGGATTTCCTTAGTTTAGTAAAATAGGAAGTGCTGGTGTGTTTAAGTTTGCATTCACTATCTTATAAAAGAGCATGCTTAAATTAAAATAAGATGAAAGCCTAAGAATGAGTAAGTAATTAGTAAACATTAAAAAATAAACGAGAAAGCATTAGTTACTGAATAAACTTGAAAGAATTATTGATCATTTGGGGAAGCAAGTCCCACCATTTATTACTACATTTGCTTGCCTTTTGTTTCAATTCTCCTAAAGTTGCATATTTCCGACGAGTTTCTCTCAACATATAAAAATTGTCTAATGACTTGGTTGTACCTCATGATTCTTACTGAAATTCATGAGGAATTTGCTCATAGGGAGATACAAAGTAATGATAATATATTTCTTGTGTGTTGTAGAAACTTTAAAAACATAGAATTCTATGGTATTATATTCAATGTCACATTCACCTTCTGATTCAATTAACAAAAAAAGTGCAGTTGCTGCTCTTCATCTTAAAATACAGGCATATTCGCATGATTATTGATATGTTTATCGTCTGTATTAATGATTTTCCATATGACGATCATTCTATATCCAAGAGTGATTTATATAAGTGGCTATATAAGAATCTCTATGCCTGAACGATTTTTTTTTTGAAGACATGTATTCCACGTACTACTCTAGAAAATTTGTATAGGAACTAAATATTTTTAGTGTTTTTGCCAGACTCTGTCTTCAAAGTATCGTTGGTTCTGTGAACCCAGCAATCTACATAAAATTCAGCAACATAGAGCTTTCTGATTTATGGGTTGCTACCATTCAAAGAATGTGGGGCGGACTCCTGGATACGAGGATCCTACAGTACTTGTTGAAACCTCTTGTAAGTATGGATCATACAGTTAGATCTTTTCTCACAGTTAAGTAATAGAACCTTTTCAAAAGCAACTCATAGCTAAAGTTGTTTGGAAAGTTAACATGTTTATCTTTGAGAAATGAATTTTAGTCTTTGTGCAGTTCTGATTTCTCAACTTCTACTTATTTTATTCTTATTATGTTGATCATTTTTGGTTGTTTAGTTATAGCACAAGAGAAATGGTTGGGGCTCTGATAGCCAAAGCCATCAGATTCGACGACCTCTTTGGAAAGGTTTGCGTTTTTTTTTATATAAATTTGGTTATAGTTGAATCTCGTGCTATCAGTTGCTTCTTTAAATTAGATTTCAATCAGTCTCATGTGATTTTGATTTATTGCTACTTGTATTCCTTGCAAATTGGACCATCTTTTTGACCTTGTACATTGTCATTTTTCGGCGAGGAATTAAACTGAGCATACATACCCATTAAACCTCTTAGTCAAACCGTTTGTTTTTCGCTAAATAAGAATAATGGGTGCTATACTGGCTTCCATATCCCAAGCATTGGCATTTGCTGTCCTAAAGCCTCTCAAATTTGAAGCATACCCAGATATTGACTTTTCAAAACTTGGAAATTGTGGGTATCTTATTATTTGTCAGCCTCTCCATCCTAGCATATTCCCACAGTACAAACCCGAATTCAGCTTGCTGCTGCCCAACTATCTGATCTCGTACTCAGCAGCATCAAGCAGCCCAATCAAAACCGGTAACCAATAGGTATGTTCCCAGTGCTAAGATATGAAATTCAGACTGCATTACAATATTTGCATCATGAGAACTGATATGTGCTTGTTATTGTTGTTTATTACTCGTCAGCTTGATTTTGCCATAAATGGGCTTCTATCCCTGAACATGGTGGTGACATTCATCCTAGCTTTTGGGCTTGACATCACAATGCCAGGTAACAGGGAAGTGAGGGAACAAAGTGGTTTCTATGCATGGTTGAGCCATGAAGACTTGTCCAACAACCCAAAATTTGTTGTCTTTGTTTTCTTTTTTTGAGAGTTTAAGGCTATGTTAATATTCTATTTCTGTTGCACGAGATGATTTTAAGAGTACATAAGAGGAATGCTTTCTGAGCTTTGACATTTCAGTTTGCACTATAATTTACAAATTTGAAGTATATGTAGTATAGTGATAGTAAGAACGAGTAGACATTGTCCATGAATTCAGTGTTGGCGACAAATCACACCCCTGAATTGAAATTAAGAGTATACGCGTGCGAAACACGCGTATAACAACTAGTATAAATAAATAGCAGTAATACTTCGCCAATGCATATATGAGTACGGGTTAATTAACCATCTATATCTATATATCTATATAAACCTTAAAAATTGTGTTCATGTGTAATTTATTGCCATCATTTACACCTTTAAAATATTCACTATTATATCCTATCTATTCATTTTGTATCACAACAACATATTTAGCTTAATTGTTGTCAATGTTATTGAGAACCCAATGATCTAAAGTTTGAATCTTATTATTTACATGTTCCTTTTATTTTTCCCCTACTTTGTGGGTTATTTTTAGGGAGCACCATAATCTAGAGTTTGAACTCCATTACTTATATATATGTTCTTTTTATTATTTTTTTCCAAAAGTGGGTATTTTTTAGGAATAAAATATTCATTTGCTAAGCCTACCTACTTGGTTATTTTTGTTATATATGTTACCCATGACAAATTATTAAAAAAAACATCAATAGAGAATTTCCTTGCCATCTCTAATCAGATCAACTTTTGAATATCCAATGAATAAGGTTTAAATGTCAATAGCTTTACTTTTCATTCTTTTTTAAATATCCTTCACTATTTCGATCATTAATTTTTTCCTCCTTTTTTCATACATAAACTAAAACTATGTATATGTGTTAAAGAGATAATTATAAAAAATATATATTTAGACACATTTTTATATATAACAAAGTTTTATTTTTTTAGTCAATGACCATTTTATTATCTTAATCGAAAAATCTCTTTGGTCGAATGATATTAAACTAAAATTTTTAAAAGTCACAAACAATAATATCAATATTCAATATATAATACTAAAGTAGAGACGTGAAAATCCTATGTGGCGAACTCTGGTGCAATTCGCTTACATGTCGATCTCTGTTGTAATCTGGCCCGGATTTTTTGACACGTCAATTAATGAATGTCCAATAATTTTAAGTCATGTCATACAACTGTGTAATCTATTTATCTACGTGTAATTTCAATCAATTTTATATATGTTTTGTTAAAAAGATCTTCAATTTAAGTGATTGAGATATGGTTAGATTTAGTTATTTTTATCTTTAGTTATATTAGTTGAACATTATCTAATGATAAAATTTCAATAGATGAAATAGTGAAATACTCCGTTTTTTTAAATATTATATAAAGAAAAACTATTTTATCAATATATTTATCTTTTTTTGTACTAACAAACTCTTGTATTTTTATATCTTATGTAAGGAGGAAGTAGTTAACTTAATTTAAATAAATATAATTCATTTTCTTTTTATGCAATATAAATAAATATAATTTAACTTCTACCCTCTAACCAATCTATACCAATTTACGGTAAAGTTATTATTTTTACATAAACAAATTTATTCCACCCGTTATTTAGATTAGCCCTTTTTAATCGAAATGAATAATTTTACATAATTAAAAAATATATTTTAATCTACAAAAAAACTTTAACATATAATATCAATATCTATATAAAATACTAAAGCAGAGGCCTGAAACGGTATCTGTTGCGATTCGCCTACGTGGAATTTTTTGAATTAAAACGGGATTATTTTTGCTTACGTGTCATATTCTGGATTAAATTTGTATTATATTTTTGGGCCACATCAATTAATAAACAAATATAGTTAGATAACAAACTTATCTTTTAAAAACAATAGTGTATCCAATATAGTTTTATATTTTAATTAGATAAATATATCATTCACATACTACAGTTATTGTTAAAAACATATCCAATCTAACTAATCAAATCAAATATAATAACTAATCAAATATATATATGAAAAACAAATCTCGATTTTTTTTCCACTAGATCTAAGTTACTAAACCAACTTTTTATATCGATCGCATCTTATAGAGTATATAATTTTTTTGATTAATCATCCTAGAGTATATAAGATTTACTTATAATGGGTTCAAATCCCACCAAAATAAATAAATGCGTTTTTTGTTGTTATCAAATGTGGACAAAACACTTAATTAGGAGTTAAGCGTGTTTGAATGAAATTAATAGCACTGTAATTATTTGATATCTCTTTAATATTTATCATGTTGACATGGACGATATATATACTATATAATAATAATAATAATAATAATAATAATAATAATCTATATATCTATATCTATCTATCAATCAATCAATATATATAATACTAAAACAGAGACGTGGAAATCCTATGTGGCGGGTTCTGGTGCGATTCGCTTACGTGTCGTTCTGTGGTGCATTGTGGCCGAATTTTTTTGACACGTCAATTAATGAGTATCCAGTAAATTTAAGCCACGTCATACAACGATCCATATATTTATCCGCATGTCATCCTACGTATTTACCTTAATTGTTGATCTCTATTATTTTTAAATATAAATATTTAATTTCATATCTTAGTTAGTTATAAAATCTATTATTTTTAATATAAATATTCAACTTCATATCTTAATTATTTACAAATTCTATCATTTTAATATAAATATTTGACCTCAATATATTAATTAGTTACGTACTTGATTATTTACAAATTCTATCATTTTCTTATAAATATTTTACCTCAATATATTAATTAGTTATGTTATGTACGTACAATTTGTACCTACTACAATACTCCGTATGTATTAATTTTACGTGGTAACTATAACATCCTCCGTATTAGATATGTACGTACAATTTCTTATTTATTTATAATATACAGAGTATTAATTATTTGTTGTTGATTAATTTGTACCTATAAAAACAATTTGTACCTTAACCTTTATTATTAAAGATAAATGCAAAACTTATCATTTAATTAAGAGTATTTTACCTTGAGTTACTTTGCAAATCTTAGTAAAATAATAATAATATAATAATGTACATCAAAATGTTCATTGAATTTTATATAAAGAATATATAACAAAATTTTTATCAATATAATAAATATTTTACCCAATATCTAGGTTGATATTTTGGAATTTAATAAAAAAAATGCATTTTTCAACAAGAGATCAATTATAATATATTAAGAAAAACACTCATGTTTATATTTAAAAAATAACACAATTGAAGATATAAAAATCTATTCACCAAAGAAAACATGGGTTAAAAATTTATATTTTCCTTATTAATTTATTTAAATCAATAAAAATTATTTTATATAATAAAGTTATAAAAAAGTCGCGTACGACGCGGGTAATAAGACTAGTATCTATATAAAATACTAAAGCAGAGGCCGTGCAATTCGCCTACGTGGAATTTTCTGGATTAAAACGGGATTATTTTTGCTTACGTGTCATATTATGGATTTAATTGATATTTATTTGGGCCATATCAATTAATAAGTCAATATACTTTTTAGATCAAATAATCTATCCAATATAACCTTATATCTTAATTAGATAAATTTATGAGCGATTTGCACAAAATAACCCCCTATCCGAAACACTTTGCATAGATAACCCATTATTCGAATAATTTGCAGGGGTTAACCCTTCCTTTACAAAAAATTGAAGGTCAGCCGGTTAAAACTTAACCGGCTAACCTGTTGCTTAGGAGAGGTCGAACAGAGAGGAAAGGGAGGGGTCGGAGGGGTTGTTGTGGGAGAGGAAGAGGATCTTGAGGGAGGTGAGGTTGGAGAAGTCGGGGATGTCTCTAAACCCCATCATTCGACTCCCCATGAAATCAACTTCGAGCTTAATCGACGAAATGCAAATTCCCCAAAACCCCTTTTCAGGAAGGAGGCTTTCGACGCCTGAAATTCAGAAGAGGAGAACCCCACTCAGATTCGTGGTGGAAGAAAAGGGGAAGAAGGGGATGGTAGCTCGACAGTTCCAGAGGCCAACCCCTCCTTCTTTTCCCAAGATTGAAGACGATGGCAACCCCAAATTCGTCATTTTCATCCGCATGGCCAATGTTCGTAATCTCCCCCCCTTTCCCCCATCTTTCTCTTTTGCTTATAATGCCTTCTTGTTGTAATTTAACTTCCCCCTTAATGCCATGATGATTAGCTTCAAACTTCCTTGGCAGGAATTTTTAGCTGCTAATTTTGAGCTTAATGTAGTGAAGACAAAATCTTTTGTCAAGATGAAGATGATTGTTATTAGCTTCTTGAATTGAATGGTGCTCATTGAATTGCTCACTAGCAGCCAAGGGAAATTGAAGGATATAAAATGATCTTGAGCAGATACCTATTTGGAAATTAGCATTCCTTTCGGTGTGATGTCAAGGATGAATCTTTATACTTGTATTACAAAAGCAGTAAAGCAGTAGCTTGTTGTTTGATCATGTTGGATGCCTGTAATGGTTAATCCTCAATTCGTTGCAACACTCAACAGGTCTATCTCTGGTATCCACTTAATCTGGTAACAGGCGGAACCACATCGAAAATCATGGTCGCTGCAAAAGACAATTTTCTGGGGAAGTACATTTACAAATACACTCTCACGAGGAATCTTGCTGCAGTAATTTACAAAGTATACTTCTTTCTATATCTTCTCATGGACTGTTTTTAACTAAGATAAACTGTCATGACCTTCAATTATCTAATTTCTCGAGGTTCAGTGCGCATTTTCTTATATAGCACTTATGTTTTGGCATTGTTTTTTTGTTCTTGAAGCAGGATGAAATGGAGATTCAGAAGTTGGCAGTGAAACAGTTCCGAATATTGAGGAATTCTACTGAGTTCAGATATGGATACAAGCTCGTTGTATGCCTCTTTACTCCTATCTTATCCGCGTCAATTGATCACGAAATGCACTTTGTTTGATTACCATCTGCGAAATGTGTAGGAGAACGGGAATGTTAGAGCTGCTTTAGCACCATCAGATGTGATTGAGGTAATAATAAAGAAACCATAAGGCTTCTTTTATCGTATTCAATCTAACCTAGTCTTCAAATGCGGAGATCTGAAAGTAGCGATGAGATGGAACGTCTTGAGCTGCTGAACATGGATGGCTCACCCGAATGCAATCAAAATATCAGTTGTATCTTTAAAAAGAACGAGAACAAAGATGTTCAAACTTCTGAGATTGAAGGGAAGGTTACTGAGCTGGTAACGGAAAAGTCGAAAAGTTTGTCAAATGGGGAAGAAGTTAAAGGCTTATTGGGAGGGACTATATGGATTGATCTTCCTTGTCCTGGATCAGCTACATTTGATGATAATCACTCATCCATGTCGCATCAAAATCATAATTATCATGCTCAGCCGATCATGGATCCAGTTTGGAAGTAAGTGACTCTTCTATATGAGTTTCCATTCCGTTGCTTCCAATCATTCGTGTTGTAGTGAAATCGTAACTTACAGGCACTGCTTTACTTGCCTACTTGATAGGGGAAGCTTTAGTATTTGTTACAAAAAGTTCAGCAATATTGAGGCTGTGGCAGCACACTTATCGACATTAGCGTGCCCAAAAGCACAACAAGAAGCAAGACTACTGCCGGTGTCTCTCCAGCTGCGTATCGTTCCTAGATCAGTTGTCTGGCCGAAGAGCTTTCAGAAGGCTATATGTCAAGTAGACAATCAAATGGTGTCCAGTAGGAAACCATAAGGTGGACAGTTAATTTTTACTATTGGCATGGTCACCCTTTACAACAGCGTCATATAAATATTAACTAGTGTCATGTATAAACGCTAAGGCTGGAATAATGAAATAGATTGACCTAACATGACAGCAGTAAAAATCTCATAGTTAGATCTCTCAATCGGGTTGCACAAGTCGAGTTTATGTTAACCATGATGCTCCTCATGGATTCATCTCCAGGATCTAAAAACAGATATTGGACAGAAATGTATTAGATTCAGTGCCATAGTTTATTAACATGTCATTTAAAGACGATGTACATGACATGAACTACTATTAATATGTCATTCAAATACGATGTACATGACACGAGAAAAGCGCTTGGGAGAGGAGCGCTCGGTCTTCATTGCCACTTGTTAATGTCAGTATAAGAACTCGGAGATTTTGATCAAGTTAGAAGGGAGAAAGAAGATTTTGAGTTTTCGTAAACGAAGCGCTTTGTAGTCATTGAATTAAAAGGAGTTAGTTTTTAATTAATTATTAATAAAACATCATTCAACAAGTGTTAAGTAGTAACAAATAGAGAGAACGAGGTCACATAACAAGGGAAAAAACTGAACAACACGTAAGACAAGCATCAACCAAAATAAGTCCAGTAGACAACAATAGGGTGTCCAGTAGGGATTTGCAGGTGGGCAGTTGAGTTTTACTGCTGTCATGTTAGGTCAATCTCATACAAATCAAATTTACTCGCCACCCATCTATTTCATCATTCCAGCGTGACACCCTCAGCGTTTGTACATGACACCAGTTAATATTTACATGACGTGTCATGTAAAACAATTCACATGTCAAGTAAAACAATTCACGTGTCAAGTAAACGGATTCACGTGTTAAATAAAACAATTCACGTGTCAAGTAAAATACCTTATGTGTCATGTAAATCCGGTATTGTAACGGCCCGGGATTATAATTCCTGGGTTACGTTTCGAGGGATGAAAACCCTTGTTGGGATCGTGCGCCCCGAGTATAGGTTGAAGGTTTGAAAGCCTAATCTAATGTTTCCAAAGTGGGATTTCATACCCAAATTCGAAACGTATCGTTGAAATCTTCGGAGCTTACTCAGATTGATAGAGAGATATTCCCTGCTTTATGTGCATGATATACTAGGTGCTTGCATTCATGATCAACATGCCATGTAGTATCATGCTAGGTTGCATTGACCGTTGAGCATTCTATTTCTTTATGCGTATGTAAACAGAACGGCCGTTATCTGTGAAGTAATTAGAGTCTTTGCTAGGGTCATAGGATGGCCCAGTCCATCGGGTTCCGTCCTGAGTCGATCGAGTCATGGAACTTCCTTTACTTATATTATGAGCTGCCTGCGGACTTTATTTATTGTGGATACGGGTTGGGTCTGTGGACCGCCCGATGATAAAGGAATGCATTCATGAACTGGCCAGTCTCCGCCCTATCGGAAGGGGGTGGAGGTAGGAGAGGGACATACCATTTGGTATTCTTTGTTGGGGCCCTATCTATTATTAAGCACTTGATCTTAGGGACATGCTAGTGTGTTAATATTATGCCTTGCATCTAGAAGCATCTTTATAAGGTATAGCGTATATGTGTGCTTAGAGCCGGGATGCAGCAGGTGGGCATCATTCTGATCCCGCTCACCATTACCATTTTTAGGTATTATTTGTGTTCATCCCATTGGTGTTGTTTGCATATTGTGCGGGTCATTTTGTTCGGCGGAGAGCGAGCGCTGGAGTTATCTACTTCACCAAACTCTGACCATGGTTTTGGATTTATACTTTTAGACTCCGTTTTGACCCGGCTCTGCCGTGACACCCTATTGTATTACAATTGATTTCGCTATTTGCATGACTACTGGTTTTCCACGCATAGACTTACGATAGGTACAGGGGACTTCCCCGGGGATTTCAACGATACGTTTCGAATTTGGGTATGAAATCTCACTTTGGAAACATTAGATTAGGCTTTCAAACCTTCAACCTATACTCGGGGCACACGATCCCAACGAGGGTTTTCATCCCTCGAAACGTAACCCAGGAATTATAATCCCGGGCCGTTACAGGTATGGGTAACATGTAAATTCAGTATGGGTGACGGGTAATTATATGATGATAAGTCAGTTAAACTTGTGAATTGTTTTACTTAACACGTGAATTATATTCTTGCCAGGTAAATTGTAGTCAATTAATTATATCATTCGCGTGCATTTTCCCCTTATTTATTGTTCTAGTTCAAAAATTTATACCTTGTAATTGAAGTTCTGCTTTGAAGACAAGCAAATAAATTGCAATGAGACAAAATGCAGAAAACCCACAATGGTTTGTGACAGAAGAAGACATTAAGAGCTTACCGTGCATTAAGAGCTTACCCTAGTTCATTGTCCTGTCCCCGGAACCAGCACTTCGTTAAAAAAAGAGAGAAGAGATTGAATGCTTCTCTCTTTTTACTTGCCACCCGTCTATGTTCTAAAAAATGCTCGGCGGATGCTTGAAGCAATTGGATGAGATGGAAGTGATTGTTGGGTTTATGCAAGCTGCTGAGAGACTGAAAACGTCACAACTTTAACTGACCGATCATATATAAACCTGTCAACCATACTGAATTTACATGTCACCCATACCGGTTTTACACGACACATAATGTATTTTACTTGACACATGCATGAATTGTTTTACTTGACACGTGGATTGTTTTATTTGACACATGTCACCTATACCGGATTTACATGACACATAATGTATTTTACTAGACACATGAATTGTTTTACTTGACACGTCACATATATATAATTACCCGTCAACCATACTGAATTGTTTTACCATCAAGATGGTTGTAAGTTTCCAACAATTTTCGTCTCACCCTTCTAAATGATACCATTTTAACTGTGAAGTACATACTTTATGACAATCTATAGCGTGAAGAGATGACAATTTTATTTAAAAAATTGTCTTCACCTCTCTCTTAAACCCCCTTTCCCTCTCCATCTCTCTCCATTGAAGAGCTCCATTGAAGAGCTTCTTTCTTCTTTGATTTCTTTGTCTTCTATCTCTCTTCTTCCTTCGAATTTCTTCTGTCGAACAAAGAGTGACGCCTTTTTCCTCTCTCTTATCCTCTCAGCACACACACTCTCTCCTTCTCTCTCTCTCTTCCTTTCCCTCTCTCCTCTTATTAATTACCCCTTTTACTTTTTCACCTTTTTCCTCTCTCTTATCCTCTCAGCACACACACACACACACTCTCTCTCAAGTACTTTATCAACATTTTTTTATCTGAAGTCGATGGTGAATCTGTTTCTCTCATAATTTTTGTCCAGTCAATTCCAATAGGTGACATGTCATTTTGCTTTGGGTGTCCAGTTAAAACTAACTGCTTACATGTCAACCTGCAAATAGATCTCCGCCCACTTGCTGTTGCTTTTTCCATCCTCTCTCTCCTCTGCAACTTTACTGTTGCTTTTTCCCTCCTCTCTCTCCTCTGCAACTTTACCTCTGCAACTTTACCTCTACAACTTTACTATTGCTTTTTTCCTCTCTCTCTCTCACCTGTCCAACTGTCAATCACAGAATGTCCAGTCTCCCCCCTCATGACCTGCAACCGGTTGAAAGTGGGTTAGTTTAGCAAATGCCCCTAAATTTATCTAATATTATATATTTTAATCATATAATACATTTGTTAATAATAATATGTTTTAGTACGTATTATATAAACAATCTTATCAAACCTATACATAATAATTACATATTTCTTTGTTTATTTTAATGGGTCATAAGGATATTAACCACAAATTAAATTACCACTTATTTTAGTACGCATTATACCTTTGCTTAAGATATAACCTTCAAATTTAAAAAAAAAATAAATTAATCATCATTTGGTTTATTAAGAAACCGCACAATTGACGTATAAAGTAAAACTAGTTATTAATAAATAAGACACAATTTGTAACTGACATAATTAAACACAACTATTGAAATTCCCGCGCCATGGCGCGTTTGCGAGACAAAGATAAAATAAATATAAAATAGTTATTAAAAGGAAAAACCAAATAACAATATCAAAAATATTCAAAAATTAACCAAAATTAATAAAGAAATATAAGGCAACATTTTCTAAAATTTTATAAAGCAAGTTAAAACGATTGAATTTTGGATGTCAGATTTTAATTGACGTTGTCAGATGGAGATTGCTCACCAACTAAATTGTATCTGAAACGTGATACAATGATTCAAGATAAAAAAAATACATCCAGTTTTATTCTCTAAATCAAGATTGTTAATCAAATGATAAAAACCAAAATCCAAAGGATGAAATAAATCAACGGAAATGAGTTCCAAGAAGTAATGAAACAGTCATCTAGGCATGAGTGTGCAATTAAATATTTTGATTGGAAACCGGAAAAAAATAAGAAAAAAGGTATTTTGATTGGTTAATTGAAAAAAAATTAAAAAGGAAAAAAAGGGATTGGTAAAAAAGGAGTGAGACGTGGGGAGGATGCCACGCAAGCAAAAGGTATTATGAATTAAGTAATTATATAGATTTGTAACTGACACGATTACAGTGATTAATTAAATAAGACTAAAATATAACGCCAAAATTAAGTAAGATGGTACCAATAAATCTATATTTTTGTGATATATAAACCTAATCAAAGGTGATTAATTAAATAAGACTAAAATATAACGCCAAAATTAAGTAAGATGGTACCAATAAATCTATATTTTTGTGATATATAAACCTAATCAAAGGTGATGTATAAGTTGTACCTCTCGCTGCACTGAAGATCATGGGAGAATTAATTTACAACATCTTAAGGTAAGTCCTCCCATCCCCTCAGTTGAAAAAAATAATATTGATAATATTTGTGTGGATGCTAAATTTGTTTTATGTGTATTGACTTTTTTTACTTTATAATATTTCAATGTTAATTACCGATGTAATGAATTAGGAATGATTAACTCTGGTCTTTTCAAAATTAAATTTCATTTATACAGTATAATTTACTTAAAGTAGAATATTGATAGTATAAATATATTGCAGGAAGGAGATTGGTCGATGAAGCAGCTGATAAAATATTAGATGCGGAATGTAAAGACCAGAATTTTAATTATGATTTAATTGCTAAATTTGAAAAGTTTCGGAAAACCAGTCCTCGAGACATTTCTAAATTCGAAAAATCCTTTGAATAAATTCTAGCATGTTTTCAAATGTAAATGGTCGGGTTCTGATTCCGCTATTACATTCGGATTTTAAAAACTTGGAGTCTTGAGAGTCGTTTGAAAGGATTTGTAACTTGAGTCGGATTTCGGGATAGATTGTCGGGATTCGGGGTCGGATGAGCGAAATCTCTCTCTCTCTCTCTCACTCTCTCTCTGCCTCCCTCCCTTCCCACCATCTCTTAATTATTTTTTCCTTTTCCTCATTATAACCCTAATGTGCCATATTGTTCCCCCTATATAAGGGAAGCTCAAATCCCTAGAAACCCAAAATATCTCCCTAAAATTCTAAGCTACCAACTTCAGCGGCTCTCTCTCTCTCTCCATTTGAAATTCAAAATCAAAACCCTAAAAAAATCACCTTTACACTCTATCTCTCCTCTCCAATCCTTCAAACCCCCTCTCAAATATCATATTTTATGTTTCTCCATTCACAAAATCCTCCAAACACACCTCAATCATCACTTCTTTAAAGATCAAGCTTGTTAGGAGGGGAATTGTATATCAAAATATAATATATAAATAACCTCAAACCCTTTCCTTAGCAAATAAATTATAAGACTCCCTCCCGGTGTAGTAGTAGGGAATCAAGATCGAGGAGGCGAGTCACCGGTTGCTGAATAGTCTTGTGAAATTCCTGTGAATGTTGACCAGAAGTCTCGATATCGACTATTTTGGTCGATATTGACAGGGGCTGTCGATTTCTAGTGCTCTTCCTCGATCTGTAAGGCCTGCAAAACAATCAGAGAGGTCGATGTTGACTAGTTAGGTAGATCTTGACTAGTCAATTCTCTTCTGTCGACACAGAAAACCATCGACTTGATTTCATCAGTTGCAGGGTACTCGATCTCAAATGGTTAAGTCGATATCGAGGGCTTATGCAGATTCGTAACAGAAAAAATAATAGAGAACAGTAATAATAAAGAATAATAATAAAACCAATTTTGTTGGTTTTTGTAAAGATAAACTAAAAGCTCCTAAGGTAGGGATTTACTACGACAATAACCATGCGTGCATAAACTCTTAAATCACATAAAAGATTATGTTTTTATCATCATATGACAACTTTCGTTAATCAACAAATAGGAATATTGATGTGGGGAGAATTGAATTGAATAATATAGTAATATGTAAACAATGCAACCCTTATCCTATCCAAATAAATTCAAGACTCCCCGCTGTAGTAGTATGGAATTAGGATCGATCCACGTGTAAGCATGTCAGCGGATCCTAAGTAATTCATGCAAATGTTCTATAGAAGTTGACCAGGATCTGTCGATATCGACTAGGGGATTCGATCTCAAGTAATGCAGTCGATCTCGAGTGTTGTTGTACCTGTAAACACAAACAGAAGGCATTCGACAAAGCAAAGACGTCGACCAATATAGTCAATATAGACCTGTCAAGTCTATCTCGACCTCTCGAACAGCAGGTAACCGTCGGCAAAGAACGTCCGAAGAAAGTAGGATGGAAAGGAAGATGTGAACAGAAAAGATAGGGGTTGTTGTGTTTTTCGATGACTCAACGAACGACAAAAGCAATAACTAAAAATAAATAAAATATATAAGGAACAAAACGCCCTCCTAGGACCAGGGATCACCACAACGTTAACCACCAATGCAAAAGATAGAGCAAGACGGACATTTATGCTTTCTCACCCGAGGGACAAGCTTTCGCTGTACACCAGCCCCTAGGAATATTGGCTCATGCCGTCAAACCTAGTTGCCTCTACCTTTTAGTTGTTTCGACCAAAGGCAGGAGATGATCAAGACATAACGATATCAACATCAAGTACTTATATCCCATGCATGCATGGTTAACGCCGGGCTCACCCCGCCCCTAAGAGAAACCTGTAAATTGAAAGTAGAATTGTTTGTGTGTTCTTGAATGCCTAAAAACAGCCCCCTAGGGCTTTATTTATAGCCTACTAATCCTTGCTATCCAAGGATAGTATCTTCTATCTACTATCTAAACTCTATCAAAACAAGTAAGATAGATCTTTTATTTTGGTAAATATCTAAATAACTAAATAAACCTTTGGGGTAAAAAGGAAATATCCCCAAGGTATGATCTATCTAAATTACAAAGGATAAATCGTGGCTCCTGTTGATAGAATGGCAATCCGCGTCCTCGAAGCGTGAAATTCCAGTCGATATCGACCTGTCTGGTTGATATCTACCACTTTAGTCGATTTCCACCTTTCTGGTCGATATCGATCTCTTCTTTGCTTTCCTTGGTTTCTTCGTTTTGACTCCAATTTCGCTCCAATTCCTACATAATTAGATCAAAACTTGTGCAGACTCTATTTCTTGCACGTTAGCTCATTCTACACAAATTTACATTATTTTGAACCTTTTCTTTGGGAATCGAATGGAATATGAAGTCAAAAGATGCAATAAAAAGAGGTACAAATATGTACATCAAAACACACCATACATAGACTTACTTGTCCTCAAGCAATAACCAAGCAATAACCAACACCTACACCACACCCTTCAAGACTCCGCCCTTGTCAAAAGCAACATCATAAGCGGCAGCAAAGCAAAGGAAGTGAATTTAACGTCATAGCACATATTTAAGCGATCCATAGGCATATGCAATTTTGATCCAACCTCACAGGGATAATGTGTTTGCACTCAACTCTCATGTGTTTAGGCTATGAAGATCAACGCTCAACTCAATTCCATATAAAATCTCATAAACATTGCAATTTATAAGAATCCATTTCGCAACCAATTATGAAAGTGCAATAAGAACCATCAGGAGGACTTTCGCTCAATGGAAGACTTCAAAGAAGACTCCATTCGGCGGGGTTGTAATGGGGCTTGGTAAGAATTAAAAGGGTATGGAATTATTTGGCTATGTGGTGCTTATAAAATTCGGGAATCAAGACTCCTAAACCTTATCACTTATAATATCCAAACCATATCTCTACAATGATGCTCTTTCCAAACTCATCTTCCATAATGCTCATCAACCCTTCTTTCAAACTCTAATATGCTCTCAAAAATATTACACTTGTATGAAGTAAATAAATAACTAAGGAATTTGGCTCATGCACAACATATACATATATCTTGTTTTTTTTGCACGAAAATAAATAAATAAAATAAAGGTGCATTTATATGGTGAGCCCAAATCCTTTTACAAAATATGATAAGATGCAAATATGTACCATCCCATAATTTTCTTTGCTCAAAACTGAATAATATGTACTTTTCTTTCCACAATGCATTTATTCCAACCAATCTAAGTCTCAATTCCCAAATGGGGGTCAGGCTCAATTCGGCTAGGGATAATTTTGTGGAGTTCGCAATATAAGGCTCAGGCTAATATTCTGGCTTCAAGAAGAGATAATGCAGGGTAGGTAAAGAGAGGATAAAAATGGCTTAAAAGATGCCTCCATCATTTAATTCTCATAAACATATATATATATATATATATATATATATATATATATATATATATATATATATATATATATATATATATATATATATATATATATATATATGCATTGACTTTGAATAACTATCACAACATTTAGAGATGCATAGGAAGAGTAAATACACTCAAGAAAGCAGAGAGATTATTGATGTTCTCTCTATAGGCCAAAATTCTCACAAGGACAGTTTTTGTTGGATTTGCTTTTTAGCCTAGGATCATACGTGCTCAATTTCATCACAAGTTCACAATCTACATAAAACCATTTTAAGGACTTAGGCTAAACCATCCAAATATGCCATATGATTTACATGATCAAGTCAGCTATTGAGTTTTCATCATAGGACGTCTAAGTAGGGTTTAAAAAGTAAACATGTATTTTTTTTGTATTTTTGACATTTTTTTAATTTTTTTGGATTTTTTTGAATTTTTTTTTATGAAAGTGAAAACTAAGAACAAAAATTTAAACATGAATGCAATGCGAAGAAGAAAACCAAGTTATGACCATAAGACATGTTTTTCCCCCACCCCATACTTAAAATATACAGTGTCCTCATTGTATTAAAAGAAGAACAAGGGTAGAGTGATACTCACAGTGAAACCTGCAGATTCAGGTCGATTTCAGGTTCAGTCGATGCCAGAAGTCGATGTCGAGGTCAGTGGTCGATGTCGACTACATCTGTCGAAGTCGAGGAAGAAGGTGAAGTCGAGGGTCGCCAGATGGTGGTCGATATCGATGATTATGGTCGATATCGACCTTTGTTGTTTTCTTTTGAGTCCTCGATGTTGACTCCAAGAGATGGCTCGGCCCTAGGGTGGTCGATTTCGACTGGCCTGGTGTTAAGCAGGAGGAATGTCGAGTTCTTAAATACAAATATAAAGATATATAAATGTAAACCGACTCCTATCCTATGCAAATAATTACAAGACTTCCTCCCGTTGTAGTGGAAGGGTAGTCAGGATCGATCCACGAGGAGGCAGGTCAGTGGGATCCTAGTAGCGTCGGAACTCTCACGTCTTTCTTCGACCATAAGCCTCGATTTCGACCTTGGTGCTCGATGTCGACCTTGGCTGTCGCTCCTCTCTGTAACAGAAAACCTGCAGAGACAAAATCAAGTAGTCGTTATCGACTAGGGAAGGTCGATATCGATGTTAGCAGACAGAATCAACTGGCTCAGAAGACTACCAGTCGACACAGGTGGTCGATATCGACGTTGGGGGGTCGATATCGATGTTCAGTAACTCAGCAGGGATATTCGTCGCCGACTCAGAAAACTGTCGATGAAACTCAATGGTCGATATCGACGTTTGTTGGTCGATATCGATGTCTTCTCTTCCAAAGTTGTTAGATTTAGTCGGCAAAGAAAGGCCGAAGACTTAAGGATGAATGAGGATGCGATGAACAGAATAAAGACTATGGTTTTGATGAATTAACTTATATAAAAAGCAACCCCTAGGATTAGGGTTTACCACAACGTTAACCAATGCATGCGATAAGATAAATAAGACGGACAATTGCGCTATTTCACCCGAGGGACAAGCTTTCGCTGTACACCAACTCCTAGGATTACTCTTGGAAATAAACCTAATTGTCTCTACAAATTTTATGTTTATAACTCAAGTTGTTAGAATGAATTCCTTTTCTTTCGAGTAGGACTAAACATAGAATCGTAGGAGATGATATAGACACAACGATATCAACATCTAACACTTACCTCAAGCATGCATGGCTAACGTCGGGCTCACCCCGACCCTAAGAGCTTTGGGGGACTACTCGCACCTCATCATGGAACTCATCTTTGATTGAAAGAAATAAACTTGCATTAAACTATAAACTCCGAAGCTTTACAACTCAACGTCGGCTTTCGCAAACGCCAAACCTTAAAACTTCTTCTAACTCTATTGATATTGACTGTGTGTCTGTGTGCATGATTTGAATGCCAGCCCCCTAGGATAGGTCTTTTATTTTGATAAAATTCTAAACAACTTGATAAAACTTAAAGGTAAAAAGTAGATAAATCTCAGCTGCTATCTATCTATAGTTACGAGATGATTCGTGCTTCTTTGATGATAAAATTCATAAATCGAGTCTCGAAATCGTATCTATCTTCTGTCTAAGTGTGGTCGATATCAACCATGAAGGTCGATATCGACGTATGTGTTTCTGCTCAACTTGTCGAGCTTCTCTTGATTCCTGGGTTGAGGTCGACATCGATGATGTAAGGTTGATATCGAGTGCTTTTCTCTGCTGTGCATTGGTCTGTCTTGACCTTCAGTTCTGTGTCGATGTACTGTAGTCGATGTCGTGTTGTAAGGTCGATATCGACCTCTCTTCTACTCTCCTTGGTTTCTTCATTTTGACTCCGATTTCGCTCGAATTCCTGCATGGTTAGCTCAAAACTTGTGCAGACTCTATTTCTTGTACTTTAGCCCATTCTTACACAAGTTTATATTCTTTTGACCCTTTTCTTTGGAAATCGAATGAAATATGAAGTCAAAAGATACAATAAAAAGAGGTACAAATATGTACATCACCTGGTCGATTTCGACTGCCTCTACATAAGCTTCTCTTCTTCTTCGTCGTTCCTTTTGCTTGGAAACCTGAAATCTTTGTTAGAATTATAGATAAAACCACGAATTATCTCAGTTTTAAAAGTTTAAGAATCCAAAAACCAAAACCCTAAAAACCTTCTATGAAAAAAAATCAAAGGTCTATGTACAAGCTCTAGATTTTTGAATCGCTAGGCCTACTTCTCCGTCAATACTTCATGAGCCTTTAAGGTAGGGACCCTTCAAGCTTGAGCCTTCTCCTGGATCATCTAGGTCCTTTTGATAGTAGCTAAGTTCGGCAACCAAGGCTTCTTCTTCGTTAGGTTCTTCTTCAATGGGCGCTTTCCTTCTCTTCCTTGACCTAACTTTTGCAAGATGGGCAAACCATGGAGCTTTGACCCTCCCATTAGTTGAATTATCAATAATGGATAGAGGAGGGTTAGGAATCATACCTGGGCTTACCTGTTCGGGCCCGAAACAAAAATCTTCGGGCTGAGGGGAGGTCGATTTTAACACAGAATGGTCGATTTCGAGTACAGTAGTCGATGTCGACATATTGGGCTCGATGTCGACGTCACGGACCCCATACTTAAGCTCCTGGAAATCATCTGGCTCACTCGATATCGATGTGTTGTGGTCGATATCGAGGTCTGCAGTCGATATCGACTAGTTCTAGTCGATGTCGACCCTGCTTGCTATTTTTGTCCTCGCCAACAAAAATTTGTGAAGTTTCTCCTTAGCAGGTGAGAGGACAACTTGCTCCACCTGCTTTGTTTTGCTTATTGTAGGGTTGAAGCGAAACTCCACGACCTCGTTGCCGATTGTGAATGTAAGGGTGCCATTCCTCTCATTGATGTTGGCATCCGCTGTTGCTAAGAATGGCCTACCAAGGATGACAGGCACAATAGGATCCTCTGGCATGTCCAACACGATGAAGTCCGTGGGTATGAAGAACTTTCCCACCTTAACAGGGACATCATCCACAACCCCAGTTGGTCTCACAAAGGAGTTGTCCGCCATGTAAAGCTTCATGTCGACGAGCTCCAATGCTCCTACACCTACTTGCTGCCATATTGATAGGGGCATCAAACTAACACTAGCCCCAAGATCACATAGGGCTTTGCATTGATGCTTAACAACCTCTACCGTCACCACGAACTTGCTTGGATCGTCGTGCTTTTTAGGGAACTCAATTGAATTGAATTCGTCGGCGATCTCTAGGACGTACCTCTTTTTGGACAGGATGTCCTTCAGAAACCTCATATATCTGTGAGTGCTTCCGTGAGTGGTATGGTGAGATTTAGACCTTGTAAGATCTTCACGAAGCGTCTGAACTTGGTGTCTCCTGGGTCCCGCAACGCCTTGGAAGGAAAGGGTAGAGCTTTGGATGGCTTCGGAGGCAAAGTGGTCGATTTCTGGACAGGTCGATATCGATGTCAGGGGGGTCGATATCGACTGGTTTGGTCGACCTCGAGGGATTCTGAAGCTGTGGTCGATTTCCAAAGAGGTTGACATCGATAGGGTGATCAATATTGACCTGGTCACTCGATATCGAGTGCCTTTCTGGCTCCGTTCTGTGCTTCGCAGTGGGCTCGACATCGACTGTTGGTTCGACGTCGACAAGGCCCTCGATATCGACCTGGGGGTCGACATCGACTACGTCTCCGGCGACTTCTCCTTTGCTCCTTGGCTCGGGCAATGTGCGCCCACTCCTTAGATTGATAGTGGCAATGTGCCCGGCTTGCCCCCTTGGATTTTCTTGTGGTTGTCCAGGGAATTTGCCGGGTGGCTTTGGGATTTGGGCCGCCAGTTGACCCATTTGGGTCTTAATCGTCTTCTTCCAAGCATCCATCTCCCCCATTCGGGCGTTGAGGCCCTGAAGTTGGTTTTGGATAGCGCTGCTAGATTGTTGATTTGCAGCCTGGTTTCTCCTCATCTCATCAAGGATGAGTTGAAAATCATCCCTTCGTGGTTCTCTCTCCGGATGGCCTGGAGCTCTATAGGGCGGAGGATCTCTGGGGTTATATTAGGGTGGTTGCACTACAACAAAAATCCCTATTAGCGATGAATTATTTTTCCTTGGTAAATGTGGCCTTTGGCGACGAACATGATCACTCCTCGTACAAGGGCATGCAAACTTTAGCGAGGAACCTATATTCCTCACTAAAGGTGACATTTAGCGACAAACTTTTTTATTCATCACTAATTGTTATTATAATGTGGTCGCCTAAAACATAAGAAAATCAGTGATGAATTTGGAATGTTTATCGAGGAATATTTTCATCGCAAAAAAAAATACAAACATCGAGGAATTTCAGATTTTGTCGTTATAAGTTTGGTGTATATTATTAAAACTCAACAAATTTATTGGCGATAAATATTATAATTTCTCGCTAAAAGTATGTATTTTTCGAGGAATAAATTTCTCGTTGAACATATTAATGAACGAGAAAAATCCATTTTTGTCGCTATTGGGTTGGGTGAAAATAAATAAAAGTACTGAAATTCACTAACAAGAAAATTTAAATTCCTCGCAAAATTTATTAGTGATTGAGATTTTAATTCATCGCTAAAAATTTTTATCGAGGAAAAAGTTTGTTACTAAATATTTTAATCAATGAGGAAATATCATTTGGTCGTTGTTGGGTTCGATAAAAATAGAGAAAATGACTCAAATTCATTAACGAGAAAAGGTTCAATTCCTCGCTATATGATCATCTTTTATTAGGAATATTTTTGTCATTGAAGCAATCATCTAGTGAGGAAATATCACTTGGTTATTACTTTTACTAGAAAAATTATGGAAAATTTTTATTTTTATTTGCACCACACAGTATAATTTCTTACTAAAAGTGTGTATTTCTCGATGAATGAAATCGTCACTAAACATATCAATTATAGAGAGTAACAATCCAATTTTGATGGGGAGAAAATTTTAAATTTCTCGCATATGTTCTTAGTGAAGAAATATCAATTTTTCATTGGATTCTATTTAATTTTAAATTAAATTTCAAATATAAAAAAATCTATTAAAAATTAAATTGAATAAATGAAACTAATTATTTTATCACTAGTGTATGCCACGTCCTGTGAATGAAAATATATTTACAATATTAAATTGTATCAACTATATAAAAATATATTAAAAATACAAAAATGAACGCACAAAATTTGAATTATAATTTTGTATTAAAAAATTCAAAAAATTTAATTGTTTTTAACAAATTAAAAAGAAATTTTTTGTCTAAATTATTTTTTTTAAAAATATTATTTTCAAAATTTTGATTTTTTAAACAAATTGAATGATAAATTTTTTTAATATATTAATGAATACTCCTTGTCTTAAAAAAATATAATAATATATAAAAAAATTATTCTAATAGAGTTGTAAATTAATATCAATTACAATTTACAAAATAATTAACTCAATAGGTGGTTAGATATATTTCAATAAATATTAATGAAGATATAAAAAATTCTTTCCATTGAAATAATCTAGATATAAATGTAATAACATCAATCAAATATATATCTATTAATATTTTTAGTAAGTGTTATTATGGAATAGTTTTGATTTATATTTTTATTAATTTACTAAAGTATGTTAAGATAGATTATAGCTCGTCATGACTTTTCATAAATTATGATAAAATATTTTTTTAAATAATTTATTTTGGTGATTTTAGTATATCTATAGATATTTTATATAAATGAGTAACTACAATTTTATACTTTCGTAATTGACTTGTTGGTAAATTATGCGATCGATTATTAATTAGAAGTATATCTATTCTATCTAACTAAATAAAATATAAATCTACTTTGTATATTATCTAAAAAAATTGTATAATTTAACAAAGTGTGCCTTATGCACCGGTTATTAGAAGTGGGTAATTTGCTTTTTGACATAAATTGATATTACTTATAAATAGATATAGATAGATCTATATATATATAGGAAAAATTTGCAAAACGGGCACTTTATTTGGACAAATTGGGGAATTGTCCACCTTTTTGGACAAATTAGCAAAACGTCCACTATAAATACTTATTCTCACTTGTACGGACATATTATCGTGTATACTCTCTTCCAAACTCTCTTCTCGCGCTCGTCGGTTTTCACCGGTTTTCTTCATTCTCGTTCCTTCAATCTGTGCGTAAGTAGTGAGATTTCGGCCGATTTCTGTTCGTTGTTGTGCTATCTGGTTCAATGTCGTCATCTAGCAACTCTTCAGGTATCGATATCGCTTGTTTTTGCTAAATGTTTCGTGCTAGGGTTTGGAAGAAGTTGATTTATGTTGATTTTATTGATTTCTGCTTTCAGTTTTGATCACCTATAGGTAAATCGATGCTTGATATGCATAAATGTTTGGGATTTTGAGTGTCGTAGGTAGTTTAAGTAATTTGCGTGTGTTAAATTCGTTTATTTTAACTGTTTGTGTGCTTCAATTTTTGTGATGCGGCAATTTGTATGTGCTTTTTTAACGTTATTCGTGTATTTTTCAACAATGTGTGTACTTGATGCTTTGTATTGTTTGTGTTGTTCATAGTGTAGATATCTGTAGGTATGCTCATGTGTAAGCGCGCTGACACTGTCTGTTTTTATACATGGTTGTTTTAGTTTTGGTAGTTTCAACAATGTGTGTACTTTGATTGGGGTTTCTGTGTTGTTTTTGTGATGTTTATGTTCTTTTCTTATGTGGTGGTGTCATTTTATTGTTATTTTTTTTATGGTTATTTGGTTTATCATGGATTATGTTATTGTATTTTTATATTATTCTTTATTTTGTTTTTATTAGCGGCTCAATCTGGTGATGCATCCACATCTTATAGGGGTTCTGATGTAAGTTATTTTGTTTTTCCATTTTAAATTTTTTTGTTGATGAGCAAGTTTTGATTTTTTCCTAATCTGATGTTGTGTTTTTGGGTACTTTGTATGTGATTGATCAGGGTTTGGAATATTGCATTCCTGTTTCTGAACGATTCCATTCTAGGTCCAACATATATTCATATCCATCTGTTTGTGATTTGATTGAGAAGCATTTGTCTCATTCTGATTACAATATTCTGCGGGAAAGTTGTGTGGGATGGGTGCTGACGCAGGGCACCAAAATGGCTACCAATTTTCAGCTTATGCGTCAAATGGTGCTTCGTCAAGTCCAAACTCAGAAGGAGAATGAGTTGTGGTTTAGAGTTGGTGGATATCTTGCACGTTTTTCAATTTTTGAGTTTCATGTCATCACTGGCCTTCCTTGTGAAGAACGTGTTTGTAATATCTCAAAAAAAGTGTCAATATCTGAATTTTTTGGGCAGAAGAAGATGACTCATGATGATTTAGTTGCTCGTTTCATATCTGAGAGCAAGAAGTCTAAGAAGAAGTTGATCATGGCAAAGTTGTTGTTGATTGAGAGGTTAATTGTATATAGGAGGTCAGAGGTTGTCAGTGCACAATTCCTTTCTCTTGCATGTAATGAGAAGGAATTTGAATTATATCCTTGGGGTAGGGAGTCGTACACCCGTTTGTTGAAGTCTTTGAAGAGTTCTTCTGTTGCAGACCGTGCTGGTGTTAGGGGCTCTTATCAAATGTATGGGTATTGCCTTGTATTCTAGGTATTCTGTTTTAGTGCTTGAATCACTTTTGTCATCATTATTTGTCTGTGTCATCACAACTTTTATTGTGTATGTTAAGATTTTTGTCTAATATTGTTTTGTAATCTCTTTTTGTGTTTTATTTTGTAACAGTCTTGGATATTAGAAGCTTTCCCAGCCCTCTCTGCTAAAATTGACTGTAATTTTATGATGCCTGATAGAGATCCATACTCATTGCACTGGGTATGCGAGTTTAGCCATTCGTATGTTGAAGCTGAGCATTTGTTTCATGGTGATTTGGTAATATTTTTATGTTATTTATCTTTAAGACCATTTTTAGTTGATGCATCTTTGTTTATTTTTTTTTTAAACATATTTTTATACTTGCATTTTGGGCAGACTCCGTTGTTCCCTACTTATGGGGAGTTTGCACGCACCGCAGGGATGGGGTTTGCTGATGAAAAAGATGATCCATTCGTTGATGCATCAGTTGAAGAAGTATGTAGGGGAGCTGTTGATGATGCATTATATGACAGCCGTCGTTTTCGTCAAAGGGCATATGCAGCTAGGTTTTCAAACAGAGTTGTACAAGCTGGTGGTGAAGAAGCTAATATCTCGGAGAAAGGTGATGAAGCAGAGACCTCAAAGAGGAAGACACCTGTGAAGAGAGGCAAAGCTGCTGGAAAGAAACAAGATGGGAAGTCCTTTGAAACTGCTTTTCAAGTTTTTCCTGAGGTAGAAAACAAAGATGTTGTAGAGTCCTCAAAGAAGAGGAAATCTGAGAGTGGAGGGATGGCTGGTAAAAAGAAAAAGAAAGCTGAGGGATTGGTGTATGTGAGGAGGGGTCGTTCTGCAGCTAGGCAATGTGGTAGAGTTGTTCCTTCTGAGAATGTGAAGATAATTAATGCTGACACAGATATGCATGAGGAGGGTGATGTGGTTGCTTCACCTTCCAAGAGAGGTCGGTTGGTTACTAATTTATGTGATTTATTAGATGATGATACCCCACTGAAATTTGTCTTTCAGCGGAGGTATAAGATGAAGAAATCTGGGTTAGGTAGTGGGAGGCCATTGTATGATAGTACTGTTGACATGTCTTCTGTTCTTCCTTCAGTTTCTCTTGGTGATAATCAGATTACTCATGGAGTGGAGAATGAAGAAATTCATGCTGCAGGCTTTACATCTGGTGGTGAAGGCAGTGATGGCGATGACAAGGTTGATGATTTTACTGCTGACACCCATTCTTGTGGATCTGATGAGTTGGCTGCTCCTCCTACTGCTGGGCTTTCTGTTTTGGCGGATGTTGCAGATGTGGTTGGTTGTGCTGACAAGGTTGAAGGAGCTGAGACATCTTCTGGTGACAGGCGGGGAGAGGTTCAAACATCTAATGCTGGCACTGAAGGTGTATCTCCCCAAATGGAGGCCAAAAATGATTCAACGGGGGAGTTGCCTCCAAAAACACATGGTGATGGTTTTGCTTCTTCTACCCCTTCTTATCCTGATTGGGTGAAGGAGATTTTTAAGAGGATTGAGAAGCTTGAAGATGTACCTCAGCGTATGGATGTGTTGGGTGCGAGGGTTGATGCTATTGAATCAAAGATTGCAGAGATGGCTGGGATGCTTGGAGTTGTTGGTGAGATGGCGATGAGGTATGATGAGCTTGAGGTTAGGGTTTCTAATTTTGAAGCTATGTTTGCTAGGTCACAGGTAAATCCTGGGAATGGTGATGATAAGCATATAGGTGGTAAGCCCCAGGGCAGTCCTGTGAAGGTTGTTGATGAAGATGTCAGCGCAAAAATTGTCAATGATGTTGTAGCTGATCTTCAGAAGTGTTTCTCTGCTGATGAGGAAATGGTGAAATCATCACCCAATTCTGTCAATGTTAAGGACGTGTCCTTGCCCTCAATAAGATCAGAGGGCCCAACTTTGGATAAGGATATTCTGTATACTGAAATCCCTCCTGTGTTCCCAACTGTTGTCGCTGACACTGAGGGTGAGGATGTTGGTGCAGATGTGAAAGTTTTTAAGGATTTGAAAGGTGATATTTCATTAACTAAGAATGAAGTTGATGATGCCAAAAGGAGTGCAGATGAGTTTGGAATTCCATCATGTTCTGCTGAAGTTGCTCGATCTGCCAAGTGTGAGGTTGAAGGTGGTGATGCTGTAGTCGGTGTAGTTGGTGGGCACTCATCATTGGAAAAGTTCATATCTCTGTCTGATGATGAATATGATACGGGTGCAGGTGTTGATTGGGATTTGGTAGCCAAGGATACTGAAATTATAAATGAAGTTGAAAAATTAAAGGCTTCGAATCTTATCCCGTCAACCAGTACATTCTTGTATGGCCCAGCTGAGATTGAAAAGAAGGTGAGAATCTTAAAGCACGTCCCTAACAAGTCATTGATCAGCTTTGAAGATCATGAGTTTATGTATGGACTTGTAAAGAAGAAAAGGTATGCTTTATTTTTTTGTTCAATCTTTTTTTATGGAATGTTGTCTTTGTATTAGTACAACACCTCATTCTTTATATATTTATATTCATCTTGTGTAATTTGGTTAGGAATTTTTCTGTTGCTGGTCCAATATCAAGGTGGGACAAAAAGTTTTTCCTGCACATCATATCAAAGAATATGTGGCTTGATTGTCAGGTAATATCTGCTTGTTTTTGAAATATATATATATATATATATATATATATATATATATATATGGATTGGATTCTATTGTGTTTGTTGATTGTTGACATCTTTTTTTTTTTATTACTATGTTGTGTAGCATCTAGAAGCAGGTTTGATTCACTTTAGGAGGCGCATTTCTGAAGACCCTGGGAAATATCGAGAGGTTCTTGTTCTTGATTGGCTATTTTACTTAAAGTACCTGCCTGATTATGCTTCAAATTATGGGGAAGATTTGCCTCTTGAAGTCAACACCGAGGAGTATTTTGTTGGTATGTGCCCTGCTGAGTATGGGAAGCCATGGGACTCTGTAAAGAAAGTCTACACAATATTCAATGTTATAAACAAACATTGGGTGGCGTTGGAGATTATGCTTGAGGAGAGGGTACGTGTACGATTGCAATGTGACTGCTGTTAAGGCTGGTGTACTTGAAGAACAATTGCAACCGTTTGCTATTTGGTTCCCAATTCATTTGGCAAAGGCTGGGCTCTATCAAAACTTTGCTTCCTCTCCTTTCCAGCTAAATATGGTTGATGATTTAATGCATGATTCTACAGGGTATGTATTTTATATGTTTTATTGTTTGTCGTTTAGCCTAAGATACTTGTTATTTATGTGCTCACATGACATGGGGTCTTTTTGTGTTTGTAGGGCTTCATGCGGCGTCTTTACATTAAAAGCAATTGAAGCATCTGTCTTTGGGGGAGATGTGAAACGATTCAACAATGAGAAGCTCTTTCGATACAGAGAACTCATGTGCTCAGATCTGATCAAGGAGACCTGGAGTTTTAGGTTTTAAAACAATTGTTTAGATATGTAGTTGGTGCATACATGGGGTATTTTTTGATGTAATATGACAATCTATGTCCTCAAATTGTTAATTTGGTGGACATGTATGTATATTTGTAGGTAATGGATTTTATGGGATATTTTTTGGATGCCCTGTATTTTGGATATGACTTTGAATCTGTTATGATTGTACATTTTAACTTTTATTAATGTTTATTAAGGTATCTATTTTTGCAATGACAATGTTTTATTTGAATTTGTATTAATAATGTGGGGGGCATGGGTACATATTTACCATGCTATAACAAAAGTGGTGACACCAGTCTTGTGTTTTCTGATATTGAAGTTTATGTGGTGACACTAGGTTTTTGAGGCCCAAAGTAGTGCTGACACTGTTAGTAGTTATAAATAGTGGTGACACCAGTATGGTTTTTTTCTGATATTGAAGTTTATGTGGGGACACTAGGTCTTTGATGTCCAAAGTAGTGTTGACACTGATATTAGTTACAAGTAGTGGTGACACCAGTCTTGCATTTTTTTATTTTGAATTGTATGTGGTAACACTAGGTGGTTGAGGCCCAAAGCAAGGCTGCCAATGATATTAGTTACAAGTAGTGGTGACACTACCCTTGTTTTTTCTGATATTGAAGTGTATGGGGTTATATTTTTTGTTATTGAAGTTTATGTGGTGACAGTAGATGTGTAAGGCCCAAAGCAGTGCTGACACTAATATTAGTTACAAGTATTGGCGACAGTAGGGTTGTATTTTTTTTTTATTTTTTTTATGTGGTTGCACGAGGTGGTAAGGCCCAAAGTCTTGTGTGACACTGTTGGTTAGAGTAGTTGGAAGTATTGGTGACACTAGCTTTGTGTGTTCTTTGTTATTTAAGTTTATATGGTGACAGTAGGTGGGTAAGGCCCAAAGTAGTGCTGACACGAGGTGGTTAATGTCCAACAGTTATAACTGTAAGCCCAAAGCAGCGATGACACGAGGGGGGTTGTTGTCCAACAATTATAACTATAACTCATATAACTGTAATCCGTTTACAGTTTATATTTTTACAGTTTTTATAGTTTTTTACAGGTACTCTGAAATGGAGTGCCCCAAATAACTGTCATAAGGAAGAAAACTGTATAATTATTGGCTATATATATCCAGAAATAACTCTTTGGTGTCCATTGGTGTCTACAAACTGATTTTAACAGAAATCAGAATACCAGAACTTGTATTCTTACTGCTTAACCATCCCCCACCAAAAAGATGAATTATGGCAACACTGTTGAGTTTTGCACAAGATTCCACCAAATGATGGACGATCTGGATGGTGTTGTTTACCGTGGGTATCACATGACTCTCGTTGATGAGGCATGTGAGACTAACAAAGAGGCTCGCAGGGTAGAGTTGGTGGAAGCCGTTGTGTTTCATTATACATTATATGAGGAATTACAAAGATCAATAATAGCAAACGAACATCATATTCGCAGAGCAACCAAAGATGAAGATGCTGAAGCACTATCAAAGGTGATATATGAAGTTTTATCCTTACTTTTTTTTCCCTCTCTAGTGTTAACTCTTATATTTTATGTTTTATCTAGGGGGAACGAGAACTTGGTGAACAAAGGCAGATGTTGGAAGAGGCGAAGGACAACCTTATGCAGTGCGTTAAAGAAGTTTTAGATGCAGAAATGGAAAGGAGGAGGAAGATTGATGAATTTTTAGGCCTGTAGTTCTTGTATATTAATAAGTGATAATATTGGAACTTATTTATATATTTTAGTTTCTATGTGTGTTCATAATGAAGATATGATGTAACTTATTAATATCATATTAATTATATGGATATTTTGTAATTTCGCACCTCGTATTTGATATTATAAAGTGTTATTGAAGTTTTAAGTCTTCATTGGTTGATACTGCGGACACATAGAGTAATTTGGGAATTGTTTTGGCAAAAGTAGTGCTGACACTGTTTAACTAAGGTTTTATGTTATTGTGAATTTGCTCAACATCATCTTAGTTTTGCTCAACAATAGTTTATATTTGCACAACAAACGAGATTTGTGAAATTTTGCCCAAAATAATCCTATTTTCTTTAATATAATTTTATACTTTCTCAATAGATAATTGCACAACATGGTATTATTTTTTTATAGTATCTTCTTTTCGTAGTAGTGTTTTTTTATAGTATTGATGACAGAATTGCGCTGACATGCTTATTTTGTGTGCTTTTACCCTCTTCTTGAACTCTCCTATTGAAATCTTTCTCTTGCAAAGTATTGTCAATACTTAGGAATGGATATCATTAAATAAACTATATTTATAAAATACACTAGTTATAAACAGAAATCAAATATTTTACTACCGGTGACAGAATTGTGTTGACATAGAGAAAAGAATACAGAATTGGTCAGATGCAGTTATAGTTGTATGAAATTGACAAATACAATCCAGGTTAAAATCATAGGGAAAATAACTGTCTTAATGCTCACGAAACAACTTTTCAGAAGCAGAGTACACAACTGTCTACACCCCAATACATTTGATAGTTTGCAACAAAAACATTATATTGTGTTGTAGCTGTTCAACCAAGATTTATTTTTTGGCCTTGAATCCCCTTTGAAATCATTCTTGAATGGGATTTTGCTGCCTTCATAACTTCTTTGTTCACTTCATTCAGCTCTGAGCACACAATATCTGTTAGGTACTTCACCCGTAGTTTTGAGATATTCTTGAAATTGCCCTTTTCAAATCCACACTTGTAGCCTCGCTCTGACCCAAAGAAAGTCTCCATGTGACGCATGAGGCATACCCCAGAATGCTGAACTTTCTCTTCTCCAGCCCACGCGATGGGGACAATTGATGTTGGTGCAGTTGACACTATTTCTGCCTTTGCTTCAAGCCCCTTCTCTGTTAGAAACGCAATCAGCATATCTCCCTGCATTTACTGAATTATAAAGCATTTAATGTTAATTGGGAACTGAGGTGATATTAGATTGAAGTTAATACAACTCAAGAAGATATTATGTATCATTAATAAAACTTACCAAACATTCAAAGGGGGATGCAAAGGTGCAAGTTTCGGCAGGGCAAGTTGGGTTGATATCAATGATTTGGGTGACTTTGTTTTTCAAGTTGAAGACAACCATGATGTAGACCTCTTCTTGTTGAACTCCAAAAACAAACTAATGAACATAATATTAAACAGATAGAAATTAGGGATTGAGTTTGTTAACTTTGATCTCAAAATCAGTATTTAGAGAACATTTCATTCTTGTGGTTGTGAAGGGAGTACCATGTCTATATCTTTCAAAGAAATGTGTGGTGACAATGACAAAGCAGTATCAAGGTGGAGGTTAAACCTCTGAAACTGTTCATCACAAGCTCCTGATGACACATTGTCCACATTAAACTGGATCAAAAATAAAAATTAGTAAAAAAACAGACCCATTGTAATAATGGCAAAAGAATGGAGTGTAATTGAAAGATGAATAAGTAAAAATATTACAGATTTGTTGATATTGACAAATAGTCTTGCTGGTGACTGAGCACTTTTATATTGTTCCTTGTTGTTGAGGACTGCTGTCCATGCATCAATAATGACACTAGACAGTTGGGTTTCATCTTCAAGTGTACCCATGTCTCTTCTAACCACCTCAATAGACTTGTGTTTAAATAAGACTTCACTGCAAATGCAAGACATTATGAAGATGTATTAAATAAAAAATATCTTTTACTTGTAACTGAACATACATTAAGTAAATTAAGATTAAAATGAACTTTACGTGCTATGAGTTGTTGTCATTGCTAAATAGGCTGAAACAGTCCGCTCAATTTCAGAGATAGGATCGTTAATATCTACAACACGGGAGTAATAGGGGCTTCTCAAAGATGCAGACGGTTTATATGCTCTCTTTGCAGCTTCTTCTCTCTTTGTGTCATGAAGTTGGTGTGGTGCATTCTCAGGAGCTGCGTTGACACGTGGTGACCTCCGGGGGGGCAATGGAGCAGGGGACTTGGATTTTCTTTTATCCTCCAATGGCTTCTCTGGTGGAATATCAGTTTGGAATTGAGTGGGTAGGGGATTGGGAGGGGTGCATAATGTGTCTGCAGTTTTAGCTTGGACATCCTGTTGTATTGGAGGATGACCATGGCTGGGTCCAGGAGCTTGTTGTGCGTCATTACCATCCTTGGTTGCATCTGCAACGTTCTGTGGTATCCCCTTATCTTCCCCCAAAACAAAATCATTTACAAATATATCAAAGGAAAATTGCCCATCTGCTTTGATATTTGATTTCAATTTTTGGTTATTCTGATACGCAAGCTCAATCTGAGTAAGGCAATCTATAAAAGCAGGGTCTGACCAGAATGGGTGTTGGGAGTTGTTAAAAATTGTGTTTGGAGAGTCGTCCATATATGATCTGTCAGCAGCATCTGTAGCAGGCGCAGGGGTCACATCTCCCATCCCTAGGAGCTGGTTGGCTCCACGCAGAAGTGAATTCACCTTGTCATCATTTTGTAGTTCAGGCGGTATATTTGTAGACCACTCCACAAATTCAGAAATAGCAGATGCAAGCACAGAAGTCTTTTGAGCAAAAGTCTGTATCCAATTCTAGAAGACAAGAGCACATGAGAAAATAAGATTAAAGAAAACATCAGTAAATAAGAAAACATGATAAACTGCATAATTTTAGATTGAATTAGTTAAAAAAAATCATATAGACCTGAAGTGGAGGTGGTTGTTTTTCTGGACCAGCGGGGTGTTCAGTGCATTCTTCATTGTGTGTAGTAGATTGTGGACAAGCCGTAGGAGGTATTTCTTGAGTGGGAGGAACGATTTGGCGAGGTTGGATTGAGCCACGGCCAAAGCCTCCACTATTAATGTCATCAGTCTCTCTTTGGCGTAGAAGTTTGGAATTGATGCCAAAAAACACTGGCAAAGAACGAGGTATTCGTCTAAGTGCTGTGCTTGTGAACAGTTTCACCCTATCCATATACAGCAACTGACACATGAATGGGATAAACATATATCAGTATAATGATTCAGGACGGGAGTGCTGACATGAATAATATTGTATTTATGAAATTAAAAATTGGCACTGGTGACATGGGCACTACAGACATGGTAAAGAAATTAAGCGGGCGGAGGAGTGCTGACATGAATAATATTGTAGATACTAAATTTAAAATAGGCACTGGTGACATGGGTACTACAGACATTGTAAAGAAATTAATTTAACATCACAGGGAAGATGATGAAGTGGGGCAGTGCTGACATGAATAATATTGTAGTTAGGAAACTTAAAATAGGCACTGGTGACATGGGTAGTACAGTCATGGTAAAGAAATTAATTTAACAACAGAGGAAAGGTTTGAAAAACTACTTACAACCAAGAACAATATAGGCCCTCTGAAGTGTCCATCCTTGTTCTTTTCCCAACTTTTTTTCGCATCAACCAAACTTTCTAACACAAGACCACACCAATTTAGCTCTTTCATGTCACCCAATTCCGGAACAACTCTTACTAAACTATGGTTTGCATGTCCATTTCCTAAAGTATCAATCAAGTAAGAGTCTAATACAACAATAAAGTTCACGAGGAATTGGTCACCACAATTAGTATCAGCTATCAATTTATCCATAACCATAGCTGATGTTATATTATCCTTAACCTCAAATGTGTTTCTCCAATCTTTCACAAGGTTGAAATTTTCCTTTGCTGTTTTTCTTGCTACTAAAACCTTTCCCATAGGCAATCCCAATGTGATATGAACATCCATCTCAGTAATTTCAAGTTCTCCTCCATTAGCCATAACCAAACAACACTTGTTAGGGTCAAACTGATCCACTAACCAATATGAAAGATATTGTGGAAGGGAAACAATGTTCAAGTCGAACAAACATCCAAACCCAATATCTTTAATGAATTTCTTTTGCTTGTCATTCATTTTCTACAATGATGACACAAGTAGGCGGGGGCTTGAACGTGTTTTCAAAGAGTTGAATTGTTTCTGTCTGCTGTCCCTCTCGGTCTTTGCAATCATTTGTCTGTTTTCTGAGATAGGTTGGATTTCAGTGCCTTCTGTTTGCTCATCAGATGTGATGTTATTCACAGTTGCGTTTGCTGGTTGACCAAGCGTTACATTAGGTGAATTGTCTTGCAAAACTGTAATTTCAAGGGCTTCTAAACCAACAGTGCTAGTAGGAACAGTAGTCTCATGGGGGACCTCTTTCTTACTGTTTTTCCGAACAAGCGGTTGTGAATCTTTAGATTCAAGTGACAGGGAACCGACCCCTGTTTCACATGCTCTATCAGGCTGAGTATCTTGAAACAGTTCATCAATGAAAGCTGGTGAATCCCTAGATAAATCAATTACTGGAGGTTTAACGCCAGATCTTTTTGATCTCTTCGAAATTCGGTTTTGACTGTCTATAGTAGGTGAGTCACTCAATCTCTGCGGGCGTTTACCTATGTAATGAACACTGAAAATCAAATTCCACAAATAATGCATGCAATGGCATTGTAAAAGAAGGGAGTTTATTCCATATAAATTTGAAAATTGAACGATAAGTCCATCACATTAACTACACATTATAATGCCGAAGTCCTTAAATTAGCAAAGGCAGCTTGTGGAAGGTCGAATAACTTGAATAACTCCCATTTCCTGCTTTTCGTTGGAGCTAAACCCTAAACCGTAATCATTCTTATTTAAACTGTAATAAACGGAGAATAGGAAATCAAACCTTTCCGGTCTGGAGACATGGTGATGTATATGGTAGAGCAATAGAGAGGGGGATTTTCGATCTGGTCTCAGTGAGCGTATAATCAAACGTGAAGCAAACTTTGTAGAGCAAGAGAGATGAGATTTCGGGGGGTTGATGAAAGAAATGACGACGACCGACTGTGTAAATATAAACTATTGATGTGCAAAAATAACAGCAAGTTGAGCAAATACCTTATTTATTGCTTTTTCTAATTTTTGTTTTTTTTTTCTTTTCTTGTTTTTTTTAAAAATTACGGCAAGTGGTTAATACTTTATTTATTCCTCATTTTTGCTCAACATGCTCTTATTTTTGCTCAACACTAGTTTATTTTCGCACAACTATCAAGAGTTTTGTGAAATTGTGATTCATATGATCTTATTTTTCTCAATAAGTTCTCTTAGTTTCTCTATAGATAATTGCACAACACGGTCTTATTTTTGCTCAAAAATAGACTATAATTGCACAACATGAGCGTTTGTTGGAATTTTGCTCAACAGGCTCTTATTTTTGCTCAAGATGGTCATATTTTTGCTCATCAATAGCCTATAATTGGACAACAGGGGCATTTGGTGGATTTTTGCTCAACTTGCTGTTATTTTTGCTCAACAATAGTTTATATTTACACAACTATATAAGACTTTGTGAAATAGTGCTCAACATGATCTTATTTTTTCTCAATATGTTTTCATAGTTTCTCTATAAATAATTTCACAACACGGTCTTATTTTTGCTCAACAATATACTATAATTGCACAACATGGGCGTTTGTTGGAAATTTGCTCAACATGCTCTTATTTTTGCTCAACAATAGTTTATATTTACACAACTATATAAGACTTTGTGAAATAGTGCTCAACATGCTCTTATTTTTTATTAATATGTTTTTATAGTTTCTCTATTATTAATTTCACAACACGATCTTATTTTTGCTCAACAATAGATTATAATTGCACAACATGGGTGTTTGTTGGAAATTTGCTCAACATGCTCTTATTTTTGCTCAACACAGTCTTATTTTTGCTCATCAATACTCTATTATTGCACAACATGGGCGTTTGTTCGAAATTTGGTCAACATGCTCTTATTTTTGCTCAACACAGTCTTATTTGTGCTCATCAATACCCTATAATTGCACAACATGGGGCACTTTGTGAAATTGTTGAGCAAAAATAAGAGCACAAATAAGAGAAGATGTTAATGGGCTTATATTTAAAATTGATGAATGGAAGGGTTTGGCCCAATGTTATGTCTTCTTAAGCACGATTTCAACCCAAAAGCAGTCCGTAGTTGTGCAATCCCCGGTGTCCTTTCAGCTCACTCCAACATCTTCTCCGTTTCCCCCATTTTGTGTTTACAGTCGACGATCACTTCAATCGCCGAGTACCCTTCAATCGCCGGTGTCCTTTCAGTTCGTCTCTTCTTCAATGGCTTTTCAACCGATTATTCAACAAGGGTATCATCACACAGTTGGTGAGTTTCTTGTTGAACTTTTAGCAAGCGAGTCCTCTGTATATGGTTCGAGTGAAATGTTAGTCTCAATCCACTCCGTGGATGTTCCTGTAATACTTCATCATTTATACGTTTGGAATGGGTTGCCAATGAGCTTATGGCGCAGCAATGGAATATTACGGGACGCGGGAATCCCAGCTGTTGTTCGACATCAAGTAGCAAATCATATCTTAAGAGATTTTACAAGTACTTGGTTTGCTCAAGATGATGACTTTATTGAATATGGTCTATGCCCTAACATCACCATCAATTTGTACTACATTTCCAACCCTTCTTCTGATTCAAGCTCTGACTCTTCTGACTCGGACATGGAGGTGGACATGGAGGTGGACTACCCACATCATCCAGCCACTGAAGCAGCTATTGATGGTCTACAAGAGGTATATCATCTTGAGCTTGATGGGCAGGCATGTTCAATATGTCTTGACCCGATGTTGGATTCAATGCCTGTCCTTGGCATGCCATGCTCACATTTCTTCCATCCAAATTTTATCCGAGAATGGCTTAGGGTTGAAGGGTCTTGTCCACTTTGTAGGTTTGCATTGTAAAGTTAGTAACTTTTGTAGGTTTGTATTGTGATGTTAGTAAAAGAAAATGTAGTTTAACTTTTTAAGGGGCTTGGATGTAAGCAAACTTATATTACCTGTTCTGTGAACTTGGGTGAAGCAAATGTATAATATGAATATAATTTTGTTTTGATTGTATTTGTTTACAAACTATCAGCTGGGAATGTCTGTTGATCTTCTTTGTCATTATCTGTTTTAATGCTGACACACAACTCAACAACAAATTTAACATCATCTAGTTTGGACAAATCTAAAAACTCTTTCAAATCAGCATCACATTGAATGGTAAGAGGACCTCCCAAGACTTTGAAAGGGTGCAAATAGATTGCAGTAGTAAGAAACATAATTTGATTGAAGTGTTGACACAAGGAACCAAAATTTTATATGATTCAAATACAGTGCTGACATGGAGCAATCAAAGTGTAATAATGAATGTGGAGTTCATTATATTGTCAAATGCAATATTGGATGCAGCAGTGTGGAATGGATATCATTAAATCAACTATATGAATAAGATATACCAGTTATGAACACAATCCTACAAAATTTGCACCGGAGGTGCAAATTTTCTATGATTTAAGTGCAGTGCTGACATGGAGCAATCAAAGTGTAATAATGAATGTAGAGTTCATTATATTGTGAAATGCAATATTGGATGCAACAGTGAAGAATGGATCTCATTAAATTAACTATATGAATAGAATACACCAGTTATGAACAGAATCCTACAAAATGGAGGTGCAAATTTTCTAAGATTTTAAGTGCAGTGATGACAAGAGGTGAATCAAAGTATAAGCACATTTTAACTAGATATAGCAATGCTACATTTTAAAGTGCAAGCACATAATTCAAATGAGCATAAAGAAGCATGTATTTAAAAGGAGACTTCAAAATCTCATCCAATACATCAAAAATGAAATTTTCTGTAATTTTATTGGAGCAATCACTGAAGTAGTGCTGACACTGAAGTTTATGTGGTGACACTAGGTGTTTGAGGTCTGAAGTAGTGCTGACACTGATATTATTTTCAAGTAGTGGTGACACCAGTCCAAAGTAGTGCTGACAGAGATTTTTTTTTGGAAGAATGCATATTTTTTAAATCAAAGTGGCAAAATTGCACAACATGGGCGTTTGTTGGAAATTTGGTCAACATGCTCTTATTTTTGCTCAACACAGTCTTATTTTTGCTCATTAATAGCCTATAATTGCACAACACGGGGCATTTTGTGGAAAATTTCTCAACATGCTCTTATTTTTGCTCTAAATGCTGTTATTTTTGCTCGACAATAGTTTATATTTGCACAATTATCAAGACTTTGTGAAATTGTGATCAATTTGATCTTATATATTTTCTCAATGTGTTCTCATAGTTTGTCTATAGATAATTGCACAACATGGTCTTATTTTTGCTCAACAATAGAGTATAATTGCACTGCACAACGTCGGCGTTCGTTTAAAATTTGCTCAACATGCTATTATTTTTGCTCAACACAGTCTTAATTTTGCTCACCAATAGCCTATAATTGCACAACATGCTCTTATTTTTGCTCAACAATAGATATTGTGGGGACACCACCGTGGTGTTCTTTGTTATTGAAGCTATTGTGGTGGGGTGGTGGAACGAGGTTGTTAATCTAAAATATTATAGAATAATATTTTAGATTATTTCTCAACATTGTATTGTTTTTTAAGTAAACAACAATGATATAAATCTGAAATTTGATGAGTACCGATGACAAAATTGCGCTGACATAGAGAAAAGAATGTACAAACTTGTATTATTACATGATAAAATCTACAATTTTATTCTATAATGTTGAATGAATGTTTATTTTGGAACATACATGTCATTCATAATGTCTAAGCTGTATTCTTTCCTAGTAGTAATTTTACATAATACCAATGACAGAAATTGTGCTGACAGCCTTATTTTGAATGCTTTATCCTCCTCTTGAACTCTCCCACTGATAGCTTTCTATTTGAAGGAGGTCTTCCTGCTCTCTTTCTTACTACAGGGGGGTAACATTTGATAGATTTTATCGCATCAGGGACGTTTCCTTCATCTTCTTCCAACACTGGATATATTGTTTCTGCATATGCCATACGCCAAGCATCATTGCTGTAAAAATTTGCAACAAAATCAGATATATTTGCCTTTACGTGTGTAATGGCTGATAGAGCATGTACACAAGGTATTTTCTCGACATCAAATACCCTGCACGTACATGTCTTCGCTGATAGATCAACTATAGCTACAGCTCCTTCGCCTTTGATCTCAAATTGTGATGCATTCATCCTTTCTACTCTGTATAATCCAATTTGCTCTTGTGATTTCCTTATCACCTTAAGGATTTCAGGAGTTATTCTGTCTTGGTTTTCTAGTGCTTTCTCTCTTCTCTCCTGGAACCATGATGTGAGCTTTTCCCTAGCAAACTCTATAAGTGCCACAATAGGATAATCCTTTTTCCCTTTGAAAATGGAGTTCAAGCTCTCTGCATTGTTGGATGTCATCATATTGTATCTATTGCACTTTGCATGTGCTCTGGCCCATTTTTCAAAACGTGCTGACACCAAATATTCTGACAGTTTTGGACAGGTTGCTTCTATTTGTGCAAGCCAGCTGTTGAACTCTTGGATAGTGTAACTCTCTGCTGCTTTCTTGAACATTTTTCCCAGGTGCTTTTTCTTGAATGTCGCTTTGATGTTTTGTTTCAAGTGCCACATACATATGCAGTGTGTAGCTGTTGGGTAAACTAAAGATATAGCCCTTGCAATGCTAGCATGTCTATCAGAGACAAACACTAAGTCATTTGAGAGAGGCACAACCTTCAGCAGCCGGTACAAAAACCATTCCCAAGAGCTGTTGTTTTCAGAGTCAACAATTCCAAAAGCAAGGGGATAAATTTGTCTGTTTGCATCTTGAGCAACTGCTCCAAGCAATGTGCCTCTATATTGTCCAGTTAAGAATGTCCCATCAATAACAACAACCTGGTAGATAAATAAATGAAATTACTAGTTATATTGAATTTATGAAATTCAATGAGAACAGAATTTATGCTGACACTGAGTAAGACATACCTTCTTTAAGAAGGGGAATGCTCTGATGCATTGGCCAAAGGATAGGAACAAGTACTTAAACCTGTCTTCTTTGTCTGTTGAAATCAATGCTATAGTCCCATTGTTTTTCTCCATAAGCATGTGGCAAAATGATGGCAAATCTGCATAATTGGATTCTGGTGTCCCCTTGACAATTTCTTTTGCAATTTTTGATGATTTCCATGCTATCCAGTAGGTAATTGTCATCTTTTGTTCTGTTCTCAGCTTATCCATTATCTGTGCTGGTTTGTATCCAGTGTCAACGCTGTTGAATTATATTAAAATTAGAATAAATAATATATTAAAAAGCAATATTAAATCTAAATACTATTTCTTACAAAATTTACTCACCTTGATTTGATGATGCTTGCAACCACTGATGATGAAGGTTTTTTGCAGTGTTTTGATATGATATCCCACGTGCATGTGTGCATGTCATCGTACACTGTAACCTCATGCCAAGTTTGACCAAAAGTTTTGACATGCACTTTCCATTTGCAGTTAGGATCTACACAATGCACCCTATAATACCTGGGTTCTGATTTTGCCACACGAAAACCAAATATCTCTGTTATTGACAATATTCTCAAAGCATTCTTAACTGCATTCCTGGATTCAAAGGTTTTGCCTATGTATATCAATTTTTCTGAATTCTGATTCATAATAGGCATGGTAGGGCTGTCAGCATCCCAATCTTCTAGTGTAGTCTCTCTTCTGTGTGCTGAAGAATATAGGGTGCTCCATATTTCAGCTGCAGAATCTTCATCACTGGGAGTATCACTGTTTCCAGAGTACATGTCGTCTCCAATATCCTCTAACAACACACCCTTCATCCTGTTGTCACCGATCAATGTCATGCTATTTTCTTCAGTGACAATGTTAGTTATATTTGGATTGCATGTCACCAACTCCAAACTATCAGCTGGGAATGTCTGTTGATCTTCTTTGTCATTATCTGTTTTAATGCTGACACACAACTCAACAGCAAATTTAACATCATCTAGTTTGGACAACTCTAAAAACTCTTTCAAATCAGCATCACATTCAACGGTAAGAGGACCTCTCAACACTTTGAAAGGGTGCAAATGATTGAATTCTAATTCAAATGCGCTGTCTACGTTGAATCTGTTGTGCACTTTTTCACTTAAACCATGTAGTGTTATTGAGTCATCAACTATGAACACTTTTGAAGTAGTGTGTCCGGCAAAGGTTGGACCTGATTCATCAAATAACCATTTCCCACCATATATAACTGTAATAACGTGGGTTGCCATTGTAATCTGTAGAATATGAATTTAAGAGGATAAATAGATTGCAGTAGTAAGAAACACAATTTGATTGAAGTGTTGACACAAGGAACCAAAATTTTATATGATTCAAATACAGTGCTGACATGGAGCAATCAAAGTGTAATAATGAATGTGGAGTTCATTATATTGTCAAATGCAATATTGGATGCAGCAGTGAGGAATGGATATCATTAAATCAACTATATGAATAAGATATACCAGTTATGAACACAATCCTACAAAATTTGCACCGGAGGTGCAAATTTTCTAAGATTTAAGTGTAGTGCTGACATGGAGCAATCAAAGTGTAATAATGAATGTAGAGTTCATTATATTGTCAAATGCAATATTGGATGCAACAGTGAAGAATGGATCTCATTAAATTAACTATATGAATAGAATACACCAGAATCAACAGTGAAGATTTTAAGTGCGGTGATGACAAGTGGTGAATCAAAGTATAAGCACATTTTAACTAGATATAGGAATGCTACATTTTAAAGTGCAAGCACATAATTCAAATGAGCATAAAGAAGCATGTATTCAAAAGGAGACTTCAAAATCTCATCCAATACATCAAAAATGAAATTTTCTGTAATTTCATTGCATTTATCATTTGAATTGGAATGTATATGATAAAGATTTACCAATGTAACATATTAACGATCATAAATAAGCATAAACAAGCAAAGATTTGATTGTAGACTTGAAAATAAGACACATATAGCAAAAAACAATCATTATCAGTAATTGATGCTTCAAAAATCAAGCAACATTTGAATAGAATACATCAGTTATGAACAGAATTCTATGATTCAAATGCAGTGCTGACATGGTGCAATCAAAGTGTAATAATGAATGTAGAGTTCATTATATTATCAAATGCAATATATGGATGCAACAGTGAAGAATGGATCTTATTAAATTAACTATATGAATAGAATACACCAGTTATTAACAGAGTCCTACAAAATTTGCACCTCCGGTGCAAATTTTCTAAGATTTTAAGTGCAGTGATGACAAGAGGTGAATCAAAGTATAAGCACATTTGAACTAGATACAGCAATGCTACATTTTAAAGTGCAAGCACATAATTCAAATGAGCATAAAGAAGCATGTATTTAAAAGGAGACTTCAAAATCTCATCCAATACATCAAAAATGCAGTGCTGACATGGAGCAATTAACAACAACAGTAAAAATCAATCAAAATTTGCGCCAAAGGCGCAAATTTTGAGGCATTCCATAACAGTAATCAATCGATTCGACTGTATTTTATATAGATATAGCAGAAACGAACTTAAACAAGCTCAGATTCGGTTGTTTTGAAAAACCTCTTCGATAAGTCAAAAATTGAAGAATTACTTCAAAATTTGCGCCGAAGGCGCAAATTTTATGTGATTCTAATGGACAGAGTAGTAAATTCGTCAGCACAATCCAGAATCAACTTAGAAACGTGAAAAATCTATGAAAATTTGCGCCTTTGGCGCAAATTTTCAATGAATTGAAGGCCGCTTTTTGATGTAGTTTGTAATCGAATGTTGTACTTACTTGATTCTGTAGAAGAGATGCTCAAATCGGTTGTTTTGATGAGATCGGAGAGATGATCGGCACAAAATCTGCAAAATCACCGTCGAGCAGGGCATGAGAGAGAGAGAGCGTGCGGAGAGGGAGATAGCGTAGGAGAGAGAAAGTGCGTGGGAGGTTTATATTGTGGACATTTCACAAAATTGTCCCAAAAAGTGGATATTTCTCAAATTAAGACATATTTTATGGACATTTCACAAATTCCCCCTATATATATACACACACATATATCTAAATCTATCTATGGATAGATAGATGTATAGATTTATCTATATGTGTAGATAGATTTAGATAGATCTATAGATAAAAGATCAATTGTGAGTATTCTGAGTGTTATATATACTTTCATAATTAAAGTATCACAATAGATTATCACATTCAACCTAGCAATAGGATTCGGCTGTTACAAAAAACTATTATTTTGCCAATATAGGTAATCACTTGATTGTTTTCTCGAGCTCCTTTCGTTTAGCTGTCATAGATTTAGTTTACCTTCTCCTTCCATCATCTATCAGTTGTGACCTCCTCTGCGACCTTTAAAGCATTGGAACAAGTTGTTGTCATACTAAATTCACTTTTCTCTAGTATGATAGCAACTTGTTCCTCGTGTGAATTACTATACTCACCCAGTGGCAGCAAAAGTCCTTCCTCGTCGTCCTTGGCATTCTCTTGTTGTGCATAATTTGTAACCCTTTGCTTCAGCTCTTCTTTACTCCGCCTCTCATGAGAACTAACTTCTGCTGCTATGGTGGCTGCATTAGTAGCTACAGTGGCACTACCTCCTTCCTTTTCATCATTATCTTCTTCTACTATGTGCTTTTTTCCTTTTCCAGCACTAATAGGTTGCCCATTCTTACATCATTCTTACTGGAAAATAGAGATAACCAGGCTAACCTTCCCATCATCCACACCAGTAGCAGCACCACTTACCTTCAGCCTTCAAGTATGGCCGAAAGGAACTACTGAAGAGAAAAATAAATTCGGATACTTGGAGGATTCATCATCAAGGTACGGTGGAATGGCAACAATGTTCACTTCAGGGATCCCCATGTTCCAAGCTTCGAAAGGCAAAGGAATCTGTGAAAGGCAAAGGAATGAAACCACAAATTTTAATTACAATCAACAAATATACATATCAAATTAGCGCCGCAAACATGATGCGCACACACACATCAAACAGATGAAATTAACAACGGAAATAACAATCAATCAACACATGTACAACTGCTTAGAAATCTCACATTCAATTGTCATTAACATGGAAAACCGACCAGGTTGATTTTATTCAATTGATTTCACTTACTCAGGTTGAATCCATAAACTATTTATTATGAAAATCCAAAAAAAAGAATTTAAAGGTGAAGATTATAAATTTTTGCTAACCTATGACGTTTTTGTTGGGAAAGGATAACTATTATAGTTTAATCCATAATTACTTCTTTGTTTAAGTTTTGGTATATGTATATTATTTTTGGGTAATTCAATCTTGTGTTTTTTTGTTAGGATGGACCGGACCTGGATGTACGTGCCTCATCGATTTGTACCTGAATTTTACAATGGCTTGAGCATGTTCATGGAGGCTGCAAAAAAACATGTTAATGAAAAAGGAGAGACTCTCTGCCCCTGCCGTGTTTGTAGGAATGGAGAGATGAAAAAATTGGATGTGGTTCGTAAGCACATACTATATAATGGGTTTCAATTAAATTATTCTGTATGGAGTGATCATGGGGAAGATGTGAATGATGAAGATGATGATGGGGTAGATAATGAACAAGAAGATGAAGATGGGGAGGGTGATTATGAAGCCTATGATGATGATGTGTCAATGATGGACATGTTTGATGATGTGCAGGGAGGGATGGAATTAGATGAAGAAGATAGAAGAGACCACGGAGATAGTACACATGATCACAACTACGATGATATGTTTAGGGAAGGCATGAAGGAGTTGTATCCGGGTTGTAAATTCTCGACGTTGAATTTTATTTTAAAACTCATGCACACAAAGGCACTCGGTCAATGGAGCAATAAAAGTTTAAATATGTTATTGAAAATACTTAAGGATTCTCACCCAGCTGGGGCTGCTATCTCATCATCATTTTATGAAGCAAAGAAAAAGTTGCGAGAATTAGACATGGGGTACGAGTGTATACATGCGTGTACAAATGATTGTGTATTGTTTTGGAAAGAGAATTCCAACCTTAAAGAATGCCCTGAGTGTCATGAGCCTAGATACAAGTCTAAAGAAGGTTGGGCGATAGTGGTTCTGATAGTGGTGGTGCTGTTGGCAGCGGGGGTTCGAAGTGAGCGCTTGGACGGGAAGCGATGGTATAGGTCTTGGGTGAGGTCTCTGGTGATAAGGCTTAGGGGGAGAGTTATAGTAAAATAAAAGAAAAATGAAGAGGAATAGGATAAAGATAAGTTGCTTTTACGATGGCAAAATGGTAAGTCAGCTTTTGGCCCATTCTACCTAATATATATAGATTGTATCTATAGTATTATATATTATATTCGTTTAATGTCATTCATCTATGTATCTATTAAAATATATAATATAATTATTGATAAATCTTCCACAAATTACTAGGTGGTGTTTGGTTAACATAATTTTTAAAGTGTTTAAATTAAAGGTGTATGAATTTCACAATATATTAATTATACGGAGTATAATGCAATTATTTTATCTCGATTTATGTTATTATTTAGTTAAATTACTGTTTTAACTCGATTTTTATGAAATTTTTAATTGTACAATAAAAACACTAGCATAAATCGAGATAAAATATAAGTGCATTATAATTAAAATGCAATATAATCCAAACACACTCTAGTACACAAACATATATTTTTTTCATAATTAAATGCTATAATTTTGGCAAAATTTTCCCAAAATATCACCAACCCAATAATGTCCTAATCTTTTGGAAAAAAAACAAGTAAACATTTATAACTTTATTTAAATAAAGACCGAGATTTTTAAATAATATTTTTATAATTATAAATTTGATTTCGATAAAAATTTATTCAATTTCCGAGATTCCGAAAAATTTCAAAAATCTCCGTTCTCGAGCCAATAACGAATTTAAAATTCTTTCGAACAATTCCGGCATAAACTTGTGACTCAAATTAGAAAACGAATAATTCCACTTTATTTTTCCAAGGCTTAAAAATATTTTCAGCTTTCGTTATTTATTTCGGATTCGATTAATTATTCTAAAACGTGTCGGGTTAAGGTCGGAAAGCGGGTTTCGGGGTTTATTACCGGGTATAATAGTTGACTTTCACACCAAGCTACCCTAGGACCCCTACCCAATAGCCCTAGAACCTCTTTTCCCACACAATTCATCTACCCCTACCCCTGTTCACCCGACCACCTCTTCTCTTGCAGCCACCCTACCACCTAAACCAGCCCTTCTACCTCCTATTTTAACTGCTAGGCCATCCCCTCCCTCTCCTCATTTCATTGTACCATCATCCCCTTTTATTTCTTTAATTCGACCCATCACCTCACCTTGCAACAGCTCCTCTTCTCTCATTCACCATCACCTCGTTTCGAAGTGTCATCAAACTGCCCTCCCCCTGTTTTCCTTTCAACAACCACCGAGCTCACCCCACTCCTCCATTCTTTGCCCGAGCTCCACCACAAGCCTCCTCCGCCTTCCCTTCCTCGTCCTAGCAGCAGCAGCAGCATCAACATACTCTTCAATATGCTCCCTGACGCCCACAAATGCCCAGAAGCTGCCAGGTGAACCGGATCCGTCGAGCAGGCCACCTCGTCCTCTCCCGCCCTTGCTTTCGATTCAACATCAGCCACCACCATTCCCTCTCCAGTAGAACAACACCAAATCGAAGACGACCTCGGCCAGTCGAAGCAATTGCCAGCCTGAGCGAGAAGGACGAGAGCGGCCAAGCTTGCAAATTGCACCTCCGGCGAGCCCTCGTGCCCGAAGTAAATCCCCTCGGTGAGCTTCCCTTTTCCTCTTCTTTGGGTTTGTTTCTTTCATTTTTGGGCGGGGACGTGAGCTCGGAGTGCTGGTTGGGACACCGGTGGTGAGGGCCTCCCTCCTCTGTTTTCTTTTCCTCCATGGTGAGAAGCGAGTTGGGTAATTGGGTTAAAGAAGAAGAAGGGTTCGGGTTTCTTTTTGTCTTTCTTTTTCGGTCCGGTTCTTTTAAATTTCATTGGGTTCAGTTTTGTTTTATCAAATTGGGTATGGGTTTGGGCTGGATCCAAAAATGGGGCTTGGTTTGTGATTCGGATTTGGGCCGGGTTTAGGCTGGAGATTTTGGGCCGAGTAGGAAGAAATGGGATAATGGGATTGGGCCTGATTTTGTTTAATTTGCATAAATTCAGTTATGTGGTTATTTATTTATTAAATTTATTCTGATTCAAATAATTATTTCTGTGATCTATTATAAGTTGATTTAAAAATGGATTTAACTAGTTATTTATTTACCCAATTGTGTACTTAATTATTTAATTATTATTGCCTATTCTGAATTAATTGATTATTATGTAATTATTTCTGATTTAGTTACTATTTAATTAATTATTGTTTAAATATTTATTCATTGGCCATTTTCTTATGTGTCAAAGTATTTAAGTGCTCGTGTGCTTATTTGGCGGTTTTAAAAAGGTTAATATACATTATTTGAATTGACTCTAAAGTGTCGGAATTTATCTAAAAACATTAGAACAAAGATTTCGGAAATAAACTAACTTATGCCGGATTATTTTAATAGTATAACATTGTGAGGTCGGTTTAAAGGTTTAAATACTTTAATATTGGACTTTCGCTAAGTATGATTTTAATAGAATTGACTAATTATCGAGTTGACTTCCTTTGGATTTAAATTGCTTTGACTAACCCTGGAACCAACTTATTTGGACTTAGCTTGGTAAATTGTTTGAAGAGTCTTACTTGTGAATTTATGTGAATATGATATGGATATGAGTTTCAAGCATGAATGATATTTAAAATCTTGAGTTGATGATTATAAAACATGATGTGTTGATATATGAATTATTAAGTGATGAAATATGAGATGCTATATAATGACGCATGATAAGATGTCGAATAAGATATTAAATGTGAGATGATGGATGGAAATGAGTTAAGGAAATTGATGTTATGAGATAGCTTGAGATTATGACATGAAGAGATATGATTACTTGAGATAATATGATATGACGATATGAGATAGTCGAGATGACGATGATGATGTTATGACTAATAATTGATAGATAAATTATGTGTAGTGGTAAATGGATCCCGTTCTGTGCAATATGCTTATACATGATCATTTATAATTGCTAGGTGATTTGTGACCTGCTTGCTTATCCTCTTGCTCCTTTCCTCTTGCTGATCTGCTACTCCAGGTAAGTCCTCCGAGGCTTACTCAAGTTAGAACCTCATGCCTGATGTGTCATATAGTGTGTAGGTGTTGCATCTTGCATAATCATGTAGTATCATGCTTAGGTTGCACAATTAATCGAGCATTCGTATTCTCTTTGCGTATGGTAGAACGACCGTTAAATTGTGAGTCCTAGAGTCATTTGCTAGGGTCATAGGACGGTCCAATCCCATCGGGCTTTTTCCTCATCGAGTCAGACTCTTAAATTGACGAGCATGACTATTGATACGATTGATGATGTTATGATATTGAACGCGACTGGTTCCCGCATTAACGAGCATGGGTGCGGGAGTATAAAACGTTGTCGGTTCCTGCACTAACGAGCATGGGTGCGGGAGTAGTAGAGGGACATGCCACTTGGCTTTCTGTGCGGGATCCCATTTAATTGCTTTTTTCATACATATAAGTTGTTAGCATGCTTGTGTGTTTAATATTTCCGCACTGCATTAGAGCATCTTTTATTTAGGTATAGGCACATTATATGTCCTCAGCGAGGTCTTCAGGGCCCGCATGACTGGCTCGACTGTGACTTCGTGGTATAGTTTCAGGTACCCGTTCCCTTGCTTGATTTCATGTTGTTATGACGGGGGTATCTTATGGCGTAATTGGAGGGAGAATCTGACTATGGACTACACACTTTCGCTACTTTACATTTTCTCATATTTGGTTTTGACCCGGCCATGCCGTGGAAATTTGTATTATGAGATTTCCTTCTTTATGCTTTTCGAACATAAAACGTTTTGAACGAATTAGACAAGTAGGACAGGTTTGGAGTACCCAACGGTCCTATCGCGACTTTATGGTGTAAAATCCCTTCTTTGAGCACTAAAAACTCTGTTTTAAAACTCAACTCGTACTCGAATTACAAGATCCGAATGAAGGTATCCAATCCTTCGAAACGTAACCCAAATATTTATATTTGGGCCGTTACAAAGGTGGTATCAGAGCTTGTGTTGCGCGATTCGAGTACAAATGGGTTGAAGTATGATTTTGAAAATCACCCAATGTTTTAAAGGATTTTTGAAGAGTTTTAAAGGGTAAAATGAATTTAATATGGCTAGATTAATGAACAAAGCTTAATAAACTTGACTTAAAGTAAGGAAATCGGAAAAGGGAAATCGTGTGGGTAGAAAGGCGATAGACAATCCCTATTGGATGTAGACTTTGAAAAGGGTAGGCAAAACTTAGCTTTGTACTTTACAGAGGGCCTGGAAGACTCCAAGGAGTTTGCACCGCGGTGGTTGGAGTAGCGGGGTAGGATATAGAGATCGAGAGGGTAGTTGCCCCCTCCGGTCAGTTGCCCCTTGAAGGGCAACTTCTAGATAGCTTATGTGATTTTATATAAATTGAACCCGAGAGCGATCCCCCTTGAAGGGGAACATATTGATTATTGTTGCTCGATTCTGTGCTGAGTGTTGCCTTCCTTGAGCAAGAATTCTGTTAATCTGTTAAACCTATGTTGGCTATTAGTTGAACCTCTGTGTGAACGGGATAGCGGGAGAGTCCTTCCTTACTCTTTAGTCGGGATTTCAGTACTTGTAAAGCAATCTTTTCCATTATTCAACTGCCTGTGTCTTTTTTCTTTTCATTTTCGCCTTCTGTCCAACATATTTCTAAGGTTGACAATTGTCAGAGAATGTATTCATTTCATTCTATTTTCCTCATCTCTCACGCCTTTAAATGATGTCTTATCGATTCTTTCCTTTTCCTTCTTTGCCTTCCTTCTCCTTTCATTTCTTTTCTCTCATTTACTATTCTTTTCTTCTCCTTCCTTTCTTCTATCTTCTTCCATAGATGTTCCTATGGAGTCTTCTCTCTATGATATTACCGTTTTCCACGGGCAATTGGGTTGGAATCTAATCATATTCGGGATTTCTGTTCGGGTGCATTGATTACTTAAGTGTGTGATGGAGTATAGTACTTTACACCATAGGTCATGTCACGAGTTAATTAATGTATTGGAATATCAACTTCAAACGATCTAAGATTGTCGACATGATTTTGTGTCTTTAGAACATGTTGTTTTGGAGTGCCACCCTTTTTCCATTTTTGTAAAGGTTCATAGGTGTCTTTTGTCATAAGACCTTATCCAGAGCTTGACCATCCTTCTTCGGGAAACAGTTGAGTGCTCTTTTCCCTTACCCAAATGAGTCATACAAGCATTCCACGGGAAATGAGCTCTTGAGTCAGTGAGTTGATGTTGCCCTTGGAGATTTCTTTTTGGTTATCATTGTAGCTCCACATGTGATTACATGATCTGATATTACATTATCTTAAATGCATGTCCTATTCAGATAATCATTGATTAGAACATGTGTCCCTATCTCATTGCCATTCTCGGGTTGGGACCTCGTCTTTAGTCTTGTTATCCTCAGTCTCGGTCCGTATTTGACTCCGTAGGGAATCCGGGTTGTCCGCTTTTGTCTCTCCCCTATGTCTGTTAACTTAGGACCCTGTTTCATCTTATGAAAGAAGTGTCGATATGAGGGAGAGAACGATGGACTGGATAGTACTAGAGTGGCGTAGTGGAAGCATATAGTGGGTCCATAGCCCACGGGTCTTCAAGCTGATGTCATCAACAACATTGAAGGATGAGTACGCAGTAGATTCATAGATATGCCTTATGAAAGGGGTGGCGTTCCCCATTCAAGCTACTAACCTTCCTAGTGATGTTTGAGAATGAGCGTTGTGTGTAATAGGTCTAGATGTGATATGATTCTAATGCTATGATGTTTTATGTTGATATTTGAGTTGTCGGTGAGTATGGTCTGGTTGCCGTTGCACATGAGACATGGGTTACTGATACTAGTGAGTAGGTGGTTGTTGATGTGTTAGCAAGTTTTGACGTAGTGGGTACGCTTGATCCTCTTCCTTTCTTCTCCTTCCTTTACTTTCCTTTTCCTTTCTCTTCTTTTCTTCCCTTTTTCTTCTCTTAAGGATTAGGGTCCCATTTGCAGTAGGATTAGAGGAGTATATAGGAGGACTAGAAGCCGTAAGTTCTGATCGTTGATTAAGAGAGATGGGAACATAGGTAGGAGACATTGGTTTAGGCAAGACCGAGAGAGTTTCTAGGACCAGTAAGAGACGGTGGCTAGGAATTTTCGGATGAGCCTTCTAGGTAGGCCTTAGATGGGGCATAGGATGAGAATGACAAGAGTTGCGGAATTACGGTTGTAGTATACGTGAGTAAATTGGGATGAATGATAGAGTAAATCTGTTTAGGTATCCTTGAGGGAAGATATGAGTAGACTAGACATGTTTGATTTAGGAGCTCTCGTAGAGGGAATGTAATGATAGGTAGGTTATCATACTAGGAGTGGTAGCAATGTTGTCGAGGAGCGAATTGTGTATGGCGTTAAGGTTTGAGTAACTAGGGTTGTTGTGAAGTTATAGACCTCGGGACTCAGGATATTCGTACTGAGAACATGGACGACTTTGGTAAAAAGGAGTGAATTATGGATATTGTTAAGGTTTGAGTGGCTAGGACGGTCGATGATTAGTTGATCTTGAGAATAAGGTTGTTCTTATGATAGGCGCCAGAATATGAAATCTATACTTGGAGATAGGCTCGTATGTTATCATGGATACTTGCTAGAAGATAATTGGGGAATTATTAAAGGCGTAATCAAGAGAATTCTGGAATAGGAAGGCGATTGTAATTGGTATGAATAGCAGTGATTTGAACACTGAGGTATTAGGGAAGGACAAATGAGTTTTCAAGGAAAGGGGCTATAGCTGTGTAAGGGAGATCTTAAGGGTTGATCGTAGGTCTGTTTGATTGGGTGTAGAGGTTGATGTTTTGAATGGTGAATATAGGAATACCAATGGTTGTGGGACTTTGGGAAATTTAAATAGCTTGTGATGCCTTGGGTAATTTCGGATAAGGATAACGTAGAGATTCTATGAAGAAATGATTGGTAATAAAGGTCAATTAGAGGTAAGTTGTAGTTGGTTGAGGAAGGCGGTCTAAGGCTAATTGGGAGTGTACAATAATAAGGAATTAGAATCAGACGTTTTGGGAGATTGTGATTGTCTTGGAAGATAGTGGAATTTCGAGCGATGAATTAGTGTTAGGAGTAATTGAAAATGTTGTGACCTTTGGAAAATGAGGAGATGTGATTCGGTTTAGAAATATTCTGACGAGTTGCTTGGGTAACCCTTGTGTGCTTGACCACTTGGGGATAGGTACAGATGAGGAGGAACTTGATGTTTTATGGTTACAAGATTATCACTAGTTGGCTCTCTGGTTTAGAATCTGAGGAATGCAGACGATTGAGAATTGCTAGGACCTTTCGATATAGCTGAGTGAGGTGCTTGTGTTATTTGGGATGCGTGAATAGCTTGGGAGATGAACCTTTGTCGTTGAATATTGAGGGTATAGAATGTAAGAGTGCTCTTGTTGGGGTTAGCAGTAGAAGTTGGTTCTTAGAGGTGGATTAGCAGTGAGTGTGCTTAGTGGCTTGGGAAATAGAACAGAAATAGTGTAGCAGTTTGGGTGTATGCTTTAGAGACAATGATCGGATGGATCCTAAGGACATAGGAGGAATGGATACGAGTGTTAAGGAACACCTAGATTTACCTTGTTAATTAGCGGTTTTGATGAGAATTGAAAATTTTGGGTGAATTCTGAGGTTGGAACGTTAGACTTAGTCTGCGACTCTTGGAGAGTTATGAGTTCAGGCAATTTCGATTTGTTTGGTTAAGTGGGAAGTCGGGACTATGAGCTTGAGATCTTGAGTGAATTGATCCTTAGAGGACACGTTGACCGGGGCTTTGAGGTATGTATTGGATGAATTTGGAATAGGCTTGAGCCCTTGGGTTTTGTGAAAAAGAATTGAAGAGGACACCTGTGAGTTTTGGTTATAAGGAATGCGAGATGCGGTTGTACTTGGGGGTTTTAACACGAATTGAGTTTGGTGAACCTAGCGGGGGTTTGATCTTGATTTCGACAGCTTGATGGTGAGGTGTGTGTACGATGGTTGCATTTGATTTGATTGGTAACAATATGTAGGTTTTCTTGAATTTATGATCTGTTAATGACGTGATTTGATGTGTCTATGTGTTATCGCTTTGATAAGATGATATTCTTGTTACACTGAATTTTGTATGTGATGTTCTGATGGGATGCAGTTTAGTTATGTTGATATGATGATTGTGCTAAATTGATATGTTGAAATTGATTCTGAAACATGAACCTAGGAAGCGGAATATGGGATTAGCCCTTAGAGGTGGATGTTGTCACCTCTTGAAATTCTTGAAATCTGATAGACTTAAATAAGAGAAATGGCTTGGATTTTGAAAGACTAAACGCGGTCGAGAATTTTCTTGACTAACTTGAATTTAGGACCCTTTTGAAACTTTTTCGACCCGAGTTTACATTATAACGTCCCACGAAGTGGATACAAGAATTTATAGGGACACTTATAGATTGTTTGTTAAGACGTAGTGGAGACGCTATGATTTTTTTTAGTTATAATGTAACCAAGAAGTCGGGGTAAGGTTGTGATAGGGGCCCATGTCACATTCTTGCTAAGACCAATTGGGAATATTATGATCACAACGGAGATGCTGCGAGGATCTCATAGGGGCACTTATGAGGTACTTACGAGTTCAATGGCGTGATCGTCGGACTCACCAATTTCGAACTTCATCCCCTTGCTTTAAAAAGGATTTTAGTCTCGAGGACAAGACTTGTTTTTAGAGGTGGATGATGTAAAGACCGAGATTTTTAAATAATATTTTTATAATTATAAATTTGATTTCGATAAAAATTTATTCAATTTCCGAGATTCCGAAAAATTTCAAAATTCTCCGTTCTCGAGCCAATAACGAATTTAAAATTCTTTCGAACAATTCCGGCATAAACTTGTGACTCAAATTAGAAAACGAATAATTCCGCTTTATTTTTCCAAGGCCTAAAAATATTTTCGACTTTCGTTATTTAATTCGGATTCGATTAATTATTCTAAAACGTGTCGGGTTAAGGTAGGAAAGCGGGTTTCGGGGTTTATTACCGGGTATAACAGTTGACTTTCACACCAAGCTACCCTAGGACCCCTACCCAATAGCCCTAGAACCTCTTTTCCCACACAATTCAGCTACCCCTACCCCTGTTCACCCGACCACCTCTTCTCTTGCAGCCACCCTACCACCTAAACCAGCCCTTCTACCTCCTATTTTAACTGCTAGGCCATCCCCTCCCTCTCCTCATTTCATTGTACCATCATCCCCTTTTATTTCTTTAATTCGACCCATCACCTCACCTTGCAACAACTCCTCTTCTCTCCTTCACCATCACCTCGTTTCGAAGTGCCACCAAACTGCCCTCCCCCTGTTTTCCTTTCAACAACCACCAAGCTCACCCACTCCTCCATTCTTTGCCCGAGCTCCACCACAAGCCTCCTCCGCCTTCCCTTCCTCGTCCTAGCAGCAGCAACAGCATAAACATACTCTTCAGTATGCTCCCCGGCGCCCACAAATGCCCAGAAGCTGCTAGGTGAACCGGATCCGTCGAGCAGCCCACCTCATCCTCTCCCGCCCTTGCTTTCGATTCAACATCAGCCACCACCGTTCCCTCTCCTGCAGAACAACACCAAATCGAAGACGACCCCCGGCCAGTCGAAGCACTTGCCAGCCTGAGCGAGAAGGACGAGAGCGGCCAAGCCTGCAAACTGCACCTCCGACGAGCCCTCGTGCCCGAAGTAAATCCCCTCGGTGAGCTTCCCTTTTCCTCTTCTTTGGGTTTGTTTCTTTCATTTCTGGGCGGGGACGTGAGCTCGGAGTGGTGGCTGGGAAACCAGCGGTGAGGGCGTCCCTCCTCTGTTTTCTTTTCCTCCATGGTCGAGCAATGAGCTGGGTAACTGGGTTAAGGAAGAAGAAGGGTTCGGGTTTCTTTTTTTCTTTCTTTTTCGGTCCGGTTCTTTTAAATTTCATTGGGTTCAGTTTTGTTTTATCAAATTGGGTATGGGTTTGGGCTGAGTCCGGAAAGGGGCTTGGTTTGTGATTCGGATTTGGGCCGGGTTTGGGCTGGAGATTTTGGGCCGAGTAGGAAGAAATGGGAGAATGGGATTGGGCCTGATTTTGTTTAATTTGCATAAATTCGGTTATGTGGTTATTTATTTATTTATTTATTTATTAAATTTATTCTGATTTAAATAATTATTTTTGTGATCTATTATAAGGTGATTTAAAAATGGATTTAACTATTATTTATTTACCCAATTGTTTACTTAATTATTTAATTATTATTACCTTTTCTGAATAAATTGATTATTATGTAATTATTTCTGATTTAGTTACTATTTAATTAATTATTGTTTAAATATTTATTCATTGGCCATTTTCTTATGTGTCAAAGTATTTAAGTGCTCGTGTGCTTATTTGGCGGTTTTAAAAAGGTTAATATACATTATTTGAATTGACTCTAAAGTGTCGGAATTTATCTAAAAACATTAGAACAAAGATTTCGGAAATAAACTAACTTATGCCGGATGATTTTAATAGTATAACATTGTGAGGTTGGTTTAAAGGTTTAAATACTTTAATATTGGACTTTGGCTAAGTATAATTTTAATAGAATTGACTGATTATCGAGTTGACTTCCTTTGGATTTAAATGGCTTTGACTAACCCTGGAACCAACTTATTTGGACTTAACTTGGTAAATTATTTGAAGAGTCTTAGTTGTGAATTTATGTGAATATGATATGGATATGAGTTTCAAGCGTGAGTGATATTTGAAATCTTGAGTTGATTATTATAAAACATGATGTGTTGATATATGAGTTATTAAGTGATGAAATATGAGATGCTATATAATGACGCATGATAAGATGGCGAATAAGATATTAAATGTGAGATGATGGATGGAAATGAGTTAAGGAAATTGATGTTATGAGATAGCTTGAGATTATGAGATGAAGAGATATGATGACTTGAGATAATATGATATGACGATATGAGATAGTCGAGATGACGATGATGATGTTATGACTAATAATTGATGGATAAATTATGTGTAGTGGTAAATGGATCCCGCTCTGTGCAGTATGCTTATACATGATCATTTATAATTGCTAGGTGATTTGTGACCTGCTTGCTTATCCTCTTGCTGCTTTCCTCTTGCTGATCTGCTACTCCAAGTAAGTCCTCCGGGGCTTATTCAAGTTAGAACCTCATGCCTGATGTGTCATATAATGTGTAGGTGTTGCATCTTGCATAATAATGTAGTATCATGCTTAGGTTGCACAATTAATCGAGCATCCATATTCTCTTTGCGTATGGTAGAACGGTCGTTAAATTGTGAGTCCTAGAGTCATTTCACTACTAAAAAAACAGGATTTAGCCACGGATGGTTGCCACGGCTTATAGACGACCCTGTATTCGTGGCCATTAGCGATGACATTGGCCACGACTATTCCTGACCGTGGCTATATTCGTGGCTAATACTCATCCTGGTATGACATGGCAAAACATTCGTGGCTATTATCGACGACCCAATTGTCCGTAGCTGGTTTCGTGGCTCGATATGTGTCAGTGTCAGTAAATAGCCACGAAAGCCTCGAATAGGATTGTCGTGGCTGTTTTCGACGCTGATATGGCCACAACCTAATATCTGTCGCTAAATCTGTGGCTATTAATTATCGGCAATCAAGTGAACAAATGTGGTGAGTGGGCCTTGAATCACTAATTGTAGGCGGGCCGGATATATATATCATGAATGGGCTATCCGATGACCCTTGAACCTTAGCTGAATCCGGGTACAAACTCTCCCAAAATTTCTGGGCTCGGCCCATTAGAAGCTAGTGAAAGCCCAATTATCTTATCTCAGCCCATTGAATTAAGTGGCGATTTAGCGACGATTGAATCCGTGGCTAAATCCGTGGCTATATCAGCCCAAATATGACCATGTCTTTCCGGATTGGCCCATTGATCCGATTGGCCCATTGATGGGGCCAAATACACCTATGAAATTTTTTTTATATAAATTAACAAGTGTTGAAAAAATATATATTAACTAATTAATAAATTCTTATGAGAATATAATAAGGCTATGTTTTGAGGAAAACTCATATAAGTGACCAATAAATGTTTAATAAAACCTTAAGTAATAAATTCTTATTAGAATACTATAAGAGTATGTTTTGAGGAAAATTGATATAAGTTACTAATAAATGTTTAATAAAACCTTATATTGACTAATAAATTCTTATTAGAATATTATAAAGGTGTTTTGAGAAAAACTCATGTAAGTGTCTAATAAATGTTTAATAAAACATTATAGTAAGTAATAAATTCTTATTAGAATACTATAAGGGTATGTTTTGAGGAAAACTCATATAAGTGACTAATAAATGTTCAATAAAACTTTATATTAACTAGTAAATTCTTATTAGAATACTATAAGAGTATGTTTTGAGGAAAACTCATATAAGTGACTAATAAATGTTGAATAAAACCTTATATTGACTAGTAAATTCTTATTAGAATACTATAAGAGTATTTTTTTTTAAGAAAACTCATATAAGTGAATAATAAATGTTAAAAAAACCTTATATTAAATAGTAAATTCTTATTAGAATACTATAAGAGTATGTTTTGAGGAAAATTCATATAAGTAATGGATAAATGTTTAATAAAACCTCATATTGACTACTAAATTCTTATTAAAATACTATAAGAGTATGATTTTAGGAAAACTCATATAAATAACTAACAAATGTTTAACAAAACCTTACATTAACTAATAAATTCTTATTAGAATAATATAAGTGAGTGTTTTGAGGGAAAATCATATATGTACCTAATAACTATATTATAAGAATTCTATAAGTGTGTCTTTTGAGTAAAACTCATATAAGTAACGAATAAATGTTTCATAAAACCTTATTTTAACTACTAACTTCTTATTAGAATACTATAAGGTATGTTTTTGAGGAATACTCATATAAGTAACTAATTAATGTCGAATAAATCTGTATATTAGGTAATAAATACTTATTAGAATACTATAAGAGTATGTTTGGATGAAAACTCATATAAGTGACTAATACATATTTCATAAAACGTTATATTAAGCCAATAAATGCTTAATACAATACTATAAGGTCTGTTTTTGAGGAATACTCATATAAGTAACTAATAAATGTTTAATAAAACCTTATATTGACTAATAAATTCTTATTAGACTACTATAAGAGTATGTTTTTGAAGAATACTCATATAAGTAACTAATAAATGTTTAATAAAACCTTATAGTAACTAATAAATTCTTATTAGACTACTATAAGAGTATGTTTTGAGGAAAACTCATAAAAGTAATAATAATTGTTAAATAACACCTTATAATAATAACTAGGGTAAATTGCAACTAATATCCCAACCTTTAGAGATAGTTGCTTTTAATACTCTAACCTTGTAAAATTTTACAAAATATCCTAACATATACTATTAGTTGCACTTAACACCCTGGATGAGATTCTTAAATTTTAAAAATTACCCACATCATACAAAAATTACAAAAAATCACCCATATTCATAAAATATTTTCAATAAACTCCTAATATATTTTAAAATTTGAAATTAAAAAAATCTCTTACAATTTCAGCCCACCCAACCCACCATCCAAAAGTAATTATAACAGGTATATAAAATCTACTCCTTTAAAAATATAATATAATTATTTTAGCATTTACTCATTTAATATTTTAATATAATTACTCAAAATAATTAATTATTTATCTTAAGCATAATACTTTTACAAAAATAAAATAATGTAGATTTTAATAAATAAATGGTATGAGATATGATAACCATTTGTAATAAATAGTTACATAATAAAGATATATTAAAAATAATATGGTAAAATTATTATTTTTACCATATTATTTTTAATATATCTTTATTATATAATTATTTATTGCAAATGGTTATCATATATTTTACCATTTATTTTTTTAAATCTACTTTATTTTATTTTTTTAAAACTATTATGTCAAACATTTCTTATAGAATCATTTTTTTAATACCATGAAATTTATGTGTGATACATTATAAGATGTTATGTATTAGTTTTAGTATATATAACATAATATTAACCAAAAAGACAGTATATCGTACTCCCTCTGTTAATTAAAACTTGTCGTTTACTATTCATGCACGCTTTTTTATAATGATAAAAGCTATATAAAATATTAACTTTTTTTAAAATTTGTTTTTATAAATGGACACTTAATAGTAAGAAGTATGAAATTATTTAAAAAAAATTATGAAATTATTTAAAAAAATTATTTAAAAAGTTATTGTTTTATATAGTTTTTAACACCTAAAAAGCGTGTGTGAATAGTAAAACGTCAAGTTTTAATTAACGGAGGGAGTATCAAATAATATACAGGGAATATATAGATGCACAAATCGGCATGTATCGAGACATACTTATATAAATTTAGATTTTAATTATAATGTATGTTTTTTAGATAAATAATTAATTATTTTGATTGATTATATTAAAATTTTAAATGAGTAGATGCTAAAGTAATTATATTATATTTTAAAGAAGTATATTATATATATATATATATATATATATATATATATTATAATTATTTTTGGATGGTGGGTCAGGTGCGGTTAAATTGTAAGAGATTTATTTAATTCTCATTTTTTTTAAAATGTATTAGGGATTCATTTAAAATATTTTATGAATATCGGTGATTTTTTATAATTTTGTTTGATGTGGGTAATTTTTTAATTTAAGAAACTTATTTAGGGTGTTAATTGCAACTAATGGTATATGTTAGGATATTTTGTGAAATTTTACAAGGTTATGGTATTGAAAGCAACTATCCCTAAAGGTTGGGATATTAGTTGCAATTTACCCTAATAACTAATAAATTCTTATTAGAATACAATAAGAGTATGTTTTGAGGAAAACACAAATAAGTAACTAATAAGTGTTGAATAAAACCTTATATTAAGTAATAAATTTTTATTAGAATACTATGAGAGTATGTTTTGAGGAAGACTCATATAAGTAACTAATAAGTGTTGAATAAAACCTTATTTTAAGTAATTAATAAAATCTTATTAGAGTGCTATAAGGGTATGTTTTGAGGAAAACTCATATAAGTAAACAATAAATGTTGAATAACACCTTGTAATAACTAATAAATTCTTATTAGTATACAATAAGAGTATATTTTGAGGAAAACACATATAAGTAACTGAATACTATTAGAATACTATATGGTATGTTTTTTTAAGAATACTCATATAAGTAACTAATAAATGTCGAATAAATCTGTATATTAGGTAATAAATACTTATTAGAATACTATAAGAGTATGTTTGGAGGAATTCTCATATAAGTCACTAATAAATGTTTAATAAAACCTTATATTGACTAATAAATTCTTATTAGACTACTATAAGAGTATGTTTTTGAGGAATACTCATATAAGTAACTTATAAATGTTTAATAGAACCTTATAGTAACTAATAAATTTATATTAGACTACTATAAGAGTATGTTTTTGAGGAATACTCATATAACTAATAAATGTTTAATAGAACCTTATAGTAACTAATAAATTTATATTAGACTACTATAAGAGTATGTTTTGAGGAAAACTCATATAAGTAACTAATAATTGTTTAATAGATCCTTATATTGACTAATAAATTCTTATTAGACTATTATAAGAGTATGTTATGAGGAAAACTCGTATAAGTAACGAATAAATGTGTTAATAGAACCTTATATTGATTATTAAATTCTTATTACTACTATAAGGGTATGTTTTGTGCAAAATTCATATAAGGAAAGAATAAATGTTTAATAAAACCTTATATGAACTAATAAATTCTTATTAGAATACTATAAGAGTATGTTTTGAGTAAAACTCACATGAGTAACAAATAAATGTTTAATAAAACCATATATTGACTAGTACATTCTTATTAGAATACTATAATGGTGTATTTTGAGGAAAATTCATATAAGTAACTAATAAATGTTTAATAAAACCTTATATTAATTAGTAATAATTTTTTTTTTCAGAATACTATAAGAGTATGTTTTGATCAAAACTCATATAAATTTGATAAAACTTATCTGAAGTAGATATATTTAATGGTAAATATATTTATTGATAGTTTTATTTTTTATATGTAAATTGTGAAAGAAAAAAAAAAGCAAGCCCACTGTCGAAAATTTTTTTTACCGCCCAATTGATTTTGGAACGGGAAATTTCCGGGCTTGAAATTTGAGAAGCGGTATAACCCTAATTAACTTTAGGCTCCGCCTCTTTTCACACATTCTCCTAGTCACCTCTCGCCCCTCCCTCTTCCATTCTTCATTCCAGATCTCTCTCCCAAAATTTCAGATCTCAATCTCATACTCTCTCCCCAAAGATTTCAGATCTCGATCTCATCCTCCCGTCTCTCATCCTCTCTTATCCTAGATTCTTCGCCCTCCCGTTTTCCTTCCATGGAGAACGATGTCGAGTGTCCACAACGGAGAACGTCGCCGACGGAGAATCCAATCTGGTGGAGCCCGGAGGGAGTGCCTTAATCAGGTGGAGCCCGGAGGGAGCGCCGCCTTCGTCGTTATGCATTGTCGCTCCCGTAAGGTTTGTCCCTCCTCTCAGATTTGAGTTTCATTCTTCCTTCCCTCCTTACTCTTCTCCATTCTCATGGATTCTTTGCTCTCTTCTGTCTTGGTTTGTCCTTTTTTTTAAGCTTTGTGTTTTTGAGTGTCTCTGAATCCTTACTTCTCGCCTTCGTTTTTCATGTCTCTGAATCCAAAAATGTCATTGCATATCTGGGAGCGAGTACCATCTCGGATGTTTTCATTAGGTACGTCTCGATCTTTTCCCCGAATTTTAGGTCCTCAATCTACCCTTTCTTTCAATTGTGAACTTAGTTTTTGACTTTTTTTCCCTAAAATTTTCAACTGTCAGTTTATTTCCTTCTGCAATTAGTAATTTTTTTCCCTTTCAATTGAGAACTTAGTCCTTCTGCTCACCTTCTTTTCTTTTAAAATTGAATTGAGTACTTTGTCTAGCAGCAAAATGGAGAACCGAAAATCTTGTTTCCTTTTAATCCTTGTTTGAGTGAGAATTTGAAGATCTCATTCTTCCCCTTCAGATTGGAATTCGAAAACAAGGGGTTGAAGATTCATTGCCCGTTAGTGGTTTCAAATCTACCTTCCTCTCTTGTCCATGGCGTGTAATCTCTATTTTTTTTGCTTATTTATTTTCTAATTTCATTTTATAATCAGTGTTTAAACTGATTTCATATCACTTGCCTCTGTGAATGAATGTTCTAGGTTTGATATAAGAACTGTTGAAATTGAATTGATGTTCAATGTTTTGTATAAGCTGAATTAAAGTATATCTATGGATTTGAATAACCTAAATTTAAGTATTTGTGTATAAATAAATTTTAGGTTTACTGCATGAATTTAAGTATACACTTCTTGTAATATTATTGAAGTTTCTCTTATGAACCATTATCCTTAGTGGAATCTTGCTGAGTATTTTGATATGAAAGTAGACCTTGAAAAATTGACTGAGTTATTTTACAGATAACATTAAGGGGGATTATGCTTTCTGGACAATGACCTTGTTGCTGCTCTTTCTGGCTTCTCTTTCTCTTATGCAACTAATTATCCCAAATAATGGAGTCCTTGAATCTTTTGTTTATGGTGGCAGGATAACTAACTAGACAGGGCCATTAATTTCATACTTGGTCAGAAAAAATAGAACCTTGCCCTCATTATGTGTTGGTGCTTTTCTTAGCTGTAGTATTTCTGGATGTTGTACATTATGTGCATGATGTTGTGTTTTTGTATTTGGACACATTAGCTAAAACATAATATCTATATATATTTATATATATATTCTCTATCGTATAAATAACGCATACAAATAATCGCAACAACTTAAGCAACGACTTTAGCCTCAAAGTTAGCAACCAACTAAGCATTGCCATTAGCCACGACCATAGCAACGACTCAGTCACGGAACTAGCAACAACCATGACCTATTCCCCGCAACGAACTCAGCCACAAAATTAGCCACGACATTTGCGATGACCATTTTCGACGCTGTTGTCGTCGCCACAGCCACGACATTCAGAAGTCATACCCAGCCACGAAATTAGCCACGACAGTATGAGTTCGTTGCTATTTTCCGTTGCTACGTCGGCCCGAATTTAGTCACGAGGCATATGGCTACGGATGGCCCGACCGTTGCTGATTCCGTGGCTAAACCGGTTAGCCACAATCATTCGTTGCCAAATCCGTTGCTATTTTCCATTGCTAAATCCTGTTTTTTTAGTAGTGTTTGCTAGGGTCATAGGACGGTCCAGTCCCATCGGGCTTTGTCCTCATCGAGTCAGACTGTTCAATTGACGAGCATGACTATTGATACGATTGATGATGTTATGATATTGAACGCGACCGGTTCCCGCACTAACGAGCATGGGTGCGGGAGTATAAAATGCAGTCGGTTCCTGCACTAACGAGCATGGGTGCGGGAGTAGGAGAGGGACATGCCACTTGGCATTCTGTGCGGGATCCCATTTAATCGCTTTTTGCATACATATAAACTGTTAGCATGCTTGTGTGTTTAATATTTCCGCACTACATTAGAGCATCTTTTATTTAGGTATAGGCACATTATATGTCCTCAGCGAGGTCTTCAGGGCCCGCATGAGTGGCTCGACCTTGAATTCGTGTTATAGTTTCAGGTACCCGTTCCCTTGCTTGATTTCGTGTTGTTATGACGGGGGTATCTTATGGCGTAATTGGAGGGAGAATCTGACAATGGACTACACACTTTCGCTACTTTACATTTTCTCATATTTGGTTTTGACCCGGCCATGTCGTGGAAATTTGTATTATGAGATTTCCTTCTTTATGCTTTTCGAACATAAAACGTTTTGAGCGACTTAGACAAGTAGGATAGGTTCGGAGTACCCAACGGTCCTATCGCGACTTTATAGGGTGCGAAATCCCTTCTTTGAGCACTAAAAACTCTGTTTTAAAACTCAACTCGTACTCGAATTGCAAGATCCGAACGAAGGTATCCAATCCTCCGAAACGTAACCCAAATATTTATATTTGGGCCGTTACAATCATAACTAAAAATAAATTTAATATTTTGAACTAAATCCTTTATTTTTATAGCGGTCTCATATGCTAAGAATCAAACTAAGTCTTTTTATTGTCGAGTCGATGGTTTCTAGACAGTTCCTACTTGGCAAGGTTTTAAGACAATCCCTACTTGTCGAATCAACCTAAGTCTTTTTTATTGTCGAGTCGACGGTTTGTAGACGGTTACTATTTGGCAATCTCTCGGTACAATTATTAGTTTGAGCTTTAAAAAATTCGGATTGAGTATTTCTATAGATTATTGGAAAGCTGATTCAAAGATCTACAACTTTTATGTTGAACATTTTGGCTAATTCGCCCTAGTATAGCGAAATCGAGCCAAGACATTGATAACGACTTCAAGTTCTGACCCGGTATTTGTAAAGACTGAATATATTTATATTATTATTATTTTAATTAAATACATTATTATTTTATTCAATTTGTAAATGTGGAATAAAAACCCGTCCTTGAGCACCAAGCTTCGATTTTAAAATCCTTCCGGCATCATTTTAGAATTTTGATTATTTTGACGGAATTTGATTCCGCTTTCGAGTTATGAGTCATGATAAATTAATTTCGTTATGATTATCTGGAAATTTATTGAAAGTTCAATTTAAAGTTGATTTAGTTGGGATTTGATAGAGTCGGGATTAGCGGGTTTCGAATTTGAATGTCGGATATATTCTCCTTACATTTTATATTAGGACCACATATATATTCATTTCTTTTCCTTTTTCTTTCTTTCCTTTTTTCCTCTCTCTCTCTCTCTCCCCCCCCCCCCCCCCCCCTTTCCCGTTGAGGTCTCCCTCCCTCAGCTCACCTTGTCCCAACCCTTATCCAAACTCACACCCATTCCTCCTCATTCAGAAACAACCCACCAAACAGCCCTCCAAGGCACTCATTTTCCTCCATTTCTTCCGAGCTTCAAGCCACCTCCTCCTCCTCCTCACTGTCGTTCCCGTCGCCGACCACCATTGAAGCCAAAGAGCACCTCCATACTCCCCTGTTTTGCCTAGGAAGGAAACCCAAGCCCCACTCCTCCCTCCTTCGTACTTCCTCCTTGAGACACCAGTAGAGACAACCCCACCACCTTCCCGGAGTCTCCAGCAGCCAAGAGCATCAGCAGCGTCGCCAGATGTCCCCCGGAGCGCCGTCGCATTCTCCCCGCCCTGTTTTCCGATTTCGACCTCGGTAAGCCTTGTTCCTCTCTCTTTCACCTTCAAACCGAGGAAAGACTCCTCTTTTAACCTCCCTCTCACCTTCCTAGGCGAACCCCAGCGAGGAACCAACTTCGTCGAGCCCGAATGCGACTCCCCGAGCACCACTTCCGGCAAGATTCAACCCCACGGTGAGCACTCTCCCCTCTCCTCTTTCTTGCTCGTTCTTGGTCTTGGGTTGTCGGGTTGGGTTGTCGGAATGGGTGGCCGGATCCCGGGAGCGCCGCCGGCAAGCTTCCCTTTCTCTCTTCCTCCTCCGTTTTCCTTCCGGGCGCCGCTGCCCTGTTCTCCTCTCTTTCGGCCGACGGGGAAGAAGAAGATAGAAGGTGGGCCACCCTTCCACCTTGGCGCCGAGTCAGCACATGGGGCCCCTCCTTTCTTTCTTCTTCTGGGTTCAGATTTGAAGGTTAAGTTTGGGCCTTTTCCTTGGGTTGGGCCTTTGACTATCAGGTTTGGGTTGTAAATTGAACAAGGCCGGGTTTGGGCTCCCATTTTCTTTCTTTCCTGGGTTGGGTTCTTCTTTTCTTTTCTTTGGCTTTGCTGGGCTCGGGTTTAGGGCCTGAACTCCAGGTTAGGCCTTTCTTTTGGGCTGAGAGGGTCATGTTTACACTATATTATATTATGTGTTAAATTTATAGTATGTGTTATATTATTTTATATATATATATATGTTATATTATATGTTATTTCTGATTTTTGGATATTTATATATATTCTGAAAGTATTAATATATATTATAAATGGTTTTAAAGGTAGTATTAATGGATATTGGGTTATATATATATATATATGTTATACCTTATGTGATGTTGGTATTTTATTTTGTTAGTAGATATTATAAAAGTGATTAAAAATGGTATTATTTGATATATATATATATATATATATATTATTATGATATTATATGGTGTTTTAATAAATGTTTTAGAAATGATAAAGTAATTTAGTGTTGTTGTTTTATAAATGTGGGTTATTAAAATGGATTGACTTTGGTAATTTATTATATTTAAATATTAGTTGGAGTGTGTTATTAGATGTTGTTTAAAAATGGAGTTTTAAAGTAATATTTGAGAACTGTTATTATATAATGTTTATTAAGTGATTTTAAGATGATGACTTTTAAATAAGTAAGAAATGCCGGAACTATTTCTATACTATGATTTTGAGAAATTGACCTTAAGGATTTAAATGTCTAATGTCGGAATTTAGCCAAGTATGATTTGAGGAATTATTTTGAATATGAGTTGACTTAATTTTGGATTTAAGAGTTTGGAAAATATGGTTGGTATGATTTTATCAATAGGTTTGATTGGAAGAATGATTTGGTCGATTTGATCGTATCGGAAAGGTTTTGGAAAACGGTTTTACTATCGGTTGGTTTTGAGGATGTTGAGAACTTGAGTTTCGTGTGTATGAATGTTGGTCCGGGAGCTTATGGAAATGGCTTATTGATAGGTGTGTATTGCTTTTGGATTGCTTTGGACTTGCATTTGGGCCCTTGCTTGTGTTCTCTTGCTGTTTTGCATCTTCAGGTAAGTATCCTACGGGACTTACTCAGTAACCTGGATCTCCTGCCTGATGTGTCATGTGATGTGTAGTTTTGTTGCATATTAAAGCATGCCATGTAGTATCATGCTAGGATTGCATTGAACTGAGCATGTGGTTACTGTGTGTGTTTGAATACAGAACGACCGTTATTTGTGATAGTCCTAGAGTCTTTGCTAGGGTCATAGGGTAGCCCAGCCTCATCGGGTGCGCTGAGTCTATCGAGTCGATATGAGCATGACATGATAGCCCAGCACCATCGGGCAAGCGATGAGATGAGATGATATGATATGATGATGTCGTGGTTTGTGCACCACCACGAGGAAATTGCTATGCTATAGCATCGAACTGGCCAGTCTCTGCACTAACGGAAAAGGGGTGCAGAGGTAGGAGAGGGATATGCCACTTGGCATTGTCTTGGGCCCTTTACAGTTTTTCCGCATATTATAATCTGTCAAAGCATGCTTATGTGATTTAAATCTTGTACTGCATTAGTCATCTTTTATCTAGGTATAGACATGTTATGTGGCCTCAGCGCGGTCAGAGGACCCGCAGGCGATTATCGGGCCTGACTTCGTGGATAGTGTTAGGTACCGCTCTTGTTTGCTCCTTGCTTCTGTGACGGGGAATCACTTCGCGAACCGAAGAATCCGGCTAATATTCTAACTTGATAAAATGGCAATCACCCACTATGTTTTGGTTTTGACCCGGCTCTGCCGTGGCACTTGTATCTAAACTTTGCTTCCGCTTTACTTTCATTTGAATTGAATTTCCGCGACTTTGATTGCTTGGGGTTCGAAATCCCCGCTTTGAATACTGATCTTTAAAGGTTTGAAACCTCGACCCGTACCTGAATTGCAACAACCGAACGAAGGTATCCATCCTTCAAAACGTATCTCGGATATTTATATCCGGGCCGTTACAGTATTCATAAAGTACCTACCCGGTATCACTGAGTTCTAGGTCGGAAGGATAGCAAAAAGCTTCATGAAGTTATGGGTGTAACGACCCAGATATAAATATCCGGGATATGTTTCGAAGGTCGGATACCTTCGTTCGGATGTTGCAATTCAGGTACGGGTCGAGGTTTCAAACCTCTAATCAGTCGAAGTTTCATAAATTCAGTTTAAACGAAAGTAAGCGGAAATACGATTTAGATACAGAAGCCACGGCAAAGCCGAGTCAAAACCAAAACATAATTCTAAAGTCGTATGGCCAGATTAGCGGGGTTAGACAAAGTTCTTTGCAATCGCCGGGGGACTTTCCCACGCCATATAAACAGGGAGAAATCATACCTAAAAACAATTGGTGCGAGCGGGATCAGACCGAGGCCCCAACACACCCTGTCCAGCAAGCGAACATACACATACGCTAATAATAAAGATGGTGCAGATGCGGAAATTAAATCACACTAACATGATCCTAATTTACAATATGCGAGAAATAACTATAAAGGCGCCCAAAGAATGCCAAGTGGCATGTCCCTCTCCTACCTCTGCACCCCTTTCCGTTAGTGCAGAGACTGGCCAGTTCGATGCTATAGCATATCATTATCATATCTCATCATCATAACATAAATTAAAATAAACATGCCCGATGGTGCTGGGCTATCATCATGCTCATATCGACTTGATAGACTCAGGGCACCCGATGGGGCTGGGCTACCCTATGACCCTAGCTAAAACTTTAGGACTATCACAGATAACAACCGTTCTGTTTCATACGCGTAAAGAAATAGAATGCTCAATCACAAGTGCAACCTAGCATGATACTACATGGCATGCTTTAATGCTTATGCAACACCTAGTATGTCATACGTTCACAAGCCGGTAATCTCTTTCGAATCTGAGTAAGCCCATAAAGGAACTTACCTGAATAAGCCGAACAACAGAGAACAAGGCAGAAGCAGAATCCAAGTAAGAGTAACCAATAGCAAGCAATGTCCAACATATCACAACCACCTAATAACATACAAATGCATAAGTCTATCTAATTCACACAAGGCGCCTCTAACTATCATACATCTCTTTTCATATCTCATTTCAGATTATTCCATCTCATTTCATCACAAACCATATCTCATTTCATGTTCATCTCATCTCATCATCTCATTTTCAAAACAACCTCTCAAAGAACTCAACTTAGAAAATCAAACAACTCTTTTAAAATCGCTTATCTAAATCCCAACATTAAACATTTAAACCTTAAGGCTCATTTTCCCAAAATCATGTTATAAAATAATTCCGGAATGTTTCTTATTTCAAAAACCATATTTAAATAAATTCCAATATTAAATTATTAAAATAACTCTAAGCTCACAAATCATATTTATAACTCAAAACCAACAATTCACTTTAAAATTCCCAATTTACATATTGAAATCCTCATAAAATGCATCAATCAAATAATCCAATTAATACTATTTTAAAACAATATAAACAATATATATAAAGATTAATTTTCCGAATATTATAATTATAACCAAATTCCAAAACTATAATAATATTCAAATAATTTAACACTTACTATCCATATCATAAAATCACCCTTATAAAACATATCATATAATAATCCATCTCAATTAACATTACCTTTAAACCATGTAAAATAATAATATATATAATTTCAGAATATATATTTATCTCACAAAACCCATAAAATAATAATAATAATAATAATAATAATAATAATAACTACTAATAATTTAACAATGATAACCATAAAATAAACACAACATACAAACTAAATACCCAAACCAACTTTTAACCCAGCCCAACCGAACCAACCCAGCCCAGATACCCATGACCCAGATCCGGCCCATACCCGAAAGCCCAATCCATTTTATAAAATCCGGATCCAACCCTTACCCAGATTTTGAGTAGTGAACCGGAAAATTTAAGGTTAACCGGCCAGAATTAAAAGGAAAAAGGGGGCCCGGTTCACTTGAACCCGTCCCCTTCAAATCGAAGAATCAGGCCCCTGTACACTCAACGGAAAACGAAGGAGAATGGGAGAAGAAAGCTCAAGCTATGTTGGTCATTCGACTCGACGTTGTACCCAGGTGATTGGAATGGAATTCCGACCACAACCCACCCAATAAGAATGAAATGAGAGCAAGGAAGAGGGAGGAAGAGAGAGATTACCGAGTTCGTGCGATTCCGACTCCAAGGGTGCTCCGATGGCTGGTTATGCTCCAAAGACAGTGTAATTGAGGTGGTTTGAGTCTACTCAGAAATAGGGGACAGATGCGGCTGGCGTCTCGGCTCCGGTGGACAGCTGGGCTCTTCCTCGGCGACTTTTGGCTTCTAAAGGTGGGGAGGATGCGGAGGCAAGCTGTTGGTGACTCGGCTCGGTCGGACAGCTTCCTCTTCTTCTTCTCTCCTTGCGGCAAAACAGGGGAAGTGGGGGCTGTGGTTCCTTCAATGACGACGACGGAAAGGGTGGCGGCTAGCTGGTGTTCGACCAAGATAAAACGGAAGGAGCAAGGTGGAGTGAAGGTGGTGCTTGGGTGGAGTTTGTCGACAAGGGGGAGATGGTGTAGTTGATTCAAAATGAAAAGGGTTGTGTGCTGGGTGGAAATGCAGAGGAAAGTTGTGTGAAAAGGTGAGGGAGATGGGTGGTGTTGATGCCTCTTTTGGGGCTGCAATGGTGGTAGTACAGTGGCCCAAGGAGCTTCCCGAAAATGAAAAAGAGGGAGAGAGGAGGGATGGGGCAGACGACAGAAAGAGGGGCAGGGTGTGTGTGAGTTGTGATTTGCACATGGGAAGAGGACAAGAAGGGAGGGAGGAGGTGAGGCAGGGGACCATTGCAAGTTGTGTGTGTAAGTGCAGGCTGCCGAGAGAGAGAGAGAGAGAGAGAGAGAGAGAGAGAGAGAGAGAGAGAGAGAGAGAGAGAGAGAGAGAGAGAGAGAGAGAGAGAGAAATAAAAGAAAAGGGAAAGAAAATAAAAGAGTTGGGTCCACTAAAGAATTCAAATTGGCGGAAAAGACTCGAAACCCGCTCGCCCGATCGAATCCCGACTAAAATAAAATTCAATCAAAACCCGGAGCTTAAATGAATTTTTATTAATGCTCGATCTCCGAAAATCAAAATCTATTTCTAAAACCCAATTCAAAACTATATAGAAGTTCATTTAAATAAAATTCAGTTGCTCGAGGACGGAAATATCAAAATTTCTAGAATCTAAATTTTAAATTCGAACATAATTTCGTATTATAAGAAAATAATATTTTAACTTTTTCGGTCTTTACATTCATCCACCTCTAAAAACAAGTCTCGTCCCCGAGACTAAAATTATTTTAAAGCAAAGGGGATGAAGTTTTAAAATCGGTGAGTCCGAGGACCATGTCCGAGGATCTTGTAATCGTCTCGGTTGCGTCTTCCGAGATTCTCACAACATCCTAGTCACGGTCGTGACATCTCCAATTGGTCTTGTCAAGTGTGTAATAAGCGCCCTTATTACATCCTCGCTTCGACTTTTCGGAAGTACCACAACTCTTAAAGCATTATAGCGCCCGACTAGGTCTTAGCAAGCAATCTATAAGCGCCCCTATACAATGCTTGTATCCACTTCGTGAGACGTCATAATGTAAATCCAGTTTGTAAACCTCAAAGTGTTTTGTAAATGGAAAGATTGTCATCCAAATCATTAAACTCTCAACTTCTTTAAAACCCCAAGTTGGCCATTTTTAAAACCGCTCAAAATTTTTAAATTCAATTTTTTTAATCAATCAACTTTACACCAAATCAAATCAAATCCTCCCAAATCAAGATTTCGTCAAACTCTTCCGAAAACCAAATCAGCTTCACACATACCAATCAATCAAATTCATAAGGTAGGAGGTGAAATCATCCACCTCTAAGGGCTAATCCCATATTCTCTTCCTATGTTCCAAAATCATTCCATCATTATTCACAACTCAATCATGAACAAAAGTAAATCAACTTATCAACTCATAACATCAAGCATACCATTCGTTTAAACACATCAAAAGCAACAACAAAATCTCAACGTCATATCACGAGTCATAAAGTGTATCTATATCATACCGAAGGCATCACAAGTGTATCATTGAATTCTCATAAATCATGCCAGTACACATGTCAAGAGATCATGGAGGTTAGGTGTCATGGAGTCAGTACACTACTACAAGTCAAATCTCACAATCGCATCTCAACATCGCACACTAGTAGAACCAGTAATAACAAGGGATCTCATTTAAAACATAAATTCACATAGTCATCCTATCCAATTTCTATCCAGCATTATCATAACATTTTATCACATCAATCCAACAAAATAATGATATTAAGATCAAAATGTCATCGTGCTTTCCAGACCTCATCTCATGATTCATTCAACACATTATAACATGCTTTTAGAACAACATAGTAGGATAGCAATGTATCATTACATCATAATAACACTTGCCACTATCAACTAGATTTCCAATATTGCATATCAACATGTATTATCAAGCCATATCAGGTTCATCATGGTCGCTATCTAACATCATGCCAGGTCATTTTAATAAATCACATAATCAAGAAGCTTTCACATCACCACCAGGCAAAATAAACGCAACCCCCGCTCGCTCGATTTCAATTCCTACATCAAAACCAGCCTCATCTAGATTCACCAACATCAGCTCAGGTAGCATCCTCAAAAGAAGTCCTAATTTATTTCAATACCCTAATCTCGCCTCTCATTCCACCAAGAACTCTCACTAGCAATCCACCTCTAAGAATCCACTACTATCTCCAACCTCACACTCGAGGGCCCTCTCGTACTATATCCTTCATACTTTTAAAAGCCATTTCTTACACTTCCACACTTCCCAAGATTTCACAAGCATCATGCCCTGCTAACCGCACATCCTCTAGTAAAATTCCTCGATCACCGCCTTGCCGACCTATTCCTAACCATACTCTCACCCAAGATCCACCTAGGAGCTCATCGAAAATCATCAAGCATTACCTCTTAAAATTCCCGAACTCACTCAGTCCAACCTAAGTCAACACCTCTCTTCTGCAACCCTCCCTTACCACCGTCAATCATTCTAATTACTCAAAACCTTTCTCCACTCTCTGACCACTCTACCAAAAGGATCTCACTCACATGTTCAAGGAAGAAGCAATCATGAATATTATTACACATAAGGATTACATCATATTAACTAACATTTATCAATAGCATCATTAAGCATTGCAACAAGTATCAAACGTCTTAAATTACCGTCATGATCAATAAGTATTGCAAAACATCACATATGAACCTAATCAAGTCAAGCTAGCACACCTCATCATAACCACATCTAATAAACAGTTTAGGTTCTCAGCATTTGCAGTTCACATTATAGGCAAGGAATTTAGATCATGCTTGGCATCTCAGAGTAGCATCGCATTAAGTCATCAAGGCACATTAGGATTGTAAGGCATTGAATCATATCATCATAGTCAACAGACAATCAAGCAACAATCGTCACATCAACAAGCAGCTTTCAGCATCAAGTCAGTGCAATATCATCATCAACAAGCTCAAAAAGGGTTAGCAATTCGAATAGATGACGTTCCCACCTGCAAGTCATATCGTACCCAACAATCATAATCCTCGAAGCGAGCTTGTTCCGCCGACATTATCGATCCTGGGGCCCGTGGGTTATGGGCCCACGCTTCCGCTGCGCTGCTCTATCGCTATTCGACTTCCCGATCACTTTTTCCATGCGGTCGCTCATCCAATGTAACGCGTATGAGTTTAAGTTAGCGGAGATAGGGGAGTGACAAGAGCGGACGACCCAATGTTTCTTTCGGAGACGGAATAGACCAAAGCTAAAGACGACATGACTAGAGACAAGACTCCGACTCGGGAATAGTAACGATGCCCTCAAGAAAGTCTATAGGGTCACAATTGTGACAACAAGCACGAATTCATTATGGAGCATATCAATCACATCAATCCACACTAACATGTACCTATCTCGGGGCAACATTCGTATTCATATTAAAGACACAATCAAGTCCTACGCTGATGTTTGTGAAACAAGCTAACATTCTAGTATTCCATGGAAACAGATCTGCCTAGTAACTTCGAGCAAGATAGGCGGAACCAACAATGATCATATATGATTCAAAGTCAAGCGGGATTTAGTGAAGATAACGATCATCATGCATATGAACAATGTAAAAGCATGGTATACAAATTAACAAATGAGTCAAATATATCATGGCAAGGTATATTATAACAATCAGATGACGCGTCATTCAAGGACACATAAGAGCAGCATAGTAACTATCAAATCTAACAGCAATGATCACATATTAGGTCAAGCATGGCACGAAATCCTATGACGAGATTCATTTAGAGAGCATAGATCCTACATGATACTAGCGATACATAATGCGATACAAGCATAGTCAAGATTCATTAAGAGGAGTTCAACATAATGTTCACGAAACATGAGGCATCATCAAAGTAACAAGATGGACATCATGGATGCTAGGTTATAATCATGCTAAGAAAGAACCATCATAGAGTACATATATGGTACGATAGATGTCACAATATAGAACAGCATGATACGAAATCATTCAACAGGTCATATTGGAAGTCATAAGCTCCACATGATACTAATAGCACACATCGAACATGAGTACAACTAGAGTAATTCAACTAGGTTCATTCCGATATTCATGCGTCATGCAGGTGCAAAATCATGATATAGGGCGGTGCGTGATCATGCGAGGTGTCAAGTCATAGGTTCATGCGAGCACGAGGAGCCATCATAGAGTAATAGACATCTTTACCATGTAAGCATGCTAGGTTTGATCATCACGGAAAGCTAGTCAATCATCGAATTCAACAATAAACTCATCAGGACGAGTGAAACATGTTGAGAGAACAGAAAGAGGAAAGAGCCACACTATCAGGTACCTAGTTCAAGAGTGAATCAACAATAACGTAGGCAAGGTAGAATTCGCACAAGTCACAACCAAGAGCCCAACATGTTACTAGTGGTTCAATATAACATATGGTACCTACATGCACTGGACTGGTTAATACGACGGTATGCAAGAGTTCATTCAATCACATCTCAACGACATAGTGGCACGAGAGGAAAACGCAACGAGGTATAGAGCAAGTCTAAGCAACATGGCTAGAATATGAGGACACGAGTTCAAATTGATGTATACTAGGATAGAACATGTATTGATCAAGACTCGTGCTCACTACCATATTCTCACTTAGCACAATTAACGCATAGCAGTTACTAGAATAATCAACAACAGTAAATCACAGAATAGGTGGGCATGCTATAGATTCTTGTCACAGAACGAATGATAAGCATCGAGGCATCATCAGCTAGTATGCTAGAGAGTACATCTTATGAGGCATTCATATAAAGAAGAGTCGATCACACTATCATGAACCTATTCAAGGGGAGTACATCAATTGTACAACTTCCTATCATATGACATCTGTAATCGTGCCCTAGTATGACAATGTAATTTACTAAACAGATCATGTCGGGATGATCGATATGGACATAATAAATGTAGTTCGAACCTATACAATGGTCATCATGAGCATCAAAGTACATAAGCACAAATTCACACTAAGGATCAATTGTAGGTCAAGGATTAGTGCATATAGAATTACACAATCATGAACAGGGCAATCAAGATAACCCGATAGGGGTCCATAAGGGCAACATTGACTCTCCCTAACTGACTCATCACCCATCTTTCCCGTGAGACTCGGATACGACTTTTCGTGGTACGAAGACACTAATGAATCGTCATAAGAATTGATAAGGACACTATGACATCAAAAGCCAACTTTCGATACCCTCCCCAAGTAACCCTCATATCCAACCATGATTTCCAAAACACTATGCTTACCAACCCGATTTCCCATGGAGGAGACCGATATTCGAAGGGAGTACTCGATTGAACTATCAAAGGATTCATAAGGAAAGGGGCAGTTCCACAAAACTGAGCTTAACCATATAAGAAGAAGAATGGTACTCCCGCTATCCCGTTCGCACGGATCGTTCAATATTCATTCAATAGTTAGAACATAACAATAAAATCTTTAGCATATCAAGCACTCAATCATAGAATCAGTTAATGACAATTACAATGATCTCTTTGGAGTCTTCCCGACCCATCTGTAAAGAACAAGCTAGTATTTCGCCTACCCGTTTCCGACTACATCCAATAGGGATGGTCTATCGCCTTTTCTACCCACTCGATCCCTTATGAGTTAGTTCTCCACTTTTATCATAAGCCAAGTTCATATTTAGTCCAATTGAGTTAGGCATATTAAGTTCATTTTTCCCCTTTAAAATGCTTTCAAATCTTTTGAAATTCATGGGCGGTTTTCCAAAACATACACTCGACCCTTGCGTACCCGAATTGCACAACCTGGCTCTGATACCAACTTTGTAACGGCCCGGATATAAATATCCGGGATACGTTTCGAAGGTCGGATACCTTCGTTCGGATGTTGCAATTCAGGTACGGGTCGAGGTTTCAAACCTCTAATCAGTCGAAGTTTCATAAATTCAGTTTAAACGAAAGTAAGCGGAAATACGATTTAGATACAGAAGCCACGGCAAAGCCGAGTCAAAACCAAAACATAATTCTAAAGTCGTATGGCCAGATTAGCGGGGTTAGACAGATTTCTTTGCAATCGCCGGGGGACTTTCCCACGCCATATAAACAGGGAGCAATCATACCTAAAAACAATTGGTGCGAGCGGGATCAGACCGAGGCCCCAACACACCCTGTCCAGCAAGCGAACATACACATACGCTAATAATAAAGATGATGCAGATGCGGAAATTAAATCACACTAACATGATCCTAATTTACAATATGCGAGAAATAACTGTAAAGGCGCCCAAAGAATGCCAAGTGGCATGTCCCTCTCCTACCTCTGTACCCCTTTCCGTTAGTGCAGAGACTGGCCAGTTCGATGCTATAGCATATCATATCATATCTCATCATCATAACATAAATTAAAATAAACATGTCCGATGGTGCTGGGCTATCATCATGCTCATATCGACTCGATAGACTCAGGGCACCCGATGGGGTTGGGCTACCCTATGACCCTAGCAAAAACTCTAGGACTATCACAGATAACGGCCGTTCTGTTTCATACGCGTAAAGAAATAGAATGCTCAATCACAAGTGCAACCTAGCATGATACTACATGGCATGCTTTAATGCTTATGCAGCACCTAGTATGTCATACGTTCACAAGCCGGTAATCTCTTTCGAATCTGAGTAAGCCCATAAAGGAACTTACCTGAATAAGCCGAACAGCAGAGAACAAGGCAGAAGCAGAATCCAAGTAAGAGTCACCAATAACAAGCAATGTCCAACATATCACAACCACCTAATAACATACAAATGCATAAGTCTATCTAATTCACACAAGGCGCCTCTAACTATCATACATCTCTTTTCATATCTCATTTCAGATTATTCCATCTCATTTCATCACAAACCATATCTCATTTCATGTTCATCTCATCTCATCATCTCATTTTCAAAACAACCTCTCAAAGAACTCAACTTAGAAAATCAAACAACTCTTTTAAAATCGCTTATCTAAATCCCGACATTAAACATTTAAACCTTAAGGCCCATTTTCCCAAAATCATGTTATAAAATAATTCAGGAATGTTTCTTATTTCAAAAACCATATTTAAATAAATTCCAATATTAAATTATTAAAATAACTCTAAGCTCACAAATCATATTTATAACTCAAGACCAACAATTCACTTTAAAATTCCCAATTTACATATTGAAATCCTCATAAAATGCATCAATCAAATAATCCAATTAATACTATTTTAAAACAATATAAACAATATATATAAAGATTAATTTTCCGAATATTATAATTATAACCAAATTCCAAAACTATAATAATATTCAAATAATTTAACACTTACTATCCATATCTTAAAATCACCCTTATAAAACATATCATATAATAATCCATCTCAATTAACATTACCTTTAAACCATGTAAAATAATAATATATATAATTTCAGAATATATATTTATCTCACAAAACCCATAATATAATAGTAATAACAATAATAATAATAACTACTATTAATTTAACAATGATAACCATAAAATAAACACAACATACAAACTAAATACCCAAACCAACTTTTAACCCAGCCCAGCCGAACCAACCCAGCCCAGATACCCATGACCCGGATCCAGCCCATACCCGAAAGCCCAATCCATTTTATAAAATCCGGATCCAACCCTTACCTAGATTTTGAGTAGTGAACCGGAAAATTTAAGGTTAACCGGCCAGAATTAAAAGGAAAAAGGGGGCCCGGTTCACTTGAACCCATCCCCTTCAAATCGAAGAATCAGGCCCCTGTACACTCAACGGAAAATGAAGGAGAATGGGAGAAGAAAGCTCAAGCTATGGTGGTCATTCGACTCGACGTTGTACCCAGGTGATTGGAATGGAATTCCGACCACAACCCACCCAATAAGAATGAGAGCAAGGAAGAGGGAGGAAGAGAGAGATTACCGAGGTCGTGCAATTTCGACTCCAAGGGTGCTCCGATGGCTGGTTAAGCTCCAAAGACAGTGTAATTGAGGTGGTTTGAGTCTACTCAGAAATAGGGGACAGATGCGGCTGGCGTCTCGGCTCCGGTGGACAGCTGGGCTCTTCCTCGGCGACTTTTGGCTTCTAAAGGTGGGGAGGATGCGGAGGCAAGCTGTTGGCGACTCGGCTCGGTCGGACAGCTTCCTCTTCTTCTTCTCTCCTTGCGGCAAAACAGGGGAAGTGGGGGCTGTGGTTCCTTCAATGACGACAACGGAAAAGGTGGCGGCTAGCTGGTGTTCGACCAAGATAAAACGGAAGGAGCAAGGTGGAGTGAAGGTGGTGCTTGGGTGGAGTTTGTCGACAAGGGGGAGATGGTGTAGTTGATTCAAAATGAAAAGGGTTGTGTGCTGGGTGGAAATGCAGAGGAAAGTTGTGTGAAAAGGTGAGGGAGATGGGTGGTGTTGATGCCTCTTTTGGGGCTGCAATGGTGGTAGTACAGTGGCCCAAGGAGCTTCCCGAAAATGAAAAAGAGGGAGAGAGGAGGGATGGGGCAGACGACAGAAAGAGGGGCAGGGTGTCTGTGAGTTGTGATTTGCACATGGGAAGACGAGAAGAAGGGAGGGAGGAGGTGAGGTAGGGGACCATTGCAAGTTGTGTGTGTAAGTGCAGGCTGCCGAGAGAGAGAGAGAGAGAGAGAGAGAGAGAGAGAGAGAGAGAGAGAGAGAGAGAGAGAGAGAAATAAAAGAAAAGGGAAAGAAAATAAAAGAGTTGGGTCCACTAAAGAATTCAAATTAGCGGAAAAGACTCGAAACCCGCTCGCCCGATCGAATCCCGACTAAAACATATTTTATCAAATTTTAATTAAATCGCAAGGTAACGGAAATCAAATAAATTTCAATCAAAACCCGGAGCTTAAATGAATTTTTATTAATGCTCGATCTCTGAAAATCAAAATCTATTTCTAAAACCCAATTCAAAACTATATAGAAGTTCGTTTAAATAAAATTCAGTTGCTCGAGGACGGAAATATCAAAATTTCTAGAATCTAAATTTTAAATTCGAACATAATTTAATATTGTAAGAAAATAATATTTTAACTTTTCCGGTCTTTACAATGTGTCGGTATTTACATGTTCTAGGTCGGACTATATTTGTGTTAGAATTTATTCAAATGTCTCTGGGTCGGTTTCAGGCCCTTTGTTAGGATAGAATATGTTATAAGTGAATTCCGACCTGGAATCATTAACTTCCTATCGAGACTTGGACACTGCGAGGGAGCTATATATATATATATATATATATATATATATATATATATATATATATATATATATATATATATATATATATATATATATATATATATATATATATATATATATATCAAATTAAATTAAATTAACAAGTTTTTGTTCATTTTAGATGTGAAATTAACATGTTATTGTTTTTTGACAATTTCAAACTTTTTTTCCCGACAATTTCAACCTTTCTATCTTGTATTTTTTTTTCTAATTTTTCAGATATGTTTTTTTTCCTATAAATACACTGAACCACTGCATCGAAATTTCTTATTTTATGGAGTAAACACTAAATGAACCATTATTTTATATTTATGAATAATAATAATAATAATAATAATAATAATAATAATAATAATAATAATAATTACAAATTATTGCAATCTTATTTTTAGTTATATTTTATACACTTTAAATATCATTTTAATGTGTATTATTTTCAAATTCACAAAGAATCTTTTATCTAGAGAATCCTAATCTTCTATCATTTTAATGTTGGCATAATTTATAAAAAGTTATATTAGCCACAATCTATCTATCTATATATTTTATTTGATTGACATAAATACAAATAAAAAATATTTCATAGTCATACTTACCAAAAATATTACGAAGTAATAGATAAATATGCAATATTTGATAAGTGCTATTTGATTTATATCTAGATTATTTTTTGGTGAAAAAAATTATTTATATAAAAAATTTTATTTTATTTATATCTATATTAGTTGTTAAGCCTAAAATGATTTATAAAAATATTATATAGGCACAATCCATCCATGCATAGCTATTTTAGTAAACTAACATAATAAATATATCATATACATTTTATAAAAAAATATTAAAATATTCTTAAAAATCAATTATCTATTAAATTACATGAGATTCAATTAATATCAGATTAGAAAGAAAAACCTTTTACCTTATAAATGTGATTTTTTTATATTTTGATAATCTAAATAAAAGATATTTAGATTATATAATCTATCGAACTAATTTTATTTATATCTATATTATTTTTTGGTGAAAAAATTATTTATATTTAGATTATTATTATTTATATTTATTGGAATCTATGTAAATTATTTATAATATTGTATTAATGTATTCTCCGTACATGGGAAGGGACCTACACTAGTAATCATATAATATTGCATTAATGTAAATTATTTATAATATTGTATTAATATATTGACAAAAAAAAGTAATCATATATCCTAGTGACATTATTTATATCATTATGTGAATAATCCTTCATATTATATTAGTACCGAAATAAAATAAAAGGAATCTCAATATCTTAATATCTCAAGTTCTCAACCAATTCAACCTGATATGCAAGGAAAGAAATCCCCTAATTTTGAATTCCCTCCATAAATTTCAGCAAGCGCGCACGTTTACCCTATTTTATAAACCTTGGCTCCAAACCGAACTCCATACTCAAACCCTAACCCCCCCTTTCCTCACCCCGTTCTCATTTCTGTCTTTTTGATCACTTCCCGTCGATGATTGAAGATCAACTTTGCCAATCATAGAGACTAAATCGTGGAACAACGCCTTGAGGCCCCAATCAGGTATAGACTAAATCGTAGAGACTAATGGGTTTGTTAATTTCATAAAAAAAAACGATTTCAACTCTGTCGATCTGTTTGTTTACAAATTATCTTGCAATTCTGCATTTGATCTAAATTTTGTTAACTTTGAGTTCTCTCAATATTTTGAATTTTGAATTCTAAGTTCTCCTAATTGGGTTGAATTCTGATGTTCAAGTTCTCTCGATTTGTTTGAATTCTATATTCTCAATTCCAACAATTTTGAATTCTAAATTCTTAATTCTCAATCAATCAGTTTGAGTGTTGTCATTAAACAAGAAATAAGGGTTGTTTTGGTGATTTGTTTTTGTTGAAGTATTGCTACTGTAATGAAACAAGAAATAGGGGATGTTTCAGTGATGTCATGAACAATATATAGGGGCTGCTTTGGTGGTTTCTTTTTTTTGCCGAATATATGCTGCTATAGGGGGATGTTTGAGTGTTATCATGAGCAATATATAGGGGCTGTTTTGGTGCATCTTCTTTTGGTGCATTTTGCTGCTGTAGGGGAGGGGGGGTGTTTGAGTGCTATTATGAACAATAAATAGGGGACTGTTTTGGTATTTTTTTGACTGAATTTTTGCTGCTGTAAGGGATGTGCTAGTGCTGTCATGGGCTGTTTTGGTGCCTTTTTTGCTACTCTTTTGATCGGATCAGAATTGGTGAGGGTGGGTGGGGAAATAAAGAGCAAATTTGCACTGTCTTTTTGCTTCTGTCATTAAAATGTTCAAGGGTTTTTTTTTTCTGAATTATTGCAATTTGGTGCTGTTTTGGTGATTTTGCTTTTGGATGAAACAGGAAATTAATGCTATTTTGGTGTTTTTGTGTTGCTTAGTTTTGTACTCTTTTTTGAACTAATTTATTGCTTCATTTTTATCTTGAAATCTAGATACATGGAAGGAGTAACGAAAAGTGGTTCATCGATTTCAATGAACAAAATCAGCCTAAAACAAAAAGGAGGCCAAAAGCGCACTCCACGATCATACGTGGTTAATAATAGCGCTCGGACGATTGCTGGTATGTATAGAAAATTAAATATATAATAAGTTAATTGAACATATAAATCCATATTAATTATCATACGATATGTCTAGATGTGACTGTGTTGAAAAGAACACGTGTGCACGCGGCTTCACCGACTTCACAACCTGATAAACCGACCATGCCTTCTATGGCTAACTCTACTAGAATTAATTTTGTAAAGACTGAATATATTCATATTACTATTATATATATTTATTTCAGAAGGGTAATTGATTATATTTGAGTAGATTTGAAAATTCGAAAAATTTTGAATATTCCGTCCTCGAGTAGCGTGTTTTAATCCTTTCGAAATAGATTCCGGCATCGTTTTAAAATTTGGGTTGTAGCGGATTTTTAATTCCGTTTTCGAATATGATTATCGATAAAATTTTATTAATTTAAGTTCCGAGATAATTTTATAATTCGATTTAAATTGTCGAGCATCGGGATTCGATCGGGCGAGCGGGCTTTGAACCTATTCCGCTAATTTGAATTGGTATTGTGGGGACCTATTTCATTTTCTTTTTTCTATTATCTCTCTCTCTCGGTTCTCTGCCAAAGGAGCTGGTCCCCTCCCTCCCTCTCTTGTCTTCTTCCCTTTTTTTCTACTCACACACAACCCTCCTGTTGTAACGGCCCAGATCTTATAAATCCGGGTTACGTTTAGAGGGAAGAATTATCCCTCTGACAGATCTTGCAATCCAAGTACGAGCTACTTATTTATCAACTTCAAGTTATAACCTTGTTTATGTCTTAAGAATTTAATGAAGAAAAAGGGGATTTCAAATCCTCGAGACAATCAAAAGAGATAACGAGAACCTGTCCTAATTCAACTAGTCAAAAACTCAAAAAAGATAAAACGAGTTTAAATCAATATAAATACAACAGGTTTCGAAATGACAGCCTTAACCAAAACATTTGTAAAGTCAAGTTACAATAGGTGAAGTCTTCTTAACACTCTCGTCCCGTGAGAAAACCCCGCCATAGAAGCAAATCAACAAGTAAAAAGGGAGCGGGTACTTGAAACTATACCACAAGTCAAGGTCGAGCCACTCATGCGGGACCGGAAGTCCTCGCTGAGGTCGTATAATATGCCTATACCTAGAATAAAGGATGCTCTAATGCAGTACTGGAATTTAAATCACACAAGCATGTTGATAGTTTATATAATGCAGAAAGCGATAAATTGGATCCACACAGAATGCCAAGTGGCATATCCCTCTCCTACCTCTGCACCCCTTCCCGTTAGTGCAGAGACTGGCCAGTTTGATGCTATAGCATATCATATCTCATAATAGCATATCGTATCTCATCATCATATCATATCTCATCATCATTTCATATATCATCATCATATCATATATCATGCTCATGCCCGATGGTACTGGGCTATCTCATCATCATATCATATCGACTCGATAGACTCAGGGCACCCGATGGGGCTGGGCTACCCTATGACCCTAGCAAAGACTCTAGGACTATCACAGATAACGGCCGTTCTGTTTCAAACGCATAAAGAATAGGGATGCTCATTCATAAGTGCAAGTCCTAAACATGATACTACATGGCATGCTTTTATGCATATGCAACACCTACATACTATATAACACATCAGGCATGAGGTCCAATCACATGAGCAAGCTCCGGAGGACTTACTTGGAGTCTTCACATCCAATTAATCAGCAACCAAGCCATTAGATAATCATCCATCGGGGAAACAAGCCACTAAGATAATCATCCAATCACACTAGCAAGTAATAAGCACGGAACAACTAATCAATACATATTTAATCAACACACAAACATGTTTCCAAGTCATCACAAGACTAAGTAGATAATATTTTATTCAGTAATCTAGCATCCTCATCATGACCATCATTCTCAATTACCCTTGTTCCCATTAAGTATGAAACTTAGTTCAAAGCATTACTAAGGTTATCACTCAAAATATCTTACTTCAGTCAATCTCCGGTTTCCTTAAACACTTACTCAAGTCATTCATCAATTATCAAATACCCAACAAAATCATAAATGCCCGAAACCAAGGATCAACGAGTCTTATTTATTAAATTATTATGACCGCAATTAAGACAGCGTATTCAAGGGTAATCAAAGCAGATCAAGGTCATAAGACAACACAACCAAGAGTAGAAGCAGAGCAAGTTCTCAATACCACTCTTGTATCATTTTAACAATTGTAGGCAATCTTAATCTAAATCAATCCTAACAAGTATCCGTTCAGTTGGTTCATTCCATCATGTTCATATGACATTCAAATAAAACACTCATACCAAAAAGCATGTTCTCTATAAGAAGAATTCTATCTCATTTTCCATTTTATACACTTAGCGAAGTTGTCTAAGGGGTACCCAGGTTGGTTATCCTATTAACAGATCTTTTACGTGAAAAGTCAACACCTTTCTTATATTAATTCTCGTGAAATTAATGATCTCAGATTCTCAACACAATCACTTAAGGTTATACTCATGAATCTCCACAAATAAGTTTACAAGCTTAACAAGTTCCCAAAGCACTTATTATAGCAATAAAAGTTGATGATACTAATCTCAATCTATTAACTCAATCATAACAAGTGATTACTCATTTGGTTCATTCTAAAACGATCATACTATAACTGACATATCTTATTTATTTCAAGGCTTTAACATATGTGTTCATCCTCCGAACATAGCCATTAATTATAGTACTAAAAGCATATAATAACCAATAACTCTATGCTCAAGCTACTTTAGTGCACAAATTAATAAGGTGATAGAAATTAGGACAAGTAACATAATAACAGTTCAAATTTAACCAATTCAAAACCATATTGTATTCAAGTTATTAGGAAATTTCAGCAATTAAAAATGGAACCCATTCAAGTTGTAAATCTTAGTCCATTTCAACTTTCTAGCTAATTAAATGTAATAATCTCATGTCATATATAAAACCCAGTCTTCAAAACAACCGCAAGTGCCCAAGAGATTATACCATCTCGGAGTTCGATCGGACTAGGAGCTCGAACTTCGGTGAGGTCGGGTGCAGATCTCGTCTAAGGTTGTGCAGCGAGCGCGAACACCGTTGCTCCCAGCCGTGCTCCGACAAGTCTTTGGTGTGGGTCTAGCAGAGGAGGTTGAGAGAGTGGGAGGCGGCATCGGCGAGCTCGCATTCGGTGCAACAATGGCAGCAAGGGGGGTGTGACTGAATCAAGGGGGACGCCAGATCTGAAGTGGAGGAAGAAAGGTGCTGAGAGCTTGTTGGGTAGCCATGAAAGCTCGAAAGGAGTTCGATGTCAAGAGAGGACGAGAGTAAAACAGGAGGTTGAGCTCAAGGGGGGGGGGGGGTCGAGGACGTCACAGGGAGTGAGGGCGAGTGCAGAGCGAGTGAATCGAGAGGGAGAACGAGAGAGTGAGCGTGACGAAGAGAGAGAGAAGAGCGGCCATGGTTGAGGAGGCTAGGAAGAGCTTCAAAATCCCAGGAACGACGAGAGAGATGGAGGGCGCAGCCATGGATGAGGTTGTCTTCAAGCTTGGAGCTTGTGAACAAGGAGGAGAAAAGAGCAGATCTGGAATTGAAAATGAAATGGGAAGGGCGGCTCTACAGTGCAAGGCTGAAGAGGGATATATATACTACCTCAATTAGGGTTAAATTGAGCTACGAGAAATCACAAAACAAACCCGCTATTTCTAGGTTTTAGAAATATTAACACAAAATTAACAGAATTCCACTCAATAAATTTTATTAAATTTAAATATGCCATAAAATTTATCATATTCGCCTCGACAGGTTCAAAACAATATTTATTTCTTTGAAATCGGATATACGCCGGAATTTGATTTGAATCAAATAAAAAAATTTATTTTGATCGAGGACGGAGATTTTCAAAATTTCCGAAATCTCAGAAATTTAATACTTAATTTTAATCATAAGTCATAAAATAATGTTTGAAAATTTCGGGTCTTTACATCATCCACCTCTAAAAACAAGTCTCGTCCTCGAGACTAAAATCTTTTTAAAAGCAACAAAACAATTCGAAAACTCGAGTCAACTCTTCCTACGTTAGTCAACCAGATTTTCAAGGATTCAACAAGCAGTTTATCCACCTCTAAGGGCTAGTCCCAGATTCTACTTTCTAAGTTCATTTCTCATGATCAGTCTCAACATCAATCTCAAATATTAACATATCTTAAGTATCATCATTTCAGAATTCATAATCACAGATCACATCATTAGCACACCATATAATCACCTAAGATTGCACATTTTATTTATTAGAGCAGAACACAATCATCATAATTAATATGTGCACTCAGAAGGGAAATCACAAATCAGCATCGTAAAAGTCAGCATGTTGGCCCACTACGTTTCTACTACGCCACTCTGAGCAAACTAAACGACCCACTCTTGATCACACCACAGAAGATTATACAAGGATGACGCAAGACCTAAGCTGAATTCAAGGAAAGAGACACTATGGGACAATTCAACTACTCTTGACACGAAGATAGACTCGTATAGTATCTGATAAGACTGAACAGGGGAATTTCGCCGATGTCCATGGGAAACCCTTAAAGTTACGATCGTATCACTCAAAATCATCATGTAACACATCATGCCATAAGCACACAACGTTGTAATTTTGCACACTAACATGGACCTATCTCAAGAGGCAATGGCAATACGATTTCAGTGCCATATCGTGTGGGAAAGTACAAGGTAAAGAACCTATCATGATCATAGCTATATCAATGCACATACTACTATCAAATCAAATCCCCACAAGAAAGAAGTATCACCTATGATGTCTAGGAATTGCTATTAAGGTTCAACATTTATGGATATATACAAGATAGATCTAATAATCCGTTGCCCGAATATACTAAATTGATTCAATACATGCGTGAGGGAATCATATATGCCACTATGGTGTAAGGAAACTAAACATAACATATAAGGAATAACATCAACATGTCTTAAATATCACGAAAGAAATATCATATAGTTAACTGGCAAAAGACAAGTGTAAAGTGTGTGCCTTATGCATTTGTGTCACCAAGGCATACATCAACACGTATTTCGTACTACTATAAGCTCACATGGTAGATAGTATAATATCAACAATTCTTAAGCAGAATGTGGTGCATAGACATGCAAGTGCAATTAAACCTATAGGGGTGGACGCGCGAGCATACGGGGCTTAAAACTATTCATGCATAACGAGTATAGAAAAACATCATGTAATAGGTGAAAGTGAGCATGTGCAATATTATGGCCTACACATGGTACTATCCGTGCAAGATAGAGTATGATGGTGTCAAAAGATAACAAGATTTCTCAATTGATAAGATTCAAAATGCATAAGCACTCATAACTTCATACAATCATATAACAAGGACAAATATGCAAGATAGGTACACTACCCAAACCCTATTACAAGAGTGATCATACAGATAATGCAAATAGTGTAATGAATCACATATCATATCGTTGATGCGAAATCTTTACATATTATCGATAACACATGACAAGGGGTAAGTACATGAAGGTCTACTTTATCAACAAATAAGATGATACACGATAAGTCGAACCACCCATATCATAAGAGTAATCTTATAAATAATATAGAGAATGCAATAAATCACATAATCATATTCTCAAATACTTAATTACCAATTAGTATTTAATGACATATGGGAAGATGTAAGTATGTAGAGCTATGGTCTAATCACTTACATTACGATTCGCAACCAGTCAAAACAATTATATAACCACACAACATGAATATAGGTGAAGTATAATCGAGAACGATGTACCTAAAACGGTGATGACTAAGCATGGATATATAGAGTATAATGACAGAGATATGCATACCAATTAAGATACAGATAGAAAAGGCACGGTCGAGCTATCATGAGTCATGCAATAATCGTCATCAACCAATGTTATGATTAGGACATGAAGCCAATTAATTCTTTATTCGAGAGTAGAGATCACATAAGAGTAGCACGCAACACAGTAGGAGTGCACATAAGGAGCACGAACAACATACATGATAATAACACATAATAAGCCAAAATGATCAGTGAAAACACACCAGGAGCATGAGAGGGATGTAAAGGAAAATAATATGACCATGAGACAATAGTAGCTACCTAAGGTTACACGAAACGTCGTGATACACATATATATGTAAACAAGGCATGAATATTTAAAGTAACTAAATACAATGTCATATCAAGTAATGGATGCTCAAGCGTGACTATCATCAAAATTTGTTACTATTTTCCAAGCGCGGCATACTATAAGAGGATGACACGTTGTATATGTCAAGAGATCATCATATAATTTTATACATCTATCATGGTGTGTGGGCATGCGATGTGTAAGGTCCTTAAGGCATGAAAATCATAGAGTTATAGCACAGATTTTGAAGAGACAATGATAAGAGGTACATAGCTAAACAAGACGTTAACCACATAAGGCATAAAATCACAACATAGCTACATCAACATCATTTAATAAGTATAAGAAGACAAAGATCAATGTTCATGTGACGAGAACATACCAAAGGATGACAAGTTTAACACGAACCCGCAACAGAATTAACAAAGGCATGATACAGATGAGGTAGACAAGCATGACATACTAATTCAATTATACCTAACCTTCTTAAACATCCAAAAGGACATGCGGTAACAAAAGAAGAACGAGAAGACTATCATGAATATGTGATTAAGGGTGACAAACAATGGTATAGATGGAGAATAAGGTCACGTAGTTCACAAGTCACAAATCCTATATGACACTAGTAACACCAAATAAGACACGGGTACATAAACATATGATATACATGTACAGGGCTATCATGACAATACATCCGAAGTCAAACTAATCATATAATAATGTGAGAGAAACACAAAAGAAGTACTATGGAGTGTGGTACGATCCTAAGATAATGTGTATAATGCATGGATAAACCGAGTGCAAGACGATAGATATACATATCAATATAGATCCAAAAAGAACTAGTATACACACGATAATACATCACAACATGGAAATACAATCAAGAATACCATCATAACCAAATAGAAGTTTCTCAGGGCAACATCGACGCATCCCCACTAACTCTGTAACCCAGTCCGAAAAAAGCCTAATTGTTTCTTTGAGAGACAATACACTATTGGGTGAACATCAACCATAAGGAGACCTTCAAACGAATTTCCCGAATGAACAAAGACTTCAAAAGATCTCCCAATACAAAAGACGACACCCAACAAATTTCTAATAATCACTCATCAAGACCCCTCTTTTGGTATTGTACTCCCTCAAGACAATCAGCACTCTAACTTATATACCAGTTCGCAACAAGTTAGACTCATAAGGCTTGGAATACAGGTGACCAACATGGAAGGAATTGAGGAGGAACCAGAGCGGCTAGGTAAAAGAAGAGTATCGAAAAGAGACAAGGAGTTGTCATGACAATTATCAAGGTTTTCAAGGATCACAAGGAAAACTTCACCAAGAATCTAAGGAGGTCAATCAATAGGTCAACTTGCTATCTTATCGAGTCTCACCATTAACAAGTTAGTTTGAATATGGAGTCTCTTTTCTAACCAAGTAGACAAGCAAAATAACATCATCTTATTGGAACAAGGGACATATAAGACATCAATTATACAAGTCAGACAATAATAATATAACGAGTAGTCACATAAGCAATACATCATAATTAATCATCGTCGTTCATACAAACAAGATAGAGGTGCACGACATAAAGTCACAAAATCTCATAAAGTCACAACATATGAACGGTAAAACGTCAAGGGTAGGAGGGACAATGTCATACCAATCACATAAATCCTATTTTATGAATAAGCAATTTATGTCTGTTCATTGATTCACATGCATTTTAGTCGAGTTGTACACACATGATCCTCTTTTGAACAAATTTCGCATATAAGAGCAATATCATTAGAATTCACCATCTAAGGTATCACTAATTATATCATAGAACAATATCATGTCAAAACATCTCAAGTAAGCACATAAGCGATGCATTTTGTGATACCTACAAGTATTCCATAGGGGTCCCCATGAAATACTTGTACAAGTATCACAAAATCGTCACAATGTTCTCACTAGATTTGAACAAGTACTTTACAAGCGTCCCTGTAAAATACTTGTGTCGACTTTGTGACAACGTTATCGCTAAGTAAGAATCAACAATTTATAACATGAATCTGAATTTCATAAGTATTTCATATCAAGTCACTATGAACTCCTATAGGCAAAATATCATGGCTTTCAAATCAACAAACATAACTTCTCAATTCTCAAACCATAATTTTCCCATCAACTAGAGTAAGATTCTCAAGCCTGAGCTCATAAGCTTCCATTAACCAATACGAAACATCAGTCATAACAGTGTAAATCTTCATACTCTCATCTCATGTCCTCATCAAACCAAGGCCAAAAGGCACCAACAATTTCCATCATAAGTGATATACGTAGCAAACAAATATGTATAAGTCAAATGCATCAAGAATGACAACAATTGTCCAATCCAACTCGTCAAGTATCATACATTATATGCGCATAACAAGATCAAAGCATGTTATAAGAATTACGTCAGATGTCATAACAAGGGAAACTCATATAAACAAATATCATACCAAGTCATCAAGAATAACACACATGAGTCACCAAACTTCTCCCCTAAATTTACTTATCTCAAAAATCAAATTACGAATTACCCAACCAAGATTTTAAATATGTCTTTCACGCTCATCCATAAGGTATAAAGCTAGTGGTCTCTACCAATCCCAATCTATATCCGTAAGGGATAGCTATCGCCATGACTACCCGATCAAGTCCCGATTCTCACTTCTCAAGGTGGTTATCTTAGTTATCCATATTAAATTCATTTTGCCCCTTTGAAAACTTTCAAAACTCGTGAAAACCTTTGGGCCATTCTATTTTCAAAACTCAAAATCACCAATTGTTTTACAACTCATTAGTACTCGGATTGCACAACCTGGCTCTGATACCAACTTTGTAACGGCCCAGATCTTATAAATCCAGGTTACGTTTAGAGGGAAGAATTATCCCTCTGCCAGATCTTGCAATCCAAGTACAACTGCTTATTTATCAACTTCAAGTTATAACCCTGTTTATGTCTTAAGAATTTAATGAAGAAAAAGGGTATTTCAAACCCTCAAGACAGTCAAAAGAGATAACGAGAACCTGTCCTAATTCAACTAGTCAAAAACTCAAAAGAGATAAAAACGAGTTTAAATCAATATAAATACAACAGGTTTCGAAATGACAGCCTTAACCAAAACATTTGTAAAGTCAAGTTACAATAGGTGAAGTCTTCTTAACACTCTCGTCCCGTGAGAAAACCCCGCCATAGAAGCAAATCAGCAAGCAAAAGGGAGCGGGTACTTAAAACTATACCACAAGTCAAGGTCGAGCCACTCATGCGGGACCGGAAGTCCTCGTTGAGGTCATATAATATGCCTATACCTAGAATAAAGGATGCTCTAATGCAATACTGGAATTTATATCACACAAGCATGTTGATAGTTTATATAATGCAGAAAGCGATAAATTGGATCCACACAGAATGCCAAGTGGCATATCCCTCTCCTACCTCTGCACCCCTTCCCGTTAGTGCAGAGACTGGCCAGTTCGATGCTATAGCATATCATATCTCATCATAGCATATCGTATCTCATCATCATATCATATCTCATCATCATTTCATATATCATCATATCATATATCATGCTCATGCCCGATGGTACTGGGCTATCTCATCATCATATCATATCGACTCGATAGACTCAGGGCACCCGATGGGGCTGGGCTACCCTATGACCGTAGCAAAGACTCTAGGACTATCACAGATAACGGCCGTTCTGTTTCAAACGCATAAAGAATAGGGATGCTCATTCATAAGTGCAAGTCCTAAACATGATACTACATGGCATGCTTTTATGCATATGCAACACCTACATACTATATAACACATCAGGCATGAGGTCCAATCACTTGAGCAAGCCCCGGAGGAATTACCTGGAGTCTTCACATCCAATTAATCAGCAACCAAGCCATTAGATAATCATCCATCGGGGAAACAAGCCACTCAGATAATCATCCAATCACACTAGCAAGTAATAAGCACGGAACAACTCATCAATACATATTTAATCAACACACAAACATGTTTCCAATTCATCACAAGACTAAGTAGATAATATTTTATTCAGTAATCTAGCATCCTCATCATGACCATCATTCTCAATTACCCTTGTTCCCATTAAGTATGAAACTTAGTTCAAAGCATTACTAAGGTTATCACTCAAAATATCATACTTCAGTCAATCTCCGGTTTCCTTAAACACTTACTCAAGTCATTCATCAATTATCAAATACCAACCAAAATCATAAATGCCCGAAACCAAGGATCAACGAGTTTTATTTATTAAATTATATTGACCGCAATTAAGACAGCGTATTCAAGGGTAATCAAAGCAGATCAAGGTCATAAGACAACACAACCAAGAGTAGAAGCATAGCAAGTTCTCAATACCACTCTTGTATCATTTTAACAATTGTAGGCAATCTTAATCTAAATCAATCCTAACAAGTATCCCTTCAGTTGGTTCATTTCATCATGTTCATATGACATTCAAATAAAACACTCATACCTAAAAGCATGTTCTCTATAAGAAGAATTCTATCTCATTTTCCATTTTATACACTTAGCGAAGTTGTCTAAGGGGTACCTAGGTTGGTTATCCTATTAACAGATCTTTTACGTGAAAAGTCAACACCTTTCTTATATTAATTCTCGTGAAATTAATGATCTCAGATTCTCAACACAATCACTTAAGGTTATACTCATGAATCTCCACAAATAAGTTTACAAGCTTAACAAGTTTCCAAAGCATTTATTATAGCAATAAAAGTTGATGATACTAATCTCAATCTATTAACTCAATCATAACAAGTGATTACTCATTTGGTTCATTCTAAAACGATCATACTATAATTGACATATCTTATTTATTTCAAGGCTTCAACATATGTGTTCATCCTCCGAACATAGCCATTAATTATAGTACTAAAAGCATATAATAACCAATAACTCTATGCTCAAGCTACTTTAGTGCACAAATTAATAAGGTGATAGAAATTAGGACAAGTAACATAATAACAGTTCAAATTTAACCAATTCAAAACCATATTGTATTCAAGTTATTAGGAAATTTCAGCAATTAAAAATGGAACCCATTCAAGTTGTAAATCTTACTCCATTTCAACTTTCTAGCTAATTAAATGTAATAATCTCATGTCATATATAAAACCTAGTCTTCAAAACAACCGCAAGTGCCCAAGAGGTCGGGTGCGGATCTCGTCTAACGTTGTGCAGCAAGCGCGAACACCGTTGCTCCCAGCCGTGCTCCGACAAGTCTTTGGTGTGGGTCTAGCAGAGGAGGTTGAGAGAGTGGGAGGCGGCATCGGCGAGCTCGCATTCGGTGCAACAATGGCAACAAAGGGGGGTGTGACTGAATCAAGGGGGATGCCAGATCTGAAGTGGAGGAAGAAAGGGGCTGAGAGCTTGTTGGGTAGCCATGAAAGCTCGAAAGGAGTTCGATGTCAAGAGAGGGCGAGAGTAAAACAGGAGGCTGAGCTCAAGGGGGGGTCGAGGACGTCACAGGGAGTGAGGGAGAGTGTAGAGCGAGTGAATCGAGAGGGAGAACGAGAGAGTGAGCGTGACGAAGAGAGAGAGAAGAGCGGCCATGGTTGAGGAGGCTAGGAAGAGCTTCAAAATCCCAGGAACGACGAGAGAGATGGAGGGCACAACCATGGATGAGGTTGTCTTCAAGCTTGGAGCTTGTGAACAAGGAGGAGAAAAGAGAAGATCTGGAATTGAAAATGAAATGGGAAGGGCGGCTCTACAGTGCAAGGTTGAAGAGGGATATATATACTACCTTAATTAGGGTTAAATTGAGCTACGAGAAATCACAAAACAAACCCGCTATTTCTAGGTGTTAGAAATATTAACACAAAATTAACAGAATTCCACTCAATAAATTTTATTAAATTTAAATATGCCATAAAATTTATCATATTCGCCTCGACAGGTTCAAAACAATATTTATTTCTTTGAAATCGGATATACGCCAGAATTTGATTTGAATCAAATAAAAAAATTTATTTTGATCGAGGACGGAGATTTTCAAAATTTCCGAAATCGGATACACCTGCCACCTCCAACAGCTCACCCTCCCCTTGTCCTCATCCTCCTTATACCGAGCTCGCCCCCACGCATCTCCTCTTCCCCCATTCTTCACCCTTTCTTCTTTTGGTCTCAAACAAACCCAGGAATCCACCAGACCCAGGGCCGACGCCACCCTCTTCCCGACGTCGTCAATAAAACGTTGCCCCTCTCCCCTGCTTCTTCCGCGAGCAACACAACCCCACCCTCCTCTGTTCTTTGAAGGAAATGTCAAACACCCTACCTCCCTCCAATGTTGTAGCAGCAGTAGCCAGACGCCCGAGCCGGTCGACGTCCGATCCCGGAGCATCCCCTGGAGCAGACGCCGCCGCACCTCCCTCTTCCCTCCCCTGTTTGAACCCAAGTCGGTAACACTCGATTTTTCTTTGTTCTTGGCTCGAATCAGTTCAAAGGCGAACCTTTAACCCCTCTTCCATCATCCTAGGCCTAGAGCTAGGTTCCTTCCTCGTCATTGCAGCCGGAGCGCCGCCGTCGAGCCTCGGAGTCGGGATTGCATCGACCTCGGTAATTCTCTCTTTTCTCCCTCTCCTTCCCTCGCGTTTGAATTTCTTAGGGCGGGGGACCGTCGGAATTGGAAATCGATCTAGCTAGGAGGGGTTTGGGGAGGCGAGAGTCGCCAGAGACGCCCTGTTCTTTCTCTTCTTTCTCTCTTCACCTTCTTCCGGCGCTGAGCAGACACTGCCTTGATGAAGGGGATGAACAGTGGGCATTGTTGGGCCTAATTTTCGGGTGGGATGGGATCCGAATTTACTCTTCCGGGTCACCCTTTTCTTTCAGGCAATGAGTCCGGGTTTGGGCTTCTCAGTTGGGCTGGGTCCGAAATTGAGGCAGGGTTTGGGCTAGAGCTACAAGGTTGGGCCTTTCCTTTTCTTTTCTATCGGTTGGGTTTTTTTTTTCTCTGTTGGGCTGATGGCATTTTAAATTGCTGTGAGTTTTATTATATATGTGTTATATATATATGTTATATTATATGTTTTTGTATTAATTGTTAATTTATTATTACTATTAGTATTATTAGTTATGTTATTCTATTTTGCCAATATATATTTTCTGAAAATATTCTATATATATTATAATGGTTTAAAGGTAATATTATTGAGAGGGGTTATTATATAATGATTTATAAGAGAATTTTAAGATGAGGATTTTAAGGAAATAAAATGCCGGAATGATTTCTATAATGTGATTTGGAGAGAGTTGGTTTTAAAGTTAAATGTTTAATGTCGGAATTTGGCCAAGTATGAGTTGAGAAATCATTTCGAATATGAGTTGACTTAATTTGGGATTTATAAGTTTGAAAATATGGTTGGTATGATTTTATCAATGGGTTTGATGGAAAGAATGATTTTGGTAGATTTGATCGTATCGGAAAGATTTTGGAAAACAGTTTTACTATCGGTCGGTTTTGAGGATGTCGATAACTTGGGTTCGTGTGTATGAATGTTGGTCTAGTAGCTTATGGAAATGGCTTGATGATAGGTGTGTATTGCTTTTGGATTTGCTTTGGACTTGCATTGGGCCTTGCTTGTGTTATCTTGCTATTCGGCTTATTCAGGTAAGTTCCTTTATGGGCTTACTCAGATTCGAAAGAGATTACCTGCTTGTGAATATATGACATACTAGGTGTTGCATAATCATTAACGGATGCCATGTAGTATCATGCTAGGATTGCACTTGTGATTGAGCATTCTATTTCTTTATGCGTATCTAAACAGAACGGCCGTTATCTGTGATAGTCCTAGAGTCTTTGCTAGGGTCATAGGGTAGCCCAGCCCCATCGGGTGCCCTGAGTCTATCGAGTCGAAATGAGCATGATATGATAGCCCAGCACCATCGGGCAAGAGATGAGATGATATGATATGATTAGTCCAGCACCATCGGGCATGAGCACGATATATGATATGATGATGAGATATGATATAATATGATGATGCCATGGTGAGTGCACCACCATGAGGAAATTGCTATGCTATAGCCCGAACTGGCCAGTCTCTGCACTAACGGGAAGGGGTGCAGAAGTAGGAGAGGGATATGCCACTTGGCATTATCTTGGGCCCTTTACAGTTTTTTCCGCATATTGTAAATTAGGATCATGTTAGTGTGATTTAATTTCCGCATTTGCATCATCTTTATATTAGCGTATGTGTATATTTGCTTGTGGGACAGGGTGTGTTGAGGTCTCGGTCTGATCCCGCTTGCACCAATTGTTTTTATGTATGATTGCTTCCTGTCTCTATGGCGTGGGAAAATCCTCCGGGCGATTGCAAAGAATCTGTCTAACACCGCTAATTTGGCTATACTACCTTATAATTTATACTACGGTTTTGACCCGGCTCTGCCGTGGCATTTGTATCGAACCCTTACTTCCACTTTACTTTCATTTAAATTGAATTTCTGTAACTTTGATTGACTGGGGTTCGAATTGCAACATCCGAATGAAGGTATCCGACCTTCGAAACGTCACCCGGGTATTTATATCCGGGCCGTTACAAAGTTGGTATTAGAGCGAGGTTGTGCAATTCGGGTACGCAAGGGTCGAGTGTATGTTTTGGAAAACTGCCCATGGATTTCGAAGGATTTCAAAGCGTTTTAAAGGGGCAAAATGAACTTAATATGCCTCACTCAATTGAACTAAATATGAACTTGGCTTATGATAAAAGAGGAGAACCAACTAAAAAGGGATCGAGTGGGTAGAAAAGGCGCTAGACCATCCCTATGGATGTAGTTGGGAATGGGTAGGCGAAATATTAGCTTGTTCTTTACAGATGGGTCGGGAAGACTCCAAGGAGGTCGTTATATGTGGCATTGACTGATTCTATGTTGAGTGCTTGATATGCTAAAGAATTGATTGTTATGCTCTAACTATTGAATGAATATTGAATGATTTGTGCGAACGAGATAGCGGGAGTACCCTAATTTCCCCTATGATTAAGCTCAGCTTTTGTGGAACCGCCCCTTCCCTTATGAACCCTTTTGACAATCCAATCGAGTCCTCCCTTCGAATATCGGTCTTCCACGAGAATTGGGTTGGTAAACACATGGTGTCGGGAATCATGATTGAATATAAGAGTTGTCCGAGAGAGTATTGGAAGACGGTCCTTGATGAAATTCCGAGTTAGAGAGTGAGATGTTTACGAGGCTGTCCTTATCAATTCTTATGATGATCCATCAGTGTCCTCTTGTCACGAAAAGTCGTATCCGAGTCCCACGGGGAAGATGAGTGATGAGTCGGTTAGGAAGAGTCAGTGGTTGCCCTTATGGACCTCTATCGGGTTATCTTGATTGCTCTGTCCATAATTATGTGATTCTATATGCATTCCTCCTTGATCAACAGTTTGATCCTTAGTTTGAAATTGTGCCTATGTGCCTTAATGTTTATAATGACTATTGTATGGGTTCGAGCTACATTTATCATGTCCATATCATCCCGACATGATCTACTTAGTATATTGCATTGTCATATTAGGGCACGAATGTATATGTCATATGCTAGGATGTTGTATAATTGATGACCTCCCTGTGAATAGGTTCATGATAGTGTAATCGTTCGATTCTAGTATCATGATAGAGTGAGTCCCTTACTTGATGGATACATGTTATAATTTCATGTCAACATGCCTTATATGCTACGTTATCCTCAGTACATGTTATGACGATGATCTTTAATATGAATTCGTAGTTGTATGACATTCTGTACCCATGCTTGCCCCATTGCTTAGGTCCCGTGTTATGCCTTTCTTTCTCTCATGATTATATGTTGTCATCGCATGTCTACTTGGCCTATTGATCGTATGGTTGATTACAAACATGAACCACATGATATGAGTCTATATGATTGCTGCTTCCTCTGAATTAGGTCCATGATAGTGTGATCGACTCTTCTTTATATGAATGCCTCATAAGATGTGCTCCTTAGCATGCTCGCCGATGATGCCTCGATGCTTATCCTTCATCTTGTGACAAGAATATATAGCATGCCCGTCTATTTTGTCTTCCTTAGAATAACTATTGTTGATTATGCTATGATTAGTATTGCTATGTGTTAATTGCGCTAAAGCGAGAATATGTTAGTGTAAATGAGTCTTGATAAATACATGTTTTATCCCAGTATGCCGTAATTTGAACCCATGACCCCCATATCCTCGTCACATTTCCCGTTACTTGGACTTGCATTATACATCGTTACATTTCTTCCCATGCTTCTATATTATTGGAAGGTGATTGAATTAAAGTCTTGCTTAATGTCGAGTAATCAATCAAGTGCATATCATATGTTATATTGAGCCATTAGTAACACGTCGGGCCCCTGGTTGTGACTTGTGCGAATTTATGCCTTGCCTACATTATTGTCCATTCTCTCTTGAACTAGGTCCTTGATAGTGTGATTCTCCCTTCCTCTATCCTCGTAAATGTTTTCTTATCCGATTAGATTGATGTTGAATTCAGTGATCGACTTGCTTTCATGACAATTAATCCTAGCATGCGTACATGATATCGCTCGGTAATGTTTCCCTATTACTCTATGATATCTTCCTAAGCTTTCATGAACGTATGACTTGACACCTCGCATGATCACACACCACGTTATATCATGATTTTGGGTACGCGTGATGCATGAATGCTAGAATGAATTTAGTCGAGTTATCTTGATTGTGTTCAGGTTCGATGTGTGCTATTAGTAACCTGTAAGACTTATGATTTCCAATATGACCCACTAAATGATCACGTGTTGTACTTGTTCTATGATGTGACAACTATTGTACCATATATGTACTCTATGATGGTTCGTTCCTAGCATGATTATAATCTAGCATCCATGATGTCCTTCTTGTTACTTTTGATGATGCCTCATGTTTCGTGAATATTATGTTGAACTCCTCTAAATGATTCTTGACTATGCTTGTATCACATTATGTATCGCTAGTATCATGTAGGACCCATGCTCTCTAAATGTATCTCGTCATATGATTACGTGCCATGCTTGACTTAATATATGATCATTGTGTGAGATGAGATAGTTACTATGTTGCCCTTATATGTGTTCTCGTATGACGCTTCACCTGTTTGTTATGACATACCTTGCCATGATATATTTGGACTCATTTGTTGATGTGTATACCGTGCTCTTACATTGTTTATATGCATGATGCTCGTTATCTTCACTAAATTCTGCATGACTTCTAATCATATATGATCATTGGTGGTTCCGTCTATCTTGCTTGAAGTTGCTAGGCATATCTGTTTCCATGGAATACTAGAATGTTAGCTTGTTTCACAAACATCAGTGTAGGACTTGATTGTGTCTTTGATATGAATACGAATGTTGCCCCCGAGATAGGTACATGTTAGTGTGGGTTAGTTTGATTGATATGCTCCATGATGATTTCGTGCTTGCTGCCACAATTGTAACCTAATGGACTTCCATAAAGGCATCGTTACTATTCTCGGGTCGGAGTCTTGTCTCTATTCGTGTCATCTTTAGCTTGGTCCATTTTGGTCTCCGAAAGAAACGTTGGGTTGTCCGCTCTTGTCACTCCCCTATCTCCGCTAACTTATACTCCTACGCGACACATTGGATGAGCGACCACAAAAAAAAAGGAACGGGAAGTTAGATAACGATAGAGCAGCGCAACGGAAGCGTGGGCCCATAACCCACGGGCCTCAAGATCGACGATGTCGATGGAACAAGCTTGTTTCGAGGATGGCGGTTATGGAGTACGATGTGACTTGCAAGTGGGAGTGTCCTTCATTCGGATTGCTAATCCTTTCTGAACTTGTTGATGGTGATATTGCACTAACTTGATGTTGAAAGTTGCTTGTTGATGTGATGACTTGGTGATGATTGTTGCTTGATTGTCTGTTGAATATGATGATATGATTCGATGCCTGACAGCCCTAATGTGCCATGATGACCTGATGTGATGCTACTCTGAGTTGCTAAGCATGATCTAAATTCCTTTCCTATATAGTATGAACTGCAAATGCCAAGAATCTGAATTGTTATTAGCTAAGATTATGATCAAACTTGCTAGCTTGAGTTGACCATATTCATATATGATGTTTTACAATACTTATTGAGCATGACGGTAAATTAAGACTTTTGATACATGTTGCAATATCTAATGATGAACTAATGATGCCATTTAATATAAATGCTAGTTGATATGATGTATCCCTTATGTGCAATTATGTCCATGATTGCTTCTTCTTTGAACATGTGAGTGAGGTCCCGTGGTAAAATGGTCTGAGAGTGGTTGAGGAAATTGAGCAGTTGGGATGATTGAGGGTAGTATGTGGTGAGTCGCATGAGAGGGGTTTGGCTTAAGTAGGAACGAGTGAGTTTTGAGAACTATAAGAGGCGATGCTTAGTGGTTCCGATGAGCTCTTGGATGAATCTCAGGTGAGAAACAAAGATAGGGTTGGATTCTTAGAGGTGGATTGCTAGTGAGGGTGCTTGGTGAAATGAGGGGTGAGACTGGAGTTTCGAAATGAGTTGGGGTTTCTTTGAGGATTTGATCCGAGTTGGTGAGTCTAGATGAAGATTTAGTCTTGGCTTGAGAGTTGGAGACGAGCGGGCGGGGTTTGTATTTTATTATAACTGAAATCATGTGCAAAACTTTCTTGATGATGTGATTATGAACTGGCATGATGTTAGATAGCGACCATGATAAACATGTATGGCATGATATTACATGTTGATATACAATACTGAATTAAAATGGGTAGTGACAACTATGAATATGATATAATGATACATTGCTATCCTACTATGTTGTTCTAAAAGCATGTTATAATGTGTTGTATGAATCATGAGATGATGATACGTTGTTATGTGAAAGCATGATGTTATACTATATGGTTGATAAGCATGATTATGAATAGGTAAGTGATGAATATGACTTGGAGCATGAATATGACTTATGTGTATATGTGAGATGATGGTGCATGACTGCTAATGATCATTATATGGCATTGTGATGAGTTAATATGATGTCTGAAGAGCATGATGACATTTTGATGTTGATATACTGCTTGATCTCCCCTTTTGATTGAATCTTGATAGCATGATTTTGTTTGGATTGATGTGTTGATAAACAGTTTTGTTTCGTTGACTTATGATGAAATTTCGCTATGGCTAACCTTGCAAGTACCAATGATTGATGTGATAATATGTTATGATAATGCTGGATAGAAATTGGATAGGATAACTATGAATTTATGCTTTAAATGAGGTCCCTTGTTCTGACTGGTTCCACTAGTGTGTGATGTTGAGATGTGATCGTGAGATTCTACTTGTCATAGTAGTGTAGTGACTCCATGACACCTAACCTCTTTGATCTCTTGACATGTGTGCTTGCGTGATAAGTTATGAGAATTCGATGATGCACTTGTGATGCCTTTTGTATGAGGTAGATATATTTTATGACTCATGGTACAATGTTAAGATTTTGTTATTTCTTTTGGCATGTTCTGAAGGAATGGTATGATTTATTTTATGGGTAATCATGTTGTGCGGTTGAGATGTCGATTGGTTGAGATTATCATGATTGATGTTGAGATTGTCATATGAGAGGTGACTGATGATGTTATGAGTCGATGAGTTGATTATTTATGTGCATATTGAGTTGAGGATGATGATAAAATGATTTTGGAACCTAGGAAGATCGAGAATATGGGATTAGCCCTTAGAGGTGGATGACTCCACCTCCCCCCTTCTGAATTTGATTGATTGATATGCGAGAAACTGATTTGGTCTTTGGAAGATTTTTGACGAAATCTTGATTTGAAAGGAATTGACTTGTTTTGGTGTAAGTTGCTTGATTAAACGTTGAATTTGAAAATTTTGAGCGGTTTTAAAAATGGCCAACTTGGGAATTTAAAGAAGTTGAGAGTTTGGATCAAAAAAAAAAAGAAGTTGAGAGTTTCAATAATTTGGATGACAATCTTTCCATTTACAAAACGCTTTGAGAATTTACGAACTGGATTTACATTATGACGTCTCACGAAGTGGATATAAGCCTTTTATAGGGGCGCTTATAGATTGCTTGCTAAGACCTAGTCGGATGTTATAATGCTTTTAGAGTTGTGATACTTCCGAAAGGTCGAAGCGAGGATGTGATAGGGGCGCTTATTACACACTCGACAAGGCCCATTTGGAGATGTCATGACCGTGACCAGGATGTTGTGAGAATCCCGGAAGACGCAACCGAGATGATTGCAAGATCCTTGGACATGGTCCTCGGGGACGAGACTTGTTTTTAGAGGTGGATAAATGTAAAGACTGAATATATTCATATTACTATTATATATATTTATTTCGGAAGGGTAATTGATTATATTTGAGTAGATTTGAAAATTCAGAAATTTTTTAATATTCCGTCCTTGAGCAACGTGTTTTAATCATTTCGAAGTAGATTCTGGCATCGTTTTAAAATTTGGGTTGTAGCGGATTTTTATTTCCGTTTTCGAATATGATTATCGATAAAATTTTATTAATTTAAGTTCCGAGATAATTTTATAATTTGATTTAAATTGTCGAGTGTCGGGATTCGATCGGGCGAGCGGGCTTTGAACCTATTTCGCTAATTTGAATTGGTATTGTGGGGACCTCTTTCATTTTCTTTTTTCTATTATCTCTCTCTCTCTCTCTCTCTTGGTTCTCTGCCAAAGGAGCTGGTCCCCTCCCTCCCTCTCTTGTCTTCTTCCCTTTTTTTCTACTCACACACAGCCCTCCTGCCACCTCCAACAGCTCACCCTCCCCTTGTCCTCATCCTCCTTATACCGAGCTCGCCCCCACGCATCTCCTCTTCCCCCATGCTTCACCCTCTCTTCTTTTGGTCTCAAACAAACTCAGGAATCCACCAGACCCAGGGCCGGCGCCACCCTCTTCCCGACGTCGTCGGTAAAATGTTGCCCCTCTCCCCTGCTTCTTCTGCGAGCAACACAGCCCCACCCTCCTCTGTTCTTTAAAGGAAATGTCAAACACCCCGCCTCCCTGCGATGTTGTAGCAGCAGCAGCCAGACGCCCGAGCCGGTCGACGTCCGATCCCGGAGCATCCCCTGGAGGCGACGCCGCTGCACCTCCCTCTTCCCTCCCTTGTTTGAACCCAAGTCGGTAACACTCGATTTTTCTTTGTTCTTGGCTCGAATCAGTTCAAAGGCGAACCTTTAACCCCTCTTCCATCGTCCTAGGACCAGAGCAAGGTTCCTTCCTCGCCATTGCAGCCGGAGCGCCGCCGTCGAGCCTCGGAGTCGGGATTGCATCGACCTCGGTAATTCTCTCTTTTCTCCCTCTCCTTCCCTCGCGTTTGAATTTCTTGGGGTGGGGGACTGTCGGAATTGGAAATCGATCTAGGTGGGCGGGGTTTGGGGCGGCGAGAGTCGCCGGAGACGCCCTGTTCTTTCTATTCTTTCTCTCTTCACCTTCTTCCGGCGCTGAGCAGACACTGCCTTGATGAAAGGGATGAACAAGGGGCATTGTTGGGCCTAATTTCCGGGTGGGCTGGGATCCGGATTTACTCTTTCGGGTCACCCTTTTCTTTCAGGCAATGAGTCCGGGTTTGGGCTTCTCAGTTGGGCTGGGTCCGAAATTGAGGCAGGGTTTGGGCTAGAGCTACAAGGTTGGGCCTTTCCTTTTCTTTTCTATCGGTTGGGTTTTTTTTTCTCTGTTGGGCTGATGACATTTTAAATTGTTGTGAGTTTTATTATATATGTGTTATATATATGTTATATTATATGTTTAGTATTAATTATTAATTTATTATTACTATTAGTATTATTAGTTATGTTATTCTATTTTGCCAATATATATTTTCTGAAAATATTCTATATATATTATAATGGTTTAAAGGTAATATTATTGAGAGGGGTTATTATATAATGATTTATAAGAGAATTTTAAGATGAGGATTTTAAGGAAAAAAAATGCCGGAATGATTTCTATAATGTGATTTGGAGAGAGTTGGTTTTAAAGTTAAATGTTTAATGTCGGAATTTGGCCAAGTATAAGTTGAGAAATCATTTTGAATATGAGTTGACTTAATTTGGGATTTATGAGTTTGAAAATATGGTTGGTATGATTTTATCAATGGGTTTGATGGAAAGAATGATTTTGGTCGATTTGATCGTATCAGAAAGATTTTGGAAAACGGTTTTACTATCGGTCGGTTTTGAGGATGTCGAGAACTTGGGTTCTTATGTATGAATGTTGGTCTGGTATTGCTTATGGAAATGGCTTGATGATAGGTGTGTATTGCTTTTTGATTTGCTTTGGACTTGCATTGGGCCTTGCTTGTGTTATCTTGCTGTTCGTCTTATTCAAGTAAGTTCCTTTATGGGCTTACTCAGATTCGAAAGAGATTACCTGCTTGTGAATATATGACATACTAGGTGTTGCATAATCATTAAAGCATGCCATGTAGTATCATGCTAGGATTGCACTTGTGATTGAGCATTCTATTTCTTTATGCGTATGTAAACAGAACGACCGTTATGTGTGATAGTCCTATAGTCTTTGCTAGGGTCATAGGGTAGCCCAGCCCCATCGGGTGCCCTGAGTCTATCGAGTCGATATGAGCATGATATGATAGCCCAGCACCATCGGGCAAGAGATGAGATGATATGATATGATTAGCCCAGCACCATCGGGCATGAGCATTATATATGATATGATGATGAGATATGATATGATATGATGATGCCATGGTGAGTGCACCACCACTAGGAAATTGCTATGCTATAGCCCGAACTGGCCAGTCTCTGCACTAACAGGAAGGGGTGCAGAGGTAGGAGAGGGATATGCCACTTGGCATTGTCTTGGGCCCTTTACATTTTTTCCGCATATTGTAAATTAGGATCATGTTAGTGTGATTTAATTTTCGCATTTGCATCATCTTTATATTAGCGTATGTGTATATTTGCTTGCGGGACAGGGTGTGTTGGGGTCTCGGTCTGATCCCGCTCGCACCAATTGTTTTTAGGTATGATTGCTTCCTGTCTCTAGGGCGTGGGAAAATCCCCCGTGCGATTGCAAAGATTCTGTCTAACACCGCTAATTTGGCTATACTACCTTATAATTTATACTACGGTTTTGACCCGGCTCTGCCGTGGCATTTGTATCTAACCCTTACTTCCGCTTTACTTTCATTTAAATTGAATTTCTACAACTTTGATTGATTGGGGTTTGAAATCCCCCCTTTGAATACTGAATGATCATTAGAGGTTTGAAACCTCGACCTGTACCTAAATTGCAACATCCGAACGAAGGTATCCGACCTTCGAAACGTAACCCGGATATTTATATCCGGGCCGTTACAAATTCAACTGAGCATTCTCCTACAGATGGTAAATACTGAGTGTGTTCGTTAACGTATATTTTGTGGAGATAATTACAATCGTATTATTTTCACTTGTCTTTTATAATACAGTCAACCAGTGCACAAATGAACATGTTAATAATTTGAGTACTGAGATGTTAACTGATCCTTCTGTATCAATTGTAGTGCCACCATCTGTTATAGCAGGTATACCAAACACAATCCTTCCTTTTTATATATATTTTATTTACATTTGTATTTTTTTACATAATACACTAATTTTTCTTTTTCAGAATTGCCACATAAGAAAGTCCGAGGAAGAACCAGAGGTGCCAATGCTGATGTAACAGCCCGGGATTATGATTCGCAAGTTATGTTTCGAGGGATAAAACCCCTCGTTAGGATCTTGCGCCCCGAGTACAGGTTGAAGGTTTGAAATCAAGGATTTGTAGTTTAAAGCGGGATTTCGCACCCGAATTCGGAAGGTCTGCTGGAGACCCCGGGGTAACCCCTGTACCTATCCTAAGTCTACAAAGCGGAAAATCTTTTATCATGCAAATGACATAAATTCTGAAACAATACAACCAGTGTCGCGGCAGAGCCGGATCAAAACAAAGTATAATTAGGAAGAACTCCCAAAAGTGTGAATCTGGTGAAGTCAGGGTTCAAACACTCACTCTTCGCCATATGAATGGACCCCGTCATAACAACACGAAATCAAGTAATGGAACGGGTACATGAAACTATACCACAAAGTCAGGCCAAGTGTTCGCCTGCGGGTTCTTTGACCACGTTGAGGACATATAGTACGCCTATACCTAGAATAAGGATGCCTTCATGCAATACTGAAATGTTAACCACACTATCATGCTCCTAATTCATATATGCAGAATATGATGTAAGGCCTTAGCAAAGAATACCAAGTGGTATATCCCTCTTCTACCACCACCCCCTTCCAGATAGGGTGGAGACTGGCCAGTTCGATGCTATAACATATCACATCTCGTCATCATATCGTACCTCGTGCTCATCTCGTATCTCATGATATATATATAAATAATGACTCGAGAAGGACAACACCCGATGGAGTTGGGTTGTCCTATGACCCTAACGACTCTAGGACTCACAGATAACGACCATTCTGCATTCAAACACATACAAAATAAGAACGCTCAATCGTAAGTGCAATTCCTAAGCATGATACTACATGACATACTTTTATGCATATGCAACACCTACATACTATATGACACATCAGGCAGGAGGTCCTGGTTACTGAGTAAGCCCCGGAGGTACTTACCTGGCTAGAAAATCAGCAAAAGAAGAATCCAGCACACAGTAGTCACGATCACAGAATATCACCTAATTACATAACGAGAGTATGCTGAGTAAACTTCTAAAATCTCTCTGAACACTTTTATCACACACTCATACAAACAAATAAAAAAACAAGTTCGCATCCGTCATACTTTCAGTTCATCATGATCAATCACCCCTTAGCTCAAATAATTTTCATCATAACTTGCCAACTCATTAGCTTAAAACAACTCCCATATTACTTAACCAAATTCACACGTTACCATTTCATACTCACAACTCCCATATATATATATATATATATATATATATATATATATCACCCTCATAAGTCTAACATTTAATCTCTTCAAATGATCACCACAAGTCATGCTATTAGTCACCAACAAGTATAATTCCCAGGTTAGTTCCAAAACCGTTTTGAATTCTGAATCAACTAGTTAAGAATTCCGACCCCTTGAAAATGCTCGCAAAATTCCTTTTTCAATTTATTTATTAAATTAATTTGCGATCTTTGAAATTATTTTCCAAATTCCTTTTAAATCTTTTAATCCAATTAATATTATATTTTATTTAAATACCGTTAATTAATTAATTAAATACGGATAAACCCGAATCGAACCAAACCCGCTAAACATACCTCAACCGGTTAATAATATAACATATTATATATATAGATGGGAGGGCCCCACACAAGCCACGCTGGCCATCATCTTCCTCCTAATTCAAATGGACTGCTCCCGCCATGGCCAGGGCTCGACGTCCTCGCTCCCGATGGCGCCGCTCGCTCAGGCCAGCTCGATTGGACTCGCCGCCTGCTCTTCCCTCACGCTCGTACTCTCGCCTCTGCTCGTTGCTGCTCACTAGTACCCGCCTCTGCTCAAGTCCGCGCTGCTCGCTCTTCTCGCACACACGGCGCCGTGCTCGAACTTGCCGCTCTCGAGCTCGCCGGAGCTCTCGAGCCTCACCCGACCCTCGCACACAATCCCTACTCACCTCACACACCCTCGACACACACCCACAACCCAACCCAAGACAAGAAATCGAATCGAAACGAGGATAAATTAGGAGCTCACCGAGATGGATCTTTCGCGACTTCGGAGCTCTCGATAGGAGTCCTGGGCGTCTTCGGTGGCTCGCGATGGCTTGTCGGTCCTGCACCGCATATTGGTGAGTGTGATGGCAAAGACCGCAAGCGATTCCGATCAAAAACGGAGGAGAACGACTCACCAGAAGTTAGCTTCGCGATTGATCGAAGATTAGAAAGGAATGGGCTGCGGTGGCTCCGTGGCGGCTCCGGTGGTGTCCATTGTTGCTGCTGGTGGCTCCGAGGGATGCCGCGGTTGCTGCTGGTTGCTCCGAGGAGGTGTCGAAGGAGCCACGGCGGTGATGGAAGGTGATGAATGAAGGTGACGGTGGTGTGATGAAGATGGAGATGGAGAGGATGAATGACAGTGATGAATGTGATGATGAAGTGGAAACGGTGAAGGTGATGGAGAGCAGTTGAAGGGGAACTGACAGATGGAGAGATGGAGTGACGGTGATAGTGATGAGAGCAGGTGAGCGCGAATGGCGGGATGGAGGTGAATCTGAGGTATATGCAGAGGTTGCGTGTGGTAATTTGTAAAAACCAATACCCGAAAATAAATCCCAAATACGCGAATTCTGAACCCCGTAAAATTTATTTTCGAGTGTTAGTTTTCCCCCGAATCCCGCTTACTCGATCATTTAGATTTGAAAATCGACAAGGATATCGTCAACCGATAATCATTTTGAATTTTCGAGGTAAAAGTACGGAAATCATTCGTTAAATTTTATATTCCGGCCGGAATCCGCTAAACGAGTTTTAAATTTGATTTAAATTCGCTTTTAATTCTTTTTTTTTTTTTTAGAAAATTAGGATTTTGAAAATCCGAGCCTTTACAGCTGATAAGGTGCGTAGTCAGCTTGATGGGAAACTACCTATCACCATCACGGGAGAAGAGGAAGGAAGACCAACTGGTCCTTATTCAGAGATGTTTTCTAGTGAAATTGGCTTTGTTGTTAGAAATCATGCACCACTCAATATCAAAAAGTGGAAGCACGTTTCTAGTGAAGTGAAGCAAAATTTGGTCAAAAGAATCCAAGCGAGTTTTGCTTTTTTAAATATGTTAGTTTCTACTTTAAATCAATATTTTCTTTTTCAAATCTGCCTTGAATGATTGTTTTACTTTTGTACTTTGTACAGAACAAATTTGAGTTTGCTATGAAGCTTCCGTTGGTTAATCGATATGTTCATAGAGCTTTGGGCACTAGTTTTACTAACTTTCGGAATAAGCTGAAAAATCATTTCAAAAAATACCCAACGATAGAGGAAGATTTACAGAACAAACATAAGGATGTGAAAACGGATGAGGACTGGGAATACTTGTGTAAGTATTTCTCAAGCGATGAATTCAAGGTACGGAGCTAAGTGTTAATATTTGTAGTATGATATTCATCTTCCACCATAGTACTTAATAGATTACATGTATCTTAATTTACAGGAAGTGTCCCAGAAAAATTCCAAGAATAGATCACAATTAAAACATCACCACAAAACTGGTTCTAGGTCATTTCAATCGCACCAGAAATATTTGGTAAGTTGATATACATGTCTCCTTATTTAGTAAATTTGAAATGCCCATTGCGGATTAATTTTTTGGACATAGATAAAGATTTTTTGGAATTTATATCCAATGCCTATAATACCATGTTCTTGACTTTATATTCTAGGGGTGGGCGTGAGACGGGATGGAACGGGATGGGACCGGGATGAGGCCCGTCCCGCTTTAATTTTTCCGGGACGGGACCGGGACGGGATTCACCTTTTTTTTTAATCCCACACGAGCCTTATCACACACGGGACGGGACGGGGCCGGAACGGGACGGGACTTGTCCCTCAAATAAAAATAATAAAATATTATAAAAATTGAAAAATAAAATTTTTTTTTATAGTTCATGCTTATATCACCATAATGTTAACACTCCCAGCAGCACAATTTCATACAAAAAAACATTGCCAACAACACAAGCCTCCTGTAATCCTAACCGATTAGAATTGAATAGAGATTTCACTATTTCAAAATAGAGAATAAATTGTTTTGTTTGCCTCCTAGAGCCCAAATACCTAACCCCCAAGCCCATAATAATTTTTTATTTTCAAATTGCTTACAAGTCTTACAGTATTATTGTAACTTGTGTTTAAAATTACTAAATATATCATATAAATCACTAAATTATTAAAATTTTTAGTACTACCAAAATTAAAACTCTTTTCCCGTATAAATATAAATATAATTATAATAATAAATACTCCCTCTGTTAATTAAAACTTGTCATTTACTATTCATACACGTTTTTTTAGAATGATAAAAACTATATGAAATATTAACTTTTTTCTAATTTTTTTTATAAATTCATACTTAATAGGAACAAGTATGAAATTATTAAAAAAATATATTAAAAAATTTAATATTTTATATAGTTTTTAACACCTCAAAAAGCGTGCATGAATAGTAAAACATCAAGTTTTAATTAATGGAGGGAGTATAAATATAAATATAAATATAAATATAAATATAAATATAAATATAAATATAAATATAAATATAAATATAAATATAAATATAAATATAAATATAAATATAAATATAAATATAAATATAAATATAAATATAGATATAAATATAGATATACATATAAATATAAATATAAATATAAATATAAATATAAATATAAATATAAATATAAATATAAATATAAATATAAATATAAATATAAATATAAATATAAATATAAATATAAATATAAATATAAATATAAATATAAATATGTGTTTTTATTTATATATATAAATTATATAATATATATATATGCGGGACGGGACTGAGATTTGCGGGATCCCATAGTCTTGTCCCGCATCCCGTCCCGCATAATTTTTGCGGGACGGGACCGGGACGGGATCGGGACGGGACCGGGACGACACCGGAATTTGCGGGATTTGTGCCCACCCCTATTATATTCTATAGTTCATTTTTTAGGGTGCAATAACGGGTATACCACTTGATGCAATTGATCGTTTTGAAGTAAACCATAAGAGTGAGGCAAAATGATGGGATGTTGGATCTAAATAATTATGGGTATGTACCAAAAAACTTATTTTTATTTTATATTTCAGATTTAAATCCGAATATTTTTGGAATGTGTCATCAGAATTAGTATAGATGTGTTACTAGAAGCCTCTAAATAAGCAGTTTATCTCCTTTACTAGTCGATAGTTTATGATCGTTATAATTTGTTCGGGTGGATGAAGTGGTTATATGGTCCTGAACACACATTTAACCTATATTTAAGCATTGGTTTTTGTCCGAATATGAGTAGTATGATGTTATACTAAAGAGAGTGAAGGCTTATATAAATCTTCCCTAATGATGAACTTATAAATTAATATACTACTTAAGTTGTAACGGTCCGGATATAAATACCCGGGTTACGTTTCGAAGGTTGGATACCTTCGTTCGGATGTTGCAATTCAGGTACGGGTCGAGGTTTTAAAACCTCTAAAGATCAGTATTTAGAGCGGGGATTTCGAACCCCAAGCAATCGAAGTTGTGGAAATTCGTTTGAACGAAAATGCGAAAGCGGAATTAAAGTACAACTTGCCACGGCGGAGCCGGGTAAAAAACAAAACATAGTGGGTGATTGCCATTTTATCAAGTTAGAATATTAGCCGGATTCTTCGGTTCGCCAAGAGATTCCTCATCACAGAAGCAAGGAGCAACAAAAGCGGTACCTAACACTATCCACGAAGTCAAGCCCGGTAATCGCCTGCGGGTCCTCTGACCGCGCTAAGGCCACATAACATGCCTATACCTAAATAAATGATGACTAATGCAGTACAAGATTTAAATCACATAAGCATGCTTTACAGTGATAATATGCGGAAAAGACTGTAAAGGGCCCAAGACAATGCCAAGTGGCATATCCCTCTCCTACCTCTGCACCCCTTCCCGTTAGTGCAGAGACTGGCCAGTTCGGTGCTATAGCATAGTAATTTCCTCGTGGTGGTGCACAAACCACGGCATCATCATATCATAGCATATCATATCATCTCATCGCTTGCCCGATGGCGCTGGACTATCATATCATACCAACCATATTTTCCAAACTCTTAAATCCCAAATTAAGTCAACTCATATTCAAAATAATTCCTTAAATCATACTTGGCCAAATTCCGACATTAAACATTTAAACCTTAAAATCAATTTCTCAAATTCATGTTATAGAAATAACTCCGGCATTTTAGTTCAAAAACTTGACTTTAACATTTCAAGTAATTTAAGACATTGATAATCATTTCCAAAATAAATCCATCTTTATAAACCTCATTTACAAAACATTAACTCTTCAATCAACTTGCAAATGTGTACTACTTAAAATAATTCCGGCATTTTATCTCCTTAAAATCCTCATCTTAAAATCACCTTATAAATCATTATATAATAACACTTCTCAATTATTACTTTAAAACTCCATTTTTAAACAACATCTAATAACACACTCCAACTAATATTTAATATAATAAATTACCAAAATCAATCCATTTTAATAACCCACATTTGTAAAACAACAACACTAAATTACTTTATCATTTCTAAAATATTTATTAAAACACCTCATAATATCACAATAATATATATATATATATATATATACATATATATATATCAAATAATACCATTTTAGGGAAATAATTTTTATAATATATACAATTTCTAGAAAATATACTCCTCACTATGATAATAATATTCTAATAAATAATACTTTATAACTATAACCAACAACATATCACACATATCATATATTATATAGTAAAAAGAAATAATTTCATAAAACAACAACAACCAACACAACCCACCCTTACCCGGATTTCAAGCCCAAACCCGAGCCCAAGAGAAAGGCCCAACACGAAAGCCCCAACCCGGATCCCATAAGCAAAACCGGATCCAAAGGGGAAGAAAGAAAGAAAAGAAAAGAGAGGAGAGAATCCCAATCGGATTAGGCCCAACACAAAGCCCAGAAGCAAGGATCCGACCCGGATCCAAGCCCACAACCCAAACTCAGCTTCAAGTGAACCGAGAGAAAAGAACTGAACCGGACCAAGAGGAAAAAGAAAGAAAAAGAAGACCAACCCGGCCCCATGAACCGTTTCTTCAACCCCAAAACAAAGCTTCAACAGATACAGAAACGGAAGAAGAAGGAGATGAATGCTCCCGCCGGCGGCTTATTTCGATCCAAACCCATCCCCATCTCACCGAAGCAAGTTTCCGACCCCAACCCATACAAAAGGAACCAAACGCGGAGAAGAGAAGAGGAAGAAGAGTAGGATTTACCGAGGGACTCCGAGGGTCTTCTCCGGCTCCGACGGCGACGCTCCGGCTGCAACGACGATGGAGGAGGAATCCTAGGACCTAGGTCGAACATGGATGGTCATAAAGGTGTGCCTTTATGAGGGAATCAAGTCCGAAGCGAAAGGAGGAGGCTTACCGACCTTAGCGGAAAACAGGGGAGGCAAATGCGGCTCGGACGACGGTCCTGGGCTGCCGCTTGGCTTCGCCGGACTTGCTAGGAGGATGGTTGTCGGGCTACGTGTGCGCCTGGTGCTCTTCGGTTTGAAATGGAAGAAGAGGAGGTGCCCTGGTGGGGCTCGGTTGTAACGGCCCGGATATAAATATCCGAGATACGTTTCGAAGGTTGGATACCTTCGTTCGGATGTTGCAATTCAGGTACGGGTCGAGATTTCAAACCTCTAAAGATCAATCAGTATTCAAAGTGGGGATTTCGAACCCCAATCAATCAAAGTCACAGAAATTCAATTTAAACGAAAGTAAAGCGAAAGTAAGGTTTAGATACAAGAGCCACCACTGCAGAGCCGGGTCAAAACCAAAACATATATTCTAAAGTCGTATAGCCAAATTAGCGAGGTTAGACAGATTCTTTGCAATCGCCCGGGGGATTTTCCCACGCCATAAAGACAGGGAGCAATCATACCTAAAAACAAGTGGTGCGAGCGGGATCAGACCGAGACCCCAACACACCCTGTCCCACAAGCAAACATACACATACGCTAATATAAACATGCTTTGATGCAATGCGGAAATTTAATCACACTAACATGCTCCTAATTTACAATATACGGAAAAGAAATGTAAAGGCGCCCAAAGAATGCCAAGTGGCATATCCCTCTCCTACCTCTGCACCCCTTTCCGTTAGTGCAGAGACTGGCCAGTTCGTTGCTATAGCATATCATATCTCATCGTAGCATATCATATCTCATCATCATATCATATCTCATCATCATATCGTATATCATGCTCATGCCCGATGGGGCTGGGCTACCCTATGACCCTAGCAAAGACTCTAGGACTATCACAGATAACGGTCGTTCTGTATTCAAACACACAAAGTAACCGAATGCTCATTCATAAGTGCAATCCTAGCATGATACTACATGGCATGCTTTAACGCTTATGCAACACCTAGTATGTCATATATTCACAAGCAGGTATTCTCTTTCGAATCTGAGTAAGCCCATAAAGGAACTTACCTGAATAAGCCGAACAGCAGAGAACAATGCAGAAGCAGAATCCAATTAATGAGTCACCAATAGCAAGCAATGTCCAACATATCACAATCACCTAATAACATACAAATGCATAAGTCTATCTACTTCACACAAGGCGCCCCTAACTATCATACATATCTTCACATATCACATTTCATATTATTCCATCTTATCTCATCACATTTCATGTCCATCTCATCTCATCATTTCCAAAACAATCTCTCAAAGAACTCAACTTAGAAAACAAACAATTCTTTTAACATCCCTTATTCAAATCCCGACATTAAACATTTAGCCTTAAAACCAATTTCCCAAAATCATATTATAGAAATCATTCCGGCATGTCTCTTATTTCAATACATTATATAAATAAATTCCAATATTAAATCATCAAAAAATAAACCTATGTTCACAAATCATATTTATAAATCAAAACCAACAATTCACTATAAAATTCCTAACTCACATATTTAAATCCTCATAAAATGCATCATATATAAATAATCCAATTAATATTATTTTAAAACAAATAAGCAATATATAACGATTAATTTCCAAAATTTATAATTATAACCAATTCCAAAATAATAATAATATTCAAATAATTTGACACTTACTATCCATATAATCTCAAAACAAAACCATAATATATTTATAACCAAATATCAATTAATATTACTTTTAAAACCTTTTTAAAATATATTAAAAATTACAGAATATATATATATATATATATATATATATTTATATATATATGTTTCCCAATCAGAAATAACAATTATTATGACATATATATATATATAAAACATAGAAAGAAAGAAGAAAAACCCTCCCGTAACCACAACCCACAACCCCAACAAGGAAAGAAAGGAACGCCCAGCCCAGCCCATTAAGCCCAAACCCGGATTCCAAGCCCAACCCGGTTTCCATACCCGCATACCCGTTTTTTTTAAATGAACCGGATGAGGAGGGTGAGCCGGTCCAGAAAAAAAAAAGAAAAGAAAGAAAAGAAGACCGAACCGGGGAGGCGGAACCCGTCTTCCCCAACAGATGGAACATGACGACGGAACTACGGAGAAGAAAGAAGGAGATCTCCTGCGGTGGTGGTCCGTTTGATCTCAAATTTTACCCAGGTGATCGACTCCCTATTCCGACCAAGACCCAACCAACAAGAGAGAAACGACGCAAGGGAGGAGGGAGAAATCAGAGTACTTACAGTGGACCTCCGGGGGGGGGGAACTCCGAGCTTCGATGGTGGCTCCTCCAACTGCGAGGGGTCATGACGAAGTCGCTTGAGGGCCTAGTAAGGGAGAAAGATGGTTGAAGAATGATTTAGAGGGGTTTGAGTTTGAAAACGAAGCGACATTACAAACCAACCTAAAAACGGGGAAACAGGGGTGGTGGCTAGCGTTGGCTCCGACGATGGCTCGAGGCGGCTCTTGGACTCATCCGCGTTGAACGAGGGTGGGAATGGTGATGCTGCCACAGCTCGTCAAGGAAGGGAGGGAAACGGAGGTTATGGTGCTCGACCCCTCGGTTTTGAAGACAGAGGTGAGAAGGAAGCTCTCGGCCTTCCTGGCTTGCTCAAAACGGCTGCTGCTCGTGGACGTCGGAGGAAAGGAAGACAGCCCCGCTGCTGCTGGTTGCTTGTCCAAGGAGGGAGAGGAAGGGACCAGTTGGAGCCGCAACTGCTCAGCTATTCGGGGCTGTGAAAACAGGGCGCTCGGGGTGAATGGTTTGAAGTGGAAAGGGAAGGTGTCTTGGTGAAATGGGAGGGCGGCGTGAAGGTCGCCGGCGGCGCTGTTGGTGAGAGAAGTAGGGAACAAGGAGGAGGGGAAAGGAGGGTTGAAAAGGGAGAGGGAGATGTGGGTTTCCAGCAATTGCAAAAGGGGAAGGAGGAGAGTGAGGCAGGAGAGTGAGCTGGGCAATTGAAGAATAATGACAAGTTATGTGGGTTGGTCCCCAACGGCAAGGTGGGAAGGAGAGAGAGAGAGAGAGAGAGAGAGAGTAAGGAAAAGAAAGAAAAGAGGAAAAGAAAATAGGGAGGAGTGGGCTCCATAACACAAATTTGAAATCCCCACACTCGATCCCGATTCCGCCCACTAGAACGAATTTCCAACACTCGACAATTTAAATTAAATTTTAAACCATCACGGAAGTTAATATAATTTTATCGATAATCAAACTCGAAAACGGAATTAAAATCCGCTACAACCCAAATTTTAAAACGATGCCGGAATCTACTTCGAAAAGAGTAAGAATCAAACACGTTGCTCGAGGACGGAATATTCAAAAAATTTCTGAATTTTCAAATCTACTCAAATATAATCAATTACCTTTCCAAAATAATACTCCGTAATATATATAATAATATGAATATATTCAGTCTTTACATTTATCCACGTCTAAAAACAAGTCTCGTCCCCAAGACTAAAATCATTTTAAAGCGATGGGAAGGAGTTTGAAATCGGTGAGTCCGAGGACCATGTCCAAGGATCTTGTAATCATCTCGGTTGCGTCTTCCGGGATTCTCACAACATCCTGGTCACGGTCGTGACATCTCCAATTGGTCTGGTCAAGTGTGTAATAAGCGCCCTTATTACATCCTCGCTTCGACTTTTTGGAAGTACAACAACTCTAAAAGTATTATTGCGTCCGACTAGGTCTTAGGCTCTTAGCAAGCAATCTATAAGCACCCCTATAAAATGCTTGTATCCACTTCGTGAGACGTCATAATGTAAATCCAGTTAGTAAAATCTCAAAGCGTTTTGTAAATGGAAAGATTGTCATCTAAATCATCAAAACTCTCGACTTCTTTAAAATCCCAAGTTGATCCTTTACAAAACCGCTCAAAATCTTCAAATTCAACGTTTAATCAAGCAGCTTTACACCAAAACAAGTCGAATCTTTTCAAATCAAGATTTTGTCAAAATCTCCCAAAACTCAAATCAGCTTCTCACAACCAATCAATCAAATTCAGAAGGTAGGAGGTGGAATCATCCACCTCTAAAGGCTAATCCCATATTCTCTTCCTAGTTTCTAGAATCGAATCAATCTATCAGTCTCAATTCAAACAAGATGCATAAGCCATAAGAAATGCATAACTGTATAACCAACCAATATCCAATCAACACATCATACGACAAATCTCAACATATACCAACGTAGTGCCACAAGGTCACATCAACATCTCCATATCATACTAAAGGTCATAATATGCATCTCAACGACATAACAAAATCATAACAACGTCTCAACATCACACCAGAAGTCATAAAAGTATCTCTTATCATAGAATCAACAAACCAAAACCCATTGTCAACACATCTACACAACAAGGTCAGGTTATTAAGATTAAGTAAAGGGGAAGGTTAGTCAATATGTAAATCACCAAAACGTCAACATACTCGCAAAACATCATCTCAACTCATACAATGCCATATAACGATCACTTAACAATCACGCACCATTATCTCATATATATATATATATATATATATATATAAGTCATATTCATGATCCAAATCAATATTCATCATTTAACATCTCCTGATCATGATGTAACATCATGCTCTCACATAGCAACATATCATCATCTCATGATTCATACAACACATCACAACATGCTTCTAGAACAGTATAGTAGTGTAGCAATGTATCATTATATCATGATAACACTTGTCACTGTCAACTAGAATTCCAATATTGCATATCAACATGTAATATCAAGCCATATCAGGTTCATCATGGTCACTATCTAACATCATGCCAGTACCTATTAGCAAATCATATAATCAAGAGAATCCTCACACCACTACCATTCAAAATGAAACGCAATCCCCGCTCGCTCGTCCCCCACTCTCAAGCCAAGGCCAACCTTCATCTAGACCTACCACATCCACTCGGATATTACCCCATAGAAGAAGCCCCAATTCATTTCGATCTTTAATCTCACACCTCTTCCCGCCAAGCACTCTCACTAACAATCCACCTCTAAGACTCCAACCCCTATCTCTCTTTTCACACTCGAGCACCCCTGCATACTATGTTCTCGATATGCCCAAAGGTCATTTCTTACATTTCTCACTCTTCCCAAGATATCACAACGTAGAACCCTTCTAACCACCCCTCTTCTGTAAGGATGCCCCGATCACCACCTAGCCGACCTATTCTAACCGTACCCCCACCTAAGATTCATCTAGAAGCTCGTCGGAAACCACTAAACATCGCCTCTTATAGCTCTCAAACTCACTCATTCTTACTTAAGCCAAACCCCTCTCCTGTGACTTACCTCATACTACCCTCAATCATTCTAACCGCTCAATTTCCTTTCTCCACTCTCCGACCACTTTGCCAAAAGACCTCACTCACATGTTCAAAGAAGAAGCAATCATGGACATTATTCCACATAAGGACTACATCATATCAACTAGCATTTATATCAATATCATCATTAGTTCATCATTAAGTATTGCAACTGTGCCAAAAGTCTCAATTTACCATCATGCTCAACAAGTATTGCAAACATCACATACGAACCTAATCAAATCAACCTAGTACGTTTCATCATAACTATATCAAATAAACAGTTCAGGTTCTCAACATTTGCAGTTCATACTTTTATAGGCAAATAAATTTAGATCATGCTTAGCAACTCAGAATAGCATCACATCAAGTCATCATGGCACATTAGGACTGTCATGCATCGAATCATACATATCATCATAGACAACAGATAATCACGCAATAATCATTACCCAGTCATCACATCAACACAAAATTTTTCAACATCAAGTCACTGCAATATCATCATCAACATATTCCGAAGGGATCAACAATTCGAACGGAGGACATTCTCGCTAGCAAGTCATATCGTACTCAATACCCGCCATCCTTGAACAAGCTTGTTCCATCGGCATCGTCGATCCTGAGGCCCATGGGTTATGGGCCCACGCTTCCGCTGTACTGATCTATCGCGATCTAACTTCTCGTCCCCTTTTCTTTGCGGTCGCTCATCCAATGTGTCGCGTAGGAGTATAAGTTAGTGGAGATAGGGGAGTGACAAGAGCGGACGACCCAATGTTTCACTCGGAGACAAAAGGACCAAAGCTAAAGATGACACGACTCGAGACAAGACTCCGACCCGGGAATAGTAACGATGCCCTTAAGGAAGTCTATTAGGTTACAATTGTGACAAACAAGCACGAATTCATCATGGAGCATATCAATCACATTAGTCCACACTAACATGTACCTATCTTAAAGAACAACGACATACATATTCATTCCAAAGACCCGATCGAGTCCTACACTGATGCACGCGAAACAAGCTAGTAGTCTATTATTCCATGGAAGCAGATATGCCTAGCAACTTAAGCAAGATATGCGGGATTTAATGGGCATAACAATTATCACATATATGAACAATGCACGAGTTTAGTGTATGCATCATACGAGATCATATAAGGGCAACATAGTAACTATCTCATCCGACACAATGATCATCTATTAGGTCAAGCATGGCACGTAATCATATGACGAGATACATTTAGAAAGCATGGGTCCTACATGATACTAACGATACATGATGTGATACAAGCATAGTCAAGAGTCATTAAGAGGAGTTCAACATAATATTCACGAAACATGAGGCATCATCAAAAGTAACAAGAAGGACATCATGGGTGCTAGATTATAATCATGCTAAGAACGAACCATCATAGAGTAAATATATGGTACAATAGTTATCACATCATAGAACAAGTACAAAACGTGATCATTTAGCGGGTCATATTGGAAATCACAAGCCCTACAGGACACTACTAACACATATCGAACATGAACACAATCAAGATAACTCGACTAAATTCATTCTAGCATTCATGCGTCATGCGTATGCGAAATCATAATATAACATGTCGATCATGTACGCATGCTAGGATTTAGCGGGTCATATCGCACGAGAGGATATCATAGAGTAATAGAAGAACACTACCGAACGATAACATGTACGCATGCTAGGATTTATTATCGTGGAAAGCAAGTCGATCACCGAATTTAACATCAATCTAATCAGATAAGTAAAACATTTACGAGAATAGAAAGAGGGAGAGCCACACTATCAAGGACCTAGTTCAACAGAGAATCGGCAATAATGTAGGCAAGGTATAAATTCGCACGAGTCACAACCAAGGGCCCGACATGTTACTAATGGCTCAATATAACGTGTGATACATACATGCACTTGATTGATTACTCGAAATTAAGAAATACTTCAATCCAATCACATTCCAATAATATAGAAGCATGGGAGTAAATGTAATGATGTATAATGCAAGTCTAAGTAACGGGCAATATGACAAGAATATGGGGGCATGAGTTCGAATCAGCACATACTATGATGAAACATGCATTCACCAAGACTTAATTATGTCACATATTCTCCATTCAATGTAAGGAACACACAACACTATCATATGCAAAATAATCCACAATAGTTAATCTGACAAATACAAAATAGATGGGCGTGCTATAGGTTCTTGTCACAGAAGGAATGGTAGGCATCAAGGCGTCATCGGCGAGCATGCTAAGGAGAATATCTTACGAGCATTCATACAAAGAAGAATTGATCACACTATCATGGACCTAATCCAAGAGAAGCAATAATCATATAGACTCACATCATGTGGTTTATGCTCTCAATCAATCATCAGCAAGATCAATACGATAGGTCAAGCAGACATGCTATAAGGACATCTAACCATGATAGAACACGAGTCCAAAGTAATGTGACCAGCATGGATACAAGATGTCATACAACCACGAATTTACATTAAGGATCATCATCATAACAGGTACTGAGGATTACGTAGCATATAAGGCATGTTGACATGAAATTATAACATGTATCCATCAAGTAAGGGACTCACTCTATCATGATACTAGAATCGAACGATCACACTATCATGAACCTATTCATATGGAGGACATCAATTATACGACTTCCTAGCATATGAAATATATATTCGTGCCCTAGTATGATAATGCAATATACTAAGTAGATCATGTCGTGATGATATGGATATAACAAATGTAGGTCGAACTCATACAATGGTCATCATGAACATCAAGGCACATAGGCACAATTTCACACTAAGGATCAATCTGCAGGTCAAGGAGTAGTACCACATAGTATCACACAATCATGGAAAAAGCAATCAAGATAACCCGATAGAGATCCATAAGGGCAAACACTGACTCTTCCTAACTGACTCATCACTCATCTTTCTCGTGGGACTCGGATACAACTTTTTATGGCAAGAAGACACCGGTTGATCGTCATAAGAATTTAGAAGGACAGCCCCGTAAACATCTCACTCTCTAACTCGGAATTACATCAAGGACCGTCTTCCAATACTCTCTCGGACAACCCTCATATTCAATCATGATTCCCGGCACAATGTGTTTACCAACCCAATTCCCCGTGGAAGACACTGACATCCGGGAGAAGGACTCGATAGAACCATCAAGGGCTAACATAGGGGAAGGGGCTGCTTCACACAAGCTGGGCTTGACCATATAAGAAGAAGAGTACTCCCGATATCTCGTTCGCACAGATCGTTCAGTATTCATTCAACAGTTAGGACATACCAATCAAATCTTTAGTATATCAAGCACTCAACATAGAATCCGTCAATGACAATTACAACGATCTCCTTGGAATCTTTCAGACCCAGCTGTAAAGAACAAGCTAGTATTTCGCCTACCCATTCCCAACTACATCCAAAAGGGATGGTCTAACGTCGTTTCTACCCATTCGATCTTTTTTTAGTTGGTTCTCCTCTTTTATCATAAGTCAAGTTCACATTTAGTCTAATTGAGTTAGGCATACGAAGTTCATTTTGCCCCTTTAAAACACTTTCAAATCTTTTGAAATCCATGGACGGTTTTCCAAAACATACACTCGACCCTTTCGTACCCAAATTGCACAACCTGGCTCTGATACCAACTTTGTAACGGCCCGGATATAAATATCCGAGATACGTTTCGAAGGTTGGATACCTTCGTTTGGATGTTGCAATTCAGGTACGGGTCGAGGTTTCAAACCTCTAAAGATCAATCAGTATTCAAAGCGGGGATTTCGAACCCCAATCAATCGAAGTCACAGAAATTCAATTTAAACGAAAGTAAAGCGGAAGTAAGGTTTAGATACAAGAGCCACGGCAGAGCCGGATCAAAACCAAAACATATATTCTAAAGTCGTATAGCCAAACTAGCGAGGTTAGACAGATTCTTTGCAATCGCCCGGGGGATTTTCCCACGCCATAGAGACAAGGAGCAATCATACCTAAAAACAAGTGGTGCGAGCGGGATCAGACCGAGACCCCAACACACCCTGTCCCACAAGCAAACATACACATACGCTAATATAAAGATGCTTTGATGCAATGCGGAAATTTAATCACACTAACATGCTCCTAATTTACAATATGCGAAAAAGAACTGTAAAGGCGCCCAAAGAATGCCAAGTGGCATATCACAGTCCTACCTCTACACCCCTTTCCGTTAGTGCAAAGACTGGCCAGTTCGATGCTATAGCATGTCATATCTCATCATATCATATCATATCTCATCATCATATCGTATATCATGCTCATGCCCGATGGTGCTGGGCTATCATCATGCTCATATCGACTCGATAGACTCAGGGCACCCGATGGGGCTGGGCTACCCTATGACCCTAGCAAAGACTCTAGGACTATCACAGATAACGGCTGTTCTGTATTCAAACACACAAAGTAACCGAATGCTCATTCATAAGTGCAATCCTAGCATGATACTACATGGCATGCTTTAATGCTTATGCAACACCTAGTATGTCATATATTCATAAGCAGGTATTCTCTTTCGAATCTAAGAAACCCCATAAAGGAACTTATCATAAGACGAACAACAGAGAACAAGGCAGAAGCAGAATCCAAGTAATGAGTCACCAATAGCAAGCAATGTCCAACATATCACAATCACCTAATATCATGCAAATGCATAAGTCTATCTACTTCACACAAGGCGCCTGATGAGAGGGTTTCTCGACCAAATAAATTTGTAGTCAAGACCCCGCTATAGCATAGGGAGTCAGGATCGTCCATAGGAGAGAGTCAGCGTTTCTTATTTAGTTGCTTTGTCGGGTTGAAACTAACAAAAGAGATGGAAGAGAGATGGGTGGTGATAAGAGAATAAAAAATGAATTTTAATTAATAAAAGGAAAACTTCCAAGGCAAAGGATCGCCACAACAACAAACACATGAGAAAATCAATGAATCACATAAAAGGTCATGCTTTTATCATCAAACAATTGAGTTTCATCAATCAACAAGTAAATCCATTCACTTTTGCATAAAAGACCTACTTGTTTCTACCTTCTCTTAATTAGGATCTTTTCACTTTCATTAGAAAACCCTAATTACTATCAAGTTAACAATTTCCTCTTTCAAGTTCAATTGCAACTATGAATTCCTTAAACCTTCATCAAAGGTTAAGCACATAGGTAGAAGACAATAAAAACATCACACAATTATAGATTCATCCATCACACACGTGCCTATTGTTGGGCACACCCCAACCCTAGAAGGAAGATAACTACTCAAACATGACAATGGAAAACATGAATTTTAGAGAAGAAAACATAAACCAAACTTGCAATAATATAAAACCTGGAAATAAGCGTTCAATCGCAACAACAAACGCCCAAGCTTTCGCCCAAACGCCAAACAAAAACCCTAAAACTCGTCCTACAGCTGCTGCGCGCAGCCCTGCGCTGTCCGTCGTCCGCTCAAATCAGCCCCTAATAGCCTTTATTTAAAAGATAAAAATTAAGACTTAATCCCCAAGGAAAAGAGATTTTATCTTAGGAAAATAATAAAATCTCTCTAAGGAAGGATAACATATCCCAAATCTATCTAACTAAAAGATTCTAAAAGAAATTCAGATGAAAATCCTAATTAAAAAGCCCATTAAGTAATAAAATCAGCCCATAGAAACTTCTCCTATTCGCAGATACCTCGGCGCCGAGGTCTGAGGTGTCGGCGCCGAGGGTCTGTTTGAATGCAGTAACTTCTGTTTTTCTCCAGCTTTTCGACTCTGACTTCAAACACACTTTTCCGAGTCCTCATTTATCCGATTGACGCATATGAATATGCGTTGGAAAGCTCTTTTCAAGGATTACAACTCTCATGAAGGCTCCAGAACTTGAATCGAAGTGTTGGATGGCAAAAATAAGGCTTTTCTCCAGCTGCACCACTTTTTGCTTTTGCTTGGCATCTCCATTGCCTTCATGATTTTTCATTAAGCTCTAAAGTGCGTCCAAACTCCTTCAAATTAGCTTCAAAACCTACAAAAACACCACCAAAGCTTTTGTAGACTCCATATCTTAAATAATACGAAAACTAACACAAACGACACACTTTCCCAACACAAAAGTAAATAAAATGACTTAAATGAGATGAAAATATGATGCAAAATATGACTAAAAATGCGGACATCAAAACACCCCATACTTAGACTTGCTTGTCCTCAAGCAATAACCAAACCATGACCAAAACACTTAACATGCCTTCAAGTCTTCGCCTTAGTCAAAAGCAACATCAATTTGGCATAGTGCAAATAAGAACAAGCATTGAACCATCATCACATATATTTAGATATCCTTAGGCAAAGCAACTAGAATCCAACCACTCAAGGGAAATATTGTGTTTTCACTCCCTTTCAAATGTGTTTAGGCTTGAAATACATCTCTCAACTCAATCCTTTATAACATTAAGCTACATAGAAATTGCAGTTAATATCACCAATCGATTCACCGAGATGTCAAAACATGCATTAACCATCAAGAGGACATTGGCTCAATGGCCTTCAATGAAGGACTCATTCGACCGGGTTGTAACTTGGCTTGGTAAGAACATAAAGGTAGGAATCATTTAGGCTATGTGGTGCTAGAAATCCGGGAACCAAAGACTCCTAAATTTCCAACTCAACTCATCCAAACAATTCCATCATATAATAACACTTCCAAACTCATCTAATATGACACACCTCTTCAATAACCCCAAAATATCCAATATATCTCACATAAAATAAATAAAGATAAATTTGGCTCATGCACAATTTCTCATTTATTCCTTTTTTCTCTTTTTTTCTTTTTCTTTTTTTTTTTTATTTTTTTTATTTTTTCGAACTCTCTTTTCTTTTTCATAATCTCATGTGCATTTATTTTAATATAAGAGCCAAAAATACCTTTTACAATAGATCAAGTGGCGAGAAAATAAAATACCCACAAAAAAATGTGTCCCACACTTAACCAAATCATAGATCTCTACTCCTCAAACATCAATCTCTACCAATCACTAAGTCCTAATTCCCGGATAAGGAGGTAAGGCTAATCATTAGCTAGGATAGATTTTGTGGAGTTACAAGAATAGGCTATAAGGCTCAAAGTGGTTACAAGCAAAGGAAACATATATAAGGTAGGTAAAAGAGGATAAAAAGTGGCTAATAAAGAGTGCCTCTATCATTTGATCAAATTATGCAATGACTAGCTATCTCATATTGGTTTCAAGACTTAGATACACATCGTAATATCAAGAGGTAATGTATAAGGAGAGTAATACACACATCAAAAAAGAAGAACAAATATAAAGATCAATTCCTCATAGGCCAAGTAACTCACTAGGACATGTTGGATTCCAATCACCTAAATCCCAAAGTTATATATGCTCAATTTCAATTGCAAGTCAAATTTCACATAAAAAAACATTTTGTGCGACTTAGGCTAAACCATCCATACTATGCCTTAGGATATTACATGATCAAGCTCAATTATTAGATTTCATCATTGGACATCTAAGTTAGGTGTTCTTAAACTAAACTAAAACATAAGACAAAATGAAAATAAACATGCATTTTTTTATCTTTTTTTTTCGACATTTTTTTAATTTTTTTTTCTTTTTATGAAACTAAAAGCATAACTAAAGACATGACAAAAGACTCAAATGCATAAATTTTAAACATGAATGCATAACATAATCCAAATAAAGTAAAATGCAACACATAAACATAAACATAATCGAAAACACATCAAACAAGTTTCTGAATCCCTCACCCCATACTTAAAAATAGACAGTGTCCCCACTGTCAAAAGAAAATCAAAGTAAAAGGGAAAGATTCCGAAACTCACAAAATCAAGATTCAGAAGCTGCTGGAGATCAATAAGCTCTCTATGGAAAGGGGGCGGCGGGTCAAACCAATATATGCCCAGGCCACACCTAATAACCACGTAAACCAAGCAAAATAACAAGAATAGTATGCACTAAATAAATCATATAAGCATAGAAAGCAAGTGCAATAATATAAGTTCAAGGGCATTCTTAAAAATAGCAATAAGCTCAAATGTACCCAAACTCACCGTCATATAAAATATAATACATCACCTATAAAAATATTCTCAATATAAACCATATAAGTAATGTAAATCAATATGAACAAGTCAACCACCATAACCCCATACTTAAGTTCAAAACAAGTAAGATAAATATGAAATATATACAACTTGTTTGCACATGTCAAATCTTGCAAGAATATAATTTTCATGCTAAAATAGAAGAAACTAATCAACTTAAAGCATAAAAATCAATTCACAAATCAAAGCCACGAACGGATCGCAATGAAATCTTAAAATCTAATTATCTCGCAATCCATAAACAATTTGATAATGCTATGAACATGAAAGTTGCTCCAAATCAACCCAACAACATAACCATATCATTAATTTTGACCAATTTGGCTTTTGGCAAAAAGCCCCAAATTCCGCTCCTAATTCAAATCCTAGGTTTTCAATCTCAACCTAAATCATCAAATCAATCCAAATAATTGAAATAAACAAGTTTAGGGTAAGAAATCATACCACAACCCAGTTGAATGAAGAAGAAAAATCGGGATTTCGAAAGTATAACGAGCCAAAAAGGTCGAACAGCGAATTTTGGCAAAGTGGTTCGGTGGGGAGGCTACAGGGCTCGAACCGGGGTGAGTTTGGGCTCAGGGGGTGCGCCAAGGAGGGGGTATCGAGCTGTGGTGGTGGCTTGGCCGGAGGTGGCTCGGGGTGAGGATGGGAGGCGCAGAGAGAAGTCGGGCTCGGCTGCGGGGTGGGGTTCGAAACCGGGGTGGGGACGTGGGGAACGGGGGCTGGGTGTGGGAGCTAGGGGGCTCGAACCTGGGTGATACTGGGCTCAGGGGGTGCACTAGGTGGTGGGTGGCGCCGGATGTGGCTCGCAGCGGTGGTGGGTGGCGCGGAGAGAGGGAGCTGTGCGGGATGGGGTATCGAAACCGAGGGCAGTGGTGGTGAAACGAGGGGCTGGAATAGACAGTAAAGAGAAGGAAAGAGGGAAGGAAAGAAGAAAAAAAAAGGAAAGAAAAAAAAAGGTTTTCTGAAAATATATTTTTTTTTGGTAGGGGGTCGGTACCGAGGCAAGTGACCTCGGTACGGGGTCGGTATGCCCACTGGAATTTCTCTATCTTCCGAGATTCACTTACCTATCCGTCAGGGGGGTCGGTACCGACCCTAGGGACCTCGATACGGCCTCGGTACAGCTACTGGAATTTCTCGGTTTTCCGAGATTCACTTACCTGTCCGTCAGGAGGGTCGGTACCGACCCTAGGGACCTCGGTACAGCCTCGGTACAGCTACTGTTGAGCTTCTTTTTCCGTTTTCGCCCGTTTTCGCAGTGGTTTCCTCCTAAGCCCTGCATGGTTAGTGCAATATGCTCCACCCCAACTATCCTACCTATCCTAAAACTTAAAAAATAAAAATAAAACTTAGAAAGAAAAGAAAATAAAGCGGGTTTTCTCCCGTAAGCGCTATATTTAAAGTCTATAGCTCGACATACTTCCCCTTTTTTTTCTTCAAACCGGGTCAAGAGGAGGTGGTGGATCCGGTGGCTCCGCTGGTGGAGACGGTGGGAGAACATCCTCCGGTGGTACATCGGGATAGATTGTCAAGTGATATGGCTCTTGCTCCTTGTACCTTTTTATGCCTCTCTGATGTGTGCGCAAATTGCCATATTTTCTATGCACATATGAATTCATTTTGTTGTCTTTTGCATGCACATTAATGGGAAAACATGGGAATAGTGTAGTTTATGCTTAAATGTCAAATATATGGGTTTGCACGAGTTTCCATGTGATTTCGCAGAAAACAGGATGAAAATGGATGAATTCAGAAGAGCAGAAAAAGAACTCGAAGTCTTCTGAAGAGGTCGAAATCGACTGAAGACCTCGACATCGAGTACATCAGAGACATAGGAATCGAGCAGAAAAGGAAACAGAGCATTTCGACACAGAAGAGGTCGATATCGACGTCTGGGGGTCGATATCGATGCTGTCAGATCGACCAAGTTGATAGAAGTCGAGTAGGAGAAGGAGAAGCTCGAGATAAGATTTTGCAGGGGTCGATATCGAGGTCCAAGGGTCGATATCGACCACGCCAGCAGAGAAATTCGACTCCGATTTTGATAGAATTGTATCCAATGCTTGCAATATCTATCCAAAGGTCAAGATTTCCTATCATCAACATCAGATTTATCACGAGGAGGCTGATTTCACCATGAAGTTTTAGTTTTTATTTTATTTTAGTTATCATAGAGAATAAAGATAAGGTTTTGAGTCCTTGTCGACATCTACAAATAGAAGCCAATAGGGCTGAGTTTAGGCAGGAGGAAAAAAGGAAGAAATTCCGAATTCAGTTTGAGACACAATTCAGTTGCAATAGAGAATAGAGAGAGAGAGTGGCCGAGTGGAGTTGTAAAGCGAAAGCGGAGTGGCTTGTTCGGTTGTACTTTCTTTCGGAGTTTTAATTCAAAGTAGCTTTCTTTCAATAACAATGATGATGATGTGCATGATGAGGAGCGAGTAGTCAACCCACTTCTAGGGTCGGGGTGAGCCCGATGATAGCAATGTGAGGTAAGTGCATCAAAGGTATGACTTTTATGCGATCCCGTGTTCTACCACATGCATGATCCTTTGCGAAAGTTAGGGAGATTCATTATTTGCATTATTGAAGCGAAAGCCACTCATATTGCGAACTTGAATTACTCATGAATTGGATAGTAACTCTTAGGAATTATGCGAAAGCCTCTAGTCACCTAAGTGTTGATAACGAAATTTATTTGACGGAAAGACATAAAAGTTCATATCTTTAGCATGAAATTTGCATTGTTATCGTTGTGGCATAAAACCCCGACTTTGGAAGCCTTTTAATTAATTAAATTCTTCATAAAAGTCCTAGTTTTGTTTCTGTTCATCTTCCCTCTCCATTCTATTTTCTTCGGATCCTTTTCCGACAAATTGGTTACAAAAACAGTTTCTGTGACAAACATCGAAATCGACCTTAAGGGTCGATATCGAGTACTAACATCGATATCGAGGTCTCTGCTCGACGTCGACGTGCTGTTTTGTCTTCTGCAGGAACTGCGCTAGGAAATCGACCAGAACTGAGGTCGATATCGACCAGTATACTCGATACGAGTGTCTGCTGAGGTCGAAAGCCTTGATCGTGAGTACAACAAAGGAAGCGCTGACCTACCTCCTCGTGGATTCGATCCTGAATTACCCTACTACTACAAGGGAGGGATTCTTGTATTATTTGTTTGGGACAGGGAGATAGTCTAGTTGTGCTTTATTTTATTCTCCTATTTTACATACACCTCCCCCAATTGCGAACAAATTGGCGCCGTTGCCGGGGAGGCAATCAATCGCCACCTAAGTTAATCACGATTTTTTTCTAAGCTTATTTTGCAGGTTTATGCGACGTTCTGATCGCGGACCTATCCTGGAACCAATTGACGAGCCTGAACGTTTCTACCATCTTCGCAACAAAGCAATTCGCATCATGGCTGACAACGAGATGCAGGCTGAGATCATAGAGCGGTTGAGAAAAGAGATCGAGGACCACAATGCTACAATCGCTGCTGAAAGGGCCGCTGCTCCTGCTGAGCGAGCCCGTGCTGATAGGGAGGAGGATGCGCAGACAAGCCCAAGAGCGGCTAAATCAGTATCCACAGACGGCGATGCAATACATGCATCCGCCCCTTCATGTTCCTGAATCTGCCATTATAATTCCTCACTCCAATTATGAACTGAAAATTAACTTCCTATCTGAGATTAAAAGAAATACTTTTGAAGGAAGACATAATGAATGCCCCCTGCAACACATCTCTACTTTTATGGACTTATGTGAAACAGTTGCTGATGGAGTAAACTTAGAGTATGTGCGACTAAAATCTTTTCGATGGTCTTTGGCAGGAAAGGCATTACAATGACTTGAAAGTTTGGCTCCACGATCACTAAGGACATGGGCGGAAGTGAAAGATGCATTCTTGAACAAATTCTTCTCACCTTCTAAAACGGCAATGCTACGAAAAAGGATCACGGCTTTCAAACAAAAGCCAGGTGAAACCCTAGCACAGGCGTGGGAGCGCTTCAAAGACTTGCTGAGATCATGCCCGACGCATGGGCAACTTCCATATGTCATCCAAGAGATCTTTTATAACGCCCTTGATGCGCCGAATAAGGAGAGAATCAATTCATATACCTCCTATCGGTACATTGAGCTTACACCAACGGAGGCATGGGAGACCATTGAGAGGCTTGTGAACTTTGACAACACCTATGGGGCTGCTGCGGCCTATGATGCAAGGCCTGCCCCATCTATGCCACTATATGAGCCTCCAAGGGAGATAGATCCTGAAGTACGGCAACAATTCCATAACGATCAAACACGCCGCCTTCAAAAGCAAGTAAGGTTCCTGAGCAACAATCAACCTTGTCAGGAGTGTGGTTCAATAAGGCATAACACCAGTGCCTGTCCACATACTGAGCAAGTATCCATGGCGGAACAACATGAGGAGGTCAAATGGACGAGAGGCCCCTATGGAGGGGGCAATCAACAAAATTGGGGTGATCAAAGGTTCTATCAAAGGGATCCCCCAACCTATAGGGCACCAGGGCACCCTGAGCGAGAGACTAAGAAAGATGACCTGCAAATCATCCTTGATGAGATGCGGAGGAACCACGCTGAGTTCAAACAAGCCAATAACTCCATCCATACTCAGCTGCAGGGCATTAATTCTAGACTTGGGGAGATCGACGTTTGGAAGCGCAACATGGAGACTCAAATGAGTCAATTGGCAGAAGCAATGCCCAAAGCGTCCGGATCACTCCCTGGATCCACTGTGCCCAACCAAAAGGGCAAAACCACAGGTCATATCGCGGCAGTAAACCTAAGGAGTGGGCGTCAATTACAAACGCCCGACCGAAAAGTGGAGGAGAAGGAGCCAGAACAGACGTCGATATCGACCCCCCCTGTCGATATCGACCAAGGTGACATCGATGTCGACCCTCCTGTCGATGTCGACCCTAATTCTGCGTCACCACAGAAATCGACTCTTCCAGTCGATATCGACTCTTCCAGTCGATATCGACCCCACTGCTGCCGATATCGACCTCACTACAGCCGCAGGAAAGAAGAAGGTGTTGCCATTCCCAACTAGAAAAGTGACTAAGGACCCAGCGGAAAAGAAGTTCCAACGGTTCGTGAAGATGCTCCAAGGACTTAATGTCTCTATACCATTCACAGAGGCACTTCACGAGATGCCATCTTATGTAAGGTTCCTTAAGGATATCTTGGGTAAGAAGCGATCGCTCTCTGAGATCGCAGAGGAATGCAACAGGTTGGAGCTACCACAAAAGCGGGCGGACCCAGGTAAGTTTTCTATCGCTATAGGTCTAGGTCAATTCAAATTTAATGCTTTAGTTGACTTGGGCGCTAGCGTTAGCATGATGCCACTAACCATTTGGCACAAGGTAAAGATAGGTCCTCTGGAGCCCGTGGATGCAAGATTATACATGGCTAACAATACCGTAGTTATTCCAACTGGGATAGTGACAGATGTGCCAGTACAAGTAGGCAAATTCTTTGTCCCTGCTGATTTCCTAGTTGTTGACATAGCGGAGGACCCTGCTTGTCCAATTATTTTAGGTAGGCCATTCTTAGCAACCGTCGATGCCAACATTAGCGTGAAGAAAGGATTGCTCTCACTCACAATTAGTGATGAAGTAATAGAGTATTCCTTCAACAAGACGGTGCAAAGTCAAGGGCCAATGGAGATAAAAGCCATCAAAGAAGCCCAAGTAGAGGAAGTTGAAGCAATCTTGAACGAAGGAGCTCAACAGGACATCGAAATCGACCCAGGTAAGTCGATATCGACCACTAATGTTCAAGATTCTGTGACAGGTCATAAGTATGGGGTCGACGGAGGAAAAGAGGAAGCATCAAAATCGGGGTCAAGGGTCGATATCGACCACACCCTATCGAAATCGACCACCATCGGCGCTGAGAAGAGAGGCGAGGAGACCTCGATATCGACCTCTGAGGGTCGAAATCGACCTGATCATATCGAGTCAAAACTCCCCAAATCGACTGATCCTACAGGTGTACAACAGGGATCGATATCGACCTCTGCACATCGACATCGACCTGAGCCACAGACTGAGAAGAAGGTAAGTCAAGGTACGGATTCCTCTTGTTCAATTACAATAAAGGACTTATCATTATTTGGAAGAGGTGTGCCTTGGCATGTGCGTTTATGTAGGATATCCGATGATAGTTCAAGCCAATATGAGATAGGAGACAAGGTCTATGTTGCCAAATCTAAAGACCATTGGTTCCCTACAAGATTCAAGGATAAGAGCTTAGGTCCATTCACGGTGAATCAAATCAATCCCAGGGGAATGCAGCTACGGGACAAGAAAGGAGTGATATTTGAGGCCCAAGCCACATGGGCTCTGCAGATGCCACCTTGAAAAGCGCAATGGAAGAAGTCGGCCTAGCGACTTAAAAATCTAGAGCTTGTAACAAAGACTTAGTTTTGGTTTTAAGACAACTTTTGTTTTGGTATTAGACACTTTATTGTTTTGCATATTTTGTGTTTATTTTTCAAATTGCAGGAGAGAGAAAAGCCCACAGAAAGGCATCGAAATCGATGTCGGACATCGAAATCGACCTCAAGGTCGACATGGATAGGGTTTGTGATCGAGGGCGAATCACCCTGAAGCCCGGGCAGAAATCAAGAGAGACATCGATATCGATGTAAAGGGTCGATATCGACCTTCCCTGTCGTCTTCTTCAACTCCTGAAATTTGTGACGGTTTAGTAAGTTTTCTTCTTAACCCTAGTTCTAATACAGTGAGGACACTGTAAATTTTAAGTATGGGGTGGGGGAAAGGCTTATTTGCATATTCATACTTAGTTTAGGGTTGCATATTTATTTTAATGCATAAAAAAATTAAAATAATAATAATAATGACCCCCATCAAAAATTTTGAAAAAAAAAGAAAGTCATGGAAGTATAAAAAAAGAGCTCTATGATGCAAAATTAGATTCATTAGAGATATAACATGAGATTGCCTAGTTAAGGGAAGTCCCAATGAAGTGCAATTTTTTTTGAGAAAATCATAAAGGAGATGAAAATTTGAAGTTGCTTTTGACATATGCATGATAAGATGATGGAGGATTTTTTAAAAATTCCATACAAGCAAAGTTCATATCCTAGCCTTACCTACGCATATTCACAAAGCCATATATGAGACTTATTATGATCATTATTGCTCCACATATACATATTGTCCATTTTTTACCTTATACCCTATCCGGGGACAAAGTTTTTTGAATGGATGACATCTTTGGAGTTATATGGAGTTGTGCATTTATAAAGTTGTTGGCAGGAATCATACAATATGGAAAATTAAATGAGCGAGAAAAAATCCGATCACCTCAGGAGATAAAGGTAGGTCGACCCTGCTCGCTGAGATAATAGTTCGGCGAGATGGGACACAAAAGTGAGGAGTCCGAAGTACTAAGTATCCGGGGCCATTCATGACACCCATGTTTGCGACTCGCGAGAAGGCAGTGCTAAGGTTAGAGAGGTAAAAGCATTAAAGTGAAAAAAGCATTGAACGATGAGTGAAAGGTGAGACATTATGAAGGAGGAATGTGGAATATTTTGGAAAGAAAGTGTACTTCCCCGGATTTAACACCACATGGCCAAATATTAGCCCACCTTTAGCCTTTTACCAATCCACTTCTCACAAGCTTGAAGAAAGTCCTCTTGATTATTAATGCAATGTCGCTAAAATTGTTTTTTGCATATTACCTCCTTTATAAGTATGAAATTGCTTTTATGCACAGGCATGGACTTGGTTGACATAAGTACCTTTTCGAGGATGGCAATTGATTGTAGGGACATATGAAAAATGAATCTATGATGTTGAGGGTTTACTTTCTTCCCCTGAATGACCATTAAGAGTATTGCTTGGGGACAAGCAAGCTTAAGTATGGGGTGTTTGATGTGTGCGCAAATTGCCATATTTTCTATGCACATATGAATTCATTTTGTTGTCTTTTGCATGCACATTAATGGGAAAACATGGGAATAGTGTAGTTTATGCTTAAATGTCAAATATATGGGTTTGCACGAGTTTCCATGTGATTTCGCAGAAAACAGGATGAAAATGGATGAATTCAGAAGAGTAGAAAAAGAACTCGAAGTCTTCTGAAGAGGTCGAAATCGACTGAAGACCTCGACATCGAGTACATCAGAGACATAGGAATCGAGCAGAAAAGGAAACAGAGCATTTCGACACAGAAGAGGTCGATATCGACGTCTGGGGGTCGATATCGATGCTGTCAGATCGACCAAGTTGATAGAAGTCGAGTAGGAGAAGGAGAAGCTCGAGATAAGATTTTGCAGGGGTCGATATCGAGGTCCAAGGGTCGATATCGACCACGCCAGCAGAGAAATTCGACTCCGATTTTGATAGAATTGTATCCAATGCTTGCAATATCTATCCAAAGGTCAAGATTTCCTATCATCAACATCAGATTTATCACGAGGAGGCTGATTTCACCATGAAGTTTTAGTTTTTATTTTATTTTAGTTATCATAGAGAATAAAGATAAGGTTTCGAGTCCTTGTCGACATCTACAAATAGAAGCCAATAGGGCTGAGTTTAGGCAGGAGGAAAAAAGGAAGAAATTCCGAATTCAGTTTGAGACACAATTCAGTTGCAATAGAGAATAGAGAGAGAGAGTGGCCGAGTGGAGTTGTAAAGCGAAAGCGGAGTGGCTTGTTCGGTTGTACTTTCTTTCGGAGTTTTAATTCAAAGTAGCTTTCTTTCAATAACAATGATGATGATGTGCATGATGAGGAGCGAGTAGTCAACCCATTTCTAGGGTCGGGGTGAGCCCGATGATAGCAATGTGAGGTAAGTGCATCAAAGGTATGACTTTTATGCGATCCCGTCTTCTACCACATGCATGATCCTTTGCGAAAGTTAGGGAGATTCATTATTTGCATTATTGAAGCGAAAGCCACTCATATTGCGAACTTGAATTACTCATGAATTGGATAGTAACTCTTAGGAATTATGCGAAAGCCTCTAGTCACCTAAGTGTTGATAACGAAAGTTATTTGACGGAAAGACATAAAAGTTCATATCTTTAGCATGAAATTTGCATTGTTATCGTTGTGGCATAAAACCCCGACTTTGGAAGCCTTTTAATTAATTAAATTCTTCATAAAAGTCCTAGTTTTGTTTCTGTTCATCTTCCCTCTCCATTCTATTTTCTTCGGATCCTTTTCCGACAAATTGGTTACAAAAACAGTTTCTGTGATAAACATCGAAATCGACCTTAAGGGTCGATATCGAGTACTAACATCGATATCGAGGTCTCTGCTCGACGTCGACGTGCTGTTTTGTCTTCTGCAGGAACTGCGCTAGGAAATCGACCAGAACTGAGGTCGATATCGACCAGTATACTCGATATCGAGTGTCTGCTGAGGTCGAAAGCCTTGATCGTGAGTACAACAAAGGAAGCACTGACCTACCTCCTCGTGGATTCGATCCTGAATTACCCTACTACTACAAGGGAGGGATTCTTGTATTATTTGTTTGGGACAGGGAGATAGTCTAGTTGTGCTTTATTTTATTCTCCTATTTTACATACACCTCCCCCAATTGCGAACACTCTCCTCCTTTCCTTATGGATGAGCTTGAACCTTCCCGAGTGGACACTCCAACATTCCACCCATTCATCTCTCTTGGCTCTAGCTAGCAACTGTCTTGGAAAGCACTTAGCAAACGTGTGTTCCTCATTTGCGCCTCTCTTCCTCTTCATTGAATTGACTTTTTGAGCTTCCTCACCATCATACACAAATAGATGTATTTCATTGTTGAGTTCGGTGTACAATGGTGGAGGGGGAAGAGATTCCTCCACTTCTTCTTCTTCTGCCTCATCTTCAACATGCCACTTTGCAAGTACCCCATACTTAAATGCAAAAGTCGATTGTTTGAGATCGTCGGGAATCACCTTCACCTGGAATGGTAAAGGTGGCGATGTAATGCATCGAACAATGACTTTTGGCTCCTCCTTTATCACCTCTTCTTCTTCCTCAAGGGGTTCCTCTTTCTCTTCAAGCACTTCTTCCTTTTGATGGGTTTCCTCACATGGCTTCTCCTGAAATGTCTTGATACCAACATGTTCATCATGAGAAAAGAGGTTGAAAACCATATCTAACCTTACATGTAGCTCCGTAGGATCATGGCAACTCTCTTCATCCTCATTAGGACACGCAATTGCGTCGTCAGGGGCCTGAGTAGAGTTAGCACAAGTGTATGTTGACTTGGTTGGGATAGGAACCAACTCCTCCTCAAGCTCTTCTCCACCTACCAACTCGCAAAAGATAATGTTATCAAATGAACCAACCTCATGCAGATACGCCGTCTCTATTGGTTGGGGGGCTACGTCTTCTAAGGGTGATTCTGACAAGGCCTGCAGCCTATTCCATTCGCCCAGTTGTTCACGCATGATTGTGTTGTACTCCCTTAGTCGTCGTACTTCAGCGACTTCAGCTTCTATCTGGTGTCGTAATTCCGCCATCTCAGCCCTCATTTGCTTGTTGGTTTCATCATCTATGGTGTGCCTACACTCTTTAGCGTCGACCTCCAGTGATGGTTCCGGAGGCTGCTCCCATTGCTTATAAGGAGGAGGTGGTTCATGATAGAGATTCCATGGTTGGGAGGGCTCATACGAGTCCTTATAGTCATGTTGAGCATAATACCTCTCCGTTGGTTGATAGGACCCATATGACTCTTGGGTTTTGGTTGAATCCTCGGAGGACTTCTTTGCTTTCCAACTATCAAAATCAATGAAATCTTCATCCTCCTCATCAACCTCGGCTAGATAGCTCGCATACTCCTTTTTTCTTGCTTGTTGTCTTTCTTGTTCAGCCCTTGTTTCAAAATAATCACATGTGTACTGCATCTTGTACCTAATCTTGAAAACTCTAACAAGCGCACAAATCAAATAGCAAGGGCTCGACACCAAGTCAGTACCGAGGAGGCGAGTGGTGGGAGGTGTGGTATTCTAAAAAATAAAAAATAAAAACTAAAATAAAGAAAAGAAAAGAAAATAAAACGATATTTACACAATAAAGGAGGTGGGCTATTCTCAAACCCTAAAAACAACTAAACAAGGCGCGATTGAAATCTCCCCGGCAACGGCGCCAATTTGATGAGAGGGTTTCTCGTCAAAATAAATTTGTAGTTAAGACCCCGCTATAGCATAGGGAGTTAGGATCATCCACATGAGAGAGTCAGCGTTTCTTATTTAGTTGCTTTGTCGGGTTGAAACTAACAAAAGAGATGGAAGAGAGATGGGTGGTGATAAGAGAATAAAATATGAATTTTAATTAATAAAAGGGAAAACTTCCAAGGCAAAGGATCGCCACAACAACAAACACATGGGAAAATCAATGAATCACATAAAAGGTCATGCTTTTATCATCAAACAATTGAGTTTCATCAATCAACAAGTAAATCCATTCACTTTCGCATAAAAGACCTACTTGTTTCTACCTTCTCTTAATTAGGATCTTTTAACTTTCATTAGAAAACCCTAATTACTATCAAGTTAACAATTTCCTCTTTCAAGTTCAATTGCAACTATTATGAATTCCTTAAACTTTCATCAAAGGTTAAGCACATAGGTAGCAGACAATAAAAACATCACACAATTATAGATTCATCCATCACACACGTGCCTATTGTTGGGCACACCCCAACCGTAGAAGGAAGATAACTACTCAAACATGACAATGGAAAACATGAATTTTAGAGAAGAAAACATAAACCAAACTTGCAATAATATAAAACCTGGAAATAAGCGTTCAATCGCAACAACAAACGCCCAAGCTTTCGCCCAAACGCCAAACAAAAACCCTAAAACTCGTCCTACAGCTGCTGCGCGCAGCCCTGCGCTGTCCGTCGTCCTCTCAAATCAGCCCCTAATAGCCTTTATTTAAAAGATAAAAATTAAGACTTAATCCCCAAGGAAAAGAGATTTTATCTTAGGAAAATAATAAAATCTGTCTAAGGAAGGATAACATATCCCAAGTCTATCTAACTAAAAGATTCTAAAAGAAATTCAGATGAAAATCCTAATTAAAAAGCCCATTAAGTAATAAAATCAGCCCATAGAAACTTCTCCTGTTCGCAGATACCTCGGCGCTGAGGTCTGAGGTGTCGGCGCCGAGGGTCTGTTTGAATGCAGTAACTTCTGTTTTTCTCCAGCTTTTCGACTCTGACTTCAAACGCACTTTTCCGAGTCCTCATTTATCCGATTGACGCATATGAATATGCGTTGGAAAGCTCTTTTCAAGGACTACAACTCTCACAAAGGTCCAGAACTTGAATCGAAGTGTTGGATGGCGAAAATAAGGCTTTTCTCCAGCTGCACCACTTTTTGCTTTTGCTTGGTATCTCCATTGCCTTCATGATTTTTCATTAAGCTCTATAGTGCGTCCAAACTCCTTCAAATCAGCTTCAAAACCTACAAAAACACCACCAAAGCTTGTGTAGACTCCATATCTTAAATAATACGAAAACTAACACAAACGACACACTTTCCCAACACAAAAGTAAATAAAATGACTTAAATAAGATGAAAATATGATGCAAAATATGACTAAAAATGCATACATCAGCGCCCCTAACTATCATACATATCTTCACATATCTCATTTCGGATTATTCCATCTTATCTCATCACATTTCATGTCCATCTCATCTCATCATTTCAAAAACAATATCTCAACGAACTCAACTTAGAAAACAAACAATTCTTTTAAAATCGCTTATTCAAATCCCGACATTAAACATTTAGCCTTAAAACCAATTTCCCAAAATCATATTATAGAAATCATTCCGACATGTTTCTTATTTCAAAACATTATATAAATAAATTCCAATATTAAATCATAAAAAAATAAACCTATGTTCACAAATCATATTTATAAATCAAAACCAACAATTCACTATAAAATTCCTAACTCACATATTTAAATCCACATAAAATGCATCATATATAAATAATCCAATTAATACTATTTTAAAACAAATAAGCAATATATAACAATAAATTTCCAGAATTTATAATTATAACCAATCCCAAAATAATAATAATATTCAAATAATTTGACACTTACTATCCATAAAATCTCAAAACAAAACCATAATATATTTATAACCCAATATCAATTAATATTACTTTTAAAACCTTTTTAAAATATATTAAAAATTACAGAATATATATATATGTTTCCCAATCAGAAATAACAATTATTATGACATATATATATATATATGATATAACACATTAACATTTAATATATATATATATAACATAGAAAGAAAGAAGAAAAACCCACCCGGATCCACATTCACAATATGATTGACTTTCACTTCAATAATGCAAATAATGAATCTCCTTAACTTTCGCAAAGGATCATGCATAGGATAGAAGACGAAATCGCATAAAAATCATACCTTTGATGAACAAACTTACATTGCTATCAACGGGCTCACCCAGAGCCTAGAAGTGGGTGAACTACTTGCGCTTCATCATTGAACTCATCATCATGGAAAAGAAACTACTTTGTATTAAAATTTGCAAAAGAAAGATTACACCGAACAAAGTCAACTCTCCGCTCTCGCTTCCCTCCAACTCCACTCGGCTCTCTCTCTCTCTCTACCTAATTCTCTGCGTGTATAATATAAAAATTGATTGCTTGGATGATTGAAACCAGCCCTAATGGCCTCTAATTATAGATCACTCACCTCGCTATCCAAGGATTCGAAAACCTATCTTTATTCACAAGATAAAACTTTAATAAAGTAAAAACTAAAACTCTCTAGGTAAATAAAATAAAGGATAAAATGTCTGGTGTAGATATGATAGAAGATCTCGACTTTAGGATAGACGTGAACGCTTCAGATAGAATTCTATCAAAAACAGCATCGGATCTGTTCTGCAGCAGTCGACATTGACCTCAGACCTCGATATCGACCTTATCTCTTCTCTATCTCAAGCAGTCCTACTCGACCTTGGATTGGCACTCGACTTCTATCAATTTGCTCGATCTCGGCCACTCGATATCGACCTTGTCACATCGATATCGACCTCTTTATGTCGACATGCTCTGTTTCTCCTTTGCTCGATTCTTGGTTGTTCTATTTCACTCGATTTTGAGTCTTTAGGTCAATTTCGACTCCTCATTAGACTTCGAGTTCTTTTTCCGCTCTTCTTCACTTGTCCAAATTTGTCCATTTTTGTCTCGATTTATGCGAAATCACATAAAAACTCGTGTAGACCTCTATATTTGACAAATAAGCATAAAGTACACTAATATTATGATTTCCCAACTAATATGCATGCAAATAACGACAAAATGGACATAAATGTGCATAGAAAATATGGCAATTTGCGCGCACACCAAACACCCCATACTTAAGCTTGCTTGTCCCCTAGCAATACTTTTAATGGTCATTGAGGGTAAGAAAGGAAACCCTCAACATCATAGATTCATTCTCATATATCCCTACAATCAATTGCCATCCTCGAAAAGGTACTAATGTTAACCAATTCTATGCATGTGAATAAAAGCAACATCATACTCATAAAAGGAGGGTTATATGCATAAAACAATTTCACAACATAACATTAATAATCAAGAGGACTTTTCCAAGCTTATGAGAAGTAGATTTGTAAAAGGCTAAAGGTGGGCTAATTTTTGGCCATGTGGTGTTAAATCCGAGGAAATAAATTTTCTTTCCAAAACATGCCACATTCCTTCTTCATATTGTTTCTCACCTTTCACTCTTCGCTCAATGTTTTTTTCACTATAATGCTTTTACCTCTCTAACCTTAGTACTTCCTTCTCGCGAGTCACAAACATGAGTGTCATGAATGACCCCGGATACTTAGTACTTCAGACTCCTCAGCTTGTGTCCCATCTCGCTGAACTACCATCTCAACGAGCAGGGTCGACCTACCTTTATCTCCTGAGGTGATCGAATTTTTTCTTACTCATTAAATTTTCCATATTTGAAAAATTCGTTTCATTCCTGCCAACAACTTCATAATAATGCACAAACTCCATATAATAACTCCAAAGATGACATCCATTCTTAACATTGTCACCGGATAGGGTATAAGGTATAAAAAATGGGCAATACGTAATATATATGGAGCAACAATAATAATGTAAGGCTTATATATGGCTTGTATAATTGCAAATATGCATAAGTAAGGCTAGGATATGAACTTTAGCACATGTATGGAAAATATAAAGTCCTCCATCATCTTATCATGCACATGTCAAATCAACTTCAATTTTACCTCTCTTTCATGGATTTCTCCAAAAAATCGCACTTCATTGTGACTTCCCTTAACCAGGCAATTTCATGTTATATCTTTAATGAATCTACTTTTGCATCTTCGAGTTTAATAAAAGCTTCCTTGACTCTTTTCTTTATTTTTAAAATTTTTGATGAGGGTCATTTTTCTCCTTTTTTTTCGAAAATAAACTAATGCTTGAAGATAAATATGCTTAAAGATAAAAGTAACTAATGTAACTAAGTATGAGTATGCATCAACATGTAAAAACTATGGAAAACTTAAAATATTGCTCAAAATAATGCTAAAACTATGCAAGTAAGCCTTCGCCCCACCCCATACTTAAAGATTACAGTGTCCTCACTGTATTAGAACTAGGGTTAAGAAAGAAACTTACTAAAACTTCACGAAAAATCAGGGTGATCCGGCCTCGACCACAAGCTTCAGGGTGATCCGGCCTCGACTAGTTTCCTCGATTTCTGCTCGTTTCAAAGCTTCAGGGTGATTCGGCCTCGACCACAAGCTATCTAAATCGACCTTTTAGGTCGATATCGAGTACTTTACTTGATATCGATGTCTCCTATGCACTCCTTCTTTCCCAAAACTTATTAGAAAATAAGAACAAAACCAAAACAAATAATACTATCTCAAAACAAAAAAAATGTCCAAAACCAAAACTAGTTGTCCTTTACAAGCTCTAGACTTTAAAGTCTCTAGGCCGACTTCTTCCTTTCAAGCTCTCAAGGCGGCATCTGCAAAGCCCATGTGGCCTGGCCCTCAAATAACACTCCTTTCTTATCTCTCAGTTGCATCCCGCCTGGATGGATTTGATGTACCGTGAACGGTCCCATCCTCTTATCTTTGAATCTACTAGGGAACCAATGCTCGTTTGATTTGGAGACATACACCTTATCTCCTACTTCATAAGGGCTCGAATCATCATTGGATACCCTACACAAGCGCACATACCAGGAAAACCTCTTCCAAAAAGTGATAAATCCTTAATTGAAATGGAAAAAGAGGAATCCGTACCTTGGTTTACCTTCTCTTCTGTCAGTGGGTCAGCTCTGTTCAGCTCTTGGAGGTCCTGTCGATTTGGAGGGTTTCTACTCGATATGATATGGTCGATTTTGACCTTCTGTCCTCGATATCGAGGTACTTTCTCCTTCAGCTTCTGGGGCAGTCGATTTCGGCTTAGGGTTGTGGTCAATATAGACCTCTGTGCTTGATTTTGATGTTTCCTCTCCTCCTACGTCGACCTCATACTTATAACCTGGCACATAATCTTGAACTTTGTTAGTCGATATCGACTTAACTGGGTCGATTTCGGGTGGATTTTTGGCTCCTTCATTCAAGATTGCCACGACTTCCTCCACTTGGGCTTCTATGTCCCTCTTTTCAAGCTCCTCGGTTTTCATACTCCTTACCTTTGTGACAGGACAAAATCGTTGCGTTTTCCTATCAAAAGAAAATCCAAACTAACCAACTAGTATAGCTAGTAAGTCTAGAGTCGATCCACAGGGAACTATCGTGACTTTATGTGCTTTGATCACCAACAAGAGTAACCAAGGGGGTTTTATAAAGGTAAATATAAAATGAAATGAAAAAGTAAATAATGGTGAGAGTTGTAGACAATGATGAATGAGATGTTTCACCTACGATACTCAACTTTGGTTCGTCTCCTTGATACTAGTTCTTCCTTCTAGTTGCATCTTTTCTACCATCTACTCTTATCTTGATTTAAATAGATTATTAGTCCTATGAGCTCTAACAATCCCTTATTCCTAAGCAATCTTAATCACGGATCAAGGTTTAATCCTAGGAATAGCACTAAGTCTCAAGATATATGAAGCTTATAAGCAATATTAATTCCCTAAAGAACTAACATTTAACCTATAGTAAATCTCTTATACAATCAAGCTTTTCTACCAGATCTACTCAATTGTACTTGCTACTACGGACTAGGCTTCACAAAAGTATGAATTGAAACCCTAGCAATGATGCAATTCTAACGAGGTCGCGAATTAAGGTAGAATCAATATCCACAAGCAATACGAGCACAAAGAGATTGAAATAGCTAGATAGTAGAAATAAACTAGAATTCCAAACTCACAATTCAACAAAACCAAGTCTTTATCGTAGGCAAAACACAATGAGTTTGGTTTCTCATGCTTCTAAACGTCGTTCCTCAATTCTTCAAAAGTCAAAAGATAACATAAAAGACCTAATTCCAGTCCTTACATACCTAAGAATACCATCATAAAAACTTAGAAACCATTCTCCAAATGATAAAGCCCAACATAGGGAAAATAGAAATTTGGATCTGAACCCGCCCAGTAAGCCCGCGGGCACAGCTTCACAAGCCGCGGGTGCGGCTATTACAGAATAAACGTTTTTTGCCGAGGTGCTGGCCGCGGGTTCGGCCTTTGTGGCCGCGGGCGCGGTTTTTCCAGTCTATTGCCATTTTTCCTTTATGAATTTGGTCTTGACATCAACATGAATTTTGTAGCTCTCGAAAAGAGTTTCCAACGCATACTTATAATAGTCAATCGGACCATCAAGACCTCCAGAAAGTGCGATACAAGTTCAGCTTGTCGGACGACAACTTTTGTTGACTTGTTCTTCACTTAGACTCTCGAACTTCAATTCCGCCCCTTTTTTCTTCTCTTAGCTTCCTCTTTATGACTCTTCCTTAATCCATGAGCCTCCTCATTCTTTTTCGCGATCACATCTACCTGAAATAATCAATAAAAACGTGTAGATTCCGACTCCACCAACATGGCAAGTAAATATGCAAATTCTACTTAAATTATGCATGTTATGCATCTTAACTAAACTTAATGCAACCTATTATGCCCACCTAAATGAGCTCTATCAAATCCGCCACACTTGAACCATTGTTTGTCCTCAAGCAATGAAAATCAAATTAAACCATTTATCCCACAAACATAATCCTTCAAGCGTTAGCCTTATCAAAAGCAACATCTCAACAAAGTGAATACATAGACAAAGCAAACAAACGTCCTATCATGTATTTAAATGATCAAGTAGCCCGCATGCTTATCCATCCAACCTCACCGAGAATAAAGTGTTTTCACTCTCACTCAAGTGTTTAGGCTAATCAAATAACACTCAAACTCCATCCAAATGCAACTAAGCTACATAAGAATTGAAATTGAATCATAATCGCCTTTGTGAATGTCATTACTAGCGAGAATCATCATGAGGTCTTTTAGGGGTTGTAATGAGGCTTGGTAAGAACATTAAGGTAGGGAGTACTTTGGTCATATGGTGCATATAAATCCGAGAACTAGAATCTACTACACTTCCATAATCACAACACTCTCTAACCATCAAACTGAAGGTTCAAATACAACTCATGCAAAGAAATTTCCCTTCAACCACACTATCTTCCAACTAACAAACAAAAACAAATGAAGTGGTTCTTTTATTACATATAATGTATGTTTTCTTTTTCTTTTTCTTTCTCTTTCTCTTTTTTTTTCTGATTTTTTTCAAACTATATAAAGAAGTAAACTAGAACCAATCTTCAACTAAAAAGCTCAATGTGAGAATTTAGCATTACATATTGTTCCATTCTCAAAGCACACTCAACATTACTCCAATCAATCTATAACCAACTCAACTCCTAGTTCCCGGATGGGTTAGCCTATAATTAGCTAGGGATGATCTTTGTGGAGCTACAAAGAATAGGCTAATAGGCTCAAAAGGGCTTCAAGCAATGGAAATAACGTAAGTTAGATATGGAAAATAGAAGGCTAAAAAGAAACATGCCTCAATCATATGAAACTCACCAATAACGAACATAAGAGTACAACCAGGGCATAGATAAACAAAATCAATTCTAAGAGGTAGAAGCATTGAAGAGTATTCACACATATGAACAAAAGCAAAAGGACTCAATGAAGTGTAGTCCCAATAATGCCAAAATCAACTCACAAGGGTAAATTTTTGTTGGATTTCAGACATGCCTAGGAACCTAGATCATACATACTCAATTATGTTTACTAAATATGTTCCACATAAAAACCAAAAGTAGGATAAGGCTAAAAAAATTCAAACATGTCATGGGACTTATATGATCATACTTCCAAAAATATTTTGAGGACTAACTAGGCTAGATTAGACATGGCCATGGGTCACGGGTCAGGCGGGTCGACCTGTGACCCGCCGGGTCAGGGTCAAAGGGTCAAAGGGTCAAAGGGTTGGCTCGGGTTGAGGGTTAGGGTTATGGTCGGGGAAAAGATAACCCGTGAGCCTGCGGGTCATCAAATATTTTTTTTTAAAAAAAAATTTTACTAAAAAAAAGTAGAATTTATATTTACAATTATTATGAATTTTATTGGGTCTCCCTATATACACCGCAAATCCGTGGTTAAGCACTGCTAACGCAACGTCTGTTATAACGTTGCAGAAACGTCCGATAGAACGTTGTAGAAATGTCAAATCTGACATTGTGTTCTGCCATACACGACGTTGTAAAGTGGGCATGGGTGAGCACTTTACAACGTTAAATTAAACGTTGTAAAGTGGGCTTCATCGGGCCATACAGAAACGTGTGATTTGACGTTGGAATACATAGAAACGTCCAATCAGACGTTGTTCCATTTAAGACAACAACCCTTGCTGAAATGTTAACATACAAAATGTCTGTAATTTTCGATGTGGCGCAAACTAATGTTAGTTTTGCTTGAATGATTGTACGCATGGTTGTTAAAATCTAGATCCGGATCGTGGGATCGTACGATTCAACGATCCAAAGTGGCCCAATCGATCTGGATCGCACATACAGAGTCGTATGTAGCAGGATCGCAGCAGGATCATACAGGATCGTAGCAGGATCGTACAGGATCGTAGGATCGTAGTAGGATCGGGATCAGAATCTAGATCCTACAACATGAATTAATATGTTGATGTTTTTTTTGGTAATTTGATTTTTTTTCCAGGTAATTTGAATTAATATGTTGATTGATATAGTTATCTTGATTTTGTAATTACTTTATCAAAAAATTTAAACATGCAGTAGGATCTTACGATCCTACGATCTAATCCTACGATCCGATTCTGCTGCACCCCCACCGATCCGATCTAGAATCTCGATCCTAACAACATTGATTGTACGTCTTCATAACAACAAACATTCAACTGTCAACTATTCACTTCATAGTCAAGAAAACAAACAAATACAAGACGGATACTAACATCTTTTAGTAGCAATGTGCAAGGATGACTGACAATGTAATAGGGCAACGATAACTGGAAATCGTGTCATGACTCCTAAACATGGTATAGGGGACGACCTTCCTGAACCCGCAATTCTATAAATCTATCAAATTGGTCATGGAAGCGAGTATCCCATCCGTTGACGCTCGGGTGATGGTATGCCATCCATTCATGCGTTGGAGGAGGTAAAGGAGCGTTGCGATGTAACCATATATGCAATAAGTATATTAGAATGTTAAGTTTGGTAATTTATGGATGAAATGCACTTGAAGTGAGAGTACCACATATCATACTCACCGCTGCGAAATGATCTTGGTTCCCGATGCAGGCCAGGCCTAGTATGGCCTCGTTGGGGTCGTCATTTGGTTGTTCGGTGTACATGGGGAGGCATGTGAACGGCATGTGCCAAGATATGACGACAAGGGGCACCTGGTAGACGGTTGCGAACACAAGACCCATGATCGGCAGCTCGATCCAGTATCTTCGGTCACCTCCAACTATACCGGAGTAACTCTGCAGGTTGACAAACTCTCGCACCGAATACCCTCCCATGTAACAACCAGCGTAAAGTTGATGATTCTGTTCGAAATGGTTGCACAATAACCCTTTTATATCTCGAACCGTGCCTCTCCTAGCCGTAACATCAGTTGTGCCAAAGCCCAATATCCGCAGTGACCATCTCCTACAATGTTGACGGCTGCCGCAATGTGCCTGAACATAAAACTGTCCACATTGTTGTGACCCCAGTCAAAACCCCAGTACTGTGCATCAGACGATGGTCCGGACTGTCGGTTTCTACCGCGGCGACCTGATCTGGCTTCCTCCCTTTCAAAATTGGCCCGATATTCCTCATACCGTAAGGGATTCGTTCTGCACGGGTTCCTCCTCCCTCTAGGTCTGCCCTTTGAATGTATGCTACCCCGCTCGGCTGGGTGCAGATCAGGGTCACAGGCTTCATTGGATGCAGTGTACGAAGCCGACATGGCATAGGGTATGGCCGCATTGTCTGATTCATCCCACGTCAGATCTCTCCAAAATGGGTGGATGTCATCAGGTGTTATTGGAACTCCTTCAGCAACACAACGCTGAACGTCGTGCACACACAACAGCCCATAAAAAATTCTCTAATACCAGTCGACGCACTCTTAAGGTTCTTTTCCATTGACAACGGTCCTCCAATGAGCATAGAGATATTCGAAACACTTATTCGAAACCACGTGCTTAATCTCTTCGAATAAGGGGATGTCGTGTGCGTTAGTTGGCCATTTGAAACGATCTATCTCCAACGCAGTCTGGAGCTCATGCACCTGAGCTCGCCGTTTGTTTCTTGGCTACGTTGCTTGGTGCGACGGGATTAGTGGCCCGGCGACACCCCAGCTGCCAGAGAGCGCCACCACGACCTCGCCGTTTGTTTCTTAGCTACGTTGCTTGGTGCGACGGTCTTCATCGACAAGTCCCAGAGCCACGTACACTTCTCGTTGTTCGAGCTAGTTTGGGACTTACCGCACTCTGGGAGACTAGCTTGGGGAGCAGGAGTGCTTGCCTTCCTCTATCGGGGATTAGGGGAGGCAACGAGAGGCGAGGCTAAGGGCCTACGTGGGTGTGGTGCACTGTTGCAGGTAACCTGTTTCTTTAATACGGTAAATATGTTCCTCTGCTTGTGAGTTACATATAATAAGTGCTCTAATGGTTTATACTTTTCAGGCATGGATCTGGTCGTACTTCCCTTATTTTGCGGGTTCGCTTCGCCCGGACAAGGATGCCCTGGCTGATGATCCCTGATACATGGCGCGATTCGATCCGTTGAAGGCCGCCAAGAGGGGGAACGACAGGGAGAGGCACAATCGTGAGAAGAGGTTTCGAGCACAACTTGAGTGCATGACCATCAATCAGGTAACCTGTTTCTCACTTTCTTTGATTTTAACTGCATTTGTCGAGTAACATTGTTTCCCTTATATAAGTTTTTCAACCTAGGTCGATTGGATGCCTTTTGCCAGAGACCTGGATTTTGCAGGTCAGTTTCGCTCCTCCACCTATCGAGGCACCCTCAGATTCGGTAGCGTCTTCGAGCCGTACATGCCAGACAGGGTGCTCCGACAATTCGGCCGCGTGTAGGAGCCCCCATTGGCCGTCATCCCTCCGACCTTCGCGCAACGACCGTTTCACCTGCAGAGGCGTCTCAGCTCACTACCTCACTTGGTTCTAGTCCCAGAGTCGAGGTCATGTGTTGCCCACGACAGTGGTACTACCTGATGCTCCTCCGGCTGTGCCTACCCACCCAGACGACGTCATCAGAGCAGATGAGGATGAGGCTGCTGCGCGACAGGCCCGAGTCGACGAGATGACCCAGTCTATTCCGGCATTGGTCGACCATCCCCAGCTAGAGCAGATGTATGAGCATTTCATGGGCTACATTCGATCTCTGCAGTAGATACATTATATTCTATATGTTTATGACATACATTTCGTCTTTTGTGGGTACACCATATTTGTGTAGTTCGTGTTTCTTGTGTTATTATTTTTGATGGTTTCTACCCGTTCACAACAACAAACAATCACATGCAAACGCTTCACTTCCTAGATAACGATTAGGTAACGATTAGATTACACATCGAGGCATTACTAAAACTAACAAATACACTGGATAACAACATAATTTTTTTTAACAATCAACCAGCCTATAAATGATTCGTCTTCGGAATGAGTTTAATATTTAACTCGTTGAATGCAAAGCTTCCAACCTCCATATTTGCTTCCCTCACAAGTATCCCTACCGTTTGAGCTACATCAGTGTGGTCCTCTCTATTTAAATCGGGGAAGAATGACCGAATATGTTGAAGAAGAAGGTCTCCAACCCTCCACTCATACGCTCCACGAATGCCCGGATGAAAATCATTGCAGTACATACACCCAAACTGCAAGGGTGCGGAAATGTGATTCTCATTTTCACACACGACCCGAAAGAGCGCGCATGGATGCATGCCACTGTATTTTGGACTTCGGCAAGCACAGTTGGACTCCTCCGGGGGCATTGAGTACCAAACCCATTTTGATTACAAAATCAATACGGGAGGTTGAGCCTTCTATTTCAAATGTAACCGGCTCTATGACAGGAATGAAAATGTGGAATTGTTGTGTTGCATTTTCAAATGCGGTCCTCATCCCCTTTTATAGGGGTGGTTGAATGTGGGAAATTTGGATGAAGTAACAACGTCAAATCTGACATTGTTACAACGTTCAAATAGACGTTGCTACAACGTTCAAATGGACGTTGTAACAACGTTCCAATGGATGTTGCTAAGCCCGACGGAGCCCCCTTGGATTCCAGGATACAACGTTTAAACCGACGTTGCTACAACGTCGGATCCCGTCCCCTTTTCAAAATTCACCACCAAATACAACGTCGGATTGAACGTTGCTACAACGTCTAATCCAACGTTGCTACAACGTCCAATCCGACGAAGTATTTGCGGTGTATATAGGGAACGCAATTTTATTTATTCATTTACTTATAATGTGTAAATTGCCATGCATTGCATGTTGTGAAGATCCTACCCAACCTTTGCTTGTTTTATGGGGTTACCACCCTTCCCCCTTTCCTGTAACTTTCAATGTGGGATGGGATGTGGGACAAAAACAAGTAGAAACTAAGGCATGTCTTCAATCTCTACCATTCGTTTTTTTCATGTCAATCCATAATTATAATATTATCATATACAAACACCAGTACTACACTTTATATAAATATTATTTTTTTGAAAAATATTTTACCTATCAATTATGAAAGATTAAAATAACAAACGGGTAACAAGAAAGTGTGAAGTTCAACACAATACCTTAAGCATTTGTGTTATTTGGTGGATCCGCTATGAAATCATTCCTGATAACTCCACTCCCTTGATGAAAATCGGAATAAGTTTCAAAGGCCTTGACAGTCTGTTTGTGTCAAAGGTCTTGAAGCTTTAACAGTATTGATGAAACACAAAACCTGTTCTATATGATATTATGTTCGAATATTATTTTATGTTATTATATGCTTCCATTATATTATTATATATACACTAACCTTTCAGGAAGTATTTTCGAATATTATTTCTTTCCTTATGTTGTAAATTGAGAAGATTCAAATCGGAAGATCATGGCCTCCGAAAGTTTCCAAAGATAGAAGATCCAGCTCAAGCCATGATCCTCTCTAGCCGTTGGTGAAGATCCTTAGGCGCTGATTTGTTTCAATAAAAAGAAAAGGAAGAAAAAGACAGCAAGACACCTGTTGAACACAAGCTTTCTTACACTCAAGCTTTCAAGCGAGATCTGTCTTCTTCGTGTGCTCTCTGCTAGTCCTTAAGAGTCTGTAATTTCATTTCAAAGCATTTGAGAGTTACACTTTGAGCTTATAGGATATATTTCGAGAGAGTGTTATACTCAAGAGTTTGTAACTCAGGAAGTAGACACTAGGCGATTGATTCACTAAGTGTAAGAGGATTGTACTAGATAGCATAGAGAGGTGGGGCTCTTCTAGATTGGTCTAGGACTCCAAGGGAATGTGAGTTGACTAGATTGCAATTGTATAGGAGAGAGGCTTCTCGGGGAGCTACTAGGATTCTAAGTCTTGTGAATCAATAAAACCCGGTTGAATCCTAGGGTTGTGGAAGAACCCTAGGCGGGGACGTAGGCCAAGTTCATGTCGAACCTCGTAAACAACTCATCGAGTCCTTTACTTATTGCTTTACCTTATTTCCGCACTTGGTTCTACTGTTTAACCTTGTGATTCAGGTTTTTAGAGAAAAGACTAAGTCTAATCTCAAAGGTTTTTGCACGAGCTTCAAAAGTCTTGAGAATCTTCGAAAAACCGGCATACTCTATTCAACCCCCCCTCCCCCTTCTAGAGTATTTCTATATTACTTGGTTTTACATTATCGAACCTTCAATTGGTATCATAGCTTTACTCACTGCTTTTGATCTAACAATCTTGTGAGTTTTCGATCATGTCTGGTGAAGCAAGCGGAGGATTTGCACAGGGAAGGTCTACCAGCAGACCACCACTCTTTGTAGGAAATAACTTTGTCCATTGGAGAACATTGATGAAGATGTTCATCATAGACCAAGATCTGGAACTTTGGAACATTATAGAGAATGGGCCAAAGATTCCAGAGAAAGACGGACCAAATGGAACCAAAGTCGCAAAGAAGGAGTCTGAATACATCCAAGCGGATCTTGAACTCGTCTCCAAAAACTATAGGGCTATTAACTTATTTTATTGTGGTCTTAGCACTGATGAGTTTAACCGTATTTCATCTTGTAGGTCAGCTAAAGAGATTTGGGACAAGCTGGTCGTCACCTATGAGGGAACCAGCCAATTAAAGGACACCAAGATCAGCATCTTCCTTTGAAAGTATGAACTTTTCAAGATGAAGCCTGATGAGTCTATCAAGGTCATGTTCACACGATTCACAGAAATCACCAACAACCTTGACTCTCTCGGCAAGAGCTTTACAAACGTTGAGAAAAGTAAGGAAGATATTGAGGTGTCTCCCAAAAGAAAAGTGGGGTCCTAAAGTAACAGCTATAGAGGAAGCCCAAGACCTCACTACTCTGCCTCTTGACGACCTGCTTGGGAAACTGATCACGCATGAGATGATCCTTAATGAAGACGATGGAGAACTTCTAGCAAGCACTAAGAATTTGGAGCTCAAATCTAAGAAGGATGACAACAAAGATGAATCTGATTCCGAAGATGAGGATGACGATGAGGATGATCCTTTTGCTCTTATCACAAGAGGCCTTGCTCGAAACCTCAAAATGAAGAAACAATTCAACAACAAGGATGGATCAGAGTCTTCTAAATTCCGAGGTAAGTCTCAATACAACAAAAATGATAAGAAGACTAAACCGTTGTCTTGTTTTGAATATGGTGAAACAGATCATCTTGTGAAAGACTTCCCTCAAAAGACGAAGAGCCAGTCCAAGAAGGGTGATAGATGGAAAAAGAAAGCCATGGTGGCAACTTGGAGCGATTCTGACTCCGACTCCAACGATGAGAAGGCCAATGTCTGTCTTATGGCATCAGGAGATGAATCTCACGATGAGAAGCTTGAGGTAACCGTAAGAGAACTTATGGCAAGTCCAAAAGAGGTATTATCGGAATTCCTTTCTAATATGATTGCCAATGAAGAGAAACTTATTGCCCAAACTAACACTCTTATTAAGAGAACTGTGGACCATGAAAGAACTATTGAGGATCTGTCTATGAGGGTCAAAAGTCTTGAAGCTTCTTATTCAGGTCTTGACATTAAATTCAAGACTCTTAACTCAGAGAAATCTGAACTCAAGCAAGATCTCTCGTCTCAGAGAAGTGAACATCATGACTTAGAGAACGAGAAGATCTCCCTGAATAATAAGATTCAAGACCAACAGACATCCCTCATAAGTTTTACCAAATCCAAAGGCACTCTTGATAGGATGTTGGGTGAGCAACAAAGTTCTCTAAACAAAAGTGGTATTGGTTACAATCCAAGGTTTTTAAAGAAGCAGCACATTACCACCTTTGTAAAGGCAAAAGGAAGCAGAACCTCTCCTATATGTCACCATTGTGCTCGAAAGGGACATGTAAAAGAGACCTGCCACTATAGAAGAAAGGATCCATATATCATTCGCAATACATTCCCTGTTCATTTCAGAAAAGAACGGATAACACAAGTTTGGGTCCCAAAAGGCACTATTTTACCAAATATGGTTTATCCCAATAGTGGATCCAAATTTGCTTATTGGTCTAGCCATAAAGGTTGATGTTTGTTTTGCAGGAGATCACCAAGGTGAAGGAGCAAAAATGGATTATTGATAGTGGATGCTCGAGGCATATGAGTGGGAAGAGTTCTCTCTTTCATGATCTAAAGGATCAATCCACAGGAACAATCACTCTTGGTGACAAAGGAAAGTGTGACATCGTTGGTATTGGTAGCGTTGGGAGTAATTCCAACCATAGTATTAAAAATGTCTATCTTGTGAATGGTTTAAAGTATAATTTGCTTAATGTTTCTCAATTATGTGATAGTGGCAATAATGTCAGATTTAACAAGAAAAGATGTCTAGTGTGCAGAGAAGATACAGGTGAAGTTATACTAACTGCATATCGTTACAACAATATATACGCTGTGAATGCTGATCAAGTGGTACAAGGAAGCTTAACCTGTCTAAAAGCTTTGACGGACGATCCAAACACGTAGCTCTTTCAACCCCAAAAAGGTTGTAAGTTCTTCTAGACCCCTTGAACTTTTACATATGGATTTATGTGGTCCTATTCGAGTCAAATCTCCCAATGGTAAAAAGTACATGCTTGTTGTTGTTGATGATTTTTCTAGATATACTTGGGTTGCATTTTTAAAAGAAAAATCAGAGGCCTTATTTGAGTTTTCAAAACTTTGTAAGGAGTTGCAAACTTTAAGAAATGAGCCCATAGTGTCAATTCGAAGTGATCATGGTAGGAAGTTTGATCAACTTCAGTTTGATTTGTTTTGTACTAAATATGGCATCTCCCATAACTTTTCTGCTCCTAGGACACCTCAACAAAATGGGGTTGTGGAACGAAAGAACCGCACCCTAGAGGATATGGCCAGGACTATGCTTTTAGAAAATGCATTACCTAAAACCTATTGGGCTGAAGCTGTTAACACAACTAACTATATTTTGAATCGCTGTCTTATTCGTTCCATCTTAAAGAAAACTCCTTATGAACTTTTCAAAGGCCGCAAACCACTTATATCTTATTTCAAACCCTTTGGTTGTACTTGCTTTATTCATAACAATGGAAAAGATAACCTTGGGAAGTTTGATGCGCGTAGTGATGAAGGTATATTTCTTGGCTACTCCACAAGTAGCAAAGCTTATAGAATCTTCAATAAAAGGACCCAGATAGTTGAAGAAAGTATACATGTTATATTTGATCAATGCAATGACGGTTCTTTGAGTGAAAGTGTTGCAGATATAGATCTTAAAATCCATGAGGAGAACGAGGAAGGTGATGATGCTGCTACCAAGAACACAGAGAAGAGGAACATGCAGGAACAGATTCTCAACACTGAAGAATTGGCCCAAGGTGTTGAAGATCCGTCCAAAGCCCTTGGTGTCCAATTCAACAGTGTTGAAATGTCAGAAACTGCTGAAATTGAACCTAACAGGACTATGGAGTCAGATGTACCACAAATCAATCTTGCTGGTGTGACGAATCAAGGAGCTGAGACTAGCAAAAGAAAATTCAAATACTCCTCATCACACTCATTAAAGGATATCATTTCTGACCCTACTTATAGTGTTCAAACTCGTTCTAAACTTAAAGATCTTTGTTCTTTTCACGCGTTTGTCTCTCTTATAGAACCCAAGAAGGTAGATGAGGCCCTTCAAGAGCCAGATTGGATCATTGCTATGCAAAGTGAGCTTAACGAATTTGAAAGGAACAAAGTCTGGACCTTGAAGCCTAGGCCAAAGCATCAATCAGTCATTGGCACACGATGGGTATTACGAAACAAACTAGATGAGAATGGTAAGATCGGGAGGAACAAGGCAAGGCTTGTTGCTCAAGGCTACAATCAAGAGGAAGGTATTGAATACGAGGAGACCTTTGCTCCTGTAGCCAGGCTTGAAGCCATTCATATTTTATGAGCATTTGCATCTTTTATGAGCATAAAGCTATATCAAATGGATGTCAAGTGTGCTTTTCTCAATGGTTTCTTAGAAGAAGAAGTTTATGTGGCTCAACCCCCAGGTTTTGAAAGTTTGGAATTTCCTAATCACGTTTATAAACTTGACAAAGCGCTTTATGGTTTGAAACAAGCCCCAAGAGCTTGGTATGAGCGCTTGTTAAAATATCTTTTAGAAAATGAATTTAAAAGGGGGTTGATCGACAAGACTCTTTTTATCAAGACCAAAGGAAAGGACATTTTGGTTGTTCAAATTGATGTTGATGATATATTGTTTGGTGCTACTAACACATCTTTGTGCAAGGAATTTTCTGACATCATGTGCAGCGAATTTGAGATGAGCTTGATGGGTGAACTCAATTTCTTTTTGGGATTACAAGTTCATCAATCCAAGAAAGGGATCTTTGTCAACCAAAGCAAGTACACTAAGGATCTCTTGAAGAAGTTCAAGATGGATCAATCCAAAGCAGCCAAGACTCCCATGAGCTCAACATTATCCCTAGATCAAGACAAGACTGGGAAGAGTGTCAATCAAAAGGAGTATCGGGGAATGATTGGATCTTTACTATATCTTACAGCTAGTAGACCTGACATCATGTTTAGTGTTTGCATGTGTGCTAGGTTTCAAGCTGATCCTAAAGAATCTCACCTCGTGGCTGTGAAGAGGATCTTTTGATATCTCAATCGCACTAAGGAGCTTGGACTATGGTACCCAAAGCAAAAGGATTTCACATTAATCGGGTATTCTGATGCAGATTTTGCAGGCTATAAGGTGGATAGGAAGAGCACATCAGGATGTTGCCAATTCTTAGGAGAATCTTTGATCAGTTGGCATTCTAAGAAACAAAACTCAGTTGCCCTATCCACTGCAGAAGCCGAATACATAGCAGCTGGAGCATGCTGCTCCCAAATCCTTTGGATAGCTCAACAAATGGGAGATCTTGGCATCAAACTCAAAGACATTCCCATTAAGTGTGACAATACAAGTGCCATCTCCATTACAAAGAATCATGTTCAGCATTCAAGGACCAAACATATTGATGTAAGACATCATTTCATTAGAGACCACGTCGAAAAAGGGGATGCGTCCATTTCCTTTATTTCAACTGATTATCAATGGGCTGACATTTTTACTAAGCCTTTGGCAGAGGACAGGTTTACCTTCATTAGACGAGAGATCGGGATGCTTAACAAGGATGCACTTTCGTAGGGGGAGCTTTCCCTTTACGAAAGATAAATTCTACTCAGTGTCAAGACCCTTGAGTTTTATGTCAAGGTTTGTGAACTGAATGATAGAAAACAGATATCGGATCGTATATATTTGGTTAATATCTTTTTAGATATTTGATCAAGTATTATTTTCATTGGATTTCAAAATAATTTATTTATGTCACATATTTTATCCGTAGAGATATTTTTGGAACAAAATATTTTCGGTTATTTCCCTCCTATTCTAAAACGGTTGAGAGAAGATTTGAAATTTGAATTGAAATATTTTTTTCAAATTGGCAATGTTATCATTACTTACATTGGAACCCTAAACTCCGTCCCATCACTCTAATCTCTCCTATTTAAAACCCAAACCCCTCTCGATTACCTCATAACCTCAGAACCACCCAAAACTCTTCCAGTTATCCCTCTCCAATCTCTCAAACTATCCTGAAACCCTAGCCGAATACCTCCATGGCTCCCAAATCAAAGAAAGCTTCCACACCCAAAAGACTTGGCGCCACCCCCAAGGGATGCCAGGACACTGCTACTTCTCCTACACCTGAACCCACTCCTCAAGCCATCGTCCCTGCTGTTTTCCAGAGCACCATCGCTGAGAGCACGACTACAGTAACCAAGGACTCTAAAAAACGCTCTGCTAAGAAGCCTCTCAGTGCGAAGCAGAAAGGGAAAAAGAAGGTCATCGCTGAGGAGGTGGATGAGGAAGAAGAAGAGGAGGATCTTGATGCTATTCTGGAAAAGGATGCAGCCAAGGAAGCCGAAGAAGAAGCTTTAAGGAAGAAAAAGGCCGAGGAGGAGGCCGAGCTTGCAAGGAAGTTGGTCGAGGAGGAAGCTGAGAGAATCCGGAAGGAAGCTGAGGTGGAGGCTCTCAAGGAGGTTCCTTCTGAAGAGGAGCCTGAGGAAGAGGACGAGGAGCAAGACGAATCCGGAGAGGACGAGGAGGATACCGATGGAGACAACGCTGAGGACTCGGGGTCAGAGGAAGAAGAGGAAGAGGAGGCCGAGCATGCTCCCTCTCCTTCTCCTCCTTCTCCTCCCCCGTCTCCAAAGAAGCGGAAAGCCTCTACAGCCAAGCCTCCTCCTCCCAAGCGCACCAGGAAGGGCACCCTCAGAAGCCTTGCGGCGCCTGCCAAGAGGTCTGCTCCAACACAGGCTAGAAGAAAGAACGCTGATCCTCCCGCTCTCATTCAGGTAAATCAATCCCTCCCCTCTTCATGGTTTGAAAATGCTGAAATGGCTGGTAAGTGGGTAGATGAGTTTCGAACTCGTAGGATCTGTTGTTCTGATTTTTTAGATATTGCGTTCTTTGAAGCTTTGAATTTACCATGCATTGCTATCCTTAAAAAATCCCCAGCTTGGACCCTTCTCAATCTTGAAACCGTCTATTATCCCCAACTCACCCGCCTGTTCTATATAAATCTCAAAGCCAAACACACTGACGATGGTTGGTTCTTGGAATCTGTCGTCAAGGGAGTTAGAATCTCTTTCAGCTCCTTTGACTTCGCTTATTTCCTTGGCCTTCCTAGCCCTTGTCCACCCTCTCAAGAAAACCCCTCTAAAGAAGACTGCATTACCCTTACCCGATCCAAATATCTTCTACCCGAGGCATCTACCAACACCTCAAAGCAGCTAACCCACTCATCCCTTACCCTAGAGGCAAAGATCATATTTAACATCATTGTGCGTTGCCTCTTACCCCGTCTAAACTCCGGCTCTCTCCTAACCGACAATGCCATGATCCTACTTTACCGAATCCTCAATGGCCTTGATCTTGATCTGGCCAACACCATTTTAGGATCCATGGCTCACAGTAGAAAAGCCGAGAAAGGAACTCCCCTCCCCTTCGCTACCCTTTTGACCCAAATCTTCGAAGCTTCTGGAATCGATTTTAAAAATGAAGAAAAGCAGCGTCATATGGGTAAGTTCGACTCCAAGAGCCTTGAAAAGATTGGCATCACTCGGTCCCCCCAAGGTACTTGGAGTCTTGCCTCTCCTTCAAAAGCTCTTCCCACTGCCTCAGCCATTGATGAACGCATGGACAACCTGGAGTTGGGCTTGGTGGAAGTTCGCTTGGATATCAAGGAGCTGCACAAGGAGTTTATGATGGAGATGAGCGGGGTAACCAAGCTGTTGCAAGGACTGTGGTCGCGGCTCACTGATGATGCTCCGGACGATAAATCTTAACTCCATCCTACCCTACCCTTACCCCAAATCTGAAACATTGCTGGTTTTTGGAAACTGTTTCAAAACTTTTGGTGACTGTTTTACTTCCACCCTTTGTTGAAAGACAAAAAGGGGAAGATGATCTGTGGTGGTGTTAGACTTTTTAAAACTGTTGTTATTTAAAGGTCTTGGAAGACCTTGGTTTTATTTTCAGTTGGATGGTCTTCTTGCTTTAAAACTTTGATCCAACATTTGTCTAACCCATGCAGGTACTTAGTCCGATTTTACTTATATTATATATGCTTGACTAAGTTGCAGGGATGCACAGGTTTTGTCTTTCATCAAGGGGGAGATTGATAACTCCACTCCCTTGATGAAAATCGGAATAAGTTTCAAAGGCCTTGACAGTCTGTTTGTGTCAAAGATCTTGAAGCTTTAACAGTATTGATGAAACACAAAACCTGTTCTATATGATATTATGTTCGAATATTATTTTATGTTATTATATGCTTCCATTATATTATTATATATACACTAACCTTTCAGGAAGTATTTTCGAATATTATTTCTTTCCTTATGTTGTAAATTGAGAAGATTCAAATCGGAAGATCATGGCCTCCGAAAGTTTCCAAAGATAGAAGATCCAGCTCAAGCCATGATCCTCTCTAGCCATTGGTGAAGATCCTTAGGCGCCGATTTGTTTCAATAAAAAGAAAAGGAAGAAGAAAACAGCAAGACACCTGTTGAACACAAGCTTTCATACACTCAAGCCTTCAAGCGAGATCTGTCTTCTTCGTGTGCTCTCTACTAGTCCTTAAGAGTCTGTAATTTCATTTCAAAGCATTTGAGAGTTACACTGTGAGCTTATAGGATATATTTCGAGAGAGTGTTATACTCAAGAGTTTGTAACTCAGGAAGTAGACACTAGGCGATTGATTCACTAAGTGTAAGAGGATTGTACTAGATAGCATAGAGAGGTGGGGCTCTTCTAGATTGGTCTAGGACTCCAAGGGAACGTGAGTTAACTAGATTACAATTGTATAGGAGAGAGGCTTCTCGGGGAGCTACTAGGATCCTAAGTCTTATGAATCAATAAAAGCCGGTTGAATCCTAGGGTTGTGGAAGAACCCTAGGCGGGGACGTAGGCCAAGTTCGTGCCGAACCTCGTAAACAACTCATCAAGTCCTTTACTTATTGCTTTACCTTATTTCCGCACTTGGTTCTACTGTTTAACCTTGTGATTCAGGTTTTCAGAGAAAAGACTAAGGCTGTGTTTTCTTCCCCATCCACCCCACCTTCATTTAAGGGGTGGAGGGGGTGGAAACACCCTCCACCTCCCCACCTTCCCCTCCCAAGGTGGGGAATTTTCCCCCACCTCCACCCCTCCCACCCCACTCCACCCCTCTCCACCCCTTAAAAAAGGGTGCAAGAAAACACACCCTAAGTCTAATCTCAAAGGTTTTTGCACGAGCTTCAAAAGTCTTGAGAATCTGCGAAAAACCGGCATACTCTATTCAACCCCCCCTTCTAGAGTATTTCTATATTACTTGGTTTTACATTATCGAACCTTCAATTCCATATGATACTAAGTTAGGAGTATTTATCATATAATTTCAAAGAATACAAATATTGTTGTTGATAAAGCTATTACACTTGTATGGTATCCTTATTATCGAGTTTTCGGTTATTATGAAAATAATATAGAACTTCAGATTTTCAAGAACAAGAATGAAATATAATATTGGGTAAAACACTTAAGATTGATTAATAGATCAACACAATTATCAATTGAATTAAATAGCAAGATTAATCCAACATAACTTGATATATTGTATCATGATGTTTCATCACCATGTGTTATTCATTTCATTAAATCCTAAGAGGTAAACACTTTAATTATATTATATGTTATATCATATAATCCAAAGACTTAAATTACATTATATTCCACCATATAATCCAAATAGTTTAATTACATTATATTTTACATCATATAATTCGATTCGACGAAACATCAATTTCTCACAATTTCTTTCATATCCCATATTTCTGTCCCACATCGAAAGTGTGCTATCTACCTCTATTTTCTCTATATATATATTCTCATATCCATACTTGTCATTCCCACAATCCAACTTTTTCTTTCCCACATCTAAAGTGTGATGAAATGTGGAGTGGAATGAAGGTATTTATATATATCTTCCTACATACCATGTTTTGTCAACCTTAAATCGAAAGTGTGGTGAGACTTGATGGGTTGAGTTTTATTTTGGAGTTAAAACCATTTTTTTTTAAAAAAAATGGTTGACCCGGCGGGTCGACCCACAAAACCCGCTGGGTACCCAGTTTGTTGCCACGTGGCGAACCCGGCGGTCCGTCCCGTCGACCCGCCGGGTGACCCGAACCCGTAGACCCACCGGAATCCCGGGTTAGGGTTCAGGTCATGCCCCCCGGGTTCTCTGACCCGTGGCCATGTCTAGGCTAGATGGTTGTTTAGACAATGACATATTCTATGCAAATGCATGATATTTTCTTTTCTTTTTCATTTTTCTCTTTTTATAAAATAAAACTAGGATGCAAAACTAACTAATATGCAAAACATGACTATCATGCAAACTAAATTAAACATGCTTACTATGCAATAAAACTAGGATGCAAAACAGACTAATATGCAAAACATGACTATCATGCAAACTAGGATGCAAAACAAACTAACATGCAAAACATGACTATCATGCAAACTAAATTAAACATGCTTACTATGCAATAAAACTAGGATGCAAAACAAACTAATATGCAAAACATGACTATCATGCAAACTAAATTAAACATGCTTACTATGCAATGTAACTCTAATATGTACACTAAACCCCTCCCCCACACTTGAAATTTTCATTGTCCCAATGAAATAAAAAACTACAAAAAAAAAATTAGAAAGAATAGGCGGAACATCATCATCATCCTCCTCCTCCTCCTCATTTCCCCTTTCCTCATCATAATCTGGTCCAAAATCAATGGCAGGGGCCCTTATGAGGTATCATGAGTAATGTAGAAATCCGCCGCAGTCGGTCCGAAAGAAAGAGGGTGAGGTATCCTAATCTTGTGAACATTGTTCTTTCCCGCCTGCCAGATGAAGGAGGGCCCATCTCCCACCAAATGATTCGCTCTCCTCAATGCAACTAAATCCAAGTGATAATTATCTCCAACCGAATCCTTGAGGTCTGACGTATCAACCCTATGTTCCCATGCAATCAAAGTCACTAGACCTCCAAATCCAATGGGTGTTGTCTTCTTTCTTGTCCCATCCCCTATCACATCCTTGCAATGCTCCATAAATAATTCAACCCAATCCGAAATCTGATCACCATCCGGAGTGAAACACCAAAGATACAACAAAGCATTTAAGGACACCTTGTTGATTTTCGCTTGCCCAAAGAAGGTGTTATTCAACACCTTATAACAAAGGCGGAGGGATGGGTGAAGGATGTTGTAGTTGTATTCACCCGCCTTGGGCTGCATAACCCGGCCTGTCGCCCCATGCCAGAAGTCGGTGGTAGTGGATTTGGTAATTCTGAACCAATCTGGATCAGTGGCCTCAGCAGAAACTCTAAAAGCTCGAGCAAAACGCCTCTTATCTAAATGGTAGGCCCTTCCCGTGAGCATAAAGTCTATACCACCCGTTTTCTTTGCTCTCAATGTACTCAAGAACTCACGAACCAAACTCGGGTACGTCGGGGCATTCTTTGTCACAAATTCCCTCAAACCCCCTTTCTCCAATAATTGACGAACTGTTGGTTCAACCCCAACACTCTCAATGTAGGCACATCAAAGAATTTCGTCGACAAAATATCCCGCCCCTTAAGTTCATTCCACGTTTTCTTTTGTTCACTTGACATTCCATGAGGTTTCTCCATCATATATCAATCACTAATGGCCTGAAAATAGTGGAAGAAGAAGACTTACACGAACAAGGGCTTCGGAAACAAAAATGGGGGCTAGAAACAGGGGCGGTGGGCGCTGCCTATGTGCATATCCTACTAGATTGGCTGTGGGCTAGGCCGCGGGCGCCGCCTTGGGTGCGGCCTTCCTAGCTACTGCTACTCATCTCCGGTTGCTCTGACTTGTCTCCGATTGCTCCGACTTCAGTGTCGAATCTCTAGAAACTAAGCCGAGAAGATCCTCGTCGCCTCTTTTATGTACGTACACACTCCGATCGTCGCAATGTGGGTGGATGGGGACGTGTTTTGTCAGTTTGGGGTGGGAAGTGGTGGATGATGATGGTCGTTTGTGAGTGTGGGTTGTGGAAAGAAAGGTTGTGTTTTTGTGGGTGGAATGACGAACGGAGTGCGTAGGTGTGTAGATCGGGAGCGGGAAATTCGGAAAACGGGGTCGGTTTTGTGATTGGAGGATGGGAGGAGTGAGGTGTGGTAGAAGGTGGTGATGGTGGAGCTTGGAGGTTTCTTCAATGGAGGATGGAAGTAATGAAAGAAAGTAAGTAGATAGGAAAGAAAAAAAAGATAGAAGGAGCCAAGGAATTAGGATATAGAAAGGGGTCACGTGAGGGTGTAGTCAAAAGGGAATCTGGAATCAGTTTTTTTTTCTGGAGCCCACAAGGCCGCGGGCGCGGATTCCCCTTGGTGCTACCCAAAACAGCCGCGGGTGCTGTTTTTCTAGAACGTCGCCTTCTCCATCCCTCTTTGTACGTCCCCTGAAAGGTTTGTTTCTTGTCATTGGCTCGACGTAGTATCTCCTCACCGAGCCTCATCAGCTGGCTCTTGAAGAGCCATCTCTTCTTCTATTCCTGTTGAAAATCCATCAAAGTAAACTTTAAGCCTATGACCATTTACCTTGAACACGTTGTCGCTCTTCTCATCTCTGATGTTCACCGCTCCATGTGGGAAGATATGGACGATGGTGTACGGGCTTGCCCAACGAGAGCGGAGCTTTCCAGGGAAAAGTCTAAGGCGGGATTTATACAGAAGGACTTTATCCCCCACCTTGAAATCTTTCCTCAATATGTGCTTGTCGTGCCAAGCTTTGGTCTTATCCTTGTAGTTGGCGGCGTTGTCATAAGCATCCCATCTCAATTCTTCTAACTCCTGAAGTTGGAGTTTTCGGAACTCGCTAACCTCATTGATCCTCATGTTGCACTCCTTCACCGCCCAATATGCCTTGTGTTGGAGCTCGACTGGAAGATGACATGCTTTTCCATACACTAATCGATATGGTGACATACCAATTGGTGTCTTAAATGCCGTTCGATAAGCCCATAATGCATCATCCAATCGTAAACACCAATCCTTATGATTCGGGGCAACCGTCTTCTCTAAAATGGTTTTGATCTCACAATCTGACACCTCGGCTTGCCCATTGGTTTGGGGGTGATAAGCGGTGGACACCTTTTGCGTCACATGGTACTTCTTGAGTAATGTACTCATTGTCTTATTGCAAAAATGTGTCCCCCTGTCGTTGATCAATGCTCTTGGTACACCGAATCTAGAAAAGAGATCCTTCAAGAACCCTGCAACAACTCGGGAGTCATCAGTTTTGGTGGCTTTGCCTCCACCCATTTGGAGACATAATCCACCGCAAGTAATATATAAAGGTTCCCAAAGGAGCTAGGGAAAGGCCCCATGAAATCAATGCCTCATACATCAAATATTTCACAAAACGTCAAGCGCATTTGGGGAATCCCATTTCTGCCTAACAAGTTCCCCATTTGTTGGCATCGATCAAAAGATTTACAATAAGCATGAGCATCTTGGAAAATATGAGGCCAAAAGAATCCTGAATCGAGCACTTTCCTAGCGGTTTTCCATGGTCCAAAATGACCACCACAAGCATGTGAATGACAAAACTCAAGGACAAAAAGTACCTCATCATCGGGAAGGCATCGACGAATTACCTGATCCGCATAATGCTTCCATAGAAATGGGTCATCCCACACATAGTACTGAGCATCATAACGGATCTTGTCCTTCTTGGCTTTTGGAAAGTTTGGCGGAAACACTCCTATAACAATGAAATTCATGATATCCGCATACCATGGGTTAGGAGTGTGTGCCGCCATCAATGACATCATCGAAGAGTCAAAACCGTGAGCAGCAGGGTTGGTCGCGGGCGCTGCCTTGTGGGCCGCGGGTGCTGCTTCCCCCTGTAGGCCGCGAGCGCCGCCTCTTGGGCCGTGGGCGCGACTTTCTGCTGACTCCGAGATTTGCAATAAGCTTTCGTCGGGTAATTGGCCAAGAATGAGTGGGTGTTCTCCCACTCCATTCACACGTATTATTCAGCTCAAATGGTCAGCCACGAGGTTCTCAGCACCCTTTTTATCTTTGATTTCTACATCGAACTCACTCAAGAGCAATACTTGTCGGATCAACCTTGGCTTGGCTTCTTTCTTCGTCAAAAGATAACGAAGTGCTGCATGGTCAGTGTAAATAATTACCTTAGCGCCAAGTAGGTAGGGTCTGAACTTCTCCAATGCAAACACCACGGCGAGGAGTTCTTTCTCCGTGGTTGTGTAGTTCCATTGAGCTCCATTTAGCATCATGGATGCGTAGTAAATCACATGCGAAGCTCGTTCAATCTTCTTCCCAAGCACAGCTCCCAATGCATAGTCACTTGCATCGCACATCAACTCAAAGGGTTTTGACCAATCTGGAGCTTGGATGATAGGTGCACTTGTAAGCCTAGCTCTCAACTTATTGAATGCCTCCATACACTTGTCATTGAAATCAAATGAGGCCTCCTTCTTTAGAAGTTCACATAATGGTACGATGATCTTTGAAAGGTCCTTGATAAACCTGCGATAAAAGTCTACATGACAAAGGAAAGAGCGAATTTCTTGCACATTAGTAGGATAAGGCAAGGATGGAATGATATCAATCTTTGCCTTATAAACTTCAATTCCCTTTCAGGAGACAATGTGGCCTAGAACAATTCCGTACTCAACCATTAAGTGACATTTTTCAGAATTGAGGGCTAGATTGGTCTCTACACATCTCTTAAGCACTAGTGTCAAATGGTGCAAGCAAGACTCGAAGTCATTTCCATGAACTGTGAAATCATCCATGAAAACCTCTATAAAATGCTCACTGTAGCAGAAAATATGCTTACCATACACCTTTGGAAAGTACCGGGTGCGTTACACAATCCAAATGGCATTCTGCGGTATGCAAATGTGCCAACAGGACTTGTAAATGTCGTTTTGTCTTGGTCTTCTGGTGCAATGGCAATCTGGAAATACCTTGAGTAGCCATCTAAGAAACAATAAAAAGAGCGTCCAGCAAGGCGCTCAAGCATTTGATCAATGAAAGGAAGGGGGGAGTGATCCTTACGAGTCACCGCATTCAACTTGGGTAATCAATGCATACTCTCCAGCCCGTTTGGACTCGTGTAGGGACTAGTTCACCCTCCTTGTTCTCTACCACTGTGATGCCTCATTTCTTAGGCACCACTTGTGTTGGACTCACCCAGTTGCTATCCGAAATAGGATAAATCATTCCGGCTTGAAGGAGTTTCATCACCTCCTTCTTCACCACCTCCATCATCGGTGGGTTGAGCCTCCTTAGTGGTTGTCGTGATGGCTTGGCTCCATCCTCCAGCAGAATTCGGTGCATACACATGGCAGGACTAATCCCTTTGATGCCTGCACTTGTCCATCCCAAGGCTGTCTTGTTCTCTTTAAACACCGCAACTAGCCTATCCTCTTGATCTTGGTTGAGCTTGTTCGATATGATGACGGGCAACATATCATCATCCCCCAAGAATGGGTACTTGAGGTGATCCGGCAAAGGTTTGAGCTCAACTTCAGGGGCCTGCTCAATAGAAGGAAGAAGCTTTTCCTTCGGGAGAGTTAGTTCAAAAGGACCCCCATTATAGGGAGAAGTGTAAGAAGGTTGAGCCATTAGCTCCATCAAAGTTTCAGGCAGCTTAGTAGGAATAGCATAAGCAATAGCAAGCTCATCCAGAGGAGCCTCTAAAACCACCTGCAGATCATCATCATTACTAAGCTCAAACATATCTTCAACACATGGCTCTATATCATCAAGAAACCACAAGGAATGATCGTCTGAAGGAAACTTCATGGCATCAAAAATACTATACTCTACCTTCATACCATCAAATTCCATAGTAAGAAAGCCAGCATGAACATCAATTTTAGTTCTGGCAGTCTTTAAGGACGGCCTACCCAGGAGGATAGGTGAGTCAGGAGAGCCATGTTCCATGTCCAAAACGGAAAAAATCAACAGGAAAGATCAAAGAATCAACCATTACAAGAACATCCTCAACAAATCCTCTAGGATATATGTGAGAGTGATCCGCTAATTGAATCACTACTCTTGTTTCATGCAAAGTACCAAGTCCTAGAGTCTTATGGAGCGAGTAAGGTATGACATTGATAGATGCTTCTAAGTCTAGCATGGCTCTTTCAAACTTAGTCTCACCTATCGTACAAGGGATGGTGAACATACCTGGATCGCTACACTTCTCAGGCAAACTCTTTCGGAACATAGCGGATACATGCTCACTCACCTGTACTTTTTGCTTCCCTTTCAACTTTTGGTTCCTCTTTATCGTGCATAGTTCATTCAAAAACATAGCGTATCGAGGAATATTTTTCATGAGCTTGAGAAGGGGGATGTTTACCTCACATTTGCTAAATACCTCGAAGATCTCTTTATCGCTCTCTGGTCTCCTAACTTCCTTCAAGGCATTCGGGAAGGGTGGAATAGGTTGATAAGTGTTGAGATGTGAAGTTTGGGATGAACATTCACCCCCGGACAGATGGTCGCGGGTGCTGCTTTCATTGGCCGCGGGTTCTTCCATTCCAGTATCTCCACCCAAACTGGCCGCGGGCGCCGCCCTATATGCCGCGGGCGCGGCTTCTGCATGACGTCTCTCCATCTCGCATTTCTCCTCACCCTCGACCTGGGAATCCACATCCTTCCTGTTTTCATCCTCTTTTCCACAGTCAGAAGTGTCAAAACAGTTCCTTTCCACTCCTAAGTGTGATGGCGCTAACGTTCTCCTTTGGGTTAACCACCATTTGCGATGGTAGCTTTCTAGAGTCTCGAGCTTGAAGTTCGCCCACCGTTTTAGCCAATTGACTCACTTGCTTCTCTGTGGCCTTCAGCACTTGTGCCACTTGAGTGTTATGTTCTAGGATAGCTTTGAGAGTATCCTCAATGGATGAACCTCCTTGTTGAGGACCCCGTTGTCTATTGTCAAACTGTTGTCTGTATTGGGGCCCTCCCTGCTGATTGAAAGGAGGTTGTTGATGCGGATTGTTTCTCACACCATAGCCTTGTTGGTAACCTGCATTATAGTGATTTGCATTGAAATTGTTAGCAAAATTACCATACCTTTGCCCTCGTGGAACAAAATCTCCCACTGCATTCAACTCCATTTCTTGCTCCTGCAGCATGAGACAAGCATCCATGGGATGAATCGGATCAGAACAAAGCCCACACGCCTTGAGTTGTTGCGGGGTTCCTTTGAGCATTATCCGTCTCATCATCTCCTTCATTTATGCCATATCGCTCTGCAAAGTGGAGTTTGAGTAAATCGCTAGCACCCCACGCGCATGTCCGATTTTGTTGAATTGTCTGGATCCCTCAAAAAGCTCTGAATACACCTCCCAAGCAGCATTGGGTGTTTTTTTCAAAATGTTGCCTCCACATGCGGAGTTAACTGTCTTGTGCTCTTCGTTAAGCAACCCATTGAACAAAAAGAGCACCAAATCCTTCTTTGAGAAACCATGGTAAGGGCACCTAGAGCAACGTTTTTTAAAGCGCTCAAAGTATTCATAAAGGGTTTTCGTGGCCTGCTGGTCGATGCTGCTGATAATTTTTCAGGCTATTTAACTTCGTCGCAGGAAAGTACTTCTCTAGAGAGAGACACTTGAAAGCAGTCCATGTGGTTGCACAACCTGGGGGCAGATAATAGAACCACTCATTAGCGTCATCCTTCAGCGAGAATGGGAATGCCCTCAATTTGATTTGCTCCTCCGTGACGTTGCCTAGTTTCATTCCTACCACGACAGTATGGAACTCAGACAAGTGCTTGTAGGGGTCCTCACCACTCAACCCATGGACTTTGGGTAAGAGATAGACCACCCCAAATTTCAGCTCAAAGTTCACAACGTCCCCAAGCTCGAGGAACTCCACCGCCAATGGTTGTTTAGCCAAATCAGGTGTTTGATATGCGCGTAAATTGCCATATTTTCTATGCACATTTATGCCCATTTTATCATCATTTGCATTGCATATTAATGGGAAAACATAGGATTAGTGTAGTTTATGCATTATTGTCAAATATAGAGGTCTGCACGAGTTTTTATGAGATTTTGCAGAAATCAAGGCAAAAATGGATAGATTCTGACAAGAGATGAAGAGCGGAAAAAGAAATCGAAGTCTACTGAAGAGGTCGAAATCGATGATGAACCTCGACATCGAGTGAAATAGAGCAACCAGGAATCGAGCAGAGGGAGAACAGAGCATGTCGACACAAAAGAGGTCGATATCAATGTCTGAAGGTCGATATCGAGTGGCCCGGATCGATGATATTGATAGAAGTCGAGTGCCAATCGGAGGAAGAAAAGGATTGCTCGAGATATTGAAAAAGGGAGGTCTATATCGAGGTCCCAAGGTCGATATCGATGTTGCCTCCAGAAAGATTCGACTCAGTTGTTGATAGAATTCTATCTGAAGTGTTCAAGATAATCCCAAAGTCAAGATCTTCTATCTTCTATCACCAGACTTATCAGTTTATGAGTTTCACCAGACTTATCAGCCGCGGAAAGAAGTTCCAGCGGTTCGTGAAGATGCTCCAAGGACTTAATGTCTCAATTCCATTCACAAAAGCACTTCATGAGATGCCATCATATGTGAGGTTCCTTAAGGACATATTGGTTAAGAAGCGATCAATTGCTGAGATCGCAGAGGAGTGCAACAGATTGGAGCTACCACAGAAGCGGGCAGACCTAGGTAAGTTTTCTATCGCTATAGGCTTAGGTCGATATCGCTTTAATGCTTTAGTTAATTTGAGCGCTAGCGTTAGCATGATGCCACTAACCATATGGCACAAGGTAAAGATAGGTCCTCTAAAGCTCGTGGATGCAAAGTTATCTATGGAGAACAATACGGTAGTGATTCCAACAGGGATGGTAGATGATGTGCCAGTGCAAGTAGGTAAATTCTTTGTCCCTGCTGATTTCTTAGTTGTTGATATGGCAGAAGACCCTACTTGTCCCATTATTTTAGGTAGGCTATTCCTAGCAACCATCGATGCCAACATAAGCGTGAAGAAAGGGTTGCTCTCATTCACAATCAGTGATGAAGTGATAGAGTACGCCTTCAACAAGACGGTAAGGAACAATGAAGGGCCAATGGAGATAAAGGCTGTCAATGGTGTCTACATCTCATGTGGGGAAGCAAAGGTAAGGAGTATGACACCGGAAGAGCTTCAAAAAAGGGCCATAGAAGCCCAAATGGAGGAAGTCGTGGAAATCTTGAACGAAGGAGCCACAAAGAACATCGAAATCGACCCGGGTAAGTCGATATCGACTAACAAAGTTCAAGATTCTGTGCCAGGTTATAAGTATGGGGTCGACGGAGGAGAAGGAACCTCAAAATCGAGCATAAGGGTCGATATCGACCATAAACCAATGCCGAAATCGACTGCCATAGAAGCTGAGAAAGAAGAAGCAAAGACATCGATATCGATCTCTGAAGGTTGAAATCGACCTAATCATGTCGACCAGAACAACTCCAAATCGACTGAACTTCCAAGAGCACAACAGCGCTCGATATCGACTACTAATGATCGATGTCGACCTGAGCCACAGAAAGAAAAGAAGGTAAGTCAAGGTACGGATTCCTCTTTTTCCATCTCTATTAAGGATTTATCACTTTTTTGGAAGAGGTTTGCCTTGGCATGTGCGTTTGTGTAGGGTATCCAATGATGATTCGAGCAATTATGAAGTATGAGATAAGGTGTTTGTCTCTAAATCAAAAGATCATTGGTTCCCTAGTAGATTCAAGGACAAGAGGATGGAACCATTCACGATGAATCAAATCCATCCAGGCGGGATGCAGCTGAGAGACAAGAAAGGAGTTCTATTTGAGGCCCAAGCCACATGGGCTCTGCAGATGCTGTTTTGAGAGCGCAAAAGGAAGAAGTCGGCCTAGCGACTTTAAAGTCTAGAGCTTGTAACGAAGACAATTAGTTTTGGACATTCTTTTGGGTTTTTTTTAGACATTAGACATTATTATTTGTTTGGTTTTAGTTTTATTTCTAACGAGTTGCAGGAAAGAAGGAGAAAACAAGCATCTAAATCGAGTAGAAGCTCGATATCGACCTTAAGGTCGACTTCGAGGGGCTTGTGGTCGAGGCCGGATCACCCTGAAGCTTGAACCAGAAAATCGATGAAAGAAGTCGATTTCAATGTTAAAGGTTGATATCGATTACCACTGGAGACTTTTTCGACTCCTGAAATTTGTGACATTCTAGTAAGTTTTCTTTCTTAACCCTAGTTCTAATACAGTGAGGATACTGTAATCTTTAAGTATGGGGTGGGGGAAAGGCTTACTTACATATTTTTAGCATATTTTGAGCATGTTTTAGTTACATAGTTTATGCATATTTACACTTAGATGATTTAGTTACTTTTATCTTTAAGCATATTTATTTTTAGTGCATCATATTTATCTTTAAGCTTAGTTTTTATTTCGAAAAGAAAAAGAAAAAAAAAGAAAAGAAAAGAAAAGAAAATGACCCCCATAAAAAAATTGTGAAAAATAAAGAAAAGCGTCATGGAAGCATAAAAAGGAACTCTACGATGCAAAATTAGATTCATTAGAGATATAATATGAAATTGCCTAGTTAAGGAAAGTCACAACGAAGTGCAATTTTTTAGAAAAAATTTTTTAGAAAAAACCATGAAGGAGAGAAAAAATTCAAAGTTGCTTTTGACATGTGCATGATAAGATGATGGAGGACTTTAAGAAATTTCCATACATGTGCTTACAAAAGTTCTTATCCTAGCCTTACTTATGCATATTTGCAAAAGTCACAAGCGATATATGAGCCTTACTATATCATTATCATTATTGCTCCACATATATTACATATTGCCCATTTTTTATACCTTATACCCTACCCGGGGACAAAGTTTGAGATGGATGTCATCTTTGGGGTTGTTATATGGAGTTTGTGCATTATTATTGAAGTTGTTGGCAGGAATGAAACACAATTTTGAATTATGGAAAATTTAATGAGTGAGAAAAAAATCTGATCACCTCAGCACATAAAGGTAGGTTGACCTTGCTCGTTGAGATGTTAGTTCAACGAGATGGGACACGAGGTGAGGAGTCCGAAGTACTAAGTATCCGGGGCCATTCACGACACCCATGTTTGTGACTCGCGAGAAGGCAGTACTAAGGTTAGAGAGGTAAAAGCATTATAGTGAAAAAAAAAGCATTGAGCGATGAGTGAAAGGTTAGAAATATGATGAAGAAGGAATGTGGAATGTTTTGGAAAGAAAGTTTTATTTCCCCGAATTTAACACCACATGGCCAAATATTAGCCCACCTTTAGCCTTTTACCAATCTACTTCTCTATAAGCTTGCAAAAGTCCTCTTGATTATTAATGTTATGTTGCCAAAAAAAATTGTTTTATGCATATAAACCTCCTTTTATGAGTATGATGTTGCTTTTATGCACATGCATGGATTTGGTTGACATTAGTACCTTATCGAGGATGGAAATTGATTGTAGGGACATATGAAAAATGAATTTATGATGTTAAGGGTTTACTTTCTTCCCCTGAATGACCATTGAAAGTATTGCTTGGGGACAAGCAAGCTTAAGTATGGGGTGTTTGATGTGCGCACAAATTGCCATATTTTCTATGCACATTTATGTCCATTTTATCATCATTTGCATCGCATATTAATGGGAAAACATAGGATTAGTGTAATTTATGTATTATTGTCAAATATAGAGGTCTGCACGAGTTTTTATGAGATTTCGTAGAAATCATGGGGAAAATGGACAGATTCTGACAAGATATGAAGAGCGGAAAAAGAACTCGAAGTCTACTGAAGAGGTCGAAATCGTTGATGAACCTCGACATCGAGTGAAATAGAGCAACCACGAATCGAGCAGAGGGAGAACAGAGCAGGTCAACACAGAAGAGGTCGATATCGATGTTTGAAGGTCGATATCGAGTGGCCCAGATCGATGATATTGATAGAATTCGAGTGCCAATTCGAGGAAGAGAAAGACTGCTCGAGATAGAGATAAAGGGAGGTCGATATCGAGGTCCCAAGGTCAATATCGATGATGCCTGTAGAAAGATTCGACTCAGTTGTTGATAGAATTCTATCCGAAGCGTTCGAGATAATCCTAAAGTCGAGATCTTCTATCTTCTATCACTAGACTTATCACTTTATGAGTTTTACCATGGAATTTTTAGTTTTACCTTTATTAAGTTTTATCTTAGAGAATAAAGATAGGTTTTTGAATCCTTGGCTAGCAAGATTTGAGATCTATAATTAGAGGCCATTAGGGCTGAGTTTAATCATCCAAGCAATCAGTTTTTACATTATACACGCAGAGATTTGTAGAGAGAGAGGTCGAGTGAGGTTTGTGTAAGCGAGAGCGGAGTGGCTTTGTTCGGTGTAATCTTTCTTTCTTTTGTTTAATCAAAGTAGTTTCCTTTACATGATGATGATGAGTTCAACGATGAAGCACGAGTAGTCAACCCACTTCTAGGGTCGGGGTGAGCCCGACGATAGCAATGTAGGGTAAGTGCATCAAAGGTATGATTTTTATGCGATTCCGTCTTCTATCCTATGCATGATCCTTTGCGAAAGTTTAGGAGATTCATTATTTGCATTATTAAAGTGAAAGCCAATCATATTGTGAACTTGGATTTCTCATGAATTGGATAGTAACTCTTAGGTTTTATGCGAGAGCCTCTAATCACCTAAAAGTTGGTAAAGAAAGTTACTTGACGGAAAGACATTAAATTTCATAACTTTAGCATCATACTTGCATGTATATCGTTGTGGAATGAATCCCCGACCTTGGAAGCCTTTAGTTTATTGAATTCTTATAAAAAGTTTGAGCTTTTATTTCTAACCATCTTTCTCACACCATTCTACTCTCTTCGGACTACTTTTTCGACAAATAGGTTACAAATAAAGTTTCTGTTAAAGACATCGAAATCGACTGGCAAGGTCGGTATCGAGCACTAACATCGATATCGAGGTTCATCTCGACGTCGACTACTTTGCTTTTATCTTCTGTAGGAAACTCACTGGAAATCGACCAGAACTGAGGTCGATATCGACCAGACACCTCGATATCGAGTGTCTCCTGGAGTCGAAAGCTTGATCGTGATTGCAACTAAGGAAGCGCTGATATACCTCCTCGTGGATTCGATCCTGAATTACCCTACCACTACATCGGGATGGATTCTTGTATTTTATTTGCTTGAACAGGGAGTTGGCTTAGTTGTGATATTTATTTGATATTTTGTTTAAGCGAATCTACCTCCCCCAAACGAACAGTGTTGTGAGCTCCTTTAGTGTTCGGTTATCTTCGTTAGTCATCTCTATCCTTTCTCCTTCTCCTTGGTCGAAAGGTAACTCACCAAAGTGATCACGAGCTTCTCGCCTCAAACTAGAGATAGTCCTCTCGATCTCTAAATCCAAAGACAATAAAGATGAATTAGTAGAACGAGTGTGGACCATATACGTGGTCCACACCTAAGTTAGTAATCAAACACACAAAGTAAACAACTAATAGGTCCCCGGCAACGGCGCCAAATTTTGACAAGACAAAATTGTTGCGTTTTCCTATCAAAAGAAAATCCAAACTAACCAACTAGTATAGCTAGTAAGTCCGGAGTTGATCCACAGGGAACTATCATGACTTTATGTGCTTTGATCACCAACAAGAGTAACCAAGGGGGTTTTATAAAGGTAAAGATAAAATGAAATGAAAAAGTAAAAAATGGTGAGAGTTTTTGACAATGATGAATGAGATGTTTCACCTACTATACTCGACTTTTGTTCGTCTCCTTGATACTAGTTCTTCCTTCTAGTTGTGTCTTTTCTACCATCTACTCTTATCTTGATTTAAATAGATTGCTAGCCCTATGAGTTCTAACAATCCCTTATTTCTAAGCAATCTTAATCACGGATCAAGGTTTAATCCTAGGAATAGCACTAAGTCTCCAGATATATGAAGCTTATAAGCAACATTAATTCCCTAAGGAACTAACATTTAACCTATAGTCAATCTCTTATACAATCAAGCTTTTCTACGAGATCTGCTCAATTTTACTTGCTACTATGGATTAGGCTTCACAAACGTATGAATCGAAACCCTAACAATGATGCAATTCTAACGAGGTTGCAAATCAAGATAGAATCAATATCCACAAGCAATAAGAGCACAAAGAGATTGAAATAGATAATAGAAATAAACTAGAATTCCAAACTCACAATTCAACAAAACCAAGTCTTGATCGTAGGCAAAACATGATGAGTTTAGTTGCTCATGCTTCTAAAACGTCGTCTGTCTCTTCTTCAAAAGTCAAAAGATAACATAAAAAGACCTACTTTCAGTCCTTAAAACCTAAGAGTACCGTCATAAAAACTTAGAAACCGTCATCCAAATGATAAGGCCCACATAGGTGAAATAGAAATTCAAAACTGAATCGGCCCAGTAAGGCCGCGGGCAGGCCGCGGACACGGCTGAAACAGTAGGTTCATCATGCTTGGCAGGTGGTGTTGCCTCCTGGCTGCGGGCGCTGCCTTTCTGTCCTCTTCTTTTCTTCTGGTCGCGGGTGCCGTTTTCTGCTTGCACGTCCCTTCACTCTTCCTTATGCATTTCAACTTGGCTTCTCTAGCTCATTCTTGCCTCCATATGATCCCTCTAACTCTCATGAATGACCTCCTTACTCCTTTGAATCTAAAATCTGCACTTACGCAACAAACTTGTGTAGATTCCGCTCTTAAACACCAAATGAGCAAACAAGTAAACTAACCCATTAACATGCAATATATACATCTAAATGACCCTAAAACTACTCTATAATGCCTATCTAAATATGCATTATCAAGCGTCTTTCCTGCAAGAGACCATCTAAAAGCTTTTAGACGCACATATTCAAGATTGACACCATCAGCAATGGTGTCGCATAAATCAGTATAAGTAGTTATCTGCGTCATAGGGCATTCGGAGCCCTTTCCCTCAAAAGCACGTCTCCTAATCTCCACTATAAAAGTAGTTTTAATCTCAAAAGAAATGTTAGGGAGAACAATAGAAGACTCGGGCACTGCCATGGTTGGGTCCATATATTCTTTGGCATTGTGTGGGATATAGCGTAGTTGCTCTTGGGCTTTTCGGCGAGGTTGAGCTTCTTGTTTGTATCGAGTGGCCATCCCTTGCTACGCTTGAGTATGTTGATCACGCTCGGTTTCAAACCCCCTCCACTTGCTTTCTAATCCTTTCGAGCTCTTCTTGTATCGTCTCTTCGTTAGCCATGATCCTCTTAGCCCTTTCTTGTAGACGAAGGAAGCGTTCTGGATTGTCTAAAGCAGTGAACTCAGGTGTACAATCAGCGTGTCGCATACACCTTCAAAACAGCAGTAGGTAAACAAGTAAGTAAGACTAAACAGGGCGCAATTGATAACTTCCCCGGCAACGGCGCCAAAATTTGATGTAGGTGGAAGAATTGACTTAAACAAATATAAATATAGATGCAAATCAATCCCTTATCCACACAAATAAAATACAAGACTTCCTCCCGTTGTAGTGGAAGGAAATCAGGATCGATCCACGAGGAGGCGGTTCAGCGATGCCTGAATAGTCTCTAAAGTTTTTGCGCAAGTCGACCAGTAGCCTCGATATCGAGCTGGGGAGTCGATATCCACAAGGGCAGTCGATTCCTAGTGTTCAGCGTCGATCTGTGAATACTGAAGAGAAGAGAAAACAACAAAAGCACTCGATATCAACAGGTAAGGTTGATCTCGAGTGGTTCAGTGGGTTCCTATCGACTTAGAAGATTGTCGACTCAGAAGACTATCGATAAGGCATCTCTCGATGCAGGGTGGTCGATCTCGACTCAGGGGGGGTCAAAATCGAGTTCAATCACAAACACTAACCAGTAAGTACGAACGAAAAGAAATAATAAAGAAATAAAATAAAAACAGAATCTTTTTGGGTTTTTGTTTAATATAACTAAAAGCTCCTAAGGTAGGGATTTACCACAACAATAACCATGCATGCATTATTACTTTAATCCCATAAAATATTTAGCTTTTCTCATCACCAATTAGGAATATAGAGGCTTTCGCATGAAAACCTAATTGTTTCCATCTTTTCATAATTAGGGTTTAGTCAACTTTTGCAGGCAAAACCTAATTACTATCCAAATTCATATATGTAATCCACTTTCGCTTCTTATAAGGTAAATAAGGAATGATCATAAATTCGCATAAAGGATTGAGCACGGGGTAGAAGATGAAATCGCAAAATCATATAAGGAATAAAAGCATACTTACATGGCTACTGTCGGGCTCACCCTGACCCTAGAAGTACGACGACTACTCACTCTTCATTGGGGAAAACATCTTTGCATAAAAAACAAGAAATTTGCATTAAAAACATGAAAAGGAAACTAATCGTACAACCACCGCCTTCATCTCTGCGATCTCTCTCTATCTCGCCCTTCTCTCTCTCTTCTCTTTGGTTGCTTGATTGTTGTAATTTGGAATGACTAAGGCCAGCCCTTTAGGGCTTCATTTACAGCCTACTAACCCTTTCTAGCCAAGGATTGGAGTCCTAATCCTACTAAGATTGGTAAAAGGAAAGTTTATCTAAACTAAATTATATCCTAAAATAAAATATTAAAATAGGTAATATTCCCTAACATGCTTGGAATATACCTCTAAGATAGATGAATCTTGGTAGATGATAGATGTCTTCATGGCTAAGCAATATCCTCCAAAGATTCATCCCAATCCGCGTTTCTCACACGTCTGTTGCACCATTCGATGTTGAGTGGACAAGTCGATATCGAGTGACCTATGTCGAGTCGAGTTGGATTGTTGTGGTCGAAATGGCTTTGGCTCGATCTGCTTCTTTTCTTCTCAGTTGATCTCGGGTCATCTAGTCGATGTCGAGTACTCATATCGAGATCGAGTGCTTCCTGCTCGAGATTGAGTTCTTCTTTCTTGTCTTGTCTTCACTCCAAAATGCTCCGTTTTCTGCAAATTCAAACCAAAACTTATGTAGACCTCTATATCTTGCAAATGTACTTAAACTATAGAAATTCACTACTTTCCCAACCAGAAAGTATAAAATATGGACTTGAGTATTATAGAATTGGCTTATTTGGATGATTTGGCTTTTGAGGTTTCTGCTTTGAGAATGATTTGAGAATGAGTTGAGATGGTTGAACTTCGGATTAATTTTGGAAATGGTTTTAGGACTTGGTCCTTGTATGTGTGTGACTAGTGTGCCTTATCGCTTTCGCATTAATATCATAGGTGCTTGTTGATTGAGTGTATTGGTAGATTGAGTGGACTCTACTTGTGTTACGCTTTGTTGTTCGGCTTATCAGGTAAGTTCCTTCATAGACTTACTCAGACTGATTAGACACACCCTCCTACCTCAAGTTGTATGACATACTAGTTGTTGCATAAGCATTGAAGTATGCCACGTAGTATCATACTTAGGTTGCACACTTGAATGAGCATCTGTTTACTTTTTGTGTATGAAAAGAGAACGGTCGTGATCTGTGTGTGTCCTAGAGTTGTTGTTAGGGTCATAGGAGGACCCAGTCCCATCGGGCTTGTCCTCCATCGAGTCAGATTAGAGTTGAGTTTGCGGGCACGACTCAGCATATAAGCATGATTACAAGACTATTGACGTGCACATATACCATTTGCAGATGGCAATTGCTATGTTATAGCCCGAGCTGGCCAGTGGCCATCCTAACGAAAAGGGGGTTGAAGGTAGTAGAAGGATATGCCATTTGGCATTCTTTGGGCCTTTTATCGCTTTCTGCATATATATAAACTGTCAGCATGCTTGAGTATTTAAATGGTCCGCACTACATTAGAAACATCTTTATTAGGTATAGCGTATGTATATGCATCCTTGTGGGAATAGAGTGCAAATAGGGCCTCGGTCTGATCCCATGCCCTGCACATATTTTTTTAGGTTTGTTTGCATATCATGTATGCTTCATGCTTCTATGGCGGGGAATTGCTCGGCGATCGAATTGAACCCACCTTATCACTTGGCTTAGAATATTTGGCGCAATTGAGATTTTATGTTTTGGTTTTGACCCGGCCTCGTCGTGGCAAGTTGTACTCTATTTTCTGTTTTCCGTCGATTTACGCAAAATGACTTTTGCGACAGTCTCACAACACAAGTTAAGGGTATCCAACAGCCCTACGCTTGATTTGGATTGCAACATCCAAACGAAGGTATCCAACCTTCGAAACGTAACCCGAATATTTATATTTGGGTCGTGACACTCATTCCCAAACTCCAAATTTAATCAATTACTACCCTTCATCCATCAACTCTAAATCTAAACTCTAATCTTCCATCAATTCAAATTCTTTCTTCCACCACTACTACCTTTTTCATTCAAGAAGGCTTTGGAATCAAGTTGTGAGCCTAAAGAAGGCAATTAGAAGGAGTTTCGGCGTCCGGACAGTGACGCTTGAAACTCGGATTTCGAGATCACTGTATAAAGGCGCCCGTTGCTCCTTGACCGGCGCCCGCCGCTATTATAGAGAGGCATTTTTTTCTCGTTTTTGTGTAAGTTCTCTTGGTCCTTTGCTTTTTTTCTTCATTATGGAAGTGTGGTCTGATAGGAGGATGCCCCAATACTTTGATGATGTGGAAAGAGTTCTATGGAATAGGCTTAGGGACCAAACCTTGGCACAAACTAAGTTCTTTGATATTAAGGCTTTGAAGCATCTTGGGTTATTAGACTTAGTTGTGGAATTGCTTGAGCATGGTGTCTTAGGAGATTTTGTGAAATGGGAGGCACCAACCTACCAACATCTAGTTAAGGAATTTTTTACGACATTAGAGGTGCGTCGTCTAAGGACATTCAATTCAAGTTAATGGGAATAGAATGCTATACTACAAAGGGGTCGTTCATGGAAGCATTTGGGGTAAGTAGGACATGCTCCCTAGGATGGGAATCCCCCATAGATGCGCCGAATTATATTGAAATATAGAGAATTTTGATGGGGATACCAAGGGGGTTTGAGGGTCATGAGAGTGATTGTATGATCACACATCCGGCTCTTCGCTTGTGCCTTCGGGTTCTAGGCATGATATTCTTTTATTCTAGGGATTCTAGAGCGGGGAGGATGGGCATGGTTGATTAAATATACTATTTGACCCCAAAGGCTACCGTTACCCCTGATTGGGGACAGCTTTTCCTTGGAGCTTGTGACAGGGGTCGCATGAATCACCAGGAGGATGGCCCTATGATTGTTTCATCTAGAGACATGGTTACCTTATGGGCACACTATTATGGAGTTGATGTAAGTTCCCTGTGATCGAAGAGATCATCTTACATATTTTACATGAACACCTTGATTTCTAATAGTATAGTTGAGAGAGTGTGGTCACCTCATGCACTAGAGAGACTCTATTGCCTTTCGGAGCCACATGAGACGCACCGCAGATACCTCCCTTCCATTTTACCCATTGGGCCCTACTCTTGTAGACTTTGATGTACGTCATGTGGCAACCGACGAGGATGTGAGGAGACCATCTGGTCTACTGATTCACTTAGAGAGTGGCCCTGAGGACATGCAGACTGAGCCTTCACCAGTTGTCAGCCTGGATTTTGCACGCATTTCAAAGCTGGAACGCAAGTTGTCTAATTTTTAGACACAGCAGGCGGGCCGGTTTGTGGAGTTAGCCCATGCACAGGATGATCTCACAAAGAAGATTGACAAGCTTTAGCACATTCTGATGAGTCTTCTGAGTCATTTCCGGTAGTAATCTGGATCCCACCCTCCACGTCCCTAGTGATCGGTTAGCATCGCTTCCTTCACCCTTCATTTATTTTCTTTGTTCTTTATGTTTATGCATTGAGGACAATGCTTCATTTAAATTTAAGTTATTTTTTCATGTTTATGTTTATTGTTATTGAAAAAAAAATTAAAAAATGTCGATAAAAAACCAAAAATATCATGCATTCCATACATATGTGTCATTCAAATACCCTTCTAGCTTATTTCGTCCTCTATTTCATTGTGGCATGATTATACAAATCACATGGAATTCTTGATCAATTAACCTTGTCTTGGAAATTTATTTTATGAAGATATGACTTGGCATATATAATTAAGCATGCATGATTAGGGCTGGGCTTCCGGTCTGGATCGGACTAGACTGGATCGGAGATTCCAGTCCGGTCCAAGAGCGGTGGACCGTAATCTCCAAGAACTTGGACCGCAGATCAGACCGGGACTGGAACTTATGGTCCCGGTCTTTCCGGTCCGCGAACCATAAAGACCGGATGGACTGGAACTTTATAACAACCCTAGATCTAAAAAACTAAAAAATTGAAACAAGAGAGAGGGATGTAACCTACTCACTAGCGCCGAAGTCTGAACGGTGAGATGGTGACTAATGGCGTCGGCGAGCACGGAGTGAAGGAGAGTGTAGGGGCTGGTGTGGCTACTATTGCCGACGTGTCGAACGACCAAAGTGAAGGAGTGAGAGAGAGAGAGAGAGAGAGAGAGAGAGAGAGAGAGAGAGAGAGAGAGAGATGCGAGAGGTGGCTTGGAGGAGGGTGAGATACTGAAATGTGAAACAAAACGCGTACACATGGAAAACAAAAAAAAAAGGGCACGCGTCCAGCTCTAAGTCATGCCTTTTCTCCTTTTATTTTTTTTAAAGATAGAAAATCCAATCCAATTCCGCTCCGATCCCGGGTTTGGACCGGAAACCGGAAATAGAATTTTCTTGGACCGCGGACCGGAGCGTAATATCCCGATCCGATCCAAAGACCGTAATTTACGGTCCGATTACAGTCTGATCCAAATTTTGCCCAGCCCTATGTATGATCTAAGTTCCTAGGCATGATTGAGATCCAACAAAGAATTGTCCTAGTGAGAATTTTTAGCCTTATTAGGGACTGCAATTATATTTCCCTTGCACTTTTATTGTGTGATTTACTCTTCCTATGCACTTATCTATGAGTATTGACATGGCTATCTATTTTTGAGGTTGATTATATACATGGTCATTGCTTATAAGTTGCATATGATAGAGGCATATTTCTTAGCCATATTATATCCATATCTACCTTATGTTATATCTTTATTTGAAGCCAATTTGAGCCTTTAGCGTTTTTCTTTGAAGCTCCACAAAATTCATGTTTCCTAGCCTATGATAAGCCTTACCCATCCAGGAATTAGGATTTAGATTGGGTTATGGATGCCTTTTTGAGTTTTGAGAGAGAAGCTAAAGTGAGTGCTTATTACCATGGTTTTGAGAGAGATGTAATGTTATGTGCTTATGATCCTCATATTTGTATTTCATGTTTATGGCTCAAGAAAGAAAGAAAGAAAAAAGAAAGAAAAAACAAAAGAAAAAAGTTATGAATAAGAGCATTGTTTATTCATTTTTTCATATGAGAGTTGGGTAAATGTTTGGTTGAAAGTTGTTATATTTGAGAGTTTGTATATTATTAGAGCTTAATGTTTATATCTTTGAGAGTTATGTTCTGTAGAGAGCTTGATGTTATTTTTTAGTTGATTTGAGTTATGTTGAAAGTTTTAGGAATCTTAGTTCCCGGAATTAAAAGCATCACATGACCAAATATGATTCCTTGCCTTATGTTTTTACCATGCCTCATTACAACCCCGCCGAATGGAGTCTTCTTTGAAGATTTCCATTGAGCGAAAGTCCTCTTGATGTTTCTTGTTTGCTTTAATGTATCCGGTGGAGATTTTGTGATATAAGTGTCAATATTTATAATGATGTTTGCATATGGAATTGAGTTGAGTGTATGCTTAAAAGCCTAAACACATATGAATGAGAGAAACACATATTTACCCTTGTGAGGTTGGATTGATAAGCATGCAGGCTACTTGATCATCTATATATATGTTATGATGTTTATGTGCTTTGTTCATGTTTGAGCTTTGATTTGATATTGCTTTTGATGATATTGATTTATGAAGGAATCTCATGTGGGATGTATTGATTTATGTCTATTCTTCATTTGCTTGAGGACAAGCAAGAGCTTAAGTGTGGGGGGATTTGATAATGCATATTTTAGAGAGGCATTATAGATAGGTCTTATTGCATTTAGGTAGTCATATTGCATATGTTTTGTGCTAGTTACATAGTTTTGCATTTGGAGTATTCGAGTTCCGAATCTACGCTATTTTGTATTTATTCAGCAGTTTTAGATTTCGAGCTTGAATGGAGGCTTGGGAGACTGAGGAAAGATGATTTTGGAGCATTAGAGACTCCAAGGGAAGAGCATAAAGGGATCTAATGAGCAAAGCATTTAAGACATAAGAAGAATCGAGCTACTGAAAAAGCGGTGCACGCCGCTATTTCACCGGCGCCCGCCGGTCTTGCGTGATCAGAACATTTGATTCGGACGAAGATCTTTCTATTATTTTATTTCCTATGGTTTTTCTATGACGGTACTTTAGGGTTTTTACAGAACTTGTTCATTGTGGATTGTGTGGAAAAACAATGAGAGAAAGAGAGACAATTAGGTGTACGTCGACTATGAGTTGCTAAACTCAAAGTTTCGCCTGCAATTCGACGACATGGTTGGATGAATTTTGAGGATTTGATTTCTTATTAGTTATTCTTTGGTTATTTATCATCCTTGTTTTATATTGCTTGATATTTGCATATGTTCTTTCCATTGGTTTCTTTGTAGCAAGCAGAGTAATTGGTGACATAAGTTTAGATTATTTTGCAGGATGATAACTAATATTGCTATTAGGTCATGAACTTAGGTAAACCCATTCTACTTCGTAATGTTACGTGAGTAAGGGATTTCTCTTGCGAGGGATCTACAAAAGCCAAGTCGGGCATAACTTTGAGGGCCATGAATTCTAAACCATTGTTGAGAATTGCAGGTGAAGCATTTTCCATCATTATTATCAACTTACAATTATTATTTCTTTGCATCTTTAGTTTATTTCAATTGATACTACAAACTTATTGCCTTTAGTTTAGAGAGTCTTCTTAAGAACTACAATAAGTCTTCTCTGTGGGATCGACTGCTTACTTGTCTTCTATACTAATATTTTGTTTAGCATTGAGTTCGGATATCCTGTATTTGGAGGACCAGGACCAACGACACATTTACACCCGGTAAAAACAGCCCACCAGTGACTCATCTAGCACGCTAGAGCTCGAAATAGCTCATGTGGCTCATTTAGCACGCTAGAGCTCAAATTAGCTCGCGTAGCTCATTTGGCCCACTAGAGCTCGAATTAGCTCATGTGGCTCACTCATACACACTAGAGATCGAATCATGTTCGATAATTCGTGTTTATGCACTTATACACTTACTTGAAATGGCTTCATCTTGGATCTCAAAAAGTCTTGGTAGTGAACGTGAATACGACCTGACGACATCATAATTAAAAGACCGTGAAGAGATCCAACATCCATAAAAAAATGTCACTCTTCGATCGTAAGTATCACATAGACGACTATATATATTTAAGGTATCCGCATGTGATGTATGGGAGAATTGATTATTAAAATAATATAAACTATGAACCACGAAATCAACTCAAGCCTATCAAATAAATACAAGACTCCCCCGCTGTAGTGGAAGGGTCAGGATCGATCCATGAGGAAGCATGTCAATGGATCTAAAGTAATTCACGCAAATGTTCTGCAGAAGTCGACCATGAGCTCTCGATATCGACTAGGTCAGTTGATCTTTGAGTGTAGCAGTCGATCTCGAGTGGTGTAAACCTGTAAACACGAACAGAAGGCAATCAACGTCGACCAGTTCCCTTGACGTCAAGTTAGTAGCAGAGATCGATCAACACAGAAAACCATCGATTGATGGGATTCAGTCTATATCGACCTGGGCAGTCGATCTCGACCTATCAAATAGAAAGTAACCATCGACAAAGAATGACCGAAGAATGTAAGGATGTAAAGGAAGCAATGGACAGAAAAGATAAAGGTTGTCGAGTTTTTCAATTACTCAACGAACGACAAAAGCAACAAAATAAAAAGGACTTAAACAAATATAAAAATGAACTCAAAAGGCTAGGGATCACCACAATGTTAACCACCCATGCAAAAGATAAAGTAAGACGGACAATTATGCTTTCTCATCAAAGGGACAAGCTTTCGATGTACACCAATACCTAGGAATATTAGCTTGTGTCGTCGAACCTAGTTGCCTCTACCTTTTAGTTGTTTCGATCAAAGGTAGGAGATGATCAAGACATAACAATATCAACATCAAAACTCGTATCCTAAGCATGCGTGGCTAACGCCGGGCTCACCCTGACCGTAAGAGAAAACTCTAAATTGAATGTAATTGTTTGTGTATTGGATGATTGAATGATTCCTAAAGCCAGCCCCCATGGGCTTTATTTATAGCCTCACAACTTCTAGCTAGCCATGGAGTCATAATCCTACTAAAACTTGTGTAAGTAAATTCATCTAATGATGTAAAAGATATAAACTTAATTGGGTAAATAATAAATCTCCTAGGGTAGATAAGAATATACCCATAGGATTAAATCTATCAAGTAAAGATGATAAAAACGTGGCTTTCTATCTTCTTCCTGGACTCGGATTGCTCGATTTCGTCTATTACTGTGCATAGGTCCAATCAAAATCGATTGCTGTTCTCGATGTCGAGTGCTCTGCTTGAGCTCGATTTCTGGTTAACTTCACTCGAGCTTGGTCAATACTTCGGTCAATATCGACTACTCTAGTCAATCTGGTTTCATGTCGAGCTCTTAATCCAGTCGATGTCGAGTTGGTAGGTCGACCTCGAGCACTGGTTTCAGCTTTTACTTCATCTTGAAATGCACTTTTCTGACTTCTCGTTTGTTCGATTGATGCATATAAATATGCATTGGAAAGGCCTTTTTGAGAACTGCAACTCTCATGAAGGCATCAAACCTTGATTCAAAATGATGATGGACGAAAATAGGCGTTTTCTCTAGCTACACCATCATGTTCTCTTCCTTAGCTTCTCCTATGCCTCCATGGTTTTCCTTTAAGATCCAAAGTGCGTCCAAACTTCTTCAAATTAACTCTAAATATCTTAAAATCACACTAAACTTGGTGTAGACACCATATCTTGCAATATTTCATAACTACACATTTTCAAAGCATTCTCAACCCTTAGTGCAAATATGACATAGAAATTGTGGTAAAAGTAGGCATAAAACATGGTCATTTTAGCGGACATCAGCATGCCTTCAATTAAAGGATTTATGTATATTTCAATTACTACACACAAGCATATTTGCTTACATACATGTATCATTTAATAGTGATTACCAAGCAGAATGGATAAACATCTAAATCCATTCGCAAAGTATTCTTGTACCAAATGAATGATCAGGTGCGAGCTTTTATATGCAAATATTCTATCACGTATACACATGTATAGATGAAGGTAGATGCATCGTTTTTATTGAACCCTAATCGGTTAGGGTGCGATTGAGGTACGAAGAGCGGTAACGATGCCCTAAAATAGGGCTAATTAAACGTCGTAAATTCAACTAAAAAGATATTATATAATCCTAAGAGATAAAAAAATAAAGGTTTTCGTCTATATAAATTAAACCCCGAAACAAAAGAGATGAATTAAACTTCGGTATTCAAGACTAAAAGCAAAGGGTTGCAGAACCAAAGATGTATATATATCGCGAACATAAAAGATAAGAAAGTTGTGTTGGCTCAATGGTTATGAGGGTTCTTGAAGACATGGAGATTTGAGGTTCAAGTCCTAGGAGATTTGAGGTTCAAGTCCTAATAGCCACGCAGATAAGATTTGAACTCATGATCTCGCCATCTCAAGTACAACCTTATTCCACCCAGCCACCACGTTCTTATTGTCCATATGGGAAGCAAACTTCTATTTGAGTTGCTTTCCGTCATATGTAGTTGTATTGATGCAAAAACCGCCACAACCCACGATATTTTATCTATACCACAAGGTCTTTCGACACCTATCAAATGGGCGATCAATGACTAAAACTGAAGCATGACAATGCTTCAATATAAGTGGTTGGTATTTTTAGACCGGGAGGGTTTCAAATCTTTCTTTTATCTTTTCGGTCTTTCTCGAAGAGGGATTTTTACTGAATTGTGTGTACCAAACCATGGAAATTTGGTGTTCGATCGAGGGCGGAACGTATCAAAAAACGAAAAATCTTCAGTGTTCACACATGCTTAGTGTGTTTATTTTACCTTGTCATAAATTGACAAAAATCACATGTTCTGCATGTTCGTATATTATTTAACATAAATGTCAATCAAGTAGGGGTGTGTATGTATGTGTGTGTGCACCCAGGATGCGCTTAAACTCTGCAATTTATCATATAAAACGCATCCTGGTTGTGCCTAGATAAATGTGTGCGCAACATGGGTGCGCCTAATAACCCACACTTGATCGCCATTTTTTTGTAAAATTCACAATATGCTGATGTAAAAAAGATGTGATTTCTGCCAATTTGAGATTAAGTAAATAAACACACTTAGCGGGTATGGACACGACTCTATATATGTCACCGATCGATATAATCTTTAGGGTTATATGTTTTAAGAATTATTACATGGTGCTTGTCATCTGCTCCATTCGTCCCTTGTGCGGATGAAAATTCCAAGCGCCGATTTCATGGGTTAGCAACTACTACCCTCCCGTCAACCTCTCCCCGTTTGGCCTCGAGTGCGGCTACGAATACCGGTACATGTATTAGGCTTCTTATTGTGGCGGGTATGAGTATGTCACATACAACTTAAGTTACTACTCCCAGCCTTGCTTTTAGCCTCCCATGGCAACCCCTCGGCCTCTCCTCACGAGTATAGCGGCGTCGGGTCAAGCCGGGCTTCCGAGGCCAAAGGTGGATGTGTATATGGGTTGAAGAAGAGAACTATCACTATGATTATTAGAAACATCCCTGCTTGCCTCATGTGTCCATTTCTCTCTCCACTTCGGAGAGGGGACCGGATCGGAAAGGGAACTCGATTGGGGTTGGTTAATAATAAGATGTATGAGAGACGGATTTGTTGTTTATATATTCATAAAATTAAGTGTAGTCATATATATGCATTTAAGTGTGCACACACTTGATTATTGCATTAAATGCATATACATGGACAAACAATGGATGGGGAGCAACAATGAGTGTTTGTTTAACTACTTAGACGACCACACTCTCTCCTTGTACAACGACGTCATTTTTCCAACTTTTAAATGTTTTTCGCTCTTCCTTCTCTGGATCTCTCCTATGATTAGGAGACCGATCAGTGCCAAGTTGATGGCACGCTTATAATGTAGCAAAGGTCGGAGAAGATTATTCTTAAAGATGATAAAGTTGACATTGTGGTCCCTAATGATGGATCCCAAATTAGGGCAAAGTCTTGGGCGAGGACAATGTCAGATGAGCTTCACTTTGGTACTTCGATCGACTGATTTAGGAGGTGTCTAAGGAGCTCAAGGTGAGGATAACCGAAAAGATTACATCAATCAGTGACATATCTATGGACCCAGTTAAAAATAAGTGTGAAGGAGAAGTTATGTGTTCATACATGGTCAATGTGTTTATTTTTACTCATTATAAGTTGAGAGAAATCACATGGTTTTACATTCATAAATAGTTCAATGTTTGGAAATGAGGATCCCTGGACGCAGTTACCGGCAGCTTAGTGCGCATAAAGAGATGAAAATTCTGCACATACGTAAACGCACCCAGGGTGCGAACAAAGGTGCATCCCGTATGTGTTTACAGTTGTGCAACTTACCGGCCTTATTTTCTCTCCCCTCGTTGTTTTCGCGGGTCATGAGTTCGAACCGCGATAAGTGTTTCTAAATCCCGATTAATTACTTTCTCTCCCTTCGTTGTTTTTGCGATACTCGAATCTGACTCTGCAGCAGCTTCACTGTTAAGCAGCGCCAACAGATTCCTTGTCTATGTGCGTCTCCCATATCGCAAGATCCAAAGTTGGATTCGGACACCTCCGCCACCCATTTCGCCCCTATTTATTCAAACCCTCTTCAATTCACTGCCCATCTCACCGAATCAACCATCAGATGGTGACTCTAGTAGTGTCGACGACGGCTGACCCGGCCTCCAACGGCCCCGCCACCGCCCTTCTCGCCATGCCCGGCTGGAAACGCGGTCCATCTTTCCAAGTCCGCACCTTTTCCCCCTTTCCTGATCTCTCTCCCTCTCTGAAATTTTTTTATTGAATTGCGGGGAGTTTTCATCTTTGTAGGGGATAAGAAGTTTCTTGAATCAAGGGGTGAGGCTACTGCAGCATGATCGGAGTATTGTGGAGGAGGACGATCTTGACCGCCGCTGGGAGGAAGAGGTAACCCATGGCGATGAGATAGTCGATAACGTCATCTTCCTCAGCAAGCATACCGCCGTTTCCAACCGCCCTGCCCTAACGGTCCATCCCATTGGTAATGAAAAATTGAAAATTAGACTTCTTTAGCTGTGCATTTGTATGTATGATTTCAGTTTTGCAGCTTGTTTATTGCTGTTGTGTAGCAATTTATCTTCATTTTATGGATCAGATAATATAAGAATTTGGTACAAATTTGGCCCAGGAGTTTCGCAAAGCTAAGGCAATTTAGTTTGCCAATTGTATTGATGGATGCACTGGACCTTTACTGAAGATCTAGTTTCAAATTTTGAACTTTGAGATGCCCTAGTTTTGCAAATCGCCTATTATATTAGATATTGATGGCTCCATTTTTTGTGTGATGATTTGGAATGAATATTGATCATGGGCAGGGATTCCTCATTTGAAAGATGGAGAGGTGCCTCCCCAAGGAGGGAGACCGGGATGGGCTGCACCTCCTGACCCTCGGATGGCGGCTTGGATCAAGCTCTTGAAGAACATTGCTGAGTCTCATAATTTAGTTCCTGAATTTGAGGTGGGGATTACTGTATTACTAAGATTGCTTGATTCTTGTCTTGCTGATTTTAGGTCAATGTGTACTTGTTCCAAGTTATTCTAATGTATCTTCATTTGTGTAGATTACCATGGAGGCTACTCATCATGGACCCGTTACAAGTAAACCAACTATGTTCTTGGAGATCGGTGGGTGCTTTCCTTTTTTAAATCTCTTGCAATTAGACCTTGCTTCAGTAGGAAAGATTAAATCAGGGTACAATAGCCTGTGGGTTTCCATATCTATACATTATTGAGGGAGTCGGGTTAATTTAGAATAGTTGTTGAATCTGGATCGGCTGAATGCTATGGTTAGTTAGTAAGCTTGAGTCTGGAACTCTAGGTGATCTGAGTATAACGTATGCTGTCATTGAGCTGAAAATCGTAATATACAGATTCTTTTGACTATGTAGGTAGCACGATAGAATGCTGGGTAAGAGAGGATGCTGCATTGGTTATGGCTCAGGTACAATGTCCTTCTCTAGTAAATTTTCCTATTGTCGAGTTTGTGTCCAACAAGTTTGTGGTTCAGCAAATCTCTTTTGGCTACATTCTTCCGACCCTTGGTCGGAGAAGTAACTAGGATCATTCTGTATTGTGTACACCATACAATATTTCAGCAGATTGTCAAAGCTGATTTCCATCTTAAATTGGTCTTGAGCAAGCAATTCCGACTTCTAATTGATCAGTAAGTTATAATTTTCAACGATTTTTCGTTGCTTGCAGCTGGTGTGGCAAGGACTTGGACTTGGAGGTGCTACTCCTGTGGGTGAATGGAACAGGTAAGTTATTTCCATCTACAGAGTATTGCATACAAGGCATGGTCGTTGATTTGTTCTTGCCCTTCTTTTTACCTGATTCCATTATTTCCGCTGAAGTTCTATAATTACCTTAAAATCAAGGATTTCCTCTTCTCTTCGCTATAGCCGTCAGAGTCTTGCATTTATCTGTTAATGCATCCCTGCCTTCTATGGAACTCCAATTGTGTTTTCTGTCATGATTGAACCAGGGAGTATGATACGAAGAAGGTTCTACTCGGGATAGGAGGTGGACATTATGTACCTCGGCATATGGACATAATTTGGTAACTTTTTACTACCATTCGTAGGAAGTGAATTGAAATGCATTCATTTTCTTCTTCTGCTCCCGTTTCATTTTGCGAATGCTCAAAGTTTCTCTTCTTTTAGATTTAAGAAGCTCTTTGCTCTTCTGTTTCAGATAGCCTATTGTGGGAAAGCTATTGCAGTATATGGCATTCCCATGCCGTATTCAATTTTACAATTATATACTCCCTCCGTTAATTAAAACTTGACGTTTTACTATTCACGCACGCTTTTTTAGGTGTTAAACTATATAAAACAATAACTTTTCAAATAATTTTTTTAAATAATTTCATACTTCTTACTATTAAGTATCCATTTATAAAAACAAATTTTTAAAAAAAAGTTAATATTTTATATAGTTTTTATCATTATAAAAAAGCGTGCATGAATAGTAAACGACAAGTTTTTAATTAACGGAGGGAGTAATAGTTAATATGCATAGATTTCGGAAGTTCTCTTGAAGACTTTTATTTACACTATTCTTGGATGGATGAATATGATAGTTATATAGACATATGTAAGCATGTTTGGATTCACACAAAAAGACTTCTATTATACCTTATCAGCATGCTTTTTAAACTTGTTAGCATGATTATAAATTTACAAGTCGCCCTATAAATCATGATAATATTGTACGAGTTAAAAGCATCATATAAGCACGTTGTACCAAATAGACCCTAGCTAAGTCGTCACTTTGTTAACTTACACTAATAACTTCTTACAGGAAAAATAACATATGGGTAGGCCATCTGCTTTCTGGGTATTCATTGCCAATGGATGATCCAGGCTCATCAAAACCGACAAATGATGCAAAAGACATAGGTGGAACATGGAAGCAATCCATTACAGTTGCATATGAGGCCACAAAAGCATCTTATCCTGGAGGTGAAATCCTGGCTCATCTTGATCAAAAGTAAGCCTAATTTCCCATTCATGATATGATTTAGGCCCTTAAGTTTCATATGCAATTTGTTTCTCAATCTAATGGCTCGTCGGATGCCAGGAGCTTCAAGAGCTGGCAGAAGAACACAATCGTAGCATACTTGAATGAGCAGAACATCAAAGTAGGCAAGCCAAGCGACTTCAACTAATCTTCGGTTGATCAACCAATCGAAGTAGCTCCCATTTGTTTCATCAATCCTTCGTCAAAAGAAATTACCGCGTAATTGCTCGATAACTTGTGGTAATGTATCACCTCATCAGCAGCCATGGTTACTGTAGTACCTCAGTTCAGTTTTGATGGTTGTTTTAGTGATTAGGTCATGGTGATTTAGCCCCTACAATTCCTGTCCACACTTTTATAGTGACTTAGTTAATTACTAGTGCGATCCCTGCGGCCTGCCCCATGACGCTATAACATTAAAAAAATAGAAATATGAAAAATAATAAAAAAAAAATTCATAATAGTATATACATTATTGTTGTGATATTGGTGAATTATTCACCTTCCTACTGTATACTTTAATGTACCGATTGCAGCTTCGTTGTATTACGGCCCTTACGGCCTTCAATTAGTTTTGATCATATTAGGTCACTCTTGCCTATAAAATGCGATGTACCCGCTCGTTAATTATGGACACTTGAGCAATACAATTAATACAATCTGAGAGCTTTTGATCAATCTTATAATACGCTATCAGCACGAGAGTTATTCAGATCCAACTGAGTGAGCCAACAGTTACAAGGTAGAACATTCAAAATTTACCTATTTGCTTAATTATTTTCGTCAAGAGACCATTTATGAGAAGTATGCTCTGTAGTTGCCCTTAATTAAGGGATCTTCTACAACAGAAACTCGTAAAATTTTGAATCTTCTTCTGAAAATTAAAGTTTTCAACTCGTAGAACACAAATCACCATCTATATGGTTCGGTTATGTTCTACGAAATAGTAGCAAGCAAGAAGAAAAATATTCATACAAGATATGAGATGATTTCATACATAAACCCGGTATTTTATTAGATCCAAACGGATTTACAACCAAATCGGTCCAAACATTAAAACTAATACAAGTTCTAAACTATAAAACCAGTTTCTTCTTACCTCTCCGTCGGATCTTCACCAAAATCACCGGATCTGATTTATTCTTAGAGCACAATAAACCTCCACCAAAATAACAGAAAGAACATGATCGCATAGATTAATATTATGCTAATAAGAAACTCGAGATCGAATCAGTCGGAGGAGTTCATGGTGGTTTGTAGGAGGCCGGAGGAGATGAGGTTGATGATGATGAAGATGAGGATGGAGATGGAGATGAGATAAGAAAAAGTTTGTAGAAAGATAGGATGTTAGTAAAAAAAATAAAAGGAGTAATGATATTTTTATGAAGAAAAAGTGAGAAGGGAAATAAGAGGATGAGGAAGACAAATGTGGAAGACGTAATATTTTGAAAATGTTTTTTCACACATAATTACCTCTTGAACTTGGAAATCTATACTTGATATACTCTTGTTCTTCAACTCTTTGATGATGTTTAAATATCTCATACTTGGAAAATGGAGAAATTTTTTTACTGAAAATTTTGATGTTCTCGGTTGTACTGGTTTTCCAAAAGAGAGTTTTTGTGTTTTATGTTTTGATGGAGAATGAATTTATTTTGAAACATCAGATATGATATACATCTTTTGTCAGAAGGTTGCATTGCGTGTATTGTGAATTGTGATATTTACTGTTGTCTAGCCGGTTTGCCGTGTAAGACCAAATTCTAGCTGTAGAGCCACCCTATAAGTTGATCAATCAATCTACCAATAGTATATTCTTTTTAAATTCAAAAGAGCATTCATGCCATCTATACATAATATACACTCCGTATCATTTACCCATGCATATATACTCCAATAGTATTATCATTTACAATAAAAGCATGTATCATGTAAAGATATAATATAATATATATATATACACACACCGTGTGAACACATACATATATATAATATATAACCCATGTATGTATGTATATATAATGATCTTATATTTGTTTATAGCATCTAAAATAAAATTTAATATTTATGTCATCTTAACTAACCCATAATTTAATTTATATGATTATTAATTATGTGATATTAATTCATATGATTTTATTTGTATTTAATTTAATGGCAAATCTTACAAAGCGGAAATTTGATATTCTCGACTTATCGGACCAGAGATATCTTGAATGGAGGGTTGACTTGATTCACTGTCTCACCTCCAAGCTCATGGCCTATTGGAAACTATCTCTGAAAATAATGATACTTCCCCGCAAGATAAGGCAAAGGCGATTATATTTTTGCGCCATCATGGGAATGAAAGCCTTAAGTCTGAATACTTGCTGGTGGAAGATCCTAAAGAGTTATGGGAGAACTTAAGTTAGAGATATGGGCATCAGGAGAAAGTTTTACTCCCAAAAGCCACATATGACTGGAGCAATCTGAGGTTCCAGGATTTTAAGTCTGTCAGTGATTTTAATTCTACTTTATTCAGGATTACGTCTCAGTTATGTTTATGTGGGGAAAAAATCTCTGAAGAAAATATGCTCGATAAAACCTTCTCTACAATGCACGCATCGAATGTGTTGTTGCAACAACAATATAGAGAGAGGGGTTTTACAAAGTATTCTGATTTGATATCAGTATTACTTGTGGCTGAGCAAAATAATGAACTTCTGATGAAGAACCACAACCTAAGGCCTACTAGTGCTGCTCCATATAATGAGACAAATGCAGCACATGGAATGTTTCAAGGCCAATATACATCTCAGGGAGATGGTAGCTAGAATACGACTAACCGTGGACATGAAAATAGTCGCGGTAGAGGTCGAGGTCGTGGGAGAGGTTGTGATCGCGGTAGAAGCTTTGCTACTAATCAATGGCAAAAAGCTCCCGGAGCATCCTCCTCAAAGGGGAATGATAAGCTGATGGTCCGGAAAGATCCTTCAGGATCTACTCAGAAATCCAAAACTCTATGTTACAGATGTGGCATGATGGGCCACTGGGCAAAGGTATGTCGCACAGCTAAACATCTGGTTGAGCTGTATCAGGCATCCCAGAACAAAGGAAAGAAAGTGGAGAGTAATTTTGTCAATAACACTCCACCTGAGTCCGATCTGGACATCTCTTGTTTCCTCACAAATACCCCTGATGGAGATGGAGATTTTGGACTTAGTGATACTATAAACTATTAAATTTCAGTACTTTTATTTCCATGCAATTTTACTTTGTAACATATCGTAGTGTGTTTACTTCCTGTATTTCTTTTAATGTACTTGTTATATATTATTAATGAATAAAATGTATTAAAGTTTTAATTATATCTCTTTTTCTATTGAAGATATGTATATAAGTGAAGTTAAATCAAGTGGCAAAGATCAATGTCTGGTAGACAGTGCCACTACCCACGCCATCTTGAGAAGCAGAGAATACTTCACACGATTGACATTAATTGAGGCAAATGTCAAAACAATATCTGGTGTGGCAAAGATGATAGAAGGCTCTGGAAGAGCTTGTATTTTGCTCCTTGAAGGAACAAAATTGATTATAAATGACGCATTATATTCAAGTAAATCTCGAAGGAACTTGTTGAGTTTCAAAGATATGAGTTTTAATGGGTTTCATATAGAAACCATGAATCAAGGTGGAAAAGAATATCTATGCATCACTGGATATAGAAATGGCAAGAAGAAAATCCTTGAAAAGCTACCAGCTTACTCTTTTGGACTATACTATACGTATATAAGTCCGATAGAAGTGAATGTAACTTCTGAAAAGTCAGATGATAAAAGGATGTTCACATTATGGCATGATCGTTTGGGTTATCCGGGAAATATGATGATGCATAGAATTATTGAAAGTTCAATTGGACATTCACTAAAGAATGTGAGAATTCTCAGGTCGAATGATTTCAATTGTACTGGTTGTTCACTTGGTAAATTAATAATCAGGCCTTCCAAGAGTAAACTTGAAAATGACTCTCCATTGTTCTTAGAGAGAATACAAGGGGATATATGTGGACCAATAGTTCCACATGTGGACCATTTCGATATTTTATGGTGCTAATATATGCATCAACAAGATGGTCACATGTGAGTATCTTATCAACAAGAAATACAGCTTTTGCTAAACTCATTGCACAGATTATCCGGTTACGAGCTCAATTTTCGGATTATACAATCAAGAAAAGAAGACTTGATAATGCAGGAGAATTTACATCCCAAACATTTAGTGACTATTGTATGTCAATTGGGATTGAAATTGAGCATTCAGTGGCTCATGTTAACACACAAAATCGTCTTGCTGAATCTTAGATAAAGCGATTACAAATAATCGCTAGATCATTATTAATGAAGTCTAAACTTCCATCATCTGTCTAGGGACATGCTATTTTAAATGCAGCGGCTTTGGTTAGGTTAAGACCAACCACTTATCACAAATAATCCCCATTACAACTTGTGATTGGTAAAGAACCAAATATCTCTCATTTGAGAATTTTTGGATGTGCAATTTATGTACCCATTGCTCCACCACAACGTACAAAAATGGGTCCACAAAGGAGATTGGGAATTTATGTCGGTTTTGAATCAGCATCAATAATTAAGTATCTTGAACCAACAACCGGAGATTTATTTACAGCAAGGTTTGCTTATTGCCATTTTGATGAAAATCTATTCCCAACTTTAGGTGGAGAAAAGAGCAAAGAAATTACGTGGAATGCTCCATTATTTTCTTATATTGATCCACGTACTAAAGTGTGTGAACAAGAAGTGGAGAAAATTATACATTTACAGAGTATAGCGAATCAATTGCCGGATTCGTTTACATACACAAAGAAAGTGACAAAGTCACATGTGCCTGCTATAAATGCCCCTGAAAGGGTTGAAATTCCTGAGAGACAAACAGTTGGGAAGCAACCTGTAAATGAGTCCACGATACAACTAAAACGTGGCAGACCTCTTGGTTTTAAAGATTTGAAACCAAGGAAAAATAGACGTCAAGAAGACGTCATGAAAATTTCCCCGCTGATAAATTCAGGGGGAGAAAAGGCCAACATACAAGAGGAATGTGATAAAGACACCTCAGACAATGCGGAGGACGCATTAGGTGACAATAGTATTCTGAATGAAGATAGAAACATTGATAATTATGAAATATAATTTCTGTGAATTATGTTTCTACTAGAATACAATGGAATAGAAAGGATATTATCCTTGATGAGTTGTTTACATACTCAGTTGCCACGAAAATAATTGTTGATGACAATGACATTGAGCCACAAAGTGTCAACGAATGTCGTCGCAGAAATGAATGGCCAAAATGGAAAGAGACAATCCAGGCCGAGTTAAAGTCACTAGAAAAACGTGAAGTTTTTGGTCCTATGAAGCTTACACCAAAGGGTGTAAAGCCAGTAGGCTATAAATGGGTATTCGTAAGAAAGCGAAATGAGAAAAGTGAAATTGTGAGGTACAAACGCTACTAGAAAAATGCAATTAGACATCTGTTGTAAACCAATGTCTTTCAAAAAAATTTCCGATCTCATTGTGCGTGTAGTAAAAGATCAAACTTTTCACATCGGTTTTAAGCCGATGTCTTTTCCGATTTAAGACATCTATTTTATTTTGATTACAGATATAAATCAACCCCTCAAATTTATTTTTGACATGTTCACTTGTTGTTAAAGTCTTCTTATTTTTCATTAATAAGCTTTTGAAGATGTCCACACCAAGCCTAAATTTTACAATCACATCAGTATTTTTAAAATAATCGATGTATTAAAACAAAATAAACATCTTTTTTATTATATTGATTTTGTGTATATTAATTTTATTTATATAATTTGTGATTTTTTATTGTATTAAAATAATCTATCGCATGAAATACGTACATAACCGATGTATTAATATGATATGGACATCATTTTAGATTTTTATAAAGTTGTTGTTAGCAATATATATCAATTTATATTAATATTGTGATGTAAAAATATATGTTATACATTGATTTAAATTATTTAGACGATGTCTATAACGATACTAGCATCCATTTTTATGTAATAATTCGATTTCATAGCTATTGAGGCATAACACTTTTCATCTATAATCCGATGTTTTTTCTTTTGATACCAACACCCTTTGCTCATAAAATAAGATTTTGAAAATGATGGGCATTTGATGAACATATATATTAAGACAAACGCAAAACCAACATTTACAAATGTTTTACAAAGGATAGGTACCTGAAAGATACACTTTTACAAAATTTGTAGGGTTCCTAAGCTAACATCGAGTAATCTGTCACACATGGATGAAATAACACTCTCAGCAACACTAACCAAACTAGGGTCATCTGTGCAAAAGTACCTAATTCAACCAACCATATGATATAACTTAGATTAAATAAAGATTGTGGAAGGGATGCAGCATAAACCCCTTCCCGTTTTAAGGTGCGCCCATCGATTCCTGATGCCATGATCTATGTATCCAAATACATAAAAACATACAGTGAAATAGCTTCAAAAAAGTCAAAAGCAACAAGCAAACAGAATCGAAACTGAACCCACCAATGGAGGAACACATGCAAAACATGCAGTTTCTCCTGGAATGAGCAACTGGATATGGCCCGAAACATCTCAGCTGCCACAATGCCAACACCACCTATTCCATGTAGTATGTAACATTTAATGAAAAGTGTGAATCTGAGTGAAGAATGAAGTTGCAATGACAAAATAACTTAATCTGATCCTCCTTGGAAACTAAATAAAGATGTGAACTATCTATAAATAATTGAAGCAAAGATAATTCGAAGAAAAGGAGCTATGTACAGACAACAATAGCCACAGAGAACTCTCGGATCCTCTCGTAATTCTCCACAAATCCCCATCCTTTAAAGTGCCATAATTCGAATATAAGGATTACTGTCCACCACTTCTGCACTCATATCCTGTCAACAAGTAATAAGATTGTCCTTCAGCAATAAGCCTATTGATGAGTGAGAGGAACATAAAGAAAACCAGTAAAATAAGACAATGACCTTCACTTTGGAGCGCCGAACTGGTGTAGCCTTTGCAAGATCACCTAAATGCTTAAGGCGTGTAGTCGGTGTAAGTTTCAAGTTATCTCCCAAGTACAGAAATATCTCTCCTGTACAAAACATGAGAGCATCTAGTCGATCTCTTCTCTTGTGGTGGAAATGCACCCTTTTGAGCAGCTGGTAAGAAGAAAGGATTTAATAATCTCACAAAGAAGAGACATGAAAGAAAAAGCAGGTCGGACATCACACTGTTTCTACGTGCTTCCTCAGGCTAGTACAAACAAAAGAATTTAGATAAGTTGTTGAGGGTTGAAGCCACAACAAAAGATGGAATAGAGATGAATATCAATTCTTTATCAAAGACTGCGATTTACAAATATACTTGAGATACTGAATGAATGTTATTCCATTTGATAGCAAACAAAAACATACATAAAGGAACATGGTAGGATTATACCTTGCAGTTGGAAAAACTCCCAATAATTGATCAAATGGTTTGAATGGGGTGCCCATCTCAAATTTGATAGCCAACTAGTCGAGATCCTTGATATCATAAGCAAATGGAGCATAATGGTAAGGACAGAACCTACAACAAAAAAGCATGGTTGGTTAAGAGCTTAGAAATGGATGAAAAGAGTATCATACTAAATATCATTTTCCAATTTTGTGTGGCTAGTTGTTTATTTCTTTCATTGTTATTATTCAATTCTCCAAATATATGTAGCTCATAGATTCTACATGATCAGATAAAATACTAGATTTATACGTTTTATGTTAGATAAACTAGATTTTCTTTTGCCAAGTAAAACATTCTCTGACTACTGATTCAATGAAAAAAAAAGCATAACTCTAGCAAACAAAGCACTAGAAAATGAGGATGCTAACTCTCTGATAAATGAAGTTAAACAGTCTTGTACATTGCATGAGCCTGGGACAGATTCAGATTCAAGTTTAAATAATCTTTCCAGTAGAATTGATTGTTTTACACCATTTAGCTCAGCAAAAAGAGAGGACAAAGGCATTAAAATTACTATTACTGAACACTTTTTTTTTTTACCTCTGATATTGCCTGTCAGAACACATGAATGAGTTGGAACACAGCTACTTCTTTAGCTGGGTGTCTACTACAGTCTGCTGAACAAAGCATGAAGGGTAAGTGTTATGTCGAGGAGCTGGATCCTAAACTACCATTAAAGTGAAGCCTCCACAACACAACAGAAAACCATAAGGGAGCATATTTAAGCACCATAGAGAATAAACACAACACAATGCACTAAAATACGAAATTTAATCCTTACATGTAGAAAAAGAAAGAAAAAACAGAGCCTTTTTCTTGACCATGATACCAAGTCTACTATGACAGAAGTATCATACGACCAATATATCACAGACACGATCATTATCACAAGCCTAACCGACCTAATTCATGTTTTGGAAAGTTATCTAGAAGAGAAGCAATTTGGAAAGTTATCAAATCAACTATGACAGAAGCACTAACCAATGCAGCAAGTTTTCTAAAACATAAGCAATTTGGAAAATCCAAAAGCACTGACCTTTACCAATGCATCTAACTAACAAATATAAAATTTCTCAAAATGAAACATAAGAAATATTTACACTCAGATTTCAGAAGTTCAAGACAAAAAAAAACTCTTAGAATGAAAAATAATTCACCTGAATGCAACTGAGAATGCAACAAGTTTTTTTGCACTAATAAATGATAGAAACTTCTTATCTTCCCCCCTCATATTCTTTCGTAAGTTATTTGAGATCATTGAAACATATGAAACAAGAAATGAAAGAACTATTAACCTCCATTTCCAGTATCTCCAATTAGTCTTGAAAAATGAAAATTTGGGGAAAATCTTTGTTGATCGTTCAAATCCGTGGCAGTAAAGCCTTCATTTTTCTTTGAACGGATCCTAGTTGCAGCTGTGAGAATACAAGCATGTACCTCATCTTAAAATTTCAGCTTATGTCAAGAAATACATGGCATAGATAAAGGCGGCTCAACTTCGACAATGAAAAGATCAAATCACTCACTGGATTTTGGCTTTCGAGCAGATGATGTAATTTTATTCGCATCTTTACTTTCAACAAATCCACGATATTCACATCTTTACCAATAGATCTTCAACAAACACCCACTAAACCTTAGAAACGCACATCACGGAGAACGAATCGGCAAAAACCAAAACCCTAGCATTAGCAGTGGCGAGAAATCGAACAATCCACAAAAATGACAAAGCATAAATTGAAACCCCTAAAACAAAGCAAAGGCAAAAGAGCTTGATAATAACTCATGCAACACTACCTGAGACAGGGAATCAAGCACATAGAGCAATAATTACTAAACCAACTTCAGCTAGCCGCAACCGTCGATCAGAACTTAAATCTCACAGGACGCAGGGTTTCGATGGAGCAAAACAGCTTCACGGGAGATGGAAGGCGAATTGCTTTCCCTCTAAAGATGGTTACGATTGAGTCGTCTGGCGACGAACAACGATTACTGAAAACGGAATTTTTAAATTTCAGAAACCGATTTTTTACGATCGAACTTTGTGACTATCTCTGAGAGCTATGTACGGAGTATATCCAGAATTCTGTCTACTTGAGAAAGGAAAAACCCTAGCAAATGAAATAAGATATTCATATATTAAAGAACTAAATGATCATTTAACAGCGGCTCTAAATATCCCCCAAATTCAACATCGCAAGCAACTACAAATCAGCCCCATAACACCACAAAAATGTCTTCCCAACAGTGCATACAATTACAAGCTTATACATCCCAGGAATATAACACCTCAAACACAGAAGCAACGAATTGAATTAATGACAGCTAAACCAGTCTCAAACGCAGAAACAGTGATCAGATTTTAATGCAATCAAAACAGCCTCTAAAATTGAAAACTATAGAAAAAGTAAGGCATTTCCTTAATGCTTAAACAATATCAAAAGCTAGGCATTTGCTTAAACAATATCAAAAGTGAGGCGTGTGCAGTTAACTCACCGAATCTAAATCAACGCTTCAGCAAGTGAAGAAACTCAGCAAACTTAAGCATTCCTCGTACAGTTTTGTGCAATTGCAACACCAGTGGCCTCCTCGTCACAATCCCTGCGAACACAATGACCATATCCCTAAACAATCAACTCCAAAACTCCTCTCAGACTCCAAATGCAACTCCTAAACAAAATACGAAATTGAAAAGGAAGCCTAACCAGATCCTCAGGGGAAGTAATCGCGTCCAACTATACTCTCGAGCACGGAGGGCTTGCTTGATGTTTGCGAAAGCCGGAGAAGATGGATCCGTAGGCTCGCCGATCTCTTGTGAGGGTTTGAAGGGTAATAAAAAGGAGATCTTGTGTTGGAGAAAGAGGATAGAGAAAGATGGAACCCCGTCGGTAGAGAGGATGTAAAGTGGTGGTGCGAGGGTGTCATGGGTTAGCGAATCCACAAGCAGCGGTGAGGAGACGATGAAGAGATGAACAACCTCAGATCGAGGGAGAAACCATCTCAGATCTGGAGGGAGGGGGACGGATTTAGGGGGCGGGGAAGGGGGGAGGCTTGGTTTTGAGATCCAAAGAGAGGAAGAGCGAGGTCGGGGTCGGGATAGGGTTGAAGACAACGTCAAGAGGATAGAGGCGGTGAGCGGGGGAGAAACCTGGAGCAAAGAGGAGAGGAGGAGGTGGAGGAAGGACGCCGGAGATGGAGGAAGGAGGCCGGTGATTGAGATCTGAAGACTGGAGAGAGAAAGAGCGGGGTCGGGGTCGGGAACTCGGGATTCTTCCAAGTGAATGTGACACCCATGAAATTTAAGTGTTATACTCCCTCTATTAATTAAAACTTGCCGTTTACTATTCATGCACGCTTTTTTAGAATGATAAAAACTGAAATATTAACATTTTTTTAAATTTGTTTTTATCAATTCATAATTAATAGTAACAAGTATGAAATTATTTAAAAAAATATGTTTAAAAAGTTAATATTTTATATAGTTTTTAACACCTCAAAAAGTGTGCGTGAATAGTAAAACAACAAGTTTTAATTAACGGAGAGAGTAATTTTTTCCTAAATTTTGAAAAACCGCCTATTTTTTCTAAGTGTTTCAATCCCGCTCATTTTAACTTGCAAAATTTAAACGCACGCGTTCTATTATTTTTTTTATGAACGAGCGATTTTACATCCGTCAAAAAATTTGACAGATGTATAAATATGTTTCAATATCACAAATATAATAATTGACGTAACAAAGTAATTTAATATCAGGTGTTTTATTAACAGACTTAAAAGACGTGATGTCTAATTGCATAATTCTAGTAGTGAAAGCAAGGCTTTTGGCTCAAGGTTTTTCTCAAATACCCGAGATAGATTATGAGCAAACATATTCCCCGGTAGTTGATGCAACTACATTGAGGTTTTTAATTAGTCTAACCATCTCCAAAGGACTACATATGCGACTAATGGATGTCGTAACTGCATATTTATATGGATCACTTGATAGTGACATATACATGAAAGTCCCAGAAGGACTAAAAATGCCTCAGGTGCAGAATACGGACAATAGAGAAATGTTCTCTATAAATTTTCAAAGATCGTTATATGGTCTTAAGAAATCTGGAAGAATGTGGTACAATCGATTAAGTGAATATCTTATTAAGGAAGGATACCACAATAATACTATCTGTCCATGTGTCTTTATAAAGCATTCCGAAAATGGTTTTGCTATTATTGCAGTGTATGTTGTTGATTTGAATATTATAGGTACGTCAGATGAGTTGGAAAACACTGCAAAATATTTGATGAAAGAATTGAAATGAAAGATCTCGGTAGAACCAAGTTTTGTATTGGTTTACAAATTGAGCATTTAAAGGATGGAATATTTGTGCATCAAAGTACTTATACCGAGAAAATATTAAAAAGGTTTTACATGGACAAAGCACACCCATTAACATCACTTATGGTAGTTCGTTCTATTGTTATACATGATGATCACTTTCGACCTAGAGAAGAAGATGAAGAAATTCTTGGCCCGGAAATAGCTTACTTAAGTGCAATTGGTGCACTGATGTAGTTGGCAAATAATACTAGGCCAGATATAGCTTTCTCTATAAGCTTATTGCCAAGATACAGCTCAGCTCTAACAAGAAGACATTGGAACGGAATCAAACATTTATTCTGATATCTACGAGGTACACATGATCTTGGTTTGTATTATCGTATTCATGCAAATACCACTCTTGTTGGGTACGCAGATGCAGGATATCTTGCAGATCCTCACAAAGCTAGATCTCAAAATGGTTATGTGTTCAACTATGGAGACACGACAATCTCATGGAAGTCAACAAAGCAGACTCTTACCACTACATCTTTAAACCACGCTGAATTAATTGCTCTATATGAAGCAGGAAGAGAGTGTGTTTGGTTGAGATCCATAGTTAGTTATATACAAGGAGAATGCAGATTGAGATCAATCGCTGGAAGTCCAACCATTATTTATGAAGACAATTCTGCATGTATCACTCAAGTGAAGGAAGGGTATATCAAAGGTGATCGGACAAAGCATATTTCACCAAAGCTCTTTTCAATCCATGATCTAGAGAAAGAAGGCACGGTTAATATACAACAGATCCGATCAAATGATAATCCTGCTGATCTATTCACAAAGTCACTAACCCTAAATAGGTTTAAAGAACTTGTGTATAAAATTGGGATGTGTCGACTCCGAGAGGCACATTAAATTGAGGGGGAGAAAATGGTACGCACTGCACTCTTTTTCCCTTGGTTCAGGTTTTTATCCTATTGGGTTTTCTTGACAAGGTTTTTAATGAGACAGTACAGTATCCCAAAAGCGTACAAAACAAGCTGTATTCTTTTTTCGAGGCTTTGGCTTTTTCCCCTATGGGTTTTCCTTAGCCAGGTTTTAATGAGGCAGCAGTATTTACCCCAGGCTATAAAGGTGAATATTCAAGGGGGAGTGTTGTGATATTGGTGAATTATTCACCTTCCTAATGTATACTTTAATGTACCGATTGCGGCTTCGTTGTATTACGGCTCTTACGGCCTTCAATTAGTTTTAATCATATTAGGCTACTCTTGCCTATAAAAGGCGATTTACCCGCTCGTTAATTATGGACACTTGAGCAATACGAGCTTTTGATCAATCCTATAATAATTATGTCATATTGTATATTATATTTATACTTATAAATATAATTATTATAAGATATTGAGGAAAGAGTTAAACAAATTTGTGATGAGAGATTGAAGCAGCAACTATTTTGAGCAAGGTAGAAGCTGAATCTGCCAGTGGTGAGTTGATTATGGCGGCGATGACAGGTAGAAGTTGGTTGTGGTGGGAACAATATTGGGTCGAGTATATAGTAGTCATGAGTCCGATAATTAAGGTTGGATTGAGAACCTAATTTTTAGGATTGAGGAACAACCGTAATTTTTTTTTGGGTCAGATTGAGGAACAACCTTATGTGCTCATTCAAAGTATCCATTAAAGAGATAATCTCTAAAATAATAAATGCAATATTTTATCTCAAAACATATCTAATTAGAGTAAAAAGGAAAAAAAATCAGTTATGTGAATAATAGATACGAAAGGATGTTAGTTATGTAATTGGTAGATACCTGGTCGAAAGAAAACATACGATGCAACTTCATTTTAAAGGTCTTTGAAGTGGCTCCCACAATTTTCATGGTTGACAATTATAAAAGCATCTATTAATGTATGAATATCTTAAAGGTCATTCACATGAATACTCCTACAATAGCATTTATTGACCCGCACAAACATTTCCCTTGCTTATTGACGTGATCCAGATCGATCGGTAATCATCCAGATGAAGAGCAGGAAGCATTGAGTACAGGTTGTTTGAGTCAATTATCAACTCCCTTCTGGTTTCACACTAATTAAAACACATTTTGGTGGAGAGTAGGGTTGTGCAGAAAAATACGACACGGTTGACACGACAATAACCCGCAACGAAACGACACGAAAAAATACGAAAAGGTAAAACACGAAAATAATCGTGTCATGTTCGGATCGACATATTTCCCTTATCGGGTATCCGACACGACACGATAATTTTTTTTTAATATTAGTATTATGTGATAGTAGAAATAAAAAAAAATCAGTATCAGAATGTTTAGTTGGCCCAATCTTAAACCCTAACAGAGCACTGTGTTCTTCATTTTCGCCTCTCCTCAATCTCGACTCTCGAGTCCTCTCGCAAGCAGCAAGCCTCAGTCTTGCTAGCACCCTCTTCTCACGCTCACTCGAGTATTGGAACCTCTCCTCTCGCTCGAAGCTCAGGCTCTCCTCTTTGCGTACATTTTCATTTTTGCTCCTCTCGCTCGAAGCTCACCCTCTCCTCTTCTCGTACGTTTTCATTTTTGCTCGGGGTGTTTTGGTTTCGATTTTGAGTGGGTTATGGGATTCGATTCAAATCTGGTGATTTATCTGGTGATTTTGGGCTTGTGGGTTATGGGATTCGATTCAGGTCTGGTCATTTTGGGTTTGTGACCACTGATGTTTTTTTTGTGGGTGCCCTGTCCAGATCTGAATCCTTGTTATAATGTTTGCCTTGACCTTGTGTAATTTAATCGTTGTTACAATGTTTACTTCGAATCACCAACTTGCAATGTTTGCTTCGAACCACCAACTTGCAATGTTTGCGTCAATGTTAATTGTTGTTACTGTACACTGTAAAGATTTTTTTTTTTACAATTCATGGCGGAAGCCGGTAGGTCTTATCGTCTTGTTTGCATTCGTGGCGGAAGTTTAATCAAAATATTAGGTTAATTAATTACTCCGTAAGGATTTTTCCTGATGTATGTACTTTGACACACATTAATCAACTTTAAAATGAAAAAAAATTCATTTTTAAAAAGTATTTTTTTTAATTTTCATTCATTAGTTTTAAAATCAATAAATTGAAATTAAAATTTTTTTATAAATTAGTATCAAAAAAATATATTTTTTTATAAATGGTTCGTGTTGTGTTACACGGGTAGCCGACACGGAATTGTTTCGTATTTTCGTGTCGGATACCCGGTACTTATCGTGTCGTGTTCGGATCGGCCTTTTTAGTGTTATCGGTTTCGTGTATTGACATACCGTGTCGTGTCGTGTCGAATACTTGGTTATGCACAACCCTAGTGGGGATGATTAAAAAAACTAAAGATAAAAAGGAGAATTAAAGGGAAAAAGGAGAATTAAAGAAAAAACTAAAAAAATGCAAAACAAAAAATATATGATTGGTCAAGACTCATAAAATGCCTCTAAGCTCGACACTTCATCCTAAACTCTTCTAAATTAAGAGTTTACTAGTGTGATCCCCGCGCCATGACGCGTTTGCATAAAAAATGAAAAAATAACTTATTATTCATTAAAGTAGACACATTATAATTGTACAAATTAACAAATGGCAATAACTTTGGGGAAAAAACTACAATTCATAAAATATTTATTGAAATTAACTACAATTGGAGATAAATTTGAATTGAAACAAAATGAATGAAACTATTGTCTTAACCATACATACTATTCGATAATGGTGCTACAAAAGAACCGAGAAATAAGATACCAAAATATGACATAAAATACCAAAATATATAACATAAAATACCAAAATATATAATATAAAATAAACTTCCCTCGGATGTTTTCTTTAATTCGACATCCCTATATAGTAGAGAAAAAATGAAATTAGTTCAAACGAAATAAAACAAACATAATGGAATTAGAAATATTGAACTAAATAAAAAGTGCAATTAGATCAATTGGCCGTATGTGACATGAGAGGAGAGGAAAGAATAACTTGAAACAAAAAAAAGGATAAACGTAATTGGTTGAAATCTCTAAAATGAAGGTAAGAAATTCATATCAGTATAAACTCATTAGTATTGTGTTGCATCCAGGTTAAGGTGGCTTAGATAACATTCGCATTATGAACACTTCGATTGTGGACTCCTGAGAAATATCCTTGATGCTAGAAGCTTTATTTATTACTCATACCATTATCATTGTGAACCAAAGTTGTATGAATTAGTGGGATGATGGGGATTGATTTAATAAGGGATTAGTATTTATAAAAGTGGAGGGAAAATGGATAAAACCAAATCATAAGTTAAAATTTTGACAAAAAAAATAACAAACCTAGGAGGGTAATGTGATAAAAACAAATTAGGACCAGATAAGATTTTATAACCACCCGTATCTACTATAATAATGAGAAAACAAAAACTAATAAATAAAAAATACTCCCTAAACCTTAACATAATGATTTTCGAAAGTCAGATAAAAAAATATGATTAGAAGTTAAGATTTTGAAAGAAAAGAGGAAGAATTTAAAAAAAAAACCTAGTAGGGTAGGTGATCAAAACAAATTAGTTCCAAATAAGATTTGATAGCATTACTTATCTAATATAATTAATATATAAAAAATTCATTAAAAAAAAGACTTAACAGAATGATTTTGTGAGAAAAGGTCTTAGAAATTCAACAAAAAAAACCCTAACGGAATGACATTAAAAAAATAAGAAAATAATACTCGCTTCGTGAATCCAATCTTTAGATGTTGAAGATAAGTACTCCACTAATTTCATTTTAACAATATTGAGTTACCTAGTATGTAGGCATATCCATAAATTATTAAATGATGGGGTATTGTTTTAGTATAATTTTTTTTGGTTGAATTGTTTTAGTATAATAATATCAGGTTTTGGGTTAATAGGTTGATTAGTCTCACATATGAAAAAATCGCAGCACCTATACATGATGACCAAGATTTCGGAAAAAGAAAATTCGCAGCAAAATTCTAAGAAATTAACATACTACGGTCGCCGCCATGGTGGATCTGGGAGGAGAGAGGTGCGAGAGAGAAGAAATTAGCACAAAGAATAAAAAGCCGCAACACCTGATCGATCAAGAATTTGGATGAAGCAAAATTTGCAGCAAAATTCCAGGAAATCAACACCTCATGATGATAGGAGAATTGGCCACCGCCATTTCCAGGAAATCAACACCTCATGATGATAGGAGAATTGGCCACCGCCATGGTGGATCTAGGAAGTGGAAGTGTATGTGCAACACATTCGAAAATCTAGAGCAAGCAAAATTTGTTGAATTCTAGAAGAAGCAAGTCGATCAATGCCACACCGCTAGCATCGAAGGCAAAGTCGTAGATGGTTGGCTATGGAATTGAACATACAGAGGGGAGAAGCATCATAGGCAAAACCCTACATGCAGTAGCGATTGAAGAAATGAGGATAAAAAAATGAAATAAAAAAGGAGAATTCAAGGAAAAAGGAGAATTTTTAAAAAAAATGACGGAAATAACGTAATTGGTCGAAATTCCTAAAACTTTTCTAAGCTTGACACCTCATCTTAAAGTCTTCTGTTTTAAGAGTTTATATAGATTATACAGATATATAGATATAGATATAGATGATTACACCGGGAATGAAAGTTTAATCATGAGGTCATTATCATATAATTTAGAGTTAACCTTGAAGATTTTCGGTTTTCGTACGGTCCACCCTCGATCGACTACCGGCTCTCCAAGATTCGATTCGTACAATTCAGTACAAGTCCCACTCTGAGAAAGACCAAAAAACTAATCGAAAGAGTCTAAACCCATTTCGATATATAAAAACCGACCCCTTATGTGTTGAGTTGTGGCTTGTATTTATTGGCAATGAAATTGGGTTTGTGTATAGATATTTGTGGCTACTGCCTCCCACCTCATGGCTTTGCATGAGACCTCGCGGTGAGGGGCCTACTTCTTGCTAGACCTTGGCAAATGCGAGCGCGGGTCAGACTTGGGACATGTTTTACCCAAGATTTTGTCTCGGTGTCGCGGGCGCGGACCGGGCTAAGCCCGCTTAACGGGTTGGATGTCGTGTCCAAGCACGTCCGGGATTACGGGCGCAGACTACCCGCGGGTACCCGCGGTATTATATGCATATACACTATAATATATTTATAAGTATATATGTGTATATATATGTGTGTTTGTATACACGTACAGTAATATATAATATATTTGTATATAATATCAAATTATAACAATAATATATGTATATACATTGTGTTATATAAAAACAGTAATATAATAATATAAAACAGTAATATATGTATATACACTATCTATATACATTGTGTAATATATATATTTGTATATATATACACTGTAAGTATGTAAGTATATATATATATTTGTATCCATATACACTGTAAGTATATATATATATATATTGATAAAAATACATAGTAATATATTTATATACATTGTAATGTCGTAAATATATATAATATATTTTATAATTTTAATAAACAAATAGCGGGTACCCGTTACGGGCCTAGCGGCTCGCAACGGGTACATTGGTCTTCCTAATCCCGTACCCGCTGCGGGCGCGGGCCGGACTTAGCAGCCCGCATGGGCTTTTTCCCTTGCCCATACCTGCTTGTATTAGCGGACGGGCGGGGTGGGGCGTGGCGGGCGGGCCGACCCGCGTTTGCCCAGGTCTACTTCTTGCCTTGCTGTTATACCAAATACATGCAATATATATATATATATATATATATATATATATATATATAGGAATTGGATCAAATGAAAATGGCTCTTAAAGTGAAAATGGATCTAATTAATGGGTTTGGGGCGCGGGTTGATGTAAATAAAACAAAAAAAAATATGGGCCGAACTGGCCCGTACGGGTTCATCTTCTTCCTCCTCTGCGAGAGCTTTCACCGTCCTTCCCTAGTACCCTCGATGCACCGCCACTCACCCACTCAGATCTGGAGGTGCCACCAGTGAAGCTCGACGAAGCTCCGACGTCGTCGAGGTCATATCAGGCGCCTCTCTCATCCCTTGACGAGACTGCCTCTGGATCTCTCGCGCGCCTTAGATGGGTTGCCGATGAAGAATGGAGGGGATTCCAACAACCTCCATCACCGGTAATGATCACCGGCGCCCCGTCATCCATCGCTGCTACAACTGAGTTAGTGGTGTCGAGGTTGATCCCAACAACCTTCTCGCAAACCACCCTCGTAAAAATCTCAGGTAAAATCTCGCAAACCTTCTCCCAACAACATTCGAGTCTTTTGTTTCGTTTCGATTATGCGTTGAGTTTCATTCTATATATGCTGGATTGAGTGAGCTTTGTGGATTTGAAGTTGAGATTGAGATGAGGTAAATTCATGCCTTCTAGGTGTTTGATAAAATGCTTAGGAGAGAAATCGAGATTGAGCTAGTTTTGGTTAAATTCATGCCTACTAGTTGTTTGATAAAATTTCGAGGACAGAAATAATATTCTTGACTGAGATTTTAGCTTCAATTTTGGAGCTTTTGTTTGTGAAATCTGGCATGTCATACACTAGATTTCTTCTTGAATATTCCTCTCCTTGTTATGTCTGAAAGTAGCATCTATCAATAATCAATTCATCAACAAATGTTGTTAGGTTAAGTAAATTTGTCTAGAGCTTGGAAACTAGGTGATTGAACTAAAGATATGTGCATTGTTCAGTTCTCAAGTGTTTGTCTTAGAAATGCTTATTTGCAAGATTATCATTTTAGCGATATCCTGAAGATTGATAAATAATGGACAGGAAAGGGCAGGAGTATTTGCCTTTGTCAATATGTGTGGCTACTGGTAATGTCACAACAAATCTCCCGTTTATCAATCTCTTGCATATAGTGTGGCTGCTGGTGAGGGCTCAAATCACACTGATTTGGTAAAGTAGAGGTACACTGTGTTTTTGTGTCATGGAGTTTGTTACGATATATTCACGATCAATCTAGATAAACTAAAGCAATAAGCTGCCTTGAAATAGTTTCACTATTAGAGAGCCTATTAAAGCAAACCCAGATCATGATTTTGTAAAAATGTTATGTCAGATGGTGGAAAGCACTCATATTGATGCAGTTTGGCCCGGGTGGGGTCATGCGGCAGAGAACCCTGAGCTTCCGGATGCTTTGCTTGCAAAGGGAATTATATTTCTGGGCCCCCTACCTCGTCAATGGCAGCTCTTGGAGACAAGATAGGTTCATCATTGATAGCTCAAGTTGCAGATGTGCCTACTCTTGCATGGAGTTGACGTGGGGAGAATTGAATCGAAATATATAATAAAATATAAACCAATACAACTCTTAGCGTCTTCAAATAAATTCAAGACTCCCCGCTATAGTAGTAGGGAATCAGGTTCGATCCACGAGGAAGCGAGTTAGCGGGATCCTAGTAGCGTTGAAGACACGTCCTTTCTACTTGACCAGAAGCCTCGATCTCGATGTCAGACCTCGATGTCGACCTTGGCTGTCGATGTCGTCTGCAACAGAAAACCTGCAGAAACAAAAACGGTAGTCGATATCGACTGGTGGGGGTCGATATCGAGGTTAGTTCACGAAATCGACTGGCTCAGAAGTCTGCTAGTCGATACAGGGGGTCGATATCGACACAAAGTGGTCGATATCGATGCTTGCAGAAGTTCCCAGGAGTCTCGAGATCGACTCAGAAAACCGTCGATCTATCAGTTTTGGTCGATATCGACTTCTTCTGTCGATATCGATGTCTTTCCTGCAGTGGGTTAGCGGTTTTGTCGGCAAAGAAAAGGCCGAAGAATCAAGGATGGAAAGGAAGCAATGATCAGAAATAAGCAAAGGTGTTGGGTTTTTCGATGACTCAACGAACGGCGGGCAAATTTTAATGTAAACTCAAAGGAAAAGATCTTCCAAAGTCAAGGATTACCGCGACGACAACCATGATAGTAGAAATAAGGATCAACTAAAGAAGCATTCTTTTATCATAAAGGAAAAGGCTTTCACCTAAACCGACCAATAGGAAAAGAGATTTTTCAATTACTTAACCTAATTGGTGTCTACCTTAGTCATAATTGAGTTTATAATCTTTCAAAAAGAAACCCTAATTACTACCCAAGTTTTACAACATGAGTTCCTTAAATTCGCATTTAAAGATGAAGAACAAGGTAAAAGACACATTCTTTAATGACACACTTACCTTACCATCATGGCTATCGTCGGGCTCACCCCGACTCTAGAAGATAGGGGAACTACTCACTCATGTTGATCGTAGACATGTCTTGAATTGAAATAACTTGCATAAATGGAAAATTTCGAATCTTTACAATCTCAACGCCAACTATCGTAAGCGCTTGAAACTTTAAAGCTCAAAATAAACTAACTATCTATTGCCTATTGCTCTTGTCTTCGATGATTCTATGATTGGATGATTAACAAATCAGCCCCTAAGGCTTTATTTATAGGCTACTAATCCTCGCTATCCGAGGATTGTAACTTCTATCTAAACTAATAACTCTATCCGAACAACTAGGATAGGTCTTTTATTTTGATAAACTTAAAGGAAAAGATAACAAACAACTGCTAATATCTAAAAGAACGAGATAACTCATGGCTTCGTTGATAGACTTCACAATCCGAGCCTCAAAAGTCGGATTTTATCTTCTGTCGATGTAGGGTCGATATCGACTCCAGAGGTCGATATCGAGGCTTGTGTTTCTGCTCGACTTGTCCCACTCCAGTCGATGTCTATGATGATGGTCGATATCGATGCATGTGTGTCGATATCGAGGCTTCTAGTCTGGTTTGTGTGGTTATCTCGACACTCAGAAGTCGTGTCGAAATCCAGGGTCGATATCGATGTCTCCAGTCGATATCGACCTCTTCTCAGCGTCACTTGGCTTGCTCGTTTTGACTCCGATTTCATCGAATTCCTGCATGGTTAGCTCAAAACTCGTGTAGACTCTATTTCTTTCACTTTAGCTCATTCTTACACGAGATCATATGCTTTTGAAACTTTTGTTCGGAAATCAAATGAAATATGAAGTCAAAAGATGCAATAAACAATAGTACAATTATGTACATCAAAACACCCCATACTTAGACTTGCTTGTCCTCAAGCAATAACCAAGCAATAACCAACACCTACAACACACCCTTCAAGTCTTTGCCTTTGTCAAAAGCAACATCATAAGCGGTAGTAAAGTAAAGCAAGTGAATTTAACGTCATAGCACATATTTTGGCGATCCATAGGCATATGCAATTTTAATCCAACCTCACAGGGATAATGTGTTTGCACTCAACTCTCATGTGTTTAGGCTATGAAGATCACTCTCAACTCAATTCCATATACAATCTCATAAACATTGCAATTTATAAAAATCCACTTCGCAACCAATTATGAAAATGCAATAAGAATCATCAGGAGGACTTTCGCTCAATGGAAGACTTCATAGAAGACTCCATTCGGCGGGGTTGTAATGGGGCTTGGTATGAAATAAAGGGTATGGAATTATTTGGCTATGTGGTGCTTTTCAAATTCGGGAATCAAGACTCCTAAATCTCAACACTTGCATTACCCAAACCATAACTCTTCAATATAATGCTCTCAAAGATGCATTCCTTCAACCCTTCTTTCAAGTTCTAATACACCTCTCAAAAGTATAACATTCGTATGAATAAAACTTAAGGATTTTGGCTCATGCACTTTATATATATATACATATATTTTTTTTCGGATTTTTTTTTTCGAACATAATACTAAAACTATGTGCATTTATATGGTGAGCCAAAACATCCTTTTACAAAATATGACAAAATGTAAATATGTACCATCCTATAATTTCCTTGCTTACAACTAGACATTATGCTCTATTCTTTCCACAAGGCATTAGTCCAACCAATCTAAGTCTCAATTCCCAAATGGGGGTCAGGCTCAATTCGGCTAGGGATAATTTTGTGGAGTTTGCAATTCAGGCTCAGGCTAATGTTCTGGCTTCAAGCAGGGATAATGCAGGGTAGGTAAAGAGAGGATAAAATTGGCTTAAAAGATGCCTCCATCATTTAATTCTCGTAAACATAAACATATATATGCATTGGTTTTGAATAACTATCACAACATTTAGAGATGCATAGGAAGAGTAAATTCACTCAAGAAAGCGGAGGGATTTTTGATGTTCTCCCTATAGGCCAAAATTCTCACAAGGACAATTTTTGTTGGATTTGCTTTTTAGCCTAGGATCATATGTGCTCAATTTCATCACAAGTTCACAATCTACATAAAAATTTAAAGACTTAGGCTAAACCATCCAAATATGCCATAGGGTTTACATGATCAAGTCAGCTATTGAATTTTCATCATAGGACATCTAAGTAGGGATTAAAGAAAAATAAACTTTAAATAAACATGCATTTTTTGGATTTTTGACATTTTTCTATTTTTTTTGGATTTTTGACATTTTATAGACTCAACAAAATCAAACTAAAAAAACTTTAAAATGCATAAATGTTAAATATGATGCAATGCATACAAGTAGAATGTAAATAAAATACATGCCAAGTTTGCCAAATTTTAAACCCTACCACAACCAGATAAAGCAGTTTATAATGTCCAAGTTCAATCCCCACCCCATACTTAAAGATTACAGTGTCCTCACTGTTAGAAAAATAAAGTAAAGGGAAGGATCACTCACACTCACTTACGCTAGATGTATATCACTGCTCAGGGGGCGGGGGAGGTGGCAACAGCAAGGGCCAGCCCTGTGTAGGAGCTGCCCCTGAGTAGTCTGTCGGGGCGGCCTGTGGGAAAGTGGAAGATCCAGCCTGCGGATCGAAGGAAAAGCCCATATATGAGCCCAAACCCTCGAGGTACCTCCCATAGCGTCGCTGCTCCTCGCGCATCTCAGAGACGGAGAGCTCCAGCCTGGTAAAGCGGGCAGACATGTCTTCCTGCCAATCAGTGGTGTAGGTAGGCTGGAAGGGAGGAGGAGGTGGAGGTACATAGCTGTGGTGGCTATGGTGACTGTGGTGGCTGTGGTGGGACCCCTGCGGGCCCTCTCCTCCCCCAACCGCATCATCTCTGGCGTCATCATCGTCGTTGCCATCCATGTCACCCTGGTAGGCTGGGGGCTGCTCAGCTCCGTCGGAATGGGGATCTGCGTCCCAGGACATAGCATCCACCTCGGGCTCGTGGTTGTAGAGCAGGGGTCTCCTCCGTAGGGTGGGGTCAGCGGTCGGATCTATATCCGTATGATATGGCTGCCCAGTCCAAGACTGGTACCAATCAGGGATATACAGCAGATCCATGAAATCGTGTCGCAGGCGCATCCCCGTTTGGGGGTGTCTCCATCCCTGGGCCCCTGGTGTGATGACTCCGCCCTGTCGCAATACCGCCGCGTCTAGGTACGTGAGCTGGTAGGCCGTGTACCGTTCAGTGTGGACGCCGAGAGCCTCAGCGAGGATGGCCACCATGCCGCCGTCCAAGATGTCTGTAGAGACCGTTCGTCTGCGGTCTACGATATGCTCGAGCCAGGAGTGGAGGTATGGTAGAGGGTCATCCTCGAAAAGCATCCTCCGTAGTGTCTCCGTCTCACGGTGTGTCGGGCGACGGAGCTCAGGTCTGGCCCAAAGGGTACTCGCCAGGATCCTCAAGATCACCCTAAAAAGTGGGCTCACAACCCTAGATGTGAAGGAGTCTGTAGGGGCAGGGTAGGGTATACCTGATATGTAACTCCAGATGACATTGGGGTCGTGGACCCTGAAGGCGGCTGAAGTGTGGATGAACCCAAAAATATCGCTCATCTCCTCGAGCGATAGTCTGTGTCGCCTGTTGCCGAGCTGGAAGATGACTCGGCGGCCAGTCGAAGTGCGCTCGGGAACCTCCAATGTGGCCATAAACTCCCCAGTGAGAACGGGGTAGTGCGCCTCCAGGGGCTCGATCAGCCTGTGTAGAGAGACGTTCTCAAACGCCTCCTGAACGCCTGGGTGAAATCCTAGCTGGATCATGTCAGGGAGATGGTACCATCGTGCCCTGGTGGCTCGGGGAATCAACTCCTCAGCAAGGGAGCGCTGCTGATCATCCTCAATGCGGAGCGCGTCCTGAGGGATGTTCTTGGCTCTAACCATCGTCTGCAAAAGAAGCCAATACCAAAGATAATATTCCCTTTGATTAAAATGGGGAGAACCCCATACTTAGGTTCTAATTATGCTAGAAATTTTGTAAAAGTAAATGTCTAAGTGGAAGAAAGTACACAATTTCTTAAAGTTTTAACACTAAGGAACCTTATGGCATAAATAAGTGTTGCCTAAAAAAAAAAAAATCAGATTTCTAATTATATAAAAAATCAGAATATAAACCCCCTAAAAAATCAGATTTACATAATCAGCCCATATATATTTAAAAATCAGATTCCTAGCCCGAACTTATGAAAAATTCAGATTATTGCCCCACATGTATATATAAAAATCAGATTTTCCCCCTAATATATATATAAATCAGATTTCATGCCCATGTATGAACAAAACTCAGATTCATAGCCCCACATATATATAAAAATATTCCATGCCATACAAATACTCTTTCCCGCGCAAACTATGTTCAAAACCTAAACACCCAATATGAAATTTCTTCCCAATCAACTAATTTAGTATGAAAAATCAGAAAAGATAGAGGAAGGGTGAAAAATCATACCAGAAGAGTGTTGGAATTAGGAGAGAAAGAGGCAAGCAACCGCAAAATCGAGAGAGAAAACCGACTGTCGACAGGGGGTGTCGATATCGATGCCCAGGGTCGAAATCGACCGGATGCTGTGTGTTGTCGGGGCTGCTGGTGGCTGTGGTGGGTCCTCCGGTGGCATGGGGCGGCTAGATCTGGCGGTTCTTGGCCGGAGATGGGTAGATCTGGGCGATGAGGCTCGAAAACGAGGGAGAGAGAGAGAGGGCTAGGTCGAGGAAGAGAGGAAGGGATTTTGTGCTCGGGGTGATGCTGCACAGGACGAGGGAGGGTGTGGTGACAGTGGGTGGTTGCGGCGATGGGGGCTGTGGGGAGGGTGATCGGAGGGAGAGGGATGAAGAAGAAGAAGAAGGGCGGCTAGGGTGTCGACAATGGGATGAGGGTGTCGAAGTCGGGTATAAAGGGGATGAAAACCCCAAAAATTAAAAACTGAAAGAAATTAAATTCTGACCTGGCTTACCTCCATCTGTAGTCGATATCGACCTTATCGACCTTAGAGGTCGATATCGACCCCCCTTCTGCATCCGTTTAACACGTCCTGTTACTCCTTCTGTCGGCTAATCGATATCGACCATATAGGTCGATATCGACCTCTCTTCTGGGCTGGATTTCTTTGTTGACTTTAGATAAAATAGCCACGAATGATCTAAAAAATATAAAATAAACAAAAAACTAAAAGAAAAAGAAAAAGGAAAAGAACGGGTTGCCTCCCGGAAGCGCTGGAGTTTAAGTCGCTAGCTCGACATACTTCCCTTTTTGCGCTAGTTCAACGCCAAGGTGGCGCGAATCTCTTCCTCTGGGTCCTCCTTGTCATAATATTTCTTTACTCGGTGGCCATTTACCTTAAAGGTTGATCCATCGTCGCAAAATAACTCCACCGCTCCATGAGGGAATATTTTATGAACCTTGAAAGGTCCGCTCCATCTTGTCCTTAGTTTCCCTGGAAATAAGCGAAGCCTAGAATTGAAAACAAGGACTTTGTCACCTACCTCATATGTTTTTGGCACCAACTTCCTATCATGCCATTTCTTAGTGCGCTCTTTGTAGATTTCGGCATTCTCATATGCCTTTAGGCGCAACTCTTCCAAGGCTTGTAAGTCAATGAACCTCCTCTTTCCCGCTTCGTCGAAATCCATGTTAAGCTCCTTAAGAGCCCACATTGCTTTATGCTCAAGTTCAACGGGCAAGTGACAGGACTTACCATATACCAAGTTATAAGGAGTTGTGCGAAGTGGTGTTTTATAGGCCATTCGGTAAGCCCAGAGTGCATCATCCAGTTTGGACGACCAATCTTTCCTTGAGCGGGAAACCGTCTTCTCCAAGATGGCTTTGATTTGGCGATTGGAGACTTCTACTTGACCGCTAGTTTGAGGGTGATAGGGTGTTGCCACCCTATGGTTTACCCCATACTTAGCTAAAAGAGCTTCAAAGCCTCTCTCAATGAAATGCGAGCCACCATCTGAAATAAGGACTCTAGGAACACCAAAACGAGGAAAGATGTTAGTTTTCATAAACTTAGAGACTACCTTCGCGTCGTTGGTCCTAGTTGCTACAGCCTCCACCCATTTAGAGACATAGTCCACCGCTACTAGAATGTATTTGTAGGGGCCTGAAGCAGGGAAGGGTCCCATGAAGTCAATACCCCATACATCAAAGAGTTCGACCTCTAAAATGCCCGTGAGTGGTGTCTCATTCCTCCATGTGATATTACCTGCACGTTGACACTCATCACAAGAGGTTACATAGTTTTGCACATCCTTGAAAAGGTTAGGCCAATAAAAACCACATTGAAGAATTTTCGCCGCGGTCTTGAATCCTTTAGCATGACCTCCTGTAGGGAGAGAATGACAATGGTGAATGACGCTCTCTACCTCGTCCTCCGGAATACAACGTCGAAAGATATGGTCTTTCCCTTGTTTGAATAAATAGGGTTCATCCCAATAATATTGTTTGACGTCGTGCAAAAACTTCTTCCTTTGTTGCGAAGTTAAGCTTGAAGGAATCTCGCCTCCTACAATATAGTTAGCAAAATCCGCATACCAAGGTATCTTAGCCCTTCTTACAGCAAATAGATCATGGATAGGACTAGAAGGAGGTGTAAAGAAGAAATCCTCACCGAAGCTTACCTTTTCGTCACCTTTGGAGGGCTTTGAAGGTGGTCGATATCGACTTTCAGGGGTCGATATCGACTGGTCGGTATCGACAGGCTTAGTCGACATGGGCTTCTCGATATGGGTCCTCGATGTCGACGTCTGGAGGTCGATTTCGACCTCTGCAATGGACAACCTGTGAACAAAATTGGTCGACATCGATGCCAGACTTACCTTTGGGGCAGTCGATATCGACCTGCTGGGGTCGATATCGAGTGGTTCTTCTGCCCGACTTACCTCTTGCCTCATTAAGTGCTCGTCGGGGCGGGAGTCATTGATTGGTATGTTGTCATGTGACTCTTCCAGAAGCCCTATGGGTAGCCGTGAAAGATGATCGGCTACGGAGTTCTCCGTTCCTTTCTTATCCTTAAGCTCAACGTCGAACTCTTGTAGTAAGTGCACCCATCGTAGGAGCCTAGGTTTAGCATCCTTCTTTGCCATTAAGTACCTAAGAGCTGCATGGTCAGTATGAACAATAACCTTAGAGCCCACTAGGTATGAGCGGAACTTCTCAAAAGCGAAGACCACCGCCAAGAACTCCTTTTCCGTCGTGGTGTACTTTGTTTGAACGGCATCCAGAGTCTTGCTTGCATAGTAGATGGCATGAAGCTTTTTGTCTCTCCTTTGTCCTAGGACAGCACCTACGGCATAATCGCTTGCGTCGCACATGATCTCAAAAGGTTGCGACCAATTGGGTGTTTGAATGATTGGGGCGGATATGAGGGCCTCCTTCAACCTGTTGAAAGCTTCAAGACAATCACTAGAAAATGCAAACTTAACATCCTTCATTAGTAGGTTAGTTAATGGTTTGGCAATTTTAGAAAAATCTTGAATAAACCTCCTATAGAAACCTGCGTGACCAAGGAAGCTTCTTATGTCTTTAATTGATGAAGGTGGTGGTAATTTTTCAATGAGTTCTATTTTTGCCCTGTCTACCTCAATTCCCCGTTTAGAGACTTTGTGGCCTAGCACAATACCCTCCCTTACCATAAAGTGGCACTTCTCCCAATTAAGAACCAAGTTTGTCTCTTCACATCGTGCAAGTACCCTGCGAAGGTTAGCAAGACAAATATCGAAAGTAGTGCCATAAACAGAGAAGTCATCCATAAATACCTCCACGATGTCCTCAATCATGTCGGAGAAGATAGCCATCATACATCTTTGAAAGGTAGCAGGGGCATTGCAGAGCCCAAATGGCATTCTCCTATATGCAAAAGTCCCATAGGGACAAGTGAAGGTGGTCTTTTCTTGATCGTCAGGATGAATGGGGACCTGCCAAAAACCAAAATATCCGTCCAGGTAACAAAAATAATCATGTTCAGCAAGTCTCTCTAATACTTGATCAATAAAAGGAAGGGGAAAGTGATCCTTTCTAGTGGCATTGTTGAGTTTCCTGTAGTCAATGCACATTCACCAACTAGTTGTGATTCGCTTTGGCACAAGCTCGCCTTTCTCATTCTCCTCAACGGTCATTCCGCCCTTTTTAGGCACCACATGGACTGGGCTCACCCATTCGCTGTCGGAGATGGCATAGAAGATTCCTGCATCCAGCATGCGCATGATCTCCTTCTTCACCACCTCTCTCATGTTGGGGTTGAGCTTCCGTTGGTGTTCTATAGATGCCTTATGATCATCCTCAAGGAGGATTCTATGCATACAAGTAGCAGGTGAAATACCTTTTATGTCCTCAAGAGAGTATCCAATAGCCTTACGATGAGCACGAAGTACTTCCATAAGCTTATCTACTTCCTGTGTGGTTAGTGAGGCATTTATAATTACAGGGAAAGTAGAATTTGCCCCAAGAAACTCATACCTAAGTGTGTCGGGTAGAGGCTTAAGCACCGGAGAGGGGCCTTGTGGGATAAGGATTGGCTCTACCTCCTCCGTCTTCATAATCTCACCAAGGTAATCCGTCTCAATTCTCTTGATAGAAGTTCCGAAATCAGTTATAGGAGTCGGTGTGGACCAAACATAGAGTGATGCTAACTTTGATTTGGACTCTTCAAAATATTCCTGCAGAAAGAAGGTCGAGGGCGAGTAGGAATAATCAATATCGACTGAGAGTTCAGCACATACCTCGGCTTCGGAGCTGTTTGGCGTCAAGTGGTAAAGGTCGATTTCGACTTCTGATGTCGATATCGACTGGTCGATCTCGACCTCTTCTGTCGATTTCGGCCACTTCTGTCGACATGGGCTGGTCGATTTCGCCTGTAAGAGAAGAAGGGAGAACTTGACTTACTGAGTGTGTCGATGTCGACTGAGGGCACTCGATATCGAGTGGATTGGTCGATGTCGACCTGTCTTCGTCGATATCGACTTCGTCTTCGAGCTCCATGGATAGAGCATCGTCAAATATTTCCTCATCACTCGTGCATGTAGCCAGGAACTCCTCAATGTCCTCATCAGTAAGCTCCTCTGCAGCTAGGGCCAGGGCCTCTTCAGGAGTTAGGGCCCTTTCCGTCGGTTCCTTGCAATCCATGATGCTAGTGTAGACCGACTTGATTTCCATACCATTAACTTCCTTCATTGTGGGGTTGAAGGAGAATTCAATGACTTCGTTCCCTATAGTAAAGGTTAGTAATCCTCTACGTACATTAATATTGGCATCCGCAGTAGCTAAGAAAGGCCTACCAAGGATGATAGGTACAATAGGATCTTCAGGCATGTCCAATACAATGAAATCAGTAGGCACAAAGAATTTACCTACCTTTACAGGGACGTCATCAACTATACCTGTGGGTCTGACGAATGAATTATCAGCCATATAAAGTTTCATATCCACAGGTTCAAGTGCTCCAATGCTTACCTTTTGCCAAATAGAGAGAGGCATGAGACTTACACTTGCCCCTAGGTCACATAGGGCTTTGTAGCGATGTTGGCCAAGTCCCACGGTGATTGCAAATTTCCCTGGATCGCTCCTCTTCTCAGGGAAATCCATCTTGGAGCATTCCTCTGCGATTTCTGCCATGGATCGCTTCTTGCTAAGGATGTCTTTTAAGAATCGAACATAGGCGGGCATCTCGCTTAGGGCTTCTGTAAGAGGGATAGTAATGTTCAGTCCTTGGAGAATCTTTACAAAGCGCCTAAACTTGCTTTGAGTGGGGTCCTTCAATGCTTTGGAAGGGAAGGGTAGCGTCTTCTTTGGCGGAGAAGCCAAAACGGTGGTCGGAGGAGCCTGCTGAACCTCGATGTCGACATGAGGGTGGTCGATATCGACCGGTAGGGTCGATTTCGACCTATGTTGTTCTCTCTCAGGTGCTGCAGTGTCATCGACGTCGGCGAAGGGGTCGACAGTGGTGTCGATATCGACCTCAGGGTCGACATCGACTGGGTTGTCGATGTCGACAGGCTCTGTTACTTCTTCCTCCGTCGCCTTTTGTGGTTTATGAACTTTGGTGCCACTCCTTAGTTGCATGGCTGCAATGTGTCCTGACCCGGATTGCCCCTTAGGATTGGTAGTTGGTTGCCCAGGGAATGTTCCGGACGGTCTGGGGATTTGCGCCGCCAATTGACCCAGTTGGGTCTCTACGTTCTTCTTCCAAATGTCCATCTCTGCAATCCTTGTGGTAAGGTGATTGAGTTGAGAGTGGATAGCATGGTTGGATTGATCATTCTTAGCTTGGTTCCGCCTTATCTCGTCTAATACAAGTTGAAGATCATCCTTCTTTTGGTCTCTCTCAGGGTGCCCAGGAGCTCTATAGAGTGGGGGGTCCCTAGGGTTAACCTGGTTCCGTTGTGGTTGTTGGAACCTTTGGTCTCCCCAATATTGGTGATTGGGACCCCTCATGAAGTTGGCTTCCTCATGAGTCTCCGCTAGTTGCACTTGCTCAGCATGGGGGCACTCAATGGTAGTATGTCGCTGTGATCCACATTCGATGCAATCCTGGTTTGCCGATAGGAATCTCACTTGTTTCTGGAGCTTTCTAAGTTGATCCCTATGAAATTGTTCTTTTACATCCGGATCGATCACCTTAGAGGGTTCGTACAATGGCATAGATGGGGCAGGCCTCGACGATGATGGTGCGTCGGAAACCTCAGGAGTCCCATATGTATTGTCAAATTCCACCAGCCTTTCAATGGTTTCCCAAGCCTCTTGGGGAGCGAGTTCAAGGTAGCCATAGGCGGTGTATGTGTTGATCCTCTCCTTGGTTGCAGCGTCAAGAGCATTGTATATGATCTCCTGGATGACGTACGGTGGTTGGCCATGCATCGGGCATGATCGTAAGAGGTCCTTATACCTCTCCCAAACAGTTGCCAGAGCCTCACCAGGCTTTTGTTTGAAAGCCGTGATTTTCTGTCGGATCAGCGCCGTCTTAGAAGGAGGAAAGAACTTGTTGAGAAACGCGTCTTTGACTTCATTCCAGGTGCGGAGCGATCTTGGGGCTAAGCTTTCCAACCACTGCAATGCCTTTCCTGTAAGAGACCAGCGAAATGCTTTCAGTTGAACATACTCAAGACTTTGTCCATCAGCAATTGTATCACAGAGGTCTAAGAAGGTTGATATATGTGCCATAGGGCATTCGTTAGGTTTCCCTTCATATTGATGCCTTCTTATTTCAGTTAAAAAGTTTGGCTTAATTTCAAAATTAGAAGTAGGGATTAGAATAGCCGATTCAGGCACTGTGAGCGATGGGTGCAAGTATTGCTTAGCATTCCGGGGGAGGGCGTTGATTTGAATCTCATATCGTCTCCTGGCTTCCTCCTCCCTGTCAGCACGCTCTCTTAGTGCCGCTTCTCTGGTAGCGTAATCCTCTACTTGCTTCCTTAAGCGTTCAATTTGTTGTGCCTGGGTCTCGTTGTCCGCCATGATTCTTTGGACTCGAGATCTTAGGTGGAGAAAGCGTTCTGGTTCGTCTAGTCCTTCAAATTCAGGTTGGTCACCAGTACGTCGCATACACCTATAAAATAACACTAAAAAGAACCGTGAAAATAAACTACTAGGGCGCGATTGATAGCTTCCCCGGCAACGGCGCCAAAATTTGACGTGGGGAGAATTGAATCGAAATATATAATAAAATATAAACCAATACAACTCTTAGCCTCTTCAAATAAATTCAAGACTCCCCGCTATAGTAGTAGGGAATCAGGTTCGATCCACGAGGAAGCGAGTCAGCGGGATCCTAGTAGCGTTGAAGACACGTCCTTTCTACTTGACCAGAAGCCTCGATCTTGATGTCAGACCTCGATGTCGACCTTGGCTGTCGATGTCGTCTGCAACAGAAAACCTGCAGAAACAAAAACGGTAGTCGATATCGATTGGTGGGGGTCGATATCGAGGTTAGTTCACGAAATCGACTGGCTCAGAAGTCTGCCAGTCGATACAGGGGGTCGATATCGACACAAAGTGGTCGATATCGATGCTTGCAGAAGTTCCGAGGAGTCTCGAGATCGACTCAGAAAACCGTCGATCTATCAGTTTTGGTCGATATCGACTTCTTCTGTCGATATCGATGTCTTTCCTGCAGTGGGTTAGCGGTTTTGTCGGCAAAGAAAAGGCCGAAGAATCAAGGATGGAAAGGAAGCAATGATCAGAAATAAGCAAAGGTGTTGGGTTTTTCGATGACTCAACGAACGGCGGGCAAATTTTAATGTAAACTCAAAGGAAAAGATCTTCCAAAGTCAAGGATTACCGCGACGACAACCATGATAGTAGAAATAAGGATCAACTAAAGAAGCATGCTTTTATCATAAAGGAAAAGGCTTTCACCTAAACCGACCAATAGGAAAAGAGATTTTTCAATTACTTAACCTAATTGGTGTCTACCTTAGTCATAATTGAGTTTATAATCTTTCGAAAAGAAACCCTAATTACTACCCAAGTTTTACAACATGAGTTCCTTAAATTCGCATTTAAAGATGAAGAACAAGGTAAAAGACACATTCTTTAATGACACACTTACCTTACCATCATGGCTATCGTCGGGCTCACCCCGACTCTAGAAGATAGGGGAACTACTCACTCATGTTGATCGTAGACATGTCTTGAATTGAAATAACTTGCATAAATGGAAAATTTCGAATCTTTACAATCTCAACGCCAACTATCGTAAGCGCTTGAAACTTTAAAGCTCAAAATAAACTAACTATCTATTGCCTATTGCTCTTGTCTTCGATGATTCTATGATTGGATGATTAACAAATCAGCCCCTAAGGCTTTATTTATAGGCTACTAATCCTCGCTATCCGAGGATTGTAACTTCTATCTAAACTAATAACTCTATCCGAACAACTAGGATAGGTCTTTTATTTTGATAAACTTAAAGGAAAAGATAACAAACAACTGCTAATATCTAAAAGAACGAGATAACTCATGGCTTCGTTGATAGACTTCACAATCCGAGCCTCAAAAGTCGGATTTTATCTTCTGTCGATGTAGGGTCGATATCGACTCCAGAGGTCGATATCGAGGCTTGTGTTTCTGCTCGACTTGTCCCACTCCAGTCGATGTCTATGATGATGGTCGATATCGATGCATGTGTGTCGATATCGAGGCTTCTAGTCTGGTTTGTGTGGTTATCTCGACACTCAGAAGTCGTGTCGAAATCCAGGGTCGATATCGATGTCTCCAGTCGATATCGACCTCTTCTCAGCGTCACTTGGCTTGCTCGTTTTGACTCCGATTTCATCGAATTCCTGCATGGTTAGCTCAAAACTCGTGTAGACTCTATTTCTTTCACTTTAGCTCATTCATACACGAGATCATATGCTTTTGAAACTTTTGTTCGGAAATCAAATGAAATATGAAGTCAAAAGATGCAATAAACAATAGTACAATTATGTACATCAGGAGTGGTTCTCATGTATGTGTATCTCTCCTCTTTTTTTTTTTTTTCCTTTTATCCCATTTGAAATCAAGGCAATTGCAGAAATATGTATGATTAAATTACTTTGAGGTGAAAGTGCCTGCATAGAGTTGCCTTGATACGATTCCTGATGAAATTTACCAACAAGCTTGTGTTTTTAGCACCGAGGAAGCAGATGCTAGCTATCAAGTTGTTGGTTACCCAGCAATGATCAAGGCTTCATGGGGTGGTGGAGGCAAAGGAATTAGAAAGGTAATTTTGGCTTAATATTAGTTCTTTGATCACTCACCAATAATTTTTACTTTGTTTTTAAATTAACAATTTGATATATTAAATTCTTCTGTTTTATTTGCTTGTCAGACATAGCTTGCAGTTACTTAAGCAAAAAATATTATTTGCTTCTAAGATTATAGGTTGTTTAATATTTGGCTTTTACTACTTATTGACTTCATATTGCACAATTGGTATCTAAAATTGCACTAATATATCTTATTTTTGCACTTAATATAGTTCAAATTGCATAATTGTATTCTAAAATTGCATTAATATATGTGATGTGCCATTAAAGCCTATTCGCTCAAAATGGGAGAGCGATGTGCTATGCGCAAAGACGCGGGTTCAAATCCCGCATAGGCTATTTATGAGTGTCTTATTTTTATTTATGTTCATGAATAAGATTAATTTTCAAATCAAATTTCTAAAAATCAGATTTTAGATTTCTAAAAAAAAAATCAAATTTCTGGAACAAATATATGGACATCTTAACTGAATTGACAAAAAAAAGAAGGTAACTAGTTAAATCTAATCTTGCTAATTCATCACATGCTAAAATAGCATTTTTACAAGGGTAATTTTCAATTGTGCAGATTTAGAATACAATTGTGCACATTTAGTATACAAGTGTGCATACAACAATTACTAATATTATAACGTTCAAAAGTAAGATAAAATTGTGTTGATTTAGAACACAAGTGTGCATACAACAATTACTAAAAAAGAGTGAAGGAATCTGGCAGATCTTATCTCAATCAATTGTGCAAGAGTAAGATACACTTGTGCAGGTTTAGAATACAATTGTGCAAAAGTAAGATACAATTGTGCAAAAGTAAGGTACGCCAAAAAACTCCCAATCTCATCACCTTTCTCAAACTAGCTAAGAATTTATTTCAAAATTAGATTATGAAGTGCACAATTAAGATTATAAAATGCATAAATAAAATGATTAAATGCAAGAATAAAATGATTAAGTGCAAGAATAAAATGATAAAGTGCAAGAATAAGATCATAAAATGCACAATTAAAATTATGAATTGCACTTTTATCCAAAAATAATACAAACTATTAACATTAAGCAATTTAGCCTATGTAGGAGTCGATTTTTACCAATAAAAAAGATTTGGCCATATATTAAAATTAAGATTACGAATTGCACTGATTGCATGATTTTGGATTTTGTAGAAATTATTTATTTTTCAAATGTCAAATTTTACCAATAAAAAAGATTCGGCCATATATAATGTTTTGGAGGGGTAACTTAAGAAGACAAAATTGTGAATTCATGGTTACATTACATCTTCATAAAGAGGAGTTGCTTGAGCAGTATATATAACTATATAAGTTGTACAATCCAGCATAGCTTGTCATAAAGAACATCAAAGTGAGGGCAACTCTGAAATGGAACATTTGAGGTCCTTATTCGATCATTGGCACCCCAGTTCGGCTCGTCCTTCCTCACCGATGGTTTTGTTCAAGTACAGCATCTGAAGATCGATGTATCCTATGATTGTGTCTTCGAAAACTACGTTTTGTAGTTGTGCATCCTCAAACGTCGACCTTGATAGCACCGTGTTCTTGAAAACAGCTCCCTGGATATCAACTAACTGTAGCCCTATGCAAGGTACAATATTTCAGTGTATATGTTTTTTTGTATGAACAAAAATAATTATGAAAAATATATGTATCACAATAAAATCACATGTTAAATTTGTTCTTATCCAATAATTCAAATTTAAATTAAAAAAATCAAAGATATAATCAAGATTCAAGTAGCTATTACAAAACTATACTTATCGTAATAGAAAATTTTAAAATCTAAACAAAAGTGGAATGTAAATTTTGGTGGGTGGGACTGAATTAACTTTAGCAAATTTTAAAAAATCAAACCAATATTAGATGGGCCAAAATGAAAAAAAGAAGAAGAGAAATTCAGCAAAAATCCCAGAATGTGACATAGGAGTTCCTTTAACCAAAGCGAGCCATGTCATCACAAAGTGCTTCTGTTTTAATATACTTACTAGATGGAACATGTGGTTAAGAGTTGGTTATGTTTTCTTCAGTTGAGTTTGAGATGATGACGAAGGAACAACAGAAGGAACGTAAAGGAATGCTGTAGGAAAAACCAGGAATTCAGGATACTTATTTCTTCTATTTATGCACTATTAATCCTTGAATATGCACATTGTCTATCTAATGTTGCACTTAAGCTACTTGTGGAAAATTTATCACAAGCATAGCACACAACAGAATGATCTACATACTGCACATGCACAAGATGATTAAGAGAAAGTTGCCCTAATCCTCAAGTGCCTGAGCCTCAAGTGCCAACAACCAATACCGAATTAAGAATTTGGTAGGCTTGATTGCACAGTAACATGTATCAAAGTAAGGAATAAACATATAAAAAAACCTAGAAACAAGCCTTATGAAACCTATCTTTCTTCAGGAAGCAGCAAACCTTTCACCCTCTCACCCCATGTAGATCGCTTGGACTTTGAGTGAATTAAGTTATTTATACACATTATAGTTTTATGCATGCATTTCATAATCTTATTTTTGCACATTATAATCATAATCATGCACCTTACAATTCCAGTAACTGAATCACTAGATAAACCAACTGAATCCTATGTAGAAGCTGAAAATGTATTCAGTATGAATAAAGAATCAAATATGTGATAAGATCTCAACATTTTAAATCAAGTAACTTTCTCAATTTATATGGGTTGTTAAGTTATATCTTATGGCCAAATCCATATGTTTCTACCAGTTCAACAACAAAATACCTTAAACCAAGTGACCAGACTCACAAACAAAAAGCATTAAGTGGTTAATACCTGCTAAGACCAAACTAGCCACTTCTATCACAGGCTGAATATGCCTTATTCGCTCCTAAGACCAAACTAGCCACTTCAATTAGATAAAGGGAGGGAAATGGAAGGGCAAGGGAGAAGAAAAGATCAGAAGCCAACTAGTAGACATATGCACACTAATCTCAAACATGAGCAAATTAAAAAGGGTAGCAACTAGTAGACATACTTTCCTGGATTGCTGAGCGAAATGAACCAGCAGTTCCTCCTTTATATGATGAATGTGTCTTGAAACAACTTTTGCAGGCATATCACATGCATGCTAGTCAGAGCTAACCAGTCATTCAATCACAGGCTGAATATGTATTCACACACTTTGTGATATGATTTTTGCAGAAGGAGAAATAATTCCAAAAAAAAAGGAAAATCTTACAATTGGCAAGCCAAGAGCTTGATGTTCATCTCTGCAGATTTCCGAAGGATATGCCTCTCAGGTGCACAGTTGGCTGATTTTTTTTGTCTGTATCAAGATATCATAAATTCATATACCTTTCCATAAAAAATGGAAGAAACTTGATGTATTCACTACTCTTCAGTCTTCACAGATTTGTATCTATGTGAGTTTCAGTTTCCAACAGGAGGATGCAAACAATATTCGACCTTTCCAAAGAAAAACTAAGAGGAAATCAATCACAATAACTATGAATCACGGTATCATTAATGGGGATTATCCAATTTGCTGCAATGCTTCTTAAACTATGGATTTGTGTACAAATTAGAGGTAACTAGAACACCAAGAAAAACCCTAACACTCAATTTTGTACTAAATTGAGGCGCTAAATTGTAATTGAGTCACTAAAACGTATGAATTAGGGGGAATTTTGATTAATTGAACACAATTTCAACCTTACCGAGTTGGATGAACGGCCATGGAAGAGTTCGCCGACTCAATTGAACCTCCGAGAAGACCAAATCGAAGGCGAGAGGGAGGAAGAATCTCTTCACCGATGTTCTTCAGTCCCTCGGTTCTTCATCCATTCTACAGTCCCAGCGTGCGGGAGAAGACGTCCGGGCGGGAGAGGGTGGAGCCGGAGTCCAGGTCGGCGACGCGGATGAGAAGACGACAGGCAGGAGAGATCCAGCCTTGAGGTCTGAGAAGACACGTGCCAGGGGCCAGGGGAGAGGAGAAGAAGGAGGAAGGTGTTTTTTTTGGCCAGTCCAGTCCGGTTCGTTCCTATTTAAAAAAAAAACCCGCGCGTGTCCCCTTGTTTGATTAATTTTCATTTTAAGCCCTATTTTTATTTAAGCATCATTTTCATTTTAACCATACCCTATATATATATATATAGGCAAGAGATCAGGTGAGAACACCACGGTCCGGTGAACGAAAGAAACACTTCTATTGGCTGATTCCTATTAAAATAATAATATTTTCTGGGGCGGGTTTTGGCACGGGCGTGTGAGGCGCGTGTAAAATATTGAGGGTATTTTTGTCTTTTCTGTCTCTGTTGTTCTCTTTTTCTCCTCTAGGTTCCGTTTGCGAAATCAGATCTAGTCGCTCTCTTGAATCCTCCAAGTTCTCTCTCTCTCTCTCTCTCTCTCTCTCTCTCTCTCTCTCTCTCTCTCTCTCTATTTGCCTGTTCGAATATGGAAATTCTTTCATTATCTGTGATTGTAAGTTGTGTTTACGAACTTAATTTTGGTTGTTTCCTGTTATATGGAGCCGTTTTTTGCTTTAGGGATGTAATAGTTGCGGTTTTGTTCGTAATGGTGTTTCTTTTTTTTTCGTAATGGTTTTTCTTTCTAGTGTATATGGAGTGTAGTGTAGTGTATTTCAGAGATTTCAGAGATTTCAATTTGGTTCAATGGTTGTTGTTCACAGGGTTCCTATTAAGTTCATTCAAATAGTTTGGTTCACTTGCGGGGTGGGGGTGGGTTCAATGGTTCATTCAGATAGTTTGTTCACTGAGTGTGGTTCACTGAGTGTTGTCCACTAGGGGGTGGGACAATCAAAGGGTTTTGTTCACTGACTGTGGTTCACTGAGTGTGGTTCACTGGGGGGGGGGGTGGGAGGTTTGGTTCAATGGATTTGGTTCACTGGTTCATTCAGATAGGTTTGTTCACTGAGTGTTGTTCACTGGAGGGTGGGACAATCAGAGGGTTTTGTTCACTGACTGTGGTTCACTGACCGTGGTTCACTGAGTGTGGTTCACTGAGTGTGGTTCACTGCTAGTGGTTTACTAGTTTTGATTCACTTTGGAGTGGTTCACTGAGTATTTGGTTCACTTAGAAACATTTGGGTCACTTATTCAATGAATGTGGGTTGTGTTTCCATTTGGGGTGTTTGATTAGATTTTGGTGTATGTATTTTTCTAAGTTTATTTTCTCCTTTGATATGTAGATCATACAACAAAGGAAAATACTAGAGAAGTAGCAGAATCAAGTATGGCATTGAGAAGGGAAATTGTTAATCTATCTTGAGGCAAATCAGCTTCCCTTGTTAAGCTGAACAAATAAGTTGCTGATCCTTATCTTGATCAAATGTAAGTTTAAGTAAAATATTTTGTTAATTTATTAAAATAATAAGTTGTTCATGGATCTTTAATGTTATATATTATTTTTACAGGGAGGTTCTATTTAGTTTCAAAAAGTTCATAGTCCCACGTATTTTATTTCAATCATTACTCCCTAATCAATATGTGGATGTACAAGTTATTGATGCTTGGGTTAGAGTTCTTAACCATGTCGAATATCATCGCATTCCGGGGGATGTGAAGAGATATTATGGCACCATTGATATCGGTGCAAGTTATGAATGTTTTATTAGTTATTTTGTTTAATGTTTTAGATATATTTTGTTTATGATTTAATTCCTTTCCCTTCATGTGTTTTCAGTCTGGTTCTGTAGTTTCAAAGTCTGATGTAAGGTTTGAAAAGAGGTTCAATATCTTTTGTTCCAAATTTGATCAGCTGCTTAAAGCGACACGCACTTCAGATTTGGTCGTCTTTGATTTGGTGAGTTATTTAAGTAATTACAATTTTTTCCAGTGCTTGCATCAGATCATTTTCTTGGATTAGATCATTTAATTAAAGTGTTATTTTTTTTGCAGATTTTCTTGCCAGTGCTTGCACCAAAACATTTTTATGTTATATGTTTCAACTTTAAATCAGAAAAAGTTGTTATCATTGATAATATGAAGCTTCTGGTTGACTTTGAATGCAAATATTCTGATATCCCAAATGTTGCTGTAAGGTTTTTCCATATATCTTTTGTCATCATTTTGTTTTTTACCATATTCTTATAGGGGTTTTGTTGTGTGTGTTTTGTGTGTTGTGTAGGTGAAACTTATGTGCCGATACTTAGATCGAATGGGGCTCTCTAACAAAGCTAATCGTATTCGTAATTGCAACCCATTCTGTCTTCAGTTAGAGTGGGCAACACAAGGAAATGATGTTGATTCTGGTATCTACTTCATGTGGCATTTGGAGACATACATGGGGCAGAATGGACCTGAATGGCAGCCTGGATTGACTCGCTTTTGTTCCAAGAAGCTTATTGATCTTCGTGCACACTATGTTACTGCAATTATTACTTGTCTTGGCAATGAAAAGAGGGAGTCTGTTGTCTTGAAGCTGAACAATTATCATCCTTGAACAATGGTGCTTGGTGTTGAGTTTTTTTTTGTAAAACACTTTGATGGTATTATCTGTGTGTTTTTGTGGGTGTAAGTTTGATGGTATTATTTTGGTGGGTGTAAACAATATTTTATCATGATTTAATCATTATGCTGTTTGAATGTTATCTATAAAATTGGTTCAATGAATATATATATTTGGTTCACTAATGATTTTTCAGTACATTTATATATAGAGGCGGTGAATGTATCTAAAAGATTGGTTCACTAGTTTTGGTTAAATGGGGTGTGATTCACTTATGTATTGGTTCACAGGGTGTGGTTCACTGGTTGAGTAAATGTATCTAAAATATTGGTTCACTGAGGGTTGATTCACTAGTGAAAAGATTGGTTAACAGGGCGTGGTTCACTTGGGGGGGGTGATTCACTGATGTGGTTCACTAGTTGTTATTCAGTAATTAAGTTAAGGTTCACTATGTTTGGTTCACTGGTTGTGATTCGTTTATTTATAAATGTTTCACTAGTTGTGGTTCACTTTATTTGGTTCACTGGTTGTTGTGATTCAGTTACATAGGTATGGTTTACTAGTGTTGGTTCACTAGTTGTGGTTCACTTATGTATTGGGTCACAGGGGGGTGTGGTTCACTGGCTGGGTAAATGTATCTAAAAGATTGGTTCACTGGGGGTTGATTCACTAGTGAAAAGATTGGTTCACAGGGTGTGGGTCACTGGAGGGGTTATTCACTGATGGTGTTCACTGTATTTTGGTTCACTGGTTGTTATTTAGTAATTAAGGTAAGGTTCACTATGTTTGATTCACTGGTTGTGATTCATTTATTTATAAATGTTTCACTAGTTTTGGGTCACTGTATTTGGTTCACTGGTTGTTGCGATTCAGTTACATAGGTATGGTTTACTAGTGTTGGTTCACTAGTTGTGGTTCACTCATGGAGCGGGTTTGTTATTTAAATTTGCTTGCTCGAATATTAAATGAGGGAGTTATAGTAGTAATGATTGGTTATTTTAGAATAGGCGGTCATAGGGGTATTTTTGTCATTGCGTGTGCTGTATTTTTATTCATCTCCTTTTCTTCTTTCTCAAGTAAGATTATTTTCATTTTTCAAACAAATTTTTCTCCGTCTTTTCAACTAAACCCTACTTAGTTTTTGTCTTTTCGTCTCCCAAGTTCAAATCTCTCTTTGTCTATTTCAAGTAAGCATTATTCGAAGATGATTTTTGTTCTATGTTATAATTTTTAGTTGTTTGTTATCCATTTATTAACATTTTTGTTTGTTTTACAGTTATTCGTAGTTGGAGTTGGAAAAAATGGATGAGCACAACATTGACGATAATGAATTTATTTTTTATATCTCATTTTATCCGGTTGAATCTTTTGTGTTTTAGTTGCTATCATTATTGTAAACAAAATTTGGTTCAATAGGGGGGGGGGGGGGGGGAGTGTGGTTCAGTGATTTTGGTTCACTGAATTTATTTTGGGGTAATTGTTATTCAGTGTTATCGATTCAGTCGTTTATGTAATTTTTTTAGTTTGGTTTAGTGATTTTGGTTCAGTGATTTTTAGTTTGGGACAGTGATTTTAGTTTGGTTCAGTGATTTTATGATTTTTTTTTCAGATGAAACACCATTGTCAGTTGTTATGAAAAAATTCAAAAGAAAACCACAGTCGCCGGAGGAAAAGCCTGGAGTTAAGAAGAAGAAGAAGAAGAATCCTAAAAATTCAGAGGATGACAGCAGCAATGATTTAGCTCTTAGGAAAGAAGAGGACTCAAAGATTTTATGCAAAAATATCATGACATTAAATGGAAATGTTACATACTTTCGTATTAATTCCCGCACTCATTGCTACAGCCTCGTAGAATCATTTCAAAATCTGAATGAGGTTCAGAAGAAAGCTATACAACAGATGGGATTTGGTGGTCTCCTTCATCTTGAATTGACCCACATGCCACTCTATTTGTGTTATTGGCTTGTGGAGAACTTTGATCCTGATCGTGTTGCTCTGACAATATCCAAAAGTGATTCAATTTTCACTGAAGATATTGATGTGGCTATTACACTGGGGTTGCCACGTGGGAATATTCCAATGCCTGTTAACCGCTCATTAAATAGTTGGAATTGTAGACCTTTAGCTGTGTGGAAGAAAACAATAATTCCTAGTGGTAAGAGGATTTTTGCATCTAATGTTGTGAAGAAGATGGTAGCTGCTAAAGATGGAGGCAAATTTTTCAAGACATGTTTCCTAATTCTTGTTTTTTCATCTTTGATTGAAAGCAACACCAATGGCACTGTAAATTTTAGTTACTTTAACATAGCTGATGATGTTGAAATCGTTAAAAACATTAATTGGTGTGGGTTTTTATTAGATTGTCTGGTTGAAGCAAAAAAAACATGGGCACGCAACAAATGTTCCATGTTCACGGGTTCTCTCCCTTTCCTTGTCGTAAGTGATTTTAAATAGTGGAATTTTTTGTTCTCAATGTAAATATTGTTCAAATAGGATACTTTAGTCTTATATTTGTTTTCTTTTCAGCTCCTTTATCTTGATCGTGTACGACTACAGAGAAAAGATCATCAAAGGTCTGTGCCAACCCTTGGTAATTGGTCAGCTACATCAATTAAGGCAATGGAAACAGAAGAGATGAATGGTAGTGATTTCAGGTGTGGTCGTGTATTGCCTAGGGTAGACTTACAGTCGGTTGGTTTACTAGCAGCCCCATCGGATCAAGATATTTTGGGTGGGCCAGACATAGTTGGACTTATTGAAGGTCCTTATGAAAATGTAAGTATAATTTTTATGATTTAGTATTTTTATTACATTGTGATTCAATAGTTATTTATTAAATGGTTCATCGATTGACTCATAAGTTTTATATATATAGGTTATTGAAGATCATTAAACCATTGGCAAGGAGCCAACAGGTGGACTTGATAAGTCTACTGAATGTCATATAGAAAATGTAAGTATATATTATAGATTTGTTTATAATTTTTAGATTTTTTATGTTAAGTTTATAGTTAGAGAATAGGCCTTCTTGTTGTGTTTCAGTTGTTGTAGCCCCCAGGTTATGGTTCACATGGGCGGGTTTCACTGAACCAATATATATGTAGGTTCATTTGGGGAGGGGGGGGGGGGGTTCACTGGGGTTTAGTTCACTGAGGTACAACCTTTGGGTGCAGTGGTTCACTGAACAAATATATATATATGTTCATTGGGGTGTGGTTCACTGAGGGGTGCTCACATGTTGTGGTTCACTGAGTTTGGTTCACTGATATGTTTTGTATATATAGGTTTATGAGGAGGATCAACCTAAAATCAAGGCAGCCACAGCTCAACTTGATAAGTTGTTCGAAAGTCCTACTAAAAAAGTATGTTTTTTTGAAGTACAAATTGAATTTGTATAGTTTACTTTATTATTGTAGTGGTTAACCTCATATTTCCTTGTATTGCAGCCTCTGAAAGAGAGATACAAAGCTGCAATGTGTTTATTAGTCAAAACTATGGAGGATGTTGTGGCATTGACTGTAGAATCATTGGGTGAGAAGGAGGTTGATCTAGAGTTGAATTACATGAATCATGCTTGCAAGCACATTGTTGGTAAGCCTTCAAGCACTCTTGAGATTATTTCAACACCACTGGATGATTGGGCAAACAACCCTGAATTAAATAGGCTAATGCGTATTGTTGATGGTGCAATTGAAAAGAAACATGAGATGGACAAGTTACGCCTAGCTGATCTTTGTTGGAATTTCAGGGGTACTCCACCTGAGAAAGAAGTCACATTTACCGAAGTATTTAACACAATTGAAAAGTCTTTTGCTTCTGTCCTTTCGGAAGATATACCTCCTATTTTTCAGGATCTCTCTGAGGTATAACCTTTGGATGTAGTGGACTCTGTGGGTGCAGTGACTCCTATTCTTAACAATCCTCTTCAAAATTGAGCTGCTGCTACTACATGTCAAACTCCAATTAATACTGTAAGTATTAACATTAAACATTCAATCAGGAAAAAAATAAATAATCTTCTAACATAATAGTTTGGTTCACTGAGGGTGGTTCACTGGTTCACTGAGGGTGGTTCACTGGTAGGGGGTTACTGCTTTTGATTCACTTTTGGAGTGGGTCACTGATTGTGGTTCAATTAGAGAGTATTGGTTCACTGGTAGGGGGGTTATTGACTGTGTGTGGTTCACTGGGGGGTGGGTCACTGGGGGTTTGGAGTAATGTACATTTTGATGTGTTTGAAGTAATGTTGATGTGTTTTAAATTCATGTTTATTTATGCTTAAATGTTTGATTAATTTTGTTAAAGGTGGAAAAAAATATAAAGGCTGATGTTGAAAGGAGGGAGCAACCATCAAGAGTTGTTATTCCTTCAAAAGAAATGAGAAGCCCATATTATGATAGGTTTGTAAACCCTAATGCCAAGAAGCCTGTTGCTGCTCTCAAGCTCTACCATTATGTTTTAAATGAGGAAAATGACCTACTGTAAGTTTATCATTCATTATCAACTTATGATTGGTTGTTATTCATTTACATAAGTATGATTCACTGGTAGGGGGTGGTTCACTTTGATATGATTAACTGGGTGTGGTTCACTCAAAGAGTTTTAGTTCACTGATATTGGTTTACTGCCTTTGATTCACTGGGGGTTGTTCAGTGAGTGTGGTTCACTCGGATAGTTTGGTTCACTTGTAGTTGGTTACTGACAGTGTGTGGTTCACTTAGAGAGTTTGGGTCACTGAGTGTGGTTTACTCAGAGAGTTTGGTTCAGTTGGGGGTGTGGTTCACTGGTAGTGGTTTAATGACTGGGTCACTGGTAGTGGTTTACTTGTTTTGATTCACTTGGAGTGGTTCACTGAGTGTGGTTCACTTAGTGAATATTGGTTCACTTGGGGGGTTCACTGGTAGTGGGTTATTGACTGTGTGGGAGGTTCACATAGAGACATTTGGTTCACATAGAGATATTTGTGTTTGATTTAATTACGTAATTTTGGTTTGATTTAGTGTTTGTTCTGATTTGTTTTTTATTTTTTATAACAGGGAAGAGATGTTTAGATACAAAGGTGTCCCTGTACCTCTAATTACATTTCAGTCACTTCTATACGATGTGTATGTGGGCACAGTAATTTTATATGCTTGGGAAATAGTGTTGAATTTTGAAGAACAACATTCTGGATATAGTTCGATCAGGAGATATTTTCTTCCTTGTACTCTATGTGGAAGTTTTATGTATAAGTATTTTTTTAACTTTAAAATCTTCTAATATTGTTTTATTTTTAAATATATTGTATCTTAAAATTAGTAGATGTGTTATAATATATTTGCAGTTGGGCACAATTGTTCATACAGTTAAGAGAAACATTGAACAGAGATATGCTGGATTTTGGGAGAAATTTGAACAATATGTTAAATTGACATGCCCTAAAAATCTTGCTGAAGTTTATTTGGTTTATTTATTTATTTATATAATCAATTTTAATTTTTCTCATTTTATTTATATGTTAATTATATTTAAAATAATTTCCATTTAATTGTGCAGATTTTGTTCCCAATTCTTGCGTCTGAACATTTCTATCTTATTTCTTTCAATTTCAAGACATCGGAAGTCTTTGTAATTAACAACATGGTCCTCACAGTTAGTTTTGCAAACAAATATCATAACATTCCAAGAGTTGATGTAAGTTTTTATTGTTATGTTTTTTCATTTACTTTTATTTAATATTTAACATTTGTTTGGACCTAAATTTTTTTTTTCAACAAGGTTAATTTTCTAAGCCGGGCAATGGATCGAATGAAGCTTCACAAGAAAGCTGTTTTTATCAGAAAATCAAAACCATCCAGTATGAAGTTATCATGGGCGACCACTGAAAATGTTGTTGATTGTGGTATCTTTTGTATGCGGCACATGGAGACGTTTATGGGCACTAACGAATCTGATTGGCAGCCGTTTACAAAGGATATATCAAAAGCTATCGTCACTCTTCGGGAACTTTATATGCTTGCTCTTGTCAATTCCCCAGTAAATGAAGTGAAGGAAACTGTTTTAGGAAATCTGAAGAAATGTAAATCTAGAATATTGAAAGTGTAATTTGAGTGAAGGGAACTTTATTAGGGGAGATTGATTCATTAAACATTAGAGTTTTAGAGATTGTTTTGTAATATCTGTGTGCTGTATTGTTTGTAATATCTGTGGGCTAAGTCCTCACTGAACCAAAACATGCGGGCTAAGTCCTCAGTGAACCAATATCAATGGACAGTCTCAGTGAAACAATTCTCAGTGAACCAATTTCAACAAACAATTCTCAATGAACCAATTTAAGTGAACAAATGGATCCAAACTCATTAAACCAAAACAAATGGACCCAATCTCAGTGAACCACACCCTGAAATATATTATACTTGATGAATGCAAATATAAATGAATCAATTTAACTAAATAAATAGTTTGGTTTATCAACATTACGAGAGATTGGTTCATCAACATGTGGTTCATCAACATTGAGTTTGGTTCATCAACATTATGAGAGATTGGTTCATCAACATTGAGTTTGGTTCATCAACATTGAGTTTAAGTTCATTAAACTATATCATAGTTTGAGATTGGTTCAGTAAAAAATAGAGGTTCATCAACATTGAGTTTCAGTTCATCAACATTGAGTTTGGTTCATCAACATTGAGTTTGGTTCATCAACATTGAGATTGGTTCAGTAAAAAATAGAGGTTCTTTCATCAACATTTAGGAAAGACATAATTTGTTAAGTATACTAGATATTTTTTTTAAATGGTCAATGTTTTTGACATTTTTTTTATAGGGAATAGTGTGGAAATGAAATCATATCTGTACACATCTCTTCGTGCATGTACTTCCTGGGGGTAACTGAATCGTCATCACCTCTTTTTTATCTTAAATTTCAAATTCATAGTAACTGAACCGTCATGTTTTCCTCTATATAAGTAACCACAGAAACACTTTGGCCATTTATACAAACGATTCAAGGTGTACTTTTCTTCTTTACCATATAATTTCATCTTCTTTCTGTTTTTATAAAACACATTTTGTGCAATGGAGAGCAGCGATTCTAGTTGTACTTCTTCGCTCAAACCTTATTCCCGAATACAAGTGTGAGTTAGTTAGGTGGCTTGAAGTTATCCATGAACACATGGATCTGCTTGACGATTTGCTTTATCCTGGGTATCATATGTCCTTTATAGACGATGATGCTGCAACAAACATTACTTCTGAGAGAGAGAGGCTTGCTGCTGCTGCATCAGTTCATGAAATGCATTTCAAAATGGCATTAAGGGAGAAGGCTGAGATTGAAAGGAGGAGGGGAGTTTCTCTTGTAAATGGCAACACAAACGAAGTGATTCTGGTAAATTTAAAAATTATTTTCGTGTTTCTCTTGTATTTAAAATTATATTTTTTATTTACATATGTTTATTTTTGCAGATAACTGGCGATAGGGGGAGGATTGAAGTGCCTATTGAAGAACTTAAAAGAATTCACAAGGACTTCAAGAAGGAAGTTGTCTATATAGAGCAAACCCGTCGTGCCAAAATCAATGAATATTTAAATTTATAAATTTCAAGTATTCTGTATTTATTTTATTTTAATGTTTCTTTATTATAAAATCAGTATTTGTGTTTTATTTAATTTTTATATATTCAAGTGTTGTTCACTGGTGGCGTTTTATTTGGGGGTGTTTCTCATTGAACCAATCTAAGTTAATGACAACATCCATGACAGAGAAATGGTGCAGGAAACTAGAATATAAAGATATCTTAGTGAACCAATCTAAGTTAATCTCAACTTGCGATCGTCAATCTAAGTTAATTAGATAAATGGTGCAGCAACCGCAGTGCACCAAAACATGTCAAACAATCTCAGTGAACAAATTTTAATGAACCAATCTAAGGTAATTAGAACATGTGATAAAATCTCAGTCAAAAATTGATCCAATCAGATAAATGGCGTAGGAACCTCAATGCCCTAAATCATGTAAAACATCTTAGTGAATCAATGCAAATATCATTGAACCAATCTCAGTGAACCAAAACATCTAAAACAATCTCAGTGAATCATTGAACCGATCTTAATGAATTAAAACATGTGATCCAATTTTAGTGGATCCATTGTTCACCATGACAGAGACATGGTTCAGTACCTTGACATAAGTTAACCAAAACATGTTATCCAATATAAAACAATATATGATTCATTGGTTGTGGTCAAATTGGTTCAATGTTTGCGATTAACTGGGTGGGATTCAGTTATCCAAGTTTTGGTTCACTGGTTTACTAGTTCACTGGTTATTAGTCACTTGAAGTTTTCGTTCAGTTGTCCAAGTTTGGTTCACTAGTGCACTCGTTCACTGGTTCAGTTATCCAAGTTTGGTTTATTGGTTAACTGGGTCACTAGTTCACTGGGTATGAGTCACTTGAAGTTTTGGTTTTACTAGGTCAGATTCAGTTATCCAAGTTTGGTTCACTGGTTTAGTGGTTCACTGGTTATGATTCACTTGAAGTTGGTCACTGGTTCACTGGTTTACTAGTTCACTGGTTCACTAGTTATGAGTCACTTGAAGTTTTGGTTTTACTAGGTCGGATTCAGTTATCCTAGTTTGGTTCACTGGTTCAGTGGTTCACTGGTTATGATTCAGTTGAAGTTGTTCATTACGAATTTAATAGTGTGATTAATAAAAGTAACTAAAGATTTGTTCAAGAATATAATAGAATAAAATGTAATCGTAACTTTAAGTATAAAATTCTGGCAATTACAATTTCTTTTATAAAATGTAACTTGAAGTACAAAATGAAATCATAGAGCACCCTAGCTTGTTCAGTTCTTCCAGCTTTTTCTTCTCTGCCTGAATTTTTTTGCAATTCCTACTGTCATGGAAGGCTAACTTATTGCATTCTTTGCATAATCTTTTTACCTTGTTCTTCTTCTTCTTCTCTATTGCCTTTTCTTTTCCACCTTTTAGTCTATTTCCACTCCCTTCGTTGCTTGCCTTTACTGGTTTGCGGATGATAATCTGTTTTGGTACCTTCACTCCTACAAAGTCTTCCATTAGTTTCTGTTTATCAACATCCTTGTCTTCTTTAGCAATAACCTCTTTAAGTGAGTCTATATACACATCAAGCCAATCCTGTAAATCCTTCAGTTTATTTTCATCCTGGTCAATCAATGCCAAACAATTATGCACTTTTGTAAGTATATCACTTTTCAATTATTTGCGTACATCTATCTGCTCACATTTCTGAACAACTGTATCATCAATATTGAAAATGAGAGATAGTGCTGCTTCTTTTGTCCATCGCATTAAAACCAAATTCTGAGGTAACTCCTTTACTCCCAGATCTTTCAATACTTGGAAAACATGGCGGCAAGGTAAACCTTCCCTCATAAACATAACACAAATGCACTCTGTGTTATGATTATTGGGGTGATATTGCACTTCGAATGATGTTGTCCCCTGGCTTCCAACATCTCTCAATATAATAACATGCTTCTCCTCTGTTTCTGTAACATTAGTGACACGACACTTTGCTCGGAGCTGCTGTTGTATTTTACGAAAAGCATACAGAGTAAATATTGATGCACAATATTTTTCAATCTCCAAATCAGTCAAAAAATCAATGGATTTTGTTTGATCAGCAACATTGAGCAGAGTTTGTTTATATCGTTGTGTATCAATAGCAGTATCATAGTGCATCAATAGCTCCACCAAGCTGAAGAATGTATCTGTATATGTCTTGAAGAACTTGTTCTGGGACTCTGCAACGGATGTTATTCTTCCAACATGGCTTAGTAGTATATGCTTACTGTAAGCTGGAATCCATGACTGTCTGATTTTGTAGATTTTCTTAAAAAATCATTATCTTTTAACTAATATTCTTCAATAACCGAGTTCCACATTGCCTCGAACACAGATGGTTCGATTTCATCATTCTAGACCGCTGCATCTAATTTATTTTGGAAGTTTGAACACTTACACAATATGGCACCAACTCTTTCTGGAATTTTAGACATTATGTGCCACATGCAATACCTATGCTTTGTTGATGGGAAAACGGATTTAGAAGCACTTTTCATAACTGGATCCTGATCAGTCACGAGAAGTTTTGGTTCAGCAGCCATTGCTTCTTTGGAATTCTCAAACATCCATTCGTAAGACGCTATATCTTCGTTCAGAATCAAACCAGCAGCAAATGTCACACATTTATTGTGGTTGTCTACACCACTGAAAGGAGCAAAAACCATATTGTACCTAAAAAATTGGTTCAATGATAATGCAAAAATTGGTTCATTAATAAAAGTGTAATTTCTAAGTTCAAAACATAAGTAATAGTTTGGTTCATCATAATCTAAACAAAAATTGGTTCACCAGGTGATAGATTGGTTCACTAGTTATTGCATAAAGTAAACAAGAATTGGTTCACTAATTGATAGATTGGTTCAACAGTTATTACATAAACTAAAATAACAGATAGTGTTCAGTATTCTTACATAAACTAAACAAGAATTGGGTCATTAGTTGCTTTATGTAACATATGATAAATTGGTTCACCAGTTATTTAATTATTTATGTTTGGTTCACTGGGTTGTGTCACTTGGTGTTGTGATCATGTATATAAGTATGGTTCAATGGGTGTGGTTCATCATAAATAATAGATAGTGTTCAGTATTCTTACATAAACTAAACAAGATTTGGTTCATTAGGTGATTTAGGTAATAGATGATAGGTTTGGTTCACTTAGTGATTTTTTTTGATCATGTATATAAGTATGGTTCAATGGGGTATATAAATTTCAAAATAAAATAATTTATATATTAAATAGAATTTAGTCATGAATATTTACCTGTTTGTTCTGTACGTAGAATCAAATATCACAACATCTCCAAAAATTGAATACTTTTTCCTTGATACTGGATCCGCCCAAAATACCATGGTCAATCTGTCTTCTTTGTCCACAACAAAGTTGTAATAAAAAAGCACTGCAAACCTCTTTCTTTGTTGCCAATCTATTTATTAACATTTGTGCATTAGAATCCTTCATAAAAGCCATCAAATCTCGCTTGAAGTTCTTGAATTGAATAACAGCTGGCCCACCCTCTGACTGTTTCCCTATCATTGTTTCATAAAGGTTGAATGCTCTAACTGTACCGATTTTTGTTTGTGTACAGTCCATCACAAACTTTCGGTGGATCATTTCCAGTTTGAAATTTGTCTGTGCAAACTTTCTTGTGATCTTATTCATCAGCTCGTGTGTATGGCGGTCCTCAAATGCAATCACCTTATACTTGCTATCTTTAGTTCTTCCAAAGATAACTCTAGCTTTATAGCCACATCTATTAGAGACTATATTCTTTTTCCCTGTTGAATTTGCACCATTTTTCATACCTTCTCTATTGCAAACAATATATTTAACCCTGATAGCAACTCCCCTTCTCATACACGTGCTGTTGCGTATTTTAAAGCCACACTCTAGAGAATATTTCTCATACTTTTCCACCCCTTCATCAAGTGTATCAAAAATCATCCCAACAGGAAGTTTCAATTCTTCATTACACAGTGGCAGCCAATACTTTGTACTCCTTGGTGAAATTTCCAATACATAGTTCTTGTCTGTTTGTGGAGCACTCTCTGATGCTTGTATGACTTGGGTAGTAACAGTGGGTGTTATTTCTGAATCTGCATATACATTAGATAGTATTTAATTGGATCAGCTTTATTGGAAAAAAAATGGTTAAAAATTAAATATAACAGGATTTAAATCAAACTGGGCATATCATAATCTGATTTATTAAATTTGATTCAGTATAAATAATAGGGTTCACTCGGTTATGGTTTACTGACTATGTGTTGTTCACTGGGGGGTGGTTCAATCAGAGGGTTGTGTTCACTGAGTGTGGTTCACTGAGAGTGGTTCACTGGTAGGGAGGTACTGCTTTTGATTCATTTTGGAGTGATTCATTGATTGTGGTTCAGTTAGAGAGTATTGGTTCACTGGAAAGGGGTGGTTCACTAGGGGTTTGGTTCATTGCACATATTAGAAGTAGGTATATATATACATAGACATATATATACATATACATATACATATATATATATATACATACATATATATAGATATATATATACATAGACATATATATATATATACATATACATATACATATATATATATACACATATATATATTGTTACGGGGTTTAATTTATATAGCGGGAAACCTTTTGATTTGTCCTATTTAAGATCGTATAATCTCCTTTTGGTCGAATCACCGTGTTAAATAGTTAGCCCTAATTTCAGGGCATCGTCAACGTCGATAGGGGCTGTCGATTTCTACTGCAACAGAAAATCTGCAGAGATAAAAACAAGCAGTCGATATCGACTAGGGGTGTCGATATCGATGTTAGTTGCAAACGTCTACTTGGTTCAGAAAACTGCCAGTCGACACAGGACTCGATCTCGAGGTATTCACTCGATATCGAGCTCAGCAGAAGGAAGAATGGACGTTGACACATAAGACCGTCGCGTAGACTTGATGGGCCTATATCGACCTGGTTGGTCGATCTCGAGTAGTTCTTGCAGTGACGTAAGTTGTCGGCAAAGAAGGCCGAAGACAAATAGGATGGTAGAAGGAGTATGGATTGAAGCGGTTCTAGAATTTCACCTATATTTATTAGCTCAAGGTGACGACAAAAGTTCTCTAATACCAGCGATGCTAAAAGCAAGACAATGTTTGACCTCGCGATCTAGTAATTCTTTTTTACTTAGTGCGGCCTTGCAAACGTCTGAGTTTCGCGATCAAGTTCTTCTACTGTTCAATTGTCGTCTTTAGAGGAAGTTTGATTTGATGATGTATTTGATGAAACCGGACGAAAATGCCCAATGAACGTAAAGAAACGGAAAAACAAAATAAGAAAATGATCCGCGGGCAAGAATGCCTCGTACGATGCCGCGTCGAAGCCCGATCTAGTTGTCACCCGCGGTCAGGTAAACTCTCTCGACCCCCATAAAATTTGAATGTACTCCCAAACATGAAGGGGGATAGTAGGTGCAATCTATGATTCGACGACAACACGGCCCAAGTAGAGCCATGGTGCGTTAGCTCCACGGGTCAGGTAACACCGTGTTCGAAGACTGCATCATTCGAGTCTATCCCACGGGGTCCCACCGTAAGTGGGCCTTTTATTCTTTTTTGGAGGGATTCATCACTAGCGTCGTCTGTGGGAACCTCTCACACTATCAATACTAGTCATTGCCCACAAAGAGGCCCATAGAACTCAAATATGCATTTAATTACTAACAATACTAGTCATTGCCCGTGGTCAGGAACAATGTATCACGGTCAAAGTGAAGATTCAGACGAGATGAGCCAAAGCGTTGCCCCAGAACAAGAAGTCACAAGCATGTACAACCCGTCCTCCCTTCAGCCAGAAACTCAGGGAGACATGTGGACTTCGCCCTACATACCACCTTTTCATCAAGGCTTTGCACCATCGTACGAGGAGTTTGTCCCACCGGCATACGCCCCTTTGGGATCCCACATGACCCACTTCACTATTACCAGCCAGGACCGGAGTATCAGCGGTACTATGAGTATGGGGGCCCATATCAAAATCAGCAAGGAGCCTTCTTCCAAGGTCTCCAATATGACGCGTATGGATAACCATACGAAACATGCAACTTCAACAACAATCATTATGGGAATCCCATATACGGCGTCCATGATCAAGGATTTGATCCCCTGCACCAGGAGCCACCAGGGAACATCTTGCCACCTAGCAAACATCATCGGGGGGAGCGCTCGACCGATGTCTCCACCTTCACCGGGTCTGGCTCGACATAAATGAAGATTGACCCTCCGGAGATCCTGCCATCAGTATTCACCCAGGTTGTTTGTAGAGCCCCCGTACCAAAATGATGGAGGGACGTGAACTTAATGAAGTATGATGGGACAACGGATCCCGAAGATCACCTATGTCATTTTGTGACCGCGATGGGCATCAACGAGTATAATGACACAATGATGTGTCGGACCTTACCGTCTACACTAACGAAAATAGCGTTGACATTGTTCACCAACCTGCCAAAAAACTCGGTCGCCAGCTTCTTCGAGTTAACTCGGATATTCCAGTCTCATTTTGGGAGCGCACGCTCTCGAAAAAAGACCATGTTGGACTTAAACTCAATTAGAGAAGGAGGGGACAAAACCTTGGGACATTTCTTTGCCTGCTTCACCAATGTAGTGGTACAGATCCCCAACTTCAACCACGAATCTGCGACTATCATTATCATAGGGAATTTGGAGGACGGGGACTTCAAGACCTACCTCTTCAGGAAGAAGCCCAGAGACTATGATCAGCTGAGAGACTTGGTGTCGCGGCAGATTGATGCAGAAGAAGCAGCCGCGTCAAGTTCACGAGCCAATGGTGGACATCAAGGCTTCTTTGGAAAGATTGCGGGAAGGTTTAGAAAAGATAAAGGAGCAGCGAAGCCACCAAAACTGTGATTGTGACCGGCTTTATCATTCCCGAGGGAATGACTACCACGGTTGGGATCGCCATCACTGTGATTATCAACCGCCATGGGACGACCACCGAAGAGGGGAAAGGCACCAGGCTGAATACCGGCCGCTAGAAGAGGGTCCTCCGTGGCAACAGAGCAGGGACCAAGACCGGCTGAGAGATCGGGAAGAAATCCCCCAACCAAATCGTGGAAGAGGCCAAGGCCGAAGATGGCGCTGTGGACGCCAAAATAGACCGCCTCCACCATAGGGGTCAGTAAACCAGGCCGTGGGAGGCCGCGACGGATGAGGGAGATCCGAACCTGAAAGCATCCTAGAGCCATAAGGGTACATAAACACTTTGGAAGGGGGCCTGTCTCTTTCCGGCACCAACAACCAGGAAAGTGATGTGCATGTTTTTATTCATATTTTTCCATATACTTTAGTGTTAATATAAGTCTTTTTCATTAGTTATGCATTGGGTTTAGTGTCTTTTGCATAGATTTTCATGTTTCATAAGAAATAGATGTCTTCACTAGCTTTTGTGTGATTTACAGGATTTTTGAAGCTGTTTTAGAAGAAACTTTCAGAAAGAAAAGATGCGGAAAAGAATAAGGAGCGCATAGGAAAAATAACGGAAGCAATCGGAGTTCAAACAAAGGAGATATGGGCATTTTATTCAGCTGTACCGACCCTGTACCGACACTCCTGTGTCGGTACCGAGGCATAATCTGACAGACCAAGCTAATCTGAGTAACAGTAGTCATACCGACCTTAAGGGGGCTCGGTACCGAGGTGGCCCGGGTCGGTACGGGCTCGCAGGCGGCTGTTTTTATCTAAATTTAAGTATTTTTTTACCTCTTTCCTTAGATAGACTTTAAATAAAAGTGTTATATTTCCTATTTCCTTATTTAGTTTATGGGCTATTAAGTATAAATAGGATTTTTAGGGTTTGGGGGAGTCTCTCTCTTTCTTCTACCAATTTTCAGCCCACATTTAGAATTCTCAGCACACTTTTGAGAGCGTTTGTGAGCGGATTTGAGAGCTTTTTGAAGCGATTTATTCGGCGAAAGTTGAGGAACGTGTTGTAAGGCTTTTGGGATGCATTGTTGACATTATTCTCAGGTTTTTTATTCAATTTGAATTTCTGATTTTTAGTTATTTCATGAATTTTGAGTTATTAACCATGAATATGCGTGAGTAGTCGCCTTTTCTAGGGTTGGGGTGATCCCAACGATAGTTATGCTTGCAATTTTGCTATGAATTGATGAATTGATTGGTTCTTATCTATTTTATATGCTTAAGTACTCAAAGAAAATTGGAGAAATTTTTTTTTTTTTGCAATTGAATTGAAAGATTGAATTGTGAATTGGATAGTGATTAGGGTTTGAACGCAAGTTTGATAACCTAATTAAGATTGTTAGTAAAGTTTATTAATTTGTGAAAATAAATTGATTACTTTGCTAGGGTTGATGCAAGTTGACCTATTTAATAGATAAAAACATGATTTTTATATGATTCATTGCAATGCTTGCATGATTATCGTTGTGGGGATCCTTATGCCCTAGACTTTTATTATTATTGATTTTTCCATAAAAATTCCAGCATCCCACAACCCCCAAAAAATCTCTATATTTGTCATCTCTTCTCGCTATTCTTGCTCTTTGGTTACTAAAATTGAGTCACTGACTTTCTCCCTGCGGACGAACTTGACCCTACTATACTATAGCGGGGTTTCGATCTTATAAATTTATTTGATTGAAAATAAACCCTTCAACACATTGGCGCCGTTGCCGGGGAGATTTCAATTGTGTCAAAGTTTTAGTTACTATTAGGGTTTGGGAAAAGCCCATCGCCCTTTGCTTTTAATTGTGGTGTCTGTTTTTGTTTTTGGTTTCAGTTTATGCCATCGGGGCGATGTCGGCTTGATTTCGATTTTGCTATCGATCCCGAACCGGAACGCTCTTTCTATCGCAGACTACGAGAAGCCAGGACAATGGGAGACAACACAAGTAACAATGGAAACAATGTTAATGTTGCTACGGAGATGGCTGAACTCCGTCGACAGATGGAGCAGTTTCGGCTCGCTACAGAAAGAGAAAGGGAAGCGACTGCTCGTCTGCAATAACAGTTAGATGCTATCCCAAGGAATGCAAAACAATATATGCACCCAGAACCGAGGGTGCCTGAGTATGCAATTGTCCTCCCTGATATTGAGCGCATCAATGAGATCAAATCTCACTTCATCTCTTTAATTAAAAGATCTCAATTTGAGGGCAAAGCTAATGAATGCCCTATGCTTCATATCAAGAATTTCATTGATTTATGCGATACTATTGCTGATGATAATATATCGTTAGAGTATGTTCAATTAAAGGCTTTTAAATGGTCTCTTGCAGGAAAGGCCCTGAATTGGTTGGAGAGTCTACCGCCTAGGTCTATCACTACATGGAAGGCTTTGTATGACTTGTTCATGACAAAATTCTTTCCACCGGCAAAGACAACGGAGCTTAGGAAGAAGATCACCTCTTTTCACCAATTGCCAGGAGAGACATTTCCAGAGACCTGGGAAAGTTTCAAGGAGTTGCAGAGACAATGCCCTACCAATGGGCAACCCGAGTATGTACTCCTAGAAATCTTCTTCCAGGGCATCAATACAGAGACCAAGACTCGATTGAACCTACACACCGATTGTGGGTTCCTTGAGATGACTCCGACTGATGCATGGGCTCTTTTGGTCAAGCTAACGGAGTATGATGCTATGTATGGCACCCAAGAGGCTAGACCCTCAGGTAAGAAACTTTATGAGCCTCCTAATGAAATTGACCTTGATGTGCGTAGGCAATTCCATGATGATGAGACCCGACGCCTCAAGAAACAAGTAAGTTTTCTTTCTAGAAACCAACCTTGTTTAGAATGTGGTTCTCAATCTCAATATACTATAGATTGTGATAATATTAGCCAGGTACAAAGGGCGGAGCATTACGAAGAGGTAAGTTACATGAGGGGCCCTTATAGGCCTCCCAATTACAATAATAACTATGAAGGGAACCAAAATAACAATTATGCAGGGAGGAACAACCATTACCCTAATTGAGGTAACTATGGACAAGGCCAAGGGAGCCAACCTCCCCAAGATCAAAGGATTCCCCCATATAGGCCCCCTGGATATCAAGAACCACCATCATGGGTACAAGAGCTTAAGGAAGGATTCAATGGGCTTCGTTCCGATGTGAATTCTCAAATTAAAGGTGTTCAAGCACAACTAGGAGACTTGGAAACATGGAAGAAGGGAGTGGAGTCTCAACTAGGTCACCTAGCGGCTCAAATCCCTCGACCTCAAGGGAAATTCCCGGGCCGTCCCGATGAGAACCCTAAAGGGCAAATAGCTGCAATTCACCTAAGAAGTGGGAAGAAAGTGCCTGGATGCAAAAGCACGTCAAACGAGGAGGAAAACGGCGAAAATAGTGTCCGTACCGAGGCTGTACCGACCACCCCAGGGTCGGTACCGACCCCACCTGCAGGTACAACGCCCTTTTCTTCTTTTTTCTCCTGATTCCAGTAGCTGTACCGAGGTCGTACCGACCCCCCCAGCAGCAGGTGACCCTCCTCTCTCCCACACAACCTGTACCGAGGCCGTACCGACCCCCAGCAGTGATGGATTCTTCTTTTGGGCCTATTTTAGCTCCGAATCCGACGAAAGTGCTTCCATATCCTCCGAAAAAGGTGAAGGTAAGTTTCAAAGGTTTGTACAGATGCTTCAAAGTTTAAATATAACTATTCCTTTCACTGAAGCTTTGAGTGAGATGCCTGCTTACACTAAGTTTTTGAAAGACATCTTAGCTAAGAAGAGATCCATGTCTGAGCTTTCTGACGAGGTCCGTTCAGTGAAGTTCCCTGAGAAACTCGGAGATCCAGGTAAGTTTGCTATTGCTGTTGGTTTAGGATCTTACCGTTTCAAGGCTTTGTGTGATTTAGGTGCAAGTGTAAGCCTCCTTCCCCTTTCTATATGGTCAAAGACGAGTTTAGGAGCCTTAGATCCCGTCAACATGAGAATGTCCATGGCCAATGGCGCGGTAGTATCACCAACTGGGGTGATTGATGATGTTCCCGTCCGTGTAGGTAAGTTTTTCGTCCCTACCGATTTTATTGTTATGGATATGCCAGAGGATCCAGTGGTGCCCATCATTCTTGGACGACCCTTCTTAGCAACAGCTGGAACAATAATTGATGTTAGGAATGGACTCCTAACATATGAGATTGGGGATGACATCGTTGAGTTTCGCTTCAATCCAACGATGAAGGAAACCACGAACATGGTAGAGGTAAGCTATTTTGATTGTCTTGAGTCTGCAGGCCCAGTCTCAGGTCTTCTGGCGGATCAAGAGGAAATTTATTCTTTAGAGGTCCTGGAAGCAATATTGAGGACGGATGAGGAAGATCCCACACTTGTTCCAATCGAGCCTTCCCCAGAGCTTAAGCCACTTCCAGAAGGTTTGAGGTATGCTTTCTTGGGTCCCAATTCTACTTTTTCTGTGATCATTAATGCGAAATTGAATGAGGAAGAAGTAGAGAAGTTACTTGATGTGCTTAGAACCTATATGAAGGCTATTGGTTATTCTTTGGATGATATCATTGGAATTTCACCTTCTTTGTGCATGCATAGAATATTCATGGAGGATGATCATAAGCCAACCATAGAACGTCAGTGTAGGCTTAACCCAAATATGCAAGAAGTAGTCAAATCTGAAATTTTGAAAATGTTAGATGCTGGAATTATTTATGCTATTTCTGATAGTAAATGGGTGAGCCCGGTTCATGTTGTCCCTAAGAAAGGGGGAATGACTGTGATTAAGAATGAGAAAGGTGAGTTAGTACCTACTAGGACCACTACTAAATGGCGCATGTGCATTGATTATAGGAAGTTGAATAGTGCTACTAGGAAAGATCATTTTCCTCTTCCTTTTATTGATCAAGTTCTTGAGCGTCTAGCACAACACGATTATTTTTGCTATTTGGATGGCTATAGTGGTTTTTGGCAGATTCCCATTCATCCGGATGATCAGGAGAAGACAACGTTTACTTGTCCTTATGGAACTTTTGCTTATAGGAGGATGCCATTTGGGCTCTGTAATGCCCCTGCAACTTTTCAAAGGTGTATGATGGCTATTTTTTCTGAGATGATTGAGGATATAGTAGAAGTGTTTATGGATGATTTTTCTGTTTATGGTTCTTCTTTTGATTCATGTCTTGCCAACTTGAGTAGGGTGCTAGAAAGATGTGAGGAAACTAACTTGGTGCTTAATTGGGAAAAATGTCACTTTATGGTTCAAGAGGGAATTGTTCTAGGGCATTTGGTTTCAAATAGGGGAATTGAGGTAGATCGTGCTAAAATTGAATTGATTGAGAAACTACCTCCTCCCTCCAATGTGAAAGATATTAGGAGTTTTTTAGGACATGCAGGCTTTTATCGGAGATTCATTCAAGACTTCTCAAAGATTGCTAAACCGCTAACTAATTTGCTTATGAAAGATGTAGCCTTTGAGTTTTCTGCAGAATGTCTTGATGCATTCAACAAGTTAAGAGAAGCCCTTATTTCCGCTCCTATTATGCAATCGCCCAATTGGAACCTTCCCTTTGAGATCATGTGTGATGCTAGTGACTATGATGTGGGTGCCGTGCTTGGGCAAAGGAAAGACAAGAAGCTTCATGCAATCTACTATGCAAGTAAGACACTCGATGAAGCGCAAAGTAAGTACACCACGACGGAGAAGGAATTCCTCCCCGTGGTATTTGCCTTTGAAAAGTTTCGTACTTATTTAGTAGGCTCTAAAGTCATTGTTTATACGGATCACGCAGCGGTAAGGTATTTGATGACTAAGAAGGATGCCAAGACTAGGCTCCTTCGGTGGATGCTTTTGTTGCAGGAATTTGATTGTGAGATTAGGGACAAGAAAGGAGCGGAAAACTCGGTGGCTGACCATTTGTCTAGGTTGCCCTTAAACCACCTGAAGGAGTCCGAAAATGAAGTGCCAATCAATAACTCCAGGCTGGACGAGAGCCTCCTTAAGCTCATTCGCTCCGATTCGGTGAGTTTCGGTGAGGATTCCTTTTATACCCCTTCTTCTTCTCCTATATCTTGCCATATTTATGCCGTTAGAGGGTCGAGAACCCCTTGGTTTGCGGATTTTGCTAATTATATTGTAGGGGGAGAAATCCCTAAGGATTTGACCTCGCAATCCAAGAAGAAGTTCCTCCACGACGTCAGACACTACTATTGGGATGAGCCTTACTTGTTCAAGCAAGGAAGTGACCATATCTTTAGACGTTGTGTGCCGAATGAAGAGATTGAGAGCATCATCAAACATTGCCACTGACGGAGGGGAAACCTGTCGTTGATCCGTCAAAGTAAACTCAAACTTATAACTAGTATAGCAATAAGCAAGAGGTCGATCCCACAGGGAGATTTGTTGCTCAAGTATGATTCAAGTGCCGATTACGTAACCAGATGGGGGGTTTTGTGAGAGCAAAGCAATTTATGAAAGACAGGGTAAATGGTTTTGATTTAAACAAATAATAGAAGTAGTTCTACCTACAATTTTCCACTTTATTTGGTTGAAGCGATCCTTGTAACTTCTTCTCGTCCTATTAAGTTTCCTATGAATGCCCTTGTCCCGACCTAATATAGTTACTAGTCCAATCAGTCCTAGCAACCCTTATCAATCGAACAGTCCCTAAAGAAGGATTTAACCCAATTGATAGCTTTACGTTCAGAGATTAGCCAAGGTATTTGCAGTCCCTAAAGAGGGATTTAACAACACATTCAACTTCCTACCTATCCAATTAGTTCAATCAGCCCTAAAGGGATAAATTTGCTACTTGGGTTAAGGTTCGCAATCAGGAATCTACAAAACCCTAGCAATTGAATTGATTCTAACTAGTTGCGCGGGCTAGATAGAACAAAACAATAATCAATCAAGCACAAAGAAGTTGAAGCATTCAAATATAGGAAACAAGGAACGAGAATTAGAAACTCACAATTAATCCAGATAAAGCTTCAAATTGCAGGCAGAACCGATGAGTTTAGTTCCTCATGGAAGACATCGCTCAAATCTCTAAATTGTCTGATGAACGTAGAATAAAATATGAAAAGTGGAAACCTAGGGCTAAGCCCTCTCCAAAATCGTCCGAGAGTCGGCCTCCAAAAGATAGATAAATCGGTCTGGGATAGAAAAAAACCGTTGCTGCGCAAAAACCTCAAACGCGTCGCTGCAGTGCTAATGTGGCGGCCGCTGCATCGGTCTTTTACGAAAAATCTTCTTTGAATCAGCTCTCGACGTCAACAGGAATGTTCTAGCTCTCTGAAAGAGCTTTCCAACGCAGGGTCATAATAGTCGATCGGACAACCGAGGCCTCCAGAAAGTGCAAAACAAGTTCAGCATGTCTGGCGACAACTTCTGCAGACTTGATCTTCGTTTAGGTTCGCTTCTTCTTCTCAGGACCTCTTGAGCTCTTCATGTAAGCTTCTTCGATCAACTAGACATTCTCATCTAATTTGTTATCAACCCATGTCTCCTCTTCGGATCCACAGTTATCTGAAATAATCAATAAAAGCATGTAGATTCCGACTCCAACCACACAGAGAACAAATATGCAAATTATACTTAAACCATGCATGATATGCATCATAACTAAGATAAATGCAACCTATTATGACCATCTAAATGCATGCTATCAAACTCCCCCACACTTAAGCTTCGCTAGTCCTCGAGCGAACAATATAAAATCAACCTATACCTACGCTTTCCTTCTTCATGCATTAGTCCAAATCAAAAACAACATCAATTTTAAATGAACACAAGACCAAGTGAATAAACATCATAGCATGTATTTAGCGATCAAAGCATAGAAGTAGAAATCATCCAACCCCACCAGGAATATGTGTTTCACTCATGCTCTCATGTATTTAGGCTTTATAATATAACTCTCAACTCAATCCAAAATGTACTAAGCTCATAGACATTGACCACCATAAATGTCATTACCTGCGGGACACAATAAAGAAAACTAAATAAAACGTGACACTTTTTTTTTCTTTTCTTTTTTTTTCTTTTTATTTTCTTGTCTTGGTGCTTTCCTTACGCGAGGCACAAACATGGGTGTCATGAATGGCCCCGGTCTATCAACACCTCAACCTACTAATATGAAGTCCACTTGAACATCTTTTGACGCAAGTTGTAAACATGGGTGTCATGAATGAACCTGGTTACTCAATGATCAAGCTTTCTTTCCTAGTGGATAGTTTTCAACACCGTTTTGTGCGAATCATACCCATGGGTGTCATGCGTAGACCCAGTTACTAAGTGCATCAACCATTGCCACCTTATTTCACTAAATATGCACAAATTCAAACAAAAGACTCAAACTATAAACAGAAACTCCGCAAGCAACAAACATGTGAGTCGGTCTTGAAAAATAGATACCGCAGTCAATGCCAAGAGGTAGCACACAAGGAGAGTAATTCACACAATTGAGCAAAAGAATTATAAATGATTCTAACAAGGCTCAAACATTCTCGCAAGGGTCATGTTCATAGGATTTCAATCATACTTTAGCTCAATCATACATGCTCAATTACATCACAAAATCATGCTTCATAAGAAAACATTTCAAGGCGATTAGGCTAAGCAATTCAAATTTATCGTAGGATTTACAAGTTCATGCCATAAGAATGTAGAGTTTCACTAACTAGGTGGGTGCGTGTTTGAAATCTATGTATATGCATGATATATATTTTTTTTTGATTTTTTTTTCAAGTGCAATATAAGAATAAAAATAAATATGAAGACATAAATAAACATGATAACATAAATACAAATGATATGCAAAATCTATCTATATGCAATGCAATCCCTCCCCCACACTTAAACTTTTCATTGTCCTCAATGAAACATAAAAGACAACAAAAAAAAATATAGAGGAAGAAATGAATGAAATACTCACAATGTGGTGGATGGGTCTCTATAGGTTGGATCTAAGCATTGCAGCGGCCTTTCCTGAGAGGTTACTCTATCCCAAACCAAAACAACTATCCAATATCTAATGGAAAACCTAATTTATTGAAAAACAAACTAACTACTGAGGAATCGAAATAAGTAAATTAGAAAACTTACCTCGGGTTGCCTCCCGAGAAGCGCCTTGTTTCATGTCGTCTGCTCGACGTAATGTTGAAGCTCAAGACAATAATCACACATAGTCAAAGCCCTCATCAACGTGTCAAACTCTTGTGCACAACTAACAAACAGACATGCACTACATACAAATAAATTGAAACTAAATATTAATACATTTAAGAACCATTTCAACTTATTGTATTCATGAGCTTGACAACCCACAGAGGGTATATAATACCACCAATTTAGTTCTATTGGTGGTTTGTCAAAGTAGCAGTCAAATGGATCAACGTATCCACCAATATTCTCTCTAGTGCAGGGTACAACCTTTACTTGCTCTGTAGCCTCAGCAGTAGGCTCTAGATCAGATTCATCAATGGCGGAGCTAGGGATGATCTCGTCAGATGTAGTGTGGTCTTCCTCTACCTTCTCAATGTGATTTTCCACCATGACCTTAAGAGGTGCAACAGAGGTCTCAACGATTTGAGATACTAGAGGAAGTGACTCGTTCTGCGCACATTGATGATCCATGTAGCAGAAAAATTCCCACATCTCCGAGAGTCCCATATCTAATAAACCTCCATCACTCATGCGCTCAGCAAGACTTCGTGTCTCAGAAGTCATGCCATCAAAGATGCATAGAAGCACTTCCCTTATACTAGCTTGATATCCCCATGAATAAACATCATTAATGTACTCCTGCAGTCTGATGAAGTATTGATGAAAACTCTCTCCATCTAACTGCAATAACCTCACCTTAAACATATGTTAGTAGCACGAGTGCGGACCATGTAAGTGGTCCACACCAAAAATCAACACCAAAAACACACAAGAATCAATAAATGTCCCCGGCAACGGTGCCAAATTTGACGGAGGGGAAACCTGTCGTTGATCCGTCAAAGTAAACTCAAACTTATAACTAGTATAGCAATAAGCAAGAGGTCGATCCCACAGGGAGATTTGTTGCTCAAGTATGATTCAAGTGCCGATTACGTAACCAGATGGGGGGTTTTGTGAGAGCAAAGCAATTTATGAAAGACAGGGTAAATGGTTTTGATTTAAACAAATAAGAGAAGTAGTTCTACCTACAATTTTCCACTTTATTTGGTTGAAGCGATCCTTGTAACTTCTTCTCGTCCTATTAAGTTTCCTATGAATGCCCTTGTCCCGACCTAATATAGTTACTAGTCCAATCAGTCCTAGCAACCCTTATCAATCGAACAGTCCCTAAAGAAGGATTTAACCCAATTGATAGCTTTAAGTTCAGAGATTAGCCAAGGTATTTGCAGTCCCTAAAGAGGGATTTAACAACACATTCAACTTCCTACCTATCCAATTAGTTCAATTAGCCCTAAAGGGATAAGTTTGCTACTTGGGTTAAGGTTCGCAATCAGGAATCTACAAAACCCTAGCAATTGAATTGATTCTAACTAGTTGCGCGGGCTAGATAGAACAAAACAATAATCAATCAAGCACAAAGAAGTTGAAGCATTCAAATATAGGAAACAAGGAACGAGAATTAGAAACTCACAATCAATCCAAATAAAGCTTCAAATTGCAGGCAAAACTGATGAGTTTAGTTCCTCATGGAAGACATCGCTCAAATCTCTAAATTGTCTGATGAACGTAGAATAAAATATGAAAAGTGGAAACCTAGGGCTAAGCCCTCTCCAAAATCGTCCGAGAGTCGGCCTCCAAAAGATAGATAAATAGGTCTTGGATAGAAAAAAACTGTCGCTGCGCAAAAACCTCAAACGCGTCGCTGCAGTGCTAATGCGGCGGCCGCTGCATCGGTCTTTTACGAAAAATCTCCTTTGAATCAGCTCTCGACGTCAACAGGAAAGTTCTAGCTCTCTGAAAGAGCTTTCCAACGCATGGTCATAATAGTCGATCGGACAACCGAGGCCTCCAGAAAGTGCAAAACAAGTTCAGCATGTCTGGCGACAACTTCTGCAGACTTGTTCTTCGTTTAGGTTCGCTTCTTCTTCTCAGGACCTCTTGAGCTCTTCATGTAAGCTTCTTCGATCAACTAGACATTCTCATCTAATGCGTTATCAACCCATGTCTCCTCTTCGGATCCACAGTTATCTGAAATAATCAATAAAAGCATGTAGATTCCGACTCCAACCACACAGAGAACAAATATGCAAATTATACTTAAACCATGCATGATATGCATCATAACTAAGATAAAATGCAACCTATTATGACCATCTAAATGCATGCTATCAGCCACACCCTTCCGACGTGTGGCCACGCAAAGAGCTTCAAGACCACGGTGAAGATTCTTCAAAGTAGCTTCGATTGGCCTACCTTGTTCAAGGATGTACATGCTTACATTGAGGGTTGCGATGAGTGCCAAAGAGCGGGGAATATCACTTGGAGACATGAGAACCCTCTCACCGGAATCCTAGAGGTTGAACTTTTCGACGTATGGGGTATTGATTTTATGGGGCCCTTCCCTTCATCAGGGCCTTATAAATATATCTTGGTAGCTGTTGATTATATTTCTAAATGGGTTGAGACAATAGCTGCATGTACTATTGATTCTAAAGTTGTAGCCAAATTTATGAAGACTAACATATTTCCTAGGTTTGGAGTCCCAAGGGTTCTTATTAGTGATGGAGGATCTCATTTCATAGAGAGGGGCTTCGAGGCTCTTTTGGCTAAGTATGGGGTGACTCATAGGGTGGCAACACCTTATCACCCTCAAACTAGCGGCCAAGTGGAGGTTTCAAATTGGCAAATAAAGAGCATCTTAGAGAAGACGGTGTCGCGCTCACGAAATGATTGGTCATCTAAGCTAGATGATGTACTTTGGGCATATAGAACGGCGTACAAGACACCATTGCGCACAACTCCCTACAACTTTGTTTATGGTAAGTCTTGCCATTTGCCCGTTGAACTTGAGCATAGAGCTTTATGGGCTCTCAAGGAGCTTAACATGGACCTTGACGCGGCCGGAGCAAAGAGATTCATGGACTTGCAAGAATTGGAGGAGTTGAGGCTCAAAGCTTATGAAAACGCCAAAATATACAAAGACCGCACCAAGAAGTGGCATGACAAGAAGTTGGTCCCAAAGACCTACGAGGTAGGTGATAAAGTTCTTCTTTTCAATTCTAGATTGCGGTTGTTTCCAGGAAAGCTTAGATCGAGATGGAGTGGGCCATTCGTGGTTCATCATATCTATCCCCATGGAGCGGTGGATCTAGTTGATGAAGGATGAGCCATATTCAAGGTCAATGGCCACCGACTCAAGAAATACTATGATAGAGTGGATCTGGAGGAATAAATAAGAGTTACTTGGGCTCTTACAGCATTGGAATGAAGATGAGGTAACCACATCAAGCTAACGACGTTAAAGGTAGCGCTTACGGGAGGCAACCCGCTTTATTTCCTTTTCTTTCTAAGTTTTATTTTAAGTTTTTAAGTTATAGGATAGGTAGGATAGTTGGGGTCGAGCATATTGCACTAACCATGCAGGTCTGAGGAGGAAACAACAGCGAAAACGGGCGAAAAACGGAAAAAGAAGCTAGGGAACACCTGTACCGAGGCCGTACCGAGGCCCCTAGGGTCGGTACCGACCCTCCTGACGGGCAGGTAAGTGAGTCTCGGAAAATAGAGAAATTCCAGTAGGCATACCGACCCCGTACCGACCCCCACCTTAAAAAAAAAGAAAAAAAAAAGAAAATCGAAAAAATATTTATCTTTTCTTTTCTCTTTTTCTTTTCTTCCTTTTCTTTTCTTTTCTTTTTTTTTTCTTCCTTTCTTCCATCTCTTTCTTTATTTCCCAGAACCTACCTTGTTACATAGACCCCAGCCTCGGTTCCGAAGCCCCGACCCGCCCTGCCCCTTCTTCTCTCCTTGCTTCCCACGTCCTCCCCGAGCCACCTCCGGCCAAGCCACCACCACCACTCGAACCCCATCCTCTGGCGCACCCCCTGAGCCCACCTGCACCCCTGTTTGAGGCCCCAGCAGCCCACACCAAACCTCGTTGCTGCACACCCAGCCTCGGTTCCGAAGCCCCAACCCGCACAACCCCTTCTTCTCTCCTTGCTTCCCACGTCCTCCCCGAGCCACCTCCGGCCAAGCCATCACCACCGCTCGAACCCCCATCCTCTAGCGCACCCCCTGAGCCCACCTTCACCCCGGTTCAAGCCCCACAGCACCCCCACCGAGCCACTTTTGCCCAACGGCCCTGTTCCGCCTTTTTAGCTCGTTATACCTTCGAAATCCCGATTTTTCTTCTTCATTCAACTCGGTTGTGGTATGATTTTTAACCCTAAACTAGCTATTTCAATTATTTTGATTGATTTGATGATTTGGGTTGAGATTGAAACCTAGGGTTTGATTTAGAAGCGGAATTTGGGGCTTTTTGCCGAAAGCCAAATTTGTCAAAATTGATGATATGGTTGTGTTGTTGGGTTGATTTTAAGCTATTTTCATGTTTATGACATTGTCAAATTATTTATGGATTGTGTGCTAATTGAAAATTTAAAATTTCATTGCGATCCGTTTCAGGCTTTGATTTATGAATTGATTTTTATGCCTTAGGTTGATTAGTTTCTTCTATTTGAGTAAGGAAATTATATTCTTGCAAGATTTGACAAGTGCAAACAAGTTGTATATATTTCATATTTATCTTACTTGTTTTGAACTTAAGTATGGGGTTGTGACGGATGAATTGTGTATAATGAGTTGTGCATTACTTATATTACTTTTCTTGGGTATATTGTTGTATGATTAGGGGATGCCTTAGTGCTCTACATGATATTACATTATATATATTGTTTCCCCTTTTCATATAGTCTAGGTTGAGCGTATGTTTTATATATAAGTAGTGCATTACATTTATTCTATATGGTGGTGAGTTTGTGTGCATTTGAGTTCATTTGATATTTTCAAGAATGCACTTATTATGATGTGGTTTTATGTTTGCACATGCCTTATATGCTTATAGGATTTATTTAGTGCATCTTATTTCTTTTGTGTCTACTCGGTTATTTAGGTATGTATGGCTTGATCATAATTGACTTGGTTTTATGATTATAAAAAGATATTTAGCTTGAGTTTGTTTTCTTTGTTACAGGAATATGTTCCGTTCTAAGAGCAAGAGGGTTAAGGAGTCATCTTCTACGGTTACATTGGATGACGTGATCATATACGACGTCCGTCAGAAGAAGGAGTACAAGGACATCCTCAAGAACCACAAGCTTCGGGCTCGGTGGTATGACCCTATAGATGGAGTGAGCCTGGGAATACATGATGACATAGTGGAGGCCTTTTCCTATTTAGGCGCCACATGTCTACTGGATCCTGCCGCACTTCTACCCAGCCCTCGTTGCTGAGTTCGTGGCTACTTTGCAAACGGACGTCAATGGGCCAGATTTTGAGGGCCCTATTACATTCGAGCTAGGGAATGAGATGCGCACATTCACCTTGCAGCAGTTCAACGCTCTGTTGGGATTCCCCAACCCTGTAGAGCCATACAACGTCGTCAGCTGCAGGGCTTTGGATACATGGAAACTGATCACCGGCATGCCCAGTTGGCCTGAAAGAGCTCTTCCAGGTAAGGATATCGCGAACCCTCTTTTTCGCATTATCCTTAGGATTTTCGGTAGCACTATATGGGCAACGAAAGAGCTTCCTAGGCCTACAAGGATGGAAATTGCTTGTTTAAGGGGGGTGTTATTCGAGATGGAGACGCCCCTAAATTTGGGTTATGAGTTCCTTGCACATGTTAGAGATTACACGAAGAACGCCAATGAGATTTGGTTTGGTGGTATGATTGTGCTTTTGGCCAAGCGCCTACAAGTTGATCTAACCAGATACAAGTCTGTGGCTACTCAGCTTATAGACATTGCTTATTTGACGAGTGCTAAGGTGATCACGAGGAAAAGGGATAGGTACTTTTCTACTTTTCATGGTTATGATGTTGAGATTCTCAGGCAGAACTTGGACTTGTTATATGTACCGAATTGGCGCAACACTTGGGCTGAGGAGTATCGTTCAATCTCAGAGGTCATTTTGGGAGATCCTCTGAGACGCCAGCGACCGCCCAGGTATCCCCATCCAGGGGACACATTAGGTTTAGTGGTTCACCAGCCGGAGCATAATGAATTCATGGATCATGACGCTAGGCCTAGTGACCACTACATTTCTGATGAGGCTGGTCCGAGTAGGACTTCTACACAGCAATCTTCTTTTGATGATATCATGCGCGAGCTGCAATATCTGAGATTAGGCCAAGAGAGCTTGCAGGAAGGGCTGAGGGGTGAGTTTACATGCCTGAATGAGAGGATGGACCTACAGGAAGCACGCGCGTCCTCTTTTACATCTTGGGTATCCTCTCTCTTCCCACAGAACCCATACCCACCACCGCCGCCGCCCTCTGAGTAGAGTTTCGTGATTTCTTCAACAGCTTCTGCATCTTGTTTTTGTGAGTTTCTGAGTGTTTTTCCTTTTACTTTGATTTTCTTTTGACAGTGGGGACACTGTCTATTTTTAAGTATGGGGTGGGGGGTTCAGAAAACTTGTGTGTCATTATTTCTGAGAAATGTTCTTCTATGTGTTGTTCTGCACTTCATTTTATTTGGATTATGTTATGCATTCATGTTTAAGTCTCATGCATTTTAAGTTTTATGTCCTTAGTCATATTTTGATTATCTTAGTCTTGCTTTAAGTTAAAAAAAACAAAAAAAAAACAAAAAAAAACAAAAAATGTTGAAAAAAATAAGAAAAGAGAAAAATGCATGTTTATTTTATGTGTTAGTTTTAGCTTTATACCCTAACTTAGATGTCCTATGATGATAAATAATGGCTGACGTGATGATATAAGTCCCATAGCATAATACGGTTAGGTAGACATAATTGAGCATGTATGATCTAACTTCTTAGGCATGATTGAAGTCCAACAAAACTTTTACTTAGTGAGAATTTTGGCCTTATAGGGATAACATAAAAATCCCTTTGCTTTCTTGAGTGAGTTTACTCTTCATATGTATATTATCTCTGAGTATTGCGATGGTTATCTATTTTTCAAAGCCAATATATATATAAATTTGGTGTGAATGAGAATTAAATGATGGAGGCACCTTTTGAGCCAATTTTATGCATGAGTTGTATTATTGAGAGGTCGCTAGAGTTGGGAAAAGGGTTGAGTTCTTCACGAGATATGTTGATGAGTTTGGTTGATTTATATGATTGAGAGTTATGGTTTGGTTGAGTTGTGTTGAAGATTTAGGAGTCTTGATTCCCTAACTTTATTGAGCACCACATAGCCAAATAATTCCATGCCTTTTATTTCATACCAAGCCCCACTACAACCCCGTCGAATGAAGACTTCTTTGAAGTTCTCTATTGAGCGAAAGACCTCCTGATAATTTTTGTTTGCATTAGCATCAATTGGTTGCGAATTTGGTGATATAAGTTTCAATATTTAAGAGTTTTTGCATTTGAATTGGAGTTGAGAGTTGTTCTTAAAGCCTAAACACATGAGAGCAAGTGAAACACTTTCCCCTGCGAGGTTGGTTGGATAAGCATGCAGGCTACTTGATCACTCATGTACATGCTAGGACGTTGGTCTACTATATTCATGTTGCACTAAATTGAAAAGGCTAGTGCGTAAAAAGTATGTTTGTGGGATAAAGGACTCATGTTCGGTTATTGATTGAGGACAAGCAAGTCTAAGTATGGTGTATTTTGATATGCATGTTTTTAGTCATATTTTTCCATATACTTTAGTGTTAATATAAGTCTTTTTCATTGGTTATGCATTGGGTTTAGTGTCTTTTGCATAGATTTTCATGTTTCATAAGAAATAGATATCTTCACTAGCTTTTGTGTGATTTACAGGATTTTTGAAGCTGTTTTAGAAGAAACTTTCAAGACAGAAAAGATGCGGAAAAAAATAAGGAGCGCATAGGAAAGAAGACGGAAGCAACCAGAGTTCAAACAAAGGAGATATGGGCATTTTACTGAGTTGTACCGACCCTGTATTGACCTCTCCTGGGTCGGTACCGAGGTATAATCTGATATACCAAGCTATTCTGAGTAACAGTAGTCATACCGACCCTAAGGGGGCTCGGTACCGAGGTGGCCCGGGTCGGTACGGGCTCGCTGGCGGCTGTTTTTATCTAAATTTAATTATTTTTACCTCTTTCCTTAGATATACTTTAAATAAAAGTGTTATATTTCCTATTTCCTTATTTAGTTTATGGGCTATTAAGTATAAATAGGATTTTTAGGGTTTGGGGGAGTCTCTCTTCCTTCTACCAATTTTCAGCCCACGTTTAGAATTCTTAGCACACTTTTGAGAGCGTCTGTGAGCGGATTTGAGAGCTTTTTGAATCGATTTCTTCGGCGAAAGTTGAGGAACGTTTTGTAAGGCTTTTGGGACGCATTGTTGACATTATTCTCAGGTTTTTTATGCAATTTGAATTTCGGATTTTTATTTATTTCATGAATTTTGAGTTATTAACCATGAATATGCGTGAGTAGTCGCCTTTTCTAGGGTTGGAGTGATCCCAACGATAGTTATGCTTGCAATTTTGCTATGAATTGATGAATTGATTGGTTCTTATCTATTTTATATGCTTAAGTACTCAAAGAAAATTGGGGACATTTTTTTTTTGCAATTGAATTGAAAGATTGAATTGTGAATTGGATAGTGATTAGGGTTTGAACGCAAGTTTGATAACCTAATTAACATTGTTAGTAAAGTTTATTAATTTGTGAAAATAAATTGATTACTTTGCTAGGGTTGATGCAAGTTGACCTATTTAATAGATAAAAACATGATTTTTTATACGATTCATTGCAATGTTTGCATGATTATCGTTGTGGGGATCCTTATGCCCTAGACTTTTATTATTATTGATTTTTCCATAAAAATTCCAGCAGCCCACAACCCCCCAAAAATCTCTATATTTGTCAACTCTTCTCGCTATTCTTGCTCTTTGGTAACTAAAATTGAGTCACTGACTTTCTCCCTGCGGACGAACTTGACCCTACTATACTATAGCGGGGTTTCGATCTTATAAATTTATTTGATTGAAAATAAACCCTTCAACATAAAGGAAAAATTATAAGTGAGAAGGAAAGCAACCCCCATCCGCCGCAAGCAAAAGGATCGCGCTCTCACCACACGCAGAAGATGTGTTTTCAGCAGGTGATGCAGAAGATGTAAGGATGCCGCACTCCAACCCCTTGATCATACATGCGCAGATCGCGACCAAAACTGTCAAGAGAGTGTTCATAGATACAGGATCCTCGGTAGACATCCTTTCTTGGGAAGCCTTTTCGCAACTGGGCGTATCCACAAATGCACTCAAGCCGTACTCGGGAACCCTGGTTGCCTTTTCATGAGATGAAATACCAATGGCAGGAACCATTGAGCTAACAGTAATTTTGGGAACCACGCCGAAACGACGGATGGAAAACATTGTCTTCACTGTGGTCAGAATTCCAACGGTATACAATGAGTTGCTTGGAAGGGTGTGTCCCTACAAGTTTCAAGTGATAGTCTCGATTTACCACTTTCTGGCCAAATTCCCCGTCGCCGGAGGAGAAGTCGAAGAGGTCCGCGGCCAACAGCCTGAGAGTCAGAGCTGTTACCTGACCTCTTTGAAAAAGAAGAAAGAAGTGATGCACATTGAGAAAGTGACCGCGAGTACAACAAAGAATGAAGAAGAAGATTCGTTGGGGGATTCCGTGGCCGAGAATGACCTCCCGGACGCCACCACAGAAGCAAAACTAGAAGTAAGGCCGACAGCTAGGAAAATCCCTACCGCGGACGAGAGATCAACGTACCAACCTTTCCTTAATCCAGAAGAGAAGGTTTATTTGGGACAGGCCTTGGGATCAGAAGAAAGGAATCAAGTATTGAGTATAATAGCCAGATCACGGGATATCTTCGCATGGACCGAAAGACTTACTTGGGTCCCCCCGATGATCGCCCTGCACACTCTCAGGATTCGACATGATGCGAAGCCTGTCGCGCAAAGGAAGAGAAAGATGGCTCTGGAGAAAGCACTTGCCGCAAAGGAAGAAACGGAGAAACTGCTTGACGCGGGTTTCATCGAGGAAGTGGAAGACTCCGATTTGTTGTCGAACGTGGTTTTGGTGAAGAAATCCAACGAAAAGTGGCAAATCTGTGTTGATTTCTCCGACCTCAACAAGTCATAACCAAAAGACAACTATCCCGCTCCCATCCATAGACGAACTGGTCGATGGGACCGCAGGTAAGGCGGTCCTTAGTTTCCTGGACGCGTATTCAGGGTATAACCAGATTCGTATGGATCTGCTTGATAAAAAAGCCACTACATTCATCACGAACCAAGGGATATTCTTCTATCCGGTCATGCCGTTCTGGTTGAGGAATGCAGGAGCCACCTTCCAAAGAACCGTCGATGGAATCTTTCGCGCCCAGATAGGAAGGAATGTATCGATATATGTGGATGACATTGTGGTAAAAAGTGAAAAGGCAGTGATCACGCGACCTATTTGTAGGAGACTTTCGACTCCCTACGGCGTGGAGGTTTGAACTTGAATGCAGAGAAATGTGTCTACGGGGTGGACTCCGGAAAGTACCTAGGATTCATGGTCAGCGAGCGCGAGATAGATGTGAACCCAGAGAAAATTGTCGCAATATAGAACATGCAACCACCGCGGACAACCGGAGAAGTCCAGGCTCTCAATGGTGCGATAAACTATCTGAGCCGGTTCTGCTCTTGTCTCACTGACATGTCTCTACCTTTCTTCGCATTACTAAAAAAGAAAGGGCCAGTTCAATGGACCCCATAACTGCAACAAGCTTTTGAAGAGATGAAAACCTACTTGATGAAGCTGCCAACTCTCCACCGACCAGAGAAACTCAAAACTCTTCACCTCTACCTAGTAATGAGAAGTGCGACCATCAGCACCGTCATCACCCGCAATGACAAGTACCCCGTATACTACGTCAGTAGGGTTTTACAAGATGCTAAGACAAGATATGAACCGATAGAGAAAATGATTTTGTGCTTGGTGACAAGAGGAAAACCTGTCGTTGTTCATGCCAAAGAAATACTCAAACCTACAACTAGTATAGTTGGTAAGAAAGAGGTCGATCCACAGGGAAATCTAGTAAGTTCTAGTGCTATTTTCATCGCAAGTAACCAAAAAGAGAGTTTTTGTGAGAAAAAGATCCGCCTTTTGTCAAAGCGGAAAGAAGCAAACAAGGTAAAGGAGGTTGTAGAATGCAATAAAGAGAAATAGGTTCACCTACAATTTGTCACTTTAATTGATGAATTTGATCCTTGTTTCAGCCTATAGTTCTCTTCATTTCCTATCAATGTCCTTGTCCAGATCTTAGGTAAATTACTAGTCCTACGAGTCCTAGTAATCCTTATCTCTAAATAACCCTAACACGGTTAAGATTTAACCTAGAGATAGCATTAAGACTATGAATTAACCAAGGTATATGCAATATCAAGCTACGAGTCGATATTTAACATATATTCAACTTCTTACACATCCAATTAGTCCTACGAGTCCTAAAGGGATATGATTGCCACTTGGGTTAAGGTTCGCTACGAGGAATCTACAAAACCCTAGCAATTGAATGAATCTACTCTAACTAGTTGATCAGTACAGAGAGAATAAAACACATTCAAGGAATTAAGCGCAAAGAAGTCAAAACATTCAAATAGGAATAAGAGCTGGATTAAGAAACTCACAATTCAACAATCAAAGATCCAAACTGTAGGCGAAACCTTCGAGAGTTTAGTTGCTCATGCTCAACGTGCTCTCAATAATTCTCTAAAGTGCATAAGGTCATTAGTTAGCTGCCTAAGAAAATAACCCTAATAGTTCTTAAATAAAACTAAGAAAGTCGGCCAAAACAATTCTAAAGAAACCCTAATTAATGAATCGGCGGTTCTGCTGCGGCCGTGGGGCGGCTACCTCAGGCGACGGGGTGGCCAGGCGATCAGCAAAATCCTTCCGCAAGTCTTCGGGCCGCGGGGCGGCTAGCTCGGCCGTGGGGCGGCCAGCGATTTCTTCCGCTTCTCTCCACATGATTTGTTGTCGCTGATAATGCAATTCCTTTAGTTCTTTAACTCCCCTCAAATTCATTCCACCTTGAATCACGATTCCTGAAATAAACCATAATGTTGTGTAGATTCCGCATCTTCCAACTCAACAAGTAATCATGTAAATGCAACTAAAATATGCAATATTTACACCCAAACTATACTAAATGCAGTCTATTATGCAATACTAATAATGCTCTATCAAATTCCCCCACACTTGAACCTTTGCTTGTCCTCAAGCAATAGAAAAAGTAACTTGCAACCCCACAGAATAGCCATTCAAGTATCAACCTCAATATTCTTTAAGTGTAGGAAAAACTAGCAAACACAATAGATTAACAACATCAGAGCACATAATATTCATGATTAATGAAATCAAGCAACCATATTCATTCTAGACCTCACAAGGAATATCTGTTTCACTCTCACTCAAGTGTTTAGGGTTAAATATTTACGCTCAAACTCAATCCTTAAAAGCTTAGCTACAATAGTCTTGCACCAGTGTTCTAGCTCTCCACCGCTGGTGACTCTACACACAACAAAAATCATGAGGTCTTTCAATTGGGTTGTAATGGGGCCAAGGTAGAAAACATAAGGTATGAAACAATTTAGGCCATGTGGTGCTCATAATCCGGGAACTAAGGATGCAACCAAATTACATAACCACTCACAAGATTATACCATAACTCTACAATATATACAACTCCAATCTCAAGCATCAAACTTTACAAACCATACTCAACTCATTCTCTTATTCTTTTTTTTTTCTTTTTTTTTCTTTTTTTTTTCATATGCTCTTCTTCATGCTATATCAAATGATTTTCCTTGACTTTTACCCCTAAGTGAATTTTATCCTCCTTAGGTCCCACGTAATGCGTAAACTACTAGCAAGAATCAAAACATCTCATAAAAGTACTCCCAACATACAATCCATCACTCAAACCACCATCCACAATATGAATATTCACCAACTATTCCTAATTCCCGGATGGGTCAGGCTATAATTGGCTATGGAAAATATTGGCTTAATATTGGCTTAATATCCATCACTCAAAAGAATAGGCAATTAGGCTTAATATTGGCTTCAAGCAGAGGATAATATGCAAGGTGGGAATAGAGTCAAATAGGGCTAATAAAGGTGCCTCAATCATATTTAAGTCATGTGCAGAAATCATAATATGCAGCCTTGAATAAGATATCTAAATGCAAGCCGAAGAGGAAGCAATTAAAGAGAGTACACTCAACAAGCAAGAGGAAATAATATACTTTGTCCAAACATAGGCCAAAATAAACTCACCAGGTCATGTCTAGAACTTCAAGATCACCCAAAATCAAATATCTTATGTGCTCAATCATCAACCAATTATGCTCACCAAATAGTGTGGAAATCAGATATCAAAGGTTTTCAACAATCCAAGCACATCATGGGGCATAAGTTTAATAAATAAAATAGAGGACAAGTGGCATCCATATGGGAAAATAAGACCTAATCCTAGCTAATGCATAAATATAATAACATAAATAATATAATTTTCGGATTTTTTTTTGCGAATAACATAGACTAACATCAACTAAAATATTCCAACATGCAATCTAAAGTCAAAATGCAACATAAAGATAAAGTACATGTCATGCAAGTCTTCCCCCCACACTTAATTCTGACATTGTCCTCAATGGCAAAAACATCAAAATAAACTGAAAGGGAAAAGAAAGAAAAAGACTAACATGATCACTGTGGAGGTGGTGGTGGATAAGGTGGGAACTCAGGATATGCAAATCGGAAGAACTCCTCCTGTCTCTGTCTCTGCAGCTCCTGAGCCTCCCATGCAGCCTGCTGTCATTGGAGCACCTGCTCCTGTAAGCATCGCATCTCAGCCTGGCTCTCAACCATATCTGCCATGCTAGTCGTCAGTCCATGCACATCGCGACGGATGTCTCCTATATCAACATAGAGCTGCTGCTGATGACCCCACATATTATCCTGACGACGGGAAATCATCTGCTGCTGCTTCTCCCACATAGTATCCTGTCGCAGAGACATCGCCGTCATCCTCTGCTGCAACTCATAATAATCTGGACCAGTGCCTACCCCAGATGTGCTAGACGGTCCAGCATCTCCACCTCCTACATCCGTCTGCATCTCAGGAACACCACCATCATCGTCCTGATCATCATCATCTACACCATCCTCATACTAATCATCCTCATCCTCATCGCCCATGAAGAAATCCTCCGCCGTAGGAACAAAGGGAAGCGGCCGGGGTAATCTAAGCTGAATCACCCCAAGATGGCCTGTCCTCCAGACCCACATCGGTGCTCTCCCCTCCAAATGGCCAGCTTTCCTCAGCTGGGCCTCATCATACAGAAATGAACCATGCAAGGCATCAGGGACAACGCTCAAATCAATACAATCCCGTGCTATGAGAGTGATGAGACCCCCAAAGCTAATCGTCGCTGTCTTGCGCTTGTCTATGATGTCCTTGCAGTTGAAAAGGAACAAATCCACCCAACCTGGAATAACTGGGCTCTCTGGCATCAGACACCACAAATAGGACATATCCCTAAGTGAGATCTTGTTGACCTCAGCCTGGGCAAAGAAGGTGTTGGCTAAAACCTTATGGATCAGCCGTAGTGCAGGGTGCCCAAAACTCGAGTTGTATTGGCCCTTCTTGGCCTCAAACGGCACCCTAGTCGCCGCAAGCCAAAATGCAACAGGTCCCTCTCCCTTTGACACATCAAACCAACCTGCGATGGGTGCGGCTGTCACTCCAAAAAGCTGTCCCACTCTCTCCTTTGTCCTCGTGAACTCCCGTCCCAATAACCTAAACTCGATAGATGTAGACCGCACACTCAACGTAGCCAGGAACTCCTTCACTAAACCCGAATAGGTCGGAGCATTCTTATCTAAGAAATCCCCTAGGCCTCCATTTACTAACAACTGTCTAGTGCATACATCCATTTCTAACATCCGAAGGGCAGGTTCGTGAAAAAACTTGGTTTGAAAGAAATTCCTAGTATTCAGCGCGTTCCATCTCTCCTTCTGACTCCTACTCATTCCATGGGGTCTAGACATGTTTGCTTAAAGCTAGGAAATTAACCCAAGAAAAAGTTCAAAGTAAAAACTCACGAAAATGGATGTTTCTGCAGTGGCCGCGGGGCGGCGAGGGTAGGCGACGGGGCGGCCGGCGACTGGTGGCCGCTGGGCGGCAAGGCTGGCGACGGGGCGGCCTCAGAAAAACCGCCGGATCTGAACCTTCGACTTCCGATTTGCGCTCCGACGTCTGAAATTCCTCCTTTCATTGGTGGATTTCTCCCAAAACCTTGAAGATCCTTCGAATCGGGTGTTTTTGGTTTAGATCTAGGAAGAATGAGGGGATTGTGGGTGGTTTGGTGAAAGTTATAGGTGGACAATGGAAGATATTGAAGAAAGGGGTGAGGTTTGTGAAGGTTTGAAGCTTTTGAAGGAGATCTTTATTGGAGGTTGGGGTTTTGCTTGTAGGTTGAATGTGGAAGATGAAGGTAGAGGAGATGGTGGAAGAGGCGTGGGGGCGGCTAGGATAATGGGAAAGATGATTGTGGTGGATAGGGTGAAAGGGGGTGGAAAATGGGGCCCACACGGGTCCCAATATTTTTTTGTCATCCGTCAGGGGCCGCGGGGCGGCCAGGTATGGCGACGGGACGGCCTGCGATTGTGAAGAGATTTCGCTCGATGTCGCGGCCGCGGGGCGGCCTGGCTGGCGACGGGGCGGCCCGCCCCTTTTTTGACCATTTCTACTTCTTTTTACCCTGCGGGGTTAGTATGCCGAAAACACCACAACTAAACTAAAAAAAATAACTAAATGCAATAAGAAAATAACATCTAAACTACTTACCTTGGGTTGCCTTCCAAGCAGCGCCTTTAGTTAACGTCGTTGGCTCGACGTCATTACTCCCTAGTGATCCTCAATGCTTGGTTCACGGAGAACCAACTCATCACCATCCTCTTTGACAAAGTTCTCATAATATGGCTTCACGCGATGACCATTTACTTTGAAAATGTCTCCATTCCTCTCATTGAGTAGCTCTACTGCACCATGAGAAAAGACATTAGTAATCACATATGGCCCTGCCCATCTAGAGCGAAGCTTACCTGGGAAGAGTTCAAGGCACGATTGGAATAGAAGGACCCTGTCCCCAACTTTGAGGTCCTTTCGCAAAATATGCTTCCAGCTCCTGCAGCTGAAGTTTCCTGAACTCCCCAACTTCATCCATTTGCATATTGCATTGTTTTACCGCCTAGTATGCCTTATGTTTGAGCTCGACAGGAAGATGGCAAGCCTTTCCATAAACTAATCGAAACGGAGACATCCCAATGGGAGTCTTGTAAGCCGTTCGATAAGCCCACAGAGCATCATCAAGTCTTACACTCCAATCCTTCCTGTTTGGGGCAACAGTCTTCTCCAAGATCGTCATAATCTCGCGATTAAACACCTCAGCTTGCCCATTAGTCTGGGGGTGGTATGCAATAGACACTCTCTGCGTAACATGATATTTCTTTAATAAAGCACTTACCGTCTTATTGCAGAAATGAGTCCCTTTATCACTAATCAATGCTTTCGGCACTCCAAATCTAGAGAACAGCTCTTTGAGGAAACCTGCAACAACTTTTGAATCATCAGTCCTGGTGGCCTTCGCCTCCACCCACTTGGAGACGTAGTCCACCGCAAGCAAAATATACAAGTTCCCAAATGAGCTAGGGAATGGTCCCATGAAGTCAATGCCCCAAACATCAAAAATCTCACAAAATATCATGCGAGTTTGTGGCATCTCATTCCTCTTAGAAAGATTCCCAACTCTCTGACAGCGATCACAGGATTTACAAAAAGCATCTGAATCACGAAATATATGCGGCCAAAAGAATCCTGCCTCAAGTACCTTTCTTGCTGTCTTTTGTGGTCCAAAGTGCCCACCACATTCATGTGAATGACAGAAATTAAGGACATATTGTACCTCATCGTCGGGAAGACACCGACGTATTACTTGATCAGCGCAATGCTTCCATAGGTATGGATCATCCCAAACGTAGAAGCGAGCATCATGGCGTATCTTGTCCTTTTGAGCGTTGGAAAAGTTGGGTGGAAACTCATGCGAAACTAAAAAATTCACCAAATTAGCGAACCAAGGGCGGGGAATAGAACTTACCTTCAAAAGAAGCTCAATATCAGATTCTGTAGAGGCCGCGGGGCAGCCAGGGACAGCCGCGGGGCGGCCGGCGACAGGTGGCCGCGGGGCGGCCAGTCCGGCGACGGGGTGGCTCGAGACGCTGAAAACCTGCAGTAACTCTTCGTCAGGAAAACTCCCCAAGATATGTGATTGCTCGTCCTGCCCATTCTTTCCCTACAATATACGACTTAGATGATTTGCAACAAGGTTCTCCGCACCCTTTTTGTCCCTGATTTCGATGTCAAACTCACTTAAATGCAAGATCCATCTAATCAATCTTGGCTTGGCCTCTTTCTTCGTCAAAAGGTAACGAAGCGCTGCATGGTCAGTATACACAATAACTTTTGTACCAAGCAAATAAGATCTAAATTTCTCAAGGGCAAAAACAATAGCAAGAAGTTCCTTCTCTGTAGTTGAGTAGTTCCTTTGGGCGCCATTCAATGTCAGAGATGCATAGTAGATCACATGAGAGCTCTTCTCGTCTTTTTGTCCAAGCACGGCTCCCACGGTGTAGTCACTAGCGTCACACATCAATTCGAAGGGTTGGGACCAATTTCGCACTTGAATGATTGGTGCACTAGTAAGACAAGTCTTCAACTCATCAAACGCCATCCTGCACTTCTCATCAAAAGCAAAAGTGACCTCCTTCTTCAGTAGCTCGCACAAGGGTGAGGTGATCTTTGAGAAATCCTTAATGAACCTGCGGTAGAATCCTGCATGGCCTAAAAAGGAACGCACTTCACGCACATTAGTAGGATAAGGCAATGATTGAATGATGTCTATCTTTGCCTTATCAACCTCAATCCCTTTATGTGAGACAATGTGACCTAAAACAATGCCCTCCTCAACCATAAAGTGACACTTCTCTGAATTGAGCACTAAGTTAGTGTCCACACACCTTCTAAGCATAAGTGCCAAATGGTTTAAGCAAGCATCAAAACTATCACCATGTACAGTAAAGTCATCCATAAAAACCTCAATGAATTGCTCTATATATTCAGAAAAGATGCTCACCATACACTGTTGGAATGTCCCAGGAGCGTTGCATAAGCCAAAAGGCATCCTGCGATATGCAAAAGTGCCAAACGGACAAGTGAATGTCGTCTTTTCTTGATCCTCCGGTGCAATGACTATCTGAAAGTAACCTGAATATCCATCTAAAAAGCAATAATATGGACGACCAGCGAGCCGTTCAAGCATCTGATCAATAAAAGCTAAGGGAAAGTGATCTTTTCGAGTTACCGCATTCAGCTTGCGATAATCGATACAAACTCTCCAGCCTGATTGGACTCTGGTAGGGACCAACTCACCTTCTTTGTTCTCAACCATTGTTATGCCCCCCTTCTTTCGTACTACCTGCGTTGGACTAACCCATTGACTATCAGAGATGGGATAGATCATACCTGCCTGAAGGAGTTTCATCACCTCCTTCTTTACTACCTCCATCATAGGTGGGTTGAGTCTCCGTTGAGGTTGCCTGGAAGGTTTGGCTCCCTCTTCTAACAAGGTTATGTGCATGCAAGTAGCTGGGCTGATTCCCTTGATGTCCGCTATGGTCCATCCCAGAGCGGTCTTATGTTCCTTGAGCACCGCCACCAACCTATCCTCTTGTTCCTTAGTAAGCTTGTTTGAGATGATGACAGGCAAGGTATCACCTTCCCCCACGAATGCATACTTCAAATGCTCAGGAAGTGGCTTGAGCTCAACAACGGGTGCCTGCACAACAGAAGGTAAGAGCTTCTCGCTCGAACCGGTTAGTTCCATAGGGGTACCTACCTGCAAATGAGTTAGGAGGGTGGACAAGTCTCTTATAGTCTCCTGCAGGTTAGTATACAAAGCATAATTCAATGACAACTCCTCAACAGGAGCTGCTAAAGCAACCTGCAGGTCATCTACACAACTCATGTCAAAAGTATCCTGCATACAAGTATCAATGGCATCTACAAAGCATAAGGAAGGATCATCAGAAGGGAATTTCATTGCATCATAAATATTATATTCAACCTTTTCACCATCGAATTCCATAGTTAATGAGCCAGAATACACATCAATTTTTGTCTTAGCAGTCTTCAAAAAGGGCCTTCCTAAGAGAATAGGGGCCTCTTGCTTACCATGCTCCATGTCTAAGACAAAAAAGTCAGCAGGAAAGATCAAGTTGTCAACCATGACCACTCTAGTCTCATGGAAAGGTCCTAAGCCTAATGATTCATATAGAGAATAAGGCAAGACATTAATAGATGCACCTAAGTCTAACAAAGCTTTATCAAACTTAGTCTCACCTAGCACACATGGGATTGTAAACATGCTAGGGTCGCTACATTTCTTAGGCATACGCTTTTGAAACACAGCAGACACATGTTCGCTTACCTTAATCTTCTGCTTCCTTTTCAACTTCTGATTCCTCTTTATGGTGCAAAGCTCCTTAAGAAATTTAGCATAAGGAGGAATACTTTTAATCAATTTGAGTGAGGGAATGTTTACCTCGCACTTACTAAATGTCTCAAAGATCTCTTTGTCATTCTCAGGCCTCCTTGTATCTCTAAGAGCTTCAGGAAAAGAAGGAACAGGTTTGTAAGAATTTAAAGGAGGGAATTCAGGCCTTACATAGGAGTCAGAAGGTTCGTCAGGGGCAAGGCCGCGGGGCGTCTCAGGGTGGCGACAGGGCGGCTCGCCGAAATCTGCAGCAGCAGAATCGCCTTGGCCGCGGGGCGGCTCATGAGGGCGACGGGGTGGCTCGCCGAAATCTGCATCTGCAGAATCGCCTTGGCCGCGGGGCGGCGCATGGGGGCGACGGGGCGGCTCGCGATTCCGCAGCTCTTCTTCTCCTTTGTCTTTATGCAGCTCATGTTTACCATAGTTTTCGTCATCCTGTTGAGTAGTAATCAGTTCCTTACCACTTCTTAGCGTTATTGGGCTGACGTTCTCCTTAGGATTCACCACCGTTTGAGATGGTAGCTTTCCTGAGTCCTTAGCCTGCAATTCAGCTTTGTAGCAAGGAAGTACTTCTCTAAGAACAACCTTTTCATCTCTGTCCAGGTAGTAATGCTCCCTGTAGGTAAATAATAAAACCAATCATTAGCTGAATCTTTTAATGTGAAAGGAAAAGCTCGCAGCTTGATTTGGTCCTCTGTGACATTTGCGGGTCTCATGCTCTCAATGATAGCATGGAACTCCGCCAAATGTTTGTTGGGGTCCTCGCCACTCAACCCATGGAACTTAGGTAGAAAGTGGATCCATTGAGCCTTAAACTCGAACTTGGTCCCATCAGCAAGCGCTGGAAACTGCACCGCCAATGGTTGTGTTTGTAGATTCGGTGCGGTGAGTTGCCTTAAGGTTTGGTTCGCGTTATCTAACGCGTTGTCACCCATCTCTGCAGTCCCTTCGGCTTCTTGATCAAAAGGTAATTCGCTAGAGTTGTTGCGAACCTCCCGCCTTAGGTTGGAAAGAGTCCTCTCAATCTCTGAATCAAAAGGAAGTAAAGATGGATTAGTAGCACGGGTGCGGACCATAAATGTGGTCCACACCAAGGGTAGCGATTAAACAACACAAGAAATTAAAAAGAGTTCCCCGGCAACGATGCCAAATTTGACAAGAGGAAAACCTGTCGTTGTTCCTGCCAAAGAAATATTCAAACCTACAACTAGTATAGTTGGTAAGAAAGAGGTCGATCCACAGGGAAATCTAGTAAGTTCTAGTGCTAATTTAATCGCAAGTAACCAAAAAGAGAGTTTTTGTGAGAAAAAGATCCGCCTTTTGTCAAAGCGGAAAGAAGCAAACAAGGTAAAGGAGGTTGTAGAATGCAATAAAGAGAAATAGGTTCACCTACAATTTGTCACATTAATTGATGAATTTGATCCTTGTTTCAGCCTCTAGTTCTCTTCTTTTCCTATCAATGTCCTTGTCCAGATCTTAGGTAAATTACTAGTCTTACGAGTACTAGTAATCCTTATCTCTAAATAACCCTAACACGGTTAAGATTTAACCTAGAGATAGCATTAAGACTATGAATTAACCAAGGTATATGCAATATCAAGCTACGAGTCGATATTTAACATATATTCAACTTCCTACACATCCAATTAGTCCTACGAGTCCTAAAGGGATATGATTGCCACTTGGGTTATGGTTCGCTACGAGGAATCTACAAAACCCTAGCAATTGAATGAATCTACTCTAACTAGTTGATCAGGCCAGAGAGAATAAAACACATTCAAGGAATTAAGCACAAAGAAGTCAAAAAATTCAAATAGGAACAAGAACTGGATTAAGAAACTCACAATTCAACAATCAAAGATCCAAACTGTAGGCGAAACCTGCGAGAGTTTAGTTGCTCATGCTCAACGTGCTCTCAATAATTCTCTAAAGTGCATAAGGTCATTAGTTAGTTGCCTAAGAAAATAACCCTAATAGTCCTTAAATAAAACTAAGAAAGTCGGCCAAAACAATTCTAAAGAAACCCTAATTAATGAATCGGCGGTTATGCTGCGGCCGCGGGGCAGCTACCTCAGGCGACGGGGCGGCCAGGCCATTAGCGAAATCCTTCGGCAAGTCTTCGGGCCGCGGGGCGGCTAGCTCGGCCGCGGGGCATCCAGCGATTTCTTCTGCTTCTCTCCACGTGATTTGCTGTCGCTGATAATGCAATTCCTTTAGTTCTTTAACTTCCCTCAAATTCATTCCACCTTGAATCACGATTCCTGAAATAAACCATAATGTTTTGTAGATTCCGCATCTTCCAACTCAATAAGTAATCATGTAAATGCAACTAAAATATGCAATATTTACACCCAAACTATACTAAATGCAGCCTATTATGCAATACTAATAATGCTCTATCACCTGGTGTTCACGGCAAGAAGACTACGGCCATACTTTCAGAACCATCTCATCAAAGTTCTAACCAACTTACCCTTGAGACAAATACTTCCCTCACCATGTCTCTCAGGGCGGATGACGAAGTGCGCAGTATAGTTATCAGAATTCGAGATTGAGTATGCACCGCGGAAGGCAGCATTGGCACAGAATTTTGCTGATTTCATCTGTGAAACCAGTTTCAAAGGACACCCGCCATCAGAGGAGGCCGAGTGGGTCCTCAAGGTAGATGGAGCAGCCAACCAACTCAGCTGTGGGGCGGGGGTCACCTTAACTTCCCCTGAAGGACAATAATCTAACTGCGCTTACTAACGGAGGGGAAACCTGTCGTCGATCCATCAAAGTAAACTCAAACCTATAACTAGTATAACAATAAGTAAGAGGTCGATCCACAGGGAGATTTGTTGCTCTAGTATGATTTAAATGCCGATTTAGTAACCGATTGGGGGTGTTTGTGAAAGCAAAGCGAATTAGCAAAAACAGAAGTAAATGGTTGTGATTCAAACAAATGAGAGAAGTAGTTCTACCTACAATTTTCCACTTTATTTGGTTGAAGCGATCCTTGTAACTTCTTCTCGTCCTATTAAGTTTCCTATGAATGCCCTTGTCCCGACCTAATATAGTTACAAGTCCAATCAGTCCTAGCAACCCTTATCAATCGAACAGTCCCTAAAGAAGGATTTAACCCATTTGATAGCTTTAAGTTCAGAGATTAGCCAAGGTATTTGCAGTCGCTAAAGAGGGATTTAACAACACATCCAACTTCATACCTATCCAATTAGTTCAATCAGCCCTAAAGGGATAAGTTCGCTACTTGGGTTAAGGTTCACAATCAAGAATCTACAAAACCCTAGCAATTGAATTAACTCTAACTAGTTGCGCGGGCTAGATAGAAAGAAACAATAATTCAATAAGTGCAAGGAAGTTGAAGCATTCAATAGCGGAATTAAGGAACGAGAATTAGAAACTCACAATCAATCCAAATAAAGCTTCAAATTGCAGGCAGAACCGATGAGTTTAGTTCCTCATGGTAAACATCACTCGATCTCTAATTTGTCTGATAGAACGTAGAATGAAAAATGAAGTCTTTGAAAACTAATAACACTCGGCCTTAAAAGTCTAAGCCGAACCAATATTACGAAATAACAAATAAACTAGGGTTTCAATAAAGTAAAACTCGGCGCTCAGGCGACCAATGCGGTGGCCACGGCATGGTGCTGCGGCCGCTGCATCTCTCGCTGCCAGGTCCTCGCAGCTAAGCCTAGAGCACTCCAATCTCTTTTCTCTTCTTTCTTCAAGTCTTTCTTCTTTTTCCTCCAAGATCATGCATCCCAATTGCGTTCAAATCTAACTCTGTAAAAATACTCACAAATTCGCATAAAATCCGAACTCTTCCAAAATAATCGTCAGATGCACTTTAACTCCAAATCATTAACTAAATGCAACCTAACTAGCCTAAAAATGCCTATAATGCCTATCTAGGATATGCATTATCAAATTCCCCACACTTAGCCTTTGCTTGTCCTCAAGCAATGATAGAGTGAACATAAATCAATGCGTCCCACAGGAAATCCCTTCAAGTCTCAACCTCATCAAAAAGCAACATTATAGCAAGTGTAACCACAAACCAAGCAAACAAACGTCATAGCATGTATCCAAGTGATCAAAGCTTATAGGTATAAATCATCCAACCTCACCAGAAATATGTGTTTCACTCATACTCTCATGTGTTTAGGCTTTAAAATACAACTCTCAACTCAATCCAAAATGTACTAAGCTTATAGACATTGACTACAATATCACTAAATCTCCACTGAATTGCCATTACTTGCGTGACTCAATAAAGAAAAAGAATAAGCAAAATGTGACTCTTTTTTTTTTCTTTTGTTCTTTTTTTTTCTTCTTTTTTTCCTTTTTTTTCTTTTTTTTATTTATTTGTTTCGGTGCTTTCCTTACGCGAGTCACAAACATGGGTGTCATGAATGGCCCCGGTCTATCAATACCTCAACTTCCTAAAATGAAGTCCACTTGAACATCTTTTGATGCGAGTTGCAAACATGGGTGTCATGAATGAACCTGGTTACTCAATGATCAAGCTTCCTTTGTTAGTGGGTAGTTTTCAACACTGTTTTACATAAATCATACACATGGGTATCATGCATAGACCCGGTTACTAAGTGTATCAACCATTGCCACTTTATTTCCCTAAGTATGCACAAACTAGAACAAAAAGACTCAAGATATAACATAAACTCCGCAAGCAACATCTATGTGAGTCGGTCTTGAAAAATAGATACTGAAGTCAATGCCAAGAGGTAGCAACACAAGGAGAGTAAATTACACAATTGAGCAAAAGAACTATAAATGATTCCAATTAAGGATAACATTCTCACAAGGGTCATGTTCATAGGATTTCAATCATACTTTAGCTCAATCATACATGCTCAATTATATTTGCAAGGTCATACTTCATATAAAATAAAGAATATAGACAAGGCCAAAACATCCAGAACTCCATGGGATTTATATGATCATGCTGAAATTTAAATTAGAGGACAAACTAAGCCAGATGGGTATTTGAATAACACATATGGATGCAATGCATGATGTTTTTGGATTTTTTTTCATGCATAAGTAAACAGAAAATGTAAATATGAAATGATTCAAAAATAAAAATGTGTGCAGAAATTTAAACATGATCTAACTAAATGCACTATATAAACTAAACTCACCTATATAGACTAAATTTCCTTCCCCCGCACTTAAATCTTTCATTGTCCTCAATGAAATATCAAAGACAACAAAACTAAATCAAATAAACGCGAGGTGAGGGTAAAGAAAACTAACTGCTCACTAAGGTGGCGGCTGGTAGGGTGGAAACTAGGGCCACCCCAAGCTATAGTAGTACTCATGCTGCCTCCGCATGTCCTCTATAGAAGAGGCCATATCACGAACATTGCGACCTAAGTCCCTGAGCTCGTACTGAAAGGAGTCTTGGCAGATCGAAAGCTGGTGCATCTGTGCAAACATATCCTCACGCCAAGTGGACTCAACATAAGAGGAACTAGACCCAGCAGAAGGCCCTGCAGCAAACTGAGCACCACCCCCATGATAGTCAGGCATAGAATGATCTGTCGGGGGAACCTGCTCAGCTGCATCCTCCTGCTCCTCCTCATCATCATCATCAGGAGCATCATCATCCACATCACCTTCAATGTAGAAGGCAGCATCAGTAGGACCATAAGGAAGGGCCCTAGGTAATCTCAATCTGTGGACCCCTTGAGGTCCAGCCTTCTAGACAAAACCCATCTCCAGTGAGCTTTCCAACAGATAGGCTCGCCTCAGCTGATCCTTTGTATAAGTAAACCCGCCAGACATGCGAGCACCGCCCTGTGATGGATCAATAAAACGTTGGGCGATAAGAGTGATCATGCCCCCCAGACCAAATCTCCCAGTCCTCTTCGATGCAACTCTCTTGCAACTTTCCAAAAATAAATCAACCAAATCAGGAATGATATCTGACTGGGGCGAGAAGCACCATAACCAAGCCAAATCAACAGCGGGGACCTTGTTCACCTCGCCCTGCCCAATGATAGTCATAGCTAGGAACTTGTGAACCAAACACAGACATGGATGGATGGACTTATAGTTATACTCTCTACTGTGTCCATCAAAGGCCTCGTCGGTCGTTGCATACCAAAAATCATGGGTCATCTGGTCGTTCCCATGCTCGGCCCAATCCTCGATGGGCTCCTCAGAAATACCAAAGATCTCCCTCAACTCAGCAAATGTGAGGGAGTACGCATGATCAAGAAAATGGAACCTAATACTCTCATCCTCCGAAGCCACCAATGTCGACAAAAAATCTCGGACCAACTCCGGATATGTGGGCGCACTCAAATTGATGAAATCCCCCAAGCCCGCATGTGTCAACATCTGTTGTGTACAAACTAACATGCCCAGCCTATGCAACATCGGGACATTGAAGAATTTCATTTGCACGAATTTCTTCGCCTCAAATCCGTCCCATACATCCTTCTGACTCCTAGATAAATTCCTCAACTGTCTCACCATACTCAATCAACACTCGATGACAATAATAGCACCCAATCTCAATCCTCAATCGAACAAATTAATCAACTCACACAACACACCAACAATAATGCACAAAACAATCACCCAAACACAAGTACCCACAACAAAACTGCGTAGTAAACCTGCAATGGCGGCGGGATGCATGCGGCGGCTGCTGCAACAGGGGGCGGCCGCTGCAATAGTATGTGGCAGCGGGCAGAGAGGCGGCGGTACAGGGGATGCTGTGGACGCATCGAGAGGCGGCGGGCGCACCACGCGGCCCTACACAAATCTGCACAGGCGGCGGGCAGAGGGCGGCGGCCGCTGCAAGTATGGGGCGGCCGCTGCAATAGTATGTCGGCGCCTCCTTCCTCCTTTGTTGGCAGTGGTGGATGGATCTAGGCTCGGAAGCTCGATGTGGCCGCCGGTTAACAAATGTCGGGTCGGGGTGAAGCCTAGGTGGTGTAGAGGAAGAGATTAAGGCCGGTTGGGATTGGATTTGAAGAAATTTGGTGGTTTGGTGGAGAGGATGAAGGTTGGAGATGGGAGAAATGGTGATGTGAGGTTAGGGTTGATGGGGGAGTGTTGAAGAAAATGATGGCATGTAAGGCTAGAAAGGAGGGTGGGGTAAGAAAATGAGATTCCGGGTTTTTTTTTCAGAAAAAGGGAATAAAAGGTTCACGGGGGGTATGCGGCGGCCGCTGCAATTGGTTTGATGCTGCGGGTTTGATGCGGCGGCCGCGGCATTATGTTGCGGCCGCTGCATGTGTGCAGCTCCTTCTCCCAGCTTTGATTTGAACGCCTCAAATTTCACTTTTTCGTAAGTTGTTAGTCAAATTGCCAAACAAAAACAAAAGCAAAACAAAAAGAAAAACTACCTAAGGATAATTAAATGCTGCAGGTGCAGCATCTTGCTGCGGCCGCAGCTCCCCTGGCGTGCCGCGGCCGCTGCATGGTTGCGGCGGCTGCCGCACCGTGTAGCTCCCATCATTCCTTCTCAAAGCCTCTATTTCCTCGTCGTCTTTTTGAGGTGTGGCAATCAGTTCCTTACCACTCCTAAGCGTTATTGCACTGACATTCTCCTTAGGGTTCGCAATAGTTTGCGATGGAAGCTTTCCTGAGTTGTTTGCCTCTTTTGCAATTAGGACTTGAATGAGTTGACTCATTTGATTTTCCCAATTTATTATCCGATCTGACTGTTGCTTCTCCACCTTCAAGACTAGCCGTGTCAAAGTCCGCAGAGAATCCTCAGTAACCAAGTCAAATTGTTGTTGGGGCCTTATCTGTTGCCCCCCTTGCTGATTAAAAGGGGCTTGGTAGTTCTCATAGCCCTGCTAATAGCCTCTGTTGTAATTGTTGTTGTTGAAGTACCCAGGATTTCCAAAATTGCCTTGGCTAGGCCTTTGTGGAGCAAAATTTCCAATGGCATTCACATCTGCGCTAGGCTCTTGCAAGATTGGGCCCATATCCATAGGATGAGTAAATTGATTGCAAAGCCCGCATGCCTTCAACTACTGAGGTGATCTGTCAATTATCAGCTTCTTCATCATCTCTTTCATCTCAGCCATATCAGTCTGTAATGCAGCTACTGGGGCCTCAATAGCAAGTACACCCTTAGCACGAGTGCTCTTGTTGAACTGCCTCGAGCCCTCAGAGAGCTCCTTGAACACCTCCCATGCTGCCGCTGGTGTCTTATTCAGCATGTTTCCTCCACAACAAGAATTCACTGTTCTGCGCTCCTCATCAGTAAGCCCGTTAAATAAGAAAAGAACCAGATCCTTCTGAGAGAAGCCATGACATGGGCAGCTGGCGCAGAGTTTCTTGAAGCGTTCAAAATACTCATGAATAGACTCCGTTGCCTGCTGCTCAATGCTGCTAATCGCCCTTTTCAAGGCATTACGCTTAGTTGCAGGAAAGTACCTCTCTAGAAAGGTTCTCTTCATTTCAGCCCCAGTAGATATACTCCCAGGTGGTAGATAGAAGAAACACTCATTTGCCTCATCCTTGAGAGAGAAAGGAAAGGCCCTCAGCTTGATTTGTTCTTCAGTGACATTCTCAGGTTTCATTCCAACCACCACAATATGAAATTCTGATAGATGCTTATGGGGATCTTCCCCACTCAACCCATGGAACTTGGGTAATGGATGAATTACCCAGATTTCAGCTCAAAATTCACTCCTTCCCCAAGTGCAGGGAATTGGATTGCCAAGGGTTGTTGTGCCAAGTCAGGAGCAGTAAGCTCCCTCAGAGTAAGATTTGCATTGTAAGCCATCTCTGCAGTGCTTTCTCCCTGACCAGAAGAAGATTCGTGAAAGGGATCACGAGTTTCCCGCCTTAAGGCAGAAAGGGACTTTTCAATCTCTAAATCAAACAACAGAAAAGATGGATTAGTAGCACGGGCATGGACCATATAAGATCCTCCACACCAAAAATCAACACCAAAAACACACAAGAATCAATAGACCTCCCCAGCAACGGCGCCAAATTTGACGGAGGGGAAACCTGTCGTTGATCCGTCAAAGTAAACTCAAACCTATAACTAGTACATCAATAAGTAAGAGGTCGATCCACAGGGAGATTTGTTACTCTAGTATGATTTAAATGCCGATTTAGTAACCAATTGGGGGTGTTTATGAAAGCAAAGTGAATTAGCAAAAACAGAAGTAAATGGTTGTGATTCAAACAAATGAGAGAAGTAGTTCTACCTACAATTTTCCACTTTATTTGGTTGAAGCGATCCTTGTAACTTCTTCTCGTCATATTAAGTTTCCTATGAATGCCCTTGTCCCGACCTAATATAGTTACTAGTCCAATCAGTCCTAGTAACCCTTATCAATCGAACAGTCCCTAAAGAAGGATTTAACCCAATTGATAGCTTTAAGTTCAGAGATTAGCCAAGTTATTTGCATTCCCTAAAGAAGGATTTAACAATACATCCAACTTCCTACCTATCCAATTAGTTCAATCAGCCCTAAAGGGTAAGTTTGCTACTTGGGTTAAGAAAAAAGCCCAGGGGGCTTGGCTACGTGATGTCATCCAGAAAAAAATAGAAGCATGGGAACAAGGATGAACTGGCTCTCGTTTATTAAGAACGCCACGGGGAGAATGATGACAAAATTCCGTAAAGATTCCAAAACAAACCCCCGGGAAGAGGAAAACAGTAGTGACAGAACTTACAGGCAATGTGACAAGAGGTATCAGAATCATAACACAAGAGACCCGAGCAAGGCCTTAATATCCTCAAAGAAATGAAAGAAATCACATTTAGTCCATAAATACACGGAAGATATTCAAATACATACCGCAAAACATAAGCTACGAGGCCAGAAGACCACAACAAAAGAAAATGCCTCAGAAACATGGGGATAAAAAAGGACTTCTCCACATAAAGACCATCCCAAGGGTCACGGATTAAGGATAGGAACCATTGGTCAAGTGATCCGCGTTGCCATGTTGGACGCGACCGATACTCTCGTCCCCATCTTCTAAACCCATGACCTGGAACTTGAAACGTGCATCCCCTCTATGGATAAAAACCATAGAAGATCCAACCATGAGTCCATGGGACTCGAAAAAATCATTCCACCCGCGGCCAAGCCAGAACATGTTGTAACTTCCCCTGAAAACGCGAACCGCAAAGTCACGCAAAATATGGGACGAGAGAAAAACTTGCTCGGGAATAGCCTCCTCATATTCGTCCTCAAAACGCAGAGCCAAAAGCTGGAAAGACAAGAAAAAAAGAAACACAGGGGCATAAGAGAAGGGGCAAAGGTCACAAAGAAAGAGATCAGCAAGACAAAACCAACAAACCAATAAGAGTTACCAAGCGAAACATCTGCTCCTCTCGGTCGATAGCTTAAAAGAAGGCCCATCTATCCACACCAGAAGAGACCATGCCCGCACTAAAAGAAATAGGAGGAACGATGGTCGAACCGCGCATCGGAACCCCTACACTATCGAGGAAAAAAGGTGCAGAGAAAGGGTTGGTCCAATCATAAGAAAGGAAGGACATCGGAAAGAAAAAACGGGGGTCCAGCTTGGAGGGTTAGTCCCTCAGATCAAAAACACGCATGCATGACACATGTCAAGAGATCCCCCTTGAAGAAAACAACACCATACCATTTGAAATGAGCTCGCTTTCACATGCACCAAGTTAAGAGAGGCAGTGAAATCTCCCATCATGCAGCTCTGAATTGAAGGAATTCCGGCAAAAATAAAAAAGAGACCCGTGGAAACATACAACCACAAAAATGCCCCGTGGAATTACCTTGAAAAAAGAAATCTAACACGCAACAAAGAAAGCTGAGTATAAAAACCCCATGAGACCCAAGTCTAAGGGCACATCCAACAATGGAACTCGAAAGGCCACCCAAAGCCTTCTATCGAGTGATTCTCGCGGAGGGACAACTTCACTCACTACAACTCCCACTGATGTAAGTGTTACTAGAAGAAGATGCCCATAGTCTGGTGCATCTCTGGTCCCTGTCCAACCGAGAGCAAGAGGTCAAAGTCGAAAGAGACGCGAATGGAATCTTCTGGTTCACCAATGGATAGTCCGAGTTCACGCGGGCAAACAGGGTATGCGTCGGCGTGCCTCTGGTCTTCGTATACCAGAGGGACTCCATCTTTGAAGTTTACATAGCCAATCCCGATTGTGACTAAAACGGCGTCATGGGGCGCGGATAGCATAAGGCAAACCCAGATGACAGAATGAAGGCCGATAAATCAATAAGAAGTATGGCCGCAATCGCTAGGTATTAGCTGGGGAGCACCCCTATTAAATAAAACCTAGTTTAACTTTGTGTAAAACCCTCGATCTTAATAAAAGTCTCCGGCCCCAAAATAAGAAACTGGATAGCAAAACGTGTCTTTAATTACAAAATCTACGCCAACAACACTTTTTATTAAAAAGAAAAAAGCGGCCCCAGAAGGGCTAACAAGACCCGCTGGAAGAAGTGTTCGAAAGGCAACACCCGCCGCCACAACACTCAAGATCACGGTGCAGACAGACATTAAAGCGAGCATGACCCATGTGAGTAAACGCCATCGATGATCCAACACTGAACCTGTGATAGACAACAAAGTCATTCCATCCGCGACCGAATTGCAGACGATTGTCCTGAACCCTACTCACCTCCACCTGAAAATTGTTAACGATGTAAGAGGAAAGGAAGACTCGCCGCGGAAGGGCGGGCCGGCACTCGACCTCGAATCGGGGCAGTAGCGGCTGACAGAATAGGAAAAAGAAAAAAGGGGTAACATGGATACAAAAACAGTGCAAGAATTTAGGACCCAAATGAAATTCTAAAAAAGGACAATGAAACAAAGATCAAAGAAATCCTACGAGCTTGAGGAGCTGATCAGCATGATCCAAGACTTGGAAAAACGCCCAGGGATTTGGATGTTTAGGCGCCATAATTAACTCCAAAAAAAGGCCTTGAGAAGAACAAAGAAACCCTAAACTATAAAAACAAAGGGAAGACTCAAGCATGGATAAAAGATGGCGTAACACGTGGGAAGCTTAAAAGGCGCAAATTTAGAGATAATAATTACAATAAGAGACTATCATAGCAAAATATACACCTCCAAGTATAGCGGCCGGATTCCATTGTCCCAAAAAGAATCGCCTGACCAAAGCAAAAACCCCCCAAAAAAAGCAAAGTGTTAATTACAAAAGTTGACCCATGCCAATGAATTGTTTAAACAAGAAGGAAGAAGTTAATCTTCTTGATCATGCGGATCCGCGTCAACGTCAACATCATCCTTCTCCTCATCTGACTCATCTGCTGCAAGCTCTTTCGGGGTAAGACCCCGATCGTCCTGAACCAAGCTCGCCTGAAATTTCTCCAAGGGGGCGCCTGGATTGGCTTTGGAGCGAGCCACACTTTGATTGATGACAGCGCACATCCCCTTCCTAAAGTAGCTGAAGCATTTATCCTTCAAGAGTTCACTGCCCTCCGAAGTACGAAGACAATGCTTAGCTATGGAGGAGAGAAAGGAAAGGCCCGCTTAAGACTTGATCCATTCAGCAGCCAAGAAATTCAAACCCGCGGGTGATTCCAGCCATTGGAGCGCCACCTCCTGATCCGAACGAGACTGAAGTGTTTCCAACTCCTGCCTCAGCAAGCTACGATCTTCCTCTAAGATGGAGTAATCCCCCTGAAGCTTTTGAAAAGATGTCTCGCTGGCCTAAAGCCGACTCTTCAAATCGCCAACGGAAAATTGAAGCTTTTCCCCTTGACGATGCGAAGCCTCCAGGTTGGATAAAGCCGAGTCTCGCTCCTCAGTTAGCAAGGATACGTGGTCATTAGCTGCCTTCAGCATCTCGTGAACTTCGACGGATCATTTTTAAAATTTTTCCACCGAACCAGGGTCCCCAACGGCGTTGCCCAGCGTCCGCACGCGGTGGTTCAAGTCTTTAATCTCAGCGGACTTCTAAAAAATCTCTTTCTTCTAGAAGGCAAGCCGATGCTCTGCCTCGGCCTAGAAACCCCTAACCTGGAAAGAAGAAAAGGCCAGACAAAACAAAAATGGGGAAGAACTATTTTTTAACAAAAAAGATAAGAAAAAAGAGAGGGGAGGAACATCGCAAAAGACAAAAGATTAAGTAACGCGCAAACTCACACATTAAGCAATGCGGTCGAATTGGATGGAAAAATCATCACCATCCAAGCGACACAAGTAGGCCTGCTCATTTCGCGCCATCTTCTCTGGGAGCCTGAGGCGGACACGTTCGACCACCCCAAAACCAAGGATACGGAAGGTCGGGAGGGTGGCATCACCCTGTAGGAAAAGAGGTTCCTCTTCCCCACCAGCACCAGAGGGCTTCGGCGCCAGACGTGCAAGGACATTTTTCGCGAGGCTCTGAGAAGGTGGCACCAGCCTCTGTAACTTGATCGCTTGCCTTGTCAGGCTCACGTTCTACCGCAGCCCGAGGGGTCGGAGGATGAAGGGGTACACACGCAGCCGACTTCTTTTTCTTCTTGCCACCTTCCTTGGAATGGTCACGAACAAGCAAAGAACCAAGATCCATTAAATCTACAGATTAAAGGAAAACATAGGACGTCAGGAGTGGATCGATGCAAATAGCACCAACGAGACCCATGAAACAAGAAATCATAGAGAAGCCACAGGAAATGAAGTATGAATGAGTCTAAGACGATACCTAATTGTGGATGAGGTAAACTTAAACCCACCATCTCAAATCGGAGGGCCGAAACCATAGTGCGCCAAGGCAGTTTGGGCTCATGGACGAAAGAGTCCTTGAACTTGTCAAGACCAGCGACCCATGGTTTCCTAATGATAAGGCGTATTCCAATAGGCAATATAGATTATTTTAGGTGCATTTCTTTGTTATATAATCATGTTTTAGTGTTAATTAGATTAACGCTCGTTTTGTGGGAAAGTTCGGAATCTACGCTATTTCGATGGTTTTATGCAGATTCGTATATCCAAGGCAAAGAACACGAGGAACGGAGCTAAGAAAGGCTAAGGCGAGACTTGAGAGATCTTAAGGAAGAAGTCCCGAAAAGCATGGAACAACCTAAGGAGCAACGGAGCACGAAATCGAGGTCTAAGAGCAAAAACAAGGGCGAGTCGCGAAAGCTGTCCGCCCGACGAGCTGAACTTGTAATGCACTTTTCGGAGGCCTCGGATGTCCGATCGATGCATATGAGCATGCGTTGGAAAGCTCTTTCAGTGATCTAAATGATGGATTTCTACTGGAAATTAGCTGACAGAGAATCACTTTCCGCTGCAGCAGATCAAGTCATCGACATCATGTCTAGTAGGTGGCCTGTGCAGGACTCGCTGCCAGTGAGTTCGGACTCGCTGCCAGCGAGTGGAGTCAGTGAGGAGCATGTACAGGAGCCAGCATGACTCCCTACCAGTGAATAAAGACTCGCTGCCAGCGAGGGAAGTCAGCGACATCATGTCTGAGCAAGTGCCTAAGCAAGACTCGCTGCCAGCGAGCCCGACTCGCTGCCAGGGAGCCGAGTCAGCCTGAGAGCCAGTGAATGGATTCGCTCCAGTGGAAATGTGTTTTCGCGGCAGCAGAAAGGTGTTTTTGCGGAAACGAAAATCTTCGCTGGCAGCGGAACCGAAGAGTTTTGGAAAATTTCTAAGGCATGGACATTCGCTGCTAGCGAGTTGGTAGCGAGGTGCTAGCGAAAATCAAACAGAAGGTCGACCAAGGCAATTTGCTGCTAACGGAAATATTTTCACTGCCAGTGAAATCTGACGCTGAACTAAACATGGAAAGTCTATCTTCTATCTATCTTTTGCTTTAGGAAATTCTATATAATTTATCTATCTTTTATCTTGTTTATTCAGAACTTAAGGGTTATAAATAGGATGTTTAGGGTTAGTTTTCATATACATTGGAGTAGAGCAATCACCTTTGAAGAGAAGAAAGTTTAGGTAAGCCATGTTTGGCTAATTTTCTAGTTTCCGCCTACACTTTCGAGACTTGGTTGGTGGTTTGTGAGTTTCTAATTTAAGTTATTTTTCCTCTATAATTCTTTCAATTTCTTTGTGTGATATTGATTATGTTATTGATTTTATCTTGATTAGCTACCTTGATAATATCGATGACCAATAAAACCAACCAAAGTCGAGAACTTGTAGGTGGAAACACTTTTCTTCTATCCTTTATTTTCTTTTGTGAATATTATTTTCTTTTATTTTCATTCATAAAAATCCTTCCTTTTTATATTGGTAAATAGACAAAATTTAGAAATACTTGATTCTCTAGGGTTCGACCTCTTACTTGCATACTATACTAGTTTGTTTGTTTGGGAATTATTTTTGACGAGGTAAATCAACGACTTTCCCTCCGTCAAAATTGGCGCCGTTGCCGGGGACTCAAGTTTATTTCTTTATTTTGTGTATTTATTAATTTTTGTTTATATATCTAACCCCGTCGTAGACCTATCTTACGGTTTACGACACCTCGTTACTAATTATTTGCAATGGAGTTGGAGTTCTGGCAACACCAGGGAGAATACTTTCACCATTACATCACAAGAGTGCAAGATTTAGTGGACGATCGTGCTTCACGGGGTATCCAAGATGATTTTATAAAACAAATACTTTGTGTTCAAGATGGCATGCTTCCTGAAATACGAGAATTCGCCCAATAGTTTAAAAAGGAAGGCTTTTATGGTTTGGATTGGCCGGAATTGTGGGATCTTTTCCTTTGCGTGGGTGACATGGAAAAGGTGGAAGAAGACTACAAGTTGGCATCCATACCCTTACCTTTCAAACCAATGGCGGGTGAGATACATGATAGAAGCCAAGACACAAGCATCAATGGTTCAATCGAAGATGGAGAAAGGAGCCCAATGCCCCTTGACATGGACTCTCATGAGTGCACGCACGAGGAACCATGTATTTTGGCACCTACTCCATCCATAGAAATCATCCCCAACTCATCTATTGAGGAACCATGTCCGGAGCCGATTTTTGTGGCTCTCGAGCAAGGTAATGATATTTCTTACACTTTTCCCAAAATGTGAGTTATTCTTTACCCTTTTTCTCTCATTTTTTTTATGATTTGTTGTCTTTGATTTTCATTGAGGACAATGAAGAGTTTAAGTGTGGGGGAGGGTTGCATTCATAGATTCATGCATTCATATTTATTTTTTCCGTTATGCATTCATGTTTATTTTTTCGCTATTTTATTGCATTAGAAAATGAAAAAAGAAAATGAAAAAAAAATTGAGAAAATTCAAAATTCCACAAAAATCATGCATTGCATATATATGTTATTTAAATACCCATCTTGCCTTAGTTTGTCCTCTATTAGTTTATTTTTATGAGTCTTACCATATATGTTCCATAATATGTTTGAATTGGCTACTCTTGTCACATACTTGAAATGATTTTTTATGGGAGCATGACTTGTTAGTTCAATTGAGCATGTATGATTCTTAGCCTTGGGCATTATTGAAATCCAACAAAAATTTGTCCTAGTGAGAATTTTTGGCCTTATAGGGATTTTCATCATATTTATACCCTTTTGCTTTCTTGTTTGACATTGTACTCTCCTTATGCAATTAGCTCTTGAGATTGACATTATTATCTATATTTGAGGCCAAATTTTTATGTTTATTGCTTATGAGTTTGAAATGATAGAGGCATGACTTTCTTAGCCATATTATTATCCATATCCACCCTACATATGTGTTCTTTGCTTGTAGCCAAATTTCAGCATTAGCCTTTTCTTTGAAGCTCCACAAAATTTATCCCTAGCCAATGATAAGCCTTACCCTATCCGGGAATTGGGATTAGATTTGGTAAATGTTTGATCTAGTCGAGTGGAAAAGAAAATATTGTTAAGAGAGTTCCAAGTTTTCGATGATTATGTAATTTTGGTTTTATTCCTCACATTGTGCATCATTGTATTTTTGGCTCTAGAAAAAAAATAGAAAAAAATAAAAAAAAAAGATAAAAAAAGATAAAAAAAAGTGAAAGAAAAGAAAAAAAAAGAATGAATAAAGAGCCTTTTATTTTATTATGTATGTGAGAGTTAGAAAAATATGTATGGTTAAGAGAAAATTCTTTTGTTGAGTGTTTTGAGAGTGAAAGTTTGAGTTATTTTGGTTTTGGAAGTATTTGATTTTTATTGTTCTTCCGGTTGTTCTTAGGGATCCCTTTTTCCCGGATTTTTAGCACCACAAGCCTAAATATTTTCCTACCTTAATTCCTTACCAAGCCCCATTAAAACCTTGGTAAAAGACCTCTTGATGTTGCTTGTGAGTAATGACATTCCCGGTGGAGAATATGTGATATATGTATCAATTTCTATGTAGCTTTTTGCATTTTGGATTGAGTTGAGAGATTGCATTGTTAAGCCTAAACTCATGAGAGTGAGAGTAAACACATTATCCCTGTGAGGTTGGACTAGATGTGCCTTTTACTTTGAATCGCTCATATACTTGCTAGGATGTTAACTTTCATGCTCATGGCTCCTACAATTTGATGTTGTTTTTGACAAGGTTAGTGCTTGAAGATCATATTTGTGGTATGATGGTTTTGCTCTTGTTTTTGCATTGCTTGAGGACAAGCAAAAGGTTAAGTGTGGGGGAGTTTGATAAGGCATATTCCAATAGGCATTATAGATTAGTTTAGGTGCATTTCATTTTTATATAATCATGTTTTAGTGTTAATTAGATTAACGCTTGTTTTGTGGGAAAGTTCGTTTTATGTAGATTCATATATCCAAGGCAAAGAACACAAGGAACAGAGCTAAGGAAGGCTAAGGCGAGACTTGATAGAGCTTAAGGAAGAATTCCCGAAAAGCATGGAACAACCTAAGGAGCAACGGAGCATGAAATCGAGGTCTAAGAGCGAAAACAAGGGCGAGTCGCGAAAGCTGTCCGCCCGACGAGCTAAACTTGTAACGCACTTTTCAGAGGCTTCGGATGTCCGATCGATGCATATGAGCATGCGTTGGAAAGCTCTTTCAAAGATCTACGTGATGGTGTTTTACTGGAAATTTGTTGACAGAGAATCTCTTTCTGCTGCAGCGGATCAAATCATCGACATCATGTCTAGTAGGTGGCCTGTGCAGGACTCGCTGCCAGCGAGAGGAGTCAGTGAGGAGCATGTCAGGAGCCAGCATGACTTGTTGCCAGTGAATAAAGACTCGCTGCCAATGAGTGAAGTCAGCGACATCATGTCTGAATAAGTGACTGAGCAAGACTCGCTGCCAGCGAGCCGAGTCAGCCTGAGAGCCAGCGAATGGATCCGCTCCAGCGGAAATGTGTTTTCGCGGCAGTAGAAAGGTGTTTTTGCGGCAGCGAAAATCTTCGCTGGCAGTGGAACCGAAGAGTTTTGGAAAATTTCTAAGGCATGGACATTCGCTGCTAGCGAGTTGGTAGCGAGGTGCTAGCGAAAATTCAACAGAAGATCGAGCAAGGCAATTCGCTGCTAGTAGAAATATTTTCGCTGCCAGTGAAATCTAAAGCTGGACTATACATGGAAAGTTCCATCTTTTATCTAGTTTGTTTTAGGAAATTTCTATCTAATTTATCTATCTTTTACCTTGTTTATTCAGAACTTTAGGCTTAAAAATAGGATGTTCAGGGTTAGTTTTCATATACATTCAAGTAGGGCAATCAACATTGAAGAGAAGAGAGTTTAGGTAAGCCATGTTTGGCTAATTTTCTAGTTTTTTCCTACAATTTCGAGACTTGGTTGGTGGTTTGTGAGTTTCTAATTTAAGTTATTTTTCCTCTTTAATTCTTTCAACTTCTTTGTGTGATATTGATTATGTTATTGATGTTATCTTGATTAGCTACCTTGATAATATTCATTTCTTGCTAGGATTTAATACTTTCGTATTTGTGTTATCTCCGTAGCAGAACGCATAAGATTGTAGATTCCGTATTTGAAGCATGATTATGTAGGGAGTTGACATATATCTCAAACATTGATTTACCGTGTTTAATTGGTGTTATTTATATGCTCAAGTTCTTAGGACTATTTGCTATCTCTTTGTTAAATCTTGACCGTGTTAGGGTTGCATTGAGGTGTGAGGGATTAATTGGACTTGTAGGACTTTTAATCTACTTAAACCAAGACGAGAGGAATTCATAGGAAAAGATAATAACTTGAAAAGGATTCGATGACCAATAAAATCAACCAAAGTCGAGAACTTGTAGGTGGAAACGCTTTTCTTCTATCCTTTATTTTCTTTTGTGAATATTATTTTCTTTTATTTTCATTCATAAAAATCCTTCCTTTTTTATATTGGTAAATAGACAAAATTTAGAAATACTTGATTCTCTAGGGTTCGACCCCTTACTTGCATACTATACTAGTTTGTTTGTTGGAGAATTATTTTTGACGAGGTAAATCAACGATTTTCCCTCCGTCACCTAACAACACTAAACCAGCCTAGGACGGTTTTGAACTCGAGGCAAACACCAGCTTTATCGCGGACAAGGAACCAATTGTGCTTCCAGTTCGGTTTGCTAGATAATCTCTCAATATAACCACAATTGGAGTTACATTGGTAAAACCTAGAGCCCTGGGGCCCTCTCTTCATAGAAAAAACACTGAACATAAGCTCCTTAGTCGGGGGCACGCCGATGTCCAAACACCTCATTATAAAGCTGGTAAAGAACATCCAGCAGTTTGGCACGACATGTGCAGGACTAAGGTTATACTTAGATAAAAATTTACCAAATAAAGGGTGAAGAGGAAGGCAAACACAACTCCACCCCTGCAGGCCATGGAAAAATCTGGGAGATGGCCTCAACGCTAGCAAGGTCGAGCAATGTGGTACAACCCCTAACCACCAAATTTGGAGAGCGACGAGGGCGTACCCTCTCAGCGATCACCAAGGGATGCTGCTGAGGGTCGAGGATGGAAAAATCCCCGCGAAAAGAACAAGAGGAAAGGCCATCCAAGGTGTAAGAAGGAATGTCCAGATCACTAAGAACTTCCTTGGAGCAAACCCTCGAACATGTCTCTGCGAGCCCGATGGGGGAATCGGTGTAAGGGACCCAAGATATTTCATAATCCAGGCCACTAACTGACGGACGAGAAGTTGAAGAGGCACGTGCATCAGGATGAGTCTGAAGTTCCCCGTCCGATAAAAGAGCATCCCCCTCGTCGTCCTTAGAAGAAGAAGAACTTAAGTAAGGTGAAGAATAGTAATCAGGGTCAGAGTGTTTCCGTCGCCTTCTCACCTTAATCGGGCTTCCAGAGGGCCCCACGCGGTCTGGAGTAGAGACTTTCAAAGAAGAAGAGGACTCTGAAGAGGAGTCCTTGGAGCTGGATGAAGCGCCCCCAGAAGAAGACGGGGACGAAAAGTCCAAAATCACCGTGAAAGGTGCCGCTCAAGAGGATGAAGGAAAGTCCGCCCTCCACCCTTCCTCCCTCTCAAACTCTTCCAACACGTCATGACCTTCCCTAGAACTAGCCATCCTTGAAAAACTAAAGGGAAATCTGAAAAGGGACCCATGTACGCAGACCAACACATCAAAAAACCCAAAAACAAATTCACAAGAAGCAAAGGAACTCCAAAAGATCTAGCGGTTGCAAAAACAAAAATCCTAAGCAGATTCATGGAAAACAAAAGGGTTCAAGACAACTCAAAGCAAAGAAACAAGAACACGACTCAAGAAGTCAAGAACAAAAGAGGAATTTACCTCGAATAACCAAGAACACCACCGGAAAGTTTAACCAGAAAAGGCAAGACAAGCGCAAAAGCTCTCGGAGAACAAGAATTTGGAAAATACCAAAATAGATAATTAAAAGACAATGAAAGAGTGAAAAACGAAATAGGTTAATTTATAGAAAATTACCGACTTCTCAAATCCCCCTAAACATATGGGCCGAGGTAAACCCTAATGGGCCGAAGTAAGCCAATACTAGGCCCAACTTCGATAAGCTAAAATGACGAGTATACCCCTCGAAAAGGAACAAGAAAGAGGGTGGCATTTCCACAAAAAAGGTCAAATCGTCTCAAGCTCCGAATGAACTTAACCTGACCCGAGGAGCTGTGATGAAACCGGACGAAAATGCCCAACGAAAGTAAAGAAATGGAAAAACAAAATAAGAAAATGATCCGCGGGCAAGAATGGTCGTTGAAAGAGCCAGTACCCCCAAGTTAAAACGGACGTGGACATAAAAGAAGAACACGTGTCTACCATGCCCCCGACCCACGGAGGTCACACATGTCCACACCAAAACGACAAGTGTCACAATGAGAGACACCCCGCCAATCACTATAAAAGGAAGAATGAACACAGGCAAAAGGGACTTTTTTTGGCCCGGCCAAGGAGAAAACAAGGAGAGAGAGGAAACAAGAAAGAGACATAGAGATTGAGGAAGTAAATGGAAGTACCTTTGACTCCGGAAATCCTGCAGAGAGATTAGTAATTACACATCCGCGTGTAGAAGGTAATTCCGAACTCAGGGGGATAGGGATAGAGTCCTAATAGCCGCGTCGAAGCCCGATCTAGTCGTCACCCGCAGTCAGGTAAACTCTCTCGGCCCCCATAAAATTTGGATGGACTCCCAAACATGAAGGGGGATAGTAGGTGCAATCTATGATTTGACGACAACACGGCCAAGGTAGAGCCATGGTGCATTAGCTCCACGGGTCAGGTAAGACCGTGTTCGAAGACTGCATCATCCGAGTCTATCCCCCGGGGTCTCACCGCAAGTGGGGCTTTTATTCTTTTTTTGGAGGGATTCATCAGTATTATTCTTAGAAAAACTTTTTCTTCGATTCAAGGATCTTGAGAGCTCAAGCCTGAGGACTTTACTTCATGGGAAGTTGCAGAGCTCCTTTTCTATCTCTCTTTTCGGATCCCTTTCTTGTGGTTCCTAGGGGGTATTTATAGTTTTATTAAGCGACCAGCTGGCTGGTGACCTCGTGGTCCTTGTAGGGGACACGTGTAGCCCATGCCCTCATGCCAGCGATCATTGGTAGCTACACGTGGCGATACTAGTGGAGAGGTGCTTCACCAGCGAGTTACTTGCCCTTTTTTGAGAGTTTAGCTGACTCGGAGTTTCTGCTCACGGTCCCAATCTTGAGGGAAAGTGTTTAGATCTAGACTTGAAATTCCGCCATGTGGGTTAGAAAGACTTTTGGTCGCGATGGTTTGATGTTGAGTTGGTGTGTGATTCTTGCATTGAATAACCTATTTATGATGTCGTACCCCTATTAATTAAAGGGTTTACTTTTTATGGCATCGTCATATCTCCTCGGGACTAGGTCACGATGAACAATGATACGCGATCAAGTCTCGATAAAAACGATGCTTTCCCTGGCTGGGGGACATAAGGTTGTGTTGTTGTGGGCTTGGGTGGATAGGCCCAATGTTTGCATGGGCCATTTGGGTGGGAGTTGGTATGGTCCTACGGAGACCTATAAATAGGGGTTTTGTTCCCCTTTTCCTGCCATTTCATTTTGGTGAGATAAGAGAGGGGATAGAGAGAGAGAAAAGAGGGAAGTGGTATACTTGAAGCAAGTAACGTCGTCGGGAGCCTTGGGCTAGTAATTTCTGGCAGAGTTACTTCCAGATTGGAGTTTCTTCTTCAACCAACTCTCAAAGTAAGTGGTCTTTAAGCTTGTCTCTTCTATACGGTTTTCTTTCTCGGTTTTCCCTTTCCTAAGTTTCTTTTCTAGTTTCCTTCTTCTGGTTTTTGGGGCGAAGGGAGAATCCTCTTAAGGGTGGTGTTTGGAAAATGGAGGAAACCTTTTGGTGGGGGAAGGGATGGAAAAGTGGTGTCTAGGGGTGGTTGGGTAGGCGGCATTTTGTTTTATTCCTCGGATTTCCTGTCGGACTACCCTGTAAGGTGGATTGTAACTGCTTGGGTGGCAGCTTTCCGATGCGGCAAAAAGGGATCCCTAGAGATTTTTTGACAGGTACTTTTTTCTTGGAGGCATTTCGTCTTCTGTCTTGGGAAGGAGGATTTTTTAGGAAGGCAAAACGGCTTTTTTTTAGCCGTCATTCCTCGAGGAAAGGAGTCTTTTCACTGTCCTCTAATGGAGGCCCGTGAGGCGCCAACCTAGCCCTTGTGAGGGGCTTTTTTGAGCCATTTTTGTTTAACCGTGAATTTTAAGAGACTGTTTTCCCTGTGTTGATTTTCCTTCATCGCGTCTTTTCAGGGATCTTATTTTCTAGAGGGGTTTGTTTTTTCCTTTTAAGGAAATAGAAAATATCACCGGGGAGCGATAGCCAAAATAGAAGCGTAGGGGTCGTGGGAGAGGAGTTCAGCTCTTCCAAGACTTCGTATTCGATCGCGGGGGATGATTCAGAGGCCACAATATCTTTCGTTCGACTCTCTCCACCTCAGGTTGATGATCGTGGAGGAAAAGGGAAAAGGGTGGCATCATCAAAGAAAGCGGGCAAGGCTTCTTTAGCTGGATCTTTCAAACGACCCTTGTCAAAAAGAGATCTTCAGTATTACCATACATCCAAATCTGAGGATGGCCGGGGTAAACGGGAAAAGTCTGCTCGCGAGAGAAAGAAGCAAAAAGACCTTCGCGTAGTACGAGGGGATTTTTCCACGCCTCCTTACAATGTTGAAGAGTTCGCGAGCAATAGTTTCTAGGAAATGATGGATCCTACCTTGTCAGATACCAGGGGGGATGTGACGATTTTAGAGCCCCTACATTTGCAAATCGAGGCTCGTGCTTTTCCTTGGCCCGTAGGGGTGGAATTAGGATTGCCCTTTGCGAGAGGTGGTTGTTTGAACATATATCTCAATCATCTGGTGGTTCATCTAGAGAGTTTACTTCAAGGATTTCGTCTTCCTTTGCCCAGACTTCACGCAAAGTTTTTGGGGAAGATTCGAGTTTGTCCAGCTTAGGTTTCTTTTAACGTCTGGATGTATCTGGCTGTTTATACAATGCGGTGTGCTTCCCTGAAGCAGGAGATGTCGCTAGACCATCTCTTTACATTCTTGACTCTTAGGCATTGGAAGGACGGGTTGGTGTCTGCGTCCCTTAGTGATGATATAGTAGAGAGACTGTCAAGTAGTTCGGGGTGGAGGAAGACATGGTTCTTAGTTCGCGATCTTTCCGGGACCATTTTAAACTTTAAAACTAGTCCGGTTAACTATCAAGCCCCTCCTAAGAACAAGACTGCAGCGACCGATCAGTGGAAATTGATATTCGGATGTGGGAAGAATGTAGGTAAGCGTAGTTACAAAGAGTTTATAACTCCTGCTCGCTTAGAGATGGCAGGACTTAGTCTTCCGCATCCTCGGGGTGGGTACTCGGTGTTTTCTTCAAACTGCGATTTTCATATTATAACTTTTATCCCCTCTTTTTATACGGTGATGAGTTTCTTTTATTCTGACCTGTGTTTATCTATGGTGTGTTTGCTTTGTAGGTATACTGGACTTAACCAAGCTCTCCGCGGGGGCTTTGAAAGGGAAGAAAACCTCGAAGACAATCGCTACTACTACTTCATCAGCGACTCGCGATCCTCCGTCATCCTTAGCTCTCGTTGAAACTCGCCCTGCGGGGGATGTGGCAGGCGCATCGCCTATCCTTGACTTAGATCAGAGCCCATCTAGGGATGCTGAACCTCTGGTTCGAACAACAGGTAAGAAAAGGAAGACATGCGAGAAAAGTTCGAGCATGCTTTTGACGGAAGAGCCTCTTACTTAGTCGGGAATAGCCATATTTGGCTACCGACAACTTGGCTTCACTGTGATCAATTATCGAAATCTAGCTCTTCCTGCGAAGAGTTGCCTTGCTGAAAGGGATTATCTTCGTGCTCTTGTAGACGAAGACCGAGCAGACCAAGGGCAGAAGACTGTGGGTTGGATAAGTTTAAATTGTTCTTTTGTCTCGAATATGAGCTTTGTTTTCTTCGAGCTCTTTCTTTTTTCACATGCTTCAATGTTTATGTTCAGTACAACCTTCAGTGGGAAGAAGTGATGAGGCTCTTGAGAGAATACAGCAATCGCATGTCCCAACTGAAAAAAGAGGTAAAGTCCCTTCAACGCCGGCTGGCCAAACTAAAAGTCGTGGAGATGCAAGAGGGGACTATCAAGAGCTTGCAAGAAGCTTTCGATAAATCTGAGAGAGAGCTCGCGGGGGTGAAAGGCCAGTTAGACATATCGCGTGTATAACACCCCCTTTTATAACCCAAGGGAATGTCACAGCGCCAGTGATTACTCAGACTTTAATGTCTTTGTAACCACCTTAGGCTTATAGGGACATTAAACCATGCTCCCATAAACAAGATGATAATAACTAAATATATAAATGAAATACAATTAAATAGCGGAAGACTTGAAATAAAAAAAATAACTATCTATTAAACTTTCCTCTAAAACTGAGGATTTAAATTTACAACCTCATAACATTACAGCGGAAGACTTTTAAATTTAAGAAAGCATTTAAACTCATATATATATATATATATATATATATATCTAGAAATTTTAAAGCGTAAATACAATGTTAAAATCACTTAAATGTCTTCTCAACTTCTCTTTGTCTTCTCCTCTGAGAATCGACCTAAACCTGTCGTCACAAACAATAGGACGGTTAGTTCGTAAGAACTAGCAAGCAACGGCTCAAAAACTGGGACTACTTTGGATTCAAACTCAGTGACCATGATAAGGTATGAATCTAAACCCAAATGTGATTGTTGAGAATATTTTGTGTAGGCTCAACATTTCAAAACATGACTCATGCGACACGGATAATCCCGAGGGATTGAAAGAAGAATAGATGCGAGCGACAAGCACTCTTAGGAATCATACTCCGATTACAGATGGAATATGATATAGCTTGAATTAGATGTGATCACAATAAAATGTTGTTCTCACTATGTAATGAAAATATATATATCACACACTTCACTCACTTCCTCACGTTGGGTAGCTTAAACACAGATTTATGTAACACAGTTCACTCACTTCCTCACGTTGAGTAGCTTAAGCATAAGGTTACACACTTAACACATCCACCACTTTTAATAAAAGTTGAATATTTTACATCACACACTATTTGTTATAATATGATACCGGACCCGCTTTCACTAGTAGATAGCTACTACCGGAGGTAGTGTAACATTTCTCTACGGAAATGTGTTAGTTTCATGAAACCCTTTATAGACCGGGTGCACACGGTCCCGACCTGTTCCCATCACTTTACTACTTTACACGTTAGGTTCACATTGCTTTACATTTATTGATACATTTATTTTGATTGATCTTGATTCAATTGAGTTCCAATCATAACACACAATCCTTACATTGTTAACTATTGATTTGATGTTATCCTAGGTGATCACACAACACAAAAGTAACCCATGTTATTTAGAGGTAACATGGATGCCAAATGAAATGAAAGCAGATAAAATAAATGATGGAAACATCAAACAAATGGACATGTTCCATACCTAACCAATTAGCATGAAAGAACAACGATAAATCATGCTTTAAATAAAAGGTGGGTAACTACGTTATTATCTTATATTAAGGTCACCCAATTATACTTGTCAAATGCAAACTGAATGGTAAATAAATCACACAAGCTGGTGAATTGCAATTTATTTTAATTAATTTGGCAAGCATTCAAGGAAAGAAAATAATAAGACACAAAGGCACCGAAATGAGCGAAAAAGCTCGGAAAGTCACTTGCCTTATTCGTCTTGTTGGATTTCGGTACCAACTATGGATTTGAAAGCACTTGTGATGGAGTCGACGAAGTCTACAGTCGAATCTATAGGTATTAATATAGGATAAAGAAGTATGTAATAATCGGAAATTTACGTAACAGAATTGACTTATTTAATTCGAATAAAAATCGAATTAGCGTTAAAAGTCAGAAATAATACCACTACGATCTCATTGAGAACCTTGACTCATTGTGATGGGTAAGGATTTGATGATAACACTGCAGATTACAGAGATTACGTGAGTTAGAATAACATCTAAAACTATGGGATCATTTCTGAAATTTAAAAATCCAAAACAGGGGCATATTTTAAAAAAATAGAAAGTATGGGAGGCTTTACGTAATTACTCCATCTCTTCCCTCAACCCGACAGTGGGTTGAGCAGTAATTTTCCGGCGAGCTTCCGGCGGTACTTCGGCGAGACGTAGCAGCTTCGATAGTGCTCGGAATAACACGCGACCAGTGGCTACAGCTTCGTGGCGATGAGATGTATCTACCGGTTGTGGATCGTGTCTCCGACAGCGGTGGAACGGTGGTGTACGAGGGCAGCTCTGGCAAGGTTGAATTGAAAATAGGTGTTTTTGAATTCAGAATGTTTTTGTGAAACTTTTGTGAAGGGGATTGTAGATTACGATGTTCAGAACACGATGAACTAGTTTGAGAGCTTGAATATGGAGAGAAATGGTGGCGGTGTGCTTCGAAAGTGATCCGGAAGGGGTATTTATAGGAGGAGGATTTGGGGACGGATTTGATTAAAATAAATCCATAAGTCGATTAGACAATCACTCTTAACGCTATCCCAATCCTCAATTTGATGATATTCATCCCGAATTGAGCGGATTTTGATGAGCTTCGAATTTGGGGATGAGTTCGTTTGGTTGCAGTTCGAGCCTGAATCTCCAAATTGGTTGCATAAATCTCATTGGAAACGGATGAGGAACGTTCTAGAAACAAAATGGTTGACATTTGAGCGAGATTTGAAGAGATGAAATTTTATCTCTTTCAACAGTGATTCGACAGGGGAGGAAGGAAGGGGACGGGTCTGGTGAACCCGGTTCACCATTTTTTTTATTTGATGGTTCGGTTCACTTGAACCAAAAGAAAACTGGTTCAAACCCTTTTTAAATTTATAAATATATATGTATATCGGTAAATTTATTTATTAAAATTCTACCTAAATTAAATAACAAAACACTTAATAAAATACATTTTATTTTGCGTAACACAATTTGTCTAAATCTTTATATCAAATATTTAACGTAAATTAAAATAAATTATAATTATGAATCCTTCCTTATTTTTAAAGAAATATATCACTTTGCCTTAAAACAATATAACTGAAAAACTGATTTAGTTACTATATATGCACTTAAGATGAAATATCTTTAAACTAGTTATAAAACATTATATATATTCAATTTAAAAGGAAAAAAATATTTCTAAGTTCTAAATAACCGAAATTTTATTAGAAAAAATATATTTACTTAAAACGAAATACCCAAAAATAATTTGGGATATTTCAACGTGTCGAATCGCTGAAATTTAAAGAGAATAATGCTGAGAATGAATCGCGAATCTTGGGCTTGGAGGGTCAACTGCGTGAGTTAGAGGAAGAATGACAATGAGGGCGAGATGAGTTAAGCGCCATCAGAGGTAAGCTGGAGAAGTATACGTCCGATGATGGGGTTCCTTTGACCAAGGCTACCCTTTATGAGTATCTCTTGACTGATGAGGGTAAAGGACGGCTTGGCAAGTTCTGGAGACGGATGCGGAAGCTATCCTTTACAGTTATTTAACTGAGGCGTTTACGAAGGGTGTTGATGGCGGGTTATTCAGAGCGTGAACCGCTTTGCCCATCTTAACAACTCTGTTACGATGTTCATAACCAGTTATGATGCCAACGATATGGTTCTCGCAGATCCAGCACGAGGTTTGGCTCCTTCGTCTCCCACACCGTCGCTTGAAACAGACATGGTTGGTGATCCTAATGATTAGAATCGCGATCCCGCGGCCGGCTCTTAAAAAACCTTTGTGTCTGCTGTTTTTGAACATTAACCTGTTGTTTCTACGGAATTTTCTCTAACGTAATGGTTTCTGAACAATTTCACCCGCGATGCTCAGTTTCAACTGTTTTATCGCGGTTTATGGTTTTTCTATGAATTTGTGATTTTTGCTTTTGCTTGGGCAGTTTACTTAGGCTTTTGTCTAACTTGGTATTTTTTGTTTCTTATTCGCGATACCCTTACCAATCTCCTATTGTTGAGCGCTTTATGAAAATAATGTGTGAAATAACATAAAATAAAAAGGGTTCGCTGGAATTACAAGGTGATTTTAAGGACTAAGTGAGTTATTTATTTATAGGCAAGGTTTGACCCGCGTGGGTCAAATTTGTTACAAGAACTTGTTTTGTAGTTTTAGACTTGCGGAGTATCTCATATGTCTTCATAGCACATGAGATCATAAGAGATATCTCCGTTTTGCTCAGGTCCGGGCTCTTGTATGGTTACATGAAAATGGGCTTCTCCTCAATATTCGAATGTGAGACATGCTCCGATTCTGAGGCTATTGATTCTCACAAAATCTCTCCACCCTTCAGAGAGGGAATACCAGTCTCCTTCATCTCTTTCTACTAGGATCATGAAGTGTTGGTTTGAAGGAGAGTGTAGGAATACATGATTTAGAACTTCCTCTTCAAGTTCTGCAAATATGTATGGGAGAGGGAGCCTGATCATATGACTTTTGAGGAGGATCGTTCTGATGAACCTGGGGTTAGGGTATGTTATGATACTTGGGATGAATCTGGGCGGGGATATACTTTGAGAGAATGTGTCGAAACTTGGCATTTTTGTTGTATGGGGATGTTTGCTTTAGTTTTGGAGACGAGTTGCAAGTGTATTTATATCGTTTTTATTGTTAAAATGAGAAAGTCAGTATGGAGATTTTAGATGGGTGGCAAGTCGCGTGTTGTTTGATGCTTGCTTCTGAATTTTTGTCTAAGCTTTATTTATCGATAAGCTTTAAGTTTACTCGGTCCAATAGTAATGTTTTTGGGCCGACATAGATCTTTTAGGAGGTTGTTACAGGGATAAAGATAAGGATGAAGATTGATCATTTATCGTAATTGTTTGAGCTTTTATTTTTATAAATAGTACTCTCTTAGTTTGCAAATTTTTGGGTGTTCTTCCACTGATGACATCAAATAGCTCGTCAACTGGGTCGAGGACTGACTTTCCTATGCTTGGGTGTTTTATAGTAGTCATTGATGTGGAGAGTTATCTGCATCGGCTTGTATGTTCTTATGAACTCTTTCTTTTTTTTTGAAAAATCTGTGAATTCTAGAATGATAAAGTCTATTTTCATTTTTTCAGCCTCTTCCATATGGGTATGTAACTTATGGTAATGATGTTCTGGGGCAAGTGATCTTGCGTTCGCGAGATGATGACAGGTTTTGGATGAATGTTGAAAAATTGAGCACTGATCGTTTTTGGTTTACTGAGGGGTGGTCAAAGTTCGTAACCACGAACGAGATTCGAGTTGGTATGCGGTTAATTTTTTATTATGATGGGAACTCTCTGTTTGACGATATCGCGATTGATCTAGAAGCTGATTAGAACGGTGATGTGGGGTTCAATGTTCAATGTTGAACATGGAGGTGATACTTATGTTGGGGCTTTTTAAATAAATAAACAAGCTAGTGGGGCAGTTAAAGACTTGGTTTCTGTTGTTTTAATAGTGCTTGAAGAGTTTGATATGAATTATCAATGATATCATAAAGCTTATATATTTTCTTTGCTAAAAATCGTGATGGATTATCTTTAGTAATGGACACTGTTTTTGACACGTGTGCATATAGGGATAATCTATAGCGATTTTAACAGTGTTGGCAGGTGGTGTAAGATAAGGAATGGGTTCTTCAAATTTGTCCCCCTGCGATTTTTATAGATCTGTCCATACTGAGGAGTAACTATGTCTCATGGTAGGGTGTCATCGCTTTTTACTCTTTTTGTTCGTCATTTCTTAGGAAAATGATCGAGTTGTTTAATATAATTATTTTCGAATTTTTAGGTACTTCCGAAGTTCTTTGGCCCTATGTATAATGATGCTATGAGGGGAGAGGTTCTGTTGACGTCTCCCACAAGTCGATTATTTACTGTGAAGGTGTCCAAAGATAGTAATGATCAGTTTTGGTTAACTGATGGGTGGGGCGATTTTGCAGGCGATGGCGATCTTCGTGCTGGAGGGTCTGTTGTGATTTTCAAATATGATGGGGCATTCTTTTAATACCATAGTTCTTGAACCTGTTGATAGGAGGAATGTCGAGTTTTTAAATACAAATATATGAAATATAAATGCAATCCGATTCCTAGCCTATGCAAATAATTACAAGACTTCCTCCCGTTGTAGTGGAAGGGTGGTCAGGATCGATCCACGAGGACGCAGGTCATCGGGATCCTAGTAGCGTTGGAAAGCTCACGTCTTTTGTGGACCAGAAGCCTTGATCTCGACCTTAGTGCTCGATCCTTTCTGCAACAGAAGACCTGCAGAGACAAAAACAAGCAGTCGATATCGACTAGGAGAGGTCGATATCGATATTGGTGCACGAAATCGACTGGCTCGAAAGGCTGCCAGTCGACACAGTGGTGGTTGATATCGAGGTTGGGGGTCGATATCGATGTTAGCAGCAAGAACTCAGGAGATCGTCGGTGACACAAAAAAGCCGTCGATGAAGCAAGTGGTCGATATCGACGTCTGGGGGTCGATATCGATGTTGTTCCTGCAAAGTTGTTAGCTTTTTGTTGGCAAAGAAAGGCCTAAGACTCAAGGATGAATAAGGAGTAATGAACAGAATAAAGAAAGTGGTTTTTTGTGTATAAACTATATAAAAAGCAACTCCTAGGATTAGGGTTTACCACAACGTTAACCAATGCATGCGATAAGCTAAATAAGACGGACAATTGCACTATTTCACCCGAGGAACAAGCTTTTGTTGTACACCAACTCTTAGGATTACTCTAGCAAATAAACCTAATTGTCTCTACAAATTTTATGTTTATAACTCAAGTTATTAACATGAATCCCTTTTCTTTCGATTAGGACTAAACATAGAATCGTAGGAGATGATATAGACACAACGATATCACCATCTAACACTTACCTCAGGCACGCATGGCTAACGTCGAGCTCACCCCGACCCTAGAAGCTTTGGGAGACTACTCGCACCTCATCGCAGGATACATCATTAATGGAAAAGAAAGAACTTGCATTAATAACTTTGAAACTTTACAACTCAACGTCGGCTCTCGCAAACGCCAAACCCTAAAACTTCTTCCTACTCTAACTCTATTGAATGTAAACAGAATGTGTTTTCTTGGATCATTGAATGCCAGCCCCCTAGGGCTTCATTTATAGGCTACTAATCCTTGCTATCCAAGGATAGTATTGATAGGGCGTATTCCAATAGGCATTATAGATTAGTTTAGGTGCATTTCATTGTTATATAATCATGTTTTAGTGTTAATTAGATTAACGCTCGTTTTATGGGAATGTTCGGAATCTACGCTATTTCGATTGTTTTATATAGATTCGTAGATCCAAGGAAAAGAACACGAGGAACGGAGCTAAGGAAGGCTAAGGCGAGACTTGAGAGAGCTTAAGGAAGAACTCCTGAAAAGCATGGAACAATCTAAGGAGCAACGGACCACGAAATCGAGGTCTAAGAGCGAAAACAAGGGCGAGTCGCGAAAGCTGTCCACCCGGCGAGCTGAACTTGTAATGCACTTTCCGGAGGCCTCGAGTGTCCGATCGATGCATATGAGCATGCGTTGGAAAGCTCTTTCAAAGATCTACGTGATGGTGTTCTGTTGGAAATTCACTAACAGTGAATCGCTTTCCTCTGCAGCGGATCAATTCATCGGGTGGCCTGAGAAGGACTCGCTGCCAGCGAGTTCGGACTCGCTGCAAGGGAGTGGAGTTAGTGAGGAGCATGTCCAGGAGCCAGCACGACTCGCTACCAGCGAATGAAGACTCGCTGTCAGCGAGTGAAGTCAGCGACATCATGTCTGAGCAAGTGCCTGAGCAAGACTCGCTGCCAGCGAGCACGACTCGCTGCCAGCGAGCCGAGTCAGCCTGAGAGCCAGCGAATGGATCCGCTCCAGCGGAAATGTGTTTTCGCGGCAGTGGAAAGGTGTTTTCGTGGCAGCGGAAATCTTTGCTAGTAGCAGAACCGAAGAGGCTTGATAAATTTTCCAAGGCACGGACATTCGCTGCTAAGGCAATTCACTGCTAGCGAAAATATTTTCGCTGCCAGCGAAATCTGACACTGAACTATACATGGAAAGTTCTATCTTTTATCTAGTTTGTTTTAGGAAATTTCTATCTAATTTATCTATCTTTTACCTTGTTTATTCAGAACTTTAGGCTTATAAATAGGATGTTTAGGGTTAGTTTTCATATACATTCAAGTAGAGCAATCACCATTGAAGAGAAGAGAGTTTAGGTAAGCCATGTTTGGCTAATTTTCTAGTTTTTGCCTACACTTTCGAGACTTGGTTGGTGGTTTGTGAGTTTCTAATTTAAGTTATTTTTCCTCTTTAATTCTTTCAACTTCTTTGTGTGATATTGATTATGTGATTGATGTTATCTTGATTAGTTACCTTGATAATATTGATTTCTTGCTAGGATTTAATACTTTCGTATTTGTGTTATTTCCGTAGTAGCGCGCATAAGATTGTGGATTCCGTGTTTGAAGCATGATTATGTAGGGAGTTGACATATATCTTTAACATTGATTTACCGTGTTTAATTGGTGTTATTTATATGCTCAAGTTCTTCAGACTATTTGCTATCTCTTTGTTAAATCTTGACCGTGTTAGGGTTGCATTGAGGTGTAAGGGATTAACTGGACTCGTAGGACTTTTAATCTACTTAAACCAAGATGAGAGGAATTCGTAGGAAAAGATAATAACTTGAAAAGGATTCGATGATCAATAAAACCAACCAAAGTCAAGAACTTGTAGGTGGAAACGCTTTTCTTCTATCCTTTATTTGCTTTTGTCAATATTATTTTCTTTTATTTTCATTCATAAAAATCTTTTCTTTTTATATTGATAAATACGCAATATTTAGAAATACTTGATTCTCTAGGGTTCGACCCCTTACTTGCATACTATACTAGTTTGTTTGTTTGGGATTTATTTTTGGCGAGGTAAATCAACGACTTTCCCTCAGTCAAAATTGGCGCCATTGCCGGGGAATCAAGTTCATTTCTTTGTTTTGTGTATTTATTAATTTTTGTATATATATCTAACCCCGTCGTGGACCTATCTTACGGTTCACGATACCTCGTTACTAATTGTTTGCAATGGAGTTTGAGTTATGGAAACACCAGGGAGAATACTTTCACCTTTACCTCACAAGAGTGCAAGATTCTTAGTCTTGGGCATTATTGAAATCCAACAAAAACTTGTCCTAGTGAGAAATTTTGGCCTTATAGGGATTTTCATCATATTTATTCCCTTTTGCTTTCTTGTGTGACATTGTACTCTCCTTAAGCAATTACCTCTTGAGATTATCTATGTTTGAGGCCGAATTTATATGTTTATTGCTTATGAGTTTCAAATGATAGAGGCATGATTTTCTTAGCCATATTATTATCCATATCCACCCTACATATGTGTCCTTTGCTTGTAGCCAAATTTGAGCCTTAGCCTTTTCTTTGAAGCTCCACAAAATATATCTCTAGCCAATGATAAGCCTTACCCTATCCGGGAATTGGGATTAGATTTGGTAAATGATTGATCTAGTTGAGTGGAAAAGAAAATATTGTTTAGAGAGTTACAAGTTTTGGATGATTATGTAATTTTGGTTTTATTCCTCACATTGTGCATCATTGTATTTTTGGCTCTAGAAAAAAAATAGAAAAAAAGAAAAAAAAATGAAAACAAAAAAGAAAAAAAAAAGTGAAAGAAAAGAAAAAAAAAGAATGAATAAAGAGTATTTTATTTTATTATTTATGTGAGAGTTAGAAAAATATATATGGTTGAGATAAAGTTTTTTTGTTGAGTGTTTTGAGAGTGAAAATTTGAGTTATTTTGGTTTTGGAAGTATTTGATTTTTATTGTTCTTCCGGTTGTTCTTAGGGATCCCTTTTTCCCGGATTTTTAGCACCACAAGCCTAAATATTTTCCTACCTTAATTCCTTACCAAGCCCCATTACAACCTTGATAAAAGACCTCTTGATGTTGCTTGTGAGTAATGACATTCCCGCTGGAGAATATGTGATATATGTGTCAATTTCTATGTAGCTTTTTGCATTTTGGATTGAGTTGAGAGATTGCATTATTAAGCCTAAATACATGAGAGTAAGAGCAAGGACATTATCCCAGTGAGGTTGGATGAGATGTGTCTTTATTTTGAATCACTCATATACTTGCTAGGATGTTAGCTTTCATGTTCATGGCTCCTACCCTTTGATGTTGCTTTTGACAAAGTTAGTGCTTGAAGATCATATTTGTGGTATGATGGTTTTGCTCTTGTTTTTGCATTGCTTGAGGACAAGCAAAAGGCTAAGTGTGGGGGAGTTTGATAGGGCGTATTCCAATAGGCATTATAGATTAGTTTAGGTGCATTTCATTGTTATATAATCATATTTTAGTGTTAATTAGATTAACGCTCGTTTTGTGGGAAAGTTCGGAATCTACGCTATTTCGATGGTTTTATGTAGATTCGTAGATCCAAGGCAAAGAACACAAGGAACGGAGCTAAGGAATTCTAAGACGAGACATGAGAGAGCTTAAGGAAGAAGTCCCAAAAAGCATGGAAGAATCTAAGGAGCAACGGAGCACGAAATCGAGGTCTAAGAGCGAAAACAAGGGCGAGTCGCGAAAGCTGTCCGTCGGGCGATCTGAACTTGTAACGCACTTTCCGGAGGCCTCGGATGTCTGATCGACGCATATGAGCATGTGTTGGAAAGCTCATTCAAAGATCTACGTGATTGTGTTCTGTTGGAAATTCGCTGACAGCGAATCTCTTTCCGCTGCAGCGGATCAAGTCATCATGTGGCCTGAGCAGCACTCGCTGCCAGTGAGTGGAGTCAGTGAGGAGCATGTCCAGGAGCCAGCATGACTAACTGCCAGGGAATGAAGACTTGCTTTCAGCGAGTGAAGTCAGCGACATCATGTTTGAGCAAGTGCCTGAGCAAGACTCGCTGCCAGCGAGCCGAGCCAGCATGAGAGCCAGCGAATGGATCCGCTCCAGCGGAAATGTGTTTTTGCGGCAGCGGAAAGGTGTTTTTGCGGAAGCGGAAATCTTTGCTAGTAGCGGAACCGAAGAGGCTTGATAAATTTTCTAAGGCATGGACATTCGCTGCTAGTGGGTTGGTAGCGAGTAGCTAGCGAAAATCCAACAAAAGGTCGACCAAGGCAATTCGCTGCTAGCGGAATATTTTCGCTGCCAGCGAAATCTGACGCTGAACTATACATGGAAAGTTCTATCTTTTATCTAGTTTGTTTTAGGAAATTTCTATCTAATTTATCTATCTTTTACCTTGTTTATTCAGAACTTTAGGCTTATAAATAGGATGTTTAGGGTTAGTTTTCATATACATTCAAGTAGAGCAATCACCATTGAAGAGAAGAGAGTTTAGGTAAGCCATGTTTGGCTAATTTTCTAGTTTTTTCCTACACTTTGGAGACTTGGTTGGTGGTTTGTGTGTTTCTAATTTAAGTTATTTTTCCTCTTTAATTCTTTCAACTTCTTTGTGTGATATTGATTATGTTATTGATGTTATCTTGATTAGCTACCTTGATAATATTGATTTCTTGCTAGGATTTAATACTTTTGTATTTGTGTTATCTCCGTAGTAGCACGCATAAGATTGTGGATTCCGTGTTTGAAGCATGATTATGTAGGAAGTTGACATATATCTTAAACATTGATTTACCGTGTTTAATTGGTGTTATTTATATGCTCACGTTCTTGGGACTATTTGCTATCTCTTTGTTAAATCTTGACCGTGTTAGGGTTACATTGAGGTGTAAGGGATTAATTGGACTCGTAGGACTTTTAATCTACTTAAACCAAGACGAGAGGAATTCGTAGGAAAAGATAATAACTTGAAAAGGATTCGATGATCAATAAAACCAACCAAAGTCAAGAACTTGTAGGTGGAAACGCTTTTCTTCTATCCTTTATTTGCTTTTGTCGATATTATTTTCTTTTATTTTCATTCATAAAAATCTTTTCTTTTTATATTGATAGATACGCAATATTTAGAAATACTTGATTCTCTAGGATTCGACCCCTTACTTGCATACTATACTAGTTTGTTTGTTTGGGATTTATTTTTGGCGAGGTAAATCAACGACTTTCCCTCCGTCAAAATTGGCACCGTTGCTGGGGAATCAAGTTCATTTCTTTGTTTTGTGTATTTATTAATTTATGTATATATATCTAACCCCGTCGTGGACCTATCTTACGGTTCACGATACCTCGTTACTAATTGTTTGCAATGGAGTTGGAGTTATGGCAACACCATGGAGAATACTTTCACCATTACCTCGCAAGAGTGCAAGATTTAGTGGACGAACATGCTTCACGAGGCATCCAAGATGATTTGAAAAAACAAGTACTTTGCGTTCAAGATGCCATGCTTCCCGAGATACGAGAATTCGCCCAATCTTTGAAAGAGGTAGGCTTTTATGGATTGGATTGGCCGGAATTGTGGGATCTTTTCCTTTGCGTGGGTGACATGGCGAAGGTGGAAGAAGACTATAAGTTGGCATCCATACCCTTACCTTTCAAACCAATGGCGGGCGAGATACATAAGGGAAGCCAAGACGCAAGCACCAATGGTTCAATTGAAGATGGAAATTGAAGCCCGATGCTCCTTCACATGGACTCTCATGAGTGCACGCATGAGGAACCATGTATTTTGGCACCTACTCCATCCATAGAAATCATCCCCAACTCATCTATTGAGGAACCAAGTCCGGAGCCGATTTATGTGGCTCTCGAGCAAGGTAATGATATTTCTTACACGTCTGTGGATTTTAGTGAATATGTAGATCCTTTGGAGCATTACTTCAACAAACCACCAGTGGAACTGTGTTGGTGGTACTACCTACCCTCGACAAGAAGTCACGCGCGAGCATGTGAGGAGTTGAGGACGTTCTTCAACATCAATCCCTTTGATTTCGGCTTCTTCATATGTGGTGCCCGCCTACCTAGATGGTGTGCACCAGAGTTTGATTTGCTAAAGAGAGTGTTGGCAATGTCCGAATGAGTCTTGAAGCACGGGCGAATAAACCGTCGAGTCTTTGACGATAAACAAGGACGCTTCTCGGGAAGCAACCCGAGGTAAGTTTTCTAAATTAGTTATTTCAATTTCTTGTTGGTTTGTTGTTTAATAAATTAGATTTCCTCTATATTTTTAGATAGATGTTTTCGGAATATTTTTGAGCTAACCATACAGGGAAGAGGGAAAAAGATCAAAGAATAGAGATTATGTGCTGAATCCGCTGCTAGCTAATCCGGATTCGCTACCAGCGAGTCCAGCCACCCAGACGACACAGGAGATGATTTCATCCGCTGCCAGCGAATGGAATTCGCTGCCAATGAGTCCAGCAGCCAAGATGATATAGGAACTGATTTAATTCGCTGGCAGCGAACCAATACTCGCTGACAGCGAATCCAGCAGTGATGCCTAGTGTCCGAAGCTAGCATTAGCCGCACATGTGGCCTGATCAACTGCGCCCATGGTGCATGCCTAACCTTCATTCATTCGTCGTCGTTGTTCTTCTTCCAAGTTTGTTGTTGTCGTTCTTCATCGTTCTTGTCCCAAGCTTGTCGTTGTCAATCTTTATCCTCTTCGCCACCAAAACTTTTCCCAAAATGTGAGTTATTCTTTACCCTCTTTCTCACATAATTTTATGATTTTTTGTCTTTGATTTTCATTGAGGACAATGAGGAGTTTAAGTGTGGGGGTGGTTTGCATTCATAGACTCTATGCATTCATATATATTTTTCCGTTATACATTCATGTTTATTTTTCCGTTATTTTATTGCATTAGAAAAAAATGAAAAAAAATTGAGAAAAATAAAAAAAAAATTCCAAAAAGATCATGCATTGCATATATGTGTTATTTAAATACCCATCTTACCTTAGTTTGTCCTCTATTTTATTTTTATGAGTTTTACCATATATGTTCCATGATATGTTTAAATTGGCTAATCTTGCAGTCACCTACTTGAGATAATTTTTATGGGAGCATGACTTGTTAGTTTAATTGAGCAAAGTATGATTCTTAGTCTTGGGCATTATTGAAATCCAACAAATACTTGTCCTAGTGAGAAATTTTGGCCTTATAGGGATTTTCATCATATTTATTCCCTTTTGCTTTCTTGTGTGACATTGTACTCTCCTTAAGCAATTACCTCTTGAGATTGACATTGTTATCTATGTTTGAGGCCAAATTTATATGTTTATTGCTTATGAGTTTCAAATGATAGAGGCATGATTTTCTTAGCCATATTATTATCCATATCCACCCTACATATGTGTCCTTTGCTTGTAGCCAAATTTGAGCCTTAGCCTTTTCTTTGAAGCTCCACAAAATATATCCCTAGCCAATGATAAGCCTTACCCTATCTGGGAATTGGGATTAGATTTGGTAAATGATTGTTCTAGTCGAGTGGAAAATAAAATATTGTTAAGAGAGTTACAAGTTTTGGATGACTATATAATTTTGGTTTTATTCCTCACATTGTGCATCATTGTATTTTTTGCTCTAGAAAAAAAATAGAAAAAAATGAAAAAAATGAAAAAAAATGAAAAAAAAAGTGAAAGAAAAGAAAAAAAAGAATGAATAAAGAGCCTTTTATTTTATTATTTATGTGAGAGTTAGAAAAATATGTATGGTTGAGATAAAGTTCTTTTGTTGAGTATTTTGAGAGGGAAAGTTTGAGTTATTTTGGTTTTGGAAGTATTTAATTTTTATTGTTCTTCCGGTTGTTCTTAGGGATCCCTTTTTCCCGGATTTTTAGCACCACAAGCCTAAATATTTTCCTACCTTAATTCCTTACCAAGCCCCATTACAACCTTCATAAAAGACCTCTTGATGTTGCTTGTGAGTAATGACATTCCCGGTGGAGAATATGTGATATATGTGTCAATTTCTATGTAGCTTTTTGCATTTTGGATTGAGTTGAGACATTGCATTATTAAGCCTAAACACATGAGAGTAGCAAACACATTATCCCAATGAGGTTGGATGAGATGTGTCTCTATTTTGAATCGCTCATATACTTGCTAGGATGTTAGCTTTCATGCTCATGGCTCCTACAATTTGATGTTGCTTTTGACAAGGTTAGTGCTTGAAGATCATATTTGTGGTATGATGGTTTTGCTCTTGTTTTTGCATTGCTTGAGGACAAGCAAAAGGTTAAGTGTGGGGGAGTTTGATAGGGCGTATTCCAATAGGCATTATAGATTAGTTTAGGTGCATTTCATTGTTATATAATCATATTTTAGTGTTAATTAGATTAACGCTCGTTTTGTGGGAAAGTTCGGAATCTACGCTATTTTGATGGTTTTATGTATATTCGTAGATCGAAGGCAAAGAACACGAGAAACGGAGCAAAGGAAGGCTAAGGCGAGACTTAAGAGAGCTTAAGGAAGAAGTCCCAAAAATCATGGAACAATCTAAGGAGCAACGGAGCACGAAATCGAGGTCTAAGAGCGAAAACAAGGGCGAGTCGCGAAAGCTATCCGCCCGGCGAGCTAAACTTGTAACGCACTTTCCGGAGGCCTCGGATGTCTGATCGACGCATATGAGTATGCGTTGGAAAGCTCTTTCAAATATCTACGTGATGATCTTCTGCTGGAAATTTGCTGAAAGCGAATCTCTTTCCGCTGCAGCGGATCAAGTCATCGGGTGGCCTGAGCAAGACTCGCTGCCAGCGAGTGGAGTTAGTGAGGAGCATGTCCAGGAGCCAGCACGACTCGCTACTAGTGAATGAAGATTCGCTGCCAGCGAGTGAAGTCAGCGACATCATGTCTGAGCAAGTGCTTGAGCAAGACTCGCTGCCAGTGAGCCGAGTCAGCCTGAGAGCCAACGAATGGATCCGCTCTAGCGGAAATGTGTTTTCGCAGCAGCGGAAAGGTGTTTTCACAGCACCGGAAATCTTTGCTAGTAGCGGAACCGAAGAGGCTTGATAAATTTTCTAAGGCATGGACATTCGCTACTAGCGGGTTGGTAGTGAGTAGCTAGCGAAAATCCAACAGAAGGTCGACCAAGGCAATTCGCTGCTAGCGGAAATATTTTCGACGCCAGCGAAATCTGACGTTGAACTATACAAGGAAAGTTCTATCTATTATCTAGTTTATTTTAGGAAATTTCTATCTAATTTATCTATCTTTTACCTTGTTTATTCAAAACTTTAGGCTTATAAATAGGATGTTTAGGGTTAGTTTTCATATACATTCAAGTAGAGCAATCACCATTGAAGAGAAGAGAGTTTAGGTAAGCCATGTTTGGCTAATTTTCTAGTTTTTTCCTACACTTTGGAGACTTGGTTGGTGGTTTGTGTGTTTCTAATTTAAGTTATTTTTCCTCTTTAATTCTTTCAACTTCTTTGTGTGATATTGATTATGTTATTGATGTTATCTTGATTAGCTACCTTGATAATATTGATTTCTTGCTAGGATTTAATACTTTTGTATTTGTGTTATCTCCGTAGTAGCACGCATAAGATTGTGGATTCCGTGTTTGAAGCATGATTATGTAGGAAGTTGACATATATCTTAAACATTGATTTACCGTGTTTAATTGGTGTTATTTATATGCTCACGTTCTTGGGACTATTTGCTATCTCTTTGTTAAATCTTGACCGTGTTAGGGTTACATTGAGGTGTAAGGGATTAATTGGACTCGTAGGACTTTTAATCTACTTAAACCAAGACGAGAGGAATTCGTAGGAAAAGATAATAACTTGAAAAGGATTCGATGATCAATAAAACCAACCAAAGTCAAGAACTTGTAGGTGGAAACGCTTTTCTTCTATCCTTTATTTGCTTTTGTCAATATTATTTTCTTTTATTTTCATTCATAAAAATCTTTTCTTTTTATATTGATAGATACGCAATATTTAGAAATACTTGATTCTCTAGGGTTCGACCCCTTACTTGCATACTATACTAGTTTCACTACTAGAATTGTGTTAATAGACATCGGGTCTTTTATATCGGTTAGAAAAACGCCTGATGTTAAAAATAGGTATAACATCGTTTTGAAAATTATTGATGTTATTGAGATTTGATACTTCGGTCATACTTGTTGGACAATGTTAAAAGTCCGTTTTAAAATAAAATTCAAAGCGCGCGTATAACACTTAGTCAAAATTTGAAGCGGTAAAAGAATTAGCTCCAAGCGCTTTTTCCCAACACTTAAATTCACTTTATAAAAATTTCCACTCAGTAGTTCCCACCAACACTTGATAAAATTTCAAAAATTCCCCAAATTGAAATTTGAAATCCCTAGTTCTCCTCCAGTCTCCTCATTCAATTTCTTTGGTTTCTTATCCTCACCCTTCCCCCCATGGCAGGTCTCCTTCCTGTACTCCTCTCAGCCATGAAGAATCCCGACCCCTTGTTTATGCTTCTGTCCCTCCAGACGGTGAAGAAGAAGATTCCTCGCCCTCAGATCTGGCGCCTTGTCTTTCTCTTCCTAAATCTATGTTCAGATCTACAACCATGGCAAGCTACTAGCAAATCCAGAGAGAGCTTCAAGCTCGTCGAGTGATGAATACGATGACGACTTCAACCATTACAACAAGTCTTTGCATAACCGGAGGAGGAAGGTTCTAGAAGATGACAACGACGACGAGACTGAGGTGGGAGTAGAGCATGACGAAGGAGAATACACTAATTCTGAGGGCAACGAGGATGAAGAAGAGGAAGGAGATGAGGATGTAGGGGCGGTGATACCGATTGAATACGTCGTTAGGGTTTCTAGTTCGGGAGAACGAAAGGTCAGACAATAGAAAGCTTTTGAGTATGTCGGTTGCTACTTTAAGCCGGTGAGCTTTTCGATTTCCTTAGGTTTTCATGCAATTTTGGTTTCCTCCTTGTTATTGAATTCTCTCGTTTCTATGCGTATGTATTATTGATTTCTTGATTAGCCCATGAACATTAGGATTAACCATCCAAGCTCTCGTTTCCTCCTTGTTATTGGTTTCTTCCTTGTTATTGAACTGTCTCGTTTCTATTCTTTTTGGTGGTTGAAGTGAAATTTTTTAGCAGTGTTTGTTTAATGCTGAAATTAGTGGACTAGGGTTTCTTGTGTAGCATGTTTATTGGAGTTTTTTTCCTCACAAACAAAAGCTCAGATTTCTTTTTGTTTAGTTTGCTTGTGGGTTTGTGCTAATGGCTTGCTTTCACCCAAAGGGTTCAACTATGAAGGTAAATTTGACTTTTACTTTCATAAAACTTGATTTTCTCACATGGGTAGTTTCTACAAGTTCCAGAAAATTAATTGAAGATGGTAAATTTTTCTTTTCAGTACAATTGATATTTTCCGATCTTCCAGATAATTTGTGATACTTCTGAACTTACCAACTGCATTATATTTAATGGTCATAGATTTTAATGATTAGAGCATAAAAATACAATTTGTAATTGAAAGAAACAATGATTGTGTTATCATCAGGTTTATCTTCTTCCATGCCACATGACTGAACTAACTGAAGATATGTATCTCCATAAAGTTACACTTAATATCATCCTATTTTTGACAGATTTGGGATTGCAAGATCCCTGCTTGATGGCGAGGAGTACCTTGCAGTTATTGTTGAATTTATGGAGACAGTTTATACACGATGGCCACATGTTATCGTACAGGTTAGTGCTATTATTTGTGCTATTCCTTACTAAACACTTGGGTATTTTTGAACTTTTACTGTAGATAATTAATATATGCAGTGCAGTTTAAAGATTTCCAAAGCAAATGGGCATGCAAGTTGCCTGAACGCTATAGGTGTAACTATAGAATGTTTAACGATGATATACAGGTAACAACCTTTTGCTAACTAAGGCTAGGCTGATTTTACCTTTACCTTAATGCTTGTTTAAGATTATAACTTTTGTCCTTAGATCATCTATTAGTACACTTCAGGTTTTATTTTCTTTTTAACCATTGGAGCGTTGTTGAACTAAAATGCAGGGTACAGCAGGTGTTGCAATTTTTGCCCTTCCGGGGGCCGTGAGGGCCCAAGGAAGACCAATGACCGACTTCCCAAAGCAAAAAGTAGTTGTTGCTGGGGCAGGGAGGTTTGAAACTTGTCCTAGCTATTGCTTCAAATTGATAATCTTGAATTTGATCTGCTTATGGAGTCTGACATGTCCTATCAAAACATGCTCGGCCAACACTACACATTCACTTCTCATTACCCTTCTTGGAAAGCTCTCATTCTCCCCATCAAACATCACATTTAATCCACCAGAACTATTTATGTACTTGTAGTTAAGAAGTGGTTTTTGCTTAACCATCTCAAAGACTCAAACAGTGAATAAGGATGTCACAAGTAGATGTGTAAAATGCCTCTCTAAGCATCTTTATTTTTTTTATAAAAAAATCGATCACTTGGCAATTATGTGTTTGAAGTGATTATGTGTTGATTTTGAGGCTGATCATTTTTGTTGGGGGCTTTGTTCTACCTTTTCTGGTGCTCATCAACTTTGTAGGTGTGTGATGTTACTGACTGGGAACTTGTTTTATTAGTAATTAACGTGTGATGGCTTGATGGGTCATGGTTCTATAGGGTCTATGATACCTTTGGAACTTATTTGGATAGTATAATGGAATTAAGGCAATTTTATATAATGCATATCATTTGAATATAGTTTTCATGTAATATAGTTCCTTGTGAAGTTCAGTAAAATATTTTGATACTGATTTATTGCTATTAGTTAGCCTTACTTATGTTTTCTTGTGATTTGGCTTTCTAGCGGTAGGTTTATGGAGCCTAATGGTAGCAGGAGAGTAAAGATGAAGGTTCTACACCATGAAAACGGTGATTCCAAATCCTCGGATGTTGATGATGAACTTGACCCTAGCTTGGACAGCTTGTGCATACATGCCTCGTACTATTACCCTCTTACTTGTTGGTGTATGTCATCTAATGTGAGTTACTAACCTTCCTTTATTTTGGTGTAGTAGAGTAGCTTTAATAGCATTTATTGGGTTTTTCTCCTTTGCTAAGTTTGTTGATCTGCATTAGTGTCCATACTAAGGTTGATTTGATTCCCTACGTTCTTTTTTCTGGTGGGGTCCCTGCGTTCTTTATAGAGTTGGATCCTTCTCTATTGATTCCCAATTTATTTTTCTGGCTGCAAATTGAGTACAACTATTCTGATATGATTCCTTTCCTCTTAAAATGGATCAATCAGATTAATTTAATGAAGGACATTTTTCTGGCTGTAAATTGAGTACAAATGTTCTGATATGATCTTATTGTACATGCTTTGCTTGTTCCCTTTGACATTGTAAATCTTTTCAAGTAATGTGTAACTGGAGAGTGATTTTTTTTAGTAGAAATGTATAGACACTGCCAGTCTATATTTTTGAAAAAATGGACGTCACCATTGAGGAAACAGTGATAATCTGCTCCAGATGATCTATAATCATACAAAATTATTCAATAATTGCCTCTTAGACTGGTAGTGTCATCTATTGAGAAAAGCATGGGATGCTTTTGTGAAACCAATAGTAAATATCACAGAGTATGTTTTTAATTTTTGAAATCCTTGTGCATTTAGTTTGGTGATGCTTTCTTGTTTATGTCTCACACTTTCCTAGGTGGGCTAGTAGAGTTCTTAATCCAGAAAACACTTCAAGTGGTGTTATAGAGACTTCAGTTAAGAGGTATGCTATTCTTTTGTCAGACATATTGGCATTTACAGGTTTTTTTTAGCTTATATGAACTTGAAGAATTGCTTATCAAATCCTCCCAATTTGTAGAGGTGTCTGGGGAATGATTATTGTCTTCCTTTCTTACTGTTTGCTGCAAGAGCCTTCAACGTAAGTTACTACTTCTCTCAAAATAATTGTTAGATAAATTGCTTATGGGTTTTCCTAAACATGTTCGATGTAGTTATATAAGATTTGTACCTGAGTGAGAGAGAAAACTGAATTTTTTATAGGCCTTTTGTTTTTCATGCTTGTGTTGTCTTGGTGAAAGTGAAATCGATGAGCTTATTAGATGAAGCTCTTCCCTTTTCTTCTATTTTTATCAAGTGAAATTGAGCATGAGATGAAGCCCTTCCTGAGCTGCTGTGACTTGTGCTGCTAGGGAGGATTTGTTGATGGAAAATTTTCAGTTAGTGTAACTCATGAGTTGTGGGGATTTGGATGCAAGGATTTGAGTATGCTCTTTGTTGTGCTTGGCAAACTCTCATGCTGCTTGCCTTCTATTTCTTTCATTCATACTTTCTCTGCAGTTCTAATTTTGACATTTAATCTTTACCAATGGAGCATGTCTAAAAAGTTAACTATTTTTGCCTAAACGATTTGGATCTTCTTTATCTCAAGATTTTGATGCTTAAATGGATTGTGTTCATCTTGTACTTCTCTGTATTTCTACTAGGTAAACTGGATCAGAACAGTAGCTCTGAATTATTTACATGATGCTGGAATTCAGTGGGGAGCAACACATCCAGTACGTCAGGGTATTTAATGCTTAAATGGGTTGTGCATCTTGCATCTAGAGCAGAACTAGATGAGGGATTGGAGCAGTCTTTATAACTAGTATAGCTTATGAAGGATCGCTGTGCCTTTGATAATGATATGTTGTGCCTTTGAATCCATTCACTTTTTTTTCAAGTGATATTATGCCTAGCTTAGAATCAGACTATTGATGTATTTTGTTTTGTATTTAGCCCTGTTGTCATCTTGTATTTGACTCTATGGTCATTATTTAATGTGTTGGTTATGGTCTTTTGCATTGTTTAATTTTCTATTTGTCAAAACAGTGTCACAATATAGATTAGTAGGTTTATTTGATGAAACACATCGAACTTGAGAGCGAAAAACGATGTCTATGTTTGTAAATACGTCTACCATTACAATACAGATTGATTTCTAAACCCAGCATATATGAAAATTATAACAAAAACAGATGTGTATATGTAGCACTTACATCGTTAAAAATATATAAAATGATGTTGTAAATAATCATAACATCATTTTAAAAGAAAAAACTGATTTGAAAATATATAAATAACATTGACTTTAAAAATATTCAATATGATATATTATATTTATATAAAATAATATCACCAATTACAAATGAAAAAAGAGTATTCACAAATTGAATAATAAATAACCGATGTGTGTAGCAATATAAGACATCAGGTTTATAAAAAATAGCGATGCTAATTTGAAATTTTGTATTACCCTACATACCTCCAAATGACTAGAAATGAAAAATAATAATGGTTTAACATTAGATGAATCAATCAAAAAGTAATTATATCCACGCATTTAAGTCATTATTAAAATGAAAAACGATTTTATAAATTATTAAAGACATCGGTTATAAACCGATGTGGTAAAGTTGGGATCTTTAACACCACCCACTAACACGTCGAATTTTTTTTTTATTAACATCGGTTTATACCCGATGTCTATGGACAAAATTCTAGTAGTGTTTGTTTGTTTGGGATTTATTTTTGGCGAGGTAAATCAACGACTTTCCCTCCGTCAAGTATCTTCTATCTAAACTATAAACTCTATCCAAACAAGTAGGATAGATCTTTTATTTTGGTAACTATCTAAACAACTTGATAAAGCTTTAAGGTAAAAAAAATAAATAATCTCAGCTGTATTCTATCTAAATTTACAAGATATGTCGAGGCTTTGAGGATGGAATGGCCAAACCGCGTCTCGAAAAGCGTGTCCAACCCGTGTCGAAGTATGGTCGATATCGACCAGGAAGGTCGATTTTGACCTCTCTGTTTCTGCTCGACGAGCTCAGCTTCACTCGATTCCTGGGACTAGGTCGATATCGATGTTGGGTGATCGATATCGAGTGCTTTTCTTCTGTTGTGTGATGGTCTGTCTCGACACTCAGTTCTGTGTCGATGTTCTGTAGTCGATGTCGACCTTATAGGTCGATTTCGACCTCTTCTCTACTTTTCTTGTTTTCTTCGTTTTGACTCCGATTTCGCTCGAATTCCTACATAATTAGATCAAAACTTGTGCACACTCTATTTCTTTCATGTTAGCCCATTTTACACAAATTTACATTATTTTGAACCTTTTCTTTGGAAATCGAATGAAATATGAAGTCAAAAGATGCAATAAAAAGAGGTACAAATATGTACATCAAAACACCCCATACTTAGACTTGCTTGTCCTCAAGCAATAACCGAGCAATAACCAACACCTACAACACACCCTTCAAGTCTTCGCCCTTGTCAAAAGCAACATCATAAGTGGTAGCAAAGCAAAGCAAAGCAAGTGAATTTAACGTCGTAGCACATATTTAGGCGATCCATAGGCATATGCAATTTTGATCCAACCTCACAGGGATAATGTGTTTGCACTCAACTCACATGTGTTTAGGCTATGAAGATCAACGCTCAACTCAATTCCATATACAATCTCATAAACATTGCAATTTATAAGAATCCACTTCGAAACCAATTATGAAAATGCAATAAGAACCATCAGGAGGACTTTCGCTCAATGGAAGACTTCAAAGAAGACTCCATTCGGCGGGGTTGTAATGGTGCTTGGTAAGAAATAAAAGGTATGGAATTATTTGGCTTTGTGGTGCTTATAAAATTCGGGAATCAAGACTCCTAAACCTCAGCACTTACAATATCCAAACCATAACTCTTCCATTGTAGCACTTTCCAAGCTCAATCTTCCATAATATAAACCATCTTTCCATAATTCTTATCAACCCTTCTTTCAAACTCTAATATGCTCTCAAAATATAAACCTTGTATGAAAGATAAAAGAACTAAGGAATTTGGCTCATGCACATGATACATATATATATCTTTTTTTCTTTTTCGATTTTTTTTGAACGAAAATAATAAATAAATACTAAAAAATGTGCATTTATATGGTGAGCCAAAAATCCATTTACAAAATATGACAAGATACAAATATATACCATCCCATAATTTCCTTTGCTCAAAACTAGACAATATGCACTTTCCTTTCCACAATGCATCATTCTAACCAATCTAAGTCTCAATTCCCAAATGGGGGTCAGGCTCAATTCGGCTAGGGATAATTTTGTGGAGTTTGCAATATCAGGCTCAGGCTAATATTCTGGCTTCAAGCAGAGATAATGCAGGGTAGGTAAAGAGAGGATAAAAATGGCTTAAAAGATGCCTCCATCATTTAATTCTCGTAAACATAAACATATATATGCATTGGTTTTGAATAACTATCACAACATTTAGAGATGCATAGGAAGAGTAAATACACTCAAGAAAGCAGAGGAATTTTTTATGTTCTCCCTATAGACCAAAATTCTCACTAGGACAATTTTTGTTAGATTTGCTTTTTAGCCTAGGATCATATGTGCTCAATTTTATCACAAGTTCACAATCTACATAAAATTTTTAAGGACTTAGGCTAAACCATCCAAATATGTCATAGAATTTACATAATCAAGTCAGCTATTGAGTTTTCATCATAGGACATCTAAGTAGGGTTTAAACATAAAAAAATAAACATGCATTTTTTTTGTCTTTTTGACATTTTTCTATTTTTTTGGATTTTGACATTTTTATAAAACTTAATAAACTAAAAGACTAAAGACTTAAACTTTAAAATGCATAAAATTTAAACATGAATGCAATGCGAAGAAGAAAACCAAGTGATGACCATAAGACATGTTTTTTCCCACCCCATACTTAAAATATACAGTGTCCTCACTGTATTAAAAGAAGAACAAGGGTAGAGAGAAACTCACAGCGCAACCTGCAGATTCAGGTCGATTTTCAGGTTCATCGATGCCAGAGGTCGATGTCGATATCAATGGTCGATGTCGACTGCCTCTATCGAAGTCGAGGAAGAAGGTGAAGTCGAGGGTCGCCTGGGCATGGTCGATATCGAGTAGCTATGTCAATATCGATCTCGATCTCAGGAAGATGGCTCGACCCTAGGGTGGTCGATTTCGACTGGCCTGGTCGATTTCGACTGCCTCTACAGAAGCTTCTTTTCTTCTTCGTCGTTCCTTTTGCTTGGCAACCTGAAATCTTTGTTAGAATAATAGATAAAACCAAAAATTATCACAGTTGTAAAAGTTTAAGAATCCAAAAATCAAAACCCTAAAAACCTTCTATGAAAGAAAATCAAAGTTTTAGGTACAAGCTCTAGATTTTTGAGTCGCTAGGCCGACTTCTCCGTCAATTCTTCATGAGCCTTTAAGGTAGGGACCCTTCAAGCTTGAGCTTTCTCCTGGATCATCTAGGTCCTTGTGATAATAGCTAAGTTTGGCAACCAAGGCTTCTTCTTTGTTAGGTTCTTCTTCATTGGGCGCTTTCCTTCTCTTTCTTGACCTAACTTTTGCAATATGGGCAAACCATGGAGCTTTGACCCTCGTATTAGTTGAATTATCAATAATGGATAGAGGAGGGTTAGGAATCATACCTGGGCTTACCTGTTCGGGTCTGAAACAGAAATCTTCGGGCTTAAGGGATATCGATTTCGACGAAGAAGGGTCGATTTCGAGTGATGTGGTCGATGTCGACCTGTGGGGGTCGACGTCGACGTCAGGGACCCCATACTTAAACTCCTGGAATTCCTCTGGCTCACTCGATATCGATGTGTTGTGGTCGATATCGATTGTTTCAATCGATATCGACTGGTTCCCGTCGATGTCGACCCTACTTGCTGTTTCCGTCCTCGCCAACAAAAATTTGTGAAGCTTCTCCTTAGCCGGTGAGAGGACAACTTGCTCCAGCTGCTTTATTTTGCTCAATGTAGTGTTGAAGCGAAATTCCACGACCTTGTTGCCGATTGTGAATGTAAGGGTACCATTCCTCACATTGATGTTGGCATCCGTTGTTGCTAAGAATGGCCTACCAAGGATGATAGGCACTATAGGATCCTCCAGCATGTCCAACACGATGAAGTCCGTGGGTATGAAGAACTTTCCTACCTTGACAGGGACATCATCCACAACCCTAGTTGGTCTCACAAAGGAGTTGTCCGCCATGTAAAGCTTCATGTCGACGGGCTCCAGTGCTCCTACGCCCACTTGCTGCCATATTGATAGGGGCATCAAACTGACACTAGCCCCAAGATCACAAAGGGCTTTAAACTGATGCTTACCAACCCCTACCGTTACTGCGAACTTGCCTGGATTGCCGCGCTTCTCAGGGAACTCAATTGAATTGCATTCGCCGGTGATCTCTAGAATGGACCTCTTCTTGGACAGGATATCCTTCAGGAACCTCATGTATACAGGCATCTCATTGAGCGCTTCCGTGAGTGGTATGGTGAGATTTAGACCTTGTAAGATCTTCACGAAGTGTTTGAGCTTGGTGTCTCCGGGATCCCGCAGCGCCTTGGAAGGAAAGGGTAGAGCTTTGGATGGCTTCGGAGGGGAATTGGTCGATTTTTGCTTTCTGGTCAGGTCGATATCGATGTCAGGGTGGTCGATATCGATGTTGCTGGTCGACCTCGAGGGAGTCTGAAGCTGTGGTCGATTTCCAAAGAGGTCGACATCGACAGGGTGGTCGATATCAACCTGGTAACTCGATATCGAGTGCCTTTCTAGCTCCGTTCTGTACATTGCAGTGGGCTCGACATCGATTGTAGGTTCGAAGTCGACAGGGCCCTCGATATCGACCTGGGGGTCAACTTCGACTACGTCTCCAGCGACTTCACCTTCGCTCCTTGGCTCTGCAAATGTGCGTCCACTCCTTTGATTGATAACGGCAATGTGCCCGGCTTGCCCCTTGGATTTTCTTGTGGTTGTCCAGGGAGTTTGCCGGGTGGCTTTGGGATTTGGGCCGCCAGTTGACCCATTTGGGTCTCAATTGTCCTCTTCCAAGCATCCATCTCCCTCATTCAGGCATTGAGGCCCTGAAGTTGGTTCTGGATAGCGCCGCTGGATTGTTGATTTTCAGCCTGGTTCCTCCTTATCTCATCAAGAATCAGTTAGACATCGTCTCGTCGTGGCTCTCTCTCCGGATGGCCTGGAGCTCTATAAGGCAAAGGATCCCTGGGGTTGTATTGGGGTGGTTGATTTCCCCAGTTTTGGTACCCCTGGCGATTGGGATTCCTCATGTAGTGTGCCTCATGGTGTGTCTCTGCTAGTTGTACTTGCTCCGTATGGGGGCATTCAGTGGTGATATGCCTGACGGAGCCACATTCAACGAAGGGTTGGTTGGCGAAGAGGAATTTGACTTGTTTCTACAGCCACCTGAGTTGATCGTGCATGAATTGATCTCTTACGTCGGGATCAATCTCCTTGGAGGGTTCATAGAGTGGTACAGATGGGGCAGGCCTTGAGTCGGAGGCCATAGGAGTCCCATAAGTGTTGTCAAATTCGACCAACCTCTCTATAGTATCTAAAGCTTGTTGCAGTAGGAGCTCAAGATACCCATATGAGGTATAGGTGTTGATCCTCTCCTTGGTAGCTACGTCCAGGGCGTTATAGATGATCTCCTGGATGACGTAGGGTGGTTACCCGTGCGTAGGACAGGACCTCAGCAGCTCCTTAAAGCGCTCCCATGCTTGCGCCAATGACTCGTCTGGCCTTTGTTTAAAAGTCGTGATCTTTTGGCGCATCATCGTGGTCTTTGATGGTGGGAAGAATTTGTTGAGGAAGGCATCCTTGACCTCGTCCCACGTGCGGAGCGATATGGGGGCTAGACTCTCCAACCATGCTAGAGCTTTCCCTGCGAGAGACCAACGAAAAGCCTTTAGTTTTACATATTTAAGGCTTTGGCCATCAGCTATAGTATCACACAAATCAAGGAATAAAGATATATGCTCAAGAGGACAATCGCTAGGTTTCCCCTCAAATTGACGTCCCCTAATCTCAGTTAAAAAATTAGGCTTAATCTCAAAATTAGAGTGGGGGATAAGGATAGCCGATTCAGGCAATGAGAGCACAGGGTGCATGTATTGCTTGGCATTCCTAAGGAGGGCATTGATTTGGGCTTCTATTCGCCTTCGGCCTTCCTCCTCTCTATCTGCACGCTCTTTAGTTGCCACCTCTTTAGTTGTTAGATCCTCGATTTGCTTCCTTAGTTGCTCAATTAGCTCAGCCTGGGTCTCGTTGTCTGCCATGATTCTTTGAGCTTGGGCCCTTAGATGGAGATAGCGTTCAGGGTCGTCTACTTCTTCAAATTCAGGTGGGCGATCAGCGCGTCGCATACACCTGCAAAGCCAAACTAGATACAAACGGGAGATAGACTACTAGGGCGCGATTGATTGCCTCCCCGGCAACGGCGCCAATTTGTTGATAGGAGGAATGTCAAGTTTTTAAATACAAATATATGAAATATAAATGCGATCCGATTCCTAGCATATGCAAATCATTACAAGATTTCCTCCCGTTGTAGTGAAAGGGTAGCGTTGGAAAGCTCACATCTTTGGTCGACTAGAAGCCTCTATCTCGACCTTGGTGCTTGATCCTTTCTGCAACAGAAGACCTGCAGAGACAAAAACAAGCAGTCGATATCGACTAGGAAAGGTCGATATCGATGTTAGTGCACGAAATCGACTGGCTCAGAAGGCTGCCAGTTGACACAGTGGTGGTCGATATCGAGGTTGGGGGTCGATATCGATGTCAGCTGAAGGAACTCAGGAGTCGTCATCGACACAGAAAACCGTCGACGAAGCAAGTGGTCGATATCGATGTCTAGGGGTCGATATCGATGTTGTTCCTGCAAAGTTGTTAGCTTTTTATCGGCAAAGAAAGGCCGAAGACTCAAGGATGAATAAGGAGTAATGAACAGAATAAAGACAGTGGTTTTATGTGTATAAACTATATAAAAAGCAACTCCTAGGATTAGGGTTTACCACAACGTTAACCAATGCATGCGATAAGGTAAATAAGACGGACAATTGCACTATTTCACCCGAGGGACAAGCTTTTGCTGTACACCAACTCTTAGGATTACTCTTGCAAATAAACCTAATTGTCTCTACCAATTTAATGTTTATCACTCAAGTTGTTAACATGAATCCCTTTTCTTTTGATTAGGACTAAATATAGAATCGTAGGAGATGATATAGACACAAAGATATCAACATCTAACATTTACCTCAGGCACGCATGGCTAACGTCTGGCTCACCCCGACCCTAGAAGCTTTGGGAGACTACTCGCACCTCATCGCAGGAAACATCATTGATGGAAAAGAAAGAACTTGCATTAATAACTTCGAAACTTTACAACTCAACGTCGGCTCTCGCAAACACCAAACCCTAAAGCTTCTTCCTAATCTAACTCTATTGAATGTAAACAGAATGTGTTTTCTTGGATCATTGAATGCCAGCCCCCTAGGGCTTTATTTATAGGCTACTAATCCTTGCTATCCAAGGATAGTATCTTCTATCTAAACTATAAACTCTATCCAAACAAGTAGGATAGACCTTTTATTTTGGTAACTATCTAAACAACTTGATAAAGCTTTAAGGTAAAAAAAATAAATAATCTCAGTTGTATTCTATCTAAATTTACAAGATATATCGTGGCTTTGAAGATTGAATGGCCAATCCACGTCTCGAAAAGCGTGTCCAACCCGTGTCGAAGTATGGTTGATATCGACCAGGAAGTTCAATTTCGACCTCTCTGTTTCTGCTCGACGAGCTCAGCTTCACTCGATTCCTGGGACAAGGTCGATATCGATGTTGGGTGATCGATATCGAGTGCTTTTCTTATGTTGTGTGATGGTCTGTCTCGACACTCAGTTCTGTGTCGATGTTCTGTAGTCGATATCGACCTTATAGGTCGATTTCGACCTCTTCTTTGCTTTTCTTAGTTTCTTCGTTTTGACTCTGATTTTGCTCGAATTTCTACATAATTAGATCAAAACTTGTGCAGACTCTATTTCTTGCACGTTAGCCCATTCTACACAAATTTACATTATTTTGAACCTTTTCTTTGAAAATCGAATTAAATATGAAGTCAAAAGATGCAATAATAAGAGGTACAAATATGTACATCAGAACCCAAAGATGACTCTTCTTCTTAAATTTGCTTATTTTGTGGGTTTGCTGGAGGCGTTTTCATCGTATTTTCGCTTTATGTGATCTTTTTAGTGATATCTCGGTTGTACTTGTTTTGAGATCTGGTATTATTTAATCTCCAGTGTTTGCAATGTGATTTGAATAATAAATATTGATGGCAATCTCGAGCATAGGAAGAGTTGTAGGGATTAATCCAAAAATAAATGCCATCTCCAGCGTTCGAGACGCGATGGAGATTGAATAGTAAGTACTGATGGTAATCTCCAGCGTACGAAGAGTTGTAGAGATTAAACCAAAAATAAATGCCATCTTAAGCGTTCGAGACGCGATGGAGATTGAATAGTAAGTACTGATGGTAATCTCCAGCGTACGAAGAGCTGTAGAGATTAATCCAAAAACAAATGCAATCTCCATCTTTCGAGACGCGATGGAGATTGAATACTAAGTACTGATGGTAATGTTGAGCGTACGAAGAGCTGTAGAGATTAAACCAAAAAAAATGCAATCACTGGCGTTCGAGACGCGATGGAGATTGAATAGTAAGTACTGATGGTAATCTCCAGCGTACGAAGAGCTGTAGAAATTAAACCAAAAACAAATGCAATCTCTAGCGTTCGAGACACGATGGAGATTGAATAGTAAGAACTGATGGTAATCTTCAGCATGCGAAGAGCTGTAGAGATTAAACTAAAAACAAATGCAATCTCCAGCGTTCGAGACGTGATGGAGATTGAATAGTAAGTACTGATGGTAATCTCCAGCGTACGAAGAGTTGTAGAGATTAAACCAAAAACAAATGCAATCTCCAACATTCGAGATGCGATGGAGATTGAATAGTAAGTACTGATGGTAATCTCTAGCGTACGAAGAGATGTAGAGATTAAACCAAAAACAAATGCAATCTCCAGCGTTTGAGACGTGATGGAGATTGAATAGTAAGTACTTATGGTAATCTCCAGCGTACGAAGAGCTGCAGAGATTGAACCAAAAAGAAATGCAATCTCCAGCATTCGAGACTCGATGGATATTGAATAGTAAGTACTGACGGTAATCTACAGCTTACAAAGAGCTGTAGAGATTGAACCAAAAAAAATCCAATCTCCAGCGTTCGAGACGCGATGGAGATTGAATAATAAGTACTGATGGTAATCTCCACCGTACGAAGAGCTGTAGAGATTGAACCAAAAACAAATGCAATCTTCAGTGTTGGAGACGCGATGGAGATTGAATAGTAAGTACTGATGGTAATCTCCAGCGTACGAAGAGCTGTGGATATTAAACCAAAAACAAATGCAATCTTCGGCGTTTGAGACGCGATGAAGATTGAATAGTAAGTAGTGATGGTAATCTCCAGCGTACGAAGAGCTGTAGAGATTAAACCAAAAACAAATGCAATCTCCAGCGTTCGAGACGCGATGGAGATTGAATAGTAAGTACTGATGGTAATCTCCAGCGTACGAAGAGTTGTAGAGATTAAACCAAAAACTAATGCAATCTCCAGCGTTTGAGACGTGATGGAGATTGAATAGTAAGTACTGATGGTAATCTCCAGCATACAAAGAGCTGTAGAGATTGAACCAAAAACTAATGTTTGCATTTAGATAATTCATTTCTTGAAAAAAGGATTTTGCAGAGTACAAATTCTTAGAAACCATTACATGGGGAACCGTCAAGTGCGGATATATCCAACTGATCTTCCATGTCATATCATTTGGGATCAAGCATACTTACTTCAAAGTGGGCATTCTTCTTATGAACGAAAGTTATGGTGGATCGTAAGCGAAGATCATGAGTTTCTAAAAAATCTTTCCATCCTTCCGCAACCCATAATGAGTCGTAATGGCCTTTAGCGAGGCTAACTTTGAAATTTTTCACTGTGCGAGATGATAGTGAAATTTGATCAGGGACCTGAGATCCAAAATGCTCTTCAAAACCATATGGTAGCATCATGCGGAGAATTTGTTCCTCAAAATCCAGATGGAGGGAAAAAGAGTAAGGGTTTTCTTGAGGATTTGGGGTTGTCATGGCTAAGTGTTTTAGTTTTTTATGAGTGGTAAAACTTAAAACATGAGTGGGTTTTTATAGGGCAAAGGAGAGGTATTTGTGGTTGTAGTTTTGGCGGGGATCGAAGTTTTTAAAACGTCTTCGGAATTTGAGGAGGTTGCCCGTGATTATAGGGAATTGTAGCTTTATTTAATGTTGAGATATAGGGTCATAGTGATTGCAGTAGATTCGTTCCACGTGTAAGGTGTGCAGGATGTCTTGGGAAATCCTCCGTCCTTAAATGGTCTTTTCTTCGTCAGTGGTATCGAAGAGAATTTTGACCTGGTTGGTTTCTTTTTACTCGTTCTTTTAGTGTATATAAATGTTAATTGGTGTTTGACACTTTGCTCAGTCTTTCGCCCGTTTCCATTTGTCTCCTCTATTTTTAGAAACTAGGAAATGGCTTGTTCTCATTTAGGTCCACGAGATTTTATAAGATTCATAGATACCGCCAAGAAACTGCATTTCCTGGTATGGTATTTTTGGCGCACGATCTTTCGTTATGAAGTGCTTTGTTGGTTCTTCATCTTATGCCTTTAGTTTATTTTTATGTTTTTGTGACAGCCTTTGCCCAACTGTTTTGGGGAAATTTATGGGAAGTTGGTAACAGACCACGTCTATTTGACATCCCCTAATGGAAAAAGAATGCAAGTGAGGATATCGAAAGATGGGAACGACAAGGCATGGTTAACCGAGGGTTGGAATGCTTTCGCAGTGGACAGTGACATTCGTGTTGGTGCTTCATGGGCTCTCTTTAGGTACATAGAGGGTCACTGCTTTAATGTTTTGGTACCGGAGAAGGAAAAAGAAGAGGAAGAGGAAGGGGAAGAGGAAGAGGAAGAGGAAAAGAAAGATTGATTTTTCGTAAAAAGTATTTCCTCTCGTCCGCGAAGAAATATCCTTATGTCATGGGTAGTTATGTAATAATGAACTGGGTTTGGTTTTATCTACCGTTGGTTAGTTTGTATGTCTTTCTTGTTTCTTGCTTTCTATGTCAGCGTCTTATGATGTTATGTACTAGATATGTGCGTGATCACATGGTTTGATTGTCACAAAAATGTTGGTAACTTTATGTCGGTGCTCACTTGCTTGCTTATTCATGCGAGGAACACATGCAGTTGTTAAGTTTATTCTTCGCATAGGCTTGTTTGCACATCCGTGCCAAAAGTGTGCGCGATTGCTAAATTTATTCTCTGTAGAGGCTTGTTTGCACATCCATGCCAAAAGTGCGCCCAATTGCTAAATTTATTCTCCGTAGAGGCTTGTTTGCACATCCATGCCAAAAGTGCACGCGATTGATAAATTTATTCTTCGTAGAGGCTTGTTTGCACATCCGTGCCCAAAAGTGCACGCGATTGCTAAATTTATTCTCCATAGAGGCTTGTTTGCACATCCGTGCCCAAAAGTGCACGCAATTGCTAAATTTATTCTCCGTAGAGGCTTGTTTGCACATACATGCCAAAAGTGCACGCGATTGCTAAATTTATTCTCCGTAGAGGCTTGTTTGCACATCCGTGCCAAAAGTGCACGCGATTACTAAATTTATTCTCCGTAGAGGCTTGTTTGCACATCCGTGCCCAAAAGTGCACGCGATTGCTAAATTTATTCTCCGTAGAGGCTTGTTTGCACATCCGTGCCCAAAAGTGCACACGATTGCTAAATTTATTCTCCGTAGAGGCTTGTTTGCACATCCGTGCCAAAAGTGCACTCGATTGCTAAATTTATTCTCCGTAAAGGCTTGTTTGCACATCCGTGCCAAAAGTGCACGTTATTGCTAAATTTATTCTCCGTAGAGGCTTGTTTGCACATTCGTGCCAAAAGTGCACGCGACTGCTAAATTTATTCTCCGTAGAGTCTTGTTTGCACATCCGTTCCAAAAGTGCACGCGATTGCTAAATTTATTTTCTTGTCACGACACATGATTGCTTAAATAGGGCCTGGAACTTTCATATATATATATATATATATATATATATATATATATATATATTTATGAAGTGGTGTACCCATTTCAGGATCCTCGAGACTTCCTATACAAAGAAAATTCTAAGTCATCGGGTTTCCTTTTACATATAAAAAAGTAAATCTTAACCATAGTAAGCTTTGAGGTTCTTAGTGTTCCATGCTTTGGTGAGGATAGCTCCTTCTGAGTTTTGAAGTTTAAATGATCCCCTCCCTACATCTTGATGGATTACATAAGGTCCTTCCCATTTAGGTTCGATTTCCCTCCTTCTGTGGCTTGCGGGCGTACAAATACGCTCTTGTTATAACCTTCAGAGAGTCGACGTTGATATTCACTGGCTTTGATGCAAGCTGTTTCTCATCTTTCCTTGCGGAGGTGCAATTCCAACTCTAGTGCTTCGTCATTGGTATCTTTATTAAAATCGAAAACCCTGGCCGAAGGAATCAGTAATTTGACCGGAACAATCGCATCCACGCCGAAAGTCATGGCGAAGGGTGTTTCTCCTGTTGGGCTTTTGGCAGAGGTCTAGTATACCCATAGTACTAAAGGCAAGGTTTCTGCCCGTTCACCTTTGGTGAGGCCTAATCTTTTCTTTAATGTGCTCAAGATTTGCCTATTGGTAGTTTCAGCCTGACCGTTGGATTGGGGGTATGCCACAGATGAAAAACGAAGTTCTATGTGGAGTCCAGCATAGAAATCTCGGATAGTTTCGCAATCGAATTGTGGTCCATGATCGGTAATGACCACTCGTGGACTTGCGCACCTTTTCAAAGGAACTTGCGCACCTTTTCTACAGTTGTCAAGGCCATGGCTTCAGCTTCTACCCATTTGGTGAAGTGATCGACTATCACGAGGATGAATCGTAGTTGCCCAGGGGCTCGTGAGAAAGGCTCGAGAATGTCAATTCCCCACATCGCGAAAGGGTATGGAGCAGATATGCACTTGAGGGGGTAGGGGGGTTGATGTTTGAGGGCGGATTGTCGCTGACAGGGATCTTATACCATAATGTACATCTGGGCGTCAGCCCTGAGGCTGGGCCAATAATATCCTAATTGTGTGACTTTTATGGCAATAGCTCTCCACCCTTTGTGGTTTCCGCAGATGCCCGCGTGCAATTCTCTAATGATGGAGTGGCCTTCCGGGTTGGACACGCAGAGAAGATCAGGGAGGTGGAAACCTCTCTTATACAGGCGACCATCCTTGATTCAAAAAACGAGAGGCTTGTTTTACAAGTCTTCGATATTCTTGGTCGTGGGCTCCTTCAATTGGCCCATTGTTGATGTATTCCAAAATAGGTTCTCGTCAATCCAATTGTGATACTTTGAATACACCTTTATAGATTCCCCGAGCATGTCTACGCTCTATTACCACGCAATCACTTAACTCGAGGGGCAGTGTAGCCCCTATTTTGGCCAGGATATCGGCGCGCCCATTTTTTTCGCGAGGGTTGAAGAGATAGAACAACGGTTGAATGCGGCAGTAAGGGTTTATACTCGAGTAAGGTATTCTGGTAGCATTCTTGTCTTTGCTTCATATTCCCCCTTGAACTGTTGGGCTACTATCTTGGAATCTGTGAATATTTGGACCTGGCGAGCACCATTGACTAGTGCTTTCTCGATTCCTGCTATTAATGCTTTATATTTTGCCTCGTTGTTGGTTACTTCAAAAAGGAGTTGGAAAGATAAGTCAATGACTTCACCAGTTGGGCTTGACACTGTTACTCCTGCTCCGCAACCATTGGACGAAACTCATCCATCTACATTGATTACCCAATCCTCTCCTTCGCGATCTTGTGTTTCTGAAAACATAGCTTCCACCACAAAATCGGCCAATGCTTGAGCTAGACGTGATTTCCGTGGTTTGAAATGGACATCGAATTCTGACAGCTCTACTGCCCATTTCACCATTCTGCTAGAGAGTGATGGTGAATGAAGGATTTGATGGAGGGGAAGATCGGAGAGGATCTCAATGGTGTGGGCTTGAAAGTAAGGCCTCAGTTGCCTTGCTGTGAAAATAACAAATAAGGCCATTTTCTCGATGGGGGTGTATCTGGATTCAGTTGGTTGAAGTACTCTGCTCGCGAAATAAATAGGGAACTTGGATTCCTTTGTTAGGACGATACTGATAGTTGTTGATCCGACCGCGAGGTAGAGTTATAATGTCTCGTGCTCTCGGGGATAATGAAGGGTCGGGAGAGTTGCGAGATATTCTTTCATATCTTTGAAGGCTTTATCTAGTGCCGAACTCCATTCAACTGGGCCTTTCTTCTTTAGTTGCTCGAAGAAAGGTAAAGAATGATCTGCTAATCGCGAGCAGAAACGACTTAAGTAGTTGATCGACCCATTGAGCTTCTGAATATCCTTCAATGTTTTGGGAGGAGTCATGTCGAGTATGGTTTGTACTTTTGATGGATTAACATCTATTCCTCTGTGGCTGATCATGAAACCTAAAAATTTTACAGAATCTACACCAAACACACTGTCGCGATTAGTTATGAGACCGTCGATGGTTTCTTGTAGATCATAAGGGTGTTGTTCTTTGGTTAGGCTCTTGAACACAATGTCGTCGACATAAACTGCAATATTTCTCCTAATCTGAGGTTTAAAAACCTTTTCAATCATTCGTTGGAAAGTAGCGCCCGCGTTTTTTAATCCAAAAGGCATCACTTTGTAACAAAAAGTTCCTTGATTGGTGATGAATGTCAAACTTTTTTCATCGCGTGGGTGCATCTTGATCTGGTTATATCCAGAATAGGCGTCGAGAAAACTCAAGGTGGCGTGACCTGTTGTGGTGTCTACTAGCTCATCAATGGAAGGGAGTGGGTAGCTATCCTTGGGGCATGTCTTATTTAAATCTTTGAAGTCAACGCACATCCTCCATTTCCCACTGCTCTTTTTGACCAGGACCACATTCGACAGCCATGTTGGGTCGTTTATTTCGCGAACGAATCCTGCTTGTAGAAGTTTATCTACTTCTTGTTTAGCTGCATCAGCTTTTTCTACGGCCATCTTTCTCTTTCTTTGACATACGGGCTTGGTGTTGAGAGTGAGTCTAAGGGAGTGTTCAGATATTTCGCGAGGAAGGCCTTTAAGGTCTTGGGGAGACCAAGCGAAGATGTCTCTTGAATTTTTCAGAATATCCTTGACGCGCTCTAGAACGGGAGTTTCCAGACTATGCCCATGGTAAAGGGCCTCTGTGTTGTTGGCGAAAGGGAAGAAAGCCACTTTTTCTTCAATGATTTTATCGGTGGTCTTTTTTGGTCGTACTTCTAGCTCAGCTTCAATGGAGTGAGATGTAGCCTCTAGGTCGTTATTTTCGATCACTTCCGATTTCAAAGATCCCGGACCTGGTCCATCGATAGCAAGTACCCTATTTTGATTTTTGTTTAGAGACGCGAGGTAGCAGACCCTACTTTTCGATTGTTCCCCGCGAACTTCTCCGACCTTTCCGTGTGCGCATGGGAATTTGATGCCGAAATGGTAGACGGAGCAAGCTATTTGGAATTTGAAAAGGCTTACACGACCCATGATGGCATTATAGATAGATGGCAGACAAACCACTGTGAACTCTATCATTTGAGACCTCCTCCCTGGAGGAGTTCCCAAGGTTAACGCGAGCTCAATGGTCCCGGCCACTTCGACTTCGTCTCTTAAAAAAAGAGATAAGCTTCCCTGAGTAACATCGCAAAGCGCTTTCTGCAATGCCCAGTTGTTCGAACGCGTTCTAATACAGGACATCCACTGAAGAACCTGTGTCAATCAGGACGCGTTTGACCGTCTTGGTACCCAGTTGAACATGCATGACCACGGGATCTAAATGGGGCATCCTGAGATCGCGGGCGTCAGAAAAGTAAAAATTCAACATGACGTGCTTTCTGGAAGCTTGTTTAACACTGGATTCGGATGGAGGCTGCATGGCCTCTCTTTCGTAATTCTTTCTCTCTTGATTACATGTTCTGGAGGCGAAGGGACCTCCCACGATGGTTTTAATGCACCCATCGGGAAGAGGTGGATTTTGATCATTGCAATGAGAGTGCACAGATTTGTTCGAAGATGATCTTACTTCTGGAATACGAGGAATATCCCTGGGTGGGGGTCTGTAATCGCCGCCTCTATTTCTGTTTCTTCCTCCATGACCCCGTGGGTACCCGCCTCTTCCTCTCCCTCCTTGTCCGTATGGTGGGTTGTATTGTTGAGGTGGATGGATGGGTCGATTTTGGTTTTGATTTGTAGGCGGAGCGCAAATTTGTAAAGGCACAATTTGCTGTGGGGGAGGTGGAGGTGGAACGCCGTAAACGGGAGGTCGTATCATAGATAAGTGTGCCATCATCGCGTTGCATGGAGCAGAAGTGGGCAAGTTTGGATTGGTCAGTTGGTTGTACTGTACTTCGTGATGCTGAGGTTGATGAGGAACAATTGGAATTGGCCAGCGAGGGTTGTAATGTTGTTGGGTGTCTCGACCTCCCTTACCGTGGAATTTGTTGTTGGGTTTGTGCAAAAAAGGAGGGTTTATTTTCATTGGATTTTGAACTTGACCCTGCGGCTTCCAATGCGTGAATCTGTAAGGCAACCAAATCGCGCAACTTATCTTAGTTGCAAGGTTCCTTTTTGATTAGATAGGTTTTGAAGTCGCTTTCAGCCAGGTTGCCCATTAGGATGGTGCTTGCCGATTCTTGATTGAATTTTGGGATTTGTACGACCATGGTAGTAAATCTGTTGAAGAAACTACCCAATGATTCGGATGCCTCTTGTTTGATGGAATTTAAGTCCAGTATGGTGCACTTTCGCGTACAAGCGCTGCCAAAATGAGCAATGAAGATGTTTGATAGCTGGGGAAAGCTACTTATGGAAGACTGAGGTAGGTTAGTGAACCAGGTTAATGTAACTCCGCTTAAGGTGGAGGGTAAAGATCGACAAAACATGTCATCATTATTGTCGTTCATGCCCATGGATGTGGTGAACTGGTTCATGTGGTCGTTTGGGTCAGAATTCCCGGTGTATTTCGCAATAGATACATCTCTCCATCTTTTGGGTACTGGCATTTCACGTATGGATTTGCAGAAAGCAGACGAAAAAGGAGGTTCATCTTTTTTAGTCGGGCTAGGGGCTCCTGATGAATTGGATCTGAAGAGATGTTCATGGCATAGTCATCACGGACTTTCTTGCCAGCGTTATCTTTATCGTGATCGAGATTTGCATCTCGTGGATTATTGATGGGACCTGGGAATAGGTTGATCGGAGCGCGGGCAGGGGTTGGTGGTTGATAGTACCGATAGGGGTCATGTTGAGGAGGAATCATGTTTGCGGGTTGTCCACAGAATGAATTCAGAGGGTAGCCACCCGCGAAATACGTGTACGGAGGGAGGCCTCCCCAGGTTTCGTGCTGTTCGAAAGGAGGAATCGCAGCGTTATTCAAGAGTGGTTGTTGAGGAAGGTTCTCGCCTTCTGGGATTTGATTCTCTTCATTAGGGGGGTTATTCAAATTTAGCTCGTTGTTCCATCCTTCATCGTGGTGCTGCTCTCCAAATTCTTCTCCAAAGAGTGTGAAATTCATTTTTCTTCCGCGATGTCGCGATAAAAGTGCGTAGTTAGCTTTTTGGAGGAAAAGATCATATTTTGGCAGGGGGAAAAAGAAAATTTTTATAAATGCATAAAAAAGAAACGAGATAAAAATTCTTAGGGAACCTCTTGTCATGAAAGGTTCCCACAGACGGCGCCAATGAAGCGGTTCTAGAATTTCACATATACTTATTACCTCAAAGTGATGACAAAAGTTCTCTAATACCTGTGATGCTAAAAGTAAGACAATGTTTGACCTCGCGATCTGGTAATTCTTTGTTACTTAGTGCGGCCTTGCAAACGTCTGAGTTTCGCGATCAAGTGCTTTTAATGTTCAATTGTCGTCTTTAGAGGAAGTTTGATTTGATGATGTATTATTCTTAGAAAGACTTCTTCTCTGATTCAAGGATCTTGAGAGCTCAAACCTGAGGACTTTACTTCACGGGAAGTTATAGAGCTCATTTTCTATCTCTATTTTCAGATCCCTTTCTTGTGGTTCCTAGGGGGTATTTATAGTGTTATTAAGCGAGCAGCTGGCTGGTGACCTCGTGGTCCTTGTAGGGGACACGTGTAGCCCATGCCCTCATGCTAGTGATCTTTGGTAGCCACACGTGGCGATACTAGCGGAGAGGTGCTTCACCAGCGAGCTGCTTGCCCTTTTTGGAGAGTTTAGCTGACTCGGAGTTTCTACTCGCGATCCCAATCTTGAGGGAAAGCGTTCAGATCTAGACTTGAAGTTCCGCCATGTGGGTTAGGAAGACTTTTGGTCGCGATGGTTTGATGTTGAGTTGGTGTGTGATTCTTGCATTGGATAACGTATTTATGACGCCATACCCCTATTAATTAAAGGGGTTACTTTTTATGGCATCGTCATGGATAGAAAAGAATAGATTTTTATGGTTGTAAATATAAATTAAAGGCAACTCCTAAGGCTAAGGTTTACCACAACATTACCAATGCATGCTTTAAGGTAAATAAGACGGACAATTGCGCTATCTCACCCGAGGGACAAGCTTTCGCCATACACCAATGATTAGGAATACTCTTGCAAATAAACCTAATTGTCTCTACCAATTTTATGTTTATAACTCAAGTTGTTAACAATAATCCCTTTTCTTCCGATAAGGACTAAACATAGAATCGTAGGAGATGATATAGACACAACGATATCAACATCAAGTACTTACCTCAAACACGCATGGCTAACGTTAAGCTCAGCCCGGCTCTAGAAGCTTTGGGGACTACTCGCACTTCATCGCAATAAACACCATTGTTGTAAAAGAAGAAACTTGCATTAAATAAACCTTCGAAACTTTACAATCCAACGCCGGTTTTCGCAAACGTCAAACCCTAAAGCTTCTCCTAAACTCTAACTCTATTGTGAGATATGATCTATGTGATTGAATGATTAAAAGACCAGCCCCTAGGGCTTTATTTATAACCTACTAATCCTTGCTAGCCAAGGAAAGCAGTTTTAATCCTACTACAACTTATATCTAAAATTTATCCTTAACAAGTAGGATGATTATTTATTATGGTAAATAACTAAATAACTAATAAATATCTTAGGGTAAAAAGGAAACACCATAAGGCATAATCTATCTTAAAAAGATAGGATAAACCGTGGCTTAGTGGATAGATCTTCAAATTCGCGTCTCGAAAACCGCGTACAAACTGTGTCGGCTTTCACTCGATATTGACCAGGTAACTCGATATCGAGGTCTTTTTTCGGCTCGGCGGTCTTCACTTCACTCGAGCTCTGGGGCTATGACTGACGATGCCCTAAAATTAGGGCTAACTATTTAACACGGTGATTCGACCAAAAGGAGATTATACGATCTTAATAAGACAAATTAATAAGGATTTCCCGCTATATAAATTAAACCCCAAAGATAACGATTGTAAAGATTATAAAACATCAAATACTCCGAATATATATATATATATATATATATATATATATATATATATATATATATATATATATATATATATATATATATTAGTATGTATATAGTGAGTATGGTTATAATAAAATGGTATATATATGTTACAAATTGTGTTTTTTTTGCATAACCCTCCTTTTGTGTGAGATGTTGCTTTTCATTCACATGCATGAATTTGCAGGCAATAGTACCTTTGCGAGGATGGTAATTGATTGTAGGGTTATGTAAGGATGGATCTATGATGTTGAGAGTTTAGTCCTTCCGTTGTGTGACCATGAAAAGTATTGCTTGAGGACAAGCAAGCTTAAGTATGGGGTGTTTTGATGTCCGCTAAAATGACCATGTTTTATGCCTATCTTTTATTCCAATTTCAATGTTATATTTGCATTATGGTTTGGGAATGCTTTGAATTTGTGTAGTATGTGCATATTTGCAAGATATAGAGCTCTACACAAGTTTTGGTTTAATTATGTAGAAATTGGAGTTGAATCGAAGTGGAAACGAGAAGCCAAGAAACAAAACAGAACAGTCGATCTCGACTGGAATGCTCGACATAAACTGAAGAAATCATCCAAAAACTAAGTATAAGACACATGAAGAATGACCAGCTACTAAAGGAGTGCTGGACATGAACATAGATCGAACAAGACGCTCAACATCGATCGAAGTGATCGACATCGAGGAACTGATCGATGTTGACAGAGCTGAAGTGTGATTGAGATCGAGTGAAATTGATCAGAAAGATGTGCACTCGACATCGAGTGAAGTGGTAGATGTCGATCCAACCTGTGCGCATTAGCAGATACGATCGAGCAATCCGAGTTCCAAGAGAAGATAAATGGCCACGTTTTTATTATCTTTTCTAGATAGATTTAATCCTTATGGGTATTTCCTATCTACCCTGGGGATATAGTTTATTTTATTAATAAGTTTATATCCTTTTCATTATTAGATAGAGATTTTAGATAAACCAACTTCACTAGGATTAGGACTCCTTCTTCTAGGCTAGCTAGGAGTTGTGAGACTATAAATAAAGCCCACGGGGGCTAGCTTTAGGAAGAATTCCAGCAAACACAATACAATCAACACAAAGCAGTAGTTTAGGTTTTAATTTTAAGAAGCTTTAGGGTTTTGGCGTTTGCGAGAGCCGACGTCGGGATTGTGAAGACTTCAACTTTCCATCTTTCAATGCAAGTTTTTTCTTTTTATTCAATCATGTCTACTTCAACCATGAGCGAGTAGTCGCTTTTCTCTTAGGGTCGGGGTGATCCCGACGTTAGCTGTGCATGTTTGAGGTAAATTTGATGTTGATATTTGTTATATCTTGATCATCTCCTACTTTTTTGTATTTAGCCCTATTCTAAAGAAAAAGAATTCATGCTAACAACTTGGATTATAAACATAAAATTGGTAGAGACAATTAGGTTTATTTGTGAGAATATATCTATTTGTTGGTGTACGGCGAAAGCTTGTCCCTTTGATGTGATAGCGTAATTGTCCGTCTTACCTTATCTTATGCATGTGTGGTTAACGTTGTGGTGATCCCTTGCCTTAAGAGTTCTTTTTATTATTGTTTACATCCTTTTTTTATCATCGTTTATACCCTGGATTTTCTGTTTAAAGCTTCCTTTTCACCCTTCAATTCTTCGGCCTTCTTTGCCGACTGCCTCTAATCCATCGACGGTCTTCTGTGTCGATCGACTTTCTAGACTAACTCGACGTCGAGTGAACTGGTCGACATCGATTGCTTTGCCTTCTTTCTGTCCAGGAAACAACACTCGAGATCGACTGCCTTGATCAAGATAGACTGACCTAGTCGACATCGAGAGCTCCTGGTCAACTTCTGCAGATCGTTGGCGCGAACTACTTCAGATCCGCAAACACGCTTCCTCGTGGATCGATCCTGACCCTTCCACTACAACAAGGGAGTCTTGAATTTATTTGAGAGGTTAGGGTTTAGCATATTATTTATATTTTATAATCAATTCTCCCCTACATCAGTGAGCAAGATGATCGGCTGCCCTATTGGCCTCCCTGAAGATGTGGGAGACGAAGACCATGTCAAAGGAACCAACCGAATGAAGAGCTTCTGAAATAAGCATTTCGATCTCTCAAGGCGTCAACCATGCTCCCTTGTTTGCATTCACGATTGCGAGACAATCACCTTCTTCGGCAAGTCTTCGTATCCCCCTCTTTCGAGCTTCCACTAGCCCGAGATGCAATGCAATGGCTTCAACTTGTAATGTCGACACCTTCTCGCATCTTTTGGCATCGCATGCGATCAATCTTCCTTCATAATCTCTAATCAAGAAACCTACAGAAGCGCAACCAGAATATATTTTAGCACCATCAAAATTGAGTTTGAAACTACCTTCCTCGGGTTCACGCCATCTAATTTCGTTTCTTTGGAGATGGTTATTCTTTAGTTTGATTGTTCTTGTGATTACATCTTCTTCATCTAGGTTATCCTGTTTGGATTTTTTTTTCAGTTTTTCATCTGATGATGAATTGTTTCAATCACTTCGTCTATTCTTCTTACGCTTTGGTTTTCAATAATAATCTTGTTTCTCTTAGTCCAAATACTCCACCAAGAGAAGGAAAGAGTGGCTTTTTGTTCAGAGCTAAGGTGTCGGAAAAGTTCATTAATGACAATCTTTATACTTTTATTGCTTTTGTTAGTATTTCTAATTAGTCACTCAATATTCTTGTCCAATGAGCCTATCATTCGTAATGTTGTCGGACACTCCATCATAAGGTTGATAGCGTCTTCTTCCATCGTGTTACAAAAGACACAATCCATGGGATCATGGATTGTGTATACCTTTGTTTCTTAGTCTTGTTTTGGGAGTCAATCTAGCACCATTTTCTATATGAAATTTCTCACCTTGGGCGGACAGTCAATTTTCCAAATTTCATTGAATAAGTCTATTTCAATTCCATTGGAGTTCGTGATAAAATCTAGCGCACTAGAAGTAGTGAACCATCCATTTGGATTTGGTTTCTAGTATAGTCTATCCTTGAATGCTTGCGATGGAAGAGGAATATTAATAATTGTTTCTATAATATCTGCTGGCAGCACTTCTTGTAGCTTATCTACATTCCAAATCTTGTTTGGTCGTAGGTAGTTTTCAACTCTTTCTTGGTCATCTATGATAAAAGTCAATCAGTGGTCCTCAAGCTTTCTATCATTGTTTAACCATTTTTCCTTCCAAAACTTTATCCTTTTTCCGTTTCCAATCTGTCAAATGAGATCTAAACTTTTCTTTTAATAAATTAAGATTTATTTGTAAAATAGTAAAAAAAAAAAGTAATTTGTGAGTCTATTTTGTTCACACACAAAAAAAAAATACTCTTAAGATAACCCTAGAATTATTCTTGCCAAACATGGCTCTGTTTTGCACAATCACTAGCTTTTCGGAACTTTTGGTTTTGATATTATATAGTTTTAAATGAATAAATATAATATTTTATTTTAATTAGCTTTGAAATCTTATACTTTTCAACCGCTAGTAACTCAAGCTTTTCAGAGCTTTTGGTTTTTATTTACACGTTTTCATCATCTACCCTAAAGCTAAATTTACCAAACACCATATTACCTTAATTATTAACATATATTTAACCTAAATAATCTATTGGCTCTAACTACCAATCGGTCACAGCTACCTCAACCACTACTCTTTTACCAAACATAAACATGGTCGTTGTCAATATGGTGAGGATAATTGGCCCAGCTTGTGTGGATGTTTGACTGCAAGTACACATGTGCAATGCTTACTCAGTTGTGGTTTACTTAGTGAGGTGAAGTTCGATTGCAGTTGTACTGTACCAGCAAAGTAAGCATTTGACTAAGACCATCCGCATTCATGAATCCCTTCCCCGACTCATAACTTACTTTTTCACTGTCACGTCAGCTTACGAACTCCACTTCAGATTATTATTTTTTCACCCCCATTCATGAACCCAACCTCGGACTCATATGGGTGTTGTTGGCATAATTCTTTTAAAAAAAAAACATATGCAAAATGGGTCTCTATGGGTAGATAAAATTAATTCACACTTGAAAATAATTTTTTTATATTTTTTTTACTAAAAATGATTAAAAACCAATTTAAATGGTTGAAAATTTTTTGCCCAGGCTTCCCATTTGAAATGGTTGAAAATTAATCAACACGTGTCATCGTCTGGGCTACCTTCCTGCACCATGAACCCCCTTTTTCGGATTCGTCTGCAAGAATTCTAAAGGCTGGGTTCATGCATTTTTTTTTAGTCCTAGGTGGCATCCCGATGAACCTTCGGGTTCACGGATGTGGATGGTCTAATGGTGGATTGTGGCTTGTGCAAATTATGGGTAGTCAAGGTTAAAGGGTTGTGCTTATATTTCCACATTTTATATGTGAGTTGGTGAGGTAGGATGACATCAAATCAGCAATGGGGTAGCTGCTGGCAATCTTGTCATAGAAAGGGCATTTGGTACATTTGTTTGGAAATGATTCAAAGGATTGTGGAGATCGAGTCAATACATGCTCATGTGCTGCACATTTTGTCTTTGCCTTCACTTGTGTTGCACACTTTGGAGAGCTACTGTTGGAAGGTGCAAATAGGACGGCCATTGATTCCTTGAGTATAATTCATGGTCATGGATTCACCCGGAATCATTTGCCTTTAATGGTTTAAATCTCTCTATCTCTCTCTCTGGAATGGGATGTGCAAATCAAGAATGTTTGACGCCAGGCGAATAAAGTATCACATATGAGTTCTTGATCTCCGAAACATCTCAGACCCGGGCTGTGTAGAAATCTTTGATTCCATGAGATAAAACCACGAATCCATGATCAAACCATTAGTTTAGAAAACAATAACTAACCAGATCAAACCATTAGTTTGGAAGACCGATGTTGGAAATAATGCTTAAATAAAGATTTTATAAAAGAGTTTTATTTTGACTATTCTTATCCAAGTTAAAAAGAAAAAGAGAAAAAAATATTTTTAACAAGTTTTGAGGATTTTTCCAACTATGTAGGTTGCTGGGAGAGTAGGGGTCTAACACACGTTCTCCTCATCTTAAAACAGGTTTTTTTAGGGTTTAAGAAGAGACGTGTGTTTCTCATCTCTGATTCATCCTCTCTGTGAAAAAAAAAACATGTTCTGAGTTCCTGGAAAGTTTTCAAACCTCCTTTGGCGAGTGCACACAATTGGAGGTGCTGTGTAACCTTAGGGGCGATGCCAGAAGCCGACTTGCACCTCTAAGGCAGTGGGTTCGGATATATACCACGCGACAACAATTTGTGTTTTTGAGATGAGTTTTCTACTTTGATTTCCAATGAGTTTGATCAATTTTTAGGAATACATAATGGTTTTTACTAACAATTTAGAAGCGATTTTATATTTGTTAGTACTTACATCTTAGGTTCTGTTTTCAGCGATTTAGGGTTTTGTTTGAATCGATCGACACTTAGGTTCTGACAAATTCAAGTCGGTAATCGACCAGCCGATGAAGAAGATTGTCAAGGAAGGGATGTCATTCTCCGCTTTACAATTCGGATCGCAGTTATGTAATTGACAGTCTTCCCATTGCTCGGCCTTCTTGAGAGCAAGGTGCCGGTTGCCATGACACCGTCGGTGCAGCATGAAGATCAAACAACAGCGGGAACCAATTCCGACGTTGGGGTCAAAATGCAATCGCAAGAAGCGATCGCCGCATCAGGACGCCGTCCGCCGTCGTCTAGGGTTGCGGCCACGATCTTTGATTTCAATAAAGCCCTGGTGTTCGAGATGTTGAAGCCGCTGATTCTGCAGGGGGCTATGAGGTAGCTATACTGCCAAATCGTGCTTGTGAAATGCCAAGTAGATTAATTGTTCTTAGCTTCAATTGGAGGCGTTTCGGGTGCGAATCTGCGGTCCCATCGAGGAGTCATATATGAGCGTCAATGTAAACATTGAAGAGGTCATGACTTCCTTCTTTAATCTGTTGATTTCTTAATTAATGTGTGGGTTGGATTAGATTGGATATATAGTTGGTCCTTGTTTCTCTTCACCATCATGTGCACTAGTACTCCAATATGTTCTCTATAGAGTTCAATACTTGTGAATTAATTAATTTTAATTTCTAAATTAATTAATTGTCTAGTGCATAACTGGCATGGCCACGTACTTTGCTTACAATTGACTGAATTTTGATGTGCTAGTTTTGATGGTGTATGGCTAGCGCATTCACCATGTTTGTGGGGCTGTCAATGGATGCATGTGCTCCTCAATCTTGTCCCTACCTAACACTATGCAAGAGGGATCGGTTCGGTGGAATCACCGACGGTGAGCACGAGGATGTGGACTAGAGAACACCTCCAGTTGATGGTTTTTGCTCTTTAATTAGTGCTAATCGAGTCAGTCGAGGTACAAGTCTTTTGAATTTGCAAAGGTACATAGACTTCGACCATCTTGCTCAAGTGATGGTACATATATATATTGAGCTTGGTTTAATTATACAAATTAGTAGATGTACCTTGCGAGGTGATAATCTACTAGATTTAGTTGAATAATTAAGGGAAATTATTTGAGCAGAGCTTATGAATCAAGACCAGGTTGTTGTCTATATTAAGCGCATAGTTACGTGATATTCCAACCATAAAAGTTTTGGGGTGATGACCCATTTGATATTGGTTGAGTGACCATCTTTGATGTTTAGACTGCATACTGATCATTCATATGGTTCATACAGTATGTATTGATATACCGTGTTTGTGTGTTATGTCAAATTGAAGTAGATACGTAGTGCTTGGGTAACACATATGCATATATTATATGTACCTATAATATGTATTCATCCTTGATAGAAAACTCAAATTCATTGAGATTGAAAACCCTAGTGCTTGATTGGGTGAATCTATATAAACGTGATGATACTTGCTTAAATTTGTGCTTGAGTAGCATGATTCCATATCCAAACTGATGTTTTGTTTGTGGGTAATTCATTTTATTTCGATGATGATGCGTAATCTTGGATTTGTGTACGTTTGTGCATGAGATACTGGTGCAAGAGAAGCTTGAGAATTTGTGATAGTTGTTGGTCGTTGGGACATTTGGACTCAACCGGACCTATCAATGTCGCTTGGGATGGAGTCACATCGGGACTTGGGTTGCGAAAGCTGGTTAAATTGCAAGGGTTGGTTGAGAAAGGATACAACAATCGGTAATGGTGTTGAACCGATTACATTATCTGACCTAATTCACGTGAAGGTCAGGTTTCGGGAAAGGGTGTGGTCTTAACTGGCAAATTCATGTTGAGCTTTTCACTAAATTGGGAACGCACAAGTACTCACGAGCTGGTAAGCTTGTACTGAGGTTAGCAATTAATGCTTTGGCTAATTAATTTTACCAATTGGCAAATGCATATATGTTTAGTTGCGTACATTTGCATTGTGATTACATTATAATCATCCATTTTGGTAATTGGCAAGCTAGCATTAAAATATAGCCTTGCGCGCATGTGATGGGATTATCATTGGATTTATTAATTATATTCAAGTGAATATTGTTAGAGTAATTTCCATATGATTGAACCGGACATGTATGCTAATTAACTACAAGCTCATTGTAGAAAGTCATCTCTTTCATTCCATTATATATCTTTGGACATTGATAATGATTTAGATCCAATAGAGGTAGGAAATAAGATACCACATATGAGAAGTTAGACAAAACCCCATATAAGGTTTGTAAATGACTTAGAGTCTATCTAGTGTATATGAGAAATGTGGGGGTGTTTGACTAAAGTGGTTGTATATGCCTTTAAACGAGATGATGTTGGATCTAATATGGTTGATATTATTCTTGTTGGTTATGATGAGAACAATTGTATTGCTTGTGAGTGTATATGTTTGCATGATAGATGTGTGTGTAAATATCATGATATTGAGCTTCTTAGTGATGTTTACTTTTAATTAAAATCATAATAGTATTCATGCCTATGTGTTCATGTATGCATCTTTATCTTTACTTGATTCAAATGTCGAGCTTGAATCTTGTGAGTCTAGAAGGAGTAAATGAGATATAAGGGAAACTAGATGTGAGCTTAAGTTTGAGACAACTTTGTTGGATGAACTCGTTGATGTGACTGAAAGTGATTTACCTCTTATTTATATTCTTAAGTTATAGTAGATGAATTTAGAACACTTAAAGAGGTTATGAGTTCAACCTATACTAGTTTCTTCCAAAAGATGCTATAGACCATGAATTAGAATCTATTATGTGTATCCCTTCTTGGGAACTAGTTGACTTGCCTACAGATATCAAAACCATTAAGTGTAAATGGATTTCTAAAAGGAATTTTAGAACATATGGTTCTATTATAAGGTTTAAGGCAAGACTAGTGGTTAAAGGAGTCATACAAATATGAAATTGATTTCGTTAATGCATATTCTCAAATGATTATGATTGTCATTTACATTTTTATTTGCTTTAGCATCTAATTATAAATCGACAGTGCAACAATGGATGTTAATTAAATTGTAGTTTAAATGACAATCAAGAGGAAAGAGATATATGGAACAACCTACGGGCTTGTGGTTCCAAGAAAAGAGAATTTTGTGTTCACTTAAGAAATCAATATATGGCTTTAACCAAGCATATTTGAAATGTTATGAGAATCTTACCAAAACTATGTTGAAGTTTTTGGTTTTGTTTATATAATGCATGTTTTTTATACCAAGATGTATTACATTGGTCATATGCATTTATATGTATATGAGATGTTGAAATTTGGCACTAGTATCCATGTGATAAATAAAACTGAAAATTTGTTTCCTCTTGCTTTGAGATGAAATATATGGGTGAAGTTGATGTGTTTTTAAGTGTTAAAGAACTAGAAAAGGGAAATTGCTTCATTCCATTATGTAGAGAAATGTTGAGAAGGTTTGATAACTTTATCATTGTGCCAGTATGATCGAACATTCTAATTATGATGATGTTATAGCTCCACTAGTGGTTTTGTTTTGACATTATGTGATGGTGCTATATTGTGAAAATCATCAAAATTGTCATGTTTGCTAGATCGACAATGAAATATGAGATCATAGTTTTAGATTTAGCTGGACAAGAGATTGAGTGGTTGAGAATGTTACTGGCTTAATTACCTTTGTGGGGGCATGAAGCTCTATCTAATTCTCTACATTGTGACTCACATTTGCTATTTGTGTAGCTAGTAGCAATACATAGAATGGCAAGAAGAGACACATGCAGATTTGACATGAAGTTGTGAGACAACTGATTGCGAATGGTGTCATCTATTTGGAGAATGTGAGGTTCGAGAGGAACTTGATGGTCTATTCGCTATTGGCAAAAGGGCTTAATAAGAGACTAGCCTTTGAGTTGTCTAAGGGAATGAGATTCAAACCCATATGAGGAGAGATATACACCACTTCTCATTTCTATGACAGGTGTACTGTGAAAGGTTGAGTCATGTACTCTTAATGAGTCCATAGCCCAGAGTTGGGTGGTCCTATTGAGAAGAACTTGATAGATTCACCGATTATAGAAAATGATGAGCGCAAGGCTCTTAATGGTTCCATAGCCCTAATAAGGGTGGTCTATGTGAGATAGACTTGATGGAGCTACCTACGAGAGTGTGAAGGGGTTGGTCACCTTCTATGAAAGACTATGGTGGTCTTTTTAGAGCAGTCTTTAGCACCCAAGGTATGAGATGACCACATACATATTTGAGGATCTTATCGCGGAATCACCAGGATCATGGTTGAGGTATGTGTTGTTGAGATCACCTCTCGTGTCTAGTAGTTCAAGACTTGTTCACTTCTATGACAAGGGAGGCACTCAACTTAACTATGTGTTGGTTCAAGACTTGTTCACCAACATTTAAGTATCTTCTCCATAAAACCAGCTCAGAACGTTGTTTTCAAAGTTGTTTTAGAAAACCTATTTTCTCACATTTGTGGGGGGGTTGTTGAAAATAATGCTTAAATAAAGGTTTTATAAAAGGGTTTTATTTTGACCATTCTTATCCAAGTTAAAAAGAAAAAGAGGAAAAAAAATTTTTAACAAGTTTTGAGGATTTTCCCAACTATGTAGGTTGGTGGGAGAGTAGGGGTCTAACACACGTTGTCCTCATCTTAAAACAGGTTTTTTTAGGGTTTAAGAAGAGACGTGTATTTTCCATCTCTGATTCATCCTCTCTTTGAAAAAGAAAACATGTTCTGAGTTCCTGGAAAGATTGCAAACCTCCTTTGGTGAGTGCACACAATTGGAGGTGTTGTGTAACCTTGGGGGTGATGCCAGAAGCCGACTTGCACCGTGGTCGGGGGTGAAATCGCTTCTAAGGCAGTGGGTTCGAATATATACCACGCCACAGCAATTTGTGTTTTTGAGATGAGTTTTCTACTTTGATTTCCAATGAGTTTGATCAATTTTTAGGAATCAATTGATGGTTTTTACTAACAACCGATACAATGGTTCACACTTAATATGCACCTTATGCCTACCTTCATTACAACATACTTTCAACATTATCAAGCCTATAGAAAATATCAAATCAACATGACATGCCAAACAAACCTGGCCATTTTAGACTATATATACATCATAAGCATGTCTAATCAGTAGCGATATCATAAAGTTTCAAGCAATTGTGTGATAAGACTTGGTAAATATGCTCATAATGATAATACTGGTAGAACTGTAAATATATCTTACAAAACATTGCATTTGCAGGCAATATAAATTCATAAAAATAACTACATCGTCTTCAGAGGAAGTGCCAGATCTCTGATAGCATGGTTCTGAAGAGAGAACAGTAACTAGTTGCAGCAGAAACTACTATCTCGACAAAAATGATCACATCCATCTCCAGCAGGAGAGTCAGGAGACTAAAGCCTGAATGACATGTTATATGACAGCAATTGTAGGAAAAAAATACTAATTTGCTATGCATATAAATATATAAGATGGTTTGATAGCCATTCTCCATAGAAAACCCAAAGAGCACCGGATCGGTAAGAATATGACCTATGCGTACCCGGTCATGCCAACTGTTGAGCTTGCACGGTTTGTTTCGTGAGCTGGCTTTGAGCTAGTAGCCTTGGAAAAGTACAGGTAGTAATATATATTAAGGATCATTGTGGCAACCACAAACACTGCTCCGGCAATAAAAATACCTTTACGCAATGTCTCACAGGACAAGTTTTGGGCCAAGATCATGTGCCGATATTTGGTGTGGTATGCATTTTTTGTTGCACCTGCAATTAGACATGCCTCTGCAACTAGAAAAGTTGTCCTGTAGATGCATAAACAAAGGAACCAGACATAAAGTCAGTTACTATATTTAATATTTTCATTTAGGCAAGTCTCTTAATTCTCAAGTAATGCTTGCAATATCATAATCTCACCTGAGCTAGTTACAAAGGTTTATACCTACTAAGGGCATGAATTAAATGGAAACTGCAATCCATTGCTTAGATAACTTCTATGGCAAATGAAATAATCAAGCCTACTAAACAGATGACAACATGGAGCCATAGGAGTATAGGACAAGATGATATATTAGTATAAGATGAACTTCTTAACATATTATTGCTGCAATGGTTTCAGTCTTCAGGTAGCAGACCCTTTAGTGGCTAAACCTAAAACAAATTGAAGTTCCACTTTTGAGCAAACGTTCTCCTCAATCGAAGGGTAAAAGGTGGTGCAATGGTGAATCTAAGCATCCCTTTGTGAGGATGATAATGGGTACAAGATAAATGCTTACACTACGAATAAAGAAAAAGTTGTTTAAGGCAAGATATGGTTCAACTTTTGAAGTTCTTAACAGAAATCTTTATTTTTGAAGATGACACTAACCATGATGAAAAAAAGTAAATGATGGTCCATGCTCTTTCACTGCCAGGAACCAATGGTCTCCCAAAACACATACAGCTAGTCACACTCATTAGAAGTGATTGACTTGAGAGGAGAAACAAGAAACCACCCACCCCGTAACCAGTTGCAACATCTGACCCATAACTGCAGTATGTTGAATTGGATGCTTCATCAAGAATAACATTACCCTGCCAGAAAAAGGGTGAAAAAACAATTAAAAGAGACAAACTTATTATAAGATAAACAGCAGGCTCAAGGACGCTTCTCGCTTATAAGCAGTTCAGCACTATTGATCTGCTCCACATAAGAAAGTAATGTAAAACAATCAGTACATTGCACCAAATGAATCCTTAAAAACCTAATACACTCTTATACATGATACATTCATATGTGGGCACATAAAGCTACCAAATTCATAAAAGTAAAAAGATATCTGATTCATTTCATATGTCCTTAATGTGACAGCAGGCATCACAGAAGATAGCAAAAATCTTTCCTGATTTCCAAACTGCTACATAGATCAACAACAAAGCAGACTGAAGTTGACACCTGACATGTATTCAAGAAAGCAAGAGCTTGCAGCAGTTATATTCATACTAGTAGCGAAGAGTGACCTCAAAATCAAACTGATAGGTATTCAAGAAAAAAAATACCATAAGGCTATATAACAGATAGACAAGAAGTAGCCTCGGCAAGAAGACTGCATTGAAGCTTTAGAACTATGAAACACAAAACCTTGGTGAATTCTGTTTCTAATTTTTTTAGTGACAATAGAAACAACGGATCTTGACATTTAGAAGGAGCCACATTTTTCAACAGATGGCTAGGAATGATTGATACCCTGAACTCAAGGAGATTAGGATTTCACTCCAAGCTCTTGCTTTAAGAAATGGCGGTTGGATCACCATCCACCACAAGAAGCCCAAAACCATGAAAATTGCACTCTAAACACAAAGAGTTACTACAAATCTACACTATAAAATCAATATGGGGGTGAAATATCATCAATTAGGGAAAAACGTGAAGCTTACAGTTACATTTGAAACCATAACAAGGATCACAATAAGCAAGCAATGTTGGCATATTTGTACTAAATATATTTCCCCCATATTTGTACTAAACATATTTGTAATTTGAAAATATCCCCCGCCGATAGAGTAATCAACGAATAGTTCAAATTTCAAAAGTCGACGAAAACCCTAAAGAAGCCCACAAATCCCGCATTTCCCCCAAATATGGAACCTCGTTGGTAGTGAGCAGTGATAGTAAGGACTCGGAACTACAAATGATGAAAAGATGAAGTAGAAAAGGCTGAATGAAAGTAAGATCTAAAGCAAATGCAACGAAATTACAAGCACGAGAGGGAGCTAGGGAGATACACGGCTGCGACGGCGCTCGGCGGCGATGGAGAATGCGAAGGCGACCAAGCAGAGAACCACCACGAGGAGGTAGACCAAAGTGGAACCTCTTCCTTCTCTCATCTTTTTCGTCCGCCACGAAACAACTCCACAACCGCGCAGGAGGAGGAGGAAGAGTCGAGGAGAAGAAATCTGAGAGGTAAAACAACTTTTGCAAACTTCAACTTGTTCACATGCTGAACCAGAAAAAGCAGCGCAGGGAGAGAGTGTGTTCAGTGGGCTCCTCGAGTGTTGTGCCCACACTTCAAAGTAGAAATCTCCTTTAACGGCGCGTTTTGCCCACGCGAAAGGTAAACACATCTAGGGTGGGCTTGGGACGGGACGGGATTGGGGTAATCCTGTTAATAGGAGGAAATCGAGTTCTTAAATACAAATATAAATATGTATAAATGTAAACCGACTGCTAGCCTATGCAAATAATTACAAGACTTCCTCCCGTTGTAGTTGAAGGGTAGTCAGGATCGATCCACGGGGAGGCGTGTCAGCGGGATCCTAGCACCGATTGGAATCTCACGTCTTTCTTCGACCAGAAGCCTCGATTTCGACCTTGGAGCTCGATGTCGACCTCGGCTGTCGATCCTTTCTGCAACAGAAGACCTGTAGAGACAAAAACAGCAGTCGATATCGACTAGAAAGGTCGATATCGATGTTAGCAGACGGAATCGACTGGCTCAGAAGACTACCAGTCGACACAGGTGGTCGATATCGACGTTGAAGGGTCGATATCGATGTTCAGTAACTTAGCAGTGATGATCGTCGTCGACTCAGAAAATTGTCGACGAACTCAGTGGTCGATATCGACGTCTATGGTCGATATCAATGTCTTCTCCTGCAAAGTCGTTAGCTTTTGTCGGCAAAGAAAGGTCGAAGACATTAGGATGGATGAGGATGCAGTGATCAGAAATAAAGAAAGTTGTTTTATATGTATAAACTATGTAAAAAGCAACTCCTAGGATTAGGGTTTACCACAACGTTAACCAATGCATTCGATAAGGCAAATAAGACGGACAATTGCGCTATTTCACCCGAGGGACAAGCTTTCGCTGTACATCAACTCTTAGGATTACTCTTGCAAATAAACCTAATTGTCTCTACCAATTTTATGTTTATAACTCAAGTTATTAGCATGAATCCCTTTTCTTTCGATTAGGACTAAACATAGAATCGTAGGAGATGATATAGACACAACGATATCAACATCTAACACTTACCTCAAGCACGCATGGCTAACATCGGGCTCACCCCGACCCTAAGAGCTTTGGGGGACTACTCGCACCTCATCATGGAACTCATCATTGATTGAAAGAAATAAACTTGCATTAAACTATCAATTCCGAAGCTTTACAACTCAACGCCGGCTTTCGCCAACGCTAAACCTTAAAACTTCTCTCTAACTCTATTGAATGTAATTGAACTCTAAAATTGGATGTGTTCATGGATGATCAAATGCCAGCCCCCTAGGGCTTTATTTATAGGCTACTAACCCTTGCTAGCCAAGGATTGTAACTTCTATCTAAACTATGAACTCTATCCAAACAATTAGGATAGGTCTTTTATTTTGATAAAACTTAAACTAACTTGATAAAACTTAAGATTAAACAGTAGATAAATCCCAGCTGCTATCTATCTATATGTTACAATATAAATCCGTGCCTCCTTGAAGAAAAAGTTTCCAATTCGCGTCTCGAAATCGAATCTATCTTCTGTCGAGATAAGGTCGATATCGACCAGGAAGGTCGATATCGACCAGGAAGGTCGATATCGATGTCTCTATTCCTGCTCGACTTGTCTATCTCCACTCGATATCGATGATGTAAGGTCGATATCGAGTGCTTTTCTCTGCTGTGTGATGGTCTGTCTCGACACTCAGTTCTCTGTCGATGTACTATGGTCGATGTCGATGTTTAAGGCCGATATCGACCTTCTTTCTACTCTCCTTGGTTTCTTCGTTTTGACTCCGATTTTGCTCGAATTCCTGCATGGTTAGATCAAAACTTGTGCATACTCTATTTCTTGTACTTTAGCCCATTCTTACACAAGTTTATATTCTTTTGAACCTTTTCTTTGGAAATCGAATGAAATATGAAGTCAAAAGATGCAATAAAAGGAGGAACAAATATGTACATCAAAACACCCCATACTTAGACTTGCTTGTCCTCAAGCAATAACCAATCAATAACCAACACCTACAACACACCCTTCAAGTCTTCGCCCTTGTCAAAAGCAACATCATACGCAGTAGCAAAGCAAAGCAAGTGAATTTAACGTCATAGCACATATTTAGGCGATCCATATGCATATGCAATTTTTTATCCAACCTCACAGGGATAATGTGTTTGCACTCAACTCTCATGTGTTTAGGCTATGAAGATCAACTCTCAACTCAATTCCATACACAATCTCATAAACATTGCAATTTATAAAAATCCACTTCGCAACCAATTATGAAAATGCAATAAGAACTATCAGGAGGACTTTCGCTCAATGGAAGACTTCAAAGAAGACTCCATTCGGCGGGGTTGTAATGGGGCTTGGTAAGGAATTAAGGGTATGGAATTATTTGGCCATGTGGTGCTTTTATAATTTGGGAATCAAGACTCCTAAATCTCAACACTTGCAATATCCAAACCATAACTCTTCAATATTGCTCTTTCCAAGCTCAATTCTCCATAATGCTCTTTCTCAACTCATCTTTCCATAATATGCTCTAAAGATGCACTAAAAGATGTAAACCATACTATCAACCCTTCTTTTAAACTCTAATATGCCTCTAAAAAATATAACACTTGTATGAAATAAATAAAGGACTTAAGGATTTTGGCTCATGCACTATATACATATATCTCTCTTTTTTTCTTTTTTTTTTCTTTTTTTTTGATGAAAATAATAAATAAATACTAAAAAAATATGTGCATTTATATGGTGAGCCAAAAATCCTTTTATAAAATATGACAAGATGTAAATATGCACCAACCCATAATTTCCTTGCTCAAAACTAGACAATATGCACTTTTCTTTCCACAAGGCATTAGTCCAGCCAATCTAAGTCTCAATTCCCAAATGAGGTCAGGCTTAATTTGGCTAGGGATAATTTTGTGGAGTTTGCAATTTCAAGCTGGGGCTAATATTCTGGCTTCAAGCAGGGATAATGCAAGGTAGGTAAAGAGATGATAAAAATAGCTTAAAAGATGCATCCATCATTTAATTCTCGTAAACATAGACATATTTATGTATTGGTTTTGAATAACTATCACAACATTTAGAGATGCATAGGAAGAGTAAATTCACTCAAGAAAGCGGAGGGATTTTTTATGTTCTCCCTATAGGCCAAAATTCTCACAAAGACAATTTTTGTTGGATTTTCTTTTTAGCCTAGGATCATATGTGCTCAATTTCATCACAAGTTCACAATCTAAATAAAAAATTTAAGGACTTAGGCTAAACCATCCAAATATGCCATAGGTTTTACATGATCAAGTCAGCTATTGAATTTTCAATATAGGACAACTAAGTAGGGTTTAAAAATAAACTTAAGAAGTAAACATGAATTTTTTTTTTGTATTTTTGACATTTTTCTATTTTTTTTGGATTTTTTTGACATTTTATAAAAGTAAAACTAAGAACGAAAATTTAAACATGAATGCAATGTGAAGAAGAAAACCAAGTTAGGACCATAAGACATGTTTTTCCCCCACCCCATACTTAAAATATACAGTGTCCTCACTGTATTAAAAAGAAGAACAAGGGTAGAGAGAAACTCACAGCGCAACCTGCGAATTCAGGTCGATTTCAGGTTGGGTCAATGTCGACTGTATCTGTCGAAGTTGAGGAAGAAGGTGAAGTCAAGGGCTGCTTGATGATGGTCGATATCGATTCTTATGGTCGATATCGACCTCTTCTTTTCGCTCCTGAGTCCTCGATGTCGACTACAGGAGATGGCTTGACCCTGGGGGGGTCGATTTCGACTGGCCTGGTCAATTTCGACTGCCTCTGCAGAAGCTTCTTTTCTTCTTCGTCGTTCCTTTTGCTTAACAACCTGAAATCTTGGTTAGATTTATAGATAAAGCCATGAATTATCTCAGTTTTAAAAGTTCAAAATCCAAAATTTAAAACCTAAAAACCATCTATGAAAGAAAATCAAGTTTTATGTACAAGCTCTAGAGTTTTGAGTCGCTAGGCCGACTTCTCCGTCAATTCTTTATGAGCCTTTAACGCAAGGACCCTTTGAGCTCGAGCATTCTCCTGGGACATCTAGGTCCTTTTGGTAGTAGCTAAGTTCGGCGACCAAGGCTTCTTTGATGTTAGGTTCTTCTTTATTAGGCGCTTTCCTTCTCTTTCTTGACCTAATTTTAGCAATATAGGCAAACCATGGAGCTTTGACCCTCTCATTAGTGGAATTATCAATAATTGGCTTAATTGATTCATCAATAAGGGACAAAGGAGGGTTAGGAGTCATACCTTAGCTTACTTGTTTGGGCCCGGAATAGAAATCTTCGGGCTGAGGGGTGGTCGATTTCGACCAAGGTGGGTCGATTTCGAGTTTTGTGGTCGATACCGACATGTGGGGGTCGATATCGACCTCTGTGACCCCATACTTAAGCTCCTGACAACAATCTGGCATAATCGATTTCGACCAAGGGGGGTCGATTTCGATGTTTTTAGTCGATATCGACTGGTTCCAGTCGATGTCGACCCTGCTTGCTGTTTCTGTCCTCGCCAACAAAAATTTTCTAAGCTTTTCCTTAGCCGGCGAGAGGACTACTTGCTCCAGGTGCTTCGTTTCGCTCATGGTTGGGTTGAAAGAGAATTCTATCACTTCATTCCCTATAATAAAGGTTAGTAATCCTTGACGTACATTGATATTGGCATCAGCAGTAGCTAAGAAAGGCCTACCAAGGATAATAGGTACTACAGGATCTTCAGACATCTCCAATACAATGAAATCAATAGGCACAAAGAACTTACCTACCTTTACCAGAACGTCATCAACTATACCTGTGGGCCTGATGAATGAGTTGTCGGCCATATAGAGTTTCATATCCACAGGTTCAAATGCTCCGATGTTCACCTTTTGCCAAATAGAAAGAGGCATAAGACTTACGGTTGCCCCTAGGTCACATAGGGCCTTATAACGATGTTGGCCAAGTCCCACGGTGATTGCAAACTTCCCTGGATCACTCCTCTTCTCAGGGAAGTCCATCTTTGAGCACTCCTCTGCGATCTCTTCCATGGATCTCTTCTTGCTAAGGATGTCTTTGAGGAATCGCACATAGGCGGGCATCTCGCTTAGGGCTTCTGTAAGAGGAATGATAACGTTAAGACCTTGAAGAATTTTTACAAAGCGCCTAAACTTACCTTTGGTGGGATCCTCCAATGCTTTGGAAGGGAATGTCAATGTCTTCTTCGGTGGAGGGGTCAAAATGGTGGTCGGAGAGGCCTGCTGGACATCGACATCGACTGGGACGTGGTCGATATCGACTGGGATGGTCGATGTCGACCTCTGTTGTGGCTCTGATGGCTCTGCAGTGGCCTCGACGTCGACCAGTGGGTCGATCTGGTGGTCGATATCGACCTCTACCTCAACATCGACTGGGCTCTCGGTGTCGACTGGATCTGCTGCTTTCTCCGACTCCGTCCGTGGCTTTTGTACTTTGTTGCCACTCCTTAATTGCATGGCTGCGACATGGCCCGTCCCGGATTGCCCCTTAGGATTTGTAGTGGGTTGCCCAGGGAATGTTCTGGACGGTCTAGGGATTTGTGCAGCCAATTGACCCAGTTGGGTCTCTACGTTCTTTTTCCAAATATCCATCTCCCCAATCCTTGTGGTAAGGTGATTGAGTTGAGAATGGATGGCATTGTTGGATTGATCATTCTTAGCATGATTTCGCCTGATTTCATCCAGCACAAGTTGTAGATCATCCTTCCATTGGTCCCTCTCCAGGTGCCCATGAGCTCTATAAGGCGGTGGTTCCCTAGGGTTAACCGGGTTCCTTTGTGGTTGATTGAACCTTTGGTCCCCCCCAATATTGGTGATTGGGACCCCTCATGTAGCGCACCTCCTGATGAGTCTCTGCTAGTTGTACTTGTTCAGCATGAGGGCACTCGATGGTGGTGTGCCGCTGCGATCCGCACTCAATGCAATCTTGGTTCGCTGAAAGGAACCTCACTTGCTTTTGGAGCTTTCGGAGTTGATCTCTATGGAATTTCTCCCTCACGTCCGGATCGATTACCTTGGAGGGTTCATATAAGGGCATAGATGGGGTAGGCCTCGACGATGATGATGTGTCGGAAGCCTCAGGAGTCCCATATGTGTTGTCGAACTCCACTAACCTCTCTATGGTCTCCCAAGCCTCTTGTGGAGTGAGTTCAAGGTAGCCATAGGAGGTGTAAGTGTTGATCCTCTCCTTGGTTGCAGCATCAAGAGCATTGTAAATGATTTCCTGAATCACGTACTGTGGTTGGCCATGCGTCGGGCATGATCGTATTAGGTTCGTAAACCTTTCCCAAACAGTCGCCAGAGCCTCACCAGGCTTTTGTTTGAAAGCCGTGATTTTCTGTCGGATCAACGCCGTCTTAGAAGGAGGGAAGAACTTATTGAGGAACGCGTCCTTGATTTCATTCCAGGTGCGGAGAGATCTTGGGGCTAAGCTTTCCAACCACTGCAATGCTTTTCCTATAAGAGACCAACGAAAAGCTTTTAGTTGGACATATTCAAGACTCTGTCCATCAGCAATAGTATCACAGAGGTCTAAGAAGGTTGATATATGTGCCATAGCATTCATTAGGTTTTCCTTCATATTGATGCCTTCTTATTTCAGTAAGGAAGTTAGGTTTAATTTCAAAATTAGAGGTAGGGATAAGAATCGTCGATTCAAGCACCGTGAGCGCGAGGTGCATGTATTGCTTGGCATTCCGAGGGAGGGCATTGATTTGGGCTTCTATTTGCCTCCGGCCTTCCTTCTCCCTATCCGCATGTTCCTTAAGTGCCGCCTCTCTAGTTAGTAATTAAGTCCTCCATCTACTTCCTTAGTTGCTCAATCAACTCAGCCTGGTTCACGTTGTCTGCCATGATTCTTTGAGCTTGGGCTCTTAGATGGAAATAGTGTTCAGGGTCGTCTACTCCTTCAAATTCAGGTGGGCGATCAGCGCGTCGCATACACCTGCAAAGCCAAACTAGATAGAAACGTGAGATAGACTACTAGGGCGCGATTGATTGCCTCCCCGGCAACGGCGCCAATTTGTTAATAAGAGGAAATCGAGTTCTTAAATACAAATATGAAGATGTATAAATGTAAACCGAATCCTAGCCTATGCAAATAATTATAAGACTTCCTCCCGTTGTAGTGGAAGGGTAGTCAGGATGGATTCACGGGGAGGCGTGTCTGCGGGATCCTAGCAGCGATTAGAATCTCACATCTTTCTTTGACCAGAAGCCTCGATTTCGACCTTGGAGCTCGATCTCGACCACGGCTGTCGATCCTTTCTGCAACAGAAGACCTGTAGAGACAAAAACGGCAATCGATATCGACTAGAAAGGTCGATATCGATGTTAGCAAACGGAATCGACTGGCTCAGAAGACTGCCAGTCGACACAGGTGGTCGATATCGACGTTGAAGGGTCGATATCGATGTTCAGTAACTTAGCAGCGATGATCATCGTCGACTCAGAAAACTGTCGACGAACTCAGTGGTCGATATCAATGTCTTCTCCTGCAAAGTCGTTAGCTTTTGTCGGCAAAGAAAGGCCGAAGACTTTAGGATGGATGAGGATACGGTGATCAGAAATAAACAAAGTTGTTTTATGTGTATAAACTATGTAAAAAGTAACTCCTAGGATTAGGGTTTACCTCAACGTTAACCAATGCATGCGATAAGGCAAATAAGACGGACAATTGCGCTATTTCACCCGAGGGACAAGCTTTCATTGTACACCAACTCTTAGGATTACTCTTGCAAATAAACCTAATTGTCTCTACCAATTTTATGTTTATAACTCAAGTTGTTAGCATGAATCCCGTTTCTTTCGATTAGGACTAAACATAGAATCGTAGGAGATGATATAGACACAACGATATCAATATCTAACACTTACCTCAAGCACGCATGGCTAACATCGGGCTCACCCCGACCCTAAGAGCTTTGGGGAACTACTCGCACCTCATCATGGAACTCATCATTGATTGAAAGAAATAAACTTGCATTAAACTATCAATTCCGAAGCTTTACAACTCAACGCCGGCTTTCGCCAACGCCAAACCTTAAAACTTCTTTCTAACTCTATTGAATGTAATTGAACTCTAAAATTGGATGTGTTCATGGATGATCAAATGCCAGCCCCCTAGGGCTTTATTTATAGGCTACTAACCCTTGCTAGCCAAGGATTGTAACTTCTATCTAAACTATGAACTCTATCCAAACAATTAGGATAGGTCTTTTATTTTGATAAAACTTAAACTAACTTGATAAAACTTAAGATTAAAAAGTAGATAAATCCCAGCTGCTATCTATCTATATGTTACAATATAAATCCGTGCCTCCTTGAAGATAAAGTTTCCAATTCGCGTCTCGAAATCGAATCTATCTTTTGTCGAGATAAGGTCGATATCGACCAGGAAGGTCGATATCGATGTCTCTGTTCCTGCTCGACTTGTCTATCTCCACTCGATATCGATGATGGAAGGTCGATATCGAGTGTTTTTCTCTGCTGTGTGATGGTCTGTCTCGACACTCAGTTCTGTGTCGATGTACTATGGTCAATGTCGATGTTTAAGGTCGATATTGACCTTCTTTCTGCTCTCCTTGGTTTCTTCGTTTTGACTCCGATTTTGCTCGAATTTCTGCATGGTTAGCTCAAAACTTGTGCATACTCTATTTCTTGTACTTTAGCCCATTCTTACACAAGTTTATATTCTTTTGAACCTTTTCATTGGAAATCGAATGAAATATGAAGTCAAAAGATGCAATAAAAGGAGGTACAAATATGTACATCAAATCCCGCATCCCGTCCCTCGTATTTTTTACCGGACAGGATTGAAATATTTTTTTGAATCCCACCAATGGTTTGGTGTTGCTGGTTTCTAACTGTTTTGAACTATGTGGTTTTTTTATCCAAACATTTTATGTGTATATTTTATGTGTTTGTGATTCTATCTTATGCATTATGTTCGATTATATCTTCTGCATTATGTTTTGTATTCCATCAAGGGGAAGATTGAAGACTCTACCTTGATTGTAACACCCTGAGAAGTTAACATGCAGGTTGAAAATAAAAGGATAATGAAAGACAAAACATGACTTGGTTTCAAGGTCTTAAAACAAATGCCGAAATGTTTGGTCCCAATTTATTTTCTGGATTCAATAATCTATATATGTTGGTATTTTATATTGTAGGAAATATTGTTGGATCTAGTATTTTGGGCCATATGAGTTAAAGCATATGAGCCTTAATATTGGGCCTTAAGTTTCCGTAACTTGGATTGATCGAATAATATATATATATATATAGAGTATGGATCATTTGTGCACAAGGCTTATGATGTATCTTGTGCACAATTGTGGACCATTAATCTATTAGGAATGGGTGGTTGTTAAGAGAGGTAAGTCGAGTACAAATAATAAGATGTAAATAAATGTAAACCGACTCCTAGCCTATGCAAATAATTATAAGACTTCCTCCCGTTGTAGTGGAAGGGTAGTCAGGATCGATCTACGAGGAGGCGTGTCAGTGGGATCCTAGTAGCTTTGGAAATCTCAAGTCTGCGTCGACCAGAAGCCTCGATTTCGACCTTTGACCTCGATGTCAACCTCGGCTGTCGATGTTCTCTGCAACAGAAGACCTGTAGAGACAAAAACAAGTGGTCGATATCGACTGAAAAGGGTCGATATTGATGTCAGTCACGAAATCGACTGGCTCAGAAGACTGCCAGTCGACTCAGTAGGGTCGATATCGATGTCTGGTGTCGATATCGATGTTCAGTAAACTCCGCAGCGATGTTCGTCGTCGACTCAGAAAACTGTCGACGAACTCAGTGGTCGATATCGACGTCTGGGGTCGATATCGATGTCTTCCTGCAGTGGGTTAGTTCTTCGTCGGCAAAGAAAGGCCGAATATTTAAGAATGGGGAGAGAAGCAATGAACAGAAATAACAGTGGTTTATATGAATTAAACTATGTAAAAAGCAACTCCTAAGATTAGGGTTTACCACAACGTTAACCAATGCATGCGATAAGATAAATAAGACGGACAATTGCGCTATTTCACCCGAGGTACAAGCTTTCGCCATACACCAACTCTTAGGATTACTCTTGCAAATAAACCTAATTGTCTCTACCAATTTTATGTTTATAACTCAAGTTGTTAGCATGAATCCCTTTTCTTTCGATTAGGACTAAACATAGAATCGTAGGAGGAGAGATAGACACAACGATATCAACATTAAATACTTACCTCAAGCGCGCATGGCTAACGTCGGGCTCACCCCGACCCTAAGAGCTTTGGGGAACTACTCGCTTCTCATCATGGAACTCATTGTTGAATGAAGGAAAGAAACTTGCATTAAAATAAACTCCGAAGCTTTACAACTCAACGTCAACTTTCGCAAATGTCAAACCCTAAAACTTTTCTCTAACTCTAACTCTATTGATTGTCTTACTTGCTTGTCAATTGAATCCCTGAATGCCAGCCCCCTAGGGCTTTATTTATAGGCTACTAATCCTTGCTATCCGAGGATTGTAACTCCTATCTAAACTATGAACTCTATCCAAACAATTAGAATAGGTCTTTTATTTTGATAAAACTTGAAGGTAAAAGATAAATAAAACTTCAGCTGCCATCTATCTTGAAAGTATGAGATAATCCCGTGCCTCCTTGAAGATATAGTTCCAATCCGCATTCGAAACCGAGTCTATCTTCTGTCCAGATCAGGGGTCGATATCGACACCAGGGGGTCGATATCGAGGTCTCTGTTCCTGCTCGACTTGTTCAGCTCCTGTCGATGTCTATGTTGAGGTCGATATGAGGGTCGATATCGACACCAGAGGTCGATATCTGGGTCTAAGGTCGATTTTTACCTCTGCTCAGCTTCACTTGGCTTCTCCGTTTTGACTCCGATTTCATCGAATTCCTGCATGGTTAGCTCAAAACTCGTGCAGACTCTATTTCTTATACTTTAGCTCATCCGTACACAAGTTTATATACTTTTGAAACTTTTCTTTGGAAATCGAATGAAATATGAAGTCAAAAGATGCAATAAACAAAGGTACAAATATGTACATCAGTGGTCTAGATTGGAAGGAGTTTTTCCATTTTTTTAAATTATTGAGATGTGGGACCCACATTCAAAATCAGCACTACTCTCCCATCTTACGCGTGTGTGTACGGAGGCAATTCCACATTCTACACCAAGTGGGACCCGCAACACATAAAAAAAGTTTGAATTAATTTTTTTTTTTGAACAAACGAGAGGGGTTGGTTTGAATTAATTTATATTTTGTTGATTAGTCTATCCCATATCTTTTTTAATTGACAAGTAGTTTATCCAAGTCTTTTTTATTTGTAAAAATTAAGATTTAGATCAAAACAAACAATTAAATTGATTCACAATATCGATTGTGATGCAATATAAATGGGTGATGATCATATAAATTGTGTTAGCCAATAAAAGCTTAAAAAAAACCCATGTTATTATTCTCAAGAGTAAGTACAATGATCGGTTTTGGGCAAGCGATATCAATTTTAGTACGTTAATCTTTATGCAAAAAAGCCCCTTTTCTTATTCGGTTGAATCGATCGATTTATCGCTCACATTGTACGATAATTGGGAGATTATTAAGTGGAATTCTTATTTTTACGAGGTGGCCAGAAGCGATGAATAATTGCATAACCGTTGTGAATCAGTAGATTTTTAGAATTATTCGGTTGAATCGGTCGCTTTAAAGTGTACATTGAACAATAATTGGATGATTATTCAGTGGAATTCTTAATTTTTACGAGGTATACAAAAGCGATGAATAATTGAATGATCGTTGTGAATAAGTAAATTTTTAGAATTATTCGGTTGAATCGGTCGATTTACCACTCAAAATATCGAATGATAGTGTTACAATTACCAAAAAAAATCACCAAATACCCCCTAATTCTTCACAAAGCTTGATTTTTACCCACAATTGTAGTCCCTTTCTAAAAAAAAATTGTGCTTTATGGGAACAGAGGTGACGAAAAGACTTGATAGCTTCAATGGCCTCATCTGACCGATCCAACTGCTTCATCTGAATAAACTTTGCATGCACTTTAATTCATCTGAAGGTGTTTCACCGAATAATACCACATATCGTTTTCAGTAAAAATAACTTCTATTCCTCTGAATAAACCTTGCTATTTCACCGAATAAATTACTCCAGCAGCAACTACTTTTGAATAAATTACTACAGCAGCAAAAATGCCTACAAAAGAAGAAATGATGTGTGTTCTACTTGCAAGATTAAACAAGGCTAAGCATAGAGCATACATGATTCCTGACGTTGAAAACCCCCCTCAATCTACCGAATAACCCTAATTTCAGAACAAATTTCACCCAAACCGGCACAATGTTTGCTTTTCATCAATTATGTTTCTAATTTTATCACAAAATCCCACATTCATACACCAATAACAAGGAAAACGCAAGGAATCGGTGAATATTTTCATTCAAGACACAAGTCTCGACATCAACACCTATATATCACAATCGATCCAAAAAAACCAAGAAATTTTGGGGCTTACCCATTTCGAAATCGGTATCCCAGTCGGATTTAGAGTAAGGTCTCACCACCGCCGGAGTAAATTCCTGTGGGCTAAAGACCCGGATTCGCTGACCGGAGGAGAGAGGCCGACACGAGATGCGCCTCCGCTGCTTCTACGCACCACCAGCCGCCGTAATCGACGCCGGTGCAGCCAGAATAGGCGCCGCTGGGTGCACGATGGATGTGGTAATGCTGGTGTGGATTGTTGGGGCGAATCGATGGAGCTTTTGTGATGGTGATGGTGCCCAGTACACGTGAAATAGAGGAAAACAAAAAGGGTAGCCTAGGGTTTTAATTGACTAGGATTTGCACGCGCCTCACGCTCTGAATATTGGATGGAAGGTGTGGTTTTCTTTTTTTTTTTAGTTTTTAAAGTCGGACACGTGGCGGAATATAGGCCATCTTTCCCTCTAAGATTAATGGTCCAGATTTGTGCACAAGGTACACTATAAGGGGTGTGCACCCTGGAACCACCCCTATATATATAGGCGCGCTCCGGTGAAAATCAAAATTAGGGTGAAAATCGTGAGGAGCAATTTGATTGGTCCGTATGTCACACGCAACCCACCTACTATATCAAAGCGTGTCACGCGCGGTTGCTCAGCTGTCAAAAAAGAAATAAATACGCGTGTTGCTTTGAAAATAAAATAATATTTGTGTTGATAAAAGTTGGGATTTAAACTCGGGATCCGCGTCCCCGCCAAATTGAATATATTATCATTGTGGGTTCAAGATTTTTCTATGTCTATAGTAAAAGATTTTTTTTTTATATTAACCTGTCAAATTGTTTGTTCTAAAATATCTCAATATAAGTTTATTATAATGTCAAAATATGTCCATACGATAACTATAGAATAGATTCAAGATTTTATTATGATGTATTGTCTCCATTGAAATCTTAAAATCATAGTTATATATAGCCCTAAAGTAACATCTTGTCGTCTTACATTTTATGTCGGTTTATTAAGTAGGTTCAAGTTTTTATTATGATGTATTGCATTCTTTAAAGTAGGTTCAATATTTTTAAATCTTGAACCAATAGTTATATATATCCCTAAAGTGACATCTTGTTGTTTTACATTTCATGTCGTTTATTAAGTAGGTTCAAGTTTTTTTCATGGTGATAGCTTTCATTTAAAGCAGATTCAAGATTTTAAAATCTTGAACCTGTAATTATATATAGCCCTAAAGTGACATCTTATTGTCTTACATTATGTTGGTTTCTTAAGTAGTTTCAATTTTTTTTCATGGTGTATTGCCTCCATTTAAAGTAGGTTCAAGATTTTTAAATCTTGAACCTATAGTTATATATAGCCTTAAAGTGACATCTTTTTGCCTTACATTTTATGTTGGTTTATTAAGTAGGTTCGAATTTTTATTGTGACGTATTGCCTCCATTTAAATTAGGTTCAAGATTTTTAAATCTTGAACCCATAGTTATATATGGCCCTAACGTGACATCATTCTGCCTTACATTTTATGTTGGTTTATTAATTAGGTTCAAGTTTTTTTCATGGTGTATTGCCTTCATTTAAAATAGGTTCAAGATTTTTAAATCTTGAACCCATAGTTATATCTAACCATAAAGTGACATCTTGCTGTACATTTCATGTTGGTTTATTAAACAGGCTCAAGTTTTTTAAATGGTGTATTGCCTTCATTTAAAGTAGGTTCAAGATTAGTTATATCTAACCATAAAGCGACATCTTGCTGCCTTACATTTCATGTTGGTTTATTAAATAGGTTCAAGTTTTTTTCATGGTGTATTACCTTCATTTAAAGTAGAATCAATATTTTACAATCTTAAACCCATAGTTATATCTAATCATAAAGCTAGTGACATCTTGTTGCTTTACATTTCATGTTGGTTTATTAAATAGGTTCAAGTTTTTTTCATGGTGTATTGCCTTTATTTAAAGTAGGTTCAAGGTTTTTAAATCTTGAACTCATAGTTATATCTAACCTATAGTTAAATCAATTCCAAAGATCAACTTTGATCTAAGCTGGTTTATTTGCTCTGATGAGATCAGCTTGTGCCTTTTTCTATCACTCTAGTTAAGAATAGCTCGAAGGGATATCCAATTTGGATAATGCAACTGATTTGATCCTCAACGAATTGATTTTTCAATTCATTTGTGTTTTGTCGATATATAGCAATGCGAATTGGATGGGAATGATTCAATAGTGTATGAAAATAAGTTATCAAAAGGACTGAATGGATCTATAATTCCTCCCTTTTAAGTGTACTTTAACACGGCAAATGGGTGCATATAACTGTTTCAAACAAATTCTCACAAATCACGGTAATCAAATTCCAATTCTATCAGTACAATCTCAGTTTCAGCAAACTCAAAAAGTCGGGTCAAACTAATAGGAGCAAAATCTCATAAAAGCATAACATCCTAAAATTCCCATTCAACTATACAACCCTGCAACCTTCAACGATAACCTCTAATCAACAAGAACAGATAAAAAAACACATTCATTTTTATCCAACCCCAATTCCTTTAACTCTAGAAGCAAATCAAGCAATTCCTAAAATCCCAAAAAAGCATTGAATTTCAACTTGCCATGGATTCTAATCAACAAGAACTCGGAGTACCTCAGTGGCGAGATATTCAGGAACACCCTTAATGATGACGAAGTACCTCAGCGACGAGACATTCACAAACTGATTTGATCCCTAATTGAGCATCTAAGGCATTTATAAATTGCTAAATAGGAACACTTTTAGGGAATGAATACAACCAATTTCAATAAACACGTACTGTTTCAATTTAACACTATGACACTACCTAATTTCAAATAATTTCAATAAACACTAATTCCATGGAAAATCAGAGCGACGAGGACTGGAGGCAAGTGAGCGAGGGTGAGTTCAGAGGGAGCGAGCGACGGTGAGATCCACCAGATCTGAGAATGAAGTAGAGGGCGAGCGAGGGCAACGAGCAAGGGCGACGAGGACTCGAGGCCGGCAGCGAATGAGTGACGACGGCTGCGATGGCAGGATCCGTGTATCGGACGACGAGAGGCAGAAGAGGAAGCCGGAAGGATCTGAGAATTTATCATCCAATCAAAATACTCTTCACCACCTCAATTTTTTGTTTTTACCAGAGTCAATATATATATATATATATATATATATATATATATATATATATATATATATATATATATATATATATATATATATATATATATATATTATATATATATATAGAGTGGGTCATGTGTAAACAACCCTTATAGTGTTTTGTGTTAACAAATCACAACCATAGATTCAAAGAAAATCAAGGGGTGAGATTATTCTCCAATTTTAATTACAAAAATCAATTAAATAAAAAACCGTCCACCAAGCGCGCGTGAGTGTTACTTTCATTATAAAGGCGGATTTTCGGGGAAACCTAGATAGATGCAACCATTATCGGCCCTACCGCACGGTTGAAAGCGATCGTCCACCAACCGCTTCTCCGATTCTCCAGAGGGCGATTCCGGCGAGGAGGGCCGTTCTCAACATCGGCGCTTCTTTTTCCGGCGATTTCAAGCGGTGTAGGTGAAGCTTCCGGCGAAGCAGCGACAGTGAAGGCCGCAACTCCAAAATCGAACCCGGAATAGATAGGGGTTTGAAGAAACCCTCGACTCCGGGAGTAGATCTGCAACAGCAATCGACAAATCCAATTGCTAATCGACATGGGTAAGTTCCCCTCTCGCTTGTTGTGTATTGAATCCGGGTATTGAGTTGGTTAGGGTTTGAAGTAAAAATTTGATGAAATGGAAGGAGAAGGTAGAGGGTGATGCTTATTTGTGTTCATGAAAAGAATGTTTGGGGTATGGTAATGAATATTTGTGGTATGGTAATGAACAAATGAAGTAAAGGGGATGTAGATGAATATATGGTCGATTGGCATGAATATTGATGAAGTGGGTAATGGATGTGATGAATAATTGAGTATATTTGACGAATATATGTATGATTTTGACGAATGCTTCCGAAATATCTGATGAAATTGAAGAATAAAGTATAGGTTGATGTATTTTTGTGTTATTGAGAAGAATATTTGTTTATTGGTGTTGAATGTTTAGAAATTAGCGTGGTTTTGATATGACCAAATAAAGTAAACGGGGACTTTGGTGAATATTTGTTCGATTGGCATGAAGTTTGATGAACTGCTTAATGGGGTTGATGAATAAATGAGTGAATTTGATGAATATTTCTATGATTTTGTTGAATACTAATGACATGGTGTTGTAAAGTTTCAGATGAATAAATGAGTGAATTTGATGAATAAATGAGTGTATTTTGTTGAATAGTTGAATAAATATACTGAATATTTATGTAAAGTTGACGAATATTGATGAAAAAAGTGATCAATTGTGATGAACAAGTGATCAATTTGTAGGATGTCTTGTATGCCATGAATATGTGGTGACATAGAGCTGAATATTTGCAATGAATATATACATACATGATTAAGTGACTTAAAAGGTGTGCTTACTTAATAGTTTTTGTTTGTAAATGAATATTTATTCATTTTGGATGAATATGGTGTTCATAGGGTGTGGTGATGTCTACCTTAAATGTTGTAAATATGGTTTGGCTCATTTTTTGCCCAATCAGGTCGGAAGATGATGGCTAGGAATGGTGGGAAAAAAACCAATGAGAAAGGCAAGGAACCATTCTCAGACAAGTCAACTGGGAAACGTGCACTGTATCCGACAGATAGCGGTGACGATTTCGAAGACTAACCAATTAGAGCTAAGGTTAGCAAGAAAACCACGTCTTCAACTCTGCATAAAAGCCGGACAAAACGACCAAGGCACGAACCTTTAAGCGAAGAAGGTAATGCTTTTGGTATATACAATATGAAATTCAATTGAAAAAGGTGGACCCTTCACGCGACATAGATTACTAAGTTCCACAATCCACTTGCAGATGAAGAAGCAACCGAAACAGAAGAAACAGGTGCAGAAGAAGAGGAGGGTGGATCGGTAAATCCTACTGTACAGGTGGAGGATGAGGTTAAAGAGAAGAAAAAGACTAAAGTAAGGGACATCCTGGATAAGTACACCCACATTCATACCCGTACATCACCCTACACTTTGGTCGAGACACTAGATAAACTGAAGAATTCAGAGAGGAATGAGGCCCAGCTGCGTACGTTACATTACATTGGGTTTGGTTCGTTGTTGGATTTAGGGTTAAAGAAGCAACCATTGGCATTGGCTTCATGGGTAATCGACCATTTCAATCCACATATGTGCAGTTTGGAGTTCCCCGATGGTCGAAGCATCGAGATAACTGACAGGGATGTACATAGATGCCTGGGTATCCCTTTGGGTGGGAATTCGGTTGTACTGCGAGGGAAGAACGAAAGGAATGACGTGATAGAGAAGTGGAGGACTCAATATGAGAAGAAACTAGCAGCTCTTAGGCCTACCCATGTTGCGGCGGAGATGCTAAAGGGTGTCGATGGTGGTTTGGAATTTGTCCAGAACTTCATGGTGTTGTTCGATAGCACCCTAGTTACTAGTCAACAAAGCGGGGGAGTGACGCAGCGCTTAGTGAGGGTTATAGACATCGTTGATGCAATGAGGGGGCTGAATTGGTGTGAGTTCGTCATATCAAGTATGATAAAGGCAAAACTGAAATTTGGAGAAGAGAGGAAAGGGTTGTACAAAGGACCTGTGCTATTTTTAGTGGTACGTAATATTTTATGAATTCACACTAAATTCCTTTTTCAAGTACGTGATACGACAACTACTAAGGATGTATGTTTTCCCATATAATGCAGCTACTCTACATAGACAACGTCGTCCACCAAGGAACAAGACAAGTGCCTAGAACAGTCCCTGTCTTCAAAGGATGGTCAGATAGTACGGTAGCAGCAAGAGAAAAGATTGAAATGAAAAGTGGGGGATTCGGAAGAGGGCGTATAGATCCACCACTGCATATCATACCCGAAACTGGTGAGAAAAAGGCATCGAAGGAGGTACGTGGGTTACCCTGTTGGAAATAAATTTCAATTCTGAAATTTGTATAGCTTTGAAAAGTTGGAAAAGTTATCCTTATTTTGCTGCATAAATGCGCTGCTGTGGTGAATATTTAGTGTATTTTGCAGAATAACTGCGCTTCTGTGGTGAATATTTAGTGTTTCACATCTGAAATTTGTATAGCTATGAAAAGTTTGAAAAGTTGTCCGTATTTTGCTGCATAAATGAGCTGTTGTGGTGAATATTTAGTGTATTTTGCAGAATAACTGCGGTTCTGTGATGCATATGTAGTGTATTTTGCAGAACAATTGTGCTTCTGTGGTGCATATTTCATGTATGTTACTGCATAACTGAGGCTCTGTAGTGAATATTGATGAAATATTAATGTTTTGCTACCAACTTGGTATGTTTGTGAAAAAACACATTTAATGTATGTTTAATGATTTGTGGTGCTGTGGTGCATATTTCATGTATGTTTAATGATTTGTGTTTTCGTACATTGTAGGACTTATATGAAGAATTGATTAAATCAGCCGTGCAAGTAAGTCAAGCAATGAAGAACTTTGTCGACAAACTGAACAACATACCAGAGGCGCTAAGAAGTGATTCTCCAATTCAGGCCTGCTATGAGCTTGGGAAAGTGGTTGTTGGACGTGGGTACGCTGAAGAAACAGGTCTAGATTCCATCGCTTTAACACCTGCTGCAAATATTCTATCACAAGGAACCCAATCTATTTGGAACGACCCCGCATTGCTGCATAACATGAAGCTGATTGAAGGAGCACTGCAAGCAAGGAAAGAGCTAATTGCAGACTACAACAAATGGATGAACTTTAATTTGGGAGTACCCGGTGTTGATACGGGATTCACTGACCCCGTAGAAGAGGTGCTTGGTGGGATTAGGAAGGCAGAAGGAGCTAGAGCGGGTGTGACAGCCAATGTCGACACCCCCAACATAACTGAAACTGAGGTAACCATATATATAGAAATAATACCGTTTGGAGTTTGTCGCTGTGCTATCGAAAATTCGATTCAGTTGTTCATCTATGTAGGTGAATGAAGAGAACATCAACGCCCGTGGTCCAATCCCACCATTAGGGACGGAGGTAATGGGTTTAATTCACGAAATAGTTAATGGATGGAGGAAAACAAAAATGGTAACGTTAACCCGCTTTATATGTGCAGGTTGATATGGAATGCATACAAGATCCGATATTGGATGTTCCACCCGAACCACAGACAACACCTAAGGTATGGAACTACATATGGTAACGTTTACCATCGCATTTAGTTTTTTAACGAATATGGACGAATGATTGTCTTGAATATTTGTGAAGTATTAAAGTATATGGATAAATGACTGAAAATATGTTTCTCTATTTGTGTAGATGGCTACTGTCGGTGAAGCGAGTGCAACTGGTGCAAGGGAGAAAAATATAATGCACGTGGATAAGGGGAAATCTGTTTTACAAGATGATGATTTGATAATCGCACCAACAAGGACTCGGAGGGAAACCCGTTGCTCGAGTAAAGAGATTAGTCCATTCGTATACCGCGTGATTGACCCAGAAGTACGGGCAACCAAGGAGCAGTCCCTTATGATTTCTGTTATGAAAGAGGTGGATAAAAAGTAAGTTGTCATTTCCATTATGCATATTTCATATGTATTGCCGAATATTTGTGAAACTATGATGCATATTTTTAGGATGCTTGGTTTTATAATATTTGTCTAACTATGCTGTTATAGAAGACTTCATTGGTTTTGATGAATCTCTATGTAAATATGATGCATATTTCGTCTGTTTTGCCGAATTTTTCGTACTGGCATGATGATTGTGTAATGGCAATTGTAGATGTATATGGCTAAATTTTCTTGTGTATCTTAATCCTTATGTAATCTGATGCAGCAGCATACTGTTTGACTATCCACCGAAAGAATTGAAGCTGGCAATTCGTTTCACATTAACGAGCAGTGATATGGTGCATCTACTCGTCGACCACATCCCACCCCGAGTGATTGATGTGTGGGCATTGCGTCTGAACTATGAGGAGTTGAAAAGAAGCAAAGACTCTCCCTTCATATACTTTGTTCCACCCAGGGTGACGGTAACATTGATTTATATCTATTCAGTCCACATGTACATATGTATTCGATAGAGTATATTTGTTGTAACTAATGGGGTTTGATTGGTTGTGTAGTTTGGCAATGTTAGCAATCGGGTCAACAAGACTTATGAACAGCGGTCAGCGTGGTTCTTCATGAAATTCTACGTTGCCGGGGTAAAGGGAGAAGTGAGAGTTGCTGATCTAGATATGGTAAGGATTATTTGTACATAATAAGGTATTACTTCCAAACCCATGAGAAGATAGCTAATCGTACCACAATATTGGAATCATTTGTGAACAGATGATGTTTCCTATATTTGAAAATGGGGATTATTATGTGATTGTCATCCATTTGAAGAGAGGGATTGCCGAGATATTGGACAACTCAAAAGGGAAAGAAATAAACTATGTGTCAAATTACAAGTCAGTGTTCGATGAGCTGGTAAGTACATTATATATATATAGTAGTTTGAATCCATTGTAAGTAGCGTTATCATTGTAATTTCGCATCATAACAGTAAATATGTGTGGCACAGAAAAAAATGCTCCACCAGCTGTTAGTGGATGAAGAATTACTTGACACCGCACAGAAGGTCGAGGCCATCGAGAATGCAACTGTCTTGAAGTAAGATTGGAAGACACCTGCGGGTGGGGTTGATTCGGGCATATACGCCATGCGCCACATGGAGACCTACAAAGGCGACGCTTCTTGGAAGTGTGGATTTAAACGAGGAAGCAGGAAAAACATATCATCGCTACGATCCAAGTATGCCCATTGCATTCTGACGTCGGATTTGAATGTCGACAAGGATACTATTTTACCGGCCTTTAAGAAGGGTGCAAGTGCTGTTAACCAGGTTGCGCACAAGAAAGGGCAAATATTCAGTAGTTCTGAGATGGCTTGATGTTCCGAACCTCCACCTAGTTCCTATTGAATGTTAATATACCATGTTGATTTTGCACTGGTGGTCAGACGGCCAGTTTAGACAATTTGGTAGGATATTTCCATGGGTTAACTATTTAGTATTAGATATTTCTGAACCACGATGCAGGATTAGTATTTTGGCCACATTACCTTCGGTTAGCGTTTTGGTCATGTTTCATTTGAACAAGCAATTATGAAGTGAAAATTATGTTACTTTGGTGTTCCTTAAAATGTTACAACCAGCAATGGCAAAATATGGACTACATGATTACTCATAATGATGAATATTGCTGTAAATAATGATGTTTGTGGTGAATAATTGGATCATATTGATGAATATTTCTGTAATATTGATTAATATTTCTGTAAATGTATGGAATCTTTGTTCCCCTAATATGAATATTTCGATTGCTTGGCATACTTAAATAATACTTCATGATTACATTGACAAAACCAACCATGACATGCAATTATGCAGTAATCATATGTGAAATATTCAGTCATATAAAACAAATATTCCTATACCCATAACATCCATCATCTAATATCATTCCAACATTTCCTCATTATCATAGTCGTCACTTACATCATCTGAGCAGTCCTCATTATCATCTTCATCATCAGCATCAAACATTTCCTCAGCCGTCATTTTCCCCTTGCAAATCCTACTATTATGCCCCATCCTACCACAACTCCCACACTTTCTCCCTTTCGCCTTTAGTGCTTTCGATGTCGCCTTCTCCAACGACCCCTTCAACCTATGTCCCTTGTTCTTTGCTTGAGGTGGGGGTTGAACAAGTACCTTGTCTGGAGGCTTTACTCCCACATACTTCTGCACAAACGACTCTTTGCTTGTTCCAGCTAACACGGAGTCAGCAACTTTCTTTAAGTATTGTGATCTCTTCTGTTGCAAATTCGTCATAAAATCATCGATAAGATCACTGTCCTCCTCCACAAGGCCAACCGTGGAGTATATGGTACCCCATAGCCTGTTCAATGCCAACTTCCTAGACTCAATTGCAGCACACTGCTTGAGCACTGCATCATCAACTTGAACATGTGCCAACTCCCTAGCTTGCTTAGTCCACCTTGACTTTACCATTATTGATGGTATTTCCTGCATACCCATGAATTTGTACGTCGCAAATATATGTTTGCAAGGGATTCCGATCCTATGGAGAGTATTGCAAGTGCATGTAGAAACCTCGGTATCTGCATCATAGACCACCTGAAAGTCCCCCACATCTTGTTCTGCAACAACATGTTTCTTGCCCGAACCCTCCTGAATCTCGTTGGTCACATTGCGTATTGTGATTGCATCGGCGATCTCCTCTTTTACCTTTTGAAAAACCCGCAACGTATACACAGATGATGCATGCCTCTCGATAACAAGTCGAGTCTCATAAGTTGGAACAGCAGTTGTGGATTCCATGTCTAGCCTTGCTTGTGTGTGGCGTTGAGTATCCATCGCATTTTCAAATTGCATCATTAACTCGACCATGCTGAAATGTCTGCTAGAATACTCTCCGAAAAAGCTATTAGCGGACTCAGAAATGGATGTCGTGTGAATTAAACCACCCATTGGCACGTCCCTGAAAAATGCAGGTATCCAATTCATCCTCAATTTGTACATGAGCGCCAACCATTTGTTATTTTCCAGTGAGAACTCTGACAACATCTCCTTCCACATCTCCTCGAACTCTTTGACAGTGATCTCATAGCTCCATACCACTTTGTTTATTTTATGATGAAACTCTTTGTTGAGACATACTTCTTTAGGTACCCGGGATAGTTAGAACACACCATAAATTGCTGTAAGAGTTGATAATGGAGTTAATAATGCATTTTGACTGCTAGTAGAGGAATATTTGTTGCGTAAATATTTTTGTTGTTACTGTGATGAACATTACTTATATATTGCCGCATATTATCCCTAAAGTAATGAATAAATGCGATTAACTTACAGACCAATTACCTCTCTTGGAACTTTCATCATTATATGCCACATGCAAAAGCGATGCTGGGTATTAGGAAACACCTCCAGAATAGCCTCCCTCATGGACGGATCTTGATCAGTTACAATTACGAACGGGTCCTTGCCCATGGCTTTTTGAAAGTTCTCGAACAACCACTTGTAGGACTGTTTATCCTCGGTTAACAACAACCCAGCCCCAAACGTTACGGCTTTGCGATTGTTATCCAAGCCCGTAAAAGGCACGAATACCATGCTATATCTGTACATACAAACCACACAGATCGAAACGTTATAATAAAATTATACAAGTGTTTTCATATGATTACATAAAACAAACCACATCTGACAAAATAACAGAATAAATTATAATAACCAGACGAATATTTATTCTATATTTACTGAATATTTGCTATAGTTTTATTGAATATGATTTACGTTGGAATGATACAAAACAATAGTCAAAATACATACTTGTTCCTCCTGTATGTTGAGTCAAACGACACAACATCACCGAAAGCAGCAAAATTCGCACGGGCTATAGGATCACACCAGAACAACCTTACAAGTTGGTTCTTCTCATTCACCACATGATCAAAATAGAAGGCGGATGATGCCTGTCTCTTCAACATAAACCTATCCAACACCATTTGTGCATCTGCACCCGAAATGTAAGCCATCACATCACGTTTGAAAATTTTAATATCCTGCATCCGTGGACCACCATGGTTTGACCCTTGTCTACACTCTTTCATAAGTCTATGAGTCATGGCTGGACCCAAATGAGCCCGTGCACAGTTGATCATGAACTATTTATGACCAACGTCAAGCTTCCGGTGCACCTTCAAAAATTTATTCGATGCGTCTTGCATAAGGCAGTGATTGTGTCTCTCCTCCATCCTATCTATCTTGTACCCATCCAGCCCAATAAATTTCAAATAAATGTGCGTCTTGCACCCAACACGGTTGGTTAACCGTTTGCGCTTTCCTTTGTTTGTCTTTGTTTCCGCAAAACCATGCCTATTGCACAACATGTATCGATGAAGGACGGTACCGTCTCTTGTATGAGTTCGAGCTCCACCAACACGTACATCAAACCCAACCACCGACCCATACTTCTTGTAGAACTCCATCCCTTCGTCGACCGTTTTAAACCTCTTACCAACTACTGGCTTCAACGATTCGTCACAAGTGGGAATCCAATATTTCGTTTTCCCTGGAGATTGCGATTGAACATAGCCAACTTCAGCTTCATCCGTCAACAACTGATCAAATATTAAGTCCACAACTTCTGCTTCGACACCACCTCTACTGTCAACGTCCCATTCCTTCTCCTTCTCCGTATCTACGTCATAACAGATCAAATAAAATAAATTACAATAATATTCTCAATGAATAATTGCATATTAACAGTGAATAATTGCTCCCAATCATAGAATCATTCAGCATCAAACAATTGAAATTGCCAATTACACCAAAAACTACAAGACCATAAGTTTTCGCATACCAGTATCACAATCAGCACTACCGATTTGATATTAACAACAAATATTTGTTTCTAAGCATTGAATATTACAACATCAACTACTCGATATTCATAATTTGCCCAAACAAATACATTCTCCAACTCGGTTTTTTCATCTCATAACTGCATCATCATGAACAATTGCATATTTACACCGAATAATTGCTTCTGAGCATTGAACAATTCAACTGCTAATACAGTGTACTAATCTGTTACCTGAACCCATCTGCAACTACAATTCTCTGTGCAGTTTTCTTCTTCTTCTTCTTCTTGTTCGTCGGCTATGATAAAGAAATCACGTATTATCAAAGATCTCGCATACCCAGAATATTTGATCATGATATTAGAAATCTATTTTCAAATAGGAAATTTGTGAAAATTGGAAAAAAATACCCATGATTTCCTCCATTCGGTTACTGGAGACAAATTTGCATCACACGCACCACACGCTCCAACATTCAGCAATTGAACTGTAATACCATGTGGGTCCCACTGTTTTATTTAAAATAAATCCAAAAAATCATTGATTTATCACATCCATCCATCTTGAACCAATCAACGGTCCTAATTTGTTAACATTAAACATGTTAAGACTTGTAAACATTTGATCCATCCTCTATATATATATAAAACTTGTTTTTGTAGAATGGGCTCAAAATCTAAATAAGGACTCTCTATTATATTGCTCCACCAATCTTTTAGAAGCATGCGCTTATGGCTATTGGAGATTTGTTGAAGATTGTGTGATGGTGTTTTGGAAAGAAAAGATTTGCATAAGTTCAAAATTCAAACAGCTCTCAAACCTTGAAGAATTGGAAGGCTATAAATAGATGAATGCATGAAGAACATTGAGATACATGACAGAAAAAGAGTTCAAGCGATCAACGTTCTCTATAGCATTCATCAATCTTAGTTTCTCTCGCAAGTTCTCATTATTCTTAGCTAGTTCACATATTGAGAGTTGAGGGAAACACGACTCTTCAATTGGTATCAGAGCTTGGCTCACTGTTGGATCTAACCATCTTGTGAGTTTATCATGTCTAACCTAGGTGATGCAGAAGGTCCATACATAAGGTCCATACAACAGCTGATCCATATCAATATACGTAGTATTAATTTATTAGGGGGGCGCCCAGTAATTAAGTTATGCAGGGTTAGCGCCTACAACCTTTGCAAATTGTACAAGGCATGTTAAATACCTGTTGATTTACACCGCTCTTTGCTTCTTTGAATAAACGCAGCCCTATATATACACATATATTATAAATAATTAAATATAATATATATATTTGACCAAGGAAGATCAACCAACCGACCTCCACTATTTTGTGGCAACAACTTTGTTCAATGGAGATCTTTGATGCAGATGTTCATCATTGATCAAGATCTAGAGCTGTGGGATCCCATCAAGAAAGGGCCACACGTTCCAAAGAAGCCTAATGATGCAGGTCAAGAAGTGGCAAAGGAACACAGTGAATACAATCAAACAGATTTGGAGAACATCGTAAAATATTATAAGGCTATGAATTTATTATATTGTGGACTTGATGTTAACGAATTCAATCATTTTTCTTCTTATAAAAGTGCCAAGGAAATCTGGGACAAGCTGGTGGTCACATATGAAGGAACCAGTCAAGTCAAAGAAAGCAAGATCAACATCTTTCTTTGACAATATGAGCTCTTCAAGATGAATTCTGGCGAAACAGCGAAGGAAATGTTTACGAGATTCACTCAAATCATAAACAACCTAGACTCACTCGGAAAGACTTTCTCCAACACAGACAAAGTAAGAAAGGTTCTAAGGAGCCTGCCAAAAGCCAAGTGGGGACCCAAGGTTATTGCGATTGAGGAAGCTCAAGACCTTACCACACTGCATTAGATGACCTTCTTGGAAAGCTCATTACCCATGAAATGGTTCTCAATGAAGAAGACGGAGAAGTTCCTTCCATAGTCAAGAATCTTGCTCTCAAAGTAAGGAAGGAAAAAGCACAATCCGACAATGATGAAAGTGATGACGAGAAAGATCCATTTTCTCTCATCAATAGAGGACTTGCACGAATCTTAAATATGAAAAATCAATTCTCTAATCAAGATCATGCTCGATCGTCCGAATACAAAAGTAAGTCTTCTAATCCGTCTAAGAAACCAAAAGTGCTAACATGTTTCGAGTGTGGAGAAACAGATCACCTTATGAAAGAATGCCCACTAAAGAAAAGAAACAAGTACAAAAGGAATGAACAAAGGAAGAAAGCCATGGTAGCCTCCTGGAGTGACTCTGACTCCTCATGCGATTCAGACACCGAAGGAGATCAAGCCAATCTTTGTTTGATGGCTGAACATAAGGAAAGTCAGAATCAAAACCTTGAGGTAGCGGTAAGAAATTTAGTATCTAGTCCTCCTGCTGTTTTATCCGAATTTCTGAAAAATATGATTTTTAATAAGGAAAGCTACAACACAGAGATCAATATCTTAAAGAAAAGGCTAAAAGATCAGGAGAAGAGCATAAGTCAAATTTCATTGGAAATGAGCAATCTTAAAGCCTCTCAGTCGGCCCTTGACATTAAAGTCAAGGCCTTGACATCAGAGAATTCTGATCTCAAGAAAAACCTTTCTTCTCTGAAAAGTTGCACTAACGATTTGGAGAAAGAAAAGGTCAAGCTGACTGAAAAGTGTCATGACTAGCAGGCTGCACTTATTCAATTCACCAGATCCAAAGCTAATCTTGAAAAGATGTTGGGTGAACAACAACTATCCATTAACTGAAGTGGTATAGGATATAACAAGATTTTTTCAAAGAAACCCACTACCACTTTTGTCAAAGCTAAAGGAAGTTGGCATTCACCTACATGTTTCTTCTGTTGAAAAAAAAGTCATGTTAAGGAAACCTGCCCTTATAGGTGAAGGGATCCTCATATCATTAGAAATACGTTTCTTGTACGTTTAAATGAACAGATTAAACAATTTTGGGTTCCTAAAGAGACTAGTTAACCTAATATAATCTATCCCCATTATGAAACTAAATTAGTCTATTGGTCTAGCCGGAAAGGTTGATGATTGTTTTGCAGGAAATCACCAAGACAAAAAAGCCTAAATGTATATTGGATTGTGGATGCTCTTGACATATGAGTGGAAAGAATTTACTGTTCCATGATCTAAAGAGGCAATCCACTAGAACGATAATGTTTGGTGATAAAGGGAAGTGCAACATTGTTGGTATTGGTAACATTGGTAATGATTCAAATAATTATATCAAAGATGTATATCTTCTTGATGGGCTAAAGTATAATCTTCTTAGTGTTTCTCAATTATGTGATAAAGGGAACAAGGTCGACTTTGATAAGTACAAGTGTGAGGTTTGAAATGAAGAGACAGGAGATGTAATTCTTACTGCCCATAGGCATAACAATACATATACTATGAATGCTAACAAAATTGCAGGAACCAACCTTAAGTGTCTCAAGGCCTTGACCGACGATCCAAGTCTTTGGCATAGAAGACTAAGTCATATAAGCATGCATACCCTGCGCAAGTTAAAGTCAAGAGATCTAGTAAGAGGCTTACCTGATCTTAACTTCAAGAGTAATGAGTTGTGCAATGCATACACTAGAGGTAAACAAACTCGTGGCTCTTTTAAGCCCAAAAAGGTTGTAAGTTCTTCTCGCCCCCTTGAACTACTTCATATGGATTTATGTGGACCTATGCGCATCAAATATCCAAAGGGAAAATAATACATCCTAGTTATTATTGATTATTTTTCATGATTTACTAGGATTTCATTTCTTAGAGAAAAATCTGAGGCCTTGTTCGAATTTTTAAAATTATGTAAGGAGTTGCAAACTTTGAAAAACATACCAATCATTTTTATTCGAAGCAATCATGGTAGGGAATTTGATCAATTAAAATTCAATTTATTTTGTGCAAAATATGGTATTTCTCATAATTTTTCCGCTCTTAGAACTCCTCAACAAAATGGGGGTTGTGGAACGAAAGAACCGTACCCTAGAGGACATGTTCAGGACCATGCTTTTAGAAAATGGTTTACCAAAATATTATTGGGCTGAGGCTGTAAATACCACCAATTATATTTTAAACCGTTGTTTAATTCTCCCTATTTTATAGAAAACTCCTTAAGAACTGTTTAAAGGAAGAAAGCCAAATATTTCTTATTTTAAACCTTTCGGATGTACTTGCTTTGTACATAATAATGGTAAAGACAACCTTAGGAAATTTGATGCATGTAGTGATGAAGGTATATTTATTGGTTACTCATCCAATAGCAAAGCTTATAGAATTTATAATAAGCGTACCAAGATTGTTGAGGAAAGCATCCATGTTGTATTTGATGAAAGCAATAATGGTGTGTTGAGTGATAGCTTTGCAGATCTGAATTTGATTCAGCATGGTGAGATTACATCTGATGGATAAGAAGAAGACAAATCAAATTCCAAGAATGACCATGAGCGAAACATGCAAGAACAAATCCAGAACACTGATGAGTTGTCTCAAGATCTTGAGGAGCAACTTCAAAGCTTGGAACTGAGCAATACAAGTAATGCAGAACCAAGTTCCAGCTCGATGCCTCAAGACCTTGAGTATGGACCAACTATTGTTGAGAATAATCAAGGGCCCAAACAACGGAAGTTCAAGCATGCTTCATCTCATTCAACCCAAGATATCATTTCAGATCCAACATCCGGTATTCAAACTTGGTCTAGATTAAAGAATCTTTGTGCCTTCTATGCGTTTGTCTCTCTTGTAGAACCAAAAATACCGGTCAAAGCCCCTAAAGACTCGGATTTAGTCACTGCAATGCAAACCGAGTTGAATGAATTTGAAAGGAAAAAAGTAAGGACTCTCCAACCAAGACCCAAACATCAATCAGTTATCAGTACTCGATGGGTCTTCAGGAACAAGTCGGATGAAGCTGGAAAGATTATTCAAAACAAAGCAAGACTTGTGGCTCAAGGTTACAACCAAGAGGAAGGTATATAGTACGAGGAGACTTTTGCTCCCATAGCAAGGTTAGAGGATATTAACATATTACTTGCATTTGCTTCTTACATGGGTAATAAGCTCTTTCAAATGGATGTTCAATATGCCTTTTAAATGGTATTTTGGAAGAAGAGGTATATGTGGCACAACCTCCCGGTTTGGAAAATGAAGAATTTTTAAATCATGTTTACAAATTGGACAAAGCAGTTTATGGTCTCAAACAAGCCCCTAGGGCATGGTATGAGAGATTTTCCAAATATCTCCTTGAAAATGGTTTTAAAAGAGGATTGATTGATAAAACCCTTTCTATTCAAACCCGTGGGAATGATCTTTTAGTTGTGTAAATCTATGTTGATGACATATTGTTCAGAGCTACTAACAATTCTCTTTGCAAGGAATTTTCGAATATCATGTGCAGGGAATTTGAGATGAGTTTTATGGGAGAACTAACGTTCTTTCTTGGTCTACAAGTGTATCAAGCTAAGAAAGGAATCTTTCCTAATCAAGGAAAGTACACTAGGGATTTGCAAAAAAAAAAAAAATACGCGGACCCTATATACACCGCAAATACTTCGTCGGATCCAACGTTGTAGCAACGTCAGAATTAACGTTGTCACAACGTCCAATCTAACGTTGTTAATGGTGGTATATTTGCCCAACGGAAAAGGAATCTGACGTTGTGACAACGTCTGATTAGACATTGTCACAACGTCTGATTAGACGTTGTCACAACGTCGAATTCGACGTTGTAGGATGGAGCCCATCGGGTTCCGTCGGGCTTAGCAACGTCCATTTGGACGTTGTCACAACGTATGATCCGACGTTGTTACAACGTTAATTTAGACGTTGTACACCCAGTAATATCAGCAACTCCTATAAAAGGGGTGAGGATCGCATTTGAAAATGCAACACAACAATTCCACATTTTCTTTCCTTTCTTCCATGGAGCCGTTTAAAACTGAACATCGTGAATCAACCCCCAACATTGATTTTGAAATCAAAATGGTTCGGTACCCAATGCCCCCGGAGGTGTTCGAATGTACTTGCCGCAATCCAAAATACAGTGGCTGTCATCCTTGTGCCCTGTTTCGGGTCGAGTGTGAAAATGAGACCCACATTTCCGCATCCTTGCTGTTCGGGTGTAGGTACTGCAACCGTTTTCATCAGGGCATTCCTGGAGCATATGAGTGGAGGGTTGGAGACCTTCTCCTTCAACGTATTAGGTCATTCTTCACCGATGTAAGCAGAGATGACCACTTTTACGTAGCTCAACAGGCGGTGATATTTGTGAGGGAAGCAAATATGGAGGTCCGAAACTTTGCATTCAACGAGTTAAAGATTGAACTCATTCCGAAGATGAATTAAGTAGAGCCTGGTCGATTGTGTTGTTATTCGTAGTGTATTTGTTGTTTTAGTAATCTTGATGTGTTATCTAATTGTTATCTATGAAGTAAAGCGTTTGCATGTGATTGTTTGTTATTGTCAATAGGTAGAAACCATCAAAAACACTAATGCAAGCAACAAGAACTACACAAATAAAGTATATCCACCAAATACGAATAGTATGTCATAAACAAACAACATATAATGTATCTATTGAAAAGATCTAATGTAGCTCATAATATGCTCGTACATCTGGTCCAGCTGGGGATGTCCGACCAATGCCTGAATACCCTGGGTCATCTCGTCAGCTGGTCCGATGACGTCGTCTGGGTGTGTAGGCGCAGCCGGGGGATCATCATCTCGTACCACTATCGTGGGAAACACATGACCTTGACTCTGGGACTGGAACCAAGCGAGGTAGTCAGCTGAGACGCCTCCCTCACAGCTCTCGTCCGTCCTCCCATGACCAGTGACAGGGTAGAATATGTCAGGGTCCTGTGATGAGCAACGGTCGTGCTGATGGGCAAACGTCACGACGTAACGCTTCTTTAGCCGAAATGGTCGCTGGGCCAGGGTGGGAGGGATAACGTCCAATGGGATCTCCTGCACGCGGCCAAACTGTCGGAGCACCCTATTTGGCATGTACGGCTCAACGACGCCACCGAAGCTGATGGTGCCTCGATAGGTGGAGGAGCGAAACCGACCTGCAAAATCCAAGTCTCTGCCAAAAGGCATCCACTTGACCTAAGTTGTAAAAATGATATTAGGGAAACAATCATACTCGACATATGTAGTTAATACAAAGAAAGTGAGAAACACGTTAGCTAATCGATGGTCATGCGCTCAAGCTGTGCCCGAAGCGTCTGCTCACGTCTGCGCCTCTCCCTGTCGTTCCCCCTCTTCGCGGCCTTCGACGGGTCGAATCGTGTCATGTATTGGGGATCATCCCCTTCACCCCTGTCTGGGCGAAGTGGACCCGCCAAAAAAGGGAATTACGACCAGATCCATGCCTATACAGTATAAACTATTAGAGCACTTTTTATATGTAACTCGCAAGTAGAGCAACATATTTATCGTATTAAACACACACTTACCTGCAAAAGTGCAGCACACCCACGTAGACCCTTAGCCTCGCCTCTCGTGGTCTCCCCTAATCCTCGGTAGAGGAAGGCAATGTAAAGACCAAAAATATATTTTATATTATATGATTATGATTTTAATTAAAATTTCTTGAAATACGATTATTTTATTAAAATGGAAGAAAAACTCGTCCTCGAGCACTAGGTCGATTTTATACAGACATTCGACATCATTTTAAAATTTGGATTTTGACAGAATTGAATTCCGTTTTTGAGTATTCGAGAATTACTAAAATTAATTTTATTAACCGAAATGATTTTGTTTCGATTTAAATTCTTAGCGTCGGGATTCCGTTTTATCAGCGGAAATTGGGAATTTAGCGTCGGGAATTCGAATTGTTAGGCGTGTGGAGCCCATTCTAATTATTTTATTTTATTTTATTCTTTTATATATATTTACTCTCTCTCTCCCTTCCCTCTCGTTCTGTTTTCAGATTTGGGGTCCCCTCCCCTGTAATGCAACAGCACCCCCCACCCCTGCATCCATCCTCTGTGCACCAGCCCTCCCTCCTCACGGCTCATTGCCTGTCCTATATATATACCCACACACCCTCAATCTTCTCTCACCCCACCCTCATTCCATCAGAACCTCTCTCTCCCGCATCCCTTCTTCTGTGAAAACCCAGAGGAAACCCAGAGGAAGCCCCATTGCCGTAGCAATTCACCCCCCAAGCTATCACCTTTCCACCTCCAAACTCTTTTTCCAGGCAGCCAGCAACAACTTCTTCCATCTCCGGAGCTCAGGGGAAGCATCAGACGCCGCCGGAGCCACCGCCGTGCCGCTGAAGTGCCTTCCCTCCTCTGTCCGGTTCAAGCTCGGTAAAACATCTTCCCCCTCGTATCTTCGCTCTTAACCTCAAAAGCAAATCGTTACTCGTCCCTCTTCCTTCCTAGGCACTGAAGGGCCCCTTACGGACACGGAGGAGCCATCGTCGGAGCCGCCGCCCCTTCTCTCTCTTGTTTTTGAAGCCGACAAGGTAGCTCCTTCAATCTTCGTCCCTTGACTTCGATTAGTGTATTAGTCGCTCTTTTGACCCTCTTTCCCCGTCGTCCTAGGCCGGAGCTGGTCACTTCTCCATTGCTGCACCAGGAGCCAACCAGAGCGACTGTCGGAGCGGAGATTCGACCTCGGTAATCTTCTCCTCGCCCTCTTCTACTGTCACTTTGTCTCTTTCGAGTCGTGGGTGGTCGAAATCTTATTCCGACCTCCGTGGTGGAAGAATGGAGGCCAACGGGCCACCAGAGGCTAGGGCTCCCCCTTCCTCTCTTCCCCGTCACTCTCCGTTTCTTCCTCTGTTAGCCAGAGGTTGAAGACAAGGAGAAGCCTCCTTTGGGCCTGTTTTCATGGGCCGGGTTTGGCTCATACAGGTCATACCACTTCCATTTTCGGATCTTCCCACTTCAGTTATTTCAACATTGGGTTGGGCCAGGTTTTGTTATACAATACGGGTTATATCATATACAAACCTGGATCCTTATTCCTTTCCTTGCCTTGGCTTACAAACCCGGACCCGGACCCTATCCTTGCTGCATTTTCATTTTGGGTTGGGTCTGGGCTCCATGATTTGGGTTGCTGGGTTGACGGATGTTTTGGACTTTGTTTTCTGCCGATTCAGTTGGGCTTTTTGGGTTCGGATATATATATATATATATATATATATATATATATATATATATATATATATATATATATATATATATATATATGTATATATTATCTAGCTACGTTACTCTATTTTTTTTGTATTATTATTATTATTATTGTTATTATTATTATTATTATCTTTATTATCATTATTATTAATCTGATTTTGTGAAATTAAAGTTGGAAAGTGTTATATTATAAAATGAATTGTATAAGCTCCTTGTGATGAATTTAAAATGTTTTAGTTATTTGAAAGGATTTGTTTATAAAATTGGAGTGTGTTATATTATTTATTTATATATTATAAGTAATTGTTTGAAAAAGGAGTTTCTATGTTTTGGGAAATATTCTTTTGAGAATTTGGTTGGAAAACAAGGTGTTTGAAATTCTATAATGACAACTTTGACCGGGTTTGACCTAGATTTGGATATTCGGATAATTTCTCGAAATCTAGTTATATTCCTTTTGTGATTAGCTTGTGAAAAGATTTTCATGTGTTAAATAGTAGAATAGTATCTTATGACGCTTTTATCGCTTATATATTAGGTGATTGTTGATATTGCTTGGATTCTGCTTCTACCGTGTCTTTTGCTGTTCGGCTTATTCAGGTAAGTTCCTTTATGGGCTTACTCAGACTCGAAAGAGTATACCTGCTTGTGATTATATGACATACTAGGTGTTGCATAAGCATTAAAGCATGCCATGTAGTATCATGATAGGATTGCACTTATGAATGAGCATTCGGTTACTTTGTGTGATTGAAAACAGAACGGTGGTTATCTGTGAGTCTTAGAGTTTTGCTAGGGTCATAGGGTAGCCCAGCTTCATCGGGTGCCCTGAGTCAGTTGTCGATATATGAGCATGATGATAGCCCAACACCATCGGGTATGAGTATGATTTATGATATGATGATGAGACATGATATGACATGATATGCTATAGGATCGAACTGGCCAGTCTCTGCACTAACAGAAAGGGGTGCAGAGGTAGGAGAGGGATATGCCACTTGGCATTCTTTGGGCGCCTTTACAGTTCATTTCCGCATATTGTAAATTAGGATCATGTTAGTGTGATTTAATTTCCGCATCTGCATCAACCTTATATTAGCGTATGTGTATGTTTTCTTGCGGGACAGGGTGCGTTGGGGTCTCGGTTTGATCCCGCTCGCACCACATTTTTTAGGTATGATTACTCTCTATCTCTATGGCATGGGAAAACCCCCCGGGCGCTTCCAAAGAATCTGCCTAACCCTGCTAATTTGGCTTTACGATTTCAGAATTTGTGTTTTGGTTTTGACCCGGCCTCGCCGTGGCAAGTTGTAATTTACTTCCGCTTTCTCTTAGTTTTGCAAACGAATTTCCGCGACATAGTCTTAGGACATCTTGAAGATTCCGCGTGGCCCTCCGGCTATTTTGGGGTCCGAAATCCCCACTTTAAAATACTAATCTTGAGCTTTAAAACCTCGACCCGTACCTGAATTGCAAGATCCGAACAAAGGTACCCAACCTTCGAAACGTAACCCGGGTATCTATATCCGGGCCATTACAAAGTTGGTATCAGAGCCAGGTTTTGCAATTTGGGTACCAAAAGGTCGAGTGTATGTGTTGAAAACCGCCCACGAATTTCAAAAGATTTGAAAGAGTTTTCAAGGGGCAAAATGAACTTAATATGTCTAACTCAAATGAACCTAATATGAACTTAGCCTTAAAAATGGAGTAAAATCAAACAATGGGGATCGAGTGGGTAGAATGGCATTAGACCATCCCTATTGGATGTAGATCGGGAACGGATAGGCAAAACATAGCTTACTCCTTACAGATGGGCATGGAAGACTCCAAGGAATTGCACCGCGGTGGTTGGAGTGGCGAGTTAGGTAGAGGCCGTGAGGTATTTGCCCCTCCGGTCAGTCGCTCCTCGAAGAGCGACCTTAGATAGCTTGACGTGTTGTATGTATATCAATTGGGCACGAGGGCGATCTCCCTCGAAGGAGATCATTGTAATCATACTTGAGTGCTTCTGTGCTAAGTGATAACTCTGGATATGCAGCAGTATGGTCGATACACGACGTGGGACAATCGGGCATGGGGGCCCAGCACGTAGGGGCAGAGGGCGACCTCGTCGAGTTGTGGTCGACAGAACAGATGATGACGTTCAGGATCTCGGGGGTACGGAGGTTCCCGCCCCCAGCCAGAGGAGATAATGAGACAGATGGATAGGGTGACATTGATCGAGATGCTGCGAGGGCTGGTCGGAGATCCTCCACCGGATACACCTGATATACAGATTCCCGTCGAGCAGCCAGTTGAGCCGGCTATAGAGATCCCCGTTGGAGAGCCAGTCGCACCAGCCCCCGTCGATGTGCGCCCTGAGAAGCACATCGACTGGGTTCGATCTTTGGCACTCTGCAGCCCACCACACTTCTTGGGAGAGGACGGGGCGGACATCGAGGCATGGCTGAGACAGATAGATAACATATTTGACTTCATCGGCGCTCCTACTTCCGAGCGTCAGAGGTTGGCCGCAGGACTTCTGCGAGAGGACGCATTTCTTCGCTGGACCGTTTGTAAGACGGGCCAGGCAGAGTGGAGCTATGAGGAGTTTCGAGCACTGATGCTTCCGGAGTATTGTCCGCCAGGGACACAGACGGCTAGGGAGGTCACCTTCATGCGCGCTGCTTACGACCCATCCCGCCCCGTATCGGAGGTCATTCGCCAGTTCAAGAGGGAGCTGATCTACTGAGCTCACCTCTGTCCCACTGTTGAGAGTCGTATCCGCTTGCTATCTATGAGGCTGCCGCCAGAGATTCTTCTACACACATCTAGTTTGGGAGCTGTTCCGTTTGACCACTTTCTGGAGGTCGTGATGATGTATGAGCAGCAGAGGATCCTGACTACTACTGTGTATACCCCCTCTCGCCCCGAGGCAAAGAGGTCGAGGCCCGCTGACACGAGATTGGATGTGAGTTCCCGAGGAGCCTTCCGCGGAGGATTCAAAGGAGGGATGCCGAGAGTTAGGCCACCACAGCACCACCAGTGGCTCGTCGGGGTGCTAGCGTCCGGAGCATCACATTCTATGGTTGTTCTGAGCCCGGTCATTACCAGAGAGATTGCCCTGATAGATCTACCAGATGTTACACTTGTGGAGGTATGGGACACAGAGCTGCACATTGCCCCCAGGGTGGTAGGACCTCACCAGCTACACCCGCACTGAGACTTCCCACCGCTCACCAGCCCCCGCTTTTGACTTACTCCCCGAGGTAGGGGAGAGGCAGCACAGCTGTTAGAGGTCGGCCCGGAGGACGTGGCAGAGGTTCAGCTAGAGGGGACCGTGGGCCATCTGGGCCCGGGACAGGCAGAGGATCGTCTTCCGCAGGACCGTCTGGGTCAGGTTTTGGGAGAGGACAGACATCTGGAGCTTCTGGTTCTACATTGCCCCCACCGCCCCGCGTTTTCCAGATGAGAGTTGAGGATCGATCCCTCCGAGTGCCTCAGGTACTATATTTCTCCGAGATGAGTGCTTGAGTATTCTTTTTGACACGGGTGCCACACACTGCTTTATAGCAGAGTCGTGCGTCTCTAGGCTGAGCCTGAGCTGCACGAGGGGTCCGTCCCTGACTATGGGTATGCCGGATGGGGCTAGGATTAGGACGAGTCATGAGATCCTAGGTTGCCCCAAACGTATAGGAGAGCGAGAGTGGCCCGCCGATCTGATCGTGATGGCCTTGAGGACCCATGACTTGATTCTTGACATGGATTTCATGGACCACTATGGGGCGATCATCGACTTGCGGACGAGGACCGTGTCGATTCTAGCAGAGGATGGCATCGAGCACCAGGTTTGGGGTAGTGACCCCAAGAGGAATGGGGCACTGATTAGCGTAGTTCGAGCAGCGAGAATTCTTGACCAAGGTTGTACAGGATATTGGTGTTATGCTTTGGAGGTGGATCGAGGCCGACCCACCATGTCTGAGGTACCCGTTGTTCGAGACTTCACCGATGTCTTCCCCGATGAGTTACCCGGATTACCCCCACAGAGAGAGGTCGACTTCGCTATCGAGTTGGACCCGGGCACCAGGCCCATTTCCCGAGTACCCTACAGGATGGCACCCACAGAGATGGATGAGCTTAAGGCTCAGCTTGAGGAGTTAGCCAAGAAGGGCTACATTCGTCCGAGTGCATCGCCATAGGGAGCTCCGGTGTTGTTCGTCAAGAAGAAGGATGGTTCGTTGAGGTTGTGCATCAATTACCGCGAGCTGAACCAGGCGACGGTGAAGAACCGTTACCCACTTCCGAGGATTGATGACCTGATGGACCAGCTGCAGGGTGCAGTGATCTTTTCGAAGATCGACTTGAGATCGGGATATCATCAGCTCAGAGTGCGATCAGAGGACATCCAGAAGACCGCCTTTAGGACGCGGTATGGGCACTATGAGTTTGTGGTCATCCTTTTGGGCTGACCAACGCGCCAGCAACCTTCATGGATCTTATGAACAAGGTGTTCATAGACTATCTGGACAGATTTGTCGTGGTATTCATCGATGACATCCTAGTATACTCGCGGAGCCATGAAGAGCATGAGCAGCATCTGAGGATTGTTCTGGAGACGTTGAGGAGGCATCAGCTGTTTGGCAAGTACAACAAGTGCGAGTTTTGGATTCCCGAGGTGACCTTCTTACGTCATGTGATCTCAGCAGCTGGAGTCGTCGTGGATCCGGCGAAGATTGATGCTATCGTTGCTTGGGTGGTGCCCAAGAACGTTCGAGACATCCGTTCCTTCCTAGGATTGGCCAGCTACTACCGTCGCTTTGTTCAGGACTTCTCGAGGATCGCTCGACCGATGACACATGCTGACACGGAAGGACGTTCCTTTCATTTGGAGTGAGGAGTGTCAGGCTAGTTTTGAGCTTCTGAAGGAGAAGCTGACGACCGCACCAGTTTTAGCTCTACCTGATGGGACCGAGGACTTCGTGATCTATACAGATGCTTCGCGAGTTGGTTTGGGTTGCGTTCTGCAGCAGAGGGATCGAGTTATTGCTTATGCTTCACGCCAGTTGAAGCCTGGAGAGGAGACCTACCCCACACATGATCTTGAGCTGGCAGTTGTAGTGCATGCTCTGAAGATCTGGAGACACTATCTGTATGGTACTTCATGCAAGGTGATGACGGATCACAAGAGCTTGAAGTACATATTCACGCAGAAGGAGCTCAACATGAGACAGAGACGCTGGTTAGAGCTCCTGAATGATTATGATTTGGAGATCATCTATCATCCCGGAAAGGCCAATGTGGTGGCTGATGCGCTCAGTCGGAAGACTCATCAGGAGGTGGCTGTGGCCAGATTGACAGCACAGCGTAGATTGTAGGCAGAGTTGATGTCTTGTGGCATAGAGGTATGGATTCAGCGAGAGAGAGGTCAGCTATCCTTCCTCGAGATTCACTCAGAGCTGACAGATGAGATTCGTAGAGGTCGGGCGGATTGCCCTGAGGTGGCAGCACTGAGAGAGCGGATGGCACAGGGACAAGCTGGAGAGCTTATGGAGAGAGCCGATGGATTGCTGACTTTTCAGAGCAGAGTGGTAGTACCCTCTACGTTGGATCTGAGGCAGAGGATTATGCAGGAGGCCCATACCACCCCTTATTCGGTCCATCCAGGGACGAATAAGATGTACCAGGACTTGAGGAGATCCTACTGGTGGCAGAGGATACGAGCCGATATTACAGATTTTGTCGCCAGATGTCAGATTTGTCAGCAGGTCAGGATTGAGCATTAGAGGCCGTGTGGCTTAGTCAGATCGCTTCCAGTTCCCGAGTGGAAGTGGACAGATATCTCCATGGATTTCGTCACTGGATTAAGGAGAGATGTCAGGGGATTCGATGCTATTTGGATCGTGGTCGACAGATTGACCAAGTCGGCCCACTTCATTGCCATCCAGGAGACATGGCCGGTTTTGATACTAGCAGACAAGTTCATCCGACAGATTGTGAGACTCCACGGGGTTCCCGAGAGGATAGTTTCTTACAGAGACGGTCGTTTCACATCGAGGTTCTGGCAGCAGATTCATGATGCTTTGAGGACTCGCTTGCGTTTCAGCCCTGCTTATCATTCACAGACGGACGGACAGAGTGAGCGGACGATCTAGACTCTGGAGGATATTTTGAGATCCTGCGTGTTAGAGTGGGGCGACCGTTGGGTCAGATTCTTACCGTTGGTTGAGTTCTCAAAAAACAACAGCTACCATTCGTCGACCGAGATGGCACCATATGAGGCTTTGTATGGGAGGCGCTGCAAGTCGCCAGTATGTTAGGACAAGCCCGTTGACACCACAACTTCGTTGCCGGAGATGGTTCGAGAGACAGTCGACCAGGTCGGACGCATACGGGAGCATATGAGGGTCGCTCAGGACCGGCAGAAGAAGTATGCGGATCGCAGACGGACAGAGATCGAGTTTGAGGTTGAATCGCATGTATGGCTTAGAGTGTCGCCGACCAGAGGAGTTCGCCGTTTTGGCATCAAGGGCAAGCTGAGCCCTAGATTTGTGGGACCGTTTGAGATCCTCGAGAGGGTCGGCGAGGTCGCGTACCATTTAGCCCTACCCCCATCGTTAGCCGGAGTGCACGATGTGTTTCATGTGTCCCAGCTTCGGCGATATATCCCCGACCCGAGCCACATCCTTGACCATCTAATCTCCGGATAGAGCCGATCACACATGTGTAGAGAGCCAGTTAGGGTGCTTGACCGTCGAGTCAAGAAGATGAGGACCAAGGAGGTTCCTCTTCTTCTGGTCTAGTGGTCTAGGAGGATTCCCGAGGAGGTGCCTTGGAAGACGGAGGATAGCCTCCGGTCGAGTTATGGGAGTGTCGTAGATGAGCTCTTAGCGTCTTATGTTGAGCCGAGTGTTAACCTATCCTTGACCTCGCGAGCTAGTGGTGAGCCTTAGTAGTCTTTATTTTGGGAATGGGCATTTCTGTGATTGTGTGCTTATGATTGCTTTCTCTGTGCAGATTCTATGTTGAGATGATGTGGCTAGAGATCGGTTCTCATGGCTTGCGTGCTGATGTGCTTGATGTGACGTCCGTTGGGACTTGTGATGCTTTTGTAGGATGTCGAGATACTTTATGACTCGTAGTATGTTGAGACCTTGTCACCATTTTGGCTCGTTTTGAGATACTAGCACTCCTCATGTTATATTTTAGACCGTTTATGCGTTGAGCTGTTTGACTTGTTGAGACTATCTCCTTGATGTTTGAGACTTACCACGTGAGAGGTGGTTGATATTATGGTAGCTATCTATACATGAGTTGATGAGATTATGGCTTTATGATCCTTGATGAGTTGGAAATGGTGATTGAATGACTTGGAACATAGGAAGAGAATATGGGATTAGCCCTTAGAGGTGGATGATTTCACCTCTCGCAATATGAAATTTTTTATTTGGCATCGGATTTGAAAACCTTGAGCAGTTTTGAAAAGGACCATTTTGGGGTTTTATTAAGTGATAAACGCTACCTAGAGCTCCATGATTTCGAGGTCAAACTTTCCATTTAAAACGCTTTTGAACCCTCCCAAGCCATATTTATATGCTTTTGAGTTATGTTACAACCGAGAAGTTGGGGCAGGGATGGGATAAGGGCCCATATCCCATACTTGCTCCAACCAATTGGGAGTAGCATGATCACATCAAGGATACTGCGAGAATCTCATATGGGCCCTTATGAGATACTTACGGGATCGGTGGCATGATTCTCGGACTCACCTCTTTAAAATTCTTCCCATTGCTTTAGAATGATTTTTTAGTCTCGGGGACGAGACTTGTTTTTAGAGGTGGATAAATGTAAAGACCAAAAATATATTTTATATTATATGATTATGATTTTAATTAAAATTTCTTGAAATACGATTATTTTATTAAAATGGAAGAAAAACTCGTCCTCGAGCACTAGGTCGATTTTATACATACATTCGAAATCATTTTAAAATTTGGATTTTGACGGAATTGAATTCCGTTTTTGAGTATTCGAGAATTACTAAAATTAATTTTATTATCCGAAATGATTTTGTTTCGATTTAAATTCTTAGCGTCGGGATTCCGTTTTATGAGCGGAAATTGGGAATTTAGCGTTGGGAATTCGAATTGTTAGGCGTGTGGGGCCCATTCTAATTATTTTATTTTATTTTATTCTTTTATATATATTTACTCTCTCTCCCTTCCCTCTCGTTCTGTTTTCAGATTTGGGGTCCCCTCCCCTGTAATGCAACAGCACCCCCCACCCCTGCATCCATCCTCTGTGCACCAGCCCTCCCTCCTCACGGCTCATTGCCTGTCCTATATATATACCCACACACCCTCAATCTTCTCTCACCCCACCCTCATTCCATCAGAACCTCTCTCTCCCGCATCCCTTCTTCTGTGAAAACCCAGAGGAAACCCACAGGAAGCCTCATTGCCGTAGCAATTCACCCCCAAGCTATCACCTTTCCACCTCCAAACTCCTCCTCCAGGCAGCCAGCAACACCTTCTTCCATCTCCGGAGCTCAGAGGAAGCATCGGACACCGCCGGAGCCACCGCCGTGCCGCTGAAGTGCCTTCCCTCCTCTGTCCGGTTCAAGCTCGGTAAAACATCTTCCCCCTCGTATCTTCGCTCTTAACCTCAAAAGCAAATCCTTACTCGTCCCTCTTCCTTCCTAGGCACCGAAGGGCACCTTACGGACACGGAGGAGCCATCGTCGGAGCTGCCGCCCCTTCTCTTCCTTGTCTTTGAAGCCGACAAGGTAGCTCTTTCAATCTTTGTCCCTTGACTTCGATTATTGTATTAGTCGCTCTTTTGACCCTCTTTTCCCGTCGTCCTAGGCCGGAGCTGGTCACTTCTCCATTGTTGCACCAGGAGCCACCCAGAGCGCCTCATCGGAGTAGAGATTCGAGCTCGATAATCTTCTCCTCTCCCTCTTCTACTGTCGCTTTCTCTCTTTCGAGTCGTGGGTGGTCGGGATCTTATTCCGACCTCCGTGGTGGAAGAACGGAGGCCAATGGGCCGCCGGAGGCTAGGGCTCCCCCTTCCTCTCTTCCCCGTCGCTCTCTGTTTCCTCCTCTGTTAGCCAGAGGTTGAAGACAAGGAGAATCCTCCTTTGGGCCTGTTTTTGTGGGTCGGGTTTGGCTCATACGGGTCATAGCACTTCCATTTCCGGATCTCCCCACTTCAGTTATTTCACCATTGGGTTGGGCCGGGTTTTGTTATGCCATAGGGGTTATATCATATACAAACTCGGATCCTTATTCCTTCCCTTGCCTTGGCTTACAAACCCGGACCCGGACCCTATCCTTGCTGCATTTTCATTTCGGGTTGGGTCTGGGCTCCATGATTTGGGTTGCTGGGCTGGCGGATGGTTTGGGCTTTGTTTTCTACAGATTCAGTTGGGCTTTTTGGGTTAGGATATATATATATATATATGTATATATTATCTAGCTACGTTACTCTATTTTTTTTGTATTATTATTATTATTATTAATATTATTATTATTATTATTATTATTATTATTATTATTATTATTATTATTATTATTATTATTATTATTATTATTATTATTATTAGGGTAAATTGCAACTAATATCCCAACCTTTAGGGATAGTTGCTTTCAATTTCCTAACCTTGTAAAATTTCACAAAATATCCTAACCTATACCATTAGTTGCAATTAACACCCTAAATGAGTTTCTTCAATTAAAAAATTACCCACATCAAACAAAAATTAAAAAAAAATCACCCATATTCATAAAATATTTTCAATAAACCCCTAATACATTTTAAAAAAAAGGAGAATTAAATAAATCTCTTACAATTTAACCCCACCTGACCCATCATCCAAAAATAATTATAATATATATACATATATAATATATGTAACGGCCCGGATATAAATATCCGGGATACGTTTCGAAGGTCGGATACCTTCGTTCGGATGTTGCAATTCAGTTACGGGTCGAGGTTTCAAACCTCTAAACAGTCGAAGTCTCGGAAATACAATTTAACCGAAAGTAAAGCGGAAGTACGGTTTAGATACAAAAGCCACGGCAGAGCCGGGTCAAAACCAAAACAAAGTGGGTGATTGCCATTTGTCAAGTTAGAATATATTAGCCGGATTCTTCGATTTGCCAAAAGATTTCCCCGTCACTAAAGCATGGAGCAACACGAGCGGTACCTAACACTATCCACGAAGTCAGGCCTGGTGACCGCGCTGAGGCCACATAACATGCCTATGCCTAAATAAAAGATGACTAATGCGGTACAAGATTTAAATCACACTATCATGCCCCTAGTATATACATAATATGCAGAAAAGAACTGTAAAGGGCCCAAGACAATGCGAAGTGGCATATCCCTCTCCTACCTCTGCACCCCTTCCCGTTAGTGCAGAGACTGGCCAGTTCGGGCTATAGCATAGCGCTCTCTTCGTGGTGGTGCACTTCACCACGGTATCATCATATCATATCATATCTCATCATCATATCATAAATCATGCTCATGCCCGATGGTTCTGGGCTAATCATATCATATCATCTCATCTCTTTCCCGATAGTGTTGGGCTATCATATCATGCTCACATCGAATCGATAGACTCAGGGCACCCGATGAGGCTGGGCTACCCTATGACCCTAGCAAAGACTCTAGGACTACACAGATAACGGTCGTTCTGTATTCAAACACACAAAGTAGACACATGCTCAGTTCAATGCAATCCTAGCATGATACTATATGGCATGCTTTAATATGCAACAAAACTACACATTTCATGACACATCAGGCAGGAGGTCCAGGTTACTGAGTAAGTCCCGTAGGATACTTACCTGGAATTGCAGAACAGCAAAAGCAATAACCAGTATAAGCAAGCCAAACCACGTCATATATCACCTAATAGTTTAAAAAGCAACAATTATAAGTCTAAAGCACAAAGGGACCCATTAACCTCTACACATCAACTAAGTAAGGCAAATAACTCATTGTCATTATTAAGCTATCCCATCACATAGTCTCATCTCATCACATATTCCACATCAACATCATCATCTCAATTCATCATTCTTCTCAACTCATCTCATATATCATCATACATCAACTCGTCTCAACATATCATATCTCATAACCACCTCCATATTTATCATATAACATTTCATCATAATATTTCTTTCATCATTATATAATACTCATATATCATACATCATGCTTCACACTTATTCTCATAATCAACTTAACGTTTCAACCTAATCATGATCATAAATAACTTAACATTCGAATATCAATCATGCTTTAATTTACGTATATACATATCTTATCATCACATCAGATAACATATCATAACAATATCAACATATCATAATTTCTATACGCACAAGGTAGACAAGTAAGTCAATTCCCAAGATTCCCGAAACTCTTCCAAAATCTCAACTTAGATCAAATCATTAACCAAAACAATTTCCAAATTTATATACTTAACCCAAAAATCCATTTATAAACCATTGCTTATTAATCAACTTATCTTATTATTTTATCAAAATATCCGACAAGGTTAGAGGTTCCCAAAAATCTTCTTTTAACGTTGTTAATTTCATTTACAAACTTTAAAACCTTTTCCAAATTCTTTTCTTTTTAGAATTCAAGTCCAATAATATATTTTAAATCTAAAACATTTTAGAGTCAAAATATTATATATAATATACTTATTTCATTTAATAATATATTGTTAGATAAGATATAATGATTTTCAGAAAATATATTATCACAAGGTCAGAATAATAATACAATAATAATCTAATAAATAACAATTATATAAAACCATATACCAACATACCCATATAACATAACATATAACATAACACACATAGCATAACAAATAACACCCAAAGGCCAGCCCATAACCAAACTCAAACCCGGATAAAAAATCGAGCCCATAACCAGCCCAAACCCATATACCAATCTCGGCCCAAAAAATCCGGATCCAAGGATATGCCCCCATCAACCCAAATCTGATTCTTTTAAGCACAAAAATAATAGAAAGAAAAGAAACCGAAGGGGGCCCACAAGGGAGGAAAGAAGGTGGGCCCCACCCATGCCCCTGCTCACCATCATCTTCCTCATCTGCCCCGCCCAGTTCGCCTGAGCTCCGCCCAGCTCTCGCTCACTGCCCCTCCCTCCGCCTCCTTTCCCCGTCGGACTCGAACTCGCCTCCCAGCTCTCACCCGTCCTCGTCCTCGCATATCCGCTCTCGTTATCCCTTCTCCCGCTTGCCCTCTCACTCACCCGCTTACCCTCGCTCTCCCCATCACCCTCTCTAACCCTCTCGACCCGCTCTCGCCCGTTCTCGCCTTCAAAACTCTCTCTTCCGGGTTCAAGGATTCGAGGAAAACAACAATCTAGGTGCTTAAGAAGAAGGAAGTAAAGGGAGAGAGGGTCACCGAGGGATCGAGACACATCGGGGATTCGTCGGAGAGGATTCGAGGTCGCCGGGGACTTGTCCGAGTTCGGTTTGGCTTCGTCGGAGTCGAGGCTGTTCTGGCTTGGTCGAGCTCATGAAGCGAAAACAAGGCGAATGGGGAAGGAGGAAGAAGATGGGGGATTTAGTAGAGGTCGACATCGAGGACTCAGGAGCAAAAAGTAGAGGTCGATATCGACCATAATGCTCGATATCGACAGATGCAGTCGACATCGACCACTGACCTAGATATCGACTTCTGGCATCGACCTCACCTGAAATCGACCTGAATCCGCAGGTTGCACTATAAGTCTCTCTCTACCCTTGTTTTTCTTTTTAATACAGTGAGGACACTGTATATTTTAAGTATGGGGTGGGGGAAAGACATGTCTTATGGTCATAACTTGGTTTCTTCTTCGCATTGCATTCATGTTTAAATTACTGTTCTTAAGTTTTACTTTTATAAAATGTCAAAAATCCAAAAAAAAATAGAAAATTGTCAAAATACAAAAAAAAATGCATGTTTATTTTTAAGTTTATTTTTCTTTACCCTACTTAGATGTCCTATGATGAAAACTCAATAGCTGACTTGATCATGTAAACCCTATGGCATATTTGGATGGTTTAGCCTAAGTCTTTAACATTTTTATGTAGATTGTGAACTTGTGATGAAATTGAGCACATATAATCCTAAGCTAAAAAGCAAATCCAACAAAAATTGTCCTAGTAAGAATTTTGACCTATAGGGAGAACATCAAAAATCCCTCCGCATTCTTGAGTGAATTTACTCTTCCTATGCATCTCTAAATGTTGTGATTGTTATTCAAAACCAATGCATATATATGTTCATGTTTACGAGAATTAAATGATGGAGGCATCTTTTAAGCCATTTTTATCCTCTCTTTACCTACCCTGCATTATCCCTGCTTGAAGCCAGAACATTAGCCTGAGCCTGAAATTGCAAACTCCACAAAATTATCCCTAGCCGAATTGAGCCTGACCCCCATTTGGGAATTGAGACTTAGATTGGTTGGACTAATGCCTTGTGGAAAGAAAAGGGCATAATGTCCAGTTTTGAGCGAGGAAATTATAGGATGGTACATATTTACACTTTGTCATATTTTGTAAAAGGATTTTTTTTGGCTCACCATATAAATGCACATAGCTTTAGTATTATTTCCGAAAAAAAAAATCCGAAAAAATATATATGTATACATATATAGTGCATGAGCCAAAATCCTTAAGTCGTTTATTCATACAAATGTTATATTTTTGAGGGGTATATTAGAACTTGGAAGAAGGGTTGATGGAATACATCTTTAGAGCATATTATGGAAAGATGAGTTGGGAAAAGGCATTATAGAGATTGAGCTTACATTGAAGAGTTATGGTTTGGGTATTGCAAGTGTTGAGATTTAGGAGTCTTGATTCCCGAATTATAAAAGCACCACATAGCCAAATAATTCCATACCTTTTATTTCATACCAAGCCCCATTACAACCCCGCCGAATGGAGTCTTCTATGAAGTCTTCCATTGAGCGAAAGTCCTCCTGATGATTCTTATTGCATTTTCATAATTGGTTGCGAAGTGGATTATTATAAATTACAATGTTTATGAGATTTTATATGGAATTGAGTTGAGAGTTGATCTTCATAGCCTAAACACATGAGAGTTGAGTGCAAACAAATTATCCCTGTGAGGTTGGATCAAAATTGCATATGCCTATGGATCGTCAAAATATGTGCTATGACGTTAAATTCACTTGCTTTGCTTTACTACTACTTATGATGTTGCTTTTGACAAAGGCGAAGACTTGAAGGGTGTGTTGTAGGTGTTGGTTATTGCTTGAGGACAAGCAAGTCTAAGTATGGGGTGTTTTGATGTACATATTTTCACCTTCTTTTATTGCATCTTTTGACTTCTTATTTCATTCGATCTCCAAAGAAAAAGTTCAAAAGAATATAAACTTGTGTAAGAATGGGCTAAAATGCAAGAAATAGGGTCTGCACAAGTTTTGAGCTAACCATGCAGGAATTCGAGCGAAAACGGAGTCAAAACGAAGAAGCTAAGCGAAGCTGAGAAGAGGTAGATATCGACCTTAGACCCAGATATCGACCCCCGGTGTCGATATCGACCCCCATATCGACCTCAACATAGAAATCGACCAGAGCTGAACAAGTCGAGCAGGAACAGAGACCTCGATATCGACCTCTAGTGTCGATATCGACCCCTTATCTCGACAGAAGATAGACTCGATTTCGAATGCGGATTGGCACTATATCTTCAAGGAGGCACGGGATTATCTCATACTTTCAAAGATAGAGGACAGCTGAAGTTTTATTCATCTTTTACCTTTAAGTTATTTAAGTTTTATCAAAAAAAAAGACCTATCCTAATTGTTCGGATAGAGTTATTAGTTTAGATAGGAGTTACAATCCTTGGATAGCGAGGATTAGTAGCCTATAAATAAAGCCCTAGGGCTGATTTGTTAGATGATCTTTCATACAATCAATTAACAAGACATAGACAATAGAGTTAGAGTTAGAGAGAAGTTTTAGGGTTTGACGTTTGCGAAAGTTGACGTTAAGTTGTAAAGCTTCGGAGTTTATTTTAATGCAAGTTTCTTCCTTTCAATTGATGATGAATCCCATGATGAGAAGCGAGTAGTTCCCCAAAGCTCTTAGGGTCGGGGTGAGCCCGACGTTAGCCATGCGCGCTTGAGGTAAGTATTGGATGTTGATATCGTTGTGTCTATCTCTCCTCCTACAATTCTATGTTTAGTCCTAATCGAAAGAAAAGGGATTCATGCTAACAACTTGAGTTATAAACATAAAATTTGTAGAGACAATTAGGTTTATTTGAAAGAGTAATCCTAAGAGTTGGTGTACGGCGAAAGCTCGTCCCTCGGGTGAAATAGCGCAATTGTCTGTCTTATTTATCTCATCGCATGCATTGGTTAACGTTGTGGTAAACCCTAATCCTAGGAGTTGCCTTTTTACATAGTTTATACACACAAAAACCCTCTGTTATTTCTATTCATTGCTTCTCTTTCCATCCTTAATTCTTCGGCCTTTTCTTTGCCGACAAAGAACTAACCCACTGCAGGGAGACATCGATATCGACAGCAGAGGTCGATATCGACCAAAACTGATAGATCGACGGTTTTCTGAGTCGATCTCGAGACTCCTGGGAAACTTCTGCAAGCATCGATATGGACACCAAGCATCGATATCGACCCTTCTGTATCGACTGGCAGTCTTCTGAGCCAGTCGATTTCGTGGACTAACATCGATATCGACCCCCACCAGTCGATATCGACCACTTGTTTTTGTCTTTGCAGGTCTTCTGTTGCAGAGAACATCGACAGCTGAGGTCGACATCGAGACCCAAGGTCGAAATCGAGGCTACTGGTCGACGCAGACGTGAGATTTCCAAGGCTACTAGGATCCCGCTGACACGCCTCCTCGTGGATCGATCCTGACTACCCTTCCACTACAACGGGAGGAAGTCTTGTAATTATTTGCTTAGGCCAGGAGTTGGTTTACATTTATTTACATCTTTATATTTGTAATTACTCGACATATCAGCCTCCTGCAACAACAAATTGGCGCGCCAGTCGAAATCGACCCCCAGGGTCAAGCCACCTCCTGGAGTCGACATCGAGGACTCAGGAGCAAAAAGCAGAGGTCGATATCGACCATAATGCTCGATATCGACAGATACAGTCGACATCGACCACTGACCTAGATATCGACTTCTGGCATCGACCTCACCTGAAATCGACCTGAATCCGCAGGTTGCACTGTAAGTCTCTCTCTACCCTTGTTTTTCTTTTTAATACAGTGAGGACACTGTATATTTTAAGTATGGGGTGGGGGAAAGACATGTCTTATGGTCATAACTTGGTTTCTTCTTCGCATTGCATTCATGTTTAAATTACTGTTCTTAAGTTTTACTTTTATAAAATGTCAAAAATCCAAAAAAAATAGAAAATTGTCAAAATACAAAAAAAAAAATGCATGTTTATTTTTAAGTTTATTTTTCTTTACCCTACTTAGATGTCCTATGATGAAAACTCAATAGCTGACTTGATCATGTAAACCCTATGGCATATTTGGATGGTTTAGCCTAAGTCTTTAAAATTTTTATGTAGATTGTGAACTTGTGATGAAATTGAGCACATATGATCCTAAGCTAAAAAGCAAATCCAACAAAAATTGTCCTAGTAAGAATTTTGACCTATAGGGAGAACATCAAAAATCCCTCCGCTTTCTTGAGTGAATTTACTCTTCCTATCCATCTCTAAATGTTGTGATTGTTATTCAAAACCAATGCATATATATGTTCATGTTTACGAGAATTAAATGATGGAGGCATCTTTTAAGCCATTTTTATCCTCTCTTTACCTACCCTGCATTATCCCTGCTTGAAGCCAGAACATTAGCCTGAGCCTGAAATTGCAAACTCCACAAAATTATCCCTAGCCGAATTGAGCCTGACCCCCATTTGGGAATTGAGACTTAGATTGGTTGGACTAATGCCTTGTGGAAAGAAAAGGGCATAATGTCCAGTTTTGAGCGAGGAAATTATAGGATGGTACATATTTACACTTTGTCATATTTTGTAAAAGGATTTTTTTTGGCTCACCATATAAATGCACATAGCTTTAGTATTATTTCCGGAAAAAAAATCCGAAAAAATATATATGTATACATATATAGTGCATGAGCCAAAATCCTTAAGTCGTTTATTCATACAAATGTTATATTTTTGAGGGGTATATTAGAACTTGGAAGAAGGGTTGATGGAATACATCTTTAGAGCATATTATGGAAAGATGAGTTAGGAAAAGGCATTATAGAGATTGAGCTTACATTGAAGAGTTATGGTTTGGGTATTGCAAGTGTTGAGATTTAGGAGTCTTGATTCCCGAATTATAAAAGCACCACATAGCCAAATAATTCCATACCTTTTATTTCATACCAAGCCCCATTACAACCCCGCCGAATGGAGTCTTCTATGAAGTCTTCCATTGAGAGAAAGTCCTCCTGATGATTCTTATTGCATTTTCATAATTGGTTGCGAAGTGGATTATTATAAATTACAATGTTTATGAGATTGTATATGGAATTGAGTTGAGAGGTTATCTTCATAGCCTAAACACATGAGAGTTGAGTGCAAACAAATTATCCCTGTGAGGTTGGATCAAAATTGCATATGCCTATGGATCGTCAAAATATGTGCTATGACATTAAATTCACTTGCTTTGCTTTACTACTACTTATGATGTTGCTTTTGACAAAGGCGAAGACTTGAAGGGTGTGTTGTAGGTGTTGGTTATTGCTTGAGGACAAGCAAGTCTAAGTATGGGGTGTTTTGATGTACATATTTTCACCTTCTTTTATTGCATCTTTTGACTTCTTATTTCATTCGATCTCCAAAGAAAAAGTTCAAAAGAATATAAACTTGTGTAAGAATGGGCTAAAATGCAAGAAATAGGGTCTGCACAAGTTTTGAGCTAACCATGCAGGAATTCGAGCGAAAACGGAGTCAAAACGAAGAAGCTAAGTGAAGCTGAGAAGAGGTAGATATCGACCTTAGACCCAGATATCGACCCCCGGTGTCGATATCGACCCCCATATCGACCTCAACATAGAAATCGACCAGAGCTGAACAAGTCGAGCAGGAACAGAGACCTCGATATCGACCTCTGGTGTCGATATCGACCCCTTATCTCGACAAAAGATAGACTCGATTTCGAATGCGGATTGACACTATATCTTCAAGGAGGCACGGGATTATCTCATACTTTCAAAGATAGAGGACAGCTGAAGTTTTATTCATCTTTTACCTTTAAGTTATTTAAGTTTTATCAAAATAAAAGACCTATCCTAATTGTTCGGATAGAGTTATTAGTTTAGATAGGAGTTACAATCCTTGGATAGAGAGGATTAGTAGCCTATAAATAAAGCCCTAGGGCTGATTTGTTAGATGATCTTTCATACAATCAATTAACAAGACATAGACAATAGAGTTAGAGTTAGAGAGAAGTTTTAGGGTTTGACGTTTGCGAAAGTTGACGTTAAGTTGTAAAGCTTCGGAGTTTATTTTAATGCAAGTTTCTTCCTTTCAATTGATGATGAATCCCATGATGAGAAGCGAGTAGTTCCCCAAAGCTCTTAGGGTCGGGGTGAGCCCGACGTTAGCCATGCGCGCTTGAGGTAAGTATTGGATGTTGATATCGTTGTGTCTATCTCTCCTCCTACAATTCTATGTTTAGTCTTAATCGAAAGAAAATGGATTCATGCTAACAACTTGAGTTATAAACATAAAATTTGTAGAGACAATTAGGTTTATTTGAAAGAGTAATCCTAAGAGTTGGTGTACGGCGAAAGCTCGTCCCTCGGGTGAAATAGCGCAATTGTTTGTCTTATTTATCTCATCGCATGCATTGGTTAACGTTGTGGTAAACCCTAATCCTAGGAGTTGCCTTTTTACATAGTTTATACACACAAAAACCCTCTGTTATTTCTATTCATTGCTTCTCTTTCCATCCTTAATTCTTCGGCCTTTTCTTTGCCGACAAAGAACTAACCCACTGCAGGGAGACATCGATATCGACAGCAGTGGTCGATATCGACCAAAACTGATAGATCGACGGTTTTCTGAGTCGATCTCGAGACTCCTGGGAAACTTCTGCAAGCATCGATATCGACACCAAGCATCGATATCGACCCTTCTGTATCGACTGGCAGTCTTCTGAGCCAGTCGATTTCGTGGACTAACATCGATATCGACCCCCACCAGTCGATATCGACCACTTGTTTTTGTCTTTGCAGGTCTTCTGTTGCAGAGAACATCGACAGCTGAGGTCGACATCGAGACCCAAGGTCGAAATCGAGGCTACTGGTCGACGCAGACGTGAGATTTCCAAGGCTACTAGGATCCCGCTGACACGCCTCCTCGTGGATCGATCCTGACTACCCTTCCACTACAACGGGAGGAAGTCTTGTAATTATTTGCTTAGGCCAGGAGTTGGTTTACATTTATTTACATCTTTATATTTATAATTACTCGACATATCAGCCTCCTGCAACAACAGTACCGTGGCTGGGGAAGGAGATGGGCTGAGTGGTGGTGTTCTTGGCTCTGGCGGCGGCAAGGAGTTGGCGGTGATGATGCTGTTTGTGTGAGACGCTGGTGGATTCGAGCCTTTAACAGGGAAAAGAATGGTTGAAGGGGGAGTGTAGGTGGAGAGTAAGAGAGGAGGGTGGGTTTGGATTCCAATTGAAGAGGATGTTAGCTGCTATCACATTGGGACAAAACAGGGGGGAAGAGGGGACCAATTTCAAGGCTCAATGGTGGTCAAAATGGGACAAGCAGCAAGGGTGTCAAGGGAGGCTAATAGGAGGAGTTGTTGATCCATAAAGGGAAAAAGACAGGCTAGGAAAAGAGCTGAGTGGTCCTGATCGACAAAGGGCTGAATTCAGGAGGGAGTGTTGTGTGTGAGAGAGAATGAAAGAAATGAAATATAAGTGGTCCCGTATCTAATGAATTCGAAATCCCGAAATAATCCCGAAACCCGCTCTCTTAACCTTATCCCGACGAAATGAAATTTTAAAGCGAAGTATCGAATCCGAAGTAAAATAATTAGATCCAAATTATATTCTTAAATATTGGAAATCTAAAAGCTGAATGGAAGTTCGTCTAAAATCCTTCTAAAATAATGCCGGAATTTACGTTAGAAAGTTTCAAATAATCCGGAAGCTCGAGGACGGAATTTTCAAAAATTTCCGAAATCTTATAATTCAAATCCCAATTCACTCAATATTAAAGTGAAATTAATTCTTAATTAATAAAATATTATTTTAAAATGCCGAGTCTTTACGTCATCCACCTCTAAAAACAAGTCTCGTCCCCGAGACTAAAGCCCTTTACAAAACCGATCAAGCTTTGCTCAAAACATTGAACCAAACAAAACCATTCAAAAGCCAAGTCGATCCTATCTATGTCAGTCAACCAAGTTTCAGAACTCAAGAGGTGGAAATCATCCACCTCTAAGGGCTATTCCCGCATTCTCTTCCTAGGTTCATCTTTCAAAAATATAAGCACATGAAGGGTGGTATCCTACCAGTATCATATAATCAAGTCACCACTCATCAAGAGGCCCAACGCCAATCACATCATATCATCATATATTCTACACATAACTATCAATAATATAAGCATATCGGCATAAAGATAAACATCAAGCACACATCTCAAAACAGGGTACCAAGGTATACCCATCACTAGGTCAAGAGGTCAAAGTAATGTCTACGCTAGGATCCACATGAGACGCGAGTAGCTCATCTAAAGCATCTCCACAACTAGCTCGAATGCTCTCCTCATGACGCTCTACCAAGGAATGATCGGCCTCGACATGGAGGTCAGAACAGTCAAGAATGTGGCTAGGATCAGAAGCATATCGACAAAGCTGAGACAAGAAGGACATCGCGCACCAGGTAAGAACAGGGATAAAGCTAAGCGATAAGCTATCTCTCGAGAGTCTCAAAAGGATCAACAAACCTAAGGCCCAGTCAACCTAGGATGTCAAAACGTCGGGCCCCTCAGGAGGTGATACTCTCAGCCATACATGTGCTCCCCCATCAAAGAGAATCTCGATCCTTGTTAATGCCTCAGATCTCGTGAACATGCTGCCGGAATCTTGGAGCGAACCGTCCATCTCTGTCGGGAACTATCCCCTCAGGAACTCCATAGAGCCTCGAAAACCGTCGAATGAATTCCTCATCTAGCCTCAAAACATGCTAAGTCTCCTGAGTAGCGAGGAGATGTGTCTCTCGCATAATTCTATGCCTCAAATCTTGGGACCGGTGGGTTATGGGCCCACCATGCTTCCGCTGCGCCGCTCGAGTTCTACCCAGATGACCGTTCTCTTCTCAAAGTCGGCTCTCGTCGAAAGTAGTGCAAAATATACTAAGCTATCGGAGATAGGGGAGAAATAAAAACGGACAACCCGAATTCCCTACGGAACCAAACATAGACCAGAACTGACGGCGACGAGACTGAAAGACAACATCCCAACCCAAGAACGACGATAGTGCCCTTAAGAAATTCTATGAGGTTGTAATTGCGGCAAGAAATCACATATCAATCAATCATGAAGCATACTAGTCACATCAATACACACTAACATGTACCTATCTCGATGAATAACGACAACACACATTGGTAGAAAGGATCATAATCGAGTTCTACACGGAACACACATATGAGATAATCTAGACACTTATCATTCGTCAAGTAATAGACAAGCTCGGCATATTAATAATCATGTATGCATGAATTCAACAATAGATCGGTGTGGTACAAGCCAGGAAAAACATAGTGACATAGCGGGTATCACATGTATGATTGACTACTCATGTTCAACAAAATCCCATAACCTCATATATACCTATCATCATAATTAATCCAAGTTCAAATCCGTATAAATCATGGAATCATAGATCAATTTTAAATTCTTGTTCATCAAATCATATAGCATCACGTAAGAATTTAAATCACATATATAAAATAACCCGAATCGGGTTTAAATCAAGCCCGAGTCAACGACCAAAGAAAGGAGAGAAATGGCTCCGGCCAAGAGCCCAGACCTGGTTCTCGTCGCTGCAAATTGGCCGCTCGCCACGGCGAAATCCAGTTCTTCGTCCCTCGCGAGTGATGCCTCTCGCTACGCACGACAAGCATCATTCTCTTCCTTTGTTCCTAGTCCTTGTTTGTCGCGACGACCATGGTTTCGCCGCGGCGGAACAAGCAACTGTGAGCTCGCTTTTGATTTAAACTCGATCCTTTCCTTCCCAACTAATCTCATCATTTCCGATATCCTTCCCCGACATCAAACAACATTTAAAATAATAATCCCGAATAATACCATGACTAACAGGCAATTAAACGTTTAAAATCACATTTTCAAATACCTCAAGATTTAATAACGGACATTCAATAATAACTAATTACTCATATCGGATACACACATAGACAGGTCATATCAATATAGAATCCGATACTAAAATGCTCAGACATGTCATAATACTATAAAAGGAACACATAAGGGGGTACAAAAATGTCACATCATAGGGCAAGGAGGTCTACATGATACGATGAGTATGGCATGTAATCATGCGATGAGCTATAATCGGGGAGCATGTCCTACATGATTCTAACGGGTCATGACATGGCATAAATACAACCAAAGATGATCACTGAGGAACAAGTTTAACATCGGATCATATTTCATACATATGTGCATTTCATCATGTCATAGTATGTAACATGCAAGGTGGCACCCCATTACTAATTAACACAATACTCGCAATTATATGAGCTCAACAAGATAAGCATAGATCGATGATATTTTCAAGGCAACATGATAAGGTGTGAACCTGGGCATGACCTTAACTATAATACGGGGCACGGAGTCGGATGAAGTACAAGCTACCAGAATACAATAAGCATCAAAAGAGCATCATATGGTAGGAACAATAATTTATGTGAGACACCCATATTAGCGCATCTTTAGTCATATTAAGCATGATAGAAGGTTGTTGAGGCATAGCATGACAACTAGATTACCCACATCAAACATGCTCCGATAGTCATAAGATCATATAAAGAGGCATATCATGGCTATCACAACCTATAACAAGTGTACTAGACGATGATACAATTTGAGCATGGGATTATGCAAGTCACATTTCTAAGGGTTTAGATTCCAAATGATACTAATAGTGCATGACGAGTCCTAAATGGGTGAGAATAAGGTGCATCGAATAACTTCACATAATAAAATAAGGAGTCATAGAGGCTTAGCTAGGCAAGGCTACCATCACAACGAACATCAATGCATATAAGGGGAATACAAACAAGTACAACATGTGAATCATGCGCACGTCATAATGCAGAACAAGATAATGCTCTTAAAGTTTCTTGTTACAAGAGAACAATACGCTATATTCATATATATAACTATATTCATATACATAAAAGTAATCATGCGAGTATCTTACAACTATCATGGTGGTTGTGCTCATGCAAAGGTCAAGATCTCCACACGTGCAAAGATATCGTCTCAAGCAAGGGTGTAATAAGGGATGTACATATCATGGTCATACTGAGGTCATTGGAGTATAAGATCAATGATGGCAAGATGATCATCTAAGGTGCTACTAGATACTAAGATACAGGGAACAATATAACGTCATGAACGCAATGCTTGCGTACATAAAAGGAGACAATTAAAGCACATATCCTCATGATAAGTTGCATGTGAGAAGACATACATCATATATGATACTAAATGCATACACGGAATCTAAATACAATGTGGTGTGTGCACATGTAGGGTGTCAGACTATTCATCCTTAAAAGCATAAAAGAATATCACGGGGGCATGAAGGAACAATATCACGAGGCAAGTAGATAGACATGATACTAGTCGGAATCACATAAGGCATAATGAGCATCGAGTTGTAACATCAATCATATTTCAATGGCATAAGGGACGAATGTCAACACTATCAGGGACCTATTTTAAGTAGGAACATGTCATAAAGCAAGTAGGGCATAAATGTGCACAGGCCACAAGTCATGGGTCCTACAGGATACTAATGTCTCGATGAAAAGCGTAGATGTGCAACATATTACACATGTACATTAAACAACTTAGACCAACATATGCGAGGGTTCAAGACAATCATATGGAACAAGGAAGAACATAGCGGGAAATAATACGAGCCTAGGATAGTGTAACACTATATGGATATAGAGGACGTATGTACATGGATACGAGTCAATAAATATCAGTGTATTTAACTCAGTAATGTATCAAGTTATTCATATAATAATGCATCAAGTCATTCAACCTAGTAATGTAGCAATCGTGTAAACACAGATAGGGCTACCGTTATAACCAAACAGAGATTTCCAAGGGCAATATCGACTTATCCCCACAGACTCAAAGGCTCATTTCCCGTGGAATGCTTGTGCGACTCGTTTCAAGAACATAGAAGAGTACTCGAATTACTCCCAACAGAAGATGGCATAGTTCGTATAGAATCTCATGACAAGGGGACACTAGCTGACGAGAATCAAGGGGAATGACTTCACAACAACTCATTCGATCGACTCGGAACTGTTCGAAGTTTGATACCTAGCACAATGACCATCTCATGGCATGACCTATGGTGTCAAGTACCATACTTATCACACGCTCAAGTAGTCAATGTTCCCGAACTTAATTCCCGACCAAGATTAGATTCCAATTCCATTTCCCGTGAAGACATCGACACTATAATGAACAACTCGATCAGAATACCAATTGAGACATGGAAGAAGAGAGAAGGGGAGGAAATCAGAATGAACAGAATAGGCATCCCTAAACCATCACCAACCTTTAACAGAATCTGTCGAACCAGAGGCAAAACGAAAGGGAAGGGCACCAACGAATGAATTCATGGAGAAGACCGCTCTATAAGACAGAAATTCCAACTATATTGGAAGGAAAGGCTCCCTCGCTTATCCTACTCACATAGAGATGCAACACTCAGTCTAAGTATATCAACAGATTTCTAGTTCTAGCATAATAGCACTCAACACAGAATCAGTCATCGATAATTATAATGATCTCCTTCGAGGGAGATCGTTCTCAGGTCCAATTAATACATAAAGCACATCAAGCTATCTAATGCCGCTCTTCGAGGAGCGACTGACCGGAGGGGTAAAAACCTCACGATCTCTACCTAACTCGCCACTCCAACCACCTCGGTGCAATTCCTTGGAGTCTTCCAGCTCATCTGTAAAGAATAAGCTAATATTTCGCCTACCCGTTCCAACTACAGCCAATAGGGATGGTCTAACACCTTTTCTACCCACTCGATTCCCATTGTTTGATTGCTCTTATTTAGTAGGTCGAGTTCACATTTAGTCCATTTGAGTTAGTCATATTAAGTTCATTTTGCCCCTTTAAAACTCTTTCAAATCCTTTTAAAATTCATGGGCGGTTTTCAAAACATACACCCGACCCTTGCGTACCCGAATTGCACAACCTCGCTCTGATACCAACTTTGTAACGGCCCGAATATAAATATCTGGGATACGTTTCGAAGGTCGAATACCTTCGTTCGGATGTTGCAATTCAGGTACGGGTCGAGGTTTCAAACCTCTAATCAGTCGAAGTCTCAGAAATAAAATTTAACCGAAAGTAAAGCGGAAGTACGGTTTAGATACAAAAGCCACGGCAGAGCCGGGTCAAAACCAAAACAAAGTGGGTGATTGCCATTTGTCAAGTTAGAATATATTAGCCGGATTCTTCTATTCGCCAAAAGATTTCCCCGTCACAGAAGCATGGAGCAACACGAGCGGTACCTAACACTATCCACGAAGTCAGGCCTGGTGATCGCCTGCGGGTCCTCTGACCGCGCTGAGGCCACATAACATGCCTATGCCTAAATAAAAGATGACTAATGCGGTACAAGATTTAAATCACACTATCATGCCCCTAGTATATACATAATATGCAGAAAAGAATTGTAAAGGGCCCAAGACAATGCCAAGTGGCATATCCCTCTCCTACCTCTGCACCCCTTCCCGTTAGTGCAGAGACTGGTCAGTTCGGGCTATAGCATAGCGCTCTCTTCGTGGTGGTGCACTTCACCACGGTATCATCATATCATATCATAACTCATCATCATATCATATCTCATCATCATATCATAAATCATGCTCATATCATATCATCTCATCTCTTGCCCGATAGTGCTGGGCTATCATATCATGCTCATATCGACTCGATAGACTCAGGGCACCCGATGGGTCTGGGCTACCCTATGACCCTAGCAAAGACTCTAGGACTATCACAGATAACGACCGTTCTGTATTCAAACACACAAAGTAGACACATGCTCAGTTTAATGCAATCCTAGCATGATACTACATGGCATGCTTTAATATGCAACAAAACTACACATTACATGACACATCAGGAAGGAGGTCCAGGTTACTGAGTAAGTCTCGTAGGATACTTACCTGGAATTGCAGAACAGCAAAAGCAATAACCAGTATAAGCAAGCCAAACCACGTCATAGATCACCTAATAGTTTAAAAAGCAACAATTATAAGTCTAAAGCACAAAGGGACCCATTAACCTCTACACATCAACTAAGTAAGGCAAATAACTCATTGTCATTATTAAGCTATCCCATCACATAGTCTCATCTCATCACATATTCCACATCAACATCATCATCTCAATTCATCATTCTTCTCAACTCATCTCATATATCATCATACATCAACTCGTCTCAACATATCATATCTCATAACCACCTCCATATTTATCATATAACATTTCATCATAATATTTCTTTCATCATTATATAATACTCATATATCATACATCATGCTTCACACTTATTCTCATAATCAACTTAACGTTTCAACCTAATCATGATCATAAATAACTTAACATTCGAATATCAATCATGCTTTAATTTACGTATATACATATCTTATCATCACATCAGATAACATATCATAACAATATCAACATATCATAATTTCTATACGCACAAGGTAGACAAGTAAGTCAATTCCCAAGATTCCCGAAACTCTTCCAAAATCTCAACTTAGATCAAATCATTAACCAAAACACTTTCCAAATTTATATACTTAACCCAAAAATCCATTTATAAACCATTGCTTATTAATCAACTTATCTTATTATTTTATCAAAATATCCGACAAGGTTAGAGGTTCCCAAAAATCTTCTTTTAACGTTGTTAATTTCATTCCCAAACTTTAAAACCTTTTCCAAATTCTTTTCTTTTTAGAATTCAAGTCCAATAATATATTTTAAATCTAAAACATTTTAGAGTCAAAATATTATATATAATATACTCATTTTATTTAATAATATATTGTAAGATAATATATAATGATTTTCAGAAAATATATTATCACAAGGTCAGAATAACACTACTACAATTTTGACCTTTAGCGACGGTCAAAAACCGCTGCATAAAGCCTTGTTTCATTCCCAAACTTTAAAACCTTTTCCAAATTCTTTTCTTTTTAGAATTCAAGTCCAATAATATATTTTAAATCTAAAACATTTTAGAGTCAAAATATTATATATAATATACTCATTTCATTTAATAATATATTGTAAGATAATATACAATGATTTTCAGAAAATATATTATCACAAGGTCAGAATAACACTACTACAATTTTGACCTTTAGCGACGGTCAAAAACCGCTGCCTAAAGCCTTGTAACCGCGGCCTAAACCCTTTGGCAGCGGTTTTCCGACCGTGCCATCTGCTCCCGTTGCTATAGACCTATGGCAGCGGTTTGGTCAGCCTTAGGCAGCGGGTTTAGAAGAACGGTGAAACCGCTGCAAAAAAATAACTATAACCGCTGCCATAGAGTCTAAAGAGACATTTAAATGTCAAAACAATGGAAGCGGTTTGGTTTGATTTGGGCAGCGGTTTAAATTACATTATAGAAGCGGTTAATATAACCTATGACAACGGTTTTACATCTATGGAAGCGGTTATCTTTATCTGTGGCAGCGGTTATAGAACTTTGGCAGCGATTTGATGAATATTTGGCAGCGGTTCAATAAGAAGGGATAATACTTTCTCCGTACTATTGAAACGGGTAAAATATCTTAGGGCAGCGGTTTCTTATCTATGGAAGCGGTTATATTTATCTATGCCAGCGGTTATCAAGTTTTGGCAATGGTTTTGTTGGTCTGTAGCAGCGGTTATAATGTTTTGTGGCAACAGATACAAAAACCTATGGCAGCGGTTTTATATAGCTCAAAAATAAATAATTTGAAAGCGGTTTATTCATAGCACACCTGTTTAATATAATTTTAAATATTTATATATTGAAATCATAAATTTAAAATTAACTACAAAATGAAGAATATAAATTCAAAATACTGTACTTTCATTAAGTTATAACATTAATTACACAAGTTTGATTACAAATATATATACATATACACATATCTAGATATCAACCGATTATCCAAAATTTGGGTTTGCTAAGAGTTAGCTAGTAAATATTAACAAAAGACTAAACTCAAGTGAACTATATCGAAAATAAAATAACCACATGGGAAGACCTGCAATATGGTCATCAATAGCAAAGTGTACATCGATCAGTGAAGTGTCATCGAGAGACCTGCAATATGGTCATCAATAGCAAGGCAATTTAGTAACAATGTGCATTATGGCATTCAAGAAGCAACATTTGGGCAACAAGAAACACAATAAAGATCAACAAGAAATTTGAGGCATTAACATATATATTGCCAATTCAGTTAGTCCATAACCTCAAACAACAATTAGAGTATCCACCTAAACCTACCAAACTAGAAATGTTATAGGTAAAGATTCTTATAGGTAAAGATTCTTACCTAGTAGAAATCCACTGAATAGGGCAATTGACAACCAAGGACCGTGCAATAGTTTTCGACCTCTTGTTAAGACCTACAAATATTTTGAAACACGGAAAGAATCGATAACAAAAAGCTGCAAATTCTGAAAGAATCAGTAACAAAATCCTTTATCCCATAACAATGATCACAGACAAAGGAAGAAAAGAATTTGACCCACTCAGCTGACTTGCAAAAAGAACCTATTCTTAAAGCAGCAAACAAAGGAAATCACAAAGAATGATGGACTCGGGAACTACAAATATGCAATAACAAAAACAAAGGATTGTCTACACTTAACCAGCAATAAAAAAGCCTTTAAACACCACCTTTGCTGAATGACATAAAATTACAGTATCTATAGCACAAGCTCTGGTTAAATCTTTCGAGAGAGTAACTTTTAAAGAGATTTAACTAGCAAAAATTTTATGACAGCACATTTTTGTCATTGACATGAACAAAGAATTTACCACAAGTTGCTTCCAGATCTGTATCATAGACGAACGAGTTTTTATAGTTGCTTCGAATACTAGAGAAAAACTGATCATACAAACCAAAACAGAGACTGATAAGATAACATGCACATTCAATCGAAAGGTCAGAGGATGCAATCACAAGGATAATATTTTCTATGATTCATGAAGGATTAACCTACTACATATAAATATCATAAGTCCTCAATCTGGCATCCCCCAATCTATATAGTATTATTTAGCAATATTTGTACTTAACCAAAAATCCATGATATTTTTAAGGGGCTACAACTTAAACCTGTAAAATACGGCCAAATGCAGCAGGCAGTGGACTGTCACATTAATTCCAACAACACAAAAAAAAGGAAGAAACAAAAAAAATGACAGTTAGAATTCAAGCCATATAACAAGAGGCGGTTTCTTGAGTCTTGACACACTTGAGTTAGAAGGAAACCTAGAAAGGCTTTACTTAAGTTCTAGGCCAAGGAATCTGATATCAAAGGATTTTGTGGGAAGTAATTTGGGCCTATACTATGATCTTTGAGCTTAAAGAGGATGTTAAGTTCTTATTTTGAGATATTTTAGCAACCTAGATTGGACCCTCATTCATTTCCAGATGCCTTGGGTCCTGATCCTAAAAACTACGTTGTTCGTACCTGATGACCAATGTCAATAATCAGTTTTACTTTTATTTCTTTTGGATGTACAAAGGGAAAGGATGAAGTGTAATACCAAATAAAATATATTGACATTAACCAGTAAAAAATAAATTAAGAGTTCCTCATTGACATTAAACATTAAAAAGTAAAATAAAACCTATTGAGTTACCTGTCAAGGTAAGTAGGAAATATACCAAATACAAATCTCAAAATCTCAAGATCATCAAGAGAAACCCCCCCTGCCAGGAAACAGAAATAAACATTCATTTAATAACATTCAGTGTGAGAACTTAGGTAATATTGAGTATTATATGGTATAAAAGATAGATGTGAGCTATAATCTTGCACGCAAATATATTATGAAAGCACAACTCTAATAGGCCTGGTTGAGTGAATGAGAAACATAAATCAAAGAACTGTTCGTTTAAAAAGATCAATTAGCAGTGTAAGAAAGCAATGGAACATAAAAAATCCATAATCTAGACATTTTCGAAACCAGACCTGATAAGCTAGCATTGAACTTGTAATAGTTGATAAACAAAATAATAAAGTGACATATAATTTATTACATTTCATAAACCAAATAATGTAATTACTTTAACTGTTTTGCCCATCACAACCACACGTGTATGCTCATTCACACACTTCAAAGTTTTGAGCCAAACGCACCCAAACATATTCACTTCTAATTAAAAAAAAGATAGTTTTTATTGTAACTTGCCCCCAACAGGAGGAAGTTATCCACTAAAATATCAATCAACTGGATTTCACATTAAATTACATGCACTTGATATCTTTGTTAGCCAAATTAGATGTTCAATAAAGTATACGGAGTATTAGATAATACAAGACATTATCTGATTAATTTCATTGTTAAACTTGATTTGGCAAGGTACTACTTAGAAAGAAAGGAACAACACAACTTATATCTTAGCTGCTTGTTTTCCCTTTCCAATAGCAGCTCCAAAGTACCTCTGAAAGGTTTTACAAACAATGATGAGAATCTACAATATCTAAGAGCATCAAAAGAGTACCGGAAACGGCAGGGTGGTATTCCAGGTTATCAAAACCACACCAAAGATGTATCCCATTAATTTCCTAGCCCAAGAAATCTAAATCACCTCATCTTCCTTCTTCTACTTTCTTACAAGATAATCAAAGTACATGTTAAGAAACATAGCAATTAAGGGAAATCATAGAAATTGATTACAATAACATATAAATATAAAACAATAAGAGAGAAATATAAATTTTTGTGATAAGAAAACATAGCAATTTAGAGAAATATGAAACATCTTTTATTCCTCTTTAATGACCTTGCTTACAACAGATTGTAGTAAGAGGGAAATCATATCATTTTAGGGGAGTGACCAAAAGTTTATGCCAAGAAATCGTCTACCAACTAACCTAGTAATAGAATAGATGTTGTGGACTATATCCATTAATTAATTACTAACTCCCAACTCACTATTAAAATTCAGAAATGAAAAAAAAATGAAGATTGAAGCTAGATCTTGTTTAAAATTTTCTTACTAATCAAAGCCTACCTTAGAAAAAGTGTCATAAAGACTCTTGGGGCAATCTTTTCTGTCATAGTTCCTTCTTCTCCAAAACATGCCTCATCCCACCAGAGCCTCCTTTGCAACAACAAAATGACACTCTTACACTTATTGAAGCTTTAGAATTTGAATAAATTAAAAAGAGCAATTAGCGATAGTACTAAAGCAATATAAACAGAGCAAAGAGATGAAAAAAAAAATAGTCGTCTACATATAGAACAATCCGTTAAGACTGTCTAAAACAAGTGTGGGGAGCTCTTTAATCTAAAATCAACAATGTTCTTAGAAAGCTACCTTCTTTTTAATAACATCAGCAAAGAGAATGTCTAACCCAATGTGTTTTCTTCAATTAAGCAGAATATAGTACTTCTAAACACTAATATAAATTGCATGTCAAGGAAGCTCTCCACCTGCAAAAATTTTATTAAAAAGAAAATCTTCAATGAGTGATCGAATTGTGGTCAATAGGTCATCATGTCTTACCTCACTTTTCATGTCTGCTTCAGCCACCTTTAGCTCATCTTCGGGTTCTTAAGCTTTTGTTCCTGTACTAGCATTTTGAACCTACATGCTCCAACAAATCAAAACAACACACTATAACAGTACAACACTAAAATGAAAACATAATAGCTCCCAAATCTTCAAAAATCAGCAATACAATTATGGTCCCTTGAGACAGCAGCAAAACCCTAAATTTTGCAAAATCTGTAAAAAAAACCCCTAAAATTCTATCTATTCCAAACATAGATTTGCACAATATATCAAAAACCCTAAAATTGGAGTTGGCGAAATCCCAAATACGAGCACAAAACCCTAAATTTGGAGTTGGCGAAATCCCAAATCGAAGCACAACATTGAAGAACAATTAAACATTTAAACTTACAGGTGTTGCAGGAGAGATGTCGACGACTCAGGCGTTGCAGGGGCTTCGACAACAGCTAGTGACTCAGGCAAAGGAGAAGACGAGCGGGGGATTCGCGCGCGCGAGAGAAGAAGCCTGTAGGGCGCGCGCAGGAAGCTGTCGGTGAACGGATGGAATGAGGGACGCCGACGAGGAGATGAAGAGAGAGAGACTGATTGTCCAGTGAGGAGGAGGTGTGTGGCTGCGTGTAGTGGGAAGGATCTCGAGCAATGGAGACTATGAGAGAGAGGATCTCGAACGGTGGAGACTCGTGAGAGAGAGGATCTCGAGCGGGCCTTTTAAAATTTTGGGGGAAATTAAGCGGGCTCGACATATTACACCCGCCAATCTGATGAACCGCCGCCTTAAATAAATTTTTTTAGCGGATTTTGGTGAACCGTCGCCATAGCAATTATCACTTAAATGAACCGCTGCCAAAAGATACTTGGACCGCCTCCATAGGCATATATTTTAAAAACCGCTGTCTAAACCGCCTCCATATACTCAACTAGTTCTAAATTCGTAAAATTCTCCTAAACCGCTGCGGAAAACCGCTTCCTTATTAAACCGCTGCTCTAAACCGCCTCATCTGCTCGAAATTGTAGTAGTGTAATAATACAATAATAATCTAATAAATAACAATTATATAAAACCATATTCCAACATACCCATATAACATAACATATAACATAACAGACATAGCATAACAAATAACACCCAAAAGGCCAGCCCATAACCAAACTCAAACCCGGATCCAAAACCGAGCCCATAACCAGCCCAAACCCTTCAACCAATCTCGGCCCAAAAAATCCGGATCCAAGGATATGCCCCCATCAACCCAAATCTGATTCTTTTAAGCACAAAAATAATAGAAAGAAAAGAAACCGAAGGGGGCCCACAAGGGAGGAAAGAAGGTGGGCCCCACCCATGCCCCTGCTCACCATCATCTTCCTCATCTGCCTCGCCCAGTTCGCCTGAGCTCCGCCCAGCTCTCGCTCACTGCCCCTCCCTCGGCCTCCTTTCCCCGTCGGACTCGAACTCGCCTCCCAGCTCTCACCCGTCCTCGTCCTCGCATATCCGCTCTCGTTATCCCTTCTCCGGCTCGCCCTCTCACTCACCCGCTTACCCTCGCTCTCCCCATCACCCTCTCTAACCCTCTCAACCCGCTCTCGCCCGTTCTCGCCTTCCAAACTCTCTCTTCTGGGTTCAAGGATTCGAGGAAAACAACAATCTAGGTGCTTAAGAAGAAGGAAGTAAAGGGAGAGAGGGTCACCGAGGGATCGAGACACATCGGGGATTCGTCGGAGAGGATTCGAGGTAGCCAAGGACTTGTCCGAGTTCGGTTTGGCTTCGTCGGAGTCGAGGCTGTTCTTGCTTGGTCGAGCTCATGAAGCGAAAACAAGGCGAATGGGGAAGGAGGAAGAAGATGGGGGCTTGGAATGTGCTTGGCTCGACGAATTGCTCTCGAAGGTAGGGGAGACAACAGGGTCAGTGGCGGAAAGAGGAGGAGCCAAGGGTGGTTGCTCCGGTGGCTGCGAGGAGATAGAGAGGAGGGATGGGGCTTTTGGTGGGTCTGTTTGGCAGTGAAAAAGAGGGAGTGAAGAGGGTTGTACCGTGGCTGGGGAAGGAGATTGGCTGAGTGGTGGTGTTCTTGGCTCTGGCGGCGGCAAGGAGTTGGCGGTGATGATGCTGTTTCTATGAGACGCTGGTGGATTCGAGCCTTTAACAAGGAAAAAAATGGTTGAAGGGGGAGTGTAGGTGGAGAGTAAGAGAGGAGGGTGGGTTTGGATTCCAATTGAAGAGGATGCTAGCTGCTATCACATTGGGACAAAACAGGGGGGAAGAGGGGACCAATTTCAAGGCTCAATGGTGGTCAAAATGGGACAAGCAGCAGGGGTGTCAAGGGAGGCTAATAGGAGGAGTTGTTGATCCATAAAGGGAAAAAGACAGGCAAGGAAAAGAGCTGAGTGGTCCTGATCGACAAAGGGCTGAATTCAGGAGGGAGTGTTGTGTGTGAGAGAGAATGAAAGAAATGAAATATAAGTGGTCCCGTAGCTAACGAATTCAAAATCCCGAAATAATCCCGAAACCCGCTCTCTCAACCTTATCCCGACGAAATGAAATTTTAAAGCGAAGTATCGAATCCGAAATAAAATAATAAGATCCAAATTATATTCTTAAATCTTGGAAATCTAAAAGCGGAATGGAAGTTCGTCTAAAATCCTTCTAAAATAATGCCGGAATTTACGTTAGAAAGTTTCAAATAATCCGGAAGCTCGAGGACGGAATTTTCAAAAATTTCCAAAATCTTATAATTCAAATCCCAATTCACTCAATATTAAAGCGAAATTAATTCTTAATTAATAAAATATTATTTTAAAATGCCGAGTCTTTACAATATACTCCTTTAAAATATAATATAATTACTTTAGCATCAACTCATTTAAAATTTTAATATAATCAATCAAAATAATTAATTATTTATCTAAAAAACATACATTATAATTAAAATCTAAATTTATATAAGTATGTCTCGATACATGCCGATTTGTGCATCTATATATATATATATATATATATATATATATATATATATATATATATATATATATATATATATATATATATTCCATGTATATTATTTGATATGATATATACTTTCTTTTTGGTTAATATTATGTTATATATACTAAAACTAATACATAATATCTTATAATGTATCACACATAAATTTCATGGTATTAAAAAAATGATTCTATAAGAAATGTTTAACATAATAGTTTTACAAAAATAAAATAAAGTAGATTTAAAAAAATAAATGGTAAAAGATATGATAATCATTTGCAATAAATAATTATATAATAAAGATATATTAAAAATAATATGGTAAAAAAATATTTTGACCATATTATTTTTAATATATCTTTATTGTGTAGCTATTTATTACAAATGGTTATCATATCTCATACCATTTATTTATTAAAATCTACGTTATTTTATTTTTGTAAAAGTATTATGTTTAAGATAAATAATTAATTATTTTGAGTAATTATATAAAATATTAAATGAGTAAATGCTAAAATAATTATATTATATTTTTAAAGGAGTAGATTTTATATACCTGTTATAATTATTTTTGGATGGTGGGTTGGGTGGGCTTAAATTGTAAGAGATTTTTTTAATTTCAAATTTTAAAATATATTACGAGTTTATTGAAAACATTTTATGAATATGAGTGATTTTTTATAATTTTTTGTATGATGTGGGTAATTTTTTAAATTTAAGAATCTCATTCAGGGTGTTAAGTATAACTAATGGTATATGTTAGGATATTTTATGAAATTTTACAAGGTTAGGGTATTAAAAGCAATTATCCATAAAGGTTGGGATATTAGTTGTAATTTACCCTTATTATTATTATTATCTTTATTATCATTATTATTAATCTGATTTTGTGAAATTAAAGTTGGAAAGTGTTAAATTATAAAATGAATTGTATAAGCTCCTTGTGATGAATTTAAAATGTTTTAGTTATTTGAAAGGATTTATTTATAAAATTGGAGTGTGTTATATTAGTTATTTATATAATATAAGTAATTGTTTGAAAAAGGAGTTTCTATGTTTTGGGAAATATTCTTTTGAGAATTTGGTTGGAAAACAAGGTGTTTGAAATTCTATAATGACAACTTTGACCGGGTTTGACCTAGATTTGGATATTCAGATAATTTCTCGGAATCTAGTTATTTTCCTTTTGTGATTAGCTTGTGAAAAGATTTCCATGTGTTAAATAGTAGAATAGTATCTTACGGCGCTTTTATCGCTTATATATTAGGTGATTATTGATATTGCTTTGATTCTGCTTCTACTGTGTCTTTTGCTGTTCAACTTATTCAGGTAAGTTCCTTTATGGGCTTACTCAGACTCGAAAGAGTATACCTGCTTGTGAATATATGACATACTAGGTGTTGCATAAGCATTAAAGCATGTCATGTAGTATCATGCTAAGATTGCACTTATGAATAAGCATGCGGTTACTTTGTATGATTGAAAACAAAACGACCGTTATCTGTGAGTCTTAGAGTTTTGCTAGGGTCATAGAGTAGCCCAGCTTCATCGGGTGCCCTGAGTCAGTTGTCGATATATGAGCATGATGATAGCCCAGCACCATCGGGTATGAGTATAATTTATGATACGATGATGAGACATGATATGACATGATATGCTATAGCATCGAACTGGCCAGTCTATGCACTAACGGAAAGGGGTGCAGAGGTAGGAGAGGGATATGCCACTTGTCATTCTTTGGGCGCCTTTACAGTTCATTTCCGCATATTGTAAATTAGGATCATGTTAGTGTGATTTAATTTTCGCATCTGCATCATCCTTATATTAGCATATGTGTATGTTTGCTTGCGGGACAAGGTGCGTTGGGGACTCGGTCTGATCCCGCTAGCACCACATTTTTTAGGTATGATTGCTCTCTATCTCTATGGCGTGGGAAAACCCCCCGGGCGCTTCCAAAGAATCTGCCAAACCCCGCTAATTTGGCTTTACGATTTCAGAATTTGTGTTTTGGTTTTGACCCGGCCTCGCCGTGGCAAGTTGTACTTTACTTCTGCTTTCTCTTAGTTTTGCAAACGAATTTCCGCGACATAGTCTTAGGACAGCTTGAAGATTCCGCATGGCCCTCCGGATATTTTGGGGTCCGAAATCCCCACTTTAAAATACTAATCTTGAGCTTTAAAACCTCGACCCGTACCCGAATTGCAAGATCCGAACGAAGGTACCCAACCTTCGAAACGTAACCCGGGTATCTATATTCAGGCCGTTACAAAGTTGGTATCAGAGCCATGTTTTGCAATTTGGGTACCAAAAGGTCGAGTGTATGTCTTGAAAACCGCCCACGAATTTAAAAAGATTTGAAAGAGTTTTCAAGGGGCGAAATGAACTTAATATGTCTAACTCAAATGAACCTAATATGAACTTGGCCTTAAAAATGGAGTAAAATCAAACAATGGGGATCGAGTGGGTAGAATGGCATTAGACCATCCCTATTGGATGTAGATCGGGAACGGGTAGGCAAAACATAGCTTACTCCTTGCAGATGGGCATGGAAGACTCCAAGGAATTGCACCGCGGTGGTTGGAGTGGCGAGTTAGGTAGAGGCCGTGAGGTATTTTCCCCTCCGGTCAGTCGCTCCTCGAAGAGCGACGTTAGATAGCTTGACGTGTTGTATGTATATCAATTGGGCCCGAGGGCGATCTCCCTCAAAGGAGATCATTGTAATCATACTTGAGTGCTTCTTTGCTGAGTGATAACTCTGGATATGCAGCAGTATGGTCGATACACGACGTGGGACAGTCGGGTGTGGGGGCCCAGCACGTAGGGGCAGAGGACGACCTCATCGAGTTGTGGCCGACAGGACAGATGATGACGTTCAGGATCTCGGGGGTGCGGAGGTTCCCGCCCCCAACAAGAGGAGATACTGAGAGAGATGGATAGGAAGACATTGATCGAGATGATGCGAGGGCTGGTCGGAGATCCTCCACCGGATACACCTGATATACAGATTCCCGTCGAGCAGCCAGTTGAGCCAGCTATAGAGATCCCCATTGGACAGCCAGTCGCACCAGCACCCGTCGATGTGCGCCCTGAGAAGCACACCGACTGAGTTCGATCTTTGGCACTCTGCAGCCCACCACACTTCTTGGGAGATAATAGGTTTCATTTAGCTTAGTTAAGATGCATATCATGCATGGTTTAAGCACAATTTGCATATTTGCTCTCTATGTTGGTGGAGTCGGAATCTACACGTTTTTATTGATTATTTCAGGTAACTGTGGATTAGAGGAGGAGACATGGGTTGATGAAACATTAGATGAGGATGTCTAGTTGATAGAGGAAGCTTACATGAAGATCTAAAGAGGTCATGAGAAGAAGAAGCGAGCCTAAATGAAAAACAAGTCTGCAGAAGTTGTCGCCAGACATGCTGAACTTGTTTTGCACTTTCTGGAGGCCTCTATTGTCCGATTGACTATTATGACCATGCGTTGGAAAGCTCTTTCAGAGAGCTAAAACTTTCATGCAAACGTCAAGAGCTGATTCGACCTGAATTTTCCGTAAAAGACTGATGCAGCGGGCGCTGCCATATGCTGCGGGTGCAGCAATATACCACGGCCGCCGCATTTGCCCAGAGCGACGCGTTTCATAGTTCAGCGATGTGTTTTCTATCCAAAACCCTATTTATTCTATCTTTGTCTTTTTGGCCGACTTGGACACAAAAAGGGCACGAAATTGAGAGAGGGTTTAGCCCTAGGTTTCAATTCATTCATTCATTAGGTTAGGATTCAAGACGATTTTAGTGGGAGATTGAGAGCGATGTTCGCCATGGGCGGCTAAACTCTATTCGTTCTATCTACGATTTGAAGCTTTGTTTGGATTGAGTTGTGAGTTTCTGAATCTTTTTCATTATTTCTTATATTGAATGTTTCGACTTCTTTGTGCTTGAATGTTTGATTGTTTTATTCTATCTCGCCTGATCAACTTGGTAGAATCAATTCAACTGCTAGGGTTTTGTAGATTCCTGATTGCGAACCTTAACCCAAGTAGCAAACTTGTCCCTTTAGGGCTGATTGAACTAATTGGATAGGTAGGAAGTTGGATGTGTTGTTAAATCCCTCTTTAGGGACTGCAAATACCTTGGTTAATATTTGAACTTAAAGCTATCAATTGGGTTAAATCCTTCTTTAGGGACTGTTCAATTGATAAGGGTTTCTAGGACTGATTGGACTAGTAACTATATTTGGTCGGGACAAGGGCATTCATAGGAAAACTAAAAGGACAAGAGGAAGTTACAATATCAATTCAACCAAATAAAGTGGATAGTTGTAGGTAGAGCGATCTTCTCTAAATTGTTTTGCATCAACTTGTTTATAGTTTATTTTGTTTTCTTTCTTATTTCAATCACCCAAAAACCCCTCTTTTCACTAATTGGTAAATACACATTGTAAAGGAATACTTGATTCTCTGTGGGATCGACCTCTTACTTACTTGCTATACTAGTTTGTAGGTTTGAGTTTTATTTTGATACGGTTTACGCGACTAAAAACCGTCCATCAAATTGGCGCCGTTGCCAGGGAATCAAGTTTATTTCTTTGTTTTGTGTATTTATTGATTTTTGTTTATATATCTAACTTTGTTGTGAACCTATCTTACGATTCATAACGCCCTTGCTATTAACTTTTTCAATATGCTGAGATTAGCGCAGTTTGAAGGTGAGAACTTTCACCAATACTTCACTAGATTGCATAAGTATGTTGACCACCTTGGTTCATGGGGTTATCGATTTAGCATCCGTGATATGATTATTTGCATAGTTGATGGGATGGCTGTTGAGACGCGAGCGCTTGCTGAGTATGTGAGTAACGGAGGCCTGAAGCGGTTAGGAGGATTGTCGGGGTTGTGGGATTTTTTTCTGTTATATGGACTACCATGCTGCACAGGAAGAGTTGCTCGCCACGTCTTCTCCTCCAATGGAGGACTCTATCACCCATCTGGAGGATCCATTTCATACTCTCACACAAGTGGTACAACAGTTGGAGGAAGTAAAAATGAGCCGCTGTAAAAACTTGGAGAATCAGATGAACCAACTCTTTCAAACTTTAAGTGCAAAAGGTGAGAAGGAAAGGGGCTTAGAAGAAGAAGGAGTTGAAGTCATAACGGAGGGTGATAATTCTGAGGAGCAGCGACCGCCGCAGCCAGGCGGCGACCGCCACAGTGCTACTGACGAGAACCCAATGTCTTCTTCTCTTGATTTTTGAGAAAACCATCCCACCACCCCTTGAAGAATTGAATGATGAAAGAGTGGAAGATCCTATCGAAGTCATTGTGCTAAATTCATTCCCTCCTATGTGGTTTCAACATGATAATGACACGCCGAATGAGGAGGAATTGGTTGTAGACAACGATTGTTTCTTAGACGATGGAAGATAGGGTCTAGTGCTTCTTGACTTGGAAACTCATGAGTCGACGCATGAGGTTACATGTGATGTGTCTCCTACTCCATCTGCATCATCCATTCTGAGCTCTCCCACTGATGAACCGAGTCTAGAGTCATCTGCTGAGGCTCAAGAGGTAACAAAGGTAAACTTTTGCAATTTGGAAGGTAATAATGATTATGTTGATCCTTTTGATTGCTATTTTGAGAAGCCACCAGCGGAACTGTGTTGGTGGTATCATATTCCTTTAGGAGAGAGTCACGCTAGAATCTTTGATAGATTGAAAGGGTTTTTGAATTTCATATTTTATGCTTTCAATTTATTGTGCTATGATGAGCCTTTTAAGATGTGTGCACAGGAATATGATAGTCTAATGAGGGCCTTGACGATGTCTGATAGGTAAGATTTTGATATTAAGAATAAGTCAGGCCAATGACATTAAAGAAAGGCGCTTCTTGGGAGGCAACCCCAGGTAAGTTTCTAATTTAGTTATTTCAATTCCTAGTTAGCTAGTTTTCATTCCAATAAATTTGGTGTTCCATTTGGAATTAGATAGTTTTTGGATAGACTAACTTTTTAGGAAAAGTCGCCGGAATCAGCTGAAGTAAGGGCGGCGACGCCGTAGACAGGCAGCGGCCGCCGCAAGGCCCAGTCGAACCATTTGGTTGTCTATGAAAGTCCATGAGCCTATTCGTCCACCACATTGTGAGTATTTTGTTCATCTCTTCCTCTATGTTTTATTATTATTTTTGTTGTCTTTTATGTTTCATTGAAGACAATGAAAGGTTTAAGTGTGGGGGAGGGATTGCATTGCATATAGATAGAGTTTGCATATCATGTTTATTTATGTTGTCATGATTATTTTTATTCATATATTGCACTTAAAAAAAATCCAAAAATATCATGCATTGCATATACATAGATTTCAAATACCCACCTTAGTTAGCGAAATTATATATGCTTATGGCATGAACTTGTAAATACTACGATGAATTTGAATTGCTTAACCTAATATCCATGAAATGTTTTCTTATGAAGCATGATTTTGTGATGTAATTGAGCATGTATGATTGAGCTAAAGTATGATTGAAATCCTACAAACATGACCCTTGTGAGAATGTTTAGCCTTATTTGGAATCATTTATAATTCTTTTGCTCAATTGTGTTATTTACTCTCCTTGTGTTGCTACCTCTTGGCATTGACTTCAATATCTATTTTTCAAGACCGACTCACATAGTTGTTGCTTGCGGAGTTTATGTTTATAGTTTGAGTCTTTTGTTTGAATTTGTGCATATTTAGGGAAATAAAGTGGCAATGGTTGATACACTTAGTAACCGGGTCTACGCATGACACCCATGGGTATGATTCGCGTAAAACGGTGTTGAAAACTATCCACTATGAAAGAAAGCTTGATCATTGAGTAACCGGGTTCATTCATGACACCCATGTATGCAACTCGCATCAAAAGATGTTCAAGTAGACTTTACTTAAGTAGGTTGAGGTGCTGATACACCGGGGCCATTCATGATACCCATGTTTGCGCCTCGCGTAAGGAAAGCACCAAAACAAGAAAATAAATAGAAAAGAAAAAAAAGAGAGAAAAAGAAAAAGAAAAAAAAAACAAAAAGAAAAAAAAAAGAGTCACATTTTGTTTATCCAAAACCCTATTTATTCTATCTTTGTCTTTTTGGCCGACTTGGACACAAAAAGGGCACGAAATTGAGAGAGGGTTTAGTCCTAGGTTTCCATTCATTCATTCATTAGGTTAGGATTCAAGACGATTTTAGTGGGAGATTGAGAGCGATGTTCGCAATGGGCGGCTAAACTCTATTCGTTCTATCTTCGATTTGAAGCTTTGTTTGGATTGAGTTGTGAGTTTCTGATTCTTTTTCCTTATTTCTTATATTGAATGTTTCGACTTCTTTGTCCTTGAATGTTTGATTGTTTTATTCTATCTCGCCTGATCAACTTGGTAGAATCAATTCAACTGCTAGGGTTTTGTAGATTCCTGATTGCGAACCTTAACCCAAGTAGCAAACTTGTCCCTTTAGGGCTGATTGAACTAATTGGATAGGTAGGAAGTTGGATGTGTTGTTAAATCCCTCTTTAGGGACTGCAAATACCTTGGTTAATCTCTGAACTTAAAGCTATCAATTGAGTTAAATCCTTCTTTAGGGACTGTTCAATTGATAAGGGTTTCTAGGACTGATTGGACTAGTAACTATATTAGGTCAGGACAAGGGCATTCATAGGAAAACTAAAAGGATAAGAGGAAGTTACAATATCAATTCAACCAAATAAAGTGGATGGTTGTAGGTAGAGCGATCTTCTCTAAATTGTTTTGCATCAACTTGTTTATAGTTTATTTTGTTTTCTTTCTTATTTCAATTACCCCAAAACCCCCCTTTTCACTAATTGGTAAATACACATTGCAAAGGAATACTTGATTCTCTGTGGGAATGACCTCTTACTTACTTGCTATACTAGTTTGTAGGTTTGAGTTTTATTTTGATACAGTTACGCGACTAAAAACCATCCATCAGCATGGCTGAGATAGATAGATAGCATATTTGACTTCATCGGCGCTCCTACTTCCGAGCGTCAGAGGTTGGCCGCAGGACTTCTGCGAGAGGATGCATCTCTTCGCTAGACCGTCTGTAAGACGGGCCAGGCAGAGTGGAGCTATGAGGAGTTTCAAGCACTGATCTTCGGGAGTGTTGTCTGCCAGGGACACAGACGGCTAGGGAGGTCACCTTCATGCGCGCTGCTTACGACCCATCCCGCCCTGTATCGGAGGTCATTCGCCAGTTCAAGAGGGAGCTGATCTACTGCGCTCACCTCTGTCCTACTGATGAGAGTCGTATCCGCTTGCTGTCTATGAGGCTGCCGCCAGAGATTCTTCTACACGCATCTAGTTTGGGTGCTGTTCTGTTTGACTGCTTTCTGGAGGTCGTGATGATGTATGAGCAGCAGAGGATCCTGACTACTACTGTGTATGGCCCCTCTCGCCCCGAGGCGAATAGGCCGAGGCCCGCTGACACGAGAAGAGCGTCGCACCCAGCAGCGTAGCCAAGAAACCAACAGCGAGATAGTGGTGGCGCTCTCTGACATCGGCGGCGAGGCCGGCGAAGTGATCCCCACGGCTGCCATGCCTCTCCCGCCACGCAGTCGTCAACTCCATGTGGGGTGCTCCGTAAGCGGTCCTGTGCCTCTTCAGCTCGGCCGCGGTCCAACCATACCTCTGCTGCAGTAGAGGCTCCAACTGTAGTGGCAGATGGTCAGGGGTAGGGGCGCAACGCAGTCCGTCAATCGGCAACCCCATCAGACAAGCGACGTCGTGGAGTGTGATGGTCATCTCGCCCCCGAAAAAGTGGAAAGAGCTCGTCTCCGGCTGCCAATGCTCAATGAACACAGTCAATAACTGGGCATCCACTCCGTCCCAGTTCAAATTAAGCAGCCCTAGTAGACCCGACTGAGCTGCATCCTGCACCCATATCATCAGGCCCTCGTATATGTAGCGGCAGAACGGATCGATGTGTGTAGCCCGATGATGAACCTTTAGCAATGTATGCTAAAAGGTAGGGTCCGTCCATAGCCGGTGAGACCTATGATGCCTATATGAGACCAAAAGATCTCCTGGAGGCAACTCGCCATCGGGGAGCTCATCGTCCCCATCATCAGCCTGCTCCTCCCCTCCAGACCCCCCCATCCTCCTCTTCCTCGGCCCCCCTCCTCTTGAACCGCCCTCTGCGGCTCCTGAGCTGGTCCGTGCGGGTCCTGACCCGCCACCTGCCCCGCCCCCTGCGGGCCCTGAGCTGGCACCTGTATGTCCTGGCCCGCCACCTGCCCCGCCATCTCTTGTCCCACATCGTGCCCACCCTCATCGTGATCCTCCCCATCATGATCACTGTCATCATCGAGATCCTCTCGGTTGAACTCAATATCCCCCACATCCTCCTCCTGCGTGTCGTCCCCTACCAGAGTAGGTGTAAGGCAGCCACTTGCTGCTGCGATGACCTCAGCCCAATCAGCGTCGCTCCGCGCCTGTTCGGAGGTACTAGCACCACCCGTGCGATCCTGAACCCCAATACCCATGCCGAAGAACGAAGTATCGGCGTCCAATCGGCACTACGAGTTAACCATAATCTCCACTTGGGACGTAGCCGCCTCAACCGCTGTATCACTCACGGTCATAGTCTCTTGCTCCGCAAGAAACATGAGATCTGACACTGTCTGCGAAGATGAATCAGTGATGATGACCTCGGTCGCGTCGACGCTCCCTGCTACTGTAGGTAAAGCCACGTTGCGATCTCGACCGAGAACGATGTGAACAGTCCCGTCATCCCTCCTCATTCGGGAATTCTATTAAATTTCGAAGTAGTTTTTAAATATATTATTTTATTTCAATCGAATGTTAACTTCAGTAAATTGTATTTGTATTTTATTTCTTAACAATTTTTTCTATACTTTATTCTAACAATTTTTTAAAAAAATTTTGTATACTTTAATATATATATAAGTACATTTTATTTTTTTTTCTATAAATTGTTTTATTTTGTAACAATTTGTTTCTATACTTTATTTTTTTTATGTTTGCATTTTGTTCAGTACAATTTTGATTTTATATTATACTTACAATATATTGTATTAAATATAATGTGCTTTGAATATATTGTATTTGTATTTTATTTCTTAACAATTTTTTGTATACTTTATTTTAAAAATTTTAACAATTTCTTAAAAAAAATTTATTTTATATTATACTTACAATATATTGTATTTTGTATTTAATTCAATATTATCATATATGACTAATCTAATTTAAATTAATATGTAAAATTTAAATAAAACTATCTAAAATTAAATAAACTAACTATTACTTCCGATAAACTAACTATTATCTAAAATTACATAAACTAACTATTATTTCCGATAAATTAACTATTATCTAAAATAAATAAACTAATTATTATTTGTATATAATATTAAACAATAAGGTAAAATGAAAATAAATGAATTGATGCTAACCGATGGAGTACTCGACAGGGGAGACACCTCATGGGTACGCCTCTTTCGACCTGCACCCGCTCTTCCACCACCGCGGCCACCCCCATCATCGGCAACACCACCACCGCCACCAGCACCACCGGCGCCACCACCTCCGCCACCAGCACCACCGGCGCCGCCCCCTCCAGATCCCCCAGCACCACCGGTGCCGCCCCCTCTAGTCCACCAGCACCACCGGCGCCCCAACCTCGCCTAGAATCGACCACCACCGTCTGGCCCCCCTCCTCGCTGGCGCCGCCTCCTCGTCCTCGCCCAACACCCCCGCCACCACCATCACCACCATCGCCTCCTCCTCTTCGCCCAACGCCGCCCTTGCCTCGTCCTCGGGATCTCACCATCGCTCTCTCGCCGATTCGTGTTCAGGAGCTCTCTCTCTCTCGCCGATTCGTGTCGAGGAAGAAGAATACCAACGTCGAATCCGATGTTGTGCTTTATATAAAAAGAAGCGCAATGTCGGATTTGACATTGTGCATAGTGGACACAACGCTCAATTGAACGTTGTACTCCGTAACGTTTTGAATCACAACGTTCGATTGGACGTTGTGATTCAAAATACAATGTTGCATTGTGGGTGGGCTAAGACATGGGCCTTTTGGTTATGGGTTTTGGATAATTGTTGTAAGGGTTTAAATTGTTGTAAGGGTTTAAATTATCTAAATTGTTATATAATTGTTTATTTATTCATCATTAAATTATTCTGGATTATTAATATATTTGAGTATTTATGCAACTCTTTTAGAAATTATTATTTAATATTTAGTTAGTATTTGTTTGCCATTTCGATACTTGTGGGAGTATTGGGATACTTGTTTAATGTCGGAATTTATTTATATTATTTCATTAAGTGTTGGAATTTGGTGAAGTTACAAATTCCTGATCGGAGGGAGGAACAAGTTGACGAAAAAGTTAAATAAAAAATAAAAGGGTTTGGACTTTTGATAATGAAGAAAGGGTTTGGACTTTTATAGGCCTTGACTCTTTGAAAAACTTTGTCCGATGCACTCGTGGAATGACATGTGATTCTACGTACTTGAAATTTTTCGGCAAGTAGATTCACTCGTCGTTCGACGATTGCATCGGACAAAGTTTTTCAAAGAGCCAAGGCCTATAAAAGCCCAAACCCTTCCTTCATTATCAAAGTTGAAATGACAATACATACACTGCCTTCAATGATACTAAATACTTCACAAATACAATGACGACATACATCATGGTAGAACTTGTCCAACATTTCCGTAATCCTGTTGCAATTGTCGGATTGATAGGCTTCTTTGACGGAAAACGGTGTTTCGTCCTTCTAACTTGATAACCGGTCCCATTGGACGTTTCTCCGTCTTTTAGGAAGGTACTCGGGGGTCTATTGGGGACCAATATTAGGTGGTATATGTAGTAGAAAGATTGTTGTTATGTGTCTGGGTTGTTGTGGTGGGTTGTTGCTTTTATAGGCCCTTTAAAATGCAATGTCGGATCGGACGTTGCCAAACCCTATGCAACGTCAGATCGGATGTTGCATTGTGAAGGGCTTAGGGTTCCTACCCTAGAAACCCTATGCATAGGGTTTGCAACGTTGAATCGGACGTTGCCAAACCCTATGCAACGTCGGATCGGACGTTGCATTGTGAATGGCTTAGGGTTCCTACCCTAGCAACCCTATGCATAGGGTTTGCAACGTTGAATCGGACGTTGCCAAACCCTATGCAACGTTGGATCGGACGTTGCATTGTGAATGGCTTAGGGTTCCTACCCTAGCCCCTATGCATAGGGTTTGCAACATTGGATTCAATGTTGTATAAGGTATAGCGACGTGCAATCCGACGTTGCATGCCCTACACTGCATTTTGACTCGACATCGACCCATCTTCAATCGATATATTTGTTCTTCTAATTAGATTCGATTTAAGTGAATATTAAAATGATTCATATTCAATGTATTTGTTCTTCTAAGTAGATTCGATTCAAGTGAATATTGAAATGATTCATATTCAATGTATTTGTTCTTTTAAATAGATTCGATTCAAGTGAATATTGAAATGAATCATATTCAATGTATTTGTTCTTCTAATTAGATTCGATTCAAGTGAATATTAAAATGATTCATATTCAATGTATTTGTTCTTCTAAGTAGATTCGATTCAAGTGAATATTGAAATGATTCATATTCAATGTATTTGTTCTTCTAAATAGATTCGATTCAAGTGAATAATCAAATGATTCATATTCAATGTATATGTTCTTCTAATTAGATTCGATTCAAGTGAATATTGAAATGATTCATATTCAATGTATTTGTTCTTCTAATTAGATTCGATTCAAGTGAATAATCAAATGATTCATATTCAATGTATATGTTCTTCGAATTAGATTCGATTCAAGTGAATATTGAAATGATTCATATTCAGTGTATTTGTTCTTCTAAGTAGATTCGATTCAAGTGAATATTGAAATGATTCATATTCAATGTATTTGTTCTTCTAATTAGATTCGATTCAAGTGAATAATCAAATAGTTTACATCACAAGTGCATTACCGAATAGAGTTTAAATAGAGTTTACATAGTTCAGGGGAGTACATAGATTCGATTAGATCCAAGCCATAAATATACCTAAGGTTACAATCAAGGGGAGTACATAGAGTTTACATCACAAGTGCATTACCGAATATATAACATATGAAAAAACCATACAATTGCCCCTAATCGTACATTGAAAACACAAAATCAATTGGATCAGTTGCTCCCAACGGACTTAGCAGGAGCTGCTGGTTGTATCTCAATCAGCGCCTGCTGGACTGCGTACATTGCCATAGTGTCTTGGGCGGGGCTCACTACTACGTCCACTGCATACTGGGCAATGCTGCGAATATGCGAATGACTCACGTCAATGTAAATACTTTTGATATTATCCTTTATCTGCTCTAACACGCGAGGGTAGTATGACTCAGGGTCATCGTCGCAATCCCTTCCTCTGAAATGCACCTCCGTTGACCGCTCAGACCTGCGACGACACTGCAGAGAAAATAAAGTGCATGGATAAAAATGACGATACTTCCTATGCTTGTAGTTGCAAAAGTGACGTTCAGGCGGCATACTGTGTCTGGTCACTTTAACAGTGAAACGGGTGCCGTCTGAGAACTCGACTTCCTTCACGAAGCTGTACGGAGTTGAAGGCATGGTTGAATGCTTTTGGGTGTTTGGTGTATGGTGTATGGAGGATGTAGGGAGTGGGGACCGGAGGTTGGGCTTATATGGTCCCCCCAATCACAACGTAAGATTCGATGTTGTAATGGGGGAATGCACCATTACAACGTCAGATTATACATTGTAATAGGGGAATGCACCATAACAACGTCCGATTTGACGTTGTAATGGGGGAATGCACCATTACAACGTCCAATTTGACGTTGTGATTGGGGAATGCACCATTACAACATCCGATTTGACGTTGTAATTGGGTTTAAAACGTCAAATAGGACGTTGTGAAGTCTGACCAGAACGAGTAAAATTGACGTCATGTTCTCCCGCGATGCCTTTATATACTTCCAACATGAGGGCGAATGAATGTCGTCTCTTCACCTCACAATTTCACACAATAGTAATTTTATCTATAGAGAGGAAAATGTCAGCCTCAGAAAGTGAACGAGCGATTGAGGTGGCACAAGATGAAGCTCCCGCACCACAAATCAATGTCGCCCCACAGGTAAAATGTTATGGATGTATTCTTTGCCTCTATGTTCTTATTTGTATCCAGTCTAAACTGAAGTATAAGGATATACTTTCTGCCTCTATGTGCTTTTCTGTATCCATAAGGATATACTTTTTAAGTAAAATCAAGTTCATATACTTTCTTATGTCTTTATCCAATATCGAGACTTTACAATTGTGTTTACCGACACCCATACTTGGCATTGCCGTAAAGAAATGGTCGACCATTTTAAGCATATCGGCGAGAAGCACAATATGGTCTTAGCAATCAAGCGATCGTGGTCTAGCACTGCAAACCGACCGGGTGGCGTGTTGTTAGCGTGCGAGCAATATGGGGTGTTTTGTAGAAGGGGGAAGCAGATTCGCATCATGCAAAGCAAACTAACCAACTTTCCAATCTCCTTACATGGTCATGAGGGGGGACCGGGTATGTGGACGATGACCGTGCAAAATGGAACGCACAACCATCACCTCCCTCACCGATTGAAGGGTCATGCTTACGCTGGAAGGATGAACCCGGGGGAGAAGAAAATGTGCAAGTGGATGAAAGACATAGGAACTCCACCGAAGGCCATCGCACACAGGCTACGGCAAGTAGATGCGAATAGCGTCACCTCAGCGTGATCACTGGAGAACACCCTCAACAAACTCGCCGTTGAAGAGAGAGGAAATCGGATGATGACGCAAGATACCCTCCATCGTCTCCGAGAAAGAGGCTACTACTACGAATTCAGAAGAAGTCCAGACGATGACAACGTATTGAATGACCTTTTTCTCGCACACCCAGATGGGATTCGTCTCTGAAACAAATACCCGTATGTCATCATGATGGATAGTACATACAAGACGAACGTGTAAGTACTATATTTTATGTCTTCGTACATTTCTTCCTTATCGAGTGTTATACTAATGTGAGTACGTTGCTACACTGCGTCCACAGGTACAATCGTGCTCTGTGCGAGATAGTGGGCTTAACGCCAACGGGAAATAACTTTTGCATCGCCTATGCTTTTATGGCTTGCGAGAACGAGGACACGTACACTTGGGTGCTCAACAACCTACGTGTTATTCTTCAGGTTAAGGTACCAGATTCGATCATGACAGATCGGGAGCTGGGCCTTCTCGCTGCACTTAGGATCGTCTTCCCCGATGTGCAACATTTACTATGCTGGTTACATGTAACTCGCAAGAGTGAATAGGCCGCATTGAAAATTACCAAAAATTTGAAACTTGCACAGCTATTCAAGAATCACGTGTGGGGTTTATTCTCGGCTTCTTTAGAGGAGTCATTCGAACGGCGCCGGCGATGGCTTCACGGCCAATGGCGGATAGCACCCGGGGTCATGGGGTATCTGGAATCAGTGTGGCTTATCCACCGGACAAGCCTTGTGAGATGTTACACCGACCATGTCCTCAACTTTGGAACGAGGACAACCAATAGGTACGCATATCGTTTCCGTTGTTACCCTTGTAACTCCTTTCCTAAATTTCGACATTCGTTCAGCTCGAGCACATGATGCAATGTGTAGGGTTGAAGGCCAGCATAAAGTGTTGAAGAAGCATTGCACTCGTCCACAGGTGATTTTTGTGTCATGGTGGATGCCATTCATTGAGTTAATGAATGTCAGGTGCACGATCTCCAGACTGCCTTGGAGATAGATCGTTTCAAATGGCCAACTAACGCACACAACGTCCCCTTATTCGAAGAGGTTAAGCACGGGGTTTCGAAGAAGTGCTTCGAATATCTATACGTGTTTTGGAGGACCGTTGTCGATGGAAAAGTACCTGAAGAGTGCCTCGACCGGTATTAGAGAAGTGCTTCCAATATCTGTACATTCTAATATACTTATTGTAGATATGGTTACATCGCAACGCTCCTTTACCTCCTCCAATGCATGAATGGACGGCATACCATCACCCGAGCGTCAACGGATGGGATACTCGCTTCCAAGACCAATTTGATAGATTTAGAGAATTGCGGGTTCAGGAAGGTCGTCCCCTATACCATGTTTAGGAGTCATGACACGATTTTCAGTTATCGTTGCCCTATTACATTGCCAGTCATCCTTGCAAGTTTATTGTCATCAAGACATAGAAACCATAAAAAAACAATCATTCAAGCAAAACGAACATCAGTTGGCGCCAAATCGAAAATTAAAAATATTTTTTAACTTAAAATTTCAGCAAGGATTACAAACATTTTTTAACTTAAAATTTCAGCAAGGGTTCTTGTATTAAACTGAACAGCTACTGACGGACTCCTCAGGACTGTTTGGGTATATCCGAATCTGCACCTGTTGGAACGCATATGTCATCATCTCATCTTGGGCAGGGGGCGCTGCCATATCACTGCATACTGGGCAAGGCTGCAACAACGCGTGGGAGACACGTCGCCGTAAAAAACGGTCAGCATATCCGTTATTTGCTCGGTGATCCGCATATAGTACGACGCAGGGTCGTCGTCACACTCTTTACACTCGAATTGCAACTTTGGTGACCTCTCAAGGATGCGGTAACCCTGCACAGAAAATAGATTGCATCGAAATAAATGCTTATAGTTCTTGTGCTTGCAGTTGCAAGCATCATATTCAGGTGGACGACAGTGTCTCTCCACTTCAACAATGAAACGGGTCCCATCATGAAACATGCCATGTTTATCAAAGCTATTAGGGTTTGATGCCATGATGTGTGTTTAGTGTATGGTAGGGGATGTGCCTCGGGGAGCAAGTGTTGCAGTATTTATAGATGGCCTAATTAACAACGTCCGATTGAACGTTGTTATGGGAGACCACAACGTCGAATATGACGTTATTACAACGTTAAATATTACGTTGTTATGTGGCCCGCCCAGGCCCACTTTACAACGTCTAATTTGACGTTGTAAAGTGCCCAACCCGCCCCGTCGTCCTCCAATTCACAACGTCGTGTATGGCATATCACAATGTCGGATTAGACGTTGTAACAACGTGACATTCAACGTTGCTACAACGATATATCTGACGTTCTATTAGCAGTGCTAACCGCGGATTTGCGGTGTATATAGGGAGACCCTAAAAATATGAGATGGGTCAATCGAAGGTAGCAAAAACTCCTATGAGCTCTACCCTCTCCTTAGTTCAAGACAAAAATGGTAAGAATGTGAACCAAAAGGAGTATCGAGGTATGATTGGTTCACTCCTCTATCCCACTGCTTGTAGGCCGGATATTATATTTAGTGTTTGCATGTGTGCTTGGTTTCAGGCTGACCCTAAAGAGTCACACCTCACTGCTGTAAAAAGGATCTTTAGATACTTTAATGGGACTCAAGACCTTGGTCTATGGTAACCTAAGCAAAGCAATTTTCACCTTGTGGGATATTCAGATGCAGACTTTGCAGGTTACAAAGTAGATCGAAAGAGCACTTCTGGATGTTGTCAATTTTTAAGTTCATCCTTGATAAGTTGACATTCTAAGAAGAAAAACTCAGTCGCTCTATCCACAACAGAGGCCAAATACATAGTAGCAAATGCATGTTTCTCACAAGTGTTGTGGATTGCCCAACAACTTCGAGACCTTGGTCTTGAACTCAGAGGTACTCCTATTAAGTATGATAATACCAGTGATATATCGATTACTAAGAATCCTATGCAACATTCGAGAACCAAGCATATTCATGTAAGACACCACTTCATCCGTGATCATGTGAAAAAAGGTGATGTGTCTATCTCTTTCATATCTACTGATTTACAATTAGCTGATATTTTTACTAAACCCTTATCTGAGGATCGTTTTAATTTTATAAGATTGGAACTTGGTATGCTCAACAAGGAAGCACTTTCGTAGGGAGAGTAATTACTCTCTCATGAAATACAAATTCGATTGATATCTCAAGACCTTGAAATCTTATGGTCTTGAGCAAATCAAACCGAATAATTATAAAATATTGGATCAAGATTCTGTTATTATCTTTCTAGATAATGATAGAATATTCAAAAATATGTTATGAAAATCTTTTTTATTCTCTATCCCATTTTATTAAATTTAAGTTTTAAATTTTTCAAAAGTTAAGTTTATCCGATTTCAAATTAAGGGAGTGGCGACTCAGTTTCCAAAGTACATCTATTTAATTCTCTTTCTTCTCTGCGTCAAATCGCTCTATTTTTTCCACTCTATCTCCAATCTTTTCTCTGTTACTCTGCTCTCTGATTTCCATAACCCCTCTTCCTCTTCCTTCAAACTCTTGCTCTCATGGCTCCAAAACGATCAAGGACTGCTTCTCCCAGCTCCTCCTCCAAGCGTGTCAAGGTGTCTGCTTCAAAAGGGAAGAAAGTTCAAGAGGTCCCATAAATTTGCTCAGATGATTCAAGGTCATCGTCTCCTCTCATTCGAAAATCCAAGAAGACCCTCAGGCAAAATCGGCTCCGACATCATCGCAACAGGTAAACCCCAACATCCCTGACTCTTGGTTTGCTTCTGTCAAGATTGCCGAGTCCTGGACACAGGGGTATGACAATCGTCATTTGTGCTTATGCGATGCTGTCGATACCAATCTTTTGCAATCTATGCCCCTTTCTTGCATAACCCTTTTGAAATCAACCTGCTTGTAATCAATTTTAAACCCTGAAATTGTAGCCTACCCTTGCCTTACCCCTCTATTCTATGCTGACCTATCTGTACACCATGTCAAGGGAGCCCTTACCCTAACCACCAAAGTTAAAAAACATAAAATCCGTCTCACCGCTGACAACCTGGCCTTTATTCTTGACATTCCCAGCGACATCCCCACCAAAGATTTCCCTGACCGGATTGATTGCATCAATTGAGCTCGGGAGGAATTCTTTCTCGTCCTTACTGAGGTTGAGTCATCCTCCATACCTAAACCTACCCATACTGTCTTTAAACTCCAACCAAAGCTCATCCTTACTATCTTAGCCTGTTGTATCTTCCCTCGAGTAGACTCTCGTGAACTTGTGACAGAAAGCCTGCTTGAAATCCTCTTTTTGATAATGAATGGCTATGAGCCGAATCTCCCAGAGCTGATTCTCAACTACATGGTCCACGCCTCCTCATTCTCTCGTCCAATGCCCCTTTCTTATGCCAATATCCTTCCTAAGATCTTCAAACTCTTTGATATCGACATATCAAAAGAAGAACAACAAACATATAGTGGTATCATTGATGAAGCTTGCCTGGAGAGATTGGGGATTGCCAAGAATTTGCGAGGCCAATGGATGCTGAAAAAAGAAAGCAAGGGAAAGGCAGCAGCTGAACCGAATATCTCGGAGGAACCTCTTCCAAGCTTGGAGACTCACATTCAAGACCTTAGGCTGGATATGGGTAGAATGTGGACTGACATTGTCTCTCGTTAAGACAACACCTATGAGTTACTCTCTATTGGGTCAATTATAACTTTAGATCAAGAGACAACCGACCACACCAAGGAGAAGACAGGGAATGTCATCCTCAACTGCGAGAATCTGGTGAAGAAGAGGCATATTCAATGTTCAACATACAAAGAGCCCACCGTCCTTACTATCGAGGAGTATGGAGTGGTGAAGAAGTACAAAGACGTGGAATGCCAAAGGCAGCTTGCCCAGATGATGAAGGACAAGATCACCAAAGAATCAATGCAGAGGTGGCAGGAGAAGTGTCGAGACAATGTTCGCAGGAAGTACATTGGCCCGGACAAGCAGTACCCTACCTTTGGAGAATGGCATGATGAAGGCAGTGCTCTCAAATCTCCAGAACCTCCACCAGCTGCCAAGTCTCCAAAGTCTTCGAAGTCTTCAAAATCTTCCAAGAAGTCATCTGCTAAAGCTTCTGCCTCAAGGCCTTGATCTTCTATCCCCTCCTTTAGCTGTTTTAAACTTTGGTCCTTTTTGCTCAAACCTCTATTCTCTAAATGGTTTTTTAAAGTCCTAGTTGGTAAAACTTTTTGCTCTCTGTGCCTTTATTGGAAGACAAAAAGGCGGAGAATGGTTTGGTATTGCTCATTTCTAACTGTTTTTAACTTATGTCGTTTTTTTATCCAAACATTTTATACGTATATTTTATGTGTTTATGTTAATATCTTATGCATTATGTTCGATTATATCTTTTGCATTGTGTTTTGTCTTCCATCAAGGGGGAGATTGAAGACTCCAACTTGATTGTAAGACCCTGAGAAGCTAACCTGCAGGTTGATAATAAAAGGATGATGAAAGACAAAACAGGACTTGGTTTCAAGGTCTTGAACCCAAGGCCAAAGTGTTTGGTCTCAATGTATTTTCTCGATTCAATAGTTTATATGTGTTGGTATTTTATATTGCAGGAAATATTGTTGGATCTGGTATTTTAGGCCATATGAGTTATAGCATATGAGCCTCAATATTGGGCCTTAAGTTTCTATAACTTAGATTGATCGAATACTATATATATATATTGTTAGGAGGCAAACTAGTTGAATAAATGTAAATGAGAACTAAACCAACTCCCTATCCAAGCAAATAAATTACAAGAAACCCTTCCGATGTAGTAGGAGGGTATTCAGGATCGAATCCACGAGGAGGTATGTCAGCGGTTCCTAAGCTTGCAACCACGTTCAATTTCGACTTAGAAGATCACTCGATATCGAGTAGATCAGTTGATATCGACTACAGTTCCAGTCGATTTCCAGCAAACTTCCTGCAAAACAGACAGAGACAGTCGACGTCGAGTAGGACACTTGATATCGGGTCAGTCACTCGGTATCGACCACAGAAGTCGATTTCGAGTCTTCAACATAAAGTGTAAAACGTAACCAATTTGTCGGAAAAGTGCCCGAAGAATATGAGGATGATGTAGGAAGGATGAACAGAAGAAAATCACAGATTTGTTTAAACTCAATAAACTAAAAACCTCCAAGATCGGGGAACTCATGCCCTAACGATAACCATATAATCCTATGCCTTATTCATGAAAGATTACGCCTTTTCGTCAAATAACCTTTGTTACTAACAATTAGGTAATTTAGAGGCTCTCGCATAAACCCTAAGTGTTACTATCCAATTTCATAATTAATCCAAATTTACAAAAAGATGGCTTTCGCTTCAATAATGCAAATAAGGATCGCCTACTACTTTTGTAGAAGAATCATGCGTATAGGATAGAAGAAGGAATCGCATAAAAATCATACCTTTGATGCATAAACTTACATGGCTATCGTCGGGCTCACCCCGACCCTAGAAGTAAGGTAAATACTCGCGCTTCAAAGCCATAGACATCATCATCATCATTGGAAAATAAACTTGAATTGAAAAACGTCGAAAGGTTACAACTGAACAAAGCAAACTTTTGCTCTCGCTTCTCTCTTCCTTCACTCGGCCTCCTCTCTCTCCTAAACTGAATTGAAAGTGTTCTTGGATGATAAACAAAACTCAGTCCTAATGGCTCTAATTATAGATTTCAAAACCTCGCTATCCAAGGAGAAGAAAATCTATCTTATTCCTAAGATAAAACTTGCTAAAGTAAATAAATAAAATCACTTTAGGTAAATATGAATTCACCCTAATGGATAAAGAGTCTGAAATTTAGATAAAAGATCTCCGACTTAATGTAGAAGTAAACCGCTTCGGATAAGATTTTATCAAAACCGTCGGATCTTTCTGCAGCGTCACTCGATATCGACGAGCTTCAGCTAATATCGACCACTCTTCTTCTATCTCGAGCCAGCTCTACTTGACCTCGGATTTTCACTCGATCTCGTGCCTTTCACTCGATTTCCGGCACTCGATATCGACCAGCTTTAGTCGATATCGACCTATCTGCTTCGAGTAGAGTGATTCTTCTTCCTTGCTCGATTTCTGGTCTCAGTTGCACTCGACGTCGATTCATTTGGTTGATTTCGACTCCTCAGTAGACTTCGAGTGATTTTCCAACTTTCTCTCCTCTTCTCCAAATCGCTCCGATTTTGCCTCGATTTCTGCCAAATAACACAAAAACTCGTGTAGACCTCCTTAATTGGCAAATGAACATAAACTACACAAATCTTATGCTTTCCCAACCAATATGCATGAAAATATCGACATAAATTGAAGTAAAAGTAGATGCAAAACACGGTAAATTGAGTGCACATCATATATATATATATATATATATATATATATATATATATATATATATATATATATATATATAATATATATATATGGTGTGGTTAAAATGAAAATGGTCCTTAAAATGAAAAACCTCTTAAAATGAAAATGGGCCTAAAAAATTGAAATCGGGCCGGAAGTCCTAATTCTCCACGTTTTTCCCGTCTCTTCTTCCACAAACCCTCGCTCTCTGCAAACCGCCTCTCCCCTCTCGCTCTCTGCTCCTTCGGTCCCCTCTCGCTCTCTGCAATCGATTCTCGGAATCTCGCCTCTGCTCATCGTTGTTGGGGGCAGAAGTAGAAGTAGAAGAAATAGGCAAAAGCCGCGCGGATCTGCATCCCGCTTCGAAAACCTAGCAATGGCGAACCTCTTGATCGGAATCCTAATTGCATTATTGGCTCTCCTTCTTCCTCTCTCTCTCCGGTTGTCCCATTCCATCTTCTTCAAATCTCTCAGTTCTCGTGGTTACGAGCTTGATTTCAAGCTCGCCGACGATCCTACCATTTCTCTCCAGCGCTACAAACAGTACCTCTACGACGGACTGATCATGTTCTCCCCCAACGCTGAAAGTAGGCTCTCAATCGGATGATTCTCTCTTCGTTTTGGAGGTTTCAGTTTTATGACTGATTTTTTCTATCGCGTGAAGGTGTTGCTAAGTCTTTGAGTGTGAACGCTTTTATGGATTTTGTGGACTCCGGTCACGATTTGGTGGTTGCTGGTGATCTGAAAGTGTCTAATTTCATCAGAAATGTTGCATGCGAATGCGGTATTGATTTTGACGAGGTAATTCCTTTTCATCAGAAATGTTGCATCCGAATGCGGTATGGAACTTCCCTATTCAGAACCACTTCATATGGGTTGATCAGCATGTGGTTTGCTTGGCTTTCTTGAGTACTCCCCGCAATTCGTTCTCCATCATCGAAAACTACCAGCAGCAGAACTTCCATGTCATGTATGATACTAAGAGGTCTAGACTTGGGTTCGCCCCAGCGAGGTGTGCTGAGATGTGAAAGTACAGGGTCACATTGTGTGTCAAAACTTTAGGGAGTTAGTTCTTAAAAATTTTCCTTTCTTCTCAAACACGCCCTTATCTCAATTTAATAAATTACAGAATTATTCCATAGTTTACAAATTACTATCAAATAACAAATTACTATCAAATAAAATATAATATGTTTGATTCAATGTTTTTATTTGAACCAATTTATTAGAAAATGTATAGTATACTAAGGATAAAGGAATAAATTATATATTAATTTGAACCAATTTATTAGAAAATGTATAATATACTAAGGAATAAATTATATATTAATTTAATGTTTTAAATTGAACCAATTGATTACAAAATAAAAAAAATCTATTTTAATTTGATTGATTGAAAAAAAAATCCATATTATTATTCATACACCATCATTTTATTCTTGCACTTTATTATTTTATTTGCATTACATAATATTATTTTTGCACAAATTAAAGTTATATTTGCACAAAATAATTTTATATGTGCACAACGTAACATTATATTATTAGATATGCACAACATAATATTATATTTACACAACATGATATTATATATGCACAATATAATGTTATATATGCACTTTATCATCTTATTCTTGCACTTTTTCATTTTATTTATGCACTTTATAATCTTAATTGTGCACTTCATAATCTTATTCATGTACTTTAGCATTTTATTCTTGCACTTTGTCATTTTATTCTTGCACTTAATCATTTTATTCTTGCACTTATCATTTTATTTGCACAACATAATATTATATTTGCACAACATAATATTATATTTGCACAATATAATATTGTATTTGCACACCATAAGGTTATATATGCATTATATCATCTTATTTGTGCACATTATCATTTTATTATTGCACTTTATAATCTTATTCATGAACGGGAACAAAAAGAAGACAACCATAAATAGCCTATGTGGGATTTTGAACTCGAACCTTTGTGCATTGGCACATCGTTATACCATTTTGAGCTAATAGGCATTTAATGACACATGTCGCATTAAGTACAAAACCGCCATAAAAATAGCAACCCATAAAGAAAATATTTGGTAGGAAACTTACTTTACATTAAGAAAATGCACATTTATTAATAATAATCTTTATTGTATTATTTGTTCACTTTATATTTTGTAATCTCATATTTTTCACTTTTTAAAATAAAGACAAGAAATGTGATGTAGCATATTTTGTTGCATTTTGTAATCTTATAGATGCACCTTATAATATTATTTCAAATAAAAATTACGGGCTAAAATCTGTAATTTTTATAATTGAAATAAGGGCGATATTGGTAGAAATAGAAAATATGGTAGAGGTGGTGACATTTATCTCATAATTAGGGTCATTTACCCATTTACCCATTTACAACATAAAATTAGGCCCATTTACACAATAATTAGGCCCATTCATCTATTGCTCATTTAATTAGGCCCATTTACCTTCAAATTAGGTCCATTTACATTCAAATTGGACTATTTTCATTTTAAGAGTGATTTTAATTTTAAGAACCATTTTCATTTGAACCATTACCTATATATATATATGTATCTGTCTCTCTAACTTGTTTTGTAGAAGGGGCTCAAAATCTAAATAAGGACTCTCGATTATATTGCTCCACCGATTTTATAGAAGCATGCGCTTATGGCTATTGAAGATTTGTTGAAGATTGTGTGACGATGTTTTGGAAAGAAAAGATATGGAGAAGTTCAAAATTCTAACAGCTCTCAAACCTGATAAATGCAAGAAGGAGATTGAGATACACGGCAGAAAAAGAGTTCAAGCGATCAAAGTTCTCCATAGCATTCATCAATCTTAGTTTCTCTCGCAAGTTCTCATTATTCTTAGCTAGTTCACATATTGAGAGTTGAGGGAAACACTAGAGCATATCGTAAAATTCATTTGTTTTACACTAAGAATATTTTATACTCAAATTAAACACACTTTTGTGTGTATGGCTTTTATTTCATCTGTAAGGTTGGGTTGCTAAAATAGAACCGGTGAGGCTTTGTATAGAAGAAGGGGAAGTTCTTCTAGGATATTCTAGGGCTCTAAGGAAAGTGAAATAAGAAGCATTCGAATCCTACGAGTTGGATAACCCTAAGCGAGGACGTAGGCCAAGTTTGTGCCGAACCTCGTTAACAATTTGCTTGTTCATTTATTTATTCCACATCTTATTTTGTTTACTTTGGTTTTCACTTTGTCAAGTTTTGATAGCTACATCAAGACTTTGATAAATTGTTTTGGAAAAAGTGTGAAAATGTTTTGTTTTGCAAAAATCGTGCATACTCTATTCAACCCCCCCTTCTAGAGTATTTCTCATTACTTGTTAGACTCTTTACCCACCGAGTCTTATCCCTCGCAGAATGGGACGGGATCGGGACATGACTTGTCCCTCATAAAAAAATCTAACATAATCTAATAAAAAGAGCTTTTTATCTTTTTAATCTTTTGATAGAAATCACATTTATTAAACAAGTAATATATACTAAGGTAAAATAACAACATCAATCAACAAAAACCCTTCAAGGGGATGTGAAGAACGCGTTGTGCATTGTCCCAAACGCCTCCAACCCTTGATCTTCAAATCAGTGATGTGCACTCAAAGTGCCATATTTTTCATATATTTTTACTTCGATTTCGTCTATATTTGCATGAATATTGGTTGGGAAAACATAAGATTAGTGTAGTTTATGTTTATTTGTCAATTGTAGAGGTCTACACGAGTTCTTGTGTTATTTTGCAGAAATCGAGGCAAAATTGGAGCGTTTTGAACATGAGAAGAAAAGCTGGAAAATTACTCAAAGTCTACTGAGGAGTCGAAATCGACCAAATGACTCGACATCGAGTGGAAACTGAACAACAGAAATTGAGCCAGAAGAAGAACAATGCAACTCGACACAGACTGGTCGATATCGACTAAAAGTGGTCAATATCGAGTGCCTCAAATCGAGTAAAAGATAGAGTTCGAGTGCAAATCCGAGGTCGAGTAGACCTGGATCGAGATAGAAGAGAAGTGGTCGATATCGACTGCCACTAGTCGATATCAAGTGACGCTGCAGACAGATTCGACAGTTTTTGATAAAATCTTATCCGAAGGAGTTTACATCCACATCAAGTCGAGATCTTTTATCCTTTCCTATCAGACTTTATATCCTTTAGGGTGAATTCATATTTCCCTAAAGTTATTTTATTTATTTACTTTATTTAGTTTTATCTTAGGAATAAAGATAGATTTTCTTAACCTTGGATAGCAAGGTTTGGGATCTATAATTAGAAGCCATTAGAGCTGAGTTTCAATCATCCAACATTGAAGCATTCAATATTGCAGAGAGTTTTAGGTAGAGAGAGAGAGAGAGGCCGAGTGGAGTAGAGGAGAGCGAGAGCGGATTTTGCTTTGTTCGGTTGTACTTTTTCGTTTGCAATTTCAATTCAAGTTTATTTTCCATGATGATGATGATGTCAATGATGATGAAGCATGAGTAGTTCCCTTACTTCTAGGTTCGGGGTGAGCCCGACGATAGTCAAGTAATTTTATGCATCAAAGGTATGATTTTTATGTGATTCCGTCTTCTATCCTATATGCATGATTCTTCTACGAAAGTAGTAGGTGATCCTTTTTTGAATCATTAAAACAAAAGCCAATCATATTGTGAATTTGGATTAATTATGAAATTGGATAGTAACTCTTAGGGTTTACGCGAGAGCCTCTAAATCACCTAATTGTTAGTAACGAAAGTTATTTGACGAAAAGGCATCATCTTTCATGAATTTGGCATAGGCTTATATGGTTATCGTTGTGGCATGAATCCCCGATCTTGGAGGTTTTTTAGTTTATTGAGTTTATAAAAATCACTGTTTTTATTCTGTCCATCTTTCCCTCATCATTCTTAATTTCTTTGGACTCTTTTTCGACAAAATTTGGTTACGTTTACAGTTTCTGCGAACACTCGAAATCGACTACAGAGGTCGATATCGAGTGGCTGACCCCATATCGAGTGCTCTACTCGACGTCGACTGTTGCTTTTATCTTTTGCGTGAATTTGATGGAAATCGACTGGAACTGTAGTCGATATCGACTGATCTACTCGATATCGAGTGTTCTTCTGTAGTCGAAATCGAACGTGATTGCGAGCTTAGGAACCGCTGCCTATGTCCTCGTGGATTCGATCATGAATACCCTACTACTACATCGGGAGGGATTCTTGTAATTTATTTAAGAAGGCTTGGCGATCGGTTTGAGTTTATATTTTGGCGCCGTTGTCGGGGAGGCAATCATTCGCGCCCTAAGCTTTTTCTCACATTCTTTTAAGTGTTGATTTTGCAGGTTTATGCGACGCTCTGATCGCGAACCTATCTTGGAAATTCTAGACGAGCCCGAACGTTTCCTCCACCTTTGAAACAGAGCTATCCGAATCATGGCGGAGAATGAGACACAGGCTCAAACCATTGAGAGGTTGAGAAAGGAGATTGAGGACCACAATGCCACCATTGCCAATGAAAGGGAAACTACAGCTGCAGAGAGATGATGTGCGCGCAAATTGCCATATTTTCTATGCATATTTATGTCCATTTTGTCGATATTTTCATGCATATTGGTTGCGAAAACATAAGATTAGTGTAGTTTATGCTTATTTGTCAAATATAGAGGTCTACATGAGTTTTTATGTGATTTCACAGAAATCGAGACAAAAATGGATCAATTTGGACAAAGGAAGAGGAGCAGAAAAAGAACTCGAAGTCTACTGAAGAGTCAAAATCGACCTAAATACTCGACATCGAGTGAAACAGAGTACCGGAAATCGAGCAGAGGAAAAACAGAGCATGTTGACATGAAGAGGTCGATATCGATATTACAAGGTCGATATCGAGTGGCCTGAATCGACTTTAAAGATAGAAGTCGAGTGCCAATCCGAGTTCGAGTATAACTGCTCGAGATTAAGAAAGGAAGAGGTCGATATCGAGGTCCCTGGTCGATATCGACTGTTGTTGTAGACATATCCGATGCTGTTTTTGATAGAATTCTATCTGAAGCTTCACATCTATCCTAAAGTCGAGATCTTCTATCATATATCACCAGACTTGTTATCCCTTATGGTGAATGTGTTATTTACCTAAGGAGTTTTAGTTTTTACTTTATTTAAGTTTTATCTTAGGAATAAAGATAGGTTTTCGAATCCTTAGATAGTGAGGTGAGAGATCTATAATTAGAGGCCATTAGGGCTGAGTTAGAATCATCCAAGAACAAGCAATCAGTTTTAGTTATACACGCAGAGACTTTAGGAGAGAGAGAGAGCCGAGTTGAGTTGGAGGGAAGCGAGAACGGAGATTTGGCTTTGTTCGGTGTAATCTTTCTTTTGAATTTTAATACAAAGTAGTTTCTTTTCAATGATGATGAGTTCAATGATGATGAAGCGCGAGTAGTTCACCCACTTCTAGTGTCGGGGTGAGCCCGACGATAGACATGTAAGTTTGTGCATCAAAGGTATGATTTTTATGCGATTCCGTCTTCTATCCTATGCATGATCCTTTGCGAAAGTTGAGGAGATTCATTATTTTCATTATTGAAGCGAAAGCCAATCATAATGTGAATTTGAATTTGTCATGAAATCTGATAGTAGCTCTTAGGTTTTATGCGAGAGCCTCTAATCACCTAAGTGTTGGTAACGAAAGTTATTGGACGGAAATGCATCATCTTTCATGAATTTGGCATAACACTTGCATGATTATCATTGTGGCATTAATCCCCGACCTTGGAAGCTTTTAGTTTATAGAAGTTCATATAAAATGTTGTGTTTTTATTCTGTTCACCCTTCCATCATCATTCTACGTTCTTGGGACATCTTTTCCGATGTAAATAGGTTCGTTTTCTGTTACTATTGAAGACTCCATTTCGACTGCAGAGGTCGATATCGAGTGCTGAGATCGATATCGAGTACCTAACTCGACGTCGACTTTGCTTCTGTCTTATGCAGGATTAGTTGGAAATCGACCAGAACTGAGGTCGATATCGACTACACTACTCGATATCGAGTGGTCTTCTAGAGTCAAAACTTGATCGTGATTGCAAGCTTAGGAAGCGCCGGCATACCTCCTCGTGGATTCGATCCTGAATTACCCCACCACTACATCGGGAGGGATTCTTGTATTTTATTTGCTTGGACAAGGGAGTCGGTCTAGTTTGAGATTTTATATTGATATTTTATTTTAGCGATCCCTCCCCCCTTACGAACAAGAGAGGTTGCGCTGATAGAGAGGAGGATGCACGCAGACAAGCCCAGGAGAGGCTCAATCAATATCCGCAGACGGCCATGCAATACATGCACCCTCTTCTCCACGTCCCTGAATCTGCGATTCTCATTCCTCCCTCTAATTATAAAATTAAAATTAACTTCCTTTATGAGATTAAACGCAATACTTTTGAAGGAAGATCTAATGAATGCCCCTTGCAACATATTTCTACTTTTATGGATTTTTGTGAGACTATCGCCGATGGTGAAAATTTAGAATATGTTAGACTGTAATCTTTTCGATGGTCTCTTGTAGGGAAGGCATTGCAATGGCTTGAAAGCTTGGCTCCACGCTCGCTGAGGACATGGGCAGAGGTGAAGGATGCGTTCCTAAACAAGTTCTTTCCTACATCAAAAACGATGATGCTGCGACAAAGGATCACAGCTTTTAAACAAAAGCCTGGCGAGACATTGGTGCAAGCATGGGAGCACTTTAAGGACTTATTGAGATCCTGCCCTATGCATGGGCAACTACCTTATGTCATCCAGGAGATCTTCTACAACTCCCTTGATGCGCCGAATAAGGAGAAAATCAACTCTTACACCTCCTATCGGTACATTGAGCTTACGCCAACGGAGGCCTGAGACACAATTGAGAGGCTAGTCAACTTTGACAACACATATGGGACTGCTGCGGCCTAAGACTCAAGGCCTGCCCCATCTATGCCACTTTATGAGCCTCCAAAGAAGATTGATCCTGATGTGTGGCAACAATTCCACAATGATCAGACATGCCGCCTTCAAAAGCAAGTTAGATTCCTCTCAAACAACCAAGCTTGCCAGGATTGTGGTTCAACAAGGCACAACGCCAATGTCTATCCACATCTTGAGCAAGTGAGCATTGCAGAAACATATGAGGCAGTTAAGTGGATGAGAGGCCCCTAAGGAGGGGGCAATCAGCAGTATTGGGGGGATCAAAGGTTCTATCAACCTCCGCATTAATAGAGGGATCCCCCACCTTATTGAGCACCAACGCACCCTGAGCGGGAACCTAGGAAGGATGACCTGCAGATCATACTTGATGAGATGTGGAGGAACCACGCTGAGTTTAAACAAGCCAACAACTCAGTCCATACTCAGCTGCACGTCATCAATTCTAGACTCGGGGAGATCGACGTTTGGAAAAAGAACATGGAGACCCGAATGGGTCAATTGGCTGAACAAATTCCAAAACCGTCAGGATCGCTGCTATGATCTACTGTGCCCAATCTTAAGGGCAAAACTACTGGAAAAATAGCGACTATGAATCTAAGGAGTGGGCGTCATCTGCGAACGCCCGAACAAAAAGCGGAGGATAAAGCCACAGAAGAGGACTCGATATCGACTCACCCACTCGATACCGACCAAGATGCAGTCGACGTCGAGTCCCCTTTACTCGATGTCTATCCAGAAGCTGAGCATCACCAGAAATTGACTCCTCTAGTCGATATCGACCAGACTCTACTCGATATCGACTAAACTCCAGCCGCAGTGAAGAAGAAGGTGCTGCCGTTCCCTAAGAAAACTTTAAAGGACTCAGCGGAAAAGAAGTTCCAGCGCTTTGTGAAGATGTTTCAAGGGCTCAATGTTACAATTCCATTCACTAAACTCTTCATGAGATGTCATCTTATGCAAGGTTCTATAAGGACATACTAGGTGAGAAGCGATCAATTGCTGAGATTGCATATAAATGCAGTAAGTTGGAGCTACCAGAGAAGAGGGCGGACTCAGGTAGGTTTTCTATCACTATAGGATTAGGTCAATACCGATTTAATGCATTATGTGATTTAGGGGCTAGTGTTAGCGTTATGCCATTAACAATATGGTTGAAGGTAAAGATTAGTGCCCTAGAGCTTGTGGATGCTAAACTCTTTATGGCAAACAACACAGTGGTTATTCTAACAGGCATGGTGGATGATGTGCCAGTGCAAGTAGGTAAGTTCTTTTTCCCTGCTGATTTTCTAGTTGTTGATATGGCAGAGGACCCTGCTTGTCCAATTATTTTAGGAAGTCTCTTCTTTGCAACCATTGATGCAAACATAAGCATAAGGAATGGATTGCTCTCTTTCACCATTAACGATGAAGTAATAGAGTATGCCTTCAACAAGACGGTGAAGAATAATGAATGTCCTATGGAGGTAAAGTCAATCAAAGGTGTCTACATCACATGCAGGAAAGCAAAGGTAAGAAATATGACCCCCGAAGAGCTAGAGAAGAGGGATATAGAAGCCCAAGTGGAGGAAATCGTAGCAATCTTGAACGAAGGAACAAAAGCACCACTCGAAATTGACCTAGGTAAGTCAATATCGACTAACAATGTTCAAGATTCTGTGCCAGGTTTTAAGTATGGGGTCGATGTCGGAGCAGACCACTCGAAATTGAGTGTAGTAGTCGAAATCGACCAAAACCCTATGCCGACATCGACTGAACAAGAAGCTGAAGGAGAGAAACTCCACTTGATATCGAGTAACCCTAGTCGAAACCGAGTAGACCAGATCGAGTCGAATTCCTCCACGTTGACAGAACCACCAGGAGCAGAACAGAAGTCGATATCGAGTGACACTAGTCGATATCGACTGGACCCTGAGACAGAAAAGGAATGCTCCGGAAAGGTAAGCCAAGGTATGGATTCCTCTTTCTCAATTTCAATAATGGATTTATCTCTATTTGGGAGAGGTTTGCCTTGGTATGTGCGCTTGTGCAGGGTATCCAATGATGATCCGAGCAACTACGTAATAGGAGATAAGGTGTATGTCTCCAAATCAAAAGGTCATTGGTTCCCAAGTAGGTTCAAAACAAAGAAGATGGCACCCTTTACCGTAAACAAGATCCATCCAGGTGGGATGCAGTTGCGAGAGAAGAATGGAGTACTATTTTAGGCCCAGGCTACATGGGCTCTGCAGATGCCGCCTTAGGAGCGTGAAAGAAGAAGTCGGCCTAGCGACTATAAAGTCTAGAGCTTGTAACAAGACAAGTAGTTTTTAGGTTTTGGATATTTTTGTTTATTTTAAGACTTTTTTGTTTTGGCTTTGGCTTTTGGTTTTATTTGCTAACAAATTTCAGGAGAAAGAAGAGGCGGAAAAGATGACTCGATATCGAGTACAGTGCTCGATATCGACTGCGCATGTCGATTTAGAGAGCTTGTGGTCGACTTAAGATCACCCTGAAGCTTAGAATCACCAGGAATCGAGTGAAACTAGTCGATATCGACTGGTCCACCCGATATCAACTGCCCTGCTAATTTCTAGTAAGTTTCTTTCTTTAACCCTAGTTCTTATACAGTGAGGACACTGTAATTTTTAAGTATGGGGTGGGGGAAAAGCTTACTTGCATATTTTAAAATTTTTCATAGTTATGCATACTTCTCCAATTGCATCATACATGGTTACTTAGGATATTTCTATCTATATGCATCATATCTATCTATATTCATCATGTCCATTATCATGTTGATTATCCAAAGTCTAAAAAGACCAAAGTCTAGAAAAAATCGCCCCCATCAAAAATTTGAAAAAATTTTGAATAAGTGCCATGGAAGCTTTTATTGAACTCGACGATGCAAAAGTAGATTCATTAGAGATATAACATGAAATTGCCTAGTTAAGGGAAGTCACAATGAAGTGCAATTTTTTAGAGAAAACCATGAAGAGAGGTAAAATCTGAAGTTGCTTTTGACATATGCATGATAAGATGATGGAGGACTTTATAATTTCCATACATGTGCTCAATTTCATATCATAGCCTTACCTATGCAAATTTGCATTACACAAACCATATATGAGCCTTATATTATTATTGCTCCACATACATTACATATTGCCCATTTTTTATACCTTATACCCTATCCGGGGATCATGTTGAGAATGGACGTCATCTTTGGAGTTTTTATATGAAGTTTGTGCATATTATTATTGAATTTGTTGGCTGGAATGAAAGAAATTTTGAATTATGGAAAATTTAATGAGTGAGAAAAAATCCGATCACCTCAGGAGATAAAGGTAGATCGACCCTGCTCGTTGAGATGTTAGTTCGGCGAGATGGGACACAAGGTGAGGAGTCCGAAGTACTAAGTATCCGGGGCCATTCATGACACCCATGTTTGCGACTCGTAAGAAGGCAGTACTAAGGTTAGAGAGGTAAAAGCATCATAGTGAAAAAAGCATTGAGCGAAGAGTGAAAGGTGAGAAATATTATGAAGAACGAATGTGGAATGAAAGTTTGGAAAGAAAGTTTATTTTCCCGGATTTAACACCGCATGGCCAAAAATTAGCCCACCTTTAGCCTTTTACCAATCTACTCTTCCATAAGCTTGCAAAAAGTCTTCTTGATTATTAATGCTTTGTCGCATGAAACTGTTTTTTATGCATATAACCCTCCTTTTGTAAGTATGATGTTGCTTTTATTCACATGCATGGAATTGTTGACATTAGTACCTTTTCGAGGATGGCAATTGATTTTAGGGACATATAACAATGAATCTATGATGTTGAGGGTTTAGTTTCTTCCCCTGAATGACCGTTAAAGGTATTGCTTGGGGACAAGAAAGCTTAAGTATGGGGTGTTTGATATGCGCTCAAATTGCCATATTTTTCATATACTTTTAATTCGATTTTGTCTATATTTGCATGCATATTGGTTGGGAAAGCATAAGATTAGTGTAGTTTATGTTTATTTGTCAATTATAGAGGTTGTTCGTCAGAGGGATAGGTGGATTCAAATAATTCAAATATAATTCACAACTATGCTAACTCCTTGTCCCAACAAATAATACAAGAATCCCCTCCCAATGTAGTAGTAGGGTAATTCAGGATCGAATCCACGAGGAGGTATGTCAGTGCTTCCCTTGTTGCAATCACGATCAAAGCTTTCGACCTCAGAAGACACTCGATATCGATGTGTCTGGTCGATATCGACCTCAGTTCTGGTCGATTTCCAGTAAATTTCCTGCATAAGACAAAAGCAGCAAAGTCGACGTCGAGTGGAACCTCGATATCGACGTTAGACCTCGATATCGATGTTAGACCTCGATATCGACTTTTACAGTCGATTCCGATGTTTGTCACAGAAACTGTAATTCGTAACCAATTGTCGGAAAAGAGTCCGAAGTACGTAGAATGGTAAAGAAGGATGATCAGAAATCAAAACATAAACTTTTATATGAATTCAATTAATTAAAAGCTTCCAAAGTCGGGGTTTCATGCCACAACGATAACAATGCAAGTATGATGCTAAAGTTATGAAATTTAATGCCTTTCCGTCAAATAACTTTCGTTATTAACACTTAGGTAATTAAAGGCTCTCGCATAGTTCCTAAGAGTTACTATCCAATTCATGAGTAATCCAAGTTCACAATGTGAGTGGCTTTCACTTCAATAATGCAAATAATGAATCTCCCTAACTTTTGCAAGAAATCATGCATGTGATAGAAGACGGAATCGCATAAAAGTCATACCTTTGATGCACTTACCCTACATCGCTATCGTCGGGCTCACCCCGACCCTAGAAGTAGGTTGACTACTCACTTCTCATCATGCAACTCATCATCATCATTGAAAGACAACTACTTTGAAATTGCAAAAGAAAGAAATTACAACCGAACAAGCCAAATCTCCGTTCTCGCTTTTCTCCAACTCACTCGGCTCCTTCTCTCTCTCTCTAACTCACTACTCTCTATTGAAACTGAAATTCTCTGTGCTTGGATATGAAATTAAATGACTAAACTCAGCCCCTAATGGCCTCTAGATATAGATATCGAACTTTGATATCCAAAGACTCGAAACTTTATCTTTATTCTCTAAGATAAAACTTAAATAAATTAAAAACTAAAAGTTCCATGATAAATCAGCTTCATATGATAGCTCTGATGTTGATGATAAGAAATCTCGACTTTAGGATAGACGTGCAAGCTTCGGATAGAATTCTATCAAAATCTGAGTCAGATTCTTCTCCTGGCATGGTCGATATCGACCTTCAGACGTCGATATCGACCTCTGTAAAACTCTATCTCGAGATCTCCTTCTCCTACTCGGATTGGCACTTGACTTCTATCATTTAGCTCGATCTGGCCACTCGATATGGACTACCAGACATCGATATCGACCTCTCTGGTGTCGACATGCTCTGTTTCATTTCCCGCTCGATTCCTATGTCTCTGCTGTACTCGATGTCGAGGTATTACATCAATTTCGACCTCTTCAGAAGACTTCGAGTTATTTTTCCGCTCTTCCAAATCTGTCCATTTTTATCTGTTTTCTTCGAAATCACATAGAAACTCGTGCAGACCCATATATTTGATATTTAAGCGTAAACTACACTAATACCATGTTTTCCCATTAATATGCCTGCAAATGAATGATAAAATGGACTTATATGTGCATAGAAAATATGGAAATTTGCGCGCACACAGAGGTCTACACGAGTTCTTGTGTTATTTCGCACAAATCGAGGCAAAATTGGAGCGTTTTGGCAAGAGAAGAAAAGTTGGAAAATTACTCGAAGTCTACTAAGGAGTCGAAATCGACTAAATGACTCAACATCGAGTGGAAACTGAACACCAGAAATCAAGCCAGAAGAAGAACAATGCAACTCGACACGGACTGGTCGATATCGACTGAAAGTGGTCGATATCGAGTGCCCCAAATCGAGTAAAAAGATAATTAGAAGCCATTAGGGCTGAGTTTTAATCATCCAACATTGAAGCATTCAATATCGCATAGAGTTTTAGGTAGAGAGAGAGAGAGGCCGAGTGGAGTAGAGGAGAGCGAGAGCAGATTTTGCTTTGTTCAGTTGCACTCTTTCGTTTGCAATTTCAATTCAAGTTTATTTTCCATGATGATGATGATGTCAATGATGATGAAGCGCGAGTAGTTCCCTTACTTCTAGGGTCGGAGTGAGCCCGACGATAGCCATGTAAGTTTATGCATCAAAGGTATGATTTTTATGTGATTCCGTCTTCTATCCTATATGCATAATTCTTCTACGAAAGTAGTAGGTGATCCTTATTTGAATCATTGAAGTGAAAGCCAATCATATTGTGAATTTGGATTAATTATGAAATTGGATAGTAACTCTTAGGGTTTATACGAGAGCCTCTAAATCACCTAATTGTTAATAACAAAAGTTATTTGACGAAAAGGCATCATCTTTCATGAATTTGCAATAGGCTTATATGGTTATTGTTGTGGCATGAATCCCCAATCTTGGAGGTTTTTTAGTTTATTGAGTTTATAAAAATCACTGTTTTTATTATGTTCATCTTTCCCTCATCATTCTTAATTTCTTCGAACTCTTTTTCGACAAATTTTGGTTATGTTTACAGTTTTTGTGAAGACTCGAAATCGGCTGCAGTGGTCGATATCGAGTGGCTGACCCGATATTGAGTGCTCTACTCGACGTCGACCGTTGCTTTTGTCTTTTGCAGAAATTAGCTAAAATCTACTGGAACTATAGTCGATATCGACTGATCTACTCGAGATCGAGTGATCTTCAGCAGTCGACATCGAATATGATTGTGAGCTTAGGAACCGCTGACCTACCTCCTCGTGGATTCAATCCTGAATACCCTACTACTACATTGGGAGGGATTCTTGTAATTTATTTGAGAAGGCTTGGAGATTGGTTTGAGTTTATATTTTATTGATATTTATACAACAAGTTTACCTCTCATAACAATCAGCCTCTTCAAAACAAAATCCCTAAAAATCTTGTTCTCCGCCCCAAATCTCCCACCCTATCTTAATCTCTGGCTGCTTCGCCATCTTGTTGGCCGCCCTGGTTCCCGTGAGGGCATTGGTGGCTATCCGATTTCGTAGTGGTGGCTTCCTTTCAAGCATCCGATCTTTGCCTTGAAATTCGCTTCGCCGTCGTCAGTGGTGGAGGTTCTAGCACTCGCTCCTAGTATTCGCCCAAGTAGAACAACCTCTTCAACTAGTGCTCCTAGGTGAGCTCGTCCGCTTCTTGTCTACTGGTGTCGACCTCCCTCTTTATAGCTTTCTTACCGGGTTCCGAGTTCATCGGTGTACTCGAAAATGGTTGTTCCTTGTTTAGCAAGGAGTAGATGGAAAAGAAAAGAGAAGAGAGAAAAGTAGTGTTGTACATCCCAAATCTCACTGGTTTTATGCTCTTTTTGAAAACGTTCCTTCGGGAGTCCTAAATCTTCTTTGGGCGCCCTAAATCTCCTCCCGGAGTCTCAGATCTGCCAAAATATCCTTATTTTGCCCAATCCGCTGGTCGCATTGGCTTGGTGGTCTGTTCGCCGGCCTCATGTCGTCGTCGATCCCATACATCTTCGACCCTGTCACCTCCGGTCTGCATTTATCGTTGTTCGTCGGGCGGTGCTCGGTCGGGTTGTTGATTCGAGACTTCCTGTGCTTTGTCGGCTTTTTCCTGCCTTATTCAGTTCTGGGCTTACCTTGGGCCCGAAGGTGACTCGGGCTTTGGGACTCAGCCCATTTTGTGTTCTTTGGACCCAAGGCTCTTCCCTTGGGCCCAAAGCTGGCCTGGAAAAATAATAATTAAAAAATATAGTAAAAGGGTAACAATTTAAAATGAAAACAAAATATTTAATATTAGCATTTATCTAATAATATATAATTCCCTGTGGGGGTAGCGTAAATCTCGCTTGAGTTTCTGGTGCGTTCGGTTCAGGCATTGTATGAACCTACGTTTGCCATGACTAGACTTTATTTTTAAAATTGTCATAGGGTGTAAAATTTTTAAGATGTAAAATTTTGTCTTCTAGTGAATTAACACATGGGCTTTATTTAACACAAAAAGAGGCCCAATTTAGCCCATCTTCTGTTCAGCTTCTTCAACCGGTCTTCGATGGTGCTCCCTTGCTCTCGCGCTCGCTCCCTCACTCGTTGTTCGATCGGCCGGATCTGCTCGCCTGCACCGGTCCTTCACTGTAACCTGAACCAACCTCAACAACGCCCGCTGAGGAGGCAATGCCACCCTCTGCTGTTGCTGCCCGCTTTCCACGTTCATCACCATCGGGCTCTAAACTCGCCATTCTCTCTCTCTCTCTCTCTCTCTCTATATATATATGTGTGTGTGTGTGTTAATTTAATTTAATGATTTAATTACTATATATGTAAATTGATCGATCGATCGATCCAAGTAGGAGGAGAGGAATTAAAAGGGGTGGTGTAGGGAGGGAGACGATATGAGTACTTCTGTTAATGTTATCTCTATATATTCGAAATCCCGATTTTTCTCCTTATTTCAACTCGAATTTGGTGTGATTTCTAACCCTAAACTTATTTATTACAATTATTTTGATTGTTTGAATGATTTAGGTTGAGATTGAAAACCGAGTGTTTGATTTAGGAGCGGAATTTGGGGCTTTTATCCAAAAGCAAAATTGATTGAAATTGATGATATGGTTGTGTTGTTGTGTTGATTTGGAGCTAATTTCATGTTTATAGCATTGTCAAATTGTTTATGGATCGTGAGCTAATTGGATTTTAGAATTTTATTGCGATCCGTTTCAAGCTTTGATTTCGGAATTGATTTTTATGCCTTAGGTCGATTAGGTTCTTCTATTTTAGCATGTAAATCATAGTTTAGCCTATTAGCTCAATTGGTAGAGCAATGTGCGTTTGCAGAAAAATGTGGGTTCAAATCCCACGTAGGTTACATAATAGGCAAGAACACAACAATCCCAAATTGTTAATCATGCACATGATAATCTTAGTTATGCAATTTTTAACCTTAATTATGCACATTTTAATCTTAATTATGCACTTTAATTTGAAATTGTTATACGTAAAAAAACAGATAGACGATAGACCCATTTAAAATAAACATTGCATACCGTAAAGGCGGGGTGGCGCTACCCCCCCCCCCAAACCCCCACTAGGGGCGCGTCGTCCCCTAGCGAGACCACCACTAGATTCCCCTGGACCCTTCGATGCGTCGCCGGTCAAAAATGATTAAGGGTACATTAACCATAATCTTAATTGTGCACTTCATATTATTATTCATACATTTCGTCATTGCACTTTATCATTTTATTTATGCACTTTATGTAACGGCCCAAATATAAATATTCGGGTTATGTTTCAAAGGTTGGGTACCTTCATTCGGATCTTGTAATCCAAGTACGGGTCGAGGTTTCAAACCCCAAATGCTAGTGTTTTGAAAGGGGGGATTTCATACCCCAAATCGAGCGAAGGACTATTGGGTACCCAGAACCTTTCCTATTTTTCTAAGTCGCTCAAAACTGAAATCAACGAAAATCTCGAAATACAACTTGCCACGGCAAGGCCGGGTCAAAACCAAATCATTCAAGTATGTAAATTCGGTGATAGTCAGTCTCTCGGTCATGCGCCAAATTAGAGATAAACCCGCCATGGAAGCATGCAACAAGTAAGGATCATATACCTGAAACTATACCACGAGTCAAGGTCGAGCCACTTATGCAGGCCCTGAAGACCTCGCTGAGGACATATAATACGCTCTAAGCCTAAAGAGAATGATCTAATACAATACTAAAATATTAAACACGCAAGCATGTTGACATGATATATATAATATGCAGAAATACGGTAAATGACCCAAAGAATGCCAAGTGACATATCCCACTCAAAAACCATGCCAATACCTAGGGTGGCGACTCCTACCACTCTCACACTTAGGGTGGCGACTCCATTTCCATTCCTATACCTAGGGTGGAGACTAAGTCGTAGCCGCAGTCATATGATATCAATGTCATGCTCATATATAAATGTCTCATATTCATGCTCGGATAATCAGACTCATAAGACTCGATAGGTACAAGCTCTATGACCCTAGCAACGACTCTAGGATTCACATATAATGATCGTTCTATTTCCAAATGCATAAAGAAGGTGGATGCTCATTCATTAGTGTAAATCCTAAGCATGGTACTACATAGCATGCTTTTATAATGCCTACATGCTATATGACACATCAAGCATGAGGTTCTAACTTGAGTAAGCCCCGGAGGACTTACCTGGAGAAGAGCTGAATCCAAAGCAGTCATAGCAATGTAAGCAAGTAGATCCGATCAAGTCACATATCACCTAGCAAATAATACACAATACGCATAAGTCTATGTTATAAAGCATACAATGGCCATGACTCACATAAACGGACATGACTCAATCTCATAACATCATTATCTGCATCATTATCATAACTCATTTCCATCATCCCCATATAATCTCATCATAACTCATCATATCATATTCACATATCATTCATCATCTCGCCATATCATTTCATCTTATAACATATAACAACACCTCATATATCATACATGATGTCCGCATTTTTAGTCCTATTTTGCATCATAATTTCATTTCATTTGAGTCCTTTTATTAGCTTTTGTGTTAGGAAAGAGTGTCGTTTGACTTAGTTTTCATATTATTTGAGATATGGAGTCTACACAAGCTTTGGTGGTGTTTTTATAGCTTTTGGAGCTGATTTGGAAGAGTTTAGACGCACTTTGGAGCTTAAAGGAAAATCGTGAAGGCATAGGGAAAGCTAAGCAAGCATAAGAAGTGGTGCAGATAGAGAAAAGCATTATTTTCACCTTTCATTACCTCGAATCAAGTTTGGAGCCTTCATGAGAGATGTAGTGCTTGAAAAGAGCTTTCCAACACATATTCATATATGTCAATCAGATTAACGAGGACTCGGGAAAATGCGTTTGAAGACAGAGTCGAAAAGTTGAAGGAAAACAGAAGCTACTGCATTTGAAAAAGATCCCTCGACGTCGACCCTCAGACCACGACGTTGACCCTAACACGGATCTGTTGGAAATCTGCGTGACAACAGATCGGCTGAGTTTGGGCCTTTTTAATTAGGGTTTCATCTAAATCTCGTTTGAGATCTTTTAGACAGATAAACCTAGATTTATTATATCTTGTTTAGATATAGATTAGATAGGAAGATATTATTTTAGTTAGATAAGATATCTTTCCTTGGAGATTAAGTTTTATTTTTATCTATAAAATAAAGCCTAATAGGGGCTGAATGATAGGAAGTTTTACATGTTGAATAATAGGAAGTTGTACATGCTGAATATACAACATAATTAGGGCAAGAGATTTGAAGTTTGAAGTTAAGGATTGAACGTAAGTATTGAGGTTTGGTTTATGCAATTTTCATAATATGTTTTCTCTCAATTTCAGCATGTTTTCCCTTGCCATGTGTGAGTAGTTTCCTTACCTTCTAGGGTTGGGGTGAGCCCAACAATAGACATATGTGTGAATGAATGAATATATGTTATGTGATGCTTTTACCTAACTGTTTAATCCTAGATGAAAATTCAGGAAATTCATTGTTGCAATTGAATTCACAAGAGGAAATTGTTAACATTAATAGTATCTAGGGATCTTTGATGACAATTAAAGAGACCTAATTAAGGAAAAGGGTAGAGTCAAACCAAGTCTTTATACGAAAGTAAATTGATTTATTTGGCTTAGAAAAGCATGATTTCTTCTATGATTCACCAATTCATACATATGTTTGTTGTTGTGGTAAACCCTAATCTTGGAAGTTCTTTCTAATACTTTGCATTCGAAAATTGTTTCTTGAACCAATTGAAGTAAGTTTCTCACCTATTACAGCCGATACAATCACCTATATTTTCCAAATATTCCCCCTATTTTCAACCATAAAAGCCACTAGGATAGAAACGCTGACATACTCCCTTGAATCGACCTTGATTTCCACCATACTATAGAGGGATTCGAGTATAAATATATTTGATTGCATTGAGTAAAGAATCGATCTACCCTCATTACAACAAATTGGCACCGTTGCCGGGGAGTAATCAATCGCGCCTAGTCTAGTTGTGTTTAGGGTTGGGAATAGCCTACCCCCTTGTTTCTTTTTAAATTTGTTTTCTTTGTTTTTTTTGAAGGTTTATGCGAATAGGTGCTCATCCAACAGATCACGAGCCATTCATTGAACCTAAACGTGTCTTACACGAGCGGCTGAGAGAAAGGCTTAGGAAAAAGACGTCAAATATGGATGCCCTTCGTGAGGAAGTAGAGCGGCTGAGTAGAGAGAATAACGAGGCTGTGCAGCGAGAAATCGCAGCCAACCTTGCTCGACAAAGAGAAATCGATGCATCTAGAGATGAAGACATAAACAATAGAGAAGAGTTGGATATGGGAGCTCTTCGCCAAGAAGTGGAAAGGCTGCGGAGGGAGAATAATGAGGCTGCGCAGCGAGAAGCCGCAGTCAATCTTGCTCGTCAAAGGGAAGCAGACGCAACTAGGATGGCCAGAGAAGAAGCTGGACACCTTAGGGAGGAGTTGGAAAAGATCCCGCAAAATGCTCGCCAATATATGCACTCTGCTTTGCGAGTGCCTGAACCGGTTATTGTCCTTCCCAACGTCAACTTTGAGATCAAAACAAATTTTTCGTCCATGGTCAAGCGGTCATAGTTTGAAGGAAAGCCAAATGAGTGCCCTATGGAGCACATGAAGGAATACAAGGAGATGTGTGATACTATAGTCGATGGAGCCAACAAGTAATACGTTCGTTTGGTCTTTAACAGGAAAGGCCCTTCATTGGCTAGAGAGTCTGCCGTCAAGATCTATCAACACATGGGATGAGCTTCATGATCTATTTATGAATAAGTTCTTCCCACCCATGAAAACGACGGAGCTGCGCAAAAAGATCACAGCTTTCAAGCAACTAAGGAATGAAACTCTAGCCGAAACTTGGGAACGGTTCAAAGAGTTGATTCGCCAATGTCCTACCCATGGGCAACCACCTTATGTCTTGCAAGAGATTTTCTTCAATGGCATCAACTCGGCTACTAAGGATCGGATCAACATTCACACATCTTGTGGATACATTGAGATGCCCCCGTAAGAAGCATGGGATGCACTTGAAAAGCTTACGGAGTTCGACACCACTTATGGGACTCCCGCACATCTTGATGCGAGACCTACCCCCTCTATGCCCCTTTATCAACCGTCCGATGAGATTGACTCTGATGTGCCGCAACAATATATTGAGGATGAGAATAGGAAGCTAAAGAAGCAAGTGAGGTTTCTCTCCAACAACAAGCCTTGCATCGAGTATGGGTCTGTTACCCACACCACCACCGCTTGCCCACATGTCAATCAAGTGAGAGCTGCTGAAAGTCGTGGGGAGGTGAACTACATGAGAGGTCCATATAGAGGACAAGGCTATTATCAACAACGGAATGATGGGAATTCTAATTGTGGTAACTATCCTCCTCCTCAAGAGCAAAGATCCGCCTATAGACCTCCTGGACATCCGGAGCGTGAACCAACCACGGATGATATAAGAGCAATCTCGGAAGAGCTAAGGAAGGGTCAAGCGGATGCAAAGGCAGATGCTAGACAGTCTCACTTAGAGGTCAACACACAGATACGAGGAATGAAAGCAAGGTTCAGAGATATTGATATTTGGAGAAAGAGCATATAGACCCAACTGGGTGAACTAGCCGCTCAAATTCCAAAACCAAGCGGCCTACTACCAGGTCAAAGTGAAGATAACCCCAAATCTCATCATGTTTCTGCTGTACAAACAAGAAGTGGAAAGGTTCCATCAGGAAAGGAGGCTGAAACAAAGGGAGAAAGTGAGTCCCATTGCAGCAGCAATGTCGAGGTCGACCTTCCCAACCACGACATTGACACTCAGGGGACTGCAGAAGCTACTGTAAGTGAAACAGCACCTCGACGTTGACCCTTAGGCCTCGATGACGATCCCTCTGAAAAAGCTCTTGAACAACAACCCATTGTCGACTCTACTCCTGTCAATGTCGATGCTTCCACCAAGGGACCTGCAACCGACGAGTTGACCACTCCAAAGGTAAAACCCAAGCTTTCTTATCCATTAAAGGCTCTAAAGGACCCCACCGATGGGAAATTCAAAAGGTTTGTGAAAATCCTTCAAGGTTTGAATGTCACAATTCCCTTCACGGAAGCCCTTCGAGAGATGCCGGCATACATCAAATTCCTAAAGGAAATTTTGAGCAACAAGAGATCTATTTCAGAGGATTGTAATGCCATCAACTTCCCCGAGAAGAGGGCTGACCCGGGCAAATTTACCATCTCCATTGACCTTGGCAACCATAGGTATAGAGCTTTGTGTGATCTCGGCGCAAGTGTGAGTCTCATGCCTCTCTCCATATGGAACAAGATCAACATGGGACCGTTAGAACCCATCAACATCAGGCTCTTTATGGCGAAAAACTCATCCGTGGAACCTACAGGAGTAATGGATGACGTGCCGGTGAAAGTGGGTAAGTTCTTCGTGCCAACCGACTTCGTCGTACTTGACATGCCCATCGACCCCGATGTACCCATCATCCTTGGACGCCCTTTCTTAGCCATGGCGGATGCAATCATAAATATAAGGAAATGCCTCCTATCTTTTCAGGTTGGGGATCAAGTAGTTGAGTACAAATTCGACCCCGAAATGAAAGAGGTAGTGAAAACGGAGGTAAAGGTGGTTACTACAAGCATGGATTCCTTTCCATGTGAGGAACAAGCCTACAACCATGATGAAACCATCAAAGAAGAGGAATGCATTATCAAGGAACTCCTAGCCACTATTGAGGAGAATGAAGAGCACGAAAGAGAAGAGACGATCGGGTACACAGATGCCTCGATGACGTTTCCATGCACCTCGGTGTCGACCTTCTGCCCTAAAGAGAAGTTTCTACAGAAGGTTTGGTCAGTCACTGACCCTTCAACGACGACCCTCCTAGTCTCGACATCGACCTGTCCTGCGGTTTCACTAGATGAGGAAAGGTTCCTACCACCCTCAATGCCCGCTTATGCATGGTCGATGCCCACTCCTATCTCCGATATGGACGCATCTATCTCACGGGTTGAAGCTGATTTCCTAGGAGAAGTGATGAAGATGGAGGAAGCGGAGCCCATCTTGATTCCCCAAGAGTCCTCCTTGACACTAAAGGCATTACCCGACACTTTGAGGTATGAATTTCTTAGCCCTAACTCTACTTTCCCCGTTATTATTAATGCTTCGCTGAGTGTGCAGGAAGTAGAGAAGCTATTGAGGGTACTTCGTACCCATCGGAAGGCATTGGGATATTCACTTGAGGACATCAAAGGCCTTTCCCCCGCTTTATGTATGCACCAAATTCACATGGAAGAAGGACACAACCCTTTCATTGAGCAGCAAAGGAGGCTAAATCCAAACATGAAGGAGGTGGTGAAGAAAGAAATCTTGAGGATGGTCCCCGCAGGAATTATTTTCCCCATCTCGGATAGCAAGTGGGTTAGCCCCGTCCATGTGGTACCAAAGAAAGGAGGTATGACTGTAGAGAAGAACGAGAGGGGCGAGCTTGTGCCTACGAGGAATACTACTAGTTGGCACATGTGTATCGACTATAGAAAGCTCAATAGTGCCACTAGAAACGACCATTTCCCACTCCCATTCATCGATCAAGTGCTAGAAAGGTTAGCGCAACACGAATATTTTTGTTACCTTGATGGCTATTCAGGATATTGGCAGATTCCCATTCATCCGGATGACCAAGAGAAGACCACATTCACTTGTCCTTACGGAACGTTCGCATATAGGAGGATGCCCTTTGGGTTGTGCAATGCTCCAGCGACTTTTCAACGATGCATGATGGCAATTTTCTCCGACATGATCGAGGATATTGTGGAGGTATTTATGGATGATTTTTCCATGTATGGTACTACTTTCGATACTTATCTAGCTAACTTGGCCAGGATACTCAAGAGATGTGAAGAGACAAGTCTTGTGCTTAATTAGGAGAAGTGCAACTTCATGGTATAAGAAGGAATCGTGCTAGGACACTTGGTTTCTAAGAGAGGTATAAAGGTGGATAGAGCCAAAATAGAGCTTATTAAGAGGCTACAACCTCCCACGTCGGTAAAAGATGTCCGTAGCTTTCTAGGGCATGCTGGTTTTTATCGCCGTTTCATTCAAGATTTCTCCAAAATTGCTAAGCCACTCACTAACCTACTAATGAAAGATGTTGTTTTTGAGTTTTTTTCGAATGTCTTGATGCTTTTAATAGGTCAAGAGAAGCCTTAGTCACGACACCAATCATGCAATCACCCGATTATCACTTCCATTCGAAATCATGTGTGATGCAAGTGATTATGCCGTAGGAGCGGTCCTTTGACAGCGTAAGGATCGAAAGTTGCATGCCATCTATTACGCAAGTAAAACATTAGATGATGTCCAAACAAGATACACCACCACGGAAAATGAGTTTTTAGTCATGGTTTTTGCTTTTGAGAAGGTCCGCTCTTACTTGGTTGGCTCCAAGGTCATTGTCTACACCGACCATGCCGCATTGAGATATTTGATGACCAAGAAAGATGCCAAACCAAGGCTTCTCCGGTGGATGCTTCTTCTTCAAGAGTTTGATTACGAGCTCAAGGACAAGAAAGGCACCGAAAACCTCGTGGCCGACCACCTCTCTAGGTTGCCACCTAAGCACATTGCAGAATCAGAGGATACGGTACCCATCAATGACTCTCGACTTGATGAGAGTCTCATGCGAATAGAGGTAAAAAAGGTAAGCACATGTCTCAACGACGACCCCTAACCTCGATGTCGATACCTATTTACACAGCACAAGTTACTGCAAAAACTTTGGAAGCACAAAATCTCTCGACGTCGACCCTCTGTCCCTCGTCGACGAACCCTTCCACATGGAATAATGGTGAGTTACCTAAGGCTTCGGATGAGGTAAGTATAGATGAGGAACTCTTCTTTACCCCAGTTTCTAGCCCCATTCACGATATTTTTATTATAAAGGCTAGTACACCTTGGTTTGCGGATTATGCTAATTACATTGTAGGAGGCGAACTCCCACCAGGGTTGACTTCACAAGGTAAAAAGAGGTTCCTACATGATGTCAAAAGATATTATTGGGATAATCCTTATCTATTCAAGCAAGGGAGTGATCATATTTTTCGTCGTTGCATTCTGGAAGAAGAGGTAGACAGTATTATTTGTCATTGTCATACTCTTCCTACCGGGGGTCATGCTAAATGTTTTAAAACCACTGCGAAGATCCTTCAATGTGGGTTCTATTGGCCTAACATATTTCGAGATATGCAGGAATTTGTAACTTCGTGTGACCAATGCCAACGAGCGTGGAACATAACATGGAGAAATGAGAATCCGCTCATGGGGATCTTGGAGGTCGAATTGTTCGATGTCTGGGGCATAGACTTCATGGACCCCTTTCCATCTTTAGACCCTTATAAATACATCCTCGTGGCGGTTGACTACGTCTCTAAATGGGTGGAGGTCATTACCACACGAACCAATGATGCTCGAGTGGTGGCCAAATTTTTAAAGATTAACGTTTTTCCCCGATTTGGTGTTCCTAGGGTCCTTATTAGTGATGGCGGTTCTTGATGTGCACACAAATTGCCATATTTTCTATGCACATAAAAGTCCATTTTATCGTCTTTTGCATGCATATTAATGGGAAAACATGGGATTAGTGTAGTTTACGCTTAAATGTCAAATATATGGGTCTGCACGAGTTTCTTTGTGATTTCGCAGAAAACAGGATAAAAATGGACAGATTCGGAAGAGTGGAAAAAGAACTCGAAGTCTTCTTAAGAGGCCGAAATCGACTGGGGAACTCGACATCAAGTGCAGCAGAGACATATGAATCGAGCAGGAAATGAAACAGAGCATGTCGACACAGAGAGGTCGATATCGACGTCTGAAGGTCGATATCGATGTTGCCAGATCGAGTTAAATGATAGAAGTCGAGTGCCAGTTCTAGTAGGAGAAGGAGAGCTCGAGATAGAGTTTCACAGAGGTCGATATCGATGTTCAAGGTCGATATCGATGTTTCCCAGCAGAGGAATCTGACTCAGATTTTGATAGAATTCTATCCGAAGCTTGTGCGTCTATCCTAAAGTCGAGATTTCTTATCATCAACACCAGAGTTACCATATGAGCTAATTTACCATAGGAGTTTTTAGTTTTTACTTTATTTAAGTTTTATCTTTGAGAATAAAGATAAAGTTTCGAGTCTTTGGATAGCAAAGTTTGATATCTATATCTAGAGGCCATTAGGGCTGAGTTTAGACATCCAATTTCAGTTATTCAAACACACATACACACAGAGAATTAGTGGAGAGAGAGAGAGAAGGCCGAGTGAGTTGGAGAAAAGCGAGAGCAGAGATTTGGCTTGTTCGGTTGTACTTTCTTTCAAAGTTTAATTCAAAGTAGTTTTCTTTCAATAACAATGATGATGATGTGCATGATGAGGAGCGAGTAGTCAACCCACTTCTAGGGTCGGGGTGAGCCCGACGATAACGATGTAGGGTAAGTGCATCAAAGGTATGACTTTTATGCGATTCCGTCTTCTATCATATGCATGATCCTTTGCGAAAGTTAGGGAGATTCATTATTTGCATTATTGAAGCGAAAGTCACTCATATTGTGAACTTGGATTGCTCATGAATTGGATAGTAACTCTTAGGAACTATGCGAGATCCTCTAATCACCTAAGTGTTGATAACGAAAGTTATTTGACAAAAAGGCATTAGATTTCATAACTTTAGCATAAACTTGCATTGTTATCGTTGTGGCATGAAACCCCGACTTTAGAAGCTTTTAATTAATTGAATCCATATAAAAGTTTTAGTTTTGTTTCTGATCATCCTTCTTTACCATTCTACTTTCTTCGGACTCTTTTCCGACAATTGGTTACGAATTACAGTTTCTGTGACAAACATCGAAATCGACTGTAAAGGTCGATATCGAGGTCTAACGTCGATATCGAGGTCTCTGCTCGACGTCGACTTTGCTGCTTTTGTCTTCTGCAGGAACTGCACTGGAAATCGACTAGAACCGAGGTCGATATCGACCATACATATCGATATCGAGTGTCTTCTGAGGTCGAAAGCTTTGATTGTGAGTACAACAAGGGAAGCGCTGACATACCTCCTCGTGGATTCGATCCTGAAGTACCCTACTACTACAAGGGAGGAGATTCTTGTATTATTTGTTTGAGCTAGGGAGTAGTCTAGTTATAAATTGTTTAATTTGAATTATTTGAATCCCTACACTCACCGCCCTAGTGCGAACAGTTCTCACTTTATGAAAAGAAGCTTTAAGGCACTCTTGACTAAGTATGGGGTACATCATCGTGTGGCTACACCCTATCATCCCCAAACAAGTGGTCAAGTCGAGGTATCCAATCGACAAATCAAGGCTATCTTGGAGAAAACCGTATCACGATCAAGGAAGGATTGGTCGTCAAAGCTTGATGACGCTTTATGGGCTTATAGAACGGCATACAAGATGCCTCTTTGCACTACTCCTTATAATCTTGTGTATGGTAAGTCATGTCATCTTCTCGTCGAGTTAGAACATAGAGCGATGTGGGCCCTTAAAGAGCTCAATATGGAGCTCGATGAGGCCGGGCGAAAACGATTCATTGATTTACAAGCATTTGAGGAACTAAGGCTAAAATCATATGAAAGTGCTGAGATTTGCAAGGAAAGGACCAAGAGGTGGCATGATCAGAAGATGGTGCCCAAAACCTATGAGGAGGGTGATAAGGTATTACTTTTTAATTCTAGAGTTCATCTTTTTCTAGGAATATTGCGATCTAGATGGAGTGGACCATTTGTGGTTCATAAAATCTTCCCCCATGGTGTTGTGGAACTTGTGGATGAAAGTGGCGCCATCTTTCAAGTTAATGGGCACGGTTGAAGAAATACTATACTCATGCTGCTCTCGATGAGGAAATTCGTGCCTTTTTTGCAGTCATCATCTCCAATTAAAGGGAAGTAAGTCGGGCTAGCGACTCTAAACCTAGCGTAACGGGAGGCAATACTATACTCATGCTGCTCTCGATGAGGAAATTCTTTTTTTTTTCCTTTATTTTCTCTCTTTAGATGTTTAACTTGGTTAAAAAGTGACACAAGTTTGTTATTTTGCAAGTGGTGGATTTTTGAAATGGGTTATAAGTGAATCGCTAGAGTCGACATCGAACCTCCTGCCTCGACATCGATTCTTCTGCAACTTAAAAAAAATTAAATAAATTTATAGAAATAAATGAAAAGAAAATGAGGAGAAACAGATAGGACAAAAACGGGAAGGGGGAAGGTCAGGTATGCTCAGTATTCATTATATCCCCCCCCCCTTAATTTTATCTCTCTCCACTTCTATCCAATCCTATCCACACCAAAACCCACCCGCACCAGCGCTTCCCTCTCTTTCGCGTTGTCCACGACGATTTTGGCCGCCACTGCACCGATCGCTACTCCCACTGTGTTCGGCCGTTCTCGGTGCACCTGGAGAACCGAGCAAGGACTCGAGCCATCAGCTGTGCACCGTCCTGTAGTCCTGAGACCGTTCAAATCCCCCGCTGATCAAGCTTTCTTTTTCTTCAATTTTCTAAGCAATCTCGGTATGATTCTCACCCCTAATCTGTTTCTCTTAGTTGTTCTTACTTTAATCTTGAATTTGGCAACAATTTTTGTACAACTTGGGGTTTTGGGGCCAAGATTTGTGTACGATTTTGTAATTTTTAATGTCAAACTTGGTTTGAGTTGCATGTTTTTGTTGTCTCAAGTTCCCAAGGTGGCCGGATTCCTTCTTTTCTGTAGTTCTTGATCTTTCAATTCCGATGTGCGCACAAATTGCCATATTTTATATGCACATTCAAGTCCATTTTATCATCATTTGCATGCATATTAGTGGGGAAAACATAAGATTAGTGTAGTTTATGCATTATTGTCAAATATAGAGGTATGTAAGAGTTTTTATCTAAACAAGAGAAAAAGAGCGGGAAAAAGAACTCAAAGTCTATAGAAGAGGTTGATATCGATGTCCGATGATCGATATCGAGTGGCCTAGATCGAGTATATTGATAGAAGTCGAGTGTCAATCCGAGGAAGAGAAGGACATCTCGAGATAGAGATAAAGAGAGGTCGATATCGAGGTCCCGAGGTCGATATCGATGTTGCTGCAGAAAAGATTCGACTCAGATTTTGATAGAATTCTATCTGAAGCTTTGCAAGTCTATCCTAAATTCGAGATCTTCTATCATTTTACACCAGACTTCATTAGGGCTGAGTTTTACCCAAGGAGTTTTTAGTTTTTACCCAAGGAGTTTTTACCCAAGGAGTTTTACCCAAGGAGTCTATCCTAAATTCGAGATCTTCTATCCTAAATTCGAGATCTTCTATCAGAGTTTTACCCAAGGAGTTTTTAGTTTTTACCTTTATTAAGTTTTATCTTAGAGAAGAAAGATAGGTTTTCGAATCCTTGGCTAGCAAGATTTGAGATCTATATCTAGAGGCCATTAGGGTTGAGTTTACAGAGACATTAAGTTTTGAATCAATTTTACATTTTAGAACGCAGAGATTTAGGAGAGAGAGAGAGGCCGAGTGAGTTGTGTAAGTGAGAGCGGAGTGGCTTTGTTCGGTGTAATCTTTCTTTCGAAGTTAATACAAAGTAGTTTCCTTTCCATGATGATGATGAGTTCAATGATGAAGTGCGAGTAGTCAACCCACTTCTAAGGTCGGGGTGAGCCCGATGATAGCAATGTAGGGTAAGTGCATCAAAGGTATGATTTTTATGCGATTCCGTCTTCTATCCTATGCATGATCCTTTGCGAAACTTGAGGTGATTCAGTCTTTGCATTATTGAAGCAAAAACCAATCATATTGTGAACTTGGATTACTCATGAATTGGATAGTAACTCTTAGGATTTATGCGAGAGCCTCTAATCACCTAAAAGTTGGTAAAGAAAGTTATTTGACGGAAAGACATTAAATTTCATAACTTTAGCATCATAGTTGCATGATTATCGTTTTGGTATGAATCCCCAATCTTGGAAGCTTTTAGTTAATTGAATTTGATAAAAAAAAGTTTGAGTTTTTATTTCTGTCCATCTTTCCTACACCATTCTACGCTCTTCGGACTACTTTTCCGACACATAGGTTACGCTTTACAGTTTCTATTACAGACATCAAAATCGACTGGCAAGGTCGATATCGAGCACTAACATCGATATCGAGGTTCATCTCGACTTCGACTGCTTGCTTTTTGTCTTCTGCAGGAAACTCACTGGATTACCCTACCACTACATCGGGAGGGATTCTTGTATTTATTTTCTTCGATAAGGGAGTAGGCATAGTTAGAGTTTATATTTGAATATTTTTTTAAGCATAATCTACCTCCCCTAAACGAACAAATTGGCGCCGTTGCCGGGGAGGCAATCAATCGCCACCTAAGTTTACTCACGATCTTTTCTTAGTGCTTATTTTGAAGGTTTATGCGACGTTTTGATCGCGGACCTATCTTGGAAAGCATATACGAGCCTGAACATTTTTTCCATCTTCGCAACAAAGCTATTCAAATCATGGCGGACAACGACACACAGGCTGAGACCATAGAACGATTGAGGAAAGAAATTTAGGACCATAATGCTACAATCGCTACTGAGAGGGTCGCCGCTACTGCAGAGCGAGCCCGTGCTAATAGAGAGGAGGATGCGCATCCACAAGCCCAAGAGCGGCTAAATCAGTATCCACAGACGATGATGCAGTACATGCATTCGCCGCTACATGTTCCTGAATCTGCTATTTTAATTCCTCTTTCTAATTATGAAATGAAAATAAACTTCCTATCTGAGATTAAAAGAAACACTTTTGAAGGAAGACCTAATGAATGCCCTTTGCAACATATCTCCACTTTCATGGACTTATGTGAAACTATTGCTGATGGTGTGAATCTAGAGTATGTGAGACTAAAATCTTTTCGATGGCCTTTGGCAGGGAAGGCATTACAATGGCTAGAGAGTTTGGCTCCACGTTCGCTGAGGACATGGGCAGAGGTGAAGGATACGTTCCTAAACAAGTTCTTTACACCATAAAAAACGGAGATGTTGCGGCAAAGAATCACGGCTTTCAAACAAAAGCTAGGTGAAACATTGGCACATGTGTGGGAGCGTTTTAAGGACTTGTTGAGATCATGCCCGATGCATGGGAAACTTCCATATGTCATCCAGAAGATCTTCTACAACTCCATCGATGCGCCGAATAAGGAGAGGATCAATTCATATACCTCATATCGGTACATTGAGCTCACACCAACGGAGGCCTGGGAGACGATTGAGAGGCTAGTCAACTTCAACAACACTTATGGGACTGCTGCGGCCTATGATTCAAGGCCTGCCCAATCGATGCCACTTTATGAGCCTCCAAAGGAGATTGATCCTGATGTGCAGCAACAATTCCACAACGATCAAACACGCCGCCTTCAAAAGCAAGTCACGTTCCTAAGTAATAATCAACCTTGTAAGGAATGTGGTTCAACAAGGCATAACACTAGTGCCTGCCCACATCTTGAGCAAGTATCTATGGCGAAACAACATGAGGAAGTCAAGTGGATGAGAGGCTCCTATAGAGGGGGCAATCAACAATATTGGGGAGATCAACGATTCTATCAACAAAGGGATCCCCCACCATATAGAGCACCTGGGCACCCTGAGCGCGAAACAAGGAAGGATGACCTCGAGATCATTCTTGATGAGATGCGGAGTAACCACGTTGAGTTCAAACAAGCCAATAACTCCGTTCATACTCAGCTGTAGGGCATCAACTCTATACTTGGGGAGATTGACGTTTGGAAGCGCATCATGGAGACCCAAATGGGTCAATTGGCGGAGGCAATACCCAAAGCGTCAGGATCATTGCCTGGATCAAATGTGCCCAACCAAAAGGGCAAAACTACTGGACACATAGCGGCCATGAACTTAAGGAGTGGGCATCAAGTATAAAATCCCGAGCGAAAAGCAGAGGAGAAGGCCCCAGAACAGACGTCGATATCAACCCCCCTGTCGATATCGACCATGGTGACGTCCATGTCGACCCTCCAGTAGTCGATGTCAACACTGAATCTGCATCACCACAGAAATCGACTCCTCTAGTCGATGTCGACCCCCATCCATTCAATGTCGACCTAACTCCAGCCGCATGAAAGAAGAAGGTGTAGCCATTCCCATCAAAGAAGGTGATTAAGGACCCGACGGAAAAAAGTTCCAACGGTTCGTGAAGATGCTTCAAGGACTTAATGTCTCAATACCATTCACCGAAGCACTTCATAAGATGCCATCTTATGTAAGGTTCCTTAAGGACATATTGGGTAAGAAGCGATTAATTGCTGAGACCGCAGAGGAGTGCAACAGATTGGAGCTACCACAGAAGCGGGCGGACCTATGTAAGTTTTCTATCACTATAGGCTTAGGTCGATATCTCTTTAATGCTTTGGTTGACTTGGGTACTAGCGTTAACATGATGCCACTAACCATATGGCACAAGGTACAGATAGGTCCTCTGGAGCCCGTGGATGCAAAGTTATATATGGCGAACAATACGGTAGTGATTCCAACAAGGATAGTAGACGATGTGCCAATGCAAGTAGGTAAATTCTTTGTCCTTGCCAATTTCTTAGTTGTTGATATGGCAGAGGACCCTGCTTGTCCAATTATTTTAGGTAGGCCATTCCTAGCAACCGTCGATGCCAATGTTAGCGTGAAGAAAGGATTGCTCTCATTCACCATCAGTGACGAAGTGATAGATCGAGTACGCCTTCAACAAGATGGTGAGGAACAATAAAGGGCCAATGGAGATTAAGGCCATCAATGGTGTCTACATCACATGCGGGGAAGCAAAGATAAGGAGTATGACACCAGAAGAGCTTGAAAAGAGGGCCATAGAAGCCCAAGTGGAGGAGGTAGTGGCAATCTTGAACGAAGAAGCCAGAAAAAACATCGAAATCGACCCAGGTAAGTCGATATCGACTAACAAAGTTCAAGATTCTGTGCCAGGTTATAAGTATGGGGTCGATGGAGGAGAAGGAACCTCGAAATCGAGCATAAAGGTCGATATCGACCATAAGCAAATGCCAAAATCGACTGCCATAGAAGCTAAGAAAGGAGCAGAGCCCTCGATATTGATCTCTGGAGGTCGAAATCGACCTGATCATGTCGAGCAGAATCACTCCAAATTGACTGAACCTCCAGGAGCACAACAAAGCTCGATATCGACTACTAATGATCGATGTCGACCTTAGCCACAGACACAAGAGAAGTTAAGTCAAGGTACGGATTCCTCCTTTTCCATTTCTATAAGAGATTTATCGTTATTTGGAAGAGGTGTGCCTTGGCATGTGCGTTTGTGTAGGGTATCCGATGGAGATCCGAGCCATTATGAGATAGGAGATAAGGTTTATGTCACCAAATCAAAAGATCATTGGTTCCCTAATAGATTCAAAGATAAGAGGATGGGACCATTCACGGTGAATCAAATCCATCCAGGCGGGATGCAGCTGACAGACAAGAAAGGAGTTCTGTTTGAGGCCCAAGCCACATGGGCTCTGCATATGCCGCCTTGAGAGTGCGAAGGAAGAAGTCGGCCTAGCGACTTTAAAGTCTAGAGCTTGTAACAAAGACACCTACTTTACGTTTTGGACATTTTTTTGGTTTTGATTTGAGACTTTGAACATTATTATTTGTTTTGGTTTTGGTTTGGTTTTCTAACAAGTTGCAGGAAAAAAGAAGAAAGCTTTACAGAGACATCGAAATCGAGTAGAAAGCTCGATATCGACCTTAAAGTCGATTCAGACGGGGCTTGTGGTCGAGGACGGATCACCGTGAAGCTTGAACCAGAAAATCGATGAAAGAAATCGATTTCGATGTTAAAGGTCGATATCGACCACCACTGCAGATTCTTCGACTCCTGAAATTTGTGACGTTTTAGTAAGTTTTCTTTCTTAACCCTAGTTCTAATATAGAGAGGACATTGTAATCTTTAAGTATGGGGTGGGGGAAAGGCTTACTTGCATACCTTTAGCATATTTTGAATTTTTTCATAAGTTATTGCATAGTTTTTACATGTTTATGCATATTCATACTTAGTTAATTTAGATGTTTTTATATCTTTAAGCATTGCATATTTATCTTTAGCATATTTATATTTTGGAAAAAAAAAAGAAAGAAAAAAGACCCCCATAAAAAAATGCAAAAAAATAAAGAAAAGAGTCATGGAAGAAAAAAAAGGAACTCTACGATGCAAAATTAGATTCATTGGAGATATAACATGAAATTGCCTAGTTAAGGGAAATCACAATGAAGTGCAATTTTTTAGAGAAAACCATGAAGGAGGTAAATTTTGAAGTTGCTTTGACATGTGCATGATAAGATGATGGAGGACTTTAAGAAATTTCCATACATATGTACAAAAGTTCATATCCTAGCCTTATCTATGCATATTTGCAAAAGTCACAAGCCATATATGAGCCTTACTATATCATTATCATTATTGCTCTACATATATTACATATTGCCCATTTTTTATACCTTATACCCTATCGGGGGACAAGTTTGAGAATGAATGTCATATTTGGAGTTGTTATATGGAGTTTGTGCCTTATTTATGAAGTTGTTGGCAGGAATGAAACAATTTTTGAAATATTGAAAATTTAATGAGTGAAAAAAAAATCCGATCACCTTAGGAGATAAAGGTAGGTCGACCCTGCTCGTTGAGATGTTAGTTCGGCGAGATGGGACACAAGGTGAGGAGTCTAAAGTACTAAGTATCCGGGACCATTCATGACACCCATGTTTGCGACTCGCGAGAAGGCAGTACTAAGGTTAGAGAGGTAAAAGCATTATAGAAGAAAAAAACATTGAGCGATGAGTGAAAGGTGAGAAACATTATGAAGAAGGAATGTGGAATGTTTTGGAAAGAAAGTTTATTTCCCCGGATTTAACAACACATGGCTAAATATTAGCCCACCTTTAGCCTTTTACCAATCTACTTCTCATAAGCTTAAAAAAAGTCCTCTTGATTATTAATGCTACGTTACGAAACTGTTTTATGCATATAAACCTCCTTTTATGAGTATGATGTTGCTTTATTGCACATGCATGGATTTGGTTGACATTAGTACGTTATCGAGGATGGCAATTGATTGTAGGGACATATGAAAAATGAATCTATGATGTTGAGGGTTTACTTTCTTCCCCTGAATGACCATTAAAAGTATTGCTTGGGGACAAGCAAGCTTAAGTATGGGGTGTTTGATGTGCGCGCAAATTGCCATATTTTCTATGCACATTCAAGTCCATTTTATCATCTTTTGCATGCATATTAGTGGGGAAAACATAAGATTAGTGTATTTTATGCATTATTGTCAAATATAGAGGTCTGCACGAGTTTTGATGTGATTTGGCAGAAATCGAGACAAAAATGAACAGATTTGGACAAGAGAAGAAGAGCGAGAAAAAGAACTCGAAGTCTACAGAAAAGGTTGATATCGATGTCTGATGGTCGATATCGAGTGGCCTAGATCGAGCATATTGATAGAAGTCGAGTGCCAATCCGAGGAAGAGAAGGACAACCCCAGATAGAGATAAAGAGAGGTCGATATCGAGGTCCCGAGGTCGATATCGATGTTGCTGCAGAAAAGATTCGAATAAGATTTTGATAGAATTCTATCTGAAGCTTTGCAAGTCTATCCTAAAGTCGAGATCTTCTATCAGTCTACACCAGACTTCATCCTTTATGAGTTTTACCCAAGGAGTTTTTAGTTTTTACCTTTATTAAGTTTTATCTTAGAGAATAAAGATAGGTTTTCGAATCCTTGGCTAGCAAGATTTGAGATCTATATCTAGAGGCCATTAGGGCTGAGTTTACAGAGACAGTAAGTTTTGAAGCAGTTTTACATTATAGAACACAGAGATTTAGGAGAGAGAGAGAGAGAGGCCGAGTGAGTTGTGTAAGCGAGAGCGGAGTGGCTTTGTTCGGTGTAATCTTTCATTCGAAGTTAATACAAAGTAGTTTCCTTTCCATGATGATGATGAGTTCAACGATGAAGCGCGAGTAGTCAACCCACTTCTAAGGTCGGGGTGAGCCCGACGATAGCAATGTAGGGTAAGTGCATCAAAGGTATGATTTTTTATGCGATTTCGTGTTCTATCCTATGCATGATCCTTTGCGAAAGTTAAGGAGATTCAGTCTTTGCATTATTGAAGCGAAAGCCAATCATATTGTGAACTTGGATTACTCATGAATTGGATAGTAACTCTTAGGATTTATGCGAGAGCCTCTAATCACCTAAAAGTTGGTAACGAAAATTATTTGACGGAAAGACATTAAATTTCATAATTGTAGCATCATACTTGCATGATTATCGTTGTGGCATGAATCCCCGACCTTGTAAGCTTTTAGTTAATTGAATTTGATGAAAAAGTTTGAGTTGTTATTTTTATCCATCTTTCCTCCACCATTCTACGCTCTTCAGACTACTTTTCCGACACATAGGTTACGCTTTACACTTTATGTTACAGACATCGAAATCGACTGGCAATGTCTATATCGAGCACTAACATCGATATCGAGGTCCATCTCGACGTCGACTGCTTGCTTTTTGTCTTCTGCAGGAAACTCACTGAAAATCGACTAGAACAGAGTTCGATATTGACCAGGCACCTCGATATCAAGTGTCTCCTGAGGTCGAAAGCTTGATCGTGATTGCAACTATGGAAGCGCTGACATACCTCCTCGTGGATTCGATCCTAAATTACCCTACCACTGCATCGGGAGGGATTCTTGTATTTATTTGCTTGGATAAGGGAGTTGGCATAGTTAGAGTTTATATTTGAATATTTTATTTAAGCAGAATCTACCTCCCCTAAACGAAAAAATTCCAATTATTTATACACTGCAGAAAGTAAGTCCTTTGATGCTTAATTTGAGTATATTATATGAATGTTGGGTTCTCGATCGATCATACAAACCTATGTGTGTGTTGGGACTTTCCTTGCTTCTAATCTTTATATATATCTCATGTTTGGAAGGTATTGTCTACATAAGATCTTGCTAAATCCTTCGCCTTACATAGCTAAATCACATAGACCTCCATAAAGTCTTTTGTCTTTCTTGATTAGCTAAATGATCTTTTGATAATGATCTTGATGAAGCTCTCTTATTTTACATACCCCATATATATCTTACTGTTTCTTTGTCTATATATCTTTGTTTTTATCATCTTCAGAAGCACAGTTTGATATAAGTATGGGGTCCTTGTTAGCTTTCAAGCACTCGACATTTTTGGGTGATTTTGGAAACACTTGTGTGCATACTTCTAGTTCGTGACTCTTTTCGTCTATTGTCAGATTAGGTTTCTTTTTTCTTTCTTTGGATTTCAGTTTTTTTTCTTTATGTGTTTTATTTGCATTCTTCTGTTGATTCCGCTATGTTACACCTTGCATCTTGGTTTTCGATCACTATAATGGTTTTAAGTCTTTTTTAAGGTAATGGCGAAGAAGAAAGCATCAAGATGCAGGCCCCCTCGAACACCTAAGCCCCATCCAATGGATGTAGTCGAGCTTAAGGATGCTAATGAGATCGAGCGCTTCAATAAAATCCGATCTCGTGTCTTCAAGGCCCGTTGGTATCATCATGAAGACATGCAAACGCTGGGCTTACACGATGCGATTGCGGAAGCTTTTGACAACATTGGTGCAGCTAGGCTACTCCAGCCAATTGAGAAACACTACCCCACTCTCACGGCTAAATTTATGGCAACTTTAAAAGTCCTTTCCTCCGCTGTTGATGAAGGAAAGGTCGAATTTTAGCTTGCTAACAAGTGCTATGAGCTTACCATGGAAGAGATGGCTGCACACTTTGAATTTACGCATTCTCTAGAGATCACACACCAACAGGTATTGCCAATCTGGCAATACATAACTGGGCAGCACACCATCCCTGCAGGCGGCATTCAATGCGCTGACGTTGCGTACCCCGTCTTCCATATCATCCTTAGGGTCCTACGGAGTACAATTTGGGCTCAAAAGGAGGTTTTCAGGCTCATCCACGCCGAGCTACACTGCCTGCATCGCATGCTTTTTGACGTCCAGCCTCAGATGAATTTTATTTATGCGTGGCTCAGGCATGTTGGTGCCTACATGAGCTTCACTGGAGAGGTTCTCATTGGCGGCATGATTGTCGTCCTTGCTCAAGCTTTGGGGGTGGACACGTCATGCTACACCACCAAGAAGGTCCAGCAGATTGACTCTGCATACTTGATGCTGACTAAGGGCCTGGCGAAGGTCGACACGGGCTTGGTTTCCTATTCTCGCCGAGTCCCCATTGCCTCTGAACATGGCGACCTACTTCATCTCCCAAACTGGTTTAAGGTATGGACTCAATCTGACTATCCCCCTGATATTACCCCTGCAGAAGACCCATTGCTCCAACGTCGACCACTACGTTTTGAGCACCCTGAAGACATCCTAGCTGCTACCCAAACACCACCACCAGAGGCTCCTGCTCCTGCATCACCCACCACTTCAGCTCCTACCAAGGGTGTTCCTAGGGAGACGCCTCGAATCTTTCTTAGTGATTTTGACTATCCATCTCGTAACTATGGGGAGGGATAGAGCAGCCGAGGCAGAGACAGTATCCCTTCCACACTGATTAAGCTTGAGGGCCTTATGTTCGAAATGAAGACTTTTTTTACAGAGCCTAGCAAGTGAGAAGCACCGACAGCAAAACCGTCTTGCCTACGAGTTTCAAGCTATCTACGAGGTGATTTTACAAGACCGCCAGATGAACGATGAGCGGTGGTGAACAGCTGGGATGTTTGTCGAGTGGCAGTCCAACCTTCACCCTGGCAACCGTTTCCGCCATGGGCCCCCACCGAACGCTGGACCCAAGCGCCAAAGGAGGTACCAACGCAACCATCATGATGATCCCGACAACAACGGTCGCTGAATCACTAGTCGCGCTGCACATTCCACAGTAATCCCTTCCCCTTTTCTATTCTATTTTGTGACAATGGGGACATTGTCTATTTCAAGTATGGGGTGGGTATTTTGGTTTGCTATTTTGATGTTTTTCTTCTTTTCATTTTGATGTCTTTTTTGGTACTGGGCTAGCTACTAAGTGATTGTTCTGTTTGCTTGACTCTAGCATAACCTTGGCAGTAACTCCATGTTTAGTAAGTTTGAACCTAGAACTGGGTTGTAATAGTTTAGCACTAGTCTCATATTTCAACTAAGCACTTGCACTAAATTTGGCATAATTCCTGCATTTTCATTCATATTCATTTAAAGTTAGTATTTTAGCATAGCATGAATAGCGCCATTCGAAAAAAAAAACAGGCACCTAACTTAGAAGTCCAATAATGATACCTAATAGCTAACTTGATCATGTAAACCCTACGATATGCTTGGATGGTTTAGCCCAAGTCTTCTGGAAAAGTTTAATTTTTTATGTGGGAATACAACTTGCAATTCTAATTGAGCACATATAAATTTAAGTAAAGGTAATTGAAATCCAACAAATCTATGTCCTAGTGAGATATGTTTGTCCTTATAAAGGAAAGTTTTTCATATTTATATTTACCTCAATTTTTTATGTGTGATTTGCTCTCCTTATGTGATTACCTCTTGACATTGATGTAGTTATCCATTTTTTGAAGCCGATTACGAGATGCTAGTTCATTGCTTATTGGAATTAGATGATGGAGGACTTATATTTTTCTTAGCCATATTTTTATCCATTCATTTACCTACCTTGCATATTATCCTTGTTTGAAGCCCATTCGAGCCTTGGCCGATTCTTTGTTAGCTCCACAAATTGATTCCTAGCCAATTGTAAGCTTGACCCTTATCCGGGAATTAGGATTTAGAGTTGGTTGGAAGTTTATTGAGTTGAGTTGATAGGAAAGAAGCTAAGTTGTTGAGCTTTGAGTAAAATGTTCTAAGTGATATTATGTAAGATGAGCGAGATACCTCATATTGTATTTTATGTTTGAGGCTCCCAAAATGTATACATATATTATATGCCGAAAAAAAAATGTCACGCAGAAGAAAATATAGAACATGAAGATCATTAAGAGCCTACTTTATTTATATGAGCAAAGGATGAAATTGGTGGTCAAGAAAGTATACTTCATGGGTTGAAGGTCCTTTTTAGCGACGATAAGCCTAGTACAGGTGCTGAATTATTGGATGAATTGATTGGTTGAGATGAGTTAGAAATTTAGGAGTCTTGATTCCCGGGTTTTTAGCACCACTTAGCCTAAATGATTCCATGCCTTTTATTTCATACCAAGCCCCATTACAACCCGACCGAATGAAGGCTTCTTTGAAGCTTTTCATTGAGCCATAAGTCCTCTTGATGATTTTGATTTGTTTTGACGTCTCCGGTGGAGAGATTGGTGATATAAATAACAATGTCTTTGTAGCTTTTTGCATTTAGGATTGAGTCAAGGGATATACTTTAAACCTAAACACATTGAGAGTTGAGAGAAACACATGCATCCTTGTAAGGTTGGATTTCGGTTGCTTTTGCTTAGAGTTGCCTAAATACATGTGATGATGTTTGATTGCTAGCTTGATTCTTTGAGACCACTTGTTCCTATTATGTTGCTTTTTGACAAAGGGCGAAGACTTGAAGGATGTATTATAGGTAGTGGTTATTGTTTGGTTATTGCTTGAGGACAAACAAGTATAAGTATGGGATGTTTTGATGTCCGCATTTTTAGTCTTATTTTGCATCATATTTTCATTTCATTTGAGTCCTTTTATTAGCTTTTGTGTTGGGAAAGAGTGTCGTTTGAGTTAGTTTTCATATTATTTGAGATATGGAGCCTACACAAGCTTTGGTGGTGTTTTTATAGGTTTTGGAGCTGATTTGAAAAAGTTTAGACGCACTTTGGAGCTTAAAGGAAAATCGTGAAGGCATAGGGAAAGCTAAGCAAGCATAAGAAGTGGTGCAGATGGAGAAAAGCATTATTTTCACCTTTCATTACTTCGAATCAACTTTTGGAGCTTCATGAGAGATGTAGTCCTCGAAGAGAGCTTTCCAACACATATTCATATATGTCAATCAGATTAACGAGGACTCCGGAAAATGCGTTTGAAGACAGAGCCGAAAAGCTGAAGGAAAACAGAAGCTACTGCATTTGAACAAGATCCCTCGACGTTGACCCTCAGACCACGACGTCGACCCTAACACGGATCTGCTGGAAATCTACGTGACAGCAGATGGGCTGAGTTTCGGCCTTTTTAATTAGGGTTTCATCTAAATCTCGTTTGAGATCTTTGAGACAGATAAACCTGGATTTATTATATCTTGTTTAGTTATAGATTAGATAGGAAGATATTATTTTAGTTAGATAAGATCTCTTTCCTTGAAGATTAAGTTTTATTTTTATCTATAAAATAAAGCCTAATAGGGGCTGACTGATAGGAAGTTTTACACGCTGAATAATAGGAAGTTTTACACGCTGAATATACAGCAGAATTAGGGCAAGAGTTTCAAGTTTGAAGTTAAGGATTGAACGTAAGTATTGAGGTTTGGTTTATGCAATTTTCAGAATATATTTTCTATCAATTTCAGCATGTTTTCCCTTGCCATGTGTGAGTAGTTTCCTTACTTTCTTGGGTTGGGGTGAGCCCAACAATACACATATGTGTGAATGAATGAATATATGTTATGTGATGCTTTTACCTAAGTGTTTAATCCTAGATGAAAATTCAGGAAATTCATTGTTGCAATTGAATTCACAAGAGGAAATTGTTAACATTGATAGTAACTAGGGATCTTTGATGACAATTAAAGAGACCTAATTAAGGAAAAAGGGTAGAGTCAAACCAAGTCTTTATACGAAAGTAAATTAATTTATTTGGCTTAGAAAAGCATGATTTCTTCTATGATTCACCAATTCATACATATGTTTGTTGTTGTGGTAAACCCTAATCTTGGATGTTCTTTCTAATACTTTGCATTCGAAAATTGTTTCTTGAACCAATTGAAGTAAGTTTCTCAACTATTACAGTCGATACAATCACCTATATTTTCCACATATTCCCCCTATTTTCAGCCATAAAAGCAACTAGGATAGAAACGCTGACATACTCCCTTGGATCGACCTTGATTTCCACTATACTAAAGAGGGATTCGAGTATAAATATATTTGATTGCATTGAGTAAAGAATCGATCTACCCTCATTACAACAATACAACATTTCATGCTTTCATAACCATGAACTGAAGTTTTCAAATAGTGGCCATACTTGCAATATACTCATATCACAACACATTTCACATAATTCTTAAGTTCTCATCTCAACATATCATGCTCTTAACCAACTCATATTCACATCAAAATATATTATAGCATGCCTTTATAGAACAACATCTCATGATCATCATATAACATATCATGACAATATCAACATATAATAATTTATACTTAACAATTATATCGATATCCTAACATCGTGTTCGCACTCATCAAATAAGATTCATCAAGTCAAACCAAGTAGGAAATCCCTAAGTTCCCGAAACACTTTAAACATCAAGTTAGGTCACATCATCATTCAAAATAACTTTCTCAATCATAATTGGCCCAAAATTCCATTTATAAAACATGACCCTATAATTAACTTATATGATTATTTTATTAAAGTAAAACCGACAAGGTTAGGATATTTCAAAAAAAATCCTCTTTTTAAGTAATTAAATCAATTTTCAACCCTTGAAAACATTTTCAATATTCAAATCCAATTAATATATTTTAAATCCCAACAATTTCAAAAATCATTATTCATATTATATAACAATTTATTTCATTTAAATACCTAAATAAATCAATTAATTCGAAATAAGCAAAATAGGTTTTAACCTTAATATTTACTTTACCCAAAAATAGGTCCAACTGAAAATAGGCCCAACTGAAAATAGGCCCATTCTTATTTTCAAATCCGGATCCAACCCAACCCACAAATCTCAAACCTCATTTTTAAAACAAACCCACCGATCCGGTTTTAATTAAAACAAAGGCTAAACCAGACCTAAACAAAAGAAAAACAAAACCAAACCCGGTGGGTCACTGTTCATCTCCCTCTCTGCGTCTCCGCTTTGTTCTCTCTTTCTGCTCTCTCGCTCGATCGCTTCGGCCGATCTCTCTCTCTCCCCCCCATTTTAGACAAGATAATAAATGATAGGGTCTATTTTAGTCATGTTTTAAGTATAGATTTGCATATTAATTTATAGCATTTTTACTAAGAGTAATTTCGATCTTAATCTATGTACAATCCCTTCGAACAGGGAACTTTATAACATCATCCGCATGGATGATCAGGGATATTCTTTTTTGTAAGGTTGTCCTATTGGTTGTCTACTGTAAAAAAAAAATTTTGAGCATTTTTACATGTTTTTATAACTTAATTTGTATTATTTGATTTTCGGAGTCTACACTAGTGTTTTTATATATTTCAAGTATTTACGGGCTTGACGTATGAATTCGGAGATTGATCATAATTTATGAGATGATTTTATAAATTGGAGGACAATACGGGCGGATTCGGATCGATAGACGAGTTGACTGCTAAGTCACTTTCAAGCTTTGCAATTGCAGTTCGGCAGCTACATTCCTAATTTAATTAGGACTATGCATGCAGAAAATTATATTTAGATAGATTAGATATAATATTAATATTATATATTCATATTAGGATAGATAGAAAATAGTGAGATTAGGTTTATCTTATTTTATATATATATAGGGTTCGAGTGAGAAGTACCCGGTCCAGTAAGAAGGAAAGAAGCGATCTCATTGGTTGAAACAGATCTGATTTTTACTTTAAAAAAAATACCCTCACGCGCTTTCCCTTCATCTCCCTCAACCGCTATTTTCCCTCGTGCTCAAGTTCTCAAGACCGGATCCCAAACTCAACCTTCTCTTCCATGGCATAGCCCTGCATTCCCACAGGTGTTTGTATATATTACAGCCTCTAATGGCGGATCAAGTTCTCACCATGTAAAGACGTATGTCTTCGTCCCTGTCATCCTCCGTTGAGAAGCTCACCCCGGCCTTCGGCGGCGCTTCGGCCATCGATTGGAACATCGGTGTCGAAGTTGAAGCCGTGTATATCTCATCGAATCACATCGCCGATGCGATACGGCGTCGTCGGTGACCGATCTGCTGTTTTGACGTCGTTCTGGATGTGGACGACTTTTCATCGGAGCGGAAATCATCGTCGAGGAGGATGAGATAGACGGAGGAGTCGATGTTCTTTATGAGATGAAGCAAATGCTGTTGCGACTTAAATGTATCTAAATCTTCGAATCGTTAAAATCAGCTGGAAGCGAAACAAACCTAATTCGGTATGAAAGTTAATTACCTAATATATTCTTCACCGGAGATGGTGGTTGCAGATTGAAGAAAGAAGTGAGGTTTCACTTGCAATCAGCAAAAGTTAAAATGATAAGCATTTTGAGAAGGGGCAATATTTTTCATTTTAAGAACAAGTTTTGGGAAAACAGAGAGTCAAAGGCTCAAAAGAGAGGGAAAGGAGTTCAGAAATCTTCACATATTAAATTAAGTAAGTCATTCATGTTTCAAAGACATAAACAGATCACTGTATGTCTTTTTTTTAAACAAAAGAAAAAGATGCATTTTATACCGAGTGGTTCAATTCATATGTGATAAAAAAATTATCACATTTTCACATGTTCAATTCGTATGTGTTTTTATACTAAGTAGTTCATGTTTTTAATACCAAATGGTTCAGAGTTTTTATACCAAGTGGTTCAAGATTTTAATACAAAGTGGTTCAAGGGTTTATACCAAGTGGTTCGGGATTTTATACCAAGTGGTTCAGGATTTTTATACCAAATGGTTCATAGTTTTAAACCAAGTGGTTCAGCACATATAAATAGAAGTGGTTCACGAAGTAAATAGTATTGGTTCATCACATATAAATTTGTAAATTTGTAAATAATAAATAAACAAAATTATGAATTATAATAAATAAAATTTGTAAATTATAAAATTATAAATTATAATAAATAAAATTATAAATTATGTTAAAGAGGAGAAAAATTTTGTAAATTATAAATTATAATAAATAAAATTATAAATTATAATAATTAAAATTATGAATTATAATAATTAAAATTATAAATTATAAAAAAATTATAAATTATAAAAAAAATTATAGAATTTGTAAATTTTACCTAATTGGTTCACTGACTAAATAAAGATTGGTTCAGTGACTAAATAGAGAGTGATTCAGTGACTACATATAGATTGGTTCAATACTAAATAAAGAGTGGTTCAGTGCCTAAATAGAGATTGGTTCAGTGACTAAATAGAGATTGGTTCAGTGACTAAATAGAGATTGGTTCAGTGACTAAATAGAGAGTGGTTCAGTGACGAAATAGAGAGTGGTTCAGTGACGAAATAGAGATTGGTTCAGTGACTAAATAGAGATTGGTTCAGTGACTAAATAGAGAGCGGTTCAGTGACTAAACAGAGAGTGGTTCAGTGACTAAATAGAGATTGGTTCAGTTACTAAATAGAGATTGGTTCAGTGACTAAATAGAGAGTGGTTCAGTGACTAAATAGAGAGTAGTTCAGTGACTAAATAGAGAGTGGTTCGGTGACTAAATATAGATTGGTTCGGTGACTAAATAGAGAGTGGTTCATCAAATAAATAGAGAGTGGTTCAGTGACTAAATAGAGATTGGTTCAGTGACTAAGTAGAGAGTGGTTCAATAACTAAATAAAGATTGGTTCAGTGACTAAATAGAGAGTGGTTCATCAAATAAATAGAGAGTGGTTCAGTGACTAAATAGAGAGTGGTTCAGTGACTAAATAGAGAATGGTTCGGTGACTAAATAGAGATTGATTCGGTGACTAAATAGAGATTGGTTCGGTGATTAAATAGAGAGTGGTTCAGTTACTAAATAGAGAGTGGTTCAGTGACTATATATATATATATTTAATTAATAAATTTAATTTAGAACATTTTAATTGTAATTAGAAAATATATATTCAAAGTACCGATCGATTTTGAGGCATAAACTTAGCTAATGGTACTATATTTTAATTGTTGCTTTAAATGACAACAAAACCTTTTGGATGTAATGGTACTAGGCTAGTAGCTGGAGCGGCTTGTAAAGCCCAGTTCGATCCCCGGATTGTGCGAGTGGAGGGCTATATTTTTATAAAAGGTATAGGTGCGCGTGGTAGTGACGCACCTATAAGGCCCGGATTGTGCGAGTGGGATCCACATCCACACGGAGAGATGAAATTTTTTTCGGGAGTTTTTAATTTAAGTGGATCAATCAATTCATTTTTTGGACCAATCAAATCATTTCTTTCCTTCTCACCAGACCCTTACTTCTCACTCGAACATAACCCTATATATATATATACATACATACATTCATACGGCAGAAAAGAATTGTAACCGGTGACAGACCGTGACACTATTTAACCATAAACCCTAACTGTCTTTTGTTTTATTTTATGGAGATCTAAACTCTCCGGTTTCGTCTATGGATTGAAGCTTTGGTTTGATAATGTTGTGAGATTTCTATTCTTGTTCTATTCCTATTGATTCGTATTGATTCTTTTGCGAATATTATTGATTTCTTCTAGTCCGTACACCTAGTTGAGATTATTGCTAGGATTTTGTAGATTCCTCGTAGCGAACCTTAATCCATAGTAGCAATTCTGCCTTTTTAGGACTCGTAGGACTAAACTGGTGTGTAGAGAATCAATATTATGTTAAATGCTGACTCATAGCTTGGTGTTGCATGTATCCTTGTTAATCCTTAATCTTAATGCTACTATTAGGTTAAATCCTAACCGTGTTAGGGTTATCTAATTAGTAAGGGTTACTAGGACTCGTAGGACTAGTAATTTACACAAGATCAGGACAGGAACAATAATAGGATGAAAACAGAACTTGAAGACGAATCGAGGATCAACTGACCAAACTAAAGTGGATATTTGTAGATGAAACTATTATCGTAATTGTTTTCTCCATTAATTTGTTTATAGTTTATTTTATTTTCTTTTTTATTCTCAAACACAAAACCCTTTGTTTTCTCTTAATTGGTAAATAGACTTTACTTAGGAATAATTTGATTCTCTGTGGGATCGACTCCTTACTTGCTTGCTATACTTAGTTAGTTAGTTTGGATTTATTTTGATAGGGATTGAGGCGACTAAAGTCCATCTGTCAATAAACTGGAAATCGAAACCTAGGGAAAGGAGAAAGGTTAGGAAGCGCACCGAGTGATCTTCAAGTTCGTCGGGCTCGTCGGAGACTCGATGGGGCTCGTCGGAGGCATGGCTTCTCTCCCAGACCTAGAGAAAGGCTCGAAGGTGAGCTAGTGATGATTTCTCAGTGATTTCGAGCGGGAAGATGGGTGAGAATGCTTATTGAGAATTTCGATCGAAAAAGGCGACGTCGGAGTTCGGGTATGACGGGCGAAAATGGAGCTCCTCTTAGGTTGCCTCGGGCTCGCGGAATCGCTAGAAGTAGGGCATAGTGTCTTGAACTTCGAATGAAAGGAGGTGGGTGTGTGCTCAAAGGGTGCTCAGAGGAGTCGGAAACAAGGGCGCGAAAAGGGTGCTTGTGCTGGGCTGTCGGAGAAATGAAGGGGAAGAGGTGGCGATCAGGTGGTTGTATGGTTGTGCTGGCAGCGAGCTCAGATGAGGAGGCTGGAAGGTACAACTGCTGGGCTCGGCAGCTCTCGGAAGAACAAAAGGGGGTGATGGCGAAAGGAGGAGTAGGGCAAGGGGAGTTCTGGGTTTTCTTTTGTTGTAAAGGGACAAAGGAAGGACACAAGGGAAGAAAGGTGTTTGAAAGAGAGAAGTTTGAGGTTGGAGGTGTCGTGTGGTGAAAGAAGACGGTCTCCCATATGTTCAAACAAAAGAAAAGCGGGGTCAAAGTCTAATTTTCTTGGCGTGGGTAGTTTCTGATGGGAGTTGGTATGGGTGGAAGCAAAGCCAAAAGGGGCAAAGAGATGTGGTAGAGGGGAAGAGAGGGAGGGTGAGTGTTTGTCTAAGAATGGAAAAAAAATAAGTGAAATAGGAGGAAAAGAGAAGGCTGTAGAGGGTAGCAGTTGTTGATTGCAAACCGGATAGAGGTTGAAGGGAGAAGACAAGGCATTGTGGTCCCAATGTCTAAAATTCAAATCCTGGAATAAATCCCGAAACCCGATTGCTCGATCCAATCCCGACTCAATCGAAAATTTAAATCGAACTTCCAAAACCGAGATAAATAATGGAATCAAAAATATTTTTTCCAAATCTCGGAATCTAAAAGCGGAAAAATAATCCGTCTAAAAATCCTTGTAAAATAATGCCGAAACTTGTTTCAAAAATATTTTAAGGTGAATCGCTCGACGACATATATTTAAAAAATTCTCCAAATATCAAACTTAATCCATTATAAATTATTATTAAATAGAAAATATTGTTTTAAAATCTTTCGGTCTTTACATCATCCACCTCTAAAAACAAGTCTCGCCCCCGAGACTAAAATCATCATTTCATTCATTTTTTTTTGAAACCAATGAACCTTTTCAAAACTCAAGTCAGTCCTTCCTATATTAGTCAGTCAAGTTTTCAGAACTCAAGAGGGTGGAATCAACCACCTCTAAGGGCTAATCCCGCATTCTCTTCTAGGTTCATTTTTCAAAGATGAGTTTCAACTATCAATCTCAAGCATCATCGTGCTCAACGGCAATCATCTCAAATTATTTCAGAATCTTATATATCAAGATAATCAAGCCAAACTATCAAGTTTTATCACACTAACAAGCATATGAAGGGTAGTATCATACGAGTATCATGCAAGCAAGTCATCACTCATCGAGAGGCTCATCGCCAATCACATCATATGATCATATATTCCGCACATAATTATCAATTATATAAGCACAACGGCATAAAGATAAACATCAAAGCACACATATCAAAACAAGGCACTAAGGTATACTCACCAATCGATCAAGAGGTCAAGGTAATGTGTACGCTAGGCTCCACGTAAGACGCGAGTAGCTCATCTCAAGTATCTCCACAACTAGCCTGAATACTCTCTTCAGGACGCTCTACCAAGGAATGATTGGCCTCAACATGGAGGTCAGAATAGTCAAGAACGTGGCTAGGATCGGGAACATATCAACGAAGCTGAGACACAAGAAGGACATCGTGCACTCCAGCTAAGGACGGGGATAAAGCTAAGCGATAAGCTACCTCTCCAGAACCTAAAAAAGGATCAACAAACCTAGGGCTCGGCTCGCCTATGATGTCAAAATGTCATATCCCTCGGGTGGTGATCGATACTCTCAGCCATACGTGTGCTCCCACATTGAATATAATCTCGGTCTTTGTCCATGCCTCGAAACTCGTGAACATGCTGTCAGAATCTCAAAGTGAACCATCCATCCCTATCGGGAACTATCCTCTCAAGAACTTCATACACCCTCGAATTCCGTCAAATGAACTTCTTAACTAGCCTCAAAACATGCCAAGTCTCTTGAATAGCGATGAAGTGCGCCTCTCACATAATCTTCTGCCTCAAGTCCTGGGACCGGTGGTTTATGGGTTCACCATGCTTCTGCTACGCCACTCGAGTACTAACTAGCTAACCGTACTCTTCTCCATGTCGTCGCTCGTTGAAAACAGCGCAAATGTTTATAAGTTAACGGAGGTAGGGGAGAGGTAAAGGTAGACAACTCGGATTCCATACGGAACCAAACACAAACCAAGACTAATGACGACGAGGCTAAAAGACAAGATCCCGACCCGAGAATGACAATGGTGCCCTTGTGGAATTCTATGAGGTTATAATTGCAGCAAGCAAAACACATATCAATCAATCATAAAGCATACTAGTCGCATCAATATACACTAACATGTACTTATCTCGATGAATATCGACAACACACAATGGTAGAAAGGAACATAGTCGAGTTCTACACGGACGTACATATGAGACAATCTAGCCACCTATCATTGCATATGTAATAGACAAGCTCGACATGTTGAAGAAACAGGGATGCATGATTTCAACAATAGACTTATGCGGCACAAAGCTATGCAAAACATAGTAGTATCATGACATCACATGTATGGTTGACTACTCATGTTCAACAAATTCCCAGAACATCATATATACCTATCATCATAATTAATCCAAGTCCAAATCCGTATAATCATGGAATCATAAATCAATTTTTAAATCCCTTTTTTTTTATCAAATTATATACCTTTACATAAGAATTTAAATCACATAGACCAAACTGGGTTTAAACCAAACCCAAGCCAATGCCCAAAGAAAGGAGAGAACTGGCTCCAGCCAAGAGCCCAGATCTGGTTTTCACCACGGCGAATTGTGCGCAAATTGCCATATTTTCTAGGCACATTTATGTCTATTTTGACGTTATTTGCATGCATATTAGTGGGAAATCATACGATTAGTGTAGTTTATGATTAATTGTCAAATATAGAGGTCTACACGAGTTTTTATGATATTTCGTAGAAATAAGGACATAAATGGATGGGATTTGGACAGGAGAAGAAGAGCGGAGAAAGAACTCAAAGTCTACTAGGAGGTCGAAATCGATGATGAACATCGACATCGAGTGAAACAGAGTAACCAGGAATCGAGCAGAGGAGAAACAGAGCATGTCGACACAGAAGAGGTCGATATCGATGTCTAAAGGTAGATATCAAGTGCCCTAAATCGAGATAAAAGATAGAAGTTGAGTTCCAATCCGAGGTTGAGAAGGATTGCTCAAGAGAGAGATAGAGAAGGTCGATATCGAGGTCTGGAGGTCGATATCGATGTTTGCTGCAGAAAGATTCGACTCAGTTTTTGATAGAATTCAATCCGAAGCATTCGAGATAATCCTAAAGTCGAGATCTTCTATCATTAAGCACCATACTTATCAGTTTTAGATATTTACCCAAGTAATTTAGTTGTTTTACCTTTATTAAGTTTTATCTTAGAGAATAAAGATAGGTTTTTGAATCCTTGGATAGCGAGGTGAGCGATCTGTAATTAGAGGCCATTAGGGTTGAGTTTAATGATCCAAGCAAGAAAGAGTTTTAGTTTTTACAGTAGAGAATATCAAGAGAGAGAGAGAGAGGCCGAGTGGAGTTTGTGTGAAGCGAGAGCAAAGTGGCTTTGTTCGGTGTAATCTTTCTCTTTACTTCAATACAAAGTAGTTTCTTTTCCATGATGATGATGAGTTCAATAATGAAGTGCGAGAAGTCAACCCACTTCTAGGGTCGGGGTGAGCCCGACGATAGCAATGTAGGGTAAGTGCATCAATGGAATGATTTTTATGCGATTCCGTCTTCTATCCTATGCATGATCCTTTGCGAAAGTTGAGGAGATTCATTATTTTCATTATTGAAGTGAAAGCCAATCATATTGTGAATTTGGATTTGTCATGAATTGGATAGTAACACTTAGGTTTTATGAGAGAGCCTCTAATCACCTAAAAGATGGTAACGAAAGTTATTTGACGGAAAGACATTAAATTTCATAACTTTAGCATAATACTTGCATTGTTATCGTTGTGGCATGAATCCCCGACCTTGGATGCCTTTAGTTTATTGAATTTCATATAAAGTTTGTGTTTTTATTCAGTCCACAATTCCCTCACCATTCTACAATCTTCGGACAACTTTTCCGACAATTTGGTTACGTTTTATAGTTTTTGTTGGAACACTCTAAATCGACTATAAAGGTCGATATCGAGTGACTAACATCGATATCGAGGTCCATCTCGAAGTCGAATTGTTACTTCTGTCTTCTGCAGGAAAACCCCTGGAAATCGACCAAAACTGAGGTCGATATCGACAAGACACATCGATATTGAGTGTCTCCTGGAGTGGGAAACTTGATCGTGATTTCAAACTTAGGAAGTGCTGACATACCTCCTCGTGGATTCGATCCTAAATTACCCTACCACTGCATCGGGAGGGATTCTTGTATTTTATTTGCTTGGATAAGGGAGTTACCTTAGTTAGAGTTTATATCTGAATATTTTATTTAAGCAGAATCATCCTCCCTTAAATGAACAAATTGGCACCGTTGCCGGGGAGGCAATCAATCGCCACCTAAGTTTTACTCACGATCTTTCTTAGTGCTTATTTTGCAGGTTTATGCGACGCTCTGATCGCGAACCTATCTTGGAGAGTCTTAACGAGCCTGAACGTTTCTTCCATCTTTGCAACAAAGCTATTCAAATCATGGCGGATAACGAGATATAGGCTGAGACCATTGAGCGGTTGAGGAAAGAAATTGAGGACCACAACGCTACAATCGCTGCTGAAAGGGACGTTGTTGCTGTAGAGCGAGCCCGTGCTGATAGGGAGCAGGATGCACGCAGACAAGCCCAAGAGCGGCTCAATCAGTATCCACAGACGACGATGCAATACATGCATCCACCGCTAGGGTTGCTCAACGGGTCGGGCCAGGACCGAATCGAACCGACCCAAACGGGTCGGGCCGGGACCGATGGCCCGAATTTTCGGAAGGAACGGACCGAAGCCCGAACCGAAGCCCGGGTAACCGGTTATGGTTTTTTCGGTTTTTGGCCCGAAAAAACCGAAAAAACCGAAATGGCCCAACAGTTTTTACATGTCTGAAAAAATACCCCTGCATGGCTGTAAAATTAAAACTCGTCCCAAAAACAACTTGTAAAGTGTTTCAAACTAATGACATTAAACTAAAAAGTCTTCCAACAACCCAAAAAAGTTCATACATTCAATCAAATATTCAAATATCAGAATGTCTTCAAGTAGAATTGGTAAACTAAGAAATCTTCCAACAACCCAACAAAGTTCAAACTTCAAACTTGAAATCAAAAGTCAATCATCTTGATTCTGCATGCTTCTCTTCTTATGCAAAAGGTTGATAGTTCCAACTTCCAAGCTTAGAACAATGAGCTCCAAAACCACCTAAATGGCTAAAATAAAAAAATATAACAATTGTAAGGTTCCAACCTTATCATCTATTTTGCTTCAAACTCGAAATTGTAAGACTGTAAGATATATACCTTGTCAAGTAATCAAGTTGTTATCAATCGCACATGTAAAAGGTCCCTTCAGAGATATCTATCCCCTTCTCGGCCTATTCGAATTTAGGTAAATAAAAGGATTACAGTTAGACGTTGTAATGTTGATGTAATATTCAATTTAAACCGCAAACAAGTATAACACATAACACTATCTTCTACCGTCACTTCCTCATCATCAGATTCCTCTTCACGACCTTTTTCATTCTTCAAACTTGTACCTCGTAGCCAATCTTGAGTACAAATAAGTACCTGTATCATCTGATAACATTCAAGTGACAAAGTAAGTATACTATGATAAGCATCACATAAAAATCATTCTAAATACTAAATCAAATCCAAGAAATAAATACGTACTTCATGTGACAATTTGTTTCTGTAATCTGTAATTGTACGCCCACCAGTGCTAAATGCATATTTAGAAGGGATGGTAGATATAGGAATGGCTAGTACAGCTCGTGCCATTCGTGCAAGCACAGGGTATCTGTTCTTGTTATCACTCCACCACTCAAGAACAGTCTTCTTCCGTCTTGTGTCTTCCTTTTCAGTTTCAATGAGATATTGATCAAACTCAGACCTCAAGTTTGTATCAATACAGTCAGTCCCTTCCTCTGTAAACTCATCCGTCCAGCTTCCTTCATCCACATCACATGAAGCAACAGATTGACGTGCTCGTGACCCACCTTCATCTGGTGGAGAATGAAGGCATTGGAAATCATCAAACAACTCATAAGCAACATCCTTCACTCTCTTCACTAAATCATCTATATCATCATTAGGAAACAAACTTCTCAACACAGGAGTCACACCCCGAAGTTTGCACTGAGGATCAAGAATGGCTGGCACAAACAGCAACAAGTTCATCTTCTCAACAGAACCAAAATACTTGTCAAATTTGATCTTCATCTGTAGGGCCATGCGCATCATATCATCATCACTAGCAACATTAGCAAGCAATCCATTGACCAACTTTCCCACTTTTGCTATATGAAACATCAACCAATTACTAGTCACATAAGAGGATCCCGAAATTCGATTGGTGAACTCATAAAACTCCTTCAAGAAGGTACAAAGTTTTTCCACTTTACTCCAATTGGAAGAAGTCATAGGACCCAACTCATCATCTACTAGAATACCCATTCTTGCAATTACAGATTTGTACTTCAACACGGCACTCAACATAACATAAGTGGAATTCCATCGGGTGGGCACATCATTCACTAGCTTGGTATTACACTCAATATTAAGTCGCTCCGCATGTTGTCGAAATGCAACTAACCGTGAAAGATACCCTCTACAATGCTTCACAATAACTCCAACTTTATGAAGAACCTCATTACCACCCTTAAGACCATCCTAAACAATCAAATTAATGATGTGTGCAAGACATCTAACATGCACAAAGTAGCCCTTCCCAACGTAACCATTCTCCTTGCATATTTCTTTCGAACAATTGCATGCTACATCGTTCGCCGATGCATTATCAACTGTCACGGTCAACAACTTACTCGATAAACCCCAATAATGCAAGCAATCCTCAAGTGTTCTTGATATGGTCTCCCCCTTATGACAAGTAGTAAATAAATAATTCAAAATCCTCTTTTGCAACTTCCAATCATCATCTATCCAATGTGCAGTTACGCACGTGTAGTTCTCAGTTGCAGCTGATGTCCAAGTGTTTGTAGTTACACACACACTTTGGCAAGAAGTTTTCAACATTTGCTTCAACTTCTCCTTTTCTCTCACATATATAGCAGAAGCATCACGTTGCACTGTACTCTGTGAAGGCATGTTAAAAAGCGGTTGAGCGGCATAAAATGCATCTCTCATACCATCTTTCTCTACACATCTAAAGGCCAACTCATCTCTAACCACCATTCTAGCAACATATTCTCGGACATATTTTGCATCAAAAGTCCAATTCTTCATCTTTACACCACCACTATCACCCAAATTTTGTAAACTGAGTTTAGACTAAGTACCTTTGCTTTTGTGTTGTGGGTTGTTCGGATACGTTTCTCCATGTCTTTTTACATTCCATGTTCCATTCTTCACCGAATCACATGCATAGGAGATTTTCGGGCAATAGTTACACCTAGCTCTCTTCTTCCCCTCCTCATCTAGGTATTGGGTGAAATGATCCCAATAGTCTTTTCGCTTTTTTCCACCTTTCGATGACGAGGTCGCTTGACTCACCTTCGTTTGCACCTCTGTTTGATTGTCCATATCATCATGACTATCATCGGATATCTCCGTTCTCTCCGTACTGATCTATAAATAACATAAATCAAGATAACTTTAAGTATTTCATTTAACAAAGATCATTATATTACAAAATAATGACACAAATTGAATTATTCAATCATAAAACAGAAAATTATCCCCTCCCCACTTACGTTGCAAGAATGTTTGGAAGAAATTTCCATGGATATGGAATTACTCATAATTCTGTTAGCAAAACCATCAAACTTGTCCTTAAACGTCAATACGTCATTCCAAATCCAATTCCATGTTCCGAGTTCCGACAATAGTAGTTTAGCACTTTAGCTTATCCTTATATACTCAAAAGTTGTAAGTTAAACCTTTGAGTATACATTGCCTTAAAATTCATGCAACCACAATTTCTCAAGTACAACACAAAAGTGACAAAACACATAAATCTCTTCAATTTCAAAAATCTCAATTTAATCTTGTTTGATGCTTCTCTAAAAGACTAAAAATATAAATCTTCAATTTCTCATAACTTACAAATTGAAGTAGATTTCTAAAAACCTAAATTTCTCATAAACCCTAAATTTCTAAAAATCTCACAACAATCACAAATTGATTTACAAATATGAAATTACAACTATAATAGAACAAATTATTGATAATAGAATTAGATTAACACAAAAAAGGTGAACTTTTGCCCAAAAAAAAGAAAGAAATCAAGTCAATTGACAATTCGACATACATTGTTACTGTGAACAGTAGCTTCGGCAGCGGGAGGCGGCAGCGGGAAAGGGAGGACATGCAGCGGGAGGCGTCACCGGCCGCCGGGAGAGGAAGGCTGGAGGCGGCGGGCTGTGGGCTGTGGGCTGAGCTCGCTGTGTTCGGAAAATTTGGAGCCTTGGAGGCTGCGTTTTGGAGGCTGCGGGGGGAATGGGGAGAGAACTGAGAGAAGGGTTCGTTTGGTAACCAAAGAGTGTAAAGGTAAGGTAAAGTAGGTTTTTTTAAAAAACGGTTTTTCGGGCCAAAATCGAAAAATTCGGTTCGGTTCCGGTAATCGTCCCCAAACCGAAATTCAGATTTTCAAGGACCGAAGCCAGAACCGTTATATATCTGGCCGGCCCGAAACCGAGATTTTCGGTTCGGTTATGGGTCGGTTTTCGGGCCAGGCCACATTCTGAGCAACCCCATCCACCGCTACATGTTCCTGAATCCTCTATTTTAATTCCTCCTTCAAACTATGAAATTAAAATAAACTTCCTACCTGAGATTAAAAGAAACACTTTTAAAGGAAGACTTATTGAATGTCCCTTGCAACATATCTCTACTTTCATGGATTTATGTGAAACTATTGCTGATGGTGTGAATTTAGAGTATGTGAGACTAAAATCTTTTCGATGGTCTTTGGCAGGGAAGGAATTGCAATGGCTAGAGAGTTTGGCTCCACGCTCGCTGAGGACGTGGGCAGAGGTGAAGGATGCCTTCCTAAACAAGTTCTTTCCTCCATCTAAAACGGCGATGTTGCGGCAATGGATCACGGCTTTCAAACAAAAGCCTGGTGATACGTTGGCACAGGCGTGGGACTGATTTAAGGACGTGCTGAGATCATGTCCGACGCATAGGCAACTACTTTATGTAATCTAGAAGATCTTCTACAACTCCCTCGATGGACCGAATAAGGAGAGAATCAACTCTTACACCTCCTATCGGTACATTGAGCTCACACCAACGGATTCCTGGGAGACGATTGAGTGGCTGGTCAATTTTGACAATACTTATGGGACTGTTGCGGCCTATGACTCAAGGCCTGCCCCATCTATGCCACTTTATGAGCCTCCAAAGGAGATTGATCCCGATGTGCGGAAACAATTCCACAACGATCAGACACGCCGCCTTCAAAAGCAAGTCAGGTTCCTCAGCAACAATCAACCTTGTCAGGAATGTGGCTCAACAAGGCATAACACTAGTGCCTGCCCACATCTTGAGCAAGTATCTATGCCGGAACAACATGAGGAAACCAAGTGGACAAGAGGCCCCTATGGAGGGGGAAATCAGCAGGATTGGGGTGATCAACGGTTCTATCAATCACATCAACAAAGGGATCCCCCACCATATAGAGCACTAGGGCACCCTGAGTGCGAAACAAGGAAGGATGACCTGCATATCATTCTTGATGAGATGCGCATGAACCACGCTGAGTTTAAACAAGCCAACAACTCCATCCATACTCAGCTGTAGGGCATCAACACTAGGCTTGGGGAGATAGACGTTTGGAAGCGCAACATGGAGACCCAAATGGGTTAATTGGCTGAGGCAATACCCAAACCATCAGGATCACTGCCTGGATCAACTGTGCCCAACCAAAATGGCAAAACTACTGGACACATAGCGGCCATGAACTTAAGGAGTGGGCATCAATTGCAAACGCCCGAGCAAAAAACGGAGGAGAAAGCACCAGAACAGACGTCGATATCGACCCCCCCTGTCGATATCGACCAAGGTGATATCGATGTTGACCCTCCTGTTGTCGATGTCGACACAACTGCTGAATCACCATAGAAATTGACTCCTCCAGTCGATATCGACCCCCATCTAGTCGATGTCGACCTAACTCTAGCCGCAGGGAAGAAGAAGGTAGTGCCATTCCCATCAAAGAAAGTGATTAAGGACCCGAAGGAAATGAAATTCCAGCGATTTGTGAGAATGCTTCAAGGACTTAATGTCTCAATTCCATTCACCGAAGCAATTCATGAGATGCCATCATATGTGAGGTTCCTTAAGGACATCATAGGTAAAAAGCGATCAATTGCTGAGATCGCAGAGGAGTGCAACAGATTGGAGCTACGAGAGAAGCGAGCGGACCCAGGTAAGTTTTCTATCGCTATAGGCTTAGGTCGATATCGCTTTAATGCTTTAGTTGATTTGGGCGCTAGCGTTAGCAATGATGCCACTAACCATATGGCACAAGGTAAAGATAGATCCCCTGGAGCCTGTGGATGCAAAGCTATACATGGCGAAAAATACGGTAGTTATTCCAACAGGGATGGTATATGATGTGCTAGTGCAAGTAGGTAAGTTCTTGGTCCCTACTGACTTCTTAGTTGTTGATATGGCAGAGAACCCTGCTTGTCCCATTATTTTAGGTAGGCCATTCTTAGCAACTGTCGATGCCAACATAAGCGTGAAGAAAGAATTGCTCTCATTCATCATCAGTGACGAAGTGATAGAGTATGCCTTCAACAAGACGGTAAGGAATAATGAAGGGCCAATGGAGATAAAGGCCATCAATGGTGTCTACATCACATGCGGGGAAGCAAAGGTAAGGAGTATGACACCGGAAGAGCTTGAAAAGAGGGCCATAGAAGTCCAAGTGGAGGAAGTCGTGGAAATCTTGAACGAAGGGGCCAAAAAGCCACTCGAAATCGACCCAGGTAAGTCGATATCGACTAACAAAGTTCAAGATTCTATGCCAGGTACTAAGTATGGGGTCAACGGAGGAGAAGGAACATCGACATCGAGGTTAGAAGGTCGAAATCGACGTAATCATGTCGAGTTGAATAACTCCAACTCTACTGGACCTCCAGGAGCACAACAGAGCTCGATATCGAGTACTGCTGATCGATATCGACCCGACCCTGAGATAGAAAAAAGCTCTGAAAAGGGAAACCAAGGTACAGATTCCTCTTTCTCGATTTCAATTAAGGATTTATCGTTATTTGGAAGAGGTTTGCCTTGGCATGTGCGCTTGTGCATGGTATCCGATGATGATTCAAGCCACTATGAAGTAGGAGATAATGTGTTTGTCTCCGAATCAAAAGATCATTGGTTCCCTAGTAGATTCAAAGACAAGAGGATAGGACCATTTACGATGAACCAAATCCATCCAGGCGGGATGCAACTGAGAGATAAGAAAGGAGTGTTGTTTGAGGCCCAGGCCACATGGGCTCTATAGATGCCGCCTTGAGGAGAGTGTAAAGGAAGAAGTCGGCCTAGCGACTATAAAGTATAGAGCTTGTAACGAAGACAACTAGTTTTAAGTTTTCGGACATCTTTATGGTTTCTTTTGAGACATTAGATTTCATTATGCTTTGTTTTGGTTTTAGTTATTTACTAACAAGTTTCAGGAAGAAGAAGGAGACAATAACAGACATCGAAATCGAGTAAGAAGCTCGATATCGACCTTAATGTCAATTCAGAGGAGCTTGTAGTCGAGGCCAGATCACCCTGAAGCTTGAGCCAGAAATCGATGAAACTAGTCAATATCGACTGGTATGCTCAAAATCGACCACCACTGCAGACAACTTCGACTCCTGAAATTTGTGATTTTTTAGTAAGTTTCTTTCTTAAACCTAGTTTTTAATACAGTGAGGACACTGTAATCTTTAAGTATGGGGTGGGGGAAAGGCTTACTTACATATTTTGAGCATTTTTTGAAATTTGTCATAGTTTTTGCATAGTTTTTACATGTTGATGCATACTCATACATTAGTTACTTCTATCAATCACATCAACAAAGGGATCCCCCACCATATAGAGCACTAGGGCACCCTGAGTGCGAAACAACGAAAGATGACCTGCAGATCATTCTTGATGAGATGTGCATGAACCACGCTGAGTTTAAACAAGCCAACAACTCCATCCATACTCAGCTGCAGGGTATCAACTCTAGGCTTGGGGAGATAGACGTTTGGAAGGGCAAAATGGAGACCCAAATGGGTCAATTGGCTGAGGCAATACCCAAACCATCAGGATCGCTGGCTGGATAAACTGTGCCCAACCAAAAGGGCAAAACTACTGGACACATAGCGGCCATGAACTTAAGGAGTGGGCATCAATTGCAAACGCCCGAGCAAAAAACGGAGGAGAAAGCACCAGAACAGACGTCGATATCGACCCCCCAGTCGATATCGACCAAGGTGATATCGATGTTGACTCTCCTGTAGCCGATGTCGACACAGCTGCTGAATCACCATAGAAATCGACTCCTCCAATCGATATCGACCCCCATCTAGTCGATGTCGACCTAACTCTAGCCGCAGGGAAGAAGAAGGTGTTGCCATTCCCATCAAAGAAAGTGATTAAGGACCCGACAGAAAAGAAATTCCAACGATTTGTGAGGATGCTTCAAGGACTTAATGTCTCAATTCCATTCACCAAAGCAATTCATGAGATGCCATCATATGTGAGGTTCCTTAAAGACATCATAGGTAAAAAGCGATCAATTGCTGAGATCGCAGAGGAGTGCAACAGATTGGAGCTACTAGAGAAGCGAGCGGACCCAGGAAAGTTTTCTATCGCTATAGGCTTAGGTCGATATCGCTTTAATGCTTTAGTTGATTTGGGCGCTAGCGTTAGCATGATGCCACTAACCATATGGCACAAGGTAAAGATAGGTCCCCTGGAGCCAGTGGATGCAAAGCTATACATGGCGAAAAATACGGTAGTTATTGCAACAGGGATGGTATATGATGTGCTAGTGCAAGTAGGTAAGTTCTTTGTCCCTGCTGACTTCTTAGTTGTTGATATGGCAGAGAACCCTGCTTGTCCCATTATTTTAGGTAGGCCATTCTTAGCAACTGTCGATGCCAACATAAGCGTGAAGAAAGGATTGCTCTCATTCATCATCAGTGACGAAGTGATAGAGTATGCGTTCAACAAGACGGTAAGGAATAATGAAGGGCCAATGGAGATAAAGGCCATCAATGGTGTCTACATCACATGCGGGGAAGCAAAGGTAAGGAGTATGACACCGGAAGAGCTTTAAAAGAGGGCCATAGAAGCGCAAGTGGAGGAAGTCATGGAAATCTTGAAAGAAGGAGACAAAAAGCCACTCGAAATCGACCCAGGTAAGTCGATATCGACTAACAAAGTTCAAGATTCTGTGCCAGGTACTAAGTATGGGGTCAACCGAGGAGAAGGAAGATCGACATCGAGGTTAGAAGGTCGAAATCGATCTAATCATGTCGAGCCGAATAACTCCAACTCGACTGGACCTCCAGGAGCACAACAGAGCTCGATATCGAGTACTGCTGATCGATATCGACCCGACCCTGAGATAGAAAAAAGCTCTGAAAAGGGAAACCAAGGTACAGATTCCTCTTTCTCGATTTCAATTAAGGATTTATCATTATTTGGAAGAGGTTTTCCTTGGCATGTGCGCTTGTGCATGGTATCCGATGATGATTCGAGCCATTATGAAGTAGGAGATAAGGTGTTTGTCTCTAAATCAAAAGATCATTGGTTCCCTAGTAGATTCAAAGACAAGAGGATAGGACCATTTACGATGAACCAAATCCATCCAGGCGGGATGCAACTGAGAGATAAGAAAGGAGTGTTGTTTGAGGCCCAGGCCACATGGGCTCTGCAGATGCCACCTTGAGGAGAGTGTAAAGGAAGAAGTCGGCCTAGCGACTTTAAAGTATAGAGCTTGTAACGAAGACAACTAGTTTTAAGTTTTCGGACATCTTTATGGTTTGTTTTGAGACATTAGACTTCATTATGCTTTGTTTTGGTTTTAGTTATTTACTAACAAATTTCAGGAAGAAGAAGGAAACAATAAAAGACATCAAAATCGAGTAAGAAGCTCGATATCGACCTTAAGGTCGATTCAGAGGAGCTTGTGGTCGAGGTCAGATCACCCTGAAGCTTGAGCCAGAAATCGATGAAACTAGTCGATATCGACTGGTATGCTCGAAATCGACCACCACTGCAGACAACTTCGACTCTTGAAATTTGTGAATTTTTAAGTAAGTTTCTTTCTTAAACCTAGTTTTTAATACAGTGAAGACACTGTAATCTTTAAGTATGGGGTGGGGGAAAGGCTTACTTACATATTTTGAGCATTTTTTGAAATTTTTCATAGTTTTTGCATAGTTTTTACATGTTGATGCATACTCATACATTAGTTACTTTTATCTTTAAGCATATCATATTTATCTTTATGCATATTTAGTTTTAAATTTTGGAAAAAAAAGGAAAAAATTACCCCCATCAAAAATTTTGAAAAATAAAGAAAAGAGTCACGGAAGCTAATAAGGAACTCGACGATGAAAAAGTAGATTCATTAGAGATATAACATGAAATTGCCTAGTTAAGGGAAGTCACAATGAAGTGCGATTTTTTAAAGAAAACCATGAAAGTGAGGTAAAAACATGAAGTTGCTTTTGACATATGCACGATAAGATGATTGAGGACTTTAAAAAATTTCCATACATGTGCTTACAAGTTCATATCCTAGCCTTACCTATGCATATTTGCAAAAGTCACAAGCCATATATGAGCCTCATTATTATTATTGCTCCACATATATTACATATTTCCCATTTTTTATACCTTATACCCTATCCGGGGACAAGTTTGAGAATGGATGACATCTTTGGAGTTGTTATATAGAGTTTGTGTATTATTATGAAGTTGTTGGCAGGAATGAAACAAAATTTGAAATATGGAAAATTTAATGAGTTAAAAAAAATCTGATCACCTCAGGAGATAAAGGTAGGTCAACCCTGCTCGTTGAGATGTTAGTTCAGCGAGATGGGACACAAGGTGAGGAGTCCGAAGTACTAAGTATTCGGGGCCATTCATGACACCCATGTTTGCGACCCGCGAGAAGGTAGTACTAAAGTTAGAGTGGTAAAAGCATTATAGTGAAAAAAAAAGCATTGAGCGATGAGTGAAAGGTGAGAAATATGATGAAGAAGGAATGTGGAATGATTTTGGAAAGAAAGTTTATTTCCCTGGATTTAACACCACATGGCCAAAAATTAGCCCACCTTTAGCCTTTTACCAATCTACTTCTCATAAGCTTACAAAAGTCCTCTTGATTATTAATGCTATGTTGCAAAATTGTTTTATGCATATAACCCTCCTTTTGTGAGTATGATGTTGCTTTTATTCACATGCATGGATTTGGTTGGCATTAGTACCTTTTCGAGGATGGCAATTGAGTGTAAGGACATATAAGAATTAATCTATGATGTTGAGGGTTTACTTTCTTCCCCTGAATGACCATTAAAAGTATTGTTTGGGGACAAGCAAGCTTAAGTATGGGGTGTTTGATGTGCGCGCAAATTGCCATATTTTCTAGGCACATTTATGTCCATTTTGACGTTATTTGCATGCATATTAGTGGGAAATCATACGATTAGTGTAGTTTATGATTAATTGTCAAATATAGAGGTCTGCATGAGTTTTTATGATATTTCGCAGAAATCAAGACAAAAATGAACGGGACTTGGACAAGAGAAGAAGAGCGGAAAAAGAACTCAAAGTCTACTGAGAGGTCGAAATCGATGATGAACCTCGACATCGAGTGAAACAGAGCAACCAAGATACGAGCAGAGAAGAAACAGAGCATGTCGACATAGAAGAGGTCGATATCGATGTCTGAAGGTCGATATCGAGTGGCCTAAATCGAGATAAAAGATAGAAGTTGAGTGCCAATCCGAGGTCGAGAAGGACTGATCAAGAGAGAGATAGAGAAGGTCAATATCGAGGTCTCGAGGTCGATATCGATGTTTGCTGCAGAAAGATTCGACTCGGTTTTTGATATAATTCTATCTGAAGCATTCGAGATAATCCTAAAGTCGAGATCTTCGATCATTAAGCACCATACTTATCAGTTTTAGATATTTGCCCAAGTAATTTAGTTGTTTTACCTTTATTAAGTTTTATCTTAGAGAATAAAGATAGGTTTTCGAATCCTTGGATAGCGATGTGAGAGATCTATAATTAGAGGCCATTAGGACTGAGTTTAATGATCCAAGCAAGCAAGAGTTTTCATTTTTACAGTAGAGAATATCAAGAGAGAGAGAGGGGCCGAGTGGAGTTTGTGTGAAGCGAGAGCGAAGTGGCTTTGTTCGGTGTAATCTTTCTCTTTAGTTCAATACAAAGTAGTTTCTTTTCCATGATGATGATGAGATCAATGATGAAGCGTGAGTAGTCAACCAACTTCTAGGGTCGGGGTGAGCCCGACGATAGCAATGTAGGGTAAATGCATCAAAGGTATGATTTTTATGCGATTCCGTCTTCTATCCTATGCATGATCCTTTGCCAAAGTTGAGGAGATTCATTATTTTCATTATTGACGCGAAAGCAAATCATATTCTGAATTTGGATTTGTCATGAATTGGATAGTAACTCTTAGGTTTTATGCAAGAGCCTCTAATCACCTAAAAGTTGGTAACGAAAGTTATTTGACGGAAAGACATTAAATTTCATAACTTTAGCATAATACTTGCATTGTTATCGTTGTGGCATGAATCCCCCATCTTGGAAGCCTTTAGTTTATTGAATTTCATATAAAGTTTGTGTTTTTATTCTGTCCACAATTCCCTCATCATTCTACAATCTTCGGACTACTTTTCCGACAATGTGGTTACGTTTTACAGTTTTTGATGGAAGACTCGAAATCGACAATAAAGGTCGATATCGAGTGACTAATATCGATATCAAGGTCCATCTCGACGTCGACTTGTTGCTTCTGTCTTCTGCAGGAAAACCACTGGAAATCGACCAGAACTGAGGTCGATATCGACCAGACACATCGATATCGAGTGTCTCCTGGAGTCGGAAACTTGATCGTGATTTCAAACTTAGGAAGTGCTGACATACCTCCTCGTGGATTCGATTCTGAATTACCCTACCACTGCAACGGGAGGGATTCTTGTATTTTATTTGCTTGGATAAGGGAGTTAGCTTAGTTAGAGTTTATATTTGAATATTTTATTTAAGCAGAATCACCCTCCCCTAAACGAACAGAAATCCAGTTCTTCGTCCCTCGTGAGTGATGCCTCTTTCTACCGCGAGAAACATCATTCTCTTCCTTTGTTCCTAGTTCTTATTCGTCGCGGCGACCATGGTTTCGCCGCGGCGAAACAAGCAATTGTGAGCTCGCTTTTGATCTAAACTCGATCCTTTCTCTCCCACTATTCTCATCTTTTCCAATACTCTCCCATGACCTCATACAAAATTTAAATACTAATTAATTAGTCTCAAAATAATTTTGATAATGGATAAGCATGACATGTAATCATACAATGAGCTATAATAGGAAAGCATGTCCTACATGATACTAACCGGTCATGTCATGGCATAAGTATAACCAAAGACGATTACTGAGGCACAAGTTCAACATCAGATCATATTTCATGTATATGTGATTTTAATCATGTTGTAGTATGTAACATGCAAGGTGACACCCAATCACTAATTAACACATGTCTTGCGAAAGCATGAGCTCACCAACATAAGCATGAATCGATGATATATTCTAAGCAAAATTATAATGTGTGAACCTGGGGATGATTTTAACTATAATAGGGGTGTGTAGTCAGACAAGGTACAAGCTACTAGAATCCAATAAGCATCACAAGAGCATCATATGGTAAGATCAACAAATTATGTGAGACACACACATAAGCACGTCATTAGTCACATTAAGCATGATACAAGGTGGTTGAGGCATAGCACGACAACTAGATTAGCAACATCTAACATGCTTAGATAGTAATAGGATCAAATAAGGGGACATAGCAAGGCTATGACAACCTACGATAATAGTACTGAATGATGATACAAATTGAGGATGCAATCATACAAGTCATATATCCAAGACATAAACCTTACACTATATTAATAGTACCTGACAAGTTATAAATATATGAAACAAGATGCATCGAGTGACTTCACATAACAACATGGAGATTCATAGCAAGGCTATGACAACCTACGATAATAGTACTGAACGATGATACAAATTGAGGATGCAATCATACAAGTCATATATCCAAGACATAAACCTTACACTATATTAATAGTACCTGACAAGTTATAAATATATGAAACAAGATGCATCGAGTGACTTCACATAACAACATGGAGATTCATAGAAGCTCAAGGAAGACTATCATCACAACCAACATTAATGTGCATATCATAGTCATATCAAGGTCAATAGAGTATAAGATCAACGATGACCAGATGATCATCTATGGTGCGACTAGATACTAAGATACATGGTGATAGGCTAAAACCTAAACCGCAAGTGTACGGGTTCAGTTGTAGTATATTGAGTGTCGTATCCACAAGGACTATGTGGTATAGATTGCCAATTCAAACAGATTTAACTAAGCCAATAAAATACGAGAGAATAAATGTTTAAATTTAATGGAGGAAGCAACCAACTAAAAAGAAACAACTATACAAATTGGTAGTAAACAATGGATACGAGGCAAATCTAGGTTAAGGATCACCACAACTACGCTTTAGTAGATTAATATCGATATTCGTGCCACATTGTCTGAGTTTGTTGAAGGTAGATTGTCAAAGGTAATCGCGAATCTCCTTTCGGTTCCAACGCGAATGTGTCTAAATTGGTTAACAATCTCCTTTCGGTATCAAGCAACCAATTTAGACGCTTTAAGTTCGTAGAATTCTAGATGATAATCACATTAACGTCGCCTTTCGGTCTTGATCAATATCAAAATCATCTAAAATATCTATGACAATCTATAAATCCTCTGAAATTCGATTATCATATCTTTCGATAAATCAAACTTCAAGTTTAATCCTATGGTTCCGATGGATCCAATAGCTTTTCGGCCTAAATTCACCATCTAAATTCTAACTCAGGGTTCTAGTCTTTCGATTTCAAACCCTAATTCAGTTCTAACCAATTTTCATCAATTAGGGCTGGCGCAATAGGATTAAATCACAAATCAACAGACAAACGAATATCAATCTCAACACTAACTAAATCATCGTCGGGATTATCCAAACCCTAGAACGGAGAAATTAAAAAAACATAATATAATAAACAATGAACTAGATTATAGACACAAATAGATCAAAGTTTAGAATAGAATGCAAACCGAATTTCCGTCCTCGATCCAAAGCGTATACCGTCAAAAACAAAACCAAAACTGAAATTGGCCGAAGCCACTGTACGGCAAAACTAAGAACTCCCCCCCTCCCCCCGAATTCTAAACGCAGGCGAGTATATATGTTTTCAATTTATAAAAATTGCAATCTCAACCCATCAAATTAAATAATTAAAAACTAGTCCAACACCCAATTATAAATTTAACTCCACTAAACAACCCAAACTTTAGCAACTTCCGCAACTAGCCACTTTAGCTCATCGGGTCCAATGCAATATGCTCGCCACTTCATATTAAATCTTGAATTTCCTCAATATTAGCCTCAAAATGCATGAAACAAATAAAAATCAGGTGTAGACTCCGAAAATGCAAAATAAAATAAATAAAGCATAAAATATGATAAATATGCATGAAAATGGCCTAAATTACTATGCAAATGCAACCCTAAAATATGACTAAAATAGACGTTATCAATTCACCCCATGCTTAACCCTTTCTTGTCCTCAAGCAAGAACAAGTGTAAAGATTTCACAAGAAAGATTTCAGCTTCTATCCAAGCAAGTGTAAAGATTTCAGCTTCTATGCAAGAGACAAGTCAAGACATCAATTCCAAGACCTCACATAGAATATATTTTGTGGAACACTCTCACTCGTGTGTCTAAGGTATAAAAGTTTCGCTCGGGCTCAAATCTTGAAGACTCATCTACCATAAGCCTGAATTAGTGTCCTAACTCTCCACCACTTGGACTATGCACATAAAACATAAATCATGAGGACTTTTCGTGGGTTGTAATGGGGCCAAGGTAAGAAACAAAGGTATGGATTCTTTAGCCATGTGGTGCTAAAATCCGAGAAATAGAATTACTTCCTAAACTTCAACCACAATTCATCTTTTTTTCCACAAGCATACCAAATTTCTCACAACAACCACATCACATAATCAAATAAGCTCACAAAGTCTCAACTTTTGATAACCCATTCTCTTTTCACAAACTTTTCCTAGCGATGAAGAAGAATTTATTCTCTTTTTTTTTCTTTCTTTCATTTTTTCATTTTTCATTTTTTTTTCTTTCAAATTCTTCATCACAAGAAACTTGCAAGTTAAGCATCCTACCCCTCACTCCATACATAATCACTCGAAGCACATATTCCTTCTTGTCCACAAAACTATAGATAAATCTATTTCATCCTAATTCCCGAATGGGTAAACGAGGCTAAAATAGGCTTAAGGATAATCTTGTGGAGCTACAAATGAATAGGCTATTAGGCTCAACGGGCTTCAAGCAAAGGATATAATTATGGGTAGGAAGGGAATAATAGGCTAACAAAAATTGCCTCAATCATGTTTATGCAATGCACATGAGTAATATATGTGATCTCAAGAGGTTCTAACGCAAGTTCTGAAGATAGAGCAATCAAGATGAGAAATTCACACACAAAAGAAAGATGACTCATTAATGTCAGTCATAGGCTCAGAAGCTCACGGCTTTTGTCTTAGAATCTGAATCTCAACAAGTCTCAAGCAATGATAAGTTTTGAAAGAATTATAACATAAACCCAAATATCCGAATCATCACAAGGTTTTTAACATGCATTAGAGGATATCATCAACCAAAATCAATCAAGGAAATGACAAGTTCTTCAAGGAGAGCAAGGAATCTTTATTAGTAAGGGTTTTATCTCAAAACATCTATATGCAAATGCAATGCATGAATGCAAATGAAAAAGAAAAAAATGAAAAAATTATATGCAAAAACGGAGTTATACTAGAAGTTCCCCACCCCATGCTTAAAATTTACTGTGTCCCCAAAGTAGAGAATGATAAAGAATAGAGAGGACAAGGAAACTCACAAACTATCAGGCACTTTGAGCAATTCTTCAAATTAGCTTAGGAGGGAGCAACGATGATCATGAGCACAATTGAGCAATCCTAATCCAAGGCAGTAGTGTAGGGAGTTATTTCAGAACCTTTTGTGATATCTTACAAAATTCCGGCAGCATCTCCTTTGTAATTGGTCTGTACACAACACAAAAACGCAGCAGACACAAGCCTCACAAGAACAACGATATCACAATAGCAACCAGGATCCAATAACAAATGCAATAAGCACTATAACACCTTAAACCTATAAGAACAAATCCAACACTAGGTGACAAATGCTTAAGATCAAACAGACTATGAAATCAGCGCATGTAACAAACAAATGTCCAGCAAAATGATCAAAAGCTAAGGTTCATCAAAACAAGTATGGTATTTATACTCAGTCAAATGTCGATAAAAATCAAAGAATTCAAATGACTTCAGAGAGTGCAAAACTGGCAGAATTTAGAAGCACACCTAAACCATCACACATTCAGATTAGAAACACCACCACAAGCAAACCCATGTTTAGAAATTTACCAAGTCCACAAGTCAATTCAATATAACACAAACTTGGAAATTCCTAAGCATAATTCTCACCAAATCAGACTCATCTCAACAATTTAATCAATTCCTTAAGCTCATTAAGATCAACCTCACACAATAAACCAAAAGGTCGAATTGATGAATCCAACATAGGTGTTTATTTGACTTTCAAGTGAGCACAATTCCAAATTTTAAGCAAGTCACAAAAGTTATCAATAATCAAATATAACTTGCAAAAAAATAAAAACACAATGATCAAAATAAACACAAGCTTTAATGGAATCCTAATTCATCAAATTCAACCAATCAATCACATTAACCACCAACGTAATAGGGATCATGAGATGCAATAGGTAAGAATAAAGCACAAAGGGTCTCATGAATCCAAATCACAAATCCCCAATTCTCCCAAATCAATTCCATCAACCCTACCCCTAAAAATTGAAATTTCGGAATTAATATTAACCATATCAATTTGTAGGAAAAATCAAAGCACAAGAGGCTAGGATTGAGGATTCATACAGAAATTGTGATGCACAAGGGGAGGAATAGGGGATTTAGCACTCAAAGTAAAAGAGGGAATAAGGGTGGTGGTTAGCTGGTGTTGGCCTGTTGGGCGAGGCAGTGGCGGTCTACGAGGCTGGACTGTTGTGGTAATGTCGCCGGCACACAAAAACGACATAGAGGGCTCGGGCGTTGTCGGCGGCAGAGAGCAAACGGGGCGAGAGGATTACGATTCCGGAGAGATGGGATGTGCAGCGCTGACCCAGGTTCTGGACAAATGGGTTGTGCAGCGCTGGAGGAAGGAAGGAAAGGTGACCACCGGTGATGGGCAGAAACGCCATAGAGGGTTGGGAGCGGTGGTGGTGCGAGAGAGAGATCGGGGAAGAGAGAGCAGGGAACGCATAAGCGTTCTTTTTTTTTAAGAAATAAAAAGAAAAACAAAAACACATAAACAGGTGGCCACGACTCGTGAGAGTCATACCGCGAGTCGTGAGACTCATCAGAAGGTTGAGCTAGGATCGAGACTCATGGCCACGACTCATGGGAGTCATCCCGCGACTCGTGGGACTTCTCAGAAAATTGAGCTGAGATCTAGGCTTGATATCGCGACTTGTGGAGAGTCTTATTTTAGACAAAAGAAACAAAATAAAGGAAAATTTACCTATGACTTACCTCGGGTTGCCTCCCGAGCAGCGCTAGTTTAAAGTCTGAAGCCGACCCTTATTACCTTCGAGAAGCTTAAATCAACCCGAATGAACGGTCCATAGCTCATCGCATCCATCCATTAGAGTCTTCTTGGAGCGACATGATTTAGATCGCTTTTCGCTCCAGCTCCATAGGCGTGTGCTCCTCCTCTTCTTAGCGCATCGTCCCTTTGTGTCTTCACTGAACTCGAACAATGGAAACTCCTCCATGAAAATTTTCTCCTCGTGCTCTAAAATTTTCATGTCTTTGAAAACCTGCATGTCAAGAAAGACGACAGTGCAATCATCATTGTCACTACCCTCACCTTGAACACATAAAATTTCCAAAAAACTAAAAAACTTCATTCGTTGCCCCTCCTGGATCTCCAACATCTCATCTTCAAAATTGGATTGGATCTATGCAATTCGAGTCTCCAGCTCAGTGAAGAACATCTCCATGTAACTTAGCCCGGACGATTCTTGTGAATTTTGTGAAGCTTGATCTCGACACCCAGGTGGTGCATATTCCTCAGTGAGATCCCACTCGTAAGAAAGATGAGGATGCAAAATGTAGTACACCTCTTGTTCCTTCCCAAATGGAGCTTTCAACACCGGGAAATCACTAGCTACATGACCAAAAGCTACACAAAACTCACAATAATAAACATAATCCATATTCAGAGCACAAACCGTAATGAAAAACAAAAAGAAAAGAATTCAAAAGTAAAAGAACGACCAAGAAAAATCAATCTAAATAAACAACCAATATAAACAATAGTCCCCGGCAACGGCGCCAAAAACTTGATAGGCTAAAACCTACACCGCAAGTGTACGGGTTAAGTTGTAGTATATCGAGTGTCGTATCCACAAGGACAATGTGGTATCGATTGCCAATTCAAACAGATTTAACTAAGCCAATAAAATACGAGAGAATAAATGTTTAAATGGAATGGAGGAAGCAACCAACTAAAAAGAAACAAATATACAAATTGGTAGTAAACAATGGATACGAGGCAAATCTAGGGTAAAGGATCACCACAACGACGCTTTAGTAGATTCATATCGATATTCGTGCCACATTGTCTGAGTTTGTTGAAGGTAGATTGTCAAAGTTAATCGCGAATCTTCTTTCGGTTCCAACGCAAATGTGTCTAAATTGGTTAACAATCTCCTTTCGGTATCAAGCAACCAATTTAGACCTTTTAAGTTCGTAGAATTCTAGATGATAATCACATTAACGTCGCCTTTCGGTCTCGATCAATATCAAAATCATCTAAAATATCTATAACAATCTATAAATCCTCAAGAAATTCGATTATCTTTCGATAAATCAAACTTCAAGTTTAATCATATGGTTCCGATGGATCCAATAGCTTTTCGGCCTAAATTCACCATCTAAATTCTAACTCAGGGTTTTAGTCTTTCGATTTCAAACCCTAAATCAGTTCTAACCAATTTTCATCAATTAGGGCTGGCGCAATAGGATTATATCACAAATCATCAGACAAACGAATATCAATCTCAACACTAACTAAATCATCGTCGGGATTATCCAAACCCTAGAACGGAGAAATTAGAAAAGCATAATACAATAAACAATGAACTAGATTATAGACACAAATAGATCAAAGTTTAGAATAGAATGCAAACCGAATTTCCGTCCTCCATCCAAACCGTATACCGTTAAAAACAAAACCAAAACTGAAATTGGCCGAAGCCACTGTACGGCAAAACTAAGAACCCCCCACCCCCCCAATTCTAAACGCAGGCGAGTATATATGTTTTCAATTTATAAAAATTGCAATCTTAACCCATCAAATTAAATAATTAAAAACTAGCCCAATGCCCAATTATAAATTTAACTCCACTAAACAACCCAAACTTTAGCAACTTCCGCAACTAGCCACTTTAGGTCATCGGGTCCAATGCAATATGCTCGCCACTCCGTATTAAATCTTGAATTTCCTCAATATTAGCCTCAAAATGCCTGAAAGAAATAAAAACCAGGTGTAGACTCCGAAAATGCAAAATAAAATAAATAAAGCATAAAATATGATAAATATGCATGAAAATGGCCTAAATTACTATGCAAATACAGCCCTAAAATATGACTAAAATAGACGTTATCACATGAAAACAACATCATAAGACAAGTAGGTAGGCATGATACTAGTTGGAATCACATAAGGCATAATGAGTATTGAGGTGTAACACAAACCATATTTCAAGGACATAAGGGATATATGCACATGGATACAAATCAATAAACATCTGTACAAGGCATGTATTTAACACGATAATGTATCAAGTCATGTAAACATAAATAGGGCTACCATTATAACCAAACAGAGATTTTCAAGGGCAATGTCGACTTATCCCCACAGACTCAAGAACCCATTTCCCGTGGAATTCTTGTGTGACTCATTCTGATAACATAGATGGACACTCAAATTAATCCCGAAAGAAGATGGCAGAGTTTGTATAGAATCTCATGACAAGGAGACAACAGTTGACCACTGTGAGAATCGAGGAGGATGACTCCATAAAACAACCCATTCCATAGACTCAGAACCATTCAAAGTTTGATATTCTATTACACTGATCATCTCGTGGCATGACCTATGGTGTAAAGTACCATACTCCATCATACGCTCAAGTAGTCAGTGCACGCAACCTGATTCCCGGATAAGGTTCGATTCCTAATTCCATTTTCCGTGAAGGACGATGATACCATAAGGAACGACTCAATCAGAATACCAATTGCGACATGGGAAAGATATAAGGGGAGGAAATCATAATGAAAGGAATAGGCATCCCTCAACCATCACCAAACCTTAATCGAACTTCGTTGAACAAGAGACAAAATGAAAGAGAAAGACACCAACAAGTGAATTATGGAGGAGACCGCTCTATAAGACATAAATTCTGACTATACAAAAAGGAAGGGCTCCCTCGCTTATCCAGCTTACATAGAGATGTACCACTCAGTCTAAATATATCAACAGATTCTAGTTCTAGCATAATATCACTCATCACAGAAGTAATCATCGCGATTTAATCTAATCCCCTTCGAGGGGAATCGCCCTCCGGCTCAATTTATATATATCACAACAATCTATCTAAATTCTGCCCTTCGAGGGGCAACTGACCGGAGGGAGCAACTACCCCTCGGCCTCTACATCCTACCCCGCTACTCCAACCACTGTGGTACAAACTCCTTGTAGTCTTCCAGGCCCTCTGTAAAGTATAAAGCTAAGTTTTAGCTACCCTTTCTCGAATCTATGTCCATAATGGACGGTCTATCGCCTTTTTACCCACTTGATTACCCGTTTTCGATTTCCTCACTTTAAGACAAGTTCATTAACATAGGTTCATTAAATTAGCCTTATTAAATTCATTTTTCCTATTAAAACTCTTCAAAACCCTTTAATGTCGGTGGGTGGTTTTCAAACGCTCAACCCTTTTTGTACTCGAATTGTACAACCACGCTCTGATACCAACTTTGTAACGACCCAAATATAAATATTCGAGTTACGTTTCGAACGTTGGATACCTTCATTTAGATCTTGCAATCCAAGTTTGTGTCGAGGTTTTAAACCCCAAATGCTAGTGTTTTGAAAGGGGGGGATTTCATACCCCAAATCGAGCGAAGGGCCATTGGGTACCCAGAACCTGTCCTATTTGTCTAAGTCGCTCAAAACTTAAACAAACGAAAATCTCAAAATACAACTTGCCATGGCATGGCCGGGTCAAAACCAAATCATTCAAGTATATAAATTCAGTGATAGACAGTCTATCAGTCATCAGTGCGCCAAATTAGAGATAAACCCGCCATGGAAGCATGCAACAAGTAAGGATCAAATACCTGAAACTATACCACGAGTCAAGGTCAAGCCACTCATGCGAGCCCTGAAGACCTCATTGAGGACATATAATACGCTCTAAGCCGAGAGAGAATGATCTGATGCAATACGGTAAATGGCCCAAATAATGCCAAGTGGCATATCCCACTCAAAAACCACGCCCATACCTAGGGTGGTGACTCCATTTCCACTCACATACCTAGGGTGGAGACTCAGCCATAGACGCAGTCATATGATTTCAATGTCATGCTCATATATAAATGTCTCATAATCATGCTTGGATAATCAGACTCATAAGACTCGCTAGGTACAAACCCGATGAAGTCGGGTTGCCCATGACCCTAGCAATGACTCTAGGACTCACAGATAACGGCTGTTCTATTTCCAAACGCATAAAGAAGACGGATGCTCATTCATTAGCTAGTGTAAATCCTAAGCATGGTACTACATGTCATGCTTTTATAATGCCTACATCCTATATGACACATCACGCATGAGGTTCTAACTTGAGTAAGCCCCGGAGGACTTACTTGGAGAAGAGCTGAATCCAAAGCAGTTATAGCAATGTAAGCAAGTAGATCTGATCAAGTCACAGATCACCTAGAGAATAATACACAATATGTATAAGTCTAAGTTATAAAGCATACAATGGCCATGACTCACATAGACAGAGATGACTTGTTGAGCAGGAGGAAGGTCGAGTATCTCAAATACAAATAATAAGATGTATAAATGTAAACCGACTCCTAGCCTATGAAAATAATTACAAGACTTCCTCCCGTTGTAGTGGAAGGGTAGTCAGGATCGATCCACGAGGAGGCGTGTCAGCGGGATCCTAGTAGCGTTGGAAATCTCACGTCTTACGTCGACCAGAAGCCTCAATTTCAACCTTGGAGCTCGATGTCGACCTCGGCTGTCGATCCTTTCTGCAACAGAAGACCTGTAGAGATAAAAACAAGCAGTGGATATCGACAGGAAAGGTCGATATCGATGTTAGTCAACGAAATCGACAGGCTTAGAAGACTGCCAGTCGACACAGCTGGTCGATATCGACGTTGGAGGGTCGATATCGATGTTCAGTAACTTAGCAGTGATGATCGTCGTCGACTCAGAAAATTGTCGACAACTCAGTGGTCGATATCGACGTCTGTGGTCGATATCGATGTTCTCCTGCAGTGGGTTAGTTCTTCGTCGGCAAAGAAAGGCCGCAGATTTAAGAATGAATGAGGATGCGATGATCAGAAATAAAACAGTGGTTTTGATAAATATAAACTATGTAAAAGGCAACTCCTAGGATTAGGGTTTACCACAACGTTAACCAATGCATGCGATAAGATAAATAAGACGGACAATTGCGCTATTTCACCCGAGGGACGAGCTTTTGCCGTACACCAACTCTTAGGATTACTCTTGCAAATAAACCTAATTGTCTCTACAAATTTTATGTTTATAACTCAAGTTGTTAGCATGAATCCCTTTTCTTTCGATTAGGACTAAACATAGAATCGTAGGAGATGATATAGATACAACGATATCAACATCTAATACTTACCTCAAGCACGTATGGCTAACGTCGGGCTCACCCCGACCCTAAGAGCTTTGGAGGACTACTCGCTCATGTTGAATGTAGACATGCTTTGAATTGAATAAATTTGCATAAATGGAAAACTTTGAATCTTTACAATCTCAACGCCAACTATCGTAAGCGCTTGAAACTTTAAAGCTCAAAACTAAAACTCTAACTTTCTATTGCCTATTGCTATTGTCTTTCTTGCTTGGATGATTCTAACAAACCAGCCCCTAGGGCTTTATTTATAGGCTACTAATCCTTGCTAGCCAAGGATTGTAACTTCTATCTAAACTATAAACTCTATCCAAACAATTAGGATAGGTGTTTTATTTTGATAAAACTTAAAGGTAAAGATAAATCTCAGCTGCAAACTATCTAAAAGTACAAGATAATCAGTGGCCTTGAGGATAGAATTCATAATCTGAGTCTCGAAATTGGATCTATCTTATGTCGAGATAAGGTCGATATCGACGTTGGAGGTCGATATCGATGTCTGTATTTCTGCTCGACTTGTCCATCTCCACTCGATGTCTATGTTGAGTTCGATATTGATGTTGAAGGTCGATATCGATGTTGAAGGTCGATATATATGTTGAAGGTCGGTATCTACCTCTACTCAGCTCTCCTTGGTTTCTCCGTTTTGACTCCTATTTCGCTCGAATTCCTGCATGGTTAGCTCAAAACTCGTGCAAACTCTATTTCTTGTACTTTAGCCCATTCTTACACAAGTTTATATTCTTTTGAACCTTTTCTATGGAAATTGAATGAAATATGAAGTCAAAAGATACAATAAAAAGAGGTACAAATATGTACATCAAAACACCCCATACTTAGACTTGTTTGTCCTCAAGCAATAGCCAAGCAATAACCAACACCTACAACACACCCTTCAAGTCTTCGCCCTTGTCAAAAGCAACATCATAAGCGGTAGCAAAGCAAAGCAAGTGAATTTAACGTCATAGCACATATTTAGGCGATCCATAGGCATATGCAATTTTTTATCCAACCTCACAGGGATAATGTGTTTGCACTCAACACTCATGTGTTTTGGCTATGAAGATCAACTCTCAACTCAATTCCATACACAATCTCATAAACATTGCAATTTATAAAAATCCACTTCACAACCAATTATGAAAATGCAATAAGAACCATCAGGAGGACTTTCGCTCAATGGAAGACTTCAAAGAAGGCTCCATTCGGCGGGGTTGTAATGGGGCTTGGTAAGGAATTAAGGGTATGGAATTATTTGGCTATGTGGTGCTTTTATAATTCGGGAATAAAGACTCCTAAATCTCAACACTTGCAATATCCAAACCATAACTCTTCCATGTTGCTCTTTCCAAGCTCAATTCTCCATAATGCTCTTTCTCAACTCATCTTTCCATAATATACTCTAAAGATGCACTAAAAGATGTAAACCATACTACCAACCCCTTCTTTCAAACTCTAATATGACTCTCAAAAATATAACACTTGTATGAAATAAATAAAGGACTTAAGGATTTTGGCTCATGCACTATATACATACATCCCTTTTTTTTGGATTATTTTTTTGACGAAAATAATGAATAATACTAAAAAAATATATGCATTTATATGGTGAGCCAAAAATCCTTTTACAAAATATCACAAAATGTAAATATGCACCAACCCATAATTTCCTTGCTCAAAACTTAACAATATGCACTTTTCTTTCCACAAGGCATTAGTCCAGCCAATCTAAGTCTCAATTCCCAAATGGGGGTCAGGCTCAATTTGGCTAGGGATAATTTTGTGGAGTTTGCAATTTCAGGCTCAGGCTAATTTTCCGGCTTCAAGCAGGGATAATGCAGGGTAGGTAAAGAGAGGATAAAAATGGCTTAAAAGATGCCTCCATCATTTAATTCTCGTAGACATAGACATATTTATGTATTGGTTTTGAATAACTATCACAACATTTAGAGATGCATAGGAAGAGTAAATTCACTCAAGAAAGCGGAGGGATTTTTTATGTTCTCCCTATAGGCCAAAATTCTCACAAGGACAATTTTTGTTAGCTTTGCTTTTTAGCCTAGGATCATATGTGCTCAATTTCATCACAAGTTCACAATCTACATAAAAATTTTAAGGACTTGGGCTAAACCATCCAAATATGCCATAAGATTTACATGATCAAGCCAACTATTGAGTTTTCATCATAGGACATCTAAGTAGGGTTTAAAAACAAACTTAAAAATAAACATGCATTTTTTTATATTTTTGACATTTTTCTATTTTTTGGATTTTTTTTTGACATTTTATAAAAGTAAAACTAAGAACAAAAATTTAAACATGAATGCAATGCGAAGAAGAAAACCAAGTTATGACCATAAGACATGTTTTTCCCCCACCCCATACTTAAAATATATAGTGTCCTCACTATATTAAAAAGAAGAATAAGGGTAGAGAGAAACTCACAGCGCAACCTGCGGATTCAGGTCGATTTCAGGTTGGGTCGATGCCAGAAGTTGATATCTATGTCAATGGTCGATGTCTACTGCATCTGTCGAAGTCGATGAACAAAATGAAGACAAGGGTTGCTTGATGATGGTCAATGTCGATGATTATGGTCGATATCAACCTCTGCTTTTTGCTCCTGAGTCCTCGATGTCGACTCTAGGAGATGGCTTGACCCTGGGGGTCGATTTCGACTGCCTCCGCAGAAGCTTCTTTCCTTCTTCGTCGTTCCTTTTGCTTAAAAACCTGAAATCTTTGTTAGAAATATAGATAAAGCCACGAATTATCTCAGTTTTAAAAGTTTAAAAATCCAAAAATCCTAAAAACTATCTATGAAAAATTTAAAGGTTTTATGTACACGCTCTAGAGTTTTGAGTCGCTAGGCCGACTTCTCCGTCAATTCTTCACGACCCTTTTATGTAGGGACCCTTCGAGCTTGAGCATTCTCTTGGGTTATCTAGGTCCTTTTGGTAGTAGCTAAGTTTGGCGACCAAGGCTTCTTTGATGTTAGGTTCTTCTTTGGGCGCTTTTCTTCTCTTACTTGACCTAACTTTAGCAATATAGGCAAACCATGGAGCTTTGACCCTCTCTTTAGTTGAATTATAAATAATTGGCTTAAGTGATTTATCAATAAGGGACAGATGAGGGTTAGGACACATACCTTGGCTTACCTGTTTGGACCCGAAACAAAAATTTTTGAGCTGAGGGGTGGTCGATTTCGACCAAGGTGGGTCGATTTCGAGAGCTTTGGTCGATATCGATAGGTGGGGGTCAATATCGACCTCTGTGACCCCATACTTAAGCTCTTGGCAACAATTTGGCATACTCGATTTCGACCAAGGGGGGTCGATTTCGATGTTTTTAGTCGATATCAACTGGTTCCAGTCGATGTCGACCCTGCTTGCTGTTTCCGTCCTCGCCAACAAAAATTTTCTAAGCTTCTCCTTAGCCGACGAGAGGACTACTTGCTCCAGGTGCTTTGGTTTCACTCATGGTTGGGTTGAAAGAGAATTCTATCACTTCGTTCCCTATAGTAAAGGTTAGTAATCCTCGACCTACATTGATATTGGCATCAGCCGTAGCTAAGAAAGGCCTACCAAGGATAATAGGCACTACAGGATCTTCAGGCATCTCCAATACAATGAAATCAGTAGGCGCAAAGAACTTACCTACCTTTACTCGAACGTCATCAACTATACCTGTGGGCTTGACGAATGAATTGTCAGCCATATAGAGTTTCATGTCCACAGGTTCAAGTGCCCCATTGTTTAACTTTTGCCAAATAGAGAGAGGCATGAGACTTACGCTTGCCCCTAGGTCACATAGGGCTTTGTAGCGATGTTGGCCCAGTCCCACGGTGATAGTAAATTTCCCTGGATCACTCCTCTTCTCAGGGAATTCCATCTTTGAGCATTCCTCTGCGATCTCTGCCATGGATCTCTTCTTGCTAAGGATGTCTTTGAGGAATCGAACATAGGCAGGCATCTCGCTTAGGGCTTCTGTAAGAGGAATGGTAACATTAAGACCTTGAAGAATTTTTACAAAGCGCCTAAACTTACCTTTGGTAGGATCCTCCAATGCTTTGGATGGGAATGGCAACGTCTTCTTTGGCAGAGAGGCCAAAACGGTGGTCGGAGGGGCCTGCTGGACATCGACATCGACTGGGACGTGGTCGATATCGACCGGGATGGTCGATGTCGATGTCGACCTCTGTTGTGGCTCTGATGGCTCTGCAGTGGCCTCGACATCGACCTGGGTGTCGATCTGGGGGTCGATATCGACGTCCTCCTCGACATCGACTGGGTTGTCGATCTCGACTGGATCTGCTGCTTTCTCTGTTTCCGTCCGTGGCTTTTGTACTTTGGTGCCACTCCTTAATTGTATGGCTGCGACATGGCCTGTCCCGGATTGTCCCTTAGGATTTGTGGTGGGTTGCCCAGGGAGTGTTTCGGACGGCCTAGGGATTTGTGCCGCCAATTGACCCAGTTGGGTCTCTACGTTCTTTTTCCAAATATCCATCTCCCCAATCCTTGTGGTGAGGTGATTGAGTTGAGAATGGATTGCATTGTTGGATTGATCATTCTTAGCTTGGTTCCACCTTATCTCATCCAGCACATGTTGAAGATCATCCTTCCGTTGATCTCTCTTCGGGTGCCCAGGAGCTCTATAAGGCGGGGGGTCCCTAGGGTTAACCGGGTTCCTTTGTGGTTGATGGAACCTTTAGTCTCCCCAATATTGGTGATTGGGACCCCTCATGTAGCGCGTCTCCTGATGAGTCTCCGCTGGTTGTACTTGTTCAGTAAGGGGGCACTCGATGGTGGTGTGCCGCTGCGATCCGCATTCAATGCAATCTTGGTTCGCTGAAAGGAACCTCACTAGTTGATTTCTATGGAATTGCTCCTTCACGTCCGGATTGATTACCTTGGAGGGTTCATATAAGGGCATGGATGGGGCAGGCCTCGACGATGATCATGTGTTGGTAGCCTCAGGAGTCCCATATGTGTTGTCGAACTCCACCAACCTCTCTATGGTCTCCCAAGCCTCTTGTGGAGCGAGTTCAAGGTAGCCATAGGAGGTGTAAGTATTGATCCTCTCCTTGGTTGCAGCATCAAGAGCATTGTAAATGATTTCCTGAATCACGTACGGTGGTTGGCCATGCGTCGGGCATGATCGTAGTAGGTCCTTAAACCTTTCCCAAACAGTCGTCAGAGCCTCACCATGCTTTTGTTTGAAAGCCGTGATTTTCTGTCGGATCAACGCCGTCTTAGAAGGAGGGAAGAACTTGTTGAGGAACGCGTCCTTGACTTCATTCCAGGTGCGGAGCGATCTTGGTGCTAAGCTCTCCAACCACTGCAATGCTTTTCCTGTAAGGGACCAACTAAAGGCTTTTAGTTGGACATATTCAAGACTCTGTCCGTCAGCAATAGTATCACAGAGGTATAAGAAGGTTGAAATATGTGCCATTGGGCATTCATTAGGTTTTCCTTCATATTGATGCCTTCTTATTTCAGTAAGGAAGTTAGGTTTAATTTCAAAGTTAGAGGCAGGGATAAGAATCGCCGATTCAGGCACAGTGAGTGCGGGGTGCATGTATTGCTTGGCATTCCGAGTGAGGGTATTGATTTGGGCTTCTATTTGCCTCCGGCCTTCCTCCTACCTATTCGCACGCTCCTTAAGTGCCGCCTCTCTAGTTGTTAATTCCTCAACCTGCTTCCTCAGTTGCTCAATTAACTCAGCCTGGTTCGCGTTGTCTGCCATGATTTTCTGAGCTTGGGCTCTTAGGTGGAAATAGCGCTCAGGGTCGTCTACTCCTTCAAATTCAGGTGGGCGATCAGCGCGTCACATACACCTGCAAAACCAAACTAGGTAGAGACGTGAGATAGACTACTAGGGCGCGATTGATTGCCTCCCCGGCAACGGCGCCAATTTGTTGAGCAGGAGGAAGGTCGAGTATCTCAAATACAAATAATAAGATGTATAAATGTAAACCGACTCCTAGCCTATGCAAATAATTACAAGACTTCCTACCGTTGTAGTGGAAAGGTAGTCAGGATCGATCCACGAGGAGGCATGTCAGCGGGATCCTAGTAGCGTTGGAAATCTCACGTCTTACGTCAACCAGAAGCCTCGATTTCGACCTTGGAGCTTGATGTCGACCTCGGCTGTCGATCCTTTCTGCAACAGAAGACCTGTAGAGACAAAAACAAGCAGACGATATCGACAAGAAAGGTCGATATCGATGTTAATCAATAAAATCGACTGGCTCAAAAGACTGCCAATCGACACAGGTGGTCGATATCGACGTTGGAGGGTCGATATCGATGTTCAGTAACTTAGCAGTGATGATCGTCGTCGACTCAGAAAACTGTCTACAACTCAGTGGTCGATATCGACGTCTGTGGTTGATATCGATGTTCTCCTGCAGTGGGTTAGTTCTTCGTCGGCAAAGAAAGGCCGAAGATTTAAGAATGAATAAGGATGCGATGATCAGAAATAAAACCGTGGTTTTGATGAATATAAATTATGTAAAAGGCAACTCCTAGGATTAGGGTTTACCACAACGTTAACCAATGCATGCGATAAGATAAATAAGACGGACAATTGCGTTATTTCACCCAAGGGACGAGCTTTCGCCGTACACCAACTCTTAGGATTACTCTTGCAAATAAACCTAATTGTCTCTACAAATTTTATTTTTATAACTCAAGTTTTTAGCATGAATCCCTTTTCTTTCGATTAGGACTAAATATAGAATCGTAGGAGATGATATAGATACAACGATATCAACATCTAATACTTACCTCAAGCACGCATGGCTAACGTCGGGCTCACCCCGACCCTAAGAGCTTTGGAGGATTACTCGCTCATGTTGAATGTAGACATGCTTTGAATTGAATAAATTTGCATAAATGGAAAACTTTGAATCTTTACAATCTCAACGCCAACTATCGTAAGCGCTTGAAACTTTAAAGCTCAAAACTAAAACTCTAACTTTCTATTGCCTATTGCTATTGTCTTTCTTGCTTGGATGATTCTAACAAACCAGCCCCTAGGGCTTTATTTATAGGCTACTAATCCTTGTTATCCAATGATTGTAACTTCTATCTAAACTATGAACTCTATCCAAACAATTAGGATAGGTCTTTTATTTTGATAAAACTTAAAGGTAAAGATAAATCTCAGCTGCAAACTATCTAAAAGTACAATATAATCTGTGGCCTTGAGGATAGAATTCATAATCCGAGTCTCGAAATCGGATCTATCTTCTGTCGAGATAAGGTCGATATCGACGTTGGAGGTCGATATCGATGTCTGTATTTCTGCTTCACTTGTTCATCTCCACTCGATGTCTATGTTGAGGTCGATATCGATGTTGAAGGTCGATATCGATGTTGAAGGTCGATATCTATGTTGAAGGTCGATATCTATGTTGAAGGTCGGTATCTACCTCTGCTCAACTCTCCTTGGTTTCTCCGTTTTGACTCCGATTTCGCTCGAATTCCTGCATGGTTAGCTCAAAACTCATGCAGACTCTATTTCTTGTACTTTAGCCCATTCTTACACAAGTTTATATTCTTTTGAACCTTTTCTTTGGAAATCGAATGAAATATGAAGTCAAAAGATGCAATAAAAAGAGGTACAAATATGTACATCATGACTCAATCTCATAACATCATTATCTGCATCATTATCATAACTCATTTCCATCATCCCCGTATAATCTCATCATAACTCATCATATCATATTCACATATCATTCATCATCTCGCCATATCATTTCATCTTATAACATATAAAAACACCTCCTATATCATACAACATTTCATGCTTTCATAGCCATCAACAGAAGGTTTCGAATAGTGATCATACTTGCAACATACTAATATCAAAACACATTTCACATAATTCTCAAGTTCTCATTCTCAACATATCATGCTCTTAACCAACTCATATTCACATCAAAATATATTATAGCATGCCTTTATAGAACAACATCTCATGATCATCATATAACATATCATGACAATATCAACATATCATAATTTAAACTTAACAATTATATCGATATCCTAACATCATGTTCGCACTCATCAAATAAGATTCATCAAGTCAAACCAAGTAGGAAATCCCTAAGTTCCCGAAACACTTTAAACATCAAGTTAGGACAAATCATCATTCAAAATAACTTTCTCAATCATAATTGGCCCAAAATTCCATTTATAAAACATGACCCTTTAATGAACTTATATTATTATTTTATTAAAGTAAAACCGACAATGTTAGGATATTTCAAAAAAAATCCTCTTTTTAAGTAATTAAATCAATTTCCGACCCTTGAAAACATTTTTAAAATTCAAATCCAATTAATATATTTTAAATCCCAACAATTTTAAAACTCATTACTCATATTATATAGCAATTTATTTCATTTAAATACCTAAATAAATCAATTAATTCAAAATAAGCAAAATAGGTTTTAACCTTAATATTTACTTACCCAAAAATAGGCTCAACTGAAAATAGGCCCATTCTTATTTTCAAATCCGGATCCAACCCAGCCCACAAATCTCAAAACTTATTTTTAAAACAAACCCACTGAACCGGTTTTAATAAAAAAAAAAAAGGCTAAACTGGACCTAAACAAAAGAAAAACAAAACCGAACCCGGGGGGTCACTAGTCATCTCCCTCTCTGCGTCTCCGCTCTGTTCTCGCTTTCTGCTCTCTCGCTCGATCGCTTCGGCCAATCTCTCTCTCTCCCCCCATTTTAGACAAGATAATAAACTGGAAATCGAAACCTAGAGAAAGGAGAAAGGTTCGGAAGCGCACCGAGAGATCTTCAGGTTCGTTGGGCTCGTCGGAGAATCGATGGGGCTCGTCGGAGGCGTGGCTTCTCTACCAGACCTAGAGAAAGGCTCGAATGTGAGTTAGTGATGGTTTCTGAGTGATTTCAAGCGGGAAGAAGGGTGAAAATGCTTATTGAGAATTTTGATCGAAAAAGGCGACGTCGGAGTTCGGGTATGACGGGCAAAAATGGAGCTCCTCTTAGGCTGCCTCGGGCTCGCGAAATTGCTAGAAGTAGGGCATAGTGTCTTGAACTTCGAATGAAAGGAGGTGGGTATGTGCTCAAAGGGTGCTCGGATGAGTCGGAAACAAGGGCGTGAAAAGGGTGCATGTGTTGGGCTGTCGGAGAAATGAAGGGAAAAAGGTGGTGATCTGGTGGTTGTGTGGTTGTGCTGGTAGCGAGCTCGGGTGAGGAGGCTCGAAGGTACAACTACTGGGCTCGCCAGCTCTCGGAAGAACAAAAGGGGGTGATGGTGTTCGTAAGAGAGGGGTATCGCTAAGATAAAATATTCAAATTCCAAACTAAGCTAACTCCCTTATCCAAGCAAATAAAATACAAGAATCCCTCCCGATGTAGTGATAGGGTATTCAGGATCGAATCCACGAGGAGGTATGTCAGCGCTTCCCAAGTTGCAATCACGATCAAGTTCCGACTCTAAAAGACACTCGATATCGAGGTGTCTGGTCGATATCGACCTTAGTTCTGGTCGATTTCTAGTAGTTTCCTACAAAAGACAGAAGCAATAAGTCGACGTCGAGATGGTGCTCGAGATCGATGTTAGTACTCGATATCGACCTTGTTAGTCGATTTCGATGTCAGCAACAGTGATTGTAAACGTAACCTATTTGTCGGAAAAGTTTTCTGAAGAACGTAGAATGGTGATGGAAGGATGGACAGAATTAAAACTCAAACTTTTATATGAATTCAATAAACTAAAGGCTTCTAAGGTCGGGGATTCATGCCACAACGATATTCATGCAAGTATGATGCTAAAGTTATGAAATTTAATGTCTTTCCGTCAAATAACTTTTGTTACCAAGACTTAGGTGATTAGAGGCTCTCGCGTAAAACCTAAGAGTTACTATCCAATTTCATGAGTAATCCAAATTCACAATATGATTGGCTGTCGCTTCAATAATGCAAATAATGAATCTCCTCAACTTTCGCAAAGGATCATGCATAGAATAGAAGACGAAATCACATAAAAATCTTATCTTTGATGCACTAACTTACATTGCTTTCGTCGGGCTCACCCCGACCTTCGAAGTGGGTGAACTACTCACGCTTCATCATTGAACTCATCATCATCATGTAAAAGAAACTACTTTGATTAAAACCTAAAAGAAATATTACACCGAACAAAGCCAACTCTCCACTCTCGCTTCCCTCCAACTCCACTAGGCTCTCTCTCTCTACTAATTCTCTGCGATGTAACTAAAAACTGAACTTCTTGGATTGAAAACTGAATTGGATGTAAAATGTGAATGTCTAACTCAGCCCTAATGGCCTCTAATTATAGATTTTAAACCTCGTTATCCAAGGATTCGAAACTCTATGTTTATTCCTATGATAAACTTTAATAAAGTAAAGCAACTAAATTACTTAGGTAAATATCAAAAACTGATAGTTCTGGTGATGATTTGATAGAAGATCTCGACTTTAGGATAAACTCGAACGCTTCGGATAGAATTCTATCAAAAACAGCGTCGGATCTGTTCTGCAGCAGACATCGATATCGACCTCAGACCTCGATGTCGACCTCTTTTCTTCTTATCTTGAGCAGTCCTACTCGACCTCGGATTGGCACTTGACTTCTATCAATATCCTCGATTCAGGCCACTCGGTATCGACCATGCAACATCGATATTGACCTTGTTGTGTCGACATGCTCTGTTTCTCCTCTGATCGATTTCTGGTTGCTCTGTTTCACTCCATGTCGAGGTTCATCATCGATTTCGACTCTTCAGTAGACTTTGAGTTCTTTTTCCGCTCTTCTTCTCTTGTCCAAATTCGTCCATTTTTGTCTCGGTTTCTGCAAATCACATAAAAACTCATGTAGACCTCTATATTTTGCAAATAAGCATAAACTACACTAATCTTATGTTTTCCAAACCAATATGCATGCAAATATAAAACATCAAAATGGACATAAATGTGCAAAGAAAATATTGCAATTTGTGCGCACATCAAACACCACATACTTAAGCTTGCTTGTCCCCAAGCAATACTTTTAATGGTCATTCAGGGGAAGAGAGTAAACCCTCAACATCATAGATTCATTCTCATATGTCCCTACACTCAATTGCCATCCTTGAGAAGGTACTCATATCAACAATATCCATAGCATTAATAATCAATTTTGTGCAACATAGCATTAATAATCAAGAGGACATTTTCAAGCTTATGGAAGAGTAGATTGGTAAAAGGCTAAAGGTGGGAAAATATTTGGCCATGTGGTGTTAAATCCGGGGAAATAAACTTTCTTTCCAACTTTCATTCCATAGTCCTTCTTCATAATGTTTCCCACCTTTCACGCATCGTTCAATGCTTTTTTTCACTATAATATGCTTTTACCTCTCTAACCTTAGTACTGCCTTCTCGCGAGTCGCAAACATGGGTGTCATGAATTGCCCGGATACTTAGTACTTCGGACTCCTCACCTTGTGTCCTATCTCGCCGAACTAATATCTCAACGAGCAGGGTTGACCTACCTTTATCACCTTAGGTGATCGGATTTTTTCTCCCTCGTTAATTTTTTGATAATTCAAATTTCTTTCATTCCTGCCAACAACTTCAATAATGATGCACAAACTCCATATAACAACTCCAAAGATGACATCCATTCTCAAACTTGTCACCGGATAGGGTATAAGGTATAAAAAATGGGAAATATGTAATATATGTGGAGCAATAATGATAATGAGGCTCATATATGGCTTATGAAATTGCAAATATGCATAGGTAAGGCTAGGATATGAAATTGAGCATATGTATTGAAATTTCCTAAAGTCCTCCATCATCTTATCATGCATATGTCAAAAGCAACTTCAAATTTTACCTCACTTTCATGGTTTTCTCTAAAAAAATTGCACTTCATTGTGACTTCCCTTAACTAGGCAATTTCATGTTATATCTCTAATGAATCTACTTTTGCATCATCGAGTTCCTTAAAAACTTCCATGACTCTTTCCTTTATATTTTCAAAATTTTTTGATGGGGGTCATTTTTTTTCCGAAAATAAAACTAAATATGCCTAAAGATAAACATGTTATGCTTAAAGATAAAGACATCTAAATTAACTATGTATGAATATGCATAAACATGTAAAAACTATGCAATAACTTATGATTGTCATGACTTCCTCCACTTTGTTAGTCGATATCAACTTACCTGGGTCGATTTCGAGTGGCTTTTTGGCTCCTTCGTTCAAGATTGCCATGACTTCCTCCACTTGGGCTTCTATGGCCCTCTTTCTAAGCTCCTCGGGTGTCATATTCCTTACCTTGGCTTCCCCACATGTGATGTAGACACCGTTGACAGACTTAATCTCCATTGGCCCTTCATTATTCCCCACCGTCTTGTTGAAGGCGTACTCTATCACTTCGTCACTAATGGTGAATGAGAGCAATCCTTTCTTCACGTGTATGTTAGCATCGACGGTTGCTAAGAATGGCCTACCTAAAATAATGGGACAAGCAAGGTCCTCTGCCATATCAACAACTAAAAAGTCAGCAGGGACAAAGAACTTACCTACTTGCACTGGCACATCATCTACCATCCCTGTTGGAATAACTACCGTGTTGTTAGCCATGTATAGCTTTGCATCCACAGGATCCAGGGGACCTATCTTTATCTTGTGCCATATAGTTAGTGGCATCATGTTAACACTAGCGCCCAAATCAACTTAAGCATTAAAGGGATATCGACCTAAGCCTATAGCGATAGAAAACTTACCTGGGACTACCCGCTTCTCTGGTAGCTCTAATCCGTTGCACTCCTCTGCGATCTCAGCAATTGATCGCTACTTACCCAAGATGTCCTTAAGGAACCTCACATATGATGGCATCTCGTGAAGTGCTTCGGTGAATGGAATTGAGACATTAAGTCCTTGAAGCATCTTCACGAATCGCTGAAACTTTTTTTCGCCGGGTCCTTCACAATTTTCTTTAATGGGAATGGCAACACCACCTTCTTCCCTGCGGCTGAAGTTGGGTCGACCTCGACTGGATGGTGTTCGATATCGACTGGAGGAGTCGATTTCTATGGTGATTCAGTATCAGTGTCGACATCGACTTGAGTATGGTCGACATCATTATCTCCATGGTCGATATCGACTAGGGGTGTTGATATCGACATTTGTTCTGGCTTTTTGTCCTCTGCTTTTTGCTCGGGCGTTTATAATTGACGCCCACTCCTTAGATTCATGGCCAATATGTGTCCAATAGTTTTTTCCTTTTGGTTGGGCACAGTTGATCCAGGCAGCGATCCTGACGGTTTGGGAATTGATTCAGCCAATTGACCCATTTGGGTCTCCATGTTGCGCTTCCAAACGTCGATCTCCCCAAGCCTAGAGTTGATGCCTTGCAGTTGAGTATGGACAGAGTTGTTGGCTTATTTGAACTCAGCATGGTTCCTCCGCATCTCATCAAGAATGATCTGTAGGTCATCCTTCCTTGTTTCCCTCTCAGGGTGCCCTGGTGCTCTATATGGTGGGGGATATCTTTATTGATGTGATTGATAGAACCTTTGATCTCCCCAGTACTGCTGATTGTCCCCTCCATAGGGGCCTCTCATCCACTTGGCTTCCTCATGTTGCTCCGCCATAGATACTTGCTCAAGATGTGGGCAGGCACTAGTGTTATGCCTTGTTCAGCCACATTCCTGACAAGGTTGATTGTTGCTCATGAATCTTACTTGCTTTTGAAGGTGGCGTGTTTGATCGTTATGGAATTGTTGTCGTACATCAGGATCAATCTCCTTTGGAGGCTCATAAAGTGGCATAGATGGGGCATGCCTTGAGTCATAGGCCGCAGCAGTCCCATAAGTATTGTCAAAGTTGACTAGCCTCTCAATTGTCTCGCAGGCCTCCGTTTGTGTAAGCTCAATGTACCGATAGGAGGTGTATGAGTTGATTCTCTCCTTATTCGGCCCATCGAGAGAGTTGTAGAAGATCTCCTAGATGACATATGGTAGTTACCCATGCGTCGGGCATGATCTCAGTAAGTCCTTAAAGCGCTCCCACGCTTATGCCAATGTCTCACTAGGCTTTTGCTTGAAAGCCGTGATCCTTTGCTGCAGCATTGCCGTTTTTATGGAGGAAAGAACTTGTTTAGGAACACATCCTTCACCTCTGCCAATGTCCTCAGCGAGCGTGGAGCCAAACTCTCTAGCCATTGCAATGCGTTCCCTGCCAAAGACCATCGAAAGGACTTTAGTCTCACATACTCTAAATTCACACCATCGGCAATAGTTTCTCATAAGTCCATAAAAGTAGAGATATGTTGCAAGGGGCATTCATTAGGTCTTTGATGTGCGCGTAAATTGCCATATTTTCTATGCACATTTATGTCCATTTTATCGTTATTTGCATGCATATTAGTGGGGAAATCATAAGATTAGTGTAGTTTATGCTTATTTGTCAAATATAGAGGTCTACAAGAGTTTTTATGTTATTTCGCAGAATTCGAGACGAAAATGGACGGAATTTGGACAAGAGATGAAAAGCAAAAAAAGAACTCAAAGTCTACTGAGAGGTCAAAATCGATGATAAACCTTGAAATCGAGTGACACAGAGCACCATAAATCGAGCAGGGGAAGAACAGACCATAACGATGTCTGAAGGTCGATATCGAGTGGCCAAAATCGAGATAAAAGATAGAAGTTGAGTGCCAATCCGAGGTCGAGTAGGACTGCTCAAGATAAGAAGAAAAGAGGTCGAAATCGATGTTCAAGGTCGATATCGACCACTGCTGCAGAAAAGATCCGACGCTGTTTTTGATAGAACTTTATCCGAAGCGTTCGAGATAATCCTAAAGTCAAGATCTTCTATCATTAAACACCAAAACTATCAGTTTTGAGTTTTACCTAAGTAATTTAGTTGTTTTACTTTATTAAAGTTTTTATCTTAGAAATAAAGGTAGGTTTTCGAATCCTTGGATAGCGAGGTGAGAGATCTATAATTAGAGGTCATTAGGGCAGATTTTAATCATTCAAGCACACACAATTCAGTTTTTATTGACACACATCCAAGAAGTTCAGTTTTTAGTTTTATCGCAGAGATTTAGTGGAGAGAGAGAGAGAGAGATGCCGAGTGGAGTTGGAGGGAAGCGAGAGCGGAGAGTTGGCTTTGTTCGGTTGTACTTTCTCTTTTTCGATTTCAATACAAAGTAGTTTCTTTTACATGATGATGATGAGTTCAATAATGAAGCGCGAGTAGATCACCAGCTTCTAGGGTCGGGGTGAGCCCGACGATAGCAATGTAAGTTTGCGCATCAAAGGTATGATTTTTATGCGATTTCGTCTTCTATCCTATGCATTATCCTTTGCGAAAGTTGAGGAGATTCATTATTTGCATTATTGAAGAGAAAGCCAATCATATTTTGAATGTGGATTACACATGAAATTGGATAGTAACTCTTCAGTTTTATGCGAGAGCCTCTAATCACCTAAAAGTTGGTAACGAAAGTTCTTTGACGGAAAGACATTAAATTTCATAACTTTAGCATCGTACTTGCATTGTTATCGTTGTGGCATGAATCCCCGACCTTGGAAGCTTTTAGTTTATTGAATTTATATATAAAGTTGTGTTTTTCTTTCTTTCCATCTTTCCCTCACCATTCTACGTTCTTCGGACTACTTTTCCGACACATTCAGTTACATTTACAGTTACTGTTGAAGACTCTAAAACGACTAACAAGGTCGATATCGAGTTCTAACATTGATATCAAGGTTCCTCCTAGACGTCGACTGCTTGCTTCTGTCTTCTGCATGTACTTAGCTGGAAATCGACTAGAACTGAGGTCGATATCGACCAGACACCTTGATATCGAGTGTCTCCTAGAGCCGGAATTTGATCGTGATTACAACTTAGGAAGCGCTGACATACCTCCTCGTGGATTCGATCCTGAATTGCCCTACCACTACATCAGGATGGATTCTTGTATTTTATTTGCTTGGATAACTGAGTTAGCTTAGTTTATATTTGAATATTTTATCTTAGCGATACCCCTCCCCCTACGAACAGTCTTCCTTCAAAAGTGTTTCTTTTTATCTCAAACAGGAAGTTAATCTTTATTTCATAATTTGAAGGAGGAATTAATATAGCGGATTCAGGAACATGTAACGACGGATGCATGTATTGCATCGCAGTCTGTGGATACTGATTGAGCCACTCTTGGGCTTGTCTGCACGCATCCTACTCCCTATCAGCACGGGCTCGCTCTGCAACAGCGGCAGCCCTCTCAGCAGCGATTGTAGCATTGTGATCCTCTATTTCATTCCTCAACCGCTCAATGGTCTCAGCCTGTGTCTCGTTATCCGCCATGACTCTGATAGCTTTGTTGCGGAGATGGAAGAAACTTTCAGGCTCATCAATACTTTCTAGGATAGGTTCACGATCAGAGCATCGCATAAACCTGCAAAATAAGCTCTAAGAAAGATCGTGAGAAAACTTAGGTGGCGATTGATTGCCTCCCCGGAAACGGTGCCAATTTGTTCGTAAAGGAGGGGTATCGCTAAGATAAAATATTCAAATTCCAAACTAAGCTAACTCCCTTATCCATGCAAATAAAATACAAGAATCCCTCCTGATGTAGTGGTAGGGTAATTCAGAATCGAATCCACGAGGAGGTATGTCAGCGCTTCCCAAGTTGCAATCACGATCAAGTTCCGACCCCAGAAGACACTCGATATCGAGGTGTCTGGTCGATATCGACCTCAGTTCTGGTCGATTTCCAGTAGTTTCCTGCAAAAGACAGAAGCAACAAGTCGACGTCGAGATGGTGCTCGATATCGATGTTAGCACTCGATATCGACCTTGTCAGTCGATTTCGATGTTAGCAACAGTGACTGTAAACGTAACCTATTTTTCGAAAAAGTTGTCCGAAGAACGTAGAATGGTGATGGAAGGATAGACAGAATTAAAAACTCAAACTTTTATATGAATTCAATAAACTAAAGGCTTCCAAGGTCGGGGATTCATGCCACAACGATATTCATGCAAGAATGATGCTAAAGTTATGAAATTTAATGTCTTTCCGTCAAATAACTTTCGTTACCAACACTTAGGTGACTAGAGGCTCTCGCGTAAAACCTAAGAGTTACTATCCAATTTCATGAGTAATCCAAATTCATAATATGATTGGCTTTCGCTTCAATAATGCAAATAATGAATCTCCTCAACTTTCGCAAAGGATAATGCATAGGATAGAAGACAAAATCACATAAAAATCTTACCTTTGATGCACTAACTTATATTTCTATCATCGGGCTCACCCCGACCCTAGAAGTGGGTGAACTACTCGTGCTTCATCATTGAACTCATCATCATCATGTAAAAGAAACTACTTTGATTAAAACTCAAAAGAAAGATTATACCGAACAAAGCCAACTCTCCGCTCTCGCTTCCCTCCAACTTCACTCGGCTCTCTCTCTACTAATTCTCTGCGATGTAACTAAAAACTGAACTTCTTGGATTGAAAACTGAATTGGATGTAAAACTTGAATGTCTAACTCAGCCCTAATGGCCTCTAATTATAGATTTCAAACCTCGCTATCCAAGGATTCGAAACTCTATCTTTATTCCTATGATAAACTTTAATAAAGTAAAACAACTAAATTACTTAGGTAAATATCAAAAACTGATAGTTCTGGTGATGATTTGATAGAAGATCTCGACTTTAGGATAAACTCGAACGCTTCGGATATAATTCTATCAAAAACAGCGTCGGATCTGTTCTGCAGCAGACATCGATATCGACCTCAGACCTCGATATAGACCTCTTTTCTTCTTATCTCGAGCAGTGCTACTCAACCTCGGATTGGCACTCGACTTCTATCAATATCCTCGATTCAGGCAACTCGATATCGACCATGCAACATCGATATCGACCTTGTTGTGTGAACATGCTCTGTTTCTCCTCTGCTCGATTTCTGGTTGCTCTGTTTCACTCGATGTCGAGGTTCATCATCGATTTTGACTCTTCAGTAGACTTCGAGTTCTTTTTCCGCTCTTCATCTCTTGTCCAAATTCGTCCATTTTGGTCTCGATTTCTTCTAAATCACATAGAAACTCATGTAGACCTCTATATTTTGCAAATAAGCATAAACTACACTAATCTTATGTTTTCCCAACCAATATGCATGCAAATAATGTCAAAATGGACATAAATGTGCATAGAAAATATGGCAATTTGCGCGCACATCGGATGGCGAAAGGAGGAGTAGGGCAGGGGGAGTTCTGGGCTTTCTTTTGTTGTAAAGGGACAAAGGAAGGACACAGGGGAAGAAAGGTGTTTGAAAGAGAGAAGTTTGAGGTTGGAGGTGTTGTGTGGTGAAAGAAGACGGTTTCCCATATGTTCAAACAAAAGAAAAGGGGGGTCAAAGTCTAATTTTCTTGGCGTGGGTAGTTTCTGAAGGGAGTTGGTATGGGTGAAAGCAAAGCCAAAATAGGCAAAGAGATGTGGTAGAGGGGAAGAGAGGGAGGGTGAGTGTTTGTCTAGGAATGGAAAAAAAAAAGTGAAATAGAAGGAAAAGGGAAGGCTGTAGAGGGTAGCAATTGTTGATTGCAAACCGGATAGAGGTTGAAGGAAGAAGACAAGGCATTGTGGTCCCAATGTCTAAAATTCAAATCCCGGAATAAATCCCGAAACCCGATTGCTCGATCCAATCCCGACTCAATCGAAAATTTAAATCGAACTTCCAAAACCGAGATAAATAATGGAATCCAAAATATTTTTTTTCCAAATCTCGGAATCTGAAAGCGGAATAAAAATCCGTCTAAAAATCATTCTAAAACCTAGCTTGTGTAGCCTACTATGCGCTATAAGCAATATACGCGAAGCAAGCCTACCTAAATAATGTCGGAACTTGTTTTAAAAGATTTTAAGGTAAATCGCTCGAGGGAGAAAATTTCAAAAATTCTCCAAATATCAAACTTAATCCATTATAAATTATTACTAAATAGAAAATATTGTTTTAAAATCTTTCGGTCTTTACACTTTATAATCTTAATTATGCGCTTCATAATCTTATTCATGCACTTCATATTATTATTCATACACAAAACACTTCATATTATTATTCATAAACAAAATAGAGTTTTGTTTGCACAACATAATAAATTACAATTTTGACCGATATTTTCCTTTTCTTCCAAAACATGCCCTTATCTTAATTTAATAAATGACAGAATTATTCCGTAGTTTATAAACGCAAAAAATAATATTATATTTTCACAACTTAAAGTTATATTTGCACAACATAATGTTATATTTGCACACCATAATGTTATATATGCACATTAACATCTTATTTATGCACTTTATTATTTTATTATTACACTTTATAATCTCATTCATGAACGGACATACCACTTTATTATTTACCCATACATTAGACCTATTTCAATTATAAAAATTACAAATTTTTATAATCGAAATAGGTCCATTTACCTATTTACCCATAAGAAATTATTATATTTGCACAATATAAAGTTATATTTGCACAACATAATGCTATATGTACACAACATCAAGTAATATTTGCACAACTATGACACATAAAAAAAATTATGGCACGAATAAAAAAAATTACTCGAGAAGGGGAGCACAATGGGGGACACAGGGGCAAGGGGCACACACATGAGGCAAGGGGGCACATGGGGTTGGCATTTTTGCTAATTAAATTAGACCCATTTACTTAAAAATTAGGCCCAGTAGCAATTTACTCATAAAAATTAAGCTCATTTACTTATAATTACAATTATATATATATATATATACACACACACACACCAAAACAATTCACTAAGGTGGCCTTCATAGGTACTGGTTGCATGTTGCACTTGAGATTTAAGGTGATGTACTTGGGATTCAATTATCTTTCACTTTATAGTTAATCAACGACCTTTGGAAGATCATTACATTATTATTTTTTCTATTGATATCAAATATGATTATTATGGAGAACATGCAAATCATCTACTATATATAAAAAGGGCTCCATACAACCATGGAACTCAACCTCAAACTCGGGAACAACCATGGGTGTTCCTAGGAATAGATCTTTCATCCTTGCGTTCTCACTATTACTACCAACAAAAAGAGGGAGCAACGATGAGTGAATGAAAGTTTCACTGATCTGTTAACAAGTCACCTTCAACCCATGAAAATTCAGAACAATGTCAATCGATTAATAGGCTAATCTTCCACTCATCTACTTCTGAAGATGTAGGTTTGGTTATCAATTCAAGTTCTTTCTATTTTATTATCTCGTTTTCTTTGCGCTTATATTGTTATTATTATGTTGCATGCTTTTATCTTGATTGATCACATAGACTGAGTTGAATTTAGCTAAGGGTTTCGACTATCTCCGCTCATGTGGGTCGAACGTCTATAATAGCAAACACATCTAGTGATAACAGGTTGGAAAACTAGTTTGTGTAAGGAAACCGACACTTTAGTAATATTGCTTATAGGTAAAAGGTAAGGGTTGGGGTGACAACCATGTGACAACATGTTATAAACTGTAGGTTATATTATAGAATTGCTAACGAGACTTGGGACCTAATGCTTCTCGAACCTCTTAGAAGAGTTTAGGGAGTTGGTAGTGATCGAATAAGGAAGCTATACAACTCTGTGTACAAACTGGTCCCTAGGGTAATAATAAAAAGCAAGAATAACCAACCATGTCAAGATAAGTAGATTAAACCACCTTCACCACTATATTCACTCACTCGTATTTCATTGCTTTGTTCACAACCAACATTCTATTGCTTTGCTTTCTCTCTTTATTATGCATAGTGACTGAAAACCATACTAAATACATGCTCTTTATGGGATCGATACATGTACTTATTCACTATACTAGTGATTTAGTTTAGGTATTTTCTTTGGCGAGATCAACAACCAGTTCACCGCTCGTCAGGCATGAACATATATCTATCAACAAAGAGAAAGCAAAGTCATAAGTACTTAAGAGTAAAATCAAATATATTATGTTATTAAATTCATATTGGATGTTATTTTTTTAGTATAATCACATTAGGAGGTTCATTTGGTGTGAGTATGCATTTTACTTGTAAGGTTCTGAAAAATAAAAACAACAGAAAAGCTTACACAGGTAGAAAGAAGGAAAGGAAGAAAGCAAACAGGGTAAACAAGGCAAAACAACATCAAATTTGTCAAGCAATTGAAGGGCACTAATTTACTTGTCTGCATATAGAAGTGAAATTAGAAGCAAACTCCAACAATCGAAGACCTAATTGAAAGATATATATCATGCAAAACTCACATAAATTTGAAAAGAAATTATATGTTGAACACACCTGCAAAGAAAGAAGAAAACTATTGTGGAAAGCAACACAAATTGGCAAATGATATTGTAGGTTTCAATAAAAGATCCAAAATATTCAAACAAAATCTACAAGCTTTCAATCAAAAGGCCATAAAATCTTCATAATACCAATAACATAAATGAAACATTAAGAAAATGAAAGGCATATGTAGGCACTCACCATGAAATCTTCAAATGGTATTTTCTCATGGTATTTTCTCACCCTTCTGCAGAATCAATTTAAACCAAAGAAACCCTCAATCATCACTTCAATAAGCAATCATGAAACAAAAAAAAAAAAGGAAACCCTAAATCATTATTATTGAAAATTTGAGTAGGGAAAAGTCATACATGTGAGGGAGAGGAAGTGCTGAGAGAGGCGGTGACCGGTGAGGGAAGAAGCGTCGACGCTGATTATGTGAGAGAGAGCACTCAATAACATTAGATATGTTGAAGACATGAGAAACAAGATTTGTAAAGTCCGAAATTTTAAATAAGTATTTAATTGCCAAAATTGGAAAGTTTCGGAAAACCCATCCTCGAGCGCATTTCTAAATTTGGAAAGTCTTTGGAAATCATTCCAGCACGCTTTAAATTATAATTTGTCAAGATAAATTCTGCTATTATATTTGGGTTTTAAAACTTGGAGCCTTGGGAGTTGTTGAAATGAATTTAAACTCGAGTTGGATTTCAAGATAGGTAGTTGGAATTTGAGGTCGGATGAGCGGAATCTCTCTCTCTCTTTCTCTCTCGGCATCTCTCTCTCTCTCACCCGACTCTCTCTCTCTCCCTCACACACTCTCTCCCTCCCTTCCCACTACCATCTTAATTGTTTTGCCTTTTTCCTCATAAACCCTAATATGCCAAATTGCCCCACTATATAAGAGAGGATCAAACCCCTAAAATTCCAAAATATCTTCTTGAAATTATGAGCCTTACATCAGCCCCTATCTCTCTCTCCATTTCTATTCAAAAATCAAACACTAACCCCCCCCCCCCCCCCAAAGTTCCCAACTTTCCATCACATCAATCCATCTCACTCACTCTCCATCCTTCATTTCTTATTTCTTAGCCACCAAAGAACCCTAAAACACCCTCCTGTGGATCTCCTCTCAAGAATATAATCCAAAAATTCGAGTTGGAAAGCGAATTCTATCAAAAACCAAGTTTATGTCCCTGGTCACCGCCACGAATTTGTGTTCGCCGCCGCGAGTTCCTGTTCGCCGCAGCGAGTCCACCTTTCACCACCGCGAGTAAGAACCCAGAAACATGAAGCACCTTTCACAGTTGCGAGTTCTTGTTCGCCGCCGCGAGTAGGAACCCAGTTCCGTCATAGCCTCGGTAAATCGACTCGTTCTCCCTCGTTTTAACTCCTTTCTCCTTCTTGTTTATTTTTGCTTGTTCCTTACTCTTTCCTCTACCTTCCAAGATCAAGAAACATTGGATCTAACTCCTTTCAAAGTGGATTCAAGCTCATTTCTTCCTCTTCCCCTATTTTTGAGCACGGTAAGCTCTCACTCTTCAATCCTCTCGTTTTGGATCTAACACTTTGTAAAGGTCCTCTTTTAACATAGATCTATCTCTCCTAGGCCTTTTCGTAGCAAAAAATCATTGAACCGGTACCCATGGACCTACCTCTTCCAAGATTTTCGAAGAAGCCTCCATAAGGCTAAGTAATCCCTCTTCCGCTCTCCCGTCTAGTCCTCGTCTGAGTCATATATGGTTTCTTGGTGTTGGTTTTGGTATTAGAAATGTTTGAAACAAGGTTGGTTTAAAACGAAATTGAATCGAGGGAAAAACGAGCAAAAAGTTTTGAATCTCGCCGCGGCAAAACCATGGTCGTCGCGGCAAGTTAGAATAGAACCACAGGAGGAAGGAGAATCTCATGTCCACAACCGTGGGTTTTGCCGTGGCAAAATCCATCTCTCACAGCCAGCAAGAGCCTTCTTCTCGCGGGGAGAAACTGGGAAGATTTCATGGCCGCAACCAGCCCTTTCGCCACGGTGAAATCCACCCCAGTAGCTTGGCTGAGCTTCTCCCTTCATCCTTTGGCTTAGCTTGTTGGTCTTTGGTTTTGATCCTTTTCAATCGGGTTTTGGTTTCATGTTGGTTTCAAAAAATGAGATTTTGGAATATTATTTTAATAATTTAACAAGAGACTTTTGATGGAAATTTAAATATCGGATTGAATACTTGGAAAGTGTTTTGAAAGCCTTTGTTTCAAGTGTCGGGATTCTTTAACTTGATTAAACAATGGATACTTGGAAATGGAGATGGACTTGAGTAGTGTGGATTTGTATTATTCGGATGGTTTGGCTTATGATGTTTTCGTTTTGGGAATGATTTCAAATGGTTGGACTTCGAATTGGTTTTGGAGATAGTTTTGGGACATGGTTTGTGTGTGTGTGTGTGACTAGTAGTCATGTGCCTTATCGCTTTCTTATTAATATCATAGGTGCTTATTGATTGACTGGATTCTGCTTGTGGTATACCTTGTTGTTCGGTTTTCAAGTACATTCCTTTATGGACCTACTTAGACTGATTAGATATACCCTCCTGCATATAGTAGTATGACATACTAGGTGTTGTATAAGCATTGAAGCATGTCATGTAGTATCCTGCTTAGGTAGCACACTTGATTGAGCATTTTTTTACTTTATGCGTATGAAAAGAGAACGATTGTGATCTGTGTGTCCTAGAGTCATTGCTAGGGTCATAGGAGAGCCCAGTCCCATCGGGCTAGTCTTCAATCGAGTCTGATTAGAGTCGAGCTTGCGGGCTCCATTCACCACATGAGTATGATGATGAGACTATTGATGTGTACCTAGACCATATGCAGATGGCGATTGCTATGCCATAGCACTATACTGGCTAGGCTGCACCATAATGGGAAGGGTGGTGGAGGTAGGAAAGGGATATTGCACATGGCATTCTTTGGGCCATTTATCGTATTTCTACATATTATATCCTAATAAGAATGACTTGTGTGTTTACATTTCATACTACATCTTTATTAGGTATATCGTATGTGTATGTCTGCTTGTGGGAATAGAATGCAAAAGGGCCTCAGTTTGCTCCAAGCTTCAATGGCAGGGAATTGCTTGTGCGATCGAAATCGAAACTCACCTTGGCCTGATATTGCATAAATCCGAGATTTCGTGTTTTGGTTTTAACCCGGCCTCTTCGTGGGAAGTTGTACTCTACTTTTCGCTTTGCCTATTTACTTGAAAAGAATTTAGCGATAGAGACTAATAGGACAGGTTAAGGGTACCCAACGGCCCTAAGATTTATTTGGGGTTCAAAATCCCCTCTTTAAAAAGCTATTACTTGAGGTTTGAAACCTCGATGTGGTACCTGGATTGCAAGATCCGAATGAAGGTACCCAACCTTTGAAACAAAACCCAAATATTTATATTTGGACCATTACAAAGTTGGTATCAGAGCCAGATTGTACAATTCGGGTACCAAAGGGTCGAATCTATGTTTTGAAAAACCGCCCATGGATTTCAACGGATTTTTGACAAGTTTTAAAGGGCAAAATGAATTTAATATTGCTAGTATAAAAGGACTCGACCTAAAAAACTTGACCTAGGAGAATAAAATCGAAAAGGGAAACTCGAGTGGGTAGAAAGGCATTATACCATCCCTATTGGATGTAGACTTTAGGAACGGGCAGGCAAAACTTAGCTTGAACTTTACAAATGGGCCTAGAAGACTCCACGGAGTTTGCACCGCGGTGGTTGGAGTAGTGGGATTAGGACATAGAGATCGGGAGGTAATTGCCCCCTCCCGGTCAGTCGCTCCTCGACGAGCGACTTCTAGATAGTTTGTGTGGATACATAACTGGGGCCAAGGGCGACCCCTGTTTTGAATGAGGGAAAACTGGATCGAATAAAATATCAATAAAATATAAACTAAACAAACTCCCTCTCCAAGCGAATAAAATTACAAGAATCCCTCCCGATGTAGTGATAGGGTATTTAGGATCAAATCCACGAGGAGGAATGTCAGTGGTTCCTAAGCCTACAAACACGTTCGATTTCGACTCCAGAAGACCACTCGATATCAAGTAGATCAGTCGATATCGACTACAGTTCCAATGGATTTCCAGCAAATTTCTGCAGAGGACAAAAGCAACAGTCGACGTCGAGTAGAGCACTCGATATCGGGTCACTCACTCGATATCGACCTCTGTAGTCGATTTCGAGTCTTCAACAGAAACTCTAAAACGTAAACTTTGGTGTCAGAGAAGTGTTCGAAGAAAGTAAGAATGATGAGGGAAGGGTGAACAGAATAAAAACTCAGATTTTTATAAACTCAATAAACTAAAGAACCTCCAAGATCGGGGATTAATGCCACAACAATAACCATATAAGACTTATGCCTAATTCATGAAAGATGATGCCTTTCCGTCAAAAAACTTTCGCTACCAACAATTACGTGATTAGAGGCTCTCACATAAACCCTAAGATTTACTATCCAATTTCATAATTAATCCAAATTCACAATATGATTGGCTTTCGCTTCAATAATGCAAATAAGGAATTTCCTCAACTCTCGCAAAGGATCATGCATATAGGATAGAAGACAGAATCGCATAAAAATCATACCTTTGATGTATAAACTTACATGGTTATCGTCGGGCTCACCCCGACCCTAGAAGTAAGGGAACTACTCGCGCTTCATCATCATTGACATCATCATCATTGAAAAAATCACTACTTCATTTGAAATTGCAAATGAAAGAGTACAACCGAACAAAGCAAATTCCGCTCTCGCTTCCTTCTACTCCACTCGGCTCTCTCTCTCTCTACTGTAATTATGAACTGTTTTCTTGCTTGTTGAATGATGAATAAACTCAGCCCTAATGACCTCTAATTATAGATCTCAAACCTCGCTATCCAAGGATAAGAAAATCTATCTTTATTCCTAAGATAAAACTAAATAAAGTAAATATCTAAAATCACTGTAGATAAATATTAATTCACCATAAAGGATAGTAAGTCTGATGGGAAAGATAAAAGATCTCAACTTAGGATAGATGTAAACTCCTTCGGATAAGATTTTATCAAAACAGCATCGGATCTGTCTGCAGCAGCACTCGATATCGACAGGGTCTAGTCCATATCAATCACTTCTCTTCTATCTCGAGCCAGCTCTACTAGACCTCGGATTAGCACTCGAACTCTATCTTTTCACTCAATTTTAGGCACTCGATATCGACCACTTATGTCGATATCGACCAGTCTGTGTCGACATGCATTGTTCTTCTCCTGGCTCGATTTGGGTGTCAGATTCCACTTGATGTCGAGTCACTAAGTCGATTTCGACTCCTCAATAGACTTCGCGTTCTTTTTCAGCTTTTCTTCTCTTCTCCAAATTGCTCCAATTTTGCCTCGATTTCTGCGAAATAACATAAAAACTCGTGTAAACCTCTATAATTGGCAAATAAGCATAAACTACACTAATCTTATGTTTTCCCAACCAATATGCATGAAAATGTAAAAGAAATCGAAGTACAATCATATGAAAAATATGACAATTTGCGCCCACATCAACCCCCCTCGAAGAGGATCATTATAATTCTCGTTGAGTGCTTCTATGTTGGGTGTTAAACTAACCCTTGAATATGAAACAGTTATGGTCGACACGTGTCGTGGACTAGTTAGGGGTGGGGTCCCAGCATGTAGGGGCCGAGGATGACCTCGTCGAGTTGTGGCCGATGAGATGGACGATGGGGTTCAGGCCCCTGAGGGATCGGAGATTCCGGCTCTTTTACCGGAAGCTATACTTGGATAGATGGATCGAGCAACACTGATCGAGATGTTGAGAGGACTTGTCAGAGATCCTCCACCAGAGGCTCAGATTCTCGTCGATCAGTAAGCTATACCGGAGGTAGAGATCCCCATCGGACGGCCAGCTGAGCCCGTCATCGCTGATGCGCGCCCTGACAAGCGCATCAACTGGGTACCAACGCTAGAACACTGCGACCCACCCCACTTCCTTAGAGCGATAGGAGAGGACGTCGAGACTTGGCTCAGACAAATAGAAAACATTTTCGACAAAACATTTTCGACTTCATTGGCACTCCTACTTCCGAGAGTCAGAGGCTGTCCATAAGACTTCTATGGAAGGAAGCCTTCGATTGGTGGTTCGTTTATAAGGAGGACCGAGCTGAGTGGAGCTGTTGAAAAAAAATGCGTGAATAATTGTAAAACATATTTTATTTAATTTTTTTTAATTTGAGTTCGACCCCTTTTGGTTATCCTCTTGATTCAAAGTGGTATCGACACCAAGACTTGAGTGGTTTTGGTGATTTGGGCTGCACCCGAATTTTAACGGGTTGCCTACGTATCTCTTGGAAGAGAATCAAGCCTTACATAGTTCAAAGTGTTAGAACTAATTTAATTTTTGGATTTGGTGATTGAACCCGACGAGCTTAAGCTTTATGTCGGGTGTCCTACGTACCCGTTTGGAACGGGATCAAATCACCCGTAGTTCTTAAGGACAAATTTAATTTGATTTGAGATAGGCGAGTGAATCAAATATATATTAAATTTCAATATCGGACTTCATACGTAACTCATAAAAGAGTATCAAGTCTTCACGTAGTTCTTTTAGAACTAATTTGATTTTCTTTGGTTTGACGATTGAACACGATGAACTTGAACTTTATATCGAGAGGCCTACGTATCCGACAACTCAGAATCAAATAGAGCGTAGTTCCTTTTGGGAACGATTTGAATGTTGGTAAATTTGATTTAGGGTTGACTTTATTTTTTTCTTTTTTGTTTAGAAGCCAATTTTGAGATCGACTCACTAGAATAAACTGACAATGAAATATTACGAGTTTAACTTTCTGATTTTGTTAAACCCAATTTCTAATTTTTTTGCCAATTATAATTTTTTATGTTTATGTGGGTCGGTTTTGTAATTAAACGAAATCTCTTCCAAAATATGTTGAAACATATACCGATACGTGAGTATATATATGTGTTCAGTGCTCCCCGCCTCCCCGTGTGCTTTTATAAAGTCATGCCCTTATTTGGCAAAACTCGTAGAGAAACCCCCTCGATGCAGGCCGGATCTCCTGCTCCCCTTCGGTGTTTCCTTCGGTGCAACACAAAATTATTCGGGTATAAATAAACATTGAAAAAAAATTTAAAATTTTTTTTTAGATTCTATACCATTATATTAGTATGTTTATTAAATTTTATTATAAAAATTCATGTTTTAAAAAATAATAAAAATTATTTTCTAAAATAATCGATATTTTAATTATCTATATTTTTAAAACATTAATTTTCATATTAAAATTTTATAAACATATCAATATAAGGGTATAGAATCTAAAAATATTTTAAAATTTTTTTTTAATGTTTATTTATAAGCGAAATAATTTTATGATGCACCGTGGGGTGCACCGAGTGTTGCGGAGGATCCGGACTGCCCTCGATGGGCAGAAAAGAACGCGCCCTGTACGCGCTTGTTTTCCCCATTTTGCGAAGAACCCTAACCCAAATTCCCTTGGAAGAAATCTCTGAATCCATCCCTTGGCTGGCCATCTCATGCTCGATCAGTCTTCCTATTACTCACATCCTCTCGGTCCTACTCCACCTTCATGATTACAACCTTGTTTTTCTCCAAAACTGTAATACAAAGTTCACCTATGAAGTCCATACTCTCAATTTCGGTGTGTACCCCCCTCACAAATCGAGTTGGGGCTTCCCCGTTAGGCTCTTGCGGTTTGCAATTCTCGGCAGCTGCTCTCTTATTTGGCATGTAGGACCCTCCTTTGGGTCAATTTGGTGGTATGGCGGATGGTGTAAACCAACCACCCCCCCCCCCCCCCCCCCCCCCCGGTACCGTCTCCAATTTGCGGCCGAGTCCGTCGTTCCGTTTCCGTTCTGGCTCTCGGAGTCATATTCCGGTTGCGTGAGATGGCCTTCTCTCCAATTTGGCAATCGCCTTTTTGTCTACGGGTCTTTGGGTTCTTCGCCTCCTTGCCCTTCAATTCAGCGTTTTTTGGAGGTTTGTGGCTTTCCTCTCTCATCACCCCTCTCTTCTACTCTTCTATGCCTTCCATAAATATGTTCCTCTTACACTTGCTAATCAGAAGTGGCTCTCTACTATTGACATGGCTGATTTGGCTTCGAGTAAGGCCAAAGAGAGACAGTGTGTGGAGGATTCGGTCCTCCCACATCCTACCCCCCTCACGAGTTCTCAATCAACCACCCGAAAGGGCCCCAAATCCCGCTCAGGCGGAGTGTACGCCTCTGAGGGGTGTAGTTTCTCCAAGGATGGAGCTGTTGCTTTCTCTCTGCCAAGCAAAGTGGGTAGGAAAAATCAAGCGAAGACCCTTTGACAGGGTAAAATTAAAAGCCCTCCATGGTAAGCTCCATGACAATACAAATGTTCTAAGGCTAATTTGGTTTTAATGTTGTCAACTTTCTCTCATTGTTGAATTGTACTCTATGGACGATCGTAATTCATTTGCTTCAATGGCTGCTAAAAAATTAACTGGGTCTGAGTACCTAGTTCTCTCCCCTTCCAAATCCAGTATGGGCCCAAATCCTCTTCACGAGGCTAAGCAACTATCGATCAATATGGATCGATTAAAAAATGTTTCATATTATCAAACTAACTCTGAGCAGTCTAGTGATAGAACCATGATCGTATCACTGATTTGTTGCTTAGCTTTTGCTGGTTTTGCATCTATCAAACAATTATCATTGATGTTTAGTAGATTTGGTTTGTGGCTCTTGTGGCAAGTTGCTTCCGTTGATAAATGCATGTGGGTGTATGGTGTGTCTGGATGTAAAATTACCTTGCTTGTATGGTATAGCTGCCTTCTTTAATCTATCTACCATGTATTATTTTGGAACATGTTTGTCGCAGGCATGAAAACCTCTTGCTTGCGCCTGGGCAAAAAACCCACGGGGGTTGATTACCCTGTTCTCTCCCAATCCAATCCCCGTAAAGGCCCTAACCCTCTCAATGAGAGCCAGAAATCAATGGGGACCTCCCACCCCTGGGAGATTAACAACCACCAGAAATTCAAGAAGAAGGAGATGAAAATGAAGAACCCTCCTTTCAACTTCGATCGACTAATGTTAATGGTTGGTAATCTATGTAATTTATGCTTAAATGCTTTGAATGTAACACTGTTGCCATGTTATACGGATGGTGCGGGTCTCCATCTTTCATTAGTAAACCAAATCCATATTTATTCATACCTGGATAGTATCCTTATCTCATATGTAATTAATTTAGTTTTCAAGCACTGTTATAAGCCTTATTGGTTTCTTTTTAAATGTCAATGTGAATGTGTTTGCCCCACTGCAAAAAAAGGGTGGATAAGTCAGCTTCACTGGCTGCTGCGTTTTCTAATCTTTCATACAATACTACCTGTCTTTGGGAGTTTATATGGCGTTTGGATCTTCTGGATTTGGAATTTAGTCCTTTGGAGCTCATGCTCCTTCACCTTCTCGTGTCATTCACCCATTAAACCTCACAATGGTCAAGTGCCCATTTCGTCCACCTGGTGTGCGAATTTCAGAAATTTTAAACTTGTTGTTTCCCAAAAATGTAATGCAACTATCTCTTCCAAATTAAAACTACAAAAACTCTTTTCCTTATATCTTCTAAAGTTATAAATGAAGATCTGTTTTTGGAATTGTAGAGGTATGGGAAAAAAAATATTTTTGACTGATATTAATACTTTGTGCAAAAATGAACATATTCAAATAATGGCATTAGCAGAAACTAAATCGGAATATATTCTCGAAGACAATATTTGGAAAAATGCTGGCTTCGATAAAGCTATCTGGTCGCCTGCTAATGGGCGATCGGGTGGAATTGGTTTACTATGGAAATCTCACCAATTACTAAATGTGTCCGTTTCTGTCGTAATCCACTTACCCCGGATTATTGGTCTTCGCCTCGAAAGTGATAATGATGGGTTCACTATCCTTGCCCTATTTGTTTATGCCCCTCCGGCCCCCAATGAGAAAGACTCGTTCTGGGAAACTCTAACTTCAATAGTGAATGACTCGCTCATCCCTTGCATTGTATTAGGAGATTTAAATGAAATACTTTGCAGTGCGGATAAATTAGGTGGCGCTACCACCCGCCCTTCCCGGTTTACTCAACTCCTAACATTCAAAAATGAATGTTCACTCATGGATCTCCCCAATTTCGGGAATCCATTCACCTAGAGGAAAAATCCTGATGAAGATTTTAATATTTGTGAAAAACTAGACTGGGTGCTTGTTCATCCGCAGATTATTGAGAAATTTCCTAACCTGATTACAAATAATGGGGCATTTTCTTTTTCCGATCATTGCCCCATATCAATATCTCTTGAGAACAATTCTACCTTCAAAGCACCTCCTTTTAAGTTTGAGAGTGCTTGGCTGCAATGGAAGGATTTCCGCAACATAGTTAAACAATCTTGGCGAGCTAATTGCCCCGGATCTGCTATGTTTCAACTTATGTTTAAACAAAAAATTCTCAAGAAAAAGGCAAAAGATTGGAATAAGTCAACCTTTGGGAATATATTTCGTCAATTAAAAGACGCGGAGACCGAGTTGCTTCACATTCAATCCTCACTTTTAGTAAATAATGTACAAACAAACCTCAGTAAGGAAAAGTGTCTTTTTAGAAAGAAGGAAAAGCTCCTGCTTTTTCAAAAATCCTTTTGGAACCAGAGAGCCAAATCCAAACATCTCAAGCTTTCAGACTCAAACACATCGTATTCCCACCACGTTACGACAGGGAGAAGACATAGGAAACAGATACGTAACATTACTACTTCTGAAGGAACATTGATTATGGGTGAGGAAAATGTCAGAAATGAAATCAAGGGTGATTTCGAAAAAAGATTTAGACAAGAGTGCATTGATGACAGACTTCTAAATGAAATGTTGGATTTAATCCATCCATCAATAACTTCTGAGGAAAATGATTTCCTTATTCGACATCCATCAAACATTGAAATAAAATCTGCTGTCTTCAGTTTGGGCAAAAATAAATCCCCATGTCCTGATGGATTTACGACCGAATTCTATAAAAAAAATATTGGGATATAGTTGGTACGTCAGTAATTAGAGTTGTTAAAGCTTTTTTCCATTCTGGAAAAAATGCTTAAACAAATAAATCACACATTTATTTCTCTTCTTCCGAAACGAGACAACCCGACTACTACTAGTCACTACCGCCCAATCAGTCTGTGTTCAAATTTATATAAAATTATATCTAAAATCTTGACAGATAGAATTAAAACAATTATTGGTAAACTTATTCATCCTCTTCAGGGTGCTTTTGTGTCAGACAGAGCTATTCAAGATAATGTTCTAATAGCTCATGAAATCTTTCACTCTTTTCGATCTCGTAAGGGTCGTGAGGGTTGGCTGGCGATAAAATTAGATATGGAGAAAGCATATGATAGAGTTGATTGGAATTTCACAAAAAAGGTACTAGAAAAATTTGGGTTCCACGATACTTTCATATCATGGGTTATGGAATGTGTTACTACGGTTTCATTCTCAATGTTAGTAAACAACGGCCCTACGGACTTGATCCTTCCATCCAGAGGTCTCCGACAAGGGGACCCGATATCCCCTTTCCTATTTATTCTAGGGGCCGAAATCCTGGCACGGAAACTCTCAGCTGAAGCAAACTCGGATAGAACCTCCATTGGGTTTCCCTTTGGTAGGAATGGCCCTCGAATTCCGTTCCTCTCCTTTGCTGACGACATCATTATTTTCTCAAAAGGTAGCGTGGATGCAGGGCTTAAAGTGAGATCAATAATTGATTCATATTGTAAAATTTCTGGACAAAAAGTTAATTATCATAAATCAAGCTTCCAAGCCACAAAAGGCATCTCGAACCATAGGATCCTAGAGCTACGTAACTGCCTAAATATTACAAATGAAAACTCTTTGGAAAAATACCTGGGTTGTCCGATTATCAATGGAAGAGTAAACAAACACACGTTCGAAGATATCATCTGTAAATCTAAAGAACAGTTAAGTAAATGGCGAGCAAACGCTCTATCCCAACAAGGGCGTGCAATTTTAATCAACTCCAATTTATCAGCGAAGCCACTGTATATTATGCAAAATTTCATGCTCCCCGCCGCAATGCACAAAGAACTTGATCAGATTAATCGTACCTCCTTTTGGAATAAGGATCTTCAACATCGGCCGCTTATGAGCTGGGATAGGATTTGCAGACCAAAACAGTGTGGGGGATTAGGGATTCAGAAATCAAAATAGATGAATGAAGCCCTCCTAATGAAACTCTTATGGAAGATTCTGGCTGAACCGAATAATGTCTGGGTTACTTTGATTAGACACAAATATCTTCGCTCTGCCAACATTTTCGATTACACAAAAAGTGGGGCCGTCTCCTGGCAGTGGGCCAAGCTGACAACTCTAATCGACAAATTTAAGACGGTGCTTATTTGGTCGGTTGGTAATGGGAAATCAATCAAGTTCTGGACCGATAATTGGATTACAACCTCTTCTCTGCTGTCTAGAGATGATTGCCCCCAAATCAATAACATGGAGGAAACTGTTAGTGACTACATTATGGGGGGTAGATGGTGGTCAGAGAAATTACAAAATGCGCTACCTCATTGCTTAGTAAATGAAATTCTAGAAATTCCGCTACCCGCTTCTCATTTTGAGGATCGGCTTTACTGGTGGCCTGATAGAGCTGGGTGGTTTACCACTACAAGCATATACAAATTAATAACAGCTCAATCATTCTTACACTTAGACAACAACGACTGGATATGGAAAGTGAACATTCCGCCAAAGGTTAAAAATTTCCTCTGGAAGGTTTCTCAGGATGGTCTCCCAACTGCCTCTAGGCTTTCCAGTAGGGGTGCCTCTGTCCCGTCTACGTGTAGTCTGTGCAACGACGCGGTTGAGGATGATGTCCACATCCTGCTGGAATGTCCCTTTGTACGCTCTATCTATCAATTCCCTTTTCGTGTACAATCAACTATTACTAGCATGATAGTTCATTCTCGTGACATTAAACCTATCATGTCGTTCATTGGGAACGATCTCAATTCGTCAGCTAAGGAGGTGCTAGCCTTCTCCTAGTGGTCTGTCTGGTATATTCGAAACCAACATTTGTTTCAGTAGGTCCCCGTTCCACGGAAAGACATAACTTTACGCTTGATTACCTCCCACATCGATAATTGGAGTAAAACAGCCTTACTAGAGGCTAGTCTAGACGGGGAATTTCCCATACTCCCACATAACTCCAACCCCCCGAAAAAAGAAAAAGAACCAAAGAAGGATTTCGTGGCGCAAACCCCCAATTGGTACGCTTAAGCTTAATTTCGATGGATCATCTCTAACAAATAATGAAAGTACAGTGGGCGCCATAATCCGGGACTGGAATGGTCAACCAATATGAACGTGTTATCAAAAACTTGGTAAACAAAGTCCTCTCAAAGCGGAAGCACTTGCTCTCAAATTGGGAATCCAACACGTTCTTCAACTCAATATTGACAAAATCCACATGGAAGGCGATTCTAGTATAATCATTGATCACTTAAACTGAAAATCAAAATGTCCCTGGGAAATTGAGCTAATTTTATCTGATGTAAAACTTCTTCTATCGACGTTGAAAAAAGTTACCTTCTTTCATGTGCCCCGTTTGGGCAATAGATGGCTGATAAGGTTGCATACCATTGCCACTCTGCCCGGGGAGTCGATATTCACAACGATTTAGGTCTTTTAGACCTCATCCGCAAGGATGCTGCCGGGTAGAGCTTCCTTGCCCGAATCCTTTCCTAATAAAAAAAAATAAAAAATAAACAAAATAAAGTCATGCCCTTTTCTTCTTTTAAAATCCAGCCCATTGTTTTTACTTCGTACTCCCAATCCAGCCCATTATTTTAAAATACGGAGTATTACTTTTGTTTGCAGATCCCAATATCTATATTTGTTAATCAGTTTTGCTTTATACACGGTGAATATCTTGCCAGACACACGGTGTTGATCACGGATTTGAAAACTGTAAAAAAAATGGCTGTCATAGTTTCTCAAACCGTTAGAACGAAGAAGCTCTGACTGCCACTGATTTCAAAACCGTGAGAGCCTTTATGACAACATTTTTTTAAATCGTTGTAATAAGGTAGGCTGCAGATTGCGTTGGGAAGGAGGAAGTCATCTCACGGTTCTCAAAACCATGGCCGCCGAGATTTGGGCTTCATGAACTTTCAACCCAAGATACTCGATTGGGTTTCTTTTATTTTCATGATTTTTGAAACTGGAATCGTGATCTTTCTCATGATTTCAAAAGCTGTGGCCATGAAATTTTTTACGGTTTTGAAAACTAAAATTGCATAAAATTTCTACGGTTTGAAAATCCATAATAGTGACCGTGTAATGTGCGATATTTTGACCGTGCAATTTGCCTCCTTGTTAATTCAACCCATCTTTTTCGTTTAGCTGCTAATGAGTGATGAACCAGCAGCCTCCATTTCCACTTTTTTTTCTATACATTCAACAACATCAACGAGAGAAGCATGACCGATTGCTATTGTGCAAAGCGCTCGATCTGGAGGAAAAGCAAATTTCCTAGGGTTGATGTCGGTGGTACCGACAAACAAAGGACTCAGAAGTGAAGATGGACAACGCCGAACGCCATTAAAACGCTCTGAGTTTGTCCTTGAAGGTATGCCGCTTTTCCTTCTTCTTTTTTTTTTAATTCTTCCCTTCATCACGAATACAGATTTTATACCACTCCATGTTTGCCCCAAATCTCAAACCTTCGGTCCTCCCAATTTGTTAGGATTTGCTACTGATTTGGGGTTTGGGAAAACTAGGGCTGGTTTTGATTTATTATTTGTGGGGGGGGGGGGGTTGTTGGATTAGGACAGCCAAGAGAGGAGGCCAATCCAAGGTTTGGAGAAGCTGAGAAGAGGCCAAGGGAAGACTGAAAAGGGCTCTTGAAGACGGAACATCCGTGAGCTTCTGTCGCTTGAAGAACCATCAGGTTCATTCGCTTTTTTCTTTTCTTGTTCAATCTGCCCTTAATTTGGTCTGATTTGTGTCGGAAGACAAATATTAGGGCTAAGTTTGTTAATTTGTAACGGGGGATTTTTTTGTTTGGAGACGTTTTGATTTAGGACAGTAGAGGAATCAGATTCAGGGCATAGGGGTTGAAAAGGGCAATAGAGCAAGTCGAAGACAGTCACTATATTTTGGCTTCTTGGCTTGGGTATGCCTCTGTTTCTCTTTACTGAATTGCAATTTCAATTTGTGGTAGATATAGGCTGACTTCGATTTCAATATTTTAATTTAGGGTTAGTTGCAATTTGATAGCAACGAGTAAGGATTTAAAGTTCGTTTGATTCAGATTTTGCTTGCTTTGTCTGGGAAGCTGAGAGAGAATGTCCTGCTTGATTTGTTTGCTTTTACAGGAACTTAGTTTTTGTGGAACTAATTTAAATTGTTCATAAAAATCTATTCTCTTTCTCCAAAAAATCTGTTTCTTTGCTGCAGTAGAGTTATCTTTCCTTTGTCTCTGCAATCGGTCCACTGACCAATTGAGTAGTGTGTCGCCTTCGTGAAGTTTAGACCCCTTTAGATGTAAGTCAATGCCTTCGATTTGGATGGAAAGCGACGTGTTCCACTGATTTAGTTTGCATAGAAATTTGTTCTCTTTATTTTCTTTCGGTTTTAATATTCCGGAATTTCTTCCTCTTGCTTGAGATTACTGCGTGAACTAGTTGACTTGGCTAGGGAAAATCTAGCAGTGTTCGATTCGATAATTCTGAAACCCAAGCCACGAGAAAAGTTCGAAAGGTTTTCAAGGGCGGGGTTTCGAGAATCGATTTTGGCAACATATCGACTTGTTTTAGGGAAATTGATGACTCCGAAACCCAAGCCACAAGCGAAAGCTTGCAAGGTTTACTAGGGCCTAAGACACGAGCGAAATCTTGCAAGGTTTGCAAGGGCGGGGTTTCAAGAATCGATAGGAATCCCCACGCATAGAGGAAGAGCTACCTTGTTGGCTCTCTTCTTCCTTTCTTGCTTTCTGCAGACGTGTATTTGTATGCTTGGTGTGTTTGCTTTTTTTTTTTTCTCTGCAGCCCTTTTCAGCCGTGTGTGTTGTGTGTTTTTCTTAATCCTAGACTTGACCACCTTTTATAGGGTAGAGAGCTAAGAGGATAGATCATATCTTTCAATATTTCTATCCTTTTCAGCAGATGTGAAATCTTTTTTTCTGATCACTTTTCCCCTTTATTTTATTCTTTTCTCAGCAATAGCAAACTTCCTTTTTTTTTTGGATTCTGGCGACGTTGGATCTGCCAACCAAATTTTGTTGGGCATCGTCTTTTAGTTATCGTCTTGGGCCTGCCTTTGTAGCCTATTATGGGCCAGCTTTCAAAACAAAACCCACTAATTCAGCTTTTAATTTCACTTTTTTTTTTTGCAGGTTTGATCGGAGAGAAGCTAAGCTAATGTTGGATTTTGAGAAACTCATCGCCCATGTGACGGGATTTGCGCTCTCGGCAGCCTAACCATTTTTTTTAATTTATATACTTTAGTTTACGAGCTTGTAGTTCGCTAAAATGGTATATTTTATGTGTAACACATTTCGCGCACTTTTTACTTGTTTGTAATTATTGTCAAACAATTGGAACACGTGTTTAATATATATCGTATCAAATGAAAGCTTCTACGAAAATAATTTCATGAGCTCATATGATAACTTTTGACCAAACCTGAAATTTCACCCCAAACAGATGCCCCCAAACTTTGAATTTGCGAGAAGCTTGTCAAACAGATTCTAAGTTCGTCTTTTGATCTTTTGACCTCATTTGATTCGGCATTTGAGAAAGAACAATGCGGAACTCACATATAGGGTGCCTTATCATGCACAAGTGTAATCTTCACCTGACAACCAATGCAATCTCGATCATCATTGGCTAACCTCGAGGCAATACACTTGTATTGCCATTGAAAGAGGAAAATTGGTGTTGTTTTTTTTTTGGGGCTGCATCTATGATGTACACATTTGCACCTTCTTTTATTGCATCTTTCGACTCCTTATTTCATTCGATTTCCAAATAAAAGTTTCAAAAGAATATAAACTTGTGTAAGAATGGGCTAAAATGCAAGAAATAGAGTCTACACAAGTTTTGAGCTAACCATGCAGGAATTCGAGCGAAATCGGAGTCAAAACGGAGAAGCCAAATGAAGCTGAGCAGAGGTAGATATCGACCCTAGACCCAGATATCGACCCCCAGTATCGATACCGACCCCCATATCGACCTCAACATAGAAATCGACCAGAGTTGAACAAGTCGAGCAGGAACAGAGACCTCGATATCGACCTCTGGTGTTGATATCGACCCCTTATCTCGACAGAAGATAGACTCGATTTCGAATGCGGATTGGAACTATATCTTCAAGGAGGCACGTGATTATCTCATACTTTCAAGATAGAGGACAGCTGAAGTTTTATTCATCTTTTACCTTTAAGTTTTATCAAAATAAAATACCTATCCTAATTGTTCGGATAAAGTTCATAGTTTAGATAGGAGTTACAATCCTCGGATAGCAAGGATTAGTAGCCTATAAATAAAGCCCTAGGGGCTGATTTGTTAGATCATCTTTTCAACAAGCAAGTAATACCATCAATAGAGTTAGAGTTAGAGAGAAGTTTTAGGGTTTGACGTTTGCGAAAGTTGACGTTGAGTTGTAAAGCTTCGAAGTTTAGTTTAATGCAAGTTTCTTCCTTTCGATTGACAATGAATTCCATGATGAGAAGCGAGTAGTTTCCCAAAGCTCTTAGGGTCGGGGTGAGCCCGACGTTAGCCATGCGCGCTTGAGGTAAGTATTTGATGTTGATATCGTTGTGTCTATCTCTCCTCCTACGATTCTATGTTTAGTCCTAATCGAAAGAAAAGGGATTCATGCTAACAACTTGAGTTATAAACATAAAATTGGTAGAGACAATTAGGTTTATTTGAAAGAGTAATCCTAAGAGTTGGTGTACGGCGAAAGCTTGTCCCTCGGGAGAAATAGCGCAATTGTCCGTCTTATTTATCTCATCGCATACATTGGTTAACGTTGTGGTAAACCCTAATCCTAGGAGTTGCTTTTTACATAGTTAATTCATCAAAACCCACTGTTTTATTTCTGTTCATTGCTTCTCTCTCCATCCTTAATTCTTCGGCCTTTTCTTTGCCGACAAAGAACTAACCCACTGCAGGGAGACATCGATATCGACAGTAGAGGTCGATATCGACCAAAACTGATAGATCGACGGTTTTCTGAGTCGATCTCGAGACTCCTGGGAAACTTCTGCAAGCATCGATATCGACACCAGACATCGATATCGACCCTTCTGTATCGACTGGCAGTCTTCTGAGCCAGTCGATTTCGTGGACTGACATCGATATCGACCCCACCAGTCGATATCGACCACTTGTTTTTGTCTTTGCAGGTCTTCTGTTGCAGAGAACATCGACAGCCGAGGTCGACATTGAGGCCCAAGGTCGAAATCGAGGCTTCTGGTCGACGCAGACGAGAGATTTCCAACGCTACTAGGATCCCGCTGACACGCCTCCTCGTGGATCGATCCTGACTACCCTTCCACTACAACGGGAGGAAGTCTTGTAATTATTTGCTTAGGCCAGGAGTTGGTTTACATTTATTTACATCTTTATATTTGTAATTACTCGACATATCAGCCTCCTGCAACAACACATCTAGCATTCTTGACTAGCTAGATTGCCTACGTACCCTCTTTATGAGGGATCAAGCCATTCGTAGTTCATTTGAGCACCCTTTTCTTCACATATACGACAGGGTGCTTGAGTTTTGGACTAACTTTCATGTCCATCCTTCTTTCATTGAACTGGGATCTTTTTTTTTACCGCATCACTCAAATTGTTTGGGCCCACCTTCTAGGAAGGGTTTCCCAAACGCTTCGACTATCATTTGCGAACCCTAAGTTTTTTTTGTGCGACTGAATTTGACATATTTTAGTTGTCAAACGTCCTACGTACTCCTTGTTGGAGATCAAGTCATGACATAGTTCTGGGCACTTTGACTCTCGAGGCTTTATGTGAAATATTTCTTCACGAATTTTCCATTCACACAGGAGTATACCACTTCGCCTTCGGCATTTGAGAGCTCATATGCCCCTTTAGGGAAAATTTTGGTCACCACGTAAGGACCTTCCCATTTTGCTTCAAATTTTCCTTGGGATTTTCTGTTGATCACAATTGGTCACTTGATGGTAAGGACCAAGTCACCAACAACGAATGAGCGGAATTTGACCCGTTTATTGAATGCCCCAGCCACTTGGGCTTGGTAGATTTCAAGTTTCTGTTGTGTCGCTAGCCGGTGCTCATCCAATGCCTCGAGCTCGGCCAAGCGAATCTTGACATTCTTTTCCGGGTCGGTGAGCTGAACTGTAACTCTGAGAGATGGCAACTGGATTTATAAGGGTAGAACAGCTTCGGACCCAAAGACTAAATTGTAAGGCGTACAACCAGTCGATGTTCGTGTTGTTGTCCGATAAGCCCATAAAGCCTCGGGTAACCGTTCATGCCAATCTCTTTTGGATTTTGACTCAATCTTTTTGAGGATCTTGTATAGCACTTTATTAAATGCTTCAGCTTGACCATTTGACGACGGGTTATAGCTCGATGAGAAGCTATGCTTAAACCCAAACTTTTCACTCAACTTTACCAACATTTGATTTTTGAAGTAAAGAGCGTTGTCTGAGATGATTTTTGAAGGAACTCCATATCGATATATCAAGTGAGTCCTTATGAAATGAGTGACTTCTTTAGTTCCCACTTCTTTCAATGGTATGGCTTCGGCCCATTTTGGGAAGTAATCTGTAGCTGCCAGAATGTACTGGTGCCCTCGAGAGGATGATGGCTTTATGCACCACACAACATCGAGACCCCACGCATGGAATGGCCATGACAAGGTGGTTGGGTGTAACATTTGGGGAGGCTGGTGTATGAAGTCGTTGTGGATTTGACATACGTGACAAGCTGTAGAGAAATCCATGGCATCTTTCACCATTGTTGTCCAGTTATAACCCAATCGCTTGATATGATTAGCTAGTTTAGGACCGACTTGATGCGCTCCATATACCCCAGCATGGGTTTCTACAAGGATATATTTGGCTTCTTCATTTGACACGCATCTTAATAACATTTTGTCGAATGTTCTTCGATACAGAGTATCGTTCTTAAGTAGGAACCTTGACACTCATCTTTTAACATCTACTCTCTTCTTAGCATCATCGGGAAGGACTCCATGACGAAGATACTCAATGAGCGGTTGTCGTAAATCCGCTTCTTCCTCGATTTCGTATACAGAAACAACATCCACCTCTTCAGCAGGCTCTGATCGCTCCAAAGCTGGCATAAGCAAATGCCGCTCCCAATCGTAGATTTCTCTTTCACTAGGCAATGTCAACGACGCTGCCAATTTAACTAATGCATCTGCTCGATCATTTTCGGACCTTGATATATGCATAACATCTATTTCACAGAACTGGTGCATAAGATGTTTGGCTCTTTGATGTAAAAGAATCAAATTTGCGTTTTTGACTTCATATTGGCCATTCAGTTGCCTGATTACTAACTGAGAGTCCCCAAACACCTTTAACAAGTCAGCATTCATCTCAAGAGCTATCTCTAGACCAATGATGAGTGCCTCATATTCTGCCACATTGTTTGTGCAGTTCTCTAAAAGAGAAAATGAATAGGGCACTATTCCATCGGTTGGGGTAATGAACACTATGCCCACTTCGGCCCCTTTTCTATTTGCAGCACCATCAAAGTATAATTGCCAAGATTTTCCTTCTGTCATGAAGACTTCTTCATCTGGAAAATCATCCACTAACTCCTCGTTATCGTGAGTAAGATGGGTGGCTAAGAAATCGGCTATGACTTGCCCCTTGACCGCCTTTTGAGGCACAAACTTGATGTCAAAGGGAGCCAGAAGCATAACCTATTTGGCTAGTCTCTCTGACAACACCGTCTTGGACAAAATGTATCGCAAGGGATGAGCTCTGGAGAATAATGTGATTTGATGAGACAAGAGATAATGTCGTAGCTTTTGGATAGCAAAGATCAATGCTAGACATATTATCTCCATAGCAGGATAATTTCATTCTGCCCCGACCATTGTTCGGCTGATGTAGTATAAGGCATTTTCCTTTCCCTTATCATTATTTTGGGCTAACATTGCCCCTAACGACCACTCAAGACTTGCGGTGTACAAGATTAAAGGTCTTCCTTGAACTGGTGCCATGAGGACTGGCGGACCAGTCAAGTATTTCTTGATGCTATCGAGAGCATTTTGACAGGCTTGGTCCCATATGAATGGAATATCTTTCTTCATCAACCTTAGAAAGGGCTGACACCTCCTCGTCAAATTTGAAATGAAGCGTCTGATATAGGCAAGTTCGCCCTGCAAACCTCGCAACTCACGAAGATTCTTCGAGGCTGGCATTTGCATGATTACCTTGATTTTATCGGGGTCAATTTCTATCCCCCTTCCTCGAACAATGAAGCCGAGAAATTTGCCTGAAGTTACACTAAAGGCACATTTGAGGGGATTCATTTTCAATTGGTATTTTCGCAACCTCTCGAAGATTCTTTTGAGATCATCCAAATGATCCTCTCTTTTCTTTGTTTTCACCACAAGGTCATCCACATAACACTCAATGGTGTTGTGAAGCAGATCATGAAAGATAACCGTCATGGCCCTTTGATAGGTTGCCCCGCATTTTTCAAACCGAAAGGCATTACTGTATAGCAATACGTGCCTAAAGGTGTCCGGAAAGTCATTAACTCCTCATCCTCAAGATGCATTTTAATTTGATTATATCCTGAAAAGCCATCCATGAAGGATAGAGCTTGAAAACCCATGGTGGAATCAACCAATAACTCGGTTATCGGAAGAGGGAATTCATCTTTGGGACATGCTTTATTTAAGTCCCGAAAATCCACACAGATACGTAGTTGGCCGTTCTTTTTCTTGACAGGAACAATATTTGCCAACCAGATTGGGTATTGGACTTCCCGAATGTATCTAGCCTCAATGAGCTTGTTGACTTCAGCTTTAATCTGCACTGTCAACTCGGGTCGAAAACGACGTTAGGCTTGCTTCACTGGCTTTTCCTCTTCGGAGACTGATAACTTGTGAATAGCCACCTTGGGGTCCAAACCAAGCATGTCTTGATACCCTCAAGCAAACACATCTCTGTATTCGTCGAGTAGTTGCTCGTATGATTCTTTTTCCTCTTCTGATAGCAAAGCCCTAACAAATACAGGTTTAGGATCTTCTGTGGTCCCCAAGTTGATTTCTTGTAGTTTATCGACTGTGGCTTGACCACCATCTTCCATTTCTGGTGGAGCAGGTTGGACCACATTAAGAAAATCCTAAGGATCTTCACTTGGTTCACTCCTTGTGTAGGTCAACACCATATTTACTTCTTTTGTTGCAGCATCCATGGGATCCTCGGATTCGCAAGTGGGGGCTTCCGACTCCTTATTCTTCAACTTCCACTTTCTGGTCTTCTTGGTGTTGGCCCTCTTGTTAACTCTTTCAAGCCTCTCGAACACAGACACTCTCAGAGCACTTGTCTCAAGTCTCTCGAAGACCGAGACTCGAGGTGCATTTGTTGTGTCTTGTAAGAACATATTTTGCTCTTTGTTTGTTAGAGTCATAAGCTCCAAGACTTTAGCAGACAGTAACTCCCCCTCTTGAGAGATTTCTAGATCATCCATCGAGATCTTGTTTAAGGATTTGTGCGAAGCTTTACTTTTCGACGGAGGTCTTTTCGCCTTAACATTGATCACCTTATCGTGATTTGAGGAGACTTGTTCAATGGGTGCCTTAGATGACTCACCCTTGAACACTACTGATAGCATGCATTTAAGTAGGCATATTAGGTTGGATTTAGCATGATTTAGATTTATATAGTGCATAGTTATGCTAGATTTGCATTTATACTTGTGTTGTTGGTGGAGTCGGAATCTACACGCTTTTATAGATTATTTCAGTTATATGTGGATCCGAAGAGGAATGAGGAAGCTCATGGATGAAGGAAGAGTGAAGAGGAGAAGGAAAAGTGAAGAGCACGGGAGCAAAGTCGATGTTAGAGAGCCTAAGTGAAGAACAAGTCCGTAGAAGTTGTCGTCAGACATGCTGAACTTGTTTTGTACTTTCTGGAGGTCTCGGTGGTCCGATTGACTATTATAAGCATGCGTTGGAAAGCTCTTTCCAAGATCTACAACTTTCGTGTTGACATCAAGACCAGATTCGAAACGTCAAAATCGATGTGAATAGTAAAAGCCGCCCCGCTGCCAAGCTAGCCGCCCCGCGGCCCGAAGCTCTGACGAAGGATTTCGCAATCGCCTGGCCGCCCCGCGACCTCTGCAGAAACGCCGAATCTACTGAATGGACTTTTTATCCACTTAATTAGGTTTTCAGAATTATTATTTGGCCGACTCTTTTGAGGCTTTTTAAGAACCATTAGGGTTATTTTCTTATACATCTAACTCATCATTTTAATACACTTTAGAGATTATCAATTGAGAGAACCCTAGATGGAAGCCTCCATAGCCATGGAGTGCTAAACTCTTCCGTTTCATCTATGGATTGAAGCTTTGGTTTGATAAAGTTGTGAGATTTCTATTCTTGTTCTATTCCTATTGATTCGTATTGATTCTTTTGCGAATATTGTTGATTTCTTCTAGTCCGTACAACTAGTTGAGATTATTGCTAGGATTTTGTAGATTCCTCGTAGCGAACCTTAATCCATAGTAGCAATCATGCCTTTTTAGGACTCGTAGGACTAAATTGGTGTGTAGAGAATCAATTATATGTTAAATGCTGACTCGTAGCTTGGTGTTGCATGTATCCTGGTTAATCCTTAATCTTAATGCTACTATTAGGTTAAATCTTGACCGTGTTAGGGTTATCTAATTAGTAAGGGTTACTAGGACTCGTAGGACTAGTAATTTACACAAGATCAGGATAGGAACATTAATAGGATGAAAAGAGAACTCGAAGAAGAATCGATGATCAATCAACCAAACTAAAGTGGATATTTGTAGATGAAACTATTTTCTCATTGTTATCTCTACTAACTTGTGTATAGTTTCTTTTCTTATATTCAATCACCAAAACCCCACTTTTCTATTAATTGGTAAATATACATTGCTTAGGAATACTTGATTCTCTGTGGGATCGACCTCTTACTTGCTTACTATACTAGTTTGTAGGTTTGAGTTATACTTTGATAGGAACAACGACAGTTTCCTTCCGTCAAATTTTGGCGCCGTTGCCGGGGAATCAAAGTTTATTTCTTTGTTTTGTGTATTTGCCAATTATTGTATATAACTAAATTTGTTGTGAAACTATCTTACGGTTCATAACACCCTTGCTAATAACTTTTAGGATGTTGAGGTTATTGCAGTTTGAAGGTGAGAACTTTCACCAATATCTTACCAGATTGCAGAGATATGTTGACATCCGGAATTCACGGGGTTATCAAGACAGCATCCGAGATATGATTCTTTGCATAATTGACGGGATGACTACTGAGACGAGAGCGCTTGCTGAGTACATGAGCAACGGAGGCTTGGCGCGGTTAGGTTTGTCGGGGTTGTGGGATTTTTTCTGTTATATGGATTATCATGTTGCGCAGGAAGGATCCTTCACTTTGGTTTCGCCACCTTTGGAGGACTCTGTCATACACCTAGATGAAATCCAAGCCCTTACTCAAGCGGTGCAGGAGAATGGTGAGAGACTAAAAAACTTGGGGAACAATTGAGCCAACTTACTAAAACATGTAGCGAGATAATAGCAGATTAGATGGTCAGCCCTCAAGTTGATAAAGAAAGCCAACCCATCCCGCCATTTCTTGAGACATTGAAGGATGCAAGAATAGAAGATCATGTCGAAGTCATTGTGCTTAATTCATTCCCTCCTAGTTGGTTTCAACATGATAATGATGTTCAGAATGAGGAGGAATTGTTCGCAGATAACGATAGTTTCTTTGACAATGGAGAAGATGGTCTAGTGCTTCCTGACATGGAATCTCATGAGTCGACGAATGAGGTTTCATGTGTTGTGTCTCCTACTCTATCCGATGCATTCATTCTGAGCTCCCCCGTTGATGAACCATGTCTAGAGCCACCTGCTGAGGCTCAAGAGGTAATAAAGGTAAACTTTTGCAATTTGGATGATAATAGTGATTATGTTGATCCTTTTAATTGCTATTTTGAGAAGCCACCAGTGGAACTGAACTGGTGGTATCATATTCCTCCATTAGAGAGTCGTGCTCAACTCTTTGATAAATTGAAAAGGTTTTTAAGTGTTATATTATATATTTTTAATTTATTATTGGGTTATTATGTCCTGTGTAAGATGTGTGCACAGGAATATGATAGGTTGTTGAGAGCCTTGACGATGTCTGATAGGTAAGGAATTGTGATTGAGAATAAGTCACGCCGATGGCATAAAAAAAAGGCGCTGCTTGGGAGGCAACCCGAGGTAAATAGTTTTAGATTTTATTAATTGCATCAATTTATTCTAGTTTAGGTTTTTGTTTCGTGGGGCACTAACACGGCAGGGCCAAAAGTTGAAAAGGGAAGAAGCTGCCCCGCGGCTTGTACGGGCCGCCCCGCGGCTATGTCACTTTCCCAGCCGCCCCGCGGCCTTTGACAGGATTCATGAATCCACCTTTCTACCGCATTGTGAGTATTTCATTTATCTCTTCCTCTATGTTTTTATAATTTTGTTGTCTTTAATTTTCATTGAGGACAATCAAAGATTTAAGTGTGGGGGAGGGATTGCATTACATATAGATAGATTTTGCATATCATGTTTATTTATGTTTTCATGTTTATTTTTTCTCATAGATTGCATTTGTTAAAAAAAAAAGAAAATCAAAAAATATCATACATTTCATATACTTTAGGTCTTATTTTCCCATCTAGGCTACTTGTCCTCTATATTTATATTTTGTTCTTATCATGTGCCCCATGACTTGCTTGAAGTGTTTGAAGCTTTGAATTGTTTTGTAAACTTTTTGGGAACAAGATTGATGAGAAAATTGAGTATGTATAGTCTTTGGAATTTAAGTGGTATTGAAGTTCTAACAATTTGACCTTGTGAGTTATTTTGGCCTTATTGGGACTACACATATATGTCCTCTAGTTTCTTTGTGTGTGAATACTCTCCTTGATTACATCCTCTTTAAATTGCGTTTAGATATCTTTATTGAGGCTGCATTTATATGATTTTTGCATGTAACCTTAAAGTGATTGAGACATGATTTTCTTTTAACCATATTATACTCTACCCACCCATACACATTATCCTTTTCTTGAAGCCAATTTGAGCCTTATAAGCCTATTTTGTTAGCTCTACAAAATCTTCCTAGCCGATTATTAGCCTGACCCATCCGGGAATTAGGAGAAGAGTTGGTGAATATCTTGATGTGTTGATGGAGTTGCTTTGAGTTGAGAAATTATGTTGGGTGATTCATTTGTACTATATAGAGATGATTTTTATGTGCTTATTACTTGGGACCTAAGGAGGATAAAATTCACTTAGGGGTAAAAGTCAAGAAATAAAAAGAAGAAAAAAAATCATCATAAAAAGAAAAAAAATGAATGAGTTTGTATGGATATTTGAAAATTGTGTGTGAATTTGTATTGTGAAGGAGTACATGTTATTGGAATGGTATATGAAGTGTTTTGGTGTTGGTGTTTTTCTGGTTGTTTACTAACCCTTTTTCTCGGATTTTTAACACCACAAGGCCTAAATATTTTCCACACCCTATGTTCCTACCATGGCCCCATTACAACCTATTCAAAAGACCTCATGATTTTGGTTGCATGTGAAGTCACTAGCGGTGGAGATTTAGACCACTGACGCAATTTTGTTGTAGCTAACTTTTCAAGGATTGAGTTTGAGCGCGAATGTTTAACCCTAAACACATGAGCGAGAGTGAAAACACATTTTCCTGGTGAGGTTGGATAGATGTACTTGCTTTATTCCTTGAATTGCACCTATACATGTTATGACGTTATTTGTCAATCTTTGTTTCCCCATTTTGAACTTTTAAGTGTTTTACCAAAGTTATTACATGGATTGCTTGTCTGTAGGGTGTTGATTTGATTTTGGTTTTAATTGCTTGAGGACAAGCAAAGGCTTAAGTGTGGGGGAATTTGATAGCATGCATTTAAGTAGGCATATTAGGTTGGATTTAGCATGATTTAGATTTATATAGTGCATAGTTATGCTAGATTTGCATTTATACTTGTGTTGTTGGTGGAGTCGGAATCTACACGCTTTTATAGATTATTTCAGGTATATGTGGATCCGACGAGGAATGAGGAAGCTCATGGATGAAGGAAGAGTGAAGAGGAGAAGGAAAAGTGAAGAGCACGGGAGCGAAGTCGAAGTTAGAGAGCCTAAGTGAAGAACAAGTCCGTAGAAGTTGTCGTCAGACATGCTGAACTTGTTTTGTACTTTTTGGAGGCCTCGGTGGTCCGATTGACTATTATAAGCATGCGTTTGAAAGCTCTTTCCAAGATCTACAACTTTTGTGTTCACATCGAGACCAGATTCGAAACGGAAAAATCGCTGTGAACAGTAAAAGCCGCCCCGCTGCCAAGCTAGCCGCCCCGCGGCCCGAAGCTCTGACGAAGGATTTCGCAATCGCCTGGCCGCCCCGCGGCCAGGGTTGGCTGCCCCGCGGCCTCTGCAGAAACGCCGAATCTACTGAATGGACTTTTTATCCACTTAATTAGGTTTTCAGAATTATTATTTGGCCGACTCTTTTGAGGCTTTTTAAGAACTATTAGGGTTATTTTCTTATACATCTAACTCATCATTTTAATACACTTTAGAGATTATCAATTGAGAGAACCCTAGATGGAAGCCTCCATGGCCATGGAGTGCTAAACTCTTCCGTTTCATCTATGGATTGAAGCTTTGATTTGATAAAGTTGTGAGATTTCTATTCTTGTTCTATTCCTATTGATTCGTATTGATTCTTTTGCGAATATTGTTGATTTCTTCTAGTCAGTACAACTAGTTGAGATTATTGCTAGGATTTTTTAGATTCCTCGTAGCGAACCTTAATCCATAGTAGCAATCATACCTTTTTAGGACTCGTAGGACTAAATTGGTGTGTAGAGAATCAATTATATGTTAAATGCTGACTCGTAGCTTGGTGTTGCATGTATCCTGGTTAATCCTTAATCTTAATGCTACTATTAGGTTAAATCTTGACCGTGTTAGGGTTATCTAATTAGTAAGGGTTACTAGGACTCGTAGGACTAGTAATTTACACAAGATCAGGACAGGAACAATAATAGGATGAAAAGAGAACTCGAAGAAGAATCGATGATCAATCAACCAAACTAAAGTGGATATTTGTAGATGAAACTATTTTCTCATTGTTATCTCTACTAACTTGTGTATAGTTTCTTTTCTTATATTCAATCACCAAAACCCCACTTTTCTATTAATTGGTAAATATACATTGCTTAGGAATACTTGATTCTCTGTGGGATCGACCTCTTACTTGCTTACTATACTAGTTTGTAGGTTTGAGTTATACTTTGATAGGAACAACGACAGTTTCCTCCTGTCAACTACCCTTACATTTTCATCTCTTTGATCTCAAAAATATCTTTGAATGACCAACTTCTTCTTTGGAACGGATTGGTCAATCTTGTGGAGAGGACAAGTGTAGCTTGTCATTAGGGAGTGCATAGCCTTTTCTGCTGCACTCAATGGCTTCTGGCCAGGTTGTCTCTTATCCTTGGGTGTGTACTTGAACAACACTTTAGGACGTGTCTCCGGCTCTTCCATTCTAGGAGCAAGGGATACTATGGGCAATGAGGTCTCTGGTGAGGCGGTTACTTCCTTTTGAGGATTTTCACTTTTACCCTCTCTTTTCAATTCTACATGCGGATTGGGATTGGAGTGCACTGTCTTATAGAACTTGGCGTCTGCATAATTAACGCTTTCCCCTTGAAAAGGATCGCTATCGCCACGGATAGTCCTTTCGTGTCCTTACTGGCATGGAGCCATGGCCTCCCTAGCAAAGCGTTATAGGAGGTTCTAGCGTCAATGACATGGAACAAGGCATCTTTATAGAGATCATCTAGTACCACCTTCAAAGCAATGGCACCCAAAGCTTTTTGACCCACCTGATTGAAACCTTGAATGGTGAGTAACGTAGGTGACTGAGGATTGATCGTCAACCCCATAACCTCCAGAACCCGTAAGGGTAATAGGTTTACCGCGGATCCACAATCCAATAGGATTCGATTGAGTTTTGCATCTCCAATCATACCCGTTACATATAAGGGTCTATTGTGATCAGTGCTCCCTAACTGGAGGTCTTCATCAGAGAAAGTTATGGATGCCATACATGAAGCACATTGAGATGAAGTGGGTAAAATCACCTCATCAACCTCACCTTGATCCACTTGGTCTTTGTAATCTTCTGGATCCATGAGGGCTTGAATCAAGGCTTTCCTTAACTCGGTGGACATTTGCAACGCATCGTATACACTTAAGCGTGCTGGAATGCGCTTTAAATGGCCGATCACGTCGTACTTCACTTGCTCTTTAAAAGAAGCTTTACGAAGCAACATAGGCCTCCGTGGCACGACATCTTTTTAGGCAGATGCCCTAGTTTCCTGGTCTTTTTGATCCAATGTGGGAGCCTCATTTTCAACCACCTCTTCAAAATTTGACGCATTTGAGGTCTCACCGACAAGTGGCCCCCTCTCTTTCCCTTTTTCTTAGGCTTAGGAGGTGGCAAATTTCTCCCAGAATGAAGAGTAATCTCATCAACGTCTAGCTCTTCTTCTTCAACTGTTTCGGCCCACGTGGCCATACAGCACTGGATAACTTCTTCTTCCCAAAATGACTCATCTTCAGAGGAATCATTTTCGAGGAGCTCTTTAGGAATAAAGTCCTTAAGAGTGATCCTTTGGCATACAGGCTGAATGTACTCCTCGTCAGACTCATCTTCTGATTTCTTGTTCTTCTTGTTTCTCTTCTTGCTTTTCTTTTTTTTTTTTGTTTTTCTTCTCGGGCTTTCTACCGATCATTCTAAAGCCCGTAGGTCTGCCATGTCGGGTACACTTTGGATGAGACTTCTTCCAACTTAGACAACCTGCCATTTAGAATCATTCTCACCATCTCCATCATGTGAAAATGATTCTCCAATGTTTGACTGCATTAAGACCTCGTATAAGGTCGGGCAGCCTGGTTCTTCCCTTGGCATGTCAGGATATGCCCAAACAGTGCGCACTTTGTCACGTATCTGAAACTGCACTGGGACTGCCTTCGAGGGTAGTGAAACAGTAGGGATGTCATCTTCTTTGACGGCTTCTGATGAAGGAATGACTTGAGCCTCTTCTACCACCAAGATAGGGTTTGATGAGGCTGTTGGACCCTTACAGCTTGATCCCTCCATTTCAATTTCTCCCTTGTTGATCATCCTTTCGACGATATCCTTGAATACATAATAGTCTTCGATCGGGTGACTAACAATTCGGTGGTAAGGGCAATATTTTGGATCACCTTTTTTATTAGCCTCATTCGGCCTTTTTGGTTCTGGGAGCGACAACATTTTTGCAGCTATCAACTCGTTGAATATCCCCCTTACATCCTCATCGTCAAAGGGATATTTCTTCTTCTTCCTCTCCTCAAGAGATAGTCTTTTAGCAGGCTCTCTGGTTTGTGCCTTCTCTTGTGTCTTGGAGTTGCTCCCCGAGGATTTTCCTTGAGGCTTAATGAAAGTAGCCATGGACTCTCCTTTCTTTGCGAGCTTTTTATTGTCCTCTCTCATTCCTTCATTAATTTGAGGTCGGTTCGTTGTAAGCTTGCGTCGAGCCAGTTGCCGCTCAACATTGCAGGCTTTTGAAACCAAGGCATCGAAAGCACGAGGCTCTGCAATACCAACATGAATTGCAAGCTCGGGAATTAGATTGTTGATGCACATCTACACACACGCCTCTTCGCTCAATTTTTCTGAGCATCGAAGTCTCAAACTTCTCCATCTTGCGATGAAGTCATTAGCTGACTCATTTGACCTCTGTTGGGTGTTTGCCAAGTCCATAATAGAGACTTTGGCTTTCGAGCTCACAAATTGAGCCAAGAATTCTTTTTGTAAGTCATCCCATGTCTGGATAGACTCTGACTGAAGTTGTGTGTACCAAGTGAAGGCTGACCCTCGTAATGACTGGACAAACTGCCTGATCAGTAGGGGATCACTTAAGGAGGTTTCTCCGCACGCTGAGTAAAAGTGGGCCAAGTGTTCACGAGGTGACCTGTTAATCCCATCGAATTTATCAAAGTTTGGCCTCTGATAATTTGGAGGAAATGGAACGGTGTCAAACTCTGCGGGGTAAGGCTTTTTATAACCAATCACAGGCGGGCTTTGGGAGATTTTCAACTCTCGAATCCCCTGTGAGATCCATTTCTTTATTTCTTGAGGAGAGATAGAGGCACTGGTTTCTCCCATTCTGGGAGGTACCTGCCTATTCTCTGCATTTTGCTCTTGCCTATTCTCGGAATTTTGCTCTTGCCTATTCTCCGAATTTTACTGTTGGAGCTGGGTCATGAGCAATTGAATTTGAGCGTCTCTCTCTTTTAGCTTCTTTTGTAATTCCTGGAGCTACTCTTCGGTGCTTGTTGCTCTAGTCACTAAGACTGGTATGCTTTCAACTTCGTCTTTAGAACCAGAATGTGACCTGTCTCCACTCACAACCAGTGGAAACTCCTCCTCTTGAAATATAGAAGCGGAATCTCCATACAGTGGGGAGTTTTTCCCCTTTTCTTGGACCGATTCTGGATTTGAAGATTGGGTGGTCACTCCGGCGTATGACTTGGCCTTAGACATAGACCTTGTCACTCGCCGCTCGCATTTCTCCAACTGATTGGGAAGCGACATAGATTTTTTGGCTATGACCGAATCCTTTCCTTTCTCCTGGGTCTCAGAAGCCTCAGATGTCTCCTTTTGAGGCTTGGCCGGATTTGGTACCCCAATCTCTGGAACCTTGGCCCTTTGAGCCTTCACAGTTGACGATATCATTTCCGACTCCTCATCTGAACAGGAGGTAACCAGAACCCGGACTACATTATCCATGTTGACAGGGATTGACCAAAAGAGGATTTTCTTTGGGCTATCGAGAAGATCCTTAGCAACTCTCCACAATGTTGCATTGGCCTGTTCCAAAGCAGGGGAATGAGTCAATTTGCGTAGTGCTCCAATTGTTCCACGTTGGGAGCTACATTTGCGCCCCCTCTTCCTCTGAGGCTTGGCATCCTTCTCCGCATCATGGACCGCCAGCTTTGAGACCTTCATCGGATTCGTGCTTTTCTTGATAATCCGAATGATGGGACGACGAGCAACCTCAGGAGTTGGATCAGTTTCGTTGGTTGGGATGGAGTTCTTTGTCATTTCATCTTCAATTGCCTCAAATATGTTGCTTGTTGGGATCTCATCGATGATCGACTCCCTAGTACCGTCGAATTGGACCTTGAATGATCTCTTCCTCATCCAACGGCCGCCCTCCACGAGGAAAGTTGCTGGAAGTTTGTTGAAGTTGATCATAACTCTTGCTTCCATTTTTATCCTACAAACAAGAAATAGGAAAATATTAGCGTCAACACAACTAAGAGATGAAAAGGCAAAAAGGGTCTCACTGGGCATGCCAAAAATATGTCGAACAAAAATGCGCGAATAATTGTAAAACATATTTTATTTAATTTTATTTAATTTGAGTTCAACCCCTTTTGGTTATCCTCTTGATTCGAAGTTGTATCGATACCAAGACTTGAGTGGTTTTGGTGATTTGGGCTGCACCCAAAATTTAACGGGTTGCCTACGTATCTCTTGGAATAGAATCAAGCCTTACGTAGTTTAGAGTGTTAGAACTAATTTAATTTTTGGGTTTGGTGATTGAACCCGACGAGCTTAAGCTTTATGTCGGGTGTCCTACGTACCCATTTGGAACGGGATCAAATCACCCGTAGTTCTTAAGGACAAATTTAATTTGATTTGAGATAGGCGACTGAATCCAATATATATTAAATTTTAATATCAGACTTCCTACGTAACTCATAAAAGAGCATCAAGTCTTCACGTCGTTCTTTTAGAACTAATTTGATTTTCTTTGGTTTGACGATTGAACTCGATGAACTTGAACTTTATATCGAGTGGCCTACGTATCCGACAACTCGGAATCAAATCGAGCGTAGTTCCTTTTGGGAACGATTTCAATTTGGGTAAATTTGATTTAGGGTTGACTCCGTTTTTTTTGTTTAGAAGTCAGTTTTGAGATCGACCACTTAGAATAAACTGACAATGAAATTTTACGAGTTTAACTTTCTGATTTTGTTAAACCCAATTTCTAATTTTTTTTGCCAATAATAATTTTTTATGTTTATGTGGGTCGGTTTTGTAATTAAACAAAATCTCTTCCAAAAGATGTTGAAACATATACCGATACGAGAGTATATATATGTGTTCAGTGCTCCCCATGTGCTTTTATAAAGTCATGCCCTTTTATCCTTTTAAAATCCTGCCCATTTTTTTATGATTAGGTAAAAATTCGAAGTCAGACATCTCTGAATTTCGAAAGGTCGATAGATCGACAGACAGATAACCGTTGAAACAAACATAAAATACATAGATGTTGCAAAATACAGACAAGAGCACTCTACAAAAGCGGAACTAAACACATCTAAACCAATCGAGATGAGGACGTAGAGGACGAACGAAGCCAAGCACTACCCTGAAGCAACACCGCAGCCCAACGGTACATCAGGAGTCACCTGTGGGCAGTGAAGACGGACCTCCAAGGAAACAGTCTTCCCGAGAAAAGGAGACGCCTCGATACACACTACCACGACCCCATCTATCAGTAAAGAAAGCTCAGTCACACCAAACGCAAAGCCTCACGAAGCCTGAATACAACGCAACAGGAACCCTAACGGGATTTTAACCCACCCTACCGGGATTTAATACACGTCCTTTCGAACGGGATTAGACGCCCTAACGGGATTTTATGCTCAATTATATATGAATATATAATAATAATAATAATAATAATAATAATAATAATAATAATAATAATTATTATTATTATTATTATTATTATTATTATTATTATTTTTTCTCAATTTCATGCGGCAGCTTTCCTTTCCCCATTGGATGGTTTAGTACTTTAGTAGTGTGTATACATATTAGGACAAATTGTGAAAAATAGCATGAACTTTAGAGATAGTTGTGTTTAATGACATGAACTTTAAAAATGTTAAAAATAATCACCAACTTTGGTTCTGCTTGCAATAAGTGGTTTTTTTAAATATCACTTCTTATTAACATTCTTTGTGGAGAAAAATCATCCAATTTTCAATTTTTTTTTCAAAAATGCCCATATTTCATTTTAAAAAATAATCCATTTTCATTTTTAATTTTAAAAAATATAATTTATTTTATAAAACACTATTTTTTCCCTTTTTTCTTAAAAGAATACACTCATTATTTACAACCCTTTAAAAAAAACTAATTTTATTTTCTCCATAAACTCAGTTTTTTTTAAAAAAAATTAAATAATAAGTAATGTCTTTAAAGTGAAAAATAAGTGTCTTAAAAAGATACCAATTAATATCACAATTATATTTTTTTTTTAAATGATGTTTTTTGAAAAATTGAAATTGAGTTTATAAACATGAAAATTGTTTTTTTAAAAGAAGAAAATTGTGAGTGGGTTTAAAAAACAATGGAAAAATGTGATTTTTTTTGTAAACAAAATGTTAATAAGGGGTGTACTTTTAAAATAAAATGGTTGTGCTATTAACCACAACAACCCTTCAAAGTTGGTGATTATTATAGAATTTTTTAAAGTTAGTGCCACAAAATGCAACCACCCCTAAAGTTCGTGTTATTTTTTGCAATTTACCCTACGTATTAAAGTTTTTTTTTTTTGGAAAAAGGGGAGTCACCATGGGCCAATCCCTCCATCCTCCGAAACCAATTTTCAGATTGAGAACAGTTGTGTATTTGGCCCACAGAAAAAAAGGCCAACAAGGGTTCTTAACAAACCACCCACCCAACCCCCCCCCCCCCCCCCCTTTTTTGTTTTGTTCTACTCCGAATGAGTGATGACTGATGATTAGCCTAAAGTCGGCTAATCCGTCGTCTGATATAAACCACTTATAGTTGAAACACTTGATGATAACGATTAACGACTGCTGCTAAGTTGAGAATATTTGCCCTATCCTTAATTCGTCATTAGCTGCCACCGCTCATTGTTTACCATAATGGCCGCTCAAACTTTGTTATTATCAGTGGCGGATCCAGAAATTTTTGTAAGGGGCTGAAATTTTTTACATAGAAATGACGGTTTCAAATGTTCGAGTCTAAGATTGTACCTATATACACCCTTGATACCTTCAGTCCTACTTATTTGTTGAATGACGCTAAAAACGTCACTATACTGTTTTGAGGATTCAGGAACCTACATCACCAACTGTAATGTAAGACTGAACTTCAAAATTTTACAGCTAAACTACAATATCATTTAATTAATTTTTTAAAATATGCAGAACCACTGTTCCCACAAGCACAAGTTTCTGACTGACCAACTCTGAAACTATGTACAAAATTCTAATGGTGGTTATTCATAGGAAATTAACAAATTCACAAATTCATTCTCACAACCACAATCACAAACCACAATTCCGACAGGAGTCTGGAGTTTTCGACGATATTCTTGTAGGTGAAATCTTGTTGGCGTTTTGTTCGAGCAGTTTGCGGCTCTGCTTCCGACATTTCGAGGTGGTCTTCTTCTTGGTTGAGGGGCGTGGAGACTGGAGTCGGGACTGGCTGGGGTCGTGGTGGTGCGCTCAGGGTGACTCCATATCCGGGATTGTGTTTCCTTGGAGTTCTTCTGCACTACCCACAGGAGTTAGTGTCCTGCTGTACCGCTGGCCCGCGGTGCCACTGTTCGGTGGTGCTTGGCTTCGTTCTCTGGCGGCTTCCTCGGCTTTCTTGGAGTTGATCTTCTTGGGTCGTCTTGGTGTAGAGTTTATTGTTGTTTGTTTCATTACGCTTGTTGTATGTTTTTCTGTTTTTTAGGTTGTACGTTTGACGGTTCGCCGTCTGCCGACGTTGTCGGCCTATCGTTGAGTCAGGCCTGTCTGACCTTCGAATTTTTACCTAATAAAAAAAAAATCACAAACCACAATTCCGAATCACAAACAACAAATTTACAAATTTATTTCTCACCACAAACCACAATTTTAATTTTTCAATCACAAATCACAAAGCCACAAATTTATTCTCACAAATCACAAACCCTAATAGAAAATCCCCAAATTGATTCTCATTTCTCAAATCTCAACTCCACAAATTCTAATCAAAATTGATTCACACTTAATCAATTCAACGTAAAAACAATCAAATTAAAAGGATGGATTGAACGACTGTTTCGATTCGATTTTCAAAACCGGAGTGTCGAGTGTTTCTCGACGGCCAGGGGAGCTTCTCACGCTCGCTCGCTCGCTGCTCAATTTGTCGACTGTAAGTTGTCGCTGCTGTGTCCACTTTAAGGAAAAAAAGGGGGCTTGATGTTAAAAAAAAACAGATGCAACAGAGGAAAAATGGGGAAATCTGAGATTCGAACCGGGGATGCCCCACTCCCCATTAAAATCAACCCGTGTCCTATCCGCTGTGCTAACTTGTCTTTATGATTTTATTTTACTTCACTTCTATATATTACCACATTAACAGATATATAAAAATATACATATACCCTTATTTTGGCCAGCGGAGGGCTTCAGCCACCCCGAGCCCCCCCACATATCCGCCACTGGTTATTATTACTATTATTACTACGCTCTGGAAAAACAAACTCTATTAAAAAATATGTTCTATGATTTGAACCCAAAAAACATTACGTATTAAAAAGGAATAACATTATTAAAATTTGAAAAAATCATTGTTAAAATACTGGTATTATTTTATGATTTTAACACACCCACAATTTACAAATGACATAGTGATTTTAATACTATATAAAATTTGACGATCTAAAATTAATTTCAGTATTAAAATAGTATAAATCTTATATATATATACATTATCGAATTTACATAGAATTCTTATTATTCTACAAACTATTTATATTTAATTTAATTTTAAAATCTTACAATAATATAATATTTTATAATAATCCTGATAAAATAATAATAATGATAATGATAACAGCCCAATATATCACGCAATAAGGTAAGTTTGAGATGTTGGACAATGACCCTGCTGGAACCTGTGAATATAGCAACTAACAAACACGTTAGGAATGTAGGCCGAACCTCGTTTCTGTGAAGGGGCTGGACTGCGGTGAAGCGTGGTATGGAAGCCACTGAATGAGAAACGTATTTGCCCCCGACAGTGGTGCAGATCGTATGCGAGGCAACGTCCCCCAAGGATTTCACCGTCTTCTCTCACAGGTGCACTCGAGGGAGAGAAGTTGGAACTGGAACAGGCGCTCAGAACGGGAAAAGGGTAGGAGAAAACAGGAGAGGGAGAGAGGCGATTGTGTGTTCGCTGTGTGTTTCAAAGCAGAACCCTAACCCTCCTTATATAGGCTCCGAAATCCTCCTTAGCCCGCAAGCAAAGGAGAGATTTTAGTCTATCAACAGAAGGTTCGAGTTTATCTAAAACGGTTTGGAAAGATTTCGGAAAAGATTTTTTTTTCCAGTGAAAAACAGATATTCGCGGATAAGCACGAACAAGCTAATCCGTAATATCTTCGGCCTCAAAGAATAATTTTTCCGCAAAAAATTAACTCCAACTCCAATCTCGGAGCACGAGCACGAGCCGAGCCGAGCCGAGCCGAGCCGAGCCGGACGGACGGCGGCGGCGGGCGTGCGTGTGGGTGCCCCATCTCCTCCTCAACCTCTCAATGTAGGTAGTGGAAGAGAATCCTTAAAAACCCCTTTAGGGTACCCTTGAACTTTCCATGTGGGATGTGGGAAGTTCAAAGGGCACCTTCCTTAAAACCCACCTTCTATATGCATTAACTCCAACAATCCCCCACAAATGCAGATAGAAGGGTTTAAAAAACTGAGGTTTTGAAAACAAGTTCTGAGCGTGTCGAGGTTAGTGCTTAAATGCTGATGTCTTGCGACTTGAATCAGCACATAGTGAAACTAGCAATTCCTCAGATAGAGCGAATGGCCAGAGGCCTTGAATTCCTCCACTTTGGGGTAAACCAGCAACACACACCTTCCACGGGGTCCTGTAACGTTCCGCTAAGTCTTATCACATAAGACATCCAAGTTTTGGCACACCTTGGGTGCTCATGAGTGTTCTAGTGAGGACTGCCCTAAGTCTCACCTTGGAGGGTTGCCAATCCCTCACACTCACGTAGGTAACTTCAACATATCTGTCTCAATACAGAATACCCCCACAATGGGTTATGAAGTTATTAGGAGCTCTAAAGCTCAACCTCACTATACACTTGCCATAGGAATGGGAGATGTGTATCTCATAGAAGTCTTTCCATGGCTTGCGTTCGACCAAATTAATGGTTTCCGCCACAGATTCCTCCTCTCACAGGCTTTAGCCCCATTCCCCTCGACGTGTCAAGGACTAGCCTTCTGCAAAGTCCTTTGGTCAATGGATCCGCAATGTTCCTCTCTGACCGCACATACTCTAAAGAGAGTACCCCATTTCTTATCAACTGCCTCACAGCCTCATGTCGAATGCGTATATGCCTCTTCTTGCCATTATAGGCTCCGCTGTTTGCTACTCCAATGGCAGCCTGTGAGTCGCAGTGTAGAGAGATCGCAGGAGCTGGATGCCCCCACATTGGTATATCTGCCAGTAGGCTTCTCAGCCACTCAGCCTCTTGCCCTGCTAGGTCTAGAGCTATAAACTCTGACTCCATCGTTGATCGGGCTATGCAACTCTGCTTTGCAGATTTCCATGAGACAGCTGCACCACACAATGTAAAAACATATCCACTAGTGGAGCAAATTTCATCAGTCCCACTTACCCAATTTGCATCACAATATCCTTCTAGAACGCAGGGAAAACCCTCAAAATGTAATCCCCAATCAAGAGTGCCTCTAAGGTATCTCATTAACCTTCTAAGTGCATTCCAGTGTTCTTTGCTAGGATTATGTGTATATCTACTGAGTCTGCTTACTGCATAAGCTATGTCAGGCCGAGTATAGTTCATCAAAAACATTAGACTCCCAATTACCTTAGCGTATTCCTCTTGGGAAACACCTATACCTGAGTTCTTCACTAACTCTATGGTAGCATCATATGGGGTCCTAACTGGCGTCACATCATAGTTGTTAAACTTTTTCAATACCTTCTCTACATAATGGGATTGAGACAAAGTAAAGCCATTTTTAGTTCTAGTAACTTTAACACCTAGAATCACATCTGCTTCGCCTAAGTCTTTCATTTCAAAGCGAGAGGAAAGAAACCTTTTGGTTTCATTTATCACATGCATGTTAGTGCCAAATAACAACATATCATCAACATATAGGCACACTATAACACAACCAGAATTGTACATCTTGGTATAAACACATGCATCAGATCCACTAACCACAAATCCAAAACTCAACACAGTGTTATGGAACTTCTCATACCATTGTTTAGGTGCTTGCTTTAGGCCATAGAGGGATTTCTTTAACCTACAAACCATGTTCTCCTTACCTGGAACCACAAAACCCGGAGGTTGTTCCATGTATATTTCCTCATCTAGATCACCATTCAGAAAAGCAGTCTTTACATCCATTTGATGTACTAAGAGCTTGTAATTAGATGCTAAAGCAAATAATGTTCTAATGGTTGCAATCTTAGTTACAGGAGAATAGGTGTCAAAATAATCTACTCCATGTTCCTGTGTGAATCCTTTGATTACTAGTCTTGCCTTAAATCTTTCAATAGAACCATCTGTTCTAAGTTTCCTCTTAAAGATCCATTTACAACCAATGGCCTTATAGCCTCTAGGCAAATCAACTAGTTCCCAAGTGTGATTACTTGTGATAGATTCAATTTCACTGTTTACAGCATCTTTCCAAAAACTAGCATCAACAGAACTCATAGCTTCTCTATATGTTTTAGGTTCATCCTCTATCATGTGAATATAAACTAGAGCTTCATTGATTTCATCTAAATCACGGAGTTCAGTTAAGAAAGAAGTCACAAAGTCAGGACCATAGCTAGTTTCAGTTCTACGTCTTTTACTTCTTCTTATTTCACTAGGTTCATCAACATTAATAGAAGCAAGTAAAGACAAAGATGCAGGTTCAGAAACAGCAGGAATACTATCATGATCTTTCTTCAAAGGAAAAATTTGCTCAAAGAATACAGCATCACGATATTCACACATAGATCTGTCATGCAAGCACATAAACCTATAAGCAGCACTGTTCTCAGCATAACCAACAAACATGGCATCAACAGTCTTAGATCCAAGGTTATCCCTCTTAAATGCAGGAATCCCAACTTTAGCTAAACACCCCCACACTCTCATCAACCCTAGGTTAGGAGGATGTCCTTTCCATAGTTCATAAGGGGTTTTGTCTAACTTCTTATGGGGTACCTTATTAAGAATGTAGTTTGCAGAAAGAACAGCTTCACCCCACAAAGAGTCGGGTGACCCAGAACTCACAAGCATAGAAAGCATCATGTTTTTTAAAGTTCTGTTCTTTCTTTCTGCTACTCCATTCGATTGAGGGCTATAGGGTGCAGTACGTTCATGAATTATGCCATTATTCTCACAGAATTCTTTCAAAAACGTTGTCCCATATTCCCCACCTCTATCGGATCTAAGTCTTTTAATTTTTCTGTCAAGTTGGTTTTCTACCTCAGCTTTGTAGATTAAGAACATTTTCTCTGCCTCATCCTTGGATCTCAGCAAATACAACTTGGTGTATCTAGAATAATCATCTACAAATGTGATGTAATACCTTTTACCACCTCTGCTCTCAGAGTTCCTAAAATCAGCTAGATCGGTGTGAACTAATTCTAGCAATTCTGTGGACCTCTTTGTTACAGGTTTGAAGGGCTTCTTGGTGAACTTAGCTTCCACACAAATTTCACATTTTTTATGATTATTACCCAAGTTTGAGATTAGGCCCATTTTATGTAATTTGTTCACAGATTCAAAATTCACATGACCTAATCTAGCATGCCAAAGATCAACATCAACAACGATATAAGCGGAAGTAGAAGCTATATTAGCAGAATCAACAACAATTTGTAAAACAAACAATTCACCAAACTTGTAAGCCTTCCCTAAAAACTTTCCATTCTTGGACAAGACTATAGAGTCACCTTCCATGACTCCCTTTAGCCCGGCTCGAGATAAGAGCCCTCCAGAGATCAGGTTCCGTCGTAGGGAAGGCACATAAAAGACATTCTGCAGGCTCAGGATGTTACCTGAGGTTAGCTTCAGCGAGACTTTCCCTTTGCCCAGCACCTCTGACTGGCATGAGTTCCCCATGTAGACTTGCTCAACTCCGCTTGCAGGTTCGAACTCATCAAACAGCTCTCTGTTGGCGCAGAAGTGCTTTGTGGCCCCAGTGTCCACAATCCATTCGGTCATGCTCCCAATGATGTTAGCTTCAGTGACCACTGCAGCAATGATTTCAGGAGCAACTCCTTCAGCGACGTTTGCAATGCCTTTTTCCTGCCCTCCGTTGTTCTTCTGGGCAGCATACTGAGCATCCTTCCTCTCACGGCACTGGAACGCCCTGTGGCCTTGTCGACCACACACATAGCAGCCTGTGTTGTTCTGCTTTTCTCCATTGTTGTTCTTCTTGAACTTCGCAGGCTTGTTGTTCTGTCCTCCAGGGCCCTTCTTGTTCTTCTTGTTGAAAGGCGGCTTATTGCCTTTCTTGTTGACCTGCGGAGTTTCAACAATGTTAGCTTTTACCGTGTCTGCAGAAGTGTTGGAGGTCTCCTTTTCCTTTAGTCGGTTAGCTTCCTCAATCTTCAGATGGCTGACGAGTTCCTCCAGGGTAAGATCTTTCTTTTTGTGTTTGAGGTGATTGCGGCAGCGTGCCCATGACTCAGGCAATTTCTCAATCAGGACGTTTGCCTGAAGAACTTCGCACATCTTCATCCCTTCAGCCAGTATATCCGCTACCAAATTCTCGTACTCATGCACCTGTTCCATGATAGGCTTGTCGTCCACCATCTTGAACTGGATCCACTGTCCAGTCACGTACTTGCGCTTCCCAGCATCGTCAGTGCCGTACTTCTTGTCTAGGATTTCTCAGATAGTCTTAGCAGACTTCTGGATCAGCAGCAGGTCGAACAGAGCGTTCGTCATGTGGTTCAGCAGGTAGCCTCTTGCGGTTTTGTTGTCGCGTTGGTATTTTACGAGCTCCGCAGAAGGCGCAGGTGGGTTGGGCAGCGCATCGCCCTCAGCATCAGCAGCAGCCTCAGGGGCGGCAGGGGGGTCTTGCAGCAACACATAGTCAATCTCCAGTTACTCAAAGAAGATCAGCATCTTCTGGGACCAGCGCTTGTAGTTCGAGCCATCCAAAGGCTCCAGCTTTGAGAGATCGAGCAGCGGCTTCTTGTAGGAGATCTCGACGGCGGCCATTGATCCAACTTTTGGAAATACGTTTCTCACTGTTGGACAATGACCCTGCTGGAACCTGTGAATATAGCAACTAACAAACACGTTAGGAATGTAGGCCGAACCTCGTTTCTGTGAAGGGGCTGGACTGCGGTGAAGCGTGGTATGGAAGCCACTGAATGAGAAACGTATTTGCCCCCAACAGTGGTGCAGATCGTATGCGAGGCAACGTCCCCCAAGGATTTCACCGTCTTCTCTCACAGGTGCACTCGACGGAGAGAAGTTGGAACTGGAACAGGCGCTCAGAACGGGAAAAGGGTAGGAGAAAACAGGAGAGGGAGAGAGGCGATTGTGTGTTCGCTGTGTGTTTCAAAGCAGAACCCTAACCCTCCTTATATAGGCTCCGAAATCCTCCTTAGCCCGCAAGCAAAGGAGAGATTTTAGTCTATCAACAGAAGGTTCGAGTTTATCTAAAACGGTTTGGAAAGATTTCGGAAAAGATTTTTTTTTCCAGTGAAAAATAGATATTCGCGGATAAGCACGAACAAGCTAATCCATAATATCTTTGGCCTCAAAGAATAATTTTTCCGCAAAAAATTAACTCCAACTCCAATCTCGGAGCACGAGCACGAGCCGAGCCGAGCCGAGCCGAGCCGGACGGACGGCGGCGGCGGGCGTGCGTGTGGGTGCCCCATCTCCTCCTCAACCTCTCAATGTAGGTAGTGGAAGAGACTCCTTAAAAACCCCTTTAGGGTACCCTTGAACTTTCCATGTGGGATGTGGGAAGTCCAAAGGGCACCTTCCTTAAAACCCACCTTCTATATGCATTAACTCCAACAGATTGAAACTCAATTATTAAGTATTACAGCCAAATGAAAATAACAAACAAGATAGCAAAAGTAAAATAGAGCAACAAAGTACAAATAAACTGGTCCAATAGAGGGGTGGAACACAAGTCACAAACAAAGAAACTAAACACATTTATCCGATGATCTATAGTCATATCCTGAGTACGGTGCGAGTTTTGGTGAATAATTTTCATCCAACTTTCCGTTTACCTGCTTTTACAACGTCAGCCCTCTCACGTAGTCTTCGCATAGGGCGAATGACTGTAAATATAAAAGGGTCACAACAAATATTTTACTACTCCCTCCGATTATAAATGTTAGATTTTTTAGTTTTGTGCACGTAGTTTAAGGAGTTAAAAACTATATAAAATATTAATTTTTTTAATTAAACTTTTTTACAATATAATATTTATTAATAATAAGTTTTATATTGTAAAAAAATTAATTAAAAAAATTAATATTTTATATAGTTTTTAGATCCTTAAACTACGTGCACTAAAGTAAAATGTCTTACATTTGTGATAGGAGGGAGTAATATAAAAATTTGTTGGTTAAGGTGTGCAAAAGACAAAAGAGAGGAAGAACATAAATATGAAAGGGTCTGACAATACATCTCCTTTGCTGTTAGAATGGCTAAGGAGGATCACAAACTCAACACAGACACAAATTGCAACATCAGATTCCGTTACTGTCGAATGACAGTTAAACAAAGCTAAAGCAGAGAGAGAGAGAGAGAAAACTTGAATGAATAGCTAATAACTCCCTTGATAGATTCATGAAAAAATCACCTACATACATTACTTAAATCCATGGTAACCGACACACAAACTGCTACCCACTACTCCACTACTTTGGCAAAACATAAACTACAAACAACGAACTCCTACAAGATAACTGTTACTCGACATTGACTCTACCAAATGTCTTCAATCAACATCGACTACAACCCTTAACAGAAAAACAAAGCCTTGGTTAGAAGATATGTGTTTTGCTCATTAGTGCCACAAAACCTCAACACAACTTCACCTCTTGCAACCAACTTTCAAATAAAATGATGTTGAACATCAATATGTTTTGTCCTTGCATGGAATGCAGGATTTCTGGTCATTGCAATAGCAGATCTGTTGTCACACCAGAGTTCAGTAGCTTCACCATGTTTGCACCCCAAGTCCACCAGCAACTTCTTTAACCATAAGGCCTGTCTTGCAACTGCTCCTGCAGCCACATACTCTGCCTCAGATGATGATAAGGCACCTATCTCTTGCTTTTTTGAGCTCCAGGTGATAGCTCCTGTACCAAAGCTAAAGACTGAACCAGAGGTACTTCTTCTATCATCCAAACATCATGCCCAGTTACTATCTTTATGACCTTGGAGCTTAAATTCATTCTTTCTCCCATACCAGATTCCATAGTCTAAAGTTCCTGCTATGTACCTGAGGATCCTCCTGGCTGCACCCAGTTGCTGCTTTCATGGACTGTGCATAAACCTCGACTCAACACTCACACAACAAGTGATGTCAGGTCTAGATAGTTTAACCCTCCAACTAAGCTTCTGTACAACTTCTCATCAGCAAATCCAGTACCATCATCCCTGTGAACCTTCTCGTTGGTATTCATAGGTGTGTAGGCTATGTCATAACCCCCCCATATGAAATTTCTTGAGCATATCTTTTGCATATTTCTCCTGACACGGATAGATTCCATCCTCCTTCTGATATATCTCTAACCCAAGGAAATACTTCAATTCATTAAGATCTATCATTTCAAACTTCTCCATCATGGACTTCTTGAACTCATTCAACATCCTATGTGAGGAACTGAAATAGATGATATCATCCACATAAAGACACACCACAATGAAGTCCTTCTTCCCTCTTCCTTTCACATACAAAGTAGGTTCATTCTCACTTCTATCAAACCCACTCTTTTCAAAGAAGGAGTCAATTATGCTATATCAAGCCATTGGAGCTTGCTTTAAACCATAAAAAAACCTTTCTTGAGTCTGAGCACCTTGCTCTCTTCACCAGCTTTCACAAAACCTCTGGGTTGTTCAACATACACTTCTTCCTGAAGTTCACCATTCAAGAATGCAGACTTCACATCAAGTTGATATACCTTCAACCTCCATTGAGCAGCTAAAGCCAAAGCTACTCTCACTATCTCAATCCTTACCACTGGTGAGAAGGTTTCTTGAAAATCAATTCCCTCTTGCTGAGCATAACCCTTGGCAACTAACCTTACCTTATACTTAGCAACACTCCCATCTATATTAAACTTGGTTCTGAAAACCCATTTCAAACCAATCATGCTCTTCTCTGGAGGAAGATCAACTAAGCTCCATGTTTCATTTTTCTAGATGGCATTCATCTCTTCTTTCATGGCTGTCATCCACTTAATATCACTCTTAGCCTCCTCAAAGCTCTCTGGATCAGCTGTAACTAAGCCAAAGCCACAACTTTCATAGATGTCAGCCGGTGATCTGTACTTCCTTGGAGGTGACTCACTGGATGAGCTCGAGGGAGATGAACTCTGGCTGCTTGAGGAGCTATTTTGTGGCACAGAAGATGTAGGAGCACTACCACCTTGATCATCATCAAATTCATCATCATCCTCTATTGAGCTACTAATGGAAAACACATGAATTTCATCTTCTATCATAAAGCTTCCACTCTTTCTCTCCCAATCCCACTCTACTCCTTGATTGAACACCACATTTATACTTACAATTGTTCTCTTACTCACATGATTGTACAACTTGTAAGCTTTTGATTAAGCTGTATAACCAATTAAAATGCACTTCTCTGCCTTTTCATCCAACTTTGACCTTGGATTCACCAATGCATATGCTACTGATCCAAAGATTCTCAGATGACCAATAGATGGTTTCTTTTCTCTCCATACCTCAAAAGGAGTCATATTCATGACAACTTTTGTTGGAGAAATTTTCAACACATAGACTGATGTGGCTACTACGTCACACCAAAACTGGTTTGGCACATTCTTGGCTTTCAGCATACATCTTGCCATCTCCACAACAATCCTATTCTTTTTTCTCACCTACCCCATTTTGCTTAGGAGTACTATAAGGTGCTGTCAGTTCCCTTCTAATGCCATTCTCTTCACAATAAGACATAAACTCAAAGGACATAAACTCTCCTCCTCTGTCAGTCCTCAAGGCCTTTACTACCTTCCCTGATTGCTTTTCTGTGAGAGCTCTAAACTTCTTGAAACATTCAAATGCTTCAGATTTCATCCTCAAGAAATATACCTAACTCATCCGACTGTAATCATCAGTGATAAGAAAGAAGTACTTGCTCCCACCAAGTGATTCTGTTTGCATAGGACCACATACATCAACATGAACTAATTCCAAGCAATCACTTGACCTCCAAGCATCACCACTGGGAAAGGGGCCTTTTAGTTACTTTCCATACACACAACCCTCAAATAGATCAAGTTCATTTACTGTAGGCAGCCTTTGAACCATTGACTTGCTGCTCAACATCTTCAAACTCTGAACATTGAGATGTCCATACCTCTGATGCCACAACCTTGGCCGCTCATACTCTTTCACTGTCATGGCTCTGTTCATATTTGCTGCTAAATCTAGAGGGAGCATCCTGTTATTAGTCATGCCTACATTTACAACCACATCACCTGTTCTTTTCTCTCTGATCACACAGGAATCCTCATAAAAAAGAAGTGAGTAACTAGTCTCTTGAAATTGGTCTATACTCAACAGGTTATGTGCAAGTCCAGGCACCAACTAAACATCATATAAGAGCTTTTCTTCACCTTGCTCACTCCTTATCACAATGGTGCCTCTACCTTCCACTTGTAACACCTTGTCATTCCCCAACTTGACACTACCTTTTTGAGATTCATTCAAATATCTGAATAACCTCCTTGAACTAGACATGTGGTTTGAGAACCCACTGTCTAAGTACCACAAACTACTTTCTGTGTCAGTGGTGGATGATAAGGCCATGAATAACCTATCTTCATTCTCAACTTTGTTTGTGTAATTTGCTCATTTCTGTTCATTTTCTTGTTTCTCCTAACAGAAAGCCTCCTTATGCCCAATTTTCTTGCAGTAATAACATTTGATTCCACTTCTCTACTGTCTTGAATCACCACCTTGATTCCTTTTGCAATCCTTCCATTGATCTTTCCCTTGATCACCTCCACTTTCTCTTTTCGAGCCACTGAACTGTCCTCTGCCATAGCCTCTTCCACACAGCCTCTATGACTCCCTTTGTAGTTGCCTCTATAACCACCTCTAAAACCACTTCTGTTAGATGAGCCTTCAGACTTGCTCTTCTGATTCTCATCCTTAACCTGGAAGATTTTCTCTTCCTTTTACTCACTTGCTCTACTCAATCTCTCCTCATGAGCCTGCAAGGAGCTTGCTAGTTCTTCAAACCTGTACACAAACAGATCCTTGGACTCTTCAATGGTTACAACTACATGATCATACTTCTTTGTAAGGCTCCTCATTAACTTACTCACAATTGCTTCATTGCTCACATTTTCTCCATATGTTCTCATATGGTTAACAATCCCTGACACTCGAGACAGAAACACCTGCACTTCTCCTTCTCTTGCATCACTAAGGTTTCAAACTCCTTCCTTAGTGTCTGCAACTTAAATGTGATAACTCTCTTATCACCCATATACTCCTGTTTCAACACTTGCCAGGCTTCATGAGCAGTAGTGGAGGCAGCTATCCTTGGAAAGATCTCATCATCTAAGGCCGATTGTATCATGAACAATGCCTTGGAATCTTTCTTCCTCTTGTCCCTCAATTGCGGATCAGGCTCAGCCACATCTGTGTCTTCAAAACCTTGATCCACCAAGTTCCAAACCTCTTGAGATTTGAAAAGTGTAGCCATTTCTAAACTCCAACAATGGTAGTTTACCCCCTAAATATTGGCAATTGAGGGTTGCCAACGTTGCCATTTCCATTGTTCTGCATATTATGGAACAATGATCTCTCAAAGTGTTTCCCTGTGTTTTGTTCTCACACCACTCGATCCCAGAATACAAAACCCAACAAGAGGAAACTCCTTGCTCTGATACGAAATGTTAGAATGGCTAAGCATGATCACAAACTCAACACAGACACAGATTGCAACACCAGATTCTGTTACTGTCGAATGACAATTAGCAAAGCTAAAAGAGAGAGAGAGAACTTGAATGAATAGCCAATAACTCCCTTGATTGATTCATGAAAAAACCACCTACATACATTACTTACATCCATAGTAACCGACGCACAAACTACTACCCACTACTCCACTACTTTAGCAAAACATAAACTGCAAATAACTGACTCCTACAAGATAATTATTACTCGACATCGACTCTACCAAATGTCTTTAATCGACATCGACTACAACCCTTTACAGAAAACCAAACAACCTTAACTAACTTTTGAAATATCAAATATATCAACCCAAGTTTGAATCATACAAATCATGTTAAACTTTTAACATTTGAAAGTGTAAATGTCTAATATAGGCAATTCAGCAGCTGTTTTTATGTATCCGATCCATCCTTTTTACGGGGTATATATATGTGTGTTTGATATCTCAGATTTTACAAGTCACAGGACTATCTAGGATTATTTGCTTATATTTACATTTTTCCAACCTAATTAAATCGAGACAAAAAAAAAGACACAAGTACGGACACTGTTTTTTTTTTTTTGGGGGGGGGGGGGGGGGGAGTGGGGGGAGTCGTTAATTATACACTTGAATTGCAAAGTTTTGATACATACATCTTAGCTTTGTTTCAGCCTTTGATAGACATACATGGCAAATTAACTTTGGACTGGAGGCACCCAATATATCAAAACACAAAATTAACTAGCTAGCTAGTATAGAACCCTCAGCTCGCTTAAATCTTATCGATCGGGCTCGGATATGATCACGGATTAGGACGAGAACTATTTGGAAGGCGATCGGAGTTCCTAAAACCCCAGATGTCATCATCATATCCATCCCACACATCACTGTACAACGCCGATATGTAGGCCTCCCCCATGACTTGCACATCCCAGCTGGGAAACCACTGCCCTTCCCACCACATTTGCTGGTCCCCAAGCGCACCCCCAGCCCACTCCGGCATCATCGTTCCATTAGCCTCCACATCCCCAACCGCTGTAACTGACTGCTGCTGGGGAGGTGGAGGTGCCACAGCAGCTGCTGGCACAGGACCCTTGGGACCCGCTTGCCCGGCCTTCTTCGTCATCGCCCCGGTATCACTAGTATTTTTCCTCTTCTTCATCATATTCATATTTATATATACCACAAACGTATACAATTTAATTTACTTGGATCGATTATATATAGAGGCGGGCGGGATTGGTCGTTTGGGCACGTCTCTATCTAGGGCGATCAACTGGTGCGTGCTGAAATGACATAAATGCCCCCCACCGCTGTCTAGGAGTACTCAGCAACGTGACGTGAGGGTGGGTTTAGGGGAGGGCCAGTTGGGTAAAATTGACGGCCAACTTAATTTTGATAGGGAAGTTGAGTTGGAAAGAAATAATCTGTCAAGTAGTTGGGACTCGAGTTTGGATCTGTGTGGGTTTTGAACGGACGGTCAGGATTGGTTCCGTAACGCCAACTCTCCCAACTTTTGTGGCCCAACTTGGCCTACAATTAAATGGTTAATTTATGCTTAATTTCTTTTTTTTTTAATTCCCCGAAAAGTTAATTCGATTGAGCCGACTTCAAGTTTACGAATTTACTCAGTACTCCGTATATTACTAGCATGGGAAAAGGGGTAACAGTTAATTTGGTGATTAATTAATACAGTAGTATAGTACTACGTATATAAATGGAACGCAACGTACGGCGCCAGTCATGTGCACAGCTAAGCTAGGGGATGAACTTAATACAGTAAGGAATTCAGTACAGTAATTGTGTGGTCGTCAGTCACGTGTGATGAGTCAATGTATTGCTGTAACCACCAAGATTACAGCAGTCGGATATTTCCAAATCATACTCCGTAATTATTAACCTAAGCCAGCACACACACACAGATATATCTCACTTGTATAGTTTAAATTTTTTCATTTACATTTAAAACCAACTGACATTATTATAAATATAATGTACTAGTATCTGAGATGGATCACTAGGTTTGTTTGCAGAGTTATTTTCTATAGACCGTATTATGGATATAAAAACATATATATATACTGGCACAGTATATAAAATATAATACTCCATTCGTTTCAAAATTTAGGTTGTTTTAACCTTTAATTGTTGAATCAAAATTTAGGTCGTTTTAGGTTTTTTAGGTAGAGGATAGTAATTGTATCAAAATTTAGGTCGTTTTAGGTTTTTTAGGTAGAGGATAGTAATCATTTGTATCGATTTGTGTATTGTTGATTTTTTGAAAGATTTTGATTGGTTAAAAAATATAGTGAGTATTAAAAAAATAATAAAATTTATAAAAAAATTTAGTAGAATAATGATGCTGATTGAGGGGTGAGTGTTTTATTAAAACTTGTGTAAAATCTAATTAAATTTTGAGAGGGGGGAGTATTGATTTTTTTATTAAAATAAGAGAGGGCGGTTGCCGGTTAGTGATATAAAATTGTAAAATTAGTACGTTGAAGTTGGGTTCAGTCGGCAGAAAAATCTCAATACATGCACTTGGAAGTGATTATTATAGTATATAAATATACAGATCTAAAATAATTTTTTTAGGAGTTGTTAGTTACACCCGAAAATTTTACTGTTTACACCCAAAATTCAAATTTTTATTTTTTTTTAAATAAACTCTACGTCTCTTGAGTTATAGGTGTGTGATTCAAGAGGCGCATCTATTTTTTTCTATATACATACCCTGTTCCTCTTGAGTCACACGTCTATGACTCAGGAGGCGTAGGGTTTATTTAAAAAAAAACTTAAATTTTGGATGTAAATAGTAAATTTTGTGGGTGTAAAAACAACACCCAAAATCTCTATCGATGGATTAATTGTTTTTGTTATATAGGAAAGGAGGAGTGGAAGACGACATGTGAGTGTAAAGCTATCAGAAAAGGCCACGTAAGACAAGGTGGGGCCCGCGTCAGCTGCATATATATCTGCCGATGTATCACCTTTCAACTCTCAGTCGGCAGGGTTGCTGTCCCAACTGCCGATGGTTTACTTTCATTCCCTCTAAAGTTTATATTTTCCGGAAAATTCACTCAGAAGACCATATTTTCACCAGTATATTTATGTTAAAACTTTTATTTTAGAGAAAAACTAATTTTTTTAGGCAAGATAAAGATTAGGAGGGGTTGACCGAGGTCGAACTCTTTCCTAACGCATCTTTATAGATGAGAACCCGCAGTTTTGTGTCATCATTAGAGCATCCGTCGGCAGGGGAAGAGTAGGCTGAACGAGCAAGATAATCAACTACAACATTCGATTCTCTGAAAATATGACGAATAGCAACATTAGAAAATGATGAGAGATCCATTAGAATATCCGATTGTAACAACTCGATGTTCCAGAGATATTTCCAGTCACCTATGAGAGCATCAACAACCACCAAACTATCCCCCTCAATTAGTAACTTATTGATCCGAAGCTGTTTAGCTCTTAAGATACCCATTCTCAGTGCCAAGGTCTCAGCATGGAGGACCGAAGTGTAATGGCACAATCCGTTACCAGAGGATGCCAAATCCCCCGCCGAATTTCGTATGATGTAACCGTACACTGCCTTGTAGTTGTTAAGCATTGATCCATCAAAATTAAGCTTTAAAATATCCTTTGGGGGGTTTTTCCCCATCTACTGGACTTGTTGTGGTCTTTCCTATTTGGCAATCTATAGGAGTAGCAGTACACTGTCTTGGCACTCAAAATTTTTTTTTATGGTTGTTATTCTTTAAATTCAGCCGACTAGCCTGTTTCCAAGACTGTGAAGTAGACATGTAGAAAAGTTTCATTTCCATAGGGGATACTAACACAACTGGTTTCTAAAAAACCATAAAGTCCACCAGCACATGGCAAGTGCTTCCATCTGAGACTTACCATATTTATTTTTAATCTGGGTTAGTGGAAAATTTCTTCCAACTAGCTGTTGGTGGTTGAACATCGTATAGGGACACATAATTTTTAAGTCTCGACAAAGATTGGTAATAGTGTTGCACTTCATAAATAAGCGATGATTAGATTCATTTGTATTCCCACAGAATGCACACCCTGAAGGAATAGAAATACACGATTTTTGTAGTCGATCTTTCGTTGGTAGAACATCTCGTGCCAGTTTCCACAGAAAATGACGAACTTTGGGGGGAACATCAAGATCCCAGATCCATCCACAATCAAAACTTGGTAAGCCAGTATTTTTAGTTAGGAATAAGGTACGTAGCTGAATTGGTTGAGAACCAACCATCCTTGCTCGGACCCCAACAAAGGCGGTCGGTTATAGAGTTAATAGGAAGGACCATATTAATGATATGATCAATGTCATTTTGGGAAACGACATTGGTGAGAGTCGACTGTAGCCGTGTGATGTCCCATTGTCTATTAGGGCCAATGAATTCCTTAACCTTACATGAATTTACAATATTTGGTAAGGGGTGCAGGATCCTATCTGCCAAAGGGCACTCAAAAGCCCAACTATCATGCTAGAAATCCACCAATTCACCGTTGCCAATGCTCCAACGCAAACCAAGCTTAAAGAGATGTCTAATGGACATTAATCGGCTCCAATGCCACGAAGTGTTACTTTGTTTTTTATAAGACAAGAGGGGATAACCTTTAAGGTATTTTCCAGAAATAACACGCACCCAGATGTTGTCTGGTTCTGAAATGATTTTCCAAATGAGCTTCATTTGGAGTGCAATATTCATCGTTTCGGCTTTATGAAGACCTAAGCCACCTTTTAGCGTGTCCGAATAGATCTTGTCCTAACTAATAAGAGGTGTATTCATAGGATGATTATTCCAGAAAAACTGTCTGTAGATTTCATCTAATTCATGTAGAATGGTTACGGGTAGAATAAAGGCCTGCATGAGGTAAACCGATGGGGCATACAAGTTTGCTTTAATAAGAACCTTACGCCCTTCTGTAGACAAACTAGATGCCTTCCACTTAGTCAGTTGATTTTTAGTTTTCAGAATGTTGTCATTAAAAGTATCGCGGTTGACTTTACCGTTAACGACTAGACACCCTAGATATTTGTCAAAATTGTTAGCTTGTGGGATCTCCATGGTAGAAATTATTGAATTAATAGTAGTATTCGGTGTGTTGGGAGAAACTTGGAAACTAGATTTATGCATGTTGACTTTTTTACGTGGAGATTGCACAAAAACGGTTAATATTAGAAGCGATGGTAGCGCAAGATGATAGAGCTGCTTTACAAAAAATCAGAATATCATCAGCGAAAGCCAGGAAGGGGATTTTCACACCTGATTTGCCAAACACCATTCCGATATCTTTGTTCGTGCTCGAATGAGCTTGTAAGGTTCTGGCTAGAACATCAGATGCCAAAATAAAAAGGAACGGGGACAAAGGATCCCCTTGCCTAAAACCTCTAGTAGGTTGGAACACCGTAGTTGGTTCATCATTAACCATTATAGAGTAAGAAACCGAAGAAACACACTCTCTAATCCATGTCATAAATTTTGGTGCAAAACCGAATTTTTCCATGTCTTGGAACAAGAAGGGCCACTCAACCCTATCATATGCTTTTTTCTTGTCCAATTTTAAAGCTACCATCCCACTCTTACCCTTTTTAGATTTAAAAGAGTGGAAAATCTCATGGGCAATAAGAATATTATCTTTTATAGATCTTCCTTTAGTGAAGGCACCTTGTAGTAGCTGAATTAGTTTATTAAAGATTTTACCAAGTCGAGCCGTGAGGACCTTCGCAATAATTTTGTAAACTGTAGAGTACATGCTGATCGGCCTATAGTGGTTAATTGATTCAGGATCATCCCACTTTGGGAGAAGGGTGATGAATGTATGGATAATTTGACGAAGCATAATACCACTACTAAAAAAGGCTTTAACTGCCTTAGTGACCGACGAACCCACCACCTGCCAATAGTTTTGGTAGAAACCTACTGGTAAGCCATATAGGCTCGGAGATTTATCCACATGCATGGAGAAAACTGCAGACTTAATCTCCACATTGGATATTGGTGTTGTAAGCATTTGATTGTCAGTGTGAGTAACATCCTGGGTAATGACCGAAAGGTCTCCTTGCAAGATCTTAGCGTCAAAAGAGGAATGGAAACGTCCTTTAAATTCTTTCTCAAACTCCTGCTTGATAGTTCTGAAACCAGTCGTAATTTCCCCATTATCAAGAGTAATGGTCTTAATTGTTTTTCCTCCTCTTAGTTGAGGCAATTTTATGAAAATAACCAGAATTAGAATCATTAAGTTTAACGTGTTTAGACTTAGCTCGCTGGCTCCAGTAGTGGCGATGGAAATCCAACATACGTTCTCTTTTATTAAGAAGTCTGTTCATCAACTGAAGGTCTCCAACGTTATAATTCGTTAGTAACTTGGTCTGTAACTGCAAGAGCGCATTATCTGTGGTCAAAATTTGGTTAATAATATTCCCAAAAGTCTTTTTGTGCCACAATTTTGATAATTTTTTGAGTAATTTAGTCTTTTGTACCAATTTGAACATCAGGGAGCCCGGAGAATCAACTCTCCAATCTTGATGAACTATATTTCTATAGTCGGTCCTGGTAGCCCAAGCTAGGTCAAACCGGAAAGGCCTATTCTTATATTGGCCTCCTAAAATCCGCAGATATAGGAGCATGGTCAGAACGGGTAAAAGGGTGGATTTGAGTTCGAATTGTGTTACAAATAGGTAAGGTTGTTGTGAACAAGAAGCGGATCCAGTTTTTCCAGGAAATTGTCCGTGCCACCCTTATTCTTCTGCCAAGTGAAAAGACCCACAAAGGACTATACCTCGGAAAGAAAGAGATTGTTTTTAACATCAGTGAGACGGTGAAAGCGAGAGTTTGTTGGTTCAACATCTCCTAGTTTTTCATCAAGTGAACATATATCATTCAAATCGCCCATAATACAAAACGGAATAACAAGGCTAGAGATGTAATTCGTATTATCATCCCAAAAAGCATGCTTTAAACTGTTGTTCAGAGGGACATAAATGATTAGGAAGGCAATCGTCCTTTAAGTAGAATAGTCAAAGTAGTTGAAATGAATAAAACGATGCTGGATTGATATCAGTTCCACCGATCCCATGGCCGACGAAATGTCCTTCTAAAGGAGACAAATGCCACCAGAGAAACCGATGGCTGGGTCAAAAGCAATATTAAAGAAGCCGCACTTCTTCCAGTAATGCTCCTTTGGCAATTTATCCATTTTAGTTTCAACCAATGCTAGGACATTTATATAATTTTGTTTACAGAAAAAATCAATATTCGTCCAGAAATTCCTGCTACGGATACCCCTAGAATTCCAAGTACAAATATTCATGGGAAACACATATAAGATTGTAACCGTTTGTAAGAAGCACTAGTGGAGATGAACTCCTTAGCCAAATTTCACAAAAAAAATTGAAAGTCTTCAATAACATTCTGTCGCTGGATATGATTAATGAGGTTTGGTATATAGAAGAAGGAATCGAAACCAGTATCCAAAGACAGAGCTGGTGGTTTAGCACCCCACACTTGTTTAATCATAAACTCCCTAAATGGATTAAATATCTTGTTTTTACCGAGAGCGAAGCCTTAGGCGAGATAACCGTTGGCCCCATCAGAACCACCGCCGAAACCGGTAGTGACACAGAAGGAATCACTGTGGTAGGAGAGTTTTGAGGGTTAGGAGGGGCCTGAGTTTTAGAGAGGGCTTCAAGAAAAGTTTTGGATGCCATTAAAACCGTAACACACAGCACAGTAGCAGCAGAAGGGAAGAAGCAGAGAGTAGCGTGATTATGAACTGTAGAAAAGGGGATGTAATCCCAAATCCCCTAGTTCGGGTATCTATAAAACGTTTGTTGGTAGGAAATGTAGGTACTCAAGTAGAAGAGTTTAAGATAAAGTAAGCTTACAATGAACTGAGGTGATTGAGGGAGTAGAGAGTATAGTACAGAGACGCAAAGGGGTCTAAACAACCACCCACGCCAACGCTTGAGGTGACATCGCTCGTCCGGCCACCACGAACCAGACCCATCCCACATAAATGCCCGAGATGAGCCACGAGAAATCAACCTTGAGGACGGATCTCGCCAAGTATCGGTCGAAACAGAAGCTGGCACCTCCGAAATTGAGACCTTTCGCAGGTAAGCCCCATCATTAATGTGCGCTCAAATTGCCATATTTTTCATATACTTTTACTTCGATTTTTGTCTATATTTTCATGCATATTGGTTGGGAAAGCATAAGATTAGTATAGTTTATGTTTATTTGCCAATTATAGAGGTCTACACGAGTTCTTGTGTTATTTCGCAGAAATCGAGGCAAAATTGGAGCAATTTGGACAAGAGAGGAAAAGTTGAAAAACAACTCGAAGTCTACTGAGGAGTCGAAATCGACCAAAAGACTCAGCATCGAGTGGAAATTGAACACTAGAAATCGAGCCAAGAGAAGAACAATGTAACTCGACTGGTCGATATCGACATAAGCTGGTCTATATCGAGTGCCCCAAATCGAGTGAAAAGATAGAGTTTGAGTGAGAATCCGAGGTCGAGTAGAACTGGCTTGAGATAGAAGAGAAGTGGTCGATATCGAATGAAGCTAGTTGATATTGAGTGACGCTGCAGACAGATCTGACAGTTTTTGATAAAATCTTATCCGAAGGAGTTTACATCTACATTAAGTCGGGATCTTTTATCTTTCTTATCAGACTTTATATCCTTTATGGTGAATTCATATTTACCTAAAGTGATTTTATTAATTTTATTAATTTATTTTTATCTTAGGAATAAAGATAGATTTTCTTATCCTTGGATAGCAAGGTTTGAGATCTATAATTAGAACCCATTAGGGCTGAGTTTCAATAATTCAATTCATCCAAGAACAGTTTCAATTTCAGTAGAGATAGAGAGAGAGGCTGAGTGGAGTAGAGGAGAGCGAGAGTAAATTTTGCTTTGTTCGGTTGTAATCTTTCGTTTGCAATTTCAATTCAAGTTTATTTTCCATGATGATGATGATGTCTATGGTTATGAAGCGCGAGTAGTTCCCTTACTTCTAGGGTCGGGGTGAGCCCGACGATAGCCATGTAAGTCTATGCATCAAAGGTATGATTTTTATGCGATTCCGTCTTCTATCCTATATGCATGATTCTTCTACGAAAGTAGTAGGTGATCCTTATTTGCATCATTGAAGCGAAAGCCAATCTTTTTGTAAATTTGGATTAATTATGAAATTGAATAGTAACACTTAGGGTTTATGCGAGAGCCTCTAAATCACCTAATTGTTAGTAACGAAGGTTATTTGACGGAAAAGCATTATCGTTATGGCATGAAATCCCCGATCTTGGAGGTTCTTTAGTTTATTGAATCTTATAAAAGTGAGTTTTTATTCTGTTCATATTTCCCTCATCATTCTTAATTTCTTCGGACACCTTTCTGACAAAATATGGCTACGTATACAGTTTCTGCGAAGACTCAAAATCGACTGCATTATCTTTCATGAATTTGGCATGAGGCTTATGTGGTTATCGTTGTGGCATGAAATCCCCGATCTTGGAGGTTCTTTAGTTTATTGAATCTTATAAAAGTCTGAGTTTTTATTTTGTTCATCTTTCCCTTATCATTCTTAATTTCTTCGGACACTTTTCCGACAAAATATGGCTACGTATACAGTTTCTACGAAGACTCAAAATCGACTGCAGAGGTCGATATCGAGTGGCTGACCCGATATCGAGTTCTCTACTTGACGATGACTGTTGCTTTTGTCTTTTGCAGGAATTTGCTGAAAATCGACTGGAACTGTAGTCTATATCAACTTATCTACTCAATATCGAGTGATCTTCTAGAGTCGAAATTGAACGTGATTGCGAGCTTAGAAACTACTGACATACCTCCTCATGGATTCGATCCTGCTTACCCTACTACTACATCAGGAGGGATTCTTTTAATTTTATTTGCTTGGATAGGGAGTTGGTTTGGTTTATATTTTATTGATATTTATTCAACTAGTTTCCCTCCTAACAAATTTTGGCGCTGTTGTCAGGGAGGCAATCATTTGCGCCCTAAGCTTTTACTCACGTTCTTTTCTAGTGCTGGTTTTGTAGGTTTATACGATGCTCTGATCGCGAACCTATCTTGGAAAGTCTAGACGAGCTCGAACGTTTCCTCCACCTTCAAAACAGAGCAATCTGAATCATGGCGGAGAACGAGACACAGGCTCAACTCATTGAGAGATTGAGGAAGGAGATTGAGGACCACAATGCCACCATCGCCAATGAAAGGGCTACTACAGCTGCAGAGAGAGCTCGCGCTGATAGAGAGGAGGATGCACGCAGACAAGCCCAGGAGAGGCTCAATTAATATCCGCAGATGACGATGCAATACATGCACCCTCCACTCCACATGCTTGAATCTGCGATTCTCATTCCTTTCTCTAATTATGAAATTAAAATTAACTTCCTTTCTGAGATTAAACGCAATAGTTTTGAAGGAAGATCAGCAGTATTAGGGGAATAAAAGATTCTACCAACCTCAACATCAACAGAGGGATTCCCCACCTTATAGAGCACTAGGGAACCCTGAGCGGGAACCAAGGAAGGATGACCTGCAGATCATCCTTGATGAGATGTGAAGGAACCATGATGATTTTAAACAAGCCAATAACTCAGTTCATACTCAACTGCTAGGTATCAACTCTAGGCTCAGGGAGATCGACGTTTGGAAGAAGAACATGGAAACCCAAATGAGTCAATTGGCTGAACACATTCCCAAACCATCAGGATCGCTGCCAGGATCTACTATGCCCAATCTTAAGGGCAAAACTATTGGTCAAATAACGACTATGAATCTAAGGAGTGGGCGTCAACTGTGAACGTCCGAGCAAAAAGCGGAGGACAAAGCCACAGAAGAGGACTTGATATCGACTAACTGATGTGCGCGCAAATTGCCATATTTTCTATGCACATATGAATCCATTTTATCGTCTTTTGCATGCATATTAATGGAAAAATATGGGATTAGTGTAGTTTATGCTTAAATGTCAAATATATGGGTTTGCACGAGTTTCCATGTGATTTCGTAGAAAACAGGATAAAAATGGACGAATTCGGAAGAGCGGAAAAAGAACTCGAAGTCTTCTGAAAAGGTCGAAATCGACTGGAGACCTCGACATCGAGTATATCAGAGACGTAGGAATCGAGTAGAAAAGGAAACAGAGCATGTCGACACAGAAGGGGTCGATATTGACGTCTGGGGGTCGATATCGATGCTGCCAGATCGACCAAATTGATAGAAGTTGAGTGGTAGTTCGAGTAGGAGAAGGAGAAGCTCGAGATAAGATTTTGAAGGGGTCGATATCGATGTCTAAGGGGTCGATATCGACCATGCCAGCAGAGGAATTTGACTCCGATTTTTGATAGAATTCTATCCAAAGCTTGCACGTTTATCCAAAGGGTCGAGATTTCTTATCATCCACACCAGTTCTATCAAGAGGAGGCTGAGTTACCATGAAGTTTTAGCTTTTACTTTTATTTTAGTTTATCTTAGAGAATAAAGATAAGGTTTCGAGTCCTTATCGACATCTATAAGTAGAGGCCAATAGGGCTGAGTTTAGGTATCCAATTTCGCGGAGAATTCCAAGTTTCAATAGAGAGTAGTGACGAGTAGAGATAGAGAGAAGAGGCCGAGTGGAGTTGTAAAGCGAGAGCGGAGTGGCTTGTTCGGTTGTACTTTCTTTCGAAGATTTTAATTCAAAGTAGCTTTCTTTCAACAATAATGATGATGATGTGCATGAAGAGAAACGAGTAGTCAACCCACTTCTAGGGTCGGGGTGAGCCCGACGATAGCAATGTGAGGTAAGTGCATCAAAGGTATGACTTTTATGCGATTCCGTCTTCTAAGATCCCCTTCGAGGGGGATCGCCCTCAGACCCAATTTATATAAAATCACATAATCTATCTAGAAGCTGCCCTTCGAGGGACAACTGACCGGAGGGGAAACTATCCTCTCGGCCTCTATATTCTAACCTCGCTACTCCAACCACCACGGTGCGAACTCCTTGGAGTCTTCCAGGCCCTCTGTAAAGTACAAAGCTAAGTTTTGCCTACCCTTTCCTAAGTCTACATCCAATAGGGATGGTCTATAGCCTTTCTACCCACTCGATTTCCCTTTTTCCGATTTTCCTTATTTTAAGTCGAGTTTATTAAGCTTTGTTCATTAATTTAGCCAAATTAAATTCATTTTGCCATTTAAAACTCTTCAAAATCCTTTAAAAACATTGGGCGATTTTCAAAATCATGCTTGAACCCATTTCTAATCGAATCGCACAACCCAAGCTCTGATACCACCTTTGTAACGGCCCAAATATAAATATTCGGATTACGTTTTGAAGGATTGGATACCTTCATTCAGATCTCACAATTGGAGTACGGGTTGAGTTTTAAAACAAAGTTTTTAGTGCTCAAAAAAGGGATTATGCACCCTAAATTCGCGATAGGGCCGTTGGGTACCTCAAACCTTTCCTACTTGTCTAAGTCGCTCAAAACGTTTTAAGTTCGAAAAGCATAAAGAACGAAATCGCATCATATAAATTGCCACAGCATGGCCGGGTCAAAACCAAATACGATAAAATATAAGGTAGCGAAAGTGCGGAGTCCATAGTCAGTTTCTCCCTCCAATTATGCCATAAGATAACCCCGTCATAACAGCACGGAATCAAGCAAGGGAACGGGTACCTGAAACTATACCACGAGTCAATGTCGAGCGACTCATACCTGAAGACCTCGCTAAGGACATATAATACGCTCTAAGCCTAGATGAAAATGATCTAATGCATTACTGAAATATTAAACACGCAAGCATGTTGACAGTTCATATATAATGACAGAAATGCAATAAACGGGCCCACACAGAATGCCTAGTGGCTTGTCCCAATCTCTCAAAACCCATGCCTCAGTCGGGGCGTGTATCTCTCTCATGTCCATACCTCAGCCGGGGTCGGATGTCCGCCTCAATTGGGGCCAGACGACTCGGTCGGTGCCGCAATATATCTCATGCCTCAGTCCATACCTCAGCCAGGGTTGGACACTCGATCACCACAACAGTCATATATATAGCTCAGCAACGACTCTGGACTCATGACTTACGGCCGTTTCTACCAATCGAATTCAGAATACATATGCTCGTATGTTAGTGCAGAACCTAGGCATGCTACTACATGACATGTTATTATAATGCCTACATACTATATGACACATCAGGCATGAGGTTCTAATTTGAGGAAACCCCGGAGGACTTACCTGGAGGTGAAGAGCAGCAAAATAAGGCAGTCTAGACGTAAGCAATCCAACAGATCAGAGATCATCTAGTAATTTCATAAATAACATAATAAGTCTAAGTCTAATTACACAAATCACACAGGTTACACATGAAACATATAAGGTACACATAATAATATACTCAACCATGTCATCATTATCAACATTATCATCTCATCAATCATATCTCATCATAACTTATTATATATATCATTTCACATGTATCACAATGCAATATCTCATATAATCTCATAAAATCATATGTCCTCTCCTAAAAACTTATAAAAACATCATATCAAATCTCATAACCACTTAAGATTCCATGTATCAATCGTGTTGCAACTCATATACACATCATGCTATAACTCACATAATTCACAAGTAAGATTTACACTTAATTCACCAAATCCAATCCAAATAAACCGGTTTCAAGCTTCCAAAAACTATTTGATCTCAAAATAAGTCGAGCCGCTAGTTAAAACAAGTGATTTGAAAATATTACTTAAGCAAATCCCGATATTAAAACATTTTTCCTTAGCCAACTCCACAATATTATTTTATTAAAATAATCCGGCATAAGTTACATAATTCAAAACTTTATCTTAAAGCTTTAATAATTTCTGCCACTTGCCAAATATTTCAAAATAATCTACATGTTCCAAAACTAACCATTTAAAATGTCAATACTTCACAAATAAATTATTTTCACAAATAATTCTCATCAGTCAGATTAAATAATTAAATAAATAATTCAGGAAAATAATATAATTAAAAAACTAAATATTAATAAAGAATTCATAACTCAACGGGTCACTTAAATAACACTCACATCCTCAAAATAATATAAATAAACCATTAGATAACACTTAAATCAGATTTTTAAATACTTAAATAATTAATTAAATAAGGAACATTTAAATAGTAATTAAATACTCAGAATAATTCAATCGTGATGTGAACTGGTATGTATAAATTAGTGAGTCGATTGTCTTGAGGAAGTACAACACCAAAAAGGGGTCTTGATGAGTGACTCTTAGAAATCTATTGGATGTCATTCCTTACCATAAGTCTTTTGACGTCTTTCTCCACTCGGGAAATTCACTTGCTGGTCTTCTTTATGGTTGGTGTCCACCCGAAAGTATATTGTCATCCTAAGAAACAACTGGGCTTCTTTTCGGAATGGGTTATGGAGTCAGTAGAGATGAGTCGATGTTGCCCTGAGAAACTTCTATTTGGTTATGATGGTAGTCTTATTCGTTCCATGTTTTGATGTATTATGGTGTTATTTGCTTGTTCTATTTGGACCTACGTTGATATGTATATCCATCCTATTGCACTTGATTCATCCATGCTTTATACATTATCATAGGATTATCATACCTTCCATAGTATTTCTTTTGTGCTTCCCTCACCTAGTCATATGATTGGGTTGACCTCTGATGCATTGTCATGTTAGCCCTATACATGTATATCATATACTTATAAACCGTGACTCATCTGACATTACTAGTGTCATATAGAATTCGTGACTTGTGAACTACATGACTTTATTCTCCATCCAGACTATTGTTTACTACTCCTAATCATAGATTCATGACAATCGTTTCATTCTTCCCTTTCTTACCGCTTGCCCTTTTGGATGATTAAGAATGTCAGGTATAATTGAATTAGTTATGTTGTGCTTGTTTGCCCCATCTGCATCATGCCTTTATTATATCTATCGTAGGTTCGTGATAGACTTTCCATCATTCTTGCAAGATTGTGACGTATGGTCCTTTGATCTTTGGTAACTTATGCTTGTAAATGCTATCAATTTCGCTATGTTGTGATTTTATGCCTGATGTGGTTAACGTCTTGTACCGCTATGTACCTATCATCATTGTCTCATCTTAACATGTGCTATAACTCTATGATTGTTAGGCTTTAAGGACTTCACGCGTCACATGACCACCCACCACTATAACTATACAAATTTATGTGATGATCCTTAGATGAATACAATGTGTTATTCTCTTATAGTATGTCACTCTTGAAAACTATTATTTAATTCTGACAATAGCCACACTTAAGCATCCATGACATGATACGAGATCATATCTAGTTATTTGTAATATTAATGCCTTGTTGACATGTATATGCATATCATGTTGTTTTGTGTAATTTTAGATAGTCACTCCTGTCTCATGGTCACATTACTTACTTCCACGCACCTCTCATGCTCCTGTTAGGTTTTCACATGATCATTTTGGCTTATTATGTGTTATGGTTATGTGTGTTGTTACATGCTACTTATGTGCCCTCCTACTGTGTTATGCGCTACTACAATCCCTTATATGATCTCTACTTTCAAAGAAATGATTATTTGGTTGTATACCCTAATTATACAATGAATTGAATACTCGTACTACATGACTCATGATAGCTCGGCCCGTGCCTTTTCTATCTGTTTCTTAATTGTTATGCATATCTATGTGATTATACTCTATATATTCATGCTTAGTCATCACCATTTTAGGTGCATCGCTCTCGATTATACTTCACCTATATTCACGTTGTGTGGTTATATAGTTCTTTTGACTGGCTGTGAATCGTCATTTTAGTGGTTAGACCATAACTCCGCATGTTTATACATTGCCATATGTTAGTAAATACTATTGGGTAATTAAGTATTTGAGAATATGATTACGTGATTTATTGCACTCTCTATATTATTTATAAGATTAATCTTATGATATGAGTGGTTCGACTTATTGTGTATCATCTTGTTTGTTGTTAAAGTAGATCTTCATGTCCTTACCCCTTATCATGTGTTATCGATAAGGTGTGGAAAATTTCGCATCAATGATATGATATGTGAATCATTGCACTATTTACATTATCTGTATGATCGCTCTCGTAATAGGGTTTTGGTAGTATACCTATCTTGCATATTTGCCCTTGTTATGAGATTTTATGAAGTTATGACTGCTTATGTATTTTGAATATTATCATTAAAGAAAACGTGTTATTTTTCGACACCATCATACTCTATTATACATGGATAGTACCATGCGTAGGCCATAACATTGCACATGCTCACTTTTACCTTTTACATGATGTTTTTCTGTACTAGTTATGCATAAGTAGTTTTAAGCCTCGTATGCTCACACGTCCACCCCTATAGGTTAAATGGCATTTGTATGTTTATACACCACATCTTGATTAGAAATTGTTGATACTATACTACCATGTTGAGGTTATAGGGATATGGAATATGTGTTGATGTATGCCCTGGTGACAAATTTGCATGAAACACACACTTACACTTGTCCTTACTAGTGAAACATATGATGTTCCTTTCGTGGCTTTTAAGACATGTTGATACTATTCCTTACCTGTTTTGTTTAGTTTCCTTTCGCCATAGCGGCATACAAGATCCTCTCAAGCATGTGCGGAATCTAACTAGTATATTCGGGTGACAAATTGTAGATTAGCCTTAAATGAGTGTGGCACCTTAATAACATTTCCTTGTCATTATATGTGTGATATTCTTTGTTAGTGATGATTTGACTTGATGATAGTATGTATATCGATAATGCTCTCCTAGATGATAGGTTGTTTATCTTGTACCTTACCACATGATATGACACTAATGCTAGAATCGTATCGTCATTGCCTCCTGAGATAGGTTTATGTTAGTGTGCAAGATTACCATGTTGTGTGTTTTATGGCATGATGTGTTACATGATGATTTGAGTGATACGATCATAACCTTAAGGGTTTCTCATGGGCATCGGTGAAATTCTCATGTTCAGTCTTACTAGATACTATACGAGTCTATCTTCGTGTCAAGAGTTAGTCGAATTGTCCCTTAGTGCCTCTTCCTTCAATTCAGCTTAAGGCTTGCGCTATCCTTGTACAACTGTCTATGGTGTGATCAGGAGTGGGTCGTCTAGATTAATTAGAGTTGCGCATTTCATTTTCCCTATTTTGTGCTCGTCATGATGCTTGATTGTGCCCTTTTTGGTTGGTGTGGATGTGTGAGTATGATGATTGTGTTCATTTCTGATTGATAACAAGCTGCAGATATATGTGATTAAATGATCTACTAATGATGTAATGTGATGATAATGGGATTTCATAGTGTGATAAATTCTGATATGTTGATATCTTGAGCTTGGAAATGTTGAAATCTGATGTGATGATGGAGCTATGATGATGTTTTGGATATATTAATATTTGAGTTTGATGTTGAGACTGATCATGAGAAATGAACTTAGGAAGTGGAATCTGGGATCAGCCTTTAGAGGTGGATAAACCGTTTCTTGAATCCTTGAAAATCTGGTTGACTGACATAGGAAGAGTTGACTTGAGTTTTCAAAATGTTTTTTTTGCTTTTAAGAAGGATTTTAGTCTCGGGGACGAGACTTGTTTTTAGAGGTGTATGGTGTAAAGACCCCAATTTTTTTTAAAATATAATTTTATGAATCATGATTTAATTTCACATTTCTGAGATTCCGAAACTTTTGAACTCATCAATAATAATAATAATACTTTCATTAAATTAAGTTATTTATTTATTTATTTTATTAATACAGAGATTGATATTATGGTGCTTTTGATTTAAATATACTTTACTGGGTTTAATTTCGTTAATTATTGTGGTAGAATTTTTATGTGATAAAATTGGCAGAATAGTTTTGTAATTTTTCATAACTTAATCTAACCCTAACTTTAGAGGTATATATACCCCTTGTTCTACTGAATTCAGCCGGCCCTAACCACTATTCATCCTTCCCCATCTCCAAAATCAGATATGAGGTTCCTTGCCCTTCCTCCCGTTCTCACGCCTCCGAGGCTCCGCCCCTTTCCCCTCCTCCTCGCCCTTCGATCTTCTGAACCTCAGCCCTTCATCCATGGATTCTGCCCTCTCGCTTTCTATGGATGCGCTGATGAAGACGACGGAGACCTGGGCAACACCTCGTTTCCGCTACGCCCTCGATGTCAACCTGGTAAAAGGGCTCCTGTGGTTGCTCTTGTCTTCTCCGACACCCCATCTCGACCTCTCCCTATCGCGCTCCTCTCTGAGCTTCTCTCCTATGGCCGCTCTCGCCCTCTCTTCGTCTATCTCTCTTGCGCTCTCAGGCCCGACGTCGAGCGATGACCTTGAACCAGAGTAGAGGTCGGTTCCCTTCCCCCAACTGTCGAGGCTCGAACGAAAGAAAGGTGAAGCAGCTCCTCAATCCGGGTCGCCATGGCATTTTCGATCTAAACACCTGCCTCCTCGCTCAATCCCCGATCCAAGATCCCCTAAAACCAGCCCCACTTGTGGGAGTCACGACCCCAGCAGACCTGAAGAGTCCACAACCCGACATCGAAGCTCGAGCCTCAAATTCAGACCTCCCTAGTCTTGTCGGAGTTAGGGTAAAACTCTTAGGCTTGGACCTTGCTCGATTCGATTCGATTCATTTTCATTTAATTGACTATTAAATGGATTAATTGTAATATTAGTTTTCATGGTTGTCGAATTTGTTGTGTTGTTGCTGGGATTGCTATTTGTGGTTTGATGAGTTTTGGTGATTACCGAATCCTTGCCCTTGACTCATTATTAGAAAATGGTTGATAGTTATTTCAGACAAGAAACATTATCAATGGGTTAAATTAATGGAATAAAGGATCTATGAAAACTTGCCATTACTGAAAGCTTATTGTAGTTATAAAATGAAGATAATTTAATTTTATATGAGAATATATTCGAGTAGTTGTAGAAGTTGTGATGTCGATCTAACATTGGAATTGGTTTCTTGAATGATTCGATTGGGTACTGTAATTGTATTGATAAATTGCGACTAGTTATGCTTAATGTTCTTGATTAGTAAAATAAGAGTTAGCTAAGACTTTGTTAAGCAAATAAGATATAAAGATGTCTCGAAAACTCGTATTATATATATATATATAGAAATTATTAGATGTTATATCATAACCTTGAGTAGCTTATTGGCGTGTAACTTGAGTGAATAAATGAGATGACTAAATGGTTATAATATTTAGATTGAATATTTGGTGAAGCTCTCCTTGTTACTATGGCTTAGTGCACTTCGTAAGTAGTTGTTTTGTGTATTGATGATAAGGGTTTAACTATATCATGACCTTGTTTAAGTGATTATGTGAAAGTGAAGTTATAAATGAATTCTTAGATGTCAACTTATCTTACTCTCCTCGTTGAACATATTGTAATCTACAAATGAGGTTAACTTGCTCTTTTTCCTATCGCTTGACTAGTGGAAGTAACTTTACTACATTCCTTAATAAATAGTGGTGGTTGATATATGACTTATTGTTTAACCTTGAAGAGTTGTTAACTTATCACCTAGAAGGTCGATAAATAGGATAACCAACTTGAAGTATTATATGGACGAGTTAGTCTAAGTTTTGAGAATGAGACGTGAATCTTCTTAGAGAAATCGGCTTGGGTATAGATATGAGTTGTTATAGAAATCGAGTTTAGTGTATTGGTGTTAACTGTAGTGTGTTAAAGGTTAGATATTATATTTGAATTGATTACTCAAACACTTACGGAATAGGTATTGAGAAAGAAATGGTTAAGTATCATAAACTTCTATTGTTAAAATGGTATAAGAAGTGCTTTAAGAACTTGTCAAGCTTGTAATCTCATTTGTGGAAATTCATGAGTTGTAATCTTAATTGATTGTGTCTGAGAGGATTTAGTACATGAGAATCCACATGAGCTAAATTGTTGACTTCTTCTGATGGTTGAGAAGTTATAGTTTCTTTGAGTTATTTGAGATTTGATAATTTATTACTTACTTGAGTTGACTTGATAATTTGATTAATGAAATTACTTGAGCACTTATGTGAGTTATGGTATGAAATATATGAAGTATGTAATTGAGATATGACTATATGAGTTAAAATCACGATTGATACATGGAACCTTGAGTTGATTTATGGAAAAGGCTATGAAAAATGATGAGATGTTATATGATGATATATGATGATGATGATGAATCACTTAAGAAAATGTGTAAGGAAAACCCGAGCTTGAATTGAAGTAAGATGTTTTGAGTGATAATATTGGTAAGACATTGAGCTAAGTTTCATACTTGATGAGGACAAGGTTAATTGGGAATGATGGTCATGATGAGAATGTTAGATTACTTGAATAAAATATTATCTACTTAGTCTTGTGATGACTTGGAAACATGCTTGTGTGTTGATTGAATATGTATTGATGAGTTGTTCCGTTCTTATTACTTGCTAGTGTGATTGGATGATTATTTGAGTGGCTTGGTTCCCGATGGATGATTATCTAAGTGGCTTGGTTGCTGATTAATTGGATGTGAAGACTCCAGGTAAGTCCTCCGGGGCTTGCTCAAGTGATTGGACCTCATGCCTGATGTGTTATATAGTATGTAGGTGTTGCATATGCATAAAAGCATGCCATGTAGTATCATATTTAGGACTTGCACTTATGAATGAGTATCCCTATTCTTTATGCGTGTGAAACAGAATGGCCGTTATCTGTGATAGTCCTAGAGTCTTTGGTAGGGTCATAGGGTAGCCCAGCCCCATCGGGTTGCCCTGAGTCAATCGAGTCGAGATGAGCATGATATGATAGCCCAGCACCATCGGGCAAGCGATGAGATGATATGATATGATGATGTCGTGGTTTGTGCACCACCATGAGGAAATTGCTATGCTATAGCACCGAATTGGCCAGTCTTTGCACTAACGGGAAGGGGTGCAGAGGTAGGAGAGGGATATGCCACTTGGCATTGTCTTAGGCCCTTTACAATTTTCCGCATATTATAAATGTCAAAGCATGCTTATGTGATTTAAATCTTGTACTGCATTAGTCATCCTTTATTCTAGGTATAGGCGTATTATATGACCTCAGCGAGGACTTCCGGTCCCGCATGAGTGACTCGACTTGACTTGTGGTATAGTTTCAGGTACCCGCTCCCTTTTGCTTGCTGATTTGCTTCTATGGTGGGGTTTTCTCACGGGACGAGAGTGTTAAGAAGACTTCACCTATTATAGCTTGACTTTACAAATCTTTTGGTTAAGTCTGTCATTTAGAAACATGTTGTATTTATATTGATTTAAACTCATTTTATCTCTTTTGAGTTTTGACTAGTTGAATTAGGATAGGTTCACGTGCGGAAGCACAGATAATGACTAGATTGTTTGATTGTTTTGAGGGTTCGAAATCCCATTTTTATTGAGTTATATCATTGGATCCTTAAAACTAAACAGGGTTATAACTTGAAGTTGATAAATAAGCAGCTCGTACTTGGATTGCAAGATCTGGCAGAGGGATAATTCTTCCCTCTAAACGTAACCTGGATTTTAAAATCTGGGTCGTTACAGTATGAGGAGTAGATGAGGGACTATATTAGTATTAGTAGTAGTTATGGTGAGGAGCGAGGCTCTTAAGGCAGAGGAAGAAATGGGATGGATAAGGCGGTGGTGACGTTATTTAGGTTTATATATATAACAAATAAATATATATAAAAAACATCAATTAAATAATGAAAGTAGGAAATAACAGAAAAATAATGAAAATAAAAATAATTTTTTTTTGTAAATAAAAAATTATATAATTAATACAAAGATAAAAACATTAAAAAATAATGTATATAACATCACCCAGCTTCATACGTACCCACACACACGTACGCTAGCTACCCGTAATGGAGATCAAGTGGCAAGTTCCAACCCAATGCCACAATTTATTAAGCGATGTACTCAATGATTGATCCGTAGAAATGATATGATATGATATAATATGATTAAAAAGTTAATTAAATCTAGGAAAAGGGGAGAAACCCTATAAAGAAGCGGCTGCTTAGCTACAAAAAATGAATCATCACCCCTCTCTCAAGAATATATAATAAACATAAAAATAGATACAATTTTTTTATTTTTTTTTATTTTTTTTAACTCCATTATACTTTTTTTAACTCCAGTATATATATATATATATATATATATATATATATATATATATATATATATATATATATATATTCTCTTTACAATTCTTGAGAAATCGCATCTTCTTTACGTTTTGAAGTACTTCTGTGTGTAGAAAATGTCCCCCCTAGAGTGTACGCATTATAGGTGCGTTCAACATCCTACTGTGCAACCTGGATGTGCATAGAGACTAATTACATTCTGTCATGTCATAATAGTTTCAAACTTGAACAGCATGTAATCTGTTAATTTGTGATTAAAAAAAATATTAAACTCGACATGTATGACGACAGACCTAGTTCTGTCACTAATAGCCATAATCTTTTCGAGTTTATTTATTTGAAAATGGTCAAACAAAGGAAGGGTCTTGGGTTGTAGGAAAGTCAGAGGAGGTGAGAGGTCACCCTTTCTACTATTATGTAATTATGTATACATTTTCCACAGCTTATGAGAGGTCTGAACCGTCGGCTTCGCAGAAGAAGGCGATCACAGAGCAAGTGAATAAAAAAACGTAAGGGCATAAAAGTGGAAAGGGCATAAACGCAACTTCACGAAGAATGATGGTTATAGACGTAGATATGTCATCGGTCGATCTATTATTATGGACTATATTATTTTTTAAAGAATTAGTAATTGTTTAGTCCTTTCGGAATTTAAAACTGTTAGCTTCCCTCGGAAGTAACAAAAATGATAATTGAATTTAAAAAATATAGCCGGTCGAACTAGATCCTATGATTACATATCTAAGTCAATATTCATACATAATAAGTGTGTTTATTAATTCTCCTTATAATTTAAAAGAAATCACATGTTCTTTACGTTTGAAACTAGTTCTGTATACAAAAAATCTTCACCCCACTAGATAATACGCATCCTGGATGCGCCACCATATGTAATGGATGTATGTGTGCAATTTCAGGTGTGCACTCTCTAGCTTGACGATTTCTGCATACAGAACTATTTTCAAACATCAGCAAAACGTGATTTCTCTATAAATGAAAAGAGAAGAAATAAACACACTAAGTAGGTATGACTATATGCTTACATATGTCACCGATTGATCTATTCTTATCGGCTATATTTTTTAAGAATTATTATTTGGTGCGTGTCATCAGGAATTCAGGTACGTTAAGGTTCAGATGTTGCTCACCGCCCCTGGTCCGGCTGCTCCTACTAGCCATAGACAACCATATTAACTACGAAGTATAGTGGCGGTGCTGATCGAGGGGCCCACATGTCACCTATTCCAAAATGACGCCAGATTAATACCTTTAAGTCAGATTCAATCTCCGCCGCCACAACCGATGACAACGAACACGTTGTGTTGCTGAGGGACGTCCATGCCATCGTGATTCCCGAGGGAGATTATTGCTACGACATTCCCCACGCATCTACATCTGCAATCAGAATGGGTAATTTCAGCCTGTATTTCAAGGGATTGGTGTTGGAGGATAACAAGGAAAAGGGGAAATTTGGGGCGATTGGGATAGCCATCTTCTATTCGAATAACGCCAATATGGCTAAGAGGGCTGAACCGATAGCTTCGCGGATGACAAATAAATGACCTCTGCAACTACAACTACAACTATGCGCCAAATTGAACCCTTATGTCTTCTCGTTTTTCTCTTGTTCTGCATCTGCTGCCCTTCTACTCGTTCTGGAAAACCTCATTCCCCGATTTCTTACAAAATGGCGACCCATACCCTAACCCCCTACCACTAGCACCGAAGACGCGGTTGATACAGGTCGTATATAGATCGAATTTTTACCAAATTTCCGTTCTTTACTGTGAATCACCTGCCCTTGCTTATACTACTAGTTTTTTTTAGCTGAGATTGAGCTTTGATGGTTTGATTTCTCGTATGTATTTGGGTACTACTAGCACAAACAAAGCCACGTTGAGACAAAGAAAGCCGATAAACCACCTAGGATAGACATATCCTCTAATGTCAGAGTTGCCTCGTGACAAGGAAAATCAAATAATAATTCTTAAATAATATAGTCGATAAGAATAGATTGATCGGTGACAAATTTATGTACATAACCATACCCCATAAGTGTGGTAATTTATTCTCATGCCAATTCTTGATAAATTGTATGTTTTTTACGCTTTGAATGACTTCTGTTTACAGAAATTGTCCTCATAGAGAAAACGCATCCTAGGTGCGCAGACACATTGTGAAAAAATCCTGGATGCGCACAGAGAGAACAAAAGTTCATGTTAATTTGATAATTTTTCGAACATTAACAACATGTTATCTTTGGCAATTTGTGATTACAAGAAAATATTACACTAAACAAGTATGACCACATACCTAGATTTGTCACCAATAGACGTAATCTTTTCGACTATATTTGTTTGAAAATACTTTAGTGGCCTTGTTTCTGACGAGACAGTACCGCTACTCTGGGTCTCCTGGAAATTTTGTTTGATGGCTTCGTGATGCACTTGGCTAATTGTGTTAGCTATAATCCTATCATTAACCTTTCGATGCAGGAGAGCGTTTTCTCCTCTCTATTAGATGCCCAGTCCTACGCGGGTTCCCTTTGTTGTCCCAACTTTTGTGATCTAGGTTGTTCTCAAATCCTTGCTTATTTTTGGTATCTAATCTGAATTTTGCTTCAAATTTACTCATATAGTGGTATGATTACACACATTTGTGTGACTGTTTTGGCCTCAAATCATTGCTTATTTTTGCATCCTTCTCATCCTTACTGACATCAGTTGAACTTTCCATTCTTTAGTGTGAATCTATTGCCCTTGCTTGTACTACTAGTTGTTCTTAGTTGAGATTGAGCTTTGATGGTTTGATTTCTTGTATGTGTGTGGGTACAAGTAGGACATTGGTATCACTGTCAATGAGCTCGAAAACACAAACATCTCCAACTTGTAGAGGATGACATGCAATAAATAATAATTCTTAAATAATATAGTTGACGATGCCATGAAAAATGACCCCTTTTGTTAATAGCGGTATGACGTCAAAAATGGGTTGCCCTACACAAAAGTCATGCACCCGCTTAGGCCATGAGCTACACGTGTCCCCTACGAGAACCATGAGGTCGCCAGCCAGCTGCTCGCTTAGTAACACTATAAATACCTCCTTAGGAACCACAAGAAAGGGATCCGGAAAGAAGAGATAGAAAGAAAGCTCTACAACTTCCTTTGACATAAAACCCTCAGGTTCGAGCTCTTAGATCCTTGAATCGGAGAAAAAGCCCTTCTAAGAACAACACATCATCGAATCAAACTTCCTCTAAAGATGATGATTGAACATTAAATACATTTGATTGCGAAACTTGAATGTTCATAAGGCTGCACTTAATAAAGAATTATTAGATCATGAAGTCAAATCTTGTCTTATAACATCGCAGGTATTAAAGGACTTTCGTCGTCACCTTGAGGTAATAAGTATAGGTGAAATTCTAGAACCGCTTCATTGGCGTCGTCAGTGGGAACCTTTCAGGACGAGGGGTTCCCCGAAATTTTTTCATCTTGCTTCTTTTTTCACTTTCGTAAACTTTGTCTTTCTTTCCTTATTAAAAATCTACTTTCTCCCTCCAAAAAGCTAAGTTGTGCATTTTTTCCCCTATAACATCGTAGGAGAAAAATGAATTTCACTCTCATTGGAGAAGAATTTGGAGAACAACACCACGATGAGGGATGGAACAACGAGCTGAATCTAAATAATCCCCTGAGAAAGAGAATCGCATCCCAGAAGGCGAGGACCTTCCTCCATAGCCACTCTGGAACAACACCGCGATTCCCCCTTTCCGACAACACGGAGCTTGGGGGGGTTACCCTCCATACACTTATTTCGCGGGTGGTTGCCCTCCGAACTCCTTCTACGGACAACCCACAAATATGATTCCTCCCCAATATGACCCCTATGGGTACTACCAACAATCGGCCCCTGTTCGCGCTCGGATCAACTTATTCCCAGGTCCCGTCAATAATACTCGAGATGCAAATCACGATCGCGATGAAGACAACATTGGTAAAAAGGCCCGTGAAGATTCCGCTATGGATATCTCTTCAAGATCTAATTCATCAGGAGCCCCTAGCCCGACTCCTAAAGATGAGCCCCCTTTTCCGTCTGCTTTTTGCAAAGCCATACGCGAAACACTAGTACCCAAAAGATGGAGAGATGTGTCTATCGCAAAGTACACCGGGAACTCTGATCCAAATGATCATATGAACCAGTTCACCACAGCCATTGGCATGAATGAAAACAACGACGCCATGTTTTGTCGATCTTTCCCCTCCACCCTGAGTGGGGTCGCGTTAACTTGGTTCACTAATCTGCCTCGGTCATCCATAAGCGACTTTGCCCAGCTGTCAAGCATTTTCGTTGCTCATTTTGGCAGCGCTTGCACACAGAAGCGAACCATGTTAGACTTAAACTCCATCAAACAAGAGGCATCCGAGTCATTGGGCAGCTTCTTCAGCAGATTTGCTACCATGGTCGTACAAATCCCGAAATTCAATCAAGAATCGGCAAGCACCATCCTGATGGGTAACCTGGCTGAAAGCGATTTCAAGACATATTTATCCAAAAAAGAGCCTTGTAACTATGATAAGTTACGCGACTTGGTCACCCTACAGATTCACGCCTTGGAGGCCGTAGGATCAAGTTCGAAGTCCAATGAAAATAAGCCTTCCTATTTCCACAAACTCAACAATAAATTCCATAACAAAGGAGGTCGAGATGCCCAACAACACTACAACCCTCGTTGGCCGATTCCAACTGTCCCTCCTCAACATCAGCACCAAGAAGTACAATACAACCAATTAACCAACCCAAATTTACCCACCTCTCCTCCAAGCAATGCGATGATGGCACATCCATCTATGATACGACCTCCCGTTTATGGTGTTCCACCTCCCCCTCCCCCACAACAGATAGTGCCCTTGCAATTTTTCGCCCCACCTGCGAATCAAAACCAAAACCGGCCCATCCTTCCTCCCTAACTATACAACCCGCCATATGGTCAAGGGGGAAGGGGAAGAGGCGGTTACCCACGAGGTCGTGGAGGAAGAAATGGTAATAGAGGTGGCAGTTACAGACCCCCACCCAGGGATATTCCTCGTGTTCCAAGAGCAAGGTCATCCTCAAACAAATCTGTACACTCTCATCGCAATGATCAAAATCCACCTCTTCCCAACCGATGCATCAATACCATCGCGGGAGGACCATCCGCATCAGGAACGAGTAATCAAGAAAGAAAAAATTATGAAAGAGAGGCCAGGATGCCTCCGTCCGAATCCAGTGTTAAGCAGGCCTCCATGAAATATGTCGTTCTGAATTTCTATTTTTCTAACGCCCGCGATCTCAGGATGCCCCACTCAGAACCTGTGGTTATTCATGTTCAACTGGGTACCAAGACGATCAAATGCGTCCTAATTGACACAGGCTCTTCGGTGGATGTCCTTTACTGGAATGCGTTTGAGTAGTTGGGGATTGCAGAAAGTGCTTTACGATGTTACTTTGGGAAACTTATCTTTTTTTCAAGAGACGAAGTCGAGGTGGCTGGGACCATCAAACTCACGTTGACCTTGGGAACTCCTCCAGGAAGGAGGTCTCACATGATAGAGTTCACAGTGGTTCGTTTTCTGTCCATCTATAACACCATCATGGACCGTGTGAGCCTTTTCAAGTTTTAAATAGCTTGTTCTGTCTACCATTTTGGTATCAAATTCTCGTGTACAGACGGAAAGGTTGGAGATGTTCGCGGCGAACAATCAGAAAGTAGGGTTTGTTAACTCGCATCCCTTAAGAAAAATCAAAACAGAGTAGTTGCTATTGATGGACCAGGTCCGGTATCTTTAAAATCAGAGGTGATCGAAAATAATGACCTAGAGGCTACATCTTACCCCACTGAAGCTGAGTTAGAAGTTCGGCCAGAGAAGATCACCGACAAAATTGTCGAAGAAAAAGTGGCTTTTTTCCCCTTTGCCAATAGCATAGAGGCCTTTTATCATGGGCATAGCCTGGAAGCCCTCGCTCTGAATCGCGTCAAGGATATTCTGAAAAATTCAAAGGACGTCTTCGCTTGGTATCCCCAAGACCTTAAAGGCCTTCCACGCGAAATATCTAAAAATTCCCTTAGACTCACTCACGACACCAAACCCATGTGTCAAAGAAAAAGGAAAATGGCCGCGGAGAAAGCTGAAGCAACTAGACAAGAGGTGGAAAAACTTTTACAAGCAGGATTCGTTCGTGAAATAAATGACCCAACATGGCTGTCCAATGTGGTCTTAGTCAAAAAGAGCAGTGGGAAGTGGAGGATATTCGTCCACTTCAAAGACCTAAATAAAGCATGCCCCAAGGATAGCTATCCACTCCCATCTATTGATGAACTAGTAGACACTACGACAGGTCACGCCACTTTAAGCTTCCTCGACGCCTCTTCAGGGTACAATCAAATCAAGATGCATCCACGCGATGAGAAAAGTATGACCTTTATCACCAATCAAGGCACTTTTTGCTATAAGGTGATGCCTTTCGGATTGAAAAATGTGGGCGCTACTTTCCGGCGGATGATTGAAAAAGTTTTTAAACCCCGGATTGGGAGAAATATTGCAAATTATGTTGACGACATTGTGGTCAAGAGTTTAACCAAAGAGAAACACCCTTCTGACCTACAAGAAACCATTGACGCTCTCAGATCCAATCGCGTATGCCTAAACCCGGAGAAGTGTATATTTGGTGTTGATTCTAGGAAATTTTTAGGCTTCATGATCAGCCACTGGGGAATAGATGTGAACCCATCAAAAGTGCAAACCATACTCGATATGACTCCTCCTAAAACACTTAAAGATATCCAGAAACTCAACGGGTCGATCAACTATTTGAGTCGTTTTTGCTCGCGATTGGCGGATCATTCATTACCTTTCTTTGATCAACTGAAGAAGAAAGGCCAAGTAGAGTGGAGTTCAGCATTGGACAAAGCCTTCAAAGATATGAAAGAGTATCTCGCAACTCTTCCAACCCTTCAATATCCCCGAGAGCAAGGAACATTACAACTCTACCTCGCGGTTGGTTCAACAACTATCTGTACCGTTCTGACAAGGGAGTGCAAATTCCCTATTTATTTCTCGAGTAGGGTATTACAACCAACAGGATCCCGATACACCCCTATTGAAAAGATGGCTTTATCTGTAGTTTTTGCAGCAAGGCGACTGAGGCCTTAGTTTCAAGCCCACACCATCGAGATCCTCTCCGATCTTCCCCTCCATCAAATCCTTCATTCACTGTCACTCTCTGGCGGAATGGTGAAGTGGGTTGTAGAACTATCTGAATTTGATTTCCATTTCAAATCGTAGAAAGCCCGTTTAGCTCAAGCATTGGCCAATTTTGTGGTGGAGGCTACGTTTTCGGAAACACAAGATCTCGAATGAGAGGATTGGGTAATCAACGTAGATGGATCATATTCTGACTTATCTTTCCATCTCCTATTTGAAGCAACCAACAATGAAGCAGAATATGAAGCACTGATAGCAGGAATTGAGAAAGCACTAATCAATGGTGCTCGCCAAGTACAAATATTTACTAATTTCGAGATAGTGGCCCAGTAGGTCAAGGGGGAATATGAAGCAAAAACGGGAATGCTTCCAGAATACCTCACTCGGGTGAAAACCCCTACTGCGGCATTCAACCGCTATTCAATCTCTTTAATACCTCGCGAACAAAACGACCGTGCTGATATCCTAGCCAGGATAGGAGCTACACTCCCCCTCGAACTAAGTGATCGTGTAATCATAGAGCGTAGGCAAACTCGGGGAATTCATAAAGGTGTTTTCACAGTATCACAATCTGATTGGCGATAGCCCATCCTGGAATACATCAACAATGGGCCGATTAAAGGAGCCCATCGCCCGGAATATCAGAAGCTTGTAAAACAGGCCTCTCGTTTTTGAATCAAGGATGGTCGCCTATATAAAAGAGGTTTTCACCTCCCGAATCTTCTTTGCGTATCCAACCAGGAAGGTCATGCCATCATTAGAGAGTTACACGCAGGCATCTGCGGAAACCACCAAGGATGGAGAGCCATTGCAATAAAGATTATGCGACTAGGATATTATTGGCCCATCCTCAGGGCTGACGCCCAGATGTACATCATGATATGTGATCCTTGTCAACGACACTCCGCCCTCAAACATCAACCACCGCATATCTGCCCCATACCCTTTCACAATGTGGGGAATGGACATCCTCGGACCTTTCCTATGGGCCCCTGGGCAACTACGATTCATCCTCGTGATAGTCGATTTCTTCACCAAATGGGTGGAAGCCGAAGCCATAGCCTTAATAACAGCAGAAAAGGTGCGCAAGTTCCTTTGGAAAAATATAATATGCCGTTTTGGAGTTCCGCCAGCAATCATTACTGATCACGGGCCACAATTCGATTGCAAAACTATCCGAGATTTCTGTTTTGAACTCCAAATAGACCTTCGTTTTTCATCTGTGGCCTACCCCCAATCCAACGGGCAAGCTGAAACTACCAATAGACAAATCTTGAACGCATTAAAGAAAAGATTAGGCCTCGCCAAAGGTGAATGAGCAGAAACCTTGCCTTTGGTACTATGGGAATACCGAACCACATCAAAAAGCCCTACAGAGGAGACACCCTTCGCTATGACCTTTGGCGTAGATGCAATCGTTCCAATCGAACTACTGATTCCTTTGGCCAGAGTTTTTGATTTCAATAAAGATACCAATGACGAAGCACTAGAGTTGGAATTACACCTCCGTGAGGAAAGACGAGAAATAGCTTCTATCAAAGCTAGTGAATATCAACGTCGACTCTCTGATGGTTACAACAAGAGCGTATTTGTACGCCCACTACAAAAAAGGAGACATGGTCCTTAGACAGGCCACAGAAGGAGGGAAGCTCGAACTCAAATGGGAAGGACCTTACATAATTCACCAGGAAGTAGGGAGAGGATCATTCAAACTTCAAAACTCAGAAGGAGCTATCCTCCCGAAAGCATGGAACACTAAGAACCTTAAAGCTTACTACGGTTAGTATTTACCTTTTTATATGTAAAAAGAAACCCGATGGCTTAGAATTTTCTCTGTATAGGAAGTCTCGATGATCCTGAAATCGGCACACCACTTCATTAAAATATATATATATATATATATATATATATATATATATATATATATATATATATATATATATATATGTGTGTGTGTGTGTGTGTGTGTGTGTGTGTGTGTTTGTGTGTGTGAAAGTTTCAGGCCCTATTTTAAAAAAATCATATGTCGTTACAGGAGAATAAATTTAGCAATCGCGTGCACTTTTTGCATGGATGTGCAAACAAGCCTCTAAGGAGAATAAATTTAGCAATCAAGTGCACTTTCGGCACGGATGTGCAAACAAGCCTCTACGGAGAATAAATTTAGCAATCGCGTGCACTTTCGGCACGGATGTGCAAACAAGCCGCTATGGAGAATAAATTTAGCAATCGCGTGCACTTTCGGCACGGATGTGCAAACAACCCTCTACAGAGAATAAATTTAGCAATCGCGTACACTTTTGGCACGGATGTGCAAACAAGCCTCTACGGAGAATAAATTTAGCAATCACATGCACTTTTGGAACGGATGTGCAAACAACCCTCTACGGAGAATAAATTTAGCAATCGCGTGCACTTTTGGCACGGATGTGCAAACAAGCCTCTATGGAGAGTAAATTTAGCAATCGCATGCACTTTTGGCAAAGATGTGCAAACAAGCCTCTGCGGAGAATAAATTTAGCAAACGCGTGCACTTTTGGCACGGATGTGCAAACAAGCCTCTACGAAGAATAAATTTAGCAATCGCATGCACTTTTGGCTCGGATGTGCAAACAAGCCTCTACGGAGAATAAATTTAGCATCGCGTGCACTTTTGGCACGGATGTGCAAACAAGCCTCTACGGAGAATAAATTTAGCAATTGCATACACTTTCGGCGCGAATGTGCAAACAACCCTCTACGGAGAATGAATTTACCAATGGCGTGCACTTTTGGCACAAGCGTTCCTTCGATTTAATATACGAGCAAGCAAACATCAACACGAAATTGCCGACATTTTTTCAAATCATACGATTACGCGCATATTTAGTACGAAACGTCATGAAACATGGACATGAAAAGAAAAAAAGAAAAGGGCATACAAACCAACCAGCGACAGATAAAATCGGACTCGGACCATTGTCACATACACTAGTGAAGACACGATAAGATTTTTTCGTAAACAAGAACAAACACTTCTAACTAAAAATCAGTCTTCCTTATCCTCATCCGCTTCTTTTTCTTCTTCTTCTTCCTCTTCTATTTACTCTTCCAGCACCAAAACATTGAAGCAATGATCCTCCTCATACCTAAACAGAGCCCATGAAGCACCAGTGCGAATGCCGCTTTCCACCACAAAGGCATTCCAACCCTCTGTTAGCCATAACTTGCCATTTCCATCTTTCGAAATTCTCAGCTGCATACTTTTTCCATTAGGGGATGTAAAACAGACATGGTCTGATACCGATTTCCCTTAAATTTCCCCAAAACAGTTGGGCAAAGGCTGTCATAAAAATATAAATTGGTTAAACATGGGGTAAAAAAAACATAGGCGCAAGTCGCGCAACATTACGAGAGATCGTGCACCGAAAAGACAATACCAAGAAATGCAGTTTCTTAACGGTATCTATAAATCTTATAAAATCTCGTGGGCCTGAATGAGAACAAGACATTTTCTATTGTTCTAAAGATAGAGGAAACAAACAAAGATAGACAAAAGACGAGCCAAATGCCCAAACACCTATTACCATTTATATACACTGAAAGATCAAACAAAATAAAACCATGTCCAACTTCTTCTTATTACTGACGAAGAAAAGATCGTTCAAGGGCAGAGGTTTTTCCCAAGACACCCTGCATACCATACACGTGGAGAGAATCTGATGACATCACTATAGACCAGTATTAAAGAGAGCTACAGTTACCTATAATCCCAAGCAAAATCCACAAAACTCGAGGACATTTAAAAAATCCGGTTCCCGCCAAAAATATAACCACATACAATTCGCCCTTGCCCTATAAAAACCCACTCGTCCTTTACATTTTATCGCTCATAAAAAACTAAAACAATCAGCCATGGAAAACCCAAATCCTCAAGAAAACCCTTACACTTTTTCCCTCCATCTAGATTTTGAGAAACAAGTTCTCTGCATGATGCTACCATATGGTTTTCAAGCGTATTTTGGGTCTCAAGTCCCTGATGAAATTTCACTATCCTCTCGCACAGTGAAAAATTTCAAAGTTAGCCTTGTTAAAGGCCATTACCACTCTTTGTGGGTTGCTGAAGGATGAAAAGATTTTGTAGAAACTCACGATCTACGTTTAAAATCCACCATATCTTTCGTTGATAAGGAGAATGCCCACTTTGAAGTAAGTATGTATGATTCCGAAGGATACAACATGGAAGATCAGTTGGATGCGTTTGCACTCGATGGTTCCCCGTGTAATGGTTTCTAAAAATTGTATCCTGCAAAATCCTGTTGTCAAAGAAATAAATCATCCAAATTTAAGCAATTGTTTTTTGTTCTATTTATTTTTGGATAATCTCTACAGCTCTTCGTACGCTGGAGATTACCATCAATATTTACAAGTCAATCTCCATCGCGTGTCATACGCTGGAGATTGCATTTATTTTTGGTTAATCTCTACAGCTCTTCGTATGCTGGAGATTACCATCAATATTTATAAGTCAATCTCCACCGCGTGTCATATACTAGAGATTGCATTTATTTTTGGCTAATCACTACAACTCTTTGTATGATGGAGATTACCATCAATATTTACAAGTCGATCTCCATCGCGTGTCATACGCTGGAGATTGCATTTATTTTTTTTATTAATCTCTACAACTCTTTCTACGCTGGAGATTACCATCAATATTTACAAGTCAATCTCCATCGCGTGTCATACGCTGGAGATTGCATTTATTTTTGGTTAATCTCTACAGCTCTTTGTACGCTGGAGATTACCATTAATATTTACAAGTCAATCTCCATCGCATGTCATACGCCGGAGTTTGCATTTATTTTTGGTTCTCTACAGCTCTTCGTATGCTGGAGATTAGCATCAATATTTACAAGTCAATCTCTGATGTATATATTTGTACCTCTTTTTATTGCATCTTTTGACTTTATATTTCATTTGATTCCTAAAATAAAGGTTAAAAATAATCTAAATTTGTGTAGAATGAGCTAACGTGCAAGAAATAGAGTCTTCACAAGTTTTAATCTAATTTTGTAGGAATTCGAGCAAAATCGGAGGCAAAACATATAAGCCAAGGAAAGCAGAGAAGAGGTCGAAATTGACCCACATGGTTGATATCGACTACACATCGACACAACTTTTGAGTGTCGAGACAGACCATACACCAGCAGAAGAAAAGCACTCGATATCGACTACCTGAGGTCGATATCGACCTTACACCAGAAATCGAGTGTAGAAGAACCCGTCGAGCAGAAACAGAGAGGTCGATATCGACCCCCAACATCAATATCGACCATACTTCGACACGGGTTGGACACGCTTTTCAAGACGCGGATTGGGAATTCTATCTTCAAGAGCCATGAATTATCTTGTAAATTTAGATAGATTATAGCTGAGATTATTTACTTTTTACCTTAAAGATTTATTTATTTGTTTTAGATATTTACCTAAAATAAAATATCTATCATACTTGTTTGGATAGAGTTTATAGTTAAATAAAAGATACTATCCTTGGATAACAAGGATTAGTAGCTATAAATAAAGCCCTAGGGGGGCTGGCATTCAATCATCCAAGAAAACACATTCAATTACACATACAATAGAGTTAGAGTTAGGAAGAAGCTTTAGGGTTTGGCATTTGCGAAAGCCGACGTTGAGTTGTAAGGTTTCGGAGTTATTAATGCAAATTTCCTTTCAATCAATGATGTTTCCTGCGATGAGGTGCGAGTAGTCTCCCAAAGCTTCTAGGGTCGGGGTGAGCCCGACGTTAGCCATGCGTGCCTGAGGTAAGTGTTAGATGTTGATATCGTTGTGTCTATATCATCGCCGATGATTTTATGTTTAGTCCTAATCGAAAGAAAAGGGATTCATGCTAACAACTTGAGTTATAAACATAAAATTGGTAGAGACAATTAGGTTTATTTGCAAGCGTAATCCTAAGAGTTGGTGTACAGTGAAAGCTTGTCCCTCGGGTGAAATAGCGCAATTATCCGTCTTATTTGCCTTATCGCATGCATAGGTTAACGTTGTGGTAAACCCTAATCCTATGAGTTGCTTTTTATATAGTTTATACACATAAAATAACTGTCTTTTATTCTGTTCATCGCTCCTTATTCATCCTTATATCTTCGGCCTTTCTTTGCCGACAAAAGCTAACGACTTTGCAGGAACTAACATCGATATCGACCCTCAAACAGAAATATCGACCATTGTGCTTCATCGACGGTCTTCTGTGTCGACGTAGATCTCCCTGCACGAGTTAGCTGACATCGATATCGACCCCCATCCTCAATACCGACCACCCCTGTGTCGACTGACAGTCTTCTGAGCCAGTCGATTTCTGTTACTGACATCGATATCGACCTCCCTAGTCGATATCGACTGCCATTTTTGTCTCTACAGGTCTTCTGTTGCAGAAAGGATCGACAGCCAAGGTCGACATTGAGCACTAAGGTCGAGATCGAGGCTTCCGGTCGACCAAAGACGTGAGATTTCCACGCTACTAGGATCCCGCTGACCTGCCTCCTCGTGGATCGATCCTGACTACCCTTCTATTAAAACGGGAGGAAGTCTTGTGATTATTTGCATAGGCTAGGATTCGGATTCACATTTATATATCTTTATATTTGTATTTAAGAACTCGATTTCCTTTTATCAACAATCTCCATCGTGTGTCATACGCTGGATATTGCATTTATTTTTGTTTAATCTCTACAGCTCTTTGTACGCTGGAGATTACCAATAATATTTACAAGTCAATCTCCATCACTCGTCATACGCTGGAGATTGCATTTGTTTTTTGTTAATCTCTACAACTCCTTGTACGCTGGAGATTACCATTAATATTTACAAGTCAATCTCCATCGCGTGTCATACGCTGGAGATTTCATTTATTTTTGGTTAATCTCTACAGCTCTTTGTACGCTGGAGATTACCATTAATATTTACAAGTCAATCTCCATCGCGTGTCATATGCTGGAGATTGCATTTATTTTTGGTTAATCTCTACAGCTCTTCGTATGCTGGAGATTACCATCAATATTTACAACTCAATCTCAATCGCGTGTCAGATGCTGAGGATTGCATTTATTTTTGGTTAATCTCTACGGCTCTTCGTATGTTGGAGATTACCATCAAAATTTACAAGTCAATCTCAATCGCGTGTCAGACGCTAAGGATTGCATTTATTTTTGGTTAATCTCTACAGCTCTTTGTGCGCTGGAAATTATCATCGATATTTATAAGTCAATCTCAATCGCGTGTCAGACGCTAGAGATTGCATTTATTTTTAGTTAATTTCTACGGCTCTTCGTAAGCTGAGGATTACCATCAACATTTATTATTCAAATCATGGTCTCAAACACAAGAAATTACATAAAAACCATACATCAAAACAAGAACAACCAAAACATCGCAAAAAGAAATAAAGCCAAAATACGATGGGGACACCCTTGCGATGAGAGCACCTCTAACAAACCCATAAAATAAACAAGTTTAAGAAGAGGAGTCATCCCTAGGTTCAAGCACTATGGTGTTAAAACAACGCCCCCCTTCATACTTGAAAATTACAAGAGACCCTCCAGCACGAAGACCACCATCACTTGTAAAATCGGCCCACCCATCAGTTAACCAAAACTGATCATTACTGTCTTTGATCACCTTCACAGTGAACAATCGACATGTGGGAGACGTCAGCAAAACCTGTTCCCTCACAGTGTCATTATACATAAAACCAAAGAACTTCGGAAGTGCCTAAAAATTCAAAAATTATTAAATCAAACAACTCGATCGTTTTTCTAAGAAATGATAAACAAAAAGAGTAAAAATTATGACACAATACCATGAGACATAGTTGCTCCTCAGTATGAACAAATCTATAAAAATCGCGATGGGTTAAATTTGAAGAACCCATTCTTTATCCCATATGGATACCAAACCTACTATCACACCTTTTAGACACAAGTATACAAGATAAGATCACGCATATTAAGTTATGATAGAAGAGGCATAACAAACCAAGATCCAATCTTTCAAACCTTCTACACAGTAGACATGTGGAAAATTCCAAAGAAAACCTGCAAACCTTATGCCCATCTACACATATATCAAAGACAGTATGCAAAACCTGCAAACACTGTAAAAAATTAATGTATATGATCCCTATCCATACACATGTCAAAGACCGTCTCCACTATTAAAAAATCCATCGCAATTTCCACATGAGAGAAACATATAAGCTTTGTAACATTACTAATAACTCATATAAAAATCATCAAGCATTATTACAAACAACAAAAGCTAAGACCTCAGCTTATTTATTTATTCAAAAAGCCGGAACATAAGTCCCACCTCCATGTTCAGCAATGAACATTGAACCCCACATCACCGTTCTGATCATGTTCTGGATCAATCGAGATAACAACAAACAGAGAGTTCCCGTCATAATAAAAAATCAACCGCATACCAACTCGAATCTCATTCATGGTCACAAATTCTGACCACCCTTCGGTAAACCAATAACAATTAGTACTCAATTTTTCGACTGTCACCCAAAACCTGTCATCATCTCACGAACACGATATTACTTACCCCAGAACATCATTACCATAAGTTACATACCCGTATGGAAGAGGCTGAAAAAAGAACAGAATTCAGCAATTCAAAATTCATAGATTCTTCGAAAAACAAAGAATTCACAAAACATATAAGCTGATGTAGATAACTCTCCACAACAATATCCACTATAAAACCTCTAAGCATAGGAAAGTCGATCCTCAACCCAGTCGATGACCTATTCGATGTCATCAGTAGAAAAACACCTAGAAATTTCCAAACTAAGAGAGTACTATTTATAAAAATCGTAAATCCCAAATGATAAATCATTGTTAAGGAGGTAAGTCGAGTACAAATAATAAGATGTAAATATGTAAATCGACTCCTAGCCTATGCAAATAATTACAAGACTTCCTCCCGTTGTAGTGGAAGGGTAGTCAGGATCGATCCACGAGGAGGCGTGTCAGCGGGATGCTAGTAGCTTTGGAAATTTCACGTCTGCGTCGACCAGTAGCCTCGATTTCGACCTTGGGCCTCGATGTCGACCTCGGCTGTCGATGTTCTCTACAACAGAAGACCTGTAGAGACAAAAACAAGTGGTCGATATCGACTGGTGGTGGTCGATATCGATGTCAGTTCACGTAATCGACTGGCTCAGAAGACTACCAGTCGATACAGAAGGGTCGATATCGATGCTTGGGGGTCGATATCGATGTCCAGTAACTCCGCAGCGATGTTCGTCGTCGACTCAGAAAACTGTCGACGAACTCAGTGGTCGATATCGACGTCTGGGGTCGATATCGATGTTTCCCTGCAGTGTGTTAGTTGTTTGTCGGCAAAGAAGGGCCGAAGACTTTAGGATGAAGAGAGAAGCAATGAATAGAAATAAAACAGTGGGTTTCGATGAATATAAAATATGTAAAAACAACTCCTAGGATTTGGGTTTACCACAACGTTAACCAATGCATGCGATAAGATAAATAAGACGGACAATTGCGCTATTTCACCCGAGGGACGAGCTTTCACCGTACACCAACTCTTAGGATTACTCTTTCAAATAAACCTAATTGTCTCTACCAATTTTATGTTTATAACCCAAGTTGTTAGCATGAATCCCTTTTCTTTCGATTAGGACTAAACATAGAATCGTAGGAGGAGAGATAGACACAACGATATCAACATCAAATACTTACCTCAAGCGTGCATGGCTAACGTCGGGCTCACCCCGACCCTAAGAGCTTTGGGGAACTACTCGCTTCTCATCATGGAACTCATCATTGTCAATTGAGTGGAAGAAACTTGCATTAAACTAAACTTCGAAGCTTTACAACTCAACGTCAACTTTCGCAAACGTCAAACCCTAAAACTTCTCTCTAACTCTAACTCTATTGTCTTTGTCTTGTCTTCGATGATTCTATGATTGGATTCGATGATGATCTAACAAATCAGCCCCTAGGGCTTTATTTATAGGCTACTAATCCTCGCTATCCAAGGATTGTAACTCCTATCTAAACTATGAACTCTATCCGAACAATTAGGATAGGTCTTTTATTTTGATAAAACTTAAATAACTTAAAGGTAAAGGATAGATAAACTTCAGCTGCCATCTATCTTGAAAGTATGAGATAATTCCGTGCCTCCTTGAAGATATAGTTCCAATCCGCATTCGAAATCGAGTCTATCTTCTGTCGAGATAAGGGGTCGATATCGACACCAGAGGTCGATATCGAGGTCTCTGTTTCTGCTCGACTTGTTCAGCTCTGGTCGATTTCTATGTTGAGGTCGATATGGGGGTCGATATCGACACTGGGGGTCGATATCTGGGTCTAAGGTCGATATCTACCTCTTCTCAGCTTCACTTGATGTCTATGTTGAGGTCGATATCTATGTTGAAGGTCGATATCTACCTCAGAGGTCGATATCTGGGTCTAGGGTCGATATCTACCTCTGCTCAGCTTCACTTGGCTTCTCCGTTTTGACTCCGTTTTCGCTCGAATTCCTGTATGGTTAGCTCAAAACTTGTGCAGACCCTATTTCTTGCATTTTAGCCCATTCTTACACAAGTTTATATTCTTTTGAACCTTTTCTTTGGAGATCGAATGAAATACGAAGTTAAAAGATGCAATAAAAGAAGGTGCAAATGTGTACATCAAAACACCCCATACTTAGACTTGCTTGTCCTCAAGCAATAACCAAATAATAACCAATACCTACAACACACCCTTGAAGTCTTCGCCCTTGTCAAAAGCAACATCACAAGCGGTAGCAAAGCAAAGCAAGTGAATTTAACGTCATAGCACATATTTTGGCGATCCATAGGCATATGCAATTTTGATCCAACCTCACAGGGATAATGTGTTTGCACTCAACTCTCATGTGTTTGGGCTATGAAGATCAACTCTTAACTCAATTCCATATACAATCTCATAAACATTGCAATTTATAATAATCCACATCGCAACCAATTATGAAAATGCAATAAGAATCATCAGGAGGACTTTCGCTCAATGGAAGACTTCATAGAAGACTCCATTCGGCGGGGTTGTAATGGGGCTTGGTATGAAATAAAGGGTATGGAATTATTTGGCTATGTAGTGCTTTTATAATTCGGGAATCAAGACTCCGAAATCTCAACACTTGTAATACCCAAACCATAACTCTTCAATGTAAGCTCAATCTCTATAATGCCTTTTCCCAACTCATCTTTCCATAATATGCTCTCAAAGATATAACACTTGTATGAATAAAGGACTTAAGGATTTTGACTCATGCACTATATATATATATATATATATATATATTTTTGGAATTTTTTTTCGGAAATAATACTAAAGCTATGTTCATTTATATGGTGAGCCAAAAAATCCTTTTACAAAATATGACAAAATGCAAATATGTACCATCCTACAATTTCCTTGCTCAAAACTGGACATTATGCTCTTTTCTTTCCACAAGACATTAGTCCAACCAATCTAAGTCTCAATTCCCAAACGGGGGTCAGGCTCAATTCGGCTAGGGATAATTTTATGGAGTTTGCAATTTCAGGCTCAGGCTAATGTTCTGGCTTCAAGCAGGGATAATGCAGGGTAGGTAAAGAGAGGATAAAAATGGCTTAAAAGATGCCTCCATCATTTAATTCTCGTAAACATAAACATATATATGCATTGGTCTTGAATAACTATCACAACATTTAGAGATGCATAGGAAGAGTAAATTCACTCAAGAAAGCGGAGGGATTTTTGATATTCTCCCTATAGGTTAAAATTCTCACAAGGATAATTTTTGTTGGATTTGCTTTTTAGCCTAGGATCATATGTGCTCAATTTCATCACAAGTTCACAATCTACATAAAAATTTTAAAGACTTAGGCTAAACCATCCAAATATGTCATAGGATTTACATGATCAAGTCAGCTATTGAGTTTTCATCATAGGACATCTAAGTAGGGTTAGAAAATAAACTTAAAAAAATAAACATGCATTTTTTGTATTTTTGACATTTTTCTATTTTTTTGGATTTTTTTGACATTTTATAAAAGTAAAACTAAAAATTTAAACATGAATGCAATGCGAAGAAGAAACCAAGTTAAGACCATAAGACATGTCTTTCCCCCACCCCATACTTAAAATATACAGTGTCCTCACTGTATTAAAAAGAAGAACAAGGGTAGAGAGAGACTTACAGCGGATTCAGGTAAATTTCAGGTTTGGTCGATGCCAGAAGTCGATATCGAGGTCAGTGGTCGATGTCGACTGCATCTGTCGAAGTCGAGGAAGAAAATGAAGACGAGGGCTGCTTGATTGAGGTCAATATCGAGTATTAGGGTCGATATCGACCTCTCTTTTTCGCTCCTGAGTCCTCGATGTCGACTCCAGGAGGTGGCTTGACCCTGGGGGGTCGATTTCGACTGGCCTGGTCGATTTCGACTACCTCTGCAGAAACTTCTTTCCTTCTTCATCGTTCCTTTAGCTTGATAACCTGAAATCTTTGTTAGTAATATAGATAAAGCGCGAATTATCTCAGTTTAAAAAGTTCAAACAGCCAAAAGTTAAATCCTAAAAACCATCTATGCAAAAATTTAAAAGTTTTTATGTACATGCTCTAGATTTTTGAGTCGCTAGGCCGACTTCTCCGTCAATTCTTCATGATCCTTTTATGTAGGGACCCTTCGAGCGTGAGCCTTCTCCTGGATCATCTAGGTCCTTTTGGTAGTAGCGAAGTTCAGCGACCAAGGCTTCTTTTATGTTAGGTTCTTCTTTGGGCGTTTTTCTTCTCTTTCTTGACCTAACTTTAGCAATATAGGCAAACCATGGAGCTTTGACCCTCTCTTTAGTAGATTTATCAATAATTGGCTTAATTGATTTATCAATAATGGATGGAGGAGGGTTAGGAGTCATACCTGGGCTTACCTGTTTTGGCCTGAAACAAAAATCTTCGGGCTGAGGGGTGGTCGATTTCGACCAAGAATGGTCGATTTCGAGTGCTGTGGTCGATATCGACATGTGGGGGTCGATATCGACCTCCGTGACCCCATACTTAAGCTCCTGGCAGCGATCCGGCATACTCAATTTCGACCAAGGGGGGTCGATTTCGATGCTTTTAGTCGATATCGACTGGTTCCAGTCGATGTCGACCCTGCTTGCTGTTTCCGTCCTCGCCAACAAAAATTTTCTAAGCTTTTCCTTAGCCGATGAGAGGACTACTTGCTCCAGGTGCTTTGTTTCGCTCATGGTTGGGTTGAAAGAGAATTCTATCACTTCGTTCCCTATAGTAAAGGTTAGTAATCCTCGACGTACATTGATATTGGCATCTACAGTAGCTAAGAAAGGCCTACCAAGGATAATAGGCACTACAGGATCTTCAGGAATCTCCAATACAATGAAATCAGTAGGTACAAAGAACTTACCTACCTTTACCGGAACGTCATCAACTATACCTGTGGGCCTGACGAATGAGTTGTCAGCCATGTAGAGTTTCATGTCCACAGGTTCAAGGGCACCAATGTTTACCTTTTGCCAAATAGAAAGAGGCATGAGACTTACACTTGCCCCTAGGTCACATAGGGCTTTATAGCGATGTTGGCCAAGTCCCACGGTGATTGCGAACTTCCCTGGATCACTCTTCTTCTCAGGGAAATCCATTTTTGAGCACTCCTCTACAATCTCTGCCATTGATCTCTTCTTGCTCAGGATGTCTTTGAGGAATCCCACATAGGCGGGCATCTCGCTTAGGGCTTCTGTTAGAGGGATAGTGATGTTGAGTCCTTGAAGTATCTTTATGAAGCGCCTAAACTTACCTTTGGTGGGATCCTCCAATGCTTTGGAATGGAATGGCAACGTCTTCTTTGGAGTAGGGGCCAAAACGGAGGTCGGAGGGGCCTGCTGAACATCGATGTCGACTGGAGTAGGGTCGATATCGACTGGTAGGGTCGATTTCGACCTCTGTTGTGGCTCTGATGGCTCTGTAGTGTCATCGACGTCGACCAGGGGGTCGACATGGCGGTCGATTTCGACCTCTGGGTCGACATCGACTGGTTTGTCGACGTCGACTGGGTCTGCTGCTTTCTCCTCCGTTTCCGTCCGTGGCTTTTGTACTTTGGTGCCGCTCCTTAAATGTAATGCTGCGACATGGCCGGTCCCGGATTGTCCCTTAGGATTTGTGGTGGGTTGCCCAGGGAGTGTTCCGGACGGCCTAGGGATTTGTGCCTCCAATTGACCCAGTTGGGTCTCTACGTTCTTCTTCCAAATATCCATCTCCCCAATCCTTGTGGTAAGGTGATTGAGTTGAGAGTGGATTGCATTGTTGGATTGATTGTTCTGAGCTTGGTTCCGCCTTATCTCGTCCAACACAAGTTGATGATCATCCTTCTTTTGGTCTCTCTCCGGGTGCCTAAGAGCTCTATAAGGCGGAGGGTCCCTAGGGTTAACCGGGTTCCTTTGTGGTTGATGGAACCTTTGATCTCCCCAATATTGGTTGTTGGGACCCCTCATGTAGCGCGCCTCTTGGTGAGTCTCCGCTAGGTGTACTTGTTCGGCATGTGGGCAGTCGATGGTGGTGTGTCGCTGCGATCCGCATTCGATGCAATCTTGGTTCGCTGAAAGGAACCTCACTTGCGTTTGGAGCTTTCTAAGTTGATCTCTGTGGAATTGCTCCTTCACATCCGGATCGATTACATTGGACGGTTCATATAAGGGCATAGATGGGGCAGGCCTCGATGATGATGGTGCGTCGGAAACCTCAGGAGTCCCATATGTGTTGTCGAACTCCACCAACCTCTCTATGGTCTCCCAGGCCTCTTGTGGGGCGAGTTCAAGGTAGCCATAGGCGGTGTAGGTGTTGATCCTCTCCTTAGTTGCAGCGTCAAGAGCATTGTATATGATCTCCTGAATTACATATGGTGGTTGGCCATGTGTCAGGCATGATCATAGAAGGTCCTTGAACCTTTCCCAAACAGTCGCCAGAGCCTCACCAGGCTTTTGTTTGAAAGCCGTGATTTTCTGTCGGATCAACGCCGTCTTAGAAGGAGGGAAGAACTTGTTGAGGAACGCGTCCTTGACTTCATTCCAGGTGCGGAGCGATCTTGGGGCTAAGCTTTCCAACCACTGCAATGCTTTACCTGTAAGAGACCATCGAAAGGCTTTTAGTTGGACATATTCAAGACTCCGTCCATCAGCAATTGTACCACAGAGGTCTAAGAAGGTTGATATATGTGCCATAGGGCATTCGTTAGGTTTTCCTTCATATTGGTGCCTTCTAATCTCAATTAAGAAGTTAGGTTTTATTTCAAAATTAGAAGCAGGGATAAGAATTGCCGATTCAGGCACTGTGAGAGCTGGGTGCATATATTGCTTGGCATTCCTAGGGAGGGCGTTGATTTGGGCTTCTATTTGCCTTCGGCCTTCCTCCTTCCTATCCGCACGCTCCTTAAGTGCCGCCTCTCTAGTCGTTAGGTCCTCAACCTGCCTCCTTAGTTGTTCAATAAGTTCTGCTTGGTTCGCGTTTTCTGCCATGATTCTTTGAGCTTGGGCCCTTAAATGGAAATAACGCTCAGGGTCGTCTACTCCTTCAAATTCAGGTGGGCGATCAGCGCGTCGCATACACCTACAAGACCAAACTAGAAAAAGACGTGAGATAGACTACTAGGGCGCGATTGATTGCCTCCTCGGCAACGGCGCCAATTTGTTAAGGAGGTAAGTCGAGTACAAATAATAAGATGTAAATATGTAAATCGACTCCTAGCCTATGCAAATAATTACAAGACTTCCTCCCGTTGTAGTGGAAGGGTAGTCAGGATCGATCCACGAGGAGGCGTGTCAGCGGGATCCTAGTAGCTTTGGAAATTTCACGTCTGCGTCGACCAGTAGCCTCGATTTCGACCTTGGGCCTCGATGTCGACCTCGGCTGTCGATGTTCTCTACAACAGAAGACCTGCAGAGACAAAAACAAGTGGTCGATATCGACTGGTGGTGGTCGATATCGATGTCAGTTCACGTAATCGACTGGCTCAGAAGACTACCAGTCGATACAGAAGGGTCGATATCGATGCTTGGGGGTCGATATCGATGTCCAGTAACTCCGCAGCGATGTTCGTCGTCGACTCAGAAAACTGTCGACGAACTCAGTGGTCGATATCGACGTCTGGGGTCGATATCGATGTTTCCCTGCAGTGTGTTAGTTGTTTGTCGGCAAAGAAGGGCCGAAGACTTTAGGATGAAGAGAGAAGCAATGAATAGAAATAAAACAGTGGGTTTCGATGAATATAAAATATGTAAAAACAACTCCTAGGATTTGGGTTTACCACAACGTTAACCAATGCATGCGATAAGATAAATAAGACGGACAATTGCGCTATTTCACCCGAGGGACGAGCTTTCGCCGTACACCAACTCTTAGGATTACTCTTTCAAATAAACCTAATTGTCTCTACCAATTTTATGTTGATAATTCAAGTTGTTAGCATGAATCCCTTTTCTTTCGATTAGGACTAAACATAGAATCGTAGGAGGAGAGATAGACACAACGATATCAACATCAAATACTTACCTCAAGCGTGCATGACTAACGTCGGGCTCACCCCGACCCTAAGAGCTTTGGGGAACTACTCACTTCTCATCATGGAACCCATCATTGTCAATTGAAAGGAAGAAACTTGCATTAAACTAAACTTCGAAGCTTTACAACTCAACGTCAACTTTCGCAAACGTCAAACCCTAAAACTTCTCTCTAACTCTAACTCTATTGTCTTTGTCTTGTCTTCGATGATTCTATGATTGGATTCGATGATGATCTAACAAATCAGCCCCTAGGGCTTTATTTATAGGCTACTAATCCTCGCTATCCAAGGATTGTAACTCCTATCTAAACTATGAACTCTATCCGAACAATTAGGATAGGTCTTTTATTTTGATAAAACTTAAATAACTTAAAGGTAAAGGATAGATAAACTTCAGCTGCCATCGATCTTGAAAGTATGAGATAATTCTGTGCCTCCTTAAAGATATAGTTCCAATCCGCATTCGAAATCGAGTCTATCTTCTGTCGAGATAAGGGGTCGATATCGACACCAGAGGTCGATATCGAGGTCTCTGTTTTTGCTCGACTTGTTCAGCTCTGGTCGATTTCTATGTTGAGGTCGATATGGGGGTCGATATCGACACTAGGGGTCGATATCTGGGTCTAAGGTCGATATCTACCTCTTCTCAGCTTCACTTGATGTCTATGTTGAGGTCGATATCTATGTTGAAGGTCGATATCTACCTCAGAGGTCGATATCTGAGTCTAGGGTCGATATCTACCTCTGCTCAGCTTCACTTGGCTTCTCCGTTTTGACTCCGTTTTCGCTCGAATTCCTGTATGGTTAGCTCAAAACTTGTGCAGACCCTATTTCTTGCATTTTAGCCCATTCTTACACAAGTTTATATTCTTTTGAACCTTTTCTTTGGAGATCGAATGAAATACGAAGTCAAAAGATGCAATAAAAGAAGGTGCAAATGTGTAAATCAATCATCATCCTTATCTTTATCCCTGTAAAAGCATGACTACAGGACCGATTAAACTTTGGATCTTATCCACAAACAGGGATCAGATCGAAAGATCAAAAGCAAGATTTCATCAACACGCGTCCTGCCACCAATCTAAAAATTTGTACGTTGTCTTCCTCGTTCCAATAATAAATTCATATAAATACACTTGCTCTTCATCTACAAATATTCAAGCAAGGCACTCTCATACAATGCCAAGTTTCTATGCACTCTCTCAAAATCTTTCCCCTCCTAGATTCATCCCAAGTGACATTACATACCCCAACCCTAGGTTCATCAAAATGATCCTTCTTGAGATTCACATGGTCAGGCTCCCCCTCCCATATATATTTACAAAACTTAAAGAAGAAGTTCTAAATCATGTATTCCTACGCTCTCCCTCAAACCAACACTTTATGATCCTAGTAGAAAGAGATGAAGGAAACTGGTACTCCCTTTCTGAAGGATGGAGATATTTTGTAAGAATCAATAACCTCAGAGTTGGAGCATGCCTTACATTCGAATATGAAGGAGAGGCCCATTTTCAAGTAACCATACAAGAGCCTGGACCGGAGCAAAATGGAGATATCTCTTATGATCTCATGTGCTATGAGGACATAAGAGATACTACGCAAATCTAAAATTACCGAACGAGGGTTGTAACAAATTTGATCCACATAGATCAAATTTCACCCATATATAAAAAACTTAGCGAACCCTTTTATTTTTATGCTATTTCACGCGTTGTTTTTATATAAAGCGCTCAACAACAGGAGATTGGTAAGGGTATCGCGAAGTAAGCAAAAGCAGAAATTATATATTTATAAAAAACCATAAACCGCAACAAAACAGTCGACCTGAGTATCGCGGGTAAAACTGTTCAAAAACCATCACACCAAATAAAAGAAACAAACCAATGTCCAAAAAAAACAGACACAAATGTTTTCTAAGGACCTGCAGCAGGATCGCAATTTTGATCATTGAGGTTGCCAACCATGTCCGTTTCGAGCGACGGCGTGGGGGAAGAAGAGGCCAAACCTTGAGGCGGATCTGCAAGAACCATATCATTAGCATCATAACTGGGCGTGAACATCTTAATAGAATTGTCAAGATGGGCGAACCGGTTAACACTCTGAACAACCCCACCATCAACACCTTTCATAAACGCCTCAATTAAATAGCTGTAGAGAATGGATTCCCCGACTGTCTCCAAGAATTTACTAAGCCGTTCTTTGCCCTCGTCAGTCAGGAGACACTCATAAAGGGTAGCTTTGGTTAGTTGAACATCATCACTAGTCGTGTACCTCTCCAGCTCCCCCTTGACGGTAGATAATTCGTCGCATACGCGTTGTAGCTCCTCCTCTAGTCCACGCAGCTGACCCTCCAAATCTGAAATCCGCGATGCACTCTCTGCATTCTTTTCTTTTAAATTCATGGATTCAACGTTCGAAAGGTCTAGCTCCCCCTTCACCTTCTCAAGCTCCTTCTCAGCTTTCTCAAGAGCATCTTGTAGACTCTTGATAGTCCCCTTTTGCATCTCTGCGTCTTTCAGCTTGGACAACCAAATCTAAAGGGTCTTTACCTCTTTCTGCAGCTGAGATATACGGTCACTATACTCTCTCAGGCGCCTCGTCACCACTTCCCATTGGAGATTATATTAATCATCAAACAATAAAACATGTAAAAGGGGGGAAAGTTCGAAGAGAATAAAAGTTTCATAATCAAAGTAAAAGAGCAATTTAAACCTACCCAACCCATGGCTTCCTGCCCCTGATCAGCCAGATCCTCGTCCGCGAGGGCATAAAGGTAATCCCTTTCGACTGGGCACTCTTCGTGGGAAGAGCAAGTTTTTGATAATCGATCGTTGTAAAACCGGGTTGCCGATAACCTGATATAGCTATTCCAGATTGAGTGAGAGGCTCATCTGATGAAGGCATGCCTGAACCTCTTTCCCCTGTTTTCCTTTTCTTACCTATTGTTCGAACAAGGGGCTCGTCATCTCTGGATGGACTCTGGTCTAAATTAAGAATAGGCAAGGCACTCGTAACATCTTCCGCGGGATGATTCTCAACAGGAACTAGAGGCAAAGGAGGATCGCAAGCTACCGATGAAGCAGCAGTAGCTAATGTTCTTGGGGTCTTCTCCCCCTTCAAAGCTCCTGCTGAAAGTTTGGTCAAATCCAACATACCTACCCAAAAAGCGTGTCACATATAAGTGTGAATCAGGGTAAAAGATATTTATCGCTATATGAAAGGAAAGGAACGGGAGTTATGACATGTCACGAATTAAAGAGAAGACCGATTACCCACCCCGAGGATGAGGAAGGCTAAGCTTTGACATTTCTAAACGAGCAGGAGTTCTAAACTCCTTATAACTACGTTTACTCATGTTCTTTTCACACCCAAATTTTGCCTTCCGCTAATCAGTCGCTATGGTCCTGTTCTTCGGGGAGGGGGGGCTGATAATTGCCTGGACTAGTTTTGAAATTTAAAATAGTCCCAGAAAGATCACGAACTAAAAACCATTTTTTCCTCCACCCAGGACTACTCAACAGTCTCACTACCATGTCACCACTAAGAGACGCAGACACTAACCCATCTGTCCCATGCCTAAGAGTCAAAAACATGAACAGGTGATCTAACGACATCTCCTGCTTTAAATCTACACACCGCATAGTATAAACAGCTAAAAACATCCATACATTGAAAGAAATCTGAGTCGGGCACACTCGAATTTTCGCCAAAAACTTCGCGTAAAGCCTAGGCAAAGGGAGGCGGAACCCTTGAAGTAAACTTTCTAGATGGACCGCCAAATGATTGGGATATATGTTCAAGCAACCACCGCTCAAGGAAGGCAATACCAATTTCACCCCCGCGGGCCAAGGAAAGGCACGAGCCGCAAGCTGCAAGTGCATAGGCTCTAAAATGGACACCTCCCCCCCGGTCTCCGACGAAGTTGGAGCCATCCTTTCCTCCAGAACAGGAGGAATCGGAGGAGGATCAGAAGGGACAAAACCTTCATAGAAACTATTGCTCGTGAACTCTTCGACATTATAAGGGGGCATAGAGAAATCTCCCCGTGACACCCGAAGGCCTTTTTGTTTCTTCTTATCACGAGTGGATTTTCCCCGTTTGCGTTGACCATCTTCAGATTTATATGTACCATAATACGCGGGGTCTTTTAATGACAAAGGTCACTTGAAGGACCCAGCCAAAGAGGCATTGCCTTTCTTCTTCAACGATGTCGCTTTTTCCCTTTCTCCCCGCGATCCTCCAACTGGGGAGGGGGGAGACGGATGGAAGACGTTGTGGCCTCTGAATCATTCCCCGCAATGGAATGCGAAGTCTTTGAAGAGCTGGATTCTTCTCCCATGACCCCCACGTACGCTTATATTCTGGTTGTCGCTCCCTGATGACATTCTCTATTTTTCCCAAAAGAAAAAACCTTTTCTAAGAAATAAAATCCCTGAAAAGACACGACGAAGGAAAATCAACACGGGAAAATCAACACGCCAAAAATACCCTCTCAAGGGTCGAGATTGGCGCCTCACGAGCCTCCTCAAAGAGGGTAGTGAAAAGACTCTTTTCCCAAGGAATAACGGCTAAGAAACGCCTTTTTACCTTCCTAACGAATCACTTTTCCCAAGGCAGAAGACAAAACGTCTCCAAAGGAAAAAACATTTTGTCAGAAGATCCCTTGGGATCTCATTTTGCCTAATCGGAGAACCGCCACCTAGGTAATCATAAACCACCCTACCTAGGGTGGTCCGATCATGAAATCCCGGAAATAAAACTAAAAACCACCAACCCAACCGCCCCTAAACGCTACTTTCCCGTCCTTTCCCCCTCCAAAAAGGGGGTTTTCTCCAACCTCCTTTCGAACGTTCCCCTCAAGAGGAGCCTTCCTTTTTCCCAAGATCCAGAGAAAAACAAGAAAGAGAAACCAGGACGGGAGGAAACAAGGAAAAGAAAATGGCGAGGAAAAAACCGTAAAAAAGAGGCGTGTTTCAAAGCCACTTACTTCAGAAAGACGATCGGAAAAGAGGCTCTAGCCCTGAAGAAACTCCACCAGAAATCACTGAACCCAAAAAATCCGACGACGTTAATTTCTTGTCTCAGACCGCTACCACTTCTCCTTTTCTTCTTCTCTCTCTCTCCTTTCTGCTTTCAACCAAATAAAATGACAGGAAAAAGAAAGTAAAAGCCCCATTTATAAGTCTCTATGGGGCCATACCGACTCCCGCCCGAATAACCCATGGACATATTGGGCCTAAACACCCAAGCCCATTTCTGCGCAAACCTCATATTCCCCCATTAGGGGGGCATCATTTTTATCGACACTTGATCGCGTGTCACTTTTCCTCGCGATCTAGTCCCGAGGAGATATGACGATGCCATGAAAAATGACCCCTTTTGTTAATAGTGGTATGACGTCATAAATGGGTTGCCCTACACAAAAGTCATGCACCCCCTTAGGGCCATATCATCGCGATCAGAATCTTCCCGACTCGGATAACAAAGGCTCATGTCTGAATAAGAATACCTCCCATCGAGATTGGGATCGCGGGTAGAAAATCCGAATCAACTAAAGCTCCCCTAAAAGAGGGCAAGCAGCTCGCTGGTGAAGCACCTCTCCGCTAGTACCGCCACGTGTAGCTACCCAAGACTGCTGGCATGAGGTCATGAGCTAATCGTGTCCCCTACGAGAACCACGGGCTGGCCAGCCAGCTGCTCGCATAGTAACACTATAAATACCCCCTTAGGAACCACAAGAAAAGGATCCGAAAAGAAGAGATAGACAGAGAGCTCTGCAACTTCTTTTGACATAAAACCCTCAGGTTTGAGCTCTTAGATCCTTGAATCGGAGAAGAAGCCCTTCCAAGAACAACACATCGTCGAATCAAACTTCCTCTAAAGACGACGATTGAACAGTAAATACATTTGATCGCGAAACTTGAACATTCATAGAGTTGCACTTAATAAAGAATTATTATATCGCGAAGTCAAATATCGTCTTATAACATCGCATGTATTAAAGGACTTTCATCGTCACCTTGAGCTAATAAGTATAGGTGAAATTCTAGAACCGCTTCAATAGCCGATAAGAATGGATCGATCGGTGACAAATTTACGTACATAACTATACCCCATCAATGTGGTCATTTATTCTCGTGCCAATTCTTGAGAAATCTTATGTTATTTTCGTTTTGAATGACTTAAGGTTACAGAAATTGTCCTCATAGAGAAAAAGCATCCTAGGTGCGACATTATGGACACATCTTGGATGCGAACAGAGAGAACACAAGTTCATGTTAATTTAACAATTTTTGGAACTTTAACAACATGTAATCTTTGACAAGTTGTGATTACAAGAAAATATTACACTAAACGAGTATGACCACATACCTAGATTTGTCACAAATAGACGTAATCTTTTCGACTATATTTGTTTGAAAATACTTTAGTGGCCTTGTTCCTGGCGAGACAATACCGCTACTCTGGGTCTCCCGGAAATTTTGTTTGATGGCTTCGTGATGCACTTGGCTAATTGTGTTATCTATAATCCTATCATTAGCCTTTCGATGTAAGAGACCGTTTTCTCCTCTCTGTTAGATGCCCAGTCCTACGCGAGCTCCCTTTATTGTCCAAACTTTTGTGAACTAGGTTGTTCTCAAATCATTGCTTAATTTTGGTATCTAATCTTAATTTTGCTTCACATTTACTCATATAGTGGTATGATTGAACACATTTGTGTGACGGTTTCGACCTCAAATAATTGGTTATTTTTGCATCCTTCTCATCCTTACTGACATCAGTTGAACTTTTCGTTCTTTAATGTGAGTCATTGGTATCGCTGTCAACGAGCTTGAAAACACAAAGATCTTGAGAACACAAGTACGGCATTAATGTGAGTCATTGGTATCGTTCTTTAATGTGAGTCATTGGTATCGTTCTTTAATGTGAGTCATTGAGCTTTGATGGTTTGATTTTTCACGTGTGTGGGTACAAGTACGGCATTGGTATCGCTGTCAACGAGCTTGAAAACACAAAGATCTCCAACTTGTAGAGGATGACACGCAATAAATAATAATTCTTAAATAATATAGCCGATAAGAATGGATCGATCGGTGACAAATTTACGTACATAACTATACCCCATCAGTGTGGTCATTTATTCTCGTGCCAATTCTTGAGAAATCGTATGTTTTTGACGTTTTGAATGACTTCTGTTTTCAGAAACTGTCCTCATAGAGAAAACGCATCCTAGGTGCGCAGACACATTGTGGACACATCCTGGATGCGCACAGAGAGAACACAAGTTCATGTTAATTTGACAATTTTTCGAACTTTAACAACATGCAATCTTTGACAATTTGTGATTACAAGAAAATATTAAACTAAAAAGTATGAATACATACCTAGATTTATCACCAATAGACGTAATCGTTTCGACTATATTTGTTTGAAAATACTTTAGTGGCCTTTGATATTCTAGGGGAGGTGTGATTCAAATATTCAAATATATATCTCAACTATGCTAACTCCCTGTTCAAGCAAATAAATACAATAATCCCTTCTGATGCAGTGGTAGGGTAATTCAGGATCGAATCCATGAGGAGGTATGTCAGCGCTTTCCTTGTTGTAATCACGATCAAGCTTTCGGCCTTAGGAGACACTCGATATCGATGTGTCTGGTCGATATCGGGTCGATTTCCAGCTAAGTTCCTACAGAAGACAAAAGCAAACACAATCGACGTCAAGACAGACCTCGATATCGAAGTTAGTGCTCGATATTGACCTTTCCCAGTCAATTTCGATGTCTGTAATAGAAACTGTAATGCGTAACCTATGTGTCAGAAAAGTAGTCCGAAGAGCGTAGAATGGTGTAGGGAAGATGACTAGAAATCAAAACTCAACTTTTTATATAAATTCAATAAACTAAAAGCTTCCAAGATCGGGGATTCATGCCACAACGATAACAATGCAAGTATGGTGCTAAAGTTATGAAATTTAATGTCTTTTCGTCAAATAACTTTCGTTACCAAAACTTAGGTGATTAGAGGCTCTCGCATAATTCCTAAGAGTTACTATCCAATTCATGAGTAATTCAGGTTCACAATATGAGTGGCTTTCGCTTCAATAATGCAAATAATAAATCTCCCTAACTTTCGCAAAGGATCATGCATAGGATAGAAGACGGAATCGCATAAAAATCATACCTTTGATGCACTTACCCTACATTGCTATCGTCGGGCTCACCCCGACCCTAGAAGTGGGTTGACTACTCGCGTCTCATCATGGAACTCATCATCATCATTGAAAAGAAACTAAATTGATTAAACTAAAGAGAAAGTTACAACCGAACAAAGCCAAATCTCCGCTCTCGCTTCACACTCAACTCACTCGGCTCTCCTCTCTCTCCCCTAAATCTCTGCATTCTATAATGTAAAAAACTGATTGCTTGCATACTTAAACTCAGCCCTAATGGCCTCTAGATATAGATCTCAAATCTTGCTAGCCAAGGATTCGATAACTTATCTTTATTCTCTAAGATAAAACTTAATAAAGTAAAAACTAAAAATTCCATGGTAAAACTAGTAAAGGATGAAGTATGACGCATTGGATAGAAGATCTCGACTTTAGGATAGACGTGCAAGCTTCAGATAGAATTCTATCAAAATCTGAGTCGGACTTCTCTACTGGACAACATCGATATCGACCTTCATCATCGATATCGACCTCTCTTTAACTCTATCTCGAGCACTCCTTCTCTTCCTTGGACTGGCACTCGACTTCTATCAATAAGCTCGCTCTAGGCCACTCGATATCGACCATCAGACATCAATATCGACCTCTTCTTGTAACGGCCCGGGATTATGATTCCCGAGTTACGTTTCGAGGGATAAAACCCCTCGTTGGATCTTGTGCTCTGAGTATAGCTTGAAGGTTTTAAAATCAACAGTTTCGCTTTAAAGGAGGGATTTCATACCCAAAAACCGAGAGTACCTGCCCTATGGCCTAAGTCGTAAAATTCATTGATCATACGACCAAGAAAGATTCCAAATTCATACATAAGATTGCCACAACAGAGCCGGGTCAAAATGTGATCAAAGCATCCAAAACTAAACCGTTAATAGATTGGTGAAGTCAAAGTCTCGGCTCTCTCTTTCCGCCATGTTAGACCCCGCGGTCATGCAGCCAAACCAGCATCAATAATGATAAGCATGATGGTTACCTAAAAACGTTAATAGCGGGCGGGATCAGATCGATGCCCACTTGGGTCTGTCCCTTCATTAACGGTGCTGCCCCCACAATATGTACACATATACGCTATACCTATAATAAAGATGCTCTAATGCAGTACGGAAATTTAGATCACACTAGCATGCTCCTAGTTGAAATCATATGCAGAAAAACTGTGAAGGCGCCCAAAGAATGCCAAGTGGCATATCCCTCTCCTACCTCTGCACCCCTTCCCGTTAGTGCAGAGACTGGCCAGTTCGATGCTATAGCGTGTCATATCTTATCATCGCATGTCATATCTCATCATATCATATCATATCTCATCATAGCATATCATATCTCATCATTTCATATCATATCATATATCATACTCATGCCCGATGGTGCTGGGCTATCTCATCATCATGCTAATATATCGACAATACTGACTCAGGGCACCCGATGAAGTTGGGCTATCCTATGACCCTAACAAAGACTCTAAAACTCACAGATAACGGCCGTTGTGTTTACATACGCATAAAGAAATAGGATGCTCAATGATCAATGCAACCTAGCAGGATACTACATGGCATGCTGATCATGAATGCAAGCACCTAGTATATCATGCACATAAGGCAGGGAATATCTATTCAATCTGAGTAAGCTCCGTAGAGACTTACTTGGCGGTGCAGAACAGCAAGGTAGCAATCTAGTGTTTAAGATCACCTAGTAATCACAATAAAATTATAAGTCTATCTATTCAAACATACAAGCACACATGATTTCATATACGTTCACATATCGAAAGTCTCATCATTGCATTTCCAACCCATCTCATAGTTCATCATATACCATCTCGCATCTCATCTCATAATTCCAACTCATCTCATCATTCATCGTATAGCATTTCATTTCTCATCATAATATATCACATCATCATATGATATTTCATATCATATCGCACATATAGCACCTCATGCTTCATAATCATCAACTTAAGAGTTCAACATCAATCATGCTTTGCAACATATATCCATCATACATACATCATGCTTTCATATCTATCAAGTTAAGATCTCATATAAGTCATGCTCCAATACATATTCATAGTATAACATCTCATAACATGCTCCACATAATTTGCACACATTCAAATACTCAAGCCATTCAACAAGTTAGCCCACGTAAGAAATCCCCAAGCTTCCAAAACTCCTTAAGACCTCAAGTGAGGTTAATTCCAATTGTAACTTGAAACAAGTTCAAAACTAACCCTTAAAAAATTATAAGCCTCAGTTCAAGTATTCAAGTACTCATTTAGGGTCAAAGCATTTCCGTCACCAAAGTTATAAGGAAAACATCTACAAAAGTCCAACCTGAAACTTTCAAGTAGTTTACGACTTGTTTTGGATGCTGGGAATTAATGGCTTTCAATCAAATCTCCTCCTTTTAGGTTCACACATTAGGGTCATCTAGGGTCCTAATCCAAGTGAAATCACTCAATTTGGAGTTATGAGAAGAAAGTTATCACTCAAACAAGTAAGATTACCAAAAATAGTTTTTCAGATTAAGTAAGGGTTTACTAAAATGCTTCTTTCTCCCAAACGACAACTATTTTGCCAAAAACCTCTTACAAAAGTCTAGACATATAGTTATAAAGCATTTCCAAGTGGAAGATCTTCAAAAGTAACTTTTATTTGAAAGTTATGCTCAAAACATTAGAGAAAGGTCTAGTTTTACAGATTTTCGATGCCCTTTTTTTTTAAAAAAAAAAATTGCTTAAGAAAGGTGACAAACTCAAGCCTAAATCACATCCCAAGCAAAAAAAATATTCAGATCTAGAATGGAAAAGATTCACACAAATTCAACACATAAAGGCGGAGAGACTAACCAAGTCTTCCTTTGAAGTTATGTTTAAAACTCAATCTTTACCCCAAGGTTCCTCTTTTCTTCAAAATCCTAGCAAAAGAGACAATGCTGCATAAATTCATGGCCTTTTCAAGTATAAAACCATGGAAAGAAGTAGAGAAACTCACACACTTGACCTTGAGCTCAAGAGGGAGGGAAACCCCGAGCTAAAAGTTGTAAAAGAAGCTGGAGTATTGAGTGAGATCTTGCTGCAGGCGGCCATGGAGTTGAGCTCAGAAATGGTGGCTGATCCATGGCTGTTTGTGTGCTCAAAAAGGAGAGCTGGAAATTTAAGGCCTTAGCTGAGTAGAAGGCTGTTTTGGAGGGGTCTAGGAGAGCAAGAAGATGAAGCTTTTGGCTTGCCAAGAGGTGGGAAGAGGGAGCTCTTTCTGAAGCTTTATCCGGGGCTGTTGTGGTGAGGTTTAGCAGCTGAGAAGGAGGTGTTTTGGGCTGCTGTAACTCACTGCAATGAAGGAGGAAAATCGGAGAAAGAATGAAGAAGAGAGAGGGCTTCAAGATAAGGTTTTGGAGCCTTGTGAGGTAGGGTTGTGTTTGGATTTGTGTGGTGTGGAGAAGTGAGACAAAAATCAGATTTTATGGAGCAATATAAGTGTGGATAGGGACTGAATCGGATAGGAATCATGAGAGCAAGGCATGGAGCTTGTCTCCCTTGCCATTTTGGGTGAGGTCATAGATGGGAGGTTGAAAGGTACAATGTGGGTGTTTGGCTTATTTGGGTATGGAGTGGAAGCTTTCTCTAATTCAAATTTCAGCTTTTGGGAGGCTAAAAGGCTGAGATTTTTGGATCCAATAAGAGGAGGAAGAGGATAAGATGTGTGGTCCCGAAAACGCTAATTCAAATTTTCGACATTACCTCCCGAAACATAGTTTTCCGAATCCCGCTCTCTCTCTCTCTCTCGATCAAATCCCGACTCGACCATATTAGTGTTTTAAAATCATGAGGATGTCAACATCCAAAGCTCATTTCAAATCTCGAACTGAAAGGACGGAATTTCCCTTCAAAAGTTCAAATTTGGCCGGATTCCGCTTTAAGAGTTTCGAAGTCGATTTATTAAGTTGAGGACGAGTTTTTCTCGAAATATCCGATTTACATCTGTTTTAAATTCCTTTTTCTCTGAAATGAAAATTTGAAAACCCAAGCCTTTACATCATCCACCTCTAAAAACAAGTCTCGTCCTTGAGACAAAAACCATTTCAAAGGAAGGGGATGAAGTTTGAAATGGGTGAGTCCAAGGATCATGCCATTGACCCCGTAAGTATCTCATAAGTGCCCCCATGAGGTCTCACAGTACCGTTGACATGACCATAATACACCCAATCGATCGTAGCAAGAATGTGGTATGGGCCCCTACCACATCCTCATTCTGACTTTTCGGTCATATCGTAACTCAAAAGAACATCATATTGTCTCCACTAGGTCTTAGCAAGCGATCCACAAGTTCCCCCATAAATGCTTGTATCCACTTCGTAAGGCGTCATAATGAAAAATTCGGGTCGCAATAGTTTCCTTACAATCTGAGTGAGTTATTTTTAAATCTCCGTTCAAAATCCTTCAAATTCGAAAGTAGTCAGAACATCCCCAACTTCCCAATTATCCTACCATCCACCTCTAAGGGATAATCCCATATTCTCTGCCTCGCTTCCAAGTCAGAATCAGGGTCTATCAATTCAGTTTCTATTAGTTTCACATTTCAGAACTCAAGATGTCATATAGTATATCAATCCACATTCACATTCTCAAGTCAATCGCATACCCTAACACTTAGCAACATATCGGAGGTCATCATATCATATAATTATTCATGTCAGGGATTCTCATTTTATCACAAGGACAACATATATCACGATTGTCTCTATTCTATCAACACATAGCAATGAGTCACATCATCAAGTAAACTTGCGTATAGCTACCAATCATAACAGAACACAACCACCACTCATCCATCATCAACTCTCAAGTCAAGATCAACCTCGTCTACGTCCACCAACTCAAATCCGATAATAGTCCTAAGTACAATTGTATCTCGTTTGTCATATATTCCACTCATAGACAACCTCTCTAGCCTCATAAACATCCGCAATTCAAAGCCTAATTCCCAAACCAATTATTAGGTATTTCCAAGCTTAGGTCATCAAGTCATCCAAGGATCAACTTCCCTCAATAGTTCGAGCTCAAGTCCTAACATTCCAACTAACCATCTAAAACCCACATCCCGGAATTCATAATCGTCCAATTTCCTATTTCGACAAGCTCAACATCTCAATCATCTACCAAGACTCCCTATCAAGTACATCCTTACCCTAGGTGTTTCCTACCAATTTCATTCATTTCCTCTACGTCTTTCAAATCTCGTCCGACTATTAACCCTTAAAAAGGAAAACTAAGTCCCCTGAATATTCAAATCTTACTTCCGACACCACTAAGCATTCCCACTACTAATCCACCTCTAAAGATCAGACTCCTACTGCTAGCCTCATCAACAACATCATACTATATCATCAATATTCGACACAAGGTTCTTTTCCCTAAACAGCCTACACACCGCATGATAACACAAGCACCTCACCTCTCAAATGCCTACTCTCGACCATTGCTAATCCAGAGAATATCTAGCATTAACTCATAACCACCAATCATCAAGTTCCTCTTCAGTCCCATCTATCTTAATTGATAAATAGACATATTCTACCTTACTAACTCATCAAGACCCAACTAATCCGAATCATGACGCTTCATTTCCCAAAAGATCGCGACGATTCGCCTGTTCACCGTATTGATTCCCCATTCTGATCCTCACTACACCTTATCCAATCGCGATTTCTCAAGTTGTCCTACTCTAGTTCCTCATTTTCGCATATTCCTAATTGCCCAATTTGCAATTCCTCAACCTTAGACATATTACCGCTTAAGCTCCTATTTACCAAATCATCATTCCCATAGAATTTCCTTATAATTCTTACACAAGTTACCCAAAGTATCGCAACTAGATTGAATCTTCCACAATATTCAACTATTAGCATTCTTAATCTCCTCTACTTTGCCTAGCTCCCTCATTCATTACTCAAAACCTTCCTATCTTGAACCTCAAGCAATCAGTCCTACAATAACATCAACGACATTCTCACCTAACTATTACCACTTCTCCTCGAAGGTTCATCTACCATTTCCTAATACCTCAATAGTCAAGTCAAGTCATACCAATTCGATTCCTTCCCTATGCTAAACTCCTCCAATCATAACTCTATCAAACATCCTCAACATTACCCAAGAAAAACCCAAGTACACATTCCACATCTAGCTTGGTTATCATTTGAACAACCTACTTCCCAATGTCTACGATTCTTCAAGCAACCCCAATACTACTCACTCTCGACAGTTCCAAAATTAATTTCTTACCAAAGTCGTTCCCAACTTAAGCACACATAACCTAATCCCAAGTCCTACAATTCCTTAACCGTTCCTAGTCATCCAACCCTTAATGTCACCAAAATTCGCTCCCTGACAACTTAACCACTACTCCTAGTGCACTAACCCATCTATCAACGCTTCCGCTATAAGCTTGATCAATTCCTAGCCTACCTATCCACACCTAGAACTATCATAACTACCTATATCACACCAACTCCCAAGATCACCCTAACGAACTAACCTAGTCCTCATCAAACTACCCTCATATGTTACCCGCATATACCAACACCTCTCGTTCAAAATCCTGCCTTCCTAATCCTACTTCTCTCCAAGGGCCTACCTAGAAGCTCGTCTGAAATCCACTAACCACTATCTCCTATCAATCCTAGAACTCGCTCGGTCTTACCTAAGCTAACATCTCCTCCCTACATCCCTAGCTCATACTATAATCGATCAAATCCTACAACTCAATTTCCCTCACCGCCCTCCAATCATTCTACTCAAGGTCCTCTGCCCACATAATCAAGCGGAACAATCATGAAAGTCATCACACATATCCTACATCATACTTTCTAACACCCTCTATCTACAGCATCATCAGTACATCGTCAGTCATATCATACAATTCAAGGTACCCCTGATAATGCATATCCTAGATAGGCATTATAGGCATTATAGGCATTTTTAGGCTAGTTAGGTTGCATTTAGTTAATGAATTGGAGTTAAAGTGCATCTGACGATTATTTTAGAAGAGTTCGGATTTTGCACGAATTTGTGAGTATTTTTACAGAGATAGATTCGAACACTATTGGGATGCATGATCTTGGAGACTTGAAGAAAGAAGAATTGCTGCATTAAGCTTCTGGCAGCGAGATGATGCCGCGGGACATATGCTGCGGCCGCAGCATACATGTCGCGGCTGCTGCAAGGAGCTGGAGCGGTGACCTAAGTGAAAAACGCGTGCAGCAGCCGTGGCACCTATGCCGCGGCCGCCACATTGCTCATCTGAATGCCGCGTTTTGATTAGTGGAACCCTAGTTATTTGTTATTTCATTTTTTGTTCTGCTTAGACTTTAAAAAGGCCAAGTGTTATTAGTTTTCAAGCACTTCATTATTATTCTATGTTCTATCAGACACTTTAGAGATTGAGCGATGTTTTCCATGAGGAACTAAACTCATCGGTTTTGCCTGCAATTTGAAGCTTTATTTGGATTGATTGTGAGTTTCTAATTCTCGTTCCTTAATTCCGCTATTGAATGCTGCAACTTCTTTGCGCTTATTGAATTATTGTTTTGTTTTATCTAGCCCGCGCAACTAATTAGATCAATTAAATTGCTAGGGTTTTGTAGATTCCTGATTGGGAACCTTAACCCAAGTAGCAAACTTATCCCTTTAGGGCTGATTGAACTAATTGGACAAGTAGGAAGTTGGATGTGTTGTTAAATCCCTCTTTAGGGACTACAAATACCTTGGCTAATCTCTGAACTTAAAGCTATCAATTGGGTTAAATCCTTCTTTAGGGACTGTTCGATTGATAAGGGTTGCTAGGACTGATTGGACTAGTAACTATATTAGGTCGGGACAAGGGCATTCATAGGAAACTTAATAGGATGAGAAGAAGTTACAAGGATCGCTTCAACCAAATAAAGTGGAAAATTGTAGGTAGAACTACTTCTCTCATTTGTTTGAATCACAACCATTTACTCCTGCCTTTCATAAATTGCTTTGCTCTCACAAACCACCCATCTGGTTACTTAATCGGCACTTGAATCATACTTGAGCAACAAATCTCCCTATGGATCGCCCTCTTACTTATTGTTGTACTAGTTATAGGTTTGAGAGTACTTTGACGGATCAACGATAGGTTTTCCCTCCGTCAAATTTGGCGCCGTTGCCGGGGAGGTTTATTGATTCTTGTGTGTTTTTGGTGTTGATTTTTGGTGTGGACCATCTTATATGGTCCATACCCGTGCTACTAATCCATCTTTGCTATTGTTTGATTCAGAGATTGAAAAATCCCTTTCTGCCTTAAGGCAAGGAACTCGTGATCGCTTTCACGAATCTTCTTCTGATCACGGAGAAAGCACTACAGAGATGGCTTACAACACAAATCTTACTCTGAGGGAGCTTACTGCTCCTGACTTGGCACAACAACCCTTGGCAATCGAATTCCCTACACTTGGGGAAGGAGTGAATTTTGAGCTGAAATCTGGGGTAATTCATCTATTACCCAAGTTCCATGGGTTGAGTGGGGAAGATCCCCACAAGCATCTATCAGAATTTCATATTGTGGTGGTTGGAATGAAACCTGAGAATGTCACTGAAGAACAAATCAAGCTGATGGCCTTTCCTTTCTCTCTAAAGGATGAGGCAAATGAGTGGTTCTTCTATCTACCAGCTGGGAGTATATCTACTTGGCCTGAAATGAAGAGAACCTTTCTGCAGAGGTACTTTTCTGTAACTAAGCGTAACGTCTTAAAAAGGGCGATTAGCAGCATTGAGCAGCAGGCAATGGAGTCTATTCATGCCAAGTGGCTGCATTACAGACTGATATGGCAGAGATGAAAGAGATGATCAAGAAGCTCGTAGTTGATAGAGCACCTCAGCAGTTGAAAGCATGTGAATCCTACAGCGATCCATTCCATCCTATGGATATGTGCTCAACTTTGCAAGAACCTAATGTTGAGTTGAAAGCAATTGGGAATTTTGCTCCACAAAGGCCTAGGCAAGGCAACTTTGGTAATCCTGGGTACTTCAACAATAATGACTTCAATCAGCAAGGAGGACCTCAAGTAAGGCCACAACAACAGTTTGACCTTCGTCAGGGAGGACAGCCTCAAGCAAGTGCATCTGATGGAAATCCACTACAAGCCCTCACACAATTCGTAATGAACCAGGCTGAACGCACAAAGAACTTAGAGATGTGCACTAAGAACCTCGCACAGGCAGTCTTGGACCAAGGTGAACGATGTAAGAACTTGGAGAATCAGATGAGTCAAATCATTCAATTGCTAAGTCCAAAAGAGGCAAATGACTCAGGAAAGCTCCCATCGCAAACGATTGCGAATCCCAGGGAGAATGTCAGTGCAATAACGCTTAGGAGTGGAAAGGAACTGATTGCCACACCACCAAAGGGCGACAAGGAAATAATGGACGAAGAGATAGAAGTCATAGACGAGGAGGATGGCAGCTGCACGGTGCGGCGGCCGCAGCAACCATGCCGCGGTCGCGGCAAACTAGAGGAGCAGCAGCCGCAGCACAAAGCTGCGGCCACAGCTGCGGCCCCAGCCGGAACCCCAAACTCAGGTACAGCCTTTGTCCCTTCTTCTTCTTTACCTTCTCCTCCTCCTCCTCCTTCTTCTTCCTTACCTCTGAAAACTTCAAAGTCGGTTCCACCCTTTCCGGAAGCCCTGAAGGATACACGAAGGTATGAGAACGATAAGGAGATCTTTGAGACATTCAGCAAGTGCGAGGTAAATATTCCTTTACTCAAATTGATTAAGAGCATTCCTAGATATGCTAAATTCTTGAAAGAATTATGCACCATGAAGAAGAAGCAAAGATTGAAAAAGAAGGAAAATGTGAGCTTGAATGAAAATGTCTCTGTTGTGTTACAAAAGAAATTGCCTGAAAAGTGTGGAGACCCAGGTATGTTTACAATTCCATGTGCAATTGGGAATACTAGATTCAAACAAGCCATGCTAGATCTAGGAGCCTCAATTAATGTTATGTCCTATAACATGTACATGTTTTTCGGTTTGGGTGCTCTGACTGAGACTAGGGTTACAGTGCAACTTGCTAATCGATCACAAATTAGGCCTAGAGGCGTTGTTGAAGATGTTTTGGTTATGGTGGATGATTTGATTTTCCCTGTTGATTTCTTTGTTTTAGATATGGAGCAGGGAGCCCCAGAAACACCCATTATACTAGGAAGACCATTCTTGAAAACAGCGAAAACGAAAATTGATTGTTGTGAGGGTTTATTGACTATGGAGTTTGATGGAAGAAAGATAGAGTTCTCTCTCTTTAATCATGCTAAGCTTTCTCCTGAAAGTTCTTTAGATATGCCTATTACTAACAATATTGATCTCAACAATAATTTTCGTGATTTGTTAGAGACACCTAAGGAAAATAGTTTCTTGAAATTTGAGCCCCCTAACAAATTGCAATCTTTAGGAAAAGAAGAACTCAAAATAGGTGTTGATGGTTATGTTGATCCGTTTCAGCCCGCACATTCACCTTATGAGAAACTAATTTCAAATGGTGTGGAAGCTTTTGTGATTTCAGGACAACCCTCAGGAGTAGCTCAAGGAGAGAAGCTAATGGTAATGGATGAATCCTTGGACAGAAAGCTATACCTTCCAAGGGTGCCCGCACTTGTCAATGAGATGACCAGTCTAGGTGACCCTGGTGGAGGAACCTAGGCCAATCAAGGGCCATTACATCGAGCCAACGACTTTAAACAAAAACGCTTCTCGGGAGGCAGCCTGAGGTAAGTTTTTCTTTCCTTTTCATTTAATCATCCTTAGGTAGCTTTCCTTGTTGCTTTGCTTTTGTTTTGTTTGGAAATGGGACTAACAACTCATGAAAAAGTGGAATTAGATTCGTGCAAATCAGAGAAGGAGAGTGCTACAGCATACATGCAGCGGCAGCAGCTTAATGGCGCGGCCGCCGCATACAGCCGCAGCAACATGCCAAATGTTGCGGCCGCCGCATACCAGTCCCATGACCTTTATCCCTTTTTCTGAGTTTCTGAAGAAAAAGAAATTAAAAAAAAAAAACCGAAACCTCTCTTTTTAACCCTACATGTCGTCACTATCCTATCACCACCCCATTACCCTCTTCAAAATCCAACCTTCATCCTCACCATTGTCATCTTCAACCTCCCTCCACTAACCTTCATCCTCTCAACCAATCCATCACCTTCTTCAACCAAACCCCAACCAAACCTCACCGTCCACCTTCACCCCCACGCCAAATCGGGATTAGATCCAGGTTCCTTAGGCCGCCATTGTTGATTGGTTGAAGGAGATAACCCCTGAACGTGTTGTGGCCGCCGCCAATAGCCGCGCCGCCGCTGCCTGCTGCGCCCGCCTCATCTTGCCGCGGCCGCCGCATCCCCCGCCGCCAGGTTTGTTGTAGCTTGTGTCCGTTGCTCCACTTTGTTTATTGACTGCTTGGTGCTCGGTTTTTGGGTGATTTGTGCTATTGAGACTTGTGGTTAGTTTGGAGGATTGGGTTTGTTTGATTGGTTCTAGTGGACTTGAGACTTGTGTTAGTTTGTGCCTCTAGTTTGTTCATTATTGCTTATTGCGGATTTGAGATCTATTGAATATGGTTCGTCAATTGAGGAACTTATCTAGAGGACAGAGGAAGATTTGGGAGAGTTTTGATTCGAAGAGATTCATGTAAACGAAGTTTTTCGATATTCCGAGACTATAGAGGTTGGGGATGTTATGGGTTACCCAGCAGATGCTTACTCGTGGGGGCCTAGGTGCTTTTCTGAATTATAGTGCCCCCACCTATCCTGAGTTGGCCAAGGAGTTTCTCGCTACGCTCGAGGTGTCTGATGATCGGGTTCAGTCCCATCTGTTGGACCAGGTTATTGCACTTTTGCTCAGTTGAGGGCGGCTGTTGGTATCACTCAGGAGCCCACCGAGGATTGGGCTACTCACGTGCCAGATCAACAAGTACACGATTTTTAGTATGCAGTGACGGGATCCGCTTTTGATGGACATTGAGGAGAGTATAACTCTAAGTTCATCCATCCCTGTCTGCGGTTAGTTCACAAGGTCCTGGCAATGGCTTTCAGTGGCCAGGGCGATGTGAACAAGGTGTCGGCTGGAGACTTACCCTGGTTGTGGAGTTTTTCTCCCCAGTCCGATATCATTCCTGATTGGGTTGAGATCTTTCTAGACAGCTTCCTACGGATTCAGAGGAAGACGTCAGGTAGAGTGGGGCTAGGAGGCATGATCAGTCTGATCGCCCGACGTTTCATTGATCACACTCAGAGCGGGGTCCTGTTCGCTAGTAGGGGGCGGTGTGGTGTATGTAAAATAGGAGAATAAAATAAAGCACAACTAGACTATCTCCCTGTCCCAAACAAATAATACAAGAATCCCCTCCCTTGTAGTAGTAGGGTAATTCAGGATCGAATCCACGAGGAGGTAGGTCAGCGCTTCCTTTGTTGTACTCACGATCAATGCTTTCGACCTCAGCAGACACTCGATATCGAGTATACTGGTCGATATCGACCTCAGTTCTGGTCGATTTCCTAGCGCAGTTCCTGCAGAAGACAAAACAGCAAGTCGACGTCGAGCAGAGACCTCGATATCGATGTTAGTACTCGATATCGACCCTTAAGGTCGATTTCGATGCTTGTCACAGAAACTGTTTTTGTAACCAATTTGTCGGAAAACGATCCGAAGAAAATAGAATGGAGAGGGAAGATGAACAGAAGCAAAACTAAGACTTTTATGAAGAATTTAATGAATTAAAAAGCTTCCAAAGTCGGGGTTTTATGCCACAACGATAACAATGCGAGTTTCATGCTAAAGATATGAACTTTAATGTCTTGCCGTCAAATAACTTTCGTTATCAACACTTAGGTGATTAGAGGCTTTCGCATAATTCCTAAGAGTTACTATCCAATTCATGAGTAATTCAAGTTCGCAATATGAGTGGCTTTCGCTTCAATAATGCAAATAACGAATCTCCCTAACTTTCGCGAAGGATCATGCATGGGGTAGAAGACGGAATCGCATAAAAGTCATACCTTTGATGCACTTACCTCACATTGCTATCGTCGGACTCACCCCGACCCTAGAAGTGGGTTGACTACTCGCTCCTCATCATGCACATCATCATCATTGTTATTGAAAGAAAGCTACTTTGAATTAAAATTTCGAAAGAAAGTACAACCGAACAAGCCACTCCGCTCTCGCTTTACAACTCCACTCGGCCACTCTCTCTCTCTATTGCAACTGAATTGTCTCTAAAAAACCGACTCCTCCTTCTTGAATTTGAATACCTAAACTCAGCCCTATTGGCTTCTATTTGTAGATGACGACAAGGACTCGAAACCTTATCTTTATTCTCTATGATAAATAAAAAAAGTAAAAGCTAAAACTTCATGGTGAAATCAGCCTCCTCATGATAAATCTGATGTTGATGATAGGAAATCTCGACCTTTGGATAGATATTGCAAGCATTGGATATAATTCTATCAAAATCGGAGTCGAATTCCTCTGCTGGCATGGTCGATATCGACCCTTCCACTCGATATCGACCCCTCCAAAATCTTATCTCGAGCTTCTCCTTCTCCTACTCGACTTCTATCAACTTGGTCGATCTGGCAGCATCGATATCGACCCCCAGACGTCGATATCGACCTCTTCTGTGTCGAGATGCTCTGTTTCCTTTCTGCTCGATTCCTATGTCTCGATGTACTCGATGTCGAGGTCTTCAGTCGATTTCGACCTCTTCAGAAGACTTCGAGTTCTTTTTCCGCTCTTCTGAATTCATCCATTTTCATCCTGTTTTCTGTGAAATCACATGGAAACTCGTGCAAACCCATATATTTGATATTTAAGCATAAACTACACTATTCCCATGTTTTCCCTTTAATGTGCATGCAAAAGACAACGAAATGAATTCATATGTGCATAAAAAATATGGCAATTTGCGCGCACATCAAACACCCCATACTTAAGTTTGCTTGTCCCCAAGCAATACTCTTAATGGTCATTTAGGGGAAGAAAGTAAACCCTCAACATCATAGATTCATTTTTCATATGTCCCTACAATCAATTGCCATCCTCGAGAAGGTACTTATGTCAACCAAGTCCATGCCTGTGCATAAAAGCAATTTCATACTTATAAAGGAGGTAATATGCAAAAAAATAATTTTAACGACATTGCCTTAATAATCAAGAGGACTTTCTTCAAGCTTGTGAGAATTGGATTGGTAAAAGGCTAAAGGTGGGCTAATATTTGGCCATGTGGTGTTAAATCCGGGGAAGTACACTTTCTTTCCAAAATATTCCACATTCCTCCTTCATAATGTCTCACCTTTCACTCATCGTTCAATGCTTTTTTCACTTTAATGCTTTTACCTCTCTAACCTTAGCACTGCCTTCTCGCGAGTCGCAAACATGGGTGTCATGAATGGCCCCGGATACTTAGTACTTCGGACTCCTCACCTTTGTGTCCCATCTCGCCGAACTATTATCTCAGCGAGCAGGGTCGACCTACCTTTATCTCCTGAGGTGATCGGATTTTTTCTCGCTCATTTAATTTTCCATATTGTATCATTCCTGCCAACAACTTTATAGATGCACAACTCCATATAACTCCAAAGATGTCATCCATTCAAAAAAACTTTGTCCCCGGATAGGGTATAAGGTAAAAAATGGACAATATGTATATGTGGAGCAATAATGATCATAATAAGTCTCATATATGGATTTTGTGAATATGCGTAGGTAAGGCTAGGATATGAACTTTTGCTTGTATGGACTTTTTATAAAAAAAATCCTCCATCATCTTATCATGCACATGTCAAAAGCAACTTCAAATTTTCATCTCCTTTATGATTTTCTCAAAAAATTTGCACTTCATCGGGACTTCCCTTAACTAGGCAATCTCATGTTATATCTCTAATGAATCTAATTTTGCATCATAGAGCTCTTTTTTATACTTCCATGACTCTCCTTTTTTTCAAAATTTTTGATGGGGTCATTTTTTTTTTATGCATTAAAATAAATATGCAACCCTAAACTAAGCATGAATATGCAAATAAGCCTTTCCCCCACCCCATACTTAAAATTTACAGTGTCCTCACTGTATTAGAACTAGGGTTAAGAAGAAAACTTACTAAACCGTCACAAATTTCAGGAGTCGAAGAAGACAACAGGGAAGGTCGATATCGATGTCTCTCTTGATTTCTGCTCGGGCTTCAGGGTGACTCGGCCTCGATCACAAACCCTATCCATGTCGACCTTGAGGTCGATTTCGATGTCCGACATCGATTTCGATGCCTTTCTGTGTGCTTTTCTCTCTCCTGGAATTTGAAAACTAAACATACAATATGCAAAACAATAAAATGTCTAAAACCAAAACAAAAGTTGTCTTAAAATCAAAACTAAGTCTTTGTTACAAGCTCTAGATTTTTATGTCGCTAGGCCGACTTCTTCCTTTGCGCTTTTCAAGGTGGCATCTGCAGAGCCCATGTGGCTTGGGCCTCAAATATCACTCCTTTCTTGTCCCGCAGCTGCATTCCCCCGGGATTGATTTGATTCACCGTGAATGGACCTAAGCTCTTATCCTTGAATCTTGTAGGGAACCAATGGTCTTTAGATTTGGCAACATAGACCTTGTCTCCTATCTCATATTGGCTTGAACTATCATCGGATATCCTACATAAACGCACATGCCAAGGCACACCTCTTCCAAATAATGATAAGTCCTTTATTGTAATTGAACAAGAGGAATCCGTACATTGACTTACCTTCTTCTCCGTCTGTGGCTCAGGTCGATGTCGATGTTCGGAGGTCGATATCGACCCTTGTTGTACACCTGTAGGATCAGTCGATTTGGGGAGTTTTGACTCGATATGATCAGGTCGATTTCGACCCTCAGAGGTCGATATCGAGGTCTCCTCGCCTCTCTTCTCAGCGCTGATGGTGGTCGATTTCGATAGGGTGTGGTCGATATCGACCCTTGACCCCGATTTCGATGCTTCCTCTTTTCTTCCGTCGACCCCATACTTATGACCTGTCACAGAATCTTGAACAATAGTGGTCGATATCGACTTACCTGGGTCGATTTCGATGTCCTGTTGAGCTCCTTCGTTCAAGATTGCTTCAACTTCCTCTACTTGGGCTTCTTTGATGGCTTTTATCTCCATTGGCCCTTGACTTTGCACCGTCTTGTTGAAGGAATACTCTATTACTTCATCACTAATTGTGAGTGAGAGCAATCCCTTCTTCACGCTAATGTTGGCATCGACGGTTGCTAGGAATGGCCTACCTAAAATAATTGGACAAGCAGGGTCCTCCGCTATGTCAACAACTAGGAAATCAGCGGGGACAAAGAATTTGCCTACTTGTACCGGCACATCCGTCACTATCCCAGTTGGAATAACTACGGTATTGTTAGCCATGTATAATCTTACATCCACGGGCTCCAAAGGACCTATCTTTACCTTGTGCCAAATGGTTAGTGGCATCATGCTAACGCTAGCGCCCAAGTCAACTAAAGCATTAAATTTGAATTGACCTAGACCTATAGCGATAGAAAACTTACCTGGGTCCGCCCGCTTTTGTGGTAGCTCCAACCTGTTGCATTCCTCTGCGATCTCAGAGAGCGATCGCTTCTTACCCAAGATATCCTTAAGGAACCTCACATAAGATGGCATCTCGTGAAGTGCCTATGTGAATGGTATAGAGACATTAAGCCCTTGGAGCATCTTCACGAACCGTTGGAACTTCTTTTCCGCTGGGTCCTTAGTCACCTTTCTAGTTGGGAATGGTAACACCTTCTTCCTTTCTGCGGCTGTAGTGAGGTCGATATCGGCAGCAGTAGGGTCGATATCGACTGGAAGAGTCGATTTTTGTGGTGACGCAGAATTAGGGTCGACATCGACAGGAGGGTCGACATCGATGTCACCTTGGTCGATATCGACAGGGGGGGTCAATATCGACGTCTGTTCTGGCTCCTTTTTTCGCTCGGGCGTTTGTAATTGACGCCCACTCCTTAGGTTTACTGCCGCGATATGACCTGTGGTTTTGCCCTTTTGGTTGGGCACAGTGGATCCAGGGAGTGATCCGGACGCTTTGGGCATTGCTTCCGCCAATTGACTCATTTGAGTCTCCATGTTGCGCTTCCAAACGTCGATCTCCCCAAGTCTAGAATTTATGCCCTGCAGCTGAGTATGGACGGAGTTATTGGCTTGTTTGAACTCAGCGTGGTTCCTTCGCATCTCATCAAGGATGATTTGCAGGTCATCTTTCTTAGTCTCCCGCTCAGGGTGCCCTGGTGCCCTATAGGTTGGGGGATCCCTTTGATAGAACCTTTGATCACCCCAATTTTGTTGATTGCCCCCTCCATAGGGGCCTCTCATCCATTTGACCTCCTCATGTTGTTCCGCCATGGATACTTGCTCAGTATGTGGACAGGCACTGGTGTTATGCCTTATTGAACCACACTCCTGACAAGGTTGATTGTTGCTCAGGAACCTTACTTGCTTTTGAAGGCGGCGTGTTTGATCGTTATGGAATTGTTGCCGTACTTCAGGATCTATCTCCCTTGGAGGCTCATATAGTGGCATAGATGGGGCAGGCCTTGCATCATAGGCCGCAGCAGTCCCATAGGTGTTGTCAAAGCTCACAAGCCTCTCAATGGTCTCCCATGCCTCCGTTGGTGTAAGCTCAATGTACTGATAGGAGGTATATGAATTGATCCTCTCCTTATTCGGCGCATCAAGGGCGTTATAAAAGATCTCTTGGATGATATATGGAAGTTGCCCATGCGTCGGGCATGATCTCAGCAAGTCTTTGAAGCGCTCCCACGCATGTGCTAGGGTTTCACCTGGCTTTTGTTTGAAAGCCGTGATCCTTTGTCGTAGCATTGCCGTTTTAGAAGGTGGGAAGAATTTGTTCAAGAAGGCATCTTTCACTTCCGCCCATGTCCTTAGCGATCGTGGAGCCAAACTTTCAAGCCATTGTAATGCCTTTCCTGCCAAAGACCATCGAAAAGATTTTAGTCGCACATACTCTAAGTTTACTCCATCAGCAACTGTTTCACATAAATCCATAAAAGTAGAGATGTGTTGCAGGGGGCATTCATTATGTCTTCCTTCAAAAGTATTTCTTTTAATCTCAGATAGGAAGTTAATTTTCAATTCATAATTGGAGTGAGGAATTATAATGGCAGATTCAGGAACATGAAGAGGCGGATGCATGTATTGCATCGCCGTCTGTGGATACTGATTTAGCCGCTCTTGGGCTTGTCTGCGCGCATCCTCCTCCCTATCAGCACGGGCTCGCTCAGCAGCAGCAGCGACCCTTTCAGCAGCGATTGTAGCATTGTGGTCCTCGATTTCCTTTCTCAACCGCTCTATGATCTCAGCCTGCGTCTCGTTGTCAGCCATGATGCGAATTGCTTTGTTGCGAAGATGGTAGAAACGTTCAGGCTCGTCAATTAGTTCCAGGATAGGTCCGCGATCAGAACGTCGCATAAACTAGCAAAATAAGCTTAGAAAAAGATCGTGGTTAACTTAGGTGGCGATTGATTGCCTCCCCGGCCACGGCGCCAATTTGTTCGACTATTGGTAAAGGGGCGGTGTGGTGTATGTAAAATAGGAGAATAAAATAAAGCACAACTAGACTATCTCCCTGTCCCAAACAAATAATACAAGAATCCCCTCCCTTGTAGTAGTAGGGTAATTCAGGATCGAATCCACGAGGAGGTAGGTCAGCGCTTCCTTTGTTGTACTCACGATCAATGCTTTCGACCTCAGCAGACACTCGATATCGAGTATACTGGTCGATATCGACCTCAGTTCTGGTCGATTTCCTAGCGCAGTTCCTGCAGAAGACAAAACAGCAAGTCGACGTCGAGCAGAGACCTCGATATCGATGTTAGTACTCGATATCGACCCTTAAGGTCGATTTCGATGCTTGTCACAGAAACTGTTTTTGTAACCAATTTGTCGGAAAAGGATCCGAAGAAAATAGAATGGAGAGGGAAGATGAACAGAAGCAAAACTAAGACTTTTATGAAGAATTTAATGAATTAAAAAGCTTCCAAAGTCGGGGTTTTATGCCACAACGATAACAATGCGAGTTTCATGCTAAAGATATGAACTTTAATGTCTTGCCGTCAAATAACTTTCGTTATCAACACTTAGGTGATTAGAGGCTTTCGCATAATTCCTAAGAGTTACTATCCAATTCATGAGTAATTCAAGTTCGCAATATGAGTGGCTTTCGCTTCAATAATGCAAATAACGAATCTCCCTAACTTTCGCCAAGGATCATGCATGGGGTAGAAGACGGAATCGCATAAAAGTCATACCTTTGATGCACTTACCTCACATTGCTATCGTCGGACTCACCCCGACCCTAGAAGTGGGTTGACTACTCGCTCCTCATCATGCACATCATCATCATTGTTATTGAAAGAAAGCTACTTTGAATTAAAATTCCGAAAGAAAGTACAACCGAACAAGCCACTCCGCTCTCGCTTTACAACTCCACTCGGCCACTCTCTCTCTCTATTGCAACTGAATTGTCTCTAAAAAACCGACTCCTCCTTCTTGAATTTGAATACCTAAACTCAGCCCTATTGGCTTCTATTTGTAGATGACGACAAGGACTCGAAACCTTATCTTTATTCTCTATGATAAATAAAAAAAGTAAAAGCTAAAACTTCATGGTGAAATCAGCCTCCTCATGATAAATCTGATGTTGATGATAGGAAATCTCGACCTTTGGATAGATATTGCAAGCATTGGATATAATTCTATCAAAATCGGAGTCGAATTCCTCTGCTGGCATGGTCGATATCGACCCTTCCACTCGATATCGACCCCTCCAAAATCTTATCTCGAGCTTCTCCTTCTCCTACTCGACTTCTATCAACTTGGTCGATCTGGCAGCATCGATATCGACCCCCAGACGTCGATATCGACCTCTTCTGTGTCGAGATGCTCTGTTTCCTTTCTGCTCGATTCCTATGTCTCGATGTACTCGATGTCGAGGTCTTCAGTCGATTTCGACCTCTTCAGAAGACTTCGAGTTCTTTTTCCGCTCTTCTGAATTCATCCATTTTCATCTTGTTTTCTGTGAAATCACATGGAAACTCGTGCAAACCCATATATTTGATATTTAAGCATAAACTACACTATTCCCATGTTTTCCCTTTAATGTGCATGCAAAAGACAACGAAATGAATTCATATGTGCATAAAAAATATGGCAATTTGCGCGCACATCAGGTCCCTATGTCTGGTGGGTTCACTTACATGGAGGACCAGCTGCGGAGGGCCTATTTGCTTGAGGGCTCGAAGGCGAGTGGTTTTATATGGAAGGCAGGACCGGGGGGAGACCACAGACTACGGCTACCTAGGGTCCTTCCTTATGGCCCTACTGATGATGCTTTTTGCCTGTTGGCTGATGCGGATGATGATGATGATGCTGGTGAGGAGGAGGAGCAGGCGGATGCACATGATCACCCTGTGCCTGACTCTCATGGGGGTGGTGCGCAGTTTGCTGCATGCCCTTCTGCTGGGCCTAGTTCTTCTTATGATGAGTCCACTTGGCATGAGGACATGTTGGCACAGATGCACCAGCTTTCGATCCGCCAGGACTCTTTTCAGTACGAGCTCAGCGACTTGGGTCGCAATGTTCGTGATATGGCCTCTTCTATAGAGGACATGAGGAGGCAGCACGAGTACTACTATAGCTTGGGGTGGCCCCAGTTTCCACCCTACCAGCCGCCGCCTCAGTGAGCAGTTAGTTTTCTTTACCCTCACCTCGCGTTTATTTAATTTGGTTTTGTTGTCTTTGATATTTCATTGAGGACAATAAAAGATTTAAGTGTGGGGGAAGGAAATTTAGTGTATATAGGTGAGTTTAGTTTATTTAGTGCATTTAGTTAGATCATGTTTAAATTTCTGCACACATTTTTATTTTTAAATCATTTTATATTTACATTATCTGTTTACTTATGGATTGAAAAAAAAAATTCCAAAAACATCATGCATTGCATCCATATGTGTTATTCAAATACCCATTTGGCTTAGTTTGTCCTCTAATTTAAATTTCAGCGTGATCATATAAATCCAATGGAGTTCTGGATGTTTTGGCCTTGTCTATATTCTTGATTTTATATGAAGCATGACCTTGCAAATATAATTGAGCATGTATGATTGAGCTAAAGTATGATTGAAATCCTATGAACATGACCCTTGTAAGAATGTTAGCCTTATTTGGAATCATTTATAGTTCTTTTGCTCAATTGTGTGATTTACTCTCCTTCTGTTACTACCTCTTGGCATTGACTTCAGTATCTATTTTTCAAGACCGACTCACATGGTTGATACACTTAGTAACCGGGTCTATGCATGATACCCATGTGTATGATTCGCGCAAAACAGTGTTGAAAACTACCCACTAAGAAAGGAAGCTTGATCATTGAGTAACCGGGTTCATTCATGACACCCATGTTTGCAACTCTCGTCAAAAGATGTTCAAGTGGACTTCATTTTAGGAAGTTGAGGTGTTGATAGACCGGGGCCATTCATGACACCCATGTTTGCGACTCGCGTAAGGAAAGCACCGAAAAAATAAATAGAAAAAAAAAAGAGAAAAAAAAGGAAAAAAAAAAGAACAAAAGAAAAAAAAAAGAGTCACATTTTGCTTATTCTTTTTCTTTATTGAGTCACGCAAGTAATGGCAATTCGGTGGAGATTTGGTGATATTGTGGTCAATGTCTATGAGCTTAGTACATTTTGGATTGAGTTGAGAGTTGTATTTTAAAGCCTAAACACATGAGAGCATGAGTGAAACACATATTTTTGGTGAGGTTGGATGATTTCTACTTATAAGCTTTGATCACTTGGATACATCCTATGACATTTGTTTGCTTGGTTTGTGGTTACACTTGCTATAATGTTGCTTTTTTATAAGGTTGAGACTTGAAGGGATTTCCTGTGGGATGCATTGATTCATATTCACTCTATCATTGCTTGAGGACAAGCAAAAGCTAAGTGTGGGGGAATTTGATAATACATATCCTAGATAGGCATTTTTAGCCTAGTTAGGTTGCATTTAGTTAATGAATTGGAGTTAAAGTGCATCTCACGATTATTTTGGAAGAGTTCGAATTTTGCGCGAATTTGTGAGTATTTTTACAGAGTTGGATTCAAACACTATTGGGATGCATGATCTTGGAGACTTGAAGAAAGAAGAAGAGATGCCTTAAGCTTCTGGCAGCGAGATGATGCAGCGGGACATATGTTGCGGCCGCAACATACATGTCGCGGCCGCTGCAAGGAGCTGGAGCGGCGACCTGAGTGGAACACGCGTGCAGCGGCCGCGACACCTATGCCGCGGCCGCCGCATTGGTCATCTGAATGCCGCGTTTCGATTAGTGGGACCCTAGTTATTTGTTATTTCATTTTTGGTTCGGCTTAGACTTTAAAAAGGCCGAGTGTTATTAGTTTTCAAGCACTTCATTATTATTCTATGTTCTATCATACACTTTAGAGATTGAGCGATGTTTTCCATGAGGAACTAAACTCATCGGTTCTGCCTGCAATTTGAAGCTTTATTTGGATTGATTGTGAGTTTCTAATTCTCGTTACTTAATTCCGCTATTGAATGCTTCAACTTCTTTGCGCTTATTGAATTATTGTTTTGTTCTATCTAGCCCGCGCAACTAGTTAGATCAATTCAATTGCTAGGGTTTTTTAGATTCCTGATTGTAAACCTTAACCCAAGTAGCAAACTTATCCCTTTAGGGCTGATTGAACTAATTGGACAAGTAGGAAGTTGGATGTGTTGTTAAATCCCTCTTTAGGGACTGCAAATACCTTGGCTAATCTTTGAACTTAAAGCTATCAATTGGGTTAAATCCTTCTTTAGGGACTGTTCGATTGATAAGGGTTGCTAGGACTGATTGGACGAGTAACTATATTAGGTCGGGACAAGGGCATTCATAGGAAACTTAATAGGACGAGAAGAAGTTACAAGGATCGCTTCAACCAAATAAATTGGAAAATTGTAGGTAGAACTACTTCTTTCATTTGTTTGAATCTCAACCATTTACTTCTGCCTTTCATAAATTGCTTTGCTCTCACAAACCCCCCATCTGGTTACTTAATCGGCACTTGAATCATACTTGAGCAATAAATCTCCCTGTGGATCGACCTCTTACTTATTGTTGTACTAGTTATAGGTTTGAGAGTACTTTGATGGATCAACGACAGGTTTTCCCTCCGTCAACCCCTATAGTCAATAATTTTGCAATCTATTATACACATAGACATAATCTAGTCAAATCATCAAGTTGCATCATGCTAATGACCACAGCAAGGATAACATCATATTATATCATAACGCTTCATCATTACACACTAACAGAGTCCATCATCTATCATTTCATATCACCAGATCATGGTTCCGACAATTTACATTTTATAGGCAAAGCATTCATGCGATAATCATTAACTCAGAATATCACACGTCATATCATCATTGCATATCAGAACATTAAGGCATCGAAGCAATATTCACTACCATCCCAGCCTATCAATGTCAGCACATCAGAATTCTTCATCATGTCCATTCTAGAACTATCGTATAGGGCTCCAAGTCAACGGAGATAGGGAAAGGACAAGGGCGGACAATATGGATTCCTACAGACTCGAACTCGGACTGAGGCTAAAGAAGAGATTAGAGAAAAGGTTCCAACCCGAGAATGACAATGATGCCCTTATGGACGTCTATGAGGTTATAATTGCGGCAAGCAAGCATGTATTTATTATGGAGCATATCAGTCATATTAACTCACACTAGCATGTTCCTATCTCAACGTAGAACGACGTATGCATTCAGATCATGTACATGTAATCAAATTCTACATGGACGTGCTTGCGAGACAACTAGCAACTTATCACCTCATGTAAGTCGATATGCCTGACGATTCTATACAAGGTATGCGGAATACAGTAGTAGTCATGCGAGTTATGAAACTATTCAAGATTGAATAAACATCATAAGCATATCATGTATGATCATTAATCATGTTAGTTAGACACATAGGCAGGTCATATCATCCCGGAGTCGAATGCAAGCATGCTGAGTTATGTCATAACTATCAGACTAATTTGGAATGAAACGACACGTACGAGGGGTATCATGAATTATCTCATTTTATGACAACGATGCTCACATAATAGGGTAAGTATGGCATATAGTCGTTCAATGAATCACAACTGGAAAGCATAGATCCTACATGACACTAGTAACAAAGGGCAAGACATGAGCACTGTCGAGGTAGTCTGAATAAGTTCAACATATTAATCATGTATCATATGTATAAGAGCTCAGCATATAGCGTGGTGTGTGATCATGTGATGTGTCAGGTCATAGGTTCATGAAAGCACGAGAAGACACCATATAGTAGGAGAGAAACATCATGGATGTCAGATGGGTGAGCATGCTATGAGTTAATCGTCATAGAAGGCATAATAAGTAACGAGGGCAATACTAACATGCTAAGGAGACCAATTTACATGGACATACATACAACGAATAGTTAACCACACTACCATGAACCTAATCCAAAAGAAAGCAACAATCATGCAGATTAATAACATATGACACATGCACTCAAGCAATCATTAGCACGACAATTCAATAAGCCAAGTAAATCATGTTGTGAATACAATCAAAACATCAATCGTGCAATCATAGAGAGAGCCACCATTATAATCAGACAGAAATCCCTAAGGGCAATCACCGACTCATCCCAACCGACTTATCACCTCGTTTCCCGTGGGACATTAGTATGAATCATTTTGGTAACGTCGAAGGATACTCGTATTACTTTCCGAAAGAGGATGGTAGAGTTTATGTTTAGAATCTTGTGACATTAAGACACGATTTGACCATTTCGAAAATCGAGGAGGATGACTCCCTAAGGCAACTCACTCTCTAGACTCAGAATTATGACTCGTTTCCCATCACACACTCAAGTAACCTTGTATCCTATTAAACTTCCGACACAATCAGCTTATCATCAGATAGAAGAGTTCGATAGGAGCGTCAAGGTTTGGGACATGGAATAGGAATCAGAACGAGAGGGAGTGGGTACTCTTTAACCTAATCAATGCACCTAGACACTTTTTGTAGGATGGACGATGGAAATGTTAGAAGTCGTCAAGGAGGGTTGAACAATGGAAATGATTGTTCCACCGAACTGGAAATCCGACTACATAAGAATGAGGTTCCTCCCGCAATCGCGTTTACACAAACATCCAACACATATTTCATAGTCAGGGTATTCCGAGTAGTTCCCTATCCTAAGCACAATAGCACTCAGCACGGAAGCAATCGACGAGTTTAATATGACCATTTTCGAAGTTCATAAGCACAGAGACGATCTATGCCATCCTTCGAGGGACGGCCGACCAAAGGGGCAAATACCTCACGGCCTCCTAACCCATGCTACTCCAACCCTCGGGCTCCTTGGAGTCTTCGAAACCCATCTGTAAAAGAAAGCTAGTATTTTGCATACCTTTCCCCGAATTCTACATCCATAAGGGATGTCTACCGCTTGGGTCTCTACCCACGAGTTTGATCCTAAAGGCCAGTTAGTCTAGGGTTAGGTCCAATTAAATTCATTTTGCCCCTTCGAAACCTTTGGAAATCCATTTGGAAACTTTGGGCCATTTCTAAAACCACTTCAACCTATCATACTCGGTTTGCAAAACCTGGCTCTGATACCAACTTTGTAACATCCCGGGATTATGATTCCCGAGTTACGTTTCGAGGGATAAAAGCCCTCGTTGGATCTTGCGCTCCGAGTACAGGTTGAAGGTTTTAAAATCAACAATTTCGCTTTAAAAGTGGGATTTCATACCCAAAAACCGAGAGTACTTGCCCTATGGCCTAAGTCGCGAAATTCATTGATCATACGACCAAGAAAGATTCCAAATTCATACATAAGATTGCCACAACAGAGCCGGGTCAAAATGTGATCAAAGCATCCAAAACTAAACCGTTAATAGATTGGTGAAGTCAGAGTCTCGACTCTCTCTTTCCGCCATGTTAGACCCCGCGGTCATGCAGCCAAACCAGCATCAATAATGATAAGCATGATGGGTACCTAAAAACGTTAATAGTGGGCGGGATCAGATCGATGCCCACTTGGGTCTGCCCCTTTATTAAGGGTGCTGCCCCCACAATATGTACACATATACGTTATACCTATAATAAAGATGCTCTAATGCAGTACGGAAATTTAGATCACACTAGCATGCTCCTAGTTGAAATAATATGGAGAAAAACTGTAAAGGCGCCCAAAGAATGCCAAGTGGCATATCCCTCTCCTACCTCTGCACCCCTTCCCGTTAGTGCAGAGACTGGCCAGTTCGATGCTATAGCGTGTCATATCTCATCATCGTATGTCATATCTCATCATAGCATATCATATCTCATCATAGCATATCATATCTCATCATTTCATATCATATCATATCTCTTGCTCATGCCCGATGGTGCTGGGTTATCTCATCATCATGCTAATATATCGACAATACTGACTCAGGGCACCCGATGAAGCTGGGCTACCCTATGACCCTAACAAAGACTATAAGACTCACAGATAACGGCCGTTCTGTTTACATACGCATAAAGAAATAGGATGCTCAACAATCAATGAAACCTAGCAGGATACTACATGGCATGCTGATCATGAATGAAATCACCTAGTATATCATGCACATAAGGCGGTGAATGTCTATTCAATCTAAGTAAGCTCCGTAGAGACTTACCTGGCGGTGCAGAACAGCAAGGTAGCAATCATAGCGTTTAAGATCACCTAGTAATCAAAATAAAATTATAAGTCTATCTATTCAAACATACAAGCACACATGATTTCATATAAGTTCACGTATCGAAAGTCTCATCATTGTATTTCCAACCCATCTCATAGTTCATCATATACCATCTCGCATCTCATCTCATAATTCCAACTCATCTCATCATTCATCGTATAGCATTTCATTTCTCATCATAATACATCACACCATCATATGACATTTCATATCTTATCGCACATATAGCACCTCATGCTTCATAATCATCAACTTAAGAGTTCAACATCAATCATGCTTTGCAACAGATATCCATCATACATACATCATGCTTTCATATCTATCAAGTTAAGATCTCACATAAGTCATGCTCCAATACATATTCATAGTATAACATCTCATAACATGCTTCACATAATTTGCACACATTCAAATACTCAAGCCATTCGACAAGTTAGCCCATGTAAGAAATCCCTAAGCTTCCAAAACTCCTTAAGACCTCAAGTGAGATTAATTCCAATTGTAACTTGAAACAAGTTCAAAACTAACCCTTAAAACATTATAAGCCTCAGTTCAAGTATTCAAGTACTCATTTAGGGTCAAAGCATTTCCGTCACCAAAGTTATAAGGAAAACATCTACAAAAGTCCAACCTGAAACTTTCAAGTAGTTTACGACTTGTTTTGGATGCTGGGAATTAATGGCTTTCAATCAAATATCCTCCTTTTAGGTTCACATTAGGGTCATCTAGGGTCCTAATCCAAGTGATATCACTCAATTTGGAGTTATGAGAAGAAAGTTATCACTCAAACAAGTAAGATTACCAAAAACAGTTTTTCAGATTAAGTAAGGGTTTAGTAAAATGCTTCTTTCTCCCAAACGAAAACTATTTTGCCAAAAACCTCTTATAAAAGTCTAGATATATAGTTATAAAGCATTTCCAAGTGGAAGATCTTCAAAAGTAATTTTTATTTGAAAGTTATGCTCAAAACATTAGAGAAAGGTCTAGTTTTACAGATTTTCGAAGCCCTTTTTTTAAAAAAAAACATTGCTTAAGAAAGGTGACAAACTCAAGCCTAAATCACATCCCAAGCACAAAAAATATTCAGATCTAGAATGGAAAAGATTCACACAAATTCAACACATAAAGGTGGAGAGACTAACAAAGTCTTCCTTTGAAGTCATGTTTAAAACTCAATCTTTACCCCAAGGTAGACGTGGCCACGGGTTCGACCCGCCGGGTCGACGGGTCAGACCCGCCGGGTCGAGAACCAGGGGTACATGACCTGAACCCTAACCTTGAAATTCAACGAGTTGACGGGTTCGGGTCACCCGGCGGGTCGACGGGTCGACGGGTTGACCCGCCGGGTCGGGACACGTGGCAAGGAACCGGGTACCCGCCGGGTTTGGCAGGTCAACCCGCTGGGTCAACCATTTTAAAAAAAATTGGTTTTGAAAAAAAAAACTCAACCCATCGAGTACTTTTAACTTTCACCACACTTTCGAAATGGAAAGATTTAAGGTAGACAAAACATGGTATGTGGGAAGATATATATACCTTCATTCCACTCCATCATTTCATCACACTTTAGATGTGGGAAAGAAAAAGTTGGATTGTGGGAATGACAAGTAGGGATATGAGAAGATATATATAGAGAAAATAGAGGTAGATAGCACACTTTCGATGTGGGACAGAAATATGGGATATGAAAGAAATTGTAGAAATTGATGTTTCGACGAATCGAATTATATGATGTAAAATGTAATGTAATTAAAGTATTTAGATTATATGGTGGAATATATAATGTAATTTAAGTCTTTGGATTATATGATGTAACATATAATATAATTAAAGTCTTTACCTCTTAGGATTTAATGAAATGAATAACACATGGTGATGGAACATCATGATACATTATATCAAATTTGTTGGATTAATCTTTCTATTTAATTCAATTGATAGTTGTGTTGATCCATTGATTAATCATAAGTGTTTTATTTTACTTGCATTATGTTAATTTCTTGGTTGTTGATTTCAAATCTAGGCTCATCTTCATATAGATATATGATAATCTTTCTCGTTTAAAGTTGAATTAGCCACATTTTGTGTATACACATAATGATGATGTTATTGGATTACCTATTTGTGTTGCATGTTATAAAATGAAAAGACACATTTGAAAAGTATTACCCAATAATATATTTCATTATTGTGCTTGAAAATCCGAAGTTCTATAACATTTTCAAAATAAGTGAAAATCGACATTAAGGATACCATACATGTGTAACAACTTTATCAACAACAATATTTGTATTCTTTGAAATTATATCATAAAGATTCCTAACTTAGTATCATATATCATGATTTCATAGTGGAACTACCAAATAACACAAATGTTTAAGGTATTGTGTTGAACTTCACACTTTCTTGTTACCCGTTCGTTATTTTAATCTTTCATAATTGATAGGTAAAATATTTTTCAAAAAAATAATATTTATATAAAGTGTAGTACTAGTGTTTGTATATGATAAAAATTTATAAGTATGGATTGACATGAAAAAACCGAATGATCGAGATTGAAGATATGATTTAGTTTCTACTTATTTTTGTCCCACATCCAATCCCACATTGAAAACTAGAGGAAAGGGGAGGGGGAGGGTGCTAAGTCTATAAAAGAACCAAATGGTGGGTAGGATTTTCATAACATGCAATGCATGAGAATTTATATATTATGAATAAATAAAATTCATAATAATTATAAATATAAATTATAGTTTTTTTTATAATTTTTTTTAAAAAAAAATTTTGGCCAATTGGGTCAACCCGACGGGTCGACCCGCTCGGTCGTAGTCGGGTCGACCCGCCGGGTCACGGGTTCACTTTCCCCCGACCCTAACCCTAACCCTTAACCCGAGATGACCCTTCAACCCGTTGACCCGGACCCGACGGGTCATTGACCCGGCGGGTCACCGACCCGGCGGGTCACGGGTCGACCCGCCCGACCCGTGACCCGTGGCCATGTCTACCCCAAGGTTCCTCTTTTCATCAAAATCCTAGCAAAAGAGACAATGCTGCATAAATTCATGGCCTTTTCAAGTATAAAACCATGGAAAGAAGTGGAGAATCTCACACACTTGACCTTGAGCTCAAGAGGGAGGGAAACCCGGAGCTAAAAGTTGTAAAAGGAGCTGGAGTATTGAGTGAGATCTTGCTGCTGGCGGCCATGGAGTTGAGCTCGGAAATGGTGGCTGATCCATGGTTGTTTGTGTGCTCAAAAAGGAGAGCTGGAAAGCTGAGGCCTTAGCTGAGTAGAAGGCTGTTTTGGAGGGGTCTAGAAGAGCAAGAAGATGAAGCTTTTGGCTTGCCAAGAGGTGGGAAGAGGGATCTCTTGCTGGAGCTTTATCCGGGGCTGTTGTGGTGAGGTTTAGCAGCTGAGAAGGAGGTGTTTTGGGCTGTTGTAACTCACTGCAATGAAGGAGGAAAAGAGGAGAAAGAATGAAGAAGAGAGAGGGCTTGAAGATAAGGTTTTGGAGCCTTGTGAGGTAGGGTTGTGTTTGGATTTGTGTGGTGTGGAGAAGTGAGACAAAAATCAGATTTTATGGAGCAATATGGGTGTGAATAGGGGCTGAATCGGATAGGCATCATGAGAGCAAGGCATGGAGCATGTCTCCCTTGCCATTCTGGGTGAGGTCATAGATGGGAGGTTGAAAAGCACAATGTGGGTGTTTGGCTTATTTGGGTATGGAGTGGAAGCTTTCTCTAATTCAAATTTCAGCTTTTGGAAGGCTAAAAGGCTGAGATTTTTGGATCCAATAAGAGGAGGAAGAGGATAAGATGCGTGGTCCCGAAAACGCTAATTCATATTTTCGACGTTACCTCCCGAAAGTTAGTTTTCCGAATCCCGCTCTCTCTCTCGATCAAATCTTGACTCGACCATATTAGTGTTTTAAAATCATGAGGATGTCAACATCCAAAGCTCATTTCAAATCTCAAAGTGAAAGGACGGAATTGCCCTTCAAAATTTCAAATTTGGCCGGATTCCGCTTTAAGAGTTTCGAAGTCAATTTTTTAAGTTGAGGACGAGTTTTTCTCGAAATATCCGATTTACATCTGTTTTAAATTCCTTTTTATCCGAAATCAAAATTTGAAAACCCGAGCCTTTACACTTCTGTGTCGACATGCTCTGTTCTTCCTCTGCTCGATTCATGGCTGCTCTGTTCACTCGATGTCGAGGTTCATAGTCAATTTTGACCTTTTTAGAAGACTTCGAGTTCTTTTTCCGCTCTTCCAAATCTGTCTATTTTTGTCCTGTTTTCTGCGAAATCACATAGCAACTCGTGCAGACCCATAAATTTGACAATAAAGCATAAACTACACTAATCTCATGATTTCCCACTAATATGCATGTAAAAGAATGATAAAATGGACTTATATGTGCATAGAAAATATGGCAATTTGCGCGCACTTCAAACACCCCATACTTAAGCTTGCTTGTCCCCTAGCAATACTTTTAATGGTAATTCAGGGGAAGAAAGTAAATCCTTGTTAAGGAGGTAAGTCGAGTTCTTAAATTACAAATAATAAAGATGTAAACATAAATCGACTCCTAGCCTATGCAAATAATTACAAGACTTCCTCCCGTTGTAGTGGAAGGGTAGTCAGGATCGATCCACAAGGAGGCGTGTCAGCGGGATCCTAGTAGTGTTGGAAATCTCAAGTCTGCGTCAACCAGAAGCCTCGATTTCGACCTTTGAGCTCGACGTCGACCTCGGCTGTCGATGTTCTCTGCAACAGAAGACCTGCAAAAACAAAAACAAGTGGTCGATATCGACTGGAAAGGGTCGATATCGATGTCAGTCACGAAATCGACTGGCTCAGAAGACTGCCAGTCGACACAGTAGGGTCGATATCGATGTCTGGTGTCGATATCGATGCTTCAAAAACCTCCGCAGTGATGATCGTCGTCGACTCAGAAAACTGTCAACAAACTCAGTGGTCAATATCGACGTCTAGGGTCGATATCGATGTCTTCCTACAGTGGGTTAGTTCTTCGTCGGCAAAGAAAGGCCGAAGATTTAAGAATGGATGAGAAGGGATGAACAGAAATAACAGTGGTTTTGACTGAATATAAACTTATTTAAAAAGAAACTCCTAGGATTAGGGTTTACCACAACGTTAACCAATGCATGCGATAAGATAAATAAGATGGACAATTGCGCTATTTCACCCGAGGGACAACCTTTCCCCGTACACCAACTCTTAGGATTATTCTTGTAAATAAACCTATTTGTCTCTACCAATTTTATGTTTATAACTCAAGTTGTTAGCATGAATCACTTTTCTTTCGATTAGGACTAAACATAGAATCGTAGGAGATGATATAGACACAACGATATCGACATCAAATACTTACCTCAAGCGCGCATGGCTAACGTCGGGCTCACCCCGGCCCTAAGAGCTTTGGGGAACTACTCGCTTCTCATCATGGAACTCATTGTTGTTTGAAAAGAAGAAACTTGCATTAAAATAAACTCCGAAGCTTTACAACTCAACGTCAACTTTCGCAAACATCAAACCCTAAAACTTCTCTCTAACTCTAACTCTATTGATTGTCTTGATTGATGATTGTTTCTTGGATGATCTAACAAATCAGCCCCTAGGGCTTTATTTATAGGCTACTAATCCTTGCTATCCAAGGATTGTAACTCCTATCTAAACTATGAACTCTATCCGAACAATTAGGATAGGTCTTTTATTTTGATAAAAACTTAAAGGTAAAAAGATAAATAAAACTTCAGCTGCCATCTATTTTGAAAGTGTAAGATAATTCCGTGTCTTTTTTAAGATATAGTTCCAATCCGCATCTCGAAATTGAGTCTATCTTTTGTCGAGGTAAGGGGTCGATATCGACACCAGAGGTCGATATCGAGGTCTCTGTTCCTGCTCGACTTGTTCAGCTATGGTCGATGTTTATGTTGAGGTCGATATGGGGGTCGATATCGACACCAGAGGTCGATATCTGGGCTGGAGGTCGATATCTCTGCTCAGCTTCACTTGGCTTCTCCGTTTTTACTCCGATTTCGCTCGAATTCCTGCATGGTTAGCTCAAAACTTGTGCAGACTCTATTTCTTGCATTTTAGCCCATTCTTACACAAGTTTATATTCTTTTGGAACCTTTTCTTTGGAGATCGTATGAAATATGAAGTCAAATGATGCAATAAACAGAGGTACAAATATGTACATCAAAACACCCCATACTTAGACTTGCTTGTCCTCAAGCAATAACCAAGCAATAACCAACACCTACAACACATCCTTCAAGTTTTCGCCCTTGTCAAAAGCAACATCATAAGTTGTAGCAAAGCAAAGCAAGTGAATTTAACGTCATAGCACATATTTTGGCGATCCATAGGCATATGCAATTTTGATCCAACCTCACAGGGATAATGTGTTTGCACTCAACTCTCATGTTTTTAGGCTATGAAGATCAACTCTCAACTCAATTCCATATACAATCTCATAAACATTGCAATTTATAAAAATCCACTTCGCAACCAATTATGAAAATGCAATAAGAACTATCAGGAGGACTTTCGCTCAATGGAAGACTTCAAAGAAGACTCCATTCGGCGGGGTTGTAATGGGGCTTGGTATGAAATAAAAGGGTATGGAATTATTTGGCTATGTGGTGCTTTTATAATTTGGGAATCAAGACTCCTAAATCTCAACACTTGCAATATCCAAACCATAACTCTTCAATGTTGCGCTTTCCAAGCTCAATCTCCTATAATGCTCTTTCCCAACTCATCTTTCCATAATATGCTCTAAAGATGCACTAAAAGATGTAAACCATACTATCAACCCTTCTTCCAAACTCTAATATACCTCTCAAAAAATATAACACTTGTATGAATAAAAGACTTAAGGATTTTGGCTCATGCACTATATATATACATCTCTCTTTTTTTTCGGATTTTTTTTTCTTTTTTTTTGACGAAAATAATAAGTAAATACTAAAAGAATATGTGCATTTATATGGTGAGCCAAAAAATCCTTTTACAAAATATGACAAAATGTAAATATGCACTAACCCAATATTTCCTTGCTCAAAACTGGACATTATGCTCTTTTCTTTCCACAAGGCATTAGTCCAGCCAATCTAAGTCTCAATTCCCAAATGGGGGTCAGGCTCAATTCGGCTAGGGATAATTTTGTGGAGTTTGTAATTTCAGGCTCAGGCTAATGTTCTGGCTTCAAGCACGGATAATGCAGGGTAGGTAAAGAGAGGATAAAAATGGCTTAAAAGATGCCTCCATCATTTAATTCTCGTAAACATAAACATATATATACATTGGTTTTGAATAAATATCACAACATTTAGAGATGCATAGGAAGAGTAAATTCACTCAAGAAAGCGAAGGGATTTTTGATGTTCTCCCTATAAGCCAAAATTCTCACTAGGACAATTTTTGTTGGATTTGCTTTTTAGCCTAGGATCATATGTGCTCAATTTCATCACAAGTTCACAATCTACATAAAAAATTTTAAGGACTTAGGCTAAACCATCCAAATATGTCATAGGGTTTACATGATCAAGTCAGCTATTGAGTTTTCATCATAGGACATCTAAGTAGGGTTTAAAAACAAACTTAAAATGCATTTTTTTTTGTATTTTTGACATTTTTTTTTTTGAATTTTGACATTTTATAAAAGTAAAACTAATAACAAAAATTTAAACATGAATGCAATGCGAAGAAGAAAACCAAGTTATGACCATAAGACATGTCTTTCCCCCACCCCATACTTAAAAATATACAGTGTCCTCACTGTATTAAAAAAAAGAACAAGGGTAGAGAGAAACTCACAGCGAAACCTGCGAATTCAGGTCGATTTCAGGTTAGTCGATGCCAGAAGTCGATATCTAGGTCAGTGGTCGATGTCGACTGCAGCTGTCGAAGTCGAGGAAGAAAATGAAGACAAGGGCTGCCAGGTTGGGGTCGATATCGAGTATAATGGTCGATATCGACCTCTGCTTTTTCGCTCCTGAGTCCTCGATGTCGACTCCCGGAGGTGGCTTGACCCTGGGGGTCGATTTCGACTGGCCTGGTCGATTTCGACTGCCTCTGCAGAAGCTTCTTTTCTTCTTCGTCGTTCCTTTTGCTTGATAACATGAAATCTTTGTTAGAAATATAGATAAAGCACGAATTATCTCAGTTTTAAAAGTTTCAAAAAGCCAAAAGTTAAATCCTAAAAACCATCTATGCGAAATAAAAAAATTTAAAGGTTTTATGTACACGCTCTAGATTTTTGAGTCGCTAGGCCGACTTCTCCGTCAATGTTTTATGACCCTTTTATGTAGGGACCCTTTAAGCTCGAGCCTTCTCCTGGATCATTTAGGTCCTTTTGGTAGTATCTAAGTTCGGGACCAAGGCTTCTTTGATGTTAGGCTCTTCTTTGGGCGCTTTCTTTCTCTTTCTTGACCTAACTTTTGCAATATAGGCAAACCATGGAGCTTTGACCCTTTCTTTAGTAAAATTATCAATAATCGGCTTAATTGATTTAGCAATAATGGACAGAGGAGGGTTAGGAGTCATACCTGGGCTTACCTGTTTGGGCCCGAAACAGAAATCTTCGGGCTGAGGGGTGGTCGATTTCGACCAAGGGGGATCGATTTTGATGTTTTTAGTCGATATCGACTGGTTCCAGTCGATGTCGACCCTGCTTGCTGTTTCCGTCCTCGCCAACAAAAATTTTCTAAGCTTCTCCTTAGCCGGCGAGAGGACTACTTGCTCCAGGTGCTTTGTTTCGCTCATGGTTGGGTTGAAAGAGAATTCTATTACTTCGTTCCCTATAGTAAAGGTTAGTAATCCTCGACGTACAGTGATATTGGCATCTGCAGTAGCTAAGAAAGGCCTACCAAGTATAATAGGCACTACAGGATCTTCAGGTATCTCCAATACAATGAAATTAGTAGGCACAAAGAACTTATCTACCTTTACAGGAACGTCATCGATTATACCTGTGGGTCTGACGAATGAGTTGTCAACCATATAAAGTTTCATGTCCACAGGTTCAAGGGCGCCAATGTTCACCTTTTGCCAAATAGAAAGAGGCATGAGACTTACACTTGCCCCTAGGTCACATAGGGCTTTGTAACGATGTTGGCCAAGTCCCACGGTGATTGCATGGATCTCTTCTTGCTAAGGATGTCTTTGAGGAATCACACATAGGAAGGCATCTCGCTTAGGGCTTCTGTAAGAGGGATAGTAATGTTAAGTCCTTGAAGTATTTTTACAAAGCGCCTAAACTTACCTTTGGTGGGATCCTCCAATGCTTTGGAAGGGAATGGCAACGTCTTCTTTGGTGGAGGGGCCAAAACGGTGGTCGGGGGGGCCAGTCGGACATCGACATCGACTGGGATATGGTCGATATCGACTGGAATGGTCGATTTCGACCTTTGTTGTGGCTCTGATGGCTCTGCAGTGGCCTCAATATCAACCAGGGAGTCGACATGGTGGTCGATATCGACCTCTGGGTCGACATCGACTGGTCTGTCGATGTCGAATGGGTTTGTTGCTTTCTCCTCCGTTTCCGTCCTTGGCTTATGTACTTTGGTGCCACTCCTCAGTTGCATGGCTGCGACATGGCCCGTTCCGGATTGTCCCTTAGGATTTGTAGTGGGTTGCCCATGGAGTGTTCCGGACGGTCTAGGGATTTGTGCCGCCAATTGACCCAGTTGGGTCTCTACGTTCCTTTTCCATATATCCATCTCCCCAATCCTTGTGGTAAGGTGATTGAGTTGAGAATGGATGGCATTGTTGGATTGATCATTCTTAGCTTGATTCCTCCTTATCTCATCTAGCACAAGTTGAAGATCATCCTTCTTGTGGTCTCTCTCCGGGTGCCCAGGAGCTCTATAAGGCGGAGGGTCCCTAGGGTTAACCGGGTTCCTTTGTGGTTGATGGAACCTTTGGTCTCCCCAATATTGGTGATTGGGACCCCTCATGTAGCGCGCCTCTTGGTGAGTCTCCGCTAGGTGTACTTGTTCAGCACGAGGGCACTCAATGGTGGTGTGCCGCTGCGATTCGCATTCAATGCAATCTTGGTTCGCTGAAAGGAACCTCACTTGCTTTTGGAGCTTTCTAAGTTGATCTCTATGGAATCGCTCCTTCACATCCGGATCGATTACATTGGAGGGTTCATATAAGGGCATAGATGGGGCAAGCCTCGATGATGATGGTGTGTCAGAAGCCTCAAGAGTCCCATATGTATTGTCGAACTCCACCAACCTCTCTATGGTTTCCCAAGCCTCTTGTGGAGCGAGTTCAAGGTAGCCATAGGAGGTGCAGGTGTTGATCCTTTCCTTAGTTGCAGCGTCAAGAGCATTGTATATGATCTTCTGAATTACGTACGGTGGTTGGCCATGCGTCAAGCATGATCGTAGTAGGTCCTTAAACCTTTCCCAAACAGTTGCCAGAGCCTCACTAGGCTTTTGTTTGAAAGCCGTGATTTTTTGTCGGATCAATGCCGTCTTAGAAGGAGGAAAGAACTTGTTGAGGAACGCATCCTTGACTTGATTCCAGGTGCAGAGCGATCTTGGGGCTAAGCTTTCCAACCACTGCAATGCTTTCCCTGTAAGAGACCATCGAAAGGCTTTTAGTTGGACATATTCAAGACTTCGTCCATCAGCAATGGTATCACAAAGGTCTAAGAAGGTTGAAATATGTGCCATAGGGCATTCGTTAGATTTTCCTTCATATTGGTGCCTTCTAATCTCAGTTAGGAAGTTAGGTTTTATTTCAAAATTAGAGGCAGGGATAAGAATTGCCGATTCAGGCACTGTGAGAGCGGGGTGCATATATTGCTTGGCATTCCTAGGGAGGGCATTGATTTGGGCTTCTATTTGTCTCCGGCCTTCCTCCTCCCTATCCGCACGCTCCTTAAGTGCCGCCTCTCTAGTCGTTAGGCCTCAACCTGCTTCCTTAATTGCTCAATAAGTTCAGCTTGGTTTGCGTTGTCCGCCATGATTCTTTGAGCTTGGGCCCTTAGATGGAAATAACGCTCAGGGTCGTCTACTCCTTCGAATTCAGGTGGGCGATCAGCACGTCGCATACACCTGCAAAACCAAACTAGGTAGAGACGTAAGATAGACTACTAGGGCGTGATTGATTGCCTCCCCGACAACGGCACCAATTTGTTAAGGAGGTAAGTCGAGTTCTCAAATTACAAATAATAAATATGTAAACGTAAATCGATTCCTAGCCTATGCAAATAATTACAAGACTTCCTCCCATTGTAGTGGAAGGGTAGTCAGGATCGATCCACGAGGAGGCGTGTCAGCGGGATCCTAGTAGTGTTGGAAATATCAAGTCTGCGTCAACCAGAAGCCTCGATTTCGACCTTTGAGCTCGATGTCGACCTCGGGTGTCGATGTTCTCTGCAACAGAAGACCTGCAGAAACAAAAACAAGTGGTCGATATCGACTGGAAAGGGTCGATATCGATGTCAGTCACGAAATCGACGGGCTCAGAAGACTCTCAGTCGACACAGTAGGGTTGATATCGATGTCTATTGTCGATATCGATGCTTCAGAAACCTCCGCAGTGATGATCGTCGTCGACTCAGAAAACTGTCGACAAACTCAGTGGTCAATATCGACGTCTGGGGTCGATATCGATGTCTTCCTGCAGTGGGTTAGTTCTTCGTCGGCAAAGAAAGGCCGAAGATTTAAGAATGGATGAGAAGGGATGAACAGAAATAACAGTGGTTTTGACTGAATATAAACTTATTTAAAAAGCAACTCCTAGGATTAGGGTTTACCACAACGTTAACCAATGCATGCGATAAGATAAATAAGACGGACAATTGCGCTATTTCACCCGAGGGACAAGCTTTCGCCGTACACCAACTCTTAGGATTATTCTTGTAAATAAACTTATTTGTCTCTACCAATTTTATGTTTATAACTCCAGTTGTTAGCATGAATCCCTTTTCTTTCGATTAGGACTAAACATAGAATCGTAGGAGATGATATAGACACAACGATATCGACATCAAATACTTACCTCAAGCGCGCATGGCTAACGTCGGGCTCACCCCGACCCTAAGAGCTTTGGGGAACTACTCGCTTCTCATCATGGAACTCATTGTTGTTTGAAAAGAAGAAACTTGCATTAAAATAAACTCCGAAGCTTTACAACTCAACGTCAACTTTCGCAAACGTCAAACCCTAAAACTTCTCTCTAACTCTAACTCTATTGATTGTCTTGATTGATGATTGTTTCTTGGATGATCTAACAAATCAGCCCCTAGGGCTTTATTTATAGGCTACTAATCCTTGCTATCCAAGGATTGTAACTCCTATCTAAACTATGAACTCTATCCGAACAATTAGGATAGGTCTTTTATTTTGATAAAAACTTAAAGGTAAAAAGATAAATAAAACTTCAGTTGCCATCTATCTTGAAAGTGTAAGATAATTCCGTGTCTTTTTGAAGATATAGTTCCAATCCGCATCTCGAAATTGAGTCTATTTTCTGTCGAGGTAAGGGGTCGATATCGACACCAGAGGTCGATATCGAGGTCTCTGTTCCTGCTCGACTTGTTCAGCTCTGGTCGATGTTTATGTTGAGGTCGATATGGGGGTCGATATCGACACCAGAGGTCGATATCTGGGCTGGAGGTCGATATATCTGCTCAGCTTCACTTGGCTTCTCCGTTTTGACTCCGATTTCGCTCGAATTCCTGCATGGTTAGCTCAAAACTTGTGCAGACTCTATTTCTTGCATTTTAGCCCATTCTTACACAAGTTTATATTCTTTTGGAACCTTTTCTTTGGAGATCGTATGAAATATGAAGTCAAATGATGCAATAAACAGAGGTACAAATATGTACATCAATCCTCAACATCATAGATTCATTTTTCATATGTCCCTACAATCAATTGCCATCCTCGATAAGGTACTAGTGTCAACCAAATCCATGCATGTGCATAAAAGCAATTTCATACTTCAAAAAAGGAGGTTTATAAGCATAAAACAATTTCAGCGACATAGCATTAATAATCAAGAGGACTTTTGCAAGCTTATGAGAAGTAGATTGGTAAGGCATAGACAAAAATGGATCTAATCAGCCGAGTGGAAAGTGTAATAACTTGTATTACATGCCTAAGTAAAATAAGTCTAGAACCCAATTGGTACAACAAATGATTTACATACAAATTATGATAGCAAAAAAAATACAATCCAGAAATGAATTGAAAGCGTTCTGGCCCCGTATCGAGTCCCGAAAGAATCCCAGGTCCGGAGTTGTTGTCATCATTGACTTTAGCTTTGCCCTTGGGGCTAAAGGTGGGCTAATATTTGGCCATGTGGTGTTAAATCCGGGGAAATAATACTTTCTTTCCAAAATATTCCACATTCCTTCTTCATAATGTATCTCACCTTTCAGTCATCGCTCAATGCTTTTACCTCTCTAACCTTAGCACTGCCCTCTCGCGAGTCGCAAACATGGGTGTCATGAATGGTCCCGGATACTTAGTACTTTGGACTCCTCACCTTGTGTCCCATCTCGCTGAACTAACATCTCAACGAGCAGGGTCGACCTACCTTTATCTCCTGAGGTGATCGGATTTTTTTTCGCTCATTAAATTTTCCATAATTCAAATATTGTTTCATTCCTGCCAACAACTTCAATATAATGCACAAACTCCATATCATAACTCCAAAGATGACATCCATTCTCCAACTTGTCCCCGTATAGGGTATAGGTATAAAAAAAATGGGCAATATGTAATATATGTGGAGCAATAATGATAATAATATAGTAACACTACTAGAATTCTGTTAATAGACATCACATTTTTTACATCAGTCAGAAATACGCATGATATTAAATATATTTATAACATCATTTAATATTTTTTTGATGTCATTAAAATAATACACATTAGTTTATTTTTTGGGACAATGTTAAAACTATTTTAAAAAAATACCCAAAGCACACGGAATATACTTAGTTTAGATTTCACCGAAATAAAAGCGGTAAAAATGCCGCCTCATTCCAACACTTAGCCAAAATCTTTAAAATTTGAATTTTTGTCCAAAAAATAATAATCAAACCCAATAACACTTGAAACAAATTCAAATCCCTTATCCCTTCCGTCATTTCAGATCTAAGATCCCCCCTCCCATTTTTAGAACAAAAATTTCTCTCCTTTTTTTCAGATCTGGATCTCACAAACCCATTTTTACCTCTCTCCTCTACTATGAAGAACTTACTCCATCTTTCATCTCTCAATACCATATCTCCATCTCCATTCCTTGGTCCCTCTTCTCTCTTTCAAATCGGTGGAGCCAAGGCCGCAAGCTTTCTCCCATGGTGGAGCGCTCAGTCTCAGATCCATACCATCCTCGCTCCTTTTCGTATCCCTTTGGCATCCTCGCTTCCATGGTGGAGCGTTTGTCTTTCATCTGGTATGCCTCTCTCTCTCATGGCTTTAGCTTGAAATTTTACTCTCTCCCAGGTTCAATGATTTCACATGTCAATTATTTGCACATCCAAAATCGATCCCCTTTCCATTTCTGATATTCTTGCTTGAATCCGACTTTCTATCCGCTTCCAATCTCTCGACTCTCATTTCCGCCATTCCAGACGAAACCCTAACTTCCTCTTTTTCACCCTGATCATTCTAAATCCCTCGATTCAGTTGAAACATCTAACTCTTACCATTGGCCATGCAGAAACGTCTTCCTCATCTTAACTTCACTGTTATCGACCGTCGTCAGCAGATAAGACTCGGAAAACCAAGAACCAGATGTGAGAGATGTACGGCTCAATCACCATGTGTACTTACTGTCACTTTGTAAGCTCCTTTCCTCTTCTCCTCTCTCATTGTATTTACTGTCACTCTGTAATTTTTTTGCTCTACTGGTCCACGCAAATAGACTTGTGATTGTTATGTCTCTGAAAATCTGATTCTAGGTTTTCTATTGAGCATATATCATTGAGAAGAAACGGGACTGATCTTAACTCATTCAAACTAACAGATTGAGATTAAACATTTAAAGATTAGTTGGGAATGCTAATTTGATGACTAAAAAGATTCCTAGTTTTGACCTGAAAACTGATATAATGACTGTATTTGATGGATTCTTTGCTTTGTCTTATGTTTGCAGGAGAGTCTAACATCAAGGATAAAAAAAATCAGTGAAAACTTTTATGTTTGGAGCAATGGCATGGTGTGTCTCCCACTCACGCTACACAAACCGGTCTGGCTCTGTTGCCTTCCCGGACTCACTCCGTCATCGAATCTAAGGTTCTGAGGGATCTTTTTAGCCGACAATTTAGGGTTTTGTCCGACCTCCTCCTCTCCGACGCTTCTTCGAATTTCATATGTATTCATCCCCTTTCGCCTAAAAGCAAGGTATGTGAATCAAATTTAGGGTATGTGAATCAAATTGATTCCCTGAGATGGCATCATTCTATGCTAGCAATGTCATTTGAGGAGACGTATAATATTAAGTTGGTGTTCTAATTGGTTTTTCTATTCAGTTTGATTTCCTATTTGCTAAATTAGGGGTTGTTTTATCATTTTTGTTCATTTTTGCTCCATAAGAATGATATAGAATTTTTCATAAATTAAGGTTTCTCTGTTCATCTTCTGAATTCTCCCTCGATCAATTTTTTTTGTGCTCACAAATTTAATGGTAATGTAACGTTTTTACATAGAATTAGTGAAGTTGGATTACTTATTCAAGTTGTTGATGATTGGGGATTATGGATATATGGAGTAAATACATTCTTATTGGTCTAAAATAAGTCACTTCCTGTAAATATGTTGGTGGTATATTGGTGATTGTCATTCTTATTGGCCTATTTATTGTCATTAATCCTTGCTGCACATTCACAAGTCCCACTTTTATCATTGGTTCTTGCTGCACACTCACACCATTTGGCTCATAAATCTCATCTGTCATACTCTTCACACCATGCTTAGTTGTCATACTTTCTTTTTTAGTCCTCTTTTCCTACTGCTATACGTTTTTTCCTCCCCTTTTCTTGCAGTTATAATTTTTTCCCCTTTATATCTATTCTATTAATTTATGCTTACTTTAAGGTGTTAAAATTATGAGATTAAGGCTTTATGACAGTGTTCGATCTTGCCATGTTGTGTATTCAATGCCTTTGTAGGGCAAACACATTTAGCTTATACCTAACAACTTCAACAATTCATTGACACTTAACTGATGGATAATATGGAGTTATATGATAATATGGATAGGAACTAGTAGTAACTTTTAAACAAGTTTACTTATATATCAAATGTTTAAAGATGTCTATTTTCTATGTCCTTTAAAGCTAATAAAGCCTTGAAAAATGATCCATCTATTGAACTGATGACTTATACAGCTTGTAAATAAAAATATCTTTCTTGGATGCTTATGCTTTTATTTATTGTTATCTTAAAACTCTATATCTTTATTTTTCTATGGAGCTAAATCATTCTCCTCTTTATGTTTTCCCTCTTTCTTTTACGGGTTCTAGGTAAAGTTGAACCTATCTCTATTAGATGCTTGGTTATGTTTGAGAAAATACTTTTGGAACAATGGAGATCCATCCTCGACAAAACCTTTCTTTACTATGGCTCTTAACAAGGTAATATTCTAGTTTTCTCATCTCACCCAAAGACATTATACTATGTCAGTTGGTAATCCTTGGAAGGAATCCTCTTTTCACTCTATCACTTATTTGATTCCTTGCTTTTGGTTGGTAAGAAATGATGATGTATGTCCTAAACCCTTCTAAATGATGATGTGTAATCACAGCTTCAATCCAAAGGTTAAAATAGTTCAGGATCAAGATCCAGAATGCTCAAATATGCTAGTTAAGGTAGTTTAGATAACTATGTTTATTTTTCTAAAAATAAGAAATGTGAGAACACTGTTCTGTAACCATGCTGATGATGCACATGAAATAACTCCTGGTCAGATGTGTTTTGCATGTGGTTTTAGAATCTGATATAAGAAAAGATCAACCATTGATTCTCAAATATGATGGAATTCTTCTGGATGCTGCAAGCATGGATGCTGGAGTTTCTTCCTTGAGTTTTTCATCACCAGCTCCATGGCAGCGAGAAATATTGTGTTGATTAGAATTAGAAGGAGATGCTCCTATTCTGAAGGTTTTCCTCCATTTTCCATTAACTAAACAGCTTTGTGTATTACATGCATATATTTATCTTGGCTGGAGGCTTTGAATTTAACTTCCTTGCAGACTTATAGTATCCATTTCTGATTGGTTCGATCCTTATGTTGCATAGGGGCCGAGCATCGAAGCACTGTTTTGTTTGTTTTTATTCTTACTGAAAAGCGGACTTTTATATTATCCAAACAATATGAACCATCTCTTCCCAAGTTAATTTAGTTTGCCCTTGAATATGTCCATAGTAGAATATTATTGTGCTTCTTTTTCAGGACTACTCTATCAGATCATTCTTTTCTATTAGCATTTTTAATGTTGCGATCCCAAATTTGTTTCGATTTCATACTGCAGATTATTTAATTTATTTAAAACCTTGCAGTTGGTGCATGTTCAACAAGTGATTATTTTCAAGGAAACAACTAGTTCTTCTGATTGTGAAGAACTAAAAGTGAATTTACTTGCATCAAAGGTGCAAATCGAATTAATCATGACGATATGTTCTATTTCAGGGTCATATGGCATGTTTTTATGACAAACACTTCTTGTGCAAGCTACCGGAAGTGATTCATTCGATGTTGACTTGGTAAAGTGGTACGCATGAATAATTTGTATTATGCCACATTGCAATTACTAACTATTACTCCTCAATAACTCACGCATACCTTGCTTTTTTCAGAAACGGTGATTTGCTCATGCTTTGAGGATTTTTGACGATGAAGCTCAAGCAATGAAGTCTGCCCGGATGATAGAAGAAGCTTACTCAACTAGAGTCGCTATCCTTTCTTTCCGTTTGTGTAATACTAAGCAGAAAATATATGCATGTAGATAATATGAACAAATACTAATAGATAGAACATTATTGAATGCTTTGACCTATTTTGATTATTTGAGAAGTAGCCTATTAATGGATACAAACAGGAAATGAGACATCATTTAATAGAATAGAAAGCGATTTTAAAATGTATTGAAACACAACAAAACGACTAATAAAACTGATGTCTTTTGCGCAATTATACATTGTTATTCACAAAGAAAATGATGTTGTAATCTTTTTAGTCATCATTTCTTTCAAATATACTGATTTAAATATATACATATAACATTGTCTTTGTAAATATTGAATGTTGTATACAATTTATTAAACGAAATAACAAGAAAATGCAAAGGAAAAGTTAATAAACATGAAATGAATCACTCATAACTGATGTAAATAAGATATTATAACATTGCTTTTGGAAAAACATATCGATGTTAATGTGAATCTTTTTATTGCTCTACATATCTTTAGATAGCTAGAAATGCAAAATAATAATGTTTTAACATTAGGCGAATCAATCAAAATGTAATTATATTCATGCATTTAAGTCGATATTACAAAGAGAAACGATGTTATAAATCAACATAAACATCGGTTATAAACCGATGTGGAAAAGTTTGAATTTTTAACACCACCCACTAACACGTTGAATTTTTTTTTGATTAACATCGGTTTATACCCGATGTCTATGAAGAAAATTCTAGTAGTGTAAGGCTCATATATGGCTTGTGACTTTTGCAAATATGCATAGGGAAGGCTAGGATATGAACTTTTTGTAAGCACTTGTATGGAAATATATAAAAGTCCTCCATCATCTTATCATGCACATGTCAAAAGCAACTTCAAATTTTTACCTCCTTCATTTTTTTCTTTTTTTGCACTTTATTGGGACTTCCCTTAACTAGGCAATTTCATGTTATATCTCTAATGAATCTAATTTTGCATCGTAGAGCTCTTTTTTATACTTCCATGACTCTTTTCTTTATTTTCTTCAATTTTTTATTGGGGGTCATTTTTTCTCTTTTTTTTCGAAATATAAACATGCTAAGTATGTTTAAAGATAAATATGCAATTCTAAATAACTATGTATGAATAAAATGCAAAAACATGTATAAACTATGCAATAACTATGTAAAATTTCAAAATATGCTAAAAATATGCAAGTAAACCTTTCCCCCACCCCATACTTAAAGATTACAGTGTCCTTACTGTTTTAGAACTAGGGTTAAGAAATAAACTTACTAAAATGTCACAAATTTTAGGAGTCGAAGAAGACTGCAGTGAAGGTCGATGTCGACCCTTTAACATCAAAATCGACCTCTTTCATCGATTTTCTGGCTCAAGCTTCAGGGTGATCCGACCTCAACCACAAGCCCCTCGGAATCAACCTTAAGGTCGATATCGAGCTTTGCACTCGATTTCGATGTGTCTTTTGCACTGTTTCTCTCCTGCAACTTGTTAGAAATAAAACCAAAACAAAAACATGCAATAATGTAAAGTCTCAAAACAAAGTAAAAATGTCCAAACCCAAAAAATAAGTCTCGTCGTTACAAGCTCTATACTTTAAAGTCGCTAGGCCAACTTCTTCCTTTGCGCTCAAGGCGGCATCTGCAGAACCCATGTTGCTTGGGCCTCACATAGAACTTCTTTCTTGTCTCTCAACTGCATTCCGCCTGGATGGATTTGATTCACCGTGAAAGGTCCCATCATCTTGTCTTTGAATCTAGTAGGGAACAATTGATCTTTTAATTTTACGACATACACCTTGTCTCCTATCTCATATTGGTTCAAATCATCATCGGATACCCTACACAAGCGCACATGTCAAGGCACACCTCTTCCAAATAATGATAAATCTTTAATTGAGATGGAACAAGAGGAATCCGTACCTTGACTTACCTTCTTTTCTCTATGGCTCAAGTCGACTTCGATCATCCGTAGTCGATATCGAGCTCTGTTGTGCTCCTTGAGGTTCAGTCGATTTGGAAGCTTTCTGCTCGACATGGTTAGGTCGATTTCGACCTTCTGACATCGATATCGATGTCTTTGCTCCTCCTTTTTCTTCCTCTTTGGCAGTCGATTTCGGCATGGCTTCGTGGTCGATATTGACCATTATGCTCGATTTCGATGTTCCTTCTCCTCCGTCGACCCCATACTTATAACCTGGCATAGAATCTTGAATAATATTAGTCGATATCGACTTACCTCGTTTGATTTCGATGTTCTTTCTGGCTCCTTCGTTCAAGATTGCCACAACCTCCTCCACTTGGGCTTCAATGGCCCTCTTTTCAAGATCTTCCGGTGTTATACTCCTTACCTTTGCTTCTCCACATGTGATGTAGACACCATTGATGGCTTTTATCTCCATTGGCCCTTGATTGTTCACCGTCTTGTTGAAGGCATACTCTATCACCTCATCGCTGATTGTGAATGGGAGCAATCCTTTCTTCACGCTGATGTTGGCATCGACGGTTTCTAGGAATGGCCTACCTAAAATAATGGGACAAGCAGGGTCCTCTGCTATATCAACAACTAAGAAATCAGCAGGGACAAAGAATTTACCTACTTGTACCGACACATCAGTTACCATCCCTGTTGGAACCACTACCGTATTATTCGCCATGTATAACTTTGCATCCACGGGCTCCAAAGGACCTATCTTTTACCATGTGCCATATGGTTAGTGGCATCATGCTAACACTAGCGCCCAAATCAACTAAAGCATTAAAGTGATATCGACCTAATCCTATAGCGATAGAAAACTTACCTGGGTCCACCCGCTTTTGTGGTAGCTCCAATCTGTTGCACTCCTCTGCGATCTCAAAAAGCGATTGCTTCTTACCCAATATGTCCTTAAGGAACCTTACATAAGATGGCATCTCATGAAGTGCTTCGGTGAATGGAATTGAGACATTGAGTCCTTAATGCATCTTCACGAACCGCTGAAACTTCTTTCCCGTTTGGTCCTTAATCATCTTCTTTAAGGGGAATGGCAACACCTTCTTATTCCCTGCGGCTGGAGTTAGATCGACATCGACTGGATGGGGGTTGACATCAACTAGAGGAGTCGATTTCTGTGGTGACTTAGATTCAGGGTCGACATCGAGTGGATGGTCGACATCGAGGTCACCTTGGTCGATATCGACATGGGGGGTCAATATCGATGTTCCTTCTGGGGCCTTCTCCTCCGCTTTTTGCTCGAGCGTTTGTAATTGACGCCCACTCCTTAGATTCATCACCGTTATGTGTCCAGTAGTTTTGCCCTTTTGATTGGGCACAGTTGATCTAGGGAATGATCTTGACTCTTTGGGTATTGCTTCCGCCAATTGACCCATTTGGGTCTCCATCTTGCGCTTCCAAACGTCTATCTCCCCAAGCCTAGAGTTGATGCCCTGCAGTTGAGTATGCATGGAGTTATTGGCTTGTTTCAACTCAGCATGGTTCCTCCGCATCTCATCAAGAATGATCTACAGGTCATCCTTCCTTGTTTCCCGCTCAGGGTGCCCTGGTGCTCTATATGGTGGGGGATCCCTTTGTTGATAGAATCTTTGATCTCCCCAATATTTTTGATGGCCCCCTCCATAGGAGCCTCTCGTCCACTTGGCTTCCTCATGTTTTTCCGTCATAGATAGTTGCTCAATATGTGGACAAGCACTAGTGTTATGCCTTGTTGAACCACATTCTTGACAAGTTTGATTGTTGCTCAGGAACCTGACTTGCTTTTGAATTGTTGCTCAGGAATCTGATCATTGTGGAATTGTTGCTGCACATCAGGATCTATCTCCTTTGGAGGCTCATCTAGTGGCATAGATGGGGCAGACCTTGAGTCATAGGCCGCAGCAGTCCCATAGGTGTTATCAAAGTTCACGAGCCTCTCAATCGTCTCCCAGGCCTCCGTTGGTGTGAGCTCAATGTACCAATAGGAGGTATATGAATTGATCCTCTCCTTATTCGGCGCATCAAGGGAGTTGTAGAAGATCTCTTGGATGACATAAGGTAGTTGCCCATGCGTCGGGTATGATCTCAGCAAGTCCTTAAAACTCTCCCACGCTTGTGCCAATGTTTCACCTGGCTTTTGTTTAAAAGTCGTGATCCTTTGTCGCAGCATCGCCATCTTAGAAGGAGGAAAGAATTTGTTTAGGAATGCATCCTTCACCTCTGCCCATGTCCTCAGTGAGCGTGGAGCCAAACTTTCTAGCCATTGCAATGTCTTCCCTGCTAAAGACCATCGAAAATATTTCAGTCTCACATACTATGGATTTACACCATCAGCAATTGTTTCACATAAATCCATAAAAGTAGAGATGTGTTGCAGTGGGCATTCATTTGGTCTTCCTTCAAAAGTATTTCTTTTAATTTCAGATAGGAAGTTTATTTTAATTTCATAATTTGAAGGAGGAATAAGTATAGCGGATTCAAGAACATTAAGTGGCGGATGCATGTATTGCATCGCCGTCTGTGGATACTGATTGAGCCGCTCTTGGCTTGTCTACGCGCATCCTCTTCCATATCAGCACGGGCTCGCTCTGAAGCAGCGGCGGCCCTCTCAACAGTGATTGTTGTGTTATGGTCCTCAATTTCTTTCCTCAACCGCTCTCTGGTCTCAACCTGCGTCTCGTTATCCACCATGATTTAAATAGATTTGTTGCGAAGATGGAAGAAACATTCAGGCTTGTCAATGGTTTCCAGGATAGGTCCGCGATCAGAACGTCGCATAAACATGCAAAATAAGCTCTAAAAGATCGTGAGAAAACTTAGGTGGCGATTGATTACCTCCCCGGCAACGGCGCCAATTTGATGCGTCTAGGGGAGGTGCGATTCAAATATTCAAACATATATCTCAACTATGTAACTCCATGTTCAAGCAAATAAATACAAGAATCCCTCCCGATGCAGTGGTAGGGTAATTCAGGATCGAATCCACGAGGAGGTATGTCAGCGCTCCCCTTGTTGTAATCACGATCAAGCTTTCGACCTCAGGAGACACTCGATATCGATGTGTCTGGTCGATATCGACCTCAGTTCTGGTCGATTTCCAGCAAAGTTCCTGCAGAAGACAAAAGCAAACACAGTCGACGTCAAGACAGACCTCGATATGGATGTTAGTGCTCGATATCGACCTTTGCTAGTCGATTTCGATGTTTGTAACAGAAACTGTAATGCGTAACCTATGTGTCGGCAAAGTAGTCCGAAGAGCGTAGAATGGTGTAGGGAAGATGAAAAGAAATCAAAACTCAACTTTTTATATAAATTCAATAAACTAAAAGCTTCCAAGATCGGGGATTCATGCCACAACGATAACAATGCAAGTATGGTGCTAAAGTTATGAAATTTAATGTCTTTCCGTCAAATAACTTTCGTTACCAACACTTAGGTGATTAGAGGCTCTCGCATAATTTCTAAGAGTTACTATCCAATTCATGAGTAATTCAGGTTCACAATATGATTGGCTTTCGCTTCAATAATGCAAATAATGAATCTCCCTAACTTTCACAAAGGATCATGCATAGGATAGAAGACGGAATCGCATAAAAATCATACCTTTGATGCACTTACCCTACATTGCTATCGTCGGGCTCACCCCGACCCTAGAAGTGGGTTGACTACTCGCGTCTCATCATGGAACTCATCATCATCATTGAAAAGAAACTAAATTGATTAAACTAAAGAGAAAGTTACAACCGAACAAAGCCAAATCTCCGCTCTCGCTTCACACTCAACTCACTCGGCTCTCCTCTCTCTCCCCTAAATCTCTGCGTTCTATAATGTAAAAAACTGATTGCTTGCATACTTAAACTCAGCCCTAATGGCCTCTAGATATAGATCTCAAATCTTGCTAGCCAAGGATTCGATAACTTATCTTTATTCCTCAAGATAAAACTTAATAAAGTAAAAACTAAAAATTCCATGGTAAAACTAGTAAAGGATGAAGTATGATGCATTAGATAGAAGATCTTGACTTTAGGATAGACGTGCAAGCTTCGGATAGAATTCTATCAAAATCTGAGTCGGACTTCTCTGCTGGACAACATCGATATCGACCTTCATCATCGATATCGACCTCTCTTTAACTCTATCTCGAGCACTCGACTTCTATCAATAAGCTCGATCTAGGCCACTCGATATCGACCATCAGACATCGATATCGACCTCTTTTGTGTCGACATGCTCTGTTCTTCCTCTGCTCCATTCATGGCTGCTCTGTTCACTCAATGTCGAGGTTCATAGTCGATTTCGACCTTTTCACAGAAGACTTCGAGTTCTTTTTCCGCTCTTCCAAATCTGTCCATTTTCGTCCTGTTTTCTGCGAAATCACATAGAAACTCGTGCAGGCCCATATATTTGACAATAAAGTATAAACTACACTAATCTCATGATTTCCCACTAATATGCATGCAAAAGAATGATAAAATGGACTTATATGTGCATAGAAAATATGGCAATTTGCACGCACATCAGCCTTGTTCCTGGCGAGACAGTACCGCTACTCTGGGTCTCCCGGAAATTTTGTTTGATGGCTTTGTGATGCACTTGGGTAATTGTGTTAGCTATAATCCTATCATTAGCCTTTCGATGCAGGAGAGAATTTTCTCCTCTCTATTGGATGCCCAGTCCTACGCGAACTCCCTTTGTTGTCCCAACTTTTGTGATCTAGGTTGTTTTCAAATCATTGCTTATTTTTTGTATCTAATCTGAATTTTGCTTCAAATTTGCTCATATAGTGGTATGATTGAACACATTTGTGTGACGGTTTCGGCCTCAAATAATTGCTTGTTTTTGCATCCTTCTCATCCTTACCGACATCAGTTGAACTTTCCGTTCTTTAGTGTGAATCATTTGCCCTTTCTTGTACTACTAGTTGTTCTTAGCTGAGATTGAGCTTTGATGGTTTGATTTCTCGTATGTGTGTGGATACTAGTAGGACATTGGTATCGCTGTCAACGAGCTCGAAAACACAAACATCTCCAACTTGTAGAGGATGACACGCAACAAATAACCCCTAAATCCATGGCAGCATATGCTTCAGCAACGGATTCGGAGGTAGTTTCACTTATTTATTTATAATAATAAATATTCATTTATTTTTTTAGGGTGATTTTGCTAACTAGCCTATTTTGAACCTTTAATTAGGTGATTAGCACCCAAACTAATTTAATTAGGTAAGCTAGCACCCTCCCCAAATGGAGTAAAAAGGTCAACGGTCAAACAGTTTGACCGTCAATCGGTCAACAGTTGACCGTCAATCGGTCAACAGTTGACCGTCAATCGGTCAACAGTTGACCGTTGATCGGTCAACGTTGACCGTTGACTGGTCAACGTTGACCAACTTATTTGGAATTTTTTTTTAACCTTCTTGATGCCATTTTATTACATTTTATTTTCACTTTGATGCCACTTTTCTAATGAAATGATTTGATGACACATTTTTAATGCCACTTTTTTCAAACCTTGATGACATTTTTTGTTTACTAGGATGCCACATTGACCATTGATGCCATTTTTTTTACTATTGGCTACTGATGACACTTTTTTATGTCAATTTTTTGATGAAATTTTTTTTACCGTGATGCCATATTTTTTCATAGTACTCCCTCCGATCTAAAATATATGTCGTTTGACTTTTTTACACATATTTTGAGAAGCTAAAAACTATAGAAAATATCGACTTTTTTTAAATTATTTTTTTACAACTTAATATTTGTTGGTAATAAGTATTAAATTGTAAAAAAATAATAATAAAAAATTTAATATATTATATAGTTTTTGGCTCTTTAAAATACGTGTTGAAAAGTCAAACGACATATATTTTGGATCGGAGGTAGTAGTGTTTTGATGCCATTTTTTTTCTTTAATGTGATGCAACTTGTTCAAAGTAGTGTTTTGATGTCATTTTTCTATTTGTAATTATTTGATGCCACTTTTTTAATCAAATCGTTTGATGCCACTTTTTTTAATTTAATCAATTGTATATCGATATTATTTCCATTGATTCTACTTTTATTCATTGATAACACATTTGTGAGTTCACTTCATTGATGCTATCATTTATGATGAAATTTTTATTACATTTATATACAATTTATGACACAGAAGCAAAACTCAAGTCTTATGTATTCATAAATCCAACTGATATACACTTAGGAATGGAAAATTCTTCATTATGAACGTATAAAGGTTTAGAAAGGTTCATTAGAGACAAACCAGATAAAAGCTTAGGCTAAAATTAGCATCAATAAAAACAAGTTCTTATCATAGCTAGCTTTTATTATATCATTTGTCCAAAGTCCCATGATAAATGTTCGAACTTATAGGCTACTCATACTTCAAATTCGCGGTGATGAGAACATTAAATTGATGAATCCAAGCACAGCAACTTAGATTCAGAAATTCAAAAGGAAAATTTCAGCCTAAAGTCAATGCCTTCGATCTTTCATCAACTATTGGTGTTGGAGTAACTCCTTCTGACTCTTCAATATGTCCCATATTTTTACCTACTAGAACGAAAATGTTTACTGCTAATAGCACCAGCAACCAATGTATGTTAATATTAGAGTCATTCTATGGTTCAAAGTTTAAACAAATAACCGGCAGAAGCCCTATTGATTGTTCAAAAATGACTCTAACTAACTTGCTAAGAAAAATGCACAGGTATTTTTTTATACATACTATTGATTCCAAGTTCATCAGAATAGCTGACTCTGTTGGTGCCTTGGCATGCTCCAACTCTACCTGGTTAACTGCCTGTCAAAATTGAATAGGAAATAAGGAACATGATGTGAACATTTATATATAGAGAGAAGTGCTACCAATACCACTAGTTGATTATACTTGGTAAACTGAGCCTGTGCTTATGTCCGCTGATATCAATCTAGAAACGTCTTTAATATGGCTCACACTCACATCTATTCTTTCAATTGCTTCCTTTCGCAATGTTTCCTCACTATTCCTTGCATTCCTTAAGAATGTTTCATGGGACAGGTTCCCCCTAATGCATAAAACAAGAAAGAACATTTTACTTGATCAACTTGCAGCAATATCCCAGCAGTGTCTATGATCTAAAGGATAAAACTGATAAAGGCATACAAAAACCAAAAGCATCTCAGCCCCTTTATAGACAAGGTCTCTACCGAAATTGTAAATTAATTAAGATTCCAAGTGAAAACTACATTATCAAGACATAATCTAAAAGCTTATAATTCAAAAACAAGTACCAGCATCTCACAAATCCTTCCTCATCCGATACGGCCAGAGTATGCGAATTCTTAATCGTCTGAAGTGAAAATATAGTAGATGAAATGGCATCAGCTATACCTATCTGTAAACAAGATGCCAAGTAAAATCATCATCAACAAAAAATTTTCTTCCCCTTACCTGACAGAAGATTATTACCTCATAAGCTTCAAATATAGGATCTGAGTGGTGAGGCTGCATAAAATCATCATCAACGGCATGTCCTAGAAGTACTGGATAAAATCATCATCACAGATACTTTCAACCTTGTCGATTCCAAGTACCAGGATACTTTCATTTCTTCTTCGTCAAAGTCTACAGTAGTACATCTTTTAGATTCAAATCACACGAAAAATGAATTATAATGAAACAAATTGAGGAAAATGCATCTTTGAACATCAAAGGATTTCAAAACTACACTGAAATGGACATATCCCTAATGATATGCATTAGAATCTCACTGGACAAAAAATTTAGGAAGGTCATATTGACAACGGTGGTTGGTATATAGACCAAATGTTTCCCCTAAACCATGAGAAGAACAACAAACATTCAATTCATCAACGAATGCGCACTTATCAGCATAAGGTGGAATCAAAATCGTACCTTGATCAAAACCGTACCTGATTGAGAGGTTCTTCCCTACTTGTTCCACGATTGGAGAACATTCGAGGCCGAGGTAAGGGATGGCACCCTTAATAGGGAGGAGGATAGCCGTGGATGCCATCGTCGAGTACCATCTCGACCTAACCCCGAGCCCTGGGGGCTGGTCGCTGAATCAAGCTCGGGTCCAATTTGCCTCCGTGAACTCCCAACCGACAAGGAGCAAAACCTCGTCGCCAATCTTCAAATCCGCCTTCAGGATTCCGGCCTATGGCCTCAATCTGGAAGGAGGCGGCGCCACCGCTACTTGGCTTGGAGAACAAGAGCGAGAGGAGGGTGGATGCCGCCTGCGAATCCCGGGAAGCTAATAAGGAAAAGAGAGGGGGGAAAGTGAGAGATTGGGATGGCAGCAGAAAATCTGATTTGGCCCTCAACGGCCGCTAGCAGAAGCAGCGAAAGCGAGGGTGAGAGAGTAGAAGAAGGGGAGCAGAGAGTGAGACATCGACAGCAACCGAGAGCGAGAGGGAGAGGGAGGTTCGGGATGAGGTCGACGGCTTGGGGACGATCCAAACGGAGACCATCGGAGGTTGAGAGCGCTCGTCCATGGCGAGCCAGATCTGACAGAAGAATGAAAGGTAGAGTGGATCAGGGTACAAAGACCTAATTAAACTTTTAAGTGGTACAGAACGGCTAATAAAACTTTGAAAGGGTTTAATTACTTAATTAAAAGTTCAAAAGGTATAATTTACCAAAATTTCTCTTTTTTATTGTTATTATCTATGTATTTTATTGATTTTAATTAATTAATTGTTTGTTTATTATATATATTTTATATTAATTATTTGTAAATTACATTACTATTTTATTAATTATTATTTATTGATTTATGTTTTATTATTTTTTACAAATTCATTAATTATACATATCTTTATGTATATTAATTAATTATTTAAATTAATTTATTATTAACTATTCACTTATTTTTATTTAAATTAATTTATTATTAACTATTAACTTATTAATTAATTATGTAAAATAAAAATATATTTATTATTCATTTATTTTTTACTGTTTTTATCTATGTATTTATTATATATTTTTTTATTTACAACCAAATCAAATAAAATTTTATTTTATTTTCATTATTTTTCTGTTATTACATAATTTCATTATTTAATTGATTTTTTTATTTATATATGTTTATTTGTTTTATTACATTTAATTGAGTTTTATTTTCAAAAAATATTGCGAAAGATTTTAAATTAATACAATTTGATATTAATTAATTTATCAATGAATAAATTTAATTTATTTATATATCTTTGTAAGTATTTTAATTATTTATATGCATATTAATTTTTAATTATTTATATATTTTTGTATTCATTAATTATAAAATATATTATTGTTTTTATCAAGTATTCATTTATTTATTTATATAAACAAATTATTTTTATTTTATTTACCTATATATATTTCTTATAGTTATTAATTATAAATTATATTAATTTTTTATTCACTATTCATTTATTTTTTATTGTTTTTATCTATGTATTTATTATATCTATTTTTTTTTTATTTGTATTAATTTATTATTTATGTTTATTATATATTTTTTATCTATGTAGTAATTATTTCTTTATTATATTATTTTTTATTATTAATTATTCATTTATTTATGTATGTAAACAAATTTATTTTATTTTATTTATTTATTATGTATTGTTTTTATTTATTTCATATAAATAAGTTTTTTTAATTATTATTTATTGTTTTAATTTATAAAAAAATTACTCCCCACGTGTGGTAACACGCGGGGATTCGCAGGCGGGCGTGCCACCCCCGTGCGCACCCTGGATGCACAGGCAGGTGTGCGCACCCCGCATGTGTCCGCGGGTGTCCAACTTACCACCCATTTTGAATGATTCGCTTAATGTTAAAACAGTATTATTTTGCATTTCTAGCTATCTAAAGATATTTGGAGCAATAAAAAGATTCACATTAACATCGATATTTTTTCCAAAAACAATGTTATAACACCTTATTTACATCAGTTATAGGTGATTCATTTCATGTTTATTAACTTTTCCTTTGTATTTTGTCTTGTTATTTCGTTTAAAAAATAGTATACAACATTCGATATTTAGAAAGACAATGTTATATGTATATATTTAAATCAGTATATTTGAAAGAAATGATGTCTAAAAAGATTACAACATCATTTTCTTTATGAATAACAATGTATAATTTCGCAAAAGACATCAGCTTTATTAGTCGTTTTGTTTTGTTTCAATACATTTTAAAATCTCTTTTTATTCTATTAAATGATGTATCATTTCCTGTTTGTATTCATTAATAGGCTACTTCTCAAATAATCAAAATAGGTCAAAGCATTCAATAATGTTCTATCTATTAGTATATGTTCATATTATCTACATGCATATATTTTCTGCTTAGTATTACACAAACGGAAAGAAAGGATAGCGACTCCAGTTGAGTAAGCTTCTTCCATCATCCGGGCAGAATTAAGGGCTGACTTCATTGCTTGAGCTTCATCGTCAAAAATACTCAAAACATGAGAAGAATTATCGTTTTTGAACAAAGCAAAGTATGTGTGAGTTATTGAGGAGTAATAGTTAGTAACTGCAAGGTGGCATAATACAAATTATTCAAGTGTACCACTTTGCCAAGCAATTCAGCCCTCTCTCCAGCTTCCTGTGTGCGCCCTTGATGCCTTAGGAAGCACTTGTAAAGACTATCTTTAAGAGATTCAAAAACTTGTTCCACCTTTCTGTGCAAATAGTTCCAATTTAAAAGAGATAGGAACACAATGGAAGTACATATAAGAAGCAAATCCATTTTATATTCTCATATGACCAGTATATAATCATTTCAATTTGGCACATAACAACAATCTCTTCAAAATATTTTAAAAAACAGATTTTTAAAATATGTTCCAATCATTTCATCCCCTGTTGAACTGTATAATATTTTTAAATCTGTTCAAAATTACAGATTTTAAAAACAGATTCAGCAATACATATACTAATACAGATTCAGCAATAAAATATGTTCAAAATTATAGATTTTAAAAACAAGTTTAGCAATGTATACTCATATAGATTTAGCAATAAAATCTGAAAATCTGTTCAAAATTACATATTTGAAAAACAGATTCGACAATACATATACTCATACAGATTCAGCTCTTTATATCACATATAAAAAATGAAATATAGCTTTAGGGCTTGAAATTACCCGTGGGTGACCGATTCACCCGACCCACCCAACCCGATTATTAGAGTGAAAAACCGAAAAAAAAAACTAGGTGATGGATGGGTGATGGGTCGGGTGAAATGGGTGATGGATGATATAGTTTCCACCCATTACCCGACATTTCACCCGACCCATTACCCGACCCGCTTAACCACCCGTTAGCCCACCCGATTATTATAAAAAAGAGGTTAGTGTATAAATAATATAATTTAACATAACTAATATATTTCTCATTTTCTACCTCTATTTTCTCCATTTTTCAAGTGTTCTTGTTCAAAAAGGTCGAAAAAAAATATATACACTTGCATTAACTCCATGTCTTTTTAAATTTCTTTTATTTGTATTGCATATACCGATAGAGTGTAAACAATTTGGCTCTTTCCAACGACTTTGTTAGCATTTACTGTATTAATCCATGATTAACCAAATCATATTTTTCCAATTTGTCATGAGATTTATAACAATAATCCTCTTTATGCAAAGATATTAAAGAAATGACACATGAGTCTGATTTCTAAGCACATAGTTTTTCTATACTTTTTTAATTTATTTTAAATCTAGTTACCGAGTTAAATTCATCTCATTTAGTTTGATATATTAAACTTCTAATACTGATTTTGTAAGTTAGGGATAGTGATATCATGTATGAATAAGTCTTTTATTCATTTAGTAAGATTCATACGTTGACATTGTAAGGACCTCGATTTTTAAATAATATTTTAATAATGAAATATTTATTAAAATATTCAAATTGGATTTAAGTAAGAAATTTCTGATCTTTTGAAAATTCTCGTCCTCAATATAATAATCCTATTTTAATATATTTAGAGCGGATTCCGACCCAATTTCGAACCTTTAGAGATAAACTCCGTCCTTTCACCTCGGGATTCAAAATTTACTTCGGATGTCGATATTCTCGTGTTTTTGAAACCTTACTTTGATCTAGTCGGGATTGGATTGAGCGAGCGGGTTTCGGGATTTAGTTTCGGGATTTTGAAAGTTAGACATGGGACATAGGAAAGAACCCGGGGAACTGACTATTAATGCTAATCTATTAGTTCTAGCTCGAAGTTTGCCCTTAGTTGTCTCAAAGTTAGCTACTTGGCATGAGTAGCTTGGCTTGCTCATGCGGGGCTTTGGAAAGAAAGTAACCAGGGAATTCATATACTAATCTTATAATCAAGCTTGAGAAGTTTTTTGTTTAGAAGTAGATCGGGAGTTCAAGCAGATGTTAAATTAGGGTGAGGTTTACTATTCTAGTCTACAGGCCACTTAGCTAAATGAAATCCTGAGTATCGACTTGTGAGTCTCGATGTGTAGCTGCCACTAAAAGGCTATAAGTAACGACATTCTCAGTTAAGATAACAGGATTCAAGCTTGCTTGTGTGTACGTGCTTGTTATAAGTAGATGTAGATGTGAAGGTGCCTAAAAAACCGCCCTAACCCCCTTAAATAAGTTGTTAGAGGCATTATGTATTCGTAGATCTGTTATACAAGCGATTTAGCTACTTTCAACCCTTGGGCAGCTATCCTTGGCATGCGTGCTACGGGCCTGCCTACTGAACTCCTACTATCCTACTACCAAGCATTCTCTCTTTACTCGCCTAAGGGTGCACTAAGAAAGATTACTACAACGACAAAAGGAAAGAGTATATACACCCATAGATCGTAGACCGGAACTGCCCTCGCCTACCCGCACTGACTTCCTTGCCTTACGAAAAGCATTTGAAAAGTTGCATTTTCCTGTGTTTTTTGGCATCAAAAGATAGATATTAGTTATGAAAAATCCCAGATTGGATAAAGTAGAGCGAGGGGAAGAGCATGAAACCCTTCTATCACAGAGAGGAGCTCGAGCACGTGAGCGTTATGGACAGCTAGCCTTGCACAAGACACATGAAAGAGGCTGACTAGGACCGATGGAAGGGAACTGGCATGCTACCGTTTGACTGACTTGCTTTCAGTCTCTCTTTTGCTTGACTATGAGCTTTCCTGATAGTTTCTCTTTCGCTTTCCTGGAATCTTTCTTCCGGAAACTCTCCCAGTCGATAGCAGGGTCTGAGGTCGATAGGCATAACTTTCTCGATTTCAGTATTACGAATATCTTAAGCCCTTCTTGTCTTCTGATCTATGACCAGCCTCTACCCCACTGGACTACAGCCCTAGACCCTATACAGTAGCCCGGGCGTCAGCCTCGACTAATCTTTCTTCTTGGCTTTGACTCCACTTGGGCAGATGGGAACTCCATCTTAACCCCAACGCAGCCATCGAACCAGCCGGGGACCCCCAATGATGAAAAAGTAGAATTGACGGACTCTTTCGAAGCTATCGGTACCATGATGTGTACTGGACTGAGCCAAGTTCAAACCCCCGAAACTAAGAGCAAGAGGAGACGGAATGCCCTTGCCAATGTCACGGAGAATAAAGCTCTTACGTACCAAATAGTTCAATCTTCTAATACACAGCTCCCGTCAGATGGAACGTCTACCAATTGCGAATGAGCGGATCGGGCTTGCTTGGAATGGTGAACAGGCCATTGAATTACCGAAAGAACCACAACAAGAGGGGAGCCGGCTTTCACACCCTTGCTATAAACTTCTCATGTCAATTCCCCACTCTTGTACACTTTTCGATGGAGATAAAAAGAAGGTGACCAGCCCAATCGATTTCCTTCATCATTTTTTTGGTCATTCCTTAGCACAAGCACTAAGCGATAATAAATCCTTCTTCTGGACAAGCTTAAGACACCTTGATTTGGAAAGCAATCGATGATCAATCCATCTGTCTACACTTCCTCCTGTTCCTGCAGTATCTCTGCCTACGACTTCTTTCTTGACCCTGCTCAGAATGAAAGGAGACCTCCCATTGGTGGCCTCTTACCTCTCTTGCTTCCAAGTGAGCACCCAGGTAAACCGTAGTGCCCTGAGCGTTCCCCTTTCATTTCTAAGTCAATTATGCTTCGGTCTTGTTCTTCAAGTATATCAGCTTCTCTGCTGCCGTCATTTCCGATGCGAGGTATTTTAACCCCTACGTCGTTCCTGATGGCAACTTCTTTAGCGCGGCACTTGCACGCCAACAACTTGACCCCGAAGAAAGTCCAGTGCTAGTGAACCCTTATTTGAGACATCATCTCCCGTAAGCTGCTCTCTCTCGCTTAAAAAAACTTTCATTCCTCTCAGTAGGGAATTGCTTGCTCATAAGGACCACCACTGCATTTGGTCAAAAGACAGGCCCCGCTGTTCCATCTACCACAAGGAAGGCGCTGACTTGAGTGGTCTTTCCCTTTGTCAGATCCACTGAAATGAGCCCTTTTGTTTGAGACACGCCACCATCAAAAGGTAACTGAGACTTCGAAAGGGATCAAATCTTGCTATTCCATCTTTCGCTGCTAGTTACTGGTCTTGCTGGTGGTAATTCAATTTGAAATTCATCTTGGTTAATCCTCCCACCGAACCTATTTTCTTATATCCTTGCCCAAGAAAGGGCTATGCCTATAAGAACAGAAGGAAAGGCTTGGTTTAGTTGGGGAGAGGACAGCATACGGCACAAAAGGAGTGGGAATAACATATTCTATGGGGTGGCCCGCTTGAAAAAGAATATTCCCGGCTTCGAGGAACTATATATATTGCTCCCACCTAGAGAGGGAGGAGTCTATCCCGGAGGCTTCTTGCCCTTGGTTTCCTCTTGTCCATATTGTCTGTTCCTGTTCAGAATCACGATCTCGTTCCCTGCCAAGTCTTGGGGGCTATATCTTATTACCACTTTCTATCTGCATATCTTCTAGATGGCTTTACCAACTCCTTGAATGGCGAGGTATGGTAAAGAGATGACCGTGGTGCGTGAGCCGAGAGAACAGTGGATGCCTCACACGAAGATTCGACGGACCAGCTGAATACACTTCTCTATCGAAAGAGCGTATTCTTTGATTGCCGCTAATTACGTATCTCAATCCGTCTTGTCTGTACACCAATCCCTATGGCCAATTCAGCTTAACAGCCTGGAACTCCATTCAAAAAAGAAATCTCTTTTGCTTTGCCGAAAACATTGAATCTACCTACGCAGCTCCACAAAGTCAGAGCTTCTTGATCACCAAGGAAAGTGGACCAAGGGTTATTTGGAACAGTAGATAGATCTTCTCTTGACTCGATAAGCGAAACATGAAATGAAACATTCTAGGTTAGGCAGACTGGCCTTCCCGTTCGAAGCCCTTATACGAGACATTTTCTTTCACAATCGACTGAACACGTTGAAAGAATTCAGATTTGGAACATTGGATGGTGGCAGACTACGCTTCATAAGACAAGTCTGTTTCACATTTATGAAAGACAACTCTTCGAAGAATACTGATATCAAACGACGAAAGCGGCTAGTCGATGAGATTAGGCAGGATCGATCTCTTTTCGCTCATCCAAACAGTCTAGTTGATAGCGGGTCGTCTATTGAAATAAGTGACTTGTCCTGGCTTCCGAAAGAAAAGGTGCTATCCAAATAGGTTCCGGATCGAGTCATAAGTGAAGGAGCTTAACCCATCCCAATAAGGGAATCCCTTCTATCTATCTTTCTTTCCGCGAAGTCATTTTCCCCACTAGTATGAATATAGAATTCACTGTGGAATACATTACACAGTGGACAATTTGGTTCTTATTCCATTCTTACAAATATGCTTCCATTTGCTTAGATGGAATACATTACGTTCCTGCCAACACTAGTTGTATTCCACTGTGTAATGTATTCGACAGTGAATTTTTGCACATCCTAGATGCATAAAAATAAGCAGATACGCACCCGGGAGTTTGCTACGGGTTTTGGTGGAATTTATCTACGCATTCTAGATGCGTAGACTCAAACAGCTACCCAGCAAACTTCCGGGTCGATACACTGGGATTCCGACCCGGGAGTTCCCTACGGCTTTTTGTACTTTGGTTGTAATTTCCACACTAGCCTGAGTACAGACCTAATTATGGTCGCTACTGCCTCGATTTGGGGTGCGGTTCCGCTCCGTTCGGCTCCATTTTGGGGTATTTTGTGGATCGGTTTGTATCTCTTTAAAAAATCATTTTAGGCTACGAAAATGCCAGAACTCAATTTGTGGTAAGCATAAGATGAGGGATGCGGTGATTCGTAAAAGGTTGATTGAGGTGTTGCAGTGGCAGTGTTAACATCGGAGGGAGGAGGTGTCGCGGTCATACAGATATAAGGTTTGCCGAATAATTGAATTCCGAAATAAACCAAATCCAAAGTCACTAAACAAATCCGACAATTTCAAAATACGACAATACATTGTACATGAACGATTGACAAGTCAAGTACCATATAAACTTGCACAATACTAACCAACTACGGGCACTGAGATGGCTGGGCTTGGCTCTGGGACATCTGGGTCCTAGTCGACAGATCACGTGGGTGTACCTCGATCTTGCCCGACAATATACCTGACAACTCCGCGCACTCCTCCAATGATGGCGGATGACTCAGACGAAGGTGGTTGTTGAGCATCTGAATGACTACCTGCGTGCGGATGGTGATGTGAGAAGGCCGAGGATGATGGAGTGGGTCCTGCTCCGTATGCTCCAAGGAACGATATTGGTGATCTACCGTCATATCGAACCGAGCAATTGCCTTCTCGAGCGACAATCGCAGCACATAGGGATGACATACCCGCAAGTACCAAGGAGTGTATTCTGGAACGGTCGAGTACACGCCATCCTCTCGGGGAGTGTCGGTGATCTCTCTGCACCTGTGGTTCTCCCAATCATCCCACTTGCAGGCGTCTGCAGCGAATGAGCGGTCATACTTCTAGTCCTTCAAGTTGTATTCGATCGGCTGGATAAGCGGTGCTGAAGGAACAGTCTGCAGGCGACTGAACTGGCGGAGGACACGATCTGGGTGATAGGGCTCCTCAATGAACATGACCCTGATCGTGCCCCTATAGGCCGACGCACTCAATATGGCCTCAGTCACATTTGAGTATGCGAACCAGATGACCTATATGAAATAATAGTGCCGTTGTATATAGTTATCAAAAAATGGTCAAGCGAATATTTCAATTAGAACCAATTATTTACATCTTACCTCAAGCACGCTCATAACATCCACTTTGGGTCTGTACCGATAAATGGGCCCTTTTTTGCTATTAGTCCTACTTGGCCGGTGTTTGGCGGCCACCCGCGGGTCACAAAGCATAGCCAACCTTTCATCCAAGTGGCCCGCGAGGACGGGGAAGTAATGCCAGATCCAGTGTTGTGAAAACCAAGGAAGCATGATCATTAGGTATTAGGCATTTTGATCGAAATGCGTTAATGGAAACTAGAAATGCACATTAATTACTGACTTACATGCAATAGGGGGCCGAAACCTCTGAGACCGGTGCATTTGGCCCTCGAAGCCTCTCAAAGGCATCGGTAAAAGTGTGCGAGGAGACCAAGACCCCAGGCGAAGTTCCGCGTCTGTGCGTGGTCCTCGACTAGGCCCACAATCTGACCCTTAATCTTCGACCCAGACTTGTCCTGGAACAGGGTGTCCCCCAAGGCGAGCATGAGCCAAGTGGATGCCACCCGCTCCACAGCCACATCATCAAGGCGGCTCCGAAAGTCTGCTAGAACTTCCCGCAGACAATTGGTCCTCACCTCGTTCCTCGTTTGATCATCCGCCTCCGCTGATGTGTAGCCAAATAGATCCTATAACTTTTTCTTGATCTCGTCTTGAGTCAACTTCACCCCCATGCAGTCACCGTCGATTCGCAAGCCTAGTAGCTCGTGAAAGTTGTGCAACGTAATCGTCATCTCACCGAATGGCAGGTGAAATGTGTCCATCTCTGGAAACCAGTGGTCCATGAATGCCTCGCACAATGCGTGATCAATGTTGCGCAGCGGGAGCGTCAGCAAGTGAGGGATGGGGGTGCCGTCAACCAGCTGCACCCAGGCCTCCCCCTTTCCCCTAGCATGAGTGATAATATCGCACATCTCCTCCACCTGCTTCTCCCGCCTATAAACCTTCAACTTTTTGCCCCTTAATCTATTGGAATTAGTGAAAATGAATAAACTACTCGTGAAATTATAGAATAGGTTTATAACTAATTGAGTCGATGAACACGTACTCGGTTGGGATCCTTCTAGAGCTCGGCAGCACAGTGGGTGGTGTACCAATCCTTCTGCAAGATTCCCTCATCAGGGGGCGACCATCCTTAGTATCGAAATATTGTGCGAGAGCCCTCTGCACCCGCTCCTCAGAGTGAGCTGGTGGCCTCGATGACGAAGGCCCTGCCGCAGGTGGTCTCGATGACGAAGGCCCTGCCGCAGGTGGTGGCGACATCGTCCGCTGCGAGGGCGGGGTAGGAGTGAAATCCAGCGAGTCCAATGACTCGTACTGCAAAGCCGCGTCGGAGGGGTGAACTCCAAAGGTGTGGCTCCTTCTCTGATGCGGCAACATCCTCGACCCTTGTAGCACCCGTAGTGGGGGTCGGATCTTCTGGAGATGCGTCCTTCGAAGAACTGTAGTACCCCATGCCACTATATTGGGGCACCTCTGATGTAGATATGCAAACGGCCTTCCCGGCACGTGCTGAAGTCGTCACGCCGCGACAACGAACGTCCCGCTTGTCCGACTGTTCAAATGGTTTAGTTGTATTAGTTCTTTATTATTTATGTACAAATGGTTTTTATTGTATTATTTATGTGTTATTTCGTTGTTACATTATGTTACTGTATTATTTACTTTTTTTATTATGTAGCTATACAAATGCTTTTTTAGTTGTATTATTTCTTTAGTATTTCTGTACAATTGGTATCTTGATTTTATTATTTTATTATTTAGTCGTTGGATTAGTTAAGTTTTATTATTGAGTTATTGAAGATTATCCGACTGTTCATTTCATAACGGTGTATCAAGGAACCAATAATAATTCTGATTTGTCGGAACAAGAGCGTCTGTAAATGAACAGATTATTTCTGTACAAATGTTTTAGTTGTATTATTTCTTTATTATTTATGTACAAGTGGTTTTTTACTGTATTATTTATGTGTTATTTCTTTGTTACTGTAGGTTACTGTATTATTTAATTTGTATTATGTAATTGTACAAATGGTTTTTTACTTGTATTATTTCTTTAGTATTTCTGTACAAATGGTATCTTATTTTATTATTTTATTATTTAGTTGTTGGATTAGTTAAGTTTTATTTAATTTGATAATTATTAGACTACATCCGAACAAATTAAATTCTGCCGACAAATTCATATAAGAATTCCCCTAATCCCAAATCTAATTCCGATTTTCTGTAATGTAGTCAAATTCAGTAAATTATGACTACATATAAATTTATATTAAATATGAAAATAAATTAAAATTACCGCAACACGAGTTCGTCACTGTGGGGGGACGGATCCACCGAGTCGTCGCCACCATCCATCTATTGATTTCGAAGCCGAATATAAAGCCGGAAACAATATTTAAAATTTAAAATTCATTTCAAGTAGAGGTATTTAAATAACAAATGAACAAGATTGTACGGAGACACAAATGTAATAACTATTTACTCAAATAATAATAATTTCAGCAATTTAAATTACAAAATCATATCGAAGAAATGTATTTTAATACATTTCCAAATATAATAAATAATAATCGACTTAAATTTAATACTAAACTAATTCCGAAAAATTTTCAATCCAATTAAAATCGACAACATTGAACAAATTCTAACAAACTAAGACATATGAATTTAACAAATCCGATAATTCCATTAAATCAATCTAATCCTAAAATAATTTCGCTAATTGCAATTTAAATTTCAAAATGAAATTTCAAAATGAAATTTCGCTAATCCTAAAATAATTTCTATTATACAATCAAAAATTAATTTGTAAAATGAAATTTCAAAATTTTCGGTTAAACGAAATTACCTCTCAGGGTCGTTTCTAGATCTCCGTCGGATCTACCCCCTCAATACCGCCAACAGTCTCCACCACCAGCCCCACCGTCTCGCCAACGGTACCCACCACCTCCTGCACCACCGCCTCACTGCCACCGGTGCCCCGACCCACTACCCCGCCGGATCCGACACAATCCCCACCACCCAACGCAGCCCCGCCACCAACCACACTAGCCACCTCCCCCGCTACTCGAGAATCGTCGCCGGAGCCGCCTCCAAGCTTCTCCCCACGAACTATCACCCCCCTCGCTAGAGTGAAGGCTCGCCATGGTACAAATCATTCGTCCTTCGCACCTCCATCGCCACCGCCGCGGTCTTCCCGGCGTCCACCCCGCCTTCCACCGGCCATTGCAAATAGGAGAGGATTTTGGAGGTTTTTTTAGGTGGAAGAAGAAGATTGAGAATGATAGAGAGGGAGATTGAGAAATGGAGAGCGAGATTGAAAGAGAGATTGACAATTGGTGAGAGAGATAGAAGAGAGATCCGGCGGCGGCGGTGGGTGAGAAAGAAGAGAGATGAAGAAGATGAAGTGGACGCCCCCGTGATGCGCTTTAACCTATGTTATGCGTATCCTGGGTGTGCGCGCATCCTGAGTGCGCAAGCATCCAAGGTGCGCGCAGGTAGTGTAAAAAAACAATAAAAACAATAATTATTTTATAAATAATTAATACAAAAATATATATGATTACAAATTAATATGCATATAAATAATTAATATAATTACAAAGATATATAAATAAATTAAATTTATTCATTGATAAATTAATTAATATTAAATTGTATTAATTTAAAATGTTTCGTGATTTTTTTTAAAAATAAAACTCGATTAAATTTAATAAAACAAATAAACATATATAAATAAAAAAATCAATTAAATAATGAAATTAGGTAATAACAAAAAAATAATGAAAATAAAATAAAATTTTATTTGGTTTGGTAGTAAATAAAAATATATATATAATTAATACATAGATAAAAACATTAAAAAATAAATGAATAATAAATATATTTTTATTTTAAATAATTAATTAATAAGTGAATAGTTAATAATAAATTAATTTTAATAAAAATAAATAAATGAATATTTATTATTATAAATAAATAAGTGAAACTACCTCCGAATCCGTTGTTGAAGCATATGCCGCCATGGATTCGGGGGTTACATACGCAGCTTCGTAAAAATGAATTTTAAGGTAGAATATGTGATTTTGTTAGGATTGATAGGTTTGTGTACAAAAATTATATTGAAATATTGCCTATCTTTCTTTAAGTGCAAATTTTATTTTAATTGCTAAAGTGTAACGGCCCAAATATAAATATTAGGGTTACGTTTCGAAGGACTGGATACCTTCGTTCGGATCTTGCAATTCGAGTACGGGTTGAGTTTCAAAACAAAGTGTTAGTGCTAAAAGAAAAGTGTTAGTGCTAAAAGAAGGGATTTCGTACCCTAAATTCACGAGAGGTCCATTGGGGACTATAACCTGTCATACTTGACTAAGTCGCTCAAACCATTTATAGTTCGAAACATAATGAAAGGAAATAATAGACAATACAACTTGCACCGGCAGAGCCGGGACAAAACCAAAATAAACAAGTATAAAACATACAAAGTGTCAAGTCTGGTGATAAATCAGTCCCTCGGTCAACTGAACGTCCCAAAAGAACCCTCGTCATAGAAACACGGAGCAAGCTAGAATCAAATACTTGAAACTATACCACGAGTCAAGGTCGAGCCACTCATGCGGGCCCTGAAGACCTCGCTGAGGACATATAATATGCTCTAAGCCAAAATGAGAATTATCTAATGCAACACTGGAATATTAAGCACGCATTCATGTTGATAGTTTCTAGATCTCCGTCGGATCTACCCCCTCAATACCGCCAACAGTCTCCACCACCAGCCCCACCGTCTCGCCAACGGTACCCACCACCTCCTGCACCACCGCCTCACTGCCACCGGTGCCCCGACCCACTACCCCGCCGGATCCGACACAATCCCCACCACCCAACGCAGCCCCGCCACCAACCACACTAGCCACCTCCCCCGCTACTCGAGAATCGTCGCCGGAGCCGGAGCCGCCTCCAAGCTTCTCCCCATGAACTATCACCCCCCTCGCTAGAGTGAAGGCTCGCCATGGTGCAAATCATTCGTCCTTCGCACCTCCATCGCCACCGCCGCGGTCTTCCCGGCGTCCACCCCGCCTTCCACCGGCCATTGCAAATAGGAGAGGATTTTGGAGGTTTTTTTAGGTGGAAGAAGAAGATTGAGAATGATAGAGAGGGAGATTGAGAAATGGAGAGCGAGATTGAAAGAGAGATTGACAATTGGTGAGAGAGATAGAAGAGAGATCGCGCAAAGGAAGAAGTCGGCCTAGCGACGTAAAAATCTAGAGCTTGTAACAAAGACTTAGTTTTGGTTTTAAGACAGCTTTTGTTTTGGTTTTAGACACTTTATTGTTTTGCATATTTTGTGTTTAGTTTTCAAATTGCAGGAGAGAGAAAAGCACACAGAAAGGCATCGAAATCGATGTCGGACATCGAAATCGACCTCAAAGTCGACATGGACAGGGTTTGTGATCGAGGCCGAATCACCCTGAAGCCCGAGCAGAAATCAAGAGAGACATCGATATCGACGTAAAGGGTCGATATCGACCTTCCCTGTTGTCTTCTTCGACTCCTGAAATTTGTGACGGTTTAGTAAGTCTTCTTCTTAACCCTAGTTCTAATACTTGGTCAAAATCGAATACCCTTCAGCCCGAAGATTTCTGTTTCGGGCCTAAACAGGTAAGCCCATGTATGACTCCTAACCCTCCTCTGTCCCTTATTGATAAATCAATTAAGCCCATTATTGATAATTCTACTAATGAGAAGGTCAAAGTTCCATGGTTTGCCTATATTGCAAAAGTTAGGTCAAGAAAGAGAAGGAAAGTGCCCAAAGAAGAACCTAAAAACAAAGAAGCCTTGGTCGCTGAGCTTAGATACTACCAAAAGGACCTAGATGATCCAGAAGAAGGCTCAAGCTCAAAGGGTCCCTACATAAAAGACTCGTGATGAGTTGACGGAGAAGTCGACCTAGCAACTTAAAACTCTAGAGCTTGTACATAAAACTTAATTATTTTTCATAGATGGTTTTTAGGATTGGACTTTTAGTTTTTTTTTTTAAACTTTTGAAACTGAGATAATTCGTGGCTTTATCTATATTTCTAACAAAGATTTCAGGTTATCAAGCAAAAGGAACGACGAAGAAGAAAAGAAGCTTCTGCAGAGGTAGTCGAAATCTACCAGGCCAGTCGAAATCGACCCCCCTAGGGTCAAGCCACCTCCTGGAGTCGACATCGAGGACTCAGGAGCGAAAAAGAGAGGTCGATATCGACCATTATACTCGATATCGACCCCAATCAGGCAGCCCTTGTAGTGAGGACACTGTAGATTTTAAGTATGGGGTGGGGGAAAGGCTTATTTGCATATTCATACTTCATACTTAGTTTAGAGTTGCATTGAGTGAAGACTCCCCTTCACAGACAAACAAAGAATCACTGTGCTTTAAGCAAATATTCTAGTCACTAATGAGGCAAATTGAGTTTATTTGGTTTAAGCCATTGGATTTAACGTGTCCAGGCCTTTGTCCATTTGAAGCGTGAAGGGCATATGAGCTTTGCATTTATGAAGTTTGAACTGTCGTTGAATTTGTGTGAGGTGTTTGTTAATATGCTTTGTGTTTATGTTGGAAGATTTATGACCCGACAAGTGGGAACTAAGGATTGGCGTGTGTGAAAAATATGTCTTCTTATTCGAGGCATCCATCTCCTACAGTCCTTAGGCAACTTATTGTTCATTTGGATTCCTTTCTCCTTTACTAACAAAATTCATTTTCTACGAGGCATCCATCTCCTACAGTTCTCATACATGCGCTTAGAACAGTGGGGAACATTGTGACTTGTGATAATAACCAAACTCAGGTACTTTTGCTCTAGAAAAGGAATTAATTTGTAAAACCGGCCCTTTTTTTAGCTTTTATTGGGGGAGTGTCCCTCAAGCTGGTTAAATTAGGTGTTTGTCCACGGTAGATTATAACAACCCCAAAATAAAATCACATATCCCATCCCCGGCCATATGCAAGCTCGACCGCCTCTCCTCCCTCATCCTCGCCCACTGGAAGGCCATCTCCGGCGAGATCCCTTCCTGCGTCTCCTAAAGCCTCGCCCACTGGAAAGCCATCTCCGGCAAGATCCCCTCCGCGTCCTCGACCTCATCGATAACCGCCTCTCCGGAAGCCTCCCCTCCGACATCGGGAACCTCCAGAGCCTCGCGGTGCTCAACGTCGCCGATAACGGCCTTACCGGTGAGATTCCTTCCTCGATCGTTAACCTCTGCGGCCTGATGAACCTCGATCTCTGCAACAACAAGCTCTCCGGCTGGATCCCGTTGGATTTCGGCAAAATGGAAAAGCTGAGCCGTATTGAACAATATAAATGAAGAAGACGATGCTTATATTAGCCCAATCTGTAATGGGCTCGAGCCCAACTCTTTCTGTATTCAGTTAGGCCCATGTGCCTTGTATAAAAGCATCGTCTCTCAGATGTAACCGATTCATACACATAATACAAAAAACACATTCTCCCACCTTCTTCTTCATCACGTTACTCTGTAATCGAGCTTGATTCAGCTCGATTTTGTTCAAATCTCGCATGGTATCAGAGCGGTAGATCTTATTTTCGATCTATTTCCGCAAATCCGACTTCAGATCTACTGGTTCCAGTTGTTCGAAGACAGATTGAAGCTCGTTTTCAATGGCTGAAGCAACAAGTAAACTGGTGATTGAGACAAATGTTCCACTGTTTGTCCACTCCAGTGATCATCCAGGACTCTCGATTGTTCCTGGAGTCTTCGATGAAAGGAATTTTGGAAAGTGGAAGAGATCTGCAAAAATTGCTTTAGGCGCGAAAAACAAATTTCACTTCGTGAACGGAAAACTTCCGAGGCCTGATGATGATGATCCAAGAGCAGAGATCTGGGACAAATGTAATGACATGGTCACTTCCTGGCTCCTCAACAGTCTCGATCCAGAAATTCACAAAAGTGTGATGTATGCTGAGACGACAAAGGAGATCTGGGAGGAACTTGAGTTCCGTTATGGCCAAGTCAACGACGCTCAGATGTTTGCATTACAGAGGGAGATAGCTACCTTCTCGCAAGGTACTTCTTCAATCTCTACTTATTTCAACAAACTTAAAGCACTTTGGGAGGAATTTGATAGCCTAAGGAAGATTCAACCGTGTACTTGCGGATCTGGAAAAGATAATTTGAAGTTCTATGAGGAACAAAAGCTTATGCAGTTTCTTCTAGGACTCAATGAGTCTTACACTTCGGCAAGAGGTGCTGTATTGATGATTCAGCAATTGACGAGTGTTAGTGTTGCATATTCGATGCTTTCGCAAGAGGAATCTCAAAGAAAATTCAAGAATCAGGTTGTTGCTGGTGCAGATCTGACGTCGTCGTTTTCTGTTGAAACTAAGAAAAGTGATGTGCAGGTTCAAACTAAGAAATCAAGTCTGTATTGCACGCATTGTAAGAAGACAAATCATGAAATTGAAAAGTGCTATTTCATTCATGGCTTTCCCAAAAAGAACAACAAGAACAAGAAAGTTGCTGCTCATGTTGATGATGATAGTAGTACTGTGAGCATGACAGAACTCACAGCAGCTCAGTATGCTCAACTTCTGGATATGCTAAATGTAAATGAACAGAATAGCAAAGATGCAATGTCTGGCAGGGATTTTGCAGGATGTGCAGGTATGACTCTTGACTCTAGTGTGTCTAAAGGTGTTTGGATATTAGACTCTGGAGCAAATAGCCATATGTGTATAGACAAGTCCTTGTTTGTTACACAAGCTCCCATTGCTCGGCCCTTCTCCATTGTTTTGCCCACTGGTTACACTCTGACAGTGGACACTATGGGGAGTGTTAAGCTTGTTGATGGATTGATTTTGAAAGAGGTGTTGTATGTGCCTCATTTCAAATGCAATCTCATCTCAGCTGGGAAGCTTGTGAGCAGCACAGGTCGTGCAGTGATGTTCACTCCTAAGTTATGCTTATTGCAGGGGGAACAGGGGCAGAAGCCTCTTTGATGTACATATTTGCACCTCTTTTTATTGCATCTTTTGACTTCATATTTCATTTGATTTCCAAAGAAAAGGTTCAAAAGAATATAAACTTGTGTAAGAATGGGCTAAAGTACAAGAAATAGAGTATGCACAAGTTTTGAGCTAACCATGCAGGAATTCGAGCGAAATCGGAGTCAAAACAAAGAAACCAAGGAGAGCAGAAAAGAGGTCGATATCGACCTTAAACATCGACATCGACTACAGTACATCGACACAGAATTGAGTATCGAGACAGACCATTGCACAGCAGAGAAAAGAACTCGATATCGACCTTACATCATCGATATCGACCTCAACATAGACATCGAGTAGAGATAGACCAGTCGAGCAGGAACAGAGACCTCGATATCGACCTTCCCCTGTCGATATCGATCTTATCTCGACAGAAGATAGATTCGATTTCGAGACGCGGATTGGAAACCTTATCTTCAAGGAGGCACGGATTTATCTTGTAACATATAGATAGATGGCAGCTGGTGATTTATTTACTTTTTACCTTTAAGTTTTATCAAGTTAGTTTAAGTTTTATCAAAATAAAAGACCTATCCAATTTGTTTGGATAGAGTTGATAGTTTAGATAGAAGTTACAATCCTTGGCTAGCAAGGGTTAGTAGCCTATAAATAAAGCCCTAGGGGGATGGCATTCAATAATCCATCAACGAATCCAATTTTAGAGTTCAATTACATTCAATAGAGTTAGAGAGAAGTTTTAGGGTTTGGCGTTTGCGAAAGCCGACGTTGAGTTGTAAAGCTTCGGAGTTTATAGTTAAATGCAAGTTTATTTCTTTCAATCAATGATGAGTTCCATGATGAGGTGCGAGTAGTCCCCCAAAGCTCTTAGGGTCGGGGTGAGCCCGACGTTAGTCATGCGTGCTTGAGGTAAGTGTTAGATGTTGATATCGTTGTGTCTATATCATCTCCTACGATTCTATGTTTAGTCCTAATCGAAAGAAAAGGGATTCATGCTAACAACTTGAGTTATAAACATAAAATTGGTAGAGACAATTAGGTTTATTTGCAAGAGTAATCCTAAGAGTTGGTGTACAGTGAAAGCTTGTCCCTCGGGTGAAATAGCGCAATTGTCCGTCTTATTTACTTTATCGCATGAATTGGTTAACGTTGTGGTAAACCCTAATCCTAGGAGTTGCTTTTTATTTAAGTTAATTCATCAAAACCACTGTCTTTATTTCTGATCATTGCATCCTCATCCATCCTAAAGTCTTCGGCTTTTCTTTGTCGACAAAAGCTAACGACTTTGCAGGAGAAGACATCGATATCGACCACAGACGTCGATATCGACCACTGAGTTCGTCGACAGTTTTCTGAGTCGACGACGATCATCACTGCTGAGTTACTGAACATCGATATCGACCCTTCAATGTCGATATCGACCACCTGTGTCGACTGGCAGTCTTCTGAGCCAGTCGATTCCGTCTGCTAACATCGATATCGACCTCTCCAGTCGACTGCTTGTTTTTGTGTCTGCATGTCTTCTGTTGCAGAAAGGATCGATAGCCGAGGTCGACATCGAGCTCCAAGGTCGAAATCAAGGCTTCTGGTCGACGCAAGACGTGAGATTTCCAACGCTACTAGGATCCTGCTGACACGCCTCCTCGTGGATCGATCCTGACTACCCTTCCACTACAACGGGAGGAAGTCTTGTAATTATTTGCATAGGCTAGGAGTCGAATTCGCATTTACATATCTTTATATTTGTATTTGTATACTCGATTTCCTCCTATTAACACTCTCATGCTTGGGCAATGTAGTAGGGGTCTCTACTTCCTTGATAAGAAGCTGTCTGAGTTCCACAGTCCCAGTAGCAGCAAGGTTATGGTAGCAAATGCAATAAAGGCTTTAGTATGGCACAACAGGCTCTCATTTGCCATCCTTTAAGCTTCAGCACTTGGTGTCTGGCATTGATTCAAGTTCTGTTGCACCTTGTGAGGTGTGTGCTCGTGCTAAGCAACAACGTTTATCTTTTCCCAGAAGTGTGATTTCATCCACTAGACCTTTCCAGTTACTACATATTGATGTTTGGGGTCCGTTTGAAGTACAGACTTACAACAACAATCGATATTTTGTTATTATTGTTGATGATTTCAGTCGGACAACATGGATACATCTTATCAGTTTTAAGAGTAGTGCTTTCTATGTGATCAAATTGTTTGTTGAATTAGTTGAGACTCAATTTGATTGCCGAGTTCAAACTATTCGTACAGATAATGCTCAGGAGCTTGGTCTCAGTCATGAGTCATTTGAGTATCTACATTCCAAAGGAATTGTTCACCAAACTTCTTGCATTTATACCCCACAACAAAATGGTGTTGTGGAGCGCAAGCATAAGCACCTGTTAAAGGTTGCTCGAGCTTTGATGTTTCAGTCAAAGCTTCCCCTTAAGTATTGGGGAGAAGCTGTCTTAACAGCAGCACACATCATCAATCGTATCCCAAGTCGATTGCTGCATAATAAAAGTCCCTTTGAGGTGTTATTTGGGAAGCAGCCTGTGTACACAGTTTATGTCACGTTAGGCACAAGTTTATGTCACGGGCAAGTCCCTGCATCTTCCTTGGCTACCCTCAAGGTACCAAAGGTTATCGAGTCCTTGATCTAGACTCACATAAGGTTCAAGTTTCTCGAGACATAGTCTTCCATGAGTCTCATTTTCCATACAAGGATGCTTCCCCACCTTCACAAGTTGCCCCTCTGTTTTCTCAGCTTCCTGCTGGTTATGATTCAGATGATGAATTTTCAGTTCCCATCCCATCATCCCCTCCCACTCAGAGTTCTCTTTCTGATGTTAACACATCACCTGTTCATCCTTCAGTAGTTCCTTCTACTCCTGTTAGTGAACTTCGTCGTTCTACTCGATCCAGTGTTGCTCCTAGGCATCTTCAGGATTATGTTTGTTCACATATGGATGCTCACAATCATCTTTGCTGTCATACTATCACTACCACCCTCCAACTGAGCAGTGCTTTTTTATCTGATGTCAAACCTGTGGTTGAACCTCAGAGTTATCAAGAAGCTTGCAAGTTTGAGGTGTGGGATGCAGCAATGAAGGATGAATTTCAGGCTCTGGAGTTGAATGATACTTGGGAGGTGGTTCCATTGCCAAGAGGGGCTCGGCCAATTGGTTGTCGATGGGTCTATAAGGTGAAATATAAAGCTGATGGTTCTATTGAATGATATAAAGCCAGGCTGGTTGTCAGAGGCTTCACCCGGAGGGAGGGAATAGATTACACAGAAACTTTCTCTCCAGTTGTGAAAATGACTACAGTCAGGACATTGGTGGCAGTTGCAGCAAAGAATTGATGGAAAATGATGCAACTCGATGTCAATAATGCTTTCCTACACGGGGACTTACATGGGATTGTCTACATGAATGTTCCACCAGGAATGACAGCTCCACCAGGACATGTTTGCAGGCTCATGAAGTCACTATATGGCCTGAAACAGGCCTCGAGACAATGGTATGCCAAACTATCTTGTGCTCTGCAGTACAAGGGGTATTCACAATCAATGAATGACTATTCATTGTTCAGTAAGCATTCAGAAGACAAAGTCACATACCTTGTTGTGTATGTTGACGACATATTGATGACAGGAAATGATGAAGAAGAAATTGCAGACATAAGAGCTTTTCTGGATTCTGAGTTCAGAATTAAGGATTTGGGTCAGTTGAGCTTGTTCCTTGGAATGGAGTTCATACATACTGATGAAGGAGTTTACATCAGTAAAAAACGTTTCATTCAGGAGACACTTGAAGAGTTCAAGTGTGAATCTTCATTAGATGCAGTTAGTCCTCTGGTTGCAGACACAAGATTGATAGTTGAAGGAGGCTCTCTGCTAGCAAACCCAACTGAGTTCAGGAAGTTGGTGGGAAAGCTCAATTTCATGACTCATACGCGTCCAGATATATGCTTTGTTGTTCAATTTCTGAGTCAGTTCATGAAGGCTCCTCGAGAAAAGCATTTCAGTGCAGCGATGAGAACACTGAGGTACCTTAAAGGTACACAACATCGATCGTTATTCCTGTCTAGATCATAATCGTTTGAGTTACAGGCTTTTTGTGATGCTGACAGGGCATCATGCCCCTCAACTCGGAGATCAGTTAGTCGGTATGTTGTACTACTGGGTGGAAGCCTCATCTCCTGGAAATCGAAAAAGCAACCAACGGTGTCTCTTTCTTCATCTGAAGCCGAGTATCGATCAATCAGAAGAGTGTATACAGAAGTTGCTTGGCTAACTCGACTCTTGTCTGAGTTGGGAGTCACTGGCATTACACCAATTCCTGTTCGATGTGACAATCAAGTAGCTATACATATAGCTAAGAACCCTGTTTTCCATGAACGGACAAAACACGTGGAGCTTGATTGCCACTATGTCCGGGAAAAGGTTCTAGAGGGCTTAATTGCACTTAGATATGTTGCATCGAACGACCAGCTATCAGATGTTCTTACTAAAGCATTGTCGGGGATGTGCTTTCCTCAAGTGCTTGACAAGCTCGGAGTTGTAGAGACTCTAGCTTGAAGAGGGGTATTAAACAATATAAATGAAGAAGACGATGCTTATATTAGCCCAATCTGTAATGGGCTCGAGCCCAACTCTTTTTGTATTCAGTTAGGCCCATGTGCCTTGTATAAAAGCATCGACTCTCAGATGTAACCGATTCATACACATAATACAGAAAACACATTCTCCCACCTTCTTCTTCATCACGTTACTCTGTAATCGAGCTTGATTCAGCTCGATTTTGTTCAAATCTCGCAAGCCAAGCCTTGAAAGTCAACTATTTTATTCGGTAATCAATTTGATCCCATTTGATTTTGTTTCTCAAAATTTCCTCAAAATGGGGCCTTTGGTGATCAGCTCCTCCTTGATACCATTCGAAAATAGTTGACTTTCAATGTAATGGAAAATGAAAATGAGTTTTCTAACTAATTAACCAATTTGATCCCATTTGAGATATTAAAAAGGCGTGACATGCTCCCATCTTGATGTTTATGCTAAGCCGAGGAGCTCGTTTCAGCAAACGACAATGACTTGATGCAACTTTATACTAATTACAAAAAGATGACCAAGTTTTTATTTGCATCAATAGCCCAAATTTTTAGAATTTTATATTTTGCTTACTTTTTTTGGTGAAATATATTTTGCTCACTAATAATGAATAAAAGCAAAGACAGTGGAGGAAGGGGAGAACCAAAAGGATCCATCTTTGCTTTGGTTTCAGCAACACGGTTTCAGCAACTTCGGTGTTTCATAGGCTGATTTTGAATGGAAGAAAGAGGAACTAATTGGTGATTAGTATTTCAGCATTTCATCATTTCAATATTTCAGCATTTTTTGCTGATGCGGAAAAAAAAATTTCACCGGAGACGCGAAATAAAACTAATTTCAGCAATAATTCTTATAAAAATTTAAAGCATTTCAGCATTTTTTGAAAAAAAAAATCCGGTTTCAGCAACTCCAGTATTGAAGTGGTGATGCGAAAAAAAAAGGAAAAAAAAAGCAACTCCGGTTTCAGCAACTCCGATGTCGAAGTGGTGACGCGAAAAAAAAAAAGAAAAAAAAGCAACTCCGGTTTCAGCAACTCCGATTTCAGCAACTTCGGTTTTAGCAACGAGCAGAAATTTTTTTTTGCATTTCAGCATTTTTTGAAAAAAAAACTCCAGTTTCAGCAACTCCGGTGTCGAAGTGGTGATGCGAAAAAAAAGCAACTCCCTTTTCAGCAACTTTGGTTTCAGCAACTCCGATGTCGAAGTGGAGACACGAAAAAAAAAGCAACTCCGGTTTCAGCAACGCGCGAAAAAAAATAAAATTTCTGCAACCCTAGTTTCAGCAACTTCAGTTTCAGCAACGCACGAACAAAAAAAAACGCCGAAATAGGGGTTGCTGAAATCAAATGTGCTGAAACAGGAGGGGGCAAAGGGGGGCGCGCGTGGGGGCACAGGGGCAAAGGGAGCAAAGGAAGGGAGGTGGACATTTTGCCAATTTGGAAGGAGGGGTGGACATTTTCCTAATAAAGGCCCTAATTATGACCTATTGCTCAATTGCCCCCTAGAAAAATTGCATTTGTTCAGGGGTATTCATTTTATGTATCAACTCATATTTTCCCCGTGTTTTAGGCTTTGGAAATTTAATTTTAAGTAAGTCATAAAAGGATTTAGCTATAGTATTTTAGTTGTGGATATTGTGATAAGCTGGATAATAACGCTACAATTGCATCTATGCACAAGTTTTCTCTCAAAAGTCAAAAGTTTGCCCAACTATAGTCATATACTTGGCTCTTCATTTTTACAATTCACGCGTTTGATGTGTTGGCAATTCGTTATAGACAATGGAATCCTACAAATCCATTGGTAAGTCTTTTAAAGCCACTTCAAGGTTGCATTGTGATAATTGTCATGATTATATAATATAATTCACTCAAATATTAAGCTATATAGGGGTGGAAATGGGTCGGGTGATGGATAGGTGGACCAATTTTTTCACTCGACCCATCACAAAAAATTTTCACCCGACCTATCACCCACCCGTTTAATGTTTCACTTATAACCTGACCCGTCGGGTGAATCGGGTGGTTAATCGGGTGAAAGAAATTTAAAGAAAATGAGTCACATGACATACCCAAAAATCATTCATATTCGATAATTTTTTAAACCATGTCTTTAACGGCTCGGATATAAATATCCGGGTTACGTTTCGAAGGTTGGATACATTCGTTCAGATCTTGCAATTCAGGTAAGGGTCGAGGTTTCAAACCTCGAAAGACTATCATTTTAAAGTTGGGGTTTCGAACCCTAAATCAATCGAAGGGTCGTTGGGTACCCTCATTATGTCCTATAGACTAAGTCGTGGAAATTCATTTGAAAGAAACTGTGAAAACAAAATCAGGTACAACTTGCCACGGCGAGGTCGGGACAAGACCAAAACATTAAAACACAAGTAGGAAAAGTACTTTATCCAATTTAGCGAGATTTAGGCAGGTTCTTCGCAATCGCCCGGGAGGATTCCCACGCCATAGAAACATAGAGCAAGCAAACCTAAAAATAATTTGTGCGAGCGGAGTAAGACTGAGTCCCCCAACGCACTCTGTCCCGCAAGCAAGCATACACATACGCTATACCTATAATAAAGATGCTCTAATGCAGTACGGAAATTTAAATCACACTAGCATTCTCCTAGTTGAAATAATATGTTGAACAACTGTAAAGGCGCCCAAAGAATGTCAAGTGGCATATCCCTCTCCTATCTCTGCACCCCTTCCCATTAGTGCAGAGACTGGCCAATTCGATGCTATAGCATATCATATCTCATCATAGCATATCATATCTCATCATCATATCATATATCATGCTCATGCTTGATGGTGCTGGGCTATCTCATCATCATGCTCATATATCTACAAGACTGACTCAGGGCAAAGCCGATGAAGCTGGGCTACCCTATGACCCTAGCAAAGACTCTAGGACTCACAGATAACGGTCGTTCTGTTCTCAAACACACAGAGTACCCGAATGCTCAATCACAAGTGCAATCCTAGCATGATATTACATGGCATGCTTTAAATGCATATGAAGCCCTAGTATGTCATATGATCACAAGCATGAGATTTCTCTTTCGAATCCGAGTAAGCCCATAAAGGAACTTACCTGGAATTGCAGAACAGCAAAAGCAAAACTAGCAATGAGCAAGCCAAGTCACGTCACAGATCATCTAATAATTTAGATAGCAAGTATAAGTCTAAAGAATAACATGACTCATCTATCGCTACACAGAAACTAAGTAAAGCAAAGAACTCATTGTCATCATCAAGCCACATAATCTCATCTCATTTCATGATCCTTCATTTTCCTCACTTCCTTCATAATCTCAACATCATCATCATTATCTCCCATTTCATAGCATCATATAACATCTCATTAATGTCATCATCTCAACTCATTATTCTACCATATATCAATCCTTTTAGAAAACATGTATCATTATCTCGGATATAAGTCATATTCATACTCTAATTAATCATCATAACATATCCATAATTATGCTTATTAACCATATAATATATCATCACTCTTTAATATAATAACACATCATAGTCTCACATCATAATTCACATATCATAATTTGCATTTAACACTCGTATAAGTTAGCAAGTTATCCAACAAGTTAGGCAAAGCAAGTCACTTTTCCAAGATTTCCCAAAACTCTTCCAAAATCCCAAGTTAGATCAAATCATCATTTAAAATAACCTACTCAATCATACTTGGCCCAAAATCCATTTATAAAACATTACCCTTTAATCAACTTACAAAAACAAATCCAACAAGGTTAGGGTATTTTCAAAATTCCTCTTTTTGATTTTATTAATCCGTTTCAATTTATCAAATCAATTTCTAACCCTTAAAAACCTTTACCAAATTCTTTTTTTTTTAAAAAAAAAAATCCAAATCTTATAATATTATATTTTAAATTGCCATAATAATATTATATCTTTAAATCTTTAAATAATAACATTACATATTTAAATCTCAATAATAATATTTTCTTTTCTTTTAACCTCATCAATAATATTATATAACATATTATATTCCATGTAGCTAATATTTATATCAACATGTCTTATAAGTAAGTTATAACACATATATACACAATATACATCTTCATCAAATTTTCCAAAATAAGCCCAAGTAAAAGCCCAATTCTTTTTTTTGTAAAACCGGATCCAAGATCCAGGCCCAACCTCATTTGTTGAATCTCGGATCCAAGCAAAATACACCCCCTATTAATAAACCGAACCAGCCCCTTTTGTTTTAAAAAAAAAAACTGAACCGGACCCATTCTTTTAAAAAAAATCAGAAAACCGAACCCTTAGATGGGCACTGTTCATCCATCTTCAACCTAAGCTCCTGCCGACACAGGAAAAAGGAAGGGGAAAGAGAGGGCTCTCGCCGGCGATGCCGGTGGCTCCGACCACCTCCCCGACACCAAAGACACGGATTCGGATAAGAAAGAGAAGAAAGAGAGTCCTCACCGAAGTTCTTTGATTTGCCGAAATAAGCGCTCGGGGAGGCTTCGATTGGACTCTTTGGAGTCGAATTGGCTTGTTGAGAACAGAGGGAGACGTCTGGGCCTGGGTTGAGCGCTAATAGTTAGAAAGGTGCACCTTTAGGATGTTGTTGAACGAAAAACGGAGAAACGAGGCCTTACCGAGTTCAAACCGAAGACATGGAAGGAAGAGAAAAGGTGGGCTCGTGCAGCGCCTTGGACTGCTCTTGGGCGATTACTAGGCGTCGTCGGACAGAAGTGGAGCTCTAGGTGGCGGTGGCTATGGGAAATCTCCTGGGCTTTGTCAAAAGCGCTCGGAGGACTGCTCGCCTTCGAATGGAGGTGGGTGGTGGCTCTCGGCTTTGCTGGAACAGGGGTGAACGAGGAAAGTGATGGTGCCTGGTGGTGCCAGCGGAACCAGGGGACAATGGGGCTGGTGTGTGATTGTTATGGTGGCGTTGTGGTTGGCGGCAAGGGTGAGAAAGGGGAGGTTTTTTTTCGGGGCGGCTATATGCACATGACAGGTGCTATATGCACTCATTAAGACAGATTATAGATCCGTCTGTTGCAAAATTTAAAAAAAATTTACGGACGCATCTAGATCCGTCCGTTATAAAAAAAATAAAAAATTACATAGGACGGATCTAGGATCCGTCCTATGGAAATTACAAAAAAAAAAAAGAAGATGGTAGCTGCACAAGTGCAACTTTTTGTTGTGGAAAAGTTCACAAGGGCGGATCATTGATCCGCCCTTGGTGCTGTCTTTTTTTTTTGCTTTTAAATTTTTTTACATAGGACGGATCTTTTTTATAACGGACGGATCTAGGATCCGTCCGTATATTTTTTTAATAACTTGTAATTATTACTGGACACGTGTTGTCCTAAGGATGAAACGAATCCTAGATCCGTTCTAAGGAGTGTATATATCCGGCGGCGGCGGTGGGTGAGAAAGAAGAGAGATGAAGAAGATGAAGTGGACGCCCCCGGGATGCGCTTTAACCTATGTTATGCGTATCTTGGGTGTGCGCGCATCCTGAGTGCGCAAGCATCCAAGGTGCGCGCAGGTAGTGTAAAAAAACAATAAAAACAATAATATATTTTATAAATAATTAATACAAAAATATATATGATTACAAATTAATATGCATATAAATAATTAATATAATTACAAAGATATATAAATAAATTAAATTTATTCATTGATAAATTAATTTATATTAAATTGTATTAATTTAAAATGTTTCGTGATTTTTTTTAAAAATAAAACTCGATTAAATTTAATAAAACAAATAAACATATATAAATAAAAAAATCAATTAAATAATGAAATTAGGTAATAACAAAAAAATAATGAAAATAAAATAAAATTTTATTTGGTTTGGTAGTAAATAAAAATATATATAATTAATACATAGATAAAAACATTAAAAAAATAAATGAATAATAAATATATTTTTATTTTAAATAATTAATTAATAAGTGAATAGTTAATAATAAATTAATTTTAATAAAAATAAATAAATGAATATTTATTATTATAAATAAATAAGTGAAACTACCTCCGAATCCGTTGTTGAAGCATATGCCGCCATGGATTCGGGGGTTACATACGCAGCTTCGTAAATATGAATTTTAAGGTAGAATATGTGATTTTGTTAGGATTGATAGGTTTGTGTACAAAAATTATATTGAAATATTGGCTATCTTTCTTTTAAGTGCAAATTTTATTTTAATTGCTAAAGTGTAACGGCCCAAATATAAATATTAGGGTTACGTTTCGAAGGACTGGATACCTTCGTTCGGATCTTGCAATTCGAGTACGGGTTGAGTTTCAAAACAAAGTGTTAGTGCTAAAAGAAGGGATTTCGTACCCTAAATTCACGAGAGGTCCATTGGGGACTATAACCTGTCATACTTGACTAAGTCGCTCAAACCATTTATAGTTCGAAACATAATGAAAGGAAATAATAGACAATACAACTTGCCCCGGCAGAGCCGGGACAAAACCAAAATAAACAAGTATAAAACATACAAAGTGTCAAGTCTGGTGATAAATCAGTCCTTCGGTCAACTGAACGTCCCAAAAGAACCCTCGTCATAGAAACACGGAGCAAGCTAGAATCAAATACTTGAAACTATACCACGAGTCAAGGTCGAGCCACTCATGCGGGCCCTGAAGACCTCGCTGAGGACATATAATATGCTCTAAGCCTAAATGAGAATTATCTAATGCAACACTGGAATATTAAGCATGCATTCATGTTGATAGTTCATATATAATTATAGAAATGCAGTAAATTGGCCCACACAGAATGCCAAGTGGCATGTCCCAATCTCTCAAAACTCATGCCTTAGTCGGGGCGGGTATCTCTCTCATGTCCGTACCTTAGCGGGGTCGGATGTCCGCCTCAATCGGGGCCAGACGACTCGGTCATTGCCGCAATATATCTCATGCCTCAGTCCACACCTCAGCCGGGGTTGGACACTCGGTCACCGCCGCAGATATATATATAACTCAGGAAATCATACTCTCATATGACTCTATTAGGAATAACCCGATGGAGTTGGGTTGTCCTATGACCTTAGAAACGACTCTAGACTCACGACTTACGGTCGTTCCTACCAATCGCACTCAGAATACGTATGCTCATTTGTTAATGCAAAACCTAGGCATGCTACTACATGACATGTTATTATAATGCCTACATACTATATGACACATCAGGCATGAGGTTCTAACTTGAGTAATCCCCGGAGGACTTACCTGGAATAGGAGATCAGCAAAAGCAATAAACCAGCAGTAAGCAAGCCAATCACGTCACGAATCACCTAATAATTTTAATAGATACAGAATATAAGTCTAAAGCATAGAGGACCCATTTACCGCTACACAGAATCTATCCATCGATAATTAGTCATAACATCATCATCATTATCTCAACCATCATTTCTCATCATATAGCATCATATATTGTCTCATTCTCGTTATCATCAACTCATCATCTCATAATCTCAAGCAAACTCATAACATCGATTCCCTTAACCATTTCCATCGTTCATCTCAAGGTTCCAATATATCATAACATGCGTCAAATTTATATTTTACTTATGTCTCAACTCCTATAAAATCTCACAAGTTCATAAATAAACTCACCAAGTCAAGTTCTAAGCAAATCACTTCACGAGTTTCTAAAACCCATTAAATAAAATAACACTTAGTCAAATTCCCACATTAACCATTTAAGTCGTTAAACCAATTTTACAAAGTCATATTGTCAAAAGAATCTGACACAAGTTAGTTTTATTCCAAAACATGAACTAATCTCATAATATAATATTATTGAATAATCCCGGCATAAGTTAGTATATTTCAAAACATTTCTTCTATTGTTTTAAATAATCTAAGATACATGGTAAATAATTCCAAAACAATAAATTTTAAATCTACTCGCTTAAATACCATTTAATACTTAATCAAATAATTAATAATTAATTAATAATTAAATAATTGCTAATTAGTCAATTAAATAAATCAATAATTAAATAATAACAATAATCAAACAAGTAACCAAATAAATAATCTAATAAATGAAGAAATAAATAAGTAAATAATTAAATAAAACACAAAACCGGGCCAAATTAATTAAACCTGAACCGAACCCGTGTTCGTTTAGGGGAGGTGCGATTCAAATATTCAAATATATATCTCAACTATGCTAACACCCTGTTCAAGCAAATAATACAAGAATCCCTTCCGATGCAGTGGTAGAATTCAAGATCGAATCCACAAGGAGGTATGTCAGCGCTTCCTTAGTTGTAACCACGATCAAGCTTTCGACCTCAGGAGACACTCGATATCGAGGTGTCTCGTCGATATCGACCTCAGTTCTGGTCGATTTCCAACAAAGTTCCTGTAAGAGACAAAAGCAAACACAGTCGACATCGAGACAGACCTCGATATCGATGTTAGTGCTCGATATCGACCTTCACAGTCAATTTCAATGTTTGTCACATAAACTGTGTACGTAACCTATGTGTCGGAAAAGTAGTCCGAAGATCTTAGAATGGTAAAGGAAAGATGAACAGAAATCAAAACTTAAAATTTTTATGAAATTCAATAAACTTAAAGCTTCCAAAGTCGGGGATTCATGTCACAACGATAACAATGCAAGTATGATGCTAAGTTATGAAATTTAATGTCTTTCCGTCAAATAACTTTCGTTACCAACACTTAGGTGATTAGAGGCTCTCGCATAATTCCTAAGAGTTACTATCCAAATAATGAGTAATCCAAGTTCACAATATGATTGGCTTTCGCTTCAATATTGCAAATAATGAATCTCCCTAACTTTCGCAAAGGATCATGCATAGGATAGAAGACGGAATCGCATAAAAATCATACCTTTGATGCACTTACCCTACATTGCTATCGTCCGGCTCACCCCGGCCCTAGAAGTGGGTTGACTACTCGCGCTTCATCATAGAACTCATCATCATCATTTAAAAGAAACTATGTATTGCACTAGCTAAAGAGAAATTACAACCAAACCAAGCCAAATCTCCGCTCTCGCTTCACACCCAACTCACTCGGCTCTCCTCTCTCTCCCTAACTCGCTACTCTCTATGAAAAACTGAAATTCTCTGCTTGCTTGGATGAAAACTTAATGCCTAACTCAGCCCTAACGGCCTCTAGATATAGATCTCAAATCTTGCTAGCCAGGGATTCGAAAAACTATCCTTATTCTCTAAGATAAAACTTAAACAAGTAAAAACTAAAAATTCCATGGTAAAACATCTAAAGTAATAAGTCTAGCATTGAAAATAGAAGATCTCGACTTTTGGTAGACGTGCAAGCTTCGAATAGAATTTTATCAAAATGAGAGTTGGACTTCTCTGCTGGCAACATCGATATCGACCTTCATCATCGATATTGACCTCTCTTTATCTTTATCTCGAGCTCTCCTTCTTCTCCTCGGATTGGCACTCGACTTCTATCAATATGATCAATCTAGGCCACTCGATATCGACCATCAGACATCGATATCGACCTCTGTTGTGTCGACATGCTTTGTTCTCTGCTCTGCTCGATTCCTGGTTGCTATGTTCACTCGATGTCGAGGTTGATAGTCGATTTCGACCTCTTCAGAAGACTTCGAGTTCTTTTTCCGCTCTTCCAAATCTGTCCATTTTTGTCCTGTTTTCTGTGAAATCACATAGAAACTCGTGCAGACCCATATATTTGACAATAATGCATAAACTACTCTAATCTCATGTTTTCCCACTAATATGAATGTGAATGATGATAAAATGGACTTAAATGTGCATAGAAAATATGGCTATTTGCGCGCACATCAACCTGCTCGAACCGGACCCCTTTTTTATCCAAATCTCAAACCGGACCAATAAGTAAAAAATAAAATAAAATAAACTGAACCTAACTGAACTGGCTAAACATACCATCGTCTTCAACCTCGGACTCGCCCCTCTGCCTTGCCTGATTCGAAGCTCGCTCCTCGCCCTCAGCCTTACCCCGACCTCGACCATCCTTATCTTGCATCTCCTGCCCAATCTCGCTCGTTCTCGCTTGCTCTCATCCATCCCCAGTAGCTCACGCTCAGCCCCGCTCGCTCACGCTCATCCTCGCCGGAAGTCACGAATGTGGGTGACAATCTAGTTCTCAAGGTCGGGGAATAGATGAAATCGAAGGAATAGTGTTCACTGAGGGTGCGGGTTTGATGGCTCGATCTTCGGTAGCTCGATTTGTATTCTCGAACAGGGCGGAGGTCATCGGACCAAGGCTAGAGGAGTCATTGCTGCTCATCGGCAAGGTAAGATAAACAGGGGAAGGCTCCTGGCTTGGCCTTAGAGGAAGAGAGGCGCTCGGACAACTGCTGGACTCCTGCTGGTGGCTCGGCCTCTGACAAGGGAAGGGCAACGGAGGTGAACTTGGTGGCTGCAAGGAGGAACGGTGAAGTTGATGGTGATGGAAAAGAGCTCAAATTGAAAAGAGGGGTGTGGGCTCGGTGATACAGGGGGCAAAGGGGATGAAGGGCTAGATTGGAGGAAGAAGGGGGATGGTAATGGTGAAGGATTGCAACTAGAATATAGGGAAGGGGTGAGGGATGGGTTTAGCTGCCATATTAGGCCGGAAGGGAGGTAGGGGATATTGAGTGTGTGAGTGGAAAAAATCAAAATAAATACCCGGAAATAAACTCTGAAATCCGCTTTTCGACCTTCATCCGACGCGATTAAAATAAATTTAAAATAAACCTTTAAATCCAAATTAAATAACGAAATCCAAAAATATTTTCAAGCCTCGAAAAATAACGCATAAGTAAATTCATTTTCGAATCGGATAACATGCTCATGCCGGAATTCGTCTCAAAGAATAAAATAAAATCACTTGCTCGATGACGAAAATTTTCAAAACTCTTCGGAGTCTTAGAAATTAAATAAATTTTAAATCGAAAAGAAATCTATAATCATAAAATAATATTTATAAAAATCGAGATCTTTACATAAAGATTTTTATTATATTAAATAATTGGAGGAAAGAGAATTATCGATAAATTAATTGTAATTAAATTGTATTAATTTAATTATAATTAACAAAAACATATATAAATAAATTAAATTGATTAAATTCATTTATCGATAAATTAATTGTAATTAAATTGTATTAATTTTAGAATTTTTTTTCAAAATATTCATTGAAAAATAAAAATTTACAATATTATTCACACTTTGAAACATTTTACAAAAATATTCATTTTTGGCAGGGAAATCAAAAAAACGCGGTTTCAAAACGTGTCTTATTCGTGTTCAATTGGCGTGCCAAAGGGTGGGGGGAGTTACTAAAGAAACGCGGTTTGAAACCGCGTTTCTGTGGTGGATTTTCCACCTGTCAAATAAAATGTTGATTGGGATGAGGTGGCAGGAAAAACACGGTTTGAAACCGCGTTTTTCTCTGCGCGTCCTGAGCGTTATCTATTCAATAAAGGCAGTCAAAGATTCCGGGGTAAAAACGCGGTTTGGGACCGCGTTTTATTCGTAGCATTTAATGAAACGCGTTCCCAAACCGCGTTTTTAGTTTATACAAAACCCTACCCGCAACCACCCTCCTACCCCCATTCACTTCGTCTTCAACCTCCGTCTTCAACCATCCGGCCTCCATTCTTCGTCTTCTCCCTCCATCACCCTCCATCCTTAGGTTGCGCCGCCGTCTTCAACCTTCTTCATCAGCCTTCGTCGTCCTTGAGTTGTCATCCGTCTTCAGCCTTCATCCTTAGGTAAGTTATTTTTTTATACGAATTTAAAACCGAATTTGTGATTATAGATATGAAATTAGTATGGATATGAATGGATATGAAATTAGTATAAATATGAAATTAGTATAGATATGAAATTAGTATAGATATGAAATTTGTGATTATAGATATGAAATTAGTATAGATATGAATGGATATGAAATTAGTATAAATATGAAATTAGTATAGATATGAATTATTATAGATATGAAATTAGTATAGATATGAAATTTGTGATCATATATGTATGGATATGAAATTTGTATAAATGTGAAATTTGTGATTATGATAGATATGAAAGTGGGAGTTAATTAGGAGTTGAACTTGTGATGAGTATATATATGAAATTTGTAATTGTTGAAACGATCAGTTGATTTTTTTTATGAAGTTCGATTATGTGAATTGATTTTGTGAATAAGAAATTGTGATGAGTGATTATATATGAAAGATTGAATGTGAAATACCGATTTTGATTACCATAAAGTAATTTAGATTATCATAAAATATAAGTTATTAAATTGTAGAGTTTGGGTACCATATATAAGTTAGTAAATATAAGTTAGTAAATTGTAGATTTGTAAAAATATATTGTTACAGATTTTGATTACTATAAAATGTAAGTTAGTAAATTGTAGTGTTCATATGAAACTGTGTGAGCATAGAAGTTAGTAAATTGTTACAGATTTTGATTACAGATTTTCGATTAAGTTTGAATGTGAGCATAGAAATAGTAAGAGAATAGATTTTGATTACCATAAAGTAATTTAGATTCAGAACCTTATATTAATAGTTTGTAGAAATTATTTTTTTATCTTAGGGAGTTGAAAATGGAAATGCAATTGAATCCTGGTCCGTTGGTGAGCGATGTGCTCCACAGACAACATCTCTATAGGTCAACTGATGTATGGAATCGCGAGGAATATGTAAGTATATATTGTTTAAATCAAGTCTTACAAAAGTAAAATGAATGGAACAAAAAAAACAGAAATCTAAAGTTTGTAAGTGTTATGTTTGTAGCTGCAGACCCTCGAGTTCTACACTACATAAAGTTGGCAGAATTTTACTGTATATACAGGCTTGGGTCCACGTTCGAGATAGACAATGAGTTAGTGACGACGTTAATAGACAGATGGAGACCTGAGACTCACACCTTTCACTTGAACGTTGGGGAGGCGACGATCACATTAGAAGATGTGAGCGTTCTGTTGGGTCTGCGGATTGATGGGCTCGCAGTTACCGGCTCTGCATGGTACGATTGGCCAACGGTTCCAGAAACATTGCTCGGGCAAAGACCCCCTACGAATTACCAGATTAGGGGATCGTCGGTGAAGGTGGCCTGGCTACGACAATTGTTGGTGCCTTTACCAGAAGATGCTGAGGATCATGCCATTCCGTGTCAGGCTAGGGCATATATTCTGCTGCTAATGGATGGGGTCATATTTGCTGATAGTAGTGGCGGGCAGGTGCAATTACTGTACCTGCCATTCCTAGCTGATTTGGAGGCTGCTGGGCAGTACAGCTGGGGTAGTGCTACCCTTGCTTTTATGTATCGCCAGCTTTGCAGAGCAACGGTGCGAGAGAAATCTGAGATTTTTGGCCCGTTATCTTGCTGCAGGTATGACAACTATGATAGCTTTATATTTCCTACATGTTATGAACGTGCTAACTCGTTACTTGTACATAATTACTAGTTGTGGTCGTGGGAGAGAATCTCTATTGGAAGGCCACGGTGTATTAACTTGGATGTTGGTGATGATGACCAAAACGCAATTCGAAGGGCTAGAAGGAAAGATGCACGAAAGAAGACAGGTTATGGGTCACAACCTCCAGCTTTTACTGGACGCTTTAGAGATGGGGAGGATTCACTTGCGATGAGATGGGTGACTAGTACATTCTCGTACAGTACTACCCCGACGACACTTACGTATTACCGAGATGCATTTGATCGTCAAACCCCAGACCAGGTTAGTACTTCTTGTAGCACTTCCATACCTTGTACATAATAAAATGATGAACTATTTTAGTCCCTAGAATTGTATTCCAATCCACTTTGTTTGGGAGCCCTACACTAGCGATGTTTTAGCTCGCCTAGCTCCTATATGTCAACAAGGTGAGATCATAGAGAAATGCGCTGAGCGGCATCACCTCGCCTACTCACGAAGTAACTGTTGACTTTGTAAAAAGTCTGATGCACGAGCGATGTCAGCGGAAGGCCCCGGCTACCCTTTAGAACGCCATTGAACGACTCAGATAAGTTCGTCGTCAGGACACCATACCTCGCTCCACCATCCTTTGCCATGGACCACTTTTCTGGCTCTATCTGAGCTAGGTACTCCCAAGCCTCGCTGTTCATCTCTTGGATGGCGCGACATCCCTTCTCGAACCCACTTGTCGTCATCTGGTAAGCAGTCCAGCCTACCATGTCTTTGACCTTATGATCATGGAACATGGAATTCACATTTGATTTCAAGTGTCGAATGCATATCCTATGATGTGCATTTGGCGTACTCCATCTAGGCAACTCCGCCATGGTCTTCAAGATGCCTGCATGTCTATCTGAAATAACACATAATCCGACTCTGTCGGTGACATGTCGGCCGACACAGTCCATGAACCAAGCCCAACTATCTCCATTCTCACTCTCAACAATAGCGAATGCAAGAGGGAAAATATGATCGTCTGCATCGTACGCCATTGCCATTAGCACAACATGCTTGTACTTCCCATACAGATGGGTCCCATCGATAGATATCAAAGGACGACAATATGCGAACCCAGTAATAGACGGTGCGAAAGCCCAAAACACACGACCGAATATCTTCTCTTGTGGGTTTGGCGAATCCAAATGACACCATTCAACCACTGTTCCCGGGTTTGTAGCTTGGAGTACAGCCATGAACCTAGGGAACTCCGTGTACGACTCCTCCCAATCACCATAAATCTCTGCTACAGCTTTCTGTTTTGCCCTCCAGGCTCTCATGTAGGACACACAAATCCCATACCTTTTCTGCAGATGCTCCAGTATAGTGCTTGGCTTCGTTTCTGGATCTTTGCGTAGAAACCCAAGAATCTCACCACTAATGAAAGATGAGGTGACATTACGATTATCTAACTGTAAAATGTCTGATGCACAGTTGGTCGCTTGAGGCCCACTGTAATTGACAATTGTCCACATGTCAACAGTTCGGTCCACACGACGAGCAGACAATCGCCACGGGCACCCACACCTGTCCTTCCTATCACATACGACTGTGTACCAATCTGGACTCGCCTTTGTTGTACGGTATGGCTTCCTCAGTTTAACAGAATACTCCGTCAAAATCACATTTCAACTCGCCAAGTGAGTCGAATAGTTGCCCGCGAAAAAACTGCCTTCCATCTTCTTCTTGTGTGTGCAAATTTAGTTCTTGCAAAGAATTTGTTATCATTGGATCATCTTCCACAATATTCCAATCGGGATTAATGGCCTCATTCTCAATCGCCGCCTGTCTAGTAGCATCATCGTCCTCCTCAGATTCGTCCAAGTCATCTTCGTGATCAACCCCAAGAGCATCAACATACATCTCATTCTGCTCAGATATATTGTTATGTCCATCCATCCTACGTTAACATTGACAAAAGTTAGTTTCTTAGAAACGTTCAAATATTATCACTAATCTTCTCAACATAAGATCAACTTTCCAATTACTCTCGATAATAACTACCAACTTTATATACTCACTCATATCTCAATAAATTTCATCAACAAATATCAACTATATTTCCATAAGCTCATTCATGCTATGTCATCAACAATAACAAAACTATATAATTAACAATAACAAATATCAACCATAAGCTCACTCATGCTATGCCATCAACAATAACAAATATCAACTATATTCAATATATTGCCATCAACAATAACAACACTATAATATTAATCCTCCATTTTCTCAATTAACAATAACACATAACACATACATATATCATATATCATCGAAATAAGAGCGAAAAATTATAATAAAAATAATAACTTGCCTTAACTAGATATGAGATACGAGGATATTGAAGAAGAAGAGGGATTGAGAGTGTTTTAAGGTCGACACCAACAATGGAAGCTGGAGAGCAACAATGGAAGAAGGTAATCTGGCGGAGTTTAGTTTAGTTGACATAAAAACGCGGGATCAAACCGCGTTTTTAATTAGGGTTACAGAGATTCCCCCTAGGAAAGGAGGAGAGAATCTTTTAGAAACATATTGGTCATAAAACGCGGCTTGAAGCCGCGTTTTACTTGTCCTATCCTGATCACCAGGGAATCTCTGGTTGTTTACTTGATAAAGCAAAGAGAAACGCGGCTTCAAGCCGCGTTTCTTTTGCCACCTCATCCCAGTCAGAGAGACTATTGACAGGTGGACAGTCCACCATAGAAACGCGGTTTCAAACCGCGTTTCTATAGTAATTTTGAAACTTCCTTTGGCGTGCCAATAGAATTGCACATTACACGAATAAGACGGGGTTTGAAACCGCGTTTTTCTGATTTCCCTATCAAAAATGAATATTTTTGTAAAATGTTTCAAAGTGTGAATATTATTGTAAATTTTTATTTTTCAATGAATATTTTGAAAAAAAATTCTTAATTTTAAATCTTTAGTAATATTTTGTTTAAAATAGAACTCAACTAAATTCAATAAAACAAATAAAAATATATTAGCAAAAAAAATCAAGTACATAATGAAAAATAAGTAATAACATAAAATTAATGAAAATAAAATTACATTTAACGAGATAAAACAAAACAAATTTATATTAACACTAGCTACCCGTAATGGAGATCAGGTGGAAAGTATAATTTTCTTAAATGAAGAGATAAAATATACATAAAGATATGTATAATTTTTTTTAATTTCTTATTTACTTTTTTATATTTTTCGTAATTTGTTTTTGTAAATATACATAAAGATATGTATAATTAATAACGTATATCAAGGACATAAATAAACAATAATAATTAATAAAAGATGTATTGTAATTTATAAATAACGTATATCAAGAATAGACCTGTCAAACGGGTTATTCGGGTCGGGTTCGAGTCGGGTCACTTCGGGTTCCGAGTAATAAGGGTCCCGGGTAATACGGGTTTCGGGTATTTCCGGGTTGAATCGAACCCGGTTTTGACCGGATTTCGGGTCATTTCGGGTCGATTTCGGGTTGGTCAATTTTTTTTCTTTTTTAAATTAAAAAAATCATAATTTGATAATTTTGCGATAAATTTAAAAATCTAAAATTAAAGACATTATTCATAAGTTCTAGTGCTTGTAATTGTATACTATATCTGATCTAAAATATTTGATTTTTATTATTTCTCGTAATTTTTAATAAAATATAATAATATATAAATATCAAAATTTTAAATAATTTTTTTAAAATAATTTTTTTTTAAATTTGATATTCTATATATTATTACATTTTATTAAAAAAAACATTTGATTTTTTTTATTATTTCTCATAATTTTTAATAAAATTTAATAATATACAAATTTTCAAATAATTTTTTTTAAAAATAATTTCATGCAATTAGTAATAAGCATAGAATTTTTTAATATTTTAATATTTTTTAGAATTTTTATCTTCTTAAAAAAGTCTGTTGAAAAACAAAAAATCAAATACTATCGATCGGACGGAGTATTACAAAATACAAATAAATATAAAAGTTCATTTGAAAATGAAAGATCAAGTGATTGTAATTATAAAATGTAATAAATTGGAATCTCTATAAAAAAAAATTAATCATATATAATTATAAATAAACTGGGTCAATCGGGTCATCGGGTCAATTGGGTAAATCGGGTCAAAATTACCGGGTCAATCGGGTCACCGGGTTGAAACCCAGATTACCTAGAAAATTTTCGGGTTTTCAGGTTTGGGTCAGAAAAAATTTCCGTGTCAAAATTTCCGGGTTCGGGTCGGAAATTTTCCGGGCGTTCGGGTCGGGTTAACCGGGTCGGGTTGTATTTTGACAGGTCTAATCAAGAATATATAATAAACAAACAATTAATTATTTAAATATTATCAATAAACAAAAAAATAGATACAATTGATTTATTTATTTTTTTAACTCCATTGTAATTTTATTTATTTTTATGAAGAAATTAATTTATTTTATTTGTAATTTATTTTTATTTTTTAATACATTAATAAATAAATTTATCTTATTTCTCATTTATTTTTATATGTTTTTAATACATAATGTAATTTAATTTCTTTATTATTTACTTTTTGATATATTTTTATTTTTTTATTTTTTTAACTCCATTGTAATTTTATTTATTTTTATGAAGAAATTAATTTATTTTATTTATCATTTATTTTTATTTGTTCATACATTAATAAATAAATTTATCTTATTTCTCATTTATTTTTATATGTTTTTAATACATAATGTAATTTAATTTCTTTATTATTAACTTTTTGATATTTTTTTAATTTCTTATTTATTTTTTTATATTTTTTTTTTAATTTCTTTTTATAATTCATTTCTTTTTTTTTCTTAATTTCCAACCCCACATGTGGTAACACTCGGGGATTCGCAGGTGGGCGTGCCACCCCCCTGCGCACCCTGGATGCGCATGCGAGTGTGCATATTCCGCATGCGCCTGCGGGTGCACCTCGGTTACCCATTCAAAATGTAATTATATTCATTCATATAAGTCGGTATTACAAAGAGAAACGATGTTATAAATCATTATAGACATCTGTTATAAACCGATGTGGTAAAGTATGGATTTTTAACGCCAACCACTAACACGTCGAATTTTTTTTATTAACATCGGTGTATACCCGATGTCTATGAAAAGAATTCTAGTAGTGAATTGGTGTAACGGCCCGGATATAAATATCCGGGTTACGTTTCGAAGGTTGGATACCTTTGTTCGGAAAATCTTGCGATTCAGGTACGGGTCGAGGTTTCAAACCTCTAAATGATCAGTATTTAAAACGGGGATTTCGAACCCCAAAACAATCGAAGGGACGTTTGGTACCCTTGACCTATCCTAAAGGCCTAAGTCGCAAAGTTCATTTGAAGAAAAACGGAAACGAAAATAGAGTACAACTTGCACAGCGAGGCCGGGTCAAAACCAAAACAATAGAACACAAGTCGGAAAGTACTTTACCCAAATTAGCGGGTTAGTCCGGTTCTTCGCATTCGCCCAGGAGGATTTCCCAGGTCATGGAAACATGGAGCAAGCATACCTAAAAACGATTTGTGCGAGCGGGGTCAGACCAAGACCCCCTAACGCACTATGTCCCACAAACAAACATACACATACGCTATACCTATAATAAAGATGCTCTAATGCAGTACGAAAATTTAACACTCAGGCATGCTTTGACAGAATATAATATAGATGCGGAAAGACAATAAATGGCCCCAAACAATGCCAAGTGGCATATCCCTCTCCTACTCCGCCCCCTATTTCATGAGCGGTCCTCGCCAGTACAGTACCCATCCCATCATACATGTGTGTACATTATCATCATCATAGCATGCTCATCATCATATCATATCAACGTCATCTCAGATCATCGTCATATCATATCATCATCATATCATATCATCATATCATGCTCATGCCCGATGGTACTAGGCTATCTCATCATCATCATGCTCATATATCGATGCTACTGACTCAGGGCAAAGCCGATGAGGCTGCACTACCCTATGACCCTAGGAAAGACTCTAGGACTCACAGATAACGATCGTTCTGTTCTCAAACACACAGAGTATCCGAATGCTCACACATGAGTGCAACCCTATATGATACTACATGGCATGCTTTTAATATGCTTACGCAACACCTATTATGTCATATGATCACAAGCAGGAGATTTTCTCTTTCGAATCTGAGTAAGCCCATAAAGTGACTTACTTGGAGAAGCACAGAATCCAAGCAATAAACACCAACACCAAGCAAATCCAAACAGGTAAGAGATTCATCTAGAAGGCAATAAGTAAAATATGCATAAGTCTATGTCTAACCACACAAGGCACCCCTAACTATGGCACATAAGTTCACATAACCTTAGAATATCGCATCTTAACATTTCATCATTATCACCTCAACTCATCTCATCATCTTCCTTATTCATTTCCATCAATCAACTCATATCGTCACATATCGTCTTATTCTCATATCATCTTAATCCTTCCATTTTATCTTAACTATCATATTTCATTGTGTCTCATCTTATATATCATCATATAACATCTTATATATCATCTCAACACATGTCATCACATAATAGCATGTAACATCTCATCATGCTTCATAATTGAATTCAAGATTCTAACAGGACAAACCATGCTTCAATTCACATATATTCATATCTTATTGACATACTTCACATCATGCTTATCAAATTAAGATATCGTCATAAATCATATATCATATCATATCATAGCAATATCAACATATCATAGTTTATACCTAACAATTATCTTATAACATGCTTTATATTCAACATATAAATATAACCCAGCAATATCACACATCACAATTTATATACAACAAGTTAGACAAGTCAATTTCCTTGGATTTCCCAAAACTCTTTAAATTAACTTATTTCATTATTTTTAACAAAACAAATCTGACGAGGTTAGGATATTTCCAAAAATCATCTTTTAACTTCATTAAATCCATTTCCATTTCTCAAATCAATTTCCGACATTTAAGGAGCTTTTCCAAATTCTTTTCCAATTTCAAGTCCAATATTATTATATTTTTAAATCTCAATAATAATAATAATATTACATCTTTAAATCTCATCAATAATATTATATAATATATAATATCCCATTTATTTAATATATTTTAGATCCCAACAATTTTAAAAGGCATAAATTTATATAATATATAGTCCAATTATTTAATAATTAAGTAAATAACCGAAAATACCCCAAAATAAGTCTTTAAAACATAATATTCATTTTATCACATTTTAAAATATTTTAAAATATTTTATCATATAATATATAATCCAATTAATAAACAACCCTAAAGCTAAACAAATCTCAGCCCAAAACCAATACCATTAGGCCCATCGGATTCCTCTTCATGAGCCCACACCCAAAACCCCGGACCCAGCTCCCTTTCTTCTTCCCCAGAGAATTAAATCCCCACCCACTGCTCTCTTGTTGCTCGTGGTTCTCTCCCATGGCCGCCCTCGCTCAGCCTCACTCCAGCCCTCTCTCGCCCGAACAACTCAACGGAAAAGAATTGAAGTAAAACAGAAAGGAAGAGGCTGAGGAATGCTCACCGAGGTGAGGTGGCTTCGAGGTTGTCGGAGGTGCACCGGAGGTCCGATAGGCTTTGCCGGAGGCAGGACAATGCGGTTGTGGTCTAGGACGGAGATGAAGGGTCAAAGGTGAAGCTTTATAGCATTTCTGATCGAAGGAAGAAGGAAAAGAGCCCTTACCGGACGATTTGAATCGAAACAGAGGAACGGAGAGGTCCGACGTCGGTGGTTCCAGCGACTCCAGGGAGGCTCCTGGCTCAGATGAGCTAGTCTTCACGAAGAGGAGGTGCTGGCTACTTCGACGGGAGAGAAGAAGGTGAAGGTAAAGGGCTCAGAGTGGCTCTTCGGAACAGAGGCCAAGGTATTTGGTGGGGGGGGGGGGGGGGTTTGATTGTGATGCTATTGTGGTGCTGGGGCCGGCGACGAGGGGAGGTGGAGCTGCTGGCGGCAAGGGGGTGGCGTAGTGGTGGTGTAATACTTGGTGGTTCACCGCAACAGAGGAAATAAAAGGAAAGGTGAAAGGAAAGGAGGGAGTTTGGGTATGTTAGGGTTGTGTTTGTATTGGAGGGTGTATTAAAGGTGGAGTGTGGAATCTCATATTATAAAGAATGAAGAGGGGGAAATCAAATGGGTTGCTGAGGTGTGGTCCCTTGCCAAAAATGATGTGAATATGGAGGTGAAGGTGGGAGAGGGTTATGTGGGTGTTTCACTTAAAATGGGAGGGAGGAAGATGAGTAGAAAGAGCTCAAATGGATCAGCATAAGAGGGAGGGTAGGGTTGAGTTGTTCAGATTCAAAATAGAGGGAAGGGCACAAAATGTGTAGCGTAGTCTCAATGTCTCAATTCAAAAAGAATACCCGAAATATAAATCCCGAAACCCGCTCACTCGATCTTATCCCGACTCAATTAAAATTAAACTCAAAAGTTCAAATCCGAATAATAACAATAATAATGAAATCCGAACAATATCTTCAATCTCGGTATAAGAAATCAGAAATAAAATCATTCTTTTAGATCAAATTCAAATTTATGCCGAAATCCGCTCCAAAAGAATTAAAATAAAATTATTCTGCTCGAGGACAGAATTTTCAAATTGTTTCCGAAAGTTTATAATTCAAATCCTATTAAATCAATATTAAATCAAAATTAATTCTTAATTTATAAAATAATATTTTAAAATCCTGAGTTTTTACAGCATCCACCTCTAAAAACAAGTCTCTTCCCCGAGACTAAAACCCATTTCAAAACCGATCAAGCTTTTCTCAAAACATAGAACCAAACAAAATCATGCAAAAGCCCAAGTCGATTCTATCCCATATCAGTCAACCAATTTTTCAGAACTCAAGAGGTGGAATCGTCCATCTTTAAGGGCTAATCCCATATTCTCTTCCTAGGTTCATCTTTCATAATCGGTTTCAACTATCAATCTCAAGATATCATCGTGCTGAACGACAATCATCTCAAATTATCTCAAAATCTGATATATCAAAATAATCAAGCCAAGCTATCAAGTTTCATCACGCTAACAAGCATGTCAAGGGTGGTATCATACGAGTATCATGCAAGCAAGTCATCACTCATCAAGAGGCTCATCGCCAATCACATCATATCATCATATATTCTGCACATAACTATCAATCATATGAGCACAACGGCATAGAGATAAATATCAAAACACACATCTCAAAATAAGGCACTAGGGTATACTCACCACTAGGTCAAGAGATCAAGATAATGTCTACACTAGGCTCCATGTAAGACGCGAGTAGCTCATCTGATGTATCTCCATAACTAGCCCGAATACTCTCATCAGGACGCTCTACCAAGGAATGATCGGCCTCAACATGGAGGTGAGAATAGTCAAGAATGTGGCTAGGATGAGGACATATCGACGAAGTTGAGACACAAGAAAGACATCGTGCACTCCAGCTAAGGAAGGGGATAAAGCTAAGCGATAAGCTATCTCTCTAGAACCTCAAAGGGATCAGGGGTTGCCTTTGATGTCAAAATGCCGAACCCCTCGGGTGGCGATAATCTTGTCCATTGTGTGCTCCCATATCGAAGATAACCTCGGCCCTCTCCAATGCCTCAGAACTCGTGAACATGCTGCCATAATCTCAGAGTGAACTGTCCATCTCTGTCAGGAACTATCCTCTCAGGAACTCCATAGAGCCTCAAAATCTGTCGGATGAACCCCTCAACTAGCCTCGAAACATGCCAAGTCTCTTGAATAGCGATGAAGTGCACCACTCGCATATTTCTCTGCCTTAAGTCCTGGGACCAGTGGGTGATGAGCCCACCATGCTTCCGCTGCGCCGCTCGAGTACTACCAAACTGACCGTTCTCTTCTCCATGTCGTCGTTCATCGAAAGTAGCACAAGGTTTCTAAGTTAACGAAGATAGGGGAAAGACAAAAGCGGATGACCCGAATCCTTTATGGAACCAAATACGGCCAAGACTGACGATGACAAGACGAGAAGACAAGATCCCAACCCAAGAATGATAATGGTGCCCTTATGGAATTCTATGAGGTTATAATTGTGGCAAGCAAAACACATACCAATCAATCATGAAGTATACTAGTCACATCAATACACATTAACATGTACATATCTTGATGAGTAACGACAACACACATTGATATAAAGGAACATGATTGAGTTCTACACGGACATACATATGAGACAATCTAGCTACCTATCATTCCTCAAGTAATAGACGAGCTCGACATATTAATAATCACGTGTGCATGAATTCAACAATAGATCTGTTTGGTACAAGCCATGCAAAAAATATTATTATAACGTGTATCACATGTATGGGTGACTACTCATGTTCAACAAAATCCCAGAACATCATATATACCTATCATCATAATCAGTCCAAATCCGCATAAATCATGGAATCATAAATCGTTTTTAACTCCTTTTTTTATCAAATTATATAGCATCACATAAGAATTTAAATCACGTAAACCAAACCGGGTTTAAACCAAACCCGAGCCAATGCCCAAAGAAAGGAGAGAACCGGCTTCGGCCAAGAGCCCAGACCTGGTTTTCGTCGTGGCGAATCGGCCGCTCGCCACAGCAAAAGCCAGTTCTGCGCCCCTCGCGAAAAGCATTCTTCTCTTCCTTTGTTCCTAGTTCTTGTTCGTCGCAATGACCATGCTTTCGCCAAGGCGAAACAAGAAACTATGAGCTCGCTTTTGATCTAAACTCGATCCTTTATTCCCCAACTATTCTCGTTCTTTCCAAAACCCTCCCGCGACCTCGGACAACATTTAAAATAATAATTTCGAGTAGTAATATAATTAATAATTAGATAACCGCTTAAAATCACATTTTTAAATACCTCAAGATTTAATAAAGGATATTTAAATAATAATTAATTACTCATGTCGGGTACACACATAGACATATCATATCAATATAGAATCTGATACTAAGATGCTCAGACATGCCATAACACTGTAAAAAGGAACATATAAGGGGGCACAATAACTATCACATCATAGGGCATCAAGGCGTACATGATAGGATAAGTATGGCATGTAATAATACGAGGAGCTATAATTGAAAAGCATGTCCTACATGATTCTAACCGATCATGACATGGCATAAGTATAACCAAAGATGATTGCTGAGGTACAAGTTCAACATCAGATTATATTTCATGTATATGTGCATTTCATCGTGTCTTAGTATGTAACATGCAAGGTGGCACCCCGTTACTAATTAACATAAGACTCGTAATTATATGTGCTCAACAAGATAAGTGTAGGTCGGCGATATATCTTAAGCAAAATTATAACGTGCGAACTTGGGCATGATTTTAACTACAATAGGGGGTGCATAGTCGGACGAGGTACAAGCTACTAGAACACGTACAATAAGCATCACAAGAGCATCATATGGTAAGACCAACAAATTATATGAGACACACACATAAGCATGTCATTAGTCATATTAAGCATGATACAAGGTTGTTGAGGCATATCGTGATGACTAGATTACCAACATCAAACGTGCTCAGATAGTCATAAGATCGTATAAAGGGGCATATCATGGCTATCACAACCTATGGCAAATGTACTAGACGATGATACTATTTGAGCATGGGATTAGGCAAGTCATATTCCTAAGGGCTTAGATTCCACATGATTCTAATAGTGCATGACAATTCATAGATATATAAAAAAAATAAGGTGCATCGAATAATTTCACATAATGGCATGGGGATTCATAGAAGTTTAAGCAAGGCTAATATCACAACGAGCATCAATGCATATAAGAGGAATACAAGCAAGTACAATAGGTGAATCATGCGCACGTCATAGTGCAGAACAAGATAATGCTCTTAAGGTGTCATGTTACAAGAGAACAATACGCTATATTCATATACATAACTATATTCATATACATAAAAGTAATCATGCGAGTATCTTACAACTATCGTGGTGGGTGTGTTCATGCAAAGGTCAGGATCTCCACACGTGTAAAGATATCGTCTCAAGCAAGGGTGTAACAAGGGATGTAACATATCATGGTCATACTGAGGTCATTAGAGTATAAGATCAATGATGGCAAGATGGTCAGATAAGGTGCTACTAGATACTAAGATACAGGGAACAACATAACGTCATGAATGCAATGTTTGCGTACATAAAAGGAGACGATTAAAGCACATATTCTCATGATAAGTTGCATTTTAGAAGACATACATCCTATATGATACTAATAGCATACACGGAATCTAAATACAATATGGTGTGTGCACATGCAAGGTGTCAATCTATTCATTCTTAAAAGCATAAAAGAATGTCATGGGGCATGGAGGAGCAAAGACAAGTAGATAGGCATGATACTAGTTGGAATCTCAAAAGGCATAATGAGCATCGAGTTGTAATACCAATCATATTTCAATGACATAAGGATGAATGTCAATGCCATCGGGGACCTATTTTAAGTGGGAATAGATCATAAAGCAAGTAGGCCACAAATTTACACAAGCCACAAGTCATGGGTCCTACAGGATACTAATGTCTCGATGAAAGGCATAGATGTGCAACATATGATACATGTACATTAAACAACTTAGTACCAACATATGCAAGAGGTCAAGACAATCATAAAGCAATCATATGGAACCAAGGAAGAAACATAGCGGGAAACAATACGAGCCTAAGATAGTGCGGCTTCACATGGATACAAGGGATACATGTACATGGGTATAAATCAATATTCATCTGTACAGGGCATGTATTTAGCATACTAACGCATCAAGTGGTGCAACACAGTAATGTATCAAGTCATGTAAACACAGATCGGGCTACTGTTATAACCAAATAGAGATTTCCAAGGGCAATATCGACTTATCCCCACAGACTCAAAAGCCCATTTCCCGTGGAATGCTTGGGTGACTCATTTCGAGAACATAAAAGGGTACTCAAATTATTCCCGAAAGAAGATGGTGGAGTTCGTATAGAAGTTCATTACAAGGAAACATCAGTTACCACTACGAGAATCGAGGAGGATGACTCCACAAACAACCCATCCCATAGACTCTGAATCATTCAAAGTTTGATACTCTAGCACACTACCCATCTCGTGGCATGACCTATTGTGTCAAATACCATACTCATCACGCGCTCAAGTAGTCAATGTTCCCGAACCTAATTCTCATATACAATTAGATTCCCAATTCTATTTCCCGTAAAAGACGTCGATACCATAAAGGACAACTCGATCAGAATAGCAATTGAGACATGGAAGGAGATAGAAGGGGAGGGAATCAGAATGAAAGGAATAGGCATCCCTCAACCATCCCTAGCCTTTAACCGAACTTTGTCAAACCAGCGACAAAATGAAAGGGAAAGACACCAACAAGTGAATCATGGAGGAGACCGCTCTATAAGATAGAAAGTCCAACTACTCAGAAAAGAAAGGTTCCCTCACTTATCCTATTCTCATAGAGACGCAATACTTGGTCTAAATATATCAACAAATTTCTAGTCCTAGCATAATAGCACTCAGCACAGAAGCGATCATTGCGATTTAATCTGATCCCCTTCGAGGAGGATTGCCCTTAGGCTCAATTTATACATATCACATCAATCTATCTAGATGCTACCCTTCGAGGGGCAACTGACCGGAGGGGGCAACTACCTCTCGGTCATTATATCCTAACCCCGCTACACCAACCACCATGGTGCAAACTCCTTGGAGTCTTCCAGGCCCATCTGTAAAGAATAAGCTATATTTTGCCTACCCATTCCCAATCTACATCCAATAGGGATGGTCTAGCACCATTCTACCCACACGATCCCCATTGTTTGATTTCTCTTATTTCTTAGGCCAAGTTCATATTAAGTTCACTTGAGTTAGTCATATTAAGTTCATTTTGCACCTTAAAAACTCTTTTCAATCCTTTTGAAATTCATGGGCGGTTTTCAAAACATACACTCGAACCTTTGGTACCCGAATTGCACAATCTCGCTCTGATACCAACTTTGTAACGGCCCGGATATAAATATCCGGGTTACGTTTCGAAGGTTGGATACCTTCGTTTGGATCTTGCAATTCAAGTACGGGTCGAGGTTTCAAACCTCTAATAGATCAGTATTTAAAGCGGGGATTTCGAACCCCTAAACAATCGAAGGGTCGTTGGGTACCCTTAAACCTGTCCTAAAGGCCTAAGTTGCAGAAGTTCATTTGAAGAAAAACAGAAACAAAAATAGAGTACAACTTGCCACAGCGAGGCCGGGTCAAAACCAAAATAATAGAACACAAGTCGGAAAGTACTTTAGCCAAATTAGCGGGTTAGTCCGGTTCTTCGCATTCGCCCAGGAGGATTTCCCACGTCATGGAAACATAAAGCAAGCATACCTAAAAATGATTTGTGCGAGCGAGGTCAGAGCGAGACCCCCCAACGCACTCTATCCCACAAGCAAACATACACAAACGCTATACCTATAATAAAGATGCTCTAATGTAGTACGAAAATTTAACAATCAGGCATGCTTTGATAGAATATAATATAGATGCAAAAAGACATTAAAGGTCCCCAAACAATGCCAAGTGGCATATCCCTCTCCTACTCCGCCCCCTATTTCATTAGCAGACCTGGCCAGTACAATACCCATCCCATCATACATGTGTGTACATTATCATCATCACAACATGCTCATCATCATATCATATCCTCATCATTTCATATCATCATCATAGCATATCATCATATCATATCATATCATCATATCATGCTCATGCCCGACGGTACTGGGCTATCTCATCATCATGCTCACATATCGACGATGCTGACTCAGGGCAAACCCGATAAGGCTGGATGACCCATGACCCTAACAAAGACTCTAGGACTCACGAATAACGACCGTTCTGTTCTCAAACACACAGAGTATCCGAATGCTCACACATGAGTGCAACCCTAGCATGATACTACATGGCATGCTTTTAATATGCTTATGCAACACCTAGTATGTCATATGATTACAAGCAGAAGATTTTCTCTTTCGAATCTAAGTAAGCCCATAAAGGAACTTACTTGGAGAAGCGTAGAATCCAAGTAATAAACACCAACAACAAGCAAATCCAGGCAGCTCAGAGATTCATCTAGAAGGCAATAAGTAAAATATGCATAAGTCTATATCTAAACCACACAAGGCGCCCCTAACTATCGTACATAAGTTCACATATCCATAGAATATCGCATCTTAAAATTTCATCCTTATCACCTCAACTCATCTCATCATCTTCCTTGTTCATTTCCATCAATCAGCTCATATCGTCACATATTGTCTTATTCTCAAATCATCTTAATCCTTCCATTTTATCTTAACTGACATATTTCATCATGTCTCATCTTATATAACATCATATAGCATCTTCTATATCATCTCGACACATGTCATCACATAATATCATGTTACATCTCATCATGCTTCGTAATTCAATTCAAGATTCTAATAGGTCAAATCATGCTTCAATTCACATATATCAATATCTTATTCACATACTTCACATCATGCTTATCAGATTAAGATAATGCCATAAATCATATATCATATCATATCATAGCAATATCAACATATCATAATTTGTACCTAACAATTATCTCATAACATGCTTTATATTCAACATATAAATATAACCCAACAATATCACACATCACAATTTATTTACAACAACTTATACAAGTCAATTTCTCGAGATTTCCCAAAACTCTTTAAATCAACTTATTTTATTATTTTTATCAAAACAAATCCGACGAGGTTATGATATTTCCAAAAATCATCTTTTAACTTTTTTAAATCCATTTCCATTTCTCAAATCATTTTTCGACATTTGAGGACCTTTTCCAAATTCTTTTCCAATTTCAAGTCCAATAATATTATATTTTGAAATCTCAATAATAATATTATTACATCTTTAAATCTCATCAATAATATTATATAATATATAATATCCCATTTATTTAATATATTTTAGATCCCAATAATTTTAAAAGTCATAAATTTATATAATATATAGTCCAATTATTTAATACTTAAGTAAATAACCGAAAATACCCTAAAATAAATCTTTAAAACATAATATTCATTTTATCACATTTTAACATATTTTATCATATAATATATATATAACCAAATTAATAAACAACCCTAAAGCTAAACAAAACTCAGCCCAAAACCGATACCAATAGGCCCATCGGATCCCTCTTCCCGAGCCCACACCCAAAAGCCCAGACCCAACTCCCTTTCTTCTTCCCCAAAAAATCAAATCCCCACCCACTGCTCTTTTACTTCTCGCGGTTCTCTCCCATGGACACCCTCACTCAGCCTCACTCCAGCCCTCGCTCCCCCGAACAACTCAAGTGAAAAGAATCGAAGTAAAACTGAAAGGAAGAGGATGAGGAATGCTCAACGAGGTAAGGTGGCTTTGAGGTTGTCGGAGGTGCGCCAGAGGTCCGATAGGCTTTTCCGGAAGTGGGACAATGCGGGCATGGTCTAGGACGGAGATAAAGGGTCAAAGGTGAAGCTTTATAGCATTTCTGATCGAAAGAAGAAGGAAAAGAGCCCTTACCGGACGATTTGAATCGAAATAAGGGAACAAAGAGGTCCAGCGTCGGCGGTTCTAGCGACTCCAGGGAGGCTCCTATCTCAGATGAGCTAGTCTTCATGAGGAGGAGGTGTTGGCTGCTTCGATGGAAAAGAAGGAGGTGAAGGTGAAGGGCTTGGAGTGGCTCTTCGGAACAGAGGCCAAGGTGCTTGGTGGAGGAGGGGGTTTGATGGTGATGCTACTGTGGTGCTAGGGCCGGAGAAGAGGGGAGGTGGAGCTGCTGGTGGAAAGGGGTTGGCGTGGTGGTGGTGTAATGCTTGGTGGTTCACCGCAACAGAGGAAAGAAAAGGAAAGGTGAAAGGAAATAAGGGAGTTTGGGTGTGTTAGGGTTGTGTTTGGATTGGAGGGTGTATGAAAGGAGGAGTGTGGAATTTCAGATTATAAAGAATGAAGAGGGGGAAATCAGATGGGCTGCTGAGGTGTGGTCCCTTGCTAAAAATGATGTGAACATGGAGGTGAATGTGGGAGAGGGTTATGTGGGTGTTTCACTTAAAATGGGAGGGAGGAAGGTGAGTAGAAAGAGCTCAAATGGATCAGCATAAGAGGGAGGGTAGGGCTGAGTTGTTCATATTCAAAATAGAGGGAAGGACACAAAATGTGTAGCGTGGTCCCATTGTCTCAATTCAAAAAGAATACCCGAAATATAAATCATGAAACCTGCTCACTCGATCTTATCCCGACTTAATTAAAGTTAAACCCAAAAGTTCAAATTCGAATAATAACAATAATAATGAAATTCGAACAATATCTTCAATCTCGGTATAAGAAATAGGAAATAAAATCCATTTTTTAGATCAAATTCAAATTTATGCCGGAATCCGCTCCAAAAGAATTAAAATAAAATTATTTTGCTCGAGGATGGAATTTTCAAAAATTTTCCAAAATCTTATAATTCAAATCCCTATTAAATCAATATTAAAATGAAATTAATTCTTAATTTATAAAATAATATTTTAAAATCCCGAGTCTTTACACCTGGATCGCTCTTCTTCTCTGGGAAGTCCATCTTTGAGCACTCCTCTACGATCTCTGTCATGGACCACTTCTTACTAAGGATGTCCTTGAGGAATCTACATATGCGGGCATCTCGCTTAGGGCCTCCGTGAGTGGGATGGTAATTTTAAGACCTTGGAGGATCTTCACAAAGCGCTTAAACTTACCTTGGGTGGGGTCCTTCAATGCTTTTGAAGGGAATGACAACGTGTTCTTTGGTGTGGGAGCCAAAACCGTCGTCGGAGGTGCCTTCGGTGTGTCGACATCGACTGGAGGGGTGTCGATATCGACTAGAGCAGTCTCTTCCTCCGCTTCAATCCGTGGCTTTTGTAGCTTGTTACCACTCCTTAGTTGTATAACGACGATGTATCCTGGCCCAGATTACCCCTTAGGATTTGTAGTTGGTTGCCCAGGGAACATTCCAAACAGTCTTGGGATTTGTGCCGCCAATTGACCCAATTGCATCTCTACATTCTTCTTCCATACATCCATCTCTCCAATCCTTGTGGTAAGATGATTGAGTTGAGAGTGGATGGCATTGTTGGATTGATCATTCTTTGCTTGATTCCACCTTATCTCGTCTAGCACAAGTTGTAGATCATCCTTCCATTGGTCTCTCTCCGGGTACCCAGGAGCTCTATAGAGTGGGGGGTCCCTAGGGTTAACCGGGTTCCGTTGTGGTTGTTGGAACCGTTGGTCTCCCCAATATTGGCGATTGGGATCCCTCATGTAGTTGACTTCTTCATGAGTTTCTCCTAGTTGCACTTGTTTCGTATGAGGGCACTCGGTGATGGTGTGCCTTTGTGATCCGCATTCGATGCAATCTTGGTTCCCTGAGAGGAACCTCACTTGCTTTTGGAGCTTTCGAAGTTGATCTTTTTGGAATTGATCCTTCACGTCCAGATTGATCTCCTTGAAAGGTTCACATAGTGGTATAGATGGGGCAGGCCTCGATGTGTCGGAAGCCTTAGGAGTCCCATATGTGTTATCAAACTCCACCAACCTCTCTATGGTGTCCCAAGCCTCTTGTGGAGCGAGGTCAAGGTAGCCATAGGAGGTATAGGTATTGATCCTCTCCTTGGTTGTAGCATCAAGAGCATTGTAGATAATCTCTTGAATCACGTACGGTGGTTGGCCATGCATTGGGCATGATCGTAGTAGGTCCTTGAACCTCTCCCAAACAGTCTCCAGGGTCTCACTAGGCTTCATTCCAGGAGCGAAGCAATCTTGGGGTTAAGCTTTCCAACCACTGCAATGCCTTTCTTGCAAGGGACCAATGAAAAGCCTTTAGCTTGACATATTCAAGGGTTTGTCCACCAGCAATAGTATCCCAGAGATCTAAGAAGGTAGTAATATGTGCCATAGGGCACTCGTTAGGTTTCCCTTCAAAATGGTGTTTCTTAATCTCAGTAAGGAAACTAGGCTTAATTTCATAATTAGAAGTAGGGATAACAATTGCCGATTTAGGCACGGTGAGCGATGGATGCATGTATTACTTTGCGTTCCAAGGGAGTGCATTGATTTGAGCTTCATATTGTCTTCTAGCTTGCTCCTCCCTATCGCCACGCTCTCTTTGTGCCGCTTCTCTAGCAGTGAAATCCTCTAATTACTTCCTTAGGTGCTCAATCTCCCTATCGTCCGCATTAGCCATGGCTCTTTGAATTCTAGCTTGTACGTGGAGAAAGTGCTTGGGGTCTTCTAAACCTTCATACTCAAGCGTGCGATCAGCGCGTCGCATACACCAATAAAACAATACTCAAAAGAACGTGAGAATAGACTACTAGGGCGCGATTGATAGCTTCCCCTACAACGGCGCCAAAATTTAATGTATGAAGAATTGAATTGAAATATGTAATAAAATATAAAACAAATGCAACCCTCAGCCTTTTCAAATAAATTCAAGACTCCCCACTGTAGTGGTAGGGAATCAGGATCGATCCATGAGGAAGCGTGTCAGCGGGATCCTAGGATAGTCCAAATTTTACGTCCTGATGTCGACCAGAAGCCTCGATCTCGAGTTGTTCACTCGACGTCGGTGGTGGCTGTCGATCTCATTATGGCAGAAGACCTGCAAAGAAAAAAACAACAGTCGATATCGAGCACAGGTGTCGATATTGAGTATCAGTAGAGAGGTCGACCGATTGAGAAGACTGCCGGTCAATCTTAGGGCAACCAATCTCGAGTAGGTCACTCGATATCGAGGTCAGACACAAGTAGATGTGTCATCGACTCAGAGAATGTAGAGCGATGTGAGGCTGTCGATATCGACTACAGATGTTGATATCAAGTGCTCCTGCAGAAAAGTTAGTAACAAGTCGACAAAGAAAGGCCGAAGAAAATAGGATGGAGAAGGAGAAATGGTCGGCAATAAATAGTGGGTTGTTGGGTTTTTCGATAACTCAATGAACGGTAAGGAATGATAATGTAAACAAATAAGGAAAAGATCTTCCAAAGACAGGGATTACCACAACGACAACCATAAAAGTAAAGGCGAGAAATCAATAGAGATGCATGCTTTTATCATAAAGGAGAAGGCTTTCATCTAAATCCGGCACATAGGAAAAGATATCTTACAATAAATTAACCTAATTTGCATCTACCTTTTTCATAATTGAGTTTATAATCTTTCAAATCGAAACCCTTAATTACTACCCAAGTTTCACAACATGAGTTCCTTAAATTCGCATTTAAAGATGAAGCACAAGGTAGAGCGAGATAAAAGATACCTTCTTTAGCGATATACAAACCTTACCACCATGGCTATCGTCGGGCTCACCCGACCCTAAAAGAAAGGGCGACTACTCGCTCATGATGATGGAGGACATACTTGAAAGGAAAGAACTTTGCATTAAAACTTGAATCTTTACAATCCCAATGCCAACTATCGCAAGCGCCGAAACCCTAAAGCTCAAAACCTAAAACTATTGCTATTGATTGCTTATTGCTTTGTAACTTGCTTGCTTTAATGCTACCCCACTAGGGCTTTATTTATAGCCTACTAATCCTTGCTAGCCAAGGAAAGTAGTTCTAATCCTACTAAAACTCCCATTCTAAATTCTATCCCATCATAAATAAGATGAAACATTATTAAAATAAATAATTAAAATCCTAGGGTAAAAAGGAAAGTTCCCTAGGACATAATCTATCTAAAATATATGATAAAACCGTGGCCTCCAAGATATATCTTCAATCCGCATTTTCAAAGCACGTACAATCCGTGAACACTTTTACTCGATATCGAGTGCTTCATTTTTGCTCGATATGTCTTCACTTCACTCGACTTCTGGTGTGGTGTCCATGTCGAGTTCATCACACGATCTAATATCATGTCGAGTGCTCTTCGGTAGGTTTGTGTTGTCTTGGCTTGACACTTGGTGTCTATGTCGATCTGTCTAGTTGATCTCGATATGTTGAGTCGATATCGACCACTCTTCAGTTTCTCTTGGCTTCTTGTTTTGACTTCGATTCCGCTCCAATTCTTATACATTTAAACCAAAACTTGTGCAGACTCTATTTCTTGCACGTAAGCCCATTCTACACAAATTTTCATTATTTTCAGTCCATAATTTAAGAATCGAATGGAATATGAAGTCAAAAGATGCAATTAAAATGACTATAAATATGTACATCAATATTATGAGACGAGATGAGAAATTGAGACGAGATGATAATAATGATGATGATGAGAATTTGTCGAAAAGTGAAAATGAGATGTTTAAGTTGTTGATTTTGTGAAGCTTTTGTATGTGTGTTTATTTATGCTTAGTGTAATTTAGACTTAGACGTATTTATGCTATCTATTGATTTTAGGTGATCTGTGACTTGTTGACTTATCTCCTTGCTGCTTTACTTTGTTGTTTTGCTTCTCCAGGTTAGTTTCCTACGGGAGCTTACTCGGTAACCGGACCTCATGTCTGATGTGTCATATAGTATGTAGATGTTGCATATCACATGCCATGTAGTATCATGTTCAGGACTTGCACTTATGAATAAGCATCCTTATTCTCTATGCATTTGAAGTAGAATGACCGTTATCTGTGAGTCTTAGAGTCTTTCCTAGGGTCATAGGACAACCCAGCTTCATCAGGTGTTTTCCTCCTCGAGTCATTTATATATCACGAGATACGATATGATATGAGCATGATCTACGATATGATGATAAGACATGATGAGATATGATATGCTATAGCACTGAACTGGCCAGTCTATGCACTAACGGGAAGGGGTGCAGAGGTAGGAGAGGGATATGCCACTTGGCATTCTATATTGATCCATTTAATCGCTTTCTGCAGATATATATATATAAACTGTCAGCATGCTTGAGTGATTTAGATTTCAGTACTACATTACATCATCCTTTATTTTAGGTATAGGCGTATTATATGTCCTCTTTAGGGCTCGCATGCGTCTCTTGGCCTGACTTCGTGGTTAGTTTCAGGTATTTGATCCTTACTTATTCCGTGCTTCCGTGACAAGGGCTTCTTTTGAGACGTTCAGCTGTCCGAGAGACTAACTTAGCACCAGACTTGGCACTTTGGATGTTTTATACTCGTTTATTTTGGTTTTTACCCGGCTCTGCCGAGACAAGTTATATCTTCGATTTCCTTTCGTTATGTGACTTGAAGTTAAAATGGTTTGAGCAACTTAGAAAGTAGGACAAGTTATGGTCCCCAATGGATCTCTCGCGAATTTAGGGTACGAAATCCCTTCTTTTAGTACTAACACTTTGTTTTGAAACTCAACCCGTACTCGAATTGCAAGATCCGAACAAAGGTATCCAATTCTTCGAAACGTAACCGAATATTTATATTTGAGCTGTTACAATGTCAATCCACATTCAAAGTAACATATATAATAGGTTATAACTTGTTACATTCAAGTCTTTTAGCATATAGTAGGTTACGTTAGCATGTATATTGCAATTTACAACAGGTAATAGCAATTAGCATGCATTGCAGTAGGTTGTATAACAAATTTGATCATATTCAACATATTGAAACCTTGAGTTGCGGACTTGTTGTTTTTCTTTAATTAGTCTACGACTTTATTTAGTTAACTAGTCTTATTACCCGTGTCGTACGCGATTTTTTATAACTTTGATTTATATAAAATAATTTTTATTTATTTAAATAAATTAGTAAGGAACACCCATGTTCCCTTTGTGAATAAATTTATATATCTTCAATTGTGTTATTTTTTTAATATAAACACAAATGCTTTTCTTAATACATTATATTTGATCTCTTGTTAAAAAAATGCAATTTTTTAGTAATCTATTTATGTTAATAAATAAGTTCTCATTTAAAATGATTCACGAAAAATATGTAATGGACACTTAATTACTTATTTATTATTAAATAGTAAAATTTATTAAAGATAAAATATTATCTTCATTCTGCAGGTAAGATTTTTAACTTAGATATGAAGTATAAAAAGATTACACAAAATACCCTAACATAAAATATTCTAGAGGAAATTTGGTGGTTTAGACCCCTATGCACATTTAATTAGGTGATTAGCCTCTTTAATTATTTTTTAGGCGTTGTAGACCTTATTAAATTTTTATTAGGCGTTTAGACCCCTTCCTCCTTTCTCCTTCACCCGACTCTCCTAGTCTCCTTCCCCGGCGATTCTCTTCACTCATCTATCATGGCGTCCTTCACCTATTCTTCTCCGAAAGTTTGTTTGTCTTCTCTTTCCATCTTCCACGGTGATTCCCTCCTTCATTCCTCTTTCCTTTCTCGTCTACGGTTTCCGTGTATGTATTTTACCTTCGAATCTCGGTTTCATTCTTCTCTTATGAGTGTATGCCGATTGTGCAAATTTAACGCGCATTGTGTGTGCTTTGTTGTCATCTTTTGATTTTGATGGATTTACTTGTTCCCAATCTACTTGTATTTGATTTTTGGTTATGATTAGGGTTTTGATGTTGGCTGCAATTGTCCCCAATTTTGTGAAATTGCTTCCATTTTCTTCTTTTTTATGTATTCGTCTTGTTGTTCTACTCTTTGTGTATCTTTAGGTTTTCGAATTTAGGGGAAATTAGGAGAAGATTGAGAAATTTGAAGGTGCTAAATAGCTTCGAATTAGGTGAGGTAAGAGTTGCATCCAAGGTGTTTGATGAAATGCCTAGATGAATTGAGTCCCTTTTTGTTTATAACAAGAAAAGATTCTTGTAATGTAGGGTCTCATTACAAAAGAGAGGTGGAATTTGGATCCTGCAGCAGCTCCTTTTGCTAGAAATCCTACTGAGAATGATGGACTCGGGGAGGGCGCTACTTTTCTTGAAGTGGTAAACATTTGCTTCTTTGCTTAGTGGTAAGTATGGTGCCTAATTATCTATATGATGAAGTTGTAGGACGGAATCAAATGGGGCTTTATATGTGTGTTGCGCAATGGACAATAGGTGTCCTTGTTACTTTGTTTCGAATCAATATAATATCTTATATGAGCCTAAACCATCTGTTTTCTGTTGTGGTGGTTCTCATTTTGAATTATCATTCAAAATGAGAAGGAACGAAATACATTCAGTAGAGAAGCAATGAATAAAATAGAAATAATATTGTCCAATTATTAGTTGATTTCTTTATAGATTTAGCAACAAGCAAAACATGGGCAGAAAATTTTGTTCAGCACTTCAACAAGGTTTGCCTCTCTTTTTATCTTCCTTTGGTATTTTCTTATACAATTAGTCCATCGGAATCAGTTTCGTGTTTCTTATGCTTGCAATTTTCGTATGCTTGCAATTTTCGTTGGTGTCTGACTTGTTGATATAGCAAGCTTTAATGGGAGAGTTACAAGTGCTAGAACTATTTTTTGGTCTTGCTGTCAGGAAAAAACTTCGAATTGGGAGGGCGATCCTCATGATGAACTAACCGAATAATTGAAGAAACATTGAATACGAAGTTTTATTTGATGATGATGAATAAGACCAATAGCAGCAGTGAGGTTTAAATTCCCATTTTCACCCTGTTATTCACCCTATATTATTTTTTAGCTGATTGTAAAATATTAAATTGACTATGTTGAATTTGAGTCTTTTACTAAGAGAAATTTGTCTCCCACTTTATAAGTTCAGTGTCATTCCTTGTCAATGATAATATAAGGAGGAATGAAAGCCTTTATGGATTCCTTTATTTGAAATAAATATCTATTTGAAATAAATATTCTTTTTTTTTATCCTGGGATTCAACTTCACAAATATACATTTTTACTTTGATGTGAATAAGGACAAGGAAAATAACCTTTGCATTGCTGTTATTTTCCTGCATATTTTTAATACTAGGTAGGAAGCCGTGCTTCGCACGGCGTGATGTTTGGCGGATTTCAGAAACATGAATGAAGCGCCGCTGCCACGGCTAGGCCAAACATGTGGGTCCAGGTACAACATATGTTTAGACAGCCCATACCCCTTTCATATCTCTTGCAGGGGCAGTACTCTAATCTGCAATTAGATTTATTACTGTTAAAATAACACTTCCAACCTATGACAAGTAGTCGTTGGTTAAGGGAATCCCAACTCACCAGCAGCAGCTGTCTATAATTTTGTATGTTAATCTAGTTGCGCAATGAAAAAGGCGGTCAGCAATAGCAGACCAGGGCGCTCAACAAAGGACCAGCTACGAGACCGGGTGACAAAGATCAAAGCTTGGCTCACAACACTAACTTGTAGATACAAAGCTGCCATCATTTTATCTGGGCTATTTCTTATGGATCTCACGCCAAACTTGTCCTACCAAATAAAGGGAAAAAGGTGAATAAAAATGACTAAAACCAAGGTCTGTCTGAAACTTGGAAACAAAATCAGATTTTCTTACCGACAAGAAGTCGGTTTCACTCATGGCCCAAAAGAAGATGACGGTCATGACGGTCATCAAAGCCAAGTAGCCTCGAAGGACAACACCAATGCGAAGATCTCCTTCAACTTACAGCAGTCGGGAATTGGAGAGGGTTTGATATGATCCTTTGAGATTGTCAATTTTAATGGTGTATCTTGGAAGTCATGATTCATTTTATGATTACTGAGAAAACCTACCATCGTTTAGGATGGCAATGATCAAGAACATGAATGGTGAGAAGTCGAACTTCCAAATCAAAGCAATGAACATGAAACCAGACTGCAAAAGATCACAGGACAACAAGTTTTGAATTAGCTATTTTCAAAGATTAACTTTATGTTTAAACTTTTGAATTTGAAATAATTTAAAGTTGTATACATACCAAAATATGGATTGTGATGGATACTGCATAGATCTGCATTTATGAAAACCATACCAAAATGAAATAAGTGGCTATGCATTAAGAATGAATATAAAGGGATATGAAAACCTTATTGTTAAAAGACTAACCGTGTAGTTCTTCATCCTCTGGAAGATAGTTGTACTGGTAAGCACATCATGAATGATGACACTTAGCCCGGGATCTGTCAGAACAATATCAGATGCACCTCTTGCAGCATCAGTTGCATCATCAACAGCAATACCAATATCAGCCTTTTTCAATGCTGGGGCGTCGTTGACACCATCTTTTGTCATTCTGACAATGTGCTTCTTCTCTTGTAACTTCTTGACGATTTCATATTTGTGCTCTAGAAGGCCATATATCAGAAATGTTAGAGATGAAAGGTAACAATAAAGCTTTTGAAATGTTACTAGTTGGAAACTTCTCTAATTATTAGAACAATGTCCTTACTTGGGAAAACCCCTGCAAATCCATCAGTCTTCTCGATCAATTCATCAACGGGAAGGGATTCAAGGGATTGGTTCTTGCTGCCGAGCAAAGTAGCTGAGGGATACATGTTTGTCCCCATACCAAGTTTCCTACCGGTTTCCTTGGCAATTGCAAGTTGATCACTTAGCAAACAGACATATGAAGACCCATTTAACTCCTCGAACAGAAATTCTAATCATAATTGCAATTATACAAGCCAACACCATGACTTCCTTACCAGTAATCATCTTGACATTCACACCGAGATGAAGTGTTTTGCGGATGGTTTCAGCACTGTCATGCCTAGGAGGGTCAAAAATTGGCAACAATCCAACAAATTGCCATGGAGCACCGGGACTGTCTTTGGTTATCTCAGGAACTTCCTGTCTGCCAACAGCCAATGAACGAAGACTACAAACAGGAAAAAAAAAATGGTACCAAAAAGAGTTAGCATTTCAAGATCTACAGATTCAGAAGGAAGTAAAAGGCAAATGAAGTTTTAAACAGAAAACAGATAAATAAATAAGATGTACAGACAATTTGATAGTCCCCAGCATGATCCGAATAATTGATAGGTTGAACCTAAAAGTCGAAAAGAACAGTGAAAGCCTAATTCATAGTAAAAGAAGATAACTGGAATTAGTTGTTGGAGATCAATGTAAAATAGCGAGGACACACTTACACGAGGCGTCTCTTGAGATCGATAATCAATCATGACCCTTCTCTTTAAGGGTTAAGAAGGAACTTGAGAGATTATATGCAAGGCTGCAAAGGATGAAATAAATATGAAATAATAAAAGAGATAAAGAAATAGAGAACCTAAAATTAATTTGTAAAGGTCAACAAGTGAGGCTTCAACAGGAGACAATGCATCAAAATGAAACAGATGTAGACTTCATTTGGTCGAGTTCAACACATAAGACGCGCCCAAGTGTTAAACTGTAATCGCAAAATCGAAGATGTACAATTTCCTATTTTTCTAGCAATACATATAGATTTAAGAACAACCACATAATAGGGCATAGTGAAATTTAGTAGATCCCCGATTATGGAACTTACCTTGAAAGCACGAATCCCAACTGGATATCGATGTAACGAATAACCTGTAATAAATAACAATGATAAAGAAAAGAGCTTGAACAAGAGAAAAAACCCAGGAATAGTTGGAATTTCAATTACACTAAAACAATACGGTACCAGAAGCTGAAAAGTGAATTGAGAGGTCATCTACAAATGATGAGAGGAATATGAAACAATTAAAGTGATGAAACGATAAAAAGGGCAAGAATGATGAGAAGAACATACAGCAGGGGGTTCATGTAGTTCTCAGATGCAACAAAGATTTTGTAAGTATCTCTCCAAAGAGCTGAAGCACCAACCTAATGTTAACATCTATCAACAATTGAACTGTTAATTTCTTGCACAAAGTTACAACACAAAATCTGTAAATGTAGATTTTAACCTTTAGAACACATAGTTGGATGAATCATTATGAGTGATTTAAACGAATGATAAAATAAGAAGGAATGAACAGAAAAAGAAACCAGGAAATCATTATCTACTTTTGAGAACATAAGTAGGCTAAAATGTTTGAAGGTGATTGTAAAATAACTTAACAGAACTAACCTTAAATTGACAGTACATATCTTTTAATATGCTGGGCATTACCAAATCAATAGGTTTTGCTAAAGCGTTGGTTCGTATAGGTGGCCATGTTTTGTGATGTCGCTGAGTCTAGTGCAGGTAGAGCTACACCGTCCTACATATCATCAGAAAACATAATTCAACCTCTCCGGCAAATTCTAAAATAATCCCTACTTCAGGTAGAGCAACACTGTCCTACATATCATCAGAAAAGAACAGTAAAAACTCTTTAAGACTCAAAATTTAAAGAGGGGGAACAAAAGGACAAGTCGAAACAAAGTTACAAGATCACAAGTTCATTAGTAGAGAGAGGTAGAGGGTGTCATCGACTCTTGCAAAAACCTGCAATAAACCAATTTTCGGTAGCCGAAAAAGGGAATTTTTTTTTTACAATTTCAGCGAGGAAATTTGAATCTAACGCAAGCTAGGCATAACACTTGGTATGTTGGCATGAATAAATTAGACGAACTATACTCGTGAAGGAACTTTATGTAATAAATAATTAAATAATTATAGCAATATCAAAGTTGTAGATTTGAAGCAAAAGAATTTAAGGGAGTATACCTGGGCATATGGCGCTTTCAGAGGAAAAAGGTTGGCAGGTAAGAGGTGGCAAAAGGGGGTAGGAGGCACTGGAATGGAGAAGAGAAAAATGGAAAACACATAAAGGTTCCTAACATATGCCTCCTTGTATACAATCCGACAGTCTTGAGCATGATCCAAATAATTGATAGGTTGAACCTAAAAGCCGAAAAGAATATTGAAAGCCTAATTCACAGTAAAAGAAGATAACTGGAATTAGTCCTTTGAGATCAATGGAAAATAGCGAGGACACACACCTTGAGGAGGAGTCTCTTCAGATCGTTAGTCAGGCATTATCCTTCTGTTCAAAGATTGAGAAGGGAATTGAGCAATTATTTGCAAGACTGTAAACGATGAAATGAATATCAAGCGGATACAGACTTCATTCGGTCGAGATCAACACATAAGATGCTCCCAACTATTGAACCGTAATCGCAAAATCAAAGACGGACAAATCACCAGTTTTTTAGCAATAGAAATAGATTTAAGAACAAGCACACAATAGGCCATACTGAAATGTAATAGATCCTAGATTAGGGAACTTACCTCTTTGACATAATAATCGATAAAAAGAGGTGCAAGCAATGGGCATGAGGTGCAAGCATGACTCCCAACTGGATATCAAGGTAACGAACAACTTCTAATAAATAACAACGATAAAGATAAGAGCTTGAACAAGAAAAAAAACCAAAGAATAGTTGGAATTTCAATTAAACTAAAACAATGCAGTATCAGAAGCTGGTGAGAAAGCTGAGAAGGGAACTGCGAGGTTATCTACAAAGGATGATAGGAATATGAAACAACTGAAGTCATGAAACGAAGAGAGAACCTAAAATTTGTTTTCCCGTAAATCAACAAGCGAGGCTTAAAGGACATACAACACATTAAAAGCAGGTCTGATTCAACGCATAAAACGTGGATAAATCAAATGGACAACTTAATAGTGATTCAATGCTCACATAAGGTGTGTTGTAAACTGGAATATAATCACCACAATACGAATGCAATATGCCAACTCAGCCTGAAATGCAATGTAAACATCACCAACTGTAAATACAAGAAAGTTAAACACAAACATTCCATGTGAACAAGGTTCTAAAAATAACACATAAATTACAATATTGACCAAAGTAACTCAGTGTTGATAAAGTATATGCGATAAAGGAAAAATTATAGATTTTTAAAGATTTTTTAAACGCAAAAAGGGAATAAATATTTCTTCTCCTACTTCTCCAACTCTTATGTAGGACCGTGTATGCATATAATCAAATGACAAATGGATATTTTACTATTTGAGTGGTGAAATTTGAATCTAAGGCTAGCTAGGCATAGTAGTTGGTATATTCTTATCATTAAATTATACAAACCACACACGTGCAACAACCCCATATAATAAATAATAAAATAATTATAGCAATATCAAAGTTGTATATTGGAAGGAAAATAATTGAAGGGACTATATATACCTTGGCATATGGTGCTTTTGCCTATTTAGAACGGTTGGGTAAATAATCACCTTTACATAATATCTATAATCCCAGCCTTGGACAAAACATCATAGGAAACAACATTGGCTACTTGTTTTGTGTCCATATTAAGTTCCGTTGATAGAGGAATAAAAACTTGCAAAGCATTACGATTACGCACTCGTGAGAATGCAACATACAATTGACCATGAGAGAAACAAGGTTGACGTAAATATACACAGACTTTGTCTAGAGTTTGTCCTTGAGACTTATTGATAGTCATTGCAAAGCTTAATTTAATAGGGAATTGTTTTCTCTCAAACTCAAAAGGATATGTTGATGCAGTAGGCCTTAAATTTATCCTAGGAAGTAAGACCTCAGTACCTTTGTAATAACCGGTAGAAATTTCACACAGTATGACATCTTTCTTAAATTGTCTACAAATTAATCTAGTCCCATTGCATAAGCCATTAGCCGGATCCAAATTACGAAGAAGTATAACCGGACAATTTAACTTCAAAACTAATTCATGAGGACTCATTCCAGCAGAGCATAAAGTATGTAAAAATTCAGTAGGATATAAATTGCAGTTATCATCGACGATTGAATCAAAACTTTTGTACACAAAAGGAATACCCGGAAACATTGAAATCACAGATGCATTAATTTCATCAACGCCATCATTTGTAGGAGTTAGAATTGCTCGAGTACTAAATACATGCGCATCAAAATTGGGTTGTAACATTTCTGGAAACATTGAATTTATTAGAATAGGAATGTGTTGATCTCCAATATCATAACACTTAATGTAATTAGGCAATACAATAGCAGAAGCTTTTGATGTCTGAAGATTACCATTTCCCAGTTGCAGTAAAAAAGAAGCAAATTCAAAATCCTCTTTTGCCCTGATATTAACACATAATTTAAGCTTTTGAAAATGGGGCCAAAGATATGAGTTCACCAAACTGGAGTTCATAATTTCAGTTTCTGATCGTGGGGCATAACAGGCAAGACTTGACGAAAATCACCTCCAAACACAACTATCTTACCACCAAAAAGAAGTTTTGAATCACATATGTCTTGGAGAAGAGAATCCACTGCCTCAGTATTTTGTTTATTTGCCATAGAAGCCTCATCCCATATAATAACTGTTGCAGCTCGTAATAGCATAGCCAAGCTACTTTGTTTGGACACAGAACAAGTAATATTACCTATTTCACTTATAGGTATTTTGAACCTCGAATGAGCAGTTCGACCAGTTGGAATGTTAGATGCAGCTATCCCAGATGAGGCTGTTGGCAATACAATAAGACCCATTTCTCGAATCTTAGCATATAGAGCACAGTATAAGTAAGTTTTACCTGTTCCTCCAAGACCATCTATAAAGAATATACCTGGCAATTTATGAATAACATGATTCATGATAATATCAAAAGTAATACGTTGTTCCACATTGAGATTTGTATGTGCATTTACATATTCAGGTGGTATATCGGCATTAAGAGCATCAACAATGTCTCTAGTCTTTTTCAAGCACATTATATCAGGAATGACTGGAAGATCAAAATTAAAACGTGTCATACTACTTCCCATCCCTTCTAAATATCTTTCAATTTCACAATAAGTTAATTGAAACACTTTAGATGGGTGTTTTTTATGAAAGTGAAGGAAATCCTCTGATAAGAAAGGGTAAAATTCATTCCATAATTCCTGTGGGTGAAGGGCTTCACAAAAATGAAGGACGGTGGCAAATAATCTTCGTAAGGCACATGGCATTTGTACTTCCACTGCTTCTCTCATACAAACTCCGGCATAATCATCTTTTTGTAGTAGTGAATGGTGTTCAGCGGCCTCTTTGAAAGTTAAATATGGAATTCCATCTACAGTCAGCAAATCATTAAAAGAGAGTGCACCCTTCACATTTATTAGCAAAAGTCTCAAGTAATATCGCTCCCCTTCACAAGGACTAACATATGTTAATCTCCCAACACACTTAGGACCTTTTCGATCTTTCCATACCTTTAAATGACTATTCCAAGTAAAGTATTGGGGGAATTCAGAATATAAAAATTGTTTAGCATTAGGAAGCATAGCATTTGCAGTGAAATATTCCGTTAACATAGTTGCACTCCGACGTTCATTAGTAATTATACTTTCTAAGCTCTCTCGCTCGTCAAATCTAACCATGTGCATATGAGGTAAGTGTACTTGTAACGGAGAAACACTTGGGGACATAGAATACAGGGGGAATGCAAACAACCTCCATGCTGATTCAGGTGGACTAATCCATCGTCCAGATTGATATGAACTAATTTCATTCTCGATGGGTTTATTAAGCATATTAATATCAAAACGAATTTTATCATGTCCTTTGTACACGTACTTATAAATGTACTTGACTGCTTGAATAGTGGAACATATTTCTACATTTAGATGACAGTCAAATGCTGCTAGAAGATATGGGTTATACGGAACAACAGAACGGTTATCTAACATAAACTTTCTAACAAGTACCTCATCTCCATTGTTACGCCTTTTATATATACGATATGAATCATTAGTTTTTGTTGTCATTTCAGCATAGTCATGCGGATACCCAAATCTGCACTCTAAGAGCATCCCATTCTTTTTCATGCATGCACACTTTGGGTTCTTTTTACTACAAGGACCATGCATCATATGTTTAATAACAAGCTGACGCAATTCAGGGAAATCATTTGATGGTAACTCTGCACTTACATATTGGTCAAAGCTTTCGGCAGCAACAATTTTATAACCCCTTCCAAAGATAAGCAACATGTGTAAATGTGGTAGACCACGCTTTTGGAATTCTATGACATCAATACTTGCAGCTACTGGACCAAATATATGATCTTTTAGGATTAATTTCTTCAACAATCGAACTTTAGAACAGAAAATTCTAGCAACTAAATCAGGTTTGTGTTCAGATCCTTCTCCAAACAATAATTGCTCTTGTATTTCCGGCCAATTTGGATTGCATGTCATCGTTATAAATAAATCGGGTTTTCCAAATTTCTGAACGAGAGCCATATCATTTAAATAACGACATTTCATATCTCTAGGCCCACCAATGAAAGATGCAGGAAGAATGACACGAAGTCTAACATCAGAAGCTTTGCAACTACCATCATTGACACTATCAACTATTCCTTGATATAATTCACTCCTAATTAAAACCTGATTTCGACGAATAAAATCTAGACGCGTGTTCTCAACTTTAATATACATATCAACAATATACTGTAGAAATAAGCGGGCAGTATGAAGAAGAAAGTTTCCAATACGGATTTGGAATCTATAGCAGTAATATTGTCTACATGATACATATTTACCTGATTCCAATGGCGGTGCATTTGATGCTGCAATAAAAGAATAACAAATTTAAATAAAACATTATACAAATTAAGATGAGATTTAACAAGTTCCTAAAATACGTAAATTATTAGTACCTGCTGATTCTCTGTCTATAATATTTTGAGCTGTCAGTGTGTCATCAGTAAGAGGAAATGATGATTCATTGCATGGAACAGTGGGACATATAGAGTTATGTTTTAGACCTTGGTGCCAACCAGATTGACCTTCATTAAATAAAAGTGGATACTGCAAAGGGTCGTAGCAACCATAGTAATGTAATATTTGGTGTTCATGATCGGATTTTCCATACACCACAATATGAGGACTATTAATATGGACAGAACTACTGTCAACTACAATAGCAGCAACCTCATCAGAAGTAGGTGTATTATAGACTCGTTGATCTAAATTAATAGACGTGAAAAGTCTAATTTCGATGGTTGTTGCTATTGGAAATGCACGTAAGGACCGAAAGAATAATGCATAAGGATTCACAGAAGTAATATTTATTAGAGCATCAATTATTTCAGGATGAAGGTCTATCAATGTATTACAACGTGCATCAAATTCAGAAGCACCATCATAAAAGTAGAGTTGCATGAATTTTGGTCGGTCATTCTGAGGTATAAGATTAGGAAGGTAATGATAAAGTTGTCCTTTCACTAAGAAGGTGTAAATACCCTTTTTGTTACTACTTTCACTAAAATTTCCACCAAGGCAACTAAAAGCAAATAAATTATTATAAGCTCTAGAGAAACGACGAAAATGTTGGCCAACAACATCTTCTCTTGTAAATAGATCGTACAATTCATCACAGAAATTTATATTGACAAGCTTTATAATTCCATTTGAACAGCAAAAAGTTGGGCATTCAAACGCAAACTTTTTTGCTCCACAATGCCTACATATTGATGGGACTGCCAAAGGCATTGGCTGCTCAATAAGTTGTTCATACTTAAACCTTTAGGTGTGGCCACGACATTTAAATTGTTATGACCATTTGTCGGTTGTGTTGTATACATCAAAGCACAATCAATATCAATCTGAATAAAAAAAGCACTATATTTAAGATGGATGTATATCAATGTCATCAACATTATAGTTGACTGTGATAGGTTTAATCATTTGATGTTTATAATAAAAAATATAAGATTTAAGAAATATTTGTTTATGGTTAAACAAAATGTCTTAGAAAAGGTTAAGTTATAAACCTGTAAACGAGTTCGCTTAACTCTTTGAGAAGCACATAAGCTCGGTATCTCATTAGCAACCTACAATAGAAAACGAGAGAGAGAATAATTTAATAATCACAACAATTACTAAGCTAATTCAAAATGTTTTTTGGTTAATATATATGTGAAAAAACCCAACTTTATTACCTCGTTTACAATTCCTCTCATTTCATGTGTATTCTGACGAGTAGATCTTAATGCATCATGATTCACCTATTACAAATAGAAATTATAAGGATTTGTATATTCATGTGTCAAGATATATAATATAAACAACACTAATATAACAACCCGAATACATATCCATTTTATTTGTCCATTTCATATACTCCATCCGTTAATTAAAACTTGTCATTTTAGACAATAAATCTTGTTAAGAAAAACTTGTCATTTTAGGTATTTTGTCATCTACTTAACGAAATTGTCCTTATGTTAGAAAGTTGGTAGTTACAATTTTTTATAAAGGTAAAAAAAAGGGTAATAATTAGGAGCATAAGCGTTGTTTTGTATTTTTTCTTAAATAAGTGTGAAAATTTATAAAATGACTAATTGTAATTAATGGAGTATTATTTACTTTAATATATATAATTTTTAGAAGAACTAAATATCATCTATATTGAGAAATTTAAATCTGAAATAACATATTCAAATTGAAAATCTTATCCCTCTTTAAAAGCGTAGAGGTCCCCACAATGTATAGAACACATTGCTATTAAAACATTAATTTAAGTAGATTAGTGCAAAATAAATGATAATGAAAATAGAGTACCTCAGTCATATGTTAAAGTGGAATAAAGATAGGAACTTTATTTGGTAATAACATTTTCATTATAAATAATTGGTAATCAATTTACGAGTATTTTTTTTATCATCACTTTAATATAAAAGGAAATGTTTTCCTTAAATCTTATGATTACGTGAAAAGTAACCAACTATATTACCTCAATCGTATGTGTACCAGGAGGATTAGATGTTGACGCATCATTAGCCATCTGAAAAACACCAAGAATTATAAGTATATGTTTATGCAAGTGGTAAGATATACTATACAAGTGACTAATCTAATTATCAAAGTACCTTATCTGAACAATTTTGTTTACTCCACATTATTGAATTTATGATATAATGTGAATATATAAATAATAATTCCATTCTCTAAGTATCTAACTTCCCATAAGAAAGAAAATAGAATAAAAGTTAGACATCTGGCGTTTGAAACAATGAACTACAATAATTTTATTCTAATTTATTATGTAAATAAGGTAGCCCCATGGTGAAAATACGAAGTATGTCCTCATCTCACAAAAAAAAACTCTGTAATAATTGTTTGAATCCTCTTAATGAATATAAGTTCAAATTTATATCCTGAAGTCTAATATAACATATAATGCTCTTTGTTGAGGCGCATTCGCTTATCCAATTACGTAATTTTAGTACTCGCTATTGTAAAGTTCTTCACTTGACAAGAAATGCAGCAACAAGCAACAAACAATGATTAAAGTACATTAAGTATAAACAACCACACCAGACAACAATTGGCGTAGAAAAATTGTAGAAAAGTAATTACAATAATGAACATGGGCAACTGTATTACCTGAGCAGGAGTTCTTCTTTTCCGACGAGCACCCCGAGGTTTAGCCACTGATGCGTCCCTAGCCATCTACAAATAGGTAACAAAGAAGTAATAGAAAATATTCAAATCAAGAGTTGTGCTTGACTATGATGCCCATTACATGTAATGAAATCAAGAGGAGTTAGGAATTGTGATCCCATTTGCATGGTCAAGGGCATTCTAAAATAACCCCGCCTTTAATTGCTTACGTTATAAATACATAGCCATAACATCATATATAAAATACCTCAATTCTAGTACGGCGGCGCCGAAGTTGAATTTTGTCTAACATAGGAGAGGGTTCTGTACTTTCTACGCATTCACCCACCCTAATCGGTAACTTCAAAGTACAAATGGAAATAATAAATGGGACAAAATTTCTTATAAATCTTTAAACAAACATATAAAAAATAATACAAGTTAATTATGCAAGTGAGGATATGTGTAAACCTTTTCAAATGTAGGAGTTGTAATGCCAGCAGTAGAATCAGCAAGGATCTGATATAAAGAAACACAACATAAAATCCTATTGAAGTGTAATATAATAATTTTTTTTAATCAATATAATAGGAAAAATTAAAAGGTTTACCTCAGCACGAGTACGTCGCTTGCGTTTTACTATACGTGGTGGAAGCCCTTCAGGAGGGCTTGATATATTACCAGAGACACCAGCACATACCTAAACATTAACATAATCTTGGTTGGTGAGAATGTCAATATTATATACGTATAACTGTGTGAAGATACTACTACAATAAAATAAAAGTATAAAAGATAAGAAAGGAATAAATGATACACTTTAGGTGGGAAAACTAATTGCTGTCACAAACAACGAAGACACAAAAGGAACATGACAATATATGGATTGCGATTGTAGATTTATAGCATAGAGATCACTTGGTAAATCAGCCACCACTTCAGTTTCAGCAACAGATATACCTTCACATTATTACGTTTACGACATGTGATAAAATCTGTAGATGTAGAGGTTGAAATTCCTGCTAGAGCATCATCGGCAATCTGAAATAAAACAATGGTTATAAGCCATTTAATATATAATATTAAGAAAATGAAAACCTTGTAAAATAGTGCTTGATCACAAATGTAAAAATTACACAATAGTGCATGGGCGTTAGTACGCCGTCGACGGCGTTGGAAGAATTCAGATGAGTCTAAAAAGGAACTACTTGATTCCTGAGTTAAGGCAACAAGACATTCATTATTGACAGGGTACATGTATATATATAAGTAATTAATGTTTCTCTTCCTATGTTACTAAAACAATACAACCATAACAAAATAAGCCACGATTCACATTTTCACATCGCACCTTAATTGTAGAAGAAATATCAATTGTCACATCATTGTGCACTTCATCTGCATCAAGAAGAGGACAAGGAGGCCCAATCACATCTATGCTTCCAGCATAATACAACTCAAGTGCGTCCTCAAGGCACCAATTTTTTGCCTACCAATTACAACATACATCATTAAGATCAAATGGGAACACAGTAAAAGGGCTGAATTATGATACAAACATGAAACTGACATTTAGGAATTGATTAGCACGATCCATAGTTTCACCCTGGGCAATGTTAAGGAAAGAAGAAACCAAGTGCTCCTTAGCCAAAGGCGAGAGCTTGTCATCCATTGTTAAAAGAACTACAAAACAAGAAACAACGAAACAATTATAGATAGAAGCCAAAAAAAGGTACCTATATACAAAAGGTAATGCATGAGATCAATTCAATTTGAACCTTTGGTGAAATATGATAAAGAAAAAAATAAAAACTTTAAAATAATTTAAGTTCACGCCTCGAAGGCCCAAATAGTTGGTGTTATCAAGTGAATGAACCAATATTTTTCTTTCCTATATTTACAAAAAAAAAAATGGAAGTCATTAAAAAAATTAATAGAAAACACTTCTATCTTTAGTCCAAATAATTTTAAGGAGAAGTGCTGATCAAGGAGATAACAAGGGCTTTTTTTAAATGAAAAAGCACAGCATCAGCTCATTCTCCTTAAAGGTAATAAATGAAATCAACAAATCATTATCTTAAGTAATATAAAGGTTCCACGCAAGCTATGTAGGTTGTAACACAGATAATGTTAACTGTGTTTTATGTGTACATTGCAACTTAGGAAACTAAGAAATTTTATTCTTTAAATGCTCTGTTTAGATCAAACTGCATAGATTCAAGTGGTAATTGCTAAATCACGGAGTAAAAGGGATACCTGAGATTTATGTTGGAAAACTACCGCTAGCTTAAACAAATAATGACCCTAATGTTCTTGGAGTCGAATGTAGCTATGCGTTGGAGGCGATGGTTGCTAAATCTGTAAACCAATTTGGTAAATTGAATTGATGTGAAAAGGGATATATATATATATATATAGATACAAGAGAACCCAAGAAGTGGTTAAGAACGCACAGAGAAGAAAGTAGTGATAAAGTCAGGAATTTAATGAATCGAAGGAAACAAAGAAACAAGAAGAAAAAACAGATAATAACTGACATGCGGCAAACGATCACAAAAACTCCATTAAATTCAATAATCCTTTATAACAGGTAACTAAATGCCCATGCTAACCCTCACAAACACTGGCAATAATACACCAATTGCAATTTGCATAAGTATATTATCGGATTAAATGCAGAGAAGTTTTTAGAAGCAATTTTGTATTATGTTTCCAATGTTGACGTGACTTGGATATTTCTCACTTCAAACTGTAGGACTTATTACCCAATAATGAGAGGTCGTTTTTACTCTTATCTATGATAGGGCATTCCCGTTGGGAAGAGTAACTATATCTTAATTGTTAACTTTTGCCGCTCGTGGATCGTTTGTAAAACCCATTGATATGTGGTTTCAAGGGACGGTAATTAGCTTCACAATTAGCATTGTAAATTTTTTGTTAAATGTGTATTGATGTTAGTATTTAAGCTGTCATTGCTATTCTCACCCTCTATGAATGATTCTTAGTTCTGCATTGGTATTAAAACATTATTTTATGGTTGGTTGACAAGCGATCATCAAGCATTAGTATGTGGATCACATTCCTAAGGGAGTGCATGAAATTGTTGCGGAAGTTCTTAGGCAGAAAGATGAGAGAGATATGAAGACAAAACTTTCTAAGGATCTTGAGCTTACTCACAAGTTATTAGATTCAACTAATCAAGTCAAAACACCGTTGCTGAACAAAAAATTTCAAACACTGAATTAGAGGTTCAGGAAAATTGAGCATATAAAATAAACAATTCAAGCAATACAATCAGTCGTTCCTCCAATCCTAATCTGAACTATCCAAGCCAAAAAGCTCCAAACTGCATAGGTGATAATTCTATAAATTGCAAACAAAATTTGGTTAAATTTAAATGAAATTACCTACAAAATTAAAAATCTGGAAAAAAGATAAGCTTCATTTATTTTATCTTTGTCACTACTTATTTATATATTTCTTCAATTCAACCTTTTCACTAACAGTTAATATTTATTATGAAATTAGTTTGATTGTTAAAATATTTCAAACTACCTATAAACTAAGTCAAACACTGTTGCTAAAAAAAATAAAACACTGAATTAGAGGTTCAAGAAAATTTAGCATATCAAATAAATAATTCAAGCAATATATTCACTCGTTCTTTTTGTCGTAATCTGAACTATTCAAGCCAAAAAGGTCCAAATTGCACAGGTGATAATTCTATAAATTGCAAACGAAAATTGGTTAAATTTAAATCAAATTACCTAAAATCTAAAAAAATCTGGAAAAAAAGATGGGCAATTAATCAATTTCATTATAATGCAAGATGGAATAAATTACCTAAAAACTAAACCAAACATTGAATTAAAGGTTCAGGAAAATTGAGCATACCGAATTAACGATTCGAGCGTTTTATTCACTCTTTCCTTGCATACTAATCCAAACTACCCAAGCTCAAAAGCCCCAAATTGCACAAATGATTATCGTAGAAATTGCAAACATAAATCGGTTAAAATTAAATCAAATTACAAAGATTGGAAAGGAATTCAAACCTTAAATCAAATTAGAACGATTACAAAATGATTCAAACTTTAAAGTTTACCTTCGATTGATATAGAATTTTGATGCAATAAATAGCAGTATACAACAGCAAAAACCCAATTTAAAAAAACGAAAAGATTTAGTTGTTTTACCCTTGTGTTACTATAAAGCTTCTTTTTTCTATAGTGAAAACGATGAGAAAGATTCAGGTTTTCACAATTGAATCACAACACCAACTCTAAGGTGATAAAGAAGGTTAGTATCTACTTGTGCTAAATTTGATAGCCTTTGATGATAGGCTAATTGCTGTCACATTAGGTTGTAGCTAGGATTCTAAGACCTTGATATGCATTAGCTCTCCATCCATCTAAGCTAATTTTAAGAATTTGATTGCTGAATTCCAAGACTTTAATTGTTGCATATGAAATCAGCTAAGTTAATTTTTTAGTCTCATGCTTATGGGAAATGTTATTTGCCATACATGCTCTTGCTCTTGTTACAGGTGTAATTTGACTGATCGATTTTTATTGTTGAAACTGATCACTTTAACTTGAAATTTAGTCGATGGTTACACTTAGTTATTTTAAGTGTTGGCTACTTGCTTGATTGGTGAGTCTAGCTTGACTAAGGTTTTATGTTGGGCTTAAGAGTTTTTTATGATTATGTCCGTGCTTTGACTCCAATAGCCACAAAGAATAGTTGATCACCTTGATTGCTGCTTTTGACCTGTAGAGATGGATTATGCTCTTGCAAAGGGAGCAGGTCACTGCAGTAGTGTAGTATGAATTGGCAAGTGACCCGAAACACAAATGACCTGTCCAAAATAATTGAATTAACTAAGCATAATTGAATTAACTAATGAATTTTGAGATTTGAAGAGGTATGGTTCTTAAATATTATTTGAGGATTATTATCTTAGAATTCAGGTTTTGATTTAGGTGTAATTGGGTTTCCATTTGAGTATCCGGACTACAATTTAGGGTTGAATTTGTGTGGATAGGCTTTGATTCTAAATTCAAACACAAAATAATTGAATTGTAAACCAATTACCTAGGTCAGGGTGGAGAACGCACACAAGAGAAGAAGACGACCTGAGAATCCTTGAATATTAGTAGACACAGACGGAGGAAGAGGAGGAGACAGCACCTGATGATGGGCACGAAGAACGAAGGAGGTGGACACGAAGAACAAAGGAAGAAGAAAATAAGTTAATAATCATAATATAGAGTAAGATCCAAGAAACCAGTCATAGACAACACATCAGTAAAAGAAAAAATGTCCACCTGTGAAGAATCTAAAGGTTGTTTGTTCATTTCTATGAGTTACCCCAAAAAACATCAGCCTGTTTTGTCATATACAACCCTGGAAAAAAAACATACCAGAAATTAGGGGTAAAATACTAAAATCTAACCTAAAGAATTCCAGAAACAAAACTACGAGGGAACAACACCTTCTGCTATATGAAATCTGAGAAAGTACAAGGTGAACCTATGACAAATGAGAGAGCAATTCAAGATGGAGAGGACAAGTCAACAATTGAATCGAAAGTGGAAGATGAAATAAGGGCAAAGAACAAAGAGGAACCTTGATAATGACCGATGAGAGAAAGCCGGTGACCACAAGGGTGGTTGTCTGTAGATTTATGGGAAAGCCAGTGACCACGAACAGATGAAAAACATCAGTTAATAATAGACGATAAGTAACTGAAAATTCAGAATAATTAAAATCAGAATAAGTAACTGAAAACCCTGAAATTGAAAGAATAATAAAGAGAGAAGGAAGAGGGAATACCTTATTTGAAACCTGAATTTCGTTGAGTAATCGAAACCCTAACTACAGAATTTGGGATACCTAACTGAATAGGAAAAACCATGGATCAGAGGCTAACCAAACACGAAGATGAAGATGGACTACATGAGAAAGGGAACAAATGGACCACATGAGAAATCCCAAAATGATATTGCAAAATCACAAAAGCGTCACAACAACATGAAAAAAACACTACAAATACTAAAGGCTGAGGCAAGGGCCAAAAAAAAATAGTGCAGTAAATATTTATAATACAGGTTAAAGATAATCATAAAGCCAAACAAGAATTGGAGAAATAAAGAGAAAATTAAAGAGGGCTAACTTGAGAAAAAGTAATCGAAACCCTAGCTACAGAATTTGGGATACCTAACTGAATAGGAAAAACCATGGATCAGAGGCTAACCAAACACGAAGATGAAGATGGACTACATGAGAAAGGGAACAAATGGACCACATGAGAAATCCCAAAATGATATTGCAAAATCACAAAAGCATCACAACAACATGAAAAAAACACTACAAATACTAAAAGCTCAGGCAAGGGGCAAAAAAAATAGTGCAGTAAATATTTATAATACAGGTTAAAGATAATCATAAAGCCAAACAAGAATTTGAGAAACAAAGACAAAATTAAAGAGGACTAACTTGAGAAAATTTTATTTGAGAGTCCCATACATACCCAACCCATTCAAAATGTCGTGTTTGGATTTATAACATATGTTGTCATGGCCAAAGATAAACATCACATTAAAGGGTTCACTAAAGTCCGACTAAAATAACCTCCACATATCAGATATTGTAAAATCACATGTAACTATTTGGACAAGGGAATAAAAGATCAAATCGAAGAAATGAGCATAAGAGAAAGATGATTTAGATGAAAAAATTGTAACAAAATTCAGATATGACAAACATACCTGAAATTGAACCTGTAAATCAAAGAAACGTGTAGAGAAAGATGGCTGAGATGACAAAACTGGAACCAAAATCAGATTTGACAAACATACCCTGAAATTTAGAAACGAGCATAAGAGAAAGATGATTGAGATGAAAATACGATCAAAGGTTTGATAATTTGAGAAGCAAACATACTGTAACATCAAGAATTACGCAATTAGATAGACAAACATAACTTCATTGGAAAGACTTAAGATTAATTATGAGTGAACATATCAAATATATAAAGACAACCACATTTGCTCTTCTTTATATCATCCATAAAAGGAGTTCATTGAGAAAAACATAACCCTCACATGCACACATTCACAGACACACCACAGAATGGCGCACACGCACATTTTGTGTATCCTCAAATCTATTAAGAGGTTCATGAACCATACATTTCAATCACACAGATATTCGTGTGTATGAATGAAAGCATAAAAAAAGATTTGGCACTAACTAATACAAAATGAATACAGGGACTAAAGCCAACAGTTTAAAAAATATATAAAATAAGGCAAAGATTTGGCACTAACTAATGTATGCAGAGCAGAGATTAGACGCCAGAATTGACGGATATCAATTCTCTAACATCTCACAAACAAAATCGGATCGGACCAATTTAAACCCCAATTCTGACAAATCTCAGTTGAATCGACCTCTCTTGAATCGAAAAAGGATAAGCTGAAATCCCCTAAATCGAAATAAAGTTTCAGATTGCTGTGCCAGGCTTAAATCATCATATCTCCTTCAATACTTAGCCAAATGCAACCATTCAAAGCTCAAAATGCTCTAAATTGAAGCTAGTTTCTAGAACTCTAAGCTATCAGCAAAAGTTCAGCCACGAACTTCCCAAATATTGCAGCAAGTAACCTGCTCTCAATATTTTTCCCAAAGCAGTAAGGCCACTTCTAATTAAGATAGCTCTCTAATGACAAAGAATTTGCCCAAATCCTTCATAGGCCACCAACTACAACCAGTTAAGAGGATGGTGCAAAAATAATCAATCCATTCTCATCATTTATTTGCAAATGGTGATGAAAACAGTAATTTGACATAACAGTTTTTCAGATTTGCTGTACCAAGCTTAAATCATCATATCTCCTTCAGTACTTGGCCAAATGCAACCATTCGAAGGTCAAAATGCTCTAAACTGAAGCTAGTTTCTAGAAATATAAGCTATCAGCAACAGCTCAGCCTACAAAATTCCCAGAAATTGCAGAAAATAACCTGGTCTCAATATTTTTCCCAAACCGGTAAGGCCACTTCTAATTTAGATAGGTCTCTAATGACAAAGAATTTGCCCAAGTCATTCATAGGCCACCAACTACAACCAGTTAAGAGGATGGGGAAAAAATAATCAATCCATTCTCATCATTTATTTGCAAATGGTGATGAAAACAGTAATTTGACATAACAGTTTTTCAGATTTGTTGTACCAAGCTTAAATCATCATATCTCCTTCAATACTTGGCCAAATGCAACCATTCAAAGCTTAAAATGCTCTAAATTGAAGCTAGTTTCTAAAAATCTAAACTATCAACAACAGTTCAGCCTACAAAATTCCCAGAAATTGCAGAAAGTAACCTGGTCTCAATATTTTTCCCAAACCGGTAAGGCCACTTCTAATTGAAGCTAGTTTCTTGCCCTAGGGGATGACTCAACCCATAATCATTTCTTCCTTATGTCTTCCATTAGTTCCATACATATAAATGAGAATGCTTTTGCTTCAAGATAAAATCTATAACATCTCACAAAGATAATCGAATCTGGCCATCTCTAACTCTAACTGACAACTCATACACAAGCCAATTCATTTGCAATATTTTGCCTAAAACTAAATCAAATGAAGAGATCTGTAGGTTAAAATATTTAGTGAGAGAGTCTGATGGTTGTTTAAATATTCATTGACACAGTTTGATAGTTACCAATTACGTTATTTTGTTTTAAATTAGTCATAATAACATGAAAATGGCATATAATAATTAGGGTAGTTTAATTTAATACTTTGGATTTGACAAACTAATTGCAATATGGAAATGTTAAAATATTTCTCATACTTTATTGGAAAAGACTACTCAAAACTCCGTTCCTTGATTGTTTTACTTCTCGAACAACCTATCCCAATGTAGAACATTAAGAAATTTTCTTCTTCGCCATATCAAGCCATACACATCTTAAATAAACACAAAATAAACAAGGAGAGTCATACATAAAAATCAAACAAGTCAAACCATCAAGAAAAACTCTAATCTCTGCTAACAAATAATGACAAAATAGTTGGAAACCTGTTCAAATTAACATGGCATTCAATGGAGTATAAGACTCTCATTTCTCAAAACAAGTATAAGTTCATCAACCCTTCATCCTTGCCATGCTTAGATGTCCTCTCTTGTTACTGCTGAACAGTTACAGCCCTACAGGTCAAACGCTTTCATATTTCTCTTATCTGTATCCAAATTTCAACTGACCATACAAGCAAAAATAAAATATGAATCCACCATCCATTCACAAAAACAGTTGTCACTGTTCGACTTCATGATTTCCATTTACCTACAACCTGTAACGGCCCGGATATAAATATCCGGGATACGTTTCGAAGGTCGGATACCTTCATTCGGATGTTGCAATTCAGGTACGGGTCGAGGTTTCAAACCTCTAATCAGTCGAAGTCTCAGAAATACAATTTAAACGAAAGTAAAGCAGAAGTACGGTGTAGATACAAAAGCCATGGCAGAGCCGGGTCAAAACCAAAACAACGTGGGTGATTGCCATTTGTCAAGTTAGAATATGTTAGCCGGATTCTTCGATTCGCCAAAAGATTTCCCCGTCACAGAAGCATGGAGCAACAAGAGCGGTACCTAACACTATCCACGAAGTCAGGCCTGGTGATCTCCTGCGGGTCCTCTGACCGCGCTGAGGCCACATAACATGCCTATGCCTAAATAAAAGATGACTAATGCAGTACAAGATTTAAATCACACTATCATGCCCCTAGTATATATAATATGCGGAAAATAACTGTAAAGGGCCCAAGACAATGCCAAGTGGCATATCCCTCTCCTACCTCTGCACCCCTTCCCGTTAGTGCAGAGACTGGCCAGTTCGTTGCTATAGCATAGCATATCCTCGTGGTGGTGCACTCACCCACGGTATCATCATCATAACATAAATTAAATATAAATTAAACATGCCCGATGGTGCTGGGCTATCATCATGCTCGTATTGACTCGATAGACTCAGGGCACCCGATGGGGCTGGGCTACCCTATGACCCTAGCAAAGACTCTAGGACTATCACAGATAACGGCCGTTCTGTTTCAAACACATGCTCAGTTCAATGCAATCCTAGCATGATACTACATGGCATGCTTTAATATGCAACAAAACTACACATTACATGACACATCAGGCAGGAGGTCCAGGTTACTGAGTAAGTCCCGTAGGATACTTACCTGTTGATGCAGAACAGCAAGATAACACAAGCAAGGGCCCAAATGCAAGTCCAAAGTAATCCAAAAGCAATACACACCTATCATCAAGCCATTTCCATAAGATACCCGACCAACATTCATACACACGCACCCAAGTTCTCAACATCCTCAAAACCGACTGATAGTAAAACCGTTTTCCAAAATCTCAAATCCAAATTAAGTCAACTCATATTCCAAATAATTCTCAAATCATACTTGGCCAAATTCCGACATTAAACTATTTAAACCTTAAAACCAATCTCTCAAAATCATATACTAGAAATCATTCCGGCATTTTATTTCAAACAATATATAAATAAATCCCAATATTAAATCATCAAAATAACCTATGCTCACAATCTTATAAATCAACATCAGCAATTCACTTTTTAAAATTTCTAACTCGCATATTCAAATCCTCATAAAATGGATCATATATAAATAATCCAATTAATATTATTTTAAAACAATAAATAATATATACGATAAATTTCCAGAATATTATAAAAATTCCAAAATAATAATATTCAAATAATTCAACACTTGTTATCCATAAAATCTCAAACAATCCATAAATGTATACATACCCAATATCAATTATTATTATTTTTTTAAAACCTTTTAAATATATTAAAATATTTCAGAATATATAAATATATAATCATTTTCCAAAATCAGAAAAATAATAACATATACACATATATATATATAAACACTACCGAAAAAAAAAAAAATAAAACAACAACCCCATATATATATAACCAATATATATAGCCAATTCATAAAAAGAAACCGGCCCAACCCGTTACCAAAACCCAGCCCGTTCCCCTTACCCGGATCCGATTCCCTCCCAAGTCAAAATACCCACTCCAAATGATATAACCCGTTTTCCCAAGTCCGGACCCGGCCCAGAAGTTAGGCCCAACAAACCAAAAAAAATCAGTAACAAATGAGGAGGGAGGGGTCCACGCCTGCTGCTGAGGTGGAGGTGGGAGGTGGGGCCCACCCGGTTCTTCTTCCTCCCCTGCCTCCGTACGTCCGGGAGGGACGACGCCGGCGGCCTGGGCTTGTGTTCCCTCGCTCCCATGCTCCCTCTCTAGCAACACCATGCTCGACCTCGTCACTCTCTCGTACTCTCTCCCTCGCTTACCCCCGCTAGCTCGCCCGCTCAACAATGGTGCCTGTCCCCTCCCCGAACCCACAATTACAGAGAAGCGACTATCCTATAAGCTAGGAAGAAACGAAATCGGAGAGAGAGAGGGCTCACCGAGAGGAATTTGGATGTATCGGGCTTTGCCGGAGTTTCGTCGGATCTCAATTCGGCTTCATCGGAGGCTCGGGCTGCATTCCTTGGTCCGGGGGTGTTCGAAGAGGAGCAGGGGAGAATGGCTCGACGACGTCGATGGAAGCGGAGGTCGACGATGCTGCTACTGTTGCTCGACTTGGAGGAGGGAGGAGAACGAGGTGTTCGATCGGAGGCTGCTGGAGGTGATGATGATGTTGGTGTGGTGGCTCGGCGACACAGATGGAGGTGAGGGGTGGCGCTGGCGGCCAAGGGAGGGAAAGGTGGCTGTGGTGGCTCGGCGGCATAGAGGACAAGGAGGGGGAAATGGGGTGTTTGTTTTGAAATGAAATGAGAGAGAGAGGAGGGCTGAGAGGGTTGCAGAGGGAAATTGAAAAGGAGAGGGAGGGTGAGGCAGGGGTGGTGATCTGTTACATTGCAGGGGAGGGGGTTTTTGGTGGTGTGAATTGCATAGGGACAAAAGTGCATCTGATAAAATTGGGGTGGGTGGTGTCTCTGCGGGAGGGGTTGTGCTGAGGAGGGGGGACCCGAGAGAGAGGGAGAGAAAGAGAGAGAGAGGGAGAGAGAGAGAGAGAGAGGGGGAGAGAGAGGGAGGAGGAAAGAAAGAAAAAAGGAAAATAAAATAAAATAGGAGTGGTCTACTAAGAAATTAAATTAGCGGAATAGACCCGAATCCCGCTCGCCCGATCGAATCCCGACTAAAACAATCAAAGTTCGATCAAATTTCAAGATAATCGGAATTAAACAAATTCAATCAATTCGGAGCTTAATTAAATTTTATTAATACTCGGACTCGAAGTCAAAAATCAAATCCCGTCAAAAATCCAAATTCAAATTGATGCCGGAATGATTTTAAATTTTGAAGTCGTGCTCGAGGATGATTTTACTCCCGTTTTATAAATTGAAATAAATAATAACATTTTAAATTAAAATACTTCTAATATGATATCTAAAATATATTTGGTCTTTACATTTATCCACCTCTAAAAACAAGTCTCGTCCCCGAGACTAAAATCATTTTAAAGCAAATGGGATGAAGTTTTAAAATCGGTGAGTCCGAGGACCATGTCCGAGGATCTTGTAATCGTCTCGGTTGCGTCTTCCGAGATTCTCACAACATCCTAGTCACGGTCATGACATCTCCAATTGGTCTTGTCAAGTGTGTAATAAGCGCCCTTATTACATCCTCGCTTCGACTTTTCGGAAGTACCACAACTCTAAAAGCATTATAGCGCCCGACTAGGTCTTAGCAAGCAATCTATAAGCGCCCCTATAAAATGCTTGTATCCACTTCGTGAGACGTCATAATGTAAATCCCGTTCGTAAATCCTCAAAGCATTTTGTAATGGAAAGATTGTCATCTAAATCATCGAAACTCGCGACTTCTTAAAACCCCAAGTTGGCCATTTTTAAAACCGCTCAAAATCTTCAAATCCGATGTTTAATCAAGCAACTTTACACCAAAACAAGTCAATTTCCTTCAGATCAGATTTCGTCAAAATCTCCCAACAACCACATCAGTTTCTCGCATATCAATCAATCAAATTCAGAAGGTAGGAGGTGGAATCATCCACCTCTAAGGGCTAATACCATATTCTCTTCCTAGGTTCCAAAATCGAATCAATCCATCAGTCTCAATTCAGGCAAGATGCATAAGCCATAAGAAGTGCATACTATATAACCATTCAATCTCCAATCGACATATCACACAGCAAGTCTCAACATATACCAAAGTAATGCCACAAGGTCACATCAACATCTCCATATCATACTAAAGGTCGTAATATGCATCTCAACGACATAACAAAATCATAACAACGTCTCAACATCACACCAGAAATCATAAAAGTATTTCTCATCACAGAATCAATGAACCAAAACTCATTGTCAACATATCAACACAACAAGGTCAGGTTATTAAGATTCAGCAAAGGGGAAAGGTCAATCACGCACCATTATCTCATATATATACAAGTCATATTCATGCTCCAAGTCAATATTCATCATTTAACATCTCCTGATCATATTATAACATCATGCTCTCACATATCAACATATCATCATCTCATGATTCATACAATACATCATAACATGCTTCTAGAACAACATAGTAGGATAGCAAGGTATCATTATATCATGATCATACTTGTTACTGCCAACTGGATTTCAATATTGCATATCAACATGTAATATCAGGTCATATCAGGTTTATCATGGTCGCTATCTAACATCATGCCAGTTCATAATCACATCATCAAGAAAGCTTTGCACATTATTTCAGTTATAATAAGACGCAACCCCGCTCGCTCGTCCCCAACTCTCAAGCCAAAACCAATCCTTATCTAAACTCACCAACTCGGATAATATCCCCAAAGAAGCCCAACTCAATTTGAGATTCCCGTCTCGCCCCTCATTTCACCAAGCACTCTCACTAGCAATCCACCTCTAAGAATCCAACTACTATCTCTAACCTCACACTCGAGGCCCTCTCATACTATATCTTCCCCACTCTTAAAAGCCATTTCTTACACTTCCACACTTCCCAAGAGTTCACAAGCATCATGCCCTGCTAACCGCACATTCTCTAGTAAAATTCCTCGACCACCGCCTATCCGACCTATTCCTAACCGTACTCTCACCCCAGATTCACCTAGGAGCTCGTCGAAAATCACCAAGCATTACCTCTTAATTCCCGAACCCACTCGGTCCAACCTAAGTCATCACCCCTCTTCTGCAACTTTCCCCTACCACCGTCGATCATTCTAATCACTCAAAACCTTTCCCCACTCTCTGGCCGCTCAACCAAAAGGACCTCACTCACATGTTCAAAAAAAGAAACAATCATGGACATTATTGCACATAAGGACTACATCATATCAACTAGCATCATTAAGCATTGCAACAAGTATCAAAAGTCTCAATTTACCGTCATGCTCGAGATTATCACATAACACCATATATGAATAAAGTCAATTCAACTAGCAAGTTTCATCATAATCTTAGCTAATAAACACTTCAGATTCTCGGCGTTTGCTGTTCATACTATATAGGAAAGGAATTTAGATCATGCTTAGAAACTCGGAATAGCATCACATCAAGTCATCAAGGCACATTAGGATAACAAGGCACCGAATCATATATATCATCATAGACATCGGATAATCAGGCAATAATCATTACCAAGTCATCACATCAACACGAAATTTTCAACATCAAGTCAGTGCAAATCATCATCAACAAGCTCAGAAAGTGTTAGCAATTCGAATATAGAACGCTCCCGCTTGCAAGTCATATCGTACTCAACAATCGTAATCCTCAAAACGAGCTTGTTCCGTCGACATTATCGATCCTGAGGCCCGTGGGTTATGGGCCCACGCTTCCGCTGCGCTGCTCTATCGACATTCAACTTCCCGATCCCTTGTTCCATGCGGTCGCTCATCCAATGTAACGCGTACGAGTTTAAGTTAGCGGAGATATGGGAGTGACAAGAGCGAACGACCTAATGTTTCTTTCGGAGAAGGAATAGGCCAAGGCTAAAGACGACACGACTAGAAACAAGACTCCGACTCGGGAATAGTAACGATGCCCTTAAGAAAGTCTATTAGGTTACGATTTTGACAACCACGCACGAATTCATTATGGAGCATATCAATCACGTCAATCCACACTAACATGCACCTATCTCGGGGCAATATTCGTATTCATATCAAAGACACAATCAAGTCCTACGCTGATGCTTGTAAAACAAGCTAACATTCTAGTATTCCATGGAAACAGATATGCCTAGCATTCTTCAAGCAAGATAGACGGAACCAGCAATGATTATATATGATTTGAAGTCATGCGGAATTTAATGAAGATAACGAGCATCATGTATATGAACAATGTAGGAACAGGGTATACACATCAACAATTGAGTCCAATTATATCATGGCAAGGTATATTATAACAATCAGATGAAGCGTCATACGAGAACACCTAAGAGTAGCATAGCAATTATCGCATATATGAACAATGTACAAGTTTGGTGTATGCATCATACAAGATCATATAAAGGGCAACATAGTAACTATCTCACAATGATCATATGTTAGGTCAAGCATGGCACGGAATCATATGACGAGATCCATTTAGAGAGCATAGATCCTACATGATACTAGTGATACATAATGCGATACAAGCATAGTCAATATTCATTAAGAGGAGTGCAACATAATGTTCACGAACCATGAGGCATCATTAAAAGTAACAAGATGAACATCATGGATGCTAGGTTATAATCATGCTAAGAACGAACCATCATAGAGCACATATATAGTACAATAGTTGTCGCATCATAGAACAAGTACAACACGTGATCATTTAGCGGTTCATATTGGAATCATAAGTCGTACATGATACTAATAGCACATATCGATTAGGCGTACAACCAAAATGATTCAATCAGATTCATTCCGATATTCATGCGTCATGTATATGCAAAATCAAGATATAGAGTGGTGTGTGATCAAGCGGGGTGTCAAGTCATAGGTTCATGCAAGCACGAGAGAATAACATAGAGTAGTAGGCATTTTAACCATTCAAGCATGCTAGGTTTAACCATCACGGAAAGCTAGTCAATCATCGAATTCAACATTAAGCTAATCAAGACGAGTGAAACATGTTAAGAGGACGGAAAGAGGAAAGAGCCACACTATCAGGTACCTAGTTCAAGAGTGAATCAACAATAACGCAGGCAAAGTAGAATTCACACAAGTCGCAACCAAGGGCCCAACATGTTACTAGTGATTCAATATAACATATGGTACATACATGCGCTTGACTGGCTAGTACGACGGTATGCAAGAGTTCATTCAATCACATCTCAACGACATAGTGGCACGAGAGGAAAACGCAACGAGGTATAGAGCAAGTCTAAGCAACATGGCGACATGACTAGAATATGGGGTCATGAGCTCGAATCAACACATAATATGACAAAACATGCATTCCTCAAGGTTCAATTATAACACGTATTCTCCGTTCATCACAACTAATCACACACAATATTAACTTGGAAAATAAACAACAATAGTTAATCTGACGAATTCGGAATAGATGGGCATGATATAGATTCTTGTCACAAAATGAACGATAAGCATCGAGGCATCATCGGCTAGCATGCTAAAGAGCACATCTTAGGAGGCATTCATATAAGGAAGAGTCGATCACACTATCATGAACCTATTCACAGAGAGGACATCAATTATACAACTTCATAGCATATGACATTTTTATTCGTGCCCTAGTATGACAATGTAATATACTAAGTAGATCATGTTGGGATGATGCGGATACGATAAATATAGCTCAAACTTATACGATAGTCATTATGAACATTAAAGCACATAAGCATAATTCCACACTAAGGATCAATTGTAGGTCAAGGAGTAGTGCATATAGAATCACACAATCATGAACAGGGCAATCAAGATAACCCGATAGAAGTCCATAAGGGCAACATTGACTCTTCCCAACTGACTCATTACCCATCTTTCCCGTGGGACTCGGATGCGACTTTTCGTGACAAGAGGACACTAATGGATTGTCATAAGAATCGATAAGGACAGCCTTGTAAATATCTCACTCTCTAACTCGGAATTTCATCAAGGGCCGTCTTCCAATACTCTCACGGACAACCTTTATATTCAACCATGATTCCCGACACCATGTGTTTACCAACCCAATTCCCATGGAAGACTGATATTCGAAGGGAGGACTCGATTGAGTTGTCAGAAGGGTTCATAAGGAAGGGGACGGTTCCACAAGGCTGAGCCTAACCATATAAGAAGAAGGGTACTCCCGCTATCCCGTTCGCACAGATCATTCAATATTCATCAAATAGTTAGGACATAACAATCAAATCTTTAGCATATCAAACGCTCAACACAGAGTCAGTCAATGGCAATTACAAGGATCTCCTTGGAGTCTTCCCGACCCATCTGTAAAGAACAAGCTAGTATTTCGCCTACCCATTTCCGACTACATCCAATAGGGATGGTCTATCGCCTTTTCTACCCACTCGATCCCGTATTAGTTGGTTCTCCTCTTTTACCGTAAGCCAAGTTCATATTTAGTCCAATTGAGTTAGACATATTAAGTTCATTTTGCCCCCTTAAAACGCTTTCAAATCTTCGAAATCCATGGGCGGTTTTCCAAAACATACACCCGACCCTTGCGTACCCGAATTGCACAACCTGGCTCTGATACCAACTTTGTAACGGCCCGGATATAAATATCCGGGATACGTTTCGAAGGTCGGATACCTTCATTCGGATGTTGCAATTCAGGTACGGGTCGAGGTTTCAAACCTCTAATCAGTCGAAGTCTCAGAAATACAATTTAAACGAAAGTAAAGCAGAAGTACGGTGTAGATACAAAAGCCATGGCAGAGCCGGGTCAAAACCAAAACAACGTGGGTGATTGCCATTTGTCAAGTTAGAATATGTTAGCCGGATTCTTCGATTCGCCAAAAGATTTCCCCGTCACAGAAGCATGGAGCAACAAGAGCGGTACCTAACACTATCCACGAAGTCAGGCCTGGTGATCTCCTGCGGGTCCTCTGACCGCGCTGAGGCCACATAACATGCCTATGCCTAAATAAAAGATGACTAATGCAGTACAAGATTTAAATCACACTATCATGCCCCTAGTATATATAATATGCGGAAAATAACTGTAAAGGGCCCAAGACAATGCCAAGTGGCATATCCCTCTCCTACCTCTGCACCCCTTCCCGTTAGTGCAGAGACTGACCAGTTCGTTGCTATAGCATAGCATATCCTCGTGGTGGTGCACTCACCCACGGTATCATCATCATAACATAAATTAAATATAAATTAAACATGCCCGATGGTGCTGGGCTATCATCATGCTCGTATCGACTCGATAGACTCAGGGCACCCGATGGGGCTGGGCTACCCTATGACCCTAGCAAAGACTCTAGGACTATCACAGATAACGGCCGTTCTGTTTCAAACACATGCTCAGTTCAATGCAATCCTAGCATGATACTACATGGCATGCTTTAATATGCAACAAAACTACACATTACATGACACATCAGGCAGGAGGTCCAGGTTACTGAGTAAGTCCCGTAGGATACTTACCTGTTGATGCAGAACAGCAAGATAACACAAGCAAGGGCCCAAATGCAAGTCCAAAGTAATCCAAAAGCAATACACACCTATCATCAAGCCATTTCCATAAGATACCCGACCAACATTCATACACACGCACCCAAGTTCTCAACATCCTCAAAACCGACTGATAGTAAAACCGTTTTCCAAAATCTCAAATCCAAATTAAGTCAACTCATATTCCAAATAATTCTCAAATCATACTTGGCCAAATTCCGACATTAAACTATTTAAACCTTAAAACCAATCTCTCAAAATCATATACTAGAAATCATTCCGGCATTTTATTTCAAACAATATATAAATAAATCCCAATATTAAATCATCAAAATAACCTATGCTCACAATCATAATTATAAATCAACATCAGCAATTCACTTTTTAAAATTTCTAACTCGCATATTCAAATCCTCATAAAATGGATCATATATAAATAATCCAATTAATATTATTTTAAAACAATAAATAATATATACGATAAATTTCCAGAATATTATAAAAATTCCAAAATAATAATATTCAAATAATTCAACACTTGTTATCCATAAAATCTCAAACAATCCATAAATGTATACATACCCAATATCAATTATTATTATTTTTTTAAAACCTTTTAAATATATTAAAATATTTCAGAATATATAAATATATAATCATTTTCCAAAATCAGAAAAATAATAACATATACACATATATATATATAAACACTACCGAAAAAAAAATAAATAAAACAACAACCCCATATATATATAACCAATATATATAGCCAATTCATAAAAAGAAACCGGCCCAACCCGTTACCAAAACCCAGCCCGTTCCCCTTACCCGGATCCGATTCCCTCCCAAGTCAAAATACCCACTCCAAATGATATAACCCGTTTTCCCAAGTCCGGACCCGGCCCAGAAGTTAGGCCCAACAAACCAAAAAAAATCAGTAACAAATGAGGAGGGAGGGGTCCACGCCTGCTGCTGAGGTGGAGGTGGGAGGTGGGGCCCACCCGGTTCTTCTTCCTCCCCTGCCTCCGTACGTCCGGGAGGGACGACGCCGGCGGCCTGGGCTTGTGTTCCCTCGCTCCCATGCTCCCTCTCTAGCAACACCATGCTCGACCTCGTCACTCTCTCGTACTCTCTCCCTCGCTTACCCCCGCTAGCTCGCCCGCTCAACAATGGTGCCTGTCCCCTCCCCGAACCCACAATTACAGAGAAGCGACTATCCTATAAGCTAGGAAGAAACGAAATCGGAGAGAGAGAGGGCTCACCGAGAGGAATTTGGATGTATCGGGCTTTGCCGGAGTTTCGTCGGATCTCAATTCGGCTTCATCGGAGGCTCGGGCTGCATTCCTTGGTCCGGGGGTGTTCGAAGAGGAGCAGGGGAGAATGGCTCGACGACGTCGATGGAAGCGGAGGTCGACGATGCTGCTACTGTTGCTCGACTTGGAGGAGGGAGGAGAACGAGGTGTTCGATCGGAGGCTGCTGGAGGTGATGATGATGTTGGTGTGGTGGCTCGGCGACACAGATGGAGGTGAGGGGTGGCGCTGGCGGCCAAGGGAGGGAAAGGTGGCTGTGGTGGCTCGGCGGCATAGAGGACAAGGAGGGGGAAATGGGGTGTTTGTTTTGAAATGAAATGAGAGAGAGAGGAGGGCTGAGAGGGTTGCAGAGGGAAATTGAAAAGGAGAGGGAGGGTGAGGCAGGGGTGGTGATATGTTACATTGCAGGGGAGGGGGTTTTTGGTGGTGTGAATTGCATAGGGACAAAAGTGCATCTGATAAAATTGGGGTGGGTGGTGTCTCTGCGGGAGGGGTTGTGCTGAGGAGGGGGGACCCGAGAGAGAGGGAGAGAAAGAGAGAGAGAGAGAGAGAGAGAGATAGAGAGAGAGAGAGAGGGGGAGAGAGAGGGAGGAGGAAAGAAAGAAAAAAGGAAAATAAAATAAAATAGGAGTGGTCTACTAAGAAATTAAATTAGCGGAATAGACCCGAATCCCGCTCGCCCGATCGAATCCCGACTAAAACAATCAAAGTTCGATCAAATTTCAAGATAATCGGAATTAAACAAATTCAATCAATTCGGAGCTTAATTAAATTTTATTAATACTCGGACTCGAAGTCGAAAATCAAATCCCGTCAAAAATCCAAATTCAAATTGATGCCGGAATGATTTTAAATTTTGAAGTCGTGCTCGAGGATGATTTTACTCCCGTTTTATAAATTGAAATAAATAATAACATTTTAAATTAAAATACTTCTAATATGATATCTAAAATATATTTGGTCTTTACATTTATCCACCTCTAAAAACAAGTCTCGTCCCCGAGACTAAAATCATTTTAAAGCAAATGGGATGAAGTTTTAAAATCGGTGAGTCCGAGGACCATGTCCGAGGATCTTGTAATCGTCTCGGTTGCGTCTTCCGAGATTCTCACAACATCCTAGTCACGGTCGTGACATCTCCAATTGGTCTTGTCAAGTGTGTAATAAGCGCCCTTATTACATCCTCGCTTCGACTTTTCGGAAGTACCACAACTCTAAAAGCATTATAGCGCCCGACTAGGTCTTAGCAAGCAATCTATAAGCGCCCCTATAAAATGCTTGTATCCACTTCGTGAGACGTCATAATGTAAATCCCGTTCGTAAATCCTCAAAGCATTTTGTAATGGAAAGATTGTCATCTAAATCATCGAAACTCACGACTTCTTAAAACCCCAAGTTGGCCATTTTTAAAACCGCTCAAAATCTTCAAATCCGATGTTTAATCAAGCAACTTTACACCAAAACAAGTCAATTTCCTTCAGATCAGATTTCGTCAAAATCTCCCAACAACCACATCAGTTTCTCGCATATCAATCAATCAAATTCAGAAGGTAGGAGGTGGAATCATCCACCTCTAAGGGCTAATCCCATATTCTCTTCCTAGGTTCCAAAATCGAATCAATCCATCAGTCTCAATTCAGGCAAGATGCATAAGCCATAAGAAGTGCATACTATATAACCATTCAATCTCCAATCGACATATCACACAGCAAGTCTCAACATATACCAAAGTAATGCCACAAGGTCACATCAACATCTCCATATCATACTAAAGGTCGTAATATGCATCTCAACGACATAACAAAATCATAACAACGTCTCAACATCACACCAGAAATCATAAAAGTATTTCTCATCACAGAATCAATGAACCAAAACTCATTGTCAACATATCAACACAACAAGGTCAGGTTATTAAGATTCAGCAAAGGGGAAAGGTCAATCACGCACCATTATCTCATATATATACAAGTCATATTCATGCTCCAAGTCAATATTCATCATTTAACATCTCCTGATCATATTATAACATCATGCTCTCACATATCAACATATCATCATCTCATGATTCATACAATACATCATAACATGCTTCTAGAACAACATAGTAGGATAGCAAGGTATCATTATATCATGATCATACTTGTTACTGCCAACTGGATTTCAATATTGCATATCAACATGTAATATCAGGTCATATCAGGTTTATCATGGTCGCTATCTAACATCATGCCAGTTCATAATCACATCATCAAGAAAGCTTTGCACATTATTTCAGTTATAATAAGACGCAACCCCGCTCGCTCGTCCCCAACTCTCAAGCCAAAACCAATCCTTATCTAAACTCACCAACTCGGATAATATCCCCAAAGAAGCCCAACTCAATTTGAGATTCCCGTCTCGCCCCTCATTTCACCAGGCACTCTCACTAGCAATCCACCTCTAAGAATCCAACTACTATCTCTAACCTCACACTCGAGGCCCTCTCATACTATATCTTCCCCACTCTTAAAAGCCATTTCTTACACTTCCACACTTCCCAAGAGTTCACAAGCATCATGCCCTGCTAACCGCACATTCTCTAGTAAAATTCCTCGACCACCGCCTATCCGACCTATTCCTAACCGTACTCTCACCCCAGATTCACCTAGGAGCTCGTCGAAAATCACCAAGCATTACCTCTTAATTCCCGAACCCACTCGGTCCAACCTAAGTCATCACCCCTCTTCTGCAACTTTCCCCTACCACCGTCGATCATTCTAATCACTCAAAACCTTTCCCCACTCTCTGGCCGCTCAACCAAAAGGACCTCACTCACATGTTCAAAAAAAGAAACAATCATGGACATTATTGCACATAAGGACTACATCATATCAACTAGCATCATTAAGCATTGCAACAAGTATCAAAAGTCTCAATTTACCGTCATGCTCGAGATTATCACATAACACCATATATGAATAAAGTCAATTCAACTAGCAAGTTTCATCATAATCTTAGCTAATAAACACTTCAGATTCTCGGCGTTTGCTGTTCATACTATATAGGAAAGGAATTTAGATCATGCTTAGAAACTCGGAATAGCATCACATCAAGTCATCAAGGCACATTAGGATAACAAGGCACCGAATCATATATATCATCATAGACATCGGATAATCAGGCAATAATCATTACCAAGTCATCACATCAACACGAAATTTTCAACATCAAGTCAGTGCAAATCATCATCAACAAGCTCAGAAAGTGTTAGCAATTCGAATATAGAACGCTCCCGCTTGCAAGTCATATCGTACTCAACAATCGTAATCCTCAAAACGAGCTTGTTCCGTCGACATTATCGATCCTGAGGCCCGTGGGTTATGGGCCCACGCTTCCGCTGCGCTGCTCTATCGACATTCAACTTCCCGATCCCTTGTTCCATGCGGTCGCTCATCCAATGTAACGCGTACGAGTTTAAGTTAGCGGAGATATGGGAGTGACAAGAGCGAACGACCTAATGTTTCTTTCGGAGAAGGAATAGGCCAAGGCTAAAGACGACACGACTAGAAACAAGACTCCGACTCGGGAATAGTAACGATGCCCTTAAGAAAGTCTATTAGGTTACGATTTTGACAACCACGCACGAATTCATTATGGAGCATATCAATCACGTCAATCCACACTAACATGCACCTATCTCGGGGCAATATTCGTATTCATATCAAAGACACAATCAAGTCCTACGCTGATGCTTGTAAAACAAGCTAACATTCTAGTATTCCATGGAAACAGATATGCCTAGCATTCTTCAAGCAAGATAGACGGAACCAGCAATGATTATATATGATTTGAAGTCATGCGGAATTTAATGAAGATAACGAGCATCATGTATATGAACAATGTAGGAACAGGGTATACACATCAACAATTGAGTCCAATTATATCATGGCAAGGTATATTATAACAATCAGATGAAGCGTCATACGAGAACACCTAAGAGTAGCATAGCAATTATCGCATATATGAACAATGTACAAGTTTGGTGTATGCATCATACAAGATCATATAAAGGGCAACATAGTAACTATCTCACAATGATCATATGTTAGGTCAAGCATGGCACGGAATCATATGACGAGATCCATTTAGAGAGCATAGATCCTACATGATACTAGTGATACATAATGCGATACAAGCATAGTCAATATTCATTAAGAGGAGTGCAACATAATGTTCACGAACCATGAGGCATCATTAAAAGTAACAAGATGAACATCATGGATGCTAGGTTATAATCATGCTAAGAACGAACCATCATAGAGCACATATATAGTACAATAGTTGTCGCATCATAGAACAAGTACAACACGTGATCATTTAGCGGTTCATATTGGAATCATAAGTCGTACATGATACTAATAGCACATATCGATTAGGCGTACAACCAAAATGATTCAATCAGATTCATTCCGATATTCATGCGTCATGTATATGCAAAATCAAGATATAGAGTGGTGTGTGATCAAGCGGGGTGTCAAGTCATAGGTTCATGCAAGCACGAGAGAATAACATAGAGTAGTAGGCATTTTAACCATTCAAGCATGCTAGGTTTAACCATCACGGAAAGCTAGTCAATCATCGAATTCAACATTAAGCTAATCAAGACGAGTGAAACATGTTAAGAGGACGGAAAGAGGAAAGAGCCACACTATCAGGTACCTAGTTCAAGAGTGAATCAACAATAACGCAGGCAAAGTAGAATTCACACAAGTCGCAACCAAGGGCCCAACATGTTACTAGTGATTCAATATAACATATGGTACATACATGCGCTTGACTGGCTAGTACGACGGTATGCAAGAGTTCATTCAATCACATCTCAACGACATAGTGGCACGAGAGGAAAACGCAACGAGGTATAGAGCAAGTCTAAGCAACATGGCGACATGACTAGAATATGGGGTCATGAGCTCGAATCAACACATAATATGACAAAACATGCATTCCTCAAGGTTCAATTATAACACGTATTCTCCGTTCATCACAACTAATCACACACAATATTAACTTGGAAAATAAACAACAATAGTTAATCTGACGAATTCGGAATAGATGGGCATGATATAGATTCTTGTCACAAAATGAACGATAAGCATCGAGGCATCATCGGCTAGCATGCTAAAGAGCACATCTTAGGAGGCATTCATATAAGGAAGAGTCGATCACACTATCATGAACCTATTCACAGAGAGGACATCAATTATACAACTTCATAGCATATGACATTTTTATTCGTGCCCTAGTATGACAATGTAATATACTAAGTAGATCATGTTGGGATGATGCGGATACGATAAATATAGCTCAAACTTATACGATAGTCATTATGAACATTAAAGCACATAAGCATAATTCCACACTAAGGATCAATTGTAGGTCAAGGAGTAGTGCATATAGAATCACACAATCATGAACAGGGCAATCAAGATAACCCGATAGAAGTCCATAAGGGCAACATTGACTCTTCCCAACTGACTCATTACCCATCTTTCCCGTGGGACTCGGATGCGACTTTTCATGACAAGAGGACACTAATGGATTGTCATAAGAATCGATAAGGACAGCCTTGTAAATATCTCACTCTCTAACTCGGAATTTCATCAAGGGCCGTCTTCCAATACTCTCACGGACAACCTTTATATTCAACCATGATTCCCGACACCATGTGTTTACCAACCCAATTCCCATGGAAGACTGATATTCGAAGGGAGGACTCGATTGAGTTGTCAGAAGGGTTCATAAGGAAGGGGACGGTTCCACAAGGCTGAGCCTAACCATATAAGAAGAAGGGTACTCCCGCTATCCCGTTCGCACAGATCATTCAATATTCATCAAATAGTTAGGACATAACAATCAAATCTTTAGCATATCAAACGCTCAACACAGAGTCAGTCAATGGCAATTACAAGGATCTCCTTGGAGTCTTCCCGACCCATCTGTAAAGAACAAGCTAGTATTTCGCCTACCCATTTCCGACTACATCCAATAGGGATGGTCTATCGCCTTTTCTACCCACTCGATCCCGTATTAGTTGGTTCTCCTCTTTTACCGTAAGCCAAGTTCATATTTAGTCCAATTGAGTTAGACATATTAAGTTCATTTTGCCCCCTTAAAACGCTTTCAAATCTTCGAAATCCATGGGCGGTTTTCCAAAACATACACCCGACCCTTGCGTACCCGAATTGCACAACCTGGCTCTGATACCAACTTTGTAACGGCCCGGATATAAATATCCGGGATACGTTTCGAAGGTCGGATACCTTCATTCGGATGTTGCAATTCAGGTACGGGTCGAGGTTTCAAACCTCTAATCAGTCGAAGTCTCAGAAATACAATTTAAACGAAAGTAAAGCAGAAGTACGGTGTAGATACAAAAGCCATGGCAGAGCCGGGTCAAAACCAAAACAACGTGGGTGATTGCCATTTGTCAAGTTAGAATATGTTAGCCGGATTCTTCGATTCGCCAAAAGATTTCCCCGTCACAGAAGCATGGAGCAACAAGAGCGGTACCTAACACTATCCACGAAGTCAGGCCTGGTGATCTCCTGCGGGTCCTCTGACCGCGCTGAGGCCACATAACATGCCTATGCCTAAATAAAAGATGACTAATGCAGTACAAGATTTAAATCACACTATCATGCCCCTAGTATATATAATATGCGGAAAATAACTGTAAAGGGCCCAAGACAATGCCAAGTGGCATATCCCTCTCCTACCTCTGCACCCCTTCCCGTTAGTGCAGAGACTGGCCAGTTCGTTGCTATAGCATAGCATATCCTCGTGGTGGTGCACTCACCCACGGTATCATCATCATAACATAAATTAAATATAAATTAAACATGCCCGATGGTGCTGGGCTATCATCATGCTCGTATCGACTCGATAGACTCAGGGCACCCGATGGGGCTGGGCTACCCTATGACCCTAGCAAAGACTCTAGGACTATCACAGATAACGGCCGTTCTGTTTCAAACACATGCTCAGTTCAATGCAATCCTAGCATGATACTACATGGCATGCTTTAATATGCAACAAAACTACACATTACATGACACATCAGGCAGGAGGTCCAGGTTACTGAGTAAGTCCCGTAGGATACTTACCTGTTGATGCAGAACAGCAAGATAACACAAGCAAGGGCCCAAATGCAAGTCCAAAGTAATCCAAAAGCAATACACACCTATCATCAAGCCATTTCCATAAGATACCCGACCAACATTCATACACACGCACCCAAGTTCTCAACATCCTCAAAACCGACTGATAGTAAAACCGTTTTCCAAAATCTCAAATCCAAATTAAGTCAACTCATATTCCAAATAATTCTCAAATCATACTTGGCCAAATTCCGACATTAAACTATTTAAACCTTAAAACCAATCTCTCAAAATCATATACTAGAAATCATTCCGGCATTTTATTTCAAACAATATATAAATAAATCCCAATATTAAATCATCAAAATAACCTATGCTCACAATCATAATTATAAATCAACATCAGCAATTCACTTTTTAAAATTTCTAACTCGCATATTCAAATCCTCATAAAATGGATCATATATAAATAATCCAATTAATATTATTTTAAAACAATAAATAATATATACGATAAATTTCCAGAATATTATAAAAATCCCAAAATAATAATATTCAAATAATTCAACACTTGTTATCCATAAAATCTCAAACAATCCATAAATGTATACATACCCAATATCAATTATTATTTTTTTTTTAAAACCTTTTAAATATTTTAAAATATTTCAGAATATATAAATATATAATCATTTTCCAAAATCAGAAAAATAATAACATATAACATATACACATATATATATATAAACACTACCGAAAAAAAATAAATAAAACAACAACTCCATATATATATATAACCAATATATATAGCCAATTCATAAAAAGAAACCGGCCCAACCCGTTACCAAAACCCAGCCCGTTCCCCTTACCCGGATCCGATTCCCTCCCAAGTCAAAATACCCACTCCAAATGATATAACCCGTTTTCCCAAGTCCGGACCCGGCCCAGAAGTTAGGCCCAACAAACCAAAAAAAATCAGTAACAAATGAGGAGGGAGGGGTCCACGCCTGCTGCTGAGGTGGAGGTGGGAGGTGGGGCCCACCCGGTTCTTCTTCCTCCCCTGCCTCCGTACGTCCGGGAGGGACGACGCCGGCGGCCTGGGCTTGTGTTCCCTCGCTCCCATGCTCCCTCTCTGGCAACACCATGCTCGACCTCGTCACTCTCTCGTACTCTCTCCCTCGCTTACCCCCGCTAGCTCGCCCGCTCAACAATGGTGCCTGTCCCCTCCCCGAACCCACAATTACAGAGAAGCGACTATCCTATAAGCTAGGAAGAAACGAAATCGGAGAGAGAGAGGGCTCACCGAGAGGAATTTGGATGTATCGGGCTTTGCCGGAGTTTCGTCGGATCTCAATTCGGCTTCATCGGAGGCTCGGGCTGCATTCCTTGGTCCGGGGGTGTTCGAAGAGGATTAGGGGAGAATGGCTCGACGACGTCGATGGAAGCGGAGGTCGACGATGCTGCTACTGTTGCTCGACTTGGAGGAGAGAGGAGAACGAGGTGTTCGATCGGAGGCTGTTGGAGGTGATGATGATGTTGGTGTGGTGGCTCGGCGACACAGATGGAGGTGAGGGGTGGCGCTGGCGGCCAAGGGAGGGAAAGGTGGCTGTGGTGGCTCGGCGGCATAGAGGACAAGGAGGGGGAAATGGGGTGTTTGTTTTGAAATGAAATGAGAGAGAGAGGAGGGCTGAGAGGGTTGCAGAGGGAAATTGAAAAGGAGAGGGAGGGTGAGGCAGGGGTGGTGATCTGTTACATTGCAGGGGAGGGGGTTTTTGGTGGTGTGAATTGCATAGGGACAAAAGTGCATCTGATAAAATTGGGGTGGGTGGTGTCTCTGCGGGAGGGGTTGTGCTGAGAAGGGGGGGACCCGAGAGAGAGGGAGAGAAAGAGAGAGAGAGAGAGAGAGAGAGAGAGAGAGAGAGAGAGGGAGGAGGAAAGAAAGAAAAAAGGAAAATAAAATAAAATAGGAGTGGTCTACTAAGAAATTAAATTAGCGGAATAGACCCGAATCCCGCTCGCCCGATCGAATCTCGACTAAAACAATCAAAGTTCGATCAAATTTCAAGATAATCAGAATTAAACAAATTCAATCAATTCGGAGCTTAATTAAATTTTATTAATACTCGGACTCGAAGTCGAAAATCAAATCCCGTCAAAAATCCAAATTCAAATTGATGCCGGAATGATTTTAAATTTTGAAGTCGTGCTCGAGGATGATTTTACTCCCATTTTATAAATTAAAATAAATAATAACATTTTAAATTAAAATACTTCTAATATGATATCTAAAATATATTTGGTCTTTACACAACCTCTAGCCTCTATGTACCCTAGGATAGTTGGACATGTGCTCTCCATGATTGAATGAGCAGGAACACAAATGTGCTTCGCACACGGACTTATTTAGGGATAAACAAAAGTTAAAAATGACAAAGGGGGTCTAAATCATGATGGTTAAGCAGTTTAGGTGATCTGCAGGAACCAAATACGGATGCCATAGAAATCCTTATTTGGGCCAATCAACTCATAAAACGCACTGATTGTAAGTTTGGGGATAATCTTTGTTACACATTTCAACAAACACCTTGAGAGCATTATCAACTCACTTATGTCAATTCCAAATTATCTCAAATAAGCCAGATGAAGGGCTCCTAATCACTCACCAAAAACAAATGAAACGGTTGACCGCTTGGTTTATCACGGTGTGCACTAAATCTACTATTTTCGACATTCATATCAATTACCAAATGAGAAAACAGGATTCATTGAATTGAAAGTGGTGCTTACCTGTTCAGTTAAGTGGACTATTAGGGAGTTGCAGAGAGAAATCCTATTGTTGTGTACCCTAACCCTAACCCTAACCACACAGAAATTAACATAAGGAAATATGTAATTGACAAATTACAATTGCACGAAATTAACCCCAACAGCTAAAAGAGAGTCAGAATAGAAGCTGAATTTACAGTAAGGCAAACCAAAGGACTGAACGAGGGGGTTAATCTAATTGGGTGAGCAAGAATGGAATCTAATTGGATCAATACTTGCTCAATGCAAAAAGAGGGAAGCACTACCCACGTAAAAAAAAACAAGTTCTGTACCTCATTTGTGAATCAGACAAGGCATGAAATTAAAGAAATTACGCAACAACAGAAGGATGAATCTACAATAGGACCTGAAATTAGAGAAATTAAGATCGAATAGAATGCAAAATTATCAAATCAAGGTGGATCAAAGTATGGAATAAAAAAAACCAAGGTAGCTCTATAAATAAAAAAAAGGGACAGAGAGAGAGAAATTGGATTGTTTATATCTCTTCGACACTATAAAACATATTGTTCATCACATTAGACATGTCAAAGAAGCAAATCTTACTTCGCAAATCAACTTTCGGATAGACAAAACCCAAAGTAAGCTACAAGCAAACCTTAGTCATTTCATCGAACACCTTGAGTGCGTCATAAAATTTGTTCTTTAAATCCTAAATTTCACCAGCTTGTAATTGTCAAACCTTAAACATAAATCAATACACCCAAACTACAGAAAGGAGAGGACAACTTACATTCGATTTGCACAACCGAAGTCATCTCGATCGCTCGATGTCTAAAGCGCGGATAGAAGAACTTCGGCCCCTTGACGTCACTGGAGATATGGAGCGAATGAAAACCTGAGGATAACGAGTAATTCACGGCTATATCCCGAAAGAAATACAATTACAGCAGAGGAAGATAGGCCAAACGAACAAAAAAATCCAGGATGAAAAAGGGAAATTTTGCAGAATTGGAATTCAAAGAAATACTTCTTTACCTGGCAGAATCAATCGAAAGGTGGAAAGCAGGGTAGCGAGATTTAGATAGGGTAGCCAAGCACTGGGGAAAAACAAAAGGATCTGCATAAAATCAATTGAAACACAATATGCAATTGTAAGCAGCAGAAATACAAAGCAATCTGCAGAACATCATCTGAAACCCAATATGCAACTGTACGCAGTTTACCTAGGTCAGGGTGGACGGCGGAAGAGGAGGAGATAACACCTGGTGATGGGCAGAAAAAACGGAGGAAATCAGTAGACACGAACGGCGGAAGAGGAGGATGAAAAACGGAGGAGGAGGTGGAACCATGAAGCGGCTATGGCGAAGTCAGGAGGTAGCGACACGGGGAACAAGGAGCAGAAGTTAAAATTACAACTGAGAAGAAATACAAGCCGTAGATAACGGGAATAGTGAAGGGCTAAGATCTCTCCACACATAAGTTACCCAGCCTTTTAAAGTAGTATAGATTTGGTCTTTAGTTGTCCTTATTCTCATCTTATTAAGAAATATATTATATGTGTTGTGAATATTGATTTGTAAAATAATCATTTTATAGTTGTTATTATTGCGCTCAACTTTAATTTTGTTTTTATCCATTCTATCTCCTTGTTCATTTCTTAGGCATGAAATTTAGGCTACTGAAGAGAAGGACTTAATGGTTTAAACATGCTTGAATTGGGTTGCAAATCCTAATATTTTGCCAAGGTGTGTTGATTGTGGGTGATGCTTAAATGATGGTGAATTTGTGGAAACATTTTGCCTCGAACTTCTTTGTTCTATTTGTGGAGAAGAGCTAATGCCTAGGTGTGTGGATTCTATGTTATTTATGCATTGTGGATGAGTACTGTGTTGGACAAGTGGAAGAAGAGAAGCCCTCATGTAGTTGAAGCCTGAGAGATCCATAACACATGAGTTTTTTATACCCAATCACATTCATGAGTGTTTGGTACATTCTGATGAAATGAGAATGGAATTGAACAAGATTTGTTAAGATCTATGGAAAGGGATTTTTGTTGTTATTGCATATGCTTTTGGCTTTATTTATGTTTATACGTGCAATTTTTTTTCTATGGGTTGTCGCTTGGGTTTTCCTGCCATTATTTGGGTTCACTCAATTATAGATGGAGTACTCTTCGTTGTGCAGTTCTACATCTACTAGTGTTGGACTCATTTCAAAGCATTTACATATCAATATATTGCAACCAACTAATAGAACACATGATTCAAGAAAGTGTGGTCACATTCATACAACTATATACAACTAATGGCAGGGTATCAATTGATTCACTTCAAGGGAGCAAATGATTTATTATCCATTTAGAATGATTTAGATTAGTGTAGGCAAAATGGAGGAGTTTAATTAATATGATTCCCTTTGTTTATTGCTTGCTAGCTAAGTGTTAACATGTTTTTAACTCCTTTTGTGTTTTTGGTACACAATCGGTCCCAAGTCCGGAAAAAAGGAGAAGGGGAGACATGTTGTGTGGTATTTTATTCTATTAGATTCTTAAATGTCATCACAAATGTGTCATAAATAAAAATGTCACAAATGAAGTGTAATCACATTTTATGCTCATATGCTATTAAAAAAAAATATCATCAACAAACAATGTCATCACAAATGATTGAGATCAATGAGGTGTAATCACAAATGTCATCAATAAATAAAAGTCATCATTAAAAGATGTCATCAATGAAGTTTAATCACATTTTATGCCCTTATGTCATCAATGGCATAAAAATGTAATGAAAATGTCACCACAAATGATTGCATCAACGAAGTGTAATCACAAATATGTCATCAGTGAATAAAAGTATAATCAATTCAAAATATATCGATATACAATTGATTAAAAAAAGTGGCATCAAACGATTTGAATAAAAAAGTGGCATCAAATAATTACATTAAAACAATGTCATCAAAACACTACTTTGAAAAAGTGGCATCACACTAAATAAAAAAATTTTAATAAAAAAATGACATCAAAATATTACTTTAAAAAATGGCATCATGGTAAAAAATACGCGCCCCACGCGCTATTCTTCCCCAAACAAAAAACCTAAATCCAAATCTCCTCTCTGATGATATTCAATCGTACTGTGTTAATCTTGCAAGCTTTCTCTCTTGGATCTCGATTTGGGTTGAGATTTGTCTTCTGTTGGGAAGCTTTGTTTCTTTCAGATGGAGATCTGACCTTTCATCTTCAAATCAATCTGGGAAGTTCATCTTCATCCCCCATTTCAGGCTGCACCATTTCAATCCCTCTATCAAAAGCCCTAATCTAGATCCTCCATTAATCCCTCTATCAAAAGCCCTAATCTAGATCCTCATATCCTTCTCCTAAGTTTTTGTCGAGATGCCTCAAACTAGACCCTCACCTATGCCTATAGGCCCTGGGTCGTCCATCCTTTTAGGGTTTTGGAGACTCTTCTCCTCTGCTTGCTCCTCCTATGGATCTCTCAAAAATATTATCAAAACCAAAACCCCTAATAAATGCAACTGGTACGACCTTCTGCAAAAAATCTGTCTCTCTCCATGCTCGTGGGTTTGGATCTGCTACTACGGCTTCTTCTTCAAGTTTTGGTACGACCTGGTACACCTTTGCTTGCTGGGCTTCCTGGTTTTTGGCCACCTCTCAGTTTTGAAGGAGTTGACTTGGTCTCTCCCTCTCTTCTCTAGGGTGTGGTTGGTGGATGGCGATTTGACGTCTCTTGGCTCTCTTTCTGGCTTGCTGCAATTCGGACCTCAGTCAAGCTCTCAGAGCTCTTTGGAGTTCTCTGATCTTGTGTTACTCACCAGTACATATCATCATACGGATTACATCAGCTACCCTCTGTAATGCTTTCTCCTTTCCTCCCTATGAACTGTCTAACTTATGATCATCTGCTCTCCCATTCTACTGATTTGATTTACTATTATTATTCCTTTCTCCCTCCTTACTGGAATGATTTTGATTGATAATCTGAGTTTCTATTTGCTTGCTAATTTACCCAATCACAACTACTTTGGCATCCTTTCCCTCAACCCATGGGATGATCACTATAAATTGGGAACTTTAGCCCCTTGGTTTGATCGCACCATTCAACGGATTCAAAAACATCCCTCTTCTCTAAATCTCTCGGTTTCACTTTGGTATTCTAAGATAATTCCTTTCTTACTCACTTCTCAAATGGATAATACTCCTATTACACCTCCGGGAAAAGGACCTACCCCTGGTAATTAGTCCTTGAACCCCAATTCCTCCACTAAACCCACTGGGAAGCTCCAAAGCGACACCCAAACTCCACCCCACTCCTCCTTGTCTTCTAAAAAAGATAAGGGTAAAGGAAAAATCAACTTCACAACCTTCTACTCCCAACTAAAAAAGGTCAAGTCCAGTTTCCAAGCTGAAACTAAAGTTGGAAACCCCATTGAGGTTTCCAAGATTTTGTCTAAGTTCCTTGGAGACTGGCGTGGTCTTGTGGGTGAGGTGGAATTTCTTGATCTCCCCAATCATTGGTTTGAGATCAGATTTTCCAACCCTCTTGACCTCCAAAAAGTCTGGGAAAGCAGACCCTACCATATCTATGGCTAGCTCATTATCCTTCGAGCTTGGAAGCCCAATTTCAACCTTCTCATAAAAAACACAACATCCATTGACATGTGGATCAGAATTACACTCCTACCTGAAGAATACAAGAATGTTGAAGTTTTCAAAACCATACTCAAACACAACAAGTATGGTACATTCATCAAGATTGATCCCAATGTTGATATCAACCTTGGATTTATTAGAGTGTGCATCAATCTGGATGTTGCCAAGAAATTTGGCAACATTGTCCATGTATCGGTCACTGACCAGTAGACCTCTTCCCACACTATCTGGTTTGAGGAGTTTCCAAATGGCTGTGGAAACTGTGGTTCTTCTGACCATCTCTTCAACCAATGCCCTCTTAGGCTCCCTAAACCAAAAAGATCAAAATCACAATAAAACATGATAGCCACAAACCCACCTCTAACCAAGCTGAGCATGATGATGGTTGGGTCCGGGTTCTAAAAAAGAATGGAAAGGGTCCTCTCCTCCCTAACCCAATTTCTGCATATGCAAACACACCTTATATGTTTGGTAAAGGAGGTGTGATCATCTCCTTTGACTCAAAATCCAATTCCTCCCAATCCTCCAAAGACTCCAAACACTCCTCCAATGAGCTAAAGACCTCCCCTACCCCTGCAGAACCCTACACTGAAGCAATATAAACTCACCCCCACCCCCCTCCTATCCCTGACATTACTGATGGTGGCTTAGTGCTGCAATGTGTGCATGTTGTTGGCCCAACGTCTGCTGTTGGCTTCTCTAGTGTACCATTGCCTGTTATTGAGCTCCTGAGTAACCCACAAGAAATCTCACTCTACCCCTCTAATGATGATCACGTAGCCCATCTTGTTGCTCTCCTTGATCCTTTGCTCTACCCTGGTTATGGTGAAGAGGTTGACTCTGAGGTGTTGAACTGTCTAGACCATGGAATAGAGGATGATGATGACATGTTGGAAGATTACCTGATGGACGATCCTCGTGAGGAGTTTGCTCAGCAAGCTCCTGGAAACACCCTTGAGGTTTCTGCTGATGCTTCATTCCACTCTCTACACTCCAACTCAACTGTCATAAAAATGATGTCCACCATGGACATGCCACCTCAAGATGTTTCAACCTCTAGCTCTCTCAAGCGAAAGAGCATTGGTGAGGATGAAGACACTACAAGCTCTACCCTCAAGAGGAGCAAAAACAAAACCTAGTCTATCATGATTTCATATTTCTCATGGCATTTGATAGAGTCATCTAACTGGACTCGTGGCTACTTGACTTTCCCTCTTCCAATGCTTTATCCTAACCTCATCCACTACTACTTGTGTTTTTTTTCTTGGTCTGTGTTAGCATTCCCTAAAATATTACTCTACTTTTATTATGTATGGATGCCATCTATGATTTGTAACTGTTGTATGTCTAACATGTGTGCTTGTACTGTCTATCCCATGTACCAACTCATTCCCTGTATAATACTAAGTTGGTTTATATATATGTATTTCTGGATAACTTCCTTATATTATCATGCACAATCTAATAGCTATGCATAGTTTACACTAAATAAAATAGATACAAATACTGTTTTGAACATCAAAAATTACATTATTCACCTGGAAACGACAATACCTAAATCTTACTTGTTAAGACCCTCTCACTTGCCTACAAAATTGATGCTTTTAATTTTTCCTTATCTCTTGTGGAATTTATCCCAACTAGCTGCTCTAGATTACTTCTATGTCTTCTTTTGTCTCTATGCAGGCACCAGATCTACCTGCTATTGTAGCCACTCAAACTATCCCATAGGGAACTCAATGGCGCTCGATTTGATGGTTGTCACAGATCATCAATACACCCAAACTAAGCACAACAACAACAACAACAACATCATAACTATCTCAAGCAAATACTTATTGATCTTGGATACTAAATGGTGTATACCTAACTCTAAACCTAACTCTAATTGCTATATCTCTTGTCTGGATTGTTCACTCTATATTAGCATTTGCATAAGCTTCATTTCTTTTTGCTATGTATTGGTTTACTACCTGACAATCATGTCTGATTATTATGAAAGCTATTTTATACAAACCAATAAGTTGCTATTACCTTCTTCAAACCGTTCACCGCAGCTCCAACCTTACTGTATTTTGATTTTAGTGGACAATGCTAATGCTATGATTTTCATTTTCTGGGACCTGGAAACTCTTCAAAACTTTAATATTATGGGTATCATTAATATACATCTCATGATTAAACACACAAGAAATATCATCTCCAATAACACAATCGACATGATTATCATATTACTAATCTTAACCTTCCTTTACCCACCTTCTCTTATAATTTCAATTTGGATATTAGGTGACTTAACTACCTCCCCTCATGAAGAGATTAACATTAGAGATCAAACTACTCACCAATTTCTTTCAACTAGGAATATTTCTTTAATTGAAAGTAAAGTACCCCTTTGCAAGATCCACAAGCACATGCTTGCCAAAAAACATATATCTGATCACTATTACAATATTAATATAACAAGAATGATCTATAGAAAAGTTGCCCTATGGAAAACACAGACACACAAATACAAGCACTATCGAGCCAATCAACAGTTTTGGACTAAGTCAAAAGTATATCCGAACATCACTACAAACCAAAACTAACTTCAGTTTACATCCTTATAAAGCAACAAACAAAATAATTGGCCGTCCCCTGTGGCCTTTAAAACCTCCTGTCCCATGAAAATTTGTTACTGGATTGAATGTAAGGGGCCTAGCCCGGAAAAACATTTAGACTCAGATCGAGTCCATCTGTAAATCAGACAATATCCAAATCCTAGCCCTAGCTGAAACTAAAGCAAAAAATGAACCCAAACCTAGCTTTTGGCATAAAGCTGGATTTGATCATCTCTGTTTCTGCCCTGCTATTAGGCTCTCAGGAGGCCTTTGTCTCCTCTGGAAATCATCCCACCTAAATAACGAAACTTTTGAGATTATCCATACATAGGACAGATTAATATATGCTAAATATATGAACCAAGTAAAAAAAATTGAATTCCACATTCTCTTCATATACGCTCCACCAAACCCCCAACAAAAAATATCTTTCTGGAATAAAATCTCAACCATCATAAATGTCTACCCAGAACCTTTCGTGGTGATCGGGGATATGAATGAGATCACTTGTGAAGCTGATAAGATGGGGGGTTCTCTCCCGCTTGCCAGCAGGTTCCTCAGACTACAGAACTTCATCGATCTTCCAACATTCGGAAATAGATTTACGTGGAGAAGGAAAAGTTTTGGCCCTGACAATACTTATGAAAAACTGGATCGTATCGTGGTGCATAATAGTATTATAAATACCTTCCCAAACTTATGTACCAAGAATCACCCTTTTACTACATCGGACCACTGTCACATATCCATAGAGCTTAATGATAGCCAAAGACCAAAACTTCAACCTTTTAAATTTGAGATGGCTTGGACAAAAAGACCCGAATATGAAATTTTGGTAAAACAAGCTTGGCGATTAGATACAAAAGGATCTCCTTTATTTAAAATAACAAAGAAATTGATAGATCTAAAGAGGAAAAGCAAACTCTGGAGTAAAAACACACTTAATAATATATTCCGCCAACTTCAATCGCTAGAACAAAAACTCCAACACACTCAGAATGCTCTATACCAAAATTACCACCCTCTCCTTGATCAAAAACATAGAAGACTTCTTAAAAAACACTCTAATATGCTCAACTTCCAAAAAACCTATTGGGGTCAGCGAGCCAAACGAACTCACATTAAATTGATTGACACTAATACCAAATATTTTCATAGAATTACAATAGGTAGGAGGAACAAGAATATAATCAAAAATCTTTAGAGCTCTGAAGGATAAAATCTCACAAGAGACGATGAAATTAGAGAAGAGATCCGAAAAGCATTCATATAACGTTTTGAGGCACCAACTACACATGGCATGAGCACTTCCTCTCTAGATCTTATCTCTGAAGAAGTTAACTCCAATGATAATATATGGCTTACTAGACCTATTTCAAACAATGAAATCAAAATAGTTGTATTCTCACTAGCAAATGACAAATCCCCGGGTTCCGACTGCTTCCCAGCAGGTTTTTTTAAGAAATATTGGCATATTGTGGGCCACTCTGTAACTAAGGCAACCAAAAGTTTTTTCAAAAGTGGACACATCCTAAGGAAAATAAATCATATGTTTATTGCATTAATACCTAAAAGGGACAACCCAATAACAACCAATCACTTCAGACCGATCAGCCTCTGTACCACTCTTTATAAAATTATCTCCAAAATTCTTACGGAAATACTTAAACGTGTCATCCCAAAACTTATTCACCCTCTACAAAGCGCCTTTGTTTCTGGAAGGGCTATTCAAGACAACATTCTCATTGTACATGAAATATTCCACTCGTTTCACAATAAAAAAAGGTAAATCAGGTTGGATGGCCATTAAATTGGACATGGAAAAAGCATTTGACATGATTTCTTGGAATTTTCTCTTCAACCTCCTTACTAAATTTGATTTTGACCCTATATTCATCTCCTGGATCAAAGAATGCATCACAACAGTTACTTACTCGGTACTAGTCAATAATGAACCGACTGATATTTTCTCGCCCTCTAAAGGACTTAGGCAAGTTGAACCTCTCTCACCTTTTTTATTCCTTCTGATTACAGAAGTACTTGCGCGAGAACTACAAACACAAACCACAAAAAAAGATAACCAGATTGGGATCTCTATTTGCAGAGGTAGTCCCCGTATCCCCTTTCTTGCTTTTGTCGACGACATTATCATCTTTGCTAACGTAAATGCAGTCGCTTGCGATCAAATAAACCAGATCCTAGGAAAATACTGTGAAAAATTTGGACAGAAAATCAATTTTCAAAAATCGCTCTTCCAAACTATAGCAAACATTATAGTCGCCAATAGGAATATAATCAAAACAAAACCGGGAATACCTCACACCATAAATCTACAAACTTACCTGGGTTGTCCAATTATCTCTGGCAAGGTCACAAAGCAAACTTTCGAATCCATCATAAATAATACTAAAGCACAACTATCAAAATGGATGGCCAACTCGCTATCCCAAGAAGGCAGGCGAACTCTAATTCAAAGTAATCTAGCAACCAAACCATTACATCTCATGCAATGCTTAATGCTACCCACACCAATCCATAAAGAATTAGACAAAATCAACAAGAATTTCCTCTAGAACAAAGGGCCCCATCACAAACCACTCATTAGCTGGTTTGAAATCTGTAAATCCCGCTCCAATGGTGGCATGGGACTACGTGGCTCTGAAGAAATGAATTCGGCCTTACAACTTAAACTACTCTGGAAAATTCTAGCTGAACCAAACAATCCATGGGTCACATTAGTCACTCAAAAATATTTAAAAGGAACACACATTCTCTCTTATGCTAAAAAGGGTAGCGCTTCTTGGCAATGGGCTAAACTGTCTAAGCTTCTCCCCCTCTTCAAACAAGGCCTCTCGTGGAGGGTGGGAGATGGAAAAACCATCAACTTCTGGCTTGACACTTGGGTCAATCATAAACCACTAATACAACTAGCTGAAAATCCAGAGACAATAGACATCTCTTCAAAAGTCTCTAGCTTCATTAGTACGAGTAAGAATTGGGAAATCATCCTCCTACAAGACAAACTAAGAGATCAATTACATCCTAGTCTGATCTCGGCCATAATAAACACTTATATCCCAAAGACAACCATACAAGACAGACTCTACTGGAACTCTAGCAAAAATGGATGGTTCTCTACGAGCTCTGCGATTAACCTCATACACCGAACCAAAAACCATGAGCCCTCAGATCTGAAATGGATTTGGAAATTACGCACTCTACCAAAAATAAAAGGTTTTCTTTGGCGTATTTCAAAAGACGGACTACCAACAGCCTATAAACTATCCCTTCGTGGATGTGGTTTCGCTACTAATTGCCCTACTTGTGGGTCAAATACTGAAAATCTAAACCACGTTCTCTTAAACTGTCCAATCAGTAAATCAACTATTCAAATCCTCAATCCAAAAATTTCTCAAACCTTAACCAAATTTGAAGATAGTGCCACCCCTATTAATACACTTCTAAATGACATTAGAAAAGAACTTACTTGTAAAGAATTTGCCCTTCTAGCCATTGCTTGGTGGAGCATATGGTATTTCCGTAATCAAGCACTCTTTAACAAACTGAAACCAGACCCAAACTCTATTAAACCATACATTAAAGAACAAATACTGCTATGGGATCTCTCGAGTGTGGATGACTCTACTGGGATCGCCCCTGGAAAAATTATAACAAAACCAAAAACACGACCCCACATAAAGTGGAAGAGGCCACCAGAAACCTACACTAAGCTAAACTTCGATGGTGCTCTTTCGGATTCAAATCCGGGGAGATATGGGTTTGTAATCCGCAATCATCATGGTTTTGTCATATATACGGAAGCTGGTCTCTCGCCTCTCCCGACTGTGTTCAGAAGTGAGTGCTTTGCACTCTAGCAGGGACTATTGACCTACAAATACAGAACATCATAAATTGAAGGCGATAACATTTCTGTAATAAACTGCCTCAATCAAGGAGGTTCGTGTCCATGGGAAGCGGAGATTATCACATCAGACTGTGTTTCACTTCTTAAATGCTTCAATTCTTACGTCGTTTCCCACATCTTCAGAGAGGCTAACCGGGTTGCAGACTTTTTATCTCACTTAAGGTCCCCCTACTCTAGCTCGATTTTGCCCCCGATCAATCCCTGATTGATCTTGTCCATCTGGACGCTCTTGGTTGATGGTTTCTCTCGCAACCAAATTCTTCTCGGTTAAAAAAAAAGCATTTAGAAATCGAAAATCATATATAATAAAGTATTATAATATTCTATAAATCTCGTGTCCTACGGACGTTACCACACTAGTTTGTTTTTTAAAAAATAATAAAAATAAAATTGCCAACTAGGTATCCTAAAGTTTCTTTTTGTTCAAGTGAAAAAATAGTTACGGTTAAATGTGGCATTTGACTCTGACTCTCTGAGCTTGAGTCGTCCGAAATTTGGAAGTTTGAACTGAGGCTCCCTCCCGCTCTCACCCCTCAACGCCTTCAAATAACCTTTTTCTTTTTTCCCCTCTCTCTCTCACGCTCTCCCTCTCATCCTCACTCTTTCTTCCTCCTCCGTCCGTCTCTCTCTCTCGCCGAACCCCATTTTCGCATGTTGGATCGCACCCAAACCCTAATTTTTTTTTTGCCGAGATTAACAGCCGCAGGTCTTCTGAGCTTTTCTCTCGCGTTACTGCGTCCCTAGGTCAGTTCGAAGCTCCGTTTCTCTGTTTCGCACTCTTTTGAAGGTTCAATTTTGAGGAGCGCTCAGACTTCTGTCGAATTTCTTTCCCGGATCTGTCTTACAAGCTGACTGATCGTAGACATTTTCGTCAATTTGAGTGCAAACGTTTGATTCTTTGTTCTATTGATTTTCTTTGGTGAATTCTGTACAGATCTGTTGGTTTTGCAAGTTTCGAGCTGTTTTGAAAGAACATGAGCGTTTACGTCAATCTTCCTTTCTTGGTGCAATGTCTCAGTACCTTACAGCTCCTTTTTTTTAAAAAAAAAAAATTGTCCTATGAGGGAGAAACACGGATGACTTCGCTAGATGATGTATTAGTGAGTGTTTAATTTCAACTGGTTCAATTCCTGACTGAGGATTCAAAATTTGAAAATGTAGGTCTTTAGGGTTCTAAGGGGACCGTCGTATAAGGAGTCAAAGATTTTGGAAAATGACAGTATTTTAATCACATTTGGGAATTTCCGGGTAGATCTGCTAAATCAATTTGTATTTCATGTGAGTTTGAAACACACTAACAGGTGATTTGTTCAAGTTTATATGACGGAATTAGTAAGGTACTAAGGTTCTATATGACCCAATAAGTCATGCCTAGACTAGACTTTCTTTCTTTGTTAAAAGTATGTGAATTACAATTGCTAGATCATAACAATGAAAACCCCCAAGGTAGTTATGCTATATGTGATATACGCCTAACTTGCAAATAGTCAATTAATGAATTATGAATGAGAGGAAGTTGTAAGAGTAGAAAGAAGTAATGAAGATGTAATGAGGGTGGAAAGGTTACAGAAGTATTCGCCAAATATTAGACTAGTGTTGTTTGGTTGACATTATTATGCTTTTTGTCAATCTGTTCTCCATCCCTTCAAATTAGCTACCTCAGTTTTTCTGTTGCTTACGTTCATCTCTTATCTACATAGGTGTTGCATTCGCTGCAGATGACCAAGGTTCCATGAATTTATTTTCAACTTGAGCCACAGGCGGCTCTTCTAAGATGGCTATAAATATGAACAAGGAAAGAATAGCAGTTCCTAAAATGGAAGAGACCACCTTTAGAATCACACGAGCTCGTGCAAAGGCGATTGGTACTTCTGGGGCCCTGATCCAAAAACCTCCTGGGCCAGAACTTAAGAGAACTCTGAGGACAAGCTCTAAAAGAACAACCTCAGATGATAAAAAGTCCTTTTTTTCAGCAATTGCTTGTTCCCAGAATAAGAGAAGAGCAGTTCTTTCAGACGTGTCCAACATATTCTGTGAGAGACCCCAAGTATCCTGCTCCAATGCAGTGAAAAATCAGGCAAGCTTTTACTGTTGCGTTACACTATATTGTTGCTGTGTTTATTTATGTACATTTTAACTAAGTTTCTCTTCCCATTTAGTATAAGTTTTTGTTTTAGACAAGAGCAATTGTTTCATAAAAGATGAAGATATCATGCAAAGATGCAATGTCTTTTACTTATCACATTTATTCAAACCTTTCTATCTTATGAAAACAGAAGATTATCTGAAAATTTTCTGTTGCTTTCCTGTTCTGTCGCTAGTCAAAGAAGCAGGTGAAGGGATACCCCACTAGAAAGAACTCGAAGGTGGCTCCATATGCACCCACAGGACAAAGGCGAGGTCGAATTGTTGAAGGAAAGGTAGCAGAATGCATACCGAAACTAACAAGGGAGTCCAGAGACCTATGTTTGCCAACAAAACAAAGAGTGGTCAGCGATACTGCCAAATTAAAGGCCAATCCATGCGAGGTTGCTTCACCGTGCAAAATTGAAAAGAAATTAGGAGTTCATTCTTGTGTGAGTCATGATGGAAATGAATTTGATGAGGCAGATACAAGGCCAGCAAAGGAGAATTCTTTAGGGCCAAGTATAATTCACAGCCTGTTTAAGAAAGGTCCGCAACTGACTTGTTCCTTGATATTTATTTGTTATAATAGGGGTATTGCTGTTACTGTTACTGTTTTGTCTATTAATGGGTTCTGAGTATGTTATTTACTTGTAAGGCTAGTCTTTATAAGTGTCTTTGCTTAGGTGGAATTTTTTGATGAGGTTTCAAATATGATGATTGCACTTGATCATAGTTACTGAATTTCTGGTTATTTTCCTAGCTAAAAAATGCCCACCTATGTACACACACAAACTTGTGACAGAGAACTGATAATGAAATGGCCTTATATGGTCTTCTACTTACTGCTGGCTATTTTAACACTTCAGTTCTGTGGGGTTATACGTTTATCAACAAAGCTGAGGAATAATTTTTTGGTCCAACAGATCAACTAAATATGTTCAATTTCAGTTAACAGAATGAAGTATCTAGAAAATAGCTTTGCAACAATATTAAATAAAATTATTGCTTTTTAATGTGTAACATTTGTTAATTATATTGTGCTAACTTCTCGCATCAAATCTATTTGATCTTGGTTGAGGTCAAAGATTGACTCTGACTCCTTGATGCAGACCACAAATTTCATGATCAATCAGTAACATCTATTGATCCTGAAATTGTTGACATTGATTCAAAGCAGAGAGATCCCCTGATGTGTAGCGTATATGCTCGAGAGATATATGACATTAGACGTGTTAGTGAGGTATGCATTTCTATGTTCATGCACATGGTTGTTCATTCTCTAATATTTTGTGAGGGATTAACGCAGTGGTCAAATACTGCAGTTATTCACTACAGAAACATGTCTTCTTATTTTATATTTTCCCCCTTTTCTCAGTTTAACTGGAGACCTTCAGTAGACTACATGGACAAGGTGCAGCGGGACATCACCCAAAGCATGAGAAGAATCCTAATTGATTGGCTTGTGGAGGTTAGTGTACCCATATGGCCATATACATGTATAAATACACTGTGTGCACTTGATAGGTTCTTACCAATTTAATATAGTCTTGCATAATGATAATGGCTAAATAAGTAACCTTAACATTGCCAATGCATGATTAGTATGTTTACACAGCATCACAATGCATGATTAGTATGTTTATATTGATATTAAAACATTGCACTCTATTCCTTAGCTTTAGCCAGTCTGAAGGTTATATAGTAAAAGGCATATGCCTTATGCAAGGAGGGGTAGTCCCTCTGCAGGTGGCTGCGACTCTAGCAGTGGCCTTGTTGCACCTTTGTCTCTTGGCTTTTTCTCCATTCTGTGTGAATTTGAGCTTTTTTCCATTTGATTAACATCTGTTTTATTCCATACTGTGCTCTTAGGTGTCAGAAGAATACAAGTTGGTACCCGATACACTCTATCTCACCGTCAATCTCATTGATCGGTTTCTTTCTTGCAAGTACATTGAAAAGCAAAGATTGCAGCTGGTCGGTGTTACTTGCATGTTTATTGCTTCGTAAGTTTCTCTATACCATGCAACTCACTTGGCTTGTGCATTGCAATTTTATAGAATAAATGCAAGATTTTACTTGTGCGTAATTACAATGTTGCTTACATTGGTCAAATATTGTATTTGATCTCCATCTTCTGATCATAGATTTCCATTTTTAGGCTCCACAAAGTAATTATAGAGGATGAATAGGCTACCTGTTTTGTGGGAGATAGTTGCAGTTGATGAACATGAAATTTAAAGTTTAATCTAGCATGTCAATAGCATTTGGTAATCAGAACATAGCAAAACACTACACTTGCTATAGGACAATATTGCTTATTGCTGATGACTTCTTTCTGTCTATTTGTTCTATTTTGCAGGAAGTATGAAGAAATCTCTGCTCCTCGGGTTGAAGAATTTTGCTTCATTACAGACAACACATACACAAAGGAGGAGGTGAGAACTCATGCCTACTAATTCCCTAACTACTCATTACTCAAAAGGTTATAAACCAATAGTATATTCTCCTTATAGTATCCGTTTCACACATATATTTCAAGAATCCGTATCCTGAGCTTTTTCATATGAAGGTTGACATTTATCAAAATCTTGGACAATAAAATTCAATTCATTAATGCAGAAATATAGAGAAATAGGTTTGTTAGATTAATAAGTTATAGGAACAAATTGGATTTGTCAAAAGGAGAGAAGTCTAATTTTGTATATACTATATACATGGCTCCTTCATCTTTGTACTTGACTTCTTGCTCACAGTTTGGCTGCTATTTGAAACACATTGCATTAACAGAATATTCTACTTAATCTGTAAAAGATTGAGAGGGCTTTTAGTATGATGTTGAGAGGTAAGCATTATATGGCTGAAGGGAAATGGGCACTTTACATTACATGGGAATATAGGAAACAAGGAATCCAGACCACTTTCATTTATTGATATTTGGGCTTCAGTTCAATCATTTTACATTTTTTACTCAATTTACATATTCTAAGGAAATCTAGAACATTTGGTTGTTCTTTTGACGTCCAGTAGTTCATTATACTGATCCAGAGACGATGCGTCGCCTTGTATTCCCATATGTAGCATATTTTCTTCATTTACATTCTTTTTTTTTGGTTCCAGAATATAAGGATGTTCTTAACTTGAACTCAATTAATAGGTGGTGAAAATGGAGAGTGAAGTTTTGAACTTTCTCTGCTTTCAGCTCTCGGTTCCTACTGTCAAAACCTTTTTGAGGTATGCTTTTACTGTTTTACACATGGTGAAGTCCTGTCATCTACTTCATTGTTGCTGATTTATTTTCCATTCTGCTATGTTCCTCAGGAGATTTATCCAAGCAGCTCAAGCCACCTCTGAGGTATAAAGAGGCAGATTATATTTCTAAATACAGCAACTTAAGATGATAAATATCCGGGTTTTAACTTTGTCATTCCTTCAGCAGAATCCTTCTGTCGATCTGGAATTCTTGGCAAATTACTTAGCGGAGCTAACTCTCGTAGAGTGCAGTTTTCTGAAATTCCTTCCTTCCCATATAGCTGCATCTGCAGTTTTACTTGCAAGGTGGACTCTAGATGGATCGGCTCGTCCATGGGTGATTAACTCCTGTTCATTACAGCTTTAGCTTTTCCAGCAACAATTACTTGTGACTCGAGTGAGACAAATTCATTGTTTTATGTGTATTCTCCAGAATCCAACTCTTGAGCACTATACTTCCTACAAGATTATGGATCTTAAAGTTGCTGTACTTGCCATGGAAGAGCTTCGAGTAAATGCCAAAAGCAGTGCTGCCAATGCCATACGCGAGAAGTATAAGCAACAAAAGGTATTTCCTGCTGAAACTCTACACTTAGATCCTTAAGCACAAGATAGTTTGGTTAAAAAGACCACTCGTCGTATATTCATCTAACATTTCAAATGTAATTTTGGTGGGACAGTTTAACTGTGTAGCGAATTTATCATCCTCAAAGGCCGTTCAGATTCTTTTTTCAAGCTGAGATATAACCGATTCCTGCACATATTAAGAGATGGATATTGAGAATAACTATCATCAGAACTACTGAACTATGGAATTCGAAGTGAGATGTTGCTCAGCGCTCTCTAACCGTAGTACGAATGATCATAACGATTTCTCAATTCTCTCTTCAAATTCTGCCCCTATTTCATTGTTGTAACGAGCCATGGTAATCTGTATCTCTCAGATTTTCCATTGTAGTTTGTTTTCTGTATGGAGTTTGATCAAGGCATTTAATTTAGAGCCCTCAAGCGCCTTGAGGTTTCGAAGCTTGTTTCGAGCCTTATGCATTGGCTTGTTTGAGGCTTTTAGATTAGATCAACTGCTCATTCTGGCAGCAAACTTATCTCTGAGTATTGACCAAGATTGACATGTGTATTCACTTCCTCATCTGAAATATTTTTAAATTACTATAGATGTTTCTTTTGAGGATACGATGAGTGAGAACTTGGTTTCCCCCCCAAAATAAGTTTCGTAATCCAACAACATTGGCGTGTAATGTTTCAACTTTCAAGTTTCGTTTCATAATGATCATGTAATCTTGAAAACAATGAGTGATACAATGAGTGGCGCATGATAATTCATACATTATTATACGTCGTAATATTTATACCAACTAATTCCTCCCTCTTAAGGCATAGCTAGGCCCTGTACACGGGTCACGGGTCAACTTGTGACCTGGCAGGTTTGGCGGGTTATGGACTCGGCGGGTCCGGGTTAGACGGGTCAAGGATCATGACGGGTCATGTGTTCGGGTTAAGGTCGAGGGTTTTGCGACCCGTAATCCGTCGGGTCGATAATTTTTTTTGAAAAGGACTGATTTTGGGTAAAATTTAAAAAAAAATCATTTTTTTTAAAAATGGGTCGACCCGTTGACCCCGGCAGGTCGACCCGTGACCCGCCGGATCACCTGACCCGCCGATCCGCCTATCATACGGGTTCGGGTTCAGGTCCTGATTTTCCGACTCGTGACCCACCGGGTCCGATCTGTGGACAGGCCTAGGCATAGCCATTCAGTACATTTGCACAAAGAACTAACTTCATTTAAATCGTTCCATTTAGCTTGAAGCCTTGAGTGCAATTTTTTCCCTGAAAATAGTAATTTAATCCATCTTGCACCGAATAGGCTCAATAAACGGATTAGAATGCTCAATCACAAGGAAATATTCTGTTCGTAGAATTCAAATCCCGAATATCTAGTTAAGGGTAGAGAGTAGACCTGTGAAAACACAACTCAACTCGGAAAACCCGACTCGTACGCCTGGTAAATTCTGGGTCAAGATTCGGTTTTTTCGACTCGAACCTGAATTACCCGGTAATTTTCCGGATAAATCGCGTCCGGGTCGACCCGATTTTTTTACTCCTCTTTTCTATCTCCACTTAGTTCTCGTTCAATTCAGCCGTTCACCTGTAAGTAGGGGTGTTATTCGAGCCAAACGAGCAGAGTTTGACATGTTCAAACATGGTTCATTTTTTAAACGAGCTCAAGCTGAGCCAAGCCCAATTTTTAAGCGAGCTTTTTTTTTGTTCAAACTTGGTTTGTTTTAGTAAATGAACGAGCTCGATCCGAGCTTTTTTCGAGCTTTAAGCTGTTTTACTTGGTCATAACATATTAACTTAAAGGAAATTTTAGAAATTTCATCAAATTCGAGCTATTCAAGCCTAAATCGAATCAGCCGAGCTTTCAACCGAGCTTAAAATGATGTTTAAACTCGACTTGTTTTGGTAAGTAAACGAGCTCGAGTAGAGCTTTTTTCGAGCTGATCCTAAGCTGAGGTCAAACTGTTCAACTCATATCAAACCCTACCTGCTAGTTTCAAGCGTTCAAGTTTCAACACTTCAACTTCAACCCGAACTGTGGTGCGCCATCGTCATCCTTGTGGGCCGTCGCCGCCATGTTCAACCCAAATCGTTCAACTTCAAGTGTTTCAAGCGTTCAACTTCAAGTCTTCAACCCTAGCTTTGTGTGCCGTCGCCATCGTTCCACTTCACCTGTAAGTTTCGAGTTTCTCGCGTTCTCTTCTATTATTCACTTATTAGTTGATCAAATATGTCCGGCCAGGTCGGTTTTCATTCTGATTTTTTGTTTCATTCAATTGATTTGTTGTTTCAATAGTGATTTTTTGCATCGATAATTTCATTCAATTGATTTCTCGTTATGGTTTTTTGCATCAGTCCGGCCAGGTCGTTTTTTTGCATCTGACCGGCCAGGTCAATGTATACAATTAGATTTGCATCTTCAATTAGATGTTCTTGAATTTTATATATTGTCGATTTGCATATCAATTAACTTTTAGATATATATTGTCGGTTCTCTATTGTTCTTGAATTGTTTGCATCTTCAGTTAACTGCTTTCAATTTTTTGCATCTCTCAGTTTATACATTTAGATTTGGATTTCGTGCATATGCAATGTAAACAAAATATTTAGCAATGAAGAAAATAGGAGTGACATAATATGGAGACTGAAACAATAAGTAATTATGAAGCCATAGTTCTGCTTGCTGTAAGAAGATACACTTGAATTTGGAATATAATATGGGTATAAAGAAGTGCAATGCAGTGTTTTGCGTGTAGTTGCAACTGTTTGGAGTTGTGGACATTGTGAAGCTAAATATAAAAGAGAAACGGGAAGCTGAGTAGTTATGAACAAATAAAAGGGCTTTCAGAATTTAAACTTGAGATTTCATGTTAAAGATTTACATATTGTATGATTGAACACATAGGCTGGCCAGCTTGTGCTGCACTTTTCTGTGCATAGGAACACTTTTAAAGTGTTTGTTATATGCTGTTTAGCTAATTTTTATGCGTTTAAATATTTGACAGGAAATTGAAGGTGAATGTAGTAGCACCAAAGCAAACAAATTTGACATAGGACAAGGACTTGATCTAGTGTAGCTTGATATTTCCGTTCCCAAGTGTTCTGTTTCATGAGGATGAGGATGAAGCAGCAAAATATTTCAACCGTGCTGCTTCGAAGGTATGTGCAAGGATGGTGAGTTGCCTCTGTTGATAAGATGGGAGGAAAGGGACGAGGACATAAGGGGTAACTACCGACTCAGAGGATCAAAGAAATGCATTGCGAGGGGTGTACAAGTCAATTTGACATGGATGATCTTTTCAATGCTTTTTCTGAAATCAAAGACCCAATGTGCAGGGAAAGAAGAAAGCTCCCATTATCACCTATACACCAACATGTTTATATAGCGTATAGGTGATAATGGGATTGAAGAGTGGCTGTGTTGGTTTGCCGCTGAGAAAGAAGAAAGAAGCGGACTGCTTTCTTCCAAGTAAAATTGCTTGTATTTAATACTTTTATTTACTATACTTGGTTAAGGCGAAATGAAGTAGTGTTTGAAAGAGAACCTTGTAGACCCAAAGATTGGGCATTGAGAGTGATTACCTTGTGTAGGACTCGGATTTCATTAAGGTGCAAAGGCAAGTCGCCTAGAGAAATCCGGTGGCTACATGGGTTAAATAGGAGAAAACCTTAGTTGGAGATACTTTTGGAGGTTACACACGCAAGATTTTGTTTTGGTGTGTATACCATTTTACGACAAGTCCTCTTCTAGGTGTCCTTTTGTAACTACGTTACCCTTTCTATAGATTTACCACTTCAGAGACCCAATGTGCAGGGATGGAGATGCTGACTACTTTAAATTTGAGACAGAAAGCGAAGGGAAAGAAGGTGCCTCAATAGGCGATGAGTTATACCAGCCAGGATGACCGGCATATGGGTTATAAGCTGTTGGGGAGGTGTGTGCATCTGGGTAAATATTTTGCAGTTGGGGAGGTGTATGCATCTGGGTAAATATTTATATGCGTATAAATTGGCTAGTAGTGTTCGAACAGTTGGGATGCTTTTGTTTTTTTGGAAGCCGGATAAAAATTAAGACAACTGCCAAAGAGCAGGCTTCTTTTCTAGAGTGTCCGAGCGGATGAGAACACGAAGTTACGAGTCACAGAGCAAGCTATCATTGAAAGGGATACTGTAGACCAGACGTGCAATCCTGTCGGCAACAACATTCGATTCCTTGAAAATGTGACGAATAGCAACATTAGAGAGGGATGAAAGATTAAGAGTAGAATAGGCCGTTAGGAGCTTGATATTCCAGGGGCAAGACCAGTCCCCTAGGAGCGTGTTAATGACCACCAAGCAGTCCCCTTTGACGAGAAGGTTTTCCAAACCCAAGCTTTTTGCTTTGGAGATACCCACACTAAGGCCAAGGGCCTCCACAAAAACGGCTGATCGTTACATGGGTTGTTCCCCAAAGATATGATCGAACCACAATGGTCTCTGATGATGAATCCATATGTATCATTGCCAGATTGGCAGAAGGATCCATCAAAGTTTAGCTTGTAATTGTGTCGTTGGTCCTGGTCCCCCAAATACAGAATATCCTAACCCAATGCTAAACAAAAGATTAGTATAGAAGACAAGTAAGAAGTCGATCCCACAAAGAAAAGTGATTCATAGTTTATAAGAAGATTCTCCAAACTAAAGGCAACAAGATTGTAGTAAGCAATTGAAATAAAAGAAAGATGCAAACGAATAATGATTGTAAGTTGATAATAATATGGAAAAACGCTTCACCTGTAACTCTTGACAATGGTTTGGAGTTCATGGTCTTCGGTTTGATTTCATTAGTATTCCTAAAGTTATGCCTGATTTGACTTTTGTAGATTAAACCTGCATGAGCAATCCCTTATTCAAGTAACACTACAAGAATAACATTAGTTTAACTAAGTAGTTGACCTAATAGCAATACTAGTTACCATCTTGCAGAGCAATCGATAGACTTACATAATCAATTCCCCCGCTTGCTACGAAGAACCAATCTAAAGATAGGGATCTCTAGCGGAAATGCAGTTTCTATCTAGACAATCATTCATAGAGAGAAAATGTGCAAATATCAAGCAATATAGAACAAGGATGATAAATGAGCAAAGAATAGCTAATAAGAAATCAAATCCTCACAGTTCATCCAACCATGTCTTTGAATTGCAGGCGAAACTATGAGTTTATCAACTCACAATTTCGTAAACCTAATTCTCTCTCTCTCTCTAATTGTTCTCATTGTTCAACCAAACTCAATAGATTTGTAAAATAACCTAAAGTTACCGTCGTGGAAAACCCTAGGAAATAAAATAATAAAAGATCTTCGGACGAATCGAATCTTCTGATCGCGCAAGACTGGTGGGCGCCGGTAAAATAGCGGCGCGCGCGCTTTTACAGTAGCTCGATTCTTCTTATATATTCAACGTTATGCTCCATAGCTCCCTTGATGCTCTCCCCTTGGACTCTCTAGTGCTCCAAAATCATCCTTTCTAAGTCTTCCAAACACGCATTCAAGCTTGAAATGTAAAATTGCAGAATAAACACAAAATAACGTAGATTCCAATCTCAAATACTCCAAATGCAAAACAATGTAAATAACACAAAACATATGCAATATGAATACCTAAATGCAATAAGACCTATCTATAATGCCTATCTAAAATATGCATTATCAGGTGTAGTCGATTTCAACCAGAGTTATTTTGTATTGCTGCAGTATGAATAAATTTAGGTGAACTAGTATCCTGTAGATCCTCTGAAGCCGCCCAAGTGTGGATAGAAGTTTTATAGAATAAAACAATGGTTTGGACCGAAACACTGTTAGTATGTCGAAAAACAAGTTGGTTTCTAAAAAACCAGATTGCCCACCAGGCTAGGGCTAAAGAATTCATGTAATACATGTTTCTAGATCCTATGTTTCTAGATCATATGTAATACATGTTTGCCCTTTCTTCTTATAGATCCTATGTAGGAGAAGATTGAACTTGTGGTTTCTAGATTGACAATCAATATGGGGTACAGTAATGTGAAGTTCTTGTAATACATGTTTTGTCATATTACAGTCTAGCAGAATGTGAGCAGTGGTTTCATTTGTACATCCCTAGAAACAACATCCCTGTGGAACAGAGATATGTGATCGTTGTAGTCTTTCAGTAGTTGGTAGGCCATCCTGTGCTATTTTACAAAGAAAGTGCCTTTCTTTGTATGAAGTATTAAGCTTCCAGATCCAATTGCATCCGAAAACATCTCCAATATAGTTGTTGACCAAAGCAGTAGTTGAGTTTCTAGAGAACCACCCATTTTTACTAGGACCCCAGTAAATGCGATCTAGATAGGTATTTTCTATGAGTCTAATGTTAGTGATGTGTGAGATTACTGTCGGAACTAGCAATCCATTCATATCCGAATTCATTTTTAGAACGTCCCATTTTTTTTTTTTTTTATCTATGGTGGTAAAACGGTTTACAGTCCAATCAAACATAGTCGCGTCAATAGTGTGAAGAGTTAAATTTTGAATCGGAGTCTTGTATGCCTTAATTGTTCCGGTTATTCCTATATAAACATAATAGCCTATATTTATATTTATAATTTGGCACGTTGTTCAGAAAGATGGGTCGGTTAGTGGTGCACAGACTTTTTTTTTGGTATATCGGGTCTCCTTGTAACTTCGTCAAACTATCTAAATATTTACCCCTTCGAAAGACTAAACTCATGATAATTTTGAAGGACCCATATTTTTTTAAACCGGTAATTATATTTGTTAAACGAAATTGCTATTCAAACGGTCATTTTATCATCGGTTGCATGGAAAGTGTTCAGAGTAATTCATTCATTCATTTGCTTCGTCCAGTACTTCATTTGCTTCGTCCAGTTTAAACTTTAAAGATATTCATTTGTTTTGCCCGTAATTCATTCATTCGATCATTTTATTTTCTTCTTTTGTCCGTAGTTCATTTTATTTTCTTCCTTTCCACTAATGCATTTTATTCGTTCGATTTGTATAACGTGGCTTACACTAATGAAGTTTGCATTTAGTTAGAATCATGACATCGAAAATGAAATTGATAGAATATCTATATTTATGTTATTATTTAAAGTAGATACAATTCTTCTTTTTAATCTATGCATTAATAAATATTGTCTACAAGAATGAAAGTTAGCGAAGTAACTAATGTTAAATTGGCTTTGTTAAGTTTGTCCGGTTAAAGGTTGAATTGGCTTTGTTAAGTGTCATATTAGGATCAGTTGTGTTTATGATTAGTTGATTGAAATATTTCGGCATAACATTTTATTCTTTTTGTATTATCTTCATTTAGTTTGCATAGTATGGCTTACACCAATTAAGGTTGTATTTATTAATCAGGAATTATGTCATAAAAAATGAAGAAGGTGATGAGTTAGTTGCGAGGGGATCGATCGTCGCAAGATAAAGACGAGCGTCAGAGAGCTCGAGGGGTAAGTTCATTTTAATCTTGATAAATTTTATGATATTGATAATGTTTAGTGAAAAAACGAAAAAGTTGCAGAAATATTAGAAATTGTAAGATGTTGAAAATACAATGTTTAGGAAAAAAATTATGTAAGGTTTGAATTAAGTAGATAGATACGAAAAGCAAAATTATATTGGGAAAAATAATTTGTGTTTATTAATATCATTGTGAATTAGTCTTATTATAAATAAGAGTTGACGTATATTAGATGGTTATGAAATCCTTTTAAGATGTTCACCCTATGGTAATTTCATGTTAATGGAAAGATTTTGTTTAGCGAATTTATAGTGAAAATAAACAACCAAAAATAGGTAATCGAAATTCGTTATGTCATGAGTTAGATAAAATTACGTTGAAAACAGATAACCGAAATTACGGTTTTTATGAGTTCTAGATAGGAAAATTATTTATTTATTATGCGATGTGATAACCAATTGCTAGGGCATTGAAGCGACGACGACCCACGACTTCGGTCCGTCTATGCGAACATGCAAGGGCTGAGGAGCAAGAGGCTCTCCCTATCGACACTATTGTACCCGCTCAGATAAGTACATAAGTTATACGAGATAGGACATGGTCGCCTGGGGTGAGTCGGTCTACATTGAGACGTTCCTTGTCGGAGGATACACCATCGTCTCCTATCTCGAGTCAGACTCTAGGGCTCAATGATATTCATTTGGATGATGCATTTGGGTCAGATTCATCTGATAATGAGGTACAAATCGATACAAAGAGATTTGAGGATGCCAAAAATGATGGTGAGAATCAGCAAGCATTTGGTCTTGAAACTTATGACTACCACAACGTGGCTAGGGATAAAGTTGCTGAATATGAGCATATGTATGAGTAGCAAGAGCATCCATATTAGTTTTCATAGTCATAATTGATGTACATATTTCTAGTCCTTGTAATTGCATATCTTGACTTCATATTTCATTCGATTCCTAAATTATAGGTTAAGAATAATGAGAATTTGCGTCGAATGTGCTAATGTGCAAGAAATAGAGTCTGCACAAGTTTTGGTTTGTATAGGAATCGGAGCAGAATCGGAGTCAAAACGAGAAGCCAAGCCAAGCTGTGAAGCAATCGATATCGACTCGACATCTCGAGATCGACTGGACAAATCGACCCAGAGACAAGGTGTCGACAGCCATGACCACAACCTACTGAAAAGCACTCGACACAACCCTATGTCGAGTGGACAACTCGACATCAACACACCATCCGAGCTTGAGTGAAATCAAGATAGGTCGAGCAGAAACAAAACACTCGATATCAAGTGGACATGTCGATATCGAGTTGAAGATTCCCACGATTTGCACGCGGTTTGGAGAATCCGAGTGAAGATCCATCTTGGAGGCCACGATTTAATCTTTTTCTTTTAGTTAGAATATGTCCTAGGGAACTTTCCTTTTTACCCTAGATTTTTATTATTTAATTTAATAATGTTTTATCCTATTCGTTATGGGATAGAATTTAGATGGGCTAGTTTTAGTAGGATTAGAACTTCTTTCCTTGGATAGCAAGGATTGAGAGGCTATAAATAAAGCCCTAGGGGGCTGATTCTTATTCATTCAAGCATTCAACAACACAACAAACAATCAATAGTAGAAATAGTTTAGAGTAGAAGAAGCTTTAGGGTTTGACGTTTGCGAAAGCCGACGTTGGAGTTGTAAAGTTTTGGAGTTTATTTCAATGCAAGTTAGTTCTTTTCATTCAACAATGTCTTCTGCATCCTTGAAGAGCTAGTAGTTCCCCAAGCTCTTAGGGCCGGGGTAAGCCCGACATTAGCCATGCGTGTTTGAGGTAAGTGTTTAATGTTGATATCGTTGCATCTTGATCATCTCCTACGATTTTGTGTTAGTTCTTATTGCAAGAAAATGGATTCATGTTAACAACTTGAGTTATAAACATAAAATTGGTAGAGACAATTAGGTTTATTTGCAAGAGTATTCCTACTTGTTGGTGTACGGCGAAAGCTTGTCCCTCGGGTGAGATAGCGCAATTTCCGTCTTACTTATCTTATGCATATTTGGTTAACATTGTGGTAAACCCTAGCCTTAGGAGTTGCTTTTAATATATTTTTATACATCATTCAAACCTTTGTTTATTTCTGTCCAAACTTCTACACCCATCTTATTCTCTTCGGCCATCTTTGCCGATTTGATACTAACGCCCTACTGGAGCACTCGATATCGACATCTGTAGTCAATATCGACACCGTTTGCGTAGATAGACAGTTTTCTAAGTCGACGATTTATCTGCTTCTGTCTGAACTCGAGATCGAGTGCATAACTTGATATTGAGTGCCCCATATCGACCAAAGTCTTCTGAGTCGGTCGATCTTGTTACCGATGACTCGAGATCGACTCTCTAGGTCGAGATCTACTTTTGTTTTTGTCTTTATAGGTCTTTTGCTACACTAGGAATCGACAGCCACGATCGACGTCGAGTACCCAACTCAAGATCGAGTGCCTTCTAGTCGATACAGGGCGTGAATTTGGACTATTTAGGATCCCGCTGACTTGCTTCCCCGAGGATCAAACCTTATTCCCTACTACTATAGTGGGGAGTCTTGAATTTACTTGAGTAGCAAGGGTTGAGTATATCATTTACATATTTCAATTCAATTCTCCATATGTCAAATTTTGGCACCGTTGCCGGGGAAGCTATCAATCACGCCCTAGTAGTCTATCTCACGTCCTTTTTGAGTATTGTTTTATAGGTGCATGCGACACGCTGATTGCATGCCTGAGTATGAAGGAGTAGAAGACCCTGAGCATTATCTCCACCTTCGGTCTAGAGTTCAAAGAATCATGGCCGACCAATAGACCCAAGGTCAGCAGATTGAGTGCTTAAAAAAACAAGTTGAGGACTTTACCGTGATGTACATGTTTATAGTCTTTTTAATAGCATACTTTTACTTCATATTCCATTCGATTCCTAAAGTAAAGGTTAAGAATAATGCAAATTTGTGTATAATGAGCTAACGTGTAAAAAATAGAGTCTGTACAAGTTTTGGTCTAAATGTATAGGAATTAGAGCGGAATCAGAGTCAAAACGAGAAAGCCAAGTGAAGCAGAAAAGAGGTCGAGATCGAGTGGAGAACTCGAGATCGATTGGACAACTCGATGTAGACACTGAGCGTCTAGCCAAGACAACACAGACCTACTGGAGCACTCGACATGACTTTGTATCGAGTGATGAAATCGACATCGACAGGCCACCAGAGATCGAGTGAAGTGAAGAAGATCGAGCAGAAATAAAGCACTCGATATCGAGTGACCATGTCGATATCGAGTAGAAGTTGACACGGATTGGACACGGTTTTGAGATGTGGAGTGAAGATCTATCCACAAGAGCCACGGTTTATCACATCTTGTTAGATAGATTATGTCTTAGGGTTGTTTCCTTTTTACCCTAGGATATTTATTAGTTATTTTTTTATTTACCATAATAAACATTTATCCTACTTGTTATGGATAGATTTTATAATAGTAGTTTTAGTAGTATTAAGACTATTTTCCTTGGCTAGCAAGGATTAGTAGGCTATAAATAAAGCCCTAGGAGGCTGGTTTTATTCATTCTACAACACAACAATAATCAAGAGTTAGAGTTAGAGAGTAGGAGAAGCTTTAGGTTTGGCGTTTGCGAAAGCCGGCGTTGAGTTGTAAAGTTTCGAGTTTCAAGTTAATGCAAGTTCTTTCTTTCCATTCAAGAAGTTTGTTACAATGAAGAGCGAATAGTTCCCCAAAGCTCTTAGGGTCGGGGTGAGCCCGACGTTAGCCATGCGTGCTCAAGGTGAGTACTTGATGTTGATATCGTTGTGTCTTGATCATCTCCTACGATTCTATGTTTAGTCCTTATCGTAAGAAAAAGGGATTCATGTTAACAACTTGAGTTATAAATATAAAATTGGTAGAGACAATTAGGTTTATTTGCAAGAGTATTCCTAATCGTTGGTGTACGACGAAAGCTTGTCCCTCGGGTGAGATAGCGCAATTGTCCGTCTTATTTGCCTTAAGCATGTTTTGGTTAACGTTATTATAAACCCTAGCCTTAGGAGTTGCCCTTTTATTATATTTACAATCATAAAAATCTGTTCTTTCTATCTATCCATCGTTTCCATCCTATTTTCTTCAGCCATTCTTTGCCGACATTGTTACTAAAGTTTCTATAGGACCCACTCGATATCGACACAATAGGTCGATATCAACACCACCAGTCTAGATCGATGGTCTTCTGTGTCGAAGCCTGTCTTGCATGCATCTAAGCTCGAGATCGAGTGCATAACTCGATATCGAGTGCCCCTGATTCGACCGACATTCTTCTGAGTCGGTCGACGTTGCTACTGACTTCTCGATATCGACACCCTAGGTCGATATCGAGTGCTTGTTTTTATCTCTACAGGTCTTCTGTTGCAGTAGAAATCGACAGCACCATTTGACGTCGAGTAACCTACTAGAGATCGAGGCTTCTGGTCGATACAGACGTGTGATTTCAGACTATCTAGGGTCCCGCTGACACTCTTCCTCGTGGATTGATCCTGACTCCCTACCACTATAGTGGGAGAAAATTTTGTAATTTATTTGCATGGACTAGGATTCGGTTTGATTTATATTTTATATTTATTAGACTCAATTTCGTCCTATAACATACTGCTAGAGAGGCGGCACAAAGAGAGCGAGGTGATAGGGAGGAGGAAGCAAGGGGGCGATATGAAGCCCAAATCAATGCCCTCCCCAGAACGCAAAGCAATACATGCACCCAGCGCTCTCCGTACCTGAATCGACTATTCTTATCCCTCACTCAAACTTAGAAATTAAACCTAGCTTCTAAATTGAAATTAGGAGACATCAATTTGAGGGAAAACCTAATGATTGCCCTCTAGAGCATATAACTACTTTCCTTGACCTTTGCGATACTATAGCCGATGGACAAAGCCTAGAATATCTAAAACTAAAGGCTTTTCATTGGTCTCTTGTAGGAAAAGCACTTTTCGTGTGGGAGCGATTTAAGGAGCTTCTAAGGTCATGCCCTATGCATGGGCAACTGATGTACATATTTAGAGTCATTTTTATTGCATCTTTTGACTTCATATTCCATTCAAATTCCCAAAGTAAAGGTTAAAAATAATGAAAATTTGTGTAAAATGATCTAACATGTAAGAAATAGAGTCTGCAAAAGTTTTGGTCTAAATATGTAGGAATTGAAGTAGGATTGGAGTCAAAATGAAGAAGCCAAGTAAAGCTAAAGAGAAGTCGAAATCGACATGACAGGTCGAAATCGACTGAAGCACTCGAGGTGGACCCTCAGCGTCGAGATAGACCACAAAGACCAACACTGAAGAGCACTCTATATCGAGTAGATGGAGTCGATATCGACTTGCCCCAGAGATCGAGTAGAATTGAGCCGTCGAGCAGAAACAGAGAGGTCGATATCGACTGCCTTGGTCGATATCGACTGGACTTCAACACGGATTGGACGCGCTTTTGGAGACGCGGATTGTAATTTTATCCTCATAGCCATGGTTTATCTTCTATAATTAGATAGATTATGTCTTAAGGGTGATTTTCTTTTTACACTAAGATGTAGATTAGTTATTTTCTATATTTACTTAAATAAAAGATTTATCCTACTTGTTTGGATCAAGTTTAGATAGAAGATAGGATCTACTTTCCTTGGATAGCGAGGATTAGTAGCCTATAAATAAAGCCCTAGGGGGCTGGTTTGGATTCAACTTAATTACACAACAACAATAGCAATAGAAGTAGAGATAGAGAGAAGCTTTAGGGTTTGGCGTTTGCGAGAGCCGACGTTGGATTGTAAGGTTTCGGAGTTTTAATTAATGCAAGTTTATTTCTTCCAATCAATGATGTCTTTTGCGATGAAGAGCGAGTAGTTTCCCAAAACTTCTAGGGTCGGGGTGAGCTCGACGTTAGCCATGAGTGTTTGAGGTAAGTACTTGATGTTGATATCATTGTGTCTATGTCATCTCCTACGATTCTATGTTTAAACCTAATCGCAAGAAAAGGGATTCATGCTAACAACTTGAGTTATAAACATAAAATTGGTAGAGATAATTAGGTTTATTTGCAAGAGTATTCCTAATCGTTGGTGTACGGCGAAAGCTTGTCCCTCGGGTGACATAGCGCAATTGTCCGTCTTATTTGCCTTATCACATGCATTGGTTAACGTTGTGGTAAACCCTAGCCCTAAGAGTTGCCTTTTTATATATTATTTGAAACATAAAATTTTTTTCTTTATTCTGTTCATACTTCCTCTTTCATCCTATTCTTCTTCGGCCAGTCTCTGCTGACAACTAACGTTTTTGCAGGACCAGTCGATTTCGACCAAACAGGTCGATATCAACCACTTTGCTTAGATCGACGGTTTTATGTGTCGATCCCTATCTTCTTGCAGTTACTGTTTGAGGTTGATTTCGAGTAACCCACTCGATATCGACTGCCCTGTGTCGATTGACAATTTACTGAGCCAGGTCGACTTTTGCCACTGACATCGATATCGACCACTTTAGTCGATATCGACTACCGTTTTTGTCTCTGTAGGTTTTCTGTTGCAGTAGGAATCGACAGCCTAGGTCAACGTCGAGTGCTTTGCTCGAGATCGAGGCTTCTTGTCGACATTCAGAATGTGATTTCAGGCTCTACTAGGATCCTGTTGACTCGCTTCATCGAGGATCGAACTTGATTCCCTACTACTATAGCGGGGAGTCTTGAATATGTTTGAAAAGGCTAAGGGTTGCATTGTTTATATTTAATTATATATTTCGATTCAATTCTCCCTACATCAAAAATTGGCGCCGATGCCGGGAAGACAATATTTCGCGCCCTAGTAGTTGTTCGTAAGGGCGGGATCGTGCAATTCAAATATTCAAATATAATTCATAACTATGCTAACTCCCTTATCAACCAAATAATACAAGAATCCCTCCCGATGGAGTGGTAGGGTAATTCAGGATCGAATTCACGAGGAGGTATGTCAACGCTTCCCTTGTTGTAATCACGATCTAGATTTCGTCCTCAGAAGACACTCGATATCGATGTGTCTGGTCGATATTGACCTCAGTTCTGGTCGATTTCCAGAAAATTTCTGCAGAAGACAAAAGCAACGCACATCGACGCCGAGACAGACCTCAATATCGACCTTTACAGTTGATCTCGATGTTTGTCACTGAAACTGTTTTGCGTAACCTATTGTCGGAAAAGTGTCCGAAGAGCGTAGAATGGTTAAGAAAAGATAAACAGAAATCAAAACTTAAACTTTTTATGTAATTCAATAAACTAAAAGCTTCCAAAGTCGGGGTTTCATGCCATAACGATAACAATGCAAGTATGATGCTAAAGTTATGAAATTTAATGTCTTTTCATCAAATAACATTCGTTACCAACACTTAAGTGATTAGAGGCTCTCACATAATTCCTAAGAGTTACTATCCGATTCACGAAATATCCAAGTTCACAATATGAGTGGCTTTCGCTTCAATAATGCAAATAATGAATCTCCCTAACTTTCGCCAAGGATCATGCATAGGATAGAAGACGGAATCGCATAAAAGTCATACCTTTGATGCACTTACCCTACATCGCTACCGTCGGCCTCACCCGACCCTAGAAGTGGGTTGACTACTCGCTTCTCATCATGCAACTCATCATCATCATTGAAAAGAAAACTACTTTGTATTGAACTACGAAAGAAAGATTACAACCGAACCAAGCCAATTCCGCTCTCGCTTCCACCAACCTCAATCGGCCTCCTCTCTCTCTCTCTACAAATTCTCTCTATTGAAAATTGAATTCTCTGCGTGTATGGATGATTAAACTCAGCCCTAAAGACCTCTAGATATAGATATCGAACTTTGCTATCCAAATACTCGAAACTTTATCTTTATTCTCTAAGATAAAACTTAAATAAGTAAAAACTAAAACCTCTATGGTAAAACTAGTAAAAGATGCAGTCTGGTGTTGATGATAAGAAATCTCGACTTTTGGATAGACGTGCAAGTTTCGGATAGAATTCTATCAAAATCTGAGTCGGACTTCTCTGCTGGCAACATCGATATCGACCTTCATCATCGATATTGACCTTGGTTTCACTCTATCTCGAGCTCTCCTTCTTCTACTAGGATTGGCACTCGACTTCTATCATTTAGCTCGATCTAGGCCCTCGATATTGACCTTGGGACATCGATATCGACCTCTGTATGTCAACATGCTTTGTTCTCTTCTTTCTCGATTCCTGCCTCTCTACTGCACTCGATGTCGAGGTTCTCCAGTCGATTTCGACCTCTCAGAAGACTTCGAGTTCTTTTTTCCGTTCTTCCAAATCTGTCCATTTTTGCCCTGTTTTCTGCGAAATCACATAGAAACTCACGCAGACCCATATATTTGACAATTAAGCATAAACTACACTAATATCATGTATTCCCACTAATATGCATGCAAATGAATGATAAAATGGACTTATATGTGCATAGAAAATATGGCAAGTTGCCCGCATATCAAACACCCCATACTTCAGCTTGCTTGTCCCCAAGCAATACCTTTATTGGTCATTCAGGGGAAGAAAGTAAACCCTCAACATCATAGATTCATTTTTCATATGTCCCTACAATCAATTTCCATACTCGATAAGGTACTTATGTCAACCAAGTCCATGCATGTGCATAAAAGCAATTTCATACTCATAAAAGGAGGTTTATATGCAAAAACAATTTCAGCGACATAGCATTAATAATCAAGAGGACTTTTTCAAGCTTTAGAGAAGTAGATTGGTAAAAGGCTAAAGGTGGGCTAATATTTGGCCATGTGGTGTTAAATCCGGGGAAATAAAACTTTCTTTCCAAAATATTCCACATTCCTTCTTCATAATGTCTCACCTTTCACTCATCGCTCAATGCTTTTTTCAATATAATGCTTTCACCTCTCTAACCTTAGCACTGCCTTCTCGCGAGTCACAACATGGGTGTCATGAATGGCCCCGGATACTTAGTACTTCGGACTCCTCACCTTGTGTCCCATCTCGCTGAACTAACATCTCAACGAGCAGGGTCGACCTACCTTTATCTCCTGAGGTGATCAGATTTTTTCTCGCTCATTAAATTTTCCATAATTCATAATTTGTTTCATTCCTGCCAACAACTTCATAAATATATATGCACAACTCCAATAACAACTCCAAAGATGACATCCATTCTCAAACTTGTCCCCGGATAGGGTATAAGGTATAAAATTGGCAATATGTGATATATGTGGAGCAATAATGATAATGATATAGTAAGGCTCATATATGGCTTGTGACTTTTGCAAATATGCATAGGTAAGGCTAGGATATGAACTTTTTGTATAAGTATAAGTATGGAAATTTCATAAAAGGTCCTCCATCATCTTATCATGCACATGTCAAAAGCAACTTCAAATTTTCATCTCCTTTATTTTTTCCTTTTTGCACTTCATTGGGACTTCCCTTAACTAGGCAATTTCATGTTATATCTCTAATGAATCTAATTTTGCATCGTAGAACTGTTTTTTTATACTTCCATGACTCTTTATTTTATTTTCAATTTTTTGATAGGGGTCATTTTTTTCTTTTTTTTTTTCAAAATAAATATGCTATGATATGCAATTCTTATATGCAATATGTTAAAATAACTATGTAATATGCATGAACTATATAAATAAAATATGCAATAACTTATGAAATATGCTAAAACATGTAAGTGAGCCCTTCCCCCACCCCATACTTAAAGTTTACAGTGTCCTCACTGTATTAGAACTAGGTTTAAGAAAAACTTACTAATCCGTCACAACTTTCAGGAGTCGAAGAAGATTGCAGGGATGGTCGATATCGACCTTGCAACATCAAAATCGATCTCTGTCATCGATGTTCTGGCTCAGGCTTCAGGGTGATCCGGCCTCGTCCACAAGCCCATCTGAATCGACCTTATGGTCGATGTCGATCTTTAACATCGATATCGATGTCTGCTCTGTGCTTTTTCTTTCATCTTTCCTGGAACTTGTTAAAAATAAAAACCAAAACAATGCAATATAACATAAAGTGTCTCAAAATGAAAAACTTTCCAAAATAAAAAATTTGGTGTCTTCAATACAAGCTCTAGTCTTTTAAGTCGCTAGGCCGACTTCTTCCTTTGCGCTCTCAAGGCGGCATCTGCAGAGCCCATGTGGCTTGGGCATCAAATAGGACTCCTTTCTTATCACGCAGCTGCATTCCGCCTGGATGGAGTTGATTCACCGTGAAGGGTCCCATCATCTTGTCTTTGAATCTAGTAGGGAACCATTGATCCTTTGATTCGGCGACATACATCTTGTCTCCTATCTCATATTGGTTCGAATAATCATTGGATACCCTACACAAGCGCACTTGCCAAGGCACACCTCTTCCAAATATTGATAAATCTCTTATAGAAATGGAACAGGAGGAATCTGTACCTTGACTTACCTTCTTCTCTGTCTGTGGCTCAGATCGACATCGATATTTAGTGGTCGATATTGAGCTCTGTTGTACTCTTGTAGGTTCAGTCAATTAGGAGGCTTTCTGCTCGACATGATCAGGTCGATTTTGACCTGGTAACATCGATATCGAGGTTGTTGTTCCTCCTTTCTCAGCTTCCATGGTGGTCGATTTCGACTTATGGGTATGGTCGATATCGACCTTCATACCCGATTTTGATGTTTTTTGTTCCTTCTCCGTCGACCCCATACTTATGACCTGGCACAAAATCTTGAACTATGTTAGTCGATATCGACTTACTTGGGTCGATTTTGATGTTCTGTCTCGCTCCTTCGTTCAAGATTGCCACAACCTCCTCCACTTGGGCTTCTATGGCCCTCTTTTCTAACTCTTCCGGTGTCATACTCCTTACTTTGGCTTCTCCATATGCGATGTAGACACCATTGATGGCCTTTATCTCCATTGGCCCTTGATTTTTCACCGTCTTGTTGAAGGCAAACTCTATCACTTCGTCGCTAATTGTAAATGAGAGCAATCCTTTCTTCACGCTTATATTGGCATCGATGGTCACTAGGAATTGCCTACCTAAAATAATGGGACAAGCAGGGTCCTCCGCTATATCAACAACTAAGAAATCAACAGGGATAAAGAATTTACCTACTTGTACTGGCACATCAGTCACTATCCATGTTGGAATCACTATCGTATTATTTGCCATGTATAACCTTGCATCCACGGGCTCCAGAGGACCTATCTTTACCTTGTGCCATATGGTTAGTGGCATCATGCTAATGCTAGCGCCCAAGTCAACTAAAGCATTAAATTTGAATCGACCTAAGCCTATAGCGATAGAGAACTTACCCGGGTCCGCCCGCTTTTATGGTAGTTCCAATCTGTTGCCTCTGCCAATTGACCCATTTGGGTCTCCATGTTGCGCTTCCAAATGTCGATCTCCCCAAGCCTAGAATTAATGCCCTGCAACTGAGTATGGACGAAATTGTTGGCTTGTTTGAACTCAGCACGGTTCCTCCGCATCTCATCAAGAATGATCTACAGGTCATCCTTCCTTGTTTCCCGCTCAGGGTGCCCTGGTGCTCTATATGGTGTGGATCCCTTTGTTGATAGAATCTTTGATCTCCCCAATATGGTTGATTGCCCCCTCCATAAGGGTCTCTCATCCACTTGGCTTCCTCATGTTGTTCCGCCATGGATACTTGCTCAGTATGTGGACAGGCACTAGTGTTATGCCTCGTTGAACCACATTCCTGACAAGTTTGATTGTTGCTCAGGAATCTAACTTGCTTTTGAAGGCGGCGTGTCTGATCATTATGGAATTGTTGCCACACATCAAGATCAATCTCCCTTGGAGGCTCATATAGTGGCATTGATGGGGCAGGCCTTGCATCATAGGCCGTAGCAGTCCCATAGGTGTTATCAAAGTTCACGAGCCTCTCAATGGTCTCCCAGGCCTCCGTTGGTGTAAGCTCAATGTACCGATAGAAGGTATATGAATAAATCCTCTCCTTATTCGGCGTATCAAGGGAATTGTAGAATATCTCCTGGATGACATATGGAAGTTGCCCATGCGTCGAGCATGACCTCAGCAAGTCCTTAAATCGCTCCTACGCTTGTGCAAATGTTTCACCCGACTTATGTTTGAAAGCCGTGATTCTTTGTCACAACATCGCCGTTTTGGAAGGTGGAAAGAACTTATTCAAGTATGCATCCTTCACCTCCGTCCATGTCCTCAGCGAGCGTGGAGCCAAACTCTCAAGCCATTGTAATGCCTTCCCTACCAAAGACCATCTAAAAGATTTTAGGTCTTCCTTCAAAAGTATTTCTTTTAATTTCAGAAAGGAAGTTAATTTTAATCTCATAATTGGAAGGAGGAATAAGTATAGAGGATTCAGGAACGTGAAGCAGTGGATGCATGTATTGCATTGCAGTCTGTGGATACTGACTAAGCTGCTCTTGGGCTTGTCTACGCGTATCCTCCTCCCTATCAGCATGGGCTTGCTCTGCAGCAGCGGCGGCCCTCTCATCAGCGATTGTAGCATTATGGTCCTCAATCTTGATGTGCGCGCAAATTGCCATATTTTCTATGCACATAAAAGTCCATTTTATCGTCTTTTGCATGCATATTAGTGGGAAAACATGGGATTAGTGTAGTTTATGCTTCAATGTCAAATATATGGGTCTGCACGAGTTTCTATGTGATTTCATAGAAAACAGGATAAAAATGGACAAATTTGGAAGAGCGGAAAAAGAACTCGAAGTCTTCTAAAGAGGTCGAAATCGACTGGGGACCTCGACATCGAGTGCAGCAGAGACATAGGAATCGAGCAGAAAATGAAACAGAGCATGTCGACACAGAGAGGTCGATATCGACGTTTGGAGGTCGATATCGATGTAGCCAGATCCAGCTAAATGATAGAAGTCGAGTGCCAGCCCGAGTAGGAGAAGGAGAGATCGAGATAGAGTTTCACAGAGGTCGATATCAATGTTCAAGGTCGATATCGATGTTGCCCAGCAGAGGAATCCGACTCAGATTTTGATAGAATTCTATCCGAAGCTTGCACGTCTATCCTAAAGTCGAGATTTCTTATCATCAACCTCAGATCTATCATATGAAGCTGATTTATCGTAGGAGTTTTAGTTTTTACTTTATTTAAGTTTTATCTTAGAGAATAAAGATAAAGTTTCGAGTCTTTGGATTGCAATGTTCGATATCTATATATAGAGGCCATTAGGGCTGAGTTTAGGCATCCAAGAACATTCAATAACATCCAATTTCAGTTATTCACACACACAATTACGCAGAGAATTAGTGGAGAGAGAGAGAGAGAGGGCCGAGTGAGTTGGAGAGAAGCGAGAGCGGAGTTTTGGCTTGTTCGGTTGTACTTTCTTTCATAGTTTAATTCAAAGTAGTTTTCTTTCAATAATGATGATGATGATGTGCATGATGAGGAGCGAGTAGTCAACCCACTTCTAGGGTCGGGGTGAGCCCGACGATAACGATGTAGGGTAAGTGCATTAAAGGTATGACTTTTATGTGATTCCTTCTTCTATCCCATGCGTGATCCTTTGCGAAAGTTAGGGAGATTCATTATTTGCATTATTGAAGCGAAAGCCACTCATATTGTGAAATTGAATTGCTCATGAATTTGGATAGTAACTCTTAGGAACTATGTGAGAGCCTCTAATCACCTAAGTGTTGATAACAAAAGTTATTTGACGGAAAGACATTAAATTTCATAACTTTAGCATAAAACTTGCATTGTTATCGTTGTGGCATGAAACCCCGACTTTGGAAGCTTTTAAGTTTATTGAAATTAATATAAAAGTTTTAGTTTTGTTTCTAATCATCCTCCTTTCCCAGTCTACTTTCTTCGGACTCTTTTTCGAAAATTGGTTACGAATTACAGTTTCTGTGACAAACATTGAAATCGACTGTAAAGGTCGATATCGAGGTCTCTGCTCGATGTCGACTTTGCTGCTTTTGTCTTCTGCAGGAACTGTACTGGAAATCGACCAGAACTGAGGTCGATATCGACCAGACACATCGATATCGAGTGTCTTCTGAGGTCGAAAGCGTTGATCGTGAGTACAACAAGGGAAGCGCTGACATACCTCCTCGTGGATTCGATCCTGAATTACCCTACTACTGCAAGGGAGGGGATTCTTGTATTATTTGTTTAAGACAGGGAGTAGTCTAGTTGTGAATTGTTTGAATTTGAATTATTTGAATCCCTACACTCACCCCCTGTAGACGAACGAATTGGCGCCGTTGTCGGGGAGGCAATCAATCGCCACCTAAGTTTAATCACGATCTTTTTGGAGCTTATTTTGCAGGTTTATGCGACGTTCTAATCGCGGACCTATCCTGGAACCAATCAACGAGCCTGAACGTTTCTACCATCTTCGTAACAAAGCAATTCGCATCATGGCTGACAACGAGACGCAGGCTGAGACCATAGAGTTTTTGAGGAAGGAGATCGAGGACCACAATGCTACAATCACTGCTGAAAGGGCCGCCGCTACTGCAGAGCGAGCCCGTGCTGATAGGGAGGAGGATGCGCGCAGACAAGCCCAAGAGCGGATAAATTAGTATTCACAGACGGCAATGCAATACATGCATCCGCCGCTTCATGTTCCTGAATCCACTATTTTAATTCCTCACTCCAACTATGAAATAAAAATTAACTTCCTATCTGAGATAAAAAGAAATACTTTTGAAGGAAGACCTAATGAATGCCCTCTGCAACACATCTCTACTTTTATGGACTTATGTGAAACAGTTGCTGATGGAGTAAATTTAGAGTATGTGCGATTGAAATCTTTTCGATGGTCTTTGGTAGGGAAGGCATTACAATGGCTTGAAAGTTTGGCTCCACGCTCGCTGAGGACATGGGCGGAGGTGAAAGATGCATTCTTGAATAAGCTCTTTCCACCTTCTAAAACGGCGATGCTGCGACAAAGGATCACGACTTTCAAAGAAAAGCAAGGTGAAACATTAGCACAGGCGTGGGAGCGATTTAAGGACTTGCTGAGATCATGCCCAACGCATGGGCAACGTCCATATGTCATCCAGGAGATCTTCTACAACGCCCTTGATGCGCCGAATAAGGAGAGGATAAATTCATATACCTCCTATCGGTACATTGAGCTTACACCAACGGAGGCATAGGAGACCATTGAGAGGCTTGTGAACTTTGACAACACTTATGGGGCTGCTGCGGCCTATGATGCAAGGCTTGCCCCATCGATGACACTATATGAGCCTCCAAGGGAGATAGATCTTTATGTGTGGCAACAATTCCACAACGATCAAACACGCCGCCTTCAAAAGCAAGTCAGGTTCCTGAGCAACAATCAAACTTATCAGGAGTGTGGCTCAACAAGGCATAACACTAGTGCCTGCCACATACTGAGCAAGTATCCATGGCGGAATAACATGAGGACGTTAATTGGACGAGAGGCTCCTCTGGAGGGGGCAATCAACAATATTGGGGCGATCAAAGGTTCTATCAACAAAGGGATCCCCCACCATATAGAGCACCAGGGCACCCTGAACGGGAGACAAGGAAAGATGACCTGCAAATCATTCTTGATGATATGTGGAGGAATCACGCTGAGTTCAAACAAGTCAACAACTCCGTCCATACTCAGATGCAGGGCATCAATTCTAGACTTGGGAAGATCGACGTTTGGAAGCGCAACATGGAGACTCAAATGAGTCAATTGGCGGAAGCAATACCCAAAGCGTCAGGAGTGGGCATCAATTACAAACGCCCGAGCAGAAAGCGGAGGAAAAGGAGCCAGAACAGACGTCGATATCGACCCCCCTGTCGATATCGACCAAGGTGACATCGATGTCGACCTTCTAGTCGATGTCGACCCTGATGCTGCGTCACCACAGAAATTGACTCCTCCAGTCGATCTCGACCCGACTGATGTCGATGTCGACCTCACTACAGCCGCGGGAAGGAAGAAGGTGTTGCCATTCCCAACTAGAAAGATGATTAAGGACCCAACGGAAAAGAAGTTCCAGCGGTTCGTGAAGATGCTCCAAGTACTTAATGTCTCTATACCATTCACAGAGGCACTTCATGAGATGCCATCCTATGTAAGGTTCCTTAAGGACATCTTAGGTAAGAAGCGATCGCTCTCTGAGATCGCAGAGGAGTGCAACAGGTTGGAGCTACCACAAAAGCGGGCGGACCCAGGTAAGTTCTCTATCGCTATAGGTCAAGGTCAATTCAAATTTAATGCTTTAGTTGACTTGGGCACTAGCATTAGCATGATGCCACTAACCATTTGGCACAAGTAGGTAAATTCTTTGTCCCTGCTGATTTCTTAGTTGTTGATATAGCGGAGGACCCTGCTTGTCCAATTATTTTAGGTAGGCCATTCCTAGCAACCGTCGATGCCAACATTAGCATGAAGAAAGGATTGCTCTCATTCACAATTAGTGACGAAGTGATAGAGTATGCCTTCAACAAGACGGTGAAAAATCAAGGGCCAATGGAGATAAAAGCCATCAATGGTGTCTAAATTACATGTGGAGAAGCCAAAGTAAGGAGTATGACACCGGAGGAGCTTGAGAAGAGGGCCATAGAAGCCCAAGTGGCGGAAGTTGTGGCAATCTTGAACAAAGGAGCCCAATAGAACATCGAAATCGACTCAGGTAAGTCGATATCGACTAAAAATGTTCAAGATTATGTGCCAGGTCATAAGTATGGGGTCGACGGAGGAGAAAAACAAACATCGAAATCGGGGTCTAAGGTCGATATCGACCATACCCAGCCGAAATCGACCACTATCAGCGCTGAGAAGGGAGGAACGGAGACCTCGATATCGATCTCTGAGGGTCGAAATCGACCTGATCATATCGAGCAGAAACTCTCCAAATCGACTGATCCTCCAGGAGTACAACAGAGGTCGATATCGACCTCTGAACATCGACATCGACCTGAGCCACGGACTGAGGAGAAGGTAAGTCAAGGTACGGATTCCTCCTGTTCCATTACAATTAAGGATTTATCATTATTTGAAAGAGGTGTGCCTTGGCATGTGCGCTTATGTAGGGTATCCGATGATGATTCAAGCCAATATGAGATAGGAGACAAAGTTTATGTTGCCAAATCCAAAGACCATTGGTTCCCTACGAGATTCAAAGATAAGAATTTAGGACCATTCACGGTGAATCAGATCCATTGTTCGCTTACGGGGGTTGTGTAGGGATTCAAATAATTTAAATAAACAATGCACAACTAGGCTAACTCCCTATCCCAAACAAATAATACAAGAATCCCCTCCCTTGTAGTAGTAGGTTGATTCAGGATCGAATCCACGAGGAGGTATGTCAGCGCTTCCCTTGTTGTACTCACGATTAAAGCTTTCGACCTCAGAAGACACTCGATATCGAGTAATCTGGTGGATATCTACCTTAGTTCTGATCGATTTACTAGCGCAATTCCTGCAGAAGACAAAAACAGCAAAGTCGGCGTCGAGCAGAGACCTCGATATCGACGTTAGACCTCGATATCGACCCTTACAGTCGATTTCGATCTTTGTCACAGAAACTGTTTTCGTAACCAATTTGTCGGTAAAGAGTCCGAAGAAAGAAGAATGGTAAAGAAGGATGATCAGAAACAAAACTAAAACTTTTATATTGATTTCAATTAACTTAAAAGCTTCCAAAGTCGGGGTTTCATGCCACAACGATAACAATGAAAGTTTTACGCTAAAGCTATGAAATTTAGTGCCTTTCCGTCAAATAACTTTTGTTTTCAACACTTGGGTGATTAGAGGCTCTCGCATAGTTCCTAAGAGTTACTATCAAATTCATGAGCAATTCAAGTTCACAATATGAGTGGCTTTCGCTTCAATAATGCAAATAATGAATCTCCCTAACTTTCGCAAAGGATCATGCATGGGATAGAAGACGGAATCGCATAAAAGTCATACCTTTGATGCACTTACCCTACATCGTTATCGTCGGGCTCACCCCGACCCTAGAAGTGCGTTGACTACTCTCTCCTCATCATGCACATCATCATCATTATTGTTATAAGAAAACTACTTTTAAATTAAACTTCGCAAAAGAGAAAGTACAACCGAACAAGCCACTCCGCTCTCGCTTTACAAACTCCACTCGGCCTCCTCTCTCTCTCTCTCTCTAACTCGTTACTACTGTAATTGGAACTGAATTGTATGTTAAATTGAATGTTATTGGATTGCCTAAACTCAGCCCTACTGGCCTCTATATATAGATGTCAAACTTTGCTATCCAAAGACTCGAAACCTTATCTTTATTCTCTAAGATAAAACTTAAATAAAGTAAAAACTAAAACTCCTACGGTAAATCAGCCTTCATATGATAAATCTGGTGTTGACGATAGGAAATCTTGACTTTTGGATAGGCGTGCAAGCTACGGATAGAATTCTATCAAAATTCAGAGTCGGTTTCCTCTGCTGGCATGGTCGATACCGACCTTGAACATCGATATCGACCCCTGTGAAACTATATCTTGAGCTCTCCTTCTCCTACTCGAACTGGCACTCGACTTCTATCATTTAGCTCGATCTGGCAACATCGATATCGACCTCCAGACGTCGATATCGACCTCTCTGTGTCGACATGCTCTGTTTCATTTCCTGCTCGATTCCTATGTCTCTGCTGCGCTCGATGTCGAGGTCCCGAGTCGATTTCGACCTCTTCAGAAGACTTTGAGTTCCTTTTTTTTCCGCTCTTCCAAATCCGTCCATTTTTATCCTGTTTTCTGCGAAATCACATAGAAACTTATGCAGACCCATATATTTGACATTTAAGCATAAACTACACTAATCCCATGTTTTCTCATAAATATGCATGCAAAAGACGATAAAATGGACTTTTATGTGCATAGAAAATATGGCAATTTGCTCGCACATCAAACACTCCATACTTAAGCTTGCTTGTCCCCAAGCAATACCTTTAATGGTTATTCAGGAGAAGAAAGTAAACCCTCAACATCATAGATTCAGTTTTCATATGTCCCTACACTCAATTGTCATCCTCGATAGGGTACTTAAGTCAACCAAGTCCATGCTTGTGCATAAAAGCAATTTCATACTCATAAAAGGAGGTAATATGCAAAAACAATTTTAGCGACATAGCATTAATAATCAAGAGGACTTTTGCAAGCTTGTGAGAAGTAGATTGGTAAAAGGCTAAAGGTGGGCTAATATTTGGCCATGTGGTGTTAAATCCGGGGAAACATACTTTCTTTCCACATTCCTTCTTCATGATGTCTCACCTTTCACTCATCGCTCAATGCTTTTATTAAATTTATTGCTTTTACCTCTCTAACCTTAGCACTTCCTTCTCGCGAGTCGCAAACATGGGTGTCATGAATGGCCCCGGATACTTAGTACTTCGGACTCCTCACCTTGTGTCCCATCTCGCTGAACTAACATCTCAACGAGCAAGGTCAACCTACCTTTATCTCCTGAAGTGATCGGATTTTTTCTCGCTCATTAAATTTTCCATATTTCATAATTCTATCATTCCTGCCAACAACTTCATAAATAATGCACAACTCCATATAACTCCAAAGATGACATCCATTCTCAACATTGTCCTCGGATAGGGTATAAGGTATAAAATGGGCAATATGTGTATATGTGGAGCAATAATGATCATGATAAGGCTCATATATGGCTTGTGACTTTTGCAAATATGCATAGGTAAGGCTAGGATATGAACTTGTATATGTAAGGAATTTTCATAAAAAGTCCTCCATCATCTTATCATGCACATGTCAAAAGCAACTTCAAAATTTTCATCTCCTTTATTTTTTTTCTTTTTGCACTTCATTGGGACTTCTCCTTAACTAGGAAATCTCATGTTATATCTCTAATGAATCTAATTTTGCATCATAGAGCTCTTTTTTGTACTTCCATGACTCTTCTTTTTTCAAAATTTTGATGGGGGTTATTTTTTTTTCTTTTCAAAAATAAAACTAAATATGCATTAAGATAAATATGCAATTCTAATCTAAGTATGAATATGGAAGTAAGCCTTTCCCCCCCACCCCATACTTAAAATTTACAGTGTCCTCACTGTATTAGAACTAGGGTTAAGAAGAAAACTTACTAAACCATCACAAATTTCAGCAGTCGAAGAAGACAGCAGGCGTGGTTGATATTGACCCTTAACATCGATATCGATGTTTCTTATCGATTTCTGGCTCAGGCTTCAGGGTGATCCGGCCTCGATCACAAACCCATCTATGTCGACCTTAAGGTCGATGTCGATCTTGGACATCGATTTCGATGTCTCTTCTGTATGCCTTTCTCTTTCCTGCAACTTGTTAACAAACATAAAACCAAATATGCAAAACAATAAAATGTCTCAAACCAAAGTAAAAGCTGTCTAAAAACAAAACTATGTCTTTGTTACAAGCTCTAGACTTTTAAGTAAAACCTGGCACATAATCTTGAACATTTTTAGTTGATATCGACTTACCTGGGTCGATTTCGATGTTCTGTTGGGCCCCTTCGTTCAAGATTGCCACAACTTCCTCCACTTGGGCTTCTATGGCCCTCTTCTCAAGCTCCTCCGGTGTCATACTCCTTACTTTGGCTTCTCCACATGCAATGTAGACACCATTGATGTCTTTTATCTCAATGGGCCCTTGATTTTTCATCGTCTTGTTGAAGGCATACTCTATCACCTCGTCACTAATTGTGAATAAGAGCAATCCTTTCTTCACACTAATGTTGGCATCAACGGTTGCTAGGAATGACCTACCTAAAATAATTGGACAAGCAGGGTCCTCCGCTATATAAACAACTAGGAAATCAGCAGGGACAAAGAATTTACCTACTTGTACTGGCACATCTGTCACTATCCCAGATGGAATAACTACCGTATTGTTGGCCATGTATAATCTTGCATCCATGGGCTCCAGAGGACCTATCTTTACCTTGTGCCAAATGGTTAGTGGCATCATGCTAACGCTAGCGCCCAAGTAAACTAAAGCATTAAATATGAATTGACCTAGACCTATAGCGATAGAGAACTTACCTGGGTCCGCCCGCTTTTGTGGTAGCTCCAACCAGTTGCACTCCTCTGCGATCTCAGAGAGTGATCGCTTCTTACCTAAGATGTCTTTAAGGAACCTTACATAAGATGGCATCTCATGAAGTGCCTCTGTGAATGATATAAAGACATTAAGTCCTTGGAGCATCTTCACGAACCGCTGGAACTTCTTTTCCGCTGGGTCCTTAATCATCTTTCTAGTTGGGAATGGCAACACCTTCTTCCTTCCCGCGGCTGCAGTGAGGTCGACATCGACATCAGTAGGGTCGATATCGATTGGAGGAGTCAATTTCTGTGGTGACGCTGCATCAGGGTCGACATCGACTAGAAGGTCAACATCGACATCACCGTGGTCGATATCGACAGGGGGGTCGATATCGACGTCTGTTCTGGCTCCTTATCCTCCACTTTTTGCTCGGGCGTTTGTAATTGACGCCCACTTCTTAGTTTTACTGCCGCAATGTGTCCAGTGGTTTTGCCTTTTTGGTTGGGCACAGTGGATCCAGGGAATGATCCTGACACTTTGGGTATTGCTTCCGCCAATTGACTCATTTGAGACACCATGTTGCGCTTCTAAACGTCGATCTCCCCAAGCCTAGAATTGATGCCCTGCAGCTGAGTATGGACGGAGTTGTTGGCTTGTTTGAACTCAGCATGGTTCCTCCGCATCTCATCAAGAATGATTTGCAGGTCATCTTTCCTTGTCTCCCGCTTAGGATGCCTTGGTGCTCTATATAGTAGGGGATCCCTTTGTTGATAGAACCTTTGATCGCCCCAATATTGTTGATTGCCCCCTCCATAGGAGCCTCTCGTCCACTTAACCTCCTCATGTTGTTCCGCCATGGATACTTGCTCAGTATGTGGACAGGCACTAGTGTTATGCCTTGTTGAGCCACACTCCTGACAAGTTTGATTGTTGCTCAGGAATCTGACTTGCTTTTGAAGGCGGCGTGTTTGATCGTTATGGAATTGTTGCTGCACATCAGGATCTATCTCCCTTGGAGGCTCATATAGTGGCATTGATGGGGCAGGCCTTGCATCATAGGCCGCAGCAGCCCCATAAGTGTTGTCAAAGTTCACGAGCCTCTCAATGGTCTCCCATGCCTCCGTTGGTGTAAACTCAATGTACCGATAGGAGGTATACAAATTTATCCTCTCCTTATTCGGCGTATCAAGGGCATTATAGAAGATCTCCTGGATGACATATGGAAGTTGCCCATGCATTGGGCACGATCTCAGCAAGTCCTTAAATCGCTCCCACGCCTGTGCTAATGTTTCACCTGGCTTTTGTTTGAAAGCCGTGATCCTTTGTCGCAACATCGCCGTTTTAGAAGGTGGAAAGAACTTATTCAAGAATGCATCTTTCACCTCCGCCCATGTCCTTAGTGAGCATGGAGCCAAACTTTCAAGCCATTGTAATGCCTTCCCTGCCAAAGACCATCGAAAAGGTTTTAATCCCACATACTCTAAATTTACTCCAGCAGCAACTATTTCACATAAGTCCATAAAAGTAGAGATGTGTTGCAGGGGGCATTCATTAGGTCTTCCTTCCAAAGTATTTCTTTTTATCTCAGATATGAAGTTGATTTTTATTTCATAGTTGGAGTGAGGAATTAAAATAGCGGATTCAGGAACATGAAGCGGCGGATGCATGTATTGCATCGCCGTCTGTGGATACTGATTTAGCCGCTCTTGGGTTTGTCTACGCGCATCCTCCTCCCTATCAGCACGGGTTCGCTCTGCAGCAGCGGCGGCCCTCTCAGTAGTGATTGTAGCATTGTGGTCCTCTATCTCCTTCCTGTACCGCTCTATGGTCTCAGCCTGCGTCTCGTTGTCAGCCATGATGCGAATTGCTTTGTTGCGAAGATGGTAGAAATGTTCAGGCTCGTTGGTTGGTTCCAGGATAGTTCCGCGATCAAAACATCGCATAAACCTGCAAAATAAGCTTAAAAAAGATCGTGATTAAGCTTAGGTGGCGATTGATTGCCTCCCCGGCAACGGCGCCAATTTGTTCACTCACGGGGGGTGGTGTGTAGTGATTCAAATAATTTAAACAATGCACAACTAGGCTAACTCCCTGTCCCAAACAAATAATACAAAAATCCCCTCCCTTGTAGTAGTAGGGTAATTCAGGATCGAATCCACGAGGAGGTATGTCAGTGGTTCCCTTTTTGTACTCACGATCAAAGCTTTCGACCTCAGAAGACACTCGATATCGAGTAATCTGGTCGATATCGACCTTAGTTCTGATCGATTTCCTAGCGCAGTTCCTGCAGAAGACAAAAGCAGCAAAGTCGACGTCGCGCAGAGACCTCGATATCGACGTTAGACATCGATATCGACCCTTACAATCGATTTCGATGTTTGTCACAGAAACTGTTTTCGTGACCAATTTGTCGAAAAAGAGTCCGAAGAAAGAAGAATGGTAAAGAAGGATGATCAGAAACAAAACTAAAACTTTCATATTGATCAGAAAGAAGAATGGTAAAGAAGAATGGTAAAGAAGGATCATGCCACAACGATAACAATGCAAGTTTTATGCTAAAGCTATGAAATTTAGTGCCTTTCCGTCAAATAACTTTCGTTATCAACACTTAGGTGATTAGAGGCTCTGGCAGAGTTCCTAAGAGTTACTATCCAATTCATGAGCAATTCAAGTTCACAATATGAGTGGCTTTCGCTTCAATAATGCAAATAATGAATCTCCCTAACTTTCGCAAAGGATGATGCATGGGATACAAGACGGAATCGCATAAAAGTCATACCTTTGATGCACTTACCCTACATCGTTATCGTCGGGCTCAACCCGACCCTAGAAGTGGTTTGACTGGGAATTTGACGGTCCTCAACCACTGACCCACCTTTTTCTTCGCCTCTCTTGTCAAGGTATATATGGCTTTAGGTTTCACATCATTGTAATCATCAGCTACCTCCAGCTCAGGTCGATGGCAATATAGGCGAATGTCCTTCCGGGCATTCAAGTTATCTATTGTCTTCCCAGGGATATCCATCACAGTGTTGAACACATTGTCAAAGACATTTTTCTCAATGTACATAACATCGAGATTGCGTCGGATTAGAAGGTCCTTCTAATATGGAAGTCTCCAGAAAATGCTTTATTTTGTCCACTTATGAGAAATCCTGTGAGAAAGTACAACCGAACAAGCCACTCCGCTCTCGCTTCACAAACTCCACTCGGCCTCCTCTCTCTCTCTCTCTAACTCATTACTACTGTAATTGGAACTGAATTGTATGTCAAATTGAATGTTATTGGATTGCCTAAACTCAGCCCTACTGGCCTCTATATATAGATGTCGAACTTTGCTATCAAAGACTCGAAACCTTATCTTTATTCTCTAAGATAAAACTTAAATAAATTAAAAACTAAAACTCCTAAGGTAAATCAGCCTTCATATGATAAATCTGGTGTTGATGATAGGAAATCTCGACTTTTGGATAGACGTGCAAGCTTCGGATAGAATTCTATCAAAATTCTGAGTCGGTTTCCTCTGCTGGCATGGTCGATATCGACCTTGAACATTGATATCGACCCCTGTGAAACTCTATCTCGAGCTCTCCTTTTCCTACTCGAATTGACACTCGACTTCTATCATTTAGCTCGATCTGGCAACATCGATATCGACCTCTAGACGTCGATATCGACCTCTCTGTGTCAACATGCTCTGTTTCATTTCCTGCTCGATTCCTATGTCTCTGCTGCGCTCGATGTCGAGGTCCCCAGTCGATTTCGACCTCTTCAGAAGACTTTGAGTTCCTTTTTTTCCGCTCTTCCAAAACCATCCATTTTTATCTTGTTTTCTGCGAAATCACATAGAAACTCGTGTAGACCCATATATTTGACCTTTAAGTATAAACTACACTAATCCCATGTTTTCTCATAAATATGCATGCAAAAGACGATAAAATGGACTTTTATGTGCATAGAAAATATGGCAATTTGCACGCACATCATCCATCCCGGGGGAATGCAGCTGCGTGACAAGAAAGGAGTCATATTTGAGGCCCAAGCCACATGGGCTCTGCAGATGCCACCTTGAGAAATGCAAAGGAAGAAGTCGGCCTAGCGACTTAAAAGTCTAGAGCTTGTAACAAAGACTTAGTTTTGGTTTTAGACAACTTTTACATTGGTTTGAGACACTTTATTGTTTTGCATATTTTGTTTTGGTTTTAACAAGCTGCACTCGGGCCTCATGGACAAATGAGGTGGAAGATTGTAAGGACTGACAATCACAGGCCAACAAGAATAATTCTGACCAGATTTGTTAAATGTAGCAAATCCATCCATGCATAAACCGAAACGAATATTACGAGGCTCAGAAGCAAAATCAGGATGCTTCATGTCTAACATCCTTCATGCATCTCCATCTGAAGGATGACATATCTTCCCCTCCTTTGTTACGTGATCTGCATGCCAAGTCATATGGCTGGCAGTCACCTCCGAAGCATATAATCTCTGTAGCCTCGGAATAAGAGGCAAGTAGAATAAAACCTTCTGTGGCCTACGTCTGCCTGCACCCACAACATATCTTGCTTCATCACAGAACTTACATGATTCTTCATTGGCATCATTCTTCCAATATAACATACAACCGTTGGGACACATGCCTATTCTTTCCACCGGTAACCCCAAATTTCGAACTATCTTCTCAGTTTCATAGTAGGTGGTGGTTCGTTGATAGTTCCAGGTCCTCGAAACCCAAAGAAGTTAATTGATATTTGCCTCCAACCTCTTGGGGATGAGTTGATGTAGTTGTGGGACACTGGAGTTGCTACCTATGATGCCTCAAGGAGAGAAAACTTTATTATGCGTGCAACGCTACTCTGGAATATCAGTGAATTCCCTACATATGCTATGCTATCTGGATGGAGCACTGCAGGTCAGTTGGCTTGTCCGATTTGCATGGAATCAGGATGTGATGCATTTCGCCTCGAAAATGGTCGGAAGGCTTGTTGGTTCGATTGCCATCGGAAATTTTTAGAGATTGATCAACCCTTCCGTAGGAACAAGAAGGACTTCTACAGAGGGCACGTGGAAACAGGATTGCCACCTCCATTGCTATCGGGGGAGCAGATATGGGAGCGGGTAAGTGATTTCCCAACGGTCATGGAGGATCCTTCCTACAAGTCCGAAGAAGGAAGCACACAGAAAAGACATCGATTTCGATGTCCAAGATCGACATCGACCTTAAGGTCGACATAGATGGGCTTGTGGTCGAGGCCAGATCACCCTGAAGCCTGAGCCAGAAATTGATGTGAGACATCGATATCGATGTTAAAGGTCGATATCGACCATGCCTGCTGTCTTCTTCGACTGCTGAAATTTGTGACGGTTTAGTAAGTTTTCTTCTTAACCCTAGTTCTAATACAGTGAGGACATTGTAAATTTTAAGTATGGGGTGGGGGAAGGCTTACTTGCATATTCATACTTAGTTTAGATTTGCATATTTATCTTAATGCATATTTAGTTTTATTTTCGGAAAAAAAAGAAAAAAATTGACCCCCATCAAAAATTTGAAAAAAAGAAAGAGTAATGGAAGTATAAAAACAAGCTCTATGATGCAAAATTAGATTCATTAGAGATATAACATGAAATTTCCTAGTTAAGGGAAGTCCCAATGAAGTGCAAAAAGAAAAAAGTAAAGGAGATGAAAATTTGAAGTTGCTTTTGACATTTGCATGATAAGATGATTGAGGACTTTTTATGAAATTTCCATACAAAGTGCTTACATATACAAGTTCATATCCTCGCCTTACCTATGCATATTTGCAAAAGTCACAAGCCATATATGAGCCTTATCATGATTATTATTGCTTCACACATATGCATATTGCCCATTTTATACCTTATACCCTATCCGGGGACAAAGTTTGAGAATGGATGTCATTTTTGGAGTTATATGGAGTTGTGCATTATTTATGAAGTTGTTGCCAAGAATGAAAGAAATTATGAAATATGGAAAATTTAATGAGCGAGAAAAAATCCGATCACCTCAGGAGATAAAGGTAGGTCGACCCTGCTCGTTGAGTTGTTAGTTCGGCGAGATGGGACACAAGGTAAGGAGTCCGAAGTACTAAGTATCCGGGGCTATTCATGACACCCATGTTTGCGACTCGCGAGAAGGCAGTGCTAAGGTTAGAGAGGTAAAAGCATTATATTGAATAAAAGTATTGAGCGATGAGTGAAAGGTGAGACATTATGAAGAAGGAATGTGGAATGTTTTGGAAAGAAAGGATGTTTCCCCGGATTTAACACCACATGACCAAATATTAGCCCACCTTTAGCCTTTTACCAATCTACTTCTCATAAGCTTGCAAAAGTCCTCTTGATTATTAATGCTATGTCGCTAAAATTGTTTTTGCACATTACCTCCTTTAATGAGTATGAAATTGCTTTTATGCACATGCATGGACTTGGTTGACATAAGTACCTTATTGAGGATGGCAATTGATTGTAGGGACATATGAAAAATGAATCTATGATTTTGAGGGTTTACTTTCTTCCCCTGAATGACCATTAAAGGTATTGCTTGGGGACAAGCAAGCTTAAGTATGGGGTGTTTGATGTGCGAGCAAATTGCCATATTTTCTATGCACATAAAAGTCCATTTTATCGTCTTTTGCATGCATATTAGTGGGAAAACATGGGATTAGTGTAGTTTATGCTTAAATGTCAAATATATGGGTCTGCACGAGTTTCTGTGTGATTTCGTAGAAAACAGGATAAAAATGGACAGTTTTGGAAGAGCGGAAAAAGAACTCGAAGTCTTCTGAAGAGGTCGAAATCGACTGGGGACCTCGACATCGAGTGCAGCAGACACATAGGAATCGAGCAGGAAATGAAACAGAGCATGTCGATACAGAGAGGTCGATATCGACGTCTGGAGGTCGATATCGATGTTGCCTGATCGAGCTAAATGATAGAAGTCGAGTGCCAGCCCGAGTAGGAGAAGGAGAGCTCGAGATAGAGTTTCACATAGGTCGATATCGATGTTGAAGGTCGATATCGATGTTGCCCAGCAGAGGAATCCGACTCAGATTTTGATAGAATTCTATCCGAAGCTTGCACGTCTATCCTAAAGTTGAGATTTCTTATCATCAACCTCAGATCTATCATATGAAGCTGATTTACCGTAGGAGTTTTAGTTTTTACTTTATTTAAGTTTTATCTTAGAGAATAAAGATAAAGTTTTGAGTCTTTGGAAAGCAATGTTCGATATCTATATATAGAGGCCATTAGGGCTGAGTTTAGGCATCCAAGAACATTCAATAACATCCAATTTCAGTTATTCACACACACAATTACGCAGAGAATTAGTGGAGAGAGAGAGAGGGCCGAGTGAGTTGGAGAGAAGCGAGAGCGGAGTTTTGGCTTGTTCGGTTGTACTTTCTTTCATAGTTTAATTCAAAGTAGTTTTCTTTCAATAATGATGATGATAATGTGCATGATGAGGAATGAGTAGTCAACCCACTTCTAGGGTCGGGGTGAGCCCGACGATAACGATGTAGGGTAAGTGCATTAAAGGTATGACTTTTATGCGATTCCTTCTTCTATCCCATGCGTGATCCTTTGCGAAAGTTAGGGAGATTCATTATTTGCATTATTGAAGCGAAAGACATTCATATTGTGAAATTGAATTGCTCATGAATTTGGATAGTAACTCTTAGGAACTATGCGAGAGCCTCTAATCACCTAAGTGTTGATAACGAAAGTTATTTGACGGAAAGACATTAAATTTCATAACTTTAGCATAAAACTTGCATTGTTATCGTTGTGGCATGAAACCCCAACTTTGGAAGCTTTTATGTTTATTGAAATCAATATAAAAGTTTTAGTTTTGTTTCTGATCATCCTCCTTTCCCAGTCTACTTTCTTCGGACTCTTTTCCGACAATTGGTTACGAATTACAGTTTATGTGAAAAACATCAAAATCGACTGTAAAGGTCGATATCGAGGTGTAACGTCGATATCGAGGTCTTTGCTCGATTTTGACTTTGCTGCTTTTGTTTTCTGTTAGAACTGTACTGGAAATTGACCAGAACTGAGGTCGATATCGACCAGACACATCGATATCGAGTGTCTTCTGAGGTCGAAAGCTTTGATCGTGAGTACAACAAGGGAAGCGCTGACATACCTCCTCGTGGATTCGATCCTGAATTACCCTGCTACTACAAGGGAGGGGATTCTTGTATTATTTGTTTAAGACAGGGAGTGGTCTAGTTGTGAATTGTTTGAATTTGAATTATTTGAATCCCTACACTCACCCCCCGCAGACGAACAAATCTCCTTCCTCAACCACTCTATGGTCTCTGCCTGCGTTTTGTTGTCAGCCATGATTCGAATTGCTTTGTTGCGAAGATGGAAGAAACGTTCAGTCTCGTCAATGGTTTCCAGGATAGGTCCATGATCAGAATGTCGCATAAACCTGCAAAATAAGCTCTAAACGATCGTGAGAAAACTTAGGTGGCGATTGATTGCCTCCCCGACAACGGCACCAATTTGTTCGTAAGGGCGGGATCGAGCAATTCAAATATTCAAATATAATTCACAACTATGCTAACTCCCTTATCAACCAAATAATACAAGAATCCCTCCCGATGCAGTGGTAGGGTAATTCAGGATCGAATCCACGAGGAGGTATGTCAGCGCTTCCCTTGTTGTAATCATGATCTAGCTTTCGACCTCATAAGACACTCGATATCGATGTGTCTAGTCGATATCGACCTCAGTTCTGGTCGATTTCCAGCAAATTCCTGCAGAAGACAAAAGCAGCACATATCGACGTTGAGACAGACCTCGATATAAGGCTCATGTTAATCCATTATTCTAACCAATCTAAGTCTCAATTCCCAAATGGGGGTCAGGCTCAATTCGGCAAGGGATAATTTTGTGGAGTTTGCAATATAAGGCTCAGGTTAATGTTCTGGCTTCAAGCAGAGATAATGCAGGGTGGGTATAAAGAGGATAAAAATGGCTTAAAAGATTTCTCCATCATTTAATTCCCATAAACATAAAAATATATATGTATTGGCTTTGAATAACTATCACAACATTTATAGATGCATAGGAGGAGTAAATACACTCAAGAAAGCAGAGAGATTTATAATGTTCTCCCTATAGGCCAAAAGCCTTATGAAACCCTGGCGCAAGTGTGAGAGCGATTTAAGGAGCTTCTAAGGTCATGCCCTACGCATGGGAACCACCCTACGTTATCCAAGAGATCATCGAAAACGCCCTGGACGAAGCCACTAAAGAGAGAATAAACACCTACACCTCCTATGGGTATCTTGAAGTCCCACTGCAACATGCTAGGGATACCATAGAGAGGTTGGTGGAATTTGACAATACTTATGGGACTCCTGTGGCCTCCACTGAAGGTTCACCCCATCCATGCCACTCTATGAGCCATCCAAGGAGATCGATTTGGACGGTAAAGACCAATTCATGAAGGATCAACTCAGGAGGTTGCAAAAGCAAGTTAGATTCCTCTTCTCCAACCAACCCTGCGCCGAATGCGGCTTCGAGAGGCACATGATCACCACCGCTTGCCCCCACATGGAGCAAGTAGATCTAGCGGAGACTCACCAGGAGGTGAGGTACATGAGGAATCCTAATCGCAAGGGATACCGAAATTGGGGAAATCCATCACCCCAATACAACCCTAGGGATCCTACACCTTACCGAGCTCCAGGCCATCCGGAAAGAGAGCAAAGGAGAGACGATATCTAACTCATCCTTGATGAGTTAGGAAGGAACCAAGTGCAAAACGAATAATCAAGCAACTCATCCAGAACCAATTACAAGGGCTTAACACGAACTTAGAGAGATGGATATTTGGAGGAAAAGCGTGGAGTCCCAACTGGGTCAACTAGCAGCACAAGTTCTTAGGCCATCCGGAATGCTCCCAAGCCAACCTCAGGCCAATCCAAAGGGGCAAGCCGGGCATATTGCCGCTATAAATCTAAGGAGTGGACGCCAATTGCATGAGCCATGGAGCGAAAAAGGAGAAGTCACTGGAGACGCTGTCGATGTTGACCACCCAGTCAATGTCGAGGTCCTTATCGACGTCGACCATGAACTCGATGTCGACTCCACTGCTGCACCAAATAAGCCAGATAACCACTCGAGATCAAGTGGACCACTCGATATCAACACCCATTTGATGTCGAGCCTTTTGCAAATCAACAACAACACCAGACTCCTTCGAGGTCGACCAAACTAGTCGATATCGACACCTCGGTTGATGTCGACCAGTCCAAAAAGACAATGTCCACCCCTTTTACTCCAAAGCCGATAAAGGCACTCCCTTTTCCCTCCAAGGCATTGAAAGACCCAGCGGACACAAATTTTAGGCGATTCATGAAGGTGCTTCAAGGACTCAACATCACTATACCTCTCACGGAAGCCCTTAGCGAGATGCCGACATACATGAGGTTCCTAAAGGACATCCTATCCAAGAAGAGGTACATCATTGAGATCGCCGGAGAATGCAACTCAATTTAAAGCCCTTTGTGACCTTGGGGCTAGTGTAAGTTTGATTCCTTTATCGATATGGCAACAAGTTGGAGTAGGAGCATTGGAGCCCATCGATATAAAGCTCTACATGGCGGACAAATCCTTTGTGAGACCCACGGGGATTGTGGATGATGTCCCTGTCAAGGTGGGCAAATTCTTTGTGCCCACAGACTTTATTGTGTTGGATATGTCAAAGGATCCTATTGTGCCTATCATCATTGGTAGGCCCTTCTTAGCAACCGCTGACGCCAACATCAATGTGAGGAATGGCACCCTGACATTCACAATCGGAAATGAGATCGTCAAGTTTCGCTTCAACCCGATGATGAATGAGACAAATAGGCTAGAGGTGAAGAACATCAGCCTAAGTAGAGACTATGTCCCCTGTTAGGAGGCAATATAAAGAGTTCTCACCCCTGGAATATATTATGGGCTCACATCTGCAGAGAAGAAGCTTCGCAACTATTTATCGGCAAATTTCGCGATTGCAAAGAAGGTAGAGATCAACTGTCCCCAGTCGAGATAGACCAAATCACACAAGGTCGACACACCCTTGTCGATATCGAGTACCACTGAAGATCGATCGAGATGCCAGGACCTTAAGTATGGGGTCCCCACTACAGATGTCGACCAGACCATCTCGACATCGAATGCAGACCTCGATATCGACTCCACCATGATGATATCGACTGACCCCCAGCCCGAAGATCACTGTTTCAGTCCCTAAAAGGTAAGCTCAGGTATGATCTCTAACTCTCCTCTGTCCATTAATGATGATTTCACTAATAGGAGGGTCAAAGCTCCATGCTTTGCTTATATTAGCAAGGTTAGGTCAAGGAAAAGAAGGAAAGATCCAAAACAAGAGCCTAATGAAGAAGAAGCGATCATCGCCGAGCTTGGCTATTACCAAAAGGACCTAGATTATCCAGGAGAAGGGATGAGCTTTAAGGGGATCTACCTTAAAGGGTCTTGATGCATTGACGAAGAAGTCGGCCTTGCGACTTAAAAATCTAGAGCTTGTAAATAAAATTTTAAATATTCCGCTTAGAAGGTTTTTAGGATTTGAATTTTGGATTTTGGTATTGGAACTTTGATAAATCGTGGCTATATATCTCATGATCTAACAAGAATTTCAGGTTGCATAGCTAACGGAACACCGAAGAAGAAACGAAGTCCCTGCAGAAGCGGTTGAGATCGACTAGGCCGGTCGACATCGATCGCTGATGGGTCGAGCCATCTCTTGTGAGCGAGATCGATCACTCAAGGGAAAAAGAAAGCACTTGATATCGAGTAGGCCACTCGATATCGACCACCACTGGCGACCCTCGACTTCGACTTCTTCCAGAACACAAAGATGCTATCGACATCGACTACTGGCATCGACATAACCTAAAATCGACCTCCACCGTAGGTTACTCAGTGAGTTTCTCTCTACCCTTGTTTTTCTTTTAATATAGTGAGAACACTGTATATTTTAAGTATGGGATGGGGTATAAACATGTCTTACTTGGCTTATTTATATTTTTTGCATTACATCATGTTTAAAGTTTATGCATTAATTTATTTAGTTTATAAAAATACAAAAATCCAATAAAATTAGAAAATGTCAAAAAGGAAAAAAATGCATTTTTACTTTATGTAGTTAGTTTTAGACCCTACTTAGGTGTCCTATGATGAAACCCAATGGCTGACTTGATCATGTAAATCCTATGGCATATTTGGATGGTTTAGCCTAAGTCTTGAAATTGTTTTTATGTAGATTGTGAACTTGTGATGAAATTGAGCATATATGATCCTAGGCTAAAAAGCAAAATCCAACAAAATTTTCCTAGTAAGAATTTTGGCCTATAGGGAGAACATTAAAAACCCCTTTGCTTTCTTGAGTGAATTTACTCTTTCTATGCATCTCTAAATGTTGTGATAGTTATTCAAAGTCAATGCACATATATGTTTATGTGAATGGGAATTAAATGATGGAGGCATCTTTTAAGCCACTTTTATCCTCTCTTTACATGCTCTGCATTATCTCTGCTTGAATCCAAAACATTAGCCTGAGCCTTTATATTGTAAACTCCACAAAATTATCCCTAGCCGAATTGAGCCTGACCCCCATCTGGGAATTAAGACTTAGAGTTGGTTGAAATAATGTCTTGTGGAAAGAAAGTGCATATGTTTAGTTTTGAGCAAGAAAATTATGGGTTGGTTGTATATTTGCATCTTGTCACATATTTGTAAAAGGATTTTTGGCTCACATTGTAAATGCACATTGTTATTATTTATTTATTTTCGTTCCAAAAATAAAATCCGAAAAAAAGAGCTATTTACATTATGAATAAGTGCATGAGCCAAATATTCCTTAGTTCTTTTACTTTTTGCAAGATTTATATTTTTGAGAGGTATATTGGGTTTGAAAGAAAGGTTGAAGTTCTTCATAAAGAAAGTAAGTTTGGAATGAGCATTATTTTGGGAGATATGGTTTCGTTGAGTTGTGTTGAAATTTAGGAGTCTTGATTCCCGAATTTTATTAAGCGTCACATAGCTAAATAATTCCATACCCTTTATTTCCTACCAAGTCTCATTACAAACCCGCCGAATGGAGTCTTATTTGAAGTTTTCCATTGAGCGAAAATCCCGCTGATGGTTCTTGTTTGCATTTACATAATTGGTTGCGAAATGGATTATTATAAATTCCAATGTTTATGAGTTTGTATATGGAATTGAGTTGAGAGTTGATCTTAGCCTAAACACATTGAGAGTTGAGTGAAAACACATTATCCTTGTGAGGTTAAATTCACTTGCTTTGGTTTGCTACCATTTATGATGTTGCTTTTGACAAGGGCGAAGACTTGAAGGACGTGTTGTAGGTGTTGGTTATTGCTTGAGGACCAGCAAGTCTAAGTATGAGGTGTTTTGATGTACATATTTCTAGTTGTTTTAATTGTATATTTTGACTTTATATTTCACTCGATTCCTAAATTATAGGTTAAGAATAATGAGAATTTGTGTAGAATGTGTGAAGCCGTGAAGTAGTCAATATGGACTCGGCATATCGATCGACTGGACAAATCGACCCAGAGACAAGGTGTCGATATACGAGACCACAACCTACTGAAAAGCACTCCACACAACCCTATGTCGAGTGGACAACTCAACATCGACACCCCATCCGAGCTCGAGTGAAATCAAGACAGGTCGAGTAGAAATAAAGCACTCGATATCGAGTGGACATGTTGATATTGAGTAGAAGATTCCCACGGTTTGCACGTGGTTTGGAGAATCCGAGTGAAGATCCATCATGGAGGCCACGATTTTATCTTTTTCTTAAAGTTAGAATATGTCCTAGGGAACTTGCCTTTTTACCCTAGATTTTTATTATTTACTTTAATAATGTCTTATCCTATTCATTATGGGATAGAATTTTGATAGACAAGTTTTAGTAGGATTAAAACTCCTTTCCTTGGCTAGAAAGGATTGAGATGCTATAAATAAAGTCCTAGGGGGTGGTTCTTATTCATTTAAGCATTCAACAACACAACACACAATCAATAGTAGAAATAGTTTAGAGTAGAAGAAGCTTTAGGGTTTGGCGTTTGCAAAAGCCGACGTTGGAGTTGTAAAGTTTCGGAGTTTATTTCAATGCAAGTTAGTTCTTTTCATTCAACAATGTCTTCCGCATCCATGAAGAGAAACTAGTTCCCCAAGCTCTTAGGGTCCGGGTGAGCCCGATGTTAGCCATGCTTGTTTGAGGTAAGTGTTTGATGTTGATATCGTTGCGTCTTGATCATCTCCTACGATTTTGTATTTAGTCCTTATCGCAAGAAAAGGGATTCATGTTAATAACTTGAGTTATAAACATAAAATTGGTAGAGACAATTAGGTTTATTTGCAAGAGTATTTCTACTTGTTGGTGTACGGCGAAAGCTTGTTGATGTGCGCCTATTTCACCATGTTTAATGCTTACATCTATTCCGTTTTCATCCATATTTTATACTTTCGGGTTGGAAACTAGTGAATTTGTGTAGTTTGAGTTCATTTGTAAGATATAGAGGTCTACACGAGTTTTGATTTGATTTCACAAAAAACGGAGCATTCTAGAGAAAAACAAGACCCTGAAGAAGACTCGATCTCGAGCAAGGCACTCGATCTCAAGATGATGACTCGAAATCGACCAAACTACCCGAGATCGACTGAAGAAAAAGAGGTAGATCGAGACAAAGCCATGTCGACCACCACAAACCAACTCGACTCGACATAGGTCACTCGATATCGACATGTCCAATCGACATCGATTGGAGCAACAGACGCATAAGAGACGCGGATTGGGCCGGAACTTTGGAAGAGTTTGCTTAGCCACGAAGATATCTATCATCTAACAAGATCATCTATCCTTAGGGTATATTCCAAGCATGTTAGGAAATGTTACCTATTTTAATATTTTATTTTAGGATATAATTTAGTTTAGATAGAATTTACCTTTACCAATTGTAGTAGGATTAGGACTCCAATCCTTGATTGGCAAGGGTAGTGAAGCTATAAATGACGCAACCAAGGATGAGCTTCTGTGGCTCAAACAATGACCTCGATCCAGGTGAGCTATCAAGATCAATTCGAGGGCTATTGGAGAAAGCGTATGTCCTCCTCAAGAGAAAGAAAAAGGCTCCACCATGGAAGAAGGTCAAAGGGTGCAAGGTGAGCTTATGTCCAAGTTTTGGTTCGTTCATGAGGGTTTGACAGCTTTTTGACGTCTCAGTAAAATGGGTCGTTCGGAGTCCATATTTATCGGATTAGGTCGTGCCATACTATGTTGGAACGAGAACGAAAAGTTCTACAACTTTGCTGTTGAAGGTTTGTCCAGAATCAACCTCATTCATGGTCGAAAATCATGATATTTGTAGCTGTCACTGTGTGGACGAATTTCCATATATTTCTATAATTAATTTACTATGTAAACATTATATTTATTTAGGAATAATGTAAATTATAATAATATCTATTAGTTGACTATTAAATTAATTGATATTATTTCTAATTAGTTTTCTTTTATATTTCCTACTAGATAAATAAGGTCGAAAAAGGAAAGTCTATCTAGTTAGATATTTTCCTTAGCCACTAAGCAGTAATCTTAGGAGATCTTTTATCTAGGATTTATTTATGTTATTTTAATTATTTTCTCAGCCATGATTCTATCCTTTTGTAAGGGATAGAGCTGGCCACATTTAAGGTTTCTAGGTTAAGTTTTGTTATTTAAACTCTTTTCATCATTCAATAAAAATTAGATTGATGATAGAATTGAAGAAACCCTTTGGCTAAAGGGTTCTTCGATTATCAATCCCATAACCCGCTTCCGATTTGCATTCGAAATTAATTAAGTTATTTTTATTCCGTGCAATTTGTCTTCTCTCATCATGTTTAGTTTCAATTAATTAAGAGGCCGTAAGGACAAGCAAAGGTTCAAGTGTGAGGGAATTTGATAGAGCATGATTAGTATTGCATAATAGATTACATTTAGCATAGTTTGGGTGTAAATATTGCATATTTTAGTTGCATTTACATGATTACTTGTTGAGTTGGAAGATGTGGAATCTACACAATGTTATGGTTTATTTCAGGAATCGCAGATTCAAGGTAGAGTGAACTTCAGGAGAGTAAAAGAAGTAAAGAATATTGCATTAGCAGCTAGAGGAAACCAAGAGCCTCCCCGCGGCCCGAAAACTTGTCAAAGGATTTCGCTGATCGCCTGGCCGCCCCGCGGCCTGAGGTAGCCGCCCCGCGGCCCGTACAGAATTGCCGAATCAGACCCTTAACTTTAATTAGGGTTATTATTATTATTTTTGGCCGATTCTTTGTAGGCCTTTAAAAGACATTTCTAGGTTATTCTACTATTAACCTTATGCACTTTTAGAGAATTATTGTGAGAACGTTTGAGCATGAGCAACTAAACTCTCAAGGTTTCGCCTACTGTTTGGATCTTTGATTGTTGAATTGTGAGTTTCTTAATCTAGTTCTTATTCCTATGCGAATGTTTTGGCTTCTTTGCGCTTAATTCCTTGAATGTGTTTGATTCTTTATGGCTTGATCAACTAGTTAGAGAACATTCATTCAATTGCTAGGGTTTTGTAGATTCCTCGGAGCGAACCTTAACCCAAGTGACAATCATATCCCATTAGGACTCGTAGTACTAATTTGATGTGTAGGAAGTTGAATATATGTTAAATATCGACTCATATCTTGATATTGCAACCTTGGTTAATTCATATTCTTAATGCAATCTCTAGGTTAAATCTTAACCGTGTTAGGGTTATTTAGAGATAAGAATTACTAGGACTCGTAGGACTAGTAATTTACCTAAGATCTGGACAAGGACATTAGTAGGAAAAGACAAGAACTAGAGGCTGAAACAAGGATCAAATTCATCAATTGAAGTGACAAATTGTAGGTGAACTAATTCTCTCCACTGCATTTTATAACTCACTCTATTCCGTTTGCCTGCATCCGCTTTGATAAAAGGCGGATATTTCCATCACCAAACTCTCTTTTGCGGTTACTTGCGATTGAATTGATACTTGATATTACTAGATTTCCCTGTGGATTGACCTCTTTCTTACCAACTATACTAGTGTGAGTTTGAGTATTCTTTGGCAGGAACAACGACATGTTTTCCTCTTGTCAATCACCCAAAAGAGCGGGCTGGCGATCTTGTTGGTGAGGACGTTTGTAGGAGCGAGGTCCGGGATCCCTGAGATATAGCTCCAGATGATTTTGGGATCCTCGATGGTGAAGTGCTGAGGGGTCTAGATAAACTCGAAGAGGTCGCTCAGCTGCTCGACAGTAAGGCGATGTACCCTGTTGTCGAGCTAGAAGGTAACTCGACGAGTAGATGAAGCACGACCAGGTATCTCTAGCATGGCCATGAACTCCCTTGTCAGAGTGGGTAGTGTGCCCTCAGGTCGCTGATGAACTGCTCCATAGATACATACTCCAAAGCCTCCCGGACGCCAGTGTGGAAGCCCAGGTGCAAAATGTCGGGGTAGTGGTACCATCGGCCTCTATGGGCTCAGGCAATGAGGTGGGTGGTCAGGTCCCGTTGCTTCTCGTCAGGGATGTATAGAGCGTATCTCTCAACATTCTTGGATCTCACCATTTTCTGCAAAGAAAACAGTTACCAAGATAATGACCAGTTTATGCAATATTAAACAACCCCATACTTAGGTTAAAAAACTAGCCAAAAAAATTTTCAATCTGAACCTAGGCTAATTTTAGTGCTAATCTTACAATATCAAATTTAATGCTCAATGTAAAGATTATTAATCAATTTTAAACATTAAAAATAAGGCACACTTAAAGAACTCTAAGAAATTCCCAAAATCTTAACAAATTCATAAACCTAAATTTCTTGAATATTCAGCATAAATCCAAACCTAATCCAATCTCATTTAGATCCAACAAATTCAACATAGCAGATCCCACATCATACTCAAAATTATGCAATTTCAATTTCCGGCGCAATACATTCAAATCCTAAAATCATTCATAATCACTCAATATCAAATCTCATCCCTAAATCCAACAAATAGATTCCAAAATATGTAAATCAAGGTTTAGGGAAGAGATTCATGCCAAAAGAGTGTGTAAAAATGGTTGACCTCGGGTCTGGATCTGGGCAGATGGTGTTGCTGTTGTCGTACAGGAGCAATGGGGGTGGTCGGATCTCGGAAGGCAGAGCCGGAATCTGAGCGATGGTAAGAGAGAAAGAAGGAGCGCAAGAGGGAGCGCGAGAGAGAAACAATGAGAGTGAGCGAGAGAGAAGTCCGAGCGATCTGTTGCTTCTGTCAAACTGCTAGTGCATGGGGGGACAGAGGGTAGCGCCAGCAAGAGGAGAGGTGATTGGAAAGAGATCGAGAGGGTAGGAGAGAGAGAGGCGAGAGAGAGAGAGAGAATAGAGGTGGCTACTAGGGTTCGATTTGGCACCTCATCTAATGATTTAAGCCTGTCGACATCGACTTACTGTGTCGACATCAACTATCCCTTCTGAGTCGACTGAGTTTTGTCGACCTGTGGATTTCTGGTCTTAGTCAGTTGACATCGACTTCTCATGTCGACATCAACCTCTCCTTTGAGCTCTCGATCTTCTGTTTAAACTAGATAAAAATAGTCACGAAAATATCTAGAAAATAAAATATTCAAAATAAAACAAAGAAAGAGAAAGTAACGGGTTGCCTCCCGGAAGCGCTTGAGTTTAAGTCGCTAGCTCGACATACTTCCCTTTTTGCGCTAGCTCAACGCCAGGGTGGCGCGAATTTCTTCTTCCGGGTCTTCCTTGTCATAATACTTTTTTACCCGGTGAAAATTTACCTTAAAGGTGGTGCCATTGCCGCTAAGTAACTCCACCGCTCCATGAGGGAAAATTTGGTGGACCGTGAAGGGTCCACTCCATCTTGTCCTTAGTTTCCCTGGAAATAAACAAAGTCTAGAGTTAAAAACAAGGACTTTGTCACCTACCTCATATGTTTTTGGCACCAATTTCTTGTTGTGCCACTTCTTTATGCGCTCTTTGTAGATTTTGGCATTCTTATATGCCTTTAGGCGCAACTCCTCCAAGGCTTGCAAGTGAAGGAACCTTCTTTTCCCAGCTTCGTCGAAATTCCTGTTGAGCTCTTTGAGAGCCCACATCACTTTGTGCTCAAGTTCAACGGGAAAATGACATGACTTACCATACACCAAGTTGTAAGGAGTTGTGGAAAGTGATGTCCTGTAGGCCGTTTGGTAGGCCCATAGCGTGTCATCTAGCTTAGATGACCAATCCTTCCGAGCGAGAGACCGTCTTCTCCAGGATGGCTTTGATTTGACGATTGAAGACTTCTACTTGGCCGCTTTTTTGGGGATGATAGGGTGTTGCCACCTTATGTGTCACCCCATACTTGGCTAAAAGTACTTCAAAGCCTCTCTCAATGAAGTGTGAGCCACAATATGAAATAAGAACACTAGGAACACCAAAGCAAGGAAAGATGTTAGTTTTCATAAACTTTGAAACTACCTTCGCATCGCTGGTCCTAGTTTCCATGGCTTCAACCCATTTTGAGACATAATCCACCGCTACTAGAATGTATTTTTAAGGGTCTGAGGTAGGGAATGGTCCCATGAAGTCAATGCCCCATACATAAAAAAGCTCTACTTCTAGGATTCCTGTGAGCGGTGTCTCATTCCTCCATGTGATATTTCCTACACGTTGATACTCATCACAAGAGGTTACATAGTTTTGCACATCTTTTAAAAGGTTAGGCCAACAAAAACCACATTGAAGAATCTTTACCGTGGTCTTGAATCCTTTAGAAGGGCCTCTTGTGGGGAGAGAATGACAATGGCGAATCACGCTCTCTACCTCTTTCTCCGGAATACAACGTCGGAAAATATGGTCTTTTCCCTGCTTGAATAAGTAGGGTTCATCCCAATAGTATTGCTTGACATCGTGCAAGAACTTCTTCTTTGCTTGCTAAGTTAAGCCTGATGGTACCTCGCCTCCTAGAATGTAGTCAGCAAAATCCGTAAACAAAGGTACCTTCGCCCCTCTCACATCAAATAATTCATGAATAAGACTAAAGGGAGGAGTAAAGAAGAAGTCCTCACCGGGGTTTACCTTTTCGTGACCTTCAGAGTCATTGGAAGGTGGTCAGTCTCGATCTGGAGTAGTCGATCTCGACGGGTGTGCCTCGACATGGGCAGTCGATCTGGGTTGCTCGATATGTTCACTCAATGTCGAGTTGGCCTGGTCGATCTCGACCTCTTTCACAATCGATCTGTCATCAAAGTTGGTCGACATCGAGTTAAAACTTACCTTAGGGGCAGTCGATCTCGACTGGGTGTAGTCGATATCGAGCGGAGTTTCTGCCCGTTTTGCTTCTTGCTTCATCAGGTGCTCGTTAGGGCGGGAGCCATCGATTGGCATGTTGTCTTTTGACTCATCTAGAAGCCCTTTGGGTAGCCATGAGAGATGATCGGCTACGGAGTTCTCTGTTCCTTTCTTATCCTTAAGCTCAACGTCGAACTCTTGAAGTAGGAGCACCCATCGTAGGAGCCTAGGTTTAGCATCCTTCTTTGCCATCAAGTACCTAAGAGCTGCATGGTCAGTATGAACAATTACCTTAGAGCCCACTAGGTATGAGCGGAACTTCTCAAAAGCGAAGACCACCGCCAAGAACTCCTTTTCCGTCGTGGTGTACATTGTTTGAACCGCATCAAGAGTCTTGCTTGCATAGTAGATGATGAGAAGTTCTTGTCTTTCCTTTGTCCTAGGATAGCTCCTACGGCGTCATCGCTTGTGTCGCACATGATCTCAAATGGTAGCGACTAATCCGGCGATTGAATGATAAGGGTGGATATAAGAGCATCCTTCAACCTGTTGAAAGCTTCAAGACATTCACTAGAAAACTCAATCTTAACATCCTTCATTAGTAGGTTAGTTAAAGGTTTGACAATCTTAGAAAAATCTTGAATAAACCTCCTATAGAAACTTGCGTGACCAATGAAACTTCTTATCTCCTTAATTGATGAAGGTGGTGACAACTTCTCTACAAGCTCTATCTTTTCCCTGTCCACCTCAATTCCCCTTTTTGAAACCTTGTGGCCTAGCATAATCCCTTCTCTTACCATAAAATAGAATTTTTCCCAATTGAGAACCAAATTTGTCTCCTCACATCGTGCGAGTACCCTACGAAGGTTAGAAAGACAAATATAGAAAGTAGTTCCATAGATAGAGAAACCATCCATAAATACCTCCACAATATCCTCTATCATGTCAGAGAAGATGGCCATCATACACCTTTGGAAGGTAGTGGGGGCATTGCAGAGCCCAAATGACATCCTCTTTTATGCAAAAGTCCTATAGGAAGATGTGAAGGTAGTCTTTTCTTGATCCTCAAGATGAATAGGTACTTGCCAAAAACCAGAGTATCCATCCAGGTAAAAAAATAGTCATGTTCTGCAAGTCTTTCCAATACATGGTCAATGAATGGAAAGGGAAAATGATCCTTCCTAGTGGCGGTGTTGAGCTTTCTATAATCTATGCACATTCGCCAACTAGTAGTGACTCGCTTTGGCACAAGCTCTCCCTTCTCATTCTCTTCAACGTTCATTCCACCCTTCTTAGGCACCACATGGACTGGACTCACCCATTTGCTTTCGGAGATGGCATAGATGATTCCTGCATCCAGCATGCAAAAGATCTCCTTCTTCACCACTTCCTTCATGTTGGGGTTGAGCTTCCGCTGATGCTCTTTAGATGGCTTGTGATCATCCTCTAGGAGGATTCTATGCATGCAAGTGGCGGGTGAAATTCATTTAATGTCCTCATGAGAGTAACCAATAGCCTTTCTATGAGTGCGAAGCACTTCCATAAGCTTGTCTACTTCCTGTGCGTTTAGTGTAGAATTAATAATCACAGGGAAAGTAGAATTGGGACCAAGAAACTCATACCTAAGTGTGTCAGGTAAAGGCTTCAGCACCGGAGAGGGTCCTTGTGGGATTAAGATTAGCTCTACCTCCTCCATCTTCATGATCTCACCTAGGCAATCCGTTTCAATTCTCTTGATTGAAGCTCCCAAATCAGCTACAAGAGTTGGCATGGACCAAGCGTATAGGGATGCCAACGTTGATTGGGATTCCTCGTAGTAATTCTGCAGAAAAGAAGTCGATGTCGAGTAGGATAGGTCAATATCGATTGAGAGTTCAGCACATACCTCGGCCTTTGAGATGTCTGATATCGAATGGATCTAGTCGATCTCGACCTCTAGAGTCGATATGGTCTGGTCGATCTCGACCTCTAATGGCGACTGGGTCGCCTCGACATCGCCTGAAAAACCTGTACATACCTGGGCTACTAAGTGTGTCGATGTCAACTGGGGGGTACTCGACATCGAGTGGAGTGGTCGATATCGACAGGTCCTGGTCAATCTCGAATTCCTCTTCGAACTCCGTGGATAGAGCGTCGTCGAAGTTCTCCTCATCACTCATGCATGTAGCCAGGAACTCCTCAATTTCCTCATCAGTGAGCTCTTCTCCAGCTTTGGCTAGGGCTTCCCCATGAGTTAGGGCCCTTTCCGTCGGTTCTTTACAATCCATGACATTGGTGTGTACGTAGACTGACTTGATCTCCATTCCAATGACCTCATTCATCGTGGGGTTGAAGGAGAACTCTATCACTTCTTTCCCTATGATAAAGGTTAGGAGCCCTCGTCGTACATTGATGTTGGCATTTGTAGTAACTAAGAAAGACCTACCAAGGATGATAGGTACAATAGGATCCTCGGGCATATCCAACACAATAAAGTCAGTAGGCATAAACCGGAACGTCATCAAATATACATATGGGCCTTACAAATGAATTGTCAGGCATGTAGAGCTTCATGTCCACCACAGGTTCTAGCGCTCTGATATTCACCTTTTTCCAAATAGAGAGGGGCATAAGACTTACGCTTGTCGCTAGGTCACATAGGGCCTTGTAGCGTGTTCGTAGGGGGAGGAGATCCGCTTAAATAAAATACTCAAATAAATATCAAACTAAACCGACTCCCTTGTCCAAGCAAATAAAATACAAGAATCCTTCCCGATGTAGTGGTAGGGTAATTCAGGATCGAATCCACGAGGAGGTATGTCAGCACTTTCTAAGCTTACAATCACAATCAAGTTTCGACTCCAGAAGACCACTCGATATCGAGTAGACTGGTTGATATCGACCTCAGTTCTGGTCGATTTCCAGCAAAGTTCCTGCAGAAGACAAAAAGCACAGTTGACGTCTAGATTTTCACTCAATATCGATATCAGCACTCAATATCGACCTCTGCAGTCGAAATCGAGTCTTCAACAGAAACTGTAACCTAAGCAAATTTTGTCGGAAAAGTTGTACGAAGAACGTAAGGATGATGATGGAAGGGTGGACAGAATAAAAAAAATAGATTTTTATATAAACTTCTATAAACTAAAAGCTTCCAAGGTCGGGGATTCATGCCACAATGATAACCATGCAAGTTTTATGCCAAATTCATGAAAGATGATGCCTTTCCGTCAAATAACTTTTGTTACCAACTATTAGGTGATTAGAGGCTCTCGCATAAAACCTTAGAGTTACTATCCAATTTCATGACAAATCCAAATTCACAATATGATTGGCTTTCGCTTCAATAATGCAAATAATGAATCTCCTCAACTTTCGCAAAGGATCATGCATAGGATAGAAAACGGAATCGCATAAAAATCATACCATTGATGCACAAACTTACATTGCTATCGTCGGGCTCACCCCGACCCTAGAAGTGGGTGAACTACTCGCGCTTCATCATCTTTGACATCATCATTGTTGAAAAGAAACTACTTTGATTTAAACTTCGAAAAAGAAAGAAAGTACACCGAACAAAGCCATTCCGCTCTCGCTTCCTCTCTACCTCAACTCGGCTCTCTCTCTCTCTCTCTCCCCTAAACTCTGCGTGTATAACTAAAACTGATTGCTTGGATTGAATTGAATGTGTATGATTAAACTCAGCCCTAATGGGCTCTAATTATAGACTTCTAACTTCGCTATCCAAGGATTCGAAACTATATCTTTATTCCTAAGATAAAACATTAAATAAAGTAAAAAACTAAAAATCCTTAGGTAAATAACACATTCACCATATGGGATAATAAGTCTGGTAGTATATGATAGAATATCTCAACTTTAGGATAGATGTGAACGCTTCAGATAAAATTCTTTCAAAAACAGCGTCAGATATGTCTACAGCAGTGGTCGATATCGACCTCGGACCTCGATATCGACCTCTTCTTTTCTTTATCTCGAGTAGTTCTACTCAACCTCGGATTGGCACTCGACTTCTATCTTTAAACTCGATTTCTTGCAGTCGATATCGACCTTGGGACATCGATATCGACCTCTCTCTGTCGACATGCTCTGTTCTTCCTCTTCTCGATTTCTGGTACTTTGTTTCACTCGATGTTGAGTCTTTAGGTCGATTTTGACTCTTCAGTAGACTTCGAGTTCTTTTTCAGCTCTTCTTCACTTGTCCAATTTGATCCTTTTTTGTCTCGATTTCTGCAAAATCGATTTCAGCTATCGTCGGGCTCACCCCGACCCTAGAAGTGGGTTGACTACTCGCGTCTCATCATGGAACTCATCATCATCATGTAAAAGAAAACTACTTTGTATTAAACTAAAGAGAAAAGTACAACCGAACAAAGCCAAATCTCCGCTCTCGCTTCACACCTGATGTACACATTTGCACCTTCTTTTATTGCATCTTTTAACTTCGTATTTCGTTCGATCTCCAAAGAAAAGGTTCAAAAGAATATAAACTTGAGTAAGAATGGGCTAAAATGCAAGAAATAGAGTCTACACAAGTTTTGAGCTAACCATGCAGGAATTCGAGCGAAAACGGAGTCAAAACGAAGAAGCCAAGTGAAGCTGAGAAGAGGTAGATATCGACCCCCAGTGTCGATATCGACCCCCATATCGACCTCAACATAGAAATCGACCAGAGCTGAACAAGTCGAGCAGGAACAGAGACCTCGATATCGACCTCTGGTGTCGATATCGACCCCTTATCTCGACAGAAGATAGACTCGATTTCGAATGCGGATTGGAACTATATCTTCAAGGAGGCACGGGATTATCTCATACTTTCAAAGATAGAGGACAGCTGAAGTTTTATTCATCTTTTACCTTTAAGTTATTTAAGTTTTATCCTAATTGTTCGGATAGAGTTATTAGTTTAGATAGGAGTTACAATCCTTGGATAGCGAGGATTAGTAGCCTATAAATAAAGCCCTAGGGCTGATTTGTTAGAGAATCTTTCATACCATCAATTAACAAAGACATAGACAATAGAGTTAGAGTTAGAGAGAAGTTTTAGGGTTTGACGTTTGCGAAAGTTGACGTTGAGTTGTAAAGCTTCGAAGTTTATTTTAATGCAAGTTTCTTCCTTTCAAATAACAATGAGTTCCATGATGAGAAGCGAGTAGTTCCCCAAAGCTCTTAGGGTCGGGGTGAGCCCGACGTTAACCATGCGCGCTTGAGGTAAGTATTTGATGTTGATATCGTTGTGTCTATCTCTCCTCCTATAATTCTATGTTTAGTCCTAATCGAAAGAAAAGGGATTCATGCTAACAACTTGAGTTATAAACATAAAATTGGTAGAGACAATTAGGTTTATTTGAAAGAGTAATCCTAAGAGTTGGTGTACGGCGAAAGCTTGTCCCTCGGGTGAAATAGCGCAATTGTCCGTCTTATTTATCTCATCGCATGCATTGGTTAACGTTGTGGTAAACCCTAATCCTAGGAGTTGCTTTTTACATAGTTTATACACACAAAAACCCTCTGTTATTTCTATTCATTGCTTCTCTCTCCATCCTTAATTCTTCGGCCTTTTCTTTGCCGACAAAGAACTAACCCACTGCAGGTTGCACTGTAAGTTTCTCTCTACCCTTGTTCTCTTTTTAATATAGTGAGGACACTGTATATTTTAAGTATGGGGTGGGGGAAAGACATGTCTTATGGTCATAACTTGGTTTCTTCTTCGCATTGCATTCATGTTTAAATTTTTGTTTTTAGTTTTACTTTTATAAAATGTCAATGATTCCATAAAATTTCAAAATCCAAAAAAATGGAAAAATGTCAAAAATACAAAAAAAATGCATGTTTATTTTTAAGTTTGTTACCCTACTTAGATGTCTTATTATGAAAACTCAATAGCTGACTTGATCATGTAAATCCTATGGCATATTTGGATGGTTTAGCCTAAGTCCTTAAAATTTTTATGTAGATTGTGAACTTGTGATGAAATTGAGCACATATGATCCTAGGCTAAAAAGCAAATCCAACAAAAATTGTCCTTGTGAGAATTTTGACCTATAGGGAGAACATCAAAAATCCCTCCGCTTTCTTGAGTGAATTTACTCTTCCTATGCATCTTTAAATGTTGTGATAGTTATTCAAAACCAATGAATATATATGTTTATGTTTATGAGAATTAAATGATGGAGGCATCTTTTAAGCCATTTTTATCCTCTCTTTACCTACCCTGCATTATCCCTGCTTGAAGCCAGAACATTAGCCTGAGCCTGAATTGCAAACTCCACAAAATTATCCCTAGCCGAATTGAGCCTGACCCCCATTTGGGAATTGAGACTTAGATTGGTTGGACTAATGCCTTGTGGAAAGAAAAGAGCATAATGTCTAGTTTTGAGCAAGGAAATCATAGGATGGTACATATTTACATTTTGTCATATTTTGTAAAAGGATTTTTTGGCTCACCATATAAATGCACATAGTTTTAGTATTATTTCTGAAAAGAAAAAAAAAATCCGAAAAAATATATATATATAAAGTGCATGAGCCAAAATCCTTAAGTCTTTTATTCATACAAATGTTATATTTTTGAGAGGTATATTAGAACTTGGAAGAAGGGTTGATGGAATGCATCTTTAGAGCATATTATGAAGAGTTATGGTTTTGCAAGTGTTGAGATTTAGGAGTCTTGATTCCCGAATTATAAAAGCACCACATAGCCAAATAATTCCATACCTTTTATTTCATACCAAGCCCCATTACAACCCCGCCGAATGGAGTCTTCTATGAAGTCTTCCACTGAGCGAAAGTCCTCCTGATGGTTCTTATTGCATTTTCATAATTGGTTGCGAAGTGGATTATTATAAATTGCAATGTTTATGAGATTGTATATGGAATTGAGTTGAGAGTTGATCCTCATAGCCTAAACACATGAGAGTTGAGTGCAAACACATTATCCCTGTGAGGTTGGATTAAAATTGCATATGCTTATGGATAGCCAAAATATGTGTTATGACGTTAAATTCACTTGCTTTGCTTTGCTACCGCTTATGATGTTGCTTTTGACAAGGGCGAAGACTTGAAGGGTTTGTTGTAGGTGTTGGTTATTGCTTGGTTATTGCTTGAGGACAAGCAAGTCTAAGTATGGGGTGTTTTGATGTACACATTTGCACCTTCTTTTATTGCATCTTTTAACTTCGTATTTCGTTCGATCTCCAAAGAAAAGGTTCAAAAGAATATAAACTTGAGTAAGAATGGGCTAAAATGCAAGAAATAGAGTCTACACAAGTTTTGAGCTAACCATGCAGAAATTCGAGCGAAAACGGAGTCAAAACGAAGAAGCCAAGTGAAGCTGAGAAGAGGTAGATATCGACCCCCAGTGTCGATATCGACCCCCATATCGACCTCAACATAGAAATCGACCAGAGCTGAACAAGTCGAGCAGGAACAGAGACCTCGATATCGACCTCTGGTGTCGATATCGACCCCTTATCTCGACAGAAGATAGACTCGATTTCGAATGCGGATTGGAACTATATCTTCAAGGAGGCACGGGATTATCTCATACTTTCAAAGATAGAGGACAGCTGAAGTTTTATTCATCTTTTACCTTTAAGTTATTTAAGTTTTATCCTAATTGTTCAGATAGAGTTATTAGTTTAGATAGGAGTTACAATCCTTGGATAGCGAGGATTAGTAGCCTATAAATAAAGCCCTGGGGCTGATTTATTAGAGAATGTTTCATACCATCAATTAACAAAGACATAGACAATAGAGTTAGAGTTAGAGAGAAGTTTTAGGGTTTGACGTTTGCGAAAGTTGACGTTGAGTTGTAAAGCTTCGAAGTTTATTTTAATGCAAGTTTCTTCCTTTCAAATAACAATGAGTTCCATGATGAGAAGCGAGTAGTTCCCCAAAGCTCTTAGGGTCGGGGTGAGCCCGACGTTAACCATGCGCGCTTGAGGTAAGTATTTGATGTTGATATCGTTGTGTCTATCTCTCCTCCTATAATTCTATGTTTAGTCCTAATCGAAAGAAAAGGGATTCATGCTAACAACTTGAGTTATAAACATAAAATTGGTAGAGACAATTAGGTTTATTTGAAAGAGTAATCCTAAGAGTTGGTGTACGGCGAAAGCTTGTCCCTCGGGTGAAATAGCGCAATTGTCCGTCTTATTTATCTCATCGCATGCATTGGTTAACGTTGTGGTAAACCCTAATCCTAGGAGTTGCTTTTTACATAGTTTATACACACAAAAACCCTCTGTTATTTCTATTCATTGCTTCTCTCTCCATCCTTAATTCTTCGGCCTTTTCTTTGCCGACAAAGAACTAACCCACTGCAGGGAGACATCGATATCGACAGCAGAGGTCGATATCGACCAAAACTGATAGATCGACGGTTTTCTGAGTCGATCTCGAGACTCCTGGGAAACTTCTGCAAGCATCGATATCGACCCCCTTGTGTCGAAATCGACCCTCTGTATCGACTGGCAGTCTTCTGAGCCAGTCGATTTCGTGGACTGACATCGATATCGACCCCACCAGTCGATATTGACCACTTGTTTTTGTCTTTGCAGGTCTTCTGTTGCAGAGAACATCGACAGCCGAGGTCGACATCGAGGCCCAAGGTCGAAATCGAGGCTTCTGGTCGACGCAGACTTGAGATTTCCCCACTACTAGGATCCCGCTGACACGCCTCCTCGTGGATCGATCCTGACTACCCTTCCACTACAGCGGGAGGAAGTCTTGTAATTATTTGCTTAGACCAGGAGTTGGATTACATTTATTACATCTTTATTATTTGTTATTACTTGACATATCAATCCTCCTGCAACAACAACACCCAGCTCCACTCGGCCTTTCTCTCTCTCTCTCTCTCTCTACAAATCTCTCCATTCTACAGTGTAAACTTGCTGGAATTGAATGATTAAACTCAACCCTAACAGCCTCTAGATATAGATCTCAAAACTTGCTAGCCAAGGATTCGAAAAAGTATCTTTATTCTCTAAGATAAAACTTAATAAAGTAAAAACTAAAAACTCCTAGAGGTTCTATCGATGTGGAGGATTTTTGCTCGACATGGTTTGGTTGATTTCGACCTTTTGTACTCGATATCGAGGTTCCTTTTCCTCCTTCAGCTTCGGGGGCAGTTGACTTCTGCTAGGTTTGTGGTCGATTTTGACCTATGTGCTCGATTTCGAGTATTCCTCTGCTACGTCGACCCCATACTTATAACCTGGCACATAATCCTGAACAATGTTAGTCGATATCGACTTACCTGGGTCGATTTCGAGTGGCTTTTTGGCTCCTTCATTCAAGATTTCCATGACTTCCTCCACTTGGGCTTCTATGGCCCCCTTTTCAAGGTCTTTACCTTTTCTTCCCCACATGTGATGTAGACACCCTTGATTGACTTTATCTCCATTGGCCCTTCATTCTTCCTTACCGTCTTGTTGAAGGCGTACTCTATCACTTCCTCACCAATGGTGAATGAGAGCAATCATTTCGTCACGCTTATCTTGGCATCGACGGTTGCTAAGAATGGTCTTTCTAAAATAATTGGACAAGCAGGGTCCTCTACCATATCAACAACTAGAAAATCAGCAGGGACAAAGAACTTACCTACTTGCACTGGCACATCATCCACCATCCCTGTTGGAATCACTACCGTATTGTTGGCCATGAAAAGCTTTGCATCCACAGGCTCTAGAGGACCTATCTTTATCTTGTGTCATATGGTTAGTGGCATCACGCTAACACTAGCACCTAAATCAGATAAAGCATTAAAGAGATATTGACCTAAGCCTATAGCGATAGAAAACTTACCTGGGTCCGCTCTCTTCTCTAGTAGTTCCAACCTATTGCACTTCTCTACGATCTCAGCAATTGATCGCTTCTTACCTAGTATTGATGTGCACGCAAATTGCCATATTTTCTATGCACATTTGAGTCCATTTTATCGTCATTCGCATGGATATTAGTGGGAAAACATAAGATTAGTGTAGTTTATGCTTAATTGTCAAATATATGGGTATTCACGAGTTTCTATGTGATTTCGCAGAAAATAGGATGAAAATGGACAGATTTGGAAGAGCGAAAAAAGAACTCAAAGTCTTCTGAAGGGGTCGAAATCGACTAATGAACCTCGACATTGAATGCAGCAGAGCAGGCAGGAATCGAGCAGAGGAGAAACAGAGCACGTCGACACAGAAGAGGTCGATATCGATGTCTGATGGTTGATATCGAGTGGCCTGGATCGAGCTTATTGATAGAAGTCGAGTGCCAGTCCGAGGAGAAGAAGGAGTGCTCAAGATAGAGTTAAAGAGAGGTCGATATCGATGTCTAGGTCCATATCGATGTTGTTCAGCAAAGAAGTCCGACTCAGATTTTGATAGAATTCTATTCGAAGCTTGCACATCCATCCAAAAGTTGAGATCTTCTATCTAATGCACCAGACCTATCTTTTCAGTAGTTTTACCATGGAATTTTTAGTTTTTACTTTATTTAAGTTTTATCTTGGAGAATAAAGATAAAGTTTCGAATCCTTGGCTAGCAAGATTCGATATCTATATCTAGAGACTGTTAGGGCTGAGTTTAATCATCCAAGCAATCAATTTTACATTATAGAATGCAGAGAATTAGGGGAGAGAGAGAGAGAGGCCGAGTGAGTTGTGTAAGCGAGAGCGGAGATTTGGCTTGGTTCGGTGTAATCTTTCTTTCGAAGTTAATCAAAGTAGTTTTCTTTTCAATGATGATGATGAGTTCCATGATGAGACACAAGTAGTCAACCCACTTCTAGGGTCGGAGTGAGCCCGACAATAGCAATGTAGGGTAAGTGCATAAAAAGGTATGACTTTTATGCGATTCCGTCTTCTATCCTATGTATGATCCTTTGCGAAAGTTAGGGAGATTCATTATTTGCATTATTGAAGCGAAAGCCAATCATATTATGAACTTGGGTTTTTCATGAATTTGATAGTAACTCTTAGGAATTATGCGAGAGCCTCTAATCACCTAAGTGTTGGTAACGAAAGTTATTTGATGGAAAGACATTAGATTTCATAACTTTAGCATCATACCTGCATTGTTATCGTTGTGGCATGAATCCCTGACCTTGGAAATTTTAGTTAATTGAATTTCATAAAAAGTTTGAGTTTTTCTTCTGTCCACAGTTCCTTTACCATTTTACGCTCTTCGAACACCTTTTTCGACACATAGGTTACGTTATACAGTTTTTGTGACAAACATCGACATCGACTGACAAAGGTCGATATCGAGCACTAACGTTGATATCGAGGTTCCACTCGATGTCGATTTGGCTTGCTTTTGTCTTCTGTTGGAACTTTGCTGAAAATCGACCATGTTCCGCTTCCAAACATCAATCTCCCCAAGCCTAGAATTGATACCCTGCAACTGAGTATGGACGGATTTGTTGGCTTATTTGAACTCAGTGTGGTTCCTCCGCATCTCATCAAGAATGATCTACAGGTCATCCTTCCTTGGTTCGCGCTCAGGGTGCCATGGTGCTCTATAAGGTGGGGGATCCCTTTGTTGATGTTGAGGTTGATAGAATCGTTGATCTCCCCAATACTGCTGATTGCCTCCTCCATAGGGGTCTCTCATCCACTTAGCTTCCTCATGTTGTTCTGCCATGCTTACTTGCTCAAGATGTGGGAAGGCACTAGTGTTATGCCTTGTTGAGCCACATTCCTGACAAGCATGGTTGTTTGAGAGGAACCTAACTTGCTTTTGAAGGCAGCGTGTTTGATCATTGTGGAATTGTTGCCGCACATCAGGATCAATCTCCTTTGGAGGCTCATAAAGTGGCATTGATGCGGCAGGCCTTGAGTTATAGGCCGCAACAGTCCCATATGTGTTATCAAAGTTGATTGGCCTCTCAATTGTCTCTCAGGCCTCTGTTGGTGTAAGCTCAATGTAACGATAAGAGGTGTAAGAGTTGATTCTCTCCGTATTTGGCCCATCAAGGGAGTTGTAGAAGATCTCATGGATGACTTATGGTAATTGCCCATGCGTAGGGCATGATCTCAGCAAGTCCTTAAAGCGCTCCCACGCCTGTGCCAATGTCTCACTAGGCTTTTGTTTGAAAGTCGTGATCCTTTGCCGCTGCATCACCATTTTAGATGGAGGAAAGAAATTGTTTAGGAATGCATCCTTCACCTCTGCCCATGTCCTTAGCGAGCGTGGAGCCAAACTCTCTAGCCATTGTAAAGCCTTCCCTGCAAGAGACCATCGAAAAGATTTTAGTCTCACATATTCCAAGTTTGCACCATCAGCAATAGTTTCACATAAATCCATGAAAGTAGAAATATGTTGCAAGAGGCATTCATTAGTCCTTCCTTCAAAAGTGTTTCTTTTAATTTCAGACAGGAAGTTAATCTTTATCTCATAATTAGTTAGAGGAATTAAAATAGCAAATTCAGGAACATGAAGTGGCGGATGTATGTATTGCATCGCCGTTTGTGGATACTGATTGAGCCACTCCGGGGCTTGCCTGTGCGCATCCTCCTCTCTATCAGCGTGGGCTCGCTCTGCAGCAGCGGCGGCCCTTTCAGCGAGGATTGTAGCATTGTGATCTTCTATCTCCTTCCTCAACCGCTCAATGATTGGAGCTTGTGTCTCGTTCTCCTCCATGATTTTGATAGCTTTGTTTCGGAGATGGAGAAAACATTCTAGCTCATCTATGCTTTCCAGGATAGACTGGCGATCAGAGCGTTGCATAAACCTGCAAAATCAGCACTAAAGAAGATCGTGAGAAAAGCTTAGGGCGCGATTGATTGCCTCCCCGCCAACGGAGCCAATTTGTTCGTAGGGGGAGGAGATCCGCTTAAATAAAATACTTAAATAAATATCAAACTAAACCGACTCCCTTGTCCAAGCAAATAAAATACACAAGGAGGTATGTCAGCGCTTCCTAAGCTTGCAATCACGATCAAGTTTCGACTTCAGAAGACCACTCGATATCGAGTACACTGGTCGATATCGACCTTAATTCTGGTCGATTTCCAGCAAAGTTCCTGCAGAAGACAAAAAGCACAGTCGACGTCGAGATTTTCATTCGATATCCATGTCAGCACTCGATATCGACCTCTGCAATCAAAATCGAGTCTTCAACAGAAACTGCAAACTAAGCAAATTTTTTCGAAAAAGTTTTCTAAAGAACGAAAGGATGATGATGGAAGGGTGGACAGAATAAAAACACAGATTTTTATATAAACTTCTATACACTAAAAGCTTCCAAGGTCGGGGATTCATGCCACAACGATAACCATGCAAGTTTTCTGCCAAATTCATGAAAGATGATGCCTTTCCGTCAAATAAATTTTGTTACCAACTATTAGGTGATTAGAGGCTCTCACATAAAACCTAAGAGTTACTATCCAATTTCATGACAAATCCAAATTCACAATATGATTGGCTTTCCCTTCAATAATGCAAATAATGAATCTCCTCAACTTCCGCAAAGGATCATGCATAAGATAGAAGACGGAATCGCATAAAAATCATACATTTGATGCACAAACTTACATTGCTATCGTCATGCTCATTGTTCACAACGGGGGTGATAGTAGGGATTCAAATAATTCAAATATAACAATTCACAACTAGACTACACCCTGGTTCAAACAAATAATACAAGAATCCCCTCCCTTGTAGTAGTAGGGTAATTCAGGATCGAATCCGCGAGGAGGTATGTCAGCGCTTCCCTTATTGTACTCACGATCAAAGCTTTCGACCTCAGAAGACACTCGATATCGATGTGTCTGGTCGATATCGACCTCAGTTCTGGTCGATTTCCAGTACAATTCCTGTAGAAGACAAAAGCAGTAAAGTCGACGTCGAGCAGAGACCTCGATATCGACGTTAGACCTCGATATCGACCTTTACAGTTGATTCCGACGTTTGTCACAGAAACTATTTTCGTAACCAATTGTCAGAAAAGAGTCCGAAGAAAGTAGAATGGTTAAGGAGGATGATCAGAAACAAAACTAAAAATTTTATATGTAAATTCAATAAACTAAAAGCTTCCAAAGTCGGGGTTTCATGCCACAACGATAACAATGCAAGTTTTATGCTAAAGTTATGAAATTTAATGTCTTTCCGTCAAATAACTTTCGTTATTAAAACTTAGGTGATTAGAGGCTCTCGCATAGTTCCTAAGAGTTACTATCCAATTCACGAGCAATTCAAGTTCACAATATGAGTGGCTTTTGCTTTAATAATGCAAATAATGAATCTCCCTAACTTTCGCAAAGGATCATGCATGGGATAGAAGACGGAATCGCATAAAAGTCATACCTTTGATGCACTTACCCTACATCGTTATCGTCGGGCTCACCCCGACCCTAGAAGCAGGTTGACTACTCGCTCCTCATCATGCACATCATCATCATTGTTATTGAAAGAAAACTACTTTGAATTAAACTTTGCAAAAGAGAAAGTACAACCGAACAAGCCACTCCGCTCTCGCTTCACAAACTCCACTCGGCCTTTTCTCTCTCTCTCTCTCTAACTCGTTACTAATGTAATTAGAACTGAATTGTATGTAAAATTGAATGTCTAAACTCAGCCCTACTGGCCTCTATATATAGATGTTGAACTTTGCTATCCAAAGACTCGAAACCTTATCTTTATTCTCTAAGATAAAACTTAAATAAAGTAAAAACTAAAACTCCTATGGTAAATCAGCCTTCATATGATAGATCTGGTGTTGAAGATAAGAAATCTCGACTTTAGGATAGACGTGCAAGCTTCAGATAGAATTCTATCAAAAATCTGAGTCGGATTCTTCTACTGGCATGGTCGATATCGACCTTGAACATCGATATCGACCCCTGTGAAACTTTATCTCGAGCTCTCCTTCTCCTACTCGAACTGACACTCGACTTCTATCATTTAGCTCGATCTAGAAACATCGATATCGACCTCCAGACATCGATATCAACCTCTCTGGTGTCAACATGCTCTGTTTCATTTCCTGCTCGATTCCTATGTCTCTGATGCACTCGATGTCGAGGTCCCCAGTCGATTTCGACCTCTTCAGAAGACTTCAAGTTCTTTTTCCGCTCTTCCAAATCCATCCATTTTTATCCCGTTTTCTGCGAAATCACATAGAAACCCATATATTTGACGTTTAATTGTAAACTACACTAATCCCATGTTTTCCCATTAATATGCATGCAAAAGACGATAAAATGGACTTTTATGTGCATAGAAAATATGGCAATTTGCGCGCACATCACTCACCCCGACCCTAGAAGTGGGTGAACTACTCGCGCTTCATCATCTTTGACATCATCATTGTTGAAAAGAAACTACTTTGATTTAAACTTCGAAAAAAGAAATAAAGTACACCGAACAAAGCCACTCCGCTCTTGCTTTCTCTCTACCTCAACTCGGCTCTCTCTCTCCTAAACTCTGCGTGTATAACTAAAACTGATTGCTTGGATTGAATTGAATGTGTATGATTAAACTCAGCCCTAATGGCCTCTATTTATAGACTTCTAACCTCCCTATCCAAGGATTCAAAACTCTATCTTTATTCCTAAGATAAAACTTTAAATAAAGTAAAAAACTAAAAGTCCTTAGGTAAATAACACATTCATCATAAGGGATAATAATTCTGGTAGTATATGATAGAAGATCTCGACTTTAGGATAGATGTGAACACTTGGATTAAATTCTATCAAAAACAACGTCAAATCTGTCTGCAACAGTGGTCGATATCAACCATGGACCTCGATATCGACCTCTTCTTTTATTTATCTCGAGCAGTTCTACTCGACCTCGGATTGGAACATGACTTTTATCTTTAAACTCGATTTCTGGGACTCGATATCGACCTTGGGACATCGATATCGACCTCTCTCTGTTGACATGCTCTGTTCTTCCTGTGCTCGATTTCTGGTACTTTGTTTCACTCGATGTCGAGTCTTTAGGTCAATTTCTACTCTTCAGTAGACTTCGAGTTCTTTTTCAGCTCTTCTTCACTTGTCCAATTTGATCCATTTTTGTCTCGATTTTTGCAAAATAGCATAAAAACTCGTGTAGACCTCTATATTTGGCAAATAAGCATAAACTACACTAATCTTATGATTTTCCAACCAATATGCATGTAAATATCGACAAAATGGACATAAATGTGCATAGAAAATATGGCAATTTGCGCGCACATCATAGCGATGTTGGCCAAGTCCCACGGTGATTGCAAACATTCCTGGATCACTCTTTTTCTCTGGGAAGTCCATCTTTGAGCACTCCTTTATGATCTCTACCATGGATTGCTTCTTGCTAAGGATGTGCTTGAGGAATCGGACATAGGCGGGCATCTCACTTAGGGCCTCCGTGAGTGAGATGGTGATGTTAAGACCTCGGAGGATCTTCACGAAGCACCTATACTTACCTTGGGTGGGGTCCTTCAATGCTTTGGAAGGGAAGGGCAACTTCTTCTTTGGTATAGGAGCCAAAACGGCTGTCGGACGTGCCTTCGGGGTGTCGACATCGAATGGAAGGGTGTCGATATCGACTTGATCACTCGATGTCGGGTGGGTCTATGCCTCCGAGTTCTCTGCAGTGGCTTCGACATCAACAAGGGCATCGACATCGACTGGTAACTTAACATTGAATGGGTTATCAATGTCGACTAGTTCTGCAGTCTCTTCCTCCACTTCGGTTCGTGGCTTTTGTAGCTTGTTACCACCTTCTTACTTGGTGTAGCTTGTTACATGGGTCCCTTAGTTTCATAGCGGCGATGTGTCTCGACCTGGATTGCCCCTTAGGATTCGTAGTTGGTTGCCCAGGGAACTTTCTGGATGGTATTGGATTTATGCCGCCAATTGACCCAGTTGGGTCTCTACATTCTTCTTCCATACATCCATCTCTCTAATCCTTGTGGTAAGATGATTGAGTTGAGAGTGGATTGCATTTTTGGATTGATCATTCTTTGCTTAATTCCGCCTTATCTCCTCTAGCACAGGTTGTAGATCATCCTTCCGTTGGTCTCTCTTCGGGTGCCCAAGAGCTCTATAGAGTGGGGTGTCCCTAGGGTTAACCGAGTTCTGTTGTGGTTATTGGAACCTTTGGTCTCCCCAATATTTGCGATTAGGACCCCTCATGTAGTTGACTTCTTCATGAGTTTCTCCTAGTTGCACTTGTTTTATATGAGGGCACTCAGCGGTGGTGTGCCTTTTTTATCTGCATTCGATGCAATCTTGGTTCGCTGAGAGGAACCTCACTTGCTTTTGGAGCTTTCGAAGTTGATCTTTGTGGAATTGCTCCTTCACGTCCGGATCGATATCCTAGGAGGGTACATAGAGTGGCATAGATGGGGCAGGCCTCGACGATGATGACGTGTCGGAAGCCTCAGGAGTCCCATATGTGTTATCGAACTCCACTAACCTCTCTATGGTGTTCCAAGCCTCTTGTGGAGCAAGTTCAAGGTAGCCATAGGAGGTATAGGTGTTGATCCTCTCCTTGGTTGCAACATCGAGAGCATCGTAAATGTTCTATTGAATCACGTATGGTGGTTTTCCATGCGTCGGGCGTGATCGTAGTAGGTCTTTGAACCTTTCCCAAACAGTCACCAGGGCTTCACTAGGCTTTTGCTTAAAAGCCGTGATCTTCTGACGGATCAACACAGTCTTGGATGGAGGGAAGAATTTGTTGAGAAACGCATCCCTGACTTTATTCCAGGTGCAGAGCGATCTCGGGGTTAATCTTTCCCAAAACTGCAATGCTTTTTCTATAAGGGACCAACGAAAAGCCTTTAGTTTGACATAGGCTCTGTCCATCAGCAATAGTATCGCAAAGATCTAAGAAGGTAGTAATATGTGCCATAGGGCACTCGTTAGGTTTCCCTTCATATTGGTGCCTCTTAATCTCATTAAGGAAACTAGGTTTAATTTAAAAATTAAAAGTAGGGATAACGATCGCCGATTTAGGCACGGTGAGAGATGGATGCATGTATTGCTTTACGTTTCATGGGAGAAAGCAAGTCGACAATCTTTTTTGTCTACGAAACCACTCGACATAAACACCTACACTCGATATCGAGTACTCTGCATCGGGAGAAAGCAAGTCGACAGTGTTTTATGTCGACGGTGAAGCACTGACCCACTCGACATCGACCACCTTAGTCGATATCGAGTGCCTTCTATTTCTGTTGCAGGTTTCACATATCAACTACAAACACTGAGAATTGACATATCCTATTGATATCGACCTATCTAGCCGATATCGAGGCTTCTGGTTGACGTAGCGCAAGAATTTTACAAGACTATTCAGGAACCGCCGACTCGCCTCCTCGAGGATCGATCCTGATTCCCTACTGTTGCATCGGGAGGGAGTCTTTAATTTATTTGCGAAGAAAGGGAGTTGCTTTGGTTCAAATTGATTTACATATTTTATTTAATCAATTCCCCTCCTAACACTCCCTTGACTCTTCTAATCCCTTTCTGAATTAAAAAATGGTGAGTACACAAGTTGGCGCCCATGACGTGGTGGGAGTTGCCCAGTTTGATACTCCTAGTGCTGACTCCACCTGTGGTCCCTCTCCGGGCACTTGATGGAAACATCTTCCATGATGAATCTCAAAGCAAGACTTGTGGCATTCCCATTGATACCCAAGAGACGGATGTCAGCGCTCATGATGCGCCCAGGAGCCATAGTTGTAAGGTTAATCCTACAACTATGGCTCCTAGAGGTAAAATGAATTCCTCAAGTGAAGGTATGAGTTCTCGTATCCCCTCTTGTTCAGCTATTCCCCCTAATGCATGGGCTACTATGTCCAAAAGGATTTTTATGAATAAAGGTGACGAGGGATTTTTTAGTCTCCTTAACCCTACCAAATATATCCGACTAACCTAACTAATGTAATTTGGCAAGAACGGGTCGATCCCACTGATAGTCAATGATTTGTATACAAGTAAAGTGTGCTAAATAAGAACTAAAGACACAAATAAGGGGTATTGTGATGGTTTAAACTAACTAAGAATGCAAAAGTAAGCAAAACAATAAAATAAAACAGATTGAATGACAGAATATGAGAGAATAGCTCAGGTAAGTCAATCTCAGCACTCAGGTTTCATTCATTGATCATTGAAATCAAATAGATAACTTCCTCTTGAATACTTTCACTACTTAAAAAACAGGATTTAGCAACGGATACTTAGCCATGAATGATAGGCGTGGCTATATTCATGGCCAATAGCAATGACATTGGCAACGACTATTAATAGCCGTGGCTATATTCGTGGCTAGTAGGCGACCCGGTATGTCACCTCGTCAAATTCGTGGCTAATAGCAACGCGTCCATTCCCTGCATTTTTATGGTTGAGAGCAATAAATGGGGCCGGCCCAGTTTGTCTATTGTCTTCATGCATCCACCACTTGTATTTCGAATTGAGGTTGGCAGTGGAGGTGAAGTCGGATCCGGCCTGCTGGTACGAGGTAAGCTTCAATTTTTTTTTTGTTATTTTGTATAACTTTAGTTACATAATATATATTACAAATGTATATATATATATATATTATATTGATCCTTTGTAATTTAATATGAATATAGGTAGTGTATTAAAGATTTAAATGGGTATTTTATACATACAAAAGAGAAAAAGGGTTTTTTGAAATGGTATATAATTTGAAGAATTTGTGAATGTGATGTAATATATATAAAAATTGGTTGTAATTGATACATGTATGTTTAATTATTAGAATTTTATTCAATATAATGTATGTAATTAATTGGAAAATTAAATAGTAATTAATGTTTAATTTAGTATGTGGTTTATATTAATTTATTATGATTACATATACCATACAGATCGATTGATCGAATTTGATAAAATATGGATGATCGTACATGGATGTATGATATGTACTTGGCGGATCGTAGAGGATTAAAGCCTGAATACTACGAAGGGGTGGATAAGTTTATAAATTTTGCTTGTGTTCATACTTATTATGTCGATGAAGGTAAGATAAAATGTCCATGTCGAAAATGTCAGAATTGCCAATTCGAGAAAGTAGATGATGTGAAGGAGCATTTATATCGTCGTGGGTTTATGTTTGGTTATTATCGTTGGACAACACATGGTGAATCGGTTGCACATCCAAACCATGAGCAAATGGTAGGGGGCAACCAGTGGGCTATGTATGATCAGTTAACTGCAGAGCAGAGGATGGTGTTTGACATTGCAGGGCTGAACTTTGTTCCTCCTTCATGGTTTAGTATTTGTAATGTCGATGGTAATGATGAATTCCAACCAGCTGAAATGAATGAGGTCGATTAAATGAGGGAAGATCCAGTAGCGACCGAGGAGGCTAATCTATTGTCCACGCAGTTTGCAGACGTGCTATGAGCCGCTGATGAACCTGTGTATCCAAGGTGTACTACACATACACAGTTGTCCTTTGTGAGCCGACTTATGAGCTTGAAGTGCGATTATAATGTTCCCAAAAGCTTCTTTAATGGTTTCTTGCAATTGTATGATGAAGTGTTACCTCCTTCCCAAACCTAGGAAGATGTGTTCAGAGTGACGATTGCGGTCTCAGTGGAATGAAGAGCCACGATTGTCACGTGTTTATGGAGAGACTCTTGCCGATTGCTTTCAAAGAGTTGTTGCATCCAAGCGTATGGGGTCCGTTAACTGAGTTGAGTATCTTCTTCCAAACAATTTGTTCGTCGTCATTGTCAGTTTCTGTCATGGACCAGATGATCCGAATGATTCCGCTATTGATTTGCAAGTGGGAGCGTATCTTTCCTCCATCCTTTTTTGACTCCATGGAGCATGTTATAGTCCATCTACCACATAAGGCTTGCGTGGGTGGTCCGGTCCATTATCGATGGATGTATCCATTCGAGAGATATTTATTTCAGCTAAAAAAGAAGATCATCCAAAAGAGTAATGTAGAAGGGTCGATCGTGATGGCGTACTTACAGGAAGAAATAGCTAATTTCTCGGTGCACTACTTCCCTTCGCATGTTCCTTCCAAATTGAGGAGACCCGCCAGAAATGACATCTTCGAGGGTGAAGGTTGTGCCTTATCTATTTTCAAATACACCGGCGAGGGTAGGGGGAAGGAGACAATAAGGTGGTTGACTGAAGAGGAAGAGTGGAAGGCCGCAGACACATATGTGTTGCTCAACTGTCCGGAAGTACAAACGTACATTTAGTAAGGAAAAAAACTGAGCACACTTCTCATCAATTTATTTATATATGACTGTATATTTACTTACCATTATTTACTTTATTAAGTGTAGGATATTTGAGAGTGACATGGGGGGTAATGTGGGAGATGACCTAATTGAAAACGAATTCGCGAACTGGTTTAAGAATTATGTAAGTGTTCGATTATAATTAAACATCATTCGATCCCATAGCAAGGATTAGTAACCTATAAATAAAGCCCTAGGGGGCTGGCATTCAATCATCTTTTAATCTATGAACACATCCAATTACATTCAATAGAGTTAGAGATAAGTTTTTAAGGTTTGGCGTTTGCGAAAGCCGACGTTGAGTTGTAAAGCTTTGGAATTTATAGTTTAATGCAAGTTTCTTTCTTTCAATCAAAGAAGAGTTCCATGATGAGGTGCGAGTAGTCCCCCAAAGCTCTTAGGGTTGGGGTGAGCCCGACGTTAGCCATGCGTGCTTGAGGTAAGTGTTAGATGTTGATATCGTTGTGTCTATATCATCTCCTACGATTCTATGTTTAGTCCTAATCGAAAGAAAAGGGATTCATGCTAACAACTTGAGTTATAAACATAAAATTGGTAGAGACAATTAGGTTTATTTGCAAGAGTAATCCTAATTGTTGGTGTACAGCGAAAGCTTGTCCCTCGGGTGAAATAGCGCAATTGTCCGTCTTATTTATCTTATCGCATGCATTGGTTAACGTTGTGGTAAACCCTAATCCTAGGAGTTGCCTTTTACATAGTTTATATTCATCAAGACCACTGTTTTATTTCTGTTCATCGCATCCTCATCCATCCTAAAGTCTTCAGCCTTTCTTCGCCAACAAAAAGCTAATAACTTTGCAGGAGAAGACATCGATATCGACCACAGACGTCGATATCGACCACTGTGTTCGTCGACAGTTTTCTGAGTCGACGATGATCATCACTTCAGAGTTACTAAACATCGATATCGACCCCCCCAACGTCGATATCGACCACCTGTGTCAACTGGCAGTCTTCTGAGCCAGTCGATTTCATTGACTAACATCGATATCGACCCTCTCTAGTCGATATCGACTATAGTTTCTATCTCTACAGGTCTTCTGTTGCAGAGAGGATCGACAGCCGAGGTCGACATCGAGCTCCAAGGTCGAAATCGAGGCTTCTGGTCGACACAAGACGTGAGATTTCCAACGCTACTAGGATCCTGCTGACACGCCTCCTTGTGGATTGATCCTGACTACCCTTCCACTACAACGGGAGGAAGTCTTGTAATTATTTGCATAGGCTAGGAGTCGGTTTACATTTATACATCTTATTATTTGTATTTTAGATACTCGACCTTCCTCCTGTATTAACAAATTCGCGCCGTTGCCGGGAGGCAATCAATCGCGCCCTAGTAGTCTATCTCACATTTCTATCTAGTTTGGCTTTGCAGGTGTATGCGACGCGCTGATCGCCCACCTGAATTTGAAGGAATAGACGACCCTGAGCGCTATTTCCACCTAATAGCCCAAGTTCAGAGAATCATGGCAGAAAACGAGAACCAGGCCGCACTAATTGAACAACTAAGGAAGCAGGTCGAGGACTTAACGACTAGAGAGGCGGCACTTAAGGAGCGTGCGGATAGGGAGGAGGAAGGCCGGAGGCAAATAGAAGCCCAAATCAATGCCCTCCCCCGGAATGCAAAGCAATACATGCATCCATCGCTCACAGTGCCTGAATCGGCTATTCTAATCCCTACTTCTAATTTTGAAATCAAACCGAATTTTTTAACTGAAATAAGAAGGCATCAATATGAAAGAAAACCTAATGAATGCCCTATGGCACATATATCGACCTTCTTAGACCGCTTTGATACTATTGTTGATGGACAAAGTCTTGAGTATGTCCAATTAAAAGCCTTTCGTTGGTCTCTAAAGCATTGCAGTGGTTGGAGAGCTTAGCCCCAAGATCGCTTCGCACCTGGAATGAAGTCAAGGACGCGTTCCTCAATAAGTTCTTCCCTCCTTCTAAAACGGCGTTGATCCGACAGAAAATCACGGCTTTCAAACAAAAGCCTGGTGAGGGTCTGGCGACTGTTTGGGAAAGGTTTAAGGACCTACTACGATCATGCCCGACGCATGGCCAACCACCATACGTGATTCAGGGAATCATTTACAATGCTCTTGATGCTGCCACCAAGGAGAGGATCAACACTTACACCTCCTATGGCTACCTTGAACTCGCTCCACAAGAGGCTTGGGAAACCATAGAGAGGTTGGTGGAATTCGACAATACATATGGGACTCCTGAGGCTTCCGACAAACCATCATCGTCGAGGCCTACCCCATCTATGCCATTATACGAACCCTCTAAGGTGATCGATCCAGACGTAAAGGAACAATTTTATAGAGATCAACTTAGAAAGCTCCAGAAACAAGTAAGATTCCTTTCGGCGAACCAGGATTGCATCGAATGTGGATCGCAGTGACACACTACCATTGAGTGCCCCCATGCTGAGCAAGTGCAACTAGCGGAGACTCATGAGGAAGCCAACTTCATGAGGGGTCCCAATCGCCAATATTGGGGAGACCAAAGGTTCCAACAACCACAAAGGAACCAGGTTAACCCTATGGACCCCCCACTCTATAGAGCTCATGGGCACCCGGAGAGAGACCAAAAGAAGGATGATCTTCAACTTGTGCAAGATGAGATAAGGCGGAACCAAGCTAAGAATGATCAATCCAACAATGCTATCCATTCTCAACTCAATCACCTTACCACAAGGATTGGAGAGATGGATATTTGGAAAAAGAACGTAGAGACCCAACTGGGTCAATTGGCGGCACAAATCCCTAGACCGTCCGGAACATTCCCTGGGCAACCAACTACAAATCCTAAGGGGCAATCCAGGATGGGCCATGTCGCAGCCATGTAATTAAGGAGTGGCAACAAAGTACCAAAGCCACGAACGGAGTCGGAGAAAGCAGCAGATCCAGTCGACATTGAAAGCCTAGTCGATGTCGAGGAAGAGGTCGATATCGACCCCCAGGTCGACCCACTGGTCGACGTTGATGCCACTGCAGAGCCATCAGAGCCACAACGGAGGTCGACATCGACCATCCCAGTCGATATCGACCACATCCCAGTCGATGTCGATGTCCAGCAGGCCCCTCTAACCTCTGTTTTGGCCCCTACGCCAAAGAAGACGTTGCCATTCCCTTCCAAAGCATTGGAGGATCCCACCAAGGGTATGTTTAGGCGCTTTGTAAAAATTCTTCAAGGTCTTAATGTTACCATTCCTCTTATAGAAGCCTTAAGCGAGATGCCCGCCTATGTACGATTCCTCAAAGACATCCTTAGCAAGAAGAGATCCATGGCAGAAATCGCAGAGGAGTGCTAAAAAATGGACTTCCCTGAGAAGAGGAGTAATCCAGGGAAGTTTGCAATCACTGTGGGACTTGGCCAACATCGTTATAAGGCCCTATGTGACCTAGGGGCAAGCGTAAGTCTTATGCCTCTTTCTATTTGGCAAATGGTGAACATTGGGGCACTTGAACTTGTGGACATGAAACTTTATATGGCTGACAACTAATTCGTCAGGCCCACAGGTATAGTTGATGACGTTCCTGTAAAGGTATGTAAGTTCTTTGTGCCTACTGATTTCATTGTATTGGAGATGCCTGAAGATCCTGTAGTGCCTATTATCCTTGGTAGGCCTTTCTTAGCTACTGCTGATGCTAATATCAATGTACGTCGAGGATTACTAACCTTTACTATAGGGAACGGAGTAATAGAATTCTCTTTCAACCCAACCATTAGCGAAACGAAGCACCTGGAGCAAGTAGTCCTCTCGCCGGCTAAGGAAAAGCTTAGAAAATTTTGGTTGGCGAGGACGGAAACAGCAAGAAGGGTCGACATCGACTGGAACCAGTCGATATCGACTAAAAACATCGAAATCGACCCCCCTTGGTCGAAATCGAGTATGCCAGATTGTTGTCAAGAGCTTAAGTATGGGGTCACAGAGGTCGATATCGACCCCCACATGTCGACATCGACCAAAGCACTTGAAATCGACCCACCTTGGTCGAAATCGACTACCGGGTCCAAACAGGTAAGCCCAGTTATGACTCCTATCCCTCCTCTGTCCCTTATTGATGAATCAATTGAGGCAATTATTGATAATTCTACTAAAGAGAGGTTCAAAGCTCCATGGTTTGCCTATATTGCTAAAGTTAGGTCAAGAAAGACAAGGAAAGCGCCAAAAGAAGAACCTAACATAAAAGAAGCCTTAGTCGCCGAGCTTAGATACTACCAAAAGGACCTAGATGATCCAGGAGAAGACTCACGCTTGAAGGGTCCCTGCATTAAAGGCTCATAAAGAATTGACGGAGAAGTTGGCCTAGCGACTCAAAACTCTAGAGCATGTACATAAAGCCTTTAAATTTTTCATAGATGGGTTTTAGGATTTTTAGATTTTTAATTGTTAAAACTGAGATAATTCATGGCTTTCTCTATAATCTAACCAAGATTTTAGGTTTCTAGGCAAAAAGGAATGACGAAGAAGAAAAGAAGCTACTGTAGAGGCAGTCAAAATCGACTAGGCCAGTCGAAATCGACCCCCTCGGGTCGAGCAATCTTCTGGAGTCGACATCAAGGACTCAGGAGCGAAATAGTAGAGGTCGATATCGACCGTAATCATCGATATCGACCCCAATCAGGCAGCCCTTGTCTTCATTTTCTTCCTCGACTTCGACAGATGCAGTCGACATCGACCACTGACATAGATATCGACTTCTGGCATCGACCTAACCTGGAAATCAACCTGAATCCGCAGGTTGCGCTGTGAGTTTCTCTCTACCCTTGTTCTTATTTTTAATACAGTGAGGACACTGTATATTTGAAGTATGGGGTGGGCAGAAAACATGTCTTATGGTCATAACTTGGTTTTCTTCTTCGCATTGCATTCATCTTTAAATTTCTGTTCTTAATTTTACTTGTATAAAAAAAATTGCATGTTTATTTTGAAGTTTGTTTTTAAACCCTACTTAGATGTCCTATGATGAAAACTCAATACCTGACTTGATCATGTAAATCCTATGGCATATTTGGATGGTTTAGCCTAAGTCCTTAAAATTTTTATGTAGATTGTGAACTTGTGATGAAATTGAGCACATATGATCCTAGGCTAAAAAGCAAATCCAACAAAAATTTTCCTTGTGAGAATTTTGGCCTATAGGGAGAACATCAAACATCCCTCTGCTTTCTTGAGTGAATTTACTCTTCCTATGCATCTCTAAATGTTGTGATAGTTATTCAAAACCAATACATAAATATGTCTATTTTTACGAGAATTAAATGATGGAGGCATCTTTTAAGCCATTTTTTATCCTCTCTTTACCTACCCTGCATTATCCCTGCTTGAAGTCGGAAAATTAGGCTGAGCCTGAAATTGCAAACTCCACAAAATTATCCCTAGCCGAATTGAGCCTGACCCCCATTTGGGAATTGAGACTTACATTGGCTGGACTAATGCCTTGTGGAAAGAAAAGTGCATATTGTCCAGTTTTAAGCAAGGAAATTATGGGTTGGTGCATATTTACATTTTGTCATATTTTGTAAAAGGATTTTTTGGCTCACCATATAAATGCACATAATTTTAGTATTTATTTATTATTTTCGTCAAAAAAAATCCGAAAAAATAAAAATAAAAAAAGAGATGTATATATATAGTGCATGAGCCAAAGTCCTTAAGTCCTTTATTTATTTCATACAAGTGTTATATTTTTGAGAGGCATGTTAAGGGTTTGAAGGAAAGGTTGATAGTATAGTTTAGATCTTTTAGTGGATCTTTAGAGCATATTATGGAAAGATGGGTTTGGAAAACAGCATTATGGGAGATTAAGCTTGGAAAGTGTAACATTGAAGAGTTATGGTTTGGATATTGTAAGTGTTGAGTTTTAGGAGTCTTGATTTCCGAATTATATAAGCACCACATAGTCAAATAATTCCATACCCTTTTATTTCATACCAAGCCCCATTACAACCCCGCCGAATGGAGTCTTCTTTGAAGTCTTCAATTGAGCGAAAGTCCTCCTGATAGTTCTTATTGCATTTTCATAATTGGTTGCGAAGTGGATTTTTATAAATTACAATGTTTATGAGATTGTGTATGGAATTGAGTTGAGAGTTGATCTTCATAGCCTAAACACATAAGAGTTGAGTGCAAATACATTATCCCTGTGAGGTTGGATCAAAATTGCATATGCCTATGGATCGCCTAAATATGTGCTATGACGTTAAATTCGATTGCTTTGCTTTGCTACCGCTTATGATGTTGCTTTTGACAAGGGCGAAGACTTGAAGGGTGTGTTGTAGGTGTTGGTTATTGCTTGGTTATTGCTTGAGGACAAGCAAGTCTAAGTATAGGGTGTTTTGATGTACATATTTGTACCTCCTTTTATTGCATCTTTTGAGTTCTTATTTCATTCGATTTCCAAAGAAAAAGATCAAAAGAATATAAACTTGTGTAAGAATGGGCTAAAATATAAGAAACAGAGTCTGCACAAGTTTTGAGCTAACCATGCAGAAATTCGAGCGAAATTGGAGTCAAAACGGAGAAACCAAGGAGAGCTGAGCAGAGGTAGATATTGACCTTCAACATAGATATCGACCTCAACATAAACATCGACTGGAGCTGGACAAGTCGAACAGAAATACAGACATCGATATCGACCTCCAACGTCGATATCGACCTTATCTCGACAGAAGATAGATCCGATTTCGAGACTCGGATTATGATTTCTATCATCAAGGCCACAGATTATCTTGTTCTTCTAGATAGTTAGCAGCTGAATTTATCTTTTCCTTTAAAGTTTTATCAAAATAAAAGACCTATCCTAATTATTTAGATAGAGTTCATAGTTTAGATAGAAGTTACAATCCTTGGCTAGCAAGGATTAGTAGCCTATAAATAATTCCCTAGAGGGCTGGTATTCAATCATCTTATAATTTATGAACATATCAAATTACATTCAATAGAGTTAGAGAGAAGTTTTTAAGGTTTGGCGTTTGCGAAAGCCGATGTTGAGTTGTAAAGCTTCGGAATTTATAGTTTAATGCAAGTTTCTTTCTTTCAATCAAAGATGAGTTCCATGATGAGGTGCGAGTAGTCCCCCAAAGCTCTTAGGGTCGGGGTGAGCCCAACGTTAGCCATGCGTGCTTGAGGTAAGTGTTAGATGTTGATATCGTTGTGTCTATATCATCTCTTACGATTCTATGTTTAGTCCTAATCGAAAGAAAAGGGATTCATGCTAACAACTTGAGTTATAAACATAAAATTGGTAGAGACAATAAGGTTTATTTGCAACAGTAATCCTAAGAGTTGGTGTACAGCGAAAGCTTGTCCCTCGGGTGAAATAGCGCAATTGTCCGTCTTATTTATCTTATCGTATGCATTGGTTAACGTTGTGGTAAACCCTAATTTTAGGAGTTGCCTTTTACATAGTTTATATTCATCAAGACCACTGTTTTATTTCTGTTCATCGCATCCTCATCCATCCTAAACTCTTCGGCCTTTCTTCGCCGACAAAAAGCTAATAACTTTGCAGGAGAAGACATCGATATCGACCACAGACGTCGATATCGACCACTGAGTTCGTCGACCGTTTTCTGAGTCGACGACGATCATCACTTTGGAGTTACTGAACATCGATATCGACCCCCCCTCCCAACGTCGATATCGACCACCTGTGTCGACTGGCAGTCTTCTGAGCCAGTCGATTTCATTTACTAACATCGATATCGACCCTCTCCAATCGATATCGACTACAATTTTTGTCTTTACAAGTCTTCTGTTGTAGAGAGGATCGACAGCCGAGGTCGACATCGAGCTCCAAGGTCAAAATCGAGGCTTCTGGTTGACACAAGACGTGAGATTTCCAATGCTACTAGGATCCCGCTGACACGCCTCCTCGTGAATCGATCTTGACTACCCTTCCACTACAACGGGAGGAAGTCTTATAATTATTTGCATAGGCTAGGAGTCGGTTTACATTTATATATCTTTATATTTGTAACTTAAGAACTCGATTTCCTCCTATTAACAGCCGCCCAATCTCCACCAGTAACCACTGAATCTCCACCCTCCACTGCGCCATCTCTACCTCCCACTGCCCTCTCACCACCGGTAACCCATCCTCCAACTTCCCCCTCTCCACCGGTCAACTCTCCTACCAGGGCATCACCCCGAAGACCACCTACCACTGGCCTCTCTCGACCACCTCCCACTGGCCTCTCTCAACCACGGATCCCTAAACCTCCAACCAGAGCGTCACCCCGAAGAAAGCTACCCACTGCACCATCTTCACTGGTAACCCAGCTACCCACTCCCCCCTCTCCACTGGTAACCCATCTATACGTGCAACCCTCTCCACCGGTCCTCCCGTCAACCAGATCATCACCCACTGCACCCTCTCCGTCCTCTCAACCCGGGCCTAAACCTTCAACTAGAGCGTCACCCTGGAGAAGTCGCCCATCTGTGGCCTCCCAACCACTGACCTCTTCACCCACTGCGCCCTCTCTGCCCGTCACATCTCCTCCCACTGTGCCCTCTCCATCCTCTCAACTCAGGCCCTCGTCCTCACGAGGGACTGTGGCGTCATCCCAATCTCTAGCCCCTGTTACCGTGTCGAACAACAATGAGGGGGATTCATCCTTACACACTGAGGAGTATGCAGAGTCGTCAAACCCCAACGAAGAGGCTGCCACAGCAAGTGATGACACTAGTAGGTGGAACAGAAAAGTGCACATTCAACTGGTGAATGGAACGTAAGTACAACCAGCCTTTCTCTTTCAATTTTACTTCTCTCAATTTTCCTTCTCTGAACTGATCAATGTAATTTGAGGTTTCCTAATTTTTTCATGGTAAATATAATGCATATAAATATACACACATTGAAAGGAAATCAGTTGACTGTGGAAGTTTTGGACAAAGTAAAGTGGCAATTCTTAGGGGAATCACTACATTTGCATCACTGATTGAATGTGAAAGCATTTCTAAATTATTAGTTCACTTTTCTTAATTTTTGTTTCTCTGAATTGGTGAATGTAATTTGATGAGTTGATTATATTTCCATTGTATAGATGGTGCATATAAGTAAACAAACATAGAAAGGAAATCAATAAGGTTGTTGCAAAGTTGATGTTGACTAGATAAAAGATATACGGTGAAACCAATTTTTAAATAGGAGAGTCAAATTAAATTGCATACATTCACTTCACTAAATTCAGGAGATGATAATGATATAATGATGACAACAACATTTGCATCATTCATCTCTTCATTCTCTGTGTTGAGCAAGTCACCAGAACTAATACCTTTTTTTTTGGGTATTGCATGATGAAGATTTGATGCAACCAATCCTGTATTTGGAGTCCTCACACAGGTCATTCATTCTCATTTTGATGGCCCATATATATGTTGGAGCGATGTTCCTGAACCAAAAATGGAGTTATGGTGGGAGATGTTCGAGGTATGACACAATTCAATCAAATGCTTACATGTATTTCACACACATTTGACTTGAATATATAACAACTTCTTGTTTGTTCTCGAATCAATCAGAGTCGATGTACATGGGACGAAAATGAATTCCCAGAGTCAGTTGTTCGCAAAGCTTTCAACACAAGGGGAGGAGGCTACCTGAGGAATGTATTTGGGAAGACTCGCACGGGAAGAACAAAAAAGAAGCCTACATGGGTGAAGCAAGTTATATGGGCCAAGATGTGGGAAGTATGGAGGAAGGAGGATAAGTTTAAGCACCAATCTGAAGTGAACAAGCAAAACCGAGTTGTTGCAACAGAGAGAGCACCCCAATTTTAAGTGGTGGATCGGTTTCCACAACCGTAATCAAGAAGTGACTCGTAATTTCCTTGTTGTTTTGCAATTTACTATATTCTCACTCAATTGCTTTTAACTTATTGTCTTTATAAATTTTATATCTGTGATATGTATAGTTACTGACTAAATTCAAATCTTATAGAGGGAGGAGCTTGGAGCGGATCCAACACCAAAACAAACCTTTGAAAGGTGTCATAAAAAAAGAGATGGTTCTTGGGCGGCGCTCAGTGCCAAGATACTGTGGTAATTACTTACAAACTCAAGTCTTTCTTTATTTACATTTTTCTGCTATGGTTTGTTATCTGGCTTACTTGCTTACAATAGTTGAAATTAAAGTATACAAGTATCGTGTCAGTTTATCTGAGAATATCTTATTCTGTTATTGAGAGAATATATCTTTATTGTCAACCATGGTGTGGTTTGTCATCTGGTTTGGTATCTGGCTTGTCAACCATGGCTTACTTGCTTATATTTCTCTGCTATGGTTTGTTATTTGTCTTGTCAACCATGGCTTACTTCCTTACATTTTTCTGCTATGGTTTGTTATCTGGTTTGTTATCTGGCTTACTTTCTTTACTTACAATTTTCTTAGTTGATTGAATATATCTTTATTGTCAACCATGGTATGTTGTGATTAGGATTGAACTTATATAGTGGAACTGATATTTATAAATTCTCTTATATGCTATGACCTTCATAGTTAGATGTTCCAATTCTTGCATTTATTAAGCTTTGAGTATTGTTGGAGTATCTCATCTGTGTCTGCACAAGTGTTCATCTGTGTCTATTACTGCCTGCACAAGTGTCAATTTTCCATATATGTTCCTACTCAGCCTTCATGTTCCTTTCTTTTTCTTTGAATTTCTAGGACAAGTATGATCAGCTGCTTGAAGAGGAAACCTTAGATGATGATGACATCTCTGAGGATGGATCCCATTCTGTTGACACTGGCGCTGTGTGGATCAAGGCAACAGGTGGTGTGAAGCGAGGCCGGGTTCTGGGCATGGGATCAGAGTCTCAACGTATTTTGAAATCAGCGAAGTATCCGCAAACTCGTGCCCAAGTTTCTGCATCTGCTCATTCTAGCAATTTGAAGGATTACGTGCTGACGGAACTCTCCACCTTCAAGGAAGACACGAGGAAGGAAATGGTGGAGTTGGGGGATCATATGCAGACCCAGGTGGCCACAAACCTCAGGGAAGAAATGTCCACAATTGGAGATAGAGAGCATGAACAGGTAAGCACAACCGTAAGGCATGACATGGCAGCCATTGGGGACCAACTGATGGGTGACACTAAGAAGGCCAATGAAGAGTGGCAGGAGAAGCTTTTCAGCACCATGATGCAGTTCTACAAGGGCAAACGCTCAGCAAAGTAAGTTGGTATTTTTCTGTTTTTGAATGGTTTGTTGGACTTGTATATACTTTGGTTAAAACTAGCGGATGTATTTTGGATTGTCGAACTTTCGGATGTATTGTGGATTGTTGAACATTGGTGACAGGGTTGTGTATGTATTTAGCACGAACATTATGTGCATGTTGTTTACTAATCTATTTGGGCGCATTAGCTATAACTTTATATATATATATATATATTCCCTATTGTATAAATAGCGCATCCAAATAATAGCAACAACGTAAGCCACGAATTTACCCACAACCCTAGCAACGATGCCCACCTTAAAACAAGAAACAACATCAGCAATGACTTTGCCTCAAATTTAGCCACGACCATAGCAACGAATCAGCCACGGAACCAGCAATACCCATGACATGTTCCCCGTAACGAACTCACCCACAAAATTAGCCACGACAAATTTAGCCACGATATTTGCAACGACCTTTTCCGACGCTGTCGTCGTCGCCACAGCCACGACAATCATAAGTCATACCCAACCACGGAATTAGCCACGACTATATGAGTTCGTTGTTATTTTCGGTTGCTACGTCGGCCCGAATTTAGTCACGAGGCATATGGCTACGGATGGCCCGACTGTTGCTGAGTCCATGGATAAACCGGTTAGCCACGGACGTTCGTTGCCAATTCCGTTGCTATTTTCCGTGGCTAAATCTTGTTTTTTTAGTAGTGTTTATTGTTGAAAGACTAGGTCTTTTGAATCCAATTCCTTATCGAATCTAGTTAACAGGACAACTAGACCCTGAAAACCCTAATTATCAAACAATCTTGAAACTATCAAGATTCAATTTAATAATCGATGGAGCTTAAAGGAAATCAACAAAGACAATCGATGCGCACAACCAGTTATTGCATCAATTGCAAATCAATTCTCTATACAAATCCCTAAATCAACCAGTTTCAGAGATTTATACTTTGCTACTCAAGAATATAGATAACTCAACCAGTAATTACCTATATCTAGCTATAGATTATCATGAAAAAGCATCAGTTGATTAGGCTAATGGAAATTCATGAAAGCCATAAACATTCAGCGCAGAGAATCAATAATATTCAAAGAAGAGTATTAAGAAATAGAAATCTCACAATGAAATTGCAAACCTGAAGCTTCGATTAATTTCCCTAAGCAAAGGAGTTTAGTTATTCATACTTTAAGAGAAAACCTAAAACTAATTCAACGTCGAATGTCTGATGATGAATAACTCAAAAACCTAACAAACCCTAATAAATCTCTATCAATCCCGTCCAAAATATAATAACATAAACATATCTTGAAAACTAAGGAAAAGGTCCATAAGAACAGGCCCAAAATCGCTTCAAACGAATTGCTGAATCCGCTAAAGAACTCGGGTTGAGACCAAAGAACTCGGGCGAGTTCCCCACACAAGTTATTTTCTGCAGCCATATTGAAGTCCAGTTTTCTCTGTTTTCAAGGCTGAATTTGGAAAAGTCGTAAACACAAAATTTGTAGGTCTTCGAATCCTCTTTCCAACAAGTATAAATACGCCCGGATCCAATAAATACAACCTTTGAACGACTCGTTTTAGTGCAGCGTCGCCAGCTTGGACAGCTCCAATCCTTTACATGTTTAGCTCCTCTCCTCGGCTCTCGTGCTCTTCTATTCTCATCCAATCTTCCAACATTGGCTCGAGCTTAGCTTCACCTCTTTACAGTCACCTGAAATCATGCATAAACCTCGTAGATTCCGACTCTAATTGAAGCATAACCAAAACATGAAAACTAGTCTAACTTATGCACTTTATCATACCTAAATCTATCTAAATGCAATATGTTAACACTACCTAAATGTGTCTTATCAAACTTCCCCACACTTAAACCTTTCTTGTCCTCAAGAAAACAAAACCAATCCAATCAAACATCCCACGGATACACTCTTCATGCATTCACCTTGTCAACGATAAAATCCAAAATCAAGTAGGAGACACAAGACAATAATCAACATCATCACATGTATTTGAGCAACTCAAAAGCTTAGGCACATTTCAATCCAACCTCACCGGGTATATAAAGTGTTTCACTCTCACTCTTGTGTTTAGGCTAATTCAATTCTGCTCAAACTCAATCCAATGCAACTTAGCTACACAAAAAATTGAAATCCACATCACAATCTCCACCGTGAGTGACAGTACAAGATCTTGTGAGGGTTGTAATGGGTATTGGGTAAGGAAATTAAGGTATGGAAAGATTTAGCCTTTGTGGTGCTGAAAATCCGGGAAAAAGAGATCTCAACTACAACCGGAAAAGTACTTAAAACCAAATATTTCTTCAACCAAAAAAATTCAAACCTTAACTCCATCCACAAATAAAAACTTAAGCACAAGTCTTGTTAACCAACTCACTCTTTGTTAATTCTTTTCTCTCTTGATTTTTCAATGATTTTTCTTCTTCTCTTTTCTTGATTTTTTCCTTTTTATGATTTTTCCTCGACTTTTACTCCTAAGTGAATTTTATCCTCCTTAGGTCCCGGGTATTAAGCACAATAATCATCCATATGAAACTCAAAAAGAATACATCACCCATACATAACTTTCAAATGCTCAAAATACTCCACTAATACACATTTTCACCAATCTTCTCCCTAATTCCCGGGTAGGGTAAGGCCAAAATCGGCTAAAAGACATTTTGGGGGCTAACAAAAATGGGCTAAACGGCTCAAAATTTGGCTTCAAGCAGAGGATATAATACAATGTGGAATGGGAATAACATGGTTAACAAAAGATTAATGCCTCAATCACATGAAAATCACAAGTAATAATCAAAATATAGGACCATGAAATAGATATCAATCTCAATTCTCAGAGGTAGTCACATTGGAGAGTATCACACACAAGAAGCAAAGAGGACATCCATAAAGCATAGTCCCAATAAGGCTAACAAAAACTCACAAGGTAAATTTTTGTTGGATTTCAATGCCACCTAAAATGTAAGAGTTATACATGCTCAATCAATCCATTATCTCATGCTCCAAAACTAGACGAGGATCAATAATTCAAGCATATCATGGGACTTGTAATTAGATTAAGAATAAATAAGAAGAAGACAAGTGGTACAGATGGGGTTATTTGAAAGATCCTAAATCTAGAATGTCATGCATGATATTTTTTTTCTATGGGTTTTTTCGGATTTTGTTTTTTTTTCATATATTCTGCAAGACTAAGAAAGTAGACATGAAATGCAAAAATATGAAAAAAATTATATAAAATGTAACCTAAATGCATACATGTAAATGTTCCCTCCCCCACACTTAATTTACACATTGTCCTCAATGTGAAAAATAAAAGAGAAAGAAAGAAAACACTTACGGAGTCATCTACATATCAGGCAGAGATGATGAATTTAAGCACAAGAGTGTAATGAGCCATTGTTCTTTCTCGTCTTGACCTCAAGGAGAAACCACAACCTCAAGGAAATACCACAACCTAATCTCTACAACCAAAGAAGACAAGGCAATACCAACAAAGAAATATTTGTTGTCCCGGAAAAGACAACTCACAATGATGATCGATGGTGTTAAACCACTCACAACAACACACAGCCACAAACATCAACAATTTGCAAATCGATGACAATGAAGCATAAATCGATCAATCCATAAGAAAACTCAAATTAAGCTTAATATCTAATAGCAAGATCTATCAAATGCCTAAAATTCAATTCCTTTACATTTGCAATTTCAAAATTAAGCACAAGAATCCCAAGCCAAGCCAAAACCTCTCAATCAATCTAAATTCACCAACAGATTCAATGCAAATAAGCTTTAACCTCATCCAAACAACTAAATTCCACAAATTTAACAAATTTGTAAAAACCTAGAATTTTAGGATTTTTTAAACTCACCTCAACACCTCAATGGAGGAGAGAAGGACAAAGATGACTGACTGGAGACTGATGGCCGGAGTCGGAGGTAGGCTTGCGTTGGTGGAGGCAACCTGAAAGCTTCGGCGGCGACTTGGGCATGGCGACAGTGACTGGGGGGAGGTGCTGGGAACGGGAGGGGAGGCGGGGCGCTGCTTCTGGGGGCAAGGTCGGAATCGCTGCACTGCTCGGGAGAGTCAGTGGTTGGCGCCGGTGTAGTGGCTGGGACTGAAGCGCTCGCTCGCTACTGGGGAGAGAGGAGCATCGCTGTTCTAGGAGAGAGAGACGTCTCCATTCTCTCTTTCCTTTTTTTTCTGGAAACGGTTAATAACTCGGGTGGGGTTTAACTACTCGACCGAGTTCTTTGGCCCAACCGAGTTGTATCTCGGACATCTGATCGCCACTCGGTTTGGCCAAGGAACTCGACCGAGTTCTATACCTAGGTAACCTGCTATAATCCCCTGGTTTTGGACGTCTTTTTTTTTGCTTCCGAAATCTACATGTTAGTATTCCGGAGATGGCGAAAATACTAGAAAAATCACAGGAAAAAATAATAATAATAAAACTACCTAATAAAAATTATGAAAAATGACAATTATGAAATACTAACCTTGGGTTGCCTCCCAAGAAGCGTCTTTGGTTAACGTCATAGACTCGATGTTTTGGTTGTCCATTTAAGACTCACTTAGACATCGTCAGTGCCCTCAGCAGCAAATCAAACACTTGTGCACACCATCTAGGTAGGCGGGCACTACATATGAATAAGTTGAAGTCAAAGTATGTTCTCAACTCCTCATATGTTTGAGTGTGACTCTCCGCCGTGGGTATGTAGAACCACCACCTCAGTTCCATTGGTGGTATATCGAAGTAATGAGCCCAAGGGTCGATATAATCACCGCACTTCTCACCATTGCAGAGGATATCAATTCTTTGTTCGTGAGCTACAGAAATCAGCTCATGACTTGGTTCCTTGATAGGCGAGCTTGAGACAATCTCATCGAATGAAGGAGACAATAAATCACATGGAATCTCATGCGTCGACTCATGACACTCCATCTCAGAAAGTAGTGTACTCCCCTCTTCATCGCTGAAGAAACTGTCATCATCTTCGAACATTTCCTCCTCTTCCAAAACATTATCATGCTCATAGCTCAAGGGTAGGGGAGGTAGCGGAGTATACTCAGATGAACTCAATGAGGGGGGAATAGGAATCATACACTCACCTTCATCTTCATGACTTTTTGAGCCTCCCTCGGGTGTGACAAACAGGTCCTTGCCACTCCCTAGGGTGTTCGTGGTGAGGCTCTCTATCGGGTTAACCACCGGTTTAGACGGTAGGTCACTCGCTTCACATGCTAAAATATCATTCCCCACATGGACCATTCGGTGCACTCGTTCATCTTGTTCAACGATCTGCTAACACAATTGCTCATTCTCCTCATAAGAGGCCTTAGATAGATCCTCCAAATGTGCGTCGAAGTAATAATCCATTGGTTGAGTTTCCAGCGCAAAAGGACACTTCCTGCAAGGCCTGGTGACCCATGTAGCAAATAAGATCCCAAATTCCCGCCAAACCTAACCGTGCTAGACTTCTGTCGCTCATGTATATAGCACACGCCTTTGTCTCAGCAGTCATTCCCACTATAATGCAGACAACCATATCTCGCAAACTATCATGGAAACCTCGCTCATTGCAGATGTCCACACACCTCTGCAACCTAGTGAGATATAGGTGAAAGTTCTCACCTTCGAACTGCGATAACCTCAACATCTTAAATTGTTAGTAGCATATGTGTCATGAACCGTAAGATAGGTTAACAAAAGTTAGTAGCTAAATTAACACACAAGACAAACACACAAATAACAACTTGACTCCCCGGCAACGGCGCCAAATTTGACGAGGGATTTTTCAGTCTCCTTAACCCTATCAAATATATCCGACTAACCTAACTAATGTAGTTTGGCAAGTACGGATCGATCCCACAGAGAGTCAATGATTTGTATGCAAGTAAAGTGTGCTAAATAAGAACTAAAGACAGAAATAAGGGGGAATGTGATGGTTTAAACTAACTAAGAATGCAAAAGTAAGCAAAATAATAAAATAAAACAGATTGAATGAATGAATATGAGAGAATAGCTCAGGTCAATCAATCTTAGCACTCAGGTTTCATTCATTGATCATTGAAATCAATTAGATAACTTCCTCTTGAATACTTTGTTGTGGAAAGACTAGGTCTTTTGAATCCAATTCCTTATCGAATCTAGTTAACAGGTCAACCAGAACCTGAAAACCCTAATTATCAAACAATCTTGAAACTATCAAGATTCAATTCAATAATCGATGAAGCTTAAAGGAAATCAACAAAGGGAATCGACGCGCACAACCAGTTATTGCATCAATTGCAAATCAATTCTCTATACAAATCCCTAAATCAACCAGTTTCAGAGATTTATACTTTGCTACTCAAGAATATAGATAACTCAACCAGTAATTACCTATATCTAGCTATAGATTATCATGAAAAAGCATCAGTTGATCAGGCTAATGGAAATTCATGAAAGCCATAAACATTCAGTGCAAAGAATCAATAATATTCAAAAAAGAGTATTAAGAAATAGAAATCTCACAATGAAATTGCAAACCTGAAGCTTCGATTAATCTCCCTAAGAAAAGGAGTTTAGTTATTTATACTTGAAGAGAAAACCTAAAACTAATTCAACGTCGAATGTCTGATGATGAATAACTCAAAAACCTAACAAACCCTAATAAATCTCTATCAATCCCGTCCAAAATATAATAACATAAACATATCTTGAAAACTAAGGCAAAGGTCCACAAGAACAGGCCGAAAATTGCTTCAAACAAATTGCTGAATCTGCTAAAGAACTCGGGTTAAGACCAAAGAACTCGGGCGAGTTCCTCACCCGAGTTATTTTCTGCAGCCTTATTGAAGTCCTTTTTTCTCTTTTTTCAAAGCTAAATTTGGAAAAGTTGTACACACAAAAGTTGTAGTTCTTCGAATCCACTTTCCAAAAAGTATAAATACCCCTCGATCCGATAAATGCAGCCTTCGAACGACTCATTTTAGTGCAGCGTCGCCAGCTTGGACAGCTCCAATCCTTTACATGTTTAGCTCCTCTCCTCGGCTCTTGTTCTTTTCTATTCTCATCCAATCTTCCAACATTGGCTCGAGCTTAGCTTCACCTCCTTACAATCACCTAAAATCATGCACAAACCTTATAGATTCCGACTCTATTTGAAGCATAACCAAAACATGAAAACTACTCTAACTCATGCACTTTATCATACCTAAATCTATCTAAATGCAATATGTTAACACTACCTAAATGTGTCTTATCAAAAGGGATAGGCGGAAAACTTGAATATGTTATGCCCAGGACTAATAAAGTTGTTGAGATTGATGGTGTTGAAGCTCTTTCTAGGCATGTGATATGGGGTTAGACTTTGTTTGGGCAATACATAGGCTATCACTCAGGACACTTCATGATAAATGAGATGAGGCGTGCTTGAGGAGTCAAGTCTAAGGTTCGTGAAGAGAATGATTGGTTTGTCTTCTCTTTTGACACAAAAGAGGCTGCAAATGAGGTGCTCAGAAGAGGGTCCATATTTCATCCATGGGCATCCTTTCATTCTCAAGCATGTGCTCGACAATTTTTCTTTCACTAGGAAAGAAGCAGCTACAATCCCTCTATGGGTCCGAATGATGGGGTTGCCGTGAATTTTTGGACTCATGGGGTGATTGGCCGAATTGCTTCACAAATCGGCAAGCCTCTATTCATTGACAAAGTCACCGAGGAAAGAAAGTGCCATTCTTATGCCCGCGATCTCATAGAGATCGATTTTGCAGGGGAGGTAATAAGGGAGGTAACTCTTGCCTTTAGTGATGATTCTAAGCTTGAATGCAGATTTTTTTTTATTGAGAATGAGCCTAAATATTGTGCCAAGTGTTGTACTTTTGGCCACAATCCTTGTGAGTGCACTTTCAATGTTAAAGTTACTAACAATGTGTCCAAGAAGATGCCTAGCAACAAAAATTAGGACAAGGCTCATGGAAAGGAGCAAGTGGTGGTCTTGGATGGGCAAGCTTCTAAGGGTGAGACGTCCGATTTATCACCTAAGGAGAAGGAGGAAGACATTGTGAACAAGGAAGGGAATGGTACCATGGAAGAAGATCATGAAGGGGCTGAAAAGTGAGAAAATAACAATAGCTCCAAAGAGACTACACAAAACAGGGTTAGTACCTATCCAATGAACACCCCTCCTCTCGATCTTACTAATTTGGATTATGTTGTCCCTAGGGCTGAGGAGGATCATGAAAAGCAACCTCATGGTAACAAAGGAGGTGGTGGGAAGAAAAGGAGGAAGACGAAGGATAAAGCTAAGGCGAGAGCTCCTCCAAATGATGGAGATGAAGGAAATAATGAATAGGGCATTGGAGACAAGGTAAGCATCCCTCCTAAAAGCTATTTCACTAGATCTAAATCCCTTCCACCTCTTGGTAGGAATTTCGAGACAGATGGCAAGGAAGGGGTTGCACATGGTTAGACTTGTCTTACTCGGATGGGGGTCATAACCCTTGTGATGAGGATGACATCTCCGTCCACTCATGGTGCATCAAAGATGATGAGGATGTGGATGATCCCTCGGCCTTTATCACGGTGATGTTTAGAAGAAAGGATTGGCAAAGATTAAAGGAAGAGCAAGGTAAGAGACATGTGATTAATACTCTTGAAGCCGAAAAAAAATTTCCATCTAAGAGGGTGAATACTAAGAAACCAGCCACTGATAATGGAGTAGACAAGATTAATAAGGCCTCTAACGGGTCTTCATGAAAGTCATTGCATGGAAAGGGGTTGAACCAACCCCTGAAACAAAAAGGTTTGAGGAAGTTAGTCTGTAAGCAAGATGCGAAGGTTTGCGGTATTGATGTAGGGAGAATTGAATTGAATAATATAATAAAATATAAAACAATGCAAACCTTAGCCTTTTCAAATATATTCAAGACTCCCCGCTGCGGTAGTAGGGAAATCAGGTTCGATCCTCGAGGAAGCGAGTCAACGAGATCCTAGAAGAGCCTAAAAGTCACGTTCTGATATCGACCTTGGTTGTCGATTTCTATTGCAACAAAAGACCTGCACAGACAAAAACAAGCAATCGATATTGACCAGGGGTGTCGATATCGAGTACCAGTAGCGAGGTCGACCGACTCAGAAGACTGTCAGTCGATCTTAAGGCACTCGATGTCGAATTGGTTACTCGATGTCGAGTTCACATAGAATCATCAAGGGCAGTCGACTCAGCAACCTTCAACGGTTGTGAGGGTGTCGATATCGACTGTAGAGGTCGATATCTAGTGCTCCTGCAAAAACATTAGTAACAAGTCGACAAAGAAATGCCGAAGAAAGTAGGATGGAGAAGGAGCAATGAACAGCAAATAACAATGGGTTATTGGGTTTTTCGGTAACTCAACGAATGGTAGAGAATAAAAATGTAAATAGATTAGGAAAAGATCTCCCAAAGCCAGGGATTACCACGATGACAACCATGAAAGTAGAGGCGAGAAATCAATAAAGATGGATACTTTTATCATAAAGGAGAAGGCTTTCACCTAAACCTGGCAAATAGGAAAAGATATCTTGCAATAAATTAACCTAATTTGCGTCTACCTTTGTCATAATTGAGTTTATAATCTTTCGAATAGAAACCCTAATTACTACCCAAGTTTCACAACATGAGTTCCTTAAATTCACATTTAAAGATGAAGCACAAGGTAGCGCGAGATAAAAGATACCTTCTTCAGCGACATACAAACCTTACCGCCATGGCTATTATCGGGCTCACCCCATCCCTAGAAGAAAGGGCGACTACTCGCTCATGTTGATGGAAGACATACTTGAAAGGAAAGACCTTTGCATTGAACTAAAACTTGAATCTTTACAATCCCAATGCCAACTATCGTAAGCACCGCAACCCGAGCTCAAAACCTAAAACTATTTCTTTGAATGCTTATTGCTTTGTGTCTTGCTTGCTTGAATGAATAAAAACCAGTCCCCTAGGGCTTTATTTATATCCTACTAATCCTTGCTAGCCAAGGAAAGTAGTCTTAATCCTACTAAAACTACTATTGTAAATTCTATCCATAACAAGTAGGATGAATTATTATTATGGTAAATAACAAAATAACTAATAAATATCCTAGGATAAAGAGGAAACAAACCTAGGACATAATCTATCTTAAAAAGGAAGATAAATCGTGGCTAGATTGGATAGATCCTCAATCCGCGTCTCAAAACCGCGTTCAATCCGTGTCAGATTCTACTCGATATTGACATGGTCGGTCACTTGATATCGAGTGCCTCATTTCGGCTTGATCTTCTTCACTTCACTCGAGCTTTGGTGATCATGTTGATGTCGAGGTCTCCACTCGATTTGTAGTCATGTCGAGTGCTGTCAGTGGGTCTGTGTTGTCTGGATGTCAACTCTGGGTGTCTACGTCAAGGTGTCCAATCGATCTCAAGTGGTCTACTCGATCTCGACCTCTTTTCTGCTTCACTTGGCTTTCTCGTTTTGACTCCGATTCCACTCCGATTCCTATACATTTAGACTAAAACTTGTGCAGACTCTATTTCTTGCACCTTATCTCATTCTACACAAATTTGCATTATTCTTAACCTTTACTTTAGGAATCGAATGGAATATGAAGTCAAAACATGCAATTAAAACGACTCTAAATATGTACATCAGGCATCCTTGAGACTAAAATCCATAAGTTTCATTTTGATGTTAATAAATTCATGAAATCTCATTTTGATCATTGGGAGTTTGCTTCGAACTTCCACCTTGATCCTGGAGGTCGGATTCTTCTTATTTGGGACCCAAGTTTTGTTCACATTAATGTTGTGGACATTGATGTCCAATACATGGGCTACATTTTAAAATGTAAATCGACAGGTGAAGAGATGGGAATGTGCTTTATCTATGGCCTTCACACAGTTTTCCATAGGAGAGGAATTTGGGAGTCTTTGTCTAACCTTTTGTGCAGCTTTCCCCTCCTATGGATGGCCCTAGGTGATTTGAACAATATGATGAATTTTGAGGAACGAATCAATGGAGCTCTGGTGACTAGCTATGAGTGCAAAGACATGGTGGAGGCTTGCCGAAATCTTGGTTTGGTTGACTCTCTCTATACTAGTGATAGTTTGTTATATGATCTAATGGCACAATTTCTAGCAAAATCGATCGTGTGCTCATAAATGTCGAATGGTTGAATAGAAACCTCTTTTTCCACACTTATTACCCGGCTTTGTGGAAGCTCTTTGACCAAAAGTCGATGGTTGTTACTTTGTGCAGGAACGAGAACAAGAGGGGAGGAATGTTCAAGTTCCTCAATCTTTGGAGCGAGCATGACAAGTTTTTTAAGATTGTGAAGGAGGATTGGCGAGTGTCAAGGGGTATCTGTTACCAATTTTGCCTTTGCAAGCTTCTCAAGGGACTTAAGAGGCCTTTGAAAGCTCTCAATGCTAAGGAGTATAGCCACATATCCATGAGAACCAAGAGAGCTAATGAGGAGCTTGTCGTTGCTATGGAGGAAGCTATAGCTAGGCCGGAGTGCTTGGCTACAAAGGAGGCATTGAAGCATGCTAGGCTCATGGCGAATAGGCTTAAAAAAGTGGAGCTTTTCTACTTGAGACAACACGCCAAAGCTAAGCATCTTCTTTTTAGTGATCATTGCAAAAAGTATTTTCATTCATTAATAAAGTATAATGGCCATCGAAAGCACATTGTGTCTATGACTAAAAGTGATGTGCGAGTGAGTTTGTTAAGTACCATCGCAATTTTCTTGGATGTGCAGGAAGGGATGCGGAGATTGGCCCTAATTGGTTTGCTAGAGGAGCTATGGTCCGAGAGGAAGAGAAAAGCATGCTCATTGGACTGGTCTCCAATGAGGAAATCAAGGTAGCTCTTTGGCCTATTGGAGAGGACAAGGCTCCGAAGTCGAATGGCTATTCATCATGCTTCTTTAATACAACATGGAACACCACGGGGACTAAACTATGTGTGGTAGTCAAGGAATTCTTCTAGAATGGAAGTCTTTTACGACAACTCAATCACACAATTATTAGTCTTATTCCCAAGAGTTATGAGGCGTTTAGGGTGGAGCATTTTAGACCTATTCATGTTGTAGTGTAGTCTATAAGGTTATTTCAAAGATCCTCGCCTTGAGGCTTGGAAAGTGCCTAGGCTACCTTATTGATCATGCTCAAAGTGCTTTTGTTCCTAACCGTCTTATGTCAGATAAAATATTTTTTGTGCAGGAACTCCTCCGAATGTATAATTTCAAGCATGATACTAGGAGATGTTTCTTGAACATTGACCTAGCGAAGGCTTATGATTCTCTATCATGAAAGTTCTTACATTTTGCTTTGTTTGAAATAGGCCTTCCCTTGGAATTCACCGCTTGGGTCATGGAATGTGTAAGGACTACCTCTTTCTCCATCAAGGTAAACAATGAGCTCCATGAGATGCTCGAAGGTAAGCGTGGGCTAAGGCAAGGTGACCCCCTCCCCCCCCCCCCCCCCCACTCTTTGTTATAAATATGGAATTCTTTTCTAGGCTTGTCGAAGTTGAAACTAGTAAGGCGAACTATCATTATCACCAACATTGTAAGAGCTTGAGGAGCGCTCACCTTGTGTTTGTGGACGATATAGTTATGTTCAGCCGAGGTGACTCGGGATCGGTTAGGACCTTGATGAAATGCCTCCAGCGCTTTGAAGAGGTGTCTGGGCTCTCGGTGAACAAGGACAAGTCTTCGGTCTTCTTGGCCTCCTTCCCGCCTAATGACGCCCTTGCTATTGAGGAGGCCACGGGGTTCAAGAAGGGGGAGTTCCCTTTCCGCTACCTCAGCATTCCTATCAGCCCTCATGGCTTACGAGTGACACACTATGGCCCCCTCTTGGATAGGATAGGTAAAAAACTCAGCGTTTGGATTGGGAAAAACTTGTCTTATGTAGGTCGTAAGGAGCTTATAGCATCGGTGCTCCAAGGGTGGAGGGGTTTTGGCTTTCGGTGCTTCCGGCTCCCGAAACCATTATGCAAGCTTTAACCAGCCTGTGCCACTCTTTCCTTTGGACAACATCGAGAGTAAAGTGGAGCAAGCTATGCATGCCGTGGCAAAAAAGAGGCCTTGGGCCGATTGACATCTACACATGGAACAAAGCATTCATGAGCAAGCATTAGTGGTGGATCTATGAGAATAAAGAGAGCTTATGGGTTCAATGGGTGCAACACAAGTACCTTGTAATTTGTGAGGTAGAGGAGTGGGGTTCCCACCAAAGGGACTCACCTTTCATTAAAGATATTATTGAGATTAAGGATAGAATTATTTATTTGAACTCTAACCTTGATAATAAGTTTGATGAGTGTTGTGAATAAGGTAGGTTCAAGGTGATGAAAGCTTATGGGGAGCTAAGGGAAAAGGGTCAGAATGCTTATTGGTACAAGGAGGTGTGGGCCAAAGAAAACACGTCGAAGCATTGTTTCATACTTTAGCTTGCTACCTTGGGTAGGATGCTGTTTTTTGCAGGAGGATGATATATCGAGTAATTACAAATAATAAAGATGCAATAAACGTAAACCAACTCCTAGCCTATGCAAATAATTACAAGACTTCCTCCCGTTGTAGTGGAAGGGTAGTCAGGATCGTTCCACGAGGAGGCGTGTCATTGGGATCCTAGTAGCTTTGGAAATCTCAAGTCTGCGTCGACCAGAAGCCTCAATTTTGACCTTTGGCCTCGATGTCGACCTCGGCTGTCGATGTTCTCTGCAACAGAAGACCTGCAGAGACAAAAACAAGTGGTCGATATCGACTGGAAAGGGTCGATATCGATATCAGTCACGAAATCGACTGGGTCAGAAGACTGCCAGTCGACACAGTAGGGTCGATATCGATGTCTAGTGTTGATATCGATGTTCAGCAACCTCCGCAGTGATGATCGTCGTCGACTCAGAAAACTGTGGACGAACTCAGTGGTTGATATCGACGCCTGGGGTCGATATCGATGTCTTCCTGCAGTGGGTTAGTTCTTCGTCGGCAAAGAAGGGCCGAAGATTTAAGAATGGATGAGAAGAGATGAACAGAAATAATAGTGGTTTATGTGAATTAAACTATGTAAAAGAAACAACTCCTAGGATTAGGGTTTACCACAACGTTAACCAAAGCATGCGATAAGATAAATAAGACGGACAATTGCGCTATTTCACCCGAGGGACAAGCTTTCGTCGTACACCAACTCTTAGGATTACTCTTGCAAATAAACCTAATTGTCACTACCAATTTTATGTTTATAACTCAAGTTGTTAGCATGAATCCCTTTTCTTTCGATTAGGACTAAACATAGAATCGTATGAGATGATATAGACACAAAGATATCAACATCTAATACTTACCTCGAACACGCTTGGCTAACGTCGGGCTCACCCCAACCCCAAGAGCTTTGGGGAACTACTCGCTTCTCATCATGGAACTCATTGTTGATTGAAAAGAAGAAACTTGCATTAAAATAAACTTCGAAGCTTTACAACTCAACATCAACTTTCCCAAACGTCAAACCCTAAAACTTATCTCAACTCTAACTCTATTGATTGTCTTGATTGATGATTAAAAGATCGGATTCGTTCTTTGATTGTTGAAAGATGAAAGATGATTGAATGCCAGCCCCTTAGGGCTTTATTTATAGGCTACTAATCCTTGCTATCCGAGGATTGTAACTTCTATCTAAACTATGAACTCTATCCGAACAATTAGGATAGGTCTTTTATTTTGATATAACTTAAAGGTAAAAGATAACTAAGTCTTCAGCTGCCATCTATATTGAAAGTCTAAGATAATTCGTGCCTCCTTGAAGATAAAGTTCCAATCCGCATCTCGAAATCGATTCTATCTCCTGTCGAGATAAGGGGTCGATATCGACACCAGGGGTCGATATCGACACCAGAGGTCGATATCGAGGTCTCTGTTCCTGCTCGACTTGTCCAGCTCCACTCGATGTCTATGTTGAGGTCAATATGAGGGTCGATATCGAAACCAGCGGTCGATATCTATGTTGAAGGTCGATATCTACCTCTGCTCAGCTTCACTTGGCTTCTTCGTTTTGACTCCGATTTCGCTCGAATTCCTGCATGGTTAGCTCAAAACTTGTGCAGACCCTATTTCTTGCATATTAGCCCATTCTTACACAAGTTTATATTTTTTTGAACCTTTTCTTTGGAAATCGAATGAAATATGAAGTCAAAAGATGCAATAAAAAGAAGTACAAATATGTACATCAAAGCACCCCATACTTAGACTTGCTTGTCCTTAAGCAATAACCAAGCAATAACCAACACCTACAATACACCCTTCAAGTCTTCGCCCTTGTCAAAAGCAACATCATAAGAGGTAGCAAAGCAAAGCAAGTGAATTTAACGTCATAGCACATATTTTGGCGATCCATAGGCAAATGCAATTTTTGGATCCAACCTCACAGGGATAATGTGTTTGCACTCGACTCTCATGTGTTTAGGCTATGAAGATAAACTCTCAACTCAATTCCATATACAATCTCATAAACCTTGCAATTTATAAAAATCCACTTCGCAACCAATTATGAAAATGCAATAGGAACTATCAGGAGGACTTTCGCTCAATGGAAGACTTCAAAGAAGACTCCATTTGGCGGGGTTGTAATGGGGCTTGGTATGGAATTAAGGGTATGGAATTATTTGGCTATGTGGTGCTTTTATAATTCGGGAATCAAGACTCCTAAATTTCAACACTTGTAATATCCAAACCATAACTCTTCAATGTTGCACTTTCCAAGCTCAATCTCCCATAATATGCTCTAAAGATGCACTAAAAGATGTAAACCATTCTATCAACCCTTCTTTTGAACTCTAATACACCTCTCAAAAATATAACACTTGTATGAATAAAAGACTTAAGGATTTTAGCTCATGCACTATATATATACATCTCTATTTTTTTCGGATTTTTTTTTTGACAAAAATAATAAATAAATATTAAAAATATGTGCATTTATATGGTGAGCCAAAAATCCTTTTACAAAATATGACAAGATGAAAATATACACAAACCCATAATTTTCTTGCTCAAAACTGGACATTATGCTCTTTTCTTTCCACAAGGCATTAGTCCAGCCAATCTAAGTCTCAATTCCCAAATGGGGGTCAGGCTCAATTCAGCTAGGTATAATTTTGTGGAGTTTGCAATATCAGGCTCAGGCTAATTTTCCGGCTTCAAGAAGAGATAATGTAGGGTAGGTAAAGACAGGATAAAAATGGCTTAAAAGATGTCTCCATCATTTAATTCTCGTAAACGTAAACATATATATGCATTGGCTTTGAATAACAATCACAACATTTAGAGATGCATAGGAAGAGTAAATTCACTCAAGAAAGCGGAGGGATTTTTGATGTTCTTCCTATAGGCCAGAATTCTCACAAGGACAATTTTTGTTGGATTTGCTTTTTAGCCTATGATCATATGTGCTCAATTTCATCACAAGTTCACAATCTACATAAAAATTTTAAGGACTTAGGCTAAACCATCCAAATATGCCATAGGATTTACATGATCAAGTCAGCTATTGAGTTTTCATCATAGGACATCTAAGTAGGGTTTAAAAACAAACTTAAAAATAAACATGCATTTTTTTTATTTTTGACATTTTTTTTTATTTTTTTTTACCTTTTATAAAAGTAAAACTAAGAACAAAAAAAAATTTAAAACATGAATGCAATGCGAAGAAGAAAACCAAGTTATGACCATAAGACATGTTTTTCCCCACCCCATACTTAAAATATACAGTGTCCTCACTGTATTAAAAAGAAGAACAAGGGTAGAGAGAAACTCACAGCGCAACCTGCGGATTCAGGTCAATTTCAGGTTTGGTCGATGCCAGAAGTCGATATCTAGGTCAGTGGTCGATGTCGACTGCATCTGTCGAAGTCGAGGAAGAAAGTGAGAGTGAGTTGGTTGATACCGACATGTGGGGGTCGATATCAACCTCTGTGACCCCATACTTAAGCTCCTGGCAACAATCTGACATACCCGATTTCGACCAAGGGGGTCGATTTCGATGTTTTTAGTCTATATCGACTGGTTCCAGTCGATGTCGACCCTGCTTGCTGTTTCCGTCCTCGCCAACAAAAATTTTCTAAGCTTTTCCTTAGCCGGAGAGAGGACTACTTACTCTAGGTGCTTCGTTTCGCTCATGTTCGGGTTGAAAGAGAATTCTATTACTTCGATCCCTATAGTAAAGGTTAGTAATCCTCGACGTACATTGATATTGGCATCAGCAGTAGCTAAGAAAGGCCTACCAAGGATAATAGGCACTACAGGATCTTCAGGCATCTCCAATACAATGAAATCAGTAGGCACAAAGAACTTACCTACCTTTACAGGAACGTCATCAACTATACCTGTGGGCTTGACGAATGAGTTGTCAGCCATATAGAGTTTCATGTCCACAGGTTCAAGTGCGCCATTGTTTACCTTTTGCCAAATAGAGAGAGGCATGAGACTTACACTTGCCCCTAGGTCACATAGGGCTGTCTAACGATGTTGGCCAAGTCCCACAGTGATTGCAAACTTCCCTGGATCACTCTTCTTCTCAAGGAAGTCCATCTTTGAGCACTCCTCTGCGATCTCTGCCACGGATCTCTTCTTGCTAAGGATGTCTTTGAGGAATCGCACATAGGCGGGCATCTCGCTTAGGGCTTCTGTAAGAGGGATGGTAACATTAATGAAGGTTCGATAATGTAAAACAAAGTCATATAGAAATACTCTAGAAGGGGGTTTGAATAGAGTATGCCGGTTTTTCGCAGATTATCAAGACTTTTGAAGCTCGTGTAAACTCCTTTGAGATTAGACTTAGTCTTTTCTCTGAAAACCTGAATCACAAAGTTAAACAGTAGAACCAAGTGCGGAAATAAGGTAAAGCAATAAGTAAAGGACTCGATGAGTTGTTTACGAGGTTCGGCACGAACTTGGCCTACGTCCCCGCCTAGGGTTCTTCCACAACCCTAGGATTCAACCGGCTTTTATTGATTCACAAGACATAGGATCCTAGTAGCTCCCCGAGAAGCCTCTCTCCTATACAATTGCAATCTAGTCAACTCACGTTCCCTTGGAGTCCTAGACCAATCTAGAAGAGCCCCACCTCTCTATGCTATCTAGTACAATCCTCTTACACTTAGTGAATCAATCGCCTAGTGTCTACTTCCTGAGTTACAAACTCTTGATTATAACACTCTCTCGAAATATATCCTATAAGCTCACAGTGTAACTCTCAAATGCTTTGAAATGAAATAACAGACTCTTAAGGACTAGCAGAGAGCACACGAAGAAGATAGATCTCGCTTGAAGGCTTGAGTGTATGAAAGCTTGTGTTCAACAGGTGTGTAGCTGTCTTCTTCTTCCTTTTCTTTTTATTGAAACAAATCGACGCCTAAGAATCTTCACCAACGGCTAGAGAGGATCTTGGCTTGAGCTGGATCTTCTATCTTTAGAAACTTTCGGAGGCCATGATCTTCCGATTTGAATCTTCTCAATATACAACATAAGGAAGGAAATAATATTCGAAAATACTTCCTGAAAGGTTAGTGTATATATAATAATATAATGGAAGCATATAATAACATAAAATAATATTCGAACATAATATCATATAAAACAGGTTTTGTGTTTCATCAATACTGTTAAAGCTTCAAGACCTTTGACACAAACAGACTGTCAAGGCCTTTGAAACTTATTCCGATTTTCATCAAGGGAGTGGAGTTATCAATCTCCCCCTTGATGAAAGACAAAACCTGTGCATCCCTGCAACTTAGTCAAGCATATATAATATATGTAAAATCGGACTAAGTACCTGCATGGGTTAGACAAATGTTGGATCAAAATTTTAAAGCAAGAAGACCATCCAACTGAAAATAAAACCAGGGTCTTCCAAGACCTTTAAATCGCAACAGTTTTAAAAATTCTAACACCACCACAGATCATCTCCCCCTTTTTGTCTTTCAACAAAGGGAGGAGGTAAAACAGTCACCAAAAGTTTTGAAACAATTTCCAAAAACCAGCAATGTTTCAGATTCAGGGTTAGGGTAGGGTAGGATAGGGTTAAGGTTCATCGTCCGGAGCATCATCAGTAAGTCGTGACCACAGTCCTTGCAACAGCTTGGTTACCCCGCTCATCTCCGTCATAAACTCCTTGTGCAGCTCCTTGATATCCAGACGAACTTCCTCCAAGCCCAACTCCAGGTTGTCCATGCGTTCATCAATGGTTGAGGCAGTGGGAAGAGCTTTTGAAGGAGAGGCAAGACTCCAAGTCCCTTGGGGGAACCGAGTGATGCCAATCTTTTCACGGCTCTTGGAGTCGAACTTACCCATATGACGTTGCTGTTCTTCATTTTTAAAATCGATTCCAGAAGCTTCGAAGATTTTGGTCAAAAGGGTAGCGAAGAGGATGGGGGTTCCTTTCCTGGCTTTTCTAGTGTGAGCCATGGATCCTAAAATGGTGTTGGCCAGATCAAGATCAAGGCCATTGAGGATTCGGTAAAGTAGGATCATGGCATTGTCGGTTAGGAGGGAGCCAGAGTTTAGACGGGGTAAGAGGCAACGCACAATGATGTTAAATATGATCTTTGCCTCTAGGGTAAGGGATGAGTGGGTTAGCTGCTTTGAGGTGTTGGTAGATGCCTCAGGTAGAAGATATTTGGATCGGGCAAGGGTAATGCAGTCTTCTTTAGAGGGGTTTTCTTGAGAGGGTGGACAAGGGCTAGGAAGGCCAAGGAAATCAGCGAAGTCAAAGGAGCTGAAAGAGATTCTAACTCCCTTGACGACAGATTCCAAGAACCAACCATCGTCAGTGTGTTTGGCTTTGAGATTGATATAAAACAGGCGGGTGAGTTGGGGATAATAGACGGTTTCAAGATTGAGAAGGGTCTAAGCTGGGGATTTTGTAAGGATAGCAATGCATGGTAAATTCAAAGCTTCAAAGAACGCAATATCTAAAAAATCAGAACAGCAGATCCTATGAGTTCGAAACTCATCTACCCACTTACCATCCATTTCAGCATTTTCAAACCATGAAGAGGAGAGGGATTGATTTACCTGAATGAGAGCGGGAGGATCAACGTTCTTCCTTCTAGTCTGTGTTGGAGCAGACCTCTTGGCAGGCGCCTCAAGGCTTTTGAGGGTGCCCTTCCTGGTGCGCTTGGGAGGAGGAGGCTTGGCTGTAGAGGCTTTCCGCTTCTTTGGAGACGGGGGAGGAGGAGGAGGAGAAGGAGAGGGAGCATGCTCGGGCTCCTCTTCTTCTTCTTCCTCTGACCCCGAGTCCTCAGCGTTGTCTCCATCGGTATCCTCCTCGTCCTCTCCGGATTCGTCTTGCTCCTCGTCCTCTTCCTCAGGCTCCTCTTCAGAAGGAACCTCCTTGAGAGCCTCCGCCTCAGCTTCCTTCCGGATTCTCTCAGGTTCCTCCTCGACCAACTTCCTTGCAAGCTCGGCCTCCTCCTCGGCCTTTTTCTTCCTCAAAGCTTCTTCTTCGGCTTCCTTGGCTGCATCCTTTTCCAGAATAGCATCAAGATCCTCCTCTTCTTCTTCCTCATCCACCTCCTCAGCGATGACCTTCTTTTTCCCTTTCTGCTTCGCACTAAGAGGCTTCTTAGCAGAGCGTTTTTTAGAGCCCTTGGTTACTGTAGTCGTGCTCTCAGTGATGGTGCTCTGGACTGTAGCAGGGATGATGGCTTGGGAGTGGGTTCAGGTGTAGGAGAAGTAGCAGTGTCCTGGCGTCCCTTGGGGGTGGCGCCAAGTCTTTTGGGTGTGGAAGCTTTCTTTGATTTGGGAGCCATGGAGGTATTCGGCTAGGGTTTCGGATAGTTTGAGAGATTGGAGAGGGAGAACTGGAAGAGTTTTGGGTGGTTCTGAGGTTATGAGGTAATCGAGAGGGGTTTGGGTTTTAAATAGGAGAGATTAGAGTGATGGGATGGGGTTTAGGGTTCCAATGTAAGTAATGATAACATTGCCAATTTGAAAAATATTTCAATTCAAAATTCAAATCTTCTCTCAACCGTTTTAGAATAGGAGGGAAATGACCGAAAATATTTTGTTCCAAAAATATCTCTACGGATAAAATATGTGACATAAATAAGTTATTTTGAAATCTAATGAAAATAATACTTGAACAAATATCTAAAAAGATATTAACCAAATATATACGATCCGATATCTGTTTTCTATCATTCAGTTCACAAACCTTGACATAAAACTCAAGGGTCTTGACACTGAGTAGAATTTATCTTTCGTAAAGGGAAAGCTCCCCCTACGAAAGTGCATCCTTGTTAAGCATCCTGACCTCTCGTCTAATGAAGGTGAACCTGTCCTCTGCCAAAGGCTTAGCAAAACTGTCAGCCCATTGATAATCAGTTGAAATAAAGGAAATGGACACATCACCTTTTTCGACGTGGTCTCTAATGAAATGATGCCTTACATCAATATGTTTGGTCCTTGAATGCTGAACAGGATTCTTTGTAATGGAGATGGCACTTGTATTGTCACACTTAATGGGAATGCCTTTGAGGTTGATGCCAAGATCTCGCATTTGTTGAGCTATCCAAAGGATTTGGGAGCAGCATGCTCCGGCTGCTATGTATTCGGCTTCTGCAGTGGATAGGGCAACTGAGTTTTGTTTCTTAGAATGCCAACTGATCAAAGATGCTCCTAAGAATTGGCAACATCCTGATGTGCTCTTCCTATCCACCTTATAGCCTGCAAAATCTGCATCAGAATACCCGATTAATGTGAAATCCTTTTGCTTTGGGTACCATAGTCCAAGCTCCTTAGTGCCATTGAGATATCGAAAGATCCTCTTCACAGCCACGAGGTGAGATTCTTTAGGATCAGCTTGAAACCTAGCACACATGCAAACACTAAACATGATGTCAGGTCTACTAGCTGTAAGATATAGTAAAGATCCAATCATTCCCCGATACTCCTTTTGATTGACACTCTTCCCAGTCTTGTCTTGATCTAGGGATAATGTTGAGCTCATGGGAGTCTTGGCTGCTTTGGATTGATCCATCTTGAACTTCTTCAAGAGATCCTTAGTGTACTTGCTTTGGTTGACAAAGATCCCTTTCTTGGATTGATGAACTTGTAATCCCAAAAAGAAATTGAGTTCACCCATCAAGCTCATCTCAAATTCGCTGCACATGATGTCAGAAAATTCCTTGCACAAAGATGTGTTAGTAGCACCAAACAATATATCATCAACATAAATTTGAACAACCAAAATGTCCTTTCCTTTGGTCTTGATAAAAAGAGTCTTGTCGATCAACCCCCTTTTAAAATCATTTTCTAAAAGATATTTTGACAAGCGCTCATACCAAGCTCTTGGGGCTTGTTTCAAACCATAAAGCGCTTTGTCAAGTTTATAAACATGATTAGGAAATTCCAAGCTTTCAAAACCTGTGGGTTTGTCTGCTTGGCTAATCAAACACGGGCTAGTTCAGAGCCTCGAGAAGCACTGTTGAGAGGAAAAGGTTTTCCTTGGAACTATACTAAAAAAGTTGAGCCACATAAACTTCTTCTTCTAAGAAACCATTGAGAAAAGCACACTTGACATCCATTTGATATAGCTTTATACTAATAAAAGATGCAAATGCTAATAATATACGAATGGCTTCAAGCCTGGCTACGGGAGCAAAGGTCTCCTCGTAGTCAAAACCTTCCTCTTGATTGTAGCCTTGAGCAACAAGCCTTGCCTTGTTCCTCATGATCTTACCATTCTCATCTAGCTTGTTTCGAAATACCCATCGTGTGCCAATGACTGATTGATGCTTTGGCCTAGGCTTCACGGTCCAGACTTTGTTCCTTTCAAATTCGTTAAGCTCACTTTGCATAGCAATGATCCAATCTGGCTCTTGAAGGGCCTCATCTACCTTCTTGGGTTCTATAAGAGAGACAAACGCGTGAAAAGCACAAAGATCTTTAAGTTTAGAACGAGTTTGAACACTAGAAGTAGGGTCAGAAATGATATCCTTTAATGAGTGTGATGAGGAGTATTTGAATTTTCTTTTGCTAGTCTCAGCTCCTTGATTCGTCACACCAGCAGGATTGATTTGTGGTACATCCGACTCCATAGTCCTGTTAGGTTCAGTTTCAGCAGTTTTTGACATTTCAACACTGTTGAATTGGACACCAAGGGCTTTGGACGAATCTTCAACACCTTGGGCCAATTCTTCAGTGTTGAGAATCTGTTTCTGCATGTTCCTCTTCTCTGTGTTCTTGGTAGCAACATCATCACCTTCCTCGTTCTCCTCATGGATGTTAAGATCTATATCTGCAACACTTTCACTCAAAGAACCGTCATTGCATTCATCAAATATAACATGTATACTTTCTTCAACTAACTGGGTCCTTTTATTGAAGATTCTATAAGCTTTGCTACTTGTGGAGTAGCCAAGAAATATACCTTCATCACTACGCGCATCAAATTTCCCAAGGTTATCTTTTCCATTGTTATGAACAAAGCAAGTACAGCCAAAGGGTTTGAAATAAGATATAAGTGGTTTGCGGCCTTTGAAAAGTTCATAAGGAGTTTTCTTTAATATGGAACGAATAAGACAGCGATTCAAAATATAGTTAGCTGTGTTAACAGCTTCAGCCCAATAGGTTTTAGGTAATGCATTTTCTAAAAGCATAGTCCTAGCCATATCCTCTAGGGTGCGGTTCTTTCGTTCCACAACCCCATTTTGTTGAGGTGTCCTAGGAGCAGAAAAGTTATGGGAGATGCCATATCTAGCACAAAACAAATCAAACTGAAGTTGATCAAACTCCCTACCATGATCACTTCGAATTGACACTATGGGCTCGTTTCTTAAAGTTTGCAACTCCTTACAAAGTTTTGAAAACTCAAATAAGGCCTCTGATTTTTCTTTTAAAAATGCAACCCAAGTATATCTAGAAAAATCATCAACAACAACAAGCATGTACTTTTTACCATTGGGAGATTTGACTCGCATAGGACCACATAAATCCATATGTAAGAGTTCAAGGGGTCTAGAAGAACTTACAACCTTTTTGGGTTTGAAGGAGCTACGAGTTTGTTTACCTCGTGTGCATGCGTTGCACATAGCAATACCTTTGAAGTCCATCTCAGGTAGTCCTCTTACAAGCCCTTTGGACACAAGCTTTTGTAGTGTATGTGGACTCACATGACCGAGTCTCCTGTGCCAAAGCTTTTGATCGTCCGTCAAAGCTTTTAGACAGGTTAAGCTTCCTTGTGCCACTTGATCAGCATTCACAGCGTATATATTGTTGTAACGATATGCAGTTAGTATAACTTCACTTGTATCTTCTCTGCACACTAGACATCTTTTCTTGTTAAATCTGACATTATTGCCACTATCACATAATTGAGAAACACTAAGCAAATTATACTTTAAACCATTCACAAGATAGACATTTTTAATACTATGGTTGGAATCACTCCCAACGCTACCAATACCAACGATGTCACACTTTCCTTTGTCACCAAGAGTGATTGTTCCTGTGGATTGCTCCTTTAGATCATGAAAGAGAGAACTCTTCCCACTCATATGCCTCGAGCATCCACTATCAATAATCCATTTTTTCTCCTTCACCTTGGTGATCTCCTGCAAAACAAACATCAACCTTTGTGGCCATACCAATAAGCAAATTTGGATCCATTATTGGGATAGACCATATTTGGTAAAATAGTGCCTTTTGGGACCCAAACTTGTGTTATCCGTTCTTTTCTCAAATGAACAGGGAATGTATTGTGAATGATATATGGATCCTTTCTTCTATAGGGGCAGGTCTCTTTTACATGTCCCTTTCGAGCACAATGGTGACATATAGGAGAGGTTCTGCTTCCTTTTGCCTTTACAAAGGTGGTAATGTGTTGCTTCTTTAAAAACCTTAGATTGTAACCAATACCACTTTTGTTTAGAGAACTTTGTTGCTCACCCAACATCCTATCAAGAGTGCCTTTGGATTTGGTAAAACTTATGAGGGCTGTCTGTTGGTCTTGAATCTTATTATTCAGGGAGATCTTCTCGTTCTCTAAGTCATGATGTTCACTTCTCAGAGATGAGAGATCTTGCTTGAGTTCAGATTTCTCTGAGTCAAGAGTCTTGACTTTAATGTCAAGACCTGAATAAGAAGCTTCAAGACTTTTGACCCTCATAGACAAATCCTCAATGGTTCTTTCCTGGTCCACAGTTCTCTTAATAAGAATGTTAGTTTGGGCAATAAGTTTCTCTTCATTGGCAATCATATTTGAAAGGAATTCCGATAATACCTCTTTTGGACTTGCCATAAGTTCTCTTACGGTTACCTCAAGCTTCTCATCGTGAGATTCATCTCCTGATGCCATAAGACAGACATTGGCCTTCTCATCGTTGGAGTCGGAGTCGGAATCGCTCCAAGTTGCCACCATGGCTTTCTTTTTCCATCTATCACCCTTCTTGGACTGGCTCTTCGTCTTTTGAGGGCAGTCTTTCACAAGATGATCTGTTTCACCACATTCAAAACAAGACAACGGTTTAGTCTTCTTATCATTTTTGTTGTATTGAGACTTACCTCGGAATGTAGAAGACTTTGATCCATCCTTGTTGTTGAATTGTTTCTTCATTTTGAGGATTCGAGCAAGGCCTCTTGTGATAAGAGCAAAAGGATCATCCTCATCGTCATCCTCATCTTCGAAATCAGATTCATCTTTGTTGTCATCCTTCTTAGATTTGAGCGCCAAATTCTTAGTGTTTGCTGGAAGTTCTCCATCGTCTTCATTAAGGATCATCTCATGCGTGATCAGTTTCCCAAGCAGGTCGTCAAGAGTCAGAGTAGTGAGGTCTTGGGCTTCCTCTATAGCTGTTACTTTAGGACCCCACTTTTCTTTTGGGAGACACCTCAATATCTTCCTCACTTTCTCAACGTTTGTAAAGCTCTTGCCGAGAGAGTCAAGGTTGTTGGTGATCTCTGTGAATCGTGTGAACATGACCTTGATAGACTCATCAGGCTTCATCTTGAAAAGTTCATACTTTCGAAGGAATATGCTGATCTTTGTGTCCTTCACTTGGCTGGTTCCCTCATAGGTGACGACCAGCTTGTCCCAAATCTCTTTAGCTGACCTACAAGATGAAATATGGTTAAACTCATCAGTGCTAAGACCACAATAAAGTAAGTTAATAGTCTTGTAGTTTTTGGAGACGAGTTCAAGATCCGCTTGGATGTATTCAGACTCCTTCTTTGCGACTTTGGTTCCATTTGGTCCATCTTTCTCTGGAATCTTTGGCCCATTCTCTATAATGTTCCAAAGTTCCAGATCTTGGTCTATGATGAACATCTTCATCATTGATCTCCAGTGGACAAAGTTGTTTCCTACAAAGAGTGGTGGTCTGCTGGTAGACCTTCCCTGTGCAAATCCTCCGCTTGCTTCACCAGACATGATCGAAAACTCACAAGATTGTTAGATCAAAAGCAGTGAGTAAAGCTCTGATACCAATTGAAGGTTCGATAATGTAAAACAAAGTAATATAGAAATACTCTAGAAGGGGGGTTGAATAGATTATGCCGGTTTTTCGCAGATTATCAAGACTTTTGAAGCTCGTGCAAACTCCTTTGAGATTAGACTTAGTCTTTTCTCTGAAAACCTGAATCACAAAGTTAAACAGTAGAACCAAGTGCGGAAATAAGGTAAAGCAATAAGTAAAGGACTCGATGAGTTGTTTACGAGGTTCGGCACGAACTTGGCCTACGTCCCCGCCTAGGGTTCTTCCACAACCCTAGGATTCAACCGGCTTTTATTGATTCACAAGACTTAGGATCCTAGTAGCTCCCCGAGAAGCCTCTCTCCTATACAATTGCAATCTAGTCAACTCACGTTCCCTTGGAGTCCTAGACCAATCTAGAAGAGCCCCACCTCTCTATGCTATCTAGTACAATCCTCTTACACTTAGTGAATCAATCGCCTAGTGTCTACTTCCTGAGTTACAAACTCTTGAGTATAACACTCTCTCGAAATATATCCTATAAGCTCACAGTGTAACTCTCAAATGCTTTGAAATGAAATAACAGACTCTTAAGGACTAGCAGAGAGCACACGAAGAAGACAGATCTCGGTTGAAGGCTTGAGTGTATGAAAGCTTGTGTTCAACAGGTGTGTAGCTGTCTTCTTCTTCCTTTTCTTTTTATTGAAACAAATCGGCGCCTAAGAATCTTCACCAACGGCTAGAGAGGATCATGGCTTGAGCTGGATCTTCTATCTTTGGAAACTTTCGGAGGCCATGATCTTCCGATTTGAATCTTCTCAATATACAACATAAGGAAGGAAATAATATTCGAAAATACTTCCTGAAAGGTTAGTGTATATATAATAATATAATGGAAGCATATAATAACATAAAATAATATTCGAACATAATATCATATAAAACAGGTTTTGTGTTTCATCAATACTGTTAAAGCTTCAAGACCTTTGACACAAATAGACAGTCAAGGCCTTTGAAACTTATTCCAATTTTCATCAAGGGAGTGGAGTTATCAATTAAGACCTTGAAGAATCTTTACGAAGCGCCTAAACTTACCTTTGGTGGGATCCTCCAATGCTTTGGATGGGAATGGCAACGTCTTCTTTGGTGGAGGGGCCAAAACGGAGGTCGGAGGGGCCTGCTGAACGTCGATGTCGACTGAGCTCTTGTCGATATCGACTGGAATGGTCAATTTTGACCTCTTTTGTGGCTCTGATGGCTTTGCAGTGGCCTCGACATCGACCTGGGTGTCGACCTGAGGGTCGATATCGACCTCTGGGTCGATATCGACTGGTTCTGCTACTTTCTCCTCCGCTTCCGTTCGTGGCTTTGGTACTTTGTTGCCACTCCTTAATTGCATGGCTGCGACATGTCCCGTCCTGGATTGCCCCTTAGGATTTGTAGTGGGTTGCCCAGGGAACGTTCCGGACGGTCTAGGGATTTGCGCCGCCAATTGACCCAGTTGGGTTTCTACATTCTTTTTCCATATATCCATCTCCCCAATCCTTGTGGTAAGGTGATTGAGTTGAGAATGGATTGCATTGTTGGATTGATCATTTTTAGCTTGGTTCCTCCTTATCTTATCTAGCACATGTTGAAGATCATCCTTCTTTTGGTCTCTCTCCGGGTGCCCAGGAGCTCTATAAGGCGGAGGGTCCCTAGGGTTAACCTGGTTCCTTTGTAGTTGATGGAACCTTTGGTCTCCCCAATATTGGTGATTGGGGCCCCTCATGTAGCGCACCTCTTGGTGAGTCTCCGCTATTTGTACTTGTTCGGCATGTGGGCACTCGATGGTGGTGTGCCGCTGCGATCCGCATTCAATGCAATCTTGGTTCACTGAAAGGAACCTTACTTGCTTTTGGAGCTTTCTAAGTTGATCTCTATGGAATTGCTCCTTCACATTCAGATCGATTATATTGGAGGGTTCATATAAGGGTATAGATGGGGCAGGCCTCGACGATGATGGTGTGTCAGAAGCCTCAGGTATCCCATATGTATTGTCGAACTCCACCAACCTCTCTATGGTCTCCCAAGCCTCTTGTGGAGCGAGTTCAAGGTAGCCATAGGAGGTGTAGGTGTTGATCCTCTCCTTAGTTGCAGCGTCAAGAGCATTGTATATGATTTCCTGAATTACATACGGTGGTTGGCCATGCGTCAGGCATGATCGTAGTAGGTCCTTAAACCTTTCCCAAACTGTCGCCAGAGCCTCACCAGGCTTTTGTTTGAAAGCCGTGATTTTCTGTCGGATCAACGCCGTCTTAGAAGGAGGAAAGAACTTATTGAGGAACGCGTCCTTGACTTCATTCCAGGTGCGGAGCGATCTTGGGGCTAAGCTTTCCAACCACTGTAATGCTTTCCCTGTAAGAGACCATCGAAAGGCTTTTAGTTGGACATATTCAAGACTTCGACCATCAGCAATGGTATCACAGAGGTCTAAGAAGGTTCAAATATGTGCCATAGGGCATTCATTAGGTTTTCCTTCATATTGATGCCTTCTAATTTCAGTAAGGAAGTTAGGTTTAATTTCAAAATTAGAGGCAGGGATAAGAATCGCCGATTCAGGCACTGTGAGAGCGGGGTGCATATATTGCTTGGCATTCCGAGGGAGGGCATTGATTTGGGCTTCTATTTGCCTCCGGCCTTCCTCCTCCCTATCCGCACGCTCCTTAAGTGTCGCCTCTCTAGTCGTTAAGTCCTCAACCTGCTTCCTTAGTTGCTCAATTAGTTCAGCCTGGTTCGCGTTGTCTGCCATGATTCTTTGAGCTTGGGCTCTTAGATGGAAGTAGCGTTCAGGGTCGTCTACTCCTTCGAATTCAGGTGGGCGATCAGCGCGTCGCATACACCTGCAAAACCAAACTAGGTAGAGACGTGAGATAGACTACTAGGGCGCGATTGATTGCCTCCCCGGCAACGGCGCCAATTTGTTTTTAGCAGGAAGATGATATGTCGAGTAATTACAAATAATAAATATGTAATAAACGTAAACCAACTCCTAGCCTATGCAAATAATTAGAAGACTTCCTCCCGTTGTAGTGGAAGGGTAGCCAGGATCGATCCACGAGGAGGCGTGTCAGCGGGATCCTAGTAGCTTTGGAAATCTCAAGTCTGCGTCGACCAGAAGCCTCGATTTTGACCTTGGGCCTCGATGTCGACCTCGGCTGTCGATGTTCTCTGCAACAGAAGACCTGCATAGACAAAAACAAGTGGTCGATATCGACTGGAAAGGGTCGATATCGATGGCAGTCACGAAATCGACTGGCTCAGAAGACTGCCAGTCGACACAGTAGGGTCGATATCGATGTCTAGTGTCAATATCGATGTTCAGCAACCTCCGCAGTGATGATCGTCGTCGACTCAGAAAACTGTCGACGAACTCAGTGGTCGATATCGACGCTTGGGGTCGATATCGATGTCTTCCTGCAGTGGGTTAGTTCTTCGTCGGCAAAGAAGGGCCGAAGATTTAAGAATGGATGAGAAGGGATGAACAGAAATAATAGTGGTTTATGTGAATTAAACTATGTAAAAGAAACAACTCCTAGGATTAGGGTTTACCACAACGTTAACCAAAGCATGCGATAAGATAAATAAGACGGACGATTGCGCTATTTCACCCGAGGGACAAGCTTTCGCCGTACACCAACTCTTAGGATTACTCTTGCAAATAAACCTAATTGTCTCTACCAATTTTATGTTTATAACTCAATTTGTTAGCATGAATCCCTTTTCTTTCGATTAGGACTAAACATAGAATCGTAGGAGATGATATAGGCACAACGATATCAACATCTAATACTTACCTCGAACACGCATGGCTAACGTCGGGCTCACCCCGACCCCAAGAGCTTTGGGGAACTACTCGCTTCTCATCATGGAACTCATTGTTGTTTGAAAAGAAGAAACTTGCATTAAAATAAACTCCGAATCTTTACAACTCAACGTCAACTTTCGCAAACGTCAAACCCTAAAACTTCTCTCTAACTCTAACTCTATTGATAGTCTTGATTGATGATTAAAAGATCGGATTCGTTCTTGGATTGTTGAAAGATGAAAGATGATTGAATGCCAGCCCCCTAGGGCTTTATTTATAGGCTACTAATCCTTGCTATCCGAGGATTGTAACTTCTATCTAAACTATGAACTCTATCCGAACAATTAGGATAGGTCTTTTATTTTGATAAAACTTAAAGGTAAAAGATAACTAAGTCTTCAGCTGCCATCTATCTTGAAAGTCTAAGATAGTTCGTGCCTCCTTGAAGATAAAGTTCCAATCCGCATCTCGAAATCGATTCTATCTCCTGTCGAGATAAGGGGTCGATATCGACACCAGAGGTCGATATCGAGGTCTCTATTCATGCTCGACTTGTCCAGCTCCACTCGATGTCTATGTTGAGGTCGATATGAGGGTCGATATCGACACCAGTGGTCGATATCGACACCAGTGGTCGATATCTATGTTGAAGGTCGATATCTACCTCTGCTCAGCTTCACTTGGCTTCTTCGTTTTGACTCCGATTTCGCTCGAATTCCTGCATGGTTAGCTCAAAACTTGTGCAGACCCTATTTCTTGCATTTTAGCCCATTCTTACACAAGTTTATATTTTTTTGAACCTTTTCTTTGGAAATCGAATGAAATATGAAGTCAAAAGATGCAATAAAAAGAAGTACAAATATGTACATCAGATGCCAACTCTAAATAGGCTTTTGTTTTTAGACATTAACCATGGATGCAGGTTTTGGGGTGATGATATGGTTGAGACCCATGAGCACCTCTTTTTCGGATGTCCCTACTCTATGGACATTTGGAGAAGAACTAGGGAGACATTCTCTATTCCGAACAAGGTCAATAGCTTGGCAAGAGATCTTAGGTGGCTGCAAAGGTATAAAAGGAAGGGAGGATGTGACTATAAGGCAAAGACCTATGCCTTCTCAGTCGTGATCTACAACATTTGGCATGCTAGGAATGGGAAGGTATATGACGATAATCACATCACTGATGAAATGGTTCCTAGACTTGTGGCAACCCATGTGTTCGGGCTCTTATATTCGATGTGCCCACTTCTTGATGTTCAGAAGATCTAGAAGAAGTCTAGACCTTGACTCCTCCATGATAGTGTTTCCTTTAGTTTGTCATGATTTTTGGACGGCGTCTTATGGCATGCGTGCCTCGGTGCATGCGTGCACATGGGAGCCATCCTTTAGCTTTTTGTTTCTGGATTTGTGTCCCTTTGGGTGCCTGCATACCGCGGGAGCAAGGTCCTTTTGTGTATTTTGGAGTGGCTCAAGGCCTGCGTGCCTTGAACTCTCCCCTTGTGTGTTTTTCTTGATGACTTGTATGTGTCTGGACAAGCTGTGTCTTGAATGAAGCATACACTTGCTCTTTTATATTTTGACTTCATGCTCTTGTTAAGCTATGGTTGCATCCTAGCTTTTGAGGGCACAAGCCCGGATGTTTGATCCCTTGGATCCCCCATTCTTACATTCTTCATATTTACGCGCACCTCAAACCCAGACTTAGTGCCGGGTGGGTTTTCGAAAAAACATATTGTTGTTAGTTGAATCCCAAATCCTCAAATTACTTAGCACCATATATACTTATAGTTGTTATCCGATGCAGTCACTAGTAGAAAAATGTTTTTTCAACCCACTACATAATAACCCGGATGTTAAATTATCGGGTTCTAACATAATTAAAAATTAAAATGATGTATTTTCTCTTTTTAAATAAAAAGAGGTAAATAACCTAGATTATAATATTACTCCTGGGCTATTATATTCATAAAACTCAACCCAACACATATAAAATGCATCGGATCCCATAAATCCGGCCTATTTTAAATACATAATAGCCCGGGCGTTGATGTAACAAATTGCTCCCAGGCTATGTGACCCACCTAATTTCAAAACCCCCATTTTTCAAATATCTCATAGACTACAACCGGGTCATATTATATGATTATATCTACATATTTTAATTAAAAAAACGAAATGAAGATACGATGAAATCAAGATGGGGGAGAAAAAGGAAATTGCAAAGGTTAGGGTTTCGACGGAAACCACCATCACACCGAATCCAATAGGAACGATGAGGAGGGAGAGGGATGAGCAATCGGCATTGCTGAGAGCGAGGACCCGAGGGATCCCTTTAGATTCGGTGTCGTCTGTGGTAGGAGTGGAAGCGAGAGATGCTCTGGGGTGGACTCCGGCATGCTCATGCCCGAGATCGTGGAAAAAGGAAGTCAGATCAAGAGTGGGAGAAGAGTACTGAAGTACATTGGGACTCGAGATCGGGAGTCGTGTGCACACGTGCGCACTTGCGCTAATAGCCTAACACATAATCCGAGCGGGGTTCCATCCTAATACCAATTGGCATTAGGAGGAGTAGCCCACTAGGTTATATATACTAAGGCTTGTTTGTTCATATTATCAATGTGGGACTCTTTTGGTCTCTTCACATTGTCCATTCTCTCAACAAGCCCCCGCAAGTGCAACTAGGGTCGTTTTTCGCCTCTAGTTGACACTTGGACAACAGGTCTAGCTTCTCATTCTCTTTTTAGCTAGCCCAGGATTGAGATTCGAGTTATTTGGCTTTTCTGCTCGGATACCATACTGATGTTCGTTAAGACTCGAGATCGGGAAATGTGTGCACACGTGCACACTTGCGCAAATAGCCTAACACATAATCCGAGCGGGGTTCCATTCTAAAACCAATTGGCATTAGGATGAGTAGCTCACTAGGTTATATACTAAGGCTTGTTTGTTTATATTGTCATTGTGGGACTCTTTTGGTCTCTTCACATTGTCCATTCTCTCAACAAAGAGGACGGGAGCCATGGGAGCTTGAGTGTTCGGGAAAGCAGGGGAGGGAGGCAAACAGGGATAGCGGAATCTAAGAAAGGGTAAGTGAGAGATGCCATTGAAGAAGAAGATTGAAGGTGAATGGAAGGGAGGCGGGCAGAGGAGGTGAGAGGAAGCGGCGGCCAAGGATGAGTGAGAGGGAGAGACAGCTCTAAGTTCTCGTATCCAAAAATGGAGGATAGGGAAGGCAAATAGTGGTTTGGGTCGGTGGCGCTCCTAGAGTAGCTCCTATGTGTTGAAGGTGAATGAACGGTGCTCTTTCTGTTCTTTTTTTCATGTAATTTCTAGGTGAAACTTGAGGTTTCTGGCAATTTTTTTTGTGACCTAGGGTTGTGTTTGTGTTTGTTGTGTTTATTAGGTTTGGCCTGATTTTGTTCCATAAATATTCGGAATATATATTCACAAAAGATGGAAGTGCATTTAAGGAAAAAAGTGGCCTGATTTTGTTCCATAAATACTTATATTGTATGTATGATTAGTGCCCATTCTTTACCCGAAACTTGTTCTTTGTGATTGCAGGTTGATGAAGTGCTGGACTTAACTTCGTCCTGAAAGAGATAGCCAAGACATAGAAGTAAAAAGCCAGTCAAGTTGCAGTTCAGGACCAAACAAGATAGAAATGATAAGTACTAGTACACAGCTTTCTTTTTCAGTTGTAGTGCTATTTTAATCATAAGGGTAATTTCTGAAACCGTTTGAGTTATTTGCTTAGGCTTTACCCAAATACTTTTGAGATGCTTGTAGAATGAGCACTTGGTGAAATTGAACTTGCAACAAAATTAATTGTTGAAGGAGGATATTGGAGCTGAGGTAACTCATCTTTGGGCAATTGAACTGTTATCTAATACATAGTTCCTGTATTCAACAAATTTACTCAATACCTTACCTTCATTTATCTGATCCCATTCAGCTGTAACATGTAGAAGTAATATAGATATCTCAATTTACATGATGATCCTTGGTTTTCTCAATACAAATGCCATGTGATCTTATGCCACTTGAAGCTAATTCAGAAGAATCCTCAATGGTAAGCACACTTGGCTGATGTCCAGAAAAAAATAATAGTCAAATGAAATTTAATTTTCCTCTGGACATCAGATAGCATTTATCATAACACCGGGATTGGGAATAAAGGCATTATTCATGTTGCACTTGTGTGCTTTAATTGGATTATGCAGTGACCATGGAGTTTAGAATGCTGATCGTGGGTTCATTTGTCTCACTGTAGTCAGGTGATTAAGTATTTGAAGAACACACATGCTAAAACACACTCAAACTACACAGTAGATTTTGTTCAAGTGTTTAGGTTGTCCATGGAAGGGGAGAGTGAACGATTCAACAAGGTAAATTTTGTAGTGGCTATATAATTCTTGCGATGCTAGCTGCTTCTCCTCATTGATCATGCTCTCTTTCTCTTGCCTTTTTTATTAAAACTTTTAAACTTGTGAGCAGTTTTCTACTGCAAAAAATAGGATGCTCTTATGGTATGGGCTGGAATTTTATCACAAGGTATCTTTTTTTTTGAAAACCTTATCACAATGTATTTGTTAATTTAAATAAGTTTTTCTCGTATCCTCTAGATTTTGGTTTATTTTTTATTTTTTATATATTTTTTTAGAAGCAGTAGTTGATACCACAAAATGTTCCAACAGGTTTGCGCATTGCTCCATCAGAAGCTCTTGTAACAGGATACATGTTTGGGAAATGAGTTTATTTTGCTGACATGTTCTCAAAGAGTACCAACTACTGCTATGCTAGTAAAAGTTCGAGATCTGGTATACTACTTCTATGTGAGGTATACTTCTGCTAGTTGCTTCTCTTTCTAATGAAAAGCTAGATGCCCTCTGTTGCCGAAGTGATTTTCAAGGATTAGAAGGATTGACCACTACACCAGAGTTTGTGATGCCCTCTGGTGGTGTACTATGTCTTGTGTTGTGTAGTTTCATCAATTTATAATCCTGCATACACCACCAAATGTAAGATAGATTCAACTACTTTCTTTCATCTAATATGCAACAATCTTTTGAGATTTGCCTATGTTTTGAAACGACTTGGTGTTTTTTTCAATAGGTAGCTCTAGGTGACATGGAAGAGCTTCTGAATGCAAATTACAATGTTGATCAGATGCTAAAAGGAAAGCTAAAGTATGCTGCCTGAATCACCATTTATGTTTTATTCACCATATTGAATGTTCTAATCACCGATGGCACCTCGAAACAAAACTTTATCTCAGATTAATGAGGTTGAATGCACATAGTTCAAGTTGACATATTATATTAGGGTATATATATTTGCATCTTTCCTACATGATAATGGATTTTGGAACTTTCTTATTAACTCTTATCAAGGGATATTAGGAATGATTATAAATTAACAATGCTTTACATAATTGATTTGGTTAAACATGGTCAACTTCAACTCGGGAAAAAAATTTAGAATTGATTTTCTTTGTTTTGAAATATTTAGAATTGAGTAATGTATTTACACTCGTCAATTCATGTTAGTTGTATGTAGGGACAAGTTTGGGATGACAAAGTCGACAAAGCACTCAAGGGAGTAGAGGTTACCTTTGTCGTGAAGCTCCTCTCAAGAGTTTAAGGATCTATTTTGATTAATATTCTGAGAACTTTCAGTTTTATTCAATTTTTTAGTTAGAGGCAACAGTTGTATGTAAGGGAGTGCTTAGTCAAATGTAGAGTAGGTAACTTGTCTATTTTAATGACAAAACATTTGCCTTATAATATAGGTCTTATTTTTTGTGTTAGATTGATATGTATTTGGAAATTCAAGGCAACAGATTTATTCATGGGGGAATTTGTGAAATGTTCATAAAATATGTACTAATTTGTGAAATATCCACTTTTTAGGACAAATTTGTGAAATGTCCACAATATAAACCTCCCACGCACTTTCTCTCTCCTACGCTGTCTCCCTCTCCGCAGGCTCTCTCTCTCACGCCCTGCTCGACGGTGATTTTGCAGAATTGGTGCCGATCATCTCTCCGATCTCATCAAAACAACCGATTTGAGCATCTCTTCTACAGAATCACGTAAGTACAACATTCGATTACAAACTACATCAAAAAGCGGCCTTCAATTCATTGAAAATTTGCGCCAAAGGCGCAAATTTTCATAGAGTTTTCACGTTTCTAAGTTGATTCTGGATTGTGCTGATGAATTTACTACTCTGTCCATTAGAACCACACAAAATTTGCGCCTTCGGCGCAAATTTTGAAGTAATTCTTCAATTTTTGACTTATCGAAGAGGTTTTTCAAAACAACCGAATCTGAGCTTGTTTAAGTTCGTTTCTGCTATATCTATATGAAATACAGTCGAATCGAGTGATTACTGTTATGGAATGCCTCAAAATTTGCGCCTTTGGCGCAAATTTTGATTGATTTTTAAAGCATTAATTTATGATTATGATCGTTTTTTCCTATATGTGTGTGATTTTCAAGTCTCCAATCCAATTTGTGCTTGTTTATGCTTATTTATGCTCATTAATATGTTACATTGGTAAATCTGTATCAAATACATTCGAATTCAATGATTACTCCAATAAAATTACAGAAAATTTCATTTTTGATGTATTGGATGAGATTTTGAAGTCTCCTTTTAAATACATGCTTCTTTATGCTCATTTGAATTATGTGCTTGCACTTTAAAATGTAGCATTGCAATATCTAGTTAAAATGTGCTTATACTTTGATTCACCTCTTGTCATCACTGCACTTAAAATCTTAGAAAATTTGCACCGGAGGTGCAAATTTTGTAGGATTCTGTTCATAACTGGTGTATTCTATTCATATAGTTAATTTAATGAGATCCATTCTTCACTATTGCATCCAATATTGCATTTGACAATATAATGAACTCTACATTCATTATTACACTTTGATTGCCCCATGTCAGCACTGCATTTGAATCATAGAATTCTGTTCATAACTGGTGTATTCTATTCAAATGTTGCTTGATTTTTGAAGCATCAATTACTGATAATGATTATTTTTTGCTATTTGTGTCTTATTTTCAAGTCTACAATCGAATTTTTGCTTGTTTATGCTTATTTATGCTCGTTAATATGTTACATTGGTAAATCTTTATCAAATACATTCCAATTCAAATGATAAATGCAATAAAATTACAGAAAATTTCATTTTTGATGTATTGGATGAGATTTTGAAGTCTCCTTTTGAATACATGCTTCTTTATGCTCATTTGAATTATGTGCTTGCACTTTAAAATGTAGCATTGCTATATCTAGTTCAAATGTGCTTATACTTTGATTCACCTCTTGTCATCACTGCACTTAAAATCTTAGAAAATTTGCACCGGAGGTGCAAATTTTATAGGATTCTGTTCATAACTGGTGTATTCTATTCATATAGTTAATTTAATGAGATCCATTCTTCACTGTTGCATCCAATATTGCATTTGACAATATAATGAACTCTACATTCATTATTACACTTTGATTGCTCCATGTCAGCACTGCATTTGAATCATAGAATTCTGTTCATAACTGGTGTATTCTATTCAAATGTTGCTTGATTTTTGAAGCATCAATTACTGATAATGATTATTTTTTGCTATATGTGTCTTATTTTCAAGTGTACAATCGAATCTTTGCTTGTTTATGCTTATTTATGATCATTAATATGTTACATTGGTAAATGTTTATCAAATACATTCCAATTCAAATGATAAATGCAATGAAATTACAGAAAATTTCATTTTTAATGTATTGGATGAGATTTTGAAGTCTCCTTTTGAATACATGCTTCTTTATGCTCATTTGAATTATGTGCTTGCACTTTAAAATGTAGCATTCCTATATCTAGTTAAAATGTGCTTATACTTTGATTCACCACTTGTCATCACTGCACTTAAAATCTTAGAAAATTTGCACCGGAGGTGCAAATTTTGTAGGACTCTGTTCATAACTGGTGTATTCTATTCATATAGTTAATTTAATGAGATCCATTCTTCACTGTTGCATCCAATATTGCATTTGACAATATAATGAACTCTACATTCATTATTACACTTTGATTGCTCCATGTCAGCACTGCACTTAAATCATAGAAAATTTGCACCGGAGGTGCAAATTTTGTAGGATTGTGTTCATAACTGGTATATCTTATTCATATAGTTGATTTAATGATATCCATTCCTCACTGCTGCATCCAATATTGCATTTGACAATATAATGAACTCCACATTCATTATTACACTTTGATTGCTCCATGTCAGCACTGTATTTGAATCATATAAAATTTTGGTTCCTTGTGTCAACACTTCAATCAAATTGTGTTTCTTACTACTGCAATCTATTTATCCTCTTAAATTCATATTCTACAGATTACAATGGCAACCCACGTTATTACAGTTATATATGGTGGGAAATGGTTATTTGATGAATCAGGTCCAACCTTTGCCGGACACACTACTTCAAAAGTGTTCATACTTGATGACTCAATAACACTACAGGGTTTAAGTGAAAAAGTGCACAACAGATTCAATGTAGACAGCGCATTTGAATTAGAATTCAATCATTTGCACCCTTTCAAAGTCTTGAGAGGTCCTCTTACCATTGAATGTGATGCTGATTTGAAAGAGTTTTTAGAGTTGTCCAAACTAGATGATGTTAAATTTGCTGTTGAGTTGTGTGTCAGGATTAAAACAGATAATGACAAAGAAGATCAACAGACATTCCCAGCTGATAGTTTGGAGTTGGTGACATGCAATCCAAATATAACTAACATTGTCACTGAAGAAAATAGCATGACATTGATCGGTGACAACAGGATGAAGGGTGTGTTGTTAGAGGATATTGGAGATGACATGTACTCTGGAAACAGTGATACTCCCAGTGATGAAGATTCTGCAGCTGAAATATGGAGCACCCTATATTCTTCAGCACACAGAAGAGAGACTACACTAGAAGATTGTGATGCTGACAGCCCTACCATGCCTATTATGAATCAGAATTCAGAAAAATTGATATACATAGGCAAAACCTTTGAATCCAGGAATGCAGTTAATAATGCTTTGAGAATATTGTCAATAACAAAGATATTTGGTTTTCGTGTGGCAAAATCAGAACCCAGGTATTATAGGGTGCATTGTGTAGATCCTAACTGCAAATGGAAAGTGCATGTCAAAACTTTTGGTCAAACTTGGCATGAGGTTACAGTGTACGATGACATGCACACCTGCACGTGGGATATCAGATCAAAACACTGCAAAAAACCTTCATCATCAGTGGTTGCAAGCATCATCAAATCAAGGTGAGTAAATTTTGTAAGAAATAGTATTTATATTTAATATTGCTTTTTAATATATTATTTATTCTAATTTTAATATAATTCAACAGCGTTGACACTGGATACAAACCAGCACAGATAATGGATAAGCTGAGAACAGAACAAAAAATGACAATTACCTACTGGATAGCATGGAAATCATCAAAAATTGCAAAAGAAATTGTCAAGGGGACACCAGAATCCAATTATGCAGATTTGCCATCATTTTGCCACATGCTTATGGAGAAAAACATTGGGACTATAGCATTGATTTCAACAAACAAAGAAGACAGGTTTAAGTACTTGTTCCTATCCTTTGGCCAATGCATCAGAGCATTCCCCTTCTTAAAGAAGGTATGTCTTACTCATTGTCAGCATAAATTCTGTTCTCATTGAATTTCATAAATTCAATATAACTAGTAATTTCATTTATTTATCTACCAGGTTGTTGTTATTGATGGGACATTCTTAACTGGACAATATAGAGGCACATTGCTTGGAGCAGTTGCTCAAGATGCAAACAGACATATTTATCCCCTTGCTTTTGGAATTGTTGACTCTGAAAACAACAAATCTTGGGAATGCTTTTTGTACCGGCTGCTGAAGGTTGTGCCTCCCTCAATTGACTTAGTGTTTGTCTCTGATAGACATGCTAGCATTGCAAGGGCTATATCTTTAGTTTACCCAACAGCTACACACTGCATATGTATGTGGCACTTGAAACAAAACATCAAAGCGACATTCAAGAAAAAGCACCTGGGAAAAATGTTCAAGAAAGCAGCAGAGAGTTACACTATCCAAGAGTTCAACAGCTGGCTTGCACAAATAGAAGCAACCTGTCCAAAACTGTCAGAATATTTGGTATCAGCACGTTTTGAAAAATGGGCCAGAGCACATGCAAAGTGCAATAGATACAATATGATGACATCCAAAAATGCAGAGAGCTTGAACTCCATTTTCAAAGGGAAAAAGGATTATCCTATTGTGGCACTTATAGAGTTTGCTAGGGAAAAGCTCACATCATGGTTCCAGGAGAGAAGAGAGAAAGCACTAGAAAACCAAGACAGAATAACTCCTGAAATCCTTAAGGTGATAAGGAAATCACAAGAGCAAATTGGATTATACAGAGTAGAAAGGATGAATGCATCACAATTTGAGATCAAAGGCGAATGAGCTGTAGCTATAGTTGATCTATCAGCGAAGACATGTACGTGCAGGGTATTTGATGTCGAGAAAATACCTTGTGTACATGCTCTATCAGCCATTACACACGTAAAGGCAAATATATCTGATTTTGTTGCAAATTTTTACAGCAATGATGCTTGGCGTATGGCATATGCAGAAACAATATATCCAGTGTTGGAAGAAGATGAAGGAAACGTCCCTGATGCGATAAAATCTATCAAATGTTACCCCCCTGTAGTAAGAAAGAGAGCAGGAAGACCTCCTTCAAATAGAAAGCTATCAATGGGAGAGTTCAAGAGGAGGATAAAGCATTCAAAATAAGGCTGTGAGCACAATTTCTGTCATTGGTATTATGTAAAATTACTACTAGGAAAGAATACAGCTTAGACATTATGAATGACATGTATGTTCCAAAATAAACATTCATTCAACATTCTAGAATAAAATTGTAGATTTTATCATGTAATAATACAAGTTTGTACATTCTTTTCTCTATGTCAGCGCAATTTTGTCATCGGTACTCATCAAATTTCAGATTTATATCATTGTTGTTTACTTAAAAAACAATACAATGTTGAGAAATAATCTAAAATATTATTCTATAATATTTTAGATTAACAACCTCGTTCCACCACCCCACCACAATAGCTTCAATAACAAAGAACACCACGGTGGTGTCCCCACAATAACTATTGTTGAGCAAAAATAAGAGCATGCTGTGCAATTATAGGCTATTGGTGAGCAAAATTAAGACTGTGTTGAGCAAAAATAATAGCATGTTGAGCAAATTTTAAACGAACGCCGACGTTGTGCAGTGCAATTATACTCTATTGTTAGGCAAAAATAAGACCATGTTGTGCAATTATCTATAGACAAACTATAAGAACACATTGAGAAAAATATATGATCACATTGATCACAATTTCACAAAGTCTTGATAATTGTGCAAATATAAACTATTGTCGAGCAAAAATAACAGCATTTAGAGCAAAAATAAGAGCATGTTGAGAAAATTTCCACAAAATGCCCCGTGTTGTGCAATTATAGGCTATTGATGAGCAAAAATAAGACTGTGTTGAGCAAAAATAAGAGCATGTTGACCAAATTTCCAACAAACGCCCATGTTGTGCAATTTTGCCACTTTGATTTAAAAAATATGCATTCTTCCAAAAAAAAATCTGTGTCAGCACTACTTTGGACTGGTGTCACCACTACTTGAAACTAATATCAGTGTCAGCACTACTTCAGACCTCAAACACCTAGTGTCACCACATAAACTTCAATATCAGAAAACAGCAGACTGATGTCACCACTATTTGTAACTAATAACAGTGTCAGCACTACTTTGGGCCACAAACACCAAGTGTCACCACATAAATTTCACTATCAGAAAACACCTACTTGTAACTAATATCACATGCAGTTATACTTGTAACTAATATCATTGTCACCCTTGCTTTGGGCCTCAACCACCTAGTGTTACAACATACACTTCAGGGATTACTCCAATAAAATTACAGAAAATTTCATTTTTGATGTATTGGATGAGATTTTGAAGTCTCCTTTTAAATACATGCTTCTTTATGCTCATTTGAATTATGTGCTTGCACTTTAAAATGTAGCATTGCTATATCTAGTTAAAATGTGCTTATACTTTGATTCACCTCTTGTCATCACTGCACTTAAAATCTTAGAAAATTTGCACCAGAGGTGCAAATTTTGTAGGATTCTGTTCATAACTGGTGTATTCTATTCATATAGTTAATTTAATGAGATCCATTCTTCACTGTTGCATCCAATATTGCATTTGACAATATAATGAACTCTACATTCATTATTACACTTTGATTGCTCCATGTCAGCACTGCATTTGAATCATAGAATTCTGTTTATAACTGGTGTATTCTATTCAAATGTTGCTTGATTTTTGAAGCATCAATTACTGATAATGATTGTTTTTTGCTATATGTGTCTTATTTTCAAGTCTACAATCGAATCTTTGCTTGTTTTTGCTTATTTATGCTCGTTAATATGTTACATTGGTAAATCTTTATCAAATACATTCCAATTCAAATGATAAATACAATGAAATTGCAGAAAATTTCATTTTTGATGTATTGGATGAGATTTTGAAGTCTCCTTTTGAATACATGCTTCTTTATGCTCATTTGAATTATGTGCTTGCACTTTAAAATGTAGCATTGCTATATCTAGTTAAAATGTGCTTATACTTTGATTCACCACTTGTCATCACTGCACTTAAAATCTTAGAAAATTTGCACCGGAGGTGCAAATTTTGTAGGATTCTATTCATAACTGGTGTATTCTATTCATATAGTTAATTTAATGAGATCCATTCTTCACTGTTGCATCCAATATTGCATTTGACAATATAATGAACTCTACATTCATTATTACACTTTGATTGCTCCATGTCAGCACTGCACTTAAATCATAGAAAATTTGCACCGGAGGTGCAAATTTTGTAGGATTGTGTTCATAACTGGTATATCTTATTCATATAGTTGATTTAATGATATCTATTCCTCGCTGCTGCATCCAATATTGCATTTGACAATATAATGAACTCCACATTCATTATTACACTTTGATTGCTCCATGTCAGCACTGTATTTGAATCATATAAAATTTTGGTTCCTTGTGTCAACACTTCAATCAAATTGTGTTTCTTACTACTGCAATATATTTATCCTCTTAAATTCATATTCTACAGATTACAATGGCAACCCACGTTATTACAGTTATATATGGTGGGAAATGGTTATTTGATGAATCAGGTCCAACCTTTGCCGGACACACTACTTCAAAAGTGTTCATACTTGATGACTCAATAACACTACAGGGTTTAAGTGAAAAAGTGCACAACAGATTCAATGTAGACAGCGCATTTGAATTAGAATTCAATCATTTGCACCCTTTCAAAGTCTTGAGAGGTCCTCTTACCATTGAATGTGATGCTGATTTGAAAGAGTTTTTAGAGTTGTCCAAACTAGATGATGTTAAATTTGTTGTTGAGTTGTGTGTCAGCATTAAAACAGATAATGACAAAGAAGATCAACAGACATTCCCAGCTGATAGTTTGGAGTTGGTGAAAATTGTAAACAAATACAATCAAAACAAAATTCCATTCATATTATACATTTGCTTAAACCAAGTTCACAGAACAGGGAATACAAGTTTGCTTACACCAAGTCCCTCAAAAAGTTAAACTACATTTTCTTTTGCTAACATGACAATACTACAGAAAAAGTAAGTTTACAATGCAAACCGACAAAGTGGACAAGACCCTTCAACCCTAAGCCAATCTCGGAGACAATGTGGGTGGAAGAAATGTGAGCATGGCATGCCAAGGACAGGCATTGAATCAAACATCGGGTCAAGACATATTGAACATGCCTGCCCATCGAGCTCAAGATGATATAACTCTTGTAGACCTTCAATAACTGTTGTAGTGGCTGGATGATGTGGGTAGTCAACCTCCATGTCCGAGTCAGAGCTTGAATCGGAAGAAGAGTTGGAAGTGTAGTACAAATTGAAGGTGATGTTAGGGCAGAGACCATATTCGATCAAGTCATCATCTTGAGCAAACCAAGTACTTGTAAAATCCCTTAAGATTCGATTTGCTACTTGATTTCGAACAACAGTTGGGATTCCCGCGTCCCGTAATATTCCATTGCAGCGCCGTAAGCTCATTGGCAAACCATTCCAAAGGTATAAATGATGAAGTATTAGAGGAACATCCACGGAGTGGATTGACACCAACATTTCACTCGGACCATATACAGACGACTCACTTGCTAAAAGTTCAACTACAAACTCACCAACAGTGTGATGATACCCTTGTTGAATAACTGGTTTAAAAGCCATTGAAGAAGAGAAGAACTGAAAGGACACCGGCGATTGAAGGGTACTCGGTAACCGCTACAGACAAGAAAGTGATCGTCGCCTATAAACACAAAACGGGGGTAATGGAGAAGATGTTGGAGGGAGCTGAAAGGACACCGGGGATTGCACAACTACGGACTGCTTTGGGTTGAAAACGTGGGTAAGAAGAGATAACATTGGGCCAAACCCTTCCATTCATCAATTTTAAAATAAGCCCATTAACATCTTCTCTTATTTTTGCTCTTATTTTTGCTCAACAATTTCACAAAGTGCCCCATGTTGTGCAATTATAGGGTATTGATGAGCAAAAATAAGAGCATGTTGACCAAATTTCAAACAAACGCCCATGTTGTGCAATAATAGAGTATTGATGAGCAAAAATAAGACTGTGTTGAGCAAAAATAAGAGCATGTTGAGCAAATTTCCAACAAACACCCATGTTGTGCAATTATAATCTATTGTTGAGCAAAAATAAGACCGTGTTGTGAAATTAATAATAGAGAAACTATAAATACATATTAATAAAAAAATAAGATCATGTTGAGCACTATTTCACAAAGTCTTATATAGTTGTGTAAATATAAACTATTGTTGAGCAAAAATAAGAGCATGTTGAGCAAATTTCCAACAAACGCCCATGTTGTGCAATTATTGATGAGCAAAAATAACACTGTGTTGAGCAAAAATAAAAGCATGTTGAGCAAATTTCCAACAAACGCCCATGTTGTGCAATTATAGTATATTGTTGAGCAAAAATAAGACCGTGTTGTGAAATTATTTATAGAGAAACTATGAAAACATATTGAGAAAAAATAAGATCATGTTGAGCACTATTTCACAAAGTCTTATATAGTTGTGTAAATATAAACTATTGTTGAGCAAAAATAACAGCAAGTTGAGCAAAAATCCACCAAATGCCCCTGTTGTGCAATTATAGGCTATTGATGAGCAAAAATATGACCATCTTGAGCAAATATAAGAGTCTGTTGAGCAAAATTCCAACAAACGCTCATGTTGTGCAATTATAGTCTATTGTTGAGCAAAAATAAGACCGTGTTGTGCAATTATCTATAGAGAAACTAAGAGAACTTATTGAGAAAAATAAGATCATATGAATCACAATTTCACAAAAGTCTTGATAGTTGTGCAAAAATAAACTAGTGTTGAGCAAAAATAAGAGCATGTTGAGCAAAAATGAGGAATAAATAAAGTATTAACCACTTGCCGTAATTTTTAAAAAAAAAAACAAGAAAAGAAAAAAAAACAAAAATTAGAAAAAGCAATAAATAAGGTATTAAAACACATTCTACAACACACAGTCGGTCATCGTCATTTCTTTCATCCTCCCCCCCGAAATCTCATCTCTCTTGCTCTGCAAGTTTGCTTCACGTTTGATTATACGCTCACTGAGACCAGATCGAAAATCCCCCTCTCTATTGCTCTACCATATACATCACCATGTCTCCAGACCGGAAAGGTTTGATTTCCTATTCTCCGTTTATTACAGTTTAAATAAGAATGATTACGGTTTAGGGTTTAGCTCCAACGAAAAGCAGGAAATGGGAGTTATTCAAGTTATTCGACCTTCCACGAGCTGCCTTTGCTAATTTAAGGACTTCGGCATTATAATGTGTAGTTAATGTGATGGACTTATCGTTCAATTTTCAAATTTATATGGAATAAACTCCCTTCTTTTACAATGCCATTGCATGCATTATTTGTAGAAGTTGATTTTCAGTGTTCATTACATAGGTAAACGCCCGTAGAGATTGAGTGACTCACCTACTATAGACAGTCAAAACCAAATTTCGAAGAGATCAAAAAGATCTGGCGTTAAACCTCCAGTAATTGATTTATCTAGGGATTCACCAGCTTTCATTGATGAACTGTTTGAAGATACTCAGCCTGATAGAGCATGTGAAACAGGGGTCGGTTCCCTGTCACTTGAATCTAAAGATTCACAACCGCTTGTTCGGAAAAACAGTAAGAAAGAGGTCCCCCATGAGACTACTATTCCTACTAGCACTGTTGGTTTAGAAGCCCTTGAAATTACAGTTTTGCAAGACGATTCACCTAATGTAACGCTTGGTCAACCAGTGAACCCAACTGTGCATAACATCACATCTGATGAGCAAACAGAAGGCACTGAAATCCAACCTATCTCAGAAAACAGACAAATGATTGCAAAGACCGAGAGGGACAGCAGACAGAAATAATTCAACTCTTTGAAAACACGTTCAAGCCCCCGCCTGCTTGTGTCATCATTGCAGAAAATGAATGACAAGCAAAAGAAATTCATTAGAGATATTGGGTTTGGATGTTTGTTCGACTTGAACATTGTTTCCCTTCCACAATATCTTTCATATTGGTTAGTGGATCAGTTTGACCCTAACAAGTGTTGTTTGGTTATGGCTAATGGAGGAGAACTTGAAATTACTGAGATGGATGTTCATATCACATTGGGATTGCCTATGGGAAAGGTTTTAGTAGCAAGAAAAACAGCAAAGGAAAATTTCAACCTTGTGAAAGATTGGAGAAACACATTTGAGGTGAAGGATAATATAACATCAGCTATGGTTATGGATAAATTGATAGCTGACACTAATTGTGGTGACCAATTCCTCGTGAACTTTATTGTTGTATTAGACTCTTACTTGATTGATACTTTAGGAAATGGACATGCAAACCATAGTTTAGTAAGAGTTGTTCCGGAATTAGGTGACATGAGAGAGCTAAATTGGTGTGGTCTTGTGTTAGAAAGTTTGGTTGATGCGAAAAAAAGTTGGGAAAAGAACAAGGATGGACACTTCAGAGGGCCTATATTGTTCTTGGTTGTAAGTAGTTTTTCAAACCTTTCCTCTGTTGTTAAATTAATTTCTTTACCATGACTGTACTACCCATGTCACCAGTGCCTATTTTAAGTTTCTTAACTACAATATTATTCATGTCAGCACTGCCCCACTCCATCATCTTCCCTGTGATGTTAAATTAATTACTTTACAATGTCTGTAGTACCCATGTCACCAGTGCCTATTTTAACTTTAGTATCTACAATATTATTCATGTCAGCACTCCTCCCCCGCTTAATTTCTTTACCATGTCTGTAGTGCCCATGTCACCAGTGCCAATTTTTAATTTCATATATACAATATTATTCATGTCAGCACTCCCGTCCTGAATCATTATACTGATATATGTTTATCCCATTCATGTGTCAGTTGCTGTATATGGATAGGGTGAAACTGTTCACAAGCACAGCACTTAGACGAATACCTCGTTCTTTGCCAGTGTTTTTTGGCATCAATTCCAAACTTCTACGCCAAAGAGAGACTGATGACATTAATAGTGGAGGCTTTGGCCGTGGCTCAATCCAACCTCGCCAAATCGTTCCTCCCACTCAAGAAATACCTCCTACGGCTTGTCCCCAATCTACTACACACAATGAAGAATGCACTGAACACCCCGCTGGTACAGAAAAACAACCACCTCCACTTCAGGTCTATATGAATTTTTTTAACCAATTCAATCTAAAATTGTGCAGTTTATCATGTTTTCTTATTTACTGATGTTTTTTTTAATCTTATTTTCTCATGTGCTCTTGTCTTCTAGAATTGGATACAGACTTTTGCTCAAAAGACTTCTGTGCTTGCATCTGCTATTTCTGAATTTGTGGAGTGGTCTACAAATATACCGCATGAACTACAAAATGATGACAAGGTAAATTCACTTCTGCATGGAGCCAACCAGCTCCTAGGGATGGGAGATGTAACCCCTGCGCCTGCTACAGATGCTGCTGACAGGTCATATATGGACGACTCTCCAAACACAATTTTTAACAACTCCCAACACCCATTCTGGTCAGACCCTGCTTTTATAGATTGCCTTACTCATATTGAGCTTGCATATCAGAATAAGCAAAAATTGAAATCAAATATCAAAGGAGATGGGCAATTTTCCTTTGATATATTTGTAAATGATCCTGTTTTGGGGGAAGATACGGGGATACCACAGAACGTTGCAGATGCAACCAAGGATGGTAATGACGCACAACAAGCTCCTGGACCCAGCCATGGTCATCCTCCAATACAACAGGATGTCCAAGCTAAAACTGCAGACACATTATACACCCCTCCCAATCTCCTCCCCACTCAATTCCAAACTGATATTCCACCAGAGAAGCCATTGGAGGATAAAAGAAAATCCAAGTCCCCTGCTCTATTGCCCCCCCGGAGGTCACCACGTGTCAACGCAGCTCCTGAGAATGTACCACACCAACTTCATGACACAAAGAGAGAAGAAGCTGCAAAGAGAGCATATAAACCGTCTGCATCTTTGAGAAGCCCCTATTACTCCCGTGTTGTAGATATTAACGATCCTATCTCTGAAATTGAGCGGACTGTTTCAGCCTATTTAGCAATGACAACAACTCATAGCACGTAAAGTTCATTTTAATCTTAATTTACTTAATGTATGTTCAGTTACAAGTAAAAGATATTTTTTATTTAATACATCTTCATAATGTCTTGCATTTGCAGTGAAGTCTTATTTAAACACAAGTCTATTGAGGTGGTTAGAAGAGACATGGGTACACTTGAAGATGAAACCCAACTGTCTAGTGTCATTATTGATGCATGGACAGCAGTCCTCAACAACAAGGAACAATATAAAAGTGCTCAGTCACCAGCAAGACTATTTGTCAATATCAACAAATCTGTAATATTTTTACTTATTCATCTTTCAATTACACTCCATTCTTTGCCATTATTACAATGGGTCTGTTTTTTTACTAATTTTTATTTTTGATCCAGTTTAATGTGGACAGTGTGTCATCAGGAGCTTGTGATGAACAGTTTCAGAGGTTTAACCTCTACCTTGATACTGCTTTGTCATTGTCACCACACATTTCTTTGAAAGATATAGACATGGTACTCCCTTCACAACCACAAGAATGAAAAGTTCTCTAAATACTGATTTTGAGATCAAAGTTAACAAACTCAATCCCTAATTTCTATCTGTTTAATATTATGTTCATTAGTTTGTTTTTGGAGTTGAACAAGAAGAGGTCTACATCATGGTTGTCTTCAACTTGAAAAACAAAGTCACCCAAATCATTGATATCAACCCAGCTTGCCCTGCTGAAACTTGCACCTTTGCATCCCCCTTTGAATGTTTGGTAAGTTTTATTAATGATACATAATATCTTCTTGAGTTGTATTAACTTAAATCTAATATCACCTGAGTTCCCAATTAACATTAAATGCTTTATAATTCAATAAATGCAGGGAGATATGTTGATTGCGTTTCTAACAGAGAAGGGGCTTGAAGCAAAGGCAGAAATAGTGTCAACTGCACCAACATCAATTGTCCCCATCGCGTGGGCTGGAGAAGAGAAAGTTCAGCATTCTGGGGTATGCCTCATGCGTCACATGGAGACTTTCTTTGGGTCAGAGCGAGGCTACAAGTGTGGATTTGAAAAGGGCAATTTCAAGAATATCTCAAAACTACGGGTGAAGTACCTAACAGATATTGTGTGCTCAGAGCTGAATGAAGTGAACAAAGAAGTTATGAAGGCAGCAAAATCCCATTCAAGAATGATTTCAAAGGGGATTCAAGGCCAAAAAATAAACCTTGGTTGAACAGCTACAACACAATATAATGTTTTTGTTGCAAACTATCAAATGTATTGGAGTGTAGACAGTTGTGTACTTTGCTTCTGAAAAGTTGTTTCGTGAGCATTAAGACAGTTGTTTTCCCTATGATTTTAACCTGGATTGTATTTGTCAATTTCATACAACTATAACTGCATCTGACCAATTCTGTATTCTTTTCTCTATATCAACACAATTCTGTCACCGGTAGTAAAATATTTGATTTCTGTTTATAACTGGTGTATTTTATAAATATAGTTTATTTAATGATATTCATTCCTAAGTATTGACAATACTTTGCAAGAGAAAGATTTCAATAGGAGAGTTCAAGAAGAGGGTAAAAGCACACAAAATAAGCCTGTCAGCGCAATTCTGTCATCAATACTATAAAAAAACACTATTACCAAAAGAAGATACTATAAAAAAAAATAATACCATGTTGTGCAATTATCTATTGAGAAAGTATAAAATTATATTAAAGAAAATAGGATTATTTTGGGCAAAATTTCACAAATCTCGTTTGTTGTGCAAATATAAACTATTGTTGAGCAAAACTAAGATGATGTTGAGCAAATTCACAATAACATAAACCCTTAGTTAAACAGTGTCACCACTACTTTTGCCAAAACAATTCCCAAATTACTCTGTGTCCGCAGTATCAACCAATGAAGACTTAAAACTCCAATAACACTTTATAATATCAAATACGAGGTGCGAAATTACAAAATATCCATATAATTAATATGATATTAATAACTTACATCATATCTTCATTTTGAACACACATATAAACTAAAATATATAAATAAGTTCCAATATTATCACTTATTAATATACAAGACCTACAGGCCTAAAAATTCATCAATCTTCCTCCTCCTTTCCATTTCTGCATCTAAAACATCTTTAACGCACTGCATAAGGTTGTCCTTTGCCTCTTCCAACATCTGCCTTTGTTCCCCAAGTTCTCATTCCCCCTAGATAAAACATAAAATATAAGAGTTAACACTAGAGAGGGAAAAAAAAAGTAAGGATAAAAATTCATATATCACCTTTGATAGTGCTTCAGCATCTTCATCTTTGGTTGCTCTGCGAATATGATATTCATTTGCTATTATTGATCTTTGTAATTCCTCATATAATGTATAATGAAACACAACGACTTCCACCAACTCAACCCTGTGAGCCTCTTTGTTAGTCTCGCATGCCTCATCAACGAGACTCATGTGATACCCACGGTAAACAACACCATCCAGATCGTCCATCATTTGGTGGAATCTTGTGCAGAACTCAACAGTGTTGCCATAATTCATCTTTTTGGTGGGGGGTGGTTAAGCAGTAAGAATACAAGTTCTGGTATTCTGATTTCTGTTACAATTAGTTTGTAGACAGCAATGGACACCAAAGAATTATTTCTGGATATATATAGCCAATAATTATATAGTTTTCTTCCTTATGACAGTTATTTGGGGCACTTCATTTCAGAGTACATGTAAAAAACTATAAAAACTGTAAAAATATAAACTGTAAACGGATTACAGTTATATGAGTTACAGTTATAATTGTTGGACAACAACCCCCTCGTGTCATCGCTGCTTTGGGCTTACAATTATCACTGTTGGACATTAACCACCTCGTGTCAGCACTACTTTGGGCCTTAACCACCTACTGTCACCATATAAACTTAAATAACAAAGAACACACAAAGCTAGTGTCACCAATACTTCCAACTACTCTAACCAACAGTGTCACACAAGACTTTGGGCCTTACCACCTCGTGCAACCACATAAAAAACAAAATAAAAAAAAATACAACCCTACTGTCACCAATACTTGTAACTAATATCAGTGTCAGCACTGCTTTGGGCCTTACCCATCTACTGTCACCACATAAACTTCAATAACAGAAAACATAACCCCATACACTTCAATATCAGAAAAAACAAGGGTAGTGTCACCACTACTTGTAACTAATATCATTGGCAGCCTTGCTTTGGGCCTCAACCACCTAGTGTTACCACATACAATTCAAAATAAAAAAATGCAAGACTGGTGTCACCACTACTTGTAACTAATATCAGTGTCAGCACTACTTTGGACATCAAAGACCTAGTGTCCCCACATAAACTTCAATATCAGAAAAAAACCGGACTGGTGTCAGCACTATTTATAACTACTAACAGTGTCAGCACTACTTTGGGCCTCAAAAACCTAGTGTCACCACATAAACTTCAATATCAGAAAACACAAGACTGGTGTCACCACTTTTTTTATAGCATGGTAAATATGTACCCATGCCCCCCACATTATTAATACAAATTCAAATAAAACATTGTCATTGCAAAAATAGATACCTTAATAAACATTAATAAAAGTTCAAATGTACAATCATAACAAATTCAAAGTCACATCGAAAATACAGGGCATCCAAAAAATATCCCATAAAATCCATTACCTACAAATATACATACATGTCCACCAAATTAACAATTTGAGCACATAGATTGTCATATTACATCAAAAAATACCCCATGTATGCACCAACTACATATCTAAACAATTGTTTTAGAACCTAAAACTCCAGGTCTCCTTGATCAGATCTGAGCACATGAGTTCTCTGTATCGAAAGAGCTTCTCATTGTTGAATCGTTTCACATCTCCCCCAAAGACAGATGCTTCAATTGCTTTTAATGTAAAGACGCCGCATGAAGCCCTACAAACACAAAAAGACCCCATGTCATGTGAGCACATAAATAACAAGTATCTTAGGCTAAACGACAAACAATACAACATATAAAATACATACCCAGTAGAATCATGCATTAAATCATCAACCATATTTAGCTGGAAAGGAGAGGAAGCAAAGTTTTGATAGAGCCCAGCCTTTGCCAAATGAATTGGGAACCAAATAGCAAACGGTTGCAATTGTTCTTCAAGTACACCAGCCTTAACAGCAGTCACATTGCAATCGTACACGTTGATTACCCTCTCCTCAAGCATAATCTTCAACGCCACCCAATGTTTGTTTATAACATTGAATATTGTGTAGACTTTCTTTACAGAGTCCCATGGCTTCCCATACTCAGCAGGGCACATACCAACAAAATACTCCTCGGTGTTGACTTCAAGAGGCAAATCTTCCCCATAATTTGAAGCATAATCAGGCAGGTACTTTAAGTAAAATAGCCAATCAAGAACAAGAACCTCTCGATATTTCACAGGGTCTTCAGAAATGCGCCTCCTAAAGTGAATCAAACCTGCTTCTAGATGCTACACAACATAGTAATAAAAAAAAGATGTCAACAATCAACAAACACAATAGAATCCAATCCACACATATATATATATATATATTTCAAAAACAAGCAGATATTACCTGACAATCAAGCCACATATTCTTTGATATGATGTGCAGGAAAAACTTTTTGTCCCACCTTGATATTGGACCAGCAACAGAAAAATTCCTAACCAAATTACACAAGATGAATATAAATATATAAAGAATGAGGTGATGTACTAATACAAAGACAACATTCCATAAAAAAAGATTGAACAAAAAAATAAAGCATACCTTTTCTTCTTTACAAGTCCATACATAAACTCATGATCTTCAAAGCTGATCAATGACTTGTTAGGGACGTGCTTTAAGATTCTCACCTTCTTTTCAATCTCAGCTGGGCCATACAAGAATGTACTGGTTGACGGGATAAGATTCGAAGCCTTTAATGTTTCAACTTCATTTATAATTTCAGTATCCTTGGCTACCGAATCCCAATCAACACCTGCAACCGTGTCATAATCATCATCAGACAGAGATATGAACTTTTCCAACGATGAGTGCCCACCAACTGCACCGACTACAGCATCACCACCTTCAACCTCACACTTGGCAGATCGAGCAACTTCAGCAGAACTTGATGGAATTCCAAACTCATCTGCACTCCTTTTGGCATCATCAACTTCATTCTTAGTTAATGAAATATCACCTTTCAAATCCTTAAAACCTTTCACATCTGCACCACCACCCTCACCCTCAGTGTCAGCGACAACAGTTGGGAACACAGGAGGGATTTCAGTATACAGAATATCCTTATCCAAAGTTGGGCCCTCTGATCTTATTGAGGGCAAGGACACGTCCTCAACATTGACAGAATGGGGTGATGATTTCACCATTTCCTCGTCAGCAGAGAAACACTTCTGAAGATCAGCTACAACATCATTGACAATTTTTGCGCTGACATCTTCATCAACAACCTTCACAGGACTGCCCTGGGGCTTACCACCTATATGCTTATCATCAGCATTCCCAGGATTTACCTGTGACCTGGCAAACATAGCTTCATAATTAGAAACCCTAACCTCAAGCTCATCATACCTCATCGCCATCTCACCAACAACTCCAAGCATCCCAGCCATCTCTGCAATCTTTGATTCAATAGCATCAACCCTCGCACCCAACACATCCATACGCTGAGGTACATCTTCAAGCTTCTCAATCCTCTTAAAAATCTCCTTCACCCAATCAGGATAAGATGGGGTAGAAGAAGCAAAACCATCACCATGTATTTTTGGAGGCAACTCCCCCGTTGAATCATTTTTGGCCTCCATTTGGGGAGATACACCTTCAGTGCCAGCATTAGATGTTTGACCCTCTCCCCGCCTGTCACCAGAAGATGTCTCACCTCCTTCAACCTTGTCAGCACAACCAACCACATCTGCAACCTCCGCCAAAACAGAAAGCCCAGCAGTAGGAGGAGCAGACAACTCATCAGATCCACAAGAATGGGTGTCAGCAGTAAAATCATCAACCTTGTCATCGCCATCACTGCATTCACCACCAGATGTAAAGCCTGCAGCATGAATTTCTTCGTTCTCCACTCCATGAGTACTCTGTTTATCACCAAGAGAAACTGAAGGAAGAACAGAAGACATGTCAGCAGTACTATCATACAATGGCCTCCCACTACCTAACCCAACTTTCTTCATCTTATACCTCCGCTGAAAGACAAATTTCAGTGGGGTATCATCATCTAATAAATCACATAAATTAGTAACCAACCGACCTCGCTTGGAAGGTGAAGCAACCACATCACCCTCCTCATGCATATCTGTGTCAGCATTAATTATCTTCACATTCTCAGAAGGAACAACTGTACCACATTGCCTAGCTGCAGAACGACCCCTCCTCACATAAACCAATCCATCAGCAGTATCGCTGGACACCACCTTCTTTTTCTTTTTACCAGCCATCCCTCCACTCTCAGATTTCCTCTTCTTTGAGGACTCTACAACATCTTTGTTTTCTACCTCAGGAAAAACTTGAAAAGCAGTGTCAAAGGACTTCCCATCCTGTTTCTTTCCAGCAGCTTTGCCTCTCTTCACAGGTGTCTTCCTCTTTGAGGTCTCTACTTCATCACCTTTTCCCAAGATATTAGCTTCTTCACCACCAGCTTGTACAACTCTCTTTGAAAACCTAGCTGCATATGCCCTTTGACGAAAACGACAGCTGTCATATAATGCATCATCAACAGCTCCACCACATACTTCTTCAACTGATGCATCAACGACTGGATCATCTTTTTCATCAGCAAACCCCATCTTTGCTGTGCGTGCAAACTCCCCATAAGTAGGGAACAACGGAGTCTTCCCAAAATGCAAGTATAAAAATATGTTTAAAAAAAAATAAACAAAGATGCATCAACTAAAAATGGTCTTAAAGATAAATAACATAAAAATATTACCAAATCACCATGAAACAAATGCTCAGCTTCAACATACGAATGGCTAAACTCGCATACCCAGTGCAATGAGTATGGATCTCTATCAGGCATCATAAAATTACAGTCAATTTTAGCAGAAAGGGCTGGGAAAGCTTCTAATATCCAAGACTGTTACAAAATAAAACGCAAAAAGAGATTACAAAACAATATTAGACAAAAATCTTAACATACAAAATAAAATTTGTGATGACACAGACAAATATTGATGACAAAAGTGATTCAAGCACTAAAACAGAATACCTGGAATGCAAGGCAATACCCATACATTTGATAAGAGCCCTTAACACCAGCACGGTCTGCAACAGAAGAACTCTTCAAAGACTTCAACAAACGGGTGTACGACTCTCTACCCCAAGGATATAATTCAAATTCCTTCTCATTACATGCAAGAGAAAGGAATTGTGCACTGACAACCTCTGACCTCCTATATACAATTAACCTCTCAATCAACAACAACTTTGCCATGATCAACTTCTTCTTAGACTTCGTGCTCTCATATATGAAACGAGCAACTAAATCATCATGAGTCATCTTCTTCTGCCTAAAAAATTCAGATATTGACACTTTTTTTGAGATATTACAAACACGTTCTTCACAAGGAAGGCCAGTGATGACATGAAACTCAAAAATTGAAAAACGTGCAAGATATCCACCAACTCTAAACCACAACTCATTCTCCTTCTGAGTTTGGACTTGACGAAGCACCATTTGATGCATAAGCTGAAAATTGGTAGCCATTTTGGTGCCCTGCGTCAGCACCCATCCCACACAACTTTCCCGCAGAATATTGTAATCAGAATGAGACAAATGCTTCTCAATCAAATCGCAAACAGATGGATATGAATATATGTTGGACCTACAATGGAATCGTTCAGAAACAGGAATGCAATATTCCAAACCCTGATCAATCACATACAAAGTACCCAAAAACACAACATCAGATTAGGAAAAAATCAAAACTTGCTCATCAACAAAAAAATTCAAAATGGAAAAACAAAATAACTTACATCAGAACCCCTATAAGATGTGGATGCATCACCAGATTGAGCCTCTAATAAAAACAAAATAAAGAATAATATAAAAATACAATAACAGAATCCATGATAAACCAAATAACCATAAAAAAATAACAATAAAATGACACCACCACATAAGAAAAGAACATAAACATCACAAAAACAACACAGAAACCCCAATCAAAGTACACACATTGTTGAAACTACCAAAACTAACACAACCATGTATAAAAACAGATAGTGTCAGCGCGCTTACACATGAGCATACCTACAGATATCTACACTATGAACAACACAAACAATACAAAGCATCAAGTACACACATTGTTGAAAAATACACGAATAACGCTAAAAAAGCACATACAAAGTGCCGCATCACAAAAATTGAAGCACACAAACAGTTAAAATAAACGAATTTAACACATGCAAATTACTTAAACTACCTACAACACTCAAAATCGCAAACATTTATGCATATCAAGCATCGATTTACCTATAGGTGATCAAAACTGAAAGCAGAAATCAATAAAATCAACATAAATCAACTTCTTCCAAAACCCTAGCACGAAACATTTAGCAAAAACAAGCGATATCGATACCTGAAGACTTGCTAGATGACGACATTGAACCAGATAGCACAACAACGAACAGAATTCGGCCGAAATCTCACTACTTACGCACAGATTGAAGGAACGAGAACGAAGAAAACCGATGAAAACTGACGAGCGCGAGAAGAGAGTTTGGAAGAGAGTATACACGAGAATATGTCCGTACAAGTGAGAATAAGTATTTATAGTGGACGTTTTGCTAATTTGTCCAAAAAGGTGGACAATTCCCCAATTTGTCCAAATAAAGTGCCTGTTTTGCAAATTTTTTCTTTATTCATAGCCTCAATAGTTTTGTTGGTATATAGCTCTCGTTGGCTTGTTGGTGTATTTACTGTGAGTGTATTTAAAAAATAAAAAATACACATATTTAGCTCGAATATTAAAATATCCGGGCTAAATATGTGTATTTTTTAAAATGAAAGGGACATAATAGCCTGAATCTATGTATATTCTGGCTAAATGCCAACTTTTTTTTAAAAAATGAAGGGGACATAATAGCCTAGATCTACCTCATCCACGCTATAAACCGAATCAAATAGCCCGGGTGTGTGAAATAACATCCGGGCTCTATACCTATTGTCACACCACTCTAATGCCCGTATGCTATTTTGTATATATCCGGGCTATATTAAGCTTTATGTCCGGCTAAAAGAACATTTTTATACTAGTGAGTATATCAATCTAAACCATCAATTACCATCCCTAAATAAAATGAGACTATAGGTAACTTAATGTTTATGTCATCAATTTATTAATTCAGAATCCTAAAAAATCCAACCCCTAAACCTTAAATTTTAAAAAGGAATGAAATTGAAAACACCTATCAGAGATCTTTGTACCAAATCCATAGGGCCCGATTTTGTTGGCTTCTTCACCCCTCCCACAATGTTGTTGATATCATCGGCCATCTCACGTCAGCCACACTCGTCTTCATTGAGTTGTTTGTATTCTTGGTCAATCACCTCTTGTTTGCATCCCTAAATCCCGAAAGCCCAAATGCCTAAACAGGAAATTGAGAACTTACCTCTAGTACAGTAGCCGACGGCAGCCTACTCCCACTTCACGTTTGTCCCACCACCGGCTTCAAGATCTTCAGCAATCGTCCTCCTCCTCCTTCCATGCCCCTCTCTTATGTGTGAGTCACCCTCTCTTAACATGACCAAAGGAGCAAAGGTACAATTTTTTTTTGTTTACAAAATAATTTCTTTTTAATTTAACAAAGATAACGTTTTTAGGTTAAAAACTAACAAAGAGGCATATGGTGCGAAAATTTTGAAAACCTTATGGCCTTTATGGGTACCACACAAAATATGTGAAAGTATGGTATACTACGGGAAATACGCTTTTCCTCAAGGGTACGACGTGAAATTTTTGTTTTTTTTTTAAGATGAGAGAGAGAGAGGGGGCGAGGAGAGTGAAAAAGAGAGGCTTAGAGAGAGAGGGTGAGTCATTGACAGAGAGAGGGAGGTATAGGAGGTGTATAGAGAGTCGTTTATAGTAGCTCTTTTTTTTAGTTTTCAGCAAATAAATAAATAAGAAATTGAAAAAATAAATAAAAACATCTAAGCCGTTGTTATAAGCAACGACTTTAATATTTTATTAATTTTAAAAAAAATTTGGGGTAAGTCGTTGTTACCCTGTTTTGACTATTTTACAAAATAATTTATTTTTTTTGCTATTTTGCAATTTTTTTTAAAAATTTTTTTAATATTTCAAAAAAATTCCGTTGTAAATTGGGTTTATAAGACTAATTGATCTTCCACCCTTATAAATGCAAAAAATGATGGGAGAATAAACATCTCATCGATCATGACTGCGGTATCTCTTCCTATGACTACTCCATGTTTACACTGTACGTCTACACCTCCTTGTTGTTGTTCTGGGTGTGAATCTCCCACTAATCTGAAGTTCTATCTTCAGTTCTCGAATGAAAACAAAAATTAGTTTGGGACTTTTGGAGTTTTTCGCTTCCTTCCCCTCATTTCAGTCTACTTATGCCCGTTGTAGGGTTCTGAACCCCTATTTTAATCATCTGTCATCATCGCTCCATAAGGTGCCCTGATTCCGGCCGCCCCTCCGTCATAGCAAACTCGCGGTGGGCTTCGTCGCCGCCCTCCGTCCCTCCCGCCTCTCCCACGGTCTGGTGGCGCCTGATCGCCGGTGTTTCTCACCCTCGGTCCTTGGGTCGGGGGTCCGATCTTTCGACCAGCGGTGTCTCTGGTTTGGTCCTTGAAACTCTTCACCATTCTCCCCCGTTGTTGCTGCTTCGGGTCCGGTTTGTTTCCTTTGGGCCCAAGGCCTAAGTTTAGGCCCGAAGCAGCCTAGATGGAACCAAATATATATATATATATATATATATATATATATATATATATATATATATATATATATATATATATATATATATCGTATGGGCTCCAAACCCCGCTCGAAAGGGCGTGTCCTAAATCCCATTTAAAGACTGAAAAATTATATTTCTATGAAATAATAGTGCTCTCCGAGTGTTCTGTTTGATTTCGGGAGCTCCATTCACATTTCTGATGGTGGACTGATTTTCCCTTTCTTGCTCGTATTTGCCCCTTCTTCTAGAGTCGGGTCGGTGCTCTGGTGCGGCTGCGTTTGCTTTGTGTCGGGTTACAGTATCAGGCTTCCTGTTTGATCGAGAACGGACCATGGTTGTGTTCGTGGTTTTCGAAGATCCTTCATTTAGGTGGGAGCAACGTCGGCGATCCACACTTCCTCAGGAGTTGCCATTTCCGGCTGGGGTACTGTCGTGAGTCTTTGCACACTCCCACGCTTTTCTGTTTGATCATTTGTGTTAGTGTGTTCGGTTTGTATTAATGGTTTTCCGTCTGCCGACTTGGTCGACGATTGAGTATCAGACTTGTCTTAACTCGAATTTTTACCCAACCTGTCCAATAGGGACTGTTTGCAGGATAAGGCGAGACAGATAGAGAGATCTCATGTTGAGAGGACGGGACTGCGTCTTCGGGGCGGGGGAACGAGAAAAGAAAGGGCTCCGAAGAAAGAAATAGAGGTTCCCAATGCAAAAAATAAAAATTCTCATCGATCATGACTCCCTCATCTTTCTCTCTCCAAACCTGCTACCCCTTTGCATTCTATACGGAACCGTTTCTCTAATCTTTGCAACTTGCATCCGGTGCTATGATAGTAGTCAGCAAATTTATTTATAAAATTAACACCCTGAATCACTTTTGTAAAACTCTTTATTTTTGCCAAAAATTTTAGGATTTGGTCAACTTTTGCAAATTACCCTTTATGTTTGCAACTCAAATGGCACAACGAGTGACTCGGGTTTTCGTTTATACCTAGCATTATTGATTTTGCACTTTATTTGAGGAGAACGTGCGAGCCGAATGTAAGTTAAAACTAAATAACGTTCAAGTCTCCAAATCACAAAGCAGCTCAAAAACATGTAAAGTCGTAGACTTATCACAAATATATATTAATAGACGACTGAATTTACAAATTACGCATAAAAACACAACAAATGCCCCAAGTCCGAATTAATTAATGTTGCAAAATACACATAGAAAACTTAAGAATTATGAGCGTGATTTGTATAATTCGAGGTGTTTTTTTTAAATGTAGAATTTTTCAGTAATTAACAGATCGATGAGTGTATATTAATCGTTGTTTGGTTTGACTTGGATAGCAGACAAATATCACGGCCTATGCGACCCCCAAAGTCGAACGCGATAGAGCATATATATATATATATATATATATATATATATAAGAAAATTGAAGGGTGAGAAAAATGGAAATGATTCGAAATCCAAATAGCAAAGTGACAAAATTGCATCACTTGCACTCGCATTAAACCTGGCGCTTTGTCTTCTCTTGCGCCATCTGATCGAGTTAACTACTTGTATGTTACAACGCATTCCCCAAATCTCCACCCCTCCTTGATTGTACGGACTTCTTCAAACGGAGTATTTCATTATTTTTATGGCAATTTACTAATCAAATGAACCTTCAACAAGTAATTTAATTTGACGTTTTTCATAGCATATTTCATCACCAACAGGGGCGGGTCTTTTAGGAAGTTACAAGTTACAAGGGACTCTCGCCCCCGGGCAGAGAATTTGTATTAGTGTATATATTTTTCTTTTGCTAGTTAAGAATTTGGATTTGATAGTATATAATTAACAAGGTGTAATCCAACATTTAAATAGAAAATTTATGAACGTTTAAAGGTTGAAAATGTGCAAACAAGTTTCGGCTTCATTTAAATAGCCATTAATTATGACTTATAATGTACAATATTATATTATAATATATTATAATATAATATTGTACATTATATAAGTTATAATATATTATAATACAATATTGTGCATTTATTGAATCGAAATATTTCTATCTTTCGCTAAATTTTATATCTTCATATATACTATAATTAAATCCATAAGTTTCAAATCAATAGGTTATATTATAATATTTGATAATCGTTTGATAAATTATGCACGATTTCAATTTACATTATAACTAGTTCAGTACCCGCACTGTGTGCGGTTTTTTTAATTTAAATAAATTTAATATAAAACCCGTTTATTTAATTAATTAATTTATTCCATACTTCTGACTTCTCAAATTTCAATGAATTTATACTTAATTAATACAAAAGTTAATTTCTCCTTACTCCGGTCTTACTCCTTAATCCTTGCTAGTTAATGCAAATTAGTGGAAACGACATATGAAAAGCTATAATTTTTCAAATCTGAATGAATTTATACTTTATTGACAATATATGAAACAATATTTGAAAAGCTAGTAAATATTAGTGGAAACAACAAAATAACATACCTTGTAACCAATCAACACATTATTTCGAAAAGCTTACAAAGGAAATTGTAAACAAAGTCGTAAATAACATGCAATAACAACACTAAAAAGAAGGGAAAAGACGTCAACGCTTATGAAATAACATTAACAATCTAAACTATATATAGGTCAAAATCTAAAAATCTATCCATTATTATATATGTATAAAATCCAAAAATATATCTCATAAATATATCAATACCTTCAAGATATATAGGAAAATTTTATTTCTTATTGAATTCCATAAGCTGATAACTTTTACACGGCTAAGTATTATTTTTTCAATTTACCCAAAACATTTTATCTTCTTCATATTGATAAAGTTATTGATAAATTCATTTAATTATTATGACCATACTAAGTATTATTTCAATTTCGTCAAAATTTTTTATCTTCTAAAAATATTTTCATATTGATGAAGTTATTGATAAAGTTATTTAATTAATATGTCCAAGTAATATATTGATAAAGTCATTATCTTCTAAAAATATGTTCATATATAGTGAAAATAGGTACAGTTTTATCTTACATAATAGTAATATATCCATATCTAATCAAATTGGGTCAAATTTTATCTTATGCATATATAGATATATTGATTAAGTAGAGTTAGAATAAAAATTTATCTTATGAATATATTTTAAAATTAGTTAATATCTTCTAAAAATATATCCATATTAAATCAAATTTGGTCAAATTTTATTACATAGCCAGGCGAGGTTTCCCGATGGAGGATATCTACCCCTTGCTCGTGATCATTCTTAATAATGCAATACGTACCCCCGATGGTTGATTGATACATCTACATTTAACTTGTAGAAGTCAAGGGGTGGCTTCTTCCAGACCTTCCTTTTTGGTGTCCTTAGTCTTATTAGTTTAGGGTCATGTTTTTTGCTTCCTTCCGATTGCCTATATTTATAGTTGTTTGTTGTATTACATCTTGAAAGAAAGGTTTTTTTTGTTGCATCATTAAAAAATAATTTTATTGCTATATTTCCATTTAGCATGCCATACAAACATATAGAGCTAAAGTGAGGATTAGTATTCTTCATAGTTGTTAAGTTTTGGGAAAAATTGCAATCCCCTAGTTTTACTCTAGTTTTGAAATAAGTGTCATTTGACTTTGTGACACGTTTTTTAAAAAGCTAAAAACTCTATAAAAAATTAAAATTTTAATTAATTTTATACTTATTAGTTATAAGTTTAAAATTATTTTTGAAAAATAATTAAAATTTTTATTATTTTATATAGTTTTTAACTCCTTAAAAAATGTGCCAAAAATCAAACAACATTTATTTCTAAACGGATGGAGTATTTATTATTTATAGGAAGAAAAATTTATTTTGTCATTGCACTAATCATGTTTTTTTAGTATATTGGCTATGTGATATTCAAAAAATAGATGGGTTATGTAAGTGGATATGGGGTAATTGGATTGTTTTATATAATTTTTACTAATTTTAGGGATAAAACTGTTTAAAAAGAATAAAACATAATAGCTTAGCTTAGTTGATAAGGATGAGGTTTTTATTACCTTGAAATCATGAGTTCAAACCCATTTATTATGATTAAACCTTGGATTTTCACCCAAGGAAATGGGCAGAGGCAGGGATCGAACTCGGGAACTCCTTATCACCCCCTTGCCCCATACCATTAGGCCACCCCGACTAGAGCTTTATTTTTTTTAGTTTTCTTCTACTAAAAAATGCATAATTAAATAAAAAATTTAAGGTTTTGTCCAATATATTTAAGCAAAAAACATTCTTTTTTAATATATACGTATAAAAAAATTCTCATTCTTTGATAATTTTTATTTTTCTTATTTTTTTCAACTAAAAATCACAAATTTAATGTTTTTTTCTAACATGTTTAAAGAAAAAAAAAATATTTTTCATGAAAAAAATTCATGGAAAATTTTATAGGCCCCCTGATGTGATACTATTCATATTTTAGTACTGGCCTATATATATATATATATATATATATATATATATATAGAGAGAGAGAGAGAGAGAGAGAGAGAGAGAGAGGACGGATCAAATGTTTACAAGTCTTAACATGTTACCCACGGGGCAAACTACTCCACTCTCACAATTGGAGGGCATGTGATGCACATGCATGTAACTCCTCAAATTCTGCAAAGATAAAATCTTAGGAGGCGCTTAATTTTTTTTTTGGCCAATTTACACCAATTTCCTTTTTGAAAAGATTTTTTGTCATATAAATCAAGATCATGATCTATTAATCTGGTATGTGAAATCTTTGAAAATCAGTGACGGTTTCATCCAAGCAGATGGTGAAGAAGAGGAAGATTCATCAAAGTTTTTTAACTTCATAATTTTCCAACTGGTCATCAATATTCGGCAAAATTTATGAAATATTCATCATAGTCACTCAAATATTCATCACAGTCACTCAGTTATTCGCAATTTCCCAAATATTCATCAATATTCGGCAACATTTAAGAAATATTCATAGCACAATTATTCATCAAAGTCAAGAATCACTTCACCAATATTCATATCACGCCCCCAGAGTATGAAACAGGACCTATTTCGTACCAGTGACTCAAATTTCCACAATATTCATATCAAGACAACAAATATTCATCAAAATCCCCTTTCAACTCCCCTCTAATGAAAATTCGCGTTCATCCCTAACCCGGGCGAATACGATGGTGCGCGGCCTTCAGATCCACCAGCGTCACAAAACCCAATAACGGAACCCATGTCGTTTCTCAAAGGGATGCTTCGATCCGCCGACTACCGCCGCTACAGAACCCCCCTACAGCCACCGCCTGATTTCGGATGAGCACTATTCAACGGAATCGCCCTCTGATTTCGCCGGAATCACCCTAGTATGAGACGCGATGAAGAGGGTGAGAGACGGTTGTTTTCTAATCGTAAAAAAAAATGGGGATTTGGGTTGGGATATCACGCGCGTGTGTTGGGAGAAAATGGTAGTTTTTTATCTTTTTATATTAAAATTAATTAATTTCGGGAATTAATTTCGTCCTTCCATTTGCAATCAATCAACGATCTATATTTATTAACACAAAACACATTAAGGGATGGTTACACATGACCTAACCTATATATATATATATGGCAGAGTAAATTTATTGATTAGGGTAAAATGAAGGAAGAGGGGTAAATGATGAGGCATGCATTATAATTCCGGAGTCGGGAGTATGAATTAACAATACTATCAGAGTACAGACATTCATGAGAGTCTGCAACGACAACATCTGCAGTTCACTTCAAAACAAATTAAATCCTTCACATGTTCATGTCAATTGGGTTATTTCCTATTTTCTTCTCATGTCTTTCAGATCAAGCAGCAGCACCAACAACAACAACAATAATAATAATAATAATAATAATAATAATTATAATTATAATAATAATAATAATAATAATAATAATAATAATTATTATTATTATTATTATTATTATTATTATTGATAAGTGAGACTGACATATATGAATTGAATAAGCAAAACTAAGTATTTAATGACGTACATGTTCGGCTGATAAACAAAATTAAAGTAAAATTAAGAGAATTTTTACCTTTTTAAAAAAATAATAATAATAAAGTAAAATTAAGCATCAGCCTATTCCAAATTAGTTAAAGTACAAATGAAATATTGAAATCTAAAGGCTGGGTGTTTCGATCGATAGCATGAAACCCATCAATTAAAAATTCAAAAATAGAAAAATGAAAAGAATATATAACTGAAGCTGAAAAGGAATAGAAATAAGCATGTAATAGAGATAGAGCTTTCAATTAATTGATTTTTAATACCTTGGAAATTCAGGCAATATTACTGCAATATTATAGATTCTAGATTCTCAGACCAAAATACCCTCGGTTTTCTCCGTTATGAGGTATCGGAGATGGAGGACCACCGGCCCGGTGATGAGGAGAAACCCGTGGGTATTTTGGTCGGGGAGAATGAATTCGATGATACATGATCGATCAATTCATACATACATACCTATATAAGGCCGGATTGATTTGAGCTACATATATACTAGCTAAGCTAGCTATATATATATGATCGATCATAACTCATCAAGAAATTAAATAAAGAGGATAGCAATAATTAAGGAGGCTAGTAAATTTATCTGATATATGGATGATCCGTAATTAATATTAAATATAAGATGGATCCATCGATCGAGTAGATGAGATTTGGGGGCTAATTGTGGAGAGGGTCGGGGCAGCTGGCCACCTTCCGTTTGCTGACGTCGACGGAGGAGCCAGGGGCAGCTGGTCGAGATCTGAACCCGCGGTAGTAGTTGTAACTGTTGAAGAGCTCTTCACTACTGGTGTTCATGTTTGGCCTTCTGGTTGCCGGAAATGACCGGCCGGTTGCCCCTGACTGCTGCTGCTGGAGGTGGAAGAGTAGCCAAATTATGACGACGGTGCGAAGGAGGGGAGGGAATGATCTATTGCCGGCGGCAAACCACATCACCGGGAAATTAAACGGCAGCCCACATGTATACCAAGATCCGCGCGTAAACCACCACGTTTTCAGGTCGGAATCTTTTGAGCTGATGAAGGTTCCTCTCTCTCTCTCTCTCTCTCTCTCTCTCTCTCTCTCTCTCTCTCTCTCTGCGCGCTTCTCAGGAGAGGGGAGATTATTTGGTTGTGATGAGTTGTGGCCTTGTGCGAGTGAGAGACTCAGATGATCTTTTTTTCTTGTTATATACTTCATCTATTCGATAAAACATGTTTATTATTTATGTACGCTTTTTTAGAATGATAAAAACTATAAAAACTATTTATTTTTTTTATAAATTTTTTCAACAAGTTTGTTCTTGTTAATAATAACTACAAAATTGTTAAAAAAAATTATTAAAAAACTAGATATTTTATAAAGTTTTTATCCCCTAAAAAAACGTGCGTGAATAGTAAAGTAACATGTTTTGCCGAAAAAACGTGCGTGAATAGTAAAGTGACATGTTTTGCCGAACAGAGGGAGTATAATATACTAGTATTACTATCCGCCCATTACGCGGTTTCTTAATAAAACAAAATGATGTTAAATTTATTTATTTTTCTGAAATTTGAAGGTTAGAATGGTTTGGTTGAAATTTTTTAATCTTTTAATACCAATAAACTAAAATTAAGAGTATGTTTAGTCAAATGAATGTACAATATATATATATATATATATATATATATATATATATATATGTATATATATTGAACAATCAATATATCAACATATATATAATAAATAAATAAATTATGTTTGATTGAAATTAATATACTTAAAATTTTCTTAAATAAATAATTCAAAAACCTTGCAAATTTTTTAATATAAAAATAACAAATACACAAAATTATAGAATAATGTCAACATATCAGAACTTTGTAACCACTTAATTTATAAAATTTAATTATAGTTATTAATCAATGGGACACATATTATAACATGTAGATAAAATTAATTAGAGGTATTCAAATGAGTTACAAAATCTTATAATAATATTAATTCTTATTCTTTTCTTCATCTCATTTTATTAATTTTAATACAAAAGTAATATATTATTAAATTTTGTGGCCTTGCTAAGCCATGTGAGATTTTTTATAAATAAAATTATATATGTAAGTGTAAATCCTATCTTTTTGCCCAAATTTTATCTTAACTATAAGAATTTTAAAAAACTTACATAAGTAAAATATACTTTTTAACATCATATTCTACCCATCCTTTTTTATTTAGGTTACGGGTTGATCCATTGGTGTCAATCATATACGTACTGAAGTAGATAAAGCTAGCAAAAAATCTAATCTAATCCCATCTAATTCAAAATGATGGTCTCTGAAAACCCATTAAAAAAAACACAAATACAAACCCGAAATAACCGGAATACGAACTCGAAATAAAAAAAATTTTGATAGATTATTTGATAATACTTATAGTGCATGGTCACTATGCCAGTTATACATTGTGGAGATGGACATAAACCGTCGCCTTAGAGTCAATATGGTCGCTAGAATGTTCAAGAGACGAACATCCGTCGCTTGAATGATTGTCCCACCAATTCTGTCCCTCCAGGTCTGAGGTGACGACATAGCTAAGTCCGTCTCTTTAAGTGAGTTGAAGCGACGAATTTGATCCCGTCGCTTGGGTATACAAGTGGTCTTTGGAACCTATATTGATGCTCGAGCGACCACATACCTCCGTCGCTTCAATGTTATATCCGTCTCTTGAAATAATTGTTCGTCTCTAGAATGTAACTTTGGCAATGTTAATTTGAAATGTAGGGACGTGATTGTATTAATCCTTCTCTTGAGTCTAATTTATTTTAAGAAAATAAAGCCAAATTTGTAGTTCTCACCTGCAATTCGCACACATTCACATCATAATCTATCTAATTTCACTTTGCATTCACACACCATATCACAAACAACCTACACTTGCACACCATCTAAAAAATGTCAAGAACACAACATGACATTAAAAAACCATAGACTGAATACAAACTGAATCTGTGTGGACAAAAACCTGCACAAAAACCTACACAGATTCACTTGTTTTCAACCATATACCTACATACCTAAGGATTGACAAACTAAATACCCAAAACCTTCACATATAAGTGATGTAAGGGCTGTTTTTTCACCAAAAATCTGCCATTTTCAATGCAAATGTTCACCAAAAGGTAACTAACAACCTATTGTGACCGAAATACTTACATGCAAATGCTAAGTTCAAGACGATGGTTGTGAAGTGAGAAATTGTCGCATAACCTGCTCCATGGCCTCCATACGCTTCTTCATATCTTCACCCGCAGAAAATAACCGATCACATTTTTCGTTAGCATTCTTAGCTTCCGTTTCCGCCTTCCTAGCTCTCTCTTCAGCCCTCTCCTTCCTCTCCTCAGCCCTCTCCGCTCTCTCCTCAAGTTCTCGCCTCTTTGCGGAACTCTTAGTGCTCCATCCTCCCCCTCTTTTCTTGGGGGGTCTGCGCACAGCTCCTCCCATCCCTACCAATCTCAGTGATAACAAAAAGTCAGACCCAAAAATCTGAAATTTATAGTAGACTACAATCTGAAATCATACATACATACATATCCATAACTTTAAACTGAAATATATCATACATACATATCCATAACTTTAAACTGAAATAAATCACACATACATACATATCCATAACTTTAAACTGAAATAAATCATACATACATACATATCCATAACTTTAAACTGAAATAAATCACACATACATACATATCCATAACTTTAAACTGAAATAAATCATACATACATACATATCCATAACTTTAAACTGAGTAGACTACAATCCCAAGAACAGCCTTATCATTTCAGATCCACAATCTGAAATTTATAATAGACTACAAGTTTTATGAGTGTATCCGTAACTTTAAACTGAAATATATCATACATACATAACTTAAACTGAAATCATACATACATACATATCCATAACATAAACTAAAATCATGCATAAACATACAAAAATATCCATAACTTAAACTGATATTTCATTGATACTTCAGTGATATCCATAACTAAAATCATACATACACACACAGAAATATCCATAACATAAACTGATATTGAATTGATATTTCACTTATTTCATGGATATTTCACTGATTTCACTGAAGACATAAATACACTGAAATTGCAACTTGTGTAATCTATTGAAAAAAATAACACAAAGTATAAGAATACTAATATGCATATATTAATATTTTTATTTATTCAAGTATAAAGACCAAATTGCAACTTGCAAAGCTAGAGGATGGAGATGTTACCTCGCACTTCAGTGCCCCGACGTTCTCCAAAGCACTTGATTAGGACGTCAAGTTCATCATCCAGGCATGCTGGCTCTACTTCAACATTGTTAGCAGCCGCCGCCGCTGTTTGAGATTGACAAATCTCTTTAAGTGAACTTTGCAAACTTTCCTGCCAACACAATTCAAAGATCAGAAATTAATGTGTTGTACTACCAATTAACTTGCACCACCTCATAAATTATCGAGAAAAAAAAAGAACAAAGAGTATACTAACCACTTTATCCTTGCTGTTAGGACATTTAATGTATCCATCAATTGCAGCCTGAATACGCGGTGCCAGACTCCCTTGCTCATAATGCTCCTCTGCCCGATGACTTAGGGGTTTCGACCCCGAATAATGGTTGATCGAGTTAGGATTTGTTGTCCTATTTCTTTGGTTGCGTTGACTTATGGCCTCCAAAAACAACGATACACACATGTAAAATGTACATTTATACATTCATAAGAATCATAAAACAGTAATAAAAAAACAGAAATCATACAGTAAGAGAAGTCATACAGTAATAAAAACAGTAATAAATAAAAAAGAAATCAAGTAAAAACAGTAATAAATAAAACAGAAATCAAGTAAAAAATAAAAAAATAAATCATACAGTAAGAGAAATCAAGTAAAAACAGAAATCATACAGTAAGAGAAATCAAGTAAAAAATAAAACAGAAATCATACAGTAAGAGAAACAGTAATAAAAACATGATGAAGTAAAACAGAAATCAAGTAAAAACAGTAATAAATAAAAAACAGTAATAAAAAAACTATGACCAGTCATACAGTAAGAGAAGCCATATCATCTTGGTTCCAAGGTGAGGATTTAGTTAGGATTTACCATATCATCTTAGACCATCAAATGCACATAGAAAAAAAAGGGTATACAACCATAAAACAAATTCTTTCATAAGATTGGGGAATCATGTTACCAATTAAGATCTAAATTGTTAAAAAAAGAGTATACCATCTTAGCTTGATCGAGGAATTCATGCTTCAATAACCAATCCCATTGCTCCCGACGGTGTTTGAACTCTAACATTAGAGGGACTCCATGCTTCTTGAAGTGTCGGCGACACCTATACTTCCAATCACGATACCTCGCCGATGCTTTGTCAATGACAAAATCCAGCACTATCTTATCGGTAGGTCTATATCATACATATTATACAAAAGAAAAAACAGTAGTTAGCTAACATGGTATTACTTGAAAATTTAAAGAAATGTTAATCCACCAAATGAGAAGGTAACCTGCAGATGCGTTATCAGAACATTCTGATGTCGTTCTTCAAGCTCATCAAAAGAAGAAGCCAGTGTGGGCACATGTGTCTTGATGATGGCCCCAATGTCTCGCACAAGCATGCTGAAGGTATTCCTGGTAGGTCCATTGGTGAAGCTCGACCACTTAATTTTGATCTTGCCCAAAGCCGCCTTCATCGTGAATGTAGACTGTGAATGTCGATCAACTGTAGTCACTGCATTATGCCATAACTCTAGAAGCTCATCGATCAATGGCTCCATAAACACACTCAAACACTTTCCAGGTGACTTTGGACCTGGGATCAATAATGTCAACATGTTGAATTCTTTTTTCATACACATTGACGGAGGCAAATTATATGGCATCAAAATTACAGGCCATGTACTGTGGAGATTTGCTAGTTTCCCAAATGGATTGAATCCATCAGTTGCCAATCCAAGCCGCACATTCCTCACATCTCTAGAAAAATGAGTGAACAATCTATCAAACTCTCTCCATGCCTCACCATCTGCAGGGTGTGTCAAACGATCATCGTCTTGCACCCTCTCGCTATGTCATCGCATCTACTTTGCAACGTGCGGGGACATGTACAATCGTTTCAATCTAGGAGTCCAGGGGAAGTACTTCACGACTTTTCTAGGGACCTTGCACCCGTCACTACCTAGATGCGGCTTCCATCTTGAAGTATGGCATATGGGACAGACTTCCTCATTTGCATACCTCTTATAGAACAACACACAATTATACTCACAAGCGTGAATATTTTCACAGCTCAATCCGATATCCGACAACACCTTCCGAATCGTTTTCCAATCTTTATGATAGTTATGTCCTGGTGGAAGAGAATCACAAAAAAGACTACAATGTTCATCCATACTCTTATCTGACCACCCATTTTTCACCTTCAACTTCATTACACGTAAAATAGCTCTCAAAATAGTCTGTGAACTACCGGGATACAACGGAGTTCGAGTTTTCACTAATAACCGACATTTTCCTTTGCTCCAAGTATTGCGTTCTACGCAAGGAAAATGTCGGTTCAATTGGATCTTCTCCGTGGCTATCCCATACAGTATAATCCGGCCACATACCATAATGAGACAAGTGCATCAACATTGTTGGAATGTTCACCGACTCTCGAGAGTTATGGCAACGGTCACACGGACAAGGAAAATATATCCTCCCATTTGCATTGGCATTAACATTGTTCACAAAAAAAGTAATCCCATCAAGGTATTCCTTAGAAGTACGAGGACATTGCATCCATCTCTTATCCATTTTCAAAATTCACTATCATTTCATAAATATAATACGAAATGTAAGTTAAATCCATCACACATTTCAAGTTAAATTCATCACACATTTCATCAAATCACAACAAATCTCTATTAAATTCACACAAACAATTTATATTGCCCACAAATTCTAAGTTAAATCAATCAAATACTCCAAATTTCATTACTACCAAATATCATCACTAATATTAATTACAAAATAATTCAATCAATAATTCTCAAGTCTCTATCACAAAGTTCAAAATCTCCAACAAATTCCTCACTACATATCTAACCAATATTTCACACTTTCTCCCTTTATTTAACATTATATGTATAAAATAAAAAGCATTACTAACCTTGTTACAAACTCAAGTGAAAAAATTGGTCTCCTTGAATTCTTACAAAAATTGTGTAGATCTACAAAAAAAAATTCAAATCACCAAAATAACCAAAGATTTCACAAATCCAACGAAATATAACATTATATGTATAAAAAACAATACCTTGTCACAACTCTAGACGAATTGGTCTTCTTAAATCTCCAAAAATATTATCCAAATCACTTGAAATTTTCAAATGAAAAAGATGAAAAATGGAGAAAATAATGGGAAAGTGAAGAGATGAAGAAGAAGAATGCATCGGCATTCATTTAATTAAGGCTACTGTTGTAACCTTAACACTTTAACGAGGTAAGTAGCTTCATTTAATGTGGTAGTTGTAAATGAAGTTCAGGAGACGGACTTAGAACTTTACCCGTCGCTTGAATGAGGGTCAGAAAACGACAAAAGACGGCTACTCAAGCCACGAGACATGCTATATTCCGTCGCTAGGTTTAATTGAAGAGACAGACCTTTTTACTGCTCGTCACCAAAAGCTTGGCCTCTAGAACAATAATACACAAGCGTCGCTAGGATGTATTCAGGAGACGGACCTGTTAATGCCCGTCACTTGAGACTTATTCAAGAGACGAACATATAGAATGTCCGTCACTTGAAACTTTCGTATAGATACCTTGCTCTTATCCCATCCACAAGCGAGGACCCCCATGAAGTCCGTCGCTAGGATATAATCCAAGAGACGAACTAATCTATGTCCGTCCACAGGGTGTAAATCTGGCATAGTGGGTCCGCCCGCACTATAAACTAATACTTGTAATTTAGTTTGAATAAAATTAATACTTGTAATTTAATGTAGTTAATATACTTAAAAATAAACTAATACTTGTATTTTAGTCTTGCAATTTTGGGTGCATTGGTCATATCAAAAGTACGGGCAATGCATTATAAACTAATACTTGTAGGAATATAAACTAAATGATAAAGAGGTCAAATATTTCAAGAAAAACTATTTTGTCATTAAAATTCTAAGAAAGATAATTTTTCTACCTAATTAAGATATGAAGTTGAATATTTATAAAAAAACCTAATTAAGATATAAGGTTATATTGGATAAATTATTTAATATAAAAAGATAATTTTTTTACCTAACTATATTGACTTATTAATTGATGTGGCCAAAAAATATAATACCAATTTAATTCAGAAAATGACACATAAGCAAAAATAATTCCGTTTTAATCCTGAAAATTCTATGGACGCGAAATCATACCAGAGGCCGTTTCAGACCTCTGCTTTAGTATTTTATATAGATATATAGATAATATATACGACTAATATGAATAGTAACAATTTTTTTTCTAAACTAACCTTATGCTGTATGAATTCCCTCAATTCCCTAAAATATGTATTTTTTAAATGAATTTTTTTTATACAATATCAGCTTTATATAATTTTTAAATTTAATTTGATATTAATTAGTAATAAGTATAAAATTATTTTAAAAAATTAATCAAACAAAAAAGTTGATATTAATTTCATGCATTTTTTATCATCTTAGAAAAAACATGTGTAAATAATAAATGACATATTTCGTTGAACGGGGGATTATATAACATCCTTCAAATTAAGTTTTACAATATAATTTATGAGAAAATACTAAGCCTCAGATTAAAAAAAAAAAAGATAAAATGATTAAGATTTAAAGTAATTTGCATACTATAAAATTATTTGCAGGTACTAAGTAATTATCCACACGTTACAAAGTAATTATTCATATGTACACAAACTAGGTAAGTATAACAATTATTATTATTATTATTCATATGTATATATACTTCAAAAATCATGTTAAATACGAATAATCCTACATTCCTTTAAAGCCCTCTCTTTTGGAGACCAGAAAGATTATCCACGTGTCTAGCCTTAGAATTTTTTTTTTCCTTTTTTCCCTTTCTTTCTCTAATCTCTTAAAGTTTGAGGTGGTTAGCGAGAATGGAGCGGCTCCACCGGGAGCGGCCACTGGCGGCAATGTAGAGGGCCTTTTCGGCGGCGTCACAGACGGATCTTCTGCGCGCGAGTGGTTGCGGTGGACGGAGAAAAGGCGATGGCGCGGCGACGGATGTGTCGGAGGGCTTCGAAGAGCATGGATGAGTACGCGGTTTTTCAACCTTAACCCTACTTCACTGGTGCGCTCCCCTGCATTCTTCGATCTTCCACCACCCGTGAAGTCCATTGAGAAACTTTGTAATTAGATGAAAGGACTACTGATCGGAGACGGCCAGATCTGGGTGGAGACAACTTCCTCTTCAGTTCTCGTTCACCACTTTCCGTTACCAGGTAATCGTTCATGATTACACGCTTGCAGTTTTCCTCTCCTTCCTCAATTTAATTTGCTCTTTTACTGATTGATTAAGTATTTTTGTTTCCCTTCCACTTCGAAGCGCATCTCTTCTCCTTTTGACACCCTCCGGTTTTTGAACTCCGCCTCCGACCTAGCTTCCTCGGCTGCATCATCTCCTTCTTCGATTTGCCCTCTAAATTCCTTGCAATATCACTTACAACATCAGTTCAGTTTCACTTACTCTTTTGCTTTGATTCTGGTGGTTTTAATCAATTTCAGCAATTCGAAGAATCCTAACCGGCATCTTTTATAGAGTTATACTATGGAATTTTCAGTCCGTTCAATCGTTTGTGCAAAACTGGGCTAGATCCAGTACTCCGAGAAGTACTTTGATGACACTTACGAGAACAGGTTAGTTCTATCTTTTTCCCTTTTGCATTTCCATTCTTTAATTTATGGTTTCAGTTTGTGAATCTCGCCGTGGATCTTATTTTTGAATTTCAGACATGTCGTTCTCCCAGCAGAAGTCGCTAATCTTCTTCTGAAGAATCGCCAAGAAGCATATAGTGGGTTGGCATATTCATCTTTTGAAGCATATGCAACTGATCCTGAGAATCGAAAAATATGGTACTCATGTGCTAAAGGGTTCTTCTAATTTCAAGATTTTTTTCCTTTGATCATATTATCAGGTAAAAAAAAACCTAAGCAATGGTAAAAGTAAAAGTTGAAAAAATTGAAATCAGTTAGATAAATTGAAACATGTTCATGATTTGTGTAGAAATATGGTTTATATGTGAGTTGATTGGAGTTTTTCTAGGGTAGTGATGTTGATGCCTTATTCTATTGGTGACTGAGATGAAAATGGATCATACACCATGCTAGCCAATTATGTTCTATTTACTTCAGATGGGAGGTTCGCAAAATCATAGATGGGATTTGTATAATGGATGCTCATTGCTGACGTTTTTATATGGGTGCTAGCTGTTGAGTTTTTCTTGGTCAAATGAGGCTAGATTTGTAGTTACGCGAACTACACTACAAAATATCGGACCTAGTGTAACGCCCCAAATAAGTTACCTTAAGCATTAAAACCATTATTATAGGTCTATGGTAACGGTTTTCTCTCCGCTACAGTAGGTGCCGTTACTATAGATCTACTGTAACGATATGCTACCCTATGGTAACACTTTAATATAATAAGCTACATCCATAACCATAGACAAAAAACCATTACCGTAAATATCTATGGTAACACATCTCACCAATTATACAAATGTTACCATAGGTCAAAAAGGGTTACGTTTAATAGATTTTTCAAATGTAATGACATGCTTTATAACTCGGGTTTTCAGAGACCTGGGCTAAAATGTACTTTCTTATCTAAAAAAATTACAGGGGTATATTATACCCACCACCACTGCGAAACCCCCTAAACGAATATTAATAACAAGCATAAATACAAACTCACATATAAGTATGACATAGATTGGAACCTCTTTCATTCAAACATTAAATCTCCAATACAACCACACCTTTTATGTTTTTTCGATCCCAAACAAACAAAGTATATAAACACCTATCATATTTCACGTCTAATATATAGATAAAATTCATAGATAAATCAAAACCTCATAGAATCATGAATTGTTCTCTTCTAAATGTGGTCTGATCCTTTGGCATTTGATCCTTCAATATTTTAAGCTTCTTCCAAGAAAAGATCATCATGATCTTACTTCATGACCTCCATCCTCTTTCAAGATATATTCACTATGTCATGGCACAATTCAGGCAACGGACATATATCGTTGCCTGAATGCCCATCACGTTGCCTGAGCATTCAGGCAATGAACATGTCGTTGCCTGAATGGTGGTTGCCTCAAGCTCGTTCCCTCAATACTCAGGCGACGAACAAACGTTTGTTCGTTGCCTGAGTCGGTTCAGGCAACGAACCAACCATTCGTGGCCTAAATATGGTCAACAGGCTGGGAACCGGATTTTTAGCCATTCGGGTGACGAACTTTTGCTATTCAAGTGACGACAAAAGTTCGTCGCCTGAAATCATATGGATATCGTTAAATATCCGAATTTTCAGGCGACGAATACATCATGTTCGTTGCCTGAGTATTGTGGCAACGGATATTCAGGTTCAAGCGACTAGTTTGTTCGTCACCAAGTTGTTCAAGCGACCAGTAATACTTTCAATGTTCGTCGCCCGAATCAATTTTAGATTTTTTTTATTTAAATTCAAGCAATTGTTATATGCTATGTTCGTTACCTGGTAAATTTATGCTAAAAAATATATATTTACAATATCCAAGCACATTAAGGCCTGCTTATATTCAAGAATCACAAAGTAAAATATATATGATAGCACTCTGCACCAAACAAAAATCACAAAGTAAAATAAGCATCCCAAGTTTCCAACCATTTTATCTCTTAAGAAAAAGAGATGGAGAAGCACATGTATCCCTGAATTCAAATTCTTCACCTTATTTATAGCTAATTGAACTATATATGATAGCAAATCACAACCACCATTCACCATTGAAACTTAGAGAAGTTAATATCATAGAAAAGAGATTAAAGACAAACACTTTATACAAAATCAACTCATAAAAAATAACAACCCATAAATAATATCAGCTAGTGATTCTACTTAGTTCCATAAATTCTTGCATTAATTAGATTGTTTGTACAGAGAATCAAAGGTAAGAACATGAATTGATAGAAATGTAATTTAATCCACAAAATGATGAACTCGATCACCTACGTACACATGGAACTACTCTTTGAACAACCATTAAACCTCATAAAGAAATATTAGCTAATAAAACAAGAAAGTGAGAGCCTAAAAATTTTAGCTAATAAAAAATCAATGTGACCCCCTTCATAGAGGATATTGAACAACTATTAAAGGGTATTGAACAACTATTAATATTACAATTCAGCTACCAACCCAACCTTGGTGTTTCTACTCTCATAAATCATCACTTAATTTGTAGAATAAAGAAGTGCCTTGTATTTTGTTTGATCAATCTGTTACTTTTTGTGACATTAGATAAAAATGAACACCTAGCTTGGACGTTAAAAAATACTTTTACAAACTCAATTAAAAAGCCTAAAAATCTAACTATAGGCTTAGTTGAGAATTTTCACTCTCTCAACTGTTTATTTCTCTAAACTGATTCAATTTTACTTTCAAACACATTTATGTATGCCTATCTATCAGCCAAAAGCCTATTCTGATTTAAAAACTAGGCAAGAAAAAAAATCAAATAGATTAGTTCTTCTACCTATATGAAAGCGATCTATAAATGTCATCCAGCAAAGAGCAAGAAAAAGTTGATCAATTCTACCTTAGGATCAACACAATGAATGCTCAACATTTTGCCAAATATATATAGCATGATCCAAGCTCAAAATCAAGCTCATGCTTTTATAAAGATGCTAAGTAAAACAAATGATCTAAAAAGAATTAAAAAAATAAAAAAGAATGTATTAGATGTAAGGACCTGGACATTCCAAATAAGACTCGTTAGATAATTCTAATTGATAATTGTATAGCAATCAACACTTATAAATAAAATCATCATTTATAAGGGCTTGGAGACAAGTCTCCTTGTTATATAACAAGTCGATCTCCTTGTTATTTATGAAATCAACATTTATACGGGCTTGGACACAATTCTCCTTGTTATTTATCAGTCAACATTTATACCATCAATAGGATCAGAGCTAATTACTTTCTAGATGAAAGAAGTGTCTTAATTGGTTCATGTCTATTTAAACAGAGTAATTGTGTATATTGAGACCTAGAAACCTATTATTATAGTTCAAAAAAATCAAAGGAAAGAAAAAAAATTCAAATAAATTAGATCACTTACGGCTTACCTACACTAGCCTTCATAAAAATGTCAAACTGCAACCTGCCCTCATCAACTAGTGTGATTTGTGCTTGCGATTTAGCCTGAGAGGACCATGATTCCCTGCACAACATACTAAACTAAATCAAGATTTCTTGCTTCCAGTTCACATTCATTTTTTAAATACACAAGTATTCATTGAGTGAAGAGGAAAGTATCCTTGTACATATTTGAACATGCATTTCCATTAGTCTTATTATAGCCTAAGAAACTTAGTTAGAGAGACCTAAAATATTTATAATTGTTCAATTATACTTCCCAACTTAGATTGTAATTTAGACTCAATAATGTACTTGCCCAGAACGTTAAACTACCCATAACCAACATATTTATTTTTCAATAAAAATCACAAGTACAGGTTGCAAAATCTCAACCAAAATTGCAGAGTTAATAACTACTGCCTATTAAGATGTAATGACTAGGAAATTATCATCTATTTTGCATTAAAGGAATTTACAACAACACTAATATTTGAATATCAAGTATCACTAAAAGCAGGCAAACAAATACGGAAAGTTATCATCATTTTTTAGGGGAGGATGGAAAGGTGAAGCATTATTTTACTAGATTTGTCCAAGTAGAAGAACAACTTAAAGTATATATTCACCTTGTCTCTCCAAGCTAAGCAACCAATTGACTTTAAGGTCTTTCAATTTCTTCCACAAAGAGGATGAGTTCCAACTGCTTCCCTTATGGACTTAAAGGATTTGAAGGAACTACAAAACAAAAGCAACACAAAAATTGAATCAATAGAAGCACTAAAACATAGAACAAAAAATACAAACAATTTTTAGGGTTTATAGACTTAGTATCAACTAAGGCTTTGGGGTTAGAAATTCAACAAATTTACTCACAATTATTGGTTGACAGTGCGAAAAATGCCAAACAAAGTGGAATGGTGGTCGAAAGGGCTCGAACAACTTCGAAAGTTCATATAGCGAGATAAATACAGGTGGTGTCAAAACAGAACCTCAAAGTAGAAATTAACGAAGAATCACACCTTGAGGCTGAGCAGCTTCTAAGCTCTAGGGAGAGGGAGGTGGAGATATGGCGCCGACATGAGGAGGTAGTGTCTAGCCACGAAGAGTGTTTACAATGAATTCATTGGCTAGTGAAGACGAAAAGAGAAAGCATCGGAGAGAGGAGAGATGGGCTAGTGGACAGAGGCATGTGATGTGTTGTGGAGCGTGGGGGTGGAACAATGGCGACAATTGCCTACCTTTTTTCTCCTTCTCCAGCGCGATAGGTGTGGGGTGGGTTTTCATTCTACAGAAAAAGAAATTGGAATTGGGAAAGACGAAGGGGGCGGCTGGATAGGGTTAAGGAATTGAGGGTTTTCAATTTTATCTGAAAATTTCCAATGCCCGCCAGGCCGCGCCCCTTCTTTTCATTTTTGCGCGTTTTTACCCCGTTACCATAGATAGACTAGGCATTACCTATGCTTACTATTGTTACCAAATGCCGTTAGCATAGGTTACACCATTGTAATACAATGACATAGTGTTACACATGGTGTTACCATAACTTATCGATTGTAACGCAACTAAGAAACCATTACCAAAGCTTATCTATTGTAACACATTAAAAAAACCATTGCCATTTTATTGTTGCAGTAGGTCAAATATTTAGTAGTTCTATTTTTACCTGTTTGATCATTAGCTATGGATGTTTCAATTCTCTTCTAAAATGTAGGGATTGTTGCAATTATCGTGTACATTTGAGAAGGAATGCACAAACTTGGAAGGGGGGGGGGGGGGGTGCAAGTCGTCTCATGATAGCAAGAAGACCACAATTAAGGTCTTCAATTTTCTCGTGGATGGAAATATACGATAGTGTAAGTCTGCTAACTTGTCGGCTGTTTTTATGTTTTTTTCTCTTTGTCTATAGTTTTCTTTGAATTGCATATATACAATGTTCTAAAAGACACTAGGCACCCACCTGCCTAGGCAGACTTAGAACAAACTTGATTATTTTCTTATATTTTAACGTATAAAACATCTCAATAATACATATAATGTAATAATAATCCATAATATCACTCATAAACCCAAATTTGTGGTGCTTATCTAACACTAACATAAATAAAAGCAAAAGTACGCATCAGACTAGTGATTATAAACCTCATAAAATCCAAAATTATAGGTTTGACTCGAAAGCAAATACATCCCGACTTGGGGCATTAAAAAAGCCTAAGTTAACTAATCACTTTCCTAAATGCTATAACTGAATAATCATCAACCTAGACGGACCTAGGCGGTACCTAGGATGGATTAGGAGGGCCTAGGTGGTTCTACGCGGAGTCTAGGCAACACCTAGGTGGTGCCTAGGTGGATTTCTGCCTAGAAACTCGCCTAGGCTTCAAAATTCCTAAGTTCCCTCTTGCCTAGCGCCTAGGGGGTGCCTAGGCATGATTTTTAGAACACTTATTGTATATGTTAACAAAATGAGGAAAATCTAGCTTGATGGTTAGTTGTAGTCACATTGATGTTTATTAGTCTTTTTAGAGGTTGTTGTAATCTCTTATGAAATGCACTGGTGAATGATGCTTGTAAAAAGGAATAGCTTCTTGGCCTACCATCGGTAAAATGCCCCATAAGCATTTGAGTCCAATTGAGTAGCAACTAGCAACACTACAGACCATTGAACATCTATCTCTAGCCTGAATTAGAACATTTTTGTTTTGAAAGGTGCTATACTATTATTCAAGTGAATGATTTACGTAATCCCTTGTCATTGTACTGCCTACGGATACATGGTCCATCGATGCATTCACTGCCCTTATTGCAAGTCCTAGAGTATTCCGATTCACTTCCATCGGGTGTGTGTAATCTTATTCCTTCTCCAGGCTTGAACAAGACAACTTTAACCTTTTAGTGCATTCTTTTTTCTTTGGTCCATTCCGGAACTTCCTAAAATAAGAAACTAGTTCTCAAGCTCTATGTATGAGTCCCCGACACTGGAAGAACTTGAGCTAGAGCTGAAATTCGGATTTGCGTAGTTCATTGCTAATTATTGACAGGATTTGCCGTTGTGTCTTTCAACTTGAATCAGACTTGAAAAGTATGAATTTTATGAGTTTCTGAATTGGTTATCTATTTTAAATTATTGTTTTTGAGTTTCTGAATTGCTTATCTATTTCAATTTCTGAATATCTATTCGATTTTGAGTTCCTTACTGCTTATTTGTTGTTGATGTTCTAATTACATGTTTGTAGTTGCACATAATGCACTTGCAATTCTGAGCATGGGTTTGATTCATCATTGATTCTTTTTCTTTTTCGAATCTTAAGATATCATATTGTTGTGATTTTCATGGGTATTTGTTGTTTTGGGAATTGAATTTTGAGGTATTTGCATTCGATGCACATCTATTGTTTTGGGAACCCAAGGAAGAGGTTTCCACTGATTCTTTTAGTATGCAACCATCTACGTTCGATGTATTTTGGCTAGGGAAACTAAAGTATCACCCAAGAAATTTGATGGAAAGAATGGGAAGGATTCGCTTAAAAAAAAAAGGTACATGGTGAACTATGTTTCTTCTATTATAAGTACGTTCATGTACACATTGAGGTCATGGGTTCAAACCCCTTTAGCTTCACTTTTTGCCCCAGTTGGGGTGGCACAGTGGTGTGGAGCAAGGAGGGTAATAAGGAGGTCCCATGTTCGATCCTTGCCTCCACCCCTTTCCTTGGGTAAAAATCTAAGGTTTGCCTTGCTCCCTACTAGTGGATCAAGCCGATCAGCGCAAGTCGATTCATCTGGTACACGTCTCTTTTCGATTGGGTCACATATTTGGGGTTTACCACCAAAGAGGGGTTCCTTGTCATTAAAAAAAGAGCCTTCTCCTAAGATCCAGAAGCTTCAGCACAACAGTTCCATATTAGATGACTCCCCTCTCTTCAAGGTAAATAAGCTCTCGAAAAAGGTTATTTTGCCTTCTAGAGGCTCCTCTCTCTCCTCCGGTAATGACCTCTCTAGGTACTTTCATGTTATTCAATTCTTTGTATTCACATTAGGTATTGAAAGTTCTGTGTTCTATTATATGTATGTCATTTATAGTTTCTGTCGCTACTATAAGGTATTGTAAAAACTATTTGCCTTAAATCATGCAACACGAACACATTACATTTTTGAGCTGATACAGAATTTAATGAACATAATCGACTTATTATCAGTCACTAACTGAATTTATGCCTTTATTTTTTTTAAGTTTTGAAGCTAGATTGATTTTCTTCAAGTTGTGGTTTAGGTGTTTGTAACACGGTTCTTTTTGGTTTCTTATGAAATGAAGTCATTGGTTTTTCCCCCCTGCAGATTAAGTTCAAATAGAAAGAAAATGGAAAGGATAATGAAGGGAATGCCAATGACGACGTTGAATTTAATGATAACGAGTGTGTTTGTGATGAAGAGGGTAAAGAGGATTTAGTCGATGGCATAGCTACTACCGATGACAGTAGACCCAGAAAGAAAGTCAATTCTTTCAATGATGACAATTGTTGGACTGATGGATTAAATGATGGTTGTTTATCATACCAAACTTTTTTTCTCTTTGTAGATTTTTGTGTTGTTCTTGATACTGTCTGAATCAGGTATGATGTTTGTTGTGGATGCTATAGTTTTGAAATAAGGTTCTGAAAAATGCTTAGCCATTGAGGCACTTGTTACTGAGGACAATATAGTTCCTGAAAGTGATGCTAACTTAAAGTTACATGTTCGAGAGAAAAAACTCATAAACTTTCGCCAGAAGCTTTACCTTACACCACTGACAACAGTTGGGAATCGTCCTTTTAGAAGGGTTTATAAGGCATTAGGAGCAGATATTACATGTGGTGAAATAGCCATATGTCCTAATCTTCCGTAGATGAGTGCTAGCGTTTCACTGTTTCTAATATAGAATAAGGTAATCTCTTCAAAAGGGCCTCGTATATTTTGACAATAAAGATGCCATCATATAACTTTTCTAAGAGGTCTTTATTTGTTGTTCTACGGGTTTCAATGGTCTAGCATATAACTCTTCTTTGTTTGAACATCTGTTTCTCGCAGCCTTTTTTGACTGGTGATGAAGATTTCTACACGTATCATTTATCGTTTTTTCTAAGTTCGTTAGTTTTAGTTATTATTTTTTTATTTGTGTAATTTATTTATTTATTAATAAATAATAATTATTCTGATGGAAAAAATATATATAAGTAGGGGTGGTAGTGGAAAGTGGTAGTTATGATAAAAAAAAATTTAGTAGGTCATTTTTTTTTACTTGTCATGTATGGGGTTTATGCGGTAGGAATTAGCTTTACATATTCGAATTATAAATAGTCTATATTGTAATCCTTAGAGGACATGTTCAATGATAATCGAAGTTCCCTTTCACTCTTATCTCTCTCTGTCTATCTCTCTTGACCTCTTTTTATCTAAGGCTGTGTTTGGTGCAAGGTGGAGGCGGAGGTTATTGAGGTTTGAGGTGTTCAAAAAAAAAAGTTCTGAGTGTGTTGTTTGGTAGGAGATGCAGTGTGGAGGTCGGGAGTTACAGGTAGAGCATTTTTTTCCCTATGATTCCACACCTTCACCGCCCAAGGTTCAAGAGGTGAAGCTTTCTTTCTATGGGATTTTGTTCCAACTTGCCCTCCTTCTTCAGTCCTGATTTCTTCAATCACCCTTTCTTCTTCAATCCTCTCTCGCATTTTCGATCAATCTCCCCTTCCATGTGGTTGTTGGCTGCTGCTACTTTAACGAGAAGATGTTGCAAGCTGTTACTATTGCAACAAAGATGTTGTTGACTGCAACTACTGTAATGGTTGGCAGATGTTGCTGGCTGCTGGCTACTGGGCATGGGAGGAGGCCCCATGAAATCACCCCAATCTTCGTCGTTTTTCATCGAAATTGCTATCTTCCCTCGTGTCTTCGCTCTCGCCCTTTGATATGTCTTCGCTCTCCCCTTATATGAAGCACATCGACCTGAAGCTCCCGTCACTATAATTACAGGGCAATGTAAAACCTAAAAGTCCAAATAGTCACTTGAAATCCAACAGAAAAACACACTAGGAAGCACAATTTGCTCGCAATTCCTTGTCGAATTATCCTTTTTAAGAAATCAATGGAAATTGAAAGCCTCATTTGGATGATTTGAGTTGTTTAATTTGCAAATAGCGAATGGTTGAAAAGAGAAGACAAGGGCAAATTAAGGGTAAAATGAAGGGCATTTTAGACATTTTTCTACAAAAACAAATTTCAAACCTTATAACCATCATACATCATTCATCTTTTTTTTTACAAGATTATTTTTTTAAAAAGAATCTCCACCTCACACATCTTCATAATATACAAAAAAGGGACCCAACCCCTAAAAAAAACCCTTTTGTCAAACATAGCCTAAACTCTTCTCTCTCATCTCCTTCCTCTTTCCTTCCTAAACTCTACCTAAATTTCACCTTAATTCTAACCTTTTAACATCTACTGCTAATGTAGTGTATAAAGGTTTTTCACAATGTATAGTTTGTAAAAACTCGCGTTGATGACATACATATACTGATTTTCACAATGTATATAAAGAAGTTTTTCACAATGTATAGTTTATATATACTTAGATTAATTTTTAAAATCTCGTGTGTGGTGCACGAGCTCTAGACTAGTTATAGTTATTATTTCTATATACGAATAATTACTTAGTAACTAAGAATAATTTCGTATCCAAATTATTTAGATTTACTCATAAATTACACATTATTACAAGTCTATATTTTTATATGCACATTAGAATTATTTATTTAATTTATATTGTTATATATTTTGTAAAAACCATATTTTGTATAATATAAGTAGCTAAACAATCACCAAAAAATATATATATTTCGGTAATCACCGCCTCAAATTGTGATAACATGTGTCACAAAATCATATGATATTTTATGTTATTTTTTATACTATTCTTCATATGATATTTTATGTTATGCTTGATTGATTTATAGATTTTGAAATCATAGTAGATCCACAAAAATAGAAAATCAAACGTTTGATTTACGGTTGAGAATACGGGTTATGTAACTACATTCGCAAAGGAAGTGCACATAGACCTGTCAAATATAAATTGGGTTATTCAGGTTGGGTTCGAATTTGAGTCGTTCTGATCCCGGGTAAATCAGACTTCGGATCAGTTGAGTTACCGGTCATTCCAGGTCGAGCCAAACTGGGTTTGTTTCGGGTTCAGATCGACCCAACTGATAAAAAAACTCAAACTTTTAAAAACTTTTTAAAAATATTATCAAAATTTAATTGTAATATGAATATGTCAAATTAAACTAACTAATAATATTATAATTAAATTTATAAACATTATTCTAATAATAATATCATATTAATATTTTAAGCATAAAAATCATATTTATACAAACAAGTGTTCTAAATATACTATAATTATAAAATATATACGTTATTTAACTTATGAGTGACCTTAACGAACACAATTACATGACAAATCTGTGTGGGGTCAATTTTATACATGTGTGGCATCTACATGGTGCTAACTCACCGGGTCGACTTTAACCGAACCGGTCGGCGGGTCTCAACCCTAACAAGTAGTAGCAAAAGTCATCCTTTGAACTTTTTTTTATAAGACAAAATTTTAAATATGGTTGAACCCAGACTATCGGCCACGCAATAACATTCTTTTGAATAAGAATAGGGATCAACAAGTGTAATGTGTAGTGGCGGAACTTAAGAGGTAGGAGGTGACCATGACCCCATTAAGAAAAAAATATTATTTATAATTTCTTTTTAGATATCAATAGTATCTATATCTATATATCTATCTATATAAAATACTAAAGCAGAGGCCAGAAACGGCATGTGGTGCGATCTCGCTTACGTGGAATTTTCTGGATTAAAGCGGGATTATTTTTGCTTACGTGTCATTTTCTGAAATAAAATTGTATTATATTTTTGACCCACATCAATTAATATATATTATACACATAATACACTTATGGTTGAAAACATATCCAATTTAACTAATCAGAAAATTTATCCTTTTTAGAAGTATATCTCATAAGATTTTTACCTAATTAAATATTCATTATAAACTACGGATCTTTTTTTCATGACTATATATATACTTTTTTTATATTGCCTTAGGGTGAGTCAGTGGATCTCGGTTGGATTCCAAGTTTGAATAACAATTGAAAATTTATCCTTTCATCCTTTTTAGAAGTATATCTCAATATGGCTGAGTTTTTGACATATCAATTAATGAGTATCCAATAAATTTAAGCCACGTCAATTAATAATTTCATATTTTTAGCCACATCATTTAACTTATCATTAGTAACAATCATAATTAATTTAAATAATAAATTTTATCATATCTAGATTAGTTACATTTTGATAAATTTTTTGAATAAATTTAATGAATTTTAACAAACTAAAAAATCTTATAAAAAATACATTACTTGGAAACTAAAGATAAAACCCTCCAAATCTTTAACAATCCATCAAGATTAAAATGATAATCTATCACAATCTAATTACTAATTAGTTAAAGTAAGATATATGTATTAATCGAAACACTCGGATAATTGATCATATAATTCGGATAATTGATCGATATTATATGAATGATGAAAGGAAGAGGCTCTTATCATTTATGTGCGTTTGTGATTTTGTGAACGATCAGTTGGTGTCTACCTAAACTCCAATTATCTCTATATTATATATGCAAGCTATCCAGGGATTATATACAGTATTGATTTCATGGGTCATTGGATTTATTAAGATAGATTTTTACAATGTATAAATATTGAAATGAAATTAAAAATATACTAAAAAAATAACACAATTGAAGATTATATATTTACTTTATATAAAATAGTAATATATATTAATTCAAAGATGGTTTATATATATAATAAAATTTATTAATAAATCGCGCAACGGGCGATAAATAAAACTAGTAATACTAAAAGAGAATCGCTTACATCATGTGGCGACTTCTCCTTTAAAGTAGCTATTTTTTATTTAGGATTGTTGATTTGTTAATTAAATAATTGCATATTTAAGTAATTAGAGTAATTATTAATGAAAGTATAGAATTTGCCGATAGGATTTTGCTGAATCCCTGGTGGTTAGGATTTTGGATCAAGCCAAGTGGTTAATTAATTAATTTTCTGATCGTTTACGATTGCAAATAAATTTAGCAGATAGTAATTGGTTCTCTAATTGAAAGATATAAAGGAAGGTATGGTTGACCTAGACGTAGATTTTATTTTCAACCGAGCTACCCACGAGCTATCCACAATGACAAATACTAAAGGTAAGGCTCTCATAGAGAATAATAATAAGATACGTTAAATATTATGTTAGTTTATGCGTTTGTGAGCTTCATTTCGGTTTGACTGAGTTAAATCAATTGATGATGGAGTTCTTTAATCACATTTGTGCGTATTAGTTTCATTTTGATTAAATTCCTTAATCACGTTTTTTGTTTAGTTTATTTGTTTGTGTGGATTAAATTCGATCGTTATGGAGTTCATTTTGGAGTTTATGCGTTTGAATTAATCCTTTTTTTTTTCAGAAGATGAAAACGTTGAGTGTAGCAGTCGAAAATTTCATTACCTGGACGAGTTACTACAACAACACCTAAACACCACTAGGCGTGGCCACGGGTACGGGTCCGAGTCCTCAGGTTAGGGGGTTGAAACGGGTAGCGGGTTAGGGTTAGGGTCGGGGAGTTTTGAAGCCGCTGACCCGACGGGTCAGACCCAGCGGGTCGACCTGTCGGGTCAACCCGCCATTCTAAAGTTTTTTTTTTGAAAAAAATATTTTTTTTAAGGGCAAATTGTGAAAAATAGCATGAACTTTTAGGGGTATTTGCGTTTATTGGCATAAACTTTCAAAATTTTTAAAATAATCACCAACTTTGGTTCTGGTTGCAATAAGTGGCACATCTATTGTTTTTTTTTGAAATATCACCTCTTATTAACATTCTTTGTAAAAAAATCATCCAATTTTCAATTTAAAAAAATGTCCATATTTCATTTTTAAAAACAATCCATTTTCATTTTTAATTTTAAAAACGGAAATTTCGCGAGGTGCCCCTGGGGTATTGCAATTTTCGCGAGGTATACAACTCTTTTACATATTTCGCGTGGTACCCCTGAGGTTTTCAATTTTTCGCATCGCGCCCTTCCAGGTTAAATCTAACAGAATGGTTATATCCTCCATTAGTTTCAATTAAAAAAAGAAAGAAAAAGAAGAAAAGAACATTGAACGGCCGCCGCATCAAGCTCCGATTAATTGCAAGCGCTAAGGAGCCGGAGGGAGGAGGTTGCTCGATTTCATGACAAAAACTAGAAATTAGAAATTAGATTTATAGCACCACCTATTGGAATTAGATTTATAGCACCACCTTCCGAGTTAAATTTAATAGGTTACTCCGACTAATTGCAACCTCTGTTAGTCGAAGAGGTTGCTCGATTTCTGGATGCCGTGAGGGAGGAGAGAGAAGTCGGAGGAGGCGCCGCTGTGTCGCCGCCGCTCCCTTTTAGTGAGGAGATCGGCGGCTACCTCTTCGACTTCCTCTTCGCGACTCAGGACACCTCGTCGTCGTCCCTCCTGTGGGCAATCGCCTTGCTCGACTCCCACCCGGAGGCGCTCGCCAAGGTCTGAGTGGAGGTCGCCGGAGTCCGGGAGCTACATCGATGAAGTACACGCAGGCCGTGGTGCGCCAGCTCCTCAGATACTGTGCACCGGCGACACTCGTGTCGCACATTGCCGGAGATGATTTCGCACTAACGAAGACCTACACCATCCCCAAGGGCACCTCCGTTGTCGGCAGCAGCGAGATCCAGGAGAATCGAAGGGTTGTAGAAACCCTCTCTTGCCGGATTTTGCACAACCATGGCTAGACTGCACCTGCACCCAATTTCAAAATTTCAAAGAGAAATTGGATTGAGATGATGGGCATTGGAAAAGAGCTCCGACTTGCTTGGCGACCACCTTCGAGCAGCAGCGAGCGTCCCCTTCTTCTCCTTCGCTCTCTATTCTTCGGTTCAGTACTTTAGTGTTCTTTTTTTTTTCTTTTCTTTTTTAATTGAAACTAACGGAGGATAACCCAATCTGTTAGATTTAACCTGGTAGGGTGCGAGGAGAAAAAATTGAAAACCCCAAGGGTACCACGCGAAATATGTAAAAGAGTTGTATACCTCGCGAAAATTGCAATACCAAAGGGGCACCTCACGAAATTTCCGTATTAAAAAATATAATTTATTTTATAAAACACTACTTTTCCCCTTTTTTTCTTAAAAGAATACACTCATTACTTAGACCCGGTTAAAAAAAGAACTAATTTTATTTTCTCCATAAACTCAGTTTTTTTCAAAAAATTAAATAATAAGTAATGTCTTTAAAATGAAAAATGAGTGTCTTAAAAAGATACCAATTAATATCACAATTATATTTAAAAAAAATGATTTTTTTTGAAAAATTGAAATTGAGTTTATAAATATGAAAAAAAATTAAAAAAAAAAGAAGAAAATTGTTAGTGGGTTTAAAAAAACAATGGAAAAAGGTTATTTTTTTGTAAACAAAATGTTAATAAGGGGTGCACTTTTAAAATAAAATGGTTGTGCTACTAACCACAACCAACCTTCAAAGTTGGTGATTATTATAGAATTTTTGAAAGTTGGTGCCACCGAACGCAATCACCCCAAAAGTTCGTGTTATTTTTTGCAATTTGACCTTTTTTAAAGTTTATAATTATTATTATGTATATTATTCTTAGAATAATTCATAATATTCATAATATATAAACATAAACTGATTTGCAATGTGCAATGTGGGTCAAAAGCACTCTTACCCTTCCCCTTTTATAGACTTGAAAGTCTTCCTTCCATCCCCTCATTTTCAATGTGGGACAAAGACTTCATCCCACATTGAAAATATGGAGTTAGAATGAGAATGCATGACGCTATATATATGTATCCCACTATCCCATTTCTCACATTTCACTTATTCCTACATTTCCTACATTGGAAATTAAGTTGGAAATGAAGTTTTAGAAAAATATATTCTCATATTTTTCTCTCTTACATCCCATATTATTATTGTGGATGAAAGAACTGATATGAAGATATATAAAATCTTCTCACATTTTTTGTAACGGCCCAAATATAAATATTCGGGTTACGTTTCGAAGGATTGGATACCTTCGTTCGGATCTTGCGATTCGAGTACGGGTTGAGTTTTAAAATAAAGTTTTTAATGCTCAAAGAAGGGATTTCACACCCTAAATTCGCGATAGGGCCATTAGGTCCCCCGAACCTGTCCTACTTGCCTAAGTCGCTCAAAACGTTTTAAGTTCGAAAGCATAAAGAAGGAGATATCATAATTCAAATTGCCATGCCATGGCCGGGTCAAAACCAAACACGAGGGAATAAGAAGCAAAAGTGTGGAGTTCAAGTCGGTCTTTCTCTCCCTCTCACTGCGCCATAAAATATCCCCCGCCACAACAGCACACGATCAAGCAAGGGTACGGATATCTGAAACTAACCACGAAGTTAAGGTCGAGCTACTCATGCGGGCCCTGAAGACCTCGCTGAGGACATATAATATGCCTATACCTAGATAAAGGATGCTTTAATGCAGTGCGGAAATATTAAACACACAAGCACGCTAGCAGTTTATATATATGCAGAAAGCGATTAAATGGGATCCCGCATAGAATGACAAGTGGTATGTCCCTCTCCTACTCCCGCACCCATGCTCGTTAGTGCAGGAACTGGCCGCGTTTTCTACTCCCGCACCCATGCTTGTTAGTGCGGGAACCGGCCGCGTTCAATATCATAACATCATCAATCGCATCAATAGTCATGCTCGTCAATTTAATAGTGTGACTCGATGAGGACAAAGCCCGATGGGACTGGACCGTCCTATGACCCTAGCAAATGACTCTAAGACTCACAATTTAACGGTCGTTCTATCATACGCAAAGAGAATACGGATGCTCGATTAATTTGTGCAACCTAAGCATGATACTACATGAATATGCAGGATGCAACACCTACACACTATATGACACATCAGGCATGAGGTTCTAACTTGAGTAAGCCCCGGAGGACTTACCTGAAAAGTCGAACAACAAGAGAAATGTAGCAAGGGGGGCGAGCAAGCAGGTCACAGATCACCTAGAAATTATTAATAAACATGTATAAGTATACTGCACAAAACGGGATCTATTCACCACCACACATTATCTATCTGACAATCTTCAGTCATAACATCATCATCATCATCTCAACCATCACATATCGTTACATATCAACTCATTCTCATCTCAGATCATTTCATCATATATCATCTTATAACATCTCATATATCCTATCATCATATCACATCATCATTTAGCATCTCATATCACATGACAACATATATCATCACATCATGCTTTAATTCACCTTTACTCATGTAACAACAATACTAGCTCATAAGTAATTCCATCAATCAATATCCCAAGTCAAGTCCAATTAAATCGGTTTCGAAGTTTCCAAAAGCCATTCAATCTCAAGTTCACATAGCACAAGTAATATCCTTTAGAAGTCTCAATACTTTAAATATCCCAAATATCACATAAACATATAATCATATAGCTAATAATAATATAAATAACATTTAAACCTTTTCAAACCATCTTTGTGAAGCCACATCATTAAAATAATTCCAGCATATTTTAGTCCAAAACTTCGTCCTAATAAATTTTCCGACACTTAGAAATATTTTCTGAACAATCTAAATAATTCAAAACTAACTGTTTAAATGGAAATAGTTATCAATTAAATTATGGGTTAATTGCACTAAATATCCCAAACTTTGTAGATAGTTGCGCTTAATATCCCGACCTTGTAAGATTTCGCGAAATATCATGAACTTTGGTGTTAGTTGCGCTCTCTACCCTGGATGTGTTTCTTAAATTAATAAAATCACTAACTTAAATGAAAATTACACAAAAGCACCCATATTTATAAAAAAAAAATTCAATAATCCCCCATTTCAATCAAAATAAAAAAGAAATTTATAATGTGTGCTCTAAAAAATTAAAATAAGATCAATTACTTAAAAATAAATTTATGTCTTATCATATCTTCTATTCCTTAAAAATATATTTTATAAAGTCATAGTTATAATTTACGTAAGAGTAATATGTAAGTACCATATTATATGCCCAATTAATCAAGTTTCCATGAGTATATTAGTTATATATATCCGATTCGCCTATTTTTAATGTATGTTTATCATATCTTTATTAATTATATATTTTACTATTTATTTTTTAAAAATATATTTTATTTTATTTTTACAAAAGTATTATGTTTCATCTATGTATGGTTAGCATTTCTTATAGAATCTTTTCTTTAATGCTATAGAAATTAGATGACAAATATTTTCATAAGATTTAATTACTAGATAATACATAATTTATTATGTATTAGTTTTAGTAAATATAAAATAACATGGACCAAAAAGAATATATATATATAAAATAATATATAGAGAATAGATCTAGAAATATATATATATATATATATAGAGAGAGAGAGAGATTCTTTATAACATATGTTATTAAGAAAAATTAATTATTTTCATTAATAATATTAATTATTTAAAGGAGTAGATGTTATTTTCGTTTTAAATATGTTAGGGGCTCATTGAATATATTTTATAAATATGGGTGATTTTGTGTAATTTTTTCATTTAAAAAACTTATCTAGGGTAGAGAGCGCAACTAACCCCAAAGTTCAGGATATTTCGCGAAATCTTACAAGGTCGGGATATTAAGCTCAACTATCCATAAAGGTCGGGATATTTAGCGCAATTAACCCTTAAATTATTTACATAGGTAAATACCTTACAAATCAGATTAAATAGATCATCTAAATAAATCAGAATATATACTTAAATAATTTAATAAATAATAACGAGTTAATAAGTTAATGAATTATTTTAATGACACTATTAACCTCAAAACAATATATATATAACAATTAAATAAACACTCAAATAATCATATTTTAAATAACTTATAATAAATAATTAAATAATTAACTAATAAAACAGAATAAAATAATAATAATAATTGAACAACATATGAAAAAAGTAATTGGGCCCAGAAAAACCCATCCAAAAGCCCAAACCCGAACCCTTACCCAAGCCCAGATCCGGACCCAACATAAAAACCCCAAACCAGATTTTTAAGAAACTGAACCGGAAATTAAAGGGTGAACCGAACCGGACCAAAGGAAAAGAAAAGAAAAATGGGAACCGGACCCGATTACTGTTCATCGTCTCCTCCCTCACTCCCTGGCGCTCCCCTGCTCGGGACTCTGCCTCCCCTCCGCTCCGGCTCACGCTGCTCTCGTCCTCGCTTGACCTCCCTGCACTCTCGTCACCCTTCCTCGCTAAAGCTATGTCCATGAAGCTCGATCTCACAATCCGTTCAACCCCGCTCTCCGCTCTCCGAGACTCCACTCCCCCACTCCGGCCAACTCACTCGATGAAAGGGGCGAAAGAAATACGAAATCGAAAACGAAAGAAGATGGGTGAAGGGAGAGCTCACTAAGGGATCGGGACTCGCCGGGGCTCATTCATCCGCGCTCACCTTCTTCGATTGGGGCTGCTGTGAGTGCTTCCTCTGGCGGCATCGAAGGCGGTGGCTGCTTGGCTTCGACGGACATCGGAGGAAGAGTCGGAGTGTGGACTGCTGCTTGAATCGAATGAGGGATGAGGAGGTGGTGATGCTCGATAGATTTGCGAAAAGCAGAGGGGAGGTGGTTGTTGGTGATGTCGGCGGTGAAAGGAGGGGACAAGGAGGTGGCTCTGGGGCTCAGGTGTCGTATCTGGTGGCAAGAGGGAGGCGTGGTGGTGGTCGGAAGAACCAAAATAGGGGGTAAAGGAGGGAGAGTGGAAGGAGGGAGATGACTGTGGTGGTGTTTGGGGAAGCTGTCGGCAATATAAAAAGGAATGGGGTGAGGGCTTAGCCAAAAGAATAGGGGGAGTAGCTGCAATAGGGTAGGGGAGGGATATGGTTCAGCTGCAAGGTATAGCTCTAGGGAGTGGGTGAGATTAATAGCTAGTAGTAGGGGTTTAGGGTGGCTAGAAGTGAAGGGTATTAATTATGAGCAAAGTCAAACTTAAATACCCGTAGATAGATCTTGAAATCCATTTTTCGACCTTAATCCAATGCGTTTTAAAATAATTAATCGAATCCGAATTCAATAACGAAATCCAAAAATATTTTCAAGCCTTAGAAAAATAAAGCGGAATTATTTCGTTTCCAAATTTGAACAACAAGCTTATGCCGGAATTGTTTGAAAGAGTTTAAATCAGTCGTTGCTCGAGGATGGAAATCTTCGAAATTTTTCGGAGTCTTAGGAATTAAATAAATTTTAAATTAAACTGAAATTTATAATTACAAAAAATACCATTTCAAAATCCCGGTCTTTACATCATCCACCTCTAAAAAAAAGTCTCATCCCCGAGACTAAAATCCTTTTCAAAAACCAACGAAGCCTTTCAAAATCCAAGTCTTTTCTCCCTATGTTAGTCAATCAAGTTTCAAGGACTCAAGAGGTGGCAACATCCACCTCTAAGGGCTAATCCAATATTCGCTTCCTAGGTTATGTTTCAAAATCAATTCCAACATTTCAAGCTTAAGATCTCAACATATTCAAATATCTCAAAATAGCACATATCAAAATGTCACATGCCAACACATTAACCTAACCAATTATCAACCATCAAAATATCAACATGGCAGAGTTTATTATAACAATGATATCATCTTATCAAAATAGAAATATATCAACACATCAAATCTCGTTATCAACAGGCCACAAAATCAAGAAAATATGTATATTTTCACTAATCAAAACAAAACAGAATCCATCATACTCACACATCGCCAACAAGCTCCCGAAGTCAAGATCAAGTCTCAACTAGGTCCACCAAACTCAATTCATGCTAAAATCCCCAGTACAGCCACATCTCGTTCCTCTTACAACTAAAACCCATAGATGTTCTCTTCATTTCCTTTCATACAAGTCCAAAGGTCAAAACCTATTTTGAGTTCATCGATGTGTCCCAAAGCTCAGGTCGACGAGTCCTCTAAGAATCAACTTACACAAGATCTCAAGGTCACAATCTCGCCTTCCAACTAATCAACTAGAACCCACATATTCTGAAATTATAATCCTTTATGCAATCATCGACCGAGCCCAATATTCCACTCTTATCAAAACCTCTATCAAGTACACGATTAATCTAGGCGCTTCTCCCCAAATTTGTTCATTCTCCCTACTCCCTTAAAATCCATCCGATCATTATCTCTACAAGTTCCCAAATCGCTCCAATACTCTTATCATACTTCCCATACAAATAAGCACACTCATTTCTAATCCACCTCTAAAGAACCGACTCCTATTGCCATCCTCACATAATTACATTCTCACCCTCCGTATCCTCAATATCGCAAGTAAGGGTTCATTTCTTATGCTGCTCACATACCCAAAATGACATAAACACTTTACTCATTTAGGCCGAAAAGTCCTATCAATACTAACTGTTCTCACTCGTCGGATTCTATGTCAGAGCCAACTAGAGATAACCTGTAACACGACCCATTTAGTCTCCCCAACCGTACCTATACACAGGTGGTCAACAAACATGTCTTGCCCATCTAACTCCTTAGAACATATCTAATCTGAATCGTGCCTTATTACTTCCCAAAGGTCATAACATTTCCACTTAATCACAATACTAATTCACCATTCGAAATCCCACTATTTTCCTAAATAACTTTGATCTCCCAACCCGTCTTACTCTAGTTCTTCATAGTCACATACTCCTACTTTATCTCAGACTAAAATCCTCAAACAACGATATCTTACCTCTTACTGAACTTAAGCACTAACCCTTTTTCCAACAGAAATTCTATATCGTTCTTATTCGAATTCACCCAAGGTATCAAAATTTATTAAATTCCCAAAATCCCGCAATTAGTAGTATAATCATATCCTCTACCTGGACTAGTTCCCATATTCCTCATTCAGAATCTTCCTATCTCTAAATCCAATTAATCAACTCATGATCGCCCTTAATGATACATTTTCTTCGCTATAGGCCTTTCCTCAAATCTCATTTTTCCTTTCCTAGCACCTTAACATTCAAATCACTATCACGGGTACCAAATACAATTTATTCCTATTCTAAAAACATCCAATCTTGCCTCTATTATTCCTCTAATTGCAATTCTAGCAAATATCTTGAATTCCAAAGAGCAAACCTCAATATCTATCTAACATCCTCCCCCTCATCATATAAACAACTCGAATTCAACGATCCATAAATTTCCAAGCAGTTCTAGTCACTCAAACCTTAACGATATCCATAATTTATTCCTTACCAAGGTCGTTCCTACTCACAATACGAATAACCTAAGTCCCAAGGTCTACAATTTCTCTAGCCATCCTAGTCACCCAAGCATTAACATCATCCACAATTCGTTCGTTGGCCACATTGCTACCATTCCAAGTACAATGACCTACCTATCATCACATCCTTTCTACGAGAGCTCCTAAATCAAACATGCCCAGTCTACTCATATCTTCCCTCAAGGATACCTAAACAGATTTACGTTAACCTTCAATCAAATTTACTCAACTATACTACAACTTTATTTCCGCAAATCTTGTCATTCCCATCCTATGCCCCATCTAAGGCCTACCTTGATGGCTCATCTGAAAATCCCTGACTACCATCTCCTACCGGCCTTAGAAACTCACTCGATCCTGCCTAAGCCAATGTCTCCTTTCTACGACTCTATCTCACGCCATCATCGAAACAAACCTACGGCTTCTAGCTATCTTATTACTCCCCAGACTATTCCAGAAAAGAACCTAAACCCTCATAAATAGGAAAGGAAAAGAGAAGGAACGAGAAGAAAAGGAAATCATTATTCGTACACACTAAGTCATAGCTTGATAGTACATCAGCAACAATCAGCGCATCCGAATCATATCACATCGAGGCATATCACACACAATCGTCATTCTCAACCACCACATGGAAAGTTAATATCTCGAATGGGGAACGCCCCCTTTCATAAGGCATATCTATGAATCCACTGCATACTCATCCTCCAATGTTGCGGATGACGTTAGTTTTGAGACTTGTGGGTCATGGGCCCACCATGCTTCCGCTGCGCCGCTCTGATGCTACCCGGCTGTTGGTTCATTTCTTCATGTCATCGTTCGTTCCAAAAAGATAACACAGAGGTTCTAAGTTAACGGAGATAGGGGAGAGACAAAGGAGGACAAACCGAATTCCCTACGGAGTGACATATGGACCAAAGGCTAACAAGACTAGAGACAAGATCCCAACCTGAGAATGACAACAAGGCCCTTATGGAGATCTGTGAGGCATAATCACAGCAAGCAAGATACACATAGCTGTTGAAGTACACCAGTCATATCAATGAACACTATTAAGTACCTATCGCAATGAACAATAGTAACCTATATTCATGGCACAAAAGCATATAAGGGTGATATAGTAAGCTATCACATCCTATGACGACAACGTTCACATAAGGATGCAAGAACGACTCAAACTCATATGATGGGTTATATTTGGAAAGCATAGTTTCCACATGACACTAGTAATTCATGGCAAAGCATAGGTACTGTAAGGGGTGTTCTGAATAAGTTTAATATAATTGCATGGATCATATATACACGAAACAAGAACATTTAGTTGTGTGTGGTCATGCGAGGTGTCAGACCAGTTGCTCATGAAAGCATGAAAGAACGATAATACTATCAGGAACCTACGTCAAGAGAGAGCAAACAATCACGCGGATAAGGCACGGTATCCCTCAAATCACATTTCATATAACCTACAATAAGTATAACATGTGACACATTCGTACATTTAGTCAACTAGCATAACCATGTGCAAAGGTATCAAGTTAATCATGCTACAACAACATAGGAATAGGGAGGAATACAACGAAGTATAATACAAGCATAAAGCAATGTGACTGAATCTGAATATAAGGATATAGGGACATGTATTTAGCATAATGTAATATTAGGTCACGTAATCAAAGATGGGACTACAATCATAACCAAACAGAAATCTCCAAGGGCAATGTCAACAACTGACTCAAGAGCCCATTTCCTGTGGAGTGCTTGTATGACTCATTTGGGTAAGGGAAAAGGGCACTCAACTATTTCCCAAAGAAGGATGGTCAAGCTCTAGATAAAGTTCTTTTGACAAAAGACACATGTGAACCTTTACAAAAATCGAAAAGGATAGCTCTTTAAAACAACATGTTCTATAGACTCAAAATCATGTCGAGAATCTTAGATCATTCGAAGTTGATATTCTAGTACATTAATTAACTCGTGGCATGACCTATGGTGTCAATTACCATACTCCATCACACACTTAAGTGATCAATGCACCCGAACAAAAATCTCGAATATGATTAGATTCCCAACCCAATTTCCCGTGGAAGAAGCTAACATCATAGAGAGAAGACTCGATAGGAACATCTATGGAAGAAGATAAAAGAAAGGGAAGGAGAAGAAAAGAATAGTAAAGGAGAGAAAAGAAATGAAAGGAAAAGGAAGACAAAGAAGAAAAAGGAAAGAATCGATAAGACATCACTTAGAGGCATGCGAGATGAGGAAAATGGAATGAAAGGAATACACTCTTCTACAATTGTCAACCTTAAAAATCTGTTGAACAGAAGACGAAATGAAAGGAAATGACACAGACAGTTGAATAATGGAAAAGATTGCTCCACAAGAACTGAGATCCCAACTATAGACTAAGGAAGGGCTCCCCCGCTATCCCATTCGCACAGAAGTTCAATTCCTAGCCAACATAGGTTGAATAGATTAACAGAATTCTTGCTCAAGGAAGACAACACGCAGCACAGAATCAATCAACAATATTAATCTGATCCCCTTCGAGGAGGATCGCCCTCAGGCCCAATTTATATAAAATCACAAAATCTATCTAGAAGATGCCCTTCGAGGGGCAACTGACCGGAGGGGCAACTATCCTCTCAGCCTCTATATTCTAACCCCACTACTCCAACCACCACGATGCAAACTCCTTGGAGTCTTCCAGGCCCTCTGTACAGTATAAAGCTAAGTTTTGTGTACCTTTTCCCATATCTACATCCAATAGGGATAGTCTATCGCCTTTCTACCCACTCGATTTCCCTTTTTCTGATTTTCCTTATTTTATTAAGCTAGGTTAATTAATATAGCCATATTAAATTCATTTTGCCCTTTAAAACTCTTTAAAATCCATTTAAAAACATTGGGCGGTTTTCAAAACCATACTTCAACCCATTTGTACTCGAATCGCGCAACCCAAGCTCTGATACCACCTTTGTAACGGCCCAAATATAAATATTCGGGTTACGTTTCGAAGGATTGGATACCTTCGTTCGGATCTTGTGATTCGAGTACGAGTTGAGTTTTAAAATAAAGTTTTTAATGCTCAAAGAAGGGATTTCACACCCTAAATTCGCGATAGGGCCATTAGGTCCCCCGAATCTGTCCTACTTGCCTAAGTCGCTCAAAACGTTTTAAGTTCGAAAGCATAAAGAAGAAGATATCATAATACAAATTGCCATGACATGGCCGGGTCAAAACCAAACACGAGGGAATAAGAAGCAAAAATGTGGAGTTCAAGTCGGCCTTTCTCTCCCTCTCATTGCGCCATAAAATATCCCCCGCCACTATAGGACACGATCAAGCAAGGGTACGGGTACCTGAAACTAACCACGAATTCAAGGTCGAGCCACTCATGCGGGCCCTGAATACCTCGCTGAGGCCATATAATATGCATATACATAGATAAAGGATGCTCTAATGCAGTGCGGAAATATTAAACACACAAGCATGCTAGCAGTTTATATATATATGCAGAAAGCGATTAAATGGGATCCCGCATAGAATGCCAAGTGGCATGTCCCTCTCCTACTCCCGCACCCATGCTCGTTAGTGCAGGAACCGACCGCGTTTTCTACTCCCGCACCCATGCTCGTTAGTGCGGGAACCGGCCGCGTTCAATATCATAACATCATCAATCGCATCAATAGTCATGCTCATCAATTTAACAGTGTGACTCGATGAGGACAAAGACTGATGGGACTGGACCGTCCTATGACCCTTGCAAATGACTCTAAGACTCACAATTTAACGGCCGTTCTATCATACACAAAGAGAATATCGATGCTCGATTAATTGGTGCAACCTAAGCATGATACTACATGAATATGCAGAATGCAACACCTACACACTATATGACACATCAGCCATGAGGTTCTAACTTGAGTAAGCCCCGGAGGACTTTCCTGAAAAGTCAAACAGCAAGAGAAATGCAGCAAGGGGGGCGAGCAAGCAGGTCACAGATCACCTAGAAATTATTAATAAACATGTATAAGTATACTGCACAAAACGGGATCTATTCACCACCACACATTATCTATCTGACAATCTTTTGTCATAACATCATCATCATCATCTCAGCCATCACATATCGTTACATATCATCTCATTCTCATCTCAGATCATTTCATCATATATCATCTTATAACATCTCATATATCCTATCATCATATCACATCATCATTTAGCATCTCATATCACATCACAACATATATCATCACATCATGCTTTAATTCACCTTTACTCATGTAACAATAATACAAGCTCATAAGTAATTCCATCAATCAATATCCCAAGTCAAGTCCAATTAAATCGGTTTCAATGTTTCCAAAAGCCATTAAATCTCAAGTTCACATAGCACAAGTAATATCCTTTAGAAGTCTTAATACTTTAAATATCCCAAATATCACATAAACATATAATCATATAGCTAATAATAATATAAATAACATTTAAACCTTTTCAAACCATCTTTGTGAAGCCACATCATTAAAATAATTCCGGCATATTTTAGTCCAAAACTTCGTCCTAATAAATTTTCCGACACTTAGAAATATTTTCTGAACAATCTAAATAATTCAAAACTAACTGTTTAAATGGAAATAGTTATCAATTAAATTATTTACATAGGTAAATACCTTACAAATAAGATTAAATAGATCATCTAAATAAATCAGAATATACACTTAAATAATTTAATAAATAATAACGAGTTAATAAGTTAATGAACTATTTTAATGACACTATTAACCTCAAAACAATATATATAACAATTAAATAAACACTCAAATAATCATATTTTCAATAACTTATAATAAATAATTAAATAATTAACTAATAAAACAGAATAAAATAATAATAATAATTGAACAACATATGACAAAAGTAATGGGGCCCAGAAAAACCCAACCAAAAGCCCAAACCCGAACCCTTACCCAAGCCCAGATCCGGACCCAACATAAAAACCCCAAACCAGATTTTTAAGAAACTGAACCGGAAATTAAAGGGTGAACCGAACCGGACCAAAGGAAAAGAAAAGAAAAATGGGAACCGGACCCGATTACTGTTCATCGTCTCCTCCCTCACTCCCTGGTGCTCCCCTGCTCGCGACTCTGCCTCGCCTCCGCTCCCGCTCACGCTGCTCTCGTCCTCGCTTGACCTCCCTGCACTCTCGTCACCCTTCCTCGCTAAAGCTATGCCCAAGAAGCTCGATCTCATAATCCGCTCAACCCCACTCTCCGCTCTCCGAGACTCCACTCCCCCACTCTGGCCAACTCACTCGACGAAAGGGGCGAAAGAAATACGAAATCGAAAATGGAAGAAGATGGGTGAAGGGAGACCTCACCGAAGAATCGGGAGTCCCCGGGGCTCGTTCGTCCGCACTCACCTTCTTCGATCGGGGCTGCTGTGAGCGCTTCCTCTGGCGGCGTCGAAGGCGGTGGCTGCTTGGCTTCGACGGACATCGGAGGAAGAGTTGGAGTGTGGACTGCTGCTTGAATCGAATGAGGGATGAGGAGGTGGTGATGCTCGACAGATTTGCGAAAAACAGAGGGGAGGTGGTTGTTGGTGATGTCGGCGGTGAAAGGAGGGGACAAGGAGGTGGCTCCGGGGCTCGGGTGTCGTATCTGGTGGCAAGAGGGTGGCGTGGTGGTGGTCGGAACAACCAAAACAGGGGGTAAAGGAGGGAGAGTGGAAGGAGGGAGATGACTGTGGAGGTGTTTGGGGAAGCTGGCGGCAATATAAAAAGGAATAGGGTGAGGGCTTAGCCAAAAGAATAGGGGGAGTAGCTGCAATACGGTAGGGGAGGGATATGGTTCAGCTGCAAGGTATAGCTCTAGGGAGTGGGTGAGATTAATAGCTAGTAGTAGGGGTTTAGGGTGGCTAGAAGTGAAGGGTATTAATTATGAGCAAAGTCAAACTTAAATACCCGTAGATAGATCTTGAAATCCGTTTTTCGACCTTAATCCAATGCGTTTTAAAATAATTAATCGAATCCGAATTAAATAACGAAATCCGAAAATATTTTCAAGCCTTAGAAAAATAAAGCGGAATTATTTCGTTTCCAAATTTGAGTAACAAGCTTATGCCGGAATTGTTTGAAAGAGTTTAAATCAGTCGTTGCTCGAGGATGGAAATCTTCGAAATTTTTCGGAGTCTTAGGAATTAAATAAATTTTAAATTAAATTGAAATTTATAATTACAAAAAATACCATTTAAAAATCCCGGTCTTTACATTTTTAACACTATGAAGTGGGTGGTAAAATGTGTTGTGAAGATTTTTATCTTCACATATCATTTATTTATTTATTTTAATAGTCATTCTTAAAAAAAATTTTCTTAAATAATGTAATCTGTCGGGTCAACGGGTCGACCTGGCAGGCCAACGGGTCGACTCGAACCCATCAACCCGTGAATTTTCGGGTTAGGGTTCGGGTCGACCAACCCCGACCCTTGACTCGGCGGGTTGAGCCCGTCGGCCCGGCGGGTCCGACCCGTTGCCATGCCTAAACACCACACGAATCTGATGGAATAGTATTGTTCACGTATTAAGAATGTCTAGGTCCCTAAGCTTCCTGGAAAACTTCATTCGATTGACATGATTTTGATAGATGAAAAAGTAATTATGTTTAAATATTTATTAGTTTGTTTACACTGTCCGATCTAATCATGTATTCGAAATTGAAGGTGTCAATTGGGTTTTGGTCTCGATTGGATTTTATATGTTGATGTGGCACCTTCTCCTTTAGTATATGAATATTAACCAATTAGGTATTTTTCAATTTTTAAATAAACTATTATTTATTATAAATTAGATTACTTATTTAAATACGTAATTAATTAATTAATTCTTTTTCCCTAAATCTTAACCGCTTGATTTTCTTTTTAAAACTCTTTTTATTAATTTCATTAAAATTGTTTTGAATTGGATATTATTGCAATTTTGAATTTGAATAACAATTCGGATAAACTTAAATCACTAACGAAATCTAATTTTGGTTTTCTTTTTATTATTTATTATAAATCAAATTACTTATTTAAATAAGTAATTAATTCATTCATTCATTTTTCCCTAAATCTTAACCGATTGATTTTATTTTTAAATTTCTTTTTATTAATATCATTAAAATTATTTTGAATTACATATTATTGCAATTATGAATTTGAATAAAAATTCGGATAAACTTAAATAACTTAAAAAATATAATTGGTTTTCTTTTTATTATTTATTCTAAATTATATTACTTATTTAAATACATAATTAATTCATTAATTCATTTTTCCTAAATCTTAACCGATTGATTTTCTTTTTAAATTTCTTTTTTTATTAATTTCATTAAAATTATTTAGAATTGGATATTATTGCAATTTTGAATTTGAATAACAATTCAGATAAACTGAAATAACTTAAAAAATCTAATTGGTTTTTTTATTATTTATTATAAATCAAATTCCTTATTTAAATAAGTCATTAATTACTTAATTCGTTTTCCCTAAATCTTAACCGATTGATTTTCTTTTTAAAGTTTTTTTTATAATTTCATTAAAATTATTTTGAATTGGATATTATTGCAATTTTGAATTTGAATAACAATTCAAATAAACTTAAATAACTAACAAAATATATACTGGATCTTTTCAATAAGATTCGTATACAAAAATACCCTTGTGTCTTCAATTCTATAAATTCTATCATATCTCCATCAATGTGTCTTCCTCACTGTAAGTTTTTATTGATCATTCTAATTTATTTCAAATTTCTTGCAATCTTGTCATTGATCTAATTTTTAGCATTTTATATTTCTACTTTGTTTGTTTGTTTATAATTTATTCGAATTGGCTCTTAATTAGTATGTGCATGCAATTATTTGTTTATAGGATAGTGTAAAAGTAAAACTTTGATAATCGACTTGATTTAGTTCGACTTGTGTTTTTCTACCCTCACTCAATAACTTTATAGTTTTCGAGGTGAGTAATGTATAAATTTCTATTCTATAATTATAATTTACAAATTAAACTATTAATGTCTTTCTATGACCTTTTAACTTAATGTGGAGGGTTTCATTTCTCTATTGGGATAAAAATTTCCCTATATTTTCAAAATCTTAATTCTTTTTCATTAAAATAAATATGTACGCGTGTAAAGATGTTATAGAACTTATAGGTAATCCAATTCGACCAATTATCGATTCTTTGGCACTCAAATTTATCTAAAAATTAAGATCTATATGTTTGTAGTTTGTCGTTGTTGATGTGAATTCCCATCTCTCCCTTTATTATGTTTGATTTGAAATATATGCAATTGTTAATGAAATCTCTTTTAATTAATATATATGTACGGTAAAAACAAATCTCAACTATTTATACTAAGAGATAAAAACAAATCTCAAGTATACCTAACAAATCACAATAAATAAATAAATAAATAAATTTACTAAACAATTTTCAAATATAAATAATACATGTTCATTTACATTGTTCCACAATATAATTGAAAGATGACAGATGCATTCGTAGAGAAGCAGAGTAAATTAAATAAAAACAATTTCAACTCTAAATAACAGTACATTTCATATATAATTTATGATTATTTTTACATACATGCATTTGGGTACAAATATTAATCAACAATGGGATAAAATTTTGTCTTTAATTACAAATTTTCAATGTTTTTTTACCGTTAACTATATAATAATTAATAATGTTTAGATGTGAATAGTGGTACTTAGAGTTTATTTAGAAATTTTTTTTTATACATTTTCTAATATTAAATATATTATTTTAAAAAAAAAACCCGCACAAAAAGTGCCGGTACTAAACTAGTTTGATAGTAAAAGAGCATTTAAACAAATTTATTTATCCAGTTTAATTGATAAATTTTCAACTTACAAGGTGTTCAAATCTCCGATCAGTGGATCACAATTCAGGCTCTATGCCACAGGTTAGGCGAAGCCCTTTAGATAATTATTCAAGTTTTTGTAATAGATAGATGAAAGTCAGTGTCATTAAAGTGTTTTCAGATAAAAAATATTTGCTGACTCCAAAAACCGATATCACGATCGTGTAGTTGGTGAAAAATTTACCATGAGAATATCAAACCGGTTTGAAATTTGATGACTGTATAAGTTGAATGTTTAAAACAAAATAGGGGGACATATCTGATACAGATGATTTGATTTGAGCATCCGAATCTCAAGTTTGAATGTAATTAATACAAAAGAGCATTAAAGAAGGGAATGGGGAGGGGTTGGAATGAATATATGGAATTGAAGAGGGGTGGGGGCGTCAGCAACGAGAACAATGCCCCACTGACTAAATGTCTGACCACCTTCCCCGTTGTTAAATATTACTCCGTATATACTACACAGTATAGAGAGAGTCTGTGAATTGTGATGCTTTGGCTTGGAATGTCGGCGATTACTACAGAGGATTCCATCAACGGTCATTGGTTGAAGGTAGCTATTTATGTAGGCCGCTGGCCGCTTATCTCGGCAAGCAATTCACCTCTTTCCCGGAGAATGTTTAGTATACTAGGGAGGTAGTCCACTGTCCTACATTTTTAATTAATATAAAAGTAAAAAGTAAAGTAGTTTAATTAGTTAGTTTTCATTTTTAGTTAGTTTTCATTTAGAATATCATGCTTTCAAATTTAAAGATTAGGGATTTGTATGAGTGTAGATTGGGTCTCGTTGCTTCATATTCTAATGAGAACCAATTCGATTAATTCTAGAACTCCAACTTGAAACTCCCAGATCTAATTTTATTCAATTGGGAGTTTCAAATTTCGCAAATTAAAACTCCCAATTGAATATAATTAGACATGTCAAAACGTAATCCGATTCGAACACTCAAAATTTTTTGGGTCAAAAATCCAAAAATTTTGACCGGGAAAATATTTTGGACCCGAACCCGAAAAATTTGTATTTTTCTGGGTCAAATGGATTTCGACCCAGTGACCCGACTAACCCGTCTGATGTGTTAAAACAAAATTTTGACTAATTAATAAAAAGCCAAGAAAATCTCAAAGTCATATTAGTGTAGTTTAGTAATTAATATATTACTAAAATTATTTATTTATAAATATATATTATTAAAATTATTCATGGAGATTCCAATTTATTACATTTTATAATTACAAACACTCGATATTTCTTTTTCAAATTAACTTTTATATTTATTTGTATTGTATTTACTCCCTTCGATCGATAATATTTGATTTTTTATTTTTCAACATGTTTTTAAAACGATAAAATAACTCTATAAAATATTAAAATTTTTAATTAAATTTTTATACTCATTAGTCATTACTAATCCGTATAAAATAATTTTAAAAAATTTAATTAAAACTTTGATATTTTATAGAATTTTAAATTTTATTAAAAATAATGAGTAATAGTAAAAATAAAATATTTTAGATCGGAGGTGGTATAAAATTACAAGCACTCAAGCTTTCGATGACATCTTCTAATAAGTATAGAGCCCAAAAAGAACAACTTATCAATCACATCTTTAAATTTACGTTTTGAAGTTATCATAAAGTCATCAAAATACGATTTTTTATTAAAAAATGAAAAAATTAACAAACCCGCAATTGACCCGATTTGACCCGAAATTAGGTCAAACCCGGGTTCGAGTTAATCCGGATCTACCCAAGACTCGTTTACCCGAAACCCGAAATGACCCGACCCGAATGACCTGATTGTTAGGTCTAAATAGAATCATATGTGAAATGGTGCTCAAGTGCAATTGGAATCTTGGATGCTTGATGGTCCTCGTATGGGTCGAACAGGACGAAAGAATTTTACTTTAGTTTTATCATATATTTTTTCAAAGCATTTAAAACTTAATTAGTATGGAATATAACTACAATTTAAACCATATCGAAAACCCCCGCTCATTTGGCCCCCAAACATAAAATGAAAATCCCTATGTTCCCGCTTAACTTAATACGGAGTATAACAATTTTCAAGTTAAACTCATTGCCTCCAAAACACAAACTCCAAACTCAGCCCAAGGAAAACATGCCCAAAATGAGGGACTCATCACAAAATATACAATATTTTATGGGCCATTAACTAAAATTAGTGAAAACTAAGTAATTAAAGTATTTTACTTTTTACTTTTACATTAATTAAAAAGGTAGGGTGGTGGAATACCTCCATGGTATACTAAACATTCTCTCTCTGTCCCCACTACCAGGCCTTCTACTTGCTCACTCTCATGTCCCTTGTGTTATGATCGATGTGATGGTGTAGGTAGAGATTAACAAAGTCTTTGTATAGAAGGTTGTTGATTTGAGTTATTACTTATATTGCCAATTGGTTTTCAAATATATATCTTATTGTGTTTATGTGTTGGATTTCAAGTTAGTGTGTCACGGATGACGGGTCGATGCACACGATGGTTGTGTGGCATCCCTCTCCTTGAGAGTCCAACCTAATCACTGGGAGACAATATCTTTTCGCCTGCTTAATTTAGCAAGTAACTTCAAGCTCCCGACTAGTTGGAGTAGGAATGAACAACCCCATCACCCTCAAGTACACAAAACTAAAAAATGTATATAACTTAAAAAAGTCACTTGTTTACAAACGGATGGAGTAAAAAAGAAAAAACAATTATCGTGCTTGCACATCTCACATGCATTAGAATCACGATTAATAACACTCTACTCACCCCCAAAAGTGTAAAAAGAAGTACACGACAAAAATACTCCCTTTGGGGCCTGAAAAACTCATTTCGGGGTAATAACTTCCTTCGAGGCAAGAACAATAAGCTACACTAGCAGCCCCGAATCAGCACCTCGTCTTCCTCCGCTCCGAATGCTTCCTTCCCACCCATCGCCGGTCTCGTCGCCACCACCTCTTTGTCGCACCCCTCACCTTCCCCGGGCTTTCTTAACCCCCACCAGTGCTTCTTTCAATCTTTTTGTTTTTGCCGGATTTCGATTCGATTCGTTTTCGATTGAAGGTCTTCGTTTCAAACTTTGTACTAGGGTCTTTGGCTTTGGATTTTGCCGTCCTTGTCATTCCTTTTCAGGAAGCCTTATCCACGGCAATGTGAACCGCACCTTCGAGGTGAAGAAACCCTCCTTTTTTTGAACCTTTTCTAAGCAAGATCTCAACGTCTCCACCACTCTATGCTAAATCTGTTTCTACCCTTCTCGGATCTAACCCCTTGATTGTTAATTTTATATAAAAGGTGCATGAATTGGAGGTGAAGAGATGCTCCTCTGCCGATTGGTGGTTGGCTATGTGTCTTCTTCTGCGCCTCTGCTTTCAAATCAGTGATGCTCACCAATGCTACTCCAACATCCTCCTCTTAGCCTACCATTGTCCTGGTCTCCGGTGCTACCAACACCATAAGCCATTCCAGTGTCCACCAAAACTCTATACTCCCCCATCGTGCCATCTTGGTCGCTTATTGCCGCTCCTATTCGATAGGCCTCGACAGAGCTGCCCTGGTGATGCTCGACCCTTCATCGGCCCCCGATATGAGCCTCCTTCGTCAAGCACTTCCTTGTCGTCAGTCCCACTCAGTTCTTCTCTGCTGGCACATCTGCAAATTAGGCTTGGCATGCAAGTTGCAAATTTGGCCTTGCACGCCAAGCCACCCACCTAATTAAAAAAAGGATAAGATAAACCGGGTTGAATATATATATATATATATATCCCATTTGAAATGGCTCAAAATAAGGGCTCGTATATAAAATTCCACATATTCTGAGTGGAGTTGAAATTCCGCTCGTTAGAGTTTTGTTTAAATCTCGTTAGGGCTGGATCGATCCATTTCAACCGGTCTTTTGAGGTGCGGTTTTCTCAGGTGATGTAAGGATTTGCTTCGGTGCTTCTCGGAGTTCTTCTTCTTCATTGATGTTCTGACAGTCGGAGTCGGGACTGGCTGGGGTCGAGGTAGTGTGTACAAGGCGAATTTGTGATCGGGAAAGAGCTTCTAGGAGGTTCGTATTCACTACTTATAGGGATCCCTAATGTATCAATGGCTAGCGGTGCTGTCTTTGAATGGTGCTTTGCTCGATCCGCAGTTTACGTCCCCAACCTCTTAGATTTAGTTTTGCCAAGTTGTGTGTTAAGTAGGAGGATGTCGAGCTCTTAAGTACAAATATAAAGATATGTAAATGTGAATCCGAATCCTAGCCTATGCAAATAATTATAAGACTCCCTCCCGTTATTGTGGAAGGGTAGTCAGGATCGATCCACGAGGAGGCGTGTCAGCGGGATCCTAGCAGCGTCGTAAATCTCACGTCTTTCGTCGACCTGAAGCCTCGATCTCGACCTTGATGCTCGATGTCGACCTCAACTGTCGCTCTTCTCTACAATAGAAGACCCACAGAGACAAAAACAAGCAGTCGATATCGACTAGTGTAGGTCACTATCGATGTTAGCAGACGGAATCGACTGGCTCAGAAGACTGCCAGTCGACACAGGTGGTCGATATCGAGGTTGGAGGGTCGATATCGATGTTAGTAACTTGGCAGGGATGATCGTCGTCGACTCAAAAAACTGTCGGTGAAACTCAGTGGTCGATATCGACGTCTGGGGTCGATATCGATGTCTTCTCCTGCAAAGTGTTAGCTTTTGCCGGCAAAGAATGGCCGAAGACTTAATGATGAATGAGGATGCGATGAACATAATAAAGACAGTGTTTTTAATGAATATAAACTATGTAAAAAATCAACTCCTAGGATTAGGGTTTACCACAACGTTAACCAATGCATGCGATAAGAAAATAAGACGGACAATTGCGCTATTTCACCCGAGGGACAAGCTTTCGCTGTACACCAACTCTTAGGATTATTCTTGCAAATAAACCTAATTGTCTCTACCAAATTTATGTTTATAAGTCATGTTGTTAGCATGAATCCCTTTTCTTTCGATTAGGATTAAACATAGAATCGTAAGAGATGATATAGACACAACGATATCAACATCTAACACTTACCTCAAGCACGCATGGCTAACGTCGGGCTCACCCCGACCCTAGAAGCTTTGGGAGACTACTCGCTTCTCATCATGGAACTTATCATTGATTCAAAGGAAAATTGCATTAAAAACTTCGAAACTTTACAACTCAACATCAGCTCTCGCAAACGCCAAACCCTAAAGCTTCTTCTAACTCTATTCAATGTAATTGAACTCTAAAATTAGATGATTGTATGCCAGCCCCCTAGGGTTTTATTTATAGCTACTAACCCTTGCTAGCCAAGGATTGTAACTTTTATCTAAACTATGAACTCTATCCAAACAATTAGGATAGGTCTTTTATTTTGATAAAACTCTAACAACTTTGATAAATCTCTAAGGTAAAAAGTAAGTAAAACTTCAGCTGCCATCTATCTATAGTTACAAGATAATTCGTGCTCCTTGAAGATAGAATAGCCAATCCACATCTCGAAAAGCGTGTCTATCTTGTGTCGAAGTATGGTCGATATCGATCAGGAAGGTCGATTTTGATGTCTCTATTCTGCTCGACAAGCTCAGCTTCTCTCGATTCCTGGGTTCAGGTTGATATTGATGTATAGAGGTCGATACCGAGTGCTTTCTTGGTTGGTATGTGTGGTCTATCTCGACACTCAGAAGTTGTGTCGATGACTGTAGTCGGTATCGACGTTATGGGTCGATTTCGACCTCTTCTCTGCTCTCCATGGTTTCTCCGTTTTGACTCCAATTTTGCTCGAATTCCTGCATAATTAGCTCAAAACTTGTGCAGACTCTATTTCTTGCACTCTTGCTCATTCTTACAAAAGTTTACATTTTTTTCAACCTTAAAATTGGAAATCGAATGAAATATGAAGTCAAAAGATGCAAATAAAAGAGGTACAAATATGTACATCATTGTGTCATGTGTAGGGATGTTTTCACTTGTTTTGTACAACACCTTTTTCGTTTTTATGTTGTACGCTTTGACGGTTTCCATCTGCCAACTGATCGACTATCGAGATTCAGGTATATCTGATCTCGAATTCTTACTTGATAAAAAAAGCTATTATTAGCACTCTTTATAAGCTCCGATCATTTTAGAATCACAATTAATAACAATTTACCTACTTTTATTGAGTCGCGACTATATTAGTTTTAGCTTTCAACCAAGATTTGAAGGTATCACAGGAATATCCGTATGTTACAAGTATTAACTGTTTTTAATTACACTACCAAAAAAGGTTGTTTTTATTAGCAACAACAAATAGTGATCAAAATAAACCGTCACTACAAAAAAAAGTTAAATTTGCTTCGGCAAAAAGCTGTGACAAAAGGCCATTATGTGGTGGCAAAAGGCATGTAGCTTCGGCTCTATAATGGCAAATGGGGGTGATAATGCATATCATAGATAGGCATTATAGACATTTTTAGGCTAGTTAGGTTGCATTTAGTTAATGAATTAGAGTTAAAGTGCATCTAACGATTATTTTAGAATGTTCATATTTTACGCGAATTTGTGAGTATTTTTACATATTAGATTCGAACACTATGAGATGCATGATAGTGGAAGACTTGAAGAAGAAGAGCAAAGAATTGGAGATCAAGCTTCTGGCAGCGGGATGAAGCAGCGGGGCATATGCCACGGCCGCAGCATACATGCAGCGGCCGCCGCAGGGAGCTGGAGCGGCACCTGAAGAGAACACGCGTGCAGCGGCCGCGACACCTATGCTGCGGCCGCCGCATCGGTCATCTGCCGCATTTCAAGTTGTGAAACCCTAGTTTTGTTATTTTCATTTTAAGATCGGTTTAGACTTTTAAAAGGCTGAGAGTATTTTAGTTTTGAGTACTTTTCATATTCTATTCTACGTTCATCAGACAAATTAGAGATTTGAGCGATGTCTTCCATGAGGAACTAAACTCATCTGTTCTGCCTGCAATTTGACGCTTTATTTGGATTGAATGTGAGTTTCTAATTCTCGTTTCTTATTTCCTATATTTGAATGCTTCAACTTCTTTGTGCTTGATTGATTATTGTTTTGTTCTATCTAGCCCACGCAACTAGTTAGGTCAATTCAATTGCTAGGGTTTTGTAGATTCCTGATTGCGAACCTTAACCCAAGTAGCAAACTTATCCCTTTAGGGCTGATTGAACTAATTGGATAGGTAGGAAGTTGAATGTGTTGTTAAATCCCTCTTTAGGGACTGCAAATACCTTGGCTAATCTCTAAACTTAAAGCTATCAATTGGGTTAAATCCTTCTTTAGGGACTGTTCGATTGATAAGGGTTGCTAAGACTGATTGGACTAGTAACTATATTAGGTCGGGACAAGGGCATTCATAGGAAACTTAATAGGACGAGAAGAAGTTACAAGGATCGTTTCAACCAAATAAAGTGGAAAATTGTAGGTAGAACTACTTCTCTCATTTGTTTAAATCAAAACCCTTTACCCTGCCCTTCGTAAATTGCTTTGCTCTCACAAACCCCTCATCTGGTTACTTAATCGGCACTTGAATCACATTTGAATAACAAATCTCCCTGTGGGATCGACCTCTTGCTTATTGCTATACTAGTTATAAGTTTGAGTTTACTTTGACGGATCAACGACAGGTTTCCCCTCCGTCAAATTTTGCGCCGTTGCCGGGGAGGTTTATTGATTCTTGTGTGTTTTGGTGTTGATTTTTGGTGTGGACCATCTTATATGGTCCATACCCGTGCTACTAATCCATCTTTGCTATTGTTTGATTCAGAGATTGAAAAGTCCCTTTCTGCCTTACGGCGAGAAACTCGTGATCGCTTTCACGAATCTTCTTCTGATCAGGGAGAAAGCACTGCAGAGATGGCTTACAACGCAAATCTTACTCTGAGGGAGCTTACTGCTCTTGACTTGGCACAACAACCCCTGGCAATCCAATTCCCTGCACTTGGGGAAGGAGTGAATTTTGAGCTGAAATCTGGGGTAATTCATCTATTACCCAAGTTCCATGGGTTGAGTGGGGAAGATCCCCACAAGCATTTATCAGAATTTCATACTGTGGTGGTTGGAATGAAACCTGAGAATGTCACTGAAGAACAAATCAAGCTGAGGGCATTTCCTTTCTCTCTAAAGAATGACGCAAATGAGTGGTTCTTCTATTTACCACCTGGGAGTATATCTACTTGGGCTGAAATGAAGAGAACCTTTCTGGAGAGGTACTTTCCTGCAACTAAGCGTAACACCTTGAAAAGGGCGATTAGCAGCATTGAGCAGCAGGCAACATAGTCTATACATGAGTATTTTGAACGCTTTAAGAAACTCTGCGCTAGCCGCCCATGTCATGGCTTTCCTCAAAAGGATCTGGTTCTATTCTTATTTAATGGGCTTACTGATGAGGAGCGCAGAACGGTGAATTCTTGTTGTGGGGGAAACATGCTGAATAAGACACCAGCGGCAGCATGGGAGGTGTTCAAGGAGCTCTCTGAGGGCTCTAGGTAGTTCAACAAGAGCACTCGTGCTAGAGGTGTACTTGCCATTGATGCCCCAGTGGCTGCATTACAGACTGATATGGCAGAGATGAAAGAGATGATCAAGAAGCTCGTAGTTGACAGAGCACCTCAGCAGTTGAAAGCATGTGAATCCTACAACGATCCATTCCACCCTATGGATATGTGCTCAACCTTGCAAGAACCTAATGTTGAGTTGAATACAATTGGGAATTTCGCTCCACAAAGGCCTAGGCAAGGCAACTTTGGTAATCCTGGGTACTTCAACAATAATAACTACAATGGAGGCTATCAGCAGGGCTCTGGTTATGGGAACTACCAAGAACCTTTCAATCGGCAAGGAGGACCTCAGGTAAGGCCACAACAACAGTTTGACCTTCGTCAGGGAGGACAACCTCAGGCAAGTACATCTGATGGAAATCCACTACAAGCCCTCACACAATTCGTAACGAACCAGGCTGAACGCACAAAGAACTTAGAGATGTGCACTAAGAACCTCGCACAAGCAGTCTTGGACCAAGGTGAACGATGTAAGAACTTGGAGAATCAGATGAGTCAAATCATTCAATTGCTAAGTGCAAAAGAGGCAAATGACTCAGGAAAGCTCCCATCGCAAACGATTGCGAATCCCAGGGAGAATGTCAGTGCAATAACGCTTAGGAGTGGCAAGGAACTGATTGCCACACCACCAAAGGGCGACAAGGAAATCATGGACGAAGAGATAGAAGTTATAGGCGAGGAGGATGGCAGCTGCACAGAGTGGCGACCGCCGCAACCATGCAGCGGCCGCGGCAAACCAGGTGAGCAGCGGCCGCAGCACAATGCTGCGCCCGCGGCAGCGGCCCCAGCCGGAACCCCGCCGCCAGGTACACCCTTTGTCCCTCCTTCTTCCTTACCTTCTTCTCCTCCTCCTCCTCCTCCTCCTTCTTCATTACCTTTGGAGACTCCGAAGCCTATCCCACCTTTTCCCGAAGCTTTGAAGGATACACGAAGGTATGAAAAAAATAAGGAGATCTTTGAGACATTCAGCAAGTGCGAGGTAAACATTCCTTTACTCAACTTGATCAAGTGCATTCCTAGATATGCTAAATTCTTGAAGGAATTGTGCACCATAAAGAAGAAGCAAAGATTGAAAAAGAAGGAAAAGGTAAGCTTAAATGAAAATGTCTCTGCTGTGGTGCAAAGGAAATTGCCTGAAAAGTGTGGAGACCCAGGTATGTTTACGGTTCCATGTACAATTGGGAATACTAGATTCAAACAAGCCATGTTAGATCTAGGAGCCTCAATCAATGTTATGTCCTATAACTTGTACATATCTTTGGGTTTGGGTGCTCTGACTGAGACTGGGGTTATAGTGCAACTTGTTGATCGATCACAGATCAAGCCAAGAGGCATTGTTGAAGATGTTTTGGTTATGGTTGATGATTTGTTTTTCCCTGTTGATTTCTTTGTTTTAGATATGGAGCAGGGAGCCCCAGAAACACCCATCATATTTGGAAGACCATTCCTGAAAACTACAAAAACAAAAATTGACTGTTGTGAGGGTTTATTGACTATGGAGTTTGATGGAAGAAAGATAGAGTTCTCCCTCTTTAATCATGCTAAGCTTTCTCCTGAAAGTTCTTTAGATATGCCTATTGCTAATAATATTGATCGCAACAATAATTTTCGTGATTTGTTAGAGACATCTAAGGAAAATAGTTTCTTGAAATTTGAGCCCCTTAACAAATTGCAATCCCTAGGAAAAGAAGAACTCAGAATAGGTATTGATGGTTATATTGATCCGTTTAAGCCCGCACTTTCACCTTATGAGAAACTAATTTCAAATGGTGTGGAAGCTTTTGTGATTTCAGGACAACCCCCAGGACTAGCTCAAGGAGAGAAGCTAAAAGTAATGGATGAATGCTTGGACAAAAAGCTATACCTTCCAAGGGTGCCCGCACTTGTCAATGAGATGACAAGTCTAGGTGACCTTGGTGGAGGAACCAAGGCCAATCAAGGGTCATTACATCGAGCCAACGACTTTAAAACAAAGGCGCTTCTCGGGAGGCAACCCGAGGTAAGTTTTCTTCCCTTTTCAATTAATCACCCTTAGGTAGTTTTCTTGTTGTTTTGCTTTTGTTTTAGAATTGGGACTAACAACTCATGAAAGAGCGGAATTGGGTTCGTGCAAATCGAGGAAGAAGAGGAGCTACAACACAAATGCAGCGGCCGCAGCTTAATGCAGCGGCCGCAGCACGCAACCTGCCGCACCTTGCCCGCAGCCCTTGCCAAATGCAGCGGCCGCAGCACCTTGCCGTGGCCACCGCATATCAGACCCGTGAACCTTTTTCTGAGTTCTAAAAAAAACAAAATCAAAAACCGGAAGCCCTTTTTCTCTCTTGCCCTACCTAGATCTAACCATCACTTTCTTTACCCTCATCACCTTCTCCTCCTCAAAATCTCAAATCCTTTTCAAAATCCCAACCTTCATCTTCTTCATCACCTTCATCCTCAACCTACACCAATCTTCATCCCCTCCATCAACCTTCATCCTCCCAAACCAACCCATCACCTTCTTCCAACCAAACCCCAACCGATCCTCACCGTCCACATTCACCCCGCGCTGAATCGGATTTAGATCCGGGGTACTCGGGCCGCCATTGGTGATCAAGTGAAGGAGACAACCCCGACTGTGCAGCGGCCGCCGCCAAACGCTGCGCCCGCCGCCGCCTGCTGCGCCCGCCGCACCTTGCCGCGGCCGCCGCACCCTTCGCCGCCGCCAGGTTTGCATTCGCTTGTGTTGTAGGTTTTTTCCGGTTGCTCCACTTTATTTATTGGTTGCTTGGTGCTCGAGTTTTTTTTGGTGATTTGTGCTATTGATACTTGTGGTTTGTTTGGAGGATTGAGTTGGTTTGATTGGTTTGTTTGGATTTGAGCCTTGTGTTGGTTTGTTTCTCTGAGTTGTTGATTTGTGCTTATTGCGGGATTGAAATCTATTGAATATGGTTCGTCAATTGAGAAACTTATCTAGAGGACAGCGGAAGATTTGAGAGAGTTCTGATTCGAAGAAATTCGTGCAAACGAAGTTCTTCGATATTCCTACACTACAGAGGTTGGGGATGTTACAGGTTATCCAACAGATGCTTACTCGTGGGGGCCTAGGTGCTTTTCTGAATTATAGCGCCCCCACGTATCCTGAGTTGGCCAAGGAGTTTCTCGCTACACTTGAGGTATCTGATGATCGGGTCCAGTTCCATCTGTTGGATCAGGTTTATCATTGCACTTTTGCTCAGTTGAGGGCAGCCGTTGGGATTACTAAGGAGCCCACTGAGGATTGGGCTACTCACGTGCCAGAGCAGCAGGTCCATGATTTTTGGTACGCAGCGACGGGCTCCGCTTTTGATGAACATCGAGGAGAATATAACTATAAGTTCGTCCATCCCTGTTTGCAGTTAGTTCACAAGGTCCTGGCAATGGCTTTCCGTGGCCAGGGCGATGTGAACAAGGTGCCTGCTGGAGACTTACCCTGGTTGTGGAGTTTTTCTCCCCAGTCCGCTATCATTCCGGATTGGGTTGAGATCTTTCTAGACAGTTGCCTGCGGATTCAGCGGAAGACGTCGGGTAGAGTGGGGCTAGGAGGCATGATCAGTCTGATTGCCTGCCGTTTCATTGATCACACTCAGAGCGGGGTCCCTATGTCTGGTGGGTTCACTTACACTGAGGACCAGCTACGGAGGGCCTATTTGCTAGAGGGCTCGGAGGCGAGTGGTTTTGTATGGAAGGCTGGACCAGGAGGAGTCCACAGACTGAGGTTACCTAGGGCCCTTCCTTATGGCCCTACTGATGATTCCTTTTACCTGTTGGCTGATGCGGATGATGATGAGGATGATGATGATGAGGAGGAGCAGGCGGATGCACATGATCACCCTATGCCTGACTCTCATGGGGGCGGTGCACAGTTTGCTGCAGGCCCTTCTGCTGGGCCTAGTTCTTCTTATGATGAGTCCACTTGGCGTGAGGACATGTTTGCACAGATGCACCAGCTTTCGATCCGGCAGGACTCCTTTCAGTATGAACTCAGCGACTTGGGTCGCAATGTTCGTGATATGGCCTCTTCTATCGAGGACATGAGGAGGCAGCAGGAGTACTACTATAGCATGGCGTGGCCCCAGTTTCCACCCTACCAGCCACCGCCGCCTCAGTGAGCAGTTAGTTTTCTTTACCCTCACCTCGTGTTGATTTGATTTATTTTTGTTGTCTTTGATATTTCATTGAGGACAATGAAAGATTTAAGTGTGGGGGAAGGAAATTTATTAGTTTATATAGTGCATTCAATAGATCATGTTTAAATTTCTGCACACATTTCTGCACACATTTTTTCTTGTTTATTTACATTTCTGTTTACTTATGCAAAAAAAAAATCATGCATTGCATCCATATGTGTTATTTAAATACCCATCTGACTTAGTTTGTCCTCTAATTTAAATTTCAGCATGATCATATAAATCCCATGGAGTTCTGGATGTTTTGGCCTTGTCTATATTCTTTATTTTATATGAAACATGACCTTGCAAATATAATTGAGCATGTATGATTGAGCTAAAGTATGATTGAAATCCTATGAACATGACCCTTGTGAGAATGTTAGCCTTATATGGAATTGTTTATAATTCTTTTGCTTAATTGTGTGATTTACTCTCCTTGTGTTGCTACCTCTTGGCATTGACTTTAGTATCACATAGTTGTTGCTTGCGGAGTATGTTTATATCTTGAGTCTTTTTGTTTTAGTTTGTGCATATTTAGGGCAATAAGGTGGCAATGGTTGATGCACTTAGTAACCGGGTCTATGCATGACACCCATGTGTATGATTTGCGCAAAACAGTGTTGAAAACTACCCACTAGGAAAGGAAGCTTGATCATTGAGTAACCGGGTTCATTCATGACACCCATGTTTGCAACTCGCGTCAAAAGATGTTCAAGTGGACTTCATTTTAGGAAGTTGAGGTGTTGATAGACCGGGGCCATTCATGACACCCATGTTTGCGACTCGCGTAAGGAAAGCACCAAAACAAATAAAAAAAGAAAAAAAAAAACAAAAAAAAAAGAAAAGAAAAAAAAGTGTTACATTTTATTTAGTTGTCTTTATTTTGTCCCGCAAGTAATGACATTTCGGTAGATATTTGGTGATATGGAGGTCAATGTCTATGAGCTTAGTACATTTTGGATTGAGTTGAGAGTTGTATTCTAAAGCCTAAACACATGAGAGCATGAGTGAAACACATATTCCTGGAGAGGTTGGATGATTTCTACTTATAAGCTTTGATCACTTGTATACATGCTATGACGTTTGTTTGCTTGGCTTATGGTTACACTTGCTATAATGTTGCTTTTTGATGAGGTTGAGACTTGAAGGGATTTCCTGTGGGATGCATTGATTTATGTTCACTCTATCATTGCTTGAGGACAAGCAAAGGCTAAGTGTGGGGGAATTTGATAATGCATATCATAGATAGGCATTTTAGACATTTTTAGGCTAGTTAGGTTGCATTTAGTTAATGAATTAGAGTTAAAGTGCATCTAACGATTATTTTAGAATGTTCGGATTTTACGCGAATTTGTGAGTATTGTTACAGATTAGATTCGAACACTATGAGATGCATGATAGTGGAAGACTTGAAGAAGAAGAGCAAAGAATTGGAGATCAAGCTTCTGGCAGCGGGATTAAGCAGCGGGGCATATGCCGCGGCCGCAGCATACATGCAGCGGCCGCCGCAGGGAGCTGGAGCGGCGCCTGAAGAGAACACGCGTGCAGCGGCTGCGGCACCTATGCAGCGGCCGCCGCATCGGTCATCTGCCGCATTTCAAGTTGTGAAACCCTAGTTTTGTTATTTTCATTTTAAGATCGGTTTAGAATTTTAAAAGGCCGAGAGTATTTTAGTTTTGAGTACTTTTTATATTCTATTCTACGTTCATCAGACAAATTAGAGATTTGAGCGATGTCTTCCATGAGGAACTAAACTCATCTGTTCTGCCTGCAATTTGACGCTTTATTTGGATTGAATGTGAGTTTCTAATTCTCGTTTCTTGTTTCCTATATTTGAATGCTTCAACTTCTTTGTTCTTGATTGATTATTGTTTTGTTCTATCTAGCCCGCGCAACTAGTTAGGTCAATTCAATTGCTAGGGTTTTGTAGATTCCTGATTGCGAACCTTAACCCAAGTAGCAAACTTATCCCTTTAGGGCTGATTGAACTAATTGGATAGGTAGGAAGTTGAATGTGTTGTAAATCCCTCTTTAGGGACTGCAAATACCTTGGCTAATCTCTAAACTTAAAGCTATCAATTGGGTTAAAATCCTTCTTTAGGGACTGTTCGATTGATAAGGGTTGCTAGGACTGATTGGACTAGTAACTATATTAGGTCGGGACAAGGGCATTCATAGGAAACTTAATAGGACGAGAAGAAGTTACAAGGATCGTTTCAACCAAATAAAGTGGAAAATTGTAGGTAGAACTACTTCTCTCATTTGTTTAAATCAAAACCCTTTACCCTGCCTTTCGTAAATTGCTTTGCTCTCACAAACCCCCCATCTGGTTACTTAATCGGCACTTGAATCACATTTGAATAACAAATCTCCCTGTGGGATCGACCTCTTGCTTATTGCTATACTAGTTATAAGTTTGAGTTTACTTTGACGGATCAACGACAGGTTTCCGCTCCGTCAGGGGGCGCGTGGTGAATAGGGTGGTGGAAAAATTTGGTAGCTTCGGCTACTAGCCGTGGCAAGAAAGTTAGCCACGGCTAAGCGACGGAAACGCGACCCCTGTTGAAATACACAACACATTTGCCACGTCAACCTGCCGTAGCTAAAGTGTGGGTGAAAAGTAAAAAAAAACCTACTTTTTAGCCTGGATTATTCAGACCCGAGATAAAAAGTCCAATATTTAAAAAAAATTAAATAATAAACACATTTTACATATATAATAAAACTACATTAATTATACAAAATGTACATATATATAATAAAATGTCAAAAAACTACATAATTTATATACAATAAATATACATAATTATAAAATTTCCATAACAATAAAATTTCCAACACTAAATTTTAACAAAAAAAAAACTACAACTGGTATTCGTTCATGCTATCCTTTAGACTCAAAAAATGTAGTTTTAAAACTACATTTTAACCAAAAAAAAGTCCAAAACTATATCAAATTTCCACTTACCCTGTAGTTTCAATATCAAAAACATTGAAGGCATAAAGGTGTACTCAGGCATCTCTTCTTTGTTCCAATTTCCACTTACCTTGTAGTTTCAATATCAAATTATTATTAATCATGTATTAGCTATTAAAATAAAAAAAGTGAAGGCATACACAAAGGCATACACTAAGGCACAAGAAACTCCAAATTATACAGAATAAGAAAATGAAAACATGGGAAATTTATATGGTCCACATCAAAAGCTCAATGGAAACATAAGAACATATAACACCCAAGAGAACCTGTTGAGGGAGATGAGAAAAGTATGTTTAATGAAACACTTATTGTTTCAAGAAAGTAGAAAAGAGCACAACACAATACATATAGTGGTTGATAGAGTGAGATTTCAAGTAAGATAAAAGTGAGAATTTACCCCAATGAGCTCCTTCTTTGCACATATCTTTCAGCTGCAATGCAGACAAACAAAATCAAGGATTTTTGTTTACACACGCACACATATATATAGACATATTAAACATTCCAGTAAGATTATGACTATTTTTTAGGAAGTGGAACAATTTCCAGCCTATATGTATTTTGATTCCCTTCATGCATTGTTAGATAGGAGGAAATTGAGTTCTTCAAACACAAATATAAAGATATATAAATGCAAACTGACTCCTAGCCTATGCAAATAATTATAAGACTTCCTCCCGTTGTAGTGGAAGGGTAGTCAGGATCGATCCACGAGGAGACATGTCAGCGGGATCCTAGTAGTGTCGGAAAGCTCACGTCTTTGCTCGACAAGAAGCCTCGATCTCGACCTTTGGTGCTCGACGTCGACCTTGGCTGGCCAACTCTTTCTGCAATAGAAGACCTGCAGAGACAAAAACAAGCAGTCAGTCGATATCGATGTCAGTCAACGAAATCGACTGGCTCAGAAGACTTCCAGTCGACACAGTATGGTCGATATAGAGGTTGGGGTGTCGATATCGATCTCAGTAACTCGTGCAAGGATGATCGTCGTCGACTCAGAAAACTGTCGACGAAACTCAGTTGTCGATATCGACGTGTGGGGGTCGATATCGATATCTTTTCCTGCAAAGTTGTTAGCTTGAATCCCTTTTCTTTCGATTAGGACTAAACATAGAACCGTAGGAGATGATATAGACACAACGATATCAACATCTAATACTCCTCAGGCACGCATTGCTAACGTCGGGCTCACAATGACCCTAAGAGATTTGGGAGACTAATCGCACCTCATCAGGGAACTCATCATTGATTGAAAGGAAAATTGCATTAATAACTTTGAAACTTTACAACTCAACGTCGGCTCTCGCAAACGCCAAACCCTAAAGCTTCTTCCTAACTCTAACTCTATTGTATGTAATTGAAAGCGTTTTCTTAGATAATTGAATGCCAGCCCCCTAGGGCTTTATTTATAGGCTACTAACCCTTGCTAGCCAAGGATTGTAACTTCTATCTAAACTATACACTCTATCCAAACAAGTAGGATAGATCTTTTATTTCGATAAAACTATAAACAACTTGATAAATCTCTAAGGTAAAAAAAGGTAAATATCCTCAGTTGTAATCTATCTAGAGTTTTAAGATAATACGTGCCCTTAAAAGATAGAATTGCAAATCCGTGTCTCGAAAAGCGTGTCCAACACGCGTTGAAGTATGGTCGATATCGACAAGAAAGGTCGATTTCGACCTCTCTGTTTCTGCTCGACGAGCTCAGCTTCACTCGATTCCTGGGTTCAGGTCGATATCGATGATTGAAGATCGATATCGAGTGCTTTTCTTCTGCTGTGTGATGGTCTGTCTCGACACTTAGTTCTGTGTCGATGTTCTGTAGTCGACATTGACCATCTGGGTCGATTTCGACCTCTATTCAGCTTTCCTTGATTTCTTCGGTTTGACTCCGATCTCGCTCGAATTCCTAAATAATTAGATAAAAACTTGTGTATACTCTATTTCTTGCACGTTAGCCCATTCTACACAAATTTACATTATTTTGAACTTTTTCTTTCGGAATCGAATGAAATATGAAGTCAAAAGATGCAATAAAAAGAGGTACAAATATGTACATCAAAATACCCCATACTTAGACTTGCTTGTCCTCAAGCAATAATCAAGCAATAATCAACACCTACAACACACCCTTCAAGTCTTCGCCATTGTCAAAAGCAACATCATAAGCGGTAGCAAAGCAAAGCAAGTGAATTTAACGTCGGAGGAAATCGAGTTCTTCAAACAAATATATAAAGATATATAAATGCAAACCGACTCCTACCTATTCAAATAATTACAAGACTTCCTCCCATTGTAGTGGAAGGGTAGTCAGGATCGATCCACGAGGAGGCGTATCAGCGGGATCCTAGTAGCATCGGAAAGCTCACGTCTTTGGTCGACCAGAAGCCTCGATCTCGACCTTTGGTGCTCGATGTCGACCTTTGCTATCAGCTCTTTCTGCAACAGAAGACCTGTAGAGACAAAAACAAGCAGTCGATATCGACTAGAGTAGGTCGATATCGATGTCAGTCAACGAAATCGACTGGCTCAAAAGACTGCCAGTCGACACAGTATGGTCGATATCGAGGTTGGGGTGTCGATATCGATCTCAGTAACTCGTGCAGGGATGATCGTCGTCGACTCAGAAAACTGTCGACGAAACTCAGTGGTCGATATCGACGTTTGGGGGTCGATATCGATGTCGTTTCCCGCAAAGTTGTTAGCTTGAATCCCTTTTCTTTAGATTAGGACTAAACATAGAATAGTAGGCATGTCAGTGATTGTCAAAAGCACATTGTCAACCTTTGCTATCAACTCTTTCTGCAACAGAAGACCTGTAGAGACAAAAACAAGCAGTCGATATCGACTAGAGTAGGTCGATATCGATGTCAGTCAACGAAATCGACTGGCTCAAAAGACTGCCAGTCGACACAGTATGGTCGATATCGAGGTTGGGGTGTCGATATCGATCTCAGTAACTCGTGCAGGGATGATCGTCGTCGACTCAGAAAACTGTCGACGAAACTCAGTGGTCGATATCGACGTCTGGGGGTCGATATCGATGTCGTTTCCTGCAAAGTTGTTTCCTTGAATCCCTTTTCTTTCGATTAGGACTAAACATGGAATCGTTGGAGATGATATTGACACAACGATATCAACATCTAATACTCACCTCAGGCACGCAGTGGCTAACGTCGGGCTCACCCTGACCCTAAAAGCTTTGGGAGACAACTCGCACCTCATCATGAAAGTCATCATTGATTGAAAGGAAAATTGCATTAATAACTTTGAAACCTTACAACTCAACGTCGCCTATCGCAAACGCCAAACCCTAAACCTTCTTCCCAACTCTAACTCTATTGTATGTAATTGAAAGCGTTTTCTTGGATGATTGAATGCCAGCCCCCTAGGGCTTTATTTATAGGCTACTAACCCTTGCTAGCCAAGGATTGTAACTTCTATCTAAACTATATACTCTATCCAAACAAGTAGGATAGATCTTATATTTTGATAAAACTCTAAACAACTTGATAAATATCTAAGGTAAAAAAAAAGGTAAATATCCACTGCTGTAATCTATCTAGAGTTTCAAGATAATTTGTGCCCTTAAAAATAGAATTGCCAATATGCATCTCGAAAAGCGTGTCCAACCCGCGTCGAAATATCGACCAGGAAGGTCGTTTATGACCTCTCTGTTTCTGCTCGACGAGCTCAGCTTCACTCGATTCCTGGGTCCAGGTCGATATCGATGATTGGAGATCGATATCGAGTGCTTTTCTTCTGCTGTGTGATTGTATGTCTCGACACTCAGTTCTGTGTCGATGTTTTGTAGTCGACATCGACCATGTGGGTCGATTTCGACCTCTATTCAGCTTTCCTTGGTTTCTCCGCTTTGACTCCGATCTCGCTCGAATTCCTACATAATTAGATAAAAACTTGTGCATACTCTATTTCTTGCACGTTAGCCCATTCTACACAAATTTACATTATTTTGAAAATTTTCTTTAGGAATCGAATGAAATATGAAGTCAAAAGATGCAATAAAAAGAGGTACAAATATGTACATCAATACACCACATACTTAGACTTGCTTTTCCTCAAGCAATAACCAAGCAATAACCAACACCTACAACACACTCTTTAAGTCTTCGCCCTTGTCAAAAGGAACATCATAAGCGGTAGCAAAGCAAAGCAAGTGAATTTAACGTCGGAGGAAATCGAGTTCTTCAAACACAAATATAAAGATATATAAATGCAAACCGACTCCTACCTATGCAAATAATTACAAGACTTCCTCCCATTGTAGTGGAAGGGTAGTCAGGATCGATCCACGAGGAGGCGTATCAGCGGGATCCTAGTAGCATCGGAAAGCTCACGTCTTTGGTCGACCAGAAGCCTCGATCTCGACCTTTGGTGCTCGATGTCGACCTTTGCTATCAACTCTTTCTGCAACAGAAGACCTGTAGAGACAAAAACAAGCAGTCGATATCGACTAGAGTAGGTCGATATCGATGTGAGTCAACGAAATCGACTGGCTCAAAAGACTGCCAGTCACACAGTATTGTCGATATCGAGGTTGGGGTGTCGATATCGATCTCAGTAACTCGTGCAGGGATGATCGTCGTCGACTCAGAAAACTGTCGACGAAACTCAGTGGTCGATATCGACGTCTGGGGGTCGATATCGATGTCGTTTCCCGCAAAGTTGTTAGCTTGAATCCCTTTTCTTTAGATTAGGACTAAACATAGAATCGTAGGAGATGATATAGACACAACGATATCAACATCTAATACTCAGCTCAGGCACGCATGGCTAACGTCGGGCTCACCCTGACCCTAAGAGCTTTGGGAGACTACTCGCACCTCATCATGAAAGTCATCATTGATTGAAAGGAAAATTGCATTAATAACTTTGAAACTTTACAACTCAACGTCGGCTCTCGCAAACGCCAAACCCTAAAGCTTCTTCCTAACTCCAACTCTATTGTATGTAATTGAAAGCATTTTCTTGGATGATTGAATGCTAGCCCCCTAGGCCTTTATTTATAGGCTACTAACCCTTGCTAGCCAAGGATTGTAACTTCTATCTAAACTATACTCTATCCAAACAAGTAGGATAGATCTTATATTTTGATAAAACTCTAAACAACTTGATAAATGTCTAAGGGAAAAAAAGTTAAATATCCTCTGTTGTAATCTATCTAGAGTTTCAAGATAATCAGTTCCCTTAAAAGATAGAATTGCCAATCTGCGTCTCCAAAAGCGTGTCCAACCGCGTCGAAGTATGGTCGATATCGACCAGGAAGGTCGATTTCGACCTCTCTGTTTCTGCTTGACGAGCTCAACTTCACTCGATTCCTGGGTTCAGGTCGATATCGATGATTGAAGATCGATATCGAGTGCTTTTCTTCTGCTGTGTGATTGTCTATCTCGACACTCAGTTCTGTGTCGATGTTCTGTAGTCGACATTGACCATGTGTGTCGATTTCGACCTTTATTCAGCTTTCCTTGATTTCTCCAGTTGGACTCCGATCTCTCTCGAATTCCTACATAATTAGATAAAAACTTGTGCATACTCTATTTCTTGCACGTTAGCCCATTCTACACAAATTTACATTATTTTGAACCTTTTCTTTAGGAATCGAATGAAATATGAAGTCAAAAGATGCAATAAAAAGAGGTACACATATGTACATCATGTATCTAACTCATATCACGCAATTACCAAAATCATAAACATAATGAATGTATCAAGACATACCAAAGTATTCAAATCAGATACTACCCAACCAAAGTAGTAATTTTAAAGGGAAAAACATAGCGAAAATCAAAATATTTTTACTAGAGGTTCATTTACACTAGACCCAATAACTCTATTTCTGAAAGAAGATAGCACCTAATCATTCAAATTTTATCGCTTAGAAATATATATAGCACCAAATCATTATAAGGATGTTTAATACATGTTTAATATATAGCGCCATCATTATAAGAATGTTTAATATATATAGCACCAAATCATTCAAATTCCCTGTCCCCTTTCCTTTCCATAAATTTCAATGGGCACTGAAAATTCTCATTTACTTTCACTAAAAATATCTAAACCCCAAATGACTTTACTCAATAAATACCATCATTCAACAAATCTGTACAAGCACAAACAAAGCAAAAGGGCAGAATGTGATATAAGGGTGGAGGATTGGCTCTTCATTTACAACATCTTTAGACTTCATAGTACATCCAATATATCCACTATCTTGACTGCATCATTTCTCGAGAAGTTGATTAGCCCATCTGTTAAACAAACAATCACTAACACGCTTAATATCAAACATTTACTTAGTCAGAAATTGAAGAACCTATTGAAATTGAAGAACCTATTAATTGAAATAAGTTAAACTTCTTTGAGCTAACAAGATCAAAGTCACCGCGTTCATTAACTTTGACATAGAATTCTGCATCCCAGTTCTGAATTGCTGTGGTGAAAAAGGACTTTGTTTTCTTGGGTATCTCTTCCTCGACCTCCTCGTGAATCCCCTGAAATTAAGCATCATAACACAATCTCATCATGAAACTAATTTCATAAACAACATTCAATTCTAATTATGTAGATGTACAGACACCATTTGAATAAGTATCTACTAACATCAGAATTCAGAACACATGAAAATTATAACGAGAGGAGCAAAATAAGATTTTCTAGCCGTTCCATAAACAAGCAACACAAAACTTGTAACTTGGATTCCACCCTTGGGACTTTCATGAGCTTTAGAAAAAACTGAAACAAAAATTCAAAGAAGCTAAAAGGCTCGACTAAACAAGAAACCAAGCATAAAAAGTTACTAATTCTAGCTGTAAGGAAAGCAAAATGGGAGACATGAAGCCGATAAACTAATGCATGAGAAAGTCCTGACCACAAAACCATGTAATCACCTTTTATGTCCAGAAATATCATCAGCTGACAACCTTCATCCTGCATATAAAATAGATGACAGAGTTAAGTACACTTATGATGTCTGAGAAGAAGATAGTACAACAAAAAATACCTTCATAAATCTTCGTGAATCATTACGAAATCTCCCATGCCATTCAGCCCCACCTATATTTGAAAGACATTGTAATAGTAAGTTGTAAGGCTCTTTCAAAATCCGACTACAGTAAATAAAAAAAGATTGTGAATAAAAGCCAATCAGTTTCATCAATGGAAGTAGAAAAAAACACATCTCACAAAAATGATACCTTGAAAAATCATATTGGCGGATTTTGAAAGCAAAGCATCAATGAAAGAGGTGCATCAGCGGAATTATCAAACACTAGAACACAAAACCAATCCCCAATCATAAGACCATAATTCAGTGCTAGTTTAATCAACTTTGGTGTTAAGGGTTTTTTATGGAATCATAAGAGCATGGCTTGACTCCTAGTGTTGCTTGTATAAACCAAGCCTGTAAAGGCTCGAGTTGATCGAGAGAGCGGAATTCGGAAGACCAATCATCGAAAATTCAAATTTCTGAATCGGGACCACAATTTCCGTGTTCTTTCACCCATTCTTATCCAAACCTCTACCATTGGTCCCTATGTTGACCAATTTCAATCTCCTCCTCCTTTGGGTAATACTCATCCATTCCTCCACTCCCTTTCTTCCTTGTTTCCCCCTTTCATAGCAAACAAACAACATCTTATCTCCTTACAAAAATCAGATCTTTGATTCATTTCTATATTCACATAAACCCCTAAACCAAACACACCATAAACCTCCTCTTCATCTCACTGTTGCCGAGAGCTTTAAGCTCCAAAACCCCCTCCTTTGGGCTAGCCTCCGTCAACACCACACCTACACCCCTCCACCACCAATCACCGTTCTCATCCTCCATCGTCGACCACCCCCAGCCACCGTCGCCGACCACCAATGAAACCGCAGCCTTCACCTCACACTCCTCTGTTTTTCCGAGCCTTAAACCGCACAGCTCCACTCTGTTTTCCTCCCTCCTTCAACGAGCAGCAGCCCAGCCCTCCCTCATCTTCTTCCTCGGTGTCTCTGAGCACCTCGAGCTACCAGAAGAGCCCTCAAAGATCGCAGCGCCACCCCCGACTCATTCCACACTTTTTTTCGATTATTGCCTCGGTAAGCCTTGTTCCCCCTCTCTTTCACCTTAAAATCGAGCAAAGATCCACATTTATGATTCACCTCGTTAATCCAGGGCCTGGCAAGCATTCTCGAGCTTTCAACGACCCCAAATCGACTTCGACAAGCTCAAATTGATTTCCAGTGAAGACAAGGAAACCTCGGTGAGGAACCTCTCATTCTCCCTTTTCCTTGTCGATTCTGTGTCTTCGGTGTCGGGATTGGATGGCCGGAGCTCCACCTTCGCCGGCGAGCTTCCATTCTCTTTTTTTTTTTTTCAGTTTGGTTCTCTGGGTTTGGGCGGGGGATGATGATGATGAACAATGACTGCTTTGGTTTGGTTTCTTTATTTTAGTGGTCCAATTCAGGCTATCATTTAATTCAAGCCGGTTCAGTTTTGTAAAATAGAAACTCATATTTTGAATGGGGTTTTAAAGACTAATACATTTCATGAGAAAATATTAATTAAATAAAATATTATATGTTATACAATATTATTAATAAGATTTAAAATATAATATTATTATTGAGATTTAAAATATAATGTTATTATTGAGATTTAAAATATAATATTATGGGACTTGAATTTTAAAAGAGAAATTCGAAAAAGGTTTTCAAGGTTGGAAAATGATTTAATAAAATTTAAAAGAGGAATTTTGGAATTTCCCTAACTTTGTCGAATTTGTTTTCATAAAATAATAAAATAAGTTGATTTAGAGAACAATGTTTCTAAATAAATTTTGGGTCAAGTGGGAATTGAGAAAATGTTTTGAATAAAGATTGATCAAACTTGGGCTTCTAAACGGATTTCGGACAATTTTGGGAAATGTTAATAGGAGGAAATCGAGTTCTTAAGTTACAAACAATAAAGGTGTATAAACGTAAACCAACTCCTAGCTTATGCAAATTATTACAAGACTTCCTCCCGTTGTAGTGGAAGGGTAGTCAGGATCGATCCACGAGGAGGCGTGTCAGCGGGATCCTAGTAGCGTTGGAATCTCAAGTCTGCGTCGACCAGAAGCCTCGATTTCGACCTTGGGCCTCAATGTCGACCTTGGCTGTCGATGTTCTCTGCAACAGAAGACCTGCAGAGACATGAAGTATCATGCTAGGTTGCACTAACGTTGAGCATACACATTCTTTATGTGTTTGTAAACAGAACGACCAATATCTGGGAAGTTAACTAGAGTCTTTGCTAGGGTCATAGGACAACCCAGTCCCATCGGGTCTTGTCCTGAGTCATATGAGTCATGAGCACCACTTTATTTCTATTACTAGCATGATGATGATTATGAGAATGACGATAATACGAATGAATTGGAAATGAAATGCATTCACGAACTGGCTAGTCTCCACCCTGTCGGGAAGGGGAGTGGAGGTAAGAGGGGGATATGCCACTTCGCATTCTTTGTGGGCCCATTTACTGCTTTCTGCATTTATATATAACTGCTAGCATGCTTGCGTCATTTCAAATACTGTCTTGCATTAGAAGCATGATATTAGGACTAGCGTATATGTGCGCTTATAAGTGGGGTGCAGCTAAGTGGGCATCATCTAATCCCGCCCACTATTAATGTTTTTAGGTATCCATTATGTTGAATACTATTCATGTTGATTTGGCTCCATGACCACGGGGTCTAACATGACGGAAAGAGAGAGTTGAGACTCTGACTACATAAGATTAATAATGATTTGAACTTAAGCAATTGAATTATGTTTTAACCCGGCTCCGGCGTGGCAACCTTATGTATGATTTTGGAAACTTTACTGGTTTGTAGGATAACTGGATTTTACGACCTAGGCCATAGGGCAGGTACAGGGGGCTTACCTCAAGGATTCCAACGATCGTTCTCGGTTTTGGGTGTGAAATCCCACTTTTACAGCAAAATTGTTGATTTCAAACCTTCAACCTGTACTCGGGGCGCAAGATCCCACAAGGGGGTTTCATCCCTCGAAACGTAACTCGAGAATCATAATCCCGGGCCGTTACAAAGTTGGTATCAGAGCGAGGTTTTGGAATTCGAGTATGATAGGTTGAAGTGGGTTTGAAATCTGATTGCTTCTTTGCTGAGTGTTGTATGCTTAGGCTAGAAATCTGATTGGTATGTCCTGACTAGAAAACGTGTGTTGAATGTTTGTGCAAACGGGATAGCGGGAGAAACCTGTTTGTAAGGGGGAGGTGATTTGCTCAGATATAAAATATTCAAATAAAACTATGTTAACTCCCTTATCCAAGCAAATAAAATACAAGAATCCCTCCCTATTTAGTGGTAGGGTAATTCAGGATCGAATCCACGAGGAGGTATGTCAGCGCTTCCTCAGTTGCATTCACGATCAAGCTTTCGACTCTAGGAGACACTCGATATCGAGGTGTCTGGTCGATATCGACCTCAGTTCTGGTCGATTTCCAGTGAGTATCCTGCAGAAGACAAAAGCAAAGCAGTCGACGTTGAGATGAACCTTGATATCGATGTTGGTGCTCGATATCGACCTTGTCAGCCGATTTCGATGTCAACAATAGTAATTGTAAACGTAACCTAATGTGTCTGAAAAGTAGTCTGAAGAACGTAGAATGGTTATGGAAAGATGGACAGAAATTAAAACTCAAACTTTATATGAAAATTCAATAAACTAATGCTTCCAAGGTCGGGGATTCATGCCACAACGATAATAATGCAAGTATGATGCTAAAGTTATGAAATTTAATGTCTTTTCGTCAAATAACTTTTGTTACCAACTTTTAGGTGATTAGAGGCTCTCGCACAAAACCTAAGAGTTACTATCCAATTCATGAGTAATCAAAATTCACAATATGATTGGCTTTCGCTTCAATAATAGAAATAATAAATCTCCTTAACTTTCGCAAAGGATCATGCATAGGATAGAAGACGGAATCGCATAAAAATCATACATTTGATGCACTTACCCTACATTGCTATCGCCGGGCTCACCCCGACCCTAGAAGTGGGTTGACTACTCACGCTTCATCATCGAACTCATCATCATCATGTAAAAGAAACTACTTTGATTTAAATTGCAAAAGAGAAAGTACAACCGAACAAAGCCACTCCGCTCTCGCTTCACCACCCCACTCGGCCTCTCTCTCTCTCTCCTAAATCTCTCCGATAAAACTAAAAAACCTGCTGGAATTGAATGTGTGTCCCTTTGGATCCATAAACTCAGCCCTAATGGCCGCCAATTATAGATCTCAAACCTCGCTATCCAAGGATTCGAAATTCTATCTTTATTCTCTACGATAAAACTTAATAAAGGTAAAAACTAAAAACTCCTTGGTAAAACTCATAAACTGATAATGTCTGGTGCTTAATTATAGAAGATCTCGACTTTAGGATTATCTCGAACGCTTCGGATAGAATTCTATCAAAAACTTAGTCGAATCTTTTCTGCAACAACATCGATATCGACCTTGGGACCTCGATATCGACCTCCCTTTATCTCTATCTTGAGCAGTCCTTCTCTTCCTCAGATTGGCACTCGACTTCTATCAATAGCATCGATCTATGCCACTCGATATCGACCTTTGGACATCGATATCGACCTTCTCTGTGTCGACATGCGTTGTTCTCCTCTGGTCGATTCATGGTGCTCTGTTTCACTCGATGTCGAGGTTCATCATCGATTTCGACCTCTCAGTAGACTTCGAGTTCTTTTTCCGCTCTTCTTCTCTTGTCCAGATTCCGTCCATTTTCGTCTTGTTTTCTGCGAAATCAAATAAAAACTCGTGTAGACCTCTATATTTGACAATTAAGCATAAACTACACTAATCTTATGTTTTCCCCACTAATATGCATGCAAATAACGTTAAAATGGACATAAATGTGCATAGAAAATATGAAAATTTGCGCGCACATCAAACACCCCATACTTAAGCTTGCTTGTCCCCAAGCAATACTTTTAATGGTCATTCAGGGGAAGAAAGATAACCCTCAACATCATAGATTCATTCTCATATGTCCCTACACTCAATTGCCATCCTCGAAAAGGTACTAATGTCAAGCAAATCCATGCCTATGAATAAAAGCAACATCATACTCAAAAAAGGAGGGTTATATGCATAAAACCAATTTCGTAACATAGCATTAATAATCAAGAGGACTTTTGCAAGCTTATGAGAAGTAGATTGGTAAAAGGCTAAAGGTGGGAAAATATTTGGCCATGTGGTGTTAAATCCGGGGAAATAAACTTTCTTTCCAAAATCATTCCACATTCCTTCTTCATAATGTTTCTCACCTTTCACTCATCGCTCAATGCTTTTTTTTCACTATAATGCTTTTACCTCTCTAACCTTAGCACTGCCTTCTCGTGAGTCACAAACATGGGTGCCATGAATGGCCCCGGATACTTAGTACTTCAGACTCCTTACTTTGTGTCCCATCTCGCCGAACTAACATCTCAACGAGCAGGGTCGACCTACCTTTATCTCTTGAGGTGATCGGATTTTTTTCTCACTCATTAAATTTTCCATATTTCAAAATTTCTTTCATTCCTGTCATCAACTTCATAAAATATGCACAAACTCCATATAACAACTCCAAAGATGACATCGATTCTCAAACTTTGTCCCCGGATAGAGTATAAGGTATAAAAAAATGGGGATTATGTAATATATGTGGAGCAATAATGGTATTGTAAGGCTCATATAAGGCTTGTGACTTTTGCAAATATGCATAGGTAAAGCTAGGATATGAACTTGAGCACATGTATGGAAATTATAAAGTCCTCCATCATCTTATCATGCACATGTCAAAAGCAACTTCAAATTTTACCTCTCTTTCATGGTTTTCTCTAAAAAATCGCACTTCATTGTGACTTCCCTTAACTAGGCGATTTCATGTTACATCTGTAATGAATCTACTTTTGCATCGTCAAGTTCCTTATATGCTTCCATGACTTTTTTTTTCATAATTTTTGATGGGGGTCATTTTTCTTTTTTCTTTTTTTTTTCAAAAATAAACTATGATGCAATGCTTAAAGATAAATATGACTAACTATATATGAATATGCATAAACATGTAAAAACTATGCAATAACTATGAAAATGCTAAAATATGCTAGAATATGCGAGTAAGCCTTTCCCCCACCCCATATTTAAAGATTACAGTGTCCTCACTGTATTAGAACTAGGGTTAAGAAAGAAACTTACTGAAACTTCACAAATTTCAGGAGTTGAAGAAGTCTGCAGTGATGGTCGATATTGGGCATACCAGTCGATATCGACTAGTTTCATCGATTTTTGGGTTTGAGCTTCAGGGTGATCCGACCTCGACCACAAGCCCCTCTGAATCAACCTTAAGGTCGATATCGAGCATAGTACTCAATTTCGATGTCTGTTATACTCTTTTTTCTGTAATTTGTTAAAAATAAGGCAAAAACAAACATGCATAATGTCTCAAAACAAAGTAAAAATGTCCAAAACCAAAAACTAAGTGTCTTCGTTACAAGCTCTAGACTTTAAAGTCGCTAGGCCGACTTCTTCCTTTCAAGCTCTTAAGGCAGCATCTGCAGAGCCCATGTAGCCTGGGCCTCAAACAACACTCCTTTCTTATCTCTCAGTTGCATCCCACCTGGATGGATTTGATTCACCGTGAATGGTCCCATCCTCTTATCTTTGAATCTACTCGGGAACCAATGATCTTTTGATTTGGAGACAAACACCTTATCTCCTACTTCATAATGGCTCCAATCATCATCAGATACCCTACACAAGCACACATGCCAAGGCAAACCTCTTCCAAAAAGTGATAAATCCCTAATAGAGATGGAAAAGGAAGAATCCGTACCTTGACTTACCTTCTCTTCTTTCTGTGGCTCTGGTCGACATCGATAATCAGTAGTTGATTTCGAGCTCTGCTGTGCTCCTAGAGGTTCTGTCGATTTGGAGTTGTTCTGCTCGACATGGGTAGGTCGATTTTGACCTTCAGAGATCGATATCGAGTCACTTGCTCCTTTTTTCTCAGCTTTTGGGGTAGTCGATTTTGGCTTAGAGTCATGGTCGATATCGACTTTTATACTCGATTTCAATGTTCCATCTCCTCCGCCGACCCCATACTTATAACCTGGCTCAAAATCTTGAACTTTGTTAGTCGATATCGACTTACATGGGTCGATTTCGAGTGGCTTTTTGGCTCCTTGTTTGAAGATTCCAACGACCTCCTCCACCTGGGCTTCTATGGCCCTCTTTTTAAGCTCTTCCGGTGTAATACTCCTTACCTTTGCTTCCCCGCATGTGATGTAGACACCATTAATGGCCTTAATCTCCATTGGACCTTCATTCTTACTTACCGTCTTGTTGAAGGCGTACTCTATCACTTCGTCATTGATGGTGAATGAGAGCAATCCTTTCTTCACGCTTATGTTGGCATCGACGGTTGCTATGAATGGCCTACCTAAAATAATGGGACAAGCAGGGTCCTCTGCCATATCAACAACTAAGAAATCAGTAGGGACAAGAACTTACCTACTTGTACTAGCACATCATCTACCATCCCTGTTGGAATAACTATCGTGTTGTTCGCCATGTATAACTTTGCATCCACGGGCTCCAGGGGACCTATCTTTATCTTATACCATATGGTTAGTGGCATCATGCTAACACTAGCACCCAAATCAACTAAAGCATTAAAGCGATATCAACCTAAGCCTATAGCGATAGAAAACTTACCTGGGTCCGCCCGCTTCTGTGGTAGCTCCAATCTGTTGCACTCCTCTACGATCTCAGCAATTGATCGATTCTTACCAAATATGTCCTTAAAGAACCTCACATAAGATGGCATCTCATGAAGTGCTTCGGTGAATGGAATTGAGACATTAAGTCCTTGAAGCATCTTCACGAATCGCAGGAACTTCTTTTCTGCCGGAACCTTAATCACCTTTTTTGATGGGAATGGCAACACTTTCTTCTTCCCTGCGGCTGGAGTTAGATCGACATCGAATGAATGGGGTTCCATATTAATTGGAGGAGTCAATTTCTGTTGTAAATCAGCAACTACGTCAACATCGAGATCAGGATGGTCGACATCGATATCACCATGGTCGATATTGACAAGGGGGTCAATATCGACGTCTGTTCTGGCTCTTTCTCCTCCACTTTTTGCTCAAGCGTTTGCAATTGATGCCCACTCCTTAAGTTCATGACCGCTATGTGTCCAGTAGTTTTGCCCTTTTGATTAGGCACAGTTGATCCAGGCAGTGATCCTGGCGGTTTGGGTATTGATTCAGCCAATTGACTCATTTGGGTCTCCATGTTGCGCTTCCAAACGTCTATCTCCCTAAGTCTAGAGTTGATGCCCTGAAACTGAGTATGAACGGAGTTATTGGCTTGTTTGAACTCAGCGTGGTTCCTCTGCATCTCATCAAGAATGATCTGCAAGTCATCCTTCCTTGTTTCCCGCTCAGGGTGCCCTGATGCTCTATATGGTGGGGGATCCCTTTGTTGATAGAATCGTTGATCTCCCCAATACTGCTGATTTCCCCCTCCATAGGGGCCTCTCGTCCACTTGGCTTCCTCATGTTGTTCCGCCGTAGATACTTGTTAGAGATGTGGACATGCACTAGTGTTATGCCTTGTTGAGCCACATTTCTGACAAGGTTGATTGTTGCTCAGGAACCTTACTTGCTTTTGAAGGCAGCGTGTTTGATCGTTGTGGAATTGTTGCTGCACATCAGGAATAATCTCCTTTGGAGGCTCATAGAGTGGCATAGATGGGGCAGACCTTGAGTCATAGGCCAAATCAGTCCCATACGTGTTTTCAAAGTTGACTAGCCTCTCAATTGTCTCCCAGGCCTCCGTTGGTGTGAGCTCAATGTACCGATAGGAGGTATAAGAGTCGATTCTCTCCTTATTCGGCCCATTGAGGGAAGTTTCTTTTTATTTCATTAGGTCTTCCTTCAAAAGTGTTTCTTTTAATCTCAGATAGGAAGTTTATTTTTATTTCATAGTTTGAAGGAGGAATTAAAATAGCGGATTCAAGAACATGTAGCAGCGGATGCATGTATTGCAACGCCGTATGTGGATACTGATTGAGCCGCTCTTGGGCTTGTCTACGCGCATCCTCCTCCCTATCAGCACGGGCAAACTCTGTAGCAGCGGCGGCCCTTTTAGCAGCGATTGTAGCATTATGATCCTCAATTTTCTTCCTCAACCTCTCAATGGTTTCAGCCTGTGTCTCGTTATCCGCCATGATTTGAATAGCTTTGTTGCGAAGATGGAAGAAACGTTCAGGCTCGGCTATGCTTTCCATGATAGGTTCGCGATTAGAGCGTCGCGTAAACCTGTAAAATCAACACTAAGAAAGATCGTGAGAAAACTTAGGTGGCAATTGATTGCTTCTCCGGCAACGGCGCCAATTTGTTCATAGGGGGGAGGTGATTCACTCAGATATAAAGTATTCAAATAAAACTAAGTTAACTCCCTTATCCAAGCAAGTAAAATACAAGAATCTCTCTCGACGTAGTGGTAGGGTAATTCAGGATCGAATCCACGAGGAGGTATGTCAGCGCTTCCTAAGTTGCAATCACGATCAAGTTTTCGACTCTAGGAGACACTCGATATCGAGGTGTCTGGTCGATATCGACCTCAGTTCTGGTCGATTTCAGTGAGTTTCCTGCAGAAGACAAAAGCAAAGCAGTCGATGTCGAGACGAACCTCGATATCAATGTTAGTGCTCGATATCGACCTTGTCAGTCGATTTTGATGTCAGCAATAGTAACAATAAACATAACCTAATGTGTCGAAAAAGTAGTCTGAAGAACGTAGAATGGTTATGGAAAGATGGACAGAAATAAAAACTCAAACTTTATATGAAAATTCAATAAACTAAAGCTTCCAAGGTCGGGGATTCATGCTACAACGATAATAATGCAAGTATGATGCTAAAGTTATGAAATTTAATGTCTTTCCGTCAATTGACTTTCGTTACCAACTTTTAGGTGATTAGAGGCTCACGCATAAAACCTAAGAGTTACTATCCAATTCATGAGTAATCCAAATTTACAATATGATTGGCTTTCGCTTCAATAATAGAAATAATAAATCTCCTTAACTTTCGCAAAGGATCATGCATATGATAGAAGATGGAATCGCATAAAAATCATACCTTTGATGCACTTACCCTACATTGCTATCGTCGGGCTCACCCCGACCCTAGAAGTGGGTTGACTACTCGCGCTTCATCATCGAACTCATCATCATCATGTAAAAGAAACTACTTTGATTTAAATTGCAAAGGAGAAAGTACAACCGAACAAAGCCACTCCACTATCGTTTTACCACCCCACTCGGCCTCTCTCTCTCTCCTAAATCTCTACGATAAAACTAAAAAACCAACACAAGACAGTCACACTATGAGATGGTGTGTCCCTTTGGATCCTTAAACTCAGCCCTAATGGCCTCTAATTATAGATCTCAAATCTCGCTATCCAAGGATTCGAAATTCTATCTTTATTCTATAAGATAAAACTTAATAAAGGTAAAAACTAAAAACTCCTTGGAAAAACTCATAAACTGATAAAGTCTGGTGCTTAATGGTAGAAGATCTCAACTTTAGGATTATCTCGAACGCTTCGGATAGAATTCTATAAAAAACTGAGTCGAATTTTTTTTGCAGCACCATCGATATCGACCTTAGGACCTCGATATCGACGTCCCTTTATCTCTATCTCGAGCAGTCCTTCTCTTTCTCGGATTGGCACTTGACTTCTATCAATGACATTGATCTATGCCACTTGATATCGACCTTTGGACATCAATATCGACCTTCTCTGTGTCGACATGCTCTGTTCTCCTCTACTCGATTCCTGGTGCTCTGTTTCACTCGATGTCGAGGTTCATCATCGATTTAGACCTCTCAATAGACTTTGAGTTCTTTTTTCGCTCTTCTTCTCTTGTCCAGATTCCGTCCATTTTCGTCTTGTTTTCTGCGAAATCACATAAAAACTCGTTTAGACCTGTATATTTGACAATTAAGCATAAAGTACACTAATCTTATGTTTTCCCCACTAATATGCATGCAAATAACGTTAAAATGGACATAAATGTGCATAGAAAATATGGTAATTTGCGCGCACATCAAAACCTCATGTTTATGTAGTCGGGTTTCTAGTTCGGTGGAAGAATCCTTTCCATTGTCCAATCCTCCTTGACGACTCCTAACATTCCATCGTCCATCCCACAAAAGTGTCTAAGTGTGTTGATTAGGTTAAAGAGTATCCAATCCCTCTCGTTCTGATTCCTATTCCGTATCCCAAACCTTGATGTTCCTATCAAGCTCTTCTGCCTGATGATAAGCTGATTGCGTCAGATGTTGTAATCGGATGCATGGTTACGTGAGTGTATGATGGGAAATGAGTGTTGGCATGATTTCGAGTATAGAGAGTGAGTTGCCTTAGGGAGTCATCCTTCTCGATTTTTGAAATGGTCGAACTGTGTCTTCTTGTCACAAGAGTCTAAACACGAACTCTACCATCCTCTTTCAGAAAGTAAAGTGAATAACCTCTCTCCTTACCATGATAAGACGCACTAGATTCCCATGGGAAATGGGGTGACGAGTCGATTGGGATGAGTCGATGATTTCCCTTTGGGATTTCTGTGTTATTATAATGGTAGCTTTTCTAGAATTGCATGACTTGATGTGATATTATGTAAATTCTTGACATGAACCTTGTGAATGATCATTAGCGAGAAACTACATATGCTATTTTATCCATGCTTAGCTACATTCCTTAGGTCTCGTGTTATACCTTGCTACAATTTTTTCATTATCCTATGTAGTTCCAACATGATCAACTTGGCTTGTTGCAATTGTTGTGATAACGATTGATTGCGTGTATGGGTCCCATGTTATGAATCCACATGATTGTTGCTCTGCCTTGACTTAGGTTCATGATAGTGTGGTCATCTCTTCTTGGTATACATATCCTCGTAAAATGATCTCCTTAGCATGATTAATTGATGATGCCCTCGATGCTTATCATGCCTTCTGTGATGTCCTCTCGTCCTTGCATGAATATATGACCTGACACTTTACATGAACACACACCACGCTATACCATGACTTCGTATATACATAACAAATGAATGTCAGGTTAGACCTATTTGGATTACCTTGACTGTATTCATGCTTTGGTGCATATCTGGGCATGCTTATAATTGATCTTACCTATTTATTTGTATACCATGCTCGTGCAATTATTCATATATGAAACACCTATGATGCTTATTAAGCTCTGCATGACCTTGTATCTCACATGATTATGTGCCAAGCATGACTATTACATGAGATGATAGATTGCCAGGTGTCTCGCATGCGCATCCATGTAGAAATTGATTATATGTACATGTATGAATACATACTAGTATGAAAATTAATATGACTGATATGCTCCATGATGAATACATGCTTGCTTGCCGCAATTATAACCTCATAGACTTCCATAAGGGCATCATTGTGAGTCTCGGGTTGGAACCTTGTCTCCAGTCTTATCTTCTTTAGCCTATGACCATGTTCGAGTCTATTAGGAATTCGGATTATCCGCCCTTGTTCTTCCCTATCTCCGTTGACTTGGAACCATTTGCGATAGTTCTAGAATTGACATGATGATGAATTCTGACATGCTGACATTGATAGGCTGGGATGGTAGTAAATATTTCTTCGATGCCTTAGTGTTCTGATATGTAGTGATGATATTGCCTTAATGCTTTGCCTATAAAATGTGAATCTTAGTTGTGGGGACCATGATCTGGTGATATGATATGATAGATGATAGGCCCTGTTAGTGTGTGATGATGAACCGTTGTCATGTTGATATGATATCATCTTGCTGTGTTCGTTAGCATGATGCAACTTGATGATTTGACTCGATTATGTCTATATGTATAATGATTCACAATATTGTTGAGTATAATGATACCTTGAGTTGCTTGATATGATTGACGATGTATTGATATTGTTTTGGATATGGAATGTTCGCAAGTATGACGTAGGATATGTGTGGTGACTTCCATGATTGTTCTGCTTGATTATGTGGGCTGAGGATCTTGGGTAGAATGATCGAAGGGCGGTGAGAGGACTTGAGCCGTAAGATTTGATCGATGATAGTATGAGCTAGAGATGTAGGGAGACGATGTTAGCTTAGGTAGGACCGAGCGAGTTCAAGAACTTGTAGGAGATAGTGGTTAGTGGCCTTGTGATGAGCTCTCTAGTAGGCCTTAGGTAAGAAATAGGATTAGGATAGAAAGTTTTCGAGAGAGTGGTAATAGGATAGGTAGACTAGGGGTGTTGACCAAGGAATTCATATAGGGAAGATGTGGTGATAGATAGGTTATTGTACTAGGGATGGTAACGATGTTGTTGAGGAAACTAACTTTGGATGGCAATGAGATTTGGGTTAACTAAGGAATGCTTAAGGAATTAAAGAATTTGGGATTAGATTGTAGGTGTTATGATTGGGGACGACTTTGGAAAGAAATGAGTTTGGAAGTTGTTAGGGTAAGAAGTATACAACGCTTGAGGAAATCTTGAATCTTGGGAATTTGGTGACAGAATGTATATTTGGGTTTTTGTTCAGGTAAGATTGGGGATGTTTGGTGGAGTTATGAGTTGAGGACATCTAGAGATGTGATTGGATGACTTTAGCATAGGAAAGTAATCGGATTGGTAAGTAGGACTCGACTTATTCATGAGGTATTAGGAAATGGGAGATGAACCTTCGAAGAAAATGGTGGTAGCTAAGTGAGAGTGTCGTTGAGGTTGCCCATATAACTGATTGCTTGAGGTTCGAAATAGGAAGATTTTGAATAATGAATGAGGGAACTAGTCCAGGCAGAGGATATTGGGAATGTTAAAAGTTGAAGAATTTTAGGAGATATGGTTAAATTGCGGGACTTGGGTAATTCGGGTAAAGATGACATAGGAAATTGTGGAATAATCATGATCCGTAAGTAAAGGCTTTAAGCGGAAAGATGTCGAGGTTTAAGGAATTGTAGATTTGGTCAATTAGGAATACGCAGAAATAAGGAACTAGAATAAGACGAATTGAGATGTTGCTTTTGGTAAGGCTTAGTGAGGATCGGAATGGGAAATTAGTATGATGAACATGTGGCTTACCTTAATCTTTTGGGAGATGAAGTGCTATGGTTCAGATCAGTTGGTTCTTGATGAGTTAGGTAGGTAGGATGTCTGTTGGTCACTTAGGATAGATGTGGCCGGGAAGGAACTCAATGATTGGTGGTTATGAGTTAGTGCTAGATGATCTCTGGGTTAGCAGTTGTCGAGAGTAGGTGGTTGAGTATTTCTATCGAGGTGAGGAACTTGTGTTGTCTTAGGATGTGTAAGTCGATTAAGGAAATGAACCTTTTGATGAGTGTTGAAGACATAGTAGAATGTTGTTGATGAGGTTGGTAGTAGGAGTCTGATCTTTAGAGGTGGATTAGTAAGGGGAATTGTTAGAGGTATCGGAAGTATGATTTGAATATTGAGGTGAGTTGGGATTTCTCTTTGAGGGATAATGGTCGAACGAGATTCGGAGGACATAGGGGAAATGGATGAAATTGGTAGGAAACACCTAGGATGAGAATATACTTGATAGGGAGTCTTGATAGATGATTGAGATGTTGAGCTTGGCAAACTAGGTTATTAGACGGATGTGGATTCCGGGATGTGGGTTCTAGATGGTTGTGTGGAAAGTTAGGACCTGAGCTTGAAATATTGAGGAAAATTGATCCTTACACGACTTGATGACCTAAGAGTTAAAATACCTAGTAATTGGTTTGGGACTTAGGCTTTGATTGTGGGTGTTTGAGGGTAAAGAGATCATCTATGAGTGGGATATAGAATAAGCAAGATGCAATGGTACTTAGGACTAATAGGATTCGAGTTAGTAGACCTAGATGAGGTTGATCTTGATTTGAGAGTGATGATGGATGAGTGATGGTTGTGTTCTGTTATGGTTGGTAGCTATATGCAGGTTTCCTTGATGATGTGATCCATTGTTAGGTGATGATATGATAGAGTCAGCTATGATATATGTTGTCTTTGTGATGAAATGGGAATTCCTGACATGAATAATTATAGGATATGATGACCTCTGATACGTTGCTAGGTGTTAGGTTGATGTGTTAGTGTTAGTGACTTCTGGATCCTCGATATAATGCCGATATGTGACGATCCTTGCATGACTCTGAAGTGTTGATTCTTGACAGTTAGCACGAGTAGGATGTTATGTGATTATCCGTTTAGCATGATGTGCAACTTATGGGCCCTACTGATGTGTGATGTTATTCTAGATATGTTTAGCATATGCGATTAAAGTAGGAATGGCTACATGAATTATTATACTATATGATGCCTTGACTTCTGAACTGATGAAACCTGGTAGGATCTGACTTGCTAAACTTGATTATGATCTGTAACCTAGGAAGATAATATGGGATTAGCCCTTAGAGGTGGATGATTCCACTTCTTGATTCCTGAAATTGCTTGACTAACGTTGGATTTGAAAGATTTTGAACGGTACTAAAAAGAACTAACTGGAGTTTTAAAAGGCCAACGCGACCGAGAATTTCAACGATTTTGAGACCGATCTTTTTCAAATTGAGGAAACCTTTTTAAAATTTCCCCTGCCCGAGCTACATTATAATGCCCCACGAAGTGGATACAAGCATTTTATAGGGGCATTTGTACATTGCTTGCTAAGACTTAGTGGAGACGCTATGATGTTTTTCGAGTTATAATATGGCCGAGAAGTCGGAGTAAGGATGTGATAGGGGCCCATATCACATTCTTGCTACGACCAATTGGGGATATTATGATCATGACGAAAATACTGTGAGGATCTCATAGGGGCACTTATGAGGGGCTTACGGGATCAATGGAATGGTCCCTAGACTCACCTTTTTCAAACTTCATCCCCTTACTTTCAAATGGTTTTTGTCTCGAGGACGACACTTGTTTTTAGAGGTGGATGATGTAAAGGCTTGGATTCTCAAGTTTATATTTCGGATAAAAAGATTTTAAATTGGATATTATAAAAAAACTCGTCTTCAATTTAATAAATCTAATTCGGAACCGTTAAATCAAATTCCGACCTAATTTCGAGCTTTTGAAGATCGATTATGTGTTTTAATCTCGGGATTCAAAAAATTCCTCCAGATAACAATATTCTTTCAGTTTTAAAAATCAAATTGATTGAGAGAGCAGAATTCAGAAGACCAATCATCGGAAATTCAAATTTCTGACTCGGGACCACCTTTTCCGCCTTCTTTCACCAATTCTTATCCAAACCTCTACCATTGATCCCCATGTTGACCAATTTCATTCTCCTCCTCCTTTGGGTAATACTCATGCATTCCTCCACTTCCTTTCTTCCTTGATTCCTTCTTTCATAGCAAATAAACAACATCTTATCTCCTTCATAAAAATCAGATCTTTGACCCATTTCTACACCCACACAAACCCCTAAACCAAACACACCATAAGCCTCCTCTTCATCTCACTGTTGCCGAGAGCTTTAAGCTCCAAAAGCCTCTCCTTTAGGCTAGCCCCCTTCACCACCACACCTATACCCCTCCACCACCAGTCACTGTCCTCAGCCTCCATCGTCGGCCACCCCCCAGCCACCGTCGTTGACCACCACTGAAACCGCAGCCTTCACGTCACACTCCTCTGTTTTTCCGAGCCCGAAACCGCACAGCTCCACTCCGTTTTCCTCCCTTCTTCAATGAGCAGTAGGCCAGCCCACCCTCATCTTCCTCCTCGATGTCTCTAAGCACCTCGAGCTACCAGAAGAGCCCCCGGAGATCACAGCGCCACCCCCGACTCATTTCACCCTGTTTTTCGATTTTCACCTTGGTAAGCCTCGTTCTCCCTCTCTTTCACCTTCAAACCGAGAAAAGCTCCACCTTCATGATTCACCTCTTCAATCAAGGGCCCGACAAGCTTTTATGAGCTTCCGATGTGCCCAAATTGACTCCGATAAACTCAATTTGATTTTCGGTGAAGACAAGGAAATATGGGTGAGGAACATCTCCTTCTCCCTTTTCCTTGTCGATTCTGTGCCTTCGGTGTCGAGATTGGATGGCCAGAGCTCCGGCCTCGCCGGTGAGCTTCCATTATCTTCCTTTTCTTTTTAGTTCGGTTCTCTGGGTTTGGGCGAGGGATGATGATGATGAACAGTGACTGTTTTGGTTCGGTTTCTTTTTTTAGTGGTCCAGTTCAGGCTATCATTTAACTCAAGCCAGTTCGGTCTTATAAAATACAAACTCATATTTTGAAAGGGGTTCTAAAGACTAATACATTTTATGAGAAAATATTAAATAAATAAAATATTTTATGGTATACAATTTTATTGATGAGAATTAAAATATAATATTATTATTGAGATTTAAAATATAATATTACTATTGAGATTTAAAATATAATATTATGGGACTTGAATTTTAAAAGAGAAATTCGGAAAAGGTTTTCAAGGTTGGAAATTGATTTAATAAAATTTAAAAGAGGAATTTCGGAATTTCCCTAACTTTGTCAAATTTGTTTTCATAAAATAATAAAATAAGTTGGTTTAGAGGACAATGTTTCTAAATAGATTTTGGGTCAAGTAGGAATTGAGAGAATGGTTTGAATAAAGATTGATCAAACTTGGGCTTCTAAATGGATTTTGGGAAACTAACTTAAATTGTCTAACTCGGTGAATAAATTTGATGACTTGTGTGAATATGAATTATGGTATGCCGATATTGCTATGATATGATATGATGTATGATCTTTGATGAAATACTAATCTAATAAGCATGTTGTGATGTGTTAAATAGGATGTGTTGATATGTGATTAAAAAGCATGATATGTTCTTAAATATGAAAGTATGAATATGATATATATATATATATATATATATATATATATATATATATATATATATATATATATATATATATATATATATATATATATATATATATATATATATATATGAGGCAATGACGTGTTACCATATGTTGTTATATGATATGATTATAAGTTAAAGCATGATGAGATGTTAAGATGATGAGTTGAGATGGTACTTGATGAGTTATATAGAGACTTTGCGATGAAATATGAGATGAGTTGAATGAGGATGATGATATGGAATGTGATGACGAGACTTTTGATATGTGATGAAATCATGTGTGCTTGTATGATTGAATAGATAGACTTATAGTTCCATTATGACTACTAGGTGATTTTGAACTGTGTGATTGCTATAATATTGTTCTGCACCGCCAAGTAAGTCTGTTCGGAGCTTACTCAGATTGAAAAAGAGACTATCCCTACTTATATGTGCATGATATACTAGGTGCTTACATTCATGACCAGCTGTTATTGCAGGAGGAAGGTCGAGTTCTTAAGTTACAAATATAAAGATGTATAAACGTAAACCGACTCCTAGCCTATGCAAATAATTACAAGACTTCCTCCCGTTGCAGTGGAAGGGTAGTCAGGATCGATCCACAAGGAGGCGTGTCAGCGGGATCCTAGTAGCGTTGGAAATCTCACGTCTTGCGTCGACCAGAAGCCTCGATTTCGACCTTGGAGCTCGATGTCGACCTCGGCTGTCGATCCTCTCTGCAACAAAAGACCTGCAGAGACAAAAACAAGCAGTCGATATGGACTGGAAAGGGTCGATATCGATGTTAGTCCACGAAATCGACTGGCTGAAAAGACTGCCAATCGACACAGAAGGGTCGATTTCGACGTCTGTGGTCGATTTCGATGTTTGCAGCAATGACCCAGGAGTCTCGAGATCGACTCAGAAAACTGTCGATCTATCAGCGTGGTCGATATCGATGTTCAGGGTCGATATCGACGTCTTCCTGCAGTGGGTTAGTTCTTTGTCGGGAAAGAAAGGCCGAATATTTAAGAATGGGAAGGAAGCAATGAACAGAAATAAAACAGAGGTTTTGTGTGCATAAAATATTTAAAAAGTAACTCCTAGGATTAGGGTTTACCACAACGTTCACCAATGCACGTGATAAGATAAATAAGACGGACAATTGTGCTATTTCACCCGAGGGACAAGCTTTCCCCGTACACCAACTCTTAGGATTACTCTTGCAAATAAACCTAATTGTCTTTAGTAATTTCATGTTTATAACTCAATTTGTTAGCATGAATCCCTTTTCTTTCGATTAGGACTAAACATAGAATCATAGGAGATGATATAGACACAACGATATCAACATCTAACACTTACCTCGAACACGCATGGCTAACGTCAGGCTCACCCCGACCCTAAGAGCTTTGGGGGACTACTCGCACCTCATCATGGAATTCATCATTGATTGAAAGAAAGAAACTTGAATTAAAATATAAACTCCGAAGCTTTACAACTCAACGTCGGCTCTCGCAAACGCCAAACCCTAAAACTTCTCTCTAACTCTATTGCTATTGATTATATTGATTGATGATTCAAAAGATGATTGAATGCCAATCCCCTAAGGCTTTATTTATAGGCTACTAATCCTTGCTATCCAAGGATTGTAACTCCTATCTAAACTATGAACTCTATCCAAACAATTAGGATAGGTCTTTTATTTTGATAAAACTTGAAACTAATTTAAAGGTAGAAAGTAAATAAATCCCAGCTGCTATCTATCTATATGTTACAAGATAAATCCGTGTCTCCTTGAAGATATAGTTCCCAATCCGCATCTCGAAATCGAGTCTATCTTCTGTCGAGATAAGGACTATATCGATACCAGAGGTTGATATCGATGTCTGTGTTTCTGCTCGACTTGTCCAGCTCCAGTCGATGTCTATGTTGAGGTCGATATGAAGGTCGATATCGACGTTGGTGGTCGATATCTATATTGAAGGTCGATATCTACCTCTGCTTAGCTTCACTTGGCTTCTCCGTTTTGACTCCAATTTCGCTCGAATTCCTGCGTGGTTAGCTCAAAACTTGTGCAGACCCTATTTCTTGCACTCTAGCCCATTCTTACACATGTTTATATTCTTTTGAACCTTTTCTTTGGAAATTGAATGAAATACGATGTCAAAAGATGCAATAAAAGGAGATATAAATATGTACATCAAAACACCCCATACTTAGACTTGCTTGTCCTCAAGCAATAACCAACACCTACAACACACCCTTCAAGTCTTCGCCCTTGTCAAAAGCAACATCATAAGCGGCAGCAAAGCAAAGCAAGTGAGTTTAGCGTCATAGCACATATTTAGGCGATCCATAGGCATATGCAATTTTGATCCAACCTCACAGGGATAATGTGTTTGCACTCAACTCTCATGTGTTTAGGTTATGAAGATCAACTCTCAACTCAATTTCATATACAATCTCATAAACATTACAATTTATAACAATCCACTTCGCAACCAATTATGAAAATGCAATAAGAATCATCAGGAGGACTTTCGCTCAATGGAAGACTTCAAAGAAGACTCCATTCGGCGGGGTTGTAATGGGGCCTGGTAAGGAATTAAGGGTATGAAATTATTTGGCTATGTAGTGCTTTTATAATTCGGGAATCAAGACTCCTAAATCTCAACATTTGTAATATCCAAAGCATAACTCTTCCATGTTGCATTTTCCAAGCTCAATCTCCTATAATGCTCTTTCCCAACTCATCTTTATATAATATGTTCTAAAGATGCACTAAAAGATGTAAACCATTCTATCAACCCTTCTTTCATACTCTAATATACTTCTAAAAAATATAACACTTGTATGAATAAAAGACTTAAGGATTTTGGCTCATGCACTATATATATACCTCTCTATTTTTTTTGACGAAAATAATAAATAAATATTAAAAAATATGTGCATTTATATGGTGAGCCAAAAATCCTTTTACAAAATATGACAAAATATAAATATGCACCAACCCATAATTTCCTTGCTCAAAACTGGACAATATGCTCTTTTCTTTCCACAAGCCATTAATCTAATCATTTTAAGTCTCAACTCCCAAATGGGGGCCATGCTCAATTCGGTTAGGGATAATTTTGTGGAGTTTGCAATTTCAGGCTCAGGCTAATTTTCCGGCTTCAAGCAGGGATAATGCAGGGTAGGTAAAGAGAGGATAAAAATGGCTTAAAAGATGCCTCCATCATTTAATTCTCGTAAACATAAACATATATATGTATTGGTTTTGAATAACTATCACAACATTTAGAGATGCATAGGAAGAGTAAATTCACTCAAGAAAGCGGAGGGATTTTTGATGTTCTCCCTATAGGCCAAAATTCTTACAAGGACAATTTTTGTTGGATTTGTTTTTTAGCCTAGGATCATATGTGCTCAATTTCATCACAAGTTCACAATCTACATAAAAATTTTAAGGACTTAGGCTAAACCATCCAAATATGACATAGGGTTTACATGATCAAGTTAGCTATTGAGTTTTCATCATAGGACATCTAAGTAGGGTTTAAAAACAAACTTCAAAATAAACATGCATTTTTTTTGTATTTTTGATATTTTTTCTATTATTTTTTTTTTATTTTTTTAAAATTTTATAAAAGTAAAACTATGAACAAAATTTTTTTTCTATGTCATTGATCGATGTCAACTGCATCTGTCGAAGTCGAGGAAGAAAATGAAGACAACGGCTGCCAGATTGGGGTCGATATCAATGATTATGGTCGATATCGACCTCTGCTTTTCGCTCCTGAGTCCTCGATGTCGACTCTAGGAGATGGCTTGACCCTGGGGGGTCGATTTCGACTGGCCTGGTCGATTTCGACTGCCTCTGCAGAAGCTTCTTTTCTTCTTCGTCGTTTCTTTTTGCTTAGAAACCTAAAATCTTTGTTAGGAATATAGATAAAGCCACGAATTATCACAGTTTTAAAATTTTTTTTTTTAAAAAAAACAAAAGTCAAATCCTAAAAACCATCTAAAAAAAATCAAGCTTTATGTACAAGCTCTAGAGTTTTGAGTCTCTAGACCGACTTCTCCGTCAATTCTTCACGAGCCTTTTATGTAGGGACCCTTCGAGCTTGAACCTTCTCCTGGATCATCTAGGTCCTTTTGGTAGTAGCGAAGTTCGGCGACCAAGGCTTCTTTGATGTTAGGTTCTTCTTTGGGCGCTTTCCTTCTCTTTCTTGACCTAACTTTAGCAATATAAGCAAACCATGGAGCTTCGACCCTCTCATTAGTAGAATTATCAATAATTGGCTTAATTGATTTATCAATAAGGGACAGAGGAGGGTTAGGAGTCATACCTGGGCTTACCTGTTTGGGCCCGAAACAGAAATATTCGGGCTGAGGGGTGGTCGATTTCGACCAAGGTGAGTCGATTTCGAGAGCTTTGGTCGATATCGACATGTGGGGGTCGATATCGACCTCTGTGACCCCATACTTAAGCTCCTCGCAGCAATCAGGCATACTCGATTTCGACCAAGGGGGTCGATTTGGATGTTTTTAGTCGATATCGACTGGTTCCAGTCGATGTCGACCCTGCTTGCTGTTTTCGTCCTCGCCAACAAAAATTTTCTAAGCTTTTCCTTAGCCGACGAGAGGACTACTTGTTCCATGTCCTTCGTTTCGCTCATGGTTGGGTTTAAGAGAATTCTATTACTTCGTTCCCTATAGTAAAGGTTAGTAATCCTCGACGTACATTGATATTGGAATCAGTAGTAGCTAAGAAAGGCCTACCAAGGATAATAGGCACTACAGGATCTTCAGGCATTTCCAATACAATGAAATCAGTAGGCACAAAGAACTTACCTACTTTTACTGGAACGTCATCAACTATACCTGTGGGCTTGACGAATGAGTTATCAGCCATATAGAGTTTCATGTCCACAGGTTCAAGTGCGCCAATGTTCGCCTTTTGCCAAATAGAAAGAGGCATAAGACTTACGCTGGCCCCTAGGTCACATAGGGCTTTATAGCGATGTTGGCCAAGTCCCACGGTGATTGCAAACTTCCCTGGATCACTCTTCCTCTCAGGGAAGTCCATTTTTGAGCACTCCTCTGTGATCTCTGCCATGGCTCTGCAGTGACCTCGACATCGACCTGGGTGTCGACCTGGGGGTCGATATAGACCTTGTCCTCGACATCGACTGGTCTGTCGATGTCGACTGGGGCTGCTGCTTTCTCCTCCGCTTTCGTTCGTGGCTTTTGTATTTTGTTGCCACTCCTTAATTGCATGGTTGCGACATGGCCTGTCCCGGATTTCCCCTTAGGATTTGAAGTGGGTTGCCCAGGGAACGTTCTGGACGGTCTAGGTATTTGTGCCGCCAATTGACCCAGATGGGTCTCTACGTTCTTTTTCCAAATATCCATCTCCCCAATCCTTGTGGTAAGGTGATTGAGTTGAGAATGGATAGCATTGTTGAATTGATCATTCTTAGCTTGATTTCGCCTGATTTCATCCAGCACTATTTAAAGATCATCCTTTATTTGGTCTTTCTCCGGGTGCCCAGGAGCTCTATAAGGTGGGGGGTCCCTAGGCTTAACCGGGTTCCTTTGTGGTTGATGGAACCTTTGGTCTCCCCAATATTGGTGATTGGGACCCCTCATGTAGCGTGCCTCATGGTGAGTCTCCGCTAGATGTACTTGTTCAGCATGGGGGCACTCGATGGTGGTGTGCCGTTGCGATCCGCATTCAATGCAATCTTGGTTTGCTGAAAGGAACCTCACTTGCTTTTGGAGCTTTTGAATTTGATCTCTATGGAATTGCTCCTTCACGTCCGGATCGATTACATTGGAGGGTTCATATAAGGGTATAGATAGGGCAGGCCTCGACGATGATGGTGTGTCGGAAGCCTCAGGAGTCCCATATGTTCTGTCGAACTCCACCAACCTCTCTATGGTTTCCCAAGCCTCTTGTGGAGCGAGTTCAAGGTAGTCATATGCGGTGTAGGTGTTGATCCTCTCCTTGGTAGCAGCGTCAAGAGCATTGTATATGATCTCCTGAATTACATACGGTGGTTGGTCATGCGTCGGGCATGATCGTAGTAGGTCCTCAAACCTTTCCCAAACAGTCGCTAGAGCCTCACCAGGCTTTTGTTTGAAAGCCGTGATTTTCTGTCGGATCAACGCCGTCTTAGAAGGAGGGAAGAACTTGTTGGGGAACGCGTCTTTGACTTCATTCCAAGTGTGGAGTGATCTTGGGGCTAAGCTCTCCAACCACTGCAATGCTTTTCCTGTAAGAGACCAGCGAAAGGCTTTTAGTTGGACGTATTCAAGACTTCGTCCATCAGCAATAGTATCACAGAGGTCTAAAAAGGTTGAAATATGTGTCATAGGGCACTCATTAGGTTTTCCTTCATATTGATGCCTTCTTATTTCAGTCAGGAACTTAGGTTTAATTTTAAAATTAGAGGCAGGGATAAGAATCACCGATTCAGGCACTGTGAGCGCGGGGTGCATGTATTGCTTGGCATTCCGAGGGAGGGCATTGATTTGGGCTTCTATTTTCCTCCGGCCTTCCTCCTCCCTATCCGCACGCTCCTTTTGTGCCGCCTCTCTAGTCGTTAAGTCCTCAACCTCCTTCCTTAGTTGCTCAATTAGTTCAGCCTGGTTCACATTGTCTGCCATGATTCTTTGAGCTTGGGCTCTTAGATGGAATTAGCGTTCAGGGTCGTCTACTCCTTCGAATTCAGGTGGGCGATCAGCGCGTCGCATACAACTACAAAGCCAAACTAGATAAAAATGTGAGATAGATTACTAGGGCGCGATTGATTGTCTCCCCGGCAACGGCGCCAATTTGTTATTGCAGGAGGAAGGTCGAGTTCTTAAGTTACAAATATAAAGATGTATAAACGTAAACCGACTCCTAGCCTATGCAAATAATTACAAGACTTCCTCCCGTTGCAGTGGAAGGGTAGTCAAGATCGATCCACGAGGAGGCGTGTAAGCGGGATGCTAGTAGCGTTGGAAATCTCACGTCTTGCGTCGACCAGAAGCCTCGATTTCGACCTTGGAGCTCGATGTTGACCTCGGTTGTCGATCCTCTCTGCAACAGAAGACCTGCAGAGACAAAAACAAGCAGTCGATATCGACTGGAAAGGGTCGATATCGATGTTAGTCCACAAAATCGACTGGCTTAGAAGACTGCCAGTCGACACAGAAGGGTCGATTTCGACGTCTGAGGCCGATTTCGATGTTTGCAGCCGTGACCCAGGAGTCTCGAGATCGACTCAGAAAACTGTCGATCTATCAGCGTGGTCGATATCGATGTTCTGGGTCGATATCGACGTCTTCCTGCAGTGGGTTAGTACTTTGTCGGCAAAGAAAGGCCGAAGATTTAAGAATGGGAAGGAAGCAATGAACAGAAATAAAACAGAGGTTTTGTGTGTATAAAATATTTAAAAAGTAACTCCTAGGATTAGGGTTTACCACAATGTTAACCAATGCACGTGATAAGATAAATAAGACGGACAATTGTGCTATTTTACCCGAGGGACAAGCTTTCGCCGTACACCAACTCTTAGGATTACTCTTGCAAATAAACCTAATTGTCTCTACTAATTTTATGTTTATAACTCAAGTTGTTAGCATGAATCCCTTTTTCGTTCGATTAGGACTAAACATAGAATCGTAGGAGATGATATAGACACAACGATATCAACATCTAACACTTACCTCGAACACGCATGGCTAACGTCGGGCTCACCCCGACCCTAAGAGCTTTGGGGGACTACTCGCACCTCATCATGGAATTCATCATTGATTGAAAGAAAGAAACATGCATTAAAATATAAACTCCGAAGCTTTACAACACAACGTCGGCTCTCGCAAACGCCAAAACCTAAAATTTCTCTCTAACTCTATTGCTATTGATTGTATTGATTGATGATTAAAAAGATTATTGAATGCCAATCCCCTAGGGCTTTATTTATAGGCTACTAATCCTTGCTATCCAAGGATTGTAACTCCTATCTAAACTATGAACTCTATCCAATCAATTAGGATAGGCCTTTTATTTTGATAAAACTTGAAACTAATTTAAAGGTAGAAAGTAAATAAATCCCAGCTGCTATCTATCTATATGTTACAAGATAAATCCGTGCCTCCTTGAAGATATAGTTCCCAATCCGCATCTCGAAATCGAGTCTATTTTCTGTCGAGATAAGGACTATATCAATACCATAGGTCGATATCGATGTCTGTGTTTCTGCTCGACTTGTCCAGCTCCAGTCGATCTCTATGTTGAGGTCGATATGAAGGTCGATATCGACGTTTGTTGTCGATATCTATATTGAAGGTCGATATCTACCTCTGCTCAGCTTCACTTGGCTTCTCCGTTTTGACTCCAATTTCGCTCGAATTCCTGCGTGGTTAGCTCAAAACTTGTGCAGACCCTATTTCTTGCACTTTAGCCCATTCTTACACATGTTTATATTCTTTTGAACCTTTTCTTTGGAAATTGAATGAAATACGATGTCAAAAGATGCAATAAAAGGAGATATAAATATGTACATCACCAGCATGCCATGTAGTATCATGCTAGGTTGCACTAACATTGAGCATACTTATTCTGTATGCGTTTGTAAATAGAATGATCGTTATCTGTGAAGTTAACTAGAGTCTTTGCTAGGGTCTTAGGACAGCCCAGTCCCATCGGGTCTTGTCCTGAGTCATATGAGTCATGAGCAACACCTAATTTCTATTACGAGCATGATGATGATTATGAGAATGGCGATAATACGAATGAATTGGTATTGGAATGCATTCACGAACTGACCAGTCTTCGCCCTATCGGGAAGGGGGGTGGAGGTAGGAGAGGGACATGCCACTTGACATTCTTTGTGGGCCCATTTACCACTTTCTGCCTTTATATATAACTGCTAGCATGCTTGCATGATTTAAAATACTATCCTACATTAGAAGCATGATATTAGGACTAGTGTATATATGTACTTATATGTGGGGTGAAGCTAAGTAGGCATCATCTGATCCCGCCCACTATTAATGTTTTTAGGTATCCATTATGCTTAATACTATTGATGCAGATTTGGCTCCATGACCGCGGGATCTAACATGGCGGAAAGAGAGAGTTGAGACTCTGACTACACAAGATTAATAATGATTATAACTTAAGTAATTGAATTATGTTTTAACCCGGCTCCGCCGTGGCAACCTTATGCATGATTTTGAAAACTTTATTGGGTTGTATGATAAATGCATTTTACAACTTAGGCCATAGGGCAGGTACAGGGGGCTTACCCTGGGGATTCCAACGATCCTTTTCGGTTTTGGGTGCGAAAACCAACTTTTACAGTGAAATTGTTGATTTCAAACCTTCAACCTGTACTTGAGGCGCAAGATCCCACGAGGGGGTTTCATCCCTCAAAACATAACTCGGGAATCATAATCCCAGGCCACTACAAAACCCCAATTATATTCTTAACAAACAAAAGGTATGGATTCTAATTATCGACGAACAAAACATTAGTCCATATATAACCCATTCTCTTTAAGGTCAGATCAGTGGGGAATAATCGGGATAAACCCCCATCAAATTTGTATATTTCTCATATGTAGCTGCCAAGAAAGCCCCAAGAAAGATCAATCTCCAAATAAACCCTAACAAATAACAATTTCTAATTCTTCCAATTTCTGATTTTTCATCCTTAAAATTTTGATTTTCAAGAAATCAAATAAACCCTAATCTTTCTTTAATCAAACCCTAATAAAAAATGATCCAGGTCGAGAGATCTTTCAAATTGAATAATAAAACTTACATTGAATACTGAATATTTGAATCGGAGAGGGAGTGGGACTGAGCACGTGTTGAGTGCGGAGCATCAGACATTGAGAGAGCGAGAGGGAGCCGGACTGTGCAGTGAGCACGAGTGGATCTCTTCGCGGCAGTGGCGAGCGAGACTGATTAGCGACTAGGTGATGCCAGAGCGAAACTGATCAGTGAAGCCAGACTCCGAAGAGAAGTGAGAGCTTGAGAGTTGGGAGAGAACTAATAGCGGAGAGAGAGGAGAGCGATGGTCGAAGAGCAGTAGACATGAGCGGCACCGATGATCCGGAGCAAGAGTGTCGAAAGAGATTGAGATTAAAGACTAAGTCGAGTGAGAAAGAGGGAGAGTCGGGGAAAGGAAAACAAAAGAGTAGGAGAATGACAAAGATATCCATGGAAGAGGAGGAGAATGAGATGAAGGTTAGATCTACCAGTTTAGGGTTATAAATTTCTCGAATCAACGAGATTCAGATTTTTCGGATTTGAAAATAGAGGAGATGAGAAGTTTAGAGTTTGAAGGAAAATACATGAAAAAGAGATACTGGGAAGATGATGAGATCGAGAAGACGCAAGTGGGTGGATAGCTAGCGAGAGGCCGAGAGAGAGGGGATCGGGAAGTTGGAAGATGAGAAGAGAGAAAGAAGGGGAAATCGATCTGAGAGAGGGAGGCGAGCAGGTTGGTTTTAGTTTTTTTTTATTTTTTTAATAAAAAATGCATTTGGCACGGTAAATATATTGGAGTGGCAAATTGTCTGTCACGCCATCAACTTACCATAGTAAAAAATTAACCCAATAGTCATGTCAAACTCTGCTGTTGGTATCAGGGGTGGGAAAATCGAATCAATAGCCACAGTAACCATTGCCGAAGCTACCGTCAATTGTGAATTTGTCTTGTTTTTCGGACTGAAGGCTTTCCGTGGCTAATGTCGTGGAAAAAGGGTATCAATTGCCATGACAAGCCCCTCCCGAAGCTAGGTAGCGTGGCGAATTTAATAATTTTTGTAGTGCGTCTCTAAATTTTTCATAAATAGGTACGATATTAATGATGGAATACAACATCGGTTGCTAAATTTCAAGAGAATAAAATGGAGTGTCCCTGATAGATATAATATCAACAATTTGAAACAATTTGTTGCTACATATATACGTCACTATTAGCTATGAAATTCTTGACTTTTGGTAAATTGGTGGCAAAATAGCCACGAATGTTGCCTTGAACAACAGTGGTCACTAAATCCATGGCTAATTAGAGATGAAATTGCCACCAATGTTAATAATGTCACTGATTTTCCAAAGAAATTAAGCGATGTAGCCAAAGTCAAAGCTAAATGAGGTATGAACTATGTCACAATAAAAGTCATGTCTGAATTATATTCGTGGCTAATTAGAGATGACATTAGCAACGTAGTACATTGTGTCGCTAGTGCGAGAACAAACAAGGTAATTACTTCAGTTAATTTTTACATTGAGAAATAAACCACTCCAAATAAAATTAGTGTAAGGCTCATTAATGGTAAATCGATTTGAATTATTGTATGAGTATTAGAGTAATAATATCAATAGATCTCTCAAATGACATAGAATTAACGATCAAGTTTACTACATAGATTGTATTTTATTTCTCATGAGGTTAATATAATTTATATATATAATTAATTTTTCTGGTTGAATAATATATTTATTATGGAAATTGTTCTAATACAGTTGTAGAAAAAATTCTACTACTAATAAATCTAATAGTGTTTTAATTAATATATGTATTTAGTTAGATAGAAACTAACATGCTATTATATATTAATATATAAAATTGTTGATATTATTATTGATTGTTTTTTATTTTATTTTTTATCATCTAATATTTATAGATAGATATAATCTCAAATTGAGAAAAGATGAGTGAGACAGAAGAGAGAGATCGAATATGATAGAGTTGTTCAAGGCTAGGAGCAGCATTCCTAACTCGGATAAAAAAAAGGCAAAATCTGTCCATATTAAAATCTTCGTAGAAAAGGAATAACAAAAAAAAAATGAAATTCAATCAGTCAATGAAAACGGGGTTGATGCTCTCCTAACCTAAATAGATTCAAATAAATCATAGACTTTAAAAATCATAATGATTTAAGTGATCATTACTACAATTACGACCTATTGTAGCACTTTAGTGTGACAGTTTTCTATTGGAGCGGGTTTTTTAATCTAATGAAGCGGTTTTGATTTTGTATTTTAAGGGATAGGCTATTGTGGCGGTTTAAAATACTATTGTGGCAGTTTTTGAAATACTTTTTTTACTACCTAATGTGATTATTAGGCATTCTTAGTGAAATCCAAAGCATGTTAGGCATTCTTAGTGAAACATCACTTGAAAAATACCTTGGTTGCCCTATTATCAATGGGAGGGTTAATAAAGAAACTTTCGGTAACCTCATCTGCAATTCTAAGAACCAGTTAGCCAAATGGAAAGCTAACTCCCTCTCCCAACAGGGTCGTGCGACATTAATTGCATCGAATCTTTTATCAAAACCGCTATTCTCTATGCAGAATTTCATGCTCCCGTGTTCGGTTCATAAAGATTTGGACCAACTCAATCGCAATTTATTTTTGGAATAAAGATGCGCAACATCGACCTCTTATTAGTTGGGATAGAATCTGTCGTGCTAAAAATAAGGGTGGAGTTGGGCTCAGGAAGTCTCAACCTATGAACAAAGCTCTCCAAATGAAACTCCTATGGAAAATTCTCGATGAACCAAATAATCCATGGGTCCAAATCGTTCAGTATAAGTACATTAAAACCTCTCATATTCTCTCCTATGTTCGGCGTGGTGGGGCGTCTTGGCAGTGGTCTAAGCTCACTACCCTCCTCGATGAATTCAAAAGCGGCCTCATTTGGTCGGTGGGAAACGGATCTAGTATTAAGTTCTGGAAAGATAATTGGGTTACTCGTAAACCACTACAAACCTTGCATAAACCGAATAGTTCCATAAATCTGGACGAAACTGTCAGTGAGTACATAATTGGTGGGAATTGGTGGGAGGAAAAGCTCCATCTTGTTCTCCCGCCCGAAATTGTTTCTGATATCATCAATATCCATCTGCCTATTAACAGCTTCCCCGACAGGCTCTACTGGTGGCCAGCAAAAAAACGGTTGGTTTTCTACTAATAGTGCATATAAAATCATCACGAATCATCACCTTCATAATGATGATGCCAATGCATGAGTGTGGGAAGTCTCTGCTCCGCCTAAAGTCAAAAACTTTCTATGAAAACTTAGTCACAATGGGCTTCCGACGAAAGCACGCCTTAGTTGTAGGGGCATCTCGGTGCCTCCTACATGCGAATGGTGTAACCAGGCTGTCGAAGATGACTCCCACATTTTCCTTGAATGTCAATTTAACTCTATTAACTCCACGTTAAAGCCCCATAACAAGCTGCTTATTCAAAAATATGTTATCTACATCTAGGGACATTCAACCGATTTTGGCAGCTTTGGGCAGAGTTCTTTCTAAGACTGATTAACAAAAAATCACTTTCACTTGGTGGACCACATGGAATGCACGAAATAATCTCATCTTCAGAAATGAACCACCTCTAAATCCCGATAGGATAAACTACATTACCTATAATCACATCAACAATTGGATGGCTGCTTGCTAGATCAACAATGAGGAGTCGTCATCTCCTCGAGACTCTTTGTCTGCTAAAAAGTCAAGTGAGCCTGGTAGGAAAAATAAATCACAAAAATGGAAAAAACCCACTCAAGGGACTCTAAAACTTAATTTCGACGGATCCACGCTTCATAATGGTGACAGTACCATTGGATTCATCATGCGAGACTGGTTGGGTAAACCTGTTTACATTGGACATGCGTTTGTTGGCAGGCAATCCCACATTGGGACTGAAGCACTTGCTTTAAAATATGGATTGATTTAAGCTATCCGCATGCACATAACTTCGGTCCATATAGAGGGTGACTCACTAATTATCATAAATCACCTAAAAAACAGCCTACAATGCCCGTGGGAAATAGAATTGATTATGTCGGATATTAAACTTCTTCTACTTAATATGAGAGAGGTTTCTTTCTCTCATGTGCCCCGTAGTGGTAATAGAGCGGCGGATAAGGTTGCACACCTTTGCCGCTCTGCCAGGGGTGATTGTCTAGCCAATGATCCAGGTCTCCTTGACCTCATCCGTCAGGATGCTATCGGTTAGGTAATCCTAGCCGAATTCTTTCCTAATAAAAAAAAAGGCTATTGTTGCGGTTCAAAGATTGAATTTAAAAAAAAAGATTTAAAAAGGACAATATCAACACAAAAGATACGATATCTCACAAAGATATGCTAATCAAACCGGTTAGCAATGTTAGTATATACTCCATCTATCTCAAAATTTAACTCACTTAAATAGGGATATAAAATACTAACTATTTTTATTAAATTTTTTTTATACAACTTTATACTCCCTCAATTCGGCAAAACATGTCACTTCACTATTCATGTACGTACGCTTTTTAGGGGATAAAAACTATATAAAATATCTATTTTTTTTAACAATTTCGTAGTTATTATTAATAAGTACAAACATGTTAAAAAATTCTATAAAAAAATACATATTTTATATAGTTTTTATCATTCTAAAAAAGCGTGCGTGAATAGTAAACGACATATTTTGCCGAACGGAGGGAGTACTTATTACCAATAATTACAAAATTATAACAAAAGTTAATATTTTATTTAAAAAATTTAAGTTCTTAAAATTCGTATAAAAAATTAAAATGATACTCCGTATAAATAATCACCCAAGAAGGAACAATTATTATAGGAGAGGAAAATATCAGGAAAGAAATCAAAGATGACTTTGAGAAAAGATTTAAAAAAGAACAAATAAAAAATGACTTACTACTAGAATACCTGAATTTGATTAACACTGAAATCACAAATGAGGATAACGAAAAACTCACTAAACCAATCACAAACCAAGAAATAAAAAAACGCAATTTTCTCTATTGGAAAAGATAAATCTCCTAGACCTTACGAAATGACAGCAGATTTTTATCAACATTTCTGGGATATTGTAGAACCATCAATTACCAAAGCAATCAAAGGCTTCTTCTCCTCAGGCAGGATTCTAAGACAAATAAACCAGACATTTATCATCCTAATCCCAAAATGTGAGAACCCAAGAACAACAAATAACTACAGACCAACCAGTCTTTGCTCGACTATGTACAAGGCAATTGCAAAAATACTAGCAGGTAGAATGAAACCACTCATGGAAAAAATCATTCACCCAGTTCAAGGTGCTTTCATTTCAAAGAGATTAATTCAAGATAATGTGTGCTTATTGCACACAAAATATTTCACTCATTCAGAAACAGAAAAGGAAAAGATGGATGGATTGCTATAAAACTTGATATGTAGAAAGCTTATGATAGAGTAGACTGGGATTTCCTAATGGCAATATTGGAACAATTTGGCTTCTGCCAAAAATTTTGTGGGTAGATTAAAGAATGTATCCAAACAGTATCATATTCGATCCTAGTGAATGATGAGCCTACCCAAACTTTTTGACCATAAAGAGGCTTACGACAGGGTGACCCTATTTCCCTATATCTCTTTATCATCGGGGCTGAGATTTTAGCCAGGAAACTTCAACAATTAAATGACCAACAAAGAAACACAATGGGATTCAAAATGATGAGAACTCGAACTCAGATCTCGTTCCTATCTTTTGTTGATGACATCATAATCTTCACCAAAGCAACCCAAGCTCTATTGTAAAGAAAAACTCTAGATGAATATTGTGCAATCTCAGGACAAAAAGTAAATTTCCAAAAGTCTGCATTCCAAGTTACAAAAGGGGTCTCAACCAACTAGAAACAGAGAATTCAAACCACACTACAAATAATGAGTCAAACGAGTTTAGAAAAATACCTTGGATACCTGATTATAAATGGGAGAGTTAACAAGAACACATTCGATGAGGTACTTGGAAAGATAAAAAATCAACTAACAAAATGGAAAGCAAATTCGTTATCCCATCAGGGAAGAATAGTACTCATCAAGGCAAATCTACCAGCTAAACCAAACTATGTATGCAAAACTTTATGATACCCGAAAGTATTCATAAAGAACTTGATTAAATAAACATATGCTTCTTTTGGAACAAAGATTAAATACAAAAATCTCTGATTGGATGGGACAGAATATGTAGGCCTAAAAGTAATGGAGGACTGGGTCTGAATAAAACAAAAGACATGAACAAAGCACTACAGATGAAACTGCTTTGGAAGATCTTAGAGGAACCACAAAATGAATGGGTGAAAATAGTTAAAGAAAAATATTTGAAAGAATACAAAATCTGGGATGATAAAAGAAACAAGAATACCTCTTGGCAATGGGCCAAATTGAAGGAAATAAAAGATGATTTTTGTGCAGGGCTAACCTGGCAAATAGGAAACGGAAAAACGATTAGATTCTGGAAAGACAGATGGTTGAACGATGAAATAAACCTGTCCGAAATACGTCTACATGACCAAGTTGCAGATCAAGAAACCATTGATCAATAAATAAAAGAAAATAAAAGGTGGAACGTGGAGGAATTAAAAGATATAATCCCAATGGATGTTGTCGAGCAGATCCTGAACATCCACATACCAACAAACGAATTTGAAGATAGACTTTATTGGAGACCAAACAGAAATAGATGGTTCTCAATGACAAGTGCCCTTGAGCATATTAAAAAAACACGCAGAAATAACACAGACACATTTGATTAGATTTGGAAACTAGACTGCCCACCTAAAGTTAAAAACTTCCTATGGAAAAGCCTTCTTGACGGCATACCAAAAAAATAAGGCTTCGAAACAAAAGAATAGATGTACAACTGTGGTGTACACTTTGCGACCATAATGATGAAGACACAACACATATATTCACCGAGTGCTAAACTACACTCATGATCTTAGGATAAATAGACCAGCAGATACAAAGAATAATACAAAACACAAATAAGACCATTAGACCATATAAGGACACCACAATTGACATCTTTTCACAACTTACTCTGGAGCAGAAATCAACACTTGCTTTCTCCCTTTGGGCTATATGGACAATGAGAAATGAAATAATCTTCAACGACCACGCCCTCATAGAGTTGGATGATTGGGTTAACTACATAAAACAACAACGGACAAGCTGAAAACAAGCGAAACTAGAGGAATCGAAAGATGAAAACTCGATAAAACGACCCCAAGGTAACCAGAACAACCAACGAAAATAGAAAAAGGTAAAATGGGAGAAACCAAAAGAAGGATTTGTGAAACTAAATTTTGATGGCGCCAAGTTACCTACGGGCCAAGTGGCCTTTGGGTTGGTTATTCGTGATTCGCTGGGCAGACCTTTGACGTGCGGCGTGAACGGTTGCGGTCAGGTTCCGGCGTTGCAGGCGGAGATTCTTGGCCTTCTCCACGGTCTCTCAGAAGCTCTAAAGGGAGGGTTCACGCAACTTGAGGTTGAGGGTGACTGCCTTACGACAATAAATGTCCTAAAGGGGTGCTGAAAGTGTCCATGGGAGATCGAGATGATTATCTCCGACATTCTCGCATTCAATCGCGCTTTTAAGGCTATCTCTTTTGCCATATTTGCAGGTTGGGTAACCGGGTCGCTGATCATTTTGCCTGCCTTGGTCTTGAGTCAAACTTCACAGGTTGAAGATACAATGTTGCGATTGAAGACCTCGTCCGAAATGACGTTCTTAGGTTGTGGTACAACCGCGGTTGAGCCACTCCCAAAAATTTCCCTTGTATCAAAAAAATAATAATAGATACTGATACTCCGTGTAGATTATAAAAATGGAGAAGAAGATGCTACAGTGTTATATTTAGATTTTAGACAATGTAAAGATACGACGTAGTCAGTGTCTTGTCTTCAGTGCATTGTCACTCTAGGCTAACCTGGGGCGCTAGGCTAATAAAACGACAACCATGACTCATTCATTAATTCCATCAAAAACAAAAACAAAAAAAACCATTAATTAATACTCCATAAATCAATTTACTGACAATAATTCCAAATTATAGCTAACTTCAAACAAAAGAATACTCCCTCCGTGAATAGATACACATGGAGAAAACGGGAACAAGGACGAGACAACATTTTTGAAAAGCTAGACAGAGCTCTGGTTAGTTACAATCTACTACAACGATTCCCCAACCTATACACAAAAAACCACGCATTTCTAAAATCAGACCATACACAAATTACACTAGACCTAATGGACAACTAGAAACCAAAGTTATATCCTTTTAAATTTGAAATGGCTTGAACTTCTAGAGCAGATTACGAAAACCTTGTTCGATGTGCATGGCGTGTTGATGCGCCAGGTTCACGTATGTACAAGCTCGCGAAGAAGTTACAAGAAGTTAAAAGAAAAAGTAAATTATGGAGCAAAGTCACCTTTGGCAACATTTTCCGCCAAATAAACCTGGTAGAAACTGAACTGCAGGCATTATAGACAAAACTTTGTAACAACTATGACCATAACACAGATAGTAGAATTAGAAGACTATCTACCAAACATGCATCCCTATTAAGCTACCAACACAAATACTGGGGGAAACGAGCCAAGCGAACACATATTCAATCAACCGAAACAAATACAAGATACTTTCATAGAATAGCAACAGGGCGGCGAAACAAGAACATAATAAGATCAATACAAACTATAGCAGGGGTGACCTCAGCCAATGAAATGAAAATACGTGAAATCATAAAGAATGACTTTGTAAGACGGTACTCTCAGCAGCCAGGACAACAGGCACCAAGTACCTTACTAAGCAACATAGGTAGGGAAGTTACAAATGAAGACAACGACTGGCTTACAAGACAAGTTTCCAATTCTGAAATTAAAAATGCAGTTTTTAGTCTAGCGACTGATAAATCCCCTGGACCAGATGGCTTCCCTGCGGGCTTCTTCAAAAAATATTGGCACATTATTGAACCTTCTGTAATCAAGGCCATCAAAAGCTTTAATACAAACAAATCCCACTTTCATTGCATTAATACCAAAGTGCGATAACCCAACAACACCATCCCATTATAGACCTATAAGTCTTTGCTCTACAACTTATAAGATCATCTCCAAAATATTGGCCTCTAGGTTAAAAAAAATAATCCCCAAAATCATTAACCCCCTACAAAGTGCCTTTACAACTGGTCGATCTATACAAGATAATATTTTAATAGCAAATGAAATCTTTCACTCATTCACCAAGAAGAAAGGAAGCTCGGGCTGGATGACAGTAAAACTAGACATTGAAAAAGCTTTTGACTTGGTCGACTGGGACTTCCTCCTATATGTTTTTGAAAAGCTTAGCTTCTCACCTCGGTTCTCGGGCTGGATCAAGGAATGCGTAACGACAGTTACATACTCGGTCTTAGTGAACAACGAACCAACTGATATGTTCACTCCCTAGTGGGGGCTTAGACGAGGACTACAGGTTGAATCCGAAAATCAACAAAGCCATCTGGGTATAAAAATTTCCCGTAATGGAAATAAAATCCTTTTCCTGGCATTTGCATACGACATTGTCATCTTCGCGTCAGCAACAAAGACAGCTTGCGATCAAATTAACAAAATACTCAAAGAATACTCATCTTTATCAGGACAAAGAGTAAAAAGGCATAAATCTCATTTTCAAACGTCGAAAAATGTGCAAACAAACCTGAAAAATCTCATTCACAACGAACTCGAAATCAGTTACATGACAAACATAGGAAACTATCTGGGTTGTTTGATCTTTAATGGTCGTCCTAACAAGGTGGATTTCGCAGACTTATTAATTGCCACAAAGGCACAACTTCAGCGTTGGAAGGCAAACTGCTTGTCCCAAGCTGGACGATGCACTTTAACAAAAACCACTTTATCTGCCAAATCACTACACTTAATGCAGTGCTCTCTACTGCCAAGATCAATACATACAGAACTTGACAGAATCAACCAGAACTTTCTCTGGAATAAAGGTCCTAAATATAAGCCACTCATCAACTGGTTTGATATATGTAAAACTAAAGACAATGGAGGCCTCAGTCTTCAAAACTCGGAGGATATGAATAAAGCATTACAACTTAAACTGCTCTGGAAAATTTTAGCGGAACCGCATAACCCTTGTGTAACTATAGTCACACAAAAATACCTGAAACAACAAAACATACTACAATATAAAAAAAGGGTGACTCCTCCTGGCAATGGACCCAGCTTATCAAGTTAATTCCATTATTTAAGGAAGGAATCAAATGGCCGATTGGTAATGGTGATAACATAAATTTCTGGACTGATCATTGGACTGGTAATGCTCCTCTTATATCTATGGTATCCAACCCACAACAACTTGATACTGGAACTATGATACATCAATTTCTGAAATCTGACAAAACATGGGATCAGGAAAAATTATATGACACGACTCAACACATCCTCCCCAGGGATGTGATTGATTCAATATTAATAACGCCAATACCTAAACATATACATCTCGATAGACTATACTGGAAATGGAGTAGAAACGGTTGGTTCTCTACTAAGTCATCCATTGACATGATCAACCACCTGAAACACCATAAAAAAACTGACATGAGATGGATCTGGAACCTTGATCTACCACCAAAGGTTAAGGCTTTCCTTTGGAAAATAACAAAAAATGGCATACCCACATCTGTCAGGCTAGCCGTCAGACATTTTGGTATACCCACCAACTGTCCATATTGTGATTCTAACTATGAAGATCTACACCACCTCCTATGGAGATGTCCTATTACTCGTGACACAATTATGTCAGCTGACTCAATGTTATTTATCAAACTTAATTCATATTTCAGAGAAGATACTAATCTAAATCAAATTATTCTAACTATTAAAGACAACATCGGAACTCACCGATTTGCTAAACTTGCTTTCGCATGGTGGGGGATTTGGTACTTTCGAAACAAAGCACTTTTTGATAACATCAAACCAAACAGTAGATGCATCTCGTCTTTCATAAAAAATCAGATATTCTTGTGGAACTCCTCCAAAAATATAGACGAACCCACTGATCCATCGCAATTTACAAAACATGTTCGCACGACATCGTCTCATAAAAGAAATCAAACTAAATGGAAACCTCCAAAACCTGGGATTTACAAACTTAATTTTCATGGAGCCTTCTCCACCACTGCAAACAGCTCCTACGGATTCATAATTAGAGACCACAAGGGCACACCAATATTTTACGGTTCTGGACCTTCTCCCATCTGATGTGCGCGCAAATTGTCATATTTTCTATGCACATTTAAGTCCATTTTATCATTCTTTTGCATGCATATTAGTGGGAAATCATGAGGTTAGTGTAGTTTATGCATTATTGTCAAATATATGGGTCTGCACGAGTTTCTGTGGGATTTCGCAGAAATCAGCGCGAAAATTGACAGATTTGGAAGAGCGGAAAAAGAACTCGAAGTCTTCTAAAGAGGTCAAAATCAAATAAGAACCTTGACATCGAGTGAAGCAGAGCAACCAGGAATCGATCAGAGGAGAACGGAGCATGTCGACTCAGCAGAGGTTGATATTGATGTCTAATGGTCAATATTGAGTGGCAAGATCGATGATATTGATAGAAGTCGAGTGCCAGTCCGAGGAGAAGAAGGAGTGCTCGAAATAAGATAGAAGAGAGGTCGATATCGATGTCCAAGGTTGATATCGACCACTGCAACAGAAGAAGTCCGACTCAGATTTTGATAGAATTATATCCGAAGCATGCACGTTTATCCAAAAGTCGAGATCTTCTATCTTCAATGCCAGACATCATCCTTTACTAGTTTTACCATGGAGATTTTAGTTTTTACTTATTTAAGTTTTACCTTATAGAATAAAGATAAGTTTTCGAATCCTTGGCTAGCAAGATTTGAGATCTATATCTAGAGGCCTTTAGGGCTGAGTTAGGAATTAAGTTTTCATCCAAGCAATCGGTTTTTACATTATAGAATGGAGAGAATTTGTAGAGAGAGAGAGAGAAGAGGCCGAGTAGAGTTGGGTGTGAAGTGAGAGCGGAGATTTGGCTTTGTTCGGCTATAACTTGCTCTTTAGTTTAATCAAAGTATTTTCTTTTAGATGATGATGATGAGTTCCATGATGAGACGTGAGTAGTCAACCCATTTCTAGGGTCAGGGTGAGCCTGACGATAGCAATGTAGGGTAAGTGCATCAAAGGTATGATTTTTATGTGATTCCGTATTCTATCCTATGCATGATCCTTTGCGAAAGTTAGGGAGATTCATTATTTGCATTATTGAAGGGAAAGCCAATCATATTGTGAACTTGGATTTTTCATGAATCGGATAGTAACTCTTAGGAATTATGCGAGAGCCTCTAATCACCTAAGTGTTGGTAACGAAAGTTATTTGAAGGAAAGACATTAAATTTCATAACTTAGCATAATACTTGCATTGTTACCGTTGTGGCGTTAATCCCCGACTTTGGAAGCTTTTAGTTAATTGAATTCATATTAAATGTTTGAGTTTATTTCTGTTCATTTTCCCTTTACCATTCTAAGCTCTTCAGACACTTTTCCGACAATAAGGTACGTTATACAGTTTCTGTATCAGACATCGAAATTGACTGTGAAGGTCGATATCGAGCACTAACATCGATATCGAGGTCTGTCTCGATGTCGACTGTGTTTGCTTTTGTCTTTTGCAGGAAATCACTGGAAATCGATAAGAGTTGAGGTCGATATCGACCAGACACCTCGATATCGAATGTCTCCTATGGTCGAAAGCTTGATCGTGATTACAACAAAGGAAGCGCTGACATTCCTCCTCGTGGATTTGATCCTGAATTACCCTACCACTGCATCGGGAGGGATTCTTGTATTTATTTTCTTGAACAGGGAGTTAGCATAGTTGAAATATATATTTGAATATTTGAATCGCACTTCCCCTAAACGCATCAAATTGGCACCGTTGCCGGGGAGGCAATCAACCGCCACCTAAGTTTTCTCACGATCTTTTCTTAGTGCTTATTTTGCATGTTTATGCGACGTTCTGATCGTGGACCTATCCTAGAAAGCATAGATGAGCCTGAACATTTCAAATCGTTGAGACCATAGAGCGGTTGAGGAAAGAGATAGAGGACCATAATGCTACAATCGCTGCTGAGAGGGCAGCCACTGCTGCAGAGCGAGCACGTGCTGATAGGATGGAGGATGCGCATAGACAAGCCCAAGAGTGGCTTAATCAGTATCCGCAGATGGCGATGCAATACATGCATCCACCGCTTCATGTTCCTGAATCCGCTATACTTATTCCTCCTTCCAACTATGAAATTAAAATAAACTTCCTATATGAAATTAAAAGAAACACTTTTGAAGGAAGACCTAATGAATGCCCACTGCAACACATCTCTACTTTTATGGACTTATGTGAAACAATTGCTGATGGTGTAAATCTATAGTATGTGAGACTGATATCTTTTCGATGGTCTTTGGCAGGAAAGGCATTACAATGGCTAGAAAGTTTGGCTCCACTCTCGCTGAGGACAGGGGCAGAGGTGAAGGATGCATTCCTAATTAAATTTTTTCCTCCTTTAAAAATGGCGATGCCGCGACAAAGGATCATGGCTTTTAAACAAAAGCCAGGTGAAACAATAGCACAGGCGTGGAAGCGCTTTAAGGACTTGCTGAGATCATGCCCAACGGATGGGCAACTTCCATATGTCATCCAGGAGATATTCTACAACTCCCTTGATGCGCCGAATAAGGAGAGGATCAGCGTATACACCTCTTATTGGTACATTGAGCTTACACCAACGGAGTCCTGGGAGACGATTGAGAGGCTGGTCAGCTTTGATAATACTTATAGGACTGCTGCGGCCTATGACTCAAGGCCTGCCCCATCAATGCCACTCTATGAGCCTCCAAAGGAGATAGATCCTGATGTGTGGCAATAATTCCACAACGTACAGATACGCCGCCTTCAGAAGCAAGTCAGGTTCCTGAGCAACAATGAAACTTGTCAGGAATGTGGCTCAACAAGGCATAACACTGGTGCCTGTTCACATCTTGAGCAAGTATCTATGGCAGAGCAACATGAGGAAGCCAAGTGGACGAGAGGCCCCTATGGAGGGGGCAATCAATAGTATTGGGGAGATCAACGATTCTATCAACAAAGGGATCCCTAACCATATAGAGCACCAGGGCACCCTGAGCGGGAGACAAGGAAGGATGACTTGCGGATCATTCATGATGAGATGCGGAGGAACCATGTTGAGTTCAAACAAGCCAACAACTCCGTCCATACTCAGTTGTAGGGCATCAATTGTAGACTTGGGGAGATCGACGATTGGAAGCGCAACATGGAGACCCAAATGGGTCAATTGGCGGAACAAATACCCAAACCGTCAGGAACATTCCCTGGATAAACTGTGACCAATCAAAAGGGCAAAACTACTGGACACATAGCGGTGATGAATCTAAGGAGTGGGCGTCAAGTGAAAACGCCCGAGCAAAAAGCAGAGGAGAAGGCCCCAGATGGAACATCATTATCGACCCCCTGTCAATATCGACGGAGGTGACGTCGATGTCGACCATACTCAAGTCGATGTCGAAACTGCTGCTAAGTCACCACAGAAATCGACTCCTCCAGTCAATGTCGACCCCCATCCAGTCGATGTCAATCTAACTCCAGCCGCAGGGAATAAGAAGGTGTTGCCATTCCCATCAAAAAAGGTGATTAAGGACCCAGCGGAAAAGAAGTTCCAGCGGTTCGTGAAGATGCTTCAAGGACTCAATGTCTCAATACCATTCACAAAAGCACTTCATGACATGCCGTCATATGTAAGGTTCCTTAAGGACATATTGGGTAAGAAGCGATCGCTTTCTGAGATCGCAGAGGAGTGCAACAGATTGTAGCTACCATAGAAGCGGGCGGACCTAGGTAAATTTTCTATCGCTATAGGCTTAGGTCGATATCGCTTTAATGCTTTAGTTGATTTGGGCGCTAGCGTTAGCATGATGCCACTAACCATATGGCAAAATGTAAAGATAGGTCCTCTAGAGCCCATGGATGCAAAACTATACATGGCGAATAATACGGTAGTGATTCCAACAGGGTTGGTAACTGATGTGCCAGTACAAGTAGGTGAATTCTTTGTCCCTGCTCATTTCTTAGTTGTTGATATAGCAGAGGACTCTGCTTGTCCCATTATTTTAGGTAGGTCGCTCCTAGAAACCGTCGATGCCAACATTAGCGTGAAGAAAGGATTGCTCTCATTCACAATCAGTGACGAGGTGATAGAGTATGCCTTCAACAAGATGGTGAGGAACAATGTAGGGCCCATAGAGATAAAGGCCAGCAATGGTGTCTACATCGCATGTGGAGAAGCAAAGGTAAGGAGTATGACACCGAAAGAGAATGAAAAGAGGGCCATAGAAGCCCAAGTTGAGGAGGTCATGGCAATCTTGAATGAAGGAGCCAGACAGAACATCGAAATCGACCCAGGTCATAAGTATAGGGTCGACGGAGGAGAAGGAACCTCCAAATCGAGCATAAAGGTCGATATTGACCATTCCAATATGACGAAATCGACCACCACAGACGCTGAGAAAGAAGAAGCAAAGTCCTCGATATCGATCACTGAAGGTCGAAATCGACCTGATCATGTCGAGCAGAAACGCTCCAAATCGACTGAACCTCCAGGAGCAAAGCTCGATATCGACTACTGATGATCGAAATCGACCTGAGCCATAAAAAGAAGAGAAGGTAAGTCAAGGTACGGATTCCTCCTATTCCATCTCAATTAAAGATTTATCATTATTTGGAAGAGGTTTGCCTTGGCATGTGCGCTTGTGTAGGGTATCCGATGATTATTCGAGCCATTATGAAATAGGAGACAAGGTGTATGTCGCCAAATCAAATGATCAATGGTTCCTTACTAGATTCAAAGATAAGAGGATGGGACCTTTCACGGTAAATCAAATCCATTCAGGCGGAATGCAGCTGAGAGACAAGAAAGGAGTGTTATTTGAGGCCCAAGCCACATGGGCTCTGCAGATGCCACCTTGAAAGCGTAAATGAAGAAGTCGACTTAGCGACTTTAAAATCTAGAGCTTGTAACAAAGACATACAATTAGTTTTAAGTTTTGGACAATCTTTTGGTTTTGTTTTGAGACACTTTACATTATGCATGTTTTGGTTTTGTTTTTTATTTTTAACAAGTGTAGGAAAGAGGAAGAGAGCAAAAACAGAGATCGAAATCGAGTGCAAAGCTCGATATCGACCTTAAGGTCGATTCCGAGGGGCTTGTGGTCGAGGCCGGATCACCTTGAAGCTTGAGCCAGAAATCGATGAAATCAGTCGATTTCGATGTTAAAGGTCGATATCGACCATCACTGCAGACTTCTTCGACTCCTGAAATTTATGACGTTTTAGTAAGTTTTCTTTCTTAACCCTAGTTCTAATACAGTGAGGACACTATAATCTTTAAGTATGGGGTGGGGGAAAGGCTTATTTGCATTTTTTAGCATATTTTGAAATTTTTCATAAGTTTTTGCATATTTTAGTTATATAGTTCTTGCATATTACATGAATTGCCTAGTTAAGGGAAGTCCCCCATCAAAAATTGAAAATAAAGAAAAGAGCCATGGAAGTATAAAAAAGAGCTCTAAGATGCAAAATTAGATTCATTAGAGATAAAACATGAAATTGCCTAGTTAAGGGAAGTCCCATTGAAGTGCAAAAAGGAAAAAAAATAAAGGAGGTAAAAATTTGAAGTTGCTTTTGACATGTGCATGATAAGATGATGGAGGATTGTATATATTTCCATACAAGTGCTTACAAAAGCTCATATCCTAGCCTTACCTATGCATATTTGCAAAAGTCACAAGCCATATATGAGCCTTACTATATCATTATCATTATTGCTCCACTTATATTACATATTGCCTATTTTATATACTTTATTCCCTATCCGGGGACAAGTTTGAGAATGGATGTCATCTTTGGAGTTATTATATGGAGTTTGTGCATTATTTTTGAAGTTGTTGGTAGGAATGAAACAAAATTATGAATTATGGAAAATTTAATGAGCGAGAAAAAATCCGATCACCTCAGGAGATAAAGGTAGGTCGACCCTACTCGTTGAGATGTTAGTTCAGCGAGATGGGACACAAGGTGAGGAGTCCGGAGTACTAAGTATCCGGGGCCATTCATGACACCCATGTTTGCAAGTCGTGAGAAGGCAGTGCTCAGGTTAGAGAGGTAAAAGCATTATATTGAAATAAGCATTGAGTGATGAGTGAAAGGTCACTACTAAAAAAACAGGAAATAGCTACAGATGTTTAGACACGAATTATAGGTGACCTTGTATTCGTGGCCACTAGCGATGATATTGGCCACGACTGTTCCTGACCGTGGCTATATTCGTGGCTAATACTGATCCTAGTATGACATGCCAGAACATTCGTGGCTATTAGCAACAAACCAGATGTCCATAGCTGATTTCGTGGCTCGATATGTGTCAGTGTCAGTAAATAGCCACGAACGTAGCCACGGATAGGTTTGTCGTGGCTATTTTCGATGCTGATATGGCCACAACACAATATCCGTAGCTAATTCCGTGGCTATTCATCATCGGAAATCAAATGAACATGTGGTGAGTGGGCCTTGGGTCGCTAATTGTACGCGGGCCGGATGTAAATCATGAGTGGGCTATCCGATGACACAATCTCGATCCGTGGCTGAATCCGGGTACAAACTCTCCCAAAATTTCTAGGCTCGGCCCATTAGAAGCTAGTGAAAGCCCAATTATCTTATTAGCCCATAGAATGAAGTGGTGATTTAGCGACGATTGAATCTGTGGCTAAATCCGTGATTTAGAGACGATAGAATGAAGCCCACTTATCTTATTACATATATAATATTATATTATTCCTTTTTAATTTAATTCTTATTACATATATAATATTATATTATTCCTTTTTAATTTAATTAGAAAAAGGAAAGTAGTGTATATAAGATTATATATATATATAGGTATAAAAGTAGGAAATGGTTATAATATATATGATTATTCGGTACTAATTAGAGTGGCTAGAAAATGGTTTGGGGGTTTCGGAAGAATATTAATTGTAAATGTTTATATGTAAAAATATATGTGATGTACTTTAAAATTTGGTTATAAGTTGACACTATATGCTCAATTATTACAATTTTATTCAATATTATGTATATATCTAATTATTTAGAAATTTAGTAATGTGCTTTTATTAAGAATTAATGGTAATATATTTAGGAATATGTTCAATTATTATAATTTAATTAGTAATGTGCATTTTATATCTACTGTACAGATTGATCGAATTTGATAAAATATGGACGATCGTACATGGATGTAAGATATGTACTTGTCGGATTGTAGAGGATTAAAGCCTGAATACTTCGAAGGGGTGGATAAGTTTATAAATTTTGCTTGTGATCAAACTTATTATGTCGATGAAGGTAAGATAAACTGTCCATGTCGGATGTCAGAATTGTATTTTTGAGAAAGTAAGATAATAATGAATAAATGTCCATGTCGGATGTCGTAATTGACTAATAAATTCTTATTAGAATACCATAAGAGTATGTTTTGGGGAAAACTCATATAAGTGACGAATAAATTGTAAATAAAACCTTATATTGACTAACAAATTCTTAATAGAATACCATAAAAGTATGACTTGAGGAAAAACTCATATAAGTAACGAATAAATGTTTAATAAAACCTTATATTAACTAATAAATTCTTATTAGAATATCATAAGAGCATGTTTTGATGAATACTCATATAAGTAACGAATAAATGTTTAATAAAACCTTATATTAACTAAAAAATTCTTGTTAGAATACAATAATAGTATGTTTTGAGGAAAACTCATATAAGTAACGAATAAATGTTTAATAAAACCTTATAGTGACTAACAAATTCTTATTAGAGTACCATAAGAATATGTTTTGAGTAAAACTCATATAAGTAACGAATAAATGTTTAATATATAAAACCTTATATTGATTAATAAATTCTTATTAGAATACCGTAAGAGTATGTTTTAAGGAAAATTCATATAAGTAACGAATAAATGTTTAATAAAACCTTATATTAACTAAAAAATTCTTGTTAGAATACCATAAGAGTATGTTTTCAGAAAAATTCATATAAGTAACGAATAAATGTTTAATATAAAAAACCTTATATTGACTAATAAATTCGAATTAGAATACCATAAGAGTATCTTTTGAGGAAAACTCATATAAGTAACGAATAAATATTTAATAAAACCTTATATTGACTTATAAATTCTTATTGGAATATCATAAGAGTATGTTTTGAGAACAACTCATATAAGTAACGAATAAATGTTTAATAAAACCTTTTGTTGACTAATAAATTCTTATTAAAATACCATAAGAGTATGTTTTAAGGAAAACTCATATAAGTAACGAATAAATATTTAATAAAACCTTATATTGACTAATAAATTCTTATTGGAATACCGTAAGAGTATGTTTTGAGGAAAATTCATATAAGTAATGAATAAATGTTTAATAAAACCTTATATTGACTAACAATTCTTATTAGAGTACCATAAGAGTATGTTTTGAGTAAAACTCATATAAGTAACGAATAAATGTTTAATAAAACCTTATATTGATTAATACATTCTTATTAGAATACCATAAGAGTATGTTTTAAGGAAAATTCATATAAGTAACGAATAAATGTTTAACAAAACCTTATATTAACCAAAAAATTCTTGTTAGAATAACATAAGAGTATGTTTTGAGGAAAACTCATATAAGTAACGATTACATATTTAATAAAATCTTATATTAACTATTAAATTCTTATTTGAATACTATAAGAGTAAGTTTTTAGGAAAATTTAAGTAACAAATAAATATTGAATAAAACCTTATATTGTCTAATAAATTCTTATGAAAATACTATAAGAGTAAGTTTTGAGGAAAAATTATGTAAGTAACTAATGAGTGTTCAAAAAAAATCTTATATTAAGTATTAACTAATAAATTCTTATGAGAATACTATAAAAGTAAGTTATGAGGAAAACTCATATATATAAGTAACTAATAAATGTTGGATAAAATGTTAATTGATAAATTCTTTTGAGAATACTAGTTTATTTTTACAATTTTTGATAAAATTTTAAAGAGTATTAGCCTTTTTTGTTATTTTAAATGATATGTTAACTTCTACGTAGTATATATATAAGTTGTGAAAAGAAAACAATTAAATCTTGGTTTTTTTAGAATTATAAGTTAGCGACTAAAAAAATAATTAATCATCCCAACTATGTACTGTATAATGTATTCTTCTTGATTTACAAAGTTATTAATTTGCCTCCATTCATTGAAAAAGAATGTGGAAGAAAAAAAAGATGGGAATTGAAGCGCCAGAATGCCACAAAAAAAATTGAATCGGAGGCGGACTATAATGGAAATTGAAGCGCCATAATTGACCAAAAAATCAAATTAAAGCGCCAGGATTCGTTGAAGCGGGATTGAATTTTATTTGGAGACTATAAAGACTCTCTCTCCCTTTATACTTTATTTCTTGCATTTCTGACCTCTAAAAATCAAAACCCTTCACCTCCCTTTCCCTCTTCCCTGTGAATTTGTCCCTATGACCGGATCTGTTGACTTCGCTGCCGGGTCCTCGACTCCATCACCGCTCTTGTCACCGTTTGCCTCTTCTTCACCGCTGCAAACCTCCTCTTCCACCCAATTGTAGCAGGTGAAGAACTCCTCATCGTTCTCTTCTTCACCGGTTGAATCAGCTGAAGAACTCCCCACCTCCTCCTCCCAATCGAAGTAGAAGAACCTCCATAGGTTTGTTGATGTTCACAAGTCTTTTTTCTCCCATTCTTTTGCTACCATCTCTCTAATTTTTTATGCTTTTGATTTGGCTGAATAATTATCAAAATCGTCATCGTCCACGCCAAAACAAATGCCATCGTCCACACCGGAGCAATCGCTGCTGCACTTGGGCGCCAAATCTAGAACCACCACCATTGTGGTTGCGCTCTCTCTCTCTCTCTCTCTCTTTCTCTCTCTCAGACTCCTCCTCCTTTTGCCGGTGCTACAGATCTAGAACCACCACCATTGTGGCTGGTGGGGCACGTTTGTCGGTGCTACAGATCTTGTCGGTGCTGCTTCTCCTTTGTCGTGAAACACTAGTGATATAGGAACATCTTGGAAAGTTGGAAGGGGGAATTTGTATTATTTGGTATCTTTATTTTATCTTGAAACACCAGTGATATATGTCTCTGCTTCTGTTTGTATGTGGTTATGGTATAGTCAAACATAACTAATGCTTTCCATTGTCTTGGATGTTTTTGTAAAGCAAGAAAGAAAGTCGTTGTATGATTCTTACCTAGCAATGGATTTAGCAATGGAATTGGCAACACACCCCCTATAGATCAAACTATATGTAGCAATGAACCCAGCCACAAACTTAGCCATGAACTTGGCAATGATAATATGTCGTTGTTGACTTCGTCGCTATAGCCACGACATTCACCAGGTCATCCTCAGCCACGGGCTTACCCATGACGATATTGTTTCGTTGCTAAATCCATTGCTAAATAGCCGTCGCTATTAGTCACGAGGCATTTGGCTACAGATGGCCTGCCCGTGGCTGATTCCGTGGCTAAACCGGTTAGCCACGGTCATTTATGGCTAAATCCATTGCTATTTTCCGTAGCTATTTCCTGCATTTTTAGTAGTGGGTGAGATATTATGAAGAAGGAATGTGGAATGTTTTGGAAAGAAAGTATATTTCCCTGGATTTAACACCACATGGCCAAATATTAGCCCAGCTTTAGCCTTTTACGAATCTACTTCTCTATAGCTTGCAACAGTCCTCTTGATTATTAATGCTATGTTACCTGAAATTGTTTTTTATGCATATAAACCTCCTTTTATGAGTATGAAATTGCTTTTATTGCACAAGCATGGATTTGGTTGACATAAGTACCTTATTGAGGATGGCAATTGATTGTAGGGACATATGAAAATGAATCTATGATGTTGAAGGTTTACTTTCTTCCCCCGAATGACAGTTAAAAGTATTGCTTGGGGACAAGCAAGCTTAAGTATGGGGTGTTTGATGTGCGCGCAAATTGTTATATTTTCTATGCACATTTAAGTCCATTTTATCATTTTTTTACATGCATATTAGTGGAAAATCATGAGATTAGTGTAGTTTATACATTATTGTCAAATATATGGGTCTGCACGAGTTTCTATGGGATTTCACAGAAATCAGGGAGAAAATGAACAGATTTGGAAGAGTGGAAAAGGAACTCGAAGTCTTTTGAAGAGGTCGAAATCGACTATGAACCTTGACATCGAGTGAAGCAGAGCAACCAGGAATCGAGCAGAGGAGAACAGAGTATGTCGACTCAGCAGAGGTCGATATCGATGTCTAATGGTCGATATCGAGTGGCAAGATCGATGATATTGATAGAAGTCGAGTGCCATTCCGAGGAGAAGAAGGAGTGCTCGAGATAAGATAAAACAGAGGTCGATTTCGATGTCCAAGGTTGATATCGACCACTGCAACAGAAGAAGTCCGACTCAGATTTTGATAGAATTCTATCCGAAACATGCACGTCTATCCAAAAGTCGAGATCTTCTATCTTCAATGCCAGACTTCAACCTTTACTAGTTTTACCATAGAGATTTTAGTTTTTACTTATTTAAGTTTGATCTTAGAGATTAAAGATAAGTTTTCGAATCCTTGGCTAGCAAGATTTGAGATCTATATCTAGAGGCCATTAGGGCTGAGTTAGGAATTATGTTTTCATCCAAGCAATCAGTTTTTACATTATAGAACGGAGAGAATTTGTAGAGAGAGAGAAGAGGCCGAGTGGAGTTGGGTGTGAAGCGAGAGCGGAGATTTGGCTTTGTTCGGTTGTAACTTTCTCTTTAGTTTAATCAAAGTATTTTCTTTTACATGATGATGATGAGTTCCATGATGAGACGCGAGTAGTCAACCCACTTCTAGGGTCAGGGTGAGCCCGACGATAGCAATGTAGGGTAAGTGCATCAAAGTTATGATTTTTATGCGATTCCGTCTTCTATCCTATGCATGATCCTTTGCGAAAGTTAGGGAGATTCATTATTTGCATTATTGAAGCGAAAGCCAATAATATTGTGAACTTGGTTTTTCATGAATTGGATAGTAACTCTTAGGAATTATGCAAGAGAATCTAATCACCTAAGTGTTGGTAACGAATGTTATTTGACGGAAAGACATTAAATTTCATAACTTAGCATCATACTTGCATTGTTATCGTTGTGGCGTTAATCCCCGACTTTGGAAGCTTTTAGTTAATTGAATTCATATTAAAAGTTTGAGTTTATTTCTGTTCATCTTCCCTTTACCATTCTAAGCTCTTCGGACACTTTTCCGACAATAGGGTATGTTATACAGTGTCTGTATCAGACATCGAAATCAACTGTGAAGGTCGATATCGAGCACTAACATCGATATCGAGGTATGTCTCGACGTTGATTGTGTTTGCTTTTGTCTTATACAGGAAATCGCTGGAAATCGACCAGAACTGAGGTCGATATCGAGCAGACACCTCGATATCGAGTGTCTCCTGAGGTCGAAAGCTTGATCGTGATTACAATAAAGGAAGCGCTGACATACCTCCTCGTGGATTCGATCCTGAATTACCCTACCACTGCATCGGGAGGGATTCTTGTATTTATTTGCTTGAACATGGAGTTGGCATAGTTGAAATATATATTTGAATATTTGAATCGCACTTCCCCTAAACGAACACCATCCAGTCAATTGCTGGTTCTGAGTGTCTGGGCCTTTGGAAAGGACTGAGAACAGCACATGATCTCCATATAACAAACCTGGTAATTGAAGGTGATAATGTCACTATAATAAATAGCCTGAAAGGCATTGGGAAGCCTACTGGAGACTCTAAAATGATTGTCTCTGACAGTCTAGTCTCTCTGGGCCTCTTCGCGTCTGTGGAGATTCGTCATGTCTATCGGGAGGCAAATCGAGTTGCGGACCGCCCATCGCATCTGTCTTTTGCTTTCCATAATTCATATGCTCCGGACGATTCTTTGCTCAGTAGTCGCATCTGTTTGGATGCTCTTGGTTGATAGGGTCCCACCCTAACGCCAAATTGTCGTTTCAAAAAAAAAAAGAATACTCCCTCCGTGACGAAATAACTGACATTTTGGCCACTTTTTCATGTAACAAAATATTTGTCCATTTGACCAACATTAATGACAAAAATTTCTAATTTTATCAATTAATCTCATTAATTATATTTGATTTTCAAGATACTCTACTAATGCTACAACTTCTCATACTATTCTTTTTTTTTCACTGATCTATTTTTTTTCCACATCATTTATTTGCTAAAATTTTGAACTATTTTTCTTTCTATTTTTAGCATTCTTAAAAAGTGTGAAATTGGCCAAAAGGCCAATTATTCTGTTACGGATGGAGTACTAAAAACCACATTATAAGCATTGGCGGCCCAATGAAGGAGCCACCAGAGGGTGGCTGCAGCCCTCATTTGAAAGAAAAACATAACTCAGAAGTTTTTTTTTGAAATTTTTATTAATTTTAAAGATAAAGAAGTGTAAAATGGATTATGAAACACTCCCTCGGTTTTGAAATATAAGTCCATTGACTTTTTGCACGCTTTTTAAGGAGTTAAAAACTATATAAAATAATTTTTTTTATTAAATTTTTTACATAACTATATACTTATTAGTAATATATATAGCTCGATTCTTTTTTAATCAGGGCTAAAAAGTGGCTTCTTCTCCATCACACAATGCACAAAATCGTGCAAATACTTTTTTTTTGTCGAACGGAGGGAGAGCTTTCGAAGGGCGAGGGAGTCTCTCTCTACACTTTCTCTCCATGGACACTCTAGAACTGAAATCACCGGAGGGTTGCTCGGAGGTCTGCCAGAGTTTTCTGTTTTTCCTTTCTCTCCCTCAGAGCACAGAGAGAAAGAAATCATTCGATTAATAACCAAATCCACCGATTTCATTCAATCGAATCTGAAATCAAATAAATCTTTGTTTCCCTCAAATCGCAATACATGCGAAACCCGTTTTCCACACCAGGAATAAAAAATCGAATGTCGTGGGAACGAAGTGAAGCACGGGAAAGGTGAATGTCAGCAGATGACAGAAAAGCAATTGAAAATCCCCCATGGGAGAAATGGATCGAGGAAGAAAGGAGAAGAAACAATAGGGAGGGCTCAGTGGTAGTTTGCGCTGACGTGCTTCGCAGTCCAGTCCATCTCCCAAACTCCGAACAAACTAGATAGAGAAAGAGGGTATTGTGTAATTTCGGAAATTTTAAGTGTAAAGACTGAATGTATTTTATATCATTATATTATTATTTTGAGTAAATAAATTATTATTTTATTCAATCGGTAAAAATGTGAGAAAACCCGTCCTCGAGCATAAGTTTTGATTTTAAATCATTCCGGCATCGTTTTGAGAATTTAGATTCTATCGGGTTTTAATTCCGCATTCAAGCTCTGAGTATCGAAAAATTAATTAAATTCCGTCAATCTTGAAATTGAATTTAAATTTGATTAAATTTGATTTAGTCGGGATTCGATCGGGTGAGCGGGTTTTGAGTCTTTCCCGCTTATTTGAATTGGTATTGTGGGGATCCCTTTTAATTCCTATTTTATTTCCCTTTTCTTTATTCTCTCTCTCTCCCTCCCTCCCTAGCTCGGAATTCTGTTGATAAGGGGAGTTGGTCCCCTCCTCTCTTTTGTATTCGTTCCTCACCCACAGCTCACCTTGTCCTCTTGCTACCTATCCTACTCTCCCTCCTGCATAAACCCATTTCCCCTGCCGCATCCCCCTCCTCACACACAGCACTACCTTTTTTCAGATTTTTCCAAACCACCAGGCCACCACTCTCCTTGCTCCGTTTCAACCCATCTCTTCACCCTTCACCCTTCCACTATGAGCCAACAGTAGCCCCATCTTCTTCCGCTTTCTCCTTGAGTGAGCAACAGAGCCCTGTTTTTGTAAACCAAAACCAAGCCACCTCCTCCCTTCCCTCCATTGTTGGCCAAGAGATCCAAGGCCCATGTTCATGAACGAGATCGAGCGCCCCAGCCTTGATCTTCTCCATTCCATCTTCCTCCCTAAGCAGCAGCAACAAGGGACTTCCCACGACGTCGCCGGCGCCACCGAGAGCCCACCTCCTCTGCGTTTTCCGATTGACCCTTGGTAAGCTCTCCTTTCGTTTCAAAATCAAATGCCCCTAAAGATTGTCCTTAAACCTCCTACAATTTTCCCCAGCCTACGGGAAACCTCTTTCCCCCATCGTTGAAGCCCAGTACAACCTGAGCATCCTCGCCGGAGTAACCCGTCGATCGGTAATTATTCTTCTTCTCCTTCCTTCCCTCTTAACGTCGTTTCATTCTTTCCATGTTGGGTGTGGTCGGAATCTTCTGGCGATCCTCTAGGTGAAGTATCGAGCAAAAAGAGCCATTGGAGGCCTGGGAATCCTTCCTTTCCTCCTTTGTTTTCCGTCGGTGAAATAGGTCACTTGTTGATTAGGGAAGGAGGGTCCAGTACCTGGTTCTCTCCTTTTCTTTTCTTATTTCTCTTGGGCCGGCTTACCTTTTTTTCCTGGTTCATTTAAATCTGAGAGTTGGGTTTCGGGTTAAGGGTTTGGGCATGCGGGTATGGGCTCGAGTCTAGGCTTGGGTTTCAAGTTAAGGGTTTGGGCTAATGGGTTGTTTTTAAATTGTGTTATATATATGGTTATATGTTATGTGTTAAATTATATTATGTGTTATGTTATTATTATATATATGTTATATTATATACTATTTCTGATTTTTGGATATGTATATATATTCTGAAAATATTAAAAAATCTTTTTAAAAGGTTTTTAAATTAAAATTAATTGAGATGGGTTATTATATAATGTGTTATAATGTGATTTATCTATTGACTTATAAATTTGGGTTATTAAAATGGATTGATTTTGCTAATTTTATTATGTTTAAATATTATTTGGAGTGTGTTATTAAATATTATATATATTATAAATGGTTTTTAAAAGTAATAGTAGTTGAGAAGTGTTATTAATAAATGTTTATTAAGTGATTTAAGATGATGACTTTTAAATAAGTAAGAAATGCCGGAACTATTTCTATACTATGGTTTTGAGAAATTGACTTTAAGGATTTAAATGTTTAATGTCGAAATTTGGAAAACGTATGATTTGCGGAATTATTTTGAATACGAGTTGACTAAATTTTGGGATTTAAGGTTTTGGAAAACGGCTTTACTATCGGTTGGTTTTGAGGATGTTGAAAACTTGGGTTTCGTGTGTACGAATGTTGGTCCGGTAGCTTATGGAAATGGCTTGATGATAGGTGTGTATTGCTTTTGGATTGCTTTGGACTTGCATTTTGGCCCTTGCTTGTGTTATCTTGATGTTCTACATCTTCAGGTAAGTATCCTAAGGGACTTACTCAGTAACCTGGACCTCCTGCCTGATGTGTCATGTAATGTGTAGCTTTGTTGTATATTAAAGCATGCCATTTAGTATCATGCTAGGATTGCATTGAACTGAGCATGTGATTACTATGTGTGTTTGAATACAGAACGACCGTTATCTGTGATAGTCCTAGAGTCTTTGCTAGGGTCATAGGGTAGCCCAGCCCCATCGGGTGCCCAGAGTCTATCGAGTCGATATGAGCATGATATGATAACCCAGTACCATCGGGCAAGAGATGATATGATATGATATGATATGAAGATGTCGTGGTTAGTGCACCACCACGAGAAAATTGCTATGCTATAGCACAGAACTGGCCAGTCTCTGCACTGACGGGAAGAGGTGTAGAGGTAGGAGAGGGATATGCCACTTGGCATTGTCTTGGGCCCTTTAGAGTTCTTTTCTGCATAATATATATACTAGGGGCATGATAGTGTGGTTTAAAGCTTGTACTGCATTAGTCATCTTTTATTTAGGTATAGGCATGTTATGTGGCCTCAGCGCGGTCAGAGGACCCGCAAGCGATTACCGGGCCTGACTTCGTGGATAGTGTTAGGTACCGCTCTTGATTGCTACTTGCTTCTGTGACGGGGAATCTCTTGGCAAATTGAAGAATCCGGCTAAAATATTCTAACTTGATAAAATGGCAATCACCCACTATGTTTTGGTTTTGACCCGGCTCTGTCGTGACACTTGTATCTAAACTTTTCTTCTGCTTTACTTTCATTTGAATTGAAGTTCCATGACTTTGATTGCTTGGGGTTTGAAATCCCCGCTTTGAATACTGATCTTCGAGGTTTGAAACCTCGACCCGTACCTGAATTGCAACATCCGAACGAAGGTATCCGACCTTCGAAATGTAACCCGGGTATTTATATCCGGGCTGTTACAAAGTTGGTATCAGAGCCAGGTTGTGCAATTGGGGTACGCAAGGGTCGGGTGTATGTTTTGGAAAACCGCCCATGAATTTCAAAAGATTTGAAAGTGTCTTAAAGGGGGCAAAATGAACTTAATATGTCTAACTCAATTGGACTAAATATGAACTCGACTTATGATAAAAAAGGAGAACCAACTAAAAAGGGATCGAGTGGGTAGAAAAGGCGTTAGACCATCCCTTTTGGATGTTGTTGGGAATGGGTAGGCGAAACATTAGCTTGTTCTTTACAGATGGGTCTGGAAGGTTCCAAGGAGATCATTGTAATTGTCATTGGCTGATTCTATGCTAAACGCTTGTTGTGGATATGATTGGTATGCCCTGACTATGAAATGTGTACTAGCTGATCTGCGCAAATGAGATAGCGGGAGTACCCTTATTTCCCTATGGTCAAGCCCAGCTTGTGTGAAACAGCCCCTTCCACTATGTTAGCCCCTTGACGGTTCTATCGAGTCTTTCCCCTGGATGTCAGTGTCTTCAACGGGGAATTGGGCGGGTAAACACATTGTGTCGGGAATCATGATTGAATATGAGGGTTGCCCGAGAGAGTATTGGAAGATGGTCCTTGATGTAATTCCGAGTTTGAGAGTGAGATGTTTACGGGGCTGTCCTTATCAATTCTTATGATGATCCATCAGTGTCTTCTTGTCACGAAGAGTCGTACCAAGGTCCCACGGGAAAGACGGATGATGAGTCAGTTAGGAAGATCCAATTTTTGCCCTTATGGACCTCTATCGGGTTATCTTGATTGCTCTGTCCATGATTGTGTGATTCTATATGCACTACTCCTTGACCTACAGATTGATCCTTAGTGTGAAATTGTGCTTATGTGCTTTGATGTTTGTGATGACCATTGTATGGGTTTGAGCTACATTTGTTATATCCATATCATCCCGACATGATCTACTTAGTATATCGCATTGTCATACTAGGGCACGAATATATATGTCATATGCTAGGAAGTTGTATAATTGATGTCCTCCCTGTGAATAGGTTCATGATAGTGTGATCGTTCAGTTCTAGTATCATGATAGGGTGAGTCCCTTACTTGATGGATACGTTTTATAATTTGATGTCAACATGCCTTATATGCTATGTAATTCCCAATACATGTTATGATGATGATCTTTAATGTGAATTCGTGATTGTATGACATTTTGTACCCATCCTTTCCCCATTGCTTAGGTCCCGTGTTGTGCCTTGCTTCCTATTAGGATTATATGTTGTCATAACATGTCTACTTGACCCCTTTGTATTGATCGTATGATTGATTAGAAATATGAGCCACTTGATATGAGTCTGTATGATTGTTGCTCTTCCTGAATTAGGTCCATGATAGTGTGATCAGCTCTTCCTCGTATGAATGCCTCGTAAAATGTTCACCTTAGCATACTAGTCGATGACGCCTCGATGCGTATCATTCCTTTTGTGACAAGAATCTATAGCATGTCCATCTATTTTGTATTCCTCATATTAACTATTGTTGATTATGCTATAATTAGTATTGTTATGTGTTAATTGTGCTAAAGTGAGAATATGTTAGTGTGAATGAGTCTTGATAAATACATGTTTTATCCCAGTATACATTAATTTGAACTCATGTCCCTATATTCTAGTCATGTTGCCCCATTACTTACACTTGCACTTTACCTCGCTACACTTCCTCCCATGCTTCTATATTATTGGAATGTGATTGAACTGAAGTCTTGCTTAGTGTCGAGTAATCAATCAAGTGCATGTGTGTATCACATGTTATATTGAGCTATTACTAACATGTCGGGCCCTTGGTTGTGACTTGTGCGAATTCTACCTTGCCTACGTTATCGTTGATTCTCTCTTGAACTAGATCCTTGTTAGTGTGGTTCTCCCTCTTTCTATCCTCGTAAATGTTTTACTTATCCGATTAGATTGATGTTGAATTCGGTGATCGACTTGCTTTCCATGACAATTAATTCTAGCATGCCTACATGTTATCGCTCGGTGCTATTTCCCTATTACTCTATGATATATCTCTCGTGCTTGCATGAACGTCTGACTTGACACCTCGCATGGTCACACACTACGCTATATCATGATTTTACATACGCATGATGCATAAATGTTAGAATGAATCTAGTTGAATTACTTTAATTGTACTCATGTTCGATGTGTGCTAGTAATTTCATGTAGAGCCTATGACTTCCAATATGACCTGCTAGATGATTACATGTCGTGCTTGTCCTAGAATGTGATAGTTATTGTACCACTTTATGTGCCCCACGATGATTCATTCCTAGCATGAGTTTAATCTATCGCCCGTGAGGTTATCTTGATTACCCTGTGGTGATCCAAATTGCTTTCATGTACATCATATTGGACTCATTAATCACTCTTGACTATGCCATGCCTAATCATGTATCACTAGCATCATGAAGGATTTGTGCTCTCTAAATGTCTCCTGTTGTATGATTACATGCCATTCTTAATTTATTATATGATCATTGTTGTCAGATGTGATAGTTATTATGCTGATCTTATGTGTTCTCGTATGACATTTAGTTTGGTTGTTACGATATACCTCGCCATACTATATTTGACCTCACTTGTTCATGCTTGTACATTCTTTCATATACATGGTGTTCGTTATCTTCACTAAATCTCACGTGACTTCGAATCATACATGATCATTTTTGGTTCCGCATAGCTTGCTTGAAGTTGCTAGGCATATCTTCTTCCATGGAATAATAGACTACTAGCTTGTTTCACGTGCATCAGTGTAGGACTCGATCGGGTCTTTGGAATAAATATGTATGTCGTTGTTCTTTAAGATAGGTACATGTTAGTGTGGGTTAATGTGATTGATATGCTCCATGATGAATTCGTGCTTGTTTGTCACAATTGAAACCTAATAGACTTCCTTAAGGGCATCGTTACCATTCCCGGGTCGGAGTCTTGTCTCTAGTCGTGTCATCTTTAGCTTTGGTCCATTCCGTCTCCGAAAGAAACATTGGGTTGTCCGCCCTTGTCACTTCCCTATCTCCGCTAACTTGGACTCCTACACGTTACATTGGATGAGCGAACACATGGAAAAGGGAACGGGAAGTCGGATAGCGATAGAGCAAAGCAGCGGAAGCGTGGGCCCATAACCCACGGGCCTCAGGATCGACGATGTCAACGGAACGAGCTCGTTTCGAGGATGGCGGTTATTGAGTACGATATGACTTTCAAGCGAGAGTGCTCTCCATTCGAATTGTTAATCCTTTCTGAACTTGTTGATGGTGATATTGCACTGACTTGATGTTGAAAATTGCGTGTTGATGTGGTGACTTGGTAATGATTATTGCCTGATTATCCGTTGTTTATGATGATATATACGATTTGGTGCCTTACTGTCCTAATGTGCTATGATGATTTGACGTGATGCTACTCTAAGTTGCCAAGCATGATCTAAACTCCTTGCCTATAAAAGTATGAACTACAAATGCTGACAACCTGGACTATTTATTAGATTTGGTTATGATGAAACGTGCTAGCTTGATTTGATTAGGTTCATATATGATGTTTTGCAATACTTGTTGACCATGACGGTATTTTGAGACTTTTGACACAGTTGCAATGCTTAATGATGAACTAATGATGCTATTGATATAAATGCTAGTTGATATGATGTGATCTTTATGTGTAATAATGTCCATGATTGCTTCTTCTTTGAACGTGTGGGTGAGATTCTTTTGTAGAATGGTCAGAGAGCGGTGAAGGAATTTGAGCGGTTAGAATGATCGATGGTGGTATGAGATAAGTCACATGAGAGGGGTTTGGCTTAAGTAGGAGCGGGTGAGTTTTGAGAACTATAAGAGGCGATGCTTAGTGGTTTCCGATTAGCTTCTAGATGAATCTTAGGTGGGGGTGTGGTTAGAAGGGTTCTATGCTTGTGATGGCTTAGGTAGTATGGGCAGTGTAGGGAATGGCTCTTATGAGTATCGAGAACATAGTATGCAGGGGTGCTCGGGTGTGAAAAACAGAGATAGGGGTTGGATTCTTAGAGGTGGATTGTTAGTGAGAGTGCTTGGTGGGAAGAGGTATGAGATTGGAGTGTCGGAATGAATTAGGACTTCTTCTGTGGGGTGGTATCCGAGTTGATGTTGGTAAGTCTAGATGAAGATTGGTCTTGGGTTGAGGGTTGGAGACGAGCGAGCGGGGTTGCGTTTTATTTTAACTGGTATAATGTGAAAAACTTTCTTGATTATGTGATTATGAACTGGCATGATGTTAGATAGCGACCGTGATAAACGTGATATGGCATGATATTACATGTGATATTCAAAACTGAAATATAATTGGTAGTGACAACTATGATCATGATATAATGATACATTGCTATCCTACTATGTTGTTCTAGAAGCATGTTATGATGTGTTGTAGAAATCATGAGATGACGATATGTTGATTATGTGAAAGTCTGGTGTTATACCTTATGGTTGATAAGCATGACTATGAATAGGTAAGTGAGGAATAAGACTTGGAGCATGAATATGACTTATGTGTATATATGAGATGATGGTGCCTGATGACTAAATGATCGTTATATGGTATTGTAAAGAGTTGAAATGATATTTTGTGAGTAGGTTAGCATTTCGATGCTTGGTATATGGATAGATCTTTCCTTTTGCTGAAGCTTAAATGGCATGACCTTGCGTGTTAATGTGTTGACAATTAATATTAGTCTGTTGACCTTATGATTAGATTCTGCTATGACTACCTTACCATGCTAATGTTTGAATTGACATTTTAAATCTGTTATGACAATGCGGAATAGAATTCGGATAGGTTGATAAGATGATTAGGTGAGTTATGTATTCATTAAGTGAAAAACCCCTGTTATGACTGGTTTCACTCGTGTTGCGATGTTGAGATGTGATAGTAAGATTCGACTTGTAGTAGCGTACTGACTCCATGACACCTAACCTCTTTGATCTCTTGACATGTGTGCTTGCGTGATAAGTTATGAGAATTCGATGATGCACTTGTGATGCCTTCTGTATGAGGTAGATATACTTTATGACTCATAGTATGATGTTAAGATTTTGTGATTGCTTTTGGCGTGTTCTGAAGGGATGGTATGATCTATGTTATGGGTAATCATGTTATGCGGTTGAGATGTTGATTGTTTGAGATTATCATGATTGATGTTGAGATTTCCATATGAGCTGTGGCTGATGATGTTATGAGTCGATGAGTTGATTTACTTATGTGCATATTGAGCTGAGGATGATGATAAAATGATTTTGGAACCTAGGAAGAGAATATGGGATTAGCCCTTAGAGGTGGATGATTCCAACTCCTGGCTTTTGAGTTGATTGATTGATATGCGAGAAGCTGATTTGGTTTTTGAAAGATTTTGCTGAAATCTTGATTTGAAAGGATTTGACTTGTTTTAGTGTAAAGCTGCTTGATTAAACGTTGAATTTGAAGATTTTGAGCGGTTTTGAAAATGGCCAACTTGGGGTTTTAAAGAAGTTGAGAGTTTCAATGATTTAGATGACAATCTTTCCTTTTACAAAACGCTTTGAGGTTTTACGAACTGGATTTACATTATGACGTCTCACGAAGTGGATACAAGAATTTTATAGGGGCGCTTATAGATTGCTTGCTAAGACCTAGTCGGGGCGCTATAATACTTTTTGAGTTGTGGTACTTCCGAAAGGTCGAAGTGAGGATGTGATAAGGGCGCTTGTTACACACTTGACAAGACCAATTGGAGATGTCACGACCGTGACTAGGATGTTTTGAAAATCCTGGAAGACGCAACCAAGATGATTACAAGATCCTTGGACATGGTCCTCGGACTCACCGATTTCAAACTCCTTCCCATCGCTTTAAAATGATTTTAGTCTCGGGGACGAGACTTATTTTTAGAGGTGGATAAATGTAAAGACTCAATGTATTTTATATCATTATATTATTATTTTGAGTAAATAAATTATTATTTTATTCAATCGGTAAAAATGTGAGAAAACCCGTCCTCGAGCGTAAGTTTTGATTTTAAAGTCATTCCGGCATCGTTTTGAGAATTTAGATTCTATCGGGTTTTAATTCCGCATTCAAGCTCCGAGTATCGAAAAATTAATTTAATTTCGTTAATCTTGAAATTGAATTTAAATTTGATTAAATTTAATTTAGTCGGGATTCGATCGGGCGAGCGGGTTTTGAGTCTTTTCCGCTAATTTGAATTGGTATTGTGGGGACCTCTTTTAATTCCTATTTTATTTCCCTTTTCTTTACTCTCTCTCTCCCTTCCTCCCTAGCTCGGATTTCTATTGATATGGGGAGCTGGTCCCCTCCTCTTTTTTGTATACTTTCCTCACCCACAGCTCAACTTGTCCTCTTGCTACCTATTCTACCCTCCCTCCTGCATAAACCCATTTCCCCTGCCGCATCCCCCTCCTCACACACAGGACCACCTTTTTTAGATCTTTCCAAACCACCAAGCCACCACTCTCCTTGCTCCGTTTCAACCCATCTCTTCACCCTTCACCCTTCCACTATGAGCCAACAACAACCCCATCTTCTTCCTCTTTCTCCCTGAGTGAGCAACAGAACCCTGTTTTTGTAAACCGAAACCAAGCCACCTCCTCCCTTCCCTACATTGTTGGCCAAGAGATCCAAGGCCCCTGTTCGTGAACGAAATCGAGAGCCCCGACCTTGATCTTCTCCATTCCATCTCCACCCCGACCTTAAACCTCCTACAATTTTCCCCAGGCTCCGGGAAACCTCTTTCCCCCATCGTTGAAGCCCAGTACAGTCTGAGCATCCTCGCCGGAGTAACCCGTCGATCGGTAATTATTCTTCTTCTCCTTCCTTCCCTCTTAACGTCGTTTCATTCTTTCCGTGTACGGTGTGGTCGGAATCTTCTGGCGAGCCTCTGGGTGAAGTATCGAGCAAAAAGAGCCATTGGAGGCCTGGGAATCCTTCCTTTCCTCCTTCGTTTTCCGTCGGTGAAACAGGGCACTTGTTGATTGGGGAAGGAGGGTTCAGAACCCGGTTCTCTCCTTTTCTTTTCTTATTTCTCTTGGGCCGGTTCATCTCTTTTTCCCGGTTCATTTAAATCTGAGAGTTGGGTTTCGGGTTAAGGGTTTGCGCATGCGGGTATGGGCTCGAGTCTAGGCTTGGGTTTCGGGTTAAGGGTTTGGGCTGATGGGTTGTTTATAAATTGTGTTATATATATGTTTATATGTTATATGTTAAATTATATTATGTGTTATGATATATATATATATATATATATATATGTTATTATATACTATTTCTGATTTTTGGATACGTATATATATATTCTGAAAATATTAAAATATATTTTTAAAAGGTTTTAAAAGTAATATTATTTGAGATGGGTTATTATATAATGTGTTATAAGGTGATTTATCTATTGACTTATAAATTTGGGCTATTAAAATGGATTGATTTTGCTAATTTTATTATGTTTAAATATTATTTGGAGTGTGTTATTAAATATTATATATATTATAAATGGTTTTTAAAAGTAATAGTAGTTGAGAAGTGTTATTAATAAATGTTTATTAAGTGATTTAAGATGATGACTTTTAAATAAGTAAGAAATTGTAACGGCCCGGAAAATAAGGATCTTCTTTCCCCTATTTGCCCTCCCTTGGGCCTAGGAAAGAAAATCTAATTATCTGGGTTACGTTCAAGAAGGCAAGGTTACCTTCCAACTAGATCTTACAACCCGAGTACGAGTCACAAGTTTTCGCAATAAAAAGAAGTAAGGTTTAAATCAAAATACAATCCAAAAGAGTGCCACGACTGAGCCGGGTCAAAACGATGCAAAAGATTTTAAAAGAGAGAAAGTTTAGTGGTCTCTCAAGTTCTCGATCTAATGCCAAAAGTCTGAACCCGCCAAGCATCCAAATGAGCAAAGATAGCAGCTAACGGTTACCTGTTCGCAGGGGGGCGGGGGGTGTATGTAAAGTAGGAGAATAAAATAAAGCACAACTAGACTAACTCCCTGTCCCAAACGAATAATATAAGAATCCCCTCCCTTGTAGTAGTAGGGTAATTCAGGATCGAATCCACGAGGAGGTATGTCAGCGCTTCCTTTGTTGTACTCACGATCAAGGCTTTCGACCTCAGCAGACACTCGATATCGAGTATACAGGTCGATATCGACCTCAATTCTGGTCGATTTCCTAGCGCAGTTCCTGCAGAAGACAAAACAGCAAGTCGACGTCGAGCAGAGACCTCGATATCGATGTTAGACCTCAATATCGACCCTTAAGGTCGATTTCGATGCTTGTCACAGAAACTGTTTTTGTAACCAATTTGTCGGAAAAGGATCCGAAGAAAATAGAATGGAGAGGGAAGATGAACAGAAACAAAACTAAGACTTTTATGAAGAATTTAATTAATTAAAAGGCTTCCAAAGTCGGGGTTTCATGCCACAACGATAACAATGCAAGTTTCATGCTAAAGATATGAACTTTAATGTCTTTCCGTCAAATAACTTTCGTTATCAACACTTAGGTGATTAGAGGCTCTCGCATAATTCCTAAGAGTTACTATCCAATTCATGAGTAATTCAAGTTCGCAATATGAGTGGCTTTCGCTTCAATAATGCAAATAATGAATCTCCCTAACTTTCGCAAAGGATCATGCATGGGGTAGAAGACGGAATCGGATAAAAGTCATACCTTTGATGCACTTACCTCACATTGCTATCGTCGTGCTCACCCCGACCCTAGAAGTGGGTTGACTACTCGCTCCTCATCATGCACATCATCATCATTGTTATTGAAAGAAAACTACTTTGAATTAAAACTCCGAAAGAAAGTACAACCGAACAAGCCACTCCGCTCTCGATTTCGACCTCTTCAGAAGACTTCGAGTTCTTTTTCCGCTCTTCCGAATTCATCCATTTTCATCCTGTTTTCTACGAAATCACATGGAAACTCGTGCAAACCCATATATTTGACATTTAAGCATAAAATACACCATTCCCATGTTTTCCCATTAATGTGCATGCAAAAGACAATAAAATGGATTCATATGTGCATAGAAAATATGGCAATTTGCGCGCACATCAAACACCCCATACTTAAGCTTGCTTGTCCCCAAGCAATACTCTTAATGGTCATTCAGGGGAAGAAAGTAAACCCTCAACATCATAGATTCATTTTTCATATGTCCCTACAATCAATTGCCATCCTCGAGAAGGTACTTATGTCAACCAAGTCCATGCATGTGCATAAAAGCAATTTCATACTCATAAAGGAGGTAATATGTAAAAAACAATTTTAGCGACATTGCATTAATAATCAAGAGGACTTTTTTTCAAGCTTGTGAGAAGTGGATTGGTAAAAGGCTAAAGGTGGGCTAATATTTGGCCATGTGGTGTTAAATCCGGGGAAACATACTTTCTTTCCAAAATATTCCACATTCCTTCTTCATAATGTCTCACCTTTCACTCATCGTTCAATGCTTTTTTCAATATAATACTTTTACCTCTCTAACCTTAGCACTGCCTTCTCGCGAGTCGCAAACATGGGTGTCATGAATGGCCCCGGATACTTAGTACTTCAGACTCCTCACCTTTGTGTCCCACCTCGCCAAACTATTATCTCAGCGAGCAGGGTCGACCCACCTTTATCTCCTGAGGTGATCGGATTTTTTCTCGCTCATTTAATTTTCCATATTGTATCATTCTTGCCAACAACTTTATAAATGGACAACTCCATATAACTCCAAAGATGTCATCCATTCAAAAAAACTTTGTCCCCGGATAGGGTATAAGGTAAAAAATGGGCAATATGTGTATATGTGGAGCAATAATGATCATGATAAGTCTCATATATGGCTTTGTGAATATGTGTAGGTAAGGCTAGGATATGAACTTTGCTTGTATGGAATTTTTATAAAAAAATCATCCATCATCTTATCATGCACATGTCAAAAGCAACTTCAAATTTTCATCTCCTTTATGGTTTTCTCTAAAAATTTGCACTTCATTGGGACTTCCCTTAACTAGACAATCTCATGTTATATCTCTAATGAATCTAATTTTGCATCATAGAGCTCTTTTTTATACTTCCATGACTCTTTTTTTTTCCAAAATTTTTGGTGGGGGTCATTTTTCTCATTTTTTTTATGCATTAAAATAAATATGCAACCCTAAACTAAGTATGAATATGCAAGTAAGCCTTTCCCCCACCCCATACTTAAAATTTACAGTGTCCTCACTGTATTAGAACTAGGGTTAAGAAGAAAACTTACTAAACCGTCACAAATTTCAGGAGTCGAAGAAGACAACAGGGAAGGTCGATATCGACCCTTTACATCGATATCGATGTCTCTTTTGATTTCTGCTCAGGCTTCAGGGTGATTCGGTCTCGATCACAAACCCTATCCATATCGACTTTAAGGTCGATTTCGATGTCTGACATCGATTTCGATGTCTGACATCGATTTCGATGTCTTTCTGTGTGCTTTTCTCTCTCCTGCAATTTGAAAACTAAACACAAAATATGCAAAACAATAAAGTGTCTAAAACCAAAACAAAAGTTGTCTTAAAACCAAAACTAATTCTTTGTTACAAGCTCTAGATTTTTAAGTCGCTAGGCCGACTTCTTCCTTTGCGCTTCTCAAAGTGGCATCTGCAGAGCCCATGTGGCTTGGGCCAATATATCACTCCTTTCTTGTCCCGCAGCTGCATTCCGTCGGGATTGATTTGATTCACCGTGAATGGACCTAAGTTCTTATCCTTGAATCTTGTAGGGAACCAATGGTCCTTAGACTTGGCAACATAGACCTTGTCTCCTATCTCATATTGGCTTGAATCATCATCGGATACCCTACATAAACGCACATGCCAAGGCACACCTCTTCCAAATAATGATAAGTCCTTAATTGTAATGGAACAAGAGGAATCTGTACCTTGACTTACCTTCTTCTCAGTCTGTGGCTCAGGTCGATGTCGATGTTCGGAGGTCGATATCGACCCCTGTTGTACACCTGGAGGATCAGTCAATTTGGGGAGTTTTGACTCGATATGATCAGGTCGATTTCGACCCTCAGAGTTCGATATCGAGGTCTCCTTGCCTCTCTTCTCAGCGCTGATGGTGGTCGATTTCGATAGGGTGTGGTCGATATCGACCCTTGACCCCGATTTCGATGCTTCCTCTTTTCCTCCGTCGACCCCATACTTATGACCTGTCACAGAATCTTGAACATTAGTGGTCGATATCCACTTACCTGGGTCGATTTCGATGTTCTGTTGAGCTCCTTCGTTCAAGATTGCTTCAACTTCCTCTACTTGGGCTTCATTGATGGCTTTTATCACCATTGGCCCTTGACTTTGCAACGTCTTGTTAAAGGAATACTCTATTACTTCATCACTAATTGTGAGTGAGAGCAATCCTTTCTTCACGCTAATGTTGGCATCGACGGTTGCTAGGAATGGCCTACCTAAAATAATTGGACAAGCAGGGTCCTCCGCTATGTCAACAACTAGGAAATCAGCAGGGACAAAGAATTTACCTACTTGTACTGGCACATCCGTCACTATCCCAGTTGGAATCACTACAGTATTGTTAGCCATGTACAATCTTACATCCACGGGCTCCAGAGGACCTATCTTTACCTTGTGCCAAATGGTTAGTGGCATCATGCTAACGCTAGCGCCCAAGTCAACTAAAGCATTAAATTTGAATTGACCTAGACCTATAGCGATAGAAAACTTACCTGGGTCCGCCCGCTTTTGTGCTAGCTCCAACCTGTTGCATTCCTCTGCGATCTCAGAGAGCGATCGCTTCTTACCCAAGATGTCCTTAAGGAACCTTACATAAGATGGCATCTCGTGAAGTGCCTTTGTGAATGGTATAGAGACATTAAGCCCTTGGAGCATCTTCACGAACCGTTGGAACTTCTTTTCCGCTGGGTCCTTAGTCACCTTTCTAGTTAGGAATGGCAACACCTTCTTCCTTCCTGCAGCTGCAGTGAGGTCGATATCGGCATCACTAGGGTAGATATCGACTGGAGGAGTCGATTTCTGTGGTGACGCAGAATTAGGGTCGACATCGACAGGAGGGTCGACATCGATGTCACCTTGGTCGATATCGACAAGGGGGGTCGATATCGACGTTTGTTCTGGCTCCTTCACCTCCGCTTTTTGCTCGGGCGTTTGTAATTGATGCCCACTCCTTAGATTTACTGCCGCAATATGACCTGTGGTTTTGCCCTTTTGGTTGGGCACAGTGGATCCAGGGAGTGATCCGGAAGCTTTGGGCATTGCTTCCGCCAATTGACTCATTTGAGTCTCCATGTTGCGCTTCCAAACGTCGATCTCCCCAAGTCTAGAATTGATGCCCTGCAGCTGAGTATGGACGGAGTTATTGGCTTGTTTGAACTCAACGTGGTTCCTCCGCATCTCATCAAGGATGATTTGCAGGTCATCTTTCTTAGTCTCCCGCTCAGGGTGCCCTGGTGCCCTATATGTTGGGGGATTCCTTTGATAGAACCTTTGATCACCCCAATTTTGTTGATTGCCCCCTCCATAGGGGCCTCTCGTCCATTTGACCTCCTCATGTTGTTCCGCCATGGATACTTGCTCAGTATGTGGACAGGCACTGGTGTTATGCCTTATTGAACCACACTCCTGACAAGGTTGATTGTTACTCAGGAACCTTACTTGCTTTTGAAGGCGGCGTGTTTGATCGTTATGGAATTATTGCCGTACTTCAGGATCTATCTCCCTTGGAGGCTCATATAGTGGCATAGATGGGGCAGGCCTTGCATCATAGGCCGCAGCAGCCCCATAGGTGTTGTCAAAGTTCACAAGCCTCTCAATGGTCTCCCATGCCTCCGTTGGTGTAAGCTCAATGTACCGATAGGAGGTATATGAATTGATCCTCTCCTTATTCGGTGCATCAAGGGCGTTATAAAAGATCTCTTGGATGACATATGGAAGTTGGCCATGCGTCGGGCATGATCTCAGCAAGTCTTTAAAGCGCTCCCACACCTGTGCTAGGGTTTCACCTGGCTTTTGTTTGAAAGTCGTGATCCTTTGTCGTAGCATCGCCGTTTTAGAATGTGGGAAGAATTTGTTCAAGAATGCATCTTTCACCTCCGCCCATGTCCTTAGCGATCGTGGAGCCAAACTTTCAAGCCATTGTAATGCCTTTCCTGCCAAAGACCATCGAAAAGATTTTAGTCGCACATACTCATAGTTTACTCCATCAGCAACTGTTTCACATAAGTCCATAAAAGTAGAGATGTGTTGCAGGGGGCATTCATTATGTCTTCCTTCAAAAGTATTTCTTTTAATCTCAGATAGGAAGTTAATTTTCAATTCATAATTGAAGTGAGGAATTATAATGGCAGATTCAGGAACATGAAGCGGCGGATGCATGTATTGCATCGCCGTCTGTGGATACTGATTTAGCCGCTCTTGGGCTTGTCTGCGCGCATTCTCCTCCCTATCAGCACGGGCTCGCTCAGCAGCAGCAGCGGCCCGTTCAGCAGCGATTGTAGCATTGTGGTCCTCGATCTCCTTTCTCAACCGCTCTATGATCTCAGCCTGCGTCTCGTTGTCAGCCATGATGCGAATTGCTTTGTTGCGAAGATGGTAGAAACGTTCAGGCTCGTTAATTGGTTCCAGGATAGTTCCGCGATCAGAACGTCGCATAAACCTGCAGAATAAGCTTAGAAAAAGATCGTGATTAACTTAGGTGGCGATTGATTGCCTCCCCGGCAACGGCGCCAATTTGTTTGCAGGGGGCGGGGGGTGTATGTAAAGTAGGAGAATAAAATAAAGCACAACTAGACTAACTCCCTGTCCCAAACAAATAATACAAGAATCCCCTCCCTTGTAGTAGTAGGGTAATTCAGGATCGAATCCACGAGGTGGTATGTCAGCGCTTCCTTTGTTGTACTCACGATCAAGGCTTTCGACCTCAGCAGACACTCGATATCGAGTATACAGGTCGATATCAACCTCACTTCTGGTCGATTTCCTAGCGCAGTTCCTGCAGAAGACAAAAACAGCAAGTCGACGTCGAGTAGAGACCTCGATATCGATGTTAGACCTCGATATCGACCCTTAAGGTCGATTTCGATGCTTGTCACAGAAACTGTTTTTGTAACCAATTTGTCGGAAAAGGATCCGAAGAAAATAGAATGGAGAGGGAAGATGAACAGAAACAAAACTAAGACTTTTATGAAGAATTTAATTAATTAAAAGGCTTCCAAAGTCGGGGTTTCATGCCACAACGATAACAATGCAAGTTTCATGCTAAAGATATGAACATTAATGTCTTTCCGTCAAATAACTTTCGTTATCAACACTTAGGTGATTAGAGGCTCTCGCATAATTCCTAAGAGTTACTATCCAATTCATGAGTAATTCAAGTTCGCAATATGAGTGGCTTTCGCTTCAATAATGCAAATAATGAATCTCCCTAACTTTCGCAAAGGATCATGCATGGGGTAGAAGACGGAATCACATAAAAGTCATACCTTTGATGCACTTACCTCACATTGCTATCGTCGTGCTCACCCCGACCCTAGAAGTGGGTTGACTACTCACTCCTCATCATGCACATCATCATCATTGTTATTGAAAGAAAACTACTTTGAATTAAAACTCCGAAAGAAAGTACAACCGAACAAGCCACTCCGCTCTCGCTTTACAACTCCACTCGGCCTCCTCTCTCTCTCTCTATTCTCTATTGCAACTGAATTGTGTGTAAAACGGAATACCTAAACTCAGCCCTATTGGCCTCTATTTATAGATGTCGATAAGGACTCGAAACCTTATCTTTATTCTCTAAGATAAATTAAAACAAAGTAAAAGCTAAAACTTCATGGTGAAATCAGCCTCCTCATGATAGATCTGGTGTTGATGATAGGAAATCTCGACCTTTGGATAGATATTGCAAGCATTGGATATAATTCTATCAACATCGGAGTCGAATTCCTCTGCTGGCATGGTCGATATCGACCCTTGGACCTCGATATCGACCCCTCCAAAATCTTATCTCGAGCTTCTCCTTCTCCTACTCGAACTGGCACTCGACTTCTATCATCTTGGTCGATCTGGCAGCCTCGATATCGTCCCCCGGACGTCGATATCGACCTCTTTTGTGTCGATATGCTCTGTTTCCTTTTCTGTCAATTCCTATGTCTCTGATGTACTCGATGTCGAGGTCTTCAGCCGATTTCGACCTCTTCAGAAGACTTCGAGTTCTTTTTCCGCTCTTCCGAATTCATCCATTTTCATCCTGTTTTCTGCGAAATCACATGGAAACTCGTGCAAACCCATATATTTGACATTTAAGCATAAACTACACCATTCTCATGTTTTCCCATTAATGTGCATGCAAAAGACAATAAAATGGATTCATATGTGCATAGAAAATATGGCAATTTGCGCGCACATCATTACCTGAATCTAAAAAAAAGAAGGGGATCTGGGTCAATCATCGGGTCACTCCTGCGCGTGTGTAAACACTCTGAGAGGCATATAATAAGCATCCTATTCCTAACATGAAATGCGTAATGCAAAACGGAATTTAAACAGGTAAGCATGCGGATAAGTAAATGCAGAAATAATTAAAGAAGCGCGCCAGTTACAAGAAATGCCAAATAGCATGTCCCTCTAGGCTCCTAAGAAATCCTATAGCAACTCACCATCAAGGAGCTACCTCACCCTACGGTGCAGGCCAACCCCACGCAATGAGCCAACTAACTATGAAAGGAAGGCAAGCAATGATACTTATATAAAGCCTAAGGCTCTAAGAGTCCTAATGCACTTATTAGAAAGCCTACCGCATCATCGAGTGCAAGCAACTTTCTATACCAAAAGCCTACCGCATCATCGAGTGCAAGCAACTTTCTATATAAGGGCCAACTAGGATGACAAGAATAAAGAAAAAGGTCCCAACCAATAAACACCTATAACGGCCGTTTTCTAGCAAAGACAGATAGCAAGTCATATGGTTTCCGTTTTACATCCTAAGCTTGATTCTAGGTCGTATGGTGCATGAACACTAGCCTACTATATAACACCCAGTGCATAAAGCGCCCATCATGAGTAAGTTCAAGGAACTTACCTGGAGAAGCGCAGAATCCAAGCAATACAGTAATCAAGCAAATCCAGACAGATTAGAGATCACCTAGAAGACAAGTAATATAATAAGTCTAAGTCTAACTTACACAAAGCATATCAAATAACACACATAAGATTCACATAAAACATATATAAGTTAACCATCCCGTCATCATCAACATTAATGTCTCAATTCGATTCCTTGTCTCGATTCCACAACTTGGGCATATTCTTATCATCACATCTTATTCATACCATCATCATCTCGCATAAACAACTAAATAAACAACCAATTCTTTTAAAATAATTCCGATATATTTTAGTCCAAAACATTATCCTAATAAATTTACGACACTTAGAAATATTTTCCAAACAATCTAAATAATTCAAAACTAACTTTTCAAATGCAAATAGTTATCAAATAGATTATTCACATAAGTAAATTTCTTTACAAATCAGATTAAATAAAACATCTAGATAAATCAGAATACATACTTGAATAATTTAATAAATAATAATTATTAACGAGTTAATAAGTTAAGAAACTATTTTAATAATACTATCATATATATATAACAATTAAATAACCCCTCAATTAAATCATATTTTAAATAACTTAAAATAATTAATTAAATAATTAACTAATAAATAAAATATAATATAATAATAATAATTAAATAATAATTTATATATAACGATTATATAATATATAAAATAAGTTAATTAAACCCTTATAGTAATTCCCAACCGGATCCCGAACCAAACCAATTCAAACCGAACCGAACCGAACCCATAAAATTTAACCCCAAACCGGCCAAAAAGCAAAACAAAATATTTAAAAGGAGATGGGGCCCATGGAATGGCGGGGCAAGCAGGAGGCACTGGTCATCTCCTTCCTCGAGCTCGGTTGCTTCCGTGTGCCCGACGTCGATCGCGCGCCTAGCTCCTCCAGCTCTCTCGGACTCGCCCAGCTCACTCGGACCCGCCTCCTAGACCTCGGTGCTAGCCCCTCGATCCCATGACCTCATCCCCAACCCCTCGCTCAGCTCAACCTCTCCACTGTACACTCGCTCTCACGCTCGCCTTTGCCTCGCACTTGAGCTCGACGGAGCTCTCGAGCTCTCTCGACTCCCCGCACTCAGCTCTCGCTCACTAGCCACTCGCCCATAGCCCGACCCAAGGAAGGAATCGAATCAAAATGGAGAAATGAAAGGCGGAATCTCACCGAGGTAATCGCGACTTCGGAGCTCTCGATCGGAGTTCTGGGCGTCGTCGGAGGCTCGCGATGGCTCGTCGGTCCTGCGTGGGACATGGGTGAGCACGATGGTAGGGCTCGAGAGTGGTTTGGATCGGAAACGAAGAAGAACGGATTACCGGATGTTTTGAACGAGAACATGGTGATGGCTTTGAGCTTGAAAGAAGATGAAGGGTGGGTGTGTTCGGTTCTTCTTCAATCCGGGAAGTCCAGGTTTGATACTCAGCCGAGGAGAAGGTGGTGGCGTCGGGGCTTTCAGGGACTTCAACGTCGATGAGGAGATGAAGCAGAGGTCGTGCACGTCGCTTGAATCAAAATCCGAAGAGGCTGCGGCTTGTTGATCGAGGAGGAAGTTTTGTGGCTCCTGGCTGCTGGGGAGAAGAAGAGGGCTGCGATGGTGGATGTTGGCCGTTCTGGCGCAGTGGAAACAGTGGGTAAAGTGGTGGTGGTCTGGAGGTCGAAACAAGAAGATTGATGGAGGTGGGCACCGATGGTGGTACTGATCAAGAGGAGTAGGTGTAAGGGGTGTGGGAAGGGGGTGATGGTGAAGGGTGAATGTGAAGGGGATGGTGCCATGGTGGTGACGGGTAGCTAATGGAAAGAGGGTAGGAGTATGGTGATGGATGAAATAGGGGGGGTAGGGGTGAGGTGAGGGAGTGATGTGTGAGTTGAGTGTGAAAGTGTGTAAAAGAAAGTCAAATTTAATACCCGTAAATAAATTCCAAAACCCGCTTTCCGACCTTACCCCAACACAATTAAAATCATTTTAAAATAAACCTTCGAATCCGAATTAGATAATGAAAACCGAAAATATTTCTAAGTCTTAAAATAATAGAGCGAAATGAATTCATCTTTGAATTTAAATAACAAATTGATGCCGAAACTTGGTCGAAAGAATTCAAACAAATCGTTTGCTCGACGACAGAATTATTCAAAATTTTCCGAATCCTTAGAATTCAAATCCCAATTAGATCAATATTAAATCAAAATTAATTCTTAATTTAGAAACTAATATTTTAAAATTCCAAGTCTTTACATCATCCACCTCTAAAAACAAGTCTCGTCCCTGAGACTAAAATCATTTTAAATAAAGGGGATGAAGTTTTAAAATGTGAGTCCAAGGACCATGTCAAAGGATCTTGCTATCATCTCGGTTGCGTCTTCCGGGATTCTCACAACATCCTAGTCATGGTCGTGACATCTCTAATTGGTCTTGACAAGTATGCAATAAGCGCCCCTATCACATTCTCGCTTCAACTTTTCGGAAGTGCCACAACTCTAAAACTTCTACAATATCATCACTAGGTCTTAGCAAGCACCCTACAAGTGCCCCCATAAAATGCTTGTATCCACTTCGTGAAGTATCGTAGATTTACCCGGAACTTGGAAGTTTTAAAAGGGTTTCGCAATTGGAAAAAGTTTGCCTCAAAATCGTTGAAATTTTGGTCGCGTTTAGTCTTTCAAAATCCAAGTTATTCCTTTTCAACGCCGTTCAAAATCCTTCTAATCCAATGTTAGTCAAACAATTTTAGAACTCAAGAGGTATATAGAGGCATCCACCTCTAAGGGCTAATCCCATATTCTCTCCCTAGGTTCATCTTCCAGAATCAGTTTCAATTCTATCAATCTCAAGTCATATCATGAATCATAAGCCATAACTCATCAAAAGCACATAAAGGGTAACATCGTACTAGCGTCCTATTAGCAAGTCATCACACATCCATAGTCTCATCGCCAATCATAACATTAGGTATTTAGCACACAACCATCAGTCATATAAGCACAAATGCCACATAGATAGACAATCAAACACACGTCTCAATTACGACACATGGATTCGATTACTTCCTCAGGGTGTCAATGCATAGGGCATGTCGATTGGAGTCACATCTCCGCATTTCAAGTTTAAATTATCCACAACAATTCATCATGATAAAAGCACCATTCAATTCAATAGTCAATATCTAAACATGTCATTCATGGTATAGTCATCAATCATACGAACCAAGTCATAAGTTGCTAACACATCATAATCGTAACATCCTTAGCTCATCACCAATCATCTCAAGGAAATCTCATGTTATGAATCCCAAGATAGCATTATGCTTTGCAATATGGTAGAATATCATGTATCGACATAATCAGCCAAATTATCGAGCTTCGGCATGAAAAAAAAAATCAAAATAGGGATAATATCATGCCATCATCATAAAAGCATATTAACAGTCAGGCCCAATGCTATGAAAGGGCATATCAAAGTAGAATAACATCTATGACCTTTATGGAAACAACATGATAGGGTAAGTACGACACATAATTATAGGATGAGATATATTTGGGAAGCTTTCATTCTACGGAACACTAGGGATATAAGTGAAAACATGGTACAATCAAGGACAGAAGCTCAGCATAATATTTATGTGTAATGCATATACAAACCCAAGATACATCATGGTAGGTGATCATGCGGTGTGTCTGGTCGTATGTTCATGAAAGTATGAGAGGAACATGGAGGTAATCACGGCGTGAAAATTTGATAAGCATGCTAGGAATTAAGCATCATAGGGGAATACATGAAGTTGTAACACACATCCATCAATTAAAGAACTCATATTATCATGATATAAGAAAAGAGCGACCACACTATCGTGCGCCTAGTTAAGAAGAGGACATCAAACATGTAGGGACCTAACATATGACATATACATTCATTAAATCACTAGTACGACAATGCATGAAGCCAAATAATTCATATTGTGGCGACATAGAAATATAAAAGGGATATAGCGAATACAACACGAGCCTAGAGCAATGTGGCTAAACATTGATATAACAACATATAACATGAGTTTATCTCAATGGTCATCTGGGTATGACATGCTAGGAACACAATGACACATCAAGTCATGCAATCATAGAGAGGGCTACCATCATAACAACACTGAATTTTTGTCCGAGGAATTAGCACTCAACACATAATCAATAGACAGAACTAGAACTTAGCACATAATCAATAGACAGTAATTAATCTAACAATTTATATAACACCACAAGCTACCTAGAAGTCGCCCTTCGAGGGACGACTGAGCGGAGGGGGCAACTACCTCTCGATCTCTACATCCTAACTCCGCTACTCCAACCACCACGGTGCAAACTCTTTGGAGTCTTCGAGGCCCATCTGTAAACTATAAGCTATGTTTCGCCTACCCATTTCCCAAGTCTACATCCATAAGGGATGAGCTATCGCCTCGTTCTACCCCAGCGATCCTATCTCTCCGCTAAAAGATCCTACCGGTTTTATTCTGAAATTCGCTTTGCCCTTTTTGAAATGATTTTGAAACTCCTTTAAAATAGGAAATCGGTGGGCAGTTTTGAAATTATTTTGCAACTCATGTGTACTCGGATTGAGCAACCTAGGCTCTGATACCACTTCTATAACGGCCCAAGAAATAAGGATCTTCTTTCCCCTATTTGCCCTCCCTTGGGCCTAGGAAAGAAAACCTAATTATCCGGGTTACGTTTAAGAAGGCAAGGTTACCTTCCAACTAGATCTTACAACCCGAGTACGAGTCACAAGTTTTCGTAATAAAAAGAAGTAAGGTTTAAATCAAAATACAATCCAAAAGAGTGCCACGACTGAGCCGGGTCAAAACGATGCAAAAGATTTTAAAAGAGAGAAAGTTTAGTGGTCTCTCAAGTTCTCGATCTAACGCCAAAAGTCTGAACCCGCCAAGCATCCAAATGAGCAAAGAGCGGCTAACGGTTACCTGAATCTAAAAAAAAAAAGGGATCTGGGTCAATCATCGGGTCACTCCTGCGCGTGTGTAAACACTCTCATAGGGATATAATAAGCATCCTATTCCTAAGATGAAATGCGTAATGCAAAATGGAATTTAAACAGGTAAGCATGCGGATAAGTAAATGCAGAAATAATTAAAGAAGCGCGCCAGTTACAAGAAATGCCAAATAGCATGTCCCACTAGGCTCCTAAGAAATCCTATAGCAACTCACCATCAAGGAGCTACCTCACCCTACGGTGCAGGCCAACCCCACGCAATGAGCCTACTAACTATGAAAGGAAGGCAAGCAATGACACTTATATAAGGCCTAAGGCTATAAGAGTCCTAATGCACTTATTAGAAAGCCTACCGCATCATCGAATGCAAGCAACTTTCTATACAAAAAGCCTACCGCATCATCGAGTGCAAGCAACTTTCTATATAAGTGCCAACTAGGATGACAAGAATAAAGAAAAAGGTCCCAACCAATAAACACCTATAACGGCCGTTTTCTAGCAAAGATAGATAACAAGTCATATGGTTTCCGTTTTACATCCTAAGCTTGATTCTATGTCGTATGGTGCATGAACACTAGCCTACTATATAACACCCGGTGCATAAAGCGCCCATCATGAGTAAGTTCAAGGAACTTACTTGGAGAAGCGCAGAATCCAAGCAATACAGTAATCAAGAAAATCCAGACAGATTAGAGATCACCTAGAAGATAAGTAATATAATAAGTCTAAGTCTAACTTACACAAAACATATCAAATAACACACATAAGATTCACATAAAAACATATATAAGTTAACCATCCCGCCATCATCAACATTAATGTCTCAATTCGATTCCTTGTCTCGATTCCACAACTTGGGCATATTCTTATCATCACATCTTATTCATACCATCATCATCTCGCATAAACAACTAAATAAACAACCAATGCTTTTAAAATAATCCCGATATATTTTAGTCCAAAACATTATCCTAATAAATTTACGACACTTAGAAATATTTTCCAAACAATCTAAATAATTCAAAACTAACTTTTCAAATGCAAATAGTTATCAAATAGATTATTCACATAAGTAAATTTCTTTACAAATCAGATTAAATAAAACATCTAGATAAATCAGAATACATACTTGAATAATTTAATAAATAATAATTAATAACGAGTTAATAAGTTAAGGAACTATTTTAATAATACTATCATATATATATAAATTAAATAAACCCTCAATTAAATCATATTTTAAATAACTTATAATAATTAATTAAATAATTAACTAATAAATAAAATATAATATAATAATAATTAAATAATAATTTATATATAACGATTATATAATGTATAAAATAAGTTAATTAAACCCTTAAATTAATTTTCCCAACCGGATCCCGAACCAAACCAATTCAAACCGAACCGAACCGAACCCATAAAATTTAACCCCAAACCGGCCAAAAAGCAAAACAAAATATTTAAAAGGAGATGGGGCCCATGGAATGGCAGGGCAAGCAGGAGGTGCTGGTCATCTCCTTCCTCGAGCTCGGTTGATCCCGTGTGCCCGACGTCGATCGCGCGCCTAGCTCCTCCAGCTCTCTCGGACTCGCCCAGCTCACCCGGACCCGCCTCCTAGTCCTCGGTGCTAGCCCTTCGATCCCATGACCTCATCCCTGGCCCCTCGCTCAGCTCAACCTCTCCACTGTACACTCGCTCTCACGCTCGCCTTTGCCTCGCACTTGAGCTCGGCGGAGCTCTGGAGCTCTCTCGACTCCCCGCACTCAGCTCTCGCTCACTCGCCACTCGCCCATAGCCCGACCCAAGGAAGGAATCGAATCGAAACGGAGAAAGGAATGGCGGAATCTCACCGAGGTAATCGCGACTTTGGACCTCTCGATCGGAGTTCTGGGCGTCGTCGGAGGCTCGCGATGGCTCGTCGGTCCTGCGTGGGACATGGGTGAGCACGATGGTAGGGCTCGAGAGTGGATTGGATCGGAAACGAAGAAGAACGGCTTACCGGAAGTTTTGAATGAGAACATGGTGATGGCTTTGAGCTTGAAAGAAGATGAAGGGTGGGTGTGTTCGGTTCTTCTTCAATCCAGGAAGTCCAGGTTTGATGCTCAGCCGAGGAGAAGGTGGTGGCATCGGGGCTTTCAGGGACTTCGACGTCGATGAGGAGATGAAGCAGAGGTCGTGCACGTCGCTTGAATCGAAATCCGAAGAGGTTGCAGCTTGTTGATCGAGGAGGAAGTTTTGTGGTTGCTGGCTGCTGGGGAGAAGAAGAGGGTTGCGATGGTGGATGTTGGCCGTTCTGGCGCAGCGGAAACAGTGGGTAAAGTGGTGGTGGTCTGGAGGTCGAAACAAGAAGGTTGATGGAGGTGGGCACCGATGGTGGTACTGATCAAGAGGAGTAGGTGTAAGAGGGTGTGGGAAGGGGGTGATGGTGAAGGGTGAATGTGAAGGGGATGGTGCCATGGTGGTGACGGGTAGCTAATGGAAAGAGGGTAGGAGTATGGTGATGGATGAAATAGGGGGGTAGGGGTGAGGTGAGGGAGTGGTGTGTGAGTTGAGTGTGAAAGTGTGTAAAAGAAAGTCAAATTTAATACCCGTAAATAAATTCCAAAACCCGCTTTCCGACCTTACCCCAACACAATTAAAATCATTTTAAAATAAACCTTCGAATCCGAATTAGATAATAAAAACCGAAAATATTTCTAAGCCTAAAAATAATAGAGCGAAATAAATTCATCTTTGAATTTAAATAACAAATTGATGCCGAAATTTGGTCGAAAGAATTCAAACAAATCGTTTGCTCGACGACAGAATTATTCAAAATTTTCCGAATCCTTAGAATTCAAATCCCAATTAGATCAATATTAAATCAAAATTAATTCTTAATTTAGAAACTAATATTTTAAAATTCCAAGTCTTTACAGAAATGCCGGAACTATTTCTATACTATGGTTTTGAGAAATTGACTTTAAGGATTTAAATGTTTAATGTCAGAATTTGGAAAAAGTATGATTTGAGGAATTATTTTGAATACGAGTTGACTAAATTTTGGGATTTAAGGTTTTGGAAAACGGTTTTACTATCGGTTGGTTTTGAGGATGTTGAAAACTTGGGTTTCGTGTGTATGAATGTTGGTCCGGTAGCTTATGGAAATGGATTTATGATAGGTGTGTATTGCTTTTGGATTGCTTTGGACTTGCATTTGGGCCCTTGCTTGTGTTATCTTGATGTTCTGCATCTTCAGGTAAGTATCCTACGGGACTTACTCAGTAACCTGGACCTCTTGCCTGATGTGTCATGTAATGTGTAGTTTTGTTGTATATTAAAGCATGCCATGTAGTATCATGCTAGGATTGCATTGAAGTGAGCATGTGATTACTATGTGTGTTTGAATACAGAATGGCCATTATCTGTGATAGTCCTAGAGTCTTTGCTAGGGTCATAGGGTAGCCCAGTCCCATCGGGTGCGCAGAGTCTATCGAGTCGATATGAGCATGATATGATAGCCCAGTACCATCGGGCAAGAGATGAGATGATATGATATGATATGATATGATGATGTCGTGGTTAGTGCACCACCACGAAGAAATTGCTATGCTATAGCACAGAACTGGCCAGTCTCTGCACTAACGGGAAGGGGTGCAGAGGTAGGAGAGGGATATGCCACTTGGCATTGTCTTGGGCCCTTTACAGTTCTTTTCTGCATATTATATATACTAGGGGCATGATAGTGTGATTTAAATCTTGTACTGCATTAGTAATCTTTTATTTAGGTATAGGCATGTTATGTGGCCTCAGCGCGGTCAGAGGACCCACAGACGATTACCGGGCCTGACTTCGTGGATAGTGTTAGGTACCGCTCTTGATTGCTTCTTGCTTCTGTGACGGGGAATCTCTTGGCGAATTGAAGAATCCGGCTAAAATATTCTAACTTGATAAAATGGCAATCACCCACTATGTTTTCGTTTTGACCCGGCTCTGCCGTGGCAGTTGTATCTAAACTTTGCTTCTGCTTTACTTTCATTCGAATTGAAGTTTCGTGACTTTGATTACTTGGGGTTCGAAATCCCCGCTTTGAATACTGATCTTCGAGGTTTGAAACCTCGACCCGTACCTGAATTGCAACATCCGAACGAAGGTATCCGACCTTCGAAACGTAACCCGGGTATTTATATCCGGGCCGTTACATTAAGGATAAAGTTAATGTGCTCTGAAAAGTAAAAATAGGTTGTTCTAAAAAGTAGAACCCAGTTTTTTCTACTTAAAATACCTAATTAAATATAAATTTAAGTTTTTATCCAATATAATTGGGTTCTACTTTTTAGGTTGTTCTAAAAAGTATAACCCAAAAAACTAAGAGAAATAAAAATTATAAAAAGTGAAGCTAATGAGATTTGAACTTTTGACTTTAAGATAATAAAATCACCTCCTTTCCAATTAAGCTAACCTATTTTATACTCCCTCCGTTTTGAAATGTAAGCACATTGACTTTTTTTACACGCTTTTTTTAAGGAGTTAAAAACTATATAAAATATTATTTTTTTATTAATATTTTTATATAGTCTTACATGACCTTTTTTAGGTGGATTCAGTTTACAACCGGACTAAGAACCCTTGGTCGTTGCGACCACTCTTTGCTCCGGTCGTTGCGACCCATTTCATCCATGGTCATTGCAAACGGCACGGATATAAATATTCGGGTTATGTTTCGAAGGTTGGATACCTTCATTAAGATTTTGCAATTCAGGTACAGGTCAAGGTTTCAAACCCCAAAAGATCAGTATTTAAAGTGGGGATTTCGAATCCCAAAACAATCGAAGGGTCGTTGGGTACCCTTAACCTGTCCTAAACTATGTCGCGGATATTCATTTGAAAGATCGACGGAAAGCGGAAGAAAAGCACAACTTGTCACGGCGAGGCCGGGTCAAAACCAAATTGATAAAACATATGATCAAGAAGTCCTTTGGCTGAGTTGGCGGGGTTAGACAGGTTCTTTGCATTCGTCCAGGAGCAGATTTCCCACGCCATAGTAGCATAGAGAAAGCATACCTAAAAACAATTTGTGAGGGCGGGGTCACACCGAGTCCCCTCCAACACACTCTGGGTCCCGCAAGTAAGCATACATGTACGCTATTCCTATAATAAAGATGCTCTAATGTAGTGCGGAATTTCAACATGCAAGACATCCTTTTATCAGGATATAAGTGCATAAAGCCAGTAAAGGCGCCCAAAGAATGTCAAGTGGCATATCCCTCTCCTACTCCGCCCCCTTTTTTCATGAGCGGACCTGGCCAGCACGATACCCATTTCATCAAATGTGTGTACATATCATCATATCATCATCGTATCATAGCATATCATATCATATCATCATGCTCATGCCCAATGGTATTGGGCTATCATATCATCTCATATAATGACACAACGACTCAGGACAACCCGATGATGCTGGGCTATCCTATGACCCTATCAAAAACTCTAGGACTCACAGATAACATCCATTCTGTTCTCAAACACACAAAGTATCTGAATGCTCACACATGAGTGCAACCCTAGCATGATACTACATGGCATGCTTTTAATATGTTATACAACACATAGTATGTCATATGATCACGAGCAGGAGATTTTCTCTTTCGAAACTGAGTAAGCACATAAAGGAACTTACCTGAATAAGTCGAACAATAGAGAAATAAGGCGGAAGCAGAATCCAAGCAATGTCAATAATCACCTAATAATATAAGCAATAAAGGCGCCATAAGTTACTCTTCTACAATTTAACACATAGAAACACCTTTCAAAAGAAGTTACCAATGGAAGAACAACTGATATTTTAAGTGCCTCAAAACATGATAAAATATTCGTAATTCAAAATATCTGTAAGATTAAATTATATTTCAACAACTCATATCCGTCATTTCGTTAAACAAGATCCAATATCATTTTGGTTAAGCGATCCAAAAGAATCTGGTTAAGAGAGCTCAAGGTCATTAATAAATATACAAATCCGGTCAAAGTCTGTCAAAGTCATCGTTAGAGAAATTCCGGTATTTTGGTTTTCAAGACAACAAATCCTTAAAGAGATATTTTCGAAAACTTGAAAATCCCTTTCTTCAAACAATTTACTAATCAACTAAACTAAGATACAACATTAAAATTAAATCCTCTTCACATATCATAATTATAAGATCGAGCCAATAATTCAATTTAAAATTCCTAAATCACATATTTAAAATATCACACAACACATATTCAAATAATATCACTTTCCAATATAATTTCATATTATACTTTCGGAAATATTTTTCAAAAAACAGGATCTTATAGAATAATGATGCTAATAATAATAGCTAACAAATATATACTAATCACATACTATCACAAGTATAACACTTAACTTAAAATAACAACAATAATAATTAGATGATAAAATAGCAGCCTGATAATAGGAGGAAAATCGAGTTCTTAAATACAAATATATGAAATATAAATGCAATCTGATTCCTAGCCTATGCAAATAATTACAAGACTTCTTCCCGTTGTAGTGGAAGGGTAGTCAGGATCGATCCACGAGGAGGCAGGTCAGCGGGACCCTAGTAGCATTGGAATGCTCACGTCTTTGGTCGACCAGAAGCCTCGATCTCGACCTTGGTACTCGATGTCGACCTTTGCTGTCGATCCTTTCTGCAACAGAAGACTTGTAGAGACAAAAACAAGCAGTCGATATCGACTGGGGAAGGTCGATATCGATGTTAGCACACGAAATCGACTTGCTCGGAAGACTGCCAATCAACATAGGGTAGTCGATTTCGACGTTGGGGTTCGATATCGGTCTCAGTAACTCGTGTAGGATGATCGTCGTCGACACAAAAGACCGTCGACGAAACAAGTGGTCGATATCGACGTCTGGGGGTCGATGTCGATGTTAGTTCCAACAAAGTTGTAAGCTTTTTGTTGAGAAAGAAAGGCCGAAGACTCAAGGATGAATAAGGAGCGATGAACAAAATAAAGACAATCGTTTTATGTGTATAAACAATATAAAAAGCAAATCGTAGGATTAGGGTTTACCATAACGTTAACCAATGCATGCGATAAGGCAAATAAGACGGACAATTGTGCTATTTCACCCGAGGGACAAGCTTTCGTTGTACACCAACTCTTAGGATTACTCATGCAAATAAACCTAATTGTCTCTACCTATTTTATGTTTATAACTCAAGTTGTTAGCATGAATCCCTTTTCTTTCGAGTAGGACTAAACATAGAATCGTAGGAGATGATATAGACACAACGATATCAACATCAAATACTTATCTTAGGCACGGATGGCTAACGTCGGGCTCACCCCAACCCTAGAAGCTTTGGGAGACTACTTACACTTCATCGTAGGAAACATCATTGATATAAAAGAGACTTGCATTAAAACTTTCAAAACTTTACAACTCAACGTCGGCTCTCGCAAACGCAAAACCCTAAAGCTTCTTCCTAACTCTAACTCTAATGTATGATTGACGGTGTGTGTTTTTTGATTCGATTGAATGCCAGCCCCCTAGGGATTTATTTATAGGCTACTAATCCTTGCTATCCAAAGATAATATCTTCTATCTAAACTATAAAGTCTATCCAAACAAGTAGGATAGATCTTTTATTTTTGTAACTATCTAAACAACTTGATAAATCTCTAAGGTAAAAAGGTAAATAATCTCAGTTGTATTTTATCTAAATTTACAAGATTATTCGGGCTTTAGAAGATAGAATGGCCAATCTGCATCTCGAAAAGTGTGTCCAACCCGTGTCGAAGTATGGTCGATATCGACCAGGAAGGTCGATTTCGACTTCTCTGTTTCTACTCGACGGTTCCTTCTTCACTCGATTTATGTGTTGTGGTCGATATTGATGTTGGGAGATCGATATCGAGTGCATTTCTTCTATTGTATGATGGTCTGTCTCGACACTCAATTTTGTGTCGATATCGACCATGTGGGTCGATTTCGACCTCTTCTCTGCTTTCCTTGGTTTCTTCGTTTTGACTCTGATTTCGCTCGACTTCCTACATAATTAGATAAAAACTTGTGGAGACTCTATTTCTTGCACGTTAGCCCATTCCTACACAAGTTTATATTATTTTGAACCTTTTCTTTGGAAATCGAATGAAATATGAAGTCAAAAGATGCAATAAAAAAAGGTACAAATATGTACATCAAAACACCCCATACTTAGACTTGCTTGTCCTCAAGCAATAACCGAGCAATAACCAACATCTACAACACTCCCTTCAAGTCTTCGCCCTTGTCTAAAGCAACATCATAAGTGGTAGCAAAGCAAAGCAAGTGAATTTAAAGTCATAACACATATTTAGACGATCCATAGGCATATGCAATTTTGATCCAACCTCACAGGGATATTGTGTTTTCACTCAACTCTCATGTGTTTAGGCTATGGACATCAACTCTCAACTCGATTCCATATACAAACTCATAAACATTGCAATTTATAAAAATCCACTTCGCAACCAATTATGAAAATGCAATAAGAACCATCAGGAGGACTTTTGCTCAATGGAAGACTTCAAAGAAAACTCTATTCGGCGGGGTTGTAATGGGGCTTGGTATGAATCAGAGGGTATGGAATTATTTGGCTATGTGGTGTTTATAAAATTTGGAAATCAAGGCTCCTAAATCTCAACACTACTATATCGAAACCATAACTCTTACAATGTGGCACTTTCCAAGCTCAATCTTCCATAATGCTTTAATATGCTCTCAAAATATCAACCATAATATTAACCCTTCTTTCAAACTCTAATATGCTCTCAAAAATATAGACCTTGTATGAAAATAGATAAGGAAATAAGGAATTTGGCTCATGCACATGATACACACACACACATATTTATTTTTTTCTTTTTTTTTCTTTTTTTTCTTTTTTTTCAGATTTTTTAATTGAACGAAAATAATAATAAATAAAAGAAAGGTGCATTTATATGGTGAGCCAAAAATCCTTTTACAAAATATGACAAGATGTAAATATATACCATCCCATAATTTCCTTTGCTCAAAAATAAATATATGCACTTTTCCTTCCACAAGGCATTATTCTAACCAATCTAAGTCTCAATTCCCAAATAGGGGTCAGGCTCAATTCGGCTAGGGATAATTTTGTGGAGTTTGCAATATCATGCTCAGGCTAATATTCTGGCTTCAAGCAGAGATAATGCAGGGTAGGTAAAGAGAGGATAAAAAATGGCTTAAAAGATGCCTCCGTCATTTAATTCTCGTAAACATAAACATATATATATGTATTGGCTTTGAATAACTATCACAACATTTAGAGATGCATAGGAAGAGTAAATACACTCAAGAAAGCAAAGGCATTTTTGATGTTCTCCCTAAAGGCCAAAATTCTCACTAGGACAATTTTTGTTGGATTTGCTTTTTAGCCTAGGATCATATGTGCTCAATTTCATCACAAGTTCACAATCTACATAAAATCATTTTAAGGACTTAGGCTAAACCATACAAATATGCCATAGGATTTACATGATCAAGTCAGCTATTGAGTTTTCATCATAGGACATCTAAGTAGGGTTTTAAAACAAACTTAAAAAGTAAACATGCATTTTTTTTGTCTTTTTGGCATTTTTTTAATTTTTTTTGGATTTCTTGACAATTTTTTATGATAGTAAAAACTAAGAACAAAAACTTAAATATGAATGCAATGCGAAGAAGAAAACCAAGTTATGACCATAAGACATATTTTTCCCCCACCCCATACTTAAAATATACAGTGTCCTCACTTTATTAAAAGAAAAACAAGGGTTGAGAGAAACTCACAGCCCAACATGCGGATTTAGGTCAATTTCAGGTTAGGTCGATGCCAGAAGTCGATGTCGAGGTCAAAGGTTGATATCGACTGCATCTGTCGAAGTCGAGGAAGAAGGTGAAGTCGAGGGCTGCCAGATGTTGATCGATATCGAGTATTATGGTCGACATCAACCTCTGCTTTTTTATCCTAAGTCCTTGATGTCGACTCCAGGAGATGGCTTAACCCTGGTGGGTCGATTTCGACTGGCCTGGTTGATTTCGACTGCCTCTTTAGAAGCTTCTTTTTTTTTCGTCGTTCCTTTTGCTTGGCAACCTGAAATCTTTGTTAGAATAATAGATAAAGCCACGAATTATCACAGTTTTAAAAGTTCAAAATCCAAAATTCAAAATCCTAAAAACCATCTATGAAAGAAAATCAAATTTTTAGTTACAAGCTCTAGATTTTTTAGTCGCTAGGCCGACTTCTCCATCAATGCGTCATTAGCCTTTAATGTAGAGACCCTTCAAGCTTGAGCCTTCTCCTGGATCATCTAGGTCCTTTTGATAATAGCTAAGTTCAGCAACTAAGGCTTCTTCTTAGTTTGGCTCTTCTTCATTGGGCACTTTCCTTCTTTTTCTTGACCTAACTTTTGTAATATGGGCAAACCATGGAGCTTTTACCCTCCCATTAGTTAAATTATCAGTAATGGATAGAGGACGGTTAAGAATCATACCTGGGCTTACTTGTTTGGGCCCGAAACAGAAATCTTCGGGCTGAGGGGAGATCGATTTCGACCCAGAGGGGTCGATTTCGAATTCTGTAGTCGATGTCAACATGTGGGGGTCGATATCGATGTTTGTGACCCCATACATAAGCTCCTAGAAATCCTTTGGATCACTCGATATCAAGGTGGTATGGTCGATTTCGAGGTTTGCAGTCGATATCGACCGGTTCCAGTCGATATCGACCCTGCTTGCTGTTTCCGTCCTCGCTAACAAAAATTTGCGAAGCTTCTCCTTAGCCGGTGAGAGGACAATTTGTTGTAGCTTCTTTGCTTCACTCATTGTAGGGTTGAAGCGAAACTCCACGACCTCGTTGCCGATTGTGAATGTAAGGGTGCCATTCCTCACATTGATGTTGGCATCCGTTGTTGCTAAGAATGGCCTACCAAGGATGATAGGCACAATAGGATCCTCTGGCATATCCAACACGATGAAGTCCGTGGGTATGAAGAACTTTCCCACCTTCATAGGGACATCATTCACAACCCCAGTTGGTCTCACAAAGGAGTTGTCGGCCATGTAGAGCTTCATCTCGACGGGCTACAATGCTCCTACGCCCACTTGCTGCCATATTGATAGGGGCATCAAACTAACACTAGCCCCAAGATCACATAGGACTTTGAACTGATGCTTACCAACCCCTACCGTCACCGCGAACTTACCTGGATCGCTGCGCTTTTTAGGGAACTCAATTGAATTGCATTCGCCGGCGATCTCTAGAATGGACGTCTTTTTGGACAGGATGTCCTTCAAGAACCTCATATATGCAAGCATCTCATTGAGCGCTTCCGTGAGTGGTATGGTAAGATTTAGACCTTGTAAGATCTTCATGAAGCGTCTGAACTTGGTGTCTCATGGATCCCGCAGTGCCTTGGAAGGAAACGGTAGAGTTTTGGATGGCTTTGGAGGCGAAGGGGTCGATTTCTGCTTTATGGACAGGTTGATATCGACATCAGGGGGTCGATATCGACATTGGTGGTCGACCTCGGGAGTGTCTAAAGCTATGGTCGATTTCCAAAGAGGTCGACATCGATAGGGTGGTCAATATCGACCTGGTCACTCGATATCGAGTGCCTCTCTAGCTCCATTCTGTGATTCGCAGTGGGCTCGACATCGACTACATCTCAAGCGACTTCTCCTTCGCTCCTTGGCTCGGGCAACATGCGTCCACTTCTTAGATTGATGGCGGCAATGTGCCCGGCTTGCCCCCTTGGATTTTCTTGTGGTTGTCCAGGGAGTTTGCCGGGTGGCTTTGGGATTTGTGCCGCCAGTTGACCCATTTGGGTCTCAATCATCCCATTCCAAGCATCCATCTCCCCCATTCAAGCGTTGAGGCCCTGAAGTTGGTTCTGGATAGCACTGCTAGATTGTTGATTTGCAGCTTGGTTCCTCCTCATCTCGTCAAGGATGAGTTGGACATCATATAGTCGTGGCTCTCTGTCCGGATGGCCTGGAGTTCTCTAGGGCGGAGGATCCCTGGGGTTGTATTGGGGTGGTTGATTTCCCCAGTTTTAGTACCCCTATCGATTGGGATTCATCATGTAGCGCCCCTCATGGTGTGTCTCCGCTAGTTGTACTTGCTCCGTATAGGGGTATTCAGTGGTGATATGCCTGACGGAGCCACATTCGGCGCAGGGTTGGTTGGCGGAGAGGAATTTGACTTGTTTCTGCAACCTCCTGAGTTGATCGTGCATGAATTGATCTCTGACGCCGGGATCAATCTCCTTAGAGGGCTCATAGAGTGGCATAGATGGGGTAGTCCTTGAGTCAGAGGCCACAGGAGTCCCATAAGTGTTGTCAAATTCGACCAACCTCTCTATAGTATCCCAAACTTGTTGCGGTAGAAGCTCAAGATACCCATAGGAGGTATAGGTGTTGATCCTCTCCTTGGTAGCTACGTCTAGGGCTTTATAGATGATCTCCTGGATAACGTAGGTGGTTGCCCGTGCGTAGGGCAGGACCTCAGCAGCTCCTTAAAGCGCTCCCATGCTTGTGCCAATGACTCGCCTGGCTTTTGTTTAAAAGTCGTGATCTTCTGGCGCATCATTGCGGTCTTTGATGCGGGGAAGAATTTGTTGAGGAAGGCATCCTTGACCTCATCCCACGTGCGTAGCGATCTGAAGGCTAGACTCTCAAACCATGCTAGAGCTTGCCCTGCGAGAGACCAACGAAAAGCCTTTAGTTTTACATATTCAAGGCTTTGGCCATCAGCTATAGTGTCACACAAATCAAGGAATAAAGATATATATGCTCAAAAGGACAATCGCTAGGTTTCCCCTCAAATTGACGTCGCCTAATCTCAGTTAAAAAATTAGGCTTAATCTCAAAATTAGAGTGGGGGATAAGGATAGCCGATTCAGGCACTGAGAGCACAGGGTGCATGTATTGCTTGGCATTCTGAGGGAGTGCGTTGATCTGGGCTTCTATTCGCCTCCGACCTTCCTCCTCCCTATCTGCACGCTCTTTAGTTGCCGCCTCTTTAGTTGTTAGATCCTCAATTTGCTTTCTTAATTGCTCAATTAGCTCAGGTCGGGTCTCGTTGTTTGTCATGATTCTCTGATGAAGATAGCGTTCAGGGTCGTCTACTCCTTCGAATTCATGTGGGTGATCAGTGCGTCGCATACACATGCAAGGCCAAACTAGATAGAAACATGAGATAGACTACTAGGGCACGATTGATTGCCTCCCCGGCAACGACGCCAATTTGATAATAGGAGGAAAATCGAGTTCTTAAATACAAATATATGAAATATAAAAGCAATCCGATTCCTAGCCTATGCAAATAATTACAAGACATCCCCCGGTTGTAGTGGAAGGGTCGTCAAGATCGATCCACGAGGAGGCAGGTCAGCGGGATCCGAGCAGCGTTGGAAAGCTCGCGTCTTTGGTCGACCAGAAGCCTCGATCTTGACCTTGGTGCTTGATGTCGACCTTGGTTGTCAATCCTTTCTGCAACAGAAGACCTGCAGAGACAAAAACAAGCAATCGATATCGACTGGGGAAGGTCGATATCGATGTTAGCACACGAAATCGACTGGCTCACAAGACTACCAATCGACACAAGGTAGTCGATTTTGACGTTGGGGGTCGATATCGATCTCAGTAACTCGTGCACGATGATCGTCGTCGACACAGAAGACCGTCGACAAAGCAAGTGGTCGATATCGACGTTTGGGGGTCGATGTTGATGTCAGTTCCTGCAAAGTTGTTAGCTTTTTATTAGCAAAGAAAGGACGAAGACTCAAGGATGAATAAGGAGCGATGAACAGAATAAAGACAATGGTTTTATGTGTATAAACTATATAAAAAGCAACCCCTAGGATTAGGGTTTACCACAACGTTAACCAATGCATGCGATAAGGCAAATAAGACGGACAATTGCGCTATTTCACCCGAGGGACAAGCTTTCGCTGTACACCAACTCTTAGGATTACTCTTGCAAATAAAACTAATTGTCTCTACCAATTTTATGTTTATAACTCAAGTTGTTAGCATCAATCCCTTTTCTTTGGATTTGGACTAAACATAGAATCGTAGGAGATGATATAGACACAACAATATTGTTTGTTGCAGGAGGATGATATGTCGAGTAATTACAAATAATAAAGATGTAATAAACGTAAACCAACTCCTAGCCTATGCAAATAATTACAAGACTTCCTCCCGTTGTAGTGGAAGGGTAGTCAGGATCGATCCACGAGGAGGTGTGTCAGCGGGATCCTAGTAGCTTTGGAAATCTCAAGTCTACGTCGACCAGAAGCCTCGATTTCGACCTTGGGCCTCGATGTCGAACTCGGCTGTCGATGTTCTCTGCAACAGAAGACCTGCAGAGACAAAAAAAAGTGGTCGATATCGACTGGAAAGGGTTGATTTCGATATCAGTCACGAAATCGACTGGCTCAGAAGACTGCCAGTCGATACAGTAGGGTTGATATCGATGTCTGGTGTCGATATCGATGTTCAGCAACTCCGCAGTGATGATCGTCGTCCACTCAGAAAACTGTCGACGAACTCAGTGGTCGATATCGATGTCTGTGGTCGATATCGATGTCTTCCTACAGTGTGTTAGTTCTTTGTCGGCAAAGAAAGGCTGAAGATTTAAGAATGGATGAGAAAGGATGAACAGAAATAAAACAGAGGTTTTTGATGAATTAACTATATAAAAGAAATAACTCCTAGGATTAGGGTTTACCACAATGTTAACCAATGCATGAGATAAGATAAATAAGACGAACAATTGCGCTATTTCACCCGAGGGATAAGCTTTCGCCGTACACCAACTCTTAGGATTACTCTTGCAAATCAACCTAATTGTCTCTACCAATTTTATGTTTATAACTCAAGTTGTTAGCATGAATCCCTTTTCTTTCGATTAAGACTAAACATAGAATCGTTGGAGGAGAGATAGACGCAACGATATCAACATCAAATACTTACCTCAAGCACGCATGGCTAACGTCGGGCTCACCCCGACCCTAAGAGCTTTGGGGAACTACTCGCTTCTCATTATGGAACTCATTGTTGATTGAAAAGAAGAAACTTGCATTAAAATAAACTCCGAAGCTTTACAACTCAACGTCAACTTTCGCAAACGTTAAACCCTAAAACTTCACTCTAACTCTAACTCTATTGATTGTCTTACTTGCTTGGATTGTTTCTCGGATGAAAAGATGATTGAATGTCGACCCCCTAGGGCTTTATTTATAGCCTACTAATCCTTGCCATCCAAGGATTGTAACTTCTATCTAAACTATGAACTCTATCCGAACAATTAGGATAGGTCCTTTATTTTGATAAAAAATTAAAGGTAAAAGATAACTAAGTCTTCAGCTGCCATCTATTTTGAAAGTGTAAGATAAATCCGTGCTTCCTTGAAGATAAAGTTTCCAATCCGCATCTCGAAACTGAGTCTATCTTCTGTCGAGATAAGGGGTCAATATCGACACCAGAGGTTGATATCGAGGTCTCTGTTCCTGCTCGACTTGTCCAGCTCCACTCGATGTCTTTGTTGAGGTCGATACGAGGGTCGATATCGACACCAGAGGTCGATATCTATGTTGAAGGTCGATTTCTACCTCTGCTCAGCTTCACTTGGCTTCTCCGTTTTGACTCCGATTTCACTCGAATTCCTGCATGGTTAGCTCAAAACTTGTACAGACCCTATTTCTTGCTTTTTAACCCATTCTTACACAAGTTTATATACTTTTGAACATTTTCTTTGGAAATCGAATGAAATATGAAGTCAAAAGATGCAATAAAAAGAGGTACAAATATGTACATCAGATATCAACAATAAATACTTACCTTAGGCACGCATGGCTAACGTCGGGCTCACCCCGACCCTAGAAGCTTTGGGAGACTACTCACACTTTATCATAGGAAACATCCTTGATATAAAAGAGACTTGCATTAAAACTTTCGAAACTTTACAACTCAACGTCGGCTCTCGCAAACGCCAAACCCTAAATCTTCTTCCTAACTCTACCTCTATTGTATGATTGATGGTGTGTGTTTTTTGATTCGATTGAATACAGCCCCCTAGGGGTTTATTTATAGGCTACTAATCCTTGTTATCCAGGGATAATATCTTATATCTAAACTATAAAGTCTATCCAAACAAGTAGGATAGATCTTTTATTTTGGTAACTATCTAAACAACTTGATAAATCTCTAAGGTAAAAAAGGTAAATAATCTCAGCTGTATTCTATCTAAATTTACAAGATAATTCGGGCTTTAGAAGATAGAATGGCCAATCCGCGTCTCGAAAAGCATGTCCAACCCGTGTCGAAGTATGGTCGATATCGACCAGGAAGGTCGATTTCGACTTCTCTGTTTCTGCTCGACGGGTCCTTCTTCACTCGATTTCTGTATTGTGGTCGATATCGATGTTAGGAGATCGATATCGAGTGCTTTTCTTCTATTGTGTGATGGTCTGTCTTGACACTCAGTTCTGTGTCGATGCTCTGTAGTCGATATCGACCATGTGGGTCGATTTCGACCTCTTCTCTGCTTTCCTTGGTTTCTTTGTTTTGACTCCGATTTTGCTCGAATTCCTACATAATTAGATCAAAACTTGTGTAGACTCTATTTGCTGCACGTTAGCCCATTCCTACACAAGTTTATATTATTTTGAAACTTTTCTTTGGAAATCGAATGAAATATGAAGTCAAAAGATACAATAAAAAGAGGTACAAATATGTACATCACAGCCCAGAACTACGATCTGACCCAAAGGCCGAGATTCGCTACCCCGAAGGGTTGACCCGAAACTAAGCCCTCACCCGGATCTTGCCTCTCCCAAAAAACAGGATACCCACTCACAAATGACATAACCCGTTTGCACAAATCCGGGTCAGGCCCAACCCGATGGCCCAACATATGAACCCTGTCTCCTTCCTCAATAGAAGAACTGAAGCCAAAGTGCAGCCCTCTCCCTTGCTTTCTGTTTTTGATTGATAAGCCTCTCGACGTCAGGGACCCCATACTTAAGCTCTTGGCAACTCGTTGGATTAGTTGCTTCACTCGATATCGAGTACAGCTGCTCGATTTTGAGTATTTTAGTCAATTTTGACTGTTTCCAGTCGATGTCAACTCTATTTTCTATTTACTTCCTCGCCAATAAAAACTTGCGAAGCTTCTCCTTTGCAGGTGAGAGGACAACTTGTTCCAACTTCTTTATTTTGCTCATTCTAGGGTTGAAGTGAAACTCCACGACCTCGTTGCCGATTGTGAATGTAAGGGTGTCGTTCCTCACATTGATGTTGGCATCCGCTGTTGCTAAGAATGGCATACCAAGGATGATAGGCACAATAGGATCCTCCGGCATGTCCAACACGATGAAGTCCGTGGGTATGAAGAACTTTCCCACCTTGACAGGGACAACATCCACAACCCCAGTTGGTCTCACAAAGGAGTTGTCCGCCATGTAGAGCTTCATGTCGACGTGCTCCAATGCTCCTACACCCACTTATTTCGATATTTATTGGGGCATCAAACTAACACTAGCCCCAAGGTCACAGAGGGCTTTGAATTGATGCTTACCAACCCCTACCGTTACTGCGAACTTGCCTGGATCGCCGCGCTTCTCAGGGAACTCAATAGAATTGCATTTGCCGGCGATCTTTAAGATGGACCTCTTTCTGGACAAGATGTCCTTCAGAAACCTCATGTAGGCAGGCATCTCATTGAGCGCTTCTGTGCGTGGGATGGTGAGGTTGAAACCTTGTAAATCTTCACGAAGCGCCTGAATTTGGTGTCTACTGGATCTTTCAGCGCCTTCGAAGGATAAGGTAGTGCTTTATATGGCTTTGGAGGCAAAGTGGTCGATTTCTGCTTTCTGGACAGGTCAACATCGACATCGTCAATATCGACTAGTTTGGTCGACCTCGGGGGAGTCTGAAGTTGTGGTAGATTTCCAGAGGGGTCGACATCGATAGGGTGGTCGATATTAACCGGGGCACTCAGTATCGAGTGCCTCCCTGGCTCTATTGTATGCTTCGCAGTGGGCTCGACATCGACAGTGTGTTCAACGTCAACAGGGCCCTCGATATCGATTGGGGTGTCGACATCGAATGCGTCTTCAGTAACTTCTCCTTCGCTCCTTGGCTCGTGCAAGGTGCGTCCACTCCTTAGGTTGATAGCGGCAATGTGCCTGGCTTGGCCCCTTGGATTTTTTTGTGGTTGTCCAAGGAGTTTGCCGGGTGGCTTTGGGATTTGGGCCCCCAATTGACCCAGTTGGGTCTCAATCGTCATCTTCCAAGTATCCATCTTCCCCTTTCGGGCGTTGAGGCCCTGAAGTTGATTCTGGATAGCGTTGCTAGATTGTTGACTTGCAGCCTGGTTCCTCCTTAACTCATCAAGGATGAGTTGAACATCATCACGTCATGGTTCTCTCTCCAGATGGCCTAAAGCTCTATAAGGCGGAGGATCCCTGGGGTTGTATTGGGGTGGTTGATTTCCCTAGTTTTGGTAGCCCTGGCGATTGGGATTCCTCATGTAGCGTGCCTCCTGGTGAGTCTCCGCTAGTTGTACTTGCTCCGTGTGGGGGCAATCAGTGGTGATATGCCTTACGAAGCCACATTTAGCGCAGGGTAGGTTGGCGGAGAGGAATTTGACTTGCTATTGATCTTTGATGTCGGGATCAATCTCCTTGGAGGGCTCATAGAGTGGCATAGATGGGGCAGGCCTTGAGTCGGAGGCCACATGAGTCCCATAGGTGTTGTCAAATTCCACCAACCTCTCTATAGTATCCCAAGCTTGTTGTGGTAGGAGCTCGAGATACCCATAGGAGGTATAGGTGTTGATTCTCTCCTTTGTTGCTACGTCTAGGACACTATAGATGATCTCTTGGATGACGTACGGTGGTTGCCCATGCGTAGGGCAAGACCTCAGCAGCTCCTTAAACTGCTCCCACACTTGCGCCAGGGTTTCATGTGGCCTTTGTTTGAAGGCCATGATCTTCTGGCGTATCACGGCTGTCTTGGATGGTGGGAAGAACTTATTGAGAAAAGCATCCTTGACTTTATCCCACGTGCGGAGCGATCTAGGGGCTAGGCTCTCCAACCATGCTAGTGATTTCCCTGCGAGAGAACAACGAAAAGCATTTAGTTAAACATATTCAAGGCTTTGTCCATCTGCAATTGTATCACACAAGTGGAGGAATAATGAAATATGATCTAGAGGACAATCGTTAGGTTTCCCTTCAAATTGACGTCGCCTAATTGAAGTTAAGAAGCTAGGTTTAATCTCAAAATTAGAAGGAGGGATAAGAATGGCCGATTCAGGCACTGAGAGCACAAGGTGCATGTATTGTTTGGCATTATGAGGGAGGGCGTTGACTTGGGCTTCTATTTGCCTCCTAGCTTCCTCCTCCCTGTATGCACGCTCTTTTAGTGTCGCCTCTCTTGTTGTGAAGTCATCGAATTGCTTCCTTAGCCACTCAATTTATTGAGCTTGAGTCTCTTGTTCCGCCATGGTGATGTACATATTTGCACCTTCTTTTATTGCATCTTTTGACTTCGTATTTCATTTGATCTCCAAAGAAAAGGTTCAAAAGAATATAAACTTGAGTAAGAATGGGCTAAAATGCAAGAAATAGAGTCTACACAAGTTTTGAGCTAACCATGCAGGAATTCGAGCGAAAACGGAGTCAAAACGAAGAAGCCAAGTGAAGCTGAGCAGAGGTAGATATCGACCCTAGACCCAGATATCGACCTCTGGGGTAGATATCGACCTTCAACATAGATATCGACCTCAACATAGACATCAAGTGAAGCTGAGAAGAGGTAGACATCGACCTTAGACCCAGATATCGACCCCCAGTGTCGATATCGACTCCCATATCGACCTCAACATAGAAATCGACCAGAGCTGAACAAGTCGAGCAGGAACAGAGACCCCGATATCGACCTCTGGTGTCGATATCGACCCCTTATCTCGACAGAAGATAGACTCGATTTCGAATGCGGATTAGCACTATATCTTCAAGGAGGCACGGGATTATCTCATACTTTCAAAGATAGAGGACAGCTGAAGTTTTATTCATCTTTTACCTTTAAGTTATTTAAGTTTTATCAAAATAAAAGACCTATCCTAATTGTTCGGATAGAGTTATTAGTTTAGATAGGAGTTACAATCCTTGGATAGCGAGGATTAGTAGCCTATAAATAAAGCCTTAGGGGCTGATTTGTTAGATCATCTTTTTAATCATCCAATCATAGAACAACCCAAGACATAGACAATAGAGTTAGAGTTAGAGAGAAGATTTAGGGTTTGACGTTTGCGAAAGTTGACGTTGAGTTGTAAAACTTCGAAGTTTAGTTTAATGCAAGTTTCTTCCTTTTAAACAATGATGAATTCCATGATGAGAAGCGAGTAGTTCCCCAAAGCTCTTAGGGTTGGGGTGAGCCCGACGTTAGCCATGCGCGCTTGAGGTAAGTATTTGATGTTGATATCGTTGTGTCTATCTCTCCTCCTACAATTCTATGTTTAGTCCTAATCGAAAGAAAAGGGATTCATGCTAACAACTTGAGTTATAAACATAAAATTGGTAGAGACAATTAGGTTTATTTGAAAGAGTAATCCTAAGAGTTGGTGTACGGCGAAAGCTTGTCCCTCGGGAGAAATAGCGCAATTGTCCGTCTTATTTATCTCATTGCATGCATTGGTTAACGTTGTGGTAAACCCTAATCCTAGGAGTTGCTTTTTACATAGTTTATACACACAAAAACCCTCTGTTATTTCTATTCATTGCTTCTCTCTCCATCCTTAATTTTTCGGCCTTTTCTTTGCCGACAAAGAACTAACCCACTGCAGGGAGACATCGATATCGACAGCAGAGGTCGATATCGACCAAAACTGATAGATCGACGGTTTTCTGAGTCGATCTCGAGACTCCTGGGAAACTTTTGCTGAGCATCGATATCGACACCAGACATCGATATCGACCCTTCTGTATCGACTGGCAGTCTTCTGAGCCAGTCGATTTCGTGGACTGACATCGATATCGACCCCCACCAGTCGATATCGACCACTTGTTTTTGTCTTTGCAGGTCTTCTGTTGCAGAGAACATCGACAGCCGAGGTCGACATCGAGGCCTAAGGTCGAAATCGAGGCTACTGGTCGACACAGACGTGAGATTTCCAACGCTACTAGGATCCCGCTGACACGCCTCCTCGTGGATCGATCCTGACTACCCTTCCACTACAACGGGAGGAAGTCTTGTAATTATTTGCTTAGACCAGGAGTTGGATTACATTTATTTACATCTTTATATTTGTAATTACTCGACATATCAGCCTCCTGCAACAACACATGGCTCTTTGGATTTTAGCGCGAAGGTGAAGATAGCTTTCGGGGTCGTCTATTCCTTCGAATTCAGATGGTCGATCAGTACGTCGCATATACCTGTACAACAAAACTCAAAAGAGACGTGAGATAGACTACTAGGGCGCGATTGATTGCTTCCCTGGCAACGGCGCCAATTTATTAGATAGGAGGAAATCGAGTCTAAACAAATATATAAAATATATGCAAACCGCATCCTAGCCTATGCAAATAATTACAAGACTTCCTCCCATTGTAGTAAAAGGGTAGTCAGGATCGATCCACGAGGAAGCGTGTCAGCGGGATCCTAGATAGTCTTGGAAAGCTCACATCTTTTGTCGACCAGAAGCCTCGACCTCGAGCAGATTACTCGAAGTCGACCTAGGCTGTCGATTTCTACTCAGAAAACCTGCAGAGACAAAAAGGCAGTCGATATCGACTAGAGTGGTCGATATCGATGTCAGTGGCAGAAGTCAACCTGGCTCGGAAGACTGCCAGTCGACACAGGGCAGTCGATATCGAGTGGGTTACTCGAAATCGACCTCAGCAGTTGGTGCATGATGATCGGGATCGACACAGAATAGCGTCGATCTAGGGCAAACTTGGTCGATATCGACTTGGCTGGTCGATTTCGACTGGTCCTGTAGAAACGTTAGTTCTTCGGCAAAGAAGGCCGAAGACGAATAGGCTGAAGAAGGAAGTATGAACAGAATAAAGACACGATTTTTATGAGAATAAAGTATATAAAAAGGCAACTCCTAGTATTAGGGTTTACCACAGCGTTAACCGGTGCATGCAATAAGACAAATAAGACGGAAAATTGCGTTATTTCACCCGAGGGATAAGCTTTCGCTGTACACCAACTCTTAGGAATACTCTTGCAAATAAACCTAATTGTCTCTACCAATTTTATGTTTATAACTCAAGTTGTTAGCATGAATCCCTTTTCTTGCGATTAGGACTAAACATAGAATCGTAGGAGATGATATAGACACAACGATATCGACATCAAATACTTACCTCAGGCACGCATGGCTAACGTCGGGCTCACCCCGACCCTAGAAGGTTTAGGAAACTACTCGCTCTTCATTGCATAAGACACCATTGATGAAAAAGGGAAAACTTGCATTAATTTAAACTCTGAAACCTTACAATCCAACATCGGCTCTCGCAAACGTCAAACCCTAAAGCTTTTTTCTAACTTTATTGCTATTGATTGTTGTGTAATTGAATTGTGACTTGAATGAATAAAAACCAGCCCCCTAGGGCTTTATTTATAGGCTACTAATCCTTGCTATCCAAGGAAAGTAGATCATATCTTCTATCTAAACTTTATCCCAACAAGTAGGTTTTATTTCAGGTAAATATCTAAAATAACTAAATAAACATTTAGGGTAAAAAGAGAATATCCCAAAGGTATAATCTATCTAAATATGATGATAATCCGTGGCTTAGATGATAAGACTTCAAATCCGTGTCTTGAAAAGCGCGTCCAACCCGTGTCGAAGTCCATTCGACATCGACCAGATCAGTCGATATCGACCTCTCTGTTTCTACTTGACGGGCTCAGTTCCACTCAATTTCTGGGGCATAGTCGATATCGACTTCATCTACTCGATATCGAGTGCTCTTCAGTGTTGGTCTTTGTGGTCTATCTCGACACTCAGAGTCCATGTCGAGGTCTTCAGTCGATATCGATTAGTCTTGTCGATATCGACCCCTTTTCAGCTTCACTTGACTTCTTTGTTTTGACTCCAATTCCCCTCCAATTCCTACATATTTAGACAAAAACTTGTGCAGACTCTATTTCTTGCACGTTAGCTCATTCTACACAAATTTATATTATTTTTTAACCCTTTCTTTAGGAATCGAATGAAATATGAAGTCAAAAGATGCAATAAAAAGGCCACTAAATATGTGCATCATCTTCTACCTCTTGAAGCCTTACCCGCTTCTATCTAGATAACCCAAGATACATAGAAATAAAATTCCCCTTTTTCACACCTAAGTGTGATACGTTTGAGTATATGATACTCTTAGTATAACAGGGATTAACTTATCCTATAACGCTCAAATCTTTCTTAACCCTCAAAACATAAAACAATTACAAACAGAGCAAGAAAGAATGAAGATCAGCAGGTGACGATGATGAGCAGAAGTAAAAGCTTTTCTTGCACTTGAGAGCTGGAGAGATGTGTGTCGATGAACATTGAGATCTCTGAATTTATAGCCCAGCTTTTCTTCTTCTGATGTTGATCTTAGTTCGTGAGATATCGCCACTTTGAACCACTTTTTGAATTTGAATTGCCGTTTGAATTTCAGATCAGGATCTTGGTTGATTTGATCTTCCGGATAAGATATGCTTGTAATAGATTCTGTTTTTGCTTGCTGAAATCTCGGTGCTGCTATGATCCATTTCCATCTTTTAAATCTTGCACAGGTTAGTCTAAAATCGACAGCAATATATGTATATCTGTATATGTATATAACTTAATCGAATAAATTAGATTTAAACAAGACTTTAAATCTAATATCAAATAAGGATAACAAATAATGATATAACCAGTTTGTCTTTCATCAACCTGCAAAATACATATTAAATATATATTAATTTCATCAAGGGAGCCATCAACGAGACTGGGATAGCCAGTTTATTCATATTGGTTATGACAAGATTGGTAACCTGGCCCCAAAAGGCAAAAGCCTTGCTCTAAGGCAAGGAATTACTCAATCATTGCAAATGGGAATTAAAAAATTCAAAATGGAAGGAGACTCCCTAATTGTCACGAATAACCTTAAAACACAAACCAAATGCCCTTGAGAAATCGAAATGATTATGTCAGACATGAAAACCCTTATGTCGAGAGTGGGAGATGTGTCCTTCTTTCACATACCCTATGATGGCAACAGATTGACTAATAAGGTTGCACACATTTGCCACTCTTCTAGGGGTCTCGCCATCTGCAATGATATAGCTAGATCTCTAAGATCTCATCTGTAAGGATTCTCTCGGGTAGGTCTTACCACCCGAACTATTACTCAATCCATAAAAAAAAAGTGAGTCGATGGATTGTTCTTTTTTCCATTAATTTTTTACACAATTGTGTTTTTTTTGTGTTTTTTGTCTTAAGACTTTTTTTAAAAAAAATTATAAAATGTTTAATGATCATAATTTTCAATAACCTATTTATAGAGACAAATATTATATATATATTGAAAATTAAAAAAATATAATGAGTAGATATTATACTGATAATGTGTATATAGATTGAAAAAATAAATATATAATTATCATATTATTTCATACATTAATTAAATAATTAAAATTTTGTATAATAATATAATTATTATATCATATTAGTATAATATATATTGGTAAATAAATAAAAATTTAAGGAAACCTATTAATTTTTTTAATATTTATTAGTAATAAATTTTACTAAAATTTAATTTAAAAATTTTAATATTTATTTTATTTTTATAATTTAAAAAAATGTATATATATAATCAACAATAACTAATAATAAATAAATGGAGTAAAACCTATAAGCAACCCCTTTTCTATTTTTTGGAAAAATAACTGAAAATAATACAAAGTATCAACTTTTAACCGAAAATAATACCAATTTTAATTTTAACTAATTCATGTATGAACTATGCCTATAATAACCCAAGCCAATATGGTTCTCACTTTTGGCTATTTTTTTTTGACAATTTTACCTTTCAAGATACCTTCTCCTTTAGTATTTTCTATGATTTCGACTACTGAAATACATTCTTTAAATTAACTCAAAACAATAGTATTTTCTATGATTTTGCCTGTCGAAATTATATATATATATATATAGGTAATGGTTCAAATGAAAATGGTTCTTAAAATAAAAATCCCTCTTAAAATGAAAATGGTATAATTTAAAGGTAAATGAGCCTAATTGAATGAGTAATAGATAAATGGGCCTAATTAATGTGTAAATGGGTCTAATTTTATGGTGTAAATGGGTAAATGGGTAAATGGCCCTAATTATGAGATAAATGCACCACCTCTCCCATACTTTCTATTTCTACCAATATCGCCCTTATTTCAATTATAAAAATTATAGATTTTAGCCCGTAATTTTTATTTGAAATAATATTATAAGGTGCATCTATAAGATTACAAAATGCAACAAAATATGCTACATCACATTTCTTGTCTTTATTTTAAAAAGTGAAAAATATGAGATTACAAAATATAAAGTGAACAAATAATACAATAAAGATTATTATTAATAAATGTGCATTTTCCTAATGTAAAGTAAGTTTCCTACCAAATATTTTCTTTATGGGCTACTATTTTTATAGCGGGTTTGTACTTTAATGTGACATGTGCCATTAAAAGTCTATTAGCTCAATTAAAAATGGTATAGCAATGTGCCCATGCACAAAGGTTCGAGTTCAAAATCCCGCATAAGCTATTTATGTTTGTCTTCTTTTTGTTCCCGTTCATGAATAAGATTATAAAGTGCAATAATAAAATGATAACGTGCACAAATAAGATGATAAAGTGCATATATAACATTATGGTGTGCAAATATAATATTGTGTTGTGCAAATATAATATTATGTTGTGCAAATAAAATGATAACGTGCGCAAATAAGATGACAAAGTGCATATATAACATTATGGTGTGCAAATATAATATTGTGTTGTGTAAATATAATATTATGTTGTGCAAATATAATATTATGTTGTACAAATAAAATGATAAGTGCAAGAATAAAATGATGGTATATGAATAAAAATATGAAGTGCATGAATAAGATTGTGAAGTGCACAATTAAGATTATAAAGTGCATAAATAAAATGATAAAGTGCAAGAACAAAATGATGAAGTGTATGAATTAGATTATGAAGTGCACAATTAAGATTATAAAGTGCATAAATAAAATGATAAAGTGTAAGAATAAGATCATGAAATGCACAATTAAGACTATGAATTGCACTTTTATTAGAAAATAATACAAACTCTTAAAATCAGGCAATTTAGCCTATGTAGGAGTCGAACCCACTTCTCTGCGCATAAGCACATTGCTCTACCATTGAGCTAATAGGCTTTTAAAACTTAATAAGAGCTAGAAGGTGTTTCGATAAGCAATCAACACATAAACTCAACATCTCCGATTACTAATCCGTTTTACCTTAAGTGTTTCCAAGCTCAAAATATGTGTAAGGAGCTTGAATTGGTCAAAGAAAATACTGCTATAATGCTATTACCTTTAGAGCTTCAGCAAGTACCAAACAACATACACATAAATACTTAAAGTCAACAAGAAAAATGGTCTGAGATTACCAAGTCCAGAGTTTGATTAGCTATACTGGAATCATGATTCCAACTTTTGTATACCTTTTTAAGGCTTCAATGATTTTAAATTGAAACATAAACAAAACTAAACAAAATTTAGTTGAACCATAGGTAGAAAAAAGTTCTGATTCTTCTGCTGGCTCTCAAAAGCACAGATAATACAAGATACCATTGCCTTGGATACACATTCCAAACAAAACAAAATCTGCAGGCACAAGATGTGTAAGTTTAACACTCAGAGGTGGATCAGAACAGAACCACATTAAAAGAATAATACAATCTTTTCATTTCAACACATTGCTATGGCCTAAGTCAATCTAGAATTAATCGCCCGTCTTAGTCAGGTTCAGGTTCTATGAACAATAAACAAGAACCTTTCTCTTGTATGCTTCGACAAACACACAAGAGCGGGATCTAACAAATTCAATCCAAACTAACAAATTCAATCCAAACCTAACAAACTCAATAAGAGCGGGACAATCGAATCTAACAAATTCAATCGGAACCTTCACTCCACGAATCGTAATTAATCATATAATAAACTGAATCACAAATCGAGGTCAAATTGAATCAACGGTAGAGTAAACGAGTCTGAAATCAAGAAATTGTTACCGAAGAACCAAAAAGTGAGGATGACGATAATGCAAGACCAGGTATCACCTCGGAAGAACACCGAGTCCGCCTCCTCATCCTCCGGTGGCAACGTTGAGTTTAAAGTAGTTTATGTGCTGCCATGGGAGCGGACGGAGATGATTCAATGGAAGGAGGGACATCAGAGAAGGAGACGATGAGCAGGAGGAGGAGAGATCGATGGAATGATGGAAGGAGACGGTGAGCATCGGGGGGATTTGGGGTTGAACCACAGTTCTCACTTGAGATTAGCATAGTTTCTTCAGTTGGGCCGGACATGATTTTTTTTTAATTATGCCCATTTTCACTTTAAACCATTTTCATTTTAACCACACCCTATATATATATATATATATATATATATATATATATATATATATATATATATATATATATATAGGAATTGGATCAAATGAAAATGCCTCTTAAAGTAAAAATGGCTCTTAAAGTGAAAATGGATCTAATTAATGGGTTTGGGGCGCGGGCTGATGTAAACAAATAAAAAAAAATGGGCCGAACTGGCCCGTACGGGTTCATCTTCTTCCTCCTCTACGAGAGCTTTCATCGTCCTTCCCTAGTACCCTCAATCCACCGCCACTCACCCACTCAGATCTAGAGGCGCCACCAGTGAAGCTCGACGAAGCTCCGACGTCGTCGAGGTCATATCAGGCGCCTCTCTCCTCCCTTGACGAGACTGCCTCTGGATCTCCCGCGCGCCTGAGATGAGTTGCCGATGAAGAATGGAGGGGATTCCAATAACCTCCATCGCCGGTAATGATCACCGGTGCCCCATCATCCATCGCTGCTATAGCTGAGTTAGTGGTGCCGAGGTTGATCCCAACAATCTTCTCCCAAACCACCCTCGTAAAAATCTCAGGTAAAATCTCGCAAACCTTCTCCCAACAACATTCGAGGCTTTTGTTTCGTTTCGATTATGCATTGAGTTTCATTCTATATATGCTGGATTGAGTGAGCTTTGTGGATTTGAAATTGAGATTGAGATGAGGTAAATTCATGCCTTCTAGGTGTTTGATAAAATGCTTAGGAGAGAAATCGAGATTGAGCTAGTTTTGGTTAAACTCATGCCTACTAGGTGTTTGATAAATTTTCTAGGACAGAAATAGTAGTCTTGACTGAGATTTTAGCTTCAATTTTGGAGCTTTTGTTTGTGAAATTTGGCATTTCATACACTAGATTTCTTCTTGAATATTCCTCTCCTTGTTATGTCTGAAAGTAGCATCTATCAATAATCAATTCATCAACAAATGTTGTTAGGTTAAGTAAATTTGTCTAGAGCTTGGAAACTAGGTGATTGAACTAAAGATATGTGCATTGTTCAGTTCTCAAGTGTTTGTCAATATGTGTGGCTGCTGATGAGGGCTGCTGGTAATGTCACAACAGATCTCCCGTTTATCAATCTTTTGCATATAGTGTGGTTGCTGGTGAGGGCTCAAATCACACTGATTTTGGTAAAGTAGAGGTACACTGTGTTTTAGTGTCATGGAGTTTGTTACGATATATTCACGATCAATCTAGATGAACTAAAGCAATAAGCTGCCTTGAAATAGTTTCACTATAAGAGAGCCTGTTAAAGCAAACACAGGTCATGATTTTGTAAAAATGTTATGTCAAATGGCGGAAAGCACTCATGTTGATGTAGTTTGGCCCAGGTGGGGTCATGCGGCAGAGAACCCTGAGCTTCTGGATGCTTTGCTTGCAAAGGGAATTATATTTCTGGGCCCTCTACCTCGTCAATGGCAGCTCTTGGAGACAAGATAGGTTCATCATTGATAGCTCAAGCTGCAGATGTGCCTACTCTTGCATGGAGTGGTTCTCATGTATGTGTATCTCTCCTCTTTTTTTTTCTTTTATCCCATTTGAAATTAAGTTAATTGCAGAACTGTACATGATTAAATTACTTTGAGGTGAAAGTGCCTGCACAGAGTTGCCTTGATACGATTCCTGATGAAATTTACCAACAAGCTTGCGTTTTTAGCCCCGAGGAAGCAGTTGCTAACTGTCAAGTTATTGGTTACCCAGCAATGATCAAGGCTTCATGGGGTGGTGGAGGCAAAGGAATTAGAAAGGTAATTTTTGCTTAATATTTGTTCTTTGATCACTCACCAATAATTTTTACTTTGTTTTTAAATTAACAATTTGATATATTAAACTCTTCTGTTTTATTTGCTTGTCAGACATAGCTTGCAGTTACTTAAGCTAAAAATATTATTTACTTCTAAGATTATAGGTTGTTTAATATTTGGCTTTTACTACTTATTGACTTCATATTGCACAATTGGTATCTAAAATTGCACTAATATATCTTATTTTTGCACTTAATATAGTTCAAATTGCATAATTGTATTCTAAAATTGCATTAATATGTGTGATGTGCCATTAAAGCCTATTAGCTCAAAATGGGAGAGCGATGTGCTATGCGCAAAGACGCGGGTTCAAATCCCGCATAGGCTATTTATGAGTGTCTTATTTTTATTTATGTTCATGAATAAGATTAATTTTCAAATCAAATTTCTAAAAATCAGATTTTATATTTCTAAAAAAAATCAAATTTATGGAACAAATATATGGACATCTTAACTGAATTGACAAAAAAAAATAGAAGGTAACTAGTTAAATCTAATCTTGCTAATTCATCACATGCTAAAATAGCATTATTACAAGGGTAATTTTCAATTGTGCAGATTTAGAATACAATTGTGCACATTTAGTATACAAGTGTGCATACAACAATTACTAATATTATAACGTTCAAAAGTAAGATACAATTGTGCTGATTTAGAACACAAGTGTGCATACAACAATTACTAAAAAAGAGTGAAGGAATCTGGCAGATCTTATCTCAATCAATTGTGCAAAAGTAAGATACACTTGTGCAGGTTTAGAATACAATTGTGCAAAAGTAAGATACAATTATGCAAAAGTAAGGTACGCCAAAAAAACTCCCAATCTTATCACCTTTCTCAAACTATCTAAGAATTTATTTCAAAATTAGATTATGAAGTGCACAATTAAGATTATAAAGTGCATAAATAAAATGATTAAATGCAAGAATAAAATGATTAAGTGCAAGAATAAAATGATAAAGTGCAAGAATAAGATCATAAAATGCACAATTAAAATTATGAATTGCACTTTTATCCAAAAATAATACAAGCTATTAACATTAAACAATTTAGCCTATGTAGGAGTTGATTTTTACCAACAAAAAAGATTTGGCCATATATTAAAATTAAGATTATGAATTGCACTGATTGCATGATTTTGGATTTTGTAGAAATTATTTATTTTTCAAATGTCAAATTTTACCAATAAAAAAGATTCAGCCATATATAATGTTTTGGAGGGGTAACTTAAGAAGACAAAATTGTGAATTCATGGTTACATTACATCTTCTTAAAGAGGAGTTGCTTGAGTAGTATATATAACTATATAAGTTGTACAATCCAACATAGCTTGTCATAAAGAACATCAAAGTGAGAGCAACTCAGAAATGGAACATTTGAGGTCCTTATTCGATCACTGGCACCCCAATTCGGCTCATCCTTCCTCACCGATGGTTTTGTTCAAGCACAGCTTCTGAAGATCGATGTATCCTATGATTGTGTCTTCAAAAACTACGTTTTATAGCTGTGCTTCCTCAAACGTCGACCTTGATAGCACCGTGTTCTTGAAAACAGCTCCCTGGATATCAACTAAATGTAGCCCTATGCAAGGTACAATATTTCAGTGTATATGTTTTAGTATGAACAAAAATAATTATGAAAAATATATGTATCACAATAAAATCACATGTCAAATTTGTTCTTATCCAATAATTCAAATTTAAATTAAAAAAATCAAAGATATAATCAAGAGTCAAGTAGCTGTTACAAAACTATATTTATCGTAATAGAAAATTTTAAAATCTAAACAAAAGTGGAATGTAAATTTTGGTGGGTGGGACTGAATTAACTTTAGCAAATTTTAAAAAATCAAAGCAATATTAGGTGGGCCAAATTGAAAAAAAAAAAAAGAGAAATTCAGCAAAAATCCTAGAATGTGACATATGAGTTCCTTTAACCAAAACGAGCCATGTCATCACAAAGTGTTTCTGTTTTAATATACTTACTAGATGGAACATGTGGTTAAGAGTTGGTTAAGTTTTCTTCAGCTGAGTTTGAGATGATGAGGAAGGAACAGCAGAAGGAACGTAAAGGAATGTTGTAGGAAAAACCAGGAATTTAGGATACTTATTTCTTCTATTTATGCACTATTAATCCTTGAATATGCACATTGTCTATCTTTTTTTTTGGTGAGGTGCACATTGTCTATCTAATGTTGCACTTAAGCTACTTGTGGAAAAGTAGCTTGTGGAAAATTTATCACAAGCATAGCACACAACAGAATGATCTACACACTGCACATGCACAAGATGATTAAGAGAAAGTTGCCCTAATCCTCAAGTGCCTGAGCCTCAAGTGCCAACAACCAACACCGAATTAAGAAGTCGGTAGGCTTGATTGCCCAGTAACATGTATCAAAGTAAGGAATAAACATATAAAAAACCTAGAAACAAGGCCTTATGAAACCTATCTTTCTTCTGGAAGCAGCAAACCTTTCACCCTCTCACCCCATGTAGATCGCTTGGACTTTGAGTGAATTAAATTATTTATGCACATTATAGTTTTATGCATGCATTTCATAATCTTATTTTTGCACATTATAATCATAATCATGCACCTTACAATTCCAGTAACTGAATCACTAGACAGACCAACTGAATCCTATGTAGAAGCTGAAAATGTATTCAGTATGAATAAAGAATCAAATATGTGACAAGATCTCAACATTTTAAATCAAGTAACTTTCTCAATTTATATGGGTTTTTAAGTTATATCTTATAGCCAAATCCATATGTTTCTACCAGTTCAACAACAAAATACCTTAAACCAAGTGACCAGACTCACAAACAAAAAGCATTAAGTGGTTAATACTTGCTAAGACCAAACTAGCCACTTCTATCACATGCGAATAAGCCACTTCAATTAGATAAAGGGAGGGAAATGGAAGGGCAAGGGAGAAGAAAAGATCAGAAGCCAACTAGTAAACATATGCACACTAATATCAAACATGAGCAAATTAAAAAGGGTAGCAACTAGTAGACATACTTTCCTAGATTGCTGAGCGAAATGAACCAGCAGTTCCTCCTTTATATGATGACTGTGTCTTGAAACAACTTTTGCAGGCATATCACAGGCATGCTAGTCAGAGCTAACCAGTCATTCAATCACAGGTTGAATATGTATTCACACACTTTACGATATGATTTTTGCAAAAGGAGCAATAATTCCAAAAAAAAGGAAAATCTTACAGTTGACAAGCCAAGAGCTTGATGTTCATCTCTGCAGACTTCCGAACGATATGCCTCTCAGGTGCACAGTTGGCTGATTTTTTTTTCTGAATCAAGATATCATAAATTCATATACCTTTCCATAAAAAATGGAAGAAACTTGATATATTCACTACTCTTCAGTCTTCACAGATTTGTATCTATGTGAGTTTAAGTTTCCAACAGGAGGATGCAAACAATATTCGACCTTTCCAAAGAAAAACTAAGAGGAAATCAATCACAATAACCATGAATCACGGTATCATTAATGGGGATTATCCAATTTGCTGCAATGCTTCTTAAACTATGGATTTGTGTACGAATTAGGGGCAACTAGAACACCAAGAAAAACCCTAACACTCAATTTTGTACTAAATTGAGGCGCTAAATTGTAATTGAGTCACTAAAACTTATGAATTGGGGGGGAATTTTGATTAATTGAACACAATTTGAACCTTACCGAGTTGGATGAACGGCCATGGAAGAGTTCGCCGACTCAATTGAACCTCCGAGAAGGCCAAATCGAAGGCGAGAGGGAGGAAGAATCTCTTCACCGATGTTCTTCAGTCCCTCAGTTCTTCATCCGTTCTACAGTCCCAGCGTGCGGGAGAAGACGTTCGGGCAGGAGAGGGTGGAGCCGTAGTCCAGGTCGGCGACCCGGATGAGAAGACGACAGGCAGGAGAGATCGAGCCTCGAGGTCTGAGAAGACGCGTGCCAGGGGCCAGGGGAGAGGAGAAGAAGGAGGAAGGTGTTTTTTTTGGCCGGTCCAATCCGGTTCGTTCCTATTTTTTTAAAAAAATCCGCGCGTGTCCCCTTGTTTGATTAATTTTCATTTTAAACCCTATTTTCACTTTAAGCATCATTTTCATTTTAACCACACCCTATATATATATATATAGAGAGAGAGAGAGAGAGGACGGATCAAATGTTTACAAGTCTTAACATGTTAAATGTTAACAATTATTGGTCGTTGATCGAACCAAATCAAAGGCTACGATTAATTCTAGATTTTAATGATTTATTTAAAAATAAAAGGGGGACCCACGTGAATAATAACTCCACTCTCCTAGGTTGGGCGTGTGAATTACAAACTTCATCTTCTAACTGCTTAAATTCGGGTGTTGATCCTAACGTGGGGATAGTGTGCGCCGCCGCCAATCATGCTCTCTTCTATGACAGCTCGTCCGTGGCTGCTCGGATCATGCTCTCTTCCTCTCTCAACATCCCGATCTCCGCTTCTTCCTCCTTCACCAAGAGTAGTGCCGCCGCTAATTTCCCCCACCATATGTGTGCCCATATCTGAAAAATTGTGGGTAGAGAAGAAGATGAAACTTTCAGATCTGGCCAAGGAAGGTGGCAGATCTGTGCTTTCAACGACGAAGAGGCCGGATTTTGGGCAACCTTCGGGCGACAAGGCTGAACAAGGCTTGTAGCCGATCAATTGATAAGGTTTTAAATTTTTTTTTTGCTCGATTGATTGATTGTTGGATGTGTGTTGGATTTAGGGTTATTCGATGAATCCGATATGTTTCCCTGGTAATTGAATCAATTGGAGGAATCCAGTTGATAATAAGGAATTATTTGAAATTCAAACTCTGTCTAAAATTATTCACAAAGTTATCGACTATTCGGCAAGTTTAGAGTCACTATTCGTTGATAATAAGGAATTATTCATATGTATGTGGATAATTAGATGTGGGAAAATAAGAATTACATTTACATACTCTTTCAACCTAAAACTTAGCGAATAATCACTATCAACCTAGCGAATAATTGCAAAATTAACCAACCTTTTTGCTATTATCTAAACGATAACTCCTCTTTACAAACGAATAATAACGATCAATTTAGCGAATAATTACTATCAATTGTTGAATAATAGATCATAAAAGGTCAATTGATATGTTATTCGTTGAAACTGAAAGAACTATTCGTTGAAATGCGAAGAATTATTCGTTTATATAGGAGATATTTTATTCATTGAAACTGAATGTTATTCAGTGAAACTGAAAGAACTATTCGTTGAACTGCAAAGAATTATTCGTTGAAACTGAAACAACATTAAAAAAAATCAGTAAAACAACATTAAAAAAATCAGTAAAGGTCAATTGATATGTTATTCGTTGAAACTGAAAGAACTATTCGTTGAACTGCAAAGAATTATTCGTTGAAACTGAAACAACATTAAAAAAATGGGTAAAAAATTAGCCCAGGAGACTCACCTACACAAATCACCATTTGTAACTTCACACAATGTTGATTTCCTTAATTAAAGTTTTCGATGACACGCGCCACAATTCCACAAAGGTGAAAGTGGTTGAATTTTCACAATGGGACCCACTAACTTTTAATTAAAAATCAGAAAATTCTAAATTAATCTACACCCTTTATTTACTATTAATCAACGGCAAAGATTTGTTAACTTTTAACACCGTAAGAGGTGATTACACATGACCCAACCTATATATATATAAATAATCCGAATTTGACCACACCACTGATTTCGAGCAAAAACTCTATTGGAAAATTCATAATCCACAGGAATTTACTCGTTTGGTCCATAATTAAAGACGAGGAAGGACAAAAATATAAAGGAAATAAAAAAAAGACACCGAATTAACAACCCATAAATATACATATGCATGGAATGGAGGTATATTGATAAGAATTAATGAGGATGATGGATGGGTTGGTGGATTAGTTGGAAGGGGAGAGTAATGATTGCATCCTAATTTCATGCTGGACTTGAATTGTCTTCTTTTCCTTGTTTGAACATGGAGGAGGATAACGACACTCACTCATTAATTTATACACCAAGAAAGCAAGGGAATTACAACTTTCATGTTTTCTTGTATTGAAGAGATCGAGCCATACCTTACCAAATGCATACATAAAACTAATGCGCATATATTCCTGCAACTGTTTTCATACAGTAAAATTAAACAAGGCAGGACATGAATTGAAAAAACTATGTTTTGTTTGGGACTATACCAGTCTACCGGTCCCCGTTGCCCTCCTCCTGTCTTTAAAAAAAACCTGCCCAACAAAAGCTGTGTTTGCAGGGTGGGGCATTTTAGTCATTTAATTTTTCCGGTCCATAAAAAAAAATCTTATTTAAATTGAGAGATTGGAATAAGCCTGTAAATAAAATGCACCAATCAAGTTTTCGACCATTGCAGTGATCGAAGTAAGTCTTTAGCCCGGGTTTAGTGTTTATTGACATATATTAAAAACTAAAAAAAATAAAAGAACTAGAAGTCTTTGATCTATATATAAAAAAACGGGACTCCTCATATGAACAGTAACAATTTTATTCCCGTTTTGCACTTATATGTGAATATATTTATCAGCCCAATCTATATACATATACTAAAACCGATGCATTGGTGCCTGCGTGGCGGCATGTGAGTGAATTTGCCTACGTGGCAGCGCGTGAGCGCGTCTCGCAGAACTTTCTCCCGTCAAAAAGGAAATCTAATAAAAATAATTATTTTATTTTACCATTAACACATATAATTGGATAGATGGAATATCTTATAAAAGAGTAAATATTATATAAGGAAAAAAATATATCAATATAATTAAACGTAATAGTAGTAATAATCAAAATAATTAATAAAACTAATTTTCATAGTCATACTTACCAAAAATATTAATAGATAAATATGTAATATTTGATAGGTGCTATTTTATTTATATTTAGATTTTTTTTTATGGAAAGAATTATTTATATCAAAATCAATCATTTAATAATTGTTATTTTATATCTATCTATATTATTTTTTGAGGACAAAATAATTACATGAGATTTAATTAACCATAGATTAGAAAAAAAAAAATTTTACGTAGTACCTTATAAATGTGAATTTTATTTATATTTTGAGAGAATCTAATTAAAAGATATTTAGATTATATATAACCTGTCGAACTAATTTTATTTATATTTATATTATTTTTTGGAGGAAAAAATAATTTATAGTTAGATTAACCCATTTCCCGTACACGGGACGGGATCTACACTAGTTAACTATAAATCCAATAGCCCATTTGTATTTTATCAACCCATATTTCACTACAATCCATCTACCAGCCCATATTTCATGATAGTCTGTTGGCCCATATAAAAATAATGAAAGTTAGAATGTAGATGTATGTTCTTACTTGTTAGACATCTGATTCGCCAAAGCAATCCATCATGATTTCTGTTACAATTAATTTAAATTTACAATACATCATTATTATAACAATAATTAATTCCAAATTATTTATAGTCGAAATATAAATATAACTACCTATTGTGCACCTATCAAACATTAATACAATTAGTGGGCTATATTTTTCATATATATAACACAGTTTTAAAATTGCACCTATCAATTATTAATACAATTAGTGGGTTATAATTTGTAAAAGTAGTTGTTCTCAAAGGAGCAATACTTTTATTGTTATTTTATTCCTTTTTTTTTCGATTTCGATCCTAGCAAAAATTTAAATTATAAGCGGTTGGACTTATATGTCAAAGGGAGAAGATTGGAGCTGGTGTGAAAACGAGTTATGGACCTTTGTTGTGTTTAATCTAGACCAAGACTCACTTGTCAAACCTGTAGCCACAAATACTACCTATGTCTCATAGTTTATTTAAGAAAAAAATATACCCTTACCTCATAAGAAATAACATCGCATTTAGAAAAAAAAATATTATCAAATTTACTGATACAAAAATAAATAAATTGATATTTTTCTTAAACTTTTTTGTCAAGCATAACATCCCCTTTTCCTGGGTTGTACCCTTACCTCATGAGAAATATACCCTTACCTCATGAGAAATAACATCCCCTTTTCCTGGGTTGTACCCTTACCTCATGAGAAATAACATCCCCTTTTCCTCCCGATTAGTTTTTATTTTATTTTATTCTATGGAACTCCTGGGTTGTACTTTCTACAACTACAAATGCAATCCAACTACTTCACTTTTGGCACCTGGTCCACTTCTTAATGGACCTTCTATTATTAATGGATCAATGTTACCCTTATGACACGTCTCAGGCCCATATCTCTATCCATCTCTAGTAATTTAATACTAGTAGTAGTAATTAATAAAAGAAAAATGATTAAAAATAGTATAAACTATTAATATTGAATAAAAAATAATAGAAATTTTTAAATTATAAATTCATATATAAACTATACAAACTAATACAATGGCCATAATTTGAAAGCAAAAATATAATTTAGACTCAAAACGTAATTAAAAAGAAAGTTTTGTAAAATTTTGTAAATTTGACTAGTTGCGGTTCATCCAAAAAAAACCCAAACCCTTCCCATCTTAAACGACGATAGTTCATATTATGTTACCATAAAAATAATATGAACTTTAAAAGTTCATATTATGTCTAGAAATAATATGAATTATCATTGGTGTCCAAAAATTAATATGAACTATGAAAGTTCATATTATTATTTTTTATAGTTTGTATATGAATTTGTGGTTTTCAAAGTTCATATTATTTTTTATTCACCGATGATAGTTCATATTATTTCCAGACATTTTTCCATTCATAAATACTTTTCTAACCTATACTTTGGTCCAGAGGGACAAAATCGTGATTTGAAAAATATTTTTCCATTCATAAATAGTTTTCTAACCTATAGTTTGGCCCAGAGGGTCATAAATAGTTTTACCCTTTTTTGGTGGAGTACATTTCTTAATCAATGTTTTTAAAGCAACCCCAACAAATTCTCTATTTTATGAACCAAAAACAAATTCTCTATTTTTATTTTCTGAAGAATATTGGGATTGGTTTTTGTCAAATAGTTTCCTCATTACATTCTCCAAAATAGAGAATGAGGATAAAAAATGAAGGTCATTCTCTAAATTTGGAGAAAACTGTATATTTAAAGTTAAACTCCATAATGGGGAAGTTATTGGAATTTAGAAAAAAAATTCATAATATGCGATTTATAATTCTCTATTTTTGATAATGTAATGGGAAAGTTGTTGGGCATAGGGTTAGATAGGCTAATCAATAACTTCTATGCTCCCGATTCAAATTTGGCAATAGGCCGGTTTATAAGCAACTTGATTTTTTTTGGGGGGGGTTACAAGGCAAAATTTTAGGGTGTGTCAACCACAGTTGTACCAACACCCAATAGCATCCTTGCGAAGAGTCTAGAACTCAAGATCGCAACTCCAAGGGGAAGAAGCGGAATCCAAGGCCAGGTGAGTGATGTCCGCTAGAACGACCATGTTTTATGCCTATCTTTTATTCCAGTTTCTATGTTATATTTGCATTATGGTTTGGGAATGCTTTGAATTTGTGTAGTATGTGCATATTTGAAAGATATAGAGGTTTACACAAGTTTTGGTTTAATTATGCAGAAATTGGACCGGAATAAAAGCTGAAACGAGAAGCCAAGAAACAAAACAAAATAGTTGATCTCAACTGGATTGCTCGACATCGACTGAAGAAATCATCCAAAAACTAAGTATAAGACACATGAAGAATGACCAGCTACTGGAGGAGTGCTCGACATGAACATAGATCGAACAAGATGCTCGACATCGATCGAAGTGATCGACATTGAGGAACTGATCGATGTCGACAGAGCTGAAGTGTGCCCGAGGTCGAGTGAAATCGAGCAGAAAGAAGTGCACTCGACATCGAGTGAAGTGGTTGATGTCGATCGAATCTGTGCACAGTAGCATATGCGATCGAGCAATCAGAGTTTCAGGAGAAGATAAATGGCCATGTTTATCTTCTCCTTCTTCTAGGCTGGCTAGGAGTTGTGACGCTATAAATAAAGCCCATAGGGGCTGGCTTTAGGAAGAATTCTAGCAAACACAATGCAATCAACATAAAGTAGTAGTTTAGGTTTTAGTGTTAAGAAGCTTTAGGGTTTCCATCTTTCAATGCAAGTTTTTTCTTTTTATTCAATCATGTCTACTTCAACCATGAGCGAGTAGTTGTTTTTCTCTTAGGGTCGGGGTGAGCCCGACGTTAGCCATGCATGCTTGAGGTAAGTTTGATGTTGATATTTGTTATGTCTTGATCATCTCCTACTTTTTTGTGTTTAGCCCTATTCGAAAGAAAAAAATTCATGCTAACAACTTGGATTATAAACATAAAATTGGTAGAGACAATTAGTTTTATTTGTAAGAATATATCTATTTGTTGATGTACAGCGAAAGCCTGTCCCTTTCATGTGATAGTGTAATTGTCCGTCTTACCTTATCTTATGCATGTGTGGTTAACATTGTGGTGATCCCTTGCCATAAGAGTTCTTTTTATTATTGTTTACATCCTTTTTTATCATCATTTATACCCCTGGATTTTCTATTCAAAGCTTCCTTTTCATCCTTACATTCTTCGGCCTACTTTGCCGACTGCCTCTGATCGATCGACGGTCTTTTGTGTCGATTGACTTTCTAGGCTAACTCGACGTCGAGTGAACTGGTCAACGTTGATTGTTTTGCCTTCTGTCTGTACAGGAAACAACACTCGAGGTCGACTGACCTAGCTAGTTGACATCGAGAGCTCCTGGTCGACTTCTGTAGAACGTTTGTGCGAACTACTTCAGATCTGCTGACACGCTTCCTCGTGGATCGATCCTGACCCTTCCCCTACAGCGAGGGATTCTTGAATTTATTTGAGAGGCTAGGGTTGAGCATATTATTTATATTTTATAATCGATTCTCCCCTATATCAAATTTTAGCGTCGTTGTCGGGGAAGCAATCATCCGTGCCCTATGTAGTTTGTTCTAATGTTCTTGTGAGTGTTGTTTTATAAGTGTATGCGATGCGCTGATCACATTCCTCTACCAACCAACCATGCGCTGAGTGTGGCTCCGAGAAGCACATCACGACCGCTTGCCATTACACGAAGCAAGTGGACATAGCGGAGACTCATCAAGAAGTGAGGTTCGTGAGGAATCCCAACTGCCAAGGATATAAAAATTGGGGTAATCCACCACCTCAATACAATGCAAGGGACCCTCCGCCTTACCGAGATCCAAGCCACCCAGAGAGAGAACAAAGGAAGGATCATCTTCAACTCATCCATGATGAGATAAGGAAGAACCAAGAACAAGCGCAGCAAGCCAACAACGCCATCCAAACTCAATTGCACGGGCTTAGTGCCCGCTTTGGAGAAATGGACATATGGAGGAAGAATGTTTAAACCCAATTGGGTCAACTAGCGGCACAAGTTCCAAGGCCATCCGGAATGCTGCTCGGTCAACCACAAGCAAATCCAAAGGGGCAATCCGACCACATCACTGCTGTAAACCTAAGGAGTGGGCAAACATTGCAAGAGCCAAGGAACAGAGTGGAAGAAGGAGTTACTGGAGAAGCATTCGACATCGACCAACCCTCTGTCGATTTCGAGGGCCCTGTCGGCGTCAACCACCCAGTCGATATCGAGCCCACTATGAATCCAACAGAGCCTCAGACTCACTCGAGATCGAGTGCCTCAGTCAATGTCGACCACCAAGTCAATGTCGAGGCCTCTGCAGAGCACACTAGACAGCAGACTTCCTCGAAATCGAATGCTCCAGTCAATGTCGACACATCCCAAGTCAACGCCGACCACTAAAAAGCACATCGATCAACCGTTTTGGCTCTGAAGCCAACAAAGAAGCTACATTTTCCCTCCAAGGTGTTGAAGGACCTGACGGACAATAAGTTTAGGCGCTTCGTGAAAGTACTACAAGGCTTGAACATCACCATACCACTCACGGAAGCCCTCAACGAGATGTCGGCGTATATGAGATTCTTGAAAGACATCCTTACCGAGAAGAGGTCTGTCACTGAGATCACCGGAGAGTGCCACCCGATGGAATTCCCTAAAAAAGAGAGGCGATCCGGGAAAATTTGCCATCACAATAGGGGTAGGAAAGCATCAATTCAAGGCCCTATGTGACCTAGGGGCTAGTGTGAGCTTGATGCCCCTATCCATATGGCAACAAGTTGGAGTAGGACCATTGAAGCCCATTGACATGAAGTTTTACATGGTAGACAACTCCTTTGTAAGACCCATGGGGATTGTGGATGATGTCCCCGTGAAGCCGGGCAAGTTCTTTGTGCCCACGGACTTCATCATGTTGGATATTCCGGAGGACCCAATTGTGTCTATCATCCTTGGTAGGCCATTATTAGCAACCGTTGATGCCAACATCAACCATAGGAGTGGCATCCATTTGTTCACAATCGGCAACGAAGTCATCGAGTTCCGCTTCCCGACGATGAAGGAGACCAAAAAGCTAAAGGTGAATAGCATCGGCTTAAGCAAGGACTATATCCCTTGTGAAGAGGCAATACAAAGAGCTCTTACCGTTTGAATCCATGGAGAAAGTGGTCTCACACCCGAGGAGGAACAGATGCACGATTATTTTTTGACGGAGCTAGGCGTTGCAAAGAAGGTTGAGCTCGACTGCAACAAGTCGATGTTGACCAAAGTGCACGAGATCGACCACACTCACTCGATGTCGACCACAAAAGACGACTACCAGAGATGCCTAAAGCTTAAGTATGGGGTCCCCTCTATTTGAGCATTCGATGTCAACCATCCCTTGTCAAAGTCGACAACTTCATCAATGTCAACCATCCCCTCTCGATGTCGACCGACCCCAAACCCGAAAATCGTTGTTTCGGGTTCGAAAAGGTAAGCTCAAGTATGATTTCTAACCCTCCTTTGTCCATTCATGATGATTTTACAAATAGAAGGGTCAAAGCTCCATGGTATATCAATATATGCAAAGTAAGGTCTAGGAAAAAGAAGAAGAAAGAGGATGAGCCGAATAAAGAGCCCTACGAAGATGACGCGCTATTCGTTGAGCTTGGGTATTATGAAAAAGACCTTGATGATCCAGGCGAAGGGTCTAGCACCAAGGGGCCCTACCTTAAAGGGTCATGAGCTTTATTGAAGAAGTCGGTCTAGTGACTCAAAAGTCTAGCATGTAAATAAACTTTATTTAAATTTGGGGAATTACTACTAAATACCCCACTTTGATAATTGGTTTGCAAAAATACCTAGGTTTGAAAACAATTGCATCAATATATGGAAATTTACAAAAGTACCTTATTTAATTATCAAAACTACCCACCACCCCAAAAAATCAGAAAAAAAAAGTTAAATATTTTGAGTATTTTTTATTTTTCTTATATTTTAAAATTATTTTAAATAATTAAATAATAAAAAAACTGAAATTAAAAAAAAAAATTCCAATCCCAACCCAATCCCTACTAACAGGATAGCCTAGCCCCGACCGACCCAATCCCTAACCCAAAACACACAAGAGCAGCCCCAACCCTAAGTCTCCGGCGCTTAACCCCAACCCCAAGTCTCCGGCACTCGGACCTGAGCCCACGTCTCCGGCTCCGTCGCTGCGCCTACACTCCGACGTCCCCGACCGACCCAATCCCAATCCATAACCAGAACACACAAGAGCAGTCCGACTATCGCTGCCTTCACCCTCCGTCGTTGCGCGAGCACTCCGGCGCAATCCGGCTCCGGCCTCGACCCCAAGTGCAAACCAACCTCCGGCTCCAGCTCCATCTCCCGTCGATTATAATCTAGTGATTATAATTTAGGTCAAAACCGTATCTTTACTCAATCGCCCGCCGATTATTGATCATATCCTGTCAATGTTCATATTTGGGATTGTCAAGAACAATATTCATCTTGTCAATGTGATAATATTATGATTTTAAGATATATATTGACAATCCTTTTGTAAATATGGTTAATAATCCTGAAGATATGATTTACCGTATCTTCAGTGATTCTCTCCTAGATTATAACTTCAATCATGTCAATGTACATCCGCAGCTTTGTCACTATAAACATTAATCCTGTCGTAGTGAACGAATAACTTTGTCTTGGACATGCCTTTAATTTCTAGTTATGGTAGGATAAAATCGTATCTTTATTCTCTTCCCTATTATAAACACCATCCTGTCAGTATTAATTTTTAGCCTTGTCATAAAAAACATATATCCTGTCAAAAAAAAATTTGTTACTGTCAATATTAATTCTCTTAATAAGGCGATGATTTTCATCCGGCTACTTTTATTATTTTTAAATTTCTAAGAAAAAAAAATTAAAAACATTATTTTAATGTATATTTGATTTTATATATATTTTTTAACTTTTCTTTTAATTCATAAATCTCCTTTTAATGATTTTTACATTTCAATTTAAAGGTAAAATCAGTCATTATTTTTTAGCAGAAATAACCTATTTTTTAGCACAAATGACCCACATATCCTATTTTTGCTATTCTCAGAAAACTGGTATACTTTTGCAAACTGAACACCGATTTGGTGTATTTCTGCAAACGGGCCTTTAAATTTTAAGATGTTTAGGTTTTGGTTTTTGTTTTGAAAACTTTTTACAAGACGTGGTTTAGTTTTTATGAGCTAACGATTTCAGGTTGCAAAGCATAAGGATATAACGAGGAAGAAATGAAGTCCTTGCAGAAGTCGTTGAGATCGACCAGATCAGTCGAGATCGACCGAAATAGGGTCGAGCCATCACCTGTGATCGAGATCGATCACATTGGAGGAGCACAAGGCAGCCGACATTGACCAGATCAATCGATGTCGACCACCCAAGGCGACCCTCGACTTCGACTATACCTTCCTGATAGCATAGAGTTGCTGTCGACATCAACTGCACTGGTCGATCTCGACTACTGGCAACTCGATAGACAGCACATGAATTCATCTCCTCTGTGCGTTATTCTGTGAGTTCCTTCCTTTACCCTTGTTTTCCTTTGATTCTAATACAGTGAGGACACTGTATATTTTAAGTAAGGGATGGGAGAAGAACTTATATGCATTATATGATCAATATTTGCTTAGTTTTTTCTTGCGTTGCTCTATATTAGCATCTTTTCGGTGAAAATTTTAAATTTTTATGGCTAAAACTTCTGAATGGTCTAGTAGTTTGTGAATATTATTGTGTTTTAGATATTATTTGTGTTTTGAAAAGATTTAAGGACTCATACCCCGAAAACAAATAGAATGTCATGGAAGTTTTAACAAAACTCGACAATGCAAAAGTAGATATGTTAGAGATATAGCAATTAAATTGCCTAGTAAAGGGAAGTCTCAATGAAGTGAGATTTTTAGGAAAACCATGAAGGGAGGTAAATTTGAAGTTGCTTTTGACATGGGCATGATAAGAGGACGGAGGACTTTAGTTTCCGTTCAAGCTTTACTTTACCTTTTCCATTACCCATGCTTATTTGTCTTTACTTCATACTCTAAGCCATATGTGCTTAGTGTCATATTTGCTCCACAAGTTCTTAAATTGCCCATTTTTATACCTTTTTACCCATCCAGGAGATTATGTTGAAAATGGAAGTGATATTATGGAGTTGTTATATGGTTTGATATGTTGTGATATTATCATAAAGTTGATGGCAGAAGAATTTTTAATGAAAAATTTAATGAGTGAAAGAAAATTCGGTCACCTAGGAGTTAGGTGGATCGACCCTGCTTACGGAGCATAAAATTCACGCGAGATGGGACATAAGGTGAGGAGTCCGAAGTGCTAAGTATCCGGGGCCATTCATGACACACATGTTTGTGACTCGCGAGAAGGCAACGTTAAGGTTAGAGAGGTAAAAACAATATAAGTGAAAAAAGAAAAGCATTATGAGGATGAGGAATGTGGAAATCATAAAGGAGAAGTGCATCAAGGAAAGAAAGTTTGAAAATTTCTCCCCGGATTAGCACCGCAATGCCAAATATAGCCCACCATTATACCTTTTACCCACTCTTCACCATGCGCATAAAAGTCCTCTTGATTATTAATGTTATCACTACTAGAATACTGCAATTAGACATCATGTGATTTAATTCTGTCAAAAAAGTAACCGATGTTAAATTAATCTATTACATCAAATAATAAATTTGTGATGTTAAAAAAAAGGATAAGATAACAGTTGAAACTTTTGACAGATGCTAAATGGTCAATTTAAAAAAAATTGAAACGCACGCCCAATGAAATTTCATAAGTGTTTTAAACCCCCGCCCAGTGTTTTAAACCCCCGCCCATACTTAGATTTTTTTTAAACACCTGCCCATACTTAATAAAAAAAAACATGAACTAGTGTACAAAGACTGAATTATTTCATCCAAATTAAAGCTCTCCATTCTCTCTCGCTTCGCAGCCACCACCGACCTCCTTGCCTCCTCCCAATTGTTCCCCATGGAAACCGGCGACCAAGCTCAACCTTGGTAGCACTATCATCCCTAACCCTGCCTTCTCCCTCAAATCTGAAACAAAGCAACGACACTATTGAGCAGTTCAAGCATAGATCTATGGCCGATCGGCCCCCCCCCTCGGTGCCGCCACCTGGTCGATGACCCTCCTCCTCCATATATTCTCCAGATCCAGTGATTTTCTCATAAGATCCGACCCTCCCCCCTTTTATCCCTCTCTCCAAAAAGTACCCAGATCTGGCGCTCCTCCATTTGCTGCTTATGCCATTGGAGCCCAGTTCATAGATATGGAAATATGATGTCTCCTTCTCAAATCAACTCTAAAACGAAGCTATGGAATATATCCAAGCCTAGATCCAAGCATGTAAAGGGGAAGAGAGAGGTTGCTTATTTGATTTACATACTTATTGAGAAATCTATGATTTGCAGTTCAAGCGGTCCCAAAATGGCGGTGTTCAAGGTTACTACTGTCCAGGTCAAGCCCTTCAATGGCCAGAAATCCGGCACTTCTGGCCCTGCAAGAAGGTTCTCGGTTTTCTTACTCTCGTTTTGCTTTTTTTAAAAAAAATATTTGGTTTGTTGATTTATTTCTGATCTATCACAATTCATTCGATCTTTGTGTTACTCGAATCTCTTCAATTGTATGTGGATTTTTTTTGGCTTGAGATCTTCATTTCTTGTTTGGCGATGCATGTATTACTTTGATCTGCTGGTTTAGTTGTGTGATTCACACAGAGATCCTTCTGTAGATCTGTGATTGTCTATGTTCATGATGTTAATTATTTGCATCCATTCGAATCCGCGTGTTTCTGAGACGTCATGATTTAAGATGCATATCGATGTATTTTTACTATCATTGAACTGAAATTTTAGTTACTCAAGTTTTAGGTTATTATATATTGTGATAGGTGGAAGTTGAAATCTCAGTCAGTTTGGCATGGTTATTTGGTGATATGAACTACTCACTGATTGTTTCACAATCATTCATCCCTGTTATCGGATTTGATATTCTTGTATTCGTACAACAATTTTATTAAGGCACCAAATTCTACTAGCCCTAAGCTCCCAAAGCAGTGATTTTCTAAAGTAGAGCAAAAATCATTTGGACATAATCCTTTTAGCTAAAGATTGCTAATACGATAATACACATGTAGTCCGTTTTAACCAAATTTGATTTCAAATACTTTATCTTAAAAAGTGCCAAATACTTCACTTCTAAAATTGTAATGATGTTTGTTAACTTATGCTTAAAGAATGAGATCCATCTGTGTAACTTTAGTATCAGTTTTGCATCCATTCCTTCAATTTATCACTTTTATGCTTGCGCTATTTGCCTTTTCTTTTGGTAGATTTTGACTAATCTTTATTGCTCAATTTTCTATAATTTCAAGTGAAAGTTTTCACACAACCCCATTACTTGCACAATTTTGTACAAGCATCATTCAATGCTCTCACACAAGAGAAAGTTAAGGTATGCAGCATGATAGCATCTCATAAAATTATATGTTGCTTAAATAACGTACTTTCAATTTAATGTGATGGATCCCTCTCTCCTCTTCTAGTCCCCTCTCCACCAAAAAATTCATTTCTTTCTATTTTAGTGTTTGTGCTTTTAGTATAAATGATTGGTTAAATTGTTAGAAATGCAGGTAAAACGCTAGTTGTTTCCGGCGATGGTCGCTGTTATTTAAAAGATGCAATTCAAGTCGCTAAATATAAAATTTTACTTTTTCTCTTTTGTATTTTTCTGTAATTTCATCCTCGTTTTTTAATATGTATCATTTCACTTCGTTACTCACTCCTGATTTATCTTAAATAAAATGAAAACATGTCATTATTAAGATGGTTGCTGCTAATGGAGTAAGAAGTATTTGGGTTGGTCAAAACGGATTATTGTCCCCCCCGGCGATATCAGCTATCATCCGTGGCAGAGTTGGACAAGTTGTAAGTTCAGCTATCCATAATTTTTTTTTGTAATCAAAGCTATTTATTTGAGTAATTTTTCCTTCCCCCTTTTTAAACATGGATTTAAAGCATCTGGAGCATTTATCTTGACTGCTAGTCACAACCCTGGAGGTCTGAGGTTTATTCCTTTTGATTTCATTGACATAATATTGATGAGTAACACTTAAGTTTATACTTAGATGATCTTACAACTTTAGTTGTTCTATATAACCTAACTGCACAGAAAATGATTGCAAAATGTGTTGTGCAGTAGTTTCAGACATTAAGGTGTATTGTGAATTCATTATGCGAAAATAAAGCAAAAGTAGTGTAATTGAATTATAGAAGAATTAAACTGTTAAAAATGGGTAAAAAGACCTAGCTTATGGCCTAGAAAGAGGTTTTGTTGGCCTTTTGTATCAATGACAAAATTAGTTGTTTATTTTTATATTATGAGACTCCCTAATTTGTTTCAAATTGAAGTTTCTGGTAAGACCAACACCAATAAGATACTAATAATTGCATTCTTTCTATGGAAGTGCTCTAGATTTTAAAATTTTTATGTGAAGGCGGTTCCTGTTGATTTGTTCAGTTGAAAAGATTTTTAGTATTTAGCAGAAGCTAAAATTAAGAATGAAACCTGCCAATATGTTTACCATTTTATGCCAAACTATACTTCTCCAAACGTGCTTTGTTAGAACAACGCCTCTTCTTTTTACTCTTTATGATAGGATTTTGGAATCAAATACAACATGGAAAATGGAGGTTCTGCTCTAGAGGGAGTAGCAGACAAGAGGCCAATCTTCCATATCTGGGGCAAAAGATAGGGGTTAGGGCAAGATTCATATCTGAGCATATCACTTAATCTGCCATAACCATTGAACTGAATGCAGATAGGCCAGCTGAACTATCACCGTCTGATCATGAGGATGGCAATAACAAGTGTAACTAATGAGCTTCTGTTTGATTCCCTTACTAGATGTTCAATCCTTTCTAATGTTTGATGATGGAAATATGATGATTAATTAGCTTCGACACTGGCTCAAAAAGGGTCTAATGTATATGTGTCTTTCAAGTACCTATCACTTATAAAACATTTGTAAATATTGATTTTGCTTGTATCTTAATGTATATGTTCATTAAAGTACCATCATTTGCAAAATCTTATTTTATGAGCAAAGGGTGTTGTGTATCAAATGAAAAAACATCAGATTATAGACGAAAAATGGATGCTAATATCATTATAGACATCGTCTAAATAATCAAAATCAATGTGTAACATATATTTTTACATCACAATGTTATATAAATTGATATATATTGCTAACAACAACATCTTTATAAAAATCTAAAATGATGTCCATATCATATTAATACATCAGTTATGTATATATTTGATGTGATAGATTATTTTAAAATAACAAAACATCACAAATTATATATATGAGTTTAATATACAAAAAATCAATAAAATAAAAAAGATGTCTATTTTATTTTAATAAATTGATTATTTTAAAAATAGTGATGTAAATGTAAAATTTCGGTTTGGTGTGTGCATCTTCAAAAGCTTATAAATGAAAAATAACGAGGCTTTAACAACAAGTGAACATGTCAAAAATAAATTTGAGCGGTTGATTTCTATCTATATTCAAAATAAAATAGATGTTTTACCTCGGAAAAGACATCGGCTTAAAACCGATGTGAAAAGTTTGATCTTTTACTACACGCACAATAAGATCGGAAATTTTATTCAAAGACATCGGTTGATAACAGATGTCTAATTGCATTTTTCTAGTAGTGCTTGTCTGAGGGAAGTGCCCCTACCTCTAGTTCTCTTACGCGCTACCCCTGGTCGCCGATCTTAGTGATTTCAAGGTCGATCATCTCACTGATCACATCAAAACCACCGATTTTATGCTTTCTGCCGTCGAATCAAGTAATTACAGCATTCCAATCACAGAAAATTTGCGCCGAAGGAGCAAATTTTCCCGATTTTTGCCAAGTCGGAGTCGATTCTGAATTATACATTCTAATCAAGTAATTACTACATTGGAATCACAAAATTTTGATTAGAAAGTATAATTACTTGATTAGAATGCATTCAAATCCAGTAATTACTGCACTGGAATCATATAAAATTTGCGCCTGACATAAATTTTCTTTGATTTTTGATGTATCAGATGCGATTTTGAAGTCTCCATTCGAATCTATGCTTGTTTATGATTGTTGATATGTCACAATGCTATATCTATATCTAATACCATTATTGTCTTTCTTACATTAGCATTTGAATCCATTCTTTAATACTGCACTTGAATCATTGATTGTGTTTGTAACTATTGCCTTCTAAATTATACTCTTGAATTGCTGATCTCCAGATTACTATTGCATTCGATATTTCATTCGATGCATTCGACTTTGATTCCTATAGAACTACACTTGATTTCCGTCACTTATGTCAGCACTATTGATTCAATTCCTTAATACTGAACTTGATCAGTCATATAAAATTTGCACCTCCGGTGCAAATTTTGCATGGTTGTGTTTGTAACTACTGCATTCTAATCACATACTTGAATTGCTGATCTCCAGATTACTATTACATTCGATACTATATTGGATACATTAGAATTTGATTCCTATATCACTACACTTGATTTCCCTCCCTTATGTCACCACTAAATTAGACTTTGATTCCTTATGTCAGCACTACACTGAATTTGAATCAATTCCTTAATACTGCCCTTGCAGCATATAAAATTTGCACCACCGGTGCAAATTTTCTATGACTGTGTTTATAACTACTACATTCTAATCATACTTATGACTACCTGATCTCCATATTACTATTGCATTCGATACTACATTTGATACATTAGGCTTTCATTCCTTCAACAATGCATTACACTTGTGTCAGCACTACATTATACTTTGATTTCTTATGTTAGCACTACACTGAATTTGAATCCTTTACTTAATACTGCACTTGAATCATAAAAAAATTGCGCTGAGGTGCAAATTTTCTATGATTGTGTTTGTAACTACTGCATTCTATTTGTACTCTTGAATTGCTATTCTCCAGATTACTAAGGCAACACACGTTATTACAGTTGTATATGGCGAAGAATGGTTATTTGCTGAATCAGGTCCCACATTTGTTGGAGACACTACTTCAAAGACATTTATAGTGGATGACTCCATAACACTACAAGGTTTAAAGGGAAAAGTACACATCATATTCAATGTAGACAATGCATTTGAATTACAATTCAATCATTTACACCCATTCAAAGTGTTGAAAGCCCCTCTTAAAGTTGACTGCGATGCTGATTTGCATGAGTTTTTAGAGTTATCTGCACTAGAGACTGTTAAATTTGATGTTGAGTTGTGTGTTAGCATTCAAACTTCACTAATCCCCGTTGCTAATATAGAGGACAGAGAGAGTTGAAAGACATTTGCAACTGATGATTTGCAGTTAGTCACATACAATGCAAATTTAAATGACATTGTCATTGAAGAAAATAGCATGACATTGACTGCTGAGACCAGGATGAAGGGTATGGTGTTAGAGGATATGGAATATTATATGTATTCTGAAAACACTCATAGTGACATAGAATTTGCTGCTAAAATGTGGAGAAACCTCTATTCTTCAACGCACATGAGAGAAACTACGCTGGAAGATTAGGATGTTGACAACCATAGCATGACTAGTTTCAATACGAATCCAACAAAAATGATCTACGTTGGAAAAACATTTGAATCTAGGCAAGTAGTAAAGGAAGCTTTAAGAATCTTAGTAGTAACCGAGATATTTGGTTTTCGCATGGCAACATCAGAACCCAAGTATTATAGGGTACATTGCATAAATGCTAACTGCAAATGGAAATTGCATGTCAAAAATATTTGTCAAACTTGTCATGAGGTGACATTATACAATAAGATACATATATGCACATGGGATATCAGAACAAAATACTGCAAACAACCTCCATGCTCAGTGGTTGCAAGTATGATTAAATCAAGGTGAGTGATTTGCCAGAAATAAATTTACATTCAATTCTGCTTTTAATATTTTATTTATTCTAATTTCCATATAATTACGTAGTGTTGACAGCAGATACAACCCAAAGCAGATAATTGATAAAATGAGAACAGACAAAAAAGATGACAATTAGTTACTGGACAGCATGGAAATCATCAAAAATTGCACAAGAAAGGATTAAAGGGACACCAGAATCCAATTTTTCTAATTTGCTAGCATTTTGCTATATGCTTATGGAGAAAAATGATGGAACTATAGCATTAATTTCAACAGACACTGATGACAAGTTTAAGTACTTACTATTATCATTTGGACAATGCAGTCGAGCATTCCCCTTTTTAAAGAAGGTATGAATTACTCAGTATTAGCATATATTCTCTTTTCATTCATTTACATTATTTCAACATGATCAGATATTTCATTTCTTTGTTTAACTGGTTGTTGTTATTGATGGGACATTCTTAACTAGAAAATATAGAGGCACATTTCTTAGAGTAGTGGCGCAAGATGCAAACCAAAATATTTACCCCTCGCATTTGGTATTGTTGACTATGAAAATAACAACTCTTGGGAATGGTTTTTTTATCGGTTGTTGAAGGTTGTGCCTCCCTCAAATGATTTAGTGTTTGTCTCTGATAGACATGCTAGCATTGCAAAAGCTATTGCCTTAGTTTACCCCACAACTACACATTGCATATGTATGTGGCACTTGAAGCAAAACATTAGAGCAACATTCAAGAAAAAGCATCTAGGAAGACTGTTCAAGGAAGCAGCAGAGAGTTGCACTATTTCAGAATTCAATTGCACAGAAGAGGAAACCTGCCCAAAGCTGTCAGAATATTTAGTGTCAGTAGGTGTTGAAAAGAGTAGTAGAGCACATGCAAATTGTAATAGATACAATATGATGACATCCAATAATGCTGAAAGCTTGAACTCCATTTTCAAAGGGAAGAAGGATTATCCCATTGTGGCATTGCTGGAGTTTGCTAAAGGAAAGCTCACATCATGGTTCCTAGAAAGAAGAGATAAAGCAATAAAAAAAAATAAGACGGAATAACCCTAGAATTACTTGATTTGATAAGGAAATCACAAGAGGAAGTTGGATTATACAGAGTAGAGAAGATGAATGCATCACAGTTTGAGGTCAAAGGCGAAACTCTACACAAGTATGACAAAACAAACATTCACGGAACTAGCAACCATTTTGTGATCCTTTTTAACCATAGGAATAAGAAAAAATTTTATCCAACAAATGCCAGTGACAATAAGAAATTAGAAATGATAGTAAGACAACATCTTCAAAATTGGAAAAAGACAAAAGATCTAGACCAAACAAAGCATACAACATAAAATATTGGTACAAAATCACGGCGAAAAAGACTAAGGGAAAGCAAATGGCAAAAACCCTTACCAAATTTCTTTAAATTTAATTTTGAAGGCCAAATATGTAGGAAGGATGGCTCCTCCTCTTTGGCCCTTCTTTATCAAGATCTTTTTGGGCATTTGATCTTCTGGGATGTTGTCTCCAGGTTTTCAGGTTTGCCCTTACTTACCGAAGCAATGACTCTTAGAGCGATACTCTACAACTAAACAGGAACCTAACAAATGAGTAACTCGTTTAAAAACATGAAATACATATCAATGCACTATGTGTCTATATATTTGCATGATCACGGTTGTCTGCATATGTGCATGAGACCTTTGACAAAAACTTTTTTTTTGTTAAGGTAAAAGTTTGGTTGGTTTCAAGAGTACCTGATCACACCCAAGAGCATTCTTATGGATGATAGTTGTGAGTTCAGGGTGAGCCACAATGATGTCCATTGGATGATGATGGGAAAAAGCAACAATTTTGCCCGCAACAACATTAGCCTCTCAAAAGACATGTATGAAATGGACCTCCTCAAAATAAAGACAAGGAGCACGAATATTCAAACCACCATATCGATCTCTTAGGAGAACTACCATTTTTTGCAAATAACATTTATCATGCTAAAACAATCACCTTCAAACTACACTCTCTTCAAGTTGATCATCAAACTTCATACCGTGTAGGATATCTCCAAGTCTAATCCCAATCATAGTATCACGACAGACCTTTCGACGTTGAGTCGGTGTTAATCGACCAACATAGGGATGTCCTAACATCTTATCCAAGAGTTTGTGTTTATGCACACCACATACGACATTGATGATCTAGTTATCAACATCATTTTGAGGACCCTCCAACTCAAATGAACATCCGAGCTAATTTGTCGATCTTCCTCCCCTACTCGATGCAAGTGGAAAATTCAAGTCGACATCACGCCTCTCCCGATGTTATCTGTATTTATCATACACTAAGCGAAAGGTACTCAATCCAGTCATTTTGTTCATCCATAACCGATTGATCACAAATACCATATCCAAGAGTACATGCCTTTATGTTTACTTGATCAGCCCAAAACCCATCAAGTTGAAACATCGAAGAATAATCCGTATCCACATCCAAAGGTTGATTTTGTTCCTGTATAATATAACTTATTACCCAAAGCCTTGTCACAATATCATGTTGTACTCAATGTTACACAATATACACTATAACAAAATTGGTGGTATGGTAAAATAACGCTATATTTATATGAATATAATACAATGAAGATGCACATTGTATTATGATTCCTTAAGCTATCTTACATCGACCATAATTGAAAGTATACCATAATCATTCTTATAAGAAAACTAAATTAATTGTAAACATTGTAATACTATAAGAACAACTTCAATATTTTTCACCAGCTCTTTCGGGTTACTGTAACTGTAAATGTCGATCAAATGGTAGCAAACCCTCTATCCATTCTCTACGATTCCGGCTGTCAACGATCGTAAGTAATCTCGACAGTAAGGTGTGACAGTAGCTCGTTATTTCCTTTGACAGCAGCTCGTCAACTTTTTTTGCAACCAATTTATCTATTGTGCACATGTATATTGTTTCTCTCATGACATCAGGTTGATATATATTTTAGGCGAAATTGGGTAGTTATACCCAATTCAAGTTTTTATTTAGTAAATATACCCTTGCAGATTTTGTTTTTTTTATGATAGATTTGCCCTTGATTTGTTTGTAACTAATAAATATATTGACGCTCAATCGGTTTCCATCAACGCTCTTTTTTCCATCCCTCTCTTCCAATAAGTGACGCTCATCCCCCATTGCATCTTCCTTGAAGTACGGTGATTGCGAAGACATTGAAGGTTGGTAAATTTGATTTTTATGTTTATGTGATTGTTACTGTAACTTCCATGATTTGAGAACCCTAATTCAACCACGGGAGTTAGGCGTCCGACACAGACGCAAAAACTCGTCATCAACGTTTGTGATTTTCCAAAAAAAAAACGACGATGCAAAGTAGATGAAAGAGCAAAGATGTAGGGTCGATGGAAGATTTAGGGAATAGATATCTTATCTACGGTTATTGTCTTCGCTTATTGTTAGTTAGGGATAATAATTTAGGTTACAATAATCGTTATCTATTTTTACAATAATTATATGCTACTTATTTGATACCCGTGTTTACCAGGATTCGGTCGTTACAGGAAATCATTCATTACAATAATTGTATGCTATTGTAGTTGGTTATAGTAATGGGTACAAGAATTCGTTCATTACAATAAATCATTCATAACAAGAATTGTATGCTACTTTAGTTGGTTAGAGTGATTTCTTGTAATACAACTCTACGAGACAACTGTGGGTATATTAATGGTGAGAAGATTTAATTCATTACAGGAATTGGGTCATTACATGAAATCATTTATTACAATAATTGTATGCTATTGTAGTTGGTTATAGTAATGGGTACAAGAATTCGTTCATTATAGTAAATCAGTAATTACAGGAATTGTATGCTACTTTAGTGAGTTATAGTGATTTCTTGTGATACAACTCTACAAGATAAATGTGGGTATAGTAATGGGTAGAAGAGTTCACTCATTACAGGAATTGATGCAAACTGGAAAAAGAAACAAAAATTGTTACAATAAAATCATTCGCACACAATAATTTAGGTTAGAATGGATCGATAAACGATTGTAATCAAATAATTTGAAGAGTAACGTATGTTACCTGTAACCTAGAAATTTGTTGAAGTTGTACCCTAGAAAATTCTTCTTTGATAATCCGTCTACAGTAATCTAACTGATTAGTTTTAAAAAGGATAAAACTTGTTAAAATATTTACATCCACCAATCTTTTTAAAAAGGATAAAAAAAAAGATAAAATCTGATTTGTTAACAATATCTTCCTCATCAATATTTTAAAAAAGGATAAAAATTGAAAAAGGTAAAAATTAATTGTAAGGGTAAATATGTAATATCCACCTAAAAAAATACAATTACCAAAAACAAAATTGAAGAGTATAATTAGTTAAAAAAAACTTGAAAAGAGTACACTACACCCAATTTCCTCTATATTTTAAGCGAATATAGAAACATGTTTATTAGAGTACTTACTGGGTACCTAATTTGAAAATGTCCATGTTAGCAAACATTTCCATCAAATACAGAGTATATATGCATGTATTCAATACATTATTTCTTTGTTAATTTAGTGATCTTTCTCTCATATATAGGATCATGAAATGAATATGCGGCACATCATTTAAAATAGTAGATGTTGGCAGATAATTTGCCGTGAATGGTACCTTAGTCGCGATTTCGTCTTAGACGATGTATTACAGATGTAATGATGCTAGATCACAGTTGCAAGCCTGTTTCTTCGCGAAGTCTTCACCAACGTCAGATCGATCAAGATATGCATAATCGTAACTGGATTCTTCGGTTGGGTTACTACTGTTTTGAGAATGGTGTTTGGTGAGTCCGCGGTCTTAGTGATCACCATGTTTAAATTGAGCTTTACAAGGTGCTGGAAACCGCTTCGGAAAGCAACCTGCAAACAAGTCTCTTATGATAGCAAAACACTGGATCAAACAGTTGGCCTGCTCAATCCCATTTTCCACTTTCTTTCTTTTTCTTTAGAACGTGCTTAAGTTTCATTGTGATTCAACACCTACTGGCTACCTTTGTTTATAAGTTTCCAATAGGGGCTCCCACATAATTGATCTGGTTATTACTATTTTTAATATGCAAGAACTCATACCAACTGCGTTCGAGCTCCTTGTTTATTCAAATGAAATAACATATATAGCTGGAACCAATTAAGGCAAAATAGGCGGATACTTAACCTTAACAAATCACCGAATCACCTGTTAGGATTAACGGGTTCCCGCAGACGGCACCAATGAAGATTTTTGGTTTGCGTACAGTCCGCCCTCGATCGATTACCGGCTCTCCAAGGTTCAGTTCACATAATTCAGTATAAATCTCGCTCCAAGAAGGACCGAAAAGTTGACTGAAAGGGTCGAAACCAATCCAGTCTCCAGAAAACCGACCCCTGTGATGGGCGCTTAAGCCCTCTATTTATAGGTAATGAAGGTGGGGCTGCTGCCCAATATTTTGCTGCCCAATTGGCACCAGATTAGTGCCCGATAGCTGCCCCAACCTCGTGGCTTGCCTTACTAGTGAAGAGATGCGGCTCTCTTTGCCGCTTTACATATGTTTGCATATGTTGGTGTATATATTTGCCGACATGATTTGTGTACATATACATACACTACTATTTTGTTATTTAACATCGGCTCATTAACATTAGTCAGAAAAACCTGCCATATTAAACAGTTTTTAACACCGGTTTCTAAATTTGTGATGTAAATAAAAGTATAGACATCGTCCCATTTATTTGACAGATGTTAAATATGTGTTTTAAAAAAATTTTAGAAGGCCGGATTGGAATATGAATTACATGAAATCCCGCCCATATCAAATACTTAGTTTACAAAGAAAAAGAAAGGCATATACTTGGAAAAAGTAAAACACAGTTCCAAAACTCCCACCTCATTCCTCTTCCGAATCCGGACTCCGCTGCCCTTTCCTCTCAATCCAGACTCGCGGCCACGGATTCCTGTTCACCACCAACCCCTTCCTCCTCCAATCTCGCCGGCTTTCGAACTCGAGGGGTGGCTCCGGTGGGGATGTAGTCTCTCCGGAGGAATCCCTTCTTCGCTCTCGTTCCCATCTCTCAGTTTTTTCCTCAACAACGGCGAAATCGATTCTTGCTCTTCAATTCCTCATCCCCAACCGACGGTTCCTGTTCAACTCTCTTCTTCCATGGAAGCCATGGCGGTCCTATAATTTCTCCAGCAATAGCTTTTTCGAACTCAAGGTTCTCTTCCGTCTCCTATCCCCGGCGGATTCTCTTCTTCGATTTCCATTCTCCATCGTCTCCGCTCTTCCCTCAGTTCGACTGGTGAGGGACATCTCCTGATTCAATCATCGCTCATCTTCGCTCACCAGTCATCACCTCTCTCACACCGCCTCCATCACTGCCTCTCTGAAAATTGTTGTATCCGGTACGAATTTCCCCTTTCAATGTTCAATATTTTTGATCTAGGGTTTATGTTAACTGGTTCTGATTCATTATATCTTGATAAAAATTGTTTTTCAGTTTTGATTTAGGGTTTCATTAGGGATTTCTGTGCTTTGTGCGTGTGTACATGTCAATCTGTTTGCTCATCGAGTTCTGAATTTTTAATAAAGAGCTGTTGTTTAATGGAAATTGAGCTACTCGGATTTCTAGGGTTTCTCTTTTAGGAACTCGGTGGCCTAGGACATTTATTATCAACCGCCTTACTTGGATTTGTTGCATCTAATCTATTAACAACTGTGTTTCTTTTGGGAACTCCGTGTTTCTTTTGGATCTGTTGCTTTTCGTCCTTTTTATTCGGCAAGAAATGCACTAGGGCTACTAACTTGATATGAAATATTGGGTCTCACTATGTTCCATGGCAAATAATCTTTGCAATCCTGTTAATTGTTTGATAGAATAAATAAGGCGGAACTTGGTTTCATATGCTTTCAGAGACTTCTATTTGAATGTTGTTTGTCTGCAATCATTGATTGGAATGATTAATTACTATTTTATTTGTTCAGAATTTTTGGTAAGTACATAGTAAATTTTTTTTAGCAAATGTGTAGTTAACTGTGCAATAATAATAATAAGATAAATGTCCCAGTCACATTTTGTGTACTAAGTACTAGTTTTTGTTTAGTCTTTGAAATTACCTCCCTCTTCAGTTTCCCTGTGTAGTGCATGATCCCTGTTTTTCTTCCTTCTTATAGCATCCTGCTAATTTTTATGTTAACTTTGGTTATCATTTCTTGTCATTTAAAAAAACCTGCAGCGTTGGCTTATGGGTACAAAGGCACGGGATCAATTTGTTATTCGTGCAGGAACTGACACTCAGGTTCTATGGAATGATGCTAGGCTTATGTTGCCTGGTCTTATTTACAAAAGACATGTATGGGTTCTCTCTTCCGAACACTTCCTATAACTTTGTTTCAGCACAGATTTAATTTGTAGGCACTTGCTTGGCAGAATCACATTCTCGAGTATACTCTTAGATGCAGATTCTCTTTAACTTGCTCTTGCTCTTGTCTTTTTTTTTTTTGTATGTGATAGAAAAATGCTCAGATGTGGGAAGGAAAAGCATGACAGTAAAACATGACAGTAAAACCTCCACAGATGAACTTGGGACTAATGAACAAAATAAATGCTCAGATGTGGGAAGGAAGAAGGCTGCTAAAGTTCGAACAGATGGGATGGGAGTGAATAACTCATGTGAGGAAACATCAGGAAGCAAGAAAAGGCTAGATTTTAAAGTGCTAAGTGATGAGGAAGAGGAGACAGTGGAGAGGCCAACTAGTGTGGGAAGCATAGAGAAGCAAGCTGTGCAGGTTAAGAGTGGGTGTAGCACCCATATGAAATCATCTCATGGATAGAGTCCGCATAGCAGCTTGGAATGTGAGGGGGTTGAATGATGAGATAACGAATAACATCATCACCTCCTATATATTTGATAATGATATAGCAATAATTGCATTATTAGAAACGAAAAATGCTTGAGAAAAACATATAAGATGTAAAGCGAAGCCTGATGAAGGGATGGAATCACTGCTTGAATGGTCAAGGGGAGGAAAAAGGAAGAATATGACTTACATGGAATCCTATGGTGATTGATGTCATGGTTCTGCGTGTTCACAGACAGCTTGTTCACTGCCAGATTCATACCATTGACAAAAAGGTTTGCTGTCATGTTTCCTTTGTGTATGGAGCAAACACTAAGTCAGAAAGGTTGGATTTGTGGAGTGAGCTGCACGAGGTAGCTGCAACAGTGGAAGGTCCTTGGGCTGTTATGGGGGATGTCAACTGTGTGCTAAGCATGGAGGAGAGATGTCCTTATAAAATTCTAGACAGAGATGGAGTTATATTGACTGTTTGATCTAAGGTTTGTTGGTGCTAAGCTCAATTGGTCGAACAGACAGATGGGAGAGGGAAGAAAAGAAAGGAAGCTGGACCGTGTTATGGTGAATGATGTATGGCTTGAGACATATGAAAATACAAGCGCCTTTTTTGACACACCCAGGTGCTTATACAAAAAAAAGAACATCAAACATGAATTTAATAATAGAATATATTTGATTTTACTCCTAAGTAATTATGACTTTCCTTTCTCTTTGTTGATGGATATAAGTTCATGCCCAACTCTCTTTTCTGCAGGTACTTGTATCTACTAGGAGTACTAGCAAAATAGCTTAGGGAGTGAATCTTTCTGATCATCCGACTTCGATTTCATTCCATATAAGGTAATTCGACCAATTTTAGGTCGGCTTATAATCTGCACTTGTCAATTAGTTTCTTATATTCAATATATTCTTATTTGCTAGTAGTTTTATTTTCTGAATATAGACCCAACTCTTTCAGTAATTTATTCGATATTTTATCAAGTGTTCAACCTGAAACATTTAGTCATAAATGCAAGTGACATGATGCAGCTCCCTTTCTGTGAATTGGCTGTTAGGAGAAATCCCAAAATTTCTTGGAAGTATGACCAGTCTCACATATCTCTGAGTCTTAAGATATTTATGAATCTATGTATTAGAGTATGTTTTATGGGTCATATGGTTGATACTATTGAAATGTTATAATGCAAAATAGTTGTTCACTAGAGCTTCATTTTTTTTAGATCATTATGGATAAGGGGTGTAGGGACGGAAACTTTATTTTTCACACTATTCTGCACTGATAGCATCAAGTTTTCATATGTGAAGGTATGTAGACACCCCTTCTAGTTGTTTGCTTTTCTATCTCCATCTGTATGATTCAGAAATGGTGAAAGGTTCGCTTTGCACGTTGTTACACCAATCTAATGGTTGTAGGTTGGAAGGATGGCTTGCTAGTTTGCTAAGCCGTGATCAGACACAATGGAGGAGATGGATGGCATTAAGTTGCCTTCTTACAAGGGAGACAACATCAATAGGGATACTTTCGACGAGAAATCAAGGATCCCCGACCCTAACAGGATGACCAGAGCTTATTTATAGTCTACAACAACCCTGAACCTCATGAGGTTCTTTGTCACTGGAGGTTATGCCTCTATGCAGAGGGTTAATCACTGGAATCTTGACTTTGTTGAGAACAATGAGCAAGGAGATAGGTAATCACCTCTCATATCAGTGTTGGTTTATCAAATTATGTTTTTAGTGGTTGGTACCTAGAAGTCTTTTAGGCCGAATGATGCTTCTTAATCCTACTTTATCCAATGTGGTATTTGGTTTGAAAAGGTAGTTTTTGACTTTTAGTGTATGTATGTGTGTAAACGGTAAGTAACATGTAGCTAACTTGTGTGCAACTTCATATTGCGTGCTTTTAGTTCTTGATTTTGTGATTCTTGAACTTGTCTCTTTCTGTTTCTCTTTTAATCTCTGTTTCATTTTATTTTAGGATGCAACATGTAGTGTGCAGTTCATACTTGCACACTCTAGCTACTTGAAATTATAACACTCTTGCACTACTATCATTGTTCTCTATATTACTATTTTATTTAAGCCTATTAGCTCAAATGGTAGAGTAGTGTGCTTAAGCACAAAGATGCGGGTTCAAATCCCGCATAGGCTACTATAATAATAATAATAATAAAAAATATATAAATATTTCATTTAACATCGGCTAAAACCTGATGTAAATCAAAATAAAAAATCGATGTCTATGTGGGTGATGTTAAAAATAAAAGCTGTATAACATCGGTCAAAGCCAAATGTCTTTGTTCTCTTATAACATCGGTTATATTTTTATGACCGATGTTATAACATAACAAAGACATCGGATTTAAAAATATAAACGATGTTATAATATACAAAGACATCGGGCTATAGCCGATGTCAAAAAGTTTTGACTTTTTACATCACCCACATAGATATCGATTTTTTTTTAAAGACATCGGCTATTACCCGATGTTAAATGACATATTTCTAGTAGTGAAGCCAAAAATAAAAAAGACGACGGGTTGAGAGATACTTACGAAGCCCCAACCGGCCTTTGTGAACTCCGAGCCAACAACGACAAACGGGCAATGTCGTTGCAGAAAGAGGTCAATGTATGGCTTTTTGTCAACCACCGCAGCAACGGTTCCGTTCCGAAGAGTTGTGGCATATTCCTCAAGCGAATTTAGAGCCTTCAGTCTAGACCTAGGGATGCTGAGCTCTTGGATTATATAGTTCTCCGCGAAGGAGCCTACCTGGAACCCTATTGTATCTGATGAGTAGCTAACTTAGGGCAATTGAGTTAATAGTCACTGTTTGAGAACAAAAGCTGATACATGGAAGAAATGCAAGTATGCAAGCACAATATTTGTTTGTTGAGTTATCAGTGCTTGTTTCTTTGCTCTCAACGTTCTATTTACTTCCATTATTATGATGAATTGTTCTAATTAACAATTAGCATGATAACTTGTCACACTTGACTAGCACATTGCACTTAAGTTTTCTATTATAACACCCTTGATGGACTAGCCGAAGGGGGCATCAAGGGTGTACATAGAAAACTTAAGTGCAATGTGCTAGTCAAGTGTGACAAGTTAGCATGCTAATTGTTAATTAGAACAATTTATCATAATAATGTATGAAAAGGTGGACAATTCAGTAATTTGTCCAAAGGTGTGGTCAATTCACTAATTCAGCCATCTATTTTGGACATTTTGCTAACTCCCCCATAGTAAAATAACTCATGAATAACAATATGAAATCAAATCCTCACAATTCAATCAACCATGTCTTCGAATCACGAGCAAAACTACGAGTTTAGCAACTCATAGCCTAAATGAAATTGAATAGAAAAGTATGTATTTCTGGCTTTGTTCTCTCTCTAAACCCTAATAGAGTCATTCTATATAAGATAGGAGTCGACCTTATTAACCCTATAAAGTAAAATAATAATAAACTAATTAAAATAGAGTCGGACGAAATCGTAATCCTGAGATATGCGAGATATGCGAAATCGACGGCCGCCGGTAGAAAAGCGGCGGGTGCCACCCCTCTGGCTCCGCTATTCTTCTTTAGCTTCGATGTTATTCTTCCTTATCTCTCTTGATGCTCTTCCTTTTCCTCTTTCATGCTCCAAAATCAGCTCTTTTAACCATCTTAATACTCCAACCAAGCTTAGATTGTAAAATTGCAGAATAAACACAAAAGAGTGTATATTCCGGAATCTAATAATAGAATAGAAAACAATGCGAATTAACTACAAAACATGTAGGAATCCTATCTAAATTAATCTAAAACTACCTATAATGCCTATATAAAATATGCATTATCAGCCCTCTTTAGTGAATCAAACAACGACGCACACCATGGCGGTAACCGTGCATTGCATATGAAAAAGTCAAAGTCAAGCGAATTTATGTTTCCCGTCGAGGGTAGGTAGTACCATCAACATAGTTTCTCAGATGGCTTATCAAAGTAATGCTCCTAATGATCTAGTATTCACCAAAATCCACAAAAGTGTTAGGAATATCATTACCTTGCTCGAGAGCCACAAAGATCAGCTCCAGACTTTGTTCCACGATAGATGCGATTGGGATGAGTTCTTCAGATGGAATCAGAGTCAAGGACATGGATCCTCACGCATGCATTCATGAGACTCCAGGTCAATGGGCATTGGGCTTCCTTCTCCATCTTCGATTAACTCGCCAGTGCTTGCGTCTTAGCTTTTCTTATGTATTTGCGCCATTGGTTTGAAAGGTAAGGGAGTGAATGCAAGCTCGTATTCTTCTTTCTCCTTCGCCATGCCACCCACGCAAAGGAAAAGATCCCATAATTCATGCCAATCCAAACCGTATAAACCTTCCACTCTCAAGGATTGGGCGAATTCTAGTATCTCGGGAAGCATGCCAAGTTAAACGCAAAGTACTTGTTCTATCAAATCATCTTAGATACCCCGTGAAGCATGGTCATCCACTAAATCTTTCACTCTTGCAAGGTAATGGTAAATGTATTCTCCTTGGGATCGAAATAACTCCAAACTCATTGCAAATGATTAGTAACGAGGTGTCGTGAACCATAAGATAGGTGTACGACAGGGTTAGATATATGTAAAAAAATCAATAAAAATAAACTTGAATCCCCGACAACGGCACCAAATTGATGGAGGAAAAGTTGTTGATTTACCTCATCAAAATAATTTCCAAATAAATAAACTAGTATAGTATGCAAGTAAGGGGTCGATTCTACAGAGAAACAAGTATCTTTATATATTGTGTATTTATCAATTAAAAGGAAAAAGATGAAAAATAAAATAAAAGAAACAGCATAAACGAATGCAAGTGATAGATAGATAGAGATGTTTCCACCCACAAACTCTCGACATTGGTTGGCACTATTGATCATCAAATCCAATTAAAGTTATTTTCTATAAATTCTTCCCATCTTAGTTTGAATAGATTAAAGCACAATGAGCACAATTAATCCCTTACACCTTTATGCAACCAAAGCACGACTAAGATTTAACATAAAGATAGCATATAGTCCTAACAATCCGGGCATATGAATATCACCAAGTTAAACAAGGTAAACTGATGTTTAAGACACATGTCAAACTTCCTACTTAGGCATGATTCAACAAAGGTCTTCACAATCCTAAGCATACTACTACGGATTTTACACAAATTCGATAGAATAAAACCCTAGCAAGATGCTATCATGGTAGCTAATCATAATAATATCAAAATTTAGAACAAGGAAGTTGAAGGATATTAACGAGAAAAAATATTAACTTATTAGAAACTCACAAACCACCAATCAAATCTCATAAGAGTCGGCGAAAGCAATAGAAAATTAGCCAAGCATGGCTTACCTAACTTCGTTCTCTTGAATGGATAAAAGTATGAAATATGAATGTGTTTGTATTGGTGTGAGATGTGTAGAATGGTTGAATGAGAGCCCGCTTTATAGTGCTTAAAACCCTAGAAGACATGCCTCCATAGTGTTCAAACAAAGCCCAATGGGTTGGATTTGGCCGCGTGAAGAATATGTTAAGATACGGGATCGATAGGCACCGATGGGTAGCGATGGGCAGCGGGTGTTTTGGATCTTCTGTGGGTGTTGCAGGATCAACTCGTGCTAATAGTTGGCCCCGGGCGCCACTCTTGTTTTTCTAGCTTTTTCAGCTCTGTCTTGTAACACACTTTTCGAGGTCCTCATTTGTCTGATAGACGCATATGAATATGCGTTGAAAATTTCTTTTCGATTACTAAAACTCTCACGAAGATGTCAGAATTTGATTTGAAGTGGTCAAAAGCCAAAATAGGATATTTCTCAATTTTCTTCATTTTGGCTCGTTCCTTAGCTTCCCGATTCAGCTTCTAACTCTTCCTTGGCCTGTCTCTTGCTCTTTGGGACTTCTTCCTTAGCTCTTCCGAGCTTCTTGTCTTCTTTTTTGGTCTCTTCCCAAGCTCTTCACCACATCAAAACTATGAATCTGCATAAATCCAATAAAATAGCGTAGTTTTCGAACTTCACCACGAACAGTGCACAATATGAAATTAACTATAAAACATGATTATATGACAATAAAATACATCTAAAGTTATTCTATAATGCCTATTAAAATATGCATTATCAATATGCATGGGGTGTCGATGTACTCTTGTTTCTTTAGCGTCAACTAGGGATCTCCACCGGATCAGGGAATAATGCTATCGGTGGTTGTACTGCCCTCTTGCAGGTAACTTTATTAAGTTACAACATTCAAGTGTATTTTTATTCCGTAATATTCTTTGACATTGTGTTCCAATTCATTTCAGTATTGGATATTTGCCCACTTCTCGATGTTTTCCCCTGGGTGTCGGAGGACCCTAGGCTGCATGGAGATTGTCGGTGAGCTCGACGATACACTGTTCGTCCGACTCCAAGGTGGATCGTACAGAGGACATCTTCCTTTATCGAGTAGTTGAAGAATATGAGGGCAGAGGATGTTAAGTTTATGTCGTACGAAGACCGCATTCTTGACTTCGTTGACATTTACACAGTATCACGCTACCGAGGACTCCTCACGTTCGGGCCTCTTCAGGAGGCATACATGCCCGATCATGTACTGCGTTAGTTTGGTTATGTGAAAACGGTCCAGATGACTCGATCTTATTGTCTACTACTATGGTGACCCCAAGCTCAAAAATTTCTGGCTCCGTCCCTGATCGTAATACTAAGAGAATGTGTATTAGAGCAGCTTTCGATGGAAGATAGCTGTAAATGGCCGAAGAGTTGTGATTTAAAAGTTTGTAGTGACACCTATTTATAGGAGCTTTCGAGGGATGCTCAAAACAGGATATTTTTTTCACGACTCCAGCATCCGGTTTCGACAAAGCCATTATCGGCTCTAGCATCCAATGTCTGCAGATTGGTCACCGAATCCGGAGATTAAAATTGACACTATGCGGATGACAAGAAATAACCGTGCACATAGCAAGTCCGCGATGAGAAAAACTCGTATCAATGGCTAATCTCTGGATACATGTACCTGACTAACTTTAATTTAAAAAGAAAAAGGAAAAATGAACACAACTAGGGGTGGATAACCAAAATTGCCGAAATGGAAGCGCACAACAACCATACAAATTCAGGGCACATCCCTCCAAGTTCCACACTTGCGTTTTGCGTTTCTTGCCGTTCTAGAACTCTCCACAACTCGCCCGTTTAACCCTTTTCTAGGGTTTTTCTCGTTCCATCTTCTTTTATACACATTCCCTCTACCACACTCAACCTAACCCACTTCACACAAGTTCATCCATCTTCTCTCCTCCCCCATCAATGGCTCCTGTTCTCAGTAGGAGCTTGGCTTCTGCCTCCCTCGCCTATCTCCCTTCCTCCTGTCGCTTCGCGCCCAGCAGCGCGCAAACCCGAATTTCTTATCTGAGAGGCAGTTCCTTATCTAAAACTGAATTTAGACCTGGATTGTCGGTCAAGAATTTCAGACGCAGAGATGGGTCGTTGAGGCTATCTAAGAAATTGGGGGTTCGTTGTGATGCCGCTGTGGCTGAAAAGGAGGCATCTGAGGCTGATGGTGAGAAGTTCGAGTATCAAGCTGAGGTGCGTCTCACTCGATTCTTTTCCCCTTTCTCTGTTCTCGGGGATTTGGATTCATGTAAAATTGATTTGGTTTCGAGTTTTCATCTCAATTTCTCAATCGTATGTTAATGCAGGTTAGTCGGTTAATGGACTTGATTGTTCACAGTCTGTACAGCCACAAGGAAGTTTTTCTCAGAGAACTTGTGAGGTTTGTATCATCTATCTTTCGATTCAGTTTACTGTGTCTGGTTGTTGTTTGCATAAAGATAAGGTTTTTGGAGAGCTATATGATATTTCTTCATCAATGAGAAAATGATGTGACACGCATGGAGTTATCTTTATCTTGAAACTGTGTTTTGCCTTGTAAAAATGTGATTCCCACACTAATTTACTAATTCCAAAAATGTTGACATTTACTCATTTACTTCCCCCCCCCCCCACCTTCTTGCTCAATCCAGTAATGCAAGTGATGCACTGGACAAGCTCAGATTTTTGAGTGTCACTGATCCTTCTTTACTTGGAGATTCTGGGGAGCTTGAGATACGCATCAAGCCTGATCCTGAGAATGGGACAGTTACTATTACGTAAGTATATTCATTGTGTTGTGAATTTTGATTCTAGAAAGGCCTCATTATCCCTGATGATGTTTACAGTGACACTGGTTATCCCTGATAATGTTTACAGTGACACTGGTATTGGAATGACCAAGGACGAGCTCATTGATTGCTTGGGCACTATTGCCCAGAGTGGAACCTCAAGATTCTTAAGGGCTTTGAAGGTATTCATGATAGGGGTTTTTTTTTTGGTTCCTAAAATTCCTTCTTATTTGATATTCTTGAAGAATTTCCTCTGCGAGTCGTCTTGTGGCGCTGAACTCATTGTTCATTGACAAACTCTGCAGGAAAATAAAGATTTTGGTGGAGACAATGGCCTTATTGGACAATTTGGGGTTGGATTTTACTCTGCTTTCCTGGTTGCTGAGAAGGTAAAGTGTTGTTCTCAATGCAACTACTGTTTTATACTATGTTTCTTTTCCCATGGCCAGTGTTGCCACATAGTCAGGCTGTTGATGCTTATATATATATAGTAGATGAGATGAGGAAAATGGGTATCTCAAGGCAGAAGATTATTACCTTAATTTACTAAGCAGTTGGCACTTGTTGCACGTTTAGCTTTTTATCTTAGAGAGTTTTTGATGATGTTTCTTGTTGACTAGATTGCCGTGTCTACGAAGAGCCCAAGATCTGACAAGCAGTATGTTTGGGAGTCCGTAGCTGACAGCAACTCCTATCTGATCAGAGAAGAAACTGACCCAGAGAAGCTTCTTAAGCGTGGTACACAAATCACGCTCTACTTGAGGGTATGCTATAATTTGGTTTTTCTAAAGTAAAAGATGAAGAGTCTGATGGAAAGTGATTTTTATTATCGAGGAGAGCAATCTGTGACAGATAAACATAAGTTTACTTAGTAGGGCTATCCTATAAGGATTGGAGATGAATTAAATTTAAATATTATTGTGCATCAGATACTCGTTGTTCACTCCTACATGTGCATCTGTTTTGTTTTTGTTCTTAACCATTTACATTTTGTCTCTGCATCTTCTTACAGCCTGATGACAAGTATGAATTCTCTGAACCTACCAGAATTCAGAATTTGGTCAAGAACTACTCGCAGTTTGTTTCCTTCCCCATCTACACGTGGCAGGAGAAATCTAGAACTGTTGAGGTAACACTCTCATCCCGCTAACTGATGTAGACTATTTATTGCCTGTTTGAGGAACTATAAATAATTAGGTTTAGTTGGATGCACTGAATTTCGTTTTCACTAGCATACTTTTGTAAACAAGGTTCTAGCATCATTTTTATTCCAACGAGCACATAGGTCAATAACAGGGCTGTTCATGATTGTTGAATCAAGAGGTGTTTGCAGATTTTTAGTCAGTTTCTCTCCTTCCTGATGCGTCATTATGGTTATTTGTTCTCATGCCCATAGAAATTATATAGTTGAGATCCTTCAAGTCTTTTAGCTAGGGTTGTGGGGGGGGGGGGGGGGGTTGAAAAAAGAATAAGCTAAAGTGATGTTTTCAGCTAATCCATGAGGTTCAACAGGAGTAGCCAAGTCAAGTTTTGTTGTGAAAACAATTGTGAAAAATTGTACTAGAAACTCAGAACACCTATGAAATTATATTGCTGCTACCAACTTCAACTTGAGCTTCCATTTTGTGCAGGTGGAAGAGGAGGAAGAACCAAAAGAAGGAGAAGAGGCCCAGCCTGAGGTAAATTTCCTTCTTGTTCTTCATCTTTGGCTAGTTTTTCTGGATAGTGCTCTCATGCGCCGAAGATGAAGGGGGCTAAGCGATCTGCCATTTGCTTCAGGAAGAAAAGAAAAAGAAGAAGAAGACCGTTTCTGAAAAGTATTGGGACTGGGAGCTGGCTAATGAGACCAAACCTATATGGGTTAGTGCTATAATATTTGTTCATACAATGCGCTACAATAGCTTTAGTTTCATATTGCTTTGAATACAAGATTAATTTTAATAATAAGTTGACATGCTTGTTTCCTTTTCCTAGATGCGAAATCCTAAAGAAGTTCAAAAGGAAGATTATCAAGAATTCTACAAAAAGACCTTCAGTGAGTTTCTGGATCCACTTACCTATGCCCACTTCACTACTGAGGTACTTCGATGCTCTTTGCTATGAAATCTGAATAATATCCTTTAGATTGATTTGTGTCTGGTTTGTGACTGGGGATGACTGAATTTTCTGCAGGGTGAAGTAGAGTTTAGGAGTGTGCTCTATATTCCTGGGATGGCACCTTTAAACAATGAAGATGTAATTAATCCCAAAACCAAGAACATACGTTTATATGTAAAGCGTGTGTTCATTTCTGATGATTTTGACGGTGAACTGGTAGGTTTTTATTGTCTGTTTCAGTGTTTCTTGCTATCATTGATTCTTGTTTATAACCTAGCTTCTTCATGTTTGTGGTATTGTATTGCCTTGTCAATAAGAGCATGCACGTTTATTAATTAAAAAAATGGACAATGCACAGTGCACCCCTAATTTCCTTGCAATTTATGCATACCTGAAGTTCAAACCTCTGTGATGGTTTTCCTCTCAGTTTCCAAGATACCTGAGCTTTGTGAAGGGTGTAGTTGATTCAGACGATCTTCCTCTTAATGTTTCTAGAGAGATTCTTCAAGAAAGTAGAATTGTAAGTCTCTAAGGCTTATTATTATCTCCTTTTGTCCCTTATCCCCTGTCTAAAAAACAGCTCTGATCATGTTCTGCTTGTTAGTTTTCAACACAAGTCCTTCTAAATGCATTATGTTAAAAAAATTCTGATTCAGGTACGAATAATGAGAAAAAGACTCGTGAGGAAAACATTTGACATGATTCAAGAACTTTCTGAAAATGAAAATAAAGAGGTTGGTGGTGCCTTTCTTCTTTCTCATTCACACATCTCCTTATCACAGGACTAATTACACTGTTCTTGTTGCACTTGTTTCAGGACTACAAGAAGTTCTGGGAGAATTTTGGTAAGTTTGTAAAGTTGGGATGTGTTGAGGATACTGGGAATCATAAGCGGATTGCCCCTCTTTTGCGATTCTACTCTTCTAAGAGTGAGGAGGAGCCAATAAGCTTAGATGACTATGTGGAGAACATGGGCGAGAACCAAAGTGCTATATTCTACCTGGCAACTGACAGCCTGAAAAGTGCTAAGAGTGCTCCATTTCTAGAGAAGTTGCTGCAGAAGGACATTGAGGTATGAATGCGCTCATGTTAGAGAAATGTCTTAGCTGTTGTCCACATGGGTATAGTTGTGGGGCAATTGAAATGATACTGCAGTGTAGAGCACATTTTAATGGCTATTCAATTGAAACGATTTCAGGTTTTGTATTTGGTTGAGCCCATTGATGAAGTTGCGATCCAGAATCTTCAGACGTACAAAGAGAAGAAGTTCGTTGATATTAGCAAGGAAGACTTGGAACTTGGTCAGTTCTTCCTCCCAACCAAATAGTGTTCATATAGTCTAGTCCTGGTCTTTTACGCTGATTACCTCATGATAAATAATATCTTGCCAGGTGATGAGGATGAAGTCAAGGAGAGGGAATCCAAACAGGAGTACACTCTTCTTTGCGATTGGATAAAGCAACAGCTTGGTGACAAGGTTGCCAAAGTCCAAGTTTCGAAGCGTTTAAGCTCTTCCCCTTGTGTGCTCGTTTCCGGAAAATTCGGCTGGTCAGCAAACATGGAGAGGTGAACAGATACAGATCTCAAGTTTTCTGCTTGTATTACTAACTGCAATTGATTTTCATTTGAATCATTATACTGATGGTACTGTGCATGCATTCAAGATTGATGAAAGCGCAGACCCTTGGAGACACTTCGACACTGGAGTTCATGAGAGGCCGGAGAATACTGGAGATCAATCCTGATCATCCGATTGTTAAGGACCTCAATGTAAGTTCTCAAGGACTTGCAGTAAAAAAATATGCAATGTACTTATGAAGGCATATTTGATTATTTTTTGTATTGGTTTTGGTTTTGTTTCATTCCAGGCTGCATGCAAGAACTCGCCTGACAGTGGAGATGCCAAGAAGGCTGTTGAACTGTTATACGACACTGCCTTGGTTTCCAGTGGATTCACTGTAAAGTTCAAACTCTTTATGACAACTATTTATAAATTTCACGTGTTCATGTGTTGAAATTAAGGATGCTTGCTTTTCTATGCTAGCCGGACAGCCCAGCAGAGCTAGGTAACAAGATCTACGAGATGATGACGATGGCTCTTGGCGGGAGATGGGGCAGGATCGAGGAGGAATCGTCCTCAGCTGATCCCACGGAAGAAGCAGATTTGTCAGAGACGCAAGTGATCGAACCCTCTGAAGTGAGGACGGAGAGTGACCCTTGGCAGGATTGATCTAGTTTCGAACGTTGTTCTTCGAGCTGGTGAACAATTTTGGGTTTGGGGTTTACAGAGAATGGGAAACGTTTGTCCCAGGGTGAAGCAAGAGTAGAAAGAAGAATTAATAGGTCAATTAGTAATCTTGGTAGTGTGGTGAACGGTGTTTTGGTGTGCGTTCCTTGGTTTAAAGGAAGTCTAGGATTAATTAATAAATTATGTAAAACAGATTTTGTGCAAATTTATTTTAGGCCAAATTCCATAAAACCGGCCTTAAAAAATGCCCTTAAAAAGCTAAATGTGTAATGTTTGCAGCACTATTTTTTTTTAAATTAAAATTGTTGTTAAATATCCATTTAATATATTTGAATGGTAAAAAGGGATTGCACTTTTCATTTTTCATTTAAGGAGATGACAAAGAGGTGAAAATGAACACCTAGGAGTTTTTTTTTCTTTGGAAGCACGATAAGGATTAGGAAAGTCGTCGACGACCCGATTTCTTTCCTAGCGTGTCCGAGCGGACGATAACACAAAGTTTTATATCAGCAGCGAAGCTATCATCGGCAGGCAAACTATGAGTCAGACGAGCAATCCTGTCAGTCACAGCATTCGAATCCCTGAAAATAGACCAATCCCCCAAAAGATCCTTAATAACGACTAAACAATCGCCTTCCATACATAGATTATCGAGACCCAAGTGTAACGCCTTAACCACACACATGTGCAGTCCAATTGCCTCGGAGAAGACAGCAGATGAGTTGTTGCAAAGACCTGAACCAAAGGACACCACCGTTCCATTGTGATCGCGGATAACGAATCCAAAGGAGCCCTTTTCTAAAGGTAAGTAAGAACCGTCGAAATTAAGTTTATAGTGCCCCAAAGGTGGCTTTTTCCACCTCTCAGAATGCCAAGCGCTTGTTGTCCGAGTGACCGATTAGTTGTTGGTGTTACTATTTTTATGGGTCGCTTGTGTTGCAGGCTTGTCATCCTTTGGGACCCCACTAGCAATCCACGAATTTGTAACAGTACAGTAGAATAAAACAATAGCTTGAGTTGAAATGGTATCTGTGTGTTGGAAGGCAAGTTGATTGCGGAAGTACCAGATTGCCCACCAAGCGGTGGCTAATTTAGCGAATTCTTTTTTTCCCTATTTTGAGTAAATTGCATTCAGAAGTCTGTTCGGTTTAATGTTAGCATATCCATTCTGTAGATAAGGACGTCGAATTCCAGTAGCAGAAACCACATCGAAGGTCATTTGACAGTCGAAAAGCAGATGAGTGGTGGACTCAATAGTAGAGCCACATAAATGACACCCCGAGGGAACCGAAACATGAGACCGTTGAAGTCCTTCTAAAGTTGGTAGACCATCCCGAGCAATTTTCCAGAGAAAATGACGAATCTTGTAGGGAATGTCTAGATTCCAAATCCATTGACAGCCAAACTGAGAATCACCAGCATGATTCGTACTAAGCTTTGCAGTAGAAGAGTTGACACTATTGCAGCGATAGTGTATGTGTTCAGCAGACCTTGTAGGTCAGTGGACAGTTTGTCGACATCCCACTCCTTATCGGAAGTAATAAATCATGCCACGTTCCAGGCCAAAGTAGTATCGTTAGGCATATGGAGAGCAAGGTTTGTTAAGGGAGATTTGAGGACCCAGTTGTCCTCCCAGAAGTTAACCAATTTTCCGTTACCGATTGACCATTTCAGGCCTGTCTTGAACTCGGTTCTAATAGTAATAAGTTTTTTCCATTGCCAGGTAGTATTCTCCTTTTTAACATACTTGAGTAGGGATTCATTTTTTTAGATATTTAGCCGTGATGACTCTAACCTAGATGTTGTCTGGTTGAGCAATGATTTTCCACAACAATTTCATCTGAAGAGCGATGTTCATCGTTTTCGCTTTATGGATTCCAAGACCCCCTGAAAGGGTATCCATGCAGATTTTGTCCCAACTAATGAGCGGAGTATATTTCTCCTGTTTGTTCCAAAAGAGCTGTCTATAGATTTTGTCTAACTCATGAAGGATCGACGAAGGTAGCATAAATGCTTGCATAATGAATAGTGGATGTGCGCTCAAGTTAGACATTATGAGGACTTTTCTGCCCTCAACCGAATGTGAGGAAGCTTTCCACTTAGATAACTGTTGTTTTGTTTTGACAATGATATATGCGAAAGTGTCGGTATTAACTCTCCCATTAATGATCGGGCGACCCAGATACTTTTCTAAGTTATTTGACCGAGGGATACCTAGCACTGTTGTTACAGTATGAATGGCTGACGTTGACGTGTTAGGAGAGACTTGGACACTAGATTTATGCAGAGCAGAAACGTTGAATGATGTTGGATAGATTAGTACACGTAGTTTGATTAGCCTTACCGAACAACATAATGTCGTCAGAAAAAGAATCTTAACTCCCCTTTGACCGACAGTAAAGCCATCGTCCTTTGTAATCGCAGTATTCCAATCAAGAGTTCTGGCTAAAACCTCGGCAGTGAGGATGAAAAGGAAAGGTGATAAGGGATCCCCCTGTCTTAGTCCCCTCGAAGGGACAAAAGGAGTGGAAGATTCATCGTTAACGAGAACCGAATAAGACATTGTTTGCACTAGGGGTGGGCACAAACCCGCAAATCCCGGTCCCGTCCCGGACCCGTCCCAGTCCCGGTGGGATTTAAGGAAAAAAAAGTGAATCCCGTCCAGGTCCCGTCCCGCAAAAATTATGCGGGACGGGATGCGGGACAAGACTATGGGATCCCGCAAATCCCGGTCCCGTCCCGCATATATATATATATATATATATATATATATATATATTATATAATTTATATATATAAATACAAATATATATTTATATTTATATTAATATTAATATTTATATTTATAGTTATAGTTATAGTTATAGTTATATTTATATTTATATTTATATTTATATTTATTACTATAATTATAATTATATTTATTATTATAATTATATTTATATTTATATTTATATTTATACGGGACAAGAGTTTTAATTTTGGTAGTACTAAATTTTTTAATAATTGAGTGATTTATATGATATATTTAGTTATTTTAAACACAAGTTACAATAATACTGTAAGACTTGTAAGCAATTTGAAAATAAAAATTACTATGGGCTTGGGGGTTAGCACAAGTTACAATAATACTGTAAAACTTGTAAGCAATTTGAAAATAAAAAATTACTATGGGCTTGGGGGTTAGGGATTTGGGCTCTAAGAGGCAAACAAAACAATTTATTCTTCATTTTGAAATAGTGAAATCTCTATTCAATTCTAATCGGTTAGGGTTACAGGAGGCTTGTGCTGCTGACAATGTTTTTTTGAATGAAATTGTACTTCTGGGAGTGTTAACATTATGGTGATATCATTCTATGAAGCATGAACTATGAAAACATTTTTTTTTATTTTTCAAGTTTTATAATATTTTATTATTTTTATTTGAGGGACAAGTCCCGTCCCGGTCCCGTCCCGGTCCCGTCCCGTCCCGTGTGGGATTCAAAAAAAAAGGTGAATCCTGTCTCGGTCCCGTCCCGGAAAAATTAATGTGGGACGGGCCTCATCCCGGTCCCGTCCCGTTCCATCCCGTCCCACCCCCACCCCTAGTTTGCACACATTCCTTGATCCAGAGGATGAATTGTGTAGAAAAACCGAACCGTGTAAGGACATAATAGAGGAATGGCCATTCCACCTTGTCATAGGCTTTTTCCATGTCCAGCTTTATTGCCATGTAACCTTCTTTTGCCTTAGAAAGCCTAAACGAGTGGAAGATTTCATGAGTAATTAAAATGTTGTCTTGTATGCACCTTCCCTTTGTGAAAGCAATTTGTAAGGGATGAATAAGTTGATCAAAAACTTTGGATAGTCTAGCTGTTAAGATTTTTGAGATAATCTTATAAACTGTAGAGCAGAGGCTGATAGGCCTAAAATGGTGAACCGTTTCAGGGTTATCCCGTTTCTGAATTAGGGTTATAAAAGTGTGGTTTACCTGTTTTAGCATTTTCCCACTCGTGAAGAATGCCTTAACAGCTTTAGTAACAGAGGGTCCAACAATGTTCCAATAATTCTGATAAAAGCCAGCGGGCATACCGTCAGGACCGGGAGCTTTGTCGGGTTTGATAGAAAAGAGAGCGCACTTGATCTCGTCATTAGAGACCAATGTCGTGAGCATTTCGTTTTGCTGCATAGAGATTTCATTTTCTGTTACTGTCAGATCTGTATCAAAGTCCATGTCGTGATTGTAAGACGAGTTGAAACGAGTCGTGAAACTATTAGCGAACTCATTTCTGATCAGGTTGTAGTCAGAGAGGTTTATACCTGAATCTATTTTAAGGAATTTGATCATTTTCCGTTCCCGTTTAGCTAAGGCTACACGGTGGAAATATCCTGAGTTTGTGTCATTTAGTCTAATGTGTTTAGCTTTTGCTCTTTGACTCCAGTAACGACGTTGATAGTCCAGCATTTTTCCCTTTTCTTTAGTAATCTCGTATGCAGAGCAAGGTCCATTGGATTGAGTTACAAATTAGTGATTTTTGCAGCAACAGAATCTTCGCATCTAGACCTGTCAAAGTACAACCCGACCCGGAAAACCCGACCCGTACGCCCGGTAAATTCTGGGTCAAAACCCGGTTTTTTCGACCCGGAAATTTTTTTGGACCCGAACCCGAAGTACCCGGTAATTTTCCGGGTCATCTGGGTTTAGACCCGGTGACCCGGTTGACCCAATAATTTTGACCTGATTGACCCGATTGACCCGGTGACCCGATGACCCGATTGACCCAATTGATTTATAATTATATATGCTTAAACTTTTTTTTTTATAGAGATTCCAATTTATTACATTTTATAATTACAATCACTTGATCTTTCATTTTCAAATCAACTTTTATAGAGTGATTGGCACCATATAACCCTCAAACCGAAATACTTTGCATAGATAACCCACTATCCGAATAATTTGCAGGGGTTAACCCGTCCTCTACAAAAAATTGAAGGTCAGCCGGTTAAAACTTAACCGGCTAACCTGTTGCTTAGGAGAGGTCGAACAGAGAGGAAAGGGAGGGGTCGGAGGGGTTGTTGTGGGAGAGGAAGAGGATCTTGAGGGAGGTGAGGTTGGAGACGTCGGGGATGGGGCTTGAGAGGCGGTTGCGGCTGAGGGAGAGGTCGCGGAGGGCCCCTAGCATGTCGTTTTGGGAGCGGCCCTGCTTGCAGAGCTTGGAGGCGAAGGCGGCAGATGAGGGTGAAGGCGAAGGTGGAAGATGAGCGGCCCCGCTTGCAGAGCTTGGAAGAAGGCGGCGGAGGAGGCAGATGAGGGATCGAAAGGCGGCGAGAGGAAGTCCGGCCTCATCCCCTCCCCTTCCCTTTAATCGGCGCCGCCCCACCGTTGCTTCCTCCAGACCGGCGAATCCACAACCCTCTGCCCCGCAAACCGCCATCCTCCGCTTCCAAAGCTCCCCTGTAGTAGCTCCTGCGCCTCCACTTCCTGCCTCCCACACCAAGGCCGCCTGCGCTTCACCAACTGCTACTCCTGGATGCGGCTCGACTTTAGCGCAGGTAACATTGATTCCCTTAACTAGCTGCAATTTGGGAAATTGATGAGAAAAATTTAGGATTTGTACATCTAGTGGTAAGCATTACAACATCATCAATTGTTCATATCTATTTCATTGGCTTTCAATTTAATCACTGGTTTTTAGTAATTTTCCGCCCTTCTTGCCACAAATTTTCCTGCTTGTGGTATTTTGTTGTTTCTTGCTAACTCTAAAACCTATTTTTTGTATGACCCTCTTTGTTATATATCTACGTGTGTTGATTATTGGGGATTTCTTCTTTTATCAATTTAATGTACCATACTTACTAGCTATCTTTCTTTTGTTTTTGTACCAGGGCCCATGATTTCAGCTCTGAAACATTTGATGATCGAACAGTAATAATCTGCGATCAAGTATGCCTCTCACCTTCCTATATGCGTGACTGACAAGGCCCCCCCCCCCCCCACCCCCCCCCCCCCCCCCACCCCCCCCCCACCCCCCCTCTTTTGTTGTTGTAAATTGCTCCTATTTCTTAATGTGATGTCTAATATGACTGTAGTGTGAGAAAGAGTATCATGTCAGTTGCTTAAGAGACAATAGACTTTGTGATCTGAAGGTAAAATTGAAATCTTTACATTTTGAATTTTATATAGTGCTGGTTCTTCATGTAATATCTGCCTCATTCCTGCAGGCACTTCCTAACGGTGATTGGTTCTGCTGTGGGGACTGTAGTAGAATCCATGATGTGTTATGGGAGCAGTTTATCAAGGGCATGCAGACAGTCCCAACCTCTATATTAAGCAGCACCCTTCTACTGAAAGGATTAAGCAATGTTTCTGGAGATGATGTACAATGGTTAGTTGTAAATGGGAGCAAGCGCAGCAATGAGCATCTTCCACTGCTTTCAAGGGCTACAAGTTGGCTTTTGAAGTGATATCTTTTAAAAGAATGTTTTCTGAACCAATTAGAAGATTACCCAACTCTTTCAACATTGGTTATAAACTTGGCAAATAGTTAGAAGTAATGTGAGTGACTTTAAACCCTAATATAGTAACAGATTAATGCAGTTTTGTTTTTATTAATATCAGATTGAGCTGATCCATTCAGAACATCATATCCAATGGATTAGTTTGTTATGGATTTGTTGGGCTATAATGTAATTGTTCTGATTCAAACCTTGATAATGTTTCTAGTTGGTGTATGGTCTAGGTTTTTCTATTATAGGGGCTTGTCTCTTGTTGTGAAAATTGTTGTTTTGTTATGAACTTCAGAGCTAGGTTCTCTTTCAACTAAAAATACAAATAAATTAAGCGGCTCCTCTTATGTGATAAGAAAAAGCCTGATGTGTTAACTTTTTACTGGGGCTCCTGTGTGTCTTCCCGTACTACTGAGGTGTTTGATGAAATTTCTCTTACTTTTCAGGAGAAATATATCCGGGCAAGAATTTGGAGGAATGTATACCGTACTATTATTTGTTAAGTAAGTTATCTGACAAATTGTATCCTCCTCCTGCAGATGTAATGACTACTATGTTTGCATTTAGCTAAAGTTGTTTACATTATTGGGTTATTCAGGTCAGTGGTAGTATCAGCTGGCCTTGTGAGGATTTACAAAATATTTTATAGTTCGCAAATCCGTTAGCGGGCTATATGTCAAGTAGACAATCAAATGGTGTCCAGTAGACAACCGAATCGTGTCCAGTAGAAAACCATAGGGTGGACAGTTAATTTTTACTATTGGCATGGTCACCCTTTACAACAGCGTCATGTAAATATTAACTGGTGTCATGTATAAACGCTAAGGCTGGAATAATGAAATAGATTGATCTAACATGACAGCAGTAAAAATCACAAAATCAAGCTCAATAAACAATTAACCTGTCAAGTAAGTCTCATACATGTCATGTAAAAAAAACTCACCTGTCATGTAAAACAATTAACCTGTCAAGTAAACAATTCACGTGTTAAGTAAATAATTCACGTGTTAGTGATTGCTTCAATTTCGATTCATGGAATTGTTTAGACTTGATTTTGTTCCTATTTTTTGCAGGAGTTGAAATTAGTTCTTGAATTTGAGTTGTGACCTGTTTGTTATCATACAACTTTCTCTGCTCCTAAATTTGAGTGAATTTTGGTTTGATTAGTAGATTCAGACTCATATGAATTTTGATTGTGATTAGTAAGAATGATGAAACAACTAGATGAGCTAAGGGTTCCGGGATCGGCTAATATTTCTGAGCTAAGGGTTTCGGGGATCAGCTAATATTTGACACTCAGACGAGTATGAAACCCAACTAAAATCTCAAAGTTAGATCTCTCAATCGGGTTGCACAAGTCGAGTTTATGTTAACCATGATGCTCCTCATGGATTCATCTCCAAGATCTAAAAACAGATATTGGACAGAAATGTATCAGATTCAGTGTCATAGTTTATTAACATGCCATTTAAAGACGATGTACATGACATGAACTACTATTAACATGTCATTCAAATACGATGTACATGACACGAGAAAAGCGCTTGAGAGAGGAGCGCTCGGTCTTCATCGCAACTTGTTAATGTCAGTATAAGAACTCGGAGATTTTGATCAAGTTAGAAGGGAGAAAGAAGATTTTGAGTTTTCGTAAACGAAGCGCTTTGTAGTCATTGAATAAAAAGGAGTTGGTTTTTAATTAATTATTAATAAATCATCATTCAACAAGTGTTAAGTAGTAACAAATAGAGAGAATGAGGTCACATAACAAGGGAAAAAACTAAACAACACGTAAGACAAGAATCAACCAAAATAAGTCCAGTAGACAACAATAGGGTGTCCAGTAGGGAATTGCAAGTGGGCAGTTGAGTTTTACTGCTGTCATGTTAGGTCAATCTCATACAAATCAAATTTACTCGCCACCCATCTATTTCATCATTCCAGCCTGACACCCTCAGCGTTTGTAATGACACCAGTTAATATTTACATGACGTCTCATGTAAAACAATTCGCGTGTCAAGTAAAACAATTCTCGTGTCAAGTAAACGATTCACGTGTTAAATAAAACAATTCACATGTCAAGTAAAATACCTTATGTGTCATGTAAATCCGGTATGGGTAACATGTAAATTCAGTATGGGTGACGGGTAATTATATGATGATAAGTCAGTTAAATTTAATTTGTATGAGATCGACCTAACATGACAGCAGTAAAAATCAACTGCCCACCTGTAATTCCCTACTTGACACCCTATGGTTGTCTAATGGATACATTTTGGTTGTTTCTTGTCTTACGTGTTGTTAAAATTTTGCCTTCTTTATGTGCCCTATGGTTGTCTAAACGAAACTCTTCATTTTGTGACTACGAAGAGTTTCGTTTACGAAAACTCAAACAAAGAAACATGCAAATATAAGCTATTTAGTTATGATGCACAAGCTCCATCACACAAATGTTTTGTAACTTGCTATGGGATTGTCGGATACATTTGCTCACCATCCATAGATCTCATAGTCCAACTCTAGTTCCACGTGAAAACCTTGCCACCAGTTAATATTTACCCACCACCGGTTAATATTTATCCGCCACAAATTAGATTTTCAAATGGTGTCCAGTAGGGAATCATAGACTGGGTAGTAGATTTTTACTTTTGTCATGTATAGTGTGCATAATAACAGGTATTAGTACGACTTTATTACTGATTGGACTTGTTTCGAAACAAAGAGGTCAAAGAAATTTATTGGCATGTTCTTCAATTTACTTCATGTAGTTTGTCAATATCAAAACTAAAGTTCAACAAAAGGGAGCAAAAGCATTATCAATGCACCTTCAAATGCCCACAGCACATACTGTACACACTTAAATCAAATAGGGCACGATCGATTCGAGTTAACACATACATCGAGCACTCTATACGGATTCCCGAAAAGTCCATAAGGGTTTATGAGGGATGTAAAGGGGAGTAGAAGACAACAAGCTAGGACGAGGGTGGTTGGAGTGCAGATTGCACTTTCATTTCCAACATTGAGACATATCTGTCGAGCAAAGATATGACAACTTCAAACTCGGTTACTTGCTTCTCTATCGCGTCTATCTGCTGAACATACTCGTCGAAGCTTCCACTCTTGACCCCGAGTTCCACAAACACCCTCCAACCAGATGCCACGTCGCCAAAGCCATTGTACTCTTTCACCACCTTGATGTTCATCTTCTCCAAGAGCTCAAGCAAATTGTTGGTTCCATGTGGGGATTAAGGAATCTCAAACCGAGCATGAAAAGTAACAAAGGCCTTTTAGAGTGCAATCAGATATGCATACCTGTAGTTCAGACTTGACCATGGTGGAGACGCTTACAAGAAGATCATTCAGTGCATCGACAAGTTGATCTCTCTCCTGATTACTCTTCTCAGTCATACTCGCCCGCTAAGTCCTTACGAAGAACAGAATGGCTTTGTTACACATAGGGATTAAAAAAATACGGAAGTTTGACAAAATTAAGCATTTATGCTGTGTATTGCTTACCCATAACTACAAAGTAAGACAGAATTGACCGACATAAGAAAAATACGGAAAGTTAACGAGCAGGCAGCCTTCTTGACCATACACCCACTATCTTGCAAAATAGAGTGGTTTCAGCCAATTAAGGATGAAGAAAGGGAAAGAAAAAAGGCCTAAAAGCTCTCACCAAATATCAGGCAAGGAAACAACCATAAAATTACAGAGTAAAAATATCAACAAACACATAACAAAGAAAGTGTATTCTAACAAACCTCCAGATCTTCAAGAGTTAACTGCCTATTTTGCGACTGTGCTTCTTGCCTCTTCAGTGCATACTCCGCCCATACACGTTGTGAATTAGTGAACTCACTCTCCCATGGCTATCCACACACATTGTGAATCAGTGAACTCACTCTCTCATGGCTATCCACACAGAGCAATAGAAATCAAATGATAGAAGGATTAACCATGCAGATGAAATACTTTCAGCCTGTATAATACAGTAATAGAAATCAAATGACAGAAGGATTAACTATAAAAAAAAGTAAGTGCATTTTCAGATGCCTGCATCACTATTGTCGCTTTAGTTTGCCATGAACCACCAGATTTCTCTGTTTCCATTATTCTAACCTCAAATTCATCCATAGAACAGGACAAACAAGGACTAGTTAACATAATTAGCAAAATATAAATTATATAGCATCCTCAACTTTGTTCTTACACTTGATGCGTAAGAACCTGGATATTGTTGTCCATCATTATTCATAGTGTTCAAAGAGCTTGAGACTACATCAACTATCCATGATTTCAATTATGATCATCTCATTGTTTTCAAGAACCCCTGAATTCTTTATGGTAAAAACCCTAGAAACAAGAAATTTCAACCCCAAACAGAAATTGAGCACAGAAAACTATGAATTCGCATCAATGAAGAAACACATAAATGAAATCCAACGGAAAAGAATTACGGAGTATTATGAAAAGGAAAAGGAGGAAACCTGGAGGAAAAGGGGGCGGAAAGCTTTGAGAGTGGATCTCATCTTGAAATATGGGGAGGATTGAGCAACATCTAAGGAGAGGTCATTGACGGTGGCGATAGGCATCTCCAACCAATGGATCTACGGTGAGAACAACCAACAACGGGAGGAACAAACCCGTTGATTACAGTCGACTATAGAGATCGAGGGAGATGCCTTCGCCTGTGCCTCGCCTTGAGCAATCCACTGTCGTCGACATGAGGAAGGAGGGAAGGGAAGAGGGCGTACCTGTGCGATTCCAGCTCGCCTTCAATCCGGCCTCTGATTCCAGCTCTCGCCGAGAGGGGGTGTGCTGGGTTCTGGCGGCTAGCGGGATCTAGTCGGGGACAGAGAGGGCAAGAGATCCCGGCGGTGGCCGGCAGGAGGTGTTGAGGGAATGGTGGTGCAGCGCCGATAAGGGTTAGGAGGGTGAGAGACAAAGGTCGGGAATGGGAAAGCTTTGCAACCTGCTACCGGCTGCTACCTGCTACAGCTTGCAAGCGGATATCCGCTTTTTAGCAAATTTTTTTTCGGATTGGGTTACTCACGCAAAGAACTCGGATAATAGAGTTAGTTTAGCAAATCGCCCACTTTTATATTTATTTGTATTGTGTAATACTCCATCCGATCAATAGTATTTGATTTTTTTATCAAATTTTTAAGAAGATAAAAATTCTAAAAAATATTAAAACAATTCTATACTTATTACCAATCGCATGAAATTGTTTTTAAAAAATTATTTAAAATTTTAAAATTTATATATTTTTAAATTTTATTAAAAAAGTTAAAATTGACGAACCCGAAATCGACCCGAAACCCGGTCAAACCCGGGTTCGAGTCAACCCGGATATACCCGGGACCCGTTTTACCCGGAACCCGAAATGACCCGACCCGAATGACCCGATTGACAGGTCTATTCGCATCTGTATCAAAAATCTGTTTGTGAATGTTGTGGAAAGTCTTTTTGTGTCATCTTTTTGCTAGAGTTTTAAGCAGAGATGTTTTCTTAACCAGTTTGAACATGAGCAAGCCCGTAGGGTTGAGTCTCCAAGCTTGTCGAACAATATTTGTGAATTCATGTTTCGTTGTCCAAGCCAATTCGAATCGGAAAGGTTTGTTATTAATGTGCGTCGGTGATCGAAAATCGATTGAGATTGGCACATGGTCAGACGTAGTGAAAGGATGGATTTTCACCCGAACTCCATCGAAAGTAGATATCACCTCATTTTGGGCAAGCAGACGGTCGAGCTTAGCAAAGCTGTTGTTTGGTAAGCCGGTCTTCCTTTTTTTGCCAAGTATAGGAGCCCTCATAAGTCGGAACATCAAGAAGTAAGAGCGAGTTTTTAATCTCTTGTAGCCTTATAAATCGGCGTGGTCCTGGTATGATACCTCCAAGTTTGTCATTCGGTATCGCAATTTCATTTAGATCACCCAATAAACAGAAGGGAACTTGTAGCATAGAGGCATACTATAAGGTAAATTCCCAGAAGGAGTCTTTTGAGTTATAATTAGGAGAAGCATAAACCACCAGAAAGGCGATTGTCTTGTTAATTCTGCGGTTGTGGTAATCGATATGGATTAATCTGTGCTGTACAGATACAAGAACAACTTCACCCTCCGAACCTGGAAGATCTTTCCATAGCAAAAAGATACCCCGTGAGAAGCCTCGAGCCAGGTCGAAAGCAATGTTATTGAAACCGCATTTTTTCCAGACACTATCGTGAGGAATTTTATTTTTCTTAGTCTCAAGCAGTGCCAAAACGTTTATGTAGTTGTTTCTACAGAAATGTTCCGTGTTTGTCCAGAAATTTCTTCTCTTAATCCCCCTACAGTTTCAGGAGCATATATTCATGGAAAACCTTGTTTTTTCATACTCGTTTGTACTTTAAATATAGCGTTTGATAGTAAGATAAGATGTCCGATACTAACTGAGTGTCGGGAGATCATCTGATTGGATACATTGGGAGCTTGGAGACTATGAAAGTAACAAAAGTCGTACCGTTTGTAACAAGCGCTGAAGACGTCATTTCCATGGATGTCGAAGGTAGATCTTACGCCATAGAAACATGAAGTGAGAAAAGTAAATGCCAAATGTGGAGCTGTAGCATGTAAGACAAACATTTGAGAGTTACGACAAAGTCTTGGGCAAGGGGGAGATCAATCCGCATTTGATAGCTTTGAATAAATAAGTTGTGTTTGGTACCACAAATAATCAAACTTGTAATATATTATTTGAGTTTAGTAATAAAAATAATAGAGCATATATATATATATATATATATATATATATATATATATATATATATATATATATATATATATATATATATATATATATATATAGGGGAGGGTTCAAGTGAGAAGTACTCGGTCCGGTGAGAAGAAAAGAAGTAATCTAATTGGTTGAAACGGATCTGATTTTAACTTTAAAAAAAAAATCTCACGCGCCTCATCCTCCACATAGTCTCTGCTCTAGATCTCGCTCTCATCCAGATTCGCACTCCTCTCGATCTCGTTCTTGTGGGCTCTCGATCTCGCTGCTTCGTTAATTGGCCTCCTCATGGTCGATTTCTTCGGTCACTCCCTAATCTTGAACCTGGATAGGAACATCTCGGAGAGAGAGGGGGGAAAGCCGTCGGATGGTGGCTGCGGTAGCGGTGGCAGAGGAAGCAACGGTGAGCCTAGAAACAACCGGCTCTGTGGCGCCCCGCTCGGATCCAGGTGTGGGCTTCTCAACTAGAGGAACCTGACCACCATCGTCGTTTTCGGTACCTGCGTTGTTTGGCATAAGATCCAATTCGAATAGGTTTGTGTCGAATTCCAGAGGCATTTCGAGCCCAGAGATGGAGAGATCTCTCAGCTCTGAAATTGGCTTCTCCTCTTCAAATTTGTTGCTTCTATTTGTTGATTTTAGTCGTTTAGCTCTGTTTCTGATAGCTTTTTAGCTGATGCATGGTTCTCTCTTTCTCATACTCTCTTAACAGGGAGAAAATAAATAAAATAAATAAAATTATAAATTATGTTAAAGAGGAGAAAAAATTTATAAATTATAAAATTATAATAAATAAAATTATAAATTATAAAAAAAATTATAAAATTTGTAAATTTTACCTAATTGGTTCAGTGACTAAATAGAGATTGGTTCAGTGACTAAATAGAGAGTGATTCGGTGACTAAATATAGATTGGTTCAGTGACTAAATAGAGATTGGTTCAGTACTAAATAAAGAGTGGTTCGGTGACTAAATATAGATTAGTTCAGTGACTAAATAGAGATTGGTTCAGTGACTAAATAGAGATTAGTTCAGTACTAAATAAAGAGTGGTTCGGTGACTAAATATAGATTGGTTCAGTGACTAAATAGAGATTGGTTCAGTGACTAAATATATATTGGTTCAGTGACTAAATCAGCTTGCAGGAACTTGGTGCAGTTAATTATAATATGTACTTGTTCTAAGACAAGATGATGAGCTTGAGAGTATTAAACATGGCGTAATAAGACTAGAAGAGTTCACTTGGAAAGCAGTCGGAGTCAATCCCCGTTGAAAAAGTTGCCGTCACAATTGCACAGATCGCAATGAGGAAGCTCAGCAGGCATAATTTTCAAGCTTCAGAATCTCTGAATAGTTCAAAGAAATTTTTCGTAGCATAAGTTATGGTTGATGGTTGCAAGAACAGTGATCCAATCATGATGCCTGCTTGCTTGCTTTTGAGGGCTGCATAAATATATTTACCATTTGGTTTTAAAACCAAATGGTTCGTAGTTTTTATAGCAAGTGGTTCAGGGGTTTTATACCAAATGGTTCAAGGTTTTTAATACCAAGTGGTTCAGAGCTTTAATACCATGTGGTTCAGGAGTTTTATACGAAGTGGTTCATGGTTTTTATACTAAGTGGCTCATTAAATATATAGTAGTGGTTTATGAAATAAAGAGTAGTGGTTCATCAAATAAAAAGTATTGGTTAATGAACCGTTTTATTTTAAAAATAAATAATTTAAAAATTAAAAAATAAACATTAAAAGATAATAAAAGAAGAATGAAAATTTTATAATTATTAAATAGTAGTGGTTCATGAAATAAATTCTAATGGTTCAAGAAATAAAGAGTAGTGGTTCATCAAATAAATAGTATTGGTTCATGAAAAAAATGCTATTTATTTCATGCATCATTTTATTTTAAAAAACAAATAAATAAATAATTAAAAAAAATATCAAAAGAAAATAAAAGAACAATGAAAATTTTACAATTATTAAATAGGATTGGTTCATGAAAGGGTGTTGCTATATACACCGCAAATCCGGATTAAGGATTTGCACGTCCTTAAGGACGTGCAAGCCTTTTGACTAATTAACATTTAAAAAATAATAATTAACCCCTTTTAACCATGCACGTCCTTAAGGACGTGCATGATTTGGGGTGTATATAGCCACACCGTTCATGAAATAAAGAGTAGTGGTTCATGAATTAAATAATAGTGGTTCATGAAATAAAAAGTAGTGGTTCATCAAATAAAGAGTAGTGGTTCATCAAATAAATAGCATTAGTTCATGAAATACATAGCGTTGGTTCACGAACTATTTTATTTTAAAAACAAATAAATAAATAATTAAAAAATAAACAATAAAAGAAGAATGAAAATCTTACAATTATTAAATAGTAGTGGTTCAAGGAATAAAGAGTAGTGGTTCATGAAATAAATAGTATTGGTTCATGAACCATTTTATTTTAAAAATAAATAATTAAAAATAAACATTACAAGAAAATAAAAGAAGAGAGAAAATTTTGCAATTATTAAATAGTAGTAGTTCATCAAATAAATAGTAGTGGTTCACCAAATAAATAGTATTGGTTCATGAACCATTTTATTTTAAAAATAAAAAAAAATTATAAAATAAAAAAAGTATCATTATGAAATAAATTATAGTGGTTCGGTGACTAAATAGAGATTGGTTCAGTGACTAAATAGAGATTGATTCAGTGACTAAATAGAGATTGGTTCAGTGACTAAATAGAGATTGGTTCAATAACTAAATGGAGAGTGGTTCAGTGACTAAATAGAGAATGGTTCAGTGACTAAATAGAGATTGGTTCAGTACTAAATAAAGAGTGGTTCGGTGACTAAATAGAGATTGGTTCAGTGACTAAATAGAGATTGGTTCAGGGACTAAATAGAGATTGGTTCAGTGACTAAATAGAGATTGGTTCAGTGACTAAATAAAGATTGGTTCAGTGACTAAATAGGGAGTGGTTCAGTGACTAAATAGAGATTGGTTCAGTACTAAATAAAGAGTGGTTTGCTGACTAAATAGAGAGTGGTTTAGTGACTAAATAGAGATTGGTTCAGTGACTAAATAGAGATTGGTTCAGTACTAAATACAGAGTGGTTCGGTGACTAAATAGAGATTGGTTCAGTGACTAAATAGAGATTAGTTTAGTGACTAAATAGAGAGTGGTTCAGTACTAAATAAAGAGTGGTTTGGTGACTAAATAGAGATTGGTTCAGTAACTAAATAGATATTGGTTCAGTAACTAAATAGAGATTGGTTTAGTGACTAAATATAGAGTGGTTTAGTAACTACATAGAGATTGGTTTAGTGACTAAATAGAGATTGGTTCAGTACTAAATAAAGAGTGGTTCGGTGACTAAATAGAGATTGGTTCAGTGACTAAATAGAGATTGGTTCAGTACTAAATAAAGAGTGGTTCGGTGACTAAATAGAGATTGGTTTAGTGACTAAATAGAGATTAGTTCAGTGACTAAATAGAGAGGGGTTCAGTGACTACATAGAGACTGGTTCAGTATTATATAAAGAGTGGTTCGGTGACTAAATAGAGAGTGGTTCGGTGACTATATAGAGAGTGGTTCAGTGATTAAATAGAGATTAGTTTAGTGACTAAATAGAGATTGGTTCAGTGACTTAATAGAGATTGGTTCAGTGACTAAATAGAGATTGGTTCAGTGACTAAACAGAGAGTGGTTTAGTGACATAATAGAGAGTGGTTCAATGACTAAATAGAGAGTGGTTCAGTGACTAAATGAGATTGGTTCAGTGAGTAAATAGAGATTGATTCAGTGACTAAATAAACATTAAAAGAAAATTAAAGAAGAATGAAAATTTTTCAAAAATTAAATAGTAGTAGTTCATCTAATATATAGTAGTGGTTCACCAAATAATTAAAAATAAACATTAAAAATGTTTAGTGGTTTATCAAATAAATAGTATTGGTTCATAAAATAAATATTATTGGTTCTTGAACCATTTTATTTTAAAAACAAATAAATAAATCAATGGCAAATTGGGTGAGGTGCTGTATTCTGTACTTAAGGCCAAGGTTCGATCTCCAGCTCGCATTGCATATGCCTAAGAGCGTGTGGTGCAAGCGCGCAGAGCTGGAAGGCTGCGAGTGGGATTTGCCTGCACGCGGGAGATGCTCAATGTTGAGCGCGGATTCGACGTAATTTTTCGGATTATTTTAAGAAAAAATTTGCCAAACAGGCACTTTATTTGGACAAATTGGAGAATTGTCTCCCTTTTTGGACAAATTAGCAAAATGTCCCCTTTATATACTAATTCTCAAATTTTTTTTATCTGATAGTTGCCGGTGCCCCCATCGTCTCTCCAATCTCTCTCTCCGCTCCCGATTGAAGGCGATGGAGGTCTCGATCTCTCCGGTGCCGGAGCCGCTGTCTGGTGGTGAGCAAGCGAGGGAGGGAGCGAGCGGCGCGAGTGGCGGAGCAAGCGAGGGAGGGCGCGAGCGGCGGAGCAAGCGAGGGAGTGCGCGAGCGGCGGAGCGAGCGGCCGGTGCGAGGTCGATCGAGCGAGCGCCGGATCCGAGATCTCCTCGAGCGAGCGAGCGAGGCTGAGGGAGGGAGCGAGGGAGCGGGAGCATCACCGGATCTGAAACCTCCGGATTTCGCCAGATCTCGGATCTCCTCGTCTCCGCCAGATCTCGGATCTCCTCGTATCCTCGGAGCGAGCGATGGCCGGAGATCTCCTCTGAGATCGCGAGCGAGCGAGGGAGCGAGGGAGGCCGAGCGAGCGAGCGAGCGGGCTCACCACATCATCACCGCTTCTTCATCCGACAACGTCATCTCCCTCTATGATTCACTTCTGCTCTCAGCCGCTCCCAAACTTCTGCGCCATCACCGTGATGGTGTCACTTCGCTCGCTCTTAGCCCTAACTCCACCTGTCTTGCCTCTGGATCTATTGATAAAATTGATCAGGTACTGATAACTATCTCTGAGATACCTTTCTGATAGGGGTAGGAACATGTGTGTTTCTGATCTTTGGTGGTTGTTGTGTTTTGTTTTCTTGCTGGTTGAGTGCTTGATTTGCCATACAGATTCTGATGAAGCTATCTCTTTCTACGGGGTGAGTCTTGCACATTGTTGGCTTTTCTTGTAATGCCTTTACTGGCTGGTTCTTTGTTTGATATCTATGCAAATTGCTACTGTCTAGACCTTGAGCAATAGGCTAGTTGTTGATGTGGTTATGGTTAGAGATGAAAAAAAACGATGAAGATTGGCTTGTAATTGAGTCAAATCTCTATAAATAATACCAATTTTTCATTTTCAAGTAAGTCATTGATCTTTTTTTTATTAAATGAAGATGCTTGAAATCTGGATGGGACAAACATAGTTGATTGTCTTCCACCGATTCAAATTCACAGATCTTGAGCAATAGGCACCATGTTAATGGTTTAATGAGAAATAGAGAATAGTGTGTTTAATTAGCTTTGCCAAATAGTGTGTTTTATCTCAGTAGGATGGAGATATCACTAAACAAACATTTGATGCAATTTAGTAATTTACAAAATTTATATAATTCTAGTAATTTAGCATTAAAAGCCTCTTAGCTCAACGGTAGAGCGATGTGCTTTATGCGCAAATACGTGGGTTCGAATCCCGCATAGGCTAAAGTTTACATTTTTAGTAATTTGCAAAAAATATTTAGTGCTGACATCGTTTTTATGTGTATTTTTAGTGCTGACATCGTTTTTATACGTATTTTTTAGTGCTGACATCGTTTTGATGCATATTTTTATGTATGAAATTTTCTCATATTAGAAGCTTGTTTGGTAGCTCCTCCTTCAAGGAGAACATCTCTTCATTCCAGAAATTGCTTTCAGACGGTGTCTTTAGTAGCTTCAGTTCAAGCATTAAAGCTGAAGAGTTGAGAACTTTGAAGAAGCTTGCAGTGTCCAATCTGCCCAAGTCCAAATGGTTGGCACTATATAGTAAACTTAAGGTTGTATTTAGAACTTGCGTTCTTTATAGCATTCCATAAATCCTTCCGTGCTTCCGTTAACAGAAATAACACAAAAGCATGTGTGTTTTTTGTGCATTTACAGGATAGCAAATTGATTAATGATGATGACAAGCATCTAGTCGCATCAGAAGCCAAGTCTAGCTTATCAGAAAATCTAGGAAGCACCAAGAGATCACTGAACCAGAACAAGACATGTTATTTATCACTACTTTTTTCTTATGCTTTTATTCAAAAACAACCATCATTGCATAAGATTTTTCTAGTTTCATATGCTGAGAGACGAAACCAAATTTGCTCGTTCAGCTTGTAGGTCTAAGTCTTAAAAGCACTTGAACCTTGGGCTATTTAGAGACAGTTGGTAGCAATAGCAGGGAATCATAAAAAGTTTAGGCAGTAGCTGGTGCTTGTATTCAAGTTATTTGCATTACTTGTTTACACTTCAATAAAAATGATTTTCTTAAGCAAGGGTCAACAACTCATGGTTGATACCTTTCAGTATGCTGATGATGCGAGCAGTGAGCAGCATTACAGGCAAGCAAATCAGGATTTCATGAAACCTGATTTGCTTGCCTGTAATGCTGCCTTGGAAGGTTGTTGCTGTGATCTTCAATCCGTGAGTGATGCTGAGTGTGTTGTTGAGTTGATGTGGCGTCTGGGAGTTAAGCCTGATGAGTCGAGTTTCGGGTTCTTGGCGTACAAAGGTCTTAAGGATAAGATCCCTGAGCTGAATAGTTTAATGAGTGGGTTTGGTTTTACTGATAAGGTGCTTTTCCTGAGTAATTTGACAAAGGGGTATGTGCAATAAGGGAACCTAGAAGCTGTTTCGGATACACTCTTGCAGGCCCTGAGAGAAGGTGATGGTCAAGGATTGCATCTTGGTGAAGAATTTTATGCTCAATTGGTGCAAGGGTTCATGAAAAATGGGAGTGTTAAGGATTTAACCGGGCTTGTAATTCAATCATATATTATAGAAGATGGATTGTTAATGGGTGAAAGATCGGTTGGATTTGGCGTAATGAATGCGTGTGTTAATTTAGAGATGTTAGATAAGGCTCATAGCATATTGGATGAGATTAATGCTCAGGGTGCTAATGTTGGCCTCGGGGTTTATTTGCCCATCTTAAGGGCGTACTGTAAAGAGCAGCGGACAGCTGAAGCTGCTGAAATGGTTGCTGCGATTAATAGCTCAGAGCTTCGGTTGGATGCTAGTTGTTATGATGAATTGATAGAGGCGTCCATGTCGAGCCAAGATTTTCAATCTGCATTTTCTCTGTTTCGAGACTTAAGGGATACAAAGACTTCTGATGTGAAGGGAAGTTACATTACTATAATGACGGGTTTAACTGAGAACCATCGTCTAGAGCTAATGGCAGCTTTCCTGGATGAGGTAGTGGGTGACCCTAGAATCGAAGTGGGTACTCATGATTGGAATTCAACTATACATTCCTTCTGCAAAGCTGGGAGACTGTAAGACGCGCGCAAGACTTTCAGGAGGATGATCTTTCTACGGTTTGAACCTAATGGGCAGACATATTTGTCTCTCATTAATGGATATGTCTCTGCAGGGAAATACTTCAGTGTTTTGATGCTCTGGAACGAGATTAGGAAGCAGACCTCATCTGATGGAGGGAAAGGGCTGGTTTTAGATCATATCTTGATTGATGCTTTCCTTTATGCCCTGGTCAAAGGCGGATTCTTTGACGCTGTAATGCAAGTAGTAGAGAAGTCTCAGGAGCTGAAGATTTTTGCGGATAAATGGAGGTACAAATAGGCCTTTATGGAGCACCATAAGAAGCTCAAGGTCTCGAAAATGAGAAGAAGGAACTGCAGAAAAATGGAGGCATTGATTGCTTTTAAGAATTGGGCTGGCTTGAATCCATGAAACCTGTATGTGAAAGGCTTGAATGACTTTTAATGATGAGCAATTGTGTTTCTTGAAATCGATAGAGAGAGTCTCAACTGTTGTGAGGCGTCCTGCTTGTGAGTCCTGGGCTTGACTTAGAACTTTCGATGTCAGACCTTAAGAGACGAACCGCCTTCTTTTGCGACAACTAGTAGCTTCAGCCCAGGTAGCCTCTTTGCTTTTCATCTGGACCCAGGAACACATAGGCTCCAACTTTTATTACAAGGAAGTCATCTCAATCATATTATCATATATATATACATATTGTTAGCTCAAGATCATTCTCTCCACAATACAGTTTAGTCCCAATCTCCCTTGACTTGAAAGACTTAAGTGGGTAGTTGCGGAGATAGTAATATTTAAACCCTAGCAACAAAGCCACATGTCACAAGAGCGCTTGCTAAATAGTGAATATGAGTGCTTCTAGATCTTGAGCATTATAATGCACAAGTGAATGACACCCAAATGTAGACTGAGAACAAAGGCTTCAATGATAGAAGTTGTTTACCATTTTCATCTTTCATGCTTGCTTATATGAAATGTCCTTAGGTAGTGGAGATGAGTGCTTCTAGGTACGCCAGTCATGGACTACAAAAGCTATGTTACAAAGTGTTATTTCTAAAAAAAAAATCATGTTAATTTGAAGTTAGTTTTGGTTTGGGTACTGAAGTAGATTAGATAAAAAGTTTAGGGAGTAGCTGGTGCTTGTATTCAAGTTATTTGCATTACTTGTTTACACTTCAATAAAAATGGTTTTCTTGAGCAATTATTTAGAACAATTATTTGATGATATATACTAAATAATCTCTTTATGACAGAGAGGCGAACAACAATAAAAATCCCTAAAAGGGTTCTCATGAAAGCCGGGTTTGCAACCAAGGAAACATCGAACATCAATGGCTCATACTTAAGGCCCAGAAGCCAGTTTGCTCCACCCACTAAGGGCCAACAACTCATGGTTGATACCTTTCAGTATGCTGATGATGAGAGCAGTGAGCAGGATCTCCTACTTGATGGTGGCCGTCGAATGGGTTCTTCCCACCGGCTGAGCTTCTTCCAGTTTTGAGTTTCGCATCGCTTCAGACGAGTGCTAAAAGTAGCTCTCTAAACCCATCCATGAGCTACCTCCAATAGGTCACATCTGCCATGATTCCCTGCCAAAGGACAAAAGCATATTTTGTAGCAAGTAGAGGCAATTTCGCAATTTCAGAATGCAGCTTGGCAGCTATATAGCTTCCATCATTTCAGTTTTTTCAGTTTGGAGCTCATTTTGGATTTGGGATACTGAGGACTGTTGTAGCTTGGCCCTCTTGTTTTCTTGTTTGTATAGGTTAGAATATCACAGTACATAGCTCACAGAAAATATATTTTCTTTCAGCTATTACATTACCTGCAATGAAGTCTTCAATAGCTAACTATATGTAACAAATCTTGGTGCATTGTTTTTCATGCTCAAGTAACTGTCTTCAACAGCTATTTAAATTGAAACTCGGCTTGAGCTCAACTCGAATAGCTCAAATTTTGCGGAATTTACAAAATATTATATTTGCACAACTTACGGTTATATTTGCACATCGTACTCTTATATTTGCACGACAAAATGTTAAAAAAAAACTAGACTTGATTCATATTTGCACAACTTACGGCTATATTTGCACAACGTACTCTTATATTTGCACGACAAAATGTTAAATAAAATAAAATAAAAAACAAAAAAACCTAGACTTGGGTCATATTTGCACAACTTATGATTACATTTGCATAATGTACTCTTATGCGTATTTTTAGTGCTGACATCGTTTTTATACTTATTTTTTAGTGCTGACATCGTTTTTATGCGTAGGCGCAAATTTTCTCATATTATAATTGCACAATATAAACTTAAATTTGCACAACAGATTATTATTTTTGCTCAACATGATCTTATTTTTGCTCAACATGGTCTTATTTTTGCTCATCAATAGACTATGATTGCACAACATGGAGGATTGGTGGAAATTTGCTAAGCATGATCTTATTTTTGCTCATCAATAGACTATAATTGCACAACATGGGGGGATTAGTGGAAATTTGCTCAACATGATCTTATTTTTGCTCAATAATAGATTATATTTGCACAACAATTGAGACTTGTGAAATTGTGCTCAACATGATCTTATTTTTTCTCAATTTTATTTTATACTTGCTCAATAGATTATTGCACAACATGGTCTTATTTTTTCTCATCAATAGACTATAATTGCACAACATGGGGGATTGGTGGAAATTTGCTCAACATGATCTTATTTTTGCTCAACAATAGATTATATTTGCACAACAATTGAGACTTGTGAAATTGTGATCAACATGATTTTATTTTTGCTCATCAATAAACTATGATTGCACAACATGGGGGATTGATTGAAATTTGCTCAACATGATCTTATTTTTGCTCAACAATAGATTATATTTGCACAACAATTGAGACTTGTGAAATTGTGCTCAACATGATCTTATTTTTTCTCAATATTATTTTATACTTGCTCAATAGATTATTGCACAACATGGTCTTATTTTTGCTCATCAATAGACTATGATTGCACAACATGAGGGATTGGTGGAAATTTGCTCAACATGATCTTATTTTTGCTCAACAATAGATTATATTTGCACAACAATTGAGACTTGTGAAATTGTGCTCAACATGATCTTATTTTTTCTCAATATTATTTTATACTTGCTCAATAGATTATTGCACAACATGGTCTTATTTTTGCTCATCAATAGACTATGATTGCACAACATGAGGGATTGGTGGAAATTTGCTCAACATGATCTTATTTTTGCTCAACAATAGATTATATTTGCACAACAATCGAGACTTGTGAAATTGTGCTCAACATGATCTTTTTTTTTCTCAACATGATCTTATTTGCACAACACAATATTATATTTGCACACATAACCTTATATTTGCACACCAATATAAAATTTTAAACAGTGCTGACACGGGAAAAACAAAGTGCAATTTTAGTTTGAATGTGCAATTTTCGAAATCAAATGTGCAATTTTAGTTTGAAAAGGTGTAATTTTATAACTCAAATACAAAACTGAAAAGTGCAATTTTATAAATTTATATTTGCACAACTTAAACTTATATTTGCACAACACAACATTATACTTGCACAATGTAAACTTATTTTTGCACACCAATATAAAATTTCAAAAAGTGCTGACACGGGGGGAAAAGTGCAATTTTAGTTTGAATGTGCAATTTAGAACTTAAATGTGCAATTTTAGTTTGAAAAAGTGCAAGTATAAAACTGAAAAGTGCAATTTTATAACTCAAATACAAAAGTGAAAAGTGCAATCTTATAAATTTATATTTGCACAACACAATATTATATTTGCACAACGTAAACCTATATTTGCACACCAATATAAAATTTTAAAAAGTGCTGACACGGGAAAAAAAAAGTGCAATTTTAGTTTAAATTAATTTATTAAAAATACTTGTTAATCACTTAGCTCATCCTATAAAAGTTGATGCCATTTCATGCAATTAATGTAAAAGGGGCGTTCATATATATAAATAGGGTTGCTTTTGCCCTCCAGTGACAAATGATATGATTAGAATCAGCATTACATAGTCTAGAAAAGCAACATGTCAAGCCAATAGAAAGAGATTCGTCATAGACATTATTGACCAATATCAGCATTTCTGTTCGAATCCTCTGCCTGTTCAAATCCTCAAATTCTCTAGTTTCCTTCACTTTTGTCAAATCCTCACATTCGCTAGTTTAGATCTAGCTGTTGTTCAAAGTAGCTCATGTACAATTAAAATTGAATGAGCAACCTGCAAATAGAACCCGTTCAATCTTCCAGCCTCTGCACTCGCACCAAACATATATAACAAATTCATTCTCAGAAGTTCAGATTACATTGTTGATGGCCTCTTACTTCACAGCTCCAGTAAGATCAGTTTTTGGGTTTTTGCCTTTTTATTTTTTCTTGACTGTAATTTATACCTTTCAAGCTGAAATTACTGGTGGAGTTCATCTAGTTCTCTAGAATCTTGCAACAACTCCTTAAATTAACCATTAAAAATCTACAATTACAATAGAATTAGATAGCCTACGCGGGATTCGAACCCACATATTTGTGCCAAGCACATTGCTCTTCCATTTGAGCTAATAGACTAAAAAATAATTCAAACAAACGAAAAAAGCAACACTATGACAACACCAAACATGACATCAAGAGAATGTAGATTAATGTTTATATAGATTAGTATATTTATAAGGACCCAAGCATGACAGCAAAAGCAAGACCATGACACAAGTACAAGACAACCCATTCAGCACAATTGCACACATAACAACCAAATTTCCAAATGAAGTACAAGGAAAACAAATTACTGACATTTGATTCAACTGAACCTGCATCATCCAATAACTTCACAAAACAAAGCAAGTAGGATTCAATAAAACCTTGCATCATCCAGTAGCTTCACAAAACATCAAATGATAAAAATATTGGGTAGGCAATGGATGCTTTACTTCATTGATTTAAAAAAAAAGAGCTATTATAGAACCTAGTAAACATAGGCCTGTGCAAAGCTAAGCTACATGAACCAAAAGCAAAGCTACATGAACCAAGTGAAAATGAACCAAAAGCAAAGCTACAGGAACCAAAAGCAAAGCTTCATGAACCGTGAAAATGAAGACTTTTGTGATTTTTCATGGAAAGATGATATATACTGAAACATTTTTTTGTAATTCACAAGAATAGAACTACACTCTGATGCAATTAACACCAAAATATGAGAGAAAAAACGCTTCAATACACCAAAGTATTCATTTTGGCTTACAATCCAAAATCGAGACGATTAACAAATTGATCAGATTACAATAGCCTTAGGTCAACTAATTCCAACTATAGTCTGAGCAAATCATGGATCCGGAATCTAGTCAAATCCTATTATCCATAGACATTCTCAGACTATGAAATAGAAACAAGGGAAGGAAAACGCAACAACGAAATAAGCAGAGCTAAAGCTTACGAGGAACGAGGATGTGATTCAGCCGCGCAAGTTTGATCTGTTGTGCAGGAAATTTCTGAGTTGAGAGGGGGAGAGGACGAACCTAGCAATAGATCGGAGAAACCTAGCAAGAGACGAACAAAGAAGAAATTACTGAACAAACATAGATGAAGCCATCTCGATCCATCATCCAAGCTCTCCTCGTAAGCGAGAACATGAACGCCGAGCATCGAATCCATCTGCTATTCCTGAGCCAAGGAGAAAGTGAAGCACTCGGTGTCATCGAACGGGGGAGGCGGCGGAGGGGGATCGGGGCTGAATTGGACGGAGGCGATTCGGCGGTGGTGGTGGCGAGCAAGGAGAAGGACGATCTGAAGCCCTAGATCGGAGGAGGGGAGAACGAAGATCTGTGAGATGTGAAGATGAATATGTTCCGATCGGAGAGAGAGTGCGCGAGTATATATTGTGGATATTTCACTAAATTGTCCCAAAATGTGGACAATTTACCAATTAGGATAATTTTTTTGGACATTTCACAATTCCCCCTTATTTTAATCCTACTGACCAATCAAATTACTTCTTTCCTTCTTACCGGACGGTGCCTTCTCACCCGAATCCAACCGTGTATATATATATATATATATATATATATATATATATATATATATAAAATGAGCCTTTCAAGGCTTTGTAGGATTTATTTCTGTTTTTGCCTTGTAAGGCTTGGAGGTAATTTGGTACAAATTTTGTAAGGCTTGTGAGCCATAATACATAGCAGCAGTAAGCCCAATATGAGTACCCATAATCCAAGTGAAGCCTAGCCAATCATAAGACCATCCTGTAGAGATCACACGAGGCCATTTGTGTCCAAACCGAGTGAAGGACGTTGGAGTATACCTGCAGTCCTGCACAGAGAAGGCAAACAACAACAAGAGTAGAGAGCATGGAAGTAGAGATCAAGTATAAAGACAAGCCAGTAAAAATCGTTAGTGAAAAACATAACATTGATCATATAAGATGAAATAGCGGAGCTGATAGCCCTAATAAAACAAGCGCAACATACATTGAGGAGCAAAAGTGCTCCACTAACCCAAGTGGCCATCGGGATGAGGAGTGGTGTATAATTCATTTGATTAAATGAAAGATGGCGGTGAAGCACAATATAAATCTAGGATTGGTTATCCGAATGCAGATAATTTATGTCGTTAGTATACCAATTAAGAGGGGAATCCTTGTTAATCATGAGCTGGACACAAAGAAGAGTAAAGTGGATGCACTACCACATCCATTTGTGAAAAGGATGTGTACAAAGTTCATCTAACATAGTAGCAGTAAATACAAACGATAAACTCCAAATACCGTATAAAAATAAATATTGGCCAAAAGGCAAAGTAGCTGCTAAGTTGTAGTGTGTAACCTGACTTTGTTGAGTCCAAAACATGTGAGTTAAAGCGATGACATAAGCCGAGTGTGAAATTTGCAGCTTGTTGCTAGCTGAATCGAAACAAACGAGTTGAGTACTGCAGGTAGCCGGTTAGGCAAAATAGATAGGTTTGGTATTGTGTTTGTGCTTTAAAGCCATCGACCCCTGACAGTCGAAAAGCAACCAAGCGGCATCAAACCAAAAGGCCCCAACCGGAGCATACCATAACCTGCAGCAAGAAAAGAACAGACAAAAGAACATGGAAAAAGAGCGTCACATCCAAAGACGAAGTCCTTGGGCTTTATTAAGAACTGAGATTAAATAACGGAGATTAATAGATAGCTTGTGGCAGATGATTTGTATCAAATCGAGTGTCCTATGAAAGCAATTTCCACTTTCGTGATGCCGGTAAGCATGAGCATGAACCTTTTGTGTGAATAAAAAGTACCAAAGCAAAGGCAGTAACCAAATACAAACTGCACCTGTGGGCAACCTGCAGAGCCAACAAAAACCACAAGCAGAAACACAAAGAATGCAAAAGTTGCACCAAACACCAGTCGCAATTGCGACAGTAATAGCCGGTGAGGCAGATCGGGCTACACTCAACAAGAGTCCAAAGCGAAATCAATAAAAATTAGATGAGACGGCAAGGTCCGAGAGCGAATCCAGAAGGTAATCCAAGGAATCGAAATTCGCAACACAGGTAGTAGCGGGAAAGTAATCCCAATTGCATATTTTCATATGATTAATATAGGTAAGATGTTGGTGAGCAAGGAGTGTATTTGGGTGAAAGGAAACGAGAGGGAGATAACTTACATAGTTGAGACACCACAGGAGAAGCAAGGACAAGACCAGAGAAACGAGAAGATGACCGAACAGCCACCCACGCCACCAACAGAAGCGACGCCGCCCACCCGGCCACCACCAGACTCTCCAAACCCACATAAATGCTCGGACAGAGGGCTGAGACACCCTCCAAGCAGATGAATCTTGCCAAGACGAGATCGAATCAAGAGGCTTCACTGCCTCTAGGTCGGCCTGGTAAAGGCGAAACCCATCAAGGATGGGAAGACGACGGGTAGAGCGGATTCTCCGGATCGGCACAGGGAGTATGCAAAGGAGACCTAGGGAGGATGCAGAGGGAGTTGCAGTAGGAGAGGCTTTCGGCTTTCACAGGTGAGCGGGATCTGGGGTCAATAAGGATCGTATGCGGCGGCTGGTCGGCACAAAGGGGGAAGAAGAAGCATGAAGGCGGCGGAAATCGCCTGTAACGACCCAAAAGTATGGATATCCAAATATGCCTCCATAAATCAACTTAGAGGATTTATAAGGTTCGGATGATCCGGTTATTCGGGGAACGTTATAGAAGAGTTTTGAATTCTTCCGTGAGCTTTAGATCTTACGACTGAGTACGAGTTGTTTAGTTAAGTTTTTTTGTTTTAAGCGGAAGCGATAGTTTTCGAAAGTGGGGATTTCGAACCCCTAGAAATGCGCGCACCCGCTGGAGGCGTTCACCTGTCCTAGGTACTATCGTGTAAATGATTTTCAAGTCAGAAATATAAAGTGCGGAAATAACGTACATCAAAGTCGCCGCGGCATAGCCGGGTCAAAACCAAATCAAAGTAAGCGAGAAAGTAAAGAGTGCGTAAGTCATGCCTCACTCGCTCTAATCGTCCCAAAAGGTCTGTCCCGACAACCATCCACATAAGTAAGTCATCTCGGGTAAGGGGTACCTGAATCTAAAAACAAGAAATAAATCGGGGTCAATCATCGGAAATATGCACACTCAATGCCATATAAAGAGACATACTTAAACTACATGAATGTTAAAATGTAACACATAAGCAAGTGTATAGATATATATAAATGCGAAATAAACACACAAGGGCCCGTATCATCATCGTAATCATCATCATCATCACCATCATATCGTAATATCTTCTCAAACGTACTCATCCTTCTCAAACATACTCATTCTTCCTCATCATAAGTATTTCATCATTTCATTCTTGTTCCAACTAGTATAAGTCGTCTATTCAGATTGTGACGGCCGTCCTACCATAGACATATAGCATACATATGAATTGTTGGATTTACTAAGTTCATCCTACGTCATATTACCGGTTTATATTCCTAAACATGTTACTAGGTCGTGTGATGCATGAAGACTCTCGATAAGACAAAGAGTATCACATAAATCCATCATGAGTAAGTCCAGGGGACTTACCTGGAGTTCGGAGAATAAGCAAGCAATAAAATGTGCAACCAAGGATCCAATCAACAAGAGCCTAGAAATTTCATTAAGTTTTCATTCGGTGGTATTCTAATGCATGTTACCCAACCTAATAATTAACATACATCCACACGAGGTTCACGATTCTATAGATTATGCACTTCGGTTAAGTGATCCGGACTTAACCAGTTATAATCTATATCGTATTATCACATAATCGATTTTCTTCTTATCGGATCATAAACAAAGTTATGGGTATACTTCATTTCTGTATTTTATATGCTCTATGTTTCGGTTATGGCATCATATATTTAACCATATTCTTAGCATTCCCTTAACCAAGTTTTTTAATCGAGTCATTATAAATACTGGTTACTAAAATTATAATAACTCTTGATCCAACTGTTGGATCGACCTCAATTTTTAAGGGCAGTTAGATAACATTTCCTTGAACATCATATTAAGATTTTAACCGAATCAGACCGTTGGATTAGAAATAAAGTCCAAATTACAGAGGCACATATATCCATTTTGTTTTTTGACGTTTGCTACAAAACGCAACAAAAAACTCATAGAGGCTCCACTTCCTAAGCCCTTTCCAAGCACACAAGATCTATTCCTAGAGAGAGGGGGAAGGCGGATGAGGTATTACCTAGCGAGGATGCCAAGAACGGACTTGAGACAACTTCCGAGACCTTTGGGACCTTCCAAACACCTTGTACATATTTGTCAAAAAAAAAACCCATACAAATGGGTTAGGACTTTGCTTGAAAATGAAGGAGAGGGGCCATAAAAGAAGTTAGAACTCAGTTTTGAAAGAAAAGGATGGATCTTACCAAGAAAACAAGTCAAGAACTCAAGATCACTCAAGGAACACTTTCTGCAACCTTAAAGATGCACATTTTTGGCTGGGCAAACGACCTTCGATTTTTGTGTTTGAGATATAGACGGATCCATGGCCACCGAGTTTGCTCAATTTGGATGAGTATGGAGGGAGATATGCAAGTTTTGGTGCAAGGTGTCCAAAAAGGACCTACAATGGAGGAGGGGGGTTTTTCTTTGGGTTTTCAAGGGGAGTGCCGGCTAGGGCTTGTGTGAATTGATTCCTTGAGCTGCTGGAGTCAGTTTATAAAGAGAAGGAGGAGGCAAGGGGCTCATTTAGTCAAAGCATGGGTGTGATGGGAAGGAAGTGATGGGGGTGGTTGAACTAGAATAGGAGCCTAGTTAGTTTCCATCCAAATCAAATGGGGTTGGTAGCTCCTTGTTGGGCATTGGTTTGGATAGGGCGGCTGACCTCTTTAACATAACGTAAAACCCGAGCTCGCGACGCGTTAAAATCCGTTACGTTAATAAGATACGAGAAAAGTGGCTTGGGTACATATTTCTTCATAAAATCCCGAATTAAACCAATGTAAATTCATCCATAAAATTTTAAATTTTCCGGGTTTTCATAATCATAAGGGAGGAAAATATTCGGATTATCCTGCGGATATTTTATAAATATTAATTAAATTCCGGTCTTTACAATCATCTACCTCTAAAAACAAGTCTCGTCCCCGAGACAAAAGGTTTGAACCGGTGGAGAAGGTTTTAAAACTTGAGTCCTTGAATCGTAACAAAAGGCACACGATCATCCTGGATGCGTCATCCAAGAATCTCACGCCACCTTTGTCACGACCATAATAATCTCGAAGGTTTCATCAAGCATGTGATGGGCGCCCCCATCACATCTCGCCTCAACCTTGAAAGTATCACAACTCGAGAGGATAATCACACTACCGCTCGGTCTTAGCGAAAATTCCACGAGTGCCCCCGTGGAAAGCTCGTATCCACTTCGCGGAGTATAATAGGTTTACCCGGACATTGGAACCTTAAATTGCTCATTTCCGAACTAAATCTCAAAATCAAGGTGTTTGGCGTCCCGACTCGACATTAGACCTAGACACTTCTAGTCTCAACTCATCTCCCTCTCGGGAGGTGGTTATCCACCTCTAAGGATCAAACACACGATCTCACTATGATCTATTCCTCAATCAAGAGGGTGGACTTCATCCACCTCTAAGGCTAAGCCTTATTCCGTCTGTCCTATGTTCGTCATCTCGTCATCATCTCATCATCATAAATAGGGAGTAGCACGCACTCAACTGCCTATCGGGCAAGTTGTACTCAACGATGTAATTACTAGTGCGTGCTAATACTCCATCATGCACTCATCTATCGAATCGTAATCACATCCATATCATCACATAATCATCTATAATAAAATATCACTAAACAGTGATAACACATCATATTAGACCACTCATGGGCCCACCACGCATAAAATCATCAAAAGTTCACACTCAGCACCAAGGTGAACATCAAATCAATCAAGAGTACAACTAAAGGATAGACATCCTAGGGGTACTCACCAGCCAACTCACGAGGTAAGGACTATATCCTAACGTGGCTGTACATACGAGGCTAACAACTCGTCTAACACTCCCCCATAACTGGCCCGTATGCTATCCTCGGTCTCCCAGGTGGCCTCCTCGGGACTCCTCCTAGCCCACTAGATCAAGACCAATGGCACCTCTCGTCGTCTCAGCTTCTTGACCCGACGGTCAAGAACGGCTATCGGTCGCTCCACATATGTGTGGTCAGGATCTATCTGAAGATCAGAATGATCTAGGACATGACTCGGATCAGGCTCGTACCGCCTCAGTTGCGAAACGTGGAAAACATCGTGGATGCCAGCTAAGGTAGTCGGTAGAGCCACTCTGTAGGCTACCTCTCCTACTCGCTCCAAGATCTCGAAAGGTCCTACATATCTAGGGCTCAGCTTGCCCTTGATCTCCTTCATCAAAAGCCAGCTCAGTCTTGCGGTGATCTGCGTACTTCTTCTGGCGGTCATGTGCGATCCTTAGATGCTCACGAATACGTCTGACCTGATCTATAGTCTCCTGCACATACTGGGGCAACGTCCCAAGCACATCCCCCGGCTCATCCCAACATATCGGCGACTTGCATCGCCTCCTGTACAACGCCTCAAAAGGAGCCATCTTAATCGAAGAATGATAGCTGTTGTTGTACGAGAACTCCACTAGCGGAAGGTGTCTCACCCATAGGTTCCCCCACTCTAACACGCATGCTCTCAGCATATCCTCTAATGTCTGGATCGTCCGCTCACTCTGTCCGTCTGTCTACGGATGATATGCGGTACTGAAATGCAGCTTGCTCCCTAGAGCCTCGTGCACCTGCCTCCAGAATCTCGAGGTAAACCGACCATCTCGATCTGAAACAATCCTCTCCGGGACTCCATGTAACCTCACGATATGCTGCACGAATGACTGCACTAGTGTGGACACCGGCCACGTCTCCTGAATCGGGATAAAATGGGCGGTCTTGGTCAACCTATCGACCACCACCCATATGGCATCAAAGCCTCGGACGTCCTTCCTGAGTCCAGTGACAAAGTCCATGGTAACATCGGTCCACTTCCACGCGGGGTCGGGAAGTGACCTGGTCATCCCTCCGGGTCTCTGGTGCTCAATCCGCACCTGCTGACAAACCTGACATCTCGCTACAAATCCTGCAATGTCGGCCTTCATCCTACGCCACCAAAAGGTTCTCCTCAGGTCCTGATACATCTTATTCGATACCGGGTGGATCGAATAAGGAGTAGAATGCGCCTCTCGCATAATCCTTTGCCTCAGATCGTGCACCTCCGGCACTGCAACTCGACCCTGTCGCGTCAATGACAGAAAATGCTCTACAGTGACCCTGGGTCATACGCTGTCGGATGTCTGCTATCTGTGGACACTCTGCATGGGCTCGGCAAATCTCATCCATCAACTCAGATTGTATCTCGAGGAAACTCAACTGACCACTCTCTCTCCGTGACTAGACCTCGATGCCGCAACTCATCAGATCTCTCTGCAACTCTGGCTGGGCTATCAACCTCATTAAGGTAACCTCCTGACGAGTTTTCCTACTCAGCGCATCGCCCACTACATTGGCTTTCCCGGGATGATAAACGATGTCGAGCTCGTAGTCCTTGATCAACTCGAGCCACCTCCTTTGACGCATGTTCAACTCTTTCTGCGTGAAAATGTACTTCAGATTTTTGTGATCGGTCATGATCCCCACTGACCTGCCATACAGATAGTGCCTCCAGATCTTGAGCGCATGTACCACTGCGGCTAGCTCAAGATCTTGCGTGGGGTATGACTCCTCCCCTGGCTTCAGCTAGCGTTAAGCGTAAGCGATGACCCGATCCCTCTACTGTAGCATACAACCTAAACCTGAATTCGAAGCATCTGTGTAGACCACGAAGTCCTCCGTCCCCTCTGGTAGTGCTATCACTGGCGCGGATGTCAACTTCTGCTTCAGCAGATCAAAACTGGCATGGCATGCCGGACTCCACTCGAAGGGTACTCCCTTCTTCGTCAGCTGCGTCACCGACCTAGCTATGCTGGAGAAGCCCTCGACGAACCGTCGGTAATAGCTAGCCAAACCTAGAAAAGACTTGATGTCTCTGACGTTCTTGGGGATCTCCCAAGCAACGATAGCATCAACCTTCGATGCGTCTACTGATATCCCTGCTGCGGATATAACATGACCAAGAAACATCACCTCGGAGAGCCAGAACTCACACTTGCTAAACTTCCCGAACAGTTTATGCTTCTGCAGAATCCTCAACACAATCCTCAGGTGCTCAGCATGCTCCTCTCTGCTCCTCGAGTAGATCAAGATGTCGTCGATAAACACCACCACGAATCTGTCAAGAAAATCAATGAACACCCTGTTCATCAACTCCATGAAGGCAGCTGGCGCGTTGGTTAGCCCGAACGGCATAACCACAAACTCGTAGTGTTCGTATCTGGTCCTGAAGGCCGTCTTCGGGATGTCCTCTACCTTCACCCTCAGCTGGTGATAACCCGAACGCAAATCTATCTTCGAGAAGACGACAGCTCCCTACAACTGATCCATCAAGTCGTCTATTCTCGGCAACGGGTAACGGTTCTTCACCGTAGCCCGGTTCAGCTCTCTATAATCTATGCATAGCCTCAATGAACCATCCTTCTTCTTCACAAACAACACTGGTGCTCCCCACGGCGAAGCACTCGGCCTGATGTAGCCCTTCCCGGCTAGCTCCTCCAACTATGCCTTCAGCTTGGCCATTTCTGTCGGCGCCATCCTGTACGGGACCCTCGAAATCGGCCTGGTGCCCGGCTCCAACTGTATAGCGAAATCAACATCTCGTTCTGGCGGAAGTCCTGGTAGCTCGTCTGGGAAAACGTCGGCAAACTCACTAACAACGGGGACATCTGTCAGGCTGGGTCGCTCGCGATCCACCTCTAAAGCGTAACACCAGTAGCTCGTGCATCCCTGGTCTAGAAGTCTCGCTGCTCGAATGGCGCTGATTTGGGTTCCGTTCAATTTAGGGTCGTTCCCCCACACCTCGTGCTCAGTCCCATCCTCCGTGAGGATGGAAACTGTACGGGTCCTCAGGTTCAGGATCGCCCCGTAGAAGTTCATAAAATCCATCCCCAGGATCATCTTGTTTGTCCGCAGTGGCATGACTATCAAGTCAGTGGGCCACTCTCGCTCTCCTATCCGAATGGGGCATCCTAGGATCTCACGCCCCGTCCTAACCCTAGCCCCATCCGCCATACGCACTACTAACGCGGGACATATCGAACATACAAGTTTAAATCTAGCTACACATGAATCTGCTATAAAGCAGTGTGTTGCCCCGGTATCGAACATAATGTGAAGAGTAGAGCCACAGAACGATATCGTACCTATGGAAGTCGGAGCTGTCGAATCGCTGTTCCGCATCGGGAACGCGCGGGGCGGCGGGGGTGGTAAGAAATCAGTGTCTACAGCTATCGCTGCCAGCTGTGCAGAACCTCTGCCCTGGCCTGGTCCTGCCGACCCTGCAGACGACTGTGCCTGCTGATGCTGGTAAGATCCTCGGCCGCCTCGACCTCCTCCTCTACCTCGGCCTCCACCTCGGCCTCGTCCTCCTCTAAAGCTGCTGTCTCCTCGACCACCTCCGTAGCTACTATCTCCTCGGTCAGCTCCCGAGGGAGTCCCTCTCCCTTGACCCTGTGCATAAGAAATCTGAGCGGGTCTCGGTGCCTCTGGAAGGCGTAAAGCTGAAGCTACAGGAGTGACTGAAGATCTCTCGCCCTAGGGGCATATGATAGCACGATGTCCTACCCCTCCACACATGTAGCATGAAATGAACTTCCGAGGGCAGTCTGTCTGGTAGTGGCCCTCCTCACGGCAAGTGTGGCAGATAATAGCTCTCACTCTAGCCTCGCGGTATGATGATATAGGTACCGCTGGAATGGCCCAAGTGGTCCCGCTGGTCGATCCTCCTCTCGCTGGCCCCTTCCATGGGCCCCTATCAAATCTGTGCTCCGTGGGTCATGGCCTCTTTCCGCCAGATGGAGTGCGAAAAGCTGAAGATGTGGCAGCTGTCAGACGTAGCTGCTGGTCATAGCGGAGGATCATCTCTAGGAATCTGTCATATGTCATTCCCTCCATGCTGGTAAAGATCAGAAGAACGTCTGGCAGAAGCCTCATAGAAAGCATGCGGATGCGCATCTCGTCGGTCTTACAAACCCCTCCACAATAAACGAGCTCCTTCTTGAACTGGCAGACGATCTCGGAGATAGATAGCCGTGGGTCGTAGCGGGTGCTGAAGAACGCAACCTCTCGTGCTGCCTGTGTCCCAGATGGATAATACTCTCTCAACATCAACTTCTTGAACTCCTCGTAAGTCCATGCATCTCCTAGAAGCTGCCCAGCCACAAGCCTCTGTCTCTCCGCATCGGGTACTCCAATCAAGCTGAAAACTCCCTCGAGTCCTCTGAAGAACTGCTCGATATCCTCTCTGGGTCCGGCCTAGAAGATAGGCGGGCTACTCTGTGATAGTCTCTTCACCTAGTCGGTGACGCCAGCTGATCTCTCTCGCTCCAGCAACGCGAGTAATGCCCTCTCTATCGCTGCCTCTCCCTCGTGCTGTCCGGGGATCTCGACCTCAACGTTGGTCTTAGTCTCAGTCTCTGTCTCGGGAATGCGGCCACGACCTCGGCCACGTGGTCTCCCGCGTCCTCTATTAATCTCAGTGTCGACCATGATGACAACTGGACATTTAAGTGTACTCAATATACACCTCAATAAAACGTCTTCTTTAAGGAAGACGACCCTCAGACACATTCATTTCACATAATTACATCCCTTCAAGGGGATGGTCCGCAGGCATAGTTTTATATCGCACGGAAGCTAACTAGATAGCTATCCTTCGAGGGATAGCTTGGCGAGTCCGCCTCTAAATCCTATCCTACTCCAACCACCATGGTTGCTCCTTTGGAGTCTTCTTCGACCAGCTGTAAAGAAAAACTAGTATTTTGCCTACCCGAATCCCGTTCTACATCTCTATAAGATGTCTATCGCCTTTATACTACCCATCGATCATCTCATCTAGAAGGATCCTAGTTCATTTTCATTTCCAAAGGGTTTTCAACTTTGCCCTTTAAAACCTTTTAAAATCCTTTAAAACTTCCAAAACGGTGGGCGGGTTTTGAAAATGTTTTATAACTCGTGCGTACTCAGGTCGAGCAACCTTGGCTCTGATACCAACTTTGTAACGACGCAAAAGTATGGATATCCGAATATGCCTCCACAAATCCACTTAGAGGATTTATAAGGTTCGGATGATTCGGTTATTCGGGGAACGTTATAGAAGAGTTTTGAATTCATCCGTGAGCTTTAGATCTTACGAACGAGTACGAGTTATTAAGTTAAGTTATTTGTTTTAAGCGGAAGCGATGGTTTTCGAAAGTGGGGATTTTGAACCCTGTTAAGGAGGTAAGTCGAGTACAAATAATAAGATGTAAATAAATGTAAACTGACTCCTAGCCTAAGCAAATAATTACAAGACTTCCTCCCGTTGTAGTGGAAGGGTAGCCAGGATCGATCCACGAGGAGTCGTGTCAGCGGGATCCTAGTAGCTTTGGAAATCTCACGTCTGTGTCTACCAGAAGCCTCGATTTCGACCTTGGAGCTCGATGTCGACCTCGGCTGTCGATCCTTTCTGCAACAGAAGACCTGCAGAAACAAAAAACAAGTGGTCGATATCGACTGGAAAGGGTCGATATCGATGTCAGTCCACGAAATCGACTGGCTTAGAAGACTGCCAGTCGATACAGAAGGGTCGATATCGATGCTAGGGGTCGATATCGATGCTTAGCATACTCCGCAGCGATGTTCGTCGTCGACTCAGAAAACTGTCGACGAACTCAGTGGTCGATATCGACGTCTGGGGTCGATATCGATGTCTCCCTGCAGTGAGTTAGTTCTTCGTCGGCAAAGAAGGGCCGAAGATTTAAGAATGGAGAGAGAAGCAATGAACAGAAATAAAACAGTGGGTTTTGGGTGTGTAAAATATGTAAAAGGCAACTCCTAGGATTAGGGTTTACCACAACGTTAACCAATGCATGCGATAAGATAAATAAGACGGACAATTGTGCTATTTCACCCGAGGGACAAGCTTTCGCCGTACACCAACTCTTAGGATTACTCTTGCAAATAAACCTAATTGTCTCTACCAATTTTATGTTTATAACTCAAGTTGTTAGCAGGAATCCCTTTTCTTTCGATTAGGACTAAACATAGAATCGTAGGAGGAGAGATAGACACAACGATATCGACATCAAATACTTACCTCAAGCGCGCATGGCTAATGTCGGGCTCACCCCGACCCTAAGAGCTTTGGGGAACTACTCGCTTCTCATCATGGAACTCATCATTGATTGAAGAAAAGAAACTTGCATTAAAATAAACTCCGAAGCTTTACAACTCAACGTCAACTTTCGCAAACGTCAAACCCTAAAACTTCTCTCTAACTCTATTGTCTTGATTGATGATTGTTTCTTGGATGATCTAACAAATCAGCCCCTAGGGCTTTATTTATAGGCTACTAATCCTCGCTATCTGAGGATTACAACTTCTATCTAAACTATGAACTCTATCTGAACAATTAGGATAGGTCTTTTATTTTGATAAAAACTTAAAGGAAAAGATGATAAACAACTGCTAATATCTAAAAGAACGAGATAACTCATGGCTTTGATGATAGACTTCCCAATCCGAGTCTCGAAATCGGATTTATCTTCTGTCGAGGTAGGGTCGATATCGACACTAGAGGTCGATATCGATGCTTGTGTTTCTGCTCGACTTGTCCAGCTCCAGTCGATGTCTATGACGATGGTCGATATCGATGCTTGTATGTCGATATCGAGGCTTTCTTGTCTGGTCTGTGTGGCCTATCTTGACACTTAAAAGTCGTGTCGAAATCTAGGGTCGATATCGATGTCTCAGGTCGATATCGACCTCTTCTCAACTTCACTTGGCTTCTTCGTTTTGACTCCGATTTCATCGAATTCCTGCATGGTTAGCTCAAAACTCATGCAGACTCTATTTCTTATACTTTAGCTCATTCTTACACAAGTTTATATACTTTTTTAACCTTTTCTTTATCGAATGAAATATGAAGTCAAAAGATGCAATAAAAGAAGGTGCAAATGTGTACATCAAAACACCCCATACTTAGACTTGCTTGTCCTCAAGCAATAACCATGCAATAACCAATACCTACAACACATCCTTCAAGTCTTCGCCCTTGTAAAAAACAACATCATAAGCGGTAGCAAAGCAAAGCAAGTGAATTTAACGTCATAGCACATATTTTGGCGATCCATAGGCATATGCAATTTTGATCCAACCTCACAGGGATAATGTGTTTGCACTCAACTCTCATGTGTTTAGGCTATGAAGATCAACTCTCAACTCAATTCCATATAAAATCTCATAAACATTGCAATTTATAATAATCCACTTCGCAACCAATTATGAAAATGCAATAAGAATCATCAGGAGGACTTTCGCTCAATGGAAGACTTCAAAGAAGACTCCATTCGGCGGGGTTGTAATGGGGCTTGGTATAAAATAAAGGGTATGGAATTATTTGGCTATGTGGTGCTTTTATAATATGGGAATCAAGACTCCTAAATCTCAACACTTGCAATATCCAAACCATAACTCTTCAATGTTGCACTTTCCAAGCTCGATCTCCTATAATGCTCTTTCCCAATTCATTTTTATATAATATGCTCTAAAGATGCACTAAAAGATGTAAACCATTCTATCAGCCCTTCTTCCAAGCTCTAATATACCTCTAAAAAATATAACACTTGTATGAATAAAAGACTTAAGGATTTTGGCTCATGCACTATATATATATATATATATATATATATATATATATATATATATATATATATATATATATATATATCCTTTTTTTTCGGATTTTTTTTTCGAAAATAATAAGTAAATATGTGCATTTATATGGTGAGCCAAAAGATCCTTTTACAAAATATGACAAAATGTAAATATGTACCAACCCATAATTTCCTTGCTCAAAACTGGACATTATGCTCTTTTCTTTCCACAAGGCATTAGTCCAGCCAATCTAAGTCTCAATTCCCAAATGGGGGTCAGGCTCAATTCGGCTAGGGATAATTTTGTGGAGTTTTTAATTTAAGGCTCAGGCTAATGTTCTGGCTTCAAGCAGGGATAATGCAGGGTAGGTAAAGAGAGGATAAAAATGGCTTAAAAGATGCCTCCATCATTTAATTCTCGTAAACATAAACATATATATGCATTGGTTTTGAATAACTATCACAACATTTAGAGATGCATAGGAAGAGTAAATTCACTCAAGAAAGCTGAGGGATTTTTGATGTTCTCCCTATAGGCCAAAATTCTCAAAAGGACAATTTTTGTTGGATTTTCTTTTTAGCCTAGGATCATATGTGCTCAATTTCATCACAAGTTCACAATCTACATAAAAATTTTAAGGACTTAGGCTAAACCATCCAAATATGCCATAGGGTTTACATGATCAAGTCAACTATTGAGTTTTCATTATAGGACATCTAAGTAGGGTTAAAAAATAAATATAAAAATAAACATGCATTTTTTTTTGTTTTTTTTTTTGGATTTTGACATTTTATAAAAGTAAAACTAAGAACAAAAATGTAAACATGAATGTGATGCGAAGAAGAAAACCAAGTTATGACCATAAAACATGTTTTTCCCCCACCCCATACTTAAAATATACAGTGTCCTCACTGTATTAAAATGAAGAACAAGGGTAGAGAGAAACTCACAGTGCAACCTGCGGATTCAGGTCGATTTCCAGGTTTGGTCGATGCCAGAAGTCGATATCTAGGTCTATGGTCGATGTCGACTGCATCTGTCGAAGTCGAGGAAGAAAGTGAAGACAAGGCTGCCAGGTTGGGGTCGATATCGAGTATTAGGGTCGATATCGACCTCTACTTTTCGCTCCTGAGTCCTCGATGTCGACTCCAGGAGGTGGCTTGAACTTGGGGGGGTCGATTTCGACTGGCCTGGTTGATTTCGACTACCTCTGCAGAAGCTTCTTTTCTTCTTCGTCGTTTGTTTTTGCTTAACAACCTGAAACTTTGGTTAGAAATACAGATAAAGCACGAATTATCTCAGTTATAAAAGTTTCAAAAAGCCGAAAGTCAAGTCCTAAAAACCATCTATGAAAAATTTAAATGTTTTATGTACAAGCTCTAGAGTTTTGAGTCGCTAGGCTGACTTCTCCGTCAATGCTTCACGACCCTTTTATGTAGGGACCCTTCGAGCGTGAGCCTTCTCCTGGATCATCTAGGTCCTTTTGGTAGTAGCGAAGTTCAGCGACCAAGGCTTCTTTGATGTTTGATTCTTCTTTGGGCGCTTTTCTTCTCTTTCTTGACCTAACTTTAGCAATATAGGCAAACCATGGAGCTTTGACCCTCTTATTAGTAGAATTATCAATAATGGGTTTAATTGATTCATCAATAAGGGACAGAGGAGGGTTAGGAGTCATACATGGGCTTACCTGTTTGGGCCCGAAACAGAAATCTTCGGGCTGAGGGGTGGTCGATTTCGACCAAGGAGGGTCGATTTCGAGTGCTATGGTCGATATCGATATGAGGGGGTCGATATCGACCTCTGTGACCCCATACTTAAGCTCCTGGAAACAATCTGATATACTCGATTTCGACCAAGGGGGGTCGATTTCGATGTTTTTAGTCGATATCGACTGGTTCTAGTCGATGTCAACCCTGCTTGCTGTTTTCGTCCTCGCCAATAAAAATGTCCTAAGCTTCTCCTTAGCCGGCGAGAGGACTACTTGCTCTAGGTGCTTTGTTTCACTCATGGTCGGGTTGAAAGAGAATTCTATTACTTCGTTCCCTATAGTAAAGGTTAGTAGCCCTCGACGTACATTGATATTGGCATCTGCAGTAGCTAAGAAAGGCCTACCAAGTATAATAGGCACTACAGGATCTTCAGGCATCTCCAATACAATGAAATCAGTAGGTACAAATAACTTACCTACCTTTACCGGAACATCCTCAACTATACATGTGGGTCTGACGAATGAGTTGTCAGCCATATAAAGTTTCATATCCACAGGTTCAAGTGCTCCGATGTTCACCTTTTGCCAAATAGAAAGAGGCATGAGACTTACACTTGCCCCTAGGTCACATAGGGCTTTATAACGATGTTGGCCAAGTCCCACGGTGATTGCAAACTTCCCTGGATCACTCTTCTTCTCAGGGAAGTCCATCTTTAAGCACTCCTCTGCGATCTCTGCCAGGGATCTCTTCTTGCTCAGGATGTCTTTGAGGAATCGTACATAGGCGGGCATCTCGCTTAGGGCTTCTGTAAGAGGGATAGTAATGTTGAGTCCTTGAAGTATCTTTATGAAGCGCCTAAACTTACCTTTGATGGGATCCTCCAATGCTTTGGAAGGGAATGGCAACGTCTTCTTTGGTGGAGGGGCCAAAACGGTGGTCGGAGGAGCCTGTTGGACATCGATGTCGACCGGGATCTGGTCGACATCGACTGGGATGGTCGATTTCGACCTCTTTTGTGACTTCTCAGGCTCTGTAGTGTCATCGACATCGACCAGGGAGTCGACATGGTGGTCGATATCGACCTCTGGGTCGACATCGACTGGTTTGTCGATGTCGACTGGGTCTACTGCTTTCTCCTCCGATTCCGTTGGTGGCTTATTTACTTTGGTGCCACTCCTTAATTGCATGGCTGCGACATGGCCCATCCCGGATTGACCCTTAGGATTTGTAGTGGGTTGCCCAGGGAGTGTTCCGGACGGTCTAGGGATTTGTGCCGCCAATTGACCCAGTTGGGTCTCCACGTTCTTCTTCCGGATGATGACGGTGCGTCGGAAGCCTCAGGAGTCCCATATGTATTGTCAAATTCCACCAACCTTTCTATGGTTTCCCAAGCCTCTTGTGGAGCGAGTTCAAGATATCCATATGCGGTGTAAGTGTTGATCCTCTCCTTGGTGGCAGCATCAAGAGCATTGTATATGATCTCCTGAATTACGTACGGTGGTTGGCCATGCGTCGGGCATGATCGTAGTAGGTCCTTAAACCTTTCCCAAACAGTCGCCAGAGCCTCACCAGGCTTTTGTTTGAAAGCCGTGATTTTCTGTCGGATCAACGCCGTCTTAGAAGGAGGAAAGAACTTGTTGAGGAACTACTCCTTGACTTCATTCCAGGTGCGGAGCGATGTTGGGGCTAAGCTCTCCAACCACTGCAATGCTTTTCCTGTAAGAGACCAGCGAAAGGCTTTTAGTTGGATATATTCAAGACTTCATCCATCAGCAATAGTATCACAAAGGTCTAAGAAGGTTGAAATATGTGCCATATGGCATTCGTTAGGTTTTCCTTCATATTGATGCCTTCTAATCTCAGTTAGGAAGTTAGGTTTTATTTCAAAATTAGAGGCAGGGATAAGAATTGCCGATTCAGGCACTGTGAGAGCGGGGTGCATATATTGCTTGGCATTCCTAGGGAGGGCATTGATTTGGGCTTCTATTTGCCTCCGACCTTCCTCCTCCCTATCCGCACGCTCCTTAAGTGCCGCCTCTCTAGTCGTTAGGTCCTCAACCTGCTTCCTTAGTTGCTCAATAAGTTCAACTTGGTTCGCGTTTTCCGCCATGATTCTTTGAGCTTGGGCCCTTAGATGGAAATAACGCTCAGGGTCGTCTACTCCTTCAAATTCAGGTGGGCGATCAGCGCGTCGCATACACCTGCAAAGCCAATCTAGACAGAGACATGAGATAGACTACTAGGGCGCGATTGATTGCCTCCCCGGCAACGGCGCCAATTTGTTCGAAGGCGGGGGGTGGTAAGTAGGAGATTCAAATATTTAAAATAAAACAAAGCACAACTAGACTATCTCCCTGTCCCAAACAAATAATACAAGAATCCCCTCCCTTGTAGTAGTAGGGTAATTCAGGATCGAATCCACGAGGAGGTATGTCAGCGCTTCCTTTGTTGTACTCACGATCAAGGCTTTCGACCTCAGCAGACACTCGATATCGAGTATACAGGTCGATATCGACCTCAGTTCTGGTCGATTTCCTAGCGCAGTTCCTGCAGAAGACAAAACAGCAAGTCGACGTCGAGACAGACCTCGATATCGATGTTAGACCTCGATATCGACCCTTATGGTCGATTTCGATGCTTGTCACAGAAACTGTTTTTGTAACCAATTTGTCGGAAAAGAGTCCGAAGAAAATAGAATGGAGAAGGAAGATGAACAGAAACAAAACTAAGACTTTTATGAACAATTCAATTAATTAAAAGGCTTCCAAAGTCGGGGTTTCATGCCACAACGATAACAATGCAAGTTTCATGCTAAAGATATGAATTTTAATGGCTTTCCGTCAAATAACTTTCGTTATTAACACTTAGGTGATTAGAGGCTCTCGCATAATTCCTAAGAGTTACTATCCAATTCATGAGCAATTCAAGTTCACAATATGAGTAGCTTTCGCTTCCATAATGCAAATAATGAATCTCCCTAACTTTCGCAAAGGATCATGCATGGGGTAGAAGACGGAATCGCATAAAAGTCATACCTTTGATGCACTTACCTCACATTGCTATCGTCGGGCTCACCCCGACCCTAGAAGTGGGTTGACTACTCGCTCCTCATCATGCACATCATCATCATTATTATTGAAAGAAAGCTACTTTGAATTAAAACTCCGAAAGAAATTACAACCGAACAAGCCACTCCACTCTCGCTTTACAACTCCACTCGGCTTCCTCTCTTTCTCTCTATTCGTCACTACTCTCTATAAAACTGAAATTCTCTGCGAAATTGGATGTTATTGGATGTTATTGGATACCTAAACTCAGCCCTATTGGCCTCTATTTATAGATGTCGATAAGGACTCGAAACCTTATCTTTATTCTCTAAGATAAACTAAAACAAAGTAAAAGCTAAAACTTCATGGTGAAATCAGCCTCCTCATGATAGATCTGGTGTTGATGATAGGAAATCTCGACCTTTGGATAGATATTGCAAGCTTTGGATATAATTCTATCAAAACCGGAGTCGAATTCCTCTGCTGGCATGGTCGATATCGACCCTTAGTCATCGATATCGACCCCTCCAAAACATCATCTCGAGCTTCTCCTTCTCCTACTTGAACTGGAACTCGACTTCTATCAATTTGGTCGATCTGGCAGCATCGATATCGACCCCCAGACGTCGATATCGACCTCTTCTGTGTCGATATGCTCTGTTTCCTTTTCTGCTCGATTCCTATGTCTCTGATGTAATCGATGTCGAGGTCTTCAGTTGATTTCGACCTCTTCAGAAGACTTCGAGTTCTTTTTCCGCTCTTCCGAATTCATCCATTTTCATCCTGTTTTCTGCGAAATCACATGGAAACTCGTGCAAACCCATATATTTGACATTTAAGCATAAACTACACTATTCTTATGTTTTCCCATAAATGTGCATGCAAAAGAAAATAAAATGGATTCATATGTGCTTAGAAAATATGGCAATTTGCGCGCACATCAAACCCCTAGAAATGCCTGTGCCCGCTGGAGGCGTTCACCTGTCCTAGGTACTATCATGTAAATGATTTTCAAGTCAGAAATATAAAGTGCGGAAATAACGTACATCAAAGTCGCCGCGGCATAGCCGGGTCAAAAGCAAATTAAAGTAAGTGAGAAAGTAAAGAGTGCGTAAGTCATGCCTCACTCGCTCTAATCGTCCCAAAAGGTCTGTCCCGACAACCATCCACATAAGTAAGTCATATCGGGTAAGGGGTACCTGAATCTAAAAACAAGAAATAAATCGGGGTCGATCATCGGAAATATGCACACTCAATGCCATATAAAGAGGCATACTTAAACTACATGAATGTTAAAATGTAACACATAAGCAAGTGTATAGATATATATAAATGCGAAATAAACACACAAGGGCCCGTATCATCATCGTAATCATCGTAATCATCATCATCATCATCACCATCATATCATAATATCTTCTCAAACGTACTCATCCTTCTCAAACATACTCATTCTTCCTCATCATAAGTATTTCATCATTTCATTTTTGTTCCAACTAGTATAAGTCGTCTATTCAGATTTTGACGGCCGTCCTACCATAGACATATAGCATACATATGAATTGTTGGATTTACTTATAATCTATATCGTATTATCACATAATCGATTATCTTCTTATCGGATCATAAACCAAGTTATGGGTATACTTCATTTCTGTATTTTATATGCTCTATGTTTTGGTTATGCCATCATATATTTAACCATATTCTTAGCATTCCCTTAACCAAGTTTTTTAATCGAGTCATTATAAACACTGATTACTAAAATTATAATAACTCTTGATCCAACCGTTGGATCGACCTCAGTTTTTTAAGGATGGAGCTTACCAAGAAAACAAGTCAAGAACTCAAGATCTCTCAAGGAACACTTTCTGCAGCCTTAAAGATGCACGTTTTTGGCTGGGCAAACGACCTTAGATTTTTGTGTTTGAGATATTTATGGAAAGCGGGGTTCAATACGGATCCATGGCCACCGAGTTTGTTCAATTTGGATGAGTATGGAGGGAGATATGCAAGTTTTGGTGCAAGGTGTCCAAAAAGGACCTACAATGGAGGAGAGGGGTTTTTCTTTGGGTTTTCAAGGGGAGTGCCGGCTAGGGCTTGTGTGAATTGATTCCTTGAGCTGCTGGAGTCAGTTTATAAAAAGAAGAAGGAGGCAAGGGGCTCATTTAGTCAAAGTATGGGTGTGATGGGAAGGAAGTGATGGGGGTGGTTGAACTAAAATAGGAGCCTAGTTAGTTTCCATCCAAATCAAATGGGGTTGGTAGCTCATGTTCTGGGAGCCAAATGTGGTCCGGGCATCACGTTGGTGTGATAATAGGTATATAGCCCGGACCTCAAAAAACAAGCCCGGGCTATTTGACTGGTAATATAACCCGGATATAGTAGATCTGGGCTATTATGTGCCGTTAATTTTGAAAAAAAAAACACGGGCATTTAGCCCATACATAAAGAGATCCGGAGGGAGGAACAAGTTGAAGATTTATTTTTACCAAATATTTTCTTATAAGTTAAAGATTTATATGAATTAACAAATTAAATAAAAAATAAAACCTTACTTTACATAAAATTTCCGATCGGTGGGAGGAACAAATTGAAGATTTATTTTTACCTAATATTTTCATATAAGTTGAAGATTTATATGATGTAACAAGTTGAAGATTTACTTTACACCGCGATGAGCTATGTTACAAACATAAGTTGGTGTCATTTTGATAATGAAGAAAGGGTTTGGACTTTTATAGGCCTTGACTCTTCGAACAACTTTGTCCGCTACACTCGTGGAATGAAATGTGATTCTACGTACTTGACATTTTACAACAAGTAGATTCACTCGTCGTTCGATGATTAATGGAATATGAAGTCAAAACATGCAAATAAAAGAACTATAAATATGTACATCAAAATACCCCATACTTAGACTTGCTTGTCCTCAAGCAATAACCAAGCAATAACCAACACCTACAACACATCCTTCAAGTCTTCGCCCTTGTCAAAAGCAACATCATAAGTGGTAGCAAAGTAAAGCAAGTGAATTTAACGTCAATACACATATATGAGCGATCCATAGGCATATGCAATTTTAAATCCAACCTCACAGGGATAATGTGTTTCACTCAACTCTCAATGTGTTTAGGCTATGAAGATCAACTCTCAACTCGATTCCATATACAAACTCATAAATATTGCAATTTATAATAATCCACATAGCAAGCAATTATGTAAATGCAACAAGAACCATCAAGAGGACATTCGTTCAATGGAAGACTTCAAAGAAAACTCCATTCGGTGGGGTTGTATTGGGGCTTGGTAAGAAATAAAGGGTATGTGATTATTTTCTATGTGTTGCTTTATTAAAATTCGGGAATCAAGACTCCTAAATTTCAACACAACTTATCCAAACCATATCTCCTAAAATGTTGCACTTTTCAAACTTACTTCTCATGCTAAACATCAACCTTTCTTTCAAACCTAATATGCTCTCAAAAATATAAATCTTGCAAGAAATTAATAGAACTAAGAAATAATTGGCTCATGCACTAAATATAAATAATAGCTCTTTTTTTTTTCTTATTTTTTCAGAATTTTTTTGAATGAAAATTAATAAATAAAATAAAAATGTGCATTTATAATGTGAGCCAAAAATCCTTTTACAATATGTATGACAAGATGCAAATATATACCAACCCATAAATTTTCTATACTTGAAACTAAACAATATGCACTTTCTTTCCACAAGGCATTATTCTAACCATTCTAAGTCTCAATTCCCAAATGGAGGTCAGGCTCAATTCAGCTAGGGATAATTTTGTGGAGTTTGCAATATAAAGGCTCAAGCTAATGTTCTGGCTTCCAGCAAAGATAATGCAGGGTAGGTAAAGAGAGGATAAAAATGGCTTAAACGATGCCTCCATCATTTAATTCTCATAAACATAAACATATATATATGTATTGAGTTTGAATAACAATCATATCATTTAGAGATAAATAGGAAGAGTAAATACACTCGAGAAAGCAGAGGGATTTTTAATGTTCTCCCTATAGGCCAAAATTCTCACTAGGACAATTTTGTTGGATTTTGCTTTGTATCCTACGATCATATCTGCTCAATTTCATCACAAGTTCACAATCGACATAAAAACAATTTTAAGGACTTAGGCTAAACCATCCAAATATGCCATAGGATTTACATGATCAAGTCAGCCATTGAGTTTTCATCATTGGACATCCAAGTAAGAAATGTTTCATCCCCACCCCATACTTAAAGTATACAGTGTCCTCACTGTATTAAAAGAAAAACAAGGGTGAAGAGAGAAACTCACAGAGCAACCTACGAATGGAGGTCGATTTCAGGTTCTTGTCAATGCCAGAAGTCGATGTCGAGTCAGAGTGTCGATGTCGACTGCATGAGTATGTTGAAGAAGAAGTCGAAGTTGAGGGTCGCCAGTGGGTGTCAATGTCGAGGGGCCTACTTGATATCAAGTGATCTCTTTTGCTCCTGGGTGATCGATGTCGATCACAGGAGATGGCTCGACCCTAGGCGGTCGATGTCGACTGCCCTAATCGATCTCTAGTGCCTCTGCAGGGACTTCCTTTCTTCTTCGTCGTTCGTTTTGCTATGTAACCTGAAAATTTTGTTAGCTCATAATAGATAAAGCCACGATTATCAATGTTTCCAAAACCAAATCCAAAATTTAAATCCTAAAATTCTTGTAGGGAAACCGGTGAATAAATAATATAGAATGTAAACTCAACCAACTTCCTGTCCAAGCAAATAAATACAAGAATCCCTCCTGCTATAGTGGTAGGGAATTAGGATCGATCCACGAGAAAGCGTGTCAGCGGGATCCTAGATAGCCTTGAAATCACACGTCTGTATCAATCAGGAGACTCGATCTCGAGTAGGGTACTCGACGTTGACTAAGGCTGTCGATTTCCACTGCCTCAAAAGACATGCAGAGACAAAAAACAAGTTATTGATATCGACCTTTGGTGTCGATATCGAGTATCAGTAGCAATGTCGATCGACTCAGAAGACTGTCGGTGGACTCAGGGGCACTTGATGTCGAGATAAGTACTCGATATCGAGCTCAAATGCAGGTAAAAGAAGCGTCGACATAGAAGACCGTTGACATAGACTGGGCGTGTCGATATCGACTTATTGTGTCGATATCGGGTGGTAATCGAAGGATGAACATAAATAAAAAGGTTTTAGATTGAATAAAAGTATATAAAAAGCAACTCCTAAGGCTAGGGTTTACCACGACGTTAACCAAAACATGCTGATGGTAAATAAGATGGGCAATTGCGCTATCTCAACCGAGGGACAAGCTTTCACCGTACACCAACGATTAGGAATAGTCTTGCAAATAAACCTAATTGTCTCTACCAATTTTATGTTTATAACCCAAGTTGTTAACATGAATCCCTTTTCTTGCGTTAAAGACTAAACATAGAATCGTAGGAGATGATCAAGACACAACGATATCAACATCAAGTACTTACCTCAAGCACACATGACTCATATCGGGCTCACCCCGACTTTAAGAGTTTTGGGGAACTAATCGCACTTCATCGCAACAAACTTCTTGATTGGAAAGAAAAGACCTTGCATTAAACTCAAACTCAAAACTTTACAACTCAACGCCGGCTTTCGCAAATGCCAAACCTTAAAGCTTCTCCTACTTTCTAAATCTATTGATTGTTGTGTTCTGGAATGAAAAAAAAAGCCCCCTAGGGCTTTATTTATAGCCTACTAGTCCTTGCTAGCCAAGGAAATTAGTCCTAATCCTACTGAAACTACTATTATAAAATTTATCCATAACAAGTAAAATAAATTTATGGGAAAATTACAGAAAACCACCCTTTAAATATGGATATTTTCACTTAACCACCCCTTAAATTCAAAATTACAGAAAACCACCCTTTAAATGGTATTTGTTTACAACTCACCACCCATTCAACTATTCTCGTTACTTTATCATTAAACATATTATATTTTAATATTTTTAAACTCAAATTTGATTGTAAATATATTCAAATTTTGAATTTAAGGGTCCAATTATATTTTAGGGATCATTATATTTATTTTTAAAAATAATAATCAATAAAGCCTAGAATTATTATCTTAATTTATGTTTGACAATGTTTTTAAATTTTTAAAACATTATGTAAATTACTCTTATTTAAAATATAAATAAATAAGAGTAATTTTCATCATATTTTAAAATTTTATAAACATTTTCAACTATAAATTAAGATAATAATTATAGGCTATATTTATAATAATTTTTTAAAAATAAATAAAATAATCCTTAAAATATGACCGAGCCCTTAAATTCAAAATATGAATATATTTACAATCAAATTTGAGTTTAAAAATATTAAAATATAATATATTTAATGATAAATTAAAGAAAATAGTTGAATGGGTGGTGAGTTGTAAACAAATACCATTTAAAGGGTGGTTTTCTGTAATTTTGAATTTAAGGGGTGGTTAAGTGAAAACACCCATATTTAAAGGGTGGTTTTCTGTAATTTTGCCTAAATTTATTATGGTAAATAACAAAATAAAAAATAAATATCCTAGGGTAAAAAGGAAACAACCCTAGGACATAATCTATCTAAAAAGATGTGACAAACCGTGGCCAATTAGATAGATCTTCCAATCCGCATCTCAAAACTGCGTCCAATCCGTGTCAACTTCTACTCGATATCGACATGGTAACTCAATATCGAGTGTCTTATTTCTGCTCGACGGGTCTTGACTTCACTCGATCTCTGGTGGCCAGTCGATGTTGATGTCTCCACTCGATACAAAGTCATGTCGAGTGCTCTCAGTGGGTTTGTGTTATATGGATGTCGACTCTATGTGTCTACGTTGAGGTATCCAGTCAATCTTGAGTGGTCTACTCGATCTCGACCTCGTTTTTGCTTCACTTGGCTTTCTCGTTTTGTCTTCGATTTAGCTCCAATTCCGATTCATTTAGACGAAAACTTATGCCTACTATATTTCTTTCACGTTATCTCATTCTACACAAATTTGCATTATTCTTAACCTTTACTTTAGGAATCGAATGGAATATGAAGTCAAAACATGCAAATAAAAGAACTATAAATATGTACATCACTGGCCATGTCCTACATCTTCACCATAAACCTTGACTCAAGGGCGGAGATGTCGCCCTCTCGCTGCTTACCCAAACCGGATGCTTTTATCCTGGACTAAGGTTCCCAATTGGCGTAGCTTGTTTGGCTTGAGCCACTTTGAAGGCCTGGACGATGTCGTTGAAGAACTCGTTCGGAACCTTGCGGATGTTGGTAGTGCACCAGGCCACACGTTTGGCATCCTCATTCACATCCAAAAGTAGGATTGGCCACACGGTGTCTACGTCATCAAAGTTGTCGTGGACATCATTCGATTCCTGCAGGCGGATTTTGATGGCGTCGTTGCCGAGGTTGTTGTCTTTGACCCTGTACCGCATGCACCTCGGATAAGCATTCGGGTTGAATAGGGTAGTGCATTAGTCTCCAACTGGAGAGAGGGATTCGTACACCCACACCTACAACAAAGGATGCGAAACAAAAAAAAATCAACGACTGTTTATTATACTTTCAAAGAACCACCAATAACAATGCAATTGGTGGCCAGTAAATATTGCAAGGATGTCCAGTGAGTTTACGCTACATACCTGGAAGGCCAGAGGGAACCCCAACAAGCAGTAGGCCAGATGACTAGCAAGTGCTCTCAAACCATGCTCCAGCTCCCTCTTTATTGCACCCTTGAGAAACTCATGGGTACGCTCGTAGAAAAGGCAACCCCATGGGTATCCTAAGAAACGTTCGACGACTGATACGAGGTTGAAAACCCATGGCTAAATATAGTGTCCTGGTTCCTTCCTTAATAGCATGCCCTCTACCAACATAAGAAGGGCCCACTTAAACCTCTATTCCACTGAGCGCTCCGCTTTCATCGCGACGAGGAAGCACCGCTCAAAGTCCCACATGTTCAGCCTCTTGACACCAAAGAAATTTTTCATTGTGGCCTTGTGGGACTCGGCCTCTTCAGGCTAGCGAGTGAAGCTGCAGTTCAGGCAAGTCAAAATCGCAAAATTCTGTATGGAGAAGCGGATATTGGCATCCTGGATCTTGTACCACGTCTCATGCTTCTTTTTTTGTCTTAAGTTGCCTTTGAAGGACATAATGGACGAGCTGGGGCAAGAATTGGGCTCTTGTACCCAACTATGCGAATCCTCCCAATGGGCTGTCCATAAGGCGCTTCTAGTCGCCCCCGCTAAGGTAATCATCCACTTTCACTAGCCACTATGACCTGGAGTATTGTTTGCATCTCCCTTTGAAATGGCTTTCCTTTTCCAAAGCATAAATAACCTGCACAAATGACAATATTTTAGCAACGCTTAGCGACAATAACAACTTACAATACTCTAAATTAATCCCATCATACTTCTCCAGAAGTTTGCGTTATTGCATCCTTTTTCACTGAGATATGATCCATTTTGTTCTTGTTTATATATCCTGTAGTTTGGGAGACCATACCTCAGTAAGCTATAGAAGACCACCACAATGCCTCTACATATTCATTCAGCCCATTAGTTTTCATTTCTACATGCCAGTAGTCAATATCTACATGACATTTACTTATTTTAACATGTCACCTGTATATTCACATGTGACAGAAACCAAAATTTTACCTATGCATATCAAATGTCAACCTATTCATATTAATATTGAATGCAACCAACCCTATTTCGTTCCATTTTTCCTCATTATCGCCCCAAATTGAACAACATCTGCCTAGTTCTACCTTGCACATCATTCCCGTATTTCACACAATGTCACACAGAAATCCACATTCTAAAATTTGTTCCTCCCCTTTGTATCCATTACCACCTTCTACAATAAGTTCCTCCCCTTCGAATCCATTAACATCTTTAATTAAGCATTACATGTAGGGGTTACGTACTTGAAAACCGAGTGCCGATGTATGTGTGTTCTTCTTCTTCCTTCCTGTATTCGGTTATGGGTTCTTCCTCTTCCATCCTTTTGCTGCGTTCTTCTTCTTTCTTTTTTCTTTTTTTTTTCACTTACCTGTCATCTTCTTGGGGCAGATATGTCCTTCAACTTCTTCCCTCCCTCCTTTAAGAGCCCTCGTGTGATGGCTTTGTATTGTACTTTTTTTACAGACCGCCATCTTTCTCCCATCTTTCCCTTCACTCTCTCTCTCTCTCCTAATTAATACAGTAGCCGGTTTAGGTTGTTTCTTTCACCGGATATGGGGCCACGTTTTTGCAGGTTTTTTTGGGGGAGGGGGGCTAGTTGTGCAAAGTTAATCGGATAGGTAGTCATTTTATGTAATTCCCTCATTTATTTATAGATTCCATTTTACTCAACTAAATTTTACACCCATATTATTATTTTAGTCGGTGAGCCAACCAATTAGCCACAACAACAACAAAACCATACAGAAACTCAATATAATACGAGACCCTATCTATTAGAAATCAGTCGGTGAGCTAACCAATTAACAAACCAATTTTTTTACTTCATTCATGTTTTTACTTGCTATATACGATGTTATATTTTTATTTAGAAATGAAGAAGCTAGTTTCTATGATCTACTCTAAGTTTGCACGAGGACTAGCGAAGCTTAAGTGTGGGTGAGTTTGATAACGCATATTTTGTATATGCATTTAGGTAGTTTTAGGTGCATTAGAGTGTCCATATTGCATGTTTAATAAGCTAATTCGCATTCTTGACCAATTGGTATTCGAAGTTCAGAATTTACTATTTTTAGTGCTTATTTGTAGATTATAAGATCCGAGCTCGAAAGATGGAGAAATCATGATCAAATGGAGCTAAGAAGAGCTAAGGGAAAAGTCATGGAAGAGCTAAGAACATGCTAAGAAAAGCCAAGGAAGGGTTAGAAGTCGAATTGGGAAGCTAAGGAGCACGAGAACAAGAGCGTAAATGAAGAATATGAAGAAATCTCCTCTTTAAGCTTCTGAGAACTTCGAATTGTATTCCATGAAAAGATCTTTCCATCACACACTCATATGCGTCAATTGGATGAAGATGACTCCAAAAAGTGTGTTACAAGTTCAGTCTGTCGAAGTTGTCCCGAGGCAAGAGCGGCGCCCGCTAGTTTTCCAGCGGCACACGCCGGTTTCGCTGTTTTCAAAATGTGCGAGAGCGGCCCAATTCTATCTTTATGGAAAATCTATGTAAGTTTTCTAGGGTTTGTGTCACTGACTTTAGGCTATTTATTAGACATATTTTCAGTAGTTTTTAATAATCTAATTCAAGCATCTAATAATTCATTAACTCTAAGAGATGTTTAGAGGATTAAAGTTTAGAGATTCAAGGTACGTTATGAGTACTTAGTATTCTTGTGGTTTTGTTGCAATTCAAGAATTGGTTGGTTGAATTGTGAGATTTAATTCCTATTGTTATTCATATAGTTATTTCATTATCCTTGTGCTCATATTGTTGATCTCATATATTCTCTCTTGATTGCGCACCTCGACTAAATTTGCATTCATGCTAGGTTTTAATTGATTCATGAGAATAGTTAGACCATAGTAGCAAGCAACATGTAATTGATCCTGTGAAAGCATCAGTTGGCTATGCAGGGTAATGCCACTTGGTTAAATATTGGTTTCTTCGAGATTAGGGTTGAAGGATATGCGTCTTTTAACAATCTAATTTCTTAGGAAGTTTGATATTGCCAACTTGCCAAATACTTTGGAAATTTATGTTGTTGTATGTTTAAGAATCCTGTTAGAGTCGCATATAGTGTAAGGGGTTGTCATTCTCTGAGGGATGTCAATCTATTCAAAACACAGTTAAAATAACTGTTGATGTCAATTGCATTAATCGCATTGTATTAGAATAACTAGGGATTGAGTCGAAAATCAAGCAAACTAATCAATGTTGTGAATCGTATGCGAAACCGCACTACTATTCTATCTTTTATTCATTCTCATTAAGATTCCTCGTAGTTTATTTACATTCCTTATTATCTGTTTGCATTTACATTTTCTCTTTACTTTCATATTAATAAATATACATTGAAATAGGAGTACTTGATTCTATGTTGCTTCGACCCTTTACTTACACACTATACTAGTTTGTTAGTTAGTGTTATTATTTCTTTGGCAAGGTGAAACCTAACGACATTTCTCCTCCGTCAAAAGTGGCTCCGTTGCCGGGGAATCAAGTTTATTTCTTTGTTTTGTGTATTTATTGATTTTTGTGTATATATTTAACCATGTCATGAACCTATCTTGCGTTCACAATACCTCGCTATTAATTTTATTTTTAAGATGTTGAGACTATATCAGGACTAGGGAGAATATTTTCACCGTTACCTCACAAGAGTGTAAGACTTAGTGGACCACCGTGCTTCATGGGGTATCCATGATAGTGAGCGAGATAAGGTGCTTTGCATTTATGAGGGTGTACATATTGAAATAAGAGACCTTATTGACGATGGTGTGTGCAACCCAGTTCTGTCAAGGATGTGGGATTTTTTCTTCTACCTAGCTTACCAAACATTGGAGGAAGATTGTAAAGAAGTGGTCAAGCTAAGTAAGAAGTATGATGGTTCTATAGAACTGGCACCCACCGTACTCAATAACGACGCCCATCGTTTCTGCAGACAGCTCAGACACATGTGAAGATGAAGTGGAAGATTCTACCAAAGCCATTTATTTTGATTCAATCTCTTCTATGTGTTTTAAAAATCTTCATATGCTAACAGAGTAGGATGTTTTTGCAGGTGATGATATCCTTTTTTATGATGGAGAAGAAGATCTAGTGCTTCCTGACATGGAGTCTCATGAGTCGACACATGAGGTTTCATTTGTTATGTTTCCATCACATTTTATATCTCTTTATCTATCATCTATTATGTCTCCTGTCTCCTACTCTATCTGATGCACTAATGTGTTTTGAGGATCCATTTGTTTTAGTGCCTAATTCATCCGAAGAACTCACTCTCATTGCAGCTATCAAGGAACCAAATGAGAGCCAATTTATGTGGCTCTTGAGCAAGGTTATGAAATTTCTAACACTTTTGTTGATTTTGGTGAATATGTAGATCCCTAGGAACATTACTTCTACAAGCCATCAGTGGAACGGTGTTGGTGGTATTATATTACTACAACAGGAAATTAGGCTCGAGCACATGAGTTGAAGACACTCTTCAATTTCACATCATTAGCCTTTAATTTTTTCATACTTAGTGTTCATTCAAATTATGGTTGGGCACAAGAGTTTGATTTTCTTTTAAGAGAGTTGACAATGTCTGAATGAGTCTTACAGGAAGAAAGAATAAATTGTTGAGTCTATGATGATAACCAGGGACGCTTCTTGGGAGGCAACCCAAGATAAGTTTTATAGTTTTCAAGTTTTTCAATTCTTAATTAGTTATTTAGTCTTTTAATTTCAATAAACTGTAGAGTTCCATATCATAGATAAGTATTTTGGAAGAGTCTTGAGCTAACCATGTAGGGAAAGATGTCGGAAGAATCAAAGAAAAGAAGAGACACACCCGCGTAACCAGAGTCGCGCCCGCAGTATACCCTGAAGCGCCCACGACTATGGCTGCGATGGCCGCCACCTGTGCATCTACGGGGGAGGGGGGGGGGTCTGTTCTTCCCATCTATTTTCTCTCTTCTGGGATATAAAACCTTGATTTCAGGATCTCCCCTTAGTCTTAACATCTTCAATAGAAACCACCACCATTATGATCAAGTATATTTCTTTTCCCTCACTTGTGATTTTAATTTTAAATTTTGTTGTCTTTGCTTGATTTTCATTAAGGATGATGAAAAGTTTAACTGTGGGGGAAACTTGCATTCATAGATTCCTGCATTTATATTTATGCTTACTTTATTGCATTGTCATATGTTTATTTTTTCATGTTTACTGTTCCGTTATCTTATTGCAAAAAATTGAAAAATGTCAAAAATCCAAAAATATCATGCATTGCATTTATGTGTTATTCAAATACCCATCTTGCATTGTTTGTCCTGTATCATATAATTTAGCACGACCTTATAAATTTCATAACATGTTTGGATTGTTTAGTTATCCTATAAAATTTGATTTTCATGTGGAACATATTAGGTGGATATAATTGAGCATGTATGACTTAAGTTCCTAGGCATGAATGAAATCCGACAAATATTTTTCCTTGTGAGAATTTTTGGCCTTATAGGGATTACATCTATATTCCCTCTTTTTTTATTGTGTGATTTACTCATCTTATGCAAATACCTCTTAGTATTGACATGATTATCTATTTTTGAGACCTATTATATACATTATTCATTGATTATGAGTTGCATATGATAGAGGCAATTATTTCCTAACCTATATTTATCCATATCTACCTTACATTATATCTTTATTTTGAAGCCAATTTGAGCCTTCAGCCTTTTCTTTTGAAGCTCCATAAAATTCATGTTCCCTAGCTTATGATAAGTCTTATCCTTTCGAGAATTAGGATTTAGAGTTGGTTATGGATGATTATTTTGAGTTGAGAAGAAATCTTTGGTTTGTGCTTATTGTTGAGAGTTTATGAGAGAGATGTAATGTTATGTGCTTATTTTCCTCATATTGTATTTCATTCATTTTTTAAAAATTGAATGAAAGAAAAAAAAAGAAAAAAATTTATGAAATAAAGAGCCTTAGTTTTATTTCATTCTTGCATATAAGAGTTAGATAAAATATTTGGTTGAGAGTTTATTTTAGGAGTTATTATATTTTGAGAGTTTATGTTCTTATGTCAGCTTGATGTACTTTTGAGTTGTTTTGAGTTATGTTTAAAGTTTTAGGAATCTTAGTTCTCAGATTTGAAAGCAACACATGACCAAATACAATGCTTTGCCTTTGTGTTTTTATCAAGCCCCATTACAGCCCCGCCGAATGGAGCCTTATTTGAAGTCTTACATTGAGCGACAGTCCTCTTGATGTTGTTTATTTTCATTGACGTATTTGGTGGAGAATTTGGCGTATTTGCTTATTTTCTTTGACGTATTAAAGACAAAGAATTGTATTTGGTAGACCAAATACAATTCTTTGCCTTTATGTTTTTACCAAGTCCTCTTGATGTTGCTTATTTTCTTTGACACATTTTTCCTATGAGGTTGGATGGATAAGCATGCGGGCTACTTGGTCATATATGTACATGATAGGATATTTGTCTACCTTGTTCATGTTTTCACTTAATTGAGATGTTGCTTTTGATGAGGCGAATGCATGATGAATATGTTTGTGGGGTGTTTGGTTATTGCTTTTGTTTGTTTTGCTTGAGGACAAGCAAAGGGTTACGTGGGGGAGTTTGAGTTAGGACAATTTGTTTGCTTCATTCATGTTTTTACTTGCTATATACGATGTTATCATTTTTTTAGACATGAAGAAGCTAGTTTCTATGCTCTACTCTATGTTCACTCGAGGACTAGCGAAGCTTAAGTGTGGGGGAGTTTTGTTGTTGCAGGAGGATGATATGTCGAGTAATTACAAATATAAAGATGTAAATAAATGTAAACCGACTCCTGGCCTAAGCAAATAATTACAAGACTTCCTCCCGTTGTAGTGGAAGGGTAGTCAGGATCGATCCACGAGGAGGCGTGTCAGCGGGATCCTAGTAGCGTTGGAAATCTCAAGTCTGCGTCGACCAGTAGCCTCGATTTCGACCTTGGGCCTCGATGTCGACCTAAGCTGTCGATGTTTTCTGCAACAGAAGACCTGCAGAGACAAAAAATCAAGTGGTCGATATCGACTGGTGGGGTCAATATCGATGTCAGTCCACGAAATCGACTGGCTCAAAAGACTGCCAGTCGATACAGAAGGGTCGATATCGATGTCTGGTGTCGATATCGATGTCAGCAAAACTCCGCAGCGATGTTCGTCGTCGACTCAGAAAACTGTCGACGAACTCAGTGGTCGATATCGACGTCTGGGGTCGATATCGATGTCTCCCTGCAGTGAGTTAGTGGTTTGTCGGCAAAGAAAAGGCCGAAGAATTAAGGATGGAGAGAGAAGTAATGAAAAGAAATAAATCAGTGGGTTTCTGTGTGTATAAAATATGTAAAAACAACTCCTAGGATTAGGGTTTACCACAACATTAACCAATGCATGCGATGAGATAAATAAGACGGACAATTGCACTATTTCTCCCGAGGGACAAGCTTTCGCCGTACACCAACTCTTAGGATTACTCTTTCAAATAAACCTAATTGTCTCTACCAATTTTACGTTTATAACTCAAGTTGTTAGCATGAATCCCTTTTCTTTCGATTAGGACTAAACATAGAATTGTAGGAGGAGAGATAGACACAACGATATCAACATCAAATACTTACCTCAAGCGCGCATGGCTAACGTCGGGCTCACCCCGACCCTAAGAGCTTTGGGAAACTACTCGCTTCTCATCATGGGATTCATCATCAATTGAAAGGAAGAAACTTGCATTAAAATAAACTCCGAAGCTTTACAACTTAACGTCAACTTTCACGAACGTCAAACCCTAAAACTTCTCTCTAACTCTAACTCTATTGTCTATGTCTTTGTTAATTGATTGTATGAAAGATGATTAAAAGATGATTGAATGCCAGCCCTAGGGCTTTATTTATAGGCTACTAATCCTCGCTATCCAAGGATTGTAACTCCTATCTAAACTATGAACTGTATCCGAACAATTAGGATAGGTCTTTTATTTTGATAAAAACTTTAAATAACTTAAAGGTAAAAGATAAATAAAACTTCAGCTTCCATCTATCTTGAAAGTATGAGATAATTCCGTGCCTCTTTGAAGATATAGTTCCAATCCGCATTCGAAATCGAGTCTATCTTCTGTCGAGATAAGAGGTCGATATCGACACCAGAGGTCGATATCGAGGTCTTTGTTCCTGCTCGACTTGTCCAGCTCTGGTCGATTTCTATGTTGAGGTCGATATGGGGGTCGATATCGACACTGGGGGTCGATATCTACCTCTTCTCAGCTTCACTTGATGTCTTCGTTTTGACTCCGTTTTCGCTCGAATTCCTGCATGGTTAGCTCAAAACTTGTGCAGACCCTATTTCTTGCATTTTAGCCCATTCTTACACAAGTTTATATTCTTTTGAACTTTTTCTTTGGAGATCGAATGAAATAAGAAGTCAATAGATGCAATAAAAGAAGGTGAAAATATGTACATCAAAACACCCCATACTTAGACTTGCTTGTCCTCAAGCAATAACCAAGCAATAACCAACACCTACTACACATCCTTCAAGTCTTCGCCCTTGTCAAAAGCAACAACATAAGCGGTAGCAAAGCAAAGCAAGTGAATTTAACGTCATAGCACATATTTTGGCGATCCATAGGCATATGCAATTTTGAGCCAACCTCACAGGGATAATGTGTTTGCACTCAACTCTCATGTGTTTAGGCTATAAAGATCAACTCTCAACTCAATTCCATATACAATCTCATAAACATTGCAATTTATAATAATCCACTTCGCAACCAATTATGAAAATGCAATAAGAATCATCAGGAGGACTTTCGCTCAATGGAAGACTTCATAGAAGACTCCATTCGGCGGGGTTGTAATGGGGCTTGGTATGAAATAAAGGGTATGGAATTATTTGGCTATGTGGTGCTTTTATAATTCGGGAATCAAGACTCCTAAATCTCAACACTTGCAATACCCAAACCATAACTCTTCAATATAATGCTCTAAAGATGCATTCCATCAACCCTTCTTCCAAGTTCTAATATACCTCTAAAAAATATAACATTTGTATGAATAAAAGACTTAAGGATTTTGGCTCATGCACTTTATATATATATATATATATATATATATTTTTTTTTTTTCGGATTTTTTTTTTCGGAAATAATACTAAAACTATGTGCATTTATATGGTGAGCCAAAAAATCCTTTTACAAAATATGACAAAATGTAAATATGTACCATCTTATAATTTCCTTGCTCAAAACTAGACATTATGCTCTTTTCTTTCCAGAAGGCATTAGTCCAACCAATCTAAGTCTCAATTCCCAAATGGGGGTCAGGCTCAAATCGGCTAGGGATAATTTTGTGGAGTTTGCAATTCAGGCTCAGGCTAATGTTCTGGCTTCAAGCAGGGATAATGCAGGGTAGGTAAAGAGAGGATAAAAATGGCTTAAAAGATGCCTCCATCATTTAATTCTCGTAAACATAAACATATCTATGCATTGGTTTTGAATAACTATCTCAACATTTAGAGATGCATAGGAAGAGTAAATTCACTCAAGAAAGCGGAGGGATTTTTGATGTTCTCCCTATAGGTCAAAATTCTCACAAGGACAATTTTTGTTGGATTTGCTTTTTAGCCTAGGATCATATGTGCTCAATTTCATCACAAGTTCACAATCTACATAAAAATTTTAAAGACTTAGGCTAAACCATCCAACTATGCCATAGGGTTTACATGATCAAGTCAGCTATTGAGTTTTCATCATAGGACATCTAAGTAGGGTAAAAAACAAACTTAAAAATAAACATGCATTTTTTTTGTATTTTTGACATTTTTCTATTTTTTTGGATTTTCTGACATTTTATGGAATCATTGACATTTTATAAAAGTAAAACTAAAAACAAAAATTTAAACATGAATGCAATGCGAAGAAGAAACCAAGTTATGGCCATAAGACATGTCTTTCCCCCACCCCATACTTAAAATATACAGTGTCCTCACTGTATTAAAAAGAAAAACAAGGGTAGAGAGAGACTTACAGCGGATTCAGGTCGATTTCAGGTTTGGTCGATGCCAGAAGTCGATATCTAGGTCAGTGGTCGATGTCGACTGCATCTGTCAAAGTCGAGGAAGAAGATGAAGACAAGGGCTGCCTGATTGGGGTCGATATCGAGTATTAGGGTCGATATCGACCTCTCTTTTTCGCTCCTGAGTCCTCGATGTCGACTCCAGGAGATGGCTTGACCCTGGGGGGGTCGATTTCGACTGGCCTGGTCGATTTCGACTGCCTCTGCAGAAGCTTCTTTTCCTCTTCGTCGTTCCTTTTGCTTGATAACCTGAAATCTTGTTAGAAATATAGCACGAATTATCTCAGTTTTAAAAGTTTCAAACAGCCAAAAGTTAAATCCTAAAAACCATCTATGCGAAATTTAAATGTTTTATGTACATGCTCTAGATTTTTGAGTCGCTAGGCCGACTTCTCCGTCAATTCTTCATGACCCTTTTATGTAGGGACCCTTCGAGCGTGAGCCTTCTCCTGGATCATCTAGGTCCTTTTGGTAGCATCTAAGTTTGGCGACCAAGGCTTCTTCATCATTAGGTTCTTCTTTGGGCGCTTTTCTTCTCTTTCTTGACTTAACTTTAGCAATATAGGCAAACCATGGAGCTTTGACCCTCTCTTTAGTAGAATTATCAATAATCGGCTTAATTGACTTATCAATAGCGGATAGAGGAGGCTTAGGAGTCATACCTAGGCTTACCTGTTTGGGCCCGAAACAGAAATCTTCGGGCTGAGGGGTGGTCGATTTCGACCAAGGAGGGTTGATTTCCAGTGTTGTGGTTGATATCGATATGTGGGGGTCGATATCGACCTCTGTGACCCCATACTTAAGCTCCTGGCAGCGATCTGGCATACTCGATTTCGACCCAGGGGGGTTGATTTCGATGTTTTTAGTCGATATCGACTGGTTCCAGTCGATGTCGACCCTGCTTGCTGTTTCCGTCCTCGCCAACAGAAATTTTCTAAGCTTTTCTTTGGCCGGCGAGAGGACTACTTGCTCCAGGTGCTTTGTTTCGCTCATGGTTGGGTTGAAAGAGAATTCTATCACTTCGTTCCCTATAGTAAAGGTTAGTAACCCTCGACGTACATTGATATTGGCATCTGCAGTAGCTAGGAAAGGCCTACCAAGTATAATAGGCACTACAGGATCTTCAGGCATCTCCAATACAATGAAATCAGTAGGCACAAAGAACTTACCTACCTTTACCGAAACGTCATCAACTATACCTGTGGGTCTGACGAATGAGTTGTCAGCCATATAGAGCTTCATGTCCACAGGTTCAAGGGCACCAATGTTCACCTTCTGCCAAATAGAGAGAGGCATGAGACTTACACTTGCCCCTAGGTCACATAGGGCTTTATAGCGATGTTGGCCAAGTCCCACGGTGATTGCAAACTTCCCTGGATCACTCTTCTTCTCAGGGAAGTCCATCTTTGAGCACTCCTCTGCGATCTCTGCCATTGATCTCTTCTTGCTCAGGATGTCTTTGAGGAATCGTACATAGGCGGGCATCTCGCTTAGGGCTTCTGTTAGAGGGATAGTGATGTTGAGTCCTTGAAGTATCTTTATGAAGCGCCTAAACTTACCTTTGGTGGGGTCCTCCAATGCTTTGGAAGGGAATGACAACGTCTTCTTTGGAGTAGGGGGCAAAACGGAGGTCGGGGGAGCCTGCTGGACATCGATGTCGACTGGGCTTTGGTCGATATCGACTGGTAGGGTCGATTTCGACCTCTGTTGTGGCTCTGATGGCTCTGCAGTGTCATCGACGTCGATCAGGGGGTCGACATAGGGGTCGATTTCGACCTCTGGGTCGACATCGACTGGTCTGTCGACGTCGACTCGGTCTGCTGCTTTCTCCTCCGTTTCCGTCCGTGGCTTTTGTACTTTGGTGCCACTCCTTAATTGTATGGCTGCGATATGGCCTGTCCCGGATTGTCCCTTAGGATTTGTGGTGGGTTGCCCAGGGAGTGTTCCGGACGGCCTAGGGATTTGTGCCGCCAATTGACCCAGTTGGGTCTCTATGTTCTTCTTCCAAATATCCATCTCCCCAATCCTTGTGGTAAGGTGATTGAGTTGAGAGTGGATGGCATTGTTGGATTGATCATTCTTAGCTTGATTTCGCCTGATTTCATCCAGTACTAGTTGAAGATCATCCTTCTTTTGGTCTCTCTCCGGGTGCCCAGGAGCTCTATAAGGCGGAGGGTCCCTAGGGTTGACCTGGTTCCTTTGTGGTTGATGGAACCTTTGGTCTCCCCAATATTGGTGATTGGGACCCCTCATGTAGCGCGCCTCTTGGTGAGTCTCCACTAGGTGTACTTGTTCGGCATGGGGGCATTCGATGGTGGTGTGCCGCTGCGATCCGCATTCGATGCAATCTTGGTTCGCTGAAAGGAACCTTACTTGCTTTTGGAGCTTTCTAAGTTGATCTCTATGGAATTGCTCCTTCATGTCCGGATCGATTACATCGGAGGGTTCATATAAGGGCATAGATGGGGCAGGCCTCGATGATGATGATGTGTCGGAAGCCTCAGGAGTCCCATATGTGTTGTCGAACTCCACCAACCTCTCTATGGTCTCCCAAGCCTCTTGTGGGGCGAGTTCAAGGTAGCCATAGGCGGTGTAGGTGTTGATTCTCTCCTTTGTGGCAGCGTCAAGAGCATTGTATATGATCTCCTGAATTACATATGGTGGTTGGCCATGCGTCGGGCATGATCGTAGAAGGTTCTTGAACCTTTCTCAAACAGTCGCTAGAGCCTCACCAGGCTTTTGTTTGAAAGCCGTGATTTTCTGTCGGATCAACGCCGTCTTGGGGCTAAGCTCTCCAACCACTGTAATGCTTTACCTGTAAGAGACCATCGAAAGATTTTTAGTTGGACATATTCAAGACTTCGTCCATCAGCAATAGTATCACAAAGGTCTAAGAAGGTTGATATATGTGCCATAGGGCACTCGTTAGGTTTTCCTTCATATTGATGCCTTCTTATTTCAGTCAGGAAGTTAGGTTTAATTTCGAAATCAGAGGCAGGGATAAGAATTGCCGATTCAGGCACTGTGAGAGCGGGGTGCATATATTGCTTGGCATTCCTAGGGAGGGCATTGATTTGGGCTTCTATTTACCTCCGGCCTTCCTCCTCCCTATTCGCACGCTCCTTAAGTGCCGCCTCTCTAGTCGTTAAGTCCTCAACCTGCTTCCTTAGTTGTTCAATAAGTTCTGCTTGGTTCGCGTTTTCCGCCATGATTCTTTGAGCTTGGGCCCTTAGATGGAAATAACGCTCAGGGTCGTCTACTCCTTCAAATTCAGGAGGGCGATCAGCGCGTCGCATACACCTGCAAGACCGAACTAGAAAAAGACGTGTGATAGACTACTAGGGCGCGATTGATTGCCTCCCCGGCAACGGCGCCAATTTGTTGTTGCAGGAGGATGATATGTCGAGTAATTACAAATATAAAGATGTAAATGAATGTAAACCGACTCCTGGCCTAAGCAAATAATTACAAGACTTCCTCCCGTTGTAGTGGAAGGGTAGTCAGGATCGATCCACGAGGAGGCGTGTCAGCGGGATCCTAGTAGCGTTGGAAATCTCAAGTCTGCGTCGACCAGTAGCCTCGATTTCGACCTTGGGCCTCGATGTCGACCTCAGCTGTCGATGTTTTCTGCAATAGAAGACCTGCAGAGACAAAAAAACAAGTGGTCGATATCGACTGGTGGGGTCGATATCGATGTCAGTCCACGAAATCGACTGGCTCAGAAGACTGCCAGTCGATACAGAAGGGTCGATATCGATGTCTGGTGTCGATATCGATGTCAGCAAAACTCCGCAGCGATGTTCGTCGTCGACTCAGAAAACTGTCGACGAACTCAGTGGTCGATATCGACGTCTGGGGTCGATATCGATGTCTCCCTGCAGTGAGTTAGTGGTTTGTCGGCAAAGAGAAGGCCGAAGAATTAAGGATGGAGAGAGAAGTAATGAAAAGAAATAAATCAGTGGGTTTCTGTGTGTATAAAATATGTAAAAACAACTCCTCGGATTAGGGTTTACCACAACGTTAACCAATGCATGCGATGAGATAAGTAAGACGGACAATTGCGCTATTTCTCCCGAGGGACAAGCTTTCGCCGTACACCAACTCTTAGGATTACTCTTTCAAATAAACCTAATTGTCTCTACCAATTTTACGTTTATAACTCAAGTTGTTAGCATGAATCCCTTTTCTTTCGATTAGGACTAAACATAGAATTGTAGGAGGAGAGATAGACACAACGATATCAACATCAAATACTTACCTCAAGCGCGCATGGCTAACGTCGGGCTCACCCCGACCCTAAGAGCTTTGGGAAACTACTCGCTTCTCATCATGGGATTCATCATCAATTGAAAGGAAGAAACTTGCATTAAAATAAACTCCGAAGCTTTACAACTTAACGTCAACTTTCACAAACGTCAAACCCTAAAACTTCTCTCTAACTCTAACTCTATTGTCTATGTCTTTGTTAATTGATTGTATGAAAGATGATTAAAAGATGATTGAATGCCAGCCCTAGGGCTTTATTTATAGGCTACTAATCCTCGCTATCCAAGGATTGTAACTCCTATCTAAACTATGAACTGTATCCGAACAATTAGGATAGGTCTTTTATTTTGATAAAAACTTTAAATAACTTAAAGGTAAAAGATAAATAAAACTTCAGCTGCCATCTATCTTGAAAGTATGAGATAATTCCGTGCCTCTTTGAAGATATAGTTCCAATCCGCATTCGAAATCGAGTCTATCTTCTGTCGAGATAAGGGGTCGATATCGACACCAGAGGTCGATATCGAGGTCTTTGTTCCTGCTCGACTTGTCCAGCTCTGGTCGATTTCTATGTTGAGGTCGATATGGGAGTCGATATCGACACTGGGGGTCGATATCTACCTCTTCTCAGCTTCACTTGATGTCTTCGTTTTGACTCCGTTTTCGCTCGAATTCCTGCATGGTTAGCTCAAAACTTGTGCAGACCCTATTTCTTGCATTTTAGCCCATTCTTACACAAGTTTATATTCTTTTGAACTTTTTATTTGGAGATCGAATGAAATAAGAAGTCAAAAGATGCAATAAAAGAAGGTGAAAATATGTACATCAAGTTTGATAACATATATTTTGTATATGCATTGTAGGTAGTTTTAGGAGCATTAGAGTGTTCATATTGCATGTTTAATAAGCTAATTCGCATTCTTGATCATTTGGTATTCGAAGTTCGGAATCTACTGTTTTAGTGCTTATTTGTAGATTATAATATCCGAGCTCAAAAGGTGGAGAAATCATGATCAAATAGAGCTGAGAAGAGCTAAGGGAAAAGTCAATGAAGAACTATGATCATGCTAAGACAAGTCAATAAAAGGTTAGAAGTCGAATTGGGAAGCTAAGGAGCACGAGAACAAGAGCGGAAATGAAGAATATGAAGAAATCTCCTCTTTAAGCTTATGAGAACGTCTAATTACATTTTGGTGTCTTCATGAAAGTTGTAATCCTTGAAAAGAGCTTTCCAAATCATATTCATATGCAGCAATCGGAAGAATGAAGACTCCAAAAAGTGCATTAAAGGTTCAGTTTATCGAAGCTATCGCCGCGGCAAGAGTGGCACTTGCCGGTTTTCCATGTTTTCCGAATTTGCGAGAGCGGCTCAATTCTATCTTTATGAAAACTCTATCTATGTTTTCTAGGGTTTGTACCACCGACTTTAGGCTATTTATTACTGACGTAGGGAGAATTGAATCGAAATATATAAGAAAATATAAACCAATACAACTCTTAGCCTCTTCAAATAAATTCAAGACTCCCCGCTATAGTAGTAGGGAATCAGGTTCGATCCACGAGGAAGCGAGTCAGCGGGATCCTAGTAGCGTTGAAGACACGTCCTTTCCACTCGACCAGAAGCCTCGATCTCGATGTCAGACCTCGATGTCGACCTTGGCTGTTGATGTCGTCTGCAACAGAAAACCTGCAGAAACAAAAACGGTAGTCGATATCGACTGGAGGGGGTCGATATCGAGGTTAGTTCACGAAATCGACTGGCTCAGAAGTCTGCCAGGAGTCTCGAGATCGACTCAGAAAACCGTCGATCTATCAGTTTTGGTCGATATCGACCTCTTCTGTCGATATCGATGTCTTTCCTGCAGTGGGTTAGCGGTTTTGTCGGCAAAGAAAAGGCCGAAGAATCAAGGATGGAAAGGAAGCAATGATCAGAAATAAACAAGGGGTTTTGGTGAATATAAAATATGTAAAAGCAACTCCTAGGATTAGGGTTTACCACAACGTTAACCAATGCATGCAATGAGATAAATAAGACGGACAATTGCGCTATTTCACCCGAGGGACAAGCTTTCGCCGTACACCAACTCTTAGGATTACTCTTTCAAATAAACCTAACTGTCTCTACCAATTTTATGTTTATAACTCAAGTTGTTAGCATGAATCCCTTTTCTTTCGATTAGGACTAAACATAGAATCGTAGGAGGAGAGATAGACACAACGATATCAACATCAAATACTTACCTCAAGCGTGCATGGCTAACGTCGGGCTCACCCCGACCCTAAGAGCTTTGGGGAACTACTCGCTTCTCATCATGGGATTCATCATCAATTGAAAGGAAGAAACTTGCATTAAACTAAACTCCGAAGCTTTACAACTCAACGTCAACTTTCGCAAACGTCAAACCCTAAAACTTCTCTCTAACTTTAATGTCTATGTCTTGTTCTATGATTGGATTCTTGGATGCTTTCCTTTTCTAACAAATCAGCCCTAGGGCTTTATTTATAGGCTACTAATCCTCGCTATCCAAGGATTGTAACTCCTATCTAACTAATAACTCTATCCGAACAATTAGGATAGGTCTTTTATTTTGATAAAACTTAAAGGAACTTAAAGGTAAAAGATAAATAAACTTCAGCTGCCATCTATCTTGAGAGTATGAGATAATCTCGTGCCTCCTTGAAGATATAGTTCCAATCCGCCTTCGAAATCGAGTCTATCTTCTGTCGAGATAAGGGGTCGATATCGACACCAGAGGTCGATATCGAGGTCTCTGTTCCTGCTCGATTTGTTCAGCTCTGGTCGATTTCTATGTTGAGGTCGATATGGGGGTCGATATCGACACTGGAGGTCGATATCTGCGTCTAAGGTCGATATCTACCTCTTCTCAGCTTTAGTCGTTGAGGTCGATATCTAGGTTGAAGGTCGATATCTACCCCAGAGGTCGATATCTGGGTCTGGGGTCGATATCTACCTCTGCTCAGCTTCACTTGGCTTCTCCGTTTTGACTCCGTTTTCGCTCAAATTCCTACATGGTTAGCTCAAAACATGTGCAAACTCTATTTCTTGCATTTTAGCCCTATTCTTACACAAGTTTATATTCTTTTGAACCTTTTCTTTGGAAATCGAACGAAATACGAAGTCAAAAGATGAAATAAAAGAAGGTGCAAATGTGTACATCAAAACACCCCATACTTAGACTTGCTTGTCCTCAAGCAATAACCAAGCAATAACCAACACCTACAACACACCCTTCAAGTCTTCGCCTTTGTCAAAAGCAACATCATAAGCGGTAGCAAAGTAAAGCAAGTGAATTTAACGTCATAGCACATATTTTGGTGATCCATAGGCATATGCAATTTTGATCCAACCTCACAGGGATAATGTGTTTGCACTCCACTCTCATGTGTTTAGGCTATAAAGATCAACTCTCAACTCAATTCCATATACAATCTCATAAACATCGTAATTTATAAAAATCCACTTCGCAACCAATTATGAAAATGCAATAAGAATCATCAGGAGGACTTTCGCTCAATGGAAGACTTCATAGAAGCTTCCATTCGGCGGGGTTGTAATGGGGCTTGGTATGAAATAAAAGATATGGAATTATTTGGCTATGTGGTGCTTTTCAAATTCGGGAATCAAGACTCCTAAATCTCAACACTTGCATTACCCAAACCATAACTCTTCAATATAATGCTCTTAAAGATGCATTCCATCAACCCTTCTTTCAAGTTCTAATACACCTCTCAAAAGTATAACATTCGTATGAATAAAACTTAAGGATTTTGGCTCATGCACTATATATATATATTTTTTTCGGATTTTTTTTTCTTTTTTCTTTTTTTTTTTCTCTTTTTTTTTTTTGAATTGAAATAACTATGTGCATTTATATGGTGAGCCAAAACATCCTTTTACAAGATATGACAAAATGTAAATATGTACCATCCTATAATTTCCTTGCTTACAACTAGACATTGTGCTCTATTCTTTCCACAAGGCATTAGTCCAACCAATCTAAGTCTCAATTCCCAAATGGGGGTCAGGCTCAATTCGGCTAGGGATAATTTTGTGGAGTTTGCAATTCAGGCTCAGGCTAATGTTCTGGCTTCAAGCAGGGATAATGCAGGGTAGGTAAAGAGAGGATAAAATTGGCTTAAAAGATGCCTCCATCATTTAATTCTCGTAAACATAAACATATATATGCATTGGTTTTGAATAACTATCACAACCTTTAGAGATGCATAGGAAGAGTAAATTCACTCAAGAAAGCGGAGGGATTTTTGATGTTCTCCCTATAGGCCAAAATTCTCACAAGGACAATTTTTGTTGGATTTGCTTTTTAGCCTAGGATCATATGTGCTCAATTTCATCACAAGTTCACAATCTACATAAAAATTTAAAGACTTAGGCTAAACCATCCAAATATGCCATAGGGTTTACATGATCAAGTCAGCTATTGAGTTTTCATCATAGGACATCAAAGTAGGGATTAAAAAAAAAAAAAAAAAACTTTAAATAAACATGCATTTTTTTTTTATTTTTGACATTTTCTATTTTTTTGAATTTTTGACATTTTATAAAAGTAAAACTAAGAACAAAAATTTAAACATGAATGCAATGCGAAGAAGAAACCAAGTTATGACCATAAGACATGTCTTTCCCCCACCCCATACTTAAAATATACAGTGTCCTCACTGTATTAAAAAGAAGAACAAGGGTAGAGAGAAACTCACAGCGTAACCTGCGGATTCAGGTCGATTTCAGGTGAGGTCGATGCCAGAAGTCGATATCTAGGTCAGTGGTCGATGTCGACTGCATCTGTCGAAGTTGAGGAAGAAGATGAAGACAAGGGCTGCCTGATTGGGGTCGATATCGAGTATAATGGTCGATATCGACCTCTCTTTTTCGCTCCTGAGTCCTCGATGTCGACTCCAGGAGGTGGCTTGACCCTGAGGGGTCGATTTCGACTGGCCTGGTCGATTTCGACTGCCTCTGCAGAAGCTTCTTTTCCTCTTCGTCGTCCCTTTTGCTTGATAACCTGAAATCTTGTTAGAAATATAGATAAAGCACGAATTATCTCAGTTTTAAAAGTTCAAAACAGCCAAAAATTTAAATCCTAAAAACCATCTATGCGATATTTAAATGTTTTATGTACATGCTCTAGATTTTTGAGTCGCTAGGCCGACTTCTCCGTCAATGCTTCATGACCCTTTTTTGTAAGGAACCTTTGAGCTTGAGCCTTCTCCTGGATCATCTAGGTCCTTTTGATAGCATCTAAGTTCGGCGACCAAGGCTTCTTTGATGTTAGGTTCTTCTTTAGGCGCTTTTCTTCTCTTTCTTGACCTAACTTTAGCAATATAGGCAAACCATGGAGCTTTGACCCTCTCTTTAGTAGAACTATCAATAATCGGTTTAATTGATTCATCACTAATGGACGGAGGAGGGTTAGGAGTCATACCTGGGCTTACCTGTTTGGGCCCAAAACAGAAATCTTCGGGCTGAGGGGTGGTCGATTTCGACCAAGGAGGGTCGATTTCGAGTGCTATGGTCGATACCGACATGTGGGGGTCGATATCGACTTCCGTGACCCCATACTTAAGCTCCTGGCAGCGATCTGGCATTCTCGATTTCGACCAAGGGGGGTCGATGTCGATGCTTTTAGTCGATATCGACTGGTTCCAGTCGATGTCGACCCTGCTTGCTGTTTCCGTCCTCGCCAACAAGAATTTTCTAAGCTTTTCTTTGGCCGGCGAGAGGACTACTTGCTCCAGGTGCTTTGTTTCGCTCATGGTTGGGTTGAAAGAGAATTCTATCACTTCGTTCCCTATAGTAAAGGTTAGTAACCCTCGACGTACATTGATATTGGCATCTGCAGTAGCTAAGAATGGCCTACCAAGTATAATAGGCACTACAGGATCTTCAGGCATTTCCAATACAATGAAATCAGTAGGCACAAAGAACTTACCTACCTTTACCGGAACGTCATCAACTATACCTGTGGGTCTGACGAATGAGTTGTCAGCCATATAGAGCTTCATGTCCACAGGTTCAAGCGCACCAATGTTTACCTTTCGCCAAATAGAAAGAGGCATGAGACTTACACTTGCCCCTAGGTCACATAGGGCTTTATAGCGATGTTGGCCAAGTCCCACGGTGATTGCGAACTTCCCTGGACCACTCTTCTTCTCTGGGAAGTCCATCTTTGAGCACTCCTCTGCGATCTCTGCCATGGACCTCTTCTTACTCAGGATGTCTTTGAGGAATCGCACATAGGCGGGCATCTCGCTCAGGGCTTCAGTAAGAGGGATAGTAACGTTGAGTCCTTGAAGTATCTTTATGAAGCGCCTAAACTTGCCTTTGGTGGGATCCTCCAATGCTTTGGAAGGGAATGGCAACGTCTTCTTTGGTGGAGGGGCCAAAACGATGGTCGGAGGGGCCTGTTGGACGTCGATATCGACAGCAGAGTGGTCGATATCGACCGGTAGGGTCGATTTCGACCTATGTTGTTCTCTCTCAGGTGCTGCAGTGTCATCGACGTCGACGAAGGGGTCGACAGTGGTGTCGATATCGACCTCAGGGTCGACATCGACTGGGTTGTTGATGTCGACAGGCTCTGTTACTTCTTCCTCCGTCGCCTTTTGTGGCTTATGAACTTTCGCGCCACTCCTTAATTGTATGGCTGCGACATGGCCCGTCCCGGATTGTCCCTTAGGATTTGTGGTGGGTTGCCCAGGGAGTGTTCCGGACGGCCTAGGGATTTGTGCCGCCAATTGACCCAGTTGGGTCTCTACGTTCTTCTTCCAAATATCCATCTCCCCAATCCTTGTGGTAAGGTGATTGAGTTGAGAGTGGATTGCATTGTTGGATTGATCATTCTTAGCTTGGTTCCGCCTGATTTCGTCCAACACAAGTTGAAGATCATCCTTCTTTTGGTCTCTCTCCGGGTGCCCAGGAGCTCTATAAGGCGGAGGGTCCCTAGGGTTGACCTGGTTCCTTTGTGGTTGATGGAACCTTTGGTCTCCCCAATATTGGTGATTGGGACCCCTCATGTAGCGCGCCTCTTGGTGAGTCTCCGCTAGGTGTACTTGTTCGGCATGTGGGCACTCGATGGTGGTGTGCCGCTGCGATCCGCATTCGATGCAATCTTGGTTCGCTGAAAGGAACCTCACTTGCTTTTGGAGCTTTCTAAGTTGATCTCTGTGGAATTGCTCCTTCACATCTGGATCGATTACATTGGAGGGTTCATATAAGGGCATAGAGGGGGCAGGCCTCGACGATGATGGTGCGTCGGAAACCTCAGGAGTCCCATATGTATTGTCAAATTCCATCAGCCTTTCAATGGTTTCCCAAGCCTCTTGGGGAGCGAGTTCAAGGTAGCCATAGGCGGTGTATGTGTTGATCCTCTCCTTTGTTGCAGCGTCAAGAGCATTGTATATGATCTCCTGGATGACGTACGGTGGTTGGCCATGCGTCGGGCATGATCGTAGGAGGTCCTTATACCTCTCCCAAACAGTTGCCAGAGCCTCACCAGGCTTTTGTTTGAAAGCTGTGATTTTCTGTCGGATCAGCGCCGTCTTAGAGGGAGGAAAGAACTTGTTGAGAAACGCGTCCTTGACTTCATTCCAGGTGCGGAGCGATCTTGGGGCTAAGCTTTCCAACCACTGCAATGCTTTTCCTGTAAGAGACCAGCGAAATGCTTTCAGTTGAACATACTCAAGACTTTGTCCATCAGCAATTGTATCACAGAGGTCTAAGAAGGTTGATATATGTGCCATAGGGCATTCGTTAGGTTTCCCTTCATATTGATGCCTTCTTATTTCAGTTAAAAAGTTTGGCTTAATTTCAAAATTAGAAGTAGGGATTAGAATAGCCGATTCAGGCACTGTGAGCGATGGGTGCAAGTATTGCTTAGCATTCCGGGGGAGGGCGTTGATTTGAATCTCATATCGTCTCCTGGCTTCCTCCTCCCTGTCAGCACGCTCTCTTAGTGCCGCTTCTCTGGTAGCGTAATCCTCTACTTGCTTCCTTAAGCGTTCAATTTGTTGTGCCTGGGTCTCGTTGTCCGCCATGATTCTTTGGACTCGAGATCTTAGGTGGAGAAAGCGTTCTGGTTCGTCTAGTCCTTCAAATTCAGGTTGGTTACCAGTACGTCGCATACACCTATAAAACAACACTAAAAAGAACCGTGAAAATAAACTACTAGGGCGCGATTGATAGCTTCCCCGGCAACGGCGCCAAAATTTGACGTAGGGAGAATTGAATCGAAATATATAAGAAAATATAAACCAATACAACTCTTAGCCTCTTCAAATAAATTCAAGACTCCCCGCTATAGTAGTAGGGAATCAGGTTCGATCCACGAGGAAGCGAGTCAGCGGGATCCTAGTAGCGTTGAAGACACGTCCTTTCCACTCGACCAGAAGCCTCGATCTCGATGTCAGACCTCGATGTCGACCTTGGCTGTTGATGTCGTCTGCAACAGAAAACCTGCAGAAACAAAAACGGTAGTCGATATCGACTGGAGGGGGTCGATATCGAGGTTAGTTCACGAAATCGACTGGCTCAGAAGTCTGCCAGGAGTCTCGAGATCGACTCAGAAAACCGTCGATCTATCAGTTTTGGTCGATATCGACCTCTTCTGTCGATATCGATGTCTTTCCTGCAGTGGGTTAGCGGTTTTGTCGGCAAAGAAAAGGCCGAAGAATCAAGGATGGAAAGGAAGCAATGATCAGAAATAAACAAGGGGTTTTGGTGAATATAAAATATGTAAAAGCAACTCCTAGGATTAGGGTTTACCACAACGTTAACCAATGCATGCAATGAGATAAATAAGACGGACAATTGCGCTATTTCACCCGAGGGACAAGCTTTCGCCGTACACCAACTCTTAGGATTACTCTTTCAAATAAACCTAACTGTCTCTACCAATTTTATGTTTATAACTCAAGTTGTTAGCATGAATCCCTTTTCTTTCGATTAGGACTAAACATAGAATCGTAGGAGGAGAGATAGACACAACGATATCAACATCAAATACTTACCTCAAGCGTGCATGGCTAACGTCGGGCTCACCCCGACCCTAAGAGCTTTGGGGAACTACTCGCTTCTCATCATGGGATTCATCATCAATTGAAAGGAAGAAACTTGCATTAAACTAAACTCCGAAGCTTTATAACTCAACGTCAACTTTCGCAAACGTCAAACCCTAAAACTTCTCTCTAACTTTAATGTCTATGTCTTGTTCTATGATTGGATTCTTGGATGCTTTCCTTTTCTAACAAATCAGCCCTAGGGCTTTATTTATAGGCTACTAATCCTCGCTATCCAAGGATTGTAACTCCTATCTAACTAATAACTCTATCCGAACAATTAGGATAGGTCTTTTATTTTGATAAAACTTAAAGGAACTTAAAGGTAAAACATAAATAAACTTCAGCTGCCATCTATCTTGAGAGTATGAGATAATCTCGTGCCTCCTTGAAGATATAGTTCCAATCCGCCTTCGAAATCGAGTCTATCTTCTGTCGAGATAAGGGGTCGATATCGACACCAGAGGTTGATATCGAGGTCTCTGTTCCTGCTCGATTTGTTCAGCTCTGGTCGATTTCTATGTTGAGGTCGATATGGGGGTTGATATCGACACTGGAGGTCGATATCTGCGTCTAAGGTCGATATCTACCTCTTCTCAGCTTCAGTCGTTGAGGTCGATATCTAGGTTGAAGGTCGATATCTACCCCAGAGGTCGATATCTGGGTCTGGGGTCGATATCTACCTCTGCTCAGCTTCACTTGGCTTCTCCGTTTTGACTCCGTTTTCGCTCAAATTCCTACATGGTTAGCTCAAAACATGTGCAAACTCTATTTCTTGCATTTTAGCCCTATTCTTACACAAGTTTATATTCTTTTGAACCTTTTTTTTGGAAATCGAACGAAATACGAAGTCAAAAGATGAAATAAAAGAAGGTGCAAATGTGTACATCAATTACACATATTTTCAGCAGCTTTTAATAATCTAATTCAAGCATCCAATAATTCATTAACTTTAAGAGGTTTAGAGGATTAACGTTTAGAGATTCAAGGTATGTTATGTGTACTTAGGATTCTTGTTGTTTTGTTGAAATTCAAGACTTGGGTGGTTGAATTATGAGATATAATTCCTATCGTTATTCATATAGTTATTTCATTATCCTTGTGCTCATATTGTTGATTGCATATATTCTCGCTTGATTGTGCATATCGACAGAATTTGCATTCATGCTAGGTTTTAATTAATTCATGAGAGTAGTTAGACCATAGTAGCAAGCCACAACTAATTGATCCCGTGAAAGCATCAATTGGCTATGCAGGGTAATGACACTTGGTTGAATATTGGTTTCTTTGAGATTAGGGTTTAAGTTGTCTTTTAACAATCTAATTGCTTAGGAAGTTTGATATTTCCAACTTGCCAAGTACTTTGGAAATTTATGTTGTTTTATGTTTAAGAATCCAGTTAGAGTCGCATATAGTGTAAGGGATTGTCATTTTGTGAGGGTGATGTACATATTTGTACATATTTTATTCGCAAGTTTTGACTTCATATTCCATTCGATTCCTCAAATAAAGGTTGAAAATAATGCAAATTTTTGTAGAATGAGCTAACATGCAACAAATAGAGTCTGCACAAGTTTTGGTCTAATATGTAGGAATTGGAGCGGAATCGGAGTCAAAACGAAGAAGCCAAGTGAAGCTGAGAAGAGGTCGATATCGACCACCAACATCGATATCGACTATAGACATTGACATAGGCTCTGAGTGTCAAGATAGACCATACAAACCAACCAAGAAGGCACTCGATATCGATCCCCTGACATCGATATCGACCACAACACAGAAATCGAGTGGAGAGGAACCCGTCGAGCAGAAACAGAGAGGTTGATATCGACCAATCTGGTCGATTTCGACCATACTTCGACACGGGATAGACACGTTTTTCAAGACTCGGATTGGGAATTCTATCTTCTAATGCCCGAATTATCTTGTAAATTTAGATTGATTAGAGCTGAGATTATTTACTTTTTACCTTAAAGATTTATTAAGTTGTTTTAGATTTTTACCAAAATAAAAGATCTATCCTACTTGTTTGGATAGATTTTAGAGATTAGATAGAAGATACTATCCTTGAATAGAAAGGATCAGTAGCCTACAAATAAAGCCCTAGGGGCTGGTTTTTATTCCTTCAAGCAAGAAAGAAACAATAGCATTACGCAATAAAGTTATAGTTTTAGGTTTTGAGCTTTAAGGTTTCGGCGCTTGCGATAGTTGACATTGAGATTATAAAGATTCAAAGTTTTTCATCAAAGCTTTAGGGTGTCGCCCTTTCTTCTAGGGTCGGTGTGAGCCTGACGACAGCCATGGTGGTAAGGTTTGTATGTGGTTAAAGAAGGTATCTTTTTTCTCGCTCTACCTTGTGCTTCATCTTTGAATGCGAATTTAAGGAACTCATGTTGTGAAACTTGGGTAGTAATTAGGGTTTCTATTCGAAAGATTATAAACTCAATTATGATAAAGGTAGACGCAAATTAGGTTAATTTATTGCAAGATATCTTTTCCTATTTGCCGGTTTAGGTGAAAGCCTTCTCCTTTATGATAAAAGCATGCATCTTTATCGGTTTCTTACTTATACTATCATGGTTGTCGTCGCGGTAATCCCTGGATTTGGAAGATCTTTTCTTTCTTAAGTTTACATCTTTATTTGCATGTCATTCATTGAGTTATCGAAAAACCCAACACCCCTGGTTTATTTCTGTTCATTGCTCCTTTTCCATTCTTATTTCTTTGGTATTTCTTCGCCGACAAGAACTAACCTTTCTCTAGGATAACATCGATATCGACCCCCAACATCGATATCGACCACTGTACTAGATCGACGGTCTTCTGTGTTGATCTCGAGTCTCCTGTATGAAGGAGCTAAAGTCGATATCGACCCCCAACCTCGATATCGACCACCCCTGTGTCGACTGGAAGTCTTCTGAGCCAGTCGATTTCTGCACTAACATCGATATTGACCTCCCCAGTCGATATCGACTCCCGTTTTTGTCTTTGCAGGTCTTCTATTGCAGAAAGCATCGACAACCAAGGTCGACATTGAGGTCTGTGCTCGAGATCGAGGCTTCTGGTCGAACATTCAGGATGTGCACTCAACGCTACTAGGATCCCGTCGACTCGCTTCCTCTTGGATCGAACCTGATTACCTACTACTATAGCGGGGAGTCTTGAATTTATTTGAAGAGGCTAAGAGTTGTATTGTTTTATATTTTATTAGATATTTCGATTCAATTCTCCCCACGTCGAATTTGGGCGCCGTTGCCGGGGAAGCTATCAATCGCGCCCTAGTAGTTTATTTTCACGTTCCATTTTACTTTTGTTTTATAGGTGTATGCGACGTGCTGATCGCCCACCTGAATTCGAAGGAGTAGACGATCTAGAATGCTATCTCCATCTAAGGGGTCGAGTTATTAAAATTATGGCGGACAACGAGACCCAGGCACAAAGGGAGCGTGTTGAAAGGGAGGAGGAAGCTAGGAGACGATATCAAGCTCAAATCAACGCCCTCCCATGGAACGCAAAGAAATACATGCATCCATCGCTCACAGTGCCTGAATCAGTGATTCTTATCCTTACTTCTAACTTTGAAATTAAGCCAAATTTCCTTACTGAGATTAGAGACATCAATATGAAGGAAAACCTAATGAATGCCCTATGGCACATATATCAACCTTCTTAGATCTTTGTGATACTATTGCTGATGGATAGAGTCTTGAATATGTCCAACTAAAAGCTTTTCGTTGGTGCCTCATCATCGTCGAGGCCTGCCCTATCCATGCCATTATATGAACCCTCTAAGGTGATCGATCCGGACGTGAAGGAGCAATTCCAAAGAGATCAACTTCAAAAGCTCCAAAAGCAAGTGAGGTTCCTTTCAGCGAACCAAGATTTCATTGAATGTGGATCACAGCGGCACACCACCACTGAGTGTCCTCATGCTGAACAAGTATAACTGGCGGAGACTTATGAGGAAGTCAACTACATGAGGGGTCCCAATCGCCAATATTGGGGAGACCAAAGGTTCCAACAACCACAAAGGAACCCGATTAACCCTAGGGACCCCCCCACTCTATAGAGCTCCTGGGCACCCGGAGAGAGACCAACGGAAGGATGATCTACAGCTTGTGCTAGATGAGATAAGGCGGAATCAGGCTAAGAATGATCAATCCAACAATGCAATCCATTTTCAACTAAATCACCTTACCACAAGGATTGGGGAGATGGATATATGGAAAAAGAATGTAGAGACCCAACTGGGTCAACTAAATCACCTTACCAACTACAAATCCTAAGGGGCCATTCGGGTCGGGCCACATCACAGCCATGCAATTAAGGAGTGGCAACAAACTACAAAAGCCATGAACAAAAGCGGAGGAGAAAGCTGTAGATCCAGTCGATATCGACATATCAGTCGATGTCGAGCCAGACATCGATATGGAACCCCAGGTCGATGTCGAGGCCACAGCAGAGCACTCGGAGCCACAACAACAGTCGAAATCAACCATCCCGGTCGATATCGACCCGAACCCAGTCGACATCGACATTCAGCAGGCCCCTCCGACCACCGTTTTGGCTCCTCCACCGAAGAAGACGTTGCCCTTCCCATCCAAAGCATTGAAGGACCCCACCCAAGGTAAGTTTAGGGGCTTTGTAAAGATTCTTCAAGGTCTTAACATCACTATTACCCTTACAAAAGCCCTAAGCGAGATGCCCGCCTATGTTCAATTCCTCAAAGACATCCTTAGCAAGAAGCGGTCCTTGGAAGAGATCGTAGAGGAGTGCTCAAAGATGGAATTCCCTGAGAAGAGGAGCGATCCAGGGAAGTTTGCAATCACCGTGGGGCTTGGCTAACATCGCTACAAGGCCCTATGTGACCTAGGGGCAAGCGTAAGTCTTATGCCTCTTTCTATTTGGCAAAGGGTGAACATTGGAGCAAGTGAACCTGTGGATATGAAGCTCTATATGGATGATAACTCATTCGTCAGGCCCACTGGTATAGTTGATGATGTTCTAGTAAAGGTAGGTAAGTTCTTTGTGCCTACTGATTTCATTGTATTGGAGATGCCTGAAGATCCTATTGTACCTATCATCCTTGGTAGGCCTTTCTTAGCTACTGCTGATGCCAATATCAATGTGCGTCGAGGATTACTAACCTTTACTATAGGGAACGAAGTGATAGAATTTTCCTTCAACCCCACAATGAAGGAAGTTAATGGAATGGAGATCAAGTCGGTCTACACTAGCATCATTGATTGCAAGGAACCGACGAAAAGGGCCCTAACTCATGAGGAGGCCCTGGCCCTAGCTGTAGAGGAGCTTACCGATGAGGACATTGATGACTTCCTTGCTACATGCACGAATGATGAGGAGATCTTCGACGATGCTTTATCCATGTAGTTCGAAGAAGAGTTCGAAATCGACCAGGAGAGGTCAAAATCGACCATCCCACTCGATATCGATTACCCTACATCGACATCGACCCCCTCCGTAAGTCAGGTTTGTTTTCCTTCTTTTACAGGCGATATCGAGCATCCTACATCGACTACAGAGGTCGAAATCGACCAGCCGACATCGACAAAAGGGTTGAAATTGACCAGGTCCCCTCGACATCGGAAAGCTCAAAAGCCGAGGTTTGTGCTGAACTTTCAGTCGATATTGACTATTGCTATTCGACCTCGACTTCTTTTTTTGCATGAATACTATGAAGAGTCCCAATAAAATTTGGCATCGCTCTATGCTTGGTCGACGCCAACTCTTATTGCTGATTTGGGAGCTTCAATGAAGAGAATTGAGACGGATTACCTAGGTGAGATCATGAAGACGGAGGAGGTAGAGTTTATCCCACAAGGACCTTCTCCGATGCTGAAGCGTTTACCCGACACGCTTAGGTATGAGTTTCTTGTTCCCAATTCTACTTTTCCTGTGATTATCAATGCTACACTAACCCTGCAGGAAGTGGATAAGCTTATAGACGTGCTTCGTGCTCATCGAAAGGCAATTGGGTATTCTCTTGAGGACATTAAAGGTATTTCACCCGCTACATGCATGCATAGAATCCTCCTAGAGGATGATCATAAGGCATCTATAGAACACCAGCGGATGCTCAATCCTAACACGAGAGAGGTGGTGAAGAAGGAGATTATGCGCATGCTAGATGCAAGAATCGTCTATGTGATGTACATATTTGTACCTCTTTTTATTGCATCTTTTGACTTCATATTTCATTCGATTTCCAAAGAAAAGGTTCAAAAGAATATAAACTTGTGTAATAATGGGCTAAAGTGCAAGAAATAGAGTATGCACAAGTTTTGAGCTAACTATGTAGCAATTCGAGCGAAATCGGAGTGAAAACGGAGAAACCAAGGAGAGCAGAAGAGAGATCGATATCGACCTTACAACATAGACATCGACTATAGTACATCGACACAGAACTGAGTGTCGAGACAGACCATCCCACAGCAGAGAAAACCACTCGATATCAACCTTACATCATCGATTTCCACCTCAACCCAGCAATCGAGTGAAGCTGAGCTCGTCGAGCAGAAACAGAGACATCGAAATCGACCTTCCTGGTCGATATCGACTTTATTTCGACACAGGTTGGACACGCTTATCGAGACACAAATTGGCAATTCTATCTTCAAAGAGGCACGAATTATCTTGTAACAATTAGATAGATAGCAGCTGAGATTTATTTATCTTTATCTTTAAGTTTTATCAAGTTGTTTAGAGTTTTATCAAAATAAAAGATCGATCCTACTTGTTTGGATAGAATCTATAGTTTAGATAGGAGATACTATCCTTGGATAGCAAGGATTAGTAGCCTATAAAGAAAGCCCTAGGGGGCTGGCATTCAATCATCCAATTTTAGAGTTCAATTACATTCAATAGAGTTAGAAGAAGCTTTAGGGTTTGACGTTTGCGAGAGACGACGTTGAGTTGTAAAGTTTCGATAGTATTAATGCAATTTCCCTTTCAATCAATGATGAGTTCCATGATGAGAAGCAAGTAGTCCCCCAAAGTTCTTTGGGTCGGGGTGAGCCCGACGTTAGCCATGCGTGCTTGAGGTAAGTGTTAGATGTTGATATCGTTATGTCTATATCATCTCCTATGATTATATGTTTAGTCCTAATCGAAAGAAAAGGGATTCATGCTAACAACTTGAGTTATAAACATAAAATTGGTAGAGACAATTAGGTTTATTTGCAAGAGTAATCCTAAGAGTTGGTGTACAGCAAAAGTTTGTCCCTCGGGTGAAATAGTGCAATTGTCCGTCTTATTTATCTTATCGTATGCATTGGTTAACGTTGTGGTAAACCCTAATCCTAGGAGTTATTTTTTACATAGTTTATATTCATCAAAACCTTGGCTTTATTCTGTTCATTGCATCCTTATTCATCCTTAAGTCTTCGGCCTTTCTTTGCCGACGAAAAAGCTAACAACTTTGCAGGAGAAGACATCGATATCGACCCTAGACGTCGAAATTGACCACTGAGTTTCGTCGACAGTTTTCTGAGTCGACGACAATCATCCCTGCCGAGGTACTTAGATCGGCATCGACCCATAAACATCGATATCGACCACCTGTGTCGACTGGCAGTCTTCTGAGCCAGTCGATTCCGTCTGCTAACATCGATATCGACCTGCCCTAGTCGATATCGACTGCTTGTTTTTGTCTCTGTAGGTCTTCAGTTGCAGAGAGGGGTGATAGCCAAGTTCGACAACGAGCACCGAGGTCGAGATCAAGGCTTCTGGTCGAAGAAAGACGTGAGATTTTCGATGCTACTAGGAAGTCTTGTAATTATTTGCATAGGCTACCCTTCCACTACAACGGGAGGAAGTCTTGTAATTATTTGCATAGGGTAGGAGTCGGTTTACTTTTATATATCTTTATATTTGTATTTAAGAACTCGATTTCCTCCTACTGTCAAATTGGCGCCGTTGCCGGGGTGGCAATCAATCACGCCCTAGTAGTCTATCTCACGTTTCATCTAGTTTGGCCTTACAGATGTATGCGACGCGCTGATCGCCCACCTGAATTTGAAGGAGTAGATGACCCCAAACGCTATTTCCACCTAAGAGCCCAAGCTCAGAGAATCATGGCAGACAACGCGAACCAGGCTGAACTAATTGAGCAACTAAGGAAGGAGGTTGAGGACTTAACAACTAGAAAGGCGGATCTTAAGGAGCATGCAGATAGGGAGGAGGAAGGCCGGTGGCAAATAGAAGCCCAAATCAATGCCCTCCATCGGAATACCAAGCAATATATGCATCACTCGCTCACAGTGCCAGAATCGACGATTCTTATCCCTACCTCCAATTTTGAAAATAAACCTAACTTCTTTACTGAAATAAGAAGGCGTCAATATGAAGAAAAACCTAATGAATGCCCTATGGCACATATATCAACCTTCTTAGACCTCTGTGATACTATTGCTGATGGACAAAGCCTTGAATATGTCCAACTAAAAGCTTTTCGTTGGTCGCTTACAGGTAAAGCATTATAGTGTTTGGAAAGCTTAGCCCCAAGATCGCTCCGCACCTGGAATGAAGTCAAGGACGCGTTCCTCAAAAAGTTCTTCCCTCCTTCTAAGACGACGTTGATCCGACAGAAAATCACGACTTTCAAACAAAAGCCCGGTGAGGCTCTGGCGACTGTTTGGGAAAGGTTTAAGGACCTACAACGATCATGGCTGACGCATGGCCAACCACCGTACGTGATTCCGGAAATTATTTACAATGCTCTTGATGCTGCAACCAAGGAGAGGATCAACACCTACACCTCCTATGGCTACCTTGAACTCGCTCCACAAGAGGCTTGGGAGACCATAGAGAGGTTGGTGGAGTTCGACAACACATATGGGACTCCTAAGGCTTCCGACGCATCATCATCGTCGAGGCCTGCCCCATCCATGCCATTATATGAACCCTCTAAGGTAATCAATTCGGACGTGAAGGAGCGATTCCATAGAGATCAACTTCGAAAGCTCCAAAAGCAAGTAAGGTTCCTTTCAGCGAACCAAGATTGCATTGAATGCGGATCGCAGCGGCACACCACCATCGAGTGCGCCCATGCTGAACAAGTACAACTATCAGAGACTCACCAAGAGGCGCGCTACATGAGGGGTCCCAATCATAAATATTGGGGAGACCAAAAGTTCCATCAACCACAAAGGAATCCGGTTAACCCTAGGGACCCCCCGCCTTATAGAGCTCCTGGGCACCCGGAGAGGGACCAACGGAAGGATGATCTACAACTTGTGCTGGATGAGATAAGGCGGAATCAGGCTAAGAATGATCAATCCAACAATGCAATCCATTCTCAACTCAATCATCTTACCACAAAGATTGGGGAGATGGATATTTTGAAAAAGAACGTAGAGACCCAACTGGGTCAATTAGTGGCACAAATCCCTAGACCATCCGGAACATTCCCTGGGCAACCAACTACAAATCCTAAGGGGCAATCCTTGATGGGCCATGTCGTAGCCATGCAATTAAGGAGCGACAACAAAGTACAAAAGTCACGAACAGAATCGGAGGAGAAAGCAGCAGATCCAGTCGACATCGACAGCCTAGACGATGTCGAGGGAGACATGGAAATCGACCCCCAGTTCGACTTCTAGGTCAACATCGAGGCCACCGCAGAGCCATCAGAGCCACAACAGAGGTCGACATCGACCATCCCGGTCGATATCGACCAAGTCCTAGTCGATGTCGATACCCAGCAGGCCCCTCCGACCACCGTTTTGGCCCCTCCGCCAAAGAAGACGTTGCCATTCCCATCCAAAGCATTGGAGGATCCCACCAAAGGTAAGTTTAGGCTCTTTGTAAAAATTCTTCAAGGTCTTAACGTTGCCATTCCTCTTACAGAAGCCCTAAGCGAGATGCCCGCCTATGTGCGATTCCTTAAAGACATCCTTAGCAAGAAGAGATCCATGGCAGAGATCGCAGAGGAGTGCTCAAAGATGGACTTCCTTAAGAAGAGGAGTGATCCAGGAAAGTTGGCAATCACCGTGGGACTTGGCCAACATCGCTATAAGGCCCTATGTGACCTAGGAGCAAGCGTAAGTCTTATGCCTCTTTCTATTTGGCAAAAGGTAAACATCGGAGCACTTGAACCTGTGGACATGAAACTCTATATGGCTGACAACTCATTCGTCAGGCCAACAGGTATAGTTGATGACGTTCCGGTAAAGGTAGGTAAGTTCTTTGTTCCTACGGATTTCATTGTATTGGAGATGCTAGAAGATCCTATTGTACCTATCATCCTTGGTAGACCCTTCTTAGCTACTGCTGATGCCAATATCAATGTACGTCGAGAATTACTAACCTTTACTATAGGGAACAAAGTGATAGAGTTCTCTTTCAACCCAACCATGAGCGAAATGAAGCATGTGGAGCAAGATGTCCTCTCGCCGGCTAAGGAGAAGCTTAGAAATTTTTTGTTGGCGAGGACGAAAACAGCAAGCAGGGTCGACATCGACTACAGACCTCGAAATCGACCCCCCTTGGTCAAAATCGAGTTTGTCAGATTGTTGCCAAGAGCTTAAGTATGGGGTCCTTGACGTCGGTATCGACTCCCACATGTCGACATTGACCAAAGCTCTCGAAATCGACCCACCTTGGTCGAAATCGACCACCTCTCAGCCCGAAGATTTCTGTTTTGGGCCTGAACAAGTAAGGCTATGTATGACTCCCAACCCTCCTCTATCCCTTATTGATAAATCAACTAAACCCATTATTGATAATTCAACAAATGAGAGGGTCAAAGCTCCATGGTTTGCCTATATTGCTAAAGTTAGGTCAAGAAAGAGAAGGAAAGCGCCCAAAGAAGAACCTAACAACAAAGAAGCCTTGGTTGCCGAACTTCGCTATTATCAAAAGGACCTAGATGATCCAGGAGAAGGGTCAAGCTTGAAGGGTCCCTACATAAAAGGCTCGTGAAGAATTGACGGAGAAGTCGACCTAGCGACTCAAAACTCTAGAGCTTGTACATAAAACTTGATTTTCTTTCATGGATGGTTTTTAGGATTTTGAATTTTGGATTTTAAAACTTTTAAAACTGAGATAATTCATGGATTTATCTATAAATCTAACCAAGATTTCAGGTTATTAAGCAAAAGGAATGATGAAGAAGAAAAGAAGCTTCTGTAGAGGCAGTCGAAATCGACCAGGCCAGTCGAAATCGACCCCCCAAGGTCAAGCCATATCCTTTAGTTGACATCGGGGACTCAGGAGCAAAAAGCAAAGGTCGATATCGACCATAATCATCGATATCGACCCCAATCTGGCAGCCCTTGACTTCATTTTCTTCCTCGACTTCGACAGATGCAGTTGACGTCGACGTCTGACATAGATATCGACTTCTGGCATCGACCAATTCTGAAATCGACCTTAATCAGTAGGTTGCGCTGTGAGTTTCTCTCTACCCTTGTTCTTCTTTTAATACAGTGAGGACACTGTATATTTTAAGTATGGGGTGGGGGAAAAACATGTCTTATGGTCATAACTTGGTTTTCTTCTTCACATCGCATTCATGTTTAAGTTTTTGTTCTTAGTTTTACTTTTCTTAAAAATTGTCAAAAAAAAAATGTCAAACAAAATCCAAAAAAATAGAAAAAATGTCAAAAAGACGAAAAATGCATGTTTACTTAATTAGTTTGTTTTTAAACCCTACTTAGACGTCCTATGATGAAAACTCAAGAGCTAACTTGATCATGTAAATCCTATGGCATATTTGGATGGTTTAGCCTATGTCCTTAAAATGGTTTTATGTAGATTGTGAACTTGTGATGAAATTGAGCACATATGATCCTAGGCTAAAAAGCAAATCCAACAAAAATTGTCCGAGTGAGAATTTTGGCCTATAGGGAGAACATAAAAAATCTCTCTGCTTTCTTGAGTGTATTACTCTTCCTATGCATCTCTAAAAGTTGTGATAGTTATTCAAAGCCAATGCATAAATATGTCTATGTTTACGAGAATTAAATGATGGAGGCATCTTTTAAGCCAGTTTTATCCTCTCTTTACCTACACTGCATTATCTTTGCTTGAAGCCGGAAAACTAGCCTGGGTCTGAAATTGCAAACTCCACAAAATTATCCGTAACCAAATTGAGCCTGACCCCCATTTGGGAATTGAGACTGAGATTGGCTGGACTAATGCTTTGTGGAAAGAAAAGTGCATATTGTCCAGTTTTGAGCAAAGAAATTATGGGTTGGTACATATTTGCATCTTGTCATAGTTTGTAAAAGGATTTTTGGCTCACCATATAAATGCACATATTTTTTAGTGTTTATTTACTATTTTCGTTAAAAAAATCCGAAAAAAAGATATATATATATATACATAGTGCATGAGCCAAAGTCCTTAAGTCCTTTATTTATTTCATACAAGTGTTATATTTTTTAGAGGCATATTAAAGTTTGATAGAAGGTTTGATAGTATGGTTTACATATTTTAGTGCATCTTTAGAGCATATTATGGAAAAATGAGTTTAGAAAAGAGCATTATGGGAGATTGAACTTGGAAAGTGCAACATTGAAGAGTTATGGTTTGGATATTGTAAGTGTTGAGATTTAGGAGTCTTGATTCCCGAATTATACAAGCACCACATAGCCAAATAATTCCATACCTTTTATTCCTTACCAAGCCCCATTACAACCCCGCCGAATGGAGTCTTCTTTGAAGTCTTCCATTGAGCAAAAGTCCTCCTGATGGTTCTTATTGCATTTTCATAATTGGTTGCGAAGTGTATTCTTATAAATTGCAATGTTTATGAGACTGTGTACGGAATTGAGTTGAGAGTTGATCTTCATAGCCTAAACACATGACAGTAGAGTGCAAACACATTATCCCTGTGAGGTTGGATAAAAAATTGCATATGCCTATGGATCGCCTAAATATGTGCTATGATGTTAAAGTCACTTGCTTTGCTTTGCTACCCTTATGATGTTGCTTTTGACAAGGGCGAAGACTTGAGGGGTGTGTTAGGTATTGGTTATTGCTTGGTTATTGTTTGAGGACAAGCAAGTCTAAGTATGGGGTGTTTTGATGTACATATTTGTACCTCTTTTTATTGCATCTTTTGACTTCATATTTCATTCGATTTCCAAATAAAAGGTTCAAAAGAATATAAACTTGTGTAAGAATGGGCTAAAGGGCAAGAAATAGAGTCTGCACAAGTGTTGAGCTAACTATGCAGGAATTCGAGTGAAATCGGAGTCAAAACGGAGAAACCAAGGAGAGCAGAAGAGAGGTCGATATCGACCTTACAACATAGACATCGACTACAGTACATCGACACAGAACCGAGTGTCAAGACAGACCATCACACAACAGAGAAAAGCACTCGATATTGACCTTACATCATCGATGTCAACCTCAACCCAAGAATCGAGTGAAGCTCAGCTCGTCGAGCAGAAACAGAGACATCGAAATCGACCATCCTGGTGGATATCGACTTTATTTCGACACAGGTTGGACACGCTTTTCGAGACGTAGATTGGCAATTCTATCTTCAAAGAGGCACAGATTATCTAGTAACAATTAGATAGACAGCAGCTGAGATTTATTTATCTTTATCTTTAAGTTTTATCAAGTTGTTTAGAGTTTTATCAAAATAAAAGATCAAACCTACTTGTTTGGATAGAATCTATAGTTTAGATAGGAGATACTATCCTTGGATAGCAAGGATTAGTAGCCTATAAATAAAGCCCTAGGGGGCTGGCATTCAATCATCCCATTTTAGAGTTCAATTACATTCAATAGAGTTAGAAGAAGCTTTAGGGTTTGACGTTTGCGAGAGCCGACGTTGAGTTGTAAAGTTTTGATAGTATTAATGCAATTTCCCTTTCAATCAATGATGAGTTCCATGATGAGAAGCAAGTAGTCCCCCAAAGCTCTTAGGGTCGGGGTGAGGCCGACGTTAGCCATGCGTGCTTGAGGTAAGTGTTAGATGTTGATATCGTTGTGTCTATATAATCTCCTACGATTCTATGTTTAGTCCTAATCGAAAGAAAAGGGATTCATGCTAACAACTTGAGTTATAAACATAAAATTGGTAGAGACAATTAGGTTTATTTGCAAGAGTAATCCTAAGAGTTGGTGTACATCGAAAGCTTGTCCCTCGGGTGAAATAGCGCAATTGTCCGTCTTATTTATCTTATCGCATGCATTGGTTAACATTGTGGTAAACCCTAATCCTAGGAGTTGTTTTTTACATAGTTTATATTCATCAAAACCTTTGCTTTATTATGTTCATCGCATCCTTATTCATCCGTAAGTCTTCGACCTTTCTTTGCCGACGAAAAAGCTAAAAACTTTGCAGGAGAAGACATCGATATCGACCCTAGATGTCGAAATCGACCACTGAGTTTCGTCGATAGTTTTTTGAGTCGAAGACGATCATCCCTGCCGAGCTACTGAGATCGGTATCGACCCATAAACATCGATATCGACCACCTGTGTCTACTGGCAGTTTTCTGAGCTAGTCGATTCCGTCTGCTAACATCGATATCGACCTACCCTCGTTGATATCGACTGCTTGTTTTTGTCTCTGCAGGTCATCTGTTGTAGAGAGGCGCGACAGCCAAGGTCGACATCGAGCACCAAGGTCGAGATCGAGGCTTTTGGTCGAAGAAAGACGTGAGATTTCCGACGCTACTAGGATCCCGCTGACCTGCCTTCTCGTGGATCGATCCTGACTACCCTTCCACTACAACGAATGGGTGAGCCCAGTCCATGTGGTGCCTTAGATTGGGGGAATGACCGTGGAGGAGAATGAGAAGGGCGAGCTTGTGCCTAAGCGAATCACAACTAGTTGGTGAATGTACATTGACTATAGGAAGCTCAACAACGCCACTAGAAAGGATCACTTTCCCCTTCCATGCATTGACCAGGTATTGGAAAGACTTGTTGAACACGAGTACTTTTGTTACCTGGATGGATATTCTGGCTTTTAGCAGGTCCCTATTCATCCTGACGATCAAGAGAAGACCACCTTCACATGTCGCTATGGGACTTTTGCATATAGGAGAATGCCATTTGGGCTCTGCAATGCCCCCTCTACCTTTCAAAGGTGTATGACGGCCATCTTCTCCAAAATGATAGGGAACATTATGGAGGTATTTATGGATGATTTCTATATTTATGGCAATACTTTTGATGTTTGTCTTGCTAACCTTCGCAGGGTACTAGCGTGATGTGAGGAGACAAACTTGGTCCTCAATTGGGAAAAGTGCCACTTTATGGTAAGGGAAGGGATTGTGCTAGGCCACAAAGTCTCAAAAAGGGGAATTGAGGTGGACAGGGCAAAGATAGTACTTATTGAGAAGTTGTCACCACCTTCATCTATTAAGGACAAAAGAAGCTTCCTTGGTCATGCAGGTTTCTATAGGATGTTTATTCAAGATTTTTCTAAGATTGCCAAACCTTTAACTAACCTACTAATGAAGGATGTTAAGTTTATGTTTTCTAGTGATTGTCTTAAAGCTTTCAACAGGTTGAAGGAAGCCCTTATATCCGCCCCTATCATTCAATTGTCAGATTGGTCGCAACCCTTTGAGATCATGTGCGACGCAAGCGATTATGTCGTAGGTGCTGTCCTAGGACAAAAGAGAGACAAGAAGGTTCACGCCATCTATTATGCAAGCAAGACTCTTGATGCCATTAAAACTAAGTACACCACGACAGACAAAGAGTTCTTGGCGGTGGTCTTCGCTTTTGAGAAGTTCCGCTCATACCTAGTGGGCTCAAAGGTAATTGTTCATACTGACCATGCAGCTCTTAGGTACTTGATGGCGAAGAAGGATGCTAAACCTATGCTCCTACGATGGGTGCTCCTACTACAAGAGTTCGACGTTGAGCTTAAGGATAAGAAAGGAACGGAGAACTCCGTAGCCGATCATCTCTCACGGCTACCCAAAGGGCTTCTGGATGAGTCACATGACAACATGACGATCAATGACTCCCGGCCTGACATGCGCCTGATGAAGCAAGAAGCAAAACGGGCAGAAAGTCCACTCGATATCGACCATACCAGGTCAATATGGACTGCCCCTAAGGTAAGTTTTCTGCCGATTTCGACTATTTCTGATGATAGGTTTACAAATGGAGTGGTTGAAATCGACCACCAGACGTCAAAATTGAGTGCCAGAATCGAGCAGCCCATATCGACTGAACATGTTGATACCAACCAGTCGAAATCGACTAACCCATGTCGAAATCGACCACCTTCCAGTGACTCCGAAGGTGACGAAAAGGTAAGCTCCGATGAGGATTTCTTCTTTACTCCTCCCTCTTGTCCTATTCTTGAGTTCTTTGCTCTAAGAGGGGCGAAGGTGTCTTGGTATGCAGATTTTGCTAACTATATTGCAGGAGGCGAGATCCCTTCAGGCTTAACTTCGCAACAGTAGAAGAAGTTTTTGCGCGACATCAAGCAATACTATTGGGATGAACCCTACTTGTTCAAGTACGGAAAAGACCATATCTTTCGACGTTGTATCCCGGAGGAAGAAGTAGAGAGCGTGATTCACCATTGTCATTCTCTCCCTACAGGAGGCCATGGTAAAGGATTCAAGACCGCGGCGAAAATTCTTCAATGTGGTTTTTATTGGCTGAACCTTTTCAAAGATGTGCAAAACTATGTAACCTCTTATGATGAGTGTTAATGTGCAGGAAATATCACATGGAGGAATGAGACACCGCTCACAGGAATTCTGGAGGTAGAGCTATTTGATGTATGAGGTATTGACTTCATGGGACCATTCCCTTCCTCAGGCCCCTACAAATACATTCTAGTAGTGGTTGACTATGTCTCAAAATGGGTTGAGGCCGTGGCAACTAGGACCAACGAAGCGAAGGTAGTCTCTAAGTTTATGAAAACTAACATCTTTCCTCGCTTTGGTGTTCCTAGAGTTCTTATTTCAGATGGTGGCTCGCATTTCATTGAGAGAGGCTATGAAGCACTTTTAGCCAGGCATGGGGTGACCCATAGGGTGGCAACGCCCTATCATCCTCGAACCAGTGGTCCAGTAGAAGTCTCCAATCGCCAAATCAAAGCCATCCTAGAGAAGACGGTCTCCTGCTCGAGGAAGGATTGGTCATCTAAACTAGATGATGCGCTCTAGGCCTACCGAATGGCCGATAAGACACCACTTCGCACAAATCCTTACAACTTGTTATATGGTAAGTCATGTCATTTGCCCGTCAAACTTGATCATAAGGCGATGTGGGCTCTCAAGGAGTTTAACATGGATTTCGACGAAGCAGGGAAAAGCAGGTTCGTTGACTTGCAAGCCTTAGAGGAGTTGCGCCTAAAGGCATATGAGAATGCCAAAATCTACAAGGAGCGCACAAAGAAGTGGCACGACAGGAAATTGGTGCCAAAAACATATGAGGTAGGTGAAAAAGTCCTTGTTTTTAATTCTAAACTTCGCTTATTTCCAGGGAAACTAAGGACAAGATGGAGCGGACCTTTCAAGGTTCATCAAATTTTCCCTCATGGAGCGGTGGAGTTACTTTGCGATGATGGTTCCACCTTTAAGGTAAATGGGCACCGGGTAAAGAAACATTATGACAAAAAAGACCCGGAAGAAGAAATTCGCGCCACCCTTGCGTTGAACTAGAGCAAAAAGGGAACTATGTTGAGCTAGCGACTTAAACTCAAGTGCTTCCGGGAGGCAACCTGTTCTTTTATTTTTCTTTTTCTTTTCCTTTTAGATTATTTTATATTTCAATTAGATTATTCGTGGCTATTTTATCCAACAAGAACCAGGAGATCGAGTGCCCTAGAGGAGAGGTCGATATCGACATACTGAGTCGATATCGACGGTTGACACCAATATTGCAGGTCGACCACACTCAGTCTACTCAGAAGGAGAGGTCAAAATCGACCTATGACGTCGATATCGACTGGCCGACAGGAGAACAGGTTGAGCAAACTTAACCAACTCAGAAGGGGAGGTCGATATCGACTATAATCAGAGGTAAGTTCCAGGTCAACTTTTCTTTTCTTTTCCTTTTTTTATTTCGTGTTTATTTCCTTTTTAAACCCGCCTCCGACCCCTTCCCCAAAAATCGACAACCCTACCCCTCTCAGCCGCCATCTCTTCTTCTTCTTCTCTCTCCTTCATCTCTACTCTCTCTCCTCTCTTTCTCTCTGTGCTACCACCAGCGCCTCACTGTCGCCCTCCTCAGACCAGATCCGGCGACCTCAGCAGACCAAAACCCGACAGCAGCCATCTCTCTCTCTCTTTGCTCTCTCGCTCCCTCGTTTCTCGGTTCTTCACCCAACAGCCGCCCAGATCCCATTGTTTCTAGACTCATTCCACCAGATCCAGCCGATTTAGACCTCCGGCGAATCCGCAGCTGCACCAGAGAACTGAAAACCGCCCAGATCTGACCGATATCGACCTCAAGGTCGATTTCCACCTCGTCAATAGTTCGACAGTTCTTGTTTCGTATTCTTTTGTGATTTCTTGCCCTTTCCCACCTATTTTCGACACTCTTCTGGTATGATTTCTCACCTTTACTCTTTCTTTACAAATTGATATGGTTATTTGATGAGTTTTGGGGTGGAAATTACATATTGTGTGTTTTAGGGTTTGAATATTATTTGCGCGGGAAAGTGAAATTGCATATTTAGGGCTTGTGTTAGATCTGAATTTTTTTATATAAGGGGGTAAAATCTGAATTTTTATTAGGTTTATAGTGTTAAATGTTGTAGAAATTGGGTTTCTGAAATTTGATAACTTTATGGAATTTATTGAATTATTTTTAGATAATCTTTATTTTTGATGATTAAAAATTAGTTATTTATCTTTATTTGATCATTAAAATTAGGATTTCAAGATTTAGCACTAAGATTAGCCGATGTTACTATTGTAAATTTTTAGGCTAGTTTCTGAACCTCAGTATGGGGTTCTTTCTATTATTTACATAAGGGAATTATCGTTGGTATTGTTTTCTTTTGCAGACAATGGTGCAAGCAAAGAATGTTCCACATGATTCCCTTTACATTGAGGATGCACATGAGATGGATCTCGCTACTGACTTGATTCGCTGAGTAGGCAGAGCCTGCTGGTACCACTCCCATGATATGGTCCAGTTGGGCTTCCACACTGGAGTCCAGGAGGCATTTGAGAATGTCTCCGTGGAGAGGTTGATCAACAACTTGGAGGCCCATTACCCCGTTCTAACAGGGGAATTTATGGCCACATTGGACATCCTTGACTGCACCTCCTCCACCCGCCAAGTCACATTCCAGTACGGCAAAAGACGATTCAGGCTTTCACTTGAGGAGATGAGCAACCTCTTTGGGTTCGCTCATACTCCAGCACATTTCAGGGTCCATGACCCCAACGTCATCTGGAGCTATATCTCCGGGATCCCATCGACTCCTTCCACCCACCGACTCCTTCACTACCAGGGTCGCTAGCCCGCTGTTCCGCATCATCCTGCACATCCTGGCGAGCACTATCTGCGCTAGACCTGAGCTCCGCCGCCCCACACACCTCAAGACTGAGACTTTGAGGCAGATGTTGTTCGAGGATGAGCCCTTACCTTTCAGGTATGCCTAGCTCGAGCACATACTAGAGCACCGATGCACGATCAACACTGAGATCTTGGATGGCTGCATGGTGGCAGTCTTAGCCCAGGCCTTGGGCGTGCATGTTGAGAGGTATACTGCCTATAAGCTCACACTTCTTGATTCTACTGTTTTACAACAAGGAGGAGTGATCACAGCAGGTCCACTTGGATGGAGGCACCCCCAAACGGGGATGCCCCTCCGCCAGGATGACATGGATCTTTTGTATGTCCCAGATTGGTACCAGTCCTAGACTGGGCAGCCATATCACACGGACATAGATCCCACTGCTGATCCCACGCTTAGGAGGAGGCCCACGCTTTACAATAATGACCCAGACTTGGAGGCCATGTCCTGGGAGGCAGATCCTACTCTGATGGAGCCCAGCTGTGGTGGGACCCTTGCGGGCCATCTCCACCACCAACTGCATCATCTAGCAGGGGGGCAATGATGATGGCGATGACGATGATGACACCGCAGATTATGCAGCTGGTGGTGGAGATGGCCCGCAAGGGTCCCACCACAGCTATGTGCCTCCACTTCCTCCGCCCTTCCAGCCTGCTTACTCCACTGAGTGGCAGGACGATGTGATTGCCCACTTCTCCAGGCTAGAGGTGTATGTAGCTGAGATACGTGATGATTAGCGCCATTTTGGCAGGATGCTGGAGGGATTGGGCTCCTTCATGGGATATAACTTCGATCAGCAGGGTCCCAACAGCTCCACATTTCAGTAGGGCGGCCCGTCCTACTACCCAGGGTCGGCCCTTACACAGGACTGGCCCATGCTTCTGCCACCTCCTCCGCCTCCTGAGCAGTGGTTTTTAGAGTAAGTGAGAGTGAGTGTTTCCCCTTCCCTTTACTTTTCTTTTCAACAGTGAGGACACTGTAATTTTTAAGTATGGGGAGTGATTGAAATTGGACATTATAACTTCTCTATCGGGTTGTGGTTATGGTTAACACTTGGCAACTTCGCTTGTATTTACCTTTTATTTGCTTTATGTTTACTTTTAAGTTTATTTTTAAAACATACTTAGATGTCCTATGATGAAAACTCAATAGCTGACTTGATCTTGTAAATCCTATGGCATATTTGGATGGTTTAGCCTAACTCCTTAAAATGGTTTTTATGTAGATTGTGAACTTGTGATGAAATTGAGCACATATGATCCTAGGCTAAAAAGCAAATCCAACAAAAATTGTCCTTGTGAGAATTTTGGCCTATAGGGAGAACATAAAAAATCCCTCTACTTTCTTGAGTGAATTTACTCTTCCTATGCATCCCTAAATGTTGTGATAGCTATTCAAAGTCAATGCATATATATGTTTATGTTTACGAGAATTAAATGATACATGCGTCTTTTAAGCCATTTTTATCCTCTCTTTACCTGCCCTGCATTATCTCTGCTTGAAGCCAGAATATTAGCCTGAGCCTGATATTGTAAACTCCACAAAATTATCCCTAGCCGAATTGAGCCTGACCCCCAATTGGTAATTGAGACTTAGATTGGTTAGAATAATGCCTTGTGGAAAGAAAGTGCGTATTATCTAATTTTGAGAAAAGAAAATCATGTATGGTACATGTTTGCATCTTGTCATATTTTGTAAAAGGATTTTTGGCTCACCATATAAATGCACACTTTTTAGTATTATTTATTATTATTTTCGTGCAAAAAAAATTGAAAAAAGAAAAAAATCCTTAGTTCTTTATATATATATATATATATATATGTATGTATGTATGTATGTATGTATGTATGTATGTATGTATGTATGTATGTATGTATGTATGTATGTATGTATGTATGTATGTATGTATGTATGTATGTATGTATGTATGTATGTATGTATGTATGTATGTATGTTGTGCATGAGCCAAATCCTTAGTTCTTTTTTTATTTCATACAAGGTTTAAATTTTGAGAGCATATTAGTGTTTGAAAGAAGGGTTGATAAGCATTATGGAAGATTGAGCTTGGAAAGTGCAACATATAGAGTTATGGTTTGGATATTGTAAGTGTTGAGGTTTAGGACTCTTGATTCCCAAATTTTATAAGCACCACATATCCAAATAATTCCATACCTTTTAATTTATACCAAGCCCCATTACAACCCCGCCGAATGGAGTATTCTTTGAAGTCTTCCATTGAGCGAAAGTCCTCCTGATAGTTCTTATTGCATTTTCATAAATAGTTGTGAAGTGGATTCTTATAAATTGCAATGTTTATGAGATTGTGTATGGAATTGAGTTGAGCGTTGATCTTTATAGCATAAACACATGAGAGTTTAGTGCAAACCCATTATTCCTTTGAGGTTGGATCAAAATTTCATATGCCTATGGATCGCCTAAATATGTTTATGATGTTAAATTCACTTGCTTTGCTTTGCTACCGCTTATGATGTTGCTTTTGACAAGGGCGAAAACTTGAAGGGTGTGTTGTAGGTGTTGGTTATTGCTTGAGTACAAGCAAGTCTATGTATGGGGTATTTTGATGTACATATTTGTACCTATTTTATTCGCAAGTTTTGACTTCATATTCCATTCGATTCCACAAATAAAGGTTGAAAATAATGCAAATTTATGTATAATGAGCTAACGTGCAAGAAATAGAGTATGCACAAGTTTTTGTCTAATATGTAGGAATTGGAACAGAATTAGAGTCAAAACGAAGAAGCCAAGTGAAGCTGAGAAGAGGTCGATATCGACCACCAACATCGATATCGACTATGGACATCGACATAGACTCTGAGTGTCGAGATAGACCACACAGACAAACCAAGAAGGCACTCGATATCAATCACTTGACATCGAAATCGACCACAACACAGAAATCGAGTGGAGAGGAACCCATCGAGCAGAATCAGAGAGGTCGATATCGACCATTCTGGTCGATATCGACCATACGTCGACACAGGATAGACACATTTTTCATGACTTGGATTGGGAATTCTATCTTCTAAAGCTCGAATTATCTTGTAAATTTAGATAGATTACAGCTGAGATTATTTACTTTTTACCTTAAAGATTTATTAAATTGTTTTAGATTTTTACCAAAATAAAAGATCTATCCTACTTGTTTGGATAGAGTTTAGAGATTAGATAGAAGATTCTATCCTTGGATGATGTAAAGACCGAAGAATTTGAAAATATTATTTTATTAAGAAAATTGATTTATGAACGATTCAGTTATAAGGTTTTGAAAATTTTGACAATTTCTGTCCTCGAGCGAGTTATTTTATTCAAAACCTTTCAAGTGAATTCTGACATCATTTTAAATTAAATTTTTAGACGAAATTTCATTCCGCTTTTAGATTCCGAGATTTGAAAATATAAATGGGATTCATTATTTATTTCGGATTGAGATTTTGACGGATGTGATTTCCGCTCCCGAGTTTGAAAATTTGAAATCCGATTCGATCGTTCTAAATATGATTTGAAAATTAGATTTGAGATTCCGATAAAGCAGGATTAGTTCGAGAGAGCGGGTTTCGGAATTTTTTTCCGGGTATTGTTTATTTTGGGGACCACTTTCTTTAATTCCTCCTCCCTCACACTTCTTGCCTTATTTTTTCCCCCTTGCCAATTCTGAGTAAAAGCTCTACTGCAGAGATTCCCCTCCATTGTGGGCAAACAACACCGCCTTTTCTCTCCCTCCATCACCCTCATGATCCTCCAATTTTGGCAAAGAGCCAAAAGAAAGAGACTCCGCCCTAGCATGGCCTGCACCCCACGCCTGCAAATCTCCAACCCTCCCTTACCCTCTAAATTAAAACAAACCCATCAGACCTCTCTTCTCTTACCCACTACCCTGACCCCCTCCCCTGTTTAGGCAACCTTAGCAGGCATTCCCATGCCAAACGCCACCCCATCCTTCTGTGTTACCTTGAAATTCAGATCGTCCCCTCCCCTATTTCTCACCTGATTCCCAGTACCACCCCTTATCTCCTTTTGTTTTCAAAATCCAAAAGCTCAAAACACAAACCCTCCTTCTTCGTTTCTTCATTCAGACCCATGCTCCCCTTTCCTCTCGTTTCAAACACCCCACATTTCCAAACCCCTTTTTGTCTGATTCAATTCAAAACACAATCCCCTCCACACTCTGGTTCATTTCGACAAAACAGCCCTAGCTCACTCTTCCTCCCTTCGATCGAGACCAAGCTCAGACACTCCAAGGTCCGAAAGACGCAGTCGAGCAGCTCAAGAGCTTTCCCTGAGCCACCGAGTCCGAGCTTCCCCTATTTCGGTTCGAAAACGCCGAACCAAGGGACACAACCCGAGCTCGGAGCCCAAGAAACAACCACCATCTCCTCCTCCATTGGCGGCTGAGCCACCGTTGCCTCCATTCGAGCGCCTTGAGCAGCAGCCCGAACACCTCCGAGAGCCGACTGAGCACCTTCGAGAACCACTAGGCGCCTCTCGAGCCACCACCGACGCCGAGCAACTGCTCCCCCTTCCTCCCTCCCCTGTTCCGCGCAAAAAGGTCGGTTTCGCCTCCTTTCCTTGTTTTTCAAGCCAAGACCTCCTAAAGATCCATCCTTCTTGACCAACTCTATAAACTAGGTGCGAGGAGAGCTCCCCTGAGTCGTCGGCGAGCCAAATCGATCTCCGGCGAGGCTCCAAGCCCTTGGTGAGCATCCTAACCTTCCTTGTCTTCCATTGTTCGACACCTGGGTGTTTTTCGGATTCCTTTTGTTTAACCTGGCTGAGAAGGAGAGAGAGAGAGCATCGGAGAGCGTGGGCGACTGAGCCGGAACCAAGAGCGAGAGAGCGGAGAGCGGAGAGCGAGAGCAGAGAAGGGGAAGCGCGGAGGAGAAAGTGAACAGTGAAGTTTGTGTGGGTCTGGGCTTGAGTTAGGCTGGGCAGATTGTGAAGAGTTGGGTTAGGGTTGATGGGACCTGAAAAATTTAAGGGGATTGGGCCTTTCTTGCTTCTGAAATATTTGGGCCTAATTTCTTTTGGTTAAATGTATATTAAGGTTTAAGGGAAATTTCGGTTTGGTTTATAAAAATGTATATTAAGCTTTAAACTTACTTACATATTTTGAGATAAATATATTGAACAAATGGAATATGATATAATATGTTAAAATGTGATAAAATGAATATTATGTTTTAAAGACTTATTTTCGGGTATTTTCGGCTATTTACTTCTTAAATGATTGGACTATATTATGTAAATTTATGCATTTTAAAATTGTCGGGATCTAAATTATATTAAATAAATGGGATATAAAATATCATATGATTTTATTGTTGAGATTTGAAGATATAATGTTATTATGGCGATTTAAAATACAATATTGTGAGACTTGGTTTTTTAAAAGGAAAAGAATTTAGAAAAGGTTTAAATGATGGAAATTGGGTGATAAGACAAAGGAGAATTTCTGGAAATACTAACATTGTCGGAATTATTTTAATAAAATATAATAATAAGTTGATTAAAGAGTAATGTTTTATGGATGGATTTTTGGGGCGAGTATAATTTGAGAACATTGTTTTGATTAATGATTTGACTTAACATGAGAGTTAGAGAGAGTTTTGGAAACTCGGAGATTTCCTACTTGGTTTGACTGGATGAATCTTATGTGATGAGTGCGAGCATGATAGTAGGATATCGATATAATTGTTAAGTATAAATTATGATATGTTGATAATGTTATGATGTGTTATATGATGAAAATCATATTATGATGTGTTGATATAAATGGAAGCATAAGGTTATATTATATGATTGAGAAGCATGATAAGTTCTTAAATGTGGAAGTATGATATGGTGATTAGAGTATGAATATGACTTAGAGGATGATTATGACTTATATATGAGCTAGTGATGCATGATGGCTGATATATGGTATAATAATGAGTTGAAATGATATCTGATGAGATATGAGATGGTATGCGATGAATGACTAGATAAGTTGAGATGATAATGATGAATTAATGTCAAGATGAGATTTTCTACGATTATATGAAATTGTGTATGATAGTTAGGGGCGCCTTGTGTGACTTAGATGTAGACTTATGCACATCTTATATTATATGCTAGGTGATTTGTGACATGATTAGGATTGCTTGCTATTGCTGATTATTCTTGGATTCCGCGCTTCTCCAGGTAAGTTTCTTTATGGGCTTACTCAGATTCGAAAGAGAATACCTGCTTGTGAATATATGACAAACTAGGTGTTGCATAAGCATTAAAGCATGCCATGTAGTAACATGCTAGGATTGCACTTATGAATGAGCATTCGGTTACTTTGTGTGTTTGAATACAGAACGGTCGTTATCTGTGATAGTCCTAGAGTCTTTGTTAGGGTCATAGGGTAGCCCAGCCCCATCGGGTGCCCTGTGTCTATCGAGTCGATATGAGCATGATATGCTAGCCCAGCACCATCGGGCAAGAGATGAGATTATATGATATGTTATGATAGCCCAGCACCATCGGGCAAGAGATGAGATGATATGATATGATATGATGATGACGTGGTTAGTGCACCACCACGAGGAAATTGCTATGCTATAGCACCGAACTGGCCAATCTCTGCACTAAGGGGAGGGGGTGCAGAGGTAGGAGAGGGATATGCCACTTGGCATTCTTTGTGCGCCTTTACAGTTCTTTTCCGCATATTGTAAATTAGGATCATGTTAGTGTGATTTAATTTCCGCATTTGCATCATCTTTATATTAGCGTATATGTATATTTGCTTGCGGGACACGGTGTGTTGGGGTCTCGGTCTGATCCCGCTCGCACCACTTGTTTTTAGGTATGATTGCTCCCTGTCTCTATGGCGTGGGAAAATCCTCGGGCGATTGCAAAGAATTTGTCTAACCCCGCTAATTTGGCTATACGACTTTAGAATATATGTTTTGGTTTTGACCCGGCTCTGTCGTGGCTCTTGTATCTAAATCTTACTTCCGCTTTACCTTCGTTTAAATTGAATTTCCGTGACTTCGATTGATTGGGGTTCGAAATCCCCGCTTTGAATACTGATTGATCATAAGAGGTTTGAAAAATCTACCCGTACCTAAATTGCAACATCCGAACGAAGGTATCCAACCTTTGAAACGTATCTCGGATATTTATATCCGGGCCGTTACAGATAGCAAGGATTAGTAGCCTACAAATAAAGCCCTAGGGGCTGGTTTTTATTCATTCAAGCAAGAAAGACACAATAGCATTAAGCAATAAAGTTAGAGTTTTAGGTTTTGATCTTTAGGGTTTCGGGGCTTGAGATAGTTGACGTTGAGATTGTAAAAATTCAAAGTTTTTCATCAATGCAAGTTTATTTCCTTTCAATTTCAAGCAAGTCTTCTTTCAACATGAGCGAGTAGTCGCCCTTTCTTCTAGGGTCGGGGTGAGCCTGATGACAACCATGGTGGTAAGGTTGGTATGTCGCTAAAGAAGGTATCTTTTATCTTGCTCTACCTTGTGCTTCATCTGTGAATGCAAATTTAAGGAACTCATGTTGTCAAACTTTGGTAGTAATTAGGGTTTCTATTCGAAATATTATAAACTCAATTATGACAAAGGTAGATGCAAATTAGGTTAATTTATTGTAACATATCTTTTCCTATTTGCCGGTTTAGGTGAAATCCTTCTCCTTTATGATAAAAGCATGCATCTTTATCCGTTTCTTACTTATACTATCATGTTTTTCGTCGTGGTAATCCCTGGCTTTGGAAGATCTTTTCTTTCTTAAGTTTACATCTTTATTTGCATGCCGTTCGTTGAGTTATCGAAAAACCCAACACCCCTGGTTTATTTCTGTTCATTGCTCCTTTGCCATTCTTATTTCTTTGTCTGTTCTTCGCCGATAAGAACTAACCTTTTTGCAGGACAACATCGATATCGATCCCCAACATCGATATTGACCACTGTACCAGATCGACTATCTTATGTGTTGATCTCGAGTCTCCTGTACGAAGTAGCTGAAGTCGATATCGACCACGCCTGTGTCGACTGGCAGTCTTCTGAGCCAGTCGATTTCTGCACTAACATCGATATCGACCTCCCCACTCGATATCGACTGCCGTTTTTGTCTCTACAGGTCTTCTGTTGTAGAAAGCATCGACAACCAAGGTTGACGTCGAGGTCCGTGCTCGAGATCGAGGCTTCTAGTCGAACATTCAGGATGTACACTCAACGCTAGGATCTCGTTGACTCGCTTCCTCGTGGATCGAACCTGATTCCCTACTTCTATAGCGGGAAGTCTTGAATTTATTTGAAGAGGCTAAGAGTTGTATTATTTTATATTTTATTATATATTTCGATTCAATTCTCCCTACTTCAGAGGGATGTCAATCTATTCAAAACAAAGTCAGGATAATTGTTGATGTCAATTGCATTCATCGCATTGCAATAGAATAACTAGGGATTGAGTCAAAGATCAAGCAAACCAATCAATGTTCTGAATTGTGTGTGAAACCAGACTAATCTTCTATCTTTTATTCATTCTCATTAACATTCCTCATAATTTATTTACATTCCTTATTGTCTATTTGCATTTACATCTTCTCTTCACTTGATTATCTGTGGATTCGACACCTTACTTGCACACTATACTAGTTTGTTAGTTAGAGTTATTATTTTTTTGGCAAGGTGAAATCTAACGACATTTCTCCTCCGTTAGGTATCCCCAGCAGCTAGCGAGAAGGAGTGAGATCCTGAGAGCAGGCTCTGTTCACTGGCAACGGCAGTCCGGAGGTGCAGCTTAGCGTTAGCTTCCATCGTCGACGTCGTCTTCTTTTGTCCTGAAGAATGGGTCCAACAAGAGGACGAGATTGAGAGGAACGGGGGAGGGCAGCACTCGCGTCCGTGGCTGCAAACATCTGAATCGGAGGAGAAGGAGGAAGCACGCGACATGGGGAAGCCATGAGAGTAAGAAGGGCGATCAAGGGAGGGACGATTGAAGGAGGAAGATGAGATCCGGAATGAGGGCATGCCGAGAAGGAGAACAAGTAGGTGCTGCTCAGATCCAAATGAGGAGGGAAGGCGAGTGTCGGCTAGGGTTAAGAAAAATTAGATATGACCTCCAAAAGGGGTTGTAAGGGTATATATACGGGTCCTCTGGGGTTAGCTTAGGATATATTAAAAAAAAAGTAGTCTGTTATCTTTAGAATGTACAAATTTCTACCCTATTAAATTATAGATTTCAACACGTTAAATTCTATTTAAATTAAAATCACCTTAAAACTATTAAATAAATTTCCATATACAAAAACTTCAATAAATTTTAATTTAAAACTGAATAGAAAATATTAATAATTTTATTAAAATTTATCTTTAGTAAAAATCTAAATTTCTATGCCTTTACACGTCCCGTATACAGAGAATACATTAATACAATATTATAAATTATTGAGATAGATTCCAATAAACAAAAATAATAACTTAATTTAATTATAAATAATTTTTCCAACGAAAAATAATATAGATATAAATAATATTAGTTCGAGAGATTATATATAACTTAATCTAAATATCTTTTATTTAGATTCTCTGAAAATATAAATAATACTTATCAAATACTACATATAGAGGGAAGGGTTAGGGTGTAATATATATATATATATATATATATATATAGGGTGTGGTTAAAATAAAAATGGTGCTTGAAGTAAAAATGACTCTTAATGAAAATGGGCCTGATTTTAAAAGAGAAAAAAAAGGTCCGGCTCATTATGCTTTCCTCTCTACCAGATTCAACTCCTTTCATCTCTGCTAGTACGCTAGAAGGCTAGGGTCTCACCACCTCCGTCGCCGCCTAGCTGATCTGGACCTCGGTCGATGTCGTCAGCCAGCGGCTCATGGTCTCCAGCAAAGCCCTCACAGGCACCGAATGCTGAAAGAAGATCCTCCTCCGGGACGGAATTCGGGGGCTCTACCGATCGGTTTCGGGGTGTCGATTTTGAATGCTGCAAGTAGTCCTCAGCCAGCAGCTCATGGACCGGATCCGGGCTCAAGGAATGGGACTTCCACGGGGCGGAGGTGGCGGTGGCGGTGGGTGTGTAGGGGGCGAACGCGGTGGTGGCGAGTGGGTTGTTGGCGCTCGTGACGACGCCGCTGGACATAGCGAAGACGAGGATGCAGGTGGCGGAGGGGGAGAGGAGGACGGTGGCGCAGACGGTGGCGGGGTTGGTGAGGGAAGGAGGGGTTCGGGATGCTACAGGGGGATCGGGCCGAGGTGGGCCTCTATGTCGATGTCGTCAGCGATTAGAGATGTCGTCGGGAGAGGAACTGAGTGCTTGGTATACGAGAGGAGGAAGATCATGCTAAAATTACAAACAATCTCCCCATACTTTCTATTTATATAAATATTGCCCTATTTTAATTGTAAAAATTACAAATTTTAATATTAAAGTGCATAAATAATAAATCAAATTACACTTTATCATTTTATTTATGCACTTATAATCTTAATTGTGCACTTCATAATCTAATTCATACACTTCATCATTTTGTTCTTGCACTTTATCATTTTATTTATGCACTTTATAATCATAATTGTGCACTTCACAATCTTATTCATGCACTTCATATATTTATTCATATACCATCATTTCATTCTTACACTTTATCATTTTATTTATGCACTTTATAATCTTAATTGTGTACTTCACAATCTTATTCATGCACTTCATATTTTTATTCATATACCATCATTTTATTCTTGCACTTATCATTTTATTTGCACAACATAATCTTTTATTTGCACAAAACAATATTATATTTGCACACCATAATGTTATATATGCACTTTATGATCTTATTTGTGCACGTTATCATTTTATTATTGCACTTTATAATCTTATTCAAGAACGGGAACAAAAAGAAGACACCCATCAATAGCCTATGTCAGATTTTGAACTCGAACCTTTGTGCATGGGCACATCGTTATACCATTTTGAGCTAATAGGCATTTATTGACACATGTCGTATTAAAGTACAAAACCGCCATAAAAATAGCAACCCATAAAGAAAATAATTGGTAGGAAACTTACTTTATGATGTACATATTTGCACCTTTGTTTATTGCATCTTTTGACTTCATATTTCATTCGATTTCCGAAGAAAAGGTTCAAAAGAATATAAACTTGAGTAAGAATGGGCTAAAATGCAAGAAATAGAGTCTACACAGGTTTTGAGCTAACCATGCAGGAATTCGAGCGAAGTCGGAGTCAAAACGGAGAAGCCAAGTGAAGCTGAGAAGAGGTAGATATCGACCTTAGACCCAGATATCGACCCCCAGTGTCGATATCGACCCCATATCGATCTCAACATAGAAATCCACCAGAGTTGAACAAGTCGAGCAGGAACAGAGACCTCGATATCGACCTCTGGTGTCGATATCGACCCCTTATCTCGACAGAAGATAGACTCGATTTCGAATGCGGATTGGAACTATATCTTCAAGGAGGCACGAAATTATCTCACACTTTCAAGATAGAGGACAGCTGACGTTTTATTCATCTTTTACCTTTAAGTTCCTTTAAGTTTTATCAAAATAAAAGACATATCCTAATTGTTCGGATAGAGTTATTAGTTTAGATAGGAGTTACAATCCTTGGATAGCAAGGATTAGTAGCCTATAAATAAATCCCTAGGGCTGATTTGTTAGATCATCTTTCATACAATCAATTAACAAGACATAGACAATAGAGTTAGAGTTAGAGAGAAGTTTTAGGGTTTGACGTTTGCGAAAGTTGACGTTAAGTTGTAAAGCTTCGGAGTTTATTTTAATGCAAGTTTCTTCCTTTCTATTGATGATGAATCCCATGATGAGAAGCGAGTAGTTCCCCAAAGCTCTTAGGGTCGGGGTGAGCCCGACGTTAGCCATGCGCACTTGAGGTAAGTATTTGATGTCGATATTGTTGTATCTATATCTCCTCCTACAATTCTATGTTTAGTCCTAATCGAAAGAAAAGGGATTCATGCTAACAACTTGAGTTATAAACATAAAATTGGTAGAGACAATTAGGTTTATTTGAAAGAGTAATCCTAAGAATTGGTGTACGGCGAAAGCTCGTCCCTCGGGTGAAATAGCACAATTGTCCGTCTTATTTATCTTATCGCATACATTGGTTAACGTTGTGGTAAACCCTAATCATAAGAGTTGCCTTTTTACATAGTTTATACACACCAAAACCCACTGTTATTTCTGTTCATTGCTTCTCTCTCCATTCTTAAATCTTCGGCCTTTCTTTGCCGACAAAGAACTAACCCACTGCAGGGAGACATCGATATCGACCCCAGACGTCGATATCGACCACTGAATTCGTCGACAGTTTTCTGAGTCGACGACGAACATCGCTGCGGAGTTACTGGACATCGATATCGACCCTTTGTGTCGAAATCGATCCTTCTGTGTCGACTGGTAGTCTTCTGAGCCAGTCGATTTTGTGGACCAACATCGATATCGACCCCCACCAGTCGATATCGACCACTTATTTTTGTCTTTGCAGGTCTTCTGTTGCAGAGAACATCGACAGCCGAGGTCGACATCGAGCTCTAAGGTCGAAATCGAGGCTACTGGTCGACGCAGACGTGAGATTTCCAACGCTACTAGGATCCCGCTGACACGCCTCCTCGTGGATCGATCCTGACTACCCTTCCACTACAACGGGAGGAAGTCTTGTAATTATTTGCTTAGGCCAGGAGTTGGTTTACATTTATTTACATCTTTATATTTGTAATTACTCGACATATCAGCCTCCTGCAACAACAAATTGGCGCCGTTGTCGGGGAGGCAATCAATCGCGCCCTAGTAGTCTATCTCACGTCTTTTTCTAGTTTGGTCTTGCAGGTGTATGCGACGCGCTGATCGCCCACCTGAATTTGAAGGAGTAGACGACCCTGAGCGTTATTTCCATCTAAGGGCCCAAGCTCAAAGAATCATGGCGGAAAACGCGAACCAAGCAGAACTTATTGAACAACTAAGGAAGCAGGTTGAGGACTTAACGACTAGAGAGGCGGCACTTAAGGAGCATACGGATAGGGAGGAGGATGGCCGAAGGCAAATAGAAGCCCAAATCAATGCCCTCCCTAGGAATGCCAAGCAATATATGCACCCCGCTCTCACAGTGCCTGAATCGGCAATTCTTATCCCTGCCTCTAATTTTGAAATAAAACCTAACTTCTTAACTGAGATTAGAAGGCATCAATATGAAGGAAAACCTAATGAGTGCCCTATGGCACATATTTCAACCTTCTTAGACCTTTGTGATACTATTGCTGATGGACGAAGTCTTGAATATGTCCAACTAAAAGCCTTTCGATGGTCTCTTACAGGTAAAGCATTGTAGTGGTTGGAGAGTTTAGCCCCAAGATCGCTCCGCACCTGGAATGAAGTCAAGGACACGTTCCTCAACAAGTTCTTCCCTCCTTCTAAGACGGCGTTGATCCGACAGAAAATCACGACTTTCAAACAAAAGCCTGGTGAGGCTCTGGCGACTATTTGGGAAAGGTTCAAGGACCTTCTACGATCATGCTCGACGCATGGCCAACCACCATATGTAATTCTGGAGATCATTTACAATGCTCTTGACGCTGCAACAAAAGAGAGGATCAACACCTACACCGCTTATGGCTACCTTGAACTCGCCCCACAAGAGGCTTGGGAGACCATAGAGAGGTTGGTGGAGTTTGACAACACATATGGGACTCCTGAGGCTTCCGATACATCATCATCATCGAGGCCTGCCCCATCTACGCCCTTATATGAACCCTCCAATGTAATCGATCCGGACGTGAAGGAGCAATTCCATAGAGATCAACTTAGAAAGCTCCAAAAGCAAGTGAGGTTCCTTTCAGCGAACCAAGATTGCATCGAATGCGGATCGCAGCGGCACACCACCATCGAATGCCCACATGCCGAACAAGTACACCTAGTGGAGACTCACCAAGAGGCGCGCTACATGAGGGGTCCCAATCACCAATATTGGGGAGACCAAAGGTTCCATCAACCACAAAGGAACCCGGTCAACCCTAGGGACCCTCCGCCTTATAGAGCTCCTGGGCACCCGGAGAGAGACCAAAATAAGGATGATCTTCAACTTGTGTTGGACGAGATAAGGCGGAACCAAGCTAAGAACGATCAATCCAACAATGCTATCCACTCTTAACTCAATCACCTTACCACAAGGATTGGGGAGATGGACATATGGAAGAAGAACGTAGAGACCCAACTGGGTCAATTGGCGGCACAAATCCCAAGACCGTCCGGAACACTCCCTGGGCAACCCACCACAAATCCTAAGGGACAATCCGGGACGGGCCATGTCGCAGCCATACAATTAAGGAGTGGCACCAAAGTACAAAAGCCACGGACGGAAACGGAGGAGAAAGCAGTAGACCCAATCGACGTCGACAGACCAGTCGATGTCGACCCAGAGGTCGAAATCGACCCCCATGTCGACCCCCTGATCGACGTCGATGACACTGCAGAGCCATCAGAGCCACAACAGAGGTCGAAATCGACCCTACCAGTCGACATCGATGTTCAGCAGGCCCCTCCGACCTCCGTTTTGGCCCCTACTCTAAAGAAGACGTTGCCATTCCCTTCCAAAGCATTGGAGGATCCCACCAAAGGTAAGTTTAGGCGCTTCATAAAGATACTTCAAGGAATCAACATCACTATCCCTCTAACAGAAGCCCTAAGCGAGATGCCCGCCTATGTGCGATTCCTCAAAGACATCCTGAGCAAGAAGAGATCAATGGCAGAGATCGCAGAGGAGTGCTCAAAGATGGACTTTCCTGAGAAGAAGAGTGATCCAGGGAAGTTTGCAATCACCGTGGGACTTGGCCAACATTGCTATAAAGCCCTATGTGACCTAGGGGCAAGTGTAAGTCTCATGCCTCTCTCTATTTGGCAGAAGGTGAACATTGGTGCCCTTGAACCTGTGGATATGAAGCTCTATATGGCTGACAACTCCTTCGTCCGGCCCACAGGTATAGTTGATGACGTTCCGGTAAAGGTAGGTAAGTTCTTTGTGCCTACCGATTTCATTGTATTGGAGATGCCTGAAGATCCTGTAGTGCCTATTATCCTTGGTATGCCCTTTTTAGCTACTGCTAATGCCAATATCAATGTACGTCGAGGATTACTAACCTTTACTATAGGGAACGAAGTAATAGAATTCTCTTTCAACCCGACCATGAGCGAAACAAAGCACCTGGAGCAAGTAGTCCTCTCACCGGCTAAGGAAAAGCTTAGAAAATTTTTGTTGGCGAGGACGGAAACAGCAAGCAGGGTCGACATCGACTGGAACCAGTCGATATCGACTAAAAGCATCGAAATCGACCCCCCTTGGTCGAAATCGAGTATGCTAGATCACTGCCAGGAGCTTAAGTATCGGGTCACAAAGGTCGATGTCGACCCCCACATGTCGATATCAACCACAGCACTCGAAATCGACCCTCCTTGGTCGACATCGACCACCCCTCAGCCCGAAGATTTCTGTTTCGGGCCCAAACAGGTAAGCCCAGGTATGACTCCTAACCCTCCTCCATCCCTTATTGATGAATCAATTAAGCCAATTATTGATAAATCTACTAAAGAGAGGGTCAAAGCTCCATGGTTTGCCTATATTGCTAAAGTTAGGTCAAGAAAGAGAAGAAAAGCACCCAAAGAAGAACCTAATGATGAAGAAGCCTTGGTCGCCGAACTTAGATGCTACCAAAAGGACCTAGATGATCCACGAGAAGGCTCACGCTCGAAGGGTCCCTACATAAAAGGGTCATGAAGAATTGACGGAGAAGTCGGCTTAGCGACTCAAAAATCTAGAGCATGTACATAAAACATTTAAATTTCGCATAGATGGTTTTTAGGACTTAAGTTTTGGCTGTTTGAAACTTTTAAGACTGAGATAATTCGTGCTTTATCTATATTACTAACAAAGATTTCAGGTTATCAAGCAAAAGGAACGACGAAGAGGAAAAGAAGCTTCTACAGAGGCAGTCGAAATCGACCAGGCCAGTCGAAATCGACCCCCCCAGGGTCAAGCCATCTCCTGGAGTCGACATCGAGGACTCAGGAGCGAAAAAGAGAGGTCGATATCGACCCTAATACTCGATATCTACCCCAATCAGGCAGCCCTTGTCTTCATCTTCTTCATCGACTTCGACAGATGCAGTCGACATCGACCACTGACCTAGATATCGACTTCTGGCATCGACCTCACCTGAAATCGACCTGAATCCGCAGGATGCGCTGTAAGTCTCTCTCTACCCTTGTTCTTTTTTTAATACAGTGAGGACACTGTATATTTTAAGTATGGGGTGGGGGAAAGACATGTCTTATGGTCATAACTTGGTTTCTTCTTCGCATTGCGTTCATGTTTAAATTTTTGTTCTTAGTTTTACTTTTATAAAATGTCAAAAATCAAAAAAAAAATAGAAAAATGTCAAAAATACAAAAAAAATGCATGTTTATTTTTTAACCCTACTTAGATGTCCTATGATGAAAACTCAATAGCTGACTTGATCATGTAAACCCTATGGCATATTTGGATGGTTTAGCCTAAGTCTTTAAAATTTTTATGTAGATTGTGAACTTGTGATGAAATTGAGCACATATGATCCTAGGCTAGAAAGCAAATCCAACAAAAATTGTCCTTGTGAGAATTTTGACCTATAGGGAGAACATCAAAAATCCCTCCGCTTTCTTGAGTGAATTTACTCTTCCTATGCATCTCTAAATGTTGTGATAGTTATTCAAAACCAATGCATATATATGTTTATGTTTACGAGAATTAAATGATGGAGGCATCTTTTAAGCCATTTTTATCCTCTCTTTACCTACCCTGCATTATCCCTACTTGAAGCCAGAACATTAGCCTGAGCCTGAATTGCAAACTCCACAAAATTATCCCTAGCCGAATTGAGCCTGACCCCCATTTGGGAATTGAGACTTAGATTGGTTGGACTAATGCCTTGTGGAAAGAAAAGAGCATAATGTCTAGTTTTGAGCAAGGAAATTATAGGATGGTACATATTTACATTTTGTCATATTTTGTAAAAGGATTTTTTGGCTCACCATATAAATGCACATAGTTTTAGTATTATTTCCGAAAAAAAAAATCCGAAAAATATATATATATATATATATATATATATATATATATATATATATATATATATTTATATATATAAAGTGCATGAGCCAAAATCCTTAAGTCTTTTATTCATACAAATGTTATATTTTTGAGAGGTATATTAGAACTTGGAAGAAGGGTTGATGGAATGCATCTTTAGAGCATTATATTGAAGAGTTATGGTTTGGGTATTGCAAGTGTTGAGATTTAGGAGTCTTGATTCCCGAATTATAAAAGCACCACATAGCCAAATAATTCCATACCCTTTATTTCATACCAAGCCCCATTACAACCCCGCCGAATGGAGTCTTCTATGAAGTCTTCCATTGAGCGAAAGTCCTCCTGATGATTCTTATTGCATTTTCATAATTGGTTGCGAAGTGGATTTTTATAAAGTGCAATGTTTATGAGATTGTATATGGAATTGAGTTGAGAGTTGATAGCCTAAACACATGAGAGTTGAGTGCAAACACATTATCCCTGTAGCCTAGGATATCACAAGTTCACAATCTACATAAAAATTTTAAGGACTTAGGCTAAACCATCCAAATATGCCATAGGATTTACATGATCAAGTCAACTATTGAGTTTTCATCATAGGACATCTAAGTAGGGTTTAAAAACAAACTTAAAAATAAACATGCATTTTTTTTGTTTTGTATTTTTGACATTTTTCTATTTTTTTTGATTTTTTTTGACATTTTATAAAAGTAAAAAATTTAAAACATGAATGCAATGCGAAGAAGAAAACCAAGTTATTACCATAAGGCATGTTTTTTCCCCCACCCAATACTTGAAATATACAGTGTCCTCACTGTATTAAAAAGAAGAACAAGGGTAGAGAGAAACTCACAGTGGTCGATGTCGACTGCATCTGTCGAAGTTGAGGAAGAAGATGAAGATAAGGGCTCCCAGGTTGGGGTCGATATCGAGTATAATGGTCGATATTGACCTCTCTTTTTCGCTCCTGACTCTTCGATGTCGACTCCATGAGGTGGCTTGACCTTGGGGGGGTCGATTTCGACTGGCCTGGTCGATTTCGACTGCCTCTGCAGAAGTATCTTTTCTTCTTCGTCGTTCCTTTTGCTTGATAACCTGAAATCTTTGTTAGAAATATAGATAAAGAACGAATTATCTCAGTTTTAAAAGTTCAAAATCCCAAAAGTTAAATCCTAAAAACCATCTATGCGAAATTTCAAGGGTTTATGTAAACGCTCTAGAGTTTTTAGTCGCTAGGCCGACTTCAACGTCAATTCTTCACGAACCTTTTATGTAGGGACCCTTCGAGCTTGAACCTTCTCCTGGATCATCTAGGACTTTTGGTAGTATCTAAGTTCGGCGACCAAGGCTTCTTTGATGTTTGGTTCTTCTTTGGGTGCTTTCCTTCTCTTTCTTGACCTAACTTTAGCAATATAGGCAAACCGTGGAGCTTTGACCCTCTCTTTAGTAGAATTATCAATAATTGGCTTAATTGATTTATTAATAATGGACGGAGGAGGGTTAGGAGTCATACCTGGGCTTACCTGTTTGGGCCCGAAACAGAAATCTTCGACCTGAGGGGTGGTCGATTTCGGCCAAGGAGGGTCGATTTCGAGTGTTGTGGTCGATATCGATATGTGGGGGTCGATATCGACCTCTGTGACCCCATACTTAAGCTCCTGGCAATGATCTGGCATACTCGATTTCAACCAAGGGGGGTCGATTTCGAATTTTTTAGTCGATATCGACTAGTTCCGGTCGATGTCGACCCTGCTTGCTGTTTCCGTCCTCGCCAACAAAAATTTTCTAAGCTTCTCCTTAGCCGGCGAGAGCACTACTTGCTCCAGTTGCTTTGTTTCGCTCATGGTCGAGAATTCTATCACTTCGTTCCCTATAGTAATGGTTAGTAACCCTCGACGTACATTGATATTGGCATCTGCAGTAGCTAAGAAAGGCCTACCAAATATAATAGGCACTACAGGATCTTCAGGCATCTCCAATACAATGAAATCAGTAGGTACAAAGAACTTACCTACCTTTACAGGAACGTCATCAACTATACATGTGGGCCTGACGAATGAGTTGTCAGCCATATAGAGTTTCATGTCCACAGGTTCAAGCGCGCCAATGTTCACCTTTTGCCAAATAGAAAGTGGCACGAGACTTACACTTGCCCCTAGGTCACATAGGGCTTTGTAACGATGTTGGCCAAGTCCCACTGTTTTGCAAACTTCCCTGGATCACTCTTTTTCTCAGGGAAGTTCATCTTTGAGCACTCCTCTGCGATCTCTGCCATGGATCTCTTCTTGCTAAGGATGTCTTTAAGGAATCGTACATAGGCAGGCATCTCGCTTAGGGCTTCTGTAAGAGGGATAGTAACTTTAAGTCCTTGAAGTATTTTTACAAAGTGCCTAAACTTACCTTTGGTGGGATCCTCCAATGCTTTGTATGGAAAGGACAACGTCTTCTTTGGTGGAGGGGCCAAAACGGTGGTCGGAGGGGCCTGCTGGACATCGATGTCGGCTGGGCTCTGGTCCATATCGACTGGAATGGTCGATTTCGACCTCTGTTGTGACTTCTCAGGCTCTGTAGTGTCATCGACATCGACCAGGGTGTCGACATGGTGGTCGATATCGACCTCATCCTCGACATCGACTGGTCTGTCGATGTCGACTGGATCTGCTGCTTTCTCCGATTCCGTTCGTGGCTTATGTACTTTGGTTCCACTCCTCAATTGTATGGCAGCGACATGGCCCGTCCCGGATTGTCCCTTAGGATTTGTAGTGGGTTGCCTAGGGAGTGTTCCGGACGGTCTAGGGATTTGTGCCGCCAATTGACCCAGTTGGTTCTCTACGTTCTTTTTCCAAATATCCATCTCCCCAATCCTTGTGGTAAGGTGATTGAGTTGAGAATGGATGGCATTGTTGGATTGATCATTCTTAGCCTGATTCCGCCTGATTTCATCCAGTACTAGTTGAAGATCATCCTTCTTTTGGTCTCTCTCCGGGTGCCCGGGAGCTCTATAAGGCGGAGGGTCCCTAGGGTTAACCTGGTTCCTTTGTGGTTGATGGAACCTTTGGTCTGCCCAATATTGGTGATTGGGACCTCTCATGTAGCGCGCCTCCTGGTGAGTCTCCGTTAGGTGTACTTGTTGAGCATGGGGACACTAGATGGTGGTGTGCCGCTGCGATCTGCATTCAATGCAATCTTGGTTTGCCGAAAGGAATCTTACTTGTTTCTGGAGCTTTCTAAGTTGATCCCTATGAAATTGTTCCTTCACATCCGGATCGATTACATTGGAGGGTTCATATAAGGGCATAAATGGGGCAGGCCTCGATGATGATGATGTGTCGGAAGCCTCAGGCGTCCCATATGTGTTGTCGAACTCCACCAACCTCTCTATGGTCTACCAAGCCTCTTGTGGAGCGAGTTCAAGGTAGCCATAGGAGGTGTAGGTGTTGATCCTCTCCTTAGTTGCAGCGTCAAGAGCATTGTATATGATCTCCTGAATTACGTATGGTGGTTGGCCATGCGTCGGGCATGATCGTAGTAGGTCCTTAAACCTTTCCCAAACAGTCGCTAGAGCCTCACCAAGCTTTTCTTTAAAAGCCGTGATTTTCTGTCTGATCAACGCCGTCTTAGAAGGAGGAAATAACTTGTTGAGGAACGCGTCCTTGACTTCATTCCAGGTGCGGAGCGATCTTAGGGCTAAGCTCTCCAACCACTGCAATGTTTTTCATGTAAGAGACCAGCAAAAGACTTTTAGTTGGACATATTCAAGACTTCGTCCATCAACAATAGTATCACAAAGGTCTAAGAAGGTTGAAATATGTGCCATAGGGCATTGGTTAGGTTTTCCTTCATATTGGTGCCTTCTAATCTCAGTTAGGAAGTTAGGTTTTATTTCAAAATTAGAGGCAGGGATAAGAATTGCCGATTCAGGCACTGTGAGAGCGGGGTGCATATATTGCTTGTCATTCCTAAGAAGGGCATTGATTTGGGCTTCTATTTGCCTCCGGCCTTCCTCCTCCCTATCCACATGCTCCTTAAGTGCCGCCTCTCTAGTCGTTAAGTCCTCAACCTGCTTCCTTAGTTGCTCAATAAGTTTAGCCTTGTTCGCGTTGTCCGCCATGATTCTTTGAGCTTGGGCCCTTAGATGGAAATAACGCTCAAGGTCGTCTACTCCTTCAAATTCAGGTGGGCGATCAATGCGTCGCATACACCTGTAAAAAACAAGACTAAGTAGAGACGTGAGATAGACTACTAGGGCGCGATTGATTGCCTCCCCGGCAACAACGCCAATTTGTTAAGGAGGTAAGTCGAGTTCTCAAATAAATAATAAAGATGTAAACGGAAACCAACTCCTAGCCTATGCAAATAATTACAAGACTTCCTCCCGTTGTAGTGGAAGGGTAGTCAGGATCGATCAACGAGGAGGCGTGTCAGCGGGATCCTAGTAGCTTTGGAAATCTCAAGTCTGCGTCGACCAGAAGCCTTGATTTCGACCTTGGGCCTCGATGTCGTCCTCGTCTGTCGATGTTCTCTGCAACAGAAGACCCGCAGAAACAAAAACAAGTGGTCGATATCGACTGGAAAGGGTCGATATCGATGTCAGTCAGGAAATCGACTGCCTTAGAAGACTGCCAGTCGACACAGTAGGGTCGATATCGATGCTAGGGGGTCGATATCGATGTCAAGCAAACTTCGCAGAATGATCGTCGTCGACTCAGAAAACTGTCGACGAACTCAGTGGTCGATGTCGATGTCTAGGGTCAATATCGATGTCCTCCTGCAGTGGGTTAGTTCTTCGTCGGCAAAGAAAGGCCGAAGAATTGAGAATGGAGAGAGAAGCAATGAACAGAAATAAAACAGAGGATTTTGGGTGTATAAAATATGTAAAAAGAAACTCTTAGGATTAGGGTTTACCACAACGTTAACCAATGCATGCGATGAGATAAATAAGACGGACAATTGCGCTATTTCACCCGAGGGACGAGCTTTCGCCGTACACCAACTCTTAGGATTACTCTTGCAAATAAACCTAATTGTCTCTACCAATTTTATGTTTATAACTCAAGTTGTTAGCATGAATCCCTTTTCTTTCGATTAGGACTAAACATAGAATTGTAGGAGGAGAGATAGACACAATCATATCGACATCAAATACTTACCTCAAGCGCGCATGGCTAACGTCGGGCTCACCCCGACCCTAAGAGCTTTGGGGAACTACTCGCTTCTCATCATGGAACTCATTCTTGTTTGAAGGAAAGAAACTTGCATTAAAATAAACTCCGAAGCTTTACAACTCAACGTCAACTTTCGCAAACGTGAAACCCTAAAACTTCTCTCCAACTCTAACTCTATTGTATTGATTGATGATTGTTTTTTGGATGATTGAATGCCAGCCCCCTAGGGCTTTATTTATAGGCTACTAATCCTTTCTATCCGAGGATTGTAACTCCTATCTAAACTATGAACTCTATCCAAACAATTAGGATAGGTCTTTTATTTTGATAAAACTTAAATAACTTAAAGGTAAAAGATAAATAAAACTTCAGCTGCCATCTATCTTGAAAGTGTAAGATAATTTCGTGCCTCCTTGAAGATATAGTTCCAATCCGCATCTCGAAACCGAGTCTATCTTCTGGCGAGATAAGGTGTCGATATCTACACCAGGGGTTGATATCAAGGTCTTTGTTCCTGCTCGACTTGTTCAGCTCTGGTCGATGTCTATGTTGAGGTCGATATGGGGGTCGATATCGACACCAGAGGTCGATATCTGGGTCTAAGGTCGATATCTACCTCTGCTCAGCTTCACTTGGCTTGTCCGTTTTGACTCCGATTTTGCTCGAATTCCTGCATGGTTGGCTCAAAACTTGTGCAGACCTTATTTCTTGCATTTTAGCCCATTCTTACACAAGCTTATATACTTTTGAAACTTTTCTTTTGAGATCGAAGGAAATAAGAAGTCAAACGATGCAATAAAAGGAGATATAAATATGTACATACGTAAGGCATACAAACAAGGATACTCGCTTTATAAGGATAGAAGAATAATGCTATAAAGGAGGAGGATCTTTACCTGGACTTACCTTTGAGTCGGTCATGCTCTGAGGGATCACTCGACAGCGAGTACAGAGGTCGACATCGAGTGGCTTTTCTCTATAGGGTGTAGTCGATGGAGGGGTATCGATCAGAGGGGCTCGATCTCGAGTGGGCCTAGTCGATATCGACTGGCCCTGGTCGATCTTGAGTGCTTTGTTGGTGTAGACCCCATACTTAGCTTCTAGAACACGATTTGGCTCCATTGTACTCATCATCAACTGGTGGGTATCGATATCGAGTCTTTGTCAGGATCTTCTTCGTTATCAGCTTGGTGCCAAATCGCCAAAAGCTCCTCCATTTGGGCCTCCAAGGCCCTCTCTTCTAGCTCTTCATTGGTCAAGGCTCTCTCTGTTGGTTCATCACAAGGGATTACTCTCCCTATTGCATGCACTACCTTGGCCTCCATTTGATTCATCTCCTTCATGGTAGGGTTGAAGGAGAACTCGATGACTTCATTGCCAATGGTGAATGACAATAGTTCATTCCGCACGCTGATATTGGTGTCGATTGTAGCTAGGAATGGCCTCCTTATGATGATGGGGCATGTAGGATCCTCTACCATATCTAGCATAATAAAGTCAGTGGGTACAAAGAACTTACCCACCTTCACTGGGACGTCGTCGATGATGCATGTGGGCCTTACAAAGTTGTTGTCGGCCATGTATAACTTCATATCTACTGACTCCATGGCTCCAATATTGACCTTTGACCATATGGAAAAAGGCATGAGGCTCACGCTAGCCCCTAGGTCACACAAAGCCTTGTAGCGATGTTGGTCAAGCCCAATAGTAATGGCAAATTAACCTCCCGGGATCACTCCTTCTCTCTGGGTAGTCTACCTTGCTATACTCCTTTGCAATATCAGCAATTCATTGCTTCTTGCTTAAGATATCTTTCAGGAACCTGACGGATGATGGCATCTCATGAAGGGCCTCCGTGTATGGAATGGTGACATTAACGCCTTGGTGTACCTTCACAAAGCATTGGAACTTCACGTCTGCATGGTCTCTTGAAGACTTGAAGGGATAAGGTAATGGCTTATTATTTGGTGGAGCGGGATTTGCCCGAGGTGGTGATAATGACTGGTCGACATCGACAGGGGGGTTTCGACATCGAGTGGGTCATTCGATACGAGTTGGGTGTGTCGATATCGACTGGCTCTCCAGTGACTTTCTCCGCTAGCTCCTTTTCCTCATGGTTGATTCGTATCTCCTTGCCATTCCTTAAGCATATGGAAGCGATGTAACCCACTAGTTGCCCCTTTGGATTGGCTTATGGTTGGCCTGGGAGCCCTCAGGATCATGGTGGAATTGTTTCCGCCAATTAACCCAGTTCGGTGTCTATTCCCTTCCTCCATGTATCAATTTAACCAAGCCTAGCGTTAATGTCGTGATGTAGTTGTGTGTGGATGGCATTATTGGATTGCTTTGTCTTCACTAGGTTCCTTCTCATCTCGTCTAGGATGAGTTGTATATCATCCATCCTTTCCCTCTCTAGATGGCCAGGTGCTCTATATGGTAGGGGTTGTTGATATTGTTGATATTGGGGTTGTTGATATCCCCAGTTCCCTTGATTGCCTCCATAGTTGGGCCCCCACGCATACTTTACATCATCATGGGTCTCCGCCAATTGTACTTGCTTCGTGTAGGGACAAGCCGTCATATTATGTTTCTACGACACACATTCTAAACAAGCTTGATTTTTAGTAAGAAACCTAACTTGTTTTTGAATACGCTTTACCTGGTCTTTCATGAACTGGTCCTTCAACTGAGGATCCACCTCATTTGAAGACACACATAGTGGCATGGATGGGGGCAGCCTTGCATCTGGTGCCGCAGAAGTCACATAGGTGTTGTCAAACTCCACTAGCCTTTCAATCATCTCTCAGGCTTGATTACGGGTAAGCTCCAAGTAACAATATGTGGTATAGGTGTTAATCCGTTCTCGTGTAGGCACTTCCAGGGCATTGTAGATGATCTTCTGGATAACATATGTTGGTTTCCCTGAGTAGGACATGATCTCAGCAGGTCTTCATAGCGCTCCTAGACTTGCGCTAGCGTCTCCCCTGGTCTCTACTTGTAGGACATGATCTTCTGGTGAATTCGCGCCGTATTTGATGGTGGAAAGAACTTGTTGAGGAAGATGTCCCTAAGTTCCTGCCAGGTGTAGATAGATTGCGGGGGCAAGCTCTTCAACCAATGTAGCGCCTTTCCTGCAAGATACAATCTAAAAGCTTTTAGACGCACATATTCAAAATTGACACAGTGAGCAACGATGTCACAAAGATCAATATAAGTAGTTATGTGTGTCAAAGGGCATTCAGAGCGCTTTCTCTCAAAAGCATGTCTCCTAATCTCCCCTATAAAAGTAGTTTTTATTTCAAAAGAAACATTAGGGAGAACAATAGGAGACTCAGGTACCGCCACAATTGGGTGTATATATTCTTTGGCATTCTGTGGGATATTGCATAGTTGCTCTTGGGCTTGTCGGCGAGCTTGGACTTCTTGTTCGTATTGAGCAGCCATCCTTTGCTGCGTTTAATTATGTTGATTGTGCTCAGTGTTGAACTCCTCAAATTGCTTTCTAAGCCTTTCGAGCTCTTTTTGCATCGTCTCTTCGTTAGCCATGACCCTCTTAGCCCTTTTTGTAGATGAAGCGTTATGGATTGTCTAAGGCAGCGAACTCAGGTGTGCGGTCAGCGCGTCGTATACACCTTCAAGACAATACTAGGTAAACAGGTAAGTAAGACTAAACAGGGCGCGATTGATAGCCTCCCCGGCAGTGGCTCCAAATTTTAATGTAGGATGAAATCGAGTCTAATAAATATAAATTAAATATCAAACGAATTCCTTTATAGACGCAAATAAATTACAAGACTTCCTCACGCTGTAGTGGAAGGGAATTAGGATCGATTCACGAGGCGGGTCAGCGATATCTTGGATAGTCTCTAAAGTTCATGCGCAAGTCAACCAGCAGCCTCGATATCGAGTTGGGGAGTCGATATCGACGGGGAAAGTCGATTCCTAGTGCTCAACGTTGATATGTGAAAACTGCAGAGAAGAGAAAAGAAAAAAAAGCACTCGATATCAACTGAGTAGGTCGTTCTCGAGTGGGCAGTGGGTTCATGTCGACTCAGAAGACTGTCGAATCAGGTTCTCTCGATGCAGGGTGGTTGATATCGACTGGGAAGGTCGAAATCAAGTACTTTCACAGACGGTAAGTGACGAACAGAAAATAAAGAATAAAATAAAAGAGAGAATATTTTTTGGGTTTTTGTTTAATATAGTTAAAAGCTCCTAAGGTAGGGATTTACCACGTCGATAACCATGCATGCATTATTACTTTAATCACATAAAAGATTAAGCTTTTCTAATCACCGATTAAGAATATAGAGGCTTTCGCATAAAAACCTAATTTGTTTCTACCTTTTCATAATTAGTGTTTAGTCAACTTTTGCGGGAAAAACCTAATTACTATCCAAATTCACATGTATAATCCACTTTCGCTTCATATAAGGTAAATAAGGAATGATCCTAAATTCGCATACTTACATGGCTATTGTCAGGCTCACCCCGACCTTAGAAGTAGGAAGACTACTCACTCTTCATTAGGGAAAACATCTTTGCATAAAAATAGAAACTTTGCATTAAAACCACCTTCTCTCTCTATCTCGCCCTTCGCTTTCTCTTCTCTTGGTGGCTTGATTGTTTGTGGACTTAATTCAGAATGACTAATGCCAGCCCCCTAGGGCTTTATTTATAACCTCCTAACCCTTGCTAGTAAAGGATTGGAATCCTAATCCCACTAAGATTGGTAAAACAAAAGTTTATCTAAACTAAATTATATTCTAAAATAAAAATATTAAAATAGTTAATATTCCCTAAAATGCATGGAATATACCCCTAAGATAGATGAATCTTGGTAGATGCTAGATGTCTTCGTGGCTAAGCAATATCCTCCAACGATTCGGCTTAAACCGCATTTCTCACACGTTTGTTGCACCAGTCGATGTTGAGTGGACAGGTCAATATCGAGTGACCTATGGCGAGTCAAGTCGGTTGATTGCTGCTGACATGGCTTGGGCTCGATCTGCTTCTTTTCTCCTCAGTCGATCTCGGGTTCATTGGTCGATGTCGAGTAACTCCATCGAGATCGAGTTGTCTTCTCGAGATATAACTCTTATGTGCTTTGTCTTGTCTTCACTCCAAATTGTTGCGTTTCCTGCAAAATTAAACCAAAACCTGTGTAGACCTCTATATCTTGCAAATGTACTCAAACTACATAAATTCACTACTTTCCCAACCCGAAAGTACAAAATATGCATGAAAACGAAATAGATGTAAGCATGGAACATGGTGAAATATGCACATATCACTTACCATACACCAAGATGTAAGGAGTGGTGCGAAGTGGTGTCTTGTAGGCCGTTCGGTAGGCTCAGAGCGCGTCATCTAGCTTGGATGACCAATCTTTCCTCGAGCGGGAGACCGTCTTCTCTAGGATGGTTTTGATTTGATGATTGGAGACTTCAACTTGGCTGTTTTTTTGGGGATAATAGGGTGTTGCCACCCTATGTGTCACCCCATACTTGGCTAAAAGTGCTTCAAAGCCTCTCTCAATGAAGTGTGAGCCACCATCTGAAATAAGAACTCTTGGAACACCAAAGTGAGGAAAAATGTTAGTTTTCATAAACTTTGACACTACCTTCGCATCAATGGTCCTAGTTACAACAGCCTCCACCCATTTTGAGACATAATCTATCACTACTAGAGTGTATTTGTAGGGGCCAGAGGCAGGGAATGGTCACATGAAGTCAATGCCACATACATAAAAAAGCTCTACTCCTAGGATTCCTGTGAGCGGTGCCTCATTCCTCCATGTGATATTTCCTGCATGTTGACACTCATCATAATTGGTTACAAAGTTTTGCACATCCCTGAAAAGGTTAGGCCAATAAAAACCACATTGAAGAATCTTCGTCGCGGCCTTGAATCCTTTAGCATGGCCTCCTATAAGGAGAGAATGACAATGGCAAATCACGCTCCCTACCTCCTCCTCTGGAATACAACATTAGAAAATATGGTATTTTCCCTGCTTGAATAAGTAGGGTCCATCCCAATAGTATTGCTTAACGTCGTGCAACAACTTCTTCTTCACCTGCGAAGTTAATCCAGATGTTATCTCGCCTCCTACAAGGTAGTTAGCAAAATCCGCAAACCAAGGTACCTTCGCCCCTCTTAATACAAATATTTCATGAATAGGACTAGAGGGAGGAGTAAAGAAGAGGTCCTCACCGGGTTTTACCTTTTTGTCACCTTCAATTTCACTAGAAGGTGGTCTAGCTCGACCTGTTTCAATCAATGTCGACTGGTCTGTCTCAACATGGTCAGTTGATCTGAGTTGCTCGAGCTGGTCACTCGATGCCGATATGGTCTGGTCGATCTCGACCTTTTTTTGCTAGTAGATCAGAGGAATCACGGTCGACCTGTTATCAATGTTAGTCTACATCGAGTAAGAACTAACCTTAAGGGCAGTCGATGTCGAGTTGCTGCAGTTGACATCGAGTGAGATTTTTGCCCATTTTACTTCTTGCTTCATCAGGTGCTTGTCAGGGCAGGAGTCATCGATTTGCGTGTTGTCCTTTGACTCATCTAGAAGCCCTTTGGGTAGCCGTGAAAGATAATCGGCTACATAGTTATCTGTTCCTTTCTTGTCCTTAAGCTCAACGTCGAACTCTTGGAGTAGGAGCACCCATTGTAAGAGCCTAGGCTTAGCATCCTTCTTTGCCTACAAGTACCTAAGAGCTACATGGTCAGTATGAACAATTACCTTAGCGCCCACTAAGTATGAGCGGAACTTCTCAAAAGCAAAGACTACCGCCAAGAACTCTTTCTCCGTTGTGGTGTACTTCGTCTAAACTATGTCAAGAGTCTTGCTTGCATAGTAGATGGCGTGAAGCTTCTTGTCTTTCCTTTTTCCTAGGAAAGCTCCTATGGCGTAATCGCTTCCATCGCAAAGGATCTTAAATGGTAGTGACCAAAATGGCTATTGAATAATAGGGGCGGATATAAGAGCTTCCTTCAACCTGTTGAAAGCTTCAAGACACTCACTAAAAACTCAAACTTAACATCCTCCATTAGTAGGTTAGTTAAGGGTTTAGCAATCTTAGAGAAATCTTGAATAAACCTCCTATAGAAACCTACGTAACCAAGGAAGCTTCTTATCTTCTTTATAGATGAAGGTAGTGGCAACTTCTCCACAAGCTCTATCTTTGCCTTGTCCACCTCAATTCCCCTTTTTGAGACTTTGTGGCCTAGCACAATCCCTTCTATTACCATAAAGTGGCACTTTTCCCAATTGGGAACCAAATTTGTCTCTTCACATAGCGCGAGTACCCTGCGAAAGTTAGAAAGACAAATATCGAATGAAGTGCCATAGAAAGAGAAATCATCCATAAATACCTCCACAATATCCTCTATCATATTTGAAAAGATGGCCATCATACACCTTTTAAAGGTAGCGGAGGCGTTTTAGAGCCCAAATGGCATCCTCCTATATGCAAAAGACCCATAGGGACATGTGAAGGTGGCCTTTTCTTGATCTTCAAGAGGAATGGGGACCTGCCGAAATCCAAAATATCCATCCAAGTAACAAAATTAGTCATGTTCAGCGAGTCTTTCCAATACCTAGTTAATTAATTGAAAGGGAAAATGATCCTTCCTAGTGGCGGTATTGAGTTTTCTATAATCAATGCACATTCACCAACTAGTAGTGATTCGCTTTGGCACAAGCTCTCTCTTCTCATTCTCTTCAACGGTCGTTCCACCCCTTTTAGCCACCACATGGACTGGACTCACCCATTATCTCTCGGAGATGGTATAGATTATTTCTGCATCCAACATACGCATGATCTCCTTTTTCACCACTTCCTTGAAATTGGGGTTGAGCTTCCATTGATGTTTTATGGATGCCTTGTGATCATCCTCTAGGAGGATTCTATGCATATAATTAGTGGGTGAAATAGCCTTTCTATGGTTGCGAAACACTTCCATAAGCTTGTCTACTTCATGCGTGGTTAGTGTGGCATTGATAATCACAGAATAAGTAGAATTGGGACCAAGAAACTCATACCTAAGCGTGTCGGGTAAAGGCTTCAGCACCGGAGAAGGTCCTTGTGGGATTGAGATTGGCTCTACCTCCTCCGTCTTCATGATCTCACCTAAGTAATTTGTTTCAATTCTCTTGATTGAAGCTCCCAAATCAGCTCCCAAAGTTAGCGTGCACCAAGTGATGTCCATATTTAGTGTCGTTTTTATTGCATATTTTAACTTCATATTTCATTCGATTCCTAATGTAAAGGTTAAAAACAATGCAAATTTGTGTAGAATAAGAGACCGTGCAAGAAATAGAGTCTGCCCAAGTTTTCGTCTAAATGTATAGGAATTGGAGCGGAATCGGACTTGAAACGAGAAAGCCAAGTGAAGCAAAAAAGAGGTCGAAATCGAGTAGACCACTCCAGATCGACTAGACACCTCGACATAGACATCCAGAGTCGACATCCAAACAACATAGAATTACACAGAAGCCCTCGACATGACTTGAGATCGAGTGGAGACATCGACATGATCACCAAAGCTCGAGTGAAAGTGCGACAGATCGAGCCGAGATGAAGCACTTGATATCGACATGACCGGGTTGATATTGAGTAGAAACTGACATGGATTGGATGCAATTTTGAGACGTGGATTTGAAGATCTATCTAAAAAGACACGGTTTATCACATCTTATTAGATAGATTATGTCCTAGGGTTATTTTCCTTTTTACCTTAGGATAGTTATTAGTTATTCTGATATTTACTATAATAAAGATTTATCCTACTTGTTGTGGATAGATTTTAGCAATAGTAGTTTTAGTAGGATTAGGACTACTTTCCTTGGCTAGCAAGGATTAGTAGGCTATAAATAAAGCCCTAGGGGATAGTTGTTAATAATTCAAGCACAGAGAGTTATCTCTCACCAGAGTTAGAGAGTAGGAAAAGCTTTAGGGTTTGGCGTTTGCAAAAGCCGGCGATGGACTGTAAAGTTTTGAAGAGTTGTTTAATGCAAGTTTTATTATTTACAATCATGGTGTTTGTTGCGATGAAGTGCGAGTAGTTCCCCAAAGTTTCTAGGGTCGGGGTGAGCCCGATTTTAGCCATGCATGTTTGAGGTAATTACTTGATGTTGATATCGTTGTGTCTATATCATCTCCTACGATTCTATGTTTAGTCCTTATCGCGAGAAAAGATATTCATGTTAACAACTTGTGTTATAAACATAAAATTGGTAGAGACAATTAGGTTTATTTGCAAGAGTATTCCTAATCATTAGTGTACTGTGAAAGCTTGTCCCTTGGGTGAGATAGCGCAATTGTCCGTCTTATTAACCTCATGCATGTTTTAGTTAACGTCGTGGTAAACCCTAGCCTTAGAAGTTGCCTTTTTATTATATATTTTATTCATACAAATCTGTTTTATTTCTATCCACACTTCATTTCCATCCTATTATCTTCGGCCTTCTTTGCCGACAAACTAACGCACTGCAAGAACTACTCGATATCATCACATCAGGTCGATATCGACTCACTTAGTCTACGTCGATAGTCTTTAATGTTGACGTCTATTCTGCCTGCATCTGAGCTCGATATCGAGTACCTATCTTGGTATCGAGTGCCCCTGAGTCGACCGATAGTCTTCTGAGTCGGTCGACGTTGCTGCTGACATATCGATATCGACACCCTAGGTCGATATCGACCGCTTGTTTTTTGTCTTTGCAGGTTTTCTGTTGCTGTAGAAATCGAAAGATTAGGTTGACGTTGAGTATCCTACTCAAGATTGATGCATCTAGATGACACAGACGTGTGATTTCATACTATCTAGGATCCCGCTGACATGCTTCCTCATGGATGGATCCTGACTCCCTACCAATACAGTGGGAGGAAATCTTGTGATTTATTTGCATGGACTAGGATTCGGTTTGATTTATATTTTATATTTTATTACACTCGATTTCCAACCTTCTATAAAATTGTCTCCATTGCCGGGGAAGCAATCAATCGCGCCCTAGTAGCCTATCTCACGTCTTTTTTCTAGTGTTGTCTTATAGGTGTATGTGACGCTTTGATCGCACGTCTGAATTCGAAGGAGAAGAAGACTTTGAACGTTATCTCCATAAGGTCGAGAGTACAAAGAATCATGGCAGACCAAGAGACCCAGGCTCAACAGATTGAGCGCTTAAAGAAGCAAATCGAGGACTTCACCGCTAGAGAGGCGGCACAAAGAGAGCGAGGTGACAGGGAGGAGGAAGCGAGGAGGCGATATGAAGCCCAAATCAATGCCCTCCCTCAACACTCCAAGCAATACATGAACCCTATGCCCTCAGTGCCTGAATTGGCCATTCTTATCCCTCACTCCAATTTTGAGATTAAACCTAGCTTCTTAACTAAAATTAGGAGACACCAATTTGAGAGAAAACCTAATGATTGCCCTCTAGAGCATATAACAACCTTCCTCGATTTGTGTGATACTGTTGCTGATGGACAAAGCCTTGAGTATGTAAAACTAAAGGCTTTTCGTTGGTCTCTGGTAAGGAAATCACTAACATGGTTGGAGAGATTAGCCCCAAGATCGCTCCGCACGTTGGATGAAGTCAAGGATAGGAGCCTCATGAAACCCTGGCGCAAGTGTGGGAGCGATTCAAGGAGCTGCTGAGGTCCTGCCCTACGCACGGGCAACCACCCTACATCATCTAGGAGTTCATCTACAATGCAATGGATGTAGCTACTAAGGAGAGGATCAACACCTACACCTCCTATGGGTATTTTGAGCTCCTACCGCAACAAGTTTGGGATACTATAGAAAGGTTAGTAGAATTTGACAACACATATGAGACTCCTACGACCTCCGACTCGAGGCATTTCCCATCTATTCCACTCTATGAGCCATCCAAGAAGATTCCTCTCCACCAACAAACCAGCGCCGAATACGGCTCCGAGAGGCACATCACAACCGCTTGTCCTCACACAGAGCAAGTTGATCTATCAGAGACTCATTAGAAGGTGGGGTGCACGAGGAATCCCAATCGCCAGGGATACCAAATAGGGGAAATCAATCACCCTTTTACAACCCTAGGGATCCTCTACCTTGTCGAGCTCTAGGCCACCCAGAAAGAGAGCCAAGAAGAGATGATGTCCAAACAATCCTTGTTGAGTTAAGGAGGAAGCATGTGCCGAGTCAACAATCTACCAACACCATCCAGAACCAACTTCAAGGGCTCAACGCCCACATGGGGGAGATGGACATATGGAGGAAGAACATGGAGAGCCAAATGGGTCAACTGGCGGCTCAAATTCCAAAACCACCTGACAAGCTCCAAGGACAACCATAAGAAAATCCAAAGGGGCAAGTCGGTCATATTGTCGCTATCAATCTAAGGAGTGGATGTCCATTGTACAAGCCATGGAGCAAAGGAGATGTCGCTGAAGATGCAGTCGATATCGACACCTCAGTCGATATCGAGGGCCCTGTCGACGTCAACCACACTGTCAATATCAGGCCCACTGCGAAGCCCACAACAGAGCCAGAGAAGAAATCGACATCGAGTTCCCCACTCGATATCGACACACTTGTCGATGTCGATTCCTCTGCAAATCGACATGAGCTTTTGACTCCCTTGAGGTCGACCAATCCAGTCGATATTGACCCTTCTGTCGATGTCGACCCGTCTAGAAAGCAAAAGTCAACCACTTTGGCTCCGAAACCAACCAAAGCACTCCCATTCCCCTCCAAGGCGTTGCAAGACCTGGCGGACACCAATTTTAGGCGCTTCATGAAGATCTTGCAGGGACTCAACCTCACCATCCCACTTACGGAAGCGCTTAACGAGATGCCGGCTTATATGAGGTTCCTAAAAGATATATTATCTAAGAAAAGGTCCATCATTGAGATCGTTGGCGAATGCAATTCCATAGAGTTCCTTGAAAAGTGCGGCGATTCAGGCAAGTTTGTGGTAACGGTAGGGTTAGGTAAACATCAATTCAAAGCTCTTTGTGACCTTGGGGCTACTGTTAGTTTGATGCCCCTATCAATATGGTATCAAGTGCGAGTAGGAGCACTGGAGCCCGTTGACATGAAACTATACATGGCGGACAACTCCTTCGTGAGACCAATATGGGTTGTGGATGATGTTCCAGTCAAGGTGGGAAAGTTATTCATACCCAAGGACTTCATCATGTTGTACATGCTGGAAGATCCTATTGTGCCTATCACTCTTGGTAGGCCATTCTTAGCAACCGTTGTTGCCAACATCAATGTGAGGAATGGCACCCTTACATTCACAATCAGCAACGAGGTCGCCAAATTTCGCTTCAACCCAACGATGAGCGAAACAAAGTGGCTAGAAGAAGTTAGGCTCACACCTGCGAGGGAGAAGCTTCGCAAATTCTTATTGACAAAGATCGAAGTTGCAAAGAGAGTCGAGATCGACTGCCCCAGTCGAGATCGACCAAGGTACTCGATGTTGACCCCCTGACTCGATGTCGAGTGACACAAACAATCAACCGAGTTGCCAAGAGCTTAAGTATGGGGTCCCTACTGCCAACGTCGACCACAACCATTCAATGTCGACTGTAGACCTCGATATCGACACCACCCTATCGAGATCGACTGACCCTCAGCCAGAAGATCGCTGTTTCAAGCCCGACAAGGTAAGCTCAGGTATGATCCCTGATGTGCACTTATTTCACCATGTTTAATGCTTCATCTTTTCCATTTTCATGCATATTTTATACTTTTCGGTTGAAAAAGTAGTGAATTTATGTAGTTGAAGTACATTTTCAAGATATAGAGATCTACACAAGTTTAGGTTTGATTTCGCAGAAAACGGACCTTTTGGAGTGAAGACGAGACAAGAAAAAAGAACTCGATCTCGAGCTGAAGGCACTCGATCTCGACTAGTTAACTCGACATCGACCTAAGTACCCGAGATGGACTGAGCAGAAAAGATGAAGATCGATCCAAAGCCTTATCGACCACACCAAACCCACTCGACTCGACATAGGTCACTTGATATCGACATGTCCACTCGACATCGACTGGTGCAATAGACGTGTGAGAAACGCATAATGGGCAGAATCTTTGGAGGATATTGCTTAGCCACGAAGACATCTATCATCTACCAAGATTCATCTATCTTAGGGGTATATTCCAAGCATGTTAGGGAATATTACCTATTTTAATATTTTATTTTAGGATATAATTTAGTGTAGATAAAATTTCATTTTAGCAAACTTAGTAGGATTAGAACTCCAATCCTTGGCTAGCAAGGGTTAGGGGGCTATAAATAAAGTCCCAGGGGGCTGGTTTATTCATCATTCAATACACAAGCAAAAGTGCAACCAAGAGAAGAAAGAGAGAGGGGGGAGATAGAGAGAGAGCAGAGAAGAAGGCGGTGGTTGTACGATTAGCTTATTTCCCAGTTCAATGCGAAGTTTCTATTTTTGTGCAATGATGTTTTCCCCCATGAAGAGCGAGTAGTCGTCCTACTTCTAGGGTCGGGGTGAGCCCTGCGGTGGCCATGTAAGTACGTTTTATCCCTTATTTGATTGTGCGATCTCTTCTTCTACACTGCGCTCAATCCTTTATACCAGTTTAGGATAATTTCTTATTTACATTATATGAATCGAAAGTGGATTATACATGTCAATATGGATAGTAATTAGGTTTTTTCTACGAAAGTTGACTAAACCCTAATTAGAAAAAGGTAGAAACAATTAGGTTTTTATGCGAAAGCCTCTATATTCCTAATTGGTGATGCAAAAAGCTTAATCTTTTATGTGAATTAAGTCATAATGCATGCATGGTTATCGTCGCGGTAAATCCCTACCTTAGGAGCTTTTAGTTTATTAAAACAAAACCACAAAAATATTGTTGTCTTTTATTTTCTTTTAGTTCTTTCTTTATTTTTCTGTTCGTTATCTACCTTATGTGAAGCAACTCGAAATCGACCATTCTAGTCGATATCGACCACCTGCATTGAGCCAACCAAATGTCGATAGTCTTTTGAGTCGACATGAACAACTAACCTACTCGAGATCGACCTCACTAGTCGATATCGAGTGCTTCTGTTGTTTTCCCTTCTCTACAGGTTCTTCATAGATCGACGTCACTCACTAGGAATTGACTGCCCCTGTCGATAATGACTTCTCAACTAGATATTGAGGCTACTGGTCTAATTGCGCAGAGTTCTTACAAACTATCCGGGCATCGCTTACTCGCCTCCTCGTCGATCGATCCTAATTCCCTTCCGCTACAGCGGGAGGAAGCCTTGAATTTTATTTGCAGGGATAAAGGATTGGTTTGCACTTATATTTATATTTGTTTAACTCAATTCCTCCCCCTAACAAATTTTGATGCCGTTGCCGGGGAGGCTATCAATCGCGCCCTGTTTAGTCTATCTTACTTCTTTTCCTAGTGTTGTCTTGAAGGTGTATGCGACGCGCTGGTCACACGCCAGAGTTCGCTGCTTTAGACGACCCGGAACGCTTCCTTCTACAAGAACGAGTTAAGAGGATCATGACCAATGAGGAAACAATGCAACAAGAGCTCAAAAGGCTTAGAAAGCAAGTGGAAGGGTTCGAAACCAAGTGCACTCAACATACCAAAGCACAATAAAGAATGGCCGCTCGCTATAAAAAAGAAGCCCAAGTTCGCCGAGAAGCCGAAGAGAAACTATGCTATATCCCGCAGAGTGCGAAAGAGTATATGCACCCCACCGTGGCGGTGCCTGAGTCTCCTATTGTTCTCCTCAATGTTACTTTTGAAATTAAAACTACTTTTATTGTGGAGATTATGAGGCATGCTTTTGAGGGAAAGGGCTCCGAATGCCCTGTGACGCACATAACTACTTATATTGATTTATGCGACACCATTGCTGACGGTGTCAATCTTGAATATGTGCGATTGAAAGCCTTTATATGGTCTCTTGCAGACAAGGCGCTACATTGGTTGGAGAGCTTGCCCCCGCGATCTATTCGCACCGAGGGGAACATAAAGACATCTTCCTCAACAAGTTCTTTCCACCATCAAAGACGGCGCAGATTCGCCAGAAGATTATGTCCTACAAGCAGAGACTAGGGGAGACGCTAGCGCAAGTCTGGGAGTGATAGACGGTTTTTAGTCGCGTAAACCGTATCAAAATAAAACTCAAACCTACAAACTAGTATATCAAGTAAGTAAGAGGTCGATCCCACAGAGAATCAAGTATTCCTTTGCAATGTGTATTTACCAATTAGTGAAAAGGGGGGTTTTTGGGTGATTGAAATAAGAAAGAAAACAAAATAAACTATAAACAAGTTGATGCAAAACAATTTAGAGAAGATCGCTCTACCTACAACTATCCACTTTATTTGGTTGAATTGATATTGTAACTTCCTCTTGTCCTTTTAGTTTTCCTATGAATGCCCTTGTCCCGACCTAATATAGTTACTAGTCCAATCAGTCCTAGAAACCCTTATCAATTGAACAGTCCCTAAAGAAGGATTTAACCCAATTGATAGCTTTAAGTTCAGAGATTAACCAAGGTATTTGCAGTCCCTAAAGAGGGATTTAACAACACATCCAACTTCCTACGTATCCAATTAGTTCAATCAGCCCTAAAGGGACAAGTTTGCTACTTGGGTTAAGGTTCGCAATCAGGAATCTACAAAACCTAGCAGTTGAATTGATTCTACCAAGTTGATCAGGTGAGATAGAATAAAACAATCAAACATTCAAGCATAAAAAAGTTGAAACATTCAATATAGGAAATAAGGAACAAGATTCAGAAACTCACAACTCAATCCAAACAAAACTTCAAATTCCAAGTAGAACGAAGAGAGTTTAGCCGCCCATGGCGAACATCGCTCTCAATCTCCCACTAAAATCGTGTTGAATCCTAATCTAATGAATGAATGGAAACCTAGGGCTAAGCCCTATCTCAATTTCGTCCCCTTTTCTTGTCCAAGTCGGCCAAAAAGACAAAGATAGAATAAATAGGGTTTTGGATAGAAAACACGTCGCTGAACTCTGAAACGCGTCCCTCTGGGCAAATGCGGCGGCCGCTTCATATTGCCTCGCCCGCAGCATATGGCAGCGCCCGCTGCATCAGTCTTTTACGGAAAATGCAGGTCGAATCAGCTCTCGATGTCAACAAAAAAGTTGTAGCTCTCTGAAAGAGCTTTCCAACACATGGTCATAATAGTCGATCGGACAACCAAGGCCTCCAGAAAGTGCAAAACAAGTTCAGCATATCTGGCGACAACTTCTGCAGACTTGTACTTCGTTTAGGCTCACTTCTTCTTCTCAGGACCTCTTTAGATCTTCATGTAAGATTCCTCGATCAACTACAAATCCTCATCCAATGTTTCATCAACCCATGTCTCCTCCTCGGATCCACAGTTACCTGAAATAATCAATAAAAACGTGTAGATTCCGACTCCACCAACATAGAGAGCAAATATGCAAATTGTGCTTAAACCATGCATGATATGCATCTTAACTAAGCTAAATGAAACCTATTATGTCCATCTAAATGCACGCTATCAGGGAGTGCTACAAAGATTTGCTGAGGTCCTACCCTACTCATGGGCAACCGCCTTATGTTATCCAGGAGATCATCTACAATGCCATGGACGTGCCTACTAGAGAGAGTATATATTAACACATATACCACATTTCGCTACTTGGAGCTTACCCCTAATCAAGCATGGGATATGATTGACAAGCTAATGGAGTTCGACAACACCTATGGGATTCATGCGGCACCCGATGCTAGGCCGCCCCTATCCATGCCACTATATGTGCCTTCAAAGGAAGTGGATCCTAACACTACAACAGATATGCCTATTAGTGGGGAAATTTTTTGTCGCTGAAAATTGATTTTTCGTCGCTAAAGAGGTTTGGCGAGGAAATGCATTTCGCCACAAGTTCACCGCAGAAAGCTCGTCAAGGAATGGTTAGTCGTGGGAAAAAATTTTCGTTGTCGAAATTGTTAGCGATCAAATCATTTTCTCTCGCAATTACTATTACCGACTAATATTTTCCTCGTAAAAAGTCAGTTTCTTTGTCGCTAAACAAGTGGAAGGATTCGATAATAGTTGTTGAAGGTGTTTGACGACAAATGCAATTTCATCGATAAAATGTTTTTTCCTCGTTTATGATGACATTAATCTGTGTCCATTTTATTGGCGACTAAAATTTTCATCACAAAAAAGACATATTTTCCTTGATAAAATATTTATTTTCGCGCCAATGGTAAGTATTAAATATAAATTTCTGATTATAAAATAGGTATTTTATGACAAATTTATACCTTTTTTCATCGTAAAAAAGGCTTAAGGTGACAAATTTATTCCTCGTTGTAAATTGGAATTTGGTGAGAGAACTTGATTTCACCGTAATATGTATTAATTTATTGAGAATATAATATATCCTTATATATAACAAAATTGGATAAAAATCTTATAAAAATATATTGATATCTAAACAAATTGGGTAAAATCTTATTTTAAGCATATCTTGTTATAGTGATTAAGTAGTGTTGGATAAAAAATATGATAAAATCTTATCTTTAGAATTATATTTTCTTGATTAACAATTTTTTTTCAATTGATTGAAAATACTACGATTAAGAAGAAACCGATATTTGACATAGACGACTTATCCTTTATTATATATAATAGATAAATTATGAAATATTGGGCTAGTTCGAATAAATACTTATTTTAATTAAAAACGTAACTAAAAGATACTTCATATTTAATATTTAATTACGTTAATAAATATTTATGACGCTTTACATATACTATTGGTATAAATAGACCAACTTTGAAGATTATTTATAATAATAGGTAAGATAAATTTATACCACCTACAACAAAATGGTTTGAAATTGTAAATGAAAATTATCATGTGTTATATAAATATCCTGAGCAAGATTATTATATATAACCTTCATTGTTGCCATTTAAATGAGAATAATTGATTAAAAAGTAAATATATAATCAAATTATTACAAAGTAATTTATTAAATGGAGCTATATATTTTCGTTATTTATCTATTATACGAATCAAAACTATATTATGTTTTTATTTAAAAAAAAAAGCAATTTAAAAAGAAACGGCATTTCGAATTTTTGTATAAAAAAATCTATTTCAAACCATTAATTTCATTTACATTGCACAAATAGAGGCATTTACTTTACGAAAGCAAAATTGTTAAAGAGAACCCCAACCCACTTGAAACAACCCTATGGTACGTTCCTACACGCGCACCTTTTCTCCCCCTTTGTTGCTTCACAGCCGCCGCCATGACAACCTGGTGACCGCTTCCGCGGCTTTCCCGTCCCCTCCCACTACTACTCCTCTTATGCCTGGCCTTGTCATCCATCACTCTATGATTGTCCTTTCCACACCCGTCTCCCTTTGTCTCCCCATCTCTAATGGATTCGGCCAAGATCTGACCAGTTTAGAATAGGTTTCATCTGCTTCTTCGTTCGTCGTTGGGCAGTTTCAATCCACTTGGATGGTCATCATACCTGCTGCCTTCGCATTTATGAGGCGTGGGAGGGTCTCGGGATGCCCGGGGCTTAGACGTCCCTTCGTTCAGTGGCGGGGCTGTCTGTTTAGCCCTAGGGGTGGTTCGGCGATCTTTTCTATGGAATCCGGCTAGTTCATCCCTGTAAGTCTTCTTCTCTCGGACTACTCCCTCTCAAGGGATCTCTTTGCTCACCAACATCACGACTATAAATAATGTGATCCAGTATGCTTTTGGGATCATACTTCCCACTTTATATCTGCCGATTGCATTTCTAAATCCAAAATTGAGGAAGTTATTTGTCCTTCCTTCTCATTTACTGTCATGGCTTCTAAATCCTTCATGGACGCCCTAAAAGATTCTCAATCTCTGGTTACTTTGCCATCGGAATTGACTCCTTTTGCTCCATCTGAAGATTCGGGGTTTGTCTCTGATTCTCGCCCTCCGGTGTCTAAGTTCTCCGCAGCTGACAAGGGTAAGAGCATTATGCCTAAAGCTGTCCCTAAGGTTCCAAAGGAGGACTCGGCCCTTGCTGATCAATCCGATTTCTTCAACAAACTAGTTGAAATGCGTAAGGTTGTTCTCCTTGCTAATTAAAAAACTCTTTTTGGTACCATTTATGGGGGATTCTCTGATCTCAATGAGCTTAAGCTTAAAATTCGTAGCAAGTGGATACACTGTGTGGGTGCGTATGAGATTGTCGACCGCACTTCTGGGTGGTTTGAAGGCAGGTTTGTCCATTTACCAGATCTTAAAAGGGTGTGGGATGAACGCCCTTATCATTACAATGGCCAACTGTTTGTCGTCCTAAAGTGGTTCCCTGAGTTTGATCCTTCTACTAATGGGGTCACTCATATTGATCTTTGGGCTAGAATTCCTAAACTCTCTGTTGAATTTATCTCTAAGGAAGCTTTGATTGTAATCCTTAACCAGTTCAAAGTAGGTTCATTTATCCGTATTGACAAACTATCCCATCAAAAAATTAGGGTTGATTTTACTAGGTTCTGTCATAATGTTGCCCTCGAGAGAATTGTAGGGGAGATTGTTATCCCAGATGAAGATGGTAAACCTATGCCTCTTCGGGTGTATTACGATGATTTTTCTAAGGATTGTGGCTTCTGTGAGAAGTTCGCTTGTGTCTATGATGATTGCCCTGAACGCATCCCTAAACCGAAATCTTCTATTAGCAAGGTCTACATCTCGGGCCTGGTAGAGGGTGTGGGCTCTTCGGATGATTTGGAGTGGACTAAGGTTGGCCTTAAGGGAGGAAAGGGCTCGACTAAAGAAAGTGATGTACGCGCAAATTGCCATATTTTCTATGCACGTTTATGTCCATTTTATCGTCATTCGCATGCATATTAGTGGGGAAAACATAATATTAGTGTAGTTTATGCATTATTGTCAAATATAGAGATCTACACGAGCTTTTATATGATTTCGCAGAAATCAAGACGAAAATGGACAGATTTGGACCAGAGAAGTAGAGCGGAAAAAGAACTCGAAGTCTACTAAAGAGGTCAAAATCGATGATGAACCTCGACATGGAGTGAAACAAAACAACCATGATGTGCACCAATTGGCTAGGCCTGCCAATTGCTAAAATAAAAGCTCGATCTTGCGTAGACTCTTGTATTCTGTGAGTTGATACCGACTTTGTAACCGATTAGATTCCGTATGTATATATGCTCGGACTCGCACCCACGGAGACCTATACGCTATGACCTGTACGCTATGGAGAAACTAATTAACAAGGGTGTTAGTTAGATTCCTCCAATTGCCGAGATCGATGTGGAATTGGCAACTCCTTGGAATGAATTGAACGTAGACGATGGGCTTGGAATCAAACTCGTCCTTGAACAATTAATTAATAAACAACTTGCTAATTACCCTCCAAGAACAGCGAGTTACACACGTTCGCATGGAACAAATGCCCGGTTAACTTCGAATTGATTAACCGAAAGCAAACCCGCAATAACGCAAACAATTCGAATGTAAACGGAATGTGTTTAATTTTTAAGATGTAAACAACGAAAGCAAGTTTGGATTGAAATCGAAGAACCCTTAGCCAAGGGTTTCTCCAATTCTATTCAATCTAATTTTTATTAAATGTATAAAAGTTTTTAAATAGGTAAATAACTAGGGTTTGGTGCGGGATTGCTTTACCAATCTATATCCTAACTAATTGAACTTAATCTAAAATCCTAATATAGAAAATAGTAAAATATGATAATTAAGAAAGCCTAAAGATAGACTCTCCTAACGATCTTATTTAACCTAACTAAGAAATACTAAAAATAAGCAATTCTATAATTAGACTCAAACTAACATAGGAGTTACTAAAAATAGAATATATTAAAAATAAAAAATATAAATAATAAAATAATTAACGTCTATTCTTCAACGAAACCCAAGGTGGATCCTTCTTATTCCGTTTGAGGATGAAATCATTCTCCTCCATTTGAAATCGACTCGTCCTCGAGTCGTCGCCTGGATCAAGATCGTTGTTTGACCCACAGAAGGCCACCTTGACCCGCATTATTCTCCCCCTCTTATCTTCGAGTTGTCCTCGAATCGAGTCGGTGATGATCAGCAAGGAAGGAGTAGCAACCTTCAAAGAAGATGATTGAGGAACGGGTGGAATAGGTGCCAGGAGAATTCGAGGTATAGGAACCCCAAAAACAACACCTTCATGCGCGATCGTTGAACGGACTTGATCTTCAATAAGTATAGGATCAATGAGCACACAAATCTCAGCAACTTGAACATCATGAACATGCCCAAGAGGTACAATCTCTAAATCTTGAGGCACGTCATCAAGTACCTCATCCTCGTCAACGGAATCAACATGCTCGTCCTGAACACTGTCGCAGTCTGATTGCAGCACAGATTCGGAGACTTTACTGGAAGAGTCTGGCTGCGTATAACCCACCATTGGAAAGCTCGCTGAGTCAGCTTCGCAACAAGACTGAGATGAAGTGAATCCGAGGTCGGACTCAACGGAAATCGGTGAAACAAAATCGTCGCGATGTGCTGTATTCTGGGCAACGAATTTGTCCACAACCTCCGCAGCCTTTTGTCAAGCGTCTTCCTTCTCCCATCATTGGTGATCCTCTTCTTCTCCTTGGCGATGCTGATACGTTGCATACCAAACATCCCAATCGACAATGTCAGATCTCCCACTTCGAAATTCCTTCTATTTATTTTGTCGCAACCAATTTCGCTTATACTCTCGTTGGTGTGCTAGTTGAAGTTGTTCCCTAGCACGTTGTTGTTCTTCCTCCTGACGTTGAAGCCAAAGTTGGCGTCTTTCGGCTTCGCGTTGATGCTCTAGGGTTTGTTGTTGTAGCCAAGCTCTCCGACGTAATTCTTGTTGGCGTCGTTGTTGTTTAGCACGTTCCAAAGCGAAAAATTCATCCAATGGATCGGGATCATCATCCCAATCACCCCAAATTTCCCACGCCATCATATCAAAACATTAGTAACATCAACTCAAAGAAACAAAGAGCGTAGCATAACCTGTCTCTGATACCACTTGATGTGTACCAATTGGCTATGCTGGCCAATTGCTAAAATAAAAGCTCGATCTTGCGTAGACTCTTGTATTCTGTGACTTGATGCCGACTTTGTAACCGATTAGATTCCGCATGTATAATTGCTCGGACTCGCACACACGGAGACCTATACGCTATGACCTATACGCTATGGAGAAACTAATTAACAAAGGTGTTAATTAGATTCCTCCAATTGTTGAGATCGATGTGGAATTGGCAACTCCTTGGAATGAATTGAACGTAGACGATCGGCTTGGAATCAAACTCATCCTTGAACAATTAATTAATAAACTACTTGCTAATTACCCTCCAAGAACAGCGAGTTAGATACGTTGGCATGGAACAAACTCCCGGTCAACTTCGGATTGATTAACCGAAAGCAAACCAGGAATCGAGCAGAGAAAGAATAGAGCATGTCAATACAGAAGAGGTCGATATCGAGGTCTAAAGGTCGATATCGAGTGGCCTAAATCGATGATATTGATAGAAGTCGAGTGCCAATCCGAGGAAGAGAAGGACTGCTCGAGATAAGATAAAGAGAGGTCGATATCGAGGTCCCAAGGTCGATATCGATGTTGCTGCAGAAAAGATTCGACTCAGTTTTTTATAGAATTTTATCCGAAACCTTTGAGATAATCCTAAAGTCGAGATCTTCTATCTTCTACTACGAGACTTATCACTTTATGAGTTTCACCAAGGAGTTTTTAGTTTTTACCTTTATTAAGTTTTATCTTAGAGAATAAAGATAGGTTTTCGAATCCTTGGATAGCGAGGTTTGGGATCTATAATTAGAGGCCATTAGGGCTGAGTTTATTCATTCAAGAAAAGCAAGAGTTTTAGTTTTATCGTAGAGATTTGTAGAGAGAGAGAGAGGCCGAGTGGGGTGTGAAGCGAGAGCGGAGTGGCTTTGTTAGGTGTACTTTCTCTTTTGTAATTTCAATACAAAGTAGTTTCTTTTCCATGATGATGATGAGTTCAATGATGAAGCACGAGTAGTCAACCCACTTCTAGGGTCGGGGTGAGCCCGACGATAGCAATGTAGGGTAACTGCATCAAAGGTATGATTTTTATGCGATTCCATCTTCTATCCTATGCATGATCCTTTGCGAAAGTTAGGGAGATTCATTCTTTGCATTATTGAAGCGAAAGTCAATCATATTGTGAACTTGGATTACTCATGAATTGGATAGTAACTCTTAGGTTTTATGCGAGAGCCTCTAATCACCTAAGTGTTGGTAACGAAAGTTATTTGATGGAAAGACATTAAATTTCAAAACTTTACAATCATACTTGCATGAATATCGTTGCGGCATGAATCCCCCACCTTGGAAGCCTTTAGTTTATTGAATTCTAATAAAAAAAAATTTTGAGTGTTTATTTTTGTTCACAACTCCCTCACCATTCCACGCTCTTCGGACTACTTTTCCAACTCAATAGGTTACGAATACAGTTTCTGTTACAAACATCGAAATCGAATGGCAAGGTCGATATCGAGAATTAACACCGATATCGAGGTTCATCTAAACGTCGACTGCTTTGCTTGTGTCTTCTGTAGGAAACTCACTGGAAATCGACCAGAAATGAGGTCGATGTCGACCAGACACATCGATATCGAGTGTCTCCTGGAGTCAAAAGCTTGATCGTGATTGCAACATTGGAAGCGCTGACATACCTCCTTGTGGATTCGATCCTGAATTACCCTACCACTACATCTGGAGGGATTCTTGTATTTTATTTGCTTTAACAGGAAGTTCGCTTAGTTGTGATATTTATTTGATATTTTGTTTAAGCAAATCACCTCCCCCTACAAATAGCAAGCATCAAGCCATACATGGCTGGCATTAATGGGATTGTGGTTGAATTTGTTGTCTCTGCTACTTCCCATATTCCTTCAAACGATGATTCGGTTAAAGTTGATGTGGTAGATATGACCAAAGAGAAGGCTAGGACGTCTAATGGGATACTCCCCTCTTCTGATGATGATGCTTTGGGCTGGTGGGGATCGGTGCCGGTTGCTTGCCCCCCGCCTGGTGCCACCTGTTTCCCGTCTGAGCAGGCAATGGAGGTTGACTCCAAGGAGCCAGCTACATTTGCTCCTGGTGGGTCTGCTCCAACTAGAGCTTTGTCGGAGGATTCATATCAGTCGCTTGGGTCGACTTCGACCTCTCGCTCAGTCAACCGTCGCTTTGGCAGGCTTGGGATCAACTCCCCGCCCTCTCCGTCGGATATCAGCAAGCGCCGCGGGGACAAGCAATCGGAAGATTCTGCCTCATCGCTTCTGAAGAAGTCTAAAAAATAGTTTCTTATGTATTATGACCCCAATATTTTGTTGTGTGTTTTGCTGCTTCTTAAGTTTATTAGCCATCTAGATTTGGGTTATGGTTCGTTTGGTAATGGGGGTATAAGTGGGATTGTGTTTTGCCATCTTCTCTTTTTGATCTCACTTGGTGGAAGTTGTAACGGCCCAGATATAAATACCCGGGTTACATTTCGTTGGTCGGATACCTTCGTTCGGATCTTGCGATTCAGGTACGGGTCAGTCCGGTTCTTCGCTTTCGCCCAGAAGGATTTCTCGTCATAGAAGCATGTAGCAAGCAAGAGCAAGTACCTAACACTATCCACGAAGTCAGGCCCAGCGACGCCTGCGGGCCCTAAAGACCACGCTGAGGCCATATAATATGCCTATACTTAGAATAAAGGATGGTCTAATGCGGTACATAATTTAAATAACACTAGCATGCTCCTAGTTGAAATATTGTGCAGAAAACTGTAAAGGCTCCCAAAGAATGTCAAGTGGCATATCCCCATATCTCTGTATTTCCCGTACCCACTCCGAGGTAGGGCGCTCGGCCTCAGCCGAACCGTAATAGATATATTCCCGTACCCACTCCGAGGTAGGGCGCTCGGTCTATGCCGAACCGTAACAGATATATTCCCGTAACCACTCCGAGGTAGGGCGCTCGGTCTATGCCGAACCATATCAGAGATATATATAGATCATACTCATCGACTCGATTGGGGACCGAAACGGTATAAAACACGAATGCCCCCATGACCCTAGAAAAGACTCTAAGACTCACAGATAACGACCGTTCTGTTCCAAACGCAGAAAGAATACGAATGCTCATTCGAAAGTGCAAGTCCTAAGCATGATACTACATGGCATGCTTTTATGCATATGCAGTACCTACATACTATATGACACATCAGGTAGGAGGTCCGAGTTACTGAGTAAGCTCCCGTAGGAAACTTACCTGGAGGCGCGCAGAATCCGAGAAATAATCAGCAATACCAAGCAATCAATCATGTCACAAATCACCAAGAGTCTTCGAATCGCCGGAAAAGCTCGGAGTGGATCAATTGGCTTCGTCGGAGTCGGGGATGCTTCGTTCTCGGCCGCTTGGATTTTAGGGAAACAGAGGAGGTGGCCGCGGCGGCGCACGGGTGGTGCTCAGGGATGGCGCCGGCGCTGGTGTTGAGCTCCTGAGCAGCTTGGGTTCAGCTTGGCCGCGTCGAACTTCAGTGGAGGAGGGAGGAAGTTGTTCGGTGCTTGGCCTTGGCATTTGAAAACAAAGGAGCTAATGCAGTGAGGTCGGTTTCAATGGCGACGACGACGACGTGGAGGAAGGTGGTGGTGGAACTGAGGTGTGGCGGCAAGAGAGTGTCCAGGGGGGAGGCTCTTGAGTTTGGGTTTGCTGCTACTGCAGCTTGGGAAGAAACAGAGGCTTTAGGGGTTGTTTGAATGGGAGGATAAAGAGAGGGAGATGAAGATAAGAAGGGAGGTGTTCTTGACAATTTACTTTTGAAATGGGGTGAAGGACAGATTGGCGTGGGATAGCTTGGCTGCTTGCCTAAGATGGGGAAACATAGAGATAGTAGGAGGAGGATAGTAGGTGGATTGTTTAGCCAAAATTGGGGCAAGATTAGCTGTAAAAGGAATGAGTAGTTACTGCTGCAATCCGGCCAAGAGGAGAGGAAAAAGGGTTTTTTTTGCTGATCAACCATGGGAGGAAAAGACAAGGGTATAATGTGGTTTCAGAAACCCAAATAAAAAAAATGCGCGAAAAGAAAATAAACTCCGAAGCCCGCTCACTCGAACCAATCCAAACTCAAACAAATATTTAAATCAAATACTCGAATCCGAAAATAAATAATGAAATCTAATTTATATTTCCAATTCTCGAAATCTGAAAGCGGGAATAAAATCCATTTTGAATTTTTCAATTACGATAATGTCGGAACTCGCTTCGAATGGTTTAAATCTCCCGAATTATTATAATTCGAATCCCAATTAAATCAATATTAAATCGAAATTAATTCTTAATTTATAAAATAATATTTTAAAATCCGAATTCTTTACATCATCCACCTCTAAAAACAAGTCTCGTCCCCGAGACTAAAATCAACTTTAAAATCAAAGGAGCTCTTTTAAAACTCGAGTTAATTCACCCTATGTTAGTCAACCAGATTTTAGAACTCAGGGGGGTGGAATAATCCATCCCGAAGGGCTAATCCCGCATTCTCTTCCTAGATTCATCTTTCAGAATCGGTTTCAACTATCAATCTCAAGATATCATCAAGCTCAATATCAATTATCTCAAAATGTCACGGAATCTCATATATCAAAATAATCAAGACATGCTATCAAGTTTCATCACGCTAACAAGCATATCATGGGCGGTATCATACGAGTATCATGCAGGGAAGTCATTACTCATCAAGAGGCTCATTGCCAATCACTTCATATCACCATATATTCTGCATAACTATCATATAAGCACAACGGCATAGAGATAAACATCAAGGCACATATCATAAAATAACACATTAGGGTATACTCACCACTAGGTCAAGAGGTCAAGGTAATGTCCACACTAGGCTCCACGTAAGACGCGAGTAGCTCATCTGAAGTATCTCCACAACTAACCCGAATACTCCTCTCAGGACGCTCTACCAAGGAATGATCGGCCTCGACATGGAGGTCAGAAGAGTCAAGAATGTGGATAGGATCGGAAACATATCGACAAAGCTGAGACAAGAAAGGCATCGCGCACTCCCGCTAAGAACGGGGTTGAAGCTAAGCGACAACCTACCTCTCCAGAACCTCAAAAAGATCAACAACCTAGGGCTTGACTCGCCTATGATGTCAAACGTCGGACCCCTCAGGAGGTGATACTCTCAGCCATACATGTGCTCCCACATCAAAGAGAATCTCGATCCTTGTCAATGCCTCGGAACTTGTGAACATGCTGTCAGAATCTCGAAGCGAACCGTCCATCTCTTTCAGCAACTATCCTCTCAGGAGCTTCATAGAGCCTCGAAATCCGTCGGATGAACTCCTTCGCTAGGCTTGAAACATGCCAAGTCTTTTGAATAGCGATGTAGTGCACCTCTCGTATAACCCTCTGCCTTAAGTCCCGGGACCGGTGGGTTATGGGCCCACCATGCTTCCGTTGCGCCGCTCGAGTACTATCCATCTGACCGTCCTCTTCTCTAAGTCTTCGCTCGTCGAAAGTACCCAAGGATACTATGTGAACGGAGGTAGAGGAGAGGTAAAGGCGGACAACTCGAATTCTCTACGAAACTAAACATAGACAAGAACTGACGACGATGAGAATGAAAGACAAGATCCCAACCCGGGAACGACAATAGTTCCCTTATGGAATTCTATGAGGTCATAATTGCGGCAAGCAAAACACATATCAATCAATCATGAAGTATACTAGTCACATCAATACACACTAACATGTACCTATCTCCACGAACAACGATAACATATATTGGTAATAAGGAACATGATCGAGTTCTACACGGACGTACATGTGCGAAAATCTAGCAACCTATCATTCCTCAAGTAATAGACAAGCTCAACGTATTTGTTAACTCCACCTTGATGACAAGACTTAGTTGATGAAAGCCAAAAGTTCTGATTTCCAGAACTTGGTAAGATCTTACCAAAAGTCAACAAATTGCTTTGGAGTTACTGTATTTCGGTATCTCATCTTAGGTCTTTGTTTTCTTTATGGGCCCGTCTTATAAAAAAGCTCATAGATCCAATATGTTATTGATCTATGAAATCTGCTTTATTTTGGGCCAATTATTTATTGGGCCTAAGATAAGTTCGGACATGTTGCTTAATGGGTAGACTTGTTTACATCTATATTATCTTTTGCACATCCATCTGGTTGCTTTGGCTGAGATTTTGTAGGGATTTGATAAAATCTTCAACAGCCTACATTCATATCTTTGACGTAATCCAAGCATTCCTTGTGACGGTTTTGGATCGGCCGGAGATCTCTCCCAACGTCTATCAACCATCCAGGAGAAGTTCAAGGCTCTGCATTTGAATTCAAAAATCAAAATAGAGGCCTATTTAAAGAAGAAGGAAGAGGCTGCAGAAGACATCACTTACTGCGCATAAACATCTTCAGCCGACTCATCTCCTTCAAGCCTCTGATCACACATTGCTCTCTACCCTTTTCTTGTTGTATTTACTTTGAGTGTGTGTGAGGTTTCTTTTGAGCGTTATAGTACAATTGAGTGAGAGTTATACACAGGGTTCTTTACCCAATCATAGAGGGTACTTCGGTATCCTTAGGAACTTTATTTCACTAGAGCGTTTGGGTTGCTAGATAGGAAGTTAGTCTAGAAGAGGGAAGGTCTTCTAGAGGTTGTATCTAGGGCTCATAAGATAAAGTGAAATAAAGTCGTTGAATCCTACGGGTTGGATACCCTAGGCGGGAACGTAGGCGGTTGTGCCGATCCTCGTTAACAATTCGTGTGTGCTTCTCTTTCTACTCTTTTCTCTCTTGCTTGATTTCTTACTTTCGCGAATTGATTTCTCTGTTGAACTAATATCTGTTTTGCAGATAAGGTCTTGCCTGCTTACAGTAAGGTCTTATTATTTAGCTTGTCTCTATTAACCTATTTCTGCATTTCAGATAAGGTCTTACCTCTAGCTGGCAAGATCTTACTGCTTCCTGTATTTCCGAAAATTTGCCATACTCCATTCAACCCCCCTTCTGGAGTATATTCGTGCCTTATATCTGCCTATTCCGCACTTCAATTGGTATCAGAGCCTCACTCACGTTTCTTAGATATTACTATCTGTGAGTCTAACCATGGCAGGTGAAGGGCAAGGTGGTTTCGGCCAAGGAAGATCTATCTCTCGTCCACCTCTCTTTGTTGGGAAAACTTCATGCATTGGAAATCTCTAATGCAAATGTTTGTTATTGATCAAGATTTGGAACTCTGGCATATCATTATGCGAGGACCAAATATCCCCAAGAAAGAAGGTCCCAATGGAACGAAGGTGGACAAATCAGAGGATGAATACACCCAGACTGACTTAGAAAGTGTGGCTAAGAATTTCAAAGCCATAAACCTACTGTACTGTGGATTGAGTACAGATGAGTTCAACCGTATCTCTTCATGCAGAACAGCAAAAGAAATCTGGGATAAATTGGTGGTTACCTATGAAGGAACCAGCCAGGTCAAAGAGACCAAAATTAGTATCTTTCTTAGACAATATGAATTGTTTAAGATGAACCCTGATGAGTCAGTTAAAACTATGTTTACCCGTTTTACGGAAATTATAAATAACCTCGACTCATTAGGTAAGACCTTTTTAAATGAAGAAAAGGTTAGAAAGATACTAAGGTGCTTACCTAAAGCTAAATGGGGTCCTAAGGTGACGGCCATAGAAGAAGCTCAAGATCTTAGCACATTGGCTCTTGATGATCTACTAGGAAAGTTAATAACCCATGAAATGATCCTCAACGAGGATGATGGGGAACTTCCTACCAATCTCAAAAACCTTGCTCTTAAGGTCAAGAAAGAAGAACCATCGGAAGATTCCGATAGTGACGATGATGAAGATCCTTTTGCTCTAATCACTCGTGGATTAGCACGCATATTGAAAATGAAAAAGCAATTCACCAAAGGTAAGCCTTCTAACTCCTCTAGGAAGATTCGAGTTCTTACTTGCTATGAATGTGGTTAATCAGATCATCTCGTCAAAGAATGTCCCATAAAGAAGAAGAACAAAGCAAAGAAGAAGGAGTCCAACAAGAAAGTGATGGCTGCTTGGAGTGACTCGGATTGTTCAAGTGACTCAGACGCTAAAGAGGAACATGCAAACTTGTGCCTTATGGCAAAATCCGACGAAACCAAGGATCAACACTTAGATGGAGTTATAAGAAATCTTCTCTCTAGCCCTATCAATGTTTTATCTGAATTCTTGAAGAATATGATTTCAAATGAGGAGACCTACAATAAAGAAATCAGCCTCTTGAAAGAGAAAGTGCAGGATCAAGAAACGTGCATAAAGAAGCTGTCGCAGAAATTGCAAGATCTTGACAGCCAAAGTTCTGAAGCTATCACAGAGAGTAAGACCTTACGATCAGAAATTTCTGAACTTAAGGCAAACGTCTCTTCTCTTAAGAATCAAAATAATGATCTTAAGAATGAAAATGTGAAGCTTTCTAAAAAGTGTCAAGATCAACAAACAGCCCTTGTGCAATTCACTCGATCCAAAGCAACTCTTGACAAGATGCTTGGAGAACAACAACTCTCCTTAAATCGAAGTGGTATAGGTTACAACAGGAACTTTCCTGCAAAGCCTACTACCAAGTTCGTTAAAGCTAAAGGAAGTTGGCGATCTCCAACTTGCTTCTTTTGTTGTAAGAAAGGTCATGTAAAGGAAACGTGTCCTTATAGGAGAACGGATCCTTACATTATTAGAAATACCTTTCTTGTTCTGTTAAATGAGCGGATAAGACAGATTTGAGTTCCAAAAGGGACGAAGTTACTAAATATGGTCTACCCCCACAATGGATCCAAATCAGTTTATTGGTCTAGCCGAAAAGGTTGATTTTGTGTTTTGCAGGATATCACCAAGACCAAGGATCAGAAATGGATAATGGATAGTGGTTGCTCAAGATATATGAGTGGAAAAGAATCTCTTTTTCACAATCTAAAGAAGCAATCCGGTGGAACTATTACTCTTGGTGATAAAGCAAAATGCAACATCGTCGGTATTGGTAACATTGGTGTTGATTCAAACAATTCTATCAATGATGTTTATCTTGTTGATGGCTTAAAATATAAACTTCTTAGTGTTTCGCAGCTTTGTGATAAGGGAAATCTTGTTAGCTTTAACAAGAAGAAGTGTGTTGTACAAGATGAAGAGACCGGAGAAATTGTTCTTACTGCATACAGGGACTCTAACATTTATGCTCTTAATACTAATCGTATTGCAGGCTCCAATCTGAAATGTCTCAAGGCCTTATCAGAAGATCCAAGGGTTTGGCATAGGAGACTCAGGCACATAAGTATGCATACCCTCAGCAAACTCAGTATAAAGGATCTTGTTCGAGGCCTTCCTGATTTAAACTTCAAAGTGGATGATCTCTGCAAAGCCTGCTCAAGAGGTAAACATACCCGAAGTCCATTCAAAAAGAAGCTGGTCGTTAGTACTACTAGACCCTTGGAGCTTCTACACATGGATCTTTGCGGACCTATGTGTGTCAAATCTCCCAAAGGTAAAAAATATATATTAGTTATTGTTGATGATTATTCTAGATTTACTTGGGTTTTCTTCCTCAAAGATAGATCAGAAACTCTATTTTATTTTTCTAAACTTTGTAAGGAGTTACAAACTTTGAAAAATCTACCTATCGTGTCTATTAGAAGTGATCATGGTAGAGAATTTGATCAATTAAACTTTGATCTATTTTGTGCGAAATATGGTACTTCTCATAATTTTTCAGCTCCTAGGACACCTCAACAAAATGGTGTTGTGGAACGAAAGAACCGCACCCTAGAGGAAATGTCCAGGACTATGCTATTAGAGAATAACCTGCCAAAGTCTTGCTGGGCAGAAGCTGTGAATACAACAAATTATATTATCAATAGATGCTTAATTAGATCAATTTTAAAGAAAACTCCTTATGAGCTTTTCAAAGGAAGAAAACCAAGCATATCATATTTTAAACCATTTGGATGTACGTGTTACGTGCATAACAATGGTAAGGATAATCTTGGAAAATTTGATGCACGTAGCGACGAAGGTATATTTCTTGGATACTCGACTCAAAGCAAGGCTTATCGAGTATTCAATAAACGTACCAAAATCGTTGAAGAAAGTATCCATGTATTATTTGATGAAAGTGATAACGGTACCTTGAGTGAAGGATTTGCAGATTTGAAGTTAAATACTCATGAGGGAGATGAATCAGATGGAGAAGGCAATCATCTTGAGAAGAGCATATCCAGAAATATGCAGGAACCATTTCAAGATCTTACTGATTCATCACAAGGTCTTGGAACTATGTCTCAAGGCCTTACAAATGAAGCCAGTCTTGAAGATGGACCTCCTCCGGAACCTCAAGGCCCTTATCCTACGAATCCTCCTGAACCTCAGGAGCCATATCCTTACACTTCCAATGATCCTACTCCTAACCAAGGATCTGCACGAAGAAGATTCAAACATGCCTCATCTCACTCTACTTCCGATATCATTTCTGATCCTTCATCTGGTGTTCAAACACGTTCTAAAGTTAGAAACTTATGTGCCTTTCACGCGTTTGTTTCTCTTGTAGAGCCCAAGAAGTATACCGAAGCTCTTCAAGAACCTGATTGGATTATATCCATGCAGAATGAGCTTAACGAGTTCGAGCGAAATAAAGTATGGACCCTTACGGCAAGGCCAAAAGGTAAATCTATTATTGGAACTCGTTGGGTATTTCGAAACAAGCTTGATGAAGGAGGAAACATCATTCGAAACAAGGCACGTCTTGTTGCTCAAGGATACAATCAAGAGGAAGGTATTGACTACGAGGAGACTTTTGCTCCCGTAGCCAAGCTAGAGGCTATTCGCATGCTCCTTGCCTTCGCCTCTTTCATGAGCATCAAACTCTTTCAAATGGACGTTAAATGTGCCTTTTTGAATGGTTTCCTAGATGAAGAGGTTTATGTCGCTCAACCTCCCGGTTTTGAAAATGATGAATTTCCAGATCATGTTTATAAGCTCGACAAAGCTCTTTATGGCTTGAAGCAAGCCCCAAGAGATTGGTATGAACGTCTTTCAAAATATCTTCTGGAAAATAATTTCAAAAGGGGGTTAATTGACAAAACTCTATTCATCAAAACTCAAGGTAATGATATCCTGGTTGTACAAATTTATGTAGACGATATATTGTTTGGAGCTACTAACGAATCTTTGTGCAAGGAGTTTTCGAATATGATGTGTAAGGAATTCGAGATGAGTATGATGGGGGAGCTAAATTTCTTTTTCGGTCTTCATGTTCATCAAAGTTCTAAAGGTATATTCCTTAATCAAAGAAAATACACTTGAGAACTTCTCAAGAAATACAAAATGATCGAATCCAAAGTTGCAAAAACTCCTATGAGCTCTACTCTTTCTTTGGATCAAGACCTTACCGGAAAACAGGTAAATCAGAAAGAATATCGAGGTATGATCGGATCTCTCCTTTATCTTACAGCCAGTAGACCTAACATAATGTTCAGTGTTTATATGTGTGCAAGATTCCAAGCTAACCCGAAAAAGTCTCATCTTATAGCGGTAAAAAGAATCTTCAGATATCTGAATGGTACAAAGGATCTCGGATTATGGTACCCTACTCAATCTAATTTCAATCTTGTCGGATACTCCGATGCTGATTTTGCAGGATATAAAGTAGATAGGAAAAGCACCTCCGGATGTTGTCAATTTCTTGGGTCGTCCCTTATAAGTTGGCATTCCAAGAAGCAAAATTCAGTGGCCCTTTCAATGGCCGAGGCTGAATATATTGCTGCTGGAGCCTGTTGTGCTCAAGTCTTATGGATTGAACAACAACTCCAAGATCTTGGAATTAACTATAAGGGCATCCCAATAAAATGTGACAACACAAGTGCTATCTCTATCTCCAAAAATCCCGTACAGCATTCAAGAACGAAACATATTGATGTGAGACACCACTTCATTCGAGATCATGTAGAAAAAGGAGATGTGTCTTTGACATTCATCTCTACTGAACTTCAATTAGCAGATATCTTTACAAAACCTTTACCCGAAGAGAGATTCAATTTCATCAGGCTAGAACTTGGAATGCTTAATAAGGAAGCATCGATGTAGGGGGAGCAATCGTATCTTATGATATTCGTATTATTCCCTACATCAAAATCTTGAAAGAAATTTTAATGCCTTACTAATTCATGGTATGACATTAAAATCATATTTCAAAAAGGATAAATTATGGATCTAATCTTTTCGGTTTTATCTATTTAGATATTTATCGAAAAGAATTTTTTTTTCCTTGTTTTATCCAGATTTTCCTATTTCCTAGATTTTTTCGGTTAAGATTTTCTTAAATCCGGATTTACCTCTTCTTAAATTTAATACTTTGTATTTATCCTTTTTTTTTTGTTTTGAGAAGTGGTTATGATCTATAAAGATTTGGCCGGATTATACTTTGGGATTCTAAGTCTTTGGAAGTTCAAAAGACACCTCTCCCCTATTTAAACCCCTCACTCATCCGGTCACATCACACACACACTTTTCATCTCTCTCTTCCTCACTGTGTTCGTCTCTTTCCAAGAACACTCAAGCACTCCCCTTCCGCCATGGCTCCAAAGAAAAACACTTCCTCTCCCTCTACCCGGTCTGGTTCCAAAAGGTTTCGCACTTCAATCGATGACAAGGGTAAGGGCTTAGCAATCGATGATGACTACAAGGGAAAGGCGGTGCTCCGGCAATTGGATACATCTTCCGAGAGTGAGGGCGAGGGAACTCACGATCGTCGGAAAATCATCAAACGGGAGCCCCGGCATCCTCCGCGCAATCATCCGCGCCAGGTGAATCCTTGTGCTCCTAGGAAGAATCCGCATCAACACAGCCTCCAGGCTCCAATGGATCTTGAGGTATTCTCTGACACCCCTCTCGCTTGGTTCGGTAATTTCACAAAATCGGGAATGTGGAAGGATGGGTTTGTCAATCGACCCATAACCTTTTGTGAGCATGTGGATCTAGATTTTCTAGAATCCACACAACTCCCGTGTGTAAATCTGTTGAAGAACTCAAACGTTTGGTCTCTCCTCAACCCCGGAACCTATGCCTATCCTCGCCTCACAAGACTTTTCTTTGTGAATCTCTCTGCACATAGAGAAAAGGGAGTTCTTACTCTATCTTCTCAAGTTAAGCAGCGGAAGATTACCCTCACCCGCTCCTCTTTGTCCCTTATTCTCGGCATCCCTGAGGAAGTAAACACACAAGACCATCCCACCAAATCCTACTGTCTTCAACAAGCACAAAAGGAATTCTTTGTGCGGCCCGTTTCTGCCTCTGAATCATTCAAGCCTAAACCTAAACACACTCACAACATCTTATCGCTTGAAGCCAAGATTGTGTTCACAATTCTCGCTCGCTGTGTTATGCCACGAAAGAATTCTCGCGAACTTGTCACTGACAATTTGCTTCATGTACTCTACTTGATTATGGCGGGCTTTGAAGTTGATGTCCCTGATCTTATTCTTTCCTACATGCTTCATACCATTAACATACCCCTGTCCGCACCACTGCCTTATGCCAACTTTCTTCCTAAAATCTTTGAGTTCTTCAACATTGATACACAAGGGGAAGAATATGTCTCACACACCAGCAGAATTGATGAAAATTGCTAGAAGAGATTGGGTGTTGAACAAACTCTGGCCGGAGGCTGGATTTTGAAGACCCCTTCTCAAGCTCAAGGGGACACACCGTCTGTAAAGTTGGAGCAAAGGATCGAGGATCTGGAAGCAGAGGTGGACGCGCTTCGAAAGGACTTAAACGCAGCAAGAGCTGACATTGTCGACAGACAGGATGACAGCCACCAGCGGCTCTTGATTATGGATGAAAAGCTGAATCAGCTCTTCATGTTATGCGGCATGAATCATCGAGCTACAACGTCAATTATGCCACTAGATGCTGACGCTGTCACACATGTGGAGGAGACGGCCAAGAATGTACTCATCAACTGTGAACGCAAGGTGCTGAAACGCTTCATCTTATGACCTCTCTTCCCGGAGCCAACTGTCCTCACTGTGGAGGAGTATGGTATTGTGAAGAAATGGAGAGATGAGGAAGCAAAGCGGCAAGCAGAGATGTGGAAGGTTCACACAGTGATGAATGCAAAGAACAGATGGCGTGATAAGATCTTCCAAGGACGCCGAGCTCCGGAGGATGTGCATCCCAAGTATGGCCAGTGGTACGAGGAGGAAGTGGTTGTCTTGTCCGATGATGAGTGATGTCTGGAGCTGGGGAGTGTGCTGGTTTTGAAAACTATTTTGATTCTATGCGTTTTGAAAACTATGTTGGTACTTTTGAAAACTTGGTTTCTCTTTACTTTTATCCCTTCTTGTTGAAAGACAAAAAGGGGGAGAACCAACTCATATAAGGCCTTACTATTTTGCAGACTTTTACCGGCCTTACTGCTTTTAGGTTTTAAAAACTTTGATCCAACATTAATCATTGATTATCTATTGCACTATGTTATATATATATGTTACTTTGTTTTTGTCTGGAAACAGGTACCAAGCTTACAAGTTTTGTCTTTCATCAAGGGGGAGATTGTTAACTCCACTTGATGACAAGACTTAGTTGATGAAAGCCAAAAGTTCTGGTTTCCAGAACTTGGTAAGATCTTACCAAAAGTCAACAAATTGCTTTGGAGTTACTGGATTTCGGTATCTCATCTTAGGCCCTTGTTTTCTTTATGGGCCCGTCTTATAAAAAGGCTCATAGATCCAATATGTTATTGATCTATGAAATCTGCTTTATTTTGGGCCAATTATTTATTGGGCCTAAGATAAGTTCGGACATGTTGCTAAATGGGTAGACTTGTTTACATCTATATTATCTTTTGCACATCCATCTGGTTGCTTTGGCTGAGATTTTGTAGGGATTTGAGCAAATCTTCAACAGCCTACATTCATATCTTTGATGTAATCCAAGCATTCCTTGTGACGGTTTTGGATCGGCCGGAGATCTCTCCCAACGTCTATCAACCATCCAGGAGAAGTTCAAGGCTCTGCATTTGAATTCAAAAATCAAAATAGAGGCCTATTTAAAGAAGAAGGAAGAGGCTGCAGAAGACATCACTTACTGCGCATAAACATCTTCAGCCGACTCATCTCCTTCAAGCCTCCGATCACACATTGCTCTCTACCCTTTTCTTGTTGTATTTACTTTGAGTGTGTGTGAGGTTTCTTTTGAGCGTTATAGTACAATTCAGTGAGAGTTATACACAGGGTTCTTTACCCAATCATAGAGGGTACTTCGGTATCCTGAGGAACTTTATTTCACTAGAGCGTTTGGGTTGCTAGATAGGAAGTTAGTCTAGAAGAGGGAAGGTATTCTAGAGGTTGTATCTAGGACTCATAAGATAAAGTGAAATAAAGTCGTTGAATCCTACGGGTTGGATACCCTAGGCGGGGACGTAGGCGGTTGTGCCGAACCTCGTTAACAATTCGCGTGTGCTTCTCTTTCTACTCTTTTCTCTCTTGCTTGATTTCTTACTTTCGTGAATTGATTTCTCTGTTGAACTAATATCTGTTTTGCAGATAAGGTCTTACCTGCTTACACTAAGGTCTTATTATTTAGCTTGTCTCTTTTAACCTGTTTCTGCATTTCAGATAAGGTCTTACCTCTAGCTGGCAAGATCTTACAGCTTCCTGTATTTGCGAAAATTTGCCATACTCCATTCAACCCCCCTTCTGGAGTATATTGGTGTCTTATATCTGCCTATTCCGCACTTCAGTATTAATAATCACGTGTGCATGAATTCAACAATAGATCTATTTGGTACAAGCCAGGCAAAACATATTATTATAACGGGTATCACATTCATGGGTGACTACTCATGTTCAACAAAATCCAAGAACATCATTTATATACCTATCATCATAACTAATCCAAGTCCAAATCCGTAGAGATCATGGAATCATAAGTCGTCTTTAAATCCCTTTTTATCAAATTATAGCATCACATAAGAATCACATAATAGAATAACCCAAACCGGGTTTAAACCAAACTCGAGTCAATGCCCAAAGAAAGGAGAGAACCGGCTCCGGCCAAGAGCCCAGACCTAGTTTTCGTCGCGACGAATTGGCCGCTCATCACGGCAAAATCCAGTTCTCCGTCCCTCGCGAGTTATGCCTCTTGTTATCGCGAAAAGCATCATTCTCTTCCTTTGTTCCTAGTTCTTGTTCGTCGCGGCGACCATGGTTTCGCCACGGCGAACAAGCAATTGTAAGCTCGCTTTTGATCTAAACTCGATCCTTTCTTTCCCACTACTCTCATCCTTTCCAATATCCTTCCCGACCTTAAACAACATTTATTCCGAATGCTAATATAACTATCAATTAGATGAACGCTTAAAACCACATTTCTAAATACCACAAGATTTAATGTAGGGTATTTATATAATAATTAGTTACCCATGTCGGATACACACATAAACAGGTCATACCTATATAGAATCCGATACTAAGATGCGCAGACATGTCATAGCACTATAAGAGGAACACATAAGGGGGCATAGTAAATGTCACATCCTAGAGCAACGAGGTCTACTTGATATGATAAGTATGACATGTAATCATATGATGAGCTATAATCGGAAGGCATATCCTACATGATTCTAACCGGTCATGACATGGCATAAGTATAACCAAAGATGAATACTGAGGTACAAGTTCAACATCGGGTCATATTTCATGTATACTTGCATCTATCATGTCGTAGTATATGAACATGCAATGTGCCACCCAATTACTAATTAACATTTGACTCGCACATATATGAGTTCAACAAGACAAGCATGGATCGACAATATATTCTAAGCAAAATTAAAATGTGTGACATGGGCCTGATTTTAACTATAATAAGGGGAGCGTAGTCGGATGAGGTACAAGCTACTAGAATACAATACGCATCACAAGAGCATCATATAGTAGGAATAATAATTTATATGAGACACTCACATAAACACGCCATTAGTCATATTAAGCATACTACTAGGTTGTTTGAGGCATAACATGATAACTAGGTCACCAACATAAAACATGGTCAGATAGTCATAAGATCATATAAAGGGGAACATCATGGTTATAAGAACCTATGGCAAGTGTACTAGACGATGATACAATTTGAGCATGGGATTATACAAATCATATTTCTAAGGGCTTAGATTTCACATGATACAAGTAGTGCATGACAAGTCATAGATATATGAAAAGGAGATGCATCGAATAACTTCACATAATAGCATGGGAGTCATAGAAGCTCAAGTAAGTCTACCATCGCAACGAACATCAATGTATATAAGGAGAATATAAGCAAGTGTAACATGTGAATCGTGCACATGTCATAATGCAAACCAGGATAATGCTCTTAAGGTGTCATATTACAAGAGAGCAATGCGCTATATTCATATATATAACTATATTCATATACATAAAAGTAATCATGCGAGTATCTTACAACTATCGTGGCGTGTGTGTTCATGCAAAGGTCAAGATCTCCACACGTGCAAAGATATCGTCTCAAGCAAGGGTGTAATAAGGGACGTAACATGTCGTGGTCATATTGAGGTCAATAGAGTATAAGATCAATGATGGCAAGACGATCATCTAAGGTGCTACTAGATTATAAGATACAGGGGCCAACATAACGTCATGAATGCAATGTTTGCGTACATAAAAGGAGACAATTAGAGCACATATTCTCATGATAAGTTACATTTTAGAAGACATACATCCTATCTGATACTAATAGCATACACGGAATCTAAATACAATGTGGTGTGTGCACATGTAGGGTGTCAGACTATTCATTCTTAAAAGCATAAAAGAATGTCATGGGGCATGAAGGAACGATATCACGAGACAAGTAGGTAGGCATGATACTAGTCGGAATCTCATAACGCATAATTAGCATCGATTTGTAACATCAATCATATTTCAATGACATAAGGGACGAATGCCAACACTATCGGGGATCTATTTTAAGTAGGAGGAGATCATAAAGCAAGTAGGCCACAATTTACACAAGCCACAAGTCATGGATCCTACATGATACTAATATCTCAATGAAAGGCGTAGATGTACAACATATGATACATGTACATTAAACAACTTAGCATCAACATATGCAAGAGGTCAAGATGACAATAACACAATCATATGGAACAAGGAAGGAACATAGAAGGAGACAACACGAGCCCTAGATAGTGTGACTTCACATGAACATAGGGGATACATGTACATGGGTATAAATCAATAAATATATGTATGACATGCATTTAACACAATGATATATCAAGTGATGCATCAAGTCACGTAATCACATATAGGGCTACCGTTATAACCAAAAGAGATTTCCAAGGGCAATATCGACTTATCCCCACAGACTTAAAAGCTCATTTCCCGGTGAATACGTGTAACTCATTTCGAGAACATAGAAGGTTACTCAAATCACTCCCAAAAGAAGATGGCGGAGTTCGGATAGAAGTTAATGACAAGGAGACATCAGTTTACCACTACGAGAATCGAGGAGGATGACTCCACAAAACAACTCGTCCCATAGACTTAGAACCATTCAAGGTTGATATTCTAGTACACTAACAACCTCATGGCATGATCTATGATGTCAAGTACCATACTCCATCATACGCTCAAGTAGTCAACGTTCCCGAACCAATCTCCCGGACATGATTAGATTCCCAATACCATTTCCCATAAAAGACACTGATACCATAAAGAACGACCTAATCAGAATACCAATTGAGACATGGAAGAAGATAGAAGGGGAGGAAATCGGAATAAAGGGAATAGGTATCCCTCAACCATCATTAACCTTTAACCAAACTTCTTCGAACCAGAGACAAAACGAAAGGGAAAGACACCAACAATTGAATCACGGAGGAGACTGCTCTTTAAGATAGAAATTCCGACTATACCGAAAGGAAAGAATCTCTCGCTTATCTCGCTCACATAGAGATGCAACACTCAGTTCAAATACACCAATAGATTTCTAGTTCTAGCATAATAGCACTCAACACAGAATCAGTCAGTGAGAATTATAATGATCTCCTTCGAGGAGATCGTTCTCATGCCCAATTAATACATAAAGCACATCAAGCTATCTAATGCCGCTCTTCGAGGGGCGACAGACCGGAGGGGCAAAACATCACGATCTCTACCTGACTCGCCACTCCAACCACCTCGGTGCAATTCCTTGGAATCTTCCAGCCCATCTGTAAGAATAAGCTAATATTTCGCCTACCTTTTTCCAACTACATCCAATAGGGATGGTCTAACGCCTTTTCTACCCACTCGATCCCCTTTCCAATTTTAATTTCCTAAGTCAAGTTTATTAGGTTGCATCCTTTTTATTCTATCCGTATTAAATTCATTTTTCCCTTTTACAACTTTATCAAAATCACTTGGAATTCGTGGGCGGTTTTTCAAAACATACAACGACCTTTGCGTACCCGAATTGCACAACCTCGCTCTGATACCAACTTTGTAATGGCCCAGATATAAATACCCGGGTTACGTTTTGAAGGTCGGATACCTTCGTTCGGATCTTGCAATTCAGGTACGGGTCAGTCCGGTTCTTCGCTTTCGCCCAGGAGGATTCCCCGTCATAGAAGCATGGAGCAAGCAAGGAGCAAGTACCTAACATTATCCACGAAGTCAGGCCCAGATACGCCTGCGGGCCCTAAAGACCGCGCTGAGGCCATATAATATACCTATACTTAGAATAAAGGATGGTCTAATGCGGTACATAATTTAAATCACACTAGCATGCTCCTAGTTGAAATATTGTGCAGAAAACTGTAAAGGCGCCCAAAGAATGCCAAGTGCCATATCACCATATCTTTGTATTTCCCGTACCCACTCCGAGGTAGGGCGCTCGGCCTCAGCCGAACCGTAATAGATATATTCCCATACCCACTCCGAGGTAGGGCGCTCGGTCTATGCCGAACCGTAACAGATATATTCCCGTACCCACTCTGAGGTAGGGCGCTCGGTCTATGCCGAACCATGTCAGAGATGTATATAGATCATACTCATCGACTCGATTGGGGAGCGAAACGGTATAAAACACGAATGCCCCCATGACCCTAGCAAAGACTCTATGACTCATAGATAACGACCGTTTTGTTCCAAACGCAGAAAGAATACGGATGCTCATTCGAAAGTGCAAGTCCTAAGCATGATACTACATGGCATGATTTTATGCATATGCAACACCTACATACTATATGAAACATCAGGCAGGAAGTCCGAATTACTGAGTAAGCTCCCGTAGGAAACTTACTTGGAGGCGCGCAGAATCCCAGAAATAATCAGCAATAGCAAGCAATCCAATCATGTCACAAATCACCAAGAGTCTTCGAATCGCCGGAAAAGCTCGGAGTGGATCCATTGGCTTCGTCGGAGTCGGGGATACTTCGTTCTTGACCGCTTGGATTTTAGGGAAACAGAGGAGGTGGGCGCGGCGGATCGCGGGTGGTGCTCAAGGATTGCGTCGGCACCGGTGTTGAGCTCCTGGTCGGCTTGTGTTCAGCTTGGCCACGTCGAACTTCAGTGGAGGAGGGAGGAAGTTGTTCGGTGCTTGGCCTTGGCGTTTGAAAACAGAGGAGCTAATGCAGTGAGGTCGGTTTCAATGGCGATGACGACGGCGTGGATGAAGGTGGTGGTGGAACTGAGGTGTGGCGGCAAGAGAGTGCCCAAGGGGGGGAGGCTCTTAAGTTTGGGTTTGCTGCTACTACAGCTTTGGAAGAAATAGGGGCTTTAGGGGTTGTTTGAATGGGAGGATAAAGAAAGGGAGATGAAGATAAGAAGGGAGGTGTTCTTGACAATTTACTTTTGAAATGGGGTGAAGGACAGATTGGCGTGGGATTGCTTGGCTGCTTGCCTAAGATGGGGAAACATGGAGATGGCAGGAGGAGGATATTAGGTGGATTGTTTAGCCAAAATTTGTGCAAGATTAGCTGTAAAGGGAGGGAGTAGTTGCTGCTGCAATCCGGCCAAGAGGAGAGGAAGAAGGGTTTTTTTTTTGCTGATCAACCATGGGAGGAAAAGACAAGGGTATAATATGGTTTCAAAAACCCAAATAAAACAAATGCCTGAAAAGAAAATAAACTCCGAAGCCCGCTCACTCGAACCAATCCAAACTGAAACAAATATTTAGATTGAATGCTCGAATCCGAAAATAAATAATGAAATCCAATTTATATTTCCAATTCTCGAAATCTGAAAGCGGGAATAAAATCCATTTTGAATTTTTCAATTACGATAACATCGGAACTCGCTTCGAATGGTTTATAATACATCTAATAGCTTGAGGACGGAAAATTTTAAATCTCCCGAATTATTATAATTCAAATCCTAATTAAATCAATATTAAATCAAAATTAATTCTTAATTTATAAAATAATATTTTAAAATTCGGATTCTGTACAGAAGTTTATATTTGTCGTATTTTCATGTTTGCTGCATGTTTGGAAAGTTTTATGATATTGGGGTTCCTTTTGGTATTACTGCCTTTTGTTTCGTCTCAATCGTGTTTGTTTGTGTGTTGGCTGATCACACTTATATCGCTAGTAGTACTTCTGTTTATTTCGATTTTTCTGTTCGGACTACTTTTTCCTTGGTTTTCTTCGCAGGTGGTTCTTACTCATCACTTCGGTATGTTTGGGTTAAGTGTGGTTTATAATGCATATCTTAGATATGCATTATAGGCATTTTTAGGATAGTTAGGTTGCATTTAATGTATGATTTGGAGTTTAATTGCATCTTATGATTATTTCGGAAGGGTTCGGATTCTGCGCACAATTTTGATTATTTTTTAGAGTTGGATTTCAATGTCAAGGAAGGATGCAATGGTCGTGGATTGGACACAACGAGCAAGTGAACCTTAACCTAAGTAGCAAACTTGTTCTATCTTGTCTGACCAACTCGTTAGATCAATTCTATGAAGGGCCAATTGAATGTCAAGGAAGGATGCAATGTTCTATCTTGTCTGGCCAACTCGTTAGATCAATTCATTTGATATGGTTTTGTAGATTTCTGATTGCGAACCTTAACCTGAGTAGCAAACTTATCCCTTCAGGGTTGATTGAACTAATTGGATAGGTTGGAAGTTGGATGTGTTGTTAAATCCCTCTTTAGGGACTGCAAATACCTTGGTTAATCTCTAAACTTAAACCTATCAATTGGGTTAAATCCTTTTCTGAGAGACTGCTCATGAGATAAGGGTTTCTAGGACTGATTGGACTAGTAACTATATTAGGTCGGGACAAGGGCATTCATAAGAAACCTAAAAGAACGAGAGGAAATTACAATAATCGCTTCAACCAAATAAAGTGGATAATTGTAGGTAAAACTACTTCTCACTATTGTCTAAAAACAAGTTCATTTACTTTTGCTTGCACCATTCCGCTTTGATGAAAGGCGGATCATTTTACATTCTAAAAACCCCCCTCTTTGGTTACTCAATTGGCATCCAAATCACACTTGAATAGCAAATTTTCCTGTGGGATCGACCTCATGCTTATTGCTATACTAGTTATAAGTTTGAGTTATAAGTGCTTCGACTTACTCTCCATCTAATCTGCATGACTCTATTGCCGACCAGCGCATACTTGTAAAAGTTTTAAACCTATAATATGCTATGGGAGCCACACTCCCCATTACTTTCGACCTGATGATACAAACAATTATCCCGTTTTTTTGGCAGCTTTACTACGGTGGGGGTCTGCCTCCTTTGCTATAAATTGTTTACCACAGATGGTTCTGGTTATATAGACAGTAATATTTGCTTTCTTACCAAACCAGCTACCATGCCTACCAGGATTATTTCTACCTCCTACTCGAGCTACAGCCTATGTCTTCCAGCTACTGTCTTCCTCGAGCTGCTGTTCTCCAGTAATTCGGGGTAACATCGACTACACTTTGGCCTTCAAAAAAAGCATCTGCTATATCAGTCTCCCATATCAACAACTTTGGTGGTTTACCAAGATCATGGCTTGGGTGTGGTGGTTTTCGGGGGACTCTAGTAAAGGATTGTGTACTCCTCTTGGTTTACAATCTTATGTTATATGTGACGATGCCATAGAAAATAGACCTATCAAATAATACAAATATAACGTCATAAATAGGTCACCCAACGCAAGAAGACATCTGGCCCCACTATAGGATCCATCGCGAGTAAAGTACTCGTTCGGATCTCAATCAAACCCTCCTCGCGACCTAAATATTAACTGTGCCCGCATAACGACCAGGGAGGATCCTTCAAGTACCTCGTGGTTCTTCAGAACCCTAGCAAGCAGCTCGCTGGTTCTAACACCTCACCTCTAAACAGCGCCACGTGTATTACCTACACCCCTAAGCACGAGGGCATGCCTTACAAGTGTCCTAGATAGAACCACGAGGTCGCCAGCCAGCTGCTCGCTTAGCCTTCCTATAAATACCCCATTCCAATCACAAATGCGGGATCCGATTCGAAAGATAAGAAAGAAGAGCTCTAATAATCCCCTGGACCTAAAACCCCCGGAGTTGAGTTCTTGAGATCTGTGATCGGAGAAGAACGTTCCTGGAATAAGAACATCACCTGACTTCCATCCAAGTCCGCGATAGAACGACTCAAATCCTCGCGAGCCGAACATAACACCCCATTACTTGGATCAATAAACGTATAATCTAATCATAACCCTTTTCAATCAAGGCTTGCAGGTATTTCTAAGTCATTCTGTCGTTATAATGAAGTAATAAGTAGAGGTGAAATTCAACGAACGCTTCAATATGTATGGTATCTTGGTCATTCATGAGATTATTGTTATCCAACACATATGTTGTAATACATGTTCACTTGTGTATGTTTTTTCCTTCTGAAAGATTTAATCATTATATTGTTTAATCTCTACACACTATTTTTTGAATTCACAAATCAGAAATTATGCTCAAGGGGACTTGATATCCTAACTTCCTCCTCTAATTTATGGTTTATATATTCACAAAAACGTTACTTTCATCATGCTATTTTTCTTTATACAGGGAAAAAGCCCCAAAATCATATGTTCAATGTCCTTTTAGCTATGTTAATGCCTAGGAAACGTTCCTATAAGGAGGCTCATTATCCAAAAAGGTTTTCACGAATATATTCACTTGGAATTCGTGCGGTATCCGGAGCCGTAATTTCTGGACTAATATAGATTTTTTCTGCAAAACCGATGTTTTCGCTCTGCTTGAAACAAAAACAGATAAAATTCCGACAGATTCTATTTGGAACAAGTGTGGCTTCTCTGGCATCGCTTTTGATCTGGCCATGGGTTTCTCGGGTGGAATCTACTTATTGTGGAAAGATCTCCCATTCTCCCAAGGGTCAATCGATCTAATTTCCACTAATCATCACTTCATCCACTTCAACTATACGGATCATATTCGCGGGACTACTGTCGCTTTTATTATTGTCTATGCTCCTCCAGACAACAGACTCAATCAGTCATTTTGGGAATCTGTCACTGGTTACATCGAGAAACTATCTCTGCCCTTCTGTATTATGGGGGATTCCAACGACATTGGTTGTCTGACAGAAAGTTTGGGGGGGGGGGGGAGGGCAACGCTGATGCCTTTAAGGTTCACAAGACTAAATCATCTGAAAAACTATTTAGACCTGCGGGATATCCCTTCCTTTGGTGGGGATTTTACCTAGCAAAGAAAGAAAGGTGGTCCTGACAACTGCCTTGAGAGACTTGATCGGCTCCTTATCCTAACGGATCTGTTACAGCAATATGATTATGTTCGACTATAGGTGCACCCGTTTACTAGATCAGATCATGCCCTTATCTCGGCATACTTCCCTCGTGATGTCCGGTACAGTAACCACCCGTTCCATTTTGAGCTCGCCTGGACAAAAAGGGCTGCTTACAAAAATATCGTCACCCAAGCTTGGCGCCAAAATCGCCCTGGTTCCCTTATGTTCAATCTTACTCAAAAAAATAAGACAACTTAAATCACTCTCAAAAGTTTGGCATAAAAAGTCGTTTGGTAACATTAGTAACCAGATCGTCGCCACGGATGCAGCTCTCTTACAACTACAATCAAAGCTGGTGTCCAATTTCACTCCAAATGATCCGAGTCTAATGAAGCGACAACTCAATAAGAGGGAACGACTTCTTGATTATCATAGGCATTACTGGGCACAACGTTGAAAAATTTAACATGTCAAACTTAATGATTCTAATACTAGTTACTTTCACAGGGTTGCTACCATTAAAAGGGGAAAAAATTCATAAGGAATATCACTCTAGAGAATGGGATCCAATCGTCGGACCCAGACTTCATTCAACAACAGTTTCTTCAACAGTTTACATCAAGATTCCACACGTCGCCAGACCCTTCACAAAGGACTGACGACTTGCTGCAGGTTATCTCCCAAGAAGTGTCCCCACAGGATAATGTGCTGCTTACTAGGCCAGTTTCGAACCAGGAAATTAAAAATGCACTATTTACTATGAAAGCAGATAAAACGCCCAGCCCTGACGGGTTCCCAGCGGGCTTCTTCCAAGTTTACTGGAAGACGGTGGGCCCTTCGGTTACTAAGGTTGTCAAAGCTTTCTTTTCCTCGGGGAAACTGTTGCGGCAAATCAATCACACATTCATCACTCTTTTTCCCAAAAATGACAACCCATCTATGATTAATGATTACAAGCCTATTAGTTTATGCTCAACTATATATAAAATAATTGCAAAGGTCCTAACGTCTAGACTAGCCACGATTTTTTATAAATTAATACACCCGCTTCAAGGCGCTTTTACAAAAGGTCGGTCTATTCATGACAATATTCTTATAGCTCACGAGATTTTCCACACATTTAGATCAAAAAAAGGTAAGCAAGGCATGGTAGCTTTAAAGCTTGATATGGAAAAGGCTTACGACAGAATCGAATGGCCCTTCTTGTTCTAAGTTATGGCCATATTTGGATTCGATCAAAAGTTCATCTCTTGGATTAGGGAATGTGTCTCTACGGTCTCTTACTCTCTCTTGGTTAATGACGAGCCATCATCGATTTTCCTACCTTCGCGTGGTTTAAGGAAGGGCGATCCTCTATCGCCTTTTCTATTTATTTTTACATCAGAAGTTCTGGCTCGTAACCTACACGCAGCATCCACGGTTGACAAGGATGTTGGAATTTCATTTGGTGCCTCTCTTACAATTCCTTTCCTGGCATTCGCTGATGACATTATCATTTTCACCAAAGCCACTCCTTCGGCTTGTTCTACAGTTTCTAACATTCTGGACAATATTTTGTGCGGCGTTGGGTCAAAAGGTCAATTTACACAAATTCAGCTTTCAAGTGTCTCCAAACACGAGTTCAGCATCTATCCAATCTATCACCAATACTATGAGAATACCTCAAGCTAATCATTTCGAAAATACTTGGGCTGCCCTATTATTGTTGGCCGCGTAAACAGGGACACTTTTGCGGAGGTTGTTCTGAAATCAAAGAACCAACTCACTAGGTGAAACCCAGCTGTCTTTCAGCAGAGGGTAGGAAAATTCTGATTCAGTCAAATCTTAGTGCCCAGCCTTTATTCCATATGCAGGCCTTTCTTCTACCATCGAATATCCTCCATGAGCTGGATAAGGTTTACATATCCTTCTTTTGGAACAAGACCTCAGGCTCCACTCCGCTGATTAGTTGGGACAAGATCTGCTCTGAAACCCTAAAAGGTGGTCTAGGACTGCATAAGGCTGAAACCATGAATATCGCTCTACAAATGAAATTGCTTTGGAAAATTATTGCGGAACCTTCAAACTTTTGGGTCCGAGTTATCTTTGAAAAATATTTGAAAAGAGCACCTCTACTCGACTGTGTTAAAAAAACAAAATACCTCCTGGCAGTGGAGTAGACTGATGTCTCTCAGGCATCTCCTCAAGCCAGGTCTACGTTGGAGCATTAATAACGGTAGATCTGTTATTTCTGGACAGACTGTTGGGCCTTTGACACCCCTCTTATGGATCGAATACTAGGATACCTCCCTGTGGAGGTGTCAGAACTTACAGTAGATCACTTCATCAACTAGTCTAATAACTTGGACCGCCATAAATTACGTCACGCTCTACACCAACACTTATTCTAACGATATTGACCATATTGCTAACATCCATCTGCTGATAAATGCGTTGTCGGACCGACTGTACTGGGGCCACAACAAAGATGGTTGGTTTTCGACAAACTCAGCCACCAGATTGCTTACTAATAATGTGGGCTTAGCATCTTTCGACAGTGGGTGGATCTGGAAGTTGGGTGTCCCAAACAAAGTAAAACATTTTCTGTGGAAACTGATCAGAGATGGTCTTCCGACCAAAGCTCCCCTTTTGAAATCTCATATTTCTGTACCACAAGGCTGTGTTATTTGTGGCAATACAGACGAGTCGCAATTTCATTTGTTCATTAACTGTCCTTCAGCACAAAGTATAAGGAAAAGGTTGAGACTGCCGATGCCGAATGGCTTTACGAATAGGGCTAGGAATGAACACCCGATCCCTATTACGTCTATCTTTAAGACTATTGGTTCTAAGTACATGGCAAAACTGGCATTAAGTTGGTGGTCGATATGGTTCTTCAGGAACCAGCTCATTTTTTAGAAGGCCTCTTCGGTTACCATTCAAGAGATGGAAATCTTTTACACTATAGTGTCCCATTCGTGGACAGAAGCTAAGGCTTTAGATGATTCGAGATCTCCAACTGGATATCCTAAAGGTGGGCCTACCAACCGACCCAATATTGTCGAATAACCTTCAACGATGTCCTATGTCCCTGGGTATTCGGTCTCCTCTAAATCGAGGAGGGGGTTTTGGGATAAGCATCCAAAGGATTGTTTCAAGTTAATGGTTCATTGCGCCCTGATGGCTCAGCGTCTTTTGGTTTCATTATTCGAGACTATCGGGGTTCTGTGCTTTCTTCGGGAGCTGGCCTGTGTAATGGAACCTCGGTACTGTTTGCTGAAGCACTGGGCCTAAAGAAAGGGATCCTTAGTGCCAAGCAAAATTGTATTACTAATTTACTTATTGAGGGGGATAACCTCACAGTTGTAGGAGCTATCCTAGAGGATTGGAAGTGCCCCTAAAACATCAAGCTCCTGCAATCTGATATTCTTATTGATCTTCTATCGTTTTGTAATGTTGCGATTTGTCATATTTTCAGGAAATCTAATGTTGTTGCATATCGACTAGCTCATCTAGCTTACAGTCTCCCTGCCGACGGACGCTTAGAAGATGATCCAGAACTTCGGGTTCTCATTCGGAAGGATGCGCTAGGAAGAACGGTCTCTCGGGATCATCCAGCCTAATCTTATCTGCTTAATAAAAAGGCATTTACTTTACTGATAAAAAAACTTTACTGGTGATGGAGCCTTTTAGGCTTTTACTTGATGCGTGTTCTCCATATTGCCATCTCTGCCTCTCCAATTTTTTTTTGGACATCAACCCTCTTGGCTCCTCATCATTCCATCTAGTTTCGCATTTTCTGGAAAGCAACTCAACAACCACTCGACAAGTTCAACTCTCCCATGGTCTAGAATAGGTAAGCTTATCATTCTATAATTTTTTCCCTTCTCCTAGTGGGCTTATGTAGTTGTAGTAATTCCGCGATTGATGGAACGGGGGGGTCTAATCACCTATTTTTGATGACATGCGAAGATTATTGGACTAAAATCTCTTCAAATTTAAGGCGAATACATGTAATTATGTAAATATGGCATGCACCCTATGTGTTCGAAGAAATGTCCAATAGTCTACAGAGAGTTGTTACATAAAATTGGCTAATTTATCAGGATTTAGCTACTTGGCAGTTCCCACATGGCTTGTTTACTTGTCAGTTGCCGCTTTTTTTTGTGCATACTTGCCATAAGAGTACATTAGAGGTCCTTTTTTGTGTGTATATGATTCACTTTAAATTGTATGTTCGAATTTTAAAGTTCTAGGCTAGCATCATGACTGGAATTTCAGATAGGTCAAGCCTAGAACTTATATTATGAAATGAAACAATCGAGTAATTACCTATATTGGCAAAATAATAGCTCTTTATAACAACTAAATCCTTTTGCTAGTTTGAATGTGATAATCTATTGTGATACTTTAATTATAAAAGTATATATAACAATTAGAAGATTCACAATTGATCTTTTATCTATATATCTATCTAAATCAATCTATAATATAGATAGATCTATATATATATATATATATATATATATATAGAGGTTGGATCCCGTGTAAGCAACTCTTACGGTGTAATTTGTGAGCAGAGAAATTATTCGTAGGTACCAAGCGATTATTCGTGTATAATAATGTACTTATTCGTATGTATGAACAAATGTAATTATTCCTATGCAACAAAGGATTATTCATATGTATGTAAATACGAATAATCACTTGTTACCTACGAATAATGTCACTGTTCATAAGTTACTTTTAATCTCATCCGTTTGATCTTCTTAATCCGACGCTCTAGATTTGCTCACAAATTACACAGTAAGACTTGCTTACACAGGATCTATCCTCTCTCTCTCTCTCTCTCTCTCTCTCTATATATATATATATATACACACACATACATATATATATACATACATATATATACATATATACATAAAGAGGTTGGATCCCGTGTAAGCAAGCCTTACGTTGTAATTTGTGAGCAGAGAAATTATTCGCAGGTACCAAGCGATTATTCGTGTATAATAATGTAATTATTCGTATGTATGAACAAACGTAATTATTTGTAAGTAACCAAATATTATTCATATGTATGTACATACGAATAATCACTTTGTACCTACGAATAATGTTACTGTTCACAAGTTACTTTTAATCTCATCCGTTTAATCTTCTTAATCCGACGCTCTAGATTTGCTCACAAATTACATAGTAACACTTGCTTATACAGGATCTATCCTCTATACATACATATATATATATATATATATATAGAGAGAGAGAGAGAGAGAGAGATCTATCTATATCTATTTATAAGTAATATCAATTTATGTTAAAAAGAAAATTACCCAATTCTAATTATCAGTGCATAAGGCACACTTTATTAAATTATATAATTTTATTAACTAATAGACAAAGTATATTAATATTTTATTTAATTAGATAGAATAGATATACTTCTAATCAATAATCGATGGCATAATTTACCAACATGAGAATTACGATTGTATATAGTTACCCATTTATATGAAATATCTATACATATATACTAAAATAACCAAAATAAATTATTAACAAACAATATTTTATCATAATTTATGGGAAGTCATCATGATGTAATCTATGTAAAGACTGAGATTTTTAAATAGTATTTTTATAATTATAAATGTCATTTCGATTTAAAATATTATTTAATTTCTAAGACTCCGTAAAACTTCGAAAATTTCCGTCCTTGAGCAAAAGATTTATTTGAATTCTTTCGAACCGATTCCGGCATGAACTTAATATTCGATTTGAAATGAATTTATTTTCGCTTTATTATTCCGAGGCTTGGAAATATTTTTGAGTTTCGTTATTTGATTCGGGTTCGAATATTTATCTTAAATTTATTTTAATTGAGTCGGGATAAGGTCGAAAAGCGAGTTTCGGGATTTATTTCCAGGTATCTATTTTTGATTTTATATACTTACACACTCAAGCTATCCTGCACCCTCTCTACCGGCCTCACCTGTTGAATTCACCCCATCCCCTATCCTATAATTTATAGCTACAATTCATCTCCACACTCCACCCCTCACTTGTCACCATCAATTCCCTCCTTCTACCTTCTCCCTTCAGTCCTACACCTACATGACTGCACCACCACCTGTTCAAATTGCCCCCAGTCTCCCTCCTCTTCACTCCTCATCGCCATCATCACCATCATTCAGCTGCGCACCTCGTTCCAACGCCACCATCACCATAAGCTCCTTAGCTCCCTAGCTCCGACCCTTCCTCACCGACGTCGCCATTCGGAGCCGCGCCGCCAGCGACCAAAAACAAAGCCCCGGTGGGACATCGAAGATTGAACCACCGGAGATCGAACCATCGAAACCACACCCTCGGTGAGCTTCTTTCCTCCAATTTCATCTTCACAGCTTAGAATCCTTGTCTACATTATCGAATCTGCGTGACACGCCATTGTTGAGCGGAAATCCGAGGGAGGAGCATCGCGAGAGAGAGGCGAGGTCAGAAGTGAGAGCGACGAGGGCGAGGGCCACCGAGCGAGGATGAGGGAGCAGTGAGCTAGAGTGCGAGCGAGGGAGGGTGGCGAGCGCGAGAGCGAGAGGAGCCGGAGTGAGGGCGGGAGGGTGAAAGCGTGAGGATGTGAGGGCGGGGATCCGAACAGGCTCTGGGCAAGGGGTTGAAAACGGGTTTAGTCCAACCCAGTTCTCCTTTTTCTTTTTTTCTGTTGACCCGGTCCGGTTCAGCTCTTTTTTCGGTTCATTTAAAAACTGAAATGGGTATGGGCTTTTGGGTTGGGCTCGGTTTTCGGATCCTGGTTTGGGCCTTAATTTTGGGTTTTTCTGGGCCGATTGTTATGTCTTATTTGATTTATTTAATTATTTTATATACTATATAATGGTTATATAAATTTTTATTAATTTATTCTGTTTTGATTATTTGTTAATTAATTGAAATATTTATTATAAGCTATTTAAAAATCTGAATTAAAATTTGAGTATTTACTTAATTGGTTACATATTGTTTTAAGATTATTCTTGATTATTATATGGTCCATCAACTTGTTGACTCTTTATTATTTATTGTGTTATTTAAGTATATATTTTTTTGAAATATTTAATTATACCTTCTGAATTATTATTTATTTATTTGATTTGATTTGTTTGAGAATTATTTATGTGAATAGGTTATTTTTGGCATTATATGGTTACTTGAATTATTTAAGTTGTTTAAAATATTTCTAAATGCCGAAACTATTTTAATGACTTTACTTGTTGAAATGGATTTAAAAGGAGGTTTAAATGTATAATATCGGAATTGGCTAAGTATTAATTTAGAATAAATTGTTTGACTATTGAATTGACTTCCTTGAGATTTAACGACTTGGGAAACTTTGGAACCAATTTACTGGAGTTATGACATGAATATGAATATATGTGAGTTATAGCATGATGTGTATATGAGTTGCAACATTATTGATACATGGAATCTTAAGTGGTTATGAGATATGATATGAAGTTGTTATAAGTTGTTAGGAGAGGACATATGATGTTATGAGATTATATGAGATATTGCATGATGATACATGTGAAATGATATATAGGATAAGCTATGATGATAATATTATGACCGACTTGAGGAAGATGTTGGAATATGAGATGAGACGAGACTATGCGATGATATGGCTTAATGATTATAAATGAGCTTCTTTTAGCTTTACTTAGTTATGTGTAGCGGTAAATGGGTCCTTCTCTGCTTAGACTTATAATTGTTGCTTATTATATTGTTAGGTGATCCATGACGTGATTAGATTATTCTAGCTGCTTTACTTTGCTGTTCGGCGTCTCCAGGTAAGTCCTCCGGGGCTTACTCAAGTTAGAACCTCATGCCTGATGTGTCATATAGTATGTAGGCATTATAATAGCATGTCATGTAGTAGCATGCCTAGGTTCTGCATTAACAAATGAGCATACGTATTCTGAATGCGATTGGTAGAAACGGCCGTAAGTCGTGAGTGTAGGGTCTTTGCTAGGGTCATAGGACGACCCAGCCAAATCAGGTTCGTACCTAATCAAGTCTTGTCATACGTGTCTGATTATATGAGCATGATGATGGATATTATGGAGATATGTACATGAGCATGATATGGAAATTACATGATCTCGGATATGACCTTGTCTCTACGTCTTGGTATGGACGTAGAGTGGTCTCTACGCCTAGGTATGGGCGCAGAGTGGCCTCTACCCTAGGTATGGGAGTGGACGAGTCGCCACCCTAGGTATGGGCGTGGTTTTCGCGTGGGATATGCCGCTTGGCATTCCTTGGGCCATTTACCGCATTTTTCCATATTATATATCTTGCCAAATTGCTTGCGTGTTTAACATTCCAGTATTGCATTAGATCATTCTCTTCTAGGATTAGAACGTATTATATGTCCTCAGCGAGGTCTTCAGGGCCCGTATGAGTGGCTCGACCTTGACTTGTGGTATATTTTCAAGTATTTGATCCTTGCTTGTTCCGTGATTCCATGATGAGGGTTTCATCTGGGGCGTTCAGCTGATCAAGAGATTTACTTACCACAAGACTCGACACTTTGGAGGTTTTATACTCATTTATTTTGGTTTTGACCCGGCTCCGCTGAGGCAAGTTGTATCATTGATTTTCTTTCTTTATGTTTTGAACTATAAATGATTTTGAGATACTTAGTCAAGTAGGACAGGTTATGGTCCCAATGGACCTCTCGCGAATTTAGGGTACGAAATCCCTCCTTTTAGTACTAAATCTTTGTTTTAAAACTCAACTCGTACTCGAATTGCAAGATCCGAACGAAGATATCCAATCTTTCGAAACGTAACCAAAATATTTATATTTGGGCCGTTACAAAGGTGGTATCAGAGCTTAGGTTGCGCGATTCGAGTACAAATGGGTTGAAGTATTATTTTAAAAATCGCCCAATGTTTTTTTAAGGATTTTGAAGAGTTTTAAAAGGGCAAAATGAATTTAATATGACTAAATTAATAAATAAAGCTTAATAAACTTGACTTAAAGTGAGGAAATCAGAAAAGGGAAATCGAGTGGGTAGAAAGACAATAGACCGTCCCTATTGGATGTAGATTTGGGAAAGGGTAGGCGATACTTAGTTTTGTACTTTACAAAGGGCCTGGAAGACTCCAAGGAGTTGGCACCGTGGTGGTTGGAGTAGCGGGGTTAGGATATAGAGGCCGAGAGGAGAGTTGCCCCTCCGTTCAGTTGCCCCTTGAAGGGAAACTTCTAGATAACTTATGTGATTTTATATAAATTGAAACTGAGAGCGATCCCCCTCGAAGGGGATCACATTAATTACTGTTGATTGATTCTGTTTTGAGTGTTGCCTTCCTTGAGCAAGAATTCTTTTAATCTGTTAAACCTATATTGGTTATGAGTTGGAACTTCTGTGTGAACGGGATAGCGGGAGAGTCGTTCCTTACTCTGTAGTCGGGATTTCAGTACTTGTAAAGCAATATTTTCCATTATTGAACTGCCTGTGTCATTTTCTTTTCATTTCGCCTTCTGTTCAACAGATTTCTAAGGTTGACAATTATCGGAGGGTGTATTCCTTTCATTCCATTTTCCTCATCTCTCATGCCTCTAAATGATGTCTTATCGATTTTTTTCCTTTTCCTTCTTTGCCTTCCTTTTCCTTTCATTTCTTTTATCTCCTTTGATATTATTTTCTTCTTCTTCTCTTTCTTTTATCTTCTTCCATAGATGTTCATATTGAGTCTTCTCTCTGTGATATTAGCGTCTTCCGCGGGAAAATTGGGTTGGAATCTAATCCTATTCGGGATTTCTATTCGGGTGCATTGATTACTTAAGCGTGTGATGGAGTATGGTGCTTGATGCCATAGGTCATGCCATGAGTTAATTAATGTACTGGAATATCAACTTCGAATGATCTAAGATTCTCGACATGATTTTGAGTCTATAGAATGTTGTCTTGGAGAGCCCCCCTTTTTCATTTTTTTTGTAAAGGTTTACAGGTGGCTTTTTATCATAAGACTTTATCCAGAGCTTGACCATCCTTCTTAGGGAAACAGTTGAGTGCTATTTTCCCTTACCCAAATGAGTCATACAAGCATTCCATAGGAAATGGGCTCTTGAGTCAGTAAGTTAACATTACCCTTGGAGATTTCTGTTTGGTTATAATTGGAGTCCAATCTGTGATCATGTCACCTGACCTTTCATTATGCTAAATACATATCCTACTCAGTTAGTTAATTGGTGATTTGAACATGTGTCCCCATATTATTGTCATTCTCGAGTTTGAGACCTTGTCTTTACTCTCGTTATCCGCAGTCTCGGTCCGTATTTGAGTCCGTAATGAATCCGGGTAGTCCGCTTTTGTCTCTCCCCTATCTCTGTTAACTTAGGACCCCTGTGTCATCTTATGAAAGAAGTGTCGACATGAGGAAGAGAACACCTAACTATATAGCCTTAGAGCGATGCAACGGAAGCATGGTGGGTTCATAACCCATGGGCCTCCAAACTGATGCCATCAACAACATTGAAGGATGAGCACCCATTGGATTTGTAGATATGCCTTAGGAAGGGGGCGCTCCCCATTCGAGCTACTAACCTCCCTTGTGATGATTGATAATGAGGATTGTGTGTAATAGGCCTAGATGTGATCTGATTATGATGCGTTGATGTTGTTATATTAATATTTGAGTTGTCGGTGAGTATGACTTGGTTGCCCTTGCATAAGAGACATGGGTTACTGATGCTAGTGAGTAGATGGTTGTTGATGTGTTAGCAAGTTTTGACGTAGTGGGTACGCTTGGTGATCTTTCTTTCTTCTCTTTCCTTTTCTTTCCTCTTCCTTTCTTTCCTTTTCTTCTCCTTTCTTCTCTTAAGGATTAAGGTCCCATTTGCAGTAGGATTAGAGGGGTGTATATGAGGACTAGAAGTCGTAGGTTTCGATCATTGATGGTGAGAGATAGAAACATAGGGAGGAGACCTTGGCTTAGATAGGTCGAACGGATTTCTAAGGCTGATAGGAAATGGTAGTTAAGGATTTTCATATGAGCCTTCTAGGTAGGTCTTAGGTGGGGCATAGGATGAGAATGACCAGATTGTAGAGATGAGATTGTAGTGTAGGTGAGAAATTTTTGCTGAAGGACATGGTAAGTTCGTTTAGGTATCTTTGAGGAAGGATATGAGTAGACTAGGGCATGTACGATTGAGGATTCTCTTAGGGCGGATGTGATGATAGACAGGTTGTCGTACTAGGGGTGGAAGCGATGTTTTGAGTAACTAGTTTTGATGGCAAAAAGGTTTGAACAAATGGGATTGCTTGAGGAGTTTTGGACCTTGGGACATAGGTTATTCTTACTATAAGCGGAAACGACTTTGGTGAGGAATGAATTATGTATATCGTTAAGGTTTGAGTGGTTAAGACGGTTGAGGATTAGTAAATCTTGGAAATTAGGTTGTTCTTATGATATGCAGCATAATGTGAATCTGTACTTAGGTATTGCTCGAGTAATATTGAGGATGCTTACTAGTGTTGTAATCGGAGAAATTCTAGAGGCGTGATTGGAAGATATTTAGCATAGGAAAGAATTGAAATTGGTATGTGTGGGATTTATTCAACTTTCGAGGTGATTAAGAAATGAACGATGAGTTTTTGAGGAAATGCCTTAAGCTGATTGAAGGATATTTTTAGAAGTACTTATGAGTTTGATTGCTTGGGTGTCTAGGCAGAAAGACTGTGAGTGGCGAATATGGGAACTAGTCCATGTGGAGGATGTCGAGAATGCTAATAGTTGAGGGATTGTGGCAAATTCAATACAATGATGATGTCTGGGTAAGATTGGATAAGGATAAAATAGAGATTCTCTGAGCAGATGATTGGTAATAAAGGGCATTAAGAGGTGAGGTGTCTTCATTTGAAGATGTTAGTTTAAGGCGAGTTAGGAGTATATGGCAATAAGGAACTAGGGTAAGACATCTTGTTGGAGTGTGATTGCTTTTGGAAAATAGCGGAATTTTGAAGCGGTGAGTTAATGGTAGGAGTAAGTGGAATTGTTATGACCTTTGAGAAATGAGAAAACGTGATTCAGTTTAGAGATATACTGCTGAGTTGCTTGGGTAATACTTGTGCGTTTGACCGCTTGGGAATAGGTGCAATTGAGGAGAAATTTGACGAAATTATGATTTCAGGATTGTCGCTAGTTAGCTCTCTGACTTAGAATATGATGAGTGCGGGCGATTGAGTATTGTTAGGACTTTCTAACTTAGCTGAGTGAAGTGGTTATGGTTTTAGGATGCGTAGGTGGCTTAAGAATTAACCTTGATTTGCGACGTATTGAGGATATAAGATGCAGGAATGCTCTTGCATAAGGTTAGGAATAGGAGTTGGTTTTATAGAGGTGGATTAGCAGTGAGTGTGCTTATTGGTATGAGAAGTGAAATCATGGTTTGAAAGCAATTTGGCAGTTCTCTTGTAAAGATAATGATCGGATGGATTCTTAAGGACATAAGAGGAACGAGTGAACTAGGTAAGAAACGCTTGGATTGATTAGACACTTGATAGAGGTTTTGATGAGAGTTTGGGGTATTGGGCTCGGTCCATGAGTACTTGGAGAGAGTTAGGAGTTCAGATATATGGGCTTTGATTGGTTAGGTAGGAAGTCGGGATTGTGAGCTTAATATCTTAAGTGAATTGATTCTTAGAAGACTTGTTGACCTGAGCTTGAGGAATATATTGGATAATTTGGGATAGGCTTGATCCTTGGACTTGTATGCACAGAATTGAAGAGAGCATCCATGAGTTCTGGTTTAAGAGAAGCGAGATATGGTTGTATTTAGAGATTTTAACCTAAATTGAGTATGATGGTTGTGTCCCGTTCTGATTAGTAACAATATACAGATTTCCCTAATTTTATGATCTGTTGAAGGTGATATTTGATGTGTTGATACATTGCCCTTTTGATAAAACGACATCCCTGTTATGACGAATTCCGCTATGTTAATATTCCGATAGATGATGATTGGTTATGTTAGTATGATCGGGTAGGTTGTTATTTTTGTGTGATTAATGGAATGATAAATCTTGATGGACTGACTTTGGTATGTTGGTATATGTTATTCTAAGATGATTAACGTTGATTTTGATGATATCTTGAGCTTGATAGATTGAAACAGACTCTGAAAAATGAACTTAGGAAACAAATATGGGATTAGCCCTTAGACGTGGATGTTGCCACCTCTTGAGTCCTTGAAACTTAATTGATTGACATAGGAGAAAATGAATCGGATTTTGAAAAGCTTCGTTGGTTTTGAAAAAGGATTTTAGTCTCGAGGACGAGACTTGTTTTTAGAGGTGGATGATGTAAAGACCGAGATTTTTAAATAGTATTTTTATAATTATAAATTTCATTTCGATTTAAAATATTATTTAATTTCTAAGACTGCATAAAACTTCAAAAATTTCCGTCCTTCAGCAAACGATTTATTTGAATTCTTTCGAACCGATTCTGGCATGAACTTAATATTCGATTTGAAATGAATTTATTTCCGCTTTATTATTCCGAGGCTTGGAAATATTTTTGAGTTTCGTTATTTAATTCGGGTTCGAATATTTATCTTAAATTTATTTTAATTGAGTTGGGATAATGTCAAAAAGCGAGTTTCGTGATTTATTTCCGGGTATCTATTTTTGACTTTATACACTTACACACTCAAGCTATCCTACACCCTCTCTACCGGCCTCACCTGTTGAATTCACCCCCATCCCCTATCCTATAATTTACAGCTACATTTCATCTCCACACTCCACCCCTCACTTGTCACCATCAATTCCCTCCTTCTACCTTCTCCCTTCAGTCCTACACCTACACTACTACACCACCACCTGTTCAAATTGCCCCCAGTCTCCCTCCTCTTCACTCCTCATCGCCATCATCACCATCATTCAGCTGCACACCTCGTTCCAATGCCACCACCACCAAAAGCTCCTTAGCTACCCAGCTCCGACCCTTCCTCACCGACCTCGCCAGTCGGAGCCGCGCCACCAGCGACCAAAAACCAAGCCCCGGTGGGACATCGAAGATCGAACCATCAAAACCGCACCCTCGGTGAGCCTCTTTCCTCCAATTTCATCTTCATAGCTTAGAATCCTTGTCTACATTTTCGAATCTGGGTGACACGCCATTGCTGAGTGGAAATCTGAGGGAGGAGCATCGCGAGAGAGAGGCGAGGTCGGAAGTGAGAGCGACAAAGGCGAGGGCCAGCAAGCGAGGACGAGGGAGGAGTGAGTCAAAGTGCGAGCGAGGGAGGGTGGCGAGTGTGAGAGCGAGAGGAGCCGGAGTGAGGGAGGGAGGGTGAAAGCGTGAGCATGTGAGGGTGGGGATCCGAACAGGCTTTGGGCAAGGGGTTGAAGACGGGTTCAGTCCAACCCGGTTCTCCTTTTTCTTTTTTTCTGTTGACTTGGTCCGGTTCAGCTCTTTCTTCGGTTCATTTAAAAACTGAAATGGGTATGGGCTTTTGGAGTGGGCTCGGTTTTCGAATCCGGGTTCGGGCCTTCATTTTGGGTTTTTCTGGGCCAATTATTATGTCTTATTTGTTTTATTTAATTATTTTATATACTATATAATGGTTATATAAATTTTTATTAATTTATTCTGTTTTGATTATTTGTTAATTAATTGAAATATTTATTATAAGCTATTTAAAAATATGACTTATTTGAGTATTTACTTAATTGGTTTCATATTTTTTTAAGGTTATTCTTGATTATTATATGGTCCATCAACTTGTTGACTCTTTATTATTTATTGTGTTATTTAAGTATATATTTTTTTGAAATATTTAATTATACCTTCTGAATTATTATTTATTTATTTGATTTGATTTGTTTGAGAATTATTTATGTGAATAGGTTATTTTTGGCATTATATGGTTACTTGAATTATTTAAGTTGTTTAAAATATTTCTAAATGCCGAAACTATTTTAATGACTTGACTTGTTGAAATAGATTTAAAAGGAGGTTTAAATGTATAATATCGGAATTGGCTAAGTATTAATTTAGAATAAATTGTTTGACTATTGAATTGACTTCCTTGAGATTTAACGACTTGAGAACCTTTGGAACCAATTTACTGGAGTTATGACATGAATATGAATATATGTGAGTTATAGCATGATGTGTATATGAGTTGTAACATGATTGATACATGGAATCTTAAGTGGTTATGAGATATGATAAGATGTTGTTATAAGTTGTTAGGAGAGGACATATGATGTTATGAGATTATATGAGATATTGCATGATGATACATGTGAAATGATATATAGGATAAGCTATGATGAAATATGATGATAATATTATGACCGACTTGAGGAAGATGTTGGAATATGAGATGAGACGAGACTATGCGATGATATGGCTTGATGATGATAAATGAGCTTCTTTTAGCTTTACTTAGTTATGTGTAGCGGTAAATGGGTCCTTCTCTGCTTAGACTTATAATTGTTGCTTATTATATTGTTAGGTGATCCGTGACGTGATTAGATTATTCTTGCTGCTTTACTTTGCTATTCGGAGCCTCCAGGTAAGTCCTCCGGGGCTTATTCAAGTTAGAACCTCATGCCTGATGTGGCATATAGTATGTAGGCATTATAATAGCATGTCATGTAGTAGCATGCCTAGTTTCTGCATTAACAAACAAAAAAACGTATTCTGAATGCGATTAGTAGAAACGGTCGCAAGTCGTGAGTGTAGGGTCTTTACTAGGGTTATAGGACGACCCAGCCAAATCTGGTTCGTACCTAATCGAGTCTTGTCATACAAGTCTGATTAAATGAGCATGATGATGGATATTATGGAGATATTTACATGAGCATGATATGGACATTACATGATCTGGGATATGACCTGGTCTCTACGTCTAGATATGAACGTAGAGTGGTCTCTACGCCTAGGTATGGGCGCAGAGTGGCCTCCACCCTAGGTATGGGAGTGGATAAGTCGCCACCCTAGGTATGGGCGTGGTTTTCGAGATATGCCGCTTGGCATTCCTTGGTCCATTTACCGCATTTTTGCATATTATATATCCTGCCAAATTGCTTGCGTGTTTAACATTCCAGTATTGCATTAGATCATTTTCATCTAGGATTAGAACGTATTATATGTCCTCAGCGAGGTCTTCAGGGCCCGCATGAGTGGCTCGACCTTGACCTGTGGTATAGTTTCAGGTATTTGATCCATTCTTGTTCCGTGATTCCATGACGAGGGTTTCATCTGGGGCGTTCAGCTGATCAAGAGATTTACTTATCACAAGACTCGACACTTTGGAGGTTTTATACTCATTTATTTTGGTTTTGACCCAGCTCCGCTGAGGCAAGTTGTATCGTTCCTTTCCTTTCTTTATGTTTTCAACTATAAATGATTTTGAGCGACTTATTCAAGTAGGACAGGTTATAGTCCCAATGGACCTCTCGCGAATTTAGGGTATGAAATCCCTCCTTTTAGTACTAAATCTTTGTTTTAAGACTCAACTCGTACTCGAATTGCAAGATCCGAACGAAGGTATCCAATCCTTCGAAACGTAACCCGAATATTTATATTTGGGCCATTACAATCTACTTAACATATTTTAGTAAATTAATAAAAATATAAATCAAAACTATTTCATAACAACACTTACCAAAAATATGAATGGATAAATATTTGATTGATTTTCTTTTATTTATATTTAGATTGTTTTGATGAAAAGAATTATTTATATCTACATAAATATTTATTTAAATATATCTCTCCACATACTGATTTAATTATGTTGTAAATTGTAATTGATATTAATTTACAACTCTATTCGAATAAATTTTTTTATGTACTGTTATATTTTTTTAAGACGAGGAGTATTCGTTAATATATTAAAAAAATTTATGGTTCAATTTAAAAAAAAATCAAAATTTTGAAAATAATATATGATTTGAAACGATAATTTAGACGAAAAGTTACTTTTTTAATTTGTTAAAACCAATTAATTTTTTTTAAAAATAAAATTATAATTCAAATGGATCGTTACTCTCTCTAATTGATATGTTTTGTAACGATTTCTTTCATCAAGAAATACACAATTTTAGTAAGAAATTTTAATATTTTTTGCAAATAAAAATAAAATTTGCCATAATTTTCCTAGTAAAATTAACGACCAAGTGATATTCCCTCGCTAAATAGTTGTTTTAATGACAAAAATATTCCTCATGAAAGATGATCATATAGCAAGGAATTGAAACTTTTCTTGTTAAACAAACTCGGTCAATTTCTCTATTTTCACCCAAGCCAACAACGACCAAATGATATTTCCTCGTTGATTAAAATATTAGGTAACAAACTTTTTCCTCGGTAAAAACTTTTAGCGATGAATTAAAATCTCATTTACTAATAAATTTGGTGAGGAATTTAAATTTTCTCATTAGTAAATTTGCGTACTTTTATCTATTTTCATCCAACCCAATAGCGATGAAAATGGAATTTCCTCGTTCATTAATATGTTTAGCGAGAAATTCATTCCTTGTAAAATACATACTTTTAGCGAGAAATTACAATATTTATCGCCAATAAATTTGGCGGGTTTTCATAATATACACCAAACATATAGCGACAAAATATGAAATTCCTTGATAATTGTAATTTTTGGCGATAAAAATATTCCTCAATAAAAGTTCCAAATTCGTCACTAATTTTGTCATGCTTTAGGCGACCACATTCTAATAACAATTGGTAATGAATCAAAAAATTTGTCACTAAATGTCACCTTTAACGAGGAATATAGGTGTCTCACTAAAGTTCACATGTCCTTGTGCGAGGACCGGTTATGTTTGTCGCCAAAGGCCACATTTAGCGAGGAAAAATAATTTGTCGCTAATGTTTTGGTCGCTAATAGGGGTTTTTGCTGTAGTGTTGAATTCTTTATTTGATTATGCGATTTCATCTTCTACCCCGTGCTCAATCCTTGAATTTATGATCATTCCTTCTTTACCTTATATGAAGTGAAAGTGGATTATACATGTGAATTTGGATAGTAATTAGGTTTTGCATACGAAAGTTGACTAAACCCTAATTAAAAAGGATAGAAACAATTAGGTTTTTATGTGAAAGCCTCTATATTCCTAATTGGTGATGATAAAAGCATGATCTTTTATGTGGTTTAAATAGTAATGCATGCATGGTTATTGTAGTGGTGAATCCCTACCTTAGGAGCTTTTTAGTTTATTAAGAAAAACACATAAAAAATCTGTCGCTTTTCATTATTTTATTATTTTATGTTCTCGTCATTTTCTGTTTATTGTCTGGGAAACCACTCGAGATCGACATCACCACTCGATATCGAGTACACTACATCGAAGGAAAGTAAGTCGATGGTCTTCTGAGTCGACTGGAAAGCACTGATCTACTCTACATCGACATACCCAGTCGATATCTAGTGCCTTTGTTTCTTCTACAAGTTTCACAAATCGACAGGCATCACTAGGAATCGAAACCCCCTGTCAATATCGACTACCCAACTCGATATCAAGACTACTGGTCAACATAGTGCATGAACTTTTCAGGAAACCGCTGACTTGTAACGGCCCGGATATAAATATCCGAGATACGTTTCAAAGTTTGGATACCTTTGTTCGGATGTTGCAATTCAGGTACAGGTCGAGGTTTCAAACCTCTAAAGATCAATCAGTATTCAAAGCGGGGATTTCGAACCCCAATCAATCGAAGTCACAGAAATTCAATTTAAACGAAAGTAAAGCGGAAGTACGGTTTAGATACAAAAGCCACGGCAGAGCCGGGTCAAAACCAAAACATATATTCTAAAGTCGTATAGCCAAATTAGCGGGGTTAGACAGATTCTTTGCAATCGCCCAGGGGATTTTCCCACGCCATAGAGACAGGGAGCAATCATACCTAAAAACAAGTGGTGCGAGCGGGATCAGACCGAGACCCCAACACACCCTGTCCCACAAGCGAACATACACATACGCTAATATAAAGATGATGCAAAAGCGGAAATTAAATCACACCAACATGAACCTAATTTACAATGTGCGAAAATGAACTGTAAAGGCGCCCAAATAATGCCAAGTGGCATGTCCCTCTCCTACCTCTGCACCCCTTCCCGTTAGTGCAGAGACTGGCCAGTTCGATGCTATAGCATATCATATCTCATCATCATATCATATCTCATCATCATTTCATATATCATCATCATATCATATATCATGCTCATGCCCGATGGTGTTGGGTCATCATATCGTATATCATGCTCATGCCCGATGGTACTGGGCTATCTCATCATCATATCATATCGACCCGATAGACTCAGGGCACCCGATGGGGCTGGACTACCCTATGACCCTAGCAAAGACTCTAGGATTATCACATATAACGGCCGTTCTGTATTCAAACACACAAAGTAACCGAATGCTCATTCATAAGTGCAATCCTAGCATGATACTACATGGCATGATTTAATGCTTATGCAACACCTAGTATGTCATATATTCACAAGCAGGTATTCTCTTTCGAATCTGAGTAAGCCCATAGAGGAACTTACCTAGAGAAGCGCTGAATCCAAGAAATAATCGGCAATAGCAAGCAATCCAATCATGTCACAAATCACCTAGCATATATCATAAGATGTGCATAAGTCTACATCTAACTCACACAAGGCACCCCTAACTATCGCACATAATTTCACATAACCATAGAATATCGTATCTTAACATTTCATCCTTATCATCTCAACTCATCTCATCATCTTCCTTATTCATTTCCATCAATCAACTCATATCATCTTAATCCTTCCATTTTATCTTAACTGTCCTATTTCATCATATCTCATCTTATATATCATCATATAGCATCTTCTATATCATCTCAACACATGTCATCACATAATATCATATAACATCTCATCATGCTTCATAATTCAATTCAAGATTCTAACATGTCAAATCATGCTTCAATTCACATAAATCCATATTATAACATAGCTTCGCATATCTCATTTCAGATAATTCCATCTTATCTCATTATGCACATTTCATATTCATCTCATCTCAACATATCATAATTTATATACACACAAGGTAGACAACTAAGTCAATTCCCAAGTTTTCCCAAACCCTTATGTCTCAAAATAAGTCAACACAATAAACAAAGAATTCCTTTAAATCTTACTTAGCCAAATCCCAACATGAAGCATTTGAATCCTTAAACCAATTTCCCAAGATTATATTATTAAAATAATCTCGACATATCGGTTTTAAGACACAAATCCTTTTGAGGAACATTTTCAAAATACAAGTTTAAGGCTCAATCTCTATTTAAAACGCTTTCTCAAGTCATCAAAATCCATTCATAAAACATTGCTCTTTAATCAACTTATATTATTATTTTATCAAAATAAATCTGACAAGGTTAGGATATTTCCAAAAATTCTTGTTTTAAATCTTAATAATAATATTCTATTTTTAAAGCTCATCAATAATATAATAATATTTTATATTTAATTTATTCATATATATTATACCGAAAATATGGATATAGTTTTAGAAATCCTCTTTTTGTTTCCATTTAACACATCTAGCCCATTATCCCAATTTAGGCCCAAAAGAAAAAGCCCAAACCCTAACCCATTTTCGGATCCAAGAACCAAACCCATTCTGCTTTGCTTTAATGAACCAAACTGAACCACCCTCTTTTTTAAAACACTCGAACCGGTTTTAACAAAATAAAACAAAAAAAAAAACAACCCAACTCGTTTACTGTTCATCTTCTTCTAAACTCCCTGCTCGCTCATCCTTGCCTTGCTCTCGCCGCCCCTACCCACATTCGCTAATCTCTCCCCCAGAGTCAATGATCCAAGCAAAACAAGGATTTGAGCGCTTATGAGAATGAAGTAAGAGGGAAGAGGCTCACTGAGGGTGCTCGAAGTCTCGCTGGAAAATGTCCGCTCGAAGTTGCTCCGACCTCTCATCGCCGGAGATGTCCTAGGAAGAAAAGGGAAAGCTCAAAGGCATGCCTTTACACAGTTTGTGGGCGGAAGAAGGTGGAAAAGAACTTTACCGCACTTCGGAGTTGAAAACAGGGCACGAGAAGGGGGGCGGCGGCGATGTGGTGGTCCTCCTGGCGGCTTCTGGGCCTCGTCGGCGTCGAGGAAGACGATGGGGATGCTACTGCTGCTGCTGCTCGTTGGGGATAGGAAGGAAAGCGAGGGCCGTGGTGTTCGGATTCATGGCTTCGAAACAGAGGTGAGAAGGGAGCTTGAGCTCTCGGCTTTGATGGGGACAAATGACGACGACTAAGGTGACTGGAGCGCTCGGTTCACTTGCTCGAAAACAAGGACTGAGGGGAGCTGCCGTCAGGTGGTGGTCGGTGGCCTCGGGTGGGGTTTTGTTTGCCCGCTAACCGCAAGAGCCAAGGAGGAAGGGCTGGGAATTGGAGATTGAAAAGGAGGGAGCTTGGGTTTTAAATTGGAAATAACAAAAGGAGTTTAATTGTTTGGTGTTTTGTGTGCAGGGAGCTAGGTGGCTTTTAGGTTTTGGGTTTGTGTGTAACAAGAGATGGGGGGGGGAGCTTGAAGGATTGTGTTGTTGTATGCTGAATGGGGAAAAGGAGAAATGCTTTTTGTGGGTTTGTATAATCAAAAGTGAGAAGAGAAGGCATGAGCTCTGAGTCAAATGAGAAGGGACATGGGTGCCTGCATCTTGGTAACAAATCAGAGAGGACGGTGGCGTGGGAGCTGAGTTTGAAGACACAAGAAGAGAGGGAGGAAGGTTCTTGCAGCTACAACACAGAGAAGGCATCTTTGCCTTAATTAGAGAACAAGTTCATTGAGGGATGCTTTCCTTGCAGTGTTGTTGTCGACACAAAAGGAAAAAAAGTTGTTTGATTTTCTTGGGAAGATTAGAAATAGAATCACTGGAGCAGCTGGTCACAAGCCACAAGAGAAGAAGAAGACAAAGGAGTAGGAAAATACAAAGGTGGTCCCCATGAAATTTCAAATACCCGAATTGAATTCCGAAACCCGCTCAATCCCGACTCAGTTAAAATTAAACACAAAAGTTCAAGTCCGAATAATAATAATAATAATAATAATAATAACAAATATAATAATAATAATAATAACAATAATAATAATAATAATAATAATAATAATAATAATAATAACGAAATTCGAAAGATCTTTAGTCTCGGTAAAAGAAATCGGAAATAAAATCCTTTTTTTTCCAATTTCGAATTTATGCCGGAATTTGCTTCGAAAGATTTAGAATCAAATATATTGCTCGAGGACGGAATTTTCAAAATTTTCTCGAATTATAATAATTCAAATCCCAACTAAAACCATATTAAATCAAAATTAATTCTAAATTTATAAAATAAAATTTTAGAATCCCGAGTCCACACATTATCCACCTCTAAAAACAAGTCTCGTCCCCGAGACTAAAACCCTTTTCAAAACCGATCAAGATTTTCTCAAAACACAGAACCAAACAAAATCATGCAAGAGCTCAAATCGATTCTATCCTACATCGGTCAACCAAGTTTTCAGAACTCAAGAGGTGCAATCATCCACCTCTAAGGGCTAATCCCATATTCTCTTCCTAGGTTCATCTTTCATAATCGATTCCAACTATCAATCTCAAGATATCATTGTGCTCAACGGCAATTATCTCAAATTATCTCAAAATCTCATATATCACAATAATCATGCCAAGCTATCAAGTTTCATCACGCTATCAAGCATATCAATGGCGATATCATACGAGTATCATGCAAGCAAGTGATCACTCATCAAGAGGCTCATCACCAATCACATCACATCACCACATATTCTGCACGTAACTATCAAGCATATAAGCACAACGACGTAGGGGCAAACATCAAAGCACACGTCTCAAAATAGGACACTAGAGTACACTCACCACTAGGTCAAGAGGTCAAGGCAATGTCTATGCTAGGCTCCACGTAAGACGCAAGTAGCTCAACTGAAGTATCTCCACAAGTAGCCCGAATACTCTCCTCATGACACTCTAACAAGGAATGATCGACCTCAACATTAATATTAGAATAGTCAAGAATGCGGGTATGATCGGGATCATATTGACGAAGCTGAGACATGAACGACATCATGCACTCCAGCTAAGGACGGGGATAAAGCTAAGTGATAAGCTGCCTCTCCAGAACCTCAAAAGGATCAACAAACCTAATGCTCGACTTTCCTATGATGTCAAAACATCGGACCCCTTGGGTGGTAATACTTTCGGCCATACATGTGCTCCCACGTCAAAGATAATCTCAATCCTTATCAATGCCTCAAAACTCGTGAACATGCTGCTAGGGTCTCAAAGTGAACCATCCATCTCTATCAGCAACTATCCTCTCAGCAACTTCACAGAGCCTCGAAATCCGATGGATGAACTCCTTAGCTAGCCTCGAAACATGCCAAGTCTTTTGAATGGGGATGTAATACGCCTCTCGCATAACCCTCTGCCTCAAGTCCCGAGACCGGTGGGTTATGGGCCCACCATGCTTCCACTGCGCCGCTCGAGTACTATCCAGCTGACTGTTCTCTTCTTCAAGTCTTTGCTCGTCAAAAGTGGGCAAGGATACTAAGTGAACGGAGGTAGAGGAGAGGTAAAGGCGGACAACTGGAATTCTCTATGAAACTAAACATAGACAAGAACTGACGACGACGAGAATGAAAGACAAGATCCCCACCCGAGAACGACAATAGTGCCCTTATGGAATTCCATGAGGTTATAATTACGGCAAGCTAAACACATATCAATCAATCATGAAGCATACTAGTCACATCAATACACACTAGCATGTACCTATCTCGATGAATAACGACAACACACATTGGTAGAAAGAAACCTAATCGAGTTCTACACGGAGATACATATGAGACAATCTAGACACTTATCATTCCTTAAGTAATAGACAAGCTCGGCATATTAATAATCATGTATGCATGAATTCAACAATAAACCGGTGTCGTACAAGCCAGATAAAACATAGTAACATAGTGGGTATCACATGTATGATTGACTACTCATGTTCAACAAAATCCCATAACCTCATATATGCCTATCATCATAATTAATCCAAGTTCAAATCCGTATAAATCATGGAATCATAAATCGATTTTAAATTCTTGTCCATCAGATCATATAGCATCACATAAGAATTTAAATCACCTATATAAAATAACCCAAATCGGGTTTAAACCAAACCCGAGTCAACGACCAAAGAAAGGAGAGACCCGGCTCCGGCCAAGAGCACAGACCTGGTTTTCATCGCGGCGAATTGGCCGCTTGCCACGGCGAAATCCAGTTCTTCGTCCCTCGTGAGAGATGCCTCTCGCTACACACGACAAGCATCATTATCTTCCTTTGTTCCTAGTCCTTGTTGATGTGCGCGCAAATTGCCATATTTTCTATGCACATAAAAGTCCATTTTATTGTCTTTTGCATGCATATTAATGGGAAAACATGGGAATAGTGTAGTTTATGCTTAAATGTCAAATGTATGGGTCTGCACGAGTTTTTATGTGATTTTGCAGAAAACAGGATAAAAATGGACGAATTTGGAAGAGTGAAAAAAGAACTCGAAGTGTTCTGAAGAGGTCGAAATTGACTTGGGATCTCGACATCGAGTGCATCAGAGACATAGGAATCGAGCAGGATATGAAACAGAGCATGTCAATATAAAGAGGTCAATATCGACGTCTGGAGGTCGATATCGATGTGCCAGATCAAGCTAAATGATAGAAGTCGAGTGCCAGTTCGAGTAGGAGAAGGAGAGCTCGAGATAAGGTTTTGAAGGGGTCGATATCGATATCTTAGGGTCGATATCGACCATTCCAGCAGAGGAATCCGACTCAGATTTTTGATAGAAATCTATCCAAAGCTTGCACGTCTATCCAAAAGTCGAGATTTCTTATCTTCCACACCAGATCTATCATGAGGAGGCTGATTTCACCATAGAGTTTTAGTTTTTACTTTTATTTAAGTTTATCTTAGAGAATAAAGATAAAGTTTCGAGTCTTTATCGACATCTATAAATAGAGACAAATAGGGATGAGTTTAGGTATCTAATTACGCAGAGAATTTCAGTTCCAATTACAGTAGTAACGAGTAGAGAGAGAGACAAGGCCGAGTGAAGTTTGTAAAGCGAAAGCGGAGTGGCTTGTTCGGTTGTACTTTCTTTCGAAGTTTTAATTCAAAGTAGCTTTCTTCCAATAACAATGATGATGATGTGCATGATGAGTAACGAGTAGTCAACCCACTTCTAGGGTCGGGGTGAGCCCGACGATAGCAATGTGAGGTAAGTGCATCAAAGGTATGACTTTTATGCGATTCCGTCTTCTACCCCATGCATGATCCTTTACGAAAGTTAGGGAGATTCATTATTTGCATTATTGAAGCGAAAGCCACTCATATTGTGAACTTGAATTGTTCATGAATTGGATAGTAACTCTTAGGAACTATGCGAGAGCCTCTAATCACCTAAGTGTTAATAACGAAATTTATTTGACGGAAAAGCATTAAATTTCATAACTTTAACATAAAACTTGCATTGCTATCGTTGTGGCATGAAACCCCGACTTTGGAAGCTTTTTAATTCATTGAAATCAACATAAAAGTTCGAGTTTTGTTTCTGATCATCCTTCTTTCCCATTCTATTTTCTTCGGACTCTTTTCCGACAAATTGGTTACGAAAACAGTTTCTGTGACAAGCGTCGAAATCGACTGTAAGGGTCGATATCGAGGTCTAACGTCGATATCGAGGTCTCTGCTCGACGTCGACTTTGCTGCTTTTTTCTTCTGCAGGAACTGCGCTAAGAAATCGACCAGAACTGAGGTCGATATCGACCAGATTACTCGATATCAAGTGTCTGCTGAGGTTGAAAGCTTTGATCGTGAGCATAAAAAGGGAAGCGCTGACATACCTCCTCGTGGATTCGATCCTGAATTACCCTATTAATACAAGGGAGGGGATTCTTTTATTATTTGTTTTGGACAGGGAGTTAGCCTAGTTGTGCAATTGTTTTATTTGAATTGTTTGAATCCCTACACTCCACCCCGCCCGCGAACAAATTGGCGCCGTTGCCGGGGAGGCAATCAATCGCCACCTAAGTTAACCACGATCTTTTGAGCATATTTTGCAGGTTTATGCGATGTTCTGATCACGGACCTATCCTGGAACCAATCAACGAGCCTGAACGTTTCTACCATCTTCGTAACAAAGCAATTCGCATCATGGGTGACAACGAAACGCAGGCCGAAACCATAGAGCGTTGAGGAAGGAAATCGAGGACCACAATGCTACAATCACTGCTGAAAGGGCCGCCGATGCTACTGAGCGAGCCCGTGCTAATAGGGAGGAGGATGCACGCATACAAGCCCAAGAGCGGCTAAATTAGTATCCACAGACGGCGATGCAATACATTCATCCGCCGCTTCATGTTCCTGAATCCGCTATTTTAATTCCTCACTCCAACTATGAAATAAAAATTAACTTCCTATATGAGATAAAAAGAAATACTTTTGAAGGAAGACCTAATGAATGCCCCCTGTAACACATCTCTACTTTTATGGACTTATGTGAAACATTTGCTGATGGAGTAAATTTAGAGTATGTGCGATTAAAATCTTTTCGATGGTCTTTGGCAGGAAAGGCGTTGCAATGGCTTGAAAGTTTGGTTCCACGCTCGCTGAGGACATGGGCGGAGGTGAAAGATGCATTCTTGAACCAATTCTTTCCACCTTCTAAAACGGCAATGCTGCGACAAAGGATCACGACTTTCAAACAAAAGCCAGGTGAAACCCTAGCACAAGCGTGCCCGACGCATGGGCAACTTTCATATGTCATCCAGGAGATCTTTTACAACGCCCTTGATGCGCCGAATAAGGAGAGGATAAATTCATATACCTCCTATCGGTACATTGAGCTTACACCAACGGAGGCCTAGGAGACCATTGAAAGGCTTGTGAACTTTGACAATACTTATGGGGCTGCTGCGGCCTATGATGCAAGGCATGCCCCATCAATGCCACTATATGAGCCTTCAAGGAGATAGATCCTGATGTGCGGTAACAATTCCATAACGATCAAACACGCCGCCTTCAAAAGCAAGTCAGGTTCCTAAGCAACAATCAAACTTGTCAGGAGTGTGGATCAACAAGGCATAACACTATTGCATGTCTACATACTGAGCAAGTATCCATGGCGAAACAACATGTGGAGGTTAAGTGGACAAGAGGCTCCTATGGAGGGGGCAATCAACAATATTGGGGTGATCAAAGGTTCTATCAACAAAGAGATCCCCCACCATATAGAGCACCAGGGCACCCTGAGCGGGAGACAAGGAAGGATGACCTGCAAATCATTCTTGATGAGATGCGGAGGAATCACGCTGAGTTCAAAGAAGCCAACAACTACGTCCATACTCAGCTGCAGGGCATAAATTCTAGACTTGTGGAGATCGACGTTTGGAAGCGCAACATGGAGACTCAAATGAGTCAATTGGCGGAAGCAATACCTAAAGCGTCAGGATCACTCCCTGGATTCACTGTGCCCAACCAAAAGGGCAAAACCACTGGTTATATTGATGCGGTGAACCTAAGGAGTGGGCGTCAATTACAAACACCCGAGCAAAAAGCGGAGGAAAAGGATCCAGAACAAACGTCGATATCGACCCCCCTGTCGATATCGACCAAGGTGACGTCAATGTCGACCCTCCAGTCAATGTCGACCCTGATGCTGCGTCACCACAGAAATCAACTCCTCCAGTCGATATTGACCCTACTGATGTCGATGTCGACCTCACTACAGTCGCGGGAAGGAAGAAGGTGTTGCCATTCCCATCTAGAATGGTGATTAAGGACCCAACGGAAAAGAAGTTCCAACGGTTCGTGAAGATGCTCCAAGGACTTAATGTCTCTATACCATTCACAGAGGCACTTCACGAGATGCCATTTCCTAGTTGTTGATATAGGGGAGGACCCTGCTGGTCTAATTATTTTAGGTAGGCCATTTCTAGCAACCGTCGATGCCGACATTAGCGTAAAGAAAGGATTACTCTCATTCACAATTAGTGACAAGGTAATAGAGTATGCCTTCAACAAGACGGTGAAAAATCAAGGGCCAATGGAGATAAAAGCCATCAATGGTGTCTACATCGCATGTGGAGAGGCAAAGGTAAGAAGTATGACACCGAAGGAGCTTGAGAAGAGGGCCATAGAAGCCCAAGTGGAGGAAGTTGTGGCAATCTTGAATGAAGGAGCCCAACAGAACATCGAAATCGACCCAGGTAAGTCGATATCGACCACTAACGTTCAAGGTTGTATGGGGTCGACGGAGGAGAAAAGGAAACATCAAAATCAAGGTCAAGGGTCGATATCGACCACACCCAGCCGAAATCGACCACCATCAGTACAGAGAAGGGAGGAAAGGAGACCTCGATATCGATCTCTAAGGGTCGAAATCGACCTGATTATATCGAGCCAAAACTCTCCAAATCGACTGATCCTCCAGGAGTACAACAGGGGTCGATATCGACCTCTGAACATCGACATCGACCTGAGCAACAGACTGAGAAAAAGGTAAGTCAAGGTAGAGATTCCTCTTTTTCCATTTCAATTAAGGATTTATCATTATTTGGAAGAGGTGTGCCTTGACATGTGCGCTTATGTAGGGTATCCGATGGTGATTCGAGCCAATATGAGATAGGAGATAAGGTGTATGTTTCCAAATCCAAGGAACATTGGTTCCCTACAAGATTCAAGGATAAGAATTTAGGACCATTCACGATGAATCAAATCAATCCTAGCGGAATGCAGCTGTGTGACAAGGAAGGAGTCATATTTGAGGCCCAAGCCACATGGGCTCTGCAGATGCCGCCTTAAAAAGCGCAAAGGAGAAGTCGGCCTAGCGACTTAAAAATCTAGAGCTTGTAACAAAAACTTAGTTTTGGTTTTAGACACTTTTGTTTTGGTTTTAGACATTTTATTGTTTTGCATATTTGGTTTTATGTTTGATTACAAGTTGCAGGAAAGGGAAAAGCACACTGAGAAGACATCGAAATGGATGTCTGACATCGACATCGACCTTATGGTCGACATAGATATGGTTTGTGATCGAGGCCGGATCACCCTGAAGCCTGGGCAGAAATCGATATGAACATCGATATCGATGTTAAGGGTCGATATCGACCCTGCCTGCTGTCTTCTTCGACTCCTGAAATTTGTGACGGTTTAGTAAGTTTTCTTCTTAACCCTAGTTCTAATACAGTGAGGACACTGTAAATTTTAAGTATGGGGTGGGGGAAAGGCTTACTTGCATATTCATACTTAGTTTAGATTTGTATATTTATTTTAATGCATATTTAGTTTTTATTTCAAAAACAAATGACCCCCATCAAAAATTTTGAAAAGAAGAAAGAGTCATGGAAGTATAAAAAAGAGCTCTATGATGCAAAATTAGATTCATTAGAGATATAACATGAGATTCCCTAGTTAAGGGAAGTCCCAATGAAGTGCAAAAAGAAGAAAAAAATAAAGGAGATGAAAATTTGAAGTTCCTTTTGACATGTGCATGATAAGATGATGGAGGACTTTTTATGAAAATTCCATACAAGTGCTTACTTATACAAGTTCATATCCTAGTCTTACCTATGCATATTTGCAAAAGTCACAAAGCCATATATGAGCCTTATCATGATCATTATTGCTCCACATATATACATATTGCCCATTTTATACCTTATACACTATCCGGGGACAATGTTGAGAATGGATGTCATCTTTGGAGTTATATGGAGTTGTGCATTATTCATAAAGTTGTTGGCAGGAATGAAAGAATTATGAATCATGGAAAATTTAATGAGCGAGAAAAAAATCCGATCACCTCAGGAGATAAAGGTAGGTCGACCTTGCTCGTTGAGATGTTAGTTCAGGGAGATGGGACACAAGGTGAGGAGTCCGAAGTACTAAGTATTCGGGGACATTCATGACACCCATGTTTGTGACTCGCGAGAAGGCAGTGCTAAGGTTAGAGAGGTAAAAGCATTATATTGAATAAAAGCATTGAGTGATGAGTGAAAGGTGAGACATTATGAAGAAGAAATGTGGAATGTTTCCCCGGATTTAACACCACATGGCCAAATATTAGCCCACATTTAGCCTTTTACCAATCTATTTCTCACAAGCTTGCAAAAAGTCCTCTTGATTATTAATGCTATGTCGCTAAAATTGTTTTTGCATATTACCTCCTTTTATGAGTATGAAATTGCTTTTATGCACAGGCATGGACTTGGTTGACATAAGTACCTTATCGAGGATGGCAATTGATTGTAGAGACATATGAAAAATTAATCTATGATGTTGAGGGTTTACTTTCTTCCCCTGAATGACCATTAAAGGTATTGCTTGGGGACAAGCAACCTTAAGTATGGGGTGTTTGATGTGCGCGCAAATTGCCATATTTTCTATGCACATAAAAGTCCATTTTATTGTCTTTTGCATGCATATTAATGGGAAAACATGGGAATAGTGTAGTTTACACTTAAATGTCAAATGTATGGGTCTGCATGAGTTTCTATGTGATTTTGCCGAAAACAGGATAAAAATGGACGAATTTGGAAGAGCGGAAAAAGAACTCGAAGTCTTCTGAAGAGGTTGAAATCAACTTGGGACCTCGACATCGAGTGGATCAGAGACATAGGAATCGAGCAGGAAATGAAACAAAGCATGTCGACACAAAGAGGTCGATATCAACGTCTGGAGGTCGAAATCGATGTGCCAAATCGAGCTAAATGATAAAAGTCGAGTGCCAGTTCGAGTAGGAGAAGGAGAGCTCGAGATAAGGTTTTGAAGGGGTCGATATCGATGTCTTAGGGTCGATATCGACCATACGAGCAGAGGAATCTGACTCATATTTTTTATAGAAATCTATCCAAAGCTTGCACGTCTTTCCAAAAGACGAGATTTCTTATCTTTCACACCAGATCTATCATGAGGAGGCTGAGTTCACCATAGAGTTTTAGTTTTTACTTTTATTTAAGTTTATCTTAGAGAATAAAGATAAAGTTTTGAGTCCCTATCGACATCTATAAATAGAGGCCAATAGGGTTGAGTAGGTATCTAATTACACAGAGAATTTCAGTTCCAATTACAGTAGTAACGAGTAGAGAGAGAGAGAGAAGGCCGAGTGAAGTTTGTAAAGCGAAAGCGGAGCGGCTTGTTCGGTTGTACTTTCTTTCGAAGTTTTAATTCAACGTAGCTTTCTTCCAATAATAATGATGATGATGTGCGTGATGAGGAGCGAGTAGTCAACCCACTTCTAGGGTCGGGGTGAGCCCGACGATAGCAATGTGAGGTAAGTGCATCAAAGGTATGACTTTTATGTGATTCCGTCTTCTACCCCATGCATGATCCTTTACGAAAGTTAGGGAGATTCATTATTTGCATTATTGAAGTGAAAGCCACTCATATTGTGAACTTGAATTGTTCATGAATTGGATAGTAACTCTTAGGAACTATGCGAGAGCCTCTAATCACCTAAGTGTTAATAACGAAATTTATTTGACGGAAAAGCATTAAATTTCATAACTTTAACATAAAACTTGCATTGTTATCGTTGTGGCATGAAACCCCGACTTTGGAAGCTTTTTAATTCATTGAAATCAACATAAAAGTTCGAGTTTTGTTTCTGATCATCCTTCTTTCCCATTCTATTTTCTTCGGACTCTTTTACGACAAATTGGTTACGAAAACAGTTTCTGTGACAAGCGTCGAAATCGACTGTAAGGGTCGATATCGAGGTCTAACGTCGATATCGAGGTCTCTGCTCGACGTCGACTTTGCTGCTTTTTTCTTCTGCAGGAACTGCGCTAGGAAATCGACCAGAACTGAGGTCGATATCGACCAGATTACTCGATATCGAGTGTCTGCTGAGGTCGAAAGCTTTGATCGTGAGTATAACAAGGGAAGCGCTGACATACCTCCTCGTGGATTCGATCCTGAATTACCCTACTACTACAAGGGAGGGGATTCTTGTATTATTTGTTTGGGACAGGGAGTTAGCCTAGTTGTGCAATTGTTTTATTTGAATTGTTTGAATCCCTACACTCCACCCCGCCCGCGAACACTTGTTCGTCGCGACGACCATGGTTTCTTTCCCATCCACTCCCATCCTTTCCAATATCCTTCCCCGACCTCAAACAACATTTAAAATAATAATCCCGAATAATAATTCAACTAACAATTTGATGTCCCCTTGAAACCACATTTTTAAATACCTCAAGATTTAATATGGATATTCAAATAACAATTAATTACCCATGTCGGATACGCACATAGACAAGTCACATCAATATAGAATCTGATACTAAGATGCTCAAACACATCATAGTACTATAAAGGAACACCTAAGAGGGCATAATAACTATCACATCACACAACAAGGTCCACATGATAGGATAGGTATGACATGTAATCATACGATGAGCTATAATAGGAAAGCATATCCTACATGATTCTAACCGGTCATGATATGGCATAAGTATAACAAAAGATGATTACTGAGGTACAAATTCAATATCAGATCATATTTCATGTATATGTGCATTTCATCATGTCGTAGTATGCAATATGCAAGGTGGCACCCAATCACTAATTAACACAAGACTTGAAATTATATGTGCTCAACAAGACAAGCATTGATCGACGATATATTCTAAGCAAAATTATAATGTGTGAACCTGGGCATGATTTTAACTATAATAGAGGGTGCGTAGTCAGATGAGGTACAAGCTACGAGAATACAATAAGCATCACAAGAGCATCATAGGGTAACAACTATAATTTACATGAGACACTCACATAAACACGTCATTAGTCATATTAAGCATGCTACTAGGTTGTTGAGGCATAACATGATAACTAGGTTACCAACATACACATTCTCAGCTAGTCATAAGATCGTATAAAGGGGAACATCATGGCTATCACAACCTATGGCAAGTGTATCTGAACGATGATACAAGGTGGGCAAGGGATTATACATATCATATTTCTAAGGGCTTAGATTTCACATGATACAATAGTGCATGACAAGTCATGGATAGGTGAGAATAAAGTGCATCGAATACTTCACATAGTGGCATGGTGAGTCATAGAGGCTTAAGCAAGGCTACCATTATAACGAGCATCAATGCATATAAGGGGAATACAAACAAGTACAACATGAGAATCATGCGCACGTCATAATGCAGAACAAGGAAATGCTGTTAAGGTGTCATATTACAAGAGAACAATACGCTATATTCATATATATAACTATATTCGTATACATAAAAGTAATCATGTGAGTTTCTTACAACTATCGTGGTGGGTGTGTTCATGCAAAGGTCAGAATCCCCACACGTGTAAAGATATCATCTCAAGCAAGGGTGTAACAAGGGATGTAACATATCATGGTCGTACTGAGGTCATTAGAGTATAAAATCAATGATGGCAAGATGATCATCTAAGGTGCAACTAGATACTAAGATACAGGAAACAACATAATGTCATGAATGCAATGTTTACGTACATAAGAGGAGATAATTAAAGCACATATTCTCATGATAAGTTGCATTTTAGGAGACACACGTCCTATATGATACTAATAGCATACACGGAATCTAAATACAAGGTGGTGTGTGAACATGTAGGGTGTCATACTATTCATTTTTAAAAGCACAAAAGAATGTCATGGGGCATGAAGGAACAATATCACGAGACAAGTAGGTAGGCATGATACTAGTCGGAATCATATAAGGCATAAAAAGCATCGAGGTGTAACACCAATCATATTCCTAGGACATAAGAACGAATGTCAATATTATCGGGGACCTATTTTAAGTAGGAGCATACCAGAAAGCAAGCAGGGCATAAATGTACACAAGCCACAAGTCATAGGCCCTACAGGATACTAAGGTCTCGGTGAAAGGCATAGATGTGCAACGTATGACGTATGTACATTAAACAACTTCGCACCAGCATATTCAAGAGGTCAAGACGACAATAACACAATCATATGGAACAAGGAAGAAATGTAGAAGGGGACAACACGAGCCTAAGATAGTGTGACTTCATATATGTACATCGATACAAGTCAATAAATATCGGTACATGGCATGTATTTAACACGATGATATATCAAGTCGTTCAACATAGTAATGCATCACGTCACGTAAATATAGATAGGGCCACCGTTATAACCAAACAGAGATTTCCAAGGGCAATAGCGACTTATCCTCACAGACTTAAAAGCCCATTTCCCGTGGAATGCGTGTGTGACTCATTTCGAGGACATAAAAGGGCTCTCAAATTACTCCCGGAAGAAGATAGCGGAGTCCGTATAGAAGTTCATTACAAGGAGACATCAGTTGACCACAGCGAGAATCGAGGAGGATGACTCCATAAAACAACTCATTATATCGACTCGGAACCGTTCGAAGTTTGATACTCTAGCACACTGACCGTCTCGTGGCATGACCTATGGTGTCAAGTACCATACTCATCACACGCTCAAGTAGTCAACGTTCCCGAACCTAATTCCCGGACATGAGGATTAGATTCCCAATTCCGTCTCCCGTGAAAGACATCGATACCATAAAGAACGACCCGATCTGAATACCAATTGACACATGGAAGAAGATAAAAGGGGAGGAAATCAGAATGAACAGAATAGGGATCTCTCAACTAGCACCAACCTTTAACCAAACTTCGTCGAACCAGAGATAAAACGAAATGGTAGGACACCAACAAGTGAATCATGGAGGAGACTACTCTATAAGATAGAAATTCCGACTATACCGCAGGGAAAGGATCCCTTGCTTATCCCACTCACATAGAGATGCAACACTCATTCTAAACATATCAACATATTTCTAGTTCTAATATAATAGCACTCAACACAAAATCGCTCATTGACAATTATAATGATCTCCTTCGAGGGAGATCGTTCTCAGGTGCAATTAATACATAAAGCACATCAAGCTATCTAATGTCGCTCTTCGAGGAGCGACTGACCGGAGGGGTAAAACCTCACGATCTCTACCTAACTCGCCACTCCAACCACCTCGGTGCAATTCCTTTTTTTCTTCCAACCCACCTGTAAAGAATAAGCTAATATTTCGCCTAGCCGTTCCCAACTACATCCAATGGGGATGGTCTAACGCCTTTTCTACCCACTCGATCCCTTTGGTTTGATCCATCATATTTAATAAGCCGAGTTCATATTTAGTCTAATTGAGTTACGCATATTAAGTTCATTTTGCCCCTTTAAAACATCTTCAATCCTTTGAAATTCATGGGCAATTTTCCAAAACATACACCCGACCCTTGCGTACCCGAATTGCACAACCTCGCTCTGATACCAACTTTGTAACGGCCCGGATATAAATATCTGAGATACATTTCGAAGGTTGGATACCTTCGTTCGGATGTTGCAATTCAGGTACGGGTCGAGGTTTCAAACCTCTAAAGATCAATCAGTATTCAAAGCGGGGATTTCGAACCCCAATCAATCGAAGTCACAGAAATTCAACTTAAACGAAAGTAATGCGGATGTACAGTTTAGATACAAAAGCCACGGCAGAGCCGGGTCAAAACCAAAACATATGTTCTAAAGTCGTATAGCCAAATTAGCGGGGTTAGACAGATTCTTTGCAATCGCCCGGGGGATTTTCCCACACCATAAAGACAGGGAGCAATCATACCTAAAAACAAGTGGTGCGAGCGGGATCAGACCGAGACCCCAACACACCCTGTCCCGCAAGCGAACATACACATACGCTAATATAAAGATGATGCAAAAGCGGAAATTAAATCACACTAACATGATCCTAATTTACAATGTGCGGAAATGAACTATAAATGCACCCAAAGAATGCCAAGTGGCATGTCCCTCTCCTACCTCTGCACCCCTTCCCGTTAGTGCAGAGACTGGCCAGTTCGATGCTATAGCATATCATATCTCATCATCATATCATATCTCATCATCATTTCATATCTCATCATCATTTCATATATCATCATCATATCATATATCATGCTCATGCCCAATGGTGGTGGGTCATCATATCATATATCATGCTCATGCCCGATGGTACTGGGCTATCTCATCATCATATCATATCGACTCGATAGACTCAGGGCAGCCGATGGGGCTGGGCTACCCTATGACCCTAGCAAAGACTCTAGGACTATCACAGATAACGGTCGTTCTGTATTCAAACACACAAAGTGACCGAATGCTCATTCATAAGTGCAATCCTAGCATGATACTACATGGCATACTTTAATGCTTATGCAACACCTATTATGTCATATATTCACAAGCAGGTATTCTCTTTCGAATCTGAGTAAGCCCATAAAGGAACTTACTTGGAGAAACGCAGAATCCAAGAAATAATCAGCAATAGCAAGCAATCCAATCATGTCACAAATCACCTAGCATATATCATAAGATGTGCATATGTCTACGTCTAACTCACACAAGGCGCCCCTAACTATCGCACATAGCTTCACATAACCATAGAATATCATATCTTAACATTTCATCCTTATCATCTCAACTCATCTCATCATCTTCCTTATTCATTTCCATCAATCAACTCATATCATCTTAATCCTTCCATTTTATCTTAACTGTCCTATTTCATCATATCTCATCTTATATGTCATCATATAGCATCTTCTATATCATCTCCACACATGTCATCACATAATATCATGTAACATCTCATCATGCTTCATAATTCAATTCAAGATTCTAACAGGTCAAATCATGCTTCAATTCACATAAATCCATATCATAACATAGCTTCACATATCTCATTTTAGATTATTCCATCTTATCTCATTATGCTCATTTCATGTTCATCTCATCTCAACATATCATGATTTATATACACACAAGGTAGACAATTAAGTCAATTCCCAAGTTTTCCCAAACCCTTAAGTCTCAAAATAAGTCAACGCAATAAACAAAGAATTCCTTTAAATCTTACTTAGCCAAATCCCAACATGAAGCATTTGAATCCTTAAACCAATTTCCTAATATTATATTATTAAAATAATCCCGACATATCGGTTTTAAGACACAAATCCTTTTGAGGAACATTTTCAAAATACAAGTTTAAGGCTCAATCTCTATTTAAAACGCTTTCTCAAGTCATCAAAATCCATTCATAAAACATTGCTCTTTAATCAACTTATATTATTATTTTATCAAAATAAACCTGACAAGGTTAGGATATTTCCAAATATTCTTGTTTTAAATCTTAATAATAATATTCTATTTTTAAAGCTCATCAATAATATAATAATATTTTATATTTAATTTATTCATATATGTTATTCCGAAAATATGGATATAGTTTTAGAAATCCTCTTTTTGTCTCCATTTAACACATCTAGCCCATTATCCCAATTTAGGCCCAAAAGAAAAAGCCCAAACCCTTACCCATTTCCGGATCCAAGAACCAAACCCATTCTGCTTTGCTTTAATGAACCAAACCGAACCACCCCCTTTTTTAAAACACCCGAACCAGTTTTAACAAAATAAAACAAAAAAAACAACCCAACTCATTTACTGTTCATCTTCTTCTAAACTCCCCGCTCGCTCATCCTTACCTTGCTCTCGCCGCCCCTCCCCACATTCGCTAATCTCTCCCCCGGAGTCAAGGATCCAAGGAAAACAAGGATTTGAATGCTTATGAGAATGAAGTAAGAGGGAAGAGGCTCACCGAGGGTGCTCGAAGTCTCGCTGGAAAATGTCCGCTCGAAGTTGCTCCGACCTTTCATCACCGAAGATGTCCTAGGAAGGGAAGGGAAAGCTCAAAGGAACGCCTTTATATAGTTTATAGGTGGAAGAAGGTGGAAAGGAACTTTACCGCACTTCGGAGTTGAAAACAGGGCACGAGAAGGGGGGCGGCGGCGGTATGGTGGTTCTCCTGGCGGCTTCTGGGCCTCGTCGGCGTCGAGGAAGACGATGGGGATGCTACTGCTGCTGCTGCTCGTTGGGGATAATAAGAAAAGCGGGGGCCATGGTGTTCGGATTCATGGATTCGAAACAGAGGTGAGAAGGGAGCTTGAGCTCTCGGCTTTGATGGGGACAAATGACGACGACTAAGGTGACTGGTGCGCTAGGTTCACTTGCTCGAAAACAAGGACTGAGGGGAGCTGGCCACAGGTGGTGGTCGGTGGCCTCGGGTGGGGTTTTGTTTGCCCGCTAACCGCAAGAGCCAAGGAGGAAGGGCTGGGAATTTAAGATTGAAAAGGAGGTAGCTTGGGTTTTAAAATGGAAATAACAAAAGGAGTTTAATTGTTTGGTCTTTTGTGTGCAGGGAGCTAGGTGGCTTTTGGGTTTTGGGTTTGTGTGTAACAAGAGATGGGGGGAGCTTGAAGGATTGTGTTGCTGTATGCTGAATGGGGAAAAGGAGAAAGGCTGATGGTGGGTTTGTATAATCAAAAGTGAGAAGAGAAGGCCTGAGCTCTGAGTCAAATGAGAAGGGACATGGGTGCCTGCATCTTGGTAACAAATCAGAGAGGATGGTGGCGTGGGAGCTGCAGTTTGAAGACACAAGAGGAGAGGGAGGAAGGTCCTACAGCGACAACACTGAGAAGGCATCTTTGCCTTAATTAGAGAACAAGTTCATTGAGGGATGCTTTCCTTGCAGTGTTGTTGTCGACACAAAAGGAAAAAAAGCTGTTTGATTTGCTTGGGAAGATTAGAAATAGAATCACTGGAGCAGCTGGTCACAAACCACAAGAGAAGAAGAAGACAAAGGAGTAGGAAAATACAAAGGTGGTCCCCATGAAATTTCAAATACCCGAATTCAATTCCGAAACCCGCTCAATCCCGACTCAATTAAAATTAAACCCAAAAGTTCAAATCCGAATAATAATAATAATAATAATAATAATAATAATAATAACAAATATAATAATAATAATAATAATAATAATAATAATAATAATAATAATAATAACGGAATTCGGAAGATCTTCAGTCTCGGTAAAAGAAATCTGAAATAAAATCCTTTTTTTTCCAATTTCGAATTTATGCCGGAATTTGCTTTGAAAGATTTTGAATCAAATATATTGCTCGAGGACGGAATTTTCAAAATTTTCTCGAATTATAATAATTCAAATCCCAACTAAAACCATATTAAATCAAAATTAATTCTAAATTTATAAAATAATATTTTAGAATCCCGAGTTGCCTCCTCGAGGATCGATCCTGATTCCCTACTGCTACATCCAAAGGGAGTCTTGAATTTATTTACGAAGAAAGGGAGTTTCTTTAGTTTGAATTAATTTACATATTTTATTCATATCCATTCCCCTCCTAACAGCACACATCTTACATAGGACATCATAGCACAATAAATTGAAAGTATAAAATGTAAAATTCAAAAGCCCTTTCAATTTATCAAAGAGTTGAGCATGACTCTCTACTGAAGGAATATGATACCACCAACACAGTTCAGCTAGTGGCTTCTCAAAATAGCAATGAAAAGGATCAACATAATCACCATTACCTTCAATGTTGCAAAAGTTTACCTTTATTACCTCTTGAGCCTTTGCAGATGGCTCTAGAACGGGTTCGTCAATGGTCAAGCTCAGAATGGTTGTGTCAGATGGAGTAAGAGACACAACACATGAAACCTCATGCGTCGACTCATGAGATTCTGTGTCAAGAAGCACTAGATCCTCTTCTCCATCATCAAAGAAGCTATCCATGTCTACAAACAATTCCTCTTCCTTCTGAACATCATTATTACATTGAAACCACATAGAAGAGAAAGAATTAAGCACAATGACTTCTACAGGATCATCCATTCTTGTATCTTTCACTACCTCTGCGAATGGCGGGATTGGTTTTCCAAAATTGAGAGGAGAAGATGTTGTTGTTCGTCTGTAGCAATGTCGCTGTCGCTGCCTCAATATTGTGGTCGCGGCACCTTCTTGCGGCAGTCGCCACCTGTTTGCTTTGGTCGCTGCTCCTCGGATTTTTCTCCCACCATTACGGTTTCGTCTTGTAAAGACCGAGATTTTTAAAAGATATTATTTATATAAATTATAGATTCTATTCTAATTTAAATTCCATTAAGTTCTAAGACTCCGAAAAAATTTTGAAAGTTGTGTCCTCAAGTAACTGATTTATTTTATTCTCTCGATACCAATTCCGGCATAAACTTGTTATCCAAATTTGAAAAATTTATTCCGCTTTATTCTTCCGAGGCTTGGAAATATTTACGGGTTTCGTTATTTAATTTGGATTCGAATATTTATTTTAAATTTATTTTAATCACGTCGGGATAGGGTCGAAAATCGGGTTTCGAAATGTATTTACGGGTACTTACTTTGACTTTAAAACACTCACCCACTCCTAACTCCTTACCCGGACTCACCCCTACAGCCCTCCCTACCCTCACTTTCATCTGTAAAGCCATCCTCCTCTTCTCCCTTTTGTCATTTCACAGACCTACACACCTACTCAACCCTTTCCATCTCATGTCCTTCCTTTCTTTCGTTACTGAACCAGATCACACAAACATACCTCCCCACATTTAAACCACCTCCACCTCCTTTTCCTCCTCTGTTTTGCACCACTAGTACCACCACTAACACCTCTACTCCGAATTCAGCTCCACCACCATCGTCGGGTACTACCAAGCTGCCCCTGTTTCCTCCTTTCCGCAATCAGCCGAGAATAAGCTTGAGCTCACCCCCCCCCCCATCCGTCATCACAGCCTCCTCTTCTCTGCTCCTCCTTTGTGTCCAGCGCCCCCAAGCAGCAACAACAGCTAGTACCACTCTCTCTGACGACCACGAGCAAAGAGCCCCTCTTCCTTCCTCTGTTTTCGATGGAGCAGAGTAAGCTTCTCTACCTTCCCTTTCAACTCTAAACACCCTAAAGACACACCTCATTACTCTTAACTTCGTCCTAGGCCAAGCTCGAGCTTCCTCGAGTCTCTGACGAGCCCGAAGGACATCCGGCGAACCCGATTCATTCGATCCCCTCGGTGACCTTTGAACTTTCCCTCCTTTAATTTTGGCTCTCATTTCCTTTGTTCGAATTGGTCTGAGTGAGAGAGAGTGGTGAGGATGGGTTGCAGTGGGGAGCGTGTGAGTATGAGAGAGTCGAGAGCAGAGAGGCGGGAGGTAGGAGATGCGTGAAGAGTACCAGGGTCCGGTTCTTCTTTTTTCTTTTCTTCCCGGTTCATTTCTTCTTCTTTTTTAAGTTTGGTTCGGTCTGGGTTGGGTTTGGTTTTTGGATCCGGGCTTGGGTTATATGCCAAGTTTTGGATTCGAGTTTGGGCCTTGTTTCGGGTAGGCTGGCCTGGGTTGTTTGTTTTAGTCGTTTTATGGGTTTTATATGTTTTATTTAGTTGTTTTGCTAGGTTATAATTATAATTATTATATGACTTATGTATTTAATCATTATTTAATTTAATTCTGAAATATTATTATAAATATTATTAAGAAATATTTTGAGTATTTAAATTATTATTTTTTGTTTTAAAAATCTGATTTTTTTAATATTATTTAGTAAATTGATTATATTGTTTTAATGTGTGAATGTTATTTAACTACTTTATGGTTTGTGATTCATTATATGGTTAAGTTGTTTGATTATCTTTTCTTTGATATATTTATTTAGTTATTTAATTTGATTTGTTGAGAATAATTATGTGCATGATTTGTTGTTAAGTTTGGCATGTAAATGGTTAGTTGGATTATTTAAGTAGTTAATATATTTCTAAAATGTCAGAATTTAATAATAATATAACTTTGGGAAATTCGTTTGAGGACTCAAATGCTCAATGTCGAGATTTGGCTAAGTATGATTTTAAAAGAATTGTCTGACTATCGAGTTGATTTCCTTGAGATTTAAATGGCTCCTACTAACTTTAAAATCGACTTATTTGGACTTAACTTGGAAAATTGTTTGAAGAGTCTTACTTGTGAATTTATGTGAATATGTTATGGATATAAGTTCCAAGTATGAGTGTTATTTGAAATCTTGAGTTGATGATTATAAAACATGATGTGTTCATATATGAGTTATCAAGTGATGAAATATGAGATGGTATATGATGATGCATGAAAAGATGGCGAGTAAGATATTAAATGTGAGATAATTGATGGAAATGAGTTAATGAAATTGATGTTATGAGATAGCTTGAGATTATAAGATGATGTGATGATGCGAGATGTTATATGAAAGGATAAGATAACTTGAGATAATATGATATGAGATTGAGATGACATATGATGATATGAGATAGTCGAGATAATGATGATGATGTTATGACTCATAATTGATGATAAATTGTGTCTAGTGGCAAATGGATCCCGTTCTGTGCAGTATACTTATTATGTTATTTATTGAATTACTATGTGATCTCTGATCTATCTGGACTTGCTATGACTTTGTTGTTTCCTTCGATTCTGCGCTTCTCCAGGTAAGTCCTCCGGGGCTTACTCAAGTTAGAACCTCATGCATGATGCATTATATAGTGTGTAGGTGTTGCATCCTGTATATTCATGTAGTAGCATGCTTAAGTTGCACAATTAACCGAGCATCTGTATTCTCTTTGCGTATAATAGAACGGCCGTTAAATTGTGAGTCCTAGATTCATTTGCTAGGGTCATAGGACAGTTCAGTCCCATCGGGCTTTGTCCTCATCGAGTCAGACTGTTAAATTGACGAGCATGACTATTGATGCAATTGATGATATTATGATATTGAACCCGGTCGGTTCCTGCACTAACGAGCATGGGTGCGGGAGTAGAAAACGTGGTCGGTTCCTGCACTAACAAACATTGGTGTGGGAGTAGGAGAGGTACATGCCACTTGGCATTCTGTGTGGGATCCCCTTTAATCGCTTTCTGCATATATATAAATTGTTAGCATGTTTGTGTGTTTAATATTTCCGAATTGCATTAGAACATCATTTATTTAGGTATAGGCGTATTATATGTCCTCAGCGAGGTCTTCAGGGCCCGTATGAGTGGCTCGACCTTGACTCGTGGTATAGTTTCAGGTATTTGATCCTTGCTTGTTCCGTGCTTCCATGACGAGGGTTTCATCTAGGGCGTTCAATTAATCGAGAGACCGACTGACCACCATACTCGACACTTTAAAGGTTTTATACCCATTTATATTGGTTTTGAGCCGGCTTCACCGAGGCAAGTTGTAGTGTCAATTTCCTTTCTTTATGTTTTGAACTATAAATGGTTTTCAGCGACTTAGTCAAGTAGGACAGGTTATGGTCCCCAATTGACCTCTCGTGAATTTAGGGTATGAAATCCCTTCTCTTAGCACTCACACCTTGTTTTGAAACTCAACCCATACTCGAATTGCAAGATCCGAACGAAGGTATCCAATCCTTCGAAACGTAACCCGAGTATTTATATTTGGGCCGTTACAAAGGTGGTATCAGAGCTTGGGTTGCGCGATTCGAGTACAAAATGGGTTGAAGTATGGTTTTGAAAACCGCCCAATGTTTTTAAAGGATTTTAAAGAGTTTTAAAGGGCAAAATGAATTTAATATGGCTAAATTAATGAACCTAGCTTAATAAACTTGATTTAAAATAAGGAAAATCGGAAAAAGGGAAATCGAGTGGGTAGAGAGGCGATAGACCATCCCTATTGGATGTAGATTTGGGAAAGGGTAGGCAAAACATAGCTTTATACTTTACAGAGGGCTTGGAAGACTCCAAGGAGTTTGCACCATGGTGGTTGGAGTAGCGGGTTAGGATATAGAGCCGAGAGGATAGTTGCCCCTCGAAGGGCAACTTCTAGATAGCTTCTGTGACTTTATATGAATTGAACCTGAGAGCGATCCCCCTCGAAGAGGAACACATTAATTATTGTTGATTGATTTTGTGCTGAGTGTTGCCTTCCTTGAGCAAGAATTCTATTAATTTGTTAAACCTATGTTGGCTATGAGTTGAACTTCTGTGTGAATGGGATAGGGGGAGAGTCTTTCCTTACTCTGAAGTTGGGATTTCAGTATTTGTAAAGCAATCTTTTCCATTATTCAACTGCCTGTGTGATTTTCTTTTCATTTCGCCTTCTGGTCAATAGATTTCTAAGGTTGACAATTGTCGGAGAGTGTATTCCTTTCATTCCATTTTCCTCATCTCTCATGTCTCTAAATGATGTCTTGTCGATCCTTTCCTTTTCCTTCCTTTCCCTTTCCTTCCTTTTCTCTCCTTTACTACTCTTTCCTTCTTTTCTTTCTTATATCCTCTTCCGTAGATGTTCTTATCGAGTCTTCTCTATGATATTACTGTCTTACATGGGAAATTAGGTTGGGCATCTAATCACATTCGGGATATCTGTTCGGGTTCATTGATTACTTGGGTGTATGATGGAGTATGGTACTTGACGCCATAGGTCATGCCACGAGTTAATTAATGTACTAGAATGTCAACTTCGAATAACCTAAGTTCTCGACGTGATTCTGAGTCTAATGGAGTGGGTTGTTTTGTCAAATCATCCCTCTCGATTCTTGCGATGGTCAACAAGTGTCTTCTTGTCATGAGACTTTGCCCAGAGTTCGACCACTCTTCTTTGGGAAACAATTTGGGTACTCTTTCCTCTAATCCAAATGAGACATACAAGCATTCCACGGGAAATGGGCTCTTGTGGCAGTGGGTTGATGTCGCCCTTGGAGATTTTTGTTTAGTTATAATTTTGTGATTACATGACCTGATATAACATTATATTAAATACATTTCCTATTCAGATAATTGTTTATATGAATATATGTCCCTATATCGTTGTCATTCTCGGGATGGGACCTCGTCTTTAGTCTCATTATCCTTAGTCTTAGTCCGTATTTGACTCCGTAAGGAATCCGGGTTATCCGCTTTTGTCTCTCCCCTATCTCGGTTAACTTAGGACCTTGTGTCATCTAACGAAAGAAGTGTCGACACGAGGAAGGGAACAACTAGCTGGATAGCACTAGAGTGGCGCAATGGAAGCATAGTGGGTTCATAACCCACGAGTCTCCAAACTGATGTCATCAACAACATTGAAGGACAAGTGCACACTGGATTCATATATATACCTTAGGAAGGGGGCGCTCCTTTATTCAAGCTACAAACCTTCCTTGTGATGATTGAGAATGATGAGTGTGCAATAGGCCTAGATTGACTAAATGGACTGATGTTTCTAATGGAGGAATCATGCTTTGGTGGTTAGTGATAAGAATGATGGGGTGGGTACAGATGCTGATGAGTTGATATTTGTTATTATGCTAGTTATAATGTAATGTGTATACTTGATGATTTTCTTTCCTCCTCTTTTGTTTACTTTTCCTATTTATGAGGGTTGAGGTTCTTTTGTGGGTTAGTGTGGAGAGTGATAGGAGAATTGGGAGTCGTTGGTCCCGATTGATGTTAGTGTAAGATAGATTCATAGGAAGGAGGCATTGGTTAAGGCATGACCGAGTGAGTTCTAGGGCTGGTAGGAGTTGATGGTTAGGGATTTTAAAGGATCCTTCTAGGTAGACCTTAGGTGGGGCATAGGATGAGAATGGCAAGATTTGCGGAATTAAGGTTGCAGTATAGGCGAGTAAATTTGGATGAATGATAGAGTAAATCCGCTTAGGTATCCTTGAGGAGAGATATGAGTAGACTAGGGCATATACGATTGAGGATTATCGTAAGAAAGATCGGATGATAGATAGATTGCCGTACTAGGAGGAGAATCGTTGTTGTTGAGGAAATAGTTTTGGATGGCGATAAGATTTAAGTAACTAGGAATGCTTGAAGAGTTGTAGACCTTGTGGCTTAGGTTATTCGTACTGTAAGTGGGAATGACCTTGGTAAGAAATGAATCGTGGATATCGTTAAGGTTTGAGGGACTAGGACTGCTTGGAAATTGTGGACCTTGGGATTTGAGTTGTTTATATGATAAGGAGCAGGATGTGAGATCAATATTGAGGTTGCTCTTGGGAATTCTGGATACTTGCTAGAATCATAATTGGAGGAACACTAGAGGCAAGATTCGAAGAGTTTTAGAATAGGAAGAAATCGCAATTAACATCCGTGAGAGTGATTTGAATATTAAGGTGCTAGGAAAAGAAACATGAGATTTGAGGAAAAGCTTATAGCGAAATAAAAGGTATCGTTGAGGTCGATCATGAGTTTGATTGATTGGATTTAGAGATAGGAAGATTCTGAATGACGAATATTGGAACTAGTACAGGTGGAGGATATGATGATACTAATCGTTAATGGATTTTGGGAATGGAATAAATTGTGATGCCTTGGGTGAATCCGAATAAGAATGATATAAAATTTCTCTTGGAAAGAGGGTTGGTGGTTAAGGTCATTAAGAGGTAAGGTGTCGTTGTTGAGGATTGTAGTTTCGGGTGAGTTAGGAGTATGTGGCAATAAGGAGCTAGTATAAGATGGCTCGATGGCTCATGAGTGATTGAGGCTATAGTGGGACTCTGAATGGCAAATTGGTATTATGAATGTGTAAAATTTCTATGACCTTTTGGGAAATGTGGAGGTACGATTCGGTTTGGAGATATCATGGTGAGTTAGATGGGTATGGCATGTTATTGACCCCTTGGGGATGAGTGCAGATAAGGAAAAACTTAATGTTTTATGATTTCAGTATTATCACTAGTCGGCTCTCTAATTTAGAATCTGGGGAGTACATGCAATTATGCACTACTAGGGCCTTTTGATATAGCTGAGTCAGGTGCTTACGTTATTTGGGATGCATGAATAGCCGGGATATGAACCTTTGTCGTTGGATATTGAGGACATAGAGTGTAAGAGTGCTCTTGTAAGAGGTTAGCAGTAGGAGTTGGTTCTTAGAGGTGGATTTGCAGTGGGTGTGCTTATAGGTACGCGAAGCGAGATCAGGGTATGGGAACAATTTAGGAGTTCTCTCGTAGGGATGTTGATCGGGCGTATTCTTAAGGGCATAGGTAGAATAACAGAACTCGAAAGAAAACCCACTAGATTGCTCGCGTGTTTGATAGAGGTTCTGATGAGGGTTAGAATATTGGGCTCGATTTATGATTCCTTAGAGAGTTATGAGCTCCGATATATGGGATTAACTTAGTTAGATAGAAAGTTAGGATTGTGAGTTGAGATCTTGTGTGAGAGGATTCTTGGAGAACTTATTGGCCTGAGAATTTAAGTATATAGTGAATGAATTGGGACCAGATTTTGACCTTGCGACTTTTGTGAATGAAATTAAGGAAGATGCCTATGAGTTTTGTTCTAAAGGGAGCGAGATGCGGTTATATTTGGAAGTTGTATCATGTTTGAGTGAATGAACCTAGCTTAGACTTGAGCTTGATTTCGGGAGTTGGCGGTGGTGTCCTGTTTTGATTGATGACGATACAGATTCCCGATTTTCTTTGTATTTGTTGATGATGTTACCTGTTGAGGGAGAGGCTTGATGTGTAAATATGTTACCCATTTGATAAAATGACATCCTTGTTATGACGAATTCTGACATGTTGATACTTGAAACTTGGAATGCTAATGTCTGATTTTGTTGATATTCTGATGTGCTCATATTCTGTAAATTGGCATGATAATAACCTCGATATTATGCATCTTGATGGGATGATGATGATATAATAAAATGCGATACGCCTTGAACGTGAAATGTCGATGACAATATTGTATATATAAGTGTTACCCTTGTGATGAGATGGAAATCCTAATGGAACTAAGGCTGCCACATTGAGTTTCTATTATGAACGTGGTCGCAAGATGACATTCGACGCTTGAACTTTGATTGGTAGTTATGAACAGATTTCGTGTTGAGATGATGTATAGGACCTTTTTGTGTGATGAGGTGTAAAGTATGATGGTATTTTGCTATATTTGATGTGGTTCTTGTTGTGATGTACCCTCTGGGTTAATTGGTTATCTAGTATACGAGATTATGCATTTTGATGACTTATGATCCATGACATGATTGAGACTGATAGAATTAACACTGACTCTGCAAACGAAAACTAGGAAGAAAATATAGGATTAGCCCTTAGAGGTGGATGACTCCACCTCTTGAGTTCTGAGACTTGCTTGACTAACTTGAGATTTTGAAAGATTTTGGGTTGGTTTAAAAGAAACAAAGTTTCGCTTAGTTTTAAAATGGTTTTAGTTTCCGGGACGAGACTTGTTTTTAAAGGTGGATAATGTAAGGCCCGAGATTTTTAAAAGATATTATTTATATAAATTATAGATTCTATTCTAATTTAAATTCCATTAAGTTCTAAGACTCCGAAAAAATTTTGAAAGTTGCGTCCTCAAGTAACTGATTTATTTTATTCTCTCGATCCCAATTCCGATATAAACTTGTTATCTAAATTTGAAAAATTATTCCGCTTTATTCTTCCGAGGCTTGGAAATATTTACGGGTTTCGTTATTTAATTTGAATTCAAATATTTATTTTAAATTTATCATAATCACGTCGGGATAGGGTCAAAAATCGGGTTTCAAAATGTATTTACGGGTACTTACTTTGACTTTTAAACACTCACCCACTCCTAACTCCTTACCTGGACTCACCCCTACAGCCCTCCCTACCCTCACTTTCATCTGTAAAGCCATCCTCCTCTTCTCCCTTTTGTCATTTCACAGACCTACACACCTACTAAAGTCTTCCCATCTCATGTCCTTCCTTTCTTTCCTTACTGAACTAGATCACACAAACACACCTCCCCACATTTAACCCCCCTCCCCCGCCCCTTCTCTGTTTTGTTCCCACCAGCAGCCCCAAACATGGCCATTTCCTCCGCTTTGCTGCCGCCGACACCTACAACCACCTCCAACTCCTTTTCCTCCTCTGTTTTGCACCACCAGTACCACCACCAACACCTCTACTCCGAATTCAGCTCCAACTCCATCGTCGGGGACCACCAAGCTACCCCTGTTTCCTCCTTTCCGCAATCAGCTAAGAATGAGCCTGAGCTCACCCACCCTCCATCATCACAGCCTCCTCTTCTCGGCTCCTCCTTTGTGTCCAGCGCCCCCGAGCAGCAACAGCAGCTAGTACCACTCTCTCCGACGACCACGGGCAAAAAGCCCCTCTTCCTTCCTCTGTTTTCGATGGAGCAGAGTAAGCTTCTCTACCTTCCCTTTCAACTCTAAACACCCTAAAGACACACCTCATTACTCTTAACATCGTCCTAGGCCAAGCCCGAGCTTCCCCGAGTCTCCGACGAGCCCGAAGAACATCCGGCCAACCAGATTCGTTCGATCCCTTCGGTGAGCTTTGAACTTTCCCTCCTTTAATTTTGGCTCTCATTTCCTTTGTTTGAATTGGTCTGAGTGAGAGAGAGTGGTGAGGATGGGTTGCAGTGGGGACCGAGTGAGTATGAGAGAGCCGAGAGGAGAGAGGCGGGAGGTAAGAGATGCATGAACAGTACCAGGGTCCGATTCTTTTTTTTTTCTTTTCTTCCTGGTTCATTTCTTTTTTTTTTTATGTTTGGACCGGTCTGGGTTGGGTTTGGTTTTTGGATCCGGGCTTGGGTTCTTGGCCTGGTTTTGGATTCGGGTTTGGGCCTTGTTTCGGGTAGACTGGCATGGGTTGTTTGTTTTAGTTGTTTTATGGGTTTTATATGTTTTATTTAGTTGTTTTGCTAGGTTATAATTATAATTAATTCTAAAATATTATTATAAATATTATTAAGAAATATTTTGAGTATTTAAATTATTATTTTTTGTTTTAAAAATCTGATTTTTTTAATATTATTTAGTAAATTGATTATATTGTTTTAATGTGTGAAGGTTATTTAACTACTTTATGGTTTGTGATTCATTATATGGTTAAGTTGTTTGATTATCTTTTCTCTGATATATTTATTTAGTTATTTAATTTGATTTGTTGAGAATAATTATGTGCATGATTTGTTGTTAAGTTTGGCATGTAAATGGTTAGTTGGATTATTTAAGTAGTTAATATATTTCTAAAATGTCAGAATTTAATAATAATATAACTTTGGGAAATTCGTTTGAGGACTCAAATGCTCAATGTCGAGATTTGGCTAAGTATGATTTTAAAAGAATTGTTTGACTATCGAGTTGATTTCCTTGAGATTTAAATGGCTCCTACTAACTTTAAAATCGACTTATTTGGACTTAACTTGGAAAATTGTTTGAAGAGTCTTACTTGTGAATTTATGTGAATATGTTATGGATATAAGTTCCAAGTATGAGTGTTATTTGAAATCTTGAGTTGATGATTATAAAACATGATGTGTTCATATATGAGTTATCAAGTGATGAAATATGAGATGCTATATGATGATGCATGAAAAGATGGCGAGTAAGATATTAAATGTGAGATAATTGATGGATATGAGTTAATGAAATTGATGTTATGAGATAGCTTGAGATTATGAGATGATGTGATGATGCGAGATGTTATATGAAAAGATAAGATAACTTGAGATAATATGATATGAGAATGAGATGACATATGATGATATGAGATAGTCGAGACAATGATGATGATGTTATGACTAATAATTGATGATAAATTGTGTCTAGTGGCAAATGGATCCCGTTCTGTGCAGTATACTTATTATGTTATTTATTGAATTACTAGGTGATCTCTGATCTATCTGGACTTGCTATGACTTTGTTGTTTCCTTGGATTCTGTGCTTCTCCAGGTAAGTCCTCCGGGGCTTACTCAAGTTAGAACCTCATGCCTGATGCGTCATATAGTGTGTAGGTGTTGCATCCTTTATATTCATGTAGTAGCATGCTTAGGTTGCACAATTAACCGAGCATCCGTATTCTCTTTGTGTATGGTAGAACGACCGTTAAATTGTGAGTCCTAGATTCATTTGCTAGGGTCATAGGACAGTCCAGTCCCATCATGATTTGTCCTCATCGAGTCAAACTATTAAATTGACGAGCATGACTATTGATGTGATTGATGATATTATGATATTGAACGCGGCCGGTTCCCGCACTAATGAGCATGGGTGCTGATCGGTCTAAAACCAACACCCCGCAAGTGTACGATGGCGATTGTAGTAATCGAGTGTCGAATCTCAGGGACCATGTGAATACCAATTGCAGAACCTCAACTAGTTTACTAAGCCAAATAAAAGAAGTGATTTATGACGGAATGAGAAAATAAGGAAGATATATCAAATTGCAAGTATCGGTGATTAGATAATGTGAAACATTCCAGAGTCAAGGTTCACCACAACAATGCATCCTCAATAGACTATATAATTTTCATGTCTGAACAAATTGAAAAGAGATATTTGAAGGTAAACTATCTAAATTCATTATCACTCAGCTTACGCCTGTTGCAATAACTATGTCCATTTCAACTAATTCCCACTCAGTTTGCGCATGTTGCAGATTAATCAATCAAATTGGACTCTTTAAGCACTTAGAACCTTAGCGAGAAAATCGATCAAGCAATCGCAGGCGAGATCTGCATAACCAACTCAAACCTAGGTTAACTACAATAGTTTATTATCCTCGAGAGAACTAAAGAGATTGCTCATAAATAATTCTCAAGTTCAGTCCATGTTTTCCAATAGAATTAACAACTCTATCTATATATCCAATCTCCATTCGCAGCCGACGCATGTTGAACATCAAAAGGATTTCGATCAATCATAGAATTAATCGGGTTAAGCACCCATTGATCAAATCAAACAAACAATAAAGTTCATTCAGGCAATCATACGCACATGTCTATCTCAGCATCGTTGGGATCACCCCAACCCCAGAACAAGAAAATTAGCCAGACATAGATTCAAACACAATCAAAGAATTCATGATGAAAGAATATAAGACTAGATTAACAGAACGTATCTTGAATCCAGCAAAACAAACCTTTAAGTAGAAATCTCTGAAAAAGTCTCAAACGCTCAATGTCTCCAACCAGGGTTTTCCGAATGAAAAATTAGACGTCTCTAATCTCCCCCTCGGAAATGTGAAAAAATCAAATAATAATAAAAATATCCTAAAAAAAAGTCGTCCGGCAAAAAATAAAATCGAACAAAAAATCCCGACGAAATAACGCTGAAGAAAAGTATCGACTCGATACTTGATGGTATCGACTCGATACTTAGCTACTGTAAAGCTTTCTTTCACTCGGAACATGGAGGTATCGACTCGGTAGCATAAGATATCGACTCGGTATGTGTAGTATCGACTCGATACATGTAGTTACGAGTCCACCCTGCTTCTTTGATCTTGACCTTGAGCTTTCTTGCCTCGACTTATGTCTCTCGAATGCTCTCTATGGGCATACTCCGTCTTCAATTATCTTCCTCTAACATGACTCATTCCTTTCTCTTTTTCCTTGGCTCATTTAATACTCCAAAATATGCACCCGAACACCTGAAATTTCACACACACCATGTGCAGACCTCTATACTCGAAATAACACATAATTCACATAAAACACACATAAAGTAACCCTTAATAGACATAAAACCTACTCACAAGACACCTAAAATCACATAAAATAGGGTGATATCAAAATACCCTATACTTAGACCTTGCTTGTCCCCAAGCAAGACTAATTAGATCAAACCACAAGTGCAGGATAGAATATTTGCCTCAACTTATTCAAGCCCTTTTGGAAATAATAATGCAATCAAAATCTCAAGACAAGTGCCATCATAGCATGTTTCCTCAATATTGAAGACAAAACAATCAAAATTCTCAAACCTCACAAGGGTATTTTATGTGAATCACTCTCACTCAAATGTGCATAAGAAATGAAATTTACGCTCGGTCTCAACAATTGTGCTTATCTAGACCATAGGCTTGCTCAGCGTTCTACATCTCTACCACTTGAGATCATGCACACAACAAAATCATGAGGACTTGTATAATTGTTGTAATGGGGTTAAGCTAAATGAAAATAAGGTATGGAAATATTTAGGCTATGTGGTGCAAAAATCCGGGAAAAAGGCGCCGAAGAGCAACCAGTAAAACACCAATGCCAACAACTTCACAAACCAAACCAAATCATACCCACCTCTATCACAAACCATCCATTCTCAATTGAGCACTTCAAAGTTCAATAAACCATTTTTTTTCTTTTTCTTTGTTTCCACTCGGTTCTTACCTCTCTACCTTTAACACTATTTTACGCGAATATAAACATTTGTGATGAATGCACCCGGTTACTAAGTGTCTCAGCCACCTCACCTACATATTTTCCTCCTGTGTGAATTTTATCCTCCACAGGCAGGATCAGTTACTAACCGTATTTTTTTCTTCCTGACTTTTGCCCACGAGTGAATTTTATCCTCCTCCTGTCCCAAGGAATTTTCTGCAACATTGCATATATCATTCAAGGCATAGAATATCAAACACATGACACCAACAATCTCCACCCCATACTTGGCTTTTTGCCACTTCATCATCACAACCATTCAATAAAATCAGACCAATTTTCCGAATAGGTAAAAAGGCTTAAATAATATGGCTTGGATCATTTTTGTGGAGCTTCTAAAGAATAGGCTATCGGATCAAAGGGGTGTCAAGCAGAGGGATCATGTAAAAGGTAGGTAAAGAGAGGGGAAAAATATGGCTAATGAAATCAATGCCTCAATCATTTTAATGTCATGTACACAAATCATATAATGCAGCCTCAAATAAGAGTCTAAAGCAAGATCTGAAGATAGCAACAAAAGTGAATGCCACACATAAAAAGGAAAGAGAGGACCCAGGTAAATGTTAGTCCTTTAAGCTCAACTCTCACAAGGCTTTTGTTCAAGGACTAAATCATGCTTATCTTAACAAATAACTCCATGCTAGGCAATTTATCAAAAGGTAATGACATATAACTATAAGGTGAATGTTAGCATCGTAGGCAAATATCCCATTATTGTGATATTTATCATACTAAGGGTACATCAATTATCTATAGAAGCACTTGAAACAACCATAACGACTTAACACAGACTTCTAACAGAAATTCTTATAACATAGACTCCAAATAAAAAATGACTCGAGAACATAAGGATTTCAAATAGTCTTCAGATAGGCTTCAACATCAAGACTGTCAAGCCCCTGAAACATAAAAGACATATATAAACATATAATCACATAATATCCCACCCCATACTTAAAACCTACATTGTCCCAATTAGAATAAAAAATAAAGGGTAAGAAAGACTCACATAGAACTAATGGTGTGGTGGTGGTTGATAGGTGCTCCCATATCTGCTGCTGCAACTGAAAGGACTGGTTGTTCTGCTGCTGCATCGCAGTCAATTGGTTCAGAATACCAGATTGTTGCTGTTGTATCTACTCGTGAGCAAGCGTCAAAGAGTTCACTCTGGTGGATAAGTCAGACACATCCTCCCTCAATGTCCGAAACTCGTTGGCCCGTTGAAAGAGTGTATATGTAGGCTGGTGCCAATCATATGTATCCATCGCAGCTGTTCGCAAGCGGGGTGGTAGTAGGAGATTCAAATATTTAAAATAAACAATGCACAACTAGGCTAACTCCCTTTCCCAAACAAATAATACAAGAATCCCCTCCCTTGTAGTAGTAGGGTAATTCAGGATCGAATCCACGAGGAGGTATGTCAGCACTTCCCTTTTTGTACTCACGATCAAAGCTTCTGACCTTAGAAGACACTCGATATCGAGTATACTGGTCGATATCGACCTCAGTTCTGATCGATTTCCTAGCGCAGTTCCTGCAGAAGACAAAAGCAATAAAGTCGACGTCGAGACAGACCTCGATATCGATGTTAGACCTCGATATCGACCCTTACAGTCGATTTTGATGCTTGTCACAGAAACTGTTTTCGTAACCAATTTGTCGGAAAAGAGTCCGAAGAAAATAGGATGGAGAAGGAAGATGAAGAAAAATAAAACTTAAGACTTTTATAAAGAATTCAATTAATTAAAAAGCTTCCAAAGTCGGGGTTTCATGCCACAACGATAACAATGCAAGTTTTATGCTAAAGTTATAAAATTTAATGCCTTTCCATCAAATAACTTTCGTTATCAACACTTAGGTGATTAGAGGCTCTCGCATAGTTCCTAAGGGTTACTATCCAATTCATGAGTAATTCAAGTTCACAATATGAGTGGCTTTCGCTTCAATAATGCAAATAATGAATCTCCCTAACTTTCGCAAAGGATCATGCATGGGGTAGAAGACGGAATCGCATAAAAGTCATACCTCTGATGCACTTACCTCACATTGCTATCGTCGGGCTCACCCCGACCTTAGAAGTGGATTGACTACTCGCTCCTCATCATGCACATCATCATCATTATTGTTGAAAGAAAGCTACTTTGAATTAAAACTTCGAAAGAAAGTACAACCGAACAAGCCACTCTGCTCTCGCTTTACAACTTTCACTCGGCCTCCTCTCTCTCTCTACTCTCTATTGAAACTGAATTGTCTTGTAAATTAGATGCTATTGGATGCTAACCTGAATGTAAATTGAATGTAAATTCAGCCCTATTGGCCTCTATTTATAGATGTCGACAAGGACTTGAAACCTTATCTTTATTCTCTAAGATAAAACTAAAACAAAGTAAAAAACTAAAACTCCATGGTAACTCAGCATCCTTCTGATAAATCTCGTGTTGATGATAGGAAATCTTGACCTTTGGATAGACATTGCAAGCTTCGGATAGAATTCTATCAAAATCTGAGTCGGATTCCTCTGCTGGCATGGTCGATATCGACCTTAGACATCGATATCGACCCCTTCAAAACTTTATCTCGAGCTTCTCCTTCTCCTACTCGAACTGGCACTCGACTTCTATCAATTTGCTCGATATGGCAGCATCGATATCGACCACCAGACGTCGATATCGACCTCTCTGTGTCGACATACTCTGTTTCATTTCCTGCTCGATTCCTATGTCTCTGATGCACTCGATGTCGAGTTCTCCAGTCGATTTCGACCTCTTCAGAAGACTTCGAGTTCTTTTTCCGCTCTTCCAAATTCGTCCATTTTTATCCTGTTTTCTGCGAAATCTCATAGAAATTCGTGCAAACCCATATATTTGACATTAAGCGTAAACTACACTATTCCCATGTTTTCCCATTAATATGCATGCAAAAGACAATAGAATGGACTTCTATGTGCATAGAAAATATGGCAATTTGCGCGCACATCAGCAGCCTGGGCGTCTGAGTGATATTTATCATCTGCGTCTGCATCAACATTCTCCTCATCATCGCTAGACTCCTCAGACTCCATACCCTCAATCAACGGGACTGGCCGACCAGTCCAACTCTCAAACCAGTTCCGACGCTCCAAGACACACATGAAACATAATCCACAGCAACCAGAATGTACTTGTACACCCCAGAGTTGGGAAAAGGGCCCATGAAATCAATTCCCCAAACATCAAATAGCTCGACCTCTAGAATGTTGTTAAGGGGCATTTCATTCCGTCTAGAGACATTTCCTGACCGTTGGCACTCATCACAAGACACCACAAACCATTGCACATCCCTGAACATGGTGGGCCAAAAGAGCCCTGATTGCACAATCTTCGCAGTAGTCTTGAAAGCTTTTGCATGTCCTCCTGTGGGGAGGGTGTGACAATGTCGCATAAAACTCTCAACTTCTTCCTCTGGGATACATCTCCTAAAGATTCCATCGCTACCTTGCTTGAAGAGAAGAGGCTCATCCTAATCATAGTGCTTAGCATCATGGAGAAATTTCTTTCTCTGATGGAATGATAGCCCAGGCGGAATTTCTTTGCAAACAAGATAGTTCACAATATCAGAATACCATGGAAGCCCCTTGGTAGAGATGTTCAGAATTTCCTCAGTGGCATCAAATATAGCAGAAGCAGAGCCCTGAAATAAATGATCATCTGGGAAAGAATCATCAATCGGCCTCAAATCATCAACCTCCTCTATTTGCTCCAACGGAAGTCTAGAAAGGTGGTCTGCTACATAATCCTCCCCTCCTTTCTTATCCTTGATCTCCAAATCAAATTTTTGCAACAAGAGGATCCATCGAATAAGACGTGGTTTGGCATCCTTCTTCTACAGCAAGTAGCGGACTGCAGCATGGTCGGTGTAAACAATCACCTTAGAGCCGACGAGGTATGATCGAAACTTCTCAAAGGCATAGACTATTGCTAGCCATTCTTTTTCTGTGGTGGTGTAGTTCATCTGAGCAACATCTAAAGTCTTGCTAGCATAATAGATGGCATGAAGCTTTTTATCCTTCCTTTGTCCAAGGACAGCACCAACTGCATAGTCGCTTGCATCACACATGATCTCAAATGAAAGATCCCAATCTGGTGACTGCATAATAGGAGCGGACACCAAAGCTTCTTTCAACCTGCGAAAAGACTCAAGACATTCTGTGGAAAAGTTGAAGGGTACATCCTTCACTAAAAGGTTAGTCAAAGGCTTAGCAATTTTAGAAAAATCACGAATGAATCTCCTATAAAAGCCAGCATGACCTAAGAAACTCCTAATTCCTTTGATAGAGGTTGGATGTGGCAATTTCTCAATCACTTCAATTTTTGCTTTATCCACTTCTATTCCTCTACTAGAGACTAGGTGACCCAGAACAATACCTTCATTCACCATAAAATGGCATTTTTCCCAACTCAAAACCAAATTAGTCTCTTCACACCTTTTTAAAACTCTAGCTAGGTTAGACAAACATGCATCAAAGGAAGAACCATAAACTGAAAAATCATCCATAAACACTTCCATAATATCTTCAATCATGTCATAGAATATAGTCATCATGCATCTTTGAAAAGTAGCGGGTGCATTACACAAACCAAAAGGCATCCTTCTATATGCAAAGGTTCCATAAGGGCAAGTAAAGGTTGTCTTTTCTTGGTCATCTTGGTGAATAGGAATTTGCCAAAACCCACTATACCCATCAAGATAGCAAAAGTGTGAATGCTTAGCTAGCCTCTCTAAGACCTGATCAATAAAAGAAAGTGGAAAATGGTCTTTTCTAGTAGCGGTATTCAGTTTCTTGTAATCAATGCACATTCTCCATCCAGTTACAGTCCTAGTAGGAATTAACTCATCATTTTGGTTTTTAACAACAGTCATACCACCTTTTTTAGGACCCACATGCACTGGACTAACCCACTTACTATCTGAAATAGGGAAGATAATTCCGGCATCTAACAATTTCAGAACTTCCTTTAACACCACTTCTTTCATGTTGGGATTAAGTCGTCTTTAGTGCTCTATAGTGGGTTTATAATTATCCTCCATGAAAATTCTATGCATACACAAGGAAGGTGGAATCCCTTTCTAATCATCAATTGAATACCCTATGGCTTTTCTATGTAATCGAATGACAGATAGAAGTTTTTCAACCTCAATATCACTCAAATTGGCATTTATAATGAAAGGTTATAGTTAAGGCCTAGGAATTCGTACCTTAAAGATGCGGGAAGTGGTTTCAGATCGAGTGTCAGAGGATCAACTTGAGCTACAGCCGACACCGACTCGGAACTTTCTTCTGGCAACATAGATATCGACTCGGAAGGTAGGGGTATCGAGTCGGAAGGTGAAGGTACCGAGTCAGAAGGTGAAGGTATCGAGTCAGAAGGTGCACTGTACCGAGTCGATACTTCGTGATTTTGAATTTTCCGTTCATCCGACTCGATACTTGTTGGGTTCGACTCGGTACTTTCTGTGCTTCGAGTCCTAAGCTTTCCGGGAGGGTTCCTTCCAGCTCGGGTGCCTCAGGCGATGCTTCCAATTTCTTCACGACATCAGCTAGAAGTGGGTCATGGTCTCCATTCATGATGCCAACGGTTAGGCAAGCTTCTAGTAAGTCATGTATGATGATCGACATCATATGCTCTCACACACCTTTGTCAAACTCATCATCCTTACAATATTCCTCCTCAAAAGCAGGGGTTTTCACAGTCCTATTAAAGTTACACTCAATTCTCTCATCCCCAACATTAAAGGCGAGGATTCCTTGCCGGACAAATATTTCTGTTCCTGCAGTAGCTAAAAATGGTCTACCAAGTATAATAGGCACAGGATAATTAGCATCAATATCAAGAACAATAAAATCAATAGGCACATAGAATTTATCTAATCGAATGGGAATATCCTCCAGGGTGCCTTCCGGGTGAGCAATTGTCATATCTGCCATCCAAAGTTGCATTTTAGTTGGCTTAAGCTCACCAAAATCAAGCTTTTTGAAAATCAATAGTGGAAGTACAATAACGCTTGCACCTAAATCACATAAAGCATTATAACGGAAATCACCAACAGTAATAGGGACACAGAAACTACCTGGATCCTTGAGCTTGGGTGGCATTTTGTTTTGGATCAACGCAGTGTTTTCCTTACCAAGGGTAGCCACTTCGCCTTTGTTAACCTTTCTCTTGTTAGAGAGGATTTCCTTAAGGAATTTCGCATATGATGGCATCTCCCTCAATGCTTCAGTGAATGGGATGTTTAGATGCAGCTTCTTAAGAACTTCCATAAAATTCTCAAATTTATTTTCCAGCAGGGCTTGATTCCTCTTTTGTGAGAATAGAAGAGGGGGTCTGTATGGCGGTGGTGGCACATATGGCACTTCCTTCTCGGGCTCTTCCGGCTCCTTAACTTGCTCTTGTTGGCGTGATGCTTGCATCTCCTTAACCTTGGAGTTTTCAGGACTTTGCACGTCTTCCAGTTGCTTCCCACTTCTTAGGGTCACTGCAGCTATGTGACCCTTTGGATTTTCATCGCTTTTGCCCGGCAGGTGACCAGTTGGTCTAGGGGCATTAATGGCCAATTGAGCCATTTGGGTTTCAAGCATCTTGAATCGTGCTTCAGTCTTGGCTTCCGCTTCACGATTCCTAGCCTTTGTTGCATTTTGATTGGCCAGTACTCGCTTTAACATCTCTTCTACATTGTGTGATGATGCCTCTCTATTTGATGCTTGGTACTGGTTTCCATGTTGCCTCTGTTGGAATCCAGGAGGTGGGTTCTGAGCTCCCTGATTGTTAGCATAGGAGAAGCCTGGATGATCTCTAGCACGGGGGTTATAGTTGTAGTTGTTGTTGTAACCTTGACCCCTATTGAAATTTCCAGCATAGTTAGCTTCTTCCTCTATCAGGTCACCATTCTGAGAAGCAAAAAACTCGCATGTCGAGATAGTGTGAGTGGTAGCGCCACAACATTGACAAGGCACTGCAGATTTTGAGACTGAAGACGCTGCTGACTTTGTAGGGATTACATTTTCAAGCATCTTCTTTATGCTCTTGACTTCAGCGGAAAGAGCATCAAACTTGGCATCCCTATATGTCTCCGTGTTTACCTCAAACAGCCCAGCTTGTCTTTTCAAATTCAAAGACCCTCTAGATGATGAATATCTTTCATAGTGCTTAGCAGTCTTTTCAAGAAAATTCCAAGCTTCGTCTGCAGTCTTATCCAGAAAGGTTCCTCCAGATGAGGAATCGATAAGTATCTTGGCGGCGTCATCAAGAGCCTTATAAAAGATCTCTAAGAGGTTGATTTTAGGCTCTCCATGTTGAGGACAATTCAGCAAAAGATCCTTTAACCTTTCCCAAGCTTCATAAAGATTCTCTCCAGACTGCATCTCGAAAGAGTGAATTTTGTTCCTCAGTTCAGCAATCTTGCTAGGCGGAAAGAATTTGTCCAAGAACTCAGAAGTAAGCATATCCCATGTTGTGATAGATCTAGCGGGGATTGAATTGTACCAATTATTTGCTCGTCCCCGAAAAGAGAATGAGAAACCTCGCAGCATAAGCTCTTTCGCCGAAACATTGTGCATCTTCACTGTGTTCATCAACTCCTTAAAAGTGGTCAGATGCTGATGAGGATTCTCATCAGGACCACCTCCAAATTGGTTTTGAGCAATCATGTTTATGAGGGCGGGCTTTAGCTCATAGTTATTTGTGTTAATTGCCGGAAACACAACCCCAGGAGTAGTAACAAATTGTGTGGGGTTCATCCGTTGCCCCAGAGTCTGTGGCGCAGCAGCATTGTTAATCAGCTGCTGGGTGTTCACATTTTCTCCCATCTCGTGATCCCTGGCTCTTTGTGCGGCAAGCCTTGTGCGAAAAGTCCGTTCAATCTCAGGATCAAACGGTAAGAGATTGCCTGAGCTTATAGATCTTCACATAAAAGTCACAGCACAAACCTGAAACCACAGAAAAAAGAAAACAAATCAAAAATAACAAAAATACTTTGAAAAACCAATTGTTGTTACACAACTGATATTATCGACAGTCCCCGGCAACGGCGCCAAAAACTTGGTCGGTCTAAAACAAACAACCCACAAGTGTACGGTGTCGATTGTAGTAATCGAGTGTCGAATCTCAGGGACCGTGTGAATACCAATTGCAGAACCTCAACTAGTTTACTAAGCCAAATAAAAGAAGTGATTTTTGACGGAATGAGAAAATAAGGAAGATATAACAAATTGCAAGTTTTGGTGATTATATAATGTGAAACATTCTAGAGTCAGGGTTCACCACAACAATGCATCCTCGATACACTATATAATTTTCATGCCTGAACAAATTGAAAAGAGATATTTGAAGGTAAACTATCTAAATTCATTATCACTCAGCTTACGCCTGTTGCAATAACTATGTCCATTTCAACTAATTACCACTCAGCTTGCGCATGTTCCAGATTAATCAATCAAATTGGACTCTTTAAGCACTTAGAACCTTAGCGAGAAAATCGATCAAGAAATCGCAGGCGCGATCTGCACAACTCAAACCTCGGTTAACTACGATAGTTTATTATCCTCAAGAGAACTAAAGAGGTTGCTCATAAATAATTCTCAAGTTCAATCCATATTTTCCAATAGAATTAACAACTCTATCTATATATCCAATCTCAATTCGCAGCGGACGCATGTTGAACATCAAAAGGATTCCAATCAATCATAGAATTAATCGGGTTAAGCACCCATGGATTAAATCAAACAAATAATAGAGTTCATTCAGGCAATCATACGCACATGTCTATCTCAGCATCGTTGGGATCACCCCAACCCCAGAACAAAAAAATTAGCCAGACATAGATTCAGACACAATCAAAGAATTCATGATGAAAGAATATAAGACTAGATTAACAGAACGTATCTTGAATCTAGCAAAACAAACCTTCAAGTAGAAATCTCTGAAAAAGTCTCAAACGCTCAATGTCTCCAACTAGGGTTTTCCGAATGAAAAATTAGACGTCTCTAATCTCCCCCTCAGAAATGTGAAAAAATAAAATAATAATAAAAGTATCCTAAAAAAAGTCGTCCGGCAAAAAATAAAATCGAACAAAAAATCCCGACGAAATAACACTGAAGAAAAGTATCGACTCGATACTTGATGGTATCAACTCGATACTTAGCTACTGTAAAGCTTTCTTTCACTCGGAACATGGAGGTATCTACTCGGTAGGATAAGATATCGACTCGGTATGTGTAGTATCGACTCGATACATGTAGTTCCGAGTCCACCCTGCTTCTTTGATCTTGACCTTAAGCTTTCTTGCCTCGACTTATGTCTCTCGAATGCTCTCTATGGGCATACTCCGTCTTCAATTATCATCCTCGAACATGACTCATTCCTTTCTCTTTTTCCTTGGCTCATTTAATACTCCAAAATATGCACCCGAACACCTGAAATTTCACACACACCATGTGTAGACCTCTATACTCGAAATAACACATAATTCACATAAAACACACATAAAGTAACACTTAATAGACATAAAACCTACTCACAAGACCCCTAAAATCACATAAAATAGTGTGATATCAGGTGCGGGAGTAGAAAACGCGGCCAGTTCCTGCACTAACGAGCGTGGGTGTGGGAGTAGGAGTGGGACATGCCACTTGGCATTCTGTGCGGGATCCCCTTTAATCGCTTTCTGCGTATATATAAACTGTTAGCATGTTTGTGTGTTTAATATTTCCGCACTGCATTAGAGCATCCTTTATTTAGGTATAGGCATATTATATGTCCTCAGCGAGGTCTTCAGGGCCCGCATGAGTGGCTCGATCTTGACTCGTGGTATTGTTTCAGGTATTTGATCCTTACTTGTTCCGTGCTTCCATGACGAGGGTTTCTTCTGGGGCGTTCAACTAATCGAGAGACTGACTTACCACCATACTCGACACTTTAAAGGTTTTATACCCGTTTATATTGGTTTTGACCCGGCTTCGCCGAGGCAGGTTGTAGAGTCAATTTCCTTTCTTTATGTTTTGAACTATAAATGGTTTTGAGCGACTTAGTCACGTAGGACAGGTTATGGTCCCCAATAGACCTCTCGTGAATTTAGGGTATGAAATCCCTTCTATTAGCACTCACACCTTGTTTTTAAACTCAACATGTACTCGAATTGGAAGATCCGAACGAAGGTATCCAATCCTTCAAAACGTAACCCGAATATTTATATTTGGGCCGTTACACGTCTTCTTCTTCTAAGCTCTTCTCTTTCTCGCCTTGGGAACTAGCAAATATTTTTGCAAGTTGGCTTATTTGTTCCTCCAAGATTTGATGTCGCTCAACCCAGTCTCTCGTATGCTCAGCTTGCAGTTACAACGTCTGTGTAGGGATTGGATCCTCCTTAGATTGATAGGATGTCTCCACTGGTTGGGACATTGAAGTAAGCAACTCTTCCTGCTCAATCTGGTGATTCATCTAGTAGAAAAAATTCCAATTCTCAAAGAGTCCCATATCCAATAAGCCACCATCACTCATATACTCGACAAGGATCCGTGTTTCAGCATTCATCCCATCAAATATGCACACACTTCTCTCGCACTTCATATTGATAACCCTATGAACGAAGGTCGCAAATATACTTCTGCAATCTAGTGAAGTATTTGTGAAAGTTCTAACCCCGAACATGCACTAATCTCAACATCCTAAAAAGTTAGTGGTAAGAGTGTCGTAAACCCTAAGATAGGTCCATGACAAGGTTAGTTATATATAGAAAAATTAATAAATATAAAAAACAAAGAAATAAACTTGATTTCCCGGCAACGGCGCCAAATTTTAATAGGAGGAAATCGTTGTGTTTCCTATCAAAATATAACTCAAACCTACAAACTATTATAACAAGTAAGTAAGAATTCGATCCCATAGAGAATCAAATATTCCTATGTAATGTATATTTACCAATTAGTATAAAGGGGGGTGATTAAATTAGAAAGAAAATAAAATAAATTGTAAACAAGTTGATGCAAAACAATTTAGATAGAGTAGTTTCACCTACAACTATCCACTTTATTTTGTTAAGTTGATCTTGTAACTTCCTCTTGTCATTTTAGGTTTCCTATCATTGTCCTTGTCCCAGCCTAATTTAGTTACTAGTCCAATCAATCGTAGAAACCATTATTTCATGAGCAATCCCTAAAGAAGAATTTAACCCAATCAATAGCTTTAAGTTTAGAGATTAACCAAGGTATATGTAACCCCTAAAGAAGGATTTCACAGCACATTCAACTGCCTACCCATCCAATTAGTCCAATCATCCCTAAAGGGATATGTTTGCTACTTCGGTTAAGGTTTTTAATCATGAATCTACAAAACTTTAGCAATTAAATTGATTCTAACTAGTTGATTAAGCCAGATAGAATAAAACAATCACACATTCAAGTGCAAAGAAGTCGAAACATTCAATATAGGAAATAAGGAACAAGATTCAGAAACTCATCACTCAATCCAAACAAAGCTTCAAATTGCAAATAGAATGGAAGGAGTTTAGTTGTACATGACAACCAATGCTCTCAAACTCAACTAAATTGTCTTGGATCTCTAATTTAATCTAATTGAATAAATAATGAAATTAGTCTCTTTAAACCCTAGGGTTAATCCCCTCTTAAGTAATCCTAAGAGTCGGCATAAGGAATAGATAAAATAGGTTTAGGTTAAAATAAGACAAAGCTGCGTTCGGTCCCTCAGTCAACCTTTCATGATGGAACCATTTAACCAACCACGATTTATGTTCCCTCAGTCGACCTTTGTCGCCTTTGGATCAGCTTCGACCCAGTTCGATCCTGCTCCTAAGTTCTTGGCCACCCCGCCTTGTCATCAGGGGCAAATTGTGTATGTCAATCGCTACAATCTTTACGGTGCCACACCTCCAACTCGGCCTACACCAGACCTGAATTTGTACTCCCAACCCAAGATTGAGAAAGATGAGGATGATGAGTAGCTTGATTATTTTCTATGTTGGGATGTTGTTATTGACTCTTTTGTAGTTTAATCTTTTGTAGATTGTTCGGATTATGTGCTTAACTCTTGTAAATCCTATGGTTCGTTCAACCAACTAGAGAAAGACTTTAGATTGGAGTCTTTAATCTATAGCAAAAGATGAGTTCATAAAATAGCATAAGATAGTCACACCGCGAATACCACAACCCATTTTATTCTTATATTGACCAAACTAATTTAAAAATGATAAGCAAATAATAGGGTCAATGAAATTTATAAGATGAATATTCATGACTACGTTTAATCAATTCTTAAGTAACATTAATATGAGCAATCTTGATAACTCTTAAAATATACATAAAACATATGGCTCCATTTAATAAATCTTAAAACATAGGGTAGAAGATGTATAAGAAGCATAAAGACACATCATAAACCCACCATATATAAAATCATAACATAACACCACCGTACAAATCAATAACAAAGCATGAATAGGAGTTCTTAAAAGGATGTCAAAACCAACAAACAAACAAACAACAGCACATACCAACAATGCATAGGAGATGTTAAAGGAGCCTTGTCATCACGAGCCTGATGGACCCACACGACTTAGGCAAGATCATCTGTTGTGCCCATAACCTCGACAATTACTTCAACGCACTTGACCGGGGAGTCCTAAATCCATCTCTTTCTAATCCTTCATGATGGGGTTCGCCCAACATCTCGCATATGCAATTGATCGACGACCAACCTGGGACTCCCACTTCTGGGCAATTGAATGGCTCACCCATTGGCATAAATGTCACTTAGTATATCAACCAGTATAACTCAGCTGTAAAGTACCTGTCTACTAATGGCATGAAGAAAATACTCTAAGATCTGCAAACAGCATAGATATATGTGCATGGTATCCTCATCAACTTCCAACTAGCACATGTACATTTTTCTACGGTGCAAGTTTGTTGTGTAAGACCACCCACTTCGCCTACCTTGTGACCCCCGCGGGTTCAAAATCATCTCAAATATTTTATTCTACAAATCAAATGATATGATGTGTGCATTTCTTGCAGCTTTAATAACTAATCCAATCTTTGTATCGGTCGCCAGAGTCTATGGGAAACCTTGCAATATGCGAGTGTCTGCGTCCCCTCTCCTCTACACGAAGTAACTGTTCACCTTATAAAAGGTTTGTCAAACAAAAGATGTGATTGGAGGACTCCTCCCACCCTTCAGCACACCATTAAAAACCTCAGATAAGTTTGTTGTCATAACAACATACCTCGCCCTCTATCCTTAGACATGGCCCACTTCTCTAGCTCAATTGCAGCTAAGTACTCCCAGGCCTCACCATTCATATGTTGGAGGGTGCGACATCCCTTTTCGAATTCGCTTGTAGTGAGCTCATAAGCAGTCCAGCCTACCATGTCTTTCACCTTATGATCGTGGAAAATGGAGTTCATATTGGACTTCAAGTGTCGAATGCATATCCTATGGTGTACACTTGGTGCTCTCCATATAGGCAGCTTCTCTATGGTCTTCAGGATGCCTGCATGTCTATCTAAAATAACACATAATCCGAGTCTCTGAGTGACGTGTCTCCCTATAACTCCATGAACCAAGCCCAACTATCTCCATTTTCACTCTCCACGACTGCAAATGCCAAAGGGAAATTTTGATCATTTGCATCGAATCCCATTGCCATTAACACAACATGCTTGTACTTTCCATACAAATAGGTGCCATCAATCGATATCAAAGGACAACAGTGTGCAAACCCGACAATGGATGGTACGAAAGCCCAGAAAACATGACCGAATGTCTTCTCATGTGGATTTGGAGAATCCAGATTGCACCATTCAACCATTTTTCCTGGGTTTGTAGCTTGTAGCGTAGCCATGAAACTTGGCAACTCCATGTACGATTCCTTCCAATCACCATAGATCTTTCTAATAGCTTTCTGCTTTGCCCTCTAGGCTTTCATGTATGAGACAAAAATCGCATACCTTTTAGTTAGATGCTCGAGTATGGTACTTGGCTTCGTGTCTTGATCCTTATGAAGAAGCCCAAGAATCTGACCTCTAATGAAACTTGGGGTGATATTACGATTATCCAACTACAAAACCTCTCCAAAACAATTGGTTGCATGAGGCCCATTGTAATTGACGACCATCCACAACTGTCCTTCCCATCATAAACAATTGTGTACCATTCTGGACTCGCCTTCTTTTTCCTATACGGCTTATTCATAGGCATAGAATACTCAGTCAAATCACATTTCAACTCCTCCAGCGAGTTGAACATTTATCCTGAAAATATTTTCTTCCATCATTTACTTGGACCTGTGAATTTAACCCTTGTTATGAAGTTGTTATCATTGGATCAACTTCAACAATATTTGAATTGGGATTAGAGACCTCGTCTATAATCGCTGCCTCCCTAGTACCATCATTGTCCTCTTCAAAATCATCCAAGTCGTCTTCATGATCAACACCAAGAGCGTCATCAAAGATCTCATTCACTTGTTTGAACCCTTGCTGAGATATGTTGTTATGGTCATTCATCCTATATTTTCATTAACATTAAGTTAATTTATCATAAATATTAAATGCGATCATATATTTCAATATATTTCATCCTATTTCATAAACAAATATTAACTAAACAATCATACAAGTTAAATAATCCTATTTTAATATATTTCATCCTATTTCAATATATTTCATCCTACATAATCATACAAACACTCATATATTTCAATATATTTCATCAACAAATATTAACTAAATAATCCCACAAGTCAAACAAGTTATTCATGATAACAAGGACAAGTTCATATAATTCAATATCATCCTCCAACAACAATAACACAACTATATTCTTGACCAAAAAATAAATAAAAAACACAACTATATAATCTTACATCTTAATCACGATAATAACTATGTAATCCTGCGATTTTTAATTAAGGATTCAAAACACAAAATCTTAAGCACAAGTATGGGAGAATATTAAAGATTTTAAACATTTTAATCATTCAAGTAAGAGCGAAAAACTCACATAGGAGTGTGAAACTAACCTTAACCAAAACTTTAGGCAAAAATGCGAGAATATGTAGATTGGATAATTGATGGTTTTAACCGGCGCTAGCTGGTGATTGAGAGCTTCAAGCGATGGAGTAGCAATGGCAAAGGGATGATGAATAGGAAGTGATGAATTATTCGTCATGGATATAACGAAAAATGAAAACTCAACCAGTGTCTTGATGTTCAGATTCTCCTAACCTAGTAGGGAGAATCTTTGCAGAAGGCTAGATGAGAATAAAACATGGCCTGGTCCCGCGTTTTATGTGTAATACCCCAAAAGAGAATCTTTGACCTTTTTTTCTGAAACTACACAGAGAAACTTAATCGCTGGCCGTGATTATCTATTTTCTCCATTCCCAATCAGCAACTGCTACTGGTAGGACCCCACTCGCACTAGAAACGCGGTCTCTTGACAAAGTCTGACTCCATTACAAAGATGTACAAGCTTTGGATCATGTGTCCAAGATTCAATGGAGACCTTCATTTGGAAGCTCGCACATGTTGAGAAACAAGAATTACACATGGAGTCATGACACAGTTAGCGAAGGGGATAAAACAGATCCAAGAAGTACTGGGGATAAAGCAGATCTGAGAAGCATTGTGGTTAGTCCTAAAGTGTGGTACCTTCCTCACGCTCTGAAATCAGCACATGCAGATTGAACGAAGCAAAGAAAGGGTTGTATTACAAGTGTGGGGACATGTATTTCCATGGCCATAAGTGCAAGACTCAATCATTGTTCAGTTTAATTGCACAAGAAGTACATGATAAGCAGGATTCAGTTCAACAACGGATTCCCAGTGAGGAGCAAGAGGAAACGGAGTTGTACATTCATGCACTTACTAGGGGTGAATCGGGCAGTACAATGAGAGTGAAACTGTAAGTGCAAGGAAAAGAGATCACCATCCTAATTGATACAGGCACGACCCATAGTTTTCTAGACTCCTGTGTGGCTCGTGAAGCTGGTTTTGAAGCAAGCAAGCTGCAACATTAATATTTTGCTGGTATGATTATGAAGTTTGATCAAAATGACAGCTAGACCACAAAAGTGAACTACCGCAAAAGTGAAACTGTGGAAGGTTAGCTTGGAAAGGTTCTCTAGTTGCTGCTGTCATAATAATAAAGCCTACTAAAAGCAAGCAAGGGGGCCATGAAGGTCAAATGATACATATGGCTTCGCTACTCGGTGTTACTAAATGCTTTGAATGTAATTCTATTGTCATGAAACCCACCACTACCAGGAATCTTGAATATATGGTTAGATAGTATAGTTTCTTTTGGATTGTAAAAGCTTTGGGACAAAGCTTTTGTGCAGGAAAAGTATTGTTATATCCCTATATAGATATTAAGGTATAAATACCCTATTGATTGTAATTGTGGGATTATCAAAGTAATAAATCAATCACTTACCCTTATCTCTCTTCCTATCTACCCCTCTGTCCTAATCCCTCTCTGTCTACCATCTTCCTAAACCTCCATCTGAACTCTCTCTCTCTTTCTGAATAAAACGCGATCCCAGTGTGCGTTTTTATGATTCCCCTGCAAAAAATGAATATTTTTGTAATTATTTTCAACCCTTCAATATTTTAGTAATTATTTTTTTTTGTGAATATTTTTTTAAAAATTCATTTAATTTTTCTACTCATAAACACCGATTTTACATATGTTTGTATAAAAAAAATAAATTTAATTATACACATATATTCTTTGTTGATTATTAAAAAAAATACTCCTTATTTTTTAACTCACTTGTTTCACTTTAACGTTATATTATCTCTAATTTTTAATATTTGAAAATATATTACGATTAAATAATAATAACAATACTAATAATAGTGAAAGACTTTATCATACTCCCTCCGTATCAAAATTTAGGCCGATTGACTTTTTGGCACGCTTTTTAATGTGTTCAAAATTCTATGAAATATTATTTTTTTTTTAAATTTTTAAAATAATTTCTAACTTATAATAACATGTTTGAAATTATTTAAAAAATTTTGAAAAAAAATTAATATTTCATAGAGTTTTTAACATATTAAAAAGCGTGTCAAAAAATCAAACGACTTAAATTTTGAGACGAAGGGAGTATAAAAAAAAATAAGAAAAAGTAACTTAAAAGCGCAAGCATTGGGTTTTAATTACATAATACCCATATTTTATTTGTTAAAAATTTTAAAAATATAATAATAATAATAATAATAATAATACTAATAAAATAATACTCCATCCGTCTCAAAATTTAAGTCGTTTGACTTTTGGCACGCTTTTTAATGTGTTCAAAACTCTATGAAATATTATTTTTTTTTCAAAAATTTTAAAATAATTTCTAACTTATAAATAATAAGCTTGAAATTATTTAAAAAAGTTTGAAAAAAAATTTAATATTTCATAGAGTTTTTAACACATTAAAAAGCGTACCAAAAAGTCAAACGACTTAAATTTTAAGACGGAGGGAGTAATAAAATAATTTATTAAATAATAATTAATAGTATCTAATGCTATGCTTTTTAATTTGTTCTGTTGACAATATAATACAGAGTAATAATAATAATAATAATAATAATAATAATAATAATAATAATAATAATAATAATAATAATAATAATAATAATGATAATAAAATATGGGTATTATAATAATATCGCGGGTGAGAAGGACAATAATAATAACATTTGAGTAAATAATAAAAAATAATTTACCACTTTGTCAATCAAACTATGAAGACACATATTATCCTTCAAAAATAATTTACTCTCCTACCAAAATCTGATGATCCAACTGCGGTTAACCACTACAGACCTATCAGTTTATTAACTACAATTTATAAGATCATAGCAAAGGTTATGTCTGCAAGACTAACCAAAATCTTTGACAAGCTGATACATCATTTACAGGGAGCCTTTACTAAAGGGAGATCGATCCAGGATAATATTCTCATTGCTCATGAAGCTTTGCACTCGTTTCGGTTAAAGAAAGGCAAAACCGGCATGGTTGCTCTCAAGTTAGATATGGAGAAGGCATACGATCGGATCGAATGGCCTTTTCTGTTCCAATTGCTATCAAAATTTGGGTTTGACGACCTCTTTATCAGCCGAATAAAGGAATGTGTTTCAACAGTTTCCTACTCGATCCTCGTCAATGACGAACCGACCACAGTAATTGAACCGACTAGAGGTTTAAGACAAGGTGACCCACTGCGAACTCTTTTTTATCAGAACATGTTGGGATGACAAATTTCGATTGTGGTTGGATTTGGAATCTCGACTTGCCCCCTAAAGTTAGACACTTTCTATGGAAAATCTCTCGTGATGGTCTTCCGACTAAATTAAGACTGCAAAAGTCGCATGTGGCAGTGCCTTCGGGCTGTGCTTACTGTGGTAACACTAATGAATCGGTACACCACCTTTTTCTTCATTGTCCCATGGCTAATGATCTTCTGCAAGCTTTACGAATTCGTCTTCCAAGGAATATAGCTGTAATCTTTGGTACGAACTCGGTGCTTCCTCTGAATGAGATCAAACGTGCAATCGGCAGCACTAAGTTTGCTGATTTAGCCTCAGCTTGGTGGGCATTGTGGTTCCTTAGGAACCAAATCGTTTTCAACCACACGAACAAGGTAACTATTAACGAAATCCTTCTGTTCCACAGTACCAGTACCCATTGTTGGAAACAATCTAAGGTTCTGGAGGACGATCCTTCTTGTACGATTCCCTCTCATCATGCTACTGGCAGCACATCCCACTCGGACCACAGGGTTGGTGTTATTCCAACCAGGTCTCTCCGTCGCTCTGGAAAGTGGGATAAACCACCTGCTAAATGCTATAAGCTTAATTTTGATGGGTCAGTCATCCCAGGTGGTTCAGCATCATTCGGGTACGTCATCCGTGACTCGGTTGGTGAGGTTGTCGCGCTTGGCCGGTCCATTTGTACAAACATCTCAGTGGTTTATGCCGAAAACCTTGGCCTCAAAATGGGTATTCTGCGTGCTAAGTCACTACAAATTTCAAACCTTCTGATCGAAGGGGACAACTTACTAGTAATAAAGGCTCTTCTAGGGGATTGGAAATACCCCTAGACAATCGAGATGCTACAACCGGATATTTTGTCAAATATTTCGTCATTTTCTTATGTTGTTATTCGTCATATTTTCAGGGAATCTAATGCGGTGGCCGACTACCTTGCTCGTAGTGCCCATGCATCCCCTGCCGACGTCAGCTGTGAGGATGATCCAGAACTGCATGTTCTCATCCGGAAGGATGCGCTAGGAAGGGCCTCTGCTGCTGCAGACCCGACCTAATCTTTATCGAGCGTCAAAAAAAAATGAAGACACATATTATTTGCTTTTGGAGTGCCCCATTTCTCGTGCCTCTATCCAATTTTTTTGACAAAACGATGAATGCTAAACTACATCCATATCTCTTATAAAAGCAACATTATACAACAACAACATTCTCAGCTTATCTCGCTTGAGCAGGGTCTGGGGGCCATGTTGTACGCACTCTTTTCCCGTCCAAGTTGAGAGAGTGTTTCCTAGTGGCCCAAACATGTACAAAAACTCATAGCACCACCAAAGGTAAAGGTATAACAAACAAACAGAGGAGATTAGGAAAAGGCATGGTGTGAGAAACGGGGGAAAGGATACGGTTTCTGCCACTCCTTTGAGTCCTAGCTCAATCTTCTCTAACCTGGATGATGCTCCTACACTGTGGCCTATCCCTAACCATGCTCTCATTAAGATTCAAAAGGGAAAAATCTTGTCTGATCACCTCTCTCCAATTTTTCTTTGGTCTCCCTCTGCTCCGTTGTACTCTATCAATATCCAAATTATCACACCTACGCATTGGCGCACTCAGATCTCTCCTCTACACATGACCAAACCAACGAAGCCTTGACTCCCGTAACTTATCTCGGGTACTGCTTACCCCTACTTTTTCGCGGATAACCTCATTTCTGATCCTGTCAAGTCTAGTACAAGTACAACCATTCATCCATCTGAGCATCCTCATCTCTGCCACCATAAGTCTTTGTTCTTGTGCTTTCGTAGTCGCCCAACACTCAGCTCCATATAAGATTGCAGGTCTAACTACCACTTTGTAGAATTTTCCTTTGAGTTTTGGGGGCACTTTCCTGTCACATAAGACTCCTGACGCAGCCCTCCACTTCTGCCACCCTACTTGAATCCGATGTCTGATATCTTTGTCCTCTCCTCCGTCACTCTGCATCACTGATCCTAAGTATTTGAAACTGTCTTTTTTCGGCACAACATACTTGCCAAGCATCACATCCTGGTCCGCTTCTCCCTCTCCTTCCAGCCTGAACTCCAAATGTCTTTGTTCTACTCAGCCTGAAGCCCCTGCTTTCCAACGTCTCTCTCCCACTTTCTAACTTAATACTCACCCCATCTCTCGTCTCATCTACTAACACAATGTCGTCCGCAAACAATATACACCATGGGACCTCTCCCTGAATAGCTCCCGACACGACGTCCATAATCAAGGTTAAAAGGAAAGGGCTAAGAGCCGATCCCTGATGAAGCCTTACCCTCACCGAAAAATACTCAGTGTCCCCTACAGATGTGTAAACACTTGTCATGGCAACATTATAACAACGCTTAATATGATAAAGGGAGATATAGGGAAGCTAAATTTCACTAAACTAACAACCATATGGTGGAGTTCCTGTTTTTTCGAAACAAGGCCTTATTCGACAACATGAAACCCGACCTGAAAGCTATTGTGGCTTTTGCACAATATCAAATCTACAATTGGAACATGACAAAACAACTGGACGATGACTCACCAACAAACAAAAACAACCACGCACCAAAGACGAAGCGTCCCCCTACTAAATGGGAGAAACCTCTCCTAAATTACTATAAACTTAACTTTGATGGGGCTCACATATTTGTAACCAACAGTAGATTTGGTTATATTATTCAAGATCATTCGGGTTGCCTTGTTGTCTCCGGGGCTGGCCCTTCTCCTTTCAATTCAGTTATTAGCGCTGAGAGTTATGCCCTTTGGAGAGGCATTCTTGCCGCTTCGTAACTACAACTCAAAAACCTTTATATTGAAGGTGATAACCTCACAATTATTAACTGTCTTAATGAACGCTGGTCCATCTCGGGAGAGGTTGAAATGATTACTTTCGACTCCATCCTCTCGTTGCATTCCTGCGACTTTTATCAGATTCGTCATGTCTATATAGAGAAGCTAACTAAGTTGCAGACCATCTTTCGCATCTTGATCTTGCCTTCTCTGGTCATTCCGTGCCTGACGATTCCGATCTTGCCTCTTTCATCAGCATGAATGCTTTTGACTGATTTAGTTTGTCCTTCTCAGTCAACTTTTTTTCGATTCAAAAAAAAAAATTTAAAAGGTCAGGGCAGTCCATGCTACGGGGAAAAGGAATAGAAAGTTGGTCAAAGACCAGTAGAATCCATCGACCAACCAGCAACTCTGATTGAAATTAAGGGCAGTAAATGGCGACCCTCCCCAGGTGCAATCAAGAACAATCCCACAAGATCCACCAGAAAATCCCTAAAATTTGAGGGAGTTGGCACTGTCAGGGTTGCTGTACAGCTAATCATTGTGATTTATTTACGGATTAAAGTGAAAAAATTGAATCTTCTTGTCATAACCAAAATGATTGTTTTATTTCTTTAATCAAAATTCAAGTTTGACAGTAGCAGTGGCGGTGGTTAATCATCAACAGCTCTGATATCTATACAGGCGTGGGTATAAATGCAGTACCTTTTATCTGGGTCTACTCTCCTCTCTCTCTGTACCTGTTTCACCAAATTTTCTCTCTTAATTAATCTCACTCCTATTTTTACTTTCCCTCTCTCTCTGGGTTCTTCCTGAGTTCCTGGTAGTAAAAAACATTGGCAGTCGTGGAAGCTGAACACTAGCTTCTGAGTGAGATAAGTTTAACAAGGTTGGAGGGACTCAATTAAAGTTCCTTGCTTTTTCTTCGACTGTTGTACAGACAGCAAAAGTAAGCACGAAATCTCCAAATTGGGTATTTTTCTCTTCTGATTTTTCAGTTCTGGGTTTAATTTCTCTGATTAGGGTTTTATTTTGAATGGAGGAGAAAAAAGAGGGCTATTTGATTTTGCTGAAATCAATGTTCTTTAGCCTAATTGACCGTTGCTGTGGACTTTTTTCTGCTCCTGTTTCCGTTTGAAGCTAGATTCCTCTACTGTAGCTTTCATTGTAGGCCTCCCCCTTTCACACAGTCTAAATTTTGAATTGTACTACAATTTTTTTCATTGATGGCTTTGTTAACAGTGATGGTTTAACACTTGTCTGATTGTAGTACAGATTTCAGTACATGGGGTTTTGCTTTTATCCCCGTTATGTTGCTTTCACCTCATTAATTGAAGTGGGTTTTCTTTGTTTTTATTCAACTCGCCCACCTTTAAGCTGATACTGATTGAACCCAGCACAATTTATCAGCACTGTTAAATGTTTGATTTGCTTCTTCTCTGTAGGTAGTGAAATTACAGCTCTTGCCATTTGAAACTGAACCTTTGCATCCCAGTTAGGTCTTTTAGGCTCTAATTTGGAACCTGGTGAGCTTGAAATCATTGCTTAGGGTTTGGTTGTTTTCCTGATTTTGTATTGTAATATGGATGTGGGTGACAAGGAAAAGTCAGACTCTGAGAAGAGGAATGAGGAATCTCAGTTGCCCTCAGATTGTCGGTTTGGAGGCGGAAATTTCGTGAATCCGGCCTCCATGAGTTCAATTGCCGATTCGTATGGTGTTTGGGACAATCCTGGCAATTCACAACATCATAGCAGTGTGAACCAAATTGATTTAGCTGGAGGGGTTCCGGTTCCGGGTTCATTGAGGATCAGGCCTGATGCTGGATGGCAGGATCCGAATTCAGCAGCGAAAGGCGGTTTCTTATTGCATGGTGTATCAGGCAGTGTCCCAAATTTATCCCAGCTTCCTGCAGATTCGGCTTTCATTGAGCGAGCTGCCCGGTTCTCGTGTTTCAATTCAGGGAATATGGCTGACTTGATGAACTCTTTTCCCATGAACCAAGCTGTTAGTCCCTATCATCAACTTACCTCAATGCCGAGTGGACAAATTGAATGCTTCATGGATGCTGCTAAGCGAGCTGCGTGTGGTGAGGAGCCTCAGAAGAATGAAAAGAACCTGCCTTCAACTTCCAAGGATGAAGGTAGCTCGCAGGTGAAGAACACGAGACGCTGTGCTGAAGCTAAACAAAATGAATCTGATGAAGCTGAGTCGTTTCGTGGTGGTAGACAAGACGATACATCTCTAATGGATGCTGCTACCAAGCCTTCCTTGGCTAAAGTGTTCGGCCTGAAGAAGAGAAAAAGGGCTGGTCAGGTAAAATATTTGCTTGTGAGATTATATTCGAAGCCTTCAGTTTTGAGATTTAACATGTTTTTTATTTATTCATTACATTTTTAGGATATTCAACCTGAGCAGTCTAAGCAGCTATCAGGTGAAGATGCGAATGATATCGATAAACAAAGTTCACCGCCTCCTAAAACCAAGACTACTGCGAAAAATGGTAAATCGAATCCCCAAGGTTCAGATGCTTCAAAAGAGGAATACATTCACATCAGAGCGCGAAGAGGACAAGCTACAAACAGTCACAGTCTTGCGGAGAGGGTATGGTTTCTATCTGTGTGTAATCTTGCTTGAGCTGACAGATTATGTTCAGCGCAGCTGAAATTTGAATTGATTTATCTGCATAATAGATCAGAAGGGAAAAGATCAGTGAAAGGATGAAGTTTCTTCAAGATCTTGTTCCTGGTTGCAGCAAGGTCAATATTCGGACCTGCTCATTCACAAAGCCAAATTTAGTGCTCTGTATTTTCTTGCAAGTTCTCAGACTTACTTGATCTTGTTAGTGCTGCAGGTGACTGGCAAAGCCGTTATGCTTGATGAAATTATCAATTATGTTCAGTCTCTACAACGGCAAGTTGAGGTAGAGATTTAGATGGTTCTTGATCAAGTTTTTTGATATTATTTTCATGTCGAATAGGCTTTAGCACCTCGTGTTTTTCATGTTTTGTCTTTGATTTTGCAGTTCCTGTCAATGAAACTTGCCACTGTTGATCCTAGGGTGGACTTCAACTTTGATAGTTTCCTAGCAAAAGAAGTGAGTGAATCTAATTTTTCAGTTCCTACGTATGTTTGAATATTGATTTTATCGTCAATTTGCTACATGTTGGAGTTCATCTGAATCTATGGTTCTTTCTTATAGCAAATGTTCCCGACACTAGCTGCAGCTGGTCCCTCATCTTCACTGGGATTCTCGCCGGATGTGTCAATGGCTTATCATCCAATGCATTCTCAGCCAACCAGAATCCATCCCAGTCTTCCCATCATCAGGAACGCTTCAGATGCATTGCGAAATCTTAATCCTCCCTTATGTATGGATGAAGGTTACAGGGAATCCACTCCACAGGTAACTTTCTTATCCACCCTTGTTTTCTAAAGCTCTAAATTTCAATAGCAAGTGCGAGCTCTGCTTGATTAGCATCAGTTCATATAAACCGGTATGATACAATTTACTGTGAAGATTCTTGTGATAACGTATCTACAGATGCCTAATGTCTGGGACTATGATCTCCAAAATGTCGTTCAGATGGGCTATGATCCTATCGCTCCAGTTGACAATCAAGATACAAATAGTATGGTCTTTCTGTCTTACATCAGAGGCGTTGATAATAAGATTCATCAGCAAAAGTTCTTGCAAATAAAGAGATCTCACTTTTCCTATTGTGCATCTGCAGGCTCGTTGCCACCTGCTCATATGAAAGTCGAACCATGAGTTTATATGACAGTTCAACACTGTAATGAAGCCGTTTCATTGCGCTCCCATGCAACCAAAGACCACTCCTGACGAAGCATAACTATAAGTACATAGCACTTTCAAAACTCCACCACATTATCAACGCAAGATGCCCCTTGACTGTACAATCTCATTCCAACTTTCTGAACTCGCAACGCTAGACGCACAAGCAGTACTATCATCTCTCGGCTATTCGATTCCTTGCAAGTATGAAATTTTTCATACTGTAAATTGGGCATTGTTTTAAAGCTCTCAAACTCTCATTTGTAGATCAAAAGGGAAAGTGGTGAGAACAGTTTGAGTCAGGGATGCTATGCTTTGTTAGGGAAGAGTTTTTCCTTCCATCTCTATAGAGAGATGTATGTATTTATATTCTCTTGTTTGCAGTTTGGTATAAACAATGTGGTACTTGTTCTTGTTGTTGAATGTGTATTCAATTATAATTAGCACTTAGCACAGCACTTCAGAAGAAAATAAATAGTGTATTCGTTACTCAAAGGCAAGGTACAAAATCGCAATGCTATTTTTCCAGAAACATACTTGAAATATATTGGCAACAATCAATCAGCTACCAGAACTAGCACGGTGAGGCACAGTCGTAGATGTTGCCCTCACTGGGATGTCGGGTCCTGCGATGTTGCCCTCATTGGTATTTCGGGTCCTGGGATGTTGCTCTCGTTGGGACGTCGGGTCAGGATCCCTATCGGACCAGACTCCAGAGTGCTCCATACAAGCCCCACCATGTGTTTGCACAATAGACGCTTCCTAACTAGAAGCATCCTTTCTTCACCATTGCTTGAATCAGCTGATTTCTATAATCTTGCTTCTTCCCTAGGCAAAGCCAATCAAGATCTCCTACTTCACACCCTACACCACCCCTACTTCACAAAATTATTTTTGTTTTAAATATATCTTTTAAAAAAATTTAAAAATTATATTCACATTTTAAACAACTATATTTATATGTTTATAAACTTTTATTTTGAAAAATTATGTTTTGAAAAATTTTAAAAATATAATTTGCAAAATATTCTTTTTAATTTTTAAAAAATTGCAAAACATAATTTTTCAAAATAAAAGTTTATAAACATATAAATATAGTTGTTTAAAATGTGAATATAATTTTAAAATTTTTTTAAAGATATATTTTAAACAAGGGTCTTGTTAGATACACCGCAAATGGTAATTTAGGATTTGCACATCATTATTAACGTGCATGCACGTCGTCATTAACGTGCAAATGTGGTGGGTGGGATAAAAGTGCACGTCGGCCTGCGCGTTGAAAGAAACGTGCATAAAGGCACGTCATTAACAACGTGCAATAGTGCACATCATTAACAATGTGCATGAATGCACATCATTAACAATGTGCTTGCACATCATTAACAATGTGCAATAGTTTATAATTTATCAGTTTGTTGGGCATTATGAAAAATGCACGTAGGTTTTGACGTGCAATTTTGCACGTCAATTTGGACGTGTACTATTGCACGTCAAATACGATGTGCATACACGTTTTTTTTTAAAAAAAAAAATACTTGCGTGCACGTAGGCACGCTTTGTGCCCTATCCAATCTGCACATTAATTACGACGTGCATGCACGTCGTAATTAACGTGAGGATTTGCGGTGTATATATCCGGACCGTTTAAGCAAAAATAATTTAGTGGTGTAGGGAGTGGTGTATGGTGTGAAGTAGGAGATCTTTGTTGAGGCAAAGCAACTTAAGTTGAGAATTGGATTGGAAGGACGACTCACTTGGATGTATGTACAACTTCGCTGACCTATATACATGTAGGAAAGTTGTGTCGGTCCACAGTCTTTGTCCCAAGGTCACCTAGCCACGGATTGAGAACTGGCATTGTTACTTGTCATCCTCGGCCAGGATTGATCAGTTGTGGTCCTTCTCTTTCCAAAGAACGGAGGGTCTTAGCATAAGGAACACCATGAACCCTGGCTCGTACTAGTTGAAGAAGTAAGGAGATTTTAAGACCTCTCTTAAATCAAAGTGTCCACGTTCCGGCAGTGGGGGGAATTCTAGATTGGGAAAGCACTTTTGGAAACTCAGCAACAACTGCGCCAAACAAATTTTATGTTACAACACAAACAAGAAGTGCATTTCAAGACACATCAAAGAAGATGAGGAAAAAGAGCAGTTTACAAGTGGTTATTGGGCTACAGTATTATCCATATGAGCATCTTCCACAACACATATCAGGTAATGTGATAGGTCCTTATATGATGTTCTTCTATCACCTATTAGTCTATTAGAGTACGGAAAGACCTGTGAATCCTCCCTGCATAAACCTCATCTATGTTTAATACAAAATTCATCGATATCCAGCCAGAGCGAGTAGCGCACACTCTTGCAGCTAGATGTCCTTGGCGAAACATTTGGGTGCCTTAAAAGGCATCCATAACAGCACATTATCACCGTATATCAGTTAATAGTTACAGCTACCTTGTTAGATCTGATCAGTTACAAATGTTTACCAAACAAACCCTAAGATATTGAGACATTCCTTTTCTTGGACTATATGGTCATGGCTGGTGACGAGTACTTCTGATGCATATTACCAGAAGTATTTTTTTCTTAGACGTTCATCCCTCTCACCTCTTCCACCCCCAAGCAGCAAAAAATAAAAATAAATAAATAAAAATGTTGTGCAATCTATAGTGCTTAGAGCTTCTCAAAGTCAAAGATACAGAATCTAGGGTTGCAAAGCAACATTGAAAACAATGCACTTCAGATAAATCTGATACTAGAAATTGGAACTGGTATACTTACATCCTCCAATATGGGCAATTCTTAAAGCTCAACAAACTTCTCTCTTAGAATCCGGCTCATTTCATAAACATCACATGCATGTGTCCAATATGAATCATGGAGGAAAAGCTGTTCTTTGTCTCCTTACCATAAGCTGAAACAGCAACATAGAGATGCTCATTTTATACTGCTGGAGAAGGCGATATAATGAAAGCGAGTCATAAGAAACACATTAAAATAAGCAACAATCAAGACCTGAGAGGTCACCAATCACCAAAATTCAATCGCATTAAAAGTATATTACTTAAGATGAAGACACGATGATCAGCCATTCCAGAATGTGCAGTGAAGTTCCATATAGAACTGATTGCTGAACATGAGTGATCTAATCAACAAACTAAAAGAAAAGTCCAGGTTAGGCTACCTTGCAATTTCACGTTGAAGTGTCAAGATTTGAAGTGATGTCTCTCGATCTGCATTCATAGCAACATTAAGTTCAGCGAATAATGAAATTCGGATGTTCCAAAAACAAATATGAGCTATATACAAAGTACTAGTGTCCAGGAAAACTACAAGGTGTTTTCCTAATTTACGATAAGGCTGAACAACAGGGAGTCCAAGAGGAGTGGTCCAACGAACAGGTTCGTTTTCTGAAGCTACAATCTGTTATTATGTCAACAGTTGGATGATTAAAAGAAAACCCAATGTCAGCTCAAAAAGTAAATAATCAATCTTATAAGTAGTTCATGAAAATGGCAACAAAGACATAAAAGCATATCCACATGCTAAGAACTGATGTACCTTTGCACAATCACCAAGCCAACTCATGATGCTTCTGGCTGCTTGAAACATTTCCTCCAGCGCAATCAAGGTGGTCTGTTTGCCCAATCAAATGCAGTCATGAGCAAAAAGGAATTTCTTTTGAATTTATAACTAGCTCTTAGCAAATACTCCATAGTATCTAATATAGACTCTGAAAAATACATGCCAAAACCATGATGCTGTCCAATTAAATAGCAAATATATATATCAATCATTTTCAGATGCTTACTTTGGCAGCATAACAAGCAGCAGCAAATTGTTCATTAGAATCTTCAATGGCACATCTTTCTTTTAACCTCCTGTAGATTTGATCTCGAGCGCCAATATAAGTAACACCATACATAGACGTCATCACAGTCTGCTTACCCAGCTTCCTGTCCACCTAATTTAACTATTTTGATTAAAAAAAAAGAACAACAGAAAATTTTACTGCAGAACTGAGGAAATTGATAGCACATAGTAAAACTACATGTAGGAAATCATGCAAACTTCACATCTTAAGAGCACATCTGGATATAATTGATTATTTCAATGTTTATAGATACTTATATTATTCCAACAGAATTAAGACATGTAAGAGGAAAAAGATACCTGATTAATTAAAATCCTGGCATGAAGTGCATTTGGTTCAACTGCAGGATCCTTCTGTGCATAATCATTGGGGCAAATTAGCACCCTTCTTACAGATTCTACAGAAATGGTTAGGACTTAGGATTCTTCAGAACGAGAGGGAAATGACAGAGAAGAGGTTTAAACACCATATTTGGAAATTGGAACTGACCACTAAACCATATCAGAGCATCAAACCATCATTTGAAAGTTGAAACACGAGGATCACATGGCAAAATAACTATATTCTATTTGATGAAAACTAAGTTTGTATACTTAAATAATTTGACGGGAGAAAACTGCTTACCGTGCTGCAATTCCCGAATAAACATCCGCTGGCTTATCACTTGCCACAAGATTGACCGCAGCAGCTCCCAGCTAAACCAACAGAGAAAAAAAAATACAAGTGATGGGAATTAATCAAACAATCCAAAGCAGGAAGAACTTGTAGTAGAAAAAGCTAAGAAACCAGCAGTAAGAATGTGAATAATCAAAAGGAGCAATACATTCAAGCTAACCACTCAGCTGATAATTCCAGAATGAGCAGAAAAATAGAAGAGGGAAGGGAAGAGCTCAATACCTTGTCTCTACCAAGGGATGCATAATGTTGAAGGCCATTGCATGAACCCCTTTGCACAATTGAGTACAAAACCAAGAGAGACAGTGTTAAAAAGCTAGCTGCAAGGCAATTCAATTATTCATAATTGATTATGCTTGATTTCATATGACAAATCTACACGAAATAATGGAATCCAATCCCACAGAACTGTAAGTGTTTGGATAACTGAGTCCTTGAAGGATCTCAGAGGAGCCTACTCCTGTATATATATCATTGGGTGAAAACCCTGAGAGTACAACCGTAAATATGTACAACTCTATAAAATATATACTACTAAGATTCTCCCTCAGTCGCAGCTAGAGGTGAGCGAATAGCAAGACTGGAACGAAAAGAAGTAAAAAGAGGAATAGGTAATCCTTTTGTGAAGATGTCCGCATACTGATGGGCAGAAGTGACATGTAACACTCGAACCTGGCCTAGAGCGACCTTCTCTCTGACGAAATGTATACCAATCTCGATGTGCTTGGTCCGCTGGTGCTGAACCGGGTTCGAGGCGAGGTAAACTGCGGAGACATTGACGCAGTAGACCAATGTAGCGGCACGAAGTGGAACGCGAAGCTCGCAGAGGAGGTTGCGTAGCCAACAGGTTTCCGCCACGGCGTTGGCGACACCTCTATACTCGGCCTCGGCATTGGAGCGAGATATGGTCGCCTGACGCTTGGAGGACCACGATACCAGATTGTCACCAAGGTAGACGGCGAAGCCAGAGGTGGAGCGGCGAGTTTCCGGACAACCCGCCCAGTCAGCGTCCGAGTAGGCTGTGAGGGTGTCGAAACGACCGCGACAGAGGTGTAACCCCAGGTCACTGGTGCCCTTGATGTACCGGATGATCCGCTTGAGCGCCTGTAGATGATGCTCACGGGGATCACACATGTATAAGCAAACCTGCTGGACGGCAAAGACAATGTCTGGCCCGGTGAACGTCAGATACTGGAGGGCACCCGCCAGACTGTGATAGGCGGTAGGGTCATCAACCTTGGGACTGGAGGCAGCATCGAGTTTGGACTTGCAGTCGACAGGAGTGGTGGCAGGCTTGCAAGATGTCATCCTAGCCTTGTCGACAATCTCAAGGGCATATTTCTTCTGATGAAGAAACAATGTATCCCTAGTGCGAGTCACAGAGATGTCGAGAAAGTAGCTCAGGGGACCAAGATTAGTCATGGCAAACTCCGAACGCAGCAGTCCCATCAGGTGAGATAGTAAAGATGGAGAGGATGCAGTGAGCACAATGTCATCAACATACAGCAAGAGATACGCCGTGTCAGACCCCGAATGGAACACAAAGAGGGAGTGATCCGACTGACTGCCCTGAAAACCAATCGCAGTGAGGTACGTGGCGAAACGTTGATACCAGGCGCGGGACGCCTGTTTCAACCCATAGAGAGACTTCCGGAGAAGGCAGACGTGAGAGGGTCGCGAGCGATCATAGAAGCCTGGAGGTTGATGCATATACACAGTTTCCTGAAGGTTACCGTGTAGAAAAGCATTCTTGACGTTCAGCTGGTGAATAGCCAGTCCTTAGTGAGAGCGATGCTCAACACAGTGCGTGTGGTAGCGGGTTTGATGACCGGGCTAAAAGTTTCGTCGCAGTCCACACCAACCTCCTGAGACTTGCCATTGACAACGAGGCGAGCCTTGTGTCGTTCAAGTGACCCATCAGACCTGTACTTATGTTTGAACAACCACATGCAGTTAATGATATTAGAGTCCTGAGGCCTAGGAACGAGGTCCCACGTGCCATTTTTAATTAAAGCACTAAACTCATCGACCATGGCGGCATGCTAGTTCGGGTCCTGTAAGGCCTTGTGTGGTGACTTAGGTATAGGGGATATGTGAGTGGATGGGGTGAGGATGTTGTATTTGGGGTTGGGTTTGACGATCCCAGTTTGGGATCGGGTAGGCATGGTTGGGGCGGGCGCTGTGGGAGGCGGTGGCCACCACACTGGGGCGGCGGCTGCAGCATGTGCAGGTGCAGCAGGGGTGGGTGCGGCGGGCGCAGCGGGATGTGGCGGCCGCGGCATGTGGGCGGCAGCCGCGGCATGTGGTATTGCTGCGGCGGGTGGGGCGGCGGCCGCGGCATGATGCGGCGGCCGCGGCATAGGGGGCAGCTGCCAACTAAAAGACGTAGGAGGGGTGGGAATGTGGCCGAGTCGCTGGGTTCTTGGGGTGCGGGGACAGTGGGTTGATGGTGGGAGGCAAAAGGGATGGTATGTTCGTCGAAAATCACGTGGCGATATGTCACTACCCGATTGGTATCCAAGCGAAGACAACGGTAGCCTCGATGGTGTGGGGAAATGCCTAAGAAGACACATTTGGTGGACCGTGGGGAGAGCTTATGAGGAGCGGTGGCACTCATATTGGGAAAGCAAAGACATCCAAACACTCGAATATGATTGTAGGACGAGTGGCGATGGTAGAGTGCCAAGGTTGGGATGGAGTTGCCAATTGCCTTGGATGGTAGGATATTGTGGAGGTAAGTGGTCATGTGAAGTGCTTGAACCCAAAAAGAGGGGGGTAAAGAGGCATGTTGAAGGAGAGTTCGGGTTTTGTCATTGAGCGTGCAGAGATTGCGTTCTGCTTTGCCATTTTGAGGTGATGTTTGTGGACAAGAGAAGCGGAGGGCTATCCCTTGTTGTTGACAAGAGGAGCGGACAATGTTGTTGTCGAACTCGCCTCCCATGTCACATTGAATGGCCTTGATAGGCAAACTAAACTGGGTGTGAACAAACCTGTGGAAGCTAACAATGTGGCCCTGTGTTTCCGATTTATGACGGAGTGGGAAAACCCAAACAAAATTGGTAAAGTCATCGAGCACAACCAAATAATAACGAAAACCACTAGCACTAGGAATAGGCGATGTCCACAAATCGCAATGAATAATGTCAAAAGGTGCAAAAGTATGTGAATGGGAAATGCTAAAGGGAAGTCTTTTACTCTTGGCGATCTCACATGAAGTGCAAACGCCCGAGACTTTATTACAAGAGATGAAATTGCTAGAGCGGAGACTTTGAAGCACGTGATCGTCAAGGTGGCCAAGACGAGCATGCCACAAGTCGGAACTAAGGGTGATGAGGGCGGTGGGGGCGGACTTGCGGGCTGGGGCGAGTGGATAGAGGTCGCCGGAACTATTGCACCGCATGATTGGGGTCCCCGTACGAAGATCCTTCACAAGAAAACCAAAAGGGTCAAATTGGACAGCTACGTGATTATCAATGGTAAATTGACGAACAGATATGAGGTTCTTGACAATGTCAGGGGCAAGTAGGACGTTATTAAGGCGGAGGGGTGGGCCAGTGGGGAGGGTTGCTTGACCTGAACCGACAATGGATAGAGGGGCGCCATTACCGACATAGATGGATGGTAAAGTGCTAGAATTAAAAACAGTTTGTAGGTTACCTGGCGCGTTCGTCATGTGGGAAGAGGCCCCGGTATCCATATATCAGTTGTCGTCCGGCTGCTGAAGTCCCATGGTGGAGAAAGCGGCGGAGAGATCGGTGTGCATGGGGGTCGACGGCTGCGGCTGGGAGGCGTATAGCATCGGGGAAGGGGCCGCCGGGGGTGGAGGGCGGTAGCGGCGGAGTATCGACGGCGGGGGGTAGCCCGTCCACGTCGGATAGGGGTAGGGCGGCGTTGGGGCATACCAGGGCTGCGGTGGGTAGTGCTGCGGCCGCGACATGTTGCTGCGGCCGCCGCCGCGGCCCCTTTGGGTATTCCGCCCTTGCTCACGGCCTCCGCGCTGGTTGGTCGGCCTGGGCTGGTTTGTTTGTGGGTTTCGGGGGTAAGGGTCCGTGGGAAGGAAGTCCTTGGAGGACACCAGGACATGGGAAGGAGCCTGAGGGCGGCCCTGACGACTTTCCTCCCTGGAGAGCATGCTGCGAGCCACCATGAAAGTCGGCAGCGGGGAGGTGTTGCTTATCATACCGCCGACGACGTCAAATTTGGTGGAGAGGCCATTGATAAGTTGAAGAACAAGGCGCTCTTCACTAACCTTGTGTCCGACATCGCCAAGTTGATCGGCGATAGCCTTGATGGCAAGGCAATAGTCGGAGACGGTGGAGAAACTCTCCTGACGGGTGTTGATAAATTTCCCCTCAAGATCCGCGGCCCTAGCGGATTGATTGTCATGAAAGATGCCCTTGATGCGGAGCCAAACATCACGAGCGGTTGAACCGGGTTGGAGGACGATAATCAAAACATCCTCGGAGGTAGCATAGATCCATCCGAGCACGATGGAGTCGATGCGGTTCCATAGAGGCTCAGGGACATCATCTGGGCAGTCGGAACCGTCGATGTGGGCGAGGACATCATGGCCCCGACAGGCGGTGGTGAAGAGTTCCGCCCATGTGTGGTATTGAACCTTCTTGAGGTTTAGGATTAGGGAAATTTGGTTTTTGATGTTGGTAACGGATTGAGCGGAATGGAAAGGGTTTTATGGCTGCGGTGGGGGTGGGGGGTTGACAACGTCACCCATTGGTAGAGGTAGGTAGCGGCGGCGGCGAAAAGGGATGTGGCGGCAGCTAGGGTGCGGCGGCGGCGGCAGGGCTGTGTGGGGCAGCGAGTGTGGGGTGACGACGGCTATAGGAGCGGTGGCGGCTAGATCGATTGAATTTGTGAAACGAAAAAATTTTAGGGTTTCACAAAAGGCTGTGATACCATGTAAGTGTTTGGACAACTGAGTCATTGAAGGATCTCAGAGGAGCCTACTCCTGTATATATATATCATTGGGTGAAAATCCTAAGGGTACAACCGTAAATATGTACAACTCTATAAAATATATACTGCTAACAAGAACTTCCCCTAGGCAATGCCACATCTACACCGAAAGATAAGGAGAATTAGATTCAACAATATATCAAAAAGATAAATCTCACTCTCGGGAGATAATTATCAATAGTTTGCTTGACTCACTTACGTGATTGATGAAGTAACAAAAGTCCTAATTAAAGCCCAAATTTGAACTTTCAGAGTTTCATGATATCCAGAACGTAACAAGCACCTGATGAACAGGCATGTGCGAAACATAAGCCTCTGGTGATGGGCTTCTCAATGCTTCGGTTAGATTAATGCATGCCGCCAAGCACTGAAATGGGTCTTCAGCACCTAGCCACCACCGTTTTCCTTCCAAAGGTCTGTCCGCTGAATCAATAATATCATCCAGATGGTTCTCAGTAAAAGCTATTCTTCCATCATAGGACAACTTGTCCACCACCCGCATACAAATTGGCCAAATGGATTTTTATCCAGCATAAACCTGCTTTTCCAAGAGGTCTCCCTTCTGCGAACTCAAGAATGCCTCGACATAGATCAGAACCAAGGTGGTTTAGATGAGGGTGCATCGGATATGCACCACCACAAAAATCAAGATTGTGAGGGTAATTAAAACCGTCCTCATCTTGCAACTTCCTAGCCACCTATTATGCATTCACAAACATGTGCAAAATCAACCGTCAATAATAAACCAATTAACAGATGGAAAAGGATCACAAATCATCTTATACAGAGAGATGCTCACGGCTAGTTTAAGCTCTATGTCACAACGCTGTGAATGTCTTTCCCCTTTTTTTTTTTTTTTAAACCGGAAAAAATTTGGCATTGAGGAGGACCTCAACTACCAAGAGCACCCCTTAGGATGAAAAGCCGTAGCGAAGAATCGTCAATAATGAGGGGGCTCCTTGTGCGCAGTGAGCACTGGTCTTGACCTCTGTAGTTGGTTGAGTCACCATCATTTACCTCCTCTCACAATTCCCTTCGGGCCGGGGGTGAGGGGCGCCCGGGGTGAGCGATTTCACCTTTATGGAACAAGAAGTAGATGATGAAGAGGACGAGCACATGCCGGGATGCATCAATTGCCGATTCCGGCGATGGCCACGACATAGACGAGGATGAATCAAACCTCGATTTGAAATCGCCAGGGCGATTGAACAAAGCAACAGGAGAAATATCGAATGAGGACACGTTCCTTCCACGGCTGCTGCTGTGTAATCTTCTATAGAATTATAAAAGAGTGAAGGTATGGAATGAATAGTAAAATCCACTCATATTTTTAAAATTATTTTATTGGCTATATTTTGCCTCAAGTGAGAACTCTTTACTCATATTCTTTCTTTTGGTTATCCTTTGCACTCGACCATGGGTTGTTTTGGTTCAACGTGCATGTTTGAAAATAAAACATCAGTTAGTAGATGCAAACAATAAGTGTATTAATTAATTTTGACTGTTTGCTCCCCTTTGGTACTATTTTTCAGCATCATTTGTGTGGTAACTCTTGGGAAAATAAATGTATTAGTTTCATAATGGTTGAAGGGTTTTCTGTATGGAAAGATTAGACTTTCTCTTTGGTTTATGATCATTTGGTATTTTTAAGGTCTTCCCAACTGAAGGAGTTGGATCTTAGAACTTAAATTTTGCATTATTATGCCTCTCTTTTTAGTTTTTTCCATGTCTCTTTAATTTATCTTCCTCTTTCCATTTTTTTCGGAATTGTTGGTTTGAATTTCAAGTGGAGTAGATCAATGACAATTCAACTTAAGCTCAATTACATTAGCCTCTTGTATATTGTAATCAAAATGAATGTGAGTGCAAACGACCTTGATGAGGTGGAGACTAGAGACGAATAGACAACAGCGAGATTGGTGGATACCAATGGTTAAGGTTCCAATCAAGGGCTTGTTTGAGATAATGTGAAATAGATACAACATTAGAAAGACCTTGTCAACCAGGTATTGAAAGCAACATTGGCTATAGATGCACAGTTTCTATTAGAAATATAAAGTCAGATCAGTTAGGAATTATATGCTTATTTAATAAACTTATCATATTATTGGGCTTGGGTTTTTACATCATGCTTAATTGCTTCATTCTATGATGCACACTAGCATCAGTATTGCCAAAAAAAATATTCACGGCTATTACATATCTTATTGTCTTTGACTTTAAGACTCCTTTCATGCTCCTTGAGTTCATGATGCAAAAAGGTGAGCCTGCGATTCTTGGTAAATCATTTGTTGAAGCTACCAAAAAAGATTTGTCGGACTTGAAAGTGTTGGTGTTGAAGGTTCTCCGAAAGATGCTACAACAAGAGCCATTTTTCTAACTAATTAAGATGATTTTGAGCTACCAGATAAAGCGATGGTAGTGAAGATGATGGAAGTGACAAGGTTGATATTGCTCAAAATATGTTTCAAGTGCTATTTGTAGACGCTTCACTAAGAAGAGTGACTTGTTGGGTGCAATACTGAATGCATATAAATGCTTAATGTTTCCTTGTGTGTTAAGGTGACAAAGAAAAAAGATTGGGAATGTAACAATAGAAATATCCTCATTTCTCGGGATTACCTTCTAACCAGTGTTATTCTCTCTCCAATCTATTCCTATAGAGCTTGTTAGGTAATGTTAAATTTTTTGATGCTTGTTAGACAAACAAGCCAAACAATCACGACGTATGAGTCCGCGCGCATCTGCGTGCGGTTACTCACCTAGTAAGACAAAAAGCGAGGGAGCTAGGTCAAGGAAGGGTTTAATTAAAAACAAGGGCAAACTTGATATTATGGAAAAAATTTGGGTATTTAGCAAAATGTATTAGGGTGGACATTTAGCAAAAGACTTCTATGAAAATGGACATTTCACCAAATTACTTCTTAATGTTTCACTTGGAGTTGGATAAATTTCATCACTAGTTCCCATTAGGGCTGGACTTTCGGTCTGGACCAGATCGGACCGAATTAAAAATTCTGATCCAATATAAGATCGGCGGACCAGAATTTTCAAGAATATGGACCGTGGATCGAATCGGAACCGAAAAATGTGATCCCGGTCTTTCTGATCCGCGTACCGGAAAGACCGTTTGAACCGGAATACTTGTACAGCAGCCGTTTTTCTGTTTTTTTTTTTTGGATATACTGTTACTATCACAGCAATACTTATGCAACAGCCCTATTTCTTGCATGATCAAATCCACATTCCACAAAAACTAGAATGTTTAAAAGTTAAAACAAGAAATCTAACCCAACAATCCAACATGCAACATGGATTCAACAGAAAAGGAAAACAGCGCGATTGGGTTCAATTCATAACGCTGGAAGATTATACGGAGTATTTTTTTTTACAGTAGACAAAGTTTAGGATACTTCTAAGTATTCATGATCATCAAGCATGATGATGTTTTGGAAATTACAGCTATAGTTAAGGATAGAGTTACAGCTGAGTTGAGATTTTGCGATAAAGTCTGCTGCACTATTCGCCTCTCTGTAACAATGTTGGAATTTGATGAGTTCAAAGTCTTTGCTTAGAATTTGAATCTCTTCTACTATTTGTGTAATCTCCCATGGAGGGCAGATTTTCTGGTTGATGACATTGATGATGATTGCACAGTCGCCTTCGATGATCGTTCTCTGTATACCAAGTTCTGCTGCTAGTCTTATACCTGCAAGTATTGCTAAGCATTCTGTTTGGATAACAGAAAATGTTTTACCATTACATTTATGTATTCTAATTATTTGTCCTAGATTGTTTCTTACTATACAACCAATCTGAGATTGTATTCCATTTTTGACAGAGGCATCAACATTTATTTTCACAACATTTTTTGGTGGATATTTCCAGTTTATACGGAGTATTTTTGTTTTTGTATTATTGCAGGTTGTTATGGTAAGAGCCAATTTATGGAAAGGTGATATTTGTACAATTTCTGGAGGGGAGTATAAATAGCTGTCCTCCTAATCAAACCTTATTTATTGCAATTCCAACTACCCCAAAAATTTATAAAATACATCACCAACGTCACCTTCTCCATTAGGTGCCCAAATCTCTCTTTCCTCTCTCCTCTTGCATTTCATTGTTGGGAAAGAGTTTTGAACTTGAAGACCTCTAACGAAATTAAAAAGATTTCAACTTAGAGAGAGAGAGAGAGAGAGTTGACCATATGAGTAATTTAGGGATTAATGAATAAATTAAAAGAGGAGGGAGAATGAAGGGGGGCTTGAGATGATCCAAACCCAATCCTTGGTTTCTCTGAATGAGTCCCCTAAAAAGGCAGAAACCAACGTGGGTTGTCTTTTTCTGGACTTCTCCATTGGTAAGACTCAACTCCTTCATCCCCTCCCTCAATATCCAACTCCTTGTGTGAGCAATTTAAGCCTAGTTTTGGTATGAAACTATCTATTGTATGCTGTTTCTGTCAGTAGGGTTTGGGCTTCTGGGTTTCCCCAGCTAATGGAAAGGTCAAAGTTGATTGTTGATTGTTGATTGTTGATTGTTGATTGTTGATTGTTGATTGTTGATTGTTGATTGTTGATTGTTGATTGTTGATTGTTGATTGCTGATTGCTGATTGCTGATTGCTGATCAGAAGGAAAAAACACAAGGTGGGTATTTTTATTCAGAGTTTTTATTATTATTTTGATATGCTTGTTTTCTGGTTTTGGCCTTTTATGATGCCGCTTTTAGTATTAGGTGTGATTTGGGTGTGTTCTGAATCTGAGGTGACTGTCTCAGATCTTGTGCATATGTTCTGAATTGGTATCTAGAAGGTTGATGGATTTAATAAGTGCAACCCTAACAAGGTGTTGGTGCTTGCTGGGAAGCTTTTTGGATTGCTGAGAAAAAAGAAGACAAGCTTTTGTAATTTTTTGCTATAAAATAATGAACAATTTTTTAAAAGCTTCTCACTAAATTCCCAACTTGTGTGTATATTTTCATTCTTAGTGGACAACATCCATTTTCAACAAAATTGGACTGCAGGAAAGGTATCATGGGACCAACCCTTGAAAAAAAGGCTTGACAATCATTACTATGTATGACCATCTTTGATTTTGCGTTACTTATCTCAAGGATTCATCCAAGTTTGGATTACATTTGCAAAAACCTCTATGATCCATTATATATTTTCCTCTCTTTGTATCAAAGCAAGTAGGACAGCTTTACATGTTTAGTCTATGATTCTCTGTCATTAAGTGTACAAGGGGCATTTGATTGATTTATTCCAGTTTTCTTCACTTATAAGGTTCATCAGTACAGCAACATGACAGTCGTATATGAAGTTTATCCTGCTAGTCTTTCTTGAGATTGAATTTGACAGACTTTTGCTCATTATAATTTGTTTAATGGATGATATTCTTGAAATAAGTAGGGTGTTCTTCAATTTATACTCAGTTCCTTGATTTAAACTCGTCTTAATGGATTATTTACAAGAGCCTGAGCATTGTGAGTTTCCAACTCTTGTTCATCTAGTCTGGGCTTTCTGGATTTTGATATCTCCCTTGCCGAGATGAGAATCTCGTTCTTTGATCATTCCATTGTTACTTCCTAATTTATTTTCTTATCTGTCTTGGTAGTTTGGAGATAAAACACCATATATTTGCTTAAGCTTGCCACCCCCTGGTAACCGCGTAGGATTCCAAAGGCTCTGACCCTATGAAAGATGAAGCTGGGTAAGCGATTGTTTGTCTTTCACCTTGTTTTCTTTAGTGCAGCTCTTTCCAGACCTACAGAGTTGGCACTACTCTCAATATAGTTCTTGACTGGTTCTAGATTTACTTCAGTGACCTGTTAGGAGTTGTTAGGTGTATCATTTGTTGGGAGGTAGTGATTTTTGTTTGTTGAAATATCCTTTCTAAGCTTCAATTGACATGTTTCTTTCAAATGAAGTTGGAGAAATGCTTGGAAGAATTGGGAGTCGAGTCGTCATTGTTGCTATGTTTAAAGACTTTGATGTCATGAAATGATTTCATTTTGCCTGCAGAGAACGATCCAGTGAATTTTCAACCAAGCCCACCCCGCAAATCTTATAACCCTTTTGATTCTGATGATGATGCATTGGACTCTCCAGATTTAAAGTATAGCAACATGTTTCTCAAGCAAAGCGGGAATGATTTTGATCTAAAAGCATTTGGGAAGAGTTCAGATACAGTGATCTTTGACATGGATAACGGCGATTTCTTGTGGGAGGAAGCTGTGCTTGGTCAACCTGCTGCTAAGGGTGATCATTCTACTAACGTGATTGGCACATATACAGATAAGAATGTGACAGAGTGTGAATTACCCGAGTTTGTGATCTGTTACAAGGAGAGTGACGTTAAGGATATTGGCATCGATGAGGGGGTGCCTTCACATGAGAAGTTATGGATTCAACGTGGCGAGGCTGAGGACAAGAACCCTTCTGCATTCCTATCTCTAAGCGGGAAAACCGATGATGTTATGAAAATTGAAGAAAGTAATGACCAACTTGGTGTTCTTGACGCACCGAAGTCTACATTGGGTAATGAATGGCAAAAGTCTGCTGTCTTGCCCACCAATGAGCATCTTATGAATTTGGATGAACTGAACGAAGAAGCGCTGACTGGACAGTATCTGGTTCATGAATTTGGAGATGACGATTTACTGAAGATCGCTGAGCTACAACTTGATGTAGAAGATAGAGCATTGCCGGAGACTGCCATAGTTGAATCCGTATCAGGTGGTTTAGTTTCAGATGTTGCACTTCATCAGGATCCTGGTACGGAAAAGGAAACAGATAAGAATCCTTGTAAAAACGACGATTCCTCTCTAGGGGAGGTGGATAACATTGATGTCATTCAAACGACATCTGAAATTTCAGTGGAGCATGGAGGTGAAATCTCGCCTAAAAAGGTATGCACTCTAAAATATAGTTATCCGATTAATAATGCGAGAAAAAAAAAAGAAGAAGAGTTTTCGTTTAAGACGGGCTTGGTGGATTTGTGTTGCAGAGTCTAGACAAGGAAGAAGCCCTGCCCAACCCCTCAGATAACGCAGCAATCCAAGAATCAGTCGATACCCACGATGCAAACAAGCTGGCATACAACAGCAAGGTGGAGTCTAGGAGCATTACTTTCAATTTTGGCCCTTCAGCAAGCGCCAAAGCCGAGAAGCAAGAAGACGAGCCACAAAACCCCGAAGCTGCAACACCGCCTGCTACGCAAACCATGACAAGGCAAGAAGAAGGGATCTCTGGCAGTTCGATACTAGCTAGTTCAGAAGGGAGGGTTCACGGCGAGTCAAGCTTCTCTGCTGGGATGCCAGTTCCCCTACCTTCATCCATAACCTTCTCGGAGCCACTGACGTATTCAGGCAGCATTTCTCTCCGGTCAGAGAGCAGTGCTGGTACTGGCAGCACTCGCTCCTTTGCCTTCCCGGTGTAAACATCTCTGCCGAAACCCTTCCACTTGTCTCCATTCTTGATTTTTCTCAACTGTTTTTTTTTTTTTTTTTTAATTTGCTGATCGTATCTCTTGCAAAATGTACAGGTTACAGACAGACTGGAACACGAGCCCAACTCGGATGGGGAAGGGGCCGAGGCATATGAAGAAGCACCGAGGTTGGAAAGCCCTCAGTTGCTGTAAATTCTGAAAATTTCAACTCGATCGAGTTATATAAATAGCCAAAAAAGGATTCAATGCAGTGATCTTATATTTGGTAGTATAGTTGTAAGATTGCTGTGTGAAATACCAATCAATGTTATTATTTTTCATGATTTTATTTTTCTGGTGTGGTTAAAGTAGGGTGTTTGTGTAGGCATTTGAAAGCTAAAAAGGCATTTGGGATTGTGATTGGTCATACTCATATATGCTTTCTAACATTATTGTTTTTATTTTTCAATTGTCCTTCCTCGCCAAAAGGAGTTGAAGTAGCATAAGTTCAATGCATTTTTAGCCAAATTCCCTGGGAAAAGTGTTGTGACTTGTAATGTAACACAAAACCAACAATCAAAGCTTGATCACTTGATTCAAACTTAACTATTGCTCTACTTGTTTTGCTCTTTTTTTTTATTGGATAAATGAGGTTTTAGGTTTGTAAATCATTATATACTATCACAATAGAGTACATCTTGATTGAACTTATTATATATTTCTTTTATGAGTTTGTTTGTATAAGTTTAATTCAAAATATTAATTAAATTAATATTTTATTTAATTGTATAATATTAATTTATTTTATTATTAAAATTTTATTTTTTAAGAATCACATCATGATGCGGGAACTATACTAGTTATTATTATTTTGCTAAAAATGCCACTAAACCCCGCAACTTGTTTGTAGATTTAATTCTACAACTAGTTACAGAGAACCTTGTCACATACAATAAAAATTCGAAGGAAAAAAATTAAATAATATGGGAATTTTACAACTTGTTGTTGCAGACCAGTGAAGATCCCCTAAAACACTACGTGTAACACTCGGTGTTACACTTAATTATTTATGCTATAAATGCATATTAAAAAAATTTATAAAAATTATATTTATATTCTATAGACTTATATTAACATATTTATAAAAATTTATTATGAAAAAATGTTATTAAAAATTATGAATAATTAAAAGATTGATTATTTTGGAAAATATTTTTTTTTAATCTTACTAAAACCTTTATTTTAATAATAAAAATTTATAAACATGTTAATATAAGTGTATAGAGTATAAATATAATTTTTTAATTTTTTAATGTTAATTTATAACCAAAATATTGAAGTGTAACACCGAGTGTAACACACAAAGTGTTATAGGGGATCCAAATTGGTTGCCGACCTATTTTTTTTTTAAAGGGTAAATTGCAACTAATATCCCAACCTTTAGGGATAGTTGCTTTCAATACCCTAACCTTGTAAAATTTCACAAAATATCCTAACATATACCATTAGTTGCAATTAACACCCTAAATGAGTTTATTAAATTAAAAAATTACCCATATAAAACAAAAATTATAAAAAATCACCCATATTCATAAAATATTTTCAATGAACCCCCAATACATTTAAAAAAAATGAGAATTAAATAAATCTCTTACAATTGAACCCCACCCGACCCACCATCCAAAAATAATTATAATAGATATATATATATATATATACTCCTTTAAAATATAATATAATTACTTTAGCATCTACTCATTTAAAATTTTAATATAATCAATCAAAATAATTAATTATTTATCTAAAAAAAATACATTATAATTAAAATCTAAATTTATACTCCGTACAAGTCTGTCTCGATCCAATTTGTGCATCTATATATTCCCTGTATATTATTTGATACGATATATATTGTCTTTTTTCTTAATATTATGTTATATATACTAAAACTAATACATAACATCTTATAATGTATCACACATAAATTTCATGGTATTAAAAAAATGATTCTATAAGAAATGTTTAACATAATATTTTTACGAAAATAAAATAAAGTAAATTTAAAAACATAAATGGTAAAAGATATGATAACCATTTGCAATAAATAATTATATAATAAAGATATATTAAAAATAATATGGTAAAAAATAATAATTTTACCATATTATTTTTGATATATCTTTATTATGTAACTATTTATTACAAATGGTTATCATATCTCATACCATTTATTTATTAAAATCTACATTATTTTATTTTTGTAAAAGTATTATGTTTAAGATAAATAATTAATTATTTTGAGTAATTATATTAAAATATTAAATGAGTAAATGCTAAAATAATTATATTATATTTTTAAAGGAGTAGATTATATATTCCTGTTATAATTATTTTTGGATGGTGGGTTGGGTGGGCTTAAATTGTAAGATTTTTTTTAATTTTAAATTTTAAAATATATTAGGAGTTTATTGAAAACATTTTATGAATATGGGTGATTTTTTGTAATTTTTGTATGATGTGGGTAATTTTTAAAATTTAAGAATCTCATCCAGGGTGTTAAGTGCAACTAATGGTATATGTTATGATATTTTGTGAAATTTTACAAGGTTATGGTATTAAAAGCAACTGCTCCTAAAGGTTGGGATATTAGTTGCAATTTACCCTTTTTTAAAAAAAAACCAAAGTTATTTTTATTTTTTAAAAAAAAATTGTGGAGCCGGGAGCTCCCACAAGTGAGTTTTATATAATTAAAAAAATAATACAATATTAACACTTATTTACAAAACCACCCTCTCATGGCTTAAACTTGAAATTTCGCTCTCTCTCATATTCAATGATTTCCCATGTTGATAATTCATTTGAAACCTAGTAGCTTAAGCTTCGTTTAGCCCAGGAAAACCTTACCCCCACCCCCCCCCCCCCCCCAAAACCCCAATTTACTCTTTGAGGGTTATTGGAATATTCGACATGTTTATATATATAGGTGGTCAAGTTGATTTTAGTTCACGCGTTCTGAGCTTCGTTTCGTTGATTGATACAAAGTTTCAATGTAGCCGTGCCAATAATTAGGGATGGTGGTGGACAATAAAAAAACAGCACGGTTCTAGAGCTATTTGTCACGTCTCGCTTGGTCTTCATCTTCACACTCGAGAGTCTCTAGTGGGTCTCATCGATTTATACAATGTAAGCTTCTTCCCCCTCTCTCCTCTCTAATTGTATTTACTGTCACTTTGTAATTTTTTACTTTACTGCTCGATTCAAATAGGTTTGTGATTTTTAACCTCTTAAAATCCGATTCTTGGTTTTCTGCTGAGTATATCACTGAGAAGAGAAAGGATTGTTCTCATTTGGTTCAAACTAACTGATTGAGATTAAAAATTTTAAAATTAGTTGGTTATGCTGATGAGATGACTAAAAAGATTCTCAATTTTGACTTGAAATTGCTTTTGTTGCGCTGACTAGTGTGAATACTAATCCACAGAGATCTTAGTTGTTACTAGAAAAATTGCGATATTTAATATGATATTAGTTTTATTTTAAATTACGAATTTGATTATATCAAAATCAGAAAAAGTTAGAAGCAAGATATTTCAATTTGAATTTGGATCTATAGAGTTTAAATCAGAGGGTTTGTTTATTATGTATGGTTTTGGCACATTAGCTTTCATCAAAGTAGTTGCATTAGTCATGATATATCCTGCGATCAGTTCAAGCATTTAAGTACCTAGTATTGAAGTTTAGCACATTGGGGATTTTACTCATTTTAGGTTAGACCCCATATCTTTGGCTCGTTTTTCTTTTTTTTTTTTCTAAACTTGCATTCTTATGACATCCTTCTTCTAAGTGGCGCATTTTCTTTCTTACAACTTATTAGAGTAAAAAGCTGATTTTGCTAGCTATTATTATTGGTTGATTCTCGTCAGTGTTAAGAATGGAGGTTTATTGCCTAGACTAGCTGATCATCTTGTTCCTTACGTTGATTTTTAAGTAGTTTAAATCTTGAAGGTGTTGAATTTATTGTACATAAGTTTTAAGAAATTAAGATATATGAGTTTCTTATTCAATCTTGGAGAGAAAATCAAAACTCCATTAAGGAGCTTCGGAGCTAGTTTGTTACAACAGCAAAAATTAGTTACTACACTTGTTTGAACATGTATTTATACTAGTATATCTAATGCTAGAATATACGGGCTTTACATTATACGGGCCATATTATTCAAACATATAAGCCCATATTGAGCCCATATACCTCATATCCCCCTCTCAAGATGGAATGGAATAAACCAGTCCAAGCTTGCAAGAGAGGAAGAAATGCTGATCTGCCCCCAATGCCTTAGTGAAGATGTCGGCGAGCTGAAGGTGAGAAGGAACATGAATGGTAGACAGGAACCCATCTTGAAAAAAATCCCGTACAAAGTGACAGTCAATACGAAGGTGTTCCGTTCGCTCGTGAAAGACTGGGTTTGCTGCCAAATGCTGGGCTGCCTTGTTGTCACAGCACAATGGAATAGGTAGAGCAGATGGAACCATGAGGTCCTTCAACAACCCATGAAGCCAAACAACCTCGCTGCCGACAGTAGACATGCTTCTATATTCGCTCTCAGTGGAAGACTTTGAAACCGTCTTCTACTTCTTAGTTTTCCATGAGACAAGAGAATCCCCCATGAATACACAATAACCAGACAGAGATCGAGCAGAAAATGGACAGTTTCCCCAGTTTGCATCAGAGTAAGCTCGAAGTGTTAATGTGGAATCAGAAGGATAAAATAGAGAGCAATTAACAGTTCCCTTGAGATAACGCAGAAGGAACAAAGCTGCTTTCATATGAGGGACCCGAGGAGAAGAAATGAATTGTGTCAACTGCTGAACAGAGAAGGAGATATCTGGTCGGGTTTAAGTAAGATATAGAAGCCTTCCAACAAGCCGATGATATGATTCTGGATCCTCAACTTCTTCCCCTTCATCAATTGAGAGCCGCAAATTCCTCTGCATAGGGAATTTGGAAACTTTGCTGTCAGCAAATCCTGAATCAGTGAGAAGATCCACAACATACTTTCGTTGGTTTAGAAGAATTCCTTTTTCAGATCGAGCAATCTCCATTCCCAGAAAATATCGTGCAAAGCCAAGATCTTTGATTGTAAATTCCTTGTTTAGAGATGCCTTGGTTGCAGCAATTGTTGATTCATCATCCCCAGTTAGAAGCATATCATCCACATAAATGAGGGCAACTGTCAACAATCCATTTTTAAAACAAGTGAACAGAGAGTAATCTTGCCTGGACTGAACAAAACCTTGACGCAGTAAGTGTTTTGTGAGCTCAATGTTCCACTGTCTGCTAGCTTGCTTCAATCCGTACAGTGAGCGCCACAACCGACACACCTGTCCAGGCAGTGCCTTTGTATAACCAGGAGGAATTGACATGTAAACCTCTTCCTCTAAGAATCCATGAAGAAAGGCGTTGTTTACGTCCAACTGGTGAAGATTCCAACCTCTTGCAGAAGCTAAGGCAATCAATGTTCTGACAGTTGTGAATTTTGCAACGGGAGAAAATGTGTGCTTATAGTCCTTGTCCTTCACTTGGTTGTAACCTTTTGCGACTAATCGAGCTTTGAACCTCTCAACCTGCCCATCAGGACGATACTTGACCTTGTATACCCATCTGCATCCAATGGGTTTATGTCCAGCAGGAAGGTCAACAAGATCCCAAGTGTGATTATCCTCAAGAGCCATCAACTCCTTATTCATAGCTTCAACCCAAGCTGAATCCTTATGAGCTTGATGAAATGATGAAGGTTCATGAATGCTCAGAACATTAAACAGAGATATAACATAATCATCTGAATATTGAGCAAAATCATCAAGCTTGAACACTGAGAAAGCAGTGGATAAAGATGAACTTGAAGCTTTACTGGGCAAATTCTGACACACATAATCCTGAAGCTTAGCTGATCTAACTATATGTCTAACTGGACGAATGGAAGAAGATGAAAGAATTTGTACTGGATGATTTGTATTAGATGCATCAGATTGAAGGGATGAATCAGAAAGGATTGAGTCAGGAGCTACTTGGAGATTAATGGAATCTGATGCATTTTGTTGAGAATGGTTTGAAGAGGTAGGTGTTTGTGTAGGAGATAGTAATGGTGCAATTTGATGTGTATGATCAGATGAATCATGTGTATGATTCATCAATGGAGAAGGAATAGAATGACTTACAGTGGGTAAATCACCAATAGGTACCATTGGCAAAGATACTGATGGTTCAGAATTAAGCAAAGAAGAACTGTCATACTTAAAAGGAAACAAATGTTCCTTAAAGACTACATGTCTCCTGATAATCATCTTATAAGTGGACAAATCATAGAGTTTGTAAGCTTTCTGGCCTGGTGGGTAACCCAGAAAAACACATCTCTTGCATGTAGGATCAAACTTAGATCGATTGACCCTGGATTCTAGAGCATAAAAGAGACAACCCACCACCTTAAGATTATCATAAGGAGGTGGCTTCTGAAAAAGAAATTCATAGGGTGTTTTCCAATTAAGAACCGAAGAAGGCATGAGATTTATCAAGTGAGTCGCTGTCAATATACACTCACCCCAGAATTTAATGGGTAAATTAGCATGGAGACGAAGAGCTTGTGCTGTCTCAACCAAATGACGATGCTTTCTTTCAACCCGACCGTTCTGCTCTGGCACACCAGGTGCTGAACGTTGGTGAACAGTACCCCTATCCTGAAGAACTGAACACAACTGAGCTTGAACAAATTCGGTTCCATTATCTGTCCGAAGAGTTCTAACTTTCTTACCAAACTGGGTTTCAACATATGACAGAAAATTCATAATAACCTTAAAAACCCGTTCTTTGTTCCTTAGGAGAAATGTCCAAGTACTCCTACTGTGATCATCAACAACTGTTAAAAAATATCGACCACCACAAATTGATGGTGATCTAAACGGACCCCAAAGATCCATATGTATCAACTCAAAAACACTTGAAGCAACAGATATACTTCGATTGAATGGCAACTTGTGTAACTTGGCTAAACTGCAAGCATCACAATCCAAAGACACCTCCTTAGAGGATTTACAAAAATCCAAATGTTGAATCTTAGAAAGGGAAAGATGACCCAATCTACTATGAAGCAACTGTAAACTAGAATCTGTCATTGCAGAATCAACAGAACAAACTTTAATCAATTCCCATTGGGGAAACCTATCATCCAAAACAGTAAAAGATTGAACTTCATCACCACTGATCTTCTTTTTGCACTGTAACCCAGCAAACTTGTATAAGCCTCCTTCTCTGTGCCCCTCAGCTAGGACCTCATTAGTTGAAGTGTCCTGCAGGGTAATTTCCATTTGAAGAAAGCAAACATAAGATCATCTTCATCAACTAGTTTAGAAACTGACAGCAGATTGTGTTTAAAACTAGGCATGAATAGCACATCATGCAACATTAAACTATCATTCAACACAACTTTGCCCGAATGCTTGACCAACTGAGTAGTACCATCTGGAAACCCAATCAATACTGGTTTCATCATCAAACTCAATTCAACAAATAGTTTATGATCATAAGCTATATGATCAGACGCCCCCGAATCAACTATCCACAAAAAAAAGAAGATGAACTACAAGAACTATGATGACCAAGAGATTTTACATTACCTGCAAAATTGACAAATCCTTGAGAAGAACCTTTAGTAGGACCCTTGCCCCGCATGGCCTTCAACACTTCTGCAACAACAGCATTCACCAGACTCATATCATGAGAAGGACCAACTGTCCCTTGACCTGAGACCCTGCTCTCTTGATCATCATCAAGTGGATTTTCTTGCTGAACATCCTGGATATTAGCAACAAGTCTTCTAGGCTTATCCCCGGGCTTCCTTTTAGGACCTGTATACCATTCAGGTATGCCAACTAACTGGAAACATGTTTTTCTGAGATGATCTTTCTCCTTGCAATAAGTGCACACTCTTTCCATCTTTTCCCTTTTAGCATCCCTCTTGAAATCAGAATTCTTCCCCTTAGCACTATCAAAAGCTCTTGAAGCAGCCAAAATCTCATGATTCTGAGTAAGTCCACCTGTAATTCCCTTTTGTCTCTCAATTTGAGTAACCATATGCAAAGCTCTATTCACCGTGGGCAAAGGATCCATGCTCAGGATGCTAGAACGAACATGCTCATAAGTATCAGATAGACCCATCAAGAACTGCATAAGCTTTGTTGTAGCTTCTTTCTCAAGGACAGATTTAAGAATCTGACAAGTACATGTCCTCAATGCACCACACTTACATACTGGAACACTCTCCAAAGCCCGAAGCTCTTCCCATATCTTCTTACATTTACCATAATAGTCAGACATACTCAGATTGTCCTGTCTGATGCTGCTCAACTCCCTTCGTAGTTGATATATCAGGTGGCATTAGATTCCGCAAAGCGCTCAAGAATCTCATCCCATAACTCTTTTGCTGAATGTACATACATGAAGTTCTCTGCAATTTCAGGCTTCATGGAATTAATCAACCAACTTGTTACCATGAAATCGCAGCGCAACCATCTATCATAGTCATCATCTATTTCAGACGGTTTGGGGCAACCACCATTGATGAATCCGAGCTTCACTTTAGCTCCCAGCGCCATTCGAACACCTCTCCTCCATGTGTGAAAGTTTGTACCGTTCAACTGAGACGCCACCAACTGCATCCCCGGATGATCAGAACTCGCAAGGAACAGAGGATCAATATGACTACCTCCGACAGATGACCCTGTCTCACGCCGATTAACCTCACCTCCATCAGATCTTCCTAAATCTTCCATGATTCAAGAAATCACCTAACCTCAAATCACAATTAATGCACCAGATCAAACAACCAGTCAATTCTGAAAGTAAACCCCAAACTGCGAACAATCGCAAATCGCAATTAACCAGAAATCAATCCACAGCAATCAGACTCAAGAAATCCGAAACAGAAATCAAAGATCACTTGGATAACAAGCAAATCGCACGATTTCCAAAATCAAATGAAAACGAGACCTCAATCAAACAAACCACAAACGAATCAAGAACGATAATTAACCAAATTTCTTCGTCACCATAACCAGCGGAAATCAAGAACACCAACCGTATACAGTGGAAACCAAAAAAACATGAATCTAATCTAGCTGCATGCTAGTTCACGCTCTGATACCATAAGAAACTAAGATACCTGAGTTTCTTATTCAATCTTGGAGAGAAAATCAAAACTCCATTAAAGGAACTTCGAAGCTAGTTTGTTACAACAGCAAAAATTAGTTACTACACTTGTCTGAACATGTATTTATACTAGTATATCTAATGCTAGGATATATGGGCTTTACATTATACGGGCCATATTATTCGGACATATAAGCCCATATTGAACTCATATACCTCATAAGTTTGAAGAGCATGCTTATTCTCCCAGGATTAGATTTCTAATCTTGTTATCCAATTTTTCCCATGTGCAAGTCGGCGTTCGTTTGCCCAACAACATAAGAGCCCACCACCACCACAATCTTTCCCCCCAGCTTCTCTTCTTCAATCAATTATTTACCTATTTTCCCCTTCTCCATGGATTAATATATGTACGATAGTATTGTACGTATTTTATATGAACTTATTAATGCTCAAAAAGTTATATTTCTTACCTAAAATATCAAATTTCATTTGCAAATTTTTAAAAATCTTATTAACAAAATACAAATGTAATTAAAATTTTTGCACTGGCCCCCCTAAATAATCAAGACGGCCCTCACAAGGAGAGGTTCCCAGCTAGGGTAGTTAATGAATTACTAAATTAGAGGGTTATCCACTATCATCTATCCACAGATAGATTAAAGTTGTTTGTTGGTGACAGATGTACTACTCTAGGATATACAAGGAGAGGAGGGGTTATTCCCGGAAGAAACGACCATTTCTTGTAAGATTGGCTTTTGCCTGAGGGCCAGTCAAAGCTTATTATGAGTTTACTCAGCTGGTTTTGTTGAGTAAAATTCAGGGGTTCATCCCTTGGGCTATGGTTTATCTTGTGTGCACTGTGTTTTGGGTTGTTTATTTGATTTTCCATATATGGAATTCTTTTACTCTCTCTTATCAAAATCTCATTTACTTGGGTCTAATTGAAGTGTTATTCTGATGAGATAACTGGTAGTGTATCATTTTTCTCTTCTAACCATCTATCAATTCATGTTTGAACACCTTTTCCATTTTGATGTACATGAGGATGTTAGGACAACTGCAGATGCAACTATAGAGAAAGATGAGGTACTTCCTTTTCAAGTTATTATTTTCCTGTTTCTTCAGAGTATCATTCTTCATTCCTCGATCTCCTTACTTTACAGTCCCATGCTGGAAAAGTATCATTCTTCATTCCTCTCTCCTTCTCTCCATTCGCACATTTTTATTCCGGCTTCTTCTTTCAAAGAATAGGGAGTCAGACTTCAACCAAAACCCAAATAGAGGACGCACCATAACTGGTTTTTACATTATTTGAGCACTGTATGTAAGCTGAGATGGGGATTATGAAAAGTGATGCAACAAAGAGAGGCTAAATAGAGTTGCCTTCCACACGCCTTCTTACTTTCACTTACCGGACCGACCGGATAGTTACGTAGGCACTTGACCTTGAGTCTCAGGTTCAAGTCTTAGTTATGCTTGAACTATACTCGCTAACGGAAAATGGTTTTCTATAAGTCGATTCCAAGACCTTTTTTTTGTTGGGTGATGGCTTGTTGAAGCCAGTCCCTTAAGACTAGTGTTGAGGTGATTGTAGGACTGTGTCAACCAAGGTTGCTTGCTAAAGTCAAATGACTATGATTTAGGAGTCAGACCTAACTTGCTCTCGCTTTCTATGGCAATCAAGCAATGAGTAAGGAAGAAGATATAGTCAAGGGGAACAAAAGAGATAGAAGAGATTTATTAGCATTCTTTTTTTAGTTCTTCCCTCCGCAAGTACTTGGACCCTGATGTGCCCCGCCAACTGATGTATACATTTGCACCTTCTTTTATTGCATCTTTTGACTTCGTATTTCATTCGATTTCCAAAGAAAAGGGTTCAAAAGAATATAAACTTGTGTAAGAATGGGCTAAAATGCAAGAAATAGAGTTTGCACATGTTTTAAGCTAACCATGCAGGAACTCGAGCGAAAACGGAGTCAAAACGGAGAAGCCAAGTGAAGCTGAGCAGAGGTAGATATCGACCCTAGACCCAGATATCGACCTCTGGGGTAGATATCGACCTTCAACATAGATATCGACCTCAACATAGACATCAAGTGAAGCTGAGAAGAGGTAGATATCGACCCTAGACCCAGATATCGACCCCCAGTGTCGATATCGACCCCCATATCGACCTCAACATAGAAATCGACCAGAGCTGAACAAGTCGAGCAGGAACAGAGACCTCGATATCGACCTCTGGTGTCGATATCGACCCCTTATCTCGACAGAAGATAGACTCGATTTCGAATGCGGATTGGCACTATATCTTCAAGGAGGCACGGGATTATCTCATACTTTCAAAGATAGAGGACAGCTGAAGTTTTATTCATCTTTTACCTTTAAGTTATTTAAGTTTTATCAAAATAAAAGACCTATCCTAATTGTTCGGATAGAGTTATTAGTTATATAGGAGTTACAATCCTTGGATAGCGAGGATTAGTAGCCTATAAATAAAGCCCTAGGGGCTGATTTGTTAGATCATCCAATAATCTTTCATACAATCAACAACAAAAGACAATAGACAATAGAGTTAGAATTAGAGAGAAGTTTTAGGGTTTGACGTTTGCGAAAGTTGACGTTGAGTTGTAAAGCTTCGGAGTTTATTTTAATGCAAGTTTCTCCCTTTCAATTGACAATGATAAATCCCATGATGAGAAGCGAGTAGTTCCCCAAAGCTCTTAGGGTCGGGGTGAGCCCGACGTTAGCCATGCGCGCTTGAGGTAAGTATTTGATGTTGATATCGTTGTGTCTATCTCTCCTCCTACAATTCTATGTTTAGTCCTAATCGAAAGAAAAGGGATTCATGCTAACAACTTGAGTTATAAACATAAAATTGGTAGAGACAATTAGGTTTATTTGAAAGAGTAATCCTAAGAGTTGGTGTACGGCGAAAGCTTGTCCCTCGGGTGAAATAGCGCAATTGTCCGTCTTATTTATCTCATTGCATGCATTGGTTAACATTGTGGTAAACCCTAATCCTAGGAGTTGCTTTTTACATAAGTTAATTCATCAAAACCCACTGTTTGATTTCTGTTCATTGCTTCTCTCCCCATTCTTAAATCTTCGGCCTTTCTTTGCCGACGAACAACTAACACACTGCAGGGAGACATCGATATCGACCCCAGACGTCGATATCGACCACTGAGTTCATCGACAGTTTTCTGAGTCGACGACGAACATCGCTGCGGAGTTTTGCTGACATCGATATCGACACCACACATCGATATCGACCCTTCTGTATCGACTGGCAGTCTTCTGAGCCAGTCGATCTCGTGGACTGACATCGATATCGACCCCACCAGTCGATATCGACCACTTGTTTTTGTCTTTGCAGGTCTTCTGTTGCAGAGAACATCGACAGCCGAGGTCGACATCGAGGCCCAAGGTCGAAATCGAGGCTTCTGGTCGACGCAGACGTGAGATTTCCCCACTACTAGGATCCCGCTGACACGCCTCCTCGTGGATCGATCCTGACTACCCTTCCACTACAACGGGAGGAAGTCTTGTAATTATTTGCTTAGGCCAGGAGTTGGATTACATTTATTACATCTTTATTATTTGTAATTACTTGACATATCAAGCCTCCTGCAACAACAAATTGGCGCCGTTGCCGGGGAAGCAATCAATCGCGCCCTAGTAGTCTATCTCACATCTCTACCTAGTTCGGTTTTGCAGGTGTATGCGACGCGCTGATCGCCCACCTGAATTTGAAGGAGTAGACGACCCTGAGCGTTATTTCCATCTAAGGGCCCAAGCTCAAAGAATCATGGCGGAAAACGCGAACCAAGCAGAACTTATTGAACAACTAAGGAGGCAGGTTGAGGACTTAACAACTAGGGAGGCGGTACTTAAGGAGCGTGCGGATAGGGAGGAGGAAGGCCGGAGGCAAATAGAAGCCCAAATCAATGCCCTCCCTAGGAATGCCAAGCAATATATGCACCCCGCTCTCACAGTGCCTGAATCGGCAATTCTTATCCCTGCCTCTAATTTTGAAATAAAACCTAACTTCTTAACTGAGATTAGAAGGCACCAATATGAAGGAAAACCTAATGAGTGCCCTATGGCACATATTTCTACCTTCTTAGACCTTTGTGATACTATTGCTGATGGACGAAGTCTTGAATATGTCCAACTAAAAGCCTTTCGATGGTCTCTTACAGGTAAAGCATTGCAGTGGTTGGAGAGTTTAGCCCCAAGATCGCTCCGCACCTGGAATGAAGTCAAGGACACGTTCCTCAACAAGTTCTTCCCTCCTTCTAAGACGGCGTTGATCCGACAGAAAATCACGGCTTTCAAACAAAAGCCTGGTGAAGCTCTGGCGACTGTTTGGGAAAGGTTCAAGGACCTTCTACGATCATGCCCGACGCATGGCCAACCACCATATGTAATTCAGGAGATCATATACAATGCTCTTGACGCTGCAACAAAGGAGAGGATCAACACCTACACCGCCTATGGCTACCTTGAACTCGCTCCACAAGAGGCTTGGGAGACCATAGAGAGGTTGGTGGAGTTCGACAACACATATGGGACTCTTGAGGCTTCCGACGTACCATCATCGTCGAGGCCTGCCCCATCTATGTCCTTATATGAACCCTCCAATGTAATCGATCCAGATGTGAAGGAGCAATTCCACAGAGATCAACTTAGAAAGCTCCAAAAGCAAGTGAGGTTCCTTTCAACGAACCAAGATTGCATCGAATGCGGATCGCAGCGGCACACCACCATCGAGTGCCCACATGCCGAACAAGTACACCTAGCGGAGACTCACCAAGAGGTGCGCTACATGAGGGGTCCCAATAACCAATATTGGGGAGACCAAAGGTTCCATCAACCACAAAGGAACCCGGTTAACCCTAGGGACCCTCCGCCTTATAGAGCTCCTGGGCACCCGGAGAGAGACCAAAAGAAGGATGATCTTCAACTAGTACTGGATGAAATCAGGCGAAATCAGGCTAAGAATGATCAATCCAACAATGCAATCCATTCTCAACTCAATCACCTTACCACAAGGATTGGAGAAATGGATATTTGGAAGAAGAACGTAGAGACCCAACTGGGTCAATTGGCGGCACAAATCCCTAGGCCGTCCGGAACACTCCCTGGGCAACCCACCACAAATCCTAAGGGACAATCCGGGACAGGCCATATCGCAGCCATACAATTAAGGAGTGGCACCAAAGTACAAAAGCCACGGACGGAAACGGAGGAGAAAGCAGCAGACCCAGTCGACGTCGACAGACCAGTCGATGTCGACCCAGAGGTCGAAATCGACCCCCATGTCGACCCCCTGATCGACGTCGATGACACTGCAGAGCCATCAGAGCCACAACAGAGGTCGAAATCGACCCTGCCAGTCGATATCGACCCAACTCCAGTCGACATCAATGTTCAGCAGGCCCCTCCGACCTCCGTTTTGGCCCCTACTCCAAAGAAGACGTTGCCATTCCCTTCCAAAGCATTGGAGGATCCCACCAAAGGTAAGTTTAGGCGCTTCATAAACATACTTCAAGGACTCAACATCACTATCCCTCTAACAGAAGCCCTAAGTGAGATGCCCGCCTATGTGCGATTCCTCAAAGACATCCTGAGCAAGAAGAGGTCCATGGCAGAGATCGCAGAGGAATGCTCAAAGATGGACTTCCCTGAGAAGAAGAGTGATCCAGGGAAGTTTGCAATCACCGTGGGACTTGGCCAACATCGCTATAAAGCCCTATGTGACCTGGGGGCAAGTGTAAGTCTCATGCCTCTCTCTATTTGGCAAAAGGTGAACATTGGTGCACTTGAACCTGTGGATATGAAGCTCTATATGGCCGATAACTCATTCGTCAGACCTACAGGTATAGTTGATGACGTTCCGGTAAAGGTAGGTAAGTTCTTTGTGCCTACTGATTTCATTGTATTGGAGATGCCTGAAGATCCTGTAGTGCCTATTATACTTGGTAGGCCTTTCTTAGCTACTGCAGATGCCAATATCAATGTACGTCGAGGATTACTAACCTTTACTATAGGGAACGAAGTGATAGAATTCTCTTTCAACCCAACCATGAGCGAAACAAAGCACCTGGAACAAGTAGTCCTCTCGCCGGCCAAAGAAAAGCTTAGAAAATTCTTGTTGGCGAGGACGGAAACAGCAAGCAGGGTCGACATCGACTGGAACCAGTCGATATCGACTAAAAGCATCGAATTCGACCCCCCTTGGTCGAAATCGAGTATGCCAGATCACTGCCAGGAGCTTAAGTATGGGGTCACAAAGGTCGATGTCGACCCCCACATGTCGATATCGACCACAGCACTCGAAATCGACCCTCCTTGGTCGAAATCGACCACCCCTCAGCCCGAAGATTTCTGTTTCGGGCCCAAACAGGTAAGCCCAGGTATGACCCCTAACCCTCCTCTGTCCCCTATTGATGAGTCAATTAAGCCAATTATTGATAAATCTACTAAAGAGAGGGTCAAAGCTCCATGGTTTGCCTATATTGCTAAAGTTAGGTCAAGAAAGAGAAGAAAAGCACCCAAAGAAGAACCTAATGATGAAGAAGCCTTGGTCGCCGAACTTAGATGCTACCAAAAGGACCTAGATGATCCAGGAGAAGGCTCACGCTCGAAGGGTCCCTACATAAAAGGGTCAAGAAGAATTGACGGAGAAGTCGGCCTAGCGACTCAAAAATCTAGAGCATGTACATAAAACATTTAAATTTCGCATGAATGGTTTTTAGGATTTAACTCTTGGCTGTTTGAAACTTTTAAAACTGAGATAATTCGTGCTTTATCTATATTCCTAACAAAGATTTCAGGTTATCAAGCTAAAGGAACGATGAAGAAGGAAAGAAGCTTCTGCAGAGGCAGTCGACATCGACCAGGCCAGTCGAAATCGACCCCCCCAGGGTCAAGCCATCTCCTGGAGTCGACATCGAGGACTCAGGAGTGAAAAGCAGAGGTCGATATCAACCCTAATACTCGATATCGATCTCCATCAGGCAGCCCTCGTCTTCATTTTTCTTCCTCGACTTCGACAGATGCAGTCGACATCGACCACTGACCTAGATATCGACTTCTGGCATCGACCAAACCTGAAATCGACCTGAATCCGCTGTAAGTCTCTCTCTACCCTTGTTTTTCTTTTTAATACAGTGAGGACACTGTATATTTTAAGTATGGGGTGGGGGAAAGACATGTCTTATGGTCATAACTTGGTTTCTTCTTCGCATTGCATTCATGTTTAAATTTTTGTTCTTAGTTTTACTTTTATAAAATGTCAAAAAATCAAAAAAAAAAAATATAGAAAAATGTCAAAAATACAAAAAAAATGCATGTTTATTTTTAAGTTTGTTTTTTAACCCTACTTAGATGTCCTATGATGAAAACTCAATAGCTGACTTGATCATGTAAACCCTATGGCATATTTGGATGGTTTAGCCTAAGTCTTTAAATTTTTATATAGATTGTGAACTTGTGATGAAATTGAGCACATATGATCCTAGGCTAAAAAGCAAATCCAACAAAAAATTGTCCTTGTGAGAATTTTGACCTATAGGGAGAACATCAAAAATCCCTCCGCTTTCTTGAGTGAATTTACTCTTCCTATGCATCTCTAAATGTTGTGATAGTTATTCAAAACCAATGCATATAGATGTTTATGTTTACGAGAATTAAATGATGGAGGCATCTTTTAAGCCATTTTTATCCTCTCTTTACCTACCCTGCATTATCCCTGCTTGAAGCCAGAACATTAGCCTGAGCCTGAATTGCAAACTCCACAAAATTATCCCTAGCCGAATTGAGCCTGACCCCCATTTGGGAATTGAGACTTAGATTGGTTGGAACTAATGCCTTGTTGAAAGAAAAGAGCATAATGTCTAGTTTTGAACAAGGAAATTATAGGATGGTACATATTTACATTTTGTCATATTTTGTAAAAGGATTTTTTGGCTCACCATATAAATGCACACAGTTTTAGTATTATTTCCGAAAAAAAAAATCCGAAAAATATATATATGTAGTGCATGAGCCAAAATCCTTAAGTCTTTTATTCGTACAAATGTTATATTTTTTAGAGGTATATTAGAACTTGGAAGAAGGGTTGATGGAATGCATCTTTAGAGCATTATAGAGATTGAGCTTACATTGAAGAGTTATGGTTTGGATATTGCAAGTGTTGAGATTTAGGAGTCTTGATTCCCAAATTATAAAAGCACCACATAGCCAAATAATTCCATACCCTTTATTTCATACCAAGCCCCATTACAACCCCGCCGAATGGAGTCTTCTATGAAGTCTTCCATTGAGCGAAAGTCCTCCTGATGATTCTTATTGCATTTTCATAATTGGTTGCGAAGTGGATTATTATAAATTGCAATGTTTATGAGATTGTATATGGAATTGAGTTGAGAGTTGATCTTCATAGCCTAAACACATGAGAGTTGAGTGCAAACACATTATCCCTGTGAGGTTGGATCAAAATTGCATATGCCTATGGATCACCAAAATATGTGCTATGACGTTCAATTCACTTGCTTTGCTTTGCTACCGCTTATGATGTTGCTTTTGACAAAGGCGAAGACTTGAAGGGTGTGTTGTAGGTGTTGGTTATTGCTTGGTTATTGCTTGAGGACAAGCAAGTCTAAGTATGGGGTGTTTTGATGTATACATTTGCACCTTCTTTTATTGCATCTTTTGACTTCGTATTTCATTCGATTTCCAAAGAAAAGGGTTCAAAAGAATATAAACTTGTGTAAGAATGGGCTAAAATGCAAGAAATAGAGTTTGCACATGTTTTAAGCTAACCATGCAGGAACTCGAGCGAAAACGGAGTCAAAACGGAGAAGCCAAGTGAAGCTGAGCAGAGGTAGATATCGACCCTAGACCCAGATATCGACCTCTGGGGTAGATATCGACCTTCAACATAGATATCGACCTCAACATAGACATCAAGTGAAGCTGAGAAGAGGTAGATATCGACCCTAGACCCAGATATCGACCCCCAGTGTCGATATCGACCCCCATATCGACCTCAACATAGAAATCGACCAGAGCTGAACAAGTCGAGTAGGAACAGAGACCTCGATATCGACCTCTGGTGTCGATATCGACCCCTTATCTCGACAGAAGATAGACTCGATTTCGAATGCGGATTGGCACTATATCTTCAAGGAGGCACGGGATTATCTCATACTTTCAAAGATAGAGGACAGCTGAAGTTTTATTCATCTTTTACCTTTAAGTTATTTAAGTTTTATCAAAATAAAAGACCTATCCTAATTGTTCGGATAGAGTTATTAGTTATATAGGAGTTACAATCCTTGGATAGCGAGGATTAGTAGCCTATAAATAAAGCCCTAGGGGCTGATTTGTTAGATCATCCAATAATCTTTCATACAATCAACAACAAAAGACAATAGACAATAGAGTTAGAATTAGAGAGAAGTTTTAGGGTTTGACGTTTGCGAAAGTTGACGTTGAGTTGTAAAGCTTCGGAGTTTATTTTAATGCAAGTTTCTCCCTTTCAATTGACAATGATAAATCCCATGATGAGAAGCGAGTAGTTCCCCAAAGCTCTTAGGGTCGGGGTGAGCCCGACGTTAGCCATGCGCGCTTGAGGTAAGTATTTGATGTTGATATCGTTGTGTCTATCTCTCCTCCTACAATTCTATGTTTAGTCCTAATCGAAAGAAAAGGGATTCATGCTAACAACTTGAGTTATAAACATAAAATTGGTAGAGACAATTAGGTTTATTTGAAAGAGTAATCCTAAGAGTTGGTGTACGGCGAAAGCTTGTCCCTCGGGTGAAATAGCGCAATTGTCCGTCTTATTTATCTCATTGCATGCATTGGTTAACGTTGTGGTAAACCCTAATCCTAGGAGTTGCTTTTTACATAAGTTAATTCATCAAAACCCACTGTTTTATTTCTGTTCATTGCTTCTCTCCCCATTCTTAAATCTTCGGCCTTTCTTTGCCGATGAACAACTAACACACTGCAGGGAGACATCGATATCGACCCCAGACGTCGATATCGACCACTGAGTTCATCGACAGTTTTCTGAGTCGACGACGAACATCGCTGTGGAGTTTTGCTGACATCGATATCGACACCACACATCGATATCGACCCTTCTGTATCGACTGGCAGTCTTTTGAGCCAGTCGATCTCGTGGACTGACATCGATATCGACCCCACCAGTCGATATCGACCTCTTGTTTTTGTCTTTGCAGGTCTTCTGTTACAGAGAACATCGACAGCCGAGGTCGACATCGAGGCCCAAGGTCGAAATCGAGGCTTCTGGTCGACGCAGACGTGAGATTTCCCCACTACTAGGATCCCGCTGACACGCCTCCTCGTGGATCGATCCTGACTACCCTTCCACTACAACGGGAGGAAGTCTTGTAATTATTTGCTTAGGCCAGGAGTTGGATTACATTTATTACATCTTTATTATTTGTAATTACTTGACATATCAAGCCTCCTGCAACAACACCAACCCCAGAGGGCCATGATCAAGATCTTCAAGGACATGTTGCATAAGACGAAAATGTAGTCAAGTGCCGAGACCCACCTCCGAGCGGTCTTCGAAAGGTTATGACAGCACAACCTGAAGATGATTTAGTCATAACGACTCGGTGAATACAATAATATTTTATTTAACACCTTGCGACAAAGAGGCTTTATCCCCAGCGTTCAGAACCAGCCTAGAAGAAAAGAGAAAGTGGAATTAACCATGGATAGATTTTTTTTCTGAACACATCACTTGGAGTCGGACTCATTTTTTCCATAGCCATTTTTGGTGCTTTTAAAGCTGGCCAAGTTCTTAAGCGAAGGGCTCTTTCGGACTACTACATGAGTTAGATCTCGAAATACTAAAACAAAAGACCGAATTAAAACTGAAGTTGCTTTGGAAACATTATAATGAGCAAAATGGAAATTGACAATTACCAGAAGAACTCAGTTTCAAAGAAAGTGGAAAATGCCTTTATTATAAACGAAAGTCTCAAAGAAAAAATTTTGGGGCTAAACAAAATCTATATGGATCTCATTAGTACTGGCATGGACAGTCGCTACTTTGTGCTCATTTGAGAAACGTATGGCCATATTGTCGGTATGTAGTTCGGACTTGGGAGAAAAGTGAGAAGTACAAGTGTTGGCAATGAAGAACGGAAAATTGGGGAAACGATAAAAAAGAGAGATGAGAAATCCTCCCTCCTGGACGTACTCATGGGCAGCGTGAGGAACTAGGTAACCAAAGTCACGATTAGAATAACAGGAGTTCGTTTCGCAATACACTCTCCTTTTTTCCCTAGAGGTGTACTGGTTCGAATCCAGCGCGTGACAAGGCCTTTTTGTTCATACCCGTAGGTATTGCTGTTATGGTTTAGGTTGCTCCTGGTCTTCCGTGAGTTAGTAAAGTTTCTCCATTTGGTCTAACTTGCACCGTATAAGGAAGTCGGAATGAATGGATTATCTTCTTTTCTTTTAAGAAAGAACTCTGGGCTCTTCCCATGAACTATAGAATTTTGCGAACAAGCCTTTGGACATCTTCCAATTACTTTTCTTTTTTTTTTGTCAATGGAGCCCAGTCGGTGTGTCCAGAGGAGGAAAAGACAAAGATTCAGCAACAATTGATTCAACCTAACCAGGAATTTCTTTCATAAAAAATGGACTAGCACAAAAAGATTCTTCCCCTTTTTCACTTTCCGATTCTTCCCCAGAATCTTCCTACTAGGACTGACGCTATTGGGGTGGGACTGTCCCTAAGGCAACTGAGTTTCTAAGAACCGATTCTGCCCTTTCTTACATAACAAATTCTTCCACTGGGAGTAGATGCTGAACCAGGACTTGAAGCTGATTCTGATTCCTTTGCAGCAGATTCATCTGGAACAACTGGCTTTGCTGCTTTGAAAGAACGTCATTCATCTGTCCTTTTTTCTAATGAAGAAGGAGCCGATTCTTCCATAAGGAAAATAGCCAGGAAAGAATCTGTACTTTAATTTGGCCCGTCCCATTCTGCCTTTGTAACTCCTGACTCAGCAAAAAAAGTAATATAAGTAATAACTCACTTTGGAGTTTGAGGCACAAGGAAACTAGGAAAGAAGGAAGGAAACTATTTGACTTTAAGAGAAGAGTCTTCCCCTGTGAATGCAGATTCAGTAACAATAGAGTCTTCCAAGGATACTAGACTAGAAATATCATAAGAGAATAAAGACGTGGATTGCAGGCATGCCACAAGGCTACCCGAGTTCATAGACCTTCATTACAATCATGAAATTGGGTTGAGTGTCTATCTAAGTAGAAGGTCGAAAAGATTTGTGAGATGGACAAAAAAACAATTCGTCCATCTTTTCCCATGCCTTTCCGGTTGGACCAACCGACGATTTGAATTGGTAGAGCGAGAAGAAGTCTCTCTTTTGAGAGAGCAGAGCAGTCAAAGAATGAAGGAAAGCAAATGATTGCTCTAGAATGGCTATTCTTCACAATTGCTCCTTGTGATGCAGCGGAACCATGGCATTTAGGATTTCAAGACGCAGCAACACCTATGATGCAAGGAATAATAGACTTACATCATGATATCTTTTTTCTTCCTCATTTTGATTTTGGTTTTCGTATCATGGATCTTGGTTCGCACTTTATGTCATTTTCACTCTAAAAAAAATCCAATCCCGCAAATGATTGTTCATGGAACTACTATCGAGATTCTGTGGACCATATTTCCGTCTATCATCCTGATGTTCATTGCTATACCATCATTTGCTCTGCTATACTCAATGGACGAGGTAGTAGTAGATCCAGCCATTACTATCAAAGCTATTGGAAATCAATGGTATTGGACTTATGAGTATTCGGACTATAACAGTTTCGATGAACAGTCACTCACTTTTGACAGTTATATGATTCTAGAAGAGGATTTAGAATTGGGTCAATTACATTTATTAGAAGTGGAAAATAGAGTGGTTGTACCAGCCAAAAGTCATATACGTATTATTGTAACATCTGCGGATGTACTTCATAGTTGGGATGTACCTTCCTCAGGTGTTAAATGTGATGCTGTACCTGGTCGTTTAAATCAGACCTCTATTTTGGTATAGCAAGAAGGAGTTTACTATGGGCAGTGCAGTGAAATTTGTGGAACTAATCATGCTTTTATGCCTATCATCGTAGAAGCAGTTTCTAGGAAAGATTATGGTTCTCGGGTAGCCAATCAATAAATCCCCCAAGCAGGGGAAGCTTAAGGGGTGTTGTAGCAAAATTGATTGGGAAGCAATAAAATGGAATGGAAGAATTCGCTCGCTCTAACGCTCGTTTAGTAGACAGAAAGTAGAGTGCATAAGCCTCCGGGGGAGTACTACACGACAAGTACGGAACTAGCCTTGTCTACGAAGGAAAGCGACCTCATCTTGCTTCTGGCAAAGCTTCTATTCTAGAAGACTGACTACTACAATAGGAGCCATAGCGAAGCCGAATCCAAGCCGTCTAAAGGTGAATAACTCATATAGCAAGCAAGCCTACTTATAGCCTTATTTTCCCCTTTCTTCGGGGACCCTCTTTTGCAATCAGTTTCGCTACAACTCCCGCTGCTCTAGCTAATTGTCCACCCTTTCCAAGTGTGATTTCTATATTATGTATGGTCGTGCCTAAGGGCATATCAGTTGAAGTAGATTCTTCTTTTTGATCTATCTGCAAGCCCTTCCCAAACTGTACAACCTTCTTCCAAAGCATACGACTTTCTGGATGTAGATGATGATATATATACAGATGGATCTTCTATTTATCATACAATGAAGTACCACATGAGTGGATATATAGGAATCCAAATCCGCCACTCGTTGGTTGGTTGTTGTTGGATAAACGTATGCTTCATCGGTTGAATAAAAAAATAGAAAAAAAGAAACCACTAGTGCCGCTACTGGCTACCGACCTGGAAGGAATGTTGGGCAAGACCGTGATGGAGAAGCTATTGATGGTGTCGGTACATAAGACAAATCAACTGGATCTACTTCAAGCACTCAATTTGAATCTTCACCAGTAATGTAAAAGGATATGCTTTTCACGCCACTGACAATGGATCAAGAACTCTATCTATTAATAATCTGACTCATGCTTCTGGCTACGCTATTGGCTATGCTGACTCAGATACCCTCACCACCTTTTCCCCAGCTGCTTTGCCTCTCCTACTCTTTAGTGAACCGGAGAAACCACTTTTCAGGGTCTACTTCTACTGGTGTTGGCCCTGCATAAGTGGTATCTTTAGTGAACCGTGAAGTCATTTAGGTCGGAGCCTCAAGATGAGTTTGAGTTACAGGGTTATTCACAGTGAGATACATTACATATGATTTTAAGCAACGAGAGCTCGTAAACTCGCTCCTCTTCTTTTTTTGCACCGCCCATTTTGTCGTCTACTAAATAATATATATGCTCCTGGAAGGGTAGGAAGGCTACCTTGTAAGAGTCATACTTTCTCTTTGTTCGCGAGAAAAGCATGCCATAATCTCTTAGTGAATAGTTGCATACGAGAGTGTTCTGAAAGGTAAACTATATATAGGCCTAGGCTGTTTAGTTTCCCTTTCCAAAGTGATTGAGACTAGCTCAACCATTGGGAGAGGTTCTGAAAGAAAGGTCTTGTCAGCAAGATCTTAGTCAATGGCATCTGCCAACAAACATGTCTTTTACGCCAAGAAGCTCTTCTTCAGTTCCACGGAAAGAAATAGCTTTTTGAGAAAAATGCAGGTTTTCCATTGCATTTCAAATCTTTTCATTCATTAAAAAAAGGATACAAGTGAGGAGTAGTAAGCATTCGATTGGTTCTTCTATATCTAACTAAGTAGTCATCTTCTTTCTTCGAAAGAAAGCCTGATCGAGCCGAAAGAAAAACAGAATATGGATTTAGGCTAGCGATTGTCGTTACCATTAGTTCAGATCTGATTGAAGAACAGGCAAACCAACTCACTCAATTCACTCATCGAGGAGTGCCTCTTCCTCAGCCAGGGAAAGTCATTCTATAACCCCCGCTTTTATAGTGAAATGAAATCCATTGACAACACGACTTCGCTCTGCTCATCCTTATCCTTAAGAATAAAAAGGGGCGAATTTCACTTTAGTAGAGAGTTTAATGGAAGTGAACTCGAAGGAGAGTTAGACTCCGTTTAAAAAAAGGGATTCTCACATAATGACGATCAAGTACCAGTTGAGGAATATAGAAAAGAATCAATTAGATCGGCCTGCAGGCCCAATTACAATGAATTAGCATTTTTCAGACTATGCGAAGAATAAACTACCCTTTCAAGTGGAGTATCGGCTCAAAACCTAGATAGATAGTTGATGTGCGTGCAAATTGCCATATTTTCTATGCACATAAAAGTCCATTTTATCGTCTTTTGCATGCATATTAATGGGAAAACATGGGATTAGTGTAGTTTACGCTTAAATGTCAAATATATGGGTCTGCATGAGTTTCTATGTGATTTCCCAGAAAACAGGATAAAAATGGACGGATTTGGAAGAGCGGAAAAAGAACTCGAAGTCTTCTAAAGAGGTCGAAATCGACTGGGGACCTCGACATCGAGTGCATCAGAGACATAGGAATCGAGCAGGAAATGAAACAGAGCATGTCGACACAGAGAGGTCGATATCGATGTCTAAAGGTCGATATCGATGTTGCCAAATCGAGCTAAATGATAGAAGTCGAGTGCCTGTTCGAGTAGGAGAAGGAGAGCTCGAGATAAAGTTTCACAGGGGTCGATATCGATGTTCAAGGTCGATATCGACCATGCCAGCAGAAGAGTCCGACTCAGATTTTGATAGAATTCTATCCGAAGCTTGCACATCTATCCTAAAGTCGAGATTTCCTATCATCAACCTCAGATCTATCATATGGGCTGATTTAGCGTAGGAGTTTTAGTTTTTACTTTATTTAAGTTTTATCTTAGAGAATAAAGATAAGGTTTCGAGTCTTTGGATAGAAAAGTTTGATATCTATATATAGAGGCCATTAGGGCTGAGTTTAGGCATCTAATTGCATTCAATTTGACATACAATTCAATTCCAATTATAGTAGTAACGAGTTAGAGAGAGAGAGGAGGCCGAGTGGAATTTGTGAAGCGAGAGCGGAGTGGCTTGTTCGGTTGTACTTTCTCTTTTACGAAGTTTAATTCAAAGTAGTTTTCCTTTAACAATGATGATGATGTGCATGATGAGGAGCGAGTAGTCAACCCACTTCTAGGGTCGGGGTGAGCCCGACGATAACGATGTAGGGTAAGTGCATCAAATGTATGACTTTTATGCGATTCCGTCTTCTATCCCATGCATGATTCTTTGCGAAAGTTAGGGAGATTCATTATTTGCATTATTGAAGCGAAAGCCACTCATATTGTGAACTTGAATTGCTCATGAATTGGATAGTAACTCTTAGGAACTATGCGAGAACCTCTAATAACCTAAGTGTTGATAACGAAAGTTATTTGATGGAAAGACATTAAATTTCATAACTTTAGCATAAAACTTGGATTGTTATCGTTGTGGCATGAAACCCCGACTTTGGAAGCTTTTTAGTTTATTGAAACCAATATAAAAGTTTTAGTTTTGTTTCTGATCATCCTTCTTCACCATTCTATTTTCTTCGGACTCTTTTCCGATAATTGGTTACGAAAACAGTTTCTGTGACAAACATCGAAATCGATTGTAAAAGTTGATATCGAGGTCTAACGTCGATATCGAGGTATCTGCTCCACGTCGACTTTGCCGCTTTTGTCTTCTGCAGGAACTGTAGTGGAAATCGACTAGAACTGAGGTCGATATCGACCAGACACATCGATATCGAGTGTCTTCTGAGGTCGAAAGCTTTGATCGTGAGTACAACAAGGCAAGCGCTGACATACCTCCTCGTGGAATCGATCCTGAATTACCCTACTACTACAAGGGAGGGGATTCTTGTATTATTTGTTTGAGCCAGGGAGTAGTCTAGTTGTGAATTGTTATATTTGAATTATTTGAATCCCTACACACACCCCCCGTAGCGAACAAATTGGCGCCGTTGCCGGGGAGGCAATCAATCGCCACCTAAGTTTAATCACGATTTTTTTTGAGCTTATTTTCCAGGTTTATGCGACGTTCTGATCGCGGACCTATCCTTGAACCAATCAATGAGCCTGAACATTTCTACCTTCTTCGCAACAAATTAATTCGCATCATGGCTGACAATGAGACGCAGGCCGAAACCAAAGAGCGGTTGAGGAAGGAAAACGAGGACCACAATGCTACAATCGCTGCTGAAAGGGCCGCCGCTACTACTGAGCGAGCCCGTGCTGATAGGGAGGAGGATCCGCCGCTTCATGTTCCTGAATCCGCTATTTTAATTCCTCACTCCAACTACGAAATAAAAATTAACTTCCTATCTGATATAAAAGGAAATACTTTTGAAGGAAGACCTAATGAATGCCCCCTGTAACACATCTCTACTTTTATGGACTTATGTGAAACAGTTGCTGATGGAATAAATTTAGAGTATGTGCGATTAAAATCTTTTCGACGGTCTTTGGCAGGGAAGGCATTACAATGGCTTGAAAGTTTGGCTCCACGCTCGCTGAGGACATGGGCGGAGGTGAAGGATGCATTCTCGAATAAGTTCTTTCCACCTTCTAAAACGGCGATGCTGCGGCAAAGGATCATGACTTTCAAACAAAAGCCAGGTGAAACACTAGCACAGGCGTGGGAGCGATTTAAGGACTTGCTGAGATCATGCCCGACGCATGGGCAACTTCTGTATGTCATCCAGGAGATCTTCTACGATGCCCTTGATGCACCAAATAAGGAGAGGATAAATTCATATACCTCCTATCGGTACATTGAGCTTACACCAACGGAGGCATGTGAGACCATTGAGAGGCTCGTGAACTTTGACAACACTTATGGGGCTGCTGCGGCCTATGATGCAAGGCCTGCCCCCATCAATGCCACTATATGAGCCTCCAAGGGAGATAGATCCTGATGTGCGACAACAATTCCACAACGATCAAACACGCCGCCTTAAAAAGCAAGTCAGGTTCCTGAGCAACAATCAAACTTGTCAGGAGTGTGGCTCAACAAGGCATAACACTAGTGCCTGTCCATATACTGAGCAAGCATCCATGGCGGCACAACATGAGGAGGTCAAGTGGACGAGAGGCTCCTATGGAGGGGGCAATCAACAATATTGGGGTGACCAAAGGTTCTATCAACAAAGGGACCCCCCACCATATTGAGCACCAGGGCACCCTGAGCGGGAGACAAGGAAAGATGACCTGCAAATCATTCTTGATGAGATGCAGAAGAACCATGCTGAGTTTAAACAAGCCAACAACTCCATCCATACTCAGTTGCAGGGCATCAATTCTAGGCTTGGGGAGATCGACGTTTGGAAGCACAACATGGAGACTCAAATGAGTCAATTGGTGGAAGCAATGCCCAAAGCGTCAGGATCATTCCCTGGATCCACTGTGCCCAACCAAAAGGGCAAAACCACTTGTCATATTACGGCGGTGAACCTAAGGAGTGGGCGTAAATTACAAACGCCCGAGCAAAAAACGGAGGAGAAGGAGCCAGAACAGACGTCGATATCGACCCCCCTGTCGATATAGACCAAGGTGACATCGATGTCGACCTTTCAGTCGATGTCGACCCTGATGCTGCGTCACCACAGAAATCGACTCCTCCAATCGATGTCGACCTCACTGATGTCGATGTTGACACAACTACAGCCCTAGGAAGGAAGAAGGTGTTGCCATTCCCAACTAGAAAGATGATTAAGATCCCAGCGGAAAAGAAGTTCCAGCGGTTCGTGAAGATGCTCCAAGGACTTAATGTCTCTATACCATTCACAGAGGCACTTCACGAGATGCCATCTTATGTAAGGTTCCTTAAAGACATCTTAGGTAAGAAGCGATCGCTCTCTGAGATCGCAGAGGAGTGCAACAGGTTGGAGCTACCACAAAAGCGGGCGGACCCATGTAAGTTTTCTATCGCTATAGGTTTAGGTCAATTTGAATTTAATGCTTTAGTTGACTTGGGCGCTAGCGTTAGCATGATGCCACTAACCATATGACACAAGGTAAAGATAGGTCCTCTGGAGCCCGTGGATGCAAGATTATACATGACCAACAATACGGTAGTTATTCCAAATGGGATAGTGATGGATGTGCCAGTACAAGTAGGTAAATTCTTTGTCCCTGCTGATTTCCTAGTTGTTGATATAGCGGAAGACCCTGCTTGTCCAATTATTTTAGGTAGGCCATTCCTAGCAACTTTCGATGCCAACATTAGCATGAAGAAAGGATTGCTCTCATTCACAATTAGTGATGAGGTGATAGAATATGCCTTCAACAAGACGGTGAAAAATCAAGGGCCAATGGAGATAAAACCCATCAATGGTGTCTACATTGCATGTGGAGAAGCGAAGGTAAGAAGTATGACACCGGAGGAGCTTAAGAAGAGGGCCATAGAAGCCCAAGTGGAGGAAGTTGTGGCAATCTTGAACGAAGGAGCCCAATAGAACATCGAAATCGATCCAGGTAAGTCGATATCGACTAAAAATGTTCAAGATTATGTGCCATGTCATAAGTATAGGGTCGACGGAGGAGGAAAAGAAACATCAAAATCGGGGTCTAAGGTCGATATCAACCATACCCAGCCAAAATCGACCACCATCAGCACTGAGAAGGGAGGAACAAAGACCTCGATATCGATCTCTGAGGGTCGAAATCGACCTGATCATATCGAGCAGAAACTCTCCAAATCGACTGATCCTCCAGGAGTACAACAGGGGTCGATATCGACCTCTGAACATCGACATCGACCTGAGCCACAGACTGAGAAAAAGGTAAGTCAAGGTATGAATTCCTCTTGTTCCATTACAATTAATGATTTATCATTATTTGGAAGAGGTGTGCCTTGGCATGTGCGCTTATGTAGGGTATCCAATGATGATTCGAGCCAATATGAGATAGGAGACAAGGTCTATGTTGCCAAATCCAAAAACCATTGGTTCCCTACAAGATTCAAGGATAAGAATTTAGGACCATTTACGGTGAATCAAATCAATCCCGGTGGAATGCAGCTGCGTGACAAGAAAGGAGTCATATTTGAGGCCCAAGCCACATGGGCTCTGCAAATGCCACCTTGAGAAGCACAAAGGAAGAAGTCAGCCTAGCGACTTAAAAATCTAGAGCTTGTGACAAAGACTTTGTTTTGATTTTAGACAACTTTTACTTTGATTTGAGACATTTTATTGTTTTGCATATTTTGTTTTGGTTTTAACAAGTTGTAGGGAAGAGAAAAGCACACAGAAAAGATATCGAAATCGATGTCCAAGATCGACATCGACCTTAAGGTCGACATAGATGGGTTTGTGATCGAGGCCGGATCACCCTGAAGCCTGAGCCAGAAATCGACGAGAAACATCGATATCGATGTTTAAGGTCGATATCGACCATGCTTGCTGTCTTCTTCGACTCCTGAAATTTGTGATTGTTTAGTAAGTTTTCTTCTTAACCCTAGTTCTAATACAGTGAGGACACTGTAAATTTTAAGTATGGGGTGGGGGAAAAGCTTACTTGCATATTCATACTTAGTTTAGATTTGCATATTTATCTTAATGCATATTTAGTTTTATTTTCGAAAAAAAAATGAACCCCATCAAAAATTTGAAAAGAGTCATGGAAGTATAAAAAAGAGCTCTATGATGCAAAATTAGATTCAATAGAGATATACATGAGATTGCCTAGTTAAGGGAAGTCCCAATAAGAAAAAAATAAAGGAGATGAAAAATTTGAGGTTGCTTTTGACATATGCATGATAAGATGATGGAGGACTTTTTATGAAATTTCCATACAAGTGCTTACATATACAAGTTCATATCCTAGCCTTACCTATGCATAATTGCAAAAGTCACAAAGCCATATATGAGCCTTATCATGATCATTATTGCTCCACATTATATCATATTGCCCATTTTATACCTTATACCCTATCCGGGGACAAGTTTGAGAATGGATGTCATTTTTGCAGTTATATGGAGTTGTGCATCTTTATGAAGTTGTTGGCAGGAATGAAAAAATTTATGAATTATGGAAAATTTAATGAGCGAGAAAAAATCCGATCACCTCAGGAGATAAAGGTAGGTCAACCCTACTCGTTGAGATGTTAGATCAGCGAGATGGGACACAAGGTGAGGAGTCCGAAGTACTAAGTATCCGGGGCCATTCATGACACCCATGTTTGCGACTCGCGAGAAGGCAGTGCTAAGGTTAGAGAGGTAAAAGCATTATATTGAATAAAAGCATTGAGCGATGAGTGAAAGGTGAGACATTATGAAGAAGGAATGTGGAATGTTTTGGAAAGAAAGGATGTTTCCCCGGATTTAACACCACATGGCCAAATATTAGCCCACCTTTAGCCTTTTACCAATCTACTTCTCAAAAGCTTGCAAAATTCCTCTTGATTATTAATGCTATGTTGCTAAAATTGTTTTTGCATATTACCTCCTTTTATGAAGTATGAAATTGCTTTTATGCACATGCATGGATTTGGTTGAGATAAGTACCTTATCGAGGATGGCAATTGATTGTAGGGACATATAAAAAATGAATCTATAATGTTGAGGGTTTACTTTCTTCCCCTGAATGACCATTAAAAGTATTGCTTGAGGACAAGCAAGCTTAAGTATGGGGTGTTTGATGTGCGCACAAATTGCCATATTTTCTATGCACATAAAAGTCCATTTTATCGTCTTTTGCATGCATATTAATGGGAAAACATGTGATTAGTGTAGTTTACGCTTAAATGTCAAATATATGGGTCTGCACGAGTTTCTATGTGATTTCGTAGAAAACAGGATAAAAATGGACGGATTTGGAAGAGCGAAAAAAGAACTCGAAGTCTTCTAAAGAGGTCGAAATCGACTGGGGACCTCGACATCGAGTGCATCAGAGACATAGGAATCGAGCAGGAAATGAAATAGAGCATGTCGACACAGAGAGGTCGATATCGACGTCTAGAGGTCGATATCGATGTTGCCAAATCGAGCTAAATGATAGAAGTCGAGTGCCAGTTCGAGTAGGAGAAGGAGAGCTCGAGATAAAGTTTCACAGGGGTCGATATCGATGTTGAAGGTCGATATCGACCATGCCAGCAGAAGAGTCCGACTCAGATTTTGATAGAATTCTATCCGAAGCTTGCACGTCTATCCTAAAGTCGAGATTTCCTATCATCAACCTCAGATCTATCATATGGGATGATTTACCGTAGGAGTTTTAGTTTTTACTTTATTTAAGTTTTATCTTAGAGAATAAAGATAAGGTTTCGAGTCTTTGGATAGCAAAGTTCGATATCTATATATAGAGGCCATTAGGGCTGAGTTTAGGCATCCAATTGCATTCAATTTGACATACAATTCAGTTCCAATTACAGTAGTAACGAGTTACAGAGAGAGAGAGGAGGCCGAGTGGAGTTTGTGAAGCGAGAGCGGAGTGGCTTGTTTGGTTGTACTTTCTCTTTTGTGAAGTTTAATTCAAAGTAGTTTTCCTTTAACAATGATGATGATGTGCATGATGAGGAGCGAGTAGTCAACCCACTTCTAGGGTCGGGGTGAGCCCAACCATAACGATGAAGGGTAAGTGCATCAAAGGTATGACTTTTATGCGATTCCGTCTTCTATCCCATGCATGATTCTTTGCGAAAGTTAGGGAGATTCATTATTTGCATTATTGAAGCGAAAGCCACTCATATTGTGAACTTGAATTGCTCATGAATTGGATAGTAACTCTTAGGAACCATGCGAGAACCTCTAATAACCCAAGTGTTGATAACGAAAGTTATTTGACGGAAAGACATTAAATTTCATAACTTTAGCATAAAACTTGCATTGTTATCGTTGTGGCATGAAACCCCGACTTTGAAAGCTTTTTAGTTTATTGAAACCAATATAAAAGTTTTAGTTTTGTTTCTGATCATCCTTCTTAACCATTTTATTTTCTTCGGACTCTTTTCCGACAATTGGTTACGAAAACAGTTTCTGTGACAAACATCGAAATCGATTGTAAAGGTCGATATCGAGGTCTAACGTCAATATTGAGGTCTCTGCTCGACTTCGACATTGCCGCTTTTGTCTTCTGCAGGAACTGTAATGGAAATCGACTAGAACTGAGGTCGATATCGACCAGACACATCGATATCAAGTGTCTTCTGAGGTCAAAAGCTTTGATCGTGAGTACAACAAGGGAAGCGCTGACATACCTCCTCGTGGAAACGATCCTGAATTACCCTACTACTACAAGGGAGGGGATTCTTGTATTATTTGTTTGAGCCAGGGAGTAGTCTAGTTGTGAATTGTTATATTTGAATTCTTTGAATCCCTACACACACCCCCGTAGCGAACAATAGTCAAATTGATATGGTGACCATTTCCCGGTGTCTTACGCTGACTAAATTCATAAAGGCCAAGGGCAAGAATTCTCAATGGTACTAGATAGACTCAGTAGAATGGTCTTTTTTCACCTATACACATTGCAGTGGGGAAAAAGAAGGAATGGGATCAGGGGTGGAAACTGACTTCCAAGGAGCGAAGCTGCTCGACCGACCCAACCGGCTTTTGCCTGCTGTTCCTTCCGATTACTTTCTCTCTGCTACATTCTCTCCTTTATGGCTCAACTTCTGGTGGTTCTATCCTATCGGTTAAGTAAGAAGTTCTCTCCCTCTTTCCCGTGCTAGCAATCCGATCATTTTCGGTGGTAAAGAAGTCAAGAAGGAAATCCAGTAAGCAAAGGCCGGTAAAGCGAAAGCTGGGCTTGGAGATCCCCAGGTCTCCGTCTAGCAAATCTAACCGATGGCAGGAATTCTATCCTTTGTGATCCAGCCTATGCCTACTAAAAACCACCCTCCGCCCTTATATTATAAAAGGTACGGATGAATAAGCATAGCTTACCTAGCGTTGAGCGTAAAAAAAAAAAGATCCTTCCTATGCGATTCACTAGAGAAGCTACTCTTAGTTAGAGTAGGCTCATATCCATCAATTGTTATGGCAATCCAGTCAAGGTTGAGCAGTATCCGTAACTGGGACTATCGGAGGTCCCCCTACTTAAGTTCTACAAGGTATAACGTTCGGAGATCCGGGAATGAAAGACTAGGTATCCATCCACTCTATCCATTGAAATACTTAAGTTCTTCGGCTAGGTATCCATCCACTCTATCCATTGAAATACTATTCGAGGATAGTGCATTACCAACAGAAGCAGGCAGAAAGGTTTTGAATCCCATATATGAATGGTTGCCAAACTCACCCAAGGAAGAGGTTGAGGGAGAGGCATCCAATGTGGACAGTTCATGACAACTCCTCCTCTAAGTTGACATTTTCTTTGGAATTCCACTGTTAAGTCAAGTGCAAGAGTTGATGCGGGTGGCATTCCCATTCCCCCTCTTTTTAAAGAGGCCTTTTCACGGATGAGATAAAAAAGAATTGACTAGTAGGGCAGTCTTAGGATAAGCCTAAGAGGTAGCGGCAAGAGAAGGGGTTGTACCCAGTGAAAATATCTTTCTCGAGGAAGGCTAGTCTGAAGGTAGCTCCGATAGTACTGGTTTTTTACCTTCTTCTCCCTGTAATTTATAGAGGTTTGCGAGAAACCCTTGCTGGTGGTGAGCCATTTTTTTGGTATGCTTTGTAGTTCGAAAACGGGACCCTAAATCCTTTTTATTCTCTTTATGGGTATTCGCTAAGGGGGAGGTGTGTGTAGGAGATTCAAATAATTCAAAATAAAACAAAGCACAACTAGACTATCTCCCTGTCCCAAACAAATAATACAAGAATCCCCTCCCTTGTAGTAGTAGGGTAATTCAGGATCGAATCCACGAAGAGGTATGTCAGCGCTTCCCTTGTTGTACTCACGATCAAAGCTTTCGACCTCAGCAGACACTCGATATCGAGTATACTGGTCGATATCGACCTCAGTTCCGGTCGATTTCCTAGCGCAGTTCCTGCAGAAGACAAAACAGCAAGTCGACGTCGAGATAGACCTCGATATCGATGTTAGACCTCGATATCGACCCTTATGGTCGATTTCGATGCTTGTCACAGAAACTGTTTTCGTAACCAATTTGTTGGAAAAGAGTCCGAAGAAAATAGGATGGAAAAGGAAGATGAACAGAAACAAAACTAAGACTTTTATGAAGAATTCAATTAATTAAAAGGCTTCCAAAGTCGGGGTTTCATGCCACAATGATAACAATGCAAGTTTCATGCTAAAGATATGAACTTTAATGTTTTTCCGTCAAATAACTTTCGTTATCAACACTTAGGTGATTAGAGGCTCTCGCATACTTCCTAAGAGTTACTATCCAATTCATGATCAATTCGAGTTTACAATATGAGTGGCTTTCGCTTCAATAATGCAAATAATGAATCTCCCTAACTTTCGTAAAGGATCATGCATGGGGTAGAAGACGGAATCGCATAAAAGTCATACCTTTGATGCACTTACCTCACATTGCTATCGTCGGGCTCACCCCGACCCTAGAAGTGGGTTGACTACTCGCTCCTCATCATGCACATCATCATCATTATTGTTGAAAGAAAGCTACTTTGAATTGAAACTCCGAAAGAAAGTACAACCGAACAAGCCACTCCACTCTCGCTTTACAACTCCACTCGGCCTCCTCTCTCTCTCTCTACTCTCTATTGCAACTGAAATTCTCTGCGAAATTGGATACCTAAACTCAGCCTTATTGGCCTCTATTTATAGATGTCGATAAGGACTCGAAGCCTTATCTTTATTCTCTAAGATAAACTAAAACAAAGTAAAAGCTAAAACTTCATGGTGAAATCAGCCTCCTCATGATAGATCTGGTGTTGATGATAGGAAATCTCGACCTTTGGATAGACATTGCAAGCATTGGATCGAATTCTATCAAAAATCGGAGTTGGATTACTCTGCTGGCATGGTCGATATCGACCCTTAGACATCGATATCGACCCCTTCAAAACATCATCTCGAGCTTCTCCTTCTCCTACTCGAACGGGCACTCGACTTCTATCAATTTGGTCGATCTGGCAGCATCGATATCGACCCCCAGACATCGATATCGACCCCTTCTGTGTCGACATGCTCTGTTTCCTTTTCCGCTCGATTCCTATGTCTCTGATGTACTCGATGTCGAGGTCTCCAGTCGATTTCGACCTCTTCATAAGACTTCGAGTTCTTTTTCCGCTCTTCCGAATTCATCCATTTTTATCCTGTTTTCTGCGAAATCACATGGAAACTCGTGCAAACCCATATATTTGACATTTAAGCATAAACTACACTAATCCCATGTTTTTCCATTAATATGCATGCAAAAGACAATAAAATGGATTCATATGTGTATAGAAAATATGGCAATTTGCGCGCACATCAAACACCCCATACTTAAGCTTGCTTGTCCCCATGCAATACTTTTAATGGTCATTCAGGGGAAGAAAGTAAACCCTAAACATCATAGATTCATTTTTCATATGTCCCTAGAATCAATTGCCATCCTTGATAAGGTACTTATGTCAACCAAGTCCATGCCTGTGCATAAAAGCAATTTTATACTCATAAAGGAGGTAATATGCAAAAACTATTTTAGCGGCATAGCATTAATAATCAAGAGGACTTTTGCAAGCATGTGAGAAGTGGATTGGTAAAAGGCTAAAGGTGGGCTAATATTTGGCCATGTGGTGTTATATCCGGGGAAACATAAAAACATTCCACATTCCTTCTTCATAGTGTCTCACCTTTCACTCATCGCTCAATGCTTTTTTTGAATATAATGCTTATACCTCTCTAACCTTAGCACTGCCTTCTCGCGAGTCGCAAACATGGGTGTCATGAATGGCCCCAGATACTTAGTACTTCAGACTCCTCACCTTGTGTCCCATCCTGCGGAACTATTATCTCAACGCAAGCAGGGTCGACCCACCTTTATCTCCTGAGGTGATCGGATTTTTTTTCTCGCTCATTTAATTTTCCATATTTCATAATTCTTCTATTCATGCCAACAACTTCATATATGCACAACTCCATATAACTCCAAAGATGACATCCATTCTCAAACTTGTCCCCGGATAAGGTATAAGGTATAAAAATGGGCAATATGTATATATGTGGAGCAATAATGATCATGATAAGGCTCATATATGGCTTTGTGACTTTTGCAATGATGCATAGATAAGGCTAGGATATGAACTTGTATAAGTAAGCACTTTGTATGGAATTTTCATAAAAAGTCCTCTATCATCTTATTATGCATATGTCAAAAGCAACTTCAAATTTTCATCTCCTTTATTTTTTCTCTTTTTGCACTTCATTGGGACTTCCCTTAACTAGGCAATTTCATGTTATATCTCTACTGAATCTAATTTTGCATCATAGAGCTCTTTTTTATACTTTCATGACTCTTTCTTTTTCAAAATTTTTGATGGGGGTCATATTTCTCTCTTTTTTTTCAATTAAAGTATAAATACGTAACTCTAAACTAAGTCTGAATATGCAAGTAAGCCTTTCCCCCACCCCATACTTAAAATTTACAGTGTCCTCACTCTATTAGAACTAGGGTTAAGAAGAAAACTTACTAAACCGTCACAAATTTCAGGAGTCGAAGAAGACAGCAGGGAAGGTCGATATCGACCCTTAACATCGATATCGATGTTCATATCGATTTCTGCTCAGGTTTCAGGGTGATTTGGCCTCGATCACAAACCTTATCCATGTCGACCTTGAGGTCGATTTTGATGTCTGACATCGATTTCGATGTCTTTCTGTGTGCTTTTCTCTCTCCTACAATTTGAAAACTAAACACAAAATATGCAAAACAATAAAGTGTCTAAAACCAAAACAAAAGCTGCCTAAAACTAAAACTAAGTCTTTGTTACAAGCTCTAGACTTTTAAGTCGCTAGGCCGACTTCTTCCTTCGCGCTTCTCAAGGCGGCATCTGCAGAGCCCATGTGGCTTGGGCCTCAAATATCACTCCTTTCTTGTCCCGCAGCTGCATTCCGCCGGGATTGATTTGATTCACCGTGAATGGACCTAAGTTCTTATCCTTGAATCTTGTAGGGAACCAATGGTCTTTAGACTTGGCAACATAGACCTTGTCTCCTATCTCATATTTGCTTGAATCATCATCGGATACCCTACATAAGCGCACATGCCAAGGCACACCTCTTCCCAATAATGACAAGTCCTTAATTGTAATGGAAAAAGAGGAATTCGTACCTTGACTTACCTTCTTCTCAGTCTGTGGCTCAGGTCGATGTCGATGTTCAGAGGTCGATATCGACCCCTGTTGTACACCTAGAGGATCAGTCGATTTGGAGATTTTTGACTCGATATGATCAGGTCGATTTCGACCCTCAGAGGTCGAGATCGAGGTCTCCTTGCCTCCCTTCTCAGTGCTGATGGTGGTCGATTTCGATAGGGTATGGTCGATATCGACCCTTGACCCCGATTTCGATGTTTCCCTTTTTCCTCCGTCGACCCCATACTTATAACCTGTCACAGAATCTTGAACATTAGTGGTCGATATCGGCTTACCTGGGTCGATTTCGATGTTCTGTTGAGCTCCTACGTTCAAGATTTCTTCAACTTCCTCTACATGAGTTTCATTGATGGCTTTTATCTCCATTGGCCCTTGACTTTTCACCGTCTCGTTGAAGGCATACTCTATTACTTCATCACTAATTGTGAATGAGAGCAATCCTTTCTTTACGCTGATGTTGGCATCGACGGTTGCTAGGAATGGCCTACCTAAAATAATTGGACAAGCAGGGTCCTGCGTTATGTCGACAACTAGGAAATCAGCAGGGACAAAGAATTTACCTACTTGTACTGGCACATCCGTTACTATCCCAGTTGGAATCACTACCGTATTGTTAGCCATGTACAATCTTGCATCCACGGGCTCCAGAGGACCTATCTTTACCTTGTGCCAAATGGTTAGTGGCATCATGCTAACGCTAGCGCCCAAGTCAACTAAAGCATTAAATTTGAATTGACCTAGACCTATAGCGATAGAAAACTTACCTGGGTCCGCCCGCTTTTGTGGTAGCTCCAACCTGTTGCACTCCTCTGCGATCTCAGAGAGCGATCGCTTCTTACCCAAGATGTCCTTAAGGAACCTTACATAAGAGGGCATCTCGTGAAGTGCCTCTGTGAATGGTATAGAGACATTAAGTCCTTGGAGCATCTTCACGAACCGTTGGAACTTCTTTTCTGCTGGGTCCTTAATCACCTTTCTAGTTGAGAATGGCAACACTTTTTTCTTTCTCGCGGCTGCAGTAAGATCGACATCGACATCAGTAGGGTCTATATTGACTGGAGGAGTCGATTTCTATGGTGACGCAGAATTAGGGTCGACATCGACAGGAGGGTCGACATCGATGTCACCTTGGTCGATATCGACAGGGGGGTCGATATCGACGCCTGTTTTGGCTCCTTCTCCTCCGCTTTTTGCTCGAGCGTTTATAATTGACGCCCACTCCTTAGGTTTACTGCCATAATGTGACCAGTGGTTTTGCCCTTTTGGTTGGGCACAATGGATCCAGGGAGTGATCCTGACGCCTTGGGCATTGCTTCCGCCAATTGACTCATTTGAGTCTCCATGTTACGCTTCCAAACGTCGATCTCCCCAAGTCTAGAATTGATGCCCTGCAACTGAGTATGGATGGAGTTATTGGCTTGTTTGAACTCAGCGTGGTTTCTCCGCATCTCATCAAGGATGATTTGCATGTCATCTTTCTTAGCCTCCCGCTCAGGGTGCCCTGGTGCCCTATATGTTGGGGGATCCCTTTGATAGAACCTTTGATCACCCCAATTTTGTTGCTTGCCCCCTCCATAGGGGCCTCTCGTCCATTTGACCTCCTCATGTTGTTCCGCCATGGATACTTGCTCTGTATGTGGACAGGCACTAGTGTTATGCCTTGTTGAGCCACACTCTTGACAAGGTTGATTGTTGCTCAGGAACCTTACTTGCTTTTGAAGGCGGCGTGTTTGATCGTTATGGAATTGTTGCCGCACTTCATGATCTATCTCCCTTGGAGGCTCATATAGTGGCATAGATGGGGCAGGCCTTGCATCATAGGCCGCAGCAACCCCATAGGTGTTGTCAAAGTTCACAAGCCTCTCAATGGTCTCCCATGCCTCCGTTGGTGTAAGCTTAATGTACCGATAGAATGTATATGAATTTATCCTCTCCTTGTTCAGCACATCAAGGGCGTTATAAAAGATTTCTTGGATGACATAAGGAAGTTGCCCATGCGTCGGGCATGATCTCAGCAAGTCCTTAAAGGGCTCCCACGCCAGTGCTAGGGTTTCACCTGACTTTTGTTTGAAAGCCGTGATCCTTTGTCGCAGCATCACCGTTTTAGAAGGTGGGAAGAATTTGTTCAAGAATGCATCTTTCACCTCCGCCCATGTCCTTAGCGATCGTGGAGCCAAACTTTCTAGCCATTGTAATGCCTTCCCTGCCAAAGACCATCGAAAAGATTTTAGTCGCACATATTCTAAGTTTACTCCATCAGCAACTGTTTCACATAAGTCCATAAAAGTAGAGATGTGTTGCAGGGGGCATTCATTATGTCTTCCTTCAAAAGTATTTCTTTTAATCTCAAATAGGAAGTTAATTTTCAATTCATAGTTGGAGTGAGGAATTATAATGGCAGATTCAGGAACATGAAGCGGCGGATGCATGTATTGCATCACCGTCTGTGGATACTGATTTAGCCGCTCTTAGGCTTGTCTGTGCGCATCCTCCTCCCTATCAGCACGGGCTCGCTCAGCAGCAGCGGCGGCCCTTTCAGCAGCGATGGTAGTATTGTGGTCCTCGATCTCCTTCCTCAACTGCTCTATGATCTCAGCCTGCGTCTCGTTGTCAGCCATGATGCGAATTGCTTTGTTGCGAAGATGGTAGAAACGTTCAGGCTCGTTGATTGGTTCCAGGATAGGTCCGCGATCAGAACGTCACATAAACCTGCAGAATAAGCTCAGAAAAAGATCGTGATTAACTTAGGTGGCGATTGATTGCCTCACCGGCAACGGCGCCAATTTGTCCGCTAAGGGGGAGGTGTGTGTAGGAGATTCAAATAATTCAAAATAAAACAAAGCACAACTAGACTATCTCCCTGTCCCAAACAAATAATACAAGAATCCCCTCCCTTGTAGTAGTAGGGTAATTCAGGATCGAATCCACGAGGATAACAATGCAAAGTCGGGGTTTCATGCCACAACGATAACAATGCAAGTTTCATGCTAAATATATGAACTTTAATGTCTTTCCGTCAAATAACTTTCGTTATCAACACATAGGTGATTAGAGGCTCTCGCATACTTCCTATGAGTTACTATCCAATTCATGAGCAATTCAAGTTTACAATATGAGTGGCTTTCGCTTCAATAATGCAAATAATGAATCTCCCTAACTTTCGTAAAGGATCATGCATGGGGTAGAAGACGGAATCGCATAAAAGTCATACCTTTGATGCACTTACCTAACATTGCTATCGTCGAGCTCACCCCGACCCTAGAAGTGGGTTGACTACTCGCTCCTCATCATGCACATCATCATCATTATTGTTGAAAGAAAGCTACTTTGAATTGAAACTCCGAAAGAAAGTACAACCGAACAAGCCACTCCACTCTCGCTTTACAACTCCACTCGGCCTCCTCTCTCTCTCTCTACTCTCTTTTGCAACTGAAATTCTCTACGAAATTGGATACCTAAACTCAGCCTTATTGGCCTCTATTTATAGATGTCGATAAGGACTCGAAACCTTATCTTTATTCTCTAAGATAAACTAAAACAAAGTAAAAGCTAAAACTTCATGGTGAAATCAGCCTCCTTATAATAGATCTGGTGTTGATGATAGGAAATCTCGACCTTTGGATAGACATTGCAAGCATTGGATCGAATTCTATCAAAAATTGGAGTCGGATTCCTCTGCTGGCATGGTCGATATCGACCCTTAGACATCGATATCGACCCCTTCAAAACTTCATCTCGAGCTTTTCCTTCTCCTACTCGAACTGGCACTCGACTTCTATCAATTTGGTCGATCTGGCAGCATCGATATCGACCACCAGACGTCTGATGTACACATTTGCACCTTTTTTTATTGCATCTTTTGACTTCGTATTTCGTTCGATTTCCAAAGAAAAGGTTCAAAAGAATATAAACTTGTGTAAGAATAGGGCTAAAATGCAAGAAATAGAGTTTGCACATGTTTTGAGCTAACCATGTAGGAATTTGAGCGAAAACGGAGTCAAAACGGAGAAGCCAAGTGAAGCTGAGCAGAGGTAGATATCGACCCCAGACCCAGATATCGACCTCTGAGGTAGATATCGACCTTCAACATAGATATCGACCTCAACGAGTGAAGCTGAGAAGAGGTAGATATCGACCTTAGACCCAGATATCGACCCCCAGTGTCGATATCGACCCCCATATCGACCTCCACATAGAAATCGACCAGAGCTGAACAAGTCGAGCAGGAACAGAGACCTCGATATCGCCCTCTGGTGTCGATATCGACCCCTTATCTCGACAGAAGATAGACTCGATTTCGAATGCGGATTGGAACTATATCTTCAATGAGGCACGAAATTATCTCATACTTTCAAGATAGATGGCAGCTGAAGTTTATTTATCTTTTACCTTTAAGTTCCTTTAAGTTTTATCAAAATAAAAGACCTATCCTAATTGTTCGGATAGAGTTATTAGTTAGATAGGAGTTACAATCCTTGGATAGCGAGGATTAGTAGCCTATAAATAAAGCCCTAGGGCTGATTTGTTAGATCATCCAAGAATCCAATCATAGAACAAGACATAGACAATAGAGTTAGAGAGAAGTTTTAGGGTTTGACGTTTGCGAAAGTTGACGTTGATTTGTAAAGCTTCGAAGTTTAGTTTAATGCAAGTTTCTTCCTTTCAATTGATGATGAATCCCATGATGAGAAGCGAGTAGTTCCCCAAAGCTCTTAGGGTCGGGGTGAGCCCGACGTTAGCCATGCGCGCTTGAGGTAAGTATTTGATGTTGATATCGTTGTGTCTATCTCTCCTCCTACGATTCTATGTTTAGTCCTAATCGAAGGAAAAGGGATTCATGCTAAAAACTTGAGTTATAAACATAAAATTGGTAGAGACAATTAGGTTTATTTGAAAGAGTAATCCTAAGAGTTGGTGTACGGCGAAAGCTTGTCCCTTGGGTGAAATAGCGCAATTGTCCGTCTTATTTATCTCATCGCATGCATTGGTTAATGTTGTGGTAAACCCTAATCCTAGGAGTTGCTTTTACATATTTTATATTCACCAAAACCCCTGCTTTATTTCTATTCATTGCTTCTCTCTCCACTCTAAAATCTTCGGCCTTTCTTTGCCGACAAAACCGCTAACCCACTGCAGGAAAGACATCGATATCGACAGCAGAGGTCGATATCGACCAAACTGATAGATCGACGGTTTTTTGAGTCGATCTCGAGACTCCTGGGAACTTCTGCAAGCATCGATATCGACCACTTTGTGTCGAAATCGACCCCCTGTATCGACTGGCAGACTTTTGAGCCAGTCGATTTCGTGAACTAACCTCGATATCGACCCCCACCAGTCGATATCGACTACCGTTTTTTTGTTTCTGCAGGTTTTCTGTTGCAGACGACATCGACAGCCAAGGTCGACATCGAGGTCTGACATCGAGATCGAGGCTTCTGGTCGAGTAGAAAGGACGTGTCTTCAACGCTACTAGGATCCCGCTGACTCGCTTCCTCGGGGATCGAACCTGATTCCCTACTACTATAGCGGGGAGTCTTGAATTTATTTGAAGAGGCTAAGAGTTGTATTGGTTTATATTTTATTATATATTTCGATTCAATTCTCCCTACGTCAAATTTTGGCGCCGTTGCCGGGGAAGCTATCAATCGCACCCTAGTAGTTTATTTTCACGGTTCTTTTTAGTGTTGTTTTATAGGTGTATGCGACGTACTGGTGACCAACCTGAATTTGAAGGACTAGACGAACCAGAACGCTTTCTCCACCTAAGATCTCGAGTCCAAAGAATCATGGCGGACAACGAGACCCAGGCACAACAAATTGAACGCTTAAGGAAGCAAGTAGAGGATTACGCTACCAGAGAAGCGGCACTAAGAGAGCGTGCTGACAGGGAAGAGGAAGCCAGGAGACGATATGAGATTCAAATCAACGCCCTCCCCCGGAATGCTAAGCAATACTTGCACCCATCGCTCACAGTGCCTGAATCGGCTATTCTAATCCCTACTTCTAATTTTGAAATTAAGCCAAACTTTTTAACTGAAATAAGAAGGCATCAATATGAAGGGAAACCTAACGAATGCCCTATGGCACATATATCAACCTTCTTAGACCTCTGTGATACAATTGCTGATGGACAAAGTCTTGAGTATGTTCAACTGAAAGCATTTCGCTGGTCTCTTACAGGAAAAGCATTGCAGTGGTTGGAAAGCTTAGCCCCAAGATCGCTCCGCACCTGGAATGAAGTCAAGGACGCGTTTCTCAACAAGTTCTTTCCTCCCTCTAAGACGGCGCTGATCCGACAGAAAATCACGGCTTTCAAACAAAATCCTGGTGAGGCTCTGGCAACTGTTTGGGAGAGGTATAAGGACCTCCTACGATCATGCCCGACGCATGGCCAACCACCGTACGTCATCCAGGAGATCATATACAATGCTCTTGACGCTGCAACAAAGGAGAGGATCAACATATACACCGCTTATGGCTACCTTGAACTCGCTCCCCAAGAGGCTTGGGAAACCATTGAAAGGCTGGTGGAATTTGACAATACATATGGGACTCCTGAGGTTTCCGACGCACCATCATCGTCGAGGCCTGCCCCCTCTATGCCCTTATATGAACCCTCCAATGTAATCGATCCAGATGTGAAGGAGCAATTCCACAGAGATCAACTTAGAAAGCTCCAAAAGCAAGTGAGGTTCCTTTCAGCGAACCAAGATTGCATCGAATGCGGATCGCAGCGGCACACCACCATCGAGTGCCCACATGCCGAACAAGTACACCTAGCGGAGACTCACCAAGAGGCGCGCTACATGAGGGGTCCCAATCACCAATATTGGGGAGACCAAAGGTTCCATCAACCACAAAGGAACCAGGTCAACCCTAGGGACCCTCCGCCTTATAGAGCTCCTGGGCACCCGGAGAGAGACCAAAAGAAGGATGATCTTCAACTAGTACTGGATGAAATCAGGCGGAACCAAGCTAAGAACGATCAATCCAACAATGCTATCCACTCTCAACTCAATCACCTTACCACAAGGATTGGGGAGATGGATATATGGAAGAAGAACGTAGAGACCCAACTGGGTCAATTGGCGGCACAAATCCCTAGGCCATCCGGAACACTCCCTGGGCAGCCCACCAGAAATCCTAAGGGACAATCCGGGACGGGCCATGTCGCAGCCATACAATTAAGGAGTGGCACCAAAATACAAAAGCAACGGACGGAAACGGAGGAGAAAGCAACAGATCCAGTCGACATCGACAGACCAATCGACCCAGAGGTCGAAATCGACCCCCATGTCGACCCCCTGGTCGATGTCGATGACACTGCAGAGCCATCAGTGCCTCAACAAAGGTCGAAATCGACCATTCCAGTCGATATCGACCACATTCCAGTCGATGTCGATGTCCAACAGGCCCCTCCGACCACCGTTTTGGCCCCTCCACCAAAGAAGACGTTGCCATTCCCTTCCAAAGCATTGGAGGATCCCACCAAAGGCAAGTTTAGGCGCTTCATAAAGATACTTCAAGGACTCAATGTTACTATCCCTCTAACAGAAGCCCTAAGCGAGATGCCCGCCTATATGCGATTCCTGAAAGACATCCTCAGCAAGAAGAGGTCCATGGCAGAGATCGCAGAGGAGTGCTCAAAGATGGACTTCCCTGAGAAGAAGAGTGATCCAGGGAAGTTCGCAATCACCATGGGACTTGGCTAACATCGCTATAAAGCCCTATGTGACCTAGGGGCAAGTGTAAGTCTCATACCTCTCTCTATTTGGCAAATGGTGAACATTGGTGCCCTTGAACCTGTGGACATGAAGCTTTATATGGCTGATAACTCATTCGTCAGACCCACAGGTATAGTTGATGACGTTCCGGTAAAGGTAGGTAAGTTCTTTGTGCCTACTGATTTCATTGTATTAGAGATGCCTGAAGATCCTGTAGTGCCTATTATACTTGGTAGGCCATTCTTAGCTACTGCAGATGCCAATATCAATGTACGTCGAGGATTACTAACCTTTACTATAGGGAACGAAGTGATAGAATTCTCTTTCAACCCAACCATGAGCGAAACAAAGCACCTGGAGCAAGTAGTCCTCTCGCCGGCCAAAGAAAAGCTTAGAAAATTCTTGTTGGCGAGGACGGAAACAGCAAGCAGGGTCGACATCGACTGGAACCAGTCGATATCGACTAAAAGCATCGAAATCGACCCCCCTTGGTCGAAATCGAGAATGCCAGATCGCTGCCAGGAGCTTAAGTATGGGGTCACGGAGGTCGATATCGACCCCCACATGTCGGTATCGACCACCCCTCAGCCCAAAGATTTCTGTTTTGGGCCCAAACAGGTAAGCCCAGGTATGAATCTTAACCCTCCTCCGTCCATTATTGATAAATCAATTAAGCCGATTATTGATAGTTCTACTAAAGAGAGGGTCAAAGCTCCATGGTTTGCCTATATTGCTAAAGTTAGGTCAAGAAAGAGAAGAAAAGAGCCCAAAGAAGAACCTAACATCAAAGAAGCCTTGGTCGCCGAACTTAGATGCTATCAAAAGGACCTAGATGATCCAGGAGAAGGCTCAAGCTCAAAGGTTCCTTACAAAAAAGGGTCATGAAGCATTGACGGAGAAGTCGGCCTAGCGACTCAAAAATCTAGAGCATGTACATAAAACATTTAAATATCGCATAGATGGTTTTTAGGATTTAAATTTTTGGCTGTTTTGAACTTTTAAAACTGAGATAATTCGTGCTTTATCTATATTTCTAACAAGATTTCAGGTTATCAAGCAAAAGGAACGACGAAGAGGAAAAGAAGCTTCTGCAGAGGCAGTCGAAATCGACCCCTCAGGGTCAAGCCACCTCCTGGAGTCGACATCGAGGACTCAGGAGCGAAAAAGAGAGGTCGATATCGACCATTATACTCGATATCGACCCCAATCAGGCAGCCCTTGTCTTCATCTTCTCCCTCGACTTCGACAGATGCAGTTGACATCGACCTCTGACCTAGATATCGACTTCTGGCATCGACCTCACCTGAAATCGACCTGAATCCGCAGGTTGCGCTGTGAGTTTCTCTCTACCCTTGTTCTTCTTTTTAATACAGTGAGGACACTGTATATTTTAAGTATGGGGTGGGGGAAAGACATGTCTTATGGTCATAACTTGGTTTCTTCTTCGCATTGCATACATGTTTAAATTTTTGTTCTTAGTTTTACTTCTATAAAATGTCAAAAATCCAAAAAAATAGAAAAATGTCAAAAATCAAAAAAATGCATGTTTATTTAAAGTTTATTTTTCTTTAATCCCTACTTAGATGTCCTATGATGAAAACTCAATAGCTGACTTGATCATGTAAACCCTATGGCATATTTTGATGGTTTCGCCTAAGTCTTTAAATTTTTATGTAGATTGTGAACTTGTGATGAAATTGAGCACATATGATCCTAGGCTAAAAAGCAAATCCAACAAAAATTGTCCTTGTGAGAATTTTGGCCTATAGGGAGAACATCAAAAATCCCTCCGCTTTCTTGAGTGAATTTACTCTTCCTATGCATCTCTAAATGTTGTGATAGTTATTCAAAACCAATGCATATATATATATGTTTATGTTTACGAGAATTAAATGATGGAGGCATCTTTTAAGCCAATTTTATCCTCTCTTTACCTACCCTGCATTATCCCTGCTTGAAGCCAGAACATTAGCCTGAGCCTGAATTGCAAACTCCACAAAATTATCCCTAGCCGAATTGAGCCTGACCCCCATTTGGGAATTGAGACTTAGATTGGTTGGACTAATGCCTTGTGGAAAGAATAGAGCATAATGTCTAGTTGTAAGCAAGGAAATTATAGGATGATACATATTTACATTTTGTCATATCTTGTAAAAGGATGTTTTGGCTCACCGTATAAATGCACATAGTTTTAGTATTATGTTCGAAAAAAAAAAAAATCCGAAAAAAAATGTATAAAGTGCATGAGCCAAAATCCTTAAGTTTTATTCATACAAATGTTATAATTTTGAGAGGTGTATTAGAACTTGGAAGAAGGGTTGATGGAATGCATCTTTAAGAGCATTATATTGAAGAGTTATGGTTTGGGTAATGCAAGTGTTGAGATTTAGGAGTCTTGATTCCCGAATTTGAAAAGCACCACATAGCCAAATAATTCCATACCCTTTATTTCATACCAAGCCCCATTACAACCCCGCCGAATGGAGTCTTCTATGAAGTCTTCCATTGAGCGAAAGTCCTCCTGATGATTCTTATTGCATTTTCATAATTGGTTGCGAAGTGGATTTTTATAAATTACAATGTTTATGAGATTGTATATGGAATTGAGTTGAGAGTTGATCTTCATAGCCTAAACACATGAGAGTTGAGTGCAAACACATTATCCCTGTGAGGTTGGATCAAAATTGCATATGCCTATGGATCGCCAAAATATGTGCTATGACGTTAAATTCACTTGCTTTACTTTGCTACCGCTTATGATGTTGCTTTTGACAAAGGCGAAGACTTGAAGGGTGTGTTGTAGGTGTTGGTTATTGCTTGGTTATTGCTTGAGGACAAGCAAGTCTAAGTATGGGGTGTTTTGATGTACACATTTGCACCTTCTTTTATTGCATCTTTTGACTTCGTATTTCGTTCGATTTCCAAAGAAAAGGTTCAAAAGAATATAAACTTGTGTAAGAATAGGGCTAAAATGCAAGAAATAGAGTTTGCACATGTTTTGAGCTAACCATGTAGGAATTTGAGCGAAAACGGAGTCAAAACGGAGAAGCCAAGTGAAGCTGAGCAGAGGTAGATATCGACCCCAGACCCAGATATCGACCTCTGAGGTAGATATCGACCTTCAACATAGATATCGACCTCAACGAGTGAAGCTGAGAAGAGGTAGATATCGACCTTAGACCCAGATATCGACCCCCAGTGTCGATATCGACCCCCATATCGACCTCCACATAGAAATCGACCAGAGCTGAACAAGTCGAGCAGGAACAGAGACCTCGATATCGACCTCTGGTGTCGATATCGACCCCTTATCTCGACAGAAGATAGACTCGATTTCGAATGCGGATTGGAACTATATCTTCAATGAGGCACGGAATTATCTCATACTTTCAAGATAGATGGCAGCTGAAGTTTATTTATCTTTTACCTTTAAGTTCCTTTAAGTTTTATCAAAATAAAAGACCTATCCTAATTGTTCGGATAGAGTTATTAGTTAGATAGGAGTTACAATCCTTGGATAGCGAGGATTAGTAGCCTATAAATAAAGCCCTAGGGCTGATTTGTTAGATCATCCAAGAATCCAATCATAGAACAAGACATAGACAATAGAGTTAGAGAGAAGTTTTAGGGTTTGACGTTTGCGAAAGTTGACGTTGATTTGTAAAGCTTCGAAGTTTAGTTTAATGCAAGTTTCTTCCTTTCAATTGATGATGAATCCCATGATGAGAAGCGAGTAGTTCCCCAAAGCTCTTAGGGTCGGGGTGAGCCCGACGTTAGCCATGCGCGCTTGAGGTAAGTATTTGATGTTGATATCGTTGTGTCTATCTCTCCTCCTACGATTCTATGTTTAGTCCTAATCGAAGGAAAAGGGATTCATGCTAAAAACTTGAGTTATAAACATAAAATTGGTAGAGACAATTATGTTTATTTGAAAGAGTAATCCTAAGAGTTGGTGTACGGCGAAAGCTTGTCCCTTGGGTGAAATAGCGCAATTGTCCGTCTTATTTATCTCATCGCATGCATTGGTTAATGTTGTGGTAAACCCTAATCCTAGGAGTTGCTTTTACATATTTTATATTCACCAAAACCCCTGCTTTATTTCTATTCATTGCTTCTCTCTCCACTCTAAAATCTTCGGCCTTTCTTTGCCGACAAAACCGCTAACCCACTGCAGGAAAGACATCGATATCGACAGCAGAGGTCGATATCGACCAAACTGATAGATCGACGGTTTTTTGAGTCGATCTCGAGACTCCTGGGAACTTCTGCAAGCATCGATATCGACCACTTTGTGTCGAAATCGACCCCCTGTATCGACTGGCAGACTTCTGAGCCAGTCGATTTCGTGAACTAACCTCGATATCGACCCCCACCAGTCGATATCGACTACCGTTTTTTTGTTTCTGCAGGTTTTCTGTTGCAGACGACATCGACAGCCAAGGTCGACATCGAGGTCTGACATCGAGATCGAGGCTTCTGGTCGAGTAGAAAGGACGTGTCTTCAACGCTACTAGGATCCCGCTGACTCGCTTCCTCGTGGATCGAACCTGATTCCCTACTACTATAGCGGGGAGTCTTGAATTTATTTGAAGAGGCTAAGAGTTGTATTGGTTTATATTTTATTATATATTTCGATTCAATTCTCCCTACGTCAACGTCGATATCGACCCCTTCTGTGTCGACATGCTCTGTTTCCTTTTCTGCTCGATTCCTATGTCTCTGATGTACTCGATGTCGAGGTCTTCAGTCGATTTCGACCTCTTTAGAAGACTTCGAGTTCTTTTTCCGCTCTTCCGAATTCATCCATTTTCATCCTGTTTTCTGCGAAATCACATGGAAACTCGTGCAAACCCATATATTTGACATTTAAGCATAAACTACACTAATCCCATGTTTTCCCATTAATATGCATGCAAAAGACAATAAAATGGATTCATATGTGTATAGAAAATATGGCAATTTGCGCGCACATCAATGGGTACACCATCAGACCGTCCAACAGAAACTCCTTGACCTTCTGATCTCGTAAGCCTATCAATGCGAAAAAACGACGTTAAGCTTTCTTTGTTTTCAGTTCCGCACCAAATCGTAGCAAAGCGCAGATGCAATAGCAATTTATGAAAGCTGCCCGTTAGGTTAGTAGCTCGCGAGACTTGTCAGGTTCTGCTCTTCCTAATGAATCATGTGAGCCTATCCAGATAGATATGTCCCTATGAGTGAGCCGATCTTTATATGTTTCGGCCACGTCCGTTTCCGCTCTGAAGAGGAAGGTTTGGATCTTTCAATCTTACGTCGTGAGGGATGTGACTTATGTTAGGTCCATCAAATACCACAGCTTTTGGTGTTCTATGATTCCCCTCCAAATAATGAGTAGGTAGTTTGATCCGATTGATTTTTCTTCTCATAGTAAACCGATGGGAGGATGCAGAGCAATAGAAAAAATGACTATATAAAGAAGAGTTGTAAACTATAGGACTTCTTGTTCGAGTAGGAAGATATCAGTTTTTCTTGTTCCTTCTCTTCTTCGATAAGAATAGGGATTTGAAATGATACAAATTTCTCTTCATTCTGTTGTCCTTAGCGAAGGAACTGCCTAAGCATACTTTTTCGGATCCAAACTTCTTTGTTCTTTCTAAGTCTTCCTCTTGCATAGAAGAAAGTAACTCTTGCAAAAACCGGGATTTGAGTAGTAGGCGGCATCCCTTCTTAGTTTTGATTAGGCGAAACCATTTTTTTTTCTTCTCCACATTCTTACCGGTAGGAATTTGCCTATGATTTTTTCAACTGGTATTTTTATATAGAAAAATCACCTTACTTCTTCACCACGGGTTCTCGCGTCATTTTCTTGAAAAGATATTATATCACCGTGGGACACTTTAAAATGAGTTATTTTAACTAAAAAATTATTCACAAAAACTTTTCGATGACTGACCGACTGCCTTGCTTGAGGAATAGTTTGACAAAACTAGATACGAACCAGAATAACGTCCAATCTTATTTTTGGATTAAGTAGAAAAGGGATATATGAAGTTCGTTCTGTTCCTATGTGCATTTTTGTGATGGGTAAATTTCCATTAAAAAGGGGCAACTTTCGTGTAGTTTGTGATTGGATGTAACTGTTCAGATTTTTTTTCGGATAAATCTATTTCTTCGAAAATCTTTTCTTGTTTCTCAATTTTCAGAGAATGTGGAATTGTACGTGTTATTGTAAGTTCTCTGTTCCGAACATTTCTTGGAAGTAGACGATAAGTTTTAAATCTTAATTCAGGCACGACTCGAAGCTATTTGAGTTGAATCAGTTTCGTCACATCTCGTATAACGGGAATCGAACCCTCTCTGCTGGTGGCGGGCGGATGGATGGAGAATATCCTACTTGAATCTAGCACCTTGTTAGGAGTAGGTATTCTTCCATAACCTTTTGACCATTAAGAATAAGGAAAGCTTCCACCTTTCATCATCTTCAGCTGGTGCACAGGTTTGGAATAAACGTTTTCCCCTTACTATACAAGAAGGTGTAATGAATAGAGATCTCCTACCAGCAATCTTCTCTTCCTATCACTTCACTTCGTTTGAGAGATCTGATCTCATCCGATCTCACCGGGCCGGGGGAAGGGGAAGGAAGGGATGGGTGGTACGGGAACAACAAGAGGAGAGGTGGGCTACGAGCCCCCTACCTCACCCTCTTCCCCACGCCTATTTGTTCCCCGGGCCACGAAGAGATGCAGAACTCTTTTTCTTTTTTTTGAAGAAAAAGATGAATAGATAGGGCTATGATACATTCCGGAATATTGTAAAAAAAAGTAAATAGACTTTTTTCGTCCTCTTTTCGATGCCTGCTTGAGGACCTATGTGAATGTTTTGGAATGGGGATGTTCGCTTTTTGTTTGTAACAAGTAGACTTACAATACGGACTCATAGATGTTCCTAGTCTTACCTGTAAGTCAGATCTATGAATACTTGGTCATTCTCTCACGACTTCTCACTTTTCATGAATGTGTCTTCTCTTCTACTTATGTGAGTTTGACTTGTTTTTGACTCTGCTTGCTTCTGACTTCCTATGAGCCATTTTACGACCTTACTTTTTCGGAGGGTTGGCGGAACCTTACTTTTTCGGAGGGTTGGCGGGACATGGGAGCCTCAGCTCATGCATCGGTTTACCGAAATCACCTCCACTATCTCACTTCCTTTTATTCAAAAGGTGAGCAGCCCTTAAACAAAATGGCCGAATGAGGGCTCTTCATAATATATTACATAAGCCCTAAAGTAGGTAAGGTAGCCCCGAAAGCTGAACTCATCACCTTGTCCTTGTTAGGAGTAGGTTTTCTTCCATAACCTTTCTATGTTATTAGTAAAGCGCTAATGCGCCCCTGCAATAAAACTCAAATAGCTTGAGCCTATCTATACTATAGTCAGATTTTCCATGGGGCTCGCGTAGGGGCGCTCACTTCTTTTGGCCCCCTTCCCTCAACTAGTCTTTTTATTGGCAGCTGGAAGTACCAAGCTGGTGGTATCATATATAAGAGAACGACTACTTATAGGAGTGATCTTTGTCTCAGCTTTCTTTAGAGATTAGAAAGGGCAGATTCACTTTCTTCCTCTTATCTATCTTTTCATCTTGCTACATGGAGATCTAAGACCGTGAAATGCGATCAGACTTTTCGATAAAGTAAGTCTTATAGCTAGGGGAGGGGTGAGAATAGGGCCTTTCAGTCTACAAGGTTCTCATAGAGAAATTGACCTTAAGTCACCTTCTTCTTAGTATTTGTAAGAATGGAATAAGAACTAAATGACGTAAGAGAAAAAGTGGTTAGTGTTCATATTTGTCTAGTTCAAAACATGCTTCCATTTGCCTGGTAAGTTCACAACATCTGTCTGTCATGAAGAAGTAGTACGTTCGAAAGTATAGCGTTAGTCGAAAGATCTTTGTAACTACTGAATAGTGTGAACTGTTGTACATAACAAAGTCCTTTTGCTGCTTTCCTCGCTCCCTAAGTGTGATTGAAGCTCTCGAGCCCGTTCATAATGAGATATTAAGCTTGGTTGGTCTTTAGTCTTTCTGGAGATTGTTCTGAGAATGGAAAGAAGAAATCAATGCTGCGAGGCATGGCTTGCTTACCCTACAAGGCTAAGCATGTAAAGGCTTAGGTCAAAACCTAACCTGATAGATACACAGATTACTTAACCGAAGGAGAGATAAATTCACTACTATGTTCGACCTGATCTACGACCATGGCTTCGCTAACGCTCGCACTGAGATTCTCCCAGGCTTGCCGTATAATTAATGAAAAGTAAAGAAAGCAAGTGGGACATGCTAAGATTCTATTCGAAGTTAAATGATTCAATCTTACGCAATCTTCAACTCTTATAGAGATCCGGAGTTTGTTGAGAAAAGGTCCCATCCTTCAATATCATGATTGGGTCAAGCAGGCGAGATCATGAGTCAAATATCATGATCAGGTCGACAGGCCAGATCATGAGTGAATAGAAAATTGAAAACGTACATAGCTCTTCCAGCAGAAATACTTGGAATAATTCTACCACTTCTACTAGGAGTAGCCTTTTTAGTGCTAGCTGAACGTAAAGTAATGGCTTTTGTGCAACGTCCAAAGTGTCCTGATGTAGTCCCCAACATTCAGAACCAGCCGAGAAGATTAGAGAAAGTGGAATTAACCATGGATGGATTTTTTTCTAGATCACATCACTTGGAGTCGGACTCATTCTTTCCATAGCCATTTTTGGTGCTTTTAAAGCAGGCCAAGTTTTTGAGCGAAGGGCTCTTTCGGAACTTTTACATGAGTTAGATCTCGAAATACTAAAACAAAAGACCTAATCAAAACTGAAGATGCTTTGGAAACATTATAATGAGCAAAATGGAAATTGTCAATGCCTTTATTATAGACGAAAGTCTCAAAGAAAAAATTTTGGGGCTAAACAAAATCTATTTGGATCTCATTAGTACTAGCACGGGCAGCTTGAGGAACCAGGTAACCAAAGTCACGATTAGAATAACGGGAGTTCGCTGGGCAATACACTCTCTATTTTTCCGCAGAGGTGTGCTGGTTCGAATCCAGCGTGTGACAAGGCCTTTTTGGTCATATCCGTAGGTATTGTTGTTACAGTTTAGGCTGCTCCTGGTCTTCCGTGAGTTAGTTAAGTTTCTCCATTTGGTCTTACTTGCACCGCAGAAGGAAGTCGGAATGAATGGATTATCTTCTTTGCTTTTAAGAAAGAACTTTGTGCTCTTCCCATGAATGACAGACTTTTACGAACCAGCCTCTCGACATCTTCCAATAACTTTTCTTTTTTTTTTTCAATGGAGCCCTAGTCGGTGTGGGCAGAGGAGGAAAAGGCAAACATTCAGCCTAACTAGAAATTTCTTTCATAAAAAATGGACTAGAAAAAAAAGATTCTTCCCCTTTTTCACTTTCCGATTCTTCCCCAGAATCTTCCTACTGGGACTGACGCTACTAGGGTGGGATTGTCCCTAAGGCAACTGAGTTTCTAAGAATCGATTTTGCCCTTTCTTACACAATAGATTCTTCCACTGGGACTAGATGCTAAACTAGGACTTGAAGCTGATTCCGATTCCTTTGCAGCAGATTCATCTAGAACAACTGGCTTTGCTGCTTTGAAAGAACGTCATTCGTCTGTACTTTTTTCTATTGAAGAAGGAACCAATTCTTCCACAAGGAAAATAGCCAGGAAAGAATATGTACTTTAATCTGGCCTTTCCCATTCTGCCTTTGTAACTCGTGACTCAGCAGAAAAAGTAATATAAGTAATAACTCACTTTGGAGTTGGAGGCACAAGGAAACTAGGAAAGAAGGAAGGAAAATATTTGACTTTAAGAGAAGAGTCTTCCCCTGTGAATCCAGATTCAGTAACAACAGAGTCTTCTGGTTCAGAAACCACCCCTTATTATATTAGTATGAGCCCTATTCCGCAGCTGCTGATGATGGTTCCGGTTATGCAACTGAGTTTCTAAGAACTAAGGATGCCCTTTCCCGGTCTTTTTCGCTAAAGAGAGAATGTTCTTTCGCTTCCGAGGGTCTTCTATTCAGATCTCTGCCGCTAGAGAAAGAAGATAATAAAGGGAATGAAAAGCGTACCGCTACAGTGAAAATGCTTCTTTGATTGTTGAGGAAGGATGACAAGGCAGATAGTCTTGTTCAGATTTACGTAAGTGTCTTAGACTTGCTTCATGGCACAAATGCTCACGAATTGGATTCGAACCAATCAATCTCCGATATCTTTAGAAGATCGTGAGTGGGTCAGTCGTCCTCCTCATTATAGTCCTCCAAAAATCAATAGCATTTCATCGGAATACATAATGTCTTTTCACCTTAGCAGTCCTATGCATAGTAAGTACTATAGCCTCAATCATTACTACTAATAAAATAAGACTAGAAACCAAAAACCTGACAAAATAGTATGTATAAAGTAAATTGCCCAATGTTTCCAAATTAGTCCAACTTCGTACCTTCAAACTAGAAACCAAAGCAGGGCTTGACAAAACAGAAAGTATCATGCACCGTAATAGTCAGCTAAAAAGCTAATTAACGAGCTTTTCGCTTTTGTGTACGTATGAAAGGGAGCAGATGTAAGGCCATCAATCTCGGACGGGGATAAAAAATCCACGTCACAAAACCGGGTGGCCATCTCCTGAGCCAAATGCTTCAGATCCGCTCCTAAGAATTGTGGATACTGAGCAAGGACATCCGAGCGCCCACCGTACTTTTATAAGTACGTTTCCTGGCGATTGCACAAGCGCTCGTTAGCAAGCGTCCACTCAGGTCCGTGGGGCGGGATCGCTTCGGAGGGCTGTGAGGGCCCTGCCTCATCGAGGGACGCCGCCCTTGGCATGTCAGAATGACTTTCCCATTCTTCCAAGAGCACTGTTTCATCGAAGGATCGCCAAAATCTCTCCGATTCCTCGGACCCGTAATCGATTTCGGGTACGTTCCCCACTGAGCTTGATGACCCAGAAGGGCCCGGAAGACCTTCCTAACCTATAAAAGTAAAGAGGGGTGTCCAAAACAAATCCGTACCTACGCGAGAAAAGACGTAGATCCGGATCAAACAACCTAAGAAAGAGATCAAAAAAGAAATGAGCCCATTTAAAAGTTGTGTAAAGTCGTTCTTGTCTTTCAACCGCAAACAAGAACGAAGAAAGAGAAAGATGAGGCAGAAAATAAGGATTACCACAAAAAGAAAATTGACACTTGTTGCGAGTCGGATAGAGAATTCTGATCCTAGAAAACGTCCAAAAAACCTGCTACTGCTACCATCTTATGTCGTTGCAAACATTAGCCAACTCCCCTCTTTCCATCTTTCCACCCACTTTATTCCCCCTATCCTTCTCGTCCTGAATCCTCGTTGGTGCTTGTAAAGTCAAGCCGATTTCTCGATTCTTGTTCTCTGCTCTCTTTTCTCTTAAGTCATGTAGTTCTTATTCCATTCTTACAAATACTAAGAAGAAGTGACTAAGGTCAATTTCTCTATAAATGAATATAGCAGTTGGGGAAGCTCATCAAGTAGGAAAGCGTCTGCTGGTAGTTGCGGAGGTTCGGCAGCCGGTACCAAGGATGTAGAAGGGGGTCGAAGCGGGTGGGGTAAGACTAAAGTTGCAGATGCTAGCAGCGGTGGCTGGGGGAAGCGGGTGGAGTAAGACTGAAGTTGTGGATGCTGGCAGCGGTGGCTGGGGGAAGCCGCCTCCTGAAACAAGTGGAGCTGGTGGTGAAGAACGCTGAGACGTGGTAGCGGCAGCTGTAGAGGTTGGGGTTGTTCATCTGGTGTGAACGCTGCCATGTCTGGGTGGGGAGGTTCTGAAGCCAGTGGTAAGGATAATACTACTAGTCAGCCCGATCCTCTACTAAATCTACCTAGTTCATCTCCCGGTTGGAATGGTGGGTCATCTGGATGAGGTTATCAGAAACCCTTCGAGGGAAAAACAGATGGAAATTCAACATGGGGCAAGGTTACAAAGGAGTCACAGTGGAAGGATGCTAGTGGTTGGGGAAGTGCTGTTGAGAGTTGGGCGGCCAACAAAATTGGTTCAACTGAAGTAAATGAATGGAAAAGTTCATCTGATGCATCTGGGGTAAATAGTGGAGGCTGTGTAACGGCCCGGATATAAATATCCGGGATACGTTTTGAAGGTCGGATACCTTCGTTCGGATGTTGCAATTCAGGTACGGGTCGAGGTTTCAAACCTCTAATCAGTCGAAGTCTCAGAAATACAATTTAAATGAAAGTAAAGCGGAAGTACGGTTTAGATACAAAAGCCACGGCAGAGCCGGGTCAAAACCAAAACAAAGTGGGTGATTGCCATTTGTCAAGTTCGAATATATTAGCCGGATTCTTCGATTCGCCAAAAGATTTCCCGTCACAGAAGCATGGAGCAACAAGAGCGGTACTTAACACTATCCACGAAGTCAGGCCTGGTGATCGCCTGCGGGTCCTCTGACCGCGCTGAGGCCACATAACATGCCCATGCCTAAATAAAAGATGACTAATGTGGTACAAGATTTAAATCACACTATCATGCCCCTAGTATATGTAATATGCGGAAAAGAACTGTAAAAGGGCCCAAGCCAATGCCAAGTGGCATATCCCTCTCCTACCTCTGCACCCCTTCCCGTTAGTGCAGAGACTGGCCAGTTCGTTGCTATAGCATAGCATATCCTCGTGGTGGTGCACTCACCCACGGTATCATCATCATAACATAAATTAAATATAAATTAAACATGTCCAATGGTTCTGGGCTATCATCATGCTCATATCGACTCGATAGACTCAGGGCACCTGATGGGGCTGGGCTACCCTATGACCCTAGCAAAGACTCTAGGACTATCACAGATAACGGCCGTTCTGTTTCAAACACACAAAGTAAACACATGCTCAGTTCAATGCAATCCTAGCATGATACTACATGGCATGCTTTAATATGCAATAAAACTACACATTACATGACACATCAGGCAGGAGGTCCAGGTTACTGAGTAAGTCCCGTAGGATACTTACCCGTTGATGCAGAACAGCAAGATTACACAAGCAAGGGCCCAAATGTAAGTCCAAAGCAATCCAAAAGCAATACACACCTATCATCAAGTCATTTCCATAAGCTACCGGTTCACATTCATACATACGGAATCCAAGTTCTCAACATCCTCAAAACCAACCGATAGTAACACCGTTTTCCAAAATCTTAAATCCAAATTAATTCAACTCATATTCAAAATAATTCTCAAATCATACTTGGCCAAATTCCGACATTAAACATTTAAGCCTTAAAGTCAATTTCCCAAAATCATGTTATAAAATAATTCCGGCATGTTTCTTATTTCAAAAACATAAAATAAGTTCCAATATTAAACCATCAAAATAATTCTATGCTCACAAATCATATTTATAAATCAAAACCGACAATTCACTTTAAAATTCCTATCTCACATGTTTAAATCCTCATAAAATGCATCAATTAAATAATCCAATTAATATTATTTTAAAACAATAACCAATATATAGAGATTAATTTTTTCCAGAAAAGTACAATTATAACCAAATTCCAAAACTATAATAATATCCAAATAATTGAACACTTACTATCCATAAAGTCTCAAAACAATAACCATAAATATATTTATAACTCCATATCAATTAAAATCACTTTTAAAACCCCTTTTAAATATAAATATTAATAATTCCAGAACATATAAATATATATATTTATATATTTTCCTAAAGTCAGAAATAATAATTAATATTACATATAAATATATAAAATATATATCACATAGCATAAATTAATACATACCACATTCCAAAAGCTAAACAAATATCCCAGCCCAATCGAAAATTTAAAACCCAGCCCAATAAATGAAGCCCAGACCCGGATCCGAGAAGAAGGAAGAAGCCCAAACCAGGAGACCCAGCCCGGAAGAGAAAATCCGGATCCCCAGCCCACCCGGAAATTAGGCCCAATGTAATCCAACAGAACCCCAAACCTGTCTCCTTCCCCAAAATACCCGACGGGAAACAGAGCCCTTAAACAACGTAGCAGAAACGGAGGGGAGGAAGAAACACAGTCTCGCCGGAGACTCTTGACACGATAACTCTCAATCTTTCCGACCGCCCTCAACCCAAAAGGTAACCAAAGATTTGAACCGAAATTGGGAAGGGGAAGGAAGGATGCTCACCGGAATTCGACTTCGCTGGGAAACAGGCGTCGGAGGTCTTTGAGCTTCGCCGGAGGTGGAATCCAAACTGGTTCAGCCTAGGCCGAAGATAGAGGGTTCAAAGGTGCGTTTTTATGGTGATTTAGAGAGTAAAGAAAGAGGAGAAACTCACTGGATCCGGACTAAGATAAAACAGGGAAGAGGAAGGACGAGCATCAGCGCTGGGTTGCTCGGGGGCAAAACAGGGGAGGCAGCTCGGCTGCTTCAAAACAGAGGACGAGGTGGTGTGGTGCTCTTGGTGGCTGGCTGGTGGCTGTGGGTGGCGGTGGCGAGATGTGGTGCCTGGGTTCGACAATGGTAGGACATTTGGAGATGTTTTCTGGGCTGTTTGGCTCGGTAAAAAGAGCTCAAAAGGGGAGTTTCTTGGGTTGTTTGAGAATGAAAGGAGAGTAGAAGAGAGGGAGAAGAGGGGCTATGATTTTTCTGAAATTAAAAGGGGGATGGGTGCAGAAGATGGTGGGGTGTGAGGGCTGAAGATGCAGGCTGGGTAAACATGTGAGGAAGAGGACAATGGGGAGGGGGGACCAGCAAAATGCTCAACAGAAATCCGAGAGGGGGAAGAGAGAGAGAGAGAGAAGAAGAAAGAAAGAAAAAGGAAAACAAATGTATATATATATATATATATATATATATGTGGTCCCAACAATACCAATTAAAATTAGCGGAAAAGACTCAAAACCCGCTCGCCCGATCGAATCCCGACTAAATCAAATTTAATCAAATTTTAATTCAATTTCAAGATAATCGAAAATTAAATAAATTTCAATCAATACTCGTAGCTCAAATTAATTTTTATTAATACTCGGACTCGAAGTCAAAAATCAAATCCCGTCAAAATCCTAATTTAAATTGATGCCGGAATGATTTTAAATTTTGAAGTCGTGCTTGAGGACGATTTTACTCCCATTTTATAAATTGAAATAAATAATAACATTTTAATTAAAATAATGCTAATATGATATCTAAAATATATTTGGTCTTTACAGGCTGGGGGGATTCAAGTGGGAAATGGACTGCACAAAAAGAGGACATCTGTTGTGTACACTCTAGCTTCGCATATTCTATATACAGAACTATTTAGAAACGTACACGATGTGGTGGAAGTGGCTGGGTAGCTTCAAGCGTTACAAATGAATGTAATGGTTAGGGAAGCTCATCAGGTAGGAAAGCGTCCGTTGGTGGTTGCGGAGGTTCTTAGCTGGTACCAAGGATGTCGAAGGGGTCGAAGCGGGTGGGGTAAGACTAAAGTTGCGGATGCTGGTAGCGGTAGCTGGGGGAAGCGGGTGGGGTAAGACTGAAGTTGCGGATGCTAGAAGCGGTGGCTGGGGGAAGCTGCCTCCTGAGCCAAGTGGAGCTGGTGGTGAAGAACGCTGAGATGTGGTGGCGGCAGCTGTAGAGGTTGAGGTTGTTCATCTGGGTGGGGAGGTTCCGAAGCCAGTGGTGAGGATAATAATACTAGTCACTCCGATCCTCTACTAAATCTACCTAGTTCATCTGTCGGTTGGAATAGTGGGTCATCTGGATGAGGTTAGCAGAAACCATTCGAGGGAACAACAGATGGAAATTCAACATGGGGAAAGGTTACAAAGGAGTCACAGTGGAAGGACGTTGGTGGTTGGGGAAGTGCTGTTGAGATTTGGGCGGCCAACAAAATCGGTTCAACTGAAGTAAATAAATGGAAAAGTTCATCTGATGTATCTGGGGTAAATAGTGGAGGCTTGGAGGGATTCAATTGGGAAATGGACTGCACAAAAAGAGGACATCTGATGTGTACACTCTAGCTTCGCATATTCTGTATAAAGAACTATTTAGAAACATACGCGGCATGTGGTGGAAGTGACTGGGTAGCTTCAAGCGTTACAAATGAATGTAGCTGTTGGGGAAGCTCATCAGGTAAGAAAGCGTATGTTGGTGGTTGCGGAGGTTCGGCTGCCGGTGCCAAGGATGTAGAAGGGGGTCAAAGCGTGTGGGGTAAGACTAAAGTTGCGGATGCTGGCAGCGGTGGCTAGGGGAAGCGGGTGGGGTAACACTAAAGTTGCGGATGCTAGCAGCAGTGGCTGGGGGAAGCCGCCTCCTGAACCAAGTGGAGCTGGTGGTGAAGAACGCTGAGACGTGGTGGCTGCAGCTGCAGAGGTTGGGTTTGTTCATCTGGCGCGAACGCTGCCACTGCTGGGTGGGGAGATTCTAAAGCCAATGGTCAGGATAATACTACTAGCCAGTCCGATCCTCTACTAAATCTACCTTGTTCATCTGTCGGTTGGAATAGTGGTTCATCTGGATGAGGTTAGCAGAAACCCTTCGAGGGAACATCAGATGGAAATTCAACATGGGACAAGGTTACAGAGGAGTCAAAATGGATGGATGTTGGTGGTTGGGGAAGTGTTGTTGAGAGTTGGGGGGGCAACAAAATCGGTTCAACTGAAGTAAATGAATGGAAAAGTTCAACTGATGCATTTGGGGTAAATAGTGGAGGCTGGGGGGATTTAAGTGGGAAATGACTGCACAAAAGGAGGACATCTGATGTGTACACTCTAGCTTGAATATAGTTCTCAATTCATTCGGCGCGTTCATTTATTCTCTTTACATTTTGAAAGAAATAACACGTTCTTTACGTTTGAATATAGTTCTGTATACAGAAAAATTCACCCCTAGAGACTACGCATCTAGGATGCGTTGACATCTTGTGCGCATTTAGGATGTGTACACTCTAGCTTTGCATATTATGTGTACAGAACTATTTAGAAACGTCAACGACATGTGATTTCTCTGAAATTGTAATGAGAAGAAATAAACATGCTGAGTAGGCATGAGTACATGCTTAGATATGTCACCGATGGACCTTTTCTAATCGGCTATGCATTTGTGAATCTCACCACCGCACGAGCCGCTTTCAAGTGTTACAATTGGTGGAGTAGGATTAAATTGGTAACTTTCTACCATAGCACCAATAATCAAGAAGGCGGTGGGGGTAGTGGTGGACGGGTCAAGGATAAGAGTGGTTGGATTAATAATGATAAAGACGGGAGTAACGGTGGAAGTGGTTGGGGGACTTCAGGTGGTAATGGAGGAGGTGGTGGATGGGCCTAGGAGAAGGAGGGTGACAGTTGTTGGGGTAAAAACGATAAAGGTGGGCGTCACAATTCATTGGGCGCGTTCATTTATTCTCTTTACATTTTAAAAGAAGTCACACTTTTACGTTTGAATATAGTTCTGTATACAAAAAATGCCCCCATAGAGACTACGCATATAGGATGCGTTGAAAGCTTGTGCGCATTCAGGATATGTACACTCTAGTGTGGCATATTATGTATACCGAACTATTTAGAAACGTCAACGACATTTGATTTTCTATGAAATTGTAATAAGAAGAAATAAACACACTAAGTAGGCATGAGTAAATGTTTATATATGTCACAGATGGACCTATTCTTAACGACTTTATTTTTAAAGACTTATTACTTGGTGCGTGTCATCATGCATTTGGAGCTGAAGCGGTCAAGTAGGTTGAGAGATTTTGAAAATAAAAAACAATCTACATACATGATGATTGGGGGCACGGTGGACAAAACGTGGGGTACTATGCAGATCTAAGTGGAGATGGACACCGACAAGAAAATCACCATTGAGGTCAACAGTGAAGAAACCATAGAAAATGTCAAGACGATGGTTTGGGACAAGGAAGGGATCCCACTTGACTGGTAGTGGCTAATGTTTGGTGATACAGACTTATGATTTAAGAGACATCACCTGTTATGTACGTTTGTAGATAGTTCTGTATACAGAAAATGTCAAGCTTCTTTCACAACGGGAGGAATTCTTGAATTTTATTTGTGTGGACTAGGATTCGATTTACTTATATTCTTTATATTTTAAACTCGATTTCCTCCCTACGTTAGGAAGTCTCCCCTGTAGTACTGTAGGACTCGAGAGGTCATCTCTCTCAGAGCCTTGATAACTGCTGATTTTCTTCTATCATCATCCTGTTGGAGAGTGTTCTCCACCAAATCGTAGAAGGGAGCATCTCCATTTACCTTCGACTGTTTGCTCGACCTTGAGAATTCCACAAAACTCATAATTCTCTTCTTTATCACCCTGGAAGTTTCAAGCTTCATGAATTTCGGCCGCACAAGGTTGAGGATGTTAAAAACTTCTTTCACATTTCTCTAGTAAAGTGTCCCGGAAAGAACAACTTTTCTTGGGGTCTCAACCTTGGCAAGCGAGTGGAGCACATCAGTGTCCTCATTTCTTGGTGTGTGCCCTTCATAAATTAATTACTATTTAATTATATAAATTATTATTTATTTGTATTTAATTTATTTGTAGTTACTTTATTTAGTAAGTTTTTTTTCTTTAATTATATTAATTAATATATTTATAATAATATAAATAAATAATTATTTAATTTATTTTTATTTAATTTATGTTCAGTATAACTAATAATTATTTAATTTATGTTTATTATTACATTTAATTGTTATTTATTTATTAATTATTTATTGAATTAATATATATTTTTATTTTTATAATATAAATTTAACTTGTTTTTACATTTTTTATCTTTTATTGATCTTTATTATCAGTTTTTTAATTTATTAATCTAGTATTTATTTAGATTGTTTATTCAAAAATGATTTTTTAAAATATATTTTTTATATTTAAAAAATTAGTGTGTATTTGATATACATAATTATGTAATTTTAATGTGTTTATATAAATTATTATTTATTTTACATACATAACTATTTATTTATATAAATAAAGTAACTTAAAATAAATTAATTAAAAATGAATAATAATTTATATAAATAAATAGTTATGTATGTAAAATAAATAATAACTTATTGGGACGCCTAAATAATAAAGTGGCCAACCCAGGCCCACTTTACAACATCTAATTTGACGTTGTAAAGTGCCCGATCCGCCCCGTCGTCCTCCAATTCACAACGTCGTGTATGGCATATCACAACGTCGGATTAGACGTTGTCACAACGTAACATTCAACGTTGCTACAACGTTATATCTGACGTTGTATTAGCAGCGCTAACCTCGGATTTGCGGTGTATATAGGGAGACCCTTTATTTAACCGTCTCCATGGCAGGAAGGAAAGAAAATGTGGAATTGATGTGTTGCATTTTCAAATGCGGTCCTCACCCCTTTTATAAGAGTTACTAATATTACTGGGAGTACAACGTCCAAATTGACGTTGTAACAACGTCGGATCATACGTTGTTACAACGTCCAAATGGACGTTGCTAAGCCTGACGGAGCCCGATGGGTTCCAGCCTACAACTTCGAATTCGACGTTGTGACAACGTCTAATCAGACGTTGTCACAACGTTGGATTCCTTTTCCGTTGGGCAAATATACCACCACTAACAACGTCGGATTGGACGTTGTGGCAACGTTAATTCTGACGTTGCTACAACGTTGGATCCGACGAAGTATTTGCGGTGTATATATAGGGTCCGCGTTTATTTATTTAGAACAATATAAATAAATAATTATGTAATTTATGTTCCTTAAAATGTGCTATATTTATTCTATAAAAATTGTTATTTATTTTCCATACATAATTATTTAATTATATAAATTATTATATAATTAAATAAAATATTATATAATTAATTAATTTAATTTATGTTCCTTAATTATTTAAATTATATAAATTATTATTTCTATTTGTATTTATTTATTGTTTAGTAGTTATTGTTTAAATATTTTATATGATTTATTTATTTTGGTAATTATTTATTGTTTAATTATTTTCCTAACTGAAAAATAAATTCTAAGCATTTACTTTTACAAGTAGTAACATCGGTCAACGATTTCGTGCATTGAGCGCTTATCTTTTTATTTCTATCTTTTTATTGGTAAGTAAAAAATAAATTATAAGCATTTACTTTTACTAGTAGTAACATCATCTCTTCGATTTTGTGCATTGAGCGCTTAGTAGGGTTAGTAGTGCAAGTAGTAGGAGTGGCGATTCGAGGGCGGATGGGTGTTTCATCTGGGACCGCTGGTGGAGGAAGAGGTGGGGCGGTATGGGGAGGAGAGGGGAGATAGTAGCTGCAGTAGTGGTAGGGAGGGAGAGGAGGGGGTTCCAAGGCTGTTGGTGAAAAACATGGGAGTCATAAGTTATGACCAGACAGTATTGTAACGGCCCAAATATAAATATTCGGGTTACGTTTTGAAGGATTGGATACCTTTATTCGGATCTCGCAATTCGAGTACAGGTTGAGTTTTAAAACAATGTTTATAGTGCTCAAAGAAGGGATTTCGCACCCTAAATTCGCGATAGGGTCGTTGGGTACCCCGAACCTGTCCTACTTATCTAAGTCGCTCAAAACGTTTTAGGTTCGAAAAGCATAAAGAAGGAAATCGCATAATACAAATTGCCACGGCATGGCCGGGTCAAAACCAAATACGAGAAAATATAAGTACCGAAAGTGTGGAGTCCATAGTCAGTCTCTCCCTCCAATTGCGTCATAAGATACCCCCGTCATAAAAGCACGGAATCAAGCAAGGGAACGGGTACCTGAAACTATACCACGAGTCAAGGTCGAGCCACTCATGCGGGCCCTGAAGACCTCGCTGAGGACATATAATACGCTCTAAGCCTAGATGAAAATGATCTAATGCATTACTGAAATATTAAATACGCAAGCATCTTGACAATTCATATATAATGACAGAAATGCAATAAATGGGCCCGCACAAAATGTTAAGTGGCATGTCCCAATCTCTCAAAACCCATGCCTCAGTCGGGGCGGGTATCTCTCTCATGTCCGTACCTCAGCCGGGGTGTTCGTTTAAGGGGCGGGGATCTTGCTATTCAAATATTCAATTATAATTTACAACTATGCTAACTCCCTTATCAACCAAATAATACAAGAATCCCTCCCAGTGTAGTGGTAGGGTAAATCAGGATCGAATCCACGAGGAGGTATGTCAGCGCTTCCCTTGTTGTAATCACGATCAAGCTTTCGACCTCAGAAGACACTCGATATCGATGTGTCTAGTCGATATTGACCTCAGTTCTGGTCGATTTCCAGCCATGTTCCTGTAGAAGACAAAAGCAACACAGATCGAGGTTGAGACAGACCTCGATATCGACGTTAGTGATCGATATCGACCTTTACAGTCGATTTCGATGTTTGTCATAGAAACTTCAATGCGTAACCTATTGTCAGAAAAGTGTCCGAAGAACGTAGAATGATAAATAAGGATGGTCAGAAAACAAAAATTAAGCTTTTATGTACACGCTCTAGAGTTTTGAGTCGCTAGGCCGACTTCTCCGTTAAATCCTAAAAACCACGAATTATCTCGATATCGACTGGTTCCAGTCGATGTCGACCCTGCTTGCTGTTTCCGTCCTTGCCAACAAAAATTTTCTAAGCTTTTCCTTAGCCGGCGAGAGGACTACTTGCTCCAGGTGCTTTGTTTCGCTCATGGTTGTTATTGCAGGAGGGAGGTCGAGCATCTTAAATACAAATATAAATATGTAAATGTAAACCGACTCCTAGCCTATGCAAATAATTACAAGACTTTCTCCTGTTGTAGTGGAAGGGTAGTCAGGATCGATCCACGAGGAGGCGTGCCAGCGGGATCCTAGTAGCTTTGGAAATCTCAAGTCTGCGTCGACCAGAAGCCTCGATTTCGACCTTGGAGCTCGATGTCGTCCTCGGCTGTCGATGTTCTCTGCAACAGAAGACCTGCAGAAACAAAAACTGTAGTCGATATCGACTGGAAAGGGTCGATATCGATGTTAGTCCACGAATTTGACTGGCTCAGAAGACTGCCAGTCGAAACAGAAGGGTCGATTTCGATGCTAGGGGTCCATATCGATGCTTAGCAAACTCCACAGCGATGTTCGTCATCGACTCAGAAAACTGTCGACGAACTCAGTGGTCGATATCGAGGTCTGGGGTCGATATCGATGTCTTCCTACAGTGGGTTAGTTCTTCATCGGCAAAGAAAGGCCGAAGAATTGAGAATGGAGAGAGAAACAATGAACAGAAATATAACAGAGGGTTTTGGGTGTATAAAATATGTAAAAAGCAACTCCTAGGATTAGGGTTTACCACAACGTTAACCAATGCATGCGATAAGATAAATAAGACGAACAATTGTGCTATTTCACCCGAGGGACAAGCTTTCGCCATACACCAACTTTTAGCATGAATCCCTTTTCTTTCGATTAGGACTAAACATAGAATCATAGGAGGAGAGATAGACACAACGATATCGACATCAAATACTTACCTCAAGCGCGCATGGCTAACGTCGGGCTCACCCCAACCCTAAGAGCTTTGGGGGAACTACTCGCTTCTCATCATGGAACTCATTGTTGATTAAAGAGAAGAAACTTGCATTAAAATAAACTCCGAAGCTTTACAACTCAACGTCAACTTTCGCAAACGTCAAACCCTAAAACTTCTCTCTAACTCTAACTCTATTGATGGTATAACTTGCTTGTGAATTGAATGATTGAATGCCAGCCCCCTAGGGATTTATTTATAGGCTACTAATCCTCGCTATCCAAGGATTGTAACTCCTATCTAAACTATGAACTCTATCCAAACAATTAGGATAGATCTTTTATTTTGATAAAACTTAAATAAATTAAAGGTAAAAAGATAACTAAGTCTTCAGCTGTCATCTATCTTGAAAGTGTAAGATAATTTCGTGCCTCCTTGAGGAAAAAGTTTCAATCTGCATCTGGAAACCGAGTCTATCTTTTGTCGAGATCAGTGGTCGATATCGACACCAGAGGTCGATATCGAGGTCTCTATTCCTGCTCGACTTGTTCAACTCCACTCGATGTCTATGTTGAGGTCGATATGGGGGTCGATATCGACACCAGAGGTCGATATCGACTGGTTCCAGTCGATGTCGACCCTGCTTGCTGTTTCCGTCCTTGCCAACAAAAATTTTCTAAGCTTTTCCTTAGCCGGCGAGAGGAGTACTTTCTCCAGGTGCTTTGTTTCGCTCATGGTTGGGTTGAAAGAGAATTCTATCACTTCGTTCCCTATAGTAAAGGTTAGTAACCCTCGACGTACATTGATATTGGCATCAGCAGTAGCTAAGAAAGGCCTACCAAGTATAATAGGCACTACAGGATCTTCAGGCATCTCCAATACAATGAAATCAGTAGGCACAAAGAACTTACCTACCTTTACCGGAACGTCATCGACTATACCTGTGGGTCTGACGAATGAGTTGTCAGCCATATAAAGTTTCATGTCCACAGGTTCAATGGTGCCAATGTTCACCTTTTGCCAAATAGAAAGGGGCATGACACTTACACTTGCCCCTAGGTCACATAGGGCTTTGTAACGATGTTGGCCAAGTCCCACGGTGATTGCAAACTTCCTTGGATCACTCTTTTTCTCAGGGAAGTCCATCTTTGAGCACTCCTCTGCGATCTCTGCCATGGATCTCTTCTTGCTAAGGATGTCTTTAAGGAATCGCACATAGGCAGGCATCTCGCTTAGGGCTTCTGTAAGAAGGATAGTAACGTTAAGTCCTTGAAGTATTATTACAAAGCGCCTAAACTTACCTTTGGTGGGATCCTCCAATGCTTTGGATGGGAATGGCAACGTCTTCTTTGGCGTAGGGGCCAAAACGGAGGTCGGAGGGGCCTGCTGAACGTCGGTGTCGACTGGGCTCTGGTCGATATCGACTAGAATGGTTGATTTCGACCTCTTTTTGTGGCTCTGATGACTCTGCAGTGGCCTCGATATCGGCCTGGGTGTCAACCTGGGGGTCGATATCGACGTCTCCCTCGACATCGACAGGGCTGTCGATGTCGACTAGATCTGCTGCTTTCTTCTCCGATTCCGTGCGTGGCTTATGTACTTTGGTGCCACTCCTCAATTGTATGGCTGTGACATGGCCCGTCCCAGATTTTCCCTTAGGATTTGTAGTGGGTTGCCCATGGAGTGTTCCGGACGGTCTAGGGATTTATGCCGCCAATTGACCCAGTTGGGTCTCTACGTTCCTTTTCCATATATCCATCTCCCCAATCCTTGTGGTAAGGTGATTGAGTTGAGAATGGATGGCATTGTTGGATTGATCATTCTTAGCTGGATTCCTCCTTATCTCATCTAGCACAAGTTGAACATCATCCTTCTTTTGGTCTCTCTCCGGGTGCCCAGGAGCTCTATAAGGCGGAGGGTCCCTAGGGTTAACCGGGTTCCTTTGTGGTTGATGGAACCTTTGGTCTCCCCAATATTGTTGATTGGGACCCCTCATGTAGCGTGCCTCTTGGTGAGTCTCCACTAGGTGTACTTGTTCAGCATGGGGGCAGTCGATGGTGGTGTGCCGCTGCGATCCGCATTCAATGCAATCTTGGTTCGCTGAAAGGAACCTTACTTGCTTTTGGAGCTTTTGAAGTTGATCCCTATGAAATTGCTCATTTACATTCGGATCGATTACATTGGAGGGTTCATATAAGGGCATAGATGGAGCAGGCCTCGATGATGATGATGTGTCGGAAGCCTCTGGAGTCCCATATGTGTTGTCAAACTCCACCAACCTCTCTATGGTCTCACAATCCTCTTGGGGAGCGAGTTCAAGGTAGCCATAGGAGGTGTAGGTGTTGATCCTCTCCTTAGTTGCAGCGTCAAGAGCATTGTATATGATCTCCTGAATTACATATGGTGGTTGGCCATGCGTCAGGCATGATCGTAGTAGGTCCTTAAACCTTTCCCAAACAGTCGCCAGAGCCTCACCAGGCTTTTGTTTGAAAGCCGTGATTTTCTGTCGGATCAACGCTGTCTTAGAAGGAGGGAAGAACTTGTTGAGGAACGCGTCCTTGACTTCATTCCAGGTGCGGAGCGATCTTGGGGCTAAGCTTTCCAACCACTGTAATGCTTTCCATGTAAGAGACCATCGAAAGGCTTTTAGTTGGACATATTCAAGACTTCGTCCATCAGCAATAGTATCACAAAGGTCTAAGAAGGTTGAAATATGTGACATAGGGCATTCGTTAGGTTTTCCTTCATATTGGTGACTTCTAATCTCAGTTAGGAAGTTAGGTTTTATTTCAAAATTAGAGGCAGGGATAAGAATTGCCGATTCAGGCACTGTGAGAGCGGGGTGCATATATTGCTTGGCATTCCGAGGGAGGGCATTGATTTGGGCTTCTATTTGCCTTCGGCCTTCCTCCTCCCTATTCCCACGCTCCTTAAGTGCCGCCTCTCTAGTCGTTAGGTCCTCAACCTGCTTCCTTAGTTGCTCAATAAGTTCAGCCTGGTTTGCGTTTCCGCCATGATTCTTTGAGCTTGGGCCCTTAGATGGAAATAACGCTCAGGGTCGTCTACTCCTTCAAATTCAGGTGGGCGATCAGCGCGTCTCATACACCTGCAAAACCAAACTAGGTAGAGACGTGAGATAGACTACTAGGGCGCGATTGATTGCCTCCCCGGCAACGGCGCCAATTTGTTATTGAAGGAGGGAGGTCGAGTATCTTAAATACAAATATAAATATGTAAATGTAAAGCGACTCCTAGCCTATGCAAATAATTACAAGACTTCCTCCCGTTGTAGTGGAAGGGTAGTCAGGATCGATCCACGAGGAGGCGTGTCAGCGGGATCCTAGTAGCTTTGGAAATCTCAAGTCTGCATCGACCAGAAGCCTCGATTTTGACTTTGGAGCTCGATGTCATCCTCGGCTGTCGATGTTCTCTGCAACAGAAGACCTGCATAAATAAAAATTGTAGTCGATATCGATAGGAAGGGGTCGATATCGATGTTAGTCCACGAAATCGACTGGCTCAGAAGACTGCCAGTCGATACAGAAGGGTCGATATCGATGTTAGGGGTCGATATCGATGCTCAGCAAACTCCGCAGCGATGTTCGTCGTCGACTCAGAAAACTGTCGACGAACTCAGTGGTCGATATCGACGTCTGGGGTCGATATCGATGTGTTCCTGCAGTGGGTTAGTTCTTCGTCGGCAAAGAAAGGCCGAAGAATTGAGAATGGAGAGAGAAGCAATGAACAGAAATATAACAGAGGGTTTTGGGTGTATAAAATATGTAAAAAGCAACTCCTAGGATTAGGGTTTACCACAACGTTAACCAATGCATGCGATAAGATAAATAAGACGGACAATTGCGCTATTTCACCCGAGGGACAAGCTTTTGTCGTACACCAACTCTTAGGATTACTCTTGCAAATAAACCTAATTTTCTCTACCAATTTTATGTTTATAACTCAAGTTGTTAGTATGAATCCCTTTTTCTTTCGATTAGGACTAAACATAGAATCGTAGGACGAGAGATAGACACAACGATATCGACATCAAATACTTACCTCAAGCGCGTATGGCTAGCGTCGGGCTCACCCCGACCCTAAGAGCTTTGGGGGAACTACTCGCTTCTCATCATGGAACTCATTGTTGATTGAAGAGAAGAAACTGGCATTAAAATAAACTCTGAAGCTTTACAACTCAACGTCAACTTTCGCAAACGTCAAACCCTAAAACTTCTCTCTAACTCTAACTCTATTGATGGTATAACTTGCTTGTGAATTGAATGATTGAATGCCACCCCCTAGGGCTTTATTTATAGTACTAATCCTCGCTATCCAAGGATTGTAACTCCTATCTAAACTATGAACTCTATCCAAACAATTAGGATAGGTCTTTTATTTTGATAAAACTTAAATAACTTAAAGGTAAAAAGATAACTAAGGCTTCAGGTGTCATCTATCTTGAAAGTGTATGATAATTCCGTGCGTCCTTGAGGATAAAGTTCCAATCCGCATCTCGAAACCGAGTCTATCTTTTGTCGAGATCAGGGGTCGATATCGACACAAGAGGTCGATATCGAGGTCTCAGTTCCTGCTCGACTTGTTCAGCTCCACTCGATGTCTATGTTGAGGTCGATATGGGGGTCGATATCGACACCAGAGGTCGATATCTGTGTCAGAGGTCGATATCTACCTCTGTTCAGCTACACTTGGCTTCTCCATTTTGACTCCAATTTCGCTCGAATTCCTGCATGGTTAGCTCAAAACTTGTGCAGACCCTATTTCTTGCATTTTAGCCCATTCTTACGCAAGTTTATATTCCTTTGAACCTTTTCTTTGGAGATCGAATGAAATATGACGTCAAACGATGCAATAAAAGGAGATACAAATATGTACATCATCAATTCAACAAATCCAATCCAAATAAACCGGTTTCAAGTTTCCAAAAACTATTTGATCTCAAAATAAGTCGAGCCGCTAGTTAAAAGTGATTTTAAAATATTACTTAAGCAAATCCTGATATTAAAACATTTGTCCTTAACCAAGTCCATAATATTATTTTATTAAAATAATCCACCATAAGTCACATCACATCTCTTCCTACGCTCCATCAAGACTTCGAAGGGACCTAGGTGGCTTCTGGGATTCGAAAGGTGGAGCTTGGGGGCACTGGATGCTGTTGCTCCGCGAGGAAGGAGGAGGAACATGGTGGTGGGAGCTCGGTTTGGGCTCGAAAACAGGGGATTGATGATCGGGAAGAGCTTGGCACCACCGGTAGTGATGGAGCGAAGGAAGAGATGCAATGTGTGTGTGGATTGAGACAATGGAGGTGCAGCTCAGAAATAAAAAGGAGGATGGAGGTGTGGCTGAGGTGAGGGGGGGAGGTAAGGCTCTCAAATTTGAAAGAGGGAGGGTGGGAAGGTGGTGTCGGGTATGAGCTAAAGTGCAGCTGGCTTATGTGGGAAAAAGGGGGGTCTTAGGGCTGTTTGGGTAGGGGTCTTAGGGAGGCTAGGAGGGGGGGTTATTAATTATGGTGAAAGTCAACTATTATACCCGAAAATAAATCCCGAAACCCGCTTTCTGACCTTAACCCGACACGATTTAAAATAAATTCAAAATAGACATTCGAATCCGAATTAAATAACAAAACCCGAAATTATTTTTCAGTCTCGGAAAAATAAAGCGGAATTATTTCGTTTTCCATTTGAGTAACAAGTTTATGCCGGAATTGTTCAAAAGAATTTAAATAAGTCGTTTGTTCGAGAACGGAAATCTTCGAAATTTTTCGAAGTCGTAGAAATTGATGAAATTTTAACCAAATTTAAATTTATAATTATGAAAATATTATTTAAAAATATCGGTCTTTACATTATCCACCTCTAAAAATAAGTCTTGTCCCCGAGACTAAAACTACTTCAAATTTATAGGAGGAAGTTTTAAAATGCGAGTCCAAGGACCCTATCCATGGATCTTGCATTCATCTCTGATGTCTCTTCCAGGATTCTCACAACATCCTAGTCAAGTTAGTCCTTTTCATCACCGTTCAAAATCTTTCAAATCCGACGTTAGTCAAGCAATTTTAGAACATCAAGAGGTGGAGTTATCCACCTCTAAGGGCTAATCCCATATTCCACGTCTTAGGTTCAATTTATCAAGTCTATCTCAACATCAACTTCCAAGTGTTAACAATTCAGAATATCATTTCATCAAAATCCATCGTCATGGTAAAATCTATCAATATGTCAAATTCTAACATCAACCAATCATATATCAATATATCATAAAAACATAGAAATCTGCACATCAATATCACTCACAGAGTCACAACCACGCATATAGTTAAACACAAAGTCAATCATGTAGAATCGCACTACCTGCAGTAGGAGGGGCAGAACACTCCTCTGCGCTCATCTGATAACCGCGGGGTCGTGGGGGTAGGCCTGCATCTCGCCCTCCTGATGACCGTCCTCCGTGACCACGGCCCTCGTCACCCTGAAATTCTCTAACTCGTCCTCGGCTAGCTGCAAATCCTCTCCCCTAGCTCTGCGGATAAGCCAGTAGTGGTGACCTAGGAGCCTCCGAATGTCTGGGGACCGGTGCATATGGTGTCCCTCCAGTCTAGGGACAGCGATGAGATCGATGCCACCTCGCGAGTAGTCTGAGTCCCCGGAGGAGTGTACTCTCTCAGCATCAATGTCCGAAAGTCATCATAACTCCACTCAGTCTGACCTGTCTTGTACACGGACCAGCGATCAAAGGCGTCCTTCCGCAGAAGTCCTTCTGACTGTAAAGACTGCATATAATTTATATATATATATATATATATATATATATATATACATGATACTATTATTTAATTAAATACGTCATTATTTATTTCAAATTGAAAAAGCGGAGAAAAATCGTCCTCGAGCACGAGTTCAATTTTAAAATCATTCCGGTACCAATTTAAATTTAGGATTTTGACGGGATTTGATTTTCGACTTCGAGTTCGAGTATTAATAAAATTTAATTAAGCTCCGAATTGATTGAAATTATTTAATTTCGATTATCTTGAAATTTGATCGAACTTTGATTTATTAAAATTGATTTAGTCGGGATTCGATCGGGCGAGCGGGATTCGGGTCTATTCCGCTAATTCGAATTTCTGTTGTGAGGACCACTCCTATTTTATTTTATTTTATTTTACTTTTCTCTCTCTCTCTCTCTCTCTCTCTCGGGGGTCCCCCACCTCACCTCCCCTGCCCATTACAGCCACAAGAAGACCAGTACCACGCCTCCCTCTTGCCTCATTCCACCCTATTCCCACGCCAAAATCTTAGGCTCTCAGAGGAAAACAACCAAACCTATTATCTCTCTCTCATCCCTCTTCCACTGTCTACATTTCACAAAAACACCATCCCTCACCTTCTTCGTTCGAATCGCAGCCGCCATCACCTCATCACCCTAGCTCCACCTCCCCAGCTCCTCGTCGTTGCCACCAGACCCCCGCCGCCGCTTCCAGGAGCCCCTTTCGGAGCCCAGGAGCTGGAGTCGGCAGCCCTTGAAGTCGCAAGACCCCATCTCCCCTGTTTCGAGTCCGAGCACGGTAAGGCTCCGTCCTTCCTCCCTCCGACTCCTAACTGTGCAAAGCTTCGAATTTAACCTCCCCATACTCTTCCTAGGCCCTCGAGTCACCTTCCCTCGAGCCCCTGCAGCCGGAGCGCCGCCGTCGAGCCTCGGAGTCGCCCTCGGAGTCGCCACTGTAAACCCTCTTTCCCCCTTCCTCCGTTGCTCGCGTTTCCTTCCTTCTATGATGGGTGTGGTCGGGTTTGTAGTCCGAGTCCCTGGGTAAAATTTGAGATCGAACGGACCACCACCGTCGGAGATCTCCCTCTCTCTTCTTCCCCCGTCTCCGTCGTCCTGTTCCATCTGATTTGGGGAAGAAACGGTTCATGGGAACTGGTTCGGTTTTCTTTCTTTTCTTTTGTAACCGGTTCACTTCAATCTGAAAGGGGGAGGGGATCCGAATAGGGGTTTGCGGGTGGGGCTTCCTACTGGACCCGGGTTGGGCTTTCCTTTCCGGGTTGTTCTTGTGGGCTGATGGGTTTAAATTGTGGAGTAATTGTTATGGTTATGTGGTGTTTTATTGTAAGGTTTTATAATTGTTAAATTATTATTAGTTATTATTGTTATTATTATTATTATATTATGGGTCTTGTGAGATAAATATATATTCTGAAATTATTAATATATTATTTTACATGGTTTAAAGGTAATGTTATTGAGATGGATTATTATATGATATGTTTTATAAGGGTGATTTTAAGATATGGATAGTAAGTGTAAATTATTTGAATATTGTTATTATTTTTGGATAATATATATATATATTTCTGAAAATTGTATATACTTTAAAAGTGTTCAAAAGTGGTATTAATCGATATATCTTACATTGATATAATATGGTGTTTAATATATGTTTTAGAAATTTTAAAGTATGTTAGTGTTGTTGTTTATAAATGTGGGTTATTAAAATAGATTCATTTTGGTAATTTCTTATGTAAATATTATTTGGAGTGTGTTATTAAATATTATATATATATGGTTTTGAAAGTAATAGTAGTGGAGAAGTGTTATTAATAAATGTTTATTAAGTGATTTTTAGATGATGACTGTTGAGTAAGTAAGAAACATGCCGGAATTGTTTTATAATATGATTTTTGGAAATTGGTTTTAAGGCTTAAGTGTTAATATCTGAATTTGGCCAAGTATGAGTTGAGAAATCGTTTTGAATATGAGTTGTCTTAATTTGGGATTTATGAGTTCGAAAATATGGTTGGTATGATTTTATCAATGGGTTTGATTGAAAGAATGATTTTGGTCGATTTGATCGTATCGAAAAGATTTTGGAAAACGGTTTTACTATCGGACGGTTTTGAGGATGTTGAGAACTTCGGTCCGTGAGTATGAATGTTGATCTGGTAGCTTATTAAAATGGCTTGATGATAGGTGTGTATTGCTTCTGGATTGCTTTGGACTTGCATTTGGGCCCTTACTTGTGTTATCTTGTTGTTCTGCATCTTCAAGTAAGTATCCTACGGGACTTACTCAGTAACCTGGACCTCCTGCCTGATGTGTCATGTAATGTGTAGTTTTGTTGCATATTAAAGCATGCCATGTAGTATCATGCTAGGATTGCATTGAACTGAGCATGTGTTTACTTTGTGTGTTTGAAACAGAACGGCCATTATCTGTGATAGTCCTAGAGTCTTTGCTAGGGTCATAGGGTAGCCCAGCCCCATCGGGTCCCATGAGTCTATCGAGTCGATATGAGCATGATATGATAGCCCAGCACCATCGGGCAAGATTTACGTATTTTTTTTTATATATGTTATGATGATACCGTGGGTGAGTGCACCACCACGAGGATATGCTATGCTATAGCAACGAACTGGCCAGTCTCTGCACTAACGGGAAGGGGTGCAGAGGTTGGAGAGGGATATGCCACTTGGCATTGTCTTGGGCCCTTTACAGTTCTTTTCCGCACATTATATATACTAGGGGCATGATAATGTGATTTAAAAATTGTACCGCATTAGTCATATTTTATTTAGGCATAGGTATGTTATGTGGCCTCAGCGCGGTCAGAGGACCCGCAGGCGATCACCAGGCCTGACTTCGTGGATAGTGTTAGGTACCGCTCTTGTTGCTCCATGCTTCTATGACGGGGAAATCTTTTGGCGAATGGAAGAATCCGGCTAATATATTCTAACTTGACAAATGGCAAATCACCCACTTTGTTTTGGTTTTGACCCGGCTCTGCCGTGGCTTTTGTATCTAAACCGTACTTCCGCTTTATTTTCGTTTAAATTGTATTTCTGAGACTTCGACTGATTAGAGGTTGAAACCTCGACCCGTACCTGAATTGCAACATCCGAACGAAGGTATCCGACCTTCGAAACGTATCCCAGATATTTATATCTGGGCCGTTACAAAGTTGGTATCAGAGCCAGGTTGTGCAATTCGGGTACGCAAGGGTCGGGTGTATGTTTTGGAAAACCGCCCACGGATTTCGAAGATTTGAAAGCGTTTTAAAGGGGCAAAATGAACTTAATATGTTTAACTCAATTGGACTTAATATGAACTTGGCTTATGATAAAAGAGGAGAACCAACTAATAAGGGATCGAGTGGGTAGAAACGGCGTTAGACCATCCCTTTTGGATGTAGTCGGAAATGGGTAGGCAAAATACTAGCTTGTTCTTTACAGATGGGTCGGGATGACTTCAAGGAGATCATTATAATTGTCATTAACTGATTCTATGTTGAGTACTTGATATGCTAAAGATTGATTGGTATGTCCTAACTGTTTGATGAATATTGAACGATTTGTGCGAACGGGATAGCGGGAGTACCCTTCTTCTTATATGGTTAAGCTCAGCTTTTGTGGAACCGTCCCTTTCCTTATGAACCCTTTTGACAATTCAATTGAGTCCTCCCTTCGAATATCGGTCTTCCACGGGAATTGCGTTGGTAAACACATGGTGTCGTGAATCATGATTGAATGAAGAGGTTGTCTGGGAGAGTATTGGAAGACGGTCCTTGATGAAATTCCGAGTTAGAGAGTGAGATGTTTACGAGGCTGTCCTTATGAATTCTTATGAGGATCCATCAGTGTCCTTTTATCACGGAAAATTCGTATCCGAGTTCCACGGGAAAGATGGGTAATGAGTCAGTTGGGAAGAGTCAATGTTGCCCTTATGGACTTCTATCGGGTTATCTTGATTGCCCTGTTCATGATTGTGTGATTCTATATGCACTACTCCTTGACCTACAATTGATCCTTAGTGTGAATTTGTGCTTATGTGCCTTGATGCTCATGATGACCATTGTATAGGTTCGAACTACATTTATTATGTCCATATCATCCCGACATGATCTGTTTAGTATATTACATTGTCATACTAGGGCACGATTATAGATGTCATATGTTAGGAAGTTGTACAATTGATGTACTCCCCATGAATAGGTTCATGATAGTGTGATCGACTCTTGTTTATACGAATGCCTCATAAGATTGTACTCTTTAGCATGCTAGCCGATGATGCCTCGATGCTTATCATTCATTCTGTGACAAGAATCTATAGCATGCCCACCTATTCTGTGATTAACTGTTGTTGATTATTCTAGTAACAGCTATGCGTTAATTGTGCTAAGTGAGAATATGGTAGTGTAAACGAGTCTTGATAAATACATGTTCTACCCTAGTATACATCAATTTGCACTCATGTCCTCATATTCTAGCCATGTTGCTTAGACTTGCTCTATACCTCGTTGCGTTTTCCTCTCGTGCCACTATGTCGTTGGAATGTGATTGAATGAACTCTTGCATACCGTCGTATTAACCAGTCAAGTGCATGTATGTACCATATGTTATATTGAACCACTAGTAACATGTGAGGCCCTTGGTTGTGACTTGTGCGAAGTCTACTTTTCCCACGTTATTGTTGATTCACTCTTGAACTAGGTACCTGATAGTGTGGCTCTTTCCTCTTTTTGTTCTCTTAACATGTTTCACTCGTCCTGATGAGTTTAATGTTGAATTCGATGATTGACTAGCTTTCCGTGACGATCAAACCTAGCATGCTTACATGGTAAAGATGTCTATGTGCTCTATGATGGTTCTTTCTTAGCATGATTATAACCTAGCATCCATGATCTCCATCTTGTTACTTTTGATGATGCCTCATGTTTCGTGAACATTATGTTGAACTCCTCTTAATAAATCTTGACTATGCTTGTATCGCATTATGTATCGCTAGTATCATGTAGGATCTATGCTCTCTAAATGGATTTCGTCACAGGATTCCGTGCCCTGCTTGACCTAATATGTGATCATTGTTGTTAGATGTGATAGTTACTAGGCTGCTCTTATGTGTCCTTGTATGATGCGTCATCCGATTGTTATAATATACCTTGCCATGATATATTTTGACTCATTTGTTGATTTGTATACCATGCTTTTACATTGTTCATATGCATGATGATCGTTATCTTCACTAAATTCCGCTTGACTTCGAATCATATATGATCATTGTTGGTTCCGCCTATCTTGCTCGAAGTTACTAGGCAGATCTGTTTCCATGGAATACTAGAATTTTAGCTTGTTTCACATACATCAGCGTAGGACTTCATTGTGTCTTTGATATGAATACAAATGTTTCCCCCGAGATAGGTACATGTTAGTATGGATTGATGTGATGGATATGCTCCATAGTGAATTTATGCTTGTTTGTCACAATTGTACCCTAATGGACTTCCATAAACGCATCGTTACTATTCCCGAGTCGGAGTCTTGTCTCTAGTCATGTCGTCTTTAGCCTTGGCCTATTCCTTCTCCGAAAGAAACATTGGGTCGTCCGCTCTTGTCACTCCCCTATCTCTGCTAACTTAAACTCCTACGCGTTACCTTGGACGATTGACCGCATGGAAAAAGGGAACGGGAAGTCGAATAGCGATAGAGCAGCACAGCGGAAGCGTGAGCCCATAACCCACGGGCCTCAGGATCGATAATGTCGACGGAACGAGCTCTCTTTGAGGATTACGATTGTTGAGTACGATATGACTTGCAGGTGGGAGCGTCCTCTATTCGAATTGCTAACCCTTTCTGAGCTTGTTGATGATGATATTGCACTGACTTGATGTTGAAAGCTGCTTGTTGATGTAATGACTGTTGCTTGATTGTCTATTGACTATGATGATATGATTCGATGTCTTACAATCCTAATGTGCCTTGATGACTTAATGTGATGCTACTCTGAGTTGCTAAGCATGATCTAAATTCCTTTCCTATATAGTATGAACTGCAATTGCCGAGAATCTGAATGGTTATTAGCTAAGATTATGATGAAACTTGCTAACTTGATTGGACTAAGTTCATATATGATGTTTTACAATACTTGTTGAGCATGACGGTAATTTAAGACTTTTGATACTTGTTGCAATGCTTAATGATGCTATTGATATAAATGTTAGTTGATATGATGTAGTCCTTATGTGCAATGATGTCCATGATTGCTTCTTCTTTGAACATGTGAGTGAGGTCCTTTTGGTTGAGCGGTCAGAGAGTGGAGAAAGGTTTTGAGTGATTAGAATGATCGACGGTGGTAAGGGAAAGTTGCAGAAGAGGGGTGTTGACTTAGGTTGGACCGAGTGGGTCCGGTAATTATAAGAGGTAATGCTTGATGATTTCGATGAGCTCCTAGGTGAATCTCGGATAAGGGTATGGTTAGGATAGGGGTTCGGTTTTCTTTCTTTTCTTTTGTAACCGGTTCACTTCAATCTGAAAGGGGGAGGGGATCCGAATAGGGGTTTGCGGGTGGGGCTTCCTACTGGACTCGTGTTGGGCTTTCCTGTCCGGGTTGTTCTTGTGGGCTGATGGGTTTAAATTGTTGAGTAATTGTTATGGTTATGTGGTGTTTTATTGTAAGGTTTTATAATTGTTAAATTATTATTAGTTATTATTGTTATTATTATTATTATATTATGGGTCTTGTGAGATAAATATATATTCTGAAAATATTAATATATTATTTTACATGGTTTAAAGGTAATGTTATTGAGATGGATTATTATATGATATGTTTTATAAGGGTGATTTTAAGATATGGATAGTAAGTGTAAATTATTTGAATATTGTTATTATTTTGGGATAATATATATATATTTCTGAAAATTGTATATACTTTAAAAGTGTTCAAAAGTGGTATTAATCGATATATCTTACATTGATATAATATGGTGTTTAATATATGTTTTAGAAATTTTAAAGTATATTAGTATTGTTGTTTATAAATGTGGGTTATTAAAATAGATTGATTTTGGTAATTTCTAATGTAAATATTATTTGGAGTGTGTTATTAAATATTATATATATATGGTTTTGAAAGTAATAGTAGTGGAGAAGTGTTATTAATAAATGTTTATTAAGTGATTTTTAGATGATGACTTTTGAGTAAGTAAGAAACATGCCGGAATTGTTTTATAATATGATTTTTGGAAATTGGTTTTAAGGCTTAAGTGTTAATGTCTGAATTTGGCCAAGTATGAGTTGAGAAATCGTTTTGAATATGAGTTGACTTAATTTGGGATTTATGAGTTCGAAAATATGGTTGGTATGATTTTATCAATGGGTTTGATTGAAAGAATGATTTTGGTCGATTTGATCGTATCGAAAAGATTTTGGAAAACGGTTTTACTATCGGACGGTTTTGAGGATGTTGAGAACTTCGGTCCGTGAGTATGAATGTTGATCTGGTAGCTTATTAAAATGGCTTGATGATAGGTGTGTATTGCTTCTGGATTGCTTTGGACTTGCATTTGGGCCCTTACTTGTGTTATCTTGTTGTTCTGCATCTTCAGGTAAGTATCCTACGGGACTTACTCAGTAACCTGGACCTCCTGCCTGATGTGTCATGTAATGTGTAGTTTTGTTGCATATTAAAGCATGCCATGTAGTATCATGCTAGGATTGCATTGAACTGAGCATGTGTTTACTTTGTGTGTTTGAAACAGAACGGCCATTATCTGTGATAGTCCTAGAGTCTTTGCTAGGGTCATAGGGTAGCCCAGCCCCATCGGGTCCCATTAGTCTATCGAGTCGATATGAGCATGATATGATAGCCCAGCACCATCGGGCAAGATTTACGTATTTTTTTTATATATGTTATGATGATACCGTGGGTGAGTGCACCACCACGAGGATATGCTATGCTATAGCAACGAACTGGCCAATCTCTGCACTAACGGGAAGGGGTGCAGAGGTAGGAGAGGGATATGCCACTTGGCATTGTCTTGGGCCCTTTACAGTTCTTTTCCGCACATTATATATACTAGGGGCATGATAGTGTGATTTAAAAATTGTACCGCATTAGTCATATTTTATTTAGGCATAGGTATGTTATGTGGCCTCAGCGCGGTCAGAGGACCCGCAGGCGATCACCAGGCCTGACTTCGTGGATAGTGTTAGGTACCGCTCTTGTTGCTCCATGCTTCTATGACGGGGAAATCTTTTGGCGAATGGAAGAATCCGGCTAATATATTCTAACTTGACAAATGGCAAATCACCCACTTTGTTTTGGTTTTGACCCGGCTCTGCCGTGGCTTTTGTATCTAAACCGTACTTCCGCTTTATTTTCGTTTAAATTGTATTTCTGAGACTTCGACTGATTAGAGGTTGAAACCTCGACCCGTACCTGAATTGCAACATCCGAACGAAGGTATCCAACCTTCGAAACGTATCCCGGATATTTATATCTGGGCCGTTACACTGACAGCCTCTGCCGCTCTATAGCTCGCGCATCGATAAAGTCAAAGATCCCGTCTAGCTGACGGAAAAACATCTTTACATCCTCTCCGGTGTATCCTGAGAACTGCGGTGGATGACACTGCCCCATGGCCTTCTCCCAGTCGATGCCCTTCTCGAGTCGCGCAACGGCCATAGAAACAGCTCGAGCGGGCTACAGACTGTGACTCTTCGTAGAGGGAGGGATCTCTAAATAAAATATTCAATACAAAATATCAAACTAAACCGACTCCCTTGTCCAAGCAAATAAAATACAAGAATCCCTCCTCATGTAGTGGTAGGGTAATTCAGGATCGAATCCACGAGGAGGTATGTCAGCGCTTCCTAAGCTTGCAATAACGATCAAGTTTTGACTCCAGAAGACCACTCGTTATCGAGTCAGGCAGTTGATATCGACCTCAGTTCTGGTCCATTTCCAGCAAAGTTCCTGCAGAAGACAAAACAGACATAATCGACGTCGAGTATTTCACTCGATATCGATGTCAACACTCGATATCGACCTCTACAATCGAAATCGAGTCTTCAACAGAAACAGAAATGTAGCCAATTTGCGTCGGAAAAGATGTCCGAAGAAAGTAGAATGATGATGGAAGGGTGGACAGAATAAAAACACAGATTTTATGACATCAACAAACTAAAAGCTTCCATGATCGGGGATTCATGCCACAACGATAACCATGCAAGATTTATGCCAAATTCATGAAAGATGATGCCTTTCCGTCAATAAACTTTCGTTACCAACTATTAGGTGATTAGAGGCTCTTGCATAAAACCTAAGAGTTACTAGCCAATTTCATGACAAATCCAAATTCACAATATGATTGGCTTTCGCTTCAATAATGCAAACAAGGAATCTCCTCAACTTTCACAAAGGATCATGCATAGGATAGAAGACGGAATCGCATAAAAATAATACCTTTGATGCATAAACTTACATTTCTATCGTCGGGCTCACCCCGACCCTAGAAGTAGGGGATCTACTCGCTCTTCATCATCGTTGAAATCATCATGGAAAAGAAACTACTTTGAATTAAACTTGCAATAGAAAGAGTACAACTGAACAAAGCCACTCCGCTCTTGCTTCCTCTTTACCCCACTCGGCTCTCTCTCTTTCTCTCCTAAACTACTATAAAGCTCGAAAACTAAATGCTTGTGTGTGGATTATCAAAACTCAGCCCTAATGGCCTCTAATTATAGACTTCTAACCTCGCTATCTAAGGATAAGTAACTCTATCTTTATTCCTAAGATAAAACTTAAATAAGGCCCCGTTTGGTATGAGTGGTGGAATCAGAAAATGGTAAGGGCTGATTACTGGAGCTGGTTGTTTGGTATGCTGTCGGAATGAATCATTCCTGAAATAATAATAATAATAATAATAATAATAATAATAATAATAATAATAATAATAATAATAATACTCCATAATAATAATAAATAAATAAATAAAAATAGCGATAAAAGTAATAATATTAATAGAAATATATTATTATTATTACTAAAAATAAAAATATATTATATATTATATTATATTTATAATAATAGTATAAGTATAAATATAATATAATATAATTAATAATAATAATATAAAACTAATATATATAAATAAAAAATATTGATAAAAAATAATATTATTAATAGAAATATATTATGATTATTATTGAAAATAAAAATATAATATAATAAATAATAAATAATAAAGTATTGATAATAATAATAAAAATATTAATAGAAATATATTATTATTAAAAATAAAAATATAATATAATATATATTAAATAATAAAATATTGATAATAATAATAATATATGTATAAATATAATATAATATAATCAATTATAATATAAAACTAATATATATATAATAATAAAATACTGATAAAAATAATAATATTAATAGAAATATATTATTGTTATTATTAAAAATAAAAATATAATATAATATATATTAAATAATAAAGTATTGATATTAATAATAATAATATAAATATAATATAATACGATATAATTTAATATAATAATAATAATAATAATAATAATAATAATAATAATAATAATAATAATAATAAATCAGAACCCTAGCCCTTTGATTGCACTTGCGTGTTTTTTCTTTTCTTTTTTTCGGTAGAATTCGGGCTCGTCGGGTTTGATTTGCTGCCATGCCGGTTCCTAAGGAACGTTTTCTTTGCCCTTTTGTTAGCCTCCATAATTGCCCCAACGGTAGTGGCCGTGGACTTGTCAAAACCGCCTTCTTGCGTCATTTCAAGGATAGGCATGGTTCCGTCATCGCCCCCGTTGACACTTGTTCACTTCTGTCATCTTCTCCGGCCGTCTATGCCGCTGCTGAGGCTACTTTCCGAAGGTTGAACGTGTGGTTATGTGGTGTTTGTTGTTCCACTTCACACGTTACATTCTCCATGCCGTCATCCCGATGTAGTTGTTGTTTCCCCGCCGGACGATGGTGATGGTAATGCTCTGTTTTTCATTTTCAATGTTGATTGCCCTGTTTTGCCGCCTACTATGCCTACGCCAGGTTCTGTTTTGTTGTCCCCTGTTTCGCTAGATGGGAGTGCTCCACGTTTAAATGTTGCACGTGGGGATTCTTCTGATAGTGGGGCCGCGCGGGTTGATTTTGGATGGGATTTGAGTACTTTTGATCGTCTTTTGGTCAAGGGACTACGTACAGTTAAGTCTGTACCGCCACATTGTCATCTTGGTTTTGCTCGGGCTCTTAAAGGGGTGTTTGGCCGTGTTATTGCCGCCCCTGATGACACTGCTTGTTGGGTTCGGTTTTTGGCTATGCCCATCTGTGTTTTGCGTGCTTTTGTACCACGGAGTAGTAGCGATCGTCGATCGGGTGTTCGACCTACTCGCCAGGAGGAGTCGATTGCCAGTGCTCTTGTTGATTGGAGCACTCCGAGGGGTGACATTGGGTTGCTTGGGGCTGCCTTAAAGGCAGCGCCTGTGTCCTTCAGCGAGGGTGTTGGGGATGATGATGAGCCTCACACACCGGAGCTCAACGTCCGTCAATGCCGTAAGAAGATTTCTGATGGGCATTTCACTGCTGCTATGCGAGTTCTCTCTTCTTCCGGAGTTGCTCCTTACTCTACTTCTACTTTGATTGCGCTTCGGGACAAGCACCCTGATGCCCCCCTCCCTGTTTTGCCTTGTGGTTTCGCCCCTCATCCTTCTATTATTGCTTTCCCGCCCATTGTTTTGGATTCCATTAGGAGTTTCCCGCGTGGTACTTCTTGTGGTAGGGATGGGCTCAGGGCCCAACATCTGTTGGATTGTTTGAGTGGTGCGGCAGTTGCTGTTGCTGATGAGCTTCTTGTTTCCATTACGGGGGTGGTGAACATCTTCTTGGAGGGCCGGTGTCCGTCTGCTCTAGGGTAGTATGTTGCTAGTGCCCCTCTTACTCCCTTGATCAAACCAGGGGGTGGTATCCGCCCTATTGCTGTCGGCACGATCTGGAGACGCCTTGTGTCTAAGGTGGGTGCTTTCTTGGTTGGGCCTCAGTTGTCTGGGTATTTTAGGGACCTGCAGTTCGGAGTTGGTGTTTCTGGAGGTGGTGAGGCTATTCTGCATGCCTTAAATAGGCTTGTAGAGTCTCGTGGTTCTGAGATGGGTCTTTCTATGCTGTTGGTGGACTTCCAAAATGCTTTCAACTTGGTTGATCGCACTACTCTGCTTTTGGAGGTCCGTCGTCAGTGCCCTGGTCTCTCGCGATGGGTCGAGTTCTGTTATTCTAGCCCTGCTCGGCTCTACTATGGGGAGCACTCCCTTTGGTCTTGCCAGGGGGTTCAGCAGGGTGATCCCCTTGGTCCGCTGCTCTTTGCTTTGGTCTTGCATCCTCTGTTATGCAAGATCCGGGATTCGTTTGATTTATGCTTGCAGGCTTGGTATTTGGATGACGGTACTATTGTAGGGGACACTCTTGTGGTTGGCCGGGTTCTTGATATGATTATGTCTGATGCTCCAGCGCTTGGGTTGCACCTTAACGTGGATAAAACTAAGGTCTTTTGGCCGGTTGTGGATCCTAGGGGCTTCGTGCCTGGTGTTTTTCCTGCCCTCATTGCTCGGCCTGTTTCTGGCGTTACGGTTTTGGGTGGTCCTGTCAGTACTTACCCTGTTTACAGCGCTGAGATTGTTGTGACTCGGGTGGCCAAGACCGTTGAGCTTATGGGTCTTGTTGCCAAACTTGAGGATCCGCAGAGTGAGCTGCTTTTGATTCGGGCTTGTTCGGGTATCTCTAGACTCTACTTCACCTTGCGTACTTGTCCGCCGGATGTCGTTGTCCCAGCTCAGTCTACTTTTGACAGTGCCCTCCGTATCTGTTTAGAGCATATTGTGGCTGCTTCTGGACCCGAGTTTGGTAATTGGCAGTGGAGATTGGCTACTCTTCCGTTTCAGTACGGTGGGCTTAGTGTTTATGTTGTTGGTGACGTCATGCATTATTCTTTTCTGGCCTCTCACCTGCAGTCTTCTGGGTTGCAGTCCTCACTCCTCCGCTTTGCTGGGCTGCCCATGGGTGAGGGGCCCTCTTTCGATGCTGCACTGTGTGACTTCAATGGTCTTATTGGTTCTGATTTCAGTCGTGATTCTTGCGAGTTCGCTGCCCCCAAACTTATGAAGAAATTGGCAGATGTATACTTCGCCCGGGTTGTGGCTTCTTCTGAGTCGGTTTTTTCATTGACCACGCGACAGGTGGTGTTGTGGAGGTCTCAGCATGGGCCCCATTCGTCTGATTGGCTTAGAGCTGTTCCTATTTCGGGGCTCGGTCAGACCATGAATGGTAGGACTTACAGGTTTGTGCTCTGTTATCGTTTGGGTATCCCTTTATTTCGGGATGGTCTTTCCTGCTCTGTATGTGGTCGGGTTTATGAGGGTGATATTTTTGGGGATCATGATGTGTCGTGCTCGAGTTCCGTTGGGCTCAAACATCGGCATAATCTTGTGTGTGACACCCTCTTCGACATTTGCTTTCGTGCTGGGATCCCCTCTAGAAAGGAGGTAGATATTGGTGTTGTTGACGGTCTTGGCGGACCCCTTAGGCCCGCTGACATTCTTCTTTACTCTTGGGATCGGGGTCGGGATATGTGTGTGGATATCACTGGTTCCTCCCCCCTCACTCAGACTTGTTTGGCTTCCTTCGCTCCTGGACGGTGTGTACTTGACGCTGCGCGGCGTAAGTTCACCAAGTAACGGGATGTGTGCTCTACTGCTGGTTATGGGTTTTCGCCTTTTTCTTTCTCTTCTTTTGGTGAGCTGGATGTGGATGCTGTTGCGCTGCTGGGACGGATCCGCTCTTTTTCTTTAGCCTTAGATTCTAGCTCTCGTCTAGCTACTCATATTTTTACCAGAGTTTGTTTTTCCATTGCTAAAGGGGTTGGTGCGCAGCTTGTTTCTCGGTTGTCTGCTAACTTCTTGTAAACATTTGATTGCTTGTTTTCTATACTATTTGGAGTTCAAAAAAAAATTAATGAAATACAAAATTGGGAATGGAGGATTCCCTAGTATTTTGATGGGAATGAAATGGGCTATAAAATTGGGAATGGATGATTCTCGGGAATCATTACGATTCCAAGTTTTAATCATACGAAACACCTAAATCGGTAATCATCCATTACGATTCCCAGTTTTAATTCCCATAAATGGATACCAAACAAGCCCTAAGTAAATAACTAAAACTCCTTAGGTAAATATCAAGTTCACCATAAGGGATAACATGTCTGGTAGTATATGATAGAAGATCTCGACTTGGAGATAGATGTAAACCTTGAGATAGAATTCTATCAAAAACAGCGTCGGATCTGTCTGCAGCAGCAGTCGATATCGATCATCAGACATTGATATCGACCTCTTCTTATCTCTATCTCGAGCAGTCCTACTCGACCCCGGATTGGCACTCGATGTCTATCAATTTGCTCGATTTAGGCCACTCAATATCGACAATGTTCAGTCGATATCGACCTCTCTGTGTCGACATGCTCTATTCTTCCTCTGCTCGATTTCTGGTGCTCTGTTTCACTCGTTGTCGAGTCTATAGATCGATTTCGACTCCTCAGTAGACTTCAAGTTCTTTTTCTTCTCTTCATCACTTGTCCAAATTGCTCCATTTTTGTCTCGATTTCTGCGAAATAACATAAAAACTCGTGTAAACCTCTATATTTGACAAATAAGCATAAACTACACTAATCTTATGATTTCCCAATCATTATGCATGCAAATATTGACAAAATGGAGATAAATGTGCATTAAAAATATGGCAATTTACGCGCACATTAGTGACTCCCCCAGAAACTCTCGTAATACCTCCATGATCGCAGCTCAATCCATCTGCCCCCGGTGTGGTCTGCTAAAGGGGGACCTGAGTCTCACCGGCCTCGGGTGTCAGAGTGTCAGCGTCAGCCGTAACAGTAGCTGCCCTACGACGGGGTCGTCCTCTACCCCTACGTACGGGGCCTCCATGCCTTGTCGGTCCATGTCGGGTGTCAACCATGATTGCTGGAATGAAGGCAACGGCTTAACACATAGCATAGAAGTATTCAATAAGATGTAAATGATCATCAAGAAGACTCATGCCATATTCCGAATCCCAAGTCATAGTGCGTCTCACTCTCTGTAAAATCAAACCTCTAGGTCCCTCACCGATTCCCGCAAAAGTTCAAGGGCCTACAGCTCACCAAAAGTTCAACATGAAGAACCTAATTGCGCAAGTCACACAAGTTCCCCAATCTTGAATCTTTTAGCAAAACCTTAACTACATCTCTTCCCAACTGATCCACACATGAGGTTTGCCTAAGCAATTCATACGAGCACTCATGAACCAAATCGTATCTCCCACTTCTCAAATTTCATATATATTTACTCGAAACACCAACTATCGCTCAAAACTTTACTAAGATCCCAAACGATTACGATCCTTACATGCCGTCCTATTCTAAATTTTCCAAAATTTTCATGCCTTATTTATTCAATTCTCTTAAGATGTCACAAACACAGATTTTCATTGCCTATAACTATTAGCACCTTATACCTTTCACTCGGATAGTTCTCGATATTCTGCACAAAATTTTCCGACCTCCTAAACCCATCAATCACGCTTACGATCGAAGTGGCACCTAAATCATCTCTATCTCTCACACGATCGAATTAGGCCTTCTTACCAAAGTCATCCCCCTTATCTATGTCCTTATCAATACCCTTATTCAACTCCCCATATCCGCAGACATTCCCATCGCTAATCCACCTCTAAAGAATCATCTTCCACTACAAACCTTATAAGATTCATCCTCTCATTCTGTATCCTAAATCACAAAAATTTAGATTCCTAATCTCGACACGTATCACAAAGCAAGGTTCAGTAGCACCTCTAATTGACTAAGTTGACATCTCAACTTTTTACTAACCTAGGACCTTAGACTTTTGATACAAATTCTGCACCTTTGAATACTATCCCATCCTTACTCTAGAAAATATCCTCAAGCCTCACACATTCCTACTCTCATATCACGCACTCAAGGAATCAATGCACTCGAACAGGAACCATGAATGTCGTGAGATTACCAACCTGATTTCCCATGAAAGATTTTGCCCAGACGAAGAAAAGAAGGCCAATAAAATATCATTTGACAATATGGATGGAAGGTAGGAAAAGGTAAAATGCAAAATGAAAGGATCATGATGCCAATGAATGAAGGATACTCAAAGATCACCCCATATGATCGACATTTCCCAACCAAACGATAAGAAAGGACATCTCGCCGCCCTAGCTGCAGAATTTCAACACACTCCCAAGGATATATCAAATAAAATCCTAGACCGAGGGAAAGAACACACGAATAGGAACGTCAAAACAAGGCATCTAGCACATAAGCACTCAACAATGTATAATCCCCATGCATGATCCTTTACGAAAGTTAGGGAGATTCATTATTTACATTATTGAAGCGAAAGCCACTCATATTGTGAACTTGAATTGCTCATGAATTGGATAGTAACTCTTAGGAATTATGCGAGAGCCTCTAATCACCTAAGTGTTGATAACGAAAGCTATTTGACGGAAAGACATTAAAATTCATAGCTTTAGCATGAAACTTGCATTGTTATCGTTGTGGCATGAAACCCCGACTTTGGAAGCCTTTTAATTAATTAAATTCTTCATAAAAGTCTTAAGTTTTGTTTCTGTTCATCTTCCTTCTCCATTCTATTTTTCTTCGGACTCTTTTCCGACAAATTGGTTACAAAAACAATTTCTGTGACAAGCATCGAAATCGACCATAAGGGTCGATATCGAGGTCTAACATCGATATCGAGGTCTCTGCTCGACGTCGACTTGTTGTTTTGTCTTCTGCAGGAACCGCGCTAGGAAATCGACCAGAAATAAGGTCAATATCGACCAGTATACTCGATATCGAGTGTCTGCTGAGGTCGAAAGCTTTGATCGTGAGTACAACAAGGGAAGCGCTGACATACCTCCTCGTGGATTCGATCCTGAATTACCCTACTACTACAAGGGAGGGGATTCTTGTATTATTTGTTTGAGACAGGGAGATAGTCTAGTTGTGCTTTGTTTTGTTTTAAATATTTGAATCTCCTATACACCTCCCCCTAGCGAACAAATTGGCGCCGTTGCCGGGGGGGGGGGCAATCGATCGCCACCTAAGTTAATCACGATCTTTTTTTGAGCTTATTCTGCAGGTTTATGCGACGTTCTGATCACGGACCTATCCTGGAACCAATCAATGGGCCTGAACGTTTCTACCATCTTCGCAACAAAGCAATTCGCATCATGGCTGACAACGAGACGCAGGCTGAGATCATAGAGCGGTTGAGGAAGGAGATCGAGGACCACAATGCTACAATCGCTGCTGAAAGGGCCGTCGCTGCTGCTGAGCGAGCCCGTGCTGATAGGGAGGAGGATGCGCATAGACAAGCCCAAGAGCGGCTAAATCAGTATCCACAGACGGCAATGCAATACATGCATCCGCCGCTTCATGTTCCTGAATCTGCCATTATAATTCCTCACTTCAACTATGAATTAAAAATTAACTTTCTATCTGAGATTAAAAGAAATACTTTTGAAGGAAGACATAATGAATGCCCCCTGCAACATATCTCTACTTTTATGGACTTATGTGAAACAGTTGCTGATGGAGTAAACTTAGAGTATGTGCGACTAAAATCTTTTCGATGGTCTTTGGCAGGGAAGGCATTACTATGACTTGAAAGTTTGGCCCCACGATCGCTAAGGACATGGGCGGAGGTGAAAGATGCATTCTTGAACAAATTCTTCCCACCTTCTAAAACGGCGATGCTGCGACAAAGGATCACGGCTTTCAAACAAAAGCCAGGTGAAACCCTAGCACAGGCGTGGGAGCGCTTTAAGGACTTGCTGAGATCATGCCCGACGCATGGGCAACTTCCATATGTCATCCAGGAGATCTTTTATAACGCCCTTGATGTGCTGAATAAGGAGAGGATCAATTCATATACCTCCTATCGGTACATTGAGCTTACACCAACGGAGGCATGGGAGACCATTGAGAGGCTTGTGAACTTTGACAACACCTATGGGGCTGCTGCGGCCTATGATGCAAGGCCTGCCCCATCTATGCCACTATATGAGCCTCCAAGGGAGGTAGATCCTGAGGTGCGGCAATAATTCCATAACGATCAAACACGCCGCCTTCAAAAGCAAGTAAGGTTCCTAAGCAACAATCAACCTTGTCAGGAGTGTGGCTCAATAAGGCATAACACTAGTGCCTGTCCACATACTGAGCAAGTATCCATGGCGGAACAATATGAGGAGGTCAAATGGACGAGAGGCCCCTATGGAGGGGGCAATCAACAAAATTGGGGAGATCAAAGGTTCTATCAAAGGGATCCCCCAACATATAGGGCACCAGGGCACCCTGAGCGGGAGAATAAGAAAGATGACCTGCAAATCATCCTTGATGAGATGCGGAGGAACCACACTGAGTTCAAACAAGCCAATAACTCCGTCCATACTCAGCTGCAGGGCATCAATTCTAGACTTGGGGAGATCGACATTTGAAAGCGCAACATGGAGACTCAAATGAGTCAATTGGTGGAAGCAATGCCCAAGGCGTCAGGATCACTCCCTGGATCCACTGTGCCTAAACAAAAGGGCAAAACCACTGGTCACATTGCGGCAGTAAACCTAAGGAGTGGGCGTCAATTACAAACGCCCGAGCAAAAAGCGGAGGAGAAGGAGCCAGAACAAACGTCGATATCGACCCCCTGTCGATATCGACCAAGGTGACATCGATGTCGACCCTCCTGTCGATGTCGACCCTAATTCTGCGTCACCACAGAAATCGACTCCTCCAGTCGATATCGACCCTACTGATGTCGATGTCGATCTTACTGCAGCCGCGGGAAGGAAGAAGGTGTTGCCATTCCCAACTAGAAAGGTGATTAAGGACCCAGCGGAAAAGAAGTTCCAACGGTTCGTGAAGATGCTCCAAGGACTTAATGTCTCTATACCATTCACAGAGGCACTTCACGAGATGCCATCCTATGTAAGGTTCCTTAAGGACATCTTGGGTAAGAAGCGATCGCTCTCTGAGATCGCAGAGGAATGCAACAGGTTGGAGCTACCACAAAAGCGGGCGGACCCATGTAAGTTTTCTATCGCTATAGGTCTAGGTCAATTCAAATTTAATGCTTTAGTTGACTTGGGCGCTAGCGTTAGCATGATGCCACTAACCATTTGGCACAAGGTAAAGATAGGTCCTCTGGAGCCCGTGGATGCAAGGTTGTACATGGCTAATAATACGGTAGTAATTCCAACTGGGATAGTGACGGATGTGCCAGTACAAGTAGGTAAGTTCTTTGTCCCTACTGATTTCCTAGTTGTTGATATAGCGGAGGACCCTGCTTGTCCAATTATTTTAGGTAGGCCATTCCTAGCAACTGTCGATGCCAACATCAGCGTAAAGAAAGGATTGCTCTCATTCACAATTAGTGATGAAGTGATAGAGTATGCCTTCAACAAGACGGTGAAAAATCAAGGGCCAATGGAGATAAAAGCCATCAATGAAGCCCAAGTAGAGGAAGTTGAGGAAATCTTGAACGAAGGAGCTCAACAAAACATCGAAATCGACCCAGGTAAGTCGATATCGACCACTAATGTTCAAGATTCTGTGACAGGTCATAAGTATGGGGTCGACGGAGGAGAAGAGGAAACATCGAAATTGGGGTCAAGGGTCGATATCGACCACACCCTATCGAAATCGACCACCATCAGCGCTGAGAAGGGAGGCAAGGGGACCTCGATATCGACTTTTGAGGGTCGAAATCGACCTAATCATATCAAGCCAAAACTCTCCAAATCGACTGATCCTCCAGGAGTACAACAGGGGTCGATATCGACCTCAGAACATCGACATCGACCTGAGCCACAGACTGAGAAGAAGGTAAGTCAAGGTACAAATTCCTCTTGTTCCATTACAATTAAGGACTTATCATTATTTGGAAGAGGTGTGCCTTGGCATGTGTGCTTATGTAGGGTATCTGATGATGATTCAAGCCAATATGAGATAGGAGACAAGGTCTATGTTGCCAAATCTAAGGACCATTGGTTCCCTACAAGATTCAAGGATAAGAACTTAGGACCATTCACGGTGAATCAAATCAATCCCGGCGGAATGCAGCTGCGGGACAAGAAAGGAGTGATATTTGAGGCCCAAGCCACATGGGCTTTGCAGATGCCGCCTTGAGAAGCGCGAAGGAGGAAGTCGGCCTAGCGACTTAAAAATCTAGAGCTTGTAACAAAGACTTAGTTTTGGTTTTAGACAACTTTTTCTTTGGTTTTAGACACTTTATTGTTTTACATATTTGGTTTTGTGTTTAGTTTTCAAATTGCAGGAAAGAGAAAAGCACACTGAGAAGGTATCGACATTGATGTCCGACATCGAAATCGACCTTAAGGTCGACATGGATAAGGTTTGTGATCGAGGCCAAATCACCCTGAAGCCTGAGCAGAAATCGAGAGAAACATCGATATCGATGTTAAGGGTCGATATCGACCCTGCCTATTGTCTTCTTCGACTCCTGAAATTTGTGACGGTTTAGTAAGTTTTCTTCTTAACCCTAGTTCTAATACAGTGAGGACACTGTAAATTTTAAGTATGGGGTGGGGGAAAGGCTTACTTGCATAGGCTTACTTGCATATTCATACTTAGATTAGAGTTGCATATTTATTTTAATGCATTAAAAAAAGAAAAAAAAAGAGAGAAATATGACCCCCATCAAAAATTTTGAAAAGAAGAAAGAGTCATGGAAGTATAAAAAAGAGCTCTATGATGCAAAATTAGATTCATTAGAGATATAACATGAGATTGCCTAGTTAAGGGAAGTCCCAATGAAGTGCAAAAAGAAGAAAAACATGAAGGAGATGAAAATTTGAAGTTGCTTTTGACATATGCATGATAAGATGATGGACTTTTTTATGAAAATTCCATACAAGTGCTTATTTATACAAGTTCATATCCTAGCCTTACATATGCATGTTTGCAAAAGCCACAAAGCCATATATGAGCCTTATCATTATCATTATTGCTCCACATATATACATATTTCCCATTTTTATACCTTATACCTTATCCGGGGACAAGTTTGAGAATGGATGTCATCTTTGGAGTTATATGGAGTTGTGCATTATATGAAGTTGTTGGCAGGAATGAAAGAATTATGAAATATAGAAAATTAAATGAGCGAGAAAAAATCCGATCACCTCAGGAGATAAAGGTGGGTCGACCCTGCTTGCGTTGAGATAATAGTTCCGCAGGATGGGACACAAGGTGAGGAGTCCGAAGTACTAAGTATCCGGGACCATTCATGACACCCATGTTTGCGACTCGCGAGAAGGCAGTGCTAAGGTTAGAGAGGTAAAAGCATATATTGAAAAAAGCATTGAGCGATGAGTGAAAGGTGAGACATTATGAAGAAGGAATGTGGAATGATTTGGAAAGAAAGTATGTTTCCCCGGATTTAACACCACATGGCCAAATATTAGCCCACCTTTAGCCTTTTACCAATCCACTTCTCACAAGCTTGCAAAAGTCCTCTTGATTATTAATGCTATGTCGCTAAAATTGTTTTTGCATATTACCTCCTTTATGAGTATGAAATTGCTTTTATGCACAGGCATGGACTTGGTTGACATAAGTACCTTATCGAGGATGGCAATTGATTGTAGGGACATATGAAAAATGAATCTATGATGTTGAGAGTTTACTTTCTTCCCCTGAATGACCATTAAAGGTATTGCTTGGGGACAAGCAAGCTTAAGTATGGGGTGTTTGATGTGCGCGCAAATTGCCATATTTTCTATGCACATATAAATCCATTTTATCGTCTTTTGCATTCATATGAATGGGAAAACATGGGATTAGTGTAGTTTATGTTTAAATGTCAAATATATGGGTTTGCACGAGTTTCCACGTGATTTTGCAGAAAACAGGATAAAAATGGACGAATTCGGAAGAGCGGAAAAAGAACTCGAAGTCTTCTGAAGAGGTCAAAATTGACTGGAGACCTCGACATCGAGTACATCAGAGACGTAGGAATCGAGCAGAAAAGGAAATAGAGCATGTCGACACAGAAGGGGTCGATATCGACGTATGGGGGTCGATATCGATGCTGCCAGATCGACCAAATTGATAGAAGTCGAGTGCCAGTTCGAGTAGGAGAAGGAGAAGCTCGAGATAAGATTTTGAAAGGGTCGATATCGATGTCTAAGGGGTCAATAATCGACCATGCCAGCAGAGGAATCCGACTCCGATTTTTGATAGAATTCTATCCAAAGCTTGCACGTTTATCCAAAGGGTCGAGATTTCTTATCATCCACACCAGTTCTATCAGGAGGAGGCTGAATTACCATGAAGTTTTAGCTTTTACTTTTATTTTAGTTTATCTTAGAGAATAAAGATAAGGTTTCGAGTCCTTATCGACATCTATAAATAGAGGCTAATAAGGCTGAGTTTAGGTATCAAATTTCGCGGAGAATTCCAAGTTTCAATAGAGAGTAGTGACGAGTAGAGAGAGAGAGAAGAGGCCGAGTGGAGTTGTAAAGCGAGAGCGGAGTGGCTTGTTCGATTGTACTTTCTTTCGAAGATTTTAATTCAAAGTAGCTTTCTTTCAACAATAATGATGATGATGAGCATGATGAGAAACGAGTAGTCAACCCACTTCTAGGGTCGGGGTGAGCCCGACGATAGCAATGTGAGGTAAGTGCATCAAAGGTATGACTTTTATGCGATTCCGTCTTCTACCCCATGCATGATCCTTTACGAAAGTTAGGGAGATTCATTATTTACATTATTGAAGCGAAAGCCACTCATATTGTGAACTTGAATTGCTCATGAATTGGATAGTAACTCTTAGGAATTATGCGAGAGCCTCTAATCACCTAAGTGTTGATAACGAAAGTTATTTGACGGAAAGACATTAAAATTCATAGCTTTAGCATGAAACTTGCATTGTTATCGTTGTGGCATGAAACCCCGACTTTGGAAGCCTTTTAATTAATTGAATTCTTCATAAAAGTCTTAAGTTTTGTTTCTGTTCATCTTCCTTCTCCATTCTATTTTTCTTCGGACTCTTTTCCGACAAATTGGTTACAAAAACAGTTTCTGTGACAAGAATCGAAATTGACCATAAGGGTCGATATCGAGGTCTAACATCGATATCGAGGTCTCTGCTCGATGTCGACTTGTTGTTTTGTCTTCTGCGTGAACTGCGCTAGGAAATCGACCAGAACTAAGGTCGATATCGACCAGTATACTCGATATCGAGTGTCTGCTGAGGTCGAAAGATTTGATCGTGAGTACAACAAGGGAAGCGCTGACATACCTCCTCATGGATTCGATCCTGAATTACCCTACTACTACAAGGGAGGGGATTCTTGTATTATTTGTTCGAGACAGGGAGATAGTCTAGTTGTGCTTTGTTTTGTTTTAAATATTTGAATCTCCTATACACCTCCCCCTAGCGAACACTAACCCAGTCGATATCGACCAAGATGTAGTCGACATCGAGTCCCCTTTACTCGATATTGATCCAGAATCTGAGCACCACTAGAAATCAACACCTCCAGTCAATTTTGACCAGACCCTGCCCGATATCGACTGAACTCCAGCCGTTCCGACCCTACCCGATACCCGATCCAGAATCTCCAAGCATTCTTTAGGGTTTGAAGGTTCTTGGATCTCACCATTTTAGGGTTTGAAGGTTTTGATCTAGGTCAATATCTTGGACACTGTTTTCTTTGCAGAAAATGGTGAGATCCAAGAATGTTGAGAGGGACGCTCTTTATATCCCCGATGTGGAGCAGAGGATCTTATCCACCCACCTCATTCCCCAAGCCCATAGAGCCCGCTGGTACCACTACCCTGACAAGTGGCACTTGGGTTTCCACACTGGCGTTCGGGAGGCTTTGGAGTATGTATCTCTACAGAGGCTCATCAGCGACCTTAGTGCACACTACCCCATTTTGACTGAAGAGTTCATGGCCACGCTGGAGATACCCGATCGTGCAACATCCACGCGTCGAGTCTCTTTCCGACTCGGCAACCAGCAGCACCGTCTTACTCTTGAGCAGATGAGCGACCTTTTCGGGTTCACCTATACCCCTATGCACTTTAGAATTGAGGATCCCAAAATCATTTGGAGCTACATCTCAGGGATCCCAGACCCTGCTCCCATTGACGTCCTCACCAACAAGGTCGTCAGCCCGCTTTTTCGAGGGATCCTCCGTATCTTGAGGAGCACTATCTAGGCTAGACCCAAGCTCTGCGGCCCTACACACCGTGAGACTGAGACCTTGCGGAGGATGCTTTTCGAGGATGAGCCATTGCCCCTCCTGTATGCATGGCTCGAGCACATTCTGGAGCTGAGGCGCAGTGTGAGTGAAGACATCTTGGACGACAGCATGGTGGCCGTCCTAGCGCACGCATTGAACATCTGTGTGGATAGGTATACTGCTTATAAGCTTACGTATATGGATGCTAGTATACTGCGACATGGCGGAGTCATAGCAGCAGGAGTGGATGGCTGGAGGAACCCCCAAACGGGGATGCCTCTCAAATACGACTATATGGATCTTCTGTATGTCCCTGATTGGTTCCAGTCTTTGACTGGTCAACCATATCGTGAGGAAATAAATCCTACAGCAGACCCTACGATGTGGAGGAGGCCACCACTCTACAACCACGAGCCGGAGATAGAAGCCATGTCCTGGGATGCTGATCCTCACTCCGTTGGTGCGCAGCAGCCCCCAGCCTATCAGGGGGACAATGGCGATGATGACGATGGCGATGATGATGATGATGATGCAGATGATGATGCTGACGATGGTGGTGATGGCCCACAAGGGTCACACCACAGCTATATTCCACACACTCCACCGGTGCAGCCTATCTATCGTACTGAGTGGCAGGAGGACGTGATTGCACGACTATCCAGGCTGGAGTTGGAGACTAGGGAGATACATCGGTTCATGCACGACGTTCGAGCTGATTAGCGATGATTCGTTGCCTCTCAGGAGCGACTCACTAAGTTCTTCGAGGAGTCCATTTTCGGCTTCGGCTACCACCCCCATGGCTAGCCGCATTATGGTAAGCTAGGACCATCCTACTCAAAACCGGGTCCATCATACCAGCAGAACCCTCATCACTACTATCCTGGCAGGTCCACCTTCCAGCAGGGCGGCCCTTCCTATCATCTTGGGTCTTCATCTTCTCAGGGATGGCCCCTGCTTCTTCCACTTCCACCTCCGCCCCGTGAGGAGTGATTTCTGAGAGTAATTAGAGTGACTGTTTCCCCTCACTTTTACTTTATTTTTCAACAATGAGGACACTTTTATCTTTAAGTATGGGGTGGGACTGAAAATGGACTTTATGATGTTGCTATTTGGTAGTGGTTCTGGTTAAAATTGGTAAACTTGGCTTGTAATAACTTTTATTTTACTTTATATTTATTTTTCTGCATTGCATTCATGTTTAATGTTTATGCATTTTAAAGTTTATGTTCTTAGTTTATAAAAAATGAGAAAATAAAAAAAACAAAAAAATAGAAAATGTCAAAATGAACAAAAAAAAAGCATATTTACCTTATTTAAATTTTTAAACCCTACTTAGATGTTCAATGATGAAAACTCAATAGCTGACTTGATCATGTAAATCCTATGGCATATTTGGATGTTTTAGTCTAAGTGCTTAAAATTGTTTTTATGTAGATTGTGAACTTGTGATGAAATTGAACACATATGATCCTAGGCTAAAAAGCAAAATCCAAAAAAATTGTCCTAGTGAGAATTTTGGCCAATAGGGAGAACATTAAAAATTCCTCTACTTTCTTGAGTGTATTTACTCTTCCTATGCATCTCTAAATGTTGTGATAGTTATTCAAAGCCAATGCATATATATGTTTATGTTTATGAGAATTAAATTATGGAGGCATCTTTTAAGCCATTTTTATCTTCTCTTTACCTACCTTGCATTATCTCTGCTTGGAGCCAGAACATTAGCCTGAGCTTTATATTGCAAACTCCACAAAATTATCCATAGCCGAATTGAGCCTGACCCCCATTTGGGAATTGAGACTTAGATTGGTTAGAATAATGCATTGTGGAAAGAAAGTAAATATGTTTAGTTTCAAGTAAGGATTTATGGGTTCGTACATATTTGCATCTTGTCACATATTGTAAAAGGATTTTTGGCTCACCATATAAATGCACATTTTTATTTATTTGTTTAATTTTCTTAAAAAAAATCTGAAAAAAAAAGAAAAAAAATCCAAAAAAAAAAAGGTTATTATATTAGTGCATGAGCCAATTATTCATTAGTTCTTTTATTTATTGCAAGATTTATATTTTTGAGAAGCATATTAGGGTTTGAAAGAAGGTTGAAGTCCTTCATGGAAAGTAAGTTTGGAAAGTGCATTAGTTTGAGATATAGTTTGCTTGAGTTGTATTAAAGTTTAGGAGTCTTGATTCCCAAATTTCATAAAGCACCACACAGCCAAATTCCATACCCTTTATTTCTTACCAAGCCACATTACAACCCCGCCGAATGGAGTCTTCTTTGAAGTCTTCCATTGAGCGAAAGTCCTTCTGATGGTTCTTGCTGCATCTACATAATTGGTTGCAAAGTGGATTATTATAAATCACAATGTTTATGAGTTTGTATATGGAATTGAGTTGAGAGTTGATCTTCATAGCCTAAACACATGAGAGTTGAGTGAAACACATTATCCCTGTGAGGTTGGATTCAAAATTACATATGCCTATGGATCGCTCATATATGTGTGATGACGTTAAATTCACTCGCTTTGCTTTGCTACCACTTATGATGTTGCTTTTGACAAGGGCGAAGACTTGAAGGGTGTGTTGTAGGTATTGGTTATTGCTTGGTTATTGCTTGAGGACAAGCAAGTCTAAGTATGGGGTGTTTTGATGTACATATTTAGTGTCTTTTTATTCGCATGTTTTGACTTCATATTCCATTTGATTCCTAAAGTAAAGTTTAAAAATAATGCAAATTTGTGTAGAATGAGCTAACGTGCAAGAAATAGAGTCTGCACAAGTTTTGGTCTAAATATGTAGGAATTGGAGCGGAATCGGAGTCAAAACAAGAAAGCCAAGTGGAGCTTAAAAGAGGTCGAAATCGACCATATATGTCGAGATCGACACGAAAACTTGACGTGGACCATGAGCATCGAGACAGACCACAAAGAACCACTGAAGACCACTCAACATGAACTCAAATCGAGTCAAAGCATTGACATCGAGTGTACTCCAAAGCTCGAGTGAAGTGAAGTTTGTCGAGCCAAAACAGAGACCTCGATATCGACTCACCTGGTCGATATCGAGTGGAAGTCGATACAGTTTGTACGCATTTTTTGAGACACATATTGCAAGAATTATCCAATTAGCCACAGTTTTATCTTATTTTTAGATAGATTATGTCCTAGGGAACTTTTCTTTTTACCCTATCATATTTTATATTTACCTTAATAATGTTTCAACCTATCTATGATGGGATAGAATTTTAGATAGAAGTTTTAGTAGGATTAGAACTACTCTCCTTGGCTAGCAAGAATTAGTAGGCTATAAATATAGCCCTAGGGAGCTGGTTTTTATTCATTCAAGCAAGCAAGACACAAAGCATTAAGCGCGTGTTTGGCAATTTGGGGGTTTTTTTAGGGGTTAGGTATTTTTTAGAAGGTGGAGTTTATTTCGTGTATTATGGAGGTGTGGAAGGTGGAGATTTTTTTTAAAAAAAATAACCTTGTGAAAAAGATGATTGATGTTTGGTGGGTATAAGGTTTGAAAGTGGGTATTGTGGATGAAAAGTCAAAAATACCCTTTAGATACGAAAAGGGAAAAAAAAGAAGCAGGGGCAAAAGTGTACAAATTTCCATAACCTGATTAAATAACCTCCCAAAGCTACCCCCTCCCAGCTTCCAAAATCAGAAAAAATAAGCTCCACCTCCAACTCCATAACCTCAAGCCAAAGCTGCTTCCAAACATGGAGCTTCAGAGCTTATTTTTTTTTTAAACTCCATAACCCCCCAAACCCCACCTTAACCTACTACCAAACACGCCCTCTATCAAAGTCTAATTAGAAAATTTGTACTTTGTTCAATGGCATTGTAGGAAATTATGTTTATCGATGAACTTAGTGATAGTTTCAAAGACATGCCTTGAATCACTGATCGATCCCGAACTCACTCGATCTTTTTGACCCTAATAAAAGAATATGTTTTTTCTTATAAGTGGGAGGGTACAAACTAGACTAAGATAAAAAAAAATATATATATATATTCTTGTTCCGAAAGCAGTGAAGCTATGTATGTACTAGCAGAGCAAGAATTTTTTTAGTAGGAGACAGGATTATATATGTGCGATGTTATTTTAGATTAAAGTAGCATAACGATCTCTATATAATATGATAATAAATGATGTTATTTTAAGATAACCTGTATTTGATTTATGATAAAACTATATCATTTTTCCACTTTTAAAGAAATATAAATAAGTAAAATAGTTGAATAAAAGAAAACTAACAAAATAAGAATAGAACGCGCAATACAATAAATATTGAATCAATATTTAACTTGTTATATTCTGAACATGTAATAATATATAATTAGATATAAAAAAATTTAAACTTGCGTCCCTTCTTACCAAATTCTAAAAAAAAAAGTAATATAACCTACGATTTCAAAGCTCTCGTCGGAAACACCCTCTCAACTTTTTTCGGGCAAGGGCGCATATTACTAGACCCCAGACCCTACTAGTTAGTGGGATATACTGAGATGATTGTTTTTTATAAGGAAAGGCTTCGAGGGCTAGACAAGCCTGACTGCTCAATAGGCAGACAAAGTCGACAGAGAACGAACAGTTAAAAGAAATAACCTAATAAAAAAACGGTGCTATACAAAAGATGAAAAGCAAACCAGGAGTCGAACAAGCAAACCAAATCCTAGCACACAAGGGACAATGTAGACTAAGAACTCGAGCCAAACTCCTCCAAGCAGAGACACCGTTGGCCAACGGTACATCAGGAGTCCCTGTGGGTAGTGAAAACGATCCTCCAAGAAAATATCCGGCTCGTAGAGTCGCCTTGATATACACCGCCTCAACCCTAGTTAGACTCGACTTCGGGCGTTAGAGCCTCAACTAAGAAGAAGGATCATGAAGACTCTCCAGAAGTACAACTGAGAGCCACCATAATAAGACGTACCAAAAAACCCTTCCAGGATTTAGTTAAAAGGCCGTTTTGGGATTTTGGACCCTTTCGGGAATTAATATAAACCCTTACAAGTGCAAATATATGCATTTGGTTTTTTTATTATTTTGGTTTTTTTGTCAGGTTGCTTTGAACCCAAGACAATGCCTTGGGCCTAAAGCACGATTTTCAGGCCCTACCCACACAAAAATGGGCTACCTTTGGGTCCAAGGAGAGCCCAAGGGGCAAGCAGTAGGAGTGCCAAACTTGACCACGATCTCCTCCCCCCACCCTCCCAGCCCCCCAATTTTATGGGTTGCTTTGGGTCCAAGTGATATAGTCAAGACTTTACTTTTGTGGGTCAAACAATGACCTTGAGCCAGGCGAGCTATCAAGATCGATTTGAGGACTATTTGAAGAAGAGTATTTCCTCCTCAAGAGAAAGAAGAAGGCTCCACCATGGATGAAGGGCCGAGACATGGTGGCATAGGGGCTAGCTGAATGCCCTTGCTGTCTTAAGACTATTTCTTTTATTTATTTTAATTAATAAATAAATTAGGAGAATAAAAGTGATGAGATATTTATCTCTTTGCTCACCGAGCAAACATTGTTTTTTTTATCCTTATTTATTTATTTTAGATAATTACAGGTTGGAATTATCCTAGAGTATCTTTTATTATTCTAGATAGATAGAGATGAGTTGGCTTAGGGTTTCTTCTTTGCATAGGAGGCCAACTCATCTAAGTATCAATTCTATTTAAAGTTTTGTAATTTCATCTTTAGAACTCGCGATTAAAAATTAAGAAGAAGCACTTGGTTAAGTCATCTCTTCTCCTTCAACCCAAACCTACGCTCTTACCCTCTTTGCTTCAAGTTCTGATTTGATTTCCATCGTTGAGTCCTTCAAGATCATCAACACCAAATTCTAATCCAAAGCAAACACCCAAACAGATATTCAAAGTCATCCGAAGAGAAACTGAGTAGAGAAATCAAGAGAAAAGGCTTCGCAGAAACTCTATAGCAGCCTGACATGATTGCGTCATTAGCTGCCTCGCCCGCAGCTTATTTGTAGGTGTCCGAGTCATTGGCTGTAGAAGAGCTGCTCGGTGAGTTCTTCTTGTTTCCACTGCTCCATACCATCAAGTCATTCGTTCAGTCTTCATATTCATCAAGAATGAGTCAAGATCAGCCTTGAGACATTGCAAGATCCACAAACACAAGTAATTGGAGACGATCAAATCCCCACAGGTGAAGGATCGGAAATAACCACGCATCAACTGGTAACAGAGCCATAGGTTTGCGCAAGTTCTTGATTTTTTTTATTCTACTAATGTTTTGATTCATGGCTTGAGAGATATGGGGCTATGGGGATGATGATCCTAAATACTTGAGGTATCAACACCATCTACGACAAAGGGAGGTTCAAAGGCGTTGCCTTTGGCTTCAACGAAAAGCAGAGATCGATGAAGAAAGGAGACGTCAACAGTAACTTCAACATCACTGACAGATTTGGCTTATCCAACAACAAGAGGCTGAGGAAGAATAACGAAAAAAGGAGAAGGAACTGTTCATAGAAATTGCATAAATGCAGAGCCGCGCCCGCGGCTTCAACAGCAACATCAAGATATTCCTTGTAAATCAGCGCGATGATTTTATTTTGCAGATTCCCGTTGATTCCAACCTTGGAATTGCCTCGTCTTCGATTCCCTGCATAGATAACTTTGAGATTTTTCCAACGGTGGTTCATACGCTACTAGACTCCCCTGGAAAGGTCTTTGAAACTGATCTACAAGCTGATAGAAATTATGCGCTGGATTTGTTGAACGTGTTCGGCGATGTTCGTGAGGTTTTCTTTGCTGATGGTGAGCGGAAATTGGATGTTGTTGATGAGGAGAATCGTGTGACCAAGGAGCCAATTCCATATCATTGATGTTGATTGCTCCAATGCCACCATGGACGCTATTGTTTTTAAGGTTTCGCAACCTCGAAATCTTCTGGCAGTTGTCCCATATATTCTTCCTTTTGTGCAAGGCAAGGCTGCTCACCTACTGCCCTACAACGAGTCGATTCAAGAAAAAATCAAAGATAAGTGGGGGAGAATGATACACGCAAGATTGGCCATCTGTGGGCCAACTCGATGCGAGGATGGTTGAAATTATTGGAGAGCACTTGGCTAAGTGCTTCTTCGATATCAACCCTTTGCATTCATCTTCTTCACTGCATTCTTATCCTCTTCTTTCTTAATCAAACAAACACATCTCCTATCTTTCCAACTTTAATAATCGGTCTTAGCCTAAACCTAAACCTAGTGGTGATATTCGAGCCGAACGAGCCGAACTTGACTTGTTCAAGCTTGGCTCGAACGGGAATCGAGCCGAGCCGAGCTCAAGCCCAAAAATTATTCGAGCTTTTTTCGACGCTCAAGCTCGGATCGCGAGCCCAGAGTGAAGATCGAGCTCGGCTTGTTTGAGCTCGAACAAGATGAACGAACGGGCCTGAGCTCATTTGAGGTCATCAGTTGGGCTCGTTCAAGCTCGTTGATGTCCGCGTGAATTTCCATAATTTCTATACACATTTATCTCCATTTTGTCGATATTTGCATGCATATTGGTTGGGAAAGCATAAGATTAGTGTAGTTTATGCTTACTTGTCAAATATAGAGGTCTACACGAGTTTTTATGTTATTTCGCAGAAATCGAGACAAAAATGGATCAATATGGACAAGAGAAGAAGAGCTGAAAAAGAACTCAAAGTCTACTGAGGAGTCGAAATCGACCTAGAGACTCGACATCGAGTGAAACAGAGTACCAGAAATCAAGAAGAGGAAGAACAGAGCATGTCGACACAGAGAGGTCGATATTGAATGAACATGATCGAGTGCTAATCCGAGGTCGAGTAGGACTGCTCGAGATAGAGAACGAAGAGGTCGATATCGATGTTTTCTGGTCGATATCGACTGCTGCTGCAGACAGATCCGACGCTATTTTTGATAGAATTCTATCCAAAGGCATTACAATTATCCCAAAGTCGAGATCATATATCTTATAACACCAGACATGTTATCTTTTATGGTGAATTTGATATTTACCTAAGGAGTTTTAGTTATTTACTTATTTAAGTTTTATCTTAGGAATAAAGATAGATTTTCTTATCCTTGGATAGCGAGGTTAGAGATTGTTCGGCTTTCGAACGAGAGGTAGATTCAAAAATTCAATATAAACTCTAACTATGCTAACTCCCTGTTCCAAGCAAATAATACAAGAATCCCTCCCGATGTAGTGGTAGGGTAATTCAGGATCGAATCCACGAGGAGGTATGTCAGCGCTTCCCTTGTTGTAATCACGATCAAGCTTTTGACCTCAGAAGACACTCGATATCCATGTGTCTGGTCGATATCAACCTCAGTTTTGGTCGATTTCCTGCCAAGTTCTACAGAAGACAAAAGCAGCAAAGTCCACGTCGAGACAGACCTCGATATCGACATTAGACCTCGATATCGACCTTTACAATCGATTCCGATGTTTTTCACAGAAACTTCAAAGCGTAACCTATTGTCAGAAAAGTGTGCGAAGAATGTAGAATGGCAAAGAAGGATGATCAGAAATCAAAACTTAACTTTTATATGAAATTCAATAAACTTAAAGCTTCCAAAGTCGGGGTTTCATGCCACAACGATAACAATGCAAGTATGATGCTAAAGTTATGAAATTTAATGCCTTTCCGTAAAATAACTTTCGTTACCAACACTTAGGTGATTAGAGGCTCTCGCATAATTCCTAAGAGTTACTATCCAATTCATGAGCAATCCAAGTTCACAATATGAGTGGCTTTCACTTCAATAATGCAAATAATGAATCTCCCTAACTTTCGCAAAGGATCATGCATAGGATAGAAGACAGAATCGCATAAAAGTCATACCTTTGATGCACTTACCCTACATCTCCATCGTCGGGCTCACCCCGACCCTAGAAGTGGGTTGACTACTCGCTTCTCATCATGCAACTCATCATCATCATTGAAAGAAAACTACTTTGTATTTGCAAAAGAAAGAAATTACAAACGAACCAAGCCAATTCCGCTCTCGCTTCCTTCCAACCTCACTCGGCCTTTCTTCACGCTAATTCCTTTGCACTACTCTATCACCTCGTCACCTCATCACTAATTGTGAATGAGAGCAATCCTTTTTTCACGCTAATGTTGGCATCGACAATCGCTAGGAATGGCCTACCTAAAATAATGGGACAAGCAGGGTCCTCCGATATATCAACAACTAAGAAATCAGCAGAGACAAAGAATTTACCTACTTGTACTGCCACATCAGTCACTATCCCTGTTGGAATCACTACCGTATTATTTACCATGATTAACCTTACATCCACGGGCTCCAGAGGACCTATCTTTACCTTGTGCCATATGTTTAGTGGCATCATGCTAACGCTAGTGCCCAAGTCAACTAAAGCATTAAATTTGAATCGACCTAAGCCTATAGCGATAGAGAACTTACCTGGGTCTGCTCGCTTTTGCGGTAGCTCCAATCTGTTGCACTCCTCTGCGATCTCAAAAAGCGATCGCTTCTTACTCAATATGTCCTTAAGGAACCTTACATAGGATGGCATCTCATGAAGCGCTTCTGTGAATGGTATAAAGACGTTAAGTCATTGAAGCATCTTCACGAACCGCTGAAACTTCTTTTCTGCCGGGTCCTTAATCACCTTTGTAGTTGGGAATGGCAACACCTTCTTCCTCCCTGCGGCTGTAGTTAGGTCGACATCGACATCAGTAGGGTCGACATCGACTGAAGGAGTCGATTTCTGTGGTGACTCAGCATCAGGGTCAACATCGACAGGAAGGTCGACATCGACGTCACCTTGGTCGATATCGACATGGGGGTTGATATCGATGTTTGTCCTAGCTCCTTTTCCTTTGCTTTTTGCTCGGGCATTTGCAATTGACGCCCACTCCTTAGGTTCATTGCCGCAATATGTCCAGTGGTCTTGCCCTTTTGGTTGGGCACAGTTGATCCAGGGAATGATCTTGAAGCTTTGGGTATTGCTTCCGCCAATTGACCCATTTGGGTCTCCATGTTGCGCTTTCAAACATCGATCTCCCCAAGTCTAGAATTGATGCCCTGCAGCTGAGTATGGATGGAGTTGTTGGCTTGCTTGAACTCAGCATGGTTCCTCCGCATCTCATCAAGAATGATCTGCAGGTCATCCTTCCTTGTTTCCCGCTCAGGGTGCCCTGGTGCTCTATATGGTAGGGGATCCCTTTGTTGATAGAACCTTCGATCGCCCCAATATAGTTGATTTCCCCCTCCATAGGAGCCTCTCATCCATTTGGCTTCCTCATGTTGTTCCGCCATGGATACTTGCTCAGTATGTGGACAAGCACTAGTGTTATGCCTTATTGAACCACATTCCTGACAAGTTTGATTGTTGCTCAAGAACCTGACTTGCTTTTGAAGGCGGCGTGTCTGATCGTTGTGGAATTGTTGCCGCACATCAGGGTCTATCTCCTTTGGAGGCTCATATAGTGGCATTGATGGGGCAGGCCTTGAGTCATAGGCCGCAGCAGTCCCATAGGTGTTGTCAAAGTTCACGAGCCTCTCGATGGTCTCCCAGGCCTCCGTTGGTGTAAGCTCAATGTACCGATAAGAGGTATATGAATTGATCATCTCCTTATTCGGCGCATCAAGGGAATTGTAGAATATCTCCTGGATGACATATGGAAGTTGCCCATGCGTCGGGCATGATCTCAGCAAGTCCTTAAATCGCTCCCACGCATGTGCTAGTGTTTCACCTGGCTTTTGTTTGAAAGTCGTGATCCTTTGTCGCAGCATCGCCGTTTTAGAAGGTGGAAAGAACTTATTCAGGAATGCATCCTTCACCTCCGCCCATGTCCTCAGCGAGCGTGGAGCCAAACTCTCGAGCCATTGTAATGCCTTCCTGCCAAAGACCATCGAAAAGATTTTAGTCTCACATACTCTAAATTTACTCCATCAGCAATTGTTTCACATAAATCCATAAAAGTAGAGATGTGTTGCAGTGGGCATTCATTATGTCTTCCTTCAAAAGTATTTCTTTTAATTTCATATAGGAAGTTAATTTTAATTTCAGTGGGCATTCATTATGTCTTCCTTCATTATGTTGCAGTGGGCATTCATTAAAGTTTTGTAATTTCATCTTTAGAACTCGCGATTAAAAATTAAGAAGAAGCACTTGGTTAAGTCATCTCTTCTCCTTCAACCCAAACCTACGCTCTTACCCTCTTTGCTTCAAGTTCTGATTTGATTTCCATCGTTGAGTCCTTCAAGATCATCAACACCAAATTCTAATCCAAAGCAAACACCCAAACACATATTCAAAGTCATTCGAAGACAAACCGAGTAGAGAAATTGAGAGAAAAGGCTTCGCAGAAACTCGCAAGCAGCCTGACGCGCTTGCGTCACCAGCTGTCGCACCCGCGGGTTCCCTAGCCGTGCCCGCGGCTCACCTAGACACGCCCACGTCTTTGGTTGTAGAAGAGCTGTTTGGTGGGTTCTTGTTGTTTCCACTACTTCATACCGTCAAGTCATTCGTTCACTCTTCAAATTCATCAAGAATGACTCAAGATCAGCCTTGAGACATTGCAAGATCCACAAACACGAGTAGTTGGAGACGATCTAAGTCCCACAGGCGAATAATCGAAACAACCACACATCACCAAGGGCTCATAGGACAGGCAACCGGGCCAAACAAAGAGATTGTCAGCCCGCCTCGGGCTCGAGAGCGACAGAACCCACCTTGGGATGATTGTTGTTGTTGGTTTCGAAACTCTCGAAATAAATTATAACATGTGAATGTCAATTTAAGTAAAATTTAAAAAAGTATTACAGTTTATTGAAATAAAATTAAAATTATTAATAAACCTTAATTTTCAAACATTAATAACCTTTTAATTATATATCGAATTATGGTGTATTATATATTAAAACAAAGCTATTGCACATAGTTAATTATCAGATGAGGGAGGGCGTATGTGCCCTTCATGCCCCCCGGCACCGCCTCTGAATGTATGTATCATTTCTCCATTCATATTTCTTAAGCCAAAGCATTGTAGTCCTTCCCATCTTCACTATGAGTGCCTGCTTGAAGGATGCGCAAGGAGACAAAGCTAAGTAATCGATCCTACAAGGCTGTATACAATTTTCAGAATTTGTCGTCATTTCATCAAGTCAATTTCTAGGTGTGATACCATTTACAACCGATGTTTGTGCTAATGTCGTAGATGGGGAGGTCTCTTTTCATTGACCAGCCTCAAGTGCAACACGAAATTATTTATATATATAAAAACAAAAATATAAGGAGGAATTGGGTGGTGATAAGGAAGCTTGAGCCTTGAGCATCACAATGAAAAGCATCTTTACAAATGAGATCAAACATATCTAAATGAGTTGGTGACTCTGAATATGATTAATATACGTCTGATGGATAAGATGTGTAATCTTATCAGCCAACAATTTAGTCTCACAGAAGATATGTTGATGTGAACCTCCCTAAAGGAGTGCAGGTGGTCAAGGAAGTGCTAGATTATCATCTCAACTCAAAAGTTAGTGATATTAGGAATCCTTCATCTAGGGAACGAAAAGAGACATAAATGGGCCTTATAAAATTTTGATGGCCCAAAATCCCTATTGGAACACAACACTATTCATCTTGTCTCACTAGTGCTCAAAATCCCCATGTGAAATTTTAACTTCTACCAAACGAGAGAGAGGCTTTAACCAAATCCACCCCTAATACATATCTATATAAAATACTAAAGCAGGGGCCAGAAATGGCCTCTGGTGCGATCTCGCTTATGTGGAATTTTCTGTATTAAAGCGAGATTATTTTTACTTACGTGTCATTTTCTGAATTAAAACAGGATTATTTTTGGACCACATCAATTAATAAGTCAATATACTTAGGTGAAAAACTTATCCTTAACAAAGTCTATTCAATATATCCTTATATCTTAATTATTTTTTTTATAAATATTTATCTTTAACAAAGTCTTACAGTCATTGGTAAACTAAAAAATCATATAAATATATCATAAAAATAAAAAAGCACTAAAATTTTACACACAATTCATGACGAACTTGAATTATCTCTATCCAAAATAAATAAAATATCCCACTTTAAAATCTTAAAACTTCCGTACTAATTACCAACTACTATTAAAAAACCTAATATAATATAATAAAATAATCTATATAAAATACTAAAGTCTATCTATAATGCTACTATGTACAATAATCAAATCATTCCTCGAAAAAAATCAAGTCGATCAATATATTATAATAAAATTTTGGTACAAATTAATAAAAACAATTAATTAATTTTACCATGTTAATTTAGATTTCTACTACATATCCAGTGAAGATTGTGAAGATATATTAAGATGCCAAAATATTTTAATTTAATTAAATTGGTGAAGATTGTGAAGATGTATTAAGATGCCAAAATATTTTAATTTAATTAAATTGATAAGAGATGTTGTACGTTATGACAGAGTTAGTAGATGTAACTGAACCAATTTTATACTCCGTATTTATATAAAATTTGTGAACTGTTTGCAGTCTAAATATATTTTTTATTTTATATATACTTAATAAAATCAATATTAAAATAAAAATTAACAACCATAATTAATAGTACAACATTATCATTTATGTATAAATTCAAGTATGGCTCAAAAGCTAACCTTACGAATTGATGTAGATGCATGTCTTCTTGCAAACAGGACTTTGATATATCTAATCTAATATAAGTAATTATTTAAAAGAAACTATTTTAATATATAATAATTTAATCTTCATACTTTAATATAAAAAACAACAATTAAAATATTATTATTATTATTAAAATAAAAATACGTATTACAGTTTATTACGAAACTGCGCAGGAGCGCCGATAATAAAAGATAACATTTATTATAGTCATTGGATTAAAGTTGATGGGTGGTTTACAATTCTCACCCCGTTATATGTTAAGACCCGTTTCAGGGGAAAACTCCTATACACGCACACACACACACTAAAACAGAGGTCTGAAACGGCTTTTGGTGCACTCCGCATAGTGTCATATTCTGGTTTAATATGGTGTTATCTTTTTAAGTCACATCAATTTATAAGCCAATATAATTTTGACATCTTAGTAATTAATGGTCCCACTTATTTTTATAAATATTCAACATTATATCTTAATTAGTTAGAAAACTTATATTTTTAGATTAAATAATCTATCCAATATTTTGTAGTCACCTAAATATCATTAATAAAAAATAACATAATAATTTGATAGATATGTTGACATTATTCTATGATTTTGTTTACTTTTTATTTTTATCTTAAAAAATTCCAAGGTTTTGATTTATTTATTTAAGAAAATTTTAAGTATATTAATTTTAATCTAACTAGTATTTGTTACCCGCGCGGTTGCGCGTTTTGTTAATAAATTATATTTTATTATATTAATTATATTAAAATATTATATTAGATAATTAATTGACGTGGCTTAAAAAAATAAAATCAAATTGACGTGGCTCACAAAATAAAACCATATATAAATATATTATATTCAATTTTATCTAAAAGGTAGAATAACGCACCAAATATGCCTTCTTCATCTTTTAAAATAATAAATAATATAATTTATTAACAAAAGCATGAAAACAATAAATATGTATAACAACTAATTCAAGTTATATTGTATAGATTATTGATCTAAAAAGATAAGTTTTTAGCTAACTATATTCATTTATTAATTGATGTGGGCCAGAAATATAATACCACTTTAATTTAGAAAATGCCACGTAAGCAAAAATAATCCCGCTTTAATCCAGAAAATTCTGTGGACGCGAGATCGCACCAGAGCCCGTTTCAGGCTTCTGTTTTAGTTTTTTATATAGATTTATTTATCTATTATATAGATATTTTTATTTTTCTATATATATAATAGATATTGATATGAACTAAACATAACATTAGTTTAGTTTATTGTTATTAAAAATTCAACGCTTTCAACCAAACTATATATTATAACCTTTAAATTTTAAAAAGAAAATATAAATTATATATCATTTTATTTAGAAAAAATTTGCAAAACAGGCACTTTATTTGGACAAATTGGGGAATTGTCCACCTTTTTGGACAAATTAGCAAAACGTCCACTATAAATACTTATTCTCACTTGTATGGACATATTATCGTGTATACTCTCTTCCAAACTCTCTTCTCGCGCTCGTCAGTTTTCATCGGTTTTCTTCATTCTCGTTCCTTCAATCTGTGCGTAAGTAGTGAGATTTCGGCCGATTTCTGTTCGTTGTTGTGCTATCTGGTTCAATGTCGTCATCTAGCAACTCTTCAGGTATTGATATCGCTTGTTTTTGCTAAATGTTTCGTGCTAGGGTTTTGGAAGAAGTTGATTTATGTTGATTTTATTGATTTCTGCTTTCAGTTTTGATCACCTATAGGTAAATCGATGCTTGATATGCATAAATGTTTTGGATTTTGAGTGTTGTAGGTAGTTTAAGTAATTTGCGTGTGTTAAATTCGTTTATTTTAACTGTTTGTGTGCTTCAATTTTTGTGATGCGGCAATTTGTATGTGCTTTTTTAACGTTATTCGTGTATTTTTCAACAATGTGTGTACTTGAGTTGTATTGTTTGTGTTGTTTATAGTGTAGATATCTGTAGGTATGCTCATGTGTAAGCGCGCTGACACTGTCTGTTTTTATACATGGTTGTTTTAGTTTTGGTAGTTTCAACAATGTGTGTACTTTGATTGGGGTTTCTGTGTTGTTTTTGTGATGTTTATGTTCTTTTCTTATGTGGTGGTGTCATTTTATTGTTATTTTTTTTATGGTTATTTGGTTTATCATGGATTCTGTTATTGTATTTTTATATTATTCTTTATTTTGTTTTTATTAGCGGCTCAATCTGGTGATGCATCCACATCTTATAGGGGTTCTGATGTAAGTTATTTTGTTTTTCCATTTTAAATTTTTTTGTTGATGAGCAAGTTTTGATTTTTTCCTAATCTGATGTTGTGTTTTTGGGTACTTTGTATGTGATTGATCAGGGTTTGGAATATTGCATTCCTGTTTCTGAACGATTCCATTCTAGGTCCAACATATATTCATATCCATCTGTTTGCGATTTGATTGAGAAGCATTTGTCTCATTCTGATTACAATATTCTGCGGGAAAGTTGTGTGGGATGGGTGCAGACGCAGGGCACCAAAATGGCTACCAATTTTCAGCTTATGCATCAAATGGTGCTTCGTCAAGTCCAAACTCAGAAGGAGAATGAGTTGTGGTTTAGAGTTGGTGGATATATTGCACGTTTTTCAATTTTTGAGTTTCATGTCATCACTGGCCTTCCTTGTGAAGAACGTGTTTGTAATATCTCAAAAAAAGTGTCAATATCTGAATTTTTTGGGCAGAAGAAGATGACTCATGATGATTTAGTTGCTCGTTTCATATCTGAGAGCAAGAAGTCTAAGAAGAAGTTGATCATGGCAAAGTTGTTGTTGATTGAGAGGTTAATTGTATATAGGAGGTCAGAGGTTGTCAGTGCACAATTCCTTTCTCTTGCATGTAATGAGAAGGAATTTGAATTATATCCTTGGGGTAGAGAGTCGTACACCCGTTTGTTGAAGTCTTTGAAGAGTTCTTCTGTTGCAGACCGTGCTGGTGTTAGGGGCTCTTATCAAATGTATGGGTATTTCCTTGCATTCCAGGTATTCTAATTTAGTGCTTGAATCACTTTTGTCATCAATATTTGTCTGTGTCATCACAACTTTTATTGTGTATGTTAAGATTTTTGTCTAATATTGTTTTGTAATCTCTTTTTGCGTTTTATTTTGTAACAGTCTTGGATATTAGAAGCTTTCCCAGCCCTCTCTGCTAAAATTGACTGTAATTTTATGATGCCTGATAGAGATCCATACTCATTGCACTGGGTATGCGAGTTTAGCCATTCGTATGTTGAAGCTGAGCATTTGTTTCATGGTGATTTGGTAATATTTTTATGTTATTTATCTTTAAGACCATTTTTAGTTGATGCATCTTTGTTTATTTTTTTTTTTAAACATATTTTTATACTTGCATTTTGGGCAGACTCCGTTGTTCCCTACTTATGGGGAGTTTGCACGCACAGCAGGGATGGGGTTTGCTGATGAAAAAGATGATCCAGTCGTTGATGCATCAGTTGAAGAAGTATGTGGGGGAGCTGTTGATGATGCATTATATGACAGCCGTCGTTTTCGTCAAAGGGCATATGCAGCTAGGTTTTCAAACAGAGTTGTACAAGCTGGTGGTGAAGAAGCTAATATCTCGGAGAAAGGTGATGAAGCAGAGACCTCAAAGAGGAAGACACCTGTGAAGAGAGGCAAAGCTGCTGGAAAGAAACAGGATGGGAAGTCCTTTGAAACTGCTTTTCAAGTTTTTCCTGAGGTAGAAAACAAAGATGTTGTAGAGTCCTCAAAGAAGAGGAAATATGAGAGTGGAGGGATGGCTGGTAAAAAGAAAAAGAAGGTGGCGTCCAGCGATACTGCTGAGGGATTGGTGTATGTGAGGAGGGGTCGTTCTGCAGCTAGGCAATGTGGTAGAGTTGTTCCTTCTGAGAATGTGAAGATAATTAATGCTGACACAGATATGCATGAGGAGGGTGATGTGGTTGCTTCACCTTCCAAGAGAGGTCGGTTGGTTACTAATTTATCTGATTTATTAGATGATGATACCCCACTGAAATTTGTCTTTCAGCGGAGGTATAAGATGAAGAAAGCTGGGTTAGGTAGTGGGAGGCCATTGTATGATAGTACTGTTGACATGTCTTCTGTTCTTCCTTCAGTTTCTCTTGGTGATAATCAGAGTACTCATGGAGTGGAGAACGAAGAAATTCATGCTGCAGGCTTTACATCTGGTGGTGAAGGCAGTGATGGCGATGACAAGGTTGATGATTTTACTGCTGACACCCATTCTTGTGGATCTGATGAGTTGGCTGCTCCTCCTACTGCTGGGCTTTCTGTTTTGGCGGAGGTTGCAGATGTGGTTGGTTGTGCTGACAAGGTTGAAGGAGGTGAGACATCTTCTGGTGACAGGCGGGGAGAGGTTCAAACATCTAATGCTGGCACTGAAGGTGTATCTCCCCAAATGGAGGCCAAAAATGATTCAACGGGGGAGTTGCCTCCAAAAACACATGGTGATGGTTTTGCTTCTTCTACCCCATCTTATCCTGATTGGGTGAAGGAGATTTTTAAGAGGATTGAGAAGCTTGAAGATGTACCTCAGCGTATGGATGTGTTGGGTGCGAGGGTTGATGCTATTGAATCAAAGATTGCAGAGATGGCTGGGATGCTTGGAGTTGTTGGTGAGATGGCGATGAGGTATGATGAGCTTGAGGTTAGGGTTTCTAATTTTGAAGCTATGTTTGCCAGGTCACAGGTAAATCCTGGGAATGCTGATGATAAGCATATAGGTGGTAAGCCCCAGGGCAGTCCTGTGAAGGTTGTTGATGAAGATGTCAGCGCAAAAATTGTCAATGATGTTGTAGCTGATCTTCAGAAGTGTTTCTCTGCTGATGAGGAAATGGTGAAATCATCACCCCATTCTGTCAATGTTGAGGACGTGTCCTTGCCCTCAATAAGATCAGAGGGCCCAACTTTGGATAAGGATATTCTATATACTGAAATCCCTCCTGTGTTCCCAATTGTTGTCGCTGACACTGAGGGTGAGGATGTTGGTGCAGATGTGAAAGTTTTTAAGGATTTGAAAGGTGATATTTCATTAACTAAGAATGAAGTTGATGATGCCAAAAGGAGTGCAGATGAGTTTGGAATTCCATTATGTTCTGCTGAAGTTGCTCGATCTGCCAAGTGTGAGGTTGAAGGTGGTGATGCTGTAGTCGGTGTAGTTGGTGGGCACTCATCGTTGGAAAAGTTCATATCTCTGTCTGATGATGAATATGACACGGGTGCAGGTGTTGATTGGGATTCGGTAGCCAAGGATACTGAAATTATAAATGAAGTTGAAAATTAAAGGCTTCGAATCTTATCCCGTCAACCAGTACATTCTTGTATGGCCCAGCTGAGATTGAAAAGAAGGTGAGAATCTTAAAGCACGTCCCTAACAAGTCATTGATCAGCTTTGAAGATCATGAGTTTATGTATGGACTTGTAAAGAAGAAAAGGTATGCTTTATTTTTTTGTTCAATCTTTTTTTATGGAATGTTGTCTTTGTATTAGTACAGCACCTCATTCTTTATATATTTATATTCATCTTGTGTAATTTGGTTAGGAATTTTTCTGTTGCTGGTCCAATATCAAGGTGGGACAAAAATTTTTTCCTGCACATCATATCAAAGAATATGTGGCTTGATTGTCAGGTAATATCTGCTTGTTTTTGAAATATATATATATGTGTGGATTGGATTCTATTGTGTTTGTTGATTGTTGACATCTTTTTTTTTTATTACTATGTTGTGTAGCATCTAGAAGCAGGTTTGATTCACTTTAGGAGGCGCATTTCTGAAGACCCTGTGAAATATCGAGAGGTTCTTGTTCTTGATTGGCTATTTTACTTAAAGTACCTGCCTGATTATGCTTCAAATTATGGGGAAGATTTGCCTCTTGAAGTCAACACCGAGGAGTATTTTGTTGGTATGTGCCCTGCTGAGTATGGGAAGCCATGGGAATCTGTAAAGAAAGTCTACACAATATTCAATGTTATAAACAAACATTGGGTGGCGTTGGAGATTATGCTTGAGGAGAGGGTAATCAACGTGTACGATTGCAATGTGACTGCTGTTAAGGCTGGTGTACTTGAAGAACAATTGCAACCGTTTGCTATTTGGTTCCCAATTCATTTGGCAAAGGCTGGGCTCTATCAAAACTTTGCTTCCTCTCCTTTCCAGCTAAATATGGTTGATGATTTAATGCATGATTCTACAGGGTATGTATTTTATATGTTGTATTGTTTGTCGTTTAGCCTAAGATACTTGTTATTTATGTGCTCACATGACATGGGGTCTTTTTGTGTTTGTAGGGCTTCATGTGGCGTCTTTACATTAAAAGCAATTGAAGCATCTGTCTTTGGGGGAGATGTGAAACGATTCAACAATGAGAAGCTCTTTCGATACAGAGAACTCATGTGCTCAGATCTGATCAAGGAGACCTGGAGTTTTAGGTTTTAAAACAATTGTTTAGATATGTAGTTGGTGCATACATGGGGTATTTTTTGATGTAATATGACAATCTATGTGCTCAAATTGTTAATTTGGTGGACATGTATGTATATTTGTAGGTAATGGATTTTATGGGATATTTTTTGGATGCCCTGTATTTTGGATGTGACTTTGAATCTGTTATGATTGTACATTTTAACTTTTATTAATGTTTATTAAGGTATCTATTTTTGCAATGACAATGTTTTGTTTGAATTTGTATTAATAATGTGGGGGGCATGGGTACATATTTACCATGCTATAACAAAAGTGGTGACACCAGTCTTGTGTTTTCTGATATTGAAGTTTATGTGGTGACACTAGGTTTTTGAGGCCCAAAGTAGTGCTGACACTGTTAGTAGTTATAAATAGTGGTGACACCAGTCTGGTTTTTTTTCTGATATTGAAGTTTATGTGGGGACACTAGGTCTTTGATGTCCAAAGTAGTGCTGACACTGATATTAGTTACAAGTAGTGGTGACACCAGTCTTGCATTTTTTTATTTTGAATTGTATGTGGTAACACTAGGTGGTTGAGGCCCAAAGCAAGGCTGCCAATGATATTAGTTACAAGTAGTGGTGACACTACCCTTGTTTTTTCTGATATTGAAGTGTATGGGGTTATATTTTCTGTTATTGAAGTTTATGTGGTGACAGTAGATGTGTAAGGCCCAAAGCAGTGCTGACACTGATATTAGTTACAAGTATTGGTGACAGTAGGGTTGTATTTTTTTTTATTTTGTTTTTTATGTGGTTGCACGAGGTGGTAAGGCCCAAAGTCTTGTGTGACACTGTTGGTTAGAGTAGTTGGAAGTATTGGTGACACTAGCTTTGTGTGTTCTTTGTTATTTAAGTTTATATGGTGACAGTAGGTGGTTAAGGCCCAAAGTAGTGCTGACACGAGGTGGTTAATGTCCAACAGTTATAACTGTAAGCCCAAAGCAGCGATGACACGAGGGGGGTTGTTGTCCAGCAATTATAACTGTAACTCATATAACTGTAATCCGTTTACAGTTTATATTTTTACAGTTTTTATAGTTTTTTACAGGTACTCTGAAATGAAGTGCCCCAAATAACTGTCATAAGGAAGAAAACTGTATAATTATTGGCTATATATATCCAGAAATAACTCTTTGGTGTCCATTGGTGTCTACAAACTAATTGTAACAGAAATCAGAATACTAGAACTTGTATTCTTACTGCTTAACCACCCCCCACCAAAAAGATGAATTATGGCAACACTGTTGAGTTCTGCACAAGATTCCACCAAATGATGGACGATCTGGATGGTGTTGTTTACCGTGGGTATCACATGAGTCTCGTTGATGAGGCATGTGAGACTAACAAAGAGGCTCACAGGGTTGAGTTGGTGGAAGCCGTTGTGTTTCATTATAAATTATATGAGGAATTACAAAGATCAATAATAGCAAATGAATATCATATTCGCAGAGCAACCAAAGATGAAGATGCTGAAGCACTATCAAAGGTGATATATGAATTTTTATCCTTACTTTTTTTTCCCTCTCTAGTGTTAACTCTTATATTTTATGCTTTATCTAGGGGGAACGAGAACTTGGGGAACAAAGGCGGATGTTGGAAGAGGCAAAGGACAACCTTATGCAGTGCGTTAAAGAAGTTTTAGATGCAGAAATGGAAAGGAGGAGGAAGATTGATGAATTTTTAGGCCTGTAGGTCTTGTATATTAATAAGTGATAATATTGGAACTTATTTATATATTTTAGTTTATATGTGTGTTCATAATGAAGATATGATGTAAGTTATTAATATCATATTAATTATATGGATATTTTGTAATTTCGCACCTCGTATTTGATATTATAAAGTGTTATTGGAGTTTTAAGTCTTCATTGGTTGATACTGCGGACACATAGAGTAATTTGGGAATTGTTTTGGCAAAAGTAGTGCTGACACTGTTTAACTATGGTTTTATGTTATTGTGAATTTGCTCAACATCATCTTAGTTTTGCTCAACAATAGTTTATATTTGCACAACAAACGAGATTTGTGAAATTTTGCCCAAAATAATCCTATTTTCTTTAATATAATTTTATACTTTCTCAATAGATAATTTCACAACATGGTATTATTTTTTTATAGTATCTTCTTTTCGTATTAGTGTTTTTTATAGTATTGATGACAGAATTGCGCTGACAGACTTATTTTGTGTGCTTTTACCCTCTTCTTGAACTCTCCTATTGAAATCTTTCTCTTGCAAAGTATTGTCAATACTTAGGAATGGATATCATTAAATAAACTATATTTATAAAATACACCAGTTATAAACAGAAATCAAATATTTTACTACCGGTGACAGAATTGTGTTGACATAGAGAAAAGAATACCGAATTGGTCAGATGCAGTTATAGTTGTATGAAATTGACAAATACAATCCAGGTTAAAATCATAGGGAAAACAACTGTCTTAATGCTCACGAAACAACTTTTCAGAAGCAGAGTACACAACTGTCTACACCCCAATACATTTGATAGTTTGCAACAAAAACATTATATTGTGTTGTAGCTGTTCAACCAAGGTTTATTTTTTGGCCTTGAATCCCTTTTGAAATCATTCTTGAATGGGATTTTGCTGCCTTCATAACTTCTTTGTTCACTTCATTCAGCTCTGAGCACACAATATCTGTTAGGTACTTCACCCGTAGTTTTGAGATATTCATGAAATTGCCCTTTTCAAATCCACACTTGTAGCCTCGCTCTGACCCAAAGAAAGTCTCCATGTGACGCATGAGGCATACCCCAGAATGCTGAACTTTCTCTTCTCCAGCCCACGCGATGGGGACAATTGATGTTGGTGCAGTTGACACTATTTCTGCCTTTGCTTCAAGCCCCTTCTCTGTTAGAAACGCAATCAGCATATCTCCCTGCATTTATTGAATTATAAAGCATTTAATGTTAATTGGGAACTGAGGTGATATTAGATTGAAGTTAATACAACTCAAGAAGATATTATGTATCATTAATAAAACTTACCAAACATTCAAAGGGGGATGCAAAGGTGCAAGTTTCAGCAGGGCAAGTTGGGTTGATATCAATGATTTGGGTGACTTTGTTTTTCAAGTTGAAGACAACCATGATGTAGACCTCTTCTTGTTGAACTCCAAAAACAAACTAATGAACATAATATTAAACAGATAGAAATTAGGGATTGAGTTTGTTAACTTTGATCTCAAAATCAGTATTTAGAGAACATTTCATTCTTGTGGTTGTGAAGGGAGTACCATGTCTATATCTTTCAAAGAAATGTGTGGTGACAATGACAAAGCAGTATCAAGGTGGAGGTTAAACCTCTGAAACTGTTCATCACAAGCTCTTGATGACACACTGTCCACATTAAACTGGATCAAAAATAAAAATTAGTAAAAAAACAGACCCATTGTAATAATGGCAAAAGAATGGAGTGTAATTGAAAGATGAATAAGTAAAAATATTACAGATTTGTTGATATTGACAAATAGTCTTGCTGGTGACTGAGCACTTTTATATTGTTCCTTGTTGTTGAGGACTGCTGTCCATGCATCAATAATGACACTAGACAGTTGGGTTTCATCTTCAAGTGTACCCATGTCTCTTCTAACCACCTCAATAGACTTGTGTTTAAATAAGACTTCACTGCAAATGCAAGACATTATGAAGATGTATTAAATAAAAAATATCTTTTACTTGTAACTGAACATACATTAAGTAAATTAAGATTAAAATGAACTTTACGTGCTATGAGTTGTTGTCATTGCTAAATAGGCTGAAACAGTCCGCTCAATTTCAGAGATAGGATCGTTAATATCTACAACACGGGAGTAATAGGGGCTTCTCAAAGATGTAGACGGTTTATATGCTCTCTTTGCAGCTTCTTCTCTCTTTGTGTCATGAAGTTGGTGTGGTGCATTCTCAGGAGCTGCGTTGACACGTGGTGACCTCCGGGGGGGCAATGGAGCAGGGGACTTGGATTTTCTTTTATCCTCCAATGGCTTCTCTGGTGGAATATCAGTTTGGAATTGAGTGGGGAGGGGATTGGGAGGGGTGCATAATGTGTCTGCAGTTTTAGCTTGGACATCCTGTTGTATTGGAGGATGACCATGGCTGGGTCTAGGAGCTTGTTGTGCGTCATTACCATCCTTGGTTGCATCTGCAACGTTCTGTGGTATCCCCGTATCTTCCCCCAAAACAGGATCATTTACAAATATATCAAAGGAAAATTGCCCATCTCCTTTGATATTTGATTTCAATTTTTGCTTATTCTGATACGCAAGCTCAATCTGAGTAAGGCAATCTATAAAAGCAGGGTCTGACCAGAATGGGTGTTGGGAGTTGTTAAAAATTGTGTTTGGAGAGTCGTCCATATATGACCTGTCAGCAGCATCTGTAGCAGGCGTAGGGGTCACATCTCCCATCCCTAGGAGCTGGTTGGCTCCACGCAGAAGTGAATTCACCTTGTCATCATTTTGTAGTTCAGGCGGTATATTTGTAGACCACTCCACAAATTCAGAAATAGCAGATGCAAGCACAGAAGTCTTTTGAGCAAAAGTCTGTATCCAATTCTAGAAGACAAGAGCACATGAGAAAATAAGATTAAGAAAACATCAGTAAATAAGAAAACATGATAAACTGCACAATTTTAGATTGAATTGGTTAAAAAAAATCATATAGACCTGAAGTGGAGGTGGTTGTTTTTCTGGACCAGCGGGGTGTTCAGTGCATTCTTCATTGTGTGTAGTAGATTGGGGACAAGCCGTAGGAGGTATTTCTTAAGTGGGAGGAACGATTTGGCGAGGTTGGATTGAGCCACGGCCAAAGCCTCCACTATTAATGTCATCAGTCTCTCTTTGGCGTAGAAGTTTGGAATTGATGCCAAAAAACACTGGCAAAGAACGAGGTATTCGTCTAAGCGCTGTGCTTATGAACAGTTTTACCCTATCCATATACAACAACTGACACATGAATGGGATAAACATATATCAGTATAATGATTCAGGACGGGAGTGCTGACATGAATAATATTGTATTTATGAAATTAAAAATTGGCACTGGTGACATGGGCACTACAGACATGGTAAAGAAATTAAGCGGGGGGAGGAGTGCTGACATGAATAATATTGTAGATACTAAAGTTAAAATAGGCACTAGTGACATGGGTACTACAGACATTGTAAAGAAATTAATTTAACATCACAGGGAAGATGATGGAGTGGGGCAGTGCTGACATGAATAATATTGTAGTTAGGAAACTTAAAATAGGCACTGGTGACATGGGTAGTACAATCATGGTAAAGAAATTAATTTAACAACAGAGGAAAGGTTTGAAAAACTACTTACAACCAAGAACAATATAGGCCCTCTGAAGTGTCCATCCTTGTTCTTTTCCCAACTTTTTTTCGCATCAACCAAACTTTCTAACACAAGACCACACCAATTTAGCTCTCTCATGTCACCTAATTCCGGAACAACTCTTACTAAACTATGGTTTGCATGTCCATTTCCTAAAGTATCAATCAAGTAAGAGTCTAATACAACAATAAAGTTCACGAGGAATTGGTCACCACAATTAGTGTCAGCTATCAATTTATCCATAACCATAGCTGATGTTATATTATCCTTAACCTCAAATGTGTTTCTCCAATCTTTCACAAGGTTGAAATTTTCCTTTGCTGTTTTTCTTGCTACTAAAACCTTTCCCATAGGCAATCCCAATGTGATATGAACATCCATCTCAGTAATTTCAAGTTCTCCTCCATTATCCATAACCAAACAACACTTGTTAGGGTCAAACTGATCCACTAACCAATATGAAAGATATTGTGGAAGGGAAACAATGTTCAAGTCGAACAAACATCCAAACCCAATATCTTTAATGAATTTCTTTTGCTTGTCATTCATTTTCTGCAATGATGACACAAGTAGGCGGGGGCTTGAACGTGTTTTCAAAGAGTTGACTTATTTCTGTCTGCTGTCCCTCTCGGTCTTTGCAATCATTTGTCTGTTTTCTGAGATAGGTTGGATTTCAGTGCCTTCTGTTTGCTCATCAGATGTGATGTTATGCACAATTGGGTTCGCTGGTTGACCAAGCGTTACATTAGGTGAATTGTCTTGCAAAACTGTAATTTCAAGGGCTTCTAAACCAACAGTGCTAGTAGGAACAGTAGTCTCATGGGGGACCTCTTTCTTACTGTTTTTCCGAACAAGCGGTTGTGAATCTTTAGATTCAAGTGACAGGGAACCGACCCCTGTTTCACATGCTCTATCAGGCTGAGTATCTTCAAACAGTTCATCAATGAAAGCTGGTGAATCCCTAGATAAATCAATTACTGGAGGTTTAACGCCAGATCTTTTTGATCTCTTCGAAATTCGGTTTTGACTGTCTATAGTAGGTGAGTCACTCAATCTCTGCGGGCGTTTACCTATGTAATGAACACTGAAAATCAACTTCTACAAATAATGCATGCAATGGCATTGTAAAAGAAGGGAGTTTATTCCATATAAATTTGAAAATTGAACGATAAGTCCATCACATTAACTACACATTATAATGCCGAAGTCCTTAAATTAGCAAAGGCAGCTTGTGGAAGGTCGAATAACTTGAATAACTCCCATTTCCTGCTTTTCGTTGGAGCTAAACCCTAAACCGTAGTCATTCTTATTTAAACTGTAATAAACGGAGAATAGGAAATCAAACCTTTCCGGTCTGGAGACATGGTGATGTATATGGTAGAGCAATAGAGAGGGGGATTTTCGATCTGGTCTCAGTGAGCGTATAATCAAACGTGAAGCAAACTTTGCAGAGCAAGAGAGATGAGATTTCGGGGGGGAGGATGAAAGAAATGACGATGACCGACTGTGTAAATATAAACTATTGTTGTGCAAAAATAACAGCAAGTTGAGCAAATACCTTATTTATTGCTTTTTCTAATTTTTGTTTTTTTTTTCTTTTCTTGTTTTTTTTTAAAAATTACGGCAAGTGGTTAATACTTTATTTATTCCTCATTTTTGCTCAACATGCTCTTATTTTTGCTCAACACTAGTTTATTTTTGCATAACTATCAAGACTTTTGTGAAATTGTGATTCATATGATCTTATTTTTCTCAATAAGTTCTCTTAGTTTCTCTATAGATAATTGCACAACACGGTCTTATTTTTGCTCAAAAATAGACTATAATTGCACAACATGAGCGTTTGTTGGAATTTTGCTCAACAGGCTCTTATTTTTGCTCAAGATGGTCATATTTTTGCTCATCAATAGCCTATAATTGGACAACAGGGGCATTTGGTGGATTTTTGCTCAACTTGCTGTTATTTTTGCTCAACAATAGTTTATATTTACACAACTATATAAGACTTTGTGAAATAGTGCTCAACATGATCTTATTTTTTCTCAGTATGTTTTCATAGTTTCTCTATAAATAATTTCACAACACGGTCTTATTTTTACTCAACAATATACTATAATTGCACAACATGGGCGTTTGTTGGAAATTTGCTCAACATGCTTTTATTTTTGCTCAACACAGTGTTATTTTTGCTCATCAATAATTGCACAACATGGGCGTTTGTTGGAAATTTGCTCAACATGCTCTTATTTTTGCTCAACAATAGTTTATATTTACACAACTATATAAGACTTTGTGAAATAGTGCTCAACATGATCTTATTTTTTATTAATATGTTTTTATAGTTTCTCTATTATTAATTTCACAACACGGTCTTATTTTTGCTCAACAATAGATTATAATTGCACAACATGGGTGTTTGTTGGAAATTTGCTCAACATGCTCTTATTTTTGCTCAACACAGTCTTATTTTTGCTCATCAATACTCTATTATTGCACAACATGGGCGTTTGTTCGAAATTTGGTCAACATGCTCTTATTTTTGCTCAACACAGTCTTATTTGTGCTCATCAATACCCTATAATTGCACAACATGGGGCACTTTGTGAAATTGTTGAGCAAAAATAAGAGCAAAAATAAGAGAAGATGTTAATGGGCTTATTTTAAAATTGATGAATGGAAGGGTTTGGCCCAATGTTATCTCTTCTTACGCACGATTTCAACCCAAAAGCAGTCTGTAGTTGTGCAATCCCCGGTGTCCTTTCAGCTCCCTCCAACATCTTCTCCGTTTCCCCCGTTTTGTGTTTACAGTCGACGATCACTTCAATCGCCGAGTACCCTTCAATCGCCGGTGTCCTTTCAGTTCGTCTCTTCTTCAATGGCTTTTCAACCGATTATTCAACAAGGGTATCATCACACAGTTGGTGAGTTTGTTGTTGAACTTTTAGCAAGCGAGTCCTCTGTATATGGTTCGAGTGAAATGTTAGTGTCAATCCACTCCGTGGATGTTCCTGTAATACTTCATCATTTATACGTTTGGAATGGGTTGCCAATGAGCTTAAGGCGCTGCAATGGAATATTACGGGACGCGGGAATCCCAGCTGTTGTTCGAAATCAAGTAGCAAATCATATCTTAAGAGATTTTACAAGTACTTGGTTTGCTCAAGATGATGACTTTATTGAATATGGTCTCTGCCCTAACATCACCATCAATTTGTACTACATTTCCAACTCTTCTTCTGATTCAAGCTCTGACTCTTCTGACTCGGACATGGAGGTGGACATGGAGGTGGACTACCCACATCATCCAGCCACTGAAGCAGCTATTGATGGTCTACAAGAGGTATATCATCTTGAGCTTGATGGGCAGGCATGTTCAATATGTCTTGACCCGATGTTGGATTCAATGCCTGTCCTTGGCATGCCATGCTCACATTTCTTCCACCCAAATTGTATCCGAGAATGGCTTAGGGTTGAAGGGTCTTGTCCACTTTGTAGGTTTGCATTGTAAAGTTACTTTTTCTGTAGTATTGTGATGTTAGTAAAAGAAAATGTAGTTTAACTTTTTGAGGGACTTGGATGTAAGCAAACTTGTATTACCTGTTCTGTGAACTTGGTTTAAGCAAATGTATAATATGAATATAATTTTGTTTTGATTGTATTTGTTTACAATTTTCACCAACTCCAAACTATCAGCTGGGAATGTCTGTTGATCTTCTTTGTCATTATCTGTTTTAATGCTGACACACAACTCAACAGCAAATTTAACATCATCTAGTTTGGACAACTCTAAAAACTCTTTCAAATCAGCATCACATTCAACGGTAAGAGGACCTCTCAAGACTTTGAAAGGGTGCAAATAGATTGCAGTAGTAAGAAACACAATTTGATTGAAGTGTTGACACAAGGAACCAAAATTTTATATGATTCAAATACAGTGCTGACATGGAGCAATCAAAGTGTAATAATGAGTGTGGAGTTCATTATATTGTCAAATGCAATATTGGATGCAGCAGTGAGGAATGGATATCATTAAATCAACTCTATGAATAAGATATACCAGTTATGAACACAATCCTACAAAATTTGCACCAGAGGTGCAAATTTTCTATGATTTAAGTGCAGTGCTGACATGGAGCAATCAAAGCGTAATAATGAATGTAGAGTTCATTATATTGTGAAATGCAATATTGGATGCAACAGTGAAGAATGGATCTCATTAAATTAACTATATGAATAGAATACACCAGTTATGAACAGAATCCTACAAAATTTGCACCTCCGGTGCAAATTTTCTAAGATTTTAAGTGCAGTGATGACAAGAGGTGAATCAAAGTATAAGCACATTTTAACTAGATATAGCAATGCTACATTTTAAAGTGCAAGCACATAATTCAAATGAGCATAAAGAAGCATATATTTAAAAGGAGACTTCAAAATCTCATCCAATACATCAAAAATGAAATTTTCTGTAATTTTATTGGAGTAATCACTGAAGTGTATGTTGTAACACTAGGTGGTTAAGGCCCAAAGCAAGGGTGACAATGATATTAGTTACAAGTATAACTGCATGTGATATTAGTTACAAGTAGGTGTTTTCTGATAGTGAAATTTATGTGGTGACACTTGGTGTTTGTGGCCCAAAGTAGTGCTGACACTGTTATTAGTTACAAATAGTGGTGACATCAGTCTGCTGTTTTCTGATATTGAAGTTTATGTGGTGACACTAGGTGTTTGAGGTCTGAAGTAGTGCTGACACTGATATTAGTTTCAAGTAGTGGTGACACCAGTCCAAAGTAGTGCTGACACATATTTTTTTTTGGAAGAATGCATATTTTTTAAATCAAAGTGGCAAAATTGCACAACATGGGCGTTTGTTGGAAATTTGGTCAACATGCTCTTATTTTTGCTCAACACAGTCTTATTTTTGCTCATCAATAGCCTATAATTGCACAACACGGGGCATTTTGTGGAAAATTTCTCAACATGCTCTTATTTTTGCTCTAAATGCTGTTATTTTTGCTCTACAATAGTTTATATTTGCACAATTATCAAGACTTTGTGAAATTGTGATCAATTTGATCTTATATATTTTCTCAATGTGTTCTCATAGTTTGTCTATAGATAATTGCACAACATGGTCTTATTTTTGCTCAACAATAGAGTATAATTGCACTGCACAACGTCGGCGTTCGTTTAAAATTTGCTCAACATGCTATTATTTTTGCTCAACACAGTCTTAATTTTGCTCACCAATAGCCTATAATTGCACAACATGCTCTTATTTTTGCTCAACAATAGTTATTGTGGGGACACCACCGTGGTGTTCTTTGTTATTGAAGCTATTGTGGTGGGGTGGTGGAACGAGGTTGTTAATCTAAAATATTATAGAATAATATTTTAGATTATTTCTCAACATTGTATTGTTTTTTAAGTAAACAACAATGATATAAATCTGAAATTTGATGAGTACCGATGACAAAATTGCGCTGACATAGAGAAAAGAATGTACAAACTTGTATTATTACATGATAAAATCTACAATTTTATTCTATAATGTTGAATGAATGTTTATTTTGGAACATACATGTCATTCATAATGTCTAAGCTGTATTCTTTATTAGTAGTAATTTTACATAATACCAATGACAGAAATTGTGCTGACAGCCTTATTTTGAATGCTTTATCCTCCTCTTGAACTCTCCCACTGATAGCTTTCTATTTGAAGGAGGTCTTCCTGCTCTCTTTCTTACTACAGGGGGGTAACATTTGATAGATTTTATCGCATCAGGGACGTTTCCTTCATCTTCTTCCAACACTGGATATATTGTTTCTGCATATGCCATACGCCAAGCATCATTGCTGTAAAAATTTGCAACAAAATCAGATATATTTGCCTTTACGTGTGTAATGGCTGATAGAGCATGTACACAAGGTATTTTCTCGACATCAAATACCCTGCACGTACATGTCTTCGCTGATAGATCAACTATAGCTACAGCTCCTTCGCCTTTGATCTCAAATTGTGATGCATTCATCCTTTCTACTCTGTATAATCCAATTTGCTCTTGTGATTTCCTTATCACCTTAAGGATTTCAGGAGTTATTCTGTCTTGGTTTTCTAGTGCTTTCTCTCTTCTGTCCTGGAACCATGATGTGAGCTTTTCCCTAGCAAACTCTATAAGTGCCACAATAGGATAATCCTTTTTCCCTTTGAAAATGGAGTTCAAGCTCTCTGCATTGTTGGATCTCATCATATTGTATCTATTGCACTTTGCATGTGCTCTGGCCCATTTTTCAAAACGTGCTGACACCAAATATTCTGACAGTTTTGGACAGGTTGCTTCTATTTGTGCAAGCCATCTGTTGAACTCTTGGATAGTGTAACTCTCTGCTGCTTTCTTGAACATTTTTCCCAGGTGCTTTTTCTTGAATGTCGCTTTGATGTTTTGTTTCAAGTGCCACATACATATGCAGTGTGTAGCTGTTGGGTAAACTAAAGATATAGCCCTTGCAATGCTAGCATGTCTATCAGAGACAAACACTAAGTCATTTGAGGGAGGCACAACCTTCAGCAGCCGGTACAAAAACCATTCCCAAGAGCTGTTGTTTTCAGAGTCAACAATTCCAAAAGCAAGGGGATAAATATGTCTGTTTGCATCTTGAGCAACTGCTCCAAGCAATGTGCCTCTATATTGTCCAGTTAAGAATGTCCCATCAATAACAACAACCTGGTAGATAAATAAATGAAATTACTAGTTATATTGAATTTATGAAATTCAATGAGAACAGAATTTATGCTGACACTGAGTAAGACATACCTTCTTTAAGAAGGGGAATGCTCTGATGCATTGGCCAAAGGATAGGAACAAGTACTTAAACCTGTCTTCTTTGTCTGTTGAAATCAATGCTATAGTCCCATTGTTTTTCTCGATAAGCATGTGGCAAAATGATGGCAAATCTGCATAATTGGATTCTGGTGTCCCCTTGACAATTTCTTTTGCAATTTTTGATGATTTCCATGCTATCCAGTAGGTAATTGTCATTTTTTGTTCTGTTCTCAGCTTATCCATTATCTGTGCTGGTTTGTATCCAGTGTCAACGCTGTTGAATTATATTAAAATTAGAATAAATAATATATTAAAAAGCAATATTAAATCTAAATACTATTTCTTACAAAATTTACTCACCTTGATTTGATGATGCTTGCAACCACTGATGATGAAGGTTTTTTGCAGTGTTTTGATCTGATATCCCACGTGCATGTGTGCATGTCATCGTACACTGTAACCTCATGCCAAGTTTGACCAAAAGTTTTGACATGCACTTTCCATTTGCAGTTAGGATCTACACAATGCACCCTATAATACCTGGGTTCTGATTTTGCCACACGAAAACCAAATATCTCTGTTATTGACAATATTCTCAAAGCATTCTTAACTGCATTCCTGGATTCAAAGATTTTGCCTATGTATATCAATTTTTCTGAATTCTGATTCATAATAGGCATGGTAGGGCTGTCAGCATCCCAATCTTCTAGTGTAGTCTCTCTTCTGTGTGCTGAAGAATATAGGGTGCTCCATATTTCAGCTGCAGAATCTTCATCACTGGGAGTATCACTGTTTCCAGAGTACATGTCATCTCCAATATCCTCTAACAACACACCCTTCATCCTGTTGTCACCGATCAATGTCATGCTATTTTCTTCAGTGACAATGTTAGTTATATTTGGATTGCATGTCACCAACTCCAAACTATCAGCTGGGAATGTCTGTTGATCTTCTTTGTCATTATCTGTTTTAATGCTGACACACAACTCAACAACAAATTTAACATCATCTAGTTTGGACAACTCTAAAAACTCTTTCAAATCAGCATCACATTCAACGGTAAGAGGACCTCTCAAGACTTTGAAAGGGTGCAAATGATTGAATTCTAATTCAAATGCGCTGTCTACGTTGAATCTGTTGTGCACTTTTTCACTTAAACCCTGTAGTGTTATTGAGTCATCAAGTATGAACACTTTTGAAGTAGTGTGCCCGGCAAAGGTTGGACCTGATTCATCAAATAACCATTTCCCACCATAAATAACTGTAATAACGTGGGTTGCCATTGTAATCTGTAGAATATGAATTTAAGAGGATAAATAGATTGCAGTAGTAAGAAACACAATTTGATTGAAGTGTTGACACAAGGAACCAAAATTTTATATGATTCAAATACAGTGCTGACATGGAGCAATCAAAGTGTAATAATGAATGTGGAGTTCATTATATTGTCAAATGCAATATTGGATGCAGCAGTGAGGAATGGATATCATTAAATCAACTCTATGAATAAGATATACCAGTTATGAACACAATCCTACAAAATTTGCACCGGAGGTGCAAATTTTCTAAGATTTAAGTGCAGTGCTGACATGGAGCAATCAAAGTGTAATAATGAATGTAGAGTTCATTATATTGTCAAATGCAATATTGGATGCAACAGTGAAGAATGGATCTCATTAAATTAACTATATGAATAGAATACACCAGAATCAACAGTGAAGATTTTAAGTGCAGTGATGACAAGTGGTGAATCAAAGTATAAGCACATTTTAACTAGATATAGGAATGCTACATTTTAAAGTGCAAGCACATAATTCAAATGAGCATAAAGAAGCATGTATTCAAAAGGAGACTTCAAAATCTCATCCAATACATCAAAAATGAAATTTTCTGTAATTTCATTGCATTTATCATTTGAATTGGAATGTATATGATAAAGATTTACCAATGTAACATATTAACGATCATAAATAAGCATAAACAAGCAAAGATTTGATTGTAGACTTGAAAATAAGACACATATAGCAAAAAACAATCATTATCAGTAATTGATGCTTCAAAAATCAAGCAACATTTGAATAGAATACAGCAGTTATGAACAGAATTCTATGATTCAAATGCAGTGCTGACATGGAGCAATCAAAGTGTAATAATGAATGTAGAGTTCATTATATTGTCAAATGCAATATATGGATGCAACAGTGAAGAATGGATCTTATTAAATTAACTATATGAATAGAATACACCATTTATTAACAGAGTCCTACAAAATTTGCACCTCCGGTGCAAATTTTCTAAGATTGTAAGTGCAGTGATGACAAGAGGTGAATCAAAGTATAAGCACATTTGAACTAGATACAGTAATGCTACATTTTAAAGTGCAAGCACATAATTCAAATGAGCATAAAGAAGCATGTATTTAAAAGGAGACTTCAAAATCTCATCCAATACATCAAAAATGCAGTGCTGACATGGAGCAATCAACAACAACAGTAAAAATCAATCAAAATTTGCGTCAAAGGCGCAAATTTTGAGGCATTCCATAACAGTAATCACTCGATTCAACTGTATTTCATATAGATATAGCAGAAACGAACTTAAACAAGCTCAGATTCGGTTGTTTTGAAAAACCTCTTCGATAAGTCAAAAATTGAAGAATTACTTCAAAATTTGCGCCGAAGGCGCAAATTTTGTGTGGTTCTAATGGACAGAGTAGTAAATTCGTCAGCACAATCCAGAATCAACTTAGAAACGTGAAAAATCTATGAAAATTTGCGCCTTTGGCGCAAATTTTCAATGAATTGAAGGCCGCTTTTTGATGTAGTTTGTAATCGAATGTTGTACTTACTTGATTCTGTAGAAGAGATGCTCAAATCGGTTGTTTTGATGAGATCGGAGAGATGATCGGCACAAAATCTGCAAAATCACCGTCGAGCAGGGCGTGAGAGAGAGAGCGTGCGGAGAGGGAGATAGCGTAGGAGAGAGAAAGTGCGTGAGAGGTTTATATTGTGGACATTTCACAAATTTGTCCCAAAAAGTGGATATTTATCAAATTAAGACATATTTTATGGACATTTCACAAATTCCCCCTTTTATTTATTAGGAAACCGCACAACGGATGGGTAATAATACTAGTAAATTCGGAAGCAACTCTTTTGTAAAAATTTGCACCACGTGTCAATAACTGAGCAACCCTAAGAAGTTCCTCTCATCCCACGTTCTCTTCAACCGTTTATTTTTCTACAAAGCTAAATTTCATTCTTCCACGTTCTTCCTCAAAGTTAAGTTCTTCCTCAGAATTGATTGGGGTTTTCGTTGTTGAGGCTTTGCGCGATCGGTGAGTAGCCGGAGGGTTGTTGGTGGGCAGCGCCGTTGTCGGTGAGTAATAGAAGGCTGCAATCGGGCGGAAGGAAGAGGATGTTGAGTCGAGGGAGGTAGATTCAGTCGGATACGGCGAACAGAGGCGGTTGAATTGGGCGAGTGGAATCATTCGGGGCGGCGGAATCGGTGGCTGGACTCATAGTTATCTTCTTCCTCGAAATTGATTGGGGGCGTTGTGGAGGCGTTGCGCGATTTGTGAGCGGCCGGAGGGCGATTGACCATTGTTTATATGTTCCACCGTTCGAATGTGTTCAATTTCACCGAGGTGTTAAGGCTGAGATTTTTTGGCATTCCATTGCTAATCATGGATTCATCCTCCTTGGGGTCTTTGTTTGTGCTTGGATCTGGGCAAAAATTCGAATCCTCTTATTAGATTCGGAATGATGTTCCAAAATCGAAAAAAGAGGGAGTTGTTAGGTTCAACGTTCTTCTATTCATAGGCTGAAGTTTGATTTTATGATCAAATTTCCGTCAGATCTGGATCTTCTTTCATGAGTCTTGCTTGAATTTGTTGCTTCTTGACTTGGATTTGAGTCAGCTTCTACAGATCTGGGTGGTTGGAGATTTTATGGTGCCTTACTTGGGTAACGACGCAGCCACCGAGCCACTGCTCTTCAGGAAAGGGCCCATAGTCGACTAAGTCGTTCGTGACTACATTTGTTGATGGTATTTTGCACTATTTTGTGAATCTTTGCATTTTCCTTTTTGTTTTGGATCTGGGTTGTGTTTATTGCTATAATTAGTGAAGAACATTAATTTTATGGGGTTATTATTGAGTGTACAACTGTACACTAGAGTGAAAATAATAGAAGCTCAGATTGAGTTTAGGGGGGGTGAACTTTGGTTGTTTGAAATTCGAAAACGAATCCATTATGGGCAGTTGAAATGGATGAAGCTTGAATCTAGATTTATTTTGTCTAAAATGTTTAGAATGGTGGTATGATTGAAGCCAATTAATTAAGCTTGAATACATTAGTTTAGTATATAATTCAATTATAATTGTATTTTCATCCAATAATATTATATTAAATATATTATGGATAGTAAAACAAAATGATTTCATGAGTATATAAATAATTTTAAAGTTTTGATGGGTAAATACTCAATTAATCAAGTTTTTAGGGATATAAATGTTCGATTTCGCTAGCAAATTTATTCAAGATTTAAATACTTTAGCTTCATAGAGTTTGTACTTTTAAACCTATAATATCTTCTTCTCAAATAATTTAGACCGATTTAAGAGGTGTAACATGGTGTATAAGATAGAAAGTATATATCACAAATGATTGAGCTCAGTTTTATTAGGTCAACAACTACAATGTTAAGAGAAGTGTGGAAGCAGTGTATTTATTATTATTTGCCAAATTTGAACTATTGATCACCTCGAGAAAAGACTTTATCATGACAACCGAATATTTTGAAGAACGATATGACGACGAGTGTGGGCAAAATAATATATTAATAGAAAATTGACGTGTTAAATATTTTGTACGCCTTAAACTCAACCGAAAATATTATGAAAAAAAACCCGAACACGGTTCGGGAAAAGTACTAGTCACTTTCATTCAATAAAAAGATTAAAAACGAAACAAAAAATCTCTGAACCATTTCAATACATGACACATTTTTGCACCCTAACAGCTTCTATAAACTCATCTCTAAAATAGAGAAATGGATGGAAAGAGTGAAAAAATCTCTAAATTTGTAGGAAGAGAATTTGATTTCTATAATTTAATGTTCACTTGTCCCTAGATAGAATTTAATGACACAACCCCACATTGTCACCCATAATATAGAAAAAAATATAATTTCATACTTGCTAGTAATAAAAATATAATTATTTTTAAAAATTAATTAAAAAATTGATATGATTTGATGCAATATATAAATTAATTATGTTAAATCAATATAGATAGATAAACCAAACATCATAATTCTAGGTTAACTTTTTTAAATAAAATAGGATAATTAATTTCATCCAATTTAATGCTATAAAATTCACATTAAAAAATTAGTCTATAAAATTTTCACTTAAAAAAATATTCACTTGAACTCATAACTCATATTGGAATGATTTTATTTTTATAAATTATAAAGTAAGCCTTATTATTTAATTAATTTAATTAATTAATCATATATGATCAATCACCAATCTAATTTATAATAAAATATATATTAACCAATTGAAAATAATAAAATTAAATTTGAATAATATTTTATCCAATTTCATGATAACTTTTATAGTAACAATCTAAATTTAATATTAATACCATTTGAAAGTAAATATCAAATTTATCTTTAGAGTTTGTTTAAAAAAATATCATCTGAGAATATAATAATAATAATAATAATAAAAATTAATATGTCATACAAGAGGATGGGTAACATATACTAGTTTACCAACAAATATGAGGCAATGAAGTTTTAGACATGTAGAATTAAACATCTTTAATAAATGCATTTATTTATTATAGTCTTTAATAAATGTAAAAATCTGTAAAATAGAGAAACTGTTGGAGTTGAAGTGATTTTTTTAGAGATTTTGATATTTTAATCTCTATTTTAGAGATTTTTTACCAAATCTGTTGGGCTTGCTAATCCCTTAAAAATACTCAGTTTTACAGATTACAAAGTCACATGTCACATGAATACAACATGAAATTTACCAGCACAGAGATTCCCCTTAAACCATCCTCCTAACATATATTCACACCAATCTCTGCAAAGAGATTTCCCAGTTCTCTAACCTCAGATTCAACTTTATTTACTGCTCATAACAGATTCTCACTTCCAACCTATTTACATGTCAAAAACAACAAACTCTCATTTTCTCAATTCCTACTTCTCATGATTCCTGAATTTCAAAAAATAAAATTCAATCTCATCATATGCTATATGACCTTTCGTTCTGCAGTATATGTGACCTCAACATCAGATGTTTTCGAAATTAAACTGTAAATGGGGCTACCCCAAGGCAGGGATGCTGCAGCTCCTGCTGCGATCCCTGTCGAGGCAATCAAACCCCTCTACTCTCACTGCTGGGTTGTTACCAAAATTTACCCTAAAATAACCTCCCTTCCTTGCTGTAGCAGAATTCGGTGTCAATGTCGGTTGCAGACCTGAGGAGGGCGGAGGGTAGTTACCCGTAGTGATGGAAGGAGTAATCTTGTCCTCCCTGAATCGAGCGTCCTGAATCAATGGGTTAGAGACTCTATTTGGCGGTGACCCACAAAAAAACGGGGGTGACATGCCTACTTGTTCGCTGCTATTCATACAAGCTTTCTCAGATCCATTTCCTCCCTGCAACAGACAATACAGATAACAAAACTATTTTAGACTTGTTTGAAACAAAATCAGTCGGCAGTTAACCGAATCATATATAGATCGATCAACAACCCATGTCATGGCAAAATTTCTGCTTAGTATCCGATAAATTCCAATGTAGATAGCAGTTATCATATCACTTACATAACATTATCTTGAATTTCAATGTATAAAAGTAAATTGCTGTCACTTCCCTAGGCGCCGAGCCACTTAATTTACCTGGGGAGAACATCCACATACCATAAATTCTACCGGAATGATCCCAAATGATGTGGTGCTTGAATATTACACATCTCTCAGTGGTATTATATTATGATATCCACAACTCTTTTTTTTTTTAAAACTTTTTCTTCCCCATGGTGGAATATGATTCCCAGTTTCCCACTAACTCTTATCTCTCTATGATTCTTTATTTTGGGTCATTTTTTGAAGGAGAAGAATCCAAGGTGAAGAGTCTTTTTCAGACCACATATTTCAGAAATTCTTAGCGTTAGGAATAAGTTTACAGGTGAACAATTCATCAACAACTACAATAACCAAATAATCTTTGACATTTCAGATCCAGAGCTGGGGAAACTAGTAAGAATTGACTTTCAGAACAAGAGAAAAGAGGATACCTTAGAGAGGATGATGTCCAAAAGCTCAAACCTTGCTTGTGAATCGGGGAGCTCAGATTGATGGCTAACCAGAAAAGGAAAAAAAGAGAGGAGAAATTAAGCATTCAGAAATTAGCTCTTTGCAAATCGTAAATCAATGATAAAAACAGATGATATTTTCAGGAAAGATGAAATTATTCTCCAGTACCTGTGCCGGCGAAGTGAGCTTGGAGGATCGTTAATGGTCCCGTTGAGGAGGCCGACGCGCCGTGGCTTCGGACATACAACGGCTTCACGGAGGTTGCCGTTGTCTGGCGTAAACCTGGGGGAGGCGGAAGAAATTGAACTTCTCAAATCCTCTCTAGATCTGACGACGACCTTTTGCTGAATTGCACAGTGATTCATTTTCGCAGATCCGATCAGATCAATTTTTCTACGTACACAAAATTAGGAGCGCCTGTAGCAACAACACAAAATTATGTTTCACTCCTTTTTCAACTTTATTGAGCAATGTGAAAGCTTTGATTACGGCATCTGCTGGAATTCGAATTCCAAATTAAGGCTCCAAAGGAGCTGGTAACAGAACAAAATAGAAAGCAGCTTGGTCAAAATGAAGAAGTGAGAGCTTACCTAAGTTTGGTGAAAACCCCCGGCAATGGAGGAAAGAGAAATTCAGAAAGGGGAAAAAGTAACAGACAAAAGAGGGGTGATGAAAGAGGCGAGTTGGAAGAAGATGGTTGGCTTTTATAGAGAAACCCAAACCTAGAACAATACACCCGCATCAAGAGAGGAACATTATTTTAATAGTTGACGAGTTGGAACTTCCAATACACGATAGTAACGGATACTTCCAACTTGGAAGTATCCGTTACTATTGTGTCCGTCGCATCAACAATAAGGGTTTGGGTTTGAATTAATTTCCCTCTTTTATGTTAAAACTTAAAATAGAGATGTCTCTTACTTATGGTGCGTGGTGGTTGGCTTGTCGCTATGAAACAAACTTTGCACATGAAAGGAGGTCAATTGGTCTTATTGTGTGATCTAGTGTAACACTCAAGTACTCGATAAATTTAGCAGTTTATAGGCAATGAGATCTTAGGTTATCTCCGAAGAAGTACAATGAACTAGGGATACTTGGGTGATCGTAACTCGTTGGTATATCTGTAGGTTAGTCATGCATGGAAAGTAACACTGTTTAAAACCTTGTTTTATTCACAACTAGTTTTATTATTCGCCCGTTAGTGCGATTTTTTCATAAACTTTATTATATAAAACAATTTTGAATTAATATAAATTACTACTCCATATAAAGTAAATATATCTAATTGAGAAATAATATCAAATTTTTTAAAAATAACTTGGGTTTACGATTTAATTATTAAGATGATGCTACCCATTTATATCTTACAATATAAATTTCTTAGAAAAATATTATATCAAAGTTGAAATTATATTCATCAACGTAGGTGAAAGGATTTAATATGCAAAATATTATATCTAAATCGATCAAGGGAAAGTTGATTGAATACGCAGATCAATTGTTTTTAAATTTACTATGAATTAGGCATGGTAAAAACTCTACTTTGGTCTCTAATTTCAAATTTATCTAAATCGATAAGTTTTCTACCTAATTAAGATATAATGTTGAATATTTATAAAAAAAATCATAATTAAGATATAAGGTTATATTGGATAGATTATTTGATCTAAAAAGATAAGTTACATAACTATATTGGTTTATTAATTGATGTGACCCAAAAATATAATACCAATCAATGTATAATACTAAAGGAGAAGTTGCCTTAACCATGTGGCGGCTTCTCCTTTAATATAGGCATTTTAACTACTTAATTTTAATTCACAAATCCAATTAGCCACTTCATTAATTTAATTATTTTATTAATAATTTTTTTTAAAAAAAATTGTGGATTATATTTTAATTTTGAGTTTAAATACAATCGTAATAAAAAAATATAATAATTATCCAAATGTAACAAATGAATTTGGATAAATCATCAACATGATTTGTTTTTCAATATGTATCTTTAATTAATTAATTAATTAATTAATTAAGCAAATCTAATTCACTTAAGATATTATTTGGTGATGGGAGTGTGGTACTTCGTAATAATTATCCATAATAAGAACTAATTATCTTATTTTTTATTTCAAAATCTAAACTAATTATACACTACTCCATCTATATATATACGGTAAAAACAAATCTCAACTATACCTAACAAATCACAATAAATAAATAAGTAAATAAACTTAATAAACATTTTTCAAATATAAATACATGTTAATTTACATTGTTCGACAAGATAATTCAAAGATAACAGATGCATTCAAAGATGGCAAATGCATTCAAGGAGTAGAATAATAAAGGAAAAACAATTTCAACTATAAATAACGGTACATTGCATATATAATTTATGATTATTTTTATAAACATGTATTTGGGTACATATATTAATTAAGAATGGGATAAAATTTTGTCTCTATTTACAAATATTCAAAGTTCTTTTTACTGTTAACTATGTAATAATTAACAATGTTTAGATGTGAATAATGGTACTTAAAGTTTAAAGTTTACTTAAAAAAAATTTATACAATTTTTTAATATTAAATATATTAATTTTAAAAAAAAGACCGCACAAAAGTGCGGGTACTAAACTAGTTTAATCTAGAATATGACACGTAAGCAAAAATAATCCCGTTTTAATCCAGAAAATTCCATGTGAAATCGCATCAGAGACCGTTTCAGGCTTCTGTTTTAGTATTTTATATAGACTAGTTTTATTACTCGCCCGTTGTGAGATTTTTTAATAAATTTTATTATATAAAACAACTTTGAATTAATATAAATTAATACTCCATATAAAGTAAATATATAGTTTTCAATTGTGTCATGTTTTTTAGAATGTAAACATGTTTGAATCTACATTAATCATATTTGTTCTCTTATTTTAAAAAAATAGTTAAAATCTATTTTTATAAATATATCATCACATGTCAAGAAATTTTAATACCCTATTTATTTTATTATTTATTTATTTATTAAAAAGCTTCATCATTTAAAAATATTAAATGTAATCTATATATTGTCAATGAAGATGGTGAATAATTTTATGGAATTAAAAATACTAACGGTAGACAACTAATTATGTAGGTATTTTTTCTCTTAATCTTTATAATTTTTTTGATAAATATTTTGTAGACCACAATCTACATATTTAATATAAATTTGACTATTTTATAGTCATATAAAATAAGAACTTATTTGTAATACTTTTTTAAATGTAAACTAATTTCTCGAGAAGATTCTGTAAAGTGAAAAGATTTTGTGGTACCTATTTCCAATAAATGATAGGTATTAACAAATAAAGAAAAGATAAATTACGTAAATTGGAGAAATAAAAATTCAATTTTATGTTATTATCGAACATAAAATCTATTATCAACATGCCTTTTCGTCTATTAGCAAGATGACTTATAAAAAATTACAATTGAGTCCTTTTTAATTTTAACAAAATATTTACGATTTGGATCGAGACTAAAAAAACACCATCTTCTTCACCCCTATTTTAAGCAACATTAAAAACCCTAGAAAATAGAAATCCAATCCCGAAAACTGACCTTTCATCCTACAAATCATGAATCAATTTGAGTAAAAAAATTCCAGTCATGAAACAAGAGGGGGGGGGGGGGAGAGGCTCTGCCTTTCTCTCTCTAAAAACCCACAATCTATACTACCCCAGTACCACCGGTCCACCACAGCGCCGCCTTTACGGCCAGGCCTCACCAGCCTCCCTCCCCCACCTGCCTCCAAATCCCGCATCCTACTCATCATTGTCTCCTTCCAAATCGAGTAGCCTCAAATCCCTCAAATCTTCATCCCCTTCCTCCTCCGTCCAATCCGTTTTCCAAACCCTAATTGCCGATCCCCCGACCCTCAATATTCTTTTTTTTCCTCAAATTGGCTTGATTTGCTGGACGATTCTGGGATCTCGGCCTTCGTTTTCCATGGGTTGTCCTCCAATTTAGGGTTTCGACTCCTTCACGCTCCCGGTCGTGGTTCGTGACGTGGGGAGAATTGAATCGAAATATATAATAAATTATAAGCCAATACAACTCTTAGCCTCTTCAAATAAATTCAAGATTCCCCGCTATAGTAGTAGGGAATCAGATTGGATCCTAGTAGTGTTGAAGGCACGTCTTGAATGTTCGACCAGAAGCCTCGATCTCGAGCACATACCTCGATGTCGACCTCAGCTGTCGATGCTTTTTGCAACAGAAGACCTATAGAGACAAAAACGGTAGTCGATATCGACTAGGGAGGTCGATATCGATGTTAGTAAACGAAATCGACTGGCTCAAAAGACTGCCAGTCGACACAGGGTGGTTGATTTCGACGTTGAGGGTCGATATCGACTTTAGCAGCAGGAACTCAGGAGACTCGAGATCGATACAGAAGACCGTCGATTTGGCACAGTGGTCGATATCGATGATGGGGTCGATATCGATGTTGTCCTGCAGAAAGGTTAGTTCTTTTGTCAGCAAAGAAAGGCCGAAGAAAGAAGGATGGCAAATGAGCAATGAAAAGAAGTAAACCAGGGGTGTTGGGTTTTTCGATAACTCAACAAACGGTAGGCAAATAGATGTAAACTTAAGAAAGAAAAGATCTTCTAAAGCCAAGGATTACCGCGGCGACAACCATGATAGTATAAGTAAGAAACCACTAAAGATGCATGCTTTTATCATAAAGGAGAAGGCTTTCACCTAAACCGGCAAATAGGAAAAGATATCTTGCAACAAATTAACCTAATTTTCGTCTACCTTTGTCATAATTGAGTTTATAGTCTTTCGAATAGAAACCCTAATTACTACCCAAGTTTCACAACATGAGTTCCTTAAATTCGCATTTAAAGATGAAGCACAAGGTAGAGCGAGATAAAAGATACCTTCTTTAGTGACATATGATAATGCATATTTAGATAGGCATTATAGAGTAGTTTTAGGGTCATTTAGATGTAGATATTGCATGTTAATGAGTTAGTTTACTTGTTTGCTCATTTAGGGGTTAAGAGCGGAATCTACATAAGATTGTTGCGTAATTGCAGATTCTAGACTCAAAGGAGGTAAGGGATCATTAATGACAGTTGGAGGGACCATATGGAAGTGAAAACAAGCTAGAAAAGCCAAGGTTGAATGCATAAGGAAGAAGGAAGAGACGTTCGAGCAGAGAGGCGGCACCCGCGGCCTAAGAAGAACAAGGGAAGCAGACAAGCCGCGCCCGCGGCCAAGGAAGCAGCGCCCACTGCCAACAAGAAGGAACCTACTATATAGGCCGCGCCCGCGGCCTATGGGGCGGCACCCGCGGCCTTACTGGGCCGGTCCAGTTCTATTTTTCCTTTTCACCTATTTGGGCCCTGTCTTTTGGATGACAGTTTTCTAAGTTTCTTTGATGGTAATCCTAGGTTTTTAAGACCAAAATTAGGTTATGTTAGGTTATCTTTTGACTTTTGAAGAATTGAAGAACGACGTTTAGGAGAATGAGCAACTAAACTCATTGTGTTTCGCTTACGATCAAGACTTGGTTCTTTCGAATTGTGAGTTTGAATTTCTAGTTTAATTCCATCATCTATTTCAATCTCTTTGTGCTTTCATTGTTGTGGATGTTAATTCTATCTTGATTCGCGACCTCGTTAGAACTGCATCATCGCTAGGGTTTTGATTCATACGTTTGTGAAACTTAATCCATAGTAGCAAATACAAATGAGTAGATCTCGTAGAAAAGCTTGATTGTGTGAGAGATTGACTATAGGTTAAATGTTAGTTCTTTAGGGAATTAATATTGCTTATAAGCTTCATATATCTTGAGACTTAGTGCTATTCCTAGGATTAAACCTTAATTTGTGTTAAGATTGCCTAGGAATAAGGGGTTATTAGAACTCATAGGATTAATAACCTATTTAAATCAAGATAAGAATAGATGGTAGGAAAGATACAACTAGAATGAAGAACTAGGATCAAGGAGATGAACCAAGGTCGAGTATCGTAGGTGAAACCTTTCAATCATCATTGTCAACAAATCCCACCATTAATTACATTGTGCATTTCAATTCCATTTTGTTTTCATACAAACCCCCTTGGTTACTCTTGTTAGTGATTAGAACACATAGAGTCACAATAGTTCCCAGTGGATCGACTCCGGACTTACTAGCTATACTAGTTGGTTAGTTTGGATATTCTTTTGATAGGAAAACCAACGATTTTGTCCTGTCAAAATTTGGCGCCGTTGCCGGGGACCTATTAGTTGTTTACTTTGTGTGTTTGATTGCTAACTTAGGTGTGGACCACGTATATGGTCCACACTCGTTCTACTAATTCATCTTTATTGTCTTTGGATTCAGAGATCGAGAGGACTCTCTCTAGTTTAAGGCGAGAAGCTCGTGATTACCTTCGCGAGTTATCTTTCGATCAAGGAGAAGGAGAAAGGATAGAGATGGCTAACGAGGATAACCGAACACTTAAGGAGCTCACAACACCTGATTTGGCTCAACAACCATTGGCGGTGGAGTTCCCTGAGCTTGGGGACGGTGTGAACTTCGAGCTGAAATCTGGGGTGGTCCATCTCTTACCCAAATTCCATGGGTTGAGTGGTGAGGACCCCCACAAGCACTTATCTGAGTTCCATACTGTCGTGGTCGGAATGAAACCAGGCAACGTCACGGAGGAGCAAATCAAATTGAGGGCATTCCCATTTTCGCTGAAGGATGACGCTAATGAGTGGTTCTACTATTTGCCCCCAGGTTGTGCAACCACATGGACTGATTTGAAGCGTCTCTTCTTGGAGAAGTATTTTCCTGCGACGAAGTTGAATAGCCTGAAAAAGGCTATCAGCAGCATTGACCAGCAGGCTACGGAAACCCTCTATGAATACTTTGAGCGCTTTAAAAAGCTTTGCTCTAGCTGCCCTTACCATGGTTTCTCAAAGAAAGATTTGGTGCTCTTTTTGTTTAATGGGTTGCATAACGAGGAGCGCAAGACAGTCAACTCCGCCTATGGAGGTAACATTTTGAACAAAACACCCAATGCTGCTTGGGAGGTGTTTTCAGAGCTTTCTGAGGGATCCAGGCAATTCAGCAAAAGCGGACATGCGCGTGGAGAGCTAGCGATTGATTCCAACTCTACTCAGCAGAGCGATATGGCGGAAATGAAGGAGATGATGAGACGGATGATGCTTAAAGGAACCCCACAACAACTCAAGGCGTGTGGGCTCTTTTCTGATCCGAATCATCCCATGGATGCTTGTCCCATGCTGCAGGAGCAAGAAATGGAGTTGAATGCAGTGGGAGATTTTGTTCCACGAGGGCAAAGGTATGGTAATTTTGCTAACAATTTCAATTCAAATAACTATAATGCAGGTTACCAACAAGGCTATGGCATGAGAAACAATCAGCAGCAACAACCTCCTTTCAATCAGCAGGGAGGACCCCAATACAGACAACAGTTTGACAATAGACAGAGGGGTCCTCAACAAGGAGGTTCGTCCATAGAGGATACGCTCAAGGCTATCCTAGAACAGAATACTCAACTAGAATAAGCGCTGAAAGCCACGGAGAAGCAAGTGAGTCAATTGGCTCAAACGGTGGGTGAACTTCAAGCTCGAGACTCGGGGAAGCTACCGTCGCAGACGGTGGTTAATCTAAAAGAGAACGTCAGTGCCATCACCCTTAGGAGTGGAAAGGAACTGTTTGATACTTCTCATGGTAAAAAAGAGGATGAAAACAAGAAGGATTTGGATTCCCAGGTCGAGGAGGCGGAAAAGTACGAGATGGAGGACCGTCACACAGAAGCCGCACCCGCGGCCTATGGTGCGGCGCCCGCGGCCAGTCTGGATGGGGGTACTGTAATGGCAGCACCCCGCGGCCCTGAAGGCAGCACCCGCGGCCACCTGTCTGGGGGTGAATGTTCATCCAAACCTTCACTTCTCGACCCCTATCAACCTATTCCACCCTTCTCGAATGCTTTGAAAGACGTTAGGAGGCCAGAGAGCGATAAGGAGATCTTCGAGGTATTTAGCAAATGTGAGGTAAACATTCCCCTTCTCAAGCTTATTAAAAGTATTCCTCGATACGCTAAGTTTTTGAAGGAACTATGCACAATAAAGAGGAACCAAAAGTTGAAGGGGAAGCAAAAAGTACAGGTGAGTGAGCATGTATCCGCTATGTTCCGAAAGAGTTTGCCCGAGAAGTGTAGCGATCCAGGTATGTTCACCATTCCTTGTACAATAGGTGAGACTAAGTTTGAAAGAGCTATGTTAGACTTAGGAGCATCTATCAATGTCATACCTTACTCGCTTTATAAAACTCTAGGACTTGGTACTTTGCATGAAACAAGGGTAGTGATTCAATTAGCGGATCGCTCTCACATATATCCTAGAGGCTTTGTTGAGGATGTTCTTGTGATGGTTGACTCTTTGATCTTTCCTGCTGATTTTTTCGTTTTGGACATGGAACACGGCTCTCCTGACGCACCTATCCTCCTGGGTAGGCCGTTCTTAAAGACCGCCAGAACAAAAATTGATGTTCATGCTGGCTCTGTTACTATGGAATTTAATGGTGTGAAGGTAGAGTATAATATTTTTGATGCTATGAAGTTTCCTTCAGATGATCATTCCCTGTGGTTTCTTGATGTTATAGAGCCATGTGTTGAAGACATGTTTGAGCTTAGTAATGATGATGATCTGCAGGTGGTTTTAGAAGCTCCTCTAGATGAGTCTGCTATTGATTATGCTATTCCTACTAACATGCAGGAAACTTTGATGGAGCTAATGGCTCAACCCTCTTTTACTTCTCCCTACAATGGTGGTCCTTTTGAACTAACTCTCCCGAAGGAAAAGCTTCTTCTTTCTATTGTGCAGGCCCCTGAAGTTGAGCTTAAACCTTTGCCAGATCACCTCAAGTACGCATTCCTGGGGGATGGTGATACATTTCCTGTCATCATATCAAACAAGCTCAACCAAGATCAAGAGGAGAGGCTAGTTATGGTACTTAAGGAGAACAAGACAGCCCTGGGATGGACAGTTGCGGACATCAAAGGGATTAGTCCAGCCATGTGTATGCACCGAATTCTTCCGGAGGATGGAGCCAAGCCATCACGACAACCACAAAGGAGGCTCAACCCACCGATGATGGAGGTGGTAAAGAAGGAGGTGCTGAAACTCCTTCAAGCCGGAATGATCTACCCTATTTCGGATAGCAATTGGGTGAGTCCAACACAGGTGGTGCCTAAGAAAGGAGGCGTCACAGTGGTTGAGAACAAGGAGGGCGAACTAGTACCTACACGAGTCCAAACAGGCTGGAGAGTATGTACTGATTACCGCAAATTGAATGCGATGACTCGTAAGGATCACTTCCCCCTTCCTTTCATTGATCAAATGCTTGAGCTCCTTGCCGGTCACTCTTTTTATTGTTTCTTAGATGGCTACTCAGGGTATTTCCAGATTGCCATTGCACCAGAGGACCAAGACAAAACGACATTTACATGTCCTTTTGGCACATTTGCATATCGCAGAATGCCATTTGGATTGTGTAATGCACCCGGTACTTTCCAAAGGTGTATGGTAAGCATATTTTCTAAGTACATTGAGCACTTTATAGATGTTTTCATGGATGATTTCATGGTTCATGGAAATGACTTTGAGTCTTGCTTGCACCACTTGACACTAGTGCTTAAGAGATGTGTAGAGACCAATCTAGTCCTCAATTCTGAAAAATGTCACTTCATGGTTGAGCAGGGAATCGTTTTAGGTCACATTGTCTCCCGAAAGGGAATTGAAGTTGATAAGGCAAAGATTGATATCATTCAATAATTCCCTTATCCTACTAATGTGCGAGAAATTCACTCTTTCCTTGGTCATGCAGGCTTTTATCGCAGGTTCATCAAGGACTTTTCGAAGATCACCGCACCATTATGTGAACTTCTAAAAAAGGAGGCATCATTCGATTTCAATGACCAATGCAAGGAGGCATTCAATGAGTTGAGAGCCAGGCTTACAAGTGCACCTATCATCCAAGCTCCGGATTGGTCCAAACCGTTTGAGTTGATGTGCGATGCAAGTGACTATGCGTTGGGAGCCGTGCTTGGGCAGAAGGTGGAAGGAGCTTCACATGTGATTTACTATGCATCCATGATGCTAAATGGAGCTCAATGGAACTACACGACCACGGAGAAAGAGCTCCTTGCCGTGGTGTTTGCATTTGAGAAGTTCAGACCCTACCTACTTGGCGCTAAGGTAATTATTTATACTGACCATACAACACTTTGTTATCTTTTGACGAAAAAAGAAGCCAAGCCAAGGTTGATTCGGTGGGTATTGCTCTTGAGTGAGTTCGATGTGGAGATCAAGGACAAAAAGGGTGCGGAGAACCTCGTGGCCAACCATTTAAGCCGAATATTACATGTGAATGGGGTGGGAGAAAACCCACTCGTCCTTGGACAATTCCCCGACGAAAGGTTAATGGAAATCTCGGACTCAGCAAAAAGCCGCGCCCGCGGCCCCTCAGGCGGCGCCCGCGGCCTACAAGGGAAGGCTACTGTAAAGGCAGCACCCGCGGCCATGGAGGCAGCACCCGCTGCCAACCCCGCGGCGGACCTTTTTGACTCTCCGAGGGTGTCATTGATGGATGTACACACTCCTAACCTATGGTATGCGGATATTGTGAATTTCATTGTTACAGGAGTGTTTCCGCCAAACTTTCCGAAGGCCAAGAAGGACAAGATCCGTCATGATGCTCGGTACTATGTTTGGGATTACCCCTTTCTATGGAAACATTGTGTGGATCAGGTAATTCGTCGATGCCTTCCCGACGACGAGGTACTTTCTGTCCTTGCGTTTTGTCTTTCACATGCTTGTGGTGGTCATTTCGGACCACAGAAAACTGCTAGGAAAGTGCTCGATTCAGGATTCTTTTGGCCTCATATTTTTCGTGATGCTCATCCTTATTGTAAATCTTGTGATCGATGCTAACGAGTGGGGAACTTGTCAGGTAGGAATGAAATGCCCCAAATGCGCTTGATGTTTTGTGAAATATTTGATGTGTGGGACATTGATTTCATGGGGCCTTTCCCTAGCTCCTTTTGGAACCTTTATATATTACTTGCGGTGGATTATGTCTCCAAATGGGTGGAGGCAAAAGCCACCAAAACTGATGATTCATGAGTTGTTGCAGGGTTCTTGAAGGATCTCTTTTCTAGATTCGGTGTTCCAAGAGCATTGATCAGCGACAGAGGGACACACTTTTGCAATAAGACGGTGAGTGCTTTACTCAAGAAGTATCATGTAACGAAAAGGTGTCCACCGCTTATCACCCCCAAACCAATGGGCAAGCTGAGGTGTCAAATCGTGAGATCAAAACCATCTTAGAGAAGACGGTTGCCCCGAATCGTAAGGACTGGAGTTCACGATTGGATGATGCATTACGGGCTTATCGAACGGCATACAAAACACCAATAGGTATGTCTCCCTATCGATTAGTATATGAAAAAGCGTGTCATCTTCCAATCGAGCTTCAACACAGGGCCTATTGGGTGGTGAAGGAGTGCAACATGAAGATCAATGAGGTTGGCGAGTTCCGAAAACTCCAACTTCAGGAGTTGGAGGAATTGAGATGGGATGCTTATGACAACGCCGCCAACTACAAGGATAAGACCAAAGCTTGGCACGACAAGCACATATTGAGGAAAGATTTCAAGGTGGGGGATATGGTACTTCTGTATCAATCCCGCCTGACACTTTTCCTTGGAAAACTCCGCTCTCGTTGGGCAGGCCCGTACACCATCGTCCATATCTTCCCACATGGAGCGGTGGACATCAAAGATGAGAAAAGCGGTAAGGTGTTCAAGGTAAATGGTCATAGGCTTAAAGTCTATTTTGATGGATTCTCCACAGGAATAGAGGAAGAGATGGCTCTACATGAGCCAGCTGACGAGGCTCAATAAGGAGCTATTTCGTCGAGCCAACGATGAGAAACAAAGGTGCTTCTCGGGAGGCAACCCGAGGTAAGTAGATTTCAATTTTCTTTCTTTTCATTCCTAGTCTTTCGAGTTTGTTTTATTTTTTTTAAGAGTACTATACCGTCTTAGATTCTTAGGATTTTGCTTTCCGCCATAGTGTACTAACCTTTCATGGGACGAGAAAAAAGGGATGAAGAAGGGGATGATCTGAGCAAAAAGCCGCGCCCGCGGCCCCTCAGGCGGCGCCCGTGGCCAACAGGGGAAGACTACTGTAAAGGCCGCGCCTGCGGCCTACAGGCGGCCCCCGCGGCCCTGTCGGATCCAGAAACTTGAAAAAGCTGCACACATAAAAAAAAAAAATTTGCACTCCTCACGTGAGACTTCTCTTTTGTCCATATCCCCTCTCTTCTTTCTTTTCTTTTCTTTCCTATCTATTTTCTTTCCTTCTTTCTATCTTCCCACCACCATTAAAGGGAACCTCCAAGCTCCATCATCACCCTCTACCACATCTCAACCCTCTCATCTTCCAATCAGAAAACCGACCCCGTTTTCCGACATTCCCGCTCCCGATCTATGCAACCACGCACTCCGTTCGTCATTCCACCCATAAAAATTCAAACTTTCTTTCCACAAGCCACCTTCACAAACCACCACCATCATCCACCACTTCACCACCCCAAAACACACCCCATCCATCTACATTGTGAAGATCGGAATGTTTACGTACATCAAGGAGGCAAACGGGATCTTTTCGGCTTCGTTTCTAGAGAATCGACGCTTCGGCATTGAAGTCGGAGCCCCCGGAGACAAGTCGGAGCCACCGGAGACGAGGAGAAGCAGCCAGAGAGGCCGCACCCCAGGCGGCGCCCGCGGCTTTCCCCGCCGCCTTTACAGGAGCATCATTCACGTAGGCAGCGCCCGCGGCCTATAGGCGGCGCCCGCGGCCCCTGTTTCCAGCACTCACTTTGTTGTTCCGATGCCCTCGCTCGTGTAAGTCTTCTTTTTCCGCTCTTTTCCGGCCATTAGTGATTGATAAACGATGGAAAGACCTTCGGGAATGTCTAGTAACCAAAAGAAGAGGTGGAATGATCTTGAGGGAAGGGATATTTTATCAACAAAGTTCTTTGATGTTCCGACATTGAGAGTGCTAGGTTTCGAGCCAATGGTTCGTCAATTGTTAGAGAAAGGAGGTTTGATGGAGTTTGTAGACAAGAATGCTCCGACGTATCCAAGTTTGGTGCGTGAGTTTTTGAGTACGTTGAAAGCTAAAGAAGTGGGTGGTATAGATTTTCGGCTTAGAGGTAGGGCGTACCATTCCGATAGAGACCATTTTGCTCGAGCTTTCAGAGTTTCTGTGGAAGCCACTGAATGTGGTATCGGATTCCCAAAACCACCACCACCGATTTTTGGCATGGGGCAACAGGACGGGTGATGCGGCCCAAGTCGGGGGAATACAATTATAGCATTCTTCACCCATCGCTCCGTCTTTGTCACAAGGTGTTGAACAACACTTTCTTTGGGCAAGCAGAGATAAACAAGGTGTCCTTAAGTGCTCTCTCATATCTTTGGTGTTTGACTCCGGATGGAGACCAGGTTCCGGATTGGGTGGAGTTGTTTCTGCAGCATTGCAAGGATGCTCTTGGGGATGGGACGAAGAGGAAGACAGCACCCATCGGGTTTGGAGGATTAGTCACATTGATTGCTTGGGAACATTGTGTCAACACGTCGGACCTTCAAGATTCGGTGGGCGATAATTATCGCTTGGATTTAGCCGCATTGAGGAGAGCGAACCATTTGGTTGGAGAGAGGCCCTCTTTCATCTGGCAGGCGGGGAAAAACAATGTGCACAAGATTAGGGTGCTTCGCCCGCTTCCCTTCGGACCGACGGCAACGAACTTCTTTATTCCTCATGATGCCCCCATAGGGGCCCCTGCCATTGGATTCGGACCGGACTATGATGAGGGGGGAGCTGAGGAGGAAGAGGATGATGCTCCGCCTATTGAGCCCATGGATTTCCAGCCTGGGCCGTCTCAGGGGGTGCTGGTTCTTCGGGCACTTCTAGAGGAAATGAGCCCTCCTTATGGGCACTCCAGCGCCAGATGGAGTCGTTGAGAGTGGAGCAACACAGTTTGTGGGAGAACAAGCAGGACATCCGCCAGGAGTTCTCTTATCTCCGTCAGGACATTCAGGGCCTCTCAGTGGATCTTACGACGGTGCGTGAGACCCAGAGTCAGCTTCTTCAGCACCAGATTGAGGCCTAGAGAGTTCAGATGGAGGCGATTGAGCGGATGCGTCTCCGCCAGGAGGAGTTCTTCCATTTCGCTTACCCAGGATTCCCGCCATACCATCCTCCTCCACCTTCGCCATACCAATGAGCAAGTAAGTTGTTTTTTCTCCTCCCTTATTCTTTATGCTTTTTATTGTTGCAATTTCATTGAGACAATGAAAGTTACAAGTGTGGGGGAGGGTTTAGCTAGCTAGTGTACATATCTTGCATGTTTAGATCATTCATTCTTCATAGTATGCATAGATTGCATTTTTATGAATTCTCATGTTAGGAGTATATATTTTCTATTTCCGAAAAAACAAAAAAAACAGAAAAAAACAAAAAAAAAACAGAAAAAAAAATGGAGAAAAAGAATGAAAAAGAAAAAAAAATATAACATGCATTGCATTTGCATAGAATATGTCATTTATCAAACAACCACCTAGCCTAATTAGTCCTATAAGTATGCTCAAACGAATGATCATATAAGTCCCATGACATGTGTGAATTGTATTAGCCTTATCCCATTTATGGTTTTTATGTGCAACATAGCTAGGTGAACATAATTGAGCATGTATGATCTAAGTTCCTAGGCATGTCTGAAATCCAACAAAAATTTACCCTTGTAAGTTGATTTTTGGCCTTATTAGGACTACACATCATTGATGTCCTTTTGCTTTTGTTCATGTGTGAATACTCTCCAATGCTTCTACCTCTTAGAATTGATTTTGTTTATCTATGCCTAGTCGCACTATTATGATCGTTATTGGTGGTTTCATATGATTTAGACATGTTTCTATTAGCCGTATATTCTCCATATCTACCTTACATTGTTCCATTGCTTGAAGCCCTTTGAGCCTATTAGCCTATTCTTTGTAGCTCCACAAAAATCATCACCTGACTAATTATAGCTTAACCCATCCGGGAACTAGGAGTAGAGTTGGTTGGAGATTGGTTTCAGTAATATTGAGTGAGCTTTGAGAGTGGAATGATATGTAATGGTGGAGTTGTCACCTTGAGCCTTTGAGTTGTTGTTGGTTCTAAAGTATGTGTATTATCTATTTCAAAAAGAAAAAAAAAGAAAAAAAATCAGAAAAAAAAATCAGAAAAAAAGAAGAAAAGAAGGAAAAAAAAGAAGTATATATATGTCTTTACATTTTGTGAAATAAAGGAACTACTTCATTGGTTTAGTTGTGAATTGGAGGATATTGTGGTTGATGAAAATGATCTTTGGATGAGTTGTTTGAGCCTTGAGTTTGATGGTTAGAGAGTATGGTGATTATAGAGGTGTAGTATATTCTAGTTCTCGGATTTGCAAGCACCACATGACCAAAGTACTCCCCACCTTAATGTTCTTACCAAGCCTCATTACAACCCATAAAAGACCTCATGATGATTCTCTCTAGTAATGATATTCTCAATGGCAATTTTGATTCAATTTCAATTCTTATGTACCTTAGTTGCATTTGGATGGAGTTTGAGTGTTATTTGATTAGCCTAAACACTTGAGTGAGAGCGAAAACACTTTATTCCCGGTGAGGTTGGATGGATAAGCATACGGGCTACTTGATTACTCAAATACATGCTAGGACGTTTGTTTGCTTGGCCTATGTTTGCACTTTGTTGAGATGTTGCTTTTGATGAGGCTATTGCATGAATGATAGTGTTGTGGGATGAATGATTTACAAATGAATTGTTTTGCTCGAGGACAAGCAAAAGGCTAAGTGTGGGGGAGTTTGATAATGCATATTTAGATAGGCATTATAGAGTAGTTTTAGGGTCATTTAGATGTAGATATTGCATGTTAATGAGTTAGTTTACTTGTTTGCTCATTTAGGGGTTAAGAGCGGAATCTACATAAGATTGTTGCGTAATTGCATATTCTAGACTCAAAGGAGGTAAGGGATCATTAATGAGAGTTGGAGGGACCATATGGAAGTGAAAACAAGCTAGAAAAGCCAAGGTTGAATGCATAAGGAAGAAGGAAGAGACGTTCGAGCAGAGAGGCGGCACCCGTGGCCTAAGAAGAACAAGAGAAGCAGACAAGCCGCGCCTGCGGCCAAGGAAGTAGCGCCCGCTGCCAACAAGAAGGAACCTACTGTATAGGCCGCGCCCGCGGCCTATGGGGCGGCGCCCGCGGCCTTACTGGGCCGGTCCAGTTCTATTTTTCCTTTTCACCTATTTGGGCCCTGTCTTTTGGACGACAGTTTTCTATGTTTCTTTGACGGTAATCCTAGGTTTTTAAGACTGAAATTAGGTTATGTTAGGTTATCTTTTGACTTTTGAAGAATTGAAGAACGACGTTTAGGAGAATGAGCAACTAAACTCATTGTGTTTCGCTTACGATCAAGACTTGGTTCTTTCGAATTGTGAGTTTGAATTTCTAGTTTAATTCCATCATCTATTTCAATCTCTTTGTGCTTTCATTGTTGTGGATGTTGATTCTATCTTGATTTGCGACCTCGTTAGAATTGCATCATCGCTAGGGTTTTGATTCATACGTTTGTGAAACTTAATCCATAGTAGCAAATACAATTGAGTAGATCTCGTAGAAAAGCTTGATTGTGTGAGAGATTGACTATAGGTTAAATGTTAGTTCTTTAGTGAATTAATATTGCTTATAAGCTTCATATATCTTGAGACTTAGTGCTATTCCTAGGATTAAACCTTAATCCGTGTTAAGATTGCCTAGGAATAAGGGGTTATTAGAACTCATAGGATTAATAACCTATTTAAATCAAGATAAGAATAGATGGTCGGAAAGATACAACTAGAATGAAGAACTAGGATCAAGGAGATGAACCAAGGTCGAGTATCGTAGGTGAAACCTTTCAATCATCATTGTCAACAAATCCCACCATTAATTACATTGTGCATTTCAATTCCATTTTGTTTTCATACAAACCCCCTTGGTTACTCTTGTTAGTGATTAGAACACATAGAGTCACAATAGTTCCCTGTGGATCGACTCCGGACTTACTAGCTATACTAGTTGGTTAGTTTGGATATTCTTTTGATAGGAAAACCAACGATTTTGTCCTGTCAACATACAAACCTTACCACCGTGGCTATCGCCGGGCTCACCCCGACCCTAGAAGAAAGGGCGACTACTCGCTCATGTTGAAAGTAGACATGCTTGAAATATAAACTTGCATTAACGGAAAGCTTTGAATCTTTAAAATCTCAACGCCAACTATCGCAAGCGCCTAAACCCTAAAGCTCAAAACCTAAAACTCTAACTTTATTGCTTAATGATATTGTCTTTCTTGCTTGAATATGTAAAAACCAGCCCCTAGGGCTTTAGTTGTAGGCTACCAATCCTTGCTATCCAAGGATGGCATCTTCTATCTAATCTCTAAACTCTATCCCTAGAAGTAGGATAGATCTTTTATTTTAATAAAACTCTAAAACACTTAAGTAAATCTTCAAGGTAAAAGTAAATAATCTCTGTTGTAGTCTATCTAGTATTACAAGATAATTCGGGCCTTAGAAGATAGAATCCCCAATCCGAGTCTTGAAAAACGTGTCTATCCTCTGTCAAGTATGGTCGATATCGACGTCTCTGTTTCTGCTCGACTTGTTCCTCTCCACTCGATTTCTGTGTTGAAGTCGATATCGATGTCAGGTGATCGATATCGAGTGACTTCTTGGTTGGTCTGTGTGGTCTATCTCGACACTCAGAAGTTGTGTCGATGACTGTAGTCGATATCGATGTTGGAGGTCGATATCGACCTCTTCTCAGCTTCACTTGGCTTCTTCGTTTTGACTCCGATTCCGCTCCAATTCCTACATATTTAGACCAAAACTTGTGCAGACTCTATTTCTTGCACGTTAGCTCATTCTACACAAATTCATCTTATTTTCAACCTTTATTTTAGGAATCGAATGAAATATGAAGTCAAAACTTGCGAATAAAATAGGTACAAATATGTACATCAAAATACCCCATACTTAGACTTGCTTGTCCTCAAGCAATAACCAAGCAATAACCAACACCTACAACACACCCTTCAAGTCTTCGCCCTTGTCAAAAGCAACATCATAAGAGGTAGCAAAGCAAAGCAAGTGAATTTAACGTCATAGCACATATTTAGGCGATCCATAGGCATATGCAATTTTGATCCAACTTCACAGGGATAATGTGTTTGCACTCAACTCTCATGTGTTTAGGCTATGAAGATCAACGCTCAACTCAATTCCATATACAAACTCATAAATATTGCAATTTATAAGAATCCACTTCGCAACCAATTATGAAAATGCAATAAGAACCATTAGGAGGACTTTCGCTCAATGGAAGACTTCAAAGAAGACTCCATTCGGCGGGGTTGTAATGGGGCTTGGTATAAATTGAAGGGTATGGAATTATTTGGCTATGTGGTGCTTATAAAATTCGGGAATCAAGACTCCTAAACCTCAACACTTACAATATCCAAACCATAACTCTTCAATGTTGCGCTTTCCAAGCTCAATCTCCCATAATGCTCTTTCCAAACTCATCTTTCCATAATATGCTCCAATATGCTCTAAAGATATCAAACATAATATCAACCCTTCTTTCAAACCCTAACATGCTCTCAAAAATATATAACACTTGTATGAAAATAATAAAGAACTAAGGAATTTGGCTCATGCACTATGTATATATATATATATATATATATTTTTTTTTTTTTCTCTTTTTTTTCTCGGATTTTTTTGGAACGAAAATAATATATAAATACTAAAAAATATGTGCATTTATATGGTGAGCCAAAAATCCTTTTACAAAATATGAAAAGATGTAAATATATACCAACCCATAATTTCCTTGCTCAACACTAAATATATGCACTTTTCTCTCCACAATGCATTAATCCAACCATTCTAAGTCTCAATTCCCAAATGGGGGTCAGGCTAAATTCGGGTAGGGGTAATTTTATGGAGTTTGCAATATCAGGCTCAGGCTAATATTCCGGCTTCAACCAGAGATAATGCAGGGTAGGTAAAGAGAGGATAAAAATGGCTTAAAAGATGCCTCCATCATTTAATTCTCGTAAACATAAACATATATATGCATTGCCTTTGAATAACTATCACAGCATTTAGAGATGCATAAGAAGAGTAAATTCACTCAAGAAAGCAGAGAGATTTTTGATGTTCTCCCTATAGGCCAAAATTCTCACAAGGACAATTTTTGTTGGATTTGCTTTTTAGCCTAGGATCATATGTGCTCAATTTCGTCACAAGTTCACAATCTACATAAAAATTTTAAGGACTTAGGCTAAACCATCCAAATATGCCATAGGATTTATATGATCATGTCAGCTATTGAGTTTTCATCATAGGACGTCTAAGTAAGGTTTAAAAACAAACTAAAAAAGTAAACATGCATTTTTTTTCCTTTTTCACATTTTTTCTATTTTTTTGGATTTTGACATTTTTATAAAACTAACAAACTACAAAACTAAAGACTTAAACTTTAAAGTGCATAGAATTTTAAACATGATGTAATGCATAAAAATAAAACAAAAAGCAAATAAAAGGTAAATACAAGCCAAGTTGCCAAGTTTTAACCATAACCACAACCAGATAGAGAAGTTATAATGTCCAATTTCAATCCCACCCCATACTTAAAAATTACAGTGTCCTCACTATTGAAAAGCAATAGCCACGGTAAAAAAGCCACGGATAGGCCACGAATGGTCGTGGCTAAACGGTTTAGCGACGGACATAGCCACGAATTTTACGTTCGTCGCCATCGTGGCTATATGCCTCGTCGCTAAATGCCAGATTTCCAACATCCGTGGCTAATAGCCACGATCTGACAAGTCCATGGCTATGCCCGTGGCCGGGTCATACCCGAGTAATTCATGGCTATAGCCACGACATCAGCCACGGTCTGCTCGTGGCTGATGTCGTGGCCATGCACGTGTGAGTCTTCATTGAGGCATGCACAACAACTGTCGTGGCTGATTTTGTGGCTGAAGTCATTGCCATATTTGTGGCTAATGGTTGTTGCTATTATCGTGGCTAAAGTCATGGCTAATAACGTGCCTAATGGCATGGCTAATGGTGTGGCCTGCATGTGGCTATATTCGTGGCTACAATTTATGTCGTGGCTATTCCCGTGGCTAATGGTCGTGGCCTCCAAATTTCGTATCCAAGTTTGTTGCAAAGTTCGTAGCAAACTCTATTTATCAATATAGACTACATTAGCAAATAACTTGTTTCAACACTGGTAGAATATACGCTGGTACAACATACAGAAATAATACACCTAAGAAAAGACACCAATGCATCTTAAGAATCTAGACACTAGTTTGAGAGCTTTCGCCTTGTTCCTGCACCCAATGCTTCGCACTAGACCAGTTAACGATTGAACTGCAGTGAGGGCAAGGTTCCGTTTTTTCTGCCAAAGTATGAAATTAAATGTCCCTGTTCAATTAAAAAAAACATAATACAAATCAAATACTAAATTTCATAAATAGCAGATTGAATAAGTAAATAAAAACAATTTTAAAAATAACAAGTTCATAAACAAAGTCATTAAGGATATCCAATGCATCGATTCAAAATAAACCAGATCCAATTCATACAAAAAAAAATCCTACTTTAACACATACACACAAAAAAAAAGCTCAGAACTATCGAACCTAAGTACCAAATCAGCACAAAAATCACAAGTAACAAACATGGCCTTAAATCAAACACCAACAAGCAATAACATGACATCATGTTCAACACATATGTCCTAATATTGATCACTAAGACAAAAAAGTAAATTGTCTGCTTTCAAATTGAATGTAAATAATCAAATTGTATAGTTAAAAAAGCAGCTAAGGAAGTAACAAACATGGCCTTAAATCAGCACCAAATCAACACAAAAATCAAACCTAAGTAAATAATCAAACTAAAAAAGCAGACAATTCACTGAACATGGAGAAAGATGTCATGCTATTGCTTGTGCGGGAAATTTACCGCTCAAATTTATTTTGGGCGGTAAAAAAAAAATTCGACACAAGGCATGAATTGCTTTTTTATTTTCATTCAAAATTTACATCTAGAAAATAAAATCATCGATAGAAATAAAAATATAATATATTTTAAATAACAAAGTAATGGAAAAAATAATATTAGTAATAAAAATATAATATAATCGTTATTATTATTATTAAAAACAAAAATTAAAAAATATATTAAATAATAAAATAATAATAACAATAACAACAACAACAACAACAATAATAATAGTAATATAAGGTTTTATACAAGGTTATAATATAATACTTGTATGAGTTTTCCTCAAAACATACTCTTATAGTATTCTAATAAGAATTCATTAGTTAATATAAGGTTTTATTAAACATTTGTTCGTTACTTATATAAGTTTTCCTCAAAACATACAATTATAGTATTTCAATAAGAATTTATTAGCGAATATAAGGTTTTATTAAACATTTGTTCGTTACTTATATGAGTTTTCCTCAAAACAATATCTTATAGTATTCCAATAAGAATTTATTAGTGAATATAAGGTTTTATTAAACATTTGTTCGTTACTTATACGAGTTTTCCTCAAAACATACTCTTATAGTATTCTAATAAGAACTTAGTAGTTAATATAAGGTTTTATTAAACATTTGTTCGTTATTTATACGAGTTTTCCTCAAAACATACTCTTATAGTATTCTAGCTAATAAGGATTTAGTAGTTAATATAAGGTTTTATTAAACATTTGTTCGTTACTTATACGATTTTTCCTCAAAACATACTCTTATAGTATTCTAATAATAATTCATTAGTTAATATAAGGTTTTATTAAACATTTATTCGTTACTTATACGAGTTTTCCTCAAAACATACTCTTATAGTATTCCAATAAGAATTTATTAGTGAATATAAGGTTTTATTAAACATTTGTTCGTTACTTATACAAGTTTTCCTCAAAACATACTCTTATAGTATTCTAATAAGAACTTAGTAGTTAATATAAGGTTTTATTAAACATTTGTACATTATTTATACGAGTTTTCCTCAAAACATACTCTTGTAGTATTCTAGGTATTAAGGATTTAGTAGTTAATATAAGGTTTTATTAAACATTTGTTCGTTACTTATACGAGTTTTCCTCAAAACATAATCTTATAGTATTCTAATAAGAATTCATTAGTTAATATAATGTTTTATTAAACATTTGTTCGTTACTTGTACGAGTTTTCCTCAAAACATACTCTTATAGTATTCTAATAAGGATTTAGTAGTTAATATAAGGTTTTATTAAACATTTGTTTGTTACTTATACGAGTTTTCCTCAAAACATACTCTTATAGTATTTCAATAAGAATTTATTAGTGAATATAAGGTTTTATTAAACATTTGTTCGTTACTTATACGAGTTTTCCTCAAAACATACTCTTATGGTATTCCAATAAGAATTTATTAGTGAATATAAGGTTTTATTAAACATTTGTTCGTTACTTATACGAGTTTTCCTCAAAACATACTCTTATAGTATTCTAATAAGAACTTAGTAGTTAATATAAGGTTTTATTAAACATTTGTTCGTTATTTATACGAGTTTTCCTCAAAACATACTCTTATAGTATTCTAGCTAATAAGGATTTCGTAGTTAATATAAGGTTTTATTAAACATTTGTTCGTTACTTATACAAGTTTTCCTCAAAACATAATCTTATAGTATTCTAATAAGAATTCATTAGTTAATATAATGTTTTTATTAAACATTTGTTCGTTACTTGTACGAGTTTTCCTCAAAACATACTCTTATAGTATTCTAATAAGGATTTAGTAGTTAATATAAGGTTTTATAAAAATTCATTAGTTAATATAAGGTTTTATTCCAAAATCATTAGACACTTATATGATTACCTCTCAAAACCCACACTTATAGTATTCTTATAACAATTTATTAGGTAATATAAGGTTTTATTCCAAAATCATTAGGTACTTATATGATTTTCCCTCAAAACACACATTTATAATATTCTTATATGATTTTCCTCAAAATAAACTACCCTAATATTCTCATATGAATTTATTAGTTAATATAAGATTTTATTCAACGATTGTTAGTTACTCATATGATTTTTTTTCCTCAAACCACATTGTATTCAACAATTATTAGTTTTCTTTATGTTCGAGTATTTATTTACATATAAAGACATATAGCATTAATGGGCCCTTTGGCGGAAAATAGCCATATTTGGACCCATAATAAATTAAAGCCCATTAGAAATTGAAGTGTGTCATTTGAGGTTAATTGTAAATAGCCACGGCATTATCCACGAATATGATCGTGGCTATTAATTGGGCTCCTTAATACATCGAGAGCTATTTATTGGGCTTCCATATTAATTGGGCTTTGACTACCACTAACGGGTTGACCGTTTTTGAGCTTTGACTATCTCTGATATTGGGCTTGACCGACTTTAGGCTCTAATATTTTTTTTGGGTGAGATTTTGGGCTTTAAAATTATTATTTGCTTTAATTTGTGTGACGAATTACCCAAATTCGGATACAACAACGGACAATAGGCATGGCCATATTAGCGTCGAATTCAGCCACATATATTCCAACAGTGGCTAAATTCGTGGCTATAGGCCATCTCATCAGGTCATGATTGCCAATTGCCACTTCTTCTTAGCCACGGGTACAACCACGGTATTTTTTCACGGGCTTATTGGCGTCGAAATCAGCCACGGATATTTCAATAGTGGCTAAAGTCGTGGCTAACAGCCATGAATTTAGCTATGACATTCATCATCGTGGCTAATAGTCACGACATTCTGGACATGAATTTATGTCATCACCCCCAACCATGGATTTAGCCACAGAAATTTTCACTCGACGCTTATTTAGCGACGACATGTCAGGTCGTGGCTACGTTCGTAGCTATCAGCCACGAATTCGGCCACAACCATATGCCGTTGCTAAAAAATCCGTGGCTATTTCCTGTTTTTTTTGGTAGTGTAACTAAAAAAATCACTGCTCAGGAGGCGGAGGAGGCGTCAGAAGCAAGGGCCAATCCTGTATTCCTGTGTAGGGGCCGACTATGGGTAGTAGGTTGGGCCACCCTGCTGAAATGTGGGACTGTTGGGGCCTTGCTGATCGAAGTTATAGCCCAAGTAGGAGCCTAATCCCTCCAGTATCCTGCCGAAGCGACGCTGATCATCGCGTATCTCAGCAACAGACACCTCCAGCCTGGAGAAGCGGGCAGTCACGTCGTCCTGCCAGTCAGTGGAGTAAGTAGGCTAGAAGGACGGAGGAGATGGAGGCATATAGCTGTGGTGGGACCCTTGCGGGCCCTCTCCACCACCAACTGCATCGTTTGTGGCGTCATCATAATCATCGTCGTCATCATCGCCCCCTGGTAGGCCGAGGGCTGCTGTGCTCCCTCAGAGTGGGGATATGCCACCCAGGACATGGCCTCAAAGTCTGGGTCATGGTTGTACAACGGGGGCCTCCTCCTAAGTGTGGGATCAGCAGTCGGATCAATGTCCGTGTGATATGGTTGCCCAGTCCAGGACTGGTACCAATCAAGGACATACAGAAGATCCATGTAGTCCTGACGACGGGTCATCCCCGTTTGGGGGTGCCACCATCCAAGTGGTCCAGTTGCAATCACTCCTCCATGGCGTAAAATAGTAGAATCAAAGAAAGTAAGCTCATAGGCTGTATACCTCTCAACACGCACGCCCAAGGCCTGGGCTAAGACCGCCACCATGCAGCCATCCAAGATCTCAGTGCTGGTCGTGCGTCTGCGCTCTAGTGTGTGCTCGAGCCAAGCGTACATGAACGGGAATGGCTCATCCTCGAAGAGCATCCACCTCAAAGTCTCAGTCTCGTGTTGTGTGGGGCGGCGGAGCTCAGGTCTAGCCCAGTTAGTGCTCGTCAGGATGTGCAAGATGACGCGGAACAGTGGGCTGGCGACTCTGGTAGTGAAGAAGTCGGTGGGGGCAGGGTATGGGACCCCCGAGATGTAACTCCAGATGACGTTGGGGTCATGGACCCTGAAATGTGCTGAAGTATGAGCGAACCCAAAAAGGTTGCTCATCTCCTCAAGTGAGAGCCAGAATCGCCTGTGGCCGAGATGGAATGTGACTCGGCGGCTGGAGGAGGTGCGGTCAGGAATCTCCAATGTGGCCATAAATCTCCTGTCAACACGGGGTAATGGACCTCCAAGGGGTCGATCAGCCTCTTCAGGGAGACATTCTCAAATGCCTCCTGGACTCTAGTGTGGAACCCTAGCTAGACCATATCAGGGTAGTGGTATCAGCGGGCTCTGCCTGCTCGGCGAATCAGGTCGGTGGCTAGATCACTCTGCTGGGCATCCTCAATGTAAAGTGAGTCCCGGGGGACGTTCTTTGCTCGCACCATCGTCTGCAAAAGAAAACATTGCCAAAGATAATTCCCTTATAATAGAAAGAACCCCGTACTTAGGTTCAAAAACTAGCCTAACAATTTGCAATATTCACATTGGCTAATCATAGTGCTAAATCTTGCAATCCTAATTTTAATGATCAAATAAAGATAAATATCCAATTTTTAACCATAAAAATAAAGACTATCTAAAAATAATTCAAGAAATTCCATAAAGCTATCAAATTTCATGAACTCAATTTCTTGAACATTTAACACTATAAACCTAATAAAATTCAGATTTTTGCCCCCTATATAAAAAAAATCAGATTTAATATAAGCCTTAAATCATGCAATTTCTAATTTCCCGCGCAAATAACATTCAAACCCTAACCACTCAATATGCAATTTCAACCCAAAATCATCCAAATAACCATGTAAATTTGTAAATAAAGATAAAGGGTGAGAAATCATACTAGAAGAGTGTTGAAAATCGGGGGAAAGAGGCAAGAAATCGCAAAGAAAACACTACAGAAATTGTCGGGCTGTAACACTGGTCGAAATCGACTCGATTTGCTGGTTGGTTTTCTGTTCGCTGGTGCTGCTGCGGGCTCGCCGGCGGTCAAAAGCGGCCGGATCTGGTGGTATATGGTCGGAAACAAGTGGATCTGGGCGAGGGTGGCCAAAAGACGAGAGAGACGGAGCAGGAGAGAGAGAGAAGAAAAAATGGGGTCCTTTGTCGGTTTTCTAGGCAAGGTGTGGTCGGGAGGGCGCCGGATCTAATGACAGTAATGAGGAGGGTGATAGTGGGATGAGGAGGATGACTGAGAAGCGGCGGGGGTATGGCAGAGAGAAAGAGAGGAGAGAGAGAGTAGAAGAGGAGAGAATGGCGGCTTGAAGAAGAGGGCTAGGGTATCGAAATGCTGGGTGAAGGGGGAAAGATGTCGAAGTCGGCCTACTTAAAGGAAATAAAAACTAAAATAAAAAAGGAAAAACAAAATCTGACCTGGCACTTACCTCCGGCCGTAGTCGATATCGACCACTGCGGTCGATATTGACCTCCCCTTCTTAGTTGATTAGATGCTGATCAACATGTTCTCCTGTCGGCCTGTCGATATCGACGTCACAGGTCAATTTCGACCTCTCCTTCTGGGTCGACTGAGTGTGGTCGACCTGCAATATTGGTGTCAGCCATCGACATCGACTCAGAATGTCGATATCGACCTCTCCTCTGGGGCACTCGATCTCTTGGTTTACTTTAGATAAAATAGCCACGAATAATCTAAAAGAAATATAAAATAATCTAAAAAAAACATAGAAAAAGAAAAGAAATGGGTTGCCTCCCGGAAGCACTTGAGTTTAAGTCGCTAGCTCGACATACTTCCCTTTTTGCGCTAGTTCAACGCCAGGGTGGCGCGAATCTCTTCATCATGGTCTTCTCTATCATAATATTTCTTTACCCGGTGACCATTTACCTTAAAGGTGGAACCATCGTCGCAAAGTAACTCAACCGCTCCATGGGGGAAAATTTGATGAACCATGAAAGGTCCGCTCCATCTTGTCCTTAGTTTCCCTGGAAATAAGCGAAGTCTAGAATTAAAAACAAGGACTTTGTCACTTACCTCATATGTTTTTAGCACCAATTTCCTATCGTGCCACTTCTTAGTGCGCTTCTTGTAGATTTTGGCATTCTCATATGCCTTTAGGCGCAACTCCTCCAAGGCTTGCAAGTCAACAAACCTTCTTCTCCCGGCTTCGTCGAAATCCATGTTAAGCTCCTTGAGAGCCCACATCGCCATATGCTCAAGTTCGACAGGCAAATGACATGACTTACCATAGACCAAGTTATAAGGAGTTATGCGAAGTGGTGTCTTATAGGCCGTTCGGTAGGCCCAGAGCGCATCATCCAGTTTGGATGACCAATCCTTCCTCGAGCGGGAGACCGTGTTCTCCAAGATGGCTTTGATTTGGCGATTTGAGACTTCTACTTGACTGCTAGATTGGGGATGATAGGGCGTTACCACCCTATGGTTCACCCCATACTTGGCTAAAAGTGCTTCAAAGCCTCTCTCAATGAAATGCGAGCCACCATCTGAAATAAGAACTCTAGGAATACCAAAGCGAGGAAAGATGTTAGTTTTCATAAACTTAGAGACTAACTTTGCATCGTTGGTCCTAGTTTCCATGGCCTCAACCCATTTAGAGACATAGTCCACCGCTACTAGAATGTATTTGTAGGGGCCTGAAGCAGGGAATAGTCCCATGAAGTCAATACCCCATACATCAAAGAGCTCTACCTCCAGAATTCCTGTGAGCGTTGTCTCATTCCTCCATGTGATATTTCCTACACTTTGACACTCATCACAAGAGGTTACATTGTTTTGCAAATCCTTGAAAAGGGTAGGCCAATAAAAACCACATTGAAGAATTTTTGCCGCGGTCTTGAATCCTTTAGCATGGCCTCCTGTAGGGAGAGAATGACAATGCGAATCACGCTCTCTACCTCTTCCTTCGGGATACAATGTTGAAAGATATGGTATTTTCCCTGCTTGAACAATTAGGGTTCATCCCAATAGTATTGTTTGACGTCGTGCAAAAACTTTTTCTTCTGCTGCGATGTTAAGACTGAAGGGATCTCGCCTCCTGCAATATAGTTAGCAAAATCCGCATATCAAGGTACCTTCACCCCTCTTACAGCAAACAACTCATGAATAGGACTGGAGGGAGGTGTAAAGAAGAAATCCTCACCGGAGCTTACCTGTTTGTCACCTTCGGAGTCACTTGAAGGTGGTCAATATCGACATATAGTGGTCGATTTCGACTGGACGACATCGACATATTCATTCAATTTGGGCTGCTCGAGACAGGTGCTCGATGTCCATGTCTGGAGGTCGATTTCGACCTCTGTAATTGGAAACCTGTCGTCAAAGTTAGTCGAAATCGGCAGAAAACTTACCTCAGGGGTAGTCGATATCGACCTGGTATGGTCAATATCGAGTGGACTCTCTACCCGTTTTGCTTTTTGCTTCATCAAGTGCTCGTTAGGGCAGGAGTCATCGATTGGCATGTTGTCATGTGACTCATCCAGAAGCCCTTTGGGTAGCCGTGAGAGATGATTGGCTACGGAGTTCTCCATTCCTTTCTTATCATTGAGTTCAACGTCGAACTCTTGTAGTAGGATCACCCATCGTAGGAGCCTAGGTTTAGCATCCTTCTTCGCCATCAAGTACCTAAGAGCTGCATGGTCAGGATGAACAATTACCTTAGAGCCCACTAGGTATGAGCGGAACTTCTCAAAAGCAAAGACCACTGCCAAGAACTCTTTCTCCGTCGTGGTGTACTTAGTTTGAACGACATCAAGAGTCTTGCTAGCATAGTAGATGGCGTGAAGCTTCTTGTCTCTCCTTTGTTTTAGGACAACACCTACGACATAATCGCTTGCGTCGCACATGATCTCAAAGGGTTGTGACCATCTGGCGATTGAATGATAGGGGCGGATATAAGGGCTTCTTTCAACCTGTTGAAAGCTTCAAGACAATCACTAGAAAACACAAACTTAACATCCTTCATTACTAGGTTAGTTAAAGGTTTGGCAATCTTAGAAAAATCTTGAATAAACCTCCTATAGAAACCTGCGTGACCAAGGAAGCTTCTTATGTCCTTAATAGATGAAGGTGGTGGCAACTTCTCAATAAGCTCTATCTTTGCCATGTCCACCTCAATTCCCCTTTTTGAGACTTTGTGGCCTAGCACAATCCCTTCCCTTACCATGAAGTGGCACTTTTCCCAATAGAGAACCAAGTTTGTCTCCTCACTCGTGCAAGTACCCTGCGAAGGTTAGCAAGACAAACATCAAACGTAGTGCCATAGACAGAGAAATCATCCATAAATACCTCCACCATGTCCTCTATCATATCGGAGAAGATGGCCATCATACATCTTTGAAAGGTATAGGGGGCATTGCAGAGCCTAAATGGCATTCTCCTATATGCAAAAGTCCCATAGGGACATGTGAAGGTGGTCTTCTCTTGATCGTCAGGATGAATAGGGACCTACCAAAAGCCAGAATATCCATCCAGGTAACAAAAGTAATCATGTTCAGCATGTCTTTCCAATACCTGGTCAATGAATGGAAGGGGAAAGTGATCCTTTCTAGTGGCGTTGTACAACTTTCGATAGTCAATGCACATTCGCCAACTAGTTGTGATTCGCTTTGGCACAAGCTCGCCCTTCTCATTCTCCTCAACGGTCATTCCACCCTTCTTAGGCACCACATGGACTGGGCTCACCCATTCGCTGTCGGAGATGGCATAGATGATTCCTGCATCCAGCATGCGCATGATCTCCTTCTTCACCACCTCTCTCATGTTGGGGTTAAGCTTCCGCTGGTGTTCTATAGATGCCTTATGATCATCCTATAGGAGGATTCTATGCATACATGTAGCAGGTGAAATACCTTTGATGTCCTCAAGAGAGTACCTAATTGCCTTTCGATGAGCGTGAAGCACTTCCATAAGCTTATCTACTTCTTGCGTGGTTAGTAGGGCTGATATTCAAGCCGAGTAGCTCGGGCTCGGCTCGGGCTCGGCTCGGGAAAAGCTCGGCTCGAGCTCGTTCGAATATGAAAACGAGCCGAGTTCGAGCTCACAGTCGAGCTCGTCATGAGCTCGAGCCGAGCTCGAGCCGAGCTCGAGTATACTCGGTTGCTCATTTTTAGGTGAATTTACATTTGTACCCATAGGGTTAATACATACCCGTCCCTCCCCCAAAGCAGCCTGGCCTCCATTCTCTTTCTTCATTTTTTCAATTGCGGCTCAGATCTGGCGAATCCCTCCTCTCTCAGTGTCAGATCCAGCCCGGCCTCAGTCCTCCCTCATCCTCAGGCCACGCCTCCCTCCTCTCTCATTCTCAGGCCGCTGCCGCTCTAATCTCCCGCCCGTCGTTGCTCTGTCTCGATCTCGAGCTCGAACGGTTGTCGTCTCCTTCCTCCTCTGGTTAGCGGTTCTCAATCTCAAGCTCTAATCTCGCTGAGTCTCTCCTCCGGCCACCGGTCTAATCTCTCTTCTCTCCATTGCAAGTGCTGGACTAACAATCTATAGATCTGGAGTAGACCTATCTCGCAGCTCTCGCATCTGTGGGCGTCGCTTTGTCTCGCTCTGTCTCGCTGCTCGTCTCGCCCAGGTATATATACATCGAACCTCACCTTCTTCTTGTAATCTGACCTTCTTCTTCTAGTAAGCTCGCTTAAAAGTCGATTACAATGCCGACTGATTTCAATGATTTGTGTTGGTTAATTACAGTGTACACCGAACCTCATCTTACTTTGTATTAGAGTTTCAGATGCTCAAAAAAAAGTTGATTAATTGTGCTGGTTAATTGATTTAAATGATTTGTGCATGTATTTGTATTTCAGATTTACAGTGGATATGAATATATGATTTGTGCAGTACTGCAGGGATTATTATAGTGTATTTGTGCATTTGTGCAGTGATAGTATAGATTAAAGGGTAGTTTTAGTTTTTAAGTAAAAGGACAAAAAAGGATTAAAGGGTAGTATAAAGATGATTTGTGCAGTGATAGTATAAGGGTAGTATAAGGATTAAAGGGTAGTTTGAGTTTTAGTTTTTCATTCAGACATCCCTATTCATCATCATCTTCCTCTCTTCCACTGTATAAGAGAGACCATGAATTGTTGATGTTTTGTTCTCATAAATTTTGCCTTTAATGGTTGATGTGATTCATGTTTTTTATTGCCTTTGATTTAATGATTTTGAATTGGATTGTAATATTAGGGATTTTATTGCCTTTGAAATCTAGGTCTCAAATTTCAATCTTGTTTGTTGAGCTCAAGCATGGAAATTCGTTGATATATTAACTAGACCCTAAAAAATGTGTTTACTTTCAACAAATTTGATATTTTTTGGTGTTTGATTTATGTGATTTTTTAGGCATTCATCACATGTCTTTTCAAAGTTCTTTTCGACATAAAAGTTCCTCCCATAGTGATCATCTTCATTGGTAGCATTTGGTGATCCTTTGACAGTGGTGTGAGGCTCTAATGGCACTTGGAGGTGCTCATGGACTTCCACCTTCGAGCACATGGGAAGAAGAACCAGTCAAGAGAGGTTGAAGAAGGTAAAGTGAAGAGGCAGAATGGGAATTGTATTTACAAGCTAGCATCCAAACCTTCCACCAGATCTGGAAATTGGAGAAAGGAAAATATCCCTCAAAATCCTCCTAAAACTTCACCTTCTTCATGTTGCTCTATTCAAACTTTATATATTTTGAGTTGACATTTGTATTTGAACTTTGTAATGTCGGTTGTACTTCGAATATTGGTTCAATGTTTTAGTCTTTTACATTATCTTGCAATTCAATTATAAAGTTAATTTGCTAGGTTTGCAGACGGCTAAACTGGAATGCAAATCGATCTAAACATCAATTGTAAATGAGCTCAGGAGCTCGAGCTCAGATCGAGTACAAGCGAGCTCACGAGCTCGAGCTCGAGCTCGGCTCGAGTGGAAGCGAGCTCACGAGCTCGAGCTCGAGAACCTCTCCGAGCTCGCGAGCCGAGCTCGAGTACTTGTTTGAGCTCGTTTTCATTTGGAGCTCGAGCTCGAGCTCGGCTCGTTTACAAACGAGCCGAGCTTGAACACCAAGTACTCGAGCTCGTGAGCTCATATATCACCCCTAGTGGTTAGTGAAGCATTGATAATCACAGGAAAAGTAGAATTGGGACCAAGAAACTCATACATAAGCGTGTCGGGTAAAGGCTTCAGCACCGGCGAAGGTCCTTGGGGGACAAGGATTGGTTCTACCTCCTCCGTCTTCATGATCTCACCTAGGTAATCCATCTCAATTCTCTTGATTGAAGCTCCCAAATCTGCTATAGGGGTTGGCGTGGACCAAGCATAGAGCGATGCCAACTTTGATTGGGACTCTTCAAAGTATTCATGCAGTAAAGAAGTCGAGGTCGAATAGGAATAGTCAATATCGACTGAAAGTTCAGCACATACCTCGACTTCTGAGCTGTTCGATGTCGAGGGGACCTAGTCAATTTCGACCCTTACTGTCGATGTCGGCTGGTCGATTTTGACCTTTGTTGTCGATATATGGTCCTCGATATCGCCTGTAAAAGTAGGAGAATAAACCTGACTGAATGAGTGTGTCGATGTCGATAGAGGGCACTTGATATGGAGTGGGATGGTCGATTTTGACCTCTCCTGGTCGATTTCGACCTCTCCTGGTCGATTTCGAACTCTTCTTCAAACTCCATGGATAAGGCATCATTGAAGATCTCCTCATCACTCATGCATGTAGCCAGGAACTCCTCAATATCCTCGTCGGTAAGCTCCTCTACAGCTAGGGCTAGGGCCTCCTCATGAGTTAGGGCCCTTTCCGTCGCTTCCTTACAATCAATGATGCTAGTGTACACTGACTTGATCTCCATTCCATTAACTATCTTAATTGTGGGGTTGAAGGAGAATTCTATCACTTCGTTCCCTATAGTAAAGGTTAGTAATCCTCGACTTACATTGATGTTGGCATCAACAGTAGCTAAGAAAGGCCTACCAAGGATGATATGTACTATAGGATCTTGTGGCATCTCCAATACAATGAAATCAATAGACACAAAGAACTTACCCACCTTTACCAACGTCATCAACTATAACTATGGGCCTGACGAATGAGTTATCAGCCATATAGAGCTTCATATCCACAGGTTCAAGTGCTCCAATGTTCACCCTTTGCTAAATAGAAAGAGGCATAAGACTTACGCTTGCCTCTAGGTCACATAGGGCCTTGTAACGATGTTGGCCAAGCCCCACGGTGATTGCAAACTTCCCTATATCACTCCTCTTCTCTGGGAAGTCCATCTTTGAGCACTCCTCTGTGATTTCTGCCATGGACCGCTTCTCGATAAGGATGTCTTTGAGGAATCGGACATAGGTGGGCATCTCGCATAGGGCTTCTGTAAGAGGAATAGTAATGTTAAGACATTGAAGAATCTTTACAAAGTGCCTAAACTTACCTTGAGTGGGGTCCTTCAATGCTTTGGAAGGGAAAGGCAACATCTTCTTTGGTGGAGGAGCCAAAACGGTGGTTAGAGGGGCCTGCTGGGTGTCGATGTCGACTGGGATCTAGTCGATATCGACCTGGATGGTCGATTTTGACCTCTGTTATGGCTCCAAGGGCTCTACAGTGGCCTCGACGTCGACCAGTGGGTCGACCTGGGGGTCGACATTGACGTCTGACTCGACATTGACTGGTCTGTCGATGTCGACTGGATCTGCTGCTTTCTCCTCCGCTTCCGTTCGTGGCTTTTGTAGTTTGTTGCCACTCCTTAGTTGCATGACTGCGATGTGGCCCAACCCGAATTGCCCCTTAGGATTTGTAGTTGGTTGCCCAGGGAACGTTCCAGACGGCCTAGGAATTTGTGCCGTCAATTGACCCAGTTGGTTCTATACATTCTTTTTCCAAATATCCATCTCCCAAATCCTTGTGGTAAGGTGATTGAGTTGAGAATGGATTGCATTGTTGGATTTATCATTCTTATCCTGATTCTGCCTTATCTCATCTAGCACAAGTTGTAGATCATCCTTCCGTTGGTCTCTCTCCGGGTACCCAGGAGCTCTATAGAGTGGGGGATCCCTAGGGTTAACCGGGTTCCTTTGTGGTTGATGGAACCTTTGGTCTCCCCAATATTGGTGATTGGGACCCCTCATGTAGTTGGCTTCCTCATAAGTCTCCGCCAATTACACTTGTTCAGCATGGGGGCACTCGGTGGTGGTGTGCCGCTGCGATCCGCATTTGATGCAATCTTGGTTCGCTGAAAGGAACCTCACTTGCTTTTGGAGATTTCGAAGTTGATCTCTTTGGAATTGCTCCTTCACTTCTGGATCGACTACCTTAGATGGTTCATATAATGGCATAGATGGGGTAGGCCTCGACGATGATGATGTGTCGGAAGCCTCAGGAGTCCCATATGTGTTGTCGAACTCAACCAACCTCTCTATGGTGTCCCAAGCCTCTTGTGGAGCGAGTTCAAGGTAGCCATATGAGGTGTAGGTGTTGAACCTCTCCTTGGTTGCAGCATCAAGAGCATTTTAAATAATCTCCTGAATCACGTACAATGGTTGGCCATGCGTCAGGCATGATTGTAGTAGGTCCTTAAACCTTTCCCAAACAGTCGCCAGAGCCTCACCAGGCGTTTGTTTGAAAGCCGTGATTTTCTGTCGGATCAACGCCGTCTTGGATGGAGGGAAGAACTTTTTAAGGAACATGTCCTTGACTTCATTCTAGGTGCGGAGCGATCTTGGGGCTAAGCTTTCCAACCACTACAATGCTTTACCTGTAAGGGACCAATGAAAAGCTTTTAGTTGGACATATTCAAGACTCTGTCCATCAGCAATAGTATCACAAAGATCTAGGAAGGTTGATATATGTGCCATAGGGCATTCATTAAGTTTTCCTTCATATTGATGTCTTCTAATCTTAGTGAGAAAATTTGGCTTAATTTCAAAGTTAGAAGTAGGGATAAGAATCGCCGATTCAGGCACTGTGAGCGATGGATGCATGTATGGCTTTGCATTCCACGGGAGGGCGTTAGTTTGAGCTTCATATCGTCTCCTAGCTTCCTCCTCCCTTTCAGCACGCTCTCTTAGTGCCGCTTCTCTGGGGTGAAATCCTCTACTTGCTTCCTTAAGCGTTCAATTTTTTGCGCCTCGGTCTCATTGTCCGCCATGATTCTTTGAACTCGTGCCCTTAGATGGGGAAAGCGTTCTGGATCATCTAATCCTTCAAATTCAGATGGGCGATCAGCACGTCGCATACACCTATAAAACAACACTAAAAAGGAATGTGAAAATAAACTACTAGGGCACGATTGATAGCTTCCCCGGCAACGGCGCCAAAATTTGACGTGGGGAGAATTGAATCGAAATATATAATAAAATATAAACCAATACAACTCTTAGCCTCTTCAAATAATTTTAAGACTCCCAACTATAGTAGTAGGGAATCAGGTTCGATCCTCGAGGAAGCGAGTCAGCGGGATCCTAGTAGCGTTGAAGACACATCCTGAATGTTCGACCAAAAGTCTCGATCTCGAGCACAGACCTCGATGTCAACCTTGGCTGTCGATGCTTTCTGCAACAGAAGACCTGCAGAGACAAAAACGACAGTCGATATCGACTAGGGAAGTTGATATCGATGTCAGTAAATGAAATCGACTGTCAGTCGACACAGGGTGGTTGATTTCGACGTTGAGGGTCGATATCGACTTCAGCAGCAGGAACTCAGGAGACTCGAGATCAACACAGAAGACCGTCGATCTGACACAGTGGTCGATATCGATGATGGGGTCGATATCGATGTTGTTTTGCAGAAAGGTTAGTTCTTTTGTCGGCAAAGAAAGGTCGAAGAAAGAAGGATGACAAAGAAGCAATGAACAGAAGTAAACCAGGGGTGTTGGGTTTTTCAATAACTCAACGAACGGTAGGCAAATAGATGTAAACCTAAGAAAGAAAAGATCTTCCAAAGCCAAGGATTACCGCGGCGACAACCATGATAGTATAAGTAAGAAACCACTAAAGATGCATGCTTTTATCATAAAGGAGAAGGCTTTCACCTAAACCGGCAAATAGGAAAAGATATCTTGCAATAAATTAACCTAATTTGCATCTACTTTTGTCATAATTGAGTTTATAGTCTTTCGAATAGGAACCCTAATTACTACCCAAGTTTCACAACATGAGTTCCTTAAATTCGCATTTAAAGATGAAGCACAAGGTAGAGCGAGATAAAAGATACCTTCTTTAGCGACATACAAACCTTACAACCATGGCTATCGTCGGGCTCACCCCGACCCTAGAAGAAAGGGCGACTACTCGCTCATGTTGAAAGTAGACATGCTTGAAATATAAACATGCATTAACGGAAAACTTTGAATCTTTACAATCTCAACGCCAACTATCGTAAGCGCCGAAACCCTAAAGCTAAAAACCTAAAACTCTAACTTTATTGTTTAATGCTATTGTCTTTCTTGCTTGAATATGTAAAAACCAGCCCCTAGGGCTTTATTTGTAGGCTACAATTCCTTGCTATCCAAGGATGGCATTGATGTACGCATTTGCACCTTCTTTTATTTCATCTTTTGACTTCGTATTTCGTTCGATTTCCAAAGAAAAGGTTCAAAAGAATATAAACTTGTGTAAGAATAGGGCTAAAATGCAAGAAATAGAGTTTGCACATGTTTTGAGCTAACCATGTAGGAATTTGAGCGAAAACGGAGTCAAAACGGAGAAGCCAAGTGAAGCTGAGCAGAGGTAGATATCGACCCCAGACCCAGATATCGACCTCTGGGGTAGATATCGACCTTCAACCTAGATATCGACCTCAACGACTGAAGCTGAGAAGAGGTAGATATCGACCTTAGACGCAGATATCGACCTCCAGTGTCGATATCGACCCCCATATCGACCTCAACATAGAAATCGACCAGAGCTGAACAAATCGAGCAGGAACAGAGACCTCGATATCGACCTCTGGTGTCGATATCGACCCCTTATCTCGACAGAAGATAGACTCGATTTCGAAGGCGGATTGGAACTATATCTTCAAGGAGGCACGAGATTATCTCATACTCTCAAGATAGATGGCAGCTGAAGTTTATTTATCTTTTACCTTTAAGTTCCTTTAAGTTTTATCAAAATAAAAGACCTATCCTAATTGTTCGGATAGAGTTATTAGTTAGATAGGAGTTACAATCCTTGGATAGCGAGGATTAGTAGCCTATAAATAAAGCCCTAGGGCTGATTTGTTAGAAAAGGAAAGCATCCAAGAATCCAATCATAGAACAAGACATAGACATTAAAGTTAGAGAGAAGTTTTAGGGTTTGACATTTGCGAAAGTTGACGTTGAGTTGTAAAGCTTCGGAGTTTAGTTTAATGCAAGTTTCTTCCTTTCAATTGATGATGAATCCCATAATGAGAAGCGAGTAGTTCCCCAAAGCTCTTAGGGTCGGGGTGAGCCCGACGTTAGCCATGCACGCTTGAGGTAAGTATTTGATGTTGATATCGTTGTGTCTATCTCTCCTCCTACGATTCTATGTTTAGTCCTAATCGAAAGAAAAGGGATTCATGCTAACAACTTGAGTTATAAACATAAAATTGGTAGAGACAGTTAGGTTTATTTGAAAGAGTAATCCTAAGAGTTGGTGTACGGCGAAAGCTTGTCCCTCGGGTGAAATAGCGCAATTGTCCGTCTTATTTATCTCATTGCATGCATTGGTTAACGTTGTGGTAAACCCTAATCCTAGGAGTTGCTTTTACATATTTTATATTCACCAAAACCCCTTGTTTATTTCTGATCATTGCTTCCTTTCCATCCTTGATTCTTCGGCCTTTTCTTTGCCGATAAAACCGCTAACCCACTGCAGGAAAGACATCGATATCGACAGAAGAGGTCGATATCGACCAAAACTGATAGATCGACGGTTTTCTGAGTCGATCTCGAGACTCCTGGCAGACTTCTGAGCCAGTCGATTTCGTGAACTAACCTCGATATCGACCCCCTCCAGTCGATATCGACTACCGTTTTTGTTTCTGCAGGTTTTCTGTTGCAGACGACATCGACAGCCAAGGTCGACATCGAGGTCTGACATCGAGATCGAGGCTTCTGGTCGAGTGGAAAGGACGTGTCTTCAACGCTACTAGGATCCCGCTGACTCGCTTCCTCGTGGATCGAACCTGATTCCCTACTACTATAGCGGGGAGTCTTGAATTTATTTGAAGAGGCTAAGAGTTGTATTGGTTTATATTTTCTTATATATTTCGATTCAATTCTCCCTACGTCAGGCATCTTCTATCTAATCTCTAAACTCTATCCCAATAAGTAGGATAGATCTTTTATTTTGATAAAACTCTAAAACACTTAAGTAAATCTTCAAGGTAAAAGTAAATAATCTCTACTGTAGTCTATCTAGTATTACAAGATAATTCGGGCTTTAGAAGATAGAATCCCCAATTCGAGTCTCGAAAAACGTGTATATCCTCTGTCGAAGTATGGTCGATATCGACCAGAGTGGTCGAATCGACGTCTCTGTTTCTGCTCGACTTGTTCCTCTCCAATCGATTTTTGTGTTGTAGTCGATATCGATGTCAGGTGATCGATATCGAGTGCCTTCTTGGTGGGTCTGTGTGGTCTATCTCGACACTCAGAAGTTGTGTCGATGACTGTAGTCGATATCGATGTTGGAGGTCGATATCGACCTCTTCTCAGCTTCACTTGGCTTCTTCGTTTTGACTCCGATTCAGCTCCAATACCTACATATTTAGACCAAAACTTGTGCATACTCTATTTCTTGCACGTTAGCTCATTCTACACAAATTCATCTTATTTTCAACCTTCATTTTTGGAATCGAATGAAATATGAACTCAAAACTTGCGAATAAAATAGGTACAAATATGTACATCAGTTCGTCATCCCGCTTCCCATGACGTCACCTCGGGGTCCTCTGGTCTTGGCTTCTAGTCCTTTGTTGCCTTACTCCCTGCCTCGCTTGCCCCCTTTCATCGTCGATAGAGGCAAGGTCTCTCCGGTAGGCTTCTGGCCGATGGGGGTCTTACGGGTGTTGATCAGATACCTTGAAAGGGTTTGCTCCAAATGGGCAATAAACAAAGGGAATGAATTGTATAAATTAATCTGAATTTCATCGGTTGGAGTTGTTTATTTTGATCTATTCTTTGAGAAAACCCATCCGATAAGGGTGAAATTAAATCTCGAAAGGGTTTGATTAAATCCCGAAAGGGTTTCATGGTACTTCTTATATGGGTGGTTCTCGGCCGCGAGTCTGGTCGTTTTTTGTGTTTCTTTTCTGAGCTGGAGCTCTGGCGTCCTGTGTCGGGTCTAGCCAGGGTTGTAGCGGTGTGTATCGAGGCGACTCGATGAGACGGAAATTTCCTTGGAGGTTCGTCTTCACTGCTTACAAGGACTCCTGATGTACCATTGGCCAACGGTGTCACTTTTTGTTGGGGCTTGGCGTCAGCTCTAACTCTATGTTGTCTCTAGCTTATTTGGATTAGGATCACTTGTTCGACTGTATTTGTGTGCTTTTTACCTTTTGTACTGCACCTTTTTCTGTTTATTAGGTTGTATGTTTAGATGATTTGCCGTCTTCCGACTTTGTCGGCCTCTTGTGGTGTCGAGTCTGTCCGACCCTCAAATTATTTCCTAATAATTTGAGTGAAAAAGAAAGAAAAAAAAAGTAACGAATTTGTTGGAAGAATATCGAGAGATCACGCGCTGCGCAAAGGGCCAGCCAATTTTACATTGATATTAAAGATCAATGTTCCACCATTTACAATAATATAATTGCATCTTGAATATTTGGTTCTAGCAAAAATCCTTTCATAATTCTGTAGATGAAGAATACTTTGATCTTCCGTTTCAAACATAAGTTACCCAAAGCAAATCATTCATAAACAATAGTAGATGAAAGCATAAATAGACGAAAACATAAATATTTTATAGATCTAAAACATAGAATTGACCAAATATTAAGTAGATTATTTTACGAAAATTTCGCCTGGTACTCCAGTGGTATTGCTTATTTCACGTGGTGTACAAAAGATTCACTAAATTCGTATGGTACCCCTGAGTTTTATAAGAATTTCGTCTCGTGCCCTTAGTGAGTTAAAACAAACGAACTCCGTTACTACGTTTGTTATTTCCTCTCAGTCGTATTCCAAAAAGCAGCTTGCCCATCTAGAGAACGAAGAAAGGAGAAGGGGACTGAGGACCGCCGGCGAAGAGAGCCCGAGTCTGACATAGAGGACCACTTAGAGGGGAGGGCTCGACAACACCAAACGAACCGAATCAAGAGGTGGTGGTGGTGAAGAGTGCCCAAGCCCGACCTGTCGATAGAGGTGGTGGAGCCACCAGCCAGTCAGGTAAGTTTGCAAATAGGGTTTCGATTTGGGGTTAGTTCGAATTAGGATTTGTGTTTACAATTGAAACTTTGATTTGGGGCTTGCAATTGAAACTTTGATTAGGGATGTGGGGTTAATCGATTTGGGGCTAGTTGATTAGGGTTTGTTTTTACAATTGTTCTACAAAGTTGAAATTGAATCTCTGACTACAAAGTTGAAAAATGTACAGGAGGGCTTGATAGCTACAGGTGCGACCGAACAGAGAGCGATTTTGATTGAAAAATACCCTTTTGAAGGAGCAACCATGTAAATGCATAAAGAAATAGATGGGTTATAATGAGCTGTACAGAGAAATATGGTGAAATGGCTAAGCAAATCAATGCAGCAAATAAAAAAAGGTAAAATGGCAAAAAAAAATTAATAGCTTGATTTATGCTTATAGCTGAGCACACATGGATTGGGTTCCAATTTGTGGCATTACTTGTTTTATATATAGGATAGATCATATGTACTCAGCTCTTAACGTGTATCATGTTGACAAATCAGGACTGTTGATTTAGTGCAAATTGAAGGTTGAGATTATTCGGGATTTTAGATTAATTTTGAATTAAAATTGCAAAAACACAATCTCACCCATACCATAGGCGCGTGACTACAATCATCATAATTCATAACCCTATCCCACGCATTAGCTTTTTCAACCAAAAAGGAGAGAGAAAGGGAAGTGGGGGCGATTGGAGGAAACGAAAGGGCGATCGGATGAGTGACGAGCCTAAACGTGGACAGGAGCTCTCAGTTCGGCTACGGCGGCGACGATTTGAAGGCGGTGATCGGTGGCGAGTGCGAAGGCGGGGGTCGGAGGCGAGTGTGACAGCGGATGGCAAATTCACGCATTGTTGCCATATGTCGAACCCCTATAGATCTCCTCGTTTCGGTACATGATCACGCCGTTACGGGATACCGGATTCACCCAAGAATTGTTGTTGTTGTTGTTGTTGTTGTTGTTGTTGTTGTTGTTGTTGTTGATGTTCAGACTATTCGCAGTGTTTCCGCTACCGCTACCGAGTGTGAAAAAGTCGGACATGATTGTAACCTAATTCAAACTCAGACCAAAAATCTATATCCTTGCGAGGGCGGCAGGTTAATTAATTGATTGTTTTTTCATTCTCTTTTCTGGATCTTGGATTAGTGTTTTGTTGACGAAATTTGGAAGCCACCAAGGTTAGTGTTTTTTTTCTTTTTTTTTGTTGATCGATGTGAGGAATTTCCTAGCTTCTTCGATTTTTTATTTAAGATATATGCCGATCGATTCAATAAGAATTGCCTAGCCTTCTTCGATTTTTGCAAATCATTCATGGAGATGTTTCAAGAGGTTACAAATCATTCATGCCAATATCTTCCTTTTAGTTTTATTAGTTTGTATGGGTAATTGTTAGAGATGAATTAGGGGTGATTGAGACCAAATTTGTTAGAGATGAATGGTCGAGTTTTAATATGGTGGGATTAGGGTTATTCAATTGAAATAGGTTTTGCCTGATAATTAATCCAATTGGGGGAATTGAGACCTAAATTGCCCATTCATTCTTCATCCTCAGAGGTATTCAAAGGAAAAGCCGAATTATTTATGGGTATGGATCGATTTTGTTCTTAATGAGATGGGTATTTTTTTTGTGTATGTTGGCGGTCATATGAATGCAAAATGCATCGATACCATCACATAATCTAGCGATACTATCGAATATTTTTTAGTTATTTGTTAAAATTAATGACATAAGTAACCGAATAATATAGTAATACCATCGAATAATCAAGCCATACCATCAAATAATCAAGCGATACCATCGAATAATTTTTATTTAAAAGTTCATGGAGTTTTTAGGGTGCTAGCCGATTAAAATAATCCATCGATAACATCGCATAATCTGTCGATACGATCGAATAATCTAGATATACCATCGAATAATTTCAAGAGAGTGCACCACACACGCTCCCAATTCAGCAAGTGGGCAAGAAAAAAGGTGGGTCCCACTGATTTTTAATTTACAAAAAAGATAAAATTGCCTATTAATCTCAGCCATTCATTTCATTCAATCAACAACCCAGATTTGTTAACATGATACACGTTAAGGGCTGAGTACACTAGATCCAACCCCTCTCTCTCTATATATAATATTTAATTTATGTAGATATTCATGTAGTAAAGCTATGACTACGATTATATGTTGTTTGAAGATATTTCAAAGCTATGACAATAAGTGTGTTGTTTTTAGCCAATTAGCTCAAATGGAAGAGCATTGTGCTTGTGCACAAGGACGTGGGTTCAAATCCTACATAGGCTTATTGAATTCTTTAACCATTTAAGTACTTTCACTTAATTTGAAAAAATAATTTGACATTCTTTCCGAGATGATTATTAAATAAATGATTTTGATTTAAGCTGTCATACGTCAATGTGTTTATTGCCTTATATCTCAGATACATTACACTATATTTCTAAGAATTTTATAGTAGCACATGATGTGGTAGAATCCAGTAAATAAGAAATGTAAGCTGAAATAATCTCTGAGCTAAAGAAGGCCCAAATATGAAATTCAAGACAAACAGCTCAATGAAGACATGAGTACCTGACCTTAAATGTTGGGAGTGTAAAGAGACTAATGACTTAAAAGAAAACTTACATCTCTTTATCTCTTCTACTCTTCTATGCATTTTTTTGCTATGCACTCGAATGCTTCTTCTACATTAATACCCTCCTTAACAGAGGTTTAAGAAAATATTTGCTCATATATTTCATAGAAAATATCTCAATTGCAAAATCAAAGAATATATTATTGTTAGGAGGAAATCAAGTCTAATAAATATAGATAGATATCAAACCGAATCCTAGTCCACGCAAATAAATTACAAGACTTCCTCCCACTGTAGTGGAAGGGAATCAGGATCGATCCACGAGGAGGCAGGTCAACGATGCCTGGATAGTCTCTATGCAAGTTAACCAGTAGCCTCGATATCGAGTTGGGAAGTCGATATCGACAGAGGCAGTCGATTCCTTGTAGGTAACGTCAATCTGTGAAGGACCTGCGAAGAAGAGAAAACAACAGAAGCACTCGATATCGATTAAAGTGGACGAAATTGAGTGGGTCGGTAGTTCCTGTCGACTCAGAAGACCGTCGACGTAGGGTCGCTCGATTGCAGGTGGTCGATATCGACTATGTTGGTCAAAATCGAGTGGCCTTACAGACGATGTGGAGTGCAGAAAAAACAGTGAAGAAAATAAAGAAGAAAGAAAGATGACAAATTGTTTTAGGGTTTTCTGTATAATAACTAAAAGGCTCCTAGTATAGGGATTTACCACGACGATTACCATGCATGTGGACAGGAGGAAACTGTCGTTGTTCCTATCAAAGTATAACTCAAACCTACAAACTAGTATAGTAAGCAAGTAAGAGGTCGATCCCACATAGAATCAAGTATTCCTAAGCAATGTATATTTACCAATTAATAGAAAAGAGGGGTTTTGGTGATTGAATATAAGAAAAGAAACTATAGACAAGTTAGTAGAGATAACAATGAGAAAATAGTTTCATCTACAAATATCCACTTTAGTTTGGTTGATTGATCATCGATTCTTCTTCGAGTTCTCTTTTCATCCTATTATTGTTCCTGTCCTGATCTTGTATAAATTACTAGTCCTACGAGTCCTAGTAACCCTTACTAATTAGATAACCCTAACACGGTCAAGATTTAACCTAATAGTAGCATTAAGATTAAGGATTAACCAGGATACATGCAACACCAAGCTACGAGTCAGCATTTAACATATAATTGATTCTCTACACACCAATTTAGTCCTACGAGTCCTAAAAAGGCATGATTGCTACTATGGATTAAGGTTCGCTATGAGGAATCTACAAAATCCTAGCAATAATCTCAACTAGTTGTACGGGCTAGAAGAAATTAACAATATTTGCAAAAGAATCAATACGAATCAATAGGAATATAACAAGAATAGAAATCTCACAACTTTATCAAACCAAAGCTTCAATCCATAGACGAAACGGAAGAGTTTAGCACTCCATGGCCATGGAGGCTTCCCTCTAGGGTTCTCTCAATTGATAATCTCAAAGTGTATAAGAGTTATGAAATTAGATGATTAAAATAAAACCCTAAAACATCCTTAAAAAGCCTCAAAAGAGTCGGTCAAATAATAATTCTAAAAACCTAATTAAGTGGATAAAAAGTCCACTCAGTAGATTCGGCGTTTCTGCAGAGGCCGCGGGGCAGCCAACCCAGGCCGCGGGGCGGCCAGGCGATTGTGAAATCCTTCGTCAGAGCTTCGTGCCGCGGGGCGGCTTGCATGGCCGCGGGGCGGCTTTTACTGTTCACAGCGATTTTTCCTCTTCGAATTTGGTCTCGATGTCAACACAAAAGTTGTAGATCTCGGAAAGATCTTTCCAACGCATGCTTATAATAGTCAATCAGACCACCGAGGCCTCCAGAAAGTGTATTACAAGTTCAGCATGTCTGGCGACAACTTCTACTGACTTGTTCTTCACTTAGGCTCTCGAAATTCGACTTCGCTCCCGTGCTCTTCACTTTTCCACCTCCTCTTCACTCTTCCTTCATCCATGAGCTTCCTCATTCCTCGTCGGATCCACATATACCTGAAATAATCCATAAACGCGTGTAGATTTCGACTCTACCAACAACACAAGTATAAATGCAAATCTAGCTTAATCTATGCAGTATATAAATCTAAATCATGTTAAATCCAACCTAATATGCCTACCTAAATGCATGCTATCAAATTCCCCCACACTTAAGCCTTTGCTTGTCCTCAAGCAATGAAAATCAAAATCAAATCAACACCCCACAGACAAGCAATCCATGTAGTAACTTTGGTAAAACACTTAAAAGTTCAAAATAGGGAAACGAAGATTGACAAATAACGTCATAATATGTATAGGTGCAATATAAGGAATAAAGCAAGTACATCTATCCAACCTCACCAAGAAAATGTGTTTTCACTCTCGCTCATGTGTTTAGGCTAATCATTCACGCTCAAACTCAATTCCTGAAAACTTAGCTACAACAAAATTGCGTCAGTGGTCTAAATCTCCACCGCTAGTGACTTCACATGCAACCAAAATCATGAGGTCTTTTGAATAGGTTGTAATGGGGCCATGGTAGGAACACAGGGTATGGAAAATATTTAGGCTATGTGGTGCTAAAAATCCGGGAAAAAGGGTTAGTAAACAACTAGAAAAACACCAACACCAAACACTTCAAATACCATTCCAATAACATGTACTCCTTCACAACACAAATTCGCACACAATTTTCAAATATCCACACAAACTCATTCAATTTTGCTTTTTGTTATGATTGTTTTTTCTCATTTTTTTCTCTTTTTTTTCTTGACTTTTACCCCTAAGTGAATTTTATCCTCCTTAGGTCCCAAGTAATAAGCACATAAAAACTATCTCTATATAGTACAAATGAATCACCCAACATAATTTCTCAACTCAAAGAAACTCTATCAACATATCAAGATATTCACCAACTCTTCTCCTAATTCCCGGATGGGTCAGGCTAATAATCGGCTAGGAAGATTTTGTGGAGCTAACAAAATAGGCTTATAAGGCTCAAATTGGCTTCAAGAAAAGGATAATGTGTATGGGTGGGTAGAGTATAATATGGCTAAAAGAAAATCATGCCTCAATCACTTTAAGGTTACATGCAAAAATCATATAAATGCAGCCTTAATAAAGATATCTAAACGCAATTTAAATAGGAATTAATCAAGGAGAGTATTCACACACAAAGAAACTAGAGGACTTATGAATGTAGTCCCAATAAGGCCAAAAAACCTCACAAGGTCAAATTGTTAGAACTTCAATACCACTTAAATTCCAAAGACTACACATACTCAATTATCTCATCAATCATATTCCCAAAAAGTATGCAAAAACAATTCAAAGCTTCAAACACTTCAAGCAAGTCACGGGGCACATGATAAGATAAATATAGAGGACAAGTAGCCTAGATGGGAAAATAAGACCTAAAGTTTATGAAATGCATGATATTTTTGGATTTTTTTTAACACATGCAATATACGAGTAAAAATAAATATGAAAACATAAATAAACATGATGTGGAAAATCTATCTATATGCAATGCAATCCCTCCCCCACACTTAAATCTTTCATTGTCCTCAATGAAAATTAAAGACAACAATATATAAAAATATGAAGGAAAGAAAGAAAAACTGACTTTTTCACTGCGGTGGTGGTAGGTCAAGTGGGAGGTGAGGAAGAGAAACCTGTCAGTCCCGTCAGAGGCCGCGGGGCGGCCATGCTAGGCCGCGGGGCGGCTGGAGACATGACCTAGCCGCGGGGCGGCCCGTACAAGCCGCGGGGCGGCCTCTGCCCTTTTCAACTTTCATCCCTGCGGTGTTACTGCCCCCACAATAAAATGCCAAAACAAAGCCAATTCAATGAAATTTAAGAAAAAGAAATCTAGAACTACTTACCTTGGGTTGCCTCCCAAGTAGCGCCTTTGTTTTATGTCATCGGCATGACTTATTCTCAATCTTAATTCCTTACCTATCAAACATCGTCAATGCCCTCAGTAACCTATCATATTCCTGTGCACACATCTTCCACAAGACATTATAGCACACTAAATTGAAATTATAAATTATAGAAGTTATAAACCTTTTCAATTTATCATGAATGTCTACTGAAGGAATATGATACCACCAGTTCAGTTCCACTGGTGGCTTTTCAAAATAACAATTAAAAGGATCAACATAATCACCATCACCTTTCAAATTGCAAAAGATTACCTTTATTACCTCTCGAGCCTCAACAGGTGGCTCTAGACATGGTTCATCAACGGGGGAGCTGAGAATGAATGCATCGGATGGAGTAGGAGACACGTTACATGAAACCTCATGTGTCGACTCATGAGATTCCATGTTAGGAAGCACCAGACCCTCTTCTCCATCGTCAAAGAAACTGTCTTCATCTGTGAACAATTCCTCCTCATTCTGAACAACATCATCACGTTGAAACCAACTAGGAGGGAATGAATTAAGCACAATGACTTCGACAGGATCTTCTATTCTTGCATCCTTCAATGTCTCAAGGAATGGCGGGATGGGTTGGCTTTCTTTATCAACTTCAGGGCTGACCATCTGATCTGCTATTATCTCGCTACATGTTTTAGTAAGTTGGCTCAATTGTTCCCCCAAGTTTTTTAGTCTCTCAACATTCTCCTGCACCGCTTGAGTAAGGACTTGGATTTCATCTAGGTGTATGACAGAGTCCTCCATTGGTGGATAAGACGTGGTGAGCAACTCTTCCTGTTCAACATGATAACCCATGTAACAGAAAAAATCCCACAACCCCGACAAACCTAATCGTGCTAGGCCTCCGTTACTCATGTACTCAGCAAGCGCTCGTGTCTCAGCAGTCATCCCGTCAATTATGCAAATAATCATATCTCGGATGCTGTCTTGATAACCCCGTGAATTACGAATGTCAACATATCTCTGCAATCTGGTAAGATATTGGTGAAAATTCTCACCTTCAAACTGCAATAACCTCAACATCCTAAAAGTTAGTAGCAAGGGTGTTATGAACCGTAAGATAGGTTCACAACAAATTAGATATATACAAAAATTGATAAACACACAAAACAAAGAAATAAACTTTGATTCCCCGGCAACGGCGCCAAAATTTGACAGGAGGAAACTGTCGTTGTTCCTATCAAAGTATAACTCAAACCTACAAACTAGTACAATAAGCAAGTAAGAGGTCGATCCCACAGAGAATCAAGTATTCCTAAGCAATGTATATTTACCAATTAATAGAAAAGAGGGGTTTTGGTGATTGAATATAAGAAAAAAAACTATAGACAAGTTAGTAGAGATAACCATGAGAAAATAGTTTCATCTACAAATATCCACTTTAGTTTGGTTGATTGATCATCGATTCTTCTTCGAGTTCTCTTTTCATCCTATTATTGTTCCTGTCCTGATCTTGTGTAAATTACTAGTCCTACGAGTCCTAGTAAGCCTTACTAATTAGATAACCCTAACACGGTCAAGATTTAACCTAATAGTAGCATTAAGATTAAGGATTAACCAGGATACATGCAACACCAAGCTACGAGTCAGCATTTAACATATAATTGATTCTCTACACACAAATTTAGTCCTACGAGTCCTAAAAAGGCATGATTGCTACTATGGATTAAGGTTCTCTATGAGGAATCTACAAAATCCTAGCAATAATCTCAACTAGTTGTACGGGCTAGAAGAAATTAACAATATTCGCAAAAGAATCAATACGAATCAATAGGAATAGAACAAGAATAGAAATCTCACAACTTTATCAAACCAAAGCTTCAATCCATAGACGAAACGGAAGAGTTTAACACTCCATGGCCATGGAGGCTTCCCTCTAGGGTTCTCTCAATTGATAATCTCAAAGTGTATAAGTGTTATGGAATTAGATGATTAAAATAAAACCCTAAAACATCCTTAAAAAGCCTCAAAAGAGTCGGTCAAATAATAATTCTAAAAACCTAATTAAGTGGATAAAAAGTCCACTCAGTAGATTCGGCGTTTCTGCAGAGGCCGCGGGGCAGCCAACCCAGGCCGCGGGGCGGCCAGGCGATTGCGAAATCCTTCGTCAGAGCTTCGTGCCGCGGGGCGGCTTGCATGGCCGCGGGGCGGCTTTTACTGTTCATAGCGATTTTTCCTCTTCGAATTTGGTCTCGATGTCAACACAAAAGTTGTAGATCTCGGAAAGATCTTTCCAACGCATGCTTATAATAGTCAATCAGACAACCGAGGCCTCCAGAAAGTGTATTAGAAGTTCAGCATGTCTGGCGACAACTTCTACTGACTTGTTCTTCACTTAGGCTCTCGAAATTCGACTTCGCTCCCGTGCTCTTCACTTTTCCACCTCCTCTTCACTCTTCCTTCATCCATGAGCTTCCTCATTCCTCGTCGGATCCACATATACCTGAAATAATCCATAAACGCGTGTAGATTTCGACTCTACCAACAACACAAGTATAAATGCAAATCTAGCTTAATCTATGCATTATATAAATCTAAATCATGTTAAATCCAACCTAATATGCCTACCTAAATGCATGCTATCACATGTATTATGAGTTAATTCATATAAAAGATTTAGCTTTTCTCATCACCAATTAGGAATATAGAGGCTTTCGCATAAAAACCTAATTGTTTCTACCTTTTTATAATTAGGGTTTATGTCAACTTTCTCAGGCAAAACCTAATTACTACGTAAATTCACATGTATAATCCACTTTCGCTTTATATAAGGTAAAGAAGGAATAATCCTAAAATCGCATAAAGGATTGAGCGCGGGGTAGAATAAGAGATCGCATAATCAAATATAGAATAAAACGTACTTACATGGCTACCGTCGGGCTCACCCCGACCCTAGAAGTAGGACGACTACTCGCTCTTCATCGCAACAAACATCATTGATTGAAACAAGAAAACTTGCATTAAATAGGCCTTCAAAGATTTACAACTCAATGCCGGCTCTCGCAAACGCCAAACCCTAAAGCTTCTCTCTAACTCTATAGCTATTGTGAGACATGATCTCTGTGATTGAATGAATAAAAGACCAGTCCCTAGCTAGGGCTTTATTTATAGCTACTAATCCTTGCTAGCCAAGGAAAATAATTCTAATCTTCTATCTAAAATCTATCTTTAACAAGTAGGATAAATCTTTATTATGGTAAATATCTAAATAACTAATAAAGATCTTAGGGTAAAAAAGGCAACTACCCTTAAGACATATTCTATCTAAATAGAGGATATAACCGTGGCCAAGTCAATAGAATTCCCAATCCGCATCTCGAAAAGCGCGTCCAATCCACGTCGATTTCCAGCCGATATCGACCAGGTAAGTAGATATCGAGTTCTCTGTTTTCTGCTCGACAATTCTCATTTCACTCAATCTCTGGAGCCATGTCAATGTCAACATATCTACTCGATCTCGAGTTGTCCTCAATGGTTCTTTGTGGTCTGTCTCGACGCTTAGAGTCTACGTCGATCTCTTTAGACGATATCGACCAGATAGGTCAAAATCGACCTCCTTTCTACTTCACTTGGCTTCTTCATTTCGACTCCGATTCCGCTCCAATTCTTACATATTTAGACCAAAACTTATGCAGACTCTATTTCTTGCACGTTAGCCCAGTCTACACACATTTGCATTATTTTAACCTTTACTTTAGGAATTGAATGGAATATGAAGTCAAACTATGCAATAAAAAGGACTCTAAATATGTACATCAATTATCATTCTTCTTTTGGGGTTAATAAGGTCCACAACTCCCTTCTTGATGATGGATATTTGTGAAAAAGAAAGGTATTGCAATAATTTCATGCTTATATAACAACAATAAAAAAAACAGTCCAACGGAAAAACGGTAATCAAAGAGATGACAATAGAAAATTGGATATGGTAATCAACAAGTAATCTATTTGCATCTCCAAATTAGATTTAGTATGGTAAATTCACCAAGTTGAACATCATTATTTTTAAGAGCACATATTAGCCTATGTGGGAGTCGAACCCACATCTTTGTGCGCAAACACATTGCTCTACAAATTGAGCTAATAGGCTACTTGTCAATCTGAGCTTAATATTAGTTAGTCTGAAACAAATCAACCTCAGTCATAAATAAGCTCAATGACAAAGTGGAAAATAATATAGCTTACTCTGCTATTATATATCATAATTGAATCAAACCATAGAAAAAGGGATATTCTATTTTTCTTTCTTTCAATTTTCTCAGCAAACAAGAACTAGCCTTGATTTTTATTTTCTTGAATCACATTATAAGCTTTTCTAAGTAGAAAACTATATAACAATATACCTTATTCAGCCACATTGTGAACCACAATGTCCCTAGAGAATCAAAGGAGTAGAAAATCGAAAACCAATCGAACTTGTGTATCAGGAAAGGTGAAAAGGCAAGACCGGCTACATATCCGAGGTGCATGCCACTTTAAACAAATGCCAAAGATCGACTGCTTTCGGCAACAAGGACCCATTTTGGAGAGAATGTTGTTCAGTGCATGCATGGCCACACCCTGAAACAACACTAGATATCATAGCGGTAAACACAAACTGTCTATATATAGAGTGGTAAACAACTCAATAAAAAAAGATGGCATCACTATGTATTTGCATTGGGGCCTTCTGACCATAAACACGTGCCACTGAAAAAAAATACATTTTTCTAAATAAAAATAAGATATTTAATAGGAATTAGGATTATGATTAAAGGCCTAATTCGAATCTAATCCCCCAATTTGAAATAGAATCAATAAACCCCGAATTCGAAATCTAATTCTCCAATTTGAAATCCAATTCCTAAACCCCCAATTCAAAATAAGTATGCAGTAACTTGGTTGCTGAAAACTGACATATATGAAAATGTATGATAAAAAAATTGAAGATTCATAATTTATCCATTCTCAAATGCAAAACAAAAGCTATAAAGTGAAGCCTAAATCCATTCAGAACACAAAAACCTACAGCAGAAAACACACATCTTTGTCCGAATTCCCGAAATTGATACATCTAAAACCTAATTGAGTCTAATTGAGCCAAAATTCTCAAACTCGGATTACACACAATCACAAGCCGAGCCAAGTATTTAACACCCAATTACCTACTAAACCCTAATGTTAGGAAAGGCGCTCAAAATAACATACCTCGCACCACCCTCTGGCGGATTTCGGGGCCTCCCCCAGACCACCGCCCTCTTCTGGCACCTCAGGATCGCTTCCAGTGTGGCTTGTGCTCCCTTCGGTCGGCTCTCTGGCTTTGTCGCATTGGTCGCCTCCTCTATCTCACCCGAGAGTCGGGTTCTTCTTTTTCCTTCTCCATTGGTTTTTCTTTTAGCTTTTCACTTTTTTTTAACTAGTAAAAACTAACGGAGAGAAGGAGGTGTTGTTAATATTAACCGGACAAGGGCACGCGGCGAAATTAGTATAAAACTCAGGGGTATATATAAGATGAAATTGGTGAAACTCTTGTACATCTCGCGAAAAAACCAATACCTGGAGGGTACCATGCGAAATTTTCGATTATTTTATTTCAAAGATAAGTTTTCTAACTAATTAAAATGTAAGGTTAAATATTTATAAAAATAAGTGGGACCATTACTTGAGATGTCAAAATTATATTGACTTATTAATTGATATAGATAAAAAAGATAATACGATTTTAATTCAGAATATGACACATATGCAATATTAACAACATTTTAATCCAGAATATGACACATATGCAAATCGCACCAGAAGCCGTTTTTGGCCTATGCTTTAGTATTTTATATAGATTTTGAATAAATTACGGGTTAAAATTGCATTTTTTTATTTTTATAATTCTCCTTTTTTAAAAAAATTACAAAAACACCGCGTAAGTTTTTTTTCGCGCTAGCATTTTTTTTTGTATCGTCACTTTCTGTGCAAATATAACTCGATGTTTTGCACATATAACATTATGTTGTGCAAATATAACTTTATGTTGTGGAAATATAATAATTTCTTATGGGTAAATAGGTAAATGGGCCTATTTCAATTATAAAAATTTATAATTGAAATATGCTTAATTTATGGGTAAATGGACCTAATTTTATGGGTAAATATGTAAATGGGCTTAATTTTATGGGTAAATGTCATCGCCTGCCCATATTTTCCAATCCTACGAATATCGTCCTATTTCAATTATAAAAATTACAAATTTTAACTCATAATGTGTATTTCAACTAATATTATAAGGTGCAAATATAAGATTACAAAATGCAACAAGAATGTTACATCACATTTTTGTCTCTATTTTAGAAAGTGAAAAAATATGATATTACAAAATATAAAGTGAATAAATAATACAATAAAAGTTATTATTAATAAATGTGCATTTTCATAATGTAAAGTAAGTTTCCTACCAAAATTTTTCTTTATGGGGTGTATTGGTCCACGAACGTTGTTAGCTTTCGCTTCGCCTAAATAATAATAATATCCTAACTCAGTGCTTAAACCAATAGATTGATAAACCAATAGATTAGTGTAGCGATGAAGTCCGGAGTTGAACCCACAGAGAAAAATGGTTGCAATGACAATATTCCTAACAATGATTTCCAAAGACAATAGCAATGGTTTGTAGCAACTTAATGACAAGATAAAGTAAATAGGATAGTGATTGCAAAGTATTGATAACAAGATAGAAAAACATTTCACCTGTAATTCTCGACAATGGTTGAGGTTCAAGGTCCTAGGATTGATACAATAGTATTTATAAAATATATGTCGACTTGACTAAGGTTGATTGTTCCGAAATGATACAATCTTCTTATTCAATATCACTAAAGAATAGCATTAACGATTCAAGTTCTTAAGACCAATTGGCACATCGATTCAACGCAAATAGAAGACAAGGGAATAACCCAATCGACCCTATAAACACCTACTCGACATAGATCAATCGATATCATCCACTACAAAGAAATAGAAATATCACTAAATCAATGACTTCGTTTGCCATCAAGAAACCAACAACGGATTCATAGCATAGATGCAATTCCTAATGTTCGTTATGCGGCAGGTAGATTCAAATATTTAAATATAATTCACAACATTGCTAACTCCCTGTCCCAAACAAATAATACAAGAATCCCTCCCGATGTAGTGGTAAGGTCATTCAGGATCGAATCCATGAGAAGGTATGTCAGCGCTTCCCTTGTTGTAATCACAATCAAGCTTTCGACCTCAGAAGACACTCGATATCGATGTCTCTAGTCGATATCGACCTCAGTTCTGGTCGATTTCCAGTAGAGTTCCTGCAGAAGATAAAAGCAGTAAAGTCAACGTCGAGACAGACCTCGATATCGATGTTAGACCTCGATATTGACCTTTACAGTCGATTAAAATGTTTTTCGCAGAAACTGTTTTGCGTATCCTATTGTCGAAAAAGAGTCCGAAGAACGTAGAATGGTAAAGAAGGATGGTCAGAAATCAAAACATAAACTTTTATATGAATTCAATAAACTTAAAGCTTCAAAAGTCGGGGTTTCATGCCACAACGATAACAATGCAAGTTTGATGCTAAAGTTATGAAATTTATTGCATTTTCGTCAAATAACTTTCGTTACCTACACTTAGGTGATTAGAAGCTCTCGCATATTTCCTAAGAGTTACTATCCAATTAATGAGTAATCCAAGTTCACAATATGAGTGGATTTCGCTTCAATAATGCAAATAATGAATCTCCCTAACTTTCGCCGAGAAATCATGCATAGGATAGAAGACGGAATCGCATAAAAGTCATACCTTTGATGCACTTACCCTACATCGCTATCATCGGGCTCACCCCAACCCTAGAAGTGGGTTGACTACTCGCTTCTCATCATGCAACTCATCATCATCATTGAAAGAAAACTACTTTGTATTTGCAAAAGAAAGAAATTACAACCGAACAAGCTAAATCTCCGCTCTCGCTTCCACCAAACTCACTCGGCCTCCTCTCTCTCTCTCTACTAATTCTCTGTGATAAACTACTAAAACTTGCTGTGCTTGGATAACTGAAATTGGATGTGTGTTGATGCCTAAACTCAGCCCTAATAGCCTCTGGATATAGATATCGAACTTTGATGTCCAAAGACTCGAAACTTTATCTTTATTCTCTAAGATAAAACTTAAATAAAGTAAAAACTAAAAGTTCAATGGTAATTCTGCTCATATGATAGTTCTAACGTTGATGATAAGAAATCTCGACTTTAGGATAGACGTGCAAGCTTCGAATAGAATTCTATCAAAATCTGAGTCGGATTCCTCTGCTGGGCAACATTGATTTCGACCTTCAGACACCGATATCGACCTCTCTACAACTCTATCTCGAGCTCTCCTTCTCCTACTCGGATTAGCACTCGACTTCTATCTTTTAGCTCGATCTGGGCACTCGATATCGACCTTCATCCTCGATATCGACCTCTTTGGTGTCGACATGCTCTGTTCTCTTCTTGCTCGATTCATGCCTTTGCTGTACTCGATGTCGAGGTCCCCAGTCGATTTCGACCTCTTCAGAAGACTTCGAGTTCTTTTTCCGCTCTTTCAAATTTGTCCATTTTTGTCCTGTTTTCTGCGACATCACATAGAAACTCGTGCAGACCCATATATTTGATAATAAAGCGTAAACTACACTAATACCATGTTTTCCCACTAATATGTATGCAAATGAATGATAAAATGGACTTATATGTGCATTGAAAATATGGCAATTTGGGCGCACATCAAACACCCCATACTTAAGCTTGCTTGTCCCCAAGCAATGCCTTTAATGGTCATTCAGGGGAAGAAAGTAAACCTCAACATCATAGATTCATTTTTCATATGTCCCTACAATTAATTGCCATTGTTGATAAGGTACTTATGTCAACCAAGTCCATGCCTGTGCATAAAAGCAATTTCGTACTCATAAAAGGAGGTTTATATGCAAAAACAATTTCAGCGACATAGCATTAATAATCAAGAGTACTTTTGCAAGCTTGTGAGAAGTAGATTGGTAGAAGGCTAAAGGTGGGCTAATTTTTGGACATGTGGAGTTAAATCCGGGGAAATAAACTTTCTTTCCAAAACATTCCACATTCCTTCTTCATAATGTCTCACCTTTCACTCATCGCTCAATGCTTTTTTTCACTATATTGCTTTTACCTCTCTAACCTTAGCACTGCCTTCTCGCTAGTCGCAAACATGGGTGTCATGAATGGCCCTGGATACTTAGTACTTCGGACTCCTCACCTTGTGTCCCATCTCGTTGAACTAACATCTCAACGAGCAGGGTCGACCTACCTTTATCTCCTGAGGTGATCGGATTTTTTCTCACTCATTAAATTTTCCATAATTCATAAATTCTTTCATTCCTGCCAACAACTTCATAAATAATGCACAACTCCATATAACCACTCCAAAGATGACATCCATTCTCCACATAGTCCCCGGATAGGGTATAAGGTATAAAATGGGCAATATGTAATATATGTGGAGGAATAATGATCTTGATAAGGCTCATATATGGCTTTGTGACTTTTGCAAATATTCATAGGTAAGGCTAGGGTATGAACTTGTATATGTAAGCACTTGTATGGAATTTCATAAAAAGTCCTCCATCATCTTATCATGCATATGCCAAGAGCAACTTCAAATTTTCATCTCCTTTTTTTTTTTTTTGCATTTCATTGGGACTTCCCTTAACAAGGCAATTTCATGTTATATCTCTAATGAATCTAATTTTGCATCATAGGGCTCTTTTTTATACTTCCATGACTCTTTCTTTATTTTCAATTTTTTATGGGGGTCATTTTTTTTTCGAAAATAAAATATCTAAACTAAGTATGCATTAAGATAAATATGCAAATCTAAACTAAGTATGAATATGCATGAATAAATATGTAATAACTTATAAGATATGCTAGAACATGTAAGTAAGCCTTTCCCCCACCCCATACTTAAAGTTTATTGTGTCCTCATTGTATTAGAACTAGTGTTAAGAAAAACTTTCTAAACCATCACAAATTTCAGGAGTCGAAGAAGACGGCAGGCATGGTCGATATCGACCTTTAACATCGATATTGATGTCTCTCATCGATTTCTGGCTCAGCTTCAGGGTGATCCGGCCTCGACCACAAGCCCATCTAAATCGACCATAAGGTCGATGTCGATCTCTAACATCGATTTCGATGTCTCTTCTATGTGCTTTTCTCTTTCCTGCAACTTGTTAAAAAAAACAAAACCAAAACAAAACATGCAAAACAATAAAGTGTAGTGTCTCAAACCAAAGTAAAACTGTCTAAAACCAAAACTAAGTGTATGTTACAAGCTCTAGACTTTTAAATCGCTAGGCCGACTTCCTCCTTTGCGCTTCTCACGGCGGCATCTGCAGAGCCCATGTGGCTTGGGCCTCAAATATTACTCATTTCTTTTCACGCAGCTGCATTCCGCCGGGATGGATCTGATTCACCGTGAATGGTCCCAAATTCTTATCTTTAAATCTCGTAGGGAACCAATGGTCCTTGGATTTGGCGACGTAAACTTTGTCTCCTATCTCATATTGGCTCGAATCATCATCGGATACCCTACATAAGTGCACATGCCAAGGCACACCTCTTTGAAATAATGATAGATCTTTAATTGTAATGGAACAGGAGGAATCCATACCTTGACTTACCTTCTTATCTGTCTGTGGCTCAGGTCGATATCGATGTTCAGTCCTCGATATCGAGGTCTGTTGTACTCCTTGAGGATCAGTCGATTTGGAGTGTTTCTGCTCGATATGACCAGGTCGATTTCGACCATAAGAGATCGATATCGGGGTCTCTGTTCCTCCCTTCTTAGTGCTGATGGTGGTCGATTTCGTCACTAGGGCATGGTCGATATCGACCTTTAACATCGATTTCGATGTTCCTTCTTCTCCTCCGTCGACCCCATACTTATGACCTGACACAAAATATTGAACATTATTAGTCAATATCGACTTACCTGGGTCAATTCGATGTTCTGTTTGGCTCCTTCGTTCAAGATTGCCACAACTTCCTCTATTTGAGCTTCTATGGCCCTCTTCTCCAGCTCTTCTAGTGTCATACTCCTTACTTTGGCTTCTGATGTGCGCGCATATTGCCATATTTTCTATGCACATATGAATTCATTTTGTTGTCTTTTGCATGCACATTAATGGGAAAACATGGGAATAGTGTAGTTTATGCTTAAATGTCAAATATATGGGTTTACACGAGTTTCCATGTGATTTCGCAGAAAACAGGATGAAAATGGATGAATTCAGAAGAGCGGAAAAGGAACTCGAAGTCTTCTGAAGAGGTCGAAATCGACTGAAGACCTCGACATCGAGTACATCGAGGCATAGGAATCGAGCAGAAAGGAAACAGAGTATCTCGACACAGAAGAGGTCGATATCGACGTCTGGGGGTCGATATCGATGCTGTCAGATCGACCAAGTTGATAGAAGTCGAGATAAGATTTTGGAGGGGTCGATATCGAGGTCCAAGGGTCGATATCGACCATGCCAGCAGAGGAATTCGACTCCGATTTTGATAGAATTATATCCAATGCTTGCAATATCTATCCAAAGGTCGAAATTTCCTATCATCAACATCAGATTTATCATGAGGAGGCTGATTTCACCATGAAGTTTTAGCTTTTACTTTTAAGTTTTTTATTTATTTATTTATCATAGAGAATAAAGATAAGGTTTCGAGTCCTTATCGACATCTACAAATAGAAGCCAATAGGGCTGAGTTTAGGCATTTCGAATTCAGTTTGAGACATAATTCAGTTGCAATAGAGAGAGAGAGAGAGAGTGGCCGAGTGGAGTTGTAAAGCGAGAGCGGAGTGGCTTGTTCGGTTGTACTTTCTTTCGGAGTTTTAATTCAAAGTAGCTTTCTTTCAATAACAATGATGATGATGTGCATGATGAGGAGCGAGTAGTCAACCCACTTCTAGGGTCGGGGTGAGCCCGACGATAGCAATGTGAGGTAAGTGCATCAAAGGTATGACTTTTATGCGATTCCGTCTTCTACCCCATGCATGATCCTTTGCGAAAGTTAGGGAGATTCATTATTTGCATATTTGAAGCGAAAGCCACTCATATTGCGAACTTGAATTACTCATGAATTGGATAGTAACTCTTAGGAATTATGCGAAAGCCTCTAATCACCTAAGTGTTGATAACGAAAGTTATTTGACGGAAAGACATAAAAGTTCTTATTTTTAGCATGAAACTTGCATTGTTATCGTTGTGGCATAAAACCCCGACTTTGGAAGCCTTTTAATTAATTAAATTCTTCATAAAAGTCTTAGTTTTGCTTCTGTTCATCTTCCCTCTCCATTCTATTTTCTTCGGATCATTTTCCGACAAATTGGTTAAAAAACAGTTTTTGTGACAAACATCGAAATCGACCTTAAGGGTCGATATCGAGTACTAACATCGATATCGAGGTCTCTGCTCGACGTCGACTTGCTGTTTTGTCTTCTGCAGGAACTGCGCTAGGAAATCGACTCTTCCAGTCGATATCGACCAGTATACTCGATATCGAGTGTCTGCTGAGGTCGAAAGCATTGATCGTGAGTACAACAAGGGAAGCGCTGACCTACCTCCTCGTGGATTCGATCCTGAATTACCCTACTACTACAAGGGAGGGGATTCTTTTATTATTTGTTTGGGACAGGGAGATAGTCTAGTTGTGCTTTATTTTATTCTCCTATTTTACACCCCACCTCCCCCCTACTAGCGAACAAATTGGCGCCGTTGCCGGGGAGGCAATCAATCGCCACCTAAGTTAATCACGATCTTTTTCTAAGCTTATTTTGCAGGTTTATGCGACGTTCTGATCGCGGACCTATTCTGGAACCAATTTACGAGCCTGAACGTTTCTACCATCTTCGCAACAAAGCAATTCACATCATGGCTGACAACGAGACGCAGGCTGAGATCATAGAGCGGTTGAGAAAGGAGATCGAGGACCACAATGCTACAATCGCTGCTGAAAGGGCCGCTGCTGCTGCTGAGCGAGCCCGTGCTGATAGGGAGGAGGATGCGCGCAGACAAGCCCAAGAGCGGCTAAATCAGTATCCACAGACGGCGATGCAATACATGCATCCGCCCCTTCATGTTCCTGAATCTGCCATTATAATTCCTCACTCCAATTATGAACTGAAAATTAACTTCCTATCTGAGATTAAAAGAAATACTTTTGAAGGAAGACATAATGAATGCCCCCTGCAACACATCTCTACTTTTATGGATTTATGTGAAACAGTTGCTGATGGAGTAAACTTAGAGTATGTGCGACTAAAATCTTTTCGATGGTCTTTGGCAGGAAAGGCATTACAATGGCTTGAAAGTTTGGCTCCACGATCGCTAAGGACATGGGCGGAGGTGAAAGATGCATTCTTGAATAAGTTCTTCCCACCTTCTAAAACGGCGATGCTACGACAAAGGATCACGGCTTTCAAACAAAAGCAGGTGAAACCCTAGCACAGGCGTGGGAGCGCTTTAAAGACTTGCTGAGATCATGCCCGACGCATGGGCAACTTCCATATGTCATCCAAGAGATCTTTTATAACGCCCTTGATGCGCCGAATAAGGAGAGGATCAATTCATATACCTCCTATCGGTACATTGAGCTTACACCAACGGAGGCATGGGAGACCATTGAGAGGCTTGTGAACTTTGACAACACCTATGGGGCTGCTGCGGCCTATGATGCAAGGCCTGCCCCATCTATGCCACTATATGAGCCTCCAAGGGAGATAGATCCTGAAGTACGGCAACAATTCCATAACGATCAAACACGCCGCCTTCAAAAGCAAGTAAGGTTCCTGAGCAACAATCAACCTTGTCAGGAGTGTGGTTCAATAAGGCATAACACTAGTGCCTGTCCACATACTGAGCAAGTATCCATGGCGGAACAACATGAGGAGGTCAAATGGACGAGAGGCCCCTATGGAGGGGGCAATCAACAAAATTGGGGTGATCAAAGGTTCTATCAAAGGGATCCCCCAACCTATAGGGCACCAGGGCACCCTGAGCGGGAGACTAAGAAAGATGACCTGCAAATCATCCTTGATGAGATGCGGAGGAACCACGCTGAGTTCAAACAAGCCAATAACTCTGTCCATACTCAGCTGCAGGGCATCAATTCTAGACTTGGGGAGATCGACGTTTGGAAGCGCAACATGGAGACTCAAATGAGTCAATTGGCAGAAGCAATGCCCAAAGCGTCCGGATCACTCCCTGGATCCACTGTGCCCAACCAAAAGGGCAAAACCACAGGTCATATCGCGGCAGTAAACCTAAGGAGTGGGCGTCAATTACAAACGCCCGAGCGAAAAGTGGATGAGAAGGAGCCAGAACAGACGTCGATATCGACCCCCCCTGTCGATATCGACCAAGGTGACATCGATGTCGACCCTCCTGTCGATGTCGACCCTAATTCTGCGTCACCACAGAAATCGACTCTTCCAGTCGATATCGACCCCACTGCTGCCGATATCGACCTCACTACAGCCGCAGGAAGGAAAAAGGTGTTGCCATTCCCAACTAGAAAAGTGACTAAGGACCCAGCGGAAAAGAAGTTCCAACGGTTCGTGAAGATGCTCCAAGGGCTTAATGTCTCTATACCATTCACAGAGGCACTTCACGAAATGCCATCTTATGTGAGGTTCCTTAAAGATATCTTGGGGAGGAAGCGATCGCTCTCTGAGATCGCAGAGGAATGCAACAGGTTGGAGCTACCACAAAAGCGGGCGGACCCAGGTAAGTTTTCTATCGCTATAGGTCTAGGTCAATTCAAATTTAATGCTTTAGTTGACTTGGGCGCTAGCGTTAGCATGATGCCACTAACCATTTGGCACAAGGTAAAGATAGGTCCTCTGGAGCCCGTGGATGCAAGATTATACATGGCTAACAATACCGTAGTTATTCCAACTGGGATAGTGACAGATGTGCCAGTACAAGTAGGCAAATTCTTTGTCCCCGCTGATTTCCTAGTTGTTGACATAGCGGAGGACCCTGCTTGTCCAATTATTTTAGGTAGGCCATTCTTAGCAACCGTCGATGCCAAAATTAGCGTGAAGAAAGGATTGCTCTCACTCACAATTAGTGATGAAGTAATAGAGTATTCCTTCAACAAGACGGTGCAAAGTCAAGGGCCAATGGAGATAAAAGCCATCAAAGAAGCCCAAGTAGAGGAAGTTGAAGCAATCTTGAACGAAGGAGCTCAACAGGACATCGAAATCGACCCAGGTAAGTCGATATCGACCACTATTGTTCAAGATTCTGTGACAGGTCATAAGTATGGGGTCGACGGAGGAAAAGAGGAAGCATCGAAATCGGGGTCAAGGGTCGATATCGACCACACCCTATCGAAATCGACCACCATCAGCGCTGAGAAGAGAGGCGAGGAGACCTCGATATCGACCTCTGAGGGTCGAAATCGACCTGATCATATCGAGTCAAAGCTCCCCAAATCGACTGATCCTACAGGTGTACAACAGGGGTCGACATCGACCTCTGCACATCGACATCGACCTGAGCCACAGACGGAGAAGAAGGTAAGTCAAGGTACGGATTCCTCTTGTTCAATTACAATTAAGGACTTATCATTATTTGGAAGAGGTGTGCCTTGGCATGTGCGTTTATGTAGGATATCAGATGATAGTTCAAGCCAATATGAGATAGGAGACAAGGTCTATGTTGCCAAATCTAAAGACCATTGGTTCCCTACAAGATTCAAGGATAAGAGCTTAGGTCCATTCACGGTGAATCAAATCAATCCCGGGGGAATGCAGCTGCGGGACAAGAAAGGAGTGATATTTGAGGCCCTAGCCACATGGGCTCTGCAGATGCCACCTTGAAAAGCGCAAAGGAAGAAGTCGGCCTAGCGACTTAAAAATCTAGAGCTTGTAACAAAGACTTAGTTTCAATTTTAAGACAGCTTTTGTTTTGGTTTTAGACATTTTATTGTTTTGCATATTTTGTGTTTAGTTTTCAAATTGCAGGAGAGAGAAAAGCACACAGAAAGGCATCGAAATCGATGTCGGACATCAAAATCGACCTCAAGGTCGACATGGATAGGGTTTGTGATCGAGGCCGAGTTACCCTGAAGCCCGAGCAGAAATCAAGAGAGACATCGATATCGATGTAAAGGGTCGATATCGACCTTCCCTGTTGTCTTCTTCAACTCCTGAAATTAGTGACGGTTTAGTAAGTCTTCTTCTTAACCCTAGTTCTAATACAGTGAGGACACTGTAAATTTTAAGTATGGGGTGGGGGAAAGGCTTATTTGCATATTCATGCTTAGTTTAGGGTTGCATATTTATTTTTTAATGCATAAAAAATGACCCCCATCAAAAATTTTGAAAAAGAGAGAGTCATGGAAGTATAAAAAAGAGCTCTATGATGCAAAATTAGATTCATTAGAGATATAACATGAGATTGCCTAGTTAAGGGAAGTCCCAATGAAGTGCAAATTTTTTGAGAAAATCATAAAGGAGATGAAAATTTGAAGTTGCTTTTGACATGTGCATAATAAGATGATGGAGGATTTTTTATAAAAAGTCCATACAAGCAAAAGTTCATATCCTAGCCTTACCTACGCATATTCACAAAGCCATATATGAGACTTATTATGATCATTATTGCTCCACATATACATATTGTCCATTTTTTACCTTATACCCTATCCGGGGACAAAGTTTTTTTGAATGGATGACATCTTTGGAGTTATATGGAGTTGTGCATTTATAAAGTTGTTGGCAGGAATGATACAATATGGAAAATTAAATGAGCGAGAAAAAATCCGATCACCTCAGGAGATAAAGGTAGGTCGACCCTGCTCGCTGAGATAATAGTTCGGCGAGATGGGACACAAAGGTGAGGAGTCCAAAGTACTAAGTATCCGGGGCCATTCATGACACCCATGTTTGCGACTCGCGAGAAGGCATTGCTAAGGTTAGAGAGGTAAAAGCATTAAAGTGAAAAAAGCATTGAACGATGAGTGAAAGGTGAGACATTATGAAGGAGGAATGTGGAATATTTTGGAAAGAAAGTGTACTTCCCCGGATTTAACACCACATGGCCAAATATTAGCCCACCTTTAGCCTTTTACCAATCCACTTCTCACAAGCTTGAAGAAAGTCCTCTTGATTATTAATGCAATGTCGTTAAAATTGTTTTTTTGCATATTACCTCCTTTATAAGTATGAAATTGCTTTTATGCACAGGCATGGACTTGGTTGACATAAGTACCTTCTCGAGGATGGCAATTGATTGTAGGGACATATGAAAAATGAATCTATGATGTTGAGGGTTTACTTTCTTCCCCTGAATGACCATTAAGAGTATTGCTTGGGGACAAGCAAGCTTAAGTATGGGGTGTTTGATGTGCGCGCATATTGCCATATTTTCTATGCACATATGAATTCATTTTGTTGTCTTTTGCATGCACATTAATGGGAAAACATGGGAATAGTGTAGTTTATGCTTAAATGTCAAATATATGGGTTTGCACGAGTTTCCATGTGATTTCGCAGAAAACAGGATGAAAATGGATGAATTCAGAAGAGCGGAAAAGGAACTCGAAGTCTTCTGAAGAGGTCGAAATCGACTGAAGACCTCGACATCGAGTACATCGAGGCATAGGAATCGAGCAGAAAGGAAACAGAGCATCTCGACACAGAAGAGGTCGATATCGACGTCTGGGGGTCGATATCGATGCTGTCAGATCGACCAAGTTGATAGAAGTCGAGATAAGATTTTGGAGGGGTCGATATCGAGGTCCAAGGGTCGATATCGACCATGCCAGCAGAGGAATTCGACTCCGATTTTGATAGAATTATATCCAATGCTTGCAATATCTATCCAAAGGTCGAAATTTCCTATCATCAACATCAGATTTATCATGAGGAGGCTGATTTCACCATGAAGTTTTAGCTTTTACTTTTAAGTTTTTTATTTATTTATTTATCATAGAGAATAAAGATAAGGTTTCGAGTCCTTATCGACATCTACAAATAGAAGCCAATAGGGCTGAGTTTAGGCATTCCGAATTCAGTTTGAGACATAATTCAGTTGCAATAGAGACAGAGAGAGAGAGAGAGAGAGAGAGAGTGGCCGAGTGGAGTTGTAAAGCGAGAGCGGAGTGGCTTGTTCGGTTGTACTTTCTTTCAGAGTTTTAATTCAAAGTAGCTTTCTTTCAATAACAATGATGATGATGTGCATGATGAGGAGCGAGTAGTCAACCCACTTCTAGGGTCGGAGTGAGCCCGACGATAGCAATGTGAGGTAAGTGCATCAAAGGTATGACTTTTATGCGATTCCGTCTTCTACCCCATGCATGATCCTTTGCGAAAGTTAGGGAGATTCATTATTTGCATATTTGAAGCGAAAGCCACTCATATTGCGAACTTGAATTACTCATGAATTGGATAGTAACTCTTAGGAATTATGCGAAAGCCTCTAATCACCTAAGTGTTGATAACGAAAGTTATTTGACGGAATGACATAAAAGTTCTTATTTTTAGCATGAAACTTGCATTGTTATCGTTGTGGCATAAAACCCCGACTTTGGAAGCCTTTTAATTAATTAAATTCTTCATAAAAGTCTTAGTTTTGGTTCTGTTCATCTTCCCTCTCCATTCTATTTTCTTCGGATCCTTTTTCGACAAATTGGTTACAAAAACAGTTTCTGTGACAAACATCGAAATCGACCTTAAGGGTCGATATCGAGTACTAACATCGATATCGAGGTCTCTGCTCGACGTCGACTTGCTGTTTCGTCTTCTGCAGGAACTGCGCTAGGAAATCGACTCTTCCAGTCGATATCGACCAGTATACTCGATATCGAGTGTCTGCTGAGGTCGAAAGCATTGATCGTGAGTACAACAAGGGAAGCGCTGACCTACCTCCTCGTGGATTCGATCCTGAATTACCCTACTACTACAAGGGAGGGGATTCTTGTATTATTTGTTTGGGACAGGGAGATAGTCTAGTTGTGCTTTATTTTATTCTCCTATTTTACACCCCACCTCCCCCTACTAGCGAACAGCTTTTCCACATGCAATGTAGACACCATTGATGGCTTTTATCTGCATTGGCCCTTGATTTTTCACCGTCTTGTTGAAGGCATACTCTATAACCTCGTCACTAATTGTAAATGAGAGCAATCCTTTCTTCACGCTAATGTTGGCATCGACGGTTGCTAGGAATGGCCTACCTAAAATAATGGGACAAGCAGGATCTTCCGCTATATAAACAACTAAGAAATTAGCAGGGACAAAGAATTTACCTACTTGTACTGGCATATCCGTTACCATCCCTGTTGGAATTACTACCGTATTGTTTGCCATGTATAACCTTGCATCCACGGGCTCCAGAGGACCTATCTTTACCTTGTGCCAAATGGTTAGTGGCATCATGCTAATGCTAGCGCCCAAGTCAACTAAAGCATTAAATTTGAATTGACCTAAGCATATAGAGATAGAAAACTTACCTGGGTCCGCCCGCTTTTGTGGTAGTTCCAACCTGTTGCACTCCTTTGCGATCTCAGAAAGCGATCGCTTCTTACCCAATATGTCCTTAAGGAACCTTACATACGATGGCATCTATTGAAGTGCTTCTGTGAATGGTATAGAGACATTGAGTCCCTGAAGCATCTTCACGAACCGTTGGAACTTCTTTTCCGCTGGGTCCTTAATCACCTTTCTAGTTGGGAATGGCAACACCTTCTTCTTTCCTGCGGTTGTAGTTAGGTCCACATCGACATCAGTAGGGTCGACATCGACTGGAGGAGTCGATTTCTGTGGTGACTCAACATCAGGGTCGACATCGACTAGAAGGTCGATTTTGACGTCACCTTGGTCGATTGATTGCCTCCCCGACAACGGCGCCAATTTGTTCGTTATGTGGCAGGTAGATTCAAATATTTAAATATAATTCACAATTTTTGCTAACTCCCTGTCCCAAACCGTTAATAGAAGAATCCCTCCCGAAGTAGTGGTAGGGTAATTCAGGATTGAATCCACGAGGAGGTATGTCAGCGCTTCCCTTGTTGTAATCACGATCAAACTTTTGACCTCAGAAGACACTCGATATCGATGTGTTTGGTCGATATCGACCTCAGTTCTGGTCGACTTTCAGTAGAGTTCCTGCAGAAGACAAAAGCAGCAAAGTCGACGTTGAGACAGACCTCGATATTGACGTTAGACCTCAATATCGACCTTTACAGTCGATTCCGATGTTTGTCACAGAAACTATTTTGCGTATCCTGTTGTTGGAAAAGAGTCCGAAGAACGTAGAATGGTAAAGAAGGATGGTCAGAAATCAAAACATAAACTTTTATATGAATTCAATAAACTTAATGCTTCCAAAGTCGGGGTTTCATGCCACAATGATAACAATGCAAGTTTGATGCTAAAGTTCTTAAATTTATTGCCTTTCCATCAAATAACTTTCGTTACCAACACTTAGGTGATTAGAGGCTCTCACATAGTTCCTAAGAGTTACTATCCAATTAATGAGTAATCCAAGTTCACAATATGAGTGGCTTTCGCTTCAATAATGCAAATAATGAATCTCCCTAACTTTTGCAAAGGAATCATGCATAGGATAGAAGACGGAATCGCATAAAAGTCATACCTTTGATGCACTTACCCTACATCGCCATCGTCGGGCTCACCCCGACCCTAGAAGTGGGTTGACTACTCGCTTCTCATCATGCAACTCATCATCATCTTTGAAAAAAAACTACTTTGTATTTGCAAAAGAAAGAAATTACAACCGAACAAGCCAAATCTCCGCTCTCACTTCCACCAAACTCACTCGGCCTCTCTCTCTCTCTCTCTACTAATTCTCTGCGATAAACTACTAAAACTTGTTGTGCTTGGATAACTGAAATTGGATGTGTGTTGATGCCTAAACTCTGCCCTAATGGCCTCTAGATATAGATATCGAACTTTGCTATCCAAAGACTCGAAACTTTATCTTTATTCTCTAAGATAAAACTTAAATAAAGTAAAAACTAAAAGTTTTATGGTAAATCAGCTCATATGATAGTTCTGACGTTGATGATAAGAAATCTCGACTTTAGGATAGACGTGCAAGCTTCGGATAGAATTCTATCAAAATCTTAGTCGGATTCCTCTGCTGGGCAAAATCGATATCGACCTTCAGACGTCGATATCGACCTCTCTAAAACTCTATCTCGAGCTCTCCTTCTTCTACTCGGATTAGCACTGGACTTCTATCTTTTAGCTCGATCTAGGCACTCGATATCGACCTTCATCCTCGATATCGACCTCTCTGGTGTCAACATGCTCTGTTCTCTTCCTGCTCGATTCCTGCCTTTGTTGTACTCGATGTCGAGGTCCCCAGTCGATTTCGACCTCTTCAGAAGACTTCGAGATCTTTTTCCGCTCTTTTAAATTTGTCTGTTTTTGTCCTGTTTTCTGCGAAATCACATAGAAACTCGTGCAGACCCATATATTTGATAATAAAGCATAAACTACACTAATCCCATGTTTTCCCACTAATATGTATGAAAATGAACGATAAAATGGACTTATATGTGCATAGAGAATATGACAATTTGTGCGCACATCTCTCTCTCTCTCTCAATTAGAACAAGATGATAAATATAATTATAAATTACTAATTGAAATCAAATCCTCACAATTCATTTAACCATATCTTTGAATCACAGGCAAAACTATGAGTTTAGAAACTCATTGCCAAAGTAACGCTCATCTCTCTCTCTCTCTCTCTTTATTGGAAGACAAAACCAACTCAACACACACACATTGGTTGAATGAAAATAACCTAAATAGAGTCGCGTAAAACCCTAGGGGAAATAATAATATAATAATAAAATAGAATCTTTGGACTAAAATCGGCAATCGCTTAACACAGGACACCAGCGGGCGTCGATGAAATAGCGGTGGTCGCCATCCCAACAGACTCCGTATTCCTTCTTAGCTTTGACGTTGTGCTTCCTTGCTCCTTTGATGCTCCTTCCCTAGCCTTCATATACTCCTAAATCATCCATGTAAGCTCCTCCAAGATCCCATCCAAGGTCGGCATTTAAAACTGCAGAATAAACACTAAAAATGTGTTGATTCCGAACTCGAATACTTCACAAGAAAGATACATAACTAGACTAAAACATATGTAAAACTCCTATCTAAATGCAATAAGAACTACCTATAATGCCTATATAAAATATGCATTATTAAATCCCCTCACACATAAGCTCTTGCTTGTCCTTAAGCAACCATAAAACATAAACATCATTAATGCATCCCACAAGAGATTTTTGACAATTCTCCTTATCAAAAAGAAACTTCAATTCATACTGCAAACATGAACAAGGTACAAAAACATCATAACATATATATGGGCGATCAAGTAGCTTGCATGCTTAACAATCCATCTCACAAGGAAAATATGTGTTTCTCTCTCTCTGATGTGTTTAGGCTTTTAAGCATACACTCACCTCAATTCCATATACAAGCATCGAATCAAATATTGCCATTTATATCACAAAATCTCCACCAGATATATCAAAGAAAAAACAAGAACATCAAGAGGACTTTCGCTCAATTGAAACATTCATAGAAGACTCCATTCGGCGGGGTTGTAATGGGGCTTGGTAAAAACATAAGGGCAAGGAATTGTATTTGATCATGTGGTGCTATTAATTCTGGGAAAATAAGATTCCTGAAATTCCCAACATAACACAAACCAACTCAATAGTACATCAAGCTCACAAATGTAACACAACTCTCAAAATATAGCAATATGCTCATAACTCTCACAAATATATCAATAAACTCCAACAGTTTCAAATATCTCAAAATATGCTCAAATATACATATACAACACCCAACTCTCAACCAAATATCAATCCAACTCTTCATATGCAAAAATAGATAAGTTGGCTCTTTATTCTCTTTTTTTTTCCTTTTTTTTCGAATGCCACTTTTCTTTTTCGGCATTTTTGATTTTTTTTATTGAGCCACAAATAATGCAATATAGCATAATATGAGGGAAACTATAAGCACATAACATTACATCTTCTCCAAAAACCATAAATCATTAGCTTCTTTCCCACAACTCCAAATGAATTTCCATAACCAATTCTAAATCTTAATTTCCCCGGAAAGGGTAAGGCTTATCATAGGCTAGGAATAATGAATTTTTGTGTAGCTTACAAATAAAATTGGCTAAAGTCTCCAATTGTATTCAAAGCAAGATATAACATAAGGTAGATATGGATAAAATATGGCTAAAAGGTTACCTTTATAGTTTGAACTTATCAAGCAATGATCATGTATATAATCGACCTCGAAAATATATAACCATGTCAATACTCAAAGATAAATGCATAGTGTAATGACCCAAATATAAATATTCGGGATACGTTTTGAAGGTGGGATACCTTCGCTCGGATCTTGCTATCCAGGTATGGGTCGAGGTTTCAAAACCTCAAGTGAGAGTGTTAAAGTGGGGATTTCGAACCCCAAATAAAGCGTAGAGCCATTGGGTACCCTTATCCTATCCTAAGAGACTATATCGCGGAAATATTTTATCGTAAAACGGTGGAAAACAGAAATAGAGTACAACTTGCCACGACGAAGCCGTGTCAAAACCAAACCCACGAAATACCTCAAACACGTGAAATACTCATAAGCCAGATATAAGGGAGTTTGATTTGATCACCCGATCAAGTCCCCGTCATGGAAGCATGGAGCATACATGATCTGCAAACAAACCTAAAAGAATATATGCAGGGCATGGGATCAGATAGAGGCCCTACGTGCACTCTATTCCCACAAGCAGACATATACTTATGCTACATTATGTGTGATGTGCGCGCAAATTGCCATATTTTCTATGCACATATAAGTCCATTTTATCGTCTTTTGCATGCATATTAATGGGAAAACATGGGATTAGTGTAGTTTATGCATTATTGTCAAATATATGGGTCTGCACGAGTTTCTATGTGATTTCGCAAAAAACAGGATAAAAATGGACAGATTTGGAAGAGCGGAAAAAGAACTCAAAGTCTTCTGAAGAGGTCGAAATCGACTGGGGACCTCGACATCGAGTACATCAGAGACATAGGAATCGAGCAGGAAATGAAGCAGAGCATGTTGACACAGAGAGGTCAATATCGACGTCTGAAGGTCGATATCGATGTTGCCAGATCGAGCTAAATGATAAAAGTCGAGTGTCAGTCCGAATAGGAGAAGGATAGCTCAAGATAGTGTTTCACAGAGGTCGATATCGATGTTCATGGTCGATATCGATGTTGCCCAGCAGAGGAATCCGACTCAGATTTTGATAAAATTCTATCCGAAGCTTGCACGTCTATCCTAAAGTCGAGATTTCCTATCATCAACACCAGAGCTATCATATGAGGTGATTTACCATGGGATTTTTTAGTTTTTACTTTATTTAAATTTTATCTTAGAGAATAAAGATAAAGTTTCGAGTCTTTGATAGCAAAGTTCGATATCTATATCTAGAGGCCATTAGGGCCGAGTTTAGGCATTCAATCACACATCCAATTTCTGTTATTCAAACACATATACACGCAGAGAATTAGGAGAGAGAGGGAGAGAAGGCCGAGTGAGTTGGAGAGAAGCGAGAGCAGAGATTTGGCTTGTTATGTTGTAATATGTTTCTTTTGCAATTTCAAAGTATTTTTCTTTCAATGATGATGATGATGTGCATGATGAGGAGCGACTAGTCAACCCACTTTTAGGGTCGGGGTGAGCCCGACGATAGCGATGTAGGGTAAGTGCATCAAAGGTATAACTTTTATGCGATTCCGTTTTCTATCCTATGCATGATCCTTTGCGAAAGTTAGGGAGATTCATTATTTGCATTATTGAAGCGAAAGCCACTCATATTGTGAACTTGAATTGCTCATGAATTGGATAGTAACTCTTAGGAACTATGCGAGAGCCTCTAATCACCTAAGTGTTGATAACGAAAGTTATTTGATGGAAAGGCATTAAATTTCATAAATTTAGCATAAAACTTGCATTGTTATCGTTGTGGCATGAAACCTCGACTTTGGAAGCTTTTAATTAATTGAAATCAATATAAAAGTTTTAGTTTTGTTTTTGATCATCCTTCTTTACCATTCTACATTCTTCGGACTCTTTTCTGACAATTCATTATGAATTACAGTTTATGTGACAAACATCAGAATCGATTGTCAAGGTTGATATCGAGGTCTAACGTCAATATCAAGGTCTCGGCTCGACATCGACTTTGCTGCTTTTGTCTTCTGTAGGAACTGTACTGGAAATCGACCAGAACTAAGGTCTATATCGACCAGACACATCGATATCGAGTGTCTTCTGAGGTCGAAAGCTTTGATCGTGAGTACAACAAGGGAAGCGCTGACATACCTCCTCATGGATTCGATCCTGAATTACCCTACTACTACATTGGGAGGGGATTCTTGTATTATTTGTTTGAGACATGGAGTAGTCTAGTTGTGAATTGCTTATTTGAATTATTTGAATCCCTACAACCACCCCTCTAGCAAACAAATTGGTGCCGTTACCGGGGAGGCAATCAATCGCCACCTAAGTTTAATCACGATCTTTTTGGAGCTTATTTTGCAGGTTTATGCGACGTTCTGATCGTGGACCTATCCTGAAACCAATCAACGAGCCTGAACGTTTCTACCCTCTTTACAACAAAGCAATTCGCATCATGGCTGACAACGAGACACAGGCTGAGACCACAGAGCGGTTGAGGAAGGAGATCGAGGACCACAACGCTATAATCGCTGTTGAGAGGGCCGCCACTGCTGCAGAGCGAGCCCATGCTGATAGGGAGGAGGATGTGGGCAGACAAGCCCAAGAGCGGCTAAATCAGTATCCACAGACGGCGATGCAATACATGCATTCGCCGCTTCATGTTCCTGAATCCGCTATTTTAATTCCTCACTCCAACTATGAAATGAAAATTAACTTCCTATCTGAGATAAAAAGAAATACTTTTGAAGGAAGACCTAATGAATGCCCCCTGCAACACATCTCTACTTTTATGGACTTATGTGAGACAGTTGCTGATGGAGTAAATTTAGAGTATGTGCGATTAAAATCTTTTCGATGGTATTTGGCAGGGAAGGCATTACAATGGCTTGAGAGTTTGGCTCCACGCTCGATGAGGACATGGGCGGAGGTGAAGGATGCATTCTTTAATAAGTTCTTTCCACCTTCCAAAACGGCGATGTTCCGACAAAGGATCACGGCTTTCAAACAAAAGCAAGGTGAAACACTAGCACAGGCGTGGGAGCGATTTAAGGACTTGCTAAGATCATGCCCAACGCATGGGCAACTTCCATATGTCATCCAGGAGATCTTCTACAACACCCTTGATGCCCCGAATATGGAGAGGATTAATTCATATACCTCTTATCGGTACATTGAGCTTACACCAATGGAGGCATGGGAGACCATTGAGAGGCTCGTAAACTTTGACAACACCTATGGGGCTGCTGCGGCCTATGATGCAAGGCTTGCCCCATACATTCCACTATATGAGCCTCCAAGGGAGATAGATACTGATGTGCAACAACAATTCCATAACGATCAAACGTGCCGCCTTCAAAAGCAAGTTAGGTTCCTGAGCAACAATCAAACTTGTTAGGAGTGTAGCTCAACAAGGCATAACACTAGTGCCTGTCGACATACTGAGCAAGTATCCATGGCGGAACAACATGAGGAGGTCAAGTGGACGAGGGGCTCCTATGGAGGGGGCAATCAACAATATTGGGGCAATCAAAGGTTCTATCAACAAAGGGATCCCCCACCATATAGAGCACCAGGGCACCCTGAGCGGGAGACAAGGAAGGATGACCTGCAAATCATTCTGGATGAGATACGGAGGAACCATGTTGAGTTCAAACAAGCCAACAACTCCATCCATACTCAGCTGTAGGGCATCAATTCTAGGCTTGGGGAGATCGACGTTTGGAAGCACAACATGGAGACTCAAATGAGTCAATTGGCAGAAGCAATACCCAAAGCGTCAGGATCATTCCCTGGATCCACTTTGCCCAACCAAAACGGCAAAACCACTGGACACATTGCGGCAGTAAACCTAAGGAGTGGGCGTCAATTACAAACACCCGACCAAAAAGCGGAGGAGAAGGAGCCAGAACAGACGTCGATATCGAGCCCTCCTGTCGATAACGACCACGGTGACGTCGATGTCGACCTTCCAGTCGATGTCGACACTGATGCTGTGTCACCACAGGAATTGACTCCTCTTGTCGATGTCGACCCTACTAATGTCGATGTCGACCTCAATACAATCACAGGAAGGAAGAAGGTATTGCCATTCCCAACTAGATAGATGATTAAGGACCCAGCAGAAAAGAAGTTCCAGCGGTTCGTGAAGATGCTCCAAGGACTTAATGTTTATATACCATTCATAAAGGCACTTCATGAGATGCCATCCTATGTAAGGTTCCTTAAGGACATCTTGGGTAAGAAGCGATCGCTCTCTGAGATTGTAGAGGAGTGCAACATGTTGGAGCTACCACAAAAGCGGGCGGACCCAGGTAAGTTTTCTATCGCTATAGGTCTAGGTCAATTCAAATTTGATGCTTTAGTTGACTTGGGTGCTAGCGTTAGCATGATGCCACTAACCATATGGAACAAGGTAAAGATAGGTCCTCTGGAGCCTGTGAATGCAAGACTATACATGGAAAACAACACGGTAGTGATTCCAACTGGGATAGTGACGGATGTGCCAGTACAAGTAGTTAAATTCTTTGTCCCTGCTGATTTCTTAGTTGTTGATATAGCGGAGGACCCTGTTTGTCCCATTATTTTAGGCAGGCCATTCCTAGCAACCGTCGATGCCAACATTAGCGTGAAGAAAGGATTGCTCTCATTCACAATTAGTGACGAAGTGACAGAGTACGCCTTCAACAAGACGGTGAACAATCAAGGGCCAATGGAGATAAAAGCCATCAATGGTGTCTACATTGCATGTGGAGAAGCCAAAGTAAGAAGTATGACACCGGAGGAGCTTGAGAAGAGAGCCATAGAAGCCCAAGTGGAGGAAGTTGTAGCAATCTTGAACGAAGGGGCCCAACAGAACATCGAAATCGACCCAGGTAAGTCGATATCGACTAATAATGTTCAAGATTATGTGCCAGGTCATAAGTATTGGGTCAACAGAGGAGGAAAAGAATCATCGAAATCGGGGTTAAAGGTCGATATCGACCATACCCATCCGAAATCGACCACCATCAGCGCTGAGAAGGGAGGAACGGAGACCTCGATATCGATCTCTGAGGGTCGACATCGACCTGATCATATCGAGCAGAAACTCTCCAAATCGACTGATCCTCCAGGAGTACAACAGAGGTCGATATCGACCTCTGAACATCGACATCGACCTGAGTCACAAACAGATGAGAAGGTAAGTCAAGGTACAGATTCCTCCTGTTCCATTACAATTAAGGATTTATCATTATTTGAAAGAGGTGTGCCTTGGCATGTGCGCTTATGTAGGGTATCCGATGATGATTCGAGCCAATATGAGATAGGAGACAAAGTTTATGTTGCCAAATCCAAGGACCATTGGTTCCCTACAAGATTCAAGGATAAGAATTTGGGACCATTCACGATGAATCAGATCCATCCCGGTGGAATGCAGCTGCGTGACAAGAAAGGAGTCATATTTGAGGCCCAAGCCACATGGGCTCTGCAGATGCCGCCTTAAAAAGCGCAACGGAAGAAGTCGGCCTAGCGACTTAAAAGTCTAGAGCGTGTAATAAAGGCTTAGTTTTGGTTTTAGACATCTTTTTACTTTGGTTTGAAACACTTTATTGTTTTGCATATTTTGTTTTGGTTATATTTTTTAACAAGTTGCAGGAAAGAGAAAAGCACACAGAAAAAAAAACATCGATTTCGATGTCCAAGATCGACATCGACCTAAAGGTCGACTTAGATGGGCTTGTGGTCGAGGGCGGATCACCCTAAAGCCTGAGCTAGAAATCGATGGGAAACATCGATATCGATGTTAAGGTCGATATCGACCATGCCTGTTGTCTTCTTCAACTCCTGAAATTTGTGATGGTTTAGTAAGTTTTCTTCTTAACCCTAGTTCTAACATAGTGAGGACACTGTAAATTTTAAGTATGAGGTGGGGGAAAGGCTTACTTGCACATTCATACTTAGTTTAGATTTGCATATTTGTCTTAATGCATACTTAGTTTATACATTTATTATTCGAAAAAAAATGACCCCCATCAAAAATTTAAAAAAGAGGTCTATGATGCAAAATTAGATTCACTAGAGATATAACATGAAATTGCCTAGTTAAGGGAAGTCCCAATGAAGTGCAAAAAGAAAATAATAAAGGAGATGGAAAAATTGAAGTTGCTTTTGACATGTGCATGATAAGATGATGGAGGACTTTTTATGAAAATTCCATACAAGTGCTTACATATACAAGTTCATATCCCAGCATTACCTATGCATAATTGCAAAAGTCGCAAGCCATATATGAGCCTTATCATCATCGTTATTGCTCCACATATATATCACATTGCCCATTTTAAACCTTATACCCTACCCGGGGACAAGTTTGAGAATGGATGTCATCTTTGGAGTTATATGGAGTTGTGCATTGTTTATGAAGTTCTTGGCAGGAATGAAAGAATTTATGAAATATGGAAAATTTAATGAGCGAGAAAAAATCCGATCACCTCAGGAGATAAAGGTACGTCGACCCTGCTCGTTGAGATGTTAGTTCAGCGAGATGGGACACAAGGTGAGGAGTCTGAAGTACTAAGTATCCGGGGCCATTCATGACACCCATGTTTGCGACTCGTGAGAAGGCAGTGCTAAGGTTAGAGAGGTAAAAACATTATATTGAATAAAAGCATTGAGCGATGAGTGAAAGGTGAGACATTACGAAGAAGGAATGTGGAATGTTTTGGAAAGAAATTTTTGTTTCCCCGGATTTAACACCACATGGCTAAATATTAGCCCACCTTTAGCCTTTTACCAATCTACTTCTCACAAGCTTGCAAAAGTCCTCTTGATTATTGATGTTATGTCGCTAAAATTGTTTTTTGCATATTACCTCCTTTTATGAGTATGAAATTGCTTTTATGCACATGCATGGACTTGGTTGACATAAGTACCTTATCGAGGATGGCAATTGATTGTAGGGACATATGAAAAATGAATCTATGATGTTGAGGGTTTACTTTCTTCCCCTAAATGACCATTAAAGGTATTACTTGGGGACAAGCAAGCTTAAGTATGGGGTGTTTGATGTGCGCGCAAATTGCCATATTTTCTATGCACATATAAGTCCATTTTATCGTCTTTTGCATGCATATTAATGGGAAAACATGGGATTAGTGTAGTTTATGCATTATTTTCAAATATATGGGTCTGCACGAGTTTCTATGTGATTTCGCAGAAAACAGGATAAAAATGGACAGATTTCGAAGAGCGGAAAAAGAACTCGAAGTCTTTTGAATAGGTTGAAATCGACTGGGGACCTCGACATCGGGTACATCAGAGACATAGGAATCGAGCAGGAAATGAAGCAGAGCATATCGACACAGAGAGGTCGATATCGACGTCTGAAGGTCGATATCGATGTTGCCAGATCGAGCTAAATGATGAAAGTCGAGTGCCAGTCCGAATAGGAGAAGGAGAGCTCGAGATAGAGTTTTACAGAGGTCGATATCGAAGTTCATGGTCGATATCGATGTTGCCCAGCAGAGGAATCTGACTCAGATTTTGATAGAATTCTATCCGAAGCTTGCACGTCTATCCTAAAGTCGAGATTTCCTATGATCAACACCAGAGCTATCATATGAGCTGATTTACCATGGGATTTTTTAGTTTTAACTTTATTTAAATTTTATCTTAGAGAATATAGATAAAGTTTCGAGTCTTTGATAGCAAAGTTCGATATCTATATCTAGAGGCAATTAGGGCCGAGTTTAGGCATTCAATCACACATCCAATTTCAGTTATTCAAACACATATACACGCAGAGAATTAGAAGAGAGAGGGAGAGAAGGCCGAGTGAGTTGGAGAGAAGCGAGAGCGGAGATTTGGCTTGTTAGGTTGTAATTTATTTCTTTCGCAATTTCAAAGTAGTTTTCTTTCGATGATGATGATGATGTGCATGATGAGGAGCGAGTAGTCAACCCACTTCTAGGGTCGGGGTGAGCCCGATGATAGCGATGTAGGGTAAGTGCATCAAAGGTATGACTTTTATGCGATTCCGTCTTCTATCCTATGCATGATCCTTTGCGAAAGTTAGGGAGATTCATTATTTGCATTATTCACGCGAAAGAAACTCATATTGTGAACTTGAATTGCTCATGAATTGCATAGTAACTCTTAGGAACTATGCGAGAGCCTCTAATCACCTAAGTGTTGATAACGAAAGTTATCTGATCATCCTTCTTTACCATTCTACGTTCTTCGGACTCTTTCCGACAATTGGTTATGAATTACAATTTCTGTGACAAACATCGGAATCGACTGTAAAGGTCGATATCGAGGTCTAACGTCGATATCAAGGTCTCTGCTCGATGTCCACTTTGTTGTTTTTGTCTTCTGCAGGAACTGTACTGGAAATCGACCGGAATTGAGGTCGATTTCGACCAGACACATCGATATCGAGTGTCTTCTGAGGTCGAAAGCTTTGATCATGAGTACAACAAGGGAAGCTCTGACATACCTCCTCGTGGATTCGATCCTGAATTACTCTACTACTACGTTGGGAGGGGATTCTTGTATTATTTGTTTGAGACAGGGAGTAGTCTAGTTGTGAACTGCTTATTTGAATTATTTGAATCCCTACAACCACCCCTCTAGCGAACAATGTGTGCATATTTCACCATGTTTCATGCTTACATCTATTCCATTTTTATGCATATTTTATACTTTCGGGTTAGGAAAGTAGTGAATTTGTGTAGTTTGAGTTCATTTGCAAGAAATAGAGGTCCGTACAAGTTTTGGTCTAATTTCGCAAAAACGGAGCATTTCAGAGTGAAGACAAGACAACAAAGAAGAAATCGATCTCGACAGAAAAGTACTCAATCTCGACACATGTACTCGACATCGACCTAGGGACCCGAGATTGACTAAGAGGAAAAGAGCAGAGCGAGCCAAAGCCATGTCGACCACAACAAGCCAACTCGACTTGACATAGGTCACTTGATATCGACCTGTCCCCTCGACATCGACTGATCCAACAGACGTGTGAGAAACGCGGATTGGGCTGAGTTTTTGGAGGGTATTGCTTAGCCACGAAGACATCTATCATCTACCAAGATTCATCTATTTTAGGTGTATATTCCAAGCATGTTAAGAAATATTACCTATTTTAATATTCGGAAATTTCACGAGGTACCCCTGACGTAAGGCGTAATTCACGAGGTGTACAATTGTTTGGTATATTTCACATGGTACCCCTAAAGTTGTAAAACTTTTCGCCTCGTGCCCTTTGAGGTTAAAGTTAACAACTTCCGTTAGGGTGTTTTAAAAAAGGAAATCAATTGATTAAAAGATGTAGCACAGTAAAACAATGCTCGACAAGACGGCAGTTGGCAACGAGGGCGACAGTTCGGCAATGTAATAGAAGAAAGGGGGCGACACATCACACTGTGGAGAAGCCAACAGTTCGGCGACGAGGAGGCGTTGCTTTGGTGAAGATTCCACCGGTGCTGCTTGGAGGCGCAATCCGACGAAGAGAATTTGGATTGGTTGATCGGTAATGAGGTACTTCTCTCCAATTTTCCCCTTTTTGCGAAATTAGGTTTTAGTGGATCTAAAATCCCCGACATTAATATGCTAAAAGTTTCCAGAACTGATTTTTGAAGCTGATGTTCTAAAACTTTGCAAAGAATAATATAAGAGAATGAGGCGCAATTCGACACTGTTGGTATGAAATTTTTGGTTCATTTACAAAACTGAAGTCGATTTCCAGCATTGATTTTTCAATTTTACTTTGTTTATTCGATTACTTGATTGCTACTTTTCGATTTGAATGAAGTTAGCGAATCTATTGCTTGATGCGCAGTCAAACACTAGATTGCATCGATTAGTTGATACCTATTTAGGGATTGTAGTATGACTGCGGTGTATTATGAATAATTTCCTTACTTGTGGTGTGATTGATCCTTACATTGTAGGATTTTGCAGACTTACAATTGTGTTATTTGTCTTAGGTTGCAGAAAGGCTAATTACAAGTGAAGGGGAACTTAGAGATCAATTTGAGGATTTCTACAAAGACCCAGAATAATGAGTGAGTTTTTCGATCATCTTTGAACATAATTTTTCTCTTATTCTAAATGTGTTAGCATACATGGATATTCATTAAAAAAAATCGATTTGATTTCTGCGACTCTTTGCATTTACACATACAATTCTATAATTTTCGTACCACAATCTCATTTTTAGGCTAGCAAGAAAGAATATGTAAGTATTGGCCACCTTCTCAACTATTCCTTATTAGATATGTGTTGTCTTTAATGTTACAGCTTACTTTACTAACACTTTTAGTTGGACTGATAAAAAATTTTATAGCACAACAATTTTTATTCCAAAGACAATGGAAGAAGGTTAGAGACTATGCCAGAAAGAAAAGGATCAAGATAATGGGAGATATTCCCATTTATGTGGGATATCACAGTGCATGCGTTTGTTCTCCATATGTGATGTTTATATGTATTCTAATGAATTCATTTGCATTATGTGCAAGTGATTCAGCTGCATTAAATGGTGGATGGAAGGTTAGATATCCCAATTTAACCTCTTTTTATGATTTATGATGATTACATTAGTGTTAGCGAATAGCGACCTCACTTATTTTCTCTCGGTGACCGGCTGGACCAGGCAAATCTCTATTTGACTCCATTTTGAAAGTTGTAGGAAAGATTGATATCATAGCAGAAGACTTGGTAATTTTTAGACTCTCACTAAAAATTATGTTCTATTGCTGCTGTAATGTTATTTATGTGTATATATAGCCTATTAGCTCAAATGGAAGAGCAATGTGTTTAAGCACAAAGATGTGGGTTCAAATCCCACATAGGCTATTCATATTCTACATGTTATTTATGCTTCTTGAGGTATGGAAATTAGATAATTTGTTTAGGTTTTAAAAAATAAATGGTTGGTATGGAAATAAATGGTTAGACATGTCGTTAAATTACTTTAAATGGTTCATGAATTCAATTCAATAAGCCTATGTGGGATTCGAACCCACATCTTTGTACATGAGTACATTGCTCTCCTATTTGAGCTAATAGGCTAAAAACGTTTGATGACGAATTGGACCAAAGATAAGCATGTGTTTTCTTACCAGTGAACAAACTTTAACACTTTGCCTTCTACTAGGAACAACTCGATAACTTCACAACCAAATCAATAGCAATCGGCCAACACATACAAACAAATTTTGAACAAATAAATAGCACCAGACTAAGGCATTCAGTGGGAAGATGATTCTTGCCAACATGGTTTTGAGTGATAAATTATTATCACTAAAACATTCATCAATGGAAGTAATTCAACAGTAGGTTTATTATTCCAAATAAATGCACAAAAATGATTACTCTATTGACAAACTCAAAAGATCTCACATTTAAGTAAATTCACAAAAAGATATAATGAATTATCTTCTTTGCCGCATTTGAATCGAATTTACATAACCTATATTAGATATAATGAATTCTCTCTCTCAAGGAAAAGCCTCAAACCTCTCAAGTCTCAAGGCATTGATTCAAGTGTTATCACCATCAATTTATCAAGTGTTAGCAAATCCCTGTAGTTTTACTGTTAGAATATGAGCACCCTTTCTGATGCCAACAAGAAAAAACACAGAATAAATTTACCAGAAAATTATGAACTGCCAAACTGAAATGCTAGGCATTCAACTTGTATCAAGCTCAGATATTCGAGATATATGCATCTATGTTTATAGCTCATTGCTAGACACTATCGCCCACATGCTCGGCTCTTTGCACTTTATGTTCATCTCGCACTGATCAATCAAGGAGCCAAACAAAGCAAAGCAAAGTGTGTTTTCTCTTCTTTGCTGAATTTGAATCAAATCCTTTATCCCTTTTATTTTTGCAATACCTCTCAATGATTGAAAGCTTTAAAATTACCAAACTTGTAACTCCTTTACTGTCCAAAGGTCTCGACATTGTGTGTTCCAAAGCTCTACAATTTTACACAAACCCAATTTATGGTCACATAACACAAATTGACCCCAAACAGAGCCAAAATCCCCCTAAACAACACCAAATCATCAAGGTAGTGCAACAATTCACACAAATTTTCGCAAAACAATCATGATACCTAAACCCTAATATTCGCAAAAGGGGGAAAAGGGAGTTGAGAAGTACCTAATATCGCCCACTGTCGAGCCCATCATAGACGCCGGTCCCTCATCAGAACCGACGTCGGTGCGAGTTGCCTACAGTCGAGGCTTCTCCTCCCTGTGAACTGTCAGCTTCTCCTCCCTATCCTAACCAGTCGAGCTTTGTTACTGATTTTTTTTCTAAAACACCCTAACGGAAGCTGTTAACTTTAACCTCAAAGGGCACGAGGCGAAAAGTTTTACAACCTCAGGGGTACAACGTGAAATATACCAAACAATTGTACACCCCATGAATTACGCCTTATCTCAGGGGTACCTCATGAAATTTCCGTTTAATATTTTATTTTAGGATATAATTTAGTTTAGATAAACTTTCCTTTTACCAATCTTAGTAGGATTAGGGCTCCAATCCTTGGATATCAAGGGTTAGAAGGCTATAAATAAAGCCCTAGGGGGCTGGCTTTATTCATTCAAATCACCAAAGATCATTCGATCACAAGCAAGAAGAAGGAAGAGGCGAGAGGGAGAAGGTGGTTGTTAGAGTGAACTTTTCTTTCCCAGTTTAATGCAAAGTTTCCATTTTTATGCAACGATGTTGTCCCCAAGGAAGAGCGAGTAGTCGTCCTACTTCTAGGGTCGGGGTGAGCTCGACGGTAGCAATGTAAGTATGCTTTATTATCTATTTGATTATGCAATTTCATCTTCTACCCCGCACTCAATCCTTTATGCGAATTTAGGATAATTCCTTATTTACCTTATATGAAGCGAAAGTGGATTATATATGTGAATTTGGATAGTAATTAGGTTTTGCCTGCGAAAGTTGACTAAACCCTAATTATGAAAAGGTAGAAACAATTAGGTTTTTAGGCAAAAGCCTCTATATTCCTAATTGGTGATGATAAAAGCTTAATCTTTTTATGTGATTTAAGTAATAATGCATGCATGATTATCGTCATGGTAAATCCTTGCCTTAGGAGCTTTTAGTTTATAAACAAAAAACACCAAAAATATTTTGTTTTTACTTTCTTTTATTTTCTTTTATTATTATTTTCGTACGTTACTATCATATGTCTGTGAAAGAACTCAATTTCGACAACCTGAGTCGATATCGACCAACTGCATCGACAGAGTCCTACGTCGACAGTCTTTTGAGTCGATAGGTACCCACTGACCGACTCAAGATCGACCTATCTAGTCGATATCGAGTGTTTATGTTTTTTTTCTCTTCTTTGCAGGTTTTCACAGATTGACGCTGAGCACTAGGAATCCACTGCCCCTATCGATATCGACTCCCCAACTCGGTATCAAGGCTACTGGTCGACTGGCATAGGAACTTTAGATACTATCCAGGCATCGCTGACCCGCCTCCTCGTGGATCGATCCTAATACCCTTCCACTACAGCAGGAGGAAGTCTTGTATTTTATTTGCGTGGACTAGGATTCAGTTTGATATTTATTTATTATTTATTAAACTTGATTTACTCCTACATCACTATAGCTAATAAAGATGCTTCTAATGCAGTGTCGAATATTTAAACACCCAAGCATGCTGACAGTTTATATATATGCAAAAAGCGATAAAAGGCTTCAAAGAATGCCAAATGGCATACCCCTCTCCTACCTTCACCCCCCCCTTCCCGTTAGGGTGGAGCCTGGCCAGTACGGGCTATAGCATAGAAAGCACCATCCGCACATGGTATATGTGTGCAACAATAGTCTGGTAATCATGCTCATATGGTGAGAAGAGCCCGTAAGCTTTACTCTAATCTAACTCGATGGAGGAACAAGCCCGATGAGACTAGGTCGTCCTATGACCCTAGCAACGACTCTAGGAAACACATAGATCATGATCGTTCTCTGTTCATATGTAATAAGTAAGCAAATGCTCATTCAAGTGTGCAACCTAAGCATGATACTACATGGCATGCTTCAACGCTTATGCAACACCTAGTATGTCATACAACTACAAGTGGGAGGGTGTGTCTGATCAGTCTGAGTAAGTCCATAAAGGAACTTACTTGATAAGCCGAACGATAAAGTGTATAGCGAGAAAATTCAACACAAGCAACCAATCCACTCAAGCAACTCAAACACAAGTACCTATGATAATAGTACGAAAGCGATAAGAAACAAGACTACTATTTATACACACACTCAAGGACCAAGTCCTAAAACCATTTCCAAAACCAGTCCGACGTTCAACCATTTTAAACCATTCTCAAATCGTTCTCAAAGCGGAAACCTCAAAAGCCAACTCATCCAAATAAGCCAATTCTATAGTACTCAAGTTTATTTCCAAGTCTAATTGTCCATCATTTAATCATATTTAAGGATCCCGACATTTGAAACAAAGCTCTCAAAAAATTTTCGAAGCATTCAACCAACATTTCAATTTTCGTCAAAATCCCCTTTTTAATATTAAAACAATCATATTTATTTCAAAATCCTGTTATTAAATTAATATTCTAAAATCCCATTTTTTGAAATAATCTCAAACTCAGACTCGATTAAAAAGATCAGAATAAAAAACAATCAATGCAAGCCAAAGGGGTCAAGGGGTGACTCGGCCAAGCCACTAAGGGGACTTCACGGCAGCGAGAGGGTCGGTCGCAGCCGTGAAATCTCCTCAGATTTCCCCCGCCAGAAGGCATTCGCTGGCCGCGACGCAGGGGTTTCTCCGCGGCAAAAACCGCGGCCGCGGCCGTGAAATGCCTTCTTCCTCCTTTGGTCATGTTCTAACTCGCCGCGGTGACCATGGTTTTGCCCCGACGAGATTTGAACCTGGATGCTCATTTTTGCTTCAAATCTTACTCGTTTTACTTTGATTCAAAACCATTTTAACTCAAACTTGTTTAAAAACATTTCTAACATAAAATCGACCTCAAACAACCATGTAAGACTCAAACGTGGACTAGAGGGGAGAGCGGAAGAGAGATTACCTAGCCTCTTGGAGGCTTTCTTCAATAACTTGATGAGGGTGAGTCCTTGGGCTCTGATCCAATGAGATCTTGCTATGACAAGGCCTAGGAGTGGTAGATCTTGGTTAAAAGAGAACCTTTACGTAGATCTAAACCCAAAACGAGAGGATGGAAGGAGGAAACTTTACCTTGTTTAAAAATAGGGGAAGGAAGGAGAAATGAGCTCGAATCCACTTCATGAGGCATTAGATCTGACGTTTCTTAACCTTGGAAGGTAGAGAAAAGAGTGAGGATCAAGCGAGAATAAACAAGGAAGAGAAAGGAGTTAAGATGTGAGAGAACGAGTCAATTTACCGAGACAACGATGCAAAACTAGGCACAGTTGCGGCGACGAAAGTGGGTCTCGTGGCCGCGAGTAAGAACTTTGGCTTCTGGGCTCAAGTTTCACGATCAAGACTCAGAACTCATGGGCACGACTTGGAACTCGCGGGCACGACTAGGAACTCACGGCGGTGAAAGGTGGACAGAAGGTGGTTTTCGTGTGGTAATGGGAACTGCTTTCCGATTCTGATTTTTGGGTTATTTCTTTGAGAGGAGGTCTTCTGGGATCAGTTTCTGGGTGTTTTTTTTAGGGAAAAACAAGAAATAGAGAATGGAGAGTGAGGAGGATGGATTGAAGGAAGAAAAGGGGGGGGGGGGGGGGGGGGAACTTGGTTTAGGGTTTTGATTTTTATGGAAAAGATGATGAGGAGAGAGAGATAGGTTGGTGGTTTAGATTTTTATGTTGATTTTCTGAGAATTTTTGGGATGAGTGCATTCCATTTATAGGGGATCCTTAGGGTTTTATGAGGGTGAAGAGAAATAATAATGGGTAGTGCAAGAGGAGAGTGAATGAGTGGAAGAAGGGAGAAGAGAGAGGGAGGGAGGCCGGCCAAAGGAGAGAGAGATCTCCCGCTCTTCTGACACTAAGTCCGACTATCTATCCCGAAATCTGACACAAGTTTCAAATCCATTCCAAATGACTCACAAGACTCTATATTATAAATTCGAATAATATAGCGGGATTTAGCTCAAAAACCTATATTTTAAAACATGTCGGGATTATTTTTAAAGACTTTCTATTTTTAGAATTCCACTCGGGGACGGATTTTCCGAAACTTTCTAGTTTTGGCAATTGAATACTTATTCAAAATTCCGGTCTTTACATTCATCTACCTCAAAAAACAAGTCTCGTCCCCAAGACTAAAATCTTTCCAAAAGCAATCCTTTTTCTCAAAATGGTTTCAAACACTTTAAAACCCAAACCATTCATCAACTCAAGCAAGCTCGGGAGGTGGAGTAATCCACCTCTAAGAGCTATTCCTATATTCTGTTCATAGGTTCCGAAATCAATCGGTCTACCAAGCTCAACTCAATAGGAATCATCAAACAAAATGCATCATCTCATATATAAAACATAACCATCATGTCTCAAACCACACGCGTGTGGCAAGCCTCTCAAACATAACAATAGTCTCAAAACACCCGAAAACGTCATAACCGCATAACATAGAGCATAAGTCATATGATGCATCTTCAACATAACAAAGTACTAACAAGGTCTCAACGCAATACTACGGGTCATAAAGTACTACTACATCATCATAGGGAAAACATCAAAATTCATAGACGAACCACCACAACATCCATAAATAGTACTCATGCCAAGAGAATCTATCTCCATCCATATCACATCATCATAAAATCTGTATAGAGTAATCACACATATACACGCAATCACAGAGATAACCACCATCCCAAATAAAAGACTACTACAATTAACCACTAGCTCATGAGGTCAAAGATAGGTCAACACTCGGCTCAACATAAGAAGATAAGAGCTCATCTACCACACTCCCACAACTCGCCCGTAGGCTATCCTCCATCTCCCATGTTACCTCCTCGGGACTCCTCCTAACCCACTGTACCAGAAGAAGAGGGACCTCATTGGTCCTCAACTTCTTGACTCAACGGTCAAGCACCCTAACTGGACTCTCTACGAAGGTATGGTAAGGCTCTATCTGGAGGTCGGAATGGTCAAGTATATGACTCTGGTTGGGGACAAACTATCAAAGTTGGTAGACATGGAACACATCGTGCACGCCGACCAACAATGGGGGTAAGGCTAAACGGTAAGCTACCTCGCCAACCCTCTCAAGAATCTTGAAGGGACCCATAAATCTAGGGCCCAACTTGCCCTTGATGCCAAAGCGTCGAACCCCTCTAGTCGGCGATACTTTACTTCCTCTGTTGATCCTGGGCAATCCTTATGTGCTCTCGAATGCGTCGAACCCGGCCAATTGTCTCTCTGACCATCTCAGGTAGCAAAGCGGTGGTGTCAGCGGGCTCATCCTAACAGACTGGCGACTTGCATCGCCTCCCATACAGTGCCTCATATGGAGCCATCTCAATCGACGAGTGGTAGCTGTTGTTGTAGGATAACTCCATCAATGGTAGCAATCTCGGCCAACGGTCACCCCACTCTAATACACAGGATCTCAGGATGTCCTCCAAAGTCCTAATAGTCCGCTCACTCTAACCGTCAGTTTGGGGATGATAAGCTATACTGAATTGTAATCAGGTCCCTAGAGTCCCATGAACCTCCTGCCAGAATCTCGATGTAAAGCGTCCATCTCTGTCAGAATCTATCCTCTCAGGCACGTGACTACAATCATCATAATTCATAACCCTATCCCACGCATTAGCTTTTTCAACCAAAAAGAAGAGAGAAAGGGAAGTGGGGGCGATCGGAGGAACCTAAAGGGCGATCAGATGAGTGAGGAGCCTAAACGTGGACAAGAGCTCTCAGTTCGGCTACCACGGCGACGATTTCAAGGCGGCGATCGGTGGCGAGTGCGAAGGCAGCGGTCGGAGGCGAGTGTGACGGCGGATGGCAAATTCACGCATTGCTGCCGTATGTCGAACCCCTATAGATCTCCTCGTTTCGGTACATGATCACGCTGTTACGGGATACCGGATTCACCCAAGAAATGTTGTTGTTGTTGTTGATGTTCTGATTATTCGCACTGTTTCCACTACTGCTACCGAGTGTGAAAAAGTCGTACATGATTTTAACCTGATTCAAACACAGACCAAAAATCCATATCCTTGCGAGGGCAGTATGTTAATTAATTGATTGTTTTTTCATTTTCTTTTATGGATCTTGGATTAGTGTTTTGTTGATGAAAGTTGGAAGCCGCCAAGGTTAGTGTTTTTTTTCTTTTTTTTCTGATCGATGTGAGGAATTGCCTACCTTCTTCGATTTTTTATTTCAGATATATGCAGATCGATTCAATAAGAGCCTAGTCTTCGATTTTTGCAAATCATTCATGGAGATGTTTCAAGAGGTTACAAATCATTCATGCCAGTATCTTCCTTTTAGTTTTATTAGTTTGTATGGGTAATTGTTAGAGATGAATTAGGGGTGATTGAGACCAAATTTGTTAGAGATGAATGGTCGAGTTTTGATATGGTGGGTTTATGGTTATTCAATTGAAATAGGTTTTGCTTGATAACTAATCCAATTGGGGGAATTGAGACCTAAATTGCCCGTTCATTCTTCAATCTCAGAGGTATTCGAAGGAAAAGCCGAATTATTTATGGGTATGGATCGATTTTGTTCTTAATTAGATGTGTATTTTTTTTGTTTATGTTGGCGGTCATATGAATGCAAAATGCATCGATACCATCACATAATCCAGTGATACTATCGAATATTTTTTAGTTATTTGTTAAAATTAATGACATAAGTAACCGAATAATATAGTAATACCGTCGAATAATCAAGTCATACCATCAAATAATCAAGCGATACCATCGAATAATTTTTATTTAAAAGTTCATGGAGTTTTTAGGGTGCTAGCCGATTAAAATAATCCATCGATAACATCGCATAATCTGTCGATACGATCGAATAATCTAGATATACTATCGAATAATTTCAAGAGAGTGCACCACACACGCTCCCAATTCAGCAAGTGGGCAAGAAAAAAGGTGGGTCCCACTGATTTTTAATTTAAAAAAAAAGATAAAATTGCCTATTAATCTCAGCCATTCATTTCATTCAATCAACAACCAAGATTTGTTAACATGATACACGTTAAGGGCTGAGTACACTAGATCCAACCTCTCTCTATATATAAATAATATTTAATTTATGTAGATATTCATGTAGTAAAGCTATGACTATGATTATATGTTGTTTGAAGATAATTAAAAGCTATGACAATAAGTGTGTTGTTTTTAGCCAATTAGCTCAAATGGAAGAGCATTGTGCTTGTGCACAAGGACGTCGGTTCAAATCCTACATAGGCTTATTGAATTCTTTAACCATTTAAGTACTTTCACTTAATTGGAGAAAATAATTTCACATTCTTTCCGAGATGATTATTAAATAAATGATTTTGATTTAAGCTGTCATACTTCAATGTGTTTATTGCCTTATATCTCAGATACATTACACTGTATTTCTAAGAATTTTATAGTAGCACATGATGTTGCAGAATCCAGTAAATAAGAAATGTAAGCTGAAATGATCTCTGAGCTAAAGAAGGCCCAAATATGAAATTCAAGACAAACACCTCAATGAAGACATGAGTACCTGACCTTAAATGTTGGGAGTGTAAAGAGACTAATGACTTAAAAGTAAACTTACATCTCTTCATCTCTTCTACTCTTCTATGCATTTTTTTTGCTATGCACTCGAATGCTTCTTCTACATTAATACCCTCCTTAACAGAGGCTTAAGAAAATATTTGCTCATATACTTCATAGAAAATATCTCAAGTGCAAAATCAAAGAATATATTACTCTTAGAAGGAAATCAAGTCTAATAAATATAGATAGATATCAAACTGAATCTTAGTCCACGCAAATAAAGTACAAGACTTCCTCCCGCTGTATGATGAAGGGTTTATTTCAATCAAATAAATTTATAAGATCGAAACCCCGCTATAGTATAGTAGGGTCAAGTTCGTCCACAGGGAGAAAGTTAGTGACTCAATTCTAGTTACCAAAGAGCAAGAAATAGCAAGAAAAGATGGAAAATTATAGAATTTTGGGGGTTTGTGGGCTGCTGGAATTTTTAGGAAAAATCAATAATAATAAAAGTCTAGGGCATAGAGATCACCAAAACGATAATCGTACTAGCATTGCAATGGATCATATAAAAATCATGTTTTTATCTGTTAAAGAGGTCAACTTGCATCAACCCTAGCAAAGCAATCAATTTATTTTCACAAATTAATAAACTTTACTATCAATCTTAATTAGGTTATCAAACTTGCGTTCAAGACCCTAATTACTATCCAATTCACAATTCAATCTTTCAATTTAATTGCAAAAAGGAATTTTCCCCAACTTTCATTAGGTACTTAAGCACATAAAATAGATAAAACCAATTAATTCATCAATTCATAGCAAAATTGCAAGCATAACTATCGTTGGGATCACCCCAACCCTAGAAAAGGCGACTAGTCACGCATATTCATGGTGAATAACTCCAAATTCATGAAAAGACTAAAAATCAGAAATTTAAATTGAATAAAAACCTGAGAATAATGTCAACAATGCATCCCAAAAGCCTTACAAAACGTTCCTCAACCTTCGCCGAAGAAATCGCTTCAAAAAGCTCTCAAATCCGCTCACAAACGCTCCTAAACGAGTGCTGAGAAAACTAACGTAGGCTGAAAATTGGTATGAAGAAGAGAGAGAGCTCCTCCAAACCCTAAAAATCCTATATATACTTAATATCCCATAAACCTAATTAGGAAATAACAAATATATGAATTTTATCTAAATTCTATCTAAGGAAAATAGGTAAAAATAATTAAATCCGGGTAAATAAGCTCCGCTGGGACCTATACCGAAGCGGAAGACCTCGGTACCGACCCCCCCTAGGGTCGGTATGGCCACTGTTGCTCATCTCGTCTTGCTTGTCCAGATCAGGCCTCGGTACCGATCCAGATGGGGTCGGTACATGGTCGGTACGGATCGGAAAAATGCTTATATCTCCTTCGTTTGAACTCTGATTGCTTCTGTTCTTTTTCCTATGCGCTCCAAATTCTTTTCCGCTTCTTTTCACAGTTAAAAGTTTCTTCAAAAACAGCTCCCAAAATTCTTTAAAACACACAAAAGCTAGTGAAGACATCTATTTCTCATAAAATATGAAAACACATGCAAAAGACATTAAACCCAATGCAAAACCCTATGAAAATGACTCAAATTGACATCAAAACATATGGGAAAATATAACTAAACACATGCACATCAAAATACCCCATACTTAAACTTGCTTGTCCTCAAGCAATAACCAAACTATGACCAAAACCCTTAACATGCCTTCGAGTCTTCGCCTTAGTCAAAAGCAACATCAATTTAGCATAGTGCAAATAAGAACAAGCATTGAACCATCATCACATATATTTAGATTACCTTAGGCAAAGCAATTAGAATCCAACCACTCAAGGGGAATAATGTGTTTTCACTCCCTTTCAAATGTGTTTAGGCTTGAAATACATCTCTCAACTCAATCCTTTATAACATTAAGCTACATAGAAATTGCAATTAATATCACCAATCGATTCACCGAGATGTCAAAACATGCATTAACCATCAAGAGGACTTTGGCTCAATGGCCTTCAAAGAAGGACTCATTCGGCCGGGTTGTAACTGGGCTTGGGAAGAAAATAAAGGTAGGAATCATTTAGGCTATGTGGTGTTAGAAATCCGGGAACCAAAGACTCCTAAATTTCTAACTCAACTCATCCAAACAATTCCATCATATAATAACACTTCCAAACTCATCTAATATGGCACACCTCTTCAATAACCCCAATATATCTCACATAAAATAAATAAAGATAAATTTGGCTCATGCACAATTTCTCATTTATTCCTTTTTTCTCTTTTTTTTTCTTTTTTCTTTTATTTTTTTCCTTTTTTTTTCGAACTCTCTTTTCTTTTTCATAATCTCATGTGCATTTATTTTAATATAAGAGCCAAAAATACCTTTTACAATAGATCAAGTGGCGAGAAAATAAAATACTCACCCAAAAATGTGTCCCACACTTAAACCAAATCATATGTCTCTACTCCTCAAACATCAATCTTTACCAATCACTAAGTCCTAATTCCCGGATAAGGAGGTAAGGCTAATCATTGGCTAGGATAGATTTTGTGGAGCTACAAAAATAGGCTATAAGGCTCAAAGTGGTTACAAGCAAAGGAAACATATATAAGGTAGGTAAAAGAGGATATAAAGTGGTTAATAAAGAGTGCCTCTATCATTTGATCAAATTATGCAATGACTAGCTATCTCATATTCGTTTCAAGACTTAGATATACATCGCAATATCAAGAGGTAATGTATAAGGAGAGTAATACACACATAAAAAAGAAGGGAAAAATATATAAAGCATAATTCCCAATAGGCCAAGTAACTCACTAGGACATGTTGGATTCCAATCACCTAAATCCTAAAGTCATATATGCTCAATTTCATTTGCAAGTCAAACTTGACATAAAAATATTTTGTGCGACTTAGGCTAAACCATCCGAACTATGCCTTAGGATATTACATGATCAAGCTCAATTATTAGATTTCATCATAGGACATCTAAGTTAGGGTATAAACACACTAAAACCAAACAAAAATAACCATGCATTTTTTCTTTCTTTTTCGACACTTTTTTTTGAAACTAAAATATGACAAAAGCAAGACTCAAGTGACTAAAATATGACAAAAGACTCAAATGCAAAAAAAAACTTAAACATGAATGCATAACATAATCCAACTAAGGTAAAATGTAACACATAAACATAAATATAATACAAAACACCTAAACATAGTTTCTGAATCCCCCACCCCATACTTAAAAATAGACAGTGTCCCCACTGTCAAAAGAAAAATCAAAGTAAAAGGGAAAAGACTCAGAAACTCACAAAGGAATTCAGAAGCTGCTGAAGACATTCATAAACTCTACGGAGAAGGTGGTGGTGGTAATCGATGATGTGGAAAGAAAGAAGATGCCCAAGCCATGAAGGAATACTGGTGCGTTTCATGCTTGTCCATCCTCTTGTTCAAGCGTGTAAACTCCTCCATAAGAGCACCCTGCCCATTCTGTAGGGCGTCCTGGCCCAGTCTCAGAGATCTAAGTTCATCCATGACGTCAGTAAGGCTAGGAGAATACTGAGGCGCAGATCTACTCGGGCCAGCCCCGTCAGAAAAGGGGCGGCTACTAGGCCTAGTGTCATGATCCATATAGTCAGTGTCGTGCTCTTGCTGCCTATGCTCATGGTAGGATCCTTGCCCAAAGGATCCAAAACCGTCAAATAAACTAGGTGGAGGCATCACCAAGGCAAAAGTGTTGTCCGGGCGGGGGTATCTCGATGGTCTCTGTCGTCTCAAAGGATCATTCAGAATATCCTCTGGAGTCGGTGAAGGTTCAGAAGCCCAAGTGATAATCCAGTTAGGGACGTACAACAAGTCCATATTCGGCTTGGTAATATCCACCTCGTGATCATAAAAAACTGACAGAAGCTTGTCTCCGTTGCGCTTGATCACATTAGCACCAATCAAGTACGCAGTGTCAATCATCAGAGTGGGCATAGCCTTGTATCTGGTGAAGTCAACCTCAAGGCGCCTGGCCAACAGCGCCACCAGGCCTCCATACCAGATTTCTTCTGTGCGTGCTCTATAGGCCAAGACATGCATAATGAACTCAAACCCCAAGTTCAGGGGTGTCTGCATCTCAAATAGTACCCCTCTCAAACAAGCCACCTCAGTTCTAGTGGGTCTAGATAATTCCTTCTTGGCCCATATAGTGCTACCAAAAATTCTTAAAATAATACGGAAAAGAGGGTTCACAATGTCCTTACCCTGAAGTGCTCCTCGAGAAGGCCAATAGGGATTGCCCGTAATTAGAGTCCAAGTCTGAAAGGCCTTGCAGCTGAGATGATTGTATAATCCCAATGGGTTAGGAAATCCCAGCAATGCATTAAATTGCTGCAAAGTGAAGGAGTGTTGAACATTCCCCAGCTAGAATGTAATAGGGCCCACAAAATCTGGGCTAGCCATATCGCTTGCCAATGTAGCCGTGAACTCTGCAGTAAGAGCGGGGTAGTGGTGGTGGACATGATCCAGAAGACTAGTGGCGCCTAAGTAAGAGAAGGCCTCCAATAAGTCATCATGTACCCCAAGGCGCTCTCCATCATCAGGGCTATACCATCGGGCCTTCAGATTGCCCTTCTTGTGGAACTCCTTGTAATCCTTCTTCAAACGGGAGTCGGAGATGATGACATTATCCGACAGAACTGTAGCGGATGACTCCCTAGCCCTCTTGCTACGTTGACGACTGAACATTTTCCTAGACAAGACAAACCAATTGAAAACTAAAATCCTTTATAGAACAGTGAAACCAAACCAAATCAGCTAAACTCAAAAGAAGCTAACATCTAACCATGCAAATTAAGAATGATAATATGCACTAGAAAAACATATAAACACATAAAGCCCAAGTGCATATAAATAGCCAAGCGCAAGAGATACCACCTAAAGAAATAATTGCATATAAACAATATAAAATAAGCTCCGATGCATATAAAATCACCATCATGCAGAATAGAATGCATTACCCATATATGTAACCATAAGCTCTACATAGACTATATGAATAGAGAAAACAATATAGACAATATAGTCATCATGTAAGGTCACTATATTGCAACACCTAATCATAAAACCATATACTCATGAAGGTAACATAAGTAATGCAAAACTCAATATGCACAAACCAACCATGACAACCCCATACTTAAGTTCAAAACAAGTCAAATAAATATACAATAGACATATAACTTGTTTGCAATGTCAAATCATGCAAGGGAATAGATTTTATGCTAGAATAGAAGAAGCTAATCAACCAAAAGGCATAAAAATCAAATCCAAAATCAAAGCCTGAAACGGATCGCAATGAAATTCTAAAATTCAATTAGCGCACAATCCATAAAGAATTTGACATTGCCATGAACATTAAAGTACCTCTAAATCAACCCAACAACACAACCATGTCATCAATTTCGACCAATTAGGCTTTCGGCAAAAAGCCCCAAATTCCGCTCCTAAATCAAGCCCTAGGTCTCAATCTCAACCTAAATCATCAAATCAATCAAAATAATTGAAATAGACAAGTTTAGGGTAAGAAATCATACGAAAATTGAGTTGAATGAAGAAGAAAAACCGGGATTTCGAAGATGTAACGAGCCAAAACGACCAAAACAGTGAAACGGGACAAGTGGGTTCGGTGGTGGCTCAGCGGGGCTCGAACCGGGGTGGGTGAGGGGTCAGGGGGTGCGCAGTGGGGTGGGGGTGCCAGCTGTGGTGGTGGCGTGGCCGGAGGTGGCTCGGGCTCGTGGTGGGTGGGCGAAGGGAGAAGTCGGGCTGGGCTGGGTGCGGCTGGGAACCGAGGGCCGCTGTGGGGGCTGCAGGGCTCGAGGCGGGGTGGGTGAGGGCTCGCTGGGTGCGGAGTGGGGTGGGGGTGCCAGCCGGCTGGGTGGGCGTGGCCAGAGGTGGCTCAGCGGGGCTCGGGCAGCTTCGGAACCGAGGGAGGCTGAGGTAACGAGGCAGGAGAGAAAGAAAGAGGAGAGAAGAGAAAGAAAAAAAAAGAAAGAAAGAAAAAAAAAGGAAAGAAAAAGAAAAGAAAGAAAAAGGTAAAATAAAAAAGAATTAATTAAATTTTTTTTTTCCGGGTGGGGGTCGGTACCGAGGGAAGGGGGGTCGGTATGGCCTCGGTATGCCTACTGGAATTTCTCGATTTTCCGAGATTCACTTAACTGTCCGTCAGGAGGGTCGGTACCGAGCCTAGAGACCTCGGTACGGCCTCGGTACAGCTGCTGTTGAGCTTCTTTTTCCGTTTTTCGCCCGTTTTCGCAGTGGTTCCCTCCTAAGACCTGCATGGTTAATGCAAAACGCTCCACCCCCACTGTCCTACCTATCCTAAAATTTAAAAACTAAAAATAAAACTTAGAAAGAAAAAGAAATAAAGCGGGTTGCCTCCCGTAAGCGCTACCTTTAACGTCGTTAGCTTGACGTGGTTACCTCATCTTCATTCCGATGTTGTAAGAGCCCAAGTAACTCTTATTTCTTCCTCCAGATCCACTCTATCATAGTACTTCTTGAGTCGGTGACCATTGACCTTGAATATGGCTCCTCCTTCGTCAATTAGATCCACCGCTCCATGGGGATAGATATGATGAACCACGAATGGTCCACTCCATCGTTATCTAAACTTCCCTGGGAACAAACGCAATCTAGAATTGAAAAGAAGAACCTTATCACCTACCTCATATGTCTTTGGTACCAACTTCTTGTCATGCCACTTCTTGGTGCGCTCTTTGTAGATTTCGGCGTTTTGATAAGCCTTGAGCCTCAACTCCTCCAACTCTTGCAAGTCCATGAATCTCTTTGCTCCGGCCGCGTCGAGGTCCATGTTGAGCTCCTTAAGAGCACATAATGCTTTATGCTCAAGCTCGACGGGCAAATGACAAGACTTACCGTAAACCAAGTTGTAGGGAGTTGTGCGTAATGGTGTCTTGTACGCTGTCCTATAAGCCCACAACGCATCATCTAGCTTAGATGCCCAATCCTTCCTCGAGCGTGACACCGTCTTCTCTAAGATACTCTTGATTTGTCGATTGGAAACCTCAACTTGGCCACTAGTTTGGGGGTGGTAAGGTGTTGCCACCCTATGAGACACCCCATACTTAGCCAAAAGAGCTTCAAAGCCCCTCTCTATGAAGTGAGATCCTCCATCGCTAATAAGAACTCGTGGGACACCAAAACGGGGAAAAATGTTAGTCTTCATAAATCTAGCTACAACTTTAGAATCATTAGTACGCGTGGCTATAGCTTCAACCCATTTAGAAACATAATCTACCGCTACCAAAATATATTTATAGGGCCCTGATGAAGGGAAGGGCCCCATAAAATCAATACCCCAAACGTCAAAAAGTTCAACCTCTAGGATACCGGTAAGAGGGTTCTCATGCCTCCAAGTGATGTTCCCCGCTCTTTGGCACTCATCGCAACTTTCAATGTAAGCATGCACATCTTTGAACAAAGTAGGCCAATAGAAGCCACTTTGAAGAATCTTTGCCGTGGTCTTGAAACTCTTTGCGTGGCCGCCCGTTGGAAGGGTGTGACAGTGCTTGATTATGCTCTCAATCTCTTCATCCGGTACACAACGTCTAAAGATGTGGTCGCTCCCCTGCTTGAATAAGTAGGGATCATCCCAATAGTATTGCTTGACGTCGTGGAGGAACTTCTTCTTGGCTTGCGAAGTCAAATCCTTAGGGATTTCTCCCCCTACAATATAATTAGCAAAATCCGCAAACCAAGGGTTCCTCGACCCTCTAATAGCACAAATATGATGAGAACTAGGAGAAGAAGGAGGGGTATAAAAGGAGTCCTCACTGGAACTTACCGAATCGTTTCTCATGAGGTTTTCGTCCGGCCTGGAGTCATTGATTGGACTTTGATTTTCGGACTCCATGAGGTGGTCCAAGGGCAACCTAGACAGATGGTCAGCCACCAAGTTCTCTGCTCCTTTCTTGTCCCTAATTTCACAATCGAATTCCTGCAACAAAAGCATCCAACGAAGGAGCCTAGGCTTGGCATCCTTCTTAGTCATTAAATATCTTACCGCAGCATGATCCGTATAGACAATGACTTTAGAACCTACTAAATAAGTACGAAACTTTTCAAAGGCAAATACCACGGCGAGTAATTCCTTCTCCGTCGTGGTGTACTTACTCTGCGCTTCGCCAAGTGTCTTACTTGCATAGTAGATGGCATGAAGCTTCTTGTCCTTCCTTTGCCCAAGCACAGCACCTACGGCATAGTCACTAGCATCACACATGATCTCAAAGGGTAGGTTCCAATCGGGCGATTGCATAATAGGAGCGGAGACAAGGGCTTCTTCAACTTGTTGAATGCATCAAGACATTCTGCAGAAAACTCAAAGGCTACATCTTTCATAAGCAAATTAGTTAGAGGTTTAGCAATCTTTGAGAAGTCTTGAATGAATCTCCGATAAAAGCCTGCATGTCCTAAAAAGCTCCTAATATCTTTCACATTGGAGGGAGGAGGTAGTTTCTCAATCAATTCAATTTTAGCACGATCTACCTCAATTCCCCTATTTGAAACCAAATGCCCTAAAACAATTCCCTCTTGAACCATAAAGTGACATTTTTCCCAATTAAGCACCAAATTAGTTTCTTCACATCTTTCTAGCACCCTACTCAAGTTGGCAAGACATGAATCAAAAGAAGAACCATAAACAGAAAAATCGTCCATAAACACTTCTACTATATCCTCAATCATCTCAGAAAAAATAGCCATCATACACCTTTGAAAAGTTTCAGGGGCATTACAGAGCCCAAATGGCATCCTCCTGTAAGCAAAAGTTCCATAAGGACAAGTAAAAGTTGTCTTCTCCTGATCATCTGGATGAATGGGAATCTGCCAAAAACCACTATAGCCATCCAAATAGCAAAAATAATTATGTTGTGCTAGACGCTCAAGAACTTGATCAATAAAAGGAAGAGGAAAATGATCTTTCCTAGTAGCACTATTCAACTTCCTATAATCAATGCACATGCGCCATTTAGTAGTGGTCCTAGTGGGTACTAACTCACCTTTCTCATTCTCTATCACAGTCATTCCCCCTTTCTTAGGGACAACATGAACCGGGCTCACCCATTTACTGTCAGAAATAACATAAATAATTCCAGCATCTAACATTTTCAAAATTTCAGATTTGACTACTTCTTGCATATTTGGGTTAAGCCTACGCTGACGTTCTATGGTCGGCTTATGATCATCCTCCATGAATATTCTATACATGCATAAAGAAGGTGAAATTCCAATGATATCATCCAAAGAATAACCCATAGCCTTCCTATAGGTTCTAAGCACATTAAGTAACTTCTCTACTTCTTCCTCATTCAATTTCGAATTAATGATCACAGCAAAAGTAGAATTTGGACCCAAGAAAACATACCTCAAACCTTTCGGAAGTAGCTTAAGCTCTAGGGAAGGCTCGATTGGAACAAGTTTGGGCTCTTCCTCATCTGTCCTCAATATTGCTTCTAGGACCTCTAAAGAATAAATTTCTTCTTGATCCGCCAGAAGACCTGGGACTGGGCCTGCAGACTCAAGACAATCAAAATAGCTTACCTCTACCATGTCCGTGGTTTCCTTCATCGTTGGATTGAAGCGAAACTCAACGATGTCCTCCCCAATCTCAAATGTTAGGAGTCCCTTCCTAACATCAATTATTGCTCCAGCGGTGGCTAAGAAGGGACTTCCAAGAATGATAGGCACCACTGGATCCTCTGGCATATCCATAACAATAAAATCAGTGGGGACGAAAAACTTACCTACACGGACAGGCACATCATCAATCACCCCAGTTGGTGATACAACCGCTCCATTTGCCATGGATACTCTCATGTTGACCGGCTCTAGGGCTCCCAAGCTTGTTTTAGACCATATCGAAAGGGGGAGAAGGCTTACACTTGCACCTAAATCACACAAAGCCTTAAAACTGTAAGATCCTACACCAATAGTAATGGCAAACTTACCTGGATCTCCAAGTTTCTTAGGGAGCTTCACTGAACGGACCTCGTCAGCAAGCTCAGACATGGATCTCTTCTTAGCTAAGATGTCTTTCAAAAACTTAGTGTAAGCTGACATCTCACTCAAAGCGTCAGTGAAAGGAATAGATATATTCAAACTCTGAAGCATCTTCACAAACTTTTGAAACTTACCTTCCGCTGTGTCCTTTACCTTTTTCGGAGGATATGGGAGCACTTTCATCGGATTCGGGGCTGAAATAGGCCCTGATGAAGAATCCGTCACTGCTGGGGGGGTCGGTACCGACCCTGAGGGGGTCGTTACAGCCTCGGTATGGCTACTGGAATTAGGAGAAACGGGAGAAGAAGAGATCGTACCTGCTAGGGGGGTCGGTACCGAGGCTGTGGGGGTCGGTACGGCCTCGGTATGGACACTGTTGTCCCCGTTTTCTTCCTCGTTTGGCGTGCTTTCTCGACCAGGCACCTCCTTTCCACTTCTTAGGTGTATTGCAGCTATTTGCCCCCTAGGGTTCTCGTCGCTGCGGCCTGGGAGCTTCCCTTGAGGCCGTGGGATTTGTGCCGCGAGATTACCTAGTTGGGACTCCACTCCCTTCTTCCAAGTTTCTAACTCTCCTAGTTGTGCATGAACTCCCTTAAATTGGGAATTCACATCGGCACGAAGCCCATTGAATCCATCCTTAAGCTCTTGTACCCATGATGGTGGTTCTTGATACCCAGGGGGCCTATATGGGGGAACCCTTTGATCTTGTTGCGGAGGAGGTTGACTCCCTTGTCCTTGTCCATAGTTACCCCAATTAGGGTAATTCTTGTTCCTCCCTGCATAATTGTTATTTTGATTCCCCGCATAATTATTATTATTATTGGGGTTCCTATAAGGAGCCCTCATATAACTCACCTCTTCGTAGTGTTCTGCCCTTTGTACCTGGCTAATATTATTGCAATCTATAGTATTATGAGCTAGAGAACCGCATTCTAAACAAGGTTGATTTCTAGATAGAAAACTTACTTGTTTCTTGAGGCGTCGGGTCTCATCCTCATGGAATTGCCTACGCACATCTGGGTCAATTTCATTAGCAGGCTCATAAAGTTTCTTACCTGACGGTCTCGCCACAGGGGTGCCATACATAGCGTCGTACTCCGTTAGCTTGTCCAATAGAGCCCATGCATCAGTTGGATTCATCTCGAGGAACCCACAATCGGTGTGTAGGTTCAATCGAGTCTTAGTCTCCGCATTGATGCCTTGGAAGAAGATTTCTTGGAGGACATACTCAGGTTGCCCGTAGGTAGGGCATTGTCTCTGCAACTCCTTGAATCTCTCCCAAGTCTCCAAAAATGTCTCTCCTGGCAATTGGTGAAAGGAGGTGATTTTCTTCCTAAGCTCCGTTGTCTTTGCCGGTGGAAAGAACTTTGTCATGAACAAGTCATACAAAGCCTTCCATGTAGTGATGGACCTAGGCGCCAAACTCTCCAACCAATTCAGAGCCTTTCTTGAAAGAGACCATTTAAATGCCTTTAGTTGCACATATTCCAACGATACATCATCAGCACCAATTGTATCGCATAAATCAATAAAGTTCTTAATATGAAGCATAGGGCATTCATGAGCTTTGCCCTCAAATTGAGATCTTTTAATTAAAGAAATAAAGTGGGATTTAATCTCAAAATTTCGCTCAATCTCGGGGAGGACGACTGCAGATTCAGGCACCCTCAGTTCTGGGTGCATGTATTGCTTTGCATTCCTTGGGATAGCATCCAACTACTGTTGCAGACGAGCAGTCGCTTCCCTTTCTCTCGCTGCAGCATCCCTTTCTCTTTCTGCAGTGAGCCGAAATTGCTCCATCTGACGACGGAGGTCAGCCATCTGCGCAGCAACGTCAACATTGTTTCCTGTGTTGTCTCCCATTGTCCTGGCTTCTCGTAGTCTGCGATGGAAAGAGCGTTCCGGTTCGGGATCGATAGCAAAATCAAAATTAAGCCGACGTCGCCCCGATGGCATAAACTGAAACCAAAAACAAAAACAAAGACACCACAATTAAAAGCAAAGGGGATGGGCTATTCCCAAACCCTAATAGTAACTAAAACTTTGACACAATTGAAATCTCCCCGGCAACGGCGCCAATTTGATGAAGGGTTTATTTCAATCAAATAAATTTATAAGATCGAAACCCCGCTATAGTATAGTAGGGTCAAGTTCGTCCACAGGGAGAAAGTCAGTGACTCAATTCTAGTTACCAAAGAGCAAGAAATAGCAAGAAAAGATGGAAAATTATAGAATTTTGGGGGTTTGTGGACTGCTGGAATTTTTAGGAAAAATCAATAATAATAAAAGTCTAGGGCATAGAGATCACCACAACGATAATCGTACTAGCATTGCAATGGATCATATAAAAATCATGTTTTTATCTATTAAAGAGGTCAACTTGTATCAACCCTAGCAAAGCAATCAATTTATTTTCACAAATTAATAAACTTTACTATCAATCTTAATTAGGTTATCAAACTTGCGTTCAAGACCCTAATTACTATCCAATTAACAATTCAATCTTTCAATTTAATTGCAAAAAGGAATTTTCCCCAACTTTCATTAGGTACTTAAGCACATAAAATAGATAAAACCAATTAATTCATCAATTCATTGTAAAATTGCAAGCATAACTATCGTTGGGATCACCCCAACCCTAGAATAGGCGACTACTCACGCATATTCATGGTGAATAACTCTAAATTCATGAAAAGACTAAAAATCAGAAATTTAAATTGAATAAAAACCTGAGAATAATGTCAACAATGCGTCCCAAAAGCCTTACAAAACGTTCCTCAACCTTCGCCGAAGAAATCGCTTTAAAAAGCTCTCAAATCCGCTCACAAACGCTCCTAAACGAGTGCTGAGAAAACTAACGTAGGCTAAAAATTGGTATGAAGAAGAGAGAGAGCTCCTCCAAACCCTGAAAATCCTATATATACTTAATATCCCATAAACCTAATTAGGAAATAACAAATATATGAATTTTATCTAAATTCTATCTAAGGAAAATAGGTAAAAATAATTAAATCCGGGTAAATAAGCTCCGCTGGGACCTATACCGAAGCGGAAGACCTCGGTACCGACCCCCCCTAGGGTCGGTATGGCCACTGTTGCTCATCTCGTCTTGCTTGTCCAGATCAGGCCTCGGTACCGACCCAGAGGGGGTCGGTACAGGGTCGGTACGGCTCGGAAAAATGCTTATATCTCCTTCGTTTGAACTCCGATTGCTTCCGTTATTTTTCCTATGCGCTCCAAATTCTTTTCCGCTTCTTTTCATAGTTAAAAGTTTCTTCAAAAACAGCTCCCAAAATTCTGTAAAACACACAAAAGCTAGTGAAGACATCTATTTCTCATAAAATATGAAAACACATGCAAAAGACATTAAACCCTATGCAAAACCCTATGAAAATGACTCAAATTGACATCAAAACATATGGGAAAATATAACTAAACACATGCACATCACTGTAGTGGAAGGGAATCTGGATCGATCCACGAGGAGGCGGGTCAACGATGCCTGGATAGTCTCTACGCAAGTCAACCAGTAGCCTCAATATCGAGTTGGGAAGTCGATATCGACAGGGGTTGTCGATTCCTAGTGGGTGACGTCAATCTGTAAAGGACCTGCGAAGAAGAGAAAACAACAGAAGCACTCGATATCGACTAAAGTGGTCGAAATCGAGTGGGTCGGTGGTTCCTGTCGACTCAGAAGACCGTCGACGTAGGGTTGCTCGATTGCAGGTGGTCGATATCGACTATGTTGGTCGAAATTGAGTGGGCTTACAAACGATGTGGAGTGCAGAAAAAACAGTGAAGAAAATAAAGAAGAAAGAAAGATGACAATTTGTTTTAGGGTTTTCTGTATAATAACTAAAAGGCTCCTAGGATAGGGATTTACCACGACGATAACCATGCATGTATTATATTGTTTCTACCTTTTCATAATTAGGGTTTATGTCAACTTTCGCAGGCAAAACCAAATTACTATGCAAATTCACATGTATAATCCACTTTCGCTTCATATAAGGTAAAGAAGGAATGTTCCTAAACTCGCATAAAGGATTCAGCGTGGGGTAGAAGAAGAGATCGCATAATCAAATATAGAATAAAACGTACTTACATGGCTACCGTCGGGCTCATCCCGACCCTAGAAGTAGGACGACAACTTGCTCTTCATCTCAACAAACATCATTGATTGAAACAAGAAAACTTGCATTAAATAAACCTTCAAAGATTTACAACTCAATGTCGGCTCTCGCAAACGCCAAACCCTAAAGCTTCTCTCTAACAATATAGCTATTGTGAGGATATGATCTCTGTGATTGAATGAATAAAAGACCAGCCCCTAGCTAGGGCTTTATTTATAGCTACTAATCCTTGCTAGCCAAGGAAAGTAATTCTAATCTTCTATCTAAAATCTATCCTTAACAAGTAGGATAAATCTTTATTATGGTAAATATCTAAATAACTAATAAAGATCTTAGGGTAAAAAAGGCAACTACACTTAAGACATATTCTATCTAAATAGAGGATATAACCGTGGCCAAGTCGATAGAATTCCCTATCTGTATCTCAAAAAGCGTGTTCAATCCGCGTCGATTTCCAGTCGATATCGACGAGGTAAGTAGATATCGAGTTCTCTGTTTTCTGCTCGACAATTCTCATTTCACTTAATCTTTGGAGCCATGTCAATGTCAACATATCTACTCGATCTCGAGTTGTCATCAATGGTTCTTTGTGGTTTGTCTCGACGCTCAGAGTCTACGTCGGTCTCTTTAGTCGATATCGACCAGATAGGTCAAAATCGACCTCCTTTCTGCTTCACTTGGCTTCTTCATTTCGACTCCGATTCCGCTCCAATTCTTACATATATAGACCAAAACTTGTGCAGACTCTATTTCTTGCACGTTAGCCCAGTCTACACAAATTTGCATTATTTTAACCTTTTCTTTAGGAATTGAATGGAAAATGAAGTCAAACTATGCAATAAAAAGGACTCTAAATATGTACATCAATTATCATTCTTCTTGTGGGGTTAATAAGGTCCACAAATCCCTTCTTGATGATGGATATTTGTGAAAAAGAAAGGTATTGCAATCATTTCATGCTTATATAACAAGAATAAAAAAAACAATCCAATAGAAAAACGGTAATCAAAGAGATGACAATAGAAAATTGAAAGTGGTAATCAACAAGTAATCTATTTGCATCTCCAAATTAGATTTAGTATGGTAAATTCACCACGTTGAACATCATTATTTTTAAGAGCACATATTAGCCTATGTGGGAGCCGAACCCACATCTTTGTGCGCAAACACATTGCTCTACCAATTGAGCTAATAGGCTACTTGTCAATCTGAGCTTAATATTAGTTAGTATCAAAGAAATCAACATCAATCATAAATAAGCTCAATGACAAAGTGGAAAATAATAGAGCTTACTCTGCTATTATATATCATAATTGAATCAAACCATAGAAAAATGGATATTCTATATTTCTTTCTTTCAATTTTCTCAGCAAACAAGAACTAGCCTTGATTTTGATTTTCTTGAATCACAATATAAGCTCTTCTAAGTAGAAAACTATATAACAATATACCTTATTCAGCCACATTGTGAACCACAATGTCCCTAGAGAATCAAAGGAGTAGAAAATCGAAAACCAATCGAACTTGTGTATCAGGAAAGGTGAAAAGGCAAGACCGGCTACAGATCCGAGGTGCATGCCACTTTAAACAAATGCCAAAGATCGACTTCTTTCGGCAATAAGGACCCATTTTGGAGAGAATGTTGTTCAGTGCATGCATGGCCACACCCTGAAACAACACTAGATATCATAGTGGTAAACACAAACTGTCTATATATAGAGTGGTAAACAACTCAAGAAAAAAAGATGGCATCACTATGTATTTGCATTGGGGCCTTCTGACCATAAACACGTGCCACTGAAAAAAATACATTTTTCTAAATAAAAATAAGATATTTAATAGGAATTAGGATTATGATTAAAGGCCTAATTCGAATGTAATCCCCCAATTCGAAATAGAATCAATAAACGCCGAATTCGAAATCTAATTCTCCAATTTGAAATCCAATTCCTAAACTCCCAATTCGAAATAAGTATGCACTAACTTGGTTGCTAAAAACTGACATATATGAAAATGTATGATAGAAAAATTGAAGATTTATAATTTATCCATTCTCAGTTCAACAATATGCAAAACAAAAGCTATAAAGTGAAGCCTAAGTCTATTCAGAACACAAAAACCTACAGCAGAAAACACACATCTTTGTCCGAATTCCCGAAATTGATACATCTAAAACCTAATTGAGTCTAGTTGAGCCAAAATTCTCAAACTCGGATTACACACAATCACAAGCCGAGCCAAGTATTTAACACTCAATTACCTACTAAACCCTAATGTTAGGAAAAGAGCTCAAAATAACATACCTCGCATCACCCTCCGGCGGATTTCGGGGCCTCCGCAAGACCACCACCCTCTTCCGGCACCTCCTGATTGCTTCCGGTGCGGCTTGTGCTCCCTTCGGTCGGCTCTCTGGCTATTTCGCATTGGTCGCCTCCTCTATCTCACCCGAGAGTCGGGTTCTTCTTTTTCCTTCTCCCTTGGTTTTTCTTTTAGCTTTTCGCTTTTTTTTACTAGTAAAAACTAACGGAGAGAAGGAGGTGCTGTTAATATTAACCGGACAAGGGCACGCGACGAAATTAGTATAAAACTCAGGGGTATATATAAGATGAAATTGGTGAAACTCTTGTACATCTCGCGAAAAAACCAATACCTGGAGGGTACCATGCGAAATTTTCGATTATTTTATTTCAAAGATAAGTTTTCTAACTAATTAAAATATAAGGTTAAATATTTATAAAAATAAGTGGGACCATTACTTGAGATGTCAAAATTATATTGACTTATTAATTGATATAGATAAAAAAAGATAATACCATTTTAATTCAGAATATGACACATATGCAATATTAACAACATTTTAATCCAGAATATGACACATATGCAAATCGCACCAGAAGCCGTTTTTGGCCTATGCTTTAGTATTTTATATAGATTTTGAATAAATTACGGGTTAAAATTGCATTTTTTTATTTTTATAATTCTCTTTTTTAAAAAAAATTAAAAAACACCGGGTAAGTTTTTTTTCGCACTAGCATTTTTTTTGTATCGTCACTTTCTGTTGTGCAAATATAACTCGATTGTGCACATATAACATTATGTTGTGCAAATATAACTTTATGTTGTGCAAATATAATAATTTCTTATGGGTAAATAGGTAAATGGGCCTATTTCAATTATAAAAATTTATAATTGAAATATGCTTAATTTATGGGTAAATGGACCTAATTTTATTGGTAAATATGTAAATGGGCTTAATTTTATGGGTAAATGTCATCGCCTCCCCATATTTTCCAATCCTACGAATATTGTCCTATTTCAATTATAAAAATTACAAATTTTAACTCATAATGTTTATTTCAACTAATATTATAAGGTGCAAATATAAGATTACAAAATGCAACAAGAATGTTAAATCACATTTTTGTCTCTATTTTAGAAAGTGAAAAAAATATGATATTACAAAATATAAAGTGAATAAATAATACAATAAAAGTTATTATTAATAAATGTGCATTTTCATAATGTAAAGTAAGTTTCCTACCAAAATTTTTCTTTATGGGGTGTATTGGTCCACGAACGTCGTTAGCTTTCGCTTCGCCTAAATAATAATAATATCCTAACTCAATGCTTAAACCAATAGATTAGTAAACCAATAGATTAGTAAACCAATAGATTGACAAACCAACAGATTAGTGTAGCGATGAAGTTCGGAGTCGAACCCACAGAGAGAAATGGTTGTAATGACAATTTTCCTAACAATGATTTCTAAAGACAGTAGCAATTGTTTGTAGCAACTTAATGACAAAATAAAGTAAATAGGATAATGATTGCAAAGTATTGATAACAAGATAAAAAAAGCATTTCACCTGTAATTCCCGACAATGGTTGAGGTTCTAGGTCCTAGGATTGATTCAGTAGTATTTATAAAATATATGTCGACTTGAATAAGGTTGATTGTTCCGAAAAGATACAATCTTCTTATTCAATATCACTAAAGAATAGCATTAACGATTCAAGTTCTTAAGACCAATTGGCACATCGATTCAATGCAAATAGAAGACAAGGGAATAACCCAATCGACCCTATAAACACCTACTCGACATAGATCAATCGATATCATCCACTACAAAGAAATAGAAATATCACTAAATCAATGACTTCGTTTGCTATCAAGAAACCAACAACGGATTCATAGCATAGATGCAATTCCTAATGTTCGTTATACGGCAGGTAGATTCAAATATTCAAATATAATTCACAACTTTGCTAACTCCTTGTTCCAAACAAATAATACAAGAATCCCTCCCGATGTAGTGGTAGGGTAATTCAGGATCGAATCCACGAGGAGGTATGTCAGCTCTTCCCTTGTTGTAATCACGATCAAGCTTTCGACCTCAGAAGACACTCGATATCGATGTGTCTGGTCGATATCGACCTCAGTTCTGGTCGATTTCCAGTAGAGTTCCTGTAGAAGACAAAAGCAGTAATGTCGACGTCGAGACAGACCTCGATATCGACGTTAGACCTCGATATCGACCTTTACAGTCGATTCCGATGTTTTTCACAGAAACTGTTTTGCGTATCCTATTGTCAGAAAAGAGTCCGAAGAACGTAGAATGGTAAAGAAGGATTGTCAGAAATCAAAACATAAACTTTTATATGAATTCAATAGGCTTAAAGCTTCCAAAGTCGGGGTTTCATGCCACAACGATAACAATGCAAGTTTGATACTAAAGTTATGAATTTTATTGCCTTTCCGTCAAATAACTTTCGTTACCAAAACATAGGTGATTAGAGGCTCTCGCATAGTTCCTAAGAGTTACTATCCAATTCATGAGTAATCCAAGTTGACAATATGAGTGGTTTTCGCTTCAATAATGCAAATAATGAATCTTCCTAACTTTCGCAAAGGAATCATGCATAGGATAGAAGACGGAATCGCATAAAAGTCATACTTTTGATGCACTTACCCTATATCGCTATCGTCGGGCTCACCCCGACCCTAGAAGTGGGTTGACTACACCGCTTCTCATCATGCAACTCATCATCATCATTGAAAGAAAACTACTTTGTATTTGCAAAAGAAAGAAATTACAACCGAACAAGCCAAATTTCCGCTCTCGCTTCCACCAAACTCACTCGGCCTCCTCTCTCTCTCTACTAATTCTCTGCGATAAACTACTAAAACTTGTTGTGCTTTGATAACTGAAATTGGATGTGTGTTGATGCCTAAACTCAGCCCTAATGACCTCTAGATATAGATATCGAACTTTGCTATCTAAAGACTCGAAACTTTATCTTTATTCTCTAAGATAAAACTTAAATAAAGTAAAAACTAAAAGTTCTATGGTAAATCAGCTCATATGATAGTTCTAACGTTGATGATAAGAAATCTCGACTTTAGGATAGACGTGCAAGCTTCGGATAGAATTCTATCAAAATCTGAGTCGGATTCCATTGCTGGGCAACATCGATATCGACCTTCAGACGTCGATATCGACCTCTCTAAAACTCTATCTCGAGCTCTCCTTCTCCTACTCGGATTAGCACTCGACTTCTATCTTTTAGCTCGATCTGGGCACTCGATATCGACCTTCATCCTCGATATCGACCTCTCTGGTGTCGACATGCTTTGTTCTCTTCTTGCTCAATTCCTACCTTTATTGTACTCGATGTCGAGGTCCCCAGTCGATTTCGACCTCTTCAGAAGACTTCGAGTTCTTTTTCCGCTCTTTCAAATTTGTCCATTTTTGTCCTGTTTTCTGCGAAATCACATAGAAACTCGTGCAGACCCATGTATATGATAATAAACCATAAACTACACTAATCCCATGTTTTCCCACTAATATGTATGCAAATGAATGATAAAATGGACTTATATGTGCATAGAAAATATGGCAATTTGCGCGCACATCAAACACCCCATACTTAAGCATGCTTGTCCCCAAGCAATACCTTTAATGGTCATTCAGGGGGGGAAAGTAAACCCTCAACATCATAGATTCATTTTTCATATTCCCTATAATTAATTGCCATAGTTGATAAGGTACTTATGTCAACCAAGTCCATGCCTGTGCATAAAAGTAATTTCATACTCATAAAAGGAGGTTTATATGCAAAAACAATTTCAGCGACATAGCATTAATAATCAAGAGGACTTTTGCAAGGTTGTCAGAAGTAGATTGTTAAAAGGCTAAAGGTGGGCTAATTTTTGGCCATGTGGTGTTAAATCCGGGGGAATAAACTTTCTTTCCAAAACATTCCACATTCCTTCTTCATAATGTCTCACCTTTCACTCATCGCTCAATGCTTTTTTTTCACTATATTGCTTGTACCTCTCTAACCTTAGCACTGCCTTCTCGCGAGTCACAAACATGGGTGTCATGAATGGCCCTAGATAATTAGTACTTCGGACTCCTCACCTTGTGTCCCATCTCGCTGAACTAACATCTCAACGAGCAGGGTCGACCTACCTTTATCTCCTGAGGTGATCAGAATTTTTTCTCACTCATTAAATTTTCCATAATTCATAAATTCTTTCATTCATGCCAACAACTTCATAAATAATGCACAACTCCATATAACCACTCCAAAGATGACATCCATTGTCCACATAGTCCCCGGATAGGGTATAAGGTATAAAATGGGCAATATGTAATATATGTTGAGCAATAATGATCATGATAAGGCTCATATATGGCTTTGTGACTTTTGCAAATATTCATAGGTAAGGCTAGGGTATGAACTTGTATATGTAAGCGCTTGTATGGAATTTCATAAAAAGTCCTCCATCATCTTATCATGCATTGACAAAAGCAACTTCAAATTTTCATCTCCTTTATTGTTTTTTTTTTTTGCACTTCATTGGGACTTCCCTTAACTAGGCAATTTCATGTTATATCTCTAATGAATCTAATTTTGCATCATAGATCTCTTTTTTATACTTCCATGACTCTTTCTTTATTTTCAATTTTTGATGGGGGTCATTTTTTTTTCGAAAATAAAATATCTAAACTAAGTATGCATTAAGATAAATATGCAAATCTAAACTAAGTATGAATATGCATGAATAAATATGCAATAACTTATAAGATATGCTAGAACATGTAAGTAAGCCTTTCCCCCGCCGCATACTTAAAGTTTACTGTGTCCTCACTTTATTAAAAATAAGGTTAAGAAAAACTTACTAAACCATCACAAATTTCAGGTGTCGAAGAAGAAAACAGGCATGGTCGATATCGACCTTTAACATCGATATCGATGTTTCTCATCGATTTCTGGCTCAGCTTCAGGGTGATCCGGCCTCGACCACAAGCCCATCTAAATCGACCATAAGGTCGATGTCGATCTCCAACATCGATTTCGATGTCTCTTCTGTGTGCTTTTCTCTTTCCTGCAACTTGTTAAAAAAAACAAAACCAAAACAAAACATGCAAAACAATAAAGTGTAGTGTCTCAAACCAAAGTAAAACTGTCTAAAACCAAAACTAAGTGTATGTTACAAGCTCTAGACTTTTAAGTCGCTAGGCCGACTTCTTCCTTTGCGCTTCTCACGGCGGCATCTGCAGAGCCCATGTGGCTTGGGCCTCAAATATTACTCTTTTCTTGTCACGCAGCTGCATTCTGCTGGGATGGATCTGATTCACCGCGAGTGGTCCCAAATTCTTATCTTTAAATCTCGTAGGGAACCAATGGTCCTTGGATTTTGCGACTAAAACTTTGTCTCCTATCTCATATTGGCTCGAATCATCATCGGATACCCTACATAAGCGCACATGCCAAGGCACACCTCTTCCAAATAATGATAGATCTTTAATTGTAATGGAACAGGAGGAATCCGTACCCTGACTTACCTTCTTATCTGTCCGTGGCTTAGGTCGATTTCGATGTTCAGTCCTCGATATCGAGGTTTGTTGTACTCTTGGAGGATCAGTCGATTCAGAGTGTTTCTGCTCGATATGACCAGGTCTATTTCGACCCTCAGAGATCGATATCGGGGTCTCTGTTCCTCCCTTCTTAGTGCTGATGGTGGTCGATTTCGTCACTAGGGCATGGTCGATATCGACCTTTAACATCGATTTTGATGTTCCTTCTTCTCCTCCGTCGACCCCATACTTATGACATGACACAAAATCTTGAACATTATTAGTCGATATCGACTTACCTGGGTCGATTTCAATGTTCTGTTTGGCTCCTTCGTTCAAGAATGCCACAACTTCCTCTATTTGGGCTTCTATGGCCCTCTTCTCTAGCTCTTCTGGTGTCATACTCCTTACTTTGGCTTCTCCACATGCAATGTAGACACCATTGATGGCTTTTATCTCCATTGGCCCTTGATTTTTCACCATCTTGTTGAAGGCATACTCTATCACCTCGTCACTAATTGTAAATGAGAGCAATCCTTTCTTCACGCTAATGTTGGCATCGATGGTTGCTAGGAAAACCTAAAATAATGGGACAAGAAGATCCTCCGCTATATCAACAACTAAGAAATCAGCAGGGACAAAGAATTTACCTACTTGTACTGGCACATCCGTTACCATCCCTGTTGGAATTACTACCGTATTGTTTGCCATGTATAACCTTGCATCCACGGGCTCCAGAGGACCTATCTTTACCTTGTGCCAAATGGTTAGTGGCATCATGCTAACGCTAGCGCCCAAGTCAACTAAAGCATTAAATTTGAATTGACCTAAGCCTATAGCAATAGAAAACTTACCTGGGTCCGCCCACTTTTGTGGTAGTTCCAAGCTGTTGCACTCCTCTGCGATCTCAGAAAGCGATCGCTTCTTACCCAATATGTCCTTAAGGAACCTTACATAGTATGGCATCTCATGAAGTGCTTCTGTGAATGGTATAGAAATATTGAGTCCCTGAAGCATCTTCACGAACCGTTGGAACTTCTTTTCCGCTAGGTCCTTAATCACCTTTCCAGTTGGGAATGGCAACACCTTCTTCTTTCCCGCGGCTGTAGTTAGGTCGACATCGACATCAGTAGGGTCGACATCGACTGGAGGAGTCGATTTCTGTGGTGACTCAGCATCAGGGTCGACATCGACTGGAAGGTTGATTTCGACGTCACCTTGGTCGATATCGAAGTGGTGGGTCGATATCGATGTCTATTCTGGCTCTTTTTCCTCCGCTTTTTACTCGAGCGTTTGTAATTGACGCCCATTCCTTAGGTTCACTGCCACAATATGTACATTGGTTTTGCCCTTTTGGTTGGGCACAGTGAATCCAGGGAATGATCCTGACGCTTTGGTTATTGCTTCCGCCAATTGACCCATTTGGGTCTCCATGTTGCGCTTCCAAACGTCGATCTCCCCGTGTCTAGAATTGATGCCCTGCAGCTGAGTATGGATGGAGTTGTTGGCTTGTTTGAACTCAGCACGGTTCCTCCGCATCTCATCAAGAATGATTTGCAGGTCATCCTTCATTGTCTCCCCGTGTCTAGAATTGATGCCCTTCATTGTCTCTCGTCCGCTTGGCTTCCTCATGTTGTTCCGCCATGGATACTTGCTCAGTATGTGGACATACACTAGTGTTATGCCTTGTTGAGCCACATTCTTGACAAGTTTGATTGTTGCTCAGGAACCTGGCTTGCTTCTGAAGGCGGCGCGTCTGATCGTTGTGGAATTGTTGTCGCACATCAGGATCTATCTCCCTTGGAGGCTCATATAGTGGCATTGATGGTGCAGGCCTTGCATCATAGGCCGCAGCAGCCCCATAGGTGTTATCAAAGTTCATGAGCCTCTCAATGGTCTCCCAGGCCTCCGTTGGTGTAAGCTCGATGTACCGATAGGAGGTATATGAATTGATCCTCTCCTTATTCGGCGCATCAAGGGTGTTGTAAAATATCTCCTGGATGACATATGGAAGTTGCCCATGCGTCGGGCATGATCTCAGCAACTTCTTAAATCGCTCCCACGCCTGTGCTAGTGTTTTACCTGGCTTTTGTTTGAAAGTCGTGATCCTTTGCCGCAACATTGCCGTTTTAGAAGGTGGAAAGAACTTATTCAGGAATGCATCCTTCACCTCCACCCATGTCCTCAGCGAGCGTGGAACCAAACTCTCAAGCCATTGTAATGCCTTCCCTGCCAAAGACCATAGAAAAGATTTCAGTCTCACATACTCTAATTTTACTCCATCAGCAACCGTTTCACATAAATCCATAAAAGTAGAGATGTGTTCCAGATGGCATTCATTAGGTCTTCCTTCAAAATTATTTCTTTTAATTTCAGAAAGGAAGTTAATTTTAATTTCATAATTGGAGTGAGGAATTAAAATAGTGGATTTAGGAACGTGGAGCGGCGGATGCATGTATTGCATTGCCGTCTGTGGATACTGATTGAACCACTCTTGGGCTTGTCTACTCGTATCCTCCTCCCTATCAGCACGAGCTCGCTCTGCAGCAGCGGCAGCCCTCTCAGCAGCGATTGTAGCATTGTGGTCCTCGATCTCCTTCCTCAATCGCTCTATGGTCTCAACCTGCGTCTCATTGTCAGCCATGATGCGAATTGCTTTGTTGCGAAGATGGAAGAAACGTTCAGGCTCGTTGGTGGGTTCCAGGGTACGTCCGCGTTCAGAACGTCGCATAAACCTGTATAATAAGCTCTAAAAGATCGTGAGAAAACTTAGGTGGCGATTGATTGCCTCCCCGACAATGGCGCCAATTTGTTCGTTATGCGGCAGGTAGATTCAAATATTTAAATATAATTCACAACTTTGCTAACTCCCTGTCCCAAACAATTAACACAAGAATCCCTCCCGATGTAGTGGTAGGGTAATTAAGGATCGAATCCACGAGGAGGTATGTCAGCGCTTCCCTTGTTATAATCACGATCAAGCTTTCGACCTCAGAAGACACTCGATATCGATGTGTCTGGTCGATATTGACCTCAGTTCTGATCGTTTTCCAGTAGAGTTCCTGCAGAAGACAAAAGCAGCAAAGTCGACGTTGAGACAGACCTCGATATCGACGTTAGACCTCGATATCGACCTTTATAGTCGATTCCGATGTTTGTCACAGAAACTATTTTGCGTATCCTATTGTCGGAAAAGAGTCCGAAGAACGTAGAATGGTAAAGAAGGCTGGTCAGAAATTAAAACTTAAACTTTTATATGAATTCAATACACTTAAAGCTTCCAAAGTCGGGGTTTCATACCAAAACGATAACAATGCATGTTTGATGCTAAAGTTATTAAATTTATATCCTTTCCGTCAAATAACTTTCGTTACCAACACTTAGGTGATTAGAGGCTCTCGCATAGTTCCTAAGATTTACTATCCAATTCATTATTAATCCAAGTTCACAATATAAGTGGCTTTCGCTTCAATAATGCAAATAATGAATCTCCCTAACTTTCACAAAGGAATCATGCATAGGATAGAAGACGAAATCGCATAAAAGTCATACTTTTGATGCACTTACCCTACATCGCTATCGTCGGGCTCACCCCGACCCCAAAAGTGGGTTGACTACTCGCTTCTCATCTTGCAACTCATCATCATCATTTAAAGAAAACTACTTTGTATTTGCAAAAGAAAGAAATTACAACCGAACAAGCCAAATCTCTGCTCTCACTTCCACCAAACTAACTCGGCCTCCTCTCTCTCTCTCTACTAATTCTCAGCGATAAACTACTAAAACTTGCTGTGCTTGGATAACTGAAATTGGATGTGTGTTGATGCCTAAACTCAGCCCTAATGGCCTCTAGATATAGATATCGAACTTTACTATCCAAAGACTCAAAACATTATCTTTATTCTCTAAGATAAAACTTAAATAAAGTAAAAAGTAAAAGTTCTATGGTAAATCAGCTCATATGATAGTTCTGACGTTGATGATAAGAAATCTCGACTTTAGGATAGACGTGCAAGCTTCGGATAGAATTCTATCAAAATCTGAGTCGGATTCCTCTGCTGGGCAACATCGATATCGACCTTCAGACGTCGATATCGACCTCTCTAAAACTCTATCTTGAGCTATCCTTCTCCTACTCGGATTAGCACTCGACTTCTATCTTTTAGCTCGATCTGGGCACTCGATATCGACCTTCGTCCTCGATATCGACCTCTCTGGTGTCAACATGCTCTGTTCTCTTCCTGCTCAATTCCTGTTTGCTGTACTCGATGTCGAGGTCCCCAGTCGATTTTGACCTCTTCAGAAGACTTCGAGTTCTTTTTCTGCTCTTTCAAATTTGTCCATTTTTGTCCTGTTTTCTTCGAAATCACATAGAAACTCGTGCATACCCATATATTTAATAATAAAGCATAAACTACACTAATCCCATGTTTTCCCACTAATATGTATGAAAATGAACGATAAATTGGACTTATATGTGCATAGAAAATATGATAATTTGCGCGCACATCACCTAACATGGTGATCAATCATAGAAAGGAACATAAATTCATATCAATTAGAACAAGATGATAAATATAATTATAAATAACTAATTGAAATCAAATCCTCACAATTCATTTAACCATGTCTTTGAATCACAGGCAAAACTATGACTTTAGAAACTCATTGCCAAAGTAACGCTCATCTCTCTCTCTTTATTGTATGACAAAACCAACTCAACACACACACATTGGTTGAATGAAAATAACCTAAATAGAGTCGCGCAAAACCCTAGGGGAAATAAGAATATAACAATAAAATAGAATCTTTAGACTAAAATCGGCAATCGCTTAACACAGGACACCAGCGGGCGTCGATGAAATAGGGGTGGTCGCCATCCCAACAGACTCCATATTCCTTCTTAGCTTTGACGTTGTGCTTCCTTGCTCCTTTGATGCTCCTTCCCTAGCCTTCGTATGCTCCTAAATCATCGATGTAAGCTCCTCCAAGATCCCATCCAAGGTCGGAATGTAAAACTGCAGAATAAACTAAAACATATGTAAAACCCCCCCACACATAAGCTCCTCCAAGATCCCATCCGTGTAAGCTCCTCCAAGATCCCATCCGAACTCGAATACTTCACAAGAAAGATACATAAATAGACTAAAACATATGTAAAACTCCTATCTAAATGCAATAAGAACTACCTATAATGCCTATAAAATATGCATTATTAAATCCCCCCACACATAAGCTTCTGCTTGTTCTTAAGCAACCATAAAACATAAACATCATTAATGCATCCCACAAGAGATTTTTCACAATTCTTCCTTATCAAAAAGAAACTTCAATTCATACTACAAACATGAACAAGGTACAAAAACATTATAACATATATATAGGCGATCAAGTAGCTTGCATGCTTAACAATCCATCTCACAAGGAAAAATATGTGTTTCTCTCGCTCTGATGTGTTTAGGCATTTAAGGATACACTCACCTCAATTCCATATACAAGAATCGAATCAAATATTGACATTTATATCACAAAATCTCCACCAGATATATCAAAGCAAAAACAAGAACATCAAGAGGACTTTCGCTCAACTGAAACATTCATAGAAGACTCCATTCGGCGGGGTTGTAATGGGGCTTGGTAAAAACGTAAGGGCAAGGAATTGTATTTGATCATGTGGTGCTATTAATTCTGGGAAAATAAGATTCTTGAAACTCCAAACATAACACAAACCAACTCAATAGTACATCAAGCTCACAAATGTAACACAACTCTCAAAATATATCAATATGCTCATAACTCTCACAAATATATCAATAAACTCCAACAGTCTCAAATATCTCAAAATATGCTCAAATATACATATACAACACCCAACTCTCAACCAAATATCAATCCAACTCCTCATATGAAAAAATAGATAAGTTGGCTCTTTATTCTCTTTTTTTTTCCTTTATTTCGAATGCCACTTTTCTTTTTCGGCATTTTTTATTTTTTTTATCGAGCCACAAATAATGCAATATAGCATAATATGAGGGAAACTATAAGTGCATAACATTACATCTTCTCCAAAAACCATAAATCATGACAATCTCACACTTTAGCTTCTTTCCCACAACTCCAAATGAATTTCCATAACCAATTCTAAATCTTAATTTCCCCGGAAAGGGTAAGGCTTATCATAGGCTAGGAATAATGAATTTTTGTGTAGCTTACAAATAAAATTGGCTAAAGTCTCCAATTGGATTCAAAGCAAGATATAACATAAGGTAGATATGGATAAAATAGGGCTAAAAGGTTACCTCTGTAATTTGAACTTATCAAGCAATGATCATGTATATAATCGACCTCAAAAATATATAACCATGTCAATACTCAAAGATAAATGCATAGTGTTGCGACCCAAATATAAATATTCGGGATACGTTTTGAAGGTTGGATACCTTCGCTCGAATCTTGCAATCCAGGTATGGGTCGAGGTTTCAAAACCTCAAGTGAGAGTTTTAAAGTGGGGATTTCGAACCCCAAATAAAGCGTAGAGCCGTTGGGTACCCTTATCCTATCCTAAGAGACTATATCGCGGAAATATTTTGTCGTAAAACGGCGGAAAACAGAAATAGAGTATAACTTGCCACGACGAAGCCGTGTCAAAACGAAAACCACGAAATACTTCAAACACGTGAAATAATCAAAAGCCAGATATAAGGGAGTTTGATTTGATCACCCGATCAAGTCCCCATCATGGAAGAATGGAGCATACATGATCTGCAAACAAACCTAAAAGAATATGTGCAGGGCATGGGATCAGACAGAGGCACTACGTGCACTCTATTCCCACAAGCAGACATATACTTATGATATATGATGTGTGATGTATGCGCAAATTGCCATATTTTCTATGCATATATAAGTCCATTTTATCGTCTTTTGCATGCATATTAATGGGAAAGCATAGGATTAGTTTAGTTTATGCATTATTGTCAAATATATGGGTCTGCACGAGTTTCTATGTGATTTCGCAGAAAACAGGGTAAAAATGGACAGATTTGGAAGAGCGGAAAAAGAACTCGAAGTCTTCTGAAGAGGTCGAAATCGACTGGGGACTTCGACATCGAGTACATCAGAAACATAGGAATCGAGCAGGAAATGAAGCAGAGTATGTCGACACAGAGAGGTCGAAATCGACGTCTGAAGGTCAATATCGAAGTTGCCAAATCGAGCTAAATGATAAAAGTTGAGTGCCAGTCCGAATAGGGGAAGGAGAGCTCGAGATAGAGTTTCACAGAGGTCAATATTTATGTTCATTATCGATATCGATGTTGCCCAGCAGAGGAATCCGACTCAGATTTTGATAAAATTCTATCCTAAGCTTGCACGTCTATCCTAAAGTCGAGATTTCCTATCATCAACACCAGAGCTACCATATGAGCTGATTTACCATGGGATTTTTTAGTTTTTACTTTATTTAAATTTTATCTCAGAGAATAAAGATAAAGTTTCGAGTCTTTAATAGCAAAGTTAGATATCTATATCTAGAGGCCATTAGGGTCGAGTTTAGGCATTCAATCACACATCCAATTTCAGTTGTTCAAACACATATACACGCAGAGAATTAGGAGAGAGAGGGAGAGAAGGCCGAGTGAGTTGGAGAGAAGCGAGAGCGGAGATTTGGCTTGTTCGGTTGTAATTTCTTTATTTTTCAATTTCAAAGTAGTTTTCTTTCAAGGATGATGATGATGTGCATGATGAGGAGCGAGTAGTCAACCCACTTCTAGGGTCGGGGTGAGCCCGACGATAGCGATGTAGGGTAAGTGCATCAAAGGTATGACTTTTATGCAATTTCGTCTTCTATCCTATGCATGATCCTTTGCGAAAGTTAGGGAGATTCATTATTTGCATTATTGAAGCGAAAGCCAGTCATATTGTGAACTTGAATTGCTCATGAATTGAATAGTAACTCTTAGGAACTATGCAAGAGCCTCTAATCACCTAAGTGTTGATAACGAAAGTTATTTGTTGGAAAGGCACACTAGTACAAAAGGGGGGGGCTGGAGTACGCTTTTTTTATGCCTGGGAGTACGCTTCTCTTTCTGTACTTATAGCGGCCGCACTCCCAAATGAGTACACTTCTTATTAAACTGTTCTCATAAATTTTAAGTACGGTTTTGATGTGAAAGCGTTCTTAAAATTTGCGTGTGATTTAGTACGGTTTTTAAGTACGGTTGCTCTGAAAGCGTTCTTAAAATTTTAGTACACTTTTGACGTGAAAGCGTTCTTATTAAGTGTACTTAATGATAAAAATAAAAAGCCTGCCTTTTTATGGTTTCATATATCTAAGACTCGAACCTGCGACCTCTTGCACCCTTAAATCAAATCGGTCCGCTTCACACGCCTACCACTTGAGCTACGAAATTTAGTTGTCCCTTTGTTCATTTACTTAATCTTATTACAAAAAAAAATCTCAAATTTTGGTTTTGGGGAAGACACTTTTCTTATAAAACCGTACTCCTTTTCATTTTTTTAAGATCGGTTTTAGAAAAACTGAGTTAAATATTTTTTTACAAATAAACGAGAACGGTTTTAAAAAAAGCGTGTTCCCAACAAGAACACTTTTTATGTAAAATCGTACTCATAAATTTTTAAACCTTCATCAAGAACACTTTTCTTATCAAACCGTACTTAAAACAAAAAAACAAGTACGCTTGTTAAAAACCGTGTTCGTAATTGTCAAATTTAACACAGTTGTAATTTCAAGTGTACTAAATTTTCTTTTTTTAACCACGCTTTTCTTAATAACCGTACTAATTATTTTTAAAAGAAAAACAAGAACGGTTTTTACTAAGAACTGTACTTATAATTGGTTGTGGGAGTACACTTTTCCTATGAAACCGTACTTAAAACAAAAAACAAGAACACTTATTAATAAGCGTACCCAATTTAGTATACTCCGGTCCCCCTTTTTGTACTAGTGGCATTAAATTTAATAACTTTAGCATAAAACTTGCATTGTTATCGTTGTGGCATGAAACCCTGACTTTGGAAGCTTTTAATTAATTGAAATCAATATAAAAGTTTTAGTTTTGTTTCTGATCATCCTTCTTTACCATTCTACGTTCTTCGGAATCTTTTCCGACAATTGGTTCTGAATTTCAGTTTCTGTGACAAACATCGGAATTGACTGTAAAGGTCGATATCAAAGTCTAACGTCCATATCAAGGTCTCTACTCGACGTCGACTTTGCTGCTTTTGACTTCTGCAGGAACTGTACTGGAAATTGACCGGAACTGAGGTCGATATCGACCAGACACATCGATATCGAGTGTCTTCTGAGGTCGAAAGCTTTGATCGTGAGTACAACAAGGGAAGCGCTGACATACCTCCTCGTGGATTCGATCCTGAATTACCCTACTACTACATTGGGAGGGGATTCTTGTGTTATTTATTTGAGACAAGGAGTAGTCTAGTTGTGAATTGTTTATTTGAATTATTTGAATCCCTACAACCACCCCTCTAGCGAACAAATTGACGCCATTGTCGGGGAGGCAATCAATCGCCACCTAAGTTTAATCACGATCTTTTTGGAGCTTATTTTGCAGGTTTATGCGACATTCTGATCGTGGACCTATCCTGAAACCAATCAACGAGCCTTAACGTTTCTACCATCTTCGCAACAAAGCAATTCACATCATGGCTGACAACGAGACGCAGGCTGAGACCATAGAGCGGTTGAGGAAGGAGATCGAGGACTACAATGCTACAATCGCTGCTGAGAGGGCCGCTGCTGCTACAGAGCGAGCCCATGCTAATAGGGAGGAGGATGCGCGCAGACAAGCCCTAGAGTGGCTAAATCAGTATCCACAGACGGCGATGCAATACATGCATCCGCCGCTTCATGTTCCTGAATCCGCTATTTTAATTCCTCACTCCAACTATGAAATAAAAATTAACTTCCGATATGAGATAAAAAGAAATACTTTTTGAAGGAAGACCTAATGAATGCCCCCTGCAACACATCTCTACTTTTATGGACTTATGTGAGACAGTTGCTGATGGAGTAAATTTAGAGTATGTGCGATTAAAATCTTTTCGATGGTCTTTGGCAGGGAAGGCATTACAATGACTTGAGATTTTGGCTCCACGCTCGCTGAGGACATGGGCGGAGGTGAATGATGCATTCTTAAATAAGTTCTTTCCACCTTCTAAAATGGCGATGCTGCGGGAAAGGATCATGACTTTCAAACAAAAGCCAGGTGAAACACTAGCACAGGCATGGGAGCGATTTAAGGACTTGCTGAGATCATGCCCAACGCATGGGAAACTTCCATATGTCATCCAGGAGATCTTCTACAACACCCTTGATGCGCCGAATAAGGAGAGGATCAATTCATATACCTCTTATCGGTACATTGAGCTTACACCAACGGAGGCATGAGAGATCATTGGGAGGCTCGTAAACATTGACAACACCTATGGGGCTGTTGCGGCCTATGATGTAAGGTCTGCCCCATCTATGCCACTATATGAGCCTCCAAGGGAGATAGATCCTGATGTGCGGCAACAATTCCATAACGATCAGACACGCCACCTTCAAAAGCAAGTTAGGTTCCTGAGCAACAATCAAACTTGTCAGGAGTGTGGCTCAACAAGGCATAACACTAGTGCATGTCCACATACTGAGCAAGTATCCATGGCGGAACGACATGAGGAGGTCAAGTGGAAGAGGGGCTCCTATGGAGGGGGCAATCAACAATATTAGAGCGATCAAAGGTTCAACCAACAAAGGGATCCCCCACCATATAGAGCACCAGGGCACCCTGAGTGGGAGACAAGGAAGGATGACCTGCAAATCATTCTGGATGAGATACGGAGGAACCATGTTGAGTTCAAACAAGCCAACAACTCCATCCATACTCAGCTGCAGGGCATCAATTCTAGGCTTGGGGAGATCGACGTTTGGAAGCGCAACATGGAGACTCAAATGAGTCAATTGGCGGAAGCAATACCCAAAGCGTCAGGATCATTCCCTGGATCCACTGTACCCAACCAAAAGGGCAAAACCACTGGACACATTATGTGCACTCTATTCCCACAAGCAGACATATACTTATGATATATGATGTGTGATGTATGCGTAAATTGCCATATTTTCTATGCACATATAAGTCCATTTTATCGTCTTTTGCATCCATATTAATGGGAAAACATGGGATTAGTTTAGTTTATGCATTATTGTCAAATATATGGGTCTGCACGAGTTTCTATGTGATTTCGCAGAAAACAGGGTAAAAATGGACAGATTTGGAAGAGCGGAAAAAGAACTCGAAGTCTTCTGAAGAGGTCGAAATCGACTGGGGAACTCGACATTGACTACATCAGAGACATAGGAATCAAGCAGGAAATGAAGCAGAGCATGTCGATACAGAGAGGTCGATATCGACGTCTGAAGGTTAATATCGATGTTGCCAGATCGAGCTAAATGATAGAAGTCGAGTGCCAGTCTGAATAGGAGAAGGAGAGCTCAAGATAGAGTTTTACAGAGGTCAATATCAATGTTCATGGTCGATATCGATGTTTCCCAGCAGAGGAATCAGAGTCAGATTTTGATATAATTCTATCCGAAGCTTGCACGTCTATCCTAAAGTTGAGATTTCCTATCATCAACACCAGAGCTATCATATGAGCTGATTTACCATGGGATTTTTTAATTCTTACTTTATTTAAATTTTATCTTAGAGAATAAAGATAAAGTTTCGAGTCTTTGATAATAAAGTTCGATATCTATATCTAGAGGCCATTAGGGACGAGTTTAGGCATTCAATCACACATCCAATTTCAGTTATTCATACACATATGCACGCAGAGAATTAGGAGAGAGAGGGAGAGAAGGCCGAGTGAGTTGGAGAGAAGCGAGAGCGGAGATTTGGCTTGTTCGGTTGTAATTTCTTTCTTTTGCAATTTCAAAGTAGTTTTCTTTCAATGATGATGATGATGTGCATGATGAGGAGCGAGTAGTCAACCCACTTATAGGGTCGGGGTGAGCCTAACGATAGTGATGTAGGGTAAGTGCATCAAAGGTATGACTTTTATGCGATTCTGTCTTCTATCCTATGCATGATCCTTTGCGAAAGTTAGGGAGATTCATTATTTGCATTATTGAACCGAAAGCCACTCATATTGTGTACTTGAATTGCTCATGAATTGGATAGTAACTCTTAGGAACTATGCGAGAGCCTCTAATCACCTAAGTGTTGATAACAAAAGTTATTTGATGGAAAGGCATTAAATTTCATAACTTTAGCATAAAACTTGCATTGTTATCGTTGTGGCATGAAACCCCGACTTTGGAAGCTTTTAATTAATTGAAATCAATATAAAAGTTTTAGTTTTGTTTCGGATCATCCTTCTTTACCATTCTACGTTCTTCGGACTCTTTTTCGACAATTGGTTATGAATTACAGTTTCTGTTACAAACATCGGAATCGATTGTAAAGGTCGATATCGAGGTCTAAAGTCGATATCAAGGTCTTTGCTCGATGTCGACTTTGCTACTTTTGTCTTCTACAAGAACTGTACTTGAAATCGACAAGAACTGAGGTCGATATCGACCAGACACATCGATATCGAGTGTCTTCTGAGGTCGAAAGCTTTGATCGTGAGTACAACAAGGGAAGCGCTGACATACCTCCTCGTGGATTCGATCCTTAATTACTCTACTACTACATTGGGAGGGGATTCTTGTATTATTTGTTTGAGACAGGGAGTAGTCTAGTTGTGAATTGCTTATTTGAATTATTTGAATCCCTACAACCACCCCTCTAGCGAACAATGTGCGCATATTTCACCATGTTTCATGCTTACATCTATTCCGTTTTTATGCATATTTTATACTTTCGGGTTAGGAAAGTAGTGAATTTGTGTAGTTTGAGTTCATTTGCAAGAAATAGAGGTCCGTACAAGTTTTGGTCTAATTTTGCAAAAACAGAGCATTTCGGAGTGAAGACAAGACAACAAAGAAGAAAACGATCTCGACAGGAAAGTACTCAATCTCGACACATGTACTCGACATCGACCTAAGGACCCGAGATTGACTGAGATGAAAAGAGCAGATCGAGCCAAAGCCATGTCGACCACAACAAGCCAACTCGACTTGACATAGGTCACTCGATATCGACATGTCCTCTCGACATCGACTGGTCCAATAGACGTGTGAGAAACGCGGATAGGGCTGAGTTTTTGGAGGGTTTTGCTTAGCCACGAAGACATCTATCATCTACCAAGATTCATCTATCTTAGGGGTATATTCCAAGCATGTTAAGAAATATTACCTATTTTCATATTTTATTTTAGGATATAATTTAGTTTAGATAAACTTTCCTTTTACCAATCTTAGTAGGATTATGGCTCCAATCCTTGGATATCAAGGGTTAGAAGGATATAAATAAAGCCCTAGGGGGCTGGCTTTATTCATTCAAATCACCAAAGATCATTCGATCACAAGCAAGAAGAAGGAAGAGGCGAGAGGGAGAAGGTGGTTGTCAGAGTGAAGTTTTCTTTCCCAGTTTAATGCAAAGTTTCCATTTTTATGCAACGATGTTGTCCCCAATGAAGAGCGAGTAGTCGTCCTACTTCTAGGGTCGGGGTGAGCCCGACGGTAGCCATGTAAGTATGCTTTATTACCTATTTGATTATGGGATTTCATCTTCTACCCCGCACTCAATCCTTTTGCGAATTTAGGATCATTCCTTATTTACCTTATATGAAGCGAAAGTGGATTATATATGTGAACTTGGATAGTAATTAGGTTTTGCCTGCGAAAGTTGACTAAACCCTAATTATGAAAAGGTAGAAACAATTAGGTTTTTAGGAAAAAGCCTCTATATTCCTAATTGGTGATGATAAAAGCTTAATCTTTTATGTGATTTAAGTAATAATGCATGCATGGTTATCGTCATGGTAAATCCTTGCCTTAGGAGCTTTTAGTTTATAAACAAAAAAACACCAAAAATATTCTGTTTTTACTTTCTTTTATTTTCTTTTATTATTATTTTCGTACGTTACTATCATCTGTCTGTGAAAGAACACAATTTCGACCACCTGAGTCGATATCGACCAACTGCATCGACAGAGTCCTGCGTCGACAGTCTTTTGAGTCGATAGGTATCCACTGACCTACTCGAGATCGACCTATCTAGTCGATATCGAGTGTTTTATGTTTTTTCTCTTCTTTGCAGGTTTTCACAGATCGACGCTGAGCACTAGGAATCCACTGCCCCTATCGATATCGACTCCCCAACTCGATATCAAGGCTACTGGTCGACTGGCGTAGGAACTTTAGATACTATCCAGGCATCGCTGACCCGCCTCCTCGTGGATCGATCCTAATACCCTTCCACTACAGCAGGAGGAAGTCTTGTATTTTATTTGTGTGGACTAGGATTCAGTTTGATATTTATTTATTATTTATTAAACTTGATTTCCTCCTACATCACTATACCTAATAAAGATGCTTCTAATGCAGTGTCGAATATTTAAACATCCAAGCATGCTGACAGTTTATATATATGCAGAAAGCGATAAAAGGCTTCAAAGAATGCCAAATGGCATACCCCTCTCCTACCTTCACCCCCCCCTTCCCGTTAGGGTGGAGCCTGGCCAGTACGGGCTATAGCATAGAAAGCGCCATCCGCAGATGGTATATGTGTGCAACAATAGTCTCGTAATCATGCTCATATGGTGAGAAGAGCCCGCAAGCATTACTCTAATCTGACTCGATGGAGGAACAAGCCCGATGAGACTAGGTCATCCTATGACCCTAGCAACGTCTCTAGGAAACACATAGATCATGATCGTTCTCTTTTCATATGTAATAAGTAAGAAAATGCTCATTCAAGTGTGCAACCTAAGCATGATACTACATGACATGCTTCAACGCTTATACAACACCTAGTATGTCATACAACTACAAGTGGGAGGGTGTGTCTGATCAGTCTGAGTAAGTCCATAAAGGAACTTACTTGATAAGCCGAACAATAAAGTGTATAGCGAGAAAATTCAACACAAGCAACCAATCCACTCAAGCAACTCAAACACAAGCACCTATGATAATAGTACGAAAGCGATAAGGAACAAGACTACTCTTTATACACACACTCAAGGACCAAGTCCAAAAACCATTTCCAAAACCAATCCGACGTTCAACAATTTTAAACCATTCTCAAATCGTTCTCAAAGCGGAAACCTCAAAAGCCAACTCATCCAAATAAGCCGATTCTATAATACTCAAGTTTATTTCCAAGTCTAATTGTCCATCGTTTAATCATATTTAAGGATCCCGGCATTTGAAACAAAGCTCTCAAAAAAATTTTGAAGCATTCAACCAACATTTCAATTTTTGTCAAAATCCCCTTTTTAATATTAAAACAATCATATTTATTCCAAAATCCTATTATTAAATTAATATTCTAAAATCCCATTTTCTGAAAAAATCTTAAACTCAGACTCGATTAAAAAGATCAGAATCAAAAACCAACAATGCAAGCCAAAGGGGTCAAGGGGTGACTCGGCCAAGCCACTAAGGGGACTTCACGGCGGCGAGAGGGCCGGTCGCGGCCGTGAAATCTCCTCAGATTGCCCCCGCAAGAAGGCATTCGCTGGCCACGACACAGGTGTTTCACCGCGGCAAAAACCGCCGCCGCGGCCGTGAAATGCCTTCTTCCTCCTCTGGTCATGTTCTAACTCGCCGCGATGACCATGGTTTTGCCCCGACGAGATTTGAACCTGGATGCTTGTTTTTGCTTCAAATCTTACTCGTTTTACTTTGATTCAAAACCATTTTAACTCAAACTTGTTTAAAAACATTTCTAACATAAAATCGACCTCAAACAACCATGTAAGACTCAAACGTGGATTAGAGGGGAGAGCGGAAGAGAGATTACCTAGCCTCTTGGAGGCTTTCTTCAATAACTTGATGAGGGTGAGTCCTTGGGCTCTGATCCAATGAGATCTTTCTATGACAAGGCCAAGGAGTGGTAGATCTTGGTTAAAAGAGAACCTTTACGTAGATCTAAACCCAAAACGAGAGGATGTAAGGAGGAAACTTTACCTTGTTTAAAAATAGGGGAAGGAAGGAGAAATGAGCTCGAATCCACTTCACGAGGCATTAGATCTGACGTTTCTTAACCTTGGATGGTAAAGAAAAGAGTGAGGATCAAGCGAGAATAAACAAGGAAGAGAAAGGAGTTAAGATGAGAGAGAACGAGTCGATTTATCGAGACAACGATGCAAAACTGGGCACAGTTGCGGCGGCGAAAGTGGGTCTCGTGGCCGCGAGTAAGAACTTTGGCTTCTGGGCTCGAGTTTCGCGGCCAAGACTCAGAACTCATGGGCACGACTTGGACCTCGCGGGCGCGACTAGGAACTCACGGCGGTGAAAGGTGGACAGAAGGTGGTTTTCGTGTGGTAATGGGATCTGCTTTCCGATTCCGATTTTTGGGTTATTTCTTTGAGAGGAGGTCTTCTGGGATCAGTTTCTGGGTTTTTTTTAGGGAAAAACAAGAAATAGAGAATGGAGAGTGAGGAGGATGGATTGAAGGAAGAAAAAGGGGGGGGGGGCACTTGGTTTAGGGTTTTGATTTTTATGGCAAAGATGATGAGGAGAGAGAGATAGGTTGGTGGTTTAGATTTTTATGTTGATTTTTTGATAATTTTTAGGATGAGTGCATTCCATTTATAGGGGATCCTTAGGGTTTTATGAGGGTGAAGACAAAATAATAATGGGTAGTGCAAGAGGAGAGTGAATGAGTGGAAGAAGGGAGAGGAGAGAGGGAGGGAGGCCGACCAAAGGAGAGAGAGATCTCCCGCTCTTCTGACCCTAAGTCCGACTATCTATCCCGAAATCTGACACAAGTTTCAAATCCATTCCAAATGACTCACAAGACTCTATATTATAAATTCGAATAATATAGCGGGATTTAGCTCGAAAACCTATATTTTAAAACATGTCCGGATTATTTTTAAAGACTTTCTATTTTTAGAATTCCGCTCGGGGACGGATTTTCCGAAACTTTCTAGTTTTGGCAATTGAATACTTATTCAAAGCTCAACTCAATAAGAATCAAACAAAATGCATCATCTCATATATAAAACATAACCATCATGTCTCTAACCACACGCGTGTGGCAAGCCTCTCAAACATAACCATAGTCTCAAAATACCAGAAAACGTCATAACCGCATAACATAGAGCATAAGTCATGTGATGCATCTCCAACATAACAAAGTACTAACAAGGTCTCAACGCAATACTACGGGTCATAAAGTACTACTACATCATCATAGGGATAACATCAAAAATCATAGACGAACCACCACGACATCCATAAATAGTACTCATGCCAAGAGAATCTATCTCCATCCATATCACATCATCATAAAATTTGTATAGAGTAAACACACATATACACGCAATCACAGAGATAACCACAATCCCAAAATAAAAGACTACTACAATGCACCACTAGCTCATGAGGTCAAAGATAGGTCAACACTCAGCTCAACATAAGAAGATAAGAGCTCATCTACCACACTCCCATAACTCGCCCGTAGGCTATCCTCCATCTCCCATGTTGCCTCCTCGGGACTCCTCGTAGCCCACTGTACCCGAAGAAAAGGGACCTCATTGGTCCTCAACTTCTTGACTCGACGGTCAAGCACCCTAACTGGACTCTCTACGAAGGTATGGTAAGGCTCTATCTGGAGGTCAGAATGGTCAAGTATATGACTCTGGTTGGGGACAAACTATCAAAGTTGGTAGACATGGAACACATCGTGCACGCCGACCAACAATGGGGGTAAGGCTAAACGGTAAGCTACCTCGCCAACCCTCTCAAGAATCTTGAAGGGACCCACAAATCTAGGGCTCAACTTGCCCTTGATGCCAAAGCGTCGAACCCCTCTAGTCGGCGATACTTTACTTCCTTTGTTGATCCTGGGCAATCCTCATGTGCTATCGAATGCGTCCAACCCGGTCAATTGTCTCTCTGACCATCTCAGGTAGCAAAGCGGTGGTGTCAGCGGGCTCATCCCAATAGACTGGCGACTTGCATCGCCTCCCATACAGTGCCTCATATGGAGCCATCTCAATCGACGAGTGGTAGCTGTTGTTGTAGGAGAACTCCACCAATGGTAGGAATCTCAGCCAACGGTCACCCCACTCTAATACAAAGGATCTCAGGATGTCCGCTCACTCTAACCGTCAGTTTGGGGATGATAAGTTGTACTGAACTGTAATCAGGTCCCTAGAGCCTCATGAACCTCCTGCCAGAATCTCGATGTAAAGCATCCATCTCTGTCAGAATCTATCCTCTCAGGCACGTGACTACAATCATCATAATTCATAACCCTATCCCACGCATTAGCTTTTTCAACCAAAAAGGAGAGAGAAAGGGAAGTGGGGGCGATCGGAGGAACTGAAAGGGCGATCGAATGAGTGATGAGCCTAAACGTGGACAGGAGCTCTCAGTTCGGCTACGGCGGCGACGATTTCCAGGCGGTGATCGGTGGCGAGTGCGAAGGCGGCGGTCGGAGGAGAGTGTGACGACGGATGGCAAATTCACGCATTGCTGCCATATGTCGAACCCCTATAGATCTCCTCGTTTCGGTACATGATCACGCTGTTACGGGATATCGGATTCACCCAAGAATTGTTGTTGTTGTTGTTGTTGTTGTTGTTGATGTTTAGATTATTCGCACTGTTTCCGCTACCGCTACCGAGTGTGAAAAAGCCGGACATGATTTTAACCTGATTCAAACACAGACCAAAAATCCATATCCTTGCGAGGGCGGCAGGTTAATTAATTGATTGTTTTTTCATTTTCTTTTCTGGATCTTGGATTAGTGTTTTGTTGATGAAAGTTGGAAGCCGTCAAGGTTAGTGTTTTTTTTCTTTTTTTTTCTGATCGATTTGAGGAATTGCCTAGCTTCTTCGATTTTTTATTTCAGATATATGCCGATCGATTCAATAAGAATTGCCTAGCCTTCTTCGATTTTTGCAAATCATTCATGGAGATGTTGCAAGAGGTTACCAATCATTCATGCCAATATCTTCCTTTTAGTTTTATTAGTTTGTATGGGTAATTGTTAGAGATGAATTAGGGATGATTGAGACCAAATTTGTTAGAGATGAATGGTCGAGTTTTGATATGGTGGGATTAGGGTTATTCAATTGAAATAGGTTTTGCCTGATAACTAATCCAATTGGGGGAATTGAGACCTAAATTACCCGTTCATTCTTCAATCTCAGAGGTATTCGAAGGAAAAGCCGAATTATTTATGGGTATGGATCGATTTTGTTCTTAATGAGATGTGTATTTTTTTTTTGTTTATGTTGGCGGTCATATGAATGCAAAATGCACCGATACCATCACATAATCCAGCGATACTATCGAATATTTTTTAGTTATTTGTTAAAATTAATCACATAAGTAACCGAATAATATAGTAATACCGTCGAATAATCAAGTCATACCATCAAATAATCAAGCGATACCATCGAATAATTTTTATTTAAAAGTTTATGGAGTTTTTAGGGTGCTAGCCGATTAAAATAATCCATCGATAACATCGCATAATCTGTCGATACGATCGAATAATCTAGCTATACCCTCGAATAATTTCAAGAGAGTGCACCACACACGCTCCCAATTCAGCAAGTGGGCAAGAAAAAAGGTGGGTCCCACTGATTTTTAATTTACAAAAAAGATAAAATTGCCTATTAATCTCAGCCATTCATTTCATTCAATCAACAACCAAGATTTGTTAACATGATACACGTTAAGGGCTGAGTACACTAGATCCAACCTCTGTATATATATATATATATATATATATATATATATATATATATATATATATATAATATTTAATTTATGTAGATATTCATGTAGTAAAGCTATGACTATGATTATATGTTGTTTGAAGATAATTCAAAGCCATGACAATAAGTGTGTTGTTTTTAGCCAATTAGCTCAAATGGAAGAGCATTGTGCTTGTGCACAAGGACGTGGGTTCAAATCCTACATAGGCTTATTGAATTCTTTAACCATTTAAGTACTTTCACTTAACTTGGAACAATAATTTGACATTCTTTCCGAGATGATTATTAAATAAATGATTTTGATTTAAGCTGTCATACTTCAATGTGTTTATTGCCTTATATCTCAAATACATTACACTGTATTTCTAAGAATTTTATAGTAGCACATGATGTGGCAGAATCCAGTAAATAAGAAATGTAAGTTGAAATGATCTCTGAGCTAAAGAACGCCCAAATATGAAATTCAAGACAAACAGCTCAATGAAGACATGAGTACCTGACCTTAAATGTTGGGAGTGTAAAGAGACTAATGACTTAAAAGAAAACTTACATCTCTTCATCTCTTCTACTCTTCTATGCATTTTTTTGCTATGCACTCGAATGCTTCTTCTACATTAATACCCTCCTTAACAGAGGTTTAAGAAAATATTTGCTCATATATTTCATAGAAAATATCTCAAGTGCAAAATCAAAGAATATATTATTGTTAGGAGGAAATCAAGTCTAATAAATATAGATAGATATCAAACCGAATCCTAGTCCACGCAAATAAATTACAAGACTTACTCCCGCTGTAGTGGAAGGGAATCAGGATCGATCCACGAGGAGGCGGGTCAACGATGCCTGGATAGTCTCTACGCAAGTCAACCAGTAGCCTCGATATCGAGTTGGGAAGTCGATATCGACAGGGGAAATCGATTCCTAGTGGGTGATGTCAATCTGTGAAGGACCTGCGAAGAAGAGAAAACTACAGAAGCACTCGATATCGACTAAAGTGGTCGAAATCGAGTGGGTCGATGGTTCCTGTCGACTCAGAAGACCGTCGACGTAGGGTTACTCGATTGCAGGTGGTTGATATCGACTATGTTGGTCGAAATCGAGTGGCCTTACAGACGATGTGGAGTGTAGAAAAAACAGTGAAGAAAATAAAGAAGAAAGAAAGATGACAATTTGTTTTAGGGTTTTCTGTATAATAACTAAAAGGCTCCTAGGATAGGGATTTACCACGAAGATAACCATGCATGTATTATGACTTAATTCACATAAAAGATTTAGCTTTTCTCATCACCAATTAGGAATATAGAGGCTTTCGCATAAAAACCTAATTGTTTCTACCTTTTCATAATTAGGGTTTATGTCAACTTTCGCAGGCAAAACCTAATTACTATGCAAATTCACATGTATAATCCACTTTCGCTTCATATAAGGTAAAGAAGGAATGATCCTAAACTCCCATAAAGCATTGAGCGCGGGGTAGAAGAAGAGATCGCATAATCAAATATAGAATAAAACGTACTTACATGGCTACCGTCGGGCTCACCCCGACCCTAGAAGTAGGACGACTACTCGCTCTTCATCGCAACAAAGATCATTGATTGAAACAAGAAAACTTGCATTAAATAAACCTTCAAAGATTTACAACTCAATGCCGGATCTCGCAAACGCCAAACCCTAAAGCTTCTCTCTAACTCTATAGCTATTGTGAGATATGATCTCTGTGATTGAATGAATAAAAGTCCAACCCCTAGCTAGGGCTTTATTTATAGCTACTAATCCTTGCTAGCCAAGGAAAGTAATTCTAATCTTCTATATAACTGTGGCCAAGTCGATAGAATTCCCAATCAGCATCTCGAAAAGCGTGTCCAATGCGTGTCGATTTCCATTCGATATCGACCAGGTAAGTAGATATTGAGTTCTCTGTTTTCTGCTCGACAATTCTCATTTCACTCAATCTCTGGAGCCATGTCAATGTCAACATATCTACTCGATCTCGAGTTGTCCTCAATGGTTCTTTGTGGTTTGTCTTGACGCTCAGAGTCTACGTCGATCTCTTTAGTCGATATCGACCAGATAGGTCAAAATCGACCTCTTTTCTGCTTCACTTGGCTTCTTCATTTCGACTCTGATTCCCCTCCAATTCTTACATATTTAGACCAAAACTTGTGCAGACTCTATTTCTTGCACGTTAGCCCAGTCTACACAAATTTGCATTATTTTAACCTTTACTTTAGGAATTGAATGGAATATGAAGTCAAACTATGCAATAAAAAGGCCTCAAAATATGTACATCAATTATCATTCTTCTTTTGGGGTTAATAAGGTCCACAACTCCCTTCTTGGTGATGGATATTTGTGAAAAAGAAAGGTATTGCAATAATTTCATGCTTATATAACAACTATAAAAAAAACAGTCCAACAGAAAAACGGTAATCAAAGAGATGACAATAGAAAATTGGATGTGGTAATCAACAAGTAATCTATTTGCATCTCCAAATTAGATTTAGTATGGTAAATTCACCAAGTTGAACATCATTATTTTTAACAGCACATATTAGCCTATGTGGGAGTTGAACCCATATCTTTGCGCGCAAACACATTGCTCTACCAATTGAGCTAATAGGCTACTTGTCAATCTGAGCTTAATATTAGTTAGTCTCTAACAAATCAACCTCAATCATAAATAACCTCAATGACAAAGAGGAAAATAATATAGCTTACTCTGCTATTATATATCATAATTGAATCAAACCATAGAAAAAGGGATATTCTATAATTCTTTCTTTCAATTTTCTCAGCAAACAACAACTAGCCTTGATTTTGATTTTCTTGAATAACAATATAAGCTCTTCTAAGTAGAAAACTATATAACAATATACCTTATTCAGCCACATTGTGAACCACAATGTCCCTAGAGAATCAAAGGAGTAGAAAATCGAAAACCAATCGAACTTGTGTATCAGGAAAGGTGAAAAGGCCAGACCGGCTACAGATCCGCGGTGCATGCCACTTTAAACAAATGCCAAAGATCGACTTCTTTCGGCAACAAGGACCCATTTTGGAGAGAATGTTGTTCAGTGCATGCATGGCCACACCCTGAAACAACACTAGATATCATAGTGGTAAACACAAACTGTCTATTGACGTAGAGAGAATTGAATCAAAATATATAATAAAAATATAAACCAATACAACTCTTAGCCTCTTCAAATAAATTCAAGACTCCCCGCTATAGTAGTAGGGAATCAGGTTCGATCCACGAGGAAGCGAGTCAGCGGGATCCTAGTAGCGTTGAAGACACGTCCTTTATGTTCGACCAGAAGCCTCGATCTCGATGTCAGACCTCGATGTCGACCTTGGCTGTCGATGTCCTCTGCAACAGAAAACCTGCAGAAACAAAAAAACTGTAGTCGATATCGACTGGTGGGGGTCGATATCGAGGTTAGTTCACGAAATCGACTGGCTCAAAAGTCTGCCAGTCGATACAGGGGGTCGATTTCGACACAAGGGGGTCGATATCGACGCTTGTAGAAGTTTCCCAGGAGTCTCGAGATCGACTCAGAAAACCGTCGATCTATCAGTTTTGGTCGATATCGACCTCTGCTGTCGATATCGATGTGTTTCCTGTAGTGAGTTAGTGGTTTTGTCGGCAAAGAAAAGGCCGAAGAATCAAGGATGGGAAGGAAGCAATGATCAGACATAAGCAAAGTGTTGAGTTTTTCGATGACTCAACGAACGGCGGGCAAATTTAAATGTAAACTTAATAAAGGAAAAAATCTTCCAAAGTCAAGGATTATCGCGACGACAACCATGATAGTAGAAGTAAGGATGAACTAAAGATGCATGCTTTTATCATAAAGGAAAAGGCTTTCACCTAAACCGACCAATAGGAAAAGAGATTTTTCAATTACTTAACCTAATTGGTGTCTACCTTAGTCATAATTGAGTTTATAATCTTTCGAATAGAAACCCTAATTACTACCCAAGTTTTACAACATGATTTCCTTAAATTCGCATTTAAAGATGAAGAACAAGGTAGAAGGAGATAAAAGATACATTCTTTAACGACGTACTTACCTTACCATCATGGCTATCGTCGGGCTCACCCCGACCCTAGAAGAAAGGGGAACTACTCACTCATGTTGATCGTAGACATGTCTTGAATTGAAATAACTTGCATAAATGGAAAATTTCGAATCTTTACAATCTCAACGCCAACTATCGTAAGCGCTTGAAACTTTAAAGCTAAAAAAAAACTCTAACTATCTATTGTCTATTGTCCTTGTCTTCGATGATTCTATGATTGGATGCCTCCACAAATCAGCCCCTAAGGCTTTATTTATAGGCTACTAATCCTCGCTATCCGAGGATTGTAACTCCTATCTAAACTATTAACTCTATCCGAGCAATTTAGGATAGGTCTTTTATTTTGATAAAACCTAAAGGAAAAGATAACAAACAACTGCTAATATCTAAAAGAACGAGATAACTCATGGCTTCGATGATAGACTTCACAATCCGAGCTTCAAAATCGGATTTATCTTCTGTCGAGGTAGGGTCGATATCGACACCAGAGGTCGATATCGATGCTTGTGTGTCTGCTCGACTTGTCCAACTCCAGTCGATGTCTATGACGATGGTCGATATCGATGCATGTGTGTCCATATCGAGGCTTCTAGTCTGGTTTGTGTGGTTATCTCGACACTCAGAAGTCGTGTCAAAATCCAGGGTCGATATCGATGTCTCCAGTCGATATCGACCTCTTCTCAGCTTCACTCGGCTTGTCCGTTTTGACTCCGATTTCATCGAATTCCTACATAGTTAGCTCAAAACTCGTGTAGACTCTATTTCTTACACTTTAGCTCATTCTTACACGAGATCATATGCTTTTGAAACTTTTATTCGGAAATCAAATGAAATATGAAGTCAAAAGATGCAATAAACAAAGGTATAATTATGTACATCAAAACACCCCATACTTAGACTTGCTTGTCCTCAAGCAATAACCAAGCAATAACCAACACCTACAACACACCCTTCAAGTCTTCGCCTTTGTCAAAAGCAACATTATAAGCGGTAGCAAAGCAAAGCAAGTGAATTTAACGTCATAGCACATATTTTGGCGATCCATAGACATATGCAATTTTAATCCAACCTCACAGGGATAATGTGTTTGCACTCAACTCTCATGTGTTTAGGCTATGAAGATAAACTCTCAACTCAATTCCATATACAATCTCATAAACATTGCAATTTATAATAATCCACTTCGCAACCAATTATGAAAATGCAATAAGAATCATCAAGAGGACTTTCGCTCAATGGAAGACTTCATAGAAGACTCCATTCGGCGGGGTTGTAATGGGGCTTGGTATGAAATAAAGGGTATGGAATTATTTGGCTATGTGGTGCTTTTATAATTCGGGAATCAAGACTCCTAAATCTCAACACTTGCAATACCCAAACCATTAACTCTTCAATGTAAGCTCAATCTCTATAATGCTCTTTCCCAACTCATCTTTCCATTATATGCTCTCAAAAATATAACACTTGTATGAATAAAGGACTTAAGGATTTTGGCTCATGCACTATACATATATATATATATATTTTTCGGATTTTTTTTTTCGGAAATAATACTAAAGCTATGTGCATTTATATGGTAAGCCAAAAAATCCTTTTACAAAATATGACAAAGTGTAAATATGTACCATCCTATAATTTCCTTGCTCAAAACTGGACATGATGCTCTTTTCTTTCCACAAGGCATTAGTCCAACCAATCTAAGTCTCAATTCCCAAATGGGGGTCAGGCTCAATTCGGCTAGGGATAATTTTGTGGAGTTTGCAATTTCAGGCTCAGGCTAATGTTGTGGCTTCAAGCAGGGATAATGCAGGGTAGGTAAAGAGAGGATAAAGATGGCTTAAAAGATGCCTCCATCATTTAATTCTCGTAAACATAATCATATATATGCATTGGTTTTGAATAACTATCACAACATTTAGAGATGCATAGGAAGAGTAAATTCACTCAAGAAAGCGGAGGGATTTTTGATGTTTTCCCTATAGGTCAAAATTCTCACAAGGACAATTTTTGTTGGATTTGCTTTCTAGCCTAGGATCGTATGTGCTCAATTTCATCACAAGTTCACAATCTACATAAAAATTTTAAAGACTTAGGCTAAACCATCCAAATATGCCATAGGATTTACATGATCAAGTCAGCTATTGAGTTTTCATCATAGGACATCTAAGTAGGGTAAAGAAAAATAAACTTAAAAATAAACATGAATTTTTTTTTTTTACATTTTTCTATTTTTTTTCTTTTTTACATTTTATAGACTCAACAAAATCAAACTAAAAGGTTGAGAACTTAAACTTTAAAAATGCATAAATGTTAAATATGATGCAATGCATACAGGTAGAACGTAAATAAAATACACGCCAAGTTTGCCAAGTTTTAAAACCTACCACAACCAGATAAAGAAGTTTATAATGTCCAAGTTCAATCCCCACCCCATACTTAAAGATTACAGTGTCCTCACTGTTAGAAAAATAAAGTAGAGGGAAGGATCACTCACACTCACTTACGCTATATGTATATCACTGCTCGGGGGGCGGGGGAGGTGGCAACAGCAAGGGCCAGCCCTGTGTAGGAGCTGTCCCTGAGTAGTCTGTCGGGGCAGCCTGCGGGAAAGTGGAAGGTCCAGCCTGCTGATCGAAGGAAAAGCCCATATATGAGCCCAAACCCTCGAGGAACCTCCCATAGCGTCGCTGCTCCTCGCGCATCTCAGTGACGGAGAGCTCCAGCCTAGTAAAGCGGGTAGACATGTCTTCCTGCCAATCAGTGGTGTAGGCAGGCTGGAAGGGAGGAGGAGGTGGAGGTACATAGCTATGGTGGCTATGGTGACTGTGGTGGCTGTGGTGGCTGTGGTGGGACCCCTGCGGGCCCTCTCCTCCCCCAACCGCATCATCCCTGGCGTCATCATCGTCGTTGCCATCCATGCCTCCCTGGTAGGCTGGGGGCTGCTCAGCTCCGTCGGAATGGGGGTCAGCGTCCCAGGACATAGCATCTACCTCTGGCTCATGGTTGTAGAGTGGGGGTCTCCTCCGTAGGGTGGGATCAGCGGTCGGATCTATATCCGTATGATATGGCTGCCCAGTCCAAGACTGGTACCAATCAGGGATATACAGCAGATCCATGAAATCGTGTCGTAGGCGCATCCCCGTTTGGGGGTGTCTCCATCCCTGTGCTCCTGTCACGATGACTCCGCCCTGGCGCAACACCGCAGCGTCTAGGTACGTGAGCTGGTAGGCCGTGTACCTTTCAGTGTGGACGCCTAGAGCCTCGGTGAGGATGGCCACCATGCCGCCGTCCAAGATGTCTGTAGAGACCGTTCGTCTGCGGTCTACTATATGCTCGAGCCAGGAGTGGAGGTATGGTAGAGGGTCATCCTCGAAAAGCATCCTCCATAGAGTCTCCGTCTCACGGTGTGTCGGGCGACGGAGCACAGGCCTGGCCCAAAGGGTACTCGCCAGGACCCTCAATATAACCCTAAAAAGTGGACTCACAACCCTAGAGGTGAAGGAGTCAGTAGGAGCAGGGTAGGGTATACCTGATATGTAACTCCAGATGACATAGGGGTCGTGGACCCTGAAGGCGGCCGGAGTGTGGATGAACCCAAAAATCTCGCTCATCTCCTGGAGCGATAGTCTGTGTCGCCTGTTGCCGAGCTGGAAGATGACTCGGCGGCTGGTCGAAGTGCGCTCGGGAACCTCTAATGTGGCCATAAACTCCCCAGTCAGAACGGGGTAGTGCGCCTCCAGTGGCTCGATCAGCCTGTGTAGAGAGACGTTCTCAAACGCCTCCTGAACGCCTGGGTGAAATCCTAGCTGGATCATGTCAGGGAGATGGTACCATCGTGCCCTGGTGGCTCGGGGAATCAAATCCTCAGCAAGTGAGCGCTGCTGATCATCCTCAATGCGGAGCGCATCCTGAGGGATGTTCTTGGCTCTAACCATCGTCTGCAAAAGAAACCAATACCAAAGATAATACTCCTTTGTATTAAAATGGGGAGAACCCCATACTTAGGTTCCATATTATGCTAGAAATTTTGTAAAGGTAAATGTCTAAGTGAAAGAAAGTACCTAATGATGGTATTTTATCTAAACATAATTTCTTAAAGTTTTAATACTAAGGCACCTTATGATCTAAATAAATTTGGCCTTAAAAAATCAGATTTCAAGTCTATATATAAAAAATAAGAATATAAACCCCCTAAAAAATCAGATTTACAAAATCAGCCCATATATATATATATAATTCAGATTCATAGCTCAAACTTATGAAAAATTCCGATTATTGCCCCACATGAATTATAAAAGTCAGATTTCTCCCTATTATATATAAATCAGATTTCATGCCCATATATATACAAAACTAAGATTCATAGCCCCACATATATATAAAAAAATTTCATGCCATACAAATACTCTTTCCCGCGCAATCTACGTTCAAAACCTAAACACCCAATATGAAATTTCTTCCCAATCAACTAATTAAATATGAAAAATCAGAAAAAATAGAGGAAGGGTGAGAAATCATACCAGAAGAGTGTTGGAATTAGGGGAGAAAGAGGCAAGCAACCGCAAAAATCGAGAGAGAAAACCGACTGTCGATAGGAGGGTGTCGATATCGATGCCCAGGGGTCGAAATCGACCGGATCTTGTGTGCTGTCGGGGCTGCTGGTGGCGCGGTGGGATCTCCGGTGGCGTGGGGCGGCCGGATCTGGCGATTCTTGGCCGGCAATGTGTAGATCTGGGCGAGGAGACTTGAAAACGAGGGAGAGAGAGGGCTAGGTCGAGAAGAGGAAGAGATGGCAGGGATCTGGTGGCGTGGGGCGTTGCTGCACAGGGCGAGGAAGGGAGGAGGGGGATTTGGTGACAGTGGGTGGGTATGGTGGTTGCAGTGATGGGTGGTTGTGGGGAGGGTGACCGGAGGGTGAGGGATGAAGAGGAAGAGAGGCGGCTAGGGTGTCGAAAAGGGGAGGGGGGTGTCGAAGTCGGGGGGTGTATAAAGGGGACGAAACCCCAAAAAAAAAATAAAACTGAAATAAAGTAAATTCTAACTTGGCACCTACCTCCATCTGTAGTCGATATCGACCTTAGAGGTCGATATCGACCCCCCTTCTGCATCTGTTTAACACTTCCTATTGCTCCCTTCTGTCGGCTTATCGATATCGACCATATAGGTCGATATCGACCTCTCTTCTGGGCTGGATTTCCTTGTTGACTTTAGATAGAATAGCCACGAATGATCTAACAAAAAACTAAAAGAGAAAGAAAAGGAAAAGAACGGGTTGCCTCCCGGAAGCGCTTGAGTTTAAGTCGCTAGCTCGACATATTTCCCTTTTTGCGCTAGTTCAACGCCAAGGTGGCGCGAATCTCTTCTTCTGGGTCTTCCTTGTCATAATATTTCTTTACTCGGTGGCCATTTACCTTAAAGGTTGATCCATCGTCGCAAAATAACTCCACCGCTCCATGAGGGAATACTTTATGATCTTTGAAAGTTCCGCTCCATCTTGTCCTTAATTTCCCTGGAAATAAGCGAAGCCTAGAATTGAAAACAAGGACTTTGTCACCTACCTCATATGTTTTTGGCACCAACTTCCTATCATGCCATTTCTTAGTGCGCTCCTTGAAGATTTCGGCATTCTCATATGCCTTTAGGCGCAACTCTTCCAAGGCTTGTAAGTCCATGAACCTCCTCTTTCCTGCTTCGTCGAAATCCATGTTAAGCTCCTTAAGAGCCCACATTGCTTTATGCTCAAGTTCAACGGGCAAGTGACATGACTTACCATATACCAAGTTATAGGGAGTTGTGCGAAGTGGTGTTTTATAGGCCGTTCGGTAGGCCCAGAGCGCATCATCCAGTTTGGACGACCAATCTTTCCTTGAGCGGGAAACCGTCTTCTCCAAGATGGCTTTGATTTGGCGATTGGAGACTTCTACTTGACCGCTAGTTTGAGGGTGATAGGGTGTAGCCACCCTATGGTTTACCCCATACTTAGCTAAAAGAACTTCAAAGCCTCTCTCAATTAAATGCGAGCCACCATCTGAAATAAGGACTCTAGGAACACCAAAACGAGGAAAGATGTTAGTTTTCATAAACTTAGAGACTACCTTCGCGTCGTTGGTCCTATTTGCTACAGCCTCCACCCATTTAGAGACATAGTCCACCGCTACTAGAATGTATTTGTAGGGGCCTGAAGCAGGGAATGGTCCCATGAAGTCAATGCCCCATACATCAAAAAGTTCGACCTCTAGAATGCCTGTGAGTGGTGTCTCATTCCTCCATGTGATATTACCTGCACGTTGACACTCATCACAAGAGGTTACATAGTTTTGCACATCCTTGAAAAGGTTAGGCCAATAAAAACCACATTGAAGAATTTTCGCCGCGGTCTTGAATCCTTTAGCATGACCTCCTGTAGGGAGAGAATGACAATGGTGAATCAAGCTCTCTACCTCGTCCTCCGGGATACAACGTCGAAAGATATGGTCTTTCCCCTGTTTGAATAAATAGGGTGCATCCCAATAATATTGTTTGACGTCGTGCAAAAACTTCTTCCTTTGTTGCGAAGTTAAGCTTGAAGGAATCTCGCCTCCTACAATGTAGTTAGCAAAATCCGCATACCAAGGTACCTTCGCCCTTCTTACAGCAAATAGATCATGGATAGGACTAGAAGGAGGTGTAAAGAAGAAATCCTCACCGAGGCTTACCTTTTCGTCACCTTCGGAGGGTTTTGAAGGTGGTCGATATAGACCTGCTGGGGTCGATATCGACTGGACGGCATCGACAGGTTCAGTCGACATGGGCTTCTCGATATGGGTCCTCGATGTCGATGTCTGGAGGTCGATTTCGACCTCTGCAATGGACAACCTGTGATCAAAACTGGTCGACATCGATGCAAGTTTTACCTTTGGGGCAGTCGATATCGACCTTTGGGGGTCGATATCGAGCGGTTCTTCTGCCCGTCTTACCTCTTGCCTCATTAGGTACTCGTCAGGGCGGGAGTCATTGATTGGTATGTTGTTATGTGACTCTTCCAGAAGCCCTATGGGTAGCCGTGAAAGATGATCGGCTACGCAGTTCTCCGTTCCTTTCTTATCTTTAAGCTCAACGTCGAACTCTTTTAGTAAGAGCCCCCATCGTAGGAGCCTAGGTTTAGCATCCTTCTTCGCCATTAAGTACCTAAGAGCTGCATGGTCAGTATGAACAATAACCTTAGAGCCCACTAGGTATGAGCGGAACTTCTCAAAAGCGAAGACCAAGGCCAAGAACTCCTTTTCCGTCGTGGTGTACTTTGTTTGAACGACATCGAGAGTCTTGCTCGCATAGTAGATGGCATGAAGCTTTTTGTCTCTCCTTTGTCCTAGGACAGCACCTACGGCATAAACGCTTGCGTCGCACATGATCTCAAAAGGTTGCGACCGATCCGGCGATTGAATGATTGGGGCGGATATGAGGGCCTCCTTCAACCTGTTGAAAGCTTCAAGACAATCACTAGAAAATGCAAACTTAACATCCTTCATTAGTAGGTTAGTTAAAGGTTTGGCAATTTTAGAAAAATCTTGAATAAACCTCCTATAGAAACCTGCGTGACCAAGGAAGCTTCTTATGTCTTTAATTGATGAAGGTGGTGGTAATTTTTCAATGAGTTCTATTTTTGCCCTGTCCACCTCAATTCCCCGTTTAGAGACTTTGTGGCCTAGCACAATCCCTTCCCTTACCATAAAGTGGCACTTTTCCCAATTGAGAACCAAGTTTGTCTCTTCACATCGTGCAAGTACCTTGCGAAGGTTAGCAAGACAAATATCGAAAGTAGTGCCATAAACAGAGAAGTCATCCATAAATACCTCCACGATGTCCTCAATCATGTCGGAGAAGATAGCCATCATACATCTTTGAAAGGTAGCAGGGGCATTGCAGAGCCCAAATGGCATTCTCCTATATGCAAAAGTCCCATAGGGACAAGTGAAGGTGGTCTTTTCTTGATCGTCAGGATGAATAGGGACCTGCCAAAAACCAGAATATCCGTCCAGGTAACAAAAATAATCATGTTCGGCGAGTCTCTCTAATACTTGATCAATGAATGGAAGGGGAAAGTGATCCTTTCTAGTGGCATTGTTGAGTTTCCTGTAGTCAATACACATTCGCCAACTAGTTGTGATTCACTTTGGCATAAGCTCGCCCTTCTCATTCTCCTCAACGGTCATTCCGCCCTTTTTTGGCACCACATGGACTGGGCTCACCCATTCGCTGTCGGAGATGGCATAGATGATTCCTGCATCCAGCATGCGCATGATCTCCTTCTTCACTACCTCTCTCATGTTGGGGTTGAGCTTCCGTTGGTGTTCTATAGATGCCTTATGATCATCGTCAAGGAGGATTCTATGCATACAAGTAGCAGGTGAAATACCTTTTAAGTTCTCAAGAGAGTATCCAATAGCCTTACGATGAGCACGAAGTACTTCCATAAGCTTATCTACTTCCTGTGTGGTTAGTGAAGCATTGATAATTACAGGGAAAGTAGAATTTGGACCAAGAAACTCATACCTAAGTGTGTTGGGTAGAGGCTTAAGCACCGAAGAAGGGCCTTGTGGGATAAGGATTGGCTCTACCTCCTCCGTCTTCATAATCTCACCAAGGTAATCCGTCTCAATTCTCTTGATAGAAGTTCCCAAATCAGTTATAGGAGTCGGTGTGGACCAAACATAGAGTGATGCCAACTTTGATTTGGACTCTTCAAAATATTCCTGCAGAAAAAAGGTCGAGGGCGAGTAGGAATAGTCAATATCGACTGAGAGTTCAGCACATACCTCGGCTTCGGAGCTGTTTGGCGTCAAGTGGTAAGGTTCGATTTCGACCTCTGATGTCGATATCGGCTAGTCGATTTCGCCTGTAAGAGAAGAAGGGAAAACTTGACTTACTGAGTGTGTCGATGTCGACTGAGGGCACTCGATATCGAGTGGATTGGTCGATGTCGACCTTTCCTCGTCGATATCGACCTCGTCTTCAAGCTCCATGGATAGAGCATCGTCGAATATTTCCTCATCACTCGTGCATGTAGCCAGGAACTCCTCAATATCCTCGTCGGTAAGCTCCTCTGCAGCTAGGGCTAGGGCCTCTTCAGGAGTTAGGGCCCTTTCCGTCGGTTCTTTGCAATCCATGATGCTAGTGTAGACCGACTTGATTTCCATACCATTAACTTCCTTCATTATGGGGTTGAAGGAGAATTCAATGACTTCGTTCCCTATAGTAAAGGTTAGTAATCCTCTACGTACATTAATATTGGACTCCGCAGTAGCTAAGAAAGGCCTACCAAGGATGATAGGTACAATAGGATCTTCGGGCATGTCCAATACAATGAAATCAGTAGGCACAAAGAATTTACCTACCTTTACAGGGACGTCATCAACTATACCTGTGGGTCTGACGAATGAATTATCAGCCATATAAAGTTTCATATCCACAGGTTCAAGTGCTCCGATGCTCACCTTTTGCCAAATAGAGAGAGGCATGAGACTTACACTTGCCCCTAGGTCACATAGGGCTTTGTAACGATGTTGGCCAAGTCCCACAGTGATTGCAAATTTCCTTGGATCGCTCCTCTTCTCAAGGAAATCCATCTTTGAGCATTCCTCTGCGATTTCTGCCATGGACCGCTTCTTGCTAAGGATGTCTTTTAAGAATCGAACATAGGCGGGCATCTCGCTTAGGGCTTCTGTAAGAGGGATAGTAATGTTCAGTCCTTGGAGAATCTTTACGAAGCGCCTAAACTTACTTTGAGTGGGGTCCTTCAATGCTTTGGAAGGGAAGGGTAGCAACTTCTTTGGCGGAGAAGCCAAAACGGTGGTCGGAGGAGCCTGCTGAACCTCGATGTCGACAGGAGGGTGGTCGATATCGACCGGTAGGGTCGATTTCGACCTATGTTGTTCTCTCTCAGGTTCTGCAGTGTCATCGACGTCGACCAAGGGGTCGACAGGGGTGTCGATATCGACCTCAGGGTCGACATCGACTGGTTTGGCGATGTCGACAGGCTCTGTTACTTCTTCCTCCGTCACCTTTTGTGGCTTATGAACTTTGGTGCCACTCCTTAGTTGCATGGCTGCAATGTGTCTTGACCCGGATTGCCCCTTAGGATTGGTAGTTGGTTGCCCAGGGAATGTTCCGGACGGTCTAGGGATTTGTGCCGCCAATTGACCCAGTTGGGTCTCTACGTTCTTCTTCCAAATATCCATCTCTCCAATCCTTGTGGTAAGGTGATTGAGTTGAGAGTGGATAGCATGGTTGGATTGATCATTCTTAGCTTGGTTCTGCCTTATCTCGTCCAATACAAGTTGAAGGTCATCCTTCTTTTGGTCTCTCTTAGGGTGCCCAGGAGCTCTATAGAGTGGGGGGTCCCTAGGGTTAACCTGGTTCCTTTGTAGTTGTTGGAACCTTTGGTCTCCCCAATATTGGCGATTGGGACCCCTGATGAAGTTGGCTTCCTCATGAGTCTCTGCTAGTTGTACTTGTTCAGCATGGGGGCACTCAATGGTAGTATGTCGCTGTGATCCACATTCGATGCAGTCCTGGTTTGCCGATAGGAATCTCACTTGTTTCTGGAGCTTTCTAAGTTGATCCCTATGAAATTGTTCTTTTACATCCGGATCGATCACCATAGAGGGTTCGTACAATGGCATAGATGGGGCAGGCCTCGACTATGATGGTGCGTCGGGAGCCTCAGTAGTCCCATATGTATTGTCAAATTCCACCAACCTTTCAATGGTTTCCCAAGCCTCTTGAGGAGCGAGTTCAAGGTAGCCATAGGCGGTGTATGTGTTGATCCTCTCCTTGGTGGCAGCGTAAAGAGCATTGTATATGATCTCTTGAATGACGTACGGTGGTTGGCCATGTGTCGGGCATGATCGTAGGAGGTCCTTAAACCTCTCCCAAACAGTTGCCAGAGCCTCACCAGGCTTTTGTTTGAAAGCCGTGATTTTCTGTCGGATCAGCGCCGTCTTAGAAGGAGGAAAGAACTTGTTGAGAAACGCGTCCTTGACTTCATTCCAGGTGCGGAGCGATATTGGGGCTAAGCTTTCCAACCACTGCAATGCTTTTCCTGTAAGAGACCAGCGAAATGCTTTTAGTTGAACATACTCAAGACTTTGTCCATCAGCAATTGTATCACAGAGGTCTAAGAAGGTTGATATATGTGCCATAGGGCATTCGTTAGGTTTCCCTTCATATTGATGCCTTCTTATTTCAGTTAAAAAGTTTGGCTTAATTTCAAAATTAGAAGTAGGGATTAGAATAGCCGATTCAGGCACTGTGAGCGATGGGTGCATGTATTGCTTAGCATTCCGAGGGAGGGCGTTCATGTACATAATTGTACTATTGTTTATTGCATCTTTTGACTTCATATTTCATTTGATTTCCGAACAAAAGTTTCAAAAGCATATGATCTCGTGTAAGAATGAGCTAAAGTGTAAGAAATAGAGTCTACACGAGTTTTGAGCTAACCATGCAGGAATTCGATGAAATCGGAGTCAAAACGAGCAAGCCAAGTGACGCTGAGAAGAGGTCGATATCGACTGGAGACATCGATATCGACCCTGGATTTCGACACGACTTCTGAGTGTCGAGATAACCACACAAACCAGACTAGAAGCCTCGATATCGACACACATGCGTCGATATCGACCATCGTCATAGACATCGACTGGAGTGGGACAAGTCGAGCAGAAACACAAGCCTCGATATCGACCTCTGGAGTCGATATCGACCCTACATCGACAGAAGATAAAATCCGATTTTTGAGGCTCGGATTGTGAAGTCTATCAACGAAGACATGAGTTATCTCGTTCTTTTAGATATTAGCAGTTGTTTGTTATCTTTTCCTTTAAGTTTATCAAAATAAAAGACCTATCCTAGTTGTTCGGATAGAGTTATTAGTTTAGATAGAAGTTACAATCCTCGGATAGCGAGGATTAGTAGCCTATAAATAAAGCCTTAGGGGCTGATTTGTTAATCATCCAATCATAGAATCATCAAAAGACAAGAGCAATAGGTAATAGATAGTTAGTTTATTTTGAGCTTTAAAGTGTCAAGCGCTTACGATAGTTGGCGTTGAGATTGTAAAGATTCGAAATTTTCATTTATGCAAGTTATTTCAATTCAAGACATGTCTACGATCAACATGAGTGAGTAGTTCCCCTTTCTTCTAGGGTCGGGGTGAGCCCGACGATAGCCATGATGGTAAGGTAAGTACGTCGTTAAAGAATGTATCTTTTATCTCCTTCTACCTTGTTCTTCATCTTTAAATGCGAATTTAAGGAACTCATGTTGTAAAACTTGGGTAGTAATTAGGGTTTCTTTTCGAAAGATTATAAACTCAATTATGACTAAGGTAGACACCAATTAGGTTAAGTAATTGAAAAATCTCTTTTCCTATTGGTCGGTTTAGGTGAAAGCCTTTTCCTTTATGATAAAAGCATGCTTCTTTAGTTGATCCTTATTTCTACTATCATGGTTGTCGTCGCGGTGATCCTTGACTTTGGAAGATCTTTTCCTTTGAGTTTACATTAAAATTTGTCCGCCGTTCGTTGAGTCATCGAAAAACCCAACACCTTTGCTTATTTCTGATCATTGCTTCCTTTCCATCCTTGATTCTTCGGCCTTTTCTTTGCCGACAAAACCGCTAACCCACTGCAGGAAAGACATCGATATCGACAGCAGAAGTCGATATCGACCAAAACTGATAGATCGACGGTTTTCTGAGTCGATCTCGAGACTCCTGGGAACTTCTGCAAGCATCGATATCGACCACTTTGTGTCGATATCGACCCCCTGTATCGACTGGCAGACTTCTGAGCCAGTCGATTTCGTGAACTAACCTCGATATCGACCCCCACCAGTCGATATCGACTACCGTTTTTGTTTCTGCAGGTTTTCTGTTGCAGACGACATCGACAGCCAAGGTCGACATCGAGGTCTGACATCGAGATCGAGGCTTCTGGTCGAGTAGAAAGGACGTGTCTTCAACGCTACTAGGATCCCGCTGACTCGCTTCCTCGTGGATCGAACCTGATTCCCTACTACTATAGCGGGGAGTCTTGAATTTATTTGAAGAGGCTAAGAGTTGTATTGGTTTATATTTTATTATATATTTCGATTCAATTCTCCCCACGTCAAATTTTGGCGCCGTTGCCGGGGAAGCTATCAATCGCGCCCTAGTAGTTTATTTTCACGGTTCTTTTTAGTGTTGTTTTATAGGTGTATGCGATGTACTGGTGACCAACCTGAATTTGAAGGACTAGACGAACCAGAACGCTTTCTCCACCTAAGATCTCGAGTCCAAAGAATCATGGCGGACAACGAGACCCAGGCACAACAAATTGAACGCTTAAGGAAGCAAGTAGAGGATTACGCTACCAGAGAAGCGGTACTAAGAGAGCGTGCTGACAGGGAGGAGGAAGCCAGGAGACGATATGAGATTCAAATCAACGCCCTCCCCCGGAATGCTAAGCAATACTTGCACCCATCGCTCACAGTGCCTGAATCGGCTATTCTAATCCCTACTTCTAATTTTGAAATTAAGCCAAACTTTTTAACTGAAATAGGAAGGCATCAATATGAAGGGAAACCTAACGAATGCCCTATGGCACATATATCAACCTTCTTAGACCTCTGTGATACAATTGCTGATGGACAAAGTCTTGAGTATGTTCAACTGAAAGCATTTCGCTGGTCTCTTACAGGAAAAGCATTGCAGTGGTTGGAAAGCTTAGCCCCAAGATCGCTCCGCACCTGGAATGAAGTCAAGGATGCGTTTCTCAACAAGTTCTTTCCTCCTTCTAAGACGGCGCTGATCCGACAGAAAATCACGGCTTTCAAACAAAAGCCTGGTGAGGCTCTGGCAACTGTTTGGGAGAGGTATAAAGACCTCCTACGATCATGCCCGACGCATGGCCAACCACCGTACGTCATCCAAGAGATCATATACAATGCTCTTGACGCTGCAACCAAGGAGAGGATCAACACATACACCGCCTATGGCTACCTTGAACTCGCTCCTCAAGAGGCTTGGGAAACCATTGAAAGGCTGGTGGAATTTGACAATACATATGGGACTCCTGAGGCTTCCGACGCACCATCATCGTCGAGGCCTGCCCCATCTATGCCATTGTACGAACCCTCTAAGGTGATCGATCCGGATGTAAAAGAACAATTTCATAGGGATCAACTTAGAAAGCTCCAGAAACAAGTGAGATTCCTATCGGCAAACCAGGATTGCATCGAATGTGGATCACAGCGACATACTACCATTGAGTGCCCCCATGCTGAGCAAGTGCAACTAGCGGAGACTCATGAGGAAGCCAACTTCATGAGGGGTCCCAATCGCCAATATTGGGGAGACCAAAGGTTCCAACAACCACAACGGAACCAGGTTAACCCTAGGGACCCCCCACTCTATAGAGCTCCTGGGCACCCTGAGAGAGACCAAAAGAAGGATGATCTTCAACTTGTATTGGACGAGATAAGGCGGAACCAAGCTAAGAATGATCAATCCAACCATGCTATCCACTCTCAACTCAATCACCTTACCACAAGGATTGGAGAGATGGACATTTGGAAGAAGAACGTAGAGACCCAACTGGGTCAATTGGCGGCACAAATCCCTAGACCGTCCGGAACATTCCCTGGGCAACCAACTACCAATCCTAAGGGGCAATCCGGGTCAGGACACATTGCAGCCATGCAACTGAGGAGTGGCACCAAAGTTCACAAGCCACAAAAGGCGACGGAGGAAGAAGTAACAGAGCCTGTCGACATCGACAATCCAGTCGATGTCGACCCTGAGGTCGATATCGACACCACTGTCGACCCCTTCGCCGACGTCGAAGACACTGCAGAACCTGAGAGAGAACAACATAGGTCGAAATCGACCCTACCGGTCGATATCGACCACCCTCCTGTCGACATCGAGGTTCAGAAGGCTCCTCCGACCACCGTTTTGGCTTCTCCGCCAAAGAAGACGCTACCCTTCCCTTCCAAAGCATTGAAGGACCCCACTCAAAGCAAGTTTAGGCGCTTTGTAAAGATTCTCCAAGGACTGAACATTACTATCCCTCTTACAGAAGCCCTAAGCGAGATGCCCGCCTATGTTCGATTCTTAAAAGACATCCTTAGCAAGAAGCGATCCATGGCAGAGATCGCAGAGGAATGCTCCAAGATGGATTTCCCCGAGAAGAGGAGCGATCCAGGGAAATTTGCAATCACCGTGGGACTTGGCCAACATCGCTACAAAGCCCTATGTGACCTAGGGGCAAGTGTAAGTCTCATGCCTCTCTCTATTTGGCAAAAGGTGAGCATTGGAGCACTTGAACCTGTGGATATGAAACTTTATATGGCTGATAATTCATTCATCAGACCCACAGGTATAGTTGATGACGTCCCTGTAAAGGTAGGTAAATTCTTTGTGCCTACTGATTTCATTGTATTACACATGCCTGAAGATCCTATTGTACCTATCATCCTTGGTAGGCCTTTCTTAGCTACTGCGGATGCTAATATTAATGTACGTAGAGGATTACTAACCTTTACTATAGGGAACGAAGTCATTGAATTCTCCTTCAACCCCACAATGAAGGAAGTTAATGGTATGGAAATCAAGTCGGTCTACACTAGCATCATGGATTGCAAAGAACCGACGGAAAGGGCCCTAACTCCTGAAGAGGCCCTAGCCCTAGCTGCAGAGGAGCTTACCGATGAGGACATTGAGGAGTTCCTGGCTACATGCACGAGTGATGAGGAAATATTCGACGATGCTCTATCCATGGAGCTCGAAGACGAAGTCGATATCGACGAAGACAGGTCGACATCGACCAATCCACTCGATATCGAGTGCCCTCAGTCGACATCGACACACTCAGTAAGTCAAGTTCTCCCTTCTTCTCTTACAGGCGAAATCGACCAGCCGAAGTCGACAGAAGTGGCCGAAATCGACCAGCCGAAATCGACAGCAGAGGTCGAAATCGACCAGCCGATATCGACATCAGAAGTCGAAATCGACCTTTACCACTTGACGCCAAACAGCTCCGAAGCCGAGGTATGTGCTGAACTCTCAGTCGATATTGATTATTCCTACTCGCCTTCGACCTTCTTTCTGCAGGAATATTTTGAAGAGTCCAAATCAAAGTTAGCATCACTCTATGTTTGGTCCACACCGACTCCTATAACTGATTTAGGAACTTCTATCAAGAGAATTGAGACGGATTACCTGGGTGAGATTATGAAGACGGAGGAGGTAGAGCCAATCCTTATCCCACAAGGCCCCTCTCCGGTGCTTAAGCCTCTACCCAACACACTTAGGTATGAGTTTCTTGGTCCAAATTCTACTTTCCCTGTAATTATCAATGCTTCACTAACCACACAGGAAGTAGATAAGCTTATGGAAGTACTTCGTGCTCATCGTAAGGCTATTGGATACTCTCTTGAGGACATAAAAGGCATTTCACCTGCTACTTGTATGCATAGAATCCTCCTTGAGGATGATCATAAGGCATCTATAGAACACCAACGGAAGCTCAACCCCAACATGAGAGAGGTGGTGAAGAAGGAGATCATGCGCATGCTGGATGCAGGAATCATCTATGCCATCTCCGACAGCGAATGGGTGAGCCCAGTCCATGTGGTGCCTAAAAAGGGCGGAATGACCGTTGAAGAGAATGAGAAAGGCGAGCTTGTGCCAAAGCGAATCACAACTAGTTGGCGAATGTGCATTGACTACAGGAAACTCAACAATGCCACTAGAAAGGATCACTTTCCCCTTCCTTTTATTGATCAAGTATTAGAGAGACTTGCCGAACATGATTATTTTTGTTACCTGGACGGATATTCTGGTTTTTGGCAGGTCCCCATTCATCCTGACGATCAAGAAAAGACCACCTTCACTTGTCCCTATGGGACTTTTGCATATAGGAGAATGCCATTTGGGCTCTGCAATGCCCCTGCTACCTTTCAAAGATGTATGATGGCTATCTTCTCCGACATGATTGAGGACATCGTGGAGGTATTTATGGATGACTTCTCTGTTTATGGCACTACTTTCGATATTTGTCTTGCTAACCTTCGCAGGGTACTTGCACGATGTGAAGAGACAAACTTGGTTCTCAATTGGGAAAAGTGCCACTTTATGGTAAGGGAAGGGATTGTGCTAGGCCACAAAGTCTCTAAACGGGGAATTGAGGTAGACAGGGCAAAAATAGAACTCATTGAAAAATTACCACCACCTTCATCAATTAAAGACATAAGAAGCTTCCTTGGTCACGCAGGTTTCTATAGGAGGTTTATTCAAGATTTTTCTAAAATTGCCAAACCATTAACTAACCTACTAATGAAGGATGTTAAGTTTGCATTTTCTAGTGATTGTCTTGAAGCTTTCAACAGGTTGAAGGAGGCCCTCATATCCGCCCCAATCATTCAATCACCCGATTGGTCGCAACCTTTTGAGATCATGTGCGACGCAAGCGATTATGCCGTAGGTGCTGTCCTAGGACAAAGGAGAGACAAAAAGCTTCATGCCATCTACTATGCAAGCAAGACTCTGGATGCCGTTCAAACAAAGTACACCACGACGGAAAAGGAGTTCTTGGCGGTGGTCTTCGCTTTTGAGAAGTTCCACTCATACCTAGTGGGCTCTAAGGTTATTGTTCATACTGACCATGCAGCTCTTAGGTACTTAATGGCAAAGAAGGATGCTAAACCTAGGCTCCTACGATGGGTGCTCTTACTACAAGAGTTCGACGTTGAGCTTAAAGATAAGAAAGGAACGGAGAACTCCGTAGCCGATCATCTTTCACGGCTACCCATAGGGCTTCTGGAAGAGTCACATGACAACATACCAATCAATGACTCCCGCCCCGATGAGCACTTAATGAGGCAAGAGGTAAGTCGGGCAGAAGAACCACTCGATATCGACCCCCGCAGGTCGATATCGACTGCCCCAAAGGTAAAGCTTGCATCGATGTCGACCAATTTTGATCACAGGTTGTCCATTGCAGAGGTCGAAATCGACCTCCCGACGTCGACATCGAGGACCCATATCGAGAAGCCCATGTCGACTAAACCTGTCGATGCCGACCAGTCGATATCGACCTCAGCAAGTCGATATCGACCACCTTCAAAGCCCTCCGAAGGTGACGAAAAGGTAAGCTTCGGTGAGGATTTCTTCTTTATACCTCCTTCTAGTCCTATCCATGATCTATTTGCTGTAAGAAAGGCGAAGGTACCTTGGTATGCGGATTTTGCTAACTATATTATAGGAGGCGAGATTCCTTCAAGCTTAACTTCGCAATAAAGGAAGAAGTTTTTGCACGACGTCAAACAATATTATTGGGATGAACCCTATTTATTCAAACAGGGGAAAGACCATGTCTTTCGACGTTGCATTCCGGAGGACGAGGTAGAGAGCGTCATTCACCATTGTCATTCTCTCCGTACAGGAGGTCATGCTAAAGGATTCAAAACCGCGGCGAAAATTCTTCAATGTGGTTTTTATTGGCCTAACCTTTTCAAGGATGTGCAAAACTATGTAACCTCTTGTGATGAGTGTCAACGTGCAGGTAATATCACATGGAGGAATGAGACACCACTCACAGGCATTTTAGAGGTTGAACTATTTGATGTATGGGGCATTGACTTCATGGGACCCTTCCCTGCTTCAGGCCCCTACAAATACGTTCTAGTAGCGGTGGACTATGTCTCTAAATGGGTGGAGGCTGTAGCAACTAGGACCAACGACGCGAAGGTAGTCTCTAAGTTCATGAAAACTAACATCTTTCCTCGTTTTGGTGTTCCTAGAGTCCTTATTTCAGATGGTGGCTCGCATTTTATTGAGAGAGGCTTTGAAACTCTTTTAGCTAAGTATGGGGTAAACCATAGGGTGGCAACACCCTATCACCCTCAAACTAGCGGTCAAGTAGAAGTCTCCAATCGCCAAATCAAAGCCATCTTGGAGAAGACGGTTTCCCGCTCAAGGAAAGATTGGTCGTCCAAACTGGATGATGCACTCTGGGCTTACCGAACAGCCTATAAAACACCGCTTCGCACAACTCCCTATAACTTGGTATATGGTAAGTCCTGTCACTTGCCCGTTGAACTTGAGCATAAAGCAATGTGGGCTCTTAAGGAGCTTAACATGGATTTCGACGAAGCGGGAAAGAGGAGGTTCATTGACTTACAAGCCTTGGAAGAGTTGCGCCTAAAGGCATATGAGAATGCCGAAATCTACAAAGAGCGCACTACGAAATGGCATGATAGGAAGTTGGTGCCAAAAACATATGAGGTAGGTGACAAAGTCCTTGTTTTCAATTCTAGGCTTCGCTTATTTCCAGGGAAACTAAGGACAAGATGGAGCGGACCTTTCAAGGTTCATAAAATATTCCCTCATGGAGCGGTGGAGTTATTTTGCGACGATGGATCAACCTTTAAGGTAAATGGCCACCGAGTAAAGAAATATTATGACAAGGAGGACCCAGAGGAAGAGATTCGCGCCACCTTGGCGTTGAACTAGCGCAAAAAGGGAAGTATGTCGAGCTAGCGACTTAAACTCAAGCGCTTCCGGGAGGCAACCCGTTCTTTTCCTTTTTCTTTCTTTTTTAGTTTTTTGTTTATTTTATATTTTTGAGATCATTCGTGGCTATTTTATCTAAAGTCAACAAAGAAATCCAGCCCAGAAGAGAGGTCGATATCGACCTATATGGTCGATATCGATCAGCCGACAGAAGGAGTAACAGGACATGTTAAACGGATGCAGACGGAGGGTCGATATCGACCTCTAAGGTCGATATCGACTACAGATGGAGGTGAGCCAGGTCAGAATTTAATTACTTTCAGTTTTTAATTTTTGGGGTTTTCATCCCCTTTATACCCGACTTCGACACCCTCCTCCCATTGTCGATACCCTAGCCGCCCTTCTTCTTCTTCTTCATCCCTCTCCCTCCGATCACCCCCCCCCCCACGGCCTCCCATCGCCGCAACCACCACACCCACCCACTGTCACCACACCCTCCCTCGTCCTGTGCAGCAACTCCCACAGCCGCAAGGTTTCTTCCTCCCTCCCTCGACCTAGCCCCCTCTCTCTCCATCGTTTTCAACCCTATTTGCCCAGATCTACACACCTCCGGCCAAGAATCGCCAGATCCGGCCGCCCCACGCCACCGGAGGACCTACCACAGCCACCAGCAGCCCCGACAGCACACAGCATCCGGTCGATTTCGACCACGGGCATCGATATCGACACCCCCTGTCGACAGTCGGTTTTCTTTCTCGTTTTTGCGATTGCTTGCCTCTTTCTCTCCTAATTCCAACACTCTTCTGGTATGATTTTTCACCCTTCCTCTATCTTTTCTGATTTTTCATACTTAATTAGTTGATTGGGATGAAATTTCATATTGGGTGTTTAGGGTTTGAACGTAGTTTGCGCGGGAAAGAGTATTTGTATGGCATGGAATATTTTTATATATATGTGGGGCTATGAATCTGAGTTTTGTTTATACATGGGCATGAAATCTGATTTATTTATATATTAGGGGGAAAATCTGATTTTTATATATACATGTGGGGCAATAATCTGAATTTTTCATAAGTTTGGGCTAGGAATCTGATTTTTATATATATATGGGCTGATTTTGTAAATCTGATTTTTTAGGGGGTTTATATTCTGATTTTTTATATAATTAGAAATCTGATTTTTTTTTTAGGCAACACTTATTTATGCCATAAGGTTCCTTAGTGAAATTGTGTACTTTCTTCCACTTAGACATTTACTTTTACAAAATTTCTAGCATAATTAGAACCTCAGTATGGGGTTCTCCCCATTTTAATCAAAGGGAATATTATCTTTAGTATTGGCTTCTTTTGCAGACGATGGTTAGAGCCAAGAACATCCCTCAGGACGCGCTCCGCATTGAGGATGATCAGCAGCGCTCCCTTGCTGAGGAGTTGATTCCCCGAGCCACCAGGGCACGATGGTACCATCTCCCTGACATGATCCAGCTAGGATTTCACCCAGGCGTTCAGGAGGCGTTTGAGAACGTCTCTCTACACAGGCTGATCGAGCCCCTGGAGGCGCACTACCCCGTTCTCACTGGGGAGTTTATGGCCACATTGGAGGTTCCCGAGCGCACTTCGACTGGCCGCCGAGTCATCTTCCAGCTCGGCAACAGGCGACACAGACTATCGCTCGAGGAGATGAGCGATATTTTTGGGTTCATCCACACTTCAGCCGCCTTCAGGGTCCACGACCCCAATGTCATCTAAGTTACATATCAGGTATACCCTACCCTGCCCCTACAGACTCCTTCACATGTAGGGTTGTGAGCCCACTTTTTAGGGTGATCTTGAGGATCCTGGCGAGTACCCTTTGGGCCAGGCCTGAGCTCCGTCGCCCGACACACCGTGAGACGGAGACACTACGGAGGATGCTTTTCGAGGATGACCCTCTCCCATACCTCCACTCCTGGCTCGAGCATATCGTAGACCGCAGACGAACGGTCTCTACAGACATCTTGGACGGCGGCATGGTGGCCATCCTCGCTGAGGCTCTCGGCGTCCACACTGAACGGTACACGGCCTACCAGCTCACGTACCTAGACGCGGCGGTATTGCGACAGGGCGGAGTCATCACACCAGGGGCCCAGGGATGGAGACACCCCCAAACGGGGATGCGCCTGCGACATGATTTCATGGATCTGTTGTATATCCCTGATTGGTACCAATCTTGGACTGGGCAACCGTATCATACGGATATAGATCTGACCGCTGACCCCACCCTACGGAGGAGACCCCCGCTCTACAACCACGAGCCAGAGGTGGATGCTATGTCCTGGGACGCAGATCCCCATACCGACGGAGCTGAGCAGCCCCCAGCCTACCAGGGTGACATGGATGGCAACGACGATGATGACGCCAGAGATGATGCGGTTGGGGGAGGAGAGGGCTCGCAGGGGTCCCACCACAGCCACCACAGTCACCATAGCCACCATAGCTATGTACCTCCACCTCCTCCTCCCTTCCAGCCTGCCTACACCACTGATTGGCAGGAAGACATGTCTGCCCGCTTTACCAGGCTGGAGCTCTCCGTCTCTGAGATGCGCGAGGAGCAGCGACGCTATGGGAGGTACCTCGAGGGTTTGGGCTCATATATGGGCTTTTCCTTCGATCCGCAGGCTGGATCTTCCACTTTCCCACAGGCCGCCCCGACAGACTACTCAGGAGCAGCTCCTACACAGGGCTGGCCCTTGCTGTTGCCACCTCCCCCACCCCCTGAGCAGTGATATACATCTAGCGTAAGTGAGTGTGAGTGATCCTTCTCTTTACTTTATTTTTCTAACAGTGAGGACACTGTAATCTTTAAGTATGGGGTGGGGATTGAACTTGGACATTATAAACTGCTTTATCTGGTTGTGGTAGGGTTTAAAATTTGGCAAACTTGGCATGTATTTTATTTACATTCTACTTGTATGCATTGCATCATATTTAACATTTATGCATTTTAAAGTTTTTTAGTTTAATTTTGTTGAGTCTATAAAATGTCAAAAATCCAAAAAAATAGAAAAATGTCAAAAATCCAAAAAAATGCATGTTTATTTAAAGTTTATTTTTCTTTAATCCCTACTTAGATGTCCTATGATGAAAACTCAATAGCTGACTTGATCATGTAAACCCTATGGCATATTTGGATGGTTTAGCCTAAGTCTTTAAATTTTTATGTAGATTGTGAACTTGTGATGAAATTGAGCACATATGATCCTAGGCTAAAAAGCAAATCCAACAAAAATTGTCCTTGTGAGAATTTTGGCCTATAGGGAGAACATCAAAAATCCCTCCGCTTTCTTGAGTGAATTTACTCTTCCTATGCATCTCTAAATGTTGTGATAGTTATTCAAAACCAATGCATATATATGTTTGTGTTTACGAGAATTAAATGATGGAGGCATCTTTTAAGCCAATTTTATCCTCTCTTTACCTACCCTGCATTATCCCTGCTTGAAGCCAGAACATTAGCCTGAGCCTGAATTGCAAACTCCACAAAATTATCCCTAGCCGAATTGAGCCTGACCCCCATTTGGGAATTGAGACTTAGATTGGTTGGACTAATGCCTTGTGGAAAGAAAAGAGCATAATGTCTAGTTGTAAGCAAGGAAATTATAGGATGGTACATATTTACATTTTGTCATATTTTGTAAAAGGATGTTTTGGCTCACCATATAAATGCACATAGTTTAGTATTATGTTCGAAAAAAAAAATCCGAAAAAAAATATATGTATATATATATAAAGTGCATGAGCCAGAATCCTTAAGTTTTTATTCATACGAATTGTTATACTTTTGAGAGGTGTATTAGAACTTGGAAGAAGGGTTGATGGAATGCATCTTTAAGAGCACTATATTGAAGAGTTATGGTTTGGGTAATGCAAGTGTTGAGATTTAGGAGTCTTGATTCCTGAATTTAAAAAGCACCACATAGCCAATAATTCCATACCCTTTATTGTATACCAAGCCCCATTACAACCCCGCCGAATGGAGTCTTCTATGAAGTCTTCCATTGAGCGAAAGTCCTCCTGATGATTCTTATTGCATTTTCATAATTGGTTGCGAAGTGGATTTTTATAAATTGCAATGTTTATGAGATTGTATATGAAATTGAGTTGAGAGTGATCTTCATAGCCTAAACACATGAGAGTTGAGTGCAAACACATTATCCCTGTGAGGTTGGATTAAAATTGCATATTCCTATAGATCGCCAAAATATGTGCTATGACATTAAATTCACTTGCTTTACTTTGCTACCGCTTATGATGTTGCTTTTGACAAGGGCGAAGACTTGAAAGGTGTGTTGTAGGTGTTGGTTATTGCTTGGTTATTGCTTGAGGACAAGCAAGTCTAAGTATGGGGTGTTTTGATGTACATAATTGTACTATTGTTTATTGCATCTTTTGACTTCATATTTCATTTGATTTTCGAACAAAAGTTTCAAAAGCATATGATCTCGTGTAAGAATGAGCTAAAGTGTAAGAAATAGAGTCTACACGAGTTTTGAGCTAACCATGCAGGAATTCGATGAAATCGGAGTCAAAACGAGCAAGCCAAGTGACGCTGAGAAGAGGTCGATATCGACTGGATACATCGATATCGACCCTGGATTTCAACACGACTTCTGAGTGTCGAGATAACCACACAAACCAGACTAGAAGCCTCGATATCGACACACATGCGTCGATATCGACCATCGTCATAGACATCGACTGGAGTGGGACAAATCGAGCAGAAACACAAGCCTCGATATCGACCTCTGGAGTCGATATCGACCCTACATCGATAGAAGATAAAATCCGATTTTTGAGGCTCGGATTGTGAAGTCTATCAACGAAGACATGAGTTATCTCGTTCTTTTAGATATTAGCAGTTGTTTGTTATCTTTTCCTTTAAGTTTATCAAAATAAAAGACCTATCCTAGTTGTTCGGATAGAGTTATTAGTTTAGATAGAAGTTACAATCCTCGGATAGCGAGGATTAGTAGCCTATAAATAAAGCCTTAGGGGCTGATTTGTTAATCATCCAATCATAGAATCATCAAAAGACAAGAGCAATAGGCAATAGATAGTTAGTTTATTTTGAGCTTTAAAGTTTCAAGCGCTTACGATAGTTGGCGTTGAGATTGTAAAGATTCGAAATTTTCATTTATGCAAGTTATTTCAATTCAAGACATGTCTACGATCAACATGAGTGAGTAGTTCCCCTTTCTTCTAGGGTCGGGGTGAGCCCGACGATAGCCATGATGGTAAGGTAAGTACGTCGTTAAAGAATGTATCTTTTATCTCCTTCTACCTTGTTCTTCATCTTTAAATGCGAATTTAAGGAACTCATGTTGTAAAACTTGGGTAGTAATTAGGGTTTCTTTTCGAAAGATTATAAACTCAATTATGACTAAGGTAGACACCAATTAGGTTAAGTAATTGAAAAATCTCTTTTCCTATTGGTCGGTTTAGGTGAAAGCCTTTTCCTTTATGATAAAAGCATGCTTCTTTAGTTGATCCTTATTTCTACTATCATGGTTGTCGTCGCGGTGATCCTTGACTTTGGAAGATCTTTTCCTTTGAGTTTACATTAAAATTTGCCCGCCGTTCGTTGAGTCATCGAAAAACCCAACACCTTTGCTTATTTCTGATCATTGCTTCCTTTCCATCCTTGATTCTTCGGCCTTTTCTTTGCCGACAAAACCGCTAACCCACTACAGGAAAGACATCGATATCGACAGCAGATGTCGATATCGACCAAAACTAATAGATCGACGGTTTTCTGAGTCGATCTCGAGACTCCTGGGAACTTCTGCAAGCATCGATATCGACCACTTTGTGTCGATATCGACCCCCTGTATCGACTGGCAGACTTCTGAGCCAGTCGATTTCGTGAACTAACCTCGATATCGACCCCCACCAGTCGATATCGACTACCGTTTTTGTTTCTGCAGGTTTTCTGTTGCAGACGACATCGACAGCCAAGGTCGACATCGAGGTCTGACATCGAGATCGAGGCTTCTGGTCGAGTAGAAAGGACGTGTCTTCAACGCTACTAGGATCCCGCTGACTCGCTTCCTCGTGGATCGAACCTGATTCCCTACTACTATAGCGGGGAGTCTTGAATTTATTTGAAGAGGCTAAGAGTTGTATTGGTTTATATTTTATTATATATTTCGATTCAATTCTCCCCACGTCAGGCGTTGATTTGAATCTCATATCGTCTCCTGGCTTCCTCCTCCCTGTCAGCACGCTCTCTTAGTGCCGCTTCTCTGGTAGCGAAATCCTCTACTTGCTTCCTTAAGCGTTCAATTTGTTGTGCCTGGGTCTCGTTGTCCGCCATGATTCTTTGGACTCGAGATCTTAGGTGGAGAAAGCGTTCTGGTCCGTCTAGTCCTTCAGATTCAGGTTGGTCACCAGTATGTCGCATACACCTATAAAATAGCACTAAAAAGAACCGTGAAAATAAACTACTAGGGCGCGATTGATAGCTTCCCCGGCAACGGCGCCAAAATTTGACGTAGGGAGAATTGAATCGAAATATATAATAAAAATATAAACCAATACAACTCTTAGCCTCTTCAAATAAATTCAAGACTCCCCGCTATAGTAGTAGGGAATCAGGTTCGATCCACGAGGAAGCGAGTCAGCGGGATCCTAGTAGCGTTGAAGACACGTCCTTTATGTTCGACCAGAAGTCTCGATCTCGATGTCAGACCTCGATGTCGACCTTGGCTGTCGATGTCCTCTGCAACAGAAAACCTGCAGAAACAAAAAAACTGTAGTCGATATCGATTGGTGGGGGTCGATATCGAGGTTAGTTCACGAAATCGACTGGCTCAGAAGTCTGCCAGTCGATACAGGGGGTCGATTTCGACACAAGGGGGTCGATATCGACGCTTGCAGAAGTTTCCCAGGAGTCTCGAGATCGACTCAGAAAACCATCGATCTATCAGTTTTGGTCGATATCGACCTCTGCTGTCGATATCGATGTCTTTCCTACAGTGAGTTAGTGGTTTTGTCGGCAAAGAAAAGGCCGAAGAATCAAGGATGGGAAGGAAGCAATGATCAGAAATAAGCAAAGTGTTGAGTTTTTCGATGACTCAACGAACGGCGGGCAAATTTAAATGTAAACTTAATAAAGGAAAAAATCTTCCAAAGTCAAGGATTACCGCGACAACAACCATGATAGTAGAAGTAAGGATCAACTAAAGATGCATGCTTTTATCATAAAGGAAAAGGCTTTCACCTAAACCGACCAATAGGAAAAGAGATTTTTCAATTACTTAACCTAATTGGTGTCTACCTTAGTCATAATTGAGTTTATAATCTTTCGAATAGAAACCCTAATTACTACCCAAGTTTTACAACATGAGTTCCTTAAATTCGCATTTAAAGATGAAGAACAAGGTAGAAGGAGATAAAAGATACATTCTTTAACGACGTACTTACCTTACCATCATGGCTATCGTCGGGCTCACCCCGACCCTAGAAGAAAGGGGAACTACTCACTCATGTTGATCGTAGACATGTCTTGAATTGAAATAACTTGCATAAATGGAAAATTTCGAATCTTTACAATCTCAACGCCAACTATCGTAAGCGCTTGAAACTTTAAAGCTCAAAAAAAACTCTAACTATCTATTGTCTATTGTCCTTGTCTTCGATGATTCTATGATTGGATGCCTCCACAAATCAGCCCCTAAGGCTTTATTTATAGGCTACTAATCCTCGCTTTCCGAGGATTGTAACTCCTATCTAAACTATTAACTCTATCCGAGCAATTTAGGATAGGTCTTTTATTTTGATAAAACCTAAAGGAAAAGATAACAAACAACTGCTAATATCTAAAAGAACGAGATAACTCATGGCTTCGATGATAGACTTCACAATCCGAGCTTCAAAATCGGATTTATCTTCTGTCGAGGTAGGGTCGATATCGACACCAGAGGTCGATATCGATGCTTGTGTGTCTGCTCGACTTGTCCAACTCCAGTCGATGTCTATGACGATGGTCGATATCGATGCATGTGTGTCGATATCGAGGCTTCTAGTCTAGTTTGTGTGGTTATCTCGACACTCAGAAGTCGTGTCGAAATCCAGGGTCGATATCGATGTCTCCAGTCGATATCGACCTCTTCTCAGCTTCACTCGGCTTGTCCGTTTTGACTCCGATTTCATCGAATTCCTGCATAGTTAGCTCAAAACTCGTGTAGACTCTATTTCTTACACTTTAGCTCATTCTTACACGAGATCATATGCTTTTGAAACTTTTATTCGGAAATCAAATGAAATATGAAGTCAAAAGATGCAATAAACAAAGGTATAATTATGTACATCATCTATATATAGAGTGGTAAACAACTCAAGAAAAAAAGATGGCATCACTATGTATTTGCATTGGGGCCTTCTGACCATAAACACGTGCCACTGAAAAAAAATACATTTTTCTAAATAAAAATAAGATATTTAATAGGAATTAGGATTATGATTAAAGGCCTAATTCGAATCTAATCCCCCAATTCGAAATAGAATCAATAAACCCCGAATTCGAAATCTAATTCTCCAATTTGAAATCCAATTCCTAAACCCCCAATTCGAAATAAGTATGCAGTAACTTGGTTGCTGAAAACTGACATATATGAAAATGTATGATAGAAAAATTGAAGATTCATAATTTATCCATTCTCAGTTCAACAATATGCAAAACAAAAGCTATAAAGTGAAGCCTAAATCCATTCAGAACACAAAAACCTACAGCAGAAAACACACATATTTGTCCGAATTCCCGAAATTGATACATCTAAAACCTAATTGAGTCTAATTGAGCCAAAATTCTCAAACTCGGATTACACACAATCACAAGCCGAGCCAAGTATTTAACACTCAATTACCTACTAAACCCTAATGTTAGGAAAGGAGCTCAAAATAACATACCTCGCACCACCCTCCGGCGGATTTCGGGGCCTCCGCCAGATCACCACCCTCTTCCGGCACCTCCTGATCGCTTCCGGTGCGGCTTGTGCTCCCTTCGGTCGGCTCTCTGGCTATGTCGCATTGGTCGCCTCCTCTATCTCACCCGAGAGTCGGGTTCTTCTTTTTCCTTCTCCCTTGGTTTTTCTTTTAGCTTTTCGCTTTTTTTTTAACTAGTAAAAACTAACGGAGAGAAGAAGGTGTTGTTAATATTACCCGGACAAGGGCACGCGGCGAAATTAGTATAAAACTCAGGGTTATATATAAGATGAAATTGGTGAAACTCTTGTGCATCTCGTGAAAAAACCAATACCTGGAGGGTACCATGCGAAATTTTCGATTATTTTATTTAAAAGATAAGTTTTCTAACTAATTAAAATGTAAGGTTAAATATTTATAAAAATAAGTGGGACCATTACTTGAGATGTCAAAATTATATTGACTTATTAATTGATATAGATAAAAAAAGATAATACCATTTTAATTCAGAATATGACACATATGCAATATTAACAACATTTTAATCCAGAATATGACACATATGCAAATCGCTCCAGAAGCCGTTTTTGGCCTATGCTTTAGTATTTTATATAGATTTTGAATAAATTACGGGTTAAAATTGCATTTTTTTATTTTTATAATTCTCCTTTTTTAAAAAAATTACAAAAACACCGGGTAAGTTTTTTTTCGCGCTAGCATTTTTTTTGTATCGTCACTTTCTGTTGTGCAAATATAACTCGATGTTATGCACATATAACATTATGTTGTGCAAATATAACTTTATGTTGTGCAAATATAATAATTTCTTATGGGTAAATAGGTAAATGGGCCTATTTCAATTATAAAAATTTATAATTGAAATATGCTTAATATGGGTAAATGGACCTATTTTTATGGGTAAATATGTAAATTACGAGTATATAGAGGTCGATTATCACTATGTTAGAGACATAATTCAAGCCAAACAAATGACTATAATTTATGTGTCAACTAAGTAGCAACTTGCACATCTTTTCACCAAGCATGTGCCTAGTGAGAGTTTGACATGTTTCTTATCCAAGTTAGGAGTGATCAATCGTTTCTCCACTCTTAACTTTGAATATTGTGATAGATAGGTAAGGTAATTGGGACATGTGTAAGGAAGAGAAACACTAAGATTTAACCGACTTCATAAATAGCTAGCTAGGACACGTGTAAAGGGTTAAGTGGCTAAGTTGTAACTAATTTTTCCACTTCAATTTTTTCCTCTTGTATATAAGATAGAGTTAGTGAGAGAGAAAATGGTTTTTTTTCTAGTTCATTTCATGTACCCCTTTTCATCTCTCTTAGGTACAAAAACTCTCATGAATAATCACGTACATGTTGGGTTATAACCATTCGTTATTATTACTCCATATTATTATTATTTATGATTACAAGGATCTCAAGAGTTTACGCTGTTATCTAGAGTTTTATCCTTCTTTGTTACCCATCATTTTTAATCTTTTATAATTGATATAGTTGAGAACATTCTTTTATCATACTTCTCTATAAGCATTCAATCATATTATCGTGCATTTTTAGGGCAAAAAAATTTTCGTCCTACATTTTTTGGAGGTCCAATTAAGATTCCCCCTTCCCCAACCCAAAAAAAAGATATTTATTCAAACTGCATTGAACCACCCATATTCTAATCTGGTGTGTAAGGTCGCTTTGTTCGTGTGTATAATTTATCAAAGTAAAAAACATTGCAATAAAATAAAATTTGGAACTGAATTATTGTTTGAACGTAGATTCATCCATACCACGTGCTAAATGTTGGGAGGTTCCATTGCCACTTCTGGCTGAAGTTTTCCCTCTTAGAATGAGGGTTGCCATGGGCTCTCAGATTGAGAAAGTATAAATTGATTAAAAATTCAGTGTTAGACAAGATTGTGTTTCTTTTGTATTGTTTCAAGACAGTTAGTACTGCTTTATTGCTATATACTCCATGTGTATCGAAATTTAAGTCGTGTTAGAACTTTATTCTTGTTTAAAAATAAATGTCATTTTAGGTTTTCTAGGTACGGGATAGTAACCCTTCCGTTCAAAAATATAATTCTTTTACTATTTAAGCACGTTTTTTTATGATGATAAAAAACATATAAAATATTAATTTTTTATTTAATTTTTTTAATAATCTCATACTTATTAGTAAGAAATATAAGATTATTAAAAATTTTTATTTAAAAAATTGATATTTTATATAGTTTTTATCATCCTAAGAAAATGTGCGTAAATAGTAAAAGACTTGTATTTTAGAACGGATGGAGTAAGGATTTGTATCGATTTGTGTGTTATTGACTTTTTTAAAGATTTTGATTGGTTAAACAATGTAGTGGGTATTAAAAAATAATAAAATTTATGAAAAAGTTAGTGAAATGATGATGTTGATTAAGAAGTGTTGTTACCCTCATCAAAAAAATATTATTGGATAATATTTACAAGAAATTTGGCCCAAAGACTCTTTCCATTAGCCCATTTAGTATTTGTTCTAGGGGTTTGGATTTGTTAGCAATTTTTCAAAATATTTTCATAATCCCCTTTTTGCCCCTACCTATTACTCCCTCCCTCTGCGCCTCCCTTTCTCCTCTAAACGTTGCTTTTGCGTTCCATTTCTCCTCCAAATCAGATCCGCCTCGAAGGTCACCAGCGTCGCCTCCGTCTTCATCATGTCGAAGGTCACCAGCGCCTCCTCGAATCATGTCGAAGGTAACCAGCGCCGCCTCCTCCAAATTAGATCTGCCTCCGCCTCGAAGGTCACCAGTGCCACCTCGGATTCCGGAGGAATTCGAATCATGTTAGGGATTGGATTTTAATCCTATTTGTTTAAGTTGAACTTAGTGAATTTGATTGTGGGTATTTTACAATTCCATTTGAATTTTGAATGGAATTGATGACAGACCACATCCAAGTGCTTGGTAGAGAGGAAAGTAGCACTGATTAGTTTCAGAAACTTCATCAAAGAAGGGTTATGATTATCCCGGCATGCAGACAAATCCCCCCCTGTCTGTGTTTTCGGCTTTGATTTTTATTAAAAATAATTTAATTCAAGGTGCTAATTAGTGATTTGTATGTGTGCTAATTGGTGATTTTGATCTGTTCTAGACTTTGACTAAACTTGGTCTTGAAATTAATTTAATCCATGGAATCCATGAACAATAGCACTGATTTCTTAGTATAGAGAAATGACAGGAGGAAATTGTCGTTGTTCCTATCAAAGTATAACTAAAACCTACAAACTAGTATAGCAAGCAAGTAAGAGGTCGATCCCACAGAGAATCAAGTATTTCTAAGCAATGTATATTTACCAATTAGTAGAAAAGTGGGATTTGGTGATTAAAGTAGATAAAAGAAACTATAAACAAGTTAGTAGAGATAACAATTGAGAAAATAGTTTCATCTATAAATATCCGCTTTAGTTTGATTAGTTGATCCTCGATTCTTTTTCAAATTCTCTTTTCATCCCATTATTGTTCCTGTCCTGATCTTCTGTAAATTACTAGTCCTACGAGTCCTAGCAACCCGTACTAATTAGATAACCCTAACACGGTCAAGATTTAACCTAATAGTAGCATTAAGATTAAGGATTAATCAGGATACATGCAACACCAAGTTACGAGTCAGTATTTAACATATAATTGATTCTCTACACAACAATTTAGTCCTACGAGTCCTAAAAAGGCATGATTGCTACTATGGATTAAGGTTCGCTACGAGGAATCTACAAAATCCTAGCAATAATCTCAACTAGTTGTACGGACTAGAAGAAATCAAAAATATTCGCAAAAGAATCAATACGAATCAATAGGAATAGAACAAGAATAGAAATCTCACAACTTTATCAAACCAAAGATTCAATCCATATACGAAACGGAAGAGTTTAGCACTCCATGGCCATGGAGACTCCCCTCGAGGGTTCTCTCAATTGATAATCTCCAAGTGTATAAACTAAGGAATTAGATCTTTAAAATAAAACCCTAAAACGTCCTTAAAAAGCCTCAAAAGAGTCGGCCAAATAATAATTCTAAAAACCTAATTAAGTGGATAAAAAGTCTATTGAGTAGATTCGGCGTTTCTGTAGAGGACGCGGGGCAGCCAACCACGGCCGCGGGGCGGCCAGGCGATTGCGAAATCCTTCGTCAGAGCTTTGGGCCGCGGGGCGGCTAGCTTGGCCGCGGGGCGGCTTTAACTGTTCACAGTGATTTTTTCGTTTCGAATCTGGTCTCGATGTCAACACGAAAGTTGTAGATCTCGGAAAGAGGTTTCCAACGCATGCTTATAATAGTCAATCGGACCACCGAGGCCTCCAAAAAATGCAAAACAAGTTCAGCTTGTCTGACGACAACTTCTACGGATTTGTTCTTGACTTAGGCTCTTTAACTTCGAGTTCGCTCCCGTGATCTTCACTTTTCCACCTCCTCTTCACTCTTCCTTCATTCATGAGCTTCCTCATTCCTCGTCGGATCCACATATATCTGAAATAATCAATAAACGCGTGTAGATTCCGACTCTACCAACAATACAAGTATAAATGCAAATCTAGCTTAATATATGCATTATATAAATCTAAATCATCCTAAATCCAACCTAATATGCCTACCTAAATGCATGCTATCAAATTCTCCCACACTTAAGCCTTTGCTTGTCCTCAAGCAATGAAAATCAAAATCAAATCAACACCCCACAGACAAGTAATCCATGTAATAACTTTGGTAAAACACTTAAAAGTTCAAAATAGGGAAACGAAGATTGACAATTGACATCATAACATGTATAGGTGCAATCCTAGGAATAAAGCAAGCATATTCATTCAACCTCATCACCAGGAAAATGTGTTTTCACTCTCGCTCATGTGTTTAGGCTAATCATTCACGCTCAAACTCAATCCTTGAAAACTTAGCTACAACAAAATTGCGTCAGTGGTCTAAATCTCCACCGCGAGTGACTTCACATGCAACCAAAATCATGAGGTCTTTTGAATAGGTTGTAATGGGGTCATGGTAGGAACACAGGGTAAGGAAAATATTTAGGCCTTGTGGTGCTAAAAATCCGGCAAAAAGGGTTAGTAAACAACCAGAAAAACACCAACACCAAAACACTTCATATACCATTCCAATAACATATACTCATTCACAATACAAATTCGCACACAATTTTCAAATATCCACACAAACTCATTAATTTTTTTCTTTTTATGATGATTTTTTTTTTTCTTCTTTTTATTTCTTGACTTTTACCCCTAAGTGAATTTTATCCTCCTTAGGTCCCAAGTAATAAGCACATAAAAATCATCTCTATATAGTACAAATGAATCACCCAACATAATTTCTCAACTCAAAGCAACTCCATCAACACATCAAGATATTCACCAACTCTTCTCCTAATTCCCGGATGGGTCAGGCTAATAATCGGCTAGGAAGATTTTGTGGAGCTAACAAAATAGGCTTATAAGGCTCAAATTGGCTTCAAGAAAAGGATAATGTGTACGGGAGGGTAGAGTATAATATGGCTAAAAGAAAATCATGCCTCAATCACTTTAAGGTTACATGCAAAAATCATATAAATGCAGCCTCAATAAAGATATCTAAACGCAATTTAAAGAGGAAGTAATCAAGCAGAGTATTCACACACAAAGAAACTAGAGGACATATATGTGTAGTCCCAATAAGGCCAAAAAAACTAACAAGGTCAAAATGTTAGAACTTCAAAACCACTTAAATTCCAAAGACTATACATACTCAATTATCTCATCAATCATATTCACAAAAAGTATACAAAAACAATTCAAAGCTTCAAACACTTCAAGCATGACATGGGGCACATGATAAAAACAAAATATAAATATAGAGGACAAGTAGCCTAGATGGGAAAATAAGACCTAAAGTATATGAAATGTATGATATTTTTTTGATTTTCTTTTTTAAACAAATGCAATCTATGAGAAAAAATAAACATGAAAACATAAATAAACATGATATGCAAAATCTATCTATATGTAATGCAATCCCTCCACCACACTTAAATCTTTCATTGTCCTCAATGAAAATTAAAGACAACAAAATTATAAAAACATAAAGGAAGAGATAAATGAAATACTCACAATGCGGTAGAAAGGTGGATTCATAAATCCTGTCAGAGGCTGCGGGGCGGCTGGGAAAGTGACATAGCCGCGGGGCGGCCCATACAAGCCGCGGGGTGGCTTCTTCCCTTTTCAACTTTTAGCCCTGCCGTGTTAGTGCCCACGAAACAAAAACCTAAACTAGAATAAATTGATGCAATTAATAAAATCTAAAACTATTTACCTCGGGTTGCATCCCAAGCAGCGCCTTTTTTTTATGTCATCGGCATGACTTATTCTCAATCACAATTCCTTACCTATCAGACATCGTCAAGGCCCTCAACAACCTATCCTATTCCTGTGCACAAATCTTACACAGGACATAATAACCCAATAATAAATTGAAACTATATAATATAACACTTAAAAACCTTTTCAATTTATCAAAGAGTTGAGCATGACTCTCTAATGGAGGAATATGATACCACCAGTTCAGTTCCACTGGTGGCTTCTCAAAATAGCAATTAAAAGGATCAACATAATCACTATTACCTTCTAAATTTCAAAAGTTTACCTTTATTACCTCTCGAGCCTCAGCAGGTGGCTCTAGACAAGGTTCATCAACGGGGGAGCTGAGAAGGAATGCATTAGATGGAGTAGGAGACACAACACATGAAACCTCATGCGTTGACTCATGAGATTCCATGTCAGGAAACACTAGACCCTCTTCTCCATCGTCAAAGAAACTATCGTTATCTGGGAATAATTCCTCCTCGTTCTGAACATCATTATCATGTTGAAACCAACTAGGAGGGAATGAATTAAGCAAAATTACTTCGACAGGATCTTCTATTCTTGCATCCTTCAATGTCTCAAGGAATGGTGGGATGGGTTGGCTTTCTATAACAACTTCAGGGCTGACCATCTGATCTGCTATTATCTCGCTACATGTTTTAGTAAGTTGGCTCAATTGTTCCCCCAAGTTTTTAAGTCTCTCACCATTCTCCTGCACCGCTTGAGTAAGGGCTTGGACTTCATCTAGGTGTATGACAGAGTCCTCCACAGGTGACGAAACCAAAGTGAAGGATACTTCCTGCGCAACATGGTAATCCATATAACAGAAAAAATCCCACAACCCCGACAAACCTAACCGCGCCAAGCCTCCGTTGCTCATGTACTCAGCAATCGCTCTCGTCTCAGTAGTCATCCCGTCAATTATGCAAAGAATCATATCTCGGATGCTGTCTTGATAACCCCATGAATTCCGGATGTCAACATATCTCTGCAATCTGGTAAGATATTGGTGAAAGTTCTCACCTTCAAACTGCAACAACCTCAACATATAAAAGTTAGTAGCAAGAGTGTTATGAACCGTAAGATAGGTTCACAACAAATTTAGTTATATACAATAATTGGCAAACACACAAAACAAAGAAATAAACTTTGATTCCCCGGCAACGGCGCCAAAATTTGACAGGAGGAAATTATCGTTGTTCCTATCAAAGTATAACTCAAACCTACAAACTAGTATAGCAAGAAAGTAAGAGGTCGATCCCACAGAGAATCAAGTATTTCTAAGCAATGTATATTTACCAATTAGTAGAAAAGTGGGATTTGGTGATTGAAGTAGATAAAAGAAACTATAAACAAGTTAGTAGCGATAACAATTGAGAAAATAGTTTCATCTATAAATATCCACTTTAGTTTGATTAGTTGATCCTCGATTCTTTTTCAAGTTCTCTTTTCATCCTATTATTGTTCCTGTCCTGATCTTGTGTAAATTACTAGTCCTACGAGTCGTAGCAACCCTTACTAATTAGATACCCCTAACACGGTCAAGATTTTTTACCCTAATAATAGCATTAAGATTAGGGATTAACCAGGATACATGCAACACCAAGCTACGAGTCAGTATTTAAAATATAATTGATTCTCTACACACCAATTTAGTCCTACGAGTCCTAAAAAGGCATGATTTCTACTATGGATTAAGGTTCGCTATGAGGAATCTACAAAATCCTAGCAATAATCTCAAATAGTTGTACGGACTAGAAGAAATCAACAATATTCGCAAAAGAATCAATACGAATCAATAGGAATAGAACAAGAATAGAAATCTCACAACTTTATCAAAGCAAAGCTTCAATCCATATACGAAACGGAAGAGTTTAGCACTCCATGGCCATGGAGACTCCCCTCTAGGGTTATCTCAATTGATAATCTCCAAGTGTATAAACTAAGGAATTAGATCTTTAAAATAAAACCCTAAAACGTCCTTAAAAAGCCTCAAAAGAGTCGGCCAAATAATAATTCTAAAAACCTAATTAAGTGGATAAAAAGTCCATTGAGCAGATTCGGCGTTTCTGCAGAGGCCGCGGGGCAGCAAACCCCGGCCGCGGGGCGGCCAGGCGATTGCGAAATCCTTCGTCCGAGCTTCGGGCTGCGGGGCGGCTTTTACTGTTCACAGCGATTTTTCTGTTTCGAATCTGGTCTCCAACGAAAGTTGTAGATCTCGGAAATACCTTTCCAACGCATGCTTATAATAGTCAATCGGACCACCGAGGCCTCCAAAAAGTGCAAAACAAGTTCAGCATGTCTGACGACAACTTCTACGGACTTGTTCTTCACTTAGGCTCTTTAACTTCGAGTTCGCTCCCGTGCTCTTCACTTTTCCACCTCCTCTTCACTCTTTCTTCATTCATGAGCTTCCTCATTCCTCGTTGGATCCACATATATCTGAAATAATCAATAAACGCGTGTAGATTCTGACTCTACCAACAATACAAGTATAAATGCAAATCTAGCTTAATCTATGCATTATATAAATCTAAATCATGCTAAATCCAACCTAATATGCCTACCTAAATGCATGCTATCAAGAAAGGAAGAAGAAGAAGAATAGAACAGATGGAGAGAAAGGATGAAAATTATTCTAAAAATTCAATGTGCAAAATGAGCTTTGTAGGCTTGGCCCAACTTTATGTAAAACATGATCTAAACCGGGTACACTACATTTAACAAAGATTGATTTTGTTTTGGTATACTCTTTTTTTTTTGTGATTTTTTTATTTATGTTAATTTTTAGTGGTAATAATATGGTGACAATGTATTTTGGTTACAGTGTCTATGACCCTATTTTTATAGTGGTGACAGTGTCTATAACCCTGTTTTTATAGTGGTGACAGTGTTTATGACCCTGTTTTGATTTTTGTTACAGCTTTTATGACCTTGTTTTTATTTTGATTACGGCGTCTATGACCCTCTTACCCATTCATATATTAGAGGAGAACTGTCACCACATGTATTTTGGCTTCTCATTAGCCCCTTTAGGGTTTGTATTTCCCTTGTCCTAGGGTTTTCCTATGGTTACAGTGTTATTTAGTTACAGTGTCTCTGACCCTATTTTTCTTTTGGTTACAGTGTCTATGACCCTGTTTTTATAGTGGTGACAATGTCTGTGACCTGGTTTTTATAGTGGTGACAATAATAGTTACATTTTTAATTTTTTTTTATTGTTGTGACACTACTAATAACGCTTTCCCTTGTCCTAGGTTTTCCTTTGGTGATAGCAGTAGTTATATATATTATTGTGGGGACACTACTAATAACCCTGTTTTTATAGTGATGACAGTTTTTATGACCCTTTTTTATTCTAGTTAAAGCTTTTATGACCTTGTTTTTATTTTGATTACAGCGTCTATGACCCTCTTATACCTATTCATAGAGGAGAACTGTCACCAAATGTTTTTTGGCTTCTCATTAGCTCCCTCATAAGGTTTGTGCTTCCATTGTTCTAGGGTTTCCCTTTGGTTACAGTGTCTATAACCCTATTTTTATTGCGGTGACAGTGTCTATGACCCTGTTTTTATAGTGGTGACAGTGTCCATTACCTTGTTTTATAGTGGTGACAGTGTCTATGACCCTTTTTTTATTTTGTTTACAGCGTCTATGACCCTCTTACCTATTCATATATTAAAGGAGAACTGTCACCAAGTCCTAGGGTTTCATTTGGTTACAATGTCTATGACCCCGTTTTTGTAGTGGTGACAATGTCTATAACCTTGTTTTTATTTTGGTTACAACTTCTATGACCTTGTTTTCTATGACCTTGTTTTTATTCTGGAGGCAAATCGGAGGAAGCGTGTGAATAACCCAAGAAATAAGGTGACGGAGGGGAAACCTGTCGTTGATCCGTCAAAGTAACTCAAACCTATAACTAGTATAGCAATAAGTAAGAGGTCGATCCCACAGGGAAATTGTTGCTCAAGTATGATTTAAATGCTGATTTAGTAACCAGATGGGGGGTTTGTGAAAGCAAAGCGAATTGTGAAAGGCAAGTTAAATGGTTGTGATTCAAACAATTGAAAGAAGTAGTTCTACCTACAATTTTCCACTTTATTTGGTTGAAATGATCCTTGTTACTTCTTCTCGTCCTATTAAGTTTCCTATGAAGGCCTTTGTCCCGACCTAATATAGTTACTAGTCCAATCAGTCCTAGCAACCCTTATCAATCGAACAGTCCCTAAAGAAGGATTTTACCCAATTGATAGCTTTAAGTTCAGAGATTAGCCAAGGTATTTGCAGTCCCTAAAGAGGGATTTAACAACACATTCAACTTCCTATCTATCCAATTAGTTCAATTAGCCCTAAAGGGACAAGTTTGCTACTTAGGTTAAGGTTCACAATCATGAATCTACAAAACCCTAGCAATTGAATTGATCTGACTAGTTGGCCAGACAAGATAGAATAAAACAATAAACAATCAAGCACAAAGAAGTTGAAGCATTCAAATATAGGAAACAAGGAACGAGAATTAGAAACTCACAATCAATCCAAATAAAGCTTTAAATTGCAGGCAGAACAGATGAGTTGAGTTCCTCATGGAAGACATCGCTCAAATCTCTAAATTGTCTGATGAACGTAAGAATGAAAAAATGAAAAGTCCTTCAACATTAAATAACTCTCGGCCTTTTTAAAGTCTAAACCGAACCTAAAATGAAAATAACAAAAACTAGGGTTTCACAAATCGAAATGCGGCAGATGACCAATGCGGCGGCCGCAGCATAGGTGCCGCGGCCGCTGCACGCGTGTTCTAATCAGGCGCCATTCCAGCTCCTTTCGGCGGCCACTGCATATGTGCTGATGCCGCAGCATATGCCCCACTGCCATCATCCCGCTGCCAGAAGCTTCAGCTCTAATTCTTTGCTCTTCTTTCTTCAAGTCTCCAATATCATGCATCCCCATAGTGTTCGAATCTAATCTGTAAAAATACTCACAAATTCGCGCAAAATCCGAACTCTCCCACAATAATTGTCAGATGTACTTTAACTCTAATTCATTAACTAAATGCAACCTAACTAGCCTAAAAATGTCTATAATACCTATCTATGATATGCATTATCAAATTCCCCCACACTTAGCCTTTGCTTGTCCTCAAGCAATGATAGAGTGAACATAAATCAATGCATCCCACAGGAAATCCCTTAAAGTCTCAACCTCATCAAAAAGCAAAATTATAGCAAGTTTAACCATAAACCAAGCAAACAAACGTCATAGCATGTATACAAGTGATCAAAAGCTCATAAGTAGAAATCATCCAAACTCACCAGAAATATGTGTTTCACTCATTCTCTCATGTGTTTAGGCTTTAAAATACAACTCTCAACTCAATCCAAAATGCACTAAGCTCATAGACATTGACCTCAATATCACCAAATTTTCACTGAATTGCCATTACTTGCGTGACTCAATAAAGAAAAAGAATAATCAAGATGAGACTCTTTTTTTTTCTTCTTCTTTTTTTTTTCTTTTTTTTCTTTTTATTTGTTTTGGTGCTTTCCTTACGCGAGTCGCAAACATGGGTGTCATGAATGGCCCCGGTCTATCAACACCTCAACTTCCTAAAATGAAGTCCACTTGAACATCTTTTGACGCGAGTTGCAAACATGGGTGTCATGAATGAACCCGGTTACTCAATGATCAAGCTTCCTTTCTTAGTGGGTAGTTTTCAACACTGTTTTGCACGAATCGTACACATGGGTGTCATGCATAGACCCGGTTACTAAGTGCATCAACCATTGCCACCTTATTGCCCTAAATATGCACAAACTAGAACAAAAAGACTCAAGATATAAACATACTCCACAAGCAATAACTATGTGATACTGAAGTCAATGCCAAGAGGTAGCAACATAAGGAGAGTAAATTACACAATTAAGAAAAAGAATTATAAATGATTCCAAATAAGGCTAACATTCTCACAAGGGTCATGTTCATAGGATTTCAATTATACTTTAGCTCAATCATACATGCTCAATTATATTTGCAAGGTCATGCTTCATATAAAATAAAGAATATAGACAAGGCCAAAACATCCAGAACTCCATGGGATTTATATGATCATGCTAAAATTTAAATTAGAGGACAAACTAAGCCAGATAGGTATTTAAATAACACATATGGATGCAATGCATGATTTTTTTTTCAATGCATAAGTACACAGGAAACGTAAATATGAAATGATTCAAAAATAAAAATGTGTGCAGAAATTTAAACATGATCTAACTGAATGCACTATATAACCTAAACTCACCTATATACACTAAGTTTCCTTCCCCCACACTTAAATCTTTCATTGTCCTCAATGAAATATCAAAGACAACAAAACTAAATCAAATAAACGCGAGGTGAGGGTAAAGAAAACTAACTGCTCACTGAGGCGGCGATGGCTGGTAGGGTGGAAACTGGGGCCACGCCAAGCTATAGTAGTACTCCTGCTGCCTCCTCATGTCCTCTATAGACGAGGCCATATCACGAACATTGCGACCCAAGTCGCTGAGCTCATACTGAAAGGAGTCCTGGCGGATCGAAAGCTGGTGCATCTGTGCAAACATGTCCTCACGCCAAGTAGACTCCACATAAGAGGAACTAGGCCCAGCAGAAGGCCCTGCAGTAAACTGAGCACCACCCCCGTGATAGTCAGGCATAGGATGATCTGCGGGGGGAACCTGCTCAGTTGCATCCTCCTGCTCCTCCTCATCATCGTCGTCAGGAGCATCATCATCTACATCGCCTTCAATGTAGAAGGCAGCATCAGTAGGACCATAAGGAAGGGCCCTAGGTAATCTCAATCTGTGGACCCCTTGAGGTCCGGCCTTCTAGACAAAACCCGTCTCCTGTGAGCCCTCTAATAGATAGGCTCGCCTCAGCTGATCCTCTGTATAAGTAAACCCGCTAGACATGCGAGCACCGCCCTGTGATGGATTAATAAAACGTTAGGCGATCAAAGTAATCATGCCCCCCAGACCAAATCTCTCGGTCCTCTTCGCTGCAACTCTCTTGCAACTCTCCAAAAATAAATCAACCCAATCAGGAATGACATCTGACTGGGGCGAGAAGCACCATAACCAAGCCAAATCAGCAGCGGCGACGTTGTTCACCTCGCCCTGTCAAATGATAGCCATGGCTAGGACCTTGTGAACCAAACGCAGACATGGGTGGACGAACTTGTAGTTGTACTCGCCTCTGTGTCCATCAAAAGACTCGCCAGTCGCTGCATACCAAAAATCATGGGTCATCTGGTCGTTCCCATGCTCGGCCCAATCCTCGGTGGGCTCCTCAGAAATACCAAAGGTCTCCCTCAACTCAGCAAACATGAGGGAGTACGCATGATCAAGCAAATGGAACCTAATGGTCTCATCCTCCGACACCCCCAATGTCGACAAAAACTCTCTGACCAACTCCGGATATGTAGGTGCACTCAAATTGATGAAATCCCCCAAGCCCGCATGTTTTAACATCTGCTATGTACAAACTAACATACCCAACCTATGCAACATCGGAACATTGAAGAATTTCGTTTGCACGAAATTCTTCGCCTCAAATCTGTCCCAAACGACCCTTTTGCTCCTAGATAAATTCCTCAACTGTCTCACCATACTCAATCAACACTCAACCACAATAATAGCACCCAATCTCAATCCTCAATCGAACAAATTAATCAAGTCACACAACACACCAACAATAATGCACAAAACAATCACCCAAACACAAGTATCCCAAAACAAAACTTCGTAGCAAACCTGCAGTGGCGGCGGGATGCAAGCGGCGGCCGCTGCAACAGGAGGCGGCCACTGCAACAGGAGGCGGCCGCTGCAATAGTATGGCAGCGGGCAGTGGGGCGGCGGCCGCTGCAACAGGGGGCGGCCGCTGCAATAGAATGTGGCAGCGGCAGAGGGCGGCGGGCAGAGGCGGCGGCCGCTGCACTATGGGGCGGCCGCTGCACTGGTAGATCGGCGCCTCCTTCCTATTTTGTTAGCAATGGTGAATGGATCCGGGCTCGAAAGCTCGATATGGCCTCCGGTTACAAATGTCGGGTCGGGTTGAAGCCTAGGTGGTGTAGAGGAAGAGATCACAACCGTTGGGGTTGGATTTGAAGAATTTTGGTGGTTTTGTGGAGAGGATGAAGGTTGGAGATGGGAGAAATGGTGATGGGAGGTTAGGGTTGATGGGGGAGTGTTGAAGAAAGTGATGGCATATAAGGTTAGAAAGGAAGGGTTCCGGTTTTTTATTTTATTTTTTTTTATTTATTTTTTTTTTATTTTCAGAAAATCAGAAAAAGGGATCACGGGACTGGTATGCGGCGGCCGCAGCACTGCATTTGGCATGTCGCTGCGGCTGTATGCGGCGGCCGCGACATTAAGCTGCGGCCGCTGCATGTATGCTATTGCACTCTCCTTTTTTGATTTGCACGAATCCAGTTCCGCTTTTTCATGAGTTGTTAGTCCCATTTCCAAACAAAACAAAAGCAAAGCAACAAGAAAAACTACCTAAGGATGATTTAATGGAAAAGAACAAGAAAACTTACCTCGAGTTGCCTCCCGAGAAGCGCCTTTGTTTAAAGTCGTTGGCTCGACGTAATGACCCTTGATTTGCCTAGGTTCCTCCACCAGGGTCACCTAGACTTGTCATCTCATTGACAAGTGCGGGCACCCTTGGAATGTATAGCTTTATGTCCAAGCATTCATCCATTACTATTAGCTTCTCTCCTTGAGCTAGTCTTGGGGGTTGTCCTGAAATCACAAAAGCTTCCACACCATTTGAAATTAGTTTCTCATAAGGTGAAAGTGCGGGCTTATACGGGTCAACATAACCATCAACACCTATTCTGAGTTCTTCTTTTCCTAGGGATTGCAATTTGTTAGGGGGCTCAAATTTCAAGAAACTATTTTCCTTAGGTGTCTCTAACAAATCACGAAAAGTATTGTTGCGATCAATATTTTTAGTAGTAGGCATATCTAAAGAATTTCCAGGAGAAAGCTTAGCATGATTAAAGAGAGAGAACTCTATCTTTCTTCCATCAAACTCCATAGTCAATAAACCCTCACAACAATCAATTTTTGTTTTTGCAGTTTTCAGGAATGGTCTTCCTAGTATGATGGGTGTTTCTGGGGTTCTCTGCTCCATATCTAAAACAAAGAAATCAACAGGGAAAACCAAATCATCAACCATAACCAAAACATCTTCAACAACGCCTCTTGGCTTGATCTGTGATCGATCAGCAAGTTGCACTGTAACCCCAGTCTCAGTCAGAGCACCCAAACCCAAAGATATGTACAAGTTATAGGACATAACATTAATTGAGGCTCCTAGATCTAACATGGCTTGTTTGAATCTAGTATTCCCAATTGCACATGGAACTGTAAACATACCTGGGTCTCCACACTTTTCAGGCAATTTCCTTTGCACCACAGCAGAGACATTTTCATTTAAGCTCACATTTTCCTTCTTTTTCAATCTTTGTTTCTTCTTTATGGTGCACAATTCCTTCAAGAATTTAGCATATCTAGGAATGCACTTAATCAAGTTGAGTAAAGGAATGTTTACCTCGCACTTGCTGAATGTCTCAAAGATCTCCTTATCGTTCTCATACCTTCGTGTATCCTTCAGAGCTTCGGGAAAAGGTGGGATAGGCTTCGGAGTCTCCAAAGGTAATGAAGAAGAAGGAGGAGGAGGAGGAGGAGGAGAAGAAGAAGGTAAAGAAGAAGGAGGGACAAAGGGTGTACCTGGCGGCGGGGTTCCGGCTGGGGCCGCTGCTGCGGGCGCAGCATTTTGCTGCGGCCGCGAGGTTTGTCGCGGCCGCTGCATGGTTGCGGCGGCCGCCGCTCTGCGCAGTTGCCATCCTCCTTGTCTATAACTTCTATCTTTTCGTCCATGATTTCCTCGTCGCCCTTTGGTGGTGTGGCAATCAGTTCCTTGCCACTTCTAAGCGTTATTGCACTGACATTCTGCTTGGGATTCACAATCGTTATCGATGGGAGCTTTCCTGAGTCATTTGCCTCTTTTGCACTTAGCAATTGAATGATTTGACTCATCTGATTCTCAAAGTTCTTACATCGTTCACCTTGGTCCAAGACTGCCTGTGCGAGGTTCTTAGTGCACATCTCTAAGTTCTTTGTGCGTTCAGCCTGGTTCATTACGAATTGTGTGAGGGCTTGTAGTGGATTTCCATCAGATGTACTTGCCTGAGGCTGTCCTCCCTGACGAAGGTCAAACTGTTGTTGTGGCCTTACCTGAGGTCCTCCTTGCCGATTGAAAGGTTGTTGGTAGTTCCCATAACCAGAGCCCTACTGATAGCCTCCATTGTAGTTATTATTGTTGAAGTACCCAGGATTACTAAAGTTGCCTTGCCTAGGCCTTTGTGGAGCAAAATTCCCAATTGCATTCAACTCAACATTAGGTTCTTGCAAGGTTGAGCACGTATCCATAGGATGGAATGGATCGATGTAGGATTCACACGCATTCAACTGTTGAGGTGCTTTGTCAACTACGAGCTTCTTGATCATCTCTTTCATCTCTGCCATATCAGTCTGTAATGCAGCCACTGGGCATCAATAGCAAGTACACCTCTAGCACGAGTGCTCTTGTTGAACTGCCTAGAGCCCTCAGAGAACACCTTGAACACCTCCTATGCTGCTGCTGGTGTCTTATTCAGCATGTTTCCCCCACAACAAGAATTCACCGTTCTGCGCTCCTCATCAGTAAGCCCATTAAATAAGAATAGAACCAGATCTTTCTGAGGGAAGCCATGACATGGGCAGCTAGCGCAGAGTTTCTTAAAGCGTTCAAAATACTCATAAATAGACTCCGTTGCCTGCTGCTCAATGCTGCTAATCGCCCTTTTCAAGGCGTTACGCTTAATTGCAGGAAAGTACCTCTCCAGAAAGGTTCTCTTCATTTCAGCCCAAGTAGATATACCCCCAGGTGGTAGATAGAAGAACCACTTATTTGCATCATCCTTAAGAGAGAAAGGAAAGGCCCTCAGCTTGATTTGTTCTTCAGTGACATTCTCAGGTTTCATTCCAACCACCACAGTATGAAATTCTGATAAATGCTTGTGGGGATCTTCCCCACTCAACCCATGGAACTTGGGTAATAGATGAATTACCCCAGATTTCAGCTCAAAATTCACTCCTTCCCCAAGTGCAGGGAATTGGATTGCCAGGGGTTGTTGTGCCAAGTCAGGAGCAATAAGCTCCCTCAGAGTAAGATTTGCGTTGTAAGCCATCTCTGCAGTGCTTCCTCCCTGATCAGAAGAAGATTCGTGAAAGCGATCACGAGTTTCTCGCCGTAAGGCAGAAAGGGACTTTTCAATCTCTGAATCAAACAATAGCAAAGATGGATTAGTAGCACGGGTATGGACCATATAAGATGGTCCACACTAAAAATCAACACCAAAACACACAAGAATCAATAAACTTCCCTGGCAACGGCGCCAAATTTGACGAAGGGGAAACTTGTCGTTGATCCGTCAAAGTAACTCAAACCTATAACTAGTATAGCAATAAGTAAGAGGTCGATCCCACAGGGAAATTTGTTGCTCAAGTATGATTTAAATGCTGATTTATTAACCAGATGGGGGGTTTGTGAAAGCAAAGCGAATTGTGAAAGGCAAAGTAAATGGTTGTGATTCAAACAATTGCGAAAAGTAGTTCTACCTACAATTTTCCACTTTATTTGGTTGAAACGATCCTTGTAACTTCTTCTCGTCCTATTAAGTTTCCTATGAATGCCCTTGTCCCGACGTAATATAGTTAGTAGTCCAATCAGTCCTAGCAACCCTTATCAATCGAATAGTCCCTAAAGAAGGATTTAACCCAATTGATAGCTTTAAGTTCAGAGATTAGCCAAGGTATTTGTAGTCCCTAAAGAGGGATTTAACAACACATTCAACTTCCTACCTATCCAATTAGTTCAATCAGCTCTAAAGGGACAAGTTTGCTACTTAGGTTAAGGTTCACAATCAGGAATCTACAAAACCCTAGCAATTGAATTGATCTAACTAGTTGGCCAAACAAGATAGAACAAAACAATACACAATCAAGCACAAAGAAGTTGAAGCATTCAAATATAGGAAACAAGGAACGAGAATTTGAAACTCACAATCAATCTAAATAAAGCTTCAAATTGCAGGCAGAACAGATGAGTTTTGTTCCTCATGGAAGACATCGCTCAAATCTCTAAATTGTCTGATGAACGTAAGAATGAAAAAATGAAAAGTCCTTCAACACTAAATAACTCTCGGCCTTTTTAAAGTCTAAACCGAACTTAAAATGAAAATAACAAAAACTAGGGTTTCACGAATCGAAATGCGGCAGATGACCAATGCGGCGGCCGCAACATAGGTACCGCGGCCGCTGCACGCGTGTTCTATTCAGGCGCCGCTCCAGCTCCTTGCGGCGGCCGCTGCATATGTGCTGCGGCCGCAGCATATGCCCCGCTGCCATTATCCCGCTGCCAGAAGCTTCAGCTCCAATTCTTTGCTCTTCTTTCTTCAAGTCTCCAATATTATGCATCCCCATAGTGTTCGAATCTAATCTATAAAAATACTCACAAATTCGCGCAAAATCCGAACTCTCTCACAATAATTGTCAGATGCACTTTAAATCTAATTCATTAACTAAATGCAACCTAACTAGCCTAAAAATCTCTATAATGCCTATCTATGATATGCATTATCATAAGGGCAGGGGCAAAATTGGAAATTTGGGAAATTTCCATAAGAAAATGGACAAGGATCTAAAATTTGGCCCCCAAATGGACACATACCAAAATTTTCCTAATATTTAAGTAATGAATAACATTTAAGTCAGTCTCAACATTTACCAAATTCTTAGCATATGAAATATATATATATATATACATCATTTGTACACAAGTCTTAGGTTGTACCTTACACACAATTATAAGCCCTTGATATTATTGTGATAGATGGCCTAGATTAAAAGGATTTTTTTCCTTTTTTTTCAAAAAAATTATAGGTGGGTCCCGCATCCATTTATGCCATAAGAAGAGGGAGGTATTTTGGTGACTAGTGGGGCCCGCTTAAAAAAATGTTGTTGATTCAAAATCTTTACCTTCAAATCCCATGCCTTTTGGTTTTTTTTTTTAAAATTTTTCTTTTAATTGTAGTTTTCCATATCTTTTTTATTTGTAAAGATTTAGATTTAGATCAAAATAAAAAATTATATTTATTCACAATATTGGTTGTGATGCAATCAAAGATATGTATAGAGATTATTGAAGACATTTATCAATTTTTTTTATGGAAATATGAGATTGCTAATTTTATTCGTTACATATGAAACATTATTAGGTGGAATACAATCATATCGAATTGGGAGGTGTCGATAGAATCAATCGATTTAACGCGCATATCGAATGATAAATGGGAGATTATTCAGTGGAATTTTTATTTTTATGAGGTATATAGAAGCGACGAATAATTGCATAAAAGTGTTAAAAACCCCTTTTCTTATTCTCAAAAATACAATAAACGAACGATTTTGGTTGAATCGGTTGATTTAACGCATATATTGAAAGATAATTGGGAGTTCAGTGGAATCCTTATTTTTATGAGATATACAGAAGCAATAAATAATTGCATTACTGTTGTAAATAAGTAATTTTTTTGAATTATTCGATAGAATTGATCGATTTGACGCGCACATTGAATGATAATTGGGAGACTTTCATTAATGTGCTTTTGTTTCTAGGTTGCCCATGGTGAATTCATTTTTAATTTTAGTTTACTGTAAGTGCATTTGTTTTCAAGCCCATTAGGAATCCCTTTATATTAATATTTGGCCATCGGTTAATAATTAAAATTGTAATATGGATATTATTCAGCGGAATCGTTATTTTTTTCAGTCTGTTTAATTTGTCATGTTCTTCACTCAGTCCTTTTTCCTTGTAACTAGGTAATTTTAGCAATATTTTTGTATTTAGTCGAATCTAGATATTTTACAACTAACTTGAACCGAATTATCAAGATTGTTTAGTAGAGTAAGTGAGTATTCGAGGGTGAAGGTTTTTTTACGTTGTTCGTCAAACAGAATACTCCATATACGAACAAATAATCATTCATATCTAGGTGAATAATTATGTGAAACATACCAATCATATCATACCAGATTACAAAATTGATTCAATCAACACGAAATTTCAGCACATAACGACGAATAATGACTCAAAATTATCCCAACAATTGTCCAATTTCTGATCACTTTCAACCGAAATTGACACATACCTATGAATAATTTTTCAATATTCACCAAATAGAGCCGACTCATTAAGCAATTGTTCAACATTTTTTTACAAATTTTCAATCTCAAAAACCCATCATCTAATGTCACACATGTATATATGAATAATTCTTCAATTTTAACCGAATAATGATGGAGTCACATGAACCATCCATAAACTCCTTTAATCTTTACCAATTTGATCTGAAGCCCCTCATTTACTTCATCAACATGCAATTTGAGACATGGATGAAAATAAATTTCACCATTTTTATCGGACATCAATTATTAATTAATGAAATTAAACCCCACATTACCTCTTGATCATAATACCTTACAGACGAGGCAAAAACAAAACAAAAACTGCCCATTCGCACATTGTTTCTTCTAGGCTTCTGAATTCCAATCAGCATAGTAAGTGAACGAAGGAGATGGTGCTCGGATTGAATGGGCAAGATCTGGGCGGTGGGCATGATGTGCGCTTATTTCACCATGTTTCATGCTTACATCTATTCCGTCTTTATGCATATTTTATACTTTTGGGTTGGAAAAGTAGTAAATTTGTGTAGTTTCTGTACATTTGCAAGATATAGAGGTCTACACATGTTTTGGTTTGATTTCGCAGAAAATGGTGCATTGTAGAATGAAAACAAGACAAGAAAGAAGAGCCCAATCAGGGAGTAGTCGATCTCGATACATGTACTCGATATCGACCTAAGTACCTGAGATCAACTGAAGAGAATGATGAAGTTCGAGACAAAGCCATGTCGACCACAACAATCCAACTCGACTCGACATAGGTCACTCGATATCGACCTGTCCACTCGACATCGATCGACTGAAGCAACAGACGTGTGAGAAACGCGGATTGTGCCGAATCATTAGAGGATATTGCTTAGTCACGAAGACAAGGATATTGCTTAGCCACGAAGACATCTATCATCTACAAGATTCATCTACCTTAGGGGTATATTCCAAGCATGTTAAAGAATATTACCTAGTTTAATATTTTATTTTAGGATATAATTTAGTTTAGATAAACTTTCCATATACCAATCTTAGTAGAATTATTACTCCAATTCTTGGCTAGCAAGGGTTAAGAAGGCGATGGTTGTATGATTAGTTTCTTTCCCAGTTTTTAATGCAAAGTTCTTATTTTTATGCAACGAAGAGTGAGTAGTCGTCCTACTTCTAGGGTCGGGGTGAGCCCGGCGATAGCTATGTAAGTACACTTTATTCCTTATTTGATTATGCGATTTCATTTCCCCAATAAAGAGTGAGTAGTCGTCCTACTTCTAGGGTCGGGGTGAGCCCGGCGGTAGCCAAGTAAGCACACTTTATTCCTTATTTGATTATGCGATTTCATCGTCTACCCTGCGCTCAATCTTTCATGAAAATTTAGGATCATTCCTTATTTACCTTATATGAAGCGAAAGTGGATTATACAGGTGAATTTGGATAGTAATTAGTTGTTGCCTGTGAAAGTTGACCAAACACTAATTATGAAAAGGTAGAAACAATTAGGTTTTTATGCGAAAACCTCTATATTTGTAATTGGTGATGATAAAAGCTTAATCTTTTATGTGATGCATGCATGGTTATCGTCTTGGTAAATCCCTACCCTGCATCAAGAGATTCGACGTCGACAATCTTCTGAGTTAACAGGAACACACTGACCTACTCGAGATCGACCTTACCAGTCGATATCGAGTGCCTTTGTTGTTTTCTCTGCTCTGCAATTTTTATAGATCGACGTCATACACTAGGAATCGACTTCCCCTGTCGATATCAACTCTCCAACTTGATATCGAGGGTATTGGTCGAGACTTGTGCAGAGTTTAAAGACTATTCTCGTGGATGGATCCAGATTCCCTTCCACTACAGCAAGAGGAAGTCTTGTAATTTATTTGCGTGGATAAAAGATTCAGTTTGATTTATATTTATTAGACTTGATTTCCTCCTACATCAAATTTTGGCACCGTTGCCGGGGAGACTATCAATCGCACCCTGTTTAGTCTTACTTACTTCTTTACCTTGTGCTGTTTTAAAAGGTGCATGCGACGCACTGATCACTCGGCTGAGTTCGCTGCTTTAGACGATCTGGAACGCTTCCTTCGTCTACAAGGAAGGGCTAAGAGGATCATGGCTAACGAAGAGACGATGCAAGAAGAGCTCGATAGGCTTCGGAAGCAAATAGAGGGGTTTGAAACCGAGCGCGATCAACACACCCAAGTGCAGAGAAGAATGGATGCTCGATACGAACAAGAAGCCCAAGGTCCCCGACAAGCCCAAGAGCAACTACGCTATATCCCACAAAACGCCAAAAAATACATGCACCCAACTGTGGCGGTGCCAGAGTCTCCTATTGTTCTCCCTAATGTTTCTTTTTGGATTAAAACTAGTTTTATAGCGAAGATTAGGAGACATGCTTTTGAGGAAAAGGGCTCCGAATACCCTATGATGCACATAACTACTTACATTGATTTATGCGACACCATTGCTGACGGTGTCAATCTTGAATATGTGCATCGAAAAGCTTTTAGATGGTCTCTTGCAGGAAAGGCGCTACATTGGTTGGAGAGCTTGCCCCCGCGATCTATCCGCACCTGGGGGGAACTTAGGGAAATCTTCCTTAAAAAGTCCTTTCCACTATTAAAGACGGCGTAGATTTGCCACAAAATCATGTTCTACAAGTAGAGACCAGGGGAGACGCTAGCGCAAGTCTGGGAGCGCTACAAAGATTTGCTGAGGTCCTGCCCTAAGCATGGGCAACCGTCATATGTTATCTAGGAAATCATCTACAATGCCCTGGACGTGCCTACACGGCAGCGGATTAACACCTATACCACCTATCGCTACCTAGAGCTTACCCCTAATCAAGCATGGGAGACGATTGAAAGGCTAGTGGAGTTCGACAACACCTATGGGACTCCTGCGACACCCGATGCTAGGCCGCCCCTATCCACGCCACTATATGAGCCTTCAAAAGAGGTGGATTCTGAGGTGAAGGACCAGTTCATGAAATACCAAGTAAAGCATCTTCAAAAACAAGTTAGGTTTCTTACTAACAACCAAGATTGTCTAGAATGTGGGTCACAGAAACATAACACGACGGCTTGTCCGTACACGGAGCAAGTACAATTGCCGGAGAACCACGACGAAGTAAAATATGCGCGGGGGCCCAACTATGGAGGCAATCAAGACAATTGGGGATATCAACAACCCTAATATCAACAATATCAGTAACCCCCTCAATATAAAGCACCTGGCCATCCTGAGAGGGAAAGGAGGGATGATCTACAACTCATCCTAGACGAGATGAGAAGGAACCAAGCAGAGACAAAGCAATCTAACAATACCATCCATATCCAACTACATGGCATTAATGCAAGGCTTGGTGAGATAGACAAATGGAGGAAGAGCAGAGAGACCCAACTGGGTCAATTAGCGGCAAGCATTCCACGATAACCCAGAGAGCTCCCAGGCCAACCATAGGCCAATCCAAAGGGGCAACCAGCGGGTCACATCATCGCCATATGATTAAGGAATGTCAAGGAGATACAAATTAACCATGAGAAAACAGAGCCAGCGGAGAAAGTCACTGGAGAGCCAGTCGATATCGACACACCCCATTCGATATCGGCTGACTCACTCAATGCCAACACTGGACTCGACGTCGACCTGTCCAGGTGCCCACGAGATCGACCCCAACAGTCGATGTCGACACCCCCCTGTCGATGTCGACTAGTGATCTTCACCACCATGGGCCAATCCCGCTCGATCGAAGAAGAAGCCTTTACCTTATCCCTCCAAGTCTTCAAGGGACCTTGCGAACGTGAAGTTCCAACGCTTTGTGAAGGTACTCCAAGGCCTTAATGTCATCATTCCATTCACAGAGTCCCTTCTTGAGATGCCATCCTACGTTCGGTTCCTGAAAGACATTATGAGCAATAAGCGATCAATTGCTGAGATCGTAGAGGAGTGCAGTAAGGTAGACTATCCGGAGAAGAGGAGTGATCCCAGGAGGTTTGCTATTATTATTGGGCTTGGCCAACATCGCTACAAGGCTTTTTGCGACCTTGGGGCTAGCGTGAGCCTCATGTCTTTGTCCATATGGTCAAAGGTCAACGTTGGAGCCTTGGAGCCAGTAGACATGAAGTTATATATGGCCGAAAATAACTTTGTAACGCCCACATGCATCATCGATGACGTCGCAGTGAAGGTTGGTAAGTTCTTTGTACCCATTGACTTTATTGTGCTAGATATGGCGGAGGATCCTACATGCCCCATCATCTTAGGGAGGCCGTTCCAAGCTACGACCGACGCCAATATCAGCGTGCGAAAGGGACTATTGTCATTCACCATTTGCAATAAAGTCACCGAGTTCTCCTTCAACCCTACCATGAAGGAGGTAAATCAAATGGAGGTCAAGGCCATGGATGCAATAGGGAGAGTAATCCTTTGTGATGAACCGATGGAGAGAGCCTTGACCAATGAAGAGCTAGAGGAGAGGGCCTTGGAGGCCCAAATGGAGAAGCTATTGGCAATCTGGAATCAAGCAGAAGAGGAAGAAGAGCTTGACAAAGCACTCGATGTCAACATTTACAGTTGATGCCGAGCAAACTAGAGCCAAATCGAGTGGCAGAAGCTAAGTATGAGATTGACACCAATAGAGCACTCGAGATCGACCAGAGCCAGTCGATATCGACTAGACCCACTTGAGATCGACTACCCCTGATCGACACCCCTCCATCGACTGCACCATCAGTAGAAAAGTCACTCGATGTCAACTCCCTGACTAGATGTCGAGTGATCCCTCCGAGCAAAACCAACGAAAAAGGTATGTCCACGTAAATATCCTCCTCCTTTAGAGCTAAATTCTAATATCCCTATGAAGCGAGTATCCTTGTTTGTATGCCTTACTAACATGATAGGTAAGCCGAACAACAAGTACAAGGCAGGCGACAAGGTGCTTATGGAGCAATGCAATGCCCTGGGATGCAAAAGAAAGGAAGGGAGAAAGAAAGCATTGATGACGATCTACAAAGTCTATCCCGGTAGATTAGAACTCAAAGAAAAGAAAGAGACGGTTTTCAAAGTAGAGCTTGAAGGCCCTGAAGAGGACATGAGAGCAATATGGCCCCTACATGTGCCACATTGGATAGAAGTGCGAAAGAAGTCGGCCTAGCGACTATAAAGTCTAGCATAGACCTATTAGATAATCTGTTTTTTTTTGTTTTGTTTTGGTTTTGAAAACTTTAAAAATTTAACCTTTTTTTATGTTTTCATGAGAAGACTAACGATTTCAGGTACGAAGGAATCTGCAAAGGCACTTGATATTGAAAAGTGTCATGGAAGTAGTTACAAGGCTCTGTTTGCAGTAGGGATGGAGTGTAGGAGATTCAAATAAACTAACTATAACAATGCACACCTAGGCTAACTCCCTGTCCCAAACAAATAATACAAGAATCCCCTCCCTTGTAGTATTAGGGTAATTTAGGATCGAATCCACAAGGAGGTATGTCAGCGCATCCCTTGTTGTACTCACGATCAAAGCTTCGACCTCAGAAGACACTCGATATCGAGTATACTGGTCGATATCGACCCCAGTTCTGGTCGATTTCCCAGTGCAGTTCCTGCAGAAGACAAAAGCAGCAAGTCGATGTCGAGACAGACCTCGATATCGATGTTAGACCTCAATATCGACCCTTACAATCGATTTCGATGCTTGTAACAAAAACTGTTTTCGTAACCAATTTGTCGGAAAAGAGTCCAAAGAAAATAGAATGGAGAAGGAGGATGAATAGAAACAAAACTTAAGACTTTTATAAAGGATTCAATTAATTAAAGGGCTTCCAAAGTTGGGGTTTCATGCCACAACGATAATAATGCAAGTTTTATGCTAAAGTTATGAAATTTAATGTCCTTCCATCAAATAACTTTCGTTATCAACACTTAGGTGATTAGAGGCTCTCGCATAGTTCCTAAGAGTTACTATCCAATTCATGAGTAATTCAAGTTCACAATATGAGTGGCTTTCGCTTCAATAATGCAAATAATGAATCTCCCTAACTTTCGTAAAGGATCATGCATGGGGTAGAAGACGAAATCGCATAAAAGTCATACCTTTGATGCACTTTACCTCACATTGCTATCGTCGGGCTTACCCTGACCCTAGAAGTGGGTTGACTACTTGCTCTTCATCCTACACATCATCATCATTATGGTTGAAAGAAAGCTACTTTGAATTAAAATTTCGAAAGAAAGTACAACCGAACAAGCCACTCCGCTCTCGCTTAACAACTTTCACTTGGCCTCCTCTCTCTCTCTCTCTAACTCGTTACTACTGTAATTGGAACTGAATTGTGTGCGAAATCTAATGCCTAACTTCAGCACAATTGGCCTCTATTTATAGATGTCGACAAGGACTCGAAACCTTATCTTTATTCTCTAAGATAAAACTTAAACAAAAGTAAAAACTAAAACTTCATGGTAACACAACCTCCATCTGATAAATCTCGTGTTGATGATAGGAAATCTCGACCTTTGGATAGATGTTGCAAGCTTCGGAAAGAATTCTATCAAAATCGGAGTCAAACTCCTCTGCTGGCATGGTCGATATCGACCCTAAGCATCGATATCGACCCCTTCAAAACTTTATCTCGAGCTTCTCCTTCTCCTACTCGAACTGGCACTCGACTTCTAAATTTGGTCGATCTGGCAGCCTCGATATCGACCTCCAGACGTCGATATCGACCTCTCTGTGTCGACGTGAGATTTCATTTCCTGCTTGATTCCTATGTCTCTGATGTACTCGATGTCGAGGTCTCTAGTCGATTTCAACCTCTCCAGAAGACTTCGAGTTATTTTTCCGCCCTTCCGAATTCGTCCATTTTTATCCTGTTTTCTGCGAAATCACATGGAAACTCGTGCAAAACCATATATTTGACATTTAAGCGTAAACTACACTTATCCCATGTTTTCCCATTAATATGCATGCAAAAGACAAGTAAAATGGATTCACTTGTGCATAGAAAATATGGCAATTTGCGCGCACATCAAACACCCCATACTTAAGCTTGCTTGTCCCCAAGCAATACCTTTAATGGTCATTCAGGGGAAGAAAGTAAACCCTCAACATCATAGATTCATTTTTCATATGTCCCTACAATCAATTGCCATCCTCGATAAGGTACTTATGTAAACCAAGTCCATGCCTGTGCATAAAAGCAATTTCATACTCATAAAAGGAGGTAATATGCAAAAACAATTTTAGCGACATAGCATTAATAATCAAGAGGACTTTTGCAAGCTTGTGAGAAGTAGATTGGTAAAAGGCTAAAGGTGGGCTAATATTTGGCCATGTGGTGTTAAATCCGGGGAATCATACTTTCTTTCCAAGACTTCCACATTCTTTCTTCATAATGTCTCACCTTTCACTCATCGCTCAATGCTTTTATTCAATATAATGCTTTTACCTCTCTAACCTTAGCACTGCCTTCTCGCGAGTCACAAACATGGGTGTCATGAATGGCCCCGGATACTTAGTACTTCGGACTCCTCACCTTGTGTCCCATCTCGCTGAACTAACATCTCAACGAGTAGGGTCGACCTACCTTTATCTCCTGAGGTGATCGGATTTTTTTCTCGCTCATTAAATTTTCCATATGTTAGAAATTTTTTTTTTTCATTCATGCCAACAACTTTGTAAATAATGCACAACCCCATATAACTCCAAAGATGACATCCATTCTCAACATTGTCCCCGGATAGGGTATAAGGTATAAAATGGGCAATATGTATATATGTGGAGCAATAATGATCATAATAAGGCTCATATATGGCTTTGTGACTTTTGCAAATATGCATAGGTAAGGCTAGGATATGAACTTTGCTTGTATGGAATTTTTCATAAAGAGTCCTCCATCATCTTATCATGCACATGTCAAAAAGCAACTTCAATTTTCATCTCCTTTATGTTTTCTTCTTTTTGCACTTCATTGGGACTTCCCTTAACTAGGCAATTTCATGTTATATCTCTAATGAATCTAATTTTGCATCATAGAGCTCTTTTTTATACTTTCATGACTCTTTCTAAATTTTTGATAGGGGTCATATTTCTTTTTTTTTATATATGCATTAAAATAAATATGCCAATCTAAACTAAGTATGAATATGCAAGTACGCCTTTCCCCCACCCCATACTTAAAATTTACAGTGTCCTGACTGTATTAGAAATAAGGTTAAGAAGAAATCTTACTAAACCGTCACAAATTTAAGGAGTCGAAGAAGACAGCAGGCAAGGTCGATATCGACCCTTAACATCGATATCGATGTTCATATCCATTTCTGGCTCAGGCTTCAGGCTTCAGGGTGATCCGGCCTCGACCACAAACCCTATCTATGTCGACCTTGAGGTCGATGTCGATGTCAGACATCGATTTCGATGCCTTCTCAGTGTGCTTTTCTCTCTCCTACAACTTGTTAAAATAACAACCAAAACAAAAATATGCAAAACAATAAAGAGTCACATCAAAGAAAAAGTATCTAAAAATTAAAACTAAGTCTTCGTTACAAGCTCTAGACTTTTAAGTCGCTAGGCCGACTTCTCCTTTGCGATTCTCAAGGCGGCATCTGCAGAGCCCATGTGGCTTGGGCCTCAAATATCACTCCTTTCTTGTCCCGCAGCTGCATTCCGCCAGAATGGATCTGATTCACCGTGAATGGTCCTAAGTTCTTATCCTTGAATCTTGTAGGGAACCAATGGTCCTTAGATTTGGCAACATAGACCTTGTCTCCTATCTAATATTGGCTCGAGTCATCATCGGATAGCCTACATAAGCGCACATGCCAAGGCACACCTCTTCTAAATAATGATATGTCCTTAATCGTAATTGAACAAGAGGAATCCGTACCTTGACTTACCTTCTTCTCAGTCTGTGGCCTAGGTCGATGTCGATGTTCAGAGGTCGATATCGACCCCTGTTGTACTCTTGGAGGATCAGTCGATTTGGAGAGTTTTGACTCGATATGATCAGGTCGATTTCAACCCTCAGAGGTCGATATCGAGGTCTCCTTTCCTCCCTTCTCAGCGCTGATGGTGGTCGATTTCGATATGGCATGGTCGATATCGACCCTTGACCCCGATTTCGATGTTTCCTCTTCTCCTCCGTCGACCCCATACTTAAGACCTGGCCCATAATCTTGAACATTAGTGGTCGATATCGACTTACCTGGGTCGATTTCGATGTTCTGTTGAGCTCCTTCGTTCAAGATTGCCTCAACTTCCTCTACTTGGGCTTCATTGATGGCTTTTATCTCCATTGGCCCTTGATTTTTCACCGTCTTGTTGAAGGCATATTCTATCACTTCATCACTAATTGTGAATGAGAGCAATCCTTTCTTTACGCTAATGTTGGCATCGACGGTTGCTAGAAATGGCCTACCTCAAATAATTGGACAAGCAGGGTCCTCCGCTATATCAACAACTAGGAAATCAGCAGGGACAAAGAATTTACCCACTTGTACTGGCACATCCGTCACTATCCGAGTTGGAATTACTACCGTATTATTAGCCATGTACAACCTTGCATCCACGGGCTCCAGAGGACCTATCTTTACCTTATGCCATATGGTTAGTGGCATCATGCTAACGCTAGCGCCTAAGTCAACTAAAACATTAAATTTGAATTGACCTAGACCTATAGCGATAGAAAACTTACATGGGTCCGCCCGCTTTTGTGGTAGTTCCAACCTGTTGCACTCCTCTGCGATCTCAGAGAGCGATCGCTTCTTACCTAAGATGTCTTTAAGGAACCTTACATAAGATGGCATTTCGTGAAGTGCCTCCGTGAATGGTATAGAGACATTAAGTCCCTGGAGCATCTTCACGAACCGCTGAAACTTCTTTTCCGCTGGGTCCTTAATCACCTTTCTAATTGGGAAGGGCAACACCTTATTCCTTTCCGTGGCTGTAGTAAGGTCGACATCGACATCAGTAGGGTCGATATCGACTGGAGGAGTCGATTTTTGTGGTGACGCAGCATCAGGGTCGACATCGACTGGAGGGTCGATCTCGACGTCACCCTGGTCGATATCGACAGGAGGGGTCGATATCGACGTCTGTTCTGGCTCCTTCTCCTCCGCTTTTTGCTCGGGCGTTTGTAATTGACGCCCACTCCTTAGATTTACTGCTGCAATATGTCCAGTAGTTTTGCCCTTTTGGTTGGGCACAGTGGATCCAGGGAATGATCCTGAAGCTTTGGGTATTACTTCCTCCAATTGACTCATTTGAGTCTCCATGCTGCACTTCCAAACGTCGATCTCCCCAAGTCTAGAATTGATGCCCTGCAGCTGAGTATGGACGGAGTTGTTAACTTGGTTGAACTCAACGTTGTTCCTCCGCATCTCATCAAGAATGATTTGCAGGTCATCTTTCTTAGTCTCCCACTCAGGGTGCGCTGGTGCCCTATATGTTGGGGGATCCCTTTGTTGATAGAACCTTTGAACACCCCAATTTTGTTTATTGCCCCCTCCATAGGGGTCTCTCGTCCATTTGACCTCCTCATGTTGTTCCGCCATGGATACTTGCTCAGTATGTGGACAGACACTAGTGTTATGCCTTGTTGAGCCACACTCCTGAGAAGGTTGATTGTTGCTCAGGAACCTTACTTGTTTTTGAAGGCGGCGTGTTTGATCGTTATGGAATTGTTGCCGCACCTCAGGATCTATCTCCCTTGGAGGCTCACATAGTGGCATAGATGGGGCAGGCCTTGCATCATAAGTCGCAGCAGCCCCGTATGTGTTATCGAAGTTCACGAGCCTGTCAATGGTCTCCCATGCCTCCGTTGGTGTAAGCTCAATGTACCGATATGAGGTATATGAATTGATCCTCTCCTTATTCGGCGCATCAAGGGCGTTGTAGAAGATCTCCTGGATGACATATGGAAGTTGCCGATGCGTCGGACATGATCTCAGCAAGTCCTTAAAGCGCTCCCACGCCTGTGCTAGGGTTTCACTTGGCTTTTGTTTGAAAGCCGTGATCCTTTGTCGCAGCATCGCCATTTTGGAAGGTGGGAAGAATTTGTTCAAGAATGCATCTTGCACCTCCGCCCATGTCCTCAACGAGCGTGGAGCCAAACTTTCAAGCCATTGTAATGCCTTCCCTACCAAAGACCATCGAAAAGATTTTAATCGCACATACTCTAAGTTTACTCAATCAGCAACTGTTTCACATAGGTCCATAAAAGTAGAGATTTGTTGCAGGGGCATTCATTACGTCTTCCTTCAAAAGTATTTCTTTTAATCTCAGATAGGAAGTTAATTTTCAATTCATAGTTGGAGTGAGGAATTATAATGGCAGATTCAGGAACATGAAGCGGCGGATGCATGTATTACATTGCCGTCTGTGGATACTGATTTAGCCGCTCTTGGGCTTTTCTACACGCATCCTCCTCCCTATCAGCACGGGCTCACTCAGCAGCAGCGGCGGCCCTTTCAGCAGCGATTGTAGCATTGTGGTCCTCGATTTCCTTCCTCAACCGCTCTATGGTCTCGGCCTGTGTTTCGTTGTCAGCCATGATGCGAATAGCTTTGTTGCGAAGATGGTAGAAACATTCAGGCTCGTTAATTGGTTCCAGGATAGGTCCGCGATCAGAACGTCGCATAAACCTACAAAATAAGCTCAGAAAAGATCGTTGTTAACTTAGGTGGCGATTGATTGCCTCCCCGGCAACGGCACCAATTTGTTTGCAGCGGGGATAGAGTGTAGGAGATTCAAATAAACTAAATATAACAATGCACAACTAGGCTAACTCCCTGTCCCAAACAAATAATACAAGAATCCCCTCCCTTGTAGTAGTAGGGTAATTTAGGATTGAATCCACGAGGAGGTATGTCAGCGCTTCCCTTGTTGTACTCACGATCAAAGCTTCGACCTCAGAAGACACTCGATATAGAGTATACTGGTCGATATCGACCTCAGTTCTGGTCTAGTACAGTTCATGCAGAAGATAAAAGCAGCAAGTCGACGTCGAGATAGACCTCGATATCGATGTTAGACCTTGATATCGACCCTTACAGTCGATTTCGATGCTTGTTAGAGAAACTGTTTTCGTAAACAATTTGTCGGAAAAGAGCCCGAAGAAAATAGAATGAAGAAGGAGGATGAACAGAAACAAAACTTAAGACTTTTATAAAGGATTCAATTAATTAAAGGGCTTCCAAAGTCGGGGTTTCATGCCACAACGATAATAATGCAAATTTTATGCTAAAGTTATGAAATTTAATGTCCTTCCGTCAAATAACTTTCGTTATCAACACTTAGGTGATTAGAGGCTCTCGCATAGTTCCTAAGAGTTACTATCTAATTCATGAGTAATTCAAGTTCATAATATGAGTGGCTTTCGCTTCAATAATGCAAATAATGAATTCCCTAACTTTCGTAAAGGATCATGCATGGGGTAGAAGAGGGAATCGCATAAAAGTCATACCTTTGATGCACTTTACCTCACATTGCTATCGTCGGGCTTACCCTGACCCTAGAAGTGGGTTGACTACTCGCTCCTCATCATGCACATCATCATCATTATTACTGAAAGAAACCTACTTTGAATTAAAATTTTGAAAAAAAGTACAACCGAACAAGCCACACCGCTCTCGCTTTACAACTTTCACTCGGCCTCCTCTCTCTAACTCTCTAACTCGTTACTACTGTAATTGGAACTGAATTGTGTGTGAAATCTAATGCCTAAACTCAGCCCTATTGGCCTCTATTTATAGATGTCGACAATGACTCGAAACCTTATCTTTATTCTCTAAGATAAAACTTAAACAAAAGTAAAAACTAAAACTTCATGGTAACTCAGCCTCCATTTGATAAATCTCGTGTTGATGATAGGAAATCTCGACCTTTGGATAGATGTTGCAAGCTTCGGATAGAATTCTATCAAAATCGGAGTCGAAATCCTCTGCTGGCATGGTCGATATCGACCCCTTCAAAACTTTATCTCGAGCTTCTCCTTCTCCTACTCGAACTGGCACTCGACTTCTATCAATTTGGTCGATCTGGCAGTCTCGATATCGACCTCCAGACGTCGATATCGACCTCTCTGTGTCGACGTGCTCAGTTTCATTTCCTGCTCGATTCCTATGTCTCTGATGTACTCGATGTCGAGGTCTCTAGTCGATTTCGTCCTCTCCAGAAGACTTCGAGTTCTTTTTCCTCCCTTCCGAATTCGTCCATTTTTATCCTGTTTTCTGCGAAATCACATGGAAACTCGTGCAAACCCATATATTTGATATTTAAGCGTAAACTACACTTATCCCATGTTTTCCAATTAATATGCAAGCAAAAGACAAGTAAAATGGATTCATATGTGCATAGAAAATATGGCAATTTGCGCGCACATCAGGCTCGACGATGCAAAAGTAGATCCATTAGAGAAATAACAATTAAATTGCCTAGTAAAGGGAAGTCTCAATGAAGTGCATTATTTCTTGAAAACCATGAAAGGAGAAAAACTTGAAGTTGCTTTTGACATATGCATGATAAGAGGACGGAGGACTTTATTTTCCATTCAAGCTTTATTTACCCTTACCATTACCCATGCTTTTTGCCTTTACATCATATTCTAAGCCATATGTGCTTAATGTCATATTTGCTCCACAAGTTCTTAAATTGCCCATTTTTATACCCTTTTACCCATCCGAGAGATTATGTTATGATATGGATGTCATATTATGGAGTTGTTATATGTTTTGATATGTTGTGAAGTTTCTATAAAGTTGATGGCATGAATATTTTTAATGGAAAATTTAATGAGTGAAAAGAAAATCCGGTCAACTAGGAGTTAGGTGAATCGACCCTGCTTGCGGAGGATAAAATTCACTAGAGATGGGACAATAGGTGAGGAGTCCGAAGTGCTAAGTATGCGGAGCCATTCATGATACCCATGTTTGCGACTCGCGAGAAGGCAGCGTTAAGGTTAGAAAGGTAAAAGCATATAAGTGAAAAAAAGCAAAGATCATTATGAGGAAAAAGGAATGTGGAAATCACAAAGGAGAAAGTGCATTAAAGAAAGAAGTTTGGAAGTTTCTCCACGGATTATGCACCACATTGCCAAATATAGCCCACCATTACACCTTTTACCCACTCTTCACCATTGCACATAAAAGTCCTCTTGATTATTAATGCTATGTTACAAATTTTGTTTTTGCATAACCCTCATTTTGTGCAAGATGTTGCTTTTCATTCAGAGGCATGAATTTGATGGCATTAGTACCTTTGCGAGGATGGCAATTAATTGTAGGGTTATATGAGAAGGAATCTAGGATGTTGAGAGTTTAGTCTTTCCCCCGGATGACCAACAAGTGTATTGCTTGGGGACAAGCAAGCTTAACTATGGGGTGTTTGATGTGCGCATATTTTACCATGTTTAATGCTTACATCTATTCTGTTTTTATGCATATTTTATACTTTCGAGTTGGGAAAGTAGTGAATTTGTGTAGTTTGAGTACATTTGCAAGATATAGAGGTCTACACAAGTTTTGGTTTGATTTCGCAGAAAACAAAGCATTTCAGAGTGAAAACAAGACAAGAAAGAAGAGCTCGATCTCGAGTAGGGAGTACTTGATCTCGATACATGTACTCGACATCGACCTAAGTACTCGTGATCGAATGAAGAGAAAGATGAAGATCGAGACAAAACCATGTCGACCACAACAAACAGACTCAACTCGACATAGGTCACTTGATATCAACCTGTCCACTCAACATCGACTCGAGCAACAAACGTGTGAGAAACGCGGATTGGGCTGAATCTTTGGAGGTTATTGCTTAGCCACGAAGACATCTATCATCTACCAAGATTCATCTATCTTAGGGGTATATTTCAAGCATGTCAGGGATATTACCTACTTTAATGTTTTATTTTAGGATAAAATTTAGTTTGGATAAACTTTCCATATACCAATCTTAGTAGGATTAGGACTCTAATTCTTAGCTAACAAGGGTTAGGAGGCTATAAATAAAGCCCTAGGGGGCTAACATTAGTTCTTCTGATTTACAACAATTAAGCAACCAAATAGAAGTGAAAGAGAAGGGCGATATAGAGAGAGATAGCATAAAAGAAGGATATGGTTGTACGATTAGTTTCTTTCCTAGTTTTTAATGCAAAGTTCTTATTTTTATGCAAAGATGTTTTCCCCAATGAAGAGTGAGTAGTCGTCCTTCTTCTAGAGTCGGGGTGAGCCCGGCGGTAGCCATGTAAGTACGTTTTATTCCTTATTTGATTATGCGATTTCATCTTCTACCCCACACTCAATCATTTATGAGAATTTAGGATCATTTCTTATTTACCTTATATGAAGCGAAAGTGGATTATACATTTGAATTTGGATAGTAATTAGGTGTAGCCTGCAAAAGTTGACTAATCCTTAATTATGAAAAGGTAGAAACAATTATGTTTTTATGTGAAAGCCTCTATATTCCTAATTGGTGATGATAAAAGCTTAATCTTTTATGTGATACATGCATGGTTATCATCGTGGTAAATCCCTACCTTAGGAGCTTTTAGTTTATATAAAACAACAACCCAAAATTATTCTGTCTTTATTTTATTTTATTTTCTTTCTTTATTATTTTCTCAATTCGATACTTTTTGTAAAGCTATTCGATTTCGACCTTCCTAGTTGATATCGACCACCCTGGATCCAGAGATTCGACGTCGACAGTCTTCTGAGTCGACAGGAACCCACTGACCTACTCAAGATCGACCTTACATGTCGATATTGAGTGCCTCTATTGTTTTCTCTACTCTGCATTTTTCACAGATCGACGTCAGACACTAGGAATCGACTATCCCTATTGATATCGACTCCCCAACTCGATATCGAGGCTACTGGTCAAGACTTGCGCAGATTTTTAAATACTATTCAGGAAATCCCTGACCGGCCTCCTCGTGGATCGATCTTGATTCCCTTCCACTACAGCGGGAGGAAGTCTTGTAATTTATTTGTGTGGATAAAAGATTCGGTTTGATTTATATTTATATTTATTAGACTTGATTTCCTCCTACATCAGCGTGCGATGGAGCATTGTTGACGGCGGAGAGCAAACACCGAGGAGAGTGATGGTGTTGAAGGCGAGCGGAAGCGCACAGAAGCGACGAGAGGATTAGGGTTTCGGAGAGATAGGCTCGCCGATGGGGGGAGGAGTGATGTAGATTAAGTGGTTCTTCACAGAGAGGAGAGAGGCGGCACGAGGCGGCGATGGCGAGGAGATCTAAAGATTGAGTTTTTTGTTTTTTTTTTTTTACCTCTTCGTCACACGCGCCTGATTTTCGATAATTTGGGTTGAATATTGAGTTTTTGTTGTTTTTTAATCACCAGTACACATGGTGGAATGTAAGCCTTCCATTCCACTAAGATCAATGGCTAATATTTGTATACAAGGTACACCCTAAGGGATGAGTACACCTGAACCACAACCTATATATAGGGTTCTGGTGAGAACAACGCGATCTAATGAGAACGAAAGAATTAAATTGATTGGTGGAAACGAATGTGATTTTTACTTTAAAAAAAACTCCCACGCGCTTCTCTATTCCATAAATCAAGTCTACTATTTCTTCCTCCATGGCTACTGGTCTCGCCCGATCTTCCAACTTTCTCGTCTCTCACCACTTCCGATCCACTCTCTGCTCCTGGTGCGGCAAATTCGACAACCACTAAACATACCCAATCCACTTGCAAATCGTGCGGACGACCTAAGAATGTGGAAAATGGAAACGATAACGATGATAATGAAGAGGATGTGTCTGCTTTGTCATCCGTCTACACATCGATGAATGAATCGAGCATATCAGTCAATATCAACTACAGTTCCAGTCAATATCAACTGATCTACTCGATAATGAAGAGGATGTTCCTGCTTTGTCGTCCGTCGGCCTATTAAACATGTAAGTGGTTCAGTATACCCTTATTGTAACGGCCTGGATATAAATATCCGAGATACGTTTCGAAGGTCGGATAACTTCGTTCGGATGTTGCAATTCAGGTACGGGTCGAGGTTTCAAACCTCTAATCAGTCGAAGTTTCATAAATTCAGTTTAAACGAAAGGGAAAAGGGAATATGATTTAGATACAAAAGCCACGGCAAGGCCGGGTCAAAACCGAAACATAATTCTAACGTCGGATGGCCAGATTAGCGGGGTTAGACAGATTTCTTTGCAATCGCCGAGGGACTTTCCCACGCCATATAAACAGAGAGCAATCATACCTAAAAACAATGGGTGCGAGTGGGGTCAGACCGAGGCCCCAACACGCTCTGTCCAGCAAGCGAACATACACATACGCTAATAATAAAGATGATGCAGATGCGGAAATTAAATCACACTAGCATGATCCTAATTTACAATATGCAGGAAATAACTGTAAAGGCGCCCAAAGAATGCCAAGTTGCATGTCCCTCTCCTACCTCTGCACCCCTTTCCGTTAGTGCAGAGACCGGCCGGTTCGATGCTATAGCATATCATATCTCATCATCATATCTCATCATCATAACATAAATTAAAATAAATAAATCATGCCCGATGGTGCTGGGCTATCATCATGCTCATATCGACTCGATAGACTCAGGGCACCCGATGGGGCTGGGCTACCCTATGACCCTAGCAAAGACTCTAGGACTATCACAGATAACAGCCGTTCTGTTTTATACGCGTAAAGAAATAGAATGCTCAATCATAAGTGCAACCTAGCATGATACTACATGGCATGCTTTAATGCTTATGCAACACCTAGTATGTCATAAATTCACAAGCCGGTAATCTCTTTCGAATCTGAGTAAGCCCATAAAGGAACTTACCTGAATAAGCCCAACAGCAAAGAACAAGGCAGAGCAGAATCCAAGAAATGAATCACCGATAGCAAGCAACGTCCAACATTCACAAACACCTAATAACATATAAATGCATAAGTCTACCTATTTCACACAAGGCGCCCCTAACTATCATTCATATCTCGTCTCATATCCCATTTCAGATTATTCCAACTCATTTCATCACAAACCATATCTCATTTCATGTTCATCTCATCTCATCATCTCATTTTCAAAACAACCTCTCATAGAACTCAACTTAGAAAATCAAACAACTCTTTTAAAATCGCTTGTCTAAATCCCGACATTAAACAATTAAACCTTAAGGCCCATTTTCCCAAAATCATGTTATAAAATAATTCCGGAATGTTTCTTATCTCAAAAACCATATAAATAATTCCATTATTAAATTATTAAAATAACTCCAAGCTCACAAATCATATTTATAATCAAGACCAACAATTCACTTTAAAATTTCTAACTCACATGCTTAAATCCTCTTAAAAGGCATCAATTAAATAATCCAATCAATATTATTTTAAAACAATAAATAATATATAACGATAAATTTTCCAGAATATTATAAAAATCCCAAAATAATAATATTCAATTAATCCAACACTTGTTATTATAAAATCTCAAAGCGATAACCATAAATATATTTATAACCCAATATCAAATAAATCTTACTTTTAACCCATTTATAATATATTAATATTTTCAGGATATATATATATATACATATCCAAAATCATATAATATAACATATATATATTAATAACATAATACATAACATAAATTTAACACATATCCAAATTAACCTTAACAATAACAATATATATACATACCACATAAGGTTAACCCAGCCGAAAGAAGACCCCAGCCCAAAGAAAGGTGAAGAGCCCAAGCCATAGCCCAAAACTAAGCAAGCCCCAGCCCGGATCCGCCAGCCCAACCCGAGGTAAGCCCAAACCTTGACCCAAGAAAGAAAGGAAAAGAGAGAGGAGAGATCCGGATGGGGGATCCGAAGGGGATCCGGACCCGGACCAAAAATAGGCCCAGCCCACTGAAAAGGAAAGGGAGGCTCATCCTCAACCTCCGAATTGAAGCAGAGTGATGGCCGACGTCGACGGAAATGGAAGAGGAGGAAGGGAAGAATCCCAGGTCTCCAAGGCTCCTTTCCGACTCAAATTTCACCCACAATCATCGACAAAACATTCCGACCTCAACTAACCCAAAAGGACAGAAACGAGAGTGAAGAGGAAGGAGGGAGAGAATGCTCACCGAGGGGGTTGTCTCACCGGAGATGGAGCTCGTCGGAGGGCTTGTCTTCGTCGGAGATGACCTAGGGGGAATGGGGGAGGTTCAAATGCCCACCTCTACACGATTCCAGGTGAAAGGAAGTGAAAGGGAAAGAGATTGGCCCTTACCGCTCGGGTTTGAGGGAGGCAGAGGAAGCGCAGAGGATGGGTGCGGCTCGGGCATTGGAGGGAGGCTTGGACGATGTTGCTGCTGCTCGCCAAGGATCCGACAAGGTGTAGGAGGGCGCTCCTGCTTTCGGCTTGAGGCGGAGGAAGGTTGAACAAAAGGGATGAGCCGTCGCTTGCTCTCGGCAACAGGGGAGGCAACGAGGGTGGCTCGGTGGTGGCTCAGCGGTGGCTCGGATTGAAAGAGGGAGAGTGAACGGATGAGAAGGAGAGAGGATGTGTGAATTGAATGAAAGGATGAGGAGGAGAGAGTTTGTGCGTGCAGGTTCAGCTAAGGCCAATTTGAAAGGGAGGGGGGACATTGGATGAATGCAGGAGGAGGGGACCATTTCATTGTGAGGCAAGGTGAGGCAGGGCTGCCGAGAGAGAGAGAGAGGGAGAGAGAGAGAGAGAGAGAGAGAGAGAGAGAGAGAGAGAGAGAGAGAGAGAGAAAAGAGAAAAGAAAAGAAAAGAAAAGGAAAGAAAGTAAAATATATGTGGTCCCAACAAGATATTTTGAACCCGATAAAATATCCCGAAACCCGCTCGCCCGAACGAATCCCAACTAAATCAAATTAAATAAAATTTAATTTACTAATTACAAGATAACGGAATTAAATTAATCTTAATCAAAACTCGGAGTTTAAATTAGTCTTTATTAATACTCGATCTTGAAAGCGAAAATCGAATCCCGTCAAAATCCGAAATTTAAATGATGCCGGAATAACAAAAATCCAAAACTTACGCTCGAGAACGGGTTTTATTCCACTTTTACAAATTGAATTTAATAATAATTTATTTAATAAAATAAACATAATATATAAATATACTCGGTCTTTACATTTATCCACCTCTAAAAACAAGTCTCGTCCTCGAGACTAAAATCATTTAAAACAATGGAAATGAGTTTGAAATCGGCGAGTCCGAGGACCATGTCCAAGGATCTTGCAATCATCTCGGTTGCGTCTTCCGGGATTCTCACAACATCCTGGTCACGGTCGTGACATCTCCAATTGGTCTAGTCAAGTGTGTAATAAGCGCCCCTATCACATCCTTGCTTCGACCTTTCGGAGTATCACAACTCTAAAAGCATTATAGCGTCCGACTAGGTCTTAGCAACCAATCTATAAGCGCCCCTATAAAATGCTTGTATCCACTTCGTAAGACGTCATAATGTAAATCCAGTTCGTAAATTCTCAAAGCGTTTGTAAATGGAAAGGTTGTCGTCCAAATCATTGAAACTCTCGATTCCTTTAAAACCCAAAGTTGCCATTTTCAAAACCGTTCAAAATTTTCAAATTCAACTTTTAATCTAGTAACTTTACACCAAACAAGTCAAATTCTTTCAAATCAAGGTTTCGTCAAAATCTCCCAGAACCAAACCAGCTTCTCGCATACCAATCAATCAAATTCAGAAGGTAGGAGGTGGAGTCATCCACCTCTAAGGGCTAATCCCATATTCTCTTCCTAGGTTCCAAAATCATTCTATCATCATCCTCAACTCAATATGCACATGAATAATCAACTCATCGACTCATAACATCGTCAACCATTTCTCATATGGCAATCTCAACATCAATCATGATAATCTCAACCAATCAACATCGTAACAGCACAACATGTTTACCCATAACATAAAGCATACCATTCTTTCAAACACATCAAGAGCAACAACAAAATCTCAACGTCATATCACGAGTCATAAAGTAAATCTATATCATACCGAAGGCATCACAAGTGTATCATCGAATTCTCATAATCATGCCAGCACACATGTCAAGAGATCAAAGAGGTTAGGTGTCATGGAGTCAGTACGCTACTTCAAGTCAAATCTCATGATCGCACCTCAACATTGCACACTAGTGGAATTAGTCATAACAAGGGATCTCATGTAAAGCATAAATTCACATAGTCATCCTATCCAATTCCTATTCAGCATTATCATAACATATTATCACATCAATCCAACAAAATCATGCTGTTCAGATTCAATCAAAAAGGGGAGGTCAAACAGTATATCAACATCAAAATGTCATCATGCTTTCCAGACATCATCTTAGCTCATCACACATATATATATATATACAAGTCATATTCATGATCCAAGTCAATATTCATCATTCAACATTTTCGGCTCATAATATAGCATCATGCTCTCAAATAGCAATATATCATTATGTCAAGATTCATACAACACATCACAACATGCTTCTAGAACAACATAGTAGGATAGCAATGTATCGTTATATCATGATAACACTTGTCACTGTCAACTAGATTTCAATTATTGCATATCAACATGTAATATCAGCCATATCAGGTTCATCATAGTCGCTATCTAATATCATGCCAAGTCATTTTAATAAGTCACATAATCAAGAAAGCTTTCACATCATCCCCAAGCAAAATAAACGCAAACCCCGCTCGCTCGATTTCAATTCCTACATCAAAACCAGTCTCATCTAGATTCACCAATATCAGCTCAGGTAACATCCTCAAAAGAAGTCCCAATTCATTTCAATACCCTAATCTCGCCCCTCATTCCACCAAGAACTCTCACTAGCAATCCACCTCTAAGGATCCAACTACTATCTCTAACCTTACACTCGAGGCCCTCTCATACTATATCTTCCCTACTCTTAAAAGCCATTTCTTACACTTCCACACTTCCCAAGAGTTCACAAGCATCATGCCCTGCTAACCGCACATTCTCTAGTAAAATTCCTCGACCACCGCCTATCCGACCTATTCCTAACCATACTCTCACCCAAGATTCACCTAGGAGTTCGTCGAAAATCATCAAGCATTACCTCTTAATTCCCGAACCCACTCGGTCCAACCTAAGTCAACACCCCTCTTCTGCAACTTTCCCTTACCACCGTCGATTATTCCAAACACTCAAAACCTTTCTCCACTCTCTGACCGCTCAACCAAAAAGGACCTCACTCACGTGTTCAAAGAAGAAGCAATCATGGACGTTATTGCACATAAGGACTACATCATATCAAATAGCATCATTAGCATTGCAACAAGTATCAGAAGTCTCAATTTACCGTCATGCTCGAAATTATCACATAACACCATATATGAATAAAGTCAATTCAAACTAGAAAGTTTCATCATGATCTTAGCTAATAACTAGTTCAGATTCTCGGCATTTGCAGTTCACATTATAGGCAAGGAATTTAGATCATGCTTGGCATCTCAGAATAGCATCACATCAAGTCGTCAAGGCACATTAGGATTGTAAGGCATCGAATCATATCATCATAATCAACAAACAATCAAGCAACAGTCATCACATCAACACGCAACTTTCAAAATCAAGTCAGTGCAATATCATCATCAATAAACTCAGAAAGGGTTAGCAATTCGAATAGAGGCCGCTCCCACTTGCAAGTCATATCGTACTCAACAATCGTAATCCTCAAAGCGAGCTTGTTCCGTCGACATTATCGATCCTGAGGCCCGTGGGTTATGGGCCCACGCTTCCGCTGCGCTGCTCTATCGCTATTCGACTTTCAGATCCCTTTTTCCATGCGGTCGCTCATCCAAAGTATCGCGTAGGAGTCTAAGTTAGCGGAGATAGGGGGTGACAAGGGCCGACGACTCAATGTTTCTCTCGGAGACGAAATGGACCAAAGCTAAGGATGACACGACTAGAGACAAGATTCTGACTCGAGAATAGTAACGATGCCCTTAAGAAAGTCTATAAGGTCCCAATTGTTACAACACGCACGAATTCATTATGGAGCAAATCAATCACATCCATCCACACTAACATGTACCTATCTCGGGGCAACATTCGTATTCATATTAAAGACACAATCAAGTCCTACGCTGATGTATGTGAAATAAGCTAACATTCTAGTATTCCATGGAAGCAGATATGCCTAGCAGCTTCAAGCATGATAGACGGAACCAACAATGATCATATATGATTCGAAGTCATGCGGAATTTAGTGAAGATAACGAGCATCATGCATATGATCAATGTAAGAGAACGGTATACACATCAACAAATGAATTCAGATATATCATGGCAAAGTGTATTATAATAATCAGATGAAGCGTCATACGAGGGCTCATAAGAACAGCATAGTAACTATAACACCTAACAGCAATGGTCAGATAGTAAGTTAAAGATGACATGTAATCATACGACGAGATATATTTAGGGAGCATAGATCCTACATGATACTAGCGATACATAATGCGATACAAGCATAGTTAAGATTCATTAAGATGAGTCTCAACATAATGTTCACGAAACAGGAGGCATCATCAAAAGTAACAAGATGGACATCATGGATGCTAGGTTATAATTATGCTAAGAAAGAACCATCATAGAGTACATATAGGGTACAATAGTTGTCACATCATAGAACAAGTACAACACGTGATCATTTAGCGGGTCATATTGGAAATCATAAGCCCTACATGATACTAATAGCACACATCGAACATGAGTAGAATTAAAGTAATTCAACTAGATTCATCCCGATATTCATGCGTCATGCAGATGCAAAATCATGATATAGGGTGGTGCGTTGCTAAGCGGGGTGTCAAGTCATACATTCATGGAAGCACGAGAGGATATCATAGAGTAATAGACATTTTAACCATGTAAACATGTTGGGTTTAACTATCACGGAAAGCTAGTCAATCATCAATTCAACATTAAGCTAATCAGAACGAGTAAAACATGTTAAGAGAACAGAAAGAGGAAAGAACCACACTATCAGGTACCTAGCTCGAGAGAGAATCAACAATAAAGTAGGCAAGGCATAAATGTGCGTAAGTCATAACCAAGGATCCTACACGTTACTAATGGCTCAATATAACATGTGGTACATACATGCACTTGATCGATTACTCGGCACTAAGAAAGACTTCAATTCAATCACATTCCGATAATACAGAAACAGGAGAGGAGGTGTAGCGAGGTATAGTGCAAGTCTAAGCAACATGGCGACATGACTAGAATATGGGGACATGAGCTCGAATCAACACATAATATGACAAAACATGCATTCCTCAAGGTTCAATTATAACACATATTCTCCGTTCAACACAACTAATCACACACAATATTAACTTGCAAAATAATCAACAATAGTTAATCTTACGAATTCGGAATAGATGGGCATGATATAGATTCTTGTCACAAAATGAACGATAAGCATCAAGGCATCATCGGCTAGCATGCTAAAGAGCACATCTTAGGAGGCATTCATATAAGGAAGAGTCGATCACACTATCATGAACCTATTCACAGAGAGGACATCAATTATACAACTTCATAGCATATGACATATTTATTCGTGCCCTAGTATGACAATGGAATATACTAAGTAGATCATGTTGGGATGATATGGATACGATAAATATAGCTCAACTTATACAATAGTCATTATGAACATTAAAGCACATAAGCATAATTCCATAGTAAGGATCAATTGTAGGTCAAGGAGTAGTGCATATAGAATCACACAATCATGAACAGGGCAATCAAGATAACCCGATAGAAGTCCATAAGGGCAACATTGACTCTTCCCAACTGACTCATTACCCATCTTTCTCGTGGGACTCGGATACGAATTTTCCGTGACAAGAGGACACTGATGGATCGTCATAAGAATTGATAAGGACAACCTCGTAAACATCTCACTCTCTAACACGGAATTTCATCAAGGACCGTCTTCCAATACTCTCTTGGACAACCTTTATATTCAATCATGATTCCCGACACCATGTGTTCACCAACCCGATTCCCGTGGAAGACCGATATTCGAAGGGAGGACTCGATGGAATTGTCTAAAGGGTTCATAATGAAAGGGGCAGTTCCACAAAAGCTGAGCTTGATTATAGGGAAATAAGGGTACTCCCGCTATCTCGTTCACAGATCATCAATATTCATTCAATAGTTAGAACATAACACTCAAATCTTTAGCATATCAAGCACTCAATCATAGAATCAGTCAATGGCAATTACAATGATCTCCTTGGAGTCTTCCCGACCCATCTGTAAAGGACAAGCTAGTATTTCGCCTACCCGTTTCCGACTACATCCAATAGGGATGGTCTATCGCCTTTTCGACCCACTCGATCCCTTATTAGTTGGTTCTCCTCTTTTATCATAAGCCAAGTTCATATTTAGTCCAATTGAGTTAGACATTTTAAGTTCATTTTGCCCCTTTTAAAACGCTTTTAAATCTTCGAAATCCGTGGGCGGTTTTCCAAAACATACACCCGACCCTTGCGTACCCGAATTGCACAACCTCGCTCTGATACCAACTTTGTAACGGCCCGGATATAAATACCCGGGATACGTTTCGAAGGTCGGATACCTTCGTTCGGATGTTGCAATTCAGGTACGGGTCGAGGTTTCAAACCTCTAATCAGTCGAAGTTTCATAAATTCAGTTTAAACGAAAGGGAAAATGGAATATGATTTAGATACAAAAGCCACGGCAAGGCCGGGTCAAAACCGAAACATAATTCTAACGTCGGATGGCCAGATTAGCGGGGTTAGACAGATTTCTTTGCAATCGCCGAGGGACTTTCCCACGCCATATAAACAGAGAGCAATCATACCTAAAAACAATGGGTGCGAGTGGGGTCAGACCGAGGCCCCAACACGCTCTGTCCACCAAGCGAACATACACATACGCTAATAATAAAGATGATGCAGATGCGGAAATTAAATCACACTAGCATGATCCTAATTTACAATATGCGGGAAATAACTGTAAAGGCGCCCAAAGAATGCCAAGTGGCATGTCCCTCTCCTACCTCTGCACCCCTTTCCGTTAGTGCAGAGACCGGCCGGTTCGATGCTATAGCATATCATATCTCATCATCATATCTCATCATCATAACATAAATTAAAATAAATAAATCATGCCCGATGGTGCTGGGCTATCATCATGCTCATATCGACTCGATAGACTCAGGGCACCCGATGTGGCTGGGCTACCCTATGACCCTAGCAAAGACTCTAGGACTATCACAGATAACGGCCGTTCTGTTTCATACGCGTAAAGAAATAGAATGCTCAATCATAAGTGCAACCTAGCATGATACTACATGGCATGCTTTAATGCTTATGCAACACCTAGTATGTCATAAATTCACAAGCCGGTAATCTCTTTCGAATCTGAGTAAGCCCATAAAGGAACTTACCTGAATAAGCCGAACAACAAAGGACAAGGCAGAGCAGAATCCAAGAAATGAATCACCGATAGCAAGCAACGTCCAACATTCACAAACACCTAACAACATATAAATGCATAAGTCTACCTATTTCACACAAGGCACCCCTAACTATCATTCATATCTCGTCTCATATCCCATTTCAGATTATTCCAACTCATTTCATCACAAACCATATCTCATTTCATGTTCATCTCATCTCATCATCTCATTTTCAAAACAACCTCTCAAAGAACTCAACTTAGAAAATCAAACAACTCTTTTAAAATCGCTTGTCTAAATCCCGACATTAAACAATTAAACCTTAAGGCCCATTTTCCCAAAATCATGTTATAAAATAATTCCGGAATGTTTCTTATCTCAAAAACCATATAAATAATTCCATTATTAAATTATTAAAATAACTCCAAGCTCACAAATCATATTTATAATCAAGACCAACAATTCACTTTAAAATTTCTAACTCACATGCTTAAATCCTCTTAAAAGGCATCAATTAAATAATCCAATCAATATTATTTTAAAACAATAAATAATATATAACGATAAATTTTCCAGAATATTATAAAAATCCCAAAATAATAATATTCAATTAATCCAACACTTGTTATTATAAAATCTCAAAGCGATAACCATAAATATATTTATAACCCAATATCAAATAAATCTTACTTTTAACCCATTTATAATATATTAATATTTTCAGGATATATATATATACATATCCAAAATCATATAATATAACATATATATATTAATAACATAATACATAACATAAATTTAACACATATCGAAATTAACATTAACAATAACAATAGATATACATACCACATAAGGTTAACCCAGCCGAAAGAAGACCCCAGCCCAAAGAAAGGTGAAGAGCCCAAGCCATAGCCCAAAACTAAGCAAGCCCCATCCCGGATCCGCCAGCCCAACCCGAGGTAAGCCCAAACCTTGACCCAAGAAAGAAAGGAAAAGAGAGAGGAGAGATCCGGATGGGGGATCCGAAGGGGATCCGGACCCGGACCAAAAATAGGCCCAGCCCACTGAAAAGGAAAGGGAGGCTCATCCTCAACCTCCGAATTGAAGCAGAGTGATGGCCGACGTCGACGGAAACGGAAGAGGAGGAAGGGAAGAATCCCAGGTCTCCAAGGCTCCTTTCCGACTAAAATTTCACCCACAATCATCGACAAAACATTCCGACCTCAACTGACCCAAAAGGACAGAAACGAGAGTGAAGAGGAAGGAGGGAGAGAAAGCTCACCGAGGGGGTTGTCTCACCGGAGATGGAGCTCGTCGGAGGGCTTGTCTTCGTCGGAGACGACCTAGGGGGAATGGGGGAGGTTCAAATGCCCACCTCTACACGATTCCAGGCGAAAGGAAGTGAAAGGGAAAGAGATTGGCCCTTACCGCTCGGGTTTGAGGGAGGCAGAGGAAGCGCAGAGGATGGGTGCGGCTCGGGCATCGGAGGGAGGCTTGGACGCTGTTGCTGCTGCTCGCCAAGGATCCGAGAAGGTGTAGGAGGGCGCTCCTGCTTCCGGCTTGAGGCGGAGGAAGGTTGAACAAAAGGGATGAGCCGTCGCTTGCTCTCGGCAACAGGGGAGGCAACGAGGGTGGCTCGGTGGTGGCTCAGCGGTGGCTCGGATTGAAAGAAGGAGAGTGAACGGATGAGAAGGAGAGAGGATGTGTGAATTGAATGAAAGGATGAGGAGGAGAGAGTTTGTGGGTGCAGGTTCAGCTGAGGCCAATTTGAAAGGGAGGGGGGACATTGGATGAATGCATGAGGAGGGGACCATTTCATTGTGAGGCAAGGTGAGGCAGGGCTGCCGAGAGAGAGAGAGGGAGAGAGAGAGAGAGAGAGAGAGAGAAAAGAGAAAAGAAAAGAAAAGGAAAGAAATTAAAATATATGTGGTCCCAACAAGATATTTTGAACCCGATAAAATATCCCAAAACCCGCTCGCCCGAACGAATCCCGACTAAATCAAATTAAATAAAATTTAATTTACTAATTACAAGATAACGGAATTAAATTAATCTTAATCAAAACTCGGAGTTTAAATTCGTCTTTATTAATACTCGATCTTGAAAGCGAAAATCGAATCCCGTCAAAATCCGAAATTTAAATGATGCCGGAATAACTAAAATCCAAAACTTACGCTCGAGAACGGGTTTTATTCCACTTTTACAAATTGAATTTAATAATAATTTATTTAATAAAATAAACATAATATATAAGTAAGTAGTTCAGCAGTTATATTAGTAAGTGGTTCAGCAGTTATATTAGTAAGTAGTTCAGCAGTTATATTAGTAAGTGGTTCTACAATTATATTAGTATGTGGTTCAACAGTTATATTAATAAGTGGTTCAGTAAATGTTTCATTAGTTATATTAATAAGTGTTCAACAGTTATATTAGTAAGTGGTTTAGTAGTTATATTAGTGTGTGGTTTATAAAGTAAATAGAAGTGGTTCATCAATTTTATAGTAACTGGTCCAACACATATAAATAGAGAGTGGTTCAGTTACTAAGTATATAATGGTTCATGAAATAAATTGTTCATGATGTAAATAGAAGTGGTTCATTAAGTAAATAGAAGTAAATAGAAGTGGTTCATTAAGTAAATAGAAGTAAATAGAAGTGTTTCAACAGTTATATTAGAAGTAGTTCATGAAGTAAGTGGTTCAATGACTAAGTCAATAGAAGTGGTCCATGAAGTAAATAGAAGTGGTTCATCAATTTTATAGTAACTAGTTCAGCACTCATAAATAGACAGTGGTTCACTGACTAAATATATAATGGTTCTTGAAAGAAATAGGAGTGGTTAATGAAAGAAATAGAGTGGTTCATGAAAGAAATAAAGTGGTTCAGTATACCCTTGTTAAGTGGTTCATCAGTTATATTAGTACGTGGTTTAGTAAAAACGCGCTTTGAGCGACTAGGGAAAAAATTAGTAAGTGGTTCTGTATACCCTTATTAAGTGGTTCAATAGTTATATTAGTAAGTGGTTCAGTTAAAACGTGCTCTGAGCGACTGAGAAAAAAATTAGTAAGTTATTCATTATACCCTTATTAAGTGGTTCAACATTTATATTAGTAAGTGGTTCATGAAAGAAATAGAAGTGGTTCATTGTTCGTGGGATTGAGGGATGCTAAATATCAAATAAAATATCAATTAAAACAACTCCCTTGTCCAAGCAAATAAAATACAAGAATCCCTCCCGATGTAGTGGTAGGGTAATTCAGGATCAAATCCACGAGGAGGTATGTCAACGGTTCCTAAGCTTGCAAACAAGATCAAATTTCGACTCCAGAAGACCAATCGATATCGAGTAGATCAGTCGATATCAACTACAGTTCCAGTCGATTTCCAACAAATACCTGCAGAAGACAAAAGCACAGTCGACGTCTAGCTGTTCACTCGATATTGGGTCAGTCACTCGATATCGACCTCTGAAGTCGATTTCGAGTCTTCAACAGAAATAGAAAAGTAACCAAAATTTGTGGGAAAGGTGTCCGAAGAAAGTAAGAATGATGATGGAAGGGTGGATAGAATAAAAACTCATGTCTTTATATAACTCAGAAAATTAAAAAGCTTCCAAGATCGGGGATTCATGCCACAACAATAACCATATAAGATAGATGCCAAATTCATGAAAGATGATGCCTTTCCGTCAAATAACTTTCGTTACCAACTATTAGGTGATTAGAGGCTCTCGCATAAAACCCAAGAGTTACTAACCAATTTCATAATTAATCCAAATTCACAATATGATTGGCTTTCGCTTCAATAATGCAAATAAGGAATTTCCTCAACTCTCGCAAAGGATCATGCATATAGGATGGAAGACGGAATGACATAAAAATCATACCTTTGATGCACAAACTTACACAGCTATCGTCGGACTCACCCCGACCCTAGAAGTAAGGGAACTACTCGCGCCTCATCATCATTGACATCATCATCATTGAAAAGAAACTACTTTGAATTAAAAACTTCAAAAGAGTACAACCGAACAAAGCAATCCTCCGCTCTCGCTTCCTCTTCACCCCACTCGGCCTCTATCTCTACTCTCTACGTTCTATGTGTAAAACTGAACTTGAATGTGTCTCTGTATTAATTGAATCCCTAAACTCAGCCCTAATGGCCTCTAATTATATATCTCAAACCTCGCTATCCAAGGATAAGCAAATCTATCTTTATTCCTAAGATAAAACTAAATTAAAGTAAATAATTAAATCTCTTTAGGTAAATATGAAATTCATCATAAAGGATAAAAAAAGTTTGATGGTAAAGGATAAAAGATCTCGACTTAGGATAGATGTAATGCCTTCAAGAATTCTATCAAAAACAGTGTCGGATCTGTCTGCAGCAACACTCGATATCGACCAGGTGATGTCGATATCGACCTAATCTCTTCTATCTCGAGCCAGCTCTACTCGACCTCGGTTTTGCACTCGGAATCTATCTTTTCACTCAATTTAGGGGATTTGATATCGACCACTTCATGTCGATATCGACCAGTTTGTGTCAACATGCTCTGTTTTTCTGTTTGCTCGATTTCTGGTGTTCTGTTCCACTCGATGTCGAGTCTTTAGGTCAATTTCGACTCCTCAGTAGACTTCGAGTTCTTTTTCAGCTTTTCTTCCCTTCTCCAAATTGCTCCAATTTTGTCTTGATTTATGCGAAATAGCATAAAAACTCGTGTAGACCTCTATATTTTGAAAATAGACATAAACTACACTAATCTTATGCTTTCCCAACCAATATTTATGAAAATATCGACAAAATGGACATAAAAGTAGATGGAAAATATGGCAATTTGCGCGCACATCATTCATTACTTTTATAATAATTGGTTCAGCCTATATAAATGGAGAGTGGTTCAATGATTAAATATATAGTGGTTCATGAAAGAAATAGAAGTGGTTCATTAATTTTATAGTACTTGGTTCAGCACAAATAATTATAGAGTGGTTCAATGACTAACTCTATAGTGGTTCATGAAGGAACCACTCTATCAAGTAGATGGTTGAACCACTATGAGTAAAATAATTGAACCACTAAAAGTAAATGGGTGAACCACTATGAGTAACATGATTGAACTACTACAGGTTAAATAACTGAACCAAAAATATTGAACCATAAATAAAATATTAGTGACAGTGCATTCATTATCAATGTCATTAACCAGGTGAACAACACACCATGGGAGCTCACACAAATATATAGTAGAAGAAATACATGCTCTAAGCAAGGAATTCGAATTTATCAAATTCCAGCATTGCTACAGAGAGGCGGATAATGCAGCTGATTTTATTGCAAAATCACACATGAGTTGTAATTCTATTTTAGATTATAGTTGCGAATTTCAAAACATCATCATGTTAGATGATCATGGATACTTCCAGTATCCAAAACTTTGCCTATTGTAAAAAAAGGTAAAAATTTGTATTGGATGCATTAAATTGTAAGAAATACTGTCTTGGCATGGTGGTTCTTAGGCGTCTACAGACGCGGAGCTAGGGGGTCCTAGGGGGTCCCGTGACCCTCCCCTCATCCGACAAATTACATAGGTGTATTCTCCTCATCTGAGTAAAAAGTTATGAATGTTTGAAAATTGTAGGTGTGTTAATCACTTTAATTTTATTTCAATATACTATAATACTTTTATATTTTACTTAAATTGACATTCACATATTATAAGTCATTTCTAGAGCTTCAAAACCATAGGTTATATTACTTATTTTGAGAATTTTGTAAGAAGTTACGCAAGTTTAAATTTTTTATATCTAGCTAGTTATACATTATTACATGTTAAGAATACAATGTTTATTTATTGCGTTTTATATCCTTATTTTTGTTTTATATCTTTGTATTAGTTTACAATATCGTTTCACACTAGTTTGTATTATCGTTTGACACTAGTTTGTACTATCGAACATGTTGTGCGTTTTACGACTTTTTTCTTGATCTTATTATCTAAAATTATGGTGACCTCCCGCTCAAAATTTTATGACTCCGTCCCTGGGCATGTACATGTTCCAATGGTCCACAGATTGATTCCCCTCGCCATTGTAGGTAGATTATGACTCATTTTTAATTATACAACTTGGCGCGCGTGTGACGGATGCGCGGAGAGTTGCGAGTGGGGATTCAATTCAATCGTGGGAATGGGTGGTGTTGAGGGCGCGCCCCAATTTTTTTAAATACAGCAATCAAATTGCTTTTTCAATAAACGTGGACCAATCAAATTATTTCTTTCATTCTCACCGGTAAAGGTGTTCTCATCCGAACCCTACCATATATATACATATAGAATGTGAATCAAATGTTAACAAGTCATACGGTGTTAAATGTTAACAAAAGTAACATGTTGATTATTAGATGATGGAGGGCCCAGATTAATTGGATTTTTTTATTTTTTAAATAAAAAAAGATGGGCCCCACTAATTATCCCATATCATTCTCATGGTTAGAGCGTGTGTTTCAATCTCCCTCCTTCACCGTACAAAAGCCCTAGCCTACTTTTATTCAATCCCAATCAACCTCGCCCTTATCTCTCTCTCCTCCCTATCGTTAAAATTGAGACATAGAAAGATTCAGAACTCCATCTCCTCCCTATAGTTTTGTGTCACTGCTCAAATCGCTTGTGAATTTCACATCCCAATAACGCTTCTTGTACTCCATCTCCTGTATTTTCCTCCCGTCTGATGTTTTCTTCATCGTTTGTTTCAATTGCTCCCGTTTTCGCTTAAAAATTTGATATTCTCTTCCTCATTTACCAGCAATCAGCGTCCCATTCCACGACTACCTCTCCTCTTTCTCACCAGGATCTGGTGCGATGAGGGTTTTGGCAACCAGTGGAAGCGAAGCGGCAATAGCGATGAAGAAGCGGCAATGGCGATGGCGATGGCGAAGCGGCGATGGCAATTTACGGAGGCGGACAAGGTCCGATTTACGGGGGCGGCGATGGCGATCTACGACCTCGATTCCTCTTCCCTGCCTTATTCGACCTTCATCTCCAACAAACTCAAACCCGATAGATTAAGAGTCCGACCCCTTCACCTCTCTGTAATCTCTCAATCAATCTAGTTTTGGGAAGTTATATGCAAAATAAAAGAGGGGGTTGATTGATTTGTTTTACAATTGTTCTTTAAATCTAATCTCTCTTTAAAATTGTTCATGAATTTATTGTATATTCGGCAAATTCAGAGTAATTATTCATTGATAATCATTAATTCTTCAGGTATATAGGGGCAATTAGATGTAGGTTTCGTGAAATTCAAGGTCATGAGTAGACTGACTATTCGACAAGTTTAGAATCAATATTCGTTGATAATAAGGAATTATTCATATGGGTAATTAGATGTGGGAAATCAAAAATTACATTTATATACTCTTTCAACCTAGCGAATAATTACTATCAACTTAACGAATAATTACTATCAACCTAGCGAATAGTTGAAAAATTGACCAACCCTTTTTCTATTATCTAAATGACAACTCCTCTTTACAGACGAATAATAACAATCAATTTAGCGAATAATTACTATCAACCTAACGAATAGTTGTAAAATTGACCAACCCTTTTGTTATTATCTAAACGATAACTCCTATTTACACACGAATAATAACTATTAGTGTGCGTATAATTAATATCACCTTATCGAATAGTTCAAACAGTGCACCACACACAAAAAAACATCATTACCCCACCAAAAAAATGTTACGCCACAAAGTGCAAGCAAAATTTGGAAGTTCATTGTCATTATTCGTTGATAATCTAGAATTATTCTGTAATTTGTTCATCAGTATTCATCTAACACACAGTGCAAGCAAAATCTTCTCCTCCTCAGGGAAAAAAAATGTTACCTCCCGAGAAAAACACACGCGCTTTGATTAAGCAAGTTGGCTATAAAAGTGGTGGGGCCTACTTTTTTTTATTAAATAAAAAGGAAAATTCTCAATTAATCTTACCCATCAATTTCTAATCAATTAATGGCCCAGCTCTGTTAGCATTTAACACCGTAAGGGATATGTACACTTGACCCAACATATATATATATATATATATATATATATATATATATATATATATATATATATATATATATATATATATATATATATATATATAATCGACCCTACCACGTGAGGCTAATTGATTATCTTATGGTGATGTGCCTGTTCTAATTAAACTACATACATACATATATACATACATATATACATACATATATATATATATATGTATGTATATATATATATATGTATGTATATATGTATGTATATATGTATGTATGTAGTTTAATTAGAACAGGCACATCACCATAAGATAATCAATTAGCCTCACGTTGTAGGGTCGATTTATATATATATATATATATATATATATATATATATATATATATATATATATATAAATCGACCCTACCACGTGAGGCTAATTGATTATCTTATGGTGATGTGCCTGTTCTAATTAAACTACATACATACATATATACATACATATATACATACATATATATATATATATACATATATATATATATAGGGGTTGGATCCCGTGTAAGCAACTCTTATGGTGTAATTTGTGAGCAGTGAAATTATTCGCAGGTATCAAACAATTATTCGTGCATAATAATGTAATTATTCGTATGCACCAACAAGTGCAATTATTCATAGTTACCAAAGGATTATTTGTATGTATGTAAATACGAATAATCATATGGTACCTACGAATAATGTCACTGTTCACAAGTTACTTTTAATCTGAGCCGTTAGATCTTCTTAATCCGACGCTCCAGATTTACTCACAAATTACACCGTAAGGGCTGCTTACACTGGATCTATCCTATATATATATAGGATAAATCATATGTACTCAGCTCTTAACATGTACTTCGTATCATGTTAACAAATATGAGTTGTTGATTGAATGAAATTGATGGTTGTGATAATTAGACAATTTTTCCTTTTTTTTGATGTTAAAAACGATGCGGCCCACAAGGTGTATTGACTTACCTACCAGAAGATGGCACGTGATGTACATTGCGCTGAGAGGTACGGGTTTGAAATTTTGTAGGTTTGGATGGTTTTAATTTTTGGGACCGCTTTATATATTTATTTATTTTATTGTTAGAAACTCTTAAAGATACATGTTGAATTGTTAAGATTATATATTCATAATTTTCCATTATGATTTGGTTCTAATTAACGCTCCATATTATTATTGTGAATTTTTCTAAAAGGTATTGATATATTATTAGAAGGTAGCGATATATTATTAGAAGGTATTGATATATTATTTGAAGGTATCGATAGATTATTTGATGGTATCGATGGATTATTCGATGATATCGATAGATTATTCAGTTGTATCAAATGATTATTTGGTGCTACGACCGACTTCACATTGTTAATAGATTCTAATCGGCTAGCACCTTCAAACTGTCATGAACTTCTGTCAAACTCCACGTTAACAAGTAATTACCAATTATTCGATAGTATATCTTGATTATTCAATGGTTTTGATGCATTTAATTTGGTGGTATAGAGCATAAACTATATTATTTGAAGGTTGAACGATTATTCGATGGTATCGATGGATTATTCTATGGTATCACTAGATTATTCTATTGTAACAATGGATTATTCAGTGCTACGACCGAATTTAGGTTGTTAACAGATTCTGACATAAAAAACCCCAATTTCATGAAGCATGAAATCGGTCCATACATATGAATAATTATGTCAACCCTAAACCCAATTCACTTACTACGAGTACAGATGCAATTCATTACATACTTGTCCACTTATATACAAATATTGATTTGGAAATCTATGAATAATTTATCAATTTATGAACAATTTTACGCATAACAAATTTCAAACAAACTCATCTAATTTGCCATATACCTATGAATAATTCTTCCTTTCTCACCAAATAATGAGCCAATTACATGAATAATCAATAATCCATCTTTCATCTCTCCCAATTAGGTTCAAAATCTCAAAAATTGATTCAATTATCAAGCATCATTTAATACAGTCATTGCCTCAATTTATTTGAGTGCCAGCAATAGAGAGCAAGACCAAGGTGTTGACCCGCCGATGACATGGGTTCAATCAGCGAGATCTAGGTTGAGTCTTCCAGCAAAGAACAAGTCGATGTGAGGAATTGCCGATTCGCTGCTCGATTTAACCTCTCTGTTGATAGGAGGAAATCGAGTTCTTAAACAAATATAAATGCAAATCGAATCCTAGCCTATGCAAGGGTAGTCAAGATCGATCCACGAGGAAGCAGGTCAGCGAGATCCTAGATTGTCTTGAAAGCTCACGTCTTTTGTCGACCAGAAGCCTCGATCTCGACCTAAGCGCTCGATGTCGACCTTGGCTGTCGATTCTTTCTGCAACAGAAAACCTGCAGAGACAAAAACAAGCAGTCGATATCGACTAAGGAGGTCGATATCGATGTTAGTGCAGAAATCGACTGGCTCAGAAGACTGCCAGTCGACACAAAGTGGTCGATATATCGAGTAGAAGACTCAAAATGGACCTCAGCTAATTCGTGCAGGGAGATCGACGTCGACACAAAAGACCGTCGACGAAGGCACAATGGTCGATATCGATGTTGGTGGTCGATATCCATGTTGTTCCTGCAAAGTTGTTAGCTTTGTCGGCAAAGAAAGGCCGAAGAAATAAGGAAGGAAAAGGAAATATGAACAGAATAAAGACAGATTTTTACGATTCAAATAAGATATAAAAGGCAACTCCTAGGATTAGGGTTTACCACAACGTTAACCAATGCATGCGATAAGGCAAATAAGACGGACAATTGTGCTATTTCACCCGAGGGACAAGCTTTCGTTGTACACCAACTCTTAGGATTACTTATGGAAATAAACCTAATTGTCTCTACCAATTTTATGTTTATAACTCAAGTGGTTAGCATAGATCCCTTTTCTTTCGATAAGGACTAAACATAGAATCGTAGGAGATGATATAGACACAACGATATCAACATCAAACACTTACCTCAGGCACGTATGGCTAACGTCGGGCACACCCCGACCCTAGAAGCTTTGGGAATCTACTCGCAATTCATTGTAGGAAACATGATTGATTGAAAGGAAAGAGCTTGCATTCATAACTCCGAAACATTACAATCCAACGTCGGCTCTCGCAAACGCCAAACCCTAAAGCTTCTCTCTAACTCTAGCTCTATTGTATGATTGTGTGTGTAATTGAATATATTTAAAAACCAGCCCCATAGGTCTTTATTTATAGGCTACTAATCCTTGCTATCCAAGGATAGTATCTTCTATTTTCTATCTAAATTCTATCCCAACAAGTGGGATAGATCTTTTATTTCGGTAAATATCTAAATAACTTAATAAAGCCGTAGGGTAGAAGGTAAATAAACCTAACCTGTCATCTATCTAAATTACAAAGGATAAAATGTGGCTCTTGAAGATTGATGTACACATTTGCACATTCTTTTATTGCATCTTTTGACTTCATATTTCATTCGATTTCCAAAGAAAAGGTTCAAAAGAATATAAACTTGTGTAAGAATGGGATAAAATGCAAGAAATAGATTTTGCACATGTTTTGAGCTAACCATGCAGGAATTCGAGCGAAATCGGAGTCAAAACGGAGAAGCCAAGTGAAGCTGAGCAGAGGTAGATATCGACCCCAGACATAGATATCGACCTCTGGGGTAGATATCGACCTTCAACACCCATATCGACCTCAACATAGACATCAAGTGAAGCTGAGAAAGAGGTAGATATCGACCTTAGACCCAGATATCGACCCCCAGTGTCGATATCGACCCCCATATCGACCTCAACATAGAAATCGACCAGAGCTGAACAAATCGAGCAGGAACAGAGACCTCGATATCGACCTCTGGTGTCGATATCGACCCATTATCTCGACAGAAGATAGACTCGATTTCGAATGCGGATTGGAACTATATCTTCAAGGAGCACGGAATTATCTCATACTTTCAAGATAGATGGCAGCTGAAGAGTTATTTATCTTTTTACCTTTAAGTTATTTAAGTTTTATCAAAATAAAAGACCTATCCTAATTGTTCGGATAGAGTTATTAGTTTAGATAGGAGTTACAATCCTTGGATAGCGAGGATTAGTAGCCTATAAATAAAGCCTTAGGGGCTGATTTGTTAGATCATCTTTCAACCATCCAATAATCCGAGAACAATCCATTAACCCAAGACAAAGACAATAGACAATAGAGTTAGAGAGAAGTTTTAGGATTTGACGTTTGCGAAAGTTGACGTTGAGTTGTAAAGCTTCGAGGTTTATTTTAATGCAAGTTTCTTCCTTTCAATCAATGATGAGTTCCATGATGAGAAGCGAGTAGTTCCCCAAAGCTCTTAGGGTCGGGGTGAGCCCGACGTTAGCCATGCACGCTTGAGGTAAGTATTTGATGTTGATATCGTTGTGTCTATCTCTCCTCCTACAATTCTATGTTTAGTCCTAATCGAAAGAAAAGGGATTCATGCTAACAACTTGAGTTACAAACATAAAATTGGTAGAGACAATTAGGTTTATTTGAAAGAGTAATCCTAAGAGTTGGTGTACGGCGAAAGCTCGTCCCTCGGGAGAAATAGCGCAATTGTCCGTCTTATTTATCTTATCGCATGCATTGGTTAACGTTGTGGTAAACCCTAATCCTAAGAGTTGCCTTTTTACATAGTTTATACACACCAAAACCCATTGTTATTTCTGTTCATTGCTTCTCTCTCCATCCTAAAGTCTTCGGCCTTTCTTTGCCGACGAGAAACTAACACACTGCAGGGAGACATCGATATCGATCCCAGACGTCGATATCGACCACTGAGTTCGTCGACAGTTTTCTGAGTCGACGACGAACATCGCTGCGGAGTTACTGGACATCGATATCGACACCAGACATCGATATCGACCCTTCTGTATCGACTGGCAGTCTTCTGAGCCAGTCGATTTCGTGGACTGACATCGATATCGACCTCCCCAGTCGATATCGACCACTTGTTTTTGTCTTTGCAGGTCTTGTGTTGTAGAGAACATCGACAGCCGAGGTCGACATCGAGGCCCAAGGTCGAAATCGAGGCTTCTGGTCGACGCAGACTTGAGATTTCCGAGGCTACTAGAATCCCGCTGACACGCCTCCTCGTGGATCGATCCTGACTACCCTTCCACTACAACGGGAGGAAGTCTTGTAATTATTTGCTTAGGCCAGGAGTCGATTTACATTTATTTACATCTTTATATTTGTAATTACTTGACATATTAAGCCTCCTGCAACAACAAATTGGCGCCGTTGCGGGGAGGCAATCAATCGCGCCCTAGTAGTCTATCTCACGTCTTTTTCTAGTTTGGTCTTGCAGGTGTATGCGACGCGCTGATCGCCCACCTGAATTTGAAGGAGTAGACGACCCTGAGCGTTATTTCCATCTAAGGGCCCAAGCTCAAAGAATCATGGCGGAAAACGCGAACCAAGCAGAACTTATTGAACAACTAAGGAAGCAGGTTGAGGACTTAACAACAAGGAAGGCGGCACTTAAGGAGCGTGCGGATAGGGAGGAGGAAGGCCGGAGGTAAATAGAAGCCCAAATCAATGCCCTCCCTAGGAATGCCAAACAATATATGCACCCCGCTCTCACAGTGCCTGAATCGGCAATTCTTATCCCTGCCTCTAATTTTGAAGTAAAACCTAACTTCTTAACTGAGATTAGAAGGCACCAATATGAAGGAAAACCTAATGAGTGCCCTATGGCATATATTTCTACCTTCTTAGACCTTTGTGATACTATTGCTGATGGACGAAGTCTTGAGTATGTCCAACTAAAAGCCTTTCGCTGGTCTCTTACAGGGAAAGCATTGCAGTGGTTGGAGAGCTTAGCCCCAAGATCGCTCTGCACCTGGAATGAAGTTAAGGACGCGTTCCTCAACAAGTTCTTCCCTCCTTCTAAGACAGCGTTGATCCGACAGAAAATCACGGCTTTCAAACAAAAGCCTGGTGAGGCTCTGGCGACTGTTTGGGAAAGGTTCAAGGACCTTCTACGATCATGCCCGACGCATGGTCAACCACCGTACGTAATTCAGGAGATCATATACAATGCTCTTGACACTGCAACTAAGGAGAGGATCAACACCTACACCTCCTATGGATACCTTGAACTCGCCCCACAAGAGGCTTGGGAGACCATAGAGAGGTTGGTGGAGTTCGACAACACATATGGGACTCCTGAGGCTTCCGACACATCATCATCGTCGAGGCCTGCCCCATCTATGCCCTTATATGAACCCTCCAATGTAATCGATCCGGATGTGAAGGAGCAATTCCACAGAGATCAACTTAGAAAGCTCCAAAAGCAAGTAAGGTTCCTTTCAGCGAACCAAGATTGCATCGAATGCGGATCGCAGCGGCACACCACCATCGAGTGCCCCCATGCCGAACAAGTACACCTAGCGGAGACTCACCAAGAGGCGCGCTACATGAGGGGTCCCAATAACCAATATTGGGGAGACCAAAGGTTCCATCAACCACAAAGGAACCCGGTTAACCCTAGGGACCCTCCGCCTTATAGAGCTCCTGGGCACCCGGAGAGAGACCAAAAGAAGGATGATCTTCAACTAGTACTGGATGAAATCAGGCAAAATCAGGCTAAGAATGATCAATCCAACAATGCCATCCACTCTCAACTCAATCACCTTACCACAAGGATTGGGGAGATGGATACATGGAAGAAGAACGTAGAGACCCAACTGGGTCAATTGGCGGCACAAATCCCTAGGCCGTCCGGAACACTCCCTGGGCAACCCACTACAAATCCTAAAGGGCAATCCGGGACAGGCCATATCGCAGCCATACAATTAAGGAGTGGCACCAAAGTACAAAAGCCACGGACGGAAACGGAGGAGAAAGCAGCAGACACAGTCGACGTCGACAGACCAGTCGATGTCGACCCAGAGGTCGATATCGACCCCCATGTCGACCCCCTGGTCGACGTCGATGACACTGCAGAGCCATCAGAGCCACAACAGAGGTTGAAATCGACCCAACTCCAGTCGACATCGATGTTCAGCAGGCCCCTCCGACCTCCGTTTTGGCCCCTACTCCAAAGACGACATTGCCATTCCCTTCCAAAGCATTGGAGGATCCCACCAAAGGCAAGTTTAGGCGCTTCATAAAGATACTTCAAGGACTCAACATCACTATCCCTCTAACAGAAGCCCTAAGCGAGATGCCCGCCTATGTACGATTCCTCAAAGACATCCTGAGCAAGAAGAGGTCCATGGCAGAGATCGCAGAGGAGTGCTCAAAGATGGACTTCCCTGAGAAGAAGAGTGATCCAGGGAAGTTTGCAATCACCGTGGGACTTGGCCAACATCGCTATAAAGCCCTATGTGACCTAGGGGTAAGTGTAAGTCTCATGCCTCTCTCTATTTGGCAAAAGGTGAACATTGGTGCCCTTGAACCTGTGGACATGAAACTCTATATGGCTGACAACTCATTCGTCAGGCCCACAGGTATAGTTGATGACGTTCCGGTAAAGGTAGGTAAGTTCTTTGTGCCTACTGATTTCATTGTATTGGAGATGCCTGAAGATCCTGTAGTGCCTATTATACTTGGTAGGCCTTTCTTAGCTACTGCAGACGCCAATATCAATGTACGTCGAGGGTTACTAACCTTTACTATAGGGAACAAAGTGATAGAATTCTCTTTCAACCCAACCATGAGCGAAACAAAGCACCTGGAGCAAGTAGTCCTCTCGCCGACCAAAGAAAAGCTTAGAAAATTTCTGTTGGCGAGGACGGAAACAGCAAGCAGGGTCGACATCGACTGGAACCAGTCAATATCGACTAAAAACATCGAAATCGACCCCCCTAGGTCGAAATCGAGTATGCCAGATTGCTGCCAGGAGCTTAAGTATGGGGTCATAGAGGTCGATATTGACCCCCACATATCGATATCGACCACAGCACTCGAAATCGACCACCCCTCAGCCCGAAGATTTCTGTTTCGGGCCCAAACAGGTAAGCCCAGGTATAACTCCTAACCCTCCTCCATCCCTTATTGATGAATCAATGAAGCCAATTATTGATAAATCTACTAAAGAGAGGGTCAAAGCTCCATGGTTTGCCTATATTGCTAAAGTTAGGTCAAGAAAGAGAAGAAAAGCGCCCAAAGAAGAACCTAACATCAAAGAAGCCTTGGTCGCCGAACTTCCCTACTACCAAAAGGTCCTAGATGATCCAGGAGAAGGCTCACGCTCGAAGGGTCTCTACATAAAAGGGTCATAAAGCGTTGACGGAGAAGTCGGCCTAGCGACTCAAAAATCTAGAGCATGTACATAAAACATTTAAATTTTGCATAGATGGTTTTTAGGATTTAATTTTTGGTTGTTTGAAACTTTTAAAACTGAGATAATTCGTGCTTTATCTATATTCCTAACAAAGATTTCAAGTTATCAAGCAAAAGGGACGACGAAGAAAAAAAGAAGCCTCTGCAGAGGCAGTCGAAATCGACCAAGCTAGTCGAAATCGACCCCCCGGGGTCAAGCCATCTCCTGGAGTCGACATCGAGGACTCAGGAGCGAAAAAGAGTGGTCGATATCGACCCTAATACTCGATATCGACCCCAATCAGGCAACCCTTGTCTTCATTTTCTTCCTCGACTTTGAGAGATGCAGTCGACATCGACCATTGACCTAGATATCGACTTCTGGCATCGACCAAACCTGAAATTGACCTGAATCCGCTGTAAGTCTCTCTCTACCCTTGTTCTTCTTTTTAATACAGTGAGGACACTGTATATTTTAAGTATGGGGTGGGGGAAAGACATGTCTTATGGTCATAACTTGGTTTCTTCTTCGCATTGCATTCATGTTTAAAATTTTTGTTTTTAATTTTACTAATTCCATAAAATGTCAGGAAATCCAAAAAAAATAGAAAAATGTCAAAAATACAAAAAAAATGCATGTTTATTTTTAAGTCTATTTCTCTAACCCTACTTAGATGTCCTATGATAAAAACTCAATAGCTGACTTGATCATGTAAATCCTATGGCATATTTGGATGGTTTAGCCTAAGTCCTTAAAATTTTTATGTAGATTGTGAACTTGTGATGAAATTGAGCACATATGATCCTAGGCTAGAAAGCAAATCCAACAAAAATTGTCCTTGTGAGAATTTTGACCTATAGGGAGAACATCAAAAATACCGCCGCTTTCTTGAGTGAATTTACTCTTCCTATGCATCTCTAAATGTTGTGATAGTTATTCAAAACCAATGCATATATATGATTATGTTTACGAGAATTAAATGATGGAGGCATCTTTTAAGCCATTTTTATCCTCTTTTTACCTACCCTGCATTATCCCTGCTTGAAGCCAGAACATTAGCCTGAGCCTGAAATTGCAAACTCCACAAAATTATCCCTAGCCGAATTAAGCCTGACCCCCATTTGGGAATTGAGACTTAGATTGGTTGAACTAATGCCTTGTGGAAAGAAAAGAGCATAATGTCCAGTTTTGAGCAAGGAAATTGTAGGATGGTACATATTTACATTTTGTCATATTTTGTAAAAGGATTTTTTGGCTCACCATATAAATGCACATAGCTTTAGTATTATTTCCGGAAAAAAAAATCCGAAAAATATATATATATATATATATATATATATATATATATATATATATATATATATATAGTGCATGAGCCAAAATCCTTAAGTCCTTTATTCATACAAGTGTTATATTTTTGAGAGCGTATTATGGAAAGATGAGTTGGGAAAAAGCATTATAGAAATTGAGCTTACATTGAAGAGTTATGGTTTGGGTATTGCAAGCGTTGAGATTTAGGAGTCTTGATTCCCGAATTATAAAAGCACCACATAGCCAAATAATTCCATACCCTTTATTTCATACCAAGCCCCATTACAACCCCGCCGAATGGAGTCTTCTATGAAGTCTTCCATTGAGCGAAAGTCCTCCTGATGATTCTTATTGCATTTTCATAATTGGTTGCGAAGTGGATTATTATAAATTGCAATGTTTATGAGATTGTATATGGAATTGAGTTGAGAGTTGATCCCCATAGCCTAAACACATGAGAGTTGAGTGCAAACACATTATCCCTGTGAGGTTGGATCAAAATTGCATATGCCTATGGATCGCCAAAATATGTGCTATGACGTTAAATTCACTTGCTTTGCTTTGCTACCGCTTATGATGTTGCTTTTGACAAAGGCGAAGACTTGAAGGGTGTGTTGTACGTGTTGGTTATTGCTTGGTTATTGCTTGAGGACAAGCAAGTCTAAGTATGGGGTGTTTTGATGTACACATTTGCACATTCTTTTATTGCTTCTTTTGACTTCATGTTTCATTCGATTTCCAAAGAAAAGGTTCAAAAGAATATAAACTTGTGTAAGAATGGGCTAAAATACAAGAAATAGATTTTGCACATGTTTTGAGCTAACCATGCAGGAATTCGAGCGAAATCGGAGTCAAAACGGAGAAGCCAAGTGAAGCTGAGCAGAGGTAGATATCGACCCTTGACATAGATATCGACCTCTGGGGTAGATATCGACCTTCAACACCCATATCGACCTCAACATAGACATCAAGTGAAGCTGAGAAAGAGGTAGATATTGAGCTTAGACCCAGATATCGACCCCCAGTGTCGATATCGACCCCCATATCGACCTCAACATAGAAATCGACCAGAGCTGAACAAATCGAGCAGGAACAGAGACCTCGATATCGACCTCTGGTGTCGATAACGACCCCTTATCTCGACAGAAGATAGACTCGATTTCGAATGCGGATTGGAACTATATCTTCAAGGAGCACGGAATTATCTCATACTTTCAAGATAGATGGCAGCTGAAGAGTTATTTATCTTTTTACCTTTAAGTTATTTAAGTTTTATCAAAATAAAAGACCTATCCTAATTGTTCGGATAGAGTTATTAGTTTAGATAGGAGTTACAATCCTTGGATAGCGAGGATTAGTAGCCTATAAATAAAGCCTTAGGGGCTGATTTGTTAGATCATCTTTCAATCATCTAATAATCCGAGAACAATCCATTAACCCAAGACAAAGACAATAGACAATAGAGTTAGAGAGAAGTTTTAGGGTTTGACGTTTTCGAAAGTTGACGTTGAGTTGTAAAGCTTCGAGGTTTATTTTAATGCAAGTTTCTTCCTTTCAATCAATGATGAGTTCCATGATGAGAAGCGAGTAGTTCCCCAAAGCTCTTAGGGTCGGGGTGAGCCCGACGTTAGCCATGCGCGCTTGAGGTAAGTGTTTGATGTTGATATCGTTGTGTCTATCTCTCCTCCTACAATTCTATGTTTAGTCCTAATCGAAAGAAAAGGGATTCATGCTAACAACTTGAGTTATAAACATAAAATTGGTAGAGACAATTAGGTTTATTTGAAAGAGTAATCATAAGAGTTGGTGTACGGCGAAAGCTCGTCCCTCGGGAGAAATAGCGCAATTGTCCGTCTTATTTATCTTATCGTATGCATTGGTTAACGATGTGGTAAACCCTAATCCTAAGAGTTGCCTACACACCAAAACCCATTGTTATTTCTGTTCATTGCTTCTCTCTCCATCCTAAAGTCTTCGGCCTTTCTTTGCCGACGAGAAACTAACACACTGCAGGGAGACATCGATATCGATCCCAGACGTCGATATCGACAATTGAGTTCGTCGACAGTTTTCTGAGTCGACGACGAACATCGCTGCGGAGTTACTGGACATCGATATCGACACCAGACATCGATATCGACCCTTCTGTATCGACTGGCAGTCTTCTGAGCCAGTCGATTTCGTGGACTGACATCGATATCGACCTCCCCAGTCGATATCGACCACTTGTTTTTGTCTTTGCAGGTCTTCTGTTGCAGAGAACATCTACAGCCGAGGTCGACATCGAGGCCCAAGGTTGAAATCGAGGCTTCTGATCGACGTAGACTTGAGATTTCCGAGGCTACTAGAATCCCGCTGACACGCCTCCTCGTGGATCGATCCTGACTACCCTTCCACTACAACGGGAGGAAGTCTTGTAATTATTTGCTTAGGCTAGGAGTCGATTTACATTTATTTACATCTTTATATTTGTAATTACTTGACATATTAAGCCTCCTGCAACAACAAAGATAGAATGGCAATCCGCGTCTCGAAAAGTGTGTCGAACCTGTGTCGAAGTCTAGTCGATATCGACCAGATAGGTCAATTTCGACCTCTCTGTTTCTGCTCCACGGGCTCAGCTCTACTCGATTTCTAGGACGTGGTCGATATCGATGTCAGGTGATCGATATCGAGTGCTTTTCTTTTGCTGGTGTTCTTGTTTGTCTCGACACTCAGGGTCTGTGTCGATGTCTGTAGTCGATATCAAATCGACCCCTTTCTTCTTTCCTTGGTTTCTTAGTTTTAACTCTGATTCGCTCCAATCCCTACATAATTAGATCAAAACTTGTGCATACTTTATTTCTTGCACGTTAGCTCATTCTACACAAATTTGCATTATTTTAAATCTTTTATTTTGAGAAATCGAATGAAATATGAAGTCAAAGGATGCAATAAAAAAGGGTACAAATATGTACATCAAAACACCCCATACTTAGACTTGCTTGTCCTCATGCAATAACCAACCAATATAAAACACCTACAACACACCCTTCAAGTCTCCACCCTTGTCAAAAGCAACATCATAAGTGGTAGCAAAGAAAACCAAGTGAATTTAACGTCATAGCACATATTTGAGCGATCCATAGGCATATGCAATTTTAATCCAACCTTACAGGGATAATGTGTTTGCACTCATCTCTCATGTGTTTAGGCTATGAAGATCAATGCTCAACTCAATTCAATATACAATCTCATAAACATTGCAATTTATAAGAATCCACTTTGCAACCAATTATGAGAATGCAATAAGAACCATTAGGTGGACTTTCGCTCAATGGAAGACTTCAAAGAAGACTCCATTCGGCGGGGTTTTAATGGAGCTTGGTATAAAATAAAGGTATGGAATTATTTGGCTAAATGGTGCCTATAAAATTCGGGAATCAAGACTCATAAACCTTATCACTACTAAATCCAAACAATAACTCTTACAACGTTGCACTTTCCAAACTCAATCTTCCATAATGCTCATCAACCCTTCTTTCAGACCTTAATATGCTCTCAAAAAAATATAAACCTTGTTTAAAATAAATAAAGAACAAAGGAATTAGGCTCATGCACAACATATATATATATATATTTTTTTTCTTTTTTTTGATTTTTTTGCATGAAATTAAATAAATAAAATAAAGGAAAGGTGCATTTATATGGTGAGCCAAAAATCCTTTTACAAAATATGACAAGATGCAAAAATGTACCATTGATAGCATGCATTTAGATGGTCATAATAGGTTTCCTTTAGCTTAGTTAAGATGCATATCATGCATTGTTAAGTACAATTTGCACATTTGCTCTCTTTGTTGGTGGAGTCGGAATCTACATGTTTTTATTGATTATTTCAGGTAACTGTGGATCCGAGAAGGAGAAATGGGTTGATGATGCATTAAGATGAGGAAGTCGAGTTGATCGAAGAAGCTTAAATGAAGATCTAAAGAGTTCCTGAGAAGAAGAAGCGAGCCTAAACGAAGAACAAGTCTGCAGAAGTTGTCGCTAGACATGCTGAAATTGTTTTGCACTTTCTGGAGGCCTCAATTGTCTGATTGAATATTATTACCATGCGTTGGTAAGCTCTTTTAGAGAGCTACAACTTTCTTGTTAACGTCGAGAGCTGATTCAGAGTAGATTTTTCGTAAAAGACCGATGCAGCGGCCGCCGCATTAGTGCTGCGGCCGCCGCATGTTCCAGCAGCGAAAAAAGTTTTTGCACAGCGACGGTTTTTTCTATCCAATACCTATTTATCTATCTTTTGGAGGCCGACTGTTTGGAGGAGATAAGAGGGGCTTAGCCCTATGTTTTCATTCATTCATTAGGTTAGGATTCAAGACAATTTTAGTTGGAGATTGAAAGGGATGTTCGCCATGAGCGGCTAAACTCTCTCCGTTCTACTTGCAATTTGAAGTTTTGTTTGAATTGAGTTGTGAGTTTCTGAATCTCGTTCTTAATTCCTATATTGAATGTTTTAACTTCTTTCCGCTTATTGATTGATTGTTTTATTCTATCTTGTCTGGCCAACTCGTTAGATCAATTCAATTGCTAGGGTTTTGTAGATTCCTAATTGCAAACCTTAAGCTAAGTAGCAAACTTATCCCTTTAGGGCTGATTGAACTAATTGGATAGGTAGGAAGTTGGATGTGTTGTTAAATCCCTCTTTAGGGACTGCAAATACCTTGGTTAATCTCTGAACATAAAGCTATCGATTGGGTTAAATCCTTTTCTGAGGGACTATTCAATTCATAAGGGTTTCTAGGACTGATTGGACTAGTAACTATATTAGGTCGGGACAAGGACATTTATAGGAAACCTAAAAGGACGAGAGGAAGTTCCAATATAAACTTAACCAGATAAAGTGGATATTTGTAGGTAGAGCGATCTTCTCTAAATTGTTTTGCATCATTTGTTTATAGTTTATTTTGTTTTCTTTCTATTTCAATCATCAAAACCCCCTTTCACTAATTGGTAAATACACATTGCATAGGAATAGTTGATTATCTGTGGGATCGACCTCTTACTTACTTGATATACTAGTTTGTAGGTTTGAGTTTTACTTTTGATAGGAGACACAACGATTTTCTCCTGTCAAATTTTGGCGCCGTTGCCGGGGAATCAAGTTTATTTCTTTGTTTTGTTTATTTATTGATTTTTGTTTATATATCTAACTTTGTTTTGAACCTATCTTACGGTTCATAACTCCGTTGCTACTAAATTTTTCAATATGTTGAGATTAGCGCAGTTTGAAGGTGAGAACTTTCACCAATACTTCACTAGATTGCATAAGTATGTTGACGACCTTCGTTTAGGGGGTTATCAATTCAGCATCCGAGGTATGATTGTTTGCATAATTGATGGGATGAATGTTGAGACGCGAGCGCTTGCTGAGTACATGAGTAACGGAGGCCTGAAGCGGTTAGGAGGATTGTCGGGGTTGTGGGATTTTTTCTGTTATATGGATTACCATACTGCACAGGAAGAATTGTTCGCCACGTCTTCTCCGCCAATGGAGGACTCTTTCACACACCTGGAGGATCCATTCTACACTCTCACACAAGATATGCAGCAGTTGGAGGAAGTAAAAATGAGCAGAATTGGAAAATTAGAGTAACAGATGAGCCAGCTCATTCAAATTTTGAGTGTAAAAGGTGAAAAAGAAACAAGTTCGGAAGAGGAAATCAAGACAGTCCTGAAGAAGCCGAGAACGAAGCACCCTGTGTAGAGCGGCGGCCGCCGCCACAATGCAGCGGCCACGGCACTGCTACTGACGAGCCTCCGTCGACGTCTTCTTCTCTTGATTTTGAGAAACCCATCCCACCACCCCTTGAGGCTTTAAAGGATGCAAGAGTGGAAGATCCTATTGAAGTCATCACGCTTAGTTCATTCCCTCTTATGTGGTTTCAACATGACAATGACATACCGAATGAGGAGGAATTGGTTGCAGACAACGATAGTTTCTTCGACGATGGAGGAAAGGGTCTAGTGCTTCCTAACTTGGAATCTCATGAGTCGACGCATGAGGTTACATGTGATGTGTTTCCTACTCCATTTGAATCATCCATTCTGAGCTCGCCCATTGAAGAACTAGGTCTAGAGCCATCTGGTGAGGCTCAAGAGGTAATAGAGGTAAACTTTTGCAATTTTGAAGGTAATGGTGATTATGTTGATCCTTTTGAATGCTATTTTGAGAAGCCACCAGCGGAAATGTGTTGGTGGTATCATATTCCTTCAAGAGAGAGTCATGCTAGACTCTTTGATAGATTGAAAGGGTTTTTGAATTCCATATTTTTTGCTTTCAATCTATTGTGCTATGATGTTCTTTGTCAGATGTGTGCACAGGAATATGATAGGTTACGGAGGGCCTTGACGATGTCTGATAGCTAAGATCTTGAGATTGAGAATACGTCAAGAAAATGACATTAAAGAAAGGCGCTTCTTGGGAGGCATCCCGAGGTAAGTTTTCTAATTTAGTTATTTCAATTCCTAGTTATCTAGTTTTCTTTTCAATAAAATTAGGTTTTCCATTAGGCATTAGATAGTTGTTTTTGGATAGACTAAGCTTTCAGAAAAGGTCGCACGACACGGGCAGCTACTGCATTGTGTGGCGGGCGCCGCCATAGGCAGCGGTCACCGCCTCTAAGAGCCCGCATCAAAAGAATCATGCAGCGGTCGCCGCTTCCAGGCAGCGGCCGCCGCAATGCTCAGATCGGACCTATAGAGACCCATCCACCACATTGTGAGTATTTCATTCATCTATTCCTCTATGTTTTTTTTATCTTTTATGTTTCATTGAGGACAATGAAAGGTTTAAGTGTGGGGGAGGGATTTCACTGCATATAGATAGAGTTGCATATCATGTTTATTTATGTTATCATGTTTATTTATGTTGTCATATTTATTTTTATTCATATATTGCACTTGAAAAAAAAATCCAAAAATATCATGCATATACATAGATTTCAAATACCCACCTTAGTTAGTGAAACTCTACATTCTTATGGCATGAACTTGTAAATCCTACGATGAATTTGAATTGCTTAGCCTGATCGCTTAAAATGTTTTCTTATGAACCATGATTTTGTGATGTAATTGAGTATGTATGATTGAGCTTGAGTATGATTGAAATCCTAAAAACATGACCCTTGTGAGAATGTTTTTAGCCTTATTGAATCATTTATAGTTCCTTTTGCTCAATTGTGTGATTTACTCTCCTTATGTTTCTACCTCTTGATATTGACTTCATTATCTACTGTCAAGACCGACTCACATGTTTGTTGCTTGCAGAGTTTATGTTTTTATGTTTATATTTGGCTTTATTTTGTGCATATTGAGTGAAATAAGATGGAAATGGTTGATGCACTTAGTAACCGGGTCTACGCATGATACCCATGGGTATGATTCGCACAAAACGGTGTTGAAAACTATCCTCTAAAGAAGGAAGCTTGAACATTGAGTAATCGGGTTCATTCATGACACCCATATTTACAACTCGCGTTAAAAGATGTTCAAGTGGACTTTATTTAAGTAGGATGAGGTGTTGATAGACCGGGGCCATTCATGACACCCATGTTTGCGCCTCGCGTAAGGAAGACACAAAGGCAAGAAAATTTAAAAAAAAAAGAAACAAAAAGAAAAAAAAGAGTCACATTCTGCTTATTTTTCTTTATTGTGTCCCGCAAGTAATGGCATTTCGGTGGAGATTTGGTGATATTGTTGTCAATTTCTATGAGCTTAGTGCATTTTGGATTGAGTTGAGAGTTGAACCATAAAGCCTAAACACATAAGAGCATGAGTGAAACACATATTCCTGGTGAGGTTGGATGATTTCTACTTCTATACTTTGATAGCTAAATACATGCTATGATGTTTATTCACTTGGTCTTGTGTTCATTTAAAATTGATGTTGCTTTTGATTTGAGCTAATGCATGAAGAAGGAAAGAAGAAGAAGCGAGCTTAAACGAAGAACAACTCTGCAGAAGTTGTCGCCACAAATGCTGAAATTGTTTTGCACTTTCTGGAGGTCTCGGTTGTTCGATTGACTATTATGACCATGCGATGGAAAGCTCTTTCAGCGAGCTACAAGTTTCCTGTTGACGTCGAGAGCTGATTCAGAGTAGATTTTTCGTAAAAGACCGATGCAGCGACCGCCGCATGTTCCAGCAGCGACGCGTTTAGAGTTTTTGCACAGCGACGGTTTTTTCTATCCAATACCTATTTATCTATCTTTTGGAGGCCGACTGTTTGGAGGAGATTAGAGGGGCTTAGCCCTGGGTTTTCATTCATTCATTAGGTTAGGATTCAAGACAATTTTAGTTGGAGATTGAGAGGGATGTTCTCCATGAGCGGCTAAACTCTCTCCGTTCTACTTGCAATTTGAAGCTTTTTTTGAATTGAGTTGTGAGTTTCTGAATCTCGTTCTTAATTCCTATATTGAATGTTTCAACTTCTTTGCTCTTATTGATTGATTGTTTTGTTCTATCTTGTCTGGCCAGCTCGTTAGATCAATTCAATTGCTATGGTTTTGTAGATTCCTGATTGCGAACCTTAAGCTAAGTAGCAAACTTATCCCTTTAGGGCTGATTGAACTAATTGGATAGGTAGGAAGTTGGATGTGTTGTTAAATCCCTCTTTAGGGACTGCAAATACCTTGGTTAATCTCTGAACTTAAAGCTATCAATTGGGTTAAATCCTTTTCTGAGGGACTGTTCAATTGATAAGGGTTTCTAGGACTGATTGGACTAGTAACTATATTAGGTCGGGACAAGGACATTCATAGGAAACCTAAAAGGACGAGAGGATGTTCCAATATCAACTTAACCAAATAAAGTCGATAGTTGTAGGTAGAGCGATCTTCTCTAAATTGTTTTGCATCATTTGTTTATAGTTTATTTTGTTTTCTTTCTATTTCAATCATCAAAACCCCCTTTCACTAATTGGTAAATACACATTGCATAGGAATAGTTGATTCTCTGTGGGATCGACCTCTTACTTACTTGATATACTAGTTTGTAGGTTTGAGTTTTACTTTTGATAGGAGACACAACGATTTTCTCCCGTCAACCATCCCATAATTTTCTTGCTCAAAACTAGATAATGTGCACTTTTTTTTCCACAAGGCATTATTTCAACCAATCTATGTCTCGATTCCCAAATGGGGGTCAGACTCAATTCGTCTAGGGATAATTTTGTGGAGTTTGTAATATAAGGCTCAGGCTATTATTCTGGCTTCAAGTAGAGATAATGCAGGGTAGGTAAAGAGAGGATAAAAAAAATAGCTTAAAAGATGCCTCCATCATTTAATTCTCGTAAACATAAACATATATATGCATTGGCTTTGAATAACTATCACAATATTTAGAGATGCATAGGAAGAGTAAATACACTCAAGAAAGCAGAGGGATTTTTGATGTTCTCCATATATGCCAAAATTCTCACAAGGACAATTTTTGTTGAATTTGCTTTTTAGCCTAGGATCATATGTGCTCAATTTCACCACAAGTTTACAATCTACATAAAAACAATTTTAAGGACTTAGGCTAAACCATCCAAATATGCCATAGGATTTACATGATCAAGTTAGCTATTAAGTTCTTATCACAGGACATCTAAGTAGGGTTTAAAAACAAACTTAAAAAAGTTAACATGCATTTTTTTTGTCTTTTTTACATTTTTCTATTTTTTTTTATTTTTTGTATTTTATAAAAGTAAAACTAAGAACAAAAGCTTAAACATGAATGCAATGCAAAGAAGAAAACCAAGTTATGACCATAACACATGTTTCTACCCCACCCCATACTTAAAATATACAGTGTCCTCACTATATTAAAAGGAAAACAAGGGTAGAGAGAAACTCACAGCGCAACCTGCGGATTCAGGTCGATTTCAGGTTAGGTCGATGCCAGAGGTCGATGTCGAGTACTAGGGTCGATGTCGACTGCATCTGTCGAATTCGAGGAAGAAGGTGAAGTCAAGGGTCGCTTAGTTGTGGTCGATATCCAGTAGCTATGTCGATATCGACCTCTCTAGTTGGCTCCTGGATGATCGATCTCAATCTCAGGAAGATGGCTCGACCCTAGGGTGGTCGATTTCGACTGGCCTGGTCGATTTCGACTGCCTCTACAATAGCTTCTTTTCTTCTTCGTCGTTCCTTTTGCTTGGCATCCTGAAATCTTTGTTAGAATAATAGATAAAACCATGAATTATCACAGTTTTAAAAGTTTAAAAATCCAAAATTCAAATCCCTAAAAACCATCTATGAAAAAAATCAAAGGTCTATGTACACGCTCTAGATTTTTGAGTCGCTAGGTCGACTTCTCCATCAATACTTCATGAGCCTTTAAGGTAGGGACCCTTCAAGCTTGAGATTTCTCATGGATCATCTAGGTCATTTTGATAGTAGCTAAGTTCGGCAACCAAGGCTTCTTCTTTGTTATGTTCCTTTTCATTGGGCGCATTCCTTCTCTTTCTTGACCTAACTTTTGCAAGATGGGAAAACCGTGGAGCTTTGACCCTCCCATGAGTTGAATTATCAGTTATCGGCAGAGGAGGGTTAGGGATCATACCTAGGCTTACCTGTTCGGGTCCGAAACAAAAATCTTTGGGCCGAGGGTCAGTCGATTTCGACAAAGGATGGTCGATTTCGACTTCAGTAGTCGATGTCGACAGGTGATGGTCGATGTCGACGTTGGAGACCCCATACTTAAGCTCCTGGCAATCATCTGGCTCACTCGATATCGATTTGGTATGGTCGATATCGAGTGTTTCAGTCGATATCGACTGTTTCCAATCGATGTCGACTCTTCTTGTTGTTTCCGTCCTCGCCAACAAAAATTTACGAAGCTTCTCCTTAGCCGATGAGAGGACAACATGTTCTAGCTGCTTTGTTTCGCTCATTGTAGGGTTGAACCGAAACTCCAAGACCTCGTTGCCGATTGTGAATGTAACTGTGTCATTCCTCACATTGATGTTGGTATCCGTTGTTGCTAAGAATGGCCTACCAAGGATGATAGGCACAATAGGATCCTCCGGCATATCCAACATGATGAAGTCCGCGGGTATGAAGAATTTTCCCACCTTGACAGGGACATCATCCACAACCCCAGTTGGTCTCACAAAGGAGTTGTCCGCCATGTAAAGCTTCATGTCGACGGGCTCCAATGCTCCTACGCCTACTTGCTACCATATTGATAGGGGAATAAAACTAACACTAGCCCCAAGATCACAAAGGGCTTTGAATTGATGCTTGACAACCCCTACCGTTACCGTGAACTTGCCTGGATCGCCAAGCTTCTCAGGGAACTCAATTGAATTACATTCGCCGGTGACCTCTAGGATGGACCTCTTTTTCGACAAGATGTCGTTCAGGAACCTCATGTATGCAAGAATCTCATTGAGCGCTTCTGTGAGTGGTATAGTGAGATTTAGACCTTGTAAGATCTTCACGAAGCGTCTGAACTTGGTGTCTCCTGGATCTCACAGCGCCTTGGAAGGAAAGGGTAGAGTTTTGGATTGCTTTGGAGGTGAAGTGGTCGATTTATGCTTTCTGGACAGGTCGACATCGACATTAGTGTGGTCGATATCAACTGGTTTGGTCAACCTCGGGGGAGTCTAAAGCTGTGGTCGATTTCTAGAGGGGTCGACATCGGTAGGGAGGTCGATATCGACCTGGTCACTCGATATCGAGTGCCTCTCTGGCTCCGTTCTGTGCTTCGCAGTGGGCTCGAAATCCATTGTGGGTTCGATGTCAACAGGGCCCTCGATATCGACTGGGTGGTTGACATTGTCTGCGTCTCCAGCGACTTCTCCCTCGCTCCTTAGCTCGAGCAATGTGCGCCCACTCCTTAGATTGATAGCGGCAATGTGTCCGGCTTGCCCCCTTGGATTTTCTTGTTGTTGTCCAGGGAGTTTGCCGGATGGCTTTGGGATTTGGGCCGCCAGTTGACCCAGTTGAGTCTCAATCGTCTTCTTCCAAGCATCCGAATAAGGCCCTGAAGTTGGTTCTGGATAGCGCTGCTAGATTGTTGATTTGCAGCCTGGTTCCTCCTCAATACTTTGAGAATGAGTTGGATATCATCTCGTCGTGGTTCTCTCTCCGGATGGCCTGGAGCTATATAAGGCGAAGGATCCCTGGGATTGTATTAGGGTTGTTGATTTCCCTAGTTTTGGTACCCCTGGCGATTGGGATTTCTCATATAGCGCACCTCTTGGTGAGTCTCTGCTAGTTGTACTTGCTCCGTGTGGGAGCATTCAGTGGTGATATGACTGACGGAGCCACATTCGGTGCAGGGTTGGTTGGCGGAGAGGAATTTGACTTGTTTTTGCAACCTCCTGAGTTGATCGTGCATGAATTGATCTCTGACGTCAATATCAATCTCCTTGGAGGGCTCATACAGTGGCATATATGGGGCAGGCCTTGCATCGGAGGCCACAGAAGTCCCTATAGGTGTTGTCAAATTCGACCAACCTCTCTATAGTATCCCAAGCTTGTTGTGGTAGGAGCTCGAGATACCCATAGGAGGTATAAGTGTTGATTCTCTCCTTTGTTGTTACGTCCAAGGCGTTGTAGATGATCTCCTGGATGACATAGGGTGGTTGCCCATGCATAGGGCAAGACCTCAATAGCTCCTTAAAGCGCTCCCACGCTTGCGCCAATGACTCACCTGGCTTTTGTTTAAAAATCGTGATCTTCTAGCGCATCATTGCGGTCTTTGATGGTGGGAAGAATTTGTTGAGGAAGGCATCCTTGACCTCGTCCCACATGCGGAGCGATCTGGGGGCTAGGCTCTCCAACCATGCTAGAGCTTTCCCTGCGAGAGACTAACGAAAAGCCTTTAGTTTCACATATTCAAGGCTTTGTCCATCTGCAATAGTATCACACAAATCGAGGAATAGAGATATATGATCTAGAGCACAATCGTTAGGTTTCCCCTCAAATTTACGTCGCCTAATTTCAGTTAAGAAGCTAGGTTTAATCTCAAAAGTAGAATGAGGGATAAGAATAGCCGATTCAGGCACTGAGAGCACATGGTGCATGTATTGCTTGACATTCTGAGTGAGGGCATTGATTTGGGCTTCCATTTGCCTCCTGGCCTCCTCCTCCCTATCTGCACGCTCTTTATGTTACGTCTCTCTAGTTTTGAAGTCCTCGATTTGCTTCCTTAGTTGCTCAATTAGCTCAGGCTGGGTCTCGTTGTCTGCCATGATTCTTTGAGCTTGGGCCCTTAGATGGAGATAGTGTTCAGGGTCGTCTACTCCTTTGAATTCAAGTGGGTGATCAGCGCATCGCATACACCTGTAAGGCAAAACTAGAAAGAGACGTGAGATAGACTACTAGGGCGCGATTGATTGCCTCCCCGACAACGGTGCCAATTTGTTGATAGGAGGAAATCGAGTTCTTAAACAAATATAAATGCAAATCGAATCCTAGCCGATGCAAATAATTACAAGACTTCCTCCCGTTGTAGTGGAAGGGTAGTCAGGATGTATCCACAAGGAAGCAGGTCAGCGGGATCCTAGATAGTCTTGAAAGCTCACGTCTTTTTTCGACCAGAAACCTCAATCTCGACCTAAGTGCTCGATGTTGACCTTGGCTGTCGATTCTTTCTGCAACAGAAAACCTGCAAAGACAAAAACAAGCAGTCGATATCGACTAAGGAGGTCGATATCGATGTTAGTGCAGAAATTGACTGGCTCAGAAGACTGCCAGTCGACACAGGGTGGTCGATATTGAGTAGACGACTCGAAATCGACCTCAGCTAATTCGTGCAGGGAGATCGACGTCGACATAAAAGACCGTTGAAGAAGGCATAGTGGTCGATATTGATGTTGGTGGTCGATATCGATGTTGTTCCTGCAAAGTTGTTAGCTTTTCTCGGCAAAGAAAGGCCGAAGAAATAAGGATGGAAAAGGAAATATGAATAGAATAAAGACAGATTTTTATGATTCAAATAAGATATGAAAGGCAACTCATAGGATTAGGATTTACCACAACGTTAACTAATGCATGCGATAAAGCAAATAAGACGGACAATTGTGCTATTTCACCCGAGGGACAAGCTTTCGTTGTACACCAACTCTAAGGATTACTTTTGCAAATAAACCTAATTGTCTCTACCAATTTTATGTTTATAACTCAAGTGGTTAGGATGAATCCCTTTTCTTTCGATAAGGACTAAACATAGAATCGTAGGAGATGATATAGACACAACGATATCAACATAAAACACTTACCTCAGGCACGCATGGCTAACATCGGGCTCACCCCGACCCAAGAAGCTTTGGGAAACTACTCACACTTCATTGTAGGAAACATCATTGATTAAAATGAAAGAACTTGCATTAATAACTCTGAAACTTTACAATCCAACGTCGGCTCTTGCAAACGCCAAACCCTAAAGCTTCTCTCTAACTCTAACTCTATTGTACGATTTTGTGTGTAATTGAATATAATTAAAAACCAGCCCCCTAGGACTTTATTTATAGGCTACTAATCCTTGCTATCCAAGGATAGTATCTTCTATCTTCTATCTAAATTCTATCCCAACAAGTAGGATAGATCTTTTAATTTGGTAAATATCTAAATAACTTAATAAAGCCTTAAGGTAAAAGACAAATAACCCTAAACTGTAATCTATCTAAATTACAAAGGATAAACCGTGGCTCTTGAAGATAGAATGGCAATCTGCGTCATAAAAAACGTGTCCAACCCGTGTTGAAGTCTAGTCGATATCGACCAGATAGGTCGATTTCGACCTCTCTATTTCTGCTCGACGGGCTCAGCTCTACTCGATTTCTGGGACGTGGTCGATATCGATGTCGGGTGATCGATATCGAGTGCTTTTCTTTTGTTGGTGTTCTTGTTTGTCTCGACACTCAGGGTCTGTGTCGATATCTGTAGTCGATATCAACCAGATAGGTCGATTTCGACCCCTTTTTGCTTTCCTTGGTTTCTTCGTTTTGACTCCGATTCCGCTCTAATTCTTACATAATTAGATCAAAACTTGTGCAGACTTTATTTGTTGCACGTTAGCTCATTCTACACAAATCTACATTATTTTTAATCTTTTATTTTGAGAAATTGAATGAAATATGAAGTCAAAAGATGCAATAAAAAGGGTATAAATATGAACAACACTCTCTCCTCAAATATGTCGATTATGGAGGTATGATGTTTTGTTGAAATAGGTCTTTTTTCATTATATTATTTCAGTTGAATTGGGTGAGTTCAGCGCACATGCAAGTACAAGTGATTTTGATTCAATATTCCAGTTTATTATTTAAATAATTGCTTACTATTGAATAATCTCATCCATTCATTTTCCATTAATCAAGGGCTCGGATTTGTTAACATGATACACGTTAAGGGTTGAGTACACCGGAACCAACCTCTCTCTCTCTCTCTCTCTCTATATATATATATATATATATATATATATATATATATATATATATATAGAGAGAGAGAGAGAGAGAGGGTAGGGTTCGGGTGAGAACACCCCTACCGTTGAGAACGAAAGAAATATTTCTATTGGTTGAATTCGGCAGTCCCCACGCGCACGTTTTTTACTCCCACTCTCAGCGCAGCGCGTTTACCTCACACACCTGATATATACTCCCATTCGCACACAACTTTTTTTTCTGTCTCTCTGTCGTTAATCCCTAATCTTCGAATCTCTCTCCTTTATCCCTCTCAAATTTTTCTGTTTCTTCGAATCTCTCTCAAATTTTCTTTGAATCTCTCTCATATATAGTTTGATTCAGCATTCATAAGAAATTTCTCTCATTCAAAGACAATGGAAGCAGATTTGATACACAACGCACAAAAGCTTTTGTTAATCTACTCGAATTGGATATCGAATACTAATGGAGAAAGGTATGAATAAAAAAATAAATTTTCTTGTTCTACAAGGTACGTTTATTCCTAAATTATAACATTATTTCATATTTCGCTAGATTTAACATTTACCAAACATCTACATACATGATAATTTAAATACACAGCTACTTTCTTTCATTGCGTATGCAAAATTACTATATCATATGTTTGTTGAACCATTTTTTGTTATATATGCTGAACCAAACTATGACATGTGTGGTATGTATGCTGAACCACCACTAGTTACGTATGGTGAACCAAAGTATGATATGTGTGCTGAACCATTTTTTGTTATGTATACTGAACCAAACTATGTTATGTGTGCTAAAGCACCACAACTTACTTATGTGTGAACCAAAGTATGATATGTGTGCTGAACTATTTTTTGTAATGTATACTGAACCAAACTATGTTATGTGTGATAAACCACCACAAGTTACTTATGGTGAAGTAAACTATGATATGTGTGCTGAACCATTTTTTGTTATGTTACTGAACCAAAGTATGAACCATTCTATATTATTTATGCTTAACCAATCTCTTACACATGCATTATTCTGATATATCTATTATATAACGATGTTGAACAATTTTTTGTTATGTATGTTGAACCTCTGTATGTCATGAAAGCTGAACCATACCTTCTAATGTATACGTTCTAATGATATGTATGATATGAATGCTAAACCAATCTATACATGCTTTCTGAACCAATATTTCTATTAATGCTGAACAAACCAATCACACTCTACTCTATATGAAGTATCGAATAAATCAAACATTATTACACCACAAGTCATACCAGCAACAGAGAGGGCTCCCTCAACAGACAAGAATTTTATTCTAGAAATTTCACCAAGAACTACAAAGTATTGGCTACCACTGTGTGATGAAGAATCGAAACCTACTGTTGGGATGGTTTTTGATACAATAAATGACGCAACAGAAATGTATGAGAGATATTCTTTAGTTTGTGGCTTTAAAATACGCAACAACATGTGTATGAGAAGCAGATTTGTTATCAGGGTTAAATATATTGTCGGCAACAGAGAAGGTGTGAGAAATGGTAAAAATTCAACAGGAAAAAAGAAGGCAGTCTCTAATAGATGTGGTTATAAAGCTAGAGTTGCGTTTGCAAGAACAAAAGATGGGAAATATATGGTGAATGCATTTGAAGAACACCATACACACGATCTTATGGATAGGATCACAAGAAAGTATGCACAGTCAAACTTCAAGCTACACATGATCCATCAAAAGTTTGTATTGTACTGTGCTCAATCAAAAATTGGTACTGTTAAAGCATTCAAGCTTTATGAAACAATGATGGGAAAACAGTAAGAGGGGGGCCAAACTGTTGTTCAATTCATAAACTTCAAGCGAGATTTAATGGCTTTTATGAAGGATTTCGATGCTCAGATGTTGATAAATAGATTAACAACAGAGAAAGAGGTCTACAGTGCTTTTTATTACAACTTTGTTGTGGACAAAGATGACAGATTCACCATGATATTTTGGGCGGATCCAGTATCAAGGAAAAATTATTCCATTTTTGGGGATGTTGTGATATTTGATTTTACCTACAAAACAAACAAGTAAATAATCATGCCCAAATTCTATTTAATAGAAGAAACATTTTATGGTTATATGAACTGAACCATTTATCTTAAAACTAGTGAACCATTATATGATATGTGTACTGAACCACTCTATGATTTGTGTACTGAACCACTCTATGATATGTGTGCTGAAGCAAATAAATCTTATATGATCAACCACTCTATCGACTATGCACTGAACACCCTCTGTCATCTAGGTACTGAACCACTTTATCACCTAATGAATCAATTCTTGTTTAGCATATGTAAGGATACTAAACCACTATATTTTATGTAACAATATTGAACACTTTCTTTTATGGATGTTGATCCAATATATTTTACCTATGCTGAACCACTCTTAATATATTTACTAAACCAATCTATAATATAGTTATTGAACACTAACCTCTTATGTTTTCATATATTACTGAACTAAGAATGTGCAATGACCCACCTAACTCTTTTATATGATGAACCACTCTATCATACTGTGCACTAAACCACTTTACCATATTTGTACTTAACCACTCTGAACCATATCTGTTATGTATGATGAACCACTTTACCACATATTTTTTCAGGTACAATATGATTTTTGCTCCATTCAGTGGCGTTGAAAACCACAATAAATGTGTGATATTTGTTGTTGGATTGTTTGTAAATGAAGATATAGCTTCATATGAATGGAGATTTGAGAATTTTAAAATAGGAATGGTTGGTGAACCAAAGCTTTTGGTGATTGATCAGGATCCAACTATGAAAACTGCTGTTAAATCTGTTTTCCCATCAACAGAGCATAGATATTGCATGTGGCACATAATGTCCAAAATTCCTGAAGGAGTTGGCGCCATATTGAATAAATGTTGAGACTTCCGCACTAAATTAGATGCAGCAATATAGAATGATGAAATCGAAAAATATGTGTTTGAGGCCATGTGAATCTCAGTTATTGAAAAATATCAGTTAAAAGAAAATGATTTTCTGAAAAACATATTCAAAATTAGAGAGTCATGGATCCCAGCTTATAGTAAGCATATAATACTAAGCCATGTTGGGAGAACTACATCTATTGCAGAGTCTCAAAATAAGTTCTTCAAGACATATACAGATAGATTCTTCAACTTGGTAGAGTTAATGATACATTATGATACTACTATTGATACACAAAGATACCAACAAACTCTCTTGAATGTTGCTGATCATACCAAATCTCTTGATATGTTGACTGATTTGGATATTAAAAAATATTGTGCATCAATATTTACATTGTATACATTGCGAAAAATACAGCTGCAACTGCGAGCAAAGTGTCGTGTAATTAATGTTACAAAAACAGAGGAAAAGCATGTGATTATCTTGAGAGATGTGGATAGACAAGGAACACCATCATTTGAGGTGCAGTATAACCCAAATAATCATAACACACAGTGTAGTTGTGTTATGTTTATGAGGGAGAGTTTACCTTATCGACATGTTTTCCAAGTATTAAAAGATCTGGGAGTGAATAAGCTACCTGAGAATTTGGTTTTGATGAAGTGGACGAAAGAAACAACACTATCTCCCATTTTTAATACTCCCTCCGTTTCCTTTTAATTGATTTTTTACTATTCATGCACGTTTTTTAAGGTGTGAAAAACTATATGAAATAATAATTTTTTAAAATATTTTTTTCAACAATCTCATACTTATTGGTAATAAGTATAATATTATTAAAAAATATTATTAAAATATTAATATTTAATATAGTTTTTATCGTTCTAAAACTACGTGCATAACTTGAAAAAGTCAATCAAAAGGAAACGGAGGGAGTATTGATGAAACTCTTGTTCAGCAATGTGAACAGATTGATGCACGGAAAGCATTGAGAAATGATATACTGACAAAAGTGCATAACTGTTTGGCCCTAATTGATCAAGATGAAGATATATTGAAGAATTTTCAGGAGTTGATAGCTGGATATTCTAACTCACTTAAAGAGGTTGCCCCTGAAGATGATCAGGGTGTTTATAAACCGAGGCTGATGGAAGATTGTGTAGGTGTGAAGGTACTAAAACAGATTGTCATACATGAACCAATAAAAGATAGAAACAAAGGAAGCAAAAAGAGACTAAAAGGGGGAAAAGAAAAGGCAATAGAAAATAAGAAGAAGAACAAGGCAAAAAGAATATGCAAAGAATGCAACAAATTAGTCTTCTATGACAGCAGAAACTGCAAAAAGATTCAAGCAAGGAAGAAAAAGCTGGAAGAAGTGAATAAGGGTGCTCTCTGATTTCGTTACACCTTATAACAGAATTTAATTTTATAGTTCAAGTCATATTTTACAATAGATATTGTAATTGAACCAATTTATTCTTTTGAACCACTCTCTGATTTACCAATATCTTATTTAGAGTATTATAATACCAATTTCTTTTAATTTTGCTAAATCAATCTCTCATGACTTGAACTATAAAATGAACCACAACCAGTTAACCATACTCAAATATCTTAATCACTCAGATAATTGATGTTGAACCACTTTTTGATACTAGTTCTACACCACAACCATCGAACCAACCCTTAAATAACTGAACCACATCTATTATTGATGTTGAACCAATCTCTCATGAATTCGATGAACCACTCTATAATACTGATGTTGAACCACAAACAGTGAACCATACTCAGATAACTCAACCACTTAGATAATTGATGTTGAACAGCTGAACCAATCTAAATTAGATTTTTTGAACCACTTTATGATACTGGTGCTGCACCACAACCGGTGAACCATCTCTCAGATAACTGAACCATATATATTATTGATGTTGAACCAATCTCTCATGAATTTGATGAACCACTCTATGATACTGATGCTAAACCACAACTAGTGAACCATACTCAGATAACTTAATCACTCAGATAATTGATGCTGAACCAATCTATATTAGATTTGCGGAACCACTCTATGATAATGGTGTTGCACCATAACCTGTGAACCACTCAGCTAACTGACCCACTCATTTTTGCTGAACCAATCTTTTTCAATTTTGCTGAACCATATCTAATATTGATGCTAAATCAATTTCTCATAACCACGCAACTTAAGTCACTTTAACAAACTTGAATTTGATGAACCAATCTATTATTGATGCTGAACCAATCTCTATTATGGATGCTGAACCAATCTCTCTTAAATTTGATGAACCACTCTATGATTTGAGTTGTAATTTGATGTACCATATTACGTATGCTTAAAGATACTAAACTCAATCTTTTATCATTGGTGAACCAAATATCTATTAAGTGTGCTGAAACACTTTTTAATATGATTAATGAACCATTATCTATTATTAAATAATTTTTTATTTCAAATCTTGTCTATGTATTATATGCTACACCAGTTACTGGTAATCCAATGAACCAAACAATTTAAATGATGAAAAAGAAAAGGTTTTACATTCAATTTCACAAATATTAGTTAACATTGTGCAGAACCATATTCAATGAAAAGGTTTGATGAACCAAAGTATGTAATTGGTGCTGAACCACAACCAGTGAACCATTTTCAGATAACTAAGCCACTCTTTGACTTTTAATTTCCAAATTTAATCAAACAAATTTAAATAATAATAATAGAAAATTTATTTATATATATATAATTGAAATAAAATAAAAATACCGATTTTATAATTGAATAAACATTACAATAAATAAATACATAATATTTAAAAATTATATATCTAAATATTCATTGATTTTAGCATGACCGATTTGCTCTATTTGGACAACTTCATTCTTGAAGTCCTTGTGAATTCTTTTAAGTTCTTCAATACGGACGTCAATCCTCCCATTTTCTCTAGTCATCTGCAAATAAACATATATGAATAAAAAATAATATTTTAAATAAAAGAAAGATATGAAAATAATTTCTAAAATTACCATAATCATTTCATTGGTGTTGCCATTTATAAGAGCAACTCCGCGCCTCCTTTCCACTTTGGCCTTCTCCCTTAACGTCATTTTAAAATGCATTTCATGAACTGATGCAGCGACAGAAAGCCTTTCTCTCTGTAGTAATATTTGTTTCAGCGTCATCGTTTATAAATGACATATGATACCCAGGGTAAAGAAAATCATCAAGGAGACCCATGTGTTCATATGTAACTTAAAGCCACTGAACAAGCTCACACTTAGATCAATTGCGAAAAATGGTTTCAGTGAAGAAGTACAACTTGAATCACTGCTCTCCATTGCAAAAAATCTTTGTTGGAAAACAAACAGAAGATAAAAAATATGGTTTAAGGGGAGAAGTTCAACTTGAATCATTGCTCTCCATTACACAAAATGACAATTATATATAGAGAGGGAATATAACGGTTCAGTTACTAAGAATTTGAAAGGTTAGATAAAAATTCATTTCAAATGGGACAAGGGACCCTGCTCTTAACCTATCTAACGTGAGATAAGTAGACAGAAGATGATAGTTCCCTAGAAAAAGTGTACGTAATAAATAATAAAGAGAAGTTGAAAAGTTATAAAAAAAAAAGAAGAAGATAAATTAATTCCTAATTATGTACGGTTGGGAATTCATTTCCTCGGCATTACATATAAAAAAAAGGCTAAGAAGTTGACCAGTTAAAAATTAAGGAGTGTAATATAATGAAACATTTGTCTTAAAATTATGTACTAAACCAATCACTGATATATGTACTTGTAACGGCCCTGATATAAATACCCGGGTTACGTTTCGTTGGATACCTTCGTTCGGATCTTGCAATTCAGGGACGAGTCGAGGTTTCAAACCTCTAAGATCTGTATTCTAAAGGGGGGATTTCAAACCCCAAAACAATCCGAGGGCCATTGGGTACCCTTAACCTGTCCTAAGGCTATATCGCGGAAATTCATTTGAGAAAATGGTGAAAGCGGAAGTAAAGTACGACTTGCCACGGCGAGGCCGGGTCAAAACCAAATCGATAAAACATATACTCTAAAATTCTTTATCCAAATTAGCGGAGTTAGGCAGGTTCTTCGTAATTGCCCAAGAGGATTCACACGCCATAGAAACACAGAGCAAGCATACCTAAAAACAAGTTGTGCGAGTGGGGTCAGACCGAGACCCCCCAATGCACTCTGTCCCGCAAGCAAGTATACACATATGCTATAATGAAGATGCTTTAATACAGTACGGAAAATGAAATCACACTAGCATGCTCCTAGTTGATATGATATGAAAAAAGTTGTAAAGGCGCCCAAAGAATGCCAGGCATATCCCTCTCTTACTCCGCCCCCTTTTTCATGAGCGACCTGGCCAGTACGGTAGCCATAACATCATACATGTTTGCACATCATCATCATATCATCATCATATCATGCTCCTGCCCGGTGGTGCTAGGTTATCTCATCATCATGTTGATATATCGACGCTACTGACTTAGGACAAACCCGATGAGGCTGGGCTACCCTATGACCCTAGCAAAGACTCTAGGACTCACATATAGCGGCCGTTCTGTTTCACAATCACACAAAGTATTGTAATGCTCATTCATGTGTACAATCCTAGCATGATACTACATGGCATTTTTTAATGCTTATGTAACACCTAGTATGTCATATAATCACAAGCAGGAGATTCTCTTTCGAATCTGAGTAAGCCCATAAAGGAACTTACTTGGAGCCGCGCAAAATCCAAGCAATAAACACCAATAGTAAGCAATGTCCAACATATCACAATTATCTAACAAATATACCAATATGCATGAGTCTATCTAAGTCACACAAGACGCCCCTAACTATCATACATAACTTTACATGTCTCATTTCAGATTATCCCATCTTATCTCATCATATATCATATGTGATTTCATGTTCATATAATCTCAACATATAATATCTCATCCATCGTCTCATCTTGCATCATCATATAACATTTCATATCTTACTTAAAGTTCACATCATTCTCAAGCAGAAACCAACAATAGATTCCCCAAGTTAAATCAGGTATATCATTTTCCCAAAGTTTTCCAAACTCTTAAATCTCAAGTTAAGTCAACTCATATTCAAAACAATTTCTCAAATCATATTTGTCCAAAATCCATTTATAAACATTAAAACCTTGGCCAATTTATAAAATCATACCATTTAAAATAATTCTGGCATAACTTACTTTATTTTACAATCATCATCCTAATGGTTTCAAAATAATAACCCTTATTTTAAATATTCAACAATAATATTTATCTAAAATAAAACACCAAGATAAATCCATTTTTACAATTCTCATTTATAAAACACATCAATAAATCATTTTACCATTTCCAAATCATATATTAAAACACCACATAATTATCTCCCAAATAATTCTACTGTTAAAACAACTTATAATATATATATATATATATATATATATATATATATATATATATATATATATTCTCAGAAATTATATTTATTAATCAAAACTCAAAGTAATAATATATAATATAATAATATAATATAACACCTATAATTTCTAATAGCAATAATAGTAACAACAAATAACACAACAATTACTTAAACAACCCAATCAGCCCAAGGCCCAACTCTCCCCAATTCTGAAAATGAAGCCCGGACGCATAACCCGACCGGAGCCCACACTAAAGCCCACCAGGAAGCGGAGTCCTCCAAATAAGTTTTTTTTTTAAACTGAACCGGAAAAGAGAGAATGAACTGGGAAAATAAAGAAAAGAAAAGAAGGTGGACCGGTTGAACCCGTCTTCCCCAGACCCCTGCTCACAGACGACGACAGAAAAGGGAAGAGGAACCCAGGCCCTCGCCGGCGGCCTTTCAACCTGAGATTCACCCGACCCCACTGAAGACCCATTCCGACCACAAGCCAAGCAAAGAGAGCAAAGCGCGAGTAAGGAGGAGGGAGAAAGAGAGCGTTACCTAGAGCTCGAGAAATCCACCCTGGGGTGCTTCGAGGGCTGCTCTGGCTTCGTCGACGGGACGAGAGATTCGTTTTGAGTCTAGGAGGGTGGAAGAAACATTAAAGTTATGCTTTTAAGGGTTTTTAATTGAAAATGAAATGAAGAACAAACCGACCTTAGAATTTGGAAAAACATGGGAAACATGGTTCCACCGGCGTCGATCTTGTCTCCAAGAGCTCCTGGAATGTCGACATCGACGACGAGGGTGAATGGAAAGTGGAGCTGCACTTTGGTGGTGGTGGTGGCTCGGTAAGGAGGTGAATGTAAGCTCGGAGGTGCTCGGATCTCGCTTGAGGAAATTGTTTGTAAGGGCGGGATCGTGCTATTCAAATATTCTAATATAATTTACAACTATGCTAACTCCCTTATCAATCAAATAATACAAGAATCTCTTCCAATGTAGTGGTAGGGTAATCCAGGATCGAATCCACGAGGAGGAATGTCAGTGCTTCCCTTGTTGTAATCATGATCAAGCTTTCAACCTCACAAGACACTCGGTATCAAGGTTGTCTGGTCGATATCGACCTCAGTTCTGGTCGATTTCTAGCAAAGTTCCTGCAGAAGATAAAAGAAACACAAATCGACGTCGAGGCAGACCTCGATATCGACGTTAGTGATCGATATCGACCTTGGACAGTCGATTTCTATGTTTGTCACAGAAACTGCAAAGCGTAACCTATTGTCGGAAAAGTGTCCGAAGAGCTTAGAATGGTTAAGAAAAGATGAAAAGAAACAAAACCTAAACATTTATATGAAATTCAATTAATTAAAAGCTTCCAAAGTCGGGATTTCAGGCCACAACGATAACAATGCAAGTATGATGCTAAAGTAATGAAATTTAATGCCTTTCCGTCAAATAACTTTCGTTACCAACACTTAGGTGATTAGAGGCTCTCGCATAATTCCTAAGAGTTACTATCCAATTCATGAGCAATCCAAGTTCACAATATGAGTGGCTTTCGCTTCAATAATGCGAATACTGAATCTTCCTAACTTTCGCAAAGGATCATGCATAGGATAGAAGACGGAATCGCATAAAAGTCATACCTTTGATGCACTTACCCTACATTGCTATCGTCGGGCTCACCCCGACCCTAGAAGTGGTTTGACTACTCGCTTCTCATCATGCAACTCATCATCATCATTGAAAAGAAAACTACTTTGTATTGAACTATGAAAGAAAGATTAAAACTGAACCAAGCCAATTCCGCTCTCGCTTCCACCAACATCACTCGGCCTCCTCTCTCTCTACCCCTACAAATTCTTTGCGATAAACTACTAAAACTCGCTATGCTTGGATGATTAAACTCAGCCCTAACGACCTCTAGATATAGATGTCAAACTTTGCAATCCAAAGACTCGAAACTTTATCTTTATTTTCTAAGATAAAACTTAAATAAGTAAAAACTAAAACTTCTATGGTAAAACAGATCAAGTGATAGCTCTGACGTTGAAGATAGGAAATCTCGACTTTAGGATAGACGTGCAAGCTTCGGATAGAATTCTATCAAAATCTGAGTCGGACTTCTCTGCTGGCCAACGTCGATATCGACCTAAGGACATCGATATCGACCTCTCTTTTATCTAATCTCCAGCTCTCCTTCTTCTACTAGGATTGGCACTCGAATTCTATCATTTAGCTCGATCTAGGTACTCGATATCAACCATGGAACATCGATATCAACCTTCGTGTGTCGACATGCTCTGTTCTACCTCTTTCTCGATTTCTGCCTCTCTGCTACACTCGATGTCGAGGTTTTCAGTCAATTTCGACCTCTTCAGAAGACTTCGAGTTCTTTTTTCGCTCATCCAAATTTGTCCATTTTTTTCCTATTTTCTGCGAAATCACATAGAAACTCGTGCAGACCCGTATTTTTAACAATAATTCATAAACTACACTAATCTCATGTTTTCCCACTAATATGTATGCAAAAGAATGATAAAATGGACTTAAATGTGCATAGAAAATATGGCTATTTGCGCGCACATCAAACACCCCATACTTAAGCTTGCTTGTCCTCAAGCAATACTTTTAATGCTCATTCAGGGGAAGAAAGTAAACCCTCAACATCATAGATTCATTTTTCATATGTCCCTATAATCAATTGCCATCCTCGATAAGGTACTAATGTCCACCAAGTTCATGCTTGTGCATAAAAGCAATTTCATACTCATAAAAGGAGGTTTATATGCAAAAAACAATTTCCGCAACATAGCATTAATCATCAAGAGGACTTTTTCAAGCTTGTGAGAAGTAGATTGGTAAAAGGCTAAAGGTGGGCTAATATTTGGCCATGTGGTATTAAATCCGGGGAAATAAAACTTTTTTTCCAAAACATTCAGTCCACATTCCTTCTTCATAATGTATCTCACCTTTCACTCATCGCTCAATGCTTTTTTCAATTAAAATGTTTTTACCTCTCTAACCTTAGCACTGCCTTCTCGTGAGTCGCAAAGATGGGTGTCATGAATGGCCCCGGATACTTAGTACTTCGAACTCCTCACCTTGTGTCCCATCTCGCTGAACTAACATCTCAACGAGCAGGGTCGACCTACCTTTATCTCCTGAGGTGATCGGATTTTTTCTCGCTCATTAAATTTTCCATATTCATAATTCTTTCATTCTTGCCAACAACTTCATAATATATATGAACAACTCCATATAAAAACTCCAAAGATGACATCCATTCTCAAACTTGTCCCCGGATAGGGTATAATGTATAAAAAAAATGGGCAATATGATATATATGTGGAGAAATAATGATAATGATATAGTAAGGCTCATATATGGCTTGTGACTTTTGCAAATATGCATAGGTAAGGCTAGGATATGAACTTTTGTAAGCACTTGTATGGAAATATATAAAAGTCCTCCATCATCTTATCATGCATATGTCAAAAGCAATTTCAAATTTTCATTTCCTTTATTTTTTTTTCTTTTTGCACTTTATTGGGACTTCTCTTAACTAGGCAATTTCATGTTAAATCTCTAATGAATCTAATTTTGCATCGTAGAGCTCTTTTTTATAATTCCATGACTCTTTCCTTTATTTTCATTTTTAATTGAGGGTCATTTTTTTTTCCTCTTTTTTTTCGAATATATAAACTATATGATGCATGCATAAAGATAAATATGAAAATCTAAAATATTATGTAATAATAATATGCAAGAACATGTACTAAAGTTTGCAATAACTATATGAAATATGCTAAAATATGCAAGTAAGCCTTTCCCCCACCCCATACTTAAAGTTTACAGTGTCCTCACTGTATTAGAACTAGGGTTAAGAAGTAAACTTACTAAACCGTCACAAATTTCAGGAGTCGAAGAAGACTGCATGGATGGTCGATATCGACCTTGCAACAATGAAATCGATCTCTGTCATCGATATCTGGCTCAAGCTTCAGGGTGATCCGGCCACGACCACAAGCCCATATGTATCGACCTTAAGGTCGATGTCGATCTTCAACATCGATATCGATGTGTCTTTCTGTCCTTTCCTCTTTCCTGCAACTTGTTAAAAATAAAAACCAAAACAAAAACAATGCAAGGTAATATAAAGTAAAACTGTCCAAAACAAAAAACTAAGTGTATCTGTTACAAGCTCTAGACTTTAGAGTCACTAAGCCGACTTCTTCCTTCACGTTCTCATGGCAGCATCTGCAGAGCCCATGTGGCTTGGGCCTCAAATAACACTCCTTTCTTGTCAGGCAGCTGCATTCCGCCTGGATGGATTTGATTCACCGTGAAAGGTCTCATCATCTTGCCTTTGAATCTAGTAGGGAACCATTGATCCTTTGATTTGGCAACATGCACCTTGTCTCCTATCTCATATTGGTTCGAATCATCATCGGATACCCTACACAAGCGCACATGCCAAGGCACACCTCTTCCAAATAATGATAAATCTCTAATAGAAATGGAATAGGAGGAATCCATACCTTCACTTACCTTCTTCTCTGTCTGTGGCTCAGGTCGATATCGAGCTCTGCTGTGCTCCTGGAGGTAGTCGATTTGGAGGCTTTCTGCTCAATATGATCAGATCGATTTCGATCAACAGGGATCGATATTGAGGTCTCCTTTTCTCCTTTCTCAGCATATGTGGTGGTCAATTTAGGCATTAGGGCATGGTCGATATCGACCTTCATGACCGATTTTGATATTCCTACTCCTCCTTCGTTGACCCCATACTTAGGACCTGGCACAGAATCTTGAACTATGTTAGTCTATATCGACTTACTTGGGTTGATTTCGATGTTCTGTTTGGCTCCTTCGTTCAAGATTGCCACAACCTCCTCCACTTGGTCTTCTATGGCCCTCTTTTCTAGCTCTTTCGGTGTCATACTCCTTATCTTGGCTTCTCCACATGCGATGTAGACGCCATTGATGGCCTTTATCTCCATTGGCCCTTCATTGTTCCTCCCCGTCTTCTTGAAGGCATACTCTATCACCTCATCGCTGATTGTAAATGAGAGTAATCCTTTCTTCACGTTGATGTTGGCATCGACAGTTGCTAGGAATGTCCTACCTAAAATAATGGGACAAGCAGGGTCCTCCGCTATATCAACAACTAAGAAATCAACAGGGATGAAGAATTTTCCTACTTGTACTGGCACATCAGTTACCAATCTTGTTGGAATTACTGTCGTATTATTTGCCATGACCTTGCATCCACGGGCTCTAGAAGACCTATCTTTACCTTGTGCAATATGGTTAGTATCATCATGCTAACGCTAGCCCCCAAATCAACTAAAGCATTAAATTTGAATCGACCTAAGCCTATAGCGATAGAAAACTTACCTGGGTCCGCCCACTTTTGTGGTAGCTCTAATCTATTGCACTCCTCTGCGATCTCAGAAAGCGATCACTTCTTACCCAATTTGTCCATAAGAAACCTTACATATGACGGCATCTCATGAAGTGCTTCTGTGAATGGTATTGAGAGATTTAGTCCTTGAAGCATCTTCACGAACCGTTGGAACTTCTTTTCCGCCGGGTCCTTAATCATCTTTTTTATTGGGAATGGCAACACCTTCTTATTCCCTGCGGTTGGAGTGAGATCGACATCGACAGAATGGGGGTCGACATCGATGGAAGGAGTTGATTTCTCTGGAGACTCAGCATCAGGGTCGACATCGACAGGAAGGTCGACATCGACGTCACCGTGGTCGATATCGACAGGGGGGTCGATATCGATGTTCCTTCTGGCCCTTTCTCCTCCGATTTTTGCTCGGGCATTTGTACTTGACGCCCACTCCTTAAGTTCATCGCTGCTATGTGTCCAGTGGTTTTGCCCTTTTGGTTGGGCACAGTTGATCCAGGGAATGATCCTGACGCTTTGGGTATTGCCTCCGCCAATTGACCCATTTGGGTCTCCATGTTGCGCTTCCAAACGTCGATCTCCCCAAGCCTAGAATTGATGCCCTGCAACTGAGTATGGATGGAGTTGTTGGCTTGTTTGAACTTAACATGGTTCCTCCACATCTCATCAAGAATGATCTACAGTTCATCCTTCCTTGTTTCCCGCTCAAGGTGCTCTGGTGCTCTATATGGTGGGGGATCCCTTTGTTGATAGAACCTTTGATCTCCCCAATATGGTTGATTGCCCCCTCCATAGAAGCCTCTCATCCACTTGGCTTCCTCATGTTGTTCCGCCATGGATACTTGCTCAGTATGTGGACATGCACTAGTGTTATGCCTTGTTGAACCACGTTCCTGACAAGGTTGATTATTGCTCAGGAACCTGACTTGCTTTTGAAGGCGGCGTGTTTGATCGTTGTGGAATTGTTTCTGTACATCAGGATCTATCTCCTTTGGAGGCTCATATAGTGACATTGATGGGGCAGGCCTTGAATCATAGGCCGCAGCAGTCCCATAAGTGTTATCGAAGTTCACGAGCCTCTCAATTGTCTCCCAGGCCTCCATTGGTGTAAGCTCAATGTACCGATAGGAGGTATATGAATTGATCATCTCCTTATTCGGCGCATCGAGGGAATTGTAGAATATCTCCTGGATGACATATAGAAGTTTCCCATGCGTCGGGCATGACCTCAGCAAGTCCTTAAATCGCTCCCATGCTTGTGTCAATGTTTCACCTGGCTTTTGTTTGAAAGCCGTGATCCTTTGTCGCTGCATCGCCGTCTTAGAGGGAGGAAAGAATTTATTTAAGAATGCATCCTTCACCTATGCCCATGTTCTCAGTGAGCGGGGAGCCAAACTCTCAAGCCATTGCAATGCCTTTCCTGCCAAAGACCATCTAAAAGATTTTGGTCTCACATACTCTAAATTTATACCATCAGCAATTGTTTACATAAGTCCATAAAAGTAGAGATGTGTTGCAGTGGGAATTCATTAGGTCTTCCTTTAAAAGTATTTCTTTTAATTTCATATAGGAAGTTAATTTTAATTTCATAATTGGAAGGAGGAATAAGTATAGCGGATTCAGGAACATGAAGCGGCGGATGCATGTATTGCATTACCGTGTGTGGATACTGATTGAGCCGCTCTTGGGCTTGTCTACGCGCATCCTCTTCCCTATCAGCACGGGCTCGCTCTGTAGTAGCGGCGGCCCTCTCAGCAGCGATTGTAGCATTATGGTCCTCAATCTCCTTCCTCAACCGCTCTATGGTCTCAGCCTGCGTCTCGTTGTCCGACATGATTCGAATTGCTTTGTTGCGAAGATGGAAGAAACGTTCAGGCTCGTTAATGGTTTCCAGGATAGGTCCGCGATTAGAACGTCGCATAAACCTGCAAAATAAGCTCTAAAAGATCGTGAGAAAACTTAGGTGGCGATTAATTGCCTCCCCGGCAACGGCGCCAATTTGTTCGTAATGGGAGGGAGATGCGATTCAAATATTCAAATATAATTCACAACTATCCTAACTCCCTTATCAATCAAATAATACAAGAATCCCTCCCGATGTAGTGGTAGGGTAATTCGGGATCGAATCCACGAGGAATTATGTCAGCGCTTCCCTTGTTGTAATCATGATCAAGCTTTCAACCACAGAAGACACTCGATATTGAGGTTGTTTGGTCGATATCGACCCCAATTCTTGTCGATTTCCAACAAAGATCATGCAGAAGACAAAAGAAACACATATCGATGTCGAGAAAGACCTCGATATCGATGTTAGTGATCGATGTCAACCCTTGACAGTCGATTTCGATGATTGTCACAGAAACTGCAAAACGTAACCTATTGTCGAAAAAGTGTCCGAAGAGCTTAGAATGGTTAAGAAAAGATGAACAGAAACAAAACCTAAACGTTTATATGAAATTCAATTAATTAAAAGCTTCCAACGTCGGGATTTCATGCCACAACGATAACAATGCAAGTATGATGCTAAAGTTATGAAATTTAATGCCTTTCCGTCAAATAACTTTCCTTACCAACACTTAGGTGATTAGAGGCTCTCGCATAATTCCTAAGAGTTACTATCCAATTCATGAGCAATCCAAGTTCACAATATGAGTGGCTTTCACTTCAATAATGTAAATAATGAATCTCCCTAACTTTCGCAAAGGATCATGCATAGGATAGAAGACGGAATCGCAAAAAAGTCATACCTTTGATGCACTTACCCTACATTGCTATCGTCGGGCTCACCCCGACCCTAGAAGTGGGTTGACTACTTGCTTCTCATCATGCAACTCATCATCATCATCGAAAAGAAAACTACTTTGTATTGAACTATGAAAGAAAGATTACAACCGAACCAAGCCAATTCCGCTCTCGCTTCAACCAACCTCACTCGGCCTCCTCTCTCTCTACCCCTACAAATTCTCTGCGATAAACTACTAAAACTCGTTGTGCTTGGATGATTAAACTCGGCCCTAACGGCCTCTAGATATAGATATCGAACTTTGCTATCCAAAGACTCGAAACTTTATCTTTATTCTCTAAGATAAGACTTAAATAAGTAAAAACTAAAACTTCTATGGTAAAACAGCTCAAGTAATAGCTCTGACGTTGAAGATAGGAAATCTCGACTTTAGGATAGAGGTGCAAGCTTCGGATAGAATTCTATCAAAATCTGAGTCGGACTTCTCTGTTGGCCAACATCGATATCGACCTAAGGACATCAATATCGACCTCTCTTTTATCTTATCTCGAGCTCTCCTTCTTCTACTAGGATTGGCACTCGACTTCTATCATTTAGCTTGATCCAGGAACTCGATATCGACCATGGAACATCGATATCGACCTTCGTGTATCGACATGCTCTGTTCTCTCTCTTGCTCAATTTCTGCCTCTCTGCTGCACTCGATGTCGAGGTCTTCAGTCGATTTCGACCACTTCAGAAGACTTCGAGTTCTTTTTCCGCTATTCCAAATTTGTCCATTTTTGTCCTATTTTCTATGAAATTACATAGAAACTCGTGCAGACCCGTATTTTTGGCAATAATGCATAAACTACACTAATCTCATGTTTTCCCACTAATATGTATGCAAAAGAATGATAAAATGGACTTAAATGTGCATAGAAAATATGGCTATTTGCGCACACATCAGAAACAGGGAGAGCTTCTGTGCTCTCGGCCCTCGCTTGCAATGGAGATAAAGAGGAGAATGATATTGGTTGAAGATGGTGCTAGTGGCAATGGAACTCAAGGAGGAGGCTTGGTTGCTTGGGTGCTGGCTTTGTAAAGAAAACAGGAGGTGAAGGTGGGTTGCTGCTAACGGCACAGGGAGGAGAAAAGTCATAGAAAGAAGGAGAAATTGGGGAGTGTTTGTCTGTGTGTGGATATGGGATTGTGTATTTGAAATTGAAATGGGGGAGGGGAGGTTGTGGTGATTCTGCAAAAAGGGTGGTGCTCCTTGTGGGTTTTTCTGGCAGTGTGGTGAGGGAATTGTTGGGAAGAGGGGCAAATTTATACACAAAAGACAAATCCCACAACTGTACATTGCAAGAAGGGAAAATGGGAATCTTCCCCCTACAACAAGCAAGCGAGAGAGAGAGAGAGATAATAAATAAATAAATAAATAAATAAAATAGGATGGTCCCACCCACAGTACCAATTTGAATTCCCGACGCTCGATCCCAATCCCGCTTACTAAAACGGAAACCTGACACTAGAAATTTAAATCGAAATTTAAATCATCTCGGAATTTAAATTAATTTTATTAATACTCAAAACTCCAAAGCAGAAACCAAGTCCTGTCAAAATCCAAATTTTAAAATGATACAGGAAAGATTTTTTTTTAAATCGACCTTGTGCTCGAGGACAAGTTTTCTCCCGGTTTTACAAATTGAATAAAATAATAATATATTTAATTAAAAGAATAATAATATAGAATATAGAATATATTCGGTCTTTACAGTACTGAACCAATATCTGATATATCTACTGAACCAATCTCTGATATATGTACTGAACCACATTATGCTATGTCAGTTAAACAAATGTTATTTGTAACGGCCCGGGATTATGATTCTCGAGTTACGTTGCGAGGAATAAAACTCCTCGTTGGATCTTGCGCTCCGAGTACAGGTTGAAGGTTTGAAATCAACATTAGCAATTCAAATTTGGATTTCGCACCCAAAGTCGTAAGGATCGTTGAAATCCCCGGGTGAAACCCCTGTACCTGGCCTAAGTCTAAGTCGCGAGAAATCCATTTAACATTTAAAACCAACATAAATCTAAGATGATACATCAGGGTGCCACAGAAGAGCCGAGTCAAAACATAGTCCAAGTAATATAAAATCCCAAAAGTCATAAGGCTTGGTGAAGTCAGAGTCTCAAGCGCTTGCTCTCCGCCATGTCAAAAGGACCCCTCCTTACAGCACGAAAATAAACAAGGATCAATACCTGAAACTAACCACGAAGTCAGGCCAAGAGACGCATGCGGGCCCTAAAGACCGCGCTGAGTACATATAATACGCCTATACCTAGAATAAAGGATGCTCTAATGCAGTACTGAAATATCAAACACACTAACGTGCTCCTAGTTCATATGTGCGGAATATTAAATAAGGCCTTAACAAAGAATATCAAGTGGTATATTCCTCTCCTACCTCTACACCCCTTCCCGTTAGTGCAAAGACTGGCCAATTCGATACTATAGCATATCATATCTCATCATCATATCATGTCTCGTGATATATAATTGACTTGAAGAGGACAAGACCCGATGAAGTTGGGTTGTCCTATGACCCTAGCAAGGACTCTAGGACTCACAAATAGTGGTCGTTCTGTATTCAAACACATATATAATAGGAATGCTCATTCACTTGTGCAATCCTAGCATGGTACTACATGACATGTGATGTGCATACGCAACACCTACATATTATATGACACATCATGCAGGAGGTCCTGGTTACTGAGTAAGCTCCCGTAGGAAACTTATTTGGAGAAGCGCAGAATCCAAACAATGATCAACAATGTCAAGCAATCCAACAGATCAGAGATCACCTAGTAATCCCATGAATAACACAATCAGTCTAAGTCTAAATTACAGAAGGCACAGAAGTCACATATGAACCATATAAAATACACACAAATACGATAATTCGATCATCTCATCTCCAATTCTATTCTCGTCACATCAAATCTCATAAACCCACATCTTTCTCAATTTGGTCATAACATCATCCTCATCAATGCAATTCACATTACCATTTCATACTCACACTTATCATATATATATATATATATATCATCAACATCATAATATCTAACATTTAATCTCTTGAAGTAAATCACAGTAAGTCATGCTATTAGTCACACACATCAACTCATCATGCTAGTCAGTTACCAAACGAGTCAGATTCTCAAGTTAGATCCAAATCTGTTTCAAATCCGAGTTAGAATCCTGACCCTTGAAACCGTTAGCAAAACTCCTTTTTCAATTATTTACTAAATCATTTCCTATCTTGAAATTCATTTCCTAAATCCCATTTTAATTCAACAAGCCTAAATAATATTTTTAAATCCCAATAATTTTATATAATACTTTAAGTCCCCTAAAATCCAAACCATTTTTATTTAATAAAACCGACCCTTTATAAATCTCTCAAATTAATATTTTATATTTTAAAACCTAAAATAATATTTTCTAATATTTCATATACCCTTAAATAATTAAATAAATAAACGAATAAACCCGAACCGAACCCGAAAAATAAAACCTCAAACCGGTTAACACATAACACATAACATATATAGGGGGTCCCACAAGCCACGTAGAATCCTTCTTCCTCCTCCGGATTTTCAAACAAAGATGTCCCGCCCGTGCCCAGTGCTCGCCCGCGACCCCGCTCGCCCGCGATCGCCGGAGCTCGACCCGCCCCCGCTGGCTCGCTCTCTCCTGCTGCCACTGGCTCTTGCTCGCCTCTCACCCGCTGTCGCACTGCTCGTTGCTCCCGCCTCTGCCCAGCTCGCTGTCGCGCTCAGCTTGCTCTCTATCCGCCATTGATGGTCGCCGGAGCTCACAAGCCTCACCCGACCCTCGTACACAGCTCTCACTCACCTCACAAACCCTCGACACTTACCCACAACCGACCCAAGCAAGAAATTGAATCCAAAACAAAGGAAAGAAAAGGGAAAGCTCACCGAGGAAGTTCACGACTTCGGAGCTCTTGATCGGAGGGCTGAGCGTTGTTGGGGCTCGCGATGGCTCGTCGGACCTGCGTGGGACATGGGTGAATAAGATGGTGATGTCCAAGAGTGGTTTGGGTAGAAAACGAAGGAGAACGACTTATCGAAAGTTTGGATCGCGATTGAATCAGTATTAGAAGAGAATGGGCTGCGGTGGCTCTTGTTGTGGCTCCGGTGGTGGCTCCGTTACTCCTGGTGGCTCCGAGGGATGTTGCGGCTGCTGTTGGTGGCTCCGAGGAGGTGTCGCAGGAGCCACGGTGGTGATGAAGAAGGAGCGAAGGTGATGGAGAAGGTGACGGTGGTGTTTGTGTGATGAAGGGAGTGATGTGCGCTCAAATCACCATATTTTTCATCTACTTTTACTTCGATTTCTGTCTATATTTTCATGCATATTTTTTGGGAAAGCATAGGATTAGTGTAGTATATGTTTATTTGCCAATTATAGAGGTCTAGACGAGTTCTTGTGTTATTTTGCATAAATCGAAGCAAAATTAGAGCGATTTGGAGAAGATAAGAGAAAGCTGGAAAATCATTCAAAGTCTACTGAGGAGTCGAAATCGACAAAATGACTCGACATTGAGTGCAACTGAGGCCAAAAATCGATCTAGAAGAAGAACAACTCTACCCTATACACACTAGTCGAAATCGACTAAAGCCGGTCGATATCGAGTGCCAGAAATCGAGTTAACGGCATGAGATCGAGTGCAGATCCGAGGTCGAGTAGAGCTGACTCGAGATAGAAGAGAAGTGATCGATATCGAATGTAGCTAGTCAATATCGAGTGACGCTGCAGAAAGATCCGACGATTTTGATAAAATCTTATCCGAAGCAGCTTGCTTCTACATTAATTCAGAGATCTTTTATCTTTTTATCAGACTTTATATCCTTTAGGGTGAATTCATATTTACCCAAAGTTATTTTATTTATTTACTTTAGCAAGTTTTATCTTAGGAATAAGATAGATTTTCTTATCCTTGGATAGCGAGTTTTTGAAATCTATAATTAGAGACATTAGGGCTGAGTTTATCATCGAAGCATACAATCGCAGAGAAGACGTTTTTAATTCAGTAGAGAGAGAGAGAGAGAGAGAGAGAGAGAGAGAGAGAGAGAGAGAGAGAGAGAGGAGACCAAGTAAGGGAGAGAGAAGCGAGAGCGGAAGTTTGCTTTGTTCGGTTGTAATCTTTCGATGTTTGCAATTTCAATTCAAGTTAGTTTATTTTCCAATGATGATGATGATGTTTATGACTATGAAGCGCGAGTAGTTCCCTTACTTCTAGGGTTGGGGTGATCCCGATGATAGCCACGTAAGTTTATGCATCAAAGGTATGATTTTTATGCGATTCCGTCTTCTATCCTATATGCATGATTCTTCTACGAAAGTAGTAGACGATCCTTATTTGCATTATTGAAGCGAAAGCCATCTTATTGTGAATTTGGATTAATTATGAAATTGGATAGTAACACTTAGGGTTTATGCGAGAGCCTCTAAATCACATAATTGTTAGTAACGAAAGTTATTTGATGAAAAGGCATAATCTTTCATGAAATTGGCATATGCTTATATGGTTATCATTGTGGCATGAAATCCCCGATCTTGGAGGTTTATAGTTTATTGGGTTTATAAAACTTGTGATTTTATTCTGTTCATCCTTCCTACATCATCCTCATATTCTTCGAACACTTTTTTGACACAAATTGGTTACGTTTTAGCTTTCTGCGAAGACTCGGTTTTGACTTCTGTGGTCGATATCGAGTGGCTAACCCGATATCGAGTGTCCTACTCGACGTCGACTGTCTGTGTCTATTTTGTAGGAAGTGTTGCTGGAAATCGACTGAAATTGTAGTCGATATCGACTGATCTCCTCGATATCGAGTGATCTTCTGGAGTCGAAATTGAACGTGATTGCAAGTTTAGGAACCGCTGACATACCTCCTCGTGGATTTGATCCTGAATACCCTACTAATACATCGGGAGGGTTTCTTGTAATTTATTTGCTTAGACAGGGAGTTGGTTTATATTTATTTATTCGACTAGTTTCCCTCCTAAAAAATTTTGGTGCCATTGACGGGGAGGCAATCATTCGCGCCCTAAGCTTTTACTCACATTCTTTTCTAGTGCTGATTTTGTAGGTTTATGTGATGCTCTGATCACAAACCTATCTTGGAAAGTCTAGACGAGGCCGAACGTTTCCTCCACATCCGAAACATAGCAATTCGAATCATGGCGAAGAACGAGACACGGGCTCAACTCATAGAGAGATTGAGGAAGGAGATTGAGGACCACAATGCCACTATTGCCAATGAAAGGGCAAATACAGCTGTAGAGAAAGCTCACGCTGCTAGAGAGGAGGATGCACGCAGACAAGCCCAAGACAGGCTCAATCAATATCCACAGACGGCGATGCAATACATGCACCCTACGCTCACCGTGCCTGAATATGCGATCATCATACCTCCCTCTAATTATGAAAATAAAATTAACTTCCTTTCTGAAATTAAATGCAATACTTTTGAAGGAAGAGCTAATGAATGCCCCTTGCAACATATTACTACTTTTATGGATTTATGTGAGACTCTCGCCAATGGCGCTAATTTAGAATATGTTAGACTGAAATCTTTTCGATGGTCTCTTGCAGGGAAGGCAATGCAATGGCTTGAAAGCATGGCTCAACGCTTGCTAAAGACATGGGCAAAGATGAAGGATACGTTCCTAAACAAGTTCTTTCCTCCATCAAAAACGGTGATGTTGTGACAAAGGATCACGACTTTTAAACAAAAGTCTAGTGAGACATTGGCGCAGGCATGGGAGCGCTTCAAGGACTTATTACGATCATGTCCTACTCATGGCCAACTACCTTACATCATCCAGCAGATCTTCTACAACTCCCTTGATGCGCCGAATAAGGAGAGAATTAACTCTTAGACCTCCTATCGGTACATTGAGCTTACACCTACGGAGGCCTGGGATACAATTGAGAGGCTTGTCAACTTCGATCGACAACACATATGGGACTGCTGCGACCTATGACTCAAGGCCTGCCCCATCAATGCCACTTTATAAGCCTCCAAAGAAGATTGATCCGGGCGTGAGGCAACAATTCAATAATGATCAGGCACGCCGCCTGCAAAAGCAAGTTAGGTTCCTCTCCAACAACCAAGCTTGCCAGGAATATGGGTCTACTAGGCACAACACCAACGCTTGCCCACATTTTGAACAAGTTAGCATTGTAGAGACACATGAGGAAGCTGAGTGGATGAGAGGCCCCTATAGAGGGGTAAATCAACAGTATTGGGGGGGTCAAAGGGTCTATCAACCTCATCACCAACAGAGGGATCCCCCACCTTATAGAGCACCTGGACACCCCGTGCAGGAACCAAAGAAGGATGACCTGCAGATCATCTTTGATGAGATGTGGAGGAACCATGCTGAGTTTAAACAAGCCAACAACTCAGTCCATACTCACTTGCACGGCATCAACTCTAGGCTCGAGAAGATCGACGTTTGGAAGAAGAACATGGAGACCCAAATGAGTCAATTGGCTGATCAAATTCCTAAACCGTCAGGATTGCTGCCAGGATCTACTATTCCTAATCTTAAGGGCAAAACTACTGGTCACAAAGCGGCTATGAATCTATGAAGTGGGCATCAGCTGCGAACGCCCGAGCGAAAAGCGGAGGAAAAAGCCACTGGAGAGGACCCGATATCGACTAATCCAGTCGATATTGACCGAGATGCAGTCGACATCGAGTTTCCTGTACTCGATAAAGCTTAATCCCACCAGAAATTGACTCCTCCAGTCGATATCAACCCAACCTTACTCGATATCAACTTAACTCTAGCCGCAGTAAAGAAGAAGACACTGCCATTCCCAAAGAAAACTTTAAAGGACCCGACGGAAAAGAAGTTCCAGCGCTTTGTGAAGATGCTTCTAGGGCTCAACGTTTCAATTCTTTTCACTGAAGCTCTTCATGAGATGCCATCTTATGTAAGGTTTCTTAAGGATATACTGGGGAAGAAGCGATCAATTGCTGAGATCACAGAGGAGTGCAGCAAGATGAAGCTACCAGAGAAAAGGCCAGACCTAGGTAAGTTTGCTACCACTATAGGCTTAGGTCAACACCGATTCAATGCTTTATGTGATTTAGGGGCTAGTGTTAGCATTATGTCACTAACAATATGGTCAAAGGTAAAGATTGGTGCCCTAGAGCCTATGGATACTAAACTCTATATGGCAAACAACACGGTGGTCATTCCAACAGGCCTGGTAGATGATGTGCCGGTTCAAGTAGGTATGTTCTTTGTCCCTGCTGATTTTCTAGTTGTTGATATGGCAGAGGACCCTGTTTGTCCAATTATTTTAGGAAGGCCCTTCTTGGCAACCGTTGATGCAAACATAAGCGTAAGGAAAGAATTGCTCTCATTCACCATCAGCGATGAAGTTATAGAGTACGCCTTCAATAAGGCGGTAAAGAGGAATGAAGGTCCTATGGAGATGAAATCAATCAAGGGCGTCTACATTGCTTGCAGGGAACCTAATGTAAGAAATATGACCCCCGAAGAGTTAGAGAAGAGGGCTATAGAAGCCCAAGTGGAGGAAATCGTGGCAATCTTGAACGAAGGCTCTAAAGTACCACTCGAAATCGACACAAGTAAGTCGATATCAACTAACAATTTTCAAGATTCTGTGCCAAGTTTTATGTATGGGGTCATTGTCGAATCTAATCACTCGAAATCGAGTGCCTCACTTGAAATTGACCAAAATTCAAAGCCGACATCGACTGAACCAAAAGCTGAAGGAGAAAAGAATCACTCGATATCGAGTCCAACTAGTTGATGTCGAGTTGATCAGATCGAGTTAAGTTCCCGCACGTCTACTGAACCACAAGGAGAAGAAGACAAGTCGATATCGAGTGACGGTAGTTGATATCGACTGGACCCTCAGACAGAAAAGGAAAGCTCTGAAAAGGTAAGCTGAGGTATGGATCCCTCTACCCCAATTTCAATAAGTGATTTATCTATATATAGGAGAGGTTTGCCTTGGTATGTGCGCTTGTGCAGGATATCCAATGATGATCCGAGCAACTATGAAGTAGGAGATAAGGTGTATGTCTCCAAATCAAAGGATCATTGGTTCCCAAGCAAGTTCAAAACAAAGAAGATGGGTCCATTCACTGTGAACAAGATCCATTCAGGTGGGATGCAGCTGCGAGACAAGAATGGAGTACTATTTGAAGCCCATGCTATATGGGCTCTGCAGATGCCGCCTTAGGAGCATGAAAGAAGAAGTTGGCCTAGCGACTATAAAGTCTATAGCTTGTAATAAGACAAATAGTTTTTAGGGTTTGGATATTTTTGGTTTTGTTTTGAGACTTTATGTTTGGTTTTGGTTTTTGGTTTTATTTTCTAATGAATTTCAGGAGAAAGAATAAAAAGAGACTCGATATCGAGTACAATACTCGATATCGACTGAGAAAGTCAATTTGGAGAAGCTATGATCGACTTAGGAGCACCCTGAAGCTTGACATCACCCGATATCAACTAGCCCTACAGGCGTCTTCAGCACCTGATTTTCGCTAATTTCTAGTAAGTTTCATTCTTAACCCTAGTTATTATATAGTAAGGACACTGTAATCTTTAAGTATGGGGTGGGGGAAAGGCTTACTTGTATATTTTAATCATTTTTTCACATATTGCACAAGTTTTTCATATTTATGCATACTTTTCCAATTACATTATACATAGTTACTTTAGATATGTTAATGCATCATATTTATTTTTCAAAAAAAAAATCACCCCCATTGAAATTTTTTTTTTGAAATAAGTGTCATGGAAGCTATTATTGAACTCGACGATGCAAAAATAGATTCATTAGAGATATAAAAAGAAATTGCTTAGTAAAGGGAAGTCACAATGAAGTGCAAATTTTTTAGAAAAAAACCATGAAAGAGAGGTAAAATCTGAAGTTGCTTTTGACATGTGCATAATAAGAGGATAGAGGACTTTATATTTTCCATACATGTGCTCAAGTTCATATCCTAGCCTTACCTATGCATATTTGCATTACACAAGCCATATATGAGCCTTACATTATTATTTCTCCACATACATTACATATTACCCATTTTTTACACCTTATACCCTATCAGGGGATCATGTTAAGAACGGATTGTCATATTTGGAGTTTTTATATGGAGTTTGTGCATATCATTATTAAATTGGTAGGCAGGAATGAAAGAAAATTTGAAATTATGGAAAATTTAATGAGCGAGAAAAAATCCTATCACCTCAAGAGATAAAGGTAGATCGACCGTGCTCGTTGAAATGTTAGTTCGGTGAGATGGGACACCAAGGTGACGGGTCCGAAGTACTAAGTATCCGGGGCCATTCATGACACCTATGTTTGCGACTCGCGAGAAGGAAGTGCTAAGGTTAGAGAGGTAAAAGCATTATAGTGAAAAAAAAAGCATTGAGCGAAGAGCGAACGGTGAGAAATATTATAAAGAAGGAATGTGGTATGGAAGTTTGGAAAGAAAGTATATTTTCCCGGATGTAACACCACATGGCTAAAATTTGCCCACCTTTAACCTTTTACCAATCTACTTCTCCATAAGCTTATACAAAAAGTCCTCTTGATTATTAATGCTTTATCGCACAAAATTGTTTTATGCATAACCCTCATTTTGTGTGTATGATGTTGCTTTTATTCGCAAGCATGAATTTGTTGACATTAGCCCCTTTTCAAGGATGGCAATTTATTGTAGGGACATATAACAATGAATATATGATGTTAAGGGTTTAGTTTCTTCCCTTGAATGACCGCTAAAAGTATTGCTTGAGGACAAGCAAGCGTAAGTATGCGGTGTTGATGTGCGCTCAAATCACCATATTTTTCATCTACTTTTACTTCGATTTCTATCTATATTTTCATGCATATTTGTTGGGAAACCATAGGATTAGTGTAGTTTATGTTTATTTTCCAATTATGGAGGTCTACACGAGTTCTTGTGTTATTTCGCAGAACTCGAGGCAAAATTGGAGCGATTTGGAGAAGATAAGAGAAAGCTAGAAAATCACTTGAAGTCTACTGAGGAGTCGAAATCGACTAAATGACTCGACATCGAGTGCAACTGAGGCCATAAATTGAGCCAGAAGAAGAACAACTCTACCCGTTACAGACTAGTCGAAATCGACTAAAGTCGGTCGATATCGAGTGCTAGAAATCGAGTAAACAGCATGAGATCGAGTGCAGATTCGAGGTCAAGTAGAGCTGACTCGATATAGAAGAGAAGTGGTCGATATCGACTGTAGCTAGTCGATATCGAGTGACGCTGCAGAAAGATCCGACGGTTTTGATAAAATCTTATCCAAAGCAGCTTGCTTCTACATTAAGTCAGAGATCTTTTATCTTTTTATCAGACTTTATATCCTTTAGGGTGAATTCATATTTACCTAAAGTGATTTTATTTATTTACTTTAGCAAGTTTTATCTTACGAATAAGATAGGTTTTCTTATCCTTGGATAGCGAGGTTTTAAAATCTAAAATTACAGCCATTAGGGCTGAGTTTATCATCGAAGCATACAATTGCAGAGAAAACGTTTTTAATTCAGTAGAGAGAGAGGAGGCCCAGTAAGGTAGAGAGAAGGAAGAGCTGAAGTTTGCTTTGTTCGGTTGTAATATTTCGACGTTTGCAATTTCAATTAAAGTTAGTTTATTTTCCAATGATGATGATGATGTTTATGGCTATGAAACACGAGTAGTTCCCTTACTTCTAGGGTCGGGGTGAGCCCGGCGATAGCCATGTAAGTTTATGCATTAAATGTATGATTTTTATGCGATTCCGTCTTCTATCCTATATGCATGATTCTTCTACGAAAGTAGTAGGCGATCCTTATTTGCATTATTGAAGCGAAAGCCATCTTATTGTTAATTTGGATTAATTATAAAATTGGATAGTAACACTTAGGGTTTGTGCGAGAGCCTCTAAATCACCTAATTTTTAGTAACGAAAGTTATTTGACGAAAAGGCATAATCTTTCATGAATTTGGCATAGGCTTATATGGTTATCGTTGTGCATGAAATCCCTGATCTTGGAGGTTTTTAGTTTATTGTGTTTATAAAACTTGTGATTTTATTCTATTCATCCTTCCTACATCATCCTCATATTCTTCGAACACTTTTCCGACACAAATTGGTTACATTTTAGCTCTGCGAAGACTCGGTTTCGACTTCTGTGTTCGATATCGAGTGGCTGACCCGATATCGAGTGTCCTACTCGACGTCGACTGTCTGTATCTATTTTGCAAGAAGTGTTGCTGGAAATCGACTAGAACTGTAGTCGATATCGACAGATCTACTCGATATCGAGTGATCTTCTGAGTCGAAATTGAACGTGATTGCAAGTTTAGGAACCGCTGACATACCTCCTCGTGGATTCGATCCTGAATACCCTACTTCTACATCGGGAGGGTTTCTTGTAATTTATTTGCTTGGACAGGGAGCTGGTTTATATTTATTTATTCGACTAGGTTCCCTCCTAACAGGGAGGGTGATAGTGTGGTGGTGAGGTGATGATATGTGGAAATTGGAAAGTGGGGGTGGTGTGTAGAGGAAGGAACCATGAGGGTGGGGGGCAAGGGATTATGTAAGAATTACAAATGTGATGGGTTTAAATGTGAAAAGAGTGATGTGAGGGTGGAGTGTTGACTTGGCTAAAAGATTATTTAAAATTTTAAAAATCCCGAATATTCAAAATTGAATCCCGAAATCAAATCGCAAGTGTTAGTTCCCGAATCCCGCTACTCGATCAATTAGATGTTAAGACTCAAAAAGGATATCACCATCCGAACCTATTTTAAAATTCTCGAAGTGAAATGACGGAAATCGTTCGTCAAAATTTGAATTTGGGTCGGAATCCACTAAAAGAGTTAAAATCCTATTTAATTTCATTTTTAATTTCTTTTTCCGAAATATATTAGGACTTAAAATCCGACCCTTTACATCATCTACCTCTAAAAACAAGTCTCGTCCCTGAGACTTAAATTATTTAAAACAAGGGATGAAGTTTGAAATGGGTGAGTCCAAGGATCAAGCTATTGATCCCGTAAGCACCTCATAAGTGCCCCTATGAGATCCTCACAGTACCATTGCCGTGAACACAACATTTCCAATTGGTCATAACAAGAATGTGATATGGGCCCCTACCACATCCTTACTCCGACTTCTCGGCCATATCATAACTCAAAAAGTATGACATCATCCATTTTAACACCGTTCAAAACATTCAAGTTCGACGTTAGTTAAAAGCATTCCCAACATCACAATTTATCCTACCATCCATCTCTAAGGGCTAATCCCATATTCTCTTCCTAGGTTCCAAGTCCGAATCAAGGTTCAACAGTTTCAACTTCTATAATCTCTACCATTAACATCATATATATAGCACAACCATCACATCTCACATCTAATAGCATATCATAATCACATCAAGAATAGCAGCATACCATAACATATCGAGCATATAATCACATCAATGAAGCTCATCACATCATATCACCAAGGATCTGCACATAACTACCAAGCATAAGCACGCAATCAAAGAGATATTACCAACCAAAACCCCAATCTAACTGGACAACTCACCGCACTCGCGAGGTCAAGGAAATCTCTACGCTCGGCTCAACATAAGATGCAAGGAACTCATCTAGGATATCCCCACAGCTATCACGGATACTCTCCTCGGTCTCCCATGTGGCCTCCTCCGGGCTCCTTTTAGACCACTGAACTAGAAGCAAATGAACCTCCCTGTTCCTAAGCCTCTTGACACGACGGTCAAGAACCCTCACTGAACAGTCTACAAAGGTGTGGTCAGGCTCAATCTAAAGGTCCGAATAATTAAGGATGTGGCTAGGGTCAGGGATATACAGGCAAAGCTGGGAGACGTGAAAGACATCATGCGCACCAGCCAAGGATGGGGGCAAGGCTAAGTGATAGGCCACCTCGCCAACTCTATCCAAGATCTCGAAATGGCCAATGTACCTCGGACTCAACTTCCCTGTGATGCCTAACCGTCTAACTCCTCTAGTAGGTGAAACTCGAAGCCACACATGCGTACCCACCTCGAACTCAATCTCTGGTTTTCATCTGTCTGCATACTTCTTCTAGCGATCCTAGGCGATTCTCATGTGATCTCGGATGCGACCCACCTGATCAACGGTCTCTCTGGCTAACTCCGGCAAGGACGATACTGTATCCGCGGGCTCGTCCCAACAAACTGGCGACCGTTAGGTCAGGCCCCATATGAGGCACTATATGGGAGGCAATGCAAGTCGCCAGGTGGCTAACTCCGGCAAGGACGATACTGTATCCGCGTGGTAGCTGTTGTACGAAAACTCCACCAACGGTAGGTGCCTGACCTAACGGTCGCCCCACTCCAAAACACATTATCGTAGCATGTCCTCCAAGGTCTGAATCGTCCTCTCGCTTCGGCCGTCTGTTTGAGGATGAAAAGTTGTACTGAAATGCAGTCTGGTCCCTAGGCCCTCCTGAACCTATTACCAAAACCTCGAGGTGAAACATCCGTCCCTGTCAGATACAATTCTCTCAGGTAATCCGTGAAGTCTCACAATCTGGTGAATGAACTCCTCAGCTAACCGTGATGCTGGCCACATCTCCTGATCGCAATGAAGTGAGCCGACTTGTTCAACCTATCGACCACGACCCAAATGGCGTTGAAACCTCGAACATCCCGTCTCAGCCCAGTGACAAAATCCATAGAGATGTCCGTCCACTTCCACTTGGGAACTGGAAGTGATCTGACAAGTCCTCCCGGCCGTTGATTCTCGATCCGAAACTGCTGGCAAACATTACATCTAGCTACAAAAATTGTGATGTCTGATCGCATCCTCTACCACCAATAACACCTCCTCAAATCCTGAAACATCTTATTCGTCCCTGGGTGGACGGAATAAGGAGTGGAGTGAGGCTCTTGCATGATCATCTGCCTTAAATCTGATGTCAACGGAACCATAATTATGCTCTGGAAAGTCAGCATCCCATCTGCGCTCTCTACAAGCTCCCTGAAACTACCTTGAGCCATCCGCTCCCTCAGAACTACAATCTCTTGGCAATCTGTCTGACCTCGACGAATCTCCTCGGTCAACTCAGCCTGAACCTCTAAGAATGGCAATTGTCCACTCTCTCACTATACCCAAACCTCGAAGCAACATCTCATCAAATCTGTCTGCAAATCCTTCTGAGTTGTAAGCCTCGTAACTGATGCCTCATGGTGAGTCTTCCTACTGAGCGCATCTGCCACCACATTGGCCTTCCTTGGGTGATAAACTATGTCCAAGTCATAGTCCTTTAGAAGCTCCAACCACCGTCTATGTCGCATGTTAAACTCCTTCTTAGTGAAAATATACTTGAAGCTCTTGTGATCTGTCATCACCTTGGATCAAGGGCCGTACAAGTAATGCCTAAAATCTTTAGAGCGTGAACTACAGCTGCCAACTCCAAGTCATGGATGGGGTAAGACACCTCTGTAGGCTTCAACTAGCGTGAAGCATAAGCGATGACCCGATCTCACTGATGTAGAACACATCCCAGACCGGAACGCGAAGCGCCTGTATAGATGATGAAGTCCTCTGTCCCATCTGGCAATGCTAGAACTGGTGCGATCGTCAGCTTCTCCTTCAGAAGCTCGAAGCTAGTCTGGCATTCTGCACTCCACTCGAACGGAACATCTTTCTTCAGCAGTTGCGTCATTGGCCTAGCAAATCTCGAGAAACCTTGGACGAACCTCCGGTAGTAACTGGCCAAACCAAGAAATGAGCAGATATCTCGGACGTTCATGGGTACCTCCCAAGCAACGATGGCGTCGATCTTCGCCGGGTCCACAGCGACTCCCTCAGCTGAAATAACATTGCCTAAGAAATTCACCTCTGAGAGCCAAAAATCACACTTGTTATACTTCCCATACAGTTAATGCTTCCTCAGCATCTCAAGCACAATCCTCAAATGTTCCTCGTGCTCCCCTCTACTCTTCGAGTAGACTAAGATGTCATCGATGAAGACGACGACGAATCCGTCCAAGTAGTCAATGAACACGCGGTTCATGAGCTCCATGAAAGCAACTGGTGCATTGGTGTTCGTTTAGGGGAGGTGTGATTCTCTTAAACAAAATATCAAATAAATATCACAACTAAGCCAACTCCCTGTTCAAGCAAATAAAATACAAGAATCCCTCCCGATGTAGTGATAGGGTAATTCAGGATCGAATCCACGAGGAGGTATGTCAGCGCTTCCTTAGTTGCAATCATGATCAAGCTTTTGACTCCAGGAGACACTCGATATCGAGGTATCTGGTCGATATCCACCTCAGTTCTGGTCAATTTCCAGCAAAGTTCCTGCAGAAGACAAAAGCAAAGCATCGACATCGAGATGAACCTCCATATCGATGTTAGTGCTCGATATCGACCTTGCCAGTCAATTTCGATGTCTGTAACAAAAACTGTATTGTAACTTAATGTCAGAAAAGTAGTCCAAAGAGCGTAGAATGGTATAGGAAAGATGGTTAGAAATAAAAAATCAAACTTTTTATAAGAATTCAATAAACTAAAAGCTTCCAAGGTCGGGGGTTCATGCCACAACGATATTCATACAAGTATGATGCTAAAGTTATGAAAATTAATTTCTTTCCGTTAAATAACTTTCGTTACCAACACTTAGGTGATTAGAGGCTCTCGCATAAAACCTAAGAGTTACTATCCAATTCATGAGTAATCCAAGTTCACAATATGATTGGCTTTCACTTCAATAATGGAAATAATTAATCTACTCAACTTTCGCAAAGGATCATGCATAGGATAGAAGACGGAATCGCATAAAAATCATACATTTGATGCACTTACCCTACATTGCTATCGTTGGGCTCAGCCCGACCCTAGAAGTGGGTTGACTACTCGCGCTTCATCGTTGAACTCATCATCGTCATGTAAAAGAAACTACTTTGATTAAAATTGCAAAAGAAAGAAATTACAACTGAACAAAGCCACTCCGCTCTCGCTTACACAACTCACTCGACCTCTCTCTGTACAAATTCTTTGCGATAAACTAAAACTCTTGTTGTTCTTCGATGATTAAACTCAGCCCTAATGACCTCTAATTATAGATCTTAAATCTTGCTAGCCAAGGATTCGAAAACCTATCTTTATTCTCTAAGATAAAACTTCATTAAGTAAAAACTAAAAATTCCATGGTAAAACTAATAAAAGATGAAGTCTAGTAGTAGAAGATAGAAGATCTCGACTTTAGGATAGACGTGCATACTACGGATAGAATTCTATCAAAAATTGAGTCGAATCTTTCTTTTGACAACATCGATATCGACCTTCTCTATCTCTATCTTGATCAGTCCTTCTCTTCCTCAGATTGGCACTCGACTTCTATCAGTATGCTCAATTTAGGCCACTCGATATCGACCTTGGGACATCGATATCGACCTCTTCTGTGTCGACATGCTCTGTTTCTCCTCTGCTCGATTCCTGGTGCTCTGTTTCACTTGATGTCGAGGTTAATCATCGATTTCGACCTCTTTAGTAGACTTCGAGTTCTTTTTACGCTCTTCATCTCTTGTCAGAATCTGTCCATTTTTGTCCCAAATTCTGCAAAATCACATAAAAACTCGTGCATACCTCTATATTTGAAAATAATGCATAAACTACACTAATCTTATGTTTTCCCACTAATATGCATGCAAATGATGATAAAATGGTCATAAATGTGCATAGAAAATATGGCAATTTGCGCGCACATCAATTGGTCAGCCCAAACGGCATGACCACGAATTCGTAGTTACCATAGTGGGACCTAAAGGCGGTCTTCGGAACGTCCTCTGACTTCACTCTCAATTGGTGGTAATCCGACCTTAAATCAATCTTCGAGAACACAATGGCACCCGCAGCTGATCCAACAGATCGTCGATCCTGGGAAGGGGATAGCGGTTCTTCACCGTCGCACGGTTCAACTCTCTGTAATCGATGCATAACCTCAATGATCCATCTTTCTTCTTGACGAGCAGCACTGGCGCTCCCCAAGGTGACGCACTCGGCCTGATGTAGCCCTTCTTAGCTAGAGGATCTAGCTGAGCCTTCAGCTCTGCCATCTCTGTCGGAGCCATACGGTAAGGGACTCGCGAGATGGGCCTGGTGCCTGGTTCTAACTCGATCGCAATGTCGACCTCTCTCGGCTGAGGAAGTCCTGGCAGCTTCTCTAGAAACACATCTGTGAAGTCTCTAACAACGGGTACATTTGACAAGTTGGGTCGCTCTCGATCCTCCTCTAGGGCATAACACCAATATCCGACGCAACCCTGATTTAAAAGTCTGGTGGCTCTGACTGTGTTGATGAGCGCCCCGTTCCTCTTGGGGTCGCTCCCCCAAACTAGATACTCGGTCCCGTCATCTGCTAAGATGGATACTGTCCTTGTCCTCAGGTTGATAATCGCTCCATAGTGGTCCATAAAATCCATACCCAGAATGTGATCGTCCATCCTCAACGGCATGGCAATAAGGTCGGTTGGCTACTCACGCTCACCTATACGGATGGGGAACCCTAAGATCTCCCGACTCATCCTAACCTTTGCCCCATCCGACAAACCAATCGTAAGGGGTGTACCACTCGTGCAGCTTAGGCCCAGCCTAGCAACGCACGCCTCTGCTCTGAAGCAGTGAGTAGCACCAATGTCAAACAATATAGACAAGCATTCATCATGAAGTAGTATAGTACCTACGGAAGTAGGGGTCGAGCACTCATCAGCTCTCATCTGGAAGACGCGGGGTGGTGGGGGTAATGCTGGTCCTCGGCCTCCGAAACTCTGCCCAAGATCATACCCGGACCCAAATGGTCCTGCAGATGACGATCCTCTACCCTGACCTAGCCCTGACGGCCCTCTGCCTCCATGATCGTAACCTTTGCCTCCTCTACTTCCGCCTCGACCTCTACCAGAAGCATCTCCCCGCCCCTGACCCTAGGGATAGGTCAGAAGTGGGGGCTGAGGAGCCGCAGGGAGTCTCGGTGGCTATGCAGTCGGTGGGGCTCTCCTACCGTGGGGACAACGAGCAGCTCTGTGTCCCATGGTGCCGCAAGTAAAGCAGACGGTCGAACGATCTGAGAAGGAAGCGACATAGTGACCCCTTTCAAAACATCCATGGCAAGTGATACTCCTCACTCACACATCTCCTCCATAAGCCTGAACTGGTGGCGGGAGTACTCTCGGTGCAACTCCATGATATCCTCCTCTATAACCCCCTCTCCTAAATCTGTCATCTCTACGGGTGTCAGCTGGTCTCGCTCTCTTCGCCTCAAGGCGAGTAGTTGAATATAAGGTCTTAGACAAGATCCTCTACTGATCATATAGGAGGATGACCTCCAGGTATCGATCGAAGGCAACAACTCCCAAGCTGGACGCGTGCAAAAGGACATCAGGTGGCAGCCTCATCGACAACATGCGAATCCGACTCTCATCTGGAGGGCATAGGTGATCGTAGTATACCAGCTCCTTCTTGAACTGGCGAACAATAGTAGACACAGAGGATGATCGATCATAGATGCCACACAAGAAGGATACCTCACGAGCCGTCTGTATCCCAGGAGGGAAGTACTCCTTCAGCATCAAGTCTCTAAACTCATCGTAGGTCCAATCAGCTTGCTCCGTCTTATACACAGACCATCGGTCAAAAGCATCTCTCTAGAGAAGGCAAGCGGCATGTCTCTGTCTCTCGGAAGGTGGTACAACAATGTGGTCAAAACAGCCCATCCATCTCACGGAACCATCTCTCAACATCCTCTCCAACCTCTCCAGCAAAAGTCAGCGGACGGCACTGAGCTAGAGTCTTGACTCAGTCGATGTGCTTCTCAGGGCGCGCACCGACAATGGGCTGGACTGGCTGAACTGGAACCTCGGGGGTAGGAGCAGTTGATCAAGCTCCACCTCGTAACTCCCTCAAAATATCGTGAAGCGTCGCCTCTAGCTGCCCAATCCTAGTCTTTGTGGAAACTAGAACTCTCACTAGTACAAAAATCATATTTTATCACGTGAAATAATAGCCCGGATTTCTAATACTCGGGTTAAAAAGTAATAAAACATTGAAAATTATGTAATTTTATTTTTTTTAAACTGAAAATGGGTAAATAACCCAGATGTACAATACACGCCCGGGCTATTATATGTTGGAAGTTTTACTTTAATCCACATCAAATATCCCGGATCCTAAATATCCGGGTTATTATACATTCAAATAGCCCGGGCGTTTATTAACCTTCTACCTTCGGGCTAAATATATGACCCAATATATGAGAGAATGACCCTTAGGCCCAAGGTCCGGGATATTAAGTAATCTTATCTATACAAAATACTAAAGTAGAGGCCAGAAACGGCCTCATGTGCGATCTCACATCCATGGAATTTTTAGATTAAAACGGGATTATTTTTGCTTACGTGTCATATTCTGAATTAAATTGGTATTATATTTTTGGGTCACATCAATTAATAAACCAATATAGTTAGGTAAAAAACTTATCTTTTTAAATCAAATAATCTATTCAATATCACCTAATATCTTAATTAGATAAATCTATCTAATATTATTCATGCCGGTAAATTTTATTTTTAAAAAAAAAAAAATCTATCTAATCTTATACAGTGTGTATTATCTTATATCAAATGTATGTTTTTTTTTAAAAAAAAGGTAGACGTACATATTTCAAATAAAATATAATACATATCTTATGGAGTATTTCTCTAGCTAATCTACTTTGTCAAATTTCAAATAAAAAATTTAATTAAAAAACTGAGCAAAGGTATAATATAATTGTATTATAAAAAACGTACAATAATTTGTGATAAATATCTTATGACCCATGAAAATAAAAAGAGAAATATATATTGTTTTAGTATATACGTATTTATTATGTATAGATTTGATAAGATTGTTTATATAACTGGATAGGGTACTAATAAACACGTACTAAAAATATTATTATTAACAATTTCATTATACGATTAAAATATATAATATTAGATAGATTTATCTAATTAAGATATAAGGCTATATTGGATAGATTATCTATATCTATATCTATATCTATATAAAATACTACAACAGAAGTCTGAAATGGCCTCTGGTGCGATTCGCCTAAGTGGAATTTTCTGGATTAAAACGGGATTATTTTTGCTTACGTGTTATATTCTGAATTAAATTGATATTATATTTTTGGGTCACATCAATTAATAAGTCAATATAGTTAGGTAAAAAATTATCTTTTTAGATCAATAATCTATACAATATAACACTCTATTTTAATTAGATAAATATATCATACACGTACTACAGTTAATGTTGATAACATATCTAATCTAACTAATCAAATATAATAATTGATAGAATCCAAATCGAATGCATCACTCGCAAATAACAAATAAATAAATAATTCTTAATTTAAGATAGTTATATTTAAAATCTTACTAGCCTTCATATTTTTTTTAGATCAATATAATTGATATAAGAAATAATTTATACTTATTTTATATGGAGTATAAATTCAAAGATGTTTTATATAATAAAATTTATTTAAAAATCGCACAACGGACGAATAATAAAACTAGTTGTATTTAAATTTAAGGCAAAACTAGTACGATTCCCGCGCCATGGCGCGTTTTTTTTAAAACTAAAATATTATATATAAAAATAATATAAAATATTAATAAATGTTAAGATAAAATCATAAAAAACTTTACAATAAATGTATCTTATAATTATCTCAGAAAATTATTTTTTAAAAATCTTATGTAAAGTATAATACATAAATATAGATATTTTAAATTATTCAGTAATAATAATAATACCAATTATAACATTGTTTAAATGTGATGTGTCGTAATCAATAGTTATATTCAATATTTTGAATTAAGCGCAATAGTTAGTAAATAAATTTGAATTAAGCCCAATAGTTATATTAGATTGAATTCAATGTTTTGAATTAAGCTCAATAGTTAGTAAAATTAAATAAAAAAGAGAATTAAAGGAAAAAGAAGAAAAAAAAAGAGAATTAAAGAAAATCAAAGAAAAATGGCAAAAAAAATATGATTGGTCAAGACTCCTAAAATGCCTCTAAGATTGACACATCATCCTAAACTCTTCTAAATTAAGAGTTTATATAGATAGTTAGTAAAATTAAATAAAAAAGAGAATTAAAGGAAAAAGAAGAAAAAAAAAAGAGAATTAAAGAAAATCAAAGAAAAATGGCAAAAAAAATATGATTGGTCAAGACTCCTAAAATGCCTCTAAGATTGACACATCATCCTAAACTCTTCTAAATTAAGAGTTTATATAGATAGTTATATTATATTGAATTCAATGTTTTGAATTAAGCTCAATAGTTAGTAAAATTAAATAAAAAAGAGAATTAAAGGAAAAAGAAAAAAAAAAAGAGAATTAAAGAAAATCAAAGAAAAATGGCAAAAAAAATATGATTGGTCAAGACTCCTAAAATGCCTCTAAGATTGACACATCATCCTAAACTCTTCTAAATTAAGAGTTTATATAGATAGTTATATTATATTGAATTCAATGTTTTGAATTAAGCTCAATAGTTAGTAAAATTAAATAAAAAAGAGAATTAAAGGAAAAAGAAGAAAAAAAAAAGAGAATTAAAGAAAATCAAAGAAAAATGGCAAAAAAAATTTGATTGTTCAAGACTCCTAAAATGCCTCTAAGATTGACACATCATCCTAAACTCTTCTAAATTAAGAGTTTATATAGATATAGATATAGAAGTTAGTAAAATTAAATAAAAAAGAGAATTAAAGGAAAAAAAAAGAGAATTAAAGAAAATCAAAGAAAAATGGCAAAATAAATATGATTGGTCAAGACTCCTAAAATGCCTCTAAGATTGACACATCATCCTAAACTCTTCTAAATTAAGAGTTTATATAGATAGTTAGTAAAATTAAATAAAAAAGAAAATTAAAGGAAAAAGAAGAAAAAAATGAGAATTAAAGAAAATCAAAGAAAAATGGCAAAAAAAAAAAATATGATTGGTCAAGACTCCTAAAATGCCTCTAAGATTGACTCATCATCCTAAACTCTTAATTTAAATTAAGCCCAATAGTTATATTAGAATTAATTCAATGTTTTGAATTAAGCCCAATAGTTAGTAAAATTAAATAAAAAAGAGAATTAAAGGAAAAAGAAGAAAAAAATGAGAATTAAAGAAAATCAAAGAAAAATGGCAAAAAAAACATGATTGGTCAAGACTCCTAAAATGCCTCTAAGATTGACACATCATCCTAAACTCTTCTAAATTAAGAGTTTATATAGATATAGATAGTTAGTAAAATTAAATAAAAAAGAGAATTAAAGGAAAAAGAAGAAAAAAAATGAGAATTAAAGAAAATCAAAGAAAAATGGCAAAAAAAAATATGATTGGTCAAGACTCCTAAAATGCCTCTAAGATTGACACATCATCCTAAACTCTTCTAAATTAAGAGTTTATATAGATATAGATGCCTCTAAGATTGACACATCATCCTAAACTCTTAATTTAAATTAAGCCCAATAGTTATATTAGATTTAATTCAATGTTTTGAATTAAGCCCAATAGTTAGTAAAATTAAATAAAAAAGAGAATTAAAGGAAAAAGAAGAAAAAAATGAGAATTAAAGAAAATCAAAGAAAAATGGCAAAAAAAAACATGATTGGTCAAAACTCCTAAAATGCCTCTAAGATTGACACATCATCCTAAACTCTTCTAAATTAAGAGTTTATATAGATATAGATATAGATAGTTAGTAAAATTAAATAAAAAAAGAGAATTAAAGGAAAAAGAAGAAAAAAAAAAGAAAATTAAAGAAAATCAAAGAAAAATGGCAAAAAAAAATATGATTGGTCAAGACTCCTAAAATGCCTCTAAGATTGACACATCATCCTAAACTCTTATAAATTAAGAGTTTATATAGATAGTTAGTAAATAAATTTGAATTAAGCCCAATAGTTATATTATATTGAATTCAATGTTTTGAATTAAGCCCAATAGTTAGTAAAATTAAATAAAAAAGAGAATTAAAGGAAAAAGAAGCAAAAAAAAGAGAATTAAAGAAAATCAAAGAAAAATGGCAAAAAAAAATGTGATTGGTCAAGACTCCTAAAATGCCTCTAAGATTGACACATCATCCTAAACTCTTCTAAATTAAGAGTTTATGTAGAAGTTAGTAAAATTAAATAAAAAAGAAAATTAAAGGAAAAAGAAGAAAAAAATGAGAATTAAAGAAAATCAAAGAAAAATGGAAAAAAAAATATGATTGGTCAAGACTCCTAAAATGCCTCTAAGATTGACACATCATCCTAAACTCTTCTAAATTAAGAGTTTATATAGATAGTTAGTAAAATTAAATAAAAAAAGAGAATTAAAGGAAAAAGAAGAAAAAAAAATGAGAATTAAAGAAAATCAAAGAAAAATGGCAAAAAAAAATATGATTGGTCAAGACTCCTAAAATGCCTCTAAGATTGACACATCATCCTAAACTCTTCTAAATTAAGAGTTTATTTAGAAGTTAGTAAAATTAAATAAAAAAGAAAATTAAAGGAAAAAGAAGTAAAAAATGAGAATTAAAGAAAATCAAAGAAAAATGGCAAAAAAAAATATGATTGGTCAAGACTCCTAAAATGCCTCTAAGATTGACACATCATCCTAAACTCTTCTAAATTAAGAGTTTATATAGATATAGATTGTAGAAAACCCCCCTTTAAATAGGGTGTTTTGCGAGAAACCACCCTTTAAAACCAAAATTGCAGAAAACCACCCATTAAAACCATTTTCTTTGCAAAATCACACCCATCACCCAATTTCTTTTAATTAAATGTTAAAGTGTGTGAAAAGTCAATTATACCCCTTGTTTTTATTATTATTTTACTTCATTCAATTGGTATTAGTTAATATTCAACTTTTTGACATGTTTTTCAAAAGTAAAAAACTCTATAAAATATCAAGAAAAATATTGTATTTTTTAAAAAATAATTTCATACTTACAAAAAAAAACTCCATAAAATTGATGTGTAATTTATGTTATATACGTTTAAAAAATGTGCATTACTTAAGGGTTACTTGAAGAAAATAAAAAATTAAAAAATATTGCATGTAGTTTTTATTATTTTAAAAATTTGTATGGGATAGTGAACATATTTTAGAATAAAAAAATAAATGTGAAATATCATTTTCTTATAAATTATTTTCTTCAATTAGCCTTTTAGTAATATAAACTTACTAAAATATATAAAACATCACTTATATCTACTTTTTATAGAGTGGTTTTACTAATAAGTATGAAATTATATATAAAAAAATATTTTGAAGAGTTTTTTACTTTTGAAAAACATGTTATAAAGATAAAAATTAATTAATATCAATTGGATGAAGTAAAATAATAATAAAAACAGGGGATATAATTGACTTTTCGTGCATTTTAACATTCAATTAACGGAAACTGGGCGATGGGTGTGACTTTGCAAAGAAAATGGTTTAAAGGGTGGTTTTCTGAAATATTAGTTTTAAGGGGTGGTTTATCGCAAAATCCCTTATTTAAAGGGTGGTTTTCTGCAATTTGGCCTAAATTTAAAATGATATTGAAAAATTAAGCGCTTTTGCGGAAAAATTTTTGAAGGGTAGATCTGAAAAAATGGAGCGTAGATCTGAAAATTTTCGAAGGGGTTAGGTTATCAAATTGAAACCAGAAGGTGGCTCATTCCCAAATTGAAACCAGCAAGCTCGTTGTGTGAAGGGATTAGGTGATTCGTTGAAATCAGAAGCTAGGTCGTTCTCTCGTTGTCTCGCCGGCGAAGCCTCTCGCCTCTTGCCGTCTCTCCTCTCTCGCTGAATCGATTCTTTGAACGGAGGAGGGAGGCGCTACTAGACCATGCCTCCTCACCCTCTCTCGCCGCCTCTCCTTCTCTCTCGCCATCTCACCCTTTCTCTCTATTGCTATCGAGTTGTCTTTCCCTTGCCGTGGTAAGTTCTGATTTAACATAATCTTATCTTAAATTCTTGGTTCGATTCTTCAATTTTTTGATCTCATGTTTCCATTCATCAATTCGCATATTGTATCAAGTGTTTCCATTTATCCTGCTTTGTGTGTGAACCATTTTAACAAACATAGGGACATAGACTCCACTGTATTTTTCATATGTAGAATTGGACCTTTAATGTGGCTTACTGGATTTGAAACAAGCCCAAACACCTTGGTGTCGTAATCAATGTGTTTAGCCATATAATGATGTTGTAGACTTTCTAAACTAGGTAGACAAGGCACCGAGTCGCATTCTGAGGACCCGTAGACCATAAATCCTCTAAATTTCGAGAACAAGTTTTGGTTTATCAGGCCCCTCTCCGATCCCCTATATAATACACAATCAAAGGAACATGTGATGATATTATTAGAATAGCTTCATTAGCTTTTTTTTCAAAATATTCATGAATTTTTATACTTGGATACTTGAAAGCAAACCGAAAGACTTTGAAATCACAAGGAACGTCCGAGAGTCCAATGCACTTGCTCATGTAATGCTGATATCATCCTTTGTGTGTGAGACATCCTGGTTTTCCAGCGTTTATAGTTCTATAATGTATACTGAATTTGCAATATTGAGTACCAGTTCATGATATGGATGTCTCTTTTCAGGATTTAGGAATCAGTACAAGTGCTCCCCACCTTTTCTTTGATAACATCTTAGGTATGTCTCGAGTGTTTTGCACATTTCATGGATTCATTTATTAGTAGATAGTAATTATAAATTAGAGGCTGCTGCAATTTAGTTGGTCTTGTTAATTGCAAATCTTGAGATAGTTTCAGGCCTTCAAGTAGATGCTTAAGCTTGTAGTTGAGTTTGCCTAGACTTTTCCATGGGCAAACAAAGTCAGTTCGATACTTGTGCTAACCATAGATTCGATTAAGAAACATCGTGCACCACCGGTAATCTACAATCAACTAGAAAACAAAAACTGTGATATTTAACACTACCTGTAGAAAACCAAACCTTTTTTTGGTATTGGTGATTTGGTTAAATAAAGACGAGTTTGGTTAACCATAAAATTCACTGTTTTTTTTACAATTTATGTGTACAGAACTAGATTGATGCTTTCAAGAACTTTTATTTCTTCTACTTCTTCTGAACATAAGCATCAATATATTAACTGATTTTTTTACATGTGCAGATGCCTCCTAAGATCTCTCAGAATGCACCTAAAAAAAGCCTAAAATAATACTACATCATGTAATATATATAGTCCCCCTTTTCTTTCTCATTATATACATTATTTATCATATCATTCTCATCTCTTTAGTTTTATATTTCTTAATATTTTTACTATTGTCTAAACATGTTTCCCCCCTTTTTTTCTTCCTTTTGTCAGATTGTTTCTAGATTTTTGCTTACTACTTTGTGGTGATATAATATTCCAGGTCAGAGAAACATGTACACTTACTACGGGAAAGCAATATGCAACTGAGAAGAAAACAAATAGGATAGGTCCTTTATTTATAGGCTACTAATCCTCGCTATCCAATGATTGTAACTCCTATCTAAACTATGAACTCTATCCAAACAATTAGGATAGGTCCTTTATTTTGATAAAACTTGAATAACTTAAAGGTAAAAGATAACTAAAACTTCAGCTGCCATCTATCTTGAAAGTATGAGATAATTCCGTGCCTCCTTGAAGATATAGTTCCAATCCGCTTCTCGAAATCGAGTCTATCTTCTGTCGAGATAAGGGATCGATATCGACACTAGAGGTCGATATCGAGGTCTCTGTTCCTGCTCGACTTGTTCAGCTCTGGTCGATGTCTATGTTGAGGTCGATATGGGGGTCGATATCGACACCGGGGGTCGATATCTACCTCTGAGGTCGATTCCTACCTCTTCTCAGCTTCACTTGGCTTCTCCGTTTTGACTCCGATTTCATTGAATTCCTGTATGGTTAGCTCAAAACTTGTGCAGACCCTATTTCTTGCATTTTAGCCCATTCTTACACAAGTTCATATTCTTTTGAACCTTTTCTTTGGAGATCGAATAAAATACAAAGTCAAAAGATGCAATAAAAGAAGGTGCAAATGTGTACATCAGTTGACTCCACAGCTAAATTACCTAAATGAGGTGCTAGTGCACATATATATATTCTCATACGTTGTGTTAATTAGATTATTCCATCTCTTTTAGGAATTTTTCTATGCTATCTGTTAATTTGTTTTTCAAGTCCTAAATTACACTTTTTCGTGATAATATAACTATTTTAAGTAACAGGTAAATGTGTGTGTGAGAGAGAGAGAGAGAGAGAGAGAGAGAGAGATTGTGCAAACTAGGTCTTTGCTTTCTGAAAAGGAGGAGATAATATCAAAATTGCAAGCTGTCAAGCTTCGACTGATTTAAACTCAACTTGCATTTTTTCAGTTTCAATCTGAATTTTTAGAAAGTGGATCATTTTTGTGTGTGTAAAGCATGATATGTATGTAGCTTCCTGCTCATCTTTTTTGTGTGTTCAAGTGATTCATTCCTGCATGTTATTTGGTGCACGTTTGTTTTTGGGTAGGACATTATTCTTAGTGACTTCATACTTTTTGGCGCAGGTTATAGTTTTGGTTGTGAATGGACAAACAAATCCGAAGTCGGTAAAAGACTGTGAGGCGTGGAAAAGAAATTTGGATTTGGTGTTCTAAAGCAAAGGTTGTGTGCCACTTTGCTTATGACAGTTTTTGGCTAGTTCAAGTCCTTTTTAGAACTAATATTATGCATTTGTCTTTGGATTAAGTAATGAAACTATACTCTTTTTGTGGATGATTTGTATACTCTGTTGTGTGTATGGAATCTTAGTGTTTGGGATATTATGTGCAAACTGCAAAGTCCTTTGTCTGAATGTGGTTTAAATGTATGAAAAGTGAATGTCCTTTGTCTGGAATGTGTAAACTGCATGTTGTACAGGTGGAATATTAATAAAATAAAATGGTTATTAAAAAAAATACAAAAAATAGCTCGGACCTCATAAACTCCGGGATATATATAACGTTTTCCATGAAGTAGAATGATAGAACAAATAGGCCGGAGGTTATCTTAGGCTTCGGGCTATATAGTCCATTTATATGGGCTGTTATGAATCAAATAGCCCGGATATCAAACGGTCTGGGCTATTTGAGTGTGCTTCCATGGGATTTTTGATGGACAAAATAGCCCCTAGCTGAATATCCGGGCTATTTTATGCATCTAATAGCCCGGATTTTATTAACATCCGGGCTATTAGGTGCTGTCATTTTTTCAGCGCCAAAATTGCAAACCTCTAATAGCCCGGGCGTGTTTTTTAATGTCCGGGCTATATACCTATTATCTCACATACTTGTTGCCCGGACCATATTTGAATTATATCCGGGTTATATTTGACAAAGCGCCCGGGCTAAAAGATGTTTTTTCTACTAGTGGCTGTCATTAGCTGGCGGTGGTGAAACTCGCTCCTCGGTGTGATCGTCAGTGGCACGCCCCTCGGCGCCCTCAACAGCAACTCGGCGGGGGCATCCCCTGCCATGACGCGCCATACCCCCACGCCCAGTTGAACCACGTCTAGTATCGACCATGGTGGCTACATAAATGGTTAATTTAACACTCAGCACAGAATCACTCAACGATCCATAGGGTCCTCTTCGAGGAGGATCGCCCTCAAGCCCAATTTAACATATGGAAGTATAAGCATAGAGACGATCTATGTCGTCCTTCGAGGGACGACTGGCCGGAGGGGCAACAACCTCACGGCCTCTTGACCCAATACTCCATCCTCCGTGGTGCTCATTGGAGTCTTGTAGGCCCATATGTAAATAAAAGCTAGTATTTTGCCTACCATTCCCCGAGTTCTACATCCATAAGGGACGTTATCGTTTTGGTCCCTACCCACGAGTTTGCTTCCTATCTGATGAGTCTAGGGTTATGATGTCATCCTCAAACGGAAGAAGAAGGCTCCACCTTGGGAGTCGTTGAAGAAACGACGTTAATTATTTTATTATTTATATTTCTTATTTTTAATATATATTCTATTTTTAGTAACTCCTATGTTAGTTGGAGTCTAATTATAGAATTGCTTATTTTTAATATTTCTTAGTTAGGTTAAATAAGATGGTTAGGAGAGTCTATCCTTTAGGCTTTCTTAATTATCATATTTTATTATTTTCTATATTAGTATTTTAGATTAATTTCAATTAGTTAGGATATAGATTGGTAAAACAATCCTTAGCCTCTAAGAAAGCCCACCAAACCCTAGTTATTTACCTATTTAAACACTTTTATACATTTAATAAAAATTAGATTGAAATAGAATTGGAGAAACCCTTTGGCTCAAGGGTTCTTCGATTATCAATCCCAAAACTTTGCATTCAAAAATTCAGATTGTTCTTCATCCTTTTAATCATCCAAACAAGTGTCTTTCGAAACCCTAACCCCAAACACAACACAAAACACAAAACACAAATTCTGCAGGAAAACCGTCGCAGAAACCCTAGCGCAGCCGTCGCTGAATTCCAGGAACCGTCGCCAGATCACTTGCAGCGGCCGCTGCATAGTTGCTGCCTCGCCGCCGCCACCGTCGCTGCATCCAGGCCGTGGCTGTCACTTTTCATCTTCCGTCGCTTTGCGCTTTGCCTTGTTTTTGTGTTGTTCGTGGTTGTTCCTTTGCTTCCGCCATCTTTACACTTTTAATCTCTTCAATCCTACAACTTGAAATTGTCTCAACTCAAGGTAAATCAAGGAGTTATTGCAAGATCGGGCCATCAACAAGTCGTTATTCTTGATTCGAAGCCCACAGGCGAAGGAATGGGAATAGCAACACATCAGGTTAGTTCAAATTAAATTCATTTTGCCCCTTTCAAAACATTCCCAAAACATTTGAAATTATTGGGCGATTTTCAAAACCATCTTCAACCTATCATACTCGGATTGCAAAACCTCAGCTCTGATACCACCTTTGTAACGGCCCGGGATTATGATTCCCGAGTTACATTGTGAGGGATAAAATCCCTCGTTGGATCTTGCGCTCCGTGTACAGGTTGAAGGTTTGAAATCAACATTAGCAATTCAAAGTGGGATTTCGCACCCAAAATCGTAAGGATCGTTGAAATCCCCGGGTGAAACCCCTGTACCTGGCCTAAGTCTAAGTCGCGAGAAATCCATTTAACATTTAAAACCAACATAAGTCTAAGACGGTACATCAAGGTGCCACAACAGAGACGGGTCAAAATATAGTCCAGGTAATATAAAATACCAAAAGTCATAACGCTTGTTGAAGTCAGAGTCTCAAGCGCTCGCTCTCCGCCATGTCAAAAGGACCCCGCCATACAGCACGGAAATCAACAAAGATCAATACCTGAAACTAACCACGAAGTCAGGTCAAGAGACGCATGCAGGCACTAATGACCGCGGTGAGGACATATAATACCCCTATACCCAGAATAATGGATACTCTAATGAAGTACTGAAATATTAAACACACTAACGTGCTCCTAGTTCATATGTGCAGAATATTAAATAAGGCCTTAACAAAGAATATCAAGTGGTATATTCCTCTCCTACCTCTACACCCCTTCCCATTAGTGTAGTGACTGGCCAGTTCGATACTATAGCATATCATATCTCATCATCATATTGTGTCTCCTGATATATAATTGACTCGAGGAGGACAAAACCTAATGAAGCTGGGCTGTCCTATGTACCTAGCAAGGACTCTAAGACTCACAGATAACGGTTGTTCTGTATTCAAACGCATATAGAATAGGAATGCTCATTCACTTGTGCAATCCTAGCATGGTACTACATGGCATGCGATGTGCATATGTAACACCTACATACTATATGACACATCAGGCAGGAGGTCCTGGTTACTGAGTAAGCTCCCGTAGGGAACTTACCTGGAGAAGAGCAGAATCCAAACAATGATCAGCAATAGCAAGCAATCCAACAGATCAGAGATCACCTAGTAATCGCATGAATAACACAATCAGTCTAAGTCTAAATTACCCATGGCACAGAAGTCACATATGAACCATATAAAATACACACAAATACGATAATTCGATCATCTCATCTCCAATTCTCTTCTCGTCACATCTGTAAAGACCGAGTATATTATATATAATGATTATTTTATTAAATAAATTATTATTAAATTCAATTTGTAAAAGTGGAATAAAACCCGTTCTCGAGCGTAAGTTTTGGATTTTAGTTATTCCGGAATCGTTTTCGAATTTGGGATTTTGACGGATTCTATTTTTCGCGTTCGGGTTTCGAGTTGGGAAATTTGATTTAATTACGATCGTTTGAACATTAATTAAAGATTTCGATTTGAAATTTCGTTAGAGTCGGGATTAGCGGATTTCCAGTTTCGATTTACGGGATTTAAATTTGCTAGTTGCGGGGACCAATGCTTCCTTATTTGTTTTCTTTTTGTTTACTCTCTCTCTTTCTCTCTCGTTTCTCAGCATTCCTTGAAGGAGATTCCCTTGCCCATTTCATATTACAGCTAGCAATTTTGTTGTTTTGTGAAATTCACACCATATAACACTCCCCCTGCCTCCCTTTCTCTCGCAACAGTCCACCAAAAAAAAACCTGAGTGTTCTCCCTCTCTCTGTCACAATTTCAAACCCACAATTCCTTCTCTCTCTTTTTGCTCTGCAACCCAGCAGGGAATCACCATCACCATTGCCGATTCCACCTTCACACCACCTCCTTCCTTTCTCCTCCTTGAGCCGCCGACAACACCACTGAGAGCTCCGAGCTCGTTTGCCGAAAGCGGTACTGCAGAATCTCCTACCGCCGACCACCAGTACCGCTACCAACACCTCCGAAGCGCCACCGTCTTCCCTCATCTGTTTGAAGATCGATCTGTGTGCTCTTGCCTTCTCCAGCAGCATCATCTCCCTCCCATTCCTTCCGTGAGCAGTCAGCAGCCGAGCGAGTGCCCAGAGCCGCCAGGAGGCGTCGCAGGCGCCTCTCCTTCCCTATTTTCCGTCCAGAAATTCGGTAACCTCCCCTTTCACCTCCTTTCGCTCTAATAGGTCGTAAAGGTCCACCTTTACTCACTCCCCTCTCATCCCAGGCCAAGAGCTACTCATTCCGACCACCCGCGAAGCTATACGGAGCCAAATCGAGCCGAATCGGTCCTTGCTCCGGCGAACGTTTCAACCCCGGTGAGATGTCTTTTCCTCCTTCCTCCTTGTTATCGCTTCTTTCCTTTTGCTTGGGTTGTGATCGGAATTGGATTCCGATCAGTCTGGGGTGGGTAGGGTCGAGAACGGAGCTCCGGCGGTGGCTAATCTGTTTTCCCTTTTCGTTTTTCCGACCGACGTTGCTGAGCTCTGTTCTTCCGCTGGGGAAGGAGGTAGATCCGGGTATGGGCATTCGGTTTTGGGCCATCGGGTTGGGCAGCTGGCTTGGGCTCTTTGCTGGGCTGGTTTCTTCTTTTCTTTCTTTTTGGTTGGGCTGAATTTTACTTCTGAATTTGGATTTATATATTGGGTTTTTGGGTTGTTATTAAATTGTGTTATATACATATGGTTATATGTTATGTTAGTATATATATTGGTATGTTATTTTATTTAATATTTCTGATTTTAGAAAATGACTATATATAATTATATGTTCTGAAATTATTAATATAAATATAGTTAAAAAGGTTTTAAAAGTGAGATTAATTGATATGGGGGTTATAAATATATTTATAGTTATTGTTTTGAGACTTTATGAATATTAAGTGTTAAATTATTTTGATATTAGAATTATTTTGGGATTTGGCTATAATTGTAATATTCTGGAAATTTATCCTTATATATTGTTTATTGTTTAAAAAATAATATTGATTGGATTATTTGATTGATGCATTTTATGAGAATTTCAATATGTAAGTTGGGAATTTCAAAGTGAATTGTTGGTCTCGATTTATAAATATGATTTGTGAGCTTAGAGTTATTTTAATAATTTAATAATGGAATTTATTTATATATGGTTTTGAGATAAGAAACATTCCGGAATTATTTTATAACATGATTTTGGGAAAACGGGCCTTAAGGTTTAAATGTTTAATGTCGGGATTTAGATAAGCGATTTTAAAAGAGTTGTTTGATTTTCTAAGTTGAGTTCTTTGAGAGGTTGTTTTGAAAATGAGATGATGAGATGAGATGAACATGAAATGAGATATGATTTGTGATGAAATGAGATGGAATAATCTGAAATGAGATATGAAAAGAGATGTATGATAGTTAGGGGCGCCTTGTATGAATTAGATAGACTTATGCATTTGTATGTTATTAGGTGATTGTGATATGTTGGAGATTGCTTGCTATTGGTGACTCTTACTTGGATTCTGCTCTGCCTTGTTCTCTGCTGTTCGGCTTATTCAGGTAAGTTCCTTTATGGGCTTACTCAGATTCGAAAGAGATTACCGGCTTGTGAATGTACGACATACTAGGTGTTGCATAAGCATTAAAGCATGCCATGTAGTATCATGCTAGGTTGCACTTGTGATTGAGCATTCTATTTCTTTACGCGTATGAAACAGAACGACCGTTATCTGTGATAGTCCTAGAGTCTTTGCTAGGGTCATAGGGTAGCCCAGCCCCATCGGCTGCCCTGAGTCTATCGAGTCGATATGAGCATGATGATAGCCCAGCACCATCAGGCATATTTATTTTAATTTATGTTATGATGATGAGATATGATGATGAGATATTATATGCTATAGCATCGAACCGGCCGGTCTCTGCACTAACGGAAAGGGGTGCAGAGGTAGGAGAGGGACATGCCACTTGGCATTCTTTGGGCGCCTTTACAGTTATTTCTCGCATATTGTAAATTAGGATCATGCTAGTGTGATTTAAATTCCGCATCTGCATCATCTTTATTATTAGCGTATGTGTATGTTCGCTTGCTGGATAGAGCGTGTTGGGGCCTCGGTCTGACTCCACTCGCACCAAATGTTTTTAGGTATGATTGCTCCCTGTTTACATGGCGTGGGAAAGTCCCCCGACGATTGCAAAGAAATCTGTCTAACCCCGCTAATCTGGCCATACGAATTTAGAAATTTTGGCTTGGTTTTGACCCGGCCTTGCCGTGGCTTTTGTATCTAAATCGTATTTCCGCTTTATTTTCGTTTAAACTGAATTTATCAAAACTTCGACTGATTAGAGGTTTGAAACCTCGACCCGTACCTGAATTGCAACATCCGAACGAAGGTATCCGACCTTCGAAACGTATCCCGGATATTTATATCCGTGCCGTTACAACATCAAATCTCATAAACCCACATATTTCTCAATTTGGTCATAACATCATCCTCATCAATGCAAATTCACATATTACCATTTCATACTCACACTTATCATACATACATACATACATACATACATACATACATACATACACACACACACACACACACACACACACACACACACACACACACAGACACACACACACACACACACACACACATATATATAGGGTGTGGTTAAAATAAAAATGGTCCTTAAAATGAAAATGGCTTAAAGTGAAAATGGGCCTAATTTAAAAAAAAAATCCCCCAACCGAGCCCTCGATGGTGACAGCAACTGGCGGCGAGGTGCGTCTCAGTGCCGGTATGCTTGGGATCTGGAGGCGAGGTGTTGCCCAGGATCTCCGTCGTCTTCATCGGCAAAATCAGGGGCAACGAGAAGGGGAAGGGGAAAGCGAGGGAGTGATTCCCCTTTCCGACAACCATGGAAGCGGATCTATAGATCAGAGGAAGAGCCAGGGCCTCCATGGGAGAAAGCTCGGATCTGAGGACGGGGAGCTTGAATGGAGCTCGAAAGAACCCCCATTGCAACTCAGAGACAGAGCCGAGGGAAGAGGAGGTCTGAGATAGACGGAAGGGCGGCGTTTAGAGAAGGAGAAGTGGCCGTGGGTGGCATGCTTAGATCCGAAAAGAAAAGGAGAGGAGGCGGGAGGAAGAAGGCTAGCTATAGCGGCTATCTTGTGCTGATAAAGGGTATATATACTCGATGAACTTAGGGTTAGGTTAGCAAAAATTACAAAAGTAGTCTGCTATTTCTAAGTTACAAAAACTTGATCACATTTAATAATATATTGAACCCAACAAATTCTATTTAATCTTAAAAAAAAAATTCATATTTTATAAAATCCCCCTTCATAATTCCACACATGTCGAGTCCTCGATCACTGTTCATGCTAATGGTGGGCGGCTCTGCACCTGATTACATGTCCTCTTGCCGTTGCCCGTCTTAATTTGGTAGTGTGATTCTAAATCTTGCCTTATTAAATTTTAAAAGCCTATTAGCTCAATGGTAGAGCAATGTGCTTATGCGCAGAGAAGTGGGTTCGACTCCTACATAGGCTAAATTGCCTAATTTTAATAGTTTGTATTATTTTCTGATAAAAGTGCAATTCATAGTCTTAATTGTGCATTTCATGATCTTATTCTTGCACTTTATCATTTTATTTATGCACTTTATAATCTTAATTGTGCACTTCATAATCTAATTCATACACTTCATCATTTTATTCTTGCACTTTATCATTTTATTTATGCACTTTATAATCTTAATTGTGCACTTCACAATCTTATTCATGCACTTCATATTTTTATTCATATGGCCATCATTTTATTCTTGCACTTATCACTTTATTTGTACAACATAATATTATATTTGCACAACATAATATTATATTTACACAACACAATATTATATTTGCACACCATAATGTTATATATGCACTTTATCATCTTATTTGTGCACGTTATCGTTTTATTTGCACAACATAATTTTATATTTGCATAACACAATATTATATTTCCACACCATAATGTTATATATGCACTTTATCATCTTATTTGTGCACGTTATCATTTTATTATTGCACTTTATAATCTCATTCATGAACGGGAACAAAAAGAAGACAACCATAAATAGCTTATGCGGGATTTTGAACTCGAACCTTTGTGCATGGGCACATTGCTGTACCATTTTTAATTGAGCTTATAGACTTTTAATGACACATGTCACATTAAAGTACAAACCCGCTATAAAAATAGTAGCCCATAAAGAAAATATTTGGTAGGAAACTTACTTTACATTAGGAACATGCACATTTATTAATAATAATCTTTATTGTATTATTTGTTCACTTTATATTTTGTAATCTCATATTTTTCACTTTTTAAAATAAAGACAAGAAATGTGATGTAGCATATTTTGTTGCATTTTGTAATCTTATAGATGCACCTTATAATATATTTCAAATAAAAATTACGGGATAAAATCTGTAATTTTTATAATTGAAATAAAGGCGATATTGGTAGAAATAAAAATTACGGGCTAAAATCTGTAATTTTTATAATTAGGGTCATTTACCCAATTACCCATTTACACCATAAAATTAAGCCCTTTACACATTAATTAGGCCCATTTATCTATTACTCATTTAATTAGGCTCATTTACCTTTAAATTAGGCCCATTTACCTTCAAATTGGACCATTTCCATTTTAAGAGGGATTTTCATTTTAACAACCATTTTCATTTGAACCATTACCTATATATATATATATAATCATAATATCTAACATTACATCTCTTGAAGTAAATCACTGTAAGTCATGTTATTAGTCACACATATCAACTCATCATGCTAGTCAGTCACCAAACGAGTCAGATTCTCAAGTTAGATTCAAATCTGTTTGAAATCCGAGTTAGAATCCCGACCCTTGAAACCGTTAGCAAAACTCTTTTTTCGATTATTTATTAAATTATTTCCGATCTTGAAATTCATTTCCTAAATCCCATTTTAATTCGACAAGCCTGAATAATTTATTTAAATCCCAATAGTTTTATATAATACCTTTAGTCCCCTAAAATCCAAACCCTTTTTATTTAATAAAATCAACCCTTTATAAATCTCTCAAATTAATATTTTATATTTTAAAACCTCAAATAATATTTTCTAATATTTCATATACCCTTAATTAATTAAATAAATAAACGGACAAACCCGAACCGAAACGAACCGAACCCGAAAAATAAAACCTCAAATCGGTTAGCACATAACACATAACATATATATATATATAAATTAGTAAAAGGGGGGCCCACAAGCCACATAGAATCCTTCTTCCTCCTCCGGATTTTCAAACGGAGACGTCCCGCCCGCGCCCAGTGCTCGGCTGCGATCCCGCTGCCGCTGGTTCGTGCTCGCCTCTCACCCACTGTCGCATTGATGCCCAGTTGCTCGTTGCTTTCGCCTCTACCCAGCTCGCTCTCACACTCAGCTTGCTCTCTCTCTGCCATCGATGGTCACCGGAGCTCACGAGCCTCACCCGACCCTCGCACACAGCTCTCACTCACCTCACACACCCTCAACACTCGCCCACAACCGACCCAAGCAAGAAATCAAATCCAAAACAGAGGAAAGAAAAGGCGGAGCTCACCGAGGAAGTTCGCGACTTTGGAGCTCTTGATCGGAGGTCTGAACGTCGTCGGGGGCGGGACATGGGTGAGTGCGATGGTGAAGTCTGAGAATTTTTTAGGTTGAAAACGAAGGAGAACGACTAACCGAAAGTGTGGTTCGCGATCGAATCAGGATTAGAAGAGAATAGGCTGCGGTGTGTCTCGTGGCGGCTCCGGTGGTGGCTCCGCTACTGCTGGTGGCTACGAGGGATGCCGCGGTTGCTGTTGGTGGCTCCGAGGAGGTGTCGAACGAGCCATGGTGGTGATGAAGAAGGAGCGAAGGTGAAGGAGAAGGTGACGGTGGTGTTTGTGTGATGAAGGGAGGACGGTAGTGTGGTGGTGAGGTGATGATATGTGGAAATCGGAAAGTGGGGGTGGTGCGTAGAGGAAGGAACCATGAGGGGGGAGGGCAAGGGATGATGTAAGAATGACAAATGTGATGGGTTTAAAGGTGAAAAGAGTGATGTGAGGGTGGAGTGTTGACTTGGCTAAAAAATTATTCAAAATTTAAAAAATCCCGAATATTCGAAATTGAATCTCGAAATCAAATCCCGAATGTTAGTCCCCGAATCCCGCTACTCGATCAAATAGATGTTAAGCCTCGAAAAGGATATCGCCATCCGTACCTATTTTAAAATTCTCGAAGTGAAATGACGGAAATCGTTCGTCAAAATTTGAATTTGGGTCGGAATCCGCTAAAAGAGTTTAAAATCCGATTTAATTTCATTTTTAATTCCTTTTTCTGAAATATATTAGGACTTAAAATCCGAGCCTTTACATTGTTTAACGATACTGAACTCAATCTTTTATGATTGCTGAACCAAATATCTATTACGTATGCTATACCACTTTTTAATATAGTTGATGAACCATTATCTATTATGTATGGTTAAACAATTTTTTATTTCAAACAGTTTCTATGTATATATGATGAATTAGTTATTGGTAATCCAATGAACCAAACAATTTAAAACATGAAAATGAAAAGGCTTTACATTCAACTAGACAACATCAGTTAACATTGTTTAACATTGTGCAAATAATGATAAATGGGAAGGTACTGAACCAATCTCTGATATATGTACTGAATCAATCTCTATTATATGTTGAACTTAATCTTTGATGATTGCTGAACCAAATAGCTATTACATTCAACTTCACAATATCAGTTAACATTGTTCGCACCACATATCAACAAAATAAAAAGGGATTACTTTCAACTCCACACCACCATTTAAGCAAAAAAACAGACTACATTCACCATCACACCCCAGTTATGTGAAACATATCACCAGAATAAAAAAGGAATTACATCAAATTTTCAATTGTCTAGGATTAAATTTCTTAAGATTTGTAAGAACACCTTTTCTCGCTTCATTTATTGTGGAATTGACAAGTGCATGCATATAGAGTTCCCGAAGATTTACAAGAGTTTTGGATGGTTTCATTGAAAATTCAGGCTGCCACTCAGGTCCGTTGGTGCCCATATATGTCTCCATATGCCTCATACAATAGGCTCCACAATCAACAACATTATTGGTGGTAGCTCATGGTAACTTTATGTAGGAAGGTTTTGCCTTCCTAATAAGGTCAGCTTTCTTGTTGAGCTTCATCTGATCTAGTGCTCCGCTCAGAAAATTAACCTTGTTTAATAATAAAAACATTTAGGCTTTAACAAATGAAAAATAATAAATAAAAACTACATGAAAAAACATGAATATAAAAACTTACCGCAACTCTTGGAGTGTTACCATATTTGCATTCAAATGCCACTATCAGTTCCATGTTATCAATTACATAAACTTCCTTTGTCTTGAAATTGAATGATATAAGATAAAAATGTTCAGATGAAAGAATTGGGAACAAAATCTGCAAAATGAAAAGGAAATTTTTTTAAATATATTTAACATATACAAAAACTAAAAAAAATAATAATATTGATTTAATAAATATACCAAATCAACATCAATCAAGTTTTTTGGCCATATCACATTAACAAGATTCTCAAATTTAGCCCAAAACACAACATATCTCTCTTCAATTTTGCCATCAGATGAATTACCAACTACACCCTGTTAGGGTACTACACACCCAAATGCAAAAAGCATAACAACAAACACAAATAATTATTAAAAGGACATAATATTTAAAAATAGAACCACATCAACACTTTTTTTTAAAAAAATAAAAATTTATATATATAAACTTACACAGAGATGACAAGTAAAAAAATATCTTCTAATAGAACCATATGCAGAATGTACTTCTTCCTTATTCAACAATTTTACCCAGGCATCTATGATTTGTGCAGCCACATAGGCATCATATTGAAGTGACTGAAATAAGATTCGAGGGACATCGATGCCTTTGTATCTAAACAAAACTTTCATGTTATAAAAAATATGTCACGGTTTTGATATGTTGTATTACTAAGACACCAATGTTGAACCAATCACAAATATGTATGCTTAACCATTTTCCAATGAATCTATTGAACCAAAGTATTCATATATGCTGAACCAATTAATATATACCTATATGCTCAACCAAATACTGTTATATATACTAAACCATTTATTGTTTCATATGCTGAACCAATCATTCTTATATACACTGAACCAATCATTATTATATGCTGAACCACTATATTCTTATATGCTAAACCAGTTATAAAAGTTATCTAACTTAGATTTCCTGAACGACTCTATGATACTGGTGCTACACCACAACCAGTGAACCATCCCTCAGATACTGAACCATATCTATTATTGATGATGAACCAATCTCTTATTAATTTGATGAACCACTATATGATACTGATGATGAACTACAACCAGTGAACCATACTCAGATAACTTAACCACTCAGATAATTGATGCTGAATGAATCTATATTAGATTTGCTGAACCACTCTATGATAATTGTGCTGCACCACAACTAGTGAAATCATCCCTCAGATAACTGAACCACTCCTTTTTGCTGAACCAATCTCTCTCAATTTTGTTGAACCCTATCTAATATTGATGCTAAACCAATCTCTCATAACCAAGCAAGTTAAGTCCCTTTAACAAACTTGAATCATATGTTGAACAATATGTATTACTCCTTAAAGCTAAATTATAAATCATTTATAAAAGAGACACTTACATTATGTCGGCTTCTTCATTCACAACATATTGGTAGAGCTTGATAACAGAACCGGTCTTCTTATAGGTGGGGTTTACAAACCTATTGTAATATGGGCTTCTAATTTCTTTTGAAGGCAAAACATCCCTTGATGGTTACTCTCTTCTTTCATCATTGACCTTTGATTTCTTGTCATCCTTAAAAAAAATAATCACATTTAAGCATAAACATAAATATATATATAAAAAATGCATGCCAAAGTATATTATTTCAAACCTTTTACACTTCCCCCTCTTCATAAATAATTTTTGAACAGAATTTCCATCATCAGTGGTACTACTTGTGCAATTTGTTTGATTGAAATTATATGGTGAAATCCACGCTACCCCATACTTTAATTTCATTTCAATCATTTTCCTCTTCGTTCTTCTATCATCATTAACAATTCTCATGTAAATAATATTTTTGTTTCTACAAAAGTTCGGAAGTGGAATCCTCAAGATTGTTTTTTTTTCACTGGTGAAGAGGCTTTAACAACCCCTTATAATTTAATTAAAAAATAATTAAAATCAAAATATACTAAAAATCAAAGATTAATACAATATTAAACTAAATAAATATGATTATTATACATATTAAAAAAATACCTGTAAGGGGTCAGCTTCGAGTGCTACAATAGAAATTGTCTCAATGCCTAATGGTTGATTATCAGCAACAACCCCCACAAGTGCCTGAATGATTAAAAATACTTATGTTAAAGACTTATTTAATGTTTCCACTCAAGGAAGAACATCTAATTTTTAAAGTTAAAGCTTACAAGATTATTAGAAGCTTGAACTGCAGCAACAACAACTAAATTTTAAAGAGGAGTTTTATGGACAGGGTCCTCTATAACAACAGGTTGATCATCAGGGAGATTCTAAAGATCTGGAGATAGTACTTTCGAAGGGGCAGGTGGAAAAGTTTTTTCAATTGTTCTAAACACATCAGACACTATTGGTTCTTTCTCAGGTGGGGTGAGACCCATACTCCATGATAGATCAGTAAGTCGCAACCTATCTATCTCTTCCTGCTTTGCAAAGGCAACATCCACAATTCGCATCAGTCTCTCAATTTCAGGGTTGTCTGCAAACACATCCGGAGTTAAATTAATCTAAGGAGAACTTGAACCCTGACCAACAATATGCTTGCAGGCATGGTTCATGTAGTTCAGCTCAGGATCAACATGCTTCTCAGACACCGACTCGACTGTCAACTCCACATCATCCTCGATGGTTTTGACTAATAAACACATAACAACTTTATACCTCTCTTTCAAAGACTGCAATACAAGTAAAAATGATGTTAAAATTCTACAAATATATCGTAAACAAGAGAAAATTAGTTATTAATTAAAAAAACTTACTTTTTTAGTAGGGCCTTCAAATAACTTTTCAAGCCTGTCTGTTCCCCCTTAATATGTTGATGCTCTTCAGAAACCTATATATACAAAACTTGTCAATGAAAATGACTTAACCACTTTTTTCACACACAGTGAACCACATCCTAATATAACTACTGAACCAATATATCTTATATAAATGAATCACGCTCATTTAGCTAAATGAATCAGTCTATGATAATGGTGTTGAACCACTTAATTATGCTGAACCACTCTAAGATAGTGGTGTTGAACCAATCTCAATTAGCTAACTGAACCAATCTTTGAATTATATACTAAACATCCCTTAACCCATACTAAGTTAATATTTAGAAAAGACTAAACGAAAATCCCTGAACAAAATTATAAACAACTCTATAGTTTATACTTACATTTTCTTTAATGTAAAGGCCGAATATAGTTTTATATTATTTTAATTAAATATACTATTATTTTATTCAATTTGTAAAAGTGGAATAAAAAAAAAACCGTCCTCGAGCATCAAGTTTCGATTTAAAATCATTCCGGCATCAATTTAAATTTCGGATTTTGACGGGATTCGATTTCGCTTTCGAGTTCGAGTATTAATAAAGATTAATTTAAACTCCGAGTTTTGATTGAAATTAATTTAATTCCGTTATATTGAGATTAGTAAATTAAATTTAATTAAATTGTCTTAGTCGGGATTCGATCGGACGAGCGGGTTTCGAGCCTTTTCCGCTAATTTGAATTCGTTAGTGGACCCGATTCTTTAATTCTTTCCCTTTTCTTTTATTTCTTTTATTTCTCTCTCTCTCTCTCTCTCTCTCTCTCTCTCTCTCTCCCCTGCGGTCCCCCTCCCTTCTCTGCAATTCACACACAAAACCACCACGCTACTGCCTCAGCTCCCCTCCTCACTTCTTTGTCTTCAGACACCCAAACAAACCCCCACCCCCAAATAAGCTCAAACCCACCCTTCTCTTTCTTTTCTTCTGGGTAAACAGAACCCCAAACACACAACTCCTGGACCCCCTTGTTGAGGTGTTCTTGCCGCACCACCTCCACCCCTCGTCGCACACCACCAGCAACCACCAAGAGCTACAACACCACCACAGCACCTCCATCTCCCTCCTCGTCTGTCGCCAAGCCACCACACCAACAACATCACCACCATTCCATCTCCCCTGTTTTGCCGAAAACACCCACACCCCACCACTTCCTCCTCCTTCATCCTTCCTTCCAAGCAGCAGCGGCCAGGCCTCCCTCCGACGCCCAAGCGCCGCCCAGGAGGACCCCCTACGCCCCCGGAGCCGCCAATGTCGCCATTGGGTCCCTCATCCCCTGTTTTCCATCCAAAAGCCCGGGTAAGGTTCTCTCCTCCCTTTCCAATCGAAAAAGTTGCAAAGCATCACCTTTAAGCCTCCTATCTTCAATCTAGGCCGAGAAACGCAGCCCCGAGCCTCCGATGAAGCCAATCGAACTCCGACGACGCCGACATGTCCGACATCGAATCTGCCGGTGAGCCTTCCTCCTTCGTCCTTCCTTGATCGTTTACTGTGTTGTTGAGGGTCGAAGAGAGAGGTCTAGTGGGGGTGGTCGGAGTAGGAACCCCGGACGCCGGAGGAACTCTCCTCGTCCTCCTCCGTATTCCGAGCACGGCCTCCGTCCATCTTTTCTGTCGTTACGGGGGGAAGAGGAAAGACTTGTGGGCCCCCCTCTCTTTTATTCTTCTGTTGAGTGTATTGGGCCTAATTTTTCAAGGTTGGGCTCCTACCCGGATCCATCCCATTTCTTGTCGGGTTGTGCTTCCTTTTCTTTTCCGGGTCGGGCCTCTTGATCTGGACTGGATCCGTTTCATTCTTTTCCTCAGGCCAAGGGAGCCGGGTTGGGCTTGGAATCCGGGTATGGACATAACGGGTTGGGCTGGGCCTTTTGATTCCTCTTGGTTGGGCTGGGTTGGTGGTAATATGTGTATATTGTTTTGATTATAGAAAAGATACGTATATATATATATTTATATGTTGTGTTTACTAATTTATATATTTTGGAGGATTTTAAAAGTAATTTTAATTGAGAGAAGTTATTATATTATGATTTGGATTTTTAAAGAAAGTTATGTCGGAATTATTTTAAATGGTATGATTTTATAAGTTGGTTAAGGATTTAAATTGTATATGTTGATTATATGATATGTTATATCCTTATTTGAATAATATTATAGTTTTGGAATTTGGTTATAATTATAATATTCTGGGAATTAATCTTTAAATATTATTTATTGTTTAAAGATTATATTGATTGGCTTATTTAATTGATGCATTTTAAGAGGATTTAACTATGTGAGCTAGGATTTTAAAGTAAATTGTTGATTTTGATTTATAAGTAATATTTGTGAGCTTAGAATTATTTTGATGATTTAGTGATGAGAATTATTTATATAATGTTTTGAAATAAGAAACATGCCGGAATTGTTTTATAATATGATTTTTGGAAATTGGTTTTAAGGCTTAAGTGTTAATGTCGGAATTTGGCCAAGTATGAGTTGAGAAATCATTTTGAATATGAGTTGACTTAATTTGGGATTTACGAGTTCGAAAATATGGTTGGTATGATTTTATCAATGGGTTTTATTGAAAGAATGATTGTGGTCGATTTGATCGTATCGAAAAGATTTTGGAAAACGGTTTTACTATCGGTCGATTTTGAGGATGTTGAGAACTTGGATTCGTGAGTATGAATGTTGATCTGGTAGCTTATGGAAATGGCTTGATGATAGGTGTGTATTGCTTTTGGATTGCTTTGGATTTGCATTGGGCCCTTGCTTGTATTATCTTGCTGTTCTGCATCAATAGGTAAGTATCCTACGGGACTTACTCAGTAACCTGGACCTCCTGCCTGATGTGTCATGTAATGTGTAGTTTTGTTGCATATTAAAGCATGCCATGTAGTATCATGCTAGGATTGCATTGAACTGAGCATGTGTTTACTTTATGTGTTTGAAACAGAACGACCGTTATCTGTGATAGTCCTAGAGTCTTTGCTAGGGTCATAGGGTAGCCTAGCCCCATCGGGTGCCCTGAGTCTATCGAGTCGATATGAGCATGATATGATAGCCCAGCACCATCGGGCAAGAGATGAGATGATATGATACGATTAGCCCAGCACCATCGGGCATGTTTTATTTATTTTATGATATGATGATGAGATATGATATGACGATGAGATATGATATGACGATGAGATATGATATGATATGATGATACCGTGGTGAGTGCACCACCATGAAGAGAGTGCTATGCTATAGCCCGAACTGGCCAGTCTCTGCAGTAACGGGAAGGGGTGCAGAGGTAGGAGAGGGATATGCCACTTGGCATTGTCTGGGGCCCTTTACAGTTCTTTCTGCATATTATATATATACTAGGGGCATGATAGTGTGATTTAAATCTTGTACCGCATTAGTCATCTTTTATTTAGGCATAGGCATGTTATGTGGCCTCAGCGCGGTCAGAGGACCCGCAAGCGATCACCAGGCCTGACTTCGTGGATAGTGTTAGGTACCGCTCTTGTTGCTCCATGCTTCTGTGACGGGGAAATCTTTTGGCGAATCGAAGAATCCGACTATTATATTCTAACTTGACAATGACAATCACTCACTTTGTTTTGGTTTTGACCCGGCTCTGCCGCGGCTTTTGTATCTAAGTCATGCTTCCGCTTTACTTTCGGTTAAATCGTATTTCTGAAACTTCGACTGATTAGAGGTTTGAAACCTCGATCCGTACCTGAATTGCAACATCCGAACGAAGGTATCCGACCTTCGAAACGTATCCCGGATATTTATATCCGGGCCGTTACAAAGTTGGTATCAGAGACAGGTTGTGCAATTCGGGTACACAAGGGTCGAGTGTATGTTTTGGAAAACCGCCCATGGATTTCGAAAGATTTGAAAGCGTTTTAAAGGGGCAAAATGAACTTAATATGCCTAACTCAATTGGACTAGATATGAACTTGGCTTATGATAAAAGATGAGAACCAACTAATAAGGGATCGAGTGGGTAGAAACGGCGCTAGACCATCCCTATTGGATGTAGTCGGAAATGGGTAGGCGAAATACTAGCTTGTTCTTTACAGACGGGTCGGGAAGACTCCAAGGAGATCATTGCAATTGTCATTGACTAATTCTATGTTGAGTGCTTGAGATGTTAAAGATTTGATTGTTATGTTCTAACTATTGAATGAATATTGATGATCTGTGAACGAGATAGCGGGAGTACCCTTATTTACCTATAGTCAAGCTCAGCTTTTCTGGAACCACCCCTTTCCTTATGAACCCTTTTGACAATTCAATCGAGTCCTCCCTTCGAATATCGGTCTTCCACGGGAATTGGGTTGGTAAACACATGGTGTCGGGAATCATGATTGAATATAGAGGTTGTCCGAGAGGGTATTGGAAGACGGTCCTTGATGAAATTCCGAGCTAGAGAGTGAGATGTTTACGAGGCTGTCGTTATCAATTCTTATGACGATCCATCAGTGTCCTCTTATCACGGAAAATTCGTATTCGAGTCCCACGGGAAAGATGGGTAATGAGTCAGTTGGGAAGAGTCAATGTTGCTCTTATGGATCTCTATCGGGCTACCTTGATTGCTCTGTCCATTATTGTGTGATACTATGTGGTACTACCCCTTGACCTACGATTGATCCTTAGTGTGAAGTTATGCTTATGTGCCTTAATGTTCATAATGACTATTGTATAGTTTGAGCTACATTTATCATATCCATATCCTCCCGACACGATCTACTTAGTATATTGCATTGTCATACTAGGGCACAGATAAACATGTCATACGCTAGAATGTCGTCTAATTGATGTCCTTCCTGTGAATAGGTTCATGGTAGTGTGATCGTTCAGTTCTAGTATCATGATAGGGTGAGTCTCTTACTTGATGGATACAAGTTATAATTTGGTGCCAACATGCCTTATATGCTATGTAATTCTCGGTACATATTATGATGATGATCTTAAGGTGAATTTGTAGTTGTATGATGTCTTGTACCCATGCTTGCCCCATTGCTTAGGTCTCGTGTTATGCCTTACTTTCTATCGTGGTTATAGGTTGTCAGCACGTCTACTTGGCCTATTGTATTGCTCGTATGATTGATTAGAAACATGAACCACACGACATGAGTCTATATGATTGTTGCTTCTCTTGGATTAGGTCCATGATAGTGTGATCGACTCTACTTTACATGAATGCCTGATAAGATGTGCTCTTTAACATGCTAGCCGATGATGCCTCGATGCTTATCATTCATTTTGTGACAAGAATCTATAGCATGCCCATCTATTCCGAATTCGTCAGATTAACTATTGTTGATTATTTTGCAAGTTAATATTGTGTGTTTTAGTTGTGTTGAACGGAGAATATGCGTTATAATTGAACCTTGAGGAATGCATGTTTGCCATATTATGTGTTGATTCGAGCTCATGTCCCCATATTCTAGTCATGTCGCCATGCTGCTTACACTTGCTCTATACCTCGTTGCGTTTTCCTCTCGTGCCACTATGTCGTTGAGATGTGATTGAATGAACTCTTGCATACCGTCGTATTAACCAGTCAAGTGCATGTATGTACCACATGTTATATTGAGCCATTAGTAACGTGTAGGATCCTTGGTTATGACTTACGCACATTTATGTCTTGCCTACTTTATTGTTGATTCTCTCTCGAGCTAGGTACCTGATAGTGTGGTTCTTTCCTCTTTCTGTTCTCTCAACATGTTTCACTCGTTCTGATTAGCTTAATGTTGAATTCGATGATTGACTAGCTTCCCGTGATGGTTAAACCTAGCATGCTTGAATGATTAAAATGTCTACTACTCTATGTTATTCTCTCGTGCTTGCATGAACCTATGACTTGACACCCCGCTTGATCACACACCACTCTACATCATGATTTTGCATCTGCATGACGCATGAATATCGGAATGAACCTAGTTGAATTACTCTAGTTGTACTCATGTTCGATGTGTGCTATTAGTATCATGTAGGGCTTATGATTTCCAAAATGACCCGCTAAATGATCGCGTGTTGTACTTGTTCTATGATGTGACAACTATTGTACCTTATATGTACTCTATGATGGTTCGTACTTAGCATGATTATGATCTAGCACCCATGATGTCCTTCTTGTACTTTTGATGATGCCTCATGTTTCGTGAATATTACGTTGAACTCCTCTAAATGACTCTTAACTATGCTTGTATCACATTATATATCGCTAGTATCATGTAGGAACCATGCTCTCTAGATGTATCTCACCATATGATTTCGTGCCATGCTTGACCTAATATATGATCATTATGAGATAGTACTATGTTGCCCTTTAGATGATCTCGTATGACGCATACACCAAACTTGAGCATTGTTCATATATGTGATAATTACTATGCTACTCTTATGTGTTCTCGTATGACGTTTCATCTGATTATTATAATATACCTTGCCATGATATATTTTGACTCATTTGTTGATGTGTATACCATGCTTTTACCTTGTTCATATGCATGATGATCGGTATCTTCACTAAATTCCGCATGACTTCGAATCATACATGATCATTGTTGGTTCCGCCTATCTTGCTTAAAGTTGCTAGGCATGTCCGTTCCCATGGAATACTAGAATGTTAGCTTGTTTCACAAACATCAGCGTAGTACTTGATCGTGTCTTTGATATGAATACGAATGTTGCCCCGAGATAGGTACATGTTAGTGTGGATTGATGCGATTGATATGCTCCATAATGAATTCATGCTTGTTTGTCACAAGTTGTAACCTAATGGACCCCATAAAGGCATCGTTACTATTCCCGAGTCGGAGTCTTGTCTCTAGCCATGTCGTCTTTAGCTTTGGTCTATTTCGTCTCCGAAAGAAACATTGGGTCGTCCGCTCTTGTCACTCCCCTATCTCCGCTAACTTAAACTCCTACGCGTTACGTTGGATGAGCGACCGCATGGAAAAGGGATCAGGAAGTCGAATAGTGATAGAGCAGCGCAGCGGAAGCGTGGGCCCATAATCCACGGGCCTCAGGATCGATAGTGTCGACGGAACGAGCTCGCCTTGAGGATTACGATTGTTTAATACGATATGACTTACAGGTGGGAGCGTCCTCTATTCGAATTGCTAACCCTTTCTGAGCTTGTTGATGATAATATTGCACTGACTTGATGTTGAAAGCTGCTCGTTGATGTGATGACTGTTGTTTGATTGTCTGTTGACTATGATGATATGATTCGATGCCTTACAATCCTAATGTGCCTTGATGACTTAATGTGATGCTACTCTGAGATGCCAAGCATGATCTAAATTCCTTGCCTATAATGTAAACTGCAAATGCTGAGAACCTGAACTGTTTATTAGATGTGGTTATGATGAGATGTGCTGGCTTGACTTGACTAGGTTCATATATGATGTTTTGCAATACTTATTGAGCATGACAGTAATTGAGACTTTAAACACAGTTGCAATGCTTAATGATGAGCCAATGATGCTATTGATAAATGTTGATTGATATGATGTAGTCCTTCTGTGTAATAATGTCCATGATTGCTTCTTCTTGAAACATGTGAGTGAGGTCTCTTGGTAGAATGGTTAGAGAGCGGTTAAGGATATTGAGTGATTGGTATGATGTGAGGGTCTTCATGATTATGTGACTTATTAATATGTACTGGCATGATGTTAGATAGCAACCATGATAAACCTGTATGGCATGATATTACATGTTGATATGCAATACTGAGTTAAAATTTGTAGTGACGAGTATTATCCTAATATATTAATACATTGCTATCCTACTATGTTGTTCTAAAAGCATGTTATAATGTGTTGAATGAATCATGAGATGATGATACGTTGTTATGTGAAAGCATGATGTTATCCTATATGGTTGATAAGCCTAATTATGAATAGGTAAGTGATGAATATGACTTGGAGCATAGGTATGACTTATGTGTATATATAAGATGATGGTGCATGACTGCTATTAATCGTTATATGACATTGTGATGAGCTAAGATGATGTCTGGAAAGCATGATGACATTTTGATGTTGATATACTGTTGATCTTCCCTTTTTGGTTGAATCTTACTAGCATGATTTTGTTGGATTGATGTGATAATATGTTGTGATAATGCTGGATAGAGATTGGATAAGATGACTATGTGAATTTGTGCTTTACATGAGATCCCTTGTTATGACTAGTTCCACTAGTGTGCGAGGTTGAGATGTCGATTGGTTGAGATTTTCATGATTGATGTTGAGATTGCCATATAAGAAATGGTTGACGATGTTATGAGTCGATGAGTTGATTATTCATGTGCATATTGAGTTGAGGATGATGATAGAATGATTTTGGAACCTAGGAAGAGAATATGGGATTAGCCCTTAGAGGTGGATGACTCCACCTCCTACCCTCGGAATTTGATTGATTGGTATGTGTGAAGCTGATTTGGTTTTCGGATGAGTTTTGACAAAATTGTGATTTGAAAGGATTTGACTTGTTTTGGTGTAAAGTTGCTTGATTAAAAATAGAATTTGAAGATTTTGAGCGGTTTTAAAAATGGTCAACTTGGGGTTTTAAAGAAGTTGAGAGTTTCAATGATGTGGATGACAATCTTTCCATTTACAAAGCACTTTGAGAGTTACGAACTGGATATACATTATGACGTCTCACGAAGTGGATACAAGCATTTTATAGGGGCGCTTATAGATTGCTTGCTAAGACCGAGTCGGGCGCTATAATGCTTTTGGAGTTGTGATGCTTCCGAAAAGTCGAAGCGAGGATGTGATAGGGGCGCTTATTACACACTCGACAAGACCCATTTGGAAATGTCACGACTGTGACCGGGATGTTGTGAGAATCCCGGAAGATGCAACCGAGATGATTACAAGATCCTTGGACATGGTCCTCGGACTCACCGATTTCAAACTTCTTCCCTTTGCTTTAAAATGATTTTAGTCTCGAGGAATAATAGTATATTTAATTAAAATAATATAAAAATATATTCGGCCTTTACATTCATCCACCTCTAAAAACATTTGTAAAAGTGGAATAAAAAAAAACCGTCCTCGAGCATCAAGTTTCGATTTAAAATCATTCCGGCATCAATTTAAATTTCGGATTTTAACGGGATTCGATTTCGCTTTCGAGTTCGAGTATTAATAAAGATTAATTTAAACTCCGAGTTTTGATTGAAATTAATTTAATTCCGTTATATTGAGATTAGTAAATTAAATTTAATTAAATTGTCTTAGTCGGGATTCGATCGGACGAGCGGATTTCGAGCCTTTTCCGCTAATTTGAATTCGTTAGTGGACCCGATTCTTTAATTCTTTCCCTTTTCTTTTATTTCTTTTATTTCTCTCTCTCTCTCTCTCTCTCTCTCTCTCTCTCTCTCTCTCTCCCCTGTGGTCCCCCTCCCTTCTCTGCAATTCACACACAAAACCACCACGCTACTGCCTCAGCTCCCCTCCTCACTTCTTTGTCTTCAAACACCCAAACAAACCCCCACCCCCAAATAAGCTCAAACCCACCCTTCTCTTTCTTTTCTTCTGGGTAAACAGAACCCCAAACACACAACTCCTGGACCCCCTTGTTGAGGTGTTCTTGCCGCACCACCTCCACCCCTCGTCGCACACCACCAGCAACCACCAAGAGCTACAACACCACCACAACACCTCCATCTCCCTCCTCGTCTGTCGCTCAACCACCACACCAATAACATCACCACCATTCCATCTCCCCTGTTTTGCCGAAAACACCCACACCCCACCACTTCCTCCTCCTTCATCCTTCCTTCCAAGCAGCAGCGGCCAGGCCTCCCTCCGACGCCCAAGCGCCGCCCAGGAGGACCCCCTACGCCCCCGGAGCCGCCGATGTCGCCATTGGGTCCCTCATCCCCTGTTTTCCATCCAAAAGCCCGAGTAAGGTTCTCTCCTCCCTTTCCAATCGAAAAAGTTGCAAAGCATCACCTTTAAGCCTCCTATCTTCAATCTAGGCCGAGAAACGCAGCCCCGAGCCTCCGATGAAGCCAATCGAACTCCGACGACGCCGACATGTCCGACATCGAATCTGCCGGTGAGCCTTCCTCCTTCGTCCTTCCTTGATCGTTTACTGTGTTGTTGAGGGTCGAAGAGAGAGGTCTAGTGGGGGTGGTCGGAGTAGGAACCCCGGACGCCGGAGGAACTCTCCTCGTCCTCCTCCGTATTCCGAGCACGGCCTCCGTCCATCTTTTCTGTCGTTACGGGGGGAAAAGGAAAGACTTGTGGGCCCCCCTCTCTTTTATTCTTCTGCTGAGTGTATTGGGCCTAATTTTTCAAGGTTGGGCTCCTACCCGGATCCATCCCATTTCTTGTCGGGTTGTGCTTCCTTTTCTTTTCCGGGTCAGGCCTCTTGATCCGGACTGGATCCGTTTCATTCTTTTCTTCAGGCCAAGGGAGCCGGGTTGGGCTTGGAATCCGGGTATGGACATAACGGGTTGGGCTGGGCCTTTTGATTCCTCTTGGTTGGGCTGGGTTGGTGGTAATATGTGTATATTGTTTTGATTATAGAAAAGATACGTATATATATATATATATTTATATGTTGTGTTTACTAATTTATATATTTTGGAGGATTTTAAAAGTAATTTTAATTGAGAGAAGTTATTATATTATGATTTGGATTTTTAAAGAAAGTTATGTCGGAATTATTTTAAATGGTATGATTTTATAAGTTGGTTAAGGATTTAAATTGTATATGTTGATTATATGATATGTTATATCCTTATTTGAATAATATTATAGTTTTGGAATTTGGTTATAATTATAATATTCTGGGAATTAATCTTTAAATATTATTTATTGTTTAAAGATTATATTGATTGGCTTATTTAATTGATGCATTTTAAGAGGATTTAACTATGTGAGCTAGGATTTTAAAGTAAATTGTTGATTTTGATTTATAAGTAATATTTGTGAGCTTAGAATTATTTTGATGATTTAGTGATGAGAATTATTTATATAATGTTTTGAAATAAGAAACATGCCGGAATTGTTTTATAATATGATTTTTGGAAATTGGTTTTAAGGCTTAAGTGTTAATGTCGGAATTTGGCCAAGTATGAGTTGAGAAATCATTTTGAATATGAGTTGACTTAATTTGGGATTTACGAGTTCGAAAATATGGTTGGTATGATTTTATCAATGGGTTTTATTGAAAGAATGATTGTGGTCGATTTGATCGTATCGAAAAGATTTTGGAAAACGGTTTTACTATCGGTCGATTTTGAGGATGTTGAGAACTTGGATTCGTGAGTATGAATGTTGATCTGGTAGCTTATGGAAATGGCTTGATGATAGGTGTGTATTGCTTTTGGATTGCTTTGGTTTGCATTGGGCCCTTGCTTGTATTATCTTGCTGTTCTGCATCAACATGTAAGTATCCTACAGGACTTACTCAGTAACCTGGACCTCCTGCCTGATGTGTCATGTAATGTGTTTACTTTATGTGTTTGAAACAGAACGGCCGTTATCTGTGATAGTCCTAGAGTCTTTGCTAGGGTCATAGGGTAGCCTAGCCCCATCGGGTGCCCTGAGTCTATCGAGTCGATATGAGCATGATATGATAGCCCAGCACCATCGGGCAAGAGATGAGATGATATGATACGATTAGCCCAGCACCATCGGGCATGTTTTATTTATTTTATGATATGATGATGAGATATGATATGACGATGAGATATGATATGACGATGAGATATGATATGATATGATGATATCGTGGTGAGTGCACCACCACGAAGAGAGTGCTATGCTATAGCCCGAACTGGCCAGTCTCTGCAGTAACGGGAAGGGGTGCAGAGGTAGGAGAGGGATATGCCACTTGGCATTGTCTGGGGCCCTTTACAGTTCTTTCTGCATATTATATATATACTAGGGGCATGATAGTGTGATTTAAATCGTGTACCGCATTAGTCATCTTTTATTTAGGCATAGGCATGTTATGTGGCCTCAGCGCGGTCAGAGGACCCGCAGGCGATCACCAGGCCTGACTTCGTGGATAGTGTTAGGTACCGCTCTTGTTGCTCCATGCTTCTGTGACGGGGAAATCTTTTGGCGAATCGAAGAATCCGACTATTATATTCTAACTTGACAATGACAATCACTCACTTTGTTTTGGTTTTGACCCAGCTCTACCGCGGCTTTTGTATCTAAGTCATGCTTCCGCTTTACTTTCGGTTAAATCGTATTTCTGAAACTTCGACTGATTAGAGGTTTGAAACCTCGACCCGTACCTGAATTGCAACATCCGAACGAAGGTATCCGACCTTCGAAACGTATCCCGGATATTTATATCCGGGCCATTACATTTAAGACCTTCAATAAGCCCACTTATGACTGGACTTTCAACACCTAGAGTTTTGGGGATGCCTTGCTCAGGTTGCTCAACTGTGTATTATAGTAGACCAGCTGACTGTAACTAGCCTAGGCAATACCCGACCACACCCAAACCCGCTACCATTCATCTCATCAGTTTCCCTTGCCTTAATTGATGTACTTGACCAACTAGCAAGAGTTGGAACAGACCTTGGATTATGTTGCCTTTGGAGTAGTACACGATCAAGATAAAAGAGTTGAAAAAAGAAAACAAACATAAGAATAAATTATAATATTTAAACAATATGCAACCTGAGAAAACAAAATTTTATTTTTTAAACTCACTTACAACGAGAAATGGGAGAGAACCCGTGAACACGGAACTTTTGTTGCGTGCCCATGTTTTTTTTTGCTTCTACCAAACGATCCAACAAAAATCAACACCAATTAATGTTTTTAATGTTATCAAAATTGTCAGCTCCGTTAAAGCAGCTAAAATTCACAGTTCCATTGGTGTGGCTTTCAATCAGCGAAGAAAACACAAGAACTGCAAAACAAGTCTTGAAAAATTTCCCTCCATCTTTAGCTGCTACCATCTTCTTCACAACATCAGCAACAAATATCCTCTTACTCCCAGAAATAATTGCCTTCTTCCACAAAGACAATGGTTTATAAGTCCAACTACTTAATAAGGGATCAAAAGGCATTGGAACATTCCCCTGTGGCAACCCCAACGTAATAGCAACATCAACATCTTCAACGTAAAGTGGATCCCCATTGGATGTTGTAAGAGCAACATGATCAGGATCAAAGTTCTCGACCAGCCATTAACAAAAAGAGAGTGTCATATGTGTCATTTGTAAATGAAGGAGACTACCAAAGCCCATCTCTTGTATGGCTTTCTTCTGAACGTCATTCAGATTTTCAATTGATTCAACCAAGCTAAAGCAATGTGTGCGGGAATCAATTCGAAGGTATGTAACACTTCCCTTTAATGTAGAAACATTTCTGCATTGAAGCTTTGATTCTTCTTCTTTGACAACAACAACATCATCACTGTCATTCTCTGGTTTCTTAGCAATCTTTCTCTTCTTTGGAACTTCAGTCTTCTGCCCCTGGGTTTTCCTTTTGAATTTCTCTAAAACAACTGACAATGGGGTTTCATCTACAAAAAAAAATATATGTAAAATGCATCAAAAACGTAAATACTGCATTCACTAAAACACACTAATGACTGAACCAAAATCACTAAACCACAATAAGTTAAAATTACTGAACCAAAATCACTGAACCAAAATGACTGAACCAAAATCACTGAATCACGCTAAACTACCTGACCCATAATTAACCACACTAAAATGACTGAACCAAAATCATTGAACCCCCATTCCAGGTCGATCACAATAAGTTAAAAATTACTGAACCAAAATCATTCAACCACGCTAAAATACCTAACCCATAATTAACCACACTAAAATGACTGAACCAAAATCACTGCCCCCCCCCCCCCCCAACTGAACAACACTTTACGAACCCATTGAACCAAACTTAGTTACCCGTTTACATTACCCAACACAACAAAAACAAAAATCAAATCAACCGATTTGTTTACAATACAGCAAGCAACTAAACACAAAAGATTTAAACGACTAAAATGAGACAAACAAAAAAATAGAAAAGTAATTACTGTCAATATTACGATCATCCATCTTTCACACGCGACAGCGACACAACTGTAAAACGAAATAAAATATTGATAAATGGAGATAAAACAACTATAAATTAAAGATAAAGCAAAATTTTAAGCTTACATACAACAGACAAAGACCAATTTGAACTTGGAAGACGAAAAGATGAAAATTGAGTAGGGTTTACTTGAAAATGGGGGAGAAAATGTGTTGAAAATTAAAACGGATCAATTACTCGGAAAAAGAAAAAACAGAGTTAGATAAACTGAAAAATACAACAAGCAAAATGACAAAAATACCCCTATAACCGCCTATTTTAAACTTACCACTCATTACTCCCTCGGTAGATTCGTTTAAGTAAACCCCTCACTTGATTCACTAAACCAATTTTATATATTTATTTAATTAAATATATTGAATCATATTGACAATTTAATTTAATCTAAACAAATAAATATTCTTGGATCTTGTTTGAATTTAATTAAAAACTGAACCAATTTGAATATTGATTCAGAAGATATATTGGTTTGAACCAAAAATGTAGATATATGTATTGAACGAACATATCTATTGAATCAATTTGTTATATATAATGAACCCCCAAACTATTGCATTAAGTTTCTCAGTTTAAAGTAACCACTCATTACCCCCTCGGTAGAACGGTTTAATAAAACACCCCATTTGATTCACTAAACCGCAAATATATATATATATATATATATATATATATATATATATATATATATATATATATATATATATATATATATATATATATATGTACTGAACCAATTTTATATATTTAATTATTTAAATATATTGAATCCTATTGACAATTTAATTTAATCTAAGTAAATAAATATTCTTGGGTCCTGTTTGAATTTAATTAAAACCTGAACCAATTTGAATATTGGTTCAGAAGATATATTGGTTCAGTACATATATCTACACTGAACCAAAAATGTAGATATATGTACATAACTAATATATCTACTGAACCAATTTGTTATATCTATTGAACCCCCTATTGCATTACGTTTCTCAGTTTATGAAACTTTGAGTGCAAAAATAACAAGCATACTGTAAACCTGATCCCCCACAAAAGTTTAAGTGTTAACATCATTCAACAAAAACAACAATCCCCCGCCAAAACACAATTTTTCAAAACATTAATCCTTCAGCTTCAACACAATAGAATCCCTCTTTTAATTACTAAGATAATTTATAATGGCACTGACATAGTGCGAGCGAAGATCAATAAGCACCTGAGAAGAATTGGGATTGAAGCAAAACTGCCATTCAGATCCTTTTTGCCCCATGTATGTCTCCAAATGACGCATGCAATAGATCCCAGAATCAACAACATTTCGATGTGTTGCCCACTCTAACCGAAGACATAATGGATTGCAATTACAGATAAGATCAGCTTTGTTAGAGAGCTGCATTTGATCTAAGTATCAGCAAATTAGTTTCACCTTGACACACACACAAAAAAAAACTATAAGAATATTTTAAAAAACAAAATGAGGACAAAGACATAGGGGAACCACTTTCAGCAACATTTGGGATATCATAATATTTGCACTCAAAGTCAACTCCAAGCTTCATGTTATCAATGATCACAACCTCTTATGATTTAAAATTAAAACATATAACATAAAAATGATACGATGCAAGCACTAGCAACAAAATCTGCAAAAAGAAAATAGAAAATATAAAATGATAAAAAAACATACAAAAAATAACAAAAAAATTGTAATTACTTAAATAACTCACCAAATCAAAGACACCCAAATCCGAAGTGCGTGTCTCTTTAAGCAGCTGATCAAATTTGGAACGAAAGAAATATAACTTCTTTTCAAATCTATCATCACACTTTGAAACAACTAAACAAAACTGAAAAAAATAAAAGAAAATGAATTAACTCATAAACAAAATAAATATAAAACATTAAAAAATATATCTCATAAAGCATCCCAACTTACATTGATATCAAAAGTTCCCAAAAATCTCTTCACAGGCCCCGGAGCACAATAAGATTCATCGTAGTTAAAAACACTTACCAAAGCATCAATCACTTGTGCATCTACGTATTGATTAGGGAGTAATGATTGAAACAAAATACGTGGGACTATGAACTTTTTCAAGCAAAATAGAACTTTCCTGTAAAAATAATATATGACGTTAAAGATTCATGAACAACTTATTATTTTAACAAAGAACCAAAATCAATTATTAAATAAATCATAAAATATTTGTTTATTTAAACTTACATTTGGTCATGATCAGGATCAGCAACATATTTGTTGAGCTCAATAACAAAAGCTGATTTCCCTCCAGATGGATTAACAATTTGCCTTATCAATGCATTACTTGATTCTGCTTGTTGTCTATTCATTTCCATTGTTGTATGATCTACATAGCAAGGAAGGGAAAAACCGAGAAAAATACACACACCAAATCTAAAAAAAAAAAAAGGTAAGACACTGAATCACAATGATAAAAAAATCCCTGAACCAAAATCAATTATACCCCTCTGAACCAAACTGACTTATAATCCCCTGAACCAAAATCTATATTGATTGTACTCCCCCCCGAACAAAAATAATTCAAAGACTGAACCAATCTGAATTTTATACCCACCTTTTTGAACCAAAGCCCAGAGAACCACACTGAACCAATCTGAATTGTATCGCACTCTCTGAACCAAACCCGAGAGACCCACACTGAACCAATCTGAATTGTATACCCCCCTCTGAACCAAATCCAGGTGAACCACACTAAACCAATTTGAATTGTATCCCCCTATTTGAACCAAACCCCAGAGAACCACACTGAACCGATCTGAATTATACCCCCCCATCTTTGAACCAAACCCCGGTGAACCACACTGAACAAGTCTCCCCACCTCCGATGAACCACAATGCCCTACACTGAACCCATAGAACCACACTATCTGAACCATGCAAAAACCCTAGATAACACTGCTTAATAATATAAAATAAAACAAGAAAAAAAACATAAAATACAATATAATCACCGCCGAAGAAGAAAAACAAACACCTCTGCGACACAAAAGCAACTATTAAAAATGAAGCAAAGAACGACTACAACTTACATGCCTTGGTAATGGAAGGATTTTCATATTCGAACAGGAAAAGGGAGAGAGAACTTGGGGGATTTATGAGAATGACAGCAATAAAAAAAGTACAAATGATTTCTAAACACGGAGCCCTAAGGGGAGAAAAGTGAATTACTGTAAAGACTGAATGTATTTTATATTATTATATTATTATTTTGAGTAAATAAATTTTTATTTTATTCAATCGGTAAAAATGTGAGAAAAACCGTCCTCGAGCATAAGTTTTGATTTTAAAGTCAGTCCGGCATCGTTCTGATGATTTAGATTCTATCGGGTTTTAATTCCGCATCCAAGCTCCGAGTATCGAAAAATTAATTTAATTCCGTGTATCTTGAAATTGAATTGAAAGTTGATTAAAATTGATTTAGTCGGGATTCAATCGGGCGAGCGGGTTTTGAGTCTATTCCGCTAATTTGAATTGGTATTGTGGGGACCTCTTTTAATTCCTATTTTATTTTCCTTTTCTTTATTCTCTCTCTCTCACTCTCTCTCTCTCTCTCTTTCTCTCTCTCTCTCTCCCTCCCTCTCGGATTCTGCAAATAAGAGCTGGTCCCTCCCTTTTTGTTTTCTTCCATATGCAGCTCACACATCCCCTGTACACACCTTGCCCTCATCCTCACAACCCTCACACCCATTACCCCTTTTTGTTGTTTCAGAACCCTGTAGCCTCATCCTCACAAATCCCTCCCCTCTCCTCTCTTACATTCACCACAAAACCCACAGAAGGACCCCCTTTTAACCCCATTTTAATTTCCCCCGATTGAGCCACCTCTCCACCACCGAGCCACCGTCTCTTTGCTCAGCCACCTCTCCACCACCCTCTCTTTTCCTTTTGTGTTCACTAAGCAGAAGCAGCATCAACACCGCCACCTCCCCTCCATTTTCAGCAGCTCCTCCTTCCTCCTTCTCCGAGGAGCAACACAAGCTTCACCATCCTCTCCTCCGACGAGCGCAGCGAGGCCGAGCCGAGTAGGCGCCCAGAAGCAGCCCCGGAACCACCGACACATCCCTCCTCTTGTCTTCTTCTCCCCTGTTTTCCGTCAAGGGGTGGTAAGCTCATTTTCCCCTCATTTCGTCCTCAAATGCCGTAAGGGCCCTCTTTTATACTCCTACATTCACCCCATGCCCAAATTCACTTGATTCCGACTCCGAATCCGACGAAGCAAGCTAATCGGACCCTCGTTCCGATGAACGCATCGACCTCGGTAATCTCTCTTTCCTCCCTCTCCTTCACTCACACTTTACTTCCTTGGGGTTGGGTGTGGTTGGAATTCCATGATGGTTGGGTTGGGGAACTCTGTGTCGGAAATGAGGGCCGTCGGAGGGCCTGCAACTCTTCTCCTTTCCTTTGTTTTTTGTCCGACAGAGCAGAGGATGGTGTTGGGGAAGATGGGTTCAAGTAAACCCGGTTTTCTCCTTTTCTTTTCGTATTTCCCTTGGGCCGGTCCACCTCTTTTTCCCCGGTTCATTAAAAATCTGAGAGTTGAGTTGGGCATGCGGGTATGGGCTCGGGTTTGGGCTTGGATCCGGGTCATCGGGTAAGGGCTGGGCTGATTTTGTTTTGGGCATGCTGGGTTGTTGATTAATGGGTTGTGTTCTAAATTTTATTATAAGTAATATACTTATATGTCATGATTTATGTTATTATACGTATATATATGTTATATTATAAGTCATTTCTGATTTTGGATATATATATATATATATTCTGAAAATATTAAAATATATTTTAAATGGTGTTATACCTTATGTGATGTTGGTATTTTATTTGGTTAGTAGATATTATAAAAGTGATGTGTTGGTTTTGATTTATAAAATGATTCGTGAACATAGGATTATTTTGATGATTAAATATTGGGATTTAATTATATAATGATTTTGAAATAAGAAACATGCCGGAAATATTTTAGTAATGTCAATTGCAAGTTGATTAAAGATTTAATGTTTTGTAAATGGGCTATATAAAGATGGATTTATTTTGGAAATGTTATCAATGTCTTAAATTACTTGAATTATTAAAGTCAAGTTTTTGGATTAAATGCCGGAATTATTTATATAATGTGATTTTGAGAGATTGGTTTTAAGGTAAATGTTTAATATCGGAATTTGGCCAAGTATGATTTGAGGAATTATTTTGAGTATGAGTTGACTTAATTTTGGATTGAAGAATTTGGAAAGTATGGTTGGTATGATTTTATCAATGGGTTTGATTGGAAGAATGATTTTGATTGATTTGATCATATCGGAAAGGCTTTGGAAAATGGTTTTACTATCGGTTGGTTTTGAGGATGTTGAGAACTTGGGTTTTATATGTAAGAATGTTGGTCCGGTAGCTTATGGAAATGGCTTGATGATAGGTGTTTATTGCTTTTGGATTGCTTTGGACTTGCTTTTGGGCCCTTGCTTGTGTTATCTTGCAGTTCTGCATCTTCAGGTAAGTATCATACGAGACTTACTCAGTAACCTGGACCTCCTGCCTGATGTGTCATGTGATGTGTAGTTTTGTTGCATATTAAAGCATGCCATGTAGTATCATGCTAGGATTGCATTGAACTGAGCACGTGATTACTATGTGTGTTTGAATACAGAACGACCGTTATCTGTGATAGTCCTAGAGTCTTTGCTAGGGTCATAGGGTAGCCCAGCCCCATCGGGTGCCCTGAGCCTATCGAGTCGATATGAGCATGATATTATAGCCCAGCACCATCGGGCAAGAGATGAGATGATATGATATGATGATGTCGTGGTTAGTGCACCACCACGAGGAAATTGCTATGCTATAGCACCGAACTGGCCAGTCTCTGCACTAACGGGAAGGGGTGCAGAGGTAGGAGAGGGATATGCCACTTGGCATTGTCTTGGGCCCTTTATAGTTCTTTTCTGCATATTATATATATTAGGGGCATGATAGTGTGATTGAAATCTTGTACTAGATTAGTCATCTTTTATTTAGGTATAGGCATGTTATGTGGCCTCAGCGCGGTCAAAGGACCCGCAGGCAATCACCGGGCCTGACTTCGTGGATAGTGTTAGGCACCGCTCTTGTCTGCTCCTTGCTTCTGTGATGGGGAATCTCTTGGCGAACAGAAGAATCCGGCTAATAGTCTAACTTGATATAATGGCAATCACCCACTATGTTTGGTTTTGACCCGGCTCTGCCATGGCACTTGTATCTAAACTTTGCTTCCGCTTTACTTTCATTTGAATTGAATTTCTGCGACTTGATTGCTTGGGGTTCGAAATCCCCGTTTTGAATATCGATCTTTAGAGGTTTGAAACGTCGACCCGTACCTGAAACGCAACATCCGAACGAAGGTATCCAACCTTCGAAACGTAACCCGGGTATTTACATTCGGGCCGTTACAAAGTTGGTATCAGAGCCAGGTTGTGCAATTCGGGTACGCAAGGGTCGGGTGTATGTTTTGGAAAATTGCCCATGAATTTCAAAGGATTTGAAGATGTTTTAAAGGGTCAAAATGAATTTAATATGCCTAACTCAATTGGACTAAATATGAACTTGGCTTATGATAAAAGAGGAGAACCAACTAATAAGGGATCGAGAGGGTAGAAAAGGCACTAGACCATCCCTATTGGATGTAGTTCGGATTGGGTAGGAGAAATATTAGCTTGTTCTTTACAGATGGTTCGGGAAGATTTCAAGGAGATAGTTATAGTTGTCATTGACTGATTCTATGTTGAGTGCTTGATATGCTAAAGATTTGATTGGTATGTCCTAACTATTGAATGAATATTGAATGATCTGTGCAAACGGGATAGCGGGAGTACTCTTCTTCTTATATGGTCAAGCCCAGCTTGTGTGAAACAGCCCCTTCCACTATGTTAACCCCCTGACAGTTCTATCGAGTCTTTCTCCCGGATGTTAGTGTCTTCCATGGGGAATTGGGTTGGTAAGCATTGGGTTGGTAAACACATTGTGTCGGGAATCATGTATGGATGTGAAGGTTGTCTAAGTGAGTATTGGAAGGTGGTTCTTGATGTCCCTTTGAGTCAAAAGGAAGGTGTTTCTGGGGCTGTCTTTCTTGATTCTCATGACGATCAACCGGTATCTTCTTGCCATAAAAGTCGTATCCGAGTCTCACGGGAAAGATGAGTGATGAGTCGGTTAGGAAGAGTCAATGTTTGCCCTTATGGATCGCTATCGGGTTATCTTGATTGCTCTGTCCATGATTGTGTGTTACTATGTGGTACTACTCCTTGACCTACAGATTGATTCTTAGTGTGAAATTGTGCTTATGTGCTTTGATGTTCGTGATGACCATTTTATGGGTTCGAGCTACATTTGTTATATCCATATCATCCCGACATGATCTACTTAGTATATTGCATTGTCATACTAGGGCACGAATATATATGTCATATGCTAGGAAGTTGTATAATTGATGTCCTCCCTGTGAATAGGTTCACGATAGTGTGATCATTCAGTTCTAGTATCATTATAGAATAAGTCCCGTACTTGATGGATATGTGTTATAATCTGATGTCAACATGCCTTATATGCTACGTGATTCCCAATACATATTATGATGATGATCTTTAATGTAAATTCGTGGTTGTATGACATTCTGTACCCATGCTTGCCCCATTGCTTAGGTCCCATGTTGTGCCTTGCTTTCTATCATGATTATATGTTGTCATAGCATGCCTACTTGACCCCTTTGTATTGATCGTATGATTGATTAGAAACATGAGCCACATGATATGAGTCCATATGATTGTTGCTCCTCTTGAATTAGGTCCATGATAGTGTGATCATCTCTTCCTTGTATGAATATCTCGTAAGATGTCCTCCTGAGCATATTAGCTGATGATGCCTCGATGCTTATAATTCATCTTGTGAAAAGAATCTATAGCATGCCCATCTATTTTGTATTCCTCAGTTTAACCATTGTTGATTATTCTACCATTTGTATTGTTATGTGTTATTTGTGCTAAATTGAGGATATGTTAGTGTGAATGAGTCTTGAAAAACACATGTTTCCTCCCCGTATACATTGAATTGGACTCATGTCCCCGTATGTTAGTCATGTTGCCCCATTACTTAAACTTGCTTTATACATCGTTATATTCCTCTCATGTTACTATATCGTTGGAATAGTATTGATTGAATTCTTGCATATTGTCATGTTAATCAACTAAATACATGTATGTATCATATGTCATGCTGAGCCATTAGTATCATGTAGGGCCCTTGGCTGTGACTTGTGCGAATTTAAACCTTGCCTACATTATTGCCGATTCTCTCTTGAACTAGGTCCTTGATAGTGTGGTTCTCCCTCTTTCTACCCTCGTAAATGTTTTACTTATCCGACTAGATTGATGTTGAATTCGGTGATCGACTTGCTTTCCTTGACAATTAATCATAACATGCGTACATGTTATTGTTCGGTAGTGTTCTTCTATTACTCTATGATATCCTCTCGTTCTTCCATGAACGTATGACTCGACACATCGCATGATCACACACCACCCTATATCCTGATTTTGCATATGCATGACGCATGAATATCAGAATGAAGCTAGTTAAATTACTTTAATTGTACTCATGTTCGATGTGTGCTATTAGTATCGTGTAGAGCTTATGACTTCCAATATGACCTGCTGAATGATTACATGTCATGCTTGTTCTATAATGTGACAGTTATTGTACCATTTTATGTGCCCCATGATGATTTATTCCTAGCATGATTATAATCTATCGCCTGTGATTTTATATTGTTTACCCTGTGGTGATCCTTTGCTCTCATATACATCATGTTGAGCTCACTTAATGACTCTTGGCTATGCCCTGCCTGATCATGTATCACTAGCATCATGAAGGATCTGTGCTTTCTAAATGTATCCTGTTGTATGATTACATGCCACTCTTAACTTATTAAATGATCATTGTTGTCAGAAGTGATAATTACTATGTCGCTCTTATGTATTCTCGTATGACACTTAGTCTGGTTGTTATAATATACCTCGCCATGCTATATTTGACCTCACTTGTTCACGCTTGTACATTCTTTCATATACATGATGCTCGTTATCGTCATTAAATCCCGCATGACTTCGAATCATACATGATCATTGTTGGTTCCGCATAACTTGCTTGAAGTTGCTAGGCGTATCTGCTTCCATGGAATGATAGACTACTAGCTTGTCTCACGTGCATCCGTGTAGGACTCGATTGTATCTTGGAATGAATATGTATGTCGTTGTTCCTTAAGATAGGTACATGTTAGTATGGATTAATGTGATTGATATGCTCCATGATGAATTCGTGCTTGTTTGTCACAACTGTAACCAAATGGACTTCCATAAGGGCATCGTTACTATTCTCGGGTCGGAGTCTTGTCTCTAGTCGTCTCATCTTTAGCTTTGGTCCATTTTGTCTTCGAGAGAAACATTGGGTCGTCCGCTCTTGTCACTCTCCTATCTCCGCTAACATAGACTCCTACACGATACATTGGATGAGCGGCGGCATAGAACAGGGGACGGGAAGTTAGATAGCGATAGAACAGCGCAGCAGAAGCGTAGGCTCATAACCCACGGGCCTCAGGATCGACGATGTCGACAGAACAAGCATGCTTGGAGGATGGCGGTTATTGAGTACGTTATGACTTGCAAGCGAAAGTGTCCTCCGTTCGAATTGTTAATTCCTTCTGAATATGTTGATGAGGATATTGCGCTTACCTGACGTTGGAACTGACATGTTTGATGTGTTGACGTGATGATGATTATTGCTTGATTACCCATTTTCTATGAAGATATATATGATTCGATGCCTTACAGTCCTAATGTGCCATGATGACTTGATGTGATGCTACTCTGAGTTGCTAAGCATGATCTAAATTCCTTGCCTATAAATGTGAACTGCAAATGCCGTGAAACCTAGATTGTTTATCTGATAAGGTTATGATGAAACTTGCTAGTTCGAATGGACTATATTCATATATGATGTTTACAATACTTGTTGAGCATGATGGTAAGTTGAGACTTTTGCTACAGTTGCAATGCTTAATGATGAGCTAATGATGCTATTGTTATAAACGCTGGTTGATATGATGTAAATCTTTGTGTGTAATAATGTCCATGATTGCTTCTTCTTAGAACGTGTGGGTGAGATTCTTTTGTGGAATGGTCGGAGAGCGGTGAAGGAATTTAAGCGGTTAGAATGATTGATGGTAGTATGAGGTAAGTCACAGGAGAGGGGTTTGGCTTAAGTAAGAATGAGTGAGTTTGAGAGCCATAAGAGGCGATGCTTAGTAGTTTCTGATGAGCTTCTAGATGAATCTTAGGTGGGGGTATGGTTAGGATAGGCCGGCTAGGTGGTGATCGGGTATTCTTATAGAAGAGATGTGGTTAGAAGGGTTCTATGTTATAATGTCTTAGATAGTATGGGCAGTGTAGGAAATGGCTCTTGTGAGTATCGAGAACATAGTGTGCAGGGGTGCTCGGGTGTGAAAAACAGAGATAGGGGTTGGAGTCTTAGAGGTGGATTGTTAGTGAGAAAGCTTGGTGGGAAGAGGTATGAGATTGAAGTATCGGAATGGATTGAGAATGCTTTAAAGGGGTTTTATGTGGGTTGATGTTGGTAAACTTAGATGAAGATTGGTCTTGGCTTGAGAGTAGAAGACGAGCGAGAGGGGATTGCGTTTTATTTTGACTGGTATGATGTGAGGGTTTTCTTGATTACGTGATTTATTAATATGTACTAGCATGATGTTAGATAACAACCATGATGAACCTGATATGACATTATATTACATGTTGACGTGCAATATTGAAATCTAGTTGACAGTGACAAGTGTTATTATGCTATATTGATGCTTGCGAGGTTGTTTTAGAAGCATGTTAGGATGAATTGTGATATGATATGTGATATAATGATATGTTATTGTGTGAGAGCATGATGTTATGTTATGTGGTAGTAAACAAGATGTCGCATTCTATGGTTGGCAAGCATGATTATAGGTATGTTAGATGATGAATATGACTTGGAGCATGAATATGACTTGTGTGTATATATGAGATGATGGTGCATTACTGCTAATGATTGTTATATGGAATTGTGATGAGTTAAGATGAGGTCTGGAGAGCATGTTGACGTTTTGATGTTGATATACTGCTTGATCTCCCCTTTTGATTAAATCTTAATAGCATGACTTTGTTGTATTGATGTAATGATAAGTAGTTTTGTTTCGTGGACTTATGACGAAATTTCGCTATGGCTAACCCTGCAAGTACCAATTATTGACGTGACATTTGACTTGTAGTGGCGTATTGACTCCATGACACCTAACCTCTTTGATCTCTTGACATGAGGGCTTGCGTGATGAGTTATGAGAATTTGATGATGCACTTGTGATGCCTTTTGTATGAGGTAGATATACTTTATGACTCATGGTATAATGTCAAGATTTTGTTATTGCTTTTGGCGTGCTCTGAAGGGATGGTATGATTTATGTTATGGTAATCATGTTATGCGGTTGAGATGTCGATTGGTTGAGATTATCATGATTGATGTTGACATTGCCATATGAGAGGTGGCTGATGATGTTATGAGTCGATGAGTTGATTTACTTATGTGCATATCGAGTGGAGGATGATGATAAAATGATTCTGGAAACTAGGAAGAGAATATGGGATTAGCCCTTAGAGGTGGATGATTCCACCTCCTAGCTTTGGAGTTGATTGATTGATATGCGAGAGCCTGATGTGGTTGTTGGAAGATTTTGACGGAATCTTGATTTGAAAGGATTTGACTTGTTTTGATGTAAAGTTGCTTGATTAAACATCAGATTTGAAGATTTTGAGCGGTTTTGAAAAGGACCAACTTGGGGTTTTAAGAAGTCGAGAGTTTCAATGATTTAGATGATAATATTTCCATTTACAAACGCTTTGGGGTTTTACGAACTGGATTTACATGATGACGTCTCACGAAGTGGATACAAGCATTTTATAGGGGCGCTTATAGATTGCTTGCTAAGACCTAGTCGGGACGCTATAATACTTTTAGAGTTGTGGTACTTCCGAAAGGTCGAAGCGAGGATGTGATAAGAGCGCTTATTACACACTTGACAAGACCAATTGGAGATGTCACGACCGTGACTAGGATGCTCTGAGAATCCCGGAAGACGCAACCGAGATGATTACAAGATCCTTGGACATGGTCCTCGGACTCACCGATTTCAAACTTCTTCCCATTACTTTAAAATGATTTTAGTCTCGTGGACGAGACTTGTTTTTAGAGGTGGATAAATGTAAGGACTGAATGTATTTTATATTATTATTTTGAGTAAATAAATTATGATTTTATTCAATCGGTAAAAATGTGAGAAAACCCGTCCTTGAGCGTAAGTTTTGATTTTAAAGTCAGTCCGGCATCGTTTTGAGGATTTAGATTCTATCGGATTTTAATTCCGCATCCAATCTCCGAGTATCGAAAAATTAATTTAATTTCGTGTATCTTGAAATTGAATTGAAAGTTGATTAAAATTGATTTAGTCGGGATTCGATCGGGCGGGCGGGTTTTGAGTCTATTCCGCTAATTTGAATTGGTATTGTGGGGACCTCTTTTAATTCCTATTTTATTTTCCTTTTCTTTACTCTCTCTCTCTCTCCCTCCCTCCCTCTCGGATTCTGCAAATAAGAGCTGGTCCCTCCCTTTTTGTTTTCTTCTATATGCAGCTCACACATCCCCTGTACACACCTTGTCCTCATCCTCACAACCCTCACACCCATTACCCCTTTTTGTTGTTTCAGAACCCTGTAGCCTCATCCTCACAAATCCCTCCCCTCTCCTCTCTTACATTCACAACAAAACCCACAGAAGGACCCCCCTTTTAACCCCATTTTCATTTCCCCCGGTTGAGCCACCTCTCCACCACCGAGCCACATCTCTTTGCTCTGCCACCTCTTCACCACCCTCTCTTTTCCTTTCATGTTCACTAAGCAGCAGAAGCATCAATACTGCCACCTCCCCTCCGTTTTCAGCAGCGCCTCCGTACTCCTTCTCTAAGGAGCAACACAAGCTCCACCATCCTCTCCTCCGATGAGCGCAGCGAGGCCGAGCCGAGTAGGCGCCCAGAAGCAGCCCCAGAACCACCGACGCCTCCCTCCTCTCGTCTTCTTCTCCCCTGTTTTCCGTCAAGGGGTGGTAAGCTCGTTTTCCCCTCATTTCGTCCTCTAATGCCGTAAGGGCCCTCCTTTATAACTCCTACATTCACCCCAGGCCCAGATTCACTTGATTCCGACTTCGAATCCGACGAAGCAAGCCAATCGGACCCTCGTTCCGGCGAACGCATCGACCTCGGTAATCTCTCTGTCCTCCCTCTCCTTCACTCACGCTTTGCTTCCTTGGGGTTGGGTGTGGTCGGAATTCCATGATGGTTGGGTTGGGGAACTCTGGGTAGGAAAGGAAAGCCGCCGGAGGGCCTGCAACTCTCCTCCCTTCCTTCGTTTTTCGTCCGACAGAGCAGAGGATGGTGTTGTGGAAGATGGGTTCAAGTGAACCCGGTTTTCTCCTTTTCTTTTCTTATTTCCCTTGGGCCGGTCCACCTCTTTTTCCCCGGTTCATTAAAAATCTGAGAGTTGAGTTGGGCATGCGGGTATGGGCTCGGGTTTGGGCTTGGATCCGGGTCATCGGGTAAGGGCTGGGCTGATTTTGTTTTGGGCTTGCTGGGTTGTTGATTAATGGGTTGTGTTCTGAATTTTATTATAAGTAATGTACTTATATGTCATGAGTTATGTTATTATACGTATATATATATATATATATATATATATATATATATATATATATAGAGGTTGGATCCCGTGTAAGCAACCCTTACGGTGTAATTTGTGAGCAGAGAAATTATTCGCAGGTACCAAGCGATTATTCGTGTATAATAACGTAATTATTCGTATGTATGAACAAATGTAATTATTTGTAAGTAACAAAAGATTATTCATATGTATGTACGTACGAATAATCACTTCGTACCTACGAATAATGTTACTATTCACAAGTTACTTTTAATCTCATCCGTTTGATCTTCTTAATCCGACGCTCTAGATTTGCTCACAAATTACACAGTAACACTTGCTTACACATGATCTATCCTCTATATATATATACATATATATATATATATATATATATTCTGAAAATATTAAAATATATTTTAAATGGTTTTAAAAGTAAGATTAATTGATATTGGGTTATATACATATGTGCTATACCTTATGGGATGTTGGTATTTTATTTTGTTAGTAGATATTATAAAAGTGATTTGTTGGTTTTGATTTATAAAATGATTCGTGAACATAGGATTATTTTGATGATTAAATATTGGGATTTAATTATATAATGATTTCGAAATAAGAAACATGCCGAAATTATTTAGTAATGTAAATTGCAAGTTGATTAAAGATTTAATGTTTTGTAAATGGGGTTTATAAAGATGGATTTATTTTGGAAATGTTATCAATGTCTTAAATTACTTGAAATATTAAAGTCAAGTTTTTGGATTAAATGCCGGAATTATTTCTATAATGTGATTTTGAGAGATTGGTTTTAAGGTAAATGTTTAGTGTCGGAATTTGGCCAAGTATGATTTGAGGAATTATTTTGATTATGAGTTGACTTAATTTTGGATTGAAGAATTTGGAAAATATGGTTGGTATGATTTTATCAATGGGTTTGATTGGAAGAATGATTTTGATCAATTTGATCATATCGGAAAGGCTTTGGAAAACGGTTTTACTATCGGTTGGTTTTGAGGATGTTGAGAACTTGGGTTTCATATGTATGAATGTTGGTCTGGTAGCTTATGGAAATGGCTTGATGATAGGTGTGTATTTCTTTTGGATTGCTTTGGACTTGCTTTTGGGCCCTTGCTTGTGTTATCTTGCTGTTCTGCATCTTCAGGTAAGTATCATACGGGACTTACTCAGTAACTTGGACATCCTGCCTGATGTGTCATGTGATGTGTAGTTTTGTTGCATATTAAAGCATGCCATGTAGTATCATGCTAGGATTGCATTGAACTGAGCATGTGATTACTATGTGTGTTTGAATACAGAACGACCGTTATCTGTGATAATCCTAGAGTCTTTGCTAGGGTCATAGGGTAGCTCAGCCCCATCGGGTGCCCTGAGTCTATCGAGTCAATATGAGCATGATATTATAGCCCAACACCATCGGGCAAGAGATGAGATGATATGATATGATGATGCCGTGGTTAGTGCACCACCACGAGGAAATTGCTATGCTATAGCACTGAACTGGCCAGTCTCTGCACTAATGGGAAGGGGTGCAGAGGTAGGAGAGGGATATGCCACTTGGCATTGTTTTGGGCCCTTTACAGTTCTTTTGTAAAGACCGAGTATAATTATATATTATGATTATTTTATTTAATAAATTATTATTAAATCCAATTTGTAAAAGTGGAATAAAGCCCGTTCTCGAGCGTAAATTTTGGATTTTAGTTATTCCGGCCTCATTTAAATTTCGGATTTTGACGGGATTCGATAGTCGCTTTCAAGATCGAGTATTAATAAAGACTAATTTAAACTCCGAGTTTTGATTGAAATTAATTTAATTCCGTTATATTGAGATTAGTAAATTAAATTTAATTAAAATTCGATTTTGTCGGGAATTGAACGAGTCGGGATACGTCGAGATAGCGGGTTCTCGGTATTTTGAATGTGGTCTTGTGGGGACCACACATATTCATTTCTTTTCCTTTTCTTTCTTCCTTTCTTCTCTCTCTCTCTCTCTCTCTCTCTCTCTCTCTCTCTCTCTCCCGGACACTGGATGATGGACCCCTCCCCTTTAATTTTCTTTTGTCTTCTTCCCTCTCCCACACACCCTCTGCTCTGCTAAAACCCACTCCCCTCACGCCAAGCTCACACACATCTTCTCCCCCCCCCCCCCATTTCCTTGATTTCTTACACCCCTCCACACACAGAACCTCACACCCCAGCAAACACACATCTTCCCCTCCCTCTTCATCTCCTTTTCAGCCCTCAAGAACAACCCATTCTCCATCTCTCCTCCTCTTATCTATTCCACATCCGCCCCCTTTCCCTCTCCGTCGAGCCCTTCGCCCCTCCTCCTCCAAGCACGACAGCTCCTCCGACGTCCCAAGGATAGGACTGAACAACCCAGAGTCGCCAGAAGCTACCCGAGCACCACCACCGTGCAATTTCACCTCCTTTTCCTCTGTTTCGCGTCCTAGGATTCGGTAAGATTTCGTCTTCCCTCTCTTTTGCTTCGAAGCCTTATAAGGTCGAAATTTTAAGCCCCTTCTGTCGTCCTAGGATTCGAACTGACGCATTTCAGCCTTCGGCGAGCCAAATCGAGCCTCCGACGAAGATTTCCGGCGAACCTTCGAGCCACGGTGAGCTTCCTCTTCCTCCTTCCTCTTACTCTCGTTTTGCCTTCTTGGGGTTGGGGTGGTCGGAATTACACGCTGGTTAGGTGGAGAGGGTCTTGGAGGGAAGAGAGTCGCCGGAGAGCCTGGGTTCCGCCTCCCTTTCTCCCCGTTTCCTCCGACGCCCAACCGAGCTCTGCTCGTTTTCTTTGGGGAAGAAGGTGACTCCTTGGGCCTAATTTCTAGGCTTCAGTTTCCGGGTTTGGGTCCGATCCGAATTCCCCATCCGGGTCTTCCTTGTCTTTTCTTTTCTGAACTCGGGTATGGGCTTGAATTGGTTCTTTTCTTCCGGGTTGGTTTTTCTTTTCTTCTCCTGGTCGGGTTGTAGTCTGGGTCGGATCCGGGATGCGGGTTGGGGCTTCCCTTTGGGCCTTCTCTTGGACTCGGGTTAGGGCTTTAGGGTTGGGCTGGTTTTGGATTTCTGAATTTGGTTATATATATATATAGGGTTGTTGTTTTATTTATTATTTCGGTAATGTTATATATATATATATATGTGTATATGTTATATGTTTTATTTTTCTGATTTTGGAAAATAGATATATATTTATATGTTCTGAAATTATTAATAATTATATTTAAAAAGGTTTTAAAAGTGTTATTATTTGATAGGGAGTTATAAATATATTTATGGTTATTGTTTTGAGACTTTATGAATATTAAGTGTTAAATTATTTTGATATTAGAATTATTTTGGGATTTGGTTATAATTATAATATTCTGGAAATTTATCCTTATATATTGTTTATTGTTTAAAAATAATATTGATTGGATTATTTAATTGATGCACCTTATGAGGATTTAAACATGTGAGTTAGAAATTTTTAAAGTGAATTGTTGGTCTTGATTTATAAATATGATTTGTGAGCTTGAAATTATTTTGATAATTTAATAATGAAATTTATTTATATATGGTTTTTGAGATAAGAAACATTCCGGAATTATTTTATAACATGATTTTGGGAAAATGGGCCTTAAAAGTTACACACATATATATATATATATATATATATATATATATATATATATATATATGAGTATTTACACATATATAAAAGTTAACATGTACTACGTACAATCTAAATAAGAATACACCGCGCGCATGCGCGCGGTGCCTAACCTTGTATATATATATATATATATATATATATATATATATATATATATATATATATATATATATATATATATATATATATATATAGAGGATAGAGCATGTGTAAGCAAGCCTTACTGTGTAATTTGTGAGCAAATCTGGAGTGTCGGATTAAGAAGATCAAATGGATGAGATTAAAAGTAACTTGTGAACAGTGACATTATTCGTAGGTACCAAGTGATTATTCGTATATACATACATATGAATAATCCTTTGTTGCATACGAATAATTACATTATTATACACGAATAATCGCTTGGTACCTACGAATAATTTCTCTGCTCACAAATTACACCGTAAGGGTTGCTTACACGGGATCCAACCTCTCTCTCTATATATATATATATATATATATTTATATATATATATATATATATATATATATATATATATAGAGTATGGATCATTTGTACTCAAACCTTATGGTGTACCTTGTACACAAATCTGAGCCTTTGATCTAAATTAAATGGAGGTATGAGATGTTGCCACGTGTCATGTGAGTTTAAATGTTTTAAAAAAAAACTAATTTAAATCTCAATAAAAAGGGACGTGAGCGCGTGTTACCCTAAATCCCAAATTGTCTTCCCCGTTTCTCATTATCAACTCTTTGTTTGGCAAAGCGATTAGCCAGACTCCGATCCGACCTCGACTCCGATCCAGAGGTCTCCATGGCTTGATTCCGGATGGAGGCGATGAAGACATCATCGATGACAGCGGAAAGTAGTGATGCGGGGAAGGCAGAGGTGCGATTGAGGCCGAGGACAAGGGAGATGGTGACGACGTCGCCAGATCTGGGCGGTGGTGGCAAGCTACTTTCTCTGCCCGCTTCTCCGACCGTCCTCCTCGCCAGAATCCTTCTGCACAAGCACTGACGGGGATGTTGCCATGGTTGCTTCTTCAATTGATTAGGGAGGAATTCATGGATTCTTTCTTCTGAGCCAATTCAAATTTGAACGAAAGTGGTATGGTATAGGCAATACCAATTATAATAATTAAATTAGTTTGGATGCATAATTAGGAGATCCTTTTATATATCCCTTTTGGGAAATCGGGCGGTGGATGCATATTATGTGAATGAACGAATAGGTGGTAGCAAATCGGATCAACTCGCCTTCGTATCGATGTTGTCGTTTGTTTTAAGCCAATATATGCCTTTGTTATACCACCCTCGCATGACAGATATATGCAGATTCTTTGAGGAATGTCTGCTTTCTTCCATTTGACATCTGATCTTTCGAGTGGCCGGTGAGATCATACTAGTTTTACTCTCATCTTGATAAGGATATTCCGTAAGTTAAAGGGTCAAAATCAAAGAGGAAGAAGAGATATGAAGGCCTTTGATTTGGTGTCTGCAGATGATGACCCAGCTGTTCTTGAACACTTGTATTCAAGCCCAGAGACTTTAGTTCTTTGATGGCCATGAACATTAGAGCAATCAGACTTGTTTTCAACAGTTTTGATTCATAATTAAACTAACCTTACAAACCTACAATAAACTCATTCAGTGTTAGATATAGCCAACATATTACTAAAAGTCACTTTTTTTTATTCTTTAAATTTGACGTTGATTTCATCCCATTAATCTTACCACATCTTCTCATGTCCAACCCGCTTGACCTCGTGCTACTTGCCAATGTAACTTAAAACCCAAGTGCGGATATGTGAAATTATTCGTTGAATTCTGAATAATTATTCAGCGGAATGCATGTGTGTATTTTGTAATTCGAAATGAGATTGGGATATGAGATTGTCGATCCATATTATTCGTTGAATTATGAATACTTATTCAATGAAATGTGTGTATTTTGTAATTCGAAATCAATGTGTGATTGAGTTCTAAGGTTTTCGATATTATTTGTTGAGATCTAAATACAAGTATTATTTGGTGAATCTCTAAATATTATTAATTACAATTGTCATTTTTTAGAGAAATCTGACATGGTTAATTTTATGTGTTACACATGAAACATTATTCGATGGGATACAAGCATTATTCGATGAATTTCTAATGATTATTCATTAATAGAATACATTTTTTTTATCGCAACACATGAACTATGATATTATTCGGTGAAATATGAAGCATTATTCGGTGAAATATGAAGCATTATTCGTATAAATCGTAACTATTATTTAGGGAATTGGGATTTTTTTCTTTTGAATTTGATGGAAAAAAACAAAACATTATTCGGTAGTACGTAACAAATTATTCAGTGGAATTGGGGTTTCTTTCATCTGAATTTGATGGAAAAAAGGCAGATTAAAAAAATATTGGTGTGGGGTTTAAAAGCAACTAAAAAAAAGAATGACAGTTAAAAAAACAAAGAAAGAAAGATTTTAAAAAACACATTTAATCATACAAATAAAAAAAATGCCATCCCACTGACTTTTTTTCCAGGGTGATATAAATCAAATTGCTGGAACGGTCAACGGAGTGGGGTGTGGGGTGACTTGATTTCAATTCCATATAAAAAAAATGATTCTGTACAAAAAAAAAAAGGAGAGACAACCTTCGTTTGCAGTACATACACGCGCTTGAGGACGCTTAAGGAGGAGAGGGTAAGTGGTTTGGAAAACTGGGCCACCATATTTCCAGCAAAAATTAAAAAAATGTTTTTAATCATGTCCATCCATTTCAATAAGATCAGGGGTCCACATTTGTGTACAAGGTACACCTTAAGAGGTGTGTACACTTGAACCACACCCTATATATATAGGGATGGACTCCGGTGAAAACCTCAAATTGTGGTCAAAACCGTGAGGACTACATTATAGTTTGGTTTATTTGAAACCTGTGCTAAAAACCTCAATTACACAGTGACTTTACAACCTGTGCTAAAAAGGTCCGGCCCATTACGCTTTCCTCTCTACCAGATTCAACTCCTTTCCTCTCTCCTAGTACGCTAGGAGGCTAGGGCCTCACCGCCTCCGTCGCCGCCTAGCTGGTCTGGACCCCGGTCGACGTCGTCAACCAGCGGCTCATGGTCTCCGGCGAAGCCCTCACCAGCACCGAATGCTGCAAGAAGATCCTCCTCCGGGACGGAATTCGGGGGCTCTACCGATCGGCTTCGGGGTGTTAATTTTGAATGCTGCAAGAAGTCCTCAGCCAGCAGCTCATGGACCGGATCCGGGCTCAAGGAATGGGACTTCTACGGGGCGGAGGCGGCGGTGGCGGTGGGTGTGCAGGGGGCAAGCGCGGTGGTGGCGAGTGGGTTATTGGCGCTGGTGACGACACCGCTGGACACAGCGAAGACGAGGATGCTGTAACGGCCTGGATATAAATACCCGGGTTATGTTTCAAAGGTTGGTTACCTTCGTTCGGATCTTGCAATTCGAATACGAGTCGAGGTTTCAAACCTCAAAGGATCAGTATTTTAAAATAGAGATTTCGAACCCCAAAACAATCGAAGGCCACTAGGAACCCTTAAGCTGTGCTAAGACTATATCGCGGAAATTCATTTTTCGAAACCGGTGAAAGCAGAAGTGATGTACATATTTGTATCTTTTTTTATTGCATCTTTTGACTTTATATTTCATTCGATTTCCAAAGAAAAGGTTCAAAAGAATATAAACTTGTGTAAGAATGGGCTAACGTGCAAGAATATTTCATTTGACTTTAAATAGAGTCTGCACAAGTATTTAGCTAACCATGCAGGAATTCGAGCGAAATCGGAGTCAAAACGGAGAAACCAAGGAGAGCAGAGGAGAGGTCGATATCGACCTTCAACATCGACATCGACCATAGTTGTCGACACACCTTCTGAGTGTCGAGATAGACCACAGACCAACCAAGAAGGGACTTGATATCGATCACCTGACATCAATATCGACCTCAACAGAGACATCGATGTCGACCTTTCCTGGTCGATATCGGCCTTATCTCGACATAAGATAGATTCGATTTCGAGACGTGGATTGGAAACTTTATCTTCAAGGTTGCACGGATTTATCTTGTAACATATAGATAGAGAGCAGCTGGGATTTATCTACTTTTTACCTTTAAGTTTTATCAAGTTAGTTTAAGTTTTATCAAAATAAAAGACCTATCCTAATTGTTTGGATAGAGTTCATAGTTTGGATAGAAGTTACAATCCTTGGATAGCAAAGATTAGTAGCCTATAAATAAAGCGCCAGGGGGCTGGCATTCAATCATCCATCAACACATCCAATTTTAGAATTCAATTACATACAATAGAGTTAGAGAGAAGTTTTAAGGTTTGGCGTTTGCGAAAGCCGACGTTGAGTTGTAAAGCTTCGGAGTTTATAGTTTAATGCAAGTTTATTTCTTTCAATCAATGATGAGTTCCATGATGAGGTGTGAGTAGTCCCCCAAAGCTCTTAGGGTCGGGGTGAGCCCGACGTTAGCCATGCATGCTTGAGGTAAGTGTTAGATGTTGATATCGTTGTGTCTATATTATCTCCTACGATTCTATGTTTAGTCCTAATCGAAAGAAAGGGGATTCATGCTAACAACTTGAGTTATAAGCATAAAATTGGTAGAGACAATTAGGTTTATTTGCAAGAGTAATCCTAAGAGTTGGTGTACAGCGAAAGCTTGTCCCTCGGATGAAATAGCGCAATTGTCCGTCTTATTTACCTTATCACATGCATTTGTTAACGTTATGGTAAACCCTAATCCTAGGAGTTGAGTTTTACATAGTTTATACACATAAAACCTTGTTTTATTTCTGTTCATCGCATCCTCATCCATCCTAAAGTCTTCGGCCTTTCTTCGCCAACAAAAAGCTAACAACTTTGCAGGAGAAGACATCGATATCGACCATAGACGTCGATATCGACCACTGAGTTTCGTCGACAGTTTTCTGAGTCGACGACGAGCATCTCTGCAGAGTTATAGAACATCGATATCGACCCCCCAACGTCGATATCGACCACCTATGTCTTCTTGCAATCTTCTGAGCCAGTCGATTCCGTCTGCTTACATCGATATCGACCTTCCCTAGTCGATATCGACTGCTTGTTTTTGTTTCTGCAGGTCTTCTTTTGCAGAAAGGAGCGACAGCCGAGGTTGACATCGAGCTCCAAGGTCGAAATCGAGGCTTCTGGTCGACGTAAGACGTGAGATTTCCAACGCTACTAGGATCCCACTGACACGCCTCCTCGTGGATTGATCCTGACTACCCTTCCACTACAACGGGAGGAAGTCTTGTAATTATTTGCATAGGCTAGGAGTCGGTTTACATTTACATCTTATTATTTGTATTTAAGAACTAGACGTTCCTCCTGCTTAACAGGAAGTAAAGTACAACTTGCCACGGTGAGGCCGGGTCAAAACCAAATCATTAAAACATATATTCTGAAATTATATAACCAAATTAGTGGAGTTATCAGGTTATTTGCAATCGCCCGGGGGATTCCCATGCCATAGAAACAAAGAGCAATCATACCTAAAAATAAGTTGTGTGAGCGGGATCAGACCGAGACCCCAAACGCACTCTGTCCCGCAAGCAAGTATACACATACGCTATAATAAAGATGTTTTGATGCAATACGAAAATTAAATCACACTATCATGCTCCTAGGTTATGATATGCAGAAAGAACTGTAAAGGCGCCCAAAGAATGCCAAGTGGCATATTCCCATATCTCTGTATTTCCCGTACCCACTCCGAGGTAGGGCGCTCGACCTTAGCCGAACCGTAACAAATATACTTCCGTACCCACTCCGAGGTATTGTAAAGACCGAGTATATTTATATATTATGAAAATTTTAATTAAATAATTATTATTAAATTCAATTTGTAAAAGTGGAATAAAACCCATCCTCGAGCGTAAGTTTTGGATTTTAAGTTATTCCGGCATCATTTAAATTTCGGATTTGACGGGATTCGATTTTCGCTTTCAAGATCGAGTATTAATAAAGATTAATTTACAACTACGAGTATTGATTGAAATTTATTTAATTCCGTTATCTTGTATTTAGTAATTGAAATTTTATTTAAATTGATTTAGTCGGGATTCGATCGGGCGAGCGGGTTTCGAGTTTTTTTCCGCTAATTTAAATTCTTTAGTGGACCCAATTCTTTTATTTCTTTCCCTTTTCTTTTATTTTTTTTATTTTTTTTTCTCTCTCTCTCACCCTCTTCCTCCCGTTCTGTTACAATTTACTGGTCCCCCCACCCTTTTGCTGCACTCCCTCCTCACCTCTCTGCACCCACCATCTATGTGGCACAGCCTCCCTCTCCCTCTCTTGTCTTCTCCCCTTTCTCTGCTCACACCGGCCCTCCTGCATCACTCATCACCATTACATCTCACTCTCCCTCTCCCCTTTCACGGTTAGAAGCCACCTCCCTTTGGTCCTCTATTTCAACACCACCCCTGGTCCCCCAGACCGAGACCGAGTATCCCCAGCTCACTACCCCTCCTGACTCCGGCCGCCAGTAGCCACCAGGGCGCCGCCGATTCCGAGCCCCTGTTTCTCCTCCCAGGAGTCGAGCAGCACCATGCCACCATCACCACTCTCGCCCCCGTTAGTTGAAAGACAAGCCCCCCCTGCTTCACCTTCTTCCTTTGGGTCAGCAACAGCAGCAGCTCTTCAACGTCCAAGGCTTGGTCTCCAAGCCGTCGCCGAGCCACTCCTCTTGTTCTTCCTCCTCGGTTCCTTTTGTGTTCAAGCTCGGTAAGCGTTCTCTCCTCCTTCCTTCTCTCTTAAACCCAATAAAGCCGCACCTTTACTCCCTTTTCATTCGTCCTAGGCCAAGAAGGAATCGATTCCGCCTTCGACGAATCCGATCGAACTCCGACGATCTCGAATCACCTCCGACGACCTCGAAGAACCACTCGGTGAGCTTCTTCTCCTCCCTCTCCCTTGGTCCCTTTTGAGTCGTTCTGTGTGTCTTGAGGTCGGGAACCACTTGTGGGGTAGTCGGGTTGAACCACCTCCGGCGAGACCTTCTCCTTCTCCTTCCTCTCTCCTTCTCTGTTTGAGCACAGCGGCAGAGGTTGGGGACGGGTTCAGGGGCGGTTCAGTCCTTCTTTTTCTTTCCTTTTTCTTGGGCCGGTTCTGGCCAATTATTCCGGTTCAGTTTATTCTTCCGGTTCTTTTAATTGAAAGGGGAAGGGGATCCGAATTGGGTGGGTCGGGTATGGGCTTGGGTTGGGGCTTGATCCGGGTATTTCGGCTGGGCTGGGTAAGAATTTGTTGGGTATTTATTTTGTATGTTGTGTTTATGTTATGGTTATAATTGTTAAATTATTATTAGTTATTATTATTATTATTATTATTATTATTATTATTATTATTTTTATGGGATTTTGTGAGATAAATATATATTCTGAAAATATTAATATATTAGTTTATATGGTTTAAAGGTAATATTATTTGATATGGAGTTATAAATATATTTATGGGTATTGTTTTGAGATTATATGATTAGTAAGTATTAAATTATTTGAATATTATTATTGTTTTGGGATTTGGTTATAATTGTAATATTCTAGAAATTTATCCTTATATATTGTTTATTGTTTAAAAATAATATTGATTGGATTATTTAATTGATGCCTTTTAAGAGGATTTAAACATGTGAATTAGAAATTTTAAAGTGAATGGTTGGTCTTGATTTATAAATATGATTTGTGAGCTTAGAGTTATTTTAATAATTTAATATTGAAATTTATTTATATATGGTTTTTGAGATAAGAAACATTCCGGAATTATTTTATAACATGATTTTGGGAAAATGGGTCTTAAGGTTTCAATGTTTAATGTCGGGATTTATATAAGCGATTTTAAAAGAATTGTTTGATTTTCTAAGTTGAGTTCTTTGAGATATTATTTTGGAAATGAGATGAGATGAACCTGAAATGATAAAATAAGATGGAATGATCTGAAAACGAGATATGAGACGAGATATGTATGATAGTTAGGGGCGCCTTGTGTGAAATAGGTAGACTTATGCATTTATATGTTATTAGGTGTTTGTGGATGTTGGACATTGCTTGCTATTGGTGACTCTTACTTGGATTCCGCTTCTGCTTTGTTCTCTGCTGTTTGGCTTATTCAGGTAAGTTCCTTTATGGGCTTACTTAGATTCGAAAGAGATTACCGGCTTGTGAATGTATGACATACTAGGTGTTGCATAAGCATTACAGCATGCCATGTAGTATCATGCTAGGTTGCACTTGTGATTGAGCATTCTATTTCTTTACGCGTATGAAACAGAACGGCCGTTACTGTGATAGTCCTAGAGTCTTTGCTAGGGTCATAGGGTAGCCTAGCCCCATCGGGTGCCCTGAGTCTATCGAGTCGATATGAGCATGATGATAGCCCAGCACCATCGGGCATGATTTATTTATTTTAATTTATGTTATGATGATGAGATATGATGATGAGATATGATATGCTATAGCATCGAACCGGCCGGTCTCTGTACTAACGGAAAGGGGTGCAGAGGTAGGAGAGGGACATGCCACTTGGCATTCTTTGGGCGCCTTCACAGTTATTTCTCGCATATTGTAAATTAGGATCATGCTAGTGTGATTTAATTTCCGCATCTGCATCATCTTTATTATTAGCGTATGTGTATGTTCGCTTGCTGGACAGAGCGTGTTGGGGCCTCGGTCTGACCCCACTCGCACCCATTGTTTTTAGGTATGATTGCTCTCTGTTTATATGGCGTGGGAAAGTCCCTCGGCGATTGCAAAGAAATTTGTCTAACCCCGCTAATCTGGCCATCCGACTTTAGAATTATGTTTTGGTTTTGACCCGGCCTTGCCGTGGCTTTTGTATCTGAATCATATTTTCCACTTCACTTTCGTTTAAACTGAATTTATGAAACTTCGACTGATTAGAGGTTTGAAACCTCGACCCGTACCTGAATTGCAACATCCGACCGAAGGTATCCGACCTTCGAAACGTATCCCGGATATTTATATCCGGGCCGTTACAAGTATGGCACTTGGTCTATGCCGAACCGTAACAGATATATTCACGTACCCACTCCGAGATAGGACGCTCGGTCTATGCCGAACCGTATCAGATATATATATATATAGATCATACTCATCGACTAGCTCGGTCTAAGACTCACAGATAACGACCGTTCTATTTTCAAACACACAAAGTAACCGAATGCTCATTCACAAGTGAAATCCTAGCATGATACTACATGGCATGCTTTTAATGCTCATGCAACACCTAGTATGTCATATAATCACAAGCAGGGATTCTCTTTGGAATCTTAGTAAACCCATAAAGGAACTTACCTGGAAGTGCAGAACAGTATTGTAGCAATCACAAAGTTTAAAGTCACCTAGTAGTCATAATGGAAGTATAACTCTATCTATTCAAACGTACAAGCACACACAATTTCATCATATATCGAAAGTCTCATTATCACATTTCATATCATCATCGTCATTCAACTCATCTCATATCTCATCGCAAAGTCTCTACATAACTCATCAAGTACCATCTCAACTCAACATCTCAACATCTTATTATGCTTTAACTTATTATCATATCATATAACAACATATGGTAACACGTCATTGCCTCATATATATATATATATATATATATATATATATATATATATATATATATATATATATATATATATATATATATATCATATTCATACTTTCATATTTAAGAACGTATCATGCTTTTCAATCATATATCAACACTCCCTAATATCATTTTAAGGACATATATCAACATTTTATTTCATAATTCACATTGACAAGTACGTCGACATCGTATCATGGCAATATTGGCATATCATAATTTATACTCATACATAGCGTATATGTCACTTCATCATCATAGGTAACTAGCATATAACCTTTCATAACACATCATCACAATATCATGCTATTAGTCATACAATCATATCATCATGCTAGTTAGTCATCAAACAAGTCGGATTCCCAAGTTAGTTCCTAATCCATTTCAAAGTTCGAGTCAATTCGCTAGAAATTCCGATTCTTGAAAACATTTGTCAAATTCCTTTTTGTTTTAATCCGATGACATATTTTTTAGTTCCAATCTTTTATAAGGTCGTAAAGTAATATCTTCTAATTCTCAAAATAATATTTATATCTCTTAAATCTCAAAATAATATTTATATCTTTTAAATCTCAATTAATATAATATAATATTTCAAATACCATTTTCTTTAAAACACTCTCAAATAATATTTTCAAAACCTTAAAGTAACTAACCATCTTATTTAATTAACCAACATACCTTTATTTTATAAATTGTCAAAACCGACCCACCCTTTTATTTGATTCCAACCGAGCCCATCAGTTACACAAACCCCAAACCGACCCCATAATCAATACCCAAACCGAGCCCTTTTATTTAACAACCCAACCCAGATTTTGTTAAAAGAATAAGCCCAAACCCTTTAATAAAATCCAACTCATTTTGGCCCAAATAAGAGGCCCACTCCCTTTTATTACCCCAAAATCGAAGCCAGACGTTGGACTCCAGGGGCTGTTGCTCGGCTCAGGCTCAGCTTCGCTTCAGACGTTGGAGGGAGGGTGGAGACGCTGCTTGGCCGAATGAAGGAGGTGGTGTGGTACCGCTTGGTCGCTTGATGCTTTCGAAAACCCAAGAACGAGGGGGACAGGTAGGCTGTAGGTGTGAACCGAGGGAGGAGAAAGGAAATGGTGGTGACTGTGGTGGCCGGGAAGCAACCAAGTGGTGGTGGCGGCGAGGCTTCACACAGGGAAGAATGATGGGGTTTGGAAGATGAAAGGGAGAGGAGAGGGAGGGTGTGAGGATGCAATGAGGGGGATGGGGAGTGAGTGGGCAAGGAGGGGGTGCAGTTGCTTCTTTTGAATTGAAAATGAAATGAGGGAAGTTGAAAAGGATGGTCTGCAGATTGCTATTGACCGAAATGGGGAGGGGAGTGCCTGCTGCTACTACTGCTACTCATTTCACAAAAGAGGGAGAGAGATGAGGACAAAATGAGAGGGTGTGTAACAAAGATCAAGTGGTCCCAAATCCAAATCTTAAAAATACCCGAAACAAATCCTGTAAACCGCTCTTTGATATTATTTTGGCCCGATAAAATGACGTTTCAAAATCAAGAGGATAACGATATCCGAGGTAAATTTTCAAATCCCGAGGCGAAAAGGTGGAATCATTTTTTTTCAAAAGTTCAAGATTAGGCCGAAATTCGTCTTAAGTATCTCGATTTCGGATTATTATTAAATTAAGAGCGAGTTTATTATTTTATTATTATTATTTTAAAACCAAACCCGATTTAATCCATTCTTAATTTATTTTTAATTTTATTTTTCCGAAAATCAAGATTTTGAAAAATCCGGGCCTTTACATCATCCACCTCTAAAAACAAGTCTCGTCCCCGAGACAAAAATCATTCTAAAACAGGGGATGAAGTTTGAAATGGGTGAGTCCATGGATCATGTCATTGATCCCGTAAGTACCTCATTAGTGCCCCTATGAGATCTCACGGTACCGTCGTCATGATCATAATACTCCCAATCGATCATAGCAAGAATGTGGTATGGGCCCCTACCACATCTTCACTCCGAGTTTTCGGTCATATCATAACTCAAAAGAACATCATGGCGTCTCCACTAGGTCTTAGCAAGCGATCCACAGGTGCCCCCATAAATGCTTGTATCCACTTCGTAAGGCGTCATAATGAAGAATCGGGTCGGAAAGTTTAAAAAGGGTTCCACGATTTGAATAAGATTGGTTTCAAAATCGTTGAAATTCTCGGTCGCGTTCGTTCTTTCAAAATCCAAGATAGTCCTTTTTAAAACCGTTTGACATCCTTCAAATCCGATGTTGGTCAAACAATTTCACAACACAAATTCCACCTCTAAGGGCTAATCCCATATTCTCTCCCTAGGTTCCAGAATCAAATCAATCTATCAGTATAAATTCAAGCAAGGTTCTCAAGCCACAAGAAATGCATAACCACATAAACCAACCAATCTCCAACCAACACGTCATAAGGCAAGTCTCAAAACAAATATCAACATGGTGCCACAAGGTCACATCAAGCATCCCCACATCATACTAAAGGCCATAATATGCATCTCACAACATACCGAAATCATAACAAATGTCACGACATCACACTAGAAGTCATGAAAGTATGTCCTCATCACATAGTCAACGACCCAAAACCCATTGTCAATACCTCCCCACAACCAAGGTCATGTTATTAAGATTTAGCAAAAGGGAAAATCAAGCAGTATATCAATCATCAACCATTAGTATGCTCAATAGACATCATCTTAACTCATCACAATACTATACAACGTTCATTAGCAGTCATGCATCATCATCTCATATATATAAATATAAGTCATATTCATGCTCCAAGTCATATTCATCACTTACATGTTCATAATCATGTTTATCAACCATATAGTATAACATCATGCTTTCACATAGCAACATATCATTATCTCATGATTCATACAACACATCATAACATGCTTCTAGAACAACATAGTAGGATAGCAATGTATCAATATATCATGATCACAATTGTCACTACCAATTAGATTTCAGTATTGCTTATCAAGATGTAATATCATGCAATATCAGGTTTATCATGGTCGCTATCTAACATCATGTCAGTTCATAATCACATAATCAAGAAAGTTTTGTGCATTATACCAGTCACAATAAAACGCAATCCCCGCTCGCTCGTCTCCAACTCTCAAGCCAAGACCAATCTTCATCTAGACTCACTAACATCAACTCGGATAATATCCCAAAGAAGAAGTCCTAATTCATTTCGACACTCCAATCTCATACCGCTTTCCACCAAGCACTCCCACAAGCAACCCACCTCTAAAAGTCCAACTCCTATCTCCAACCTCACACCCGAGTACCCTCGCATACTATATCCTCAATACTCTTACAAGCCATTTCTTACACTTCCCACACTTCCCAAGGTATCACAAACATCATGCCCTGCTAACCACACATCTTCTATAAAAATTCCTCGGTCACTACCTAACCAGCCTATCCCTAACAATACCCCTACCCAAGATTCACCTAGAAGCTCATCGAAAACCACCAAGCATTACCTCTTATAAATCCTGAACTCACTCGGTCCACCCTAAGTCAACACCCCTCTTCTGCAACTTTCCCCTTACCACCGTCGATCATCCAAATCGCTCAAACCTTTCTCCACTCTCTGACCATTCTACCAAAGGACCTCACTCACATGTTCAAAGATGAAGCAATCATGAAATTCATCACACATAAGGTCTACATCATATCGACTAGCATGTATAACAATAGCATCATTAGTTCATCATCAAGCATTGCACCCGTATCAATATGTCTTAATTTACCATCATGTTAATAATTATTGCAAACATCATATATGAACATAATCAAATCAAGCTTGCAAGTTTCATCATAATCTTATCTAATAAACAGTTCAGATTCTCAGCATTTGCAGTTCATACTATATAGGCAAGGAATTTAGAGCATGCTTAGCAACTCAGAGTATCATCGAGTCAAGACTTCATGGCACATTAGAACTGTAAGGCATCGAATCATACTATTATAGACAACAGATAATCAGGCAACATTCATTACCTAGTCAACACATCAACACGCAATTTCCATCGTCAAGTTAGTGAGCTTGTTTCGTCAACTCACAGATAACGGCCGTTCTGTTTTCAAACACACAAAGTAACCGAATGCTCATTCACAAGTGCAATCCTAGCATGATACTACAGGGCATGCTTTTAATGCTTATGCAACACCTAGTATGTCATATAATCACAAGCAGAGATTTTCTTTCGGATCTGATTAAGCCCATAAAGGAACTTACCTGGAACTGTAGAACAACATTGTAGCAATCACACAATTCAAAGTCACCTAGTAGTCATAATGGAAGTATAAGTCTATCTATTCAAACATACAATCACACACAATTTCATCACATATCAAAAGTCTCATCATCACATTCCATATCATCATCGTCATTCAACTCATCTCATATCTCATCGCAAAGTCTCTATATAACTCATCAAGTACCATCTCAACTCATCATCTCAACATCTTATTATGCTTTAACTTATTATCATATCATATAACAACATATGGTAACACGTCATCGCCTCATATATATATATATATATATATATATATATATATATATATCATATTCATACTTTCATATTCAAGAACATATCATGCTTTTTAATCATATATCAACACTCCCTAATATCATTTTAAGGACATATATCAACATTTTATTTCATAATTCACATTCACAAGTACGTCGACATCGTATCATAGCAATATTGGCATATCATAATTTATACTCATACTTAGCGTATATGTCAATTCATCATCATAGGTAACTAGCATATAACCTTTCATAACATATCATCAAAATATCATGCTATTAGTCATACAATCATATCATCATGCTAGTTAGTCATCGAACCAGTCGGATTCCCAAGTTAGTTCCCAATCCGTTTCAAAGTTCGAGTCAATTCGCTAGAAATTCCGATTCTTGAAAACATTTTTCAAATTCCTTTTTGTTTTAATCCGATAACATATTTTTTTAGTTCCAATCTTTTATAAGGTCGTAAAGTAATATCTTCTAATTTTCAAAATAATATTTATATCTCTTAAATCTCAAAATAATATTTATATCTTTTAAATCTCAATTAATATAATATAATATTTCAAATACCATTTTCTTTAAAACACTCTCAAATAATATTTTCAAAACCTTAAAGTAACTAACCATCTTATTTAATTAACCAACAGACCTTTATTTTATAAATTGTCAAAACCGACCCACCCTTTTATTTGATTCCAACCGAGCCCATCAGTTACATAAACCCAAAACCGACCCCATAATCAATACCCTAACCAAGCCCTTTCTTTTAACAACCCAACCCAGATTTTGTTAAAAGAATAAGCCCAAACCCTTTAATAAAACCCAACTCATTTCGGCCCAAATAAGAGGCCCACTCCCATTTATTCCCCCAAAACCGAAGCAGAATTAAAAAGAGAGGGGGGCCAGTGACGTGGCGGCCAAGGTGGACGGGTGGGGTCCCATGCCCATCTTCTCCTTTCCATGCTCAATTGAACGAAGAACCAGAGGTTCCCAGGCTCCCGTGCTCGAAAAACCGAAGGAAGAGAGAGAGGGGAGGCCGGCGGTGGCGCTCCCGGATTCCGATAACCTAGCCGACTACCCAACACACACAAATAAGAGATGAAGGGAAGAAGGAACGAATAGGCTCACCGAGAGGGCCTTCGACCTCGCCGAAAATGAGCTCAGGGATTTGATTGGGGCTTTCCGGCGGCTCGGCGAAGCTTTTAGCGGACCTGGGTCGAAGAGCTTGATCAAAAGGGTGAACCTCTCAGGGTTCGAGTGGAAAAGGAGGGAGGGAAAGCTTACCGAACCTTTTTAATCGGAACATTGGAAAGAAGAGACTCCGGTGGCTCGGCGGCAGGGACTCCCGAGGCTGTTGGTCGGCTCGGGCTCTGCTTCACTTCAGACGTCGGAGGGAGGGTGGAGACGCTGCTTGGTCGAATGGAGGAGGTGGTGTGGTACCGCTTGGTCGCCTGATGCTTTCGATAACCCAAGAACGAGGGGGACAGGTGGGCTGTAGGTGTGAACCGAGGGAGGAGAAAGGAAGTGGTGGTGACTGTGGTGGCCGGGAAGCAATGGAGTGGTGGTGGCGGCGAGGCTTCACACATGGAAGAAGGATGGGGTTTGGAAGATGAAAGGGAGAGGAGAGGGAGGGTGTGAGGATGCAATGAGGGGGATGGGGAGTGAGTGGGCAAGGAGGGGGTGCAGTTGCTTCTTTTGAATTGAAAATGAAATGAGGGAAGTGGAAAAGGATGGGCTGAAGATTCCTATTGACCGAAATGGGGAGGGGAGTGTCGCTGCTACTACTGCTACTCATTTCAGAAAAGAGGGAGAGAGATGAGAACAAAATGAGAGGGTGTGTAACAAAGATCAAGTAAATCCAAACCTCAAAAATACCCGAAACAAATCCCGGAACCCGCTCTTTGATATTATTTTAGCCCGATAAAATGACGTTTCAAAATCAAGAGGATAACGATATCCAAGGTAAATTTTCAAGTCCCGAGGTGAAAAGGTGGAATCATTTTTCTTTTCAAACGTTCAAGATTGGGACGGAATTCGTCTTAAGAATCTCGAGTTCGGATTATTATTAAATTAAGAGTGAGTTTATTATTTTATTATTATTATTTTAAAACCAAACCCGATTTAATCCGTTCTAAAATTATTTTTAATTTTCTTTTTCCGAAAATCAAGATTTTAAAAAATCCGGGCCTTTACAGATGCAGGTGGCGGTGGGGAAGAGGAGGACAGTGGCGTAGACGGTGGCGGAGTTGGTGAGGGAAGGAGGGGTTCGGGCCTGCTACATGGGGATCGGGTCGAGGTAGGCCTCCATGTCGATGTCGTCAGCGATTAGAGATGTCGCCGGGAGAGGAACTGAGTGCTTGGTATACGGGAGGAGGAAGGAGATGCTAAAATTACAAACAATCTCCGCATACTTTCTATTTATATAAACATTGCCCTATTTTAATTGTAAAAATTACTGATTTTAACCCGTAATTTTTATTAGGGTTTAAATGCTATAAGGTGCATCTTCAATATTAAAGTGCATAAATAATAAATCAAATTGCACTTTATCATTTTATTTATGCACTTTATAATCTTAATTGTGCACTTCATAATCTAATTCATACACTTCATCATGTTGTTCTTACACTTTATCATTTTATTTATGCACTTTATAATCTTAATTATGCACTTCACAATTTTATCCATGCACTTCGTATTTTTATTCATATACCATCATTTTATTCTTGCACTTATCATTTTATTTGCACAACATAATATTATATTTGCACAACACAATATTATATTTGCACACCGTAATGTTATATATGCACTTTATCAACTTATTTGTGCACGTTATCATTTTATTATTTCACTTTATAATCTTATTCATGAATGGGAACAAAAATAAGACAACCATAAATAACTTATGTGAGATTTTGAACTCGAACCTTTGTGCATGGGCAGATCGCTATACCATTTTTAATTGAGCTAATAGGCTTATAATAGCACATGTCACATTAAAGTACAAACCCGCTATAAAATTAGCAGCCGATAAAGAAAAAATTTGGTAGAAAACTTACTTTACATTATGAAAATGCACATTTATTAATAATAACCTTTATTGTATTATTTGTTTACTTTATATTTTGTAATCTCATATTTTTCCCTTTTTAAAATAAAGACAAAAAATGTGATGTAGCATATTTTATTGCATTTTGTAATCTTATAGTTGCACCTTATAATATTATTTCAAATAAAAACTACAGGCTAAAATCTTTAATTTTTATAATTGAAATAAGGGCAATATTGGTAGAAGTAGAAAGTATGGGAGAGGTGGTGACATTTACCTCATAGTTAGGGTCATTTACCAATTTACCCCATAAAATTAGGTCCATTTACACATAAATTAGGCCCATTTATCTATTACTCATTTAATTAGACCCATTTACGTTTAAATTAGGCCATTTTCATTTTAAGAGGGACTTTCATTTTAAGAACCATTTTCATTTGATCCATTTCCTATATATATATATATATATCCAATGCGGTTTTCCTTTCCATTCCGTTCTTCCTTTCCCTTTGCCTTTGACATGTTGATCAATTTCTTTGCTCTATTCTATCTCTGTCGCCTCTATTTTGACGACCTAGTAGTCTCCTACGATCTCGTTATCATCCTTTGAGGGGTCTGAGATGGGTTAGAGTTTTTTATATTGACCAATGGTTTGGCTTGGTTTTAGTTTTGCGGCTTAGTTTGCTGCGTTGTTCTTGTTGTGATACAGACCTCATGTAAATGGTTTTTGATTTGCTGTATCCGAAGACGGTGTGGATTTGCGATCGAAGTCTGATGGCTTTTCTGAGTCCATAATCTGAGATGTCCGCTAGTGTCCCCAGAGTTCTTTGTGTGCGTCCTCCGTTGACTGATTGATTCGTTTGTCATGGTGGTTTTGTTTTATGGTGTAGGATAGCTTGCCCGTTTATTTTATTTTCTCATTTTCATTTCTATTATTTGCTTCGTGTCATTTCCTTACTGTCGTTTGCTTTTGTCATTTGATTTGATTGTAAATGATGGTTAGTCCATCCACCAGCTTGTCCGGTCTCTTAGTTTCTCTAGGCTTGTCTAGAGAACAAAATTCTAATCTTGCTTTAAAAAAAACACTGCCACTTGAGATTATTTTTAAGGAGAGAATGGTGGTAAATGGCCCCAAAAAATGAAAATTTTGTAAAAATAGACTTGATCATCCCAACCCTTTTGGCAACATTTGCCAAAAGTGCAGATCATCCCAACCCTTTTTAGCTGTAAAGACCTAGAAATTTTGAATTCATTAAAGGTACTTTCGTTAAATTATCCACTCGGGCTATAATATAACCTTGGAATATGATTACGATTTTAAGAAAATAATTTTAGTAAGTTTCAAATTAAATTGATTGCACACTTTTGAGAATTATAGAGTATGAAATAAAATCTTTATATTTGGAGTATATTGAGACGACTTTGAGAAGATCATTTTGACGTTTCTAATTATTATAAATCTATAGAGATGTTAACTGTAATTTAATTTTTGGTAGAATTCTTGAAATCGACAAATAGCGGAATGTTTTTGTGATTTCCTATAATTTAATTGTAACCCTAATTTGCGGGTATATAAACCCTTATAGCCCTTAGAACCCTATCCACTCTCCTCATCTCAGACCTCCATCCGCCTCATTCTCTCTCTCTCCAAATTCTAGATCTGAGTTGAGCTCCTGTCTCGCTCGTCTTCTCTCTCCTTTCACCTCGCCCACGCCCTCACTTCTCCCTCTCGATCTTGTGTTGCTCTTCATTCGTCTCCTCGATCCCTAGCTCTAGCACTTTCTCGCTCAGCCTCCTTAACGAGCCCTGACGTCGGTTAATTGGTCGGAATCGAATGAAGACGGAGCTGCTCCTCTCAGCGGAACCCGACGCCGGCGATTAGGACCACAACCTTCCCTCCCTCTCCGACTGCTGCAACTGTTGGGGACGAGGGTGCTGAGCTAGTTCGACGCCGGCGAGCCCCATTCCTCCCTTGTGGCTCACCCTCCCGAGCTGTCTCTTCTCTCAAGCCCGAGGCCAATTGCTCGCTCTCCCGTCTTCCTTTTCGGATTTGCACAGCTAGAGGAGCACCCATGGCTCCCCTCTGCTCTTCTTCTCATTGCCCACGACCCCCTCGACCCCTTTGTTGTGGTCGGAGTTGTAGACGGGCTGACTTTCCTCTCCTCTCCGCCCCTGCTCGCCTGTGTGTGATGGACCAAAAACAAGTGCCCCTCTCTCTCCCTCTTGCGTCTCCACTCATGCCGAGCCCTTGAATCCGAACCCCAATCAGCCAGCTTCGGTATAACTCTTTGAACTGGGGCTTTGTATAGACTAATCGTGAATTTTGGTTATGTTATTTCAAGTTTAAGATTTGGTTTTAGACCCGTTGTTCTGCCAGTTTGAATTAATTGATTTTTTTGCTAGTGTTGGCTGTTTAATAACTTCAATTTGAATTATCGAGACCCTAATGTGTCATAGTTGCGTCAGAAAGAGGCATGAATTAACTAAGTGGGGTTTTATTTTGAAATGATTAGTATGTTATGTGTAATTTGAGAGATAAAGAACAGTTATATCTCTAAAATAGTAACTGACTCGATGGATTTATGAGCTCAATGAATCTATTAGTTAAGTTAAGTTAAGCTGCGAAATTATAGATGAAAATGAGTTACTTTGGGTAGTAGGATTTGTCAGCTCGTTTGGGTTGAAATGGTTTTAAGTCTGGGCGTGGTAGATAAGTTTAACTGGGAACTAAGTTTGTTTGCCTTGAATTTTATTAATTAGAATTTCTTAGGTGTGTGGACTATTTGTGGATTAGGTAGTATTAACATCTATTAAGACATAAATAAGAGCTATTGATGCACATGCCAATTGAATTAAGATCACATACATTACAACTAAAAAAATAGATAATTGTGTTTGAATGTTGTTGATATATGAGTTTATTATGATTAGTGATTAAAAAGCTACCACTACTTGAATTGGAACTACGCTCGAATTTGATATGCCTTAAACATGATTGATTGTGTGACTTGAGATAAATTGAATTGAAAATTGAGGTGTAACTCTTACCATGGAAACTAAGACCTTATGTATGTAAGAGGATATAAGAGACATCTTGAGAACTTGTTATCCTTACAAGCTTGTTATTGTGTTTATTGAGTTATGAATTTGATTAGTAAAAAAGAAAGTGTAGTCAAATATGAATAAGCATACAAGTTAAATAAAAGATATCTTGAGGACTTGTTGTGTTTTAATCTTGCTTGCGTTGACTTCGAGCTTTCATTGATTGTTTTAGGGATAATTGAATTCATAAAGGATTCTAGAAATATTGACTTATCATGACTTAGTCCTTAAATAGGAATGAATATATGGTATTTGAGAAAATGATTTGATAAAAGAGATTCTTGTCAACTTACCTTGGTTACTCCTTGAGCATGATTTATTATACGAGTTGATAAATAAGACTTGTTGATCCTTGATGTTGAGAACTTATGAATTTGGTTGAGAATTTGAGGGTTTGATAAATTATGAATTATTTGAGAAATTGTTAAGCAAAACCTGAGTGTGAGTTGAAATAAGATGTTTTGAGTGATGATAGTGGTAAGGCTTTGAGCGAAGTTCATAATTGACGAGAACAAGGTTAATTGAGAATGATGGTTATGATGAGAATGCGAGGTTACATGAATAAAATATTATTCAGCCTTGTGATGACTTGGAAACTTGCTTGTGTGTTGATTAAATATGTATTGATGAGCTATTCCTTGCTTATTACTTGCTAGTGTGATTGGGTGATTCTCTGAGTGGCTTATTTGCTGATGGATGATTCTCTGAGTTGCTTGTTGCTGGCAAATTGGATGTGAAGACTCCAGGTAAGTTTCCTACGGGAGCTTACGCAGTAACCAGGACCTCATGCCTGATGTGTCATATATTATGTAGGTGTTACATCTGCATATAAGCATGTCATGTAGTATTATGCTTAGGACTTGCACTTATGAATGAGCATCCCTATTCTTTATGCGTTTAAAAAGAGAACGGTCGTTATCTGTGAGTCCTTAGAGTCGTTGCTAGGGTCATTGGGGCATTCATGTTTCATATTGATTCGGTCCCAGTCGAGTCTTATATTATGATATGGCTGCGACGGTGATTGAGCGTCCTACCTCGGAGTTGGGTACGGACATGTATGACTCCGGAGTGGGCACATATTGGGAGTTTGGGGATATGCCACTTGGTATTCTGTGTGGATCCATTTAATCGCTTTCTGCATATATATATATATATATATATATATATATATATATATATATATATATATATATATATATATATATATATATATATATATATATATATATATATATATATATATATATATATATATATATATATAGGATAGATCATGTGTAAGCAAGTGTTACTTTGTAATTTGTGAGCAAATCTAGAGCGTCGGATTAAGAAGATCAAACGGATGAGATTAAAAGTAACTTGTGAACAGTAACATTATTCGTAGGTACGAAGTGATTATTCGTATGTACATACATATGAATAATCTTTTGTTACTTACAAATAATTACATTTGTTCATACATACGAATAATTACGTTATTTTACACGAATAATCGCTTGGTACCTGCGAATAATTTCTCTGCTCACAAATTACACCGTAAGGGTTGCTTACACGGGATCCAACCTCTATATATATATATATATATATATATATATATATATATATATATATATATATATATATATATATAACTGTCAGCATGCTTGTGTGATTTAAATTCTGTGTGGATCCATTTAATCACTTTATTTTAGGTATAGGCGTATTATCTGTCCTTAGCGAGGTCTTTAGGGCCCGCATGCGTCTCTTGGCCTGACTTCGTGGATAGTTTCAGGTACCCGCTTCCTTTTGCTTGCTGAATTGCTTCTATAGCGGGGTTTTCTCACGGGAAAAGAGTATTAAGAAGATTTCGTACAACCTTGACTTTATAAATGCTTTGGTTTAGTTGGACATTTAGAAGTAATGTATATTATATTGATTTAAACTCGTTTTGTCTCTTTTGAGTTTTGACTAGTTGAATTAGGACAGGATTATAACTTGAAGAGAATAAATAAACAACTCGTACTTGGATTGCTAAGATCTGCAGAGGGATAATTTTTCCCTCTAAACGTAACCCGGATTTTATAATCTGGGCCGTTGCAAAGTTGGTATCAGAGTCAGGTTGTACAATCCGAGTACAAATGAGTTGCAAAACAATTGGTGATTTTGAGTTTTGGAAATAAAATGGCCCAAAGGTTTTCACGAGTTTTGAACGTTTTCAAAGGGCCAAATGAATTTAATATGGATAACCAAGATAACCACATTGAGAAGTGAGAATCGGGACTTGATCGGGTAGTCGTGGCTATAGCTATCCCTTACAGATATAGATTGGGACTGGTAGAGACCATTAGCTTTATACTTTATGGATGGGCATGGAAGACATATTTAGAATCTTGTTTGGGTAATTCATAAATTTGATTTTAGAGATAAGTAAAATTGGGGGAGAAGTTTGGCGACTCATGTGTGTTATTCTTGATGACTTGGTATGATATTTGTTTGTATGAGTTTCCCTTGTTATGACATCTGACATAATTCTTATAACAAGCTTTGATCTTGTTATGCGCATATAATGTATGGTACTTGACGACTTGGATTGGGACAATTGTTGTCATTCTTGATGCATTTGACTTATACATATTTGTTTGATACGTATATCACTTATGATGGAAATTGTTGGTGCCTTTTGGCCTTGATTTGATGAGGACATGAGATGAGATTATGAGGATTTACACTGTTATGACTGATGTTTCGTATTGGTTAGTGGAAGCTTATGAAATATCATGGCTCTCAAATCAACAAACATAACTCTAGTTGATGGGAAAACTTATGGTTTGAGAATTGAGAAGTTATGTTTGTTGATTTGAGAGCCATGATATTTTGACTATAAGAGTTTATAGTGACTTGGTATGAAATACTTATGAAATTCAGATTCTTGATATAAATTGTTGATTCTTGCTTAGCGATAATGTTTTCACAAAGTCGACATAAGTATTTTACAGGGACACTTGTAAGGTACTTGGTCGAATCTCGTGAGAACATTGTGACGATTTTGTGATACTTGTACAAGTATTTCATGGGGACGCCTATGGAATACTTGTAGGTATCACAAAATGCATCGCTTATGTGCTTACTTGAGATGTTTTGGCATGATATTGCTCTATGATCTATTTAGTGATGCCTTACATGATGAATTCTAATGATAGTGACCTCTTATGCGAAATTCGTTCAAAAAGGATCATGCGTGTACAACTCGACTAAAATGTATGTGAACCAATGAATAGACATGAATTGCTTATTCATAAAATAGGATTTATGTGATTGGTATGACATTGTCCCACCTACCCTCGACGTGTTATCATTCATATGTTGTGACCTTGTGAGATTTTGTGAAGTTATGTCATGCACCTCTATCTTGTTTTTTTTATGAACGATGATGGTTGATTATGATGTATTGCTTATGTGGCTACTCGTTATGTTATAACTGTCTGACTTGTAAAATTGATGTCTTATATGTCCCTTGTTCCAATAAGATGATGTTATTCTTGCTTGTCTACTTGGTTAGAGAAGAGACTCTATATTCCAGCTAACTTGTTAATGGTGAGGGTCGATAAGATAGCAAGTTGACCTATTGATTGATCTCCTTAGATTCTTGTTGAAGTTTTCTTTGCGATCTTTGAGAACCTCGATAAATTATCATGACAACTCCTTGTCTCTCTTCGTTACTCTTCTTTTACCTTGCCGCTTTGGTTCCTTCTAAATTCCTTTCATGTTGGTCACCTATGTTCCAAACCTTATGGGTCTAACTTTTTACGAACTGGTATATAAGTTAGAGTGTTGATTGTCTTGAGCAGTACAATACCATAAAGGGGTCCTAATGAGTGATTATTAGAAATATGTTGGATGTCATCTTTTGCACCGAGAGTTCTTTTGAAGTCTTTGTTGATTCGGGGAAATTCATTTGAAGGTTTTCATTATGGTTGGTGTTCACCCAAAAGTATATCGTCTTTCTAAGAAACAACTAGGCTTCTTTTCGGGATGGGTCATGGAGTCAGTGAGGATGAGTCGATATTGCCCTGAGAAACTTATGTTTGGTTATGATGGTAGTCTTGTTTGTGTTTCCTTGTTTGATGTATTATTGTGATATATGCTTGTTCTATTTGCACCTATGTTGATATGTATATCTTCTTACTGCACTTGCTCCATCCATGCCTTATATACCTTCTCTTAGGATCGTATTACCTTTCATAGTACTCATTTTGTGTTTGCCTCGGCTTGTTATATGATTGGTTTGATTTTCGATGCTTTTTCATGTTATCCCCTATACATGTGTATCCTATGTTTATGAACACGTGGCTCATCTAGTGTTGCTAGTGTCATATATGATTCATGACTTGTGAACTGCATGATCTTATTCTTCATCTATATTGTTGTTATCACTCCTACTCATATATTCATGATAGTCCTTACATTATTCTTTTGTTACTGCTTTCCCTTTTGGATGCTTAAGAATGTTATGTATAATTAAATTAGTTATGTTGTGACTGTATGCCCCATCTGCATCATGCCTTTATTATTACTATCACCGCTTCATAGTAAACTTATTATCCTTGTATGTTCTAATCACCCGATCATTTGTTCTTGTATGCTTTTACTTATTAAATGATATCGATGTAGTTATATTATGATTTTATGCTTTATGTGCTAAGTCTTGTTTAATTATATATCTCTCACCGCTGCCCCATCTTAACTTGTCCTATAACTCTATGATTGTTATACTTTAAGGACTTCACACGTCGCATGACCACCCACTACTGTAGCTATATAAATTCATGTGATAATCTTTGGATAAATACAGCGTGTTATTCTCTTATAATATGCCACCCTTGGAAACTATTATTTGATTTTGATGGTAGCCACACTTAAGCATCCATGACTTGATATGAGATTACATCTAGTTACTTGTAACATTTATGCCTTGTTGACATGTATGTTCATATCCTGACATTATGTAACTTGAGATAATCGCTATTGTATCATGGTCGAATTACTTCCTCCTCATACATCTCTCATGCTCCTAGTAGGTTTTCGCAAGATCATTTTGGCCTATTATGCGTTGTTATAATGTATGTCATTACATGCTACCTATGGGCCCTCCTACTGTGTTGTGTGCTACTAGTACCCCTTATATGATCTTTACTTTCAAAGAAATGATTATTGATTTTTATGCCCTAAGTGATTGATTACTATTACGACATGACTCATGATAGCTCGGACGTGCCTTTTCTATCTGTATCTTAGTTGGTATGCATATCTATGACATTATACTCTGTATATCTATGCTTAGTCCATACCGTTTTAGACTTACGTTGTTCTCGATTATACTTCACCTATATTCATGTTGTATGGTTATATAGTTGTTTTGTCTGGTTGTGAATCGCCATGTTAGTGGTTAGACCATACCTCTGCATGCTTACACCTTGCCATGTTATTAAATACTATTTGGTAATTTAGTATCAGAGAATATGCTTACATGATTATTGTACTTTCCATATTATTTATATGATCATTCCTATGATATGATTAGTCCGACTCATTATGCAACATCTTGTTAGTTGTTAAAGTATGATTTCGTGCATTTACCCATCGTCATATGTTAGTGATAACATGTAGAAATTCCGCATCACTGATGTGGTATGTGATTCTTTGCACTATTTACGTTATTTGTATGGTCACTTATGTAATAGGGTTTTGATAGTATACCTATCTTGCATCACTAGTACAAAATCTATTTTTTACCCCGGGTGTTTAAGGCTATATACCCCGGATCTGACAATTTATTCATCCGGGCTTCAGGTAGGTCGGGGTTAAAAATGGGGTTACTTATATAGCCCGGATCTAAAACAAATATATCCGGGGTATATATTAGGCTGGAAAATCCCCAAAAATGATATTAAAATAAACGCCCGGGCTATATTCTACATATATCCAGGGTATATTCTACATACATCCGGGCTATATTATGCTTGGAAAAAATCCCTAAAATGATGTTGAAATAAACGCCCGGGGTATATAGCATCATTGGTCCGGGGTATAAAGTTAGAATTTATAACTAAAAGGGGACTTTATAACCCGAATATAATGATCCGGGCTATAAAGTCCCTCTGAAATTCAAAAAAACAAGAAAATTATAAATTTAATTTTGACCCAAGAAGATGAATAGAATGTATTTTTATTCAATAATAACCAAAAATACACTAGCACAAAATCCTAAGAAAACACAAGAAAAACATACAAACTATCCTCTCTTTTTACAACTCAGCCATCTGATGGAACTTCGAACAAAGCATCATGTAAGAATCTGAAGTCTGTATTTACTAGAAATGCGTTCGAATGTTGAGGTCGGGAGGTATATTCCTTACGGCTGCAACACCTTTGACGAGAACTACACAAATTCCAGCAGCTATAGATGCCATAGTCAAACACCTACATGAGAAACGAAAGGCTGAGCAACACTCCACAAAAGATACAAAACATTTAGTAGAACTTCAAATTTACTCTTTCCTAGACTTCATAACTTCTCTAAGATGTAAGGAAAATTCTCCCAAGGATTCAAGTTTCATGTGGTGCTAAAGACAGTATTAAACTAATAATGACTGATCATTAAGAAGAAATAAACATCCGAACTAACTACGGATTTCTAAAGGAGAAAAGGTGAACATGATCAAATTACAGTATCATCATTTATATGTTACCTACATGAAGTCAGTAGATGGAAGCTCCCACTTGTGTCTGGAAGAACAAGAGCACTGTTACATATCCTCACTATGAGTATCTACCGATTTTGACCTGAACAAGGCATAAACAAAGCTATAAGAGTAAAATTGACATGTCACTGTAAATAGGCAAAACAATAGCTTTACATTTTACTATAGCACAGTATCAAAATCTTCATAACTGAAGATATGCATATCTCCAACCCCCAAAAAAAAGAAGTTCCCAACAAAAACTAGGCTTTATGAATTCATAACTTTACTACCTTGAGCTAGGTTCACTTCTACTGTCCAGTAAGTGATCAGCACCTGGTTTCTTGAAACCCTGAAACAAGTGCTGAATCACATTGTAACTATATAAAAATGTAATCAATACACAAACAGACATCTATCAATTAACCCAAGTCACTTCATAACCCAAAATTTATATTCAGATGGACAAAAGCAAAGAGTGCAACACTATAACGCAGAAAAGAATTCCAGAGTTACTTGATTAAGAGATTCACTGGTAGTAGTGATAACCTTATAAGGTTGATGAGGCATGGGCTTAATAGCATCACCGTGTTGCTTAACCCTCTCCATTGTCTTAAGGTGAAAGACCTAACAAGTTCATATATAATTATAATCGCTGAAGCGTTTCAATTTGCAATATCAACCTTTTGATTCAATGGTCGTGCTTTAAATTTAGATGCTCTATCGGTTGTACCGCCCTTGTTTGAACCATCTAGTTTATCATAAAGGTAAGTTACAGACACATCAATCATCACATCAGTATAGCAGATGTCTTAGAACCTTGTTAAACGACCTAAAATATCTATGAAATCAAGTTATAAGCCAAATGAGAAAGCAGTGAAATTGTCAAAGTATTCTCGACGGAGCTTGAAAATATCTAAGAAATCAAGTATTCAAACACACACTTTGTTAACTTGAGTCTTAAAAAATGAATTTGGGGTATTTTATTCTTTAAAATAGAGAAAAGAGGGAATGAGTGATTAGTTGCAAATAATTTTCAATAAAGGCTGGTTAAGTGATAATTTTTTAATATGGGGTGGTCAATGGAAATGAAGAGTGAATAGTGGGTGGTTTTATGCATTGTAAGTTTTAAGTTGAAATTTGCAAAATTAAGCTGCTTACTAGTTACTGGAGATATATGACAGATTTGAAAACAATTATTTTAATGATTATAGAGAAATAAAACTACTTTAAATTTGAAAATTTGCATTGACCAAAACAAGCCCAATGTTGTTTCATACTTACTTTAAAATTAACTGGGACATGGATCTGAGTGGAAGGGAATCCAGAGCCCTGGACAAAGATGATTTTTAAGATCACTTCAAATGGCTCCGTAGTCCTCACTTATCTCCTTGTACACACATATATACACATATATCAATTAAATTGCAATAATGAGAAGCAGATCGTTTTTTCAGGAGTACACAAATATAACTTTATTTATGTATGATAGTGACTTTCAGATCTAAAATAGTGACGAAGAAGAAGAAGAATTCACACAGAGCAAGAAAAAAATAGTAGTATAGGCAACATCAGATCAATGCATCACTCAACAATCATCATCATTATATCATCATGAAATCGTTACAAGATAATATTTTTGACAGAAAATAAGAGAATATGGACGATATTTGAAGATGAAAAGACACAAAACTATACCTTTTCAAAACATATGGCTGCTTCACCAAAGTGGCTGCTTTGAGATCTGACCTGTTTTTAAATGAAACCTACAAAGCAGATGCAAAAGAATCAAGAATTCATCAATTTGTTGCTTAGCCCAAAAACACAGCCAATCTCTAGATCCAAAAGGCATGCGTTTGGGTGAGAAAGCAGATGTCTTAGAACCTTATTAAACAACTTGCCTTTTTTTAACCATCTAACCATATTTTTAAGTTGAAAGTTTCTTCCACTGAATTGATTTTTATAATAAAAATCATGATTTTTACTTACATGTTTAAACATAGTACTTGTGTTTATCTAACCATATTTTTATAACAAAAATCATCTAACCATATTTTGAACTTGAAAGTTTCTGCTTACATGTTTAAACATAGACTTGTCTTAAAAATCATGTTTTCTGCATTCACCAATAACTAATCACTCACTGGCGTCTGTCAATTTTTTATATAACATAATATGACATAACAGGAAGCATTTTTACAATCGTACATCATACTGGTGTGCTTGATTAAAAATCCAGCAGAAGAAATCCAGGGTATAACACTAACCTTCTTGTTTTCAAATATGAGAACAACAGAACCTTTAACTCTTCCTCCTGGAAAACAATCAAATCTGAATTAGCTATTCCAAAAGATAAAAAAAAAAGTCACAAATTAGAAAGGGAGGGCGACTACTGTCTACCAAAGGTAAAATTTGATTTAGGGTTCCACAAAGAGGAAGGCGACTACCAATTAGGGTTATGCTAGATCTGCAATATAGGGATTTTGTTTAGGAAGAGGAGGCTCTTATTAGGGGTTTTTTTTTGGAAGAGCAGGGCGGCGAAGAGCAGGGCAGCGAAGAGGAGCTCTGGAGTCGACGATTAGAGGAGACAACTTCTCTGAGCGCGTGAAGATGGAAAAGGAGGAGTCGGCAAAGGAGGGGAGTCAGTGATGGAGGCCAGAGCCAGAGGGTGAGGAGCCGGCGAAGAGGAAAATATCGGAGCGCACAGATGAGTCGGTGATGCAGGCCAGAGCTGAGCTGAGGCAGGGTCTGATGAGGGAAATGAAATTTTGCTCGCAGGATCCCTGTTGAGCGAGTTCGCAAATTAAAGGGATAACATTATACCCCGGATATTTACATGGTATATATTTTTTTGCTGGGGTAAAATATTTATATAGCCCAATGATAAAGCCTCCAGTATATTTAATTATTCTTTATGGGATAAAAGAGTATATAGCCCGGATATTTATCCAAAAAAACGCCCGGGCTATATAATATGATTATGTTAATATCCCAAAACAATATAACCAGATATTTTTTATATGATCCGGGGTATATTTATTTTAATAAAAGAAATTGAATGACAACTTGTCAATTATGCCATTACACCCCAAAAAAATAAGATCCGGGGTAATAGTCCACGGGCTAAAATCAAGATTTTGTACTAGTGCATATTTGCCCTTGTTATGTGATTTTATGAGATTATGATTGCTTACACATTTTGAATACCATCATTAGAGCTATCTCGTTACATTTTGACACCATTGTACACTATTTTATTCGGATAGCAGCCATGCATAGGCCATAATATTGCACATGCTTACTTTCACTTGCCACATGATGTGTTTCTATACTCGTTATGCATTAATAGTTTTAAGCCTCGTATGCTCGCACGACCACCCCTATGGTTTAAATTGCGCTTGCATGTATATGCACCACTTTTTTTTCTTCTTTCTTAAAGATTGTTGATACTATACTATCTCCCATGTTGAGGTTATGATGGTACAAAATGTATGTTGATGTATGCCTTGGTGACACAATTGCATAAAGTACACACTTGCCCTTGTCTTTCTAGTAAACTATATAATGTTTCTTGTGTGACTCTTGAGACATGTTCATACTATTTCTTACATGTTTTGTTTAGTTCCTTACACTATAGTAGCATATAGGATTCCCTCAAGCACGTACTAAATATATTTAGTCATATTCGGGTGACAAATTGTTAAATCTATCGTTGTACTTTAATAACATTCCTGGTCATTATATGTGTGATATTCCCTATTAGTGATGATTTGACTTGAGGATAATATGTATATCGATATTGCCCTCATGATGATAGGTTATTTATCTTGTACCTAATCACATGATATGACACTAGTGCTAGAATCGTATCATCGTTGGCTCCCGAGATAGGTTCATGTTAGTGTGCAAGATTACCACGTTCCGTGTTTTATGACATGATGTGTTTCGTGATGATTTGAGTGATACGATCATAACCTTAAGGGTTTCTCATAGGCATCGGTGAAAAGCTCGTGTTCAGTCTTACCAGATAATATCCTAGTCTCTCTTCGTGTCAGGGGTCAGTCAAATTGTCCTTGACATCTCTTTCCTTTGGTTACAACTTAGGCCTTGCGTCATCCTTGCATCATCCTATATAGTGTGATCAAGAGTGGGTCGTTTAGATTTATGGGAGGCGCGACTTTATTTGAGGATTGAAACATGATTTGAGCCTAGCTTGGACATGAATTTAACTTCATGAGCTTGATTGTCCTTTTGGGATGGTGGTGATCCGTGAGTATGATAATTGTGTTCTTTTCTGGTTGATAACAATGTGCAGATTTTAGTGATTTTACGATCCTCTAATAAAGGGACTTGTTAGTATGATAAATTCTGATATGTTGATATCTTGAACTTGGAAATCTTGAAATCTGATGTGATGATGAATCTTGCTATGATGATGTTTTAGATATGTTAATATTTGAGTTGATGTTGAGACTGATCATGAGGAATGAACTTAGGAAGTGGAATATGGGATTAACCCTTAGAGGTGGATAAACTACTTCCTGAATCCTTGAAAATCTGGTTGATTGACATAGGAGGAGGTCACTTGAGTTTTCGAAATGTTTTGTTGCTTTTGAAAATGATTTTAGTCTTGAGGACGAGACTTGTTTTTAGAGGTGGATAATGTAAAGACCTAGAAATTTTGAATTCATTAAAGTTACCTTCGTTAAATTATCAAGTCGGGCTATAATATAACCTTGGAATATGATTACGATTTTAAGAAAACAATTTTAGTAAGTTTCAAATTAAATTGATTGTGCACTTTTGGGAATTATAGAGTTTGAAATAAAATTTTTATATTTGGAGTATATTGAGACGACTTTGAGAAGATCATTTTGACGTTTCTAATTATTATAAATCTATAGAGACGTTAACCGTAATTTAATTTTGGGTAGAATTCTTGAAATTGACAAATAGCGGAATGTTTTTGTGATTTCCCATAATTTAATTGTAACCCTAATTTGCGGGTATATAAACCCATATAACCCTTAGAACCCTATCCACTCTCCTCATCTAAGACCTCCATCCGCCTCATTCTCTCTCTCCAAATTCTAGATCTGAGTTGAGCTCCTATCTCGCTCGTCGTCTCTCTCCTTTCACCTCGCCCACGCCCTCACTTCTCCCTCTCGATCTTCTGTTGCTCTTCATTTGTCTCCTCGATCCCTCTAGCACTTTCTCGCTAAGCCTCCTTAATGAGCCCTGACGTCGATTAATTGGTCGGAATGGAATGAAGACGGAGCTGCTCCTCTCGGCGGAACCCGACGCCGGCGATGAGGACCACAACCTTCCCTCCCTCACCGACTGCTACAACTGTTGAGGACGAGGGTGCTGAGCTAGTTCAACGCCGGCGAGCCCCATTCCTCCCTCGTGGCTCGCCCTCCCGAGCTGTCTCTTCTCTCAAGCCCGAGCCAATTGCTCGCTCTCCCTTCTTCTTTTTCGGATCTGCACAGCCAGAGGAGCACCCATGGCTCCCCTCTGCTCTCCTTCTCACTGCCCACGACCCCCTCGACCCCTTGGTTGTGGTCGGAGTTGTAGACGGGCTGACCTTCCTCTCATCTCCACACCTGCTCGCCTGTGTGTGATGGACCAACAACAAGTGCCCCTCTCTCTCCCTCTTGCGTCTCCACTCATGCCGAAGCCCTTGAATTCGAACCCCAATCAGCCAGCTTCGGTATAACTCTTTGCACTGGGGGTTTGTATAGATTAATTACGAATTCTGGTTATGTTAGTTCAAGTTTAAGATTTGGTTTTAAACCCGTTGTTCTGCCAGTTTGAATTAATGGATTTTCTTGCTAGTGTTGGCTGCTTAATAAATTCAATTTGAATTATCGAGACCCTAATGTATCATAGTTGTGTCGGCTAGAGGAATGAATTAACTAAGTGGGGTTTTATTTTGAAATGATTAGTATGTTATGTGTAATTTGAGAGATAAAGAACAGTTATATCTCTAAAATAGTAACTGACTCGATGGATTTATGACCTCAATGAATCTATTACTTATGTTAAGTTAAGCTGCGAAATTATAGATGAAAATGAGTTACTTTGGGCAGTGGGATTTGTCAGCTCGTTTGGGTTGAAATGGTTATAAGTCTGGGCGTGGTAGATAAGTTTAACTGGAAACTAAGTTTGTTTGCCTTGAATTTAATTAATTAGAATTTCTTAAGTGTGTGGACTATTTGTGGATTAGGTAGTATTAACATCTATTAAGAAATAAATAAGGGCTATTGATGCACGTGCCAATTGAATTAAGATCACATACATTACAACTCAAAAAAATAGATATTGTGTTTCAATGTTGTTGATATATGAGTTTATTATGATTAGTGATTAAAAAGCTACCACTACTTGAATTGGAACTACGCTCGAATTCGATATGCCTTAAACATGATTGATTGTGTGACTTGAGATAAATTGAATTGAAAATTGAGGTGTAACTCTTACCATGGAAACTAAGACCTTATGTATGTAAGAGGATATAAGAGACATCTTGAGAACTTGTTATCCTTACAAGCTTGTTATTGTGTTTATTGAGTTATGAATTTGATTAGTAAAAAAGAAAGTGTAGTCAAATATGAATAAGCATACAAGTTAAATAAAAGATATCTTGAGGACTTGTTGTGTTTTAATCTTGCTTGCGTTGACTTCGAGCTGTCATTGATTGTTTTAGGGATAATTGAATTCATAAAGGATTCTAGAAATATTGACTTATCATGACTTAGTCCTTAAATAGGAATGAATATATGGTATTTGAGAAAATGATTTGATAAAAGAGATTCTTGTCAACTTACCTTGGTTACTCCTTGAGCATGATTTATTATATGAGTTGATAAATAAGACTTGTTGATCCTTGATGTTGAGAACTTATGAATTTGGTTGAGAATTTGAGGGTTTGATAAATTATGAATTATTTGGGAAATTGTTAAGCAAACCCTGAGTGTGAGTTGAAATAAGATGTTCTGAGTGATGATAGTGGTAAGGCTTTGAGCGGTTCATAATTGACGAGAACAAGGTTAATTGAGAATGATGGTGTAAAGATCGAATAAATCCTATATTATATGATTATTATTTTAATTAAATTTATTTGAAATACGACTATTTTATTTGTGTGATTGGAAGAAAACTTGTCCCCGAGCAAGGTCAATTTTTATAAATACATTCGACATCATTTTAAAATATGGATTTTATTGATGGAATTGAATTCCACTTTTGAGTATTCGATAATTATTAAAATTTATTTTATTATCCGAAATAATAAAATTTCGATTTGAATTCTGAGCGTCGGGATTCCGCTTTATGAGCGGAAATTGGGAATCGAGCGTCGGAAATTCGAATTTATAAGGCGACTGGGACCCTTCCATCTTATTTATCTATTTTATATTAATTTTGCTCTCTCTCTCTCTCTCTCCCCCGTTCTGTTGCAACCCAAATTGGTCCCCCTTCCTCTTGCACTCACCTCCTCTGCACACCACCTGCTCCCTCCCATTTTGGCTTGGCACACAACCCCTCTTTACCCTCTTTACCCTCTTCCATCACCCCCTGCACCCTCTTGTTTTGGTAATCCAAACAACCCCCACGCCAAACTACCTAGACCACCCATCCCTTATCCTCACCCTTGTCTGATCTACTGCACTACAACACACCCCAAACAACTCCTCCCTCTCCCAATTCATTCAAACCAAACCCCCATTTCCATCTCTACCTCTCTGTTCACCACTCCATCGCCCACCTCCTTCCATCTTCACCGCACTACCACATCCCCACTCCACCACCACCTCACTCAACTTGCACCACCACCATAAGCCCCCAGGAGCCGCCGGAGGAGCCCACGGCCGAGCCGACCTCATTCGCTCCTCATTCCCCTGTTTGGCCGAGAGCAGAGCACCAACTTCTCCTCCATATTTCTTCCCTCCTTCCTCCAAGGTAGCTGCAAGGACTTCCTCGACGCCGCCTCGGATCCACCAGAAGCCCCGAAGCAGTCGGAGACCTCCCCCGGAGCACCCCACCAAGCCAACCTCCTTCCTCCCCTGTCTCGGGTTCCAAATGGTAAGGCACCTCGGCTCCCCTCCTTTTCTCTTCCTTTCACCTTTAAACCAAGGAAAGTTCCCCCCCTTGACACTCCCCCTGCCCTCCTAGGTGGATTCTGGTGAGAAGCCAACCTCGACGAGCCCCGAACGCCACTTTCCGAGCTTGTATTCCAGCGACGTGAAGGCCCTCGGTGAGCCCCTTTTTCTCTCTCTTTCTTCCTTTCCTTGTGCTGGTGGCTAAGGTGGCCGGAGTCGGGGTCCGGGTTGTCGCCGGCGACCTCCGAGCTCCCTCCTCCTTCGTTCCTGAAGAGCAACAGCCGCCCACCCCGTTGGGTTTCTATTCCATCGACAGGGGGGAGGAAGAAGGTTGGCTGGGTCCCACCCCTTGCCACGTTGGGGCCCAGTCAGCTGGGTCCCTCCTTCTTTTTTATTTGCTGGCTTCATATGTGGGCTGGTGGTGTGGGATGGGTTTGGGCCTTTCATTCGTTGGGCCGAAATGGGTTGTTAGTTAGCAATGGCAGTGGGCTTCATTCTTTCACAAATCTGGTTGGGTCTTTCTCTTCTCTTACAACTCGGTTTTGGTTATAGGTTATATATATTACATGGTGACTTTGTTTTATTTAGTATTATTGTTATTATTATTATTATTTATTATTATTATTATTATCATTTTTATAATAAATCTGTTTTTGTTTTATGAAAATAAATTCCGGAAATGGTTTTATATTATAAAATGGGTTAAAGAAGAAATATATTGTATAAGTGCCTTTGTGATGAATTTAAAATATTTTAGTTGAGGAAATCGAAAGTATTCCTTTATAAACTTGGAGGTGTTTTGTATTAGTTAATTATATATTATAAGTAATTGTTTGAAAAGGAAGTTTCTATGTTTTGGGAATGTTCTTCGGAGGATTTGGTTGGAAAGCGAAGTGTTAGAAATTCTATCATAGCAACTTTGACCGGGTTGACCTAACTTTGGGTTTTCGGATAAATCCTCGGAATCTAGTTATTTTCCTTTTGTGATTAGCTTGTGAAAAGATTTCTATGTGTTAAATAGTAGAATAGTATCTTATGGCGCTTTATTCGCTTATATATTAGGTGATTGTTGATTGCTTGGATTCTGCTTCTACCGTATCTTTTGTTGTTCGGCTTGCTCAGATAAGTTCCTTTATGGGCTTACTCAGACTCGAAAGAGTATACCTGCTTGTGAATATATGACATACTAGGTATTGCATAAGCATTAAAGCACGCCATGTAGTATCATGCTAGGATTGCACTTATGAATGAGCATTCGGTTACTTTGTGTGATTGAAACAGAACGGCCGTTATCTGTGATAGTCCTAGAGTCTTTGCTAGGTTCATAGGGTAGCCCAGCCCCATCGGGTGCCCTGAGTCTATCGAGTCGATATGAGCATGATGATAGCCTAGCATCATCGGGCATGAGTATGATTTATGATATTATGATGAGATCCGACATGATATGCTATAGCATCGAACTGGCCAGTCTCTGCACTAACGGAAAGGGGTGCAGAGGTAGGAGTGGGATATGCCATTTGGTATTCTTTGGGCGCCTTTATGGTTCTTTTCCGCATACTGTAAATTAGGATCATGTTAGTGCGATTTAATTTCCGCATCTGCATCATCTTTATATTAGCGTATCTGTATGTTTGCTTGCGGGACAGGGTGTGTTGGGGTCTCGATCTGATCCCGCTCGCACCACCTTTTTTTAGGTATGATTGCTCTTTGTCTCTATGGCGTGGGTAAACCCCCGGGCGCTTGCAAAGAATCTGCCTAACCCCGCTAACTTGGCCTTACCATTTCAGAATTATGTGTTTTGGTTTTGACCCGGCCTCGCCGTGGCAAGCTGTACTTTACTTCCGTTTTCCTTTAGTTTGCAAACGAATTTTCGCGACATAGTCTTAGGACAACTCGAAGATTCCACGTGGTGCTCCGACTATTTTGGGGTTCGAAATCCCCACTTTAAAATATTAATCTTGAGTTTTAAAACCTCAACCCGTATTCGAATTGCAAGATCCGAACGAAGGTACCCAACCTTCGAAACGTAACCCGGGTATCTATCCGGGCCGTTACAGATGGTTATGAAGAGAATGATAGGTTACTTGAATAAAATATTATTCAGCCTTGTGATGTCTTGGAAACTTGCTTGTGTGTTGATTAAATATGTATTGATGAGCTATTTCTTGCTTATTACTTGCTAGTGTTATTGGGTAATTCTCTGAGTGGCTTATTTGCTGATGGATGATTCTCTGAGTTGCTTGTTGCTGGCAAATTGGATGTGAAGACCCTAGGTAAGTTTCCTACGGGAGCTTACTCAGTAACCAGGACCTCATGCCTGATGTGTCATATAGTATGTAGTTGTTGCATCTGCATAAAAGCATGTCATGTAGTATCATGCTTAGGACTTGCACTTATGAATGAGCATCCCTATTCTTTATGCGTTTGAAAAGAGAACGACCGTTATCTGTGAGTCCTTAGAGTCGTTGCTAGGGTCATTGGGGCATTCGTGTTTCATATCGATTCGGTCCCAGTCGAGTCTTATATTATGATATGGCTGCGGCGGTGACCGAGCATCCTACCTCGGAGTTGTGTACGGACATATGATGGCCGCGGCACCGACCGAGCGTCCTACCTCGGAGTTGGGTACGGACATGTATGACCCCGGAGTGGGCACATATTAGGAGTTTGGGGATATGCAACTTGGCATTTTTTGTGGATCCATTTAATGGCTTTCTACACACACACAGATATATATATATATATATATATATATAAACTGTCAGCATGCTTGTGTGATTTAAATTCCGTACTGCATTAGAACATCCTTTATTTTAGGTATAGGCATATTATATGTCCTCATCGAGGTCTTTAGGGCCCACATGCGTCTCTTGGCCTGACTTCATGGATAGTTTCAGGTACCCGCTTCCTTTTGCTTGCTGAATTGCTCATATGGCGGGGTTTTCTCATGGGACGAGAGTATTAAGAAGATTTCGTACAACCTTGACTTTATAAATGCTTTGGTTTAGTTGGACATTTAGAAGCAATGTATATTATATTGATTTAAACTCGTTTTATCTCTTTTGAGTTTTGACTAGTTGAATTAGGACAGGATTATAACTTGAAGAGAATAAATAAACAGCTCGTACTTGGATTGCTAAGATCTGGCAGAGGGAAAAAAATTTCCTCTAAACGTGACCCGGATTTTATAATCTGGGCCGTTACAGTAGCAGGTTACCCCAGCTAGAAAAAAGGAAAAAGAAAAGGATGGGAGGGGGTATTTAATGCATCTCTCCCCCTTTTTGAATAATAAAAATAAAAAAGTTAAAAATGCATTAAATGCATGTCAACTCATCTCTCTCTTTTTGAATAGAAAAAAGAAAACCAAAAAAGTGAAAAATGCCCGGCCAGAGAAAAAGAGAAAAAGAAAAGGATGGGAGGGGGCATTTTATCAAGCTGGGAATGATACGGACAAGGATATTAATGTGGTAAATTTTCTGTTAGGTGGCATGGTATTTATGGTTAAGTAACACGAGATAAAAATTTTTTGGGAATGTCGTTGGTAGAGTGTAATTTTTCTTGCACTAGGTTGTTATGAACTTTGTTGGGGATATATTTTGTGAACTTTGTTGCTTAAAACATGTAGGATGTTATGATCTCCGCTGGTCAGTAGTTTTAGTATATTATGACATTGGTTGGTCGGTAGATGTTAGTCTTTCATGAACACTTATGCACTTGGGGGTTCTCTTTATGATCTCCATTGGTCGTTAGTTGTAGAATTTTATGACATTGGTTGGTCAGTAAATGTTAGTCTTTTATGTTAGAAACCTTGTTTATGAACGTACTTGGTTTTCAAATGTTTCGGTGGGAATACAAACACGTTAAATCTTTCAAGTGACACGGTCATACAAATAGGTGACATTGTTCTTTTCGAAAATAAACTGAATGTGAAACTCTTAACTATGACACGGTCATTCCTTCCCGTGACAAGGCCATACAAACAGGTGACAGGGGTGATTTCCTTAACAAAATTGTAGACACACTCAGAAATGTGAAACATGAAAATCAAACAAGTGATACGGTAAATCCTTCAGGTGACACGGCCATACAAACAGGTGACATGCATAATTCATATTGTTGACATATACAATTTACATAATAAGGAACGTAATATAACGCCACCTCTTCACATACAACACCGTCGGTGACCTTGGTCATATCTGGTTTTTCAGAGATGCAAAGTTGACGCTCTCTTGTATCACTATATTCTTGTGTGCGTTCTGACCCACAAACACCGATCTGCCTCCCTCAAACCCCCAATAACCATAAAAAATGAGAGTTATCCAGACCAAGCCTTTTCCACCTGAAAATGATACGAAGGATCAGAAGAAAAGTTCACGGGGTTGTCCTTTTTGCCATAGATAAGAAGTACTATGGGAAATACACTTACCCATTGCATTTGAGAAGAAAGGTTTCTGGGAAAGAAATGTGACATGAAAGATTATAATCACTAACAGGGACACAGATTAAAGGCGACAAGTGCTTTGCAACTAGAACTTCAGGTCGGGAGCTTGTCCTCCATGTTGGTCATCTTCTCCATATCGATTGTCTTAGAATATGCAAGGGGAGGAAGAAAGTGAGTAACAAACACCCATCCGCCTCCCTCAATCACCCAACAACCATTGAAGATGAGAGTGACGCGGACTGAAGCGTTTTCCCCTGAAAATGAAATGAGGGATGAGAAGAAAGGTTCATGTTTATCTACTTTTCGTCATAGATGAGGAGTACTTCGTCAAATACACTTACCCGTTGCATCTAAGAAGAAAGGTTTTTTGGAAATCAAGGTGACACGGTGATTCTGATGATTGACATGGGCACCGAATGAAGGAGACAAGTGCTCTGCAACTGGAATGCAAGCCGAGAGATTGTCTTCCATGGTGGAACGTTATCCATCACTTTCTCCATCTCTTTTTGCTAGAGAAGATGTGAGAGAAGGGGAAAAATGACAGACTTCTCCCCTCCTCCCCTTTTATACCATGCAATTGGTAAAAGGTATCAAACCATCACATTACCAATCCCTTCACCTTGTTTTGGCGCCAAACCCAAATTTCATTCCCTCCTCATGTGTTCTCTCCTCTGCTTTAACCTGCAACCTGTCCAAGAGGTCAACCTTTTTTTTTTTTGCCAAACAAGAGCCATATCCCACTTTTGCAATTTTCACCAAACCATGACATTTTTGCAAACTTTCCAAAAAAGTAGTCTAGTTATGCAAAAAACCCTTTTTTAGGAGTGTGTTTGCATCAGTTTGCATCGCTTTCGATTGCCTTATGTTTCATTTTTTTGACGGTTCTCTTGTCTGTCAGCTTGGTCGGCCTTCGATTTTCAAATATGTCTGAACTCGAATTCTTACATAATAAAAAAAACTCGAGCATTTTTTTTTTCAAAATATTCACTATGAAATATTGGTTTACCAAAATATTCACAATTTGAAAATATTAACAAAAATATTCATTTTTTATAGGCTTATTTGAGAAACGCAGCTTAAAATAGTGTTTCTTGGGTAAATCCACAAATTTGAACAAAGCACCGGAAAAAAAAATATATTTTTGTAGAAAAACGCGATTTCAAATCGCATTTTATACCTATTTTAGAGTTTTATTTATTTTTATTTTTTTTAAAAAAATGTGAAACATTACTTAAAGCTGAGTTTTTACCGATTCCCAGCAATCCCCATATGAGACATTCACATCGCCACCGCCTTTCTTGTGTTTTTCGACCACCTTCACATCTCCATTACCAGGGACTTGTACAATCCTCATTATAAGTCTAATCTTCACCGCCATCATCATCTTTCACTTTGATTGGCGTTGGTTTTGAATCGTCGGAGGCTTCAATCTATTGGAGGACCTATTGAGAGGCATCGGGCGATGGTGGCGGTAGCGAGCGAATTTGCATACTCATGACAGAGAAGGTCGCGACACCTGGCAGGGGAAGACTAGGGCGACGGAGATGGTGGTGGTAAATAGGGTAGAGAAAGACTATGTCGACAGTGATGGTGGTGGCAGCGGGCACAGTAAGACCAGGTCAGCAAGCGGAGGAAGTCCAAGGCGACAGATATGGTGACGACAGCGAACAGAGGTGACGGGGATGATGGCGATGAAGAGGGTGGAGAAAGACGAGGGCCGGTGACATAGGCTTGTTGGTTGTGGTGGTGGGGTAAAACGCGGCTGCCGCGTTTTGCTGTTTATTTTTTAAATAAAAAATAAAATAAAACCCTAAAATTGGTATAAAACGCGGTTTGAAACCGCATTTTTATACAAAAATATAATTTTTTTCAACGCTTTGTTCAAATTTGTGGATTTACCCAAGAAACACGATTTAAAACCGCGTTTCTCTAATAAGCCTGCAAAAAATGAATATTTTTGTAAATATTTTGAAATTATGAATATTTTGGTAAATAAATATTTTTTTATTAATATTTTAAAAAACAATTCGCCACTTGAATCACTAATCTGCTGAATTTTTTAATCAAAATTAGGCATCACATATACTGACATGGTAGTTGAGACTTTGATAGTATGGTAAGAAGAGAGATCAAGTATGTTAGTAAAGACTTTTGAAAGTGGCTACTAAGGGAAAAGTATTCAAAGAAGAGTTAGGATAAGATTATTAGATAAGATTTAACCGTTTTTGAACTCACTGAAAAGTTGACGCATGACAGGGTGTAGTGGAGAAAAGTGATTCGAATGTGGCGTTTCCTACTATATATCATCCCTGTTTCTTTTGCGCTGGTGGTCGGTGAACGTCAATAGCTTTCGCTTCTCCCAAATAATAATAATATCCTAACTCAATGCTTAAACCAATAGATTAGTAAACCAATAAATTGATAATCCAATAGATTAGTATAGCGATAAGGTTCGGAGTCGAACCCACGGAGAGAACTGTTGTAATGTTAATATTCCTAACAATGATTTCAAAAGAAAATAACAATAGTTTGTAGCAACTTAATGACAAAATAAAGTAAATATGATGATGATTGTAAAGTATTGATAATAAGATAGAAAAGTATTTCACCTTTAATTCTCGACAATGGTTGAGGTTTAAGGTCCTAGGATTGATTCAATAGTATTTATAAGATATATCTCAACTTGACGAAGGTTGATTGTTCTGCAAAGATACAATCTTCTTATTCAATATCACTAAAGAATAGCATTAACGATTCAAGTTCATAGACCAATTGGCACATCAATTCGATTCAAATAGAAGACAAGGGAACAACCCACTCGGCCCTATAAACACCTACTCGACATAGATCAGTCGATATCATCCACTACAAAGACATAAATAGAAATATCAATAAATCAATGACTTCGTTTGCTATCTAGAAACCAACAACGGATTCATAGCATAGATGCAATTCCTAACATGGTGATCAATGATAGAAAGGAACAAGAATTCATATTAATGAGAACAAGATGATAAATATAATTATAAATAACTAATTGAAATCAAATCCTCACAATTCATTCAACAATGTCTTCGAATCATAGACAAAACTATGAGTTTAGCAATTCATAGCTAAAGTAACGCTCATCTCTCTCTCTTTATTGTATGACATAACTCAATTCTCATTTTCCACACACATTAGCTTAATGAAAATAACTTAAATAGATTAGTGCAAAATGCTATAGAATAAAATAATAATAAAATAGAATCTTCAGACTAAAATCGGCAATCGCTGAACACGGGACACCGACAGCCGTCGTCCCCAACAGACTCCTTAATTCTTCTTACCTTCGACGTTCTACTTCCTTGCTCCTTTGGTTCTCCTTCTTTAGCCTTTATATGCTTCTAAATCATCCATTTAAGCTCCTCCAAGATCCCATCCATGGTCGCAATGTAAAACTGCATAATAAACACTAAAAAGGTGTAGATTCCGAACTCGAATACTTCATAAGAAAGATATTGAATTAGACTAAAATGCAATAAGAACTATCTAAAATGCCTATATGCAATATGCATTATCAAATCCCCTCACACTTAAACTTTTGCTTTTCCTCAAGCAACCTTGAATCATAAACATAATCAATGCATCCCAAAAGAGATTTTTTCACAATTCTTCTTCATCAAAAAGCAACTTCAATTCATAGTGTATGTATGGACAAGGCATAAAAATGTCATAACATGTATATAGGCCATCAAGTAGCTTGCATGCTTAACAATCCAACCTCACAAGGAAAAATATGTGTTTCTCTCCCTCTCATGTGTTTAGGCTTTTAAGCATAAACTCACCTCAATTCCATATACGAGCATCAAATCAAATATTGACATATATATCACAAAATCTCCACCGGATACATCAAAGAAAAAACCAGAATATCAAGAGGACATTCGCTCAATGGAAACCTTCATAGAAGACTCCATTCAGTGGGGTTGTTGATGTACATATTTGTACCCATTTTATTCGCAAGTTTTGACTTCATATTCCATTCGATTCTTAAAATAAAGGTTGAAAATAAGATCAATTTGTGTAGAATGAGCTAACGTGCAAGAAATAGAGTCTGCACAAGTTTTGGTCTGAATATGCAGGAATTGGATTGGAATCAGAGTCAAAACAAAGAAGCCAAGTGAAGCTGAGACGAGGTCGATAATGACATGACTGGTCGATATCGACTACAGACATCGACACATACTTCGAGTGGAGAAGAACCCGTCGAGCAGAAATAGAGAGGTCGATATCGACTACTCTGGTCGATATCGACTAGACTTCGATACGGGTTGGACGCGCTTTTCGAGATGCGGATTGGGAATGTTATCAACTAAAGCCCGAATTATCTTGTAATATTTGATAGATTACAGCTTAGAGTTACTTGATTTTTACCTTAAAGATTTATTTAGTTGTTTTAGATATTTACCAAAATAAAAGATATATCCTACTTGTTAGGATAGAATTTAGATAGAAGATAGAAGATACTATCCTTGGATAGCAAGAATTAGTAGCCCATAAATAAAGCCCTAGGGGGCTGGTTTTTAGGGATTCAAGCAAGAGAGACACAATAGCATTAAGCAATAAAGTTAGAGTTTTAGGTTTTGAGCTTTAGGGTTTCGGCGCTTGCGATAGTTGGCGTTGAGGCAGTAAAGATTCAAAGTTTTCATCAATGCAAGTTTATGTCCTTTCAATTCCAAGCATGTCTTCTTTCAACATGAGCGAGTAGTCGCCCTATCTTCTAGGGTCGGGGTGAGCCCGACGATAGCCATGGTGGTAAGGTTCGTATGTCACTAAAGAAGGTATCTTTTATCTCGTTCTACCTTGTGCTTCATCTTTAAATGTGAATTTAAGGAACTCATGTTTTGAAACTTGGGTAGTAATTAGGGTTTCTATTCGAAAGATTATAAAATCAATTATGACAAAGGTAGACGCAAATTAGGTTAATTTATTGCAAGATATCTTTTCCTATTTGCCGGGTTAGGTGAAAGCCTTCTCCTTTATGATAAAAGCATGCATCTTTATTGGCTTCTTACTTATATTATTATGGTTGTCGTCGCGGTAATCCCTGGCTTTGGAAGATCTTTTCTTTATTAGTTTACATCTTTATTGACTGTCGTTCGTTGAGTTATCGAAAAACCCAACACCCTTGGTTTATTTCTTATCATTGCTCCTTATTCATCCTTCTTTCTTCGGCCTTTCTTCGCTAACAAGAACTAAATTTTCTGCAGGAACAAGTCGATATCGACCACCAACATCGATATCGACCACATTGCCCTGATCGACGGTCTTCTGTGTCGATCTCGTGTCTTCTGCACGAATTAGCTGAGGTCGATTTCGAGTCACCTACTCGATATCGACCACCCTGCATCGATTGGTAGTCTTCTGAGCCAGTCGATTTCTGCCACTGAAATCGATAATGACCACCCTGATGTGATCATATTACCATATGAGCCGGAACCACACGAAATCTGAATTGAGAAAACAACTTGGCGATACATCGGTATTTTGGATCCATTGGACTGTATAAAATTCCGACTGATACTTATGAGCACTTGTTGGAAAGATATTTTAAGTAGCTACAACTTCTGAGAAGCACACATTCGCTAAATCAGCTTCGAAGATTACCGAAAATGTTGTTCTTTACAACTGTTCACATTCTGGCAGCTTGTTGGAAAGACATTTATTAAAGACAGAATGCATTCAGCGAAACCGAATAAATTGGTGCAATGAAGATTTATATTTTAATATGTATTGATGGTCTTGAAGGTTGGCAACTCTCCACCTTTCCGCCCCTTGGTTTCCCACCTCCTTTTCCATCATTTCGAGAGACCTTTCATATTATCCGCTCAATAAGTGTTTGGCCTTTCATTTAGTATTATTTTTCCTATATAAAGAACTTGTATGACCACTTATAAAGAAGATTGGAGATTAATGAAAAGTGTGTTTTGTTTGAATCGAGATGATTCTAAATTATTGTTGGTGAGATGCCTTCAACGTCCTCTGATGTGAGATGCCAAAGAGAAACACGTTTGTTGAATCATTACCGGTGAGATGCTTGTGATTGATTTCCAAACAAAGAGTCAATCATTCGAAAGTGAGATTCCGATGTTTGAGAGAGTGAGTTTAGTAAATCTATGGGTGAGATGCTCTTAGATTTAGCCATTCATATCTTGTTTTACTTCTCCATAAAACTAGAAAAAATTCCAAAAAAAGAGTCGTGTGTGTCAAGTTTTGCTCTCGTGCTTGATCGAAGCTTGAAACTTGTTGGATCGATGGGCCCGAGCACGTCAAGTGGTATCAGATCAACGACAAGGGTTCCTCAAGCTTTTGGGTCAAAATGTTCAAGAAAACGAGTTCCAAGCCTTTGTCCGAAGAGTACACCCGATGACCAATTCGAGCCTATGATGATGTGTATCTTCATTGGAGTGACATGGATGGTGCCACATATGATGTAGTTGATCAAGAGCTTCGGAGGAGATATCGAAAGAGAAGGGCTCGAGAGGATAAGGCTCGGAATAAGAAGAAGGTTGAACCACCTTGGCAAGAGATCTGCAAGCTCGCGGAAGATTCAATGCAACAAGTAAAGGAAATTCGAAAACTCGTCAACTCATTAGGGTCGACGCTATTGAAGCCCACAACAGCCCCACCTCCCTCTTCAAAGATTACATCGACCATGGGCGAGATACTTGAGATTAAAGAAGGCAATTCCAAGGATGTTCTGATTAAGATTGTGAAGGTAAACCCCGAGCATAAGAAATATTAGGAAATCATCCATGTTCCCAAGCTTCCGCTTTCCATGAAGGAGAAACGAATGCCAACCAATATGCCTAGCTTCCTGAATTCCATGTTGAGTAAGTGGTTGGTTGCGACCTCGTTCATTCCGTGTTACTTGCCTTTCATGATTCAAGATCCGTTCAAGGAAGAAGAAACACGTCCGAAGAAGTCCCTTGTTTCCATCTAGGATTCGAGGACGAATCCTTTTCAAGGGGAGGAGGATGATGTGATCGTAGTTTCCCATGAGCTCGTCTCTTTTTTCATACAAAAGTTTGTCTTTGGAGCTGAACATCAACTTTCATTTGTGAAAACTATTTGGCGACACCTCGGTATTTTGGCTCGTTCTAGCTGTATAAAATTTCGATTGAAGCCGATGAGCACTTGTTAGAAAGATATTTTAAAGGGCTACAACTTTATTGCTGGATCCAATAGTCACTTCAGCATGGAAGATGGCCGAAATCTAGGATCTTTGCAGCTGTCCGAAAATCTGGCAGCTTGTCGGAAATGAAATAAATGAAGACGGAATGCATTGAATAAAGTCGAATTAAATGACGGGGCTTTAGAGATTCTTCCGAACTTAAATCTCTTTGATGGCAGCCAAAACCATTTGTTTTCCCCATTATGGTTGCCCATCTCTCCATCATAAATCTCGAAAACCCTTTCATATTATCCGTCATTAGTTTATCAATTTATTTTAATTTCTTTTATTTTTCATAGCATCAATATTTTCCTATATAAAGGGATGTAAGAACTTCTTTTGGGACAAGTTGAATTTGGAGAAAAAACTAAGCATTGTGCTTCCTTCGTTTTGGGTTAAGAAACAAAATCTATCTTGGTGAGATGCTGGATAAAACCTCTTGGTGAGATGCTAAGAGTGATTAACAAGTGAGAGACGATGGAATCAAAGGATCGGAAACACTCGGAGTGCGAGGCCGAGAGTGTGGAAGATCGAGTGTTGGAGAGAGCTCGGAGTGCGAGGCCGAGAGCGATCTTGCATCACATATCCCTCACACCCCATCCCCTACCTTACCACCATTCTAAGGCCTTCCATAGTCCCACCATCACCCTCCAATCACCCCCGAAACGTCACTCCAAAAAAGCCTCTCAATCCCTCTCAAACGAGCCTCGTTCAGAATCGTCTCTACTCAGGCAACGTCTTGGTAAAAAACTGTTTCCCGTTTCATCTGACCTCCGATTGATGAGATCTACCCCAATACGCGACCGCGACTTCAAGATCTACAAAAGTAGTCACATGCCCTCAGGACCCAAGCCAATCGACGGGAAATCATCATTCTTTGACGTCGAATCTGTTGCTTCAGAAACTGCCGACAACTTCCCGACTTCTCGGAACCCTCGTCACCGGTCCTTTTGCTCGAGCCCGGGCCCAAGCACGTCAGATGATGTGATCATAGTCTCCCATGAACTTGACTCTTTATCCAAAAAAGGTTTGTCTTCAGAGCTGAATTTTCATTTGTGAAAACTGTTTGGCAACACTTCGGTATTTTGGCTCGTTCCGGCTGTATAAAATTCCGATTGAAGTCGATGAACCCTTGTTAGAAAGATATTTTAAGTTGCTACAACTTTATTTAAGGATTCAATCATCAATCGGAACATCCTTGGACTTTCCTTCTTTAATCTCAAGTGTTTCACCCATGATGGGAGAGGATGCTGTCTTCGAAGAGAGAGGTGGTGGTGTTGTGGGCTTCGATGGCGTCGACCCCAATGAGATGATGATTTTTTGAATTTCCCATACTTGTGGCATTGAGTCTTCCACGAGCTTGCGGATCTCTTGCCAAGGTGGTTCAACCTTCTTCTTACGCCAAGCCTCATCTTCTCGAGTCCTTCTCCTTCGATATCTCCTCTGGAGCTCATGATCAACTACATCTACATCATATGTAGCACCATCCATGTCACTCCAACGAAGATACCCATCATCATAGGCTCGAATAGCCCATCGGATGTACTCTTCGGACAAAGGCTTGGAACTCGATTTCTTGAACATTTTAACTACAAAGAAACAACTCGATTATCGAAAGCTCACTGGACTCGATTCGATTAGCTCTGATACCACTTGATGTGCTCCGGCCCGGACTCAAGCAAAAGGACCGGTGACGAGGGTTCCGAGAAGTCGGGAAGTTGTCGGTAGTTTCTGAAGCAACAGATATGTCATCAAAGAATGACGATTTCCCGTCGATTAGCTTGGCTCGTAAGGGCACACGAGTGCTACATTTGTAGATCTTGAAGTTGCGGTCACGTATTGGGGCAGATCTCATCAACTGGAGGTCAGACGAATCGGGAAACAGTGTTTTACCAGACGTCGCTTGAGCAGAGACGATTCTGAACGAGGCTTCTTTGAGAGGGATTGAGAGGCTTTATTGGAGGGACGTTTTTGGGGTGATTTGAGGGTGATGTTGGGGTGTGGAAGGCCTTAAAATGGTGGTAAGGTAGAGGATGAGGTGTGAGGGATATGTGATGCCACATCGCTCTCGGCCTCGCACTCCGAGCTCTCTTCAACACTCGATCTTCCACACTCTCGACCTCGCACTCCGAGTGTTTCCGACCCTTTGATTCCATTGTCTCTCACTAAGGAATCTCCTTCAGCCTCTCACCAAAGGTTTTGTTCCCGGCTTCTCATCTTAGAACGAGATTCTTGACCCGAATCACTAGAAGCTAAAAGGCTCACTTTTCTTGTAAAATTCAACTTGTTTCAAAAGAAGTTCTTACATCCCTTTATATAGGAAAATATTGATGCTATGAAAAATAAAAGGAATTAAAATAAATCGATAAACTAATGACGGATAATATGAAAGGGTTTCCGAGATTTATGACGGAGAGATGGGCAACCATAATGGGAAAAACAAATGGTCTTGGCTGCCATCAAAGAGATTTATGTTTGGAAGAATCTCTAAAGCCCCGTCATTTAATTCGACTTTATTCAATGCATTCCGTCTTCATTTATTTCATTTCCAACAAGCTGCCAGATTTTCAGACAGCTGCAAAGATCCCAGATTTCGGCCATATTCCAAGCTGAATTGATGCTTGTATCCTTCAATAAAGTTGTAGCCAGTTAAAATATCTTTCCAACAAGGGTTCATTGGCTTCAATCGGAATTTTATACAGCCAGAACACCCAAAATACCGAGGTATCGCCAAATAGTGTCTTCGGAGCTTTAGTCGATTTCTCTGAACCCTCGTCGCCGGTCCTTTTGCTCGAGCATGTCAAGTGGTATCAGAGCAACGACAAGGGTTCCTCAAGCTTTTGGGTCAAAATGTTCAAGAAAACGAGTTCTAAGCCTTTGTCCGAAGAGTACACCCGATGTGCTATTCGAGCCTATGATGATGGGTATCTTCATTGGAGTGACATGGATGGCGCTACATATGATGTAGTTGATCAAGACCTCGGAGGAGATATTGTTATGGAGGCTGATATGTCGAGTAATTACAAATATAAAGATGTAAATAAATGTAAACCGACTCCTGGCCTAAGCAAATAATTACAAGACTTCCTCCCGTTGTAGTGGAAGGGTAGTCAGGATCGATCCACGAGGAGGCGTGTCAGCGGGATCCTAGTAGCTTTGGAAATCTCACGTCTGCGTCGACCAGTAGCCTCGATTTCGACCTTGTGACCCCATACTTAAGCTCCTGGCAGCGATCTGGCATACTCGATTTTGACCAAGGTGGGTCGATTTCGATGTTTTTAGTCGATATCGACTGGTTCCAGTCGATGTCGACCCTGCTTGCTGTTTCCGTCCTCGCCAACAGAAATTTTCTAAGCTTTTCTTTGGCCGGCGAGAGGACTACTTGCTACAGGTGCTTTGTTTCGCTCATGGTTGGGTTGAAAGAGAATTCTATCACTTCGTTCCCTATAATAAAGGTTAGTAACCCTCGACGTACATTGATATTGGCATCAGCAGTAGCTAAGAAAGGCCTACCAAGTATAATAGGCACTACAGGATCTTCAGGCATCTCCAATACAATGAAATTAGTAGGCACAAAGAACTTACCTACCTTTACCGGAACGTCATCAACTATACCTGTGGGTCTGACAAATGAGTTGTCAGCCATATAGAGCTTCATGTCCACAGGTTCAAGGGCACCAATGTTCACCTTCTGCCAAATAGAGAGAGGCATGAGACTTACACTTGCCCCTAGGTCACATAGGGCTTTATAACGATGTTGGCCAAGTCCCACGGTGATTGCAAACTTCCCTGGATCACTCTTCTTCTCAGGGAAGTCCATCTTTGAGCACTCCTCTACGATCTCTGCCATTGATCTCTTCTTGCTCAGGATGTCTTTGAGGAATCGCACATAGGCGGGCATCTCGCTTAGGGCTTCTGTTAGAGGGATAGTAACGTTGAGTCCCTGATGTATCTTTATGAAGCGCCTAAACTTGCCTTTGGTGGGATCCTCCAATGCTTTGGAAGGGAATGTCAACGTCTTCTTTGGAGTAGGGGCCAAAATGGAGGTCGGAGGGGCCTGCTGGACATCGATGTCGACTGGGCTCTGGTCGATATCGACTGGAATGGTCGATTTCGACCTCTGTTGTAGCTCTGATGGCTCTACAGTGTCATCGACGTCGACCAGGGGGTCGACATGGGGGTCGATTTTGACCTCTGGGTCGACATCGACTGGTCTGTCGACGTCGACTGGGTCTGCTGCTTTCTCCTCTGTTTCCGTCCGTGGCTTTTGTACTTTGGTGCCACTCCTTAATTGTATGGCTGCGACATGGCCCATCCCGGATTGTCCCTTAGGATTTGTAGTGGGTTGCCCAGGGAGTGTTCCGGACGGCCTAGGGATTTGTGCCGCCAATTGACCCAGTTGGGTCTCTACGTTCTTCTTCCAAATATCCATCTCCCCAATCCTTGTGGTAAGGTGATTGAGTTGAGAGCGGATAGCATTGTTGGATTGATCGTTCTTAGCTTGGTTCCGCCTTATCTCGTCCAACACAAGTTGAAGATCATCCTTCTTTTGGTCTCTCTCCGGGTGCCCAGGAGCTCTATAAGGCGGAGGGTCCCTAGGGTTAACCGGGTTCCTTTGTGGTTGATGGAACCTTTGGTCTCCCCAATATTGGTTGTTGGGACCCCTCATGTAGCGCGCCTCTTGGTGAGTCTCCGCTAGGTGTACTTGTTCGGCATGGGGGCACTCGACGGTGGTATGTCGCTGCGATCCACATTCAATGCAATCTTGGTTCACTGAAAGGAACCTTACTTGCTTTTGGAGCTTTCTAAGTTGATCTCTATGGAATTGCTCCTTCACATCCGGATCGATTACATTGGAGGGTTCATATAAGGGCATAGATGGGGCAGGCCTCGACGATGATGGTACGTCGGAAGCCTCAGGAGTCCCATATGTGTTGTCGAACTCCACCAACCTCTCTATGGTCTCCCAAGCCTCTTGTGGGGCGAGTTCAAGGTAGCCATAGGCGGTGTAGGTGTTGATCCTCTCCTTTGTTGTAGCGTCAAGAGCATTGTATATGATCTCCTGAATTACATATGGTGGTTGGCCATGCGTCGGGCATGATCGTAGGAGGTCCTTGAACCTTTCCCAAACAGTCGCCAGAGCTTCACCAGGCTTTTGTTTGAAAGCCGTGATTTTCTGTCGGATCAACGCCGTCTTAGAAGGAGGAAAGAACTTGTTGAGAAACGCGTCCTTGACTTCATTCCAGGTGCGGAGCGATCTTGGGGCTAAGCTTTGCAACCACTGTAATGCTTTCCTTGTAAGAGACCATCGAAAGGCTTTTAGTTGGACATACTCAAGACTTCGTCCAACAGCAATAGTATCACAAAGGTCTAAGAAGGTAGAAATATGTGCCATAGGGCATTCGTTAGGTTTTCCTTCATATTGATGCCTTCTTATTTTAGTCAGGAAGTTAGGTTTAATTTCAAAATTAGAGGCAGGGATAAGAATTGCCGATTCAGGCACTGTGAGAGCGGGGTGCATATATTGCTTGGCATTCCTAGGGAGGGCATTGATTTGGGCTTCTATTTGCCTCCGGCCTTCCTCCTCCCTATCCGCGCGCTCCTTAAGTGCTGCCTCTCTAGTCGTTAGGTCCTCAACCTGCCTCCTTAGTTGTTCAATAAGTTCTGTTTGGTTCGCGTTTTCCGCCATGATTCTTTGAGCTTGGGCCCTTAGATGGAAATAACGCTCAGGGTCGTCTACTCCTTCATATTCAGGTGGGCGATCAGCGCGTCGCATACCCCTGCAAAGCCAATCTAGATAAAGACGTGAGATAGACTACTAGGGCGCGATTGATTGCCTCCCCGGCAACGGCGCCAATTTGTTGTTGCAGGAGGTTTGATATGTCGAGTAATTACAAATATAAAGATATAAATAAATGTAAACCAACTCTTGGCCTAAGCAAATAATTACAAGACTTCCTCCCGTTGAAGTGGAAGGGTAGTCAGGATCGATCCACGAGGAGGCGTGTCAGCGGGATCCTAGTAGCTTTGGAAATCTCACGTCTGCGTCGACCAGTAGCCTCGATTTCGACCTTGGGCCTCGATGTCGATGTTCTCTGCAACAGAAGACCTGCAGATACAAAAACAAGTGGTCGATATCGACTGGTGGGGGTCGATATCGATGTCAGTCCACGAAATCGACTGGCTCAGAAGACTGCCAGTCGACACAGAAGGGTCGATTTCGACACTATGGGTCGATATCGATGCTCAGCAAAACTCCACAGCGATGTTCGTCGTCGACTCAGAAAACTGTCGATGAACTCGGTGGTCGATATCGACGTCTGGGGTCGATATCGATGTCTCCCTGCAGTGTGTTAGTTTCTCGTCGGCAAAGAAAGGCCGAAGAATTAAGGATGGAGAGAGAAGCAATGAACAGAAATAAAGACAGTTGTTTTGTGTGTATAAACTATATAAAAAAGCAACTCCTAGGATTAGGGTTTACCACAACGTTAACCAATGCATGCGATGAGATAAATAAGACGTACAATTGCGCTATTTCACCCGAGGGACAAGCTTTCGCCGTACACCAACTCTTAGGATTACTCTTTCAAATAAACCTAATTGTCTCTACCAATTTTATGTTTATAACTCAAGTTGTTAGCATGAATCCCTTTTCTTTCGATTAGGACTAAACATAGAATCGTAGGAGGAGAGATAGACACAATGATATCAACATCAAATACTTACCTCAAGCGCGCATGGCTAACGTCGAGCTCACCCCGACCCTAAGAGCTTTGGCGAACTACTCGCTTCTCATCATGGAACTCATCATTGATTGAAAGGAAGAAACTTGCATTAAACTAAACTTCAAAGCTTTACAACTCAACGTCACCTTTCGCAAACGTCAAACCCTAAAACTTCTCTCTAACTCTAACTCTAACTCTTCGATTGGATGATGGGATTGTTCTAGGATATGATGATCTAACAAATCAGCCCCTAGGGCTTTATTTATAGGCTACTAATCCTCGCTATCCAAGGATTGTAACTCCTATCTAAACTAATAACTCTATCCGAACAATTAGGATAGGTCTTTTATTTTGATAAAAACTTTAAATAACTTAAAGGTAAAGGATAGATAAACTTCAGCTGCCATCTATCTTGAAAGTATGAGATAATTCCGTGCCTCCTTGAAGATATAGTTCCAATCCGCATTCGAGTCTATCTTCTGTCGAGATAAGGGGTCGATATCGACACCAGAGGTCGATATCGAGGTCTCTGTTCCTACTCGACTTGTTCAGCTCTGGTCGATTTCTATGTTGAGTTCGATATGGGGGTCGATATCGACACTAGGGGTCGATATCTGGGTCTAAAGTCGATATCTACCTCTTCTCAGCTTCACTTCATGTCTATGTTGAGGTCAATATCTACACCAGAGGTCGATATCTACCCCAGAGGTCGATATCTGGGTCTAGGGTCGATATCTACCTCTGCTCAGAAATTTGACGAGAGGGTTTCCCGACCAAATAAATTTGTAGTCAAGACCCCGCTATAGGATAGTGGAGTCAGGTTTGTCCTCAGGAGAGAAGTCAGCGGTTCTAGTTTTAGTGTATTTTGGGGTTTCAGGGATAGTGGGAAAATGTGAGGAGGTTGCTGTCGAAGTCGGCTAAGACTTGGTCGATGTCGAGGGATGGAGAGGGAATGGTGGTTTGATGTCGAGTGGCTTTGCAGGATAAAAATAATCAAATAAAATAAATAAAGATGCAAACTTCCAAGGTTAGGGATCACCACAACAATAAACATATATGTAACTCATAAATTACATAAAGATGCATGCTTTATATCAAAGAATCGACTTTCGCAAATTCCAACAATTTAGGTAATAGAGGCTTTTGCATAAAAACCTAATTTGTTTCTACCTTTTCTTAATTAGGATTAACCAACTTTCGCAAGCAAAACCTAATTACTATCCAAATTCATAATTAATTCACTTTCGCTTCATAATTGCAAATAAGGAATTGTCCTCAACTGTCGCAAAGGATTAAGCACATAGGTAGATGATGATAAAGACATATAAATTCATGGATTTATAAATCAAACACACATATCTATGTTGGGATCACCCCAACCCTAGAAGAAGGGAAATTAGAAAGCAAACATGATGAAAGAAATTAACTTTAACATTAAACTAAATCTAAAACTTACAAAACCTTCCAAACGTTCCTCCTCTCTCCTCCTCCTTGCTCCTTCCTCTCTTCTTGCGCCCGAAGACGACTTTGTTTGAATGATTAAAAATCAGCCCCCTAGGGCTTTATTTATAGGCTCCAATCTAGCTATTCTAGGAAAGGAACAACTATATCTTCTATCTAATTCTATCTATCTATATAAAGATAAAACATGGAAATAAATAATTAAAGGAACTATATCTAAAATAGATAATCTTCTCCATCTTGATAGAACTTGATAAATGTGGAAGGAATCTTCTCTCGAAAATATCTCCATTGGACTTTGGATAGAACTTTGAGTAGAGCTCGGATATGCTCGAAATCGGCTACTGGGCACCAGTCGATATCGACCAACATAGGTCGATATTGACCTCGTCTTCTCAGCTTCAGCTCTGACACTCGATATTGGCCTCTGGAGTGAAAATCGACCAAAGTCAGGTCGATATCGACCACCTCTTCAGTTCTCAGCATTCTCTGGTCGATTTCTGGGCTTTCTGGCCGATTTGATTCACTCGATATCGACCAAAAGTGGTCGATATCGACCTCTTCTGCAGTTTCCAGCATGCTGCTCTGTTCTTGAAACGCACTTTCCTGAGTCCTCGTTCGTCGGATTGATGCATATGAGCATGCGTTGGAAAGCTCTTTCCGAGGGCTACAACTCTCATGAAGACTTCAAAGCTTGATTTGGAATGATGAATGGCGAAAAGTGGGCTTTCCTCCAGCTGCACCATCCTTAGCTTCTTCATGACTTTCCTTTAAGCTCCAAAGTGCGTCCGATTTCTGTGAAATATAACAAAAACTTGTGTAGACCTCCATATATTACAAATAAGCATAAACTACATAAATTATGTGCTATTCTAACCGAAATGTATGAAATGTTTGTAGAAATCGATATAAAAGATAGTAGAAAACATGGCAAATTAGGCTCACATCAGATATCGAAAGAGAAGGGCTCGAGAGGATGAGGCTCGGCGTAAGAAGAAGGCTGAACCACCTTGGCAAGAGATCCGCAAGCTCGCGGAAGATTCAATGCAACAAGTAAAGGAAATTCGAAAACTCGTCAACTCATTAGGGTTGATGCTATCGAAGCCTACAACAGCCCAACCTTCCTCTTCAAAGATGACATCCTCTACAACCATGGGCGAGACACTTGAGATTAAATAAGGTAAGTCCAAGGAAGTTCTTATTATGATTGCGAACGTAAACCCCGAGCATAAGAAAGATGAGGAAACCATCCATGTTCCCAAGGTTCCGCTTTCTATGAAGGAGAAACAAATCCCAACCAATATGCCTAGCTTTCTAAATTCCATGTCGAGTATGTGGTTAGATGTGACCTCGTTCATTCCGTGTCACTTGCCTTTCGTGATTCAAGAAGAAGAGAGGATTCAAGATCCGTTCAAGGAAGCAGAAACATGTCCGAAGAAGTCCCTTGTTTCCATCTCGGATTCGGGGACGAATCCTTTTCAAGGGGAGGAGGATGATGTGATCGTAGTTGCCCATGAGCTCGACTCTTTTTTCCTACAATGGTTTGTCTTCGGGGCTGAACCTCAACTTTCATTTGTGAAAACTGTTTGGCGATACCTCTGTATTTTGGCTCGTTCTGGCTGTATGAAATTCCGATTGAAGCCAATGAACCCTTGATGGAAAGATATTTTAAGTGGCTACAATTTGATTCAAGGATGCAAACGTCAGTTCAGCTTTAAAAATAGCCGAAATCTGGGATCTTTGCAGCTGTCCGAAAATCTGGCAGCTTGTCGGAAATGAAATAAATGAAGACGGAATGCATTGAATAAAGTCGGATTAAATGACGGGGCTTTAGAGATTCTTCCAAACTTAAATCTCTTTGATGGCAACCAAGACCATATTTTTTCCCCATTATGGTTGCCCTATCTCTCCGTCATAAATCTCGAAAACCCTTTCGTATTATTCGTCAGTAGTTTATCGATTTATTTTAATTTCTTTTATTTTTCCTAACATCAATATTTTCCTATATTAAGGGATGTAAGAACTTCTTTTGAAACAAGTTGAATTTGGAGAAAAAACTAAGCATTGTGCTTCCTTCGTTTCGGGTTAAAAAAACAAAATCTATCTTGGTGAGATGCCGGATAAAACCTCTTGGTGAGATGCTAAGAACGATTCCCTAGTGAGAGATGACGGAATCAAAGGGTCGGAAACACTCGGAGTGCGAGGTCTAGAGAGTGGAAGATCGAGTGTCAAAGAGAGCTCGGAGTGCGAGGCCTAGAGCGATCTTGCATCACATATCCCTCATACCCCATCCCTTACCTTACCACCATTCTAAGGCCTTTCATAGCTTTATCATCACTCTTCAATCACCCCCAAAACGTCACTCCAAAAAGGCCTCTCAATCCCTCTCAAACGAGCCTCGTTCAGAATCGTCTCTCCTTAGGTGACGTCTTGGTAAGACACTGTTTCCCGCTTCGTCTGACCTCCGATTGATGAGATCTGCCCCTATATGCGACCTCAACTTCAAGATCTACAAAATTAGTAATCGCACGCCCTCAGGAGCCAAGCTAATCGACGGAAAATCATCATTCTACGACGATGGATCTGTTGCTTCAGAAACTGCCGATAACTTCCCGACTTCTCGGAACCCTCATCGCCGGTCTTTTTGCTCGAGCCCGGGCCCGAGCACGTCAATTGGTATCAGAGCTAATCGACTCGAGCTCCTCGAGCTTTCCTTATTTTATTCATTTTTTATTTTTTGAAATGTCCAGGAGATCAAGATCGGAACCATTGTCAAACAAATACATCCAGTGGGCTATTTGGGCATATGATGATGGGTATCTTCAATGGGAAGACATGGATGGTGCTACCTATGATGTCGTTGATCAAGAACTCCGTAGGAGATATCGAAAGAAATGGGCTCGGGAGATCGCTCAACAACACAAAGTCGAACGGAGGGCTGTGTTAGAAGATGTTCGTGTCATTGTAGAAAATCTCATCGCCGAATAAATACGGGGTCATCTCTTCAAAACAGCACCCTCGACCCTGTATCCCCATCAGTGGCTCCCTCATCGACATGTGATTCTTTGGTGCCCGTAGCTCCACCGCCCCCTACTTCGAAGCCCATAGAGATCGTGGTTCCGACCCCTGATGTCCCTATGCCTATTGTTGATTTCAAGGCTTCTGGAATCTCAACACCCATGTCCATAACATTTCCAATCACCCCAAAATTTCTCAAAATCATGGACACCCCATGGATGGATGCCACACCAAAAATTTTGTCATGCTTGCCATTTGTGTTTCCATTGCCCACATTCCTGGGCAAAGAGGAGAATATCTCAGATTCGAGGTCGAATCCTTTTCTAGGGGGAGAGGATGATGTGATCATATTACTGTATGAGCCGGAACCACACGAAATCTCAATTGAGAAAACAGTTTGGCAATACATCGGTATTTGGGATCCACCAGACTGTATAAAATTCCGATTGAAGCTTATGAGCACTTGTTGGAAAGCTATTTTATGTAGCTACAACTTCCGAGAAGAATACGTTTGCTAAATCAGCCTTGAAGATGACCGAAAATGTTGTTCTTTACAACTGTTCACATTCTGGCAGCTTGTTGGAAACACGTTTGTTAAAGACGGAATAAATTCAGTGAAATCGAATCAATTGGTGCAATGAAGATGCATATTTTAATATGTATTGATGGTCTTGATGGTTTCCAACTGTCCTCCTTTCCGCCCCTTTAGTATTATTTTATCCTATATTAAGAGCTTGTATGCTCACTTATAAAGCATATTGGAGATTAATGAAAAGTGTGTTTCCTTTGAATCGAGATGATTCTAAATTGTTGTTGATGAGATGCCTTCAACGTCCTCTGAGGTGAGATGCCAAAGAGAAACCCGTTTGTTGAATCATTACCGGTGAGATGCTTGTGATTGATTCCCAAACAAAGACTCAATCATTTGAAAGTTAGATTCCGACGTTTGAGAGAGTGAGTTTTGTAGATCTTGTGGTGAGATGCTCCATGATCTAGCAATCCATATTCTTGTCTTTTATTTCCTATAAATCCCCAAATATCATCCCAATAAAAAGAGTGTTCCAAAGCTCGAGCTTTAGTCGATTGATCCCTCGGGTCACATCACACCCCTAGTCGATATCGACCGCCATTTTTATCTCTGCAGGTTTTCTGTTGTAGAAGGAATCGAAAGCCAAGGTCGGCGTCGAGTGCTGTGCTCGAGATCGAGGCTTTTGGTCGAACATTCAGGACGTGCATTCAACGCTACTAGGATCCCACTGACTCGCTTCCTCGTAGATCGAACCTGATTCCCTACTACTATAGAGGGGAGTCTTGAATTTATTTGAAGAGGCTAAGGGTTATATTGTTTTATATTTTATTATATATTTCGATTCAGTTCTCCCCACGTCAGTTGTAATGAGGATTGGTAAAAACATAAGGGCAAGGAATTGTATTTGGTCATGTGGTGCTATTAATTCTAGGAAAATAAGATTCCTAAAACACCCAACATAACATAAACCAACTCAATAGTACGTCAAGCTCACAATGTAACACAACTCTCAAAATATAACAATGAACTCCAATAATCTTAAATATCTCAAAATATGCTCAAATATGCATATACAACACTCAACTCAATCAACTCTCAACCAAACATTAATTCAACTCCTCATATGCAAAAATAAATAAAATGGCTTTTTTATTCTTTTTTGTCTTTTTTCTTTTTTTTTATTGAGCCAAAAATAATACAATATGAGGGAAACTGTAAGTACATAACATTACATCTTCTCCAAAACCATAAATCATGACAATCTCACACTTTAGCCTTTTCTCATAACGCCAAATGAATTTCCATAACCAACTCTAAATCTCAATTTCCCCGGAAAAGGGTAAGGCTTATCATAGGCTAGGAATAATGAATTTTTATGGAGCTTACAAATAAAATAGGCTAAAGGCTCAAATTGGATTCAAAGCAAGAGATAACATAAGGTAGATATGGATAAAATGTCGTTAAAAGGTTGTCTCTATCATTTGAACTTATCAAGCAATGATCATGTATATAATAGGCCTCAAAAATAGATAAACATGTCAATACTCAAAGATATATGCACAGGAAGAGTAAATCACATCAACACGGTAAAAGGGTATAAATGTAATCCCTTATAAGGCCAAAATTCACACTAGGACAATTTTTTGTTGAATATCAAACATGCTATTTGAACTTAGATCATACATGCTCAATTACCTATGCCAAATCAAATTTAACATAAAAATAATTTTAAGACAAGGACAAATCATTCCAAAATTCCATGGGATAAATAAGATCATGCTAGAATAAAATTATAAGACAAACTCAAACTAGATGGGTATCTTTAATAACACATATTTATGTAATGCATGACAAACTCTCTTTTTTTCACTTTTTTTTTAACATTTTATGCCCTTCTTTTTCGGTTTTTTTTAATAATTAGTAAACTTTAGACATGATGCATGAATGGATGATAAAATTTAAACATAAATAAAATAAAAATAACTAATCAATTTTAAAATGAAACATGAAACATAAAATAAACATGAACTAAACTAACATAAACCCTCTAACATAACATAAACACTCCTCCATACTTAAATGTTGCATTGTCCTCAATGCATAAACACAAAAAACAATGAAAATAAAATTGAGGGTTAAGGAAGCTATTAATTATCCTATTAATGTAAAGATGGGATATGGGATCCAAACCGCAGACAAAGACTATCCATTATGCACAACAGTAGTGTTTGAAGACCAGTAATCTTGGTAGAAATACTCAAGAGCTTTTCTTCATTTCTTCTTCCCAAATCAGCAAATCGACACTCAAGATCTTCCATAGTAGCATAAATAGGGTCAGCGTCATTGTAACAGCCCGGGATTATGATTCCCGGGTTACGTTTCGAGGGATAAAAACCCTCGTTGGGATCTTGCGCCCCGAGTACAACTTGAATGTTTGAAAGCCTAATCTAATTTTTCCAAAGTGGGATTTCATACCCAAATTCGAAGGGATCGTTGAGATCCCCGGGGAAGTCCCCTGTACCTGTCATAAGTCTAAGCGTGGAAAACCAGTAGCTAGGCAAATAACGGAGTCTAAAATGTAGATCCAAAATGTAGATCCAAAAATGGAGTCTAAACAAGAGGGTGCCACAACAGAGCCTGGTCAAAACGGAGTCTAAAATGTAGATCCAAAAATGTGGGCAAAGTCGAATGAAGTCGATAACTCCAACGCTTACACTCCGCCGAACCAAATGACCCGCGCAATAAGCAATTAGCCCCAATAGGATGAACATAAATAATACCTAAAAACATTAATGGTGAGCGGGATCAGAATGATGCCCACCTGCTGCATCCCGGCCCTAAGCACATATATACGCTATACCTAATAAAGATGCTTCTAGATATAGGGCGGAATATTAACACACTCGCATGCCCCTAAGATCAAGGGCCCTAGCAAAGAATACCAAATGGTATATCCCTCTCCTACCTCCACCCCCTTTCCCGATAGGGCAGAGACTGGCCAGCTCATGAATGCATTCCATTTCATCATAATCGAATCGGCCCGTAGGCCCGACCCGTAATCATATATAAGCCCGCATGCTGCTCTTATAATCATGCTAGCAATATATATAAAGGTGATGCCATATGACTCAAATGACTCAAGACAAGACCCGATGAGACTGGGCCATCCTATGACCCTAGCAAAGACTCTAGTTACTTCCCAGATAATGGCCGTTCTGTTTACATACGCATAAAGAAATAGAATGCTCAATGGTCAGTGCACCATAGCATGATACTACATGGCATGCTGATTCATGAATGCAAGCACCTAGTATATCATACACATAAAGCAGGGAGTATCTCTCTTTCAATATGAGTAAGCTCCGAAGAGACTTACCTGGCTAGCATATCAGCAAAAGAAGAACCCGGCACGCAGTAAGCACAATCAGATAATATCACCTAGATACATAGCAGAAGTATATGAGTCTACATCTATGATACTCCAAGCATACATAGCGCACACACAATACACTCAAATAGGTAAATAGATCGCTTCATTCACACTTGTCATCCCATCATGATCAGTCAACTCATCAAATCATAATATCTCATCAGATAACAAGAACTTCCCGATTTATAGCCAAATTCACATACTTATCATACCATGCTTACATACATACATACATACATACATACACACATACACACACACTCATCTCATCATACTACGACCTCATGTTATTAATCACACATTCATGCTATTAGTCACACAATCATCTCATCATGCTAATCAGTCATCGAGTAAGTCGGATTCCCAAGTTAGTTCCCAAGCCATTTCAAAATTTGAGTTAATTAGTTAGAAATTCCGATTCTTGAAAATATTCGTCAAATTCCCTCTTGACTTAATCCGATAACATATTTTTAAGTTCCTATATTTTATAAGATCATAATATAATATCTTTTAATCTCAAAATAATATTTATATCTTTTAAATCTCAAAATAATATAATATAATATTTTTAATACCATTTTCTTTATAGCACTTTCAAATAATATTTTCAAACCCTTAAAGTTACCAACCATTTTATTTAATAACAAAACAACCCCCATATTTTATAAAAATTAATAACTGAACCCTCCCTTTTATCATGTACCCAAACCGAGTCCATTTTTATTACCCAAACCGAAACCCTTAACCCAACAAATCTGTTTTCTTTTTAAAATAAAGCCCAAGTTCCTCTTGTTTTAAAACAACCCATTTTGGCCCACCAAAATAGGCCCAATGCCCTCCTTTTCTTTTAACCCAAAATCGAACCCAGAAAAGAAAGAAAAAAAAAAGAGGGGCCCATGGGGCTGATGTAACGGATGAGTAGAAGGGCCCACAAGTGTCTTCCTTCTTCCCCCCTTTTCGACAGTAGAAGAAATCAAGAGCAGACCAGCTGCGCTCGCAAGAAGATGGAGGAGGAAGAGGGGGTCGGAGCTCGCCAGCGACAACCCGAACTCCCACCTCGACTCTGACTATCCCAACCCGACTACCCAACACCCATACTAACGGAAGCGAAGAAAGAGAGAGAGAAAGGGGCTCACCTAGAGGTTCGACACCGAAAAGCTCGGAGCTTCAGGGCTGCGGTGTGGCCTCGCCGGAGCTCAGACGTCGTCGGAGGTGGCCTGGAAAGGGTGTGGAGGTTAAAAGAGAAAGCTTGCTCGGTTTAAAGGTGAAAGGAAGAGAAAGGAGGGAGGAATGGGGTGCTTTACCGTTCGAAGTTGAATCAAGGGCGAGGAATATCGGGGCGGCAGCGGCGGCTACGGGGGTTCCCTTGGTAGCTCGGGTTGCTCGGAGAGGTCGAGGAGGAAGCTCGGTGTTGTGGCTGGTGGTGGTGATGATATAAGAAGGTGGTGGTGATGGTAGGAGGTGGAATGGGACTGTGTAGTGGTAACGTTGGAAGGAGGTGGTGGTGACGGTAGAAGGAGGTGGTGGTGACGAGCAAGGAAGAGGAATTGGATCCTCTTGCTCTCCACAAAATCAGTGAGAGGGGGGGTGTGTTTGGGTGTTTAAAATTGAAATGGGGGAACTGGGTTACAAATTCCAGACCTTCAATTGTTGTCCTTTGGGTTGTATTCAGAGTGTACAGTAGGTGGGGGTTGTTTGTTTGTCAAATAAGAGGGAATCAAGAAGGGAGGGAGGGAGTATAGGATAGATCTTTACTCAAATGAGAGGGTATGAGTTGGATTGGATAAGAATGGGAGAATACGATGGAATTGTGGTCCCGAGTCGGAAATTCAAATTTCGACGTTTGGAATCCCGAATCCCGCTCTCTCGATCATTTAGGTTTTAAAAGCCGGAAGTATATTGTCATCCGAAGAAATTTTTTGGTTTTCGAGAAAAAGACAGAATCGATCTTAGAAGGTTCAAGATTGGGCTGGAATTCGTGTTAAGAATCTAGAGTTCGGCTTATTATTCAATTAAAGACGAGTTTATTTTTTAATTAATATTATATTTTTTTGAAAACAAAATCCGATTAAATCCGTTCTAAATTTATTTTTAATTTCCTTTTCCCGAAAATTAAGATTTTAATATCCGGGCATTTACAATCATCAGCAGTGACATCCTCCTCTTCTTCATTCTCATTCTGCTCATCCCCTATTGCCAAATCAGTTTCCTCAGGATCAAGTCCCTCAAAATCATTCTCAAGTGGCTCTAGTGGCCAGGGAAAACTATTATGGCTTATGTTGAAATCAATCAGCCCGAAACAATAAGGTTGTTCTGCAGGAAGGTATAGATGATGCTCTCCATGATCTCCTGCCATCCATCTGAAACACTCCGCTCCGCTGGAACGCCGGACTACTATAATAATGTTGCCCCAGTTCAAAGCAGCAATATTGTAGACCAAGTCACCATCAAGAGGGTGCAAATCATCAAGATGAACTCCTAAGTGTCAAGCAATCAGCGACACCAAACCTCCAAAAGATACGATCATATCTCACATGTGTAGCCCTAATCATCTCAGTACAACTTCCCAAAAATATTTGAACCCGGTAAGGAATTTGGAATGCATCAAGGGTCAAACAATAGGTGTAACTCCAGGCTCTCATAGTAACCAACTCAGGATCAACTATCCCAAAGAAAGATGTGCCCAAGACCATGAAGCATATCCTCAAAGCAGGGTGGGTAATCATATAATCGAAAAAGTAACCGCCCGACCGACAAGATCGACCAATAGCCTCCTTACAAGTATCATGCGCAGGCGGATCGGCCAATTCAAATCCCCATGCATTTGCAAGCATCTTCGTGACTCCAAAAGCTTTTGAAATAAAGTTCTTAGTCACCATGAACTCGTTACCTCTCATGTAGAAACCAATCTCCAAATCAGAACGGTAGTCCAGGGTAGCCAGGAATTCTCTAACCGGCTCAGGATAAGTGAATGTGGCTGGATCCATGAAATCACCCAAACCACCTTTTTCTAGAAGCCGAGAAACATGCTAAAACAATCCCAAGCGATGCAGAGTTACAAGATCAAAGAATATCGTAGAGCGGTATTCCCTTTTCCCAAGATTGAACCAACGATCCTCTTGCTCTTCTGAAAAGTAGAAAGGCTTCTCCATAGCGGGAACAATAGACATGATGATCAAAACTAATAAAGAACGTGACAGAACTCATAAGAAACGATGAAATCTCCCTTTCTCCAAGGGGCTGCGGGTGCCGGTTTTTGGGCGGCAGGCGCTGGTTGGTGTAGAATCACTAATCCCAGCAAAGGACGTCGAAGGCTCAACGTCTAAAACTCCAAACTGATAATGGACAAATAAAAGTTGGTTTCAAGGTCTTCCTTTTTGTGGTAGGGATGGTAATGATGTGGAAAGAATCGAATTTTGATGGATGAATGGTAATGATGGACGTGTGTGATGGGTGATTGAAAGAAAGGCTTTTGATTGAAACACAAGCCTTAGGTTTTTGGAATTGGGATTCAAGTAGAAAAATTAGGGTTCTCGTGTTGCTTGGAGGAAAAGGCTTTGCAAGATCACAATTTAGGGGATGGAAAGTATATAACTTTTGGAATTGGAAGGGATCATCTATAAAAAGAAAAATAAATAATTAGATATAAAAGAAATAATATAATGTATATAATTTATTTAGATAGATAGATATTCTATCCCTAAGGCAGATGGAAATATAACTAGATAGATATAATCGTAGATGAATAATAATAGGGGACTACTTTTTAGAACAAGGGTAAATTGCTTTTCAGAACAGGACGAAAATACCCTTACAATTAAATTAATTTACACATTCACCCACTAATACCCTAACCCACCCATTTCACTGTTTCTATCCTTCCCTCACCGAAGCCCCTCATGCCACACTATCCCAACCCTCACTCAAAATCGTTTTTGAGCCAAGAAGCCCTCAAATCTCCACTTTCAAGTCCTACAAGTGAAGGTAGCACATCCAAATCAAAGATCTATCGATATTAAGGTACGAATTTGTCAATGCGATGGTGATTTTGAGTTGAATATTGTGGTTTTAGGGGATTTTGGTGTTTTAATGTTTAGATTTAAGATTTGGGACGAAACTAGGGTTACTTTGTTGTATTTGTTATGAAAAAAGTAGTTTGAAGGTGTGTAATAGTGAGATCTATAGTTTATGAAGGTAAAAAATGAAGTTTTCGAAGGTTAGGTTGCGCAGCGGCGAAGGTTGAAGACGACATGGTCGCTGCGACCAAGTGAGCTTTGGTCGCTGCGACCATATGCTCCACTGGTCGCTGCGACCATATGCTGCACTGGTCGCTGCGACCATATGCTGCACTGGTCGCTGCGACCATATGCAGCGCTGGTCGCTGCGACCATGCTACTTGTGGTCGCTGCGACCTATTGATATGCAATAATTTTTTTATTGGTTGTGTTTGATCCTTGATTTGTTGTGTGTTTGATCCTTGATTTTTTTTTGTTGTGTTTGATCCTTGATTTGTTTTATATTCATAAGTTTTTTTTTTGATTTATTTCGAAATAGATTGTGGGTAAATAATTTGTGGAACGAAATTTGCGATGTGTGAATGTGAACATTGTGATATTATCAATAATTGCGTGTTTTAAATTCATATTGAAATGTAAATACACAAGTATATTAATATTGAATTTGTATGATTGAAGAACTTGTTATTTTTGTGATGTGTTTCTAAATAGGATTAGAGTGGAATAATGGGTGCTAAGAAATCTGTCATGTTGATTAGCTTTTTTCCTTGTGTTGTGGAACTCAAGCGCATTCTTGATGATTAGTTGCACCTAATGTAGAAAAAGCTCATTCTTATTGATTTGCTAAGTCCAACAATATTAACATGTATGGTGATTGTTTGTTTTGGTTACAGATGGATAGACGATCAGCATTACATGCATCGGCACCGCGTCAGCGCGCCGCCGCTCGGGCTACACGAGAGGCCGATCCGGCCGATGACGATATGATACCGGAGCAGACGGCATCGACGGCTCCGGATGCGCCAGAGAGTTCTAGGCGACGGCCTAGAGCCTCGAGAAGTAGGCGGCAACAGGGCGCAGATCCGACGATAGCACCACTGCTGACGTGTCCAGCTCCGGGAGGTCCTCGTATTCCGGATCTTCTTTTGGGGTTTGAGGGACACATCGCTCATGCCATTTGGGCTGGGATGGTGAGTAAAATCTTATTAACGTTATTTATTGTATATACGCATGATAAATTTCATAAAATATATATTCTTATCATCTATGATTGATGTATGTTTCGATAGGACCGGGAACCACTGAAGCTTCATATTCGTACGACACAGCTGTCAAGGTGGGTTTTGGATGAGAACCTGCCATGGGTAGATATTGTGACAAGCAGTGGTTTGACCCATCTACAGACTTTGATGTACAGCAAACATCACGGAAGTCTTGTGGATGCGTTTGTTGAGCGCTGGCATCTAGAAACGAACTCGTTTCATATGCCGTTCGAAGAGATGAGTATCACGTTGCACGACGTGTACTATTTTCTAGGGTTCAACATTACTGGAGACGTAGTCTCACATCGTATGGATCCGAAGGTAGTGTTGCGAGAGCTGCTAGAGGAGTTGCAGATTGATGCCCAGGAGCTTGAGGATCACCAGATAGGGAGGCGGGGGTTCCCATATGAGTTTCTTGTTAGTCAATGTGAGGACGAGAATGCTGTATATCTGCCACCCGAATCAATTGCAACTTGCTTCCTCCTCTACCTCCTGTGTTCTACACTGTTCACTGACAAGACACAGAACAGGCTTTCTCTATCTTACCTCCCACTTTTGCGCGATCACAGCCGGGTGAGTACCTTATCATGGGGTTCTGCTACTCTAGCATATTTGTACCACCGGCTGGGAGAGGCATCTCGTAGAGATTGCAGCCAAATGTGTGGTTGTATTACACTCCTCGAGGTGCGTATCAACATTCATTTCCAATATTTCATAATTTTTTGTTATAAATTTTGAATGTTGATCATATAAATTTTTTTTTTATGGAAATAGGCTTGGATATATGCATATTTTCCAAGATTTCGTCCTACAAGATCGAGTGATTGGGATAGGGACACAGAGCCATTCGCATGCCAATGGAAAAATACGACTCTGCCTACTCCTCCGTACCCTAACTACAGAAAGTTGTTGGATGGGTTGCAGGCGAATGAGGTATGCGTATATTTCATATTCATTGATAATGTAGACCCAGTTTTGAATAAAGTAGATTGAGCAGATATGAGATGATTTGATCTGTTTGAATGCACACAGGTGGATTGGATGTCGTATGGGGATGTCGACTTTTACAGCCCTGATATAGCGCCATCTAGATACCATGGCATAATCGCATGTCTGGATATTAATGAGCCGTATATGCCAGATCGATTCGCGAGGCAATTTGGTCGCCAACAGGGAGTGCCATCTGCGGTCATCCAGCCCACGACTGCTCTGAGGGGTGTGAAGAACACAGAGTACAAGGTGGTCTACGAGACTGGGGCGTGGGCTTGGACTCTTCCCCACATCCACTCCATGTCCATGGACATGATTGGCCCTATGAGTAGGTATGCTGGTGATGTGTCCGATGATTATGCTTCATGGTACGAGCCGCGAACACATCGGTTCGTACATCCCACTTCTGCGCCGGCTTCTGAAGAATCATTGGTTTGCCGAGGATACTAGGCCGCGGGTGCCTGACGACGTCCACCAGAGAATGATGTACGCGGCGATCGAGCTAGGGTATATGGGCTTGAACGAGTACCCTAGTCGCTCTAACTATGAAGTGGGACAAGGTAGCAACACATCTACTGAGAGATGGGGATCATGGAATGACAACCCACCACCAAGTGGTGATAGGGGAGCATGGAATGACAACCCACCACCGAGTGGTGCTTGGGGATGGGGATATTGAGTGACATGGACATCGCGATATATGGTAGACTTAGATGATTATTTGTCGTAGATTTTATGTTTATTTGTCGTAGTCTTAGATAATGTTATTTGTCGTAGACTTTATGTTTATTTAGTATAATGGGAGTTAGGTAGGGGGTATTTCGTAATCGAAAGTCAATATGAATAATCATATAATATCAAATGTTGGAAGCCAATATAAATAAACATAAACTATCCTGGTAAAACATCAAATGTATAATATGAAGGTATAATAAACTATCAAAGTAAAAGCCTTCTAATTGCAATTAACGACAGTATCATCAATTATCCTTAGGACTTCGCCTCGTTAATACAGATATGCGTCAAGCCGATCTCGGAGGAAGGATTCAAGGCTGGCAGCGCTTTGATCTCGACAATGATGCCAGTTGGGTGCGATAGGAGGCAGGGGTGCGTTAGGTATTAGCAATATCTGCGTAGACAAAGAATGCATATCATAATCCGATCAGATAACACTTTCAACTAAAAAAAAGGATTCATATGAATGTTGTACTTACACCACTGAAATGTGCGTACTGCAAACATATCGTATTAATCCCCAACTCTTCATACGCCCAATCAGGTCGGACCATTAGAGGAGGGACTGTGAACACAGAATTAGGAGAGAACACAATAAATATGATGTTAAATGTCGTTGCAACCAACGACCCCATATCGAAGGCTGAAAGCCAATACTCAACTGGAGCATCAACACCATCGACAAACCAGTCTAGTGCTTTCGTAACCCTAGCGATGCTGTCGTCGCCGCCTAACCACTGAGCGTACAACTGGGGACGATTTTGTAATTCTGTAATCATGCTTCGTCTGATCGTCTTCCAGTAATCTTCTTCATCATGGCCTCCTGAACGCGCAATCGCTCTGAATCCACAATTCCCATCAGGTGCCACGCTATATGACTCGTTAACATATTTGTTCATGAATTCTGGAATGGCACCAATGTGCGGACCTGAAACTAGACCAACTGGGGTAGGATTCGCAATCTTCGCTGCAACTACAGCGGGGGACGACTTCTTAGGCAACGGAGGTCTACCTCGACGCCTTTTCACAGGTGTACATTGATCCGACCCGGCTATAGAGGTCTGAATAGGTGTCGCTGCTGGGGCTACTTCATTGTGGATGCTAGGGGGCCTGCCTCGTTTTCTCTTGATCGGAGTCACTAGTATGAGTGTAGACTTTTGACCAGGTGGTGGTGCATTTTGTTCCTTCCGGAGTTGGATATCAGTGTATTCCCACCCACAAAGGTCGCGTTTGTTGAGGCTCCCTCGCGGCCGACCCTTGGTCTGTACCACTTGCGGTTCCTTCAGATTTGTAAGGTGAGGGTTGCGCATGCCATACATTGTTGTCGCCCATCGATACTGTTCATATCTACAGAAGCTTTTGGGAAGTCGTTGAAGTACAACTCATCCATCAGCGATCTAGCGACCCTGCGCTTTCGATTAGCATCATCATCAAGCTGGTCTGGAGTATCATGAAGCGGGATCTCAAGCTGTGTCCAGAAACGATGCAGCGCCGAACAGGAGATCGGAATATCACGATTCTTATGACGAGCAACTGTGTGGTAGCATGGAAGTCCATATGTCACTTCAATTGTACAGTTACATACGTCGTCACACAGACCATGCAGCTCAGCCTGCTGTTGCTCTTCCATCAACAACTTTATAACCTTATGAGAAACAGAATGTTGCAGTAACCGAAACACATCTTCAGTTGCTGCAGACGTCATCCCTTTGAGTCGAGATTCTCCAAACGATGCTTTAATTTCACTGATTTGAACATGAAGAGCTGCATGCATGCTGTCGAAGACAGTATCAACACTCATTGCTCCCTTTGAAGTCATGAAGTCCTTAAATGTGGAATGTGCACTCTCGACTCTGCAATGAATTAGGTACGCATGGAGTAAAGACATAATATGAAACAAGATATGAAATATATTTGAATGACAAAAATCAATCATACCTGTTAGTGCTTCTGGTTCCCAAATGGAACACCTTATCCGTCCAAGCAGATACAAGATTTTCTTTATAGTTTCTTAACCACTGCCGCTCAAAGTAGTTCACCAACCCTGATCTATTTTTCCAGCTATCACGTAGTCGAGTCAATCCACTGACGTACTGCTCTTCGGTCCGTGACCAGAGTAAAGTCATGCACTCTCTCGCAAACTTATCTGCAACTGTCACGTCTTTTGTTAGTTTCTTTGCTCTGTCCTCCAAGTTTTTTTGCACATGACACCGACATAGGATTCGCTTTGTCTGGGGAAAGACAACTGTAATGGAATTAATCAAAGCGAGCTCTCTGTCGGTGGCTATGGCATCAGGAGACCTTCCGACTAAGTTGAGAAGTTCAGCTATGACACCCATAACCCACGAGTAATTTTCAACAGTTTCCCCGCTCATAAAAGCACATGCTATGTTGTAGTTCTTCCACGTAGATGTGATGCCAATGACTTCAAAGAAAGGCATATTGTACCTATTTACATAGTAGAGTGTTAAATAGATATATGAAGCTCTCTAATATGGACATGTGCAATGGACTAAAAAACTTAAACAAGATTGACGAAATGTACCTGTTCACTTTGTATGTCGCATCCATCACAAGTACATAAGGGAATGCCTTCAGGAGCGCGATAGAATCGGGATGTGCCCAGACAATGTCACTCAAAACCGGGGAGTCTGGCGCTGTTCTGTGCCGCACAAAATACTTCAACTCCATAGCCTTGGCAAAAAATTGTTGCGGAACGGTTCTCCCCTGCATACCTTTCTTTCGAAGGTTGTCTCTTATGTTGTAGACTTGCTTTAGTTTTGTGACATTCCCGGGCTCCTTTTGAAGGGCTAGCAAAATGTTCCTTGGCTTCGCATGGCTTTCGGTCATGGTCTTAATCAACTCATGCTGTACTATTGTAGGCCTTCCGGCAAACGCATGCCCATGCAAACTCTTGTGTAACTCGTGGTTGTGAACTCCTACAATCATCTGAACCTTCCAACATCCCCTTTCAGTCTCTATAACTTTCAACATGAATGGACATCCACGTTTTTTTGTATTCACGCGTTTGTGGACGTCATCTTTCACGGGTTTGTACCACCCTTCTCTCTCGCAATACATCCATGTCCGCCCAAGTGTAGTCGCATCACTCTTGATGACACATCTGATCACAATGCACATCTGATTCGATTTGCCCTTCTTCTTCACCCATTCTATAGCTTCCACCCTACCCTTGAATGTTTCATTAGTAGTAAACTGTTCAGTGTAATCTGCTGACATTACCTGCACAGGCTCCGTGGGCACTTCAATCTGCTCTGATTCATTCCGATCCATCTGCCTTTGCGCTGATGTTGGGACAGGCAAAGTACTTCAGTATGGGGAACCCAAATCAGATGACAGTTGACCAAGTTGCGTCCCATTAGTTTCCTCTCTGACTGGTCTGGCAACAGGGTGTTGTTTGGCACTATAGTGTCAAAACTGTAATTGATATACAATTCAGTGCCATCGTTGTCCCCCTTACAAAACCATGAAACAAGTGTCAGTCTCGATATGATAGAGCCAAATTAAATTGTAAAATATTAAATTCCTTATCTATCTATCTGTCTATCTGTCTATCTGTCTATCTGTCTATCTGTCTATCTGTCTATCTGTCTATCTGTCTATCTGTCTATCTGTCTATCTGTCTATCTCTCTGTCTATCTGTCTATCTCTCTGTCTATCTGTCTATCTCTCTGTCTATCTGTCTATCTGTCTGTCTCTCTGTCTCTCTGTCTGTCTGTCTGTCTCTCTGTCTGTCTGTCTCTCTATCTATCTATCTATCTATCTATCTATCTATCTATCTATCTATCTATCTATCTATCTATCTATCTATCTATCTATCTATCTATCTATCTATCTATCTATCTATCTATCTATCTATCTATCTATCTATCTATCTATCTATCTATCTATCTATCTATCTATCTATCTATCTATCTATCTATCTATCTATCTATCTATCTATCTAACAATTTCATGAACCCTACTAACTAACAAACCCTACAAAAAGATTGCAATTTTGGAAGTTTGAAAGTTTGTAATTTTATATTTCAAGAATTAATGTTATGTTACAAAAGTCATAGTCTCGTCTAGAACATCATCAATACATAATAAGGATGATACATACCCGACGGAAAAATAAAGTTTTATAAAGGTAGTAGAACATTCGACACATAATAAGGATAATACATACCCAACGGAGTTCGAATTCCAGCGATATGTCTTCGAGGCCTTTACTCAACTCATCGTTCTCTTTCGACATGTTGACAACTTAATTCTATGCTTGATAACACCGCACAGCTTAGTTTTCGAATACCGACGTGTCTTATATAGGCGACGTAGGGTTTTTATTAAACGTAGTAGCTGGTCGCAACGACCATGTCACAACTGGTCGCAGCGACCAGTAAACATATGGTCGCAACGACCATGTCACAACTGGTCGCAGCGACCAGTAAACATATGGTCGCAACGACCATGTCACATACGGTCGCAGCGACCAAGTGCGCTATGGTCGCAGCGACCAGTTGTGACATGGTCGTTGCGACCATGGTGTATATGGTCGTTGCGACCATATCTTTACTGGTCGCTGCGACCAAGTGTAGGTTCTAAAAAAAAATGGTCGCAACGACCATTTCACTAATGGTCGTTGCGACCAAATGGCATGCGCTAAACGGCAATTTTGTCTTGCGCTAAACAGAAATCGTGATAATAATATATAGATAGATAGATATAATTATTATATAGATATAGATAATATATATAGATATAATTATTCCTAAGATAACGAAATCCTAATATAGATATGAAATATATAAATCTAGATAGATTAAAACTAACCTAAACCCGTAGATAAATATGTAGATATATACAAAAATAGATAGGATCTCCCGTTCTAATGTTACCAAAATTAAAACGCGTCTAGGCACTAGCGGCGGGCGCCGGTATTCAGGCGGCGGGCGACGGTTATGGCAGAACTCCACTCCGTGATTTTGATCGAACAAATTTGCCTAACCAATAAGTTCTAACACAAAGTCATTCCAATATCCACAAAAATAGACTTGTCCTACTTTATTGAATTGAAAAACTAATGCAGTAATTAAATAATATTACCTATTTTACGTTGGGTGGCCTCCCAAGAAGCGCCTTTGATTCACCACACTTGTCCTTATGAATTTTTCCAATGTGTTCGTCCATTTCCTCAATTAATTCCTTTTTCTTAGTATGAATTCCTCCTGAAGGTTGTCCAGAAATTGCAAAAACCTCAATATTGTTAGGAATCAATTTCTCATAGGGAAGAATAATAGGCTCATTTGGATCAGGCACATTTTCATGTGGCTCAAACAAATTTTCAATTTTCATTTCAATTTCATCATTCCCTAATTCATGTTTCACATTGTTGGAAAACTCATTATTCAATAATTCATTATCATTAGAAGTATCTAACAAATCATTTGATTCATTCTTGCAATCAACATTATTAACATCATTAGGAGAAAGAGTAATAGGCTCATAAATAGAAAATTCAATCTTTCTACCGTCAAATTCCATGGTTAGAGAGCCTTCGAAGCAATCAGCATGAAATATCAATTCCTTAACATTAACTAAAACATCTTCAACAACTCCTATAGGCTTAATACTAGAACGATCGACGAGTTATATAGTGACACCAGTTTCCGACAAAGCATTGAGACATAAAAACTTATACAAATTGTATGACATGACATTAATTGAAGCTCCTAAATCCAACATAGCTTTATTGAATTTAGTATTACCAATTGCACATGGCACAGTGAACATACCCGGGTCTCCGCATTTTTCAAGCAATCTTTTCTGTAACATAGCGGAAACATTCTCGTTCAATCTTACCTTTTCCTTTCTTCTCATCCTTTGCTTTCTTTTCATAGTACATAATTCCTTTAAAAACATAGCATAGCGAGGCACAATTTTTATTAAGTTGAAAAGTGGAATATTTACCTCACAATGAGCAAAGGTATCATATAGAATTTGTTCATCCTCCCACTTACGATCAGGCTTTAAGGCATGGGGAAAGGGTGGTGCAAATCTTGGAACCTCAGAATACCACTCCTTTGATCACTTACTAGCAGGGGTGGCGGGCGGCGGGTTTCAAGCGGCGGGCACCGGTCTTTAAAGAAGCTTGATTCCGCGTTATTTTCACCTTCTTCACCCATGTCAATCACCTCCTTAGGCCTTTCTTCTAAACTTTTAGTAGGTACTTTCACTTCTTTACCTCCTCTAAAGACCATGACACTTACATTCTCCTTTGGATTGACTACCACTTGTAAGGCAACTTGCTCGAACCTTAGCTCTTAATTCTCCAATCTCTTTAGCCATTTGACTCAACAATTTCTCATGAACACTCATCTTGTCCAATAAAAACCTTAAACTTTCATCTTTTTCCTCTTGTTGAGTATTTCTTTGACGATTCTCATATTGGCATCTTCCTTGATAAGGCACTTGTTGCTGCTGGCCCCTACCGTTGAATCCACGTTGATAGTTCAAATTGTAGTTCTGGTTGTAAACGTTGTTACTAAAGTTGCAGCGAGGTCCATAATCCATAGGCTTGAGATCAACAACTTCCTCTTAAATCAATGGGCAATTATCATTCGGATGGTTTGGATCTCCGCAGACATCGTAGGGTCTAGGCTGTTGTGATTGATTTAGTTGCATAGCCATCTTGTTGACGATCTCAGTAAGCCTCTCTAAATCATCTTTGCGACAATCTCTAGAATTATCCAACTTATGTACTCCTCTTACTCCTTGGCGTTTCCCACATTGTTGCGACGCATTAGCTAAACCTTTGAAAATTTGTATTGCTTCTTGAGGTGTTTATCCAAAACATCTCCTCCATTAATAGCATTGATAACACCCATATCCCTATCAAGCAAGCCTTCATAAAGATATAGCGCTAAATCATCCTCGGGTATTCCATGTTGTGGACAACTACCCTTAAGCCCCTTGAATCTCTCAACATACTCAAAAAGACTCTCCGTAGGTGATTGTTCAATACTAGATAGCTCCTTTTTGAGTTTGCTAAGGTGGGTAGCAGGGAAATACTTTTGTAGGAAAACTCTCTTTTACTCAACCCAAGTAGTAATGCTTTCGGGGGGAAGGTAATATAACTAGTCGCTAGCCGCATTTTTTAAGGTAAAGGGTCCAAGCATTAATTAGCCATCGGTTAGGCCTTGGGGTATAACTCTATCGCATACATTAGAAACGTTTGCAAGGTGTTTGTTTGGTTCCTCCCCAGGCAATCCGTGAAAATTGGGTAAAATAATAGCCAATTTAATTTGTATTCGAACCTGGAACCCTCAGCGAGAGCGGGAAGTCTAATTGCAAGCGGTTGTGCATTCAAATTAGGTTCCTTCAAGCTTCTCAGGGTCTTTCTTGGCGGATTTATGATATTGTTATTTTTGTTTTTGTTGTCTGTTATCTCCTTATTTTGATCAAAATTGAGCCTCCTTTTCAACCTAGAAAGAGATCTTTCAATCTCAGGATGAAAAGATAAAAGTGATGAATTAGAAGAGCGAGTTTGAACCATGCAAGAATAAGACAAACCTAAAAATAAAAAATAAAAGCTAAAATAAAATAAAGACAAAAAGAAATCAATGATAGAAAAATTAAAGCAAACTCTTTTCTCCCCAGTAACGGCGCCAAGAATTTGGTGGTCGATGAACGTCATTGGCTATCGCTTCCCCAAATAATAATAATAGCCTAACTCAATGCTTAAACCAATAGATTAGTAAACCAATAGATTAGCAAACCAATATATTAGTATAACGATGAATTGCGGACTCGAACCCACAAAGAGAACGGTTGCAATGATAATATTCCTAATAATGATTTCTAAAGACAATTAACAATAGTCTGTAGCAACTTAATGACAAAATAAAGAAAATATTATGATGATTGTAAAGTATTGATAATAAGATAGAAAAGCATTTCACCTGTAATTCTCGACAATGGTTGAGGTTCAAGATCCTAGGATTGATTCAATAGTATTTATAAGATATATCTCAACTTGACTAAGGTTGATTGTTCCACAAAGATACAATCTTCTTATTCAATGTCACTAAAGAATAGCATTAACGATTCAAGTTCTTAGACCAATTGGCACATCGATTCAATGCAAATAGAAGACAATCGAACAACCCACTCAACCCTATAAACACCTACTCGACATAGATCAATCGATATCATCCACTACAAAGAGATAGAAAATCACTAAATTAATGACTTCGTTCGCTATCGAGAAACCAACAACGGATTCATAGCATATATGCGATTCCTAACATGGTGATAAATCATAGAAAGGAACACAAATTCATATCAATCAGAACAATATGATAAATATAATTATAAATTAATAATTGAAATAAAATCTTCATAATTAATTCAACCATTTATTCGAATCACAGGCGAAACTATGAGTTTAGCAACTCATTGCCAAAGTAACGCTGATCTGTCTCTCTATTGTATGGCATACCTCAATTCTCATTCTCGACACACATTGGTTGAATGAAAATAACCTAAATAGAGTCGTGAAAAACCCTAGAGAATAAAATAATAAGAAAATAATAAAATAGAATCTTCAGACTAAAATCGGCAATCGATGACCACGAGACACCGACGGGTGCCGGTGGATTAGCGTCGGGCGACATCCCCAACAGACATCTTAATTCTTCTTACCTTCGACGTTGTGCTTCCTTACTTCTTTGGTTCTCCTTCCTTGGCCTTCATATGCTTCTAAATTATACATTTAAGCTCCTCTAAGATCCCATCCAAGGTCGGAATATAAAATTGTATAATAAAAACTAAAAAGGTGTAGATTCTGAACTCGAATACTTCACAAGAAAGATATAGAATTAGACTAAAACATATGCAAAACTCCTATCTAAATGCAATAATAACTACCTATAGTTCGTATATTGTAAAGACCGAGAAATTTTAAAATTTTATTCTGGAAAAGTAATTAATTATATTTGATTAGATTTGGAGATTCGGGAAAATTTGAAAATTTTCGTCCTCAAGCAACATGTTTTATTCTAAAAATCTTTTCGAAGTAAATTCCGGCATCAATCTTTCTAAAAATCTCTCGGATTATTTCCTATTTTCTTTTTTTTCTTCTCTCTCTCTCTCTCTCTGTCTCTGTGTGTCCCGGCACTACTGCAATAACCCAATGCCAATTCACCCACCCACACTACCCCATTCCACCTTGCCCTCCTATTCCCTAATATAACTTCCCCTCCCCTCCTGCAGGTTGCTATTTGTCCTCTTCTTCTCCATTTCACCTTGCAAGAAACCCACAAGTTGCACTCCTCCCCATTCTCCATCTCCACTTCTCTCTTCTCTTTCCAATGAACCCCAAACCACCCCTAGCTCCTCCTCTTTCCACCACCATCAAATTGCTCTCCCCTGTTTTTTCGTGAGCGGGATCCGAGCCCACCACTCCTTCCTCTTCCACTCTCAGCAGTAGCCCAACATCATCATCCTAATCTCCTCCCTTCCCTCCATTGTTGGCCAAGAGATCCAAGGCCCCTGTTTATGAACGAGATCGAGTGCCCCCAACCTTGTTCTCCTCCATTCCATCTTCCTCCCTGAGCAGCAGCAGCAAGGAACTTCCCTCGAAGTCGTCGGAGCCACCAGAAGCGCCACCCGTCCAAGATCGAGCCCCAATCGCGAGCCGCGTCCCATGTTTTTCGATTTAAAGGTCGGTTTCGTTTTGTTTTTGTTTCAATTCCAAACCATGTAAAAATGCACCTTTGCTCACTTAACTTCCTCATAGACTCAGAATGATGCTCCCCTCTCACTGATGAAGCCAGAGCAGCCCTCGAGCACTCCCCGGAGTTGATTTTTCGAAGCTCGGTAACACCTCTTCTCCTCCCTCCTTTCCTTCCAGCACTTGATTCTCTTTGTGTGGGTCATGGTCGGAATATCATGTCATTGAGTCTGGGTAAGTTTTGGGTTAAAATGACTGCCAGAGGCCTGAGTTTTCTCCCTTCCCCTCCCGTTTTCTTCCGTCGATTGAACAAGGGTTGCTCGCTTTGGGGAAGACGGGTCTGGACTGGCCGGTTCTTTCTTTTCTTTTTGGTAAACCGGCTGATCCGTCCTAATTTATCCGGTCCTTTTAAAAACACACACGGATGGGCTTCGGTTTGGACTAGGGGCTGGATCCGAGTTTGGGTTGAGGGAATTGGGTCGGCCTATTGAGTTGATTTATTAGTTGGTTATGTTATATTATGTGTTATCGTATATTATGTGTTAGGTTATATATATATATATATATATATATATATATATATATATATCACATAAGGTATAACATATATATATATATATAATAAGGTATTTCTGATTTTGGAATAATATATATTTTTTTAAAATATTATTTATATTACACAATGGTTTTAAAAGTAATATTAATTGATATTGGGTTATATATATATATATATATGTTATACCTTATGTGATTTTGGTATTTTATTTTGTTAGTAGATATTATACAAGTGTTTAAAAATGGTATTATTTGATATATATATTATTATTATATTATGTGGTGTTTTAATAAATGTTTCAGAAATGATAAAGTAATTTAGTGTTGTTGTTTTATAAATGTGGGTTATTAAAATGGATTGATTTTGGTAATTTATTATATTTAAATATTTGTTGGAGTGTGTTATTAGATGTTGTTTAAAAATGGAGATTTAAAGTAATATTTGAGAAGTGTTATTATATAATAATTTATAAGGTGATTTTAAGATGAGGATTTTAAAGAGATTTATGCTGGAATTATTTTAAATGGTATGATTTTATAACTTGGTCAAGAGTTTAATGTCTTTAAATGGGATTGGCTAAATATGATTTTGAAAGATTATTTGATTATCGAGTTGACTTACTTGATCTAATTTATTGAATGGTTTGATGATTTGTATGAGTGAAAATTATGATAAGCATGTTATGTTATTTTATATGATCTGATGTGATTATATGTTGAAGCATTATTATTAATATATATTCTAAGGTATGAAAGTATGATATGTTCTATGATGAAATGTTAAGCTGATTAGTTGAGCAAGATAGTAATTGATTAAAGTATGATACATGATTAATAAATGTTATTCTATGATATATTGATGAGATACAATGTGTTGATATATGACGGTTAGAGAAAATATGGAAATGTGAATAAGATGATATGTGAGGTTATGTTGGAATACATGTTGAGACAACATATGAGCTATCCTATGTTGAGATGATGTGATTGATGGATGAGTTATAGGAGACGTTATATATAATATGTGGATATATGATGATGAGATATTATATGATGAGATTGAGATTATATGTTGAGATGGAACTTGATGAGTTATGATGAAGTTATATGGTTGAGATAATGATGATGATGATGTTATAGAATTGAGTCCCTTCTGTTTATTTAAGTCATGGCCATTGTATTCCTTGAATCATAGACTTATGCATTTGTATTACTTGAGTAGGTGATTTGTGACCTGTTGGATCTGCTTGTTATATTGCTTTGGACTCTACGCTTCTCCAGGTAAGTCCTCTGAGGCTTACTCAAGTTAGAATCTCATGCCTTATGTGTCATATAGTATGTAGACATTATAAAAGCATACCATGTAGTACCATGCTTAGGATTTGCAATCATGAATGAGCATCCATCTTCTTTATGCGTTTGAAAAGAGAACGACCATGATATGTGAGTCCTAGAGTCGTTGCTAGGGTCATAGGTCAACACAGCTTCATCGGGTTTGTACCTATCGAGTCTTATGAGTCTGATTATCTGAGCATGATTACGAGACATTTATACTTGAGCATGACTTTGATATCATATGACTGCGGCTACGGCTGAGTCTCCACCCAAGGTATGGGAGTGGAAATGGAGTCGCCACCCTAGGTGTGGGAGTGGTAGGAGTCGCCACCCTAGATATGGGCGTGGTTTTTGAGTGGTATATGCCACTTGGCATTCTTTGGGTCATTTATCGTACTTCTTCATATTATAGATTATGTCAACATGCTTACATGTTTAATATTTCAGTATTGCATTAGATCATTCTCATCTAGGCTTAGAGCATATTATATGTCCTCAGTGAGGTCATCAAGGCCCGCATGAGTGGCTCGACCTTGACTCATGGTATAGTTTCAAGTACTTGATCCTTGCCTGTTATATCATAACTCAAAACCATTGAAATTCTCGATAGCGCTCAGTCTTTCAAAATTGAAGCTATTCCTTTTCAAACCATTTCAAATTCTTCAAATCCGACATTAGTCAAACAATTCCACAACAGAGGAGGTAAAACCATCCACCTTTAAGGGCTAATCCCATATTCTCTTCCTAGGTTCCAGACATAGATACAATTCTATCAATGTCATATCTCAGCATGAATCATAAATCACCAAAATACACATAATAACTTTAAGATAGGAGGAATGTCGAGTTCTTAAACAAATATAAAGATATAGATGCGAATCCGAATCCTAGCCTATACAAATAATTACAAGACTTCCTCCTGTTGTAGTAGAATGGTAGTCAGGATCGATCCACGAGAAAGCAGGTCAACGGGATCCTAGTAGCGTTGGAAGCTCACATCTTTTGTCGAACAGAAGCCTCGATCTCGACCTAAGTGCTCGATGTCGACCTTGGCTGTTGATTCTTTCTACAACAGAAAACCGGCAGAGACAAAAACGGCAGTCGATATCGACTAGGAAGGTCGATATCGATGTTAGTTGAAGAAATTGACTGGCTCAGCGGACTGCCAGTCGACACAGGGTGGTCGATATCGAGTAGAAGACTCGAAATCGACCTCAGCAAATTTGTGCAGGGAGATCGACGTCGACACAGAAGACCGTCGACGAAGGCACAGTGGTCGATATCGATGTTTTGGGTCGATATCGAGTAGGTTCCTGCAAAGTTGTTAGCTTTTATCGGCAAAGAAAGGCTGAAGAAATAAGGATGAATAAGGAAGCAATGGACAGAATAAAGACAGTGTTTTTATGTGAATATATATAAAAAAGGCAACTCCTAGGATTAGGGTTTACCACAACGTTAACCAATGCTTGCGATAAGGCAAATAAGACGAACAATTGTGCTATTTCACCCGAGAGACAAGCTTTCATTGTACACCAACTCTTAGGATTACTCTTGCAAATATACCTAATTGTCTCTACCAATTTTATGTTTATAACTCAAGTGGTTAGCATGAATCCCTTTTCTTTCGATAAGGACAAAACATAGAATCGTAGGAGATGATATAGAGACAATGATATCAACATCAAACACTTACCTCAGGCACACATGGCTAACGTCGGGCTCACCCCGACCCTAGAAGCTTTGGGAAACTACTCGCACTTCATCGTAGGAAACATCATTGATTGAAAGGAAAGAACTTGCATTAATAACTCCGAAACTTTACAATCCAACGTCGACTCTCGCGAATACCAAACCCTAAAGCTTTATGTGGTTCCATGATGATGGTTTTCTTTGGGACGATCAGCTGACCGAGAAATTGACTTACCACCAAAATTGCATACTTTGATGATTTATACACGTTTACTTGGTTTTGACCCTGCTATACCATGGCAGGTTGTACCCTAATTTCTGTTGCTTTCCTTTTTTATCGTCAAACAGTTTTGAGCGACATAGTCACCTAGGATAGGTTTTCGGTACCCAACGGCCCTTCGTGTATTTTAGGGTTCGAAATCCCCACTTTAAAACGTTCTCATTTGAGGTTTTAAAACTTCGATCCGTACCTAGATTGCAAGATCCGAACGAAGGTATCAAACCTTCGAAACGTAACCCCAATATTTATATTTGGGTCGTTACAAAGTTGGTATCAGAGCGAGGTTATGCAATTCGGGTACAAAAGGGTCGGGTGTATGTTTTGAAAATCGCCTATAAATTTCGAGTGATTTTGACATGTTTCAAAATGTCAAAATGAATTTAGTATGGCTAGAATAAAAGGAATCGACCTAATAAACTTGACTTAGGAGAATAAAATTGGAACGAGAAACTCGATTAGGTAGAAAGGTGTTAGACCATCCTTATTTGATGTAGACTTTGGGAACAGGTAGGCAAACTCAGCTTCAACTTTACAGAAGACTCCATGGAGTTTGCACCGTGGTGGTTTGAGTAGCGGGGTAGGACATAGAGATCGGGAGGTAGTTGCCCCTTCCGGTCAGTAGCTCCTCTAAGAGTGGCTTCTAGATAGCTTGTGTGTATATAAACTAGGCCCGAGGGTGATCCCCCTCGAAGGGGATCAGATTAAACTGCAATTATTGCTTCTGTGCTCTATGATTTAAACTCACCCTTTTCTTATGCAGGAGTATGGTTGGCGCACGTCGTGGGCGAGTGGGGCGTGGGTGCCCAGTACGTCAAGGCAGAAGACGACCCCGCCGAATAGTTGTGGGTGAGACAAATGATGGGGTTCAGACTCCCGCGGGTGCGGAGATCCCGGCTCTACAGCCGGAGGCTGTACTTGGACAGCTTGATCGAGCGACATTGATTGAGATGCTGAGAGGACTCATTGGAGACCCGCCGCCAGTTGCACCAGAGGTTCATATTCCCATTGAGAAGCCAACTAGATCAGAGGTTTCGATTCCTGTTGAGCATCCAGCTAGACCAGAAGTTCCGATTCCCGTTGAGCAGCAAGCTAGACCTGTGTTAGGGGAGGGACGCTAGTTCAAAATAAATATCAAATAAATATCAATACAAACTTTAAACAAAACCAAGTCCCTGTCCAAGCAAATAAAATTACAAGAATCCCTCCCGATGTAGTAGTAGGGTATTTAGGATCGAATCCACAAGGAGGAATGTCAGCAGTCCCTAAGCTTGCAATCAAGTTCGATTTTTGACTCTAGAAGATCACTCGATATCGAGTAGATCAGTCGATTTCCAGCAAATACATGCAGAAGATAAAAGAAACAGTCGATGTCGAGTAGGGCACTCGATATCGAGTCAGTCACTCGATATCGACCTCTACAGTCGATTTCGAGTCTTCAACAGAAACTATAAAATGTAACTTTTGTGTCGGAAAAGTGTCCGAAGAAATTAAGAATGCTTAGGGAAAGATGGACAGAATAAAAACTCAAATTTTATGAACTCAATAAACTTAAAAACCTCCAAGATTGGGGATTCATGCCGCAACGATAACCATATAAGACTTATGTCAAATTCATGAAAGATGATGCCTTTTCGTCAAGTAACTTTCGTTACTAACAATTAGGTGATTTAGAGGCTCTCACATAAACCCTAAGAGTTACTATCCAATTTCATAATTAATCCAAATTCACAATATGATTGGCTTTCGCTTCAATGATGCAAATAAGAATCGCCTACTACTTTCATAGAAGAATCATGCATATAGGATAGAAGACGGAATCGCATAAAAATCATACCTTTGATGCATAATCTTACATGGCTATCGTCGGGCTCACCCCGACCCTAGAAGTAAGGGAACTAATCGCGCTTCATCATCATTGACATCATCATCATCATGGAAAATAATCTTGAATTGAAATTGCAACGAAATAGTACAACCATAAAAAGCAAAATCCGCTCTCGCTCCCCTATACTCCACTCGGCCTCTCTCTCTATATACCTAATTCTCTACGATATTGCTTTCTTGAATGTCTGAAATTCAACTCATAAACTCAGCCCTAATGGCTTTTAATTATAGACTTCAAACCTCGCTATCCAAGGATAAAAAATATATCTTTATTCCTAAGATAAAACTAAATAAAGTAAATAACTAAAATCACTTTAGGTAAATATGAATTCACCCTAAAGGAAATAAAGTCTAATAAGAAAGGATAAAAGATCTCGACTTATGATAGAAGTAAACTCCTTCGGATAGAATTTTATCAAACAGCGCCAGATTTGTCTGCAGCACTCGATATCGACAGGGTCTAGTCGATATCGACCTCATGTCTTCTATGTCGAGCCAGCTCTACTCGACCTCGGATTTGCACTCAAACTCTATCTATTAACTCGATTTTGGGCACTCGATATCGACCACTTATATCGATATCGACCAGTCCATGTCGAGTTGCATTATTCTTCTTCTAGCTCGATTTCTGGGGTTCTGTTTCCACTTGATGTCGAGTCAATTGGTCGATTTTGACTCCTAAATAGACTTCGAGTAATTTTCCAGCTTTTTTTCTCTTGTGCAAATTATTCCAATTTTGCCTCGATTTTTGCGAAATAACACAAGAACTCGTGTTGACCTCTATAATTGGCAAATAAACATAAACTACACTAATCTTATGCTTTCCCAACCAATGTGCATGAAAATATAGACAAAATCGACATAAAAGTATATGAAAAAAATGGCAATTTGCGCGCACATCAAACACCCCATACTTAAGCTTGCTTGTCCCCAAGCAATACTTTTAGCGGTCATTCGGGGGAAGAAACTAAACCCTCAACATCATAGATTCATTGTTATATGTCCCTACAATCAATTTCCGTCCTCGAAAAGGTACTAATGTCAACAATTCCATGCCTGTGAATAAAAGCAACATCATACTCACAAAAGGAGGGTTATATGCAAAAAAACAATTTGTGCGACATAGCGTTAATAATCAACAGGACTTTTGCAAGCTTATGGAAGAGTAGATTGGTAAAAGGATAAAAGGTGGGCTAACTTTTGGCCGTGATGTTAAATCCGGGGAAATAAACTTTGTTTCCAAACTTTCATTCCACATTCCTTCTTCATAATATTTCTCACCCTTTCTGCTCTTCGCTCAATGCTTTTTTCACTATAATGCTTTTATCTCTCTAACCTTAGTATTGCCTTCTCGCGAGTCCCAAACATGGGTGTCATGAATGGCCCCGGATACTTAGTACTTCGGACTCCTCACCTTGTGTCCAATCTCATCGAATAACATCTCAACAATCAGGGTCGATCTACCTTTATCTCCTGAGGTGATCAGATTTTTTCTCACTCATTAAATTTTCCATAGTTCAAAATTTCTTTCATTCCTGTCATTACTTCAATAATGTGGACAAACTACATATAACTACTCCAAAGATAACATTCATTCTCAACATAATCCCCGGATAGGGTATAAGGTAAAAAAATGGGCAATATGTAATGTATTATGGAGCAATAATAATGATGTAAGGCTCCTATATGGCTTGTGTAATGCAAATTTGCATAGGTAAGGCTAGGATATGAAATTGAGCACATGTATTGAAATTATAAAGTCCTCCATCATCTTATCATGCATATGTCAAAAGCAACTTTAAATTTTACCTCTCTTTCATGGTTTTCTCTAAAAAATACACTTCATTGTGACTTCCCTTTACTAAGGAATTTCATGTTATATCTCTAATGAATCTATTTTTGTGTCGTCGAGTTCAATAAAAGCTTCCATAACACTTATTCAATTTTTAAAATTTTTAATGGGGGTGATTTTTTTAGACTTTTGTTTAATGGGGGTGATTTTTTTAGACTTTTGTCTTTTTTCGACTTTGGATCATACTCATGATGAACTTGATGAATATAGATAGATATGATGGATATAGATAGATATATCCAAAGTAAGCATGTATGATGCAATTGGAGAAGTATGCATAACTATGAAAAAATTTTAAAATATGCTCAAAATTGATTAAAAATATGTAAGTAAGCCTTTCCCCCACCCCATACTTAGAGATTAAAGTGTCCTCACTGTATAAGAACTAGGGTTCAGAAAGAAACTTACTAAAAATTAGCGAAAATCAGGTGTTGAAGACGTCTGCAGAGGCAGTCGATATCGGGTGTACTAGTCGATATCAACCAGTTTCACTCGATTGCTGTTGGTTTCAAGCTTCAGGGTGATCCTTTGTCGATCACAAGCTCCTCTATATTGACTTTCATAGTTGATATCGAGCACTTTACTCGATATCGAGTCTTCTTTTGCGCTTCTTCTTTTTCCTGAAATTCGTTAGAAAACAAAAAACCAAAACATAAATATAAAGTCTCAAAATAAACCAAAAATGTCCAAAACCTAATAACTAATTGTCTTGTTACAAGCTCTAGACTTTATAGTCGCTAGGCCGACTTCTCCTTTCATGCTCTTAAGGCGGCATCTGCAAAGCCCATGTAGCCTGTGCCTCAAATAGCACTCCATTCTTGTCTCGCAGCTGCATCCCGCCTGGATAGATCTTGTTCACTGTAAAGGGACCCATCTTCTTTGTTTTGAATCTACTCGGAAACCAATGATCCTTTGATTTGGAGACATACACCTTATCACCTACTTCGTAGTTGCTCGGATCATCACTGGATACCCTGCACAAGCGCACATACCAAGGAAAACCTCTCCCAAATAGGAATAAAACCTTTATTGAAATTGAGAAAGAGGAATCCGTACCTTGGCTTACCTTTTCGGAGCTTTCTTTTCTGTTTGAGGGTCCAGTCGATATCGACCAGTATCACTCGATATCGACCTTTGTTCTGCTCCTGGTGGTTTTGTCGATATGGAGAAATTCGGCTCGATCTGCTCAACTTGATTTCGACTAGGGTTACTTGATATCGAGTGGCTTTTCTCTTCTTCAGCTTCTGGTTCAGTCGATGTCGGCTTAGGGTTTTGGTCGATTTCGACTACTGTACTCGATTTCAAGAGGTCTGCTCCAACATCGATCCCATACTTAAAACCTGGCATAGAATCTTCAAAATTGTTAGTCGATATCGACTTACCTGGGTCGATTTCAAGTGGTGCTTTTGTTCCTTCGTTCAAGATTACCACGATTTCCTCCACTTGGGCTTCTATAGCCCTCTTCTCTAACTCTTCGGGGGCCATATTTCTTACCTTAACTTCCCCGCATACGGTGTAGACTCCTTTGATTGTATTTACCTCCATAGGCCCTTCATTCTTCTTCACCGTCTTGTTGAAGGCGTACTCTATTACTTCATCACTGATGGTGAATGAGAGGAATCCTTTCCTTACGCTTATGTTTGCATCCCCGGTTGCTAAGAAGGGCCTTCCTAAAATAATTGGACAAGAAGGGTGCTCTGCCATATCAAAAACTAGAAAATCAGCAGGGACAAAGAACTTACCTACTTCCACTAGCATAATATCCACCATGCCTGTTGGAATGACCACCGTGTTGTTTACCATAAAGAGTTTAGCATCCACAGGCTCTAGGGCACCAATCTTTACCTTGGACCATATTGTTAGTGGCATAAGGCTAACACTAGCCCCTAAATCACATAATGCATTGAATCGTTGTTGACCTAAGCCTATAGTGATAGAAAACCTACATGGGTCCACCCTCTTTTCTGGTAGCTCCAACTTGATACATTCCTCTGCGATCTCAGCAATTGATCACTTCTTACCTAGTATGTCCTTAAGGAACCTTACATATGATGGCATCTCATGAAGTGCTTCGGTGAATGGAATTGTAACATTGAGCCCTTGAAGCATCTTCATAAAGCGCTGAAACTTCTTTTCTGACGGGTCCTTTATAGTTTTCTTATGGAATGGCAGTACCTTCTTCTTTACTGTGGCTGGAGTTAAGTTGATATCGAGTAGAGGGTTGTCGATATCGACTAGATGAGTCGATTTCTGGTGATGCTCAGCTTCTGTATCGACATCGCGTAAAGGGGACTCGACGTCGACTGCACCTTGGTCGATATCGACTGGATGAGTGGATATCAAGTCCTCTTCTGGGGCTTTCTCCTCCGCTTTTTGTTCGGGCTTTCGCAGTTGACGCCCACTCCTTAGATTCATAGCCACTATTTGTCAAGTAGTTTTGCCCTTAAGATTAGGCATAGTGGATCCTGGCAGCGATCCTGACGGTTTGGGAATTTGTTCAGCCAATTGACCCATTTGGGTCTCCATGTTTCTCTTCCAAAAGTTGATCTTCCCGAGCCTAGAGTTGATACCTTGCAGCTGAGTATGGACTAAGTTATTGGCTTGTTTAAACTCAGCGTGGTTCCTCCGCATCTCATCAAGAATGATCTGCAGGTCATCCTTCCTTGGTTCCCGCTCAAGGTGCCCTGGTGCTCTATAAGATGGTTCCTCCGCATCTAATCAAGAATGATCTCCACATAGCTTCCTCATGTGTTTTTGCCATGCTGACTTGCTCAAGATGTGGGCAGGCGTTGGTGTTGTGCCTTGTAGAGCCACATTCTTGGCAAGCTTGGTTGTTGGAGAGGAATCTAACTTGCTTTTGCAGGTGGCATGTTTGATCATTGTTGAATTGTTGCCGCACATCAAGATCAATCTCCTTTGGAGGCTCAAAAAGTGGCATTGATGGGGTAGACCTTGAGTCATAGGCCGCACCAGTCCCATATGTGCTGTTGAAGTTGACAAGCCTCTTAATTGTGTCCCAAGCCTCCGTTGGTGTAAGCTCAATGTACCGATAGGAGGTGTATGAGTTGATTCTCTCCTTATTCGGCGTATCAAGGGAGTTGTAGAAGATCTCCTAGATGACATAAGGTAATTGCCCATGCGTTGGGAAGGATCGCAATAAGTCCGTGAAGCGCTCCCATGCTTGCGCCAATGTTTTGCCAGGCTTTTGTCATTTTTGAAGCGCTCCCGTCCCTTTGTCGCAGCATCGTCGTTTTTTAAGGAGGAAAGAATTTGTATACGAACGCATCCTTCACCTCTGCCCATGTCCTCAGTGAGCGTGGAGCCAAGCTTTCAAGCCATTGCAATGCCTTCCCTGTGTTACGAGAGGTAAGTCGAGTTCTCAAATTAAATAATAAAGATGTAAATAAATGTAAACCGACTCCTAGCCTAAGCAAATAATTACAAGACTTCCTCCCGTTGTAGTGGAAGGGTAGTTAGGATCGATCCACGAGGAGGCGTGTCAGCGGGATCCTAATAGTGTTGGAAATCTCAAGTCTGCGTCGACTAGAAGCCTCGATTTCGACCTTGGGCCTCGAAGTCGTCCTCGGCTGTCGATATTCTCTGCAACAGAAGACCTGCAGAAACAAAAACAAGTGGTCGATATCGACTAGGGGGGTCGATATCGATGTCAGTCCACGAAATCGACTGGCTCAGAAGACTGCCAGTCAATACAGAAGGGTCGATATCGATGCTAGGGGTCGATATCGATGCTCAACAAACTCCGCAGCGATGTTCGTTGTCGACTCAGAAAACTATCGACGAACTCAGTGGTCGATATCGACGTCTGGGGTCCATATTGATGTCTTCTTGCAGTGGGTTAGTTTTTCGTCGGCAAAGAAAGGCCGAAGAATTTAGAATGGAGAGAGAAGCAATGAAGAGAAATAAAACAGAGGTTTTTGTGAATTAACTTATGTAAAAGGCAACTCCTTGGATTAGAGTTTACCACAACGTTAACCAATGCATGCAATAAGATAACTAAGACGGACAATTGCACTATTTCACCCGAGGGACAAGCTTTCGCCGTACATCAACTCTTAGGATTACTCTTGCAAATAAACCTAATTGTCTCTATCAATTTTATGTTTATAACTCAAGTTGTTAGCATGAATCCCTTTTCTTTCGATTGGGACTAAACATAGAATCGTAGGAGGAGAGATAGACACAACGATATCAACATCAAATACTTACCTCAAACGTGCATGGCTAACGTCGGGCTCACCCCGACCCTAAGAGCTTTGGGGAACTACTCGCTTCTCATCATGGAACTCATTCTTGATTGAAAGGAAGAAACTTGCATTAAAATAAACTCCAAAGCTTTACAACTCAATGTTAACTTTCACAAACGTCAAACCCTAAAACTTCTCTTTAATTCTAACTCTATTGATTGTCTTGATTGATGATTAATTGAATGATTGGATGCCAGCCCCCTAGGGCTTTATTTATAGGCTACTAATCCTCGCCATCCAAGGATTGTAACTTCTATCTAAACTATGAACTCTATCCTACTCGACTTGTTCAGCTCTGGTCGATGTCTATGTTGAGATCCATATGTTGGTCGATATCGACACCAGAGGTCGATATCTGGGTCTAAGGTCGATATTTACCTCTGCTCAGCTTCACTTGGCTTCTCCGTTTTGACTCCGATTTCGCTCGAATTTCTGCATGGTTAGCTCAAAACTTGTGCATACCCTATTTCTTACATTTTAGCCCATTCTTACACAAGTTTATATTCTTTTGAACCTTTTCTTTGGAGATCGAATGAAATATGAAGTCAAAAGATGCAATAAAAGGAGATATAAATATGTACATCAAAACACCCCATACTTAGACTTTCTTGTCCTCAAGCAATAACCAAGCAATAACCAATACCTACAACACACCCTTTAAGTCTTCGCCCTTGTCAAAAGCAACATCATAAGCGGTAGCAAAGCAAAGCAAGTGAATTTAACGTCATAGCACATATTTTGGCGATCCATAGGCATATGCAATTTTGATCCAACCTCACAGGGATAATGTGTTTGCACTCAACTCTTATGTGTTTAGGCTATGAAGATCAACTCTCAACTTAATTTCATATACAATCTCATAAACATTGCAATTTAAAAAAATCCAGTTCGCAACCAATTATGAAAATGCAATAAGAACTATCAGGAGGACTTTCGCTCAATGGAAGACTTCAAAGAAGACTCCATTCGGCGGGGTTGTAATGGGGCTTGGTATGAATTAAAAGGTATGGAATTATTTGGCCATGTGGTGCTTTTATAATTCGGGAATCAAGACTCCTAAATCTCAACACTTGTTATATCCAAACCATTATCTTCAATTTTGCACTTTCCAAGCTCAATCTCCTACAATGCTATTTCCGAGCTTATCTTTATATAAAATGCTCTAAAGATGCACTAAAAGATGTAAACCATACTATTAACCCTTCTTCCAAACTCTAATATACCTCTCAAAAATATAACACTTGTATGAACAAAAGACTTAAGGATTTTGGCTCATGCACTATATATATATATCTTTTTTTTCGGATTTTTTTTTCGAAAATAATAAATAAATACTAAAGATATGTGCATTTATATGGTGAGCCAAAAATCCTTTTAAAAAATATGACAAAATGTAAATATGCACCAACCCATAATTTCCTTGCTCAAAACTGGACATTATGCTCTTTCCTTTCCACAAGGCATTAGTCCAGCCAATCTAAGTCTCAATTCCCAAATGGGGGTCAGGCTCAATTCGGCTAGGGATTATTTTGTGGAGTTTGCAATTTCAAGCTCAGGCTAATATTCTGGCTTCAAGCAGCGATAATGCAGGGTAGGTAAAGAGAGGATAAAAACGGCTTAAAAAGATGCCTCCATCATTTAATTCTCGTAAACATAAACATATATATGCATTGGCTTTGAATAACTATCACAACATTTAGAGATGCATAGGAAGAGTAAATTCACTCAAGAAAGCGGAGGGATTTTTGATGTTCTCCTTATGGGCCAAAATTCTCACAAGGACAATATTTGTTGGATTTGCTTTTTAGCCTAGGATCATATGTGCTCAATTTCATCACAAGTTCACAATCTACATAAAAATTTTAAGGACTTAGGCTAAACCATCCAAATATGCCATAGGATTTACATGATCAATTCAGCTATTGAGTTTTCATCATAGGACATCTAAGTAGGGTTTAAAAACAAACTTAAAAATAAACATGCATTTTTTTTTGTATTTTTTGACATTTTATAAAAGTAAAACTAAGAACAAAAAATTTAAACATGCATGCAATGCGAAGAAGAAAACCAAGTTATGACCATAAGACACGTTTTCCCCCACCCCATACTTAAAATATACAGTGTCCTCACTGTATTAAAAAGACGAACAAGGGTAGAGAGAAACACACAGCGCAACCTTGCAGATTCTGGTCGATTTCAGGTTTGGTCGATGCCAGAAGTCGATATCTGGGTCAGTGGTCGATGTCGACTGCATCTGTCGAAGTCGAGGAAGAAAATGAAGATGAGGGCTGCCTGATTGGGGTCGATATCAAGTATTAGGTTCGATATCGACCTCTCTTTGTTGCTCCTGAGTCCTCGATGTCGACTCCAGGAGGTGGCTTGACCCTGGGGGGTCGATTTCGACACGCCTGGTCGATTTCGACTGCCTCTGCAGAAGTTTCTTTTCTTCTTCGTCGTTCCTTTTGCTTGATGACCTGAAATTTTTGTTAGAAATATAGATAAAGCACGAATTATCTCAATTTTAAAAGTTCAAAATCCAAAAGTTAAATCCTAAAAACCCTATATGCGAAAAAATTTAAAGGTTTTATGTACACGCTCTAGATTTTTTAGTCGCTAGGCCGACTTCTCTGTCAATGCTTTATGACCCTTTCATGTAGGGACCCTTCGAGCTTGAACCTTCTCCTGTATCATCTAGGTCCTTTTGGTAGTAGCTAAGTTCAGCGACCAAGGCTTCTTTGATGTTAGGTTCTTCTTTGGGCGCTTTCCTTCTCTTTCTTGACCGAACTTTAGCAATATAGGCAAACCATGGAGCTTTGACCCTCTTATTAGTAGAATTATCAATAATGGGCTTACTTGATTTATCAATAAGGGAAAGAGGATGGTTAGGAGTCATACCTGGGCTTACCTGTTTGGGCCCGAAACAGAAATTTTCGAGCTGAGGGGTGGTCGATTTCGACCAAGGTGGGTCGATTTCGAGTTCTTTGGTCGGTATCGATATGTGGGGTTCGATATCGACCTTTTTGACCCCATACTTAAGCTCCTGGCAATGATCTGGCATACTCGATTTCGGCCTAGGGGGGTCGATTTCGATGTTTTTAGTCGATGTCGACTGGTTCCATTCGATGTCGACCCTGCTTGCTGTTTCCGTCCTCGCCAACTAAAATTTTCGAAGCTTCTCCTTAGCCGGCGAGAGGACTACTTGCTCAAGGTGCTTCATTTCGCTCATGGTTGGGTTGAAAGAGAATTCTATTACTTCGTTCCCTATAGTAAAGGTTAGTAATCCTCGACGTACATTGATATTGGCATCAGCAGTAGCTAAGAAAGGCCTACCATGGATAAAAGGCACTACAGGATCTTCGGGCATCTCCAATACAATGAAATCAGTAGGCACAAAGAACTTACCTACCTTTACCGGAACGTCATCAACTATACCTGTGGGCCTGACGAATGAGTTGTCGGCCATATAAAGTTTCATGTCCACAGGTTCAAGGGCACCAATGTTCACCTTTACCGGAACGTCATCAACTATACATGTGGGCTTTGTAATGATGTTGGCCAAGTCCCACGGTGATTGCAAACTTCCCTAGATCACTCTTCTTCTCAGGGAAGTCCATTTTCGAACACTCATCTGTGATCTCTGCCATGGATCTCTTCTTGCTCAGGATGTCTTTCAGGAATCGCACATAGGCAGGCATCTCACTTAGGGCTTCTGTAAGAGGGATAGTAATATTAAAACCTTGAAGAATTTTTACAAAGCGCCTAAACTTACCTTTGGTGGGATCCTTCAATGCTTTGGATGGGAATGTCAACGTTTTCTTTGGCAGAGGGGCCAAAACGGTGGTTGGAGGGGCCTGCTGGACATCGATGTCGACTGGGCTCTGGTCGATATCGACTGGAATGGTTGATTTCGACCTCTGTTGTGACTTCTTAGGCTCTGTAGTGTCATCGACGTCGACCAGGGGGTCGACATGGTGGTCGATATTGACCTCTGGGTCGACATCGACTGCGTCGACATCGACTGGGTCTGTTGCTTTCTCCTCCGTTTCCGTTCGTGGCTTTTGTACTTTGTTGCCACTCCTTAATTGCATGGCTGCAACATGTCCCATCCCGGATTGCCCTTTAGGATTGGTGGTGGGTTGCCCAGGGAGTGTTCCGGACGGTCTAGGGATTTGTGCCGCCAATTGACCCAGTTGGGTCTCTACGTTTTTTTTCCAAATATCCATCTCCCCAATCCTTGTGGTAAGGTGATTGAGTTCAGAATGGATGGCATTGTTGGATTGATCATTCTTAGCCTGATTCCGCCTGATTTCATCCAGTACTAGTTGAAGATCATCCTTCTTTTGGTCTCTCTCCGGGTGCCCAGGAGCTCTATAAGGCGGAGGGTCCCTAGGGTTAACCTGGTTCCTTTGTGGTTGTTGGAACCTTTGGTCTCCCCAATATTGGCGATTGGGACGCCTCATGAAGTTGGCTTCCTCATGAGTCTCCGCTAGTTGCACTTGCTCAGTATGGGAGTACTCAATGATAGTGTGTCGCTGCGATCCACATTCGATGAAATCCTGGTTTGCCGAAAGGAATCTTACTTGTTTCTGGAGCTTTCTAAGTTGATCCCTATATAATTGTTCCTTTACATCTGGATCGATTACATTGGAGGGTTTATATAAGGGCATAGATGGGGCAGGCCTCGACGATGGTGTGTCAGAAGCCTCAGGAGTCCCATATGTATTGTCGAACTCCACCAACCTCTCTATGGTTTCCCAAGCCTCTTGTGGAGCGAGTTCAAGGTAGCCATAGGAGGTGTAAGCGTTGATCCTCTCCTTTGTGGCAGCATCAAGAGCATTGTATATGATTTCCTGAATTACGTACGGTGGTTGGCCATGCGTCGGGCATGATCGTAGTAGGTCTTTAAAACTTTCCCAAACAGTCGCCAGAGCCTCACCAGGCTTTTGTTTGAAAGCCGTGATTTTTTGTCGGATCAACGCCGTCTTAGAAGGAGAAAAGAACTTGTTGAAGAATGCGTCCTTGACTTCATTCCAGGTGCGGCGCGATCTTGGGGCCAAGCTTTCCAACCACCACAATGCTTTCCCTGTAAGAGACCATCGAAAGGCTTTTAGTTGGACATATTCAAGACTTCGTCAATCAGCAATAGTATCACAAAGGTCTAAGAAGGTTGAAATATGTGTCATAGGGCATTCGTTAGGTTTTCCTTCATATTGGTGCCTTCTAATCTCAATTAGGAAGTTAGGTTTTATTTCAAAATTAGAGGCAGGGATAAGAATTGTCGATTCAGGCACTGTGAGAGCGGGGTGCATATATTGTTTGGCATTCCTAGGGAGGGCATTGATTTGGGCTTCTATTTGCCTTCGGCCTTCCTCCTCCCTATCCGCACGCTCCTTATGGAGCGAGTTCAAGGTAGCCATAGGAGGTGTAAGTGTTGATCCTCTCCTTTGTGGCAGCATCAAGAGCATTGTATATGATTTCCTGAATTACGTACGGTGGTTGGCCATGCGTCGGGCATGATCGTAGTAGGTCTTTAAAACTTTCCCAAACAGTCGCCAGAGCCTCACCAGGCTTTTGTTTGAAAGCCGTGATTTTTTGTCGGATCAACGCCGTCTTAGAAGGAGAAAAGAACTTGTTGAAGAATGCGTCCTTGACTTCATTCCAGGTGCGGCGCGATCTTGGGGCCAAGCTTTCCAACCACCACAATGCTTTCCCTGTAAGAGACCATCGAAAGGCTTTTAGTTGGACATATTCAAGACTTCGTCAATCAGCAATAGTATCACAAAGGTCTAAGAAGGTTGAAATATGTGTCATAGGGCATTCGTTAGGTTTTCCTTCATATTGGTGCCTTCTAATCTCAATTAGGAAGTTAGGTTTTATTTCAAAATTAGAGGCAGGGATAAGAATTGCCGATTTAGGCACTGTGAGAGCGGGGTGCATATATTGTTTGGCATTCCTAGGGAGGGCATTGATTTGGGCTTCTATTTGCCTTCGGCCTTCCTCCTCCCTATCCGCACGCTCCTTAAGTGCCGCCTTTCTAGTCGTTAGGTCCTCAACCTGCTTCCTTAGTTGCTCAATAAGTTCAGCCTGGTTCGCATTGTCCGCCATGATTCTTTGAGCTTGGGCTGTTAGATGGAAATAGCGCTCAGGGTCATCTACTCCTTCAAATTCAGGTGGGCGATCAGCGCGTCGCATACACCTGCAAGGCCAAACTAGAAAGAGACGTGAGATAGACTACTAGGGCGCGATTGATTGCCTCCCCGGCAACGACGCCAATTTGTTAAAGAGGTAAGTCGAGTACAAATAATAAGATGTGTATAAATGTAAACCGACTCCTAGCCTAAGCAAATAATTACAAGACTTCCTCCCTGTGAATTGGAAGGGTAGTCAGGATCGATCCACGAGGAGGTGTGTCAGCGGGATCCTAGTAGTGTTGGAAATCTCAAGTCTGCGTCGACTAGAAGCCTCGATTTCGACCTTGGGCCTCGAAGTCATCCTCGGCTGTCGATGTTCTCTACAATAGAAGACCTGCAGAAATAAAAACAAGTGGTCGATATCGACTAGGGGGGTCGATATCGATGTCAGTCCATGAAATCGACTAGCTCAGAAGACTGCCAGTCGATACAGAAGGGTCGATATCGATGCTAGGGGTCGATATCGATGCTCAGCAAACTCCGCAACGATGTTCGTCGTCGACTGAGAAAACTGTCGACAAACTCAGTGGTCGATATCGATGTCTTCCTCCAGTGGGTTAGTTTTTCATCGGCAAAGAAAGGCCGAAAAATTTAGAATGGAGAGAGAAGCAATGAAGAAAAATAAAAACAGAGTTTTTTGTGAATTAACTTATGTAAAAGGCAACTCCTAGGATTAGGGTTTACCACAACGTTAACCAATGCATGCGATAAGATAACTAAGACGGACAATTGCGCTATTTCACCCGAGGGACAAGCTTTCGCCGTACACCAACTCTTAGGATTACTCTTGCAAATAAACTTAATTCTCTCTACCAATTTTATGTTTATAACTCAAGTTGTAACCATGAATCCTTTTTCTTTTAATTAGGACTAAACATAGAATCGTAGGAGGAGAGATAGACACAACGATATCAACATCAAATACTTACCTCAAGCGTGCATGGCTAACGTCGGGCTCACCCCGACCCTAAGAGCTTTGGGGAACTATTCGCTTCTCATCATGGAACTCATTCTTTATTGAAAGGAAGAATCTTGCATTAAAATAAACTCCGAAGCTTTACAACTCAATGTCAACTTTTGCAAACGTCAAACCCTAAAACTTCTCTCTAATTCTAACTCTATTGATTGTCTTGATTGATGACTAATTTAATGATTGAATGCCAGCCCCCTAGGGCTTTATTTATAGGCTACTAATCCTCGCTATCTAAGGATTGTAACTTCTATCTAAACTATGAACTCTATCCAAACAAGTAGGGTAGGTCTTTTATTTTGATAAAGTTAAAGGTAAAAGATAAATAAAACTTTAGCTACCACCTATCTTGAAAGTATAAGATAATCCCGTGCCTCCTTGAAGATATAGTTCCAATCCGCATCTCAAAACCGAGTCTATCTTTTGTCGAGATCAGGGGTCGATATCGAGGTCTCTGTTCCTGCTCGACTTGTTCAGCTCTGGTCGATGTCTATGTTGAGGTCGATATGGGGGTCAATATCGACGCCAGAGGTCGATATCTGGGTCTAAGGTCGATATCTACCTCTGCTGAGCTTCACTTGACTTCTCCGTTTTGACTCCGATTTCGCTCGAATTCCTGCATGGTTAGATCAAAACTTGTGCAGACCCTATTTCTTGCATTTTAGCCCATTCTTACACAAGTTTATATTCTTTTGAACCTTTTCTTTGGAGATCGAATGAAATATGAAGTCAAAAGATGCAATAAAAAGAGATATAAATATGTACATCACCCTGCAAGAGACCATCGTAAGGATTTTAGTCTAACATATTCTAAATTTGCGCCATCGGCGATAGTCTCACATAAATCCATAAAAGTAGAAATATGTTGCAAGGGGCATTCATTAGATCTTCCTTCAAAAGTATTGTGTCTAATTTCAGAAAGGAAGTTAATTTTAATTTCATAATTAGAGGGAGAAATTAGAATCGCAGATTCAGGAACGTGGAGTGGCGGGTGCATGTATTGCATCGCCGTCTGCGGATACTGATTGAGCCTCTCTTGGGCTTGTCTGTGTGCATCCTCCTCTCTATCAGCGCGAGCCCTTTCTGCAGTTGTAGTTGCCCTTTTATTGGCTATTGTAGCATCGTGGTCCTCAATCTCCTTCCTCAACCTCACAATGGTTTGAGCCTGTGTCTCGTTCTCTGCCATGATTCTAATTGCTCTGGTTCGAAGGTGGAGGTAACCTTCGAGCTCGTTAAGACTTTCCAAGATAGGTGCGTTATCAGAGCATCGCATAAACCTGCAAAATCAGCACTAGAAAAGAACGTGAGTAAAAGCTTAAGGCGCGATTGATTGCCTCCCCGGTAACGGCGCCAAAATTTGTTATGGGAGGGATGCTAGTTCGAAATAAATATCAAATAAATATCAATATAAACTTTAAACCAAACCAACTATCCAATTTCATAATTAATCCATATTCAGAATATAATTGGCTTTCGCTTCAATGATGCAAATAAGGATCGTCTACTACTTTCATAGAAGAATCATGCATATAGGATAGAAGACGGAATCACATAAATATCATACCTTTGATGCATAAACTTACATGGCTATCGTCGGGCTCACCCCGAACCTAGAAGTAAGGGAACTACTCGCCCTTCATCATCATTGACATCATCATCATCATGGAAAATAAACTTGAATTGAAATTGCAACGAAAGAGTACAACCAAACAAAGAAAAATCTGCTCTCGCTCTCCTCTACTCCAGTCGGCCTCTCTCTCTCTCTCTCTATACCTTATTCTCTGCGATATTGCTTGCTTGAATGACTGAAATTCAATTCATAAACTCAGCCCTAATGGCTTCTAATTATAGACTTCAAACCTCGCTATCCAAGGATAAGAAAATCTATCTTTATTCCTAAGATAAAACTAAATAAAGTAAATAACTAAAATCACTTTAGGTAAATATGAATTCACCCTAAAGGATATAAAGTCTGATAAGAAAGAATAAAAGATCTCGACTTAGGATAGAAGTAAACTCCTTCGGATAGAATTTTATCAATAAAGCATCGGATCTGTCTTCAGCAGCACTCGATATCGACAAGGTCAAGTCGATATCGACCTCGTCTCTTCTATCTCGAGCCAACTCTACTCGACCTCGGATTTGCACTCGAACTCTATCTATTCACTCGATTTTGGGCACTCGATATCGACCACTTATGTTGATATCGACCAGTCTGTGTCGAGTTGCATTGTTCTTCTTTTGGCTCGATTTCTGGTGTTCTATTTCCACTTGATGTTGAGTCAATTGGTCGATTTCGACTCCTTAGTAGACTTTGAGTAATTTTCCAGCTTTTTTTCTCTTGTCCAAATTGCTCCAACTATGCCTTGATTTCTGTGAAATAACAAAAGAACTCGTGTAAACCTCTTAATTGGCAAATAAATATAAACTACACTAATATTATGCTTTCCCAAAAAATATGCATGAAAATATAGACAAAATTGACATAAAAGTATATGAAAAATATGGCAGTTTGCCAGCACATCAACCGGAGATAGAGATCCCCATCAGATAGCCAGCTGAGCCCGTCGTTGTCGGTGCGCGCCCTGAGAAGCGCATCGACTGGGTTAAGTCATTGGGGCAATGCAACCCGCCGCACTTCTATGGAGTGACCAGAGAGGATATTGAGGCTTGGTTCCGACAGATCGACAGTATCTTCCACTTCATCGGTGCCCTAGCTTCTGAGGGCCAGAGGCTATCCACAAGCCTCCTGCGGGATGACGCCGTCAACCGGTGGTCCATCTATAAGACGGGCCAAGCTGAGTGGAGTTACGAGGAGTTCCCTTCCTTGCTGCTTCGAGAGTATCGCCCACCTGGGACACAGACTACCTGAGAGATTGCCTTTATACGTGTGACTTACGACTCTTTGTTGTCTGTATTTGAGATTGTCTACTAGTTCAGGAGGGAGATGATCTACTGCGCTCACCTCTGCGCTACTGATGAGAGTCGCATTAGGATGTTGTCTATGAGGCTACCACCCGATGTTCTTCTTCACGCCTCATGCTTAGGAGTTGTACCGTTCGAGAGATTTCTGGAGGTTATACTTCTCTATGACCAGCAGTGGATTATCTCGGAGAATGTTTATGCTACCCCTCATCCTAAGGGGAAGAGGACGTTGTCTGATGACTCGCAATGGGATACACGACCCAGTAGGGGAGGATATAGTGGGGATTTTTGAGGGGACACCCAGAGAGTGCCATATGTGTCATCTGCACCGCCTAGAGAGGTTAGAGTACGAGTCGTGACCTGCCATGGATGCCATGAGGCTGGACACACCTTAAGACACTTCCCGCGGAGGCATGCGATATGCTTCACGTGTGGAGCCCGAGGACACAGATCCATGCATTGCCATTAGTCCGGCGGGACCACATCTGCACCAGCTTTGAGACTTCCCGATGCACCTCATCCCCCATTTCTGACCCCTCCCTGTGGCCAGAGGAGAGCGGATACTGCTAGAGGTAGAGGAGACAGAGGTCAGGCTTCTGGAGACCATGACACTGATCTGTCCACATTGCCCCGCATGTTTCAAATTCGAGCGGACGATCGCTCCGCTCCCACTACGACAGGTATGATACCACTTAATGATGGGTGCTCTGATTGTTTACCTCCATGACACTTAGCTTGCATGATTTGATGAATGTGTGTTGAAAACCTGATGACATGATTGACGTTGGGCATATTGGTGTGTGCTAGTTTGATAGTTATGTTGTTGTGTTCAGAAACTTGACGTGATCCTTAGCATGATGTAATCTGTAGAGTTACCTTGGTTATTTCTAATATATGTTATTGATGTACATATTTGTACCCATTTTATTCGCAAGTTTTGACTTCATATTTCATTCGATTCCTAAATTAAAGGTTAAAAATAATGTAAATTTATCTAGAATGAGCTCACGTGCAAGAAATAGAGTCTGGACAAGTTTTGATCTAATTATGTAGGAATTGGAGCGAAATCGGAGTCAAAACGAAGAAGCCAGGTGAAGCTGAGAAGAGGTCGAAATAGACCTATCTGGTCGATATCGACTACAGACATCAACACGGACCCTGAGTGTCGAGACAGACATGAACACCAGCAGAAGAAAAGCACTCGATATCGATCAACTTATATCGATATTGACCAAGTCCTAGAAATTGAGTAGAGCTGAGCCCGTCGAGCAGAAACAAAGAGGTCGAAATTGACCTATCTTGTCGATATCGACTAGATTTTGACACGAATTGGACACGCTTTTCGAGACGCGGATTGCCATTCTATCTTCAAGAGCCATGGTTTATCCATTGTAATTTAGATAGATTACATCTTAGGGTTATTTAGTTTTTTACCCTAAGGTTTTATTAAGTTATTTAGATATTTACCAAAATAAAATATCTATCCTACTTGTTGGGATAGAATTTAGATAGAAGATAGAAGATACTATCCTTGGATAACAAGGATTAGTAGCCTATAAATAAAGCCCTAGGGGGTTGGTTTTTATTCATTCAATTACACAATCATACAATAGAGTTAGAGTTAGAGAGAAGCTTTAGGGTTTGGTATTCGCTAGAGCCGATGTTGGATTTTAAAGTTTCGGAGTTATTAATGCAAGTTCTTTCCTTTCAACCAATGATGTTTCCTACGATGAAGTACGCGTAGTATCCCAAAGCTTCTAGGGTCGGGGTGAGCCTGACATTAGCCATGTGTGCCTGAGGTAAGTGTTTGATGTTGATATTGTTGTGTCTATATCATCTCCTACGATTCTATGTTTAGTCCTTATCGGAAGAAAAGGAATTCATGCTAATCACTTGAGTTATAAACATAAAATTGGTAGAGACAATTAGGTTTATTTGCAACAGTAATCCTAAGAGTTGATGTACAGCGAAAGCTTGTCCCTCAGGTGAAATAGCACATTTGTCCGTCTTATTTGCCTTATCGCAAGCATTGATTAACGTTGTGGTAAACCCTAATCCTACGAGTTGCCTTTTTTATATATATTCACATAAAAACACTATCTTTATTCTGTCCATTGCTTCCTTATTCATACTTATTTCTTCGGCCTTTATTTGCTGACAAAAGCTAACAACTATGCAGGAACCTACTCGATATCGACCCAAAACATTGATATTGACCATTGTGCCTTCGTCGACGGTCTTCTGTGTCGACGTCGATCTCCCTGCATGAATATTCTGAGGTCGATTTCGAGTCTTCTACTCGATATCGACCACCTTGTGTCAGCTGGTAGTCTTTTGAGCCAGTCGATTTCTTCCACTAACATCAAATATCGACCTTCCTAGTCGATATTGACTGCCGTTTTTGTCTCTACAGGTTTTCTGTTGCATAAAGAATCAACAGACAAGGTCATTATTGAGCACTTAGGTCGAGATCGAGGCTTCTGGTCGACAAAAGACGTGAGCTTCCAACGCTACTAGGATCCCTCTGACCTGCTTCCTCGTGGATCGATCCTGACTACCCTTCTACTACAACAGGAGGAAATCTTGTAATTATTTGCATTGGCTAGGATTCGGATTCGCATCTATATCTTTATATTTGTTTAAGAACTTGACATTCCTCCAAGTGTATGTGACACGCTGATCAATCGTGCCCTAGTAGTCTATCTCACGTCTCTTTCTAGTTTTGCCTTACAGGTGTATGCGATACGCTGATCGCCCACCTGAATTCAAAGGAGTAGACGACCCTGAACGCTATCTCCATCAAAGGGCCCAAGCTCAAAGAATCATGGCAGACAACGAGACCCAGACTGAGCTAATTCAGCATCTAAGGAAGCAAGTCGAGGATTTCACAACTAGAGAGGCGGCACTCAAAGAGCGTGCAGATAGGGAGGAGGAGGAGGCTAGTTGGCAAATAGAAGCCCAAATCAACGCCCACCCTCAGAATGTCAAACAATACATGCACCCTGTGCTCTCAGTGCCTGAACTGGCTATTCTTATCCCTCCTTCTACTTTTGAGATTAAACCTAGCTTCTTAACTAAAATTAGGCGACGTCAAATTGAGGGGAAACCTAACGATTGTCTTCTAGATCATATATCTCTATTCCTCGATTTGTGTGATACTATTACAGATGGACAAAGCGTTGAATATGTAAAACTAAAGGCTTTTCGTTGGTCTCTCACAGGGAAAGCTCTAGCATGGTTGGAGAGCCTAGCCCCTAGATCACTCCCCACGTAGGACGAGATCAAGGATGCCTTCCTCAACAAATTCTTCCCACCATCAAAGACCGCGATGATGCACCAGAAGATCACGGCTTTTAAACAAAAGTTAGGCGAGTCATTGACGCAGGCATGGGAGCGCTTTAAGGAGCTGCTGAGGTCTTGCCCTACGCATGGGCAACCACCCTACGTCATCCAGGAGATCATCTACAACGCCCTGGACGTAGCAAAAAAGGAGATGACCAACACCTATACCTCCTATGGGTATCTCGAGCTTCTACCATGACAAGCTTGGGATACTATAGAGAGGTTGGTCGAATTTGACAACACCTATGGGACTCCTGTAGCCTCCGACTCAAGGCCGGCCCCATCTATGCCACTCTATCAGCCCTCCAAGGAAATTGATCTCGACGTCAGAGATCAATTCATGCACGATCAACTCAAGAGGTTGTAGAAACAAGCAAATTCCTCTCCGCCAACCATGCACCAAATGTGGCTCCGTCAGGCATATCACCACTGAATGACCCCACACGGAGAAAGTACAACTAGCAGAGACTCATCAGGAGGCGCGCTACATGAGGAATCTCAATCGCTAGGGGTACCAAAACTGGGGAAATAAACCACTCCAATATAACCCCATGGATCCTCTGCCTTATAGAGCTTCAGGCCATCCGGAGAGAGAGCCATGACGAGATGATGTCCAACTCATTCTCGAAGAATTGAGGAGGAACCAGGCTACAAATCAATAATCCAGCAACACTATCTAGAACCAACTTCAGGGCCTCAACGCTCGAATGGGGGAGATGGATGCTTGGAAGAAGACGATTGAGACCCAATTGTGGTTATCCAGGGAGTTTGACGGGTGACCCGACAAACTCCCTGGATAACCACAAGAAAATCCAAGGGGGCAAGCTGGGCACATTGCCGCTATCAATCTAAGGAGTGGAAGCACATTGCCCGAGCCAAGGAGCGAAGGAGAAGTCGCTAGAGACGCAGTCGATGTCAACCCCCAGGTCGATATCGAGGGCCCTGTCGACGTCGAACCCACAGTCGATGTTGAGCCCACTGCGAAGCACAGAACGGAGCCAGAGAGGCACTCGATATCGAGTGACTAGGTCGATATCGACCACCCTACCGATGTCGAACCCTTTGGAAATTGACCACAGCTTCAGACTTCCCCGAGGTCGACCAAACCAATCGATATCGACCACCCTGATGTCGATGTCGACCTGACCAGAAAGCAAAAATCGACCATTTCACCTCCAAAGCCATCCAAAACTCTACCCTAATCCTTCCAAGGCGCTGTGGGATCCAGGACACACAAAGTTCAGACGCTTCGTGAAGATCTTACAAGGTCTAAATCTCACCATACCACTCACGGAAGCGCTCAATGAGATGCCTGCATACATGAGGTTCCTATCCTAGAGATCGCCAGCGAATGCAATTCAATTGAGTTCCCTGAGAAGCGTGGCGATCCAGGCAAGTTCGCGGTAACGGTAGGGGTTGGTAAGCATCAATTCAAAGCCCTGTGTAATCTTGGGGCTAGTGTGAGTTTGATGTCCCTATCAATATGGCAGCAAGTGGGCATAGGAGCATTGGAGCCCGTCGACATGAAGCTTTACATGGCGGACAACTCCTTTGTGAGACCAATTGGGGTTGTGGATAATGTCCCTGTCAAGGTGGGAAAGTTCTTCATACCCAAGGACTTCATCGTTTTGGACATGCCAGAGGATCCTATTGTGCCTATCCTCCTTGGTAGGCCATTCTTAGCAACAGCGGATGCCAACATCAATGTGAGGAAGGGCACCCTTACATTCACAATCGGCAACGAGGTCGTGGAGTTTCGCTTCAACCCTAAAATAAGAGAAACAAAGCAGCTGGAATAAGTTGTCCTCTCACCGACTAAGGAGAAGCTTCGCAAGTTTTTGCTGGCAAGGATGGAAACAGCAAGAAGAGTCGACATCGATTGGAACCAATCGACATCGACTGAAACACTCGATATCGACCAGGCGTACTTGATATCGAGTGAGCCAGAGGATTGCCAGGAGCTTAAGTATAGGGTCCCTGACGACGACATCAACCCCCACCTGTCGTCATCGATAACTGAAGTCGAAATTGACCATCCTTTGTCGAAATCGACTGACCCTCAGCCCGAAGATTTCTGTTTCGGGCCCGAACAGGTAAGCCCAGGTAGAATTTCTAACCCTCCTTGTCCATAACTATTAATTCAACTAATGGGAGGGTCAAAGCTCCATGGTTTGCCCATTTTACAAAAGTTAGGTCAAGAAAGAGAAGGAAAGCGCTCAATGAAGAAGAACCTAACAAAGCAGAAGCCTTGGTTGCCGAACTTAGCTACTATCAAAAGGACCTAGATGATCCAGGAGAAGGCTCAAGATTGAAGGGTCCCTACCTTAAAGGCTCATGAAGTATTGACGGACAAGTCGGACTAGCGACTCAAAAATCTAGAGCTTGTAACTAAAACTTTGATTTTTTTTTATAGATGGTTTTTAGGTTTTGGATTTTGGATTTTTTAAATTTTGAAACTGTAATAATTCGTGTCTATTTCTTTATTCTAAAAAAGATTTCAGGTTGACAAGCAAAAGGAACGACGAGGAAGAAAATAAGCTTCTGCAGAGGCAGTCGAAATCGACCAAGCCAGTCGAAATCGACCACCCTAGGGTTGAGCCATCTTCCTGAGATCAGGATCGATCATCCAGGAGCCAAAAAGGAGGAGTCGAGATCAAGATCAATCATCCACCATCTGGCGCCCCTCGACTTCGACAGATGCAGTCGACATCGACCACTGTACTCGACATCGACCTCTGGCATCGACCTAACCTGAATCCGCAGGTTGCGCTGTGAGTTTCTCTCTACCCTTGTTTTTCTTTCAATACAATGAGGACACTATATATTTTAAGTATGGGGTGGGGTAGAAACATGTCTTATGGTCATAACTTGGTTTTCTTCTTTGCATTGCAATCATGTTTAAGTTTTTGTTCTTAGTTTTACTTTTCTAAAAAATGCCAAAATAAAAAAAAATTAGAAAAAAAATGAAAAAATGCATGTTTATTTTTAAGTTTGTTTTTAAACCCTACTTAGATGTCCTATGACGAGAACTTAATAGCTGACTTGATCATGTAAATCCTATGGCATATTTGGATGGTTTAGCCTAAGTCCTTAAAATGGTTTTTATGTAGATTATGAACTTGTGATGAAATTGAGCACATATGATCCTAGGCTAAAAAGCAAATCCAACAAAAATTGTCCTTGTGAGAATTTTGGCCTATAGGGAGAACATCAAAAATCCCTCTGCTTTCTTGAGTGTATTTACTCTTCCTACGCATCTCTAAATGTTGTGATAGTTATTCAAAGTCAATGCATATATATGTTTATGTTTACGAGAATTAAATGATGGAGGCATCTTTTAAGCCATTTTTATCCTCTCTTTACATACCCTACATTATCTCTGCTTGAAGCCAGAATATTAGTCTGAGCCTTATATTGCAAACTCCACAAAATTATCCCTAGCTGAATTGAGCCTGACCCCCATTTGGGAATTGAGACTTAGATTGGTTGGCATAAGACATTGTGGAAAGAAAAGTGCATATTACCTAGTTTTGAGCAAAGGAAATTACGGGTTGATATATACTTGCATCTTGTCATACTTTGTAAAAGGATTTTTGGCTCACCATATAAATGCACACTTTTTAGTATTATATATTATTATTTTCGTGCAAAAAAAAGAAAAAAGATATATATATATATATATATATATATATATATATATATATATATATATATATATATATATATATATATATGTTGGCATGAGCCAAATTCCTTAGTTCTTTATTTATTTTATACAAGGTTTATATTATTTGAGAGCATATTAAGGTTTGAAAAAAGGGTTGATGAGCATTATGGAAGATTGAGTTTGGAAAGTGCAATATTGTAAGAGATATGGTTTGGATATAGTAGTGATAAGGTTTAGGAGTCTTGATTCCCGAATTTTATAAGCACCACATAGCCAAATAATTCCATACCTTTATTTTATACCAAGCCCCATTACAACCCCGCTGAATGGAGTTTTCTTTGAAGTCTTCTATTGAGCGAAAGTCCTCCTGATGGTTCTTATTGCATCTACATAATTAGTTGCGAAGTGGATTATTATAAATTGGAATGTTTATGAGATTGTATATGGAATTGAGTTGAGCGTTGATCTTCATACCCTAAACACATGAGAGCTGAGTGCAAACACATTATCCCTGTGAGGTTGGATCAAAATTGCATATGTCTATGGATCGCTCATATATGTGCTATGACGTTAAATTCACTTGCTTTGCTTTGCTACCACTTATGATGTTGCTTTTGACAAGGGCGAAGACTTGAAGGGTGTGTTGTAGGTGTTGGTTATTGCTTGGTTATTGCTTGAGGACAAGCAAGTCTGAGTATGGGGTATTTTGATGTATATATTTGTACACATTTTATTCACAAGTTTTGACTTCATATTTCGTTCGATTCCTAAAATAAAGGTTAAAAATAATGTAAATTTGTGTAGAATGAGCTCACGTGCAAGAAATAGAGTCTGCACAAGTTTTGATCTAATTATGTAGGAATTGGAGCGAAATCGGAGTCAAAACGAAGAAGCCAAGTGAAGTTGAGAAGGGGTCGAAATCGACCTATCTGGTCGATATCGACTACAGACATCGACACATACCTTGAGTGTCGAGACAGACATGAACACCAACAGAAGAAAAGCACTCGATATCGATCACCTTACATCGATATCGACCAAGTCCCAGAAATCGAGTAGAGCTGAGCCCGTCGAGCAGAAACAGAGAGGTCGAAATCGGCTAGATTTCGACACGGATTGGACACGCTTTTCGAGACGCGTTATTTAGATATTTACCAAAATAAAAGATCTATGCTACTTGTTGGGATAGAATTTAGATAGAAGATAGAAGATACTATCCTTGGATAGCAAGGATTAGTAGCCTATAAATAAAGCCCTAGGGGGCTGGTTTTTATTCATTCAATTACACAATCATACAATAGAGTTAGAGTTAGAGAGACCGAGAAGTCGGGGTAAGGATGCGATAGGGGCCCATATCGCATACTTGCTACGACCGATTCAGAATATTATGATCACGATGAGGATACTATGAGGAACTCATAGGGGCCGTTATGAGGAGCTTACGGGATCAATGACGTGATCCTTGGACTCACCAATTTATAACTCCTTCCCCTTACTTTAGAATGATTTTAGTCTCGGGGACGAGACTTGTTTTTAGAGGTGGATGAATGTAAAGACAGGAAAATTTTAAAATTTTATTTTGGAAAAGTAATTAATTATATTTGATTAGATTTGGAGATTCGGGAAAATTTGAAAATTTCCATCCTCGAGCAACATGTTTTATTCTAAAAATCTTTTGGAAGCAAATTCCGGCATCAATCTTTCGGATTTGAGATTTTGATTTAAAATTTGTTGAGTCGAGTTGGTTCAGGAGAGCGGGTCTCGGATTGTTTCATGATTTCGAATTCGTCAAGTGGGGACTATTGTAACAACCCAATGCCAATTCACCCACCCACACTACCCCATTCTACCTTGCCCTCCTGTTCCCCCATATAACCTCCCCTCCCCTCCTGGAGGTTGCTATTTGTCCTCTTCTTCTCCATTTCACCTTGCAAGAAACCCACAAGCTGCACTCCTCCCCATTCTACATCTCCACTTCTCTCTTCTCTTTCCAATGAACCCCAAACCACCCCTGGCTCCTCCTCTTTCCGCCACCATCAAATCGCCGTCCCATTTTTTTCCGTGAGAGGGATCCGAGCCCCACCACTCCTTCCTCTTCCAATCTCAGTAGCAGCCCAACATCATCATCCTAATCTCCTCCCTTCCCTCCATTGTTGGCCAAGAGATCCAAGGCCCCTGTTCGTGAACAAGATCGAGGGCCCCCGGCCTTGTTCTCCTCCTTTCCATCTTCCTCCCTGAGTAGCAGTAGCAAGGAATTTCCCTCAAAGTCGTCGGAGCCACCAGAAGCGCCACCCGTCCAAGATCGAGCCCCAATCGCGAGCCTCGTCCCATGTTTTTCGATTTAAAGGTCGGTTTTGTTTTGTGTTTGTTTCGATTCCAAACCATGTAAAAATGCACCTTTACTCACTTACCTTCCTCATAGACTCAGAATGAAGCTCCCCTCTCACTGATGAAGCTAGAGCAGCCCTCGAGCACTCCCTGGAGTTGATTTTTCGAAGTCCGGTAACACCTCTTCTCCTCCCTCCTTTCCTTGCACCGCTTGATTCTCTTTGTGTGGGTCATGGTCGGTATAACGCGTCGTTGAGTCTGGGTAAGTTTTGGGTTGAAAGGACTGCCGGAGGCCTGAGTTTTCTCCCTTCTCCTCCCGTTTTCTTTCGTCGATTGAACAGGGGTTGCTCGCTTTGGGGAAGACTGGTCTGCACTGGCCGTTTCATTCATTTCTTTTTGGTAAACCAGCCGGTCTGGCCTAATTTATCCTGTCCTTTTAAAAATACACACGGGTGGGCTTCGGTTTGGGTTAGGGGCTGGATCCGGGTTTGGGTTGAGGGATTTGGGCCGGTCTATTGAGTTGATTTTTTAGTTCGTTATGTTATATTATGTATTATTGTATATTATGTGTTAGGTTATATATATATATATATATATGTTATATTATAAGGTATTTCTTATTTTGGGATAATATATATATTTTTTGAAAATATTATTTATATTATAGAATGGTTTTAAAAGTAATATTAATTGATATTGGGTTATATATATATATACATATATATATATATATATATATATATATATATATATATATATATATATATGTTATACCTTATGTGATGTTGGTATTTTATTTTGTTAGTAGATATTATAAAAGTGATTAAAAATGGTGTTATTTGATATATATATATATATATATATATATATATATATATATATATATATATATATATATATATTATTATAATATTATGTGGTATTTTAATAAATGTTTTAGAAATGATAAAGTAATTTAGTGTTGTTGTTTTATAAATGTGGGTTATTAAAATGGATTGATTTTGGTAATTAATTATATTTAAATATTAGTTGGAGTGTGTTATTAGATGTTGTTTAAAAATGGAGTTTTAAAGTAATATTTTAGAAGTGTTATTATAAAATGTTTTATAAGGTGATTTTAAGATGAGGATTTTAAAGAGATTTATGCTGGAATTATTTTAAATAGTGTGATTTTATAACTTGGTCAAGAGTTTAATGTCTTTAAATGGGATTGACTAAATATGATTTTGAAAGAATAGTTTGACTATCGAGTTGACTTACTTGATCAAATTTATTAAATGGTTAATGTCTTTAATGTCTTGAGTGCAAATTATGATAAGCATGTTATGTTATGTGATATGATCTGATGTGATTATATGTTGAAGCATGATTATTAATATATATTCTCAAGTATGATATGTTCTATGATGAAATGTTAAGCTGATTAGTTGAGCAAGATAGTAATTGATTAGAGTATGATACATGATTAATAAATGTTATTCGATAATATATTGATGAGATACAATGTGTTGATATATGACGGTTTGAGAAAATATGGAAATGTCAATAAGATGATATGTGAGGTTATGTGGGAATACATGTTGAGACGATGTATGAGGTATCCTATGTTGAGATGATGTGATATGTTGATGGATGAGTTATAGGAGACGTTATATATATGATATGTGGATATATGATGATGAGATATTCTATGATCAGATTGAGATTATATGTTGAGATGGAACTTGATGAGTTATGATGAAAATATATGGTTGAGATAATGATGATGATGATGTTATGGAATCGAGTCCCTTCTGTCTATTTGAGTCATGGCCATTGTATGCCTTGAATCATAGACTTATACATGCTATGTATTACTTGAGTAGGTGATTTGTGACCTGTTGGATCTGCTTGCTGTATTGCTTTGGACTTTACGCTTCTCCAGGTAAGTCCTCCGGGGCTTACTCAACTTAGAACCTCATGCCTGATGTGTCATATAGTATGTAGGCATTATAAAAGCATACCATGTAGTACCATGCTTAGGATTTGCACTCATGAATGAGCATCCGTCTTCTTTATGCGTTTGAAAAGAGAACGGCTGTTATCTGTGAGTCCTAGAGTCGTTGCTAGGGTCATAGGTCAACCCAGCTTCATCGGGTTTGTGCCTATCGAGACTTATGAGTCTTATTATCTGAGCATGATTACGAGACATTTATACGTGAGCATGACTTTGATATCATATGACTACGGCTACAGCTGAGTCTCCACCCTAGGTATGGAAGTGGAAATGGAGTCGCCACCTTAGGTATGGGAGTGGTAGGACTCGCCACCCTAGGTATAGGCGTTGTTTTTGAGTGGGATATGCCACTTGGCATTCTTTGGGCCATTTATCGTACTTCTGCATATTATATATCATGTCAACATGCATGCGTGTTTAATATTTCAGCATTGCATTATATCATTCTCATCTAGGCTTAGAGCGTATTATATGTCCTCAGCGAGGTCTTCAGGGCCCGCATGAGTGGCTCGACCTTGACTCGTGGTATCGTTTCAGGTACTTGATCCTTGCTTGTTATGTGCTTCCATGACGAGGGTTTTCTTTGGGACGATCAGCTGACCGAGAAATTGACTTACCACCAAACTTGCATACTTTGATGATTTATACTCGTTTACTTGGTTTTGACCCGGCTATGCCATGGCAAGTTGTACCCTGATTTCCGTTGCTTTCCTTTTTGATTGTCAAACAGTTTTGAGCGACTTAGTCACCTAGGATAGGTTTTGGGTACCCAACAGCCCTTCGCGTATATCGGGGTTCGAAATCGCCACTTTAAAATGTTCTCATTTGAGGTTTTGAAACCTCGACCCGTATCTGGATTGCAAGATCCGAACGAAGGTATCCAACCTTCGAAACGTAACCCGAATATTTATATTTGGACCGTTACATTTATGCAATATGCATTATACGCCTTCATTACCTTATATCATTGAGTGTTTTTATTTGTTTGTTTTGTGTTGCACCTGTCTGTAGGATGTCTTGTCTGGCTTCAATAGCTTGTCTCGTGTCACTCGAAAATATTCTTTTGACTTATTTGTGGAAAAGTTGCATATAGCTCAACCTTTAAACCTGGCTTAGAGTGCAATATACTAAATACTGAGATTGTTGTTATTATTGTACGGAGTACTTTATAAACCCTACTTAGAGACCGTGCGTATAACTTTTTGATTCACGACTCCATGTTTTTTAAGACAATTATTATATCAAAATGTGATTGATTCTCAGAGATTTATTGGATGGCATAAAATGACTCACTCGGTATAAAAATATAGGGTTCATGATCGAGTTCAATTCAAATATAGTCATTGAAAATTGGGGATTTTATTAGTTATCCACTGTTTTGTAAGATTTGGATATATACTTTGTTGAGCAATGATATTGATAAGCTTCGTCTATGGTTCTTCTTGTCCATGTATATGTTCTCAGGAATGGGTGCTAAAGGTCGTATGATGATTCTTATATGCCCCTATTACGAAATCTATAATGGGCTGATCACGTTAGGAATGTTGGTTTTGAGTATTTCTAATGGGAATCCTCACATTCTCCATTTAAGAAGGCTCGATTCAAATATTTTGGGACGAAGAAGCCCAAAAGAGTTGGCCCATTTATAAATGTAGCAACAAACATAGTGAAATTCAGTCCATTCACTATGCATGTGATTAGAGGTGGCAAATCGGTTGTTCGGGTCGGGTTCGGGTATACCTATTCGGGTTCGATCATATGTCGGGTTAGGTCATATGTTTGGTATATTGTATATTCGGTCGGGTTTGGGTCAGATCGGGTCAGTTTTCGGGTCGGACAAGTTCGAGTCAAATAGATTTCGGGTTGGGTCGGGTTCGAGTTGGTTCAAGTCGGGTCACATTAAGTTTTATTATAAAATGATGATTATTTTGTTTAACTAAATCATTGACTATTAAATTTCATTTATTTAGTATATTAGGTTCCATTATATGTAATTCAAGTTATTTGAGTATTTAAAAATTAGTAAATTAAAGTCATTATGAGAAAGAGTCGGGTCTTGTTCGGGTCGGGTATGGATCGGGTCTGGTTTGTCTGTGTTTGTGCCCATTCGAGTATCGGGTCAAAATAGATCGGACTCGGGTTCGAGTTTGGGTTGTGCATGCCACTAGATTTTTGGGTATCAGTCGGGTCTGGTTTCGGGTGGGTTGGGTCGGGTTTTCGTGTCACGTCAGATTTTTCCAGCACTAAATGTGATACATTGTCAAAAGATGAGGAAATTGTTATAACATTATTATATATGGATGTACAAGATATATGTATATTTACTTAAATAGAGTTTTACCTTTTAGAGGAGATCTTATTGTTGGAGGTCAATGAGATTACTTCTATATATATTGTATTTGGTGAATTCTCCAGGAGACACAATTAAATACAAACGTTCATTTTCCTCTTGATTCTTACGTTTTATTATACGTTATCAGCACGAATTGCTCTTATGATCAGAGATAACAAAAAGTTTGTTTGTGCCTCCACAATTCAAAATCTCACAAAAAGAAAAGAGAAGTTATTTTCATTGTCAGCCGATAATGCAAAGGGAAGTTTTTTATTTTTTTTTCTTTTTAATTATTCAAGTTTAATTATCTATGTTTCTTTGAATTTGACCTAACTGGGTTAATACTTTAATTTCTTTTTCAGTTCGATCTATACTATGATTTGATCGATTAGATTCCTAGCCGCTTTACTTAGGGCGGGAATTAACGGCTTCCTTGCCTGCAAGTACGCCCTCTCCAAGGGCGTCTGGTCCAACACCCTCGAGACCACCCGCCTACAGATTTCCCATGGCCGCTTTCAGTCGAGGACATGAACCCAACTGGGTGCGAGGATCGGGAGTACGTTCGGTCCTATGCCGACCACTTCGGTCCCTTGAAGCATATCTGAATTTTCAGCCCAAAGACTTGGCTTTTACGATTTAAAAGGTCAGTTATGAGGAATTAAGTTTTTTTATTAGTTAGGGCTTGTTTGGTAGGGGTATATAAATATAGGATATGGGTAGGGGCGGAGCTGAAGGGGGGCCTAGGGGGCACGTGCCCCCTCTCTCATTTGAGGAACTACCTATGTGTATTCTCCTCGTCGATAGTTTCGTTTTGATATATAATACGCCTTAATTCGAAATCTGAGTAAAAGTTATGAGTGTTTTAAAATTAAAGGTATATTAATCATTTTAATTTTGCTTCAATAGACTATAATGCTTTTATATTTTACTTAAATTAAAATTCACATACTATAATTCATCTCGAGAGCTTCGAAATGAGAGGTTATGCTAATCATTTCGACAATTAGATAAGAAGTTATACAAGTTTAAAAATTTTATATCTGGTTATACATTATTATATGTTATGAGTGCAACAAGTTAAATATTAACTAGTTTGTTATTCGAGCCAAACAAGTCTAGTATTGTTTGGTTATATTTCGCTCATTTAGAAACAAGTCATGCTCGAGTCGAAACTATATTTGAACTTGAGCTCATACTCGACTTGTTTAGTAAGTGAACGAGCTTGAGCTGAGTTTTTTTCCTAAGTATTATGCAAGTTTACTTGCTCATGACATAGTAAGTTAAAAGAGAATTTGTAAATTTCACATAATTCGTGCTATTTGAGTTTCAATGGATCCGAGCTGAATCATGAATTGAGCATAAAAATGTTCTCGTAATCAACTCATTTTGTAAATGATGCTCAAGCCGAGCTTTTATTGAGCTAAACTCGAGCCAAGTTTTAGCTCATATAAAAACTATAACCTTAACTTACTGTTTATTAGATCGCGTTTCCTATACTTATTTAGTTCATTTTTTCCGGATATTTCATTTATATATTTATATTTCTTTTTTTTAAGCGCGAAAAAAATGATAGCTTTTTATCATAAACCGATAATATTTTATCTTAAAATAACATAATTTATTATCGTATTACATATAACTCTTTATGTCAATTTAATCCACAAATATATCGTACATTCGTACATGTATAATTGTGCCCCCTCGAAAATTTTCTGGCTCCGCCACTGGATATGGGTATAGGAAGCCCAATATCTATATCACTTGTTTGGTATATTTTAGTATATGGATATCAATTTGATATATCCATATACTGATTTTAGGGGTTTTCCAAGTTTTTGATATCTCCTCAATTTGGGGTATATTAGAAAACGCTCTTCAATGCTCTGGTGCTCTTCTCCCGCAAGTACTCCCTTCATCTTGTCTCTCTTTCTACTCTCCATTCTTCTTCTCCCTGTTTCAATTATTGGGTTTGAATGTTTGTTTTCTGGGGGTTAGGGATTCGGGAGGTAGGCTGATTTTTGGTGTGCGGGTGTAGATCGAATAGGGTCGATTTCTGTAGGTCGATTTAGGGTGGTTGTCGCTTATTCATCTGCAGGTGTACATCGATCATGGTCTACGGGTGTGCGGGTGTAGATCTGCGTGTGTAAGGTTTGATTTTTTTTAAAGGTCTAAAGGTTTGATTTTTTAAGGTTTGCAGGTGTGCGGGTGTAGGTTGATTATGGTATGTAGGTCGATATTTGAAGGTTTGGATGAATTATATATATTGAATGTGATTCAACTTTCCAAGCCGATTAATTAGTAGCTTATCAAGTTACTGGGAGTTTCACCTTGTATTTCCTAGGGTGGTGCAATGGCTAACGACAAGGTCTGATTTCCTAAGGTTTGTAAGGTTTGATTTTTAGACTACTTGTTTGAAGGATATTAACAAGTGTATATATAACATGTATTTTATCGGTTCCTAATCCATACATATGAACATACTTTATGGTATTTGAAATATTGTGCTACTAGTAACCTAATATCAATATTGTTAGATTTTCGATTTCTTCCTATTACAATTTCTATTTTCTAAAAATCTGATATATATATATACTCTTTCCAAACAAGAGATATATGATATCAGATATCAATTCCATACCCATATCCAATACCCATATGTTGATATCTATATCTCATACCCATATCCTATATCCTATATCTATATACCCTTTCCAAACGGACCATTAATTATATTCTTGATTCACCACTTTCATGATTCGTATTACAGTGATTGAATCAATATTAATTTATACAAGATCTTGAATTCTTTCAAAATCAAGCATTAAGGATATATACATATATCGGTGATCAGTAATCTTCTCTTTCAATATTGAGAGGTTTTGTTTTGCCGATATGCCGCCCCTCCTCAATTGCAAATACATGTCCTTGTACCCAATTGAGATTTGAGAATAGCAAATTGGCACTTTGTAAAGTAAGTTTCCTTTAATGACAGAGGTAATCAATTCTACTTTTAATTTAATAGTATATTGTCGATCAGTCAAGCCTTGATACCTTAGATAGAAGGATGACATGTAGTGATCAATAAGTCACTAGTTCGAATCGCCCTACCTACCTACATATGAACAAAAAAATATATATGTCGATCAAATATATATTTGTTAATTTATCTTTAATATAGTATAATAGATTGTTAATTCTTCGGCATATGCGACTTATGCAATCCCTTTAATTTGATTTTGGTTCATAATTGGATGTTTACTTTTAGTTACCAATATCATGACCAAATCTATTTACTTATCGTTTTCGTTCATAGATTACAAAATCTAACATTCCCTGAAGCGGATAAACTAATCTCAATCCCTGAAGTGGTTGAATCAATCGAATTTGTCATATCCCCTGAACTAGGTGAACTAATCTCAATCCCCATGTTTCTAAATTGGATAAATTTGTTATGATTTATGCTTTATATAAAGGGTGAATTAGGTAACTAGTCACTTATAAAAATATAATTAGGTAACTAGCCATCTCAAAAATTAAATTAGATGGGATAGTCACCCCATCCAAATAGAGAAGTAATGGTCAACTGTTTGCCCGTCAACCGGTCAATGATTGACCATTGACCAGTCAACGTTGACCGTTAACCGGTCAACGTTGACCAACATATTTGAGATTATTTTTTAGTGATGCCATTTTACCGTTTTGATGCCATTTTTTATTACATTTTATTTTCGCTTTGACGCCACTTTGCTAATAAAATGATTTGATAACACTTTTTTAATGACACTTTTTTCAAACCTTGATGACATTTTTAGTTTACTGTGATGCCACGTTGACCATTGATGCCGTTTTTTTACAGTTGGCTATTGATGACACTTTTGTTTATGTCAATTTTTTGATGATATTTTTTTTACCGTGATGCCACATTTTTTCAAAGTAGTGTTTTGATGACATTTTTTTATTTAATGTGATGCAACTTTTTCAAAGTAGTGTTTTGATGCCACTTTTTTAATCAAACCGTTTGATGCCACTTTTTTTAATTTAATCAATTGTATATCGACATATTTTCATCGATTCTACTTTTATTCACTGATGACACGTTTGTGATTACACTTTATTGATGCAATCACTTGTGGTGACATGTTTATTACATTTTTATTCATTGATGACACAAGAGCATAAAATGTGATTAAACTTCATTGATGACATCTTTTATTGATGACTTTTATTCATTGATGAAATGGTTTTATTAGTTTAATACAATTGTTAAAATAGGAGCATAAAATGAGATTACACTTCATTGATGACATCTTTTTTATTGATGGCTATTATTAATTAATGACATTAGTTATTACACTTCATTGATCTCAATCGTTTCTCATGACATCTTTATATAATTGATGACATAGGACTATAGGAGCTTAAAATATGATTAAAGTTCATTGATGCAATCATTTATGGTGAAATTTTTATTACATTTATTTACAATTGATGACACAAAAGCATAAGATATTATTAAACTTCATTGATGATATATTTTATTGATGACTTTTATTCATTGAATAAGATAGAGATCAACAATGTTATGGAGAGCAATGAGATGACAGTTCGCAACCGAAAAACAATTTCGATTGAGAATAGTCAACATGAAATCATATTCAAATAGGAACACATCATCTAAGTTGTGTCACAGAAAATCATCACATAAGACTTGACTTATTTAACAACATAAACAGTTCAAGCAAACATTTATTGAGAAGAAAGCACATCAAGTTCATATTTATCAATGGGACAAAAGGACAAATACCTTCATGTATGGAAGTATTAAAATCAATTGGTATCTAGCCAAGAATTCTATTGAAGTTGTCTGGCATAGGAACTCAAAGGACGGTGCACTTGCCGAAAGCTCCTGGTGATGAAAGATGTAAAAATTTGGAATCAAACAGAAACCCTGTTATTCAAAAGTTCATCTAGTGAGGTGTGAGGTTTGTTTGCAATACAGTTGAGGGAAAACCAGAGGGAAGTAGTATTGAAGGGAGCAGCACCCCTTCTGCCAGTGATAGCAACCAAGAAGACGATGGGCTAGCAAGGCCACAGGGATGACGAAGGGAGGTAAATCGCCGACACACTATAATTGAAATATCAAGTTAATTGTGCCAAAAAACACACTATCAAAGACAAATGTAAGCAAATTTCAAAGGAAGACACAGAAAAGCACAGAGACAATATCTGAATTAAGGATTGAGTGATGAAATTAAAAGGGGGTGACGATGAAATAGCATATCCAAAACCGAGGAAAGATAAGAGGGATAGAGGGAGTACATTGATATTTTGCTCTTCAAGGTTAGCAGGTAGAAGCTCTTCTTGCTTGATTATCTGCAATCTATAGCAATGCTATTTATTTTTGCCTTATCGTGTGATGAAATAGTAGATCATCACACAATAACCCCATCAGGTCAGGAACTGAAGCTGTAATTGTCTGTAATCTGTAGCAATGCTCTTTATTTTTCAATTTGCTTGTGGCTGATTAGCCAAAATTCCCCCAACAGTTATTTTATTTACCATCAATTACAGATTGACAGGTAGTCTCAAATCTCAATCAGTTAGCATCAATTGACAAACAAACATCAACTGGACACCTTATACAATATACATTCTAACCTGTCAAACTACGTTTTAAGATTGGAAAATATCAAGCCTATGTGGGATTCGAACCCACACTCTATGCATGAGCACGTTGCTCCACCATTTGAGCTAATAGGCTAAAACAACATCGTCAAGAGCCATCTTCATTTACAAAGTTTATAACTTGCAGCCTTAAATTCAATTCAATCCCAAGAAATAGAAATGTTAAGTGTTTCTTGAAGCCAAGATGCAGCTGGTTTGTATTGCCATTGTCGATCATCCATTTTAAACCTCCGGCACACCAAGTTCCTGCAGTTTCTTCTTAAGATGATCTGTAATGCAAAGGATCAAACAGAGGCACTATCTACCCTCGATTTCACACCACCAGCAAAAATCAAAAGTCAAGACCAAAACAAAACAGCAACAAAGCATCAAAATTGAACAAGGAAATGTACCTCTTCACACAGATACACAATCAAAAGACTTTCTAAGCTACTTCAGGAACTCAAGAAAGAGGACCTATGTTAAGGAGGTAAGTCGAGTTCTCAAATTACAAATAATAAGTGTATAAATGTAAACCGACTCCTAGCCTATGCAAATAATTACAAGACTTCCTCCCGTTGTAGTGGAAGGGTAGTCAGGATCGATCCACGAGGAGGCGTGTCAGTGGGATCCTAGTAGCTTTGGAAATCTCAAGTCTGCGTCGACCAGAAGTCTCGATTTCGACCTTAGAGCTCGATGTCGACCTTGGCTGTCGATGCTTTCTGTAACAGAAGTGATGCGGGGTTGATTGATCGTTCCAACAATGGCTCACAAACACAAGAGCAAATGGAATTAGAAATTGAACAGATTCTGCGACTGATGTGAAAAATAGAAAAGACAATAGCTTCGGAAAAAAACTGATGTTAAAGACGCTGACAGAATTGAAATAACGAAAATAAAAAAAGGAATACAGGGTTTGAAGGCAACCAGTTGGCCGGATGGCTATACCTAAGAGATTGAACCACTCGTCGGTATAACGTCCTAAACAAAAGACCTCTTTCTACAACTTGATCGAAGCCCGTCTTTGGATCAAGAGGACGTGGGATTTTCTCCTAGATTACCTAGTTCGCGAGACCGATAAACAGAGAGACAAATGGACACCTTCAGACTTTGGGTTGATTGAATCCACAATCAAGAAGAATGAGAAAGAGAGGAATTTCAAGCAGTGCTTGAGTTTTCTGAATTCAAAATAGTGTGTCCCCTTTTACAAACTAGGGCCAAATATTTATAGCAATTAGAAAATTCTTGAAATTAATAAAATAAGAAAGGCTTCTCCTTGGCGCCCAAGGCAACACGTTCTCCTTGGCGCCCAAGGCAACACCTTCTCCTTGGCGCCCAAGGCAACACCTTCTCCTTAGCGCCCAAGGCATTTCGCCCTTCTCCTTGGACCCTAAGGCACGTCCGGTACACTCCCATCGGATGCTAGGCCTAGGCATATGAATGCCTTAGAACTCATTCCTAACTCTTCTTGATGACTTGAACTTGACTTGTGCTCCAGATAGCAAATAAAGCTGATGAGCTTGTCGGCGATCTGCTTTGCTTGACTCCGGGTCACTGGTCCCACTGGCAGGGCAGGTGGCTCAGATGCTCCTGCATCATCCTCCCCTTCTTGGAAAGGATTCGACCTCGAATCTGTATGGACATCCTCTCCTAGATAAGGAATCAAATCAACAACGTTGAAAGTGGTGCTGACTCCATAGTCGTCTGGAAGCTCAAGCTTGTATGCATTGTCACCAATCCTCTGCAACACTCTGAATGGTCCGTCGCCTCTAGGAGACAACTTTGATTTACGCTGGTCGGGGAAACGACCCTTTCTCAAGTGGAGCCACATGAGATCACCTTCTTTGAAAATCACCCTCTTGCGCCCTTTGTTCTTGTAATTAGCTGTAGCTTCTGCTTTTTGTAGTAGACGCAATCTCGTCCTCTCGTGCAACTCTTTAATGAATTCAACCTGCTTGCCTGCATCAAAACTTTGTTTCTCCCTCATAGGATATGGGGTAAGATATAAAGGCGTTAGCGGGTTAGTCCCATAAACACACTCAAACGGAGTTAGATTGGTTGATGAATGCAAAGTCTTATTATATGCAAACTCCACATGAGGCAAAGCTTCTTCCCAAGACTTGAGGTTCTTCTTAATGACAGCTCTTAAGATAGTGGCTAGGGTCCTATTCGTTACTTCAGTTTGGCCGTCAGTTTGGGGGTGACTAGAAGTGGAAAATAACAATTTAGTACATAGTTTAGCCCAAAGAGTCTTCCAAATGTAAGTCAAAAATTTAGCATCCCTACCACTCACTATAGTTTTCGGCACACCATGTAACCTAACCACTTCCCTAAAGAACAAGTTAGCAATATTTGAAGCTTCATCAGTCTTATGGCAAGCAATAAAGTGAGTCATCTTAGAGAATCTGTCAACAACCACAAATATAGAATCTCTCCCCTTCTTAGTCCTTGGCAATCCTACAATAAAATCCATACTAATATCCTCCCAAGGAGTACTAGGAATAGACAAAGGGGTATACAATCCATGTGGCATTAACCTAGACTTGGCCTTTAAACAATCTAAGCATCTTTTCACTAAATTCTCGACATCCTTAAGCATATGAGGCCAATAAAAGTGACTATGCAAAGTATGATAGGTATTATCTCTCCCAAAATGTCCCATTAAACCACCTCTATGGCTTTCCTCCACAAGAAGTAACCTCAAAGAACACCTAGGAATGCAAACCTTGTCAACTCGAAATAGAAATCCATCAAACAAAAAGAATTTATCTAATGAACCTTTCTCTTCACAAGTCCTATATATTTCCCAAAAATCAATGTCATCTCCATATAGATCCTTAATATAGACAAAGCCTAAGACTCGAGAATCTAATGTAGTCAACAAGCTATGGCGCCTAGATAAGGCATCGGGCACTACATTGTCCTTTCCCTTCTTATATTGAATCACATATGGGAAGGTTTCTATGAACTCCATCCATCTACCATGCATACGATCCATCTTATCTTGACTCCTAAAATACCTTAAGGACTCATGATCAGTTTTAAGCACAAATTCTCTAGGCCAAAGGTAGTGAGACCATGTCTTAAGTACTCTAAACAATGCATACAATTCCTTATCATAAGTTGAGTAATTTAGACAAGCACCCTTCAACTTTTCAGAAAAGAAAGCAATAGGTTTACCTTCTTGCATGAGAACTCCTCCAATTCCAATACAGCTTGCATCACATTCGACTTCAAAAGGCCGGCTAAAATCGGGCAAGGCTAGCAGAGGAGCACTCGTCAACTTGGCCTTGAGGGTGGTGAAGGCTGAGTCTTGGGTCTTTCCCCAAGCAAAACTTTGACCCTTCTTGGTCAACTCCGTCAAGGGTGCGGCGATGGTGCTAAAATCCTTGACGAATCTTCGGTAGAACGTCGCCAAGCCATGGAAACTTCGTACCTCTCCAACGGATGTGGGTGTCGGCCACTCTTGGATGGCCTTGATCTTCCCTTGGTCAACTTGAAGCCCTCTCGAACTAACTACAAAACCAAGAAAAGTGACACTATCTGAACAAAGCTCACACTTTTTCAAATTAACAAACAAGTGCTCAAAATAAACAACAACAAATTTCCCAATTAGCTTTCTAAGGACATGGTTCATTAATCTCATAAAAGTACTAGGTGCATTAGTTAAACCAAAAGGCATAACCAACCATTCGTATAAGCCATGCTTCGTTTTAAAAGTTGTTTTCCATTCATCCCCTCCCTTCATCCTAATTTGGTGGTAACCACTCCTTAAATCAATCTTTGAAAATATAGTAGCACCAAACAAATCATCAAGCATATCATCAAGTCTAGGAATGGGGTATCGATACTTAACAGTGATATTGTTAATAGCCCTACAATCTACACACATTCTCCAGGATCTATCTTTCTTAGGGACTAATAACACAGGCACAACACAAGGACTCATGCTCTCTCTAATATAATCCTTATCCATCAGTTCCTGAACTTGGGTCTCTATTTCCTTAGACTCTTGAGGAGTCGTCCTATAGGCTGGTCGGTTAGGCAAAGAAGAACCCATAATAAAACCAATTTGATGCTCTATGCCCCTGGAAGGCGGCAACCCAGAAGGCATCTCCTCGGGCATAACATCCTTAAATTCTTCTAACAAATCCTTAATCCTTGGAGGCAATTTTTCCTTAAGTTCATCAGTCATCAAACTTAGATCCTTACATAAAAGCATAAGAGTCGAATCTAGACTAATAACCTCATAATTGAAGTCATTTTTTGACATCAGCAAAGTTGTAGCTTGATGTACATATTTATATCTCCTTTTATTGCATCGTTTGACTACATATTTCATTCGATCTCCAAAGAAAAGGTTCAAAAGAATATAAACTTGTGTAAGAATGGGCTAAAATACAAGAAATAGGGTCTGCACAAGTTTTGAGCTAACCATGCAGGAATTCGAGCGAAATCGGAGTCAAAACGGAGAAACCAAGTGAAGCTGAGCAGAGGTAGAAATCGACCCTAGACCTAGATATCGACCTCTGGTGTCGATGAGCAGAGGTAGAAATCGACCCTACACCTAGATATCGACCTCTGGTGTCGATATCGACCCCCATATTGACCTCAACATAGACATCGACCAGAGCTGAACAAGTCGAGCAGGAACAGAGACCTCGATATCGACCTCTGGTGTCGATATCAACCCCGTATCTCGACAGAAGATAGATTTGATTTCGAGATGCGGATTGGAACTATATCTTCAATGAGGCACGGATTTATCTCATACTTTCAAGATAGATGGCAGCTGAAGTTTTATTTATCTTTTTACCTTTAAGTTATTTAAGTTTTATTAAAATAAAAGACTTATCCTAAATTGTTTGGATAGAGTTCATAGTTTAGATAGGAGTTACAATCCTTGGATAGCGAGGATTAGTAGCCTATAAATAAAGCCCTAGGGGGCTGGCATTCAATCATCCAAGAAACAATCATCAATCAAGACAATCAATAGAGTTAGAGTTAGAGAGAAGTTTTAGGGTTTGACGTTTGCGAAAGTTGACGTTGAGTTGTAAAACTTCGGAGTTTATTTTAATGCAAGTTATTTCCTCCAATCAACAATGAATCATATGATGAGAAGCAGAATAGTTCTCCAAAGCTCTTAGGGTCGGGGTGAGCCCGACGTTAGCCATGCGCGCTTGAGGTAAGTATTTGATGTTGATATCGTTGTGTCTATCTCTCCTCCTACGATTCTATGTTTAGTCCTAATCGAAAGAAAAGGGATTCATGCTAACAACTTGAGTTATAAACATAAAATTGGTAGAGAAAATTAGGTTTATTTGCAAGAGTAATCCTAAGAGTTGGTGTACGACGAAAGCTCGTCCCTCGGGTGAAATAGCGCAATTGTCCGTCTTATTTATCTCATCGCATGCATTGGTTAACATTGTGGTAAACCCTAATCCCAGGAGTTGCTTTTTTAGATATTTTAGACACACAAAAACCCCTATTTTATTTCTATTCATTTCTTCTCTCTTCATTCTTCAATCTTCGGCCTTTCTTTGTCGACGAAAAAATAACTCATTGCAGGGAGACATCGATATCGACCCTAGACGTCGATATCGACCACTGAATTCGTCGACAGTTTTCTGAGTCGACGACGAACAGCGCTGCGGAGTTTCCTGACATCGATATCGACCCCTAGCATCGATATCGACCCCTCTGTGTCGACTGGCCGTCTTCTGAGCCAGTTGATTTCGTGGACTGACATCGATATCGACCCCTTCGAGTCGATATCGACCACTTGTTTTTGTCTCTGCATGTCTTCTGTTGCAGAGAACATCGACAGCCGAGGTCGACATCGAGCACTAAGGTCGAAATCGAGGCTTCTGGTCGACGCAGACGTGAGATTTCCAAAGCTACTAGGATCTCGCTTACACGCCTCCTCGTGGATCGATCCTGACTACCCTTCCACTACAACGGGAGGAAGTCTTGTAATTATTTTCTTAGGCTAGGAGTTGGTTTACGTTTATTACAACTTTATTATTTGTAATTACTCGACATATCACCCTCCTGCAACAACAAATTGGCGCCGTTGCCGGGGAGGCAATCAATCGCGCCCTAGTAGTCTATCTCACGTCTCTACCTAGTTTTGTTTTGTAGGTGTATGCGACGTGTTGTTCACCCACCTGAATTCGAAGGAGTAGACGACGCTGAGCGCTATTTCCATCTAAGAGCCCAAGCTCAAAGAATCATGGCGGACAACGTGAACCAGGCTGAACTTATTGAGCAACTAAGGAAGCAGGTTGAGGACTTAACGACTAGAGAGGCGGCACTTAAGGAGCGTGCGGATAGGGAGGAGGAAGGCCGGAGGCAAATAGAAGCCCAAATCAATGCCCTCCCTAGGAATGCCAAACAATATATGCACCCCGCTCTCACAGTGCCTGAATCGGCAATTCTTATCCCTGCCTCTAATTTTGAAATAAAACCTAACTTCCTAACTGAGATTAGAAGGCACCAATATGAAGGAAAACCTAACGAATGCCCTATGGCACATATTTCAACCATCTTAGACTTTTGTGATACTATTGCTGATGGACGAAGTCTTGAATATGTCCAACTAAAAGCCTTTCGATGGTCTCTTACAGGGAAAGCATTGCAGTGGTTGGAAAGCTTAGCCTCAAGATCGCTCCGCACCTGGAATGAAGTCAAGGACGCGTTCCTCAACAAGTTCTTTCCTCCTTCTAAGACGGCGTTGATCCGACCGAAAATCACGGCTTTCAAACAAAAGCCTGGTGAGGCTCTAGCGACTGTTTGGGAAAGGTTTAAGGACCTACTACGATCATGCCCGACGCATGGCCAACCACCGTATGTAATTCAGGAGATCATATACAATGCTCTTGACGCTGCAACTAAGGAGAGGATCAACACCTACACCTCCTATGGCTACCTTGAACTCGCTCCACAAGAGGCTTGGGAGACCATAGAGAGGTTGGTGGAGATCGACAACACATATGGGACTCCTGAGGCTTCCGACGCACCATCATCGTCGAGGCCTGCCCCATCTATGCCCTTATATGAACCTTCCAATGTAATCGATCCAGATGTAAAGGAGCAATTTCATAGGGATCAACTTCGAAAGCTCCAAAAGCAAGTAAGGTTCCTTTCAGCGAACCAAGGTTGCATTGAATGCGGATCGCAGCGGCATACCACCATCGAGTGCCCCCATGCTGAACAAGTACACCTAGCGGAGACTCACCAAGAGGCGCGCTACATGAGGGGTCCCAATCACTAATATTGGGGAGACCAAAGGTTCCATCAACCACAAAGGAACCCGGTTAACCCTAGGGACCCTCCGCCTTATAGAGTTCTTGGGCACCCGGAGAGAGACCAAAAGAAGGATGATCTTCAACTAGTACTGGATGAAATCAGGCGGAATCAGGCTAAGAATGATCAATCCAACAATGCCATCCATTCTCAACTCAATCACCTTACCACAAGGATTGGGGAAATGGACATATGGAAAAAGAACGTAGAGACCCAACTGGGTCAATTGGCAGCACAAATCCCTAGGCCGTCCGAAACACTCCCTGGGCAACCCACTACAAATCCTAAGGGACAATCCGGGACGGGCCATGTCGCAGCCATGCAATTGAGGAGTGGCACCAAAGTACACAAGCCACGGACGGAAACGGAGGAGAAAACAGACCCAGTCGACATCGACAGACCAGTTGACGTCGACCCAGAGGTCGATATCGACCACCATGTCGACCTCCTGGCCGATGTCGATTGCACTGCAGAACCTGAGAAATCACAGCAGAGGTCGAAATCGACCATACCAGTCGATATCGACCCAACTCCAGTCGACATCGATGTTCAGCAGGCCCCTCCAACCACCGTTTTGGCCCCTACGCCAAAGAAGACGTTGCCATTCCTTTCCAAAGCATTGGAGGATCCCACCAAAGGTAAGTTTAGGTGCTTTGTAAAAATACTTCAAGGACTTAACGTTACTATCCTTCTTACAGAAGCCCTAAGCGAGATGCCTGCCTATGTGCGATTCCTCAAAGACATCTTGTGCAAGAAGAGATCCATGGCAGAGATCGCAGAGGAGTGCTCAAAGATGGATTTCCCTGAGAAAAAGAGTGATCCAGGGAAGTTTGCAATCACCGTGGGACTTGGCCAACATCGTTACAAAGCCCTATGTGACCTAGGGGCAAGTGTAAGTCTCATGCCTCTTTCTATTTGGCAAAAGGTGAACACTGGCGCACTTGAACCTGTGGACATGAAACTTTATATGGCTGACAACTCATTCGTCAGGCCCACAGGTATAGTTGATGACGTTCCGGTAAAGGTGGGTAAGTTCTTTGTGCCTACTGATTTCATTGTATTGGAGATTCCTGAAGATCCTGTAGTGCCTATTATACTTGGTAGGCCTTTCTTAGCTACTGCAGATGCCAATATCAATGTACGTCGAGAATTACTAACCTTTACTATAGGGAACGAAGTGATAGAATTCTCTTTCAACCCAACCATGAGCGAAACAAAGCAACTGGAGCAAGTAGTCCTCTCGCCGGCTAAGGAGAAGCTTAGAAAATTTTTGTTGGCGAGGACGGAAACAACAAGCAGGGTAGACATCGACTAGAACCAGTCGATATCGACTAAAAACATCGAAATCGACCCCCCTTGGTCGAAATCGAGTATGCCAGATCGTTGCCAGGAGCTTTAGTATGGGGTCACAGAGGTCGATATCGACCCCCACATGTCGACATCGACCAAAGCTCTCGAAATCGACCCTCCTTGGTCGAAATCGACCACCCCTCAGCCCGAAGATTTCTGTTTCGGGCCCAAACAGGTAAGCCCAGGTATGACTCCTAACCCTCCTCCGTCCATTATTGATAAATCAATTAAGCCGATTATTGATAATTCTACTAAAGAGAGGGTCAAAGCTCCATCGTTTGCCTATATTGCTAAAGTTAGGTCAAGAAAGAGAAAGAAAGCGCCCAAAGAAGAATCTAACATTGAAGAAGCCTTGGTCGCTGAAATTCGCTACTACTAAAAGGACCTAGATGATCCAGGAGAAGGCTCACGCTCGAAGGGTCCCTACATAAAAGGGTCGTGAAGCATTGACGGAGAAGTCGGCCTAGCGACTCAAAAATCTAGAGCATGTACATAAAACTTTTAAATTTTTCATAGATGGTTTTTTAGGATTTAATTTTTGGCTTTTTGAACTTTTAAAACTGAGATAATTCATGCTTTATCTATATTCCTAACCAAGATTTCAGGTTATCAAGCAAAAGGAACGACGAAGAAGAAAAGAAGCTTCTGTAGAGGCAGTCGAAATCGACCAGGCCAGTCGAAATCGACCCCCCAGGGTCAAGCCATCTCCTGGAGTCGACATCGATGACTCAGGAGCGAAAAAGAGAGGTCGATATCGACCCTAATACACGATATCGACCCCAATCAGGCAGCCCTTGTCTTCATTTTCTTCCTCGACTTCGACAGATGCAGTCGACATCGACCACTGACCTAGATATCGACTTCTGGCATCGACCTAACCTGGAAATCGACCTAAATCCGCAAGGTTGCGCTGTGAGTTTCTCTCTACCCTTGTTCTTTTTTTTAATACAGTGAGGACACTGTATATTTTAAGTATGGGGTGTGGGAAAGACATGTCTTATGGTCATAACTTGGTATTCTTCTTCGCATTTCATTCATGTTTAAATTTTTTTTCTTAGTTTTACTTTTATAAAATGTCAAAAAAAAAAAAATAGAAAAAATGTCAAAATACAAAAAAATGCATGTTTATTTTTAAAGTTTGTTTTTAAACCCTACTTAGATGTCCTATGATGAAAACTCAATAGCTGACTTGATAATGTAAACCCTATGGCATATTTGGATGGTTTAGCCTAAGTCCTTAAAATTTTTATGTAGATTGTGAACTTGTGATGAAATTGAGCACATATGATCCTAGGCTAAAAAGCAAATCCAACAAAAATTGTCCTTGTGAGAATTTTGACCTATAGGGAACATAAAAAATCCCTCCGCTTTCTTGAGTGAATTTACTCTTCCTATGCATCTCTAAATGTTGTGATAGTTATTCAAAACCAATGCATATATATGTTTATGTTTACGAGAATTAAATGATGGAGGCATCTTTTAAGCCATTTTTATCCTCTCTTTACCTACCCTGCATTATCCCTGCTTGAAGCCAGAACATTAGCCTGAGCCTGAAATTGCAAACTCCACAAAATTATCCCTAGCCGAATTGAGCCTGACCCCCATTTGGGAATTGAGACTTAGATCGGTTGGACTAGTACCTTGTGGAAAGAAAAGAGCATAATGTCCAGTTTTGAGCAAGGAAATTATGGGTTGGTGCATATTTACATTTTGTCATATTTTGTAAAAGGATTTTTTGGATCACCATATAAATGCACATATTCTTTTAGTATTTACTTATTATTTTCGTCAAATAAAAATCCGGAAAAAAAAAAGATATATATATAGTGCATGAGCCAAAATCCTTTAGTCTTTTATTCATACAAATGTTATATTTTTGAGAGGTATATTAGAGTTCAGAAGAAGGGTTGATAGAATGGTTTACATCTTTAAGTTTATCTTTAAAGCATATTATGGAGATTGAGCTTGGAAAGAGCAACATTGAAGAGTTATGGTTTGGGTATTGCAAGTGTTGAGATTTAGGAGTCTTGATTCCCGAATTTTAAAAGCACCACATAGCCAAATAATTCCATACCTTTTAATTTCATACCAAGCCCCATTACAACCCTGCCGAATGGAGTCTTCTTTGAAGTCTTCCATTGAGCGAAAGTCCTCCTGATAGTTCTTATTGCATTTTCATAATTGGTTGCGAAGTGGATTATTATAAATTGCAATGTTTATGAGATTGTATATGGAATTGAGTTAAGAGTTGATCTTCATAGCCTAAACACATGAGAGTTGAGTGCAAACACATTATCCCTGTGAGGTTGGATGAAAATTGCATATGCCTATGGATCGCCAAAATATGTGCTATGACGTTAAATTCACTTGCTTTGCTTTGCTACCGCTTATGATGTTGCTTTTGACAAGGGCAAAGACTTGAAGGGTGTGTTGTAGGTATTGGTTATTGCTTGAGGACAAGCAAGTCTAAGTATGGGGTGTTTTGATGTACATATTTATATCTCCTTTTATTGCATCGTTTGACTTCATATTTCATTCGATCTCCAAAGAAAAGGTTCAAAAGAATATAAACTTGTGTAAGAATGGGCTCAAATACAAGAAATAGGGTCTGCACAAGTTTTGAGCTAACCATGCAGGAATTCGAGCGAAATCGGAGTCAAAACGAAGAAACCAAGTGAAGCTGAGCAGAGGTATAAATCGACCCTAGACCTAGATATCGACCTCTAGTGTCGATATCGACCCCCATATCGACCTCAGCATAGACATCGACCAGACCTGAACAAGTCGAGCAGGAATAGAGACCTCGATATCGACCTCTGGTGTCGATATCGACCCCGTATCTCGACAGAAGATAGATTTGATTTCGAGATGCGGATTGGAACTATATCTTCAAGGAGTCACGGAATTATCTCATACTTTCAAGATAGATGGCAGCTGAAGTTTTATTTATCTTTTTACCTTTAAGTTATTTAAGTTTTATCAAAATAAAAGACTTATCCTAAATTGTTTGGATAGAGTTCATATTTTAGATAGGAGTTACAATCCTTGGATAGCGAGGATTAGTAGCCTATAAATAAAGCCCTAGGGGGCTGGCATTCAATCATCCAAGAAACAATCATCAATCAAGACAATCAATAGAGTTAGAGTTAGAGAGAAGTTCTAGGATTTGACGTTTGCGAAAGTTGACGTTGAGTTGTAAAACGTCAGAGTTTATTTCAATGCAAGTTATTCCCTCCAATCAACAATGAATCCCATGATGAGAAGCGAGCAGTTCCCCAAAGCTCTTCGGGTCGGGGTGAGCCCGACATTAGCCATGCACGCTTGAGGTAAGTATTTGATGTTGATATCATTGTGTCTATCTCTCCTCCTACGATTCTATGTTTAGTCCTAATCGAAAGAAAAGGGATTCATGCTAACAACTTGAGTTATAAATATAAAATTGGTAGAGACAATTAGGTTTATTTGCAAGAGTAATCCTAAGAGCTGGTGTACGGCGAAAGCTCATCCCTCGGGTGAAATAGCGCAATTGTCCGTCTTATTTATCTCATCGCATGCATTGGTTAACGTTGTGGTAAACCCTAATCCTAGGAGTTGCCTTTTTACATATTTTATACACACAAAAACCCCTGTTTTATTTCTGTTCATTGCTTCTCTCTCCATTCTTAAATCTTTGGCCTTTCTTTGCCGACGAAAAACTAACTCACTGTAGGGAGACATCGATATCGACCCCAGACGTCGATATCGAGCACTGAATTCGTCGACAGTTTTCTGAGTCGACGGCGAACATCGCTGCGGAGTTTCCTGACATCGATATCGACCCCTAGCATCGATATCGACCCCTCTGTGTCGACTGGCAGTCTTCTGAGCCAGTCGATTTCGTGGACTGACATCGATATCGACCCCTTCGAGTCGATATCGACCACTTGTTTTTGTCTCTGCAGGTCTTCTATTGCAGAGAACATCGACAGTCGAGGTCGACATCGAGCACTAAGGTCGAAATCGAGGCTTCTGGTCGACACAGACGTGAGATTTCCAAAGCTACTAGGATCCCGCTGACACGCCTCCTCGTGGATCGATCCTGACTACCCTTCCACTACAACGGGAGGAAGTCTTATAATTATTTGCTTAGGCTAGGAGTTGGTTTACGTTTATTACATCTTTATTATTTGTAATTACTCGACACACCCTCCTGCAACAACATAGCCAATGTCTCTGCTCCATAAGACATCGCTTTTCCTGGGACTGATGTCTCTGCCTCCCTTTTCTTCCTAGCTTTCTCAAGCTCGTCTGCAACCTGCACGGGTGTCATGGGTTTAAAGACTATCTTCTTGCCCTTAAAATCAAAAGTATATCGGTTAGAAAACCCGTCATGAATAACCTTTCTATCATATTGCCAAGGGCGTCATAACAAAATATGGCAAGCAGTCATGGGAACAACATCACAAAGAATAGTGTCCTCATATAAACCCAAAGAAACACTCAAGTTAACCTGCCTATCAACCCTAACCTCACCACTTTCATTCATCCATTGCAATTTATAAGGTTTAGGGTGACAAATAGTAGACAGATTCAACTTAGACACCATCTCCACACTAGCAAGATTGCAACAACTACCACCATCAATAATAACTCAACAAACTTTGCCTTTAAGGCGAAATTGAGTATGGAAAAGAGTTTCACGTTGATTATCATCATAAACAATAGGTTTAGCATACAAAACTCTCTTAACAAGTAAGCAATCACCTTGTTCAAAATCATACTCAAGTTGGTCAGCTTCAGGCAAGTTATCAGTTTCAGTTTTAGGCTCCTCAACATCCGATTCAGAATCATATTGTCCTAAGTGATTAACGGTCAAGACACGTTGATTATTGCAATCCTTAGCAATGTCACCTCGACCGTGACATTTAAAACAGACAATATCAAGAGTTCTTTTAGAGGGTTTAGAAGTACCGCCCTTTGATGAACCAGGATTACCCGAACCGGGGTGGGGCGTCACTGGCAGTGGCAAGATCCGAGGCGTCGGGCCCCTACTGGCCGTCGTGGGCATGACAGGTTTGCTACGGTCTCTTGCGGCTGGCAGCTCTCTTCCGGGATGAGGATTTCGCCAACCTTGCCCTGGGGTTCCCCGGTTAGATGACGATCGATATTGCAGCTTCTTCTCAACCTTCATGGCAAGGTGTAGTAATTGCGTCATTGACTCATAAGGATAATAGTCAACCTCGTGGGCCAACGAAGGATTTAGAATCCCTAAATATCGTCCCATGGTGTTCTCCTCATCTTCTACGATGTCACACCTAGCCATTGCCATCTGCATGGTGGTGTAAGCCTCCTCCGCACTCATCGAACCTTGCTTTAGGTTCGCTAGCCGCTGTTTTAGATCTCGATGGTGATGCGGGGGCACAAATCGAGCCCTCATCAAGGCCTTCATGTGAACTCAGGTGGTCACATCCGCTTCTAAGGTTCTTCTCCTGTCTTTTACAACATTATTCCACCAGATCAGTGCAAAACTGGTAAACTCAAGAACAGCAAGTTGAACCTTTTTGGCCTCAGAAAAATTATGGCAATCCCAAATATGCTCAATTTTCGCTTCCCACTATAGGTAAGCTTCGGGATCGCTAGTGCCAGCAAAGGGAGGAATTTTTACCTTTACCCTACCTATGCCATCTTGCTCGGGCTCTCTAGCACGCCTTGGTTGGTAATTTTCCTCTAGGGAATCATCGTCAAACTCATCATTGCGGATGAGTCGTTGCTGTCGTTCCCTCTCTTGATCTGGATTACCCTTGTTTGTTGGCAAATTATTACCCTGAGGTACTCGGACGTCTTGACCTTGCTGCCTAGGCTGGAAGTTATACAAGAGTTATTGGTTGGCCAACAATAGCTGAGCCAGAGTAGTGTTTATAGCTGCAAGAGATGCAGCTAGGCCTCCATCTTGGGCCTTATTCTCCGGGATCTCATCTGCATTGACTTTAGACATCACAACAGAAATTGTCCAAGTAAACGTGTCAAGTTACTGAAAACAAAAACTCCTCACAAGTGTTTCACTCTCACTCAATTTGTGGATGTCTGTGGCTTCAATCTGTCTCGTGACAATCTGTTCTCAAGTAGAGGTCAGTAACCAAGGAAAACTCAAAGAACAAAAGAAAAGGCTTAGAAAAAGGACAGGCTAAAAAGGGCAGGTAAGACTCAGATTGGTAGTTTGAGACAATGCCACCAAAGCTAACCACACCGATGCCTATATCCTGATGGTGGTGCAATTTAGAACTTGAGCTCTTTTTTTTAAACACATCAAGAACAATTTAGGTGGAAAGCTTATAAAATGGTCTACTCGTACACCAATGACGCGAGTCGCAAACAATTGTAATGAATGGCCCCGGTCGATGTACCAGCTTTCGTTGCTGACGGTTGTTAGACAGTGCCGCCCGAATTCCACGCCAAACAATTAGTAAAATTTTTTTTAATGCCGCTGAATTTTTTTTTACTACCAAGAAATCACAAAGCTTTAGGGTTTCGCGAGACGAATTGTGAAAACAGTTCAACGAGCGCAACCACACAAACAAGACATAAACACATGCATAGAAGCATTAGCGAGAATTGTTCAAACGTACCGGAAAGGGTAACGGAGCCAAAGTCGGAGCCTAGCTCTAATGCCACTTGATGCGGGGTTGATTGATCGTTCCAACAATGGCTCGCAAACACAAGAGCAAACGGAACTAGAAATTGAACAGATTCTGCGACTGATGTGAAAAATAGAAAAGACAATAGCTTCGGACAAAAACTGATGTTAAAGACGCTGACAGAATTGAAATAATGAAAATAAAAAAAAGGGATATAGGGTTTGAAGGCAACCAGTTGGCCGGATGGCTATACCTAAGAGATTGAACCACTCGTCGGTATAACGTCCTAAACAAAAGACCTCTTTCTACAACTTGATCGAAGCCCGTCTTTAGATCAAGAGGACGTGGCATTTTCTCCTAGATTACCTAGTCCGAGAGACAGATAAACAGAGAGACAAATCGACACCTTCAGACTTTGGGTTGATTGAATCCACAATCAAGAAGAATGAGAAAGAGAGGAATTTCAAGCAATGCTTGAGTTTTCTGAATTCAAAATAGTGTTTCCCCTTTTACAAACTAAGGCCAAATATTTATAGCAATTAGAAAATTCTTGAAATTAATAAAATAAGGAAAATAAGAAAGTCTTCTCCTTGGCGCCCAAGGCAACACCTTCTCCTTGGCGCCCAAGGCAACACCTTCTCCTTGGCGCCCAAGGCAACACCTTCTCCTTGGCGCCCAAGGCAACACCTTCTCCTTAGCGCCCAAGGCATTTCGCCCTTCTCCTTGGAGCCTAAGGCACATCCGGTACTCTCCCATCGGATGCTAGGCCTAGGCATATGAATGCCTTAGAACACATTCCTAACTCTTCTTGATGACTTGAACTTGACTTGTGCTCTAGATAGCAAATAAAGCTGACGAGGTTGTCGGCGATCTGCTTTGCTTGACTCCGGGTCACTGGTCCCACTGGCAGGGCAGGTGGCTCAGATGCTCCTGCATCAAGAAGACCTGCCGACACAAAAACAAGTGGTCGATATCGACTGGAAGGGGTCGATATCGATGTTAGTCCACGAAATCGAATGGCTCAAAAGTCTGCCAGTCGACACAGTATGGTCGATATCGATGTCTGGTGTCAATATCGATGTTCAGCAACCTCCACAGTGATGATCGTCGTCGACTCAGAAAACTGTCGACGAACTCAATGTTCGATATCGACGTCTGGGGTCGATATCGATGTCTTCCTGGAGTGGGTTAGTTCTTCGTCGACAAAGAAAGGTAGAAGATTTAAGAATGGGGAGAGAAGCAATGAACAGAAATAAAACAGGGGTTTTTGTGTGTATGAAATATGTAAAAAGGCCACTCCTAGGATTAGGGTTTACCACAACGTTAACCAATGCATGCGACGAGATAAATAAGACGGAAAATTGCGCTATTTCACCCGAGGGACGAGCTTTCGCCGTACAACAACTCTTAGGATTACTCTTGCAAATAAACCTAATTGTCTCTACCAATTTTATGTTTATAACTCAAGTTGTTAGCATGAATCCCTTTTTTTTCGATTAGGACTAAACATTGAATCGTATGAGGAGAGATAGACACAACGATATCAACATCTAATACTTACCTCAAGCGTGCATGGCTAACATCGGGCTCACCCCGACCCTAAGAGCTTTGGGGGACTACTCGCTTCTCATCATGGAACTCATTGTTGATTGAAAAGAAGAAACTTGCATTAAAATAAACTCCGAAGCTTTACAACTCAACGTCAACTTTCGCAAACGCCAAACCCTAAAACGTCTCTCTAACTCTAACTCTATTGTATTAATGATTGGATTCGTTCTTGGATGATTGAATGCCAGCCCCCTAGGGCTTTATTTATAGGCTACTAATCATTGCTGTCCGAGGATTGTAACTTCTATCTGAACTATGAACTCTATCCAAACAATTAGGATAGGTCTTTTATTTTGATAAAACTTTAAATAACTTAAAGGTAAAAAGATAACTAAGTCTTCAGCTGTCATCTATCTTGAAAGTATTATATAAATCTGTGCTTCCTTGAAGATATAGTTCCCGATCCGCATCTCGAAACCGAGGCTATCTTCTGTCGAGATCACGGGCCGATATCGACACCAGAGGTCGATATCGAGGTCTCTGTTCCTGCTCGACTTGTCCAGCTCTGGACGATATCTATGTTGAGGTCGATATGGGGGTCGATATCGACACCAGAGGTCGATATCTATGTTGAGGGTCGATTTCTACCTCTGCTCAACTTCACTTGGCTTCTCCGTTTTGACTCCGATTTCATCGAATTCCTGCATGGTTAGCTCAAAACTTGTGCAAACTCTATCTCTTGCATTTTAGTCCATTCTTACACAAGTTTATATTCTTTTGAACATTTTCTTTGGAAATCGAATGAAATATGAAGTCAAATGATGCAATAAAAAGAGGTACAAATACGTACATAAAAACACCCGATACTTAGACTTGCTTGTCCTCAAGCAATAACCAAGCAATAACTAACACCTACAACACACCCTTCAAGTCTTCTCCCTTGTCAAAAGCAACATCATAAGCGGTAGCAAAGCAAAGCGAGTGAATTTAACATCATAGCACATATTTAGGCGATCCATAGGCATATGCAATTTTGATCCAACTTTACAGGGATAATGTGTTTGCACTCAACTTTCATGTGTTTAGGCTATGAAGATCAACTCTCAACTCAATTCCATATACAATCTCATAAACATTGCAATTTATAAAAATCCACTTCGCAACCAATTATGAAAATGCAACAAGAACTATAAGGAGGACTTTCGCTCAATGGAAGACCTCAAAGAAGACTCCATTCGGCGGGGTTGTAATGGGGCTTGGTATGAAATAAAAGGGTATGGAATTATTTGGCTATGTGGTGCTTTTATAATTCGGGAATCAAGACTCTTAAATTTCAACACTTGCAATATCCAAACCATAACTCTTCAGTGTTGCACTTTCCAAGCTCAATCTCCTATAATGCTCTTTCCCAACTCATCTTTATATAATATGCTCTATAGATGCACTAAAAGATGTAAACCATACTATCAAACCTTCTTTCAAACTCTAATATACCTCTAAAAAATATAACACTTGTATGAATAAAGAACTTAAGGATTTTGGCTCATGCACTATATATATACATCTCTATTTTTCGGATATTTTTTTGACAAAAATAATAAATAAATACTGAAAATATATGCATTTATATGGTGAGCCAAAATCCTTTTACAAAATATGACAAAATGTAAATATGCACCAACCCATAATTTCCTTGCTCAAAACTGGACACTATGCTCTTTTCTTTCCACAAGGCATTAGTCCAGCCAATCTAAGTCTCAATTCCCAAATGGGGGTCAGGCTCAATTCGACTAGGGATAATTTTGTGGAGTTTGTAATTTCAGGCTCAGGCTAATATTCTGGCTTCAAGCAGGGATAATGCAGGGTAGATAAAGAGAGGATAGAAATGGCTTAAAAGATGCCTCCATCATTTAATTCTCATAAACATAGACATATATATGCATTGGCTTTGAATAACTATCACAACATTTAGAGATGCATAGGAAGAGTAAATACACTCAAGAAAGCGGAGGGATTTTTGATATTCTCCCTATAGGCCAAAATTCTCACAAGGATAATTTTTGTTGGATTTGCTTTTTTTAGCCTAGGATCATATGTGCTCAATTTCATCACAAGTTCACAATCTACATAAAAATTTTAAGGATTTAGGCTAAACCATCCAAATATGCCATAGGATTTACATGATCAAGTCAGCTATTGAGTTTTCATCACAGGACATCTAAGTAGGGTAAAAAAAAAAACTTAAAAATAAACATGCATTTTTTTTGTATTTTTGACATTTTTCTATTTTTTTGATTTTTTTTGACATTTTATAAAAGTAAAAATAAGAACAAAAATTTTAAACATGAATGCAATGCGAAAAAGAAAACCAAGTTATGAACATAAGACATGTCTTTCCCCCACCCCATACTTAAAATATACAGTGTCCTCACTGTATTAAAAAGAAGAACAAGGGTAGAGAGAAACTCATAGCGCAATCTGCAGATTTAGGTCGATTTCAGGTTAGGTCGATGCCAGAAGTCGATATCTAGATCAGAGGTCGATGTCGACTGCATCTGTCGAAGTCGAGGAAGAAGATGAAGACACGGGCTGCCTGATGAAGGTCGATATCGAGTATTAGGGTCGATATCGACCTCTTCTTTTTCGCTCCTGAGTCCTCGATGTCGACTCCAGGAGATGGCTTGACCCTGGGGGGTCGATTTCGACTGGCCTAGTCGATTTCGACTGCCTCTGCAGAAGCGTCTTTTCTTCTTCGTCGTTCCTTTTGCTTGATAACCTGAAATCTTTGTTAAACATATAGATAAAGCCACAAATTATCTCAGTTTTAAGAGTTTCAAACAGCCGAAAGTTAAATCCTAAAAACCATCTATGCGAAAAAATTTAAAGGTTTTATGTACATGCTTTAGATTTTTGAGTCGCTAGGCCAACTTCTCCGTTAATTCTTCACGACCCTTTTATGTAAGGACCCGTTGAGCTTGAGCCTTCTCCTGGATCATCTCCTTTTGGTAGTAGCTAAGCTCGGCGACCAAGGCTTCTTCATCGTTAGGTTCTTCTTTGGGTGCTTTCCTTCTCTTTCTTGACCAAACTTTAGCAATATAGGCAAACCATGGAGCTTTGACCCTCTCTTTAGTAGAATTATCAATAATTGGCTTAATTGATTTATCAATAAGGGACAGAGGAGGATTAGGAATCATACCTGGGCTTACCTGTTTGGGCCCGAAACAGAAATCTTCGGGCTGAGGGGTGGTCGATTTCAACCAAGGTGGGTCAATTTCGAGAGCTTTGGTCGATGTCGACATGTGGGGGTCGATATCGACCTCTATGACCCCATACTTAAGCTCCTGGCAGCGATCTGGCATACACGATTTCGACCAAGAGGGGTCGATTTCGATGTTTTTAGTCGATATCGACTGGTTCCAGTCGATGTCGACCCTGCTTGCTGTTTCCGTCCTTGCCAACAAAAATTTTCTAAGCTTTTCTTTAGCCGGCGAGAGGACTACTTGCTCCAGGTGCTTTGTTTCGCTCATGGTCGGGTTGAAAGAGAATTCTATCAATTCGTTCCCTATAGTAAAGGTTAGTAATCCTCGACGTACATTGATATTGGCATTAGGAGTAGCTAAGAAAGTCCTACCAAGGATAATAGGCACTACAGGATCTTCAGGCATTTCCAATACATTGAAATCAGTAGGCACAAAGAACTTACTTACCTTTACAGGAACGTCATCAACTATACATGTGGCCTTGACGAATGAGTTGTCGGCCATATAAAGTTTCATGTCCACAGGTTCAAGTGCGCCAATGTTTACCTTTTGCCAAATAGAGAGAGGCATGAGACTTACACTTGCCCCTAGGTCACATAGGGCTTTATAGCGATGTTGGCCAAGTCCCACGGTGATTGCAAACTTCCCTGGATCACTCTTCTTCTCAGGGAAGTCCATCTTTGAGCACTCCTCTGCGATCTCTGCCATGGATCTCTTCTTGCTCAGGATGTCTTTCAGGAATCGCACATAGGCAGGCATCTCGCTTAGGGCTTCTGTAAGAGGGATAGTAACGTTAAGTCCATGAAGTATCTTTACGAAGCACCTAAACTTACCTTTGGTGGGATCCTCCAATGCTTTGGATGGGAATGGCAACGTCTTCTTTGGTGGAGGGGCCAAAACGGTGGTCGGAGGGGCCTGTTGGACATCGATGTCGACTGGGCTTTGGTCGATATCGACTGGAATGGTCAATGTCGACCTCTGTTGTGCTCAGATGGCTCTGCAGTGGCCTCGATATCGACCCGGGGGTGGATATCGACCTCATCCTTGACATCGACTGGTCTGTCGATGTCGACTGGATCGGCTGCTTTCTCCGATTCCGTTCGTGGATTTTATACTTTGGTGCCACTCCTTAATTGTATGGCTGCGACATGGCCCTTCCCGGATTGTCCCTTAGGATTTGTAGTGGGTTGCCCAGAGAGTGTTCCAGACGGTCTAGGGATTTGTGCCGCCAATTGACCCAGTTGGGTCTCTACGTTCCTTTTCCATATATCCAACTCCCCAATCCTTGTGGTAAGGTGATTGAGTTGAGAATGGATGGCATTGTCGGATTGATCATTCTTAGCTTGATTTCGCCTCATTTCATCCAGTACTACTTGAAGATCATCCTTTTTTTGGTCTCTCTCCGGGTGCTCAAGAGCTCTATAAGGCGGGGGGTCCCTAGGGTTAACCTGGTTCCTTTGTGATTGATGGAACCTTTGGTCTCCCCAATATTTGTGATTGGGACCCCTCATGTAGCGTGCCTCCTGGTGAGTCTCCGATAGGTGTACTTGTTCGGCATGGGGGCACTCGACGGTGGTGTGCCGCTACGATCCACATTCAATGCAATCTTGGTTCGTTGAAAGGAACCTCACTTGCTTTTGGAGCTTTCTAAGTTGATCTCTATGGAATTGCTCCTTCACATCCGAATGGATTACATTGGAGGGTTCATATAAGGGCATAGATGGGGCAGGCCTCGACGATGATGGTGTGTCAGAAGCCTCAGGAGTCCCATATGTATTGTCGAACTCCACTAACCTCTCTATGGTCTCCCAAGCCTCTTGTGGTACGAGTTCAAGGTAGCCATAGGAGGTGTAGGTGTTAATCCTCTCCTTGTTTGCAGCGTCAACAGCATTGTATATGATCTCCTGAAATACATACAGTGGTTGGCCATCCGTCGGGCATGATCATAGTAGGTCCTTAAACCTTTCCCAAACAGTTGCCAAAGCCTCACCAGGCTTTTGTTTGAAAGCCGTGATTTTCTTTCGGATCAACGCCGTCTTAGAAGGAGGAAAGAACTTGTTGAGGAACGCGTCCTTGACTTCATTCCAGGTGTGGAGCGATCTTGGGGCTAAGCTTTCCAACCACTACAATGCTTTCCATATAAGAGACCATCGAAAGGCTTTTAGTTAGACATATTCAAGACTTCGTCCATCAGCAATAGTATCACAAAGGTCTAAGAAGGTTGAAATATGTGCCATAGGGTATTCGTTAGGTTTTCCTTCATATTGGTGCCTTCTAATCTCAGTTAGGAAGTTAGGTTTTATTTCAAAATTAGAGGCAAGGATAAGAATTGCCGATTCAGACACTGTGAGAGCAGGGTGCATATATTGCTTGGCATTCCTAGGGAGGGCATTGATTTGGGATTTTATTTGCTTCCGGCCTTCCTCCTCCCTATCCGCACGCTCTTTAAGTGCCGCCTCTCTAGTCGTTAGGTCCTCAACCTGCTTCCTTAGTTGCTCAATAAGTTCAGCCTAGTTTGCGTTGTCCGCCATGATTCTTTGAGCTTGGGCCCTTAGATGGAAATAACGCCCAGGGTCGTCTACTCCTTCAAATTCAGGTGGGCGATCAACGCGTCGCATACACCTGTAAGGCCAAACTACAAAGAGACGTGAGATATACTACTAGGGCGCGATTGATTGCCTCCCGGGCAACGGCGCCAATTTGTTAAAGAGGTAAGTCGAGTTCTCAAATTACAAATAATAAGTGTATAAATGTAAAACGACTCCTAGCCTATGCAAATAATTACAAGACTTCCTCCCGTTGTAGTGGAAGGGTAGTCAGGATCGATCCACGAGGAGGCGTGTCAACAGGATCCTAGTAGCTTTGGAAATCTCAAGCCTGCGTCGACCAGAAGCCTAAATTTCGACCTTGGAGCTCGATGTCGACCTTGGCTGTCGATGCTTTCTGTAACAGAAGACCTGCAGACACAAAAGCAAGTGGTCGATATCGACTGGAAGGGGTCGATATCGATCTTAGTTCATGAAATCGACTGGCTCAGAAGTCTGCCAGTCGACACAGTAGGGTCGATTTCGATGTCTGGTGTCGATATCGATGTTCAGCATCCTCCGCAGTGATGATCGTCGTCGACTCAAAAAACTGTCGACGAACTCAGTGGTCGATATCGATGTATGGGGTCGATATTGATGTCTTCCTGCAATGGGTTAGTTCTTCGTCGGCAAAGAAAGGCCGAAGATTTAAGAATGGGGAGAGAAGCAATGAACATAAATAAAACAGGGGTTTTTGTGTGTATGAAATATGTAAAAAGGAAACTCCTAGGATTAGGGTTTACCACAACATTAACCAATGCATGCGACGAGATAAATAAGACGGACAATTGCGCTATTTCACCCGAGGGACGAGCTTTCGCCGTACACCAACTCTTAGGATTACTCTTGCAAATAAACCTAATTGTCTCTACCAATTTTATGTTTATAACTCAAGTTGTTAGCATGAATCCCTTTTCTTTAGATTAGGACTAATCATAGAATCGTAGGAGGAGAGATAGACACAATGATATCAACATCTAATACTTACCTCAAGCGTGCATGGCTAACGTCGAGCTCACCCCGACCCTAAGAGCTTTGGGGGACTACTCGCTTCTCATCATGGAACTCATTGTTGATTGAAAAGAAGAAACTTGCATTAAAATAAACTCCGAAGCTTTACAACTCAACTTCAACTTTCGCAAACGTCAAACCCTAAAACTTCTCTCTAACTCTAACTCTATTGTATTGATGATTGGATTTGTTCTTGGATGATTGAATGCCAGCCTCCTAGGGCTTTATTTATAGGCTACTAATCCTTGCTATCCGAGGATTGTAACTTCTATATAAACTATGAACTCTATCCAAACAATTAGGATAGGTCTTTTATTTTGATAAAACTTTAAATAACTTAAAGGTAAAAAGATAACTAAGTTTTCATCTGTCATCTATCTTGAAAGTATGAGATAAATCCGTGCCTCCTTGAAGATATAGTTCCCGATCCGCATCTCGAAACCGAGATATCTTCTGTCGAGATCAGGGGTCGATATCGACACCAGAGGTCGATATCGAGGTCTCTGTTCCTGCTCGACTTGTCCAGCTCTGGTCGATGTCTATGTTGAGGTCGATATGGGGGTCGATATCGACACCAAAGGTCGATATCTATGTTGAGGGTCGATTTCTACCTCTGCTCAACTTCACTTGGCTTCTCCGTTTTGACTCCAATTTCATCGAATTCCTGCATGGTTAGCTCAAAACTTGTGCAAACTCTATTTCTTGCATTTTAGTCCATTCTTACACAAGTTTATATTCTTTTGAACATTTTCTTTGGAAATCGAATGAAATATGAAGTCAAATTATGCAATAAAAATAGGTACGAATACGTACATCAACCTACATGCCATTTGCCTGGTTCCTAGCAAAATTTAACACACTCGAGTAACTAGTCCATAATATGACAATGCCCAAGCAGGATTGAAACCCTTTATATCTGTCAGAAGAAGTTTGATTCACCGTTTAGAATATGAAAGTAAACCAACATTAGTATCAAGCAAGAACCTAAACCAATTTCAGCTTTAAACAAACCAAAATTCGAATTCAAGAACACAGTACACCATGAGGAATTTCCTATTAATAAATGGCATACCAAAAGATCGACAACCCGAGAATCTAAAATCTTGCAGTTTTTTACCCCAAAATTGCTTCAAACTCCCAAATTCAATCTAAATTTCGAACTGAATCAAGAACCCCAAATGTACAACCTTAATTAGCCTAGACATACAATTCAGAACAATTACTACCCAAATGCTATAAATTATCTCAAATCTTACCTTGAATGTTTGAATCCAACTCCTACATGTCGATTGCCGACAAATTTTGGTCGTAAATCGCCACCCACCAACCGAAATTTTCGACTTTGTTTCGGCCAAGAGAGAGATTGAGGGCAAGAAAGAGATCGGCATTGTCGGTAGAGATAGGGCGGAAATCAAGATTAGAGAACATTGAAGGTCCTCGTGATGAAGAAATCGGGGGAGGAAGCCCGTCGGAAGAGCGACTGTGAATCCTGGAATCAAGCGAAGAAGGAGAGCGAGAGGAGGGCAGAGCGAGAGGATGGGTACAGGATGCCTAATTAAGTTTGTTTGGGGGTTAGCACGCCTAAAAAAAATTGAAAGTGGCTAGTTAGTTAATTAAATGTGTAAAATGGTACAAAACACCAAATTTTCTCTTATATAAACCCTGATTATAATTTATTTGATTTGGTGATGGGTGGTGTCATATGAGTGATTTGTACACGGAGTTGTACCAAGATATCGTGGTAAAAGGAGGCGAACCTTAGAATATTGAACTCTACTAGGCAGTGAGCCTATCTATATTAGGCTCAACTCTAAGGCTTGTGATGTACATCAGTCAATCACTTAGTCTTGGTATGTGCGATCGAGCTTGCGGTCATTGGGTAAGCCTAAACATCATATATTTGAGTTATGTTTTTTGTGCCTATTGATCATCAGTGATTATATATATGTTATCAGTTGATCTCGTACATTAAATATGGATTATAATGTTTAATTTAGCGACTGATTACAGAATGATGTTATTGATTTCACATATGGATTTTATATCATATTATAAATCATGCCAGAGTGCTAATATACTTTGATATATAAGAATTTAGAGCATTGGTAAATCATGTATGATTGAGGGTTGACGATGCATATAGATATGGTTATTGGGGAAATTGACCATATATTGGGCAGATACATGATAAACGATATCTAAATGAATTGATACATTGCTAAGTTGATAAATAAATAACGTCATCATGCATCGATTAAATGAATTGATACATTGATAAGGTGAAATATAAACTCCTGAAGTGGTTAAACTTGTTTGATTCCTTGTCACCGGAAGTTGACATTATTTATGTGTCATGAAGTTGATATCCACCTAAAGTGTCCAAATAAATTTTAATTATGTTTACTGTATTTTTCTTTAGATTACTTTTGTTATTCACTTGTGAGGTGTATATATCTCAATTTATTTTTTGTTATTCAAAACTCAAACTATTTCCAGAAGAGACAACTTGTTAAGAGTTTTTATGCCATAAACATATGTGATTTTATATTGACAAGGATTATTTATGTCATTAGTGTTAATAAATGTTATCTATTGAATGAAGAGCTTAAATGATCCAGCACCTTTGATTATGTAAACTCTGCCATTTTTGGTCTGTTATTAGTTCAATTTGGCTATTTTAAGGTACATGGAATCTTTATTTTATTTATCTATTTGATTTGATTTACATTTTATGTATATGAATATGCATTGGAAATGTTTCTTGAAGAAACAATTATGGATAGATAATGCCAATTTTATTCAACAAATGATGATTTGGGAGAAGAGTTTGAAGCACATCCTTGATTAATTGTGTGAAATTGATAAAATTAGTTCACGAGAGCCCGAAGACTCTTTATTTTGGGATCTTGTTCTTAATCTACTTGGGTATGGTAGAACTCAAATAAATAGCTAGCTAAATGACCTATGGTTCATAATAACCTCTTTTATTGCCAGATGCAATGTATATTGTTACCTCTAGCAAAGGAAATAAAGAGGATACGGTGCGCGCGACAATTGTTAGGATACTGGTCATAATTTTGAAAATGATTATAGATAATCATGTATGAGTCGACTCGCACATCAAGGGGAACGTGGAAGAACAAGTCAAAGATGATGGTTTACCTAATTTTGATTTGTAATCTCCCAAATTGTGAATAGATCATCGTATAAAAATGTTAGAATGGTTTAGAGCTTGGTATCTGATGATATGGAAAATCTGAAGTTTTCGAGATGAAATAACTAATGAGTATTTGTATAAAGTCTATACTTGGCATAATTAAACCATATACATATCTCTAGAAGAGCATCGAAACTAGCCCTCGAAGGCCTATTGATATAATCAAGTAGTAAACTTATATGAGAAGATGGCTCTAGAAGAGCGTCAAAACACTCTAAAGGGAAGGAGTGATGATAGATAAGTTGGGATCGTGAAAGTCGATAATTGCTAGAAGCAGTGTTTTTCCTCTAGTTGAGGATGTCAAAAGAAGATCCGACATATAATAAATAGATTACCCATGATGGAAATATGGATGTAATATGGAAATGCTATCAATGAAATTGATATGTTGGATAAATGCGCATTGAGAAGTTGACGATTAAATCGACCAAGTGAAGTCGTTACTTATGAGATTATCATTTAGGATAATGCTAACGCATGGAATGACCCAGTAGAGTCGTCAATAATAGCTAACAAGCAGGCATGAATATCAATAGATTAATTCGATTTCGGTCAACAATAGAATAAATTCTCCGTTGTAATTTATCTCTAGGAGAGAGCTTTATATTACAAGCTTTTAAATGTTCGATTTAGGCACTGAAATCTCCCCAGATTACACTAAGTTGTTGTAAATCAAGAAAGTTGATGTATATGGAGGATTGAGTCCCCATAGATGATCAAATACCTAGACTTTATCACGGATGATAAAATACTCGGTATTTAGGGGGAGAGGAAAAGGAGATCAAGAAGCAATATATTGCATGAAAGAGAAGTGAACCAATGCACTAGCATGATTTAGATCAAGGTTCTAGTAGTAACTTCAAACAATGGTGATATGTCTACTAGTATAAAAAAACTCCTGAAGAGATTTCATGAACACTGACAGTGTTAGAATTGATTATGAGTTGTCTTGAAATGACCAGATCCTTGATTATCGTTGATGGCACATATCTAAGTTTGCACTTGAAGTGCTTGATAAGAATAATTAGAGCTTCTAAACAAAAGTATATCTACATTAAAATGATTAATTTAATAAGTTAAACATTAATATTTTGGACCCGTAGCTCAAATATTAAAGATGTGAAATCATTTGATTAGGAATGAATGTCCTTACAAAACGCTAAGAGCGTAATGTGATTAGTTTATTGAACAATTCATAAGACATCTAATAAGTAGAGGATCAGTTGAAAATTATCTGAGAGCTCTGAAAATATCTCGACACGTAGTTCGAGTGTACAAAGAGAAATATATTACAATATGAAGAGAAATGATCTTTTCATATTTGATTAGATTGTGAAATGATATTAAGTCCAGAAGTACCATGTTTTTATAAAATTGGTGATTTATATGTTAAATTGAGGGGGAGAAAAGTTGTACTCTTTTCCTTAACATTTGTTTTTGTCCCATTTGGGTTTTTCCAAAGCAAGGTTTTTAAGGAGGCAAATCCCCTCACAAGGATACATGGTATATCCGAAATTCAGAAAGAAATAATTCATGCAAAGATCGATTATTTAAGCATGAAGTTTTTGGACCTGTAGCTCCAACATTGAAATGTGTAGTATCAATTGGTTTTAAGTGGGTGTTCGTACAAAGGAAAATATAAAGCCAAATTGATTGCACAAAAGCTTATTAAAGGTTACATGAGAATGTATTCACCAGGAGTGAATATAATTTTGGCTCCAAGTGTAAATGATGGATGTTGTAGGTGCATACCCATATAAATGGAAAGAATCAATTGAAAGTGCCTGAAGCATTATTATCAAAGTCATGTCACGTGCAGTTGGTTAAAGATCCTTATTAGAGTACCTGAATTACCTATAATTGTGAAAGTGGTGACATTTTATTAGGCCCTGAAGTACCATACAAAGTTGTACTCTTTTCCTTAATCCTGGTTTTTATCCCACTGGGTTTTTCCAAGGTAAGGTTTTTAACGAGGCAATTTAAGCATCATTTAATACAACCAATCCCCTAGATCAAGAATGAAAAACACACTAGGTCCTAAAGTACCAAAGCAGCTCAACACCAATACATGGAAATCAAGCGCGTCATAGTCAATCACGAAGACATTCCAGCTTATACACATCAAAGACAATGTTGAGATTCGACCATAAGCTCATGAGGACGGCAACATTAAGAGGAATGAGAAGACTTCGAGGAGGATGTTGAATTCAGGGGGAGTATACACGCACTGCACGCTTTTTCTCTTCGATCAGGTTTTATCCCACTGGGTTTTCTTGAAAAGGTTTTTAATGAGGCAGAACAACAAGAGCGTACATAGAAGGTTGCTGACGAGAGGGTTTCTCGACCAAATAAATTTATAGTCAAGACCCCCGCTATAGTATAGGGGAGTCAGGTTCGTCCTCAGGAGAGAAGTCAGCGGTTCTAGGTTTAGTTGGTTTTGGGGTTTGGGAGTAGCGGGAAAAGGTGAGGAGGTCGGTTGCTGTCGACGTCGACTGAGACTGGTCGATGTCGAGGGATAGAGATGGGATGGTGGTTTGATGTCGAGTGGCTTTGCAAAAACTTTAAAATAACGAAAATAGACTAATAAAAGAACAAACTTCCAAGGTTAGGGATCACTGCAACAATAAACATATGTGTAGATTATAAATCAAATAAAGATGCATGCTTTATATCAAATAACTTTCGTTATTAACATATAGGAATATAGAGGCTTTCGCATAAACCCTAAGTGTTACTACCTTTTCTTAATTAGGATTCGTCGGCTTTCGCAAATAAACCCTAATTACTATCCAAATTCATAATAAGATTGCTTTCGCTTCAATATCACAAATAAGGAATTTCCTCAACTTTTGCAAAGGATTAAACATATAGGTAGATGATGATAAAGACATACAAATTCATAAATTCATAAATCAAACATATATATCTATGTTGGGATCACCCCAACCCTAGAAGAAGGGAAATTAGAAAGCAAACATTATGAAAGAAATTAACTTTAACATTAAACTAAATCTAAAACTTACAAAACCTTTCAAACGTTCCTCCTCTCTCTCCTCTCTCCTCCTCCTTGCTCCTTCCTCTCTCCTTGCGCCCGAAGACGACTTTGCTTGAATGCATAAAAATCAGCCCCCTAGGGCTTTATTTATAGGCTCCAATCTAGCTATTCTAGGAAAGGAACAACTATATCTTCTATATTATTCTATCTATCTATATAAAGATAAAACATGGAAATAAATAATTAAAGGAACTATATCTAAAGTAGATAAATCTTCTCCATCTTGATAGAACTTGATAAATGTGGAAGAAATCTTCTCTCGAAAATATCTCCATTGGACTTTGGATAGAACTTTGAGTAGAGCTCGGATATGCTCGAAATCGGCTACTGGGCACCAGTCGATATCGACCAACATAGGTCGATATTGACCTCGTCTTCTCATCTTCAGTTCTGACACTCGATATTGGCCTCTGGAGTGGAAATCGACCAAAGTCAGGTCGATATCGACCAAGTCTGGTCGATATCGACCACCTCTTCAGTTCTCCGCATTCTCTGGTCGATTTCTTGGCTTTCTGGCCGATTTGATCCACTCGATATCGACCAAAAGTGGTCGATATCGACCTCTTCTGCAGTTTCCAGCATGCTGCTCTGTTCTTGAAACGCACTTTTCCGAGTCCTCGTTCGTCGGATTGATGCATATGAGCATGCGTTGGAAAGCTCTTTCCGAGGGCTACAACTCTCATGAAGACTTCAAAGCCTGATTTGGAATGATGAATGGGGAAAAGCGGGCTTTCCTCCAGCTGCACCATCCTTAGCTTCTTCATGACTTTCCTTTAAGCTCCAAAGTGCGTCCGATTTCTGTGAAATATAACAAAAACTTGTGTAGACCTCCATATATTGAAAATAAGCATAAACTACACAAATTCTGTGCTATTCTAACCCAAATGTAGGAAATGTTTGCAGAAATCGATATAAAAGATAGTAGAAAACATGGCAAATTAGGCTCACATCAGTTGCACTCTTTTTCCCTAAGCTATTATTTTGTCCCATTGGGTTTTCCTAGCTAGGTTTTTAACGAGACAGTCAGCGGAATAAAGATTGTACATCCAGGGGGGAGTGTTATAATATTATTATATATGGATCTACAAAATATATGTATATTTTCTTAGATAGAGTTTTACCTTTTAGAGAAGATCTTATTCTTGGAGGCAAAGGAGATTACTTCTATATATATTGTATTTGGTGGATTCCCTAGTAGACACAATTAAATACAAACGTTCATTCTCCTCTTGATTCTTATGTTTTATTACATAAATTAATTTTTATTTTTATTTTTGATAACGTGGGGTTCTGAGGTTGTCAAATACTCTCCCATGGGCCTGAGCCATAGCCTGTAAAGGACACTAACCAGTTAGCTAAGTGGAAAGTCACCAGACAATCTCACCTAAATCAATGAAGAATTGAGCATCCACTAATTACAATAATTATGTAAGAATTCAGATTTTAACCCTTACCCTCTTGCAAGGGTCACCTCTCCCTTATTACTAGAGCAAAGGATCATTGGTATGAGGAAATTAATATTGATTACAACTCAAAAGAGAAAGTATGGCATTTCATTTCTGAATATATGGCGCCAGAAAACAATTCGACATATAAAAGCTCATTGAAACAAATTAAATAATTCTTCATAGGTTAGAAGGAAATTATGTGGTCCTGTTGATCCGTGTTGATCGTTGTAGTCTTTGTGATCTCTAAAAGTCTCTCATATAAGTGGGGGAACATTTGAGGTCCACACTTCCCCTGGAGTCATCTCTTTCCCAACAGCGGATTTTTGTTTTCCGTCTCCCTGGCGGTGAGGCTTCATGTAAGCCTCTGCTATCCCACGCGTTCACTATTTGCATCCTCTCGACAAGTTGAAGTTTTTCACTTTGAACTGATTGAATGTTTGCTTTGCTCATAGGTCGTTAGTTGTTTTGTTTCATTTGTTTGTTGTGTGTTTCTTATTTGTATCGTGACGGTTAATCCGTCTGACGATCTCTCACTCTCTTGATTTACCAAACAATGGTTTGCCTAGCATTTCGAAAGCTTACCTATATAAAAAAAGATGAAGAAATTGAATGGCAAATTTACTAATTTGTGTTTTTACACTTAACCATCTATTAAATATGAAATTAACGTCCCTTTGAGCTGAAAAAGTATAAGGCTCGTTTCGCTAGAATAAAAGAAAACATCATGACCCTCAAAAGCAAAACACTATATACTACAATCATCGATGATTGAAAGTTTGTGGAAGGAGACTTCCAAGTATTACCCCTGACTCACAACTGGATCGAATTATGATTTACCTTACCCGGTGATGGAGATAGGGTATGGAATGGCTGAATGGATGCCCATTCCATATCATGAGTTAGTTGTTACTACTAAAACCATGAAGACCTGGGTTTGATCCCACTTTTGAGTTCTGGACCCTTTACATGTGGATTGGATTTCGCGGCCTGCCTGCGGATTACGTTAGTAAGAAGGTGCTTACCTCAACTATTGATGTGATCAATGGCATGGGAAATGTTATTAAGTTGGATGCATTTACCTCGAAGGGTAAATGTGTCCGCTATCCCCGAGTGTGTGTCAATGTTGACCTTACCATGACCTGAAGCAAGAAGGTGCTTGTCCTTAATGAACTTGATGAGCTCGTGGAATACCTAGTATGGTTGGAGGAGTTCCTCGAGGGGTGTGAAAGCTGTGGAAAGCTTGATAATTTCTTCTCTGATTCCCCATTGCGTATGTCTGCACCAAACATGATCAATGTCACTCTCCCAAAGCCAAAGGTGCAAGGAATGAATGTGAAGAGAGATTTCGACAGTGCTGATGACACACATGATTGTATCAAGGTGGCAAGCAACAAGCTTGACATGTCTACGTCATAAATAGGTAATCCTAAGTATGAATTGCGAAGAATATTGTGCTAAATGTTTTCTATAAAACCGAATCCTCCTTTTCTATTCTATCAGCCAAATCTTGGTGCCAATCATCCTTCTTTGTGGGTGGTGGGTGGGGTTGTACTGAAGCACCTAGAGATGAGACACTGATCCATCATGTTGATGTTATGATCGACACTAGTGATATCCCTAATGACGAGGCTCCTAAGGCCCTGCTGTGATCTTTCGAGAGATTCTCTTACAAGAGCTGGATGATGATGATCAGGAATTGTTGGACGATGAGGTGGATGAGGGGGATATGTTGGTAGATGGCTTAGCAGACCCTACGGCTGAGTACTCTCAGGAGTATTTTGACAAAATTCTCAAGTATATTTGGTGGATGATTAAATGTGGTGGTTTAATTATCCTTAAATAGTACCAAAGCCTACTTAATTAACTAACAGGTAATTATAGAGTAAAGCAAGGGGTCGATCCCATGAAGAACACATACGGCTCTTAAACGCTTATGCAATGTAAAGTAATAATGTAAATAGAAAGCAATATGAATCTAAACTAGCAATGATTGAGATATAAGATAAGAATATGATGAGTAATATAGCTTCACTTACATTCACAAAAATGGTAATTATATGATCATCGTGCTGTTTTGAAAATATATTTATGCAATTATTTTAGGTTGGTTTAACCACATAAATAGATAGCCCGACGTCTTTGATACACCATCTAAATCCCTAAACTCTTGCATATTTGGGCGAGTAGCATTAAGTCCCTAACTCTTAGACAATAAAGATTATTTCTTCCGTATATTTGATTTGTCACCTGGTTCTCATATTTAGTTATCGCTTCTACTAAAATAAATAACTTTTACCTGTAAATTCTCCGACATTATCATGAGTTCATACCCGTTGCTAAATGACATGCTTGCTACTAATGAATTAAGGCACGCAATGACATAATGAAGCTATAATCCTAGAATGATGCAAATCTATCTGATAATGCATATATTAGATAGGCATTAGAAGTAGTTTTAGGTGCATTTAGATAGGATTCTTGCATGTTTTGTAGTTAATTCGCATTGTTTCTATTTTAGCATTCGAGTTCGGAATCTACACTATTTTATGTTTATTCTACAATTTTACAATATGAGCTTGGATAGAGGATTAAGATGTCTAGAAGAGCTGATTTTGGAGCATAAAAGACGAAAAGTAAGAGCATCAAGGGAGCTAAGGAACAAAAACGTCGAAGATAAAGAAGAATCGCGGAGCCAGAGGAGCAGCGCCCACCGCTTTTCCACCGATGCCCACCGGTTTCACAGAGTTCAAAATTACAATTTCGTCCGATTCTATTTTAATTAGTTTATTATTATTTTACTTTCTAGGGTTAATAAGGTCAACTTCTATCTTATATAGGCCGACTCTATTAGGATTAGAGAGAGAGGAACATAAAAAACGCACAACTTTTCTAAATTTCATTTAGGCTATGAGTTGCTAAACTCATAGTGTCGCATGTGATTCGAAGACATGGTTGGTTGAATTATGAGGATTTGATTTCATATTGTTATTCATGAGTTATTTCATTATCCTTGTTCTTTTTGTTCTTATTTGCACATGTTCCCTCTTGATTGATCACCTTGACGGAATTCGCATTTTTGCTAGTGATTGATGACTTCGTAAGAATAGTTAATCCATGGTAGCAGCATTAGGTAATTGTTCCAGTGAAAGCATTAATTATATATGCATGATAGGTACACTAGTTGATTAGGAGGGCTGGTACTGCCAAACTGCCATGTACTTTGGGATTTTGTGCTGCTGTGTGTATTAAGAATCTAGTTAGGATCGCATATAATGTAAGAGATTGGTAAGCTTGTAAGGGATATTAATTTACTTAAACCAAAGACGGAATAACTGTTGAAAATAACAATGAAATCAATCCATGGATCATGAACCCCAACCATTGTCAAGAATTGCAGATGAAGCGCTTTACTCATATTGATACAATTTGCAATCATTACTACTTTTATTTACTTATTTGATTAATTCATCTCGTTTTTATTATTATTTTGCTCTGAATCATCATTAGAAACACGAATCTATCTTCTCTGCAGGTTCGACTCCTACTTGTCTGCTATACCAATCTTTTGTTTAGCTTGAGTTATGGATATCAATTGCATTTGGGACCAGGACCAATGACACATCATCCTGAGCAGTCACCACTATCCCAATCGCCAGTCAAGATAAACTAACAACAATTATGCAATATCAGCACGAAGAGAATCAAGATAATAATAATGTATAACTTATATATATGAATCAAAGAAACATACTAAAATACATAAAACATCCCTCACATGTCCTAACAATTGTATGAAAATGTATACAAAACTATAAAGTGAAGTTAGCCTAGCATGGCTCACCTCGAAACTAAAACTGAATTGAGAACTATCTGTGATTTCCATATATGTAACCCTAAGCTTAATGGGGGTATTTATAGGCCTAGAATCTACTGAAAAAACCCTTAATATGTCATCCTTGGAGGCTAAGTAATATCACCAAAGGACAGGGAAGAATTTGCTTCAGATAAGGATCTGACTCCACGTGTAAATCCCTTTGCGGTGGGCGCTTATGCATGGCCGATGGGTGCCAAACATGGGTGCATGCCTAAGTTCCTCTTGCAGGCGCTGGGCTCGTCGGGCGCCGCTCCTTCGTACTTAGTGTTTTTTCCTCTTTTTTTTCACTTGGCTTCTTCTTAGCTTCTTCTTGGTCTTTCTTCTCTTCTTCTTCTTCAAGTCATCCAAGCTAGCATTAGGCTCCATCACCATCTCTTAGAGCTCGGATTTCTAAATCTACATATTTCACTTGGAAAAGCATAGATTCCAAACTTCGAATATAAAATGTATAAAGATGCGACTTAACTCTAAACTCCTATGTAATGCAACCTAAATTACCCTAAAACTACCTAAAATGCCTATACAAAATATGCATTGTCAAACTCTCTGACACTTACCCTTTGCTAGTCCTTGAGTAAAACAAAACATGTATATGAATCATTCATCTCACAAACATAATCCTTCATGCATTAACCTTATCAAAAGCAACATCTTAAGTAAATGCAAACATGTATAAATAAACAAACGTCCTAGCATGTAGATGAGTGATCAAGTAGCATGCATACTTATCCATCCAACCTCACAGCGAAATAAGTGTTTCTCTTACTCTCATGTGTTTAGGCCTTTATGAACAACTCTCAACTTATTCATTATACAAGAAGCTACATAAGCATTGACATTTATATCACATATATAATCTCCACCAGATACATCAAAGTAAATAAGTAACATCAAGAGGACTTTCGCTCAATGGAAGACTTCAAAGAAGACTCTATTTTACGAGTTGTAATGGGGTTGGTATGAATATGAAGATAGATAATTGCTTTTGGCCATGTGGTGTTTTCAAATCCGGGAACTAAAATTCCTAAATTTCATAGATAAACCTAAATAACTAAAAAAATATGCATCAAGCTTCCATAAAAATAAAGAACAAACTCTTAACCAAATATTTCATCCAATTCTCTCACATATAAAAATGAAATTAAGGCTCTTTATTTCAATGCGTAATATTTCTTTTTCTTTCTTTCTTTTCTTCTTTTTTTTTCCTTTTTTAGCCACCTAATGAATACAATGTGAGGAAAATAAAGCACATGACATTACATCCCCTTTAAAAGCTTTCGACATTAATGCACATAACCCGTAGCTTTTCTTCTCCAAAGTAAATCAACCATAACTAACCCTAAATCCTAATTCCTCACTAGGTCAGGCTTATCATCGAAAAGGACCTTCATCATTTTTGTGACCATTTCCATTTTATTTTGTTGGTGAGGTGAGGTAGGGAAGAATTTATTATAAAAATATATAAAATATAAACCAAGTAATCAACCCTAGCCTCTCAAATAAATTTAAGACTCCCCCGCTGTAGTGGAAGGGTCAAGATCGATCCACGAGGGAGCGTGTCAGCGGATCCATAGTAGTTCACACATACGTTCTACAGAAGTCGACCAGAAGCTCTCGATGTCAACTGGTACAGTCGATGTCGATAGGATTGTCGATCTCGAGTCATGTCCTGCACAAAATCAGAAGACAGAAGAGGTCGACGTCGAATAGAGTAGTCGATGTTGAGTTAGTCACAATGGTCGATCGACTCAAAAAACCGTGGACCGATAGGATGCAGTCGATCTCGACCTTTTCGGTCGATATCGAGCACTAAAACAAAGACTGAAAATGTCGGCAAAGATGTCTGAAGAATGTAAGAATGAATAAGAAGATTTGAACAGAAAATTAGGCATTTAAAACAATGATTAAAAAAGGGTTTAAAATATAATAAAAAGAACTCATAAGGCTAAGAATCACCACAACGTTAACCACACATGCACAATATCGAGTGAGACGGACAATTATGCTATCTCGTCAAAGGAAGAAGCTTTCGCCGTTACAAACAAATATATATACTCTCGTAAGTAAACCTAATTGTCTCTACCAATTTTCTGTTTATGATCCAAGTTGTTCGCATGAATTCCTTTTCTTTCGATAAGGGCTAAACACAAAAAGGTAGGAGATGATCAAGACATAACAAATATCAACATCAAACTCATATCAAGCATGCATGGCTAACGTCGGGCTCACCCTGACCCTAAGAGAAAAGCAACTACTCGCTCATAGTAGAAGAGAACGTGATTGAATTAGAGAAAAGAACTTGCATAAAAGATAAAACTTGAAGTCTTCATAAATCTCAATGTCGGCTCTCGCAAGCGCCAAAACCCTAAGACTTCCTAAAACCTAAAACCTAAACTGAATTATTTGTTGTGTGATTGTGTTTGCTTTTAATGATTCTAAACTCAGCCCCAATGGCTTTATTTACAGCTTACCAATGCTAGCTAGCCTAGGAGAGGTAATTCTATCAAAACTTGAAGATAAACTAAAGTAGAAGACATAAATTAACTAACTAAATAAAATATATCCCTAGGGTAGATAGGAATATACCCATAAGGATTAAATCTATCTTAAAGAAAAAAAACGTGGCTTAATGTAATTGTCCTCAAACTTGGACTGTCAAAATGCGTCACTACTACACACAAGTCAAGTCGACGTTGACTGGAGCACTCAATGTCAAGCACTCTATGTCTGCTCGACTTCGGCTTAACTTTAGCTCGGTCGATGTTGAGCAATCTGGTCGATCTCAAGGCATGTGGACCTCTCTTTCAGTAGGTGGTCATTCTTCTCTTGTCTTGTACTTAGTCTCTAGATCACTTGCTCCAGTCAATGTCGAGAGGTATAGTCGAGAACGACTGCTCTGTTTTGATTTTTAGCTTCTTGTTTTAGCTTCGATTCCTCTCCAATTTCTGCGCAATTAAACCAAAACTTGTGTAGACCTCTATTTCTTGCAAATAAGCATATACTACACAAATTCAAAGCAGTCCAAACCATAGTGCAAATATAATACATAAATTGGAGTAAATTAGTCATAAAACATGGTCATTTTAGCACACATCAAATCACCCCATACTTAAGCTTGATTGTCCTCAAGCAATACTTTTCATGGTCACACAGCGGAAGGACTAAACTCTCAACATCATAGATTCATTCTTATATAACCATAATAATAAATTACCATCCTCGCAAAGGTACTATTGCCTTCAAATTCGTGTATGTGAATGAAAAGCAACATCTCACACAAAAGGAGGGTTATGTAAAAACAATTTTTGTAATAGAGCATTCATAATCAAGAGGAATTTTATGCGCATGGTGAAGTGAAGGTAAATGGTATAGTAGTGGGCTATTATTTGACAATGTGGTGCTTAATCCAGGGAGAAACTTTCAAGCTTTCTTTCTTTAATACACTTACTCCCTTGTGATTTCCACATTCATCTTCCTCTCATAATGCTTTCTTTTCTTTTATCACTTATATGCTTTTACCACTCTGACCTTAACGCTGCCTTCTCCCGAGTCACAAACATGGGTATCATGAATGGCCCCGAATACCTAGCACTTCAGACTGCTCACCTTGTGTCCCATCTCGCGTGAATTTTATTCTTCGCAAGTAGGGTGAATTCACCTAACTCCTAGGTGACCGGATTTTCTTTCTCCCATTAAATTTTCCATTAAAAATATCCTACATCAACTTTCATAATAATCTCACCACATACCAAACCATATAACAACTCCATAATATGACTTCCATTTCATAACATAATTCCCCGGATGGGTCAAAAGGTATAGAAATGGGCAATTTAAGCATTTGTGGAGCAAATTATAACGTAAAGCACATATGGCTTAGAATACGATGTATGGTAAAAAAGCATGGGTAAAGATTGGCTACGGTAAATAAGCGTGGGCAAAGATTGGCTAGGGAAAATAATCCCTAGTCCTCCATCCTTTTATCATGCATATGTCAAAAGCAACTTCAAATTTTACCTCCTTTCATGGTTTTCTCTGAAAATTGCACTTCATTGATACTCCCCTTTACCAGGCAATTTAATTGCTATATCTCTAATGGATCTATTTTTGCATCATCGAGTCTTGTTAAAACTTCCATGACACTTTATTTTTTTTTCTTGGGGGTGTGAGTCCTTAAATTTTCAAAACACCTTTGGATCATTCATTAAGACCAAATAGCACAAATAATATCCAAAGAGAATATAAAGGCTAGACCGTTCAGTAGTTTTAGCCATAAAAGTTAAAAATTTCACCGAAAACCGATAATATGAAGTTATGGAAGAGATAGAGCCCCTTAGTGCTAGGTCCTTCTCCTGGATCATCTAGGCCATCATCATAGTGCCTAAGATCAACAAGTAGAACGTCTTCTTCTATAAGCTCCTTTCCCGATCATATCCTATTGGCTTTCACCCTCCTATTAGTATAAGCTCCTTTTTTACCATACCTTGCATGTGCTAGTGTACCATGGAGCTTTCACCCTCCTATTAGTATAATCATCATTAAAGAACAGAGGGGGTTTAGAAATTGTACCTGGGATTTCCTTTTCGGACCCAAAAAAACGATCTTCGGGTTGGGGGTCAGTCGATATCGACAGGGTATGGTCGACGTCGAGTGTAGTGTCCGTGAGAGCCCCATACTTAGGCTCTTGGAAACTCTGGTAGTCATCTTTGGTGGTGGACACTGATCGTGGTTGGTCGAGATCGAGCACTCTGGTCGACGTCGACTAGTGGCAGTCGAGATCGCCCTTCTCTTCAGCGCATAGCTCCGTCAACAAATATTCTCGCATTTGCTCCTCTTTGAGTGTGAGCCCACTTTCTCCATGGATTCCAGTGGTAAGAGCTCTTTGTATTGTCTATTGACAAGGGACATAGTCCTTACTTATGCCAATGCCCTTTACCTCTAGCCTTTTGGTCTTATTCATCGTCGGGTTGAAGCGGAACTCGACACCTTCGTTTCTGATTGTGAACGAAAAGATGTCCTTCCTTACATTGATGTTGGCGTCTGCGGTTGCTAAGAATAGCCTACCAAGAATGATAGGCACAATTGGGTCTTCCGGAATATCCAACACGATGAAGTCCATGGGCACAAAGAACATGCCCACCTTGACGGGGACATCATCCACAATCCCAGTGGGTCTCACAAAGGAGCTGTCCGCCATGTAGATCTTCATACCGACGGGCTCCAATGGTCCTACACCAATTCGTTGCCCTATAGAAAGGGGCATCAAACTTACACTAGCCCCTAGGTCACAAAGGGCCTTGAATTGATGTTTCCCAACCCCTACCGTGACGGAAAACTTCCCCGGATTGCCTATCTTCTCAGAGAATTCCATCTTGTGGCACTCTCGGCGATCTTGGCAATTGACCTCTTCTTTGCAAGGATGTTTTTGAGGAATCTCATGTACGCCGGCATCTCATTGAGGGCTTTTGTGAATGGTATCGTGGTGTTTAAGCCTTGTAGCACCTTCACGAAGCACCTAAACTTGCTATCCGCCGGGTCCTTCAACACCTTGGAGGGAAAAAAGAGCGTCTTCTTTGGCTTTGGTGCCAAAATGGTCGACTGATTATAAAACGGTGCTAAAATTTTAATGTAGGGGAGAATTGATTATATAAATATATAAAATATAAACCAAGTAATCAACCCTATCCTCTCAAATAAATTCATGACTTCCCAGCTGTAGTGGAAGGGTCAGGATCGATCCACGAGATAGCATGTGAGCGGATCCGTAGTAGTTCACACAAACGTTCTACAGAATTCGACCAGAAGGCCTCGATGTCAACTGGTACAGTCATTGTCCATGGGGTTGTCAATCTTGAGTGAAGTCCCACACCGAAACAAATGATAAAAGCGGTCTACGTCAACTAGAGTAGTTGATGTTGAGTTAGTCACAATGGTCGATCGACTCAGGAAACTGATGTACATATTTATAGTCATTTTAATTGCATGTTTTGACTTCAAATTCCATTTGATTCCTAAATTATAGGTTAAGAATAATGAGAATTTGTGTAGAATGAGCTAACGTGCAAGAAATAGAGTCTGCACAAGTTTAGATTTAAATGTATAGGAATTGGCGCGGAATCAGAGAGCACTCGACATGAAATTATATCGAGTGGGCACCCCAACATCGGCACATCACTAGAGCTCGAGTGAAGTCAAGACAGATCGATCAGAAATGAGACATCGATATCTAGTGGACACGTCGATATCCAGTAGAAGTCCCCAAGGATTAAACGCGGTTTGGAGAATCCAGATTGAAGATCTTGATATATGCCACAATTTATCCTTTGTTTTTAGATAGATTATGTCTTAGGGTATTTTCCTTTTTACCCTAGGATATTTATTATTTACCATAATAATGTTTCATCCTATCTATGATGGGATAGAATTTTAGAATAGTAGTTTTAGTAGGATTAGGACTACTTTCTTTGGCTAGCAAGGATTAGTAGGCTAATAAAACCCTAGGGGGCTGATTTTTATTCATTCCACAACACAACAATCAAAAGAAATAGAGTTAGAGAGCAGGAGAACCTTTAGGGTTTGGCGTTTGCAAAAGCCGATGTTGAGTTGTAAAGTTTCGAAGCAAGATGTTTGATTTGATGAAGAGCGAGTAGTTCCCCAAGCTCTTAGGGTCGGGGTGAGCCCGACGTTAGCCATGCGTGCTTGAGGTAATTACTTGATGTTGATATCGTTGTGTCTTGATCATCTACGATTTTGTGTTTAGTCCTTATCGCAAGAAAAGAGATTCATGTTAACAACTTGGATTATAAACATAAAATTGGTAGAGAAAATTAGGTTTATTTGCAAGAGTATTTCTAGTCGTTGGTGTACGACAAAAGCTTGTCCATCGGGAGAGATAACACAATTTTCCGTCTTGCTTATCTTATGCATGTTTGGTTAACGTTGTGGTAAACCCTAGCCTTAGGAGTTGTCCTTTTAATATATTCTTTTTCATCTTAAAACTTGTTATTTTTGTCTATACTTCTATTCCATCCTATTCTTTTCGGCTATTATTTGTCGACGTTACTAATCTCTCGACAGGACTACTCGATATCGAGACACTAGGTCGATATTGACACACCCATATCGGCCCGACACTTTTTGAAGTCGATGCAGTTCTTTGTTCCTACATCTGAATTCGACATCGAGTGCATAAATCGATATCGAGTGTTCATGTGTCGACCGACAGTCTTCTGAGTCGATCAACGTAGTTACTAACGATCGAGATCGACCTTTGTGGTCGAGAGCGACTGTCGCTTTTGTTTTACAGGTCTTTTGCTGCACTAGAGATCAACAACCACCATCAACGTCGAGTAATGATGTGCGCGCAAATTGCCATATTTTCTATACACATATAAGTCCATTTTATCATTCTTTTGCATGCATATTGGTGGGAAAACATGGGATTAGTGTAGTTTACGCTTAAATATCAAATATATGGGTCTGCACGAGTTTCTATGTGATTTCGCAGAAAATAGGATAAAAATGGACATATTCGGAAGAGCGGAAAAAGAACTCGAAGTCTTTTGAAGAGGTCAAAATCGACTGGGGACCTCGACATCGAGTACAACAGAGACATAGGAATCGAGCAGAAAAGAGAACAGAGTATGTCGACACCAGAGAGGTCGATATCGAGTGCCCAGATCGAGATAAATGATAGAAGTCGAGTGCTAATCCGAGTAGAAGAAGGAGAGCTCAAGATAGAGTTTCACAAAGGTCGATATCGACGTCTGAAGGTCAATATCGATGTTTCCCAGAAGATAAATCCGACTAAGATTTTGATAGAATTCTATCCGAAGCTTGCACGTCTATCCTAAAGTCGAGATTTCTTATCTTCAACATCAGAGCTATCATATGAGCTGATTTACCATAGAATTTTTAGTTTTTACTTTATTTAAGTTTTATCTTAGCGAATAAAGATAAAGTTTTGAGTCTTTGGATAGCAAAGTTCGATATCTATATCTAGATGACATTAGGGCTGAGTTTAGAGAATGAACACACATCAACAACACACATCAACACACATCCAAGCACATACAATTTCAGTTTTAAATTGAGTTTTAGCGAGTTAGAGAGAGAGAGAAGGAGCCGAGTGAGTAGGGTGGAAGCGAGAGTGGAGCTTTCGCTTGTTCTGTTGTAATTTCTTTTTTTTGCAAATACAAAGTAGTTTTCTTTCAATGATGATGATGAGTTGCATGATGAGAAGCGAGTAGTCAACCCACTTCTAGGGTCGGGGTGAGCCCGACGATAGCGATGTAGGGCAAGTGCATCAAAGGTATGACTTTTATGCGATTACGTCTTCTATCCTATGCATGATTCCTTTACGAACGTTAGGGAGATTCATTATTTGCATTATTGAACCGAAAGCCACTCATATTGTGAACTTGAATTGCTCATGAATTGGATAGTAACTCTTAAGAACTAAGTGAGAGCCTCTAATCACCTAAGTGTTGGTAACGAAAGTGATTTGACGGAAAGGCATTAAATTTCATAACTTTAGCATCAAACTTGCATTGTTATCGTTGTGGCATGAAACCCCGACTTTGGAAGCTTTTAATTAATTGAATTTACATAAAAGTTTTAGTTTTGTTTCTGATCATTCTTCTTTACCATTCTACATTCTTCGGACTCTTTTCCGACAATTGGTTACGAATTACACTTTTTGTGACAAACATCGGAATCGACTGTAAAGGTCGATATCGAGGTCTGTGTTGAAGTCGAATTTGCTGCTTTTGTCTTCTGCAGGAACTCTACTAGAAATCAACCAGACACATCGATATCGAGTGTCTTCTGAGGTCGAAAGCTTGATCGTGATTACAACAAGGGAAGCGCTGACATACCTCCTCGTGGATTCGATCTTGCATTACCCTACCACTACATCGGGAGGGATTCTTGTATTATTTATTTGGGACAGGGAGTTAGCATAGTTGTGAATTATTTTTGAATATTTGAATCTACCTCCCGCCCTGGGAGCGAACAAATTGGCGCCGTTGCCGGGGAGGCAATCAATCGCCACCTAATTTTTCTCACGAACTTTTAGAGTTTATTTTACAGGTTTATGCGATGTTCTGATCGCGAACCTATCCTGGAAACCATCAACGAGACTGAACGTTTCTACCATCTTTGCAACAAAGCAATTCGAATCATGGCTGACAATGAGACGCAGGCTGAGCGGGAGACAAAGAGGGATGACCTGCAAATCATTCTTGATGAGATGCGGAAGAACCATGCTGAGTTCAAACAAGCCAACAACTCCGTCCATACTCAGCTACAGGGCATCAATTCTAAACTTGGGGAGATCGACGTTTGGAAGCGCAACATGGAGACCCAAATGGGTTAATTGGTAGAAGCAATACCCAAAGCGTCAGGATCATTCCCTAGATCCAATGTGCCCAACCAAAAGGGCAAAACCACTGGACATATTATGGCGGTGAACCTAAGGAGTGGGCATCAATTACAAACGCCCGAGTAAAAAGCGGAGGAAAAGGAGCTAGAGCAGACGTCGATATCGACCCCCCTGTCGATATCGACCAAGGTGACGTCGAAATCGACCTTCCAATCGATGTCGACCCTGATGCTGCGTCACTGTTGTTGCAGGAGGTTTGATATGTCGAGTAATTACAAATATAAAGATGTAAATAAATGTAAACCAACTCCTGGCCTAAGCAAATAATTACAAGATTTCCTCCCGTTGTAGTGGAAGGGTAGTCAGGATCGATCCACGAGGAGGCGTGTCAGCGGGATCCTAGTAGCGTTGGAAATCTTAAGTCTGCGTCGACCAGTAGCCTCGATTTTGACCTTGGGCCTCGATGTCGACCTCGGCTGTCGATGTTCTCTGCAACAGAAGACCTGCAAAGACAAAAATAAGTGGTCGATATCGACTAGTGGGGGTCGATATCGATGTCAGTCCACGAAATCGACTGGCTCAGAAGACTGCCAGTCGATACAGAAGGGTCGATATCGATGTCTGGTGTCGATATCGATGCTTGCAGAAGTTTCCCAGGAGTCTCGAGATCGACTCAGAAAACCGTCGATCTATCAGTTTTGGTTGATATCGACCTCTGCTGTCGATATCGATGTCTCCCTGCAGTGGGTTAGTTCTTTGTCGGCAAAGAAAAGGCCGAAGAATTAAGAGTGGAGAGAGAAGCAATGAACAGAAATAACAAGAGGTTTTTTAGTGTATAAACTATGTAAAAAGGCAACTCCTAGGATTAGGGTTTACCACAACGTTAACCAATGCATGCGATGAGATAAATAAGACGGACAATTGCGCTATTTCACCCGAGGGACGAGCTTTCGCCGTACACCAACTCTTAGGATTACTCTTTCAAATAAACCTAATTGTCTCTACTAATTTTATGTTTATAACTCAAGTTGTTAGCATGAATCCCTTTTCTTTCGATTAGGACTAAACATAGAATTGTAGGAGGAGAGATAGACACAACGATATCAACATCAAATACTTACCTCAAGCGCGCATGGCTAACGTCGGGCTCACCCCGGCCCTAAGAGCTTTGGGGAACTACTCGCTTTTCATCATGGAATTCATCATTGTTTGAAAGGAAGAAACTTGCATTGAAATAAACTCCGAAGCTTTACAACTTAACGTCAACTTTCGCAAACGTCAAACCCTAAAACTTCTCTCTAACTCTAAATATATTGTCTATGTCTTGTTAATTGATTGTCTTCTTGGATGGTCCCTAATAAATCAGCCCTAGGGCTTTATTTATAGGCTACTAATCCTCGCTATCCAAGGATTGTAACTCCGATCTAAACTAATAACTCTATCCGAACAATTAGGATAGGTCTTTTATTTTGATAAAACATAAATAACTTAAAGGTAAAAGATAACTAAGTCTTCAGCTGTCCTCTATCTTTGAAAGTGTGAGATAATCCCGTGCCTCCTTGAAGATATAGTTCCAATCCGCATTTGAAATCGAGTCTATCTTCTGTCGAGATAAGGGGTCGATATCGACACCAGAGGTCGATATCGAGGTCTCTGTTCCTGCTCGACTTGTTCAGCTCTGGTCGATTTCTATGTTGAGGTCGATATGGGGGTCGATATCGACACTTGGGGTCGATATCTGGGTCTAAGGTCGATATCTGCCTCTTCTCAGCTTCACTTGATGTCTATGTTGAGGTCGATATCTATGTTGAAGGTCGATATCTACCCCAGAGGTCGATATCTGGGTCTAGGGTCGATATCTACCTCTGCTCAGCTTCACTTGGCTTCTTCGTTTTGACTCCGTTTTCACTCGAATTCCTGCATGGTTAGCTCAAAACTTGTGTAGACTCTATTTCTTGCATGTTAGCCCATTCTTACACAAGTTTATATACTTTTGAACCTTTTCTTTGGAGATCGAATGAAATACGAAGTCAAAAGATGCAATAAAAGAAGGTGCAAATATGTACATCAAAACACCCCATACTTAGACTTGCTTGTCCTCAAGCAATAACCAAGCAATAACCAATACCCACAACACACCCTTCAAGTCTTCGCCTTTGTCAAAAGCAACATCATAAGCGGTAGCAAAGCAAAGCAAGTGAATTTAACGTCATAGCACATATTTTGGCGATCCATAGGCATATGCAATTTTGATCCAACCTCACAGGGATAATGTGTTTGCACTCAACTCTCATGTGTTTAGGCTATGAAGATCAACTCTCAACTCAATTCCATATACAATCTCATAAACATTGCAATTTATAATAATCCACTTCGCAACCAATTATGAAAATGCAATAAGAATCATCAGGAGGACTTTCGCTCAATGGAAGACTCATAGAAGACTCCATTCGGCGGGGTTGTAATGGGGCTTGGTATGAAATAAAGGGTATGGAATTATTTGGCTATGTGGTGCTTTTATAATTCGGGAATCAAGACTTCTAAATCTCAACACTTGCAATACCCAAACCATAACTCTTCAATATAATGCTCTAAAGATGCATTCCATCAACCTTCTTCCAAGTTCTAATATACCTCTCAAAAATATAACATTTGTATGAATAAAAGACTTAAGGACTTTGGCTCATGCACTTTATATATATATTTTTTTTTCGGATTTTTTTTTCTTTTTTCGGAAATAATACTAAAACTATGTGCATTTATATGGTGAGCCAAAAAAATCCTTTTACAAAATATGACAAAATGTAAATATGTACCATTCTATAATTTCCTCGCTCAAAACTCGACATTATGCTCTTTTCTTTCCACAAGGCATTAGTTCCAACCAATCTAAGTCTCAATTCCCAAATGGGGGTCAGGCTCAATTCGGCTAGGGATAATTTTGTGGAGTTTGCAATTTCAGGCTCAGGCTAATGTTCTGGCTTCAAGCAGGGACAATGCAGGGTAGGTAAAGAGAGGATAAAAATGGCTTAAAAGATGCCTCCATCATTTAATTCTCGTAAACATAAACATATATATGCATTGGTTTTGAATAACTATCACAACATTTAGAGATGCATAGAAAGAGTAAATTCACTCAAGAAAGCGGAGGGATTTTTGATGTTCTCCCTATAGGTCAAAATTCTTACAAGGACAATTTTTGTTGGATTTGCTTTTTAGCCTAGGATCATATGTGCTCAATTTCATCACAAGTTCACAATCTACATAAAAATTTTAAAGACTTAGGCTAAACCATCCAAATATGCCATAGGGTTTACATGATCAAGTCAGCTATTGAGTTTTCATTATAAGACATCTAAGTAGGGTAAAAAACAAACTTAAAAATAAACATGCATTTTTTGGTATTTTTGACAATTTTCTATTTTTTTGGATTTTCTGACATTTTATGGAATCATTGACATTTTATAAAAGTAAAACTAAAAACAAAAATTTAAACATGAATGCAATGCGAAGAAGAAACCAAGTTATGACCATAAGACATGTCTTTCCCCCACCCCATAATTAAAATATATAGTGTCCTCACTGTATTAAAAAGAAGAACAAGGGTAGAGAGAGACGTACAGCGGATTCAGGTCGATTTCAGGTTTGGTCGATGCCAGAAGTCGATATCTAGGTCAGTGGTCGATGTCGACTGCATCTGTCGAAGTCGAGGAAGAAGATGAAGATGAGGGCTGCCTGATGGGGGTCGATATCGAGTATTAGGGTCGATATCGACCTCTGCTTTTCGCTCCTGAGTCCTCGATGTCGACTCCAGGAGATGGCTTGACCCTGGGGGGTCGATTTCGACTGGCCTGGTCGATTTCGACTGCCTCTGCAGAAGCTTCTTTCCTTCTTCATCGTTCCTTTTGCTTGACAACCTGAAATCTAGGTTAGGAATATAGATAAAGCACGAATTATCTCAGTTTTAAAAGTTTCAAACAGCCAAAAATTAAATCCTAAAAACCATCTATGCGAAATTTAAATGTTTTATGTACATGCTCTAGATTTTTAAGTCGCTAGGCCGACTTCTCCGTTAATTCTTCATGAGCCTTTTATGTAGGGACCCTTTGAGCTTAAGCGTTCTCCTGGATCATCTAGGTCCTTTTGGTAGCATCTAAGTTCGGCGACCAAGGCTTCTTTATCATTAGGTTCTTCTTTGGGTGCTTTTCTTCTCTTTCTTGACCTAACTTTAGCAATATAGGCAAACCATGGAGCTTTGACCCTCTCTTTAGTAGAATTATCAATAATGGGTTTAATTGATTCATCAATAATGGACGAAGGAGGGTTAAGATTCATACCTGGGCTTACCTGTTTGGGCCCGAAACAGAAATCTTCGGGCTGAGGGGTGGTCGATTTCGACCAAGGAGGGTCGATTTCGAGTGCTGTGGTCGATATCGACATGTGGGGGTCAACATCGACTTTTGTGACCCCATACTTAAGCTCCTGGCAGTGATCTGGCATACTCGATTTCGACCAAGGGGGGTCGATTTCGATGCTTTTAGTCGATATCGACCGGTTCCAGTCGATGTCGACCGTGCTTGCTGTTTCCGTCCAAGCCAACATGAATTTTCTAAGCTTTTCTTTGGCCGGCGAGAGGACTACTTGCTCCAGGTGCTTTGTTTCGCTCATGGTTGGGTTGAAAGAGAATTCTATCACTTCGTTCCCTATAGTAAAGGTTAGTAACCCTCGACGTACATTGATATTGGCATCTGCAGTAGCTAAGAAAGGCCTACCAAGTATAATAGGCACTACAGGATCTTCAGGCATCTCCAATACAATGAAATCAGTAGGTACAAAGAACTTACCTACCTTTACCGGAACGTCATCAACTATACCTGTGGGTCTGACGAATGAGTTGTCAGCCATATAAAGCTTCATGTCCACAGGTTCAAGGGCACCAATGTTCACCTTCTGCCAAATAGAGAGAGGCATGAGACTTATACTTGCCCCTAGGTCACATAGGGCTTTATAGCGATGTTGGCCAAGTCCCACGGTGATTGCAAACTTCCCTGGATCACTCTTCTTCTCAGGGAAGTCCATCTTTGAGCACTCCTCTGCGATCTCTGCCATGGACCTCTTCTTGCTCAGGATGTCTTTGAGGAATCGTACATAGGCGGGCATCTCGCTTAGGGCTTCTGTTAGAGGGATAGTGATGTTGAGTCCTTGAAGTATCTTTATGAAGCGCCTAAACTTGCCTTTGGTGGGATCCTCCAATGCTTTGGAAGGGAATGGCAACGTCTTCTTTGGAGTAGGGGCCAAAACGGAGGTCGAAGGGGCCTGCTGAACATCGATGTCGACTGGAGTTGGGTCGATATCGACTGGTTGGGTCGATTTCGACCTCTGTTGTGGCTCTGATGGCTCTGCAGTGTCATCGACGTCGACCAGGGGGTCGACATGGGGGTCGATATCGACCTCTGGGTCGACATCGACTGGTTTGTCGACGTCGACTGGGTCTGCTGCTTTCTCCTCCGTTTCCGTCCGTGGCTTTTGTACTTTGGTGCCACTCCTTAATTGTATGGCTGCGACATGGCCCGTCCCGGATTGTCCCTTAGGATTTGTGGTGGGTTGCCCAGGGAGTGTTCCGGACGGCCTAGGGATTTGTGCCGCCAATTGACCCAGTTGGGTCTCTACGTTCTTCTTCCAAATATCCATCTCCCCAATCCTTGTGGTAAGGTGATTGAGTTGAGAATGGATAGCATTGTTGGATTGATCGTTCTTAGCTTGGTTCCGCCTTATCTCGTCCAACACAAGTTGAAGATCATCCTTCTTTTGGTCTCTCTCCGGGTGCCCAGGAGCTCTATAAGGCGGAGGGTCCCTAGGGTTAACCTGGTTCCTTTGTGGTTGAATGAACCTTTGGTCTCCCCAATATTGGTGATTGGGACCCCTTATGTAGCACGCCTCTTGGTGAGTCTCCGCTAGGTGTACTTGTTCGGCATGTGGGCACTCGATGGTGGTGTGCCGCTGCGATCCACATTCGATGCAATCTTGGTTCGCTGAAAGGAACCTCACTTGCTTTTGGAGCTTTCTAAGTTGATCTCTATGGAATTGCTCCTTCACGTCCGGATCGATTACATTGGAGGGTTCATATAAGGGTATAGATGGGGCAGGCCTCGATGATGATGATGTGTCGGAAGCCTCAGGAGTCCCATATGTGTTGTCGAACTCCACCAACCTCTCTATGGTCTCCCAAGCCTCTTGTGGGGCGAGTTCAAGGTAGCCATAAGCGGTGTAGGTGTTGATTCTCTCCTTTGTTGCAGCGTCAAGAGCATTGTATATGATCTCCTGAATTACATATGATGGTTGGCCATGTGTCGGGCATGATCGTAGAAGGTCCTTGAACCTTTCCCAAACAGTCGCCAGAGCCTCACCAGGCTTTTGTTTGAAAGCCGTGATTTTCTGTCGGATCAATGCCGTTTTAGAAGGAGGGAAGAACTTGTTGAGGAACGCGTCCTTGACTTCATTCCAGGTGCGGAGCGATCTTGGGGCTAAGCTCTCCAACCACTGCAATGCTTTACCTGTAAGAGACCATCGAAAGGCTTTTAGTTGGACATATTCAAGACTACGTCCATCAGCAATAGTATCACAAAGGTCTAAGAAGGTGGAAATATTGCCATAGGGCACTCATTAGGTTTTCCTTCATATTGAAGCCTTCTTATTTCAGTCAGGAAGTTAGGTTTAATTTCGAAATTAGAGGCAGGGATAAGAATTGCCGATTCAGGCACTGTGAGAGCGGGGTGCATATATTGCTTGGCATTCCTAGGGAGGGCATTGATTTGGGCTTCTATTTGCCTCCGGCCTTCCTCCTCCCTATCCGCACGCTCCTTAAGTGCCGCCTCTCTTGTCGTTAAGTCCTCAACCTGCTTCCTTAGTTGTTCAATAAGTTCTGCTTGGTTCGCGTTTTCCGCCATGATTCTTTGAGCTTGGGCCCTTAGATGGAAATAAAGCTCAGGGTCGTCTACTCCTTCAAATTCAGGTGGGCGATCAGCGCGTCGCATACCCCTGCAAAGCCAATCTAGATAAAGACGTGAGATAGACTACTAGGGCGCGATTGATTGCCTCCCCGGCAACGGCGCCAATTTGTTGTTGCAGGAGGTTTGATATGTCGAGTAATTACAAATATAAAGATGTAAATAAATGTAAACCAACTCCTGGCCTAAGCAAATAATTACAAGACTTCCTCCCGTTGTAGTGGAAGGGTAGTCAGGATCGATCCACGAGGAGGCGTGTCAGCGGGATCCTAGTAGCATTGGAAATCTCAAGTCTGCGTCGACCAGTAGCCTCGATTTCGACCTTGGGCCTCGATGTCGACCTCGGCTGTCGATGTTCTCTGCAACAGAAGACCTGCAAAGACAAAAACAAGTGGTCGATATCGACTAGTGGGGGTCGATATCGATGTCAGTCCACGAAATCGACTGGCTTAGAAGACTGCCAGTCGATACAGAAGGGTCGATATCGATGTCTGGTGTCGATATCGATGCTTGCAGAAGTTTCCCAGGAGTCTTGAGATCGACTCAGAAAACCGTCGATCTATCAGTTTTGGTCGATATCGACCTCTGCTGTCGATATCGATGTCTCCCTGCAGTGGGTTAGTTCTTTGTCGGCAAAGAAAAGGCCGAAGAATTAAGAGTGGAGAGAGAAGCAATGAACAGAAATAACAAGAGGTTTTTGAGTGTATAAACTATGTAAAAAGGCAACTCCTAGGATTAGGGTTTACCACAATGTTAACCAATGCATGCGATGAGATAAATAAGACGGACAATTGCGCTATTTCACCCGAGGGACGAGCTTTCGCCGTACACCAACTCTTAGGATTACTCTTTCAAATAAACCTAATTGTCTCTACTAATTTTATGTTTATAACTCAAGTTGTTAGCATGAATCCCTTTTCTTTCGATTAGGGCTAAACATAGAATTGTAGGAGGAGAGATAGACACAACGATATCAACATCAAATACTTACCTCAAGCGCGCATGGCTAACGTCGGGCTCACCCCGACCCTAAGAGCTTTGGGGAACTACTCGCTTTTCATCATGGAATTCATCATTGTTTGAAAGGAAGAAACTTGCATTGAAATAAACTCCGAAGCTTTACAACTTAACGTCAACTTTCGCAAACGTCAAACCCTAAAACTTCTCTCTAACTCTAAATCTATTGTCTATGTCTTGTTAATTGATTGTCTTCTTGGATGGTCCCTAATAAATCAGCCCTAGGGCTTTATTTATAGGCTACTAATCCTCGCTATCCAAGGATTGTAACTCCGATCTAAACTAATAACTCTATCCGAACAATTAGGATAGGTCTTTTATTTTGATAAAACTTAAACAACTTAAAGGTAAAAGATAACTAAGTCTTCAGCTGTCCTCTATCTTTGAAAGTGTGAGATAATCCCGTGCCTCCTTGAAGATATAGTTCCAATCCGCATTTGAAATCGAGTCTATCTTCTGTCGAGATAAGGGGTCGATATCGACACCAGAGGTCGATATCGAGGTCTCTGTTCCTGCTCGACTTGTTCAGCTCTGGTCGATTTCTATGTTGAGGTCGATATGGGGGTCGATATCGACACTTGGGGTCGATATCTGGGTCTAAGGTCGATATCTGCCTCTTCTCAGCTTCACTTGATGTCTATGTTGAGGTCGATATCTATGTTGAAGGTCGATATCTACCCCAGAGGTCGATATCTGGGTCTAGGGTCGATATCTACCTCTGCTCAGCTTCACTTGGCTTCTTCGTTTTGACTCCGTTTTCACTCGAATTCCTGCATGGTTAGCTCAAAACTTGTGTAGACTCTATTTCTTGCATGTTAGCCCATTCTTACACAAGTTTATATACTTTTGAACCTTTTCTTTGGAGATCGAATGAAATACGAAGTCAAAAGATGCAATAAAAGAAGGTGCAAATATGTACATCAGTCACCACAAAAATTGACTCCTTCAGTCGATGTCGACCCTACTAATGTCGATGTCGACCTCAATACAGCTGCAGGGAAGAAGAAGGTGTTGCCATTCCCAACTAGAAAGGTGATTAAGGAACCAGCGGAAAACAAGTTCCAACGGTTTGTGAAGATGCTTCAGGGACTCAATGTCTCTATACCATTCACAGAAGCACTTCATGAGATGCCATCCTATGTAAGGTTACTTAAAGACAACTTGGGTAAGAAGCGATCACTTTCTGAGATCGCAGATGAGTGCAACAGATTGGAGCTACCACAAAAACGGGCGGACCCAGGTAAGTTTTCTATCGCTATAGGTTTAGGTCAATTCAAATTTAATGCTTTAGTTGACTTGGGCGCTAGCGTTAGCATGATGCCACTAACCATTTGGCACAAGGTAAAGATACGTACTCTGGAGCCCGTGGATGCAAGACTATACATGACAAACAATACGGTAGTAATTCCAACAGGGATAGTGACGGATGTGCCAGTACAAGTAGGTAAATTCTTTGTCCCTGCTGATTTCTTAGCTGTTGATATAGCGGAGGACCCTGCTTATCCCATTATTTTAGGTAGGCCTTTCCTAGCAACCGTCGATGCCAACATTAACGTGAAGAAAGGATTGCTCTCATTCACAGTTAGTGACGAGGTGATAGATTATGCCTTCAACAAGACGGTGAAAAATCAAGGGCCAATGGAGATAAAAGCCATCAATGGTGTCTACATTGCATGTAGAGAGGCCAAAGTAAGGAGTATGACACCAGAAGAGCTAGAAAAGAGGGCCATAGAAGCCCAAGTGGAGGAGGTTGTGGCAATCTTGAACGAAGGGGCCAAACAGAACATCAAAATCGACCCAGATAAGTCGATATCGACTAATAATGTTCAAGATTATGTGTCAGGTCATAAGTATGGGGTCGACAGAGGAGAAAGAGGAACATCGAAATCGAGCGGAAAGGTAGATATCGACCATGCCCTAGTGACGAAATCGACCACCATTGAAGCTGAGAAGGGAGGAACAGAGACCTTGATATAAACCACTGAGGGTCAAAATCGACCTGGTCATATCGAGCAGAAACACTCCAAATCGACTGATCCTCTAAGTGTACAACAGACCTCGATATCGAGGACTGAACATCGATGTCGACCTGAGCCACAGACAGATAAGAAGGTAAGTCAAGGTACAGATTCCTCCTGTTCCATTACAATTAAAGATTTATCATTATTTGGAAGAGGTGTGCCTTGGCATGTGCGCTTATGTAGGGTATCCGATGATGAATGGAGCCAATATGAGATAGGAGACAAGGTTTATGTTGCCAAATCTAAGGATCATTGGTTCCCTACGAGATTCAAGGACAAGAATTTGGCACCGTTCACGGTGAATCAGATCCATCCCGGCGGAATGCAACTGGGTGACAAGAAAGGAGTAATATTTGAGGCCCAAGCCACATGGGCTCTGCAGATGCCGCCTTGAGAAGCACAAGGAAGAAGTTGGCGTAGCGACTTAAAAGTCTTGAGCATGTAACAAAGAGTTAGTTTTGGTTTTAGACAGTTTTTACTTTGGTTTGAGACACTTTTATTGTTTTGGTTTTTAACAACTTGCAGGAAAGAAAAAAGCACACAGAAAGGACATCGAAATCTATGTTAGAGATCGACATCGACCTTAAGGTCGATTTAGATAGGCTTGTGGTCGAGGCCGGATCACCCTGAAGCTTGAGCCAGAAATCGATGAGAAACATCGATATCAATGTTAAAGGTCGATATCGACCATGCCTGCTGTCTTTTTCGACTCCTGAAATTTGTGACATGTTTTAGCATATTTTATAAGTTATTGCATATTTATTTATATAGTTCATGCATATTACATAGTTAGTCATATTTATTTTAAGTTTTATATAAATTCGAAAAAAAAAAATGATGACCCCCATAAAAATTTTTTAAAAAAAATAAAAGAGTCATGGAAGTATAAAAAAGAGCTCTATGATGCAAAATTAGATTCATTAGAGATATAACATGAAATTGCCTAGTTAAGGGAAGTCCCAATGAAGTGCAAAAAGAAAAAAATAAAGGAGATGAAAATTTGAAGTTGCTTTTGACATGTGCATGATAAGATGATGGAGGACTTTTTATGAAATTCCATTCAAGTGCTTACATATACAAGTTCATATCCTAGCCTTACCTATGCATATTTGCAAAAGTCATAAAGCCATATATGAGCCTTATCATGATCATTATTGCTCCACACATATAACATATTGCCCATTTTATACCTTATACCCTATCAGGGGATATGTTTGAGAATGAAAGTTATCTTTGGAGTTGTTATATGGAGTTTTGCATTATTTATAAAGTTTTTGGCAGGAATGAAAGAATTTATGAATTATGGAAAATTTAATGAGAGAGAAAAAAATCCGATTACCTCAGGAGATAAAGGTAGGTCGACCCTGCTCGTTGAGATTTTAGTTCAGCGAGATGGGATACAAGGTGAGGAGTCCGAAGTACTAAGTATCCAGGGCCATTCATGACACCCATGTTTGTGACTCGCGAGAAGGCAGTGCTAAGGTTAGAGAGGTAAAAGCATTATATTGAATAAAAGCATTGAGCGATGAGTGAAAGGTGAGACATTATGAAGAAGGAATATGGAATGTTTTAGAAAGAAAGGAGGTTTATATGCAAAAACAATTTCTACTTCTCACAAGCTTGCAAAACTCCTCTTGATTATTAATGCTATGTCGTTGAAATTGTTTTTGCATATAAACCTCCTTTTATGAGTATGAAATTGCTTGTATGCACAGGCATGGACTTGGTTGACATAAGTACCTTATCGAGGATGGCAATTGATTGAAGGGACATATGAAAAATGAATCTATGATGTTGAGAGTTTACTTTCTTCCCCTGAATGACCATTAAAGGTATTGCTTGGGGACAAGCAAGCTTAATTATGGGATGTTTGATGTGCGCGCAAATTGCCATATTTTCTATACACATATAAATCCATTTTATCATTCTTTTGCATGCATATTAGTGGGAAAACATGGGATTCGTGTAGTTTACGCTTAAATATCAAATATATGGGTCTGCATGAGTTTCTATGTGATTTCGCAGAAAATAGGATAAAAATGGACAAATTTAAAAGAGCGGAAAAAGAACTCGAAGTCTTCTGAAGAGGTCGAAATCGACTATGGATCTTGACATCGAGTGCAGCAGAGACATAGGAATCAAGCAGAAAAGAGAACAGAGCATGTCAACACCAGAGAGGTCGATATCGACGTCTGAAGGTCGATATCGAGTGCCCATATCGAGATAAATGATAGAAGTCGAGTGCTAATCCGAGTAGAAGAAGGAGAGCTCGAGATAGAGTTTCACAGAGGTCGATATCAACGTCTGAAGGTCGATATCGATGTTGCCCAGAAGATAAATCCCACTCAGATTTTGATAGAATTCTATCCGAAGCTTGCACATCTATCCTAAAGTCGAGATTTCTTATCTTCAACATCATAGCTATCATATGAGCTGATTTACCATAGAATTTTTAGTTTTTACTTTATTTAAGTTTGATCTTAGAGAATAAGGATAAAGTTTCGAGTCTTTGGATAGCAAAGTTCGATATCTATATCTAGAGGCCATTAGGGCTGAGTTTAGGGAATGAACACACATCAATAACACACATCAACACACATCCAAGCACATACAATTTCAGTTTTACATTGAGTTTTAGCGAGTTAGAGAGAGAGAGAGAAGGAGCCGAGTGAGTAGGGTGGAAGCGAGAGCGGAGCTTTGGCTTGTTCGGATGTAATTTCTTTCTTTTGCAAATACAAAGTAGTTTTCTTTCAATGATGATGATGAGTTGCATGATGAGAAGCGAGTAGTCAACCCACTAATATTGTGAACTTGAATTGCTCATGAATTGGATAAAAACTCTTAGGAACTAAGCGAGAGCCTCTAATCACCTAAGTGTTGGTAACAAAAGTTATTTGACGGGAAGACATTAAATTTCATAACTTTGGCATCAAACACTACTACAATTCCGACCTTTAGCGGCGGTCAAAAACCACTGCCTAAAGCCTTGTAACCGCAGCCTAAACCCTTTGGCAGCGGTTTTCCGACCGTGCCATATGCTCCCGTTGCTATAGACCTATGGCAGCGGTTTGAGTAGTCTAGGGCCGCGGTTAGTGTAAGACGGTGAGACCGCTACCAAAAAGTAATTATAACCGCTGCCAAAGAGTATAAGGAAACATTAATTTGCTAGAACAATGGAAGCGGTTTGGTTCGGTTTGGGCAGCAGTTTAAACTATATTGTAGAAGCGGTTAATATACTCTATGACAGCGGTTTAACATCTATGAAAGCGGTTATTCTTATCTGTGGCAGTGGTTGTAGAACTTTGACAACGGTTTAATGAATATTTGGCAGGGGTTAATAGGAGGGATAATACTTTCACCATCCTATAGAAGCGGATAAAATATCCTATGGTAGCGGTTTTTATCTATGGAAGCGTTTATATTCATCAATGGCAGCGGTTATCAAGCTTTTAGCAGTGGTTATAAGCGTGCCAAGTTATAAAACATACGGCAGCGGTTTTGTATAGCTCATAATTGAATGATTTAATAATGGTTTATTTACAACACACCTGATTAATATGATTTCAAATATTTATATATATTCAAAATAATGCACTTCCATTGCATTAAACATTAATTACAAAAGTTTCATTACAAATATAATATGTAGATATCTAGCTATCTAGCTATCAGCCGATATAAAATGAAGAATATCAATTCATAGTTACCATTACCAGTAGAACCATCATAGCTGCCTGCAGAGAAGAATCCATTCTTTGCTGACAGGCATATACATCAAGTAGATGAAAATCGGATGAGCACTCTCATTCCCTAGGAGAATGTCTGAAGGAAGGGGTGGATGGGTTGTCGCACTCCTAAACCATGTGTTGAATGCTTTGACTAGATGACCATAGCTTTCTGAGTGACGGGTTTAGGAATGCGTCCTCCAGTTCTAGGCACAGGCCTTTAAAGATGTACAATGGGGACTTGTGATAGGGTGCTGAGAATTTACCACAAGTTGCTTCCTAATCTGTAAAATAGACGAACGAGTTTTTATAGTTGTTTAGAATACTAAAGAAAAAATGATCATACAAACCAAAATAGAGACCGATAAGATAACAAGCACATCCAATCGAAAAGTCAAAGAGGATGCAATCACGAGGATAATATTTTCTATGATTCATGAAGAATTAATCGACTACATATAAATATCATAAGTCCTCAACCTGGAAGCCCCAATCTGCATAGTATTATTTAGCACTATTTGTACTTTAACAAAAAAATCCATGATATTTTTAAGGGGCTACAACTTAAACCTGTAAAATACGGCCAAATACAGCAGGCAGTGGACTGTCACATTAATTCCAACAACATAAAAAAAAAGAAACAAAAAAAAATGACGTTAGAATTCAAGCCATATAACAAGAGGTTGTTTCTTGAGGCTTGACACACTTGAGTTAGAAGGAAACCTAGAAAGGCTTTACTTAAGTTCTAGGCCAAGGAATCCGATGTCAAAGGATTTCGTGGAAAGTAATTTGGGCCTATACTATGATCCTTGAGCTTAAAGAGGATGTTAAGTTCTTATTTTAAAGATATTTTAGCAACCAAGATTGGACCCTCATTCATTTCCAGGTACCTTGGGTCCTCATCCTAAAAACTACATTGTTCGTACTTGATGACCAATGCCAATAATCGGTTTTACTTTTATTTCTTTTGGATGTACAAAGGGAAAGGATGAAGTGTAATACCAAATAAAATCTATTGACATTAACCAGTATAAAATAAATTAAGAGTTCCTCATTGACATTAAACATTAAAAAATAAAATAAAACATATTGAGTTACATGTCACCGTAAGTACGAAATATACCAAATACAACTCTAAAAATCTCAAGATCATCAAGAGAAACCCCCCTACCAGGAAAGAGAAATAAACATTCATTTAATAACATTCAGTGTGAGAAATGAGGTAATACTGAGTATTATATGATATAAAGCATATATGTGAGCTATAATCTTGCACGCAAATATATTATGAAAGCACAACTCTAATAGGCCTGGTTGAGTGAATGAGAAACATAAATCAAAGAACTGTTCATTTAAAAAGATCAATTAGCAGTATAAGAAAGCAATGGAATATAAAAAAATCCATAATCTAGACATTTTCGGTACCAGACCTGATAAGCTGGGATTAAATCCCAGTAAAATTCTTGCAGATCCTCCAGTCCCGGGCAGTTTTGTTGAGGATCGACATACATGAACATAGTAGTTCTGTCCATTCGACCAGAGCCAACAGGCTTCCTACCACATCTTATCTGCAATGCCAGATTAACTTCAGACCATATGAACTAGAAAAAAAATATTTTCCAATAACCAAAATAAAGAGGACTTGAACTAGAAAAAATAATATTTTCCTACCACATCTCCTGCTGACCTTTGACATCTTGCTTGGAAATTAAATTAGATCTATTCAATTGATTTCGTTTGTACTCCCCACCGATTTCTTGAAGAATGCAAGGAAAAGTAATAATCGAAGATACATATGAATGTTGAACAAAACTGATTTTATAAATAACAATTAAAAAAAAATTGGTCTAAGATATGTCTCAATGAGTTTATATATATATATATATATATATAAACTCATTGAGACATATCTTAGACCAATTTTTTTTTAATTGTTATTTATATATATATATATATATATATATATATATATATATATATATATATATATATATATATATATATATATATATATATATATATATATATATATATATATGGGAGGGTTCAAGTGAGAAGCACCCTTTCCGATGAGAAGGAAAGAAGCACTTTGATTTGTGGAAACGGATTTAAAATTTTTTTTATATAAATCATCCCTCCTCCCTTTCTCATGCTCATCCTGTGACCGACTACTCAACTCCACCGCCTCAACCACTGACAATTGCATACGCCACCCCACCGGAGATATCAATAACCGCGCGCTTTCCGAATTTGTATGTTATTTGCTTGATTGATTGATTGTCGATCATTTGATTCTTGTTTAGTTCGGAATGGGAGGTCGCAATGGCGGATCAGGTATCGCGGAATCGGTTTCTTCCAATCCGAAACCCTCGCTGCTGGAGTCCGATGCGAAGCCGAGGCTGCAGAAAGTCCCATGGCTAGAGCAGCTAACAAAATATTGTCGAAGTGAAGAACGAGTAATTGGGGTTCCTTTTATGTTTGCCGCACGAACTCCCTGCAAAACAATAAATGACATGTAGTCAATGAATTACGAGTAATAGTCGAAGTAGCCCTTCAGAAGCAAAGATAATTCAAGCAGCATACTTGATGTTAATTAAACAAGAAATAGCACGCGGAAGATCAACTGATATTTTGTTAATGCCTTTCTTGATATAACAAGGGACAATGGCCATTGTACCTGAGCATGATACAGATTAGAAACATTAGTCATTGCCAGATCATTTAATCTTATAAACACGAAGAAGAAAGGGACTGGTTCAGTGACTAAATAAAAAGTGGTTCAGTGACTAAATAGATATTGGTTCAGTGACTAAATAGAGAGTGGTTCAGTGACTTAATAGAGAGTGGTTCAGTGACTAAATAGAGAGTGGTTCAGAGACTAAATAGAGAGTGGTTCAGTGACTAAATAGAGAGTGGTTCAGTGACTTAATAGAGAGTGGTTTAGTGACTAAATAGAGAGTGGTTCAGTGACTAAATAGAGAGTGGTTCAGTGACTAAATAGAGAGTGGTTCAGTGACTTAATAGAGAGTGGTTCAGTGACTAAATGAAGAGTGGTTCAGTGACTAAATAGAGAGTGGTTCAGTGACTAAATAGACAGTGGTTCAGTGACTAAATAGAGAGTGGTTCAGTGACTTAATAGAGAGTGGTTCAGTGACTAAATAAAGAGTGGTTCAGTGACTATATAGAGAGTGGTTCGGTGACTAAATAGAGATTGGTTCAGTGACTAAATTTTTTTTTAACAAAACATATACAAAGTGGGTGTCTATGTGTAGATAAAATTAAATTACACCCAAAAATATTTTTTTTATATTTTTTTAACAAGTGAAAATACCAAAAAATAATTTTTAAAAGTCCATATAAACACTTTTCATATTTACGTACATTGTCTAATTAATTAGTAAGTTTTGTTGATTGACGCGTGCAATTAATTAGCATTACCGTGTCAGAGTGGAGTGTTACTAATTAATTTGGGTGAGTGTTACTAATTAATTGGGGGAATTATTTTTGAACACGTGGACCAATCAGATTGCTTCTTTCCTTCGCACCGGTTCACCTCTTCTCACCTGAACCAGACCCTATATATATATATATATATATATATATATATATATATATATATATATATATATATATATATATATATATATATATATGTAATTGCCTAACACTACATTAACGGTTGCATCCAAAATGGTGGTGCCTGAAATATAAAGTTCCAGCACTTCAGATTTTGAGCATACGGAGCTTAGGCGGTATAATAAATTGCATCCAAAGTGAGCAATACCATACGAAATACTCATTGATGATTATTCTGCCACCAAGGCCATCCCAAGTAGTAGTCCACCCTCCACCTTGATACCCAAGATCGTCAGTGTATGTTCCAGCAAGCGGTATCTTCTTAGCGTTTAGGTCCAGTGGGAGGAGTCGATTCTTTAGGTCCGTTCCATTCTTAAGCAGAACCAACGACTTACGTACTCCTTCGCAAGCTAAATCACGATGCGGCTGCACAAAGACCCTTATAAAAATCAGCATGTGGTTAATTTGTAAAGGGTTTTATTTAAAATAAATATCCCTTCACAAAAAGGAAAAAAGAACAACAAAAAAGAATTCGAAAAAAAAAATTAAAATAAATAAAACAGCAAAGAGAATAACAGGATAAATGAAATTCTACCTAGAAACAGGAGTCAAAACGAGTGTTAACCACTGGTGCAATAAGAGGAGCCCCTGTCATTAAAGATGACAAACCAGGAATCTGTCCAACAACATTACGAGAAATCTAGCTACTGCGTGCACTGACATAACCAGGCCACACATATGCTGTTGTATCTAATAGATCTCTTGCAATGCAAGGATAGAAGCAAGATTGTAGGGAAATAGTGCTCGAAAAACGACAATTTCATCACTGAGTTCATCAATGTCAAACTCATCAACACAACACCTTGCCATCTCCTGGACTTATATAACATAAGATTTGAGCAGATAAAAGCAGACCATTGTAATAAGAAAAAGACATCGCTAATTAACTTGTCAAATTTTTACATGAGTTTTCGAAGAATAAATGTAGCAATAAAGCTCACCGGATTATTATTATTATTATAAATGAAATAAACAACCGATCAACAACACATGACGTGCATTTCTAATGAGCATTTCTTTACCATATTGATACAATTGTTACATATGAGGAAGCAACATAGAAAAACTACTGACACAAGTAAATAAATAAACAGGTTATACATACCATTTGCATCAGATCAATGCCAGGATCATCCTTGTGCTCAATAACCCAATTGTAGAATCTAGGTGCTGGTGTTAATAAAAAGAAACCCTATTTTTAAATAATCACAGTAAAAAAATCATTTAAGGAGTAGTTTTTAGATAATCTAAGTTTACTTTTAATATATGCACATTTGATATGGTGTTAATTTGAATGGAATGAAGGGGACAAGATATCTGAAATGATTTTAGTTGAATAATCCTAATCTAAAAAAGGGGGTCCCCCATTACAATAATCCTAGTCTAAAGAAGTGATATCTTAAATGATTTTAGTTGGATGTTAGATTTTGAAACAAGAATTTAGATTCTAAAACCTAAGAACTAATACTACTAGAAAAATGCAATTAGACATCTGTTGTGAACCGATGTCTTTCAAAAAAAATTTCGATCTCATTGTGCGTGTAGTAAAACATCAAACTTTTCACATCAGTTTTAAGCCGATGTCTTTTCCGAATTAAGATATCTATTTTATTTTGATTATAGATATAAATCAACCTTTCAAATTTATTTTTGACATGTTCACTTGTTGTTAAAGCCTTATTATTTTTCATTTATAAGCTTTTGAAGATGTCCACACCAAGCCTAAATTTTACATTTACATCACTATTTTTAAAATAATCAATGTCTTAAAACAAAATAGACATCTTTTTTTATTATATTGATTTTGTGTATATTAATTTTATTTATATAATTTGTGATTTTTTATTGTATTAAAATAATTTATCGCATGAAAGATGTACACAACCGATGTATTAATATGATATGGACATCATTTTAGATTTTAATAAAGTCGTTGTTGTTAGCAATATATATCAATTTATATTAACATTGTGATGTAAAATATATATGTTACACATTAATTTAAATTATTTAGATGATGTCTATAATGATAGTAGCATCCATTTTTATATAATAGTTCGATTTCATAGCTATTGAGGCACAACACTTTTCATCTATAATCCAATGTTTTTTCTTTTAGTACCAATACCCTTTGCTCATAAATAAGATTTTGCAAATGATGGGCACTTTAATGAACATATATATTAAGATAAACACAAAATCAACATTTACAAATGTTTTACAAATGATAGGTAATTGAAAGATATACTTTTACAAAATTTGTGGGGTTCCTTAGCTAACATCGAGTAATATGTCACACATGAATGAAATAACACTCTCAGCAACACTAACCAAACTAGGGGTCATCTGTGCAAAAGTACCTAATTCAACCAACCATATGATATAACAACTAAGATTAAATAAATATTGTAGAATTTATAATGTTTACCAAACTCCAACCAGCATGAGTTATTAAAAAATAGAGTAGACAGAACAAAGGAGAGGAGAGTGACGTCTTTGCTTGTGAATTTGCTTGCTGTTATGCTTTCCAGTTCCTGTCCAGAAGAATATTTGAAGGCTTCAGGTCGCAGTGAATGATGGGAAAGCAATAGCTAGAGTGCAAGTAGACAGAACAATAAAACATTTATGATCAGTAAACAATTCTCCGGCAGATGAAATAGCAGTTGAGCGAATTACATACATACTAAAGTGGAGCACATACTAAAGTAGTTGACAGTCAACCAAATTAGAATGATATGATAAGAATTTACAGAATAATATTATAGAGTTTAATAGTATATAAGGGTGTGGATCTGTGTTTCAAGAGAGCAAGTTGGGGAGGGGGTGGAATACAAAACCCATGCTATATTAGAGCTCGTCATTTTTGTTATATTATAATTAAGACCCTACAATTCAGTAAGAATTCTTTGTTTATTCACTAAATATCAGGCAAAGAAAACATAATCTAGCATCACATGCATATATTGACCTAAGAATATACCTGTTAAAGCATCTTTGACAATTCATCTGTTATAGCTGTTAGATTAGGCATGCTCTCCGGTGTAAGTTTCAAGTTATCTCCTAAGTACAGAAATATCTCTCCTGTACAAAACATGAGAGCATCTAGTCTCTTCTCTTGTGGTGGAAATGCAACCTGCTGAGCAACTGGTAGGAAGAAAGGATTTTAAACAAAAACAGAAAAAAACAAAACATCCTGCTTTGTGATAGACATTTTTTTTGACATGTTGGTGACAACTGACAAACCTAAGGTCTAACTAAAATGATGCTTTGTAATAGACATAATTTCCTGTGTATAAAGATGCGCGATTGAATAGATTATAAGCCTTATATAAGGCTTAATCTAGAGACTTCTACATATAATACCATTGCTTTGGTTAATTTGATATCCACATACAACAGTCGTTCACATAAAACTTATGGCACAGAAGCAAAAAGAAGTAGGAATCAAGGACTTACTGTAAGTCTGTAACAATTTCAACTAAATAATATCCTCGGTCAACATAGTCACCCATGAATTAGTGATTTGCATCTCGACACTACAGTTAGAATAAAAAGGTCAGGAATTAGAAACTAAAAATGTCAGAAAAATGACAATGAAACTCCAGGCAAGGAACATAAACTCGCATACAAAACATAAGACGTTGCCACCAATGCGAAATAGTTCTGCGAGATCATGGAACTGTCCATGAATATCACTACATATGGTCATACGACTTTTCACTGAATGAAATGAAACAAATTAAAACAAAAATGAGTACCATTATTCATTTGGAAGCGAATGAAGCTGGAAGGATAATAATATACCTGAACATTGCTCTCGTCCATCAATATCTCCTTGGCCTTTTCACACAATGCCCTCATCTACAAGACCAATGTTACACCTTCTACAAAAAATGAATTGCTTAATTGACACTAAAACTCTCATGAACATTGAACTGGCATGATTTATCATTTGGGGTAAGGGAAACCAAACTATAGTGTAAGCATTGCAAATTCTTTGACCCTAAAACCTCTATACCTTAACTAAAAAACTATGAATAAAATAGGGCCATTACAGTGAAGCCTAACTGTTTTTATTCCAAGTTCCATTATCCTATAAATTCTGGATGCAATGCACTACCTCAATCTGAATGATCTATTAACTTTTTCCTAACCTAATTTCCATAGAGATGCTAATAAATGATCAACTTTACAATGAATTGATAAATTTCCTAACCTAGTTTCTAAAATTCCAGCACTGTTGAATGCAATTTTGTAAACCAGATTGACATTGCTATATCCTCATCAAAATTAGAATCTACAAAGCAAACTGATTTTTTTCTTCCTTCTAAATTAGAGAATCAATTCGATAAACTATTCATCCATAAAAAAAACATGTAAGCAAATGCATACATATCCTAGATCGAAAACCCTAGATCTAAATTAGAAACCATAATCCTAGATCTGAAGAATCAATGGAGGAGGATCTAGTGCCAAAGAGACCAAATCCGGAAGGGAGGGTGGTGAAGAACAGCCGTTACCTGGTGGTGGCTCCGGCGGGATGTCAGGCGGCTCCAGATTTGAGCGAAAACAATGGAAACGAAGCTTTTGAAGTCGCGTTTCAGAGAGACAATAACGGGGAGTCTGTGCATTTGGTGGCACAGTGCGGGTGTCAATGACTAGCCATGGGTGAGCGAGCAGTAGGGGCCGACGGGTCTAGAGGAGACCAACGTGGTGGCCGGATTTCCATAAATTCCGATGTGGAAGAGCTCTGCCAAGGGCGAGAGGCAGGAGGACGGGAGACGAAATTTAGAGGGTTTTCGAAATTCAAATTAACCCGCCAACATAGCAAAAATAAAAAACAAACCCGCCAACATATTAGTAAACCCGCCAACATAGCAAAAATAAAAAACAAACCCGCCAAATCACTTTATTTTGACGAACCGCCCCTATATAGTTTTTTATTTTAGCGGATTTTTATGAACCGCTGCCATAGGTGGATTTAATTTGAGAAACCGCTTCTAAAGGGTATTCAAACCGCCACAGTAAAGTGGGAATTAAAAACCGCTGCCAAAACTGCTGCATTTTTCTAAACCGTGGCCATGAACCGCTTCCTTATGAAACCGCCACTATCAACCGCCCTCTTTGCTCTTAAATGTAGTAGTGAAACTTGCATTGTTATCGTTTTGGCATGAAACCCCGACTTTGGAAGCTTTTAATTAATTGAATTTACATAAAAGTTTTAGTTTTGTTTCCGATCATCCTTCTTTACCATTCTACATTCTTCGGACTCTTTTCCGACAATTGGTTACGAATTACAGTTTCTGTGACAAACATCGGAATCGACTGTAAAGGTCGATATCGAGGTCTGTCTCGAAGTCGACTTTGCTGCTTTTGTCTTCTACAGGAACTCTATTGGAAATTGACCAGACACATCGATATCAAGTGTCTTCTGAGGTCGAAAGTTTGATCGTGATTACAACAAGGGAAGCGCTGACATACCTCCTCGCGGATTCGATCCTGAATTACCCTACCACTACATCGGGAGGGATTCTTGTATTATTTGTTTAGGACAGGGAGTTAGCATAGTTGTGAATTATTTTTGAATATTTGAATCTACATCCCGCCCTAAGAGAGAACAAGTAACCAACTTGAGATCGAGGCTTCTTGTCGACATCAAACGTGACTTTCGGACTATCTAGAATCCCGCTGACTCGCTTCCTCGAGGATCGAACTTGATTCCCTACTACCGCATCGAGGCGTCTTGAATATATTTGAAAAGGCTAAGGTTTGCAATTGTTTTATATTATTTATATATTTCTATTCAATTCCTCCCTACATCATAACCCGTCGATCGATAGGATGCAGTTGATCTTGACCCGTTCAGTCGATATCGAACATTAAAACAGAGACATAAAACATTGGCAAAGATGGTCGAAGAATATAAGGATGAATAAGAAGATTTGAACAGAAAATCAGGGGATTAAAGCAATGATTAAAAAGGGTTTAAAATATAATAAAGAGAACTTCTAAGGCTATGGATCACCACAATGTTAACCACATATGCAAAATATAGAGTGAGACGGACAATTATGCTATCATATCAAAGGAACAAGCTTTCGCCGTCACCAACAAATAGATAATTGTGCTCTCACAAGTAAACCTAATTGTCTCTACCAATTTTATGTTTATGATCCAAGTTATTTGCATGAATTCCTTTTCTTTCGATAAGAGCTAAACATAAAAAGGTAGGAGACGATCAAGACATAATAAATATCAACATCAAACTCATATCAAGCATTGATGGCTAACGACGGGCTCCCCCCGACCCTAAGAGAACAGTGACTACTCGCTCATAGTAGAAGAGAACATGATTGAATAAAAGAAAAGAACTTGCGTAAAAGATAAAAACTTGAAGTTTTCACAAATCTCAACGCCGGCTCTCACAAGCGCCAAAACCCTAAGGCTTCCTAAAACCTAAAACCTAAACTGAATTGTTTGTTGTGTGATTGTGTTTGCTTTTAATGATTCTAAATCAGTCCCAAGGGCTTTACTTATAGCCTATCAATCATAGTTAGCCTAGGAGAGGTAATTCTATCAAGACTAGAAGATAAACTAAAGTAGAAGATAACTAACTCACTAAATAAAATATATCTTTAGGGTTGATAGCAATATACCTATAAGGATTAAATCTATCTAGAAGAAATAAAAAAACGTGGCTTAATGTAATTCTCCTCAAACTCAGACTGCCAAAATGCGTCGCTACTTCACACAGGTCCAGTCGACGTTGACCAGAGCACTCGACGTCGAGCACTCAATTTCTACTTGATTTCGGCTTCACTTTAGCTCGGTCGATGTCGAGCAATCTGGTTGATCTCAAGGCATGTCGACCTCTCTTCCAGTAGATGGTCATTCTTCTCTTGTCTTGTACTTGGTCTCTGGATCACTTGCTCAAGTCGATATCGAGAGGTATAGTCAAGATTGACTGCTCTATTTTGATTCTTAGCTTCTCGTTTCGACATCGATTCCAGTCCAATTTCTGCACAATTAAACCAAAACTTGTGTTGACCTCTATTTCTTGCAAATAAGCGTATAATACATAAATTAAAATCATTCCTAAACCATAATGCAAATATAGGACATAAATTAGAGTAAAAGTAGGCATAAAACATGGTCATTTTAGCGGACATCATGAGGCCCGCGTGCTTGTAGCTTTGACATGGTGCACTCCTCTTACTCATTAGGTCCGACCATACCGTTGAGAAGCATTACTCCTCGATCAACTTCATATCCACCTAAGCTATTTTGTTTAGCACATCTCCTCCACTTGTGGCATTGATGGTGTTCTGCTCTTGGTCTAGCAAACCTTCATATAGATAGAGAACAAAATCATCCTTCGTGATGCCATCCTGATGTGCGCGCAAATTGCCATATTTTCTATGCACATATGAATTCATTTTATTGTCTTTTTCATGCACATTAATGGGAAAACATGGGAATGGTGTAGTTTATGCTTAAATGTCAAATATATGGGTTTGCACGAGTTTCCATGTGATTTCGCAGAAAACAGGATGAAAATGGATGAATTCAGAAGAGCGGAAAAAGAACTCGAAGTCTTCTGAAGAGGTCGAAATCGACTGAAGACCTCGACATCGAGTACATCAGAGACATAGGAATCGAGCAGAAAAGGAAACAGAGCATTTCGACACAGAAGAGGTCGATATCGACGTCTGGGGGTCGATATCGATGCTGCCAGATCGACCAAGTTGATAGAAGTCGAGTAGGAGAAGGAGAAGCTCGAGATAAGATTTTGCAGGGGTCGATATCGAGGTCCAAGGGTCGATATCGACCATGCCAGCAGAGAAATTCGACTCCGATAGAATTATATCCAATGCTTGCAATATCTATCCAAAGGTCGAGATTTCCTATCATCAACATCAGATTTATCATAAGGAGGCTGATTACACCATGAAGTTTTAGTTTTTACTTTGTTTTAATTTATCATAGAGAATAAAGATAAGGTTTCGAGTCCTTATCGACATCTACAAATAGAAGCCAATAGGGCTGAGTTTAGGTATTCAAGATTTCGAATTCCGTTTTAGAGACAATTCAGTTGCAATAGAGAAGAGAGAGAGAGAGAGGAGGCCGAGTGGAGTTGTAAAGCGAGAGCGGAGTGGCTTGTTCGGTTGTACTTTCTTTCGGAGTTTTAATTCAAAGTAGCTTTTTTTCAATAACAATGATGATGATGTGCATGATGAGGAGCGAGTAGTCAACCCACTTCTAGGGTCGGGGTGAGCCCGACGATAGCAATGTGAGGTAAGTGCATCAAAGGTTTGACTTTTATGTGATTCCGTCTTCTACCCCATGCATGATCCTTTGCGAAAGTTAGGGAGATTCATTATTTGCATTATTGAAGCGAAAGCCACTCATATTGCGAACTTGAATTACTCATGAATCGGATAGTAACTCTTAGGAATTATGCGAAAGCCTCTAATCACCTAAGTGTTGATAACGAAAGTTATTTGACGGAAAGACATTAAAGTTCATATCTTTAGCATGAAACTTGCATTGTTATCGTTGTGGCATAAAACCCCGACTTTGGAAGCATTTTAATTAATTAAAGTCTTCATAAAAGTCTTAGTTTTGTTTCTGTTCATCTTCCCTCTCCATTCTATTTTCTTCGGATCCTTTTCCGACAAATTGGTTACAAAAACAGTTTCTGTGACAAGCATCGAAATCGACCTTAAGGGTCGATATCGAGGACTAACATCGATATCGAGGTCTCTGCTCGACGTCGACTTACTGTTTTGTCTTCTGCAGGAACTGCGCTAGGAAATCGACCAGAACTGAGGTCGATATCGACCAGTATACTCAATATCGAGTGTCTGCTGAGGTCGAAAGCCTTGATCGTGAGTACAACAAAGGAAGCGCTGACCTACCTCCTCGTGGATTCGATCCTGAATTACCCTACTACTACAAGGGAGGGGATTCTTGTATTATTTGTTTGGGACAGGAGATAGTCTAGTTGTGCTCCTATTTTACATACAACACCCCGCAACTTCCCCCAGCGAACAAATTGGCGCCGTTGCCGGGGAGGCAATCAATCGCCACCTAAGTTAATCACGATCTTTTTCTAAGCTTATTTTGCAGGTTTATGCGACGTTCTGATCGCGGACCTATCCTGGAACCAATTGACGAGCCTGAACGTTTCTACCATCTTCGCAACAAAGCAATTCGCATTATTGCTGACAACGAGACGCAGGCTGAGATCATAGAGCGGTTGAGAAAGGAGATCGAGGACCACAATGCTACAATCGCTGCTGAAAGGGCCGCTGCTGCTGCTGAGCGAGCCCGTGCTGATAGGGAGGAGGATGCGCGCAGACAAGCCCAAGAGCGGCTAAATCAGTATCCACAGACGGCGATGCAATACATGCATCCGCCCCTTCAAGTTCCTGAATCTGCCATTATAATTCCTCACTCCAATTATGAACTGAAAATTAACTTCCTATCTGAGATTAAAAGAAATACTTTTGAAGGAAGACATAATGAATGCCCCCTGCAACACATCTCTACTTTAATGGACTTATGTGAAACAGTTGCTGATGGAGTAAACTTAGAGTATGTGCGACTAAAATCTTTTCGATGGTCTTTGGCAGGAAAGGCATTACAATGGCTTGAAAGTTTGGCTCCACGATCGCTAAGGACATGGGCGGAAGTGAAAGATGCATTCTTGAACAAGTTCTTCCCACCTTCTAAAACGGCGATGCTACGACAAAGGATCACGGCTTTCAAACAAAAGCCAGGTGAAACCCTAGCACAGGCGTGGGAGCGCTTCAAAGACTTGCTGAGATCATGCCCGACGCATGGGCAACTTCCATATGTCATCCAAGAGATCTTTTATAACGCCCTTGATGCGCCGAATAAGGAGAGGATCAATTCATATACCTCCTATCGGTATATTGAGCTTACACCAACGGAGGCATGGGAGACCATTGAGAGGCTTGTGAACTTTGACAACACCTATGGGGCTGATGCGGCCTATGATGCAAGGCCTGCCCCATCTATGCCTCTATATGAGCCTCCAAGGGAGATAGATCCTGAAGTACGGCAACAATTCCATAACGATCAAACACGCCGCCTTCAAAAGCAAGTAAGGTTCCTGAGCAACAATCAACCTTGTCAGGAGTGTGGTTCAATAAGGCATAACACCAGTGCCTGTCCACATACTGAGCAAGTATCCATGGCGGAATAACATGAGGAGGTCAAATGGACGAGAGGCCCCTATGGAGGGGGCAATCAACAAAATTGGGGTGATCAAAGGTTCTATCAAAGGGATCCCCCAACCTATAGGGCACCAGGGCACCCTGAGCGGGAGACTAAGAAAGATGACCTGCAAATCATCCTTGATGAGATGCGAAGGAACCACGCTGAGTTCAAACAAGCCAATAACTCCGTCCATACTCAGCTGCAGGGCATCAATTCTAGACTTGGGGAGATCGACGTTTGGAAGCGCAACATGGAGACTCAAATGAGTCAATTGGCGGAAGCAATGCCCAAAGCATCCGGATCACTCCCTGGATCCACTGTGCCCAACCAAAAGGGCAAAACCACAGGTCATATTGCGGCAGTAAACCTAAGGAGTGGGCGTCAATTACAAACGCCCGAGCGAAAAGTGGAGGAGAAGGAGCCAGAACAGACGTCGATATCGACCCCCCTGTCGATATCGACCAAGGTGACATCGATGTCGACCCTCCTGTCGATGTCGACCCTAATTCTGCGTCACCACAGAAATCGACTCTTCCAGTCAATATCGACCCCACTGCTGCCGATATCGACCTCACTACAGCCGCAGGAAGGAAGAAGGTGTTGCCATTCCCAACTAGAAAGGTGACTAAGGACCCAGCGGAAAAGAAGTTCCAACGGTTCGTGAAGATGCTCCAAGGGCTTAATGTCTCTATACCATTCACAGAGGCACTTCACGAGATGCCATCTTATGTAAGGTTCCTTAAGGATATCTTGGGTAAGAAGCGATCGCTCTCCGAGATCGCAGAGGAATGCAACAGATTGGAGCTACCACAAAAGCGGGCGGACCCAGGTAAGTTTTCTATCGCTGTAGGTCTAGGTCAATTCAAATTTAATGCTTTAGTTGACTTGGGCGCTAGCGTTAGCATGATGCCAATAACCATTTGGCACAAGGTAAAGATAGGTCCTCTGGAGCCCGTGGATGCAAGATTATACATGGCTAACAATACCGTAGTGATTCCAACTGGGATAGTGACAGATGTGCCAGTACAAGTAGGCAAATTCTTTGTCCCTGCTGATTTCCTAGTTGTTGACATAGCGGAGGACCCTGCTTGTCCAATTATTTTAGGTAGGCCATTCCTAGCAACCGTCGATGCCAACATTAGCGTGAAGAAAGGATTGCTCTCACTCACAATTAGTGATGAAGTAATAGAGTATTCCTTCAACAAGACGGTGCAAAGTCAAGGGCCAATGGAGATAAAAGCCATCAAAGAAGCCCAAGTAGAGGAAGTTGAAGCAATCTTGAACGAAGGAGCTCAACAAAACATCGAAATCGACCCACGTAAGTCGATATCGACCACTAATGTTCAAGATTCTGTGACAGGTCATAAGTATGGGGTCGACGGAGGAAAAGAGGAAGCATCGAAATCGGGGTCAAGGGTCGATATCGACCACACCCTATCGAAATCGACCACCATCAGCGCTGAGAAGAGAGGCGAGGAGACCTCGATATCGACCTCTGAGGGTCGAAATCGACCTGATCATATCGAGTCAAAACTCCCCAAATCAACTGATCCTACAGGTGTACAACAGGGATCGATATCGACCTCTGCACATCGACATCGACCTGAGCCACAGACTGAGAAGAAGGTAAGTCAAGGTACGGATTCCTCTTGTTCAATTACAATTAAGGACTTATCATTATTTGGAAGAGGTGTGCCTTGACATGTGCGTTTATGTAGGGTATCCGATGATAGTTCAAGCCAATATGAGATAGGAGACAAGGTCTATGTTGCCAAATCTAAAGACCATTGGTTCCCTACAAGATTCAAGGATAAGAGCTTAGGTCCATTCACGGTGAATCGAATCAATCCCGGGGGAATGCAGCTGCGGGACAAGAAAGGAGTGATATTTGAGGCCCAAGCCACATGGGCTCTGCAGATGCCACCTTGAAAAGCGCAAAGGAAGAAGTCGGCCTAGCGACTTAAAAATCTAGAGCTTGTAACAAAGACTTAGTTTTGGTTTTAAGACAGCTTTTGTTTTGGTTTTAGACACTTTATTGTTTTGCATATTTTGTGTTTAGTTTTCAAATTGCAGGAGAGAGAAAAGCACACAGAAAGGCATCAAAATCGATGTCGGACATCGAAATCGACCTCAAGGTCGACATGGATAGGGTTTGTGATCGAAGCCGAATCACCCTGAAGCCCGAGCAGAAATCAAGAGAGACATCGATATCGATGTAAAGGGTCGATATCGACCTTCCCTGTTGTCTTCTTCAACTCCTGAAATTTGTGACGGTTTAGTAAGTCTTCTTCTTAACCCTAGTTCTAATACAGTGAGGACACTGTAGATTTTAAGTATGGGGTGGGGGAAAGGCTTATTTGCATATTCATGCTTAGTTTAGGGTTGCATATTTATTTTAATGCATAAAAAAAAATAATAATAATAATGACCCCCATCAAAAATTTTGGAAAAGAGAGAGTCATGGAAGTATAAAAAAGAGCTCTATGATGCAAAATTAGATTCATTAGAGATATAACATGAGATTTCCTAGTTAAGGGAAGTCCCAATGAAGTGCAAATTTTTTGAGAAAATCATAAAGGAGATGAAAATTTGAAGTTGCTTTTGACATGTGCATGATAAGATGATGGAGGATTTTTTATAAAAATTCCATACAAGCAAAGTTCATATCCTAGCCTTACCTACGCATATTCACAAAGCCATATATGAGACTTATTATGATCATTATTGCTCCACATATACATATTATCCATTTTTTACCTTATACCCTATCCGGGGACAAAGTTTTTTGAATGGATGACATCTTTGGAGTTATATGGAGTTGTGCATTTATAAAGTTGTTGGCAGGAATGATACAATATGGAAAATTAATTGAGCGAGAAAAAATCTGATCACCTTAGGAGATAAAGGTAGGTCGACCCTGCTCGCTGAGATAATAGTTCGGCGAGATGGGACACAAAGGTGAGGAGTCCGAAGTACTAAGTATCCGGGGCCATTCATGACACCTATGTTTGCGACTCGCGAGAAGGCAGTGCTAAGGTTAGAGAGGTAAAAGCATTATATTGAAAAAAAAAGCATTGAACGATGAGTGAAAGGTGAGACATTATGAAGGAGGAATGTGGAATATTTTGGAAAGAAAGTATACTTCCCCGGATTTAACACCACATGGCCAAATATTAGCCCACCTTTAGCCTTTTACCAATCCACTTCTCACAAGCTTGAAGAAAGTCCTCTTGATTATTAATGCAATGTCGCTAGAATTGTTTTTTGCATATTACCTCCTTTATAAGTATGAAATTGCTTTTATGCACAGGCATGGACTTGGTTGACATAAGTACCTTCTCGAGGATGGCAATTGATTGTGGGGACATATGAAAAATGAATCTATGATGTTGAGGGTTTACTTTCTTCCCCTGAATGACCATTAAGAGTATTGCTTGGGGACAAGCAAGCTTAAGTATGGGGTGTTTGATGTGCGCGCAAATTGCCATATTTTCTATGCACATATGAATTCATTTTATTGTCTTTTGCATGCACATTAATGGGAAAACATGGGAATGGTGTAGTTGATGCTTAAATGTCAAATATATGGGTTTGCACGAGTTTCCATGTGATTTCGCAGAAAACAGGATGAAAATGGATGAATTCAGAAGAGCGGAAAAAGAACTCGAAGTCTTCTGAAGAGGTCGAAATCGACTGAAGACCTCGACATCGAGTACATCAGAGACATAGGAATCGAGCAGAAAAGGAAACAGAGTATTTCGACACAGAAGAGGTCGATATCGACGTCTGGGGGTCGATATCGATGCTGCCAGATCGACCAAGTTGATAGAAGTCGAGTAGGAGAAGGAGAAGCTCGAGATAAGATTTTGCAGGGGTCGATATCGAGGTCCAAGGGTCGATATCGACCATGCCAGCAGAGAAATTCGACTCCGATAGAATTATATCCAATGCTTGCAATATCTATCCAAAGGTCGAGATTTCCTATCATCAACATCAGATTTATCATAAGGAGGCTGATTACACCATGAAGTTTTAGTTTTTACTTTGTTTTAATTTATCATAGAGAATAAAGATAAGGTTTCGAGTCCTTATCGACATCTACAAATAGAAGCCAATAGGGCTGAGTTTAGGTATTCAAGATTCCGAATTCCGTTTTAGAGACAATTCAGTTGCAATAGAGAAGAGAGAGAGAGAGAGGAGGCCGAGTGGAGTTGTAAAGCGAGAGCGGAGTGGCTTGTTCGGTTGTACTTTCTTTCGGAGTTTTAATTCAAAGTAGCTTTCTTTCAATAACACTGATGATGATGTGCATGATGAGGAGTGAGTAGTCAACCCACTTCTAGGGTCGGGGTGAGCCCGACGATAGCAATGTGAGGTAAGTGCATCAAAGGTTTGACTTTTATGTGATTCCGTCTTCTACCCCATGCATGATCCTTTGCGAAAGTTAGGGAGATTCATTAATTGCATTATTGAAGCGAAAGCCACTCATATTGCGAACTTGAATTACTCATGAATCGGATAGTAACTCTTAGGAATTATGCGAAAGCCTCTAATCACCTAAGTGTTGATAACGAAAGTTATTTGACGGAAAGACATTAAAGTTCATATCTTTAGCATGAAACTTGCATTGTTATCGTTGTGGCATAAAACCCCGACTTTGGAAGCATTTTAATTAATTAAATTCTTCATAAAAGTCTTAGTTTTGTTTCTGTTCATCTTCCCTCTCCATTTTATTTTCTTCGGATCCTTTTCCGACAAATTGGTTACAAAAACAGTTTCTGTGACAAGCATCGAAATCGACCTTAAGGGTCGATATCGAGGACTAACATCGATATCGAGGTTTCTGCTCGACGTCGACTTGCTGTTTTGTCTTCTGCAGGAACTGCGCTAGGAAATCGACCAGAACTGAGGTCGATATCGACCAGTATACTCGATATCGAGTGTCTGCTGAGGTCGAAAGCCTTGATCGTGAGTACAACAAAGGAAGCGCTGACCTACCTCCTCGTGGATTCGATCCTGAATTACCCTACTACTACAAGGGAGGGGATTCTTGTATTATTTGTTTGGGACAGGAGATAGTCTAGTTGTGCTCCTATTTTACATACAACACCCCGCAACTTCCCCCAGCGAACACATCCTACGGGCAACTAGCCATGAGCTTATTGAAGTGATTGACATACTCATAAAGGGATTCAGTTGGAGATTGTTTGATGTTTGAAATCTCCCTTTTTACTTTGCTGCGACGAGTGGCTGGGAAATATTTTTTGAAAAATGCTTTCTTCATTTGTAGTGTTCTTGAGGGTGAAAGGAAGCACCCTGAGCATCATCCGGTCATCTGTCATCTCTGTAGGTCACAAGCAATGACATATTGATGTAAACTCCGCTAGATGCTTGTTAGGATCCTCTCCACTTCTTCCATGGAAACTAGGCAAGATGTTTGCCCAATTTAATTTGAACTGGAACTTTGAATTATTTGGGAGATCTGGGAGCTTGATTGCCAGTGACTGAGTGCTAAGATTGGACTCCTTAAGATCTCGCATTGTTCTTCTTACTTCGTTGATAACTTCCATCTTTCTTGAATGATGTGCTTTTAACATGGATGAAGTCTTTTCAATTCCTGGATGACAAGGCACTCTAGATTGATTAGTAAATGGGTGTGAACCATACAAGATGGATCACACTAATGCAAATAAACTAAAGAAAATAAATTCAAATGAAAACTATAGACAATACTAATGCACGCAAATGCATTTAAAAAAATCGATGTTCCCCGAAAACGGTGATAATGCATGATTTGTATAGGCATTTTGAGTCATTCTTAAGTCATTTAGGTTGCCTTTAGACATGTTTTCAGCATAAAGTACATTCATTGTCTTTAAAGTTGCAAAGTTCAGAATCTACACGTTGTTTGTCTATTTATGCAGATTCTCGAAATCAAGCTAAAGGAGAAGAGGAAAACTACATTATGGATCCACAGAAGTTTAGAGAAGAGTCAAGGAAGAAGACAAAAGAAGAAGCGAACAAGACAAGATGAGGAGAAAAAAGAGAAAAGAAGAAAGTAGAGGCGGCACCCTGCGACTAGGGAATGGCGCCCGCCGACTCATACACACATGCTGAAGACGTAGCGACACTCGTAGGTTCGGCACCCGTCGATACCCTGTCGTCACCCGCTGATCGCAGTTTCCAAAAGATTTCCTCTCGACCGAATCTGGCCCATTAGGCTTTGCTTCTACCTTATGAATGCCGACTCCTAGGGTTTCCTAAGCCTATAAATAGAGCTCTCTTCTCAAGCATTCTGCACATATCACACACATCTTCACCATCTCATTCACCACTTCTCCCTTTTCCCTTTTTCTCATCATTTCGGTTAGCCATGGTCGGATAAACATTTATATAGTTTTTCTTATATTTTATGCATTGGTTAAAGACATGTAAGGGTTGTTTGAATACCATTGTATAGTTTATATTTGGTTTATGCATATTTGGTTTTTCATTACTTTTGTTCTCTACCTGTTTATGTTGTTTATTTGTCTTAATTGGCCACTAAGATAGGTAAATAACGTGCTAAGTGATTATATCTAAATATGCTATTTTGGGCCTTAATCCGATATAATAGCAAACATATCTTGATGAACATGTTAAAATTCATGCATATGAAAGAGTAATGATAGGTAGTTTAATGTTATTCTTAGCGGAAGCGATAGCGGGGTTGACAACCAGGTGACAAGTCGAATATGCAAGAATTACTCGAATTATGTGCTTATGTGATTAGGGACTCATTGCTTGTCGAACCCCATGCAAGTGTTTAGGGATTTGGTAGTAATCAAATCAGACAGCTATATAATTATGTGCACAATCCGACACTAAAATAACCAAACGTAACCAAACAACCCAATGATCATGAAATTCCCAATGTTTCGAATATAAGTAGAACTATATTCTCATCATATTATTATCTTCTATTTCAACCATTTCTCTTATTATTGCTCATTTCTCTTATTATTATTGCTCTTGTTACGAACTACTTGCTTACTTGCTAACACGCATACTCTGTGTGGGATCGAGCTGTACTTGCTTCTAATACTCATTATAAGTTGAAGGTACAAATTTACTATTTAGGGTGTTAAAACACAAGACATTCTAACGCGCACCAAACGACGCAAAGAATTTCGTACACGATTAAATGTGGTGGTTTAATTATCCCTAAATAGTACCCAAGCCCACTTAATCAACTAACGGGTAATATAGAGTAAAACAAGGGGTCGATCCCATGAAGAACACATACGACTCTTAAACGCTTATGCAATGTAAAGTAATAATGTAAATAGAAACCAATATGAATCTAAACTAGCAACGATTGAGATATAAGATAAGAATATGATGAGTAATATAGCTTCACTTACATTCATAACAATGGTAATTCTATGATCATCATGCTATTGTGCAAATATATTTATGCAATTATTTTAGGTTGGTTTAACCATATAAATAGATAGGCCGACGTCTTTGATACACCATATAAATCCCTAAACTCTTGCATATTTGGGATAGTAGCATTAAGTCCCTAACTCTTAAGACAATAAATATTATTTCTTCCGTATATTTGACTTGTCACCTGGTTCTCATCTTTAGTTATCACTTCTACTAAAATAAATAACTTTTACCTGTCAGTTCTCCTACATTATCATGAGTTCATACCCGTTGCTACATGACATGCTTGCTACTAATGAATTAAGGCCTGCAATGCAATAATGAAGCTATAATCCTAGAATGATGAAAATCTATTTTAATGGTCAATTAAGATAAACTAACAACACTTATGCAATATCAGCACGAAGAGAATCAAGATAATCATATTGCATAACTTATATATATGAATCAAATAAACATACTAAAACACATAAAATAGCCATCACATGTCCTAACCATTGTGTTGAAATGTAAGCAAAGCTATAAAGTGAAGTTGTTTTAGCATGTCTCGCCTCGGAACTAAAACTTAATTAAGAACTGTCTTTGATTTTTATCTAACTTAGGATATATCTAAACCTAAGCTTGTTGGGGTATTTATAGGCCTAGAAACTGCTGGAAAAAACCCTAACACATCGTCTTTGGAGGCTAAGTAATATCTTCAAAGGATAGGTAAGAATCTGCTTCAGATAAGGATCTGACTTTACATGTAAATCTCTTTACAGCGGGTGCCTAAGAACGACTGGCGGGAGCCCGACATGGTTGCATGCCTATGTTCCTTTTGCAGGAGCTGGGCTTAGCGGGCACCTAGAGATCTTGGGCGGGTGGCGCTCCTGTTTACTTAGTCTTTTTTTCCTCTTTTCTTCCCTTGACTTCTTTCCGTCTTCTTCTTGGTCTTTCTTCTCTTCTTCTTCAAGTCATCGTAGCTAGCTTTAGGCTCCATCACCACCTCTTCAAGCTCGGATTCCTAAATCTACATATTTAACAATGAAAAGCATATATTTTGAACTTCAAGTATAAAAAGTTTAAAGATGCGACTCAAATCTAAACTCATATCTAATGCAACCTAAACTACACTATAACTACCTAAAATGCCTAAAAAAATATGCATTATCAATATTCTTCCCTCGTCTGAATTCATCCTCCCTAATTTAAGCAATTCCACAGCCCTTGAGGAGTCCTTGAAGGAAAATAAAGACCAACCCATAGCTTCTCTTTCTATGTTGCAAAAGTTGGAGAATCTTGGGGCCGAGCAGGCTTCAACCTCTGAATCCAGCAAGCCTAAGAGTATAGTCAGCAATATTGACAATGACATAGCATCCTCTAGCCAGATGGGATGTGATATTAAGAAACACGTTATGTCGAGTAACTTGTAGCTCATTTTAGCTTGTACTTCTCCAGGTTGGGGGGGGGGGGGGGTAGGGGCACACGGTTGGGAGATGATGAACCCACCACCTATGCTACATTGGGTTAAGAAATTAATATGCTTTTGAAACCTCATACTTTGGGTCAGTGCTTAGTTGTTGGCTTGTTAGGCACCCAACTCTCCCAGTATGGTGGTTGTATCATGCTCCCCAACTTTTGTATTAGAATAAGGAGTGGTAAGGGAATTGGTTTATGTAGATATATCTGGGGTTGTAAGATTCAAATGGAAATTGACGATGATGCATCCCTTGCACCCTTGTGTATTGTTGTCCCATGTCTCAATTGCAATCCTTTAGGTCACTTGGTGATTTCAAACAAAGTTATAAATAATCACACGTATGGTATGAAATTGGACCATAAAATGCAAATCTCTTTCATCTTGGAATTTACAAAACACCACCACATATAATTGTAAAAAAAAGAGAACACTTATGGGATAAGCCCCTTATACGCGTGGCCTAATTCCACCACAAAAGAATTCAGGGGTCACTCGATATCGAGTGTGTGGGTCAATATCGACTTCCTTCTTCTTAGTCGATGGAGGCAGGTTGAGTAGAGGGAGTCGATCTCGAGTGGACCCAGTCGATATCGACTGGCCCTGCTTTATTTCAAGTGCAGTATCGACCCCATATATAGCTTTTGGCACTCGATTTGGCTCCACTGTACTAAGTATCGACTGGGTTGGGTCGATTTCGAGTGCTTTTTCAGGCTCTTCTCCGTCGTCAGCTTGGTGCCAAATCTCCAAAAGCTCCTCCATTCGGGCCTCCATGACCCTTTCCTCTAGCTCCTAGTCGGTCAAGGTTCTCTCCGTTGGTTCATTGCAAGGCATTACTCTCCTTATTGCCTGCATTGCCTTGACCTCCATTTGATTCACCTCTTTCATTGTAGGGTTAAAGGAGAATTCGATGACCTCATTGCCAATAGTGAATGATAATAGTCCCTTCCGTAAGTTGATATTGGCGTCGGCCGTAGTTAGGAATGACCTACCTAAGATGATTGGGCAAGTAGGATCCTCTGCCATATCTAGCACAATGAAGTCAGTGGGCATAAAGAACTTACCCACTTTCACTAGGATGTCATAGATAATGTTTGTGGGCCTTACAAAGTTCTTATCGGCCATGTATAGCTTCATATCAACCAGCTCCAAAGGTCCAATGTTGACCTTTGACCAAATGGACAAAGGCATGAGGCTCACGCTAGCCCCTAGGTCACACAAGGCCTTGTAGGGATGTTGGCCAAGCTCAATGGTGATGGCGAATCTACTAGCATCACTCCTCTTCCCTGGGTAGTCCACCTTGTTGCATTCCTCTGCGATCTAAGCAATTGATCACTTCTTGCTCAAGATATTTTTAAGGAAGCGGACGTATGATGGCATCTCATGAAGGGCCTCCGTGAATGGAATTGTAACATTAAGGCCTTGGAGAACCTTCACAAATTGTTGGAACTTCGCGTCCGCTAGATCCCTTGAAGATTTGGAGGGATAAGGCAATGGCTTCTTCTTCGGCGGAGTGGGATTGGCCCAATGTGGTGCTGATGAATGGTCGACATTGACTGGGGAGGTGTCGATATCGACTGCAGTGGTCGATCTCGGGGTCGCCTGGACAGGGTCCACGTTGACAGGTGGGTCGACATTGAGTGGTTGAGTCGATATCCACTAGGGGTGATCGATATCCACTGGCTCTCCAAGGAGTTTCTCCGCAGGCTTCGTATCTCCGACGTTGATTGGTATGTCCTTGCCATTCTTTAAGTGAATGGAAGCGATGTGGCCCGATGGTTGCCTCTTTGGATTGGCCTATGGTTGGCCAGGGAGCCCTCCGGGTTGTCATGGAATAGATGCCTCCAATTGACCTAGTTGGTCTCAAAGCTTTTCCTCTATGCGTCAATTTCGTCAAGCCTAGAGTTAATGCTAGGTAGTGATGTTTGGATCGCACTGTTGGATTGCTTTGTCTTCGCTTGGTTCCGCCTCATCTCGTCTAGGATGAGTTGTAGATCATCCCTTCTTTCTCTCTCGGGATGGCCAGGTGCCCTGTATGGCGGGGGTTGCTGATGTTGTTGATTGTGGGGTTGTTGATAACCCCAATTCCCTTGGTTGCGTCCATAGTTGGGCTCCCGCGCATACTTGACTTCTTCATGGGTCTCCGCCAATTGAACATGCTCCGTGTGAGGACAAGTCGTTGTGTTGTGTTTCTGTGACCCACATTCTAAACAAGCTTGGTTGTTAGATAGAAACCTAACTTGTTTTTTAAGTCGCCTTATATGGTCTTTCATGAAATGGTTCTTCACCTCAGAATCCAGCTCATTGGAAGGCTAATACAGTGGCATGGATGGGGGCGGCCTAGCATCATGTGCCGTAGGAGTCCCATACGTGTTGTCAAACTCCACTAGCCTTTCGATCGTATCCCAGGCTTGAGTAGGGGTAAGCTCTAGGTAACGTTAGGTGGTGTAGGTGTTGATCCACTCACGTATTGGCACGTCCAGGGCATTAGAAATGATTTCCTGGATGACATATGGCGGTTGCCCATGAGTAGGGCAGGACCTCAGCAGATCCTTGTACCGCTCCCAAACTTGCGCTAGTGTCTCCCCTGGTCTCTGCTTGTAGAACATGATCTTTTGGTGGATCGGTGCCGTCTTTGATGGTGGAAAGAACTTGTTAAGGAAGATATCCTTAAGTTCAGCCCAGGTGCGGATAGATCGTGGCGGCAAGCTCTCCAGCCAATGTAGCACCTTTCTAACAAGAGACCATCGAAAAGCTTTTAGACGCACATATTCAAGATTGACACCGTCAGCAATGGTGTCGCATAAATCAATATAGGTAGTAATGTGCGCCATAAGGCATTCAGAGCCCTTTCCCTCAAAGGCATGTCTCCTAATCTCCACAATAAAAGTAGGTTTAATTTCAAAAGCAATGTTTGGGAGAATAATGGGAGACTCAGGCAGTGTTAGGGTAGGGTGCATATATTTCTTTGCATTTTGTGGGATCTGGCGAAGATGCTCTTAGGCTTCTTGGCGAGCTCGGTCTTCTTATTCATAGCGAGTGACTAATCTTTGTTGTGCCTAGGTATGTTGTGTGCGCTCCGTTTCGAAACTCTCCACTTGCTTTCAGAGCCTTTCAAGCTATTGTTGCATTGTTTCCTCGTTGGCCATGATCCTCTTAGCGTGTTCTTGTAGACGAAGGAAGCGTTTCAGATCGCCTAAAGCTGCAAACTCAGGCGTGCGATTAGCGCATCGCATACACTTTCAAGAAAACACTAGGAAGAGAAGTGAGATAAACTAAATAGGGCGCGATTGATAGCCTCCCCGGTAACAACGCCAAAATTTAATGAAGAAAGAGGTCGAGTTTAAACAGTTATAAAGAATATTAGCAAACCGAATCCTAGTGCACGCAAATAAATTACAATACTTCCTCCCGTTGTAGTGGAAGGGAATCAGGATTGATCCACAAGGAGGTGGGTCAATGGTGCCTTGATAGTCTCTGAAGCTTCTGCGCAAGTCGATCAGTAGCGTCGATATCGAGTTGAGAGGTCGATATCTACAGGGGCAGTCGATTCCTACTTGTGACGTCGATCTGGGAAGAACCTACGAAGAAGAGAAAACAAAAGAAGAACTCGATATCGACTCGAGTGGTCGAAATCGAGTGGATCAGTAGTTCCCGTCGACTGAGAAGACTGTCGACATCAGGTTTCTCGATGTAGGGTGGTCAATATCGACTATATTGGTCGATATCGAGTGGCTCCTCACATAGTGTCGAATGCAGAAAAACAGTAAAATAAAGAAAATAAAGAAAGCCAACAGAATATTTTGTGGTTTTTCTTAATGAACTAAAGGGCTCCTAGGATAGGGATTTACCACGACGGTAACCATGCATGTATTATGAATTAATTCACATAAAAGATTAAGCTTTTTCAACACCAACTAGGAATATAGAGGCTTTCGCATAAAAACCTAATTGTTTCTACCTTTTCATAATTCGGGTTTATGTCAACTTTCGCAGGCAAAACCTAATTACTATCCAAATTCACATATATAATCCACTTTCGCTTCATATAAGGTAAATAAGGAATGATCCTAAAATTGCATAAAGGATTTAAACGCGAGGTAGAAGAAGAGATCGCATAATCAAATATAGAATAAGCGTACTTACATGGATGAAATCGGGCTCACCCCGACCCTAGAAGTGGGACAACTGCTCGCTCCTCATTGTAACAAACTCCATTGATTGAAAGAAGAAAACTTGCATTAAAACTAAACCTTTAAAGCTTTATAACTCAACGCCGACTCTCGCAAACGCCAAACCATAAAACTTCTCTCTAACTCTATTGCTATTGTGAGATATGATCTCTGTGTTTGAATGAATAAAAACCAGCCCCCTAGGGCTTTATTTATAGCCTACTAATCCTTGATATTCAAGGAAAGTAGATCCTATCTTCTATCTAAAATCTATCCAAACAAGTAGGATAAATCTTTCTTTAAGTAAATATCTAAAACAACTAATAAAGATCTTAGGGTAAAAAGGAAATCACCCTTAAGACATAATCTTTTCTAATTAAGAAGATAAATAGTGGTCTTGATGATAGACTTGCGATCCGCGTCTCAAAAAGCGCGTCCAACCCGTGTTGCATTCCAGTCGATAATGACCAGTCAGGTCGAAATCGACCTCTCTGTTTCTGCTCGACAAGATCAATTCCACTCAATCTCTAGGGCAAGGTCGATGTCGATGTCTCTACTCGATATCAAGTAGTCTTCTATGTTGGTCTTGTTTTATGTCTCGACACTCAGAGTCCATGTCAAGGTCTTCAGTCGATATCGAACAATGAAGTCGATTTTTACCTCTTTTCAGCTTCTCTTGGCATCTTCGTTTTGACTCCAATTCTGCTCCAATTCATATTTCTTGTACGTTAGCTCATTCTACACAAATTTGCATTATTTTTCACCCTTTTCTTTAGGAATTGAATGAAATATGAAGTCAAAAGATGCAATAAAAAGGACTCTAAATATGTACGTCAAGGATCAGCGAGATCTCGTTGACACCATTACATGTTGGGCCCACCGAGCTCGATGGTACTTAGGTCGACATGAGGGACCTAGGCTTTCACACCGGAGTTCAAGAGGCCTTTGAGTACATCTCTATCGAGCATCTCTTCTGACAACTTCTAGCTGACTACCCTTGTCTAACAGGGGAGTTCATGGCAACTCTAGAGACCTCCCCGCGCATCTTCTACTAGGTGCGGAGTCATCTTCCACCTGGGCAACAAGGACTTTAGATTTTTGCTCGAGGAGATGAGCAACTGATGTCCGCTCAAATTACCATTTTTTTCATCTACTTTTACTTCGATTTTTGTCTATATTTGCATGCGTATTGTTTGGGAAAGCATAGGAATAGTGTAGTTTATGTTTAATTTCCAATTATGGAGGCCTACACGAGTTCTTGTGTTATTTCGCAGAAATTGAGGCAAAATTGGAGCGATTTGGAGAAGAGAAGAAAAGTTGGAAAATCACTCGAAGTTTACTGAGGAGTCGAAATCGACCAAGTGACTCGACATCGAGTGGAATTGAAGGGCAGAAATCAAAGCAGGAAGATGAACAAATCTACCCGACATAGACTAGTCGATATCGACAAAAGCTGGTCGATATCGATTGCCCCAAATCAAGTGAAGTGATAGAGATCGAGTGCAGAATCCGAGGTCGAGTAGAGCTGGCTCGAGATAGAAGAGAAGTGGTCGATATAGACTGAAGCTGGTGACGGAGGGAAAACCTGTCGTTGATCCGTCAAAGCAAACTCAAACATATAACTAGTACAACAATAAGTACGAGGTCGATCCACAGGGAGATTTGTTGCTCAAGTATGATTCAAGTGTTGATTAAGTAACCAATGGGGGGTTTTAGGAGTGTGCGAATTGACGAAAGCAAGAGTAAATGGTTAAGATTCAAACAAATGAGAGAAGCAGTTCTACCTACAATTTTCCACTTTATTTGGTTGAAGCAATCCTTGTAACTTCTTCTCGTCCTATTAAGTTTCCTATGAATGCCCTTGTCCCGACCTAATATAGTTACTAGTCCAATCAGTCCTAGCAACCCTTATCAATCGAACAGTCCCTAAAGAAGGATTTAACCCAATTGATAGCTTTATGTTCAGAGATTAGCCAAGGTATTTGCAGTCACTAAAGAGGGATTTAACAACACATCCAACTTCCTACCTATCAAATTAGTTCAATCAGCCCTAAAGGGACAAGTTTGCTACTTATGTTAAGGTTCACAATCAGAAATCTACAAAACCCTAGCAGTTGAATTGATTCTACGACGTTGATAAGGTGAGATAGAACAAAACAATAATCAATAAGCGCAAAGAAGTTGAAGCATTCAATCAAGGAATTAAGGAACGAGAATTAGAAACTCAAAATCAATCCAAATAAAGCTTCAAATTACAGGAAGAACCGATGAGTTTAGTTCCTCATTGAAAACATCGCTCAATCTCTAATTTGTCTAATAGAACGTAGAATGGAAAATTGAAGTGCTTCCAACACTAATAACACTCGGCCTTTTTAAAAGTCTAAGCCGAACCAAAATACCAAATAACAAATAAACTTGGGTTTCAATAAAGTAAAACACGGCGCTCAGGCGACCAATGCGGCGGCCGCGGCATGGTGCAGCGGCCGCTGCACGCGGGCTCTTCCACTCCTCGCTGCATCTCTCCTTGCGGCGGCCGCGGCACGCTTTGCTACGGTTGCTGCATCTCTCGCTGCCAGGTCCTCGCAGCTAAGTCGAGAGCACTCCAATCTCTTTTCTCTTCTTCTTCAAGTCTTTCTACTTTTTCCTCCAAAATCATGCATCCCAATTGCGTTCGGATCTAACTCTCTAAAAATACTCACAAATTCGCACAAAATCCGAACTCTTCCAAAATCGTCAGATGCACTTTAACTCCAAATCATTACCTAAATGCAACCTAACTAGCCTAAAAATGCCTATAATGCCTATCTAGGATATGCATTATCAAATTCCCCCACACTTATCCTTTGCTTGTCCTCAAGCAATGATAGAGTGAACATAAATCAATGCATCCCATAGGAAATCCCTTCAAGTCTCGACCTCACCAAAAAGCAACATTATAGCAAGTGTAACCACAAACCAAGCAAACAAACGTCATAGCATGTATACAAGTGATCAAAGCTTATAAGTAGAAATCATCCAACCTCACTAGGAATATGTGTTTCACTCATGCTCTCATGTGTTGAGGCTTTAAAATACAACTCTCAACTCAATCCAAAATGCACTAAACTCATAGACATTGACCTCAACATCACCAAATTTTCACCGAATTGTCATTACTTGCGTGACTCAATAAAGAAAAAGAATAAGCAAAATGTGACTCCTCTTTTTTTTTCTTTTGTTCATTTTTTTCTTTTTTTTTTCTTTTCTCTTTTTTTTTTCTATTTATTTGTTTTGGTGCTTTCCTTACGCGAGTCGCAAACATGGGTGTCATGTATGGCCCCGGTCTATCAACACCTCAACTTCCTAAAATGAAGTCCACTTGAACATCTTTTGACGCGAGTTGCAAACATGGGTGTCATGAATGAACCCGATTACTCAATGATCAAGCTTCCTTTCTTAGTGGGTAGTTTCCAACACTGTTTTGCACGAATCATACACATGGGTGTCATGCATAGACCCGGTTACTAAGTGCATCAACCATTGCCACCTTATTGCCCTAAATATGCACAAACTAGAACAAAAAGACTCAAGATATAAACATACTCCGCAAGCAACAACTATGTGATACTGAAGTCAATGCCAAGAGGCAGCAACACAAGGAGAGTAAATCACACAATTGAGCAAAAGAACTATAAACGATTCCAAATAAGGCTAACATTCTCACAAGGGTCATGTTCATAGGATTTCAATCATACTTTAGCTCAATCATACATGCTCAATTATATTTGCAAGGTCATGCTTCATATAAAATAAAGAATATAGACAAAGCCAAAACATCCAAAACTCCATGGGATTTATATGATCATGCTGAAATTTAAATTGGAGGACAAACTAAGCCAGATGGGTATTTGAATAACACATATGGATGCAATGCATGATGTTTTTTTTTGATTTTTTTTCAATGCATATTCAATGCATAAGTAAACAGAAAATGCAAATATGAAATGATTCAAAAATAAAAATGTGTGCAGAAATTTAAAGATGATCTAACTAAATGCACTATATAAACTAAACTCACTTATATACACTGAATTTCCTTCCCCCACACTTAAATCGTTCATTGTCCTTAATGAAATATCAAAGACAACAAAACTAAATCAAATAAACGTGAGGTAAGGGTAAAGAAAACTAACTGCTCACTGAGGCGGCGGCGGCTGGTAGGGTGGAAACTGGGGCCACCCTAAGCTATAGTATTACTCTTGCTGCCTCCTCATGTCCTCTAAAGAAGAGGCCATATCACGAACATTGCGACCCAAGTCGCTGAGCTCATACTGAAAGGAGTCCTGGCGGATCTAAAGCTGGTGCATCTGTGCAAACATATCCTCACGCCAATTAGACTCAACATAAGAGGAACTAGGCCCAGCAGAAGACCCTGCAGCAAACTGAGCACCACCCCCATGATAGTTAGGCATAGGATGATCTGCGGGGGGAACCTGCTCAGCTGCATCCTCATGCTCCTCCTCATCATCGTCGGTAGGAGCATCATCATCTACATCGCCTTCAATGTAGAAGGCGGCATCAGTAGGACCATAAGGAAGAGCCCTAGGTAATCTCAATCTGTGGACCCCTTGAGGTCCGGCCTTCAAGACAAAACCCGTCTCCTGTGAGCCCTCCAACAGATAGGCTCGCCTCAGCTGATCCTTTGTATAAGTAAACCCGCCAGACATGTGAGCACCGCCCTGTGATGGATCAATAAAATGCTGGGCGATCAAAGTAATCATGCCCCCCAGACCAAATCTCCCGGTCCTCTTCGCTGCAACTCTCTTGCAACTCTCCAAAAATAAATCAACCCAATCAGGAATGACATCTGACTGGGGCGAGAAGCACCATAACCAAGCCAAATCAGCAGCGCCGACCTTGTTCACCTCGCCTTGCCCAATGATAGCCATGGCTAGGACCTTGTGAACCAAATGCAGACATGGATGGACGAACTTGTAGTTGGACTCGCCTCTGTGTCCATCAAAGGCCTCGTCGGTCGCTGCATACCAAAAATCATGGGTCATCTGGTCGTTCCCATGCTCAGCCCAATCCTCGGTGGGCTCCTCAGAAATACCAAAGATCTCACTCAACTCAGCTAACGTGAGGGAGTACGCATGATCAAGCAAATGGAACCTAATGGTCTCATCCTCCGACACCACCAATGTCGACAAAAACTCTCTGACCAACTCCGGATATGTAGGTGCACTCAAATTGATGAAATCCCCCAAGCCTGCATGTGTTAACATCTGCTGTGTACAAACGAACATACCCAACCTATGCAACATTGGAACATTGAAGAATTTCGTTTGCACGAATTTCTTCGCCTCAAATCCGTCCCAAACGACCCTTTGACTCCTAGATAAATTCCTCAACTGTCTCACCATACTTAATCAACACTCAACCACAATAATAGCACCAAATCTCAATCCTCAATGGAACAAATTAATCAAGTCACACAACACACCAACAATAATGCACAAAACAATCACCCAAACACAAGTACCCACAACAAAACTTCGTAGCAAACATGCAGAGGCGGCGGGATGCAAGCGGCGACCGCTGCAACAGGAGGCGGCCGCTGCAATAGTATGGCAGCGGGCAGAGGGGCAGTGGTCGCTACAACAGGGGGCGGCCGCTGCAATTGTATGTGGCAGCGGTAGAGAGCGGCGGGCAGAGGCGGCGGCCGCTGCACTATGGGGCGGCCGCTGCACTAGTAGATCGGCGCCTCCTTCCTCTTTTGTTGGCAATGGTGGATGGATCCGGGCTTGGAAGCTCGATATGGCCGTCGGTTAACAAATGTCGGGTCGGGTTGAAGCCTAGGTGGTGTAGAGGAAGAGATTATAGCCGGTTGGGGTTGGATTTGAAGAATTTTGGTGGTTTTGTGGAGAGGATGAAGGTTGGAGATGGGAGAAATGGTGATGGGAGGTTAGGGTTGATGGGGGAGTGTTGAAGAAAGTGATGGCATATAAGGTTAGAAAGGAAGGGTTCCGGGTTTTTTTTTCCAAAAAATAAGAAAAAGGGATCACGGGACTGGTATGCGGCGGCCGCGACATTAAGTTGTGGCCGCTGCATGTATGCTGTAGCACTCTCCTTCTCTAATTTGCACGAATCCAATTCCGCTTTTTCATGAGTTGTTACTCCCATTTCCAAACAAAACAAAAGCAAAGCAACAAGAAAAACTACCTAAGGATGATTTAATGGAAAAGAACAAGAAAACTTAGCTTGGGTTGCCTTCCGAGAAGTGCCTATGTTTAAAGTCGTTGGCTCGACGTAATGACCCTTGATTGGCCTAGGTTCCTCCACCAGGGTCACCTAGACTTGTCATCTCATTGACAAGTGTGGGCACCCTTGGAAGGTATAGCTTTCTGTCCAAGCATTCATCCATTACTATTAGCTTCTCTCATTGAGCTAGTCCTGGGGGTTGTCCTGAAATCACAAAAGCTTCCACACCATGTGAAATTAGTTTCTCATAAGGTGAAAGTGTGGGCTTAAACGGATCAACATAACCATCAACACCTATTCTGAGTTGTTCTTTTTCTAGGGATTGCAATTTGTTAGGGGGCTTAAATTTCAAGAAACTATTTTCCTTAGGTGTCTCTAACAAATCACGACAATTATTGTTGCGATAAATATTGTTAGAAATAGGCATATCTAAAGAACTTTCAGGAGAAAGCTTAGCATGATAAAAGAGATAGAACTTTATCTTTCTTTCATCAAACTCCATAGTCAATAAACCCTCACAACAATCAATTTTTGTTTTTGCAGTTTTCAGGAATGGTCTTCCTAGTATGATGGGTGTTTCTGGGGCTCCCTGCTCCATATCTAAAACAAAGAAATCAACAGGTAAAAACAAATCATCAACCATAACCAAAACATCTTCAACAACGCCTCTTGGCTTGATCTGTGATCGATCAGCAAGATGCACTGTAACCCCAATCTCAGTCAGACCACCCAAACCCAAAGATATGTACAAGTTATAGGACATAACATTAATTGAGGCTCCTAGATCAAACATTGCTTGTTTGAATCTAGTATTACCAATTGCACATGGAACTATAAACATACCTGGGTCTCCACACTTTTCTGGCAATTTCCTTTGCACCACAGCAGAGACATTTTCATTTAAGCTCACCTTTTCCTTCTTTTTCAATCTTTGCTTCTTCTTTATGGTGCACAATTCCTTCAAGAATTTAGCATATCTAGGAATGCACGTAATTAAGTTGAGTAAAGGAATGTTTACCTCGCACTTGCTGAATGTCTCAAAGATCTCCTTATCGTTCTCATACCTTTGTGTATCCTTCAGGGCTTCGGGAAAAGGTGGGATAGGCTTCGGAGTCTCCAAAGGTAAGGAAGAATAAGGAGGAGGAGGAGGATAAGAGGAAGGTAAAGAAGGAGGGACAAAGGGTGTTCCTAGCGGGGGGGTTCCGGCTGGGGCCGCTGCTGCGGGCGTAGTATTGTGCGGGGGCCGCTGCTCCCTTGGTTTGCCGCGGCCGCTGCATGGTTGCGGCGGCCGCCGCACCATGCAGCTGCCATCCTCCTCGTTTATGACTTCTATCTCTTCGTCCAAGATTTCCTCGTCGCCCTTTGGTGGTGTGGCGATCTGTTCCTTGCCACTCCTAAGCGTTATTGCATTGATATTCTCCCTGGGATTCGCAATCGTTTGCGATGGGAGCTTTCCTGAGTCATTTGCCTCTTTTGCACATATCAATTGAATGATTTGACTCATCTGATTCTCCAAGTTCTTACATCGTTCACCTTGGTCGAAGACTGCTTGTGCAAGGTTCTTAGTGCACATCTCTATGTTCTTTGTGCGTTCAGCCTGGTTCATTACGAATTGTGTGAGGGCTTGTAGTGGATTTCCCTCAGATGCACTTGCCCGAGGCTGTCCTCCCTGACGGATGTCAGATTGTTGTTGTGGCCTTACCTGAGGTCCTCCTTGCTGATTGAAAGGTTCTTGGTAGTTGCCATAACCATAGCCCTGCTGATAGCCTCCATTGTAGTTATTATTATTGAAGTACCCAGGATTACCAAAGTTGCCTTGCCTAGGCCTTTGTGGAGCAAAATTCCCAATTGTATTCAACTCAACATTAGGTTCTTGCAAAGTTGAGCATATATCCATAAGATGTAATGGAACGCTGTAGGATTCACACGCTTTCAACTGCTGAGGTGCTCTGTCAACTACGAGCTTCTTGATCATCTCTTTCATTTCTGCCATATAAGTCTGTAATGCAGCCACTGGGGAATCAATAGCAAGTACACCTCTAGCACGAGTGCCCTTGTTGAATTGCCTAGAGCCCTCAGAGAGCACCTTGAACACCTCCCATGCTGCCGCTGGTGTCTTATTCAGCATGTTTCCCCCACAACAAGAATTCACCGTTCTGCGCTCCTCATCAGTAAGCCCATTAAATAAGATTAGAACTAGATCCTTCTGAGGGAAGCCATGACATGGGCAGCTAGAGCAGAGTTTCTTAAAGCGTTCAAAATACTCATAAATAGACTCCGTTGCCTGCTGCTCAAAGCTGCTAATCGCCCTTTTCAAGGCGTTACGCTTAGTTGTAGAAATGTACCTCTCCAGAAAGGTTCTCTTCATTTCAGCCCAAGTAGATATACTCCCAGGTGGTAGATAGAAGAACCACTCATTTGCATCATCCTTTAGAGAGAAAGGGAAGGCCCTCAGCTTGATTTGTTCTTCAGTGACATTCTCAGGTTTCATTCCAACCACCACAATATGAAATTCTGATAGATGCTTGTGGGGATCTTCCCCACTCAACCCATGGAACTTGGGTAATAGATGAATTACCCCAGATTTCAGCTCAAAATTCACTCCTTCCCCAAGTGCAGGGAATTGGATTGCCAAGGGTTGTTGTGCCAAGTCAGGAGCAGTAAGCTCCCTCAGAGTAAGATTTGCGTTGTAAGCCATCTTTGTAGTGCTTTCTCCCTGATCAGAAGAAGATTCATGAAAGCGATCACGAGTTTCTCACCGTAAGGCAGAAAGGGACTTTTCAATCTCTGAATCAAACAATAGCAAAGATGGATTAGTAGCACGGGTATAGACCATATAAGATGGTCCACACCAAAAATCAACACCAAAACACACAAGAATCAATAAACGTCCCCGGCAACGGCGCCAAATTTGACGGAGGGAAAACCTGTCGTTGATCCGTCAAAGTAAACTCAAACCTATAACTAGTACATCAATAAGTAAGAGGTCGATCCACAGGGAGATTTGTTGCTCAAGTATGATTCAAGTGTTGATTAAGTAACCAATGGGGGGTTTTAGGAGTGTGCGAATTGACGAAAGCAAGAGTAAATGGTTAAGATTCAAACAAATGAGAGAAGCAGTTCCTACAATTTTCCACTTTATTTGGTTGAAGGGATCCTTGTAACTTCTTCTCGTCCTATTAAGTTTCCTATGAATGCCCTTGTCCCGACCTAATATAGTTACTAGTCCAATCAGTCCTAGCAACCCTTATCAATCGAACAGTCCCTAAAGAAGGATTTAACCCAATTGATAGCTTTAAGTTCAGAGATTAGCCAAGGTATTTACAGTCCCTAAAGAGGGATTTAACAACACATCCAATTTCCTACCTATCCAATTAGTTCAATCAGCCCTAAAGGGACAAGTTTGCTACTTAGGTTAAGGTCCACAATCAGGAATCTACAAAACCCTAGCAGTTGAATTGATTATACCACGTTGATCAGGTGAGATAGAACAAAACAATAATCAATAAGCGCAAAGAAGTTGACGCATTCAATCAAGGAATTAAGGAACGAGAATTAGAACCTCACAATCAATCCAAATAAAGCTTCAAATTGCAGGAAGAACCGATGAGTTTAGTTCCTCATGGAAAACATCGCTCAATCTCTAATTTGTCTAATAGAACGTAGAATGGAAAATTGAAGTGCTTCCAACACTAATAACACTCGGCCTTTTTAAAAGTCTAAGCCGAACCAAAATACCAAATAACAAATAATCTAGGGTTTCAATAAAGTAAAACACGGCGCTCAGGCGACCAATGCGACGGCCGCGGCATGGTGCAGCGGCCGCTGCACGCGGGCTCTTCCACTCCTCGCTGCATCTCTCCTTGCGGTGGCCATGACACGGTTTCTGCGGCCGCTGCATCTCTCGCTGCCAGATCCTCGTAGCTAAGCCGAGAGCACTCCAATCTCTTTTCTCTTCTTCTTCAAGTCTTTCTACTTTTTCCTCCAAAATCATGCATCCCAATTGCGTTTGGATCTAACTCTGTAAAAATACTCACAAATTCGCACAAAATCCAAACTCTTCCAAAATAATCGTCAGATGCACTTTAACTCCAAATCATTAAGTAAATGCAACCTAACTAGCCTAAAAATGCCTATAATGCTTATCTAGGATATGCATTATCAGCTGGTCGATATCGAGTGACACTGCAGACAGATCCAACAGTTTTGATAAAATCTTATCCGAAGCGGTTTACTTCTACATTAAGTTGGAGATCTTTTATCTAAATATTAGACTCTTTATCCTTTAGGGTGAACTCATATTTACCTAAAGTGATTTTATTTATTTACTTTAGTTAGTTTTATCTTAGGAATAAGATAGATTTTCTTCTCCTTGGATAACGAGGTTTTGAAGTCTATAATTAGATCCATTAGGGCTGAGTTTTTTTTTATCATGATCCACATTCATTCAATCATAAAATCGTAGAGATTTAGCTAGAGAGAGAGAGAGAAGGCCGAGTGGAGTAGAGAGAAGTGAGAGCGGGTTTTTACTTTGTTTAGTTGTAATCATTCGACAATTTCAATTCAAGTTTACTTTCCAACAATGATGATGATGTCTATGGCTATGAAGCGTGAGTAGTTCCCTTACTTCTAGGGTCGGGGTGATCCTGACGATACCCATGTAAGTTTATGCACCCTGTCGTTGATCCGTCAAAGAAAACTCAAACCTATAACTAGTATAGTAATAAGTAAGAGGTCGATCCACAGGGAGATTTGTTATTCAAATGTGATTTAAGTGCCGATTTAGTAACCAAATGGGGGGTTGAAAAAGTAAAGCGAGTTATGAAAGGCAAGAGTAAATGGTTGTGATTTAAACGATTGAGAGAAGTAGTTCTACCTACAATTTTCCACTTTATTCGGTTGAAGCGATCCTTGTAACTTCTTCTCGTCCTATTAAGGTTCCTACGAATGCCCTTGTTCCGAACTAATATAGTTAGTAGTCCAATCAGTCCTAGCAACCCTTATCAATCGAATAGTCCCTAAAGAAGGATTTAACCCAATTGATAGCTTTAAGTTCAGAGATTAGCCAAGGTATTTGCAGTGGCTAAAGAGGGATTTAACAACACATTCAACTTCCTACCTATCCAATTAGTTCAATCAGCCCTAAAGGGATAAGTTTGCTACTTAGGTTAAGGTTCACAATCAGGAATCTACAAAACCCTAGCAATTGAATCGATCTAACTAGTTGCGCGGGCTAGATAGAACAAAACATTAAACAATCAAGCACAAAGAAGTTGAAGCATTCAAATACTGGAAACAAGGAACGAGAATTAGAAACTCACAATCAATCCAAATAAAGCTTCAAATTGCAGGCAGAACAGATGAGTTTAGTTCCTCGTGGAAGACATCGCTCATATCTCTAAATTGTCTGATGAACGTAGAATGAAAATGAAAGTACCCAAAACTAAAATACTCTCGGCCTTTTAAAAGTCTAAACCGATCATAAAATGAAAATAACAAAAACTAGGGTTTCACAAATTGAAATGCGGCAGATGACCAATGCGGCGGCCGCAGCATAGGTGCCGCGGCCGCAGCATGCATGTTCTCTTCAGGCGCCGCTCCAGCTCATTGCGGTGGCCGCTGCATGTATGCTGCGGCCGCGGCATATGCCCCGCTGCTTCATCCCGCTGCCAGTAGCTTCAGCTCCAATTCTTTGCTCTTCTTTCTTCAAATCTCCACTATCATGCATCCCATAGTGTTCGAATCTAATCTGTAACAATAATCACAAATTCGCGCCAAATCCGAACACTTCTAAAATAATCGTGAGATGCACTTTAACTCTAATTCACTAACTAAATGCAGCCTAACTAGCCTAAAAATGCCTATAATGCCTATCTAGGATATGCATTATCAAATTCCCCCACACTTAGCCTTTGCTTGTCCTCAAGCAATGATAGCGTGAACATAAATCAATGCATCCCACAGGAAATCCCTTCAAGTCTCAACCTCATAAAAAAGCAACATTATAGCAAGTGTAACCATAAACCAAGCAAACAAACGTCATAGCATGTATACAAGTGATCAAAGCTTATAAGTAGAAATCATCCAACCTCACAAGGAATATGTGTTTCACTCATGCTCTCAAGTGTTTAGGCTTTAAAATACAACTCTCAACTCAATCCAAAATGCACTAAGCTCATAGACATTGACCTCTATATCACCAAATATCTACCGAAAAGTCATTACTTGCGGGACACAATAAAGAAAACTAAATAAAATGTGACACTTTTTTTTCTTTTGTTTCTTTTTTTTTCTTTTTATTTGTTTTGGTGCTTTCCTTACACGAGGCGCAAACATGGGTGTCATGAATGGCCCCGGTCTATCAATACCTCAACTTCCTAAAATGAAGTCCACTTGAACATCTTTTGACGCAAGTTGCAAACATGGGTGTCATGAATGAACCTGGTAACTCAATGATCAAGCTTTCTTTCCTAGTGGGTAGTTTTCAACACCGTTTTACGCGAATCATACACATGGGTGTCATGCATAGACCTGGTTACTAAGTGCATCAACCATTGCCACTTTACTTCCCTAAATATGCACAAATTCAAACAAAAGACTCAAACTATAAACATAAACTCCGCAAGCAACAATCATGTGAGTCGGTCTTGAAAAATAGATATTGAAGTCAATGCCAAGAGGTAGCAACACAAGGAGCATAAATCACACAATTGAGCAAAAGGAACTACAAATGATTTCAATAAGGCTAAAAACATTCTCACAAGGGTAATGTTTGTAGGATTTAAATCATACTCAAGCTCAATCATACATGCTCAATTATATTTACATGGTCATGCTTCATATAAAATAAAGAATATAGACAAGGCCAAAACATCTAGAACTCCATGGGATTTATATGATCATGCTGAAATTTAAATTAGAGGACAAACAAAGCCAAATGGGTATTTAAATAACACATATGGATGCAATGCATGATTTTTTTTTTAAATAAGTAAACAGGAAATGTAAATATGAAATGATTCAAAATAAAAAATGTGTGCATAAATTTAAACATGATCTAACTGAATGCACTATATAAATTGCAGAAATTTAAACATAATCTAACTGAATGCACTATATAAACTAAACTCACCTATATACACTAAATTTCCTTCCCCCACACTTAAATCTTTCATTGTCCTCAATGAAATATCAAAGACAACAAAAATAAATCAAATAAACACGAGGTGAGGGTAAAGAAAACTAACTGCTCACTGAGGCGGCGGTGGCTGGTAGGGTGGAAACTGGGGCCACGCCAAGCTATAGTAGTACTCCTGCTGCCTCCTCATGTCCTCTATAGATGAGGCCATATCACGAACATTGCGACCCAAGTCGCTGAGCTCATACTGAAAGGAGTCCTGGCGGATCGAAAGCTGGTGCATCTGTGCAAACATGTCCTCACGCCAAGTGGACTCATTATACGAAGAACTAGGCCCAGTAGAAGGGCCTGCAGCAAACTGCGCACCACCCCCATGAGAGTCAGGCATAGGGTGATCATGTGCATCCGCCTACTCCTCCTCCTTATCTTCATCCTCATCATCATCCGCATCAGCCAACAGGTAAAAAGCATCATCAGTAGGGCCATAAGGAAGGGCCCTAGGTAACCTCAGTCTGTGGACTCCTCCTGGTCCAGCCTTCAATACGAAACCACTCGCCTCCGAGCCCTCTAGCAAATAGGCCCTCCGCAGCTGGTCCTCCGTGTAAGTGAACCCACCAGACATAGGAACCCCGCTCTGAGTGTGATCAATGAAACGGCGGGCGATTAGACTGATCATGCCTTCTAGCCCCACTCTACCCGACGTCTTCCTCTGAATCCGCAGGCAACTGTCTAGAAAGATCTATACCCAATCCGGAATGATAGCGGACTGGGGAGAAAAACTCCACAACCAGGGTAAGTCTCCAGCAGGCACCTTGTTCACATTGCCCTGGCCACTGAAAGCCATTGCCAGGACCTTGTGAACTAATCGCAAACAGGGATGGACGAACTTATAGTTATGTTCTCCTCGATGTCCATCAAAAGCGGAGCCCGTCGCTGCGTACCAAAAATCATGGACCTGTTGATCTGGCACGTGAGTAGCCCTATCCTCAGTGGGCTCCGGAGTAATCCCAACGGATGCCCTCAACTGAGCAAAAGTGCAATAATAAACCTGGTCCGACAAATGGAACTGGACCCGATCATCAGATACCTCAACTATAGCGAGAAACTCCTTGGCCAACTCAGGATAAGTGGGGGCACTATAATTCAGAAAAGCACCTAGGCCCCCCACGAGTAAGCATCTGCTGGGTAACTGTTGTTGCAGGAGGCTTGATATGTCGAGTAATTACAAATAATAAATATGTAATAAACGTAAACCAACTCCTAGCCTAAGCAAATAATTACAAGACTTCCTCCCGTTGTAGTGGAAGGGTAGTCAGGATCGATCCACGAGGAGGCGTGTCAGCGGGATCCTAGTAGCGTTGGAAATTTCACGTCTGCGTCGACCAGAAGCCTCGATTTCGACCTTGGGCCTCGATGTCGACCTCGGCTGTCGATGTTCTTTGCAACAGAAGACCTGCAAAGACAAAAACAAGTGGTCGATATCTGGGTCTAAGGTCGATATCTACCTCTTCTCAGCTTCACTTGGCTTCTTCGTTTTGACTCCGATTTCACTCGAATTCCTGCATGGTTAGCTCAAAACTTGTGTAGACTCTTTTTCTTGTATTTTAGCCCATTCTTACACAAGTTTATATTCTTTTGAACCTTTTTCTTTGGAGATCGAATGAAATATGAAGTCAAAAGATGCAATAAAAGAAGGTGAAAATATGTACATCAAAACACCCCATACTTAGACTTGCTTGTCCTCAAGCAATAACCAAGCAATAACCAACACCTACAACACATCCTTCAAGTCTTCGCCTTTGTCAAAAGCAACATTATAAGCGGTAGAAAAGCAAAGCGAGTGAATTTAACGTCATAGCACATATTTTGGTGATCCATAGGCATATGCAATTTTGATCCAACCTCACAGGGATAATGTGTTTGCACTCAACTCTCATGTGTTTAGGCTATGAAGATCAACTCTTAACTCAATTCCATATACAATCTCATAAACATTGCAATTTATAAAAATCCACTTCGCAACCAATTATGAAGATGCAATAAGAATCATCAGGAGGACTTTCGCTCAATGGAAAACTTCATAGAAGACTCCATTCGGCGGGGTTGTAATGGGGCTTGGTATGAAATAAAGGGTATGGAATTATTTGGCTATGTGGTGCTTTTATAATTCGGGAATCAAGACTCCTAAATCTCAACACTTGCAATACCCAAACCATAACTCTTCAATATAATGCTCTAAAGATGCATTCCATCAACCCTTCTTCCAAGTTCTAATATACCTTTAAAAAATATAACATTTGTATGAATAAGAGACTTAAGGATTTTGGCTCATGCACTTTATATATATATATTTTTTTCGGATTTTTTTTTTCGGAAATAATACTAAAGCTATGTGCATTTATATGGTGAGCCAAAAAATCCTTTTGCAAAATATGACAAAGTGTAAATATGTACCATCCTATAGTTTCCTTGCTCAAAACTGGACATTTTGTTCTTTTCTTTCCACAAGGCATTAGTCCAACCAATCTAAGTCTCAATTCCCAAATGGGGGTCAGGCTTAATTCGGCTAGGGATAATTTTGTGGAGTTTGCAATTCAGGCTCAGACTAATGTTCTGGCTTCAAGCAGGGATAATGCAGGGTAGGTAAAGAGAGGATAAAAATGGCTTAAAAGATGCCTCCATCATTTAATTCTCGTAAACATAAACATATATATGCATTGGTTTTGAATAACTATCACAACATTTAGAGATGCATAGGAAGAGTAAATTCACTCAAGAAAGCGGAGTGATTTTTGATGTTCTCCCTATAGGTCAAAATTCTCACAAGGACAATTTTTGTTGGATTTGATTTTTAGCCTAGGATCATATGTGCTCAATTTCATCACAAGTTCACAATCTACATAAAAATTTTAAAGACTTAGGCTAAACCATCCAAATATGCCATAGGATTTACATGATCAAGTCAGCTATTGAGTTTTCATCATAGGACATCTAAGTAGGGTAAAGAAAAATAAACTTAAAAATAAACATGCATTTTTTTGTATTTTTGACATTTTTCTATTTTTTTTAACATTTTATAAAAGTAAAACTAAGGACAAAAATTTAAACATGAATGCAATGCGAAGAAGAAACCAAGTTAAGACCATAAGACATGTCTTTCCCCCACCCCATACTTAAAATATACAGTGTCCTCACTGTATTAAAAAGAAGAACAAGGGTAGAGAGAGACTTACAGCGGATTCAGGTCGATTTCAGGTTTGTCGATGCCAGAAGTCGATATCTAGGTCAGTGGTCGATGTCGACTGCATCTGTCGATTTCGAGGAAGAGGATGAAGATAAAGGCTGCCTGATTGGGGTCGATATCGAGTATTATGGTCGATATCGACCTCTCTTTTTCGCTCCTGAGTCCTCGATGTCGACTCCAGGAGGTGGCTTGACCCTGGGGGGGTCGATTTCGACTGGCCCGGTCGATTTCGACTACCTCTGCAGAAGCTTCTTTTCTTCTTCGTCGTTCCTTTTGCTTGATAACCTGAAATCTTGTTAGAAATATAGATAAAGCACGAATTATCTCAGTTTTAAAAGTTTCAAACAACCAAAAATTAAATCCTAAAAACCATCCATGCGAAATTTAAATGTTTTATGTACATGCTCTAGATTTTTGAGTCGCTAGGCCGACTTCTCCGTCAATTCTTCATGACCCTTTTATGTAAGGACCCTTTGAGCTTGAGCCTTCTCCTGGATCATCAAGGTCCTTTTGGTAGTAGCGAAGTTCGGCGACCAAGGCTTTTTCATCATTAGGTTCTTCTTTGGGCGCTTTTCTTCTCTTTCTTGACCTAACTTTAGCAATATAGGCAAACCATGGAGCTTTGACCCGCTCTTTAGTAGAATTATCAATAATGGGTTTAATTGATTCATCAATAAGGGATGGAGGAGGGTTAGGAGTCATACCTGGGCTTACCTGTTTGGGCCTGAAATAGAAATCTTCGGACTGAGGGGTGGTCGATTTCGACCAAGGAGGGTCGATTTCGAGTGCTGTGGTCGATATCGACATGTGGGGGTCGACATCGACCTCTGTGACCCCATACTTAAGCTCCTGGCAGTGATCTGGCATACTCGATTTCGACTTAGGGGGGTCGATTTCGATGCTTTTAGTCGATATCGACTGGTTCCAGTCGATGTCGACCATGCTTGCTGTTTCCGTCCTCGCCAATAAAAATTTTCTAAGCTTCTCCTTAGCCGGCGAGAGGACTACTTGCTCCAGGTGCTTTGTTTCGCTCATGGTTGGGTTGAAAGAGAATTCTATCACTTCGTTCCCTATAGTAAAGGTTAGTAACCCTCGACGTACATTGATATTGGCATCTGCAGTAGCTAAGAAAGGCCTACCAAGGATAATCGGCACTACAGGATCTTCAGGCATTTCCAATACAATGAAATCAGTAGGCACAAAGAACTTACCTACCTTTACCGGAACGTCATCAACTATACCTATGGGTCTGACGAATGAGTTGTCAGCCATATAGAGCTTCATGTCCACAGGTTCAAGGGCACAAATGTTCACCTTCTGCCAAATAGAAAGAGGCATGAGACTTACACTTGCCCCTAGGTTCCATAGGGCTTTATAACGATGTTGGCCAAGTCCCACGGTGATTGCAAACTTCCCTGGATCACTCTTCTTCTCAGGGAAGTCCATCTTTGAGCACTCCTCTGCGATCTCTGCCATTGATCTCTTCTTGCTCAGGATGTCTTTGAGGAATCGTACATAGGCGGGCATCTCGCTTAGGGCTTCTGTAAGAGGGATAGTGATGTTGAGTCCTTGAAGTATCTTTATGAAGCACCTAAACTTGCCTTTGGTTGGATCCTCCAATGCTTTGGAAGGGAATGGCAACGTCTTCTTTGGTGGGGGGGGGCCAAAACGGTGGTCGGAGGGGCCTGTTGGACATCGACATCGACTGGAATGTGGTCGATATTGACTGGGATGGTCGATTTCGACCTCTGTTGAGGCTCTGATGGCTCTGCAGTGTCACCGACACTGACCAGGGGGTCGACATGGTGGTCGATATCGACCTCTGGGTCGACATCGACTGGTCTGTCGACGTCGACTGGGTCTGTTGCTTTCTCCTCCGTATCCGTTCGTGGCTTTTGTACTTTGGTGCCACTCCTTAATTGTATGGCTGCGACATGGCCCGTCCCGGATTGTCCCTTAGGATTTGTGGTGGGTTGCCCAGGGAGTGTTCCGGACGGCCTAGGGATTTGTGCCGCCAATTGACCCAGTTGGGTCTCTACGTTCTTCTTCCAAATATCCATCTCCCCAATCCTTGTGGTAAGGTGATTGAGTTGAGAGTGGATAGCATTGTTGGATTGATCGTTCTTAGCTTGGTTCCGCCTTATCTCGTCCAACACAAGTTGAAGATCATCCTTCTTTTGGTCTCTCTCCGGGTGCCCAGGAGCTCTATAAGGCGGAGGGTCCCTAGGGTTAACCGGGTTCCTTTGTGGTTGATGGAACCTTTGGTCTCCCCAATATTGGTTGTTGGGACCCCTCATGTAGCGCGCCTCTTGGTGAGTCTCCGCTAGGTGTACTTGTTTGGCATGTGGGCACTCGATGGTGGTGTGTCGCTGCGATCCGCATTCGATGCAATCTTGGTTCGCTGAAAGGAACCTCACTTGCTTTTGGAGCTTTCTAAGTTGATCTCTGTGGAATTGCTCCTTCACATCCGGATCGATTACATTGGAGGGTTCATATAAGGGCATAGATGGGGCAGGCCTCGACGATGATGGTGCGTCGGAAGCCTCAGGAGTCCCATATGTGTTGTCGAACTCCACCAACCTCTCTATGGTCTCCCAAGCCTCTTGTGGGGCGAGTTCAAGGTAGCCATAGGCGGTGTAGGTGTTGATCCTCTCCTTTGTTGCAGCTTCAAGAGCATTGTATATGATCTCCTGAATGACGTACGGTGGTTGGCCATGCGTCGGGCATGATCGTAGGAGGTCCTTAAACCTTTCCCAAACAGTCGCCAGAGCTTCACCAGGCTTTTGTTTGAAAGCCGTGATTTTCTGTCGGATCAACGCCGTCTTAGAAGGAGGGAAGAACTTGTTGAGGAACGCGTCCTTGACTTCATTCCAGGTGCGGAGTGATCTTGGGGCTAAACTCTCCAACCACTGCAATGCTTTCCCTGTAAGAGACCATCGAAAGGCTTTTAGTTGGACATATTCAAGACTTCGTCCATTAGCAATAGTATCACAAAGGTCTAAGAAGGTAGAAATATGTGCCATAGGGCACTCATTAGGTTTTCCTTCATATTGGTGCCTTCTAATCTCAGTTAAGAAGTTAGGTTTTATTTCAAAATTAGAGGCAGGGATAAGAATTGCCGATTCAGGCACTGTGAGAGCGGGGTGCATATATTGCTTGGCATTCCTAGGGAGGGCATTGATTTGGGCTTCTATTTGCCTTCGGCCTTCCTCCTCCCTATCCGCACGCTCCTTAAGTGCCGCCTCTCTAGTCGTTAGGTCCTCAACCTGCCTCCTTAGTTGTTCAATGAGTTCTGCTTGGTTCGCGTTTTCCACCATGATTCTTTGAGCTTGGGCCCTTAGATGGAAATAACGCTCAGGGTCATCTACTCCTTCAAATTCAAGTGGGCGATCAGCGCGTCGCATACACCTGCAAAGCCAATCTAGATAAAGACGTGAGATAGACTACTAGGGCGCGATTGATTGCCTCCCCGGCAACGGCGCCAATTTGTTGTTGCAGGAGGCTTGATATGTCGAGTAATTACAAATAATAAATATGTAATAAACGTAAACCAACTCCTAGCCTAAGCAAATAATTACAAGACTTCCTCCCGTTGTAGTGGAAGGGTATTCAGGATCGATCCACGAGGAGGCGTGTCAGCGGGATCCTAGTAGCGTTGGAAATTTCACGGTCTGCGTCGACCAGAAGCCTCGATTTCGACCTTGGGCCTCGATGTCGACCTCGGCTGTCGATGTTCTTTGCAACAGAAGACCTGCAAAGACAAAAACAAGTGGTCGATATCGACTGATGGGGGTCGATATCGATGTCAGTCCACGAAATCGACTGGCTCAGAAGACTGCCAGTCGATACAGAAGGGTCGATATCGATGTCTGGTGTCGATATCGATGTTCAGTAAAAGTTTTCCAGGAGTCTCGAGATTGACTTAGAAAACCGTCGATCTATCAATTTTGGTCGACATCGACCCCCAGTGTCGATATCGACCCCCATATCGACCTCAACATAGAAATCGACCGGAGCTGAACAAGTCGAGCAGGAACAGAGACCACGATATCGACCTTTGGTGTCGATATCGACCCCTTATCTCGACAGAAGATAGACTCAATTTCGAATGCGGATTGGCACTATATCTTCAAGGAGGCACGGGATTATCTCATACTTTCAAGAGAGAGGACAGCTGAAGTTTTATTCATCTTTTACCTTTAAGTTATTTAAGTTTTATCAAAATAAAAGACATATCCTAATTGTTCGGATAGAGTTATTAGTTTAGATAGGAGTTACAATCCTTGGATAGCGAGGATTAGTAGCCTATAAAGAAAGCCCTAGGGGCTGATTTGTTAGAGCATCTTTCATACAATCAATTAACAAGACATAGACAATAGAGTTAGAGTTAGAGAGAAGTTTTAGGGTTTGACGTTTGCGAAAGTTGACGTTAAGTTGTAAAGCTTCGGAGTTTATTTTAATGCAAGTTTCTTCCTTTCAATTGATGATGAATCCCATGATGAGAAGCGAGTAGTTCCCCAAAGCTCTTAGGGTCGGGGTGAGCCCGACGTTAGCCATGCGCGCTTGAGGTAAGTATTTGATGTTGATATCGTTGTGTCTATCTCTCCTCCTACAATTCTATGTTTAGTCCTAATCGAAAGAAAAGGGATTCATGCTAACAACTTGAGTTATAAACATAAAATTTGTAGAGACAATTAAGTTTATTTGAAAGAGTAATCCTAAGAGTTGGTGTACGGCGAAAGCTCGTCCCTCGGGTGAAATAGCGCAATTGTCCGTCTTATTTATCTCATCGCATGCATTGGTTAACGTTGTGGTAAACCCTAATCCTAGGAGTTGCCTTTTTACATAGTTTATACACACAAAAACCCTCTGTTATTTCTGTTCATTGCTTCTCTCTCCATCCTTAATTCTTCGGCCTTTCTTTGCCGACAAAACCACTAACTCACTGCAGGAAAGACATCGATATCGACAGCAGAGGTCGATGTCGACCAAAATTGATAGATCGACGGTTTTCTGAGTCGATCTCGAGACTCCTGGAAAACTTTTGCTGAACATCGATATCGACACCAGACATCGATATCGACCCTTCTGTATCGACTGGCAGTCTTCTGAGCCAGTCGATTTCGTGGACTGACATCGATATCGACCCCCATCAGTCGATATCGACCACTTGTTTTTGTCTTTGCAGGTCTTCTGTTGCAAAGAACATCGACAGCCGAGGTCGACATCGAGGCCCAAGTTCGAAATCGAGGCTTCTGGTCGACGCAGACGTGAAATTTCCAACGCTACTAGGATCCCGCTGACACGCCTCCTCGTGGATCGATCCTAACTACCCTTCCACTACAACGGGAGGAAGTCTTGTAATTATTTGCTTAGGCTAGGAGTTGCCAATTTGTTGTTGCAGGAGGCTTGATATGTCGAGTAATTATAAATAATAAATATGTAATAAACATAAACCAACTCCTAGCCTAAGCAAATAATTACAAGACTTCCTCCCGTTGTAGTGGAAGGGTAGTCAGGATCGATCCACGGGGAGGCGTGTCAGCGGGATCCTGGTAGCGTTGGAAATTTCACGTCTGCGTCGACCAGAAGCCTCGATTTCGACCTTGGGCCTCGATGTCGACCTCGGCTGTCGATGTTCTTTGCAACAGAAGACCTGCAAAGACAAAAACAAGTGGTCGATATCTGGGTCTAAGGTCGATATCTACCTCTTCTCAGCTTCACTTGGCTTCTTCGTTTTGACTCCGATTTCGCTCGAATTCCTGCATGGTTAGCTCAAAACTTGTGTAGACTCTATTTCATGTATTTTAGCCCATTCTTACACAAGTTTATATTCTTTTGAACCTTTTTCTTTGGAGATCGAATGAAATATGAAGTCAAAAGATGCAATAAAAGAAGGTGAAAATATGTACATCAGTAACTTGTAACATCCCCAACCTCTGTAATGTAGGAATATTGAAGAACTTCGTTTGCACGAATTTCTTCGAATCAAAACTCTCCCAAATCATCCGCTGTCCTCTAGATAAGTTTCTCAATTGACGAACCATATTAAATAGATTTTAATCCCGCAATAAACACAAATCAACAATTTAGAGAAACAAACCAACAAAAGGCTCAAATCCAACCGAACAAATCAAACCAACTCAATCCTCCAAACTAACCACAAGTATCAATAGCACAAATCATCCAAAAACCGAGCACCAAGCAACCAATAAACAAAGTGGAGCAACCGGACACAAGCTACAACACAAGCGAATACAAACCTGGCGGCGGCGAAGGATGCGGCGGGCGCAGCAGGCGGAGGCGGGTGCTACGTTTGGCGGCGGCCGCAGCAACGTCGGGGTTGTCTCCTTCACTTGAGCACCAATGGCAGCCCGAGTAACCGGATCTAAACCCGATTCAGCGCGGGGTGAAGGTGGATGGTGGGAATCGGTTTGGGTTTGATTGGAAGAAGGTGATGGGTTGGTTGAGGAGGATGAAAGTTGATGGAGGGGGTGAAGATTGGTGGAGGGAGGTTGAAGATGATGAAGGTTGAGGATGAGGGTGACAATGGAGAAGATGAAGGTTGGGATTTTGAAAAAGGTTTGAGATTTTGAGGAGAAGTAGGTGATGAGAGGAAGAAAGTGATGGCTAGATCTAGGTAGGGTAAGAAAGAAAAGGGCTTCCGGTTTTTGATTTAATTAAAATTTTTTTTTTCAGAACTCAGAAGAAGGCAGAGGTCACGGGTCTGATATGCGGCGGCCGCGGCAAGGTGCAGCGGCCGCTGCATTTGGCATGGGCTGCGGGTTGCGTGTAGCGGGTTGCGTGCGGCGGCCGCTGCATTAAGCAATTAGCTGCGTTTTCATGCGGCGGCTGTGGCATTAAGCTGCGACCGCTGCAATTGTGCTGTAGCTCCTCTTCATCTTCGATTTTCACGAACCCAATTCCGCTCTTTCATGAGTTGTTAGTCCCAATTTTAAAACAAAAGCAAAACAACAAGAAAACCTACCTAAGGGTGATTAATTGAAAGGGGAAGAAAAACTTACCTCGGGTTGCCTCCCGAGAAGCGCCTTTGTTTCAAGTCGTTGGCTCGACGTAAGGGCCCTTGAGTTGCCTAATTGGTTGGTTCAGCAAGCACCAACTCCTCCTCGTCATTCCGGGGGATGTTCTCAATGTATGGCTTAACTCTATGACCATTGACCTTAAAGAGCTCATTAGACTTAGGGTCAAAGAGTTCTATTGCTCCATGAGGGAATATCCTAGAGATCGTGTAGGGTCCTTCCCACTTTGATCGAAGCTTTCCAGGGAAGAGTTTCATGCTTGATTGATATAGGAGAACCTTGTCTCCTACCTTTAGTTCCTTCCGCAGGATGTGTTTGTCATGCCCAGCCCTTGTCTTCTCCTTATAGATTATTGCATTATCATAGGCATCCAAGCGAAGTTCCTCTAGCTCTTGCAATTGAAGCTTCCTGAACTCACCCACTTCATTCATCCTCATATTGTAATTTTTTACAGCCCAGTATGCCTTGTGCTGAAGTTCAACAGGAAGATGATAAGCCTTACCGAACACAATTCGATAAGGAGACATATACCAATGGGATTCTTATAAGCCGTCCGATAGGCCCACGGAGCATCATTCAGCCTTAGACTCCAATCCTTTCTGTTAGGTGCCACTGTTTTCTCCAGAATGGTCTTAATTTCCTGATTTGATATCTCAGCTTGACCATTGGTCTGAGGATGATAAGCAGTGGACACTCTCTACGTGACATGATATTTCTTTAACAGGGCAGTGATAGTCCTATTGCAGAAATGTGTCCCTCTGTCACTAATTAGAGCCTTCGGCACCCCAAATCTTGCGAAAATGGTGTCCTTTAGGAAATCTGCAACAACTTTGGAATCATCAGTTTTGGTGGCCTTTGCCTCCACCCATATGGAGACATACTCCACCGCAAGCAAAATATAGATATTTCCAAAAGAACTAGGGAAAGGACCCATAAAATCAATGCCCCAAACATCAAAAATTTCACAAAATATGATCTTATTTTGTGGCATTTTATTTCTGGCAGATATGTTCCCAACCCTTTGACATCTATCGCAAGATCTACAGAAAGCATTAGCATCTCTAAACAAGTGAGGCCAAAAGAAACCTGCTTCTAAAACCTTCCTATCAGTCTTTTGAGGACCAAAATGGCCTCCACATTCATGAGCATGACAAAAAGTAAGGACATATTGTACCTCATTGTCTGGTAGACACCTCCTAATTACCTGATCAGCACAATGTTTCCAAAGGTAGGGGTCATCCCAAACATAGAAGCGAGCGTCGTGTCGAATTTTGTCCTTCTGAGCTTTCGTGAACTTAGGTGGAAATTCTCCTGTGACTAAGAAATTCACCATATTGGCAAACCAAGGTCGAGGAGTATGGACACCCATTAGCAATTCAGAGGCATCGTGGATTACCTCGTCAAAACAAAGCAAAGGTACCGAACTGGCCACGTGTGGCGGCCGCGGCATAGGTGCTGCGACCGCTTCTTCAGTGCCATGCGGTGGCCGCGACATAGGTGCTGCAGACGCTGCATTTTCCGTGGTATCCTGCAGCTGCATAGACGAAAGACGATTCAAGAAAAAGAGCGTGTCATCCGGAAACTCACCGTGAATGGGGCTTTGACCGTCCGGCTTGTCCTCTCCTTGGACAAGTCTGCTGAGGTGGTTCGCTACTAAGTTCTCTGCACTTTTTTTATCTTTGATTTCGATATCAAACTCGCTCAAGAGCAAGATCCATCGAATCAATCTGGGTTTCGCTTCTTTTTTAGTTAATAAATAATGAAGGCCAAATGGGTGCCTGTCATCAAAGCAAATGGGTGCCTGAATTATAGGGGCGCTTGTCAGATGACCTTTTAGCTCATCAAAGGCTGCCCTACACCTGTCATCAAAGTAAAAAATTACTTCCTTCTTGAGTAAATCACATAGAGGTGTAGAAATCTTAGAAAAATCCTTAATAAACCTGCGATAGAACCCTGCATGGCCTAAAAAGGAACGAATCTCGCGCACATTGGCGGGGTAAGGCAGAGACTGAATGACATCAATCTTAGCCTTGTCCACCTCAAGACCCCTGCTAGACACAATAAGACACAAAACAATGCCTTGCTCAATCATAAAATGACACTTTTTATAATTAAGAACTAAGTTGGTGTTTACACACCGCCTAAGAACAAGTGACAAATGATGCAAGCAAGTATCAAAGTCATCTCCATGCACAGTAAAGTCATCCATGAATACCTCTATGAAATGCTCAACATACTCAGAAAATATGCTTACCATACACCGTTGGAAGGTCCCAGGTGCGTTACATAGCCCAAAAGGCATTCTGCGATATGCAAAGGTGCCAAAGGGGCATGTAAATGTCGTTTTCTCTTGATCCTCCGGTGCTATGGGTACCTGAAAATAGCCTGAGTAGCCATCTAAGAAGCAATAAAAGGAGCGACCGGCAAGGCGCTCAAGCATTTGAACAATAAAGGGTAAAGGAAAGTGGTCTTTGCGAGTTACCGCATTGAGCTTACGATAATCAATACAGACCCTCCATCCAGTTTGGACCCTGCTAGGGACCAACTCACCATCCTGGTTCTCAACGACAGTGATACCCCCCTTCTTAGGAACAACCTGAGTAGGACTCACCCACTTGCTATCAGATATAGGAAAGATCATACCTGCCTGAAGGAGCTTCAGCACCTCCTTCTTCACCACTTCCATCATCGGCGGGTTGAATCTCCGCTGAGGTTGCCTAGATGGCTTTGCATCATCCTCCAGAAGTATTCTGTGCATGCAGAGGGTGGGATTGATGCCCTTAATGTATGAAATCGTCCATCCTAACGCCTCCTTATTCTCCTTTAGAACAGTCACCAAACGCTCCTCCTGCTCAAAAGTGAGTCTGTTAGAAATAATGACAGGCAAAGTATCATTCTCACCAAGAAAAGCATATTTAAGGTGACTAGGGAGTTGTTTCAATTCGATATCAGGGGCCTGGACAATGGATGGGACAAGCTTGTCACTTGGCATGATCAACTCAATGCGTTCTCCCCTTGGTGGCACATAGGTGGGTGATCGATGGTCCAAAGCCAATACAGCCTCCTGCAGATTAGATGGCAAAGCATAATCTCTAGACATTTCATCTATATGGGCATGTAAAGCGACCTCCAACTCATCAACATACTCTAAATCATAGCAATCTTGTGCCATAGTATCAATGGCATCCATAAAGCACAAAGAAGGATCATCAGATGGAAATTTCATGGAATCATAGATATTATACTCAACTTATTGACCATCAAATTCCATGGTAAGAGACCCTGAATAGACATCTATCTTGGTCCTAGCAGTTTTTAGAAAAGGTCTGCCCAACAGAATAGGGCCTTCATTGTTACCAGGACCCATATCAATCACAAAGAAATCAGTAGGGAATATCAAGTTGTCGACCATAACCAAGACATCCTCAACAATCCCTTTCGGGTAGATAGTAGATCGATCAACAAGTTGAATTACTACTCGAGTATGATTCAGAGGTCCCAATCCCAAAGCATGATAAACATGAGAAGGCAAGACATTAATAGATGCTCCTAGATCTAACATGGCTTTGTCAAATTTAGTATCACTTATCACACATGGAATTGCAAACATACCAGGGTCACTACACTTCTCAGGCAAATGCTTCTGAAACACGGCAGTGACATGTTCGCTTACCTTTACCTTTTGCTTACCTTTCAACTTCTGGTTCCGCTTGATAGTGCAAAGTTCCTTAAAAAATTTAGCATATCTACGAATACTTTTAATCAAATTAAGCAAAGGAATATTTACCTCGCACTTACTGAACGTCTCGAAGATCTCCTTATCGTTCTCATACCTTCGTGTATCCTTGAAGGATTCCGGAAAGGGTGGAACCGGCTTTTGAGTCTCCAGAGGTAAGGTAGAAGGAGGAGGAGGAGAAGAAGAAGAAGAAGGGAGAGAAGAGGAAAAGGGACTAGAGGGCATACCATTTTCGTGGGTGCCGTCTGAGACAGGGGCGGCGGGCGCAGCCCCCTGCTGCGGCCGCTGCATTTCTGGTGTGCCGCGGCCGCTGCATATGTGCGGTGGCCGCCGCACTATGCAGTCGCCAGCATTCTCCTCTTCGATCTCAATTCCATCGTCGATTATTTCTCTGACATCCTTTTGAGGTGTGGCAATCAGTTCCTTGCCACTCCTAAGCATTACAGCGCTGACGTTCTCCTTAGGATTTGCAACCGTCTGTGATGGAAGCTTCCCAGCATTGTTTGCCTCCTTTGCACTTAAGGCTTGAATAAGTTGACTCATTTGATTCTCAAGATTGGTTATCCGATCCGATTGTTGTTTCTCAACCTTCATAACTAATCGTGACAAAGTCTGCAGAGGATCCTCATTAGCCTCATTCGCTTGCGGTTGGCCTCCTTTTCGAGGTTCAAATTGTTGTTGGGGCCTTCCCTGTTGCCCCCCTTGCTGATTGAAAGAGGCTTGGTAGTTCCCATAGCCTTGCTGATAGCCTCTGTTATAGTTGTTGAAGTATCTAGGATTGCCAAAATTGCCTTGTCTAGGCCTTTGTGGAGCGAAATTCCCCATGGCATTCACATCCACGCTAGGCTCTTGCAGAAGTGGGCACATATCCATGGGATGAGTGAATTCATTGCAGAGTCCACACGCCTTCAACTGTTGAGGTGTTCTATCGATTACCAACTTTTTGATCATCTCATTCACCTCTGCCATATCAGTCTGAAGCGCAGCCACAGGAGCATCAACAGAAAGTACACCCCTAGCACGAGTGTTCTTAGTGAACTGCCTAGAACCCTCAGAGAGCTCCTTAAACACCTGCCAAGCTGCATCAGGCGTCTTATTAAACATATTTCCCCCACAACAGGAGTTCACCGTTTTGCGCTCATCATTAGTCAGCCCATTGAATAGAAATAAGACCAAATCCTTCTGCGGGAAGCCATGGCATGGACAACTAGCGCAGAGTTTCTTGAAGCGCTCAAAGTACTCATGAATCGACTCCGTAGCGTACTGTTTAATGCTGCTGATTGCCCTTTTCAAGGCATTAAGCTTTGTTGCAGGGAAGTACTTCTCCAGAAAGACTCTCTTCATCTCAGCCCAAGTAGATATAGTCCCAGGAGGTGGGTAGAAGAACCATTCATTAGCCTCATCCTTCAAAGAGAAGGGAAAGGCTTTTAGCTTGATTTGATCCTCAGTAACGTTCTCAGGTTTCATCCCAACTACCACCGTATAGAATTCAGATAGATGCTTGTGGGGGTCCTCCCCACTCAACCCATGGAACTTGAGTAGAAGATGAATCACCCCAGATTTTAGCTCAAAGTTGACTCCTTCCCCTAGCGTAGGGAATTGAATTGCAAGGGGCTGTTGTGCAAAGTCAGGAGCAGAAAGCTCCCTAAGAGTGCGGTTCGCTTCGTTAGCCATCTCTGGAGTGTTTCCTTGATCAAAAGGTAACCCGTTAGAACGATCACGAGTTTCTCGCCATAAGGAAGAAGCGGTTCTTTCTATCTCTGAATCAAATGGCAACAAAGAAGAATTAGTAGCACGGGTATGCACCATATAAGACGGTCCACACCAAAAATCAGCACAAAAACACACAAAAACACACAAAAGTCCCCGGCAACGGAGCCAAATTGATTAGGATTCAAGACTTGTTCTTCGTTTAGGCACGCTTCTTCTTCTCAGGACCTCTTTAGATCTTCATGTAAGCTTCCTCGATCAACTAGACATCCTCATCTAATGCTTCATCAACCCATGTCTCCTCCTCGGATCCACAGTTACCTGAAATAATCAATAAAAATGTGTAGATTCCGACTCTACCACCATAGAGAGCAAATATGCAAATTATACTTAACCCATGCATGATATGCATCATAACTAAGCTAAATGCAACCTATTATGACCATCTAAATGGGTTCTATCAAACTCCCCCACACTTAAGCTTCCCTAGTCCTAGAGCGAACAATATAAAAGAAACATATACCTACACTTTCCTTCTTCATGCATTAGCCCAAATCAAAAGCAACATCAATTTTAAATGAACACAAGACCAAGTGAATAAATTTGACGGAGGGGAAACCCTGTCGTTGATTCATCAAAGAAAACTCAAACCTATAACTAGTATAGTAATAAGTAAGAGGTCAATCCACTGGGAGATTTGTTATTCAAATGTGATTTAAGTGCCGATTTAGTAACCAAATGGGGGGTTGAAAAAGTAAAGCGAGTTATGAAAGGCAAGAGTAAATGGTTGTGATTCAAATGATTGAGAGAAGTAGTTCTACCTACAATTTTCCACTTTATTCGGTTGAAGCGATCCTTGTAACTTCTTCTCGTCCTATTAAGGTTCCTATGAATGCCCTTGTCCCGACCTAATATAGTTACTAGTCCAATCAGTCCTAGCAACCCTTATCAATCGAACAGTCCCTAATGGCATATATGGTTATCATTGTGGCATGACTCCCCAATCTTGGAGGTTTTTAAGTTTATTGAGTTTATAAAATCAGTGTTTTTATTCTGTTCATATTTCCCTCATATTCTTCGGACACTTTTATGACACAAATAGTTATGTTTACAGTTTCTGCGAAGACTCGATTTTGACTGTTGTGGTTGATATCGAGTGGTTGACCCGATATCGAGTGACCTACTTGACTTCGACTGTCTGTTTCTGTTTTGCAGAAATTTGTTGGATATTGACTGTAAATGTAGTCGATATCGGCTGCTACTCGATATCTAGTGATCTTTTGGTGCCAAAATTGAACGTGATTTCCAGTTTAGGAACCGCTAACATACCTCCTCGTGGATTCGATCCTAAATACCCTAGTACGACATCGGGAGGGATTCTTGTACTTTTATTTGCTTGGATAGGGAGTTGGTTTAATTCATATTTATACTTATTCGGACTCGATTCCCTCCCCTAACAGCAACATCTTTGGCTTCGCCTACACTCCTCACCACTTCACCATCGTGAATCCCAATATCATTTCGAGGTATCTAAATGGGATCCCCAACCCATCTTCCTTGGATGTTCTATCAAACAAGATCGCGAACCCACTCTTCAGGGCCATCCTTCGCATCCTAGGAAGCACTATATGGGCTAGGCTAGAACTCCGTCGTCCCAACCATCATGAGACGGAGACTCTTTGGAGGATGCTATTTGAGGATGAACCGCTCCCACTTATGAATGCTTGGTTTGTGCACATCATCGAACGGTAGTCTGATGTGCGCGCAAATTGCCATATTTTCTATGCACAAAAAAGTCCATTTTATCGTCTTTTGCATGAATATTAATGGGAAAATATGGGAATAGTGTAGTTTATGCTTAAATTTCAAATATATGGGTTTGCACGAGTTTCTATGTGATTTCGCAGAAAACAGGATAAAAATGGACGAATTAGGAAGAGCGGAAAAAGAACTCGAAGTCTTCTGAAGAGGTCGAAATCGACTGGGAACCTCGACATCGAGTACATCAGAAACATAGGAATCGAGTAGGAAATGAAACAAAGCATGTCGACACAGAAGGGGTCGATATCGATGTTTGAGGTCGATATCGATGTTGCCAGATCGACCAAATTGATAGAAGTCGAGTGCTAGTTTGAGTAGGAGAAGGAGAAGCTCAAGATAAAGTTCTGAAGGGGTCGATATCGATGTCTAGGGTCGATATCGACCATGCCAGCAGAGGAATCCGACTCAGATTTTGATAGAATTCTATCCGAAGCTCGCAACGTCTATCCAAAGGTCGAGATTTCCTATCATCAACACGAGATTTATCAGATGGAGGCTGAGTTACCATGGAGTTTTAGTTTTTTACTTTGTTTTAGTTTTATCTTAGGGAATAAAGATAAGGTTTCGAGTCCTTGTCGACATCTATAAATAGAGGCCAATAGGGCTGAGTTTAGTCATTCAATTTACATTGAAGTTAGCATCCAATAGCATCTAATTTACAAGACAATTCAGTTTCAATAGAGAGTAGAGAGAGAGAGAGAGGAGGCCGAGTGAAAGTTGTAAAGCGAGAGCGGAGTGGCTTGTTCGGTTGTACTTTATTTCAAAGTTTTAATTCAAAGTAGCTTTCTTTCAATAACAATGATGATGATGTGCACGATGAGGAGTGAGTAGTCAACCCACTTCTAGGGTCGGGGTGAGCCCGATGATAGCAATGTGAGGTAAGTGCATCGAAGGTATGACTTTTATGCGATTCCGTCTTCTACCCCATGCATGATCCTTTACGAAAGTTACGGAGATTCATTTTTGGCATTATTTAAGCGAAAGCCACTCATATTGTGAACTTCAATTGCTCATGAATTGGATAGTAACTCTTAGGAACTATGTGAGAGCCTCTAATCACCTAAGTGTTGGTAACGAAAGTTATTTGACGGAAAGGCATTAAATCTCATAACTTTAGCATAAAACTTGCATTGTTATCGTTGTGGCATGAAACCCCGACTTTGGAAGCCTTTTAATTAATTGAATTCTTTATAAAAGTCTTAAGTTTTGTTTCTGTTTATCTTCCTTCTCCATCCTATTTTCTTCGGATTCTTTTCCGACAAATTGGTTACGAAAACAGTTTTTGTGGCAAGCGTCGAAATCAACTATAAGGGTCGATATCGAGGTCTCTTCTCGACGTCGACTTGTTGTTTTGTCTTCTGCAGGAACTGAGCTAGGAAATCGACCAAAAATGAGGTCGATATCAACCAGTATACTCGATATCGAGTGTCTTCTGAGGTCGGAAGCTTTGATCGTGAGTACAACAAGGGAAGCGCTGACATACCTCCTCGTGGATTCGATCCTGAATTACCCTACTACTAAAAGGGAGGGGATTATTTTATTATTTGTTTGGGGACAGGGAGTTAGCCTAGTTGTGCATTGTTTTAAATATTTGAATCTCCTACTACCACCCCGCGTTGGGAACAAATTGGTGCCGTTGTCGGGGGCGCAATCAATCGCCACCTAAGTTAATCACGATCTTTTTCTGAGCTTATTCTGTAGGTTTATGCGACGTTCTTATCGCGGACCTATCCTGGAGCCAATTAACGAGCCTGAACGTTTCTACCATCTTCGCAACAAAGCTATTCGCATCATGGCTGACGACGAAACACAGGCCGAGACCATAGAGCGGTTGAGGAAGGAAATCGAGGACCACAATGCTACAATCGCTACTGAAATGGCAGTCGCTGCTGCTGAGCGAGCCCGTGCTGATAGGGAGGAGGATGCGCGCAGACAAGCCCAAGAGTGGCTAAATCAGTATCCACAGACGGCAATGCAATACATGCATCCGCCGCTTCATGTTCCTGAATCCGCCATTTTAATTCATCACTCCAACTATGAAATAAAAATTAACTTCCTATTTGAGATAAAAAGAAATACTTTTGAAGGAAGACCCAATGAATGCCCCCTGCAACACATCTCTACTTTTATGGACTTATGTGAAACAGTTGCTGATAGAGTGAATTTAGAGTATGTACGATTAAAATCTTTTCGATGGTCTTTGGCAGGGAAGGCATTACAGTGGCTTGAAAGTTTGGCTCCATGCTCGCTGAGGACATGGGCAGAGGTGAAAGATGCATTCTTGAATAAATTCTTCCCAACTTCTAAAACAGCGATGCTGCGACAAAGGATCACGGCTTTCAAACAAAAGCCAGGTGAAACCCTAGCACAGGTGTGGGAACGATTTAAGGACTTGCTGAGATCATGCCCGACGCATGGGCAACTTCCATATGTCATCCAGGAGATCTTTTATAACACCCTTGATGTGCCGAATAAGGAGAGGATCAATTCATATACCTCCTATCGGTACATTGAGCTTACACCAACGGAGGCATGGGAGACCATTGAGAGGCTTGTGAACTTTGACAACACTTATGGGTTGCTGCGGCCTATGATGCAAGGCCTGCCTCATCTATGCCCCTATATGAGACTCCAAGGGAGATAGATCCTGATGTGCGACAACAATTCCATAACGATGAAACACGCCGCCTTCAAAAGCATGTAAGGTTCCTGAGCAACAATCAACTTTGTCAGGAGTGTGGCTCAACAAGGCATAACACTAGTGCCTGTCCACATACTGAGCAAGTATCCATGGCGGAACAACATGAGGAGGTTAAGTGGACAAGAGGCTCCTATGGAGGGGTAATCAACAATATTGGGGTGATCAAAGATTCTATCAACAAAGGGATCCCCCACCATATAGAGCACCAGGGCACCCTGAGGGGGAGACAAGGAAAGATGACCTGCAAATCATTCTTGATGTGATGCGGAGAAACCATGCTGAGTTCAAACAAGCCAACAACTCCGTCCATACTCAACTGCAGAGCATCAATTCTATACTTGGGGAGATCGACGTTTGGAAGCGCAACATGGAGACTCAAATGAGTCAATTGGCGAAAGCAATACCCAAAGCGTCAGGATCATTCCCTGGATCCACTGTGCCCAACCAAAAGGGCAAAACCACTGGTCATATTGCGGCAGTAAACCTAAGAAGTGGGCATCAATTACAAATGCCCGATCAAAAAGCGGAGGAGAAGGAGCCAGAGCAGACGTCGATATCGACCCCCCTGTCGATATCGACCAAGGTGACGTCGATGTCGACCCTGAGGCTGCGTCACCACAGAAATCGACTCCTCCAGTCAATATCGACCCTACTGATGTCGATGTCGACCTCACTACAGCCGCAGGAAGGAAGAAGGTGTTGCCATTCCCATCTAGAAAGGTGATTAAGGACCCAGCGGAAAAGAAGTTCCAACGGTTCGTGAAGATGCTCCAAGGACTTAATGTCTCTATACCATTCACAGAGGCACTTCACGAGATGCCATCTTATATAAGGTTCCTTAATGACATCTTGGGTAAGAAGCGATCGCTCTCTGAGATCGCAGAGGAGTGCAACAGGTTGGAGCTACCACAAAAGCGGGCGGACCCAGGTAAGTTTTCCATCGCTATAGGTCTAGGTCAATTCAAATTTAATGCTTTAGTTGACTTGGGCGCTAGCGTTAGCATGATGCCACTAACCATTTGGCACAAGGTAAAGATAGGTCCTCTAGAGCCCGTGGATGCAAGGTTGTACGTGGCCAACAATACGGTAGTAATTCCAACTGGAATAGTGACGGATGTGCCAGTACAAGTAGGTAAATTCTTTGTCCCTGCTGATTTCCTAGTTGTTGATATAGCGGAGGACCCTGCTTGTCCAATTATTTTAGGTAGGCCATTCCTAGCAACTGTCGATGCCAACATTAGCGTGAAGAAAGGATTACTCTCATTCACAATTAGTGACGAAGTGATAGAGTATGCCTTCAACAAGACGGTGAAAAATCAAGGGCCAATGGAGATAAAAGCCATCAATGGTGTCTACATTGCATGTGGAGAAGCAAAGGTAAGAAGTATGACACCGGAGGAAATTCAGAAGAGGGCCATAGAAGCCCAAGTGGAGGAAGTTGTGGCAATCTTGAACGAATGAGCTCAACAGAACATCGAAATCGACCCAGGTAAGTTGATATCGACCACTAATGTTCAAGATTTTGTGCCAGGTCATAAGTATGGGGTCGACGGAGGAGAAGAGGAAACATCGAAATCGGGGTTAAAGGTCGATATCGACCATACCTTATCGAAATCGACCACCATCAGCGCTGAGAAGGGAGGAACGGAGACCTTAATATCGACCTCTGAGGGTCGAAATCGACCTGATCATATCGAGTCAAAACTCTCCAAATCGACTGATCCTCCAGTAGTACAACAGGGGTCGATATCGACCTCTGAACATCGACATCGACCTAAGCCATAGACTGAGAAGAAGGTAAGTCAAGGTACGGATTCCTCTTTTTCCATTACAATCAAAGATTTATCATTATTTGGAAGAGGTGTGCCTTGGCCTGTGCGCTTGTGTAGGGTATCCGATGATGATTCGAGCCAATATGAGATAGGAGACAAGGTCTATGTTGCCAAATCGATGGACCATTGGTTCCCTACAAGATTCAAGGATAAGAACTTAGGACCATTCACGGTGAATCAAATCAATCCTGGCTGAATGCAGCTGCGGGACAAGAAAGGAGCGATATTTGAGGCCCAGGCCACATGGGCTCTGCAGATGCCGCCTTAAAAAACGCAAAGGAGAAGTTGGCCTAGCAACTTAAAAGTCTAGAGCTTGTAACAAGGACTTAGTTTTAATTTTTAGACACTTTTGTTTTGGTTTAAGACACTTTCTTGTTTTGCATGTTTGGTTTTGTGTTTAGTTTTCAAATTATAGGAGAGAGAAAAGCACATAGAAAAGACGTCGAAATTGATGTCCAAGGTCGACATCGACCTTAAGGTCGACATAGATAAGGTTTATGATCGAGGGGAAATCACCCTGAAGCCTGAGCAGAAATCGAGAGACATCGATATCGATATCAAGGGTCGATATCGACCCTGCCTGTTGTCTTCTTCGACTCCTGAAATTTGTGACGGTTTAGTAAGTTTTCTTCTTAACCCTAGTTCTAATACATTGAGGACACTGTAAATTTTAACTATGGGGTGGGGGAAAGGCTTACTTGCATATTCATACATAGTTTAGAGTTGCATATTTATTTTAATGCATATAAAAAAAAGTGAGAAATATGACCCCCATCAAAATTTTGAAATTTTTTAGAAAGAGTCGTGGAAGTATAAAAAAGAGCTTTATGATGCAAAATTAGATTCATTAGAGATATAACATGAAATTGCCTAGTTAAGGGAAGTCCCAATGAAGTGCAAAAAGAGAAAAAAAAATAAAGGAGATGAAAATTTGAAGTTGCTTTTGACATGTGCATGATAAGATGATGGAGGACTTTTTATGAAAAAATTTCATACAAGTGCTTACATATACAAGTTCATATCCTAGCCTTACCTATGCATATTCGCAAAAGCCACAAAGCCATATATGAGCCTTATCATGATCATTATTGCTCCACATCTATATATATTGCCCATTTTATACCTTATACCCTATCCGGGGACAATGTTGAGAATGGATGTCATCTTTGGAGTTATATGGAGTTGTGCATTATTTATGAAGTTGTTGGCAGGAATGATATAATTATAAATTATGGAAAATTTAATGAGCGAGAAAAAATCTGATCACCTCAGGAGATAAAGGTAGGTCGACCCTGCTCGTTGAGATGTTAGTTTAGAGGGATGGGACACAAGGTGAGGAGTCCGAAGTACTAAGTATCCGGGGCCATTCATGACACCCATGTTTGCGACTCGCGAGAAGGCAGTGCTAAGGTTAGAGAGGTAAATGCATATATTGAAAAAAAAGCATTGAGCGATGAGTGAAAGGTGAGACATTATGAAGAAGGAATGTGGAAGTCTTGGAAAGAAAGTATGTTTCCCCGGATTTAACACCACATGGCCAAATATTAGCCCACCTTTCGCCTTTTACCAAACTACTTCTCAAAAGCTTGCAAAAGTCCTCTTGATTATTAATGCTATGTCGCTAAAATTGTTTTTGCATATTACCTCCTTTTATGAGTATGAAATTACTTTTATGCACAAGCATGGAGTTGGTTGACATAAGTACCTTATCGAGGATGGCAATTGATTGTAGGGACATATGAAAAATGAATCTATGATGTTGAGGTTTTACTTTCTTCCCTTGAATGACCATTAAAGGTCATGCTTGAGGACAAGCAAGCTTAAGTATGGGGTGTTTGATGTGCGCGCAAATTGCCATATTTTCTATGCACATAAAAGTCCATTTTATCGTCTTTTGCATGCATATTAATGGGAAAACATGGGAATAGTGTAGTTTATGCTTAAATGTCAAATATGGGTTTGCACGAGTTTCTATGTGATTTTGCAGAAAACATGATAAAATGGACGAATTTGGAAGAGAGGAAAAAGAACTCGAAGTCTTCTGAAGAGGTCTAAATCGACTAGGGACCTCGACATCGAGTACATCAGAAACCTAGGAATCGAGCAGGAAATGAAACAAAGCATGTCGACACAAAAGGGGTCGATATCGACGTTTGAGGTCAATATCGATGTTGCCAGATCGACCAAATTGATAGAAGTCGAGTGCTAGTTCGAGTAGGAGAAGGAGAAGCTTGAGATAATGTTTTGAAGGGGTCAATATCGATGTCTAGGGTCGATATCGACCATGCCAGCAGAGGAATCTGACTCAGATTTTGATAGAATTCTATCCGAAGCTTGCAACGTCTATCCAAAGGTCGAGATTTCCTATCATCAACACGAGATTTATCAGATGGAGGCTGTGTTACCATGGAGTTTTAGTTTTTTACTTTGTTTTAGTTTTATCTTAGAGAATAAAGATAAGGTTTCGAGTCCTTGTCGACATCTATAAATAGAGGCCAATAGGGCTGAGTTTAGGCATTCAATTTGCATTGAAGTTAGCATCCAATAGCATCTAATTTACAAGAAAATTCAGTTTCAATAGAGAATAGAGAGAGAGAGGAGGCCGAGTGAAAGTTGTAAAGCGAGAGCGGAGTGGCTTGTTCGGTTGTACTTTCTTTCGAAGTTTTAATTCAAAGTAGCTTTCTTTCAATAACAATGATGATGATGTGCACGATGAGGAGCGAGTAGTCAACCCACTTCTAGGTTCGGGGTGAGCCGGACGATAGCAATGTGAGGTAAGTGCATCAAAGGTATGACTTTTATGCGATTCTGTCTTCTACCCCATGCATGATCCTTTACGAAAGTTAAGGAGATTCATTATTTGCATTATTGAAGCGAAAGCCACTCATATTGTGAACTTGAATTGCTCATGAATTGGATAGTAACTCTTAGGAACTATGCGAGAGCCTCTAATCACCTAAGTGTTGGTAACGAAAGTTATTTGAGGGAAAGGCATTAAATCTCATAACTTTAGCATAAAACTTGCATTGTTATCATTGTGGCATGAAACCCCGACTTTGGAAGCCTTTTAATTAATTGAATTCTTTACAAAAGTCTTATGTTTTGTTTCTATTCATCTTCCTTCTCCATCCTATTTTCTTCGGATTCTTTTCCGACAAATTGGTTACGAAAACAATTTCTGTGACAAGCATCGAAATCGACTGTAAGGGTCGATATTGAGGTCTCTGCTCGACGTCGACTTGTTGTTCTGTCTTCTGCAGGAACTACGCTAGGAAATCGACCAGAACTGAGGTTGATATCGACCAGTATACTCGATATCGAGTGTCTTCTGAGGTCGAAAGCTTTGATCGTGAGTACAACAAGGGAAGCGCTGACATACCTCCTCGTGGATTTGATCCTGAATTACCCTACTACTACAAGGGAGGGGATTCTTGTATTATTTGTTTGGGGACAGGGAGTTAGCCTAGTTATGCATTGTTTTAAATATTTGAATCTCCTACTACCACCCCACGTTGCGAACATAGTCCAATGATCAAGGAGACATCCTTGATGGCAGCATGGTGGCCTTCCTTGCCCACGCCTTGGGTGTACATATCGAGAGGTACACAACTTATGACCTTATCTTGATTAACTCCAACTTTTTATGGTAGCGCATTATGATGGATCTAGGGCCGGATGGGTGGCTACATCCCCAGACTGGGATGCCCATCAACCATGACTACATGGATCTACTGTATGTCCCGGATTGGTTCCAATCCTTGATGGTACAACTATATCTGGCTGACATTGATCCCACAATGGATCCGAACATTAAGAGGAGGCTACCGCTTTACAACCACAAGTAAGAGATAGAGGCTTTGTCCTATAATGCAGAAGAGCACTGAAAAGGTGAGCAGCAGCCTTCAGTGCAACAAGTTTATCATGAGGATGGGCCTTCTAAGGGCCATGGAGATGATGCCCCACAGGGTTCAAACCACAGCTTTGTATCGGATGGACAGATTTATGGAATTGATGATGAATACCCACAGAGAAGGAGACAGAGGCGACAAAGAGATCCAGAGGATTACCGATGGAATTAGCGAATGACTTGATTGGAGAACTTAAATCTGGAGAAGGAAAGAGAACCATAGACACGAGGATAAAGAAAAAACAAGGGAGGTAGTAGGTGAACAGGGGCGAATTAGATGAAAAGACTGAACTGTACATCGAAAAAAAATAAACACTTTTAAATTCAAATTTAGAGGGGCAAATAAGACAATATTCCTATGATAACTTTTGATCCATGGATCAGAGCACTCATCAACCATGGACGCTTAGGATTAGAGAATTTTTTAACAATTATAATGAATAGTAAATTCCTTCCCACAAATTTATAGTAGTAGGGATATGTACTATATATATTATTATACCTACTTAATTTGGAGAATATTTATAGCTACAGAATCACCTGATGAATTTGATATATATTTACCTACTGAATTTAGAGTAGCATTTGATATATATGTTGTATATATAACATACTATGCATATATACTCAGTAGCATCTTCCCTCCTATTTGCATAAAATTTAGATAACAATGCATGTTAAAGGTACTGTACATCAAAGCATTTCTTTGTTTTTTCTTTTAAAAATCAGCCTACTTTGTGGTATAGTTATAGACTCTATTCCTTGTAGTTACTTGCATTAACATACAGTTGAAATTGTAACATCCAGAGATAGTAAATTATCTAATACCTTGACATAGGAAACTCAAGAGAAAATTTTCCACTTTGTCATGGTTTCGTAAAATTATCTTTTGATTGTATGAAAACCAACTTATAACCGAACCAATCCAACAACAAATAGGTGGATATTAAATTCAAATGGTCGTTATTTTATCTATTTCTTTTATGGTGTTGATACAGATCAATATGTTTGATTTTTCTATTAACTTAATCATCTTTAATGTCTAATATATCCTTCTTGAAGAACTTTTCCTCATTAAATGTTTTAACTTGTTAACATGTATATTTAAAAAAAAAAAAAGTTTGTAACCTATGTCAAGGAATATTTTATACATGGTTCAAGTTTGAGTCGTACCGATTGAATTTCAATCTGAGCATTTAGAAAAGCATATTTTCAAAATTGCTAATCGACTGAATAAAAATAGAAAAGAATGGTCTAGAAAGAGTATCGGGCCTAGTCAAAGGATGTTAATGATTTCTGTTGCTTTGAGTGCAATTTTCAATCCTGAATAATCGATTTGAGTTTGAAGTCCTAGTAAGATGCATTCTAATCAACTAAGCATTTATAAATCATTGATTCTATTTTGAAGTCAGTAAGTCATGCTCCCCAAATTTCATACTTTATTAGCTTGAAGGTGCTAATCCCGTACTTTTTATACTTGATCAACTTGAAGATGCTGAAACCAAAATACATACTCAATATTTTTTTTATTCCTTTCACGCTAAATAAACTCAATGAGAGAATAAAAGACGAGTATTTTTTCATACGGTCAGATGCAAGATTGTGGGTGCAGATTCTCGGTGCAATTATGTTCTAAGTTTCTCCCATTTATTGTCACAAAGTGTTACTTACATTTAATTGTTGCTTATTTGCTTCTGTTGCATCAGAAATTGCTTCTAGTTTACCTGCCGAAACAATTGAGAAAAGCTTGATGATTCAACCCTTTCGATTCTTTCTTCATTGTTGCAGGTAGTTGCTTCTATTAACAGGACGGTGTTAGGAAATAGAGAGCCTTGATATCTGCACAAGGTGTATGAGAAGAAATTATTCAAGCTTTGGGTGACATTGTAAAGTAATATATTTTAGTTTACATATGTGATTGTGTTTATGCAAGTCATTAATTTTATTTCTTTCTATAAAATAAAGGGCCAGAAACCTTCTAGGGGAAATATTTTACAAAATAATCACAAATTGATCACAATTACGTTTGAACATTACGATATTCTGGAATTTATTAGTTTAATAAACTAAGGTAATATATTTTGGGTTACATACATGATTGTGATTTTCATTTCTTTATTATTATGCATTTGGACCATAGCTTCTAATTGACACTAAAAACTAAAATAGAAGTCTCATGTCTTGCGTCCAAAATAAGGTCATAATTCAAATTTACAACTATATTATTTTGTGATCTATGAGTTATATATATTAACATGTAATCATTATTACATGCTTAGAATTTATATTTTAGTTTGAAAAATCAATAGTGGTTTACCTTCAAATCATGTGTGCTTCTTGACATACCAATTAATCTAATTATTACTAGTTTGTATATAGGTCTATCTAGCATCTACATTGCAATGCCTATAGACAAGTCATGGATTGAATGGGTAACTAGATGTTCGAGGGCATATTTTGAAAAGTTAGATGAATTTATAGAATTTGCATATGCCAACAAGTTGGTTCTTCAATCTATTGCCAGTGCAGAAAGTGTAAAAATTGACCGTTGTTTGGTAGAGAAGTTGTGCGGGAGCATCTTCGACAAAATGGATTTTGGTATAGGTATAAGATATGGACAAAACATGACGAAAGGGTTAATAATCAGTCAGAGGACCTAGTGGAGCTTGGTGAAGTCTTGCCGGAATCTATGGTTATATGGATGTAGAGATGGGGAGATTTGTTGAAGAGGCTCTACGAACGAGAAATATACTTGCTCTACCTGAAAGTGAGGATGGTGCTCCAGGTAGTAAAGATGCTACTCTTGGGCGAACTGAATCCACTAAGGAGTTTTTAAAGCTGATGCATGGTGCAAACCAACCTCTTTATCCGGATTCTAAGAAACATAATACGTTGTCCTTTGCTGTTCGCATTTTACAAGCAAAAATCTTACATGGATGGACGGATAACTCTTTCAAGGAGTTATTGGAGATATTTTCATAGTCTTTGCCAGAAGGTGTTAATCTTCCTAAATCTTATTATCAAGCCCATAAATTAGTGGATGATTTAGGATTCACATTTAAAACAGTGGATGTCTGCCCTAATAATTGTATGCTGTTTAGAAACGAGGATGCAGACCTTGATGAATGTTTGGTATGCAATGCATCAAGGTGGAGGAAAGCAGGTAGAAGTTCATAATCTAGGACACATAGAGCTAAAAAGGAAGCACGATACTTCCTGTTGAAACCAAGATTACTGAGGATATTTGCAATGAAAGAATTCGCATCCCACATGAAATAGCATGGAACAAAGTATGTCAATGATGGTGTGTTGAGGCATCCTGCAGACTCTCCTGCTTGGAAGCATCTTAATGATAAGTACCAAAGCTTTGTAGCTGATGTGAGGAATGTACGACTAGGAATTGCCTCAGATGGATTGAATCCATTTGGAAATCAAAATGTCAACCATAGTACTTGGCATGTTATCCTAATTCTATACAACTTACCACCGATGTACATCTTTAAAAAACTATATATATATATATATATATATATATATATATATATATATATATATATATATCGGTGTTAGTCGATGGACCTAAAGGGCCCAGTGATAATATAGACGTGTATTTAGAGCAATTGATTGAAGAACTAAAGGAGTTGTGGGAAGAGGGGATAGAAACGTTTGATGCTTTAACGAATCAAATGTTTCAACTATGTGTTGTGCTGCTTTGGAGGATGAAGGACTTCCCTGCCTATGCTAATTTGTCATGGTGGAGTACTAAAGGTGAATATGCTTGTACAAATTGCAACACAAGTCCTAGATCAAAATATTTGAAGCATGGACACAAATGGTTTTATAGGAAGAGTAGGAGGTTCTTACCCTATGACCACAAGTACCGGAGAGATGCAAAGTCATTCCACGATAGGAGAGAGTATGTAGGGCCTCCTCCTAGGATGACTGGAGCTCAACATCTCTCACAACTTGAGTCCACTAGTATACTCACTAAGTATAGAAGGGAAGACATGATCATGAGACACAAGATGGGACCCGATAAGGTGGGAAAAGATCCAGCAAAGAAAAAGCAGCACAATTGGAAGAAGAAAAGCATATTGTGTGAGCTTCCATATTGGGCAGACAATATTCTCCCATACAGTATAGATGCAATGCATACGGAGACGAATTTTTCTGAAAATGTCATCTATACAATAATGGGAACTAAAGGAAAAACCAAAGACAATTTAAGTTCTTGGTATGACCTTGAAGATCTGGGAATTAGAAAGGAATACCATGTGAAGAAGAGAGAATCGGGTGTAGAGTACTATGAGAGGGATGACTTTGAGTTGGATAATGATGGAAAAGATAAATTCTTGCTAGGATTAGCTGAGGCAAGAATGCTGGATGGTTCTGCTTTAAGTATTACACGGAGGATCAATTTAAAGGAGCATTCCATTGGAGCGCTTAAGAGCCATGACCTTCATATCCTTCTAAAAGATTTAATCCCATTATGTGTAGGAAGTTCTTTGGCGAGGCATATGGTGTTAGTGTTGATTGATATTGCAAAGATCTTCAAAGTGTTGTGCTCTAAAGTCAAGAGAGTTGCTGATTTGGAGGAGGCACGATCTCGCATCATTTTAACTCTTTGTGAGATTGAGAAAATATTTACACCGTCATTTATGGATGTTCTGGAGCATTTTCCAATCCATCTAGCCGATGAAGCTTTGTTGGTGGGGCTATGCAATTTCATTGGATGTACCCTATAAAGAGATTCTTGCTGACGTTGAAGAATTATGTAAGAAAACAAGCATGTCCAAAATCATCGATAACAAAAGGGTATTTAATGGAAGAATGCATGAGCTTCTGCGCTCAATAACTGAAGGATGTGGAGAGCAAGGCAAATAGACCTCCAAGAAGAAAAAACGATGATGAGAAGATAGGAAAGGGCTTCATTCTCACAGAAGTCACTCGTGCATAAGTTTAGCGATTTATCTTATTTCACACTGATGCATTAACACCATACCTGAAGTAAGTCGTTTAAATTTTGTTTCTTCTCATTCATAGTGCAAAAAGTCGGATGGTTTTGTTGTCCTTGATGATGTTGTTTCACTTCTATGTTGTGAAGAGAACATCTCAAGTCTATTAAAGATGAACATCCTAATGTAATCGAGGAGTTGTTGGCACAAACTCATTTTCATGCATTTCCGGAATGGTTTAAGGCGCACGTGAGTATTTAGATCAAAATTACAGCAGTAGCACTTAATTCGCATAATAAACAATATTAGCTATGCACCTACTGATCTGAACTATGTAAAATAGGTTCAAAATTTGCAAGAGATCGGGAATGTGTCCTTGTCTGAAGAAATTGTGGCTTTTTCTAACCCTCCTTCTTCTGCAGCAACTCAGCTGTCCTCATACACCGCCAACGGATATTTTTTCCATGTTTTCAGTGTAGACAACAAGAGGACGAGATAAAATTCTAGAGCGTATATTGCAGGAGATTCTCTCCCATACTATGGGAGATTGACGGACATTGTGAAGGTTACATACTCTATTGAAATTAAGTATGTGTTATTCATGTGTGAGTGGGCGCATCCTTCAACCGGGGTGAAGTTGGATTCCTTCAACTTCCTCTTAGTTAACTTCCGAAGATTATTATACCAAAATGATGGGGTTGAGGATGAGCCATTCATCCTAGCCTCTGAAGCACACCAAGTGTGATATAATCCCGACCCTTCGGGACAAGGATGGTTGATTGTTGGGGAAGTAGAGTTGAAAGAGTACTCAAATGTGAATGATGACATTATGGATGTTGACGAGTTAGATGCCGATAAGGAGTTGGATTGTGATGATGATAGTGTAATTTCATAAGTTAACTAGACCTTTCTCACAATATCCTTTTTGTTATGTATTGGCTTGTTTGATAATTATGTTAGTCTAAATTTTCATTTCGTGACAATGTCTTGGTTGGTACATTTTGGTTTGGTGTGTTATTTCATATTTGTGTTTGATGACAATATGATTAATACTTAATAGCTGGTGTAAGCCTTTATGTCGTATTGTAGTTGCTTTTGTCAAAGAGTTTATATCTTTTGGTGTTAGCGTTATAGGTAACAATGAAGAGACAAAAGATTGGATCAGGTAGGCGACGAATAATGTATGAGTTCCTAAATGAAAGGAAGTGAGTCAACTGATCACAATGGTTCAACGTCAACATCAATTATAGTATCACCTCCAGCTCAACCTGAGGCATCACCAGCGCCTCAGCCATTGCTGCCACCTCAGGCTCCACAGCCTCAGCCTCCGGTTCAGCCTCTGCTGCCACCTTAGGCTCCTCTAGTGCATCAACCCCTAACAATGTCGGCTACTGTAGTAGCTCCTACGACACAACCTCTCCTAGAACTAAGTATATAATATATCGATAATTGATGCAATTGTTATAATTCTAACTTTTTTCCTCATTCCAAGTGCTAACTTATCAAATGAAATCCTTGTTGATATCTTTGATTCAATTATAGGTCATAATGTGAGTGATGGTAGAGGTCGTAGCAAGGGTGTGCAAGAGTGGAACACTGGAAAAAAATTGTAGTTGTGATCAATGACAAGTTCCAGCATGTTGGACCTAGAGCAACTCATTTGAAGTCTCAGTTGGGTATAATGGTACATGATGAGCACAAGGTTCCACTGACGGAATTGGATTGGAATGGTGTTGCTGATTCGATCAAAGAGGGATTATGGGCAGAAGTTAAGGTTTGTTGTCCATTTTTACTTTTTTTCTAGTTGAAATGATTAAACAAGTTGCATCTTCTTAAAAGTATGAGAACTAAAATGCTACATTTTCAAACTATACATAACTCCTGTAAATGTGTTTATGTTAAAGTGATCACACATAAACACCTAAATTATTTGTACTTAAATCTTAATATTTCAGGTTCTTTGAGCAATTGAAGATCCCATGTTACTGTTCTGTAGATTCTATAGATATAATACTTCCGTGTTTGGTTCATAGGTAATATACATACATACATACATACATACATACATACATACATACATACATACATATTAGGTTTTCTTGTTTGTTTAAGTTGATCCCATGTTCTTTAGAATTTACTAATCTACATTAGGGTTGGGTATATATATTTTGTAGAAAAATGTGGTGAATGTACCCGAAGAGTACAAAGTTGTGTGCTTGCGAACATGCACCCTTCTATGGAAGGATCACAAAGGAAAAATAAAGCCAAAATATTACAAGAATCATCAAGCTGATCCAGAGTTGGCTTCAAAATGCCCTCCAAATATTGTACCAGAACAATGGATGGTTCTTGTTGCATATTGGCGCAGTTTTGATGCTCATGTTAGGTTGAAATATTAATTTTCCTTGATTCATATCTAGATGCTTATTAAATACATTTTTTTTATTTATGTATGAGATATCATTACAAAACTCCAAGAATAGAGACCAATATGGACCAATTCATATCACCGGTCGAAGGTCTTTTGCTGAAATCAGACATGAGGTATAGATTTGTACCTTATATTTGAGTTCATATTGTATATATATGATGTTCTTTTGTTTAACTCATGTGATTTTTCGATAGATGGAACAAGGTGGAGAAGCCATCGATAAAATGAATGTATGGATAAAATCTCGCAACAAAGACGACCCTGATGAACTTGCAGCCATCGTAAATTTGTAGCATCCTTTTGTTAAATTATTCAATAGTTGACAACAATGACTTGTTTTAGAGAGGTAGTTTTTCTAAATTTGTGATGAATGATGTGGCATGAATTGTTATTGTTAGTATTATAATTTTGACTTGTTTTGGACGCATTGTTGCTAGCTTTATGTCTGCTGAAATTGAATACAATGAATACATTTCCTGTGCAAAATAATATGGGGTGTTTATCTCATTATTGATATCTTGTTTAATGTTTTCACTTTTCATCTCTTCCTTGTTGCTTCACTTTGTCTCAACTCATTGTGATATATTGATTTGATTGATCATACACATTATCATCCAATGATAAATATCTTTGATGTTATATGTGTAGGAGGAATTCAACCTTCTCTAAAGCAAGGAGCTTGAGGAGCAACGAGAATTAACCATGGTAAAAGACAAGATATTCCATCGTATTATTGGATTTGATGGCCATGGTTACTGCCAAACATTTGGTTCGAGTGTCCCTCCTAGTATGGTGTATCTGTCGAACCCATCGCCGTCTAGTAGTGCACCCCCGACCCTTGTACAAAAGATCACAGAAGAGTTAGCTAAAAAACTCATTAGAGATGTGACTGAACAAGTGACTAAACCATTGACCGCTAAAATGGAGGAAGACAAGGAGAAACTAAAAACTCAATATGCATTGAACTACCAATAGTTACATGATCGTGTCTCATGTTTGGAGAGCTATGATGGGATAAGTGCACATTCACATGTGCAAGTTAGACATGAGGTACGCTTATTTTGATTTTGGATGGAGTTATTTTATTTGATCATTTATATAACATTCTTATTTTTGTGAAATGAGGATTAAATGCAATGTGCTTGCGTTCGTGTTCTATCTTCTTGCTCAATTACTTCAATTGTCATATTATGTAGTTTGATCCAATGGTGTTTGTAATATGCATGTCTTTGATCAAGCTTCTATTATTTTCATGTCTAATGTTAATATTGTCATCTTCTGCCCCACGATCTTCTGATTTTTCCAAAAGCAAACCTAAATGCAATGTCTAGCTGTTGAAATATCAGCTTGTCTAAGCTTAGAAATGTGTTGTTATTAGTTTTTATCTGCAATTGTACAACAATGATGGTGTGTTAATTGTTTTTTAAAGGCACTGATATAAAATAACGTGATGTGTTGATTTCTTATACAAGTTCGAAAAAAGCTTATACTGAGTTGATAAGGAATAATAATGAATGAATGTGTAGGCGACAGTATGAGTTAGTATGTGATACTCATGTGTGTCAATATTGATTAGAATCTAGATTTTATAGTTGTGCAGCCCTTTGTGTTCTTATTTTCACTTGGTTATATAAGGTAGGTTTTTTTTAAAAGGAGATATCATTTTAGTTTTCAATTAGCAATTATTAAATTTACATATCTAGGCATTTCATTTTCTTCCCATTAACTTAGATTTCCTTATATCTTTGAGGTGTTTTGTTTTTAAAGCTTTTGGATTTTTGTTGTAGCCTACGTCAAGTGTTCATCACAAGGAGTCGATTGGAGATGACATTCAACTCTTACTGTCAGACGAGGAAGCTGGTACAGAAAATGGCGAAGAAGAATCACGTAGGGAAAATGCTTGAGCTGTAGTTAGACCTAGACCGATATAAGTTTTTGGTAATATGAAATGTCATATTTATGACACTTCTATTTTATGTTATCAAATGCTCTTTTAATGTATATCAATTGATGCTAATCAACTTAATATACTATGGGTTATGTAATTTTGTATGTCATAATGTAAAATGATTAGAACTGGTATCTAATTAGGTGTTTGAATGTTGATACACTGATCTTAGTATCTTACAAATGAAAAATACAAGTGCTAAAAGCCTATAGGGGCACATTACATCAACAGCTACTATATAGGTATGGCAAAATTGGAAAAATATAAACTACTCTTTAGCAACGGAATGTGCCGTTGCAAAAAAGAACATTCCTGCTTAATTTCAACATGGTGGAAAAAGGGCGGGAGAAACGTTTTGAGTCGGCAAGTGGCGTCGCAAAAATGGAGGGAAAACTGTTTTTGGACAGAATGCCTAATTATTTTGCGACGGCTTTGGCCGTCGCAAAATACAGTCGCAGATTCACTGGTCTCAACTGCCGTCGATGAAGCCATCACAAATAGATGGCCACGGCTTATGCCATCGCTAGCCATTATTTGCTACCCTAGGGCTAGCAACCGATTGTTTACCGTTACAAAGTCGTCATAAATGTTTTTTTGCGATGACAACTCACCTTTTTGCGACGGAAATGATCCGTTGCTATAGCAATTTTTTTTGTAGGGAAAAAAGCAAAGATCTCTACGAGGGGAAGAAATGTAGAAATCATAAAGGAGAAAGTGCATTAAAGAAAGAAGTTTGAAAGTTTCTCCCCGGATTAAGCACCACATTGCCAAATAGCCCACCACTATATACCTTTTACCCACTTTTCACCATTGCGCATAAAAGTCCTCTTTATTATTAATGCTATGTTACAAATTGTTTTTGCATAACCCTCCTTTTATCTGAGATGCTGCTTTTCATTCACAAGAATGAAATTGAAGGCAATAGTACCTTTGCGAGGATGGTAATTGATTGTAGGGTTATATGAGAATAGATCTATGATGTTGAGAGTTTAGTCATTCCCCTGAATGACCATGAAAGTATCTCTTGAAGACAAGCAAGCTTAAGAATGGGGTGTTTGATGTGCGCGTATATCACCATGTTTTATACTTTTGGGTCGGAAAAATAGTGAATTTGTGTAGTTTGAGTTTATTTTCAAGATATAGAGGTCTACACAAGTTTTGGTTTGATTTTGCACGAAACGGAATATTTTAGAGTGAAAAAAAGACAATGAAGAAGAGCTCGATCTCGAGCAGAAGCACTCGATCTCGACCATGTAACACGATATCAATTGATGCACCCGACGTCGACTGAAGAAAAAGAGCAAGATTGAGACTAGCCAATGTCGACTTGAAATCAACCATGTCAACTCGACATGAAGCACTCGACATCTTGTGGTCCACTCGACATCGACTGGAGCAACAGATGCGTAATAGACGCGGATTGGGCTGGATCATTGGATGATTTACTTAGCCACGTGATTTATCTATCATCTAACAAGATCATCTATCATTAGGGGTATATTCCAAGCATGTTAGGTAATATTACCTATTTTATTATATTTATTTTAGGATATAATTTAGTTTAGATAGAATTTCCTTTTACAAATCTTAGTAGGATTAGGACTTCAATCTTTGGCTAGCAAGGTTGTGAGGATATAAATAAAGACCTAGGGGCTGGTTTTAGTCATTCAATTCTTGAGCAATCAAGCAACCATAAGAAGAGAGAAGGAGAGCCTAGTGGAGAGGGGGATAGAAAGAAGGCAGTGTTTGGTTGTACAATTGAAGTTTTAATGTTTAATGCAATGTTATTTCCTTTATTCAACCATGTTTTCCCCAATTAGGTGTGAGTATTCGTCTTACTTCTAGGGTCGGAGTGAGCCCGACAATAGCCAATTAAGTATGCTTAACTTCCTTATTTTATTATGCGATTTCGTCTTCCACCCCGTGCTCAATCCTTCATGAGAATTTAGGATCATTCCTCATTTACCTTATATGAAGCAAAAGAAGTTACACTCGATATCGAGTACTCTGCAAAGAAAGAAGTTAAGTCGACGGTCTTCTAAGTCGACAGGGAAGCACTCACCCACTCGAGATCGACCTACCTGGTCGATATCGAGTGCCCTTGTTTCTGTTGCAGGTTTCACAAATCGACATCAAACACTAGGAATCAACAGTCCCTGTCGATATCGACCTGTCTAGTCGATATCGAGGCTTCTGGTCGACGTAGCACAGGATTTTCAAAAGACTATTCAGGTACCGCTGACTCGCCACCTCGAGGATTAATCCTGATTCCCAACTGCTGCATCGGCAGGGAGTCTTGAATTTATTTGCGAAGAAAGGGCGTAACTTTGGATCAAATTTATTTCCATATTTTAATCAATTCCCCTCCTAACAAATAGCGGTGAGTGTCTTCCCCAACAGACTCTGTAATTTTTCTTAGCTCTGATGTTATGCTTCCTTGCTCCTTTGCTTCTGTTTCCTTAGCTTTCATATGCTCGACAATCATCCATTTAAGCTCTTCCAAGATCCCATCCAAGGTCATAATGTAAAACTACAGAATAAACACTAAAAAGGCATAGATTTCGAACTTGAATACTTAACAAGAAAGGTATAGAATTAGACTAAAACATATGCAAAACTCATATCTAAATGCAATAAGAACGACCTATAATGCCTATATGAAATATGCATTATCAAATCCCCCACACTTAAGTTGTTTCTTGTCCTCAAGTAACCATGAACATAAACATAATCAATGCATCCCACAAGAGATTGTTCACAATTCTTCATCATCAAAAAGAAACTTCAATTCATAGTGCAAATATGATTAAGGCATAAAAACATCATAGCATGTATATAGGCGATCAAGTAGCGTGCATCCTTAAAAATCCAATCTCACAAGGAAAAATATATGTTTCTCTCACTCTCATATGTTTAGGCTTTTAAGCATACACTTACCTCAATTCCATATACAAGCATCGAATCAAATATTGACATTTATATCACAAAATCTCCACCAGATACATCGAACCAAAACAAGAACATCAAGAGGACTTTCGCTCAATAGAAACCTTCATAAAAGACTCCATTCGGCGGGGTTGTAATGGGGCTTGGTAAAATCATAAGGACAAGAAATTGCATTTGGTCATGTGGTGATTATTAATTATGGGAAAATAAGATTCCTAAAACCCCCCAAAATGTCTTAAAATAAGATTCCTAAAACTCCCAAAATGTAACACAACTCTCAAAATATAACAATAAACTCCAATAATCTCAAATATCTCAAAATATGCTCAAATATGCATATTCAACACCCAACTCAATGAAATGGCTCTTTATTCTTTTTCTATTCTTTTTTTTCCTTCTTTTTTTCTTTTTCAGCATTTCTGTTTTTTTTTTAATTGAGCCAAAAATAACATAATATGAGGGAAACTATAAGCAAATACATTACATCTTCTCCGAAACCATAACTCATGACAATTTCACACTTTAGCTTTTTTTTCATGACTACAAATGAATTTCCATAACCAACTCTAAATCTCAATTTTCCCAGAAAGGTTAAGGCTTATCATAGGCTAGGAATAATGAATTTTTGTGGAGCTTACAAATAAAATAAGCTAAAGACTCAAATTAGCTTCAAAGCAAGATATAACATAAGGTAGATATGGATAAAATGTGGCTAAAAGGTTACCTATATCATTTGAACTTATCGAGCAATGATCATATATATAATTGACCTCGAAAATAGATAACCATGTCAATACGCAAAGATAAATGCATAGGCAGTGTAAATTAGGTAACAAAGCAAAAGGGTATAGATGTCATCCCTTATAAGGCCAAAATTCTCAATAGGATAATTTTCTCGTTGGATATTAAATAGTCGTAAGAACTTATATCATACATGCTCAATTACCTATACCAACTTATATTTCACAAAAAAATAATAATTTTAAGACAAGGTCAAATCATTCCAGAATTCCATGGGATCGATACATAAGATCATGCTAGAATAAAATTGATAGGACAAACTCAAACTTAGATGGGTATCTTCAATAACACATATGTATGCAATGCATGACAACTCACTTTTTTCACTTTTTTTTCAGTTTTTATATTTTTATCAATAACTAAACTTTAGACATGATGCATGAGTTGAAGATAAAATTTAAACATATATGAAATCAAAATAACTAAAAATTTCAAAATTATACATGAAACATAAAATAAACATGAACTAAACTAACATAAACAACATAAAGACTCCCCCCCACCCCCCCCCCCCCCCCGACTTAAATGTTGCATTGTCCTCAATGCATAAACACAAAGAACAATGAAAATATAATTGAGGGTGAAGGAAGCTAATAACTAACCTATCAATGGGAAGATGGGGTCTGGGATCCAGACCGTTGACGAAGACTATCCATTATGCACAATGCTAGGAGGAGGAAAACGAGTCTAAGCAAATATATAAAATATAGAAGCAAACCGATTCCTTATCCGGTCAAATAATTACAAGACTTCCTCCCGCTGTAGTAGAAGGGTAGTCAGGATCGATCCACGAGGAAGCGTGTCAGCGGTATCTTAGATAGTCTCAAAGCCACGTCCTGAATGTCGACCAGAAGCCTCGATCTCGAGCAATGGACACGACGTCGACCTAGGCTGTCGATTCCTACTGCAACAGAAGACCTGTAGAGACAAAAACGACAGTCGATATCGACTAAAGTGGTCGATATCGATGTCAGTGGTAGAAGTCGACCTGGCTCAAAAACTACCAATCGACACAAGTCAGTCGATATCGAGTGGAGTACTCGAAATCTAGCTCAGATAGCAGATATAGGAAGATGGAGATCGACAAAGAAAACCGTCAATCTAGGGCAAGTGGTCGATATCGACCTAGTTGGTCGAAATCGACTAGCCCTGGAGAAACGTTAGATGTCGGCAAAGATGATCGAAGACAAAGAGGATGGTAGACGAAGTATGAACATAATACAAAACAGATTTTTTTGAGAATAAATTATTATGAAAGGCCACTCGGTCTAGGGTTTACCACAACTTTACCCAATGCATAGAATAAGGCAAACAAGATGCACAATTTTGCTATCTCACCCGAGGGACAAGCTTTTTCCGTACACCAACGATTAGGAATACTCTTCCAAATAAACCTAATTGTCTCTGCCAATTTTATGTTTATTACTCAAGTTATTAGCATGAATCCTTTTTCTTGCGATAAGGACTAAACATAGAATCATAGGACATGATATAGACACAACGATATAAACATCAAGTACTTACCTCAAACACGCATGGCTAACGTCGGGCTCACCCGGACCCTAGAAGGATTGGGAAACTACTTGCTCTTCATCGCAAAAGACACCATTGATTGGAAAAGGAAAACTTGCATTAATTGAAACTCCAAAACCTTACAATCCAACGCCGGCTTTCACAAATGCCAAACCCTAAAGCTTCTCTCTATCTCTACTTCTCTAGCTATTGTTGTTGTAAATTAGAATGTATAAAAACCAGCCCCCTAAGGCTTTATTTATATGCTACTAATCCTTGCTAGGCAAAGAAAGTGGATCTAATCTTCTATCTAAAATTCTATCCCATCAGAGATAGGATAGATCTTTATTTTGGTAAATATTTAAACAACTAATAATCACCTTAGGGTAAAAAGGAAATTACCCTTAAGACTTAATCTATCTAATTGTGAAGATAATCCGTGGCTTAGATGATAAAACTTCAAATGTGTGTCTCAAAAAGCACGTCCAATCTGCGTTGCATTCCAGTTGATATCGACTAGTCAGGTCGAAATCGACCTCTCTGTTTCTGCTCGACAGGCTTCATTCCACTCGATTTCTTGGGTGGAGTCGATATCGATGCTTCTACTCGATATCGATTAGTCTTTAGTGATGGTCTTGTGGTCTGTCTCGACACTCAGAGTCCATGTCAAGGTCTTCAGTCGATATCGACCAGTCATGTCGGTTTTGACTTCTTTCCAGCTTCACTTGGCTTCTTCGTTTTGACTTCGATTCCGCTCCAATTCCTATATATTTAGACCAAAACTTGTGAAGACTCTCTTTCTTGCATGTTAGCTCATTCCACACAAATTTATATTATTTTTCACCTTTACTTTAGGAATCGAATAAAATACAAAGTCAAAAGATGCAATAAAAAGGACTCCAAATAAGTAGATCAAAACACCCCATACTTAGACTTGCTTGTCCTCAAGCAATAAGAAAGCAATAACCAACACCTACAATACACCCTTCAAGTCTTCGCCCTTGTCAAAAGCAACATCATAAGTGGCAACAAAGGAAAGCAAGTGAATTTAACGTCATAGCACATATATGAGCGATCCATAGGCATATGCAATTTTGATCCAACCTCACAAAGATAACGTGTTTGCACTCAACTCTCATGTGTTTAGGCTATGAAGATCAACTCTTAACTTGATTCCATATACAAACTCATAAACATTGCACCTTATAAAAATCCACTTCACAACCAATTATGTAAATGCAACAAGAACCATCAGGAGGACTTTCGCTCAATGGAATACTTCAAAGAAGACTTCATTCGGCGGGGTTGTAATGGAGCTTGGTATAAAATAAAGGGTATGGAATTATTTGGCTATGTGGTGCTTACAAAATTCGGGAATCAAGACTCCTAAACTTTGTCATTACTATATCCAAATCATATCTCTACCATAATGCTCATCTAAACTATATTTCCATAATGATCATCAACCTTCTTTCAAACCCTAATATGCTCTCAAAAGTATAAATCTTGTATAAAATAAAAGAACTAAGGAATATTTGCCTCATGCACTAGTAACAACAATTTTTTTTTCCTTTTTCGGATTTTTTTTTATACAAAAAGAAAGAAATGAATAAATGTGCATTTTTATGGTGAGCCAAAAATCCTTTTACAATGTATGCCAAGATGCAAATATGTACCAACCCATAATTTTTCCTTGCTAAAAACCAACAATATGTACTTTCTTTCCACAATGCATTATTCTAACTAATCTAAGTCTCAATTCCCAAATGGTGGTGAGGCTCAATTTGGCTACGGATAATTGTGTGGAGTTTGCAATATAAGGCTCATGCTAATGTTTTGGCTTTGAATAACTATCACAACATTTATAGATGCATAGGAAGAGTAAATACACTAAAAAAAAGCAGAGGGATTTTTAATGTTCTCCCTATAGGCAAAAATTCTCAGTAGGACAAATTTTGTTGGATTTTGCTTTTTAGCCTATGATCATTTGTACACAATTTCATCACAAGTTCACAATCTACATAAAAATAATTTGAAGGACTTAGGCTATACTATCCAAATATGCCATAGGATTTACATGATCAAGTCAGCTATTGAGTTCTCATCATAGGATTTCTAAATATGGTTTAAAAATAAACTAAAAAGAGGTAAACATGCATTTTTTTTGTATTTTTGACATTTTTCTAATTTTTTATTTGGATTTTTATAAAAGTAAATAACTAGTGCAAAAACTTAAACATGTATGCAATGCGAATAAAAGAAAGACAAATTGTGACCATAAGACCTGTTTCATCCCCACCCCATACTTCAAATATACAGTGTCCTCACTGTCTCAAAAGAAAAACAAGGGTGAAGAGAAACTCACAGAGCAACCTATGAATTGAGGTCGATTTAAGGTTAAGTCGATGCCAAAAGTCGATGTCGAGTAACGTGGTCGATGTTGAATGCATCCCTCAATGTCGAGGAAGAAGTTGAAGTCGAGGTTCGCCTAGGCTTGGTCGATATCAACTAGCTTGGTCAATATCGAGTGCTCCTTTTGGCTCCTAAGTCATCGATGTCGACTCCAGGAGATGGCTCGACCCTAGGGTGGTCGATTTCAACTGGCCTGGTCGATTTCGATTGCCTCTGCAGTAGCTTCTTTTCCTCTTTGTTGTTCCTTTTGCTTGGTATCCGAAAATCCTTGTTATAAAATAGTAGATAAAGCCATGATTATCAAAGTTTCAAAATCCCAAATCCAAAATTTAAAATCATAAAAACCATCTATGCGAAAATTTAAGAGTTTATGTACACGCTCTGGATTTTTGAGTCGCTAGGCCGACTTCACGTCTCTTTGAGGTAAGGACCCTTCATGCTTGTGTTTTCTCCTGGATCATCTAGGTCCTTTTGATAGTAGATAAGTTCGGCGATCAAGGCTTCTTCTTCGTTTGGCTCTTCCTTATTGGGCGATTTCTTTCTCTTTCTTGACCTAACTTTATGGGAAAACCATGGAGCTTTGACCCTTTTGACCCTCCCATTAGTCAAATCATCAGTAATTGACAGAGGAGGGTTAGGGATCATACTTGAGCTTACTTGTTCGGGCCCCAAACAGAGATCTTTGGGCTGAGGGTCATTCGATCTCAACAGACGGAGGTCGATTTCGATCACATATGTCGATATCGATTGGGGGGGTGGGTCGATGTCGAATTCAGGGACCCTATACTTAAGCTAAGTCAAGAGCCACTTCAGGTGCTAACCATACGGGCACCGCCTCTTGACCTTTCATGTAAAGTATATTACAACTGACTCAATTAATTGGGAAATTGAGGTGAAGGATCGATAGCCTATGAAAGCAGTCGGGCAACTCGATGGATCATCTGTGTCACTCGATATCGAGTGGATATGGTCGATTTCGGGTGATCTAGTCGATTTCGACTGGTTCCAGTCGATCTCGCCTTTCTTTGTTGTTTTTGTCCTCGCCAACAAAAATTTGAGAAGCTTCTTCTTTGCTGGTGAGAGGGCAAATTGTTCTAGCTGCTTTGTTTCACTCAAAGTAGGGTTGAAGGAAACTCCACGACCTCGTTGCCGATTGTGAATGTAAGGGTGCCATTCCTCACATTGATGTTGGCATCCGCTGTTGCTAAGAATCGCCTACCAAGGATGATAGGCACTATAAGATCCTCCGGGATGTCCAACATGATGAAGTCCGTGGGTATGAAGAACTTTCCCACCTTGAAAAGGACACCATCCACAACCCTAGTTGGTCTCACGAAGGAGTTGTCCGCCATGTAGAGCTTCATGTCAACGGGCTCCAATGCTCCAACGCCCACTTGTTGCCATATCGATAGGGGCATCAAACTATCACTAGCCCAAAGATCACAAAGGGCTTTGAATTGATGCTTACTAACCCCTACTAGAACTACGAACTTGCATTCGTCGGCAATCCCTGAGATGTCATTAAGCGCTTCTGTGAGTGGGATTGTGAGGTTGAGACCTTGTAAGATCTTCAGGAAGCACCTGAATTTGGTTTCTACCAGATCTTGTAGTGCCTTGGAAGGATATCGGAGTGCTTTGGATGGCTTCGGAGGTGAAGTGGTCGATTTCTGCTTTATGGACAGGTCGACATCGATATCAGAGCGGTGGATATCAATTGGTTTGGTCTACATCGGGGAAGTCTGAAGCTGTGGTCGAGTTGGAGAGGGGTCGACATCGAGTTGGAGGTCGATATAGACCGGGCCACTCGTTATCAAGTGCTTATGTGGCTCTATTATGTGCTTCGCAGTGGGATTGACATCAACAGGGGGTTCGACATTGAGAGGGCCGTCGATATCGACTGGATAGCATTGCTAGATTGTTGACTTACAACCTAGTTCCTCCTTAACTCATCAAGAATGAGTTGACATCATCTCGTCGTGGCTCTCTTTGGATTGCCTGGAGCTTAGTAAGGCGGAGGATCCCTGGGGTTGTATTTGGGTGGTTGATTTCCCTAGTTTTGGTACCCCTGTCGATTGGGATTCCTCATGTAGCCCGCCTCTATGTGAGTCTCTGCTAGTTGTACTTGCTCCGTGTGGGGGCAATCGGTGGTGATATGCTTGACGGAGCCACATTCGGCGCAGGGTTGGTTGTCGGAGAGGAATTTTACTTGCTTGTGAAGCCTTCTGAGTTGAGCTTGCATGAATTTCTCTTTGACGTCTAGATCAATCTCTTTGGATGGCTCATAGAGTGGTATAGATGGGGTAGGCCTTGAGTCGGAGGCCATAGGAGTCCTATATGTGTTGTCAAATTCGACCAACCTCTCTATAGTATCCAAAGCTTGTTGTGGTAGGAGCTCGAGATACCAACAGGAGGTGTAGGTGTTGATCGTCTCCTTTGTAACTACATCCAGGGCGTTTTATATCATCTCCTGGATGACGTAGGGTGGTTGCCCATGCGTAGGGAAGGACCTCAACAGCTCCTTAAATCGCTCCCACACTTGCACCAGGGTTTCATGCGGCCTTTGTTTGAAAGCCATGATCTTCTAGCGTATAACCGCCATCTTGGATGATGGGAAGAATTTGTTGAGAAAGGCATCCTTGACTTCATCCCATGTGCGGAGCGATCTGGGGGCTAGGCTCGCCAACCATGCTAGTGCTTTCCCTACGAGAGACCAACGAAAAGCCTTTAGTTTAACGTACTCTAAGATTTGTCCATCATCAATTATTTAACATAAGTCAAGGAATAAAGAAATATGCTCAAGATGACAATCATTCGGTTTTCCCTCAAATTGACGTCGCCTAATTTCAGTTAAGAAGCTAGGTTTAATCTCAAAATTAGAGTAAGTGACAAGAATGGCCGATACAGGCACCGAGAGCACAAAGTGCATGCATTGTTTCGCATTCTGAGGGAGGGCATTGATTTGGGCTCCAATTTGCCTTCTAGTTTCCTCCTCCTTGTCTACACGCTCTTTTAGTGCCACCTCTCTAGTTGTGAGGTCCTCGACTTGCTTCCTTAGGCATTCAATCTGTTGAGCCTGGGTCTCTTGGTCTACCATAGCTCTTTGAATTCTAGCGCGAAGGAGAAGATAGCTTTCAGGGTCTTCTATACCTTCGAATTCGGGTGTGCGATCAGCGCATCGCATACACCTGTAAAGCAGAACGAGATAGAAATGTGAGATAGACTACTAGGGCGCGATTGATTGCTTCCCCAGCAACGATGCCAATTTGCTAGAAGAAGGAAATCGAGTCTAAGCAAATACATAAAATACAAAAGCAAATCGATTCCTTATCCGTGTAAATAATTACAAGACTTCCTCCCGCTGTAGTAGAAGGGTAGTCAGGAACGATCCACGAGGAAGCGTGTCAGTGGGATCCAAGATAGTCTCAAAGCCACGTTCTGAATATCGACTAGAAGCCTCGATCTCGAGCAATGGACTTGACGTCGACCTAGGCTGTCGATTCCTACTGCAATAGAAGACCTATAGAGATAAAAACGGCAGTCGATATCGACTAAAGTGGTCAATATCGATGTCAGTGGCAAAAGTCGACCTGGCTTAGAAGACTGACAGTTGGCACAAATGAGTCGATAACTAGAGGAGTACTCGAAATCGACCTCAGACAACAAGTGCAGAAAGACGGGGATCGACACAGAAAACCGTCAATATAGGGCAAGTGGTCGATATCAACCTCGCTAGTTGAAATCGACTGGTTCTGCAGAAACGTTAACCAATGCATTAAATAAGGCAAATAAGACGGACAATTGCGCTATATCACCCGAGGGACAAGCTTTCGCCGTACACCAACGATTAGGAATACTCTTCCAAATAAACCTAATTGTCTCTACCAATTTTAAGTTTATAACTCAAGTTATTAGCATGAATCCCTTTTCTTGCGATAAGGACTAAACATAGAATCGTAGGAGATGATATACGCTCAACGATATCAACATCAAGTACTTACCTCAAACATGCATGCCTAACGTAGGGCTCACCCCGACCCTAGAAGCTTTGAGAAACTACTCACTCGTCATCGCAAAAGACACCGTTGATTGGAAAAGGAAAACTTGCGTTAATTGAAACTCCGAAACCTTACGATCCAATGCCGGCTTTCACAAACGCCAAACCCTAAAGCTTCTCTCTATCTCTACTTCTCTAGCTATCGTTGTTGTAAATTGGAGTGTATAAAAACCAGGCCCCTAGGGCTTTATTTATAGGCTACTAATCCTTGCTAGCCAAGGAAAGTAGATCTGATCTTCTATCTAAAATCCTATCCCATCATAGATAGGATAGATCTTTATTTTGGTAAATATCTAAAGCAACTAATAATCACCTGAGGGTAAAAAGGAAATCACGCTTAAGACATAATCTATCTAATTGTGAAGATAATCCGTGGCTAAGATGATAAAACTTCAAATCCACGTCTCGAAAAGTGCGTCTAATCTGTAGTGCATTCCAGTCGATATCTACTAGTCAGGTCAAAATCGACCTCTCCATTTCTGCTCGACAGGCTTCATTCAAGTCGATTTATGGGGTAGAGTCGATATCGATGCTTCTACTCGATGCTTCTACTCGATATCGAGTAGCCTTCTATGCTGGTCTTGTGGTCTGTCTCGACACTCAGCCAATCATTTCGATTTTGAATTCTTTCGACCTTCACTTGGCTTCTTCGTTTTGACTCCAATACCGCTCCAATTCCTACATATTTAGACTAAAACTTGCGTAGACTCTATTTCTTGCACGTTAGCTCATTCTACACAAATTTATATTATTTTTCACCTTTGCTTTAGGAATCGAATGAAATATGAAGTCAAAAGATGCGATAAAAAGGACTCTAAATATGTACGTCACACAAAAGAAGTGTCTGAAGACCAGTAATCTTGGTAGAAATAGTCAAGAGCTTTTCTTCATTCCTTCTTACCAAATTAGCAAATCAACGCTCAAGATCTTCCATAGTAGCATAAATAGGGTTAGCATCATCAGCATTGACATCCTCCTCTTCTTCATTCTCATTCTGCTCATCCTCTACTGCCAAATCAGTTTCCTCAAGATCAAGTCCCTCAAAATCATCCTCAAGTGGCTCTAGTGGCAAGAGAAAACTATTATGGCTTATGTTGAAATCAATGAGCGAAAAACAATAAGATAGTTCTGCAAGAAGGTATAGATGATATTCTCTATGATCTCCTGCCATCCATCTGAAACACTCCACTCCGTTGGAATGCCGGACTGCTATAGTAATTCCACCCCAGTTCAAAACAACAATATTGTAGATCGAGTCACCATCAAAAGGGTGTAGATCATCAAGACGAACTCCCAAGTGTTGAGAAATCAATGACACCGGACCTCTTAAAGCTATAGTACGATCAGATCTCACATGTGTAGCCCTAATCATCTTAGTACAACTTCCCTGAAACAATAGAACCCGGTCAGGAATTTGGAATGCATCAGGGGTCACACAATAAGTATAATTTGAGGCTCTCATAGTAACCAACTCAGGATCAACTATCCCAATGAAAGATGTGCCAGTACCCTGTAGCATATCCTTAAAGCAGGGTGGGTAATCATATAATAGAAAAAGTTACCGCCCGACCCACAAGATCAACCAGCAGCCTCCTTCCAAGTATCATGCGCATGCGGATCAACCAATTTAAATCCCCATGCATCTGCATGCATCTTGGTGACTCCAAAATTATGTGCAATAAAGTCTTTAGTCACCACGAACTCCTTACCTCTCATGTAGAAATGAATCTCCAAATCAGAACGGTACTCCAGGGAAGCCAAGAATTCTTTAACCAACATAAGATAAGTGAATGCGGCTAGATCCATGAAATCACCCGTACCACCTTTTTTCAGAAGCCGAGAAACGTGCTGAAGCAATCCCAAGCGACACAGAGTTTCCGGCTTAAATAATATCGTAGAGCGATATTCCCTCTTCCCAAGATTGATCCAAAGATCCTCTTGCTCTTCCGACAGGTAGAAAGGCGTCTCCATAATGGGTACAATATAATAGACATGATGATTGAAACCAACGAAGAACGTGGTAGAACTCACAAAAAAGACGAAATTTCCCTTCTTACGGGGAGCGGCGGGCACCGAATTTTGGGCGGTGGACGTGGGTTAGTGCAGAATCATGAATCCAAGTGAAGACGTTGAAGGCTCAACGTCCCAAACTCCTCCAAATTGATAATTTATGAACAAATTTTATTTCAAGGTCTTTCTTTTGTGGTGGGGATGGTAATGATATGGAAAGAATCGAATTTTGATGGATGAATGGTAGTGATGGATGTGTTTGATAGGTGATTGAAAGAAAGGCTTTTGATTGAAACACAAGGTTTATGTGTTTGGAATTGGGATTCAAGATAGATAGATAGATACTATATAATAGATATAATCCTAGATTCATAATAATATATAAACAGATATAATTAATATATAGATATAAATAATATATATAGATAGATTAAAACTAACCTAAAACTATAGATATATATGTAGATATATATAAATATAGATAGAATCTCCCATTCCAATGTTACCAAAAATAAAACCGCGTCCATGCACTAGCAGCGGGCGCCGGTAGTTAGGCGACGGGAGTCGGTTATGATAGAACTCCACTCCATCAATTTGATCGAACAAATTTGCCTAATCAACATGTTCTAACACAAACTCGTTCCAATATGCAGCCAAATATACTAGTCCTACTTTATTTAATAGAAAAACTGATGCAATAATTAAATAATATTACCTATTTTACCATGGGTTGCATCCCAAGAAGCGCCTTTGTTTCACGTCTTTGGATCAATGTGTTGCTCTTCTTGATCAAGTTACCCCATCAAGATCCTCCATACTTGTCCTTTTCTTGACAAGAGGGGGAACCTTAAGAATTTTTCCAATGTGTTCATGCATTTCATCAATCACTTCCCTTTCCTTAGTATGAATTCCTCCTAGAGGTGGCTCTGAAATTGCAAAAACCTCAATATTATTTGAACCACATTTTCATGTGGTTCAAACAAATTTTTAATTTTCATTTCAATTTCGTGTTTCCCTAATTCAGGTTTCACATTACTAGAAAACTCATTATTCAATAGTTCATTATCATTAAAAGCATCTAATAATTCATTTTATTAATTCCTGCAATCAACATTATTAGCCTGAAGAACATCCAAAGAATCATTAGAAGAAAGAGTAATAGGCTCAAAAATAGAAAATTCAATCTTTCTATCATCAAACTCCAGGGTTAGAGAACCTTCAAAGCAATCAACCTTAGTTTTGACAATTCGCAAGAATAGCCTTCCCAAGATAATTGGGGTTTCAGGCATACCCTGTTCCATATCTAATATAAAGAGATCAGCATGAAATATCAATTCATTAACCTTAACTAAGACATGTTCAACAACTCGTCTAGGCTTAATACTGAACGATCGGCGAGTTCTATAGTGACACCAGTTTTCGACAAAGCATTAAGACCCAAAAACTTGTTCAAATTGTATGACATGATATTAATTGAAGCTCCTAAATCCAACATAGCTTTATTGAATTTAGAATTACCAATTGCACATGGGTCAGTTAACATACCTAGGTCTCCGCATTTTTCAATCAATCTTTTATGTAACATAGCGGAAACATTCTCGTTCAAACTTACGTTTTTCCTTTCTTCTCATCCTTTGCCTTCTTTTCATAGAACATAATTATTTTAAAAACTTAGCATGATGAGGCACATTTTTTATTAAGTTCAAAAGCGGAATATTTACCTCACAATGAGCAATGGTGTCATATAGAATTTGTTCATCCTCCCAATTACGATCAGGCTTTAAGGCATGAGGAAAGGATGGTGCAGGTCTTGGAACCTCAGAAGACCACTCATTCGGTGATTTTATCACAGATGGATTGACGTCAAAAATCGTATCACATACTGGCAGAGGTGGCTGGCGCCGATCTTTACAGAAGCTTGATTCTAAGTTATTTTCACCTTCTTCAATATCTTTAGCTCTCAATTCTCCAATATCTTTAGCCATTTGACTAAAAAATTTCGCCCGAACACTCATCTTGTCCAATAACAACCTTAAAGTTTCATCTTTGTCCTCTTGTTGAGTGTGTCTTTGACGGTTCTCGTATTGGCCTCTTCCTTGATATGGCACTTGTTGCTGCTACACCCTACCATTGAATCAACTTCGATAGTTCGAATTGTAGTTCTGGTTGTAGATGTTGTTACCAAAGTTGCGGCGAGGTCAATAATCCATAGCGTTAAGATCAGCAACGTCCTCTTGAATCAATGGGCACTTATCATTCTGATGGTTTGGATCTCCGCATATACCGCAGGGTCTAGGCTGCTGTGATTGATTTAGTTGCACAACCATCTTGTTGACGATCTCAGTAAGCCTTTCTAAATCGTCTTTGTGACTATCTCTAGAATTATCCAACTTATGTACTCCTCTTACTCCTTGGTGTTTCCCATATTTTTGCGACTAATGTGTGCATATTTCACCATTTTCCAGGCTTACATATATTCCATTTTGTTGCATATTTTATACTTTTGGGTTAAAAAAGAAGTGAATTTGTGTAGTTTGAGTTCATTTTCGAGATATAGAGGTCTACACAAGTTTTGGTTTGATTTCGCAGGAAACGGAGCATTTTAGAGTGAAGACAAGACAAGACAGAAGAACTCGATCTCGAGCAGGAAGTACTCAATCTCGACACAGGCACTCGACATCAACCAGAAGACCCGAGATCGAGTGAGGAGAAAAGATGAAGATCGAGCCAAAGCCATGTCGACCACAACAAACCAACTCGACTTGACATAGGTCACTCGATATCGACCTGTTCACGAAGGCATCTATCATCTACCAAGATTCATCTATCTTAGGGGTATATTCTAAGTATGTTAAGGAATATTACCTATTTTAATATGTTATTTTAGGATATAATTTAGTTTAAATAAACTTTCCTTTTACCAATCTTACTAGGATTAAGACTCTAATCCTTGTCTAGCAAGGGTTAGGAAGCTACAAATAAAGCCCTAGGGGCTGGCATTAGGCATTCATCATTCGATCAATAAACAATCAATCAAACAAGAGAAGAGAGAGAGAAGGGAAAGAGTAGGAGATATTAGAGAAGAAGGTGGTGGTTGTAAGATTAGTTTCTTTCCCAGTTCTTAATGCAATGTTCTTATTTTTATGCAAAGATGTTTTCCCCAATGAAGAGTGAGTAGTCGTCCTACTTCTAGGGTCAGGGTGAGCCCAGCGGTAGCCATGTAAGTACGCTTTATTCCTTATTTGATTAAGCGATTTTATCTTCTACCCCGCGCTCAATCCTTTATGAGAATTTAGGATCAATCCTTATTTACTATATATGAAGCGAAATTGGATTATACATGTGAATTTGGATAGTAATTAGGTTTTGCCTGCGAATGTTAACTAAACCCTAATTATGAAAAGGTAGAAACAATTAGGTTTTTATGCGAAACCCTCTATATTCCTAATGGGTGATGAAAAAAGCTTAATATTTTATGTGATTAAAGTGATAATACATGCATGGTTATCGTCGTCGTAAATCACTACCTTAGAAGCTTTTAGTTATAAAACACAAAAAACCAAAAAAGATTTTGTTTTTATTTTAATTCATTATTTCTTTGTTTATTTTCCTGTTCGTTATTTACTGTCTGTGAACACACTCGATTTCGACCTCTTGAGTCGATATCGACCACCCTGCATCGAGAGACCCTGAGTTGACAGTCTTCTGGGTCGATAGGAACCACTGACCCACTCGAGAACGACCTACCTAGTCCATATCGACCACCCTACATCGAGAGACCATGAGTTGACAGTCTTCTGAGTTGACAGGTACCACTGACCCACTCGAGATCGACCTACCTAGTCGATATCGAGTGCTTTTATTGTTTTCTCTTCTCTGCAGTTTTCACAGATCGACGCAAGCACTAGGAATCGACTGCTCTTGTCGATATCGACTCCCCAACTCAATATCGAGGCTACTGGTCGACTTGCACAGGAACTTTCTAGACTATTAAGGAAGTTGCTGACCCGCCTCCTCGTGGATCGATCTTGATTCGCATCTACTACAACGAGAGGAAGTCTTGTAATTTATTTTCGTGGACTAGGATTCGGTTTGATTCATATCTATATAATTACTTAAAACCAAAGAGTTTTGCTGATGTGTCGCCTCCTCCTTAACTCACTCCTCTTCATCCAATGAGATTTTTTTTCTTCTAATTATTCATTTTACTTTTTTTTTTCTTCCAGTTTTCACCCAAAACACACCTAGGGTTGGGACTTGTGAGACCTCCGCCTCCGCCCAGGTTATCCCTCCTACTCTTCTCTTTCTTTATCTTTGTTCTCTCTACTGAGCCCGATTTCGATCTTTCTGGCTTTATCTATGGCGATTCTTCGATATTGTTAAATCTATGAGTTTCAAATTTCAGTTCTTGCTCCCTTCACGAGAAATTCACACAATTTGATCGATTCTTTGAGTTATTGCTTCCGATAACTTTTTTTTGTTGCATATGGCGTGAATTTGATGCACTTTGCGATCATCCTATGGTTCATCTGATGGGGGATTCCAATCCGGATTTGTCGATTCACAAAAGGGTTCCTCTTGCACCTCTGCCTGTGATCGACTTCAAATCTCCATTGCCTGGTTAAGGTTGATTCGATCCCTTCTCTCTTCTTTGTATCTAATTTTGAATTTTCCATTCTTTTTATGGATTGAATTGTTCCATAATTTTTTTCAATTAATTTTTCATCAAATTTTCGGTCATTCTAGGTGCATCTGATGGTGGATTCAAAACAAGTTTTGTCGATTCAAAAAAGGACTTCATCCTTTGCCTATGCCAGTTGTCGATTACAAAGTTATCTTGCTTAGCTTGAGGTTGATTTTCCATCTCTTTATTTTTTTCCGATTTTGATTTTTCACAGTGATCTCATTCAATCTGTCAAATGTTTGAATATGGAAATGCTTGAGTTGCATATTGAGCAGATTCACATCTCTTCACCTACCTATGTTGTTGTTTTGCTATGTTGTGTTATGCTTATTACTAGCTTATGGCTTTCGTAATTGATTGGATGATTGATTCTAGCATTATTTATCTATTTATCGAATTCCTTTTGATTGGCATTTTTTTATCTATTTATTGAATTTCTTAGTAACAGAATGTGTTTTGAATCATTTTAGGTATTCTGTGTGTTGATGCTTGGCTGAAATAGAATGTTTGAATCTAACCGAGATGGGTGAGGCTACCAATTTGTTGTCCTAGAGTGTGTTCTTTGCTGGCGATCGTTTTTAGTAGCTTCATTTATGCTCCATTGTTGACAGATTTCATTTGGGTTTGGGTTCAGAAGGTGGTGTACCACACAATTGATAATTTTTAATAATTGTCTTTCTTTTACAAATTGTCTTTTGGGGTTTTATTGCTTCTTTCAGCAATAATAAATTCAGCAATTTTAATAATTTTTTATATGAGAATTCAGGTATTGTCTCTTACCTAATTTAAAAGGAGGCTGAAGGAAAATTTTATGTCACTATAGGCTCAGGCACCTCCTTCTCAGTCAGATTGTTTAAGACCTACACTATGGGATTTGACTTTATCTTGATCAAGCTATTAACTTATTACTTTTTCCACGGCTTCTTGCTTTTATGTCTCAGAAGGATCATTTCCATTGTTGCTCACTTGCTCTCTATTTCCATGTAAATATGTTACACATGATTGTTAAAATCTTCACCTTCTGTCCTTACAAGAAACGCCTTGATTCAACCCTTCAAGATATAGAAGAGAAGCGAAATGGAAAGAAAGAGGGGTATGTTGTCTTGGCTAATTTGTTTATGCTATTAACAAATCTATTGGGTTGTACCTGTTGTTTACGAAATTGTTGGCTGACAACTGACTGACTCATACTATCATGGATATGTTCTATATGAAAGCCGGTGCAATTCAACTCAAATATTCTTACATATCCAGTGTTCGTTTACGATCTGCTGTTCAACTGTTCTTCCTTCTCTTACTTGTAATTCCTTTATTTTTTGAGAGTTAGGAAGATCGTGAGCTTCATAGTATAAGTTTTTCCCTGTTATACTAAGAGTATCATATACTCAAACGTATCAAACTTCGGTGTGAAAAGGGGACTTTTATTTTTCTGTATCTTGGGTTGACTAGATAGAAGCAAGGTAGGTTCAAGTGTTAGAAGAGAGGAAGTTCTTCTAGGTTGTATCTAGGACTCATAAGGAAAGAGGAATAAAAGTTGTTTGATTGTACGAGTTGGATAACCCTAGGCAGAGACGTAGGCTGGTTAAGAGCCGAACTTCGTAAACAATTCACGTGTTCAATATTTTTATTTCCGCATTTATTTTTAACAGTATCTTTTTGTAAGTAAACAGATCACTACAGCTTTCTCAAGATCCTGTAAGTTCAGTTGAAGACCTTGAGGTCAAGTTAAGGCCTTGAGAGTTGCGATCAGGCCCTTGAAGTTGCTGCAGTAGGAGTGTTTGCGAAAAACTACCATACTCTATTCAACCCCCCCCCCCCTCTAGAGTATTCGTGTTATCGTTATTTATATTGAGTACTCGTCTCTTCAATTGGTATCAGCGCTTAACTCACTTTTATTCGATTTAACAATTTGTGAGATCGATCATGAGTACTGTAGGTTAAGGAGGATTCGCACAAGGACGATCTGCGAATCATCCACCTCTCTTCTATGGAGACAACTTTGTGCATTGGAGGTCCCTGATGCAAATGTTTGTTATTGATCAAGACATGGAGCTTTGAGAACTTATCAAAAAAGGACCTCACGTGCCAAAGAAAACCACTACTGTTGGAGAAGTTGCTAAAGATGAAAGCGAATTCAATCAAACGGACTTGGAGAAAGTGGCCAAGAATTACAAGGCCATGAACATGCTTTATTGCGGTTTAAATGCTGATGAATTTAACCGTGTTTCTTCTTGCAGGAGTGCTAAGGAAATCTGGGATAAGTTAGTAGTAACTTTTAGAGGAACAAGTCAGGTAAAGGAAACAAAAATAAGTATTTCCTGCGTCAATATGAACTATTTAAAATGTTGCCTGCAGAAATAGTGAAGGAGATGTTCACAAGATTCACAAAGATTGTGAACAATCGGGATTCTCTCGGCAAAATCTTCACCAACGAAGAAAAGGTAAGAAAGATTTTGAGGAGCTTACCTAAAGCTAAATGGGGACCAAAAGTTACCGCAATAGAGGAAGTACAAAATCTGTCTATTTTACCTCTGGATGATCTTCTCGGGAAATTAATTACCCATGAGATGATCATTGGTGAGGAACATGGAGAAGTAGCCTCTATTGTGAAGAACATGGCTCTGAAAGATAAAAGGGAAGAAGCCACCTCAAATGATGACGAAAGTGAAGATGAAGAGGATCCATTTGCACTCATTACAAGAGGGCTAACAAGAATACTCAAAATGAAGAAGCAGTTCGCCAATCAGGATTACAGTGGCTCCTCCAAATACAAAGGTAAGTCCTCCAATGCTAATAAAAAATTCTAAACCAATGGCTTGCTTTCAGTGTAGTGATACAAAACAATTAGTCAAGGTGTGCCCACTAAAGAAGATGAAGAAACACAGAAAGGACAACTGAAAGAATAAGGCTATGATGGCTGCATGGAGTGATTCCGACTCCTCAAGTGATTCTGAATCCGAAAACGAGTAGGCTAATCTATGCTTGATGGCTGATCAGGATGAGACACCAAAGAAACATCTTGGAACCATTGTAAGAGATTTAATTTCAAGTCCTACTGCAGTGCTTTCTGAATTTCTTCAAAACCTGATTTTAAATGAAGAGCATTTTATACATGAAACTAACACCTTGAAAGAGAGGCTCTTGGAACAGGAAAAAGGTTTGAATGATATGTCGCTGGAAATGAAAATTCTTAAAACTTCTTAGTCAGCCCTTGACAGTAAAGTCAAGGCCTTGGAGACAAAAAATGATGTCTTGAAGAAAGATCTCTCTTCTCTAAATCTTTATACCAAGGACATAGAAAAGAGAAGATCTCGTTGGCTGAAAAGTGTAGAGACCAGTAGACATCACTCATACATTTTACCCAGTCCAAGGCCAATCTCGACAGGATGTTAGGTGAGCACCAATCATCCCTAAACAAAAGTGGTATAGGATATAACAAAAATTTTCCAAAAAAGACTTCTACCACTTTTTTTAAAGCTAAAGGACATTGGCGCTCACCCACATGTCATTTTTGTTGCAGGAAGTGTCAAGTTAAGACTACTTATCCTATCGTAGAAATGATCCCTACATAATTCGTAACACTTTTCCTTTATGCTTAAGAGATCAGGTAAAGCAAATTTGGGTTCCTAAAGGGACTAGACCACCAAACATGGTTGATCCTGATTATGAATCTAAATTTGTGAAATTGTCTAACCGGAAATGTTGAATTTGGTTGTTGTGCAGGATATCACCAAGACCAAAGAACACAAGTGGATATTAGACAGTGGTTGCTCAAGGCATATAAGTGGTAAAAGCTCACTATTCTCCGATTTAAAGAAGCAATCATCTGGCACAATCAGTCTTGGTGATAAAGAGAAGTGTAATATAATTGGTATAGGTAAGATTGGTAAGGATCCATATAATTATATTGATAATGTTTATGTTGTGGATGGATTAAGATATAATATTCTTAGTATTTCTCAACTTTGTGACAAGGGCAATATTGTTTTGTTTGACTCCGAGAAGTGCTTTGCTAAAGATAAGAAAATCGGGAATATCGTGCTTATTGCCCCTCGTTGTAACAATGTATATTCTATGAGCACTAACCAAGTTGCAGGACAAAGTCGAAAGTATCTCAAGGCCTTGACTGAGGATCCAAGGCTTTGGCATAAATGACTTGGCCATGTTAGCATGCACACAATGAACAAACTACGATCAAGGGAATTGGTTCGTGGTCCTCCCGATTTAAACTTCAAGGTAGATGAGCTCTGTAATGCATGCTCACGAGGTAAGCAAACTCGAGGGTCATTCAAACCCAAAAAGGTAGTAAGTAACTCTTGCCCTATTGAAATGTTACATATGGATTTATGTGGTCCTATGCGTGTCAAATCTCCCAAAGGTAAGCAATATATCCTTGTCATTGTTGATGATGACTCTCGGTTTACTTTGGTTTCTTTTTTAAAAGAAAAATCGGAAGCTTTATATGAGTTTTCAAAATTTTGTAAAGAATTACAGGCTTTGAAAAACCTACCGATTGTTTCAATTAGAAGTGATCATGGGCGCGAATTCGATCAACTTAAATTTGATTTGTTTTTTTCAAAGTATGGGATTTCTCACAATTTTTCGGCTCCTAGAACACCTCAACAAAACGGGGTTGTGGAACGAAAGAACCGCACCTTGGAGGATATGTCTACAACTATGCTTTTAGAAAATGCTTTAGCAAAGTCCTTTTGGGCTGAAGCCGTTAACACGACAAATTATATTTTAAATCGATGTCTAATTCGCCCCATCTTAAAGAAAACCCCATATGAACTTTTCTATGGGAGAAAACCTAGTGTTTCTTATTTCAAATCTTTTGGGTACAAATGTTTTATTCACAACAATAGCAAAGATAATCTTGGGAAGTTTGATGCACGTAGCGATGAAGGTATTTTTCTTGGTTATTATTTAAATAGCAAAGCTTATAGCGTTTATAATAAACGCAATAAGGTTGTTGAGGAAAGTATCCATATTATATTTGATGAAAGCATTAACGGTGTGTTGAGTGATAGTTTTGCAGACTTAAACTTGAATCAACATGAGGATCAAGGCTCTGATGTGGAAGAAGAAAAGGAAAAACCACAAATGCAGGACCTTGAACAGAGATTCCAAGGCCTTGATTTAGGAGATTTTGTGCACGATCCAGTTATTGACGGTGAACCTCATGGTCTTGGAGAAGCCTCGGCGTCTCAAGAGCCCAATCGTCGGAGATTTCAGCAGTCTTCTTCACATCCTTTGGAGAATATCCTTTCTGATCCACAATCCGGTATTCAAACTCGATCTAAAATAAGAAATTTGTTTGCTTTTTATGCGTTTGTTTCCCTCGTAGAACCAAAGAATCCAAAGGAAGTACTTCAAGACCTGGATTGGATCATGGCAATGCAAAGTGAGCTTAATGAGTTTGAAAGAAACAAAGTTTGGACGCTCACTCCAAGACCCAAGCATCAATCTGTCATTGTCACTAGATGGGTCTTTCGAAATAAGTTAGACGAGGATGGAAAGATAACTCGCAACAAAGCTAGACTCGTCGCACAAGGATATAATCAAGAAGAAGGTATTGACTACGAGGAGACTTTTGCTCCTGTAGCAAGGTTAGAAGCTATTCTTATGTTACTTGCTTTTGCATCGTATATGGGTATTAAACTTTTTCAAATGGATGTTAATTAAATGTGCCTTTTTAAACGGTGTTTTAGAAGAGGAAGTGTATGTTGCACAACCTCCGGGTTTTGAAAATGAGGATTTTCCAAATCATGTTTACAAGTTGGACAAGGCACTTATGGTCTCAAACATGCCCCTAGGACATGGTATGAACGATTGTCCAAATATCTCCTTGAAAATGGTTTTAAACGTGGTTTGATTGACAAGACTTTATTTATCAAAACTCGTGGTAATGATTTATTAGTTGTTAAAATTTATGTAGATGATATATTATTTGGTGCTACTAACAATTCTCTTTGCAAGGAGTTTTCTGACATTATGTGCAGAAAATTTAAAATGAGCCTTATGGGAGAATTGACGTTCTTTCTTGGACTACAAGTCTATCAAGCAATGAAAGGGATTTTTTTAAATCAAGGAAAATACACAAGGGATCTACTCAAGAAATAAAAGATGGATCAATCAAAGGTTGCCAAGACCCCTATGAGCTCAACGCTATCCTTAGACCAAGATAAGAATGGTAAGAGTGTTAACCAAAAGGAGTATCGAGGTATGATTGGTTCACTCCTCTATCTCACCGCAAGTCGACCGGACATTCTGTTTAGTGTATGTATGTGTGCAAGGTTTCAGGCTGATCCAAAAGAATCGCATCTCATTGTGGTTAAGAGGATTTTTCGCTATTTAAATGGAACTCAAGACCTTGGTCTTCGGTATCCTAAGCAAAGCAATTTTCACCTCATTGGCTATTCAGATGCAGATTTTACAGAATATAAAGTCGATAGAAAAAGCACCTCTGGATGCTGTCAACTATTAGGTTAATACCTAATAAGTTGGCACTCAAAGAAGCAAAATTTTGTTGCACTATCAACCGGAAAAGCTGAATACATAGCTGCTGGAGCATGTTGTTCACAATTATTATGGATTGCTCAACCATTGCGAGATCTGGGTTTTGATCTAAAAGGTACTCCTATTCAATGTGACAATACTAGTGCTATATCTATCACTAAAAATCTTGTGCAGCATTCTCGAACCAAGCACATCGATGTGAGACATCATTTTATTCGAGTGATGAGGAGCGGAAAAAGAACTCGAAGTCTTCTGAAGAGGTCGCAATCGACTATGAACCTCAACATCGAGTAAAACAGAGCAACAAGGAATCGAGCAGAGGAAGAACAGAGCATGTCGACACAGAAGAGGTCAATATCAATGCCCAAGGTCGATATCAAGTGGCCTAGATCGATGATATTGATGGAAGTCGAGTGCCAATCCAAGGAGAAGAAGGAGTGCTAGAGATAGAGTTAAAGAGAGGTCGATATCAATGATAAAGGTCGATATCGATGTTGCCAGCAGAGAAGTCTGACTCATATTTTGATAGAATTCTATCCGAAGTTTGCACGTCTATCCTAAAGTCGAGATCTTCTATCATTCTACACCAGACTTATCACTTTAGATGTTATACCATGGAATTTTTAGTTTTTACTTTATTATGTTTTATCTTAGAGAATAAAGATAGAGTTTCGAATCCTTGGCTAGCAAGATTTGAGATCTATATCTAGAGGTCATTAGGGCTGAGTTAGGCAAGCAATTAAGTTTTAATCCAAGCAAGCAAGAAATCAGTTTCAATTACAGTAGCGAGTTAGAGAGAGAGAGAGGTCGAGTGAGTTGTGTAAGCGAGAGTGGAGTGGCTTGGTTTGGTGTACTTTCTTTTGCAATTTTAATCAAAGTAGTTTTCTTTTCAATGATGATGATGAGTTCAATGATGAGATGCGAGTATTCAACCCACTTCTAGGGTCGGGGTGAGCCCGACGATAGCAATGTAGGGTAAGTGCATCAAAGGTATGATTTTTATGCGATTCCGTCGTCTATCCAATGCATGATCCTTTCGGAAAGTTAGGAAGTTTCATTATTTGCATTGTTGAAGCAAAAGCCAATCATATTGTGATTTTGGATTACTCATGAATTGGATAGTAACTCTTAGGAATTATGCGAGAGCCTCTAATCACCTAAAACTTAGTAACAAAAGTTATTTGACGGAAAGACATTAAATTTCATAACTTTAGCATCATACTTGCATTATTATCGTTGTGGCATGAATCCCCGACCTTGGAAGCTTTAAGTTTATTGAATTCTTATAAAAGGTTGAGTTTTTATTTATGTTCATCTTTCCTTTCCCATTCTAAGATCTCCGGACTTCTTTTCGACACATAGGTTATGCATTACAGTTTCTGTGACAGGCATCGAAATTGACTAGCAAGGTCGATATCGAGCACTAACATCGATATCGAGGTCTGTCTCGATGTCGATTGTGTTTGCTTTTGTCATCTATAGGAAATTCACTGGATATCGACCATAACTGAGGTCGATATCGACCAGACACCTCGATATCGAGTGTCTCCCGGGGTCGAAAGCTTGATCGTGATTACAACTAAGGAAGTGCCGACATACCTCCTCGTGGATTCGGTCCTGAATTACCCTACCACTGCATCGAAAGGGATTCTTGTATTTATTTGCTTGATAAGGGAGTTGGCATAGTTAGAGTTTGCATTTGAATATTTTGTTTAAGCAGAATCACACCTCCTTCAAACGAACACACTTCATGGCAAGTCGATGTCGAGTGCTTTTGTTGATCTAGGGCAAAGTTGACCTCTTCTCCAGTAGCTTGTGTTTTATTGGCTCATTTTACTTAGTTTTTCCATCATTTTCTTCAGTCGATCTTGAGTGGTGCGGTCGATCTCGACTGCTCCTTAACAGCTCGCAACTTCTCATTTTGGCTTTGAATTTGCTCTAATTTCTGCACAATTAAACTAAAACTTGTGTAAACCTCTATTTGTTGTAAATAAGCATATACTACACAAATTCAAAGCACTCCCAACCGTTAATGCAAATATAACACATAAATTGGAACAAATGTATGCATAAAACATGGTTATTTTAGCGGACAACAAATCACCCCATATTTAAGCTTACTTGTCCCCAAGCAATACTTTTCATGGGCACATGGTGGAAGCTAATAAAAACTCTCAACATCGTGGACTCATTCTCATATTACCCTACAACCTATTGTGATCGTCGCAAAAATACTTTTGCGTGTAAATCCATGCATATGTATAAAGCAAAACATCTCGCACAAAAGGATGGGTTATGTAAAACATTTTTCCTATGATAAAACAATGATAATCAAGAGGACTTTATGCCAGGTTTAGAGGAATGAAAGGTAAAGGTATATTGGTGGGCTATTTTTGGGGCAATGTGGTGCGAATCCGAGAAGAAACTATCAAACTTTGTTTATTGCTTTGATGGACTTTCTCCTTTGTGATATTTCCACATCCCTCATCCTCTCTTGATTCTCTCAATGATTTTTATACTATATTGATTTTACCTCTCTGACCTTAGCACTGCTTTCTCGCAAGACGCAAACTTGGGTGTCATGAATGGCCTTGGATACTTTGTGCTTCAGACTCCTCAACTTGTGTCCCATCTCGCTCGAACTAACATCTCAAGCAAGCAGGGTCGATCATCCTAACTCCTAGGATACCAGATTTTCTTTCGCTCATTAAATTTTCCATTATTTCATCATCCTGCGATCGAACTTCATAAAATTTCACGACATAACAAACCATATAACAACTCCATAACATTTCATCCAATTTCATAACATAATCTCCCGGATGGGTCAAAATGTATAAAAATGATATGGAGCAAAATTTTCTTTTTAAGCACATATGACTTATAATATGATGTGACGGATAATAATGCAAAGGTATGAATGGCAATGGCAAATAATGCTTGAATGGAAAATATAAAGTCCTCAATCATTTTAACATTGCATATGTCAAAAGCAACTTCAATTTACCTCCCTTTGTGGTTTTCTCAAAAAAAGTGCATTTCATTGAGACTCCACTTTACTAGACAATTGCGTTGCAATATCTCTTATGAATCCACTTTTGCATCGTCGAATCCTGTTGAAGCTTCCATGAAACTTTATTTGTTTTTAGGGGTGTGAGTCCTTTCATTTTCTCACATCTCTCCTTTGGACCTTCCTTTTAAGAACAAATACACAACTAATATCCGAAGAGCATAACAATGTTGACCATATAGAGTTTTAGCCATCAGAAAAAATAAATACAACTACAAAGCCAATTTTATGCTTTTAAGCCATAAATGTAAAGCAAATATTCCAAATGAACACAAATAAATATCAAGTCATAAATCCCACTCCATACATAAATAATACAGTGTCCTCACTGGTTAAGCACAAAGTGAAGGGAAATGATGAAACTTAATAATTGATGTACAAATTGATAGTCCTTTTAATCGCATATTCTGACTTCATATTCCATCCGATTCCTAAAGCAAATGTTAAAAATAATCCAAATTTGTGTAGAATCAGCTAACGTGCAAGAAATAGAGTCTACACAAGTTTTGGTCTAAATGTATAGTAATTGGACTGGATTTAGAGTCAAAACGAGAAAGCCAAGTGAAGAAGAGAAGAGGTTGATATCGACCATATATGTCAAGATCGACTAAGTACATCGATGTAGACATGGAGCATCGATACAAGACCACACAAAGGCACTGAAGACCACTGTACATGACCTAAGATCGCGTGCAGACATCGACATCGACCGGACATCAGAGCTCGAGTGATGTCAAGACCCGTCGAGCCAAAATGAAGCACTCGATATCGAGTGACCAGGTTGATATTGAGTACATGTTGACACGGATTGGATGTGGTTTTGAGACGCGGATTTCAGATCTATCAACAAGAGCCACGATTTATCTTTCTTTATTAGATAGATTATATCATAGGGAACTTTCCTTTTTACCCAAGGATATTTTATATTTACCATAATAATGTGTCATCCTATCTATGATGGGATAGAATTTTAGCAATAGGAGTTTTAGTAAGAATAAAACTACTTTCCTTGGTTAGCAAGGATTAGTAGGCTATAAATAAAGCCCTAGGTGGGTGGTTTTTATTCATCCAAGCACAAAGACTCATATTTCATAATACAAAGTAGTTTAGGGTTTAGGAGAAGCCTTAGGATTGGGCGTCTGCGAAAGCCGACTTTGGGTTATAAAGCTTTGAACAGAGCTTTAGCAGGTTAAATTTCAAAAACCCCTAATCCGCTTGTATTTGAGTTGATCAAAATTCTTTTTCTTGCGGAATACGTTGTTTATAGTTTTGTTGTTCCGTTGGTGGTCCCGGTTTCAATTTTTTGGGATTCTATGTTTCCCCTGGTTATTCAGATCTCTTTGTTGCCTCAGTCTCCTTCTCTGTGGACGTTCATCATTAATTTCATGAGAGATTTAAATTGTGTCTATTACATTAACCAAGGACAACCGATATCCAATTCTTCCCTGTTGTTTCATCTTGAATTTGTGGCTGATATTTGCGTTGATGACTTCAAAGGTTTTATGCTTTAGCTCTGATTATAATCGGTCAAAATCTGATTTCGATAGAACTGCTATTATTTATGAAATTCGATTTTCTTTTTCTACTTTGTCTATTTTCTAATAGTAGTTTGGCATTAAATTAGATTTTTATATCTTTGATTTCAGGTAGTCGATTGGAGAAAGTCCCTCTTCTATTTGTTTCGTTGTTTGTTTCGTGTACGTCTTCTTCCAAATTGTTAATTTTTTTATTTTGGATGCATCATTTCCCCTGAATTGGATGCATCGTTTCCGGCTCGTGTAAATTTTCCACTATCGGTTAATGTAGATTGTGAATATGGAAAAGAGGATTTAGGGAGTTAGGGTTAAGAGCATTTGGAGAACGCAATTTAATCAATTTGTAGTGGCTTGAGCTTCTTGGTATATGCTATTCAACCTAGCTTATTGTACCAGATGACTTATTATTACATGATTAATTATGTAAAGACTGAGATTTTTAAAAAATATAATTTTATTAATTATAGACTTTTATTTCAATTTAAAATTTATATAAATTCTAGGCCTCCGAAATTTTTTTTGAAGGTTTCCGTCCTCGAGCGAGTGATTTCATTTTAATTCTTTCGAACAAATTTCAGCATTGAACATGTTATTCGACTTGAGACGAACTTATTCCGCTTTATTATTTATGAGGCTTGGAAATATTTTCGGGTTTTATTATTTAATTCAGATTCGAATATTTATTTTTAAAAAAATTTTAGATGTGTCAGGTTAAGGTCGAAAAGCGGGTTTCGTGATTTATTTCCAGGTATATAGGTTGACTTTCTTCACCATTAATGCCTTAGCCACCCTAAGACCCTACCAAGTAGATGTTACACCCCCTTTTTCCATACAAGCACACCCGAAAACACCCTCCTCTGCGCGTCCTCTTTACTCCCTCCACCACTCACCTCAATCCCCCATTTTCATTTTCCAGCATGCAATCTCCCTCTTCTCCTTCACTCCATCCTCAGCAGCACACCTCCTCCTCCATCACCTTCTGTCCACGCCATCGGCAACCACCACCGGAGGCGACAAGTCTCCCCCGCTCTCGCTCCCTTGTTTCCTTGAGCCCAAGTCGAGCGTCCCACCATCACCACCACCAACCACACCTCCCCGCTCCTTCGTCGCCATCACTGCCCTATTCCTCCTCCTTCGTCGAAGGACAACAACAGCAGCCCAGAGCGTCGACGCCGGCCATCGGAGCCCAAAGGCACCCACATCTCCCCTGTTTTCCGTTCAAGGTCGGGCAAGAATTTTGTTTCGTTTTCGTATCTAATTGCATAAAAAAACTATCTTATTCACTTCCAACTCTTCCTAGGCCTAATCGATGCATCTCCCTCGCTGATTGGAGCCAGAGCTGCCCTCGAGCACCCCGGAGTCGGAGATTTGCAGCCTCAGGAATCTCTCTTTTTCCCATTCCTTCCTCATCGCTTTTTGATCAATTTGTGTGGGATGGGGTCGGGGAGACATGTCGATCAACTGGGTTCGAGTTGGGATAGCTCCGGCCAGCTCGGGTTCTTCCTCCCTTCTCCCATTTTTATTTCATCCAGTGAACAGAGCAAGGAACGGGACGAGTTCAGTCCAACCCAGCCCTCCTTTTTCTTTTTCTATTGCCCCAGTCCGGTTCGCCTCCTTTTTTTCGGTTCATTTAACAGTTGAAACGGGTTTGGGCCTGGGGCTGGGCTCGGGTTCGAATTTGGTAACAGATTAAGGATTGGACCTTTGGGTTGGGCTTAAATTGGGTTATGTTAATTGTGTTATTAAATTATTATGTAGAATATAATTTTTATCTAATTATTATTAAATTTAATTTTCTGATTTATTTATTTAATCAATTTATTATTATTTATATATCATACGTTATTAAAATCTGAATTATTTGAGTGTTTGGTTGATTATATTATTTTTAGGTTGTTAGTGATAATTTAGTAGTTCAACAACTTGTGCAACTTTTATTATTTACTAAATTATTTACTTATATTTTTGTTTATTTCTGATTTAATTAATTATTTAAGTAATTATTGATTAACTATTTATCATTGTCGTTTGTTTGAATTTAAATGATTGGATTTAAATTATATATATTCATTGAAATATTTATAAAGTGTTGAAAATATTTCTTAAGTATCGAAACTGTCTTTAACTAAGTATTTCAGAACTATTTAAATGATTTGACTTGATTAAATGGATTTAAAAGGAGGTGTAAATGTTTAATATCAGAATTCGTTAAGTATTAATTTAGAATAAATTGTTTGACTATTGAATTGATTTCCTTGAGATTTAATGACTTGAGAAACTTTGGAACTAGTTTACCTGAGTTGACTTGATGAATTGATTAATGAACCTTACTTGTAAACTATATGAGTTATGGCATGAATATGAATATATGTGAATTGAAGCATGATTTGATATGACTGACTCTTGTATGGAAATGTTTGAGGAAGTTGATGTTATGAGGTAGCTTGAGATGATGATAACGTGAATGTGATGATATATGATGATATGAGATGTTGGAGATAAATGATGATGATGATGTTATGACTAATTATCGATGGACAGATTCTGTGCATTGGTAAATGGGTCCTCTATGCTTTAGACATATATCCTTTATCCATAAAAATTTGTTAGGTGATCCGTGACGTGATTGGCTTGCTTACTGTTGGTCTATTGCTTTTGCTGATCTGCTACTCCAAGTAAGTCCTCCGGGGCTTACTCAAGTTAGAACCTCATGCCTGATGTGTCATATACTATGTAGGCATTATAATATCATGGCATGTAGTAGGATGCCTAGGTTCTGCATTAACAAACGAGCATACATATTCTAAATGCAATTGGTAGAAACGGTTGTAGGTTGTGAGTCTATAGTCGTTGCTAGGGTCATAGGACAACCCAACTCCATCGGGTTTGTCCTGATAGAGTCATCTGAGAACATGATTTACTGAGTTATATATATGAATGTGGCGGTGACCGAGTGTCCCACCCCGACTGAGGTGTGGACGGAGGCATGAGATATATTGCGGCACCGACCGAGTCGTCTGGCCCCAACTGAGGCAGACATCCAACCCCGGCTGAGATACGGATATGAGAGAGATACCCGCCCCGACCGTGGCATGGGTTTTGAGAGATTGGGACATGCCACTTGGCATTCTGTGTGGGCCCATTTACTGCATTTGTGTCATTATATATGAATTGTCAACATGCTTGCGTGTTTAATATTTCAGTAATGCATTAGATCATTTTCATCTAGGCTTAGAGCGTATTATATGTCCTCAGCGAGGTCTTCAGGGCCCGCATGATTGGCTCGACCTTGACTCGTGGTATAGTTTCAGATACCCGTTCCCTTGCATGATTCCACACTGTTATGATGGGGGTATCTTATGGCGCAATTGGAGGGAGAATCTGACTATGGACTCCGCACTTTCGCTACTTTATATTTTCTCATACTTAGTTTTTACTCGGCCATGCGGTGGCAATTTGTATTATGAGATTTCCTTCTTTATGCTTTTTGAACTTAAAACGTTTTGAGCGAATTAGACCAGTAGGACAGGTTCGGGGTATCCAATGGCCCTATCGCGAATTTAGGGTGCGAAATCCCTTCTTTGAGCACTAAAAACTTTGTTTCAAAATTCAACTCGTACTCGAATTGCAAGATCCGAACGAAGGTATCCAACCCTTCGAAACATAACTCGAATATTTATATTTTGGCCGTTACAAAATAGGTTAGGGAGGTTCTGAATATTATATTTACTTTCCTTGTGGAAGTAGATAAAAGGCATCACTTTTAATTCTTTGCTCCTTGATTCGTTCAAAAGTTCAAATACTTGACTTTGAGAAATTATAATATGAGGTTTATTCTTTACATGCAAGTTTTGCTTTGGTTTGACTTGGTTCAGTAGATGTTGCTTTATTGGATGTTGAGATTTGAGAAAGCGAGAACTAATCTACAAATCTACATACTAGTGTGTCTATTGATATATTCTTTGCACATAACTACTAATCTATTTTATTTCTCATTCAAAAAGACCATTCCTAAACAATGTAATTTGTAACCTCCAAATGCGGATTGACATGGAGGGAAAGGAAAGGGTTTTGTATAATTGATGAATCATAATCTAACAATTTGACTGAATTTGTTAACACTTCCTTTATGTTTGCATCTTATTAAATTAAATTGGGGTGAAGTATCTGATGATGCCACTTATTATTCATGAAATGAATAAGGATAATCCGCAAAGCGAGTGAAGGCTGGTCAAACCGTGGTGGAAAAGGGGGTGTAAACTTTCTGTCCGCGAACACGAAAAATGACATAAGGAAGGCTACAGTGTCCTACATGTCCCTCATCCACGTGTCGCCAGCGAATAGACATGTGGCAGAAGCATAATGACAAATGTCAAAAACTAAGAAAAAGGTGTCCAGAAATCACTTTTCAGAGGAACTATAAAGAGAAAGAGATAGATTAGAAAAAAGGCCTTTTTTTGGAAAGAAATAACGATAAAGAAGGAGCAATCCGCGTCTGATAAGAGGATCTAAAGGTTTTTATCAGGATTCATCTGATCTTTTGATCATTATTCTCCATAATCGAAAACCTTAAAGACCACATGTATGAAATTGAGTGAAAACCAGGGGAGGATTTTTCCACTTTATGCTTAATACTTTAATTAACTTCCGAAATCAAACCTTGATGAAAATGAGATATAGGAAGAGGAATTGGCTTTTTAAATATGTACGACTCACCGACTATGGAAAGACATATCCTAATTATATCGATTGGGGGAGTCTATGTAAGATCGTCTAAATTATGATAGTCACCGCGGCACAGGCAAAAACATCTATTCGTCCGCGGATAATGTGTTTCACGTAAAACCGTTGACCATCAAAAGGAGAGTCAATCAAAACTGATCGACCTCCACCGCTGACATGGCGGGTACTTTAATTTCGGGTTTCATCATTGGCGCCGTCTGTGGGAACCCACTCATACTAAGGGTTTCCCAACGTATTTAAATAAGTTTTTATTTTTATTAACATTTCTTAGATGATCACATCTTTAGATGGAATGGTCGCATAAGGGGATACGTTGATGATCACATCTTCAGAGGTAATATCAGGCAGAGCTAAAGGGGGAAGAGAAGCAGAAGGAGGAGTCTTTTCTTTAGCAGATTTCAACAGCTTCACTCGAAGTTCAGAAGTTCTCGGCCTTTTCAGCGCCTTGTATACGTTAGCGGGCATCTTTATTTTTGCCACGAAAGACTGCGGGGTTGAGCTTTTCGCCTCTGTCACCATGTCCTTCACCTCAGAATCACCTGCAAAAAAAGAAAAAAGAAAGAAATGTAAGGGGAGGCCCCTACCAAAAGACGAAAGGACGAGTGAAAACCCTAATGACTTAACAACTTATCCGTGGGTGGGGCAAACTAAGACCCGCCATCTCTAACCGCAGAGGAGACACCATCGCCCACTAAGAAACCTTGGTTTGAAGACTAAACTCTTTTTCAATCTATTTCAACCCTTCAACTACCCGCTTCTTCATGCGTCGATAATTCTGTGGCTCCATGTGGAAGTTCATAATTTGACGAGAGGGGTCGCGAACCAAGAATCACTTATGTTTCCACTCGAGTTTACTTGATTGACGTTCGACCACCTAAAGGCTGAGCTTCCCTTGGAAAAAAATCTTGTGGATGCCCCCGTGGCTTAAAATAAGCAGATAAGTCAAAAGATTGAACGACATTTAAACACCGATCTCTAGACATCTCATAAAGAAAGTCACCAAGAAAAACCAGTTGTTGTGAACCATTTGTGTAGGATCGAGACCACAGTCTTTCAGATATCGTCAGAACAAAGGAGGGAGTGGAAGACGGAAACCTTGGACTAAGCTCTCAACGTAAATAACTAGGCAGCTCGGGTACGCGTCTAAGCTTCCCCCTCCAACCGCAGGCAAACAAAGCTCCACACCCTCAGGCGAAGGAAAAACTCGTGCCATCACTCTAACATCCTTAACAAACATGAAGGTCACTCCTCCTCGACCCTGCCTATTGGGAGAAGCAATTGGAGCAATCCGGTCAATAGAAACTGTGGGGGCAGGGCCAATAGCTCGAGGTTCATATCTGCGACCAAAAACGCAAGACTGAAGAATACCGTCATCGTAAAGAAGGGGGTGAAAGTCCCCCGAAACAGCGGAAGACCGATGTTTATCCTGGACAATGATGCTTCAAGAGGGCAGATCGGTGTGTTTATCCCAAGATCTATAGGAGTGACCAGACTCTGGAGACCCTGATATCGAACTAGAACCAAAGGACCCAGATTCATCATCAGAACTCGAGTCGGACAACTCCGTGGAAGAAGAAGAGTCCTCATGGACACGAGTAGGGGAAGAGTAGAAAGAGGGATCAGTTTGGGTTATTGGGTCACGGATGGTCACTTCCTCAAGAACCTCGACGCTCCCCACGAGAAGCTTACCTCTAATATCTACCACAAGAGCGGGATCAGGAATTTCATGCGCACTACCAGAACATTCTTGAGAACCCGCCATACGCATATAATACAAAAACAAATCGCACGACTAAAAAACCTAATGAAAATAGTAGAAACAAAATCTTAGAGCCCACCATCGGGACGCAGTCGATAACACGGTCAAAAGAAAAACCTACTAAAACCACTAAGAACCGCGGATACAATCTAAGAGAAGCATTCGTAAGAAATTACCTAGAAGAGAATGCAGCGTCTGAACTAAAGCCAAAGAGAAAAAGAGTATCAATAAAAAGAAGGCACGGTCAAAATAAAAAGTAAGACCCCTTTCTATAGGTATTTTTTTGACGTTTCGACTCCCCGAGAATGACACACGTGTCAAACACCTAACCCACATCAATCACCTACTGTGGGCCTAGAATCAACCTCTAGGTCAAGCCCATATAGGCCGAATAAAACCTTTCGCCGGAGGAAAAGGGGCAATCTTTCTAAAATGAAGTCAACTCACGACGAGTCCTTCGGCACACGACACAAGTTGAGGAGCTATGACGATGCCCCTTATTATTCATGAAAGGAATAATGATAATCCGCAAAGCGAGTGAAGGCCGGTCAAACCACGGTGGAAAAGGGGGTGTAATATTTCTGTCTGCGAACAAGAAAAATGACATAAGGAAGACTGCAATGTCCTACATGACCCCCATCCATCTGTCACCAGTGAATAGACACGTGGCAGAGGCATAGTGACAAAAGTCAGAAACTAAGAAAAAGGTGTCCAGAAATCACTTTTCAGAGGAACTATAAAAAGAAAGAGATAGAGTAGGATAAGGGGCTTTTTTCGGAAAGGATGAAAGATAAAGAAGGAGTCATCTGCACCTGATAAGAGGATCTAAAGGTTTTTTTATCAGGATTCAGCTGATCCTTTGATCATTATTCGCCATAATCGAAATCCTTAAAGACCACGTGAATGGAATTGAGTGAAAACCAGGGGAGGATTTCTCCACTTTATGTGTAATACTTTAATTAACTTATGAAATCAAACCTTGATGCAAACGAAATATGGGAAGAGGAATTGACTTTTTAAACATGTACGACTCACCTGCTTTGGAAAGACATATCCCCATTATATCGGCTGGGGGAGTCCATGTAAGACCGTCCAAATTACGATAGTCACCGTGGCACAGGCAAAAACATCTATTCGTCTGCGGATATATTGTTGTAGGTATGATCGTTGACCATCAAAAGGAGACTCGGTCAAAACTGATCCGCCTCCACCGCTGACGTGGCGGGTTATTTAATTTTGGGTTTCGTCAGTATCTTAGTGAAAATATGTGGAATTAAGCATATGTGTTGGAGTGACAGTGGTTTTTTTTTCATCTGTGAAGGGAAATGAGCTTTGTATGGTAAATAAGGTGAGAAGGGTTTTAGTTTCATTTATTTTGTAGGCTGAGAGGTAAATATATGTTGGAATTGATAAGAGGGAAGTTCCTTGTGTTTGTTGGAGACTCTTTGAATAGAAACATGTTGGAGTCTCTTGTGTGTATACTGAGGAATTCATTTGAGGATAAGAGCAGAATTTTTAAGGCATTAGGAAAACAAAAATTTCTCACCAAAGAATCTTAATTACTCTTTCATATTTAGGGTATATATATTCTCATATTCCTTTTAAAACTCTAATTCCCTATTTTTTCTCTAAGTTTGAAAAGAATATCCTTATCAAGTGATTGAGTATTGCTGATTGCTTATATGATATGTCAGGATTATAACTGCTCCGTGGAGTTCTTTTGGTCTACGTTTTTGGTTCAAGAATGGGAAACACCTAATAGGGATGAATCAAAGAATGAGACACTACGGTTGGACTTAGTGGAAAGATTAATAGACACAAAGATGTAGATATTCTCATCGTCAACTCTTTTCATTGGTGGACTCATAGCAAAACTTCAAGGGGGTAAAGCCTTTTTTTAGAATATATATCTTTTGTTATCCCCATTTAGTAGCGTATCTGATAGAACTTCTCATTTGTGAAGGAAAAAACTAATATGAGGATGGTAGCCATGTTTATGGTAAATTGAATGTAGTGGAGGGTTATCGGAGAGCAATGTCTACATGGGGAAGATGGGTGGATACTAATATGAATCCATTGACCACCCAGGTTTACTTCAGGGGATTTTCTGCTACTAACTTTAGGTAAGTCAGTTGTTTTAATTTAAATTTACATTGGTTGTAATTTGAGTGGGTTCATTCCTTTGTTTTGATCTCTGATTTTGTTTGGAAAACAATCAATGGAAGATGCTCCATTAGTTGTTAATGGGTGTGGTTTGTTTTGGAGTGGTGGATAGTGGAACTCTGATGGATGATGCGAGAAGGAAACTAAGCCCTTCAAGAATGAAAAACGCTTGTTACATTACCCAGAAAAGATGGAGATGACTTAGACCGAAAAATAGACTATGGGATCAACCACCAAATGAGCTTGTCACACTCGCAGACTCTAAAGAAAGGGCAAGCTATCATCTAACAAGGACATGGATAACATTGATGAGTCCGAAAATCCTTTGGCAGTGTTGATGATAATACGTGATATAGCATACCCTCCAGTAACTCTATATACAAGGAATAGTAATTTTGATATTTGCAGGGTGAAGAGGTTCTAGATGATAGATCAAAATGTTGACTGAAGCATATTCCCTTAACATTTATATGTTTGTAATGTATTTTTCACTTGTGATCTTGATAAAGTTGTTTATGATGGGTTTTTCAAAATTGGATGGAAATGGAAGTAATTTACTATGTAAAATTAAAATTCAATGTTTATTGATCTCTATGAAAAGTGCTTATATTATTTGTGTTGCTGTAATTCCAGACTTTTGGTAGTTGTATTGACATATGCATCTATATCATATATGAAATGGTCAATAAATTTTCTATAAACTAAAGAAGGAGGGAGGAGATGGAATTACCAAAGGTTGAGCGCATGTGCAAAGCACGCATGGACAACTAGTATATCAAATTCATCAAGAGCTATTCAGTAGGTATATATACTCCAAATTCAGTAGGGTATATATATACATATAATTGGTGAAACTAATTAAAACCCACATTATATATATAGTTTTAATATTTTTATATAAAATATATATAGTTTTATATATATGCGTGACGAGACGGAATTTAGGGGATAAGAATTTTCTATCCCCGTCCCGTCCCTCGTGTTGTTTGCGGGACGGGATTGAAATATTTTTTTTTTCAAAATCCCACCGGGATCGAGACGGAATGCAGATGGGATTTGCGGGATTTATACCCACCCTACCAAATGTGTTTGGAACTAGCTAGTTTATCATTCTGGATCTAGACATTTCAATGTGCTAGAATAGAAATAGGATTAATGTATGTTTTCCAAGGGGCAGCACTTAACATGCATGATTCTAGAAACATATACTTGACATTCAAGAATGACATGTGTGGGTGGAAATGAATTTATACGATACTAATGAAAAACCAGAAACATATATTTGACATTCAATAGTGGTGCCAATAAAGAAAGTAGAAACAGACATGAACTTATGAAATAAATTGACGAAACCAGAAACAGAAACATATACTTTATCGTTGAAAGAAATCGACATAAAAAGACATTGGAAGAAACCCTTTACTCAACAAAATTAAAGAATTTGATTTAGGGATTTGCAACCTCGCTTGCAAAACTCGAGAGAATGAAAGAAATCCTTTGAGAGTTTTGCAAGCTCGACAAAAACCAAAAACATATACTTTCAAGGTTTGCAAGCTTGACAGAATGAAAGAAATGATCAATGAAACAAAAGAAAAACCGGAGATTTCAGTGAAGCTTGACAGAATGAAAGAAACAGAAAGAAAGAAACTGAAAGAAGCTTGACAGAATCAACCAAAAACATATCCTTTGAGAGTTTTACAAGCTTGACAGAATGAAAGAAACTGAAAGAAATACTCGACAGAATAAATGAAACAAAAGAAAAACCCCTAAATCGATTGCAAAACTTAAACATTACACAACATACCTCTTCAATTTGAGGGTTTGCAGCCGGAGATTTCAGTGAAGCAGCCGGAGACAGGGAGTGGAGCAGTCGGTATAGAGTAGTCACGGAAAGGCAAAGCCGGAGATTTCAGTGTTGTTGAAGACAAAGGAAATGAAAAACAAGACAACCAAGAGTAGAGCAACCGCAGATTTCAGTGCTGCCGGAGAAAAGGACATGCGACGACTGGGATTTCAGTGCTGGAGGAGAAGAGCGGGATTTCAGTGGTGGACTAGAGGAGGGGATTCAAGTTTTCTCCATTTTAGATGAAGGAGAAAGGTGAAGCGTGTTGTTTCTTAACTCGGGAGACTGACAATTTGGGAATTTTTAACCTAAATGACCCCTACTGGCCACGACAAGGCAAAGCCGTGTCTAATTAAAGCTATAGAAAGACAGGGGTAGCAACAGTGTCAACTTGCCATCACTAATGCCTATGGAGTCGTCTCAAATTTCTGCTACGGGAACAATCCCGTTGCTAATTCCGTCGCAAAAGGCTATTATTCGCCACGTGATCTCTTTGCCGTTGCTAGCTAATGTAGCAAAAGCAATTTTTTTATTGTTTCTCTTAGGTGATATTACTTCTCTATCCTTAACGATGCATTCTCGTAAGTCGCAAACATGGGTGTCGTGAATGACCCCGGATACTTAGCGCTTCGGACTCCTCACCTTGTGTCCCATCTCGGATGAATTTTATCCTCCGCAAGCAGTGTCGATTCACCTTACTCCTAGGTGACCGGATTTTCTTTTCACTCATTAAATTTTTCATAAATAATATCCTGCCATATACTTTAAAATATGTTCACAACATATCAACCATATAATAACTCCATAACATGACTTCCATTTCATAAAATAATCTCTGGATAGGTAAAAAGGTATAAAAATGGGAAATTTAAGGGTTTTGCGGAGCAATAATCGCATTAAGCACATATGGCTTAGAATATGATGTAAGGGATATAAGCCTGGGTAATGGTTAAGGTAAATAATGATGCTTGAATGGAAAATAAAGTCCTTCATCCTCTTATAATGCACATGTCAAAAGCAACTTCAAATTTTACTCCTTTTTTACAGTTTTCTCTAAAAATTTCACTTCATTGAGACTTCACTTTACTAGGCAATTTAGTTGTTATATCTCTAATAGATCTATTTTTGCATCGTCTAGCCTTGTAAATACTTCCATGACAGTTTTTCAAATTTTCAATGGGGTTATTTTTTCTCCAAAAACTCTATCAATAAAACTTTATGCTCATGAGAATATATATATATATTATATATATATACATATATATATATACATGTGTGTGTATATATATATATATGATGCCTAATACGTATACGTTCTAACCATGTGTGCAAAAATAAGACTTTAATTATATGAACTAACAAATTGCAATTGAGTGAAATAATGTAAGAATGCTTTTATCCCACCCCACATTTAAATCCCTCAGTGTCCTCAATGTCAAAATTAAATCACAAGTGGAATTAAAGAGAACTTAACTAGAAAACGTTGCAACGGCTCGAAACAAGTACGTCTGCAGGGGAAGTTGAGATCGAGTAGGATAGTCGATATCAACTCAGTTGGTCGACTTTGATCCCTTGCTTCAACTCAAGGTGATCCATGGTCGATCACAGTTGTCTCACTCGAATTCCCTTGGTCGACATCGACCAGTTTGGTTGACATCGAGTGCTTTTGTATCTTCGTCATACTTGCGATTGTTAGTCTGTTTCGAAAATCATAAATTTCAAAATAAAGTCTTGAAACCGAAACAAAAAATTCAAATCCTAAAAACCAGACTATCCAAAAATTAAAAGTCTATTTACAAGTTCTAGATTTTATAGTCGCTAGGCCCACTTCTTCCGCTCTTCTATCCAAGTTGGGGCATATGGGGACCATATGGCTCGCACGTCCTCTTCAGGGCTTTCAAGTTCTACTTTTAACATTGGCCCCTTTACATCTCTAAGCTCCAACCTTCCTCGATAGACATTATCAATGGTCACTAATCCTCTTTTTCTTCCATCCTTTTGCTTGCATCCTATTATGTTACCTTGTTCCATAAGCACCTTGTCGCCTACCTTTGATTCGCTTATCGGCTTTCCTATCATGTTACTAAGGCATTGTTCGCAAGCGGGGTGGTAGTAGGAGATTCAAATATTTAAAACAATGCACAACTAGGCTAACTCCCTGTCCCAAAACAAATAATACAAGAATCCCCTCCCTTGTAGAAGTAGGGTAATTCAGGATCGAATCCACGAGGAGGTATGTCAGCGCTTCCCTTGTTGTATTCACGATCAAAGCTTCCGACCTCAGAAGACACTCGATATCGAGTATACTGGTCGATATCGACCTCAGTTCTGGTCGATTTCCTAGCGCAGTTCCTGCAGAAGACAAAAGCAGCAAAGTCGACGTCGAGACAGACCTCGATATCGATATTAGACCTCGATATCGACCCTTACAATCGATTTAGATGCTTGTCACAGAAACTGTTTTCGTAACTAATTTGTCGGAAAAGAATCCGAAGAAAATAAAATGGAGAAGGAATATGAACAGAAACAAAACTTAAGACTTTTGTAAAGACTTCAATTAATTAAAATGCTTCCAAAGTCGGGGTTTCATGCCACAACGATAACAATGCAAGTTTTATGCTAAAGTTACGAAATTTAATGCCTTTCCGTCAAATTACTTTCGTTACCAACACTTAGGTGATTAGAGGCTCTCGCATTATTCCTAAGGGTTACTATCCAATTCATGAGCAATTCAAGTTCACAATATGAGTGGCTTTCGCTTCAATAATGCAAATAATGAATCTCCCTAACTTTCGCAAAGGATCATGCATGGGGTAGAAGACGGAATTACATAAAAGTCATACCTTTGATGCACTTACCTGACATTGCTATCGTCGGGCTCACCCCAACCCTAGAAGTGGGTTGACTACTCGCTCCTCATCATGCACATCATCATAATTGTTGAAAGAAAGCTACTTTGAATTAAAACGTCGAAAGAAAGTACAATCGAACAAGCCACTCCGCTCTCGCTTTACAACTTTCACTCGGCCTCCTTTCTCTCTCTCTACTCTCTATTGAAACTGAATTGTCTTGTAAATTAGATGCTATTAGATGCTAACCTGAATGCTAAACTCAGCCCTATTGGCCTCTATTTATAGATATCGACAAGGACTCGAAACCTTATCTTTATTCTCCAAGATAAAACTAAAACAAAGTAAAAAACTAAAACTCCATGGTAACTCAGCCTCCATCTGATAAATCTCGTGTTTGATGATAGGAAATCTCGACCTTTGGATAGACGTTTCAAGCTTCGGATAGAATTCTATCAAAATCTGAGTCGGATTCCTCTGCTGGCATGGTCGATATCGACCCTAGACATCGATATCGACCCCTTCAAAAATTTATCTCGAGCTTCTCCTTCTCCTACTCGAACTGGCACTCGACTTCTATAAATTTGGTCGATATGGAAGCCTCGATATCGACCTCCAGACGTCGATATCGACCTCTCTGTGTCGACGTGCTTTGGTTCATTTCCTGCTCGATTCTTATGTCTCGGATGCACTCGATGTCGAGGTCCCCAGTCGATTTCGACCTCTTCAGAAGACTTCGAGTTCTTATTCCGCTTTTTCAAATTCGTCCATTTTTATCCTGTTTTCTGCGAAATCACATCGAAACTCGTGCAAACCCATATATTTGACATTTAAGCATAAAGTACACTATTCCTATGTTTTCCCATTAATATGCATGCTAAAGACAATAAAATGGACTTTTATGTGCATAGAAAATATGGTAATTTGCGCGCACATCAAACACCCCATACTTAAGCTTGCTTGTCCCCAAGCAATACCTTTAATGGTCATTCAGGGAAATAAAGTAAACCCTCAACATCATAGATTCATTTTTCATATGTCCCTACAATCAATTGCCATCCTCGATAAGGTACTTATGTCAACCAAATCCATGCATGTGCATAAAAGCAATTTCATACTCATAAATGAGGTAATATGCAAAAAAACAATTTTAGTGACATAGCATTAATAATCAAGAGGTACTTTTTACAAGCTTGTGAGAAGTGGTTTGGTAAAAGGCTAAAGGTGGGCTAATATTGGGTCATGTGGTGTTAAATCCGGGAAACATACTTTCTTTCCAAAACATTCCACATTCCTTCTTCATGATGTCTCACCCTTCACTCATCACTCAATGCTTTTATTCAATATAATGCTTTTACCTCTCTAACCTTAGCACTGCCTTCTCGCGAGTCGCAAACATGGGTGTCATGAATGGCCCCGGATACTTAGTACTTCGGACTCCTCACCTTGTGTCCCATCTCGCTGAACTAACATCTCAACGAGCAGGGTCGACCTACCTTTATCTCCTGAGGTGATCGGATTTTTTCTCGCTCATTAAATTTTCCATAATTTATAATTGTATTATTCCTACCAACAACTTCATAAATAATGCACAACTCCATATAACTCCAAAGATGACATCCATTCTCAACATTGTCCTCGGATAGGGTATAAGGTATAAAATGGGCAATATGTGTATATGTGGAGCAATAATGATCATGATAAGGCCCATATATGGCTTGCGATTTTTGCAAATATGCATAGGTAAGGCTAGGATATGAACTTTGCTTGTATGGAATTTTTCATAAAAAGTCCTTCATCATCTTATCATGCACATGTCAAAAGCAACTTCGAATTTTCATCTCCTTTATTTTTTCCCTTTTTGCACTTTATTGGGACTTCCCTTAACTAGGCAATTTCATGTTATATCTCTAATGAATCTAATTTTGCATCATAGAGCTCTTTTTTATATTTCCATGACTCTTCTTCTTTTTTATTTCAAATTTTTGATGGGGGTCATATTTCTCTTTTTATATATATATATGCATTAAAATAAATATGCAAATCTAAACTAAGTATGAATATGCAAGTAAGCCTTTCCCCCACCCCATACTTAAAATTTACAGTGTCCTCACTGTATTAGAAATAGGGTTAAGAAGAAAACTTACTAAACCTTCACAAATTTCAGGAGTTGAAGAAGACAATAGGCAGGGTCGATATCGACCCTTGACATCGTTATCGATGTCTATCTCGATTTCTGCTCAGGCTTCAGGGTGATTTGGCCTCGATCACAAACCCTATCTAAGTCGACCTTAAGGTCGATGTCGATGTTAGACATCGATTTCGATGCCCTTCCTGTGTGATTTTCTCTCTCCTGCAATTTGAAAAAAAAACACAAAACCAAACATGCAAAACAAGAAAGTGTCTAAAACCAAAACAAAAGCTGTCTAAAACCAAAACTAAGTCTTTGTTACAAGCTCTAGACTTTTAAGTTGCTAGGCCGACTTCCTCCTTCGCGCTTCTCAAGGTGGCATCTGCAGAGCCCATGTGGCTTGGGCCTCAAATATCACCCCTTTCTTGTCCCGCAGCTGCATTCCGCTAGGATTGATTTGATTCACCGTGAATGGTCCTAAGTTCTTATCCTTGAATCTTGTAAGGAACCAATGGTTCTTAGATTTGGCAACATAGACCTTGTCTCCTATCTCATATTGGCTCGAATCATCATCGGATACCCTACACAAGCGCACATGCCAAGCCACAACTCTTCCAAATAATGATAAATCCTTTATTGAAATGGAACAGGAGGAGTCCGTACCTTGACTTACCTTTTTCTCAGTCTGTAGCTCAGGTCGATGTCGATGTTCAGAGGTCGATATCGACCCCTGTTGTACTCCTAAAGGATCAGTCGATTTGGATAGTTTTGGCTCGATATGATCAGGTCGATTTCGACCCTCAGAGATCGATATCGAGGTCTCCTTTCCTCACTTCCCAGCACTGATGGTGGTCGATTTCGATAGGGCTTGGTCGATATCGACCCTTGACCCCTATTTCGATGTTTCCTTTTCTCCTCCGTCGACCCAATACTTATGACCTGGTACAAAATCTTGAACATTAGTGGTCGATATCGACTTACTTGGGTCGATTTCGATGTTCTGTTGAGCTTCTTCATTCAAGATTGCAACAACTTCCTGCACTTGGGCTTCTATGGCCCTCATCTCAATTTCCTCCGATGTCATACTTCTTACCTTTGCTTCTCCACATGCAATGTAGACACAATTGATGGCTTTTATCTCCATTGGCCCTTGATTTTTCACCGTCTTGTTGAAGGCATACTCTATCACTTCGGCACTAATTGTGAATGAGAGTAATCCTTTCGTCACGCTAATGTTGGCATCGACGGTTGCTACGAACGGCGTACCTATAATAATTGGACAAGCAGGGTCCTCCGCTATATCAACAACTAGGAAATCAGTAGAGACAAAGAATTTACCTACTTGTACTGGCACATCTGTCACTATTCCAGTTGGAATTACTACCGTATTATTGGCCATGTACAACCTTACATCCACGGGCTCTAGAGGACCTATCTTTAACTTGTGCCAAATGGTTAGTGGCATGATGCTAAAGCTAGCGCCCAAGTCAACTAAAGCATTAAATTTGAATTGACCTAGACCTATAGCGATAGAAAACTTACCTGGGTCCGCCCGCTTTTGTGGTAGCTCTAACTTGTTGCACTCCTCTGCGATCTCAGAGAGCGATCGCTTCTTACCCAAGATGTCTTTAAGGAACCTTACGTAGGATGGCATCTCGTAAAGTGCCTCTGTGAATGGTATAGAGACATTAAGTCCATGGAGCATCTTCACGAACAGTTGGAACTTCTTTTCCTCTGGGTCCTTAATCACCTTTCTAGATGGGAATGGCAACACCTTTTTCCTTCCTGCGGCTGTAGCGAGGTCGACATCGACATCAGTAGGGTCGATATCGACTAGAGGAGTCGATTTCTGTGGTGACGCAGCCTCAGGGTCGACATCGACAGGAGGGTCGACATCGACGTCACCTTGGTCGATATCGACAGGGGGGTCGATATCGACGTCTGCTCTGGCTCCTTCTCCACCGCTTTTTGCTCGGGCGTTTGTAATTGACGCCCACTCCTTAGATTTACCACTACAATAAGTCCAGTAGTTTTGCCCTTTTGGTTGGGCACAGTGGATCCAGGGAATGATCCTGACACTTTGTGTATTGCTTTCGCCAATTGACTCATTTGAGTCTCCATGTTGCGCTTCCAAACGTCAATCTCCCCAAGTCTAGAATTGATTCCCTGTAGTTGAGTATGGACGGAGTTATTGGCTTGTTTGAACTCAGTATGGTTCCTCCGCATCTCATCAAGAATGATTTGCAGGTCATCTTTCTTAGTCTCCCGGTCAGGGTGGCCTGGTGCCCTATATGTTGGGGGATCCCTTTGATAGAACCTTTGATCACCCCAATTTTGTTGATTGCCCCCTCCATAAGGGCCTCTCATCCATTTGACCTCCTCATGTTATTCCGCCATAGATACTTGCTCAGTATGTGGATAGGCACTTGTGTTATGCTTTGTTGAGCCACACTCCTGACAAGGTTGATTGTTGCTCAAGAACCTTACTTGCTTTTGAAGGCGGCGTGTTTGATCGTTATGGAATTGTTGCCGCACCTCAGGATCTATCTCCCTTGGAGGCTCATACAGTGGCATAGATGGGGCAGGCCTTGTATCATAGGCCGCAACAGCCCCATAGGTGTTGTCAAAGTTCACGAGCCTCTCAATGGTCTCCCATGCCTCCGTTGCTGTAAGCTCAATGTACCGATACGAGGTATATGAATTGATCCTCTCCTTATTCGGTGCATCAAGGGCGTTGTAGAAGATTTCCTGGATGACATATGGAAGTTGCCCATGCATTGGGCATGATCTCAGCAAGTCCTTAAATCGCTCTCATGCTTGTGTTAGAGTTTCACCTGGCTTTTGTTTGAAAGCCGTGATCCTTTGTCGCAGCATCGCCGTTTTAGAAGGTGGGAAGAATTTGTTCAAGAATGCATCTTTCACCTCCGCCCATGTCCTCAGCGAGCGTGGAGCCAAACTTTCAAGCCACTGTAATGCCTTCCCTGCCAAAGACCATCGAAAAGATTTTAATCGCACATACTCTAAATTCACTCCATCAGCAACTGTCTCACATAAGTCCATAAAAGTAGAGATGTGTTGCAGGGGGCATTCATTAGGTCTTCCTTCAAAAGTATTTCTTTTTATCTCAGATAGGAAGTTAATTTTTATTTCATAGTTGGAGTGAGGAATTAAAATAGCGGATTACGGAACCTAAAGTGGCGGATGCATGTATTGCAATTCCGTCTGTGGATACCAATATAGCCGCTCTTGGGCTTGTTTGCACGCATCCTCCTCCCTATCAGCACGGGCTCGGTCAGCAGCAGCGGCGACCCTTTCAGCAGCAATTGTAGCATTGTGGTCCTCGATTTCCTACCTCAACCGCCCTATTGTCTCGGCCTGTGTTTCATTGTCAGCCATGATACGAATAGCTTTGTTGCGAAGATTGTAGAAACGTTCAGGCTCGTTAATTGGTTCCAAGATAGGTCAGCGATCAGAATGTCGCATAAACCTGCAAAATAAGCTCAGAAAAGATCGTGGTTAACTTAGGTGGCGATTGATTGCCTCCCCGGCAACGGTGCCAATTTGTTCGCAAGCGGGGTGGTAGTAGGAGATTCAAATATTTAAAATAATGCACAACTTGGCTAACTCCCTGTCCCAAACAAATAATACAAGAATCCCCTCCCTTGTAGTAGTAGGGTAATTCAGGATCGAATCCACGAGGAGGTATGTCAGCGCTTCCTTTGTTGTATTCACGATCAAAGCTTCCGACCTCAGAAGACACTCGATATCGAGTATACTGGTCAATATCGACCTCAGTTCTGGTCGATTTCCTAGCGCAGTTCCTGCAGAAGACCAAAGCAGCATAGTCGACGTCGAGACAGACCTCGATATCTATGTTAGACCTCGATATCGACCCTTACAGTCGATTTCGATGCTTGTCACAAAAACTGTTTTCGTAACCAATTTGTCGGAAAAGAATCCGAAGAAAATAGAATGGAGAAGGAAGATGAACAAAACCAAAACTTAAGACTTTTGTAAAGAATTCAATTAATTAAAAGGCTTCCAAAGTCGGGATTTCATGCCACAACGATAACAATGCAAGTTTTATGCTAAAGTTATGAAATTTAATGCCTTTCTGTCAAATAACTTTCGTTACCAACACTTAGGTGATTAGAGGCTCTCGCATAATTCCTAAGGGTTACTATCCAATTCATGAGCAATTCAAGTTCACAATATGAGTGGCTTTCGCTTCAATAATGCAAATAATGAATCTCCCTAAATTTCGCAAAGGATCATGCATGGGGTAGAAGACGGAATTGCATAAAAGTCATACCTCTGATGCACTTACCTCACATTGCTATCGTTGGGCTCACCCCGACCCTAGATGTGGGTTGACTACTCGCTCCTCATCATGCACATCATCATCATTGTTGAAAGAAAGCTACTTTGAATTAAAATTTCGAAAGAAAGTACAACTGAACAAGCCACTCCGCTCTCGCTTTACAACTTTCACTCGACCTCCTCTCTCTCTCTACTCTCTATTGAAACTGAATTGTCTTGTAAATTAGATGCTATTGGATGCTAACCTGAATGCTAAACTCGGCCCTATTGGCCTCTATTTATAGATGTCGACAAGGACTCGAAACCTTATCTTTATTCTCTAAGATAAAACTAAAACAAAGTAAAAAACTAAAACTCTATGGTAACTCAACCTCCATATGATAAATCTCATGTTTGATGATAGGAAATCTCGACCTTTGGATAGACGTTGCAAGCTTCGGATAGAATTCTATTAAAATCTTAGTCGTATTCCTTTGCTGGCATGGTCGATATCGACCCTAGACATCGATATCGACCCCTTCAAAACTTTATCTCGGGCTTCTCCTTCTCCTACTCGAACTGGCACTCGACTTCTATCAATTTGGTCGATATGGAAGCCTCGATATCGACCTCTAGACGTCGATATCGACCTCTCTGTGTCGACGTGCTCTGTTTCATTTCCTGCTCGATTCCTATGTCTCTGATGCACTCGATGTCGAGGTCCCCAGTCGATTTTGACCTCTTCAGAAGACTTCGAGTTCTTTTTCCGCTTTTTCAAATCCGGCCATTTTTATCATGTTTTCTGCGAAATCACATAGAAACTCGTGCAAACCCATATATTTGACATTTAAGCGTAAACTACACTATTCCCATGTTTTCCTATTAATATGCATGCAAAAGACAATAAAATGGACTTTTATGTGCATAGAAAATATGGCAATTTGCGTGCACATCTGGCATACAATCAAAGGATAATCGTTTCATAGTTTATGTTTATTTGCAATATATGGAGACCTACACAAGTTCTTGTTTAATTTCTCAGAAATCGCATGCACTTTGGAGGTTAAAGAAAAGTCATGAAGACATTGGAGAAGCCAAGGAAGAGCACGAGATGGTGCAGCTGGAGAAAACGCCACTTTTCACCATTCCTCATTTTGATTCAAGTTCTGTTGTCTTCAGAAGAGTTGTAGCACTCAAAACGATATTTCCAACACATATTCATATGCATCAATCGGAAAAACGAGCACTCAGAAAAGTGCGTTTCAAGATGGAGCAGAATGCTGAAAGCTGACAGAAGCACTCGATGTCGACCCAGCCTTGACTCGATATCGACCCAACCACTCGACATCGAGTGAACTTCCACTCGACACTACATCACAATCTCGATGTACAGTGAAGCCACCATTGGAGATAGAAGACATGAGTCGATATTGAGTCATTTGACTCGATATCGAGTGAACTTGCAAAGCTGTGCGATGCGTTTTGGGACTCCGAATTCAAGGGAGATTACTTAGCCACGACGTGACGATCTTTTATCTACTTTGATGACCATATATCCTATTTGGTTAATTCCTAATTTACCTAGGGGAATTTTATTTCTTTTCTTCATTTAATTTGGGGAACTTTTATCTTTAGATAGAATTAGATAGATGATAGATATTGTTCTTTCCTAGATTTGCTATAATTGAAGCCTATACATAAAGCCCTAGGGACTGTTGTTTCATGCAATCAAGCCAAGTCGTCTTCGGACGCAAGTAGTTAGGAGGAGAGCCTAGAGTAAATATGGAAGGTTTTGTAAGTTTTAGTTTTAATTTAAAGTTAGTTGTTTATTTTCATGTTTTGCTTCTAATTCCCCTCTTCTAGGGTTGGGGTGAGCCCAACAACAACCATGTGTTCTTAATTGATGAATTCATAATTGTGTGTGTTTCTATCATCATCTATCTCTATGCTTAACCCTTTGATGAAAGTTCAAGGAATTCATGTTGCTCTTTTATGTTATTTATGATTTACACATATGTTTATTGTTATGGTGATCCCTTACCTTGGAAGTTTGCACTTTTATTATTTTATTTTATTATTTCAATTCTGTAGAGATTCTACCCAACACCGACCACCACTTTTTTCAACATCCCTTGACGTCGACCAAGTCTTAGTCGACATTGACAATAACCTTACACCTTTTCCTCTATTCCCAAAACTTGAAACACTAAACTAGAACCGCTGACTTCTATCCTAAGGACAAACCTGAATCCAACATACTATACCGAGGTCTTGACCATAAATTTATTTGGTCGAGAAACCCTCTCGTCAAATTGGCGCCGTTTCCGGGAGATATCAATTGTGCCTAGTTTAGTTGTTTGGAGTTTAGGAATAACCCATACCCTTTTCTTATCTTACTTATCACATACCCTACCACCACCCACCTCACATCGGTGCCAACTTGGTACCGAGCCCCTTGCTACTAATTCGTGTGTTTTATTTGAGTTTTTAAGCTTAGGTACAAGATGCAGGACACCTTTGACTGTTGCAAAACAAAGTCCGAAAGGGAAATAAAGAGACGATACTCAAAAGAATTAGAATATTTGAGATGGCTATACATGGTTGATGAGGAGGCATGGCTTGAGGGAGTATACGCATTGAGAAAGCTACGAGAACCGTCAGAATTACCGCCGAAAGCCTTAATCCCGCAAAAAGCATGATCCAAACATGAGGTCGACGTCGACCAGCACCTAGTCAATGTCGACCCATTTTTAGTCGATATCGGTCTGTCTACAGTCGATGTCGACCACCCTACAAAAGCCTAGATATGTCCTTCCCTGATCTCAATTCCATTCTTACTATCTAACCTTGAAGAATCATGTGACGAACCCCAAGAACTACCAAAGAAGAAGTCATATGTCGTTGCCCATGGAGTTTCAAGGTCGCTTTTACCTTACATGGTGAAGGCTATCCCCGAAAATTTTGAGCAACCGATGTTCGTGTTCAAGTATAGGGTCCTCGCAAAGAGGCATAAAGCTCTGCAAGATTGGGTAGAAGTATCTCTTCCAACTCCACCGTTCTGCTGTGGTGGAGATGCACAAGCAAATCAACATATGAAGTGGAAGAGAGACGATTATGAGGTATGTAAATTTTCTTTATATCTCCCTTTATGCATGCCAACCGGGGCTCAGGAAGATGAATGGGTGAAGCCATTGAGCGTTCACTCGGGGAGGTTTAAGCTTCTTCATACGATTCCCCCGAATGACATCCCACAATTCCCACCAACAAAGGAACCACTAGATCCACCTATACCTTCGGACAAAGATGAGCCAGGCTAATGCTTAAAGGGAAGTAGATCGAGATAGCGACTTAAAACCCTAGTGCTTACGGCAGGCAACCCGCTATTATTTTTTTTCTTCTTTAATAAATTTGTTTTAATTTTATTTTGTTTACTTCGTGAAAGGATTTCTTTTTCTTTGTTGACATTACGCAATTTAGAGGAGCTATAAAAGGAATCGATATCAACTCTACCACTCGATATCGAGTGAGTCATGTCGAGTAGAAAAGTTGTGGTCGATGCTTGATCACCCTGAAGCTTGGAGTACACCAGATATCGAGTTAATCCAGTCGATATCAACTGGTTCACTGGTTATCGACCGACACTGCAGACATTTATAGCACAAATTTCGAGATTCTGCACATGTCTAGTAAGTTTCTTCCTTTACCATTGTTTTTATACAGTGAGGACATTTTAATCTTCAAGATAGGGTGGGGGAAAGGCTAACTTTCATTATATATATATATATAGAGAGAGAGAGAGACATGTTCACTCATCTATATGCTTCATGTTTTCATCCAAAGGTCGATATCGACCACCTTCAAAACCCTCCGAAGGTGACGAAGAGGTAACCTCCGGTGAGGATTTCTTCTATACACCTCCTTCCAGTCCTATTCATGATTTATTTGCTGTAAGAAGGGCGAAGGTACCTTGGTAAGCGGATTTCGCTAACTATATTGCAGGAGGCGAGATTCCTTCAGGCTTAACTTCGCAACAAAAGAAGAAGTTTTTGCACGACGTCAAACAATACTATTAGGATGAACCCTACTTATTCAAGCAGGGGAAAAACCATATCTTTCGACATTGTATCCCGGATGAAGAGGTAGAGAGCATGATCCACCATTGTCATTCTCTCCCTACAGGAGGCCATGCTAAAGGATTCAAGACCGCGGCGAAAATTCTTCAATGTGGTTTTTATTGGCCTAACCTTTTCAATGATGTGCAAAACTATGTAACCTCTTGTGATGAGTGTCAACGTGCAGGTAATATCACATGGATTAATGAGACACCAACCATAGGCATTCTAGAGGTAGAACTCTTTGATGTATGGGGCATTGACTTCATGGGACCATTCCCTGCTTCAGGGCCCTACAAATACATTCTAGTAGCAGTGGACTATGTCTATAAATGGGTGGAGCCCGTGGCAACTAGGACCAACGACGCGAAGGTAGTCTCTAAGTTTATGAAAACTAACATCTTTCCTCGCATTGGTGTTCCTAGAGTTCTTATTTCAGATGGTGGCTCGCATTTCATTGAGAGAGGCTTCGAAGCTCTTTTAGCTAAGTATGGGGTAAACCATAGGGTGGCAACACCCTATCACCCTCAAACCAACGGCCAAGTAGAAGTCTCCAATCGCCAAATCAAAGCCATATTGGAGAAGAAGATCTCCCGCTCGAGGAAAGATTGGTCATCCAAACTCGATGATGCGCTCTGGGCCTACTAAACGGCCTATAAGACACCACTTCGCACAAATCCCTATAACTTGGTATATGGTAAGTCATGTCATTTGCCCGTCGAACTTGAGCATAAAGCAATGTGGGCTCTTAAGGAGCTTAACATGGACTTCGACGAAGCGGGAAAAAGAAGGTTCATTGACTTACAAGCCTTGGAGGAGTTGCGCTTAAAGGCATATGAGAATGCCGAAATCTACAAGGAGCGCACTAAGAAATGGTGTGATAGGAAATTGGTGCCAAAAACATATGAGGTAGGTGACAAAGTCCTTGTTTCTAATTCTAGACTTCGCTTATTTCCAGGGAAACTAAGGACAAGATGGAGCGGACCTTTCAAGGTTCATAAAATATTCCCTCATGGAGCGGTGGAGTTACTTTGCGACGATGGATCCACCTTTAAGGTAAATGGCCACCGAGTCAAGAAATATTATGACAAGGAGGACCCGGAAGAAGAGATTCGCGCCACCTTGGCGTTGAACTAGCGCAAAAAGGGAAATATGTCGAGCTAGCGACTTAAACTCAAGCGCTTCCGGGAGGCAACCCGTTCTTTTCCTTTTCTTTCTCTTTTTGTTTTTAGTCTATTTTTATAGTTTTTAGATCATTCGTGGCTATTCTATCTAAAGTTAACAAGGAAATCAAGTCCAGAAGAAAGGTCGATATCGACCTATAGGGTCGATATCGATAAGCCGACAGAAGGGAGCAGCAGCAAGAATTACATAGATATAGAAAGGGGGTCGATATCGACCTCTAAGGTCGATATCGACTACAGTTGGAGGTAGGTGCCAGGTCAGATTTTAATTTCTTTTTCTGTTTTATTTTTCGGGTTTATTTATCCCCTTATATACCCCGACTTCGACACCCACCCCCCTTTTCGATACCCTACCAGCCGCCATTGTTGCTCTCTCTCCTTCATCTCTCTTCTTCATCTCTCTCCTTCATCTCACCCCTCTCCCGTCGCCCTCATCACTGCCGCACCATTGCAACACTAGTAGACCCAACAGTCCACCATTGTAACACCAGATCTAGACCCGACAGCCCCGCCCTTGCCTTCTCTCTCCCTCGTTTTCAAGCTCCCTCGCCCAGATCTACTCACTTCCGGCCAAGAACCACCAGATCCGGCCGCCCCAAGCCACCAGAGAGCCCACCGCGACACCAGCAACCTGACAGCGCCCAGATCCAGTCGATTTCGACCCCAAGCCTCGATTTCGACGTCTTTACTGTTCGACAGTCGGTTTTCTTTCTTGATTTTTGCAGTTTATTCCCTCCTTCTCCCCTAATTCCGACACTCTTCTGGTATGATTTCTTACCCTTCATCTATTTTTTCAGATTTTCATGATTAGTTATTTGATTTAGGGAGGAAATTACATATTGGGTGTTTCGGGTTTGAACGATATTTGCGCGGAAAAGAGTAATCGTATGTTTTTGGGGCATGAATCTGATTTTTTTTTTTATTTTTTTGGGGCAAGATTCTGATTTGTATATATATATATGGGCATGATTCTGATTTTTTATATATAAAGGGGGGTAAGAACTTATTTTTTAATTTCTGTGGGGCAATAATCGGAATTTTACATAAGTATGGGCTATGAATCTGATTTTTTTACAATATGGGTTGATTCTGAAATTTTTTTTTAGTAGCTGAAATTCTGAATTTTTTTTGGGTTCAAATTCTGATTTTTTGTTACAAGCTGAAATTCTGATTTATTTTGAAGTTTAAATACTGATTTATTTTGGAGTTTAAATTCTGATTTTTTTTACAATGGGCTGAATTTCTGATTTATTTAGGAGTTTAAATTCTGTTTTTTTAGGGATTAAAATCTGATTTTTTATATATATGTCGGCCAAAATTGTATAAGTCATTAGGTTCCTTAGTGTTAAAAATTCAAGAAATTATGTTTATATAAATTGCCATCCTTAGGTACTGTCTTTTTAAAACATGTTACCACTCTCACTTAGTCAATTTACCTTTACATAATTTTTAGGATAATATGGAACCTAAGTATGGGGTTCTCCCTATTTTATACAAAGGGGAATTATCTTTGGAAATGGTTTCTTTTGCAGACGATGGTGAGAGCCAAGAACATCCCTCAGGACACGCTTCGCATTGAGGACGATCAGCAGCGCTCCCTAGCTGAGGTTCTGATTGCCCGAGCCACCAGGGCGCGATGGTACCATCTCCCTGACATGATCCAGCTGGGATTTCACACAGGCGTTCAGGAGCCATTTGAGAATGTCTCCCTGCACAGGCTGATTGAGCCTCTGGAGGAGCCCTACCCCGTTCTGACTGGGGAGTTTATGGCCACACTGGAGGTCCCCGAGCGCACCTCGACCAGCCGCTGAGTTATCTTCCAGCTAGGCAACCGGCGTCACAGACTATCGATCGAGGAGATGAGCAACATTTTTGGGTTCATCCACACTCTCGCCGCCTTCAGGGTCCAGGACCCCAACGTCATTTGGTGCTACATATCAGGTATACCCTACCCCACTCCAACAGACTCCTTCACCTCCAGGGTCGTGAGCCCCCTATTCAGGGTCATCCTGCGGGTCCTGGCGAGTACCCTTTGGGCCAGGCCTGACCTCCATCGCCCCACACACCGTGAGACGGAGACTCTGCAGAGGATGCTCTTTGAGGAGGACCCTCTACCATATCTGTACGCCTGGCTCGAGCATATCCTAGACCGCAGACGCACGGTCTCCACTGACATTATGGACGGCGACATGGTGGCCATCCTCGCCGAGGGTCTAGGCGTCCACACTGAGAGGTACACGGCCTACCAGCTCACGTACCTAGACGCTGCAGTATTATGCCAGGGCGGAGTCATCGCGCCAGGAGCACAGTGATGGAGACACCCCTAGACAGAGATGCGTCTGCGACACGATTTTATGGATCTTCTGTATATCCCAGATTGGTACCAGTCTTGGACTGGGCAGCCATATCATACGGATATAGATCCGTCTGTTGACCCCACTATTCGGAGGAGACCCCCACTCTACAACCATGAGCCGGAGGTAGACGCTATGTCTTGGGATGCTGACCCCCATTCAGACGGAGCACAGCAGCCCCCAGCCTACCAGGGGGGCATGGATGGCGACGACGATGATGACGCCAGGGATGATGTAGATGGAGGAGGAGAGGGCCCGCAAGGGTCCCACCACAGCCATCACAACCACCATAGCTATGTGCCTCCACCACCTCCTCCTTTCCAGCCCGCCTACTCCACTGTTTGGCAGGACGACATGACTGCCCGCTTTACTAGGCTGGAGCTATCCGTCACTGAGATGCGCGAGAAGCAGCACCGCTATGGGAGGTTCCTCGAGGGTTTGGGCTCATATATGGGCTTTTCTTTCGATCAGCATGCTGGCCCTTCTACATTCCCGCAGGGCGCCCCGACCTACTACTCAGGGTCAGCTCCTACACAGGACTGGCCCTTGCTGTTGCCACCTCCTCCGCCTCCTGAGCAGTGATGTGTGTTGAGTAAGTGAGCGTGAGTGATTCCTTCCCTCTACTTTACATTTCTAATAGTGAGGACATTGTACTCTGTAATTATGGGGTGGGGATTCAAATTGGACATTATAAACTGCTTTATCTGGTTGTGGTAATATTTAAAACTTGGCGAACTTGGCTTGTATTTTATTTACTTTCTACTCTATTTGTATGCATTGCATCATATTTAAGCATTTATGCATTTTAAAGTTTAAGTCCTTTGTCTTTTAGTTTGTTAAATCAATAAAATGTCAAAATAAAAAAAAAATACAAAAATGTCAAAAATACAAAAAAAATGCATGTTTATTTTTAAGTTTATTTTTTAACCCTACTTAGATGTCCTATGATGAAAACTCAATAGCTGACTTCATCATGTAAACCCTATGGCATATTTGGATGGTTTAGCCTAAGTCCTTAAAATTTTTATGTAGATTGTGAACTTGTGATGAAATTGAGCACATATGATCCTAGGCTAAAAAGCAAATCCAACAAAAATTGTCCTTGTGAGAATTTTGACCTATATGGAGAACATCAAAAATCCCTCCGCTTTCTTGAGTGAATTTACTCTTCCTATGCATCTCTAAATGTTGTGATAGTTATTCAAAACCAATACATAAATATGTCTATGTTTACGAGAATTAAATGATGGAGGCATCTTTTAAGCCATTTTTATCCACTCTTTACCTACCCTGCATTATCCCTGCTTAAAGCCAAAATATTAGCCTGAGCCTGAAATTACAAACTCCACAAAATTATCCCTAGCCGAATTAAGCCTGATCCCCATTTGGGAATTGAGACTTAGATTGGCTGGACTAAATGCCTTGTGGAAAGAAAAGAGCATAATGTCCAGTTTTGAGCAAGGAAATTATGGGTTGGTGCATATTTACATTTTGTCATATTTTGTAAAAGGATCTTTTGGCTCACCATATAAATGCACATATTTACTTATTATTTTCGTTGAATAAAAAAATCCGAAAAAATAAAGATATATATATATATAGTGCATGAGCCAAAATCCTTAAGTCTTTTATTCATACAAGTGTTATATTTTTTAGAGGTATAATAGAGTTTGGAAGAAGGGTTGATAGTATGGTTTACATCTTTTAGTGCCTCTTTAGAGCATATTATATAAAGATGAGTTGGAAAAGAGCATTATAGGAGATTGAGCTTGGAAAGTGCAACATTGAAGAGTTATGGTTTGGACATTGCAAGTGTTGAAATTTAGGAGTCTTGATTCCCGAATTATAAAAGCACCACATAGCCAAATAATTTCATGCCCTTAATTTCATACCAAGTCCCATTACAACCCCGCCGAATGGAGTCTTCTTTGAAGTCTTCCATTGAGCGAAAGTCCTTCTGATGATTCTTATTGCATTTTCATAATTGGTTGCGAAGTGGATTATTATAAATTGCAATGTTTATGAGATTGTATATGGAATTGAGTTGAGAGTTGATCTTCATAACCTAAACACATGAGAGTTGAGTGCAAACACATTATCCCTGTGAGGTTGGATCAAAATTGCATATGCCTATGGATCGCTAAAATATGTGCTATGAAGTTAAATTCACTTGCTTTGCTTCGCTACCGCTTATGATGTTGCTTTTAACAAGGGCGAAGACTTGAAGGGTGTGTTGTGGGTATTGGTTATTGCTTGGTTACTGCTTGAGGACAAGCAAGTCTAAGTATGGCGTGTTTTGATGTACATATTTGTACCTTTGTTTATGGCATCTTTTGACTTCATATTTCATTCGATTTCCAAAGAAAAGTTTCAAAAGTCTATAAACTTGTGTAAGAATGAGCTAAAGTATAAGAAATAGAGTCTGCACGAGTTTTGAGCTAACCATGCAGGAATTCGATGAAATCGGAGTCAAAACGAAGAAGCCAAGTGAAGCTGAGCAGAGGTCGATATCGACCTGAGGACATCGATATCGACCCTAGTTTTCGACACGACTTCTGAGTGTCGAGATAGACCACACAGACCAGACAAGAAGGCATCGATATCGATATACTACCTCGATATCGACCATCGTCATAGACATCGACTGGAGCTGGACAAGTCGAGTAGAAACACAAGCATCGATATCGACCTCTGGTGTCGATATCGACCCTACCTCGACAGAAGATAAATCCGATTTCGAGACTCGGATTGTGAAGTCTATCATTAAAGCCATGAGTTATCTCGTTCTTCTAGATATTAGCAGCAAATTTATTATCTTTTCCTTTAAAGTTTTATCAAAATAAAAGACCTATCCTAATTGTTCCGATAGAGTTCATAGTTTAGATAGAAGTTACAATCCTCGGATAGCAAGGATTAGTAGCCTATAAATAAAGCCCTAGGCGCTGATTTGTTAGATCATCCAAGAAGCAAGACAATAGATAGTTAGAGTTTTTTGAGCTTTAAAGTTTCAAGCGCTTACGATAGTTGGCGTTGAGATTGTAAAGATTCGAAATTTTCCATCTATGCAAGTTATTTCAATTCAAGACATGTCTACAATCAACATGAGCGAGTAGTCTCGCTTTCTTCTAGGGTCGGGGTGAGCCCGACGATAGCCATGATGTATCTTTTATCTCCCTCTACCTTGTGCCTCATCTTTAAATGCGAATTTAAGGAACTCATGTTGTAAAACTTGGGTAGTAATTACGGTTTCTATTCGAAAGATTATAAAATCAATTATGACAAAGGTAGATACAAATTAGGTTAAGTAATTACAAAATGTATTTTCCTATTTGTCGGTTTAGGTGAAAGCCTTTTCCTTTATGATGAAAGCATGCATCTTTAGTTGATTCTTACTTCTTCTATCATGGTTGTCGTCGCGGTAATCCTTGGCTTTAGAAGACTTTTCCTTTATTAAGTTTACATTCAAATTTACCCGTCGTTCGTTGAGTCATCGAAAAACCCAACACCCTTGCTTATTTCTGTTCATTGCTCCCTTCCCATTCTTAAATCTTCGGCCTTTTATTTGCCGACGGAACAACTAACTCACTGCAGGAAGACATCGATATCGACAACAGAGGTCGATATCGACCACACTGATAGATCGACAGTTTTCTGAGTCAATCTCGAGACTCATGGGAAACTTCTGCAAGCATCGATATCGACCCCCTTGTGTCGAAATCGACCCCTCTGTATCGACTGGCAGACTTCTGAGCCAGTCGATTTCGTGGACTAACATCGATATCGACCCCTTCCAATCGATATCGACTACAGTTTTTGTTTCTGCAGGTCTTCTGTTGCAGAGAACATCGACAACCAAGGTCGACATCGAGGTCTGAGCTCGAGATCGAGGCTTCTAGTCGAACATTAAGGACATGTCTTCAACTCTACTAGGATCCCGCTGACTCGCTTCCTCGTGGATCGAACCTGATTCCCTACTACTATAGCGGGAAGTCTTGAATTTATTTGAAGAGGCTAAGAGTTGTATTGCTTTATATTTTATTATATATTTCGATTCAATTCTCCCCACGTCACTAATGCTCAGCAAAAATATGTTGCTGAGAAGGTTTTTGATTTGCTGAAGGTAATGCCTTAAATCTTCAAATTTTATGTTTTGTTTTCAGTTTGATATCTTTCGAACATTGTATCTTCTTGTTAGCATGATTGGCCAAACATCTATTCTAGTTGTTTTAAGTATATAGCATGTTGAAGGTAATGCCCTGGCAAGTGGTAGTTCAAATGGTCATGATTGTCAGGGGCGGCCCCAGTGTGGGGCGCGCGTAGGCGGCCGCCCCACCCTTCGACCCGCGAGCCCCCGGAGTTTATAGAAAAAAAAATTTATTAATATATATATATATGGTTTTATTGTAATAAGTAAAATTAGAATGGAAATTAAATCAATTAATTCAGTTAGCTTAGTTGGTAAATGGGAAGAAGAGGAAATTAAATGATTCAAGAGACTTGGGTTTGATTCCCTATTGCTTCCCCTTTTTATTCCTTGTTTGAATTTTGTTATCCTTTTCTTTATTTCAATTTGTTTTTTTTCCCTTATCTTCATTTTGCCTTGTTTGAATTTTGTTATCCTTTTCTTTATTTCAATTTGTTTTTTTTCCCTTATCTTCATTTTGCCTTTCGTAAATAATTATAGTCAGTAGTGAATTTAGACATATTACCTCTTTTATCTTATTAATTGCGATGATGGTAAATAATTTATTTATATTAAAAAATTAATTATATCTTTTTATTTAGCATATCTTGGATATTTTTTCCCTAAAAGACTCGATTATAGAATGATGATATTTCAAATTATTTTTCTCAATTTTAGTAATATATAAGATTTCATAAATATTTTATAATTTTTAAAAATATAACATTCAAAATTTCAACATCCTATTAAACGAATTAAATTTACTTAAAATTAATTACAACCCATAAAATAGGCGAATTAAAAAAATATAATGAAAAGAGACTTATAATTCATTGAAACCTTTGTAGAAAAAGATAATTCATATATTGTATAATGATCTATAATATTTGTACTATATCATATGGCATAAATATAAACTTTTTATTGTAAATAATCTCTACAATGAACTTTATAGCCGGAAATATTTTAAAGTTATGAGAACTAATTTAGTGTTGTAAGAATTCGAATACCCTTACATTACATACATAATAATATTAATTTGTATAAGAATCCAAGTGCCAAGAATGACTATAATATCATAAGCCTCATTTTAATAATTGTACAGGGTCTCCAAAATTGATTGAACGCCCTTACAAATCTTAAATCTTAAGTCTGTAATTTTATCTGTAATTTCGCCCCACCTTTTAGAAAGTTCTGCGGCCGTCACTGATGATTGTCACTGCTCATCTGTCACATCTGACATTTACAACTACACGTATGGGAGGTTGGAGAGCTGGATGGAGCTATCAATATATGGGGACAAACCCGAACCTCAGTTTAATGTACATAAATGCTAGGTTTAATTTTACATGCAAACTATGCCTTTCAATATCAATTTAATAAAATAATGCTTCTGTACAGCACGCAACTGCTGTCATTGGGAATAAGATAGTGGTTGTTGGTGGTCAATCTGAAAATGGAATTTTAATGATGTACAAGTACTTGCATCTATGCCCCTTCCTCTTTAAGCTTTTCATTTCTCATATCCTTGTTAACTTAATGCATCATTTGTAGAATTGAAAATCCGTCTTCTGTGATGGTGGAATAATTTTTAAGAAACGTGGAACTTTTTTGCTATGTCATGGTGGAATTCATTTCTCATATCCTCATTTAATACACTTTGGTGGCGATGATTTTAAGAGAAGAAGGTTGAATGACCTATATATGTTTGAGCTAAAGTCTAAGACTTTGCTTCCCCTTCATTGCACGTTAGACGCTCCTCTTCAAGTGTGTTGAGTTAGATGACTTGGTTATTCTTAAGTTTATGCATTTAAGCTTAATAAATATCTTTCTTAAGTTTCACATGCTCTTTTTTTCTATTATGTAAGAACATTCTATCTAATTTAAAGCATATTAGCTTAAATGGTAGAGCATTGATTTCAAACACAAAGATGCAGATTCAAATCTCGCATAGGCTACGATAATTAAAAAAAAATCGTAAATATTCCATTTCACGTAAGGTAATAGCCGACGTCGTTAAAAAAATCGATGTCTATGTTGGTGATGTAAAAAGTCAAAACATTTTAACTTCGGCTAATAACCGATGTCTTTGTAGGTTATAACATCTCTTATATTTTATAATTAATGTTATAGGATAAGAAAGACATTGGATTTAAAAATATAAATGATGTGATAACATAAAAAGACATCGGTTTCTAGCCGATGTGAAAAACTTTTGACTTTTAACATCCCCCACAGAGACATCGATTTTTTTTAAAGACATCAGTTATTACCCCATGTTAAATAACAAATTTCTAGTAGTGACACTACCCCCAGGTCACACAAGGTCTTATAGCGATGTTGTCCAAGCTCAATTGTAATGGTAAATCTCCCCGGACCACTTCTCTTCTCCGGGTAGTCCACTTTGCTGCACTCCTCTACGATCTCAGCGATTGATCGCTTCTTTCTCAAGATGTCCTTCACGAACCGGACGTATGATGGCATCTTATGAAGGGCCTCCGTTAATGGTATTGTGAAGGTTAGGCCTTGGGGTACCTTCATAAATCTTTAAAACTTTATGTTCGCAGAGTCCCTTAGTGCTTTGGAGGGAAAGGGAAGTGCCTTCTTTTTCGTCGGAGCGGGATTGGCCCGATGTTTGTAGATGACTAGTCGACATCGACAGGGTGTCGACATCAGGTGTTTTGGTCAATCTTGGGTGCGCCTGGACAGGGTCGACGTCAACAGTGGGCTCGACATCAAGTGGGTTAGTCGACATCGACTGAGGTTGGTCGATATCGACTGGCTCTCCAGATACTTTCTTTGCTCGCTCCGTCTTTTCGTTGTTAATTTTGATTTTTTTGCCACTCCTTAAGCATATGGCGGTGATGTGGCCTGCTGGTTGCCCCTTAGGATTAGCCTGAGGTTGGCATTGGAGCGCTCCGGCTTGTCATCGAATGTTAACCGTGTTGTTGCAGGAGGCTTGATATGTCAAGTAATTACAAATATAAAGATGTAAATAAATATAAACCGACTCCTGGCCTAAGCAAATAATTACAAGACTTCCTCCCGTTGTAGTGGAAGGGTAGTCAGGATCGATCCACGAGGAGGCGTGTCAGCGGGATCCTAGTAGCTTTGGAAATTTCACGTCTGCGTCGACCAGTAGCCTCGATTTCGACTTTAGTGCTCGATGTCGACCTCGGCTGTCGATGTTCTCTACAACAGAAGACCTGCAGAGACAAAAACAAGTGGTCGATATCGACTGGTGGGGGTCGATATCGATGTCAGTCCACGAAATCGACTGGCTCAGAAGACTGCCAGTCGATACAGAAGGGTCGATATCGATGTCTGGTGTCGATATCGATGCTCAGCAAACTCCGCAGCGATGTTCGTCGTCGACTCAGAAAACTGTCGACGAACTCAGTGGTCGATATCGACGTCTGGTGTCGATATCGATGTCTCCCTGCAGTGGGTTAGTACTTCGTCGGCAAAGAAAGGCCGAAGACTTTAGGATGGATAGAGAAGAAATGAACAGAAATAACAAGAGGTTTTTGAGTGTATAAAATATGTAAAAAGGCAACTCTTAGGATGAGGGTTCACCACAACGTTAACCAATGCATGCGATAAGATAAATAAGACGGACAATTGCGCTTTTTCTCCCGAGGGACGAGCTTTCGCCGTACACCAACTCTTAGGATTACTCTTTCAAATAAACCTAAATGTCTCTACAAATTTTATGTTTATAACTCAAGTTGTTAGCATGAATCCCTTTTCTTTCGATTAGGACTAAACATAGAATTGTAGGAGGAGAGATAGACACAACGATATCAACATCAAATACTTACCTCAAGCGCCAATGGCTAACGTCGGGCTCACCCCGACCCTAAGAGCTTTGGGGAACTACTCGCTTTTCATCATGGAATTCATCGTCAATTGAAGGAAATAAACTTGCATTAAAATAACTTCGAAGCTTTACAACTTGTTCGTCACGGGGAAGTTTGCGAGGTGGTGTATGTAAAATAGGAGAATAAAATAAAGCACAACTAGACTATCTCCCTGTCCCAAACAAATAATACAAGAATCCCCTCCCTTGTAGTAGTAGGGTAATTCAGGATCGAATCCACGAGGAGGTAGGTCAGCGCTTCCTTTGTTGTACTCACGATCAAGGCTTTCGACCTCAGCAGACACTCGATATCGAGTATACTGGTCGATATCGACCTCAGTTCTGGTCGATTTCCTAGCGGAGTTCCTGCAGAAAACAAAACAGCAAGTCGACGTCGAGCAGAGACCTCGATATCGATGTTAGACCTCGATATCGACCCTTATGGTCGATTTCGATGCTTGTCACAGAAACTGTTTTTGTAACCAATTTATCGGAAAAGGATCCGAAGAAAATAGAATGGAGAGGGAAGATGAACAGAAACAAAATTAAGACTCTTATGAAGAATTTAATTAATTAAAAGGCTTCCAAAGTCGGGGTTTTATGCCACAACGATAACAATGCAAGTTTCATGCTAAAGATATGAACTTTAATGTCTTTCCGTCAAATAACTTTCGTTATCAACACTTAGGTGATTAGAGGCTTTCGCATAATTCCTAAGAGTTACTATCCAATTTATGAGTAATTCAAGTTCGCAATATGAGTGGCTTTCGCTTCAATAATGCAAATAATGAATCTCCCTAACTTTCGCAAAGGATCATGCATGGGGTAGAAGACGGAATCGCATAAAAGTCATACCTTTGATGCACTTACCTCACATTGCTATCGTCGGGCTCACCCCGACCCTAGAAGTGGGTTGACTACTCGCTCCTCATCATGCACATCATCATCATTGTTATTGAAAGAAAGCTACTTTGAATTAAAACTCCGAAAGAAAGTACAACTGAACAAGCCACTCCGCTCTCGCTTTACAACTCCACTCGGCCTCCTCTCTCTCTCTCTATTCTCTATTGCAACTGAATTGTGTCTAAAACGGAATTCGGAATACCTAAACTCAGCCCTATTGGCTTCTATTTGTAGATGTCGATAAGGACTCGAAACCTTATCTTTATTCTCTATGATAAATTAAAACAAAGTAAAAACTAAAACTTCATGGTGAAATCAGCCTCCTCATGATAGATCTGATGTTGATGATAGGAAATCTCGACCTTTGGATAGATATTGCAAGCATTAGATATAATTCTATCGAAATCGTAGTCGAATTCCTCTGCTGGCATGGTCGATATCGACCCTTGGACCTCGATATCGACCCCTGCAAAATCTTATCTCGAGCTTCTCCTTCTCCTACTCGACTTCTATCAACTTGGTCGATCTGGCAGCATCGATATCGACCCCCAGACGTCGATATCGACCTCTTCTGTGTCGAAATGTTCTGTTTCCTTTTCTGCTCGATTCCTATGTCTCTGATGTACTCGATGTCGAGGTCTTCAGTCGATTTCGACCTCTTCAGAAGACTTCGAGTTCTTTTTCCGCTCTTCTGAATTCATCCATTTTCATCCTGTTTTCTGCGAAATCACATGGAAACTCGTGCAAACCCATATATTTGATATTTAAGCATAAACTACACCATTCCCATTTTTTCCCATTAATGTGCATGCAAAAGAAAATAAAATGAATTCATATGTGCATAGAAAATATGGTAATTTGCGCGCACATCAAACACCCCATACTTAAGCTTGCTTGTCCCCAAGCAATACTCTTAATGGTCATTCAGGGGAAGAAAGTAAACCCTCAACATCATAGATTCATTTTTCATATGTCCCTACAATCAATTGCCATCCTCGAAAAGGTACTTATGTCAACCAAGTCCATGCCTGTGCATAAAAGCAATTTCATACTTATAAAGGAGGTAATATGCAAAAAAACAATTTTAGCGACATTGCATTAATAATCAAGAGGACTTTCTTCAAGCTTGTGAGAAGTGGATTGGTAAAAGGCTAAAGGTGGGCTAATATTTGGCCATGTGGTGTTAAATCCAGGGAAGTATACTTTCTTTCCAAAATATTCCACATTCCTCCTTCATAATGTCTCGCCTTTCACTCATCGTTCAATGCTTTTTTTTCAATATAATGCTTTTACCTCTCTAACCTTAGCACTGCCTTCTCGCGAGTCGCAAACATGGGTGTCATGAATGGCCCCGGATACTTAGTACTTCGGACTCCTCACCTTTGTGTCCCATCTCGCCAAACTATTATCTCAGCGAGCAGGGTCGACCTACCTTTATCTCCTGAGGTGATCGGATTTTTTCTCGCTCATTTAATTTTCCATATTGTATCATTCCTGCCAACAACTTTATAAATGCACAACTCCATATAACTCCAAAGATGTCATCCATTCAAAAAACTTTGTCCCCGGATAGGGTATAAGGTAAAAAATGGACAATATGTATTTGTGGAGCAATAATGATCATGATAAGTCTCATATATGGTTTTGTGAATATGCGTAGGTAAGGCTAGGATATGAACTTTGCTTGTATGGAATTTTTATAAAAAATCATCCATCATCTTATCATGCACATGTCAAAAGCAACTTCAAATTTTCATCTCCTTTATGATTTTCTCAAAAAATTTGCACTTCATTGGGACTTCCCTTAACTAGGCAATCTCATGTTATATCTCTAATGAATCTAATTTTGCATCATAGAGCTCTTTTTTATACTTCCATGACTCTCTCTTTTCCAAAATTTTTGATGGGGGTCATTTTTTTTTTATGCATTAAAATAAATATGCAACTCTAAACTAAGTATGAATATGCAAATAAGCCTTTCCCCCACCCCATACTTAAAATTTACAGTGTCCTCACTGTATTAGAACTAGGGTTAAGAAGAAGACTTACTAAACCGTCACAAATTTCAGGAGTCGTAGAAGACAACAGGGAAGGTCGATATCGACCCTTTACGTCGATATCGATGTCTCTCTTGATTTCTGCTCGGGCTTCAGGGTGATTCGGCCTCGATCACAAACCCTATCCATGTCGACCTTGAGGTCGATTTCGATGTCCGACATCGATTTCGATGCCTTTCTGTGTGCTTTTCTCTCTCCTGCAATTTGAAAACTAAACACAAAATATGCAAAACAATAAAGTGTCTAAAACCAAAACAAAGGCTGTCTTAAAACCAAAACTAAGTCTTCGTTACAAGCTCTAGATTTTTAAGTCGCTAGGCCGACTTCCTTCCTTTGCGCTTCTCAAGGTGGCATCTGCAGAGCCCATGTGGCTTGGGCCTCAAATATCACTCCTTTCTTGTCCCGCAGCTGCATTCCCCCGGGATTGATTTGATTCACCGTGAATGGACCTAAGCTCTTATCCTTGAATCTTGTAGGGAACCAATGGTCTTTAGATTTGGCAACATAGACCTTGTCTCCTATCTCATATTGGCTTGAACTATCATCGGATACCCTACATAAATGCACATGCCAAGGCACACCTCTTCCAAATAATGATAAGTCCTTAATTGTAATTGAACAAGAGGAATCCGTACCTTGACTTACCTTCTTCTCAGTCTGTGGTTCAGGTCGATGTCGATGTTCGGAGGTCGATATCGATCCCTGTTGTACACCTGTTGGATCAGTCGATTTGGGGAGTTTTGATTCGATATGATCAGGTCGATTTCGACCCTCAGAGGTCGATATCGAGGTCTCCTTGCCTCTCTTCTCAGCGCTGATGGTGGTCGATTTCGATAGGGTGTGGTCGATATCGACCCTTGACCCCGATTTCGATGCTTCCTCTTTTCCTCCGTCGACCCCATACTTATGACCTGTCACAGAATCTTGAACATTAGTGGTCGATATCGACTTACCTGGGTCGATTTCGATGTTCTGTTGAGCTCCTTCGTTCAAGATTACTTCAACTTCCTCTACTTGGGCTTCATTGATGGCTTTTATCTCCATTGGCCCTTGACTTTGCACCGTCTTGTTGAAGGAATACTCTATTACTTCATCACTAATCGTGAGTGAGAGCAATCCTTTCTTCACGCTAATGTTGGCATCGACGGTTGCTAGGAATGGCCTACCTAAAATAATTGGACAAGCAGGGTCCTCCGCTATGTCAACAACTAGGAAATAAGCAGGGACAAAGAATTTGCCTACTTGTACTGGCACATCCGTCACTATCCCAGTTGGAATCACTACGGTATTGTTAGCCATGTACAATCTTGCATCCACGGGCTCCAGAGGACCTATCTTTACCTTGTGCCAAATGGTTAGTGGCATCATGCTAACGCTAGCGCCCAAGTCAACTAAAGCATTAAATTTGAATTGACCTAGACCTATAGCGATAGAAAACTTACCTGGGTCCGCCAGTTTTTGTGGTAGCTCTAATCTGTTGCATTCCTCTGCGATCTCGGAGAGCGATGGCTTCTTACCCAAGATGTCCTTAAGGAACCTTACATAAGATGGCATCTCGTGAAGTGCCTCTGTGAATGGTATAGAGACATTAAGCCCTTGGAGCATCTTCACGAACCGTTGGAACTTCTTTTCCGTTGGGTGCTTAGTCACCTTTCTAGTTGGGAATGGCAACACCTTCTTCCTTCCTGCGGCTGTAGTGAGGTCGATATCGGGATCAGTAGAGTCGATATCGACTGGAAGAGTCGATTTCTGTGGTGACGCAGAATTAGGGTCGACATCGACAGGAGGGTCGACATCGATGTCACCTTGGTCGATATCGACAGGGGGGGTCGATATCGACGTCTGTTCTGGCTCCTTCTCCTCCACTTTTTGCTCGGGCGTTTGTAATTGACGCCCACTCCTTGGGTTTACTGCCACAATATGACCTGTGGTTTTGCCCTTTTAGTTGGGCACAGTGGATCCAGGGAGTGATCCAGACGCTTTGGGCATTGCTTCCGCCAATTGACTCATTTGAGTCTCCATGTTGCGCTTCCAAACGTCGATCTCCCCAAGTCTAGAATTGATGCCCTGCAGCTGAGTATGGACGGAGTTATTGGCTTGTTTGAACTCAGCGTGGTTCCTCTGCATCTCATCAAGGATGATTTGCAGGTCATCTTTCTTAGTCTCCCGCTCAGGGTGCCCTGGTGCCCTATAGGTTGGGGGATCCCTTTGATAGAACCTTTGATCGCCCCAATTTTGTTGATTTCCCCCTCCATAGGGGCCTCGCGTCCATTTGACCTCCTCATGTTGTTCCGCCATGGATACTTGCTCAGTATGTGGACAGGCACTGGTGTTATGCCTTATTGAACCACACTCCTGACAAGGTTGATTGTTGCTCAGGAACCTTACTTGCTTTTGAAGGCGGCGTGTTTGATCATTATGGAATTGTTGCCGTACTTCAGGATCTATCTCCCTTGGAGGCTCATATAGTGGCATAGATGGGGCAGGCCTTGCATCATAGGCCGCAGCAGCCCCATAGGTGTTGTCAAAGTTCACAAGCCTCTCAATGGTCTCCCATGCCTCTGTTGGTGTAAGCTCAATGTACCGATAGGAGGTATATGAATTGATCCTCTCCTTATTCGGCGCATCAAGGGCGTTATAAAAGATCTCTTGGATGACATATGGAAGTTGCCCATGCGTCGGGCATGATCTCAGCAAGTCTTTAAAGCGCTCCCACGCCTGTGCTAGGGTTTCACCTGGCTTTTGTTTGAAAGCCGTGATCCTTTGTCGTAGCATCGCCATTTTAGAAGGTGGGAAGAACTTGTTCAAGAATGCATCTTTCACTTCCGCCCATGTCCTTAGCGATCGTGGAGCCAAACTTTCAAGCCATTGTAATGCCTTTCCTGCCAAAGACCATCGAAAAGATTTTAGTCGCACATACTCTAAGTTTACTCCATCCGCAACTGTTTCACATAAGTCCATAAAAGTAGAGATGTGTTGCAGGGGGCATTCATTATGTCTTCCTTCAAAAGTATTTCTTTTAATCTCAGATAGGAAGTTAATTTTCAATTCATAATTGGAGTGAGGAATTATAATGGCAGATTCAGGAACATGAAGGGGCGGATGCATGTATTGCATCGCCGTCTGTGGATACTGATTTAGCCGCTCTTGGGCTTGTCTGCGCGCATCCTCCTCCCTATCAGCACGGGCTCGCTCAGCAGCAGCAGCGGCCCTTTCAGCAGCGATTGTAGCATTGTGGTCCTCGATCTCCTTCCTCAACCGCTCTATGATCTCAGCCTGCGTCTCGTTGTCAGCCATGATGCGAATTGCTTTGTTGCGAAGATGGTAGAAACGTTCAAGCTCGTCAATTGGTTCCAGGATAGGTTCGCGATCAGAACGTCGCATAAACCTGCAGAATAAGCTTAGAAAAAGATCGTGATTAACTTAGGTGGCGATTGATTACCTCCCCGGCAACGGCACCAATTTGTTCGTCACGGGGAAGTTTGCGGGGTGGTGTATGTAAAATAGGAGAATAAAATAAAGCACAACTAGACTATCTCCCTGTCCCAAACAAATAATACAAGAATCCCCTCCCTTGTAGTAGTAGGGTAAGTCAGGATCGAATCCACGAGGAGGTAGGTCAGCGCTTCCTTTGTTGTACTCACGATCAAGGCTTTCGACCTCAGCAGACACTCGATATCGAGTATACTGGTCGATATCGACCTCAGTTCTGGTCGATTTCCTAGCGGAGTTCCTGCAGAAAACAAAACAGCAAGTCGACGTCGAGCAGAGACCTCGATATCGATGTTAGACCTCGATATCGACCCTTATGGTCGATTTCGATGCTTGTCACAGAAACTGTTTTTGTAACCAATTTATCGGAAAAGGATCCGAAGAAAATAGAATGGAGAGGGAAGATGAACAGAAACAAAACTAAGACTCTTATGAAGAATTTAATTAATTAAAAGGCTTCCAAAGTCGGGGTTTTATGCCACAACGATAACAATGCAAGTTTTATGCTAAAGATATGAACTTTAATGTCTTTCCGTCAAATAACTTTCGTTATCAACACTTAGGTGATTAGAGGCTTTCGCATAATTCCTAAGAGTTACTATCCAATTTATGAGTAATTCAAGTTCGCAATATGAGTGGCTTTCGCTTCAATAATGCAAATAATGAATCTCCCTAACTTTCGCAAAGGATCATGCATGGGGTAGAAGACGGAATCGCATAAAAGTCATACCTTTGATGCACTTACCTCACATTGCTATCGTCGGGCTCACCCCGACCCTAGAAGTGGGTTGACTACTCGCTCCTCATCATGCACATCATCATCATTGTTATTGAAAGAAAGCTACTTTGAATTAAAACTCCGAAAGAAAGTACAACCGAACAAGCCTCTCCGCTCTCGCTTTACAACTCCACTCGGCCTCCTCTCTCTCTCTCTCTATTCTCTATTGCAACTGAATTGTGTCTAAAACGGAATTCGGAATACCTAAACTCAGCCCTATTGGCTTCTATTTGTAGATGTCGATAAGGACTCGAAACCTTATCTTTATTCTCTATGATAAATTAAAACAAAGTAAAAACTAAAACTTCATGGTGAAATCAGCCTCCTCATGATAGATCTGATGTTGATGATAGGAAATCTCGACCTTTGGATAGATATTACAAGCATTGGATATAATTCTATCGAAATCGTAGTCGAATTCCTCTGTTGGCATGGTCGATATCGACCCTTGGACCTCGATATCGACCCCTGCAAAATCTTATCTCGAGCTTCTCCTTCTCCTACTCAACTTCTATCAACTTGGTCGATCTGGCAGCATCGATATCGACCCCCAGACGTCGATATCGACCTCTTCTGTGTCGAAATGTTCTGTTTCCTTTTCTGCTCGATTCCTATGTCTCTGATGTACTCGATGTCGAGGTCTTCAGTCGATTTCGACCTCTTCAGAAGACTTCGAGTTCTTTTTCCGCTCTTCTGAATTCATCCATTTTCATCCTATTTTCTGCGAAATCACATGGAAACTCGTGCAAACCCATATATTTGATATTTAAGCATAAACTACACCATTCCCATGTTTTCCCATTAATGTGCATGCAAAAGAAAATAAAATGAATTCATATGTGCATAGAAAATATGGTAATTTGCGCGCACATCAAAACTCAACGTCAACTTTCGCAAACGTCAAACCCTAAAACTTCTCTCTAACTCTAACTCTATTGTCTATGTCTTGGGTGATACGATTGTTCTCTGATTGGATTCTTGGATGTTGGATGCCCTAACAAATCAGAACCTAAGGCTTTATTTATAGGTTACTAATCCTCGCTATCCAAGGATTGTAACTCCTATCTAAACTAATAACTCTATCTGAACAATTAGGATAGGTCTTTTATTTTGATAAAACTTAATGGTAAAAGATAAATGAAACTTCAGCTGTCCTCTATCTTTGAAAGTATGAGATAATTCCGTGCCTCCTTGAAGATATAGTTCCAATCCGCATTCGAAATCGTGTCTATCTTCTGTCGAGATAAGGGGTCGATATCGACACCAGAGGTCGATATCGAGGTCTCTGTTCCTGCTCGACTTGTTCAGCTCTGGTCGATTTCTATGTTGAGGTCGATATGGGGGTCGATATCGACACTGGGGGTCGATATCGACACTGGGGGTCGATATCTGGGTCTAAGGTCGATATCTACCTCTTCTCAGCTTCACTTGATGTCTATGTTGAGGTCGATATCTATGTTGAAGGTCGATATCTTCCCCAGAGGTCGATATCTGGGTCTAGGGTCGATATCTACCTCTGCTCAGCTTCACTTGGCTTCTCCGTTTTGACTCCGTTTTCGCTCGAATTCCTGCATGGTTAGCTTAAAACTTGTGCAGACTCTATTTCTTGTATTTTAGCCCATTCTTACACAAGTTTATATTCTTTTGAACCTTTTCGTTGGGGATCGAATGAAATATGAAGTCAAAAGATGCAATAAAAGAAGGTGCAAATATGTATATCAAAACACCCCATACTTAGACTTGCTTGTCCTCAAGCAATAACCAAGCAATAACCAACACCTACAACACACCCTTCAAGTATTCGCCCTTGTCAAAAGCAACATCAAAATCGGTAGCAAAGCAAAGCGAGTGAATTTAACGTCATAGCACATATTTGTCGATCCATAGGCATATGCAATTTTGATCCAACCTCACAAGGATAATGTGTTTGCACTCAACTCTCATGTGCTTAGGCTACGAAGATCAACTCTCAACTCAATTCCATATACAATCTCATAAACATTGCAATTTATAATAATCCACTTCGCAACCAATTATGAAAATGCAATAAGAATCATCAGGAGGACTTTCGCTCAATGGAAGACTTCATAGAAGACTCCATTCGGCGGGGTTGTAATGGGGCTTGGTATGAAATAAAGGGTATGGAATTATTTGGCTATGTGGTGCTTTTATAATTCGGGAATCAAGACTCCTAAATCTCAACACTTGCAATACCCAAACCATAACTCTTCAATGTAAGCTCAATCTCTATAATGCTCTTTCCCAACTCATCTTTCCATTATATGCTCTCAAAAACATAACACTTGTATGAATAAAAGACTTAAGGATTTTGGCTCATTCACTATATATATATATATATATATATATATATATATATATATATATATATATATATATATATATATATATATATATTTAGCCCAGGATTTTTTTTTTTTCGAAAATGATAAGTAAATATGTGCATTTATATGGTGAGCCATAAATCCTTTTACAAAATATGACAAAATGTAAATATAAACCATCCTATAATTTCCTTGCTCAAAACTAGACATTATGCTCTTTTCTTTCCACAAGGCATTAGTTCCAACCAATCTAAGTCTCAATTCCCAAATGGGGGTCAGGCTCAATTCGGCTAGGGATAATTTTGTGGAGTTTGCAATTTCAGGCTCAGGCTAATGTTCTGGCTTAAAGCAGGGATAATGCAGGGTAGGTAAAGAGAGGATAAAAATGGCTTAAAAGATGCCTCCATCATTTAATTCTCGTAAACATAATCATATATATGCATTGGTTTTGAATAACTATCACAACATTTAGAGATGCATTGGAAGAGTAAATTCACTCAAGAAAGCGGAGGGATTTTTTATGTTCTCCCTATAGGTCAAAATTCTCACCAGGACAATTTTTGTTGGATTTGCTTTTTAGCTTAGGATCATATGTGCTCAATTTCATCACAAGTTCACAATCTACATAAAAATTTTAAAGACTTAGGCTAAACCATCCAAATATGCCATAGGATTTACATGATCAAGTCAGCTATTGAGTTTTCATCATAGGACATCTAAGTAGGGTAAAGAAAAATAAACTTAAAAATAAACATGCATTTTTTTTTGTATTTTGACATTTTTCTATTTTTTTTATTTTTGACATTTTATAGAAGTAAAACTAAGAACAAAAATTTAAACATGAATGCAATGCGAAGAAGGAACCAAGTTATGACCATAAGACATGTCTTTCTCCCACCCCATACTTAAAATATACAGTGTCCTCACTGTATTAAAAAGAAGAACAAGGGTAGAGAGAGACTTACAGCGGATTCAGGTCGATTTCAGGTTTGGTCGATGCCAGAAGTCGATATCTAGGTCAGTGGTCGATGTCGACTGCATCTGTCGAAGTCGAGGAAGATGATGAAGACAAGGGCTGCCTAATTGGGGTCGATATCGAGTATTAGGGTCGATATCGACCACTCTTTTTCGCTCTTGAGTCCTCGATGTCGACTCCAGGAGATGGCTTGACCCTGGGGGGGTCGATTTCGACTGGCCTGGTCGATTTCGACTGCCTCTGCAGAAGCTTCTTTCCTTCTTCATCGTTCCTTTTGCTTGATAACCTAAAATCTTGGTTAGAAACATAGATAAAGCACGAATTATCTCAGTTTCAAAAGTTCAAACAGCCAAAAGTTAAATCCTAAAAACCATCTATGCGAAAATTTAAAAGTTTTTATGTACATGCTCTAGATTTTTGAGTCGCTAGGCCGACTTCTCCGTCAATTCTTCATGACCCTTTTATGTAGGGTCCCTTTGAGCTTGAGCCTTCTCCTGGATCATCTAAGTCCTTTTGGTAGTATCTAAGCTCGGCGACCAAGGCTTCTTTGATGTTAGGCTCTTCTTTGGGTGCTTTCCTTCTCTTTCTTGACCTAACTTTAGCAATATAGGCAAACCATGGAGCTTTGACCCTCTCTTTAGTAGAACTATCAATAATCGGCTTAATTGATTTATCAATAATGGACAGAGGAGGGTTAGGAGTCATAGCTGGGCTTACCTGTTTGGGCCCGAAATAGAAATCTTCGGGCTGAGGGGTGGACGATTTCGACCAAGGAGGGTTGATTTCGAGTGCTGTGGTCGATATCGATTTGTGGGGGTCGATATCGACCTCAGTGACCCCATACTTAAGCTCTTGGCAATGATCTGGCATGCTCGATTTCGACCAAGGGGGGTCGATTTCGATGTTTTTAGTCGATATCGACTGGTTCCAGTCGATGTCGACCCTGCTTGTTGTTTCCGTCCTCGCTAACAAAAATTTTCTAAGCTTCTCCTTAGCCGGCGAGAGGACTACTTGCTCCAGGTGCTTTGTTTCGCTCATGGTTGGGTTGAAGGAGAATTCTATCACTTCGTTCCCTATAGTAAAGGTTAGTAACCCTCGACGTACATTGATATTGGCATCTGCAGTAGCTAAGAAAGGCCTACCAAGTATAATAGGCACTACAGGATCTTCAGGCATCTCCAATACAATGAAATCAGTAGGCACAAAGAACTTACCTACCTTTACCGGAACGTCATCAACTATACCTGTGGGTCTGACAAATGAGTTGTCAGCCATATAGAGCTTCATGTCCACAGGTTTGAGGGCGCCAATTTTCACCTTTTGCCAAATAGAGAGAGGCATGAGACTTACACTTGCCCCTAGGTCACATAGGGCTTTATAACGATGTTTGCCAAGTCCCACGGTGATTGCGAACTTCCCTGGATAACTCTTCTTCTCAGGGAAGTCCATCTTCGAGCACTCCTCTGCGATCTCTGCCATGGATCTTTTCTTGCTCAGGATGTCTTTGAGGAATCGCACATAGGCAGGCATCTCACTTAGGGCTTCTGTTAGAGGGATAGTGATGTTGAGTCCTTGAAGTATCTTTATGAAGCACCTAAACTTGCCTTTGGTGGGATCCTCCAATGCTTTGGAAGGGAATGGCAACGTCTTTTTTGGAGTAGGGGCCAAAACGGAGGTCGGAGGGGCCTGCTGAACATCGATGTCGACTGGAGTTGGGTCGATATCGACTGGTAGGGTCGATTTCGACCTCTGTTGTGGCTCTGATGGCTCTGCAGTGTCATTGACATCGACTAGGGGGTCGACATGGTGGTCGATATCGACCTCTGGGTCGACTTCGACTGGTCTGTCGACGTCGACTGGGTCTTTTGCTTTCTCCTCCATTTCCGTCCGTGGCTTTTGTACTTTGGTGCCACTCCTTAATTGTATGGCTGCGACATGGCCTGTCCCGGATTGTCCCTTAGGATTTGTGGTGGGTTGCCCAGGGAGTGTTCCGGACGGCCTAGGGATTTGTGCCGCCAATTGACCCAGTTGGGTCTCTACGTTCTTCTTCCAAATATCCATCTCCCCAATCCTTGTGGTAAGGTGATTGAGTTGAGAGTGGATAGCATTGTTGGATTGATCGTTCTTAGCTTGGTTCCGCCTTATCTCGTCCAACACAAGTTGAAGATCATCCTTCTTTTGGTCTCTCTCCGGGTGCCCAGGAGCTCTATAAGGCGGAGGGTCCCTAGGGTTAACCGGGTTCCTTTGTGGTTGATGGAACCTTTGGTCTCCCCAATATTGGTTGTTGGGACCCCTCATGTAGCGCGCCTCTTGGTGAGTCTCCGCTAGGTGTACTTGTTCGGCATGTGGGCACTCGATGGTGGTGTGCCGCTGCGATCCGCATTCGATGCAATCTTGGTTCACTGAAAGGAACCTTACTTGCTTTTGGAGCTTTCTAAGTTGATCTCTGTGGAATTTCTCCTTCACGTCCAGATTGATTATATTGGAGGGTTCATATAAGGGCATAGATGGGGCAGGCCTCGACGATGATGGTGCGTCGGAAGCCTCAGGAGTCCCATATGTGTTGTCGAATTCCACCAACCACTCTATGGTCTCCCAAGCCTCTTGTGGAGCGAGTTCAAGGTAGCCATAGGAGGTGTAGGTGTTGATCCTTTCCTTAGTTTCAGCGTCAAGAGCATTGTATATGATCTCCTGAATTACATACGGTGGTTGGCCATGCGTCGGGCATGATCGTAGAAGGTCCTTGAACCTTTCCCAAACAGTCGCCAGAGCCTCACCAGGCTTTTGTTTGAAAGCCGTGATTTTCTGTCGGATCAACGCCGTCTTAGAAGGAGGGAAGAACTTGTTGAGGAACGCGTCCTTGACTTCATTCCAGGTGCGGAGTGATCTTGGGGCTAAGCTCTCCAACCACTGTAATGCTTTACCTGTAAGAGACCATCGAAAGGCTTTTAGTTGGACATATTCAAGACTTCGTCCATCAGCAATAGTATCACAAAGGTCTAAGAAGGTTGAAATATGTGCCATAGGGCACTCATTAGGTTTTCCTTCATATTGATGCCTTCTTATTTCAGTCAGGAAGTTAGGTTTAATTTCGAAATTAGAGGCAGGGATAAGAATTGCCGATTCAGGCACTGTGAGAGCGGGGTGCATATATTGCTTGGCTTTCCTAGGGAGGGCATTGATTTGGGCTTCTATTTGCCTCCGGCCTTCCTCCTCCCTATCCGCACGCTCCTTAAGTGCCGCCTCTCTAGTCGTTAAGTCCTCAACCTGCTTCCTTAGTTGTTCAATAAGTTCTGCTTGGTTCGCGTTTTCCGCCATGATTCTTTGAGCTTGGGCCCTTAGATGGAAATAACGCTCAGGGTCGTCTACTCCTTCAAATTCAGGTGGGCGATCAGCGCGTCGCATACACCTGCAAAGCCAATCTAGATAAAGACGTGAGATACACTACTAGGGCGCGATTGATTGCCTCCCCGGCAACGGCGCCAATTTGTTGTTGCAGGAGGCTTGATATGTCAAGTAATTACAAATATAAAGATGTAAATAAATGTAAACCGACTCCTGGCCTAAGCAAATAATTACAAGACTTCCTCCCGTTGTAGTGGAAGGGTAGTCAGGATCGATCCACGAGGAGGCGTGTCAGCGGGATCCTAGTAGCTTTGGAAATTTCACGTCTGCGTCGACCAGTAGCCTCGATTTCGACTTTAGTGCTCGATGTCGACCTCGGCTGTCGATGTTCTCTACAACAGAAGACCTGCAGAGACAAAAACAAGTGGTCGATATCGACTGGTGGGGGTCGATATCGATGTCAGTCCACGAAATCGACTGGCTCAGAAGACTGCCAGTCGATATAGAAGGGTCGATATCGATGTCTGGTGTCGATATCGATGCTCAGCAAACTCCGCAGCGATGTTCGTCGTCGACTCAGAAAACTGTCGACGAACTCAGTGGTCGATATCGACGTCTGGTGTCGATATCGATGTCTCCCTGCAGTGGGTTAGTACTTCGTCGGCAAAGAAAGGCCGAAGACTTTAGGATGGATAGAGAAGCAATGAACAGAAATAACAAGAGGTTTTTAAGTGTATAAAATATGTAAAAAGGCAACTCTTAGGATGAGGGTTCACCACAACGTTAACCAATGCATGCGATAAGATAAATAAGACGGACAATTGCGCTTTTTCTCCCGAGGGACGAGCTTTCGCCGCACACCAACTCTTAGGATTACTCTTTCAAATAAACCTAAATGTCTCTACAAATTTTATGTTTATAACTCAAGTTGTTAGCATGAATCCCTTTTCTTTCGATTAGGACTAATCATAGAATTGTAGGAGGAGAGATAGACACAGCGATATCAACATCAAATACTTACCTCAAGCGCCAATGGCTAACGTCGGGCTCACCCCGACCCTAAGAGCTTTGGGGAACTACTCGCTTTTCATCATGGAATTCATCGTCAATTGAAGGAAATAAACTTGCATTAAAATAACTTCGAAGCTTTACAACTCAACGTCAACTTTCGCAAACGTCAAACCCTAAAACTTCTCTCTAACTCTAACTCTATTGTCTATGACTTGGGTGATTCGATTGTTCTCTGATTGGATTCTTGGATGTTGGATGCCCTAACAAATCAGACCCTAAGGCTTTATTTATAGGCTACTAATCCTCGCTATCCAAGGATTGTAACTCCTATCTAAACTAATAACTCTATCTGAACAATTAGGATAGGTCTTTTATTTTGATAAAACTTAATGGTAAAAGATAAATGAAACTTCAGCTGTCCTCTATCTTTGAAAGTATGAGATAATTTCGTGCCTCCTTGAAGATATAGTTCCAATCCGCATTCGAAATCGAGTCTATCTTCTGTCGAGATAAGGGGTCGATATCGACACCAGAGGTCGATATCGAGGTCTCTGTTCCTGCTCGACTTGTTCAGCTCTGGTCGATTTCTATGTTGAGGTCGATATGGGGGTCGATATCGACACTGGGGGTCGATATCTGGGTCTAAGGTCGATATCTACCTCTTCTCAGCTTCACTTGATGTCTATGTTGAGGTCGATATCTATGTTGAAGGTCGATATCTACCCCAGAGGTCGATATCTGGGTCTAGGGTCGATATCTACCTCTGCTCAGCTTCACTTGGCTTCTCCGTTTTGACTCCGTTTTCGCTCGAATTCCTGCATGGTTAGCTTAAAACTTGTGCAGACTCTATTTCTTGTATATTAGCCCATTCTTACACAAGTTTATATTCTTTTGAACCTTTTCGTTGGGGATCGAATGAAATACGAAGTCAAAAGATGCAATAAAAGAAGGTGCAAATATGTACATCAGACCGCCAATTGACCCAGTTGGGTCTCCACGCTTTTCCTCCATGTGTCGATTGCACCAAGCCTTGCATTAATGCCATGTAGTTGAGTGTGGATGGCATTGTTGGATTGCTTATTCTCCGCTTGGTTCCTCCTTAATTCATCTAGGATTAGTTATAAGTCATCCCTTCTTTCCCTCTCTGGATGGCTAGGTGCTCTATAGGGCGGTGGTTATTTATATGGTTGATGTTGGGGTTGTTGATATCCCCAATTTCCTTGATAGCCTCCTCTATAGTTTGGCGCCCACACAGATTTGACTTCCTTGTGGGTCTCCACCATTTGTACTTGCTCTGTGTAGGGACAAGCCATCGTGTTATGTTTTTGTGACCCACATTCTAAACAAGCTTGGTTATTAGTTAAAAACCTAACTATCTTTTGGAGATGCTTTACCTGGTCTTTCATGAATTGATCCTTCACCTAAGGATCTACCTCCTTTGAAGGCTCATATAGAGGCATGGATGGGGGTGTCCTCACATCGGAGGCCGCAGAAGTCCCATAGGTGTTGTCAATGCTAGCTATAGAGCACACTTTTCTATGCTATGCTCGAAATCGCGGAATGGATCAAAAAATCAAAGCAACTCTACGAATTCTTTTTTCGTATCTTTCTTTTTGATGGTTTTATATATATATTGTTTTGAACTCAACCAACCTTTCAATCATCTCCCAGGCTTGATTAGTTGTAAGCTCTAGGTAGCGGTAGGTGGTATAGGTGTTGATCTGCTCTCTTGTAGATACGTCCAGGGCATTGTAGATGATCTCCTGGATAACATAAGGCGGTTGTCCATGTGTAGGGCAGGATCTCAGTAGATCTTTATAACTCTCTCATACTTGCGCTAGCGTCTCTTATGTTCTTTACTTGGAGCCCATTATCCTTCGAGGAATCTATGCCATCATGGATGGTGGAATGAACTTTTTGAGGAAGATGTCCCTAAGTTCACCCCAGGTGTAGATAGATCGTGGGGGCAAGTTTTCCAACCAATGTATAGCCTTTCCTGCAAGCAAACTTCTAAAAGCTTTTAGGCGCATAAATTCTAAATTGACACCATCATCAATGGTGTGACACAAGTCAATATATGTCTCCTAATCTCCTCTATAAAAGTGGTTTTTATCTCAAAGGATACGTTAGGGAGAATAATAGGAAATTCAGGCAGTGTTTGTTTAGGGGAGGTGTGATTCACTTAAACCAAATATTCAAATATGAACTCTAACTATGCCAACTCCCTTATCAAGCAAATAATACAAGAATTCCTCCCGATGCCATGGTAGGGTAATTCAGGATCGAATCCACGAGGAGGTACGTTAGCCCTTCCTTAGTTGTAATCACGATCAAGCTTTCGACCTTAGGAGACACTCGATATCGAGGTGTCTAGTCGATATCGATCTTAATTTTGGTCGATTTCCAGCAAAGTTCCTACAGAAGAGTAAAGCAAACACAATCGACGCGAGATAGACCTCGATATCGATGTTAGTGCTCGATATCGACCTTGTCAGTCGATTTCGATGTCTGTTACAGAAACTGTGAAATGTAACCTATGTGTCGGAAAAGTAGTCCGAAGAGCTTAGAATGTCTAAGATAGGTTCGTGATCAGAACGTCGCATAAACGTGCAAAATAAGCACTAAAAGTAGATCGTGAGAAATCTTAGGTGGCGATTGTTTGCCTCCCTGACAACGGCGCCAATTTGTTTGTTTAGGGGAGGTGTGATTCGCTTAAACCAAATATTCAAATATGAACTCTAACTATGCCAAATCCCTTATCAAGCAAATAATACAATCCCTCCAGATGCAGTGGTAGGGTAATTCAAGATCGAATCCACGAGGAGGTATGTAAGCGCTTCCTTAGTTGTAATCACAATCAAGCTTTCGACCTCAGGAGACACTCGATATTGAGGTGTCTGGTCGATATCAACCTCAGTTGTGGTCGATTTCCAACAAAGTTCCTACAAAAGACAAAAGCAAACGTAGTCGACGTTGAGATAGACCTCGATAACGATGTTAGTGCTCGATATCGACCTTGTCAGTCGATTTCGATGTCTGTTACAGAAACTGTAAAACGTAACCTATGTGTCAGAAAAGTAGTCCGAAGAGCTTAGAAGGGTAAAGGAACTGTGGACAGAAATAAAACTCAAACTTTATATCAAATTCAATTAATTAAAAGCTTCCAAAGTTGTGGATTCATGCCACAACGATAAAAATGCAAGTATGATGCCAAAGTTATGAAATTTAATGTCTTTCCGTCAAATAACTTTCGTTACCAACACTTAGGTGATTAGAGGCTCTTGCATAATTCCTCAGAGTTACTATCCAATTCATGAATAATCCATGTTCACAATATGATTGGCTTTCACTTCAACGATGCAAATAATGAATCTCCCTAACTTTCGCAAAGGATCATGCATAGGATAGAAGAAGGAATCGCATAAAAATCATACCTTTGATGCACTTACCCTACATTGCTATCGTCGGGCTCACCCCGACCCTAGAAGTGGGTTGACTACTCGCGCTTCATCGTTGAACTCATCATCATGTAAAAGAAAACTACTTTGATTAAAATTGCAAAATAGAAAATACACTGAACAAAGCCACTCCGCTCTCGCTTCACACCCAACTCACTCGGCCTCTTCTCTCTCTCTAACTCGCTACTCTCTATGTAAAACTGAAATTCTCTGCGTGCTTGGATGAAAACTTAATGCCTCACTCAGCCCTAACGGCCTCGAGATATAGATCTCAAATCTTGCTAGCCAAGGATTAGAAAGTCTATCTTTATTCTCTAAGATAAAACTTAATAAAGTAAAACTAAAAACTTCATGGTAAAACATCTAAAGTGATAAGTCTGGTGTTGATGATAGATGATCTCGACTTTTGGGTAGACGTGCACACTTCGGATAGAATTTTATTAAAATCTGAGTCAGACTTCTTCTGCTGGCAACATCGATATCGACATTCATCATCGATATCGACCACTCCTTAACTCTATCTCGATCACTCCTTCTTCTCCTCGGACTAGCACTCGACTTCTATCAATAAGCTCGATCTAGGCCACTCGATATCGACCTTCAGACATCGACATCGACCTCTTCTATGTCGACGTGCTCTGTTCTCCTCTGCTCGATTCCTGGTGCTCTGTGCCACTCGATGTCGAGGTTCATAGTCGATTTCAACCTCTTTAGAAGACTTCGAGTTCTTTTTCCGCTTTTGTTCTCTTGTCCAAATCTGTCCATTTTTGTCCTGATTTATGCGAAATCACATAGAAACTCGTGCAGACCTATATATTTGACAATAATGCATAAACTACACTAATCTTATGATTTCCCACTAATATGTATGCAAATGATTGATAAAATGGACTTAAATGTGCATAGAAAACATGAAAATTTGCACGCACATCAGGCAGTGCCAACGTTGGGTGCATATATTTCTTGCAGTTTTGCGGGATATGGCATAATTCCTCTCGGGCTTCTCTACGAGCTTTGACCTCTTGGTCATATCTATCGGCCATTCGTTGCCGCGCCGGCGTGTGTTCAGTGTGCTCGGTGTCGAACTCCTCAACCTGCTTCCCAAGCCTCTCGAGTTCTTGATGTATGGTCTCCTCGTTCGCCATGATCCCTTTTGCCCCATCTGGTATATGAAGAATGCTTTCCGGATTATCTAAAGCAGCAAATTCGGGTGTGCAATTAGCGTGTCGCATACACCTTCCAAATAACTCTAAGTAGAAAGATTAATAAGACTAGACAAGGCGCGATTGATGCCTCCCCGGCAACAGCACCGAAATTTGTTAGGAGGGGAATTGATTGAAATATGTAAATAAATTCAAGACTCCCTCCTGATGCAGTAGTAGGGAATCCGGATCCATCCTCGAGGACGCGAGTCAGCGGTTCCTGAATAGTTTTGTGAAAATCATGCGCTACGTCGACTAAAAGCCTCGATATCGACTAGATAGGTCGATCTCGACAGGGGATGTCAATTCCTAGTGTTTGTTGTCGATCTGTGAAACCTGCAACAGAAACAATGATACTCGATATCGACTAGGTAGGTCGAGATCGAGTGGTTCAGTGCTTCCCTGTCGACTCAAAAGACCGTCGACTTAACTTCTTCTTTTGCGGAGTAGTCAATATCGAGTTTAAGTGTTGATGTCGAGTTGTTTCACATACAGTAACAGGAAAAAACGAAAACAGAAATAATAAAACCAATAAAAGAAAAGTAATATATTTGTGGATTTTTGAGTTTATAAACTAAAATCTCTTAAGGTAGGGATTTACCTTGACAATAACCATACATACATTATTACTTAAACCACATAAAAAATTATGTTTTTATCATCAACCAATTAGGAATATAGAGGCTTTTGCATAAAATCCTAATTGTTTCTATCCTTTTCTTAATTAGGGTTTAGTTAACTTTCATAGGCAAAACATAATTACTATCCAAATTTACATATATAATCCACTTATACTTCATATAAGGTAAATAAGGAATGATCTTAAATTCATATGAAGAATTGAGCGCGGGTTAGAAGATGAAATCGCATAATCAAATAAAGAATTTAAGTATACTTACATGGCTGTTGCCGGGCTTACCCCGACCCCAGAAGTAGGACGACTACTCACGCCTCATTGGCGAAAACATCGTTGAATAAAGGAAATAACTTTGCATTAAACATTAAAACTTCTATCGTAAAATCAAGCACCACCTTCTTTCTATCACTCTCTCTCGCTACTCGGCTCTCCTTCTCTCTCTTTATGGTTGCTTGATTGCTCAAGAATTGAATGACTAAAACCAGCCACCTAGGGCTTTATTTATAGCCTCTCAACCCTTGATAGCTAAGGATTGGAGTCCTAATCCTACTAAGATTGGTAAACAGAAATTCTATCGAAACCAAATTATATTCTAAAATAAATATAATAAAATAAGTAATATTCACTAACATGCTTGGAATATACCCGTAATGATAGATGATCTTGGTAGATGATAGATAAATCACCTGTCTAAGTAAATGTCCCAAAGATCTGACCTAATCTGCGTCTCTTACGCGTCTGTTGCTCCAGTTGATGTCGAGTGGACAACTCGATGTCGAGTGCTTCATGTCGAGTCGACGTTGTTGAATTCTGGTTAACATTGCCTTAGTTTTAATCTGGCTATTCTCCTTCTGTCGACCTCGGGTGCATCAATAGATATCGAGTGACACGGTCGAAATCGAGTGCTTCTGCTCGATATTGAGCTCTTCTTCATTGTCTTGTTTTCACTCTAAAATGTTATGTTTTCTTGCGAAATCAAATTAAAACTTGTGTAGACCTCTATATATTACAATTATACTCAAACTACACAAATTCACTACTTCCCAACCTAAAAGTATAAAATATGCGTAAGAAACGAAATGAATGTAAGCACAAAACATGGTGAAATAAGAACACATCACTATTCCAACGGCTCCCGTCGGTGTCCCGTGTTCAGCGATTATCGATTTTAGTCCAAAGATTCTATTTTACTATTATATTATTATTTTATTCTCTAGTGTTCTGCGTGACTCTATTTCGGTTATTTTAATTCAGCCAAGAAGTGTGTTAGAATTTAGGTATGCTGTACAATCGAGAGAGAGAGATGAGCATTACTTTGGCTATGAGTTACTAAACTCATAATTTTGCCTATGATTCGAAGACATTGTTCAATGAATTGTGAGGATTTAATTTCAATTAGTTATTTATAATTATAATAATTATCTTGCTCTTATTGATATGAGTTTGTGTTTCTTTCTATGATTGATCACCATGTTAGGAATTGCATCTATGATATGAATCTTTTGTGGATTTCTGGATAGCAAACGAAGTCATTGATTTAGTGATATTTCTATGTCTTTGTAGTGGATGATATCGATTGATCTATATTGAGCTGGTGTTTATAGGCCCGAGTGGGTTGTTCCCTTGTCTTCTATTTGCATTGAATCGATGTGCCATTTGGTCTAATAACTTGAATCGTTAATGCTATTCGTTAGTGATGTTCAAAAAGTAGATTGTATGATTGTGGAAAAATCAACATTAGTCAATTCGACGTATATCTTATAAATACTACTGAATCAATCCTAGGACCTTGAACTTTAACCATTGTCGAGAATTACTGGAGAAATGCTTTTCTATGTTATTATCAATACTTTACAATCATCATCATATTTACTTTATTTTGTCATTAAGTTGTTACAAACTATTGCTATTATCTTTAGAAATCATTTTAGGAATATTATCATTGGAAACGTTCTCTCTGTGGGTTCGACTCTAGACTTCATCCTCATACTAATCTATTGGTTTATCAATTTATTGGTTTACTAATCTATTGGTTTAAGCATTGGATTAGGATATTATTATTATTTAGGCAAAGCGAAAGCTAACGGCATTCGCCGACCACCAGCTACCCATGCGTAAGGTAAGACCTTAGTAGCTCATTGAACCGCTCCCACACTTGCGCCAGAGTCTCATTTGGCTTTTGCTTAAAAGCCATGATCTTCTGTTGTATCGCCGTTTGTTCGTTTAGGGGAAGTGATCCGCTTAAACTCAATATCCAAATAACTATCACAACTATGCCAACTCCCTTATCAAGCAAATAAATACAAGAATCCCTCCCGATGTAGTGGTAGGGTAATTAAGGATCCAATCCACGAGGAGGTATGTCAGCGCTTCCTTAGTTGCAATCCCGATCAAGCTTTCGACCTCAGAAGACACTCGATATCGAGGTTTCTGGTCGATATCGACCTCAGTTCTGGTCGATTTCCAATAATGTTCATGCAGAACACAAAAGAAAACACAATCGACGTCAAGAGAGACCTCGATATCGATGTTAGTCTCGATATCGACCTTGTCAGTCGATTTCGATGTCTTTAACAGAAACTGTAAAGCGTAACCTATGGGTCGAAAAAGTAGTCCGAAGAGCTGAGAATGGTAAAGGAAAGATGGACCGAAACAAAACTCAAACTTTTTATGAGATTCAATTAATGAAAAGTTTCCAAAGTCGGGGATTCATGCAACAATAATAACAATGCAAGTATGATCCTAAAGTTATGAAATTTAATGTCTTTCCGTCAAATAACGTTCGTTACCAGCACTTAGGTGTTTAGAGGCTCTCGCATAATTCTTAAGAGTTACTATCCAATTCACAAGTAATCCAAGTTCACAATATGATTGGCTTTCGCTTCAATAATGCAAATAACGAATCTCCCTAACTTTCGCAAAGGATCATGCATACGATAGAAGACGGAATCGCATAAAAATCATACCTTTGATGCACTTACCCTACATTGCTATCGTCAGACTCATCCCGAACTAAGCCAAATCTCCGCTCTTGCTTCCACACAACTCACTCGGCCTCTCTCTCTCTCTAACTCGCTACTCTCTGCGTGCTTGGATGAAAACTTGATTTCTTGAATCAGCCGTAACAGCCTCTAGATATAGATCTCAAATCTTTCTAGCCAAGTATTCGAAAAACTATCTTTATTCTCTAAGATAAAACTTAATAAAGTAAAAACTAAAAAACTCCATGGTAAAATATCTAAAGTGATAAGTCTGGTGTATTGAAGATAGAACATCTCGACTTTAGGCTAGACGTGCAAGCTTCGGATAGAATTCTATCAAAATCTGAGTCGGACTTCTTCTGCTGGCAACATTTATATCGATCATGGACATCGATATCGACCTCCCTTTAACTCTATCTCGAGCACTCCTTCTTCTCCTCGGATTGGCACTCAACTTCTATCAATATCATCGATCTAGGCCACTCGATATCGACCTTTAGACATCGATATCGACCTGTTCTGTGTCGACATGCTCTGTTTCTCCTCAACTCTATTCATGGTTGCTATGTTCAGTCGATGTCGAGGTTCATAGTCGATTTCGACCTCTTCAGAAGACTTCGAGTTATCTTTCCGCTCTTCCAAATCTGTCCATTTTTTCCTCGATTTCTGCGAAATCACATAGAAACTCGTGCAGACCCATATATTTGTCAATAATGCATAAACTACACTAATCTCATGTATTCCCCACTAATATGCATGCAAAAGAATGATAAAATGGACTTAAATGTGCATCGAAAATATGGTAATTTGCGGGCACATCAAACACCCCATACTTAAGCTTGCTTGTCCCCAAGCAATACCTTTAATGCTCATTCAGGGGAAGAAATTAAACCCTGAACATCAAAGATTCATTTTTCATAAGTCCCTACAATCAATTGCCATCCTCGATAAGGTACTTATGTCAACCAAATCCATGCCTGTGCAAATAAAGCAACATCATACTCATAAAAAGAGGTTTATATGCATAAAACAATTTCAGCGATATAGCATTAATAAGCAAGAGGACTTTTGCAAGCTTTAGAGAAGTAGATTGGTAAAAGGCTAAATGTGGGATAATATTTGGCCATGTGGTGTTAAATCCGGGGAAAGAAACTTTCTTTTCAAAATATTCCACATTCCTTCTTCATATTGTTTCTCACCTTTCCCTCATCGCTCAATGTTTTTTTCAATTATAATGCTTTTACCTCTCTAACATTAGCACTGCCTTCTCGCGAGTCACAAACATGGGTGTCATGAATGACACCTGATACTTAGTACTTCGGACTCCTTACCTTGTGTCCCATCTCGCTGAACTAACATCTCAACGAGCAGGGTCGACCTACATTTATCTCTTGAGGTGATCGAATTTTTTCTCACTCATTAAATTTTCCATTATTCAAAAATTTGTGTCATTCTTGCCAACAACTTCATAATAATATGCACAAATTCCATATAACAACTCTATTACATCAAATAATAATTTTGTGATGTTAAAAAATATTTAGACAACTATTCAATTTTTTGACAGAGGTAAAATTGTTATTTCTGAAATAAATTAAAACGCGCGGGTTGGAACTTTATAGTGGTAATATGGAAACACGCGGTTACTTAGAAAAAAAATGGAGGGATTTTCAAATTTGGAAAAATTTCTAACACTTGAAATTTCTGAACTGGGACAGCTCGTCGGGCTCTTGGGTGGCGAGGGTTTGAGGGTCCCTCCATTTTTTTTCTAAGTAACCGCGTGTTTGAGGCTCTTGGGTGGAAAAAAATGGAGGGATTTTCAAATTTGGAAAAATTTCTAACCCTCGCCACCCAAGAGCCCGACGAGCTGTCCCAGTTCAGACCGCCGATTGCCGCCCTGGACTGCCTCGCCATCTCCTTGATCTCTCATGTTCTCCACCTCTCGCCGCACCATCCTCTCAGAGTTTCGATCTCACCACCTCCGACCATGAAGGTAACATCTCTTTCCTATCTGGGCACTCCCTTTGCTTCCCAAATTATAGGGTTTGGGGTTCGAAATTTTGGGATTCAAACCTCAAATTTGTTTATTTCACTTCCTGATTCAATTGATTTTTTATTGTCAATTGATTGTTCATGTCATCGTCTTCATCTGAATCATCAACTTTATCCAAAGGTTGGATCTCGTTGCAGCGCTTGCAATTAGGGTCATGCTTGCTTTCTTTTTTACGATCCAGGAACTTCCAGACTCGAGTAGTTGGTATATTAATCCCCACTTGTTTTGCTTCCTCGAGCTTTGTTTTTTGTTTAGTTTCTACTCGTATTTCTTTGATTTTGGGTCTATTTCAGGATATAGATGATATGTGAAATCATTTCAAATTAGGACTAGCACTTTAAGTTGGTAGGGGTTGCCTCTGGTGTAGTTTCAAATATGGTGCTTGATCGAGGTCGGTGCCTCTAATCAACCCTACTATAAATGTTTTTGTTGTCATTGTCTGGACTTGTTTTGCCTTTTAATATCCTATTTGATGCCATATGTTTTCTGATCTAAGGTATGGCATGCTCCTATTCCTATTTTTGAGTGCAAGCAAATCTTAGTTTTGGCAACTATAATATGGGTGTTCAAATTTACTGTTAGGGTTTTGAATTGGGAATTGGAGGCTCTAAAACTTCAACAAATTTTTTCCTTTCCAAGAGCTAGAAGATTGTTAAGTTGATAACTTGAGGGGCCATTTTTTTTTATATCTATCTATCTATTGAAATTGTACACAACAATTAATATCCATTGCATTCTATTGGCTCATAGGGAGGGTGTTTCTTTGATTTCTACCAACTATGTCTCTTCTCTCCTATGTTTCTGATCTAATTTGCTAATGCAATTGATATGTTAATATAATTTGAATTTTGTTTTGTTTTACATGTTATATGTAGTGAAAAGGCTGCACTATACCTGAAGGCATGTGATTGGCATCTGGAAAGTGCATTTGATGTATTTTACTGTCAACCACAAGCGAAAACACATATTGACTCTAGGAATTTGGAGGATCTTTCTAATAGATATAAAGGCAGGTTTTAACTTTACTTATCTATTCATATTACTGATTTTTAGATGTTTAACAAAGTGCATCTTCATGTTTATCTTCTCCTTAGCTTAGTTTTACTCGCAGTTCTCAACAATTTTCGTGTTTTCGTCCTCAATCATGTTTATACGAATGGTGTCACTTTGTGAACTCACATTGCGGTCAGTTTGTTTCACAGAATTTTAAAGTCTCATGCTATGAATTTTAAAGTCTCAACAGGCTTTAGTAGGTTTTACATTATGTTATGTTCATCCAAAGCAAGATAAATTCCCACTCCTTTTCAATAAATAGTCATGACATCACTTTAACTAAATTTTATTCATGCACTGGTACATCATGTTAACTGTTCCGTTATTGAACTCAATTACATTTTCATTTATCTTTTATATTCATCAAGTATACATAACTTGATTTTAACCTTTAGACTCTTCAAGTACATAACCTTATGCATCAATTTTAGGGGTTTTGACATTTTATGCAATTTTATGTTGGGAATATATTTCATATGCCATTGTGTGTTTATTGAATAAGATTGTGGAGTATGAAGTTGTCTTCAATTTTTCTCCAATTTGTTTTTAGTTTTCTAGGGTTTTGACATATATCGGTTATTTTGACAATTTTTTCAACTTTGAGATAGTGCAAATTTTTTAGGTTGTGACTTGTGAGATATTATGATTTGTGTTTTCTGTGAAATAGAGATCTTGACTAGCCTTTGACAGTTTTACTTTAATGTTATTATAATATGTCTATACTCATCAATTCAAACATGTGGGGAAACAAGATACTCAATCACAAGCCTCTAATTTATACTTTTTCTATTGAAGATGAGTTTAAAAAATGCGTTTTAAATTAATACTCATCAAAATGGATATTAAGATTTTCATGGAAGTTAGCTTACGAAGAAAGATCAAGGACAAATTTCTTTTGTAGCCACAAATACTTTTTTTTTATTAAAAGCGGATTGTGTTACAATGGCACGGACAGTTGCTAACATCAACCCGAGTCCTTGACTTTTTTATGCTAAAAAATGTGATTTTAATTGGATTGAGGTAGTGCATTGCATCCAGAATTTATAGGATAATGGAACTTGGGATAAAAACAGTCAGGCTTCACTGTAATGGCCCTATTTTATGCATAGTTTTTTAGTTAAGGTATAGAGGTTTTAGGGTCAAAGAATTTGCAGTGCTTACACTATACTTTGGTTTCCCTTACCCCAAATGATAAATCATGCCAGTTCAATGTTCATGAGAGTTTTAGTGTCAATTAAGCAATTAATTTTTTGTAGAAGGTTTAACATTGGTCTTGTAGGTGAGGGCATTGTGTGAAAAGGCCAAGGAGATATTGATGGACGAGAGCAATGTTCAGGTATATTATTATCCTTCCAGCTTCTTTCGCTTCCAAATGAATAATGGTACTCATTTTTGTTTTAATTTGTTTCATTTCATTCGGTGAAAAGTCGTGTGACCATATGCAGTGATATTCATGGACAGTTCCATGATCTCGCAGAACTATTTCGCATTGGTGGCAAGGTCTTATGTTTTGTATGCGAGTTTATGTTCCTTGCATGGAGTTTCTTTGTCATTTTTCTGACATTTTTAGTTTCTAATTCCTGACCTTTTTATTCTAACTGTAGTGTCGAGATGCAAATCACTAATTCATGGGTGACTATGTTGACCGAGGATATTATTTAGTTGAAATTTTTACAGACTTACAGTAAGTCCTTGATTCCTACTTCTTTTTGCTTCTGTGCCATAAGTTTTATGTGAACGACTGTTGGATGTGGATATAAAATTGAACAAAGCAATGTTATTATATGTAGAAGTCTCTAGATTAAGCCTTATATAAGGCTTATAATCTATTCAATCGCTCATCTTTATACACAGGAAATTATGTCTATTACAAAGCATCATTTTAGTTAGACCTTAGGTTGGTCAGTCGTCACCAACATGTAAAAAAAAAAGTCTATTACAAAGCAGGATGTTTTGTTTTTTTCTATTTTGTTTTAAATCCATTCTTCTAACCAGCTGCTCAACAGGTTGAATTTCCACCGCAAGAGAAGAGACTAGATGCTCTCACGTTTTGTACAGGAGAGATATTTCTGTACTTAGGAGAGAACTTGAAACTTACACCGCAGAGCATGCCTGATCTAACAGCTACAACAGATGAATTGTCAAAGATGCTTTAACAGGTATATTCTTAGGTCAATATATGCATGTGATGGTAGATTATGTTTTCTTTACCTGATATTTAGTGAAGAAACAAATAATTCTTACTGAATTGTAGGGTCTTAATTATAATATAACTAAAGTGACGAGCTCTAATATAGCATGGGTTTTGTATTCCACCCCCTCCCCAACTCGGTCTCTTGAAACACAGATCCACACCCTTATATACTATTAAACTCTATAATATTATTCTGTAAATTCTTATCATATCATTCTAAGTTGGTCGACTGTCAACTACTTTAGTATGTGCTCCACTTTAGTATGTATGTAATTTGCTCAACTGCTATTTCATCTGCCGGAGAATTGTTTACTGATCATAAATGTTTTGTTGTTCTGTCTACTCGCACTCTAGCTATTGCTTTCCCATCATTCACTGTGACCTGAAGCCTTCAAATATTCTTCTGGACAGGAACTGGAAAGCATAACAGCAAGCGAATTCACAAGCAAAGACGTCACTCTCCTCTCCTTTGTTCTGTCTACTCTATTTTTTAATAACTCATGCTGGTTGGAGTTTGGTAAACATTATAAATTCTACAATATTTTTTTAATCTGAGTTGTTATATCATATGGTTGGTTGAATTAGGTACTTTTGCACAGATGACCCCTAGTTTGGTTAGTGTTGCTGAGAGTGTTATTTCATTCATGTGTGAAATATTACTCGATGTTGGCTAAGGAACCCCACAAATTTTGTAAAAGTGTATCTTTCAATTACGTATCATTTGTAAAACATTTGTAAATGTTGATTTCGTGTTTATCTTAATATATATGTTCATTAAAGTGCCTATCATTTGCAAAATCTTATTTATGAGCAAAGGGTATTGGTACCAAAAGAAAAAACGTCGGATTATAGATGAAAAGTGTTGTGCCTCAATAGCTATGAAATTGAACTATTATATAAAAATGGATGCTACTATCATTATAGACATCATCTAAATAATTTAAATTAATGTGTAACATATATTTTTACATCACAATGTTAATATAAATTGATATATATTGCTAACAACAACGACTTTATAAAAATTTAAATGATGTCCATATCATATTAATACATCGGTTATGTACATCTTTCATGCGATAAATTATTTTGATACAATAAAAAATCTCAAATTATATAAATAAAATTAATATACACAAAATCAATATAATAAAAAAAGATGTCTATTTTGTTTTAATACATTGATTATTTTAAAAATAGTGATGTAAATGTAAAATTTAGGCTTGGTGTGGACATCTTCAAAAGCTTATAAATGAAAAATAATAAGGCTTTAACAACAAGTGAACATGTCAAAAATAAATTTGAGAGGTTGATTTATATCTATAATCAAAATAAAATAGATATCTTAATTCGGAAAAGACATCGGCTTAAAACTGATGTGGAAAGTTTGATCTTTTACTACACGCACAATGAGATCAAAATTTTTTTTTAAAGACATCGGTTCACAACAGACGTCTAATTGCATTTTTCTAGTAGTGATGACATCCATTCTCAAACATTGTTCCCAAATAGGGTATAAGGTATAAAAAATGGGCAATATGATATATATGTGGAGCAATAATGATAATGATATAGTAGGGCTTATGTATGGCTTGTGCCTTTTGCAAATATGCATAGGTAAGGCTAGGATATGAACTTTGTAAGCACTTGTATGGAAAATTTTCAAATGTCCTCTATCATCTTATCATGCACATGTCAAAAGCAACTTCAAATTTTTACCCTCCTTCAAGTTTTTTTCTTTTTGCGCTTCATTGGGACTTCCCTTAACTAGAAAATTTCATGTTATATCTCTAATGAATCTAATTTTGCATCGTAGAGTTCCTTATTTATGCGTCCATCACTCTTTATATTATTTTCACAATTTTTGATAGGGGTCAATTTTTTTGAAAATAAAACTAAGTATGCAATGCTTAAAGATGAATATGCATAAACATGTAAAAAATATGCAATAACTATGTAAAATTTCAAAACATGCTAAAAATATGCGAAAATATGCAAGTAAGCTTTTCCCCCACCTCATACTTAAAGATTACAGTGTCCTCACTTTAGTAGAACTAGGGTTAAGAAAGAAAACTTACTAAAACGTCATAAATTTTAGGAGTCGAATAATCTGCATGGATGGTCGATATATACCTTTAACATCGAAATCGATCTCTTTCATCGATTTTCTGGCTCAAGATTCAGGGTGATCCGCCCTCGACCACAAGCCTCTCATAATCGACCTTAAAGTCGATATCGAGCTTCAACATCGATTTCGATGTTTGTTCTGTGCTCTTTCCTTCTTTCTTTCAACTTGTTAAACAAACCAAAACAAAACAATAACAATGTCTAATGTCTTAAAACAAAGTAAAAACTGTCCAAAACCAAAACTAAGTGTCTTTGTTACAAGCTCTAGACTTTAAAGTCGGTAGTCCGATTTCTTCCTTTGCGCTCTCAAGGCGGCATCTGCAGAGCCCAGGTGGCTTGGGCGTCAAATAACACTCATTTTTTGTCACGCAGCTGCATTCCGCCTGGATGGATTTGATTCACCGTGAATGGTCCCATCCTCCTGTCTTTAAATCTGGTAAGGAACCAATGATCTTTTGATTTGGCGACATAAACTTTATCTCCTACTTCATAATGGCTTGGATAATCATCGGATACCCTACACAAGCACACATGCCAAGGCAAACCTCTTCCAAATAATGATAAATCTTTTATTGAGACGGAATAGGAAGAATCCGTACCTTGACTTACCTTTTCTTCTTTCTGTGGCTCAGGTTGATTTCGATCATCGGTCGTCGATATCGAGCTCTGTTGTCCTCCTAGAGGTTGATTCGATTTGGAGTGGTTCTGCTCAACATGATCAGGTCGATTTCGACCCTCAGAGATCGATATCGATGTCTCCGTTCCTCCTTTCTCAGCTTTTGTGGTGGTCGATTTCAGCATTGGGGCATGGTCGATATCGACCTTCATGCTCGATTTCGAGGTTCCTTCTCCACCGTCGACCCCATACTTATAACCTGGAAAAGAATCTTGAACATTGTTAGTCGATATCGACTTACCTGGGTCGATTTCGATGTTCTTTCTGGCTCATTCGTTCAACATTTCCACGACCTCCTCAACTTGGGCTTCTATGGCCCTCTTTTCTAGCTCTTCCGGTGTCATACTCTTTACCTTTGCTTCTCCACATGAGATGTAGATACCGTTGATGGCCTTTATCTCCATTAGCCCTTCATGCTTCTTTACCGTGTTGTTCAAGGCGTACTCTATAACTTCGTCACTGATTGTGAATGAGAGCAATCCTTTCTTCATCCTTTTGTTGGCATCGACGGTTGCTAGGAACGGCCTACCTAAAATAATGGGACAAGCAGGGTCCTCTGCTATATCAACAACTAAGAAATCAGCAGGGACAGAATTTACCTAGTTGTACTGGCACATCAGTTACCATCCCTGTTGGAATCACTACCGTATTATTTGCCATGTATAGTTTTGCATCCACGGGATCTAGGGGACCTGTCTTTACCTTGTGCCATATGGTTAGTGCCCAAATCCACTAAAGCATTAAAGAGATATTGACCTAAGCCTATAGCGATAGAAAACTTACCAGGATCCGCCCGCTTCTGTGGTAGCTCTAATCTGTTGCACTCCTCTGCGATCTCAGAAAGCGATCGCTTCTTACCCAATATGTCCTTAAGGAACCACACATATGACGACATCTCATGAAGTGCTTCGTTGAATGGTATTGAGACATTAAGTCCTTGAAGCATCTTCACGAACCGCTGTAACTTCTTTTTCACCTAGTCCTTAATCACCTTTTTTGATGGGAATGGCAACACCTTCTTATTCCCTGCGGCTGGAGTTAGATCGACATTGACTGGATGGGGGTCGAAATCGACTAGAGGAGTCGATTTCTCTAGTGACTCATCAGCAGTGTCGACATCGACATTAGTATGGTCGACATCGACATCACCTTGGTCGATATCGACAGGGGGGGTCGATATCGATGTTCCATCTGGGGCCTTCTCCTCCGCTTTTTGCTTGGGCACAATTGATCCAGGGAATGATCCTGACGCTTTGGGTATTGCTTCTGCCAATTGACCCATTTGGGTCTCCATGTCGAGCTTCCAAACATCTATCTCCCCAAGCCTAGAGTTGATGCCCTGCAACTGAGTATGAACGGAGTTGTTGGCTTCTTTGAACTCAGCGTGGTTCCTCTATATCTCATCAAGAATGATCTGTAGGTTATCCTTCCTTGTTTCCCGCTCAGGGTGCCCAGGTGCTCTGTATGGTGGGGGATCCCTTTGTTGATAGAATCATTGACCTACCCAATATTTTTGATTGCCCCCTCTATAGGAGCCTCTCGTCCACTTGGCTTTCTCATGTTGTTCCGCCATAGATACTTGCTCAATATGTGGACACGCACTAGTGTTATGCCTTGTTGAGCCACATTCATGACAAGTTTGATTGTTGTTCAGGAACCCGACTTTCTTTTGAAGGCGGCGTGTTTGATCATTGTGGAATTGTTGCCACTTATCAGGGTCTATCTCTTTTGGAGGCTCTTATAGTGGCTTTGATGGGGTAGACTTTGAATCATAGGCCGCAACAGTCCCAAAAGTGTTGTCGAAGTTCACGAGCCTCTCAATGGTCTCTCAGGCCTCCGTTGGTGTATGCTCAATGTACCGATAGAAGGTATATGAATTGATCCTCTCCTTATTTGGCGCATCAAGGGAGTTCTAGAAGATCTCCTGGATGAGATAAGGTAGTTGGACATGCGTCGGGCATGATCTCAGCAAGTCCTTAAATTGCTCCCACGCCTGTGCCAATGTTTCACCTGGCTTTTGTTTGAATGAAAGTTGTGATCCTTTGTCGCAGCATCGCCGTTTTAGAGGGAGGAAAGAATTATTTAGGAATGCATCCTTCACCTCTGCCCATGTCCTCACCAAGCGTGGAGCCAAAGTCTCTAGCCATTGTAATGCCTTCCCTGCTAAAGACCATTGAAAAGATTTCAGTCTCACATACTCTAAATTTACACCATCAGCAATAGTTTCGCATAAATCGATAAAAGTGGAGATGTGTTGCAGTGGGCATTCATTAGGTCTTCCTTCAAAGGTGTTTCTTTTAATTTAAGAGAGGAAGTTTATTTTAATTTCATAGTTTGAAGGAGGAATAAGTATAGCGGATTCAAGAACATGAAGTGGCGGATGCATGTATTGCATCGCCGTCTGTGCATACTGATTGAGCCGCTCTTGGGCTTTTCTGTGCACATCCTCCTCCCTATCAGAACGGGCTCGCTCTACAGTAGCGGCGACCCTCTCAGCAGCGATTGTAGCATTATGGTCCTCAATCTCTTTACTCAACCGCTCTATGGTCTAAGTCTGTGTCTTGTTGTCTGCCATGATTTGAATAGCTTTGTTGCGAATATGGAAGAAATGTTCAGGCTCGTCTATGGTTTCCAGGATAGGTCCGCGATCAGATCGTCGCATAAACCTGCAAAATAAGCACTAAAAGAAAAGATCGTGAGAAAACTTAGGTGGCGATTGATTGCCTCCCCGACAACGGTGCCAATTTGTTCGTTTAGGGGAGGAGATCCACTTAAACTCAATATCCAAATAAGTATCACAACTATGTCAACTCCCTTATCAAGCAAATTAATACAAGAATCCCTCCCGATGCAGTGGTAGGGTAATTCAGGATCGAATCCACGAGGAGGTATGTCAGCGCTTCCTTAGTTGCAATCACGATCAAGCTTTCAACCTCAAGAGACACTCGATATCGAGGTATCTGGTCGATATCGACCTCAGTTCTGGTCGATTTCCAGTAAAGTTTCTACAGAAGACAAAAGCAAACACAGTCGATATCGAGAGAGACCTCGATATCGATGTTAGTGCTCGATATCGACCTTGCAAGTCGATTTCGATGTCTGTAACAGAAACTGTAAAGTGTAACATATGGGTCAGAAAAGTAGTCCGAAGAGCATAGAATGGTAAAGAAAAGATGGACATAAACAAAACTCAAACTTTTTATGAAATTCAATTAATTAGAGGTTTCCAATGTCGGGGATTCATGCCACAACGATAACATTGCAAGTATGATGCTAAAGTGATGAAATTTATTGTCTTTCCGTCAAATAATTATCGTTCCCAACACTTAGTGATTAGAGGCTCTCGCATAATTCCTAAGAGTTACTATACAATTCATGAGTAATCCATGTTCACAATATGATTGGGTTTCGCTTCAATAATGCAAATAATGAATCTCCCTAACTTTCACAAAGGATCATGCATAGGATAGAAGACGGAATCGCATAAAAATCATACATTTGGTGCACTTACCCTACCTTCGGACTCACCCCGACCCTAGAAGTGGGTTGACTACTCACGCTTCATCGTTGAACTCATCATCATCATTGAAAAAAACTACTTTGATTAAACTAAAGAGAAAGTTACAACCGAACCAAGCCAAATCTCCACTCTCGCTTCCACACAACTCACTCGGCCTCTCTCTCTCTAACTCACTACTCTCTGCGTGCTTGGATGAAAACTTGATTGCTTCAATCAGCCCTAACGGCCTCTAGATATAGATGTCAAAACTTGCTAGCCAATGATTCGAAAAACTATCTTTATTCTCTAAGATAAAACTTAATAAAGTAAAAACTAAAAAACTCCATGGTAAAATATCTAAAGTGATAAGTCTGGTGTATTGAAGATAGAAGATCTCGACTTTAGGATAGACGTGTAAGCTTCGGATATAATTTTATCAAAATCTGAGTCGGACTTGTTCTGCTGGCAACATCGTTATCGATCTTGGACATCGATATCGACCTCTCTTTAACTCTATCTCGAGCACCCCTTCTTCTCCTCGAATTGGCACTTGACTTCTATCAATATCATCGATCTAGGCCACTCGATATCGACCTTCAGAAATCGATATCGACCACTTCTGTGTCGACATGCTCTGTTTCTCTTCTTCTCGATTCATGGTTGCTCTGTTCACTCGATGTCGAGGTTCATAGTCGATTTCGACCTCTTCAGAAGAATTCGAGTTCTCTTTCCGCTCTTCCAAATATGTCCATTTTTGCTTCGATTTTTGCGAAATCACATAGAAACTCGTGCAAACCCATATATTTGACAATAATGAATAAACTACACTAATCTCATGTATTCCCCACTAATATGGATGCAAAATAATGATAAAATGGACTTAAATGTGCATAGAAAATATGGTAATTTGTGCGCACATGACCGTTGTCTTGGATAGAGGGAAGAATTTGTTGAGAAATGTATCATTGGCTTCATTCCATGTGTGGAGTTACTGCGGGTTAAGGATGTCCAACCATTATAGTGCTTTCCCTTCCAGAGACAAATAAAATGCCTTTAGTTTTACATATTCAAGGTTAGGTCCATCGACAATAGTATCACAAATGTCAAGAAAAGTAGAAATATGTGTCAAAGGGCATTCATTAGGTTTCCCTTCGAAATTATGTCTCCTAATTTCGGTATGGAAACTTGTTTTAATTTCAAAATTTAAACTAGGGATAAGAATAGCCGATTCGGGCAAGGTTAATGTGGGATGCATGTATTGCTTCGTTGTCTGAGGAAGTTGATTGAGCTGAGGCTCAAATTGTTTGCTGATGTATATATTTCTAGTTATTTTAGACATATATGTTCACTTCATATTCCATTTGATTCCTAAATTATAGGTTGAAAACAATGCAAATTTGTGTAGAATGTGCTAACGTGCAAGAAATAGAGTCTGAACAAGCTTTAGTTTAAATGTATATGAATTGGAGCAGAATCGGAGTCAAAACGATAAGCCAAGAGAAGCTAAGAAGCAGTCGATAGTGAATCATCCACTCGAGATCTACTAGACCAATCGACCCAGAGACTAGGTGTTGATAGCCATGAAAATAACCTACTAGAGAAGAACTCGATACAAGTTTAGATCGAGTGAACCACTCGACGGCAACACCTCATCCGACCTCGGGTAGAATCAAGACGTCAAGCAGAAACTGAAGCACTCGATATCGAGTGGTCGGGTCGATATCGAGTAGATGATTCCCACATTTTGCACGCAGTTTGGAGAATACGAATTGAAGATCTATCAATAGGACAAGTTTTTATCATTCCCTTTTAGATAGATTATGTCCTAAGGGTACTTTTCTTTTTACCCTATGAGTTTTATTATTTACCATAATAATGTTTTATTCTATTTTGTTATGGTATAGAATTTAGATAGAGTAGTTTTAGTAGGATCAGAACTTCTTTCCTTGGATATCAAGGATTGAGAGGATATACATAAAGCCCTAGGGGGTTGGATTCAAGCATTCAAGTTCAGAGACAACAATCTCACCAATAATTAGAAGTAGTCTAGAGTTTTGAGAAGCTTTAGGGTTTTGCAGTTTGCGAGAGCCGACGTTGGAGTTGTAAAGTTCCAGAGTCTATTTCAATGCAACTTTCTTCTTTTATTTCAAAGATGTACCATGAGCGAGTAGTCCCCCAAGTTGTTAGGGTCGGGGTGAGCCCGACTTTAGCCATACATGCCTGAGGTAAGTGTTTGATGTTGATATCGTTGCGTCTTGATCATCTCTTACAATTTTGTATTTAGTCCTTCTCGCAAGAAAACAGATTCATGTTAAGAACATGGGTTACAAAAATAAAATTGGTAGAGACATTTAGGTTTATTTGCAAGAGTATTGCTACTTGTTGGTGCACGATGAAAGCTTGTCCCTCAGGTGAGATAGCACAATTGTCCGTCTTACTTATCTAATGCATGTTTGGTTAACGTTGTGGTAAACCCTAGCCTTAGGAGTTCGTTTTAATATATTTGAATTCCTCTTAAGCATCACTTTACCACTGTTATTTTTGTTCAAACTTTGTTCCCATCCTACTCTCTTCGGCCATCTTTTGCCTACACATTAACGACACTGCAGGAGTACTCGATATCGACATCTGTAGTCGATATCAACACCATCACTTAGGTCGACGGTCTTATGAGTCAACGCCACACTTGCTCCTATTCTGAGCTCGATATCTAGTCATCAACTCGACATCGAGTGACCCAGATCGACCGACATTCTTCTGAGTTGGATGATCTCTGTTACTGACTGTTCGATATCGACTTCATAGGTTGATATCGAATGATGTTTTTGTTCTTACTGGTCGTCTACAATAGGAATCGATAGCCACCTTCGACGTCGAGTCACCTCGCTCAAGATCGAGTAGCTTCTCGTTGACATTAGAATGTGAATTCAGGATATTCTAGGATCCCCCTGACTCACTTCCTCGAGGATCTAACCTGATTCCCCTACTACTGCAGCGGGGAGTTTTGAATTTATTTCAAAGACTAAGGGTGGAAATTGTTATTATATTTTATTATATATTTCCATTCAATTCTCCTTACATCATCTTCTAGCTTGTTCCTCTCGATTGGCGCGTGGCCTTTGTACCGCTTCTCTTGCGACATGATCCTCTATTTGTTTCTTGAGACGCTCGATCTCCTGAGCCTCGGTCTCTTGGTTAGCCATAATTCTTTGGACCTTAGACTGTAGATGGAGAAAGCGCTCTAGGTCATATAAACCTTCAAATTAAGGTGTGCGATCAACATGTCGCATGCACCTATAATACAACACTAAAAAACAACGTGAGGGTAACTATTAAAGGCACGAATGATAGCCTCCCCGGCAAGGATGCCAAAATTTGATAGTAAGGGATAATTGATTATAAAAAATATATACAAATATAAACCAAGTAATCAACCCCAGCCTCTGAAATAAATTCAAGACTCCCCCGCTGTAGTGGAAGGGAAATCAGGTTCAATCCATGAGGAATCTTGTCAGCGGATCCTATGTAGCTCTCTATCAAATTTAACAAAAGTCGACCAGAAGCCTCGATGTTGACTGGTATAGTCGATATTGACCAGGGTTGCCGATCTCGAGTGGTATCTCTCTTCTATGTGCTCTCGATGTCGATCAGAAGACCTCAATGTCGAGTGGATTCCTGCACACGCACAAACAAGTAGTCAACGTCGACTTTGGGCAGTCATTGACGATGTCAGTAGCAACAAAAGATCGACATAGATGACCATCGATCATTATGAGGCACTTGATATCAACCTAGGCAGTCGATATCGAGCACTCTTATAGAAAGAGAAAATGTCGGCAAAGGTGGCCGAAGAATAAAAGGATGATAAGGAAACGATGAACAAAAAAGACAAATGGTTTGAATAACAACTTAAAAGGGTGTAAAATATAATAAAAGAAACTGCTAAGGCTAGGGTTCACCACAACGTTAACCACACATGCACAAGATAGAATAAGATGAACAATTATGTTTATGATCCAAGTTGTTCGCATGAATTCTTTTTCTCTCGAATAAGGGCTAAACACAAAAGGAGATGATCAAGATATAACAAGTATCAACACCAAACTAAATCAAGAATTCATGGCTAACGTTGGGCTTATCCTGACCCCAAGAAAAAGCGACTACTCGTACATAGTACAAGAGAACATAATTGAAATAAAAGAAACAAACTTAACTTGCATTGAAATATAAACTTGAAGTCTTCACAATCCCAACAGTGGCTCTCGCAAGCGCCAAAACCCTAAAACTTCCTAAAACTCTAAAAACTGAATGTAAATGTGTTATGTGTAAATTGGATTGATAATTGAGTGAATAAAACTCAGCCCCAAGGGCTTTATCTAAAGCTACCAATCCTTGCTTGCCAAGGAAAGGTAATTCTATCTAAACTAGAATATAAAACTAAATAAAGGAAGATACGAAAAGAAAATATATCCATAGGGTAAATAGAAAAATACCCATAAGGATCTATCTAGAGAAAAGATGACAAATCGTGGCTTAGTAACACTCCTTCTACTCGGATTGCTTGTACACGTCAGATTCTGCAGATAGGTTCAGTCCACGTCGACTAGAGTAGTCGACTTCTAGCACTCTACCTTCACTTGACCTCGAGCACAATTGGCTCAATCGATGTCGAGTGCTCATGTCAACCTTGGTGCATGTTGACCTCTCTTTCCGTAGGTAGTCCTTTTTCTCTTCTTCTTTGCTTAGTCTCTTGATCACTTATGTCAGTCGATGTCGAGAGCCTCAGTCGATATCGACTGCTCTTCATCGATCCTTCACTTCTCGTTTTGGCTTCGATTTCGTTCCAATTTCAGCACAATTAAACCAAAACTTATGTAGATCTCTATTTCTTTCAAATAAGAATATAATACAAAAATTCAAGGCATTCGTAACCCTTAATGCAAATATAAAATGAAAATTGAAGTAAAAGTAGGCATAAAACATAGTCACTTTAGTGGACATCTAATTTGCAACCCCGAGGAGGATTCAGAGAAGGAGTTCCACGGATACCACCACCACCACCAGTACCAGCTATTTGGAGCATAGATGTCAGTGTTCGGAACATTACATGCCATGGCTGTTTCGAGAGAGGCCACTGCGTGAGAGAGTACCCAGATAGAGCTACTAGATGCTTGACTTGTGGATGTACAGGACACAGAGCTGCTCATTTTCCCCGGGTTGTAGGACCCCATCAACTGCATCTACACTGAGACTTCCCCCTGGCTCCTAGCCCCTACTTCTAACATATCCCCAAGGGCAGGGCAGAGGTGACACTTCAGCTAGAGGCAGATCTGGAGGTAGAGGTGGCAGAAGCTCTGGGAGAGGAGGCTGAGGACCATCCGGGTCCAGAGTTGGCAGAGGATCATCTTCAGTTGGACCATCTGTGTCCGGCTACAAGTGAGGACAAATTTCTATAGGATCTGCTTCTTGATGTCCACTAAAATGACCATGTTTTATGCCTATCTTTTGTGCCAATTTTTATCTTATATTTGCATTATGGTTTGGGAATGCTTTGCATTTATGTAGCTTGTGCATATTTACAAAAATAGAGGTCTAGACAAGATTTGGTTTAATTGTGCAAAAATTGGAGCGGAAATGAAGCCGAAACGAGAAGCTAAGAACCAGAATAGAGTAGTCGATCTCGACTGACCCTCTCGACATCGACTAGAATATAGGGCCAGAAACTAAGTACAAGACAAGAGAAGAAAGACCACCTACGAAAGGAGTGGTCGACATAACATTAGATCAACTAAGTTGGTCGATGTCGACTGAGCTAAAGAAGTGACCATGATCGAGCAGAAACTAGAGTGCTCGACATCGAGTGGAGCAGTCGACATTGACTGGATCTGTTGACAGTAGCAGACGCGTTTGAGCAATCCTAGTCAAAGGATTACTTCAATTGGCCATATTTTTACATCTTTTCTTGATAGATTTAATGCTTTTAGATATATTCTATCTACCCTAGGGATATATTTTATTTTATTATTAAGTTTATATCTTTTGCATCAGTAGATAGAATTTTAGATATACCAATTTCACTAGGATTAGAACTCTTCTCCTAGGCTATCGAGGAGTGGTGAGCTATAAATAAAGCCCTTGGGGGATGAGTTTAGAACAATACAATCCACAAAAATCAAAGAAAACACAAAAATTCGGTTTTAGTTTTAGTTTTAGGAAGCTTTTAGGTTTTGGCGTTTGCGAGAGCCGACGACGGGATTGTGAAGACTTCAAGTTTGTTCTTTTATGCAAGTTTCTTTCTTTTATTCAATCATGTTCTCTTCTACCATGAGCGAGTAGTCGCTTTTCTCTTAGGGTTGGGGTGAGCCCGACGTTAGCCATGCATGCTTGAGGTAAGTTTGTTATTGATATTTGTTATGTCTTGATCATCTGTTAAATTTTTGTGTTTAGCCCTTATCGAAAGAAAAGGAATTCATGCTAACAACTTGGATTATAAACATAAAATCGGTAGAGACAATTAGGTTAATTTGTAAAAATATATCTACTTATTATTAACGGTGAAATCTTGTTTCTTTGATGTGATAGCGTAATTGTCCGTCTTACTCTATCTTATGCATGTGTGGTTAACGTTGTGGTGATACTTATCCTTAAGAATTCTTTTTATATTTATTTTATAATTACACCTTAAACCCTTGGATTTTATGTTTAAATCTTCTTATTTATCCTTACATTCTTTGGCCATCTTTACCGACAAATTTGGTTTATGTTTTAGTGGTCAATATCGACTGAACAGGTCGAGATCAATAGCCTTAGATCGATCAATGGTTTTCTTTTGTCGATAGACCTTTGTGACTAACTCGACACCGATTGCCTTAGTTAATGTCGATTTCTTTTGGCTTCTATGTTTGCTGGTTTACACACTCGAGATCAACAGTTTCACCCGAGATCAACTGTACCAGTCGACATCGAGAGCTTTTTGTTAACTTCTGCAGAATGTTTGTGCAAACTACTTTGGATCCGCGGACACGCTTCCTCGTGGATCAATCCTGACCCTTCCACTAAAGCGGAGGAGTCTTGAATTTATATGAGAGGCTAGGGTTGACTATATTATTTATATTTTATATTCGATTCTCCCCTACATCTGTTTTGCATTGCCCCCACTGCCCCGTGTCTTTCAGATGAGGATAGATGATCGATCGGCTCCGACTGCCTCAGGTACTATATCACTCTATGATGCATGTTTGGATATTCTGTTTGACACTAGTGGCACTCACTGCTTCATAGCAAAGATGTGCGTCGCTAGGCTAAGCCTGAGCTACATGAGTGGTCCATCACTCTTAGTGTGGCTACTGGATGGGGGGGGGGCAAGGAATAAAATGAGTCTGGAGATCTTAGGACGCCTCATCTGTATAGGTGAGTGAGAGTGGGTCACCAATTTGATCATGATTCCGATGAGGCTCGAGGACCTCATACTTGGTATGGAATTCATGGACATATATAGAGCCATCATTAACTTGCAGACAAGGAAGGTGACTGTCTTGCTATATGATGAGACAAAGCAACATGTTTGGGGTAGAGACCCCAAGTGGAACGGGGCATTACTCAGTTTAGTATGTGCCACGAGACTTCTAGACCAGGGTTCCATGAGGTATTGGTGTTATGCCTTAGAGGTGGATAGCAGGAGGCCTAGCATGTCCAACGTGCCCATGGTACGAGAGTTTACACATCTCTTCCCGGATGAGCTATCGGGACTTCCATCACAAAGGGACATCGATTTCTCTATAGAGTTAGAGCTAGGCACCAGGCCCATTTCGTGGGGTCTATACCAGATGGCACCCACCGAGATGGCAGAGCTGAAGGCTCAATTGGAGAAGATGGCCGAGAAGGGCTATATCCAGCTGAGTGCATCACCATGGGAGCGCCAGTTTTTTTTGCCAAGAAGAAAGATGGATATCTAAGGTTATGCGTAGATTAGAGGGAGTTGATCAGGGCGACAATGAAGAACCACTATCCTCTTCCGAGGATCGATGACTTATTAGACCAGCTACATGGTGCAGTGTACTTTTCGAGGATTGACTTGAGGTCGGGTTACCACCAGCTTAGAGTGAAGCCCAAGGACGTGTCGAAGACTACATTCAGGATGCAGTACGACCATTACGAGTTCGTGGTCATGCCTTTTGGGCTGACCAACACTCCCGCAACATTTATGGAGCTTATAAACAGGGTGTTCGTAGACTATCTGGACACATTTGTGGTGGTTTTCATATATGACATCTTGGTCTACTCGAGAAGTAGAGAGGAGCATGTAAAGCACTTGGGGATTGTGTTGGAAACCATACAGAGGCATGTCATCTCAAAAGAGGGAGCCGCCATGGACCCCGTGATGATTGAGGCTATAGTCTCTTGATAGGTGCCCAAGAGAGGCCAGGACATCCGTTCCTTCCTCAGTTTAGCCACCCATTACCGGTGTTTCATCCACGAATTCTCGAGCATCGCCAGACAAATGACCCAGTTGACTTGAAAGGACATTCTCTTGCTTTGGAGTGAGGAACGTTAGGTCATTTTTGAGCTTCTAAAGGAGAAGCTGACGACTAAACACGTTTTAGTACTACTAGATTGGATGGAGGACTTTGTGGTCTACACCGATGCTTCATGACCTAGTTTGGGTTGTGTTCTACACTAGAGGGACTAAGTTATAGTCTATGCTTCATGTCTGTTGAAGCCTGGAGAGGAGACCTATCCCATGCATTATCTAGAGCTAGTAAAAGTGGTTCACGATTTGAAGATTTGAAGGCATTATATGTATGGTACTTCATGCAAGGTGATGATGGATCACAAGAGTTTGAAATAGATCTTCACTCACATGAAGCTCGACATGAGACAGAGGCGCTGGCTAGAGCTCCTAAAGGATTATGATTTGGACATCACCTACCATCTTTGGAAGACCAATGTAGTGGCAGATGCATTGAGTCAGAAGACTCATCATAAGGTGACCGTGGCTAGATTTTTTACACAAAGTCATTTGCAGGAGAAGTTGAGGTTGTGCGGCATTGAGAGCCGACGGGTTGGGTGCCCAGAGGTAGTAGTTTTAAGACAACCGATCGCACAAGAACGATCTAGTAAGCTTGCAAAGAGAGCCGACGAGTTGCTGACCTTTCAGAGTAGGATCATGGTGCCATCTACTTCAAATTTGAGGTAGAGGATTACGCTGGAGGCACACACTACCCCTTATTTTGTCAATCCATGGACGAATAAGATGTACCAGGATTTGAGGAGATCCTATTGGTGGCAGAGGATGCAAGTAGACATTACATATTTCGTCGCCAGATTCTACGCTTGTCAACAAGTCAGGATTGAGCACCAGAAGCTGGGTGGACTCATTATATCACTTTTTGTTCCCGAGTGGAAATGGACAGATATCTCCATAGATTTTGTCACTGGGTTGAGGAGAGAAGTTAGAGGGTTCCACACTATCTGGGTCATGGTTGACAAATTAGCCAAGTCGGCCCATTTCATTTGCATCTAGGAGACTTGGCCAGTTTCGAGGTTAGTAGAGGAATTCATCAGACAGATTATGAGGCTTCATGGAGTTCCCAAGAGGATAGTTTATGATGAAGATGGACGCTTCACTTCGAGATTCTTGGAGCAAGTTTATGAGGCTTTGGGGACTCGGCTATAGTTCAGCATAGTTTACCACCCACAGACAGACGGTCAAAGGGAGCGGACAATTAAAACTTTAGAGGACATCCTGAGGTCTTATGTTTTGGAGTAGGGTGATTGATAGGTCTGATTTCTACCACTGGTTGAGTTCTCTTACAGCAACAGTTACCATTCATCAATTGAGATGGCTTCTTACGAGGCACTATATGGAAGGCACTACAAGTCACTCATGTATTGGGTTGAGCCCGGCGACACCGCAACTTCTTTACCAAAGATATTCAAAGAGACGGTTGACCAGGTCGTACGCATCAGATAGGACATGAGGGTTGCTCAGGACTAACAAAAGAAGTGTGTTGATAGTAGACAGACATAGATTGAGTTTGAGGTTTGATCGAACATTTGGCTTCGACTGTCGCTGACTAGAGGGATCCATCATTTTGGCATCAAGGGCAAGCTGAGCCCTAGGAGTGAGGGTTTGTTTTATATTCTTGAGAGGATTGGCGAGGCCACTTAATGTCTAGCCTTACCCCCATCGTTGGCCGGCGTGCACGATGTTTTTGAACAGAGTCACATCCTTGACTATTCCGATCTCCAAATTAAGCCCAACCATACCTTTGTAGAGAGTTCAGTTAGGGTGCTTGATTATTATGTCAAGAGGTTGAAGAACATAGAGGTTCCTTTACTTCTAGTTCAATGGGCTAGGAGGAGTCCTGAGGAGGCGACTTGGGAGCGAGGATAGCCTTCGGGCGAGTTATGGGGATGTTGTAGATGAGCTATTATTTTCTGACGTCAAACCACGTGTTGACCTTTCCATTATGTCGTGAGATAGTGGTGAGTCTTGTCTAGTTCATTTAGTTTGGGGTTGGTGATTCTGTGCAAAATTCATGCTAACATGATATGGCTGATGATGGACCCTCTTGATGTGTGCTGATATGTTAGTTATGATGGTATGTTGGTATATTTGGTGTGACTCTTAGCATGATGATGATATACATGGTGTGACATATCGTATGATATACTCTCTAGAGTTGATGTGCTTATTTGATATATGAGATTATGCGCTTTTGATGAGTTCTGGCTTATGATTCATGATATGACTTAAGATGGATAGAGTTGACATTGATTTTTAGACTGGAAACTAGGAAGAGAATATGGGATTAGCCCTTTGATGTACATATTTCTAGCCATGTATTTGTGCATATTTTAGCTTATTATTCCATTCAATTCATATTTTCTAGGTTGGGAATATTAAGAATTTGTGTAGTTTGTGCTAATGTGCAAGAAATAGAGTCTACACATGTTTTGGTTTAAATGTGCAGAGATTGAAGCGGAATCGAAGTCAAAACGATAAGCAAAGAGCCGTCGAAGAGCAGTCAAGGTCGAGCGGGATACTTGAGATCGAGTGAAGCAAGGGGTGTAAAAACTAAGTAAAAAGAGCCAAGAAAACACAAGCTACTGAAAAGGCACTCGACATGACATTAGATCGAGTGATGTGCTCGACACTGACCGGGTATAAAGGGATCGACATCGAGAGAGTGGTCGATGTCGACAAAGCTAGAAGAAACCCAAGGTCGACTGCTCGGGTTGACATCGACTGAAGATATTCGCGGTTCAGATGCAATTTGATGAATCCGAGTTGACGAATTGTCACCAAGCCATGATTTAGTCTTATATTTTAGATAGATTACTTCCTATGGGTACTTTCCTATTTACCCTAGGAGTTTTATTACTCATCTTAATAATTCTTTATCCTTTTTTATTATTAGATAGAATTTAGATACATTAGTTTTATTATAAATAAAGCCCTAGGGGCTGAGATTTAGTTATTCAATTCAGAAAGCAATCAAACACAATAGCAATAGAGTTTTAGGTTTTCAAGCTTTAGGGTTTCGGTGCTTACGATAGTTGGCGTTGAGATTTTGAAGACTTTCGTTTATTCAATGCAAGTTTCCTTTTATTCAATTATGTCTTCCATCATCTCGAGTGAGTAGTCGCCCTTCCTTCTAGGGTCGGGGTGAGCCCGATGATGGCCATGTTGGTACGGTTGGTATATCGTTACAGAAGTATCTTTTATCTCGATCTACCTTGTTCTTTGTCTTTAATGCGAATTTAAGGAACTCATGTTGTTAAACTTGGGTACTAATTAGGGTTTCTATTCTAATGTTTAAAAACTCAATTATGAAAAAGGTAGACAAAAATTAGGTTAATTTATTGAAAGATATCTTTTCCTATTTGCTTGGTTTGGGTGAAAGCCTTATTCTTTATGATAAAATCTTGCTATTTTGATGATTTACTGGCCTTTACTTTCATGGTTGTCATCATGTTAATCCCTGGCTTTGGAAGATTTTTTCTTTCATAGTTTATATCGTTATCATTTTTTTTGTTGAGTTACCCAAAAGCCCTACAACCCATTGTGTATTGCTGATCATTGCTTCCTTTCCATCCCTACCTTCTTCGGCCTTGTCTTCCGACATTTACTGACTTTCTGTAGGAGCACTCGAGACCAACCATCTGGTTGATATAGACTTCACTCACATCATTCGATGTCTCGCTGTGTTGAGGCTACCTTCTCCTTCTTCACTGCCCTCGAGATCGATTGCTTTACTCGATATCGAGTGCCCTAGGTCAAACAAAAGTCTTTTTAGTTGGTAGACTTTTGTTGCTAACCTTCGACATCGACTCCTTAGGTCAACGTCGATTGCCATTTTTGTCTCTGCAGGTACTTCTGAATGAAATCGACAGCCACAGGTCGACATCGGCTGTTCCAGTCGACGACGAGTGACTTCTGATCGATACATAACATGTTTTTGGGCTATTTTCGGATCCGCTGACCAGCTTCCTTGTGGATCGAACCTAATTCCCCTTCCGCGACAACGGGGGAGTTTTTGATTTATTTGAAAGGCTAGGGTTAAAATTGTTTTTATATTATTATATATTTCAATTCGATTCTCACCAATATCAAATTTTGGCGTTGTTGTCGGGGACGCTATCATCCACGCCCTTCGTAGTCTATCTCACATTCTACTTTGTGTGCTTTGTATAGGTGTATGTGACGCGCTTATGGCGCACTTGAGTTTGAAGGATTAGAAGACCCCGAGCTCTTTCTCCACTTATATTCTAGAATCCAAAGAGCCATGGCGGATTAAGAGGCCCATGCTCAGGAGATTGAGCGCCTAAGGAAACAAATAGTGGATCATGTCACAAGAGAGGTAACGCAAAGGGCACGGGCCAATCGAGAGGTGGAAGCTAGAAGGCTATTGGAGGCTCAACCCAATACACTTCCTTAAACGGCAAAGCAATACATGCATCCATCGCTCATGGTGCCCGAATGGGCAATCCTTATCCCTACTTATAATTTCAAAATAAAAACTAGTTTCCATACTGAGATTAGGAGACACACCTTTGAAGGGATACCTAGCAAGTGCCCTTTGGCACATATTACTACCTTTTTAGATCTCTGCGGTACTATTGCCGATGGACAAAATCTTAATATGTCAAACTAAAAGCATTTCGATTGTCCCTTGCATGAAAAACATTGCAGTGATTATAAAGCATAACCCCCAATATCGCTCCACATATGCAATGAAGTCAAGGACGCATTCCTCAATAAGTTCCCCATCCATCCAAGACATCATTGATCCGACAGAAGATCATGGCTTTCAAGCCAAAGCCTAATGAAAATCTGGCACAAGTTTGGGAGAGGTTCAAGGACCTACTACGATCATGCCCGATGCATGGCCAACCACTGTTCGCAGGGGGAGGGATCACTAAAATATAATATCAAATACAATATCAAACTAAACCGACTCCCTTGTCCAAGCAAATAAAATACAAGAATCCCTCCCGATGTAATGGTAGGGTAATTCAGGCTCGAATCCACGAGGAGGTATGTCAGCGCTTCCTAAGCTTGCGATCACGATCAACTTTCGACTCCAGAAGACCACTCCATATTGAGTAGTGCAGTCGATATCGACCACAGTTCTGGTAGATTTCCAGTAGATTCCTTCAGAAGACAGAAAGCACAATCGACGTCAAGATTCTAACTCGATATCGATGTCTGCACTCGATATCGACTGCTGCAGTCGAAATTGAGTCTTCAACAGAAATAGTAAACGTAGCTAATTTGCGTCGGAAAAGATGTCCGAAGAACGTAAGAATGATGATGGAAGGGTGGATAGAATAAAAACACTGATTTTGTTAACTTCAATAAACTAAAAGCTTCAAAGGTCGGGGATTCATGCCACAACGATAACTATGCAAGTAATAGGCCAAATTCATGAAAGACGATGCCTTTCCGTCAAATAACTTTCATTACCAACAATTAGGTGATTAGAGGCTCTCTCATAAAACCTAAGAGTTACTATCCAATTTCATAACAAATCCAAATACACAATATGATTGGCTTTCACTTCAATAATGCAAACAAGGAATCTCCTCAGCTCTCGCAAAGGATCATGCATAGGATAGAAGACGGAATCACATAAAAATCATACCTTTGATGCATAAACTTACATTGCTATCGTGGGGCTCACCCCGACCCTAGAAGTAGGTGACTACTCACACCTCATCATCATTGAACTCATCATCATGGAAAAGAAACTACTTTGATTAATCTTTGTAATGAAAGAAAGTACAACCGAACAAAGCCACTCCGATCTCACTTCCTACACCCCACTCTGCTCTCTCTCTCTCTCTCTCTCTCTCTCTCTCTCTCTCTCTCTCTCTCTCTCTCTCTCTCTCTCTCTATTTCGCTATACTCTACTATAACTATGAATTGTTATTTCTGGAATTGAATGCTTAAACTCAGCCTTAATGGCGTCTAATTATAGATCTCTCACCTCGTTATCGAAGGATAAGAAAATCTATCTTTATTCCTAAGATAAAACTTAAATAAAGTAGATAACTAAAACTCCTTAGGTAAATAACAAATTCACCATAAAGGATAACAAGTCTGATGTTAATTGATAGAAGATCTCGACTTTAGGATAAATTTGAACGCTTCGGATAGAATTCTATCAATAACATCGTCGGATCTATCTGCAACACAGTCGATATCGTCCAGGGGACATCGATATCGACCTCTTCATTTCTTTATCTCGAGCAGTTCTACTCGACCTCGGATTGGCACTCGACTTCTATCAATTTGCTCGATTTAGGGCACTCGATATCGACCATGTTCAGGCGATATCGACCTGTCTCTATCGACATGCTCTGTTCTTCCTGTGCTCGATTTTTGGTGCTCTGTTTTCACTCGATGTCGAGTCTATAGGTCGATTTCGACTCCTTAGTAGACTTCAAGTTCTTTTTCAGCTCTTCTTCACTTGTCCAAATTGCTCCATTTTTTTCTCAATTTCTGTGAAATAACATAAAAACTCGTGTAGACCTTTATATTTGACAAATAAGCATAAACTACGCTAATCTTATGCTTTCCCAACCAATGTGCATGCAAATATTGACAAAATGGACATAAATGTGCATAGAAAATATGGCAATTTACGCGCACATGAACCACCATACGTTATTGAAGAGACAATCTACAATGCTCTTGATGTGGCTACCAGGGAGAGGATCAACACCTGCACCTCCTATGGCTACCTTGACCTCGCTCCACAAGAGGCTCGGGAAACAATAGAGAGATTTGTTGAGTTTGATAATACATATGGGACTCATGAGGCTTTTGAAACGACGAGGCAATTCCACAAAGATCAACATAGAAAGCTTCAAAAGCAAGTGAGGTTCCTCGCACTGAACCAAGACTGCATCGAGTGTGGATCACAATGTTACATCACCACCGAGTGCCCATATGCGGATCAAGTACAACTAGGAGAAACTCACAAAGAAGTGAACTACCCGAGGGTCCCAATTACAAATATTGTAGAGACCAAATGTTCGAACAAGCATAGGGGAAGCCGGTCAACTCTAGGGACCCCCCACTCTATAGAGCTCCTAGGCACCACGAGAGAGACCAAGGGAAGGATAATCTTCAACTCATCCTTGATGAGATGAGGCAAAATCCTGCGGAGAGCAAAAATGCCAATAATGCAATCCACTGTCAACATCATAGCCTTACCACTAGGTTTGGAGAGTAGGATGTTTGGAAGAGGAATTTGGAGACCTAACTGGGTAGACTAGCGGCTAAAATCCCAAGACCGTCTATAACGCTCCTTGGGCAACCAACTACAAATCCTAAGAGGCAATCAAGATACAGACACATCGCTGCCATTCAACTAAGGAGTGGTCACAAGCTACAAGAGCCAAGGACTAAAGAGGAATAAAGAGGGACTGGAAACCCAGTCGACATTGACCACCCTATCGATGTCGAGGGACCACTCAATGTCGACCCCCACATCGATATTGAGCCCTCTGCAGCACTGAGACACAGACTACCTCGAGTTCGAGTGCTCCAGTCGATGTCAACACCCCCAATCAATGTCGACCGATCGAAGGCACCTCATTCAACCGTTTTGGCTCCAACGAAAAAGAAGACGTTTCCATTCCCATCAAAGCATTGAAAGACCCCACTCAAGGCAAGTTCGAGCGCTTCATAAAAATCCTTCAAGGTCATAAAATTATAATTAAATATATGGAAGCCTTATGCGAGATTCCCGCCTATGTTCGATTCCTCAAGGACATCCTAAGCATGAAACGATCCATGGCAGAGTTCGCAAAGGAGTGCTCAAAGATCGACTTTCTAGAGAAAAAGAGTGATCCAGGGAAGTTTGCAATCACCGTGGGACTTACCCCACATCGCTACAAGGCCCTATGTGACCTAGGGCTAGCATAAGCTTTATGCCCCTCTCAATTTGGCAAAGGTGAACATCGGATGACTCAAACCTGTGGTTTTTTTAGGCCTGAGTCTTGTTTAGAAGCTGCAGTGGTTTTTTTAGGCCTTGTAGTAGCTTACAGAGGACAAACTGATCAGAACCACTTCCATTATTAATCCAGTTCTCAGTAATGTATTGCTGGAAAAACTCATGTTGACTCCACATATTAAAATATTTGAAAGGGGCCTTTTTCTTTGTATGATTGTCAAAAACCTCAACTACCACTTGCACATGATTACAAAAAGATTTAGGTAGTAGGAAAGAGGCCTTGTAGTGAAGGTTCAGGGAGTCCCATATGCCATTGATCATTACTCTATCAATTTTCGAGGATTTGTTTCCCTGGAACCATGTATGGTCAAGTCCTTGACACATAGCATCATGTAGGTCGAGTTCAGCACATGTGTCCCAAAGATCAGCAATTTCATAAGCTGTGACCGTAGCTCCATTCTTTCTCTCATAAGATCTCATAATGGCATTAAAATCACATTGATCGTTGTTAGTTGATTTCGAGTTAGGTGGGTCGATTTCGAATGGTTCTTTAGTGCCTTCGTTTAAGATTGCAACGATTTCCTCCACTTAAGCTTCTATAGCCCTCTTCTCGAACTCTTTGGGGGTCATATTTCTTACCTTAGGTTCCCCGCAAGCGATGTAGAGGCCGTTGATTGACTTCACCTCCATAAGACCTTCATTCTTCTTCACCTTCTTGTTAAAGGCGTACTCTATTACTTCATCGCTGACGGTGAATGAGATCAATCGTTTCCTTATGCATATGTTTTGCATCAATGGTTGCCAAGAAGGGCCTTCCTAAAATAATTGGACAAGTAGGATCCTCTGCAATATCAACAACTAGAAAATCAGCAGGGACAAAGAACTTACCTACTTGCACTGGCACATTATCTACCAAGCCTGTTGGAATGACCACCGTGTTGTTCGCCATATAGAGATTAGCATCCATAGGCTCTAGGACACTGATCTTTACCTTTTACCATATTGTTAGTGGCATAATGCTAACGCTAGCCCCTAAACCACATAATGCAATAAATCGCTATTGACCTAAGCCTATAGTGATAGAAAACCTACCTGGGTCTAGCCTCTTCTCTAGTAGCTCCAACTTGTTGCACTCCTCTGCGATCTCAACAATTGATCGCTTCTTCCCCATTATGTGATTAAGAAACCTTACATAAGATGGAATCTCATGAAGAGCTTCAGTAAATGGAATTGAAACGTTGAGCCCTTGAAGCATATTCACAAAGCGCTGGAATTTCTTTTCCGCTGGTTCTTTTAAAGTTTTGTTAGGGAATGGCAACACTTTCTTCTTCACTACGGTTGGAGTTGAGTTGATATTGAGTAGGGTTTGGTCAATATTGATTAGAGGAGTCGATTTCTGGTGATGCTCAGCTTCTGGATCGACATCGAGTAAAGAGGACTCGATGTCGACTGCATCTCGGTCGATATTGACTGGATTTGTCGATATCGAGTCCTCTCTAGTGGCTTTTTCCTCCGCTTTTTGCTCGGGCGTTCATAGCTGACGCCCACTCCTTTGATTCATAGCCGCTATGTGACTAGTAGTTTTGCCCTTAAGATTGGGCATAGTAGATCATGGCAGCGATCCTGGCGGTTTGGGAATTTGATCAGCCAATTAACCCATGTACTCGACATCGATGTAGTCGATATCGACACATGTACTCGACATCGACTACTGGTATCGACCTAACCTGAAATCCACCTCATCTGAAGGTTTCTCCAAGAGTATCTCTTCACCCTTGTTCTTCTTTTAATACAGTGGGGACACTGTATATTTTAAGTATGGGGTGGGGATAAAACATGTTATTGGCTTATGGTCAAATCTTGGCTTATTTTAAGTGTTCCATCGCATTCATGTCTATGTTTAAAGTCTTAGTTTATTAGTTCCATAAAAATACAAAAACAATAGAAAATTAATTAGAAAATGTCAAAAAGAAACAAAAAAAATGCATATTTACCTTATTTCGTTTGTTTTAGGCCCTACTTAGATGTCTAATTATGAAAAAAGAATAGCTGACTGGATCATGTAAATCATATGGCATATTATGATGGTTTAGCCTTAGTCCTTGAAATGTTTTTATGTAGATTGTAAACTTATGATAAAATTGGGCATACATGATCCTAGGCTAAAAAGCAAAATCCAACAGAATTGTCCTAGTGAGAATTTTGGCTTATAGGGAGAACATTAAAAAGGCATCTGCTTTCTTGAGTGTATTTACTCTTCATATGCATCTCTACATGTTGTGATAGTTATTCAAAGCCAATGCATATATATGTTTATGTTTATGAGAATTAAATGACGGAGGCATCTTTCAAGCCATTTTTATCCTCTCTTTACCTACCCTGCATTATCCATGCTTAAAGCCAAAACAGTAGCTTAAGCCTTTATAAAATTATTCCTAGGTGAATCAAGCCTGACCCCCATTTTGGAATTGAGACTTAGAATGGTTAGAATAATGCCTTGTCGGAAGAAAGTGCATATGTTTAAGTTTTCAGTAAAGAAGAGTTATGGGTTGGTATATATTTGCATCTTGTCACATATTTGTAAAAAGATTTTTGGCTCATATTATAAATACACATATTATTTATTTATTAATTTTCGTTAAAAAGAAAAGAGAGCTATTACATTATATTTAGTGCATGAGCCAATTATTGCTTAGTTCTTTTATTTCTTGCAAGATTTAAATTTCTTTTAGAGTTTTATTAGGTTTGAAGGAAAGGTTGAAGTTCATCATGAGAAAGAAAGTTTGAAAAGTGCATTATTTTGGAAGATATGGTTAGGATGAGTTGTGTTGAAGTTTAGGAGTCTTGATTCCCGAATTTTAATAAGCACTACATAGCCAAATAATTCCATAGCCTTCATTCATTACCAAGCCCCATTACAACTCTGCTGAATGGAGTCTTATTTGAAGTCTTCCATTGAGCAAAAATCCTCTTGATGGTTCTTGTTGCATTTACATAATTGATTGCGAAGTGGATATTTATAAATTGCAATGTTTATGAGATTGTATAAGGAATTGAGTTGAAAGTTGATCTTCATACCCAAAACACAATAAGAGTTGAGTGAAAACACATTATCCCTGTTAGGTTGGATTTAAAATTGCATATGCCTATGGATCGCTCATATATGTGTAATGACGTTAAATTCACTTGCTTTCTTTTGCTACCACTTATGATGTTGCTTTTGACAAGGGAGAAGACTTGAAGGGTGTGTTGTAGGTGTTGGTTATTGCTTGGTTATTGTTTGAGGACAAGCAAGTCTAAGTATGGGGTGTTTTGATGTACATATTTGAAGTCCTTTTTTTTGCATATGTTGACTTCATATTCCATTCGATTCCTAAATTAATGGTTAAAAATAATGAGAATTTGTGTAAAATGAGATAACATGTAAGAAATAGAGCATGCACAAGTTTTGGTTTAAATGTATACGAATTGGAGCGGAATCGGAGTCAAAATGAGAAACCAAGTGAAGCAGAGAAGCAGTCGATATCGACTGGATAAGTCGAGATTGACCACATGGATCGACATAGACACCATGAGTCGAGCCAAGGCAACACATCTACTGAAGAAGCACTCGACACAACTCATATCAAGTGGACATATCGACATCGACACCCTGTCCAAGCTCGAGTGGAGTGCAGATAGGTCGAGCAAAAATGAAGCACTCGATATCGAGTGACCATGTCGATATCGAGCAAAAGAAATCCACAGATGGGACGCAGTTTGACGATCCGAATTTGAAGATTTATCTTGGAGCCGCGATTTTATCATATCCTTTTAGATAGATTATGCCGTAAGGGTATTTTCTTTTTTACCCTAAGATTTGTATTATTTTACCACAATAAAGTTTTATCCTACTTGTTTTAGGGATAGAAGTTAGCAATAGGAGTTTTAGTAGGATTAGAACTACTTTTCTTGGCTAGCAAGGATTAGTAGGCTGTAAATAAAGCCTTAGGGGGCTGGTTTTTGGAAATCAAGTTCAAAGATTCACATCTCACCATAGTTAGATAATTATAGAGTAGAAGAAGCTTTAGGGTTTGGCGTTTGCGAAAGCCGACGTTGAGTTGTAAAGTTTCAATTTTCTTTTAATTCAAGTTGCTTTCTTTCCATTCAAGATATTTGTTGCGATGAGGAGCGAGTATTTCCCAAAGCTCTTAGGGTCGCGGTGAGCCCGATGTTAGCCATGGATGCTTGAGGTAAGTACGTGATGTTAATATCGTTGTGTCTTGATCATCTCTTACTATTCTATGTTTAGTCCTTGTCACAAGAAAAGGGATTCATGTTAATAACTTGAGTTATAAACATAAAATTGGTAGAGATAACTAGGTTTATTTGCAAGAGTGTTCCTAATCGTTGGTGTACGGCGAAAGCTTGTCCCTCGGGTGAGATAGCGCAATTGTCCATCTTATTTACCTTATGCATGTTTTGGTTAACGTTGTGGTATACCCTAGCCTTAAGAGTTGCTTTTTAGATACTTTTATTCATAAAAAACCATTGGCCGTTCTTTGCTGACAAACCCTAACAAAACTGTAGGTCCACTCGATATCGACACAGTAGGTCGATATCGACACCCTCTGCCTACGTCGACAATTTTCTGAGTTTATGCCATTTACTAAGCCTGCATCTGAGCTCGAGATCGAGTGTAGAACTTGATATCGAGTGCCCCTGTGTCGACGGACAGTCTTCTAAGTCGGTCGACGTTGTCATTGACGATTGAGATCGACCTCCCAGGTCGATATCGACTACTGCTTTTGTTGTTTCAGGTTTTCTGCTGTGCATAGGAATTGACTTCCAATACCGACGTCGAGTGACCTACTTGAGATCGAGGCACCTAGTCGATACAGACGTGATATTCAGGACTATTTAGGATCTCGCTGACATGCTTCCTCATGGATCGATCCTGATTCCCTTCCACTACAGCGGGAGGAAGTCTTGTATTTTATTTGCGTAGACTAGGATTTGGTTTGATTTATATTTCATATTTATTAGACTTGATTTCCCCTACATGAATTATATTATTATTTTATTCTCTAGGGTTTTGCACGACTCTATTTAGGATATTTTCATTCAGCCAAGAAGTTTGTAAGAGTTTAGGTATGCAGTACAATACAAAGAGAGATAGATGAGCGTTACTTTCGCTATGAGTTGCTAAATTCATAGTTTCGCTTGTGATTCAAAGACATGGTTGAACGAATTGTGAGGATTCGACTTCAATTAGTTATTTATAATTATGTTTATCATCTTGTTCTTATTGATATGAATTTGTGTTCCTTTCTATGTTTGATCACCGTGTTAGGAATTGCATCTATGCTATGAATCCGTTGTTGGTTTCTCGATAGCAAACGAAGTCATTGATTTAGTGATATTTCTTTGTATTTTTAGTTGATGATATCGATTGATCTATGTCAAGTAGGTATTTATAGGGCCGAGTGGGTTGTTCCCTTGTCTTCTATTGGCATTAAATTGATGTGCCAATTGGTCTAAGAACTTGAATCGTTAATGCTATTCCTTAGTGATATTCAATTAGAAGATTGTATCTTTGATGAAAAATCAACCTCACTCAAATCGACATAGATCTTATAAATAGTTTTGAATCAATCCTAGGACCTTGAATAACTCCTAGGCACATGCACGAGCAACGAGGAATTTTTTGACGACGTTGTACTGGTGAAGTTTGAAGATGAGTTGGACGTCGAGCCAGACTTCTCGATGTCAATCCCTCCGGTTGATGTCGAGTACTCTCTGTCCACGTCCACACACTTGGAGGCCTAGGTTTATACAGATTCAACTGCAGGTGACGTCGAGAGGAATCAGTCGAAAGCAGAGGTTAAGATCGAGCAAAACCAGTCGATAGAGGCTATTGAGATCGACCATGAGCCCTCAACGTCGATGACGTCAGAGGCCGAGCAATGCGATGAACATTCAGTCGATGTCGACCAACCATACTCAACGTCCACTACTTTTTTTGCAGAATTATTACGATGAGTCCTAGACAGCATTGGCATCATTATATGCTTGGTCCACACCGACTCTTGTAGCTGATTTGGGAGCATTAATTAGGAGGATTGAAACAGATTACCTAGGTGAGATCATGAAGACGGAAGAGGTAGATCAAATCTTGACTCCAGGAGGACCTTCTAAGGTGCTGAAGCCTTTACCCGACACACTCAGATATGAGTTTCTTGGTCCCAATTCTACATACCTTGTGATGATCAATGCTTCACTAACCTCGCATGAAGTAGACAAGCTTCCAGAAGTACTTCGCACCCATAGAAAGGATATTGGGTATTCTCTTGAAGATAAAAAAGGTATTTCAGCCGCTACTTGTATGCATAGAACCCTCCTGCACATGCTGGATGCAGGAATCATCTATGCCATCTCCGATAGCGAATGTGTGAGTCGAGTCCATATGGTGCCAAAGAAGGGTGGAATGACTATTGAACAGAATGAGAAGGGAGAGCTTGTGCCAAAGCGAATCACTGCTAGTATGTGCATCAATTATAGAAATCTCAACACTGCCACTAGGAAGGATCATTTTCCCTTTCCATTCATTGACCAGGTATTGAAAAGACTCACGGAGAATGATTATTTTTGTTACCTAGATGAATATTATTGTTTTTGGCAAGTCCCTATTCATCGTAAAGTTCAAAAAAAGACCACCTTCACATGTCCCTATGAGACTTTTGCATATAAGAGGATGTCGTTTGGGCTTTGCAATGCCCCTGTCCCCTTTCAAAGGTATATGATGGCCATCTTCTCTAACATGACATAATACATTGGGGAGGTATTTATGGATGACTTCTTTGTTTATGGCACTACATTCTATATTTGTCTTGCTAACCTTCGTAGGGTACTCAAGCGATGTGAAGAGACAAACATTGTTCTCAACTAGGAAAAGTGCCACTTTATGCTAAGAGAAGGGATTGTGCTAGGCCACGAAGTGTCAAAAAGGAGAATAGAGGTGGACAGGGCAAAGATAGAGCTACTGGAAAAATTGCCACCATCTTCATCTATAAAGGAGATAAGAAGCTTCCTTGGTCATGCAGGTTTTTACTGGAGGTTTGTTCAGGACTTTTCAAAGATTGCTAAACCCTTAAATAACCTACTTATGAAGGATGTTATGTTTGAGTTTTCTAGTGAATATCTTAAAGCTTTCAACAAGTTGAAGGAAGCCCTTATATCCACCTCTATCATTCAATCGCCAAATTGATCGCTACCATTTCAAATCAAGTGCGACCCCATCGATTATGCTGTAGGATCTGTCCTAGAATAGTGGAAGGACAAGAGGCTTCACGCCATCTACTATGAAAGTAAGACTCTTCATATGGTTCAAACGAAGTACACCATGACGGAGAAAGAGTTATTTGTAGTGGTCATTTCTTTTGAGAAGTTCCGCTCATATTAGCTCTATGGTAATTGTTCATACTGACCATGCAAATCTTAGGTACTTGATGGCGAAGAAGGATGCCAAACCTAGGCTGCTACGATGGATGCTCCTATTCCAAGAGTTCGTTGTCGAGCTTAAGGAAAAAATGGAATGGAGAACTCTATAGCCGAACTCCGTAGCCAATCACCCCGATGAGCACCTAATGAAGAAAGAAGCAAATCGGGCATAAATATCACTGGATGTCGACTGCACTCAGTCGACGTCAACTACCCAAAAAGTAAGTGCTTACTCGATGTCGACTAACCTTGATGACAAGTCAACCCAGATTCCTCTAGTTCACTCACAGAGAGAGGTCGAGATCGACCAGAAGATGTAGACATCAAGGTACCAGATCGAGCAACCCAGATCGACTGACTAAGTCGATGCACACCATTCGACATCAACTGAACACTGTCGATGTCAACCACCTTCCAGTCAGTACGAAGGTGAATCTCAAGAAAAAGTAAGCTCCGGTGTGCACATCTTCTTTACTCCACCCTCCACTCCTATTCATGACTTTTTTGCTATATGAGGGGTGAAGGTACCTTGTTATATGGATTTTGCTAACTACCTTTTATGAGGCAAGATACCATTCAGCTTAACTTCGCAGGTGAAGAAGATGTTCTTGCACGATGTCAAGTAGTACTATTGGGTTGAGCCCCACTTGTTCAAGCAAGGATAGGACCATATTTTTAGACATTGTATACTAGAGGAAGAGGTAGAGAGCGTGATTTTCCATTGTCATTCTCTCCCTAAAGGAGGCCATGTTAAAGGATTCAAGACCGCGACAAAAATTCTTCAATGTGGTTTTTATTGGCCTAACCTTTTCAGGGATGTGCAAAAATTTGTAACCTCTTGTTATGAGTGTCAACGTGCAGGTCATATCACATGGGGGAATGAGACACCACTCACATGAATTCTCGAAGTTGAACTATTTGATGTATGGGGCATAGATTTCATGGGACCATTCCCAGTTCCGAAGCCCACAAATACATCTTAGTAGTGGTTGATTATGTCTCAAAATGGGTTGAGGCTATTACAACTAGGACCAACGATGCAAATGCAGTTTCAAAGATTATGAAAACTAAAATTCTTCTTCGCTTTGGTGTTCCTAGAGTTTTTACTTCAAATGGTGGCACACACTTAATTGAGAGAGGTTTCGAATCATTTTTAGCCAAGTATGGGGTGACGCACGGGGTGGCAACACCCTATAATCCCCATACAAGCGGCCAAGTAGAAGTCTCCAATCATCAAATTAAGGCAATCCTAGAGAAGACAGTCTCTCGCTCAAGAAGAGATCGGTCGTCAAAGCTAGACAACGTTGTTGATAGGAGGAAATCGAGTTCTTCAATACAAATATATAAAATATATGCAAACCGAATCCTATCCTATAAAAATAATTACAAGACTTCCTCCCGTTTTAGTAGAAGGGTAGTCAAGATCGATCCATGAGGAAGCAGGTCAGCGGGATCCTAGTAGAGTATGAAATCACATCCTGAATGTCGACCAAAAGCTTCGATCTCGACCTTGGTGCTCGATTTTGATCTTGGTTGTCGATCCTTTCTGCAACAGAAGACCTGCAGAGACAAAAACAAGCGGTCGATATCGACTGGGAAGGTCGACACAGGAGTGGTCGATATCGAGGATGGGGTCGATATCGATGTTAGCTAACAGGTGCAAGGAGATCTACGTCGACACAGAAGACCGTCGAGGAAGGCACAGTGGTCGATGTCGATGATATGGGGTCGATATCGATGTTGGTTCCTACAAAATCGTTAGCTTTTGTCGGCAAAGAAGGGCCGAAGAAATAAGGATGAAGGAGGAGCGATGAACAGAAATAAAGACAGGGTTTTGATGAATAAAACATATATAAAAGGCAAACTCCTAGGGTTAGGGCTTACCACAACGTTAACCAATGCATGCCATAAGGGAAATAAGACGGAGAATTGCGCTATTTTATGTTTATAACTCAAGTTGTTAGCATGAATCCCATTTCTTTCGATTAGGACTGAACATAGAATTGTAGGAGATGATATAGACACAACGATATCAACATCTAACACTTACCTCAGGGACGCATGGCTATCGTCGGGCTTACCCCGATCCTAGAAGCTTTAGGAGACTACTCGCACCACATCGCAGGAAACATCATTGATTGAAAGGAAATTTGCATTAATAACTTCAAAACTTTACAACTCAACGGCGGCTTTCGCAAACGCCAAACCCTAAAGCTTCTTCCTAACTCTAACTCTATTGTATGATTGAATGTGTTTTCTTGGATGAATGAATGCGAGCCCCCTAGGGATTCATTTATAGGTTACTAATCCTTCCTAGCCAAGGATTGTATCTTCTATCTAAACTATAAACTCTATCCAAAGAAGTAGGATAGATCTTTTATTTTAGGTAAATATCTAAATAACTTAATAAAGCTTTAATGTAAAAAACAAATAAACCTCAGCTGTAATCTATCTAAATCTATAGATAATATGTGGCTCTTTAAGATAGAATACCAATCCGTGTCTCGAGAAGCGTGTCAATCGCATTTCGAAGTCTATTCGATATCGACCAAACATGTCGATTTCGACCTCTCAATTTCTGCTCAACGGGCTCTGCTTCCACTCAATTTCTGGGACTAGGTCGATATCGATGTCAGGTGATCGATATCGAGTGCTTTTCTTCTACTGGTGTATGGTCTGTCTCGACACTCAGATGTTGTGTCGATGTGTAGTCGTTACGACCATGTGGGTCGATTTTGACCTCTTCTCAGCTCCACATGGCTTCTCCGTTTTGACTCTGATTCCGCTCCAATTCCTACATATTTAGACCAAAACTTGTGCAGATTTTATTTCTTGCACGGTAGCTCATTCGACACAAATTTGTAGGAGGAGGCCATCGCTCCAATTCCTACATATGAAGTCAAAAGATGCAATAAAAAGAGGTACATATATGTACATCAGACGTGCTCTGGGCCTACCGAACGGCCTATAAGACACCACTCCGCACAACTCCCTATAACTTGGTGGATGGTAAGTCATGCCATTTGCCCGTCGAACTTGAGCACAAGGTGATGTGGGCTCTCAAAGAGCTCAATATGGACATCGACGAGGCCGGAAAGAGAAGATTCCTTGGCTTACATGCCATGGAGGAGTTGCGCCTAAATGCATATGAGAATGCCAAAATCTACAAGGAGCGAACAAAGAAGTGGCACGATAAGAAGTTAGTGCCCAAAACGTATGAGGTCGGTGACAAAGTCTATGTCTTTAACTCTAGCCTTCATTTACTTCTAGGGAAAGTAAGGACAAGATGGAATGGACCCTTCATGGTTCATCAAATATTCCCTCATGGAGCGATGGAGTTTCTTTTCCATGATGTCACCACCTTTAAGGTAAATGGTCATTGGGTAAAGAAGTATTATGACAAAGAGGGCCTGGATGAAGAGATTCGCACACCCTGGCATTCAACTAGCACGAAAAGGGAAGTATGTCGAGCTAGCGAATTAAACCTAAGCGCTTCCGGGAGGCACCCGTTCACTAGTACAAAAGGAGGGGCTGGAGTATGTTTTTTTTATGCATGGGAGTACGCTTCTCTTTCTGTACTTATAGCGACCGCACTCCCAAATGATTACGCTTCTTATGAAACTGTTCTCATAAATTTTAAGTACGATTTTGATGTGAAAGCGTTCTTAAAATTGGCATGTGATTTAGTACGTTTTTTAAGTACGGTTGCTTTGAAAGTGTTCTTAAAAATGTAGTACGCTTTTGACGTGAAAGCGTTCTTATTAAGTGTACTTAATAATAAAAATAAAAAGCATGCCTTTTTATGCTTTCATATATTTAAGACTCGAACTTGCGACCTCTTGCACCCTCAAATCAAATCGGTCTGCTTCAGACGTCTACCACTTGTGCTAGGAAATTTAGTTCTCCCTTTGTTCATTTACTTAATCTTATTACAAAAAAATCTCAAATTTTGGTTTTGGGAAGACACTTTTCTTATAAAACCGTACTCATTTTCATTTTTTTAAGATCGGTTTTAGAAAAACTGAGTTAAATATTTTTTTACAAATAAACGAGAACGGTTTTAAAAAAAGCGTGTTCCCAACAAGAACACTTTTTATGTAAAATCGTACTCATAATTTTTTAAACCTTTATCAAGACCACTTTTCTTATCAAACCATACTTAAAACAAAGAAAACAAGTACGCTTGTTAAAAACGTGTTCATAATTGTCAAATTTAACACAGTTGTAATTTCAAGTGTACTAAATTTTCTTTTTTTAACCACGCTTTTCTTAATAACTGTACTAATTATTTTTAAAAGAAAAACCAGAACGGTTTTTACTAAGAAATGTACTTATATTTGGTTGTGGGAGTACACTTTTCCTATGAAACCGTACTTAAAAAAAAAACAAGAACACTTGTTAATAAGCGTACCCAATTTAGTGTACTCCGGTCCCCCTTTTTGTACTAGTGGTTAGTTCTTTTTTTTTCAATGTTTTGGTTAGAATATTTTATTTTTCTTTTAGATATCATCGTGGCTTTCTTTATTGAGTTTAAACAGGAAGATCGAGAGCCTGGAGAAGCAGTCCATGTCAACTCAAGCGTTCGATGTCGACTAGAATTAGTGAAGCCACATGTCGAGAGCATCATGTCGACACCAGGAAGATAGACGATGTCAACATACTCAGTGGATGTTGACTGGTCTAAATGTTCACAAATGAGGCGCTAAGGCACTGCTCGACATGGAGACACTCAGTCGATGTCGTCTCCTGAAGTGCCCGATAGATGTCGACTGCTCAGGTCGAAATCGATGGCAGTTCTAAAACGGTAAGATGAGTTACTAAGTTAGATTTTAATTTATTTTCTTTTTAAAAACTGCCTCAACCTATGTCTCTCCTCTCTATCCTAAAATCGACACATACCCTAAACCTTGGCCGCTCTCTCTCTTTCTCTCTCTTGCTCTCTCTCGCTCCCTACCCTCCGTTCTCCAATCACCAGCACCGCCCCACACCAGTCGTGACCACCCCCTAGACACCAGTCGAGCCTCATGTGCCTAGTAGCAGTAGCAATCGATCCCACCGGTGCCGATAGAAGCGCCGCTCGACCACTGCACTCGATTTCGCCGGAAACAGCAACGCTCAATCTCTCTCTTAATTTCTCCTCTTTTAATCCGATTTTAACAATTCTTCTGGGAATATCTCTAGCCCTTTGTGTTTATTTAAAGATTTAGAGACATTATTGATAACCTATGGTTAAGATTTGATATTGACTTGAGATTCGGAAGAATTTAGGGTTTGAAATTTTGCGCGCGAAATTGAGATTGAGTGGTTTAGATCATTATTTGGGATTTTAGAGGGTGGTCTTCTGGATTTTAATGAGATTGGAACATATTTAGGTCCAGATCTTTGCTAAATGCTCAAGAAAATTGGGTTTATGGGATTTTTGAGGATTTGCAAAATTTCTTGAGGATTTTTTAGTTCGGCCATAATTTTGATGGTTAGGTTGGATTATTTATGTTTCTTTTAAACATCGGAATTAGGTTTTGTAAGATTTGGAACTAAGGATTAGCCTAGGTTTAATGTTGAAATTTTTAGGTCAATTTTTGAACCTAAGTATGGGGTTATATTTATGGATTTATTGCATAAATTAGATTATTATCTTGGTAATTGTTTTCTTTTCAGAAAACTGGTTAGGTCTAAAAACATCAACATGGATGTGGTAGATATCCCTGACGAGGAGCAGCGAGATCTGGTTGCCTTTATTACTCGTCGGGCCCACCGAGCCCAATGGTACTCATGGATAGATATGAGGAACCTGGGCTTTCATACATGAGTTTGCGACATCTACTCAGCCATCTTCCAGCCCACTACACCTCTTTGACAGGGGAGTTCATGCCTACGCTGGATATCCCTCCCCGTGCATCTTCTACTCGGTGGGGAGTCACCTTTCAACTGGGCAACCGGGACATCCGTTTTTCGATCGAGGAGATGAGCAACATGATTGGCTTCACCTACACTCCTCATCACTTCACCATAGCGGATCCCAACGTTAGTTGGGCCTATTTGATAGGGATCCCAAACCCATCTTCCTCATATGTCCTAACCAACAAGATCGTGAGCTCTCTCTTCCGGTTCATTCTTCAGATCTTTGGGAGCACTATATCGGCTAGGTCAGAGCTCCAATGTCCCACCGACCATGAGACAGAGACTCTGCGAAGGATGCTTTTTGAGGACGATCTGCTCCCGCTGATATATGCTTGGCTAAAGCACATTATCGAGCGGCGGTTCACCGAGCGAGGTGACATCCTGGTTGGCACCACTGTGGCTTTCCTCGTCCATGGCCTTGGTGTTCATATTGATAGGTACACACCCTTTGAACTTATTTTGCTTGATTCAAACATTTTATGGCAGGGCGGAGTGATGGATCCAGGACTCGATGGGTGGATACATCCCCAGACTGGGATGCCTATCCGCCGTACCTACATGGATGGATCGAGGTATGGATAGGTGAGGAGTTCACATGGCTGCGGCAGACTATCGGCGCTATACGGACAGTTCAACATCGATTCTTCCAGGCTCACGACAGGTGGACATTAGGTTGGGAGCGACATAGCTATGGCCGGGATCATGCTTTTCATAGCCAAGTCCTTTCTGTCAGCAGGGTCCTCATTACTATCCTGGCGGCTCATCTGATCATCCGATCTCATCTTCATCATCCGGTTGGCTACATCTTCTGCCACCTCTGCGTCTAGAGAAGTGATATATGGTGAGTGTAGTAAGTGCTTCCCTTCCCTTCACTTTGAGCTTAAACAGTGGGGACACTGTATATTTTAAGTATGTGGTGGGGTTGAAAACTATATTTATTTTGCTCTCTTGGTTTTGATTTGAAATTGTTTAGGTCATGGCTTGAATTAGAATTTTTGGAGAATTTATGTTTTATTTATGCATTGCATTCATGTTTAAGATTTATGCATTTTAAATAAAGTTCCTAGTTACTTAGTTTCATAAAAATAATATAAAAATAAAAAAAATAGAAAATTTCAAAAAAGAAAAAAGAAAAAAATGCATATTTATTAATTTTAGTAAGATTTAAGCCCTAACTTAGATGTCCTATGGTTAAACCTCAATAGCTTACTTGATCATGTAAACCCTAGGGCATGTTTGGATGGTTTAGCCTAAGTCCTTAAAATTGTTTTTATGTGGATTGTGAACTTGTGATGAGATTGAGCACATATGATCCTAGGCTAAAAGTGAAATCCCTCTACTTTCTTGAGTGTATTTACTCTTCCTATGCATCTCTAAATGTTGTGATAGTTATTCAAAGCCAATGCATATATATGTTTTATGTAAATAGGAATTAAGTGATGGAGGCATCTTTTAAGCCAAGTTTATCCTCTATTTACCTACCCTGCATTATCTTTGCTCGAAGCCGGAACATTAGCTTGATCCTTTGTATTTTAAGCTCCATAAAATTATCCCTAGCCGAATTGAGCCTGACCCCTATTTTGGAATTAAGAGTTAGAGTTGGTTGGAACAACAATTTGAGGAAGAAAAAGTGCTTATGTTTAATTTTGAGTAAGAATGATTTAGGGATTGGTTCTGTATTTACATCTTCTCACATATTATGTAAAGGGATTTTTGGCTCACCCTATAAATGCACCATTGTTATTGTTACTATTTTTTTTCGTTCAAAAAAAAAGTAAAAAGGAGAATTTATGTTATGAATAAGTGCATGAGCCAATTATTCCTTAGTTCTTTTCTTTTATGCATTAAGAGATATATTGATTTTGGAAGAATGGTTGAGTTCTTCATAAGAAAGTAAGTTTCGTTGTAAAGTATTTAAAAGTTATGGTTTGGTTGAGTTGTGTTGAGATTTAGGTGTCTTGATTCCCGAATTTTATTAGGCACCACATAGTCAAATAATTTCATACCCTTTATTTCTTACCAGGCCCCATTACAACCCAGTCGAATGAAGTCTTCTTTCAAGTCTTCCATTGAGCGAAAGTCCTTCTTATGGTTCTTGTTTACATTTGCATAATTGGTTGCGAAGTGGATTATAATAAATTGTAATGTTTTTGAGTTTGTATATGAAATCGAGTTGAGAGTTGATCTTAATAGCCTAAACACACTGAGAGTTGAGTGTAAACACATTGAGAGTTGAGTGTAAACACATGACGTTAAATTCACTTGCATTGCTTTGCTAATACTTGCTATGTTACTTTTGACAATGGCGAAGTCTTGAAGGATGTGTTGTAGGTGTTGGTTTTTCTTGGTTGTTGCTTAAGGACAAGCAAGACTAAGTATGGGGTATTTTGTTGTAGGTGTTGGTTTTTCTTGGTTATTTCTAGCCATGTTTTTTGTGCATATTTTGGTGTCATATTCCATTCAATTCATACATTCTAGGATGGGAATATAGAGAATTTGTGTAATTTGTGCTAATGTGCAAGAAATAGAGTCTTCACAAGTTTTGGTTTAAATGTGCAGAAATATAAGCGGAATCGATGTCAAAACAAGAAGCCAAAAGCGGTCGAAGAGCAGTCGAGATTGACCGGTATACTCAAGATCGGCTGAAGCAAGTGTTGTAAAAAATAAATAAAAAGAGCCAAGAAAATACAAGCTACGAGAAAGGCACTCGACACAACATTAGATAGGGTGAAGTCCTCGACATTTACTAAGTATAAAGGGATCGACATTGACAGAGTGATCGATGTCTACAGAGCCAGAATGAACCCGATGTCGAGCAGAAATGAGGCACTCGACGTTGACTGCTCAGGTCAATGTAGATTATAGATATCCGTGGTTCAGACGTGCTTTTACAAATCCGAGTTGAAGAATTACCACCAAGCCACAATTTTATCAAATATTTTAGATAGATTACTTCCTATGGATACTTTCCTATTTACCCTAGGATTTTTATTATTTACCTTAATAATATTTTATCCTTTTTTATTATTAGATAGAATTTAGATACATTGGTTTTATTATAAATAAAGCCTTAGGGGCTGAGATTTAGTCGTTCAATTCAGAAAGCAATCAAACACAATAGCAATGGAGTTTTAGGTTTCAAAGCTATAGGGTTTCGGCGCTTGCGATAGTTGGTATTGAGAATTTGAAGACATTGGTTTATTCAATGCAAGTTTCCTTTTTTTCAATTATGTCTTCCATCATTATGAGCCAGTAGTCGCCCTTTCTTCTTAGGGTCGTGGTGAGCCCGACGATAGCCATGTTGGTAAGGTTGGTACGTCGTTACAGAAGGTATCTTTTATCTTGCTCTACCATGTGCTTTGTCTTTAAATACGAATTTAAGGAACTCATGTTGTGAAACTAGGGTAGTAATTATGGTTTCTATTCGAAATTTTATAAACTCAATTATGAAAAAGGTTGATGCAAATTAGGTTAATTTCTTGCAAGATATCTTTTCCTATTTACTGGGTTTGGGTGAAAGCCTTCTCATTTATGATAAAAGTAGGCTTCTTTGATTATTTCTCACCTTTACTTTCATGGTTGTCGTTGTGTAATCCCTGTCTTCGGAAGATTCTTTCTTTTATGGTTAACATCGTTTTCCTTTTCTGTTCGTTGAGTTACCAAAAAACCCAATAACCCACTATTTATTGCTTATCATTACTTCCTTTCCATCCTTACCTTTTTGGGCCTTCTTTGTCGACAATTACAGACTTTCTGCAAGATAACTCGAGATTGACCCATCTCGTCGATATCGACTTCACTCACATCGTTCGACATCTCGTTGTATCGACACTACCTTTCGCTTCTGCACTGCCCTCGGGATTGACTACTTTACTTGATATCGAGTGCCATAGATCGACCAATAGTCTATTAAGTCGGGTGACTTCTATTGCCAACCTTCGACATCGACTACTTAGGTCGACGTCGATTACCATTTTTGTCTCTGTAGGTACTTCTGATCGAAATCGACAGCCACAAATCAACATCGATTGTTCCAGTAGACGACGAGTTACTTATGCGCAATACAGAATGTGTTTTTGGGCTATTTTCGGATCCTCTGACCAGCTTCCTCGTGGATTGAACCTAATTTCCTTTTCACTACAACGTGAGAGTTTTGGATTTATTTGAAAGGCTAGGGTTGAAATTGTTTTTATATTATTACATATTTTAATTCAATACTTCCCTACATCACCCTTCCAGGTGGATGATTCCATTTCTTGAGTTTTGAGATTTGCTTGATTGACTTTGATTTGAAAGAATTTGAAAAGGTTTTGAAAAGACTGACTTAGACTTTTAAAAGGTTTTGAAATGGTTCAAAAAGTTGAAATGCTACTTTTTTTTGACGGTTTTAGTCTCGGGAACGAGACTTGTTTTTAGAGGTGGAAGAATGTATAGACCGAAAAAATTATTAAATGACATAATTACCCAATTTGGAAAGTTTACATTGGTTGTTTTAAAATGATTTTAAAATTCAATTTAAACTTTTGAGAGTCGAGATTTGGGTTAGATTGTCGGATTCAGAGTCAGAACTTGCAGAAACATCTCTCTGTCTCTCTCTCTCTCATGCTCCCCCATCATTCTTTTGTCCTTTTCTCCATTAACCCTCATAAAGTCCACTTGCCACCTTATATATAGAAAGTTATAATCCGAAAACCCTAGCATCAACATAAAAATCTGAGCCAACCCCAAAAACCCTACTCTCTCTGTCCCATTTGAAATACACAATAGAACACCCTAACACTCTCCTACTTTCTCCATTACATTCTTCAAGCCACCCTAAATCTCCCTTATTTGTGTTTTTCCAGCTCAAACACCACCTCAAACATCCCCTCTTTCTCTCTCCTCCTTGAAGATCAAGTGAAGAAACGAAGGCCATTCATCGATTTCAAGCAAAACAATAGTTTTCGAAAGATTTCACTAGCACGGGATCCCTATCGCTGCCGCAAGAAAGAACCTAGGAAGGCCTGTTCGTCGGTTCTTCGGGGGAATCCATCTCGTTCTCCCTCCTCTTGTGTTCCTTTCCTTCCCCAAATTTTAAAGGTGTTCTTTTACTGACGTCCTCACCTTCCAAGGTTCAAAAGGAGTAGACGATATACAAGATCGAGCCCTACTCTTCCATTCTTCCCTGTTTTTTGAAGGTGAGCTCACTCTATCTTGTTTCCTCTTGTTTTGGTTTCAAATCTTCACAAAAGAGGGCTTTTAATCATCCTATACCTTTCTTAGGCTCAAACATTCATTCTCGTCATCGATTTAGAGCTAAGGAGACCACCATTGAAGCCTGTGAAGATTTCCTTGAAGACCTTCGGTAATCCCTCTTTCGCTCTCCCCTTCTTGTCCTCATCGATGTCATTTTATGTTGTTTATGGTCGGGATAGGTTATATTTTGGTTTGAAATTTTTTTGGTAAAGAACATAGTTGATTCAAGGCTCTTGCGATCGAAAGGGGCATTTCTTAGCAAGTGAGAGCCTCTCCTTTGCGAGGGCCAAAGGGTAAGTTTTGCCACGGCGAGCAGCTACTTCGCCGTGGTGAAACTATTTTTTCTTGTGAAAATATTTAATACATTTTCGTTGCTTAAATGTTTTCTTAGTTAAAATAAACATATAATATCATTCAGTTGGATATTTTCACTTACTTATTTATAAGTTTTTATGTACAAATTATATTTTTGGGGCTTCGGACCTTTGCCCGCATGCTTATCGGCAAGCTACTGCGAGTTATAATATTTTTTCTTGTGAGAATATAAAATACAATTTTGTTGATGAATCTTATTTAAATTAAATATATCCATAATCCTAAACCCTAATTAAACTTACAGATGTTATAAATTAAACAACTCTACTTCTTAACTATATTGCCACAAATCGGATGCAAGATTACATATGAGAACCCTAATCACAAATCTTCAATCAACTTGTATTCCAATGAACCCTAACCCCATGTATTTTATTTCGGAAAATAAGAGCCTAATCGGTTTATTCAAACCCTAATCTTCAATCAACTTGTCACATACATGAACCCTAATATACGATCAATTTTAATCAAGTATTTCTCACATCCTTGAACCCTAATCAGTTTATTCAAACAAAGGAAAACGCCTCCATGGAGATTCAAAAGCAACACGCAGACTTCAAATGGATAAAGAATAGTATGTCTAACCTTCAATTGTTGGCAAGTTCGGTGATCGAAAACCTTGAATCCGGCGATCCACTACAAATTCCGGTGAGTTAGCTCTTCATTCCGACGACTAGGATGTGAGGAGAAGTGTATTACCATTTGAAGATGGGTTATTTGAATAATTGTGAATTTGTAATTGAATAAATTGTGAATTTGTAATTCAAACCTTAGGAAAAGTAAAAAACATCTTTATTAACCATGCTAGATATAGGGTAATCATTACTCTCTTTTCAAATTTTATTTCTCTTTTCTTCATTTTATTTTTTTATGGATTATACAGAAATACCCCTTGGTAATCCAAAATTTGGATAAGCCAAAATTTGGGTAAGCCAAGATGGGTTATTTGCCTTTTTTGAATAATGTGAAGTGGGACCCACAGACTAATTCAGTCTTACTCTCCAACTAGAGAGAGCGTATTTGTACGACAAAGAAATGTCTGCGTGGCAATAAAATCCTTCACTTCACAAGGTAGTGGGTCCCACTATATATGGAAAGCGGGTAGCCATCGCAGCATCCCCATCTCCCTCGTTCATCCTCGACATAAACAATAGCAGCAGCGGCTATCTCCCTAATCAATCGCAGGAGTGGCCATGGCTACATCTCCATCGGTGCTCGTGCAAAAGGATTCTGGCAAGGAGGACTGTCGGGGATGCGGGGGGAGGAAGGAGCTCCCCACCACTGCCTAGATCTGCCGATGTCGTGACCATCTCCCTCATCCTCAGCCTCAATCTCCCGACGTCAGCTGCTTTTCTCTACCCTCAATGACTTCGACCTCGACATCCATATCAATCGCCGCCACCGGCCTTGACATGCTGCCACTCGACCGTCTTTGGTGGTGCCGATAAGGGAATAGGGTGGTTCTCCAGCATCGTTGGGGGAGTTGGCGTCAAATCTAAGACAAATCCTTTATCCAATGTAGAATTATGCTTTTTAATAAGAAACCCTACTTGCTAAAAAAAAACCCCAAATCCTCAAATCTTTGAGAAATCGAAACAAATAGTAAAAGTCAGCGAGAGGTGTCAGTTGATGGGAGAAATTGAACTCACGCTCCATAATTAAATTATAAGGAAGGTGGTTGTCAATGGGTATGGGCCCACAATTTTTATAACTACAAAAAATAAGAAAAAACTTGATTAATCCGAACCATCCATTTCAACTCAATCAACGGTTCAGATTTGAGTACAAGATATATATAGACACACACACACATATATACACATATATTTATATATAGGAATAGGGCTTGAACCGATTTTCGTTTTATGTAAGTGAACCGACCGGACCCATCCAAAATAAAAAAATGTAGAACCAGGTTCACTAAACCTTTCCCCTACCTTCAGCCATTGAACTCACTGTTGAACAAAATTTTGATTTCGAATCTAAATGAACTCAAACGGGTTGATCCTCAAATTCGATGTTTTATCGACATCCGCCCAATTCAGGAAGAATCCCATCAAATTGAGGGGTGAGATAGGGTGGAGGTGATTATCTATTTGATTTACGTACGGATTTATTTTAATTCAATCCAGCCCTAATCCTTCTCTTATATATACCCCTTTCGGGATCACTTTCGAAGCACACCACCGCCTATTATCTCGATATCCGATTCACTAAGCCTTTCCACCACGCTCTACATACACCAATCAATGTTTCCTTTCACAAACTTTTTACAAAAATATCCAGAATTCAAAATCCCCAAATTTTCGAATCCCCTCGTCAAAGCTCACCCACGCCGCCACTTCTAGTAGTTGATTGAGCCACCAGGATCGCTATGGAGGAGTGCCTCACCTCCACGAAGCCATACCAATTGATCGTTGTGTCGTTCCATTCACTATGGAAGCCGCAAGGATTCACCTAAGTGTCGTCGGCATGTCGCAAGAAAGTTGCTGGGCAACTAGTTGTCAGGCTGAGGGAAGGAGAAGGTTAATAAAATAAAACCTCACATACTTTAATATTTTGTTAAAATATGTCCTGTTTCAGCCTAATTAATTTCAGGAAAAATCTTATATTTTAAAGGGTTGTTTTAAATGCTTTCAGTCTCTCTAATCCACAGTGTTTCATCAATCCATAGACATATACAAAGGAATTTGAGCCCACCCAACCTCTGAAGTCAAAGTTTGCGTCTTCAAACTAAGGCAAGTGACTATTCGAGGTTTTCCACTCATTTCGGTGACTTTGTGTCTTGTTGTTTTCTCTCCTTTCATTGCGTTCCAAATTAATAAGATAAATCACAATTCAGTTGCTTGTGTGATTTATTTACCATTCCGTTTGAATTTAGGAAGTATAATTGGGTGACCTTACCCTAACATAATAACATAGTTACCTACCATTTATTTAAAGCATGATTTATACTTGTTCTTTCATGCTAATCGGTTAGGTATGGAACATGTCCATTTGTTTGATGTTTCCATTCTTTGTTTTATTTGATTGCTGACGTGGGGAGAATTGAATCGAAATATATAATAAAAATATAAACCAAATACAACTCTTAGCCTCTTCAAATAAATTCAAGACTCCCCGCTATAGTAGTAGGGAATCAGGTTCGATCCACGAGGAAGCAAGTCAGCGGGATCCTAGTAGCGTTGAAGACACATCCTTTATGTTCGACCAGAAGCCTCGATCTCGATGTCAGACCTCGACGTCGACCTTGGCTATCGATGTTCTCTGCAACAGAAAGCCTGCAGAAACAAAAACTGTAGTCGATATCGACTGATAGGGTCGATATCGAGGTTAGTTCACGAAATCGACTGGCTCAGAAGTCTGCCAGTCGATACAGGGGGTCGATTTCGACACAAGGGGGTCGATATCGATGCTTGCAGAAGTTTCCCAGGAGTATCGAGATCGACTCAGAAAACCGTCAATCTATCAGTTTTGGTCGATATCGACCTCTGCTGTCGATATCGATGTCTTCCTGCAGTGAGTTAGTGGTTTTGTCGGCAAAGAAAAGGCCGAAGAATCAAGGATGGGAAGGAAGCAATGATCAGAAATAAGCAAAGGTGTTGGGTTTTTCGATGACTCAACGAACGGCGGGCAAATTTTAATGTAAACTTAATAAAGGAAAAAGTCTTCCAAAGTCAAGGATTACCGCGACGACAACCATGATAGAAGAAGTAAGAATCAACTAAAGATGCATGCTTTTATCATAAAGGAAAAGGCTTTCACCTAAACCGACCAATAGGAAAAGAGATTTTTCAATTACTTAACCCAATTAGTGTCTACCTTAGTCATAATTGAGTTTATAATCTTTCGAATAGAAACCCTAATTACTACCCAAATTTTACAACATGAGTTCCTTAAATTCGCATTTAAAGATGAAGAACAAGGTAGAGGGAGATAAAAGATACATTCTTTAACGACGTACTTACCTTATCATCATGGCTATCGTCGGGCTCACCCCGACCCTAGAAGAAAGGGGAACTACTCACTCATGTTGATTGTAGACATGTCTTGAATTGAAATAATTTGCATAAATGGAAAATTTCGAATCTTTACAATCTCAACGCCAACTATCGTAAGCGCTTGAAACTTTAAAGCTCAAAAAAACCTAACTATCTATTGTCTATTGTCCTTGTCTTCGATGATTCTATGATTGGATGCCTCAACAAATCAGCCCCTAAGGCTTTATTTATAGGCTACTAATCCTCGCTATCCGAGGATTGTAACTCCTATCTAAACTATTAACTCTATCCGAGCAATTTAGGATAGGTCTTTTATTTTGATAAAACTTAAAGGAAAAGATAACACACAACTACTAATATTTAAAAGAACGAGATAACTCATGGCTTCGATGATAGACTTCACAATCCGAGCCTCAAAATCGGATTTATCTTCTGTCGAGGTAGGGTCGATATCGACACCAGAGGTCGATATCGATGCTTGTGTTTCTGCTCGACTTGTCCAACTCCAGTCGATGTCTATGACGATGGTCGATATCGATGCATGTGTGTCGATATCGAGGCTTCTAGTCTGGTTTGTGTGGTTATCTCGACACTCAGAAGTCGTGTCGAAATCCAGGGTCGATATCGATGTCTCCAGTCGATATCGACCTCTTCTCAGCTTCACTCGGCTTGTCCGTTTTGACTCCGATTTCATCGAATTCCTGCATAGTTAGCTCAAAACTCGTGTAGACTCTATTTCTTACACTTTAGCTCATTCGTACACAAGATCATATGCTTTTGAAACTTTTATTCGGAAATCAAATGAAATATGAAGTCAAAAGATGCAATAAACAAAGGTACAATTATGTACATCAATTGCATTTCATTTGGCATCCATCTTACCTAGAAATAACATGGTTTATCTTGTGTTGTGTGATCATTTGGGATGTCTTAAGTAAATAGTTAACAATATGAGGATTGTGTGTTACGATTAGAACCTAATTGAACTAATGGTTAGGTATGGGACATGTCCATTTCATTGATGTTTCCATTCTATATTTTATTTGATTGCATTTTGATCATTTGGCATCCATGTTACCTATAAATAACATGGGATATCTTATGTTGTGTGATCACCTAGGACGTCTTAAGTAAATAGTTAAGAATGTGGGATTAATTTTTACGATTGAGACTCAATTGAACCAAGATAAATTCAAGTGAAACGTATCAATCAACGTAAAGCAATGTGAACCACAATGTGTAAACTCATGTGAAAGTGATATTGTAGAGTCAGGTCATGGCAGTTATTCCTTAGTCTAAAGGTTTCATGAAAGTAACACACTTCCATGAGAGGGGTTACACAACCAAAGCGGTTGTAGGTCGTTATCAACCGTGTGGGTGGGACCGATATATGGCAATAAGAAGTGATTTGTGACACGTTATATAAAAGACATAAAATGCATTTCAAGTTAGTATTGAGTGAAGTTTAATATATGTATTATTAACATATGCTCGGTTTGAACCAGGTATTGGGGGACACAAGATCAACCTTTAATTGACTGTCTAGACCGTAGTTTAAAACTCTCCGATAGAGTTCTGCCCCCTCAGTCAATTTTGGGCTACATCAATTACTTGCTTGTTAAGCAAATACAGTTTATACCTTATAATAAAAAAACATATTAAATGTGTAAAGGTGTAAATTGTGTTTTAGTTATTCATGTTTAAATTATTGAATGTGAGGAAGTGAGTGAAGTAATATTTTGAAAAGTGTTTTTTCGGTGATTACAATTAGCCTTCTATCATATTTCACTCATACTTGGAGTATGGTTCCTACGAATGCTTGTTGCTCACATCTTTTCTTACTAAATCCTTCGGGATTATCAATGTCTCAGATTTGTGTTTTAAAATGTTAAGCTTTCACTAAAATATTCTCAATAATCGCATTTGGGTTTAGATTTATACCTTATCATGATCAGTGACTTTGAGTCCAGAGTAGTCCCAGTATTTTTTGTAGCCGTCATTTGTAGTTCTCATGAACTAACCGTTCTTTATTTGGATGGATGATATCCTTTATTATATCCGGACGGTAGACTAGTTTTCGTAGGTTTAGGTTGAGTCTCTGAAGAAAAGAGAAGAGATGTTGATAAGACATTTAAATTACCTTTAATATTTTATTTAAATTTTAAATTGCTAGATATATTGTATATGTGTTTAAATATTTTATTTAAAAGTCTTTTGCAGTATTACTATCAAGTTACAAATTACTTCCTCCATTTTAGAGGAGAGTTTAGTAAAATGTTATTTTTATTTTCAACTGTTCTCCTATTTTCATTTATTTTATATATTATTTATTTGTTATCATCTAGTTTGTGGGAGCATGGTTTCATTTCCCTATAAGCCAAAGGTGGATACAAAGACATTAAAGTCCGAGTAATCACTGGCACTGTGGTATTTCCTTGGGTTATAAAAGGGGGTGTTACATGATTTTTGTCTCCTCACTCCGAGCTTGAAGTTCAGTTTCCTTCCCTCAAAGAGCAACTAGCCTTTGCTCAATATCAATTAGCAACTTCAGTTGTTTTGCGTTTATGTGGTCACTTGCAAGTCTCCTTGCCCTAACTTTTCCAATTTTAATTGTACTTTTGAAGATTCCTTCTCATCGCCTTCTCCTAGCTCATTGGCTTTTGCTTTTTTTTTTGTGCTTCATTTGAAGCCTTTCTTCTAATAGGTCTCTTCAATTCTGTAGGTTCATAAGCAGTTCCATTATCATCTTCCAAATTGATTGAAATTTAATCTTTAACACGAGGAGCCTTAAAGTTTCTACTTGCTTCAAGTTTTTTATGTTCAACAATCCATTTTTTTTGGAACCTGAAAATAGTTTAACAATGGTCTAATCTGAAGTGATGACCTTGTTTATCTTTGTAGATGTTTTTTGCCTCTTATATCTGCAAAAAATAACTAAATGAGAATCATATGTGTAGTAACAACTAAATATAATTAGTTAGATACTTTAATTTGACGATAAGAAAAAAAATTGGTTCTAATATCCATTTATATAAATCTATTAGGTAAATGTCCACCTTAAATAATTTTTTAGTAATTGTCCAAAAATCTTTCATAATACCTAAACAACCCTCGTTTTAATTTTTTCGACACCCGTTCCCTGGCTTCTTTTTCTCCGACCACTCACCCTCTTTTTCTTCTCCATGTTCCATGATGTAACGGCCTAAATATAAATATTCGGGTTACGTTTTGAAGGTTGGATACCTTCATTTGGATCTTGCAATCCGAGAAGGTGTCGAGGCTTGAATCCTCAAAAGTTAGTGTTTTGAAAGAGGGGATATCATACACCAAATCTAGTGAAAGGCTGTTGGGTAACCAGAACCTGTCCTATTTGTCTATGTCGCTTAAACTGTTTGAAGCTCAAAACCAAAATCAACGAAAATCTAAAAATACAACTTACCACGGCATGGTCGGGTCAAAGGAGATCGATCCGGCCAAGAGACACATGGAAGTTTGCAAAAAGCAAAGATCATATACCTGAAACTAACCACGAAGTCAGGCCAATAATGCACCAAATTAGAGATAAACCCGCCATGGATGTTTGCAAGAAGCAAAGATCATATACCTGAAACTAACCACGAAGTCAGGCCAAGAGACACATGCGGGCCCTAAAGACCACACTGAGGACATATATCATGCTAAGCCTAAAGAAACGATGTTTCTAATGAAGTGAGGGAATTTAAATCACTCAAGCAGGCTAACAATTTATATATATGCAGAAAGCGATTAAATTGATCCACATATAATGTCAAGCGGCATATCCCACTAAAAAACCATGCCCATACTTAGGGTGGTAACTTATCCACTCCCACATCTAGGGTGGAGACCACTCTACACCCATACCTAGAGATAGAGATCACTCCACGTCCATACCCAGACGAGGAGACACTCTATACCACTACCTAGGTGTAGAGACCACTCTACGCCATAACTAGGCTTAGAGACCAGGTTATACCTGAGATCATATAGTGTCCATGTCATGCTCATGTAAATATCTCAATAATATCCGTCATAATGTTCATATCGGAATCAAGCTCAAATAATGAATTAAACTCATCTCGTATCTCGTGATATATATGACTCAATCAGGGCAAACACGATGAGCCTTGGCTATTCTATGACCCTAGGTAAAGACTATAAAGACTCACAGATAACGATTGTTCTGTTCCAAACACATAGAGAATAATGATGCTCATTCATAAGTGCAAGTCCTAAGCATGATAATATATGGCATGCAATATGCAACACCTACATACTATATGACGTATCAGGCATGAGGTCTGGACATGTAATGGCCCAAACATAAGTATTCAGGTTACGTTTTGAAGGTTGGTTACCTTCGTTTGAATCTTGTAATTCAGGTACAGGTAAATGTTTTAAAACCTTAAGTGAGAGCGTGTAAAGCGGGGATTTTGTACCCCAAATATAGGTAGGGTCATTGGGTACCCTTATCCTGTCCTATGAGACTATATTGCGGAAATCGTTTGTCATAAATCGACATAAAACAGAAATAGAGTACAACTTGCCATGACGAGGCCGGGTCAAAACCAAAATCTCGAAATAATAAGTTTACGAAAACCTTTAAACCAAGTGAATTTTGGTTACGATCGCCCAAGTAACTTCCCGACATAGAAGCATGGATCCCATATAATCTACATACGAACCTAAAAAAATATGTGTAGGGGATGGGATCAGACCGAGGCTCTATGTGCACTCTATTCCCATAAGCAGCATATACATACGCTATACCATAGAAAGATGCTTCTAAGGTAGTGCGGAATATTAAACACTCAAGCATTCTGATATATATAGATATATACATATACAGAAATATGATAAATGACCCAAAAAATACCAAGTGCCATATCCCTCTCCTACCCCCACCCCCCTTCTCTATAGGGTGGGTGCTTGCCAGTTCAGGCTATATAGCTTAGTAGTTTCCATCCGCATATGGTATAAGTATGCACCAATAGTCTCGAAATCGTACTCATGTGGTGAGAAGAGCCCGCAAGCTCAACTCTAATCTAACTCGATTGAGGAACAAGCCTGATGGGACTAGGCCATCCTATTACCCTAGAACCGACTGTAGGACTCACATATATCACGACCGTTCTCTTTTCATATGTAATAAGTAAACAAATGCTCATTCAATGTGAAACCTAGCATGATACTACATGGCATGCTTCAATGCTTATGTAACACTTAGTATGCTATACAACTACAAGCGGGAGGGTGTTTCTCATCAGTCTGAGTAAGTCCATAAAGGAACTTACCTAATAAGTCGAACAACAAGTGTATCACAAGCAAAGTCCACACAAGCAACCAATCCACTCAAATAACTCAAGCATAAGCACCTATGATAATAGTAAGAAAGCAATAAGGCACCAGACTCATACACACACTTGAGGACCAAGTCCTAAACCCACTTCCAAAACCAATCTTTTGTTCAATCTTTTCAAACTATTCTCAAATTGTTCTCAAGTCGTTCTCAAATAATTCTCAAGCGGAAACATCAAAAGCCAACTCATCCTATTATGCTAATTTTATAATACTCAAGTTCATTGCCAAGTCCAATTGTCAATTATTTAATCAAGTTTAACTATCCCGACATTTGAAACAAGGTTATCACAACTTTTTTCAAGCATTCAAACTGACATTTTAAATTTCGTTAAAACCCCTTTTTAATAATATTTTATGAATTCTTTAAATAATATTTTATCACAACTCTTTATTTCAAAATCGTAAAGGGACCCGACTAAAGGTGATCCAAACCAAAACCAAACCAAGGTCCCAATAGAGAAGGGAGTCGGCCTTGGCCAAAGCTTTATGGGCTACTTTCACCACGGCAAGAGGGCCATTCGCCGCGGTGTAACTAGGGTCCAGGGCACCCGCAAGAAGGCGCTTCACTAGGCACGAGAGGCTGTTTTCACCATGGCGTTAATCGCACTCGCAACCGCGTGTTAAGAGGAAATCCTATCCCACACAAATAAAATACAAGACTTCCTCCCGCTATAGTGGAAGGGAATCAGGATCGTTCCATAAGGAGGTGTGTCAGCGGTTTCTTGATTAGTCTTTAGAATTCCTACGCTGTTTCGACCAGTAGCCTCGATACCGACCAGTTATGTTGATATCGACAAGGGCAATCAATTCCTATTGCTTTGTATCGATCTATTAAACCTGCAGAGAAGAACGGAGAATAGAGGAACTTGATATCGACAGGGTAGGTCGATCTCGAGTGGGTCAGTGTGCTTCGGTCAACTCAGAAGACTGTCGACGTGGGTTCTCTTTATGAAATGTGCTCGATATCGACTGGGGTGGTCTAGATGGAGTGGCTTCACAGACAAATAGTAACGAAGATAGAAACTAGAAAATAATAAAGAAAGTAAATAAAGATGACAGATTTTAGGGTTTTTGATTAATATAAATAAAACGCTCCTAAGGTAGGGACTTGCCACAATGATAACCATGCATGCATTATTACTTTATTCACATCAAATATTATGCTTTTGTCATCACCAAATAGGAATATAGAGGCTTTCGCATAAAAACCTAATTGTTTCTACCTTTTCATAATTAGGATTTAGTCAACTTTCGCAGGAAAACCCTATTTACTATCCAAATTCACATATGTAATCCACTTTCGCTTCATATAAGGTAAATAAGGAACGATCCTTAATTCGTATAAAGGATTGAACGCAGGGTAGAAGATGGAATCGCATAATCTAATAAGCAATGAAAGCATACTTACATGGATATCGTCGGGCTCACCCCGACCCTAGAAGTAGGACGACTACTCACTGCTCATCAGGTAAAACATCATTGCATAAAAGAAAGAACTTTGCATCAAAACTTGGAAAGAAAACTTTAATCTTACAACCATGTTCTCTCTCTCCTACACTCTCGCCTCTTTTTCTCTTCTTCTCTTGGTTGATTGATTGTTTGTGAATTTAGAATGCCCAAATCCAACCCCTTAGGGCTTTATTTATAGCCTCTTAACCCTCGCTAGCCAAAGATTGGTGTCCTAATCCTACTACTATTGATAAAGGTAAATTCTATCTAAACTAAATTATATCCTAAAATAAAATATTAAAATAGGTAATATTCCCTAACATGCCTGGAATATACCCCTGATGATAGATGATCTTGGTAGATGATAGATATCTTTGTGGCTAAGAAAAATCTTCCAAAGATCCGGCCCAATTCGTTTTTCGTACGCATCCGTTGCTCCAGTTGACAATTAGTGGACATGTCGATATTGAGTGACCTATGTCGAGTCAAGTTGGTTTGTTGTGGTCGACATGGCTTTGGTCTCGATCTGCTTCTTTTCTCCTCAGTCGACCTCGGGTGAATGTGTCGATGTCGAGTCACTATGTCAAGATCGAGTGGCTATCTTGAGATCGAGTCCTTTCTGCTCGAGATCAAGCTCTTCTTCAGTGTCTTGTTCCACTCTTAAATGCTCCGTTTTATGTGAAATCAAATCAAAACTTGTTTAGACCTCTATATCTTGCAAATGAACTCAAACTACATAAATTCACTACTTTCCCAACTCGAGAGTACAAAATATGCATAAAACATAATAGATATAAGCGTGAACGATGGTGAACTATGCACACATCACCGCAAAATCCCCTCTTCTTCCTCTTGAGCTATGTTCTAACTCGCCGCGGCCACCATGGTTTCACTGCGGCGAGATCTGAACATTTTGGCTTATTTTTGCATCAAATCTAATATGTTTTTCTTTGATTAAAAAATATTTTAACTCAAACTAGTTTTAAAATATTTCTAACACAAAACTGATCTCAAACAACCATGTAAGACTCAAACGTGGACTAGAGGGGTGAGCGGAAGAGGGATTACCTAGCCTCTTGGAGGCTTTCTTCAAAAATGTCAAAAAGGTGACTCCTTGGGCTCCGATCCAATGATATTTTGCAATGAAAAGTCCTAGGAGTGATAGATATTGGTTAAGGAAGGACCTTTATGTAGATCTAAACTCAAAATGAGAGGCTAGAAGGAGGAGAGTTTACTTTGCTCAGAAACGGGGAAAGGGAGGAGAAGTGACCTCAAATCCACTTCACAAGTTGTTAGATCTAATGTTTATTGACATTGCAAGGTAGAGGAATGAGTGAGGATCAAGCGTGAAAAAACGGGGAAGTGAAAGGAGTTAAGATGAGGGAGAACAAGTCGATTTACCAAGAGAACGACGCAAATCTGGGCACGGTCACGGCAGTAAAAGTGGGGCTCGCGGCTACAAGGAAGAACATAGGATTTTCGGCTCGAGTGTTGCGGTGGCGACCAAGAACTCGCGGGCATGACTGCGTAACTTGCAACTGCGAAAAGTGTGCAGATCGTATTATTTGTGTGGAAAAAGCTTCCCGATTCTGATTTTTGGGTTGTTGCTTTGAAAGAAGGTCTTCTAGGATGTGCTTCTGGTTTTTTTAATCTGTGAGAAACAAAAGAGGGAGAATGGAGGTTGAGGAGAATGGATTGAAAGAAGGAAAGTTGAAAACTTTGGTTAGGGTTTTGAATTTTGTGTGAGAGATGATAAGATGAGAGAGGGTTAATTTTATATTGATTTTTGAGGGTGAAGACAAAATAATAATGTGTAATTGGGAGGAGAGTGAATGACTGGAAGAGTGGAGAGGAGTGAGGGTGTGGGAGCCGGCCCGAGGGAGAGAGAAAGAGAAAGCCTCATCCGACCGTAAGTCCGACCATCTAACCCGAAATCCAACACAATCTTCAAATCCATTCCAAACGACTCAAAAGACTCGATGTTTTAAAATTCAAATAGTATATCGGGATTTAGCTCAAAATCTATCATTGAAAACATGTCGGGATTGTTCTCAAAGACTTTGGATTTTTAGAAATCCACTATGGGACGGGATTTCCAAAACTTTCCAATTTTGGAAATTAAATATTTATTCAAAATTCCAATCCTTACATTCATTCATCCACCTCTAAAAACATGTCTCGTCCCCGAGACGAAAACCTTTTCCAAAAGCAATCATTTTCTGAAAACGGTTTCCAACTCTTTAAATCCAAAGCCATTCATCAACTCAGGAAATCTCGAGAGGTAGAGTCATCCACCTCTAAGGGCTATTCCCATATTCTCTACCTGGGTTCCGAATTCAACAAATCTACCAATCTCTACTCAAGAGGAATCATCAACAAAATTGCATCAACTCACAAATATAACAACCATCATGTCTCAACTCAAAACCAAACATGTCAAAAGTATGTCAACCGCATAACATCTCTAAAACCGACCATAAGTCACTAAAGATATCTCAAAGTATGCCAATGTTATAACACGGTCTCTACATCATACTAAGAGTCACAAAAGAATCTCTACCTCATACCGAGAGCATAACTAGTGCATCATCGAACCATCATGGAAATCACGCCGGCACACACGTCAGTAGATCAACAAATTATGTATCGTGGAGTTAGCACCTCCCTACAAGTCAACCTCAATATCATATGCCGACACTCTGGAAAACATCATGTCGATAAGCAAAAAGAAAGGGACCTATCTTGTTTGTTTAGATCATCATTGGATATCCGTTCTTGTCTCGCAGCTGCATCCTGCCTGATGGATCTTGTTCAGTGTAAAGGGACCCATCTTGTTTGTTTTAAACTTGCTTGGGAACCAATGATCCTTTGATTTGGAGACATACACCTTATCTCATACTTCATAGTTGCTTAGATCATCATTGGATATCCTGCACAAGCGCACAAACTACGGCAAACCTCTCCCAAATAGAGATAAATCCTTTATTGAAATTGAGCAACAGGAATCCATACCTTGTCTTACCTTTTCGGAGCTTTCCTTTTCTGTCTAAGAGTCCAGTCGATATCGACTAGTGTCACTCCATATCGACATGCCTTCTACTCTTGGTGGTTTTGTCGATGTGGGAGAAGTCGACTCGATCTCCTCTACTCGATATCGACTAGGTCGGCTCGATATTGAGTGACTTTTCTCTCCTTCAGCTTCTGGTTCAGTCGATGTCGGCATTGAATTTTGGCCGGTTTCGAGTGCTGCACTCGATTTCGAGTTGTCTGCTCCGACATCGACCCCATACATAAAACCTGGCACAAAATCTTGAAATTTGTTAGTCGATATCGACTTAACTGGGTCAATTTGGAGTAGTGCTTTTGTGCCTTCATTCAAGATTGCCACGATTTCCTCCACTTGGGCTTCTATAACCCTCTTCTCTAGCTCTTTGGGGTCATATTTCTTACCTTACGTTCCCCGCAAGTGATGTAGAGACCTTTGATTGATTTTATCTCCATAGGCCCTTTATTCAACTTCACTGTCTTGTTGAAGGCGTACTCTATTACTTCATCGCTGATGGTGAATGAGAGCAATCATTTCCTTACACTTATGTTGGCATCAACGGTAGGTAAGAAGGGCCTTCCTAAAATAATTGGACAAGCAGGGTCCTCTGCCATATCAACAACTAAAAAATCAGCAGGGACAAAAAACATACCTACTTGCACTGGCACATCATCTATCAACCCTTTTGTAATGACCACTGTGTTGTTCGCCATATAGAGTTTAGCATCCATAGGCTCTAGGGCACAAATCTTTACCATTGACCATATTGTTAGAGGCATAATGCTAACACTAGCTCCTAAATAACATAATGCATTAAATCGATGTTGACCTAAGCATATAGTGATAGAATACCTACCTGGATCCGACCTCTTCTCTAGTAGCTCCATCCTGCTGCATTCCTCTGTGATATCAGCGATTGATCGCTTCTTACCTAGTATCTCTTTAAGAAACCTTACATAAGATGGCATCTCATGAAGTGCTTCGGTGAATGGAATTGAAACATTGAGCCCTTGAAGCATCTTCACAAAGCACTGGAATTTCACTTTAAAGTTTTCTTAGGGAATGGCATCACCTTCTTCTTCACTGCGGCTGGAGTTGAGTCGATATTGAGTAGGGTCTGGTCGATATCGATTGGAGGAGTTGATTTCTAGTGATGTTTAACTTCTGTATCAACATCGAGTAAAGGGGACTCGATGTCTACTGCATCTCGGTCGATATTGACTGGATTAGTCGATATCGAATCCTCTCCAGTGGCTTTTTCCTGTGCTTTTTGCTCGGGCGTTCGCAGCTGTCGCCCACTCCTTAGATTCATAGCAACTATATGACCAGTAGTTTTTCCCTTAAGATTGGGCACAGTAGATCCTTGCAGCGATCCTAACTGTTTGGGAATTTGTTCAGCCAATTGACCCATTTGGGTCTCCATGTTCTTCATCCAAACGTCGATCTCCCCGAGCCTGGAGTTGATGCCATGCAGCTGAGTATAGACTGAGTTATTGTCTTGTTTAAACTCAGCGTGGTTCATCCACATCTCATCAAGGATGATTTGTAGGTCATCTTTCCTTGGTTCCCGCTCGGGGTGTCCAGGTGCTCTATAAGGTGAGGGATCCCGCTGTTGGTGATGAGGTTGATAGAAGCTTTGATCCCCCTAATACTGCTGATTACCCCCTCTATAGGGGCCTCTTATCCACTTGGCTTCCTCATGTGTCTCCGCAATGCTGACTAGCTCAAGATGTGGGCAAGCGTTAGTGTTGTGCCTAGTAGACCCACATTCCTAGCAAGCTTGGTTGTTAGAGAGGAACCTAACTTGCTTTTGCAGGCGGCGTGTTTGATCATTGTTGAATTTTTGCTGCACATCCGGATCGATCTCCGTTGGAGGCTCATAAAGTGGCATAGATGTGGCAGGCCTTAAGTCATAGGCCGCAGTAGTCCCATATGTGTTGTCGAAGTTGATATGCCTCTCAATTGCGTCCCAGGCCTCTACAGGTGTAAGCTCCATGTACCGATAGGAGGTGTCAAAGTTGATTCTCTCCTTATTCGCTCATCGAGGGAGTTGTAGAAGATATCCTGGATGACATAAGGTAGTTGCCCATGAGTAGGGCATGATCGCAATAAATCCTTGAAGCGCTCCCATGCTTGCGCTAATGTTTCGCCAGACTTTTGTTTAAAAGTCGTGATCTTTTGCCGCAACATCGTCGTTTTTTATGGAGGAAAGAACTTATTTAGGAACGCATCCTTCACCTCTTCCCATGCCCTTAGAAATCGTGGAGCGAAGCTTTCAAGCCATTACAATGCCTTCCCTGCAAGAGACCATCGAAAAGATTTCAGTCTATCATATTCTAAATTAGCGCCATCAGCGATAATCTCACATAAATCCATAAAAGTATAAATATGTTGCAAGGGGCATTCATTAGATCTTCCTTCAAAACTATTGCATTTAATTTCAGATAAGAAGTTAATTTTGATTTCATAATTAGAGGGAGGAATGATGATCGCATATTCTGGCACGGTGAGTGTAGGGTGCATGTATTGCATGGCCGTCTGCGGATATCGATTGAGCCTCTCGTTGGCTTGTCTGCGTGCATCCTCCTCTCTATCAGCGCGAGCTCTCTCTACAGCTGCAGTTGCCCTTTCATTGGCAATAGTGGCATTGTGGTCCTCAATCTCTTTCCCCAATCTGCCAATGAGTTGAGCCTACATCTTGTTCTCCGCCATGATTTTGATTGCTTTGTTTCGGATGTGGAGAAAATGTTCGGGCTCGTCAAGACTTTCTAAGATAGGTTCATGATCAGAGCGTCGAATAAACCAAAAAAATTCAACACTAAAAAAACGTGAGAAAAGCTTAGGGCACGAATGATTGCCTCCCCGAAAGCGGCGCCAAAATTTGACACTGGGAGGGATGCTAGGTCGAATAAATATGAAATATGAATTAAACCAAACCCACTCCCTGTCCATGAAAATAAAATTACAAGAATCCCTCCCGATGTAGTAGTAGGGTATTCAGGATCGAATACACGAGAAGGTATGTCAGCGGTTCCTAAGCTCACAATCACGTTCAATTTCGACTCCAGAAGATCACTCGATATCGAATAAATCAGTCTATATCGACTATAGTTTTAGTCGATTTCTAGCAAATTCCTGCAAAACAGAAATAGACAGTCGACGTCGAGTAGAGTACTCGATGTGTCTGTCTAGAGTCCTATGTCTAGAGTCCTATGTGGTGCGTAGTGGCCCACCTCGGGAATCTGTGAGCGTAGTGGCCTACCTCAAAGCATCCGTAGAAAGTGATGTGTCTGTCTAGAGTCCTATGTGGTGCAACTGGTGCTGATGGGGCTCGAAATGAACCTCTTTTACAATCTCTAGTGAGAGGTCTTCTGACAGCGGTGGTGCCCCTAATGGGTCTTATAACACTCGGCCTCCTCCCTCCCCGAATGGGTGGGGTGTCATATGCTGTAGCTAACGGATCATGTGGAGGGGCAATTGGGATCGGAGCCTCTGACGTCTCAGACTGATTCTCTCTGCTGATCTATCTCAGCATCTCCCGAAGCTTGTCTTAGCCCAATGGGATCACCAAATGAATTGGAATCATTTGGTCGCGCCTCGTATCCATCGTCCTCGCTGTGAAATACGGAGACTCTCAGACTCAGCACAAAATGCTCAAGACGACTCTAGACTAACACTTTCCACTTACTTACCATTCTAGATCACCAACTCAGCACATCAAATCATTCATACATTTCCAGCCTAAGTTCCTCGAGAAACGGGGATTGACCTAACATTTCAACTCTCATCCAAACCTTTTATAAGATCATAGACCATCAGTGCTTCTAAGAACCTAACCGATCACTACTCTCTCAAGGAAATCCCAATTGATTCAATACTCGGATCTCATTTCCGCAACTAATGTTTTCTATGAATCCATCTCTAAGGAGCAACCTCATATCTCAATTTCTTTACTCTCCTATCTTGGTCTTTAATGAACAGACTCACAAATAACCTTATGACATTCCCATATAAATACCAGCCTTTTTCAAGGGCCCACATATAGACTCCTCACCTTCCCAAAAATCAGAAATTCTTACCTAATGACCTCGATCTCTTATTTAGACTAGTGTCCTCAAATTTCTTTTCTGAAAGATCTCCAATGGAAACTCTAGCAACCATCCTCAAGAATTACCCGATACTCTCAAGTAGTCCATTATGTCTCCAAGTTTTTACACACGATCAACAGATTTCCCAAGATTTATGATTCCTCAAACCATCATATACTACTCGACCTTTAGCAAAAACTCAGATCCCTCCTTACAACAAAAGCCTTCCTAAATACCACACAATCACTTAGTCCTAAAGCCCAAGATCTTCCAAACGCCATTAACAAAATATGCCTCATTGCCACCCATAATTCATTTCCGATAACCTATTGTCTTTAGTACAACAACCCATATCGCACCATATACAAGGATCCTCGATCAACATGCTTAGCAACCTATAGCTTTTCTCAAAAGCATCCTGACAATACTATCCTAGCTCTCTCAAAAGCCACCTCACATTATCACCGATCGATCACAAGATTCAATTCCCTACCGCTTGATGTGTGCGCAAATTGTCGTATTTTATATGCACATTTATGTCCATTTTGATTTTATTTGCATGTATATTGGTAGAGAAATCATAAGATTAGCGTAGTTTATGCTTATTTTTAAAATAAAGAGGTCTACATGAGTTTTTATGTGATTTCGCAGAATTCGAGACGAAAATGGATGAATTTGGACAAGAGAAGAAGAGCGGAAATAGAACTCGAAGTCTACTGAAGAGTCGAAATCAACATATAGACTCAACATCGAGTGGAAAAAAAGCACCAGAAATTGACCTTGGAAGGTAGAGGAATGAGTGAGGATAAAGTGAGAACAAACAGGGAAGAGAAAAAAGTTAAGATGTGGGAGAACAAGTTGATTTACCAAGACAATGACGCAAATCCGGGCACGGTCGCGGTGGAGATAGTGGGGCTCACGGCCGCGAGGAAGAACACACTTCTAGGCTCGAGTGTCGTGGTGGCGACCAGCAACTCGCGGGCACGATTGGGCAACTAGCGACAGTGAAAAGCGTGCAGAAGGAGTTTTTTATGTGGAAAACGTATCTGGATTTCGAATTTTTGGTTGTTGCTTTGAGATGAGGTCTTCTAGGATATATTTTTGGGTGTTTTTTTTTAGGAGAAACAAAAGAGGGCGAATGGAGGGTAAGAAGAATGGATTGAAAGGAGGAAAGTTGAGAACTTTGGTTAGGGTTTTGATTTTTGTTTGAGTGATGATGAGATGAGAGAGAGAGAGGGTTTGGTCGCTCAGAATTTTATCTTGATTTTCTAAGGGCTTTAGTATGAGAGCATACTATATATAGGGGAATAATTAGGATTTTATGAGGGTGAAGTAAAAATAATAATGTGTAATAGGGAGGAGAGAGAATGAGTGGAAGAGTGGAGAGGAGTGAGGGTGTGGAAGCCAGCACAAGGGAGAAAGAGAGAGAGAGAGATAGAGAAATTCCACTCATCCAACCCTAAATCTGACCATATACCCCGAAATCCGACACAAGTTTCAAATCCGTTCCAAACGACTCACAAGACTCTATGTTTTAAAACATGGCAGGATTGTTTTCAAATACATTGCATTTTTTAGAAATCCACTCGGGGAGGAGTTTTCTTAAACTTTCCAATTTTGGAAATTAAATATTTATTCAAAATTCTTGTCCTTATAGGGCACTGAGTAAGCTCCCATAGGAAACTTACCTAGAAAAGCCGAACAACACAACTAATAGCAGATAGTAGAAGTCCAAGCAAGTCACTAGGTGATGTGCGCGCAAATTACCATATTTTCTATGCACATATAAGTCCATTTTATCGTCATTTGCATCCATATTAGTGGGAAAAAATGGGATTAGTGTAGCTTATGCATTATTGTCAAATATATAGGTCTGCACGAGTTTCTATGTGATTTCGCAGAAAACAGGATAAAAATGGACGGATTTGAAAGAGCGGAAAAAGAACTCGAAGTTTTCTGAAGAGGTCGAAATGGACTGGAGACCTTGACATCGAGTACCGTAGAGACATAGGAATCGAGTAGGAAATGAAACAGAGTTTGTCGACACCAGAGAGGTCGATATCGACGTCTGAAGGTCGATATCCAGTTGCCATATCGAGCTAAAAGATAGAAGTCGAGTACTAATCCGAGTAGGAGAAAGAGAGCTTGAGATAGAGTTTCACAGAGATCGATATCGATAGCTGAAGGTCAATATCGATGTTGACCAGAAGAGGAACCCGACTCAGATTTTGATAGAATTCTATCCGAAGTTTGCACGTCTATCCAAAAGTCGAGATTTCTTATCTTCAACATCAGAGCTATCATATGAGCTGATTTACCATGGAACTTTTACTTTTTACTTTATTTAAGTTTTATCTTAGAGAATAAAGATAAAGTTTCGAATCTTTGGATAACGAAGTTCGATATCTATATCTAGAGGCTGTTAGGGCTGAGTTTAGGCATCAACACATATCCAATATTAGTTATTCAAACACATAGAATGCATAGATTTTTGTAGAGAGAGAGAGAGGAGGCCGAGTTGAGTTTAGTGGAAGCGAGAGCGGAGATTTGGCTTGTTCGATTGTAATTTCTTTCTTTTGCAATTTCAAAGTAGTTTTCTTTCAATGATGATGATGAGTTGCATGATGAGAAGCGAGTAGTCAACCCACTTATAGGGTCGGGGTGAGCCCGACAATAGCGATGTAGGGTAAGTGCATCAAAGGTATGACTTTTATGCGATTCCGTCTTCTATCCTATGCATGATTCCTTTGTGAAAGTTAGGGAGATTCATTATTTGCATTATTGAATGGAAAGCCACTCATATTGTGAACTTGGATTACTCATGAATTGGATAGTAACTCTTAGGAACTATTTGAGAGCCTCTAATCACCCAAGTGTTGGTAACGAAAGTTATTTGACGAAAAGGCATTAAATTTCATAACTTTAGCATTAATCTTGCATTGTTATCGTTGTGGCATGAAACCTCGACTTTGGAAACTTTTTAATAAATTGCATTCATATAAAAGTTTAAGTTTTGTTTCTGACCATCCTTCTTTACCATTCTACGTTCTTCGGACATTTTTTCGACAATAGGTTACGAATTACAGTTTCTGTGACAAACATCGGAATGGACTGTAAATGTTGATAACGAGGTCTAACATCGATATCGAGGTTCCACTCGACCTCGACTTTGCTGCTTTTGTCTTCTGCAGAACTCTACTGGAAATCGACCAGAACTGAGGTCGATATAGACCAGACATATCGATATCGAGTGTCTTCTGAGGTCGAAAGCTTGATCGTGATTACAACAAGGGAAGCGTTGACACACCTCCTCGCGGATTCGATCCTGAATTACCCTACCACCACATCAGGAGGGATTCTTGTATTATTTGTTTAGGACAGAGAGTTAGCATAGTTGTGAATTATATTTAAATATTTGAATCTACCCTCCCACATATAGCGAACAAATTGGCGTCGTTGCCGGAGAGGTAATCAATCGCCACCTAAGTTTTCTCATGATCTTTTAGAGCTTATTTTGCAGGTTTATACGACATTCTGATCGCGGACCTATCCTGGAACCCATCAACGAGCCTGAACGTTTCTTCCATCTTCGTAACAAAGCAATTCACATCATGGTTGACAACGAGACGCAGGCTGAGACCATAGAGTGGTTGAGGAAGGAAATCGAGGACCACAATGATACAATCACTGCTGGGAGGGTCGCCGCTGCTGGAGAACGAGCCCGTGCTGATAGGGAGGAGGATGCGCGGAGACAAGCCAAAGAGCAGCTCAATCAGTATCCACAGACGGCAATGCAATACTAGCATCCGCCGCTTCACGTTCCTGAATCCGCTATTTTAATTCCTCACTCCAATTATGTAGGAAGACCTAATGAATGCCCTCTACAACACGTCTCTACTTTTATGGATTTATGTGAAACAGTTGCTGATGGAGTAAATTTAGAGTATGTGAGACTAAAATATTTTCGATGGTCTTTGGCAGGGAAGGCATTACAATGGCTTGAGAGTTTGGCTCCACGCTCGCTGAGGACATGGGCGGAGGTGAAGGATGCATTCCTGAATAAGTTCTTTCCACCTTCTAAAACGGCGATGATGCGACAAAGGATCACGACTTTCAAACAAAAGTCAGGTGAAACACTAGCACAGGCGTGGGAGCGATTTAAGGATTTGTGGAGATCATGCACGACTCATGGGCAACTTCCATATGTCATCCAGGAGATATTTTACAACGCCCTTGATTTGCCGAATAAAGAGAGGATCAATTCATATACCTCTTATCGGTACATTGAGCTTACACTAACGGAGACCTGGAAGACCATTGAGAGGCTGCTGCGGCCTATGATGCAAGGCCTGCCCCATCAATGCCACTATATGAGCCTCCTAGGGAGATAGATCCTGATGTATGGCAATAATTCCACAACGATCAGACGCGCTGCCTTCGAAAGCGAGTTAGGTTCCTGAGCAACAATCAACCTTGTCAGGAATGTGGCTCAATAAGGCATAACACTAGTACATGTAAACATACTGAGCAAGTATCTATGGCGGAACAACATGAGGAAGCGAAGTGGATGAGAGGCTCCCATGGAGGGGGCAATCAACAATATTGGGGCGATCAAAGGATCTATCTAAGGGATCCCCCACCATATAGAGCACCAGGGCACCCTGAGCGGGAGACAAGGAAGGATGACCTGGAAATCATTCTTGATGAGATGCGGAGGAACGATGTTGAGTTCAAACAAGCCAACAACTCCATCCATACTCAGCTGCAGGGCATAAATTCTAGGCTTGGGGAGATCGACGTTTGGAAGCGTAACATGGAGACCAAAATGGGTCAATTGGCGGAAGCAATACCCAAAGCGTCAGGATTATTCCCTGGATCCACTGTGCCCAACCAAAAGGGAAAAAATACTGGACATATTGAGGCAGTGAACCTAAGGAGTGGGCATCAATTACAAACACCCGAGCAAAAAGCGAAGGAAAAGGAGCCAAAACAGACGTCGATATCGACCCCCCTGTCGATATCGACCAAGGTGACGTCGATGTCGACCTTCCAGTTGATGTCGACCTTGATGCTGCGTCACCACAGAAATTGACTCCTCCAATCGATGTCGACCCTACTGATATCGATGTCGACCTCACTATAGCCGAAGGGAAGAAGAAGGTGTTGCCATTCCCAACTAGAAAGGTGATTAAGGACCCATCGGAAAAGAAGTTCCAACGGTTCGTGAAGATGCTTCAGGGACTCAATGTCTCTATACCATTCATAGAAGCACTTCATGAGATGCCATCCTACATAAGATTCCTTAAAGACATATTGGGTAAGAAGCGATCGCTTTCTAAGATCGTACAGGAGTGCAACAGATTGGAGCTACCACAAAAGCAGGCGGACCCAGGTAAGTTTTCTATCGCTATAGGTTTATGTCAATTCAAATTTAATGCTTAAGTTGACTTGGGCGCTAGCGTTAGCATGATGCCACTAACCATTTGGCACAAGGTAAAGATCGGTCCTCTGGAGCCCATGGATGCAAGATTATACATGGCAAACAATACCGTAGTAATTCCAACAGGGATGGTAACGGATGTGCCAGTATATGTAGGTAAATTCTTTGTCCCTACTGATTTCTTAGTTGTTGATATAGCGGAAGACCCTGCTTGTCCCATTATTTTAGGTAGGTCATTCCAAGCAACCGTCGATGCCAACATTAGCGTGAAGAAATGATTGCTCTCATTCACAATTAGTGACGAGGTGATAGAGTATGCCTTCAACAAGACGGTGAAAAATCAAGGGCCAATGGAGATAAAAGCCATCAATGGTGTCTACATTGCATCTGGAGAAGCCAAAGTAAGGAGTAGGACACCAGAAGAGCTAGAAAAGACGGCCATAGAAGCCCAAATAGTGGAAGTTGTCGCAATCTTGAAGGAAGGGGCCAAACAGGACATCGAAATCGACCTAGGTAAGTCGATATCGACTAATAATGTTCAAGATTCTGTGTCAGGTCATAAGTATCGCATCGACGAGGGAGGAGAAGGAACATCGAAATCAATGTCTAAGGTCGATATTGACCATGCTCTAGTAACGAAATCGACCACCATTGAAGCTAGGGAGGGAGGAACAGAGACCTCGATATCGATCACTGAAGGTCAAAATCGACATGGTCATATCAAGCAGAAACACTCCAAATCGACTGATCCTCCAAGAGTACAACAGACCTCGATATTGTGGACAGAAAATCGATGTCGACCTCAGCCACAGACAGAGAAGAAGGTAAGTCAAGGTACGGATTCCTCCTATTCCATTTCAATAAAAGCTTTATCATTATCTGGAAGAGGCGTGCCTTGGCATGTGCGTATATGTAGGGTATCTGTTGATGATTCGAGCCAATATGAGATAGGAGAAAAAGTTTATGTTGCCAAATCCAAGGACCATTGGTTCCCTACGAGATTCAAAGATAAGAATTTGGGACCATTCACGGTGAATCAGATCCATACTGGCGGAATGCAGCTGCATGACAAGAAAGGAGTAATATTTGAGGCCCAAGCCACATGGGCTCTGTAGATGCCGTCGTGAGAAAAGCAAAGGAAGAAGTCGGCCTAGCGACTTAAAAGTCTAGAGCTTGTAACAAAGACTTAGTTTTGGTTTTAGACAGTTTTACTTTGGTTTGAGACACTTTATTGATTTGCATGTTTTGTTTTGGTTTTATTTTTTAACAAGTTGCAGGAAAGAGAAAAGCACACAGAAAAGACATCGAAATCGATGTTAAAGATCGACATCGACCTTATGGTCGATTTAGATGGGCTTGTGGTCGAGGCCGGATCACCCTGAAGCTTGAGCTAGAAATCGATTAGAGACATCGATATCGATGTTACAAGGTCGATATCGACCATGCCTGTTGTCTTCTTCGACTCCTGAAATTTGTGACGGTTTAGTAAGTTTTCTTCTTAACCCTAGTTCTAATACAGTGAGGACACTGTAGACTTTAAGTATGGGGTGGGGGAAAGGCTTACTTACATGTTTTAGCATATTTTATAAGTTATTGCATATTTATTATATAGTTCATGCACATTAGTAAGTTAGTCATATTTATTTTAAGTTTCATATAAATTAAAAAAAAAAAAATTAAAGAAAGAGTCATGGAAGTATAAAAAAGAGCTCTATGATGCAGAATTAGATTCATTAGAGATATAACATGAAATTGCCTAGCTAAGGGAAGTCCCAATGAAGTGCAAAAAAGAAAAAAATAAAGGAGATGAAAATTTGAAGTTGCTTTTGACATATGCATGATAAGATGATGGAGGACTTTGTATGAAACTTCCATACAAGTGCTTACATATACAAGTTCATATCCTAGCCTTACCTATGCATATTTGCAAAAGTCACAAAGCCATATATGAGTCTTATCATGATCATTATTGCTCCACATATATTACATATTGCCCATTTTATACCTTATACCCTATACGGCGACAAGTTTGAGAATGGAAGTCATCTTTGGAGTTATATGGAGTTGTGCAATATTTATGAAGTTGTTGGCAGGAATGAAAGAATTTATGATATATGGAAAATTTAATGAGCGAGAAAAAATCCGATCACATCGGGAGATAAAGGTAGGTCGACCCTGCTCGTTGAGATGTTAGTTCAGCGAGATGGGACACAAGGTGAGGAGTCTGAAGTACTAAGTATCCGTGGCCATTCATGACACCCATGTTTGCGACTCGCGAGAAGGCAGTGCTAAGGTTAGAGAGGCTTACTTACATGTTTTATCATATTTTATAAGTTATTGCATATTTATTATATAGTTTATGCATATTAGTTAGTTAGTCATGTATATTTTATGTTTTATATAAATTCGAAAAAAAAAATTTTAAATTAAAGAAAGACTCTTGGAAGTATAAAAAAAAAGCTCTATGATGCAAAATTAGATTCATTATAGATATAAAATGAAATTGCCTAGTTAAGGGAAGTCCCAATGAAGTGCAAAAAAGAATAAAATAAAGGAGATGAAAATTTGAAGTTGTTTTTGACATATGCATGATAAGATGATGGAGGACTTTTTATGAAATTTACATACAAGTGCTTACATATACAAGTTCATATCCTAGCCTTACATATGCATATTTGCAAAAGTCACAAATTTATATATGAGCCTTATCATGATCATTATTGCTCCACATATATTACATATTGCCCATTTTATACTTTATACCCTATACGGGGACAAGTTTGAGAATGGAAGTCATCTTTGGAGTTATATGGAGTTGTGCAATATTTATGAAGTTGTTGGCAGGAATGAAAGAATTTATGATATATGGAAAATTTAATGAGCGAGAAAAAATCCGATCACCTCGGGACATAAAGGTAGGTCGACCATGCTCGTTGAGATGTTCGTTCAGCGAGATGGGACACAAGGTGAGGAGTCTGAAGTACTAAGTATCCGTGGCCATTCATGACACCCATGTTTACGACTCGCGAGAAGGCAGTGCTAAGGTTAGAGAGGCTTACTTACATGTTTTATCATATTTTATAAGTTATTGCCTATTTATTATATAGTTCATGCATATTAGTTAGTTAGTCATGTTTATTTTATGTTTTATATAAATTCGAAAAAAAAATTTTAAATTAAAGAAAGAGTGATGGAAGTATAAAAAAGAGCTCTATGATGCAAAATGAGATTCATTAGAGATATAACATGAAATTGCCTAGTTAAGGGAAGTCCCAATGAAGTGCAAAAAAGAATAAAATAAAGGAGATGAAAATTTGAAGTTTCTTTTGACATATGCATGATAAGATGATGGAGGACTTTTTATGAAATTTACATACAAGTGCTTACATATACAAGTTCATATCCTAGCCTTACATATGCATATTTGCAAAAGTCACAAAGCTATATATGAGCCTTATCATGATCATTACTGCTCCACATATATTACATATTGCCCATTTTATACCTTATACCCTATCCAGGGACATGTTTGAGAATGGAAGTCATCTTTGGAGTTATATGGAGTTGTGCAATATTTATGAAGTTGTTGGCAGGAATGAAAGAATTTATGAAATATGGAGAATTTAATGAGCGAGAAAAAATCCGATCACCTCAGGAGATAAAGGTAGGTCGACCCTGCTCTTTGAGATGTTAGTTCTGCGAGATGGGACACAAGGTGAGGAGTCCGAAGTACTAAGTATCCGGGGCCATTCATGACACCCATGTTTTCGACTCGCGAGAAGGCAGTGCTATGTTAGAGATGTAAAAGCATTATATTGAATAAAAGCATTGAGCGATAAGTGAAAGGTGAGACATTATGAAGAAGGAATGTGGAATGTTTTGGAAAGAAAGATTATTTCACCGGATTTAACACCACATGGCCAAATATTAGCCCACCTTTAGCCTTTTACCAATCTACTTCTCACAAGCTTGCAAAAGTCCTCTAGATTATTAATGTTATATCGCTGAAATTGTTTTTGCATGTAAACCTCCTTTTATGAGTATGAAATTGCTTTATGCACACGCATGGACTTGGTTGACATAAGTACCTTATCGAGGATGGCAATTGATTGTAGGGACATATGAAAAATGAATCTATGATATTGAGGGTTCAATTTCTTCCCCTGAATGACCATTAAAGGTATTGCTTGGGGACAAGCAAGCTTAAGTATGGGGTGTTTGATGTGCACGCAAATTGCCATATTTTCTATGCACATATAAGTCCATTTTATCATCATTTGCATGCATATTAGTGGGAAAACATGGGATTGGTGTAGTTTATGCTTAAATATCAAATATATGGGTCTGCACGAGTTTCTATTTGATTTCGCAGATAACAGGGTAGAAATGGATGGATTTGAAAGAGCGGAAAAAGAACTCGAAGTCTTCTGAAGAGGTAGAAATCAACTGGAGACCTCGACATCGAGTACATCAAAGACATAGGAATCGAGCAGAAAATGAAACAGAGCATGTCGACACCAGAGAGGTCGATATCAACGTCTGAAGGTCGATATCGAGTGGCCATATCGAGCTAAAAGATAGAAGTCGAGTGCGAATCTGAGTAGGAGTTGGAGAGCTCGAGATAGAGTTTCACAGAGACCGATATCGACGTCTGAAGGTCGATATCGATGTTGCCCAGAAGAGGAATCTAACTCAGATTTTGATAGAATTATATCAGAAGCTTGCACGTCTATCCAAAAGTCGAGATTTCTTGTTTTCAACATCAGATCTATCATATGAGCTGATTTACCATGGAACTTTTAGTTTTTACTTTATTTAAGTTTTATCTTAGAGAATAAAGATAAAGTTCTGAATATTTGGATAGGAAAGTTCGATATCTATATCTAGAGGCCGTTAGGGCTGAGTTTAGGCATCAACACACATCCAATTTCTGTTATTCAAACACATAGAACGCATAGATTTTTGGGGACAGAGAGAGAGAGAGAGAGAGGAGGCCGAGTTGAGTTTGGTGGAAGCGAGAGCGGATATTTGGCTTGTTCGGTTGTAATTTCTTTCTTTTGCAATTTCAAAGTAGTTTTCTTTCAATGATGATGATGAGTTGCATGATGAGAAGCCACTTTTACGGTCGGGGTGAGCCCGACGATAGAGATGTAGGGTAAATGAATCAAAGGTATGACTTTTATGCGTTTCTGTCTTCTATCCTATGCATGATTCCTTTGCGAAAGTTAGGGAGATTCATTATTTGCATTATTGAAGCGAAAGCCACTCATATTGTGAACTTGGATTACTCATGAATTTGATAGTAACTCTTAGGAACTATGCGAGAGCCTCTAATCACCTAAGTGTTGGTAACGAAAGTTATTGGACAGAAAGGCATTAAATTTCATAACTTTAGCATTAATCTTGCATTGTTATTGTTGTGGTATGAAACACCCACTTTGGAAGCTTTTTAATTAATTGAATTCATATAAAAGTTTAAGTTTTGTTTCGAACCATCCTTCTTTACCATTCTACGTTCTTCGGACACCTTTCCGACAATAGGTTACAAATTACAATTTCTGTGACAAACATCAGAATCGACTATAAAGGTCGATATCGAGGTCTAACGTCGATATCGAGGTTCCACTCGACGTCGACTTTGCTGATTTTGTCTTCTGCAGGAACTCTACTGGAAATCGACCAGAACTGAGGTCGATATTGACCAGACACATCGATATCGAGTGTCTTCTGAGATCGAAAGCTTAATCGTGATTACAACAAGGGAAGCGCTGACACAGCTCCTCATGGATTCGATCCTGAATCACCCTACCACTACATCGGGAGGGATTCTTGTATTATTTGTTTGGGACAGGGTGTTAGCATAGTTGTGAATTATATTTAAATATTTGCATCTACCCTCCCGCATATAACGAACACTAGGCACTTAACATATAAGGGTAGTGTTCGTTAGGGGGAGGTGATTCGCTCAGATATAGAATTCAAATTTAAAATAAGCTAACTCCCTTATCCAAGCAAATAAAATACAAGACTCCCTCCCGATGTAGTGGTAGGGTAATTTAGGATCGAATCCACGAGGAGGTATGTCAACGCTTCCTAAGTTGCAATCACGATCAAGTTTCGACTTCAGGAGACACTCGATATCGAGCTGTCTGGTCTATATTGACCTCAGTTCTGGTCGATTTCCAGTAGTTTTCTACAAAAGTCAAAAGCAAATCAGTCGACATCGAGATGGTACCTCGATATCGATGTTAGTGCTCGATATCGACCTTGCGAGTCGATTTCGATGTCAGCAACAGTAAATGTAAATTTAACCTATTTGTCGGAAAAGTAGTCCGAAGAGCATAGAATGGTTATGGAAAGATGGACAGAATAAAAACACAAACTTTTTATGTAAATTCAATAAACTAAAAGTTTCCAATGTCGGGGATTCATGCCACAACGATATTCATGCAAGTATGATGCTAAAGTTATGAAATTTAATGTCTTTCCGTCAAATAACTTTCGTTACCAACACTTAGGTGATTAGAGGCTCTCGTATAAAACCTAAGAGTTACTATCCAATTCATGAGTAATCCAAACTCACAATATGATTGGCTTTCGCTTCAATAATGCAAATAATGAATCTCCAAAACTTTCGCAAAGGATCATGCATAGGATAGAAGACGGAATTGCATAAAAATTATACCTTTGATGCACTTACCCTATATGGCTATCGTCTAGCTCACCCCGACCCTAGAAGTGTGTTGACTACTCGTCGGGCTTACTGACAAGAGGAAAACCTGTCGTTGTTCCTGCCAAAGAATTACTCAAACCTACAACTAGTATAGTTGGTAAGAAAGAGGTCGATCCACAGGGAAATCTATTAAGTTCAAGTAGTTATCTAATTGCAAGTAAACAAAAAGAGAGTTTTTATGGGAAAAAGATCCGCCTTTTGTCAAAGCGGAAACAAGTAAACAAGGCAATGAAAGTTGTAGAATGCAATAGAGAGAAATAGGTTCACCTACAATTTGTCACTTTAATTGATGAATTTGATCCTTGTTTCAGCCTCTAGTTCTCTTCTTTTCCTATCAATGTCCTTGTCCAGATCTTAGGTAAATTACTAGTCCTACGAGTCCTAGCAATCCTTATCTCTAAATAACCCTAACACGGTTAAGATTTAACCTAGAGATAGCATTAAGACTATGAATTAACCAAGGTATATGCAATATCAAGCTACGAGTCGATATTTAACATATATTCAACTTCCTACACATCCAATTAGTCCTACGAGTCCTAAAGGGATATGATTGCCACTTGGGTTAAGGTTCGCTACGAGGAATCTACAAAACCCTAGTAATTGAATGAATCTACTCTAACTAGTTGATCAGGCCAGAGAGAATAAAACACATTCAAGGAATTAAGCGCAAAGAAGTCAAAACATTGAATAGGAATAAGAACTAGATTAAGAAACTCACAATTCAACAATCAAGATCCAAACTGTAGGCGAAACCTTCGAGAGTTTAGTTGCTCATGCTCAACGTGCTCTCAACAATTCTCAAAAGTACATAAGGTGAATAATAGAATAACCTAAAAATGTCTTTTAAAGGCCTACAAAAGATCGGCCCAAAAATAATACTAAAAACCCTAATTAAATTGAATAACTGAATCGGCGTTTCTGGACAGGCCGCGGGGCGGCTGGCTCAGGCGACGGGGCGGCCTGGCGATCAGCGAAATCCTTCGAGATGTCTTCGGGCCGCGGGGCGGCCAGGTCAGGCGACGGGGCGGCCAGCGATTTCTTCCGCTTCTCTCCACGTGATTTGCTGTAGCTGATAATGCAATTCCTTTAATTCTTTAACTCCCCTCAAATTCATTCCACCTTGAATCACGATTCCTGAAATAAACCATAATGTTGTGTAGATTCCGCATCTTCCAACTCAACAAGTAATCATGTAAATGCAACTAAAATATGCAATATTTACACCCAAACTATACTAAATGCAATCTATTATGCACTACTAATACTGCTCTATCAAATTCTCCCACACTTGAACCTTTGCTTGTCCTCAAGCAATAGAAAAAGTAACTTGCAACCCCACAGAATAGCCATTCATGTATCAACCTCAATATTCTTTAAGTGTAGGAAAAACTAGCAAACACAATAGATTAACAACATCATAGCACATAATGTTCATGATTAATGAAATCAAGCAACCATATCCATTCTAGACCTCACAAGGAATATGTGTTTCACTCTCACTCAAGTGTTTAGGGTTAAATATTTACGCTCAAACTCAATCTTTAAAAGCTTAGCTACAATAGTCTTGCACCAGTGTTCTAGCTCTCCACCGCTGGTGACTCTACACACAACAAAAATCATGAGGTCTTTCAATTGGGTTGTAATGGGGCCAAGGTAGAAACATATATAAGGTATGGAACAATTTAGGCCATATGGTGTTCATAATCCGGGAACTAAGGATGCAACCAAATTACAATACCACTCACAATATCATACCATAACTCTACAATGTATACAACTCCAATCTCAAGCATCAAACTTTACAAACCATACTCAACTCATTCTCTTATTATTTTTTTTTTCTCTTTTTTTTTCTTCTTTTTTTTTCATATGCTTTCTTCATGCTATATCAAATGGTTTTCCTTGACTTTTACCCCTAAGTGAATTTTATCCTCCTTAGGTCCCAAGTAATGTGTAAACTACTAGAAAGAATCAAAACATCTCATAAAAGTACTCCCAACATACAATCCATCACTCAAACCATCATCCACAATATGAATATTCACCAACTATTCCTAATTCCCGGATGGGTCAGGCTATAATTGGCTATGGAAAAATCTTGTGGAGCTCAAAAGAATAGGCAATTAGGCTCAATATTGGCTTCAAGCAGAGGATAATATGCAAGGTGGGAATAGAGTCAAATAGGGCTAATAAAGGTGCCTCAATCATTTTTAAGTCATGTGCAGAAATCATAATATGCAGCCTTGAATAAGATATCTAAATGCAAGCCAAAGAGGAAGCAATTAAAGAGAGTACACTCAACAAGCAAGAGGACATAATATATTTTGTCCAAACATAGGCCAAAATAGCTCACCAGGTCATGTCTAGAACTTCACGATCACCCAAAATCAAAATCTTATGTGCTCAATCATTAACCAATTATGCTCACCAAATAGTATGGAAATCAGATATCAAAGGTTTTCAACAATCCAAGTACATCATGGGGCATAAGTCTTAATAAATAAATTAGAGGACAAGTGGCATCCATATGGGAAAATAAGACCTAATCCTAGCTAATGCATAAATATAATAACATAAATAAAATAATTTTCGGATTTTTTTTTTTGCTAATAACATAGACTAACATCAACTAAAATATTCCAACATGTAATCTAAAATCAAAATGCAACATAAAGATAAAGTACATGTCATGCAAGTCTTCCCCCCACACTTAATTCTGACATTGTCCTCAATGGCAAAAACATCAAAATAAACTGAAAGGGAAAAGAACCGAAAAAGAAAAAACTAACATGATCACTGTGGAGGTGGTGGTAGATAAGGTGGGAACTGAGGATATGCAAATCGGAAGAACTCCTCTTGTCTCTGTCTCTGCAGCTCCTGAGCCTCCCATGCAGCCTGCTGTCGTTGGAGCACCTGCTCCTGTAAGCGTCGCATCTCAGCCTGGCTCTCAACCATATCCGCTATGCTAGTCGTCAGCCCACGCACATCGCGACGGATGTCTCCTATATCAACATAGAGCTGCTGCTGATGATCCCACATATCATCCTGACGACGGGAAATCATCTGCTGATGCTGCCACATGGTGTCCTGGAGCACAGCCATCTGCTGCTGCTGCTCCCACATAGTATCCTGTCGTAGAGACAATCCTCTACTGCAGCTCATAATAATCTGGACCAGCACCTACCCCAGATGTGCCAGAAGGTCCAGCATCTCCACCTCCTACATCCGTCTGCATCTCAGGAACACTACCATCATCGCCCTGATCATCATCATCTCCACCATCCTCATCCTCATCCTCATCATCCTCATCCTCATTGCCCATGAAGAAATCCTCCGCCATAGGACCAAAGGGAAGCTGTCGGGGTAATCTAAGCTGAATCGCCCCAAGATGACCTGTCCTCCAGACCCACATCGGTGCTCTCCCCTCCAAATGGCCAGCTTTCCTCAGCTGGGCCTCATCATACAGAAATGAACCATGCAGGGCATCAGGGACAACGCTCAAATCAATACAATCCCGTGCTATGAGAGTGATAAGACCCCCAAAGCTAATCGTCGCTGTCTTGCGCTTGTCTATGATGTCCTTGCAGTTGAAAAGGAACAAATCTACCCAACCTGGAATAACTGGGCTCTCTGGCGTAAGACACCACAAATATGACATATCCCGAAGTGAGATCTTGTTGACCTCAGCCTGGGCAAAGAAGGTGTTGGCTAAAACCTTATGGATCAGCCGTAATGCAGGGTGCCGAATACTCGAGTTGTATTGGCCCTTCTTGGCCTCAAACGGCACCCTAGTCGCCGCAAGCCAAAATGCAACAGGTCCCTCTCCCTTTGACACATCAAACCAACCTGCGGTGGGTGCGGCTGTCACTCCAAAAAGCTGTCCCACTCTCTCCTTTGTCCTCGTGAACTCCTGTCCCAATAACCTAAACTCGATAGATGTAGACCGCACACTTAACGTAGCCAGGAATTCCTTAACTAAACCCGAATAGGTCGGAGCATTCTTCTCTAAGAAATTTCCTAGGCCTCCATGTAGTAACAACTGTCTAGTGCATACATCCATTTCTAACATCCGAAGGGTAGGTTCGTGAAAAAACTTGGTTTGAAAGAAATTCCCAGTATTCAGCGCATTCCATCTCTCCTTCTGACTCCTACTCATTCCATGGGGTCTAGACATGTTTTCTTAAAGCTATGAAATTAACCCAAGAAAAAGTTCGAAGTAAAAACTCACGAAAATGGATGTTTCAGCAGTGGCCGCGGGGCGGCGAGGGTAGGCGACGGGGCGGCCGGCGACAGGTGGCCGCTGGGCGGCAAGGCTGGCGACGGGGCGGCCGGCGACGGTGGGCGACGGGGCGGCTGGTACAGCGATGGGGCGGCCTTAGAAAAACCGCCGGATCTGCAACTCCGACTTCAGATTTGCGCTCCGACGTCTCAAATTCCTCCCTCCGTTGGTGGATTTCTCCCAAAACCTTGAAGATCCTTCAAATCGGGTGTTTTTGGTTTAGATCTAGGAAGAATGAGGAGAATGTGGGTGGTTTTGTGAAAGATATAGGTAGACAATGGGAGATATTGAAGAAAGGGGTGAGGTTTGTGAAGATTGAAGCTTGAGGGAGGATTTTAATGGAGGTTTTGGGGTTGTGGGTGTGAGGTTGAAGATGAAGATAGAGAAGATGGGTAAAGAGAGAGGGCGTGGGGGCGGCTAGGGCATGAATGGATGGTGATAAAGGGGTGGATAGGGTTAAAGGGGGTGGAATATGGGGCCCACACGGGTCCCAATATTTTTTTGTCATCCGTCAGGGGCGACGGGGCGGCCAGGGCTGGCGACGGGGCGGCCAGCGATTGTGAAGAGATTTCGCTCGCTGTCGCTGGCTGCGGGGCGGCCTGGCTGGCGACGGGGCGGCCAGCGATTGCGAAGAGATTTCGCTCGCTGTCGCTGGCTGCGGGGCGGCCTGGCTGGCGACGGGGCGGCCAGCGTTTGCGAAGAGATTTCGCTCACTGTCGCTGGCTGCGGGGCGGCCTGGCTGGCGACGGGGCGGCCCGCCCCTTTTTTGACCATCTCTACTTCTTTTTACCCTGCGGGGTTAGTATGCCGAAAACACCACAACTAAACTAAAAGAAAGTAACTAAATGCAATAAGAAAATAACATCTAAACTACTTACCTTGGGTTGGCTCCCAAGCAGCGCCTTTAGTTAACGTCGTTGGCTCGACATCATTACTCCCTAGTGATCCTCAATGCTTGGTTCACGGAGAACCAACTCATCACCATTCTCTTTGACAAAGTTCTCATAATATGGCTTCACGCGATGACCATTTACTTTGAAGATGTCTCCATTCCTCTCATTGAGTAGCTCTATTGCACCATGAGAAAAGACATTAGTAATCACATATGGCCCTGCCCATCTAGAGCGAAGCTTACCTGGGAAGAGTTGAAGGCGCGATTGAAATAGAAGGACCTTGTCCCCAACTTTGAGGTCCTTTCGCAAAATATGCTTGTCGTGCCATGCCTTAGTCTTCTCCTTATAAGTGACGGAGTTGTCATAGGCATCCAGTCTCAACTCTTCCAGCTCCTGCAGCTGAAGTTTCCTGAACTCCCCAACTTCATCCATTTGCATATTGCATTGTTTCACCGCCCAGTATGCCTTATGTTCGAGCTCGACAGGAAGATGGCAAGCCTTTCCATAAACTAATCGAAACGGAGACATCCCAATGGGAGTCTTGTAAGCCGTTCGATAAGCCCACAAAGCATCATCAAGTCTTACACTCCAATCCTTCCTGTTTGGGGCAACAGTCTTCTCCAAGATCGTCTTAATCTCGCGATTAGACACCTCAGCTAGCCCATTAGTCTGGGGGTGGTATGCAGTAGACACTCTCTGCGTAACATGATATTTCTTTAATAAAGCACTTACCGTCTTATTGCAGAAATGAGTCCCTTTATCACTGATTAATGCTTTCGGCACTCCGAATCTAGAGAATAGCTCTTTGAGGAAACCTGCAACAACTTTTGAATCATCAGTCCTGGTGGCCTTCGCCTCCACCCACTTGGAGACGTAGTCCACCGCAAGCAAAATATACAAGTTCCCAAACGAGCTAGGGAATGGTCCCATGAAGTCAATGCCCCAAACATCAAAAATCTCACAAAATATCATGCGGGTTTGTGGCATCTCATTCCTCTTAGAGAGATTCCCAACTCTCTGACAGCGATCACAGGATTTACAAAAAGCATATGAATCACGAAATATATGCGGCCAAAAGAACCCTGCCTCAAGTACCTTTCTTGATGTCTTTTGTGGTCCAAAGTGCCCACCACATTCATGTGAATGACAGAAATTAAGGACAGATTGTACCTCATCGTCGGGAAGACACCGACGTATCACTTGATCAGCACAATGCTTCCATAGGTATGGATCATCCCAAACGTAGAAGCGAGCATCATGGCGTATCTTGTCCTTTTGAGCCTTGGAAAAGTTGGGTGGAAACTCCTGCGAAACTAAAAAGTTCACCAAATTAGCGAACCAAGGGCGAGGAATAGAACTTACCTTCAAAAGAAGTTCAATATCAGATTCTGCAGAGGCCGCGGGGCGGCCAGGGTCAGCCGCGGGGCGGCCGACGACAGGTGGCCGCGGGGCGGCCAGTCCGGCGACGGGGTGGCTGGAGACGCTAAAAACCTGCAGTAACTCTTCGTCAGGAAAACTCCCCAAGATATGTGATTGCTCGTCCTGCCCATTCTTTCCCTGCAATATACGACTTAGATGATCTGCAACAAGGTTCTCCGCACCCTTTTTGTCCCTGATTTCGATGTCAAACTCGCTTAAAAGCAAGATCCATCTAATCAATCTTGGCTTGGCCTCTTTCTTCGTCAAAAGGTAACGAAGCGCTGCATGGTCAGTATACACAATAACTTTTGTACCAAGCAAATAAGATCTAAATTTCTCAAGGGCAAAAACAATAGCAAGGAGTTCCTTCTCTGTAGTTGAGTAGCTCCTTTGGGCGCCATTCAACGTCAGAGATGCATAGTAGATCACATGAGAGCTCTTCCCCTCTTTTTGTCCAAGCACGGCTCCCACGGCGTAGTCACTAGCGTCACACATCAATTCGAAGGGTTGGGACCAATTTGGCGCTTGTATGATTGGTGCACTAGTAAGACAAGTCTTCAACTCATCAAACACCATCCTGCACTTCTCATCTAAAGCAAAAGTGACCTCCTTCTTCAGTAGCTCGCACAAGGGTGAGGTGATCTTTGAGAAATCCTTAATAAACCTGCGATAGAATCCTGCATGGCCTAAAAAGGAACGCACTTCACGCACATTAGTAGGATAAGGCAATGATTGAATGATGTCTATCTTTGCCTTATCAACCTCAATCCCTTTATGTGAGACAATGTGACCTAAAACAATGCCCTCCTCAACCATAAAGTGACACTTCTCTGAATTGAGCACTAAGTTAGTGTCCACACACCTTGTAAGCACAAGTGCCAAATGGTTTAAGCAAGCATCAAAACTATCACCATGTACAGTAAAGTCATCCATAAAAACCTCAATGAATTGCTCTATATATTCATAAAAAATGCTTACCATACACCGTTGGAATGTCCCAGGAGCGTTGCACAAGCCAAAAGGCATCCTGCGATATGCAAAAGTGCCAAACGGACAAGTGAATGTCGTCTTTTCTTGATCCTCCGGTGCGATGGCTATCTGAAAGTAACCTGAATATCCATCTAAAAAGCAATAATATGGACGACCAGTGAGCCGTTCAAGCATCTGATCAATAAAAGGTAAGGGAAAGTGATCTTTTCGAGTTACCGCATTCAGCTTGCGATAATCGATACAAACTCTCCAGCCTGATTGGACTCTGGTAGGGACCAACTCACCTTTTTTGTTCTCAACCACTGTTATGCCTCCCTTCTTTGGTACTACCTGCGTTGGACTAACCTATTGACTATCAGAGATGGGATAGATCATACCTGCCTGAAGGAGTTTCAACACCTCCTTCTTTACTACATCCATCATAGGTGGGTTGAGTCTCCGTTGAGGTTGCCTGGAAGGTTTGGCTCCCTCTTCTAACAAGATTCTGTGCATGCAAGTAGCTGGGCTGATTCCCTTAATGTCCGCTATGGTCCATCCCAGAGCGGTCTTATGTTCTTTGATCACCGCCACCAACCTATCCTCTTGTTCCTTAGTAAGCTTGTTGGAGATAATGACAGGCAAGGTATCACCTTCCCCCATGAATGCATACTTCAAATGCTCAAGAAGTGGCTTGAGCTCAACAACGGGTGCCTGCACAATAGAAGGTAAGAGCTTCTCGCTCGAACCGGTGAGTTCCATAGGCGTACCTACCTGCAAATGAGTAGGAAGGGTGGACAAGTCTCTTATAGTCTCCTGCAGGTTAGTAGACAAAGCATAATTCAATGACAACTCCTCAATAGGAGCTTCTAAAGCAACCTGCAGGTCATCTACACAACTCATGTCAAAAGTATCCTGCATACAAGTATCAATGGCATCTACAAAGCATAAGGAAGGATCATCAGAAGGGAATTTCATTGCATCATAAATATTATATTCAACCTTCTCACCATCGAATTCCATAGTTAATGAGCCAGAATACACATCAATTTTTGTCATAGCAGTCTTCAAAAAGGGTCTTCCTAAGATAATAGGGGACTCTTGCTTACCATGCTCCATGTCTAAGACAAAAAAGTCAGCAGGAAAGATCAAGTTGTCAACCATGACCAAAACATCCTCTACTATACCTCTAGGATAAGCATTTGAGCGGTCCGCTAGTTGGATCACCACTCTAGTCTCATGCAAAGGTCCTAAGCCTAATGATTCATATAAAGAATAAGGCAAGACATTAATAGATGCACCTAAGTCTAACAAAGCTTTATCAAACTTAGTCTCACCTATCACACATGGGATTGTAAACATGCCAGGGTCGCTACATTTCTTAGGCATACGCTTTTGAAACACAGCAGACACATGTTCGTTTACCTTAATCTTCTGCTTCCCTTTCAACTTCTGATTCCTCTTTATGATGCAAAGCTCCTTAAGAAATTTAGCATAACGAGGAATACTTTTAATCAATTTGAGTAAGGGAATGTTTACCTCGCACTTACTAAATGTCTCAAAGATCTCTTTGTCATTCTCAGGCCTCCTTGTATCTCTAAGAGCTTCAGGAAAAGGAGGAACAGGTTTGTAAGAATTTAAAGGAGGGAATTCAGGCCTTACATAGGAGTCGGCAGGTTCGTCAGGGGCAAGGCCGCGAGGCGGCTCAGGGTGGCGACGGGGCGGCTCGCCGAACTCTGCATCTGCAGAATCGCCTTGGCCGCGGGGCGGCTCATGAGGGCGACGGGGCGGCTCGCCGAAATCTGCATCTGCAGAATCGCCTTGGCCGCGGGGCGGCTCATGGGGGCGACGGGGCGGCTCGCGATTACGCAGCTCTCCTTCTCCTTTGTCTTGATGCATCTCAGGTTCTCCATAGTTTTCGTCATCCTGGTGAGTAGTAATCAGTTCCTTACCACTTCTTAGCGTTATTGCGCTGACGTTCTCCTTAGGATTCACCACCGTTTGAGATGGTAGCTTTCCTGAGTCCTTAGCCTGCAATTCACTTACCGATTGAGCCAATTGGCCTACCTGTTTCTCAAGATTCTTTGAGTGCTCAACGTGGTTCATGAGTATCCTAGTGAGGGTTTTGATAGGGTCCTCAGTTGATTGATCCTCTGCGGGGGGTACTCTCTGCCTCGAATCGAATTGTTGTTGAGGCCTTTGTTGGTGTCCCCCTTGCGGATTGTAAGGGGCTTGGTTATTACCATAGCCATACCCCTGGTAACCTGCATTATAATTGTTATTGAATTGATTTGGGTTACCATAGTTACCATACCTAGACTTCTGCGGGACAAAGTTTCCCATGGCGTTGAGCTCAACATTAGGATCCTGAAGTAGCGGGCACATATCGTTTGGATGTAAAGGATCAGCACATAGCCCACATGCTTTGAGTTCCTGAGGGGTCCCTTTGAGCATCATCCTTCTCATCATCTCCTTCATCTCCATCAGATTAGCTTGTAAATTGGAGCTTGAAGAATCCACAGCTAGTACTCCACGGGGGTTTGCCCTCTTGCTATATTGTCTAGACCCTTCAGCAAGCTCTGAGAACAAATCCATAGCATCATTTGGGGTCTTGTTGAGAATGTTACCCCCACTAGCGGCATTCACCATTCGACGCTCATCATCAAGCAAACCTCCATGCAAATAAAGTACCAAATCCTGTTGTGAGTAACCATGGTAGGGGCAACTTGAGCAGAGCTTTTTAAATCGCTCCACATACTCATACAGGGTCTCAGTTGCTAATTGCTCGATGTTGCTGATGGCCTTTTTGAGAAAGTTCAGCTTTGTCGCAGGGAAGTACTGCTCTAAGAACAACCTTTTCATCTCTGTCCAGGTAGTAATGCTCCCTGCAGGCAAATAATAAAACCAATCATTAGCTGAATCTTTTAATGTGAAAGGAAAAGCTCGCAGCTTGATTTGGTCCTCTGTGACATCTGCTGGTCTCATGCTCTCAATGATAGCATGGAACTCCGCCAAATGTTTGTTGGGATCCTCGCCACTCAACCCATGGAACTTAGGTAGAAAGTGGATCCATTGAGCCTTAAACTCGAACTTGGTCCCATCAGCAAGCATTGGAAACTGCACCGCCAATGGTTGTGTTTGAAGATTCGGTGCGGTGAGTTGCCTTAAGGTTTGGTTCGCGTTATCTAATGCGTTGTCACCCATCTCTGCAGTTCCTTCGGCTTCTTGATCAAAAGGTAATTCGCTAGAGTTGTTGCGAACCTCCCGCCTTAGGTTGGAAAGAGTCCTCTCAATCTCTGAATCAAAAGGAAGTAAAGATGGATTAGTAGCACGGGTGCGGACCATAAACGTGGTCCACACCAAGGGTAGCGATTAAACAACACAAGAAATTAAAAAGATTTCCCCGGCAACGGCGCCAAATATGACAAGAGGAAAACCTGTCGTTGTTCCTGCCAAAGAATTACTCAAACCTACAACTAGTATAGTTGGTAAGAAAGAGGTCGATCCACAGGGAAATCTATTAAGTTCAAGTAGTTATCTAATTGCAAGTAAACAAAAAGAGAGTTTTTATGGGAAAAAGATCCGCCTTTTGTCAAAGCGGAAACAAGTAAACAAGGCAATAAAAGTTGTAGAATGCAATAGAGAGAAATAGGTTCACCTACAATTTGTCACTTTAATTGATGAATTTGATCCTTGTTTCAGCCTCTAGTTCTCTTCTTTTCCTATCAATGTCCTTGTCCAGATCTTAGGTAAATTACTAGTCCTACGAGTCCTAGCAATCCTTATCTCTAAATAACCCTAACACGGTTAAGATTTAACCTAGAGATAGCATTAAGACTATGAATTAACCAAGGTATATGCAATATCAAGCTACGAGTCGATATTTAACATATATTCAACTTCCTACACATCCAATTAGTCCTACGAGTCCTAAAGGGATATGATTGCCACTTGGGTTAAGGTTCGCTACGAGGAATCTACAAAACCCTAGCAATTGAATGAATCTACTCTAACTAGTTGATCAGGCCAGAGAGAATAAAACACATTCAAGGAATTAAGCGCAAAGAAGTCAAAACATTGAATAGGAATAAGAACTAGATTAAGAAACTCACAATTCAACAATCAAGATCCAAACTGTAGGCGAAACCTTTGAGAGTTTAGTTGCTCATGCTCAACGTGCTCTCAACAATTCTCAAAAGTGCATAAGGTGAATAATAGAATAACCTAAAAATGTCTTTTAAAGGCCTACAAAAGATCGGCCCAAAAATAATACTAAAAACCCTAATTAAATTGAATAACTGAATCGGCGTTTCTGAACAGGCCGCGGGGCGGCTGGCTCAGGCGACGGGGCGGCCTGGCGATCAGCGAAATCCTTCGAGATGTCTTCGGGCCGCGGGGCGGCCAGGTCAGGCGACGGGGCGGCCAGCGATTTCTTCCGCTTCTCTCCACGTGATTTGCTGTAGTTGATAATGCAATTCCTTTAATTCTTTAACTCCCCTCAAATTCATTCCACCTTGAATCACGATTCCTGAAATAAACCATAATGTTGTGTAGATTCCGCATCTTCCAACTCAACAAGTAATCATGTAAATGCAACTAAAATATGCAATATTTACACCCAAACTATACTAAATGCAATCTATTATGCACTACTAATAATGCTCTATCACTTACCCTTATCATTGTGTAAAAGAAACTACTTTGTATTGCAAAAGAGAAAGTACAACCGAACAAAGCCACTCCGCTCTCGCTTCACCACCCTACTCGGCCTCTCTCTCTCTCTAACTATTCTCTGCGTGTATAAAGTAAAAACTGATTGTTTGATTGAAAACATGATTAAACTCAGCCCTAATGGCCTCTAATTATAGATCTCAAACCTCCCTATCCAAGGATTCGAAAACCTATCTTTATTCTCTAAGATAAAACTTCAGTAAAGTAAAATAATTTAAGGTAAAACTCATAAACGATAAATTCTGGTGTAGAAAATAGAAGATCTTGACTTTAGGATTATCTCAAACGCTTAGGATAGAATTCTATCAACAACAGAGTCGGATATGTTCTGCAGCAACATCGATATCGACTTCCAGACCTCGATAACGACCTCTCTTTATCTCTATCTCGAGCAGTCCTACTGGACCTCGGATTGGCAACCGACTTCTATCAATATCGTCGATTTAGGCCACTCGATATCGACCTTCAGACATCGATATCGACCTCTTCTGTGTCGACATGTTCTGTTTCTCCTCTGCTCGATTCCTGGTTGCTCTGTTTCACTCGATGTCGACCTCTTAGTAGACTTCGAGTTCTTTTTCCGCTCTTCTTCTCTTGTCCAAATTTCGTCCATTTTTGTCTTGAATTCTACGAAATATCATAAAAACTCGTGTAGACCTCTATATTTGACAAAAATGCTTAAACTGCACTAATCTTATGATTTCCCCACTAATATGCATGCAAATAATGTCAAAATGGACATAAATGTGCATAGAAAATATGGCAATTTGCGCGCACGTTTGGTAGTAATAATGTAATAAGCCTACATTCTATCTAACTACGCACATAGAAGATACACACACCCGAAAAGTATTTCCAAAATCCTCTAATAGGTCAAAACACTGAAATCACGAGAAAACATCCAAAAGCTGAGATATCCAAAAAACCTATCCATTTCATTTCAATTCGTCAAAACTAATCATCATTAATCCGTCCAACACCTCAGTCTCAGTTCAAGGTCCAAATCCAGTCATATAATAGTTCATCAGTTTAATCTGTTACGAGCCAATGTCTAAGGTCATGTTCGGTTAAATTGTTCAAGAGGTCCGATAAAAGAGGTCCAAAGGTCAAGTAGGTCAAGTCAGTATGTTAAACAAGGTTCGTGAAACATAGTCAATCCAAAGTGATTCTCGGGGCGTCAAGTCCAATAATTTAGTCAATGTTCTCGTTTAAAGGAATTTCGGCATCTCGGTTTGAAAACACAAGGCCTTTCAAAAGAATTTCTGAAATACAAGTTCTAAAGCTCATCATAAAATATCGTTAACACATCAACTAGGGTTTCAAACATTTTTTCTAAAATACATTCAAACCTTTCCAGACCCTAAAACATTTTCTTCCAATAAAACCATATTTTATAAATATTATATCAATTCCCAAAACAAGTATATTCAAAATTTATATTTTAAATCAACAATCGACAATAAACCCCACCTATATTGGCTCAACCCAAAACCAAACCAACATCCAAAAAAATCAAGGGAGTCGACCTCGGCCAAGGCTTCAGGTCTAGTTTTGCCGCAACAAATGGGCTGCTTGCAGCGGTGAATCCCATCCCAGGGCTCCCACCGAGACAGGCTCTCACTGGCCAAGAGAGACCTCTTTCGCCATGGAAAAATTGTCACTCGCAGCCGTGAAATGCCGTCTTCTTCTTCTCTGGGCCCTATTCTGACTCGCTGCGGCATCCATGGTTTCGCCACGACAAGATTCGAATACTTCGACTTATTTTTGCCTTGAATCAACCCCGTTCTTTATCAAACCAGTTCTAAATTAAAGCATGACCCTCCCCGACGCCAAAGAATACATCAAGACTCAAACGCGGACTATAGGGGTAGAGCGGAAGAGGGATTACCTAAGCTTATTCAAAAAAGTCTTCAAGGCACTTCAAGGGCGAATCTCATGCGGTGAGGGTGAGGTGAGGGTTTTCTTTTGGGATTTCAAAATGAGAGAGAGTGTTTTTTAGGGTTTGTGTGTTTTCAGATTTTGAGGGTGTGGATCAGGGTTTAGGGATTATCTATTATTTATAGGGTAATAAATGGGTTTTATGACTGTTTATGAACAAGAGGACAAAAGGGTGAAGGTGAAAGCTAGAGAGAGAGATGGTCCCACATGGTTTGACTTGGAATCTCGACAATCTAACCTGAACTCTGACTCTCGGAAATTCCAAACCGAATTCTAATTTACATTAAAAGGACCAATCTAGACTCCATGTTTTGAAATCCAAATCACGGGAGCAGAATTAAATCCGTTGAAATTGAAATTGAAAGGATAAGGATGCAAGAATTATTTTCCAAGGAGTTTCCAAAATAGCAAATTACTGGAGGACAAGTTTTTCAAAAACTTTCCAAATTTGGTAATTATATTAATTATTTAATAAATTTTGGTCTTTACATTCATCCACCTATAAAAAAAGTCTCATCCCCGAGACTAAAAACATTCAAAACCATGTATAGCCTTTCAACTTTGAAAACCATTTCAAAGACTTTAAAAGCCTAAGTCGGTTTTTTTTCAAAATCATTCAAAATCCTTCAAATCCAAGTTAGTCAAGCAAATCTCATAACTCAAGAGGTGGAATCATCCATGTCTAAGGGCTAATCCCATATTCTCTTCCTAGTTTCGAGGCTAAGAATCAGTGTCAGTTCTATCAATCTCAAGTCACCTCATGAATCATAAGCAATAGCTCATCAAAAGTGCAAAATCTCAAATATCAATTAGCCAAATTAATTACAGAGAGTATATCATACGATAAGTCTCATCATATATATCATCATCATGATAAGAGTCATGCCAAATATATCAATAGACCATCATAACTAATATATCAACATGATGTGCATGCAAATTGCCATATTTTCTATGCACATTTGAGTCCATTTTATCATCTTTTTCATGCATATTAGTGGGAAATCATGAGATAAGTATAGTTTATGCATTATTGTCAAATATATGGGTCTGCACGAGTTTCTATGTGATTTCGCATAACACAAGGAAAAAATGGACAGATTTGGAAGAGCGGAAAAAGAACTCGAAGTCTTCTGAAGAGGTCAAAATCGACTATAAACCTCGACATCGAGTGGAACAGAGCACCAGAAATCGAGCAGAGGAGAACAGAGCATGTCGACATAGACAGAGATTGATATCAATGTTTGATGGTTGATATCGAGTGGCCTAGATTGAGCTTACTGATAGAAGTCGAGTGCCAGTCCGACAAGAAGAAGGACTGCTCGAAGATAGAGTTAAAGAGAGGTCGATATCGATGTCCAACCTCGATATCGATGTTGCCTGCAAAGAAGTCCAACTCATATTTTGATAGAATTCTATCCGAAGCTTGCACATCTATCCAAAAGTCGAGATCTTCTATCTTTAATGCCAGACTTCAACCTTTACTAGTTTTACCATGGAATTTTTAGTTTTACCTTGTTTAAGTATTATCTTAGAGAATAAAGATAGTTTCCGAATCCTTGGCTAGCAAGATTTGAGATCTATATCTAGAGGCTGTTAGGGTTGAGATTAATCATCAAGGAACAATAAGTTTTAGTCAGAGAACGCAGAGAATTTGCAATGAGAGAGAGGCCGTGTGAGTTGGGTGTGAAGCGAGAGCGGAGATTTGGCTTGGTTCGGTTGTAACTTTCTCTTTAGTTTAATCAAAGTAGTTTTCTTTTCAATGATGATGATGAGTTCCACGATGAAGCGCGAGTAGTCAACCCACTTCTGGGGTCGAGGTGAGCCCGACGATAGCAATGTAGGGTAAGTGTATCAAAGGTATGATTTTTATGCGATTCCGTCTTCTATCCTATGCATGATCCTTTGCGAAAGTTAGCGAGATTCATTATTTGCATTATTGAAGAGAAATCCAATCATATTGTGAACTTGTATTACTCATTAATTGGATAGTAACTCTTAGGAATTATGGGAGAGCCTCTAATCACCTAAAGGATGGTAATGAAAGTTATTTGACGGAAAGACATTAAATTTCATAACATAGCATCATACTTGCATTGTTATCGTTGTGGCGTTAATCCCCGTCTTTGGAAGCTTTAAGTTAATTGAATTTGATAAAAAAGTTGAAGTTTTGATTTCTGTTCATCTTTCCTTTACCATTCTAAGATCTTCGGACTACTTTTTCGACACATAGGTTACGCTTTATAGTTTCTATTATAGACATCAAAATCGACTGGCAAGGTCGATATCGAGCTATAACATCGATATCAAGGTCTGTCTCGACGTCAACTGTGTTTGCTTTTGTCTTCTGCAGGAACTTTGCTAGAAATCGATCAGATTTGAGGTCGTTATTGACTAGACACATCGATATCGAGTGTCTCCTGAGGTCGAAAGCTTGATCGTGATCGCAACAAAGGAAGCGCTGACATACCTCCTCGTGGATTCGATCCTGAATCACCCTACCACTGCATCGGGAGGGATTCTTGTATTATTTGCTTGAACACGGAGTTAGCATAGTTGAGATATATATTTGAATATTTGAATCGCACCTCCACTAAACGAACAAATTGGCGCCATTGCCAAGGAGGCAATCAATCACCACCTAAGTTTTCTAATGATCTTTTAGAGCTTATTTTACAGGTTTATGGGACATTCTGATCTCGGACCTATCCTGGAAACCATAGACGAGCCTGAACGTTTCTACCATATTCGCAACAAGGCTATTCAAATCATGGCGGACAACGAGACATAGGCTGAGACCATAGAGCGGTTCAGGAAAGAGATTGAGGACCATAATGCTACAATCGCTGCTAAGAGGGCCGTCGCTGCTGCAGAGCGAGCCCGTGCTGATAGGGAGGAGGATGCGCGTAGATAAGCCCAAGAGCGGCTCAATCAGTATCCACAGACGGCGATGTAATACATGCATCCGCCGCTACATGTTCCTTAATCCGCTATCTTAATTCCTTCTTCCTATTATGAAATTAAAATAAACTTCCTATCTGAAATTAAAAGAAATACTTTTGAAGGAAGACCTAATGAATGCCCACTGCAACATATCTCCACTTTTATTGACTTATGTGAAACTATTGCTGATGGTGTAAATCTAGAGTATGTGAGGCTGAATTCTTTTCGATGGCCTTTGGCAGGGAAGGCATTACAATGGCTAGAGAGTTTGGGTCCATGCTCGTTGAGGACATGGGCAGAGGTGAATGATGCATTCCTCAACAAATTCTTTCCTCCCTCTAAAACGGCGAAGTTACGGCAACGAATCACGACTTTCAAACAAAAGCCAGGTGAAACATTGGCACATGCGTGGGAGCGTTTTAAGGACTTGCTAAGATCATGCTCGACACATTGGCAACTTCTATATGTCATCTAGGATATATTCTATAATTCCCTTGATGCGCCGAATAAGGAGAGGATCAACTCATATACCTCCTATCGGTACATTGAGCTCATACAAACTGAGGCCTAGGAGATGATTGAGAGGCTCGTGAACTTTGATAACACCTATTGGACTGTTGCGGCCTATGACTCAAGGCATGCCCCATCGATGCCATTATTTGAGCCTCCAAAGGAGATAGATCCTGATGTGTGGCAATAATTCCACAACGATCAGACACGCTGCCTTCAAAAGCAAGTTAGGTTCTTGAGCAACAATCAAACTTGTTAAGAATGTGGCTCAACAAGGCATAACACTTGTGTCTGTCCACATATCGAACAAGTATCTATGGCGGAACAACATGAGGAACCGAAGTGGCCGAGAGGCTCCTATGGAGGGGGCAATCAACAATATTGGGGAGATCAAAGATTCTATCAACAAAGGGATCCCCCACCATATAGAGCACCAGGGAACCCTGAGCGGGAGACAAGGAAAGATGACCTGCAGATCATTCTTGATGAGATGCGGAGGAACCATGCTGAGTTCAAACAAGCCAATAACTCCGTCCATAATCAATTGTAGGGCATCAACTCTAGGCTTGGGGAGATAGACGTTTGGAAGCGCAACATGGAGACCCAAATGGGTCAATTGGCAGAAGCAATACCGAAAACGTCAGGAAAATTCCCTGGATCAACATTGCCCAACCAAAAGGGCAAACAACTGGAGACATATCGGCGATGAATCTAAAGAGTGGGCGTCAATTACAAACGCCCGAGCAAAAAGCGGAGGAGAAGGCCCTAGAACAGAGATTGATATCGACCCCCCTTGTCGATATCGACTAAGGGGACGTCGATGTCGACCATTCAGTCGATGTCGACACTGCTGCTGAGTCGTCACATAAATCGACTCCCCCAATCGATGTCGACCCCCATTCAGTCGATGTCGATCTAACCCCAGCAAAGCAAGTGAATTTAACGTCATCGCACATATATTAGTGATCCATATGCACAGGTAATTTTGTATCCAACTTTACAAGGATAATGTGCTGCACTCAACTCTCAATGTGTTTAGGCTATAAAGATCAACCTACAACTCGACTCCGTATACAAACTCATTAATATTGCAATTTATAATAATCCACTTCGCAACCAATTATGTAAATGCAATAAGAACAATCAAGAGGACTTTCGCTCAATGGAAAACTTCAAAGAAGACTCCATTCGTTGGGGTTGTAATGGGGCTTGGTAAGGAATAAAGGTTATGGAATTATTTGGCTATGTGATGCTTTATAAAATTTTGGAATCATGACTCCTAAACTTCAACACAACTTATCAAAACCATATCTCCTAAAATAATGCACTTTCAAAACATGCTTTTCAAGATGAACATCAACCTTTCTTTCAAACCCTACTAAACCTCTAAAAATATAAATCTTGCAAAAAATAAAATAACTAAGGAATAATTGGCTCATGCACTAAATATAATGTACTAGCTCTTTTTTTCTTTCTAATTTTTTGGAATTTTTTTTAAACTAAAATTATTAAATAAATTACTTTGTGCATTTATATGGTGAGCCGAAAATCCTTTAACAATATGTGCCAAGATGCAAATATATACCAAATCATAAATTTTCTTTGCTTAAAACTAAAAATGTGTACTTTCTTTCCACAAGGCATTATTCTAACAATTCTAAGTCTCAATTCCCAAAAGGGGGTCAGGCTCAATTCGGCCAGGGATAATTTTGTGGGGTTCACAATATAAGGCTCGGGCTAATGTTTTGGCTTCAAGCACAGATAATGCAGCGTAGGTAAAGAGAGGATAAAAATGCCTTAGAAGATGCCTCCATCATTTAATTCTCATAAACATAAACATATATATGCATTGGCTTTGAATAACTATCACAACATTTAGAGATGCATAAGAAGAGTAAATACACAGAAGAAAGCAGAGGGATTTTTAATGTTCTCCGTATAGGCCAAAATTATCACTAGGATAATCTTGGTGGATTTTTCTTTTTAGCCTAGGATCATATGTGCTCAATTTCATCACAAGTTCATAATGTACATAAATTTTTTTTAAGGACTTAGGCTAAACCGTCCAAATATGCCATAGGATTTACATGATTAAGTCAGCTATTGAGTTTTCATAATTGGACGTCTAAGTAGGGATTAAAAACTAAATAAGGTAAATATGCATTTTTTTGTTTTTTTGACATTTTCTAATTTTTTTGGATTTTTTCATTTTTATAAAATAAAGTGCTAAGGACATAAACTTAAAAATGCATAAACATTAAACATGAATGCAATGCATAAAATAAAATATAAAGCAGAATGAAAGTTATTACAAACCAAGTTTTGCCAATTTTAACCAGAACCACAACCAGATAACAACATTATAATATCCAATTTCAGTCCAACCCCACACTTAAAAATGACAGTGCCCTCACTATTGAAAAATCAACGTAAAGGGAGGGGGAACACTCATTCTCACTTACTCTCAAAATCAGTCCTCTGGAGGTAGAGGTAGAGGTGGAAGAAGCTGGGGCCAGCCCTGTGAAGATGAAGACCCAGTATGATAGGAAGGGCCGCCCTGGTGAAAGATCCTAGGGAACTGCTCCTGAGATTCAACGAATCATCGCAGATCATCTTGAATGTCGCGCATGAACTTGTGCATCTCCCTACACTCCAACTCCACTCTGGACAATCGTGCATAACGTCCTCCTACCACTCAATAGAAAAGGCAGGCTGCACTGGAGGAGCATCTAGAATATAACTATGGTACGACCCTTGCGGGCTATCACCACCACCATCACCACCCCCATCACCATCATCATCATCATCATCACTGCCATCATCATCGCCGTCGTCATCACCATCGTCCCCGTAGTAGGCTGGGGGTTGATGTGCACCAGCAGAATGTGCATCAGCATCTCAGGACATCACCTCAATCTCTGGCTCATGATTGTATAGCGGTGGCCGCCTCCGTAAGGTAGGGTCTGATGAAGGATCTATATTAACATGATATGGTTGCCCATTCCAGGACTGGACCTAATCTGGGACATACATAAGTACCATGTAGTTGTAGCGGAGAGGCATCCCCGTTTGGGGGTGCCTCCATTCATCTGCTTCTGCCTCTATAATAATGTCCTAACTGTAAAATACCAGCATCCATGTAAGTAAGGTCGAAGGTAGTGTACTGATGTGCGCATATTTCACCATGTTCAACGCTTACATATATTATGTTTTCATGCATATTTTATACGTTCGGGTTGGGAAAGTAGTGAATTTGTGTATTTTAAGTTCATTTGCAAGATATAGAGGTCTACACAAGTTTTGGTTTGATTTCGCAGAAAAACAAAGCATTTTGGAGTGAAGACAGGACAAGACAGAAGAACTCGATCTCAAGCTAAGAGCACTCAATCTTGACAGAGATATTCGATATCGACTTGAAGACTCGAAATCGACTAAGGAGAAAAGATGAAGATCGAGCCAAAGCCATTTTGACCACATCAAACCAACTCGACTTGACATAGGTCACTCGATATCGACCTGTCCACTCGACATCTACGGGTTTTGCAGAGGTGTGGAAAACGCAGATTGGGCCGAATCTTTGGAGGATATTGCTTAGCCACGAAGACATCCATCATCTACCAAGATTCATCTATATTAGGGGTATATTCCAAGCATGTTAGGGAATATTCCATATTTTAATATTTTCTATTAGGATATAATTTAGTTTAGATAAACATTTCTACAAGCCTTTCTGCGGCTAGGCTAGGGGCTAACATAAGCCTATTGCCTTTATCCATATGTTCAAAGATCAATATTGGAGTCTTGGAGCCAGTAGATATGAAGCTATACATGGCCGATAACAACTTTGTAAGGCCCACATGCATTATCGATCATGTCCCAGTGAAGGTGGGTAAGTTATTTGTACCCACTAACTTTATTGTGCTAGATATGGCAGAAGATCCTACATGTCCAATCATCTTAGGAAGGTTGTTTCTAGCTACGGCCGACGCCAATATCATCGTGTGAAAGGGACTATTGTCATTCACCAATGGGAATAAGGTCATCGAGTTCTCCTTCCACCGTACAATGGATAAGGTGAATCAAATGGAGGTCAAGGCCATGCAACCGATAGGGAGACTAATCCCTTGTGATGAACCAATGGAGAGAGCCGTGAATAATGAAGAGCTAGAGGAGAGGGCCATGGAAGCCCAAATTGAGGAGCTTTTGGAGATTTGGCACCAAGCCCATGACGAAGAAGAGCTTGAAAACGCACTGGACAACCACCAATCGATGTCGAGTACACTAGAGCCAAATCGACTGCCAAAAGCTAAGTATGGGATCGACACCAACCGAGAACGCGAGATCGACCAGGGCCAGTCGATATCGACTGGGCCCACTCGAGATCGACTCCCTATGATCGATCTACCTCCATCGATTGCACCCTCATGAGAGAACGAACTCCATGTCGACCCCCTGACTCGATGTCGAGTGATCCCTCAAAGCATAACAGACTCGAATGCAAGTCCAGGTAAATATCCTCCACCCTTAGAGCATAATTCTAATATCCCTATGAAGGGAGTATCCTTGTTTATATGCCTTACTAACATGATAAGTAAGCCAATAAGCAAATACAAGGCAGGCGACAAGGTGCTTATGGAGCAATGCAACGCACTGGGATGCAAAAGAAAGGATGGAAGGAATGGAGCATTGATGACAATCTATAAAGTCTATCCAGGAAGGTTAGAACTCAAAGACATGAAATGGACGGTGTTCAAAGTAGAGCTCCAAGGCCCTCAAGATAACACGACAGCAATATGGTCCCTATATGTGCAACCTTGGATAGAAGCGCGGAAGAAGTCAGTGACTATAAAATCTAGAGCGTGTATGTAGACTTTTTAAATTTTTTAGGATTTTGAATTTTCTGGTTTTGTTTTGGTTTTAAAAACATTAAAACTTTTAACTTTTAGGGTTTGGTGAGAAAAACTACCAATTTCAGGTGCAGAAGGAATTTGCAAAAGCACTGTCGAGCAGGAAGCAGTAGATCGACAACAACACAAGCAGTCGATATTGACACCACCATTTGAAATCAACCTCTCATGCAGACGTACTTGATTTGAGCCCTTGTGACATTTTCTAGTAAGTTCTCTTTAATTCCACTTCTTATTTTGTTTTTTACAGTGAGGAAACTGTACGATCTAAGTATGGGGTGGGGTAAAAGCATTCTTACCTTATTTCAATTGCTCAATTGTTAGTTTACCTTAATGGATAGTGCATAAAGTCTTGTTCTAGCTCACATGGTTAGTTCTCACAATATTTTCATCATATACACATTCTCACATGAGCATAAAGTTTACAATTCATATAAAGTTTGAGAAAAAGTACACCCATTGAAAAAATTGAATAAGTGTCATGGAAGCAGTTACAAGGCTCGACGATGGAAAAGTAGATTTGTTGGAGATATAATAATTAAATTGCCTAGTAAAAGGAAGTCTCAATGAAGTGCGATTTTAGAAAAAAAAACCATGAAAGGAGTAAAACATGAAGTTGCTTTTGACATGTGCATAATAAGAGGACGAAGGACTTTATTTTCCATCCATACATCATTCTACCTTTACATTACCAATGCTTATTGCCTATACATCATATTCTAAGCCATATGTGCTTAATGACATGTTTGCTCCACAAGTTCTTAAATTGACCATTTTTATACCTTTTTACCCATCCGGGACATTATGTTATGAAATGGTTGTCATATTATGGAGTTGTTGTATGGATGATATGTTGTGAAGATAATATGAATTTGATGGCAGGATATTATAATGAAAATTTTAATGAGTGAAAAGAAAATCCGGTCACCTAGGAGTTAGGTGAATCGACCTAACTTGCGGAGGATAAAATTCACGCGAGATGGGACACAAGGTGAGGAGTCTGAAGTGCTAAGTATCCGGGGTCATTCATGACACCCATGTTTGCGACTCGCGAGAAGGCAGTAATGAGGTTTGAGAGGTACACGCATATAAGTGAAAAAAGCAATGATCAATATGTGGAAAGGAATGTGGAAATCACAAAGGAGAAAGTGCATTAAAGAAGGAAGTTTGAAAATTTCTCCCCGGATTAAGAACCACATTGCCAAATATAGCCCACCACTATACCTGTTACTCGCTCTCCACCATAGATCATGAAAGTCCTTTTGATTATTAATGATATGTTAGCAAAATTGTTTTTGCATTACCCTCCTTTTATGCGATGTGTTGCTTTTCATTCACAAGCATGGATATGAAAACATTAGTACCTTTGCGAGGATGGTAATTGATTGTTTATGTGCGCGTAAATTTCCATATTTTCTATGCACATTTATGTCCATTTTTTCAATATTTGCATGCATATTGGTTGGGAAAACATTAGATGAGTGTAGTTTATGCTTATTTGCATAATATAGAGGTCTACACGAGTTTTTATGTGATTTAGCAAAAATTGAGATGAAAATGGATCAATCTGGATAAGAGAAGAAGAGGGGAAGAAGAACTCAAAGTCTACTGAATAGTCGAAATCGACCTAAAGACTCGACATCATGTGAAATAGAGAACCAAAAATCGAGCAGAGTACATAATAGAGCATGTCGACACAGAGAGGTCGATATCGATGTCCCAAGGTCAATATCGAGTGGCCTGAATCAAGCATGAAGATAGAAGTCGAGTGCCAATCCGAGGTCGAGTAAAACTGCTCGAGATAGAGAAAAGAAGAGGTCGATATCGAGGTTCCTGGTCAATATCGACTACTGCTGCAGACAGATCCGACGCTGTTTTTGATAGAATTCTATCTTAAGCTTTGCATTTATCCTAAAGTCGAGATCTTCTATCAAATACCACCAGACTTGTTATACCTTATGGTGAATGTGTTATTTACCTAAGGAGTTTTAGTTATTTACTTTATTTAAGTTTTATATTAGGAATAAAGATAGAGTTTCGAATAATTGGATAGCGAGGTTTAAGATCTATAATTGGAGGCCATTAGGGATGAGTTTAATGATCCAATTATAGAAGAACAATCCGTTTTAGTTTTTACAGTAGAGAATAGAGAGAGAGAGTCGAGTGAGTTGGAGGGAAGCGAGAGTGGAGATTTGGCTTTGTTCGGTGTACTTTCTTTGTTTGCAATTTTAATACAAGTAGTTTCTTTTCAATGATGATGAGTTCAAAGATGATGAGACGCGAGTAGTTCACTCATTTCTAGGGTCGCGGTGAGCCCGGCGATAGCAATGTAACTTTGTGCATCAAAGGTATGATTTTTATGCGATTTCGTCTTCAATCCTATGCATGATCCTTTGCGAGAGTTGATAAGATTCATTATTTTCATTATTGAAGCGAAAGCCAATCATATTGTGAATTTGGATTCGTCATGAAATTGGATAGTAACTCTTCGGTTTAATGTGAGAGCCTCTTATCACCTAATAGTTGGTAACGAAAGTTATTTGACGGAAAGGCAACATCTTTCATCAATTTGTATACTACTTGCATGGTTATTGTTGTGGCATAAATCCCCGACCGTGGAAGCTTTTAGTTGATTGAAGTTAACAAATCTGTGTTTTTTTTATTCTGTCCACCCTTCCATCATCATTCTACGTTCTTCGGACATCTTTTCCGACAAAATCTACTTAGTTTACCGTTTCTGTTGAAGACTCGATTTTGACTGCAGAGGTCGATATCGAGTGCTGACATCGATATCGAGTGCTGACATCGATATTGAGTGAAAATCTCGACGTTGACCTGTTGGTTTTGTCTTCTGCAGGAATCTGCTGGAAATCGACCAGAACTGAGGTTGATATCGACCTGTCTACTCGATATCAAGTGGTCTTTCGGAGTCAAAACTTGATCGTGATTGCAAGCTTAGGAAGCGCTGACATACCTCCTTGTGGATTCGATCCAAAATTACCCTACCACTTCATCGGGAGGGATTCTTGTATTTTATTTGCTTGGACAAGGGAGTCGATTTAGTTTGAGATTATATTGATATTTTATTTTAGCGATCCCCCGCTTATGAAAAAATTAGCGCCGTTGCCGAGGAGGCAATCAATCGCGCCCTATGCTTTTCTCATGATCTTCTTTAGTGATGTTTTTACAGGTTTATGCGACGCTCTAATCGCGAGCCTATCCTAGAAAGCATACACGAGCCCGGACGTTTTCTCCATCTTTGAAACAAAGCTATCAGAATCATGGGGGAGAACGAGACACAAGCTCAAATCATTGAGCCATTGTTGCAGAGCGAGCCCGCGCTGATAGAGAGGAGGATGCGCGCAGACAAGCCCAGGAGAGGCTCAATCAGTATCCATAGACGGCGATGCAGTACATGCATCCGCCGCTACATGTTCCTGAATCTGCTATTTTAATTCCTCCATCTAACTATGAGATAAAAATAAACTTCCTGTCTGAAATGAAAAGAAATACTTTTGAAGGAAGAACTAATGAATGCCCCTTGCAACATATATCTACTTTCATGGATTTATGTGAGACTATTATTGATGGTATAAACATAGAATATATTAGACTGAAGTCCTTTCGATGGTCTCTTGCAGGGAAGGCATTGCAATGGCTAGAGAGTTTAGCTCCCCGCTCGCTGAGGACATGGGCAGAGGTGAATGATGCATTCCTAAACAAGTTCTTTCCTCCATAAAAAATGGCGATGCTACGGCAAAGGATCACGGCTTTCAAACAAAAGCATGGTGATACATTGGCACATGCGTGGGAGCGCTTTAAGGACTTGCAGAGATCATGCCCTACGCATGGGCAATTACCATAAGTCATCCAGAAGATCTTCTACAACTCCCTTGATGGGCAGAATAAGGAGAGAATCAACTCTTACACCTTTAATCGGTACAATCAGCTCACACCAACGGAGTCCTGGGAAACAATTGAGAGGCTCGTCAACTTTGATAACACTTATGGGACTGTTGCGGCCTATGACTCAAGGCGTACCCCATCTATGCCACTTTTTGAGCCTCCAAAAGAGATTGATCCTAATGTACGGCAACAATCCTACACCGATCAAACTAGCCTCCTTCAAAAGCAAGTTAGGTTCCTCACAAACAATCAACCTTGTCAAGAATGTGGCTCAACAAGGCACAACACTAGTGTCTGCCCACATCTTGAGCAAGTTAGAATGGCGGAGCAACATCAGGAAGCTAAGTGGATGAGAGGCCCCTATGGAGGGGGCAACCAGTAGTATTTGAGAGATCAAAGGTTCTATCAACCTCAACATCAACAAAGGGATCCCTCACCCAATAGAGCACCAGGGCACCCTGAGCGAGAACCAAGGAAGTTAAGGATGAGTTGCAGTTCATTATTGTTGTGATGAGGAGGAACCACACTGAGTTCAAACAAGCCAACAACTCCGTCCATACTCAACTGCAAGGCATCAATTCTAGGCTCGAGGAGATCGACGTTTGGAAGCGGAACATGGAGACCCAAATGGGTCAATTGGCGGAGCAAATTCTCAAACCATCACAATCGCTGCCTAGATCTAGTATTCCCAACCTTAAGGGCAAAACTACTGGACATATAGCCGTAATAGATCTAAGGAGTGGGCGTCACTTGCAAACGCCCAAGCAAAAAAGCGGAGGAGAAAGCCCCAGAAGAGACGTCGATATCGACACATCCAGTCGATATCGACCAAGGTGATATCGATGTCGAACCCACTGTACTCGATGTCAACACAGATGCTGAGATTCACCGGAAATCAACTTCTCCAATCGATATTGACCACCATCCAGTCGATCTCGATTCAACTCAACCCGCAGTGAAGAAGAATGTGTTTCCATTCCAAAAGAAAGCTTTTAAGGACCCGGCAGACAAGAAGTTCCAGCGCTTTGTGAAGATGCTTCAAGGGCTTAATGTTTCAATTCCATTCAGCGAAGCACTTCATGAGACGCCATCTTATATAAGGTTCCTTAAGGATATCCTAGGTAACAAGCGATCAATTGCTGAGATCGCAGAGGAGTGCAATAGGTTGGAACAACCAGAGAACTGGGCGGTCCCAGGTAAGTTTTCTATCGCTATCGGCTTAGGTCAATATCGTTTTAATGCTTTATGTGATTTAGGCGCTAGTGTTAGCATGATGCCACTAACCATATGGCACAAGATAAAGATAGGTCCCTTAGAGCCTGTGGATACAAATCTTTTCATGGCGAACAACACGGTGGTGATTCCAACAGGGATGGTAGATGATGTGCCAATGCAAGTAGGTAAGTTCTTTATCCCTGCTGATTTTCTAGTTGTTGATATGGAAGAGGACTCTTCTTGTCCCATTAATTTAGGAAGGCCAATCTTAGCAACCGTGGATGCGAACATTAGCATGAGGAAAGGATTGCTCTCATTCACCATTAGTGATGAAGTGATAGAGTACGCCTTCAACAAGACGGTGAGGTAGAAAGAAGGGGCAATAGAGGTAAAGTCAATCAAGGGTGTCTACATCATATATGGGGAAGCAAAGGTAAGGAATATGATGCCTGAAGAGCTTGAAAAGAGGGCCATAGAAGCCCAAGTGGAGGAAGTCGAGGCAATCTTGAACGAAAAAGCCAAAAAGCAACTCGAAATCGACCCAGGTAAGTCGATATCGACTAACATAGTTCAAGATTCTATGCTAGGTTTTAAGTATGAGGTTGTCGTAGCTGAAGAGAGCTCGAAATCGAGCACAATGGTTGAAATTGACCAGGACCCTAAGCTAAAATCGACTGCCCCAGAAGCTGAAAGTGGAAAAACCACCTCGATATCGAGTTCAAAAGGTCAAAATCAACGAGACCATATCGAGCAGAAATCCTCCACATCCACATAACCACCAGGAGCTGAATAGAGGTCAATATCGAGTGAGGCTGATGAATATCGACTAGAATCAGAGAAAGAAAAAGTAAGCCAAGGTACGGATTCCTCTTTTTCCATTTCAATTAAGGATTTATCACCTTTTGGAAGAGGTTTTCCTTGGTATGTGCGCTTGTGTAGGGTATCTAATGATGATCCAAGGAACTAAGAAGTAGGAGCTACGGTTTATGTCTCTAAATAAAAATATCATTAGTTCCCAAGTAGATTTAAAACGAAGAGGATGGGACCCTTTATTGTGAACCAGATCCATCCAGGGGGATGCAAGCTACATGGGCTCTACCAATGCCGCCTGGAGAGCGTTAGGGCTGAGTTTAAAGATCCAATTACAGATGAACAATCAGTTTTAGTTTTTACAGTATCGCATAGAGAGAGAGCCGAGTTAGTAGGAGGGAAGCGAGAGCGGAGATTTGGCTTTGTTCGGTGTACTTTCTTTATTTGCAATTTTAATACAAGTAGTTTTCTTTCAATGATGATGACTTCAAAGATGATGAGATGTGAGTAGTTCACCCACTTCTAGGGTCGGGGGTGAGCCCGATGATAGTAATGTAATGTAAGTTCACCCACTTCTAGGGTCGCGAGTTGAGGAGATTCATTATTTGAATTATTGAAGTGAAAGCCAATCATATTGTGAATTTGAATTCGTCATGAAATTGGATAGTAACTCTTAGGTTTTATGCGAGAGCCTCTAATCACTTAATAGTAGGTAACGAAAGTTATTTGACGGAAAGGCAACATCTTTCATAAATTTGCACACTACTTGCATGGTTATCGTTGTGGCATGAATCCCCGACCTTGGAAGCTTTAAGTTATTGAAGTTAACAAATCTGTTTTTTTTTTATTCTGTCCATCCTTCCATCATCATTATACGTTCTTCGAACATCTTTTCCGATAAAATCTACTTAGTTTACAATTTCTGTTGAAGAGTGGATTTCGACTGTAGAGGTCGATATCAAGTGTTGATCTCGATATTGAGTGAAAATCTTGATGTCGACATGTTGGTTTTGTCTTGTGCAAGAATCTATTGGAAATCGACCAGAATTGAGGTCGATATCGACGAGTCTACTCGATATCGAGTGGTCTTCCAGAGTCGAAACTTGATCGTGATTACAAGCGTAGGAAGTGCTGACATAACTCCTCATGGATTCGATCCTGAATTACCATACCACTACATCGGGAGGGATTCTTGTATTTTATTTGCTTGGACAAGGGAGTCGGTTTAATTTGAGATTACATTGATATTTTATTTTAGCGATCCCCTCCTTATGAACAATTGTAGGGACATATAAAAGTGGATCTACAATGTTGAGAGTTTATGTCCTTCCCCTGAATGACAAATCACAGTATTGCTTAAGGACAAGAAAGCTTAAGTATGGGGTGATTTGATGTGCGCATATTTCACCATGTTCAATACTTACATCTTTTTCGTTTTCATGCATATTTTATACTTTCGAGTTGGGAAAGTAGTGAATTTGTGTAGTTTCAGTTCATTTTCATGGTATAGAGGTCTACACAAGTTTTGTTTTGATTTCGCATAAAAAGGAGCATTTTGGAGTGAAGACAAGACATGACAAAACAACTCGATCTCGAGCTAATAGCACTCGATCTTGACAGAGTTACTCGATATCGACATCAAGACTCGAAATCGATTGAGGAAAAAAGATGAAGATCGAGCCAAAGCTATTTCGACCATACCAAACCAACTCTGTCAAGGAGAAAAATGGACTATGGAGAAAAATGGACATTGACTTGTTCTGCAGACGTGTGGAAAATGCGGATTGGGCCGAATCTTTGGAGGATATTGCTTAGCCACGAAAAGATCTATCATCTACCAAGATTCAACTATCTAAGGGGTATATTCTAAGCATGTTAGGGAATATTCCCTATTTGAATATTTTCTTTTAGGATATAATTTTGTTTAGACAAACTTTCCTTTTAGTAATCTTAGTAGGAGTAGAACTTCAATCATTGGCTAGCAAGGGTTAGGAGGCTATAAATAAAGCCCTAGGCTGGCTTTTATGAATTCCAACACACAACAATCAATCAACCAAAGAAGAGAGAGAGAAGGCGAGAGAGGTGGGAGGAGAAGAAAGGGGTGGTTGTACGATTAGTTCCTTTTTAAGTTTACTACGAATTTTGAGTTTTTATTCAAAGATGTTTTCCCACATGAAGTGTGCGTAGTCATCCTACATCTAGGGTTGGGGTGAGCCTAGCGGTAGCCATGTAAGTACACTTTATTCTCTGTTTGATTATGCGATCTCTTCTTCAACCCCACGCTTAATCCTTTATGCTATTTTAGGATCATTCCTTATTTACCTTCTACGAAGAGAAAGTGAATTATACATGTGAATTTGGATAGTAATTAGGTTTTGCCAGTGAAAGTTGACATAAACCCTAATTATGAAAAGGTAGAAACAATTAGGTTTTTATGCGAAAACGTCTATATTCCTCATTGGTGATGAGAAAAGTTTAATCTTTTATGTGAATTAAGTCATCATGCAAGCATGGTTATCGTTGTGGTAAATCTTTAACTTTGGAGATTTTAGTTTATTATGCATAAAACCAAAAAAATCTGTTGCCTTTATTTATTTTCTTTCTTTTCTTTATTTTTGGCACTCGACATCTTTTGTGAGAGCACTCGAAATTGACCTATATAGTCGATATTGATCACCTGCATTGAGCAAACCCTACGTTGACGGTCTTCTGGGTTACAAGAACCACTGTCTCCATTCGAGATCGACCTCTTTAGTCGATATCGATTGCTTCTGTTGTTTTCTCTTCTTCGCATGTTCTTCACAGATAGACGTCAGTCACTAGGAATCGACTGCCCCTGTCGATATCGACTACCTAACTCAATATCGAGGCTACTTGTCGACTTACGCTGATCCTTTAGAGACTATCCAGGCATCGCTGACCCGCCTCCTCATGGATTGATCCTGATTCCTTTCCACTACAGCGGGAGGATGTCCTGAATTTATTTGCATTTATAAAGGATTGGTTTGCAATTATATTTGTATTTTTTAAGTCAATTCTTCCTCCTACGTCATGTACCTGTCGACATTGATGTCGAGGGCATGGGCTAGGATGACCACCATACTGCCATCTAGGATGTCTCCTCGCTCGGTGCGCCTCCGCTCAAGGATGTGCTCGAGCCATGCATACATGATGGCCAATGGTTTGTCCTAAAAGAGTATCCACTGCAAGGTCTCTGTCTCGTAGTGCGTGGGGCGGCGGAGCTTAAGTCTCGCCTAGATGGTGCTCCCTAAGATGCGTAGGATCACCCGGAAAAGCAGGCTAGCGACCCTATTTGACAGGACGTATGTAGTGGCGGGGTCTGGGATCATAGAAAGATAGCTCCACGCGATATTGTTATCCTCGATGGTGAAGTGTTGAGGGGTATAGATGAACCTAAAGAGATTTCTCAGCAGTTTGCCGAGTTGGAAAGTGTTGAGGGGTATAGATGAACCTCGACAGTGAAGAGGTACCGCCGTTTGCCGAGTTGGAAAGAGATTCGGCGTGTGGATGATGCACGGGCAGGGATCTCCAGAGTAGCCATAAACTCCCTTGTCAGAGTGGGGTAGTATGCTTGGAGGTTGCCGATGAGCTGCTCCAAAGATAAGTACTCCATTTTGTCATGGACTCCAGTGTGGAAGCCCCGGTGGATCATATCCGCATGGTGGTACTATTGGGCTCGATGGGCTCGGAAAATGAGGCGGGTAGCTAGGTCCCGCTGCTCCTCATCAAGGAGGTGTAGAGCTTCTCTGTCAACGTTCTTCGAGCGAACCATTTTCTGCAAAGAAAACAGTTTCTAAGATAATGACCTAGTTCAAGAAAAATAAAGCAACCCCAGACTTAGGTTCAGAAAGTAGTCTAAAAATTATTCAATATCAACATAGGCTAATTTTAGTGCCAAATCATGAAATCTTAAATTTAATGCTTTAAGTAAAGAATATTAATCATTTTGAATCATTAAAAAAATAAGGTATACTTAAAGAACTTCAAGAAATTCCCAAAATCTTAACAGATTCATAAACCTAAATTTCTTGAATATTTAGCACAAATCAAAACCTAATCCAATCTCATTTACATCCATCAAAACCAACAAATCAGATCCCAAATCATGCTTAAAATTATTCAATTTCAATTTCTTGCACAAAATATTCAAAATCTTAAAATCGTTCATAATCACCCAATATCAAATCTCATCCCTAAATCTATCAAATATATTCCAAAATCTATAAATCAAGGTTTAGGAAAGAGATTCATACTATAAGAGTGTGTAAAATCGGGTTGAAAGAGGAGAAATCGAAGAGAAATCGAGTCTAGATTGAACGAGGATGTCGGATCTGCTGTTGGGGTCGAAATCGAGCAGTTGGGTCAAAATCGGCCGGATCTGGGTGTGTCTGCTGCTATTGCTGTCACATGAGGAACTAGGGTGGCCGGTACGGTGGATGTACTCTGGATCTGGGAGATAGCAAGAGGAGAGAAAGAGAGAGGCGCAAGAGGAAGCGCGAGAGAGAAAGAGAGGGCCGATGGTCTACTGTTGGGTTTGTTGTCATCGAGAGAGGCCGAATCTACTACTGTGGCTGCTGTTGGGCACGAGGTTGCGACAGAGAGAGTGTGGCGCTGGCGAGCAGGTGAGAGGGAAACATAGAGAGGCAGTTTGGGCTTGAGGTCTAGTTGAGGGTATAAAGATAGAGAAGGTGTCGAGATCTGGATTTAATAAAAAGGGAGTAAAAAAACATACATGTTACCCCTTACTTTACATTCGGAAAAAGTCATCGTTGTCGACTGTGGTAGTTACATCAAGTAGTCTGTCAACATCGTTCAATCAACTCGACATCGAGCAGGGACTTGGCGCCTCTTCTATGGATTGTGGCCTGTCGAGATCGATGTACTATGTCGACATCGATGTACTATGTCGACATCGACTAACCTTTCCTGAGTTGACTGGAAGCTTTCGACTTATGAATTTCCTCTCTATTTCAGTCGACATCGAGTAACTATGTCAACATCAACTGCATCTCTTGGCCTTCCTGTGTAAGTTCTATAAAGATAGCCACGAAAATATCTAGAAGAGAATTAAATATTTAAAATAAAACATACAAAAATGAAAGTAACGGGTTGCCTCCCGGAAGCGCTTGAGTTTAAGTCACTACCTTGACATACTTTCCTTTTTCGCTAGTTCAATGCCAGGTTGGCGCGAATCTCTTCTTTCCGGTCCTCCTTGTCATAATACTTCTTTACCCGATGACTAATTACCTTAAAGGTGGTGCCATCGGTGCTAAGTAACTCCACCTCTCCATGAGGGAAAATTTGATGAACCGTGAAGGGTCCACTCCATCTTTTCCTTAGTTTCCCTTAAAATAAGCAGAGTCTAGTCTTAAAAACAAGGACTTTGTCACCTACCTCAAATGTCTTGGGCACCAATTTCTTGTCGCGCTACTTCTTTGTGTGCTCTTTATAGATTTTGGCATTCTCATATGCATGTAGGCGCAACTCCTCCAAGTTTTGCATGTCATGGAACCTTCTTTTTCGAGCTTCGTCGAAATCCATGTTGAGCTCTTTCAGAGCCCATATCGCTTTGCGCTCAAGTTCGACGGGCAAATGACATCACTTACTATACACCAAGTTGAAAGGAGTTGTGTGAAGTGGTGTCTTGTAGGCCGTTCGGTAGGCCCAGAGCGCATCATCTAGTTTGGATGACCAATCCTTTCTAGGATGGCTTTGATTTGACGATTGGAGACTTTTACTTGGCCGCTTGATTGGGGGTGATACCGCATTTCCACCCTATATGTCACCCCATACTTGGCTAAAAGTGTTTCAAAGCCTTTCTCAACGAAGTGTGAGCCACCATCTGAAATAATGAACTCTACGAACACCTAGGCGAGGAAAGATCTTAGTTTTCATCAACTTTGAAACTACCTTCGCATCGTTCGTCCTAGTTGCAACGACCTCAACCCATTTTAAAACATAATCTACCGCTGCTAGAATGTATTTATAGGGGCCTAAGGCGGGTAATGGTCCCATGAAGTCAATGCCCCATACATCGAAAAGCTCTACTTCTAGGATTCCTGTTAGCAGTGTCTCATTCCTCCATGTGATATTTCATGCACATTGACAATCATCACAAGAGGTCACATAGTTTTGCGCATCTTTGAAAAGGTTAGGCCCATAAAAACCACATTGAAGAATCTTCACCGCGGTCTTGAATCCTTTAGCATGGCCTCCTGTACGGAGAGAATGACAATGGTGAATCACGTTCTCTACCTCTTCATCCCAATAGTATTGCTAAATGTCATGCAAGAACTTCTTCTTCGCCTACGAAGTTAAGCCTGATGGTATCTCGCCTCCAACGAGGTAGTTATAAAAATCCGCAAACGAAGGTACCTTCGCCCCTCCCATAGCAAATAATTCATGAATAGGACTAGAGGGAGGAGTAAAGAAGAAGTTCTCATCGGGGTTTACCTTTTCGTCACCTCTGAGTCACTGGAAGGTGGTCCATCTCGACCTGATGCATTCGATCTCGACCAGTGTGCCTCGACATGGTCAATGGATCTACGTTGCTTGATGTGGTCACTCGATGTGTACATAGGCTGGTCGATCTCAACCTCTTTCACTATCGATCTGTCATCAAAGTTACTCGACTTCAATAGAAACTTACCTTAGGGGCAGTCGATATAGAGTTGGTGTAGTCTATATCGAGTGGAGTGTTAGCTCGTTTGCTTCTTGCTTCATCAAGTGCTCGTCAGGGTGGGAGTCATTAATTGGGGTGTTATCCTTTCACTCATCTAGAAGCCATTTGGGTAGCCGTGAGAGAAGATTGGCTACGGAGTTCTCCATTCATTTCTTATCCTTAAGCTCAATGTCGAACTCTTGGAGTAGGAGCACCCATCGTAGGAGCCTAGGTTTAGCATCCTTCTTCGCCATCAAGTACCTAAGAGTTGCATGGTCATTATGAACAATTACCTTAGAGTCACCTAGGTATGAGCAAAACTTCTCAAAAGCGAAGACCACAGCCAAGAACTCTTTCTTCATCATGGTGTACATTGTTTGAATCGCATCAAGAGTCGTGCTGACATAGTAGATGGCGTTAAGCTTCTTGTCCTTCCTTTGTCCTAAGACAGCTCCTACGGCATAATCGCTTGCATCGTACATGATCTCAAATGGTGGAGACGAATCCGGTGATTGAATGATAGGGGTAAATACAAGAGCTTCCTTCAACCTGTTGAAAGCTTCCAGACATTCGCTAGAAAACTCAAACTTAACATCCTTCATTAATAGGTTAGTTAGAGGTTTGGCCAATATAGAAAAAACTTGAATAAACCTTTTATAGACACCTGCGTGACCAATGAAGCTTCTTATCTCCTTAATAGATGAAGGTCATGGAAACTTCTCCACAAGCTCTATCTTTGCCCTGTCCATCTCAATTCCCCTTTTTGAAACCTTGTGGCCTAGTACAATCCCTTCTCTTACCATAAAGTGGCACTTTTCCCATTTGAGAACCAAATTTATCTCCTCACATAGCACGAGTACCCTGCGAAGGTTAGAAAGCCAAATATCAAAAGTAGTGCCATAGACAGAGAAGTCATCTATAAATACCTCCACAATATCCTCAATCATTTCAAAGAAGATGGACATCATTGAAAGGTAGCGGGGGCGTTGCAGAGCCCAAATGGCATCCTCCTATATGCAAAGGTCCAATAGGGACATGTAAAGGTGGTCTTTTCTTGATCCTCAGGATGAATAGGGACCTGCCAAAAACTAGAATTTCCATCCAGGTAACAAAAATAGTCATGTTCAGCGAGTCTTTCCATTATCTTATCAATGAATGGAAGGGGAAAATGATCCTTCCTAATGGCGGTGTTGAGTTTTCTATAATCTATGCACATTCGCAAACTAGTAGTCATTCGCTTTGGCACAAGCTCTCCCTTCTCATTTTCTTCAACGGTCATTTCACCCTTCTTAGGCACCGCATGGACTGGGCACACCCATTTGCTATCGGAGATGGCATAGATGATTCCTGCATCCAGCATGCGCAGGATCTCCTTCTTCACCCTGATATTGCAGTTAAGCTTTCGCTAATGCTTTATAGATGTGATGTACATATTTAGTATCCTGTTTATCACATCTTTTGACTTCATATTTCATTCAATTTCCAAAGAAAAGGTTAAAAAATAGTGCAAATTTGTGTAAAATGAGCTAACGTGCAAGAAATAGAGTATGCACAAGTTTTGGTCTAAATATGTAAGAATTGGAGCAAAATTGGAGTCAAAACGAAGAAACCAAAAAGAGTTGAAAAGTGGTCGATATCGACACTACTGGTCGATATCGACTGAAGTATTAGCACAGACCAGAACACCAGCAATGGAGAGCACTCGATATTGAGTGATGGAGGTCGATATCTACTAAGACCTAGAGATCGAGTGGAAGGAAGCTCGTCGAGCAGAAACAAAGAGGTCAATTTCGTCTAATCTGGTCGATATCGACTGGACTTCGACACGGTTTGGAAGCGCTTTTTGAGATGCGGATTGCAATTCTGTCTACATAAGCCATGGTTTATCCTCTATTTTAGATAAAGTTTGGTCTTAAGGGTTATTTCCTTTTACCCTAAGATTTCTATAAGTTATTTTAGATATTTACCCTAAATAAAAGATCAATCCTACTTGTTTTGATAGAGTTTAGATAGAAGATAGGATCTACATTCCTTGGATAGCAAGGATTAGTAGCCTATAAATAAAGCCCTAGGGGCCAGTTTTCATTCATTAAATTAGACAACAATAACTAGATAAGTAAAGAGTTAGAGAAAAGTTTTAGGGTTTGGCATTTGCGAGAGTCGGCATTGAGTTTTAAAGCTTCGAAGATGTAGGTTTCATGCAATTTTCTTCTTTTCAATCAAAGATGTTTTTGCAATGAAGAGCGAGTAGTCGCCCCACTTCTAGGGTCGGGGTGAGCCCGACTGTAGCCATATAAGTACACTTATTCTATATTTGATTATGCGATCTCCTCTTCCACCCCGCGCTCAATCCTTTATGCAAGTTTAGGATAATTCCTTATTTACCTTATAGGAAGCGAAAGTGGATTATATATGTGAATTTGGATAGTCATTAGGTTTTGCCTGCGAAAGTGGACATAAACCAAAATTATGAAAAAGGAAGAAACAATTAGGTTTTTATGTGAAAGCCTCTATATCCTTAATTGGTGTTGAGAGAAGTTTAATCTTTTATGTGAATTGTTTATAATACATGCATGGTTACCGTCGTCGTGAATCCCTATCCTAGGATCCCTTTAGTAAATTAAAGTTAAAGCCCTAAAATATATATGTTTTTTTTATTTCTTTTCCTTTATTTCTTTGTTTTCTGCAAATCGACATCGACTGAGAGCCACTCGATATCGACCATATCAGTCGATATCGACCATCCTGCATCGAGCGATTCTTCATCAATAGTCTTCTGAGTCGGCAGAGCTACTAACCCACTCGAAATCTGCCATTATAGTCGATATCGAGTTGATCACCGACCTGAATTCGAATAAAATAGGTAGAAGGCAACTTCTAGGGCTAGGGTTTACCACAACGTTAACAAATGCATGTGATAAGGCAAATAAGACGGACAATTGCGCTATTTCACCCGAGGGACAAGCTGTCGCTGTACACCAACTCTTAGGATTACTCTTGCAAATAAACCTAATTGTCTCTACCAATTTTATGTTTATAACTCAAGTTGTTAGCATGAATCCCTTTTCATTCAATAAGGACTAAACATAGAATTGTAGAAGATGATATAGACACAACGATATCAACATCAAATACTTACCTCAGGCACGCAAGGCTAACATCGGGTTCACCCCGACCCTAGAAGCTTTGGGAAACTACTCGCTCTTCATCGTAGGAAACAACATTGATTTGAAATGGAAAACTTGCATTAATAACTCCGAAACTTTACAACTCAACGTCGGGTCTCGCAAATGCCAAACCCTAAAGCTTCTCTCTAACTCTACTCTATTGCTATTGTGGTATGATTGAATGTCTAATTGAATGAATAAAAACCAGTCCCCTAGGGCTTTATTTATAGGCTACCAATCCTTGTTGTCCAAGGATAGTATCTTCTAACTTCTATCTAAACTCTATCCTAACAAGTAGGATAGATCTTTTATTTAAGGTAAATATCTAAATAACTAAATAAACCTTTAGGGTAAAAAGGAAATATCCTCAAGGTAATGATGTGTGCACAAATTGCCATATTTTTTATGCACATATGAATCCATTTTATCGTCTTTTGCATGCATATTAATGGGAAAACATGGGAATAGTGTAGTTTACGCTTAAATGTCAAATATATGGGTTTGCACGAGTTTCTATGTGATTTCGCAGAAAACATAATAAAAATGGATGGATTTGAAAGAGCGGAAAAAGAACTCGAAGTCTTTTGAAGAGGTCGAAATCGACTAGGGACCTCGACATCGAGTACATCAGAGACATAGGAATCGAGCAGGAAATGAAACAAAGCATGTCGACGTAGAAGGGGTCGATATCGACGTCTGAGGTCGATATCGATGTTGCCATATCGACCAAATTGATAGAAGTCGAGTGCCAGTTCGAGTAGGAGAAGGAGAAGCTCGAGATAAAGTTTTGAAGGGGTCGATATCGATGTCTAGGGTCGATATCGACCATGTCAGCAGAGGAATCCGACTCAGATTTTTGATAGAATTCTATCCAAAGCTTGCACGTCTATCCAAAAGTCGAGATTTCTTATCATCCATACCAGATCTATCATGAGGAGGCTGAGTTACCATGGAGTTTTAGTTTTTACTTTTATTTAAGTTTATCTTAGAGAATAAAGATAAGGTTTCGAGCCTTTATCGACATCTATAAATAGAGGCCAATAGGGTTTAGGTATCTAATTTTTACACACAATTCAGTTTCAATAGAGAGTTGTGACGAGTAGAGAGAGAGAGGAGGCCGAGTGGAGTTGTAAAGCGAGAGCGGATTGGCTTGTTCGGTTGTACTTTCTTTCAAAGTTTTAATTCAAAGTAGCTTTCTTTCAACAATAATGATGATGATGTGCATGATGAGGAGCGAGTAGTCAACCCACTTCTAGGGTCGGGGTGAGCCCGACGATAGTAATGTGAGGTAAGTGCATCAAAGGTATGACGTTTATGCAATTCCGTCTTCTACCCCATGCATGATCCTTTGCGAAAGTTAGGGAGATTCATTATTTGCATTATTGAAGCAAAAGCCACTCATATTGTGAACTTGAATTACTCATGAATTGGATTGTAACTCTTAGGAACTATGCGAGAGCCTCTAACCACCTAAGTGTTGATAACGAAAGTTATTTGACGGAAAGACATTAAATTTCATAGCTTTAGCATAAAACTTGCATTGTTATCGTTATGGCATGAAACCCCGACTTTGGAAGCCTTTTAATTAATCGAATCTTTTATAAAAGTCTTAAGTTTTGTTTCTGTTCATCTTCCTTCTGCATCCTATTTTCTTCGGACTCTTTTCCGACAAATTGGTTATGAAAACAGTTTCTGTGACAAGTGTCGAAATCGACTGCAAGGGTCGATATCGAGGTCTAAGATCGATATCGAGGTATGTCTCGACGTCGACTTGTTGTTTTGTCTTCTGCAGGAACTGCGCTAGGAAATCGACCAGAACTGAGGTCGATATCGACCAGTATACTTTGATATCGAGGTCTACTGAGGTCGAAAGCTTTGATCGTGAGTACAACAAGGGAAGCGCTGACATACCTCCTCCTGGATTCGATCCTGAATTACCCTACTACTACAAGGGAGGGGATTCTTTTATTATTTGTTTGGGACATGGAGTTAGCCTAGTTACGCATTGTTTTAAATATTTGAATCTCCTACTACCACACCCCGTAGCGAACAGGTATAATCTATCTAAATTACAAAGGACAAACCGTGGCTCTTGTTGATAGAATGGAAATCCACATCTCGAAAAGCGCATCCAATCCATGTCGAAATCCAGTTGACATCGACCAGATAGGTCAATTTCGACCTCTTCGTTTCTGCTCGACGGGCTCAGCTCTACCCGATTTCTGGGACATGGTCGATATCGATGGAAGGTGGTCGATATCGAGTGCTCTTCTGTTGCTGGTGTTCTTGTCTGTCTCGACACTCAGAGTTTGTGTCAATGTTTGTAGTCGATGTCGACCAGGTAGGTCGAAATCGACCTCTTCTCTTCTTTCCTTGGTTTCTTCATTTTGAGTACAATTTCGCTCCGATTCCTACATAATTAGAGAAAAACATGTGCAAACTCTATTTCTTACACGTTAGCTCATTCTATACAAATTTGCATTATTTTTCAACATTTTCTTTAGGAATCGAATGAAATATGAAGTCAAAACTTGCGAATAAAAAGGGTACAAATATGTACATCACCCTCCCTCAAAATGCCAAACAATACATGCACGTTGTGCTCTCAGTGCCTAAATCGGTTATTCTTATCCCCCATTCTAATTTTGAGATTAAACCTAGTTTCTTGATTGAGGTTAGGTGACGTCAATTTGAGGGGAAACCTAACGATTGTCCTCTTCAACATATTTCTTTATTACTTGACTTATATGATACAATTGCTGATGGACAAAGCCTTGAATATGTTAAACTAAAGGATTTTCGTTGGTCTCTCGCAAGGAAAGCACTAGCTTGGTTGGAGAGCCTAGCCCCCAGATCGCTCTGCGCGTGGGATGAGGTCAAGGAATACTTTCTCAATAAATTCTTCCCATCATCCAAGACAGCGGTGATACGTCAGAAGATTATGGCTTTCAAACAAAGGCCACATGAAACCCTGGCGCAACTGTGGGAGCGGTTTAAGGAGTTGCTAAGATCATGCCCTACGCATGGGCAACCACCCTACGTAACTCAGGAAATAATCTACAAAGCCTTGGATGTAGCAACTAAGGAGAGGATCAACACCTATTACTCATATGGGTATCTCGAGCTCCTACTATAATAAGCTTGGGATACTATAGAGAGGTTGATCGAAGTTGACAACACCTATGGGACTCCCGTGGCCTCCGAATCAAGGCCTGCCCCAACTATGCCACTATATAAACCCTCCAAGGAGATTGATATTGACGTCAAAGATCAATTCATGCAAGATCAACTCAGGAGACTTCAAAAGCAAGTCGAATTCCTCTCCGCCAACAACCCCTGCGCTGAATGTGGCTCCGTAAGGCATATCACCATTGATTGCCCCCACACGGAGCAAGTACAACTACCAGAGACCCACCAAGAGGCGCGCTACATGAGGAATCCCAATCGCCTAGGGTACCACAACTCAGGAAATCAACCACCCCATTGCAACCTCAGGGATCTTCCACCATACAGAGCATATGTCCATCCCGGCAGAGAAAGGAGGGATGATCTACAACTCATCCTAGACGAGATGAGGCGGAACCATGCAGAGACAAAAAAATCCAACAATACCATCCAAACTTCATTACATGGCATTAACTCTAGGCTTGGCAAGATTGATACGTGGAGGAAAGGCGTTGAGACCCAACTGGGTCAATTGGTGGCATCAAACTTGTCCTCGGATAGGGTATAAGGTATAAAAAATGGGCAATATGATATATATGTGGAGCAATGATGATAATGATATAGTAAGGCACATATATGGCTTGTGACTTTTGCAAATATGCATAGGTAAGGCTAGGATATGAACTTTTGTAAGCACTTGTATGGAAATTTCTTAAAGTCCTCCATCATCTTATCATGCACATGTCAAAAGCGACTTCAATTTTTTTACCTCCTTCATTTTTTTTTCTTTTTGCACTTCATTGGGACTTCCCTTAACTAGGCAACTTTATGTTATATCTCTAATGAATCTAATTTTGCATCGTAGTGCTCTTTTTTATACTTTCATGACTCTTTTCTTTATTTTCACAATTTTTTGATGGGGGTCATTTGTTCTCTCCTTTTTTTTCGTAAATAAAAACTATATGATGCAATGCTTGAAGATAAATATGCAATTCTAAAATAACTATGTATGATTATCCATGAACATTAACTAAAATATGCAATAACTTATGAAAAATTTCAAAATATGCTAAAAACATGCTAGTAAGCCTTTCCCCCACCCATACTTAAATATTACAGTGTCCTCACTGTATTAGAACTAGGGTTAAGAAAGCAACACACTAAAACATCACAAATTTCAGGAGTTGATGAAGACAACATTGATGGTCGATATCGACCTTAAACATCGGAATCGATGTCTTTCATCGATTTCTGGCTCAGGCTTCAGGGTGATCCGGCCTCGACCACAAGCCCCTCGGAATCGACCTTAAGGTCGATATCGAGCTTCAACATTGATTTCGATGTCTCTGTTGTGCTTTTCTCTCCCCTTTCCTGCAACTTATTAGACAATAAACAAACTAAAACATGCATAATGTAAAGTCTCTAAGCAAAGCCAAAATTGTCCAAAACCAAAATTAAGTGTCTTCGTTACAAGCTCTAGACTTTTCAAGTCGCTAGGCCGACTTCTTCCTTACGCTCTCAAGGCGGTATCTGCAGAGCCCATGTGGCTTGGGCCTCAAACAACACTTTCTTGTCACGCAGCTGCATCCCGCCTGGATGGATTTGATTCACCGTGAAAGGTCCCATCATCTTGTCTTTGAATCTTGTAGGGAACCATTGATCTTTTGATTTGGCGACATACACCTTGTCTCCTATCTCATATTTGCTCGAATCATCATCGGATACCCTACACAAGCGCACATGCCAATATCGAACTCTGTTGTGCTCCGTACCTTTACTTACCTTCTTCTCTATCTGTGGCTCAGGTCGATATCGATATTCAGTACTCAATATCGAGCTCTGTTGTGCTCCTGGAGATTCCGTCGATTTAGAGTGGTTACTCTTGATATGATCAGGTCGATTTCGACCTTCAGAGATCGATATCGAGGCTTTTGCTCCTCTTTTCTCAGCATCAATGGTAGTCGATTTTGGCATATGGGAATGGTCGATATCGAGCTTTAACATCGTTTTCGAGGTTCCTTCTCCTCCTTCGACCCCATACTTATGTCCTGGCACAGAATCTTGAACATTGTTAGTCAATATCGACTTACCTGGGTCAATTTCGATGTTCTATCTAGCTCCTTCGTTCAAGATTGCCACAACCTCCTCTACTTGGGCTTCTATGGCCCTCTTTTCAAGCTCTTCCGGTGTCATACTCCTTACCTTGGCATCTCCACATGCTATGTAGACACCATTGATGGCCTTTATCTCCATTAGCCCTTCATTGTTCCTTATCGTCTTGTTGAAGGCATACTCTATCACCTCTTCGCTGATTATAAATGAGAGCAATCCTTTCTTCACGCTTATATTGGCATCAACGGTTGCTAGGAACGCCCTACCTAAACTAATGGGACAAGCAAGGTCCTCCGCTATTTCAACAACTAAGAAATCAGCAGGGACAAAGAATTTACCTACTTGTACTGGCACATCAGTTACCAACCCTGTTGGAATCACTACCGTATTATTTGCCATGTATAACCTTGTATCCACGGGCTCCAGAGGACCTATATTTACCTTGTGCCATAAGGTTAGTGGCATCATGCTAACGCTAGCACCCAAATCAACTAAAGCATTAAAGCGATATCGACCTAAGCCTATAGCGATAGAAAAATTACCTGGGTCCGCCCGCTTTTGTGGAAGCTCCAATCTGTTGCACTCCTCTGCGATCTTTGAAAGTGATCGCTTCTTACCCAATATGTCCTTATGGAACCTTACATAAGATGGTATCTCATGAAGTGCTTCGGTGAATGGTATTGAGACATTGAGTCCTTGAAGCATCTTCACGAACCGCTGTAACTTCTTTTCCGCCGGGTCCTTAATCACCTTTTTTTATGGGAATGGCAACACCTTCTTATTCCCTGCGGCTGGAATTAGATTGACATCGACTGCATGGGGGTCGACATCTACTGGAGGAGACAATTTCTGTGGTGACTCATCAGTAGTGTCGACATCGAGTGGATGGTCGACATCGACAAGGGAGGTCGATATCAACGTATGTTTTGGGGCCTTCTCCTCCGCTTTTTGCTCGAGCGTTTGCAATTGACGCCCACTCCTTAGATTCATCGCCACTATATATCCAGTAGTCTTGACCTTTTGATTGGGCAGAGTTGATCCAGGGAATGATCCTGACACTTTGGGTATTGCTTCAGCCAACTGACCCATTTGGGTCTCCATGTTGCGCTTCCAAACTTCTATCTCCCCAAGCCTAGAATTTATGCCCTGCAACTATGTATGGACGGAGTTATTTTCTTGTTTGAACTCAGCATGGTTCCTCCGCATCTCATCAAAAATGATCTACAAGTAATCCTTCTTTGTTTCCCGCTCAGGGTGCCCTGGTGTTGTATATGGTGGGGGATCCCTTTGTTGATAGAAGCGTTTATCTCCCCAATATTGTTGATTGCCCCCTCCATAGGAGCCTCTCATCCCCTTGGCTTCCTCATGTTGTTCCGCCATAGATACTTGCTCAGTATGTGGACAGGCACTAGTGTTATGCCTTGTTGAACCACATTCCTGACAAGTTTGATTGTTGCTCAGAAACCTGACTTCCTTTTCAAGGCGGCGCATTTGATCGCTGTGGAATTGTTGCCGCACATCAGGATCTATCTCCTTTGGAGGCTCATATAGTGCCATTGATGGGGAAGGCCTTGAATCATAGGCCGCAGAAGTCCCATAAGTGTTATCAAAGTTCACGAGCCTCTCAATCGTCTCCCAGGCCTCCGTTGGTGTAAGCTCAAATACCGATAGGAGGTATATGAATTGATCCTCTCCTTATTCGGTGCATCGAGGGTGTTGTAGAATATTTCCTGGATGACATGTGGAAGTTGCCCATGCGTCGGGCATGATCTCAGCAAGTCCTTAATATGCTCCGAAGCCTGTGCCAATGTTTCACCTGGCTATTGTTTGAAAGTCGTGATCCTTTGCCGCAGCATCGCCGTTTTATAGGGAGGAAATAATTTGTTTAGGAATGCATCCTTCACCTCTGCCCATGTCCTCAGCGAGCGTGGAGCCAAACTCTCAAGCCATTGTAATGCCATCTGACAAGAAGAAAACCTGTCGTTGTTCATGCCAAAGAATACTCAAACCTACAACTAGTATAGTTGGTTAGAAAGAGGTCGATCCATAGGGAAATATAATATATTCTAGTGTTAATCTAATTGCAAGTAACAACAAAAGAGAGTTTGGTGAGAAAAAGATCTGCCTTTTGTCAAAGCGGAAAGAAGCAGACAAAGTAAGTGGGTTGTAGAATGCAGTAGAGAGAATTAGGTTCACCCACAATTTGTCACTTCAATTGATGTTTTTTGATCCTTGCTTCAGCCTCTAGTTCTTTTCTTTTCCCATCAATGTCCTTGTCCAGATCTTAGGTAAATTACTAGTGCTACGAGTCCTAGTAATCCTTATCTCTAAATAACCCTAACATTGTAAAGATTTAAACTAGAGATAGCATTAAGACTATGAATTAACCAAGGTATATTCAATATCAAGCTACGAGTCGATATTTAACATATATTCAACTTCTTACACATCCAATTAGTCCTACGAGTCCTAAAGGGATATGATTGCCACTTGGGTTATGGTTCGCTACGAGGAATCTTCAAAACCCTAGCAATTGAATGAATCTACTCTAACTAGTTGATGAGAACAGAGAGAATAAAACACATTCAAAGATTTAAGCGCAAGGAAGCCAAAACATTCAAATAGGAATAAGAACTAGATTAAGAAACTCAAAATGCAGCAATCACAGATCCAAACTGTATGCGAAACCTTGAGAGTTTAGTTGCTCATGTTCAAACGTGCTCTCAATAACTCTCAAAAGTGCATAAGGTTATTAGTTAGATGCCTATGAAAATAACCCTAATAGTCCTTAAATAAGCCTAAGAAAGTCGGCCAAAACAATTCTAAAGAAACCCTAATTAATGTCTAAAACTGAATCAGCGGTTCTGCTGAGGCCGAGGGGCGGCAGCCTCAGACGACGGGGCGGCCAGGCAATCAGCGAAATCTTTCGACAAGTCTTCGGGCCACGGGGCGGCTAGCTCGGCCGCGGGGCGGCCATTCTGTTCACAGCGATTTTTGCTCTTCGAATTTGGTCTAAATGTCAACATGAATGTGGTAGATCTCGATAAGAGCTTTCCAACGCATGCTTATAATAGGCATTCCGACCACCGAAGCCGCCTGAAAGTGCGTCACAAGTACAGATTGTCAGGGGACAACTTCTGCTGACTTATTCTTCACTTAGGTTGTCAAAATTCGACTTCGCTTCCGTGATCTTCACTTTTCTTCCTAAACTTGAATCTTCCTTCATCCAAGAGGCTCCTCATTCCTCGTCGGATCCATATCTACCTGAAATTAACCATAAAATTGCATAGATTCCGAATCTTCCAATACCACTGGTAAACATGTAATTGTAACTAAAATATGCACTATTTATAACCAAACTATGCTAAATGAATCCTAATATGCATATCTAATTATGCTCTATCAAATCCCCCCACACTTGAACCTTTGCTTGTCCTCAAGCAATAGAAAAATCAACTCTGCAGCCCCATAGAATAGCAATTCATGTATCAACCCCAATATTCTTTAAGTGCAGGAAAACTAGCAAACACAATAGATTAACAATATCATAGCACATAATTGCAATAATCAATGAAATCAGGCAACCATATCCATTCTAGACCTCACATGGAATATGTGTTTCACTCATGCTCAAGTGTTTAGTGTTAAATGTTTACGCTCAAAACTCAATCTTTAAAAACTTAGCTACAATTGTCTTGCACCAGTGTTCTAGCTCTCCATCGCTTGGGACTCTACACACAACAAAAATCATGAGGTCTTTCAATTGGGTTGTAATGGGGCCAAGGTAGAAAACATAAGGTATGGAACAATTTAGGCCATGTGGTGCTCATAATCCGGGAACTAATGGTGCAACCAAATTACAATACCACTCACAAGCTCATACCATAACTCTACAATGTATACAACTCCAATCTCAAGCATCAAACGTCACACACCATACTCAATTCATTCTCTTATTCTTTTTTTTCTTTATTTTTGCATTTTTTTCTTTTTTTTTCATTTTTTTTTCATATGCTCTTCTTCATGCTATCAAATGATTTTTCTTGACTTTTACCCCTAAGTGAATTTTATCCTCCTTAGGTCCCCAGTAATGTGTAAACTACTAGTAAGAATCAAACATCTCATAAAGATACTCCAAACATACAATCCATCACTCAAACCATCATCCACCATATGAATATTCACCAACTATTCCTAATTCCCGGATGGGTCAGGCTATAATTGGCTATGGAAAAATCTTGTGGAGATCAAAAGAATAGGCAATTAGGCTTAATATTGGCTTCAAGCAGAGGATAATATGCAAGGTGGGAATAGAGTCGAATAGGGCTAATAAAGGTGCCTCAATCATCTTTAAGTCATGTGCAGAAATCATAATATGCAGCCTTGAATAAGATATCTAAATGCAAGCCGAAGAGGAAGCAATTAAAGAGAGTACACTCAACAAGCAAGAGGACATAATATACTTTGTCCAAACATAGGCCAAAATAAACTCACAAGGTCATGTTTAGAACTTCAAAAGCACCCAAAAATCAAAAATCTTATGTGCTCAATCGTTAACCAATCATGTTCACCAAATAGTGTAGAAATTATATATATTAAAGGTTTCAACAATCTAAGCATATCATGGGGCTTAAGTCTCAATAGATAAATTAGAGGACAAGTGGCATCCATATGGGAAAATAAGACCTAATATCCTAACTAATGCATGAATGTAATTACATAAATATAAATATTTTTTTCATTTTTTGGGTTTTTTTAAACATGTTAATATGTGTGCAATGTCAACTAAAAACAAATATAAAAGTGCAAATGAAAATGAACATGCAATCCTATTAATCCATCCCATTCTTCCCCCACACTTAAATTAGGCATTGTCCTCAATGTTAGGAAAGACAACAAAAGATAAAAACATGAAGAAAAGGAAAAAAAAAACTAACATGTTTACTGTCGTGGTGGTAGATAAGGTGGGTAGTGAAGGGAATCCTGTCATTCCCGTCGGCGGCCATGCTCGGGCGCGGGGCGGCCATCCTCGGGCGCGGGGTGGCTGAGGACATGACCTAGCCGCGGGGTCGCTTTCCTGGCCGCAGGGAGGCCTGTGCTTTCTCTTAGACGCCTTTTCTCCCTGCAGTGTTAGCTCCCCAGAACCGAACAGAACCAAAAACTAATCTAATAAAATAAAAGACATAGAGGAAAATAGAAAACTTACCTTGGGTTGCCTCCCAAGTAGCGCCTTTGTTTACTGTCGTTAGCTCGACAGTTCATTCATCCACTCATTCAAGACTCAAGCGGACATTGTCAGCGCCCTCAAGAGAAAATCAAACTCTCGTGCCCAACCAATATTCAAATTCACACTAAAGATGAAGCAATTGGTAATTAAAAATAAAGCAATGAGAACCGTTACCAACTTACCATTCATTCGAGTTTGATTCTGCCTAGAGGGTATGTAGGACCACCAACATAGTTCCGCTTGTTGTTTGTTGAAGTAGTGGCTCCATGGATCGACATATTCACCAAATTCTCCCAATTTGCAAAAGGTACTAGTTTCTTTTTCGAGAACCACAGAAATTGGTTCCGGACTTGGCTTCTTGATAGGCGAGTTGGCCGGGGATGATTTCTACGAATGGAGGGAGCATCGAAACATACTCAATCTCTATGGACGGCTCCTGAGATTTCGTGTTGATAACCACTAGATGCTTTTCTCCATTATCGCAGAATTCATCGTTGCTTGCATCTTGGCTTTCATCAATTAGAGGATAGAACATTGCTGAACTGCCAACTCCTTCAATGTTTCAGTGAGTTGGATAATTGCTTGCTCATTTCGATTATTCATCTCACATAATTGCCCCATTTGCTCCATGAAGACACTAATTGAATCCTCCATGGACGGGTCGGAGTACTCCATTGGTTGAATCATCGAAGTGTAGGATTCTTCCTCCGCCGATTGGTCACCCATGTAGCAGAAAAGATCCCATAGTCCCGACTCTCCTAAACAATCAAAGCTTCCATTGTTTATGGACTTAGCAAGTTCTCGTGTCTCATGAGTCATGCCCTCAATAACGCAATGCACCATGTCTTGCAAACTATCTTGGAAACCCCGTGAATAACGGATGTCCAATAAATTTTGCAATCTTGTGAGGTAATAGTGAAAATACTCTCCTTGAAACTGCCATAACTTCAACATCTTGTCGTTGTTCCCTGGCAACGGCGCCAAATTTGACAAGAAGAAAACTTGTCGTTGTTCCTGCCAAAGAATACTCAAACGTACAACTAGTATAGTTGGTAAGAAAGAGGTCGATCCACAGGGAAATCAAATGAATTCTAGTGTTAAACTCATTGCAAGTAACAACAAAAGAGAGTTTGGTGAGAAAAAGATCCGCCTTTTGTCAAAGCGGAAAGAAGCAAACAAAATAAGTGGGTTGTAGAATGCAGTAGAGAGAATTGGGTTCACCTACAATTTGTCACTTCAATTGATGAATTTGATCCTTGCTTCAACCTTTAGTTCTTTTCTTTTCCCATCAATGTCCTTGTCCATATCTTAGGTAAATTACTAGTCCTACGAGTCCTAGTAATCCTTATCTCTAAATAACCCTAACACGGTTAAGATTTAACCTAGAGATAGCATTAAGACTATGAATTAACCAAGGTATATGCAATATCAAGCTACGATTCGATATTTAACATATATTCAACTTCTTACACATCCAAGTAGTCCTACGAGTCCTAAAGGGATATGATTGCTACTTGGGTTAAGGTTCGCTACGAGGAATCTACAAAACCCTAGCAATTGAATGAATCTGCTCTAACTACTTGATCAGGCTAGAGAGAATAAAACACATTCAAAGATTTAAGCGCAAGGAAGCCAAAATATTCAAATAGCAATAAGAACTAGATTAAGAAACTCACAATTCAACAATCAAACATCCAAGTATGCGAAACCTTGAGAGTTTAGTTGCTCATGTTCAAACGTGCTATCAATAATTCCCAAAAGTGCATAAGGTTATTAGTTAGATGCCTGAGAAAATAACCCTAATAGTCCTTAAATAAGCCTAAGAAAGTCACCCAAAACAATTCTAAAGAAACCCTAATTAATGTCTAAAACTGAATCGGCGGTTCTGCTGAGGCCGCAGGGCGGCTACCTCAGGCGACGGGGTGGCCAGGCGATCAGCGAAATCCTTCGACAAGTCTTCGGGCCGCAGGGCGGCCATTCTGTTCACAGCGATTTTTAGTCTTCGAATTTGGTCCCGATATCAACATGAAAGTGGTAGATCTCAAAAAGAGCTTTCCAATGCATGCTTATAATAGGCATTCCGACCACCAAGGCCTCCAGAAAGTGCGTTACAAGTTCAGCTTGTCTCGGGACAACTTCTGCTGACTTCTTCTTCACTTAGGCTCTCAAAATTCGACTTCGCTTCCGTGCTCTTCACTTTTCTTCCTCAACTTGAATCTTCTTTCATCCAAGAGGCTCCTCATTCCTTGTCGGATCCACATCTACATGAAATTAACCATAAAATTGCATAGATTCTGACTCTTCTAATACCACTGGTAAACATGTAATTGTAACTAAAATATGCACTATTTACAACCAAACTATGCTAAATGAATCCTAATATGCATATCTAATTATGATCTATCACCATCCCTGCCAAAGACCATCGAAAAGATGTTGCAGTGGGCACTCATTAGGTCTTCCTTCAAAGGTGTTTCTTTTAATTTCATATAGGAAGTTTATTTTAATTTCATAATTCGAAGGAGGAATAAGTATAGTGGATTCAGGAACATGAAGCGGCGGATGCATGTATTGCATCACCATCTATGGATACTGATTTAGCCGCTCTTGGGCATGTCTACACGCATCCTCCTCCCTATCAGCACGGGCTCGCTCTGCAGCAGTGGCGACCCTCTCAGCAGTGATTGTTGCATTATGGTCCTCAATCTCTTTCCTCAACCGCTCTATGGTCTCTGCCTGCGTCTCGTTGTCCGCCATGATTTGAATAGCTTTGTTGCGAGGATGGAAGAAACGTTCAGGCTCGTCTATGGTTTTCAGGATAGGTCCGCGATTAGTGCGTTGCATAAACCTCCAAAACAAGCTCTAAAAGATCATGAGAAAACTTAGGTGGCGATTGATTGCCTCCCCGACAACGGCGCCAATTTGTTCGTTTAGGGTAGGTAGATTCTAATAGTCAAATATATATCTCAACTATGCTAACTCCCTTTTCGAGTAAATAAATACAAGAATCCCTCCCGATGCAGTGGTAGGGTAATTCAGGATCGAATCCACGAGGAGTTATGTCAGCGCTTCCTTTGTTGTAATCACGATCAATGCTTTCGACCTTAGGAGACACTCGATATCGAGGTGTTTGGTCGATATCGACCTCAATTCTGGTCGATTTCCAGCAATGTTCCTGCAAAAGAAAAAGCAAACACAGTCGACGTCGAGATAGACCTCGATATCGATGTTAGTGCTCGATATCGACCTTTCCAGTTGATTTCGATGTTTGTCACAAAAACTTCTTTTGACTTCATATTTCATTCAATTTCCAAAGATAAGGTTAAAAAATAGTGCAAATTTGTGTAGAATGAGCTAACGTGTAAGAAATAGAGTCTGCAGAAGTTTTGGTCTAAATATGTAGGAATTGGAGCGAAATTGGAGTCAAAACGAAGAAACCACGAAGAGATGAAAAGTTGTCGATATCGATAATACTGGTCGATATCAACTAAAGCATCGACACAGACTCTGAGTGACGAGACATACCAAGAACAGCAGCAAAGGAGAGCACTTCGACACGGGTTGGACGCGCTTTTCGAGACACGAATTGCAATTCTCTATTTTAGATAAAGTTTTGTCTTAAGGGTGATTTCCTTTTTACCCTAAGATTTCTATTAATTATTTTAGATATTTACCCTAAATAAAAGATATATCCTACTTGTTTAGATAGAGTTTTGATAGAAGATAGTATCTACTTTCCTTGGATAGCAAGGATTAGTAGCCTATAAATAAAGCCCTAGGGGGCTGGTTTTTATTCATTAAATCAGACAACAATAGCTAGATAAGTAGAGAGTTAGAGAGAAGTTTTAGGGTTTGGCGTTTGCGAGACCCGGCGTTGAGTTGTAAATCTTCGAAGGTTTAATTTTAATGCATGTTTCTTCTTTTCAATCAAATATTTTTGTTGCAGTGAAGAGCGAGTAGTCGTTCCACTTCTAGGGTGGGGGTGAGCCCGACGGTAGCCATGTAAGTACGCTTATTCTATATTTGATTATGCGATATCTTCTTCTACCTCACGCTCAATCCTTTATGCAAGTTTAGGATCATTCCTTATTTACCTCATATGAAGCGAAAGTCGATTATATGTATGAATTTGCATAGTAATTAGGTTTTGCCTGCGAATGTTGACAAAAACCCTAATTATGAAAAAGTTAGAAACAATTAGGTTTTTATGCGAAAGCCTCTGTAACTCTAATTGGTCTTGAGAAAAGTTTAATGTTTTATGTGAATTGGTCATAATACTTGCATGGTTACTATCGTGGTGAATCCCTATCCTAGGAGCCCTTTAGTTTATTGAAGTTAAAACCCTATAATCTGCTTTTTTTTTTATTTCTTTTCCTTTATTTCTTTGTTTTCTGCAAATTGACATCGACTGAGAGCCACTCGATATCGACCATATCAGTCGATATTGACCACCCTACATCGAGCGATTCTTCGTCGACAGTCTTCTGAGTTGACAGAGCTACTAACCCACTCGAATTCGACCATTCTAGTCGATATCGAGTTCTTCTGTTGTTTTCTCTCTTTGCAGGTTCTCTCTCCAGATCGACTTCGTCACTAGGAATCGACTGCCCCTATCGATATCGACTGCTCAACTCGATATCGAGGCTTCTGGTCGACTTGCGCAGAGTTTGCAGAGACTATGCAGGCACCGCTGACCCGCCTCCTCGTGGATCGATCCTGATTCCTTTCCACTACAATGGGAAGAAGTCTTGTATTTTATTTGCGTGGACTAGGATATAGTTTGATATCTATTTATATTTATTATACTCGATTTCCTCCTACATCAAGATGCCTTGTAATCATCCTCTAGGAGGATTCTATGCATACAAGTGGCGGGTGAAATTCCTTTAATGCCCTTAAAAAGAGTACCCAACAGCCTTTCTATGAGTGCGAAGCACTTCCTGCGTGGTTAGTTTAGCATTGATAATCACAGAAAAAGTAGAATTGGGACCAAGAAACTCATACTTAAGTGTGTCAGGTAAAGGCTTCATCACCGGAGAAGGTCCTTGTGGGATTAAGATTGGCTCTACCTCCTGGGTCTTCATGATCTCACCTATGTAATCCATTTCAATCCTCTTGATTGAAGCTCCCAAATCGGCTACAAGAGTTGGCGTGGACCAAGCATATAAGGATGCTAATGTTGATTGTGATTCTTCATATTAGTTCTGCAGAAAAGAAGTCGATGTCGAGTAGGATAGGTTGTTATCGACTGAAAGTTCGACACATACCTTGACCTCTGAGATGTCCGATGTTGAGTGGATCCGGTCGATCTCGACCTCCTTTTGTCGATATGATCTATTCGATCTTGACCTATGTTGTCGACTGAGTCGCCTCGGCATCGCCTGGAGAATTTGTACATACCTCAGCTACTGAGTGTGTCGACATCGACCGGGGGTACTTGACATCGAGTAGGGTGTTCGATCTCAACAGGTCCTGTTGAGTCTCGAATTCCTCTTCGAACTCCGTGGATAGACCGTCGTCGAAGATCTCCTCATCACTCGTGCATGTAGCTAGAAACTCCTCAATTTCCTCATCGGTGAGCTCTTCTGCGGGCTTGGCTACGGCTTCCTCATGAGTAGGGCCGTTTCCATCGGTTATTTGCAATCCATGACGTTGGTGTGTGCATAGACCGACTTGATCTCCATTCGATTGACCTCCGTCATTGTAGGGTTGAAGGAGAACTCTACAACTTCGTTCTCTATGGTAAAGGTTAGGAGCCTTTGTCGCACATGATGTTGGCATCTGCAGCAGCTAAGAAAGGCCTACCAAGGATGATAAGTACAATAGGATCCTCGGGCATATCCAACACAATAAAGACAATAGGCACAAAGAACTTACCTACCTTTATCAGAATGTCATCAACTATACCAATGGGCCTTGCGAATGAATCGTCAGCCATGTAGAGCTTCATGTCCACTGGTTCTAGGGACTTGTAGCGATGTTACTCAAGTCCCACGGTGATTGAAAACATCCCTGGATTGCTCTTCTTCTCTGGGATATCCATCTCTGATTACTCCTCTGCGTTCTCTGCCATGGACCGCTTCTTGCTAAGGATCTCCTTGAGAAATTGGACATATGCAGGCATCTCGCTTAAGGCCTCCGTGAGTGGGATGGTGATGTTAAGACCTTGGAGGATCTTCATGAAGCGCATAAACTTACCTTGGGTGGGCTCCTTCAATTCTTTGGAAGGGCATGACAACTTCTTCTTTGTTGTAGGAGCCAATGTCGGAGGTGCCTTCGGGGTATCGACATCGACTGAAAGGGTATCAATATTGACTGGACCACTCGATGTCGGGTGAGTCTATTGATGTGTGCGTAAATTGCCATATTTTCTATGCACATATAAGTCCATTTTATCATTCTTTTGCATGCATATTAGTGGGAAAACATGGCATTAGTGTAGTTTATGCTTAATTGTCAAATATATGGATCTGCACGAGTTTCTATGTGATTTCGCATAAAACAGGGTAAAAATGGACAGATTTGAAAGAGCGAAAAAAGAACTCAATGTCTTCTGAAGAGGTCGAAATCGACTGTCAGACCTCGACATCGAGTGCAGTAGTGAGGCAAAAATCGAGCAAGAAGAGAACAAAGCATGTTGAAACCAGCAAAGGCCGATATCGAGGATGCATGGTCGATATCGAGTGCCCATATCGAGATAAATGATACAAGTCGAGTGCCAATCGGAGTAGAAGAATAAAAGCTTGAGATAGATTTTTACAGAGGTCGATATCGATGTCTTATGGTCGATATCGATGTTGCCTGATGTGCGCGCAAATTGCCATATTTTCTATGCACATAAAAGTCCATTTTATTGTCTTTTGCATTCATATTAATGGGAAAACATGGGATTAGTGTAGTTTATGCTTAAATATCAAATATATGGGTATGCATGAGTTTTTATGTGATTTCGCAGAAAATAGGATAAAAATAGACAAATCTGGAAAGAGCGGAAAAAGAACTCGAAGTCTACTGAGGAGGTACAAATCGACTGGGGACCTCAACATCGAGTGCATCAGACATAGGAATCGAGCAGAAAATGAAACAGAGCATGTCGACACAGTGGGGTCTATATCGACGTCTAGAGGTCGATATCGAGGTTGCCATATCGAGCTAAATAATAGAAGTCGAGTGCTAGTTCGAGGAAGAGAAGGAGAAGCTCGAGATAAAGTTTTGAAGGGGTCGATATCGATGTCTTAGGGTCGATATCGACCATGCCAGCAGAGGAATCCGACTCAGATTTTGATAGAAATGTATCCGAAGCTTGCACGTCTATCTAAAAGTCGAGATTTCTTATCTTCAACACCAAATCTATCATGAGGAGGCTAATTTCACCATAGAGTTTTAGTTTTTACTTTTATTTATGCTTTATCTTAGAGAATAAAGATAAAGTTTCGAGTCTTTATCGACATCTATAAATAGAAGCCAATAGGGCTGAGTTTAGGGATCGAAATTAGCATCCAATAACATACAATTTACATAGACACGCAGAGAGTTAGAGAGAGAGAGAGAGGAGGCCGAGTGAAGTTGTAAAGCTAGAGCGGAGTGGCTTGTTCGGTTGTACTTTCTTTTGAAATTTTAATTCAAAGTAGCTTTCTTTCAACAATGATGATGATGTCCATGATGAGGAGCGAGTAGTCAACCCACTTCTAGGGTCGGGGTGAACCCGACGACAGCAATGTGAGGTAAGTGAATCAAAGGTATGATTTTTATGCGATTCCGTCTTCTATCCCATGCATGATCCTTTGCGAAAGTTAGGGAGATTCATTATTTGCATTATTGAAGCGAAAGCCACTCATATTGTGAACTTGAATTGCTCATGAATTCGATAGTAACTCTTAGGAACTATGCGAGAGCCTCTAATCACCTAAGTGTTGATAACGAAAGTTATTTGACGGAAAGGCATTAAATTTCATAGCTTTAGCATAAAACATGCATTGTTATCGTTGTGGCATGAAACCCCGACTTTGGAAGATTTTTAATTAATTCAAATCAACATAAAAGTCTTAGTTTTGTTTCTGATCATCCTCCTTTCCCATTCTACTTTCTTCGTACTCTTTTCCGACAAATTGGTTACGAAAATAGTTTTTGTGACAAGCATCGAAATCGACTGTAAGGGTTGATCTCAAGGTCTAACGTCGATATCGAGGTCTCTCCTCGACGTCGACTTTGCTACTTTTATTTTCTACAGGAACTGCGCTAGGAAATCGACCAGAACTGGGGTCGATATCGACCAGATAACTCGATATCGAGTGTCTGCTTAGGTCGAAAGCTTTGATCGTGAGTACAACAAGGGAAGCGCTGATATACCTCCTCGTGGATTCGATCCTAAATTGCCCTACTACTACAAGGGAGGGGATTCTTGTATTATTTGTTTGGTACATGGAGTTAGCCTAGTTGTGCATTGTTTTATTTGAATTGTTTGAATCCCTTCACTCCACCCCCGCCTGCGAACAAATTGGCGGCGTTGTTTGGGAGGAAATTAATCGCCACCTAAGTTAATCACGATCTTTTGAGCATATTTTGCAGGTTTATGCGACGTTCTGATCGCGGACCTATCCTGGAACCAATTAACGAGCCTGAACGTTTCTACCATCTTTGCAATAAAGCAATTCGCATCATGGCTAACAATGAGACGCAAGCCGAAAGGGCCTCCGCTGCTGAAAGGGCCTCCGCTGCTGCTGAGCGAGCCCTTGCTAATAAGGAGGAGGATGCGCAGACAAGCCCAGGAGCGGCTAAATCAGTATCCACAGACGGCGATGCAATACATGCATCCGCCGCTTCATGTTCCTGAATCCGCTATTTTAATTCCTCACTCCAACTATGAAATAAAAATTAACTTCCTATCTGAGATAAAAAGAAATACTTTTGAAGGAAGACCTAATGAATGCCCCCTGCAACACATCTCTCATTTTATGGACTTATGTGAGACAGTTGCTGACGGAGTAAACTTAGAGTATGTGCGATTAAAATCTTTTCGATGGTTTTTGGCAGGGAAGGCGTTACAGTGGCTTGAATGTTTAGCTCCACGCACGCTGAGGACATGGGCGGAGGTGAAAGATGCATTCTTCAAAAAGTTCTTCCCACCTTCTAAAACGGCGATGCTGCCACAAAGGATCACGGCTTTCAAACAAAAGCCAGGTGAAACCCTAGCACATGCGTGGGAGTGATTTAAGGACTTGTTGAGATCATGCCCAACACATGGGCAACTTCCATATGTTATCCAGGATATCTTTTATAACGCCCTTGATGCGGCGAATAAGGAGAGGATCAATTCATATACCTCCTATCGGTACATTGAGCTTACACCAACGGAGGCATGGGAGACCATTGAGAGGATTGTGAACTTTGATAACACTTATGGGGCTGCTGTGGCCAATGATGCAAGGCCTGCCCCATCAATGCAACTATTTGAGCCTCCAAAGGAGATAGATCCTGATGTGCGGCAACAATTCCATAACGATCAAACACGCCACCTTCAAAAGCAAGTCAGGTTCCTGAGCAATAACCAAACTTGTCAGGAGTGTGACTCAACAAGGCATAACACTAGTGCTTGTCCACATACTGAGCAAGTATCAATGGCGGAACAACATGAGGAGGTTAAATGGAAGAGAGGCTCCTATGGAGGGGGCAATCAACAGTATTGGGGTGATCAAAGGTTCTATCAACAAAGGGATCCCCCACCATATAGGGCACCAGGGCACCCTGAGCGGGAGACAAGGAAGGATGACCTACAATTCATTCTTGATGAGATGCGGAGAAATCACGCTGAGTTCAAACAAGCTAATAACTCCGTCCATACTCAGCTACAGGGCATCAATTCTAGACTAGGGGAGATCGACGTTTGGAAGCGCAACATGGAGACTCAAATGAGTCAATTAGCAGAAGCAATGCCCATAGCGTCATCATCATTCCTTGGATCCACTGTGCCCAACCAAAAGGGCAAAACCACTGGTCATATTGCGGCGGTAAACCTAAGGAGTGGGCGTCAATTGTAAACGCCCAAGCAAAAAGCGGAGGAGAATGAGCCAGAACAGACGTCGATATCGACCCCCCCTGTCGATATCGACCAAGGTGACGTCAAAATCGACCTTCCTGTCGATGTCGACCCTGATTCTGCGTTACCACAGAAATCGACTCCTCCAGTCGATATCGACCCTACTGATGTCGGTGTCGACCTCACTACAGCCGCGGGAAGGAATAAGGTGTTGCCATTCCCATCTAGAAAAATGATGAAGGACCCAGCGGAAAAGAAGTGTCAACGGTTCGTGAAGATGCTCCAAGGACTTAATGTCTCTATACCATTCACGGAGGCACTTAACAGGATGCCATCTTATGTAAGGTTCCTTAAAGACATCTTGGGTAATAAGCGATCGCTCTCTGAGATAGCAGAGGAGTGCAACAGATTGGAGCTACCACAAAAGCGGGCGGTCCTAAGTAAGTTTTCTATCACTATAGGTCTAGGTCAATTCAAATTCAATGCTTTAGTTGACTTGGGAGCTAGCGTTAGCATGATGCCACTAACCATATGGCACAAGGTAAAGATAGGTCCTCTGGAGCCCGTGGATGCAAGATTGTACATGGCTAACAATACGGTAGTAATTCCATCTGGGATAGTGACGGATGTGCCAGTACAAGTAGGTAAATTCTTTGTCCTTGCAGATTTCCTAGTTGTTGATATAGCGGAGGACCCTGCTTGTCAAATTATTTTAGGTAGGCCATTCCTACCAACCATCGATGCCAACATTTGCGTGAAGAAAGGATTGCTCTCATTCACAATTAGTGACGAAGTGATAGAGTATGCCTTCAACAAGACGGTGAAAAATCAAGGGCCAATGGAGATAAAAGCCATCAATGGTGTCTACATTGCATGTGGAGAAGCAAAGGTAAGAAGTATGACACCGGAGGAGCTTGAGAAGAGGGCCAAAGAAGCCCAAGTGGAGGAAGTTGTGGCAATCTTGAACGAAGGAGCCCAACAGAACATCGAAATCGACCCAGGTAAGTCTATATCGACTACTAATGTTCAAGATTGTATGCCAGTTCATAAGTATGGGGTCGACGGAGAGGAAAAAGAAACATCAAAATCGGGGTCAAGGGTCGATATCGACCATGCCCTATCGAAATCGACCACCATCAGCACTGAGAAGGGAGGAACGGAGACCTCAATATCGATCTCTGAGGGTCGAAATGGACCTGATCATATCGAGCCAAAACTCTCCAAATCGACTGATCCTCCAGGAGTACAACAGGGGTCGATATCGACCTCTGAACATCAACATCGACTTGAGCCACAGAATGAGAAAAAGGTAAGTCAAGGTACGGATTCCTCTTGTTCTATTACAATTAAGGATTTATCATTATTTGGAAGAGGTGTGCCTTGGCATGTGCCCTTGTGTAGGGTATCCGAAGATGATTCAAGCCAATATGAGATAGGAGACAAGGTCTATGTTGTCAAATCTAAGGACCATTGGTTCCCAACAAGATTCAAGGATAAGAACTTAGGACCATTCACGGTGAATCAAATACATCCTGGTGGAATGCAGCTGCGTGATAAGAAAGGAGTCATATTTGAGGCCCAAGGCACATGGGCTCTGCAGATGCCGCCTTGAAAAGCGCAAAGAAGAAGTCGGCCTAGCAACTTAAAAGTCTAGAGCATGTAACAAAGACTTTTGTTTTGATTTGAGACATTTTATTGTTTTGCATTTTTGGTGTTATTATTTTTAAACAAGTTGCAGGAAAGTGAAAAAGCACACTGAGAAGGCATCGAAATCGATGTCTAACATCGACATCGTCCCCAAGATAGGGTATGTGATCGAGGCCGAATCACCCTTAAGCCTGAGTAGAAATCGATATGAACATCGATATCGATGTTAAGGGTCAATATCGACCTTCCCTGCTGTCTTCTTCAACTCCTGAAATTTGTGACGGTTTAGTAAGTTTTCTTCTTAACCCTAGTTCTAATACAGTGAGGGCACTGTAAATTTTAAGTATGGGGTGGGGGAAAGGCTTACTTGCATATTCATACTTAGTTTAGATTCGCATATTTATTTTAATGCATATTAAGTTTTTATTTCAAAAAAAAAATTGACCCCCATCAAAAATTTGAAAGAAGAAAGTCATAGAAGTATAAAAAAGAGCTCTATGATGCAAAATTAGATTCATTAGAGGTATAACATGAGATTGCCTAGTTAAGGGAAGTCCCAATGAAGTGCAAAAAGAAGACATAAGGAGATGAAAATTTGAAGTTGCTTTTGAGATGTGCATGATAAGATGATGTAGGACTTTTTATTTCCATACAAGTGCTTATATATACAAGTTCATATCCTAGCCTTACCTATACATCTTTGCAAAAGCCACAAAGCCATATATGAGCCTTATCATTATTGCTCCACATATATACATATTGCCCATTTTACACCTTATTCCCTATCCGGGGACAAATTCAGAATGGATGTCACCTTTGAAGTTATTTGGAGTTGTGCATTATTATGAAGTTGTTGGCGGGAATGAAAGAATTATGAATCATGGAAAATTTAATGAGCGAGAAAAAATCCGATCACCTCATGAGATAAAGGTAGGTCGACCCTGCTCGTTGAGATGTTAGTTCAGCGAGATGGGACACAAGGTGAGGAGTTCTATGTACTAAGTATCCGGGGCCATTCATGACACCCATGTTTGCGACTCGCGAGAAGGCAGTGCTAAGGTTAGAGAGGTAAAAGCATTATATTGAATAAAAGCATTGAGCGATGAGTGAAAGGTGAGACATTATGAAGAAGGAATGTGGAAAGAAAGTATGATTCCCCGTATTTAACACCACATGGCCAAATATTAGCCCACCTTTAGCCTTTTACCAATCTATTTCTCACAAGATTGCAAAAGTCCTCTTGATTATTAATGCTATGTCGCTAAAATTGTTTTTGCATATTACCTCCTTTTATGAATATGAAATTGCTTTTATGCACATGCATAGACTTGGCTGACATAAGTACCTTATCGAGGATGGCAATTGATTGTAGGGACATATGAAAAATGAATCTATGATGTTGAGGGTTTACTTTCTTCCCCTGAATGACCATCAATGGTATTGCTTGGGGACAAGCAAGCTTAAGTATGGGGTGTTTGATGTGCGCGCAAATTGCCATATTTTTTATGCACATAAAAGCCCATTTTATTGTCTTTTGCATGCATATTCATGGGAAAACATGGGATTAGTGTAGTTTACGCTTAAATATCAAATATATGGGTCTGCATGAGTTTCTATGTGATTTCGCAAAAAACAGGATAAAAATGGACAAATCTGGAAAGAGCGGAAAAAGAACTCGAAGTCTTCTCAAGAGGTCGAAATCGACTGGGGACCTCGACATCGAGTGCATCAGACATAAGAATCGAGCAGAAAATGAAACAGAGCATGTCGACACAGTGGGGTCGATATCGACGTCTGGAGGTCGAGGTTGCCATATCAAGCTAAATGATAGAAGTCGAGTGCTAGTTCGAGGAGGAGAGGGAGAAGCTCGAGATAAAGTTTTGAAGGGGTCGATATCGATGTCTTAGGGTCGATATCGACCATGCCAGCAGAGGAATCCGACTCAGATTTTGATGGAAATCTATCCGAAGCTTGCACGTCTATCCAAAAGTCGAGATTTCTTATCTTCAACACCAGATCTATCATGAGGACGCTGATTTCACCATAGAGTTTTAGTTTTTACTTTTATTTAAGTTTCATCTTAGAGAATAAAGATAAAGTTTCGAGTCTTCATCGACATCTATAAATAGAAGCCAATAGGGCTGAGTTTAGGGATCGAAGTTAGCATCCAATAACATAGAATTTACATAGACACGCAGAGAGTTATAGAGAGAGAGAGAGGAGGCCGAGTGACGTTGCAAAGCGAGAGCGGAGTGGCTTGTTCGGTTGTACTTTCTTTCGAAGTTTTAATCCAAAGTAGCTTTCTTTCAACAATGATGATGATGTGCATGATGAGGAGCGAGTAGTCAACCCACTTCTAGGGTCGGGGTAAGCCCGACGATAGTAATGTGAGGTAAGTGCATCAAAAGTATGACTTTTATATGATTCCGTCTTCTACCCCATGCATGATCCTTTACGAAAGTTAGGGAGATTCATTATTTGCATTATTGAAGCCAAAGCCACTCATATTGCGAACTTGAATTGCTCATGAATTGGATAGTAACTCTTAGGAACTATGCGAGAGCCTCTAATCACCTAAGTGTTGATAACGAAAGTTATTTGACGGAAATGCATTAAATTTCATAGCTTTAGCATAAAACTTGCATTATTATCGTTGTGGCATGAAACCCCGACTTTGGAAGATTTTTAAATAATTGAAATCAACATAAAAGTCTTAGTTTTGTTTCTGATCATCCTCCTTTCCCATTCTACTTTCTTCGGACTCTTTTCCGACAAATTGGTTACGAAAACAGTTTTTGTGACAAGCATCGAAATCGATTGTAAGGGTCGATATCGAGGTCTAACGCCAATATCGAGGTCTCTGCTCGACGTCGACTTTGCTGCTTTTGTCTTCTGCAGGAACTGCACTAGGAAATCGACCAGAACTGGGGTCGATATCGGCCAGATTACTCGATATCGACTGTCTTCTGAGGTCGAAAGCTTTGATCGTGAGTACAGCAAGGGAAGCGCTGACATACCTCCTCGTGGATTCGATCCTGAATTATCCTACTACTACAATGGAGGGGATTCTTGTATTATTTGTTTGGGACAGGGAGTTAGCCTAGTTGTGCATTGTTTTATTTGAATTTTTTGAATCCCTACACTCCACCCATGCGAACATTGCCAGCAGAGAAGTCAGACTCAGATTTTGATAGAATTCTATCCGAAGCTTGCACGTCTATCCTAAAGTCGAGATTTCTTATCATCAACACTAGACTACATCTTTTACTAGTTTTACCATAGAACTTTTAGTTTTACTTTATTTAAGTTTTATCTTAGAAAATAAAGATAAAGTTTTGAGTCTTTGGATAGCAATGTTCGATATCTATATCTAGAGGTCGTTAGGGTTGAGTTTAATCATCCAAGAACATCGAGTTTTAGTAGTTTATCGCAGAGAATTTGTTGAGAGAGAGAGGAGGCCGAGTCAAGTTGCAGAGAAGCGAAAGCGGAATTGGCTTTGTTCTGTTGTAATTTCTTTCTTTTGCAAATACAAAGTAGTTTTCTTTCAATGATGATGATGAGTTGCATGATGAAAAGCGAGTATTCAACCCACTTCTAGGGTCGGGGTGAGCCCGACGGTAGGAATGTAGGGTAAGTGCATCAAAGGTATGACTTTTATGCGATTTCGTCTTCTATCCTATGCATGATCCTCTGCGAAAGTTAGGGAGATTCATTATTTGCATTATTGAAGCGAAAGCCGCGCATATTGTGAACTTGGATTGCTCATGAATTGGAAAGTAACTCTTAAGAACTATGCGAGAGCCTCTAATCACCTAAGTGTTGGTAACGAAAGTTATTCGACAGAAAGACATTAAATTTCATAACTTTAGCATCAAACTTGCATTGTTATCGTTGTGGCATTAAACCCCAACTTTGGAAGGTTTAAGTTTATTGAATTTCATATAAAAGTTAAGTTTTGATTTCTGATCATCCTAGCGCAGTTCCTGCAGAAGACAAAAGCAGCAAAGTCGACGTCGAGCAGAGACCTCGATATCGACGTTAGACCTCGATATCGACCCTTACAGTCGATTTTGACGCTTGTCACAGAAACTGTTTTCGTAACCAATTTGTCGGAAAAGAGTTCGAAGAAAATAGAATGGGAAAGGAGGATGATCAGAAACAAAACTACAACTTTTATGTTGATTTCCATTAATTAAAAATCTTCCAAAGTCGGGGTTTCATGCCACAACGATAACAATGCAAGTTTTATGCTAAAGCTATGAAAATTAGTGTCTTTCCGTCAAATAACTTTTGTTATCAACACTTAGGTGATTAGACGGAATCGCATAAAAGTCATACCTTTGATGCACTTACCCTACATCGTTATCGTCGGGCTCACGCCGACCCTAGAAGTGGGTTGACTACTCGCTCCTCATCATGCACATCATCATCATCATTGTTGAAAGAAAGCTACTTTGATTTAAAACTCCGAAAGAAAGTACAACCGAACAACCCACTCCGCTCTCGCTTTACAAACTTCACTCGGCCTTCTCTCTCTCTCTCTAACTCGTTACTACTCTCTATTGAAATTGAATTGTATTGTAAATTGAATCTGAAACTGAATGTTATTGGATGCCTAAACTCAGCCTTATTGGCCTCTTTTTATAGATGTCGATAAAGACTTGAAACTTCATCTTTATTCTCTAAGATAAAACTTAAATAAAAGTAAAAACTAAAACTCCCATGGTAAATCAGCCTCCACATGATAGAACTGGTGTTGATGATAAGAAATCTCGACTTTTGGATAGACGTGCAAGCTTCAGATATAATTCTATCAAAATCTGAGTCGGATTCCTCTGCTGGCATGGTCGATATCGACCTTGAACATCGATATCGACCCCTGTGAAACTTTATCTCGAGCTCTCCTTCTGCTACTCGAACTTGCACTCGACTTCTATCATTTAGCTCGATCTGGGAACATCGATATCGACCTCCAGACGTCGATATCGACCTCTTTGTGTCGACATGCTCTGTTTCATTTCCTGCTCGATTCCTATGTCTCTGATGCACTCGATGTCGAGGTCCCCAGTTGATTTCGACCTCTTCAGAAGACTTTGAGTTCTTTTTCTGCTTTTCCAAATTTGTCCATTTTTATCATGTTTTCTGCGAAATCACATAGAAACTCGTGCAGACCCATATATTTGACGTTTAAGTGTAAACTACACTAATCCCATGTTTTCCCATTAATATGCATGCAAAAGACGATAAAATGGACTTTTATGTGCATAGAAAATATGGCAATTTGCGCGCACATCAAACACCCCATACTTAAGCTTGCTTGTCCCCAAGCAATACTTTTAATGTTCATTCAGGGGAAGAAAGTAAACCCTCAACATCATAGATTCATTTTTCATATGTCCCTACAATCAATTGCCATCCTCGATAATGTACTTATGTTAACCAAGTCGATGCCTGTGCATAAAAGCAATTTCATACTCTTAAAAGGAGGCAATACGCAAAAATAATTTTAGCGACATAGCATTAATAATCAAGAGGAATTTTGCAAGCTTGTGAGAAGTAGATTGGCAAAAAGGCTAAAGGTGGTCTAATATTTGGCCATGTGGTGTTAAATCCGGGGAAACATACTTTTCTTTCCAAAATATTCCACATTCCTTCTTCATGATGTCTCACCTTTCACTTATCGCTTAATGCTTTTATTCAATATCTGTTTTTACCTCTCTAACCTTAGCACTGCCATCTCGCGAGTCGCAAACATGGGTGTCATGAATGGCCCCGGATACTTTGTACTTCGGACTCCTCACCTTGTGTCCCATCTCACTGAACTAACATCTCAACGAGCAGGGTCGACCTACCTTTATCTCCTGACGTGATCAGATTTTTTCTCGCTCATTAAATTTTCCATAATTCATAATTCTATCATTCTTGCCAACAACTTCATAAATAATGCACAACTCCATATAACTCAAAAGATTACAGCCATTCTCAACATTGTCCCCGGATAGGGTATAAGGTATAAAATGGGCAATATGTATATATGTGGAGCAATAATGATCATGATAAGGTTCATATATGGCTTTGTGACTTTTGCAAATATGCATAGGTAAGGCTAGGATATAAGCTTGTATATGTAAGCTCTTGTATGGAATTTTCATAAAAAAGTCCTCCATCATCTTATCATGCACATGTCAAAAGCAACTTCAAAATTTCATCTCATTTATTTTTTCCTTTTTTTGCACTTCATTGGGACTTCCCTTAACTAGGCAATTTCATGTTATGTCTCTAATGAATCTAATTTTGCATTATAGAGCTCTTTTTTATACTTCCATGACTCTCTAATGTATTAAGTTAAATATGCAAATCTAAGTATGAATATGCATTAAGTGAAATATGCAAATCTAAACTAATTATGAATATGCAAGTAAGCTTTTCCCCCACCCCATACTTAAAATTTACATTGTCCTAACTGTATTAGAACTGGGGTTAAGAATAAAACTTAGTAAACCGTCACAAATTTCAGGAGTTGAAGAAGACAGCAGGAGTGGTTGATATCGACCCTTAACATCGTTATCGATGTTTCACCTCGATTTCTGGCTCAGGCTTCAGGGTGATCCGGCCTCGATCACAAACCCATCTATGTCGACCTTAAGGTCGATGTCGATCTTGGACATCGATTTCGACGTCTTTTCTGTGTGCTTTTCTCTCTCCTGTAACTTGTTAACAAACATAAAACTAAATATGCAAAACAATAAAGTGTCTAAAACCAAAGAAAAAGTTGTCTCAAACTAAGTCTTTGTTACAAGCTCTAGACTTTTCAGTCGCTAGGCCGACTTCTTCCTTTGCGCTTCCTAAGGCGGCATCTACAGAGCCCATGTGGCTTGGGCCTCAAATATGACTCCTTTCCTGTCCCACAGCTGCATTCCGCTGGGATTGATTTGATTCACCGCGAATGGTCCCAAATTTTTATCTTTCAATCTCGTAGGGAACCAATGGTCCCTAAATTTAGCAACATAGACCTTGTCTCCTATCTCATATTGGCTCGAATCATTATCGGATACCCTACATAAGCGCACATGCCAAGGCACACCTCTTCTAAATAATGATAAATCCTTAATCGGAATGGAACAAGAGGAATCCGTACCTTGACTTACCTTTTTCTCAGTCTGTGGCTTAGGTCGATGTCGATGTTCAGAGGTCGATATCGACCCATGTTGTATTCCTAGAGGATCAGTCGATTTGGAGAGTTTCTGCTTGATGTGATCAGGTCGATTTCGATGTTCAGGGGTCGATATCGACCCCTGTTGTACTCCTGGAGGATCAGTCGATGTTGAGAGTTTCGACTCGATATGATCAGGTCGATTTCAACCCCCCAGAGATCGATATCGAGGTCTCATTTCCTCCCTTTTCAGCGCTGATGGTGGTCGATTTCGGCTGGGTGTGGTCGATATCGTCCCTTGACCCCGATTTCGATGTTTCTTTTCCTCCTCCGTCGACCCCATACTTATAACCTAGCACATAATCTTGAACATTAGTGGTCGATATCGACTTACCTGTGTCGATTGCGATGTTCTGTTGGGCTCCTTCGTTCAAGATTGCCATAACTTCCTCCACTTGGGCTTCTATGGCCCTCTTCTCAAGCTCCTCCGGGGTCATACTTCTTACCTTTGCTTCTCCACATGCAATTTAGACACCATTAATGGCTTTTATCTCCATTAGCCCTTGATTTTTCACCGTCTCGTTGAAGGCATACTCTATCACCTCGTCACTAATTGTGAATGAGAGCAATCCTTTTTTTACGCTAATGTTCGCATCGACGGTTGCTAGGAATGGCCTACGTAAAATAATTGGACAAGCAGGGTCCTCCGCTATATCAACAACTAAGAAATCAGCAGGGACAAAGAATTTACCTACTTGTACTGGCACATCCGTCACTATCCCAGTTGGAATCACTACCGTATTGTTAGGCATGTATAGTCTTGCATCCACGGGCTCCAGAGGACCTATCTTTACCTTGTGCCATATGGTTAGTGGCATCATGCTAATGCTAGCGCCCAAGTCAACTAAAGCATTAAATTTGAATTGACCTAGACCTATAGCGATAGAAAACTTACCTGGGTCCGCCCGCTTTAGTGGTAGTTCCAACCTGTTGCACTCCTCTGCGATCTCAGAGAGCGATCACTTCTTACCTAAGATGTCTTTAAGGAACCTTACATAAGATGGCATCTCATGAAGTGCCTCTGTGTATGGTATAGAAACATTAAGTCCTTGGAGCATCTTCACGAACCTCTGGAACTTCTTTTCCGTTGGTTCCTTAATCATCTTTCTAGTTTGGAATGGCAACACCTTCTTCCTTCATGCGGCTGTAGTTGTGTCGACATCGACACCAGTAGGGTCGATATCGACTGGAGGCCTCGATTTTTGTTGTGACCCAGCATCATGGTCGACATCGACTGGAAGGTCGACATCGACGTCGCCTTGGTCGATATCGACAGGGGGGTCGATATCGACGTCTGTTCTGGCTCCTACTCCTCCGCTTTTTGCTTGGGCGTTTGTAATTGACGCCCACTCCTTAGGTTTACTGCCGCAATATGACCAGTGATTTTGCCCTTTTGGTTGGGCATAGTGGATCCAGGGAATGGTCCTGACGCTTTGGGAATTGCTTCCGCCAATTGACTCATTTGAGTCTCCATGTTGCGCTTCCGAACGTCGATCTCCCCAAGCCTAGAATTTATGCCTTGCAGCTGAGTATGTACGGAGTTATTGGCTTGTTTAAACTCAGCATGGTTCCTCCGCATCTCATCAAGAATGATTTACAGGTCATCTTTCCTTGTTTCCCGCTTAGGGTGCCCTAGTGCCCTATATGGTGGGGGATCCCTTTGTTGATAGAACCTTTGATCACCCCAATATTATGGATTGCCCCCTCCATAGGAGCCTCTCGTCCACTCGACTTCCTCATGTTGTTCCGCCATGGATACTTGCTCAGTATATGGACATGCACTAGTGTTATGCCTTGTTGAGCCACAGTCCTGACAAGTTTGATTGTTGCTCAGGAACCTGACTTGCTTTTGAAGGCGGCGTGCTTGATCGTTATGGAATTGTTGCCGCACATCAGGATCTATCTCCCTTGGAGGCTCATATAGTGGCATTGATGGGGCAGGCCTTGCATTACAGGCCGCAGCAGCCCCATAAGTGTTGTCAAAGTGTACGAGCCTTTTAATGGTCTCCCATTCATCCGTTGGTGTAAGCTCAATGTACGGATATGAGGTATATGAATTTATCCTCTCCTTATTCGGTGCATCAAGGGCGTTGTAGAAGATCTCCTGGATGACATATGGAAGTTGCCCATGTGTTGGGCATGATCTCAGCAAGTCCTTAAATCGCTCCCACCCCTGTGCTAGGGTTTTACTTGGCTTTTGTTTGAAAGTCGTGATCCTTTGTCGCAGCATCGCCATTTTAGAAGGTGGAAAGAACTTATTCAAGAATGCATCCTTCACCTCTGCCCCTGTCCTCAGCGAGCGTGGAGCCAAACTTTCAAGCCATTGTAATGCCTTCCCTGCCAAAGACCATCGAAAAGATTTTAACCGCACATACTCTAAATTCACTCCATCAGCAACTGTTTCATATAAGTCCATAAAAGTAGAGATGTGTTGCAGGGGGCATTCATTAGATCTTCCTTCAAAAGTATTTCTTTTTATCTCAGATAGGAAGTTAATTTTTATTTCATAGTTGGAGTGAAGAATTAAAATAGTGGATTCAGGAACATGAAGCGGCAGATGCATGTATTGCATCGCCGTCTATGGATACTAATTTAGCCGCTCTTGGGATTTTCTGTGCGCATCCTCCTCCCTATCAGCACGGGCTCACTCTGCAGCAGCGGCAGCCCTTTCAGCAGTGATTGTAGCATTGTGGTCCTCGATTTCCTTGCTCAACTGCTCTATGGTCTCAGCCTGCGTCTCGTTGTCAGCCATGATGCGAATTGCTTTGTTGCAAAGATGGTAGAAATGTTCAGGCTCATTGATTGGTTCCAGGATAGGTCCGCGATCAGAACGTCGCATAAACCTGCAAAATATGCTCAAAAGATGGTGATTAACTTAGGTGGCGATTGATTGCCTCCTCGGCAACGGCGCGAATTGGTTCGCAAGCGGGGGTGTGTAGGGATTCAAATAATTCAAATATAACAATGCACAACTAGGCTAACTCCCTGTCCCAAACAAATAATACAAGAATCCCCTCCCTTGTAGTAGTAGGGTAATTCAGGATCGAATCCACGAGGAGGTATGTCAGCGCTTCCCTTGTTGCAATCACGATCCAAGCTTTCAACCTCAGAAGACACTCGATATCGAGTAATCTGGTCGATATCGACCTCAGTTCTTATCGATTTCCTAACGCAGTTCCTACATAAGACAAATGCAGCAAAGTCGACGTTGAGCAGAGACCTCGATATCGACCCTTACAATCGATTTCGACGCTTGTCACAGAAACTGTTTTCGTAACCAATTTGTCGGAAAAGAGTTCGAAGAAAATAGAATGGGAAAGGAGGATGATCAGAAACAAAACTAGAACTTTTATGTTGATTTCAATTAATTTAAAATCTTCCAAAGTCGAAGTTTCATGCCACAACGATAACAATGCAAGTTTTATGCTAAAGCTATGAAAATTAGTGTCTTTCCATCAAATAACTTTTGTTATCAACACTTAGGTGATTAGAGGCTCTCGCATAGTTCCTAAGAGTTACTATCCAATTCATGAGCAATTCAAGTTCACAATATGAGTGGCTTTCGCTTCAATAATACGAATAATGAATCTCCCTAACTTTCGCAAAGGATCATGCATGGGATAGAAGATGGATTCGCATAAAAGGCATACCTTTGATGCACTTACCCTACATCGTAATCGTTGGGCTCACCCCGACCCTAGAAGTGGGTTGACTACTCGCTTCTCATCATGCACATCATCATCATCATCATTGTTGAAAGAAAGCTACTTTTAATTAAAACTCCGAAAGAAAGTACAACCGAAGAAGCCACTCCGCTCTCAGCCCTATTGGCCTCTTTTTATTGATGTCGATAAAGACTTGAAACTTTATCTTTATTCTCCAAGATAAAACTCAAATAAAAGTAAAAACTAAAACTCCCATGGTAAATCAGCCTCCACATGATAGAAGTGGTGTTGATGATAAGAAATCTCGACTTTTGGATACACGTGCAAGCTTCAGATAGAATTCTATCTAAATCTGAGTCGGATTCCTCTGCTGGCATGGTCGATATCGACCTTGAACATCGATATCGACCACTGTGAAACTTTATCTCGAGCTCTCCTTCTCCTTCTCGAACTGGCACTCGACTTTTGTCATTTAGCTCGATCTGGCAACATCGATATCGACCTCCAGACGTCGATATCGACCTCTCTGTGTCGACATGCTCTGTTTCATTTCCTGCTCGATTTCTATGTCTCTGATGCACTCGATGTCGAGGTCCCCAGTCGATTTCAACCTCTTCAGAAGACTTCGAGTTCTTTTTACGCTTTTCCAATTCCGTGCATTTTTATCTTGTTTTCTGCGAAATCACATAGAAACTCGTGCAGACCCATATATTTGACATTTAAGCATAAACTACACTAATCCCATGTTTTCCCATTAATATGCAAGCAAAAGACGATAAAATGGACTTTTATGTGCATAGAAAATATGGCAATTTGCGCACATCAACCAGACACATCGATATCGAGTGTCTTTTGAGGTCGAAAGCTTGATCGTGATTACAACAAGGGAAGCGCTGTCATACCTCCTCATGGATTCGATCCTAAATTACCCTACCACTGCATCGGGAGGGATTCTTGTATTATTAACTTGGAACGGGGAGTTAGCATAGTTAGAGTTTATATTGAAGATTTGAATCTACCTCCCGTTTTTAAGAACGAACAAATTAGCCCCATTGCCGGGGAGGCAATCAATCGCCACCTAAGTTTTCTCACGATCTTTTAAAGCTTATTTTCCAGGTTTATGCGACGTTTTGATCGCGAACCCATCTTGGAAACCATTGACGAGCCTGAACGTTTCTTTCATCTTCGCAACAAAGCAGTTCGAATCATGGCTGACAACGAGACGCATGCTGAGACTATAGAGCGGTTGAGGAAGGAGATTGAGGATCACAATGCTACAATCACTGCTGAGAGGGCCGCCACTGCTGCAGAGCGAGCCCGTGCTGATAGGGAGGAGGATGCGCGCAGACAAGCCCAATAGCGGCTAAATCAGTATCCACACACGGCGATGCAAAACATGCATCCGCCGCATCAAGTTCCTGAATCAGCTATACTTATTCCTCCTTCGAATTATGAGATTAAAATTAACTTCCTATCTGAAATTAAAAGAAATACTTTTGAAGAAAGACCTAATGAATGCCCACCGCAACACATCTCTACTTTTATGGATTTATGTGAAACAATTGCTGATGGAGTAAATTTGGAGTATGTGAGACTAAAATCTTTTAGATAGTCTTTGGCAGGGAAGGCATTACAATGGCTTGAGAGTATGGCTCCACGCTGGCTGAGGACATGGGCGGAGGTGAAGGATGCATTCCTAAATAAGTTCTTTCCACCTTCTAAAACGGCGATGCTGCGACAAAGGATCACGGATTTCAAACAAAAGTCAGGTGAAACATTGGCACAGGCGTGGGAGCCCTTTAAGGACTTACTGAGGTCATGCCTGACGCATGGGCAACTTCCATATGTCATCCAGGAGATATTCTACAATTCCCTTGATGTACCGAATAAAGAGAGGATAAATTCATATACCTCTTATCGGTACATTGACCTTACACCAACGGAGGCATGGGAGACTATTGAAGGCTCGTGAACTTCGATAACACCTATGGGACTGTTGCGGCCTATGATTCAAGGCCTGCCCCATCAATGCCACTATATGAGCCTCAAAAGGAGATAAATCCTGATGTGCAGCAACAATTCCACAACGATCAGACGCGCTGCCTTCAAAAGCAACTTTGGTTCTTGAGCAACAATCAAACTTGTCAGGAATGTGGTTTAACAAGGCATAACACTAGTGCTTGTCCACATACTGAGCAAGTATCCATGGCGGAACAACATGAGGAAGCCAAGTGGACAAGAGGCTCCTATGGAGGGGGCAATCAACCATATTGGGGCGATCAAAGGTTCTATCAAAGGGATCCCCCACCATATAGAGCACCAGGGCACCCTGAGCGGGAGACAAGGAAGGATGACCTGCAGATCATTCTTGATGAGATGCGGAGGAACCATACTGAGTTCAAACAAGCCAACAACTCCGTCCATACTCAGCTACAGGGAATCAATTCTAGACTTGGGGAGATCGACGTTTGGAAGCGGAACATGGAGACCCAAATGGGTCAATTGGCGGAGGTAATACCTAAAGCGTCAGGATCATTACCTGGATCAACTGTGCCCAACCAAAAGGGCAAGACCACTAGACACATTGCGGCAATGAATCTAAGGAGTGGGTGTCAATTACAAACGCCCGAGCAAAAAGCGGAGGAAAAGGAGCCAGAACAAACATCGATATCGACCCCCCTGTCGATATCGACCAAGGTGACGTCGATGTCGACCCAGATACCGAGTCACCACGGAAATTGACTCCTCTAGTCAAAGTCGACCCTACTGATGTCGATGTCGACCTAACTACAGTCGCGGGAAGGAAGAAAGTGTTTCCATTCCCAACTAAAAAGATGATTAAGGACCCAGCGGAAAACAAATTTCAGCGGTTCGTGAAGATGCTTCAAGGATTTAACGTCTCAATACCATTCACAGAAGTACTTCATGAGATGCCGTCCTATGTAAGGTTCCTTAAGGACATATTCAGTAAGAAATGATCACTTTATGAGATCGCAGAGGAGTGCAACTGATTGGAGCTACAACAAAAGCGGACGGACCCAGGTAAGTTTTCCATCGCTATAGGCTTAGGTCGATTCAAATTTAATGCTTTAGTTGACTTGGGCGCTAGCATTTGTATGATGCCAGTAACCATATGGCACAAGGTAAAGATAGGTCCTCTGGAGCCCGTGGATGCAATGCTATACATGGCAAACAATACGGCAGTGATTCCAACAGGGATAGTGACTGATGTGCCAGTACAAGTAGGTAAATTCTTTATCCCTGGTGATTTCTTAGTTGTTGATATAGCGAAGGACCCTGCTTCTCCCATTATTTTAGGTAGGCCATTCCTAGCAACCGTCGATGCCAACATTAGCGTGAAGAAAGGATTGCTCTCATTCACAATTAGTGACGAGGTGATAGAGTATGCCTTCAAGAAGACGGTGAAAAATCAAGGGCCAATGGAGTTAAAAGCCATCAATGGTGTCTACATCACATGTGGAGAAGCCAATGTAAGGAGTATGACACCGGAAGAGCTAGAAAGGAGGGCCATAGAAGCCCAAGTAGAGGAGGTTGTGGAAATCTTGAACGAAGAAGCCAAACAGAACATCGAAATCGACCCAGGTAAGTCGATATCGATTAATAATGTAAAAGATTTTGTGTCAGGTCATAAGTATGGGGTCGACAGAGAAGGAACATCAAAAACGGGGATCAAGGTCGATATCGACCATGCCCTGGAGCCGAAATCGACCACCAAAAGCACTGAGAAGGGAGGAAGAGAGACCTCGATATCGATCTCTGAGATTCGATATCGACCTGATGATATCAAGGGAGAACCCTTCAAATCGACTGAACCTCCAGGAGTATAACAGAGCTCGATATCGAGTACTGAAGATCGATGTCGACCTGAGCCACACACAGAAAAGAAGGTAAGTCAAGGTACGGATTCCACCTGTTCCATTACAATTAAAGATCTATCATTATTTGGAAGAGGTGTGCCTTGGCATGTGCGCTTATGTAGGGCATCCGATGATGATTCTAGCCAATATGAGATAGGAGACAAAGTTTACGTCGCCAAATCCAAAGACCATTGGTTCCCTACGAGATTCAAGGATAAGAATTTGGGACCATTCACGGTGAATCAAATCCATCCAGTCGGAATGCAGCTGCGTGAAAAGAAAGGAGTAATATTTGAGGCCCATGCCACAGGGGCTCTGCAGATGCCGCCTTGAGAGCGCGAAAGGAAGAAGTCGGCCTAGCGACTTAAAAGTCTAGAGCTTGTAAAAAAGACTTAGTTTTTGTTTTAGACAGTTTTTTATTTTGAGACACTTTATGTTATATTGCATTGTTTTGGTTTTTATTTTTTAACAAGTTGCAGGAAAGAGAAAAGCACACAGAAGGGACATCGATATTGATGTTAAAGATCGACATCGACCTTATGGTCGATTTAGATAAGCTTGTGGTCGAGGTCGAATCATCCTGAAGCTTGAGCCAGAAATTGAGGATAGAGGTCGATTCCGATGTCAAAGGTCGATATCGACCATGCCTGCAGTCTTCTTCGACTCCTGAAATTTGTAACGATTTAGTAAGTTTTTCTTAGCCCTAGTTCAAATACAGTGAGGACACTGTAAACTTTAAGTATGGGGTGGGGGAAAGGCTTACTTACATGTTTTAGCATATCTTATAATTTATTGAATATTTATATAGTTTATGCCTATTACATAGTTAGTTAGTCATATTTATCTTTAAGTTTTATATAAATTCGAAAAAAAAAAAGAAAAAATTGACCCCATCAAAAAAAATTGAAAATAAAGGAAAGAGTCATGGAAGTATGAAAAAGAGCTCTACGATGCAAAATTAAATTCATTAGAGATATAATATGAAATTGCCTAGTTAAGGGAGATCCCAATGAAGAGCTAAAAGAAAAAAATAAAGGAGATGAAAATTTGAAGTTGCTTTTGACATGGTCACGATAAGATGATGGAGGACTTTTTATGAATTTCCATGCAAGTGCTGACATATACAAGTTCATATCCTAGCCTTACCTATGCATATTTGCAATTACACAAGCCATATATGACCCTTATATCATTATTGCTCCACAATACATTATATATTGCCCATTTTTTATACCTTATACCCTATCCGGGGACAAGATGGAGAATGGATGTCATCTTTGGAGTTATTATATGGAGTTTGTGCATATTTATGACGTTGTTGGCAGGAATGAAAGAATTTATGAATTATGGAAAACTTAATGAGCGAGAAAAAAAATCCGATCACCTCAGGAGATAAAGGTAGGTCGACCCTGGTCGTTGAGATGTTAGTTCAGCGAGATGGGAAACAAGGTGAGGAGTCCGAAGTACTAAGTATCCGGGGCCATTCATGACACCCATGTTTGTGACTCGCGAGAAGGCAAAGCTAAGGTTAGAGAGGTAAAAGCATTAAAGTGAAAAAAGCATTGAGCGATGAGTGAAAGGTGAGAAACATTATGAAGAAGGAATGTGGAATGATTTAGAAAGTAAGTTTATTTCCCCATATTTAACACCACATGGCCAAATATTATCCCACCTTTAGCTTTTTACCAATCTACTTCTCACAAGCTTGCAAAAGTCCTCTTGATTATTAATGCTATGTCGCTGAAATTGTTTTTGCATATAAACCTCCTTTTGTGAGTATGAAATTGCTTTTCTGCATAGGCATAGACTTGGTTGACATAAGTACCTTATCAAGGACGTCAATTGATTGTAGGGACATATGAAAAATGAATCTATGATGTTAAGAGTTTACTTTCTTCCCCCGAATGACAAATAAAGGTATTGCTTGAGGACAAGCAAGCTTAAGTATGGGGTGTTATGATGTGCGCGCAAATTGCCATATTTTCTATGCACATATAAGTCCATTTTATCATTCTTTTGCATGCATATTAGTGGGAAAACATGGGATTATTGTAGTTTACGCTTAATTGTCAAATATATGGGTATGCACGAGTTGCTATGTGATTTCGCAGAAAACAGGGTAAAAATGGACAAATTTGAAAGAGCGAAAAAAGAACTCGAAGTCTTCTGAAGAGGTCAAAATCGACTGACAGACCTCGACATCGAGTGCAGTAGTGAGGTAGAAATCGAGCAAGAAGAGAACAAAGCATGTCGGCACCAGTAGAGGTCGATATCAAGGATGCATGGTAGATATCGAGTGCCCAGATCGAGATAAATGATAGAAGTCGAGTGCCGATCTGAGTAGAAGAAAGAGAGCTCGAGATAGAGATTTACAGAGTTCGATATCGATGTTTTATGGTCGTTTTCGATGTTGCCAGCAGAGAAGTCCAACTCAGATTTTGATAGAATTTATATCCGAAGCTTGCACGTCTATCCTTAAGTCAAGATTTCTTATCATCAACACGAGACTACATCTTTTACTAGTTTTACCATAGAACTTTTAGTTTTAATTTATTTAAGTTTGTTCGCCACGGGGGAGTTGCGGGGTGTGTATGTAAAGTAGGAGAATAAAATAAAGCACAACTAGACTATCTCCCTGTCCCAAACAAATAATACAAGAATCCCCTCCCTTGTAGTAGTAGGGTAATTCAGGATCGAATCCACGAGGAAGTAGGTCAGCGCTTCCTTTGTTGTACTCACGATCAAGGCTTTCGACCTCAGCAGACACTCGATATCGAGTATACTGGTCGATATCGACCTCAGTTCTGGTCGATTTCCTAGCGCAGTTCCTGCAGAAGACAAAACAGCAAGTCGACGTCGAGCAGAGACCTCGATATCGATGTTAGTCCTCAATATCGACCCTTATGGTCGATTTCGATGCTTGTCACAGAAACTGTTTTTGTAACCAATTTGTCGGAAAAGGATCCGAAGAAAATAGAATGGAGAGGGAAGATGAATAGAAACAAAAACTAAGACTTTTATGAAGAATTTAATTAATTAAAAGGCTTCCAAAGTCGGGGTTTCACGCCACAACGATAACAATGCAAGTTTCGTGCTAAAGATATGAACTTTAATGTCTTTTCGTCAAATAACTTTCGTTATCAACACTTAGGTGATTAGAGGCTTTCGCATAATTCCTAAGAGTTACTATCCAATTTATGAGTATTTCAAGTTCGCAATATGAGTGGCTTTCGCTTCAATAATGCAAATAATGAATCTCCCTAACTTTCACAAAGGATCATGCATGGGGTAGAAGACGGAATCGCATAAAAGTCATACCTTTGATGCACTTACCTCACATTGCTATCGTCGGGCTCACCCCGACCCTAGAAGTGGGTTGACTACTCGCTCCTCATCATGCACATCATCATCATTGTTATTGAAAGAAAGCTACTTTGAATTAAAACTCCGAAAGAAAGTACAACCGAACAAGCCACTCCGCTCTCGCTTTTACAACTCCACTCGGCCTCCTCTCTCTCTCTCTATTCTCTATTGCAACTGAATTGTGTCTAAAACGGAATTCGGAATACCTAAACTCAGCCCTATTGGCTTCTATTTGTAGATGTCGATAAGGACTCGAAACCTTATCTTTATTCTCTATGATAAATTAAAACAAAGTAAAAACTAAAACTTCATGGTGAAATCAGCCTCCTCATGATAGATCTGATGTTGATGATAGGAAATCTCGAACTTTGGATAGATATTGCAAGCATTGGATATAATTCTATCGAAATCGGAGTCGAATTCCTCTGCTGGCATGGTCGATATCGACCCTTGGACCTCGATATCGACCCCTCCAAAATCTTATCTCGAGCTTCTCCTTCTCCTACTCGACTTCTATCAACTTGGTCGATCTGGCAGCATCGATATCGACCCCCTTCTGTGTCGAAATGCTCTGTTTCCTTTTCTGCGCGATTCCTATGTCTCTGATGTACTCGATGTCGAGGTCTTCAGTCGATTTCGACCTCTTCAGAAGACTTCGAGTTCTTTTTCCGCTCTTCTGAATTCATCCATTTTCATCCTGTTTTCTGCGAAATCATATGGAAACTCGTGCAAACCCATAAATTTGATATTTAAGCATAAACTACATCATTCCCATGTTTTCCCATTAATGTGCATGCAAAATACAATAAAATGAATTCATATGTGCATAGAAAATATGTTAATTTGCGCGCACATCAAACACCCCATACTTAAGCTTGCTTGTCCCCAAGCAATACTCTTAATGGTCATTCAGGGGAAGAAAGTAAACCCTCAACATCATAGATTCATTTTTCATATGTCCCTACAATCAATTGCCATCCTCGAGAAGGTACTTATGTCAACCAAGTCCATGCCTGTGCATAAAAGCAATTTCATACTTATAAAGGAGGTAATATGCAAAAAACAATTCTAGCGACATTGCATTAATAATCAAGAGGACTTTCTTCAAGCTTGTGAGAAGTGGATTAGTAAAAGGCTAAAGGTGGGCTAATATTTGGCCTTGTGGTGTTAAATCCGGGGAAGTACACTTTCTTTCCAAAATATTCCACATTCCTCTTCATAATGTCTCACCTTTCACTCATCGTTCAATGCTTTTTTTTCAATATAATGCTTTTACCTCTCTAACCTTAGCATTGCCTTCTCGCGAGTCGCAAACATGGGTGTCATGAATGGCCCCGGATACTTAGTACTTTGGACTCCTCACCTTTGTGTCCCATCTCGCCAAACTATTATCTCAGCGAGCAGGGTCGACCCACCTTTATCTCCTGAGGTGATCGGATTTTTTCTCGCTCATTTAATTTTCCATATTGTATCATTCCTGCCAACAACTTTATAAATGCACAACTCCATATAACTTCCAAAGATGTCATCCATTCAAAAAAACTTTGTCCCCGGATAGGGTATAAGGTAAAAAATGGACAATATGTATATGTGGAGCAATAATGATCATAATAAGTCTCATATATGGCTTTGTGAATATGCGTAGGTAAGGCTAGGATATGAACTTTGCTTGTATGGAATTTTTATAAAAAATCCTCCATCATCTTATCATGCACATGTCAAAAGCAACTTCAAATTTTCATCTCCTTTATGATTTTCTCAAAAAATTTGCACTTCATTGGGACTTCCCTTAACTAGGCAATCTCATGTTATATCTCTAATGAATATAATTTTGCATCATAGAGCTCTTTTTTATACTTCCATGACTCTTTCTTTTCCAAGATTTTTGATGGGGGTCATTTTTTTTTTTGGGGTCATTTTTTTTTTATGCATTAAAATAAATATGCAACTCTAAACTAAGTATGAAGTATGAATATGCAAATAAGCCTTTCCCCCACCCCATACTTAAAATTTACAGTGTCCTCACTGTATTAGAACTAGGGTTAAGAAGAAGACTTACTAAACCGTCACAAATTTCAGGAGTCGAAGAAGACAACAGGGAAGGTCGATATCGATGTCTCTCTTGATTTCTGCTCGGGCTTCAGGGTGATTTGGCCTCGATCACAAACCCTATCCATGTCGACCTTAAGGTCGATTTCGATGTCCGACCTCGATTTCGATGCCTTTCTGTGTGCTTTTCTCTCTCCTGCAATTTGAAAACTAAACACAAAATATGCAAAACAATAAAGTGTCTAAAGCCAAAACAAATGCTGTCTTAAAACCAAAACTAAGTCTTTGTTACAAGCTCTAGATTTTTAAGTCGCTAGGCCGACTTCTTCCTTTGTGCTTCTCAAGGTGGCATCTGTAGAGCCCATGTGGCTTGGGCCTCAAATATTACTCCTTTCTTGTCCCGCAGCTGCATTCCCCCGGGATTGATTTGATTCACCGTGAATGGACCTAAGCTCTTATCCTTGAATCTTGTAGGGAACCAATGGTCTTTAGATTTGGCAACATAGACCTTGTCTCCTATCTCATATTGGCTTGAACTATCATCGGATACCCTACATAAACGCACATGCCAAGGCACACCTCTTCCAAATAATGATAAGTCCTTAATTGCAATTGAACAAGAGGAATCCGTACCTTGACTTACCTTCTTCTCAGTCTGTGGTTCAGGTCGATGTCGATGTTCGGAGGTCGATATCGATCCCTGTCGTACACCTGTAGGATCAGTCGATTTGGGGAGTTTTGACTCGATATGATCAGGTCGATTTCGACCCTCAGAGGTCGATATCGAGGTCTCCTCGCCTCTCTTCTCAGCGCGATGATGGTGATCGATTTCGATAGGGTGTGGTCGATATCGACCCTTGACCCCGATATCGATGCTTCCTCTTTTCCTCCATCGACCCCATACTTATGACCTGTCACAGAATCTTGAACATTAGTGGTCGATATCGACTTACCTGGGTCGATTTCGATGTTTTGTTGAGCTCCTTCGTTCAAGATTGCTTCAACTTCCTCTACTTGGGCTTCATTGATGGCTTTTATCTCCATTGGCCCTTGACTTTGCACCGTCTTGTTGAAGGAATACTCTATTACTTCATCACTAATTGTGAGTGAGAGCAATCCTTTCTTCACGCTAATGTTGGCATCGACGGTTGCTAGAAATGGCCTACCTAAAATAATTGGACAAGCAGGGTCCTCCGCTATGTCAACAACTAGGAAATCAGCAGGGACAAAGAATTTGCCTACTTGTACTGGCACATCTGTCACTATCCCAGTTGGAATCACTACGGTATTGTTAGTCATGTATAATCTTGCATCCACGGGCTCCAGAGGACCTATCTTTACCTTGTGCCAAATGGTTAGTGGCATCATGCTAACGCTAGCGCCCAAGTCAACTAAAGCATTAAATTTGAATTGACCTAGACCTATAGCGATAGAAAACTTACCTGGGTCCGCCCGCTTTTGTGGTAGCTCCAATCTGTTGCATTCCTCTGCGATCTCGGAGAGCGATCGCTTCTTACCCAAGATATCCTTAAGGAACCTCACATAAGATGGCATCTCGTGAAGTGCCTCTGTGAATGGTATAGAGACATTAAGCCCTTGGAGCATCTTCACGAACCATTGGAACTTCTTTTCCGCTGGGTCCTTAGTCACCTTTCTAGTTGGGAATGGCAACACCTTCTTCCTTCCTGCGGCTGTAGTGAGGTCGATATCGGCAGCAGTAGGGTCGATATCGACTGGAAGAGTCGATTACTGTGGTGACGCAGAATTAGGGTCGACATCGACAGGAGGGTCGACATCGATGTCACCTTGGTCGATATCGACAGGGGGGGTCGATATCGACGTCTGTTCTGGCTCCTTCTCCTCCACTTTTCGTTCGGGCGTTTGTAATTGACGCCCACTCCTTAGGTTTACTGCCGCAATATGACCTGTGGTTTTGCCCTTTTGGTTGGGCACAGTGGATCCAGGGAGTGATCCGGACGCTTTGGGCATTGCTTCCGCCAATAGACTCATTTGAGTCTCCATGTTGCGCTTCCAAACGTCGATCTCCCCAAGTCTAGAATTTATGCCCTGCAGCTTAGTATGGACGGAGTTATTGGCTTGTTTGAACTCAGCGTGATTCCTCCGCATCTCATCAAGGATGATTTGCAGGTCATCTTTCTTAGTCTTCCGCTCAGGTTGCCCTAGTGCCCTATAGGTTGGGGGATCCCTTTGATAGAACCTTTGATCACCCCAACTTTGTTGATTGCCCCCTCCATAGGGGCCTCTCGTCCATTTGACCTCCTCATGTTGTTCCGCCATGGATACTTGCTCAGTATGTGGACAGGCACTGGTGTTATGCCTTATTGAACCACACTTCTGACAAGGTTGATTGTTGCTCAGGAACCTTACTTGCTTTTGAAGGCGGCGTGTTTGATCGTTATGGAATTGTTGCCGTACTTCAGGATCTATCTCCCTTGGAGGCTCATATAGTGGCATAGATGGGGCAGGCCTTGCATCATAGGCCGCAGCAGCCCCATAGGTGTTGTCAAAGTTCACAAGCCTCTCAATAGTCTCCCATGCCTCCGTTGGTGTAAGCTCAATGTACCGATAGGAGGTATATGAATTGATCCTCTCCTTATTCGGCGCATCAAGGGCGTTATAAAAGATCTCTTGGATGACATATGGAAGTTGCCCATGCGTCGGGCATGATCTCAGCAAGTCTTTAAAGCGCTCCCACGCCTGTGCTAGGGTTTCACCTGGCTTTTGTTTGAAAGCCGTGATCCTTTGTCGTAGCATCGCCGTTTTAGAAGGTGGGAAGAACTTGTTCAAGAATGCATCTTTCACTTCCGCCCATGTCCTTAGCGATCGGGGAGCCAAACTTTCAAGCCATTGTAATGCCTTTCCTGCCAAAGACCATCGAAAAGATTTTAGTCGCACATACTCTAAGTTTACTCCATCAGCAACTGTTTCACATAAGTCCATAAAAGTAGAGATGTGTTGCAGGGGGCATTCATTATGTCTTCCTTCAAAAGTATTTCTTTTAATCTCAGATAGGAAGTTAATTTTCAATTCATAATTGGAGTGAGGAATTATAATGGCAGATTCAGGAACATGAAGGGGCGGATGCATGTATTGCATCGCCGTCTGTGGATACTGATTTAGCCGCTCTTGGGCTTGTCTGCGCGCATCCTCCTCCCTATCAGCACGGGCTCGCTCAGCAGCAGCAGCGGCCCTTTCAGCAGCGATTGTAGCATTGTGGTCCTCGATCTCCTTTCTCAACCGCTCTATGTTCTCAGCCTGCGTCTCGTTGTCAGCCATGATGCGAATTGCTTTGTTGCGAAGATGGTAGAAACGTTCAGGCTCGTCAATTGGTTCCAGGATAGGTCCGCGATCAGAACGTCGCATAAACCTACAAAATAAGCTTAGAAAAAGATCGTGATTAACTTAGGTGGCGATTGATTGCCTCCCCGGCAACGGCGCCAATTTGTTCGCCACGGGGGAGTTGCGGGGTGTGTATGTAAAATAGGAGAATAAAATAAAGCACAACTAGACTATCTCCCTGTCCCAAACAAATAATACAAGAATCCCCTCCCTTGTAGTAGTAGGGTAATTCAGGATCGAATCCACGAGGAGGTAGGTCAGCGCTTCCTTTGTTGTACTCACGATCAAGGCTTTCGACCTCAGCAGACACTCGATATCGAGTATACTGGTCGATATCGACCTCAGTTCTGGTCGATTTCCTAGCACAGTTCCTACAGAAGACAAAACAGCAAGTCGACGTCGAGCAGAGACCTCGATATCGATGTTAGTCCTCGATATCGACCCTTATGGTCGATTTCGATGCTTGTCACAGAAACTGTTTTTGTAACCAATTTGTCGGAAAAGGATCCGAAGAAAATAGAATGGAGAGGGAAGATGAACAGAAAAAAAAACTAAGACTTTTATGAAGAATTTAATTAATTAAAAGGCTTCCAAAGTCGGGGTTTCACGCCACAACGATAACAATGCAAGTTTCGTGCTAAAGATATGAACTTTAATGTCTTTTCGTCAAATAACTTTCGTTATCAACACTTAGGTGATTAGAGGCTTTCGCATAATTCCTAAGAGTTACTATCCAATTTATGAGTAATTCAAGTTCGCAATATGAGTGGCTTTCGCTTCAATAATGCAAATAATGAATCTCCCTAACTTTCGCAAAGGATCATGCATGGGGTAGAAGACGGAATCGCATAAAAGTCATACCTTTGATGCACTTACCTCACATTGCTATCGTCGGGCTCACCCCGACCCTAGAAGTGGGTTGACTACTCGCTCCTCATCATGCACATCATCATCATTGTTATTGAAAGAAAGCTACTTTGAATTAAAACTCCGAAAGAAAGTACAACCGAACAAGCCACTCCGCTCTCGCTTTTACAACTCCACTCGGCCTCCTCTCTCTCTCTCTCTATTCTCTATTGCAACTGAATTGTGTCTAAAACGGAATTCGGAATACCTAAACTCAGCCCTATTGGCTTCTATTTGTAGATGTCGATAAGGACTCGAAACCTTATCTTTATTCTCTATGATAAATTAAAACAAAGTAAAAACTAAAACTTCATGGTGAAATCAGCCTCCTCATGATAGATCTGATGTTGATGATAGGAAATCTCGACCTTTGGATAGATATTGCAAGCATTGGATATAATTCTATCGAAATCGGAGTCGAATTCCTCTGCTGGCATGGTCGATATCGACCCTTGGACCTCGATATCGACCCCTCCAAAATCTTATCTCGAGCTTCTCCTTCTCCTACTCGACTTCTATCAACTTGGTCGATCTGGCAGCATCGATATCGACCCCCTTCTGTGTCGAAATGCTTTGTTTCCTTTTCTGCTCGATTCCTATGTCTCTGATGTACTCGATGTCGAGGTCTTCAGTCGATTTCGACCTCTTCAGAAGACTTCGAGTTCTTTTTCCGCTCTTCTGAATTCATCCATTTTCATCCTGCTTTCTGCGAAATCACATGGAAACTCGTGCAAACCCATATATATGATATTTAAGCATAAACTACATCATTCCCATGTTTTCCCATTAATGTGCATGCAAAAGACAATAAAATGAATTCATATGTGCATAGAAAATATGGTAATTTGCGCGCACATCAAAGTTTTATCTTAGAAAATAAAGATAAAGTTTCGAGTCTTTGTATAGCAAAGTTCGATATCTATATCTGGAGGCCGTTAAGGCGTTAGCAAAGTTTGATATCTTTGGATAGCAAAGAATCGAGTTTTAGTAGTTTATCGCAGAGAATTTGTAGAGAGAGAGAGAGAGGAGGCCGAGTGAGGTTGGAGAGAAGCGAGAGCGGAATTGGCTTTGTTCCGTTGTAATTTCTTTCTTTTGCAAATACAAAGTAGTATTCTTTCAATGATGAAGATGAGTTGGATGATGAGAAGCGAGTAGTCAACCCACTTCTAGGGTCGGGGTGAGCCCGACGGTAGCAATGCATGCTAAGTGCATCAAAGGTATGACTTTTATGCGATTCCATCTTCTATCCTATGCATGATCCTTTGCGAAAGTTAGGGAGATTCATTATTTGCATTATTGAAGTGAAAGCCACTCCTATTGTGAACTTGGATTTCTCATGAATTGGATAGTAACTCTTAGGAACTATGCGAGAGCCTCTAATCACCTAAGTGTGGGTAACGAAAGTTATTCGACGGAAAGGCATTAAATTTCATAACTTTAGCATCAAACTTGCATTGTTATCGTTGTGGCATTAAACCTCGACTTTGGAAGCTTTAAGTTTATTGAATTTCATATAAAAGTTAAGTTTTGAATTTTGATCATCCTTCTTTACCATTCTACATTCTTGGGACACTTTTCTGACAATAGGTTATGCTTTGATGTTTCTGTGAAAAACATCGGAATTGACTGTAAAGGTCGATATCGAAGTCTAACGTCGATATTGAGGTTCCACTCGACGTCGACTTTGCTGCTTTTGTCTTCTGCAGGAACTTGGCTGGAAATCGACCAGAACTGAGGTCGATATCGACCAGACAAATCGATATCGAGTGTCTTCTGAGGTCGAAAGTTTGATCGTGATTACAACAAAGGAAGCACTGACATACCTCCTCATGGATTCGATCCTGAATTACCCTACCACTGCATCGGGAGGGATTCTTGTATTATTTGCATGGAACGGGGAGTTAGCATAGTTAGTGTTTATATTAAATATTTGAATCTACCTCCCGTTTTTAAGAACGAACATCTATGCCTCTGAGTGCTCTGCAGTGGCTTCGACGTCGACCAGAGGGTCGACATCGACTGGTGTCTCGACATCGACAGGGTGCTCGATGTCGACTAGTTCTATAGTCTCTTCCTCTGTGCGCATATGTGGCTTTTGTAGCTTGTTACCACTCCTTAGTTGCATGGCAGCGATGTGTTTGCCCCTTAGGATTTGTAGTTTGTTGCCTAGGGAACGTTCTAGACGGTCTTGGGATTTGTGCCACCAATTGACCCAATTGGATCTACACGTTCTTCTTCCATACATCCATATCTCTAATCCTTGTGTTAAGATGATTGAGTTGAGAGTGGATTGCATTGTTGGATTTCACCATTCTTTGCTTGGTTCCGCTTTATCTCGTCTAGCACAAGTTGTAAATCATCTTTCCGTTGATCTCTCTCTGGGTGCCCATGAGCTCTATAGAGTGGGGTTCCCTAGGGTTAACCGGGTTCCATTGTAGTTGTTGGAACCTTTGGTCTCCCCAATATTGGCGATTGGGACCCCTCATTTAGTTGACTTCTTCATGTGTTTCTCCTAGTTTCACTTGCTCCGTATGAGGGCATTCGGTGGTGGTGTGCCTTTGTGATCTACATTCGATGCAATCTTGGTTCGTTGAGAGGAACCTCACTTGCTTTTGGAGCTTTTAAAGTTGATCTTTATGTAATTGCTCCTTCACTTCTGGATCGATCTCCTTGGAGAGTTCATAGAGTGGCACAGATGGGGCAGGCCTCGATGACGATGATGTGTTAGAAGCCTCAGGAGTCCCATATGTGTTATCGAACTCCACCAATCTCTCTATGGTGTCCCAAGCCTCTTGTGGAACGAGTTCAAGGTAGCCATATGAGGTGTAGGTGTTGATCTTCTCCTTCGTTGCAACATGAAGAGCATTGTAGATAATCTCTTAAATCACATTTGGTGGTTGGCCATGCGTCGGGCATGATCGTAGTAGGTCCTTGAACCTTTCCCAAACAGTCGCAAGGGCTTCACTAGGCTTTTGTTGGGAAATGAGTGATTGACTTCATTCTAGGCGCGGAGCGATCTTGGGGTTAAGCTTTCCAACCACTGCAATGCTTTTCCTGCAAGAAACTAACAAAAAGCCTTTAGTTATAGATATTCAAGGCTTTGTCCATCAACAATAGTATCGCAGAGATCTGAAAAGGTAGTAATATGTGCCATAGGACACTCGTTACATTTCCCTTCATATTGGTGTCTCCTAATCTTAGTAAAGAAACTAGGATTAATTTCAAAATTAGAAGTAGGGATAAGAATCGCCGATTCAGACACGGCGAGAGACGGATGCATATATTGCTTTGCGTTTCATGGGAGTGCATTGATTTGAGCTTCATATTGTCTTATAGCTTGTTCCTCCCTATCGCCACACTCTCTTTGTGCTAGTTCTCTAGCGGTGAAATCCTTTACTTGCTTCTTCGGGCACTCAATCTCCTTAGCTTGGTTTTTAGTGTCAGCCATGGCTCTTTGAATTCTAGCTCGAAGATGGAGATAACTCTCGGAGTCTTCTACTAATTCGAATTGAGGAGTGCGATCAGCACGTCGCATATACCTATACAACAAAGGTCAAAAGAACATGTGAATAGAGTACTATGGCGCGATTTATAGCTTCCCCGGCAACGACGCCAAAATTTTATGTAGGGAGAACTGAATTGAATAATATAATAAAATATAAACCAATGCAACCCTTAGCCTTTTTCAAAGATATTCAAGACTCGCCGTTGCGGCAGTAGGGAATCAGGTTCGATCCTCGAGGAAGCGAGTCAGCGGGATTCTAGAAGAGCATGAAAGTCACGTTCTGATGTCTGCCAGAAGCCTCGATCTTGAGGAGGTTACTTGATGTGCGCATACTTCACCATGTTTCATGCTTACATCTATTTTGTTTTTATGCATATTTTATACTTTCGGGTGCGGAAAGTAGTAAATTTATGTTGTTGGAGTACATTTGTGATGTACATATTTAGTACCCTTTTTATTGCATCTTGTGACTTCGTATTTCATTCAATTTCCAAAGAAAAGGTTAAAAAATAATGCAAATTTGAGTAGAATAAGCTAACGTGCAAGAAATAGAGTATGCACAAGTTTTGGTCTAAATATGTAGGAATTGGAGCGGAATCGGAGTCAAAACGAAGAAGCCAAGAGAAGTTGAAAAGAGGTCGATATCGACAGGACTGGTCGATATCGACTTAAGACCTCGACATGGATTCTGAGCGTCGAGACAGACCAAAAGACTCGATATCGATCAAAGTTGCATGTTTTCTATGCATATTTATGTCCATTTTGTCGATATTTGCATGCATATTAGTTGGAAAAACATAAGATTAGTGTATTTTATGCTTATTTGTCAAATATAGTGGTCTACACGATTTTTTATGTTATTTCGCAGAAATCGAGACGAAAATGGACAAATTTGGACAAGTGAAGAAGATCGGAAAAAGAACTCGAAGTCTACTGAACATTCAAAATCGACCAAAAGACTCGACATCGAGTGGAAACAGAGTACCATAAATCGATCAAAGTAGAGAACAGAGCATGTCGACATAAAGAGGTCGATATCGATGTTACAAGGTCGATATCGAGTGGCCGAGATCAAGCAAAAAGAGGAGGTCGATATTGAGGTTCATGGTCGATATTGACTGCTGATACAGACAGATCCGACGCTTTTTTTGATAGAATTTTATCCGAAGCTTTGCATCTATCCTAAAGTCGAGATCTTCTATCAAATAACACCAAACACTTCATCTTTTATGATGTTTATCTAGAGTGTTAGTTATTTTACTTATTTAAGTTTTATCTTAGGAATAAAGATAGGTTTTCGAATCCTTGGATAGCAAGGTTTGAGATCTATAATTAGAGGCCATTAGGGCTGAGTTAGGCATTCAATTTTTAAGCAAGAAGTTTAGTTTTACAGTAGAGAGAGAGAGAGAGAGAGAGAGAGAGAGAGAGAGGGAGAGCCGAGTGAGTTGGAGGGAAGCGAGAGCGGAGAGTTGGCCTTGTTCGGTGTACTTTCTTTCTTTCCAAGTTTAATCAAAGTAGTTTCTTTTCAATGATGATGAGTTCAATGATGATGAAGCGCGTGTAGTTCACCCACTTCTAGGGTCGAGGTGAGCCCGACGATAGCAATGTAAGTTTGTGCATCAAAGGTATGATTTTTATGAGATTTCGTCTTCTATCCTATGCATTATCCTTTGCGAAAGTTGAGCAGATTCATTACTTGCATTATTGAAGCGAAAGCCAATCATATTGTGAATTTTGATTTGTCATGAAATTGGATAGTAACTCTTAGGTTTTATGCGACATCCTCTAATCACCTAAGTGTTGGTAACAAATGTTATTTGACGGAAATGCATCATCTTTCATGAATTTGGCATAATACTTGCATGATTATCGTTGTGGCATGAATCCCTGACCTTGGAAGCTGTTAGTTTATTGATTCATATAAAAAGTTGTGTTTTTATTATTGTCTACCCTTCCATCATCATCCTACGTTCTTCGGACATCTTTTCCGACAAAATTTGCTTCGTTTACGGTTACTGTTGAAGACTCGATTTCGACTGCAGAGGTCGATATCGAGTGCTGACATCGATATCGAGTGCCCAACTCGACGTCGACTTGTTGCTTATGTCTTTTGCTGATACTTAGGTGGAAATCGACCAGAACTGAGGGTGATAAGAAAAGATTAATCTTTTATGTGATTAAAGTAATAATGCATGCATGGTTATGGTCGTGGTAAATAACTACATTAAGAGCTACTGCTTATACAAAACAAAAACACAAAAATATTTTGGTTTTATTTTATTTTCCTGTTCATTACTTTTTTTTCTGTGATTTAACTCGATTTCGACCACCCGAGTCGATATCGACCACACTGCATCAACAGACCCCACGTCGACAGTCTTATGAGTCGATGGAAACCTACTGACCCACTTGAGATCGACCTACCTAGTCGATATCGAGTGCTTCTATTGTGTTTTTTTTACAGTTTTCATAGATCGACGCCAAACACTATGAATCAACTGACCCTATCGATATCGATTCCCGAACTCGATATCGAGGCTACTGGTCGACTTGCGCAGAGTTCTTAAAGACTATCAACGCATCGCTGACTCGCCTCCTCATGGATCGAACCTAATTCCCTTCCACTACAGCGGCAGGAAGTCTTGTAATTTATTTGCGTAGATAAGGGATTGGTTTCCATCTATATTTATATTTGTTTAAGTCAATTCTTACTCCTCCTAATATTACTCGACCAGGGGTGTCTATATCGATCAGGGGTGTTGATATTGAGTATCAGTAGCTAGGTTGACCGACTTAGAAGACTGTTGGTCGATCTTAGCACACTCGATCTCAAGTAAGGGACTCGATGTCAAGTTCAGACATAAGCAGCAAGGGCACTCTACTCATCAAATGTCAACCGATGTGTGGGTGTCGATATCGACTGCAGAGGTCTATATCGAGTGCTTCTGCAGAAACGTTAGTTTGTGTTGGCAAATATAGGCCGAAGAAAGTAGGATGGAGAAGGAGAAATGAATAGAAAATAACAGTGGGTTGTTGGGTTTTTTGGTAACTCAATGAATGGTGAGGGAATAACAATGTGAACAAATAAAGAAAAGATCTTCCAAAGCCAGTGATTACCACGATGACAACCATGAAAGTAAAGGCGAGAAATCAACAATGATGCATGCTTTTATCATAAAGTAGAAGGCTTTCCCCTAAACCCAGCAAATAGGAAAAGATATCTTGCAATAAATCAACCTAATTTATGTCTACCTTTGTCATAAATGAGTTTATAATCTTTCGAATAGAAACCCTAATTACTACCCATGTTTCACAACATGAGTTCCTTAAATTCACATTCAAATATGAAGCATAAGGTAGAACGAGATAAAAGATACCTTTTTTAGGGACATACAAACCTTACCACCATGGCTATCGTCGGGCTCACCCCGACCATAGAAGAAAGGGTGACTACTCGCTCATGTTGACGAAAGATATACTTGAAAGGAAAGAACTTTTCATTGATCTAAAACTTTAATCATTACAATCCCAACGCCAACTTTGTGTCTTGCTTGCTTGAATGAATAAAAACCAGCCCCCTAGGGCTTTATTTATTGCCTACTAATCCTTGCTAGCCAAGGAAAGTAGTCCTAATTCTACTAAAAGTCCTATTTAAAATTCTATCCTATCATAGATAGGATGAAACATTATTAAGGCACTACTAGAATTCTGTTCATAGACATCGGGTATAAACCGATGTTAATCAAAAAACAATTCGACGTGTTAGTGGGTGGCGTTAAAAATCCAAACTTTACCACATCGGTTATAAACCGATGTCTATAATGATTTATAACATCGTTTCTCTTTGTAATCTTGACTTAAATGCATGAATATAATTACATTTTGATTGATGCACTAAATGTTAAAACATTGTTATTTTGCATTTTTAGCTATCTAAAGATATGTAGAGCAATAAAAAGATTCACATTAACATCGATATTTTTTCCAAAAACAATGTTGTAATATCTTATTTACATTAGTTATAGGTGATTCATTTCATGTTCATTAATTTTTCCTTTGTACTTTGTCTTGTTATTTCGTTTAAAAAATAGTATACAACATTCAATATTTATAAAGACAATGTTATATGTATATATTTAAATCAGTATATTTGAAAGAAATGATGTCTAAATATATTACAACATCATTTTCTTTATGAATAACGATGTGTAATTTCGCAAAAGACATCAGTTTTATTAGTCGTTTTATTGTGTTTCAATACGTTTTAAAATTATTTTTATTCTATTAAATTATGTCTCATTTCATGTTTGTATCCATTAATACGCTACTTCTCAAATAATCAAAATAGATCAAATCATTCAATAATGTTCTATCTATTAGTATCTGCTCATATCATGTACATGCATACATTTTGTGCTCAGTATTACACAAACCGAAAGAATGGATAGTGACTCCAGTTGAGTAAGCTTCTTCCATTATCCGAGCCGACTTCATTGCTTGAGCTTCATCATCAAAAATCCTCAAAACATGAGCAGATTCATCATTTTTGAACAAAGCAAAGTGTGCGTGATTCAGCTCTTGATTTAGCAATAAAATCTGTTCAAAATTATAGATTTTAAAAACAGGTTCAGCAGTATATACTCATGTAGATTCAGCAATAAAATCTAAAAATCTGTTCAAAATTACAAATTTGAAAAATAGATTCAGTTATACATAGACTCATACAGATTCAGCTCTTGATATCAAGTATAAAAAACAGAAATGAAACAGATTCAGCTCTCCCCAAGTTGAGGACTGACCCAAGACAGCATAATGAATTGCAAGCAGTATCAATCACTTCATGAAACGAGGCAAGCTACTATTTAATAATAAACATCTTTAAAAAATATATGATTAATTAGCCAACTGATAGCCCACTTATTGAGAACTAAAAAACAACAGGTAGCAGTCACTAAGAGTGTAACAACATAAAAACTCAGCAGATGGAGTTAAGAGATTTTAATACTCTATTTGGAGCATAATTTCATCTTAAAAAATTATGTGTCAAAACAAGTATCATTGTCCAAAGGCATGACATAATATAGTATATTCAAATGTGCAAATGGTGTATCAACAAGTTTACAACATCATAATATGAAAATGTTGTATCAATAAGAATTACTTCTACAAATGTATGACGACTCTATAACCAACATCAGAATATGCAAATGAAGAGTTCCCTCTACATGAACGGTAAAGGTCCAGCATGAGGTACATTAATGAACAATATTAGAAATAAGAAAGATAATTTTTTTATAAAAAAATCCAAAATTACTATCCCATATTTGGAACCTGTGTTTTGAGTTTAGATAAAAAACAATGACTCGGAATATCTTACTGAAATTATAGCAGCAAGGTATGCCCATGACATAGAATGTCTTCAATCGAGTTTCGGTTTGGGTTTGCATCTTAAACCTTGATTCTATTGTTCTTAGTCGTCTTGGTTGTACCATGCTGAAATCCCAATCAACCTTGGCACCAGAAGAATAATAAACGAGCTGTTATGGAAGGTGAAGGTAACAAGCTCCAAGATTCAGAAGAAAGAGTTGAGTCTGATGGATATGAAGGAACTGAGTAAAGGAAAGGGTGTTCTTGTACATGATAAAAATGCTTACAAGGACAGCAAGAAAAAGGAGAAAGGTATGACATAATGTGAAAGGGAGATTATCTCTTCGGAGTATAAGTTGCAACAAAAGAGAAGTGCCCATGAGATTAAAATTCATAATAGATTTGAGCAACTAATGAAGGAGCAAGTTAATGTGCAACAAACCCAGCTGAGCTCTTAATGTATGGGGCTTGAAGCTGGAAATTGCAAAGAAAAACAGAAAATTGAGGAGCTGGAATGTATGACAGCAATGTTTAATTTCTCTTAGGAGAATATGACAACATACTGGGAGGGTGTAAATGGGCTAAGTATGACAGGATTGTTTTTTGTTAATTAAAACTAAGGAACTGGAATGTATGACACCAACGTTTGTCTGCAATACTTGTTTTTTCTTAATTAAAACTGATGCACAAATCCTAGAAAGGACAGCTCCTAGCTTCCATCTAAGCGTCAGTTATCCAAAAAATAGATAATTGAACATTCATAAGGAAGCATTGTGTAATCATGATAGTTAGAGTGTCTATATTGTAAAATAAAGGGAACCAAAAATTAGAGCAAAATCCAACATTTCCTTACCAAATCCCCTCCCAGATTTAGAGCCACATATATCACAGTGCCATGCATCCTAAAAAACTCAATAAATTAAAACTAAGAACAAAAGGTTGTATTGCCAGAACATTCATGTATAGGTCAAAAGGCATATCATCGGAGCCGAAGATAACAACACGGGAAAGCAAAGCAAGAGACCTAACCATAGTCACCTGAGGAAAGATTTTTCAGTAAAAACTCCATCAAATTTCACCTTTTTAATTCAAGGTGCATCTATTGTGAGAGAAGACTTACATCGAAGTAAACTTTTGGCTTTCTTTTCCTCTTTCCCCTTCCTCAATTGAGGATGTCTACCTCTACTTTACTTACATCTTGGAATCGTGAGCCGCTCTTAACTGATTGAAGTGTAACACTGTAAAGGGATTTATCAAAATTAAGTTTGTTAAATTATCCAATCCTTTTCCGTAAAACAAAAGGCTATTTTAGATAGCATGCCTTTCATCAGTTCCATAGCACTGTATTGAAATGTGTTCACTGATGATGGCATTGTCTGAATCAGAACAAGTCAATCTTTCCCCTCCAAGCTGAAGATGAATTAAAAAACCAGATTTAAAAAAAAACATGTCATAAATGAAGCATGACGTGAGGGAATCAAAGATGATTCAGTGAATATGTGTGCTATGCTGATAATAAAATTTATCAAAGTTGGAAGATAGGAACAAATGCTCTTAATTAACCGACTTTGATAGTAGGGTGATATTTATAATAATGCGAATTCCTTGGAACACTCACTGAAGCTTGAGAGATGTCTTTTGATCCACTGCGCTGTGCTTTCTCAACCGTAGACTCCATTGTCCTCTCAATATCATCTTTGTCCTTATCAAATCAATCTCAAATGTGTACATTTCTATACATTAAGACGAAACAAAAGTTAACGCAAGTTAACCACTAAACCTAGATCTATAATAACAAGTAGAGAGATACGAAATTTTTGCCTAATCCTCCAATGCCTAATCAACATTAGCTCTTCTTCTCCTAAAATTCCTAATTTGAGCCAAAAAGGCTCCATGTTGTTCAAACCATCCAAATTTCATCCTTGTTTAAACTATCTTTATTACCATCAATATATAAAGATCATCCTATCTAGAACATCAACAAGGAACCAAGGATAAACAACTCCATGAATCACTATGTTGCCAATAATCTGACCAACAAATCATTGCACTACACTATCAATTCAGATAGGGGGCTTATTTCACTGCAAAAAGAAAAAAATAAAACCCTAGATCGAACCAAAACTTTACACAAGCCACAAGTCATGGGTCCTATAGGATACTAATGTGTCGATGACAAGCGTGAACATGCAGCATAGGATACATGTACATGGGTGTAAATTATTAAGTATCTGAACAGGGTATATATTTAATACGGTAATGTATTAAGTCATGTACTCACAAAGGGTGAAAGGAAGTCTTGGGCAAAGGGAGCAACATCATGAGACAAGTAGATATGAATGATACGAGTTGGAATCACATAAGGCATGATAAGAATCGAGGTGTACCACCAATCATATTACGAAGACCTAAGGAAAGAATGTCAATTCCATCAGGAACCTATTTTATGAGAGAACAGACATAATGCATACATAGCATGAGATTACACCAGTCATAATTTTTGGGACCTACATGATACTAATAACTCAACACACGTTGCAGATGCATAATAGATGATACATTTATTCGATCAATGAGCATGACAATATTCAAGGAATCAAGCAATTCATACGATAGTGACATAGTGACATGGAAGACATGTAGTGAAGCATAACAAGAGTTTAAGATAGCGCGGCTAAATATGAATATGAGGATGGATGCTTAAATCAACAAACTCCTGAATACGACATATGTTCAATATAATGCTATATAAAGTCATGTATCATAATAGAGACCACTATTATAACCAACAGAGATTTCCAAGGGCAATGTAGACTTACCCCTACTGACTCAATAACGCATTTCCCGTGGAATGCTTGTATGACTCATTTTGGTAACTTGGAAAAGTACTCAACTTTACTCCCTGAAAGAGGATGGTGGAGTTCCTATAGAATCCCATGACAAGGAAACAACCCATTCAATAGACCCACATTCAAGTTCTGATACTTTAGTATATTAATTATCTCATGGCATGACCTATGGTGTCCAGTACCTTATTCCATCTTACACTTAACTAATCAACGCACCCGAACCTAACTCTTGAATATGATTAGATTCCCAACTACATTTCCCGTGAGAGACATCGATACCATAAAGAACGACTCGATGAAATTGAACCTCGGAAGAAGATAAGAGGGAAGGAAATCAGGATAAAAGGAAAAGACACCCCTCAATCATCACTAATCTTTAACCAGACAGCATTGACCCAGAGACATAATGAAAGGAAAAGGACAGTGACAAGTGAATCATGGAAGAAACCACTCCATAAGACAGATATTTTAACCATACAATAAGGAAAGGCTACCTCGCTTGTTCCGCTCACATAGAGAGATCCAATACTCAGCCAAATATATCAACATATTCCCTGCTCAACATCACATAACATATAAGCAACCAACATCAATTATTAATCTGATCTCCTTCGAGGAGGATCGGCCTCGGGCTCTGCTTATAATTAGCACAACCAAGCTATCTAAAGGCCGCTATTCGAGGAGCGACTGACCGGAGGGGGAAACTACCTCTCGATTACTATGTCCTAACCTGGCTACTCCAACCACCACGGTACAAACTCCTTGGAGTCTTCCAAGCTCTCTGTAAAGGGTACATCTAAGTTTTGCCTACTGTTTCCCAAATCTACGTCCATTGACTCAATTCCTATGAAGGATGTGTATAAGAGCAAATAAAAGATAGAAGAAGAGTGTGGTTTCATCTACAATTAACAACAATGGTTGGTTTACTCAATCATTGACTCAATTCCTATTTATTTAATCTCAATTGTTATTCTGACTTTGGTTTATATGCATTGACATTCCTCGCAGAGATGACAATCCCTTAAATTTATATGCAACCATGCATGATTTAACATACAAACTGTAGAAATTCCCAAAGTATCTGTAGAAAGGTCGCCCAAACTGTCATTACCCTACACAATCAAGATCATCCTTGCGAAATCACCCAATTATCCTTGCTACAAAAGGTCTAATTATTCTCATGAATCAATTGAAACCCTAGCATGATGCAATTTTATAAAGATGGCGAATCAAAGTAAAACTAACAACATAAATCAACGCAAGGATAATGAAATAAACATAGGAATAACATAAAAATCAAGTCTCACGATTCAACCAACCATGTCTTGAATTGAAGAAAAAACCATGAGATTCCTAAGTATTCATGACGTACCTTGGATTTCTTAACTTCAATCCTCTAAAGCGTTTATGTTTCTCAATTAGTCAATCCATTAAAGCTACTGCAAATAACCTAATATAAGGCTCCTTTCGTTAGCTAAACCCTAGAGTAAGTTTAGATAAAAGTTGCCATAAGATAGAATTGGGCAGCATTGCGCAGATTCGAAAACAGCGAAACTGGCGGGCGCCGGTATAAAACCGGCAGGCACCGTTTATGCAGTTTACAACTTCGACAGACTGAACTTGTAATGCCTTTTTTGGAGTCGTTGTTCGTCCGATTGAAGCATATGAATATGTGTTGGAAAACTCTTTTCAAGGACTACAACTCTAATGATGACATCAGAAGCTGATTCAAAGTTCTCAGAAGCTTAAAGAAGATATTTCTCCATGTTCCTCATTTCCACTCTTGTTTTCGTGCTCTTTAGCTTCCCAATTCGCTTTCTAACTCTTCATTGGCTTGTTCCATGATCTTTCATAGCTTGTCCCTTAGCTCTCGTTAGCACCATTTGCTCATGATTTCTCCACCTTTCGAGCTCGGATCTTGTAATCTACAAATAAGCACTAAAAACAGTAGATTTCGAACTTCGAATACCAACTGATCAAGAATGAAAATACGCTTATTAAACATGCAATATGGAGACTCTAATGCACCTAAGATCACCTATAATGCCTATGCAAAATATGCATTATCAAACTCCCCCACACTTAAGCTTCGTTAGTCCTCTAGCGAACATAGAGTAGAGCTTAGAGGTAGAGAACTTGAACTCCTTCATGTCTTAAAAAAAATTATTATAAGATTGTATATAGCAAGTAAAACATGAAAGAAGCACACAAAGTGACATAACTCCAACTCCTCCACACTTAAGCCTTTACTTGTCCTTAAGCAAAAAAAAAAACAAAATAATAACACATCCCACAAACATATTCATCATGCATTCGCCACATCAAAAGCAACATATCAATTGATTGCAAACATAAACAAGGTAGACAAACATCATAGCATGTATATAAGTGACCAAATAGCCCGCATGGTTATCGATCCAACCTCATAGGGAATAAATGTGTTTCTCTCGCTCTCATGTGTTTATGCTTTGAAGAACAACTCTCAACTCATTCAATATACGAAAGCTACATAAGCATTGACATTTATATCACAAATTCTCTACCAAATACGTTAAAGCAAATAAGCAAAATCAAGAGGACTTTCGCTCAATGGAAAACTTTAAAGAAAACTCCATAACCAATCAACATAAAACAAGTCAAAAGATACTCAATCTCTCATTACCAATCAACATAACTCTCTCAATAAACTCTCAAACTATCAAAATAACATCTTCTCAAAACAAACTCTCAACCAAACATTTATCCAACTCACATATGTAAAAATAAATAAGACTAAGGTTCTTTATTTCATAACTTTTGTTTTCTTTCATTCTTTTCTCTTTTTTTTTTTCGAATTTATTTCTTTCGGCATTTTTTTTCTCTTTTTTTTTCTTCTTGAGCCATATGCATGAAATACAAATATGAGGACAATAAGCACATAATATTACATCTCTCTCAAAACCTCTCAACAATAAGCACATACTTTAGCTTTTCCTCTCAACTCAAAAAGACATCCATAACCCACTCAAAATCCCAATTCTCGGAAGGGTAAGGCTTATCATAGGCTAGGAAATATAAATTTTGTGGAGCTTCAAAAGAAAAGGATAAAGGCTCAAATTGGCTTCAAACAAAGACATGATGTAGTGTAGGTATGGATAAATATAGGCTAAGAAATAATTGCCTCTATCATATGAAACTTATAAGCAATGAACAATGTATATAATAGGTCTCAAAAATAGATAACCATGTCAATACTAAGAGGTAATTGCATAAGATGATTAAATCACACAACAAAAGCAAAAGGGAGTATATATGAAATCCTTTATAAGGCCAAAAATTCTCACTAGGATAAAAATTTGTTGGATTTCAATCATGCCTAGGAACTCGAATTATACATGCTCAATTATATCCACTTTACATGTTTCACATGAAAATCATAAGTGTAGGACAAGTCTAAACAATCCAAACATGCTATGGAATTTATATGTTAATGCTAAAATAAATAATACAGGACAAAGATTGCAGGATGGGTATTTGAAAAAGACATATATGTAATGCATGATATTTTTGGGTATTTTTTGACATTTTTAAATTTTTTCCTTTTTTCTAATGCAATAGACTAATGGAAAAGTAAACATAAATACATGAATATATAACAATGCAACAACTAAACATTAGAAAAGTAAACATGAATGCATAAACCTATGAATGCAACTTCGCCCCACACATCAATTTTTCATCATCCTAAATGAAAATATAATAAAGACAACAAAATTTTAAATCACAAGAAAGAGAACCTACTTGATCATTGTGGTGGTGGTTGCAATCTTCAAATGAGACAGAGCCTGGAAAATTGAGGGGGTGGCGGGCGCCGCTTTTGGAACGACGGGCGCCGTTATTATAGTGTTCTTCTCCTCTTCGGTCTTTCTTACCTATATCCTGCATGGTCAGCTCACAAATCTTCCAATACACCAATCTATTATATGGAACTCTATAATTTATTGAAATTTAAAGACTAAACATTTAACTAAAAAGTGAAAAAATTGAAAACTAGAAAACTAGAAACTTAGCTTGGGTTGCCTCCTAAGAAGCATCCTTGGTTAATGTCATAGACTCGATGATTTATTCTTCCTTCCTTCAACAGTCATTCAGATTTTTTTAATGCCCTTAAAAGCAAATCGAATTCTTGTGCCCAACCATAATTTGAATGAACACTAAACATGAAAAAATTGAAGTCTAAATGTACCACAATGAACAAAACCTTCAAATTCTCATGACTTCCCGCTGTAGTGATGTAGAACCACCAACAAAGTTCCGTTGGTAGTTCGTAGAAGTAATGCTCCCAGGGATCTAAATATTCACCAAAATCCACAAATGTGTAAGAATTTTCATTACCTTGCTCAGGAGCCAAAGAAACCGGCTCTGGGCTTGGTTCTTCCATAGGTGCGATTGAGATGATTTCTTGAGATGAATTAGGAGCCAAAACACATAGATCCCGATGCGTGCAATCATGAGATTCCACTCCAACAGGCATTGGGCTTTTCTTTTCACATGGTAACTCCGATAACTTTATTGTCACTAAAACACATGGATCCTCAAAACACATTAGTGCGTGAAATGAAGTAAAAGGCATAACAGATGATGTAGAAATAGGCATATAAGATGACACGGAAGAAGACATAACATATGAGGGAGAAGAAGGCATAATAGATGAAACCTAATACATCGACTCATGAGACTCTATTTCAGTAAGCACTAGATCTTCATCCTCATTGCTGTCATCGTCAGAGAAAACATGCGTCTCCCAATGTGCTTTCATTTTCTTGCATGCTTCCTCCCATTCTTGCTTGGTTAGTCTTCTTACCCTTATGATGTCTACAGGAACAACGAGTGACGCCGGTTCTGGGGGGGCAGCGGGCGCCGGTCATCAGCGGCGGATGCCGGTTTTGCAGAATTCTATAAATAGCTTGGCCAATTCCTTGTATCCTTCCTCCCATGATTGGTGAGCTAGGTCTTTGAAAAGCTCCCACATTACTATCAGTCCTGCACTCGCTATTGCCAATAAGTGCCCTTATCTGAAAGTTGTACACCTACATAAACCCAAATCACTTTATCTCACAGATTATCATAGATACCTTGTGAAGCACGGTAGTCCACTAAATTCTCCACTCTTGGAAAGTAGCGGTGAAAATATTCTCCTTGGTCCTGATATAATCTCAACATCTTGAAAAAGAAAAAAATTAGTAATGGGGTGTTGTGAAATGTAAGATAGGTTCACAACTAGGTTAGTTTAAAAATAAATAAATACGTAAAATAAAGAAATAAACTAGATTCCTCGGCAACGCCGCCGAAATTTGGTAGGATGAAATGTCGATGGTTTCGCCTCGCCAATGATAATAATTCTTAAACTAACAAACTAAAGTATAGTAAGCAAGTAAGGGGTCAAACCCACAGAGAATCGAGTACTTCAATTGCAATGTGTATTTATTAATTATGCAAATATGTAAACAAAGATGAGATAAAAATGCAAATAAACAATTAAGAATAAAAATAAAATATGAATGATGTTAATAAGAGTGAATAAAAGATAGAAGAAGAGTGTGGTTTCATCAACAATTCGCAACAATGGTTGGTTTACTAAATCTTTGACTCAATTCCTATTTATTCAATCTTAATTTGTTATTCTGACTTTGGTTTATATGGATTGACATTCCTCGCGGAGATGACAATCCCTTAGATCTATATGCAACCCTGCAGGATTTAACATACAAATAGCAAAAATTCCCAAAGTATCGGCAAAAATGTCGCCCAAACTGTCATTACCCTACATAATCAAGATCATCCTCACGAAATCACTCAATTATGCTTGCTACGAAAGGTCTAATTATTCTCGCGAATCAATTGAAACTCTAGCTTGATGCAATTCTATAAAGATGGCGAATCAAAGTAAAACTAACAACATAAATCGGCACAAGGATAATGAAATAAACATAGGATAACATAGAAATCAAGTTTCACGATTCACTTAATCAAGTCTTGAATTGAAGACAAACCCACGAGATTCCTAAGAATTCATGACGTACCTTGGATCTCTCAACTTCAATCCTCTAAAGTGTTCTATTTTTCTCAATTAGTCAATCCATTAACGCTATTGAAAATAACGTCACAGGGATAATGTGTTTAAGGTATGAAGTTCAACTCTCAACTCAATTCCATATACAAACTCATAAACATTGCAATTTATAATAATCCCCTTCATAACCAATCATGTAAATGCAACATGAACCATCAGGAGGACTTTCGCTCAATGGAAGACTTCAAACACGACTGCATTCGGCGGGTTTGTAATGGGGCTTGGTAAGGAATAAAGGGTATGGAATTATTTTGCTATGTGGTAGTTTATAAAATTTGGGAATCAAGACTGCTAAACTTTAACACAACTTATCTAAACCATATCTCCAAAAATGATGCACTTTCCAAACTTGCTTTCAATGAAGAACTTCAACCTTTCTTTCAAACCTAAATATGCTCTCAAAAATATAAATCTTGTAAAAAATAAAAGAACTAAGGAATAATTGGCTCATGCACGAAATATAAGTAATATAGCTCTTATTTTTATTTCGAAAATAAATATGTACATTTATATGGTGAGCCAAAAATCTTGTTACAATATGTGACAAGATGTAAATATATACCAACCCATAAATTTTCTTTGCTTAAAACTAAACAATATGCACTTTCTTTCCACACTGCATTATTCTAACCACTCTAAGTCTCAATTCCTAATTAGGGGTCAAGCTCAATTCGGCTAGGGATAATTTTGTTGAGTTTGCAATACAATGCAGGGTAGGTAAAGAGAGGAGAAAAATGGATTAAAAGATGCCTCCATCATTTCATTCTCGTAAACATAAACATGTATGCACATTGGCTTTTTGAATAACTATCACAACATTTAAAGAAGTATAGGATGTGTAAATACACTCAAAAAAGCAGAGGATTTTTAATGTTCTCCCAATAGGCCAAAATTCTTACTAGCACAATTTTGTTGGATTTTTTTTGCCTAGGATCATATTTTCTCAATTTCATCACAAGTTCACAATCTACATAAAAACAATTTTAAGGACTTAGGCTAAACCATCCAAATATGCCATAGGATTTACATGATCAAGTCAGCTATTGAGTTCTCATCATTGGACATCTATGTAGGGTTTAAAACAAACTAATAAGGTAAATATGCATTTTTTGCTTTCTTTTTGACGTTTTCTATTTTTTTTGGGTTTTTATGAAAAGTAAAAACAAGTGCAAAAATTTAGACATTAATGCAAAAATTAAAAATAAGCCAAGATAGACATGATACATGTTTCATCCCCACCTCATACTTAAAATATATAGTGTCCTCACTTTATTAAAAGAAAAACAAGGGTGAAGAGAAACTCACAAAGCAACCTATGGACGGAAGGTCGATTTCAGGTTAAGCCGATGGTAGTAGTCGATGACGAGTACATGTGTCGATGTCAATTGCATCAGTGTCTATCGAGGAAGAAGTCGAAGTCGAGTGTCGCTAGGGTGGTGTCAATATCGAGGGGCCTACTCGATATCGAGTGATTTCTTTGGCTCCTGAATGATCGATGTCGATCACAGGAGATGGCTAGACCCTAGGCAATCGATTTCGATCGGCCTAGTCGATCTCAAGGGCCTCTGCAGATACTTGAGTCGCTAGGCCGACTTCGTCGTCAATGCTTCACGACCCTTTAATGTAGGGCCCCTTGAGGCTTGTTTCTTCTCCTCGATCATCTAGGTCCTTTTGATGGTAGCTAAGTTCGGCAACCAAGACTTCTTCTTCGTTAGGTTCTTTATTGGGCGCTTTCCTTCTCATCGTGACCTAACATTGGAAATATGGGCGAACCATGGAGCTTTGACCCTCCCATTAGTTGAATTCTCATTAATGGACATAAGAGGGTTATGGATCATACCTGAGCTTACCTTTTCGGGCCAGCGCCAATTTATTAGGAGGAGGAGGCCGAGTTAATCAAATATAGAATATAAATGCAAACCTAATCCTAGTCTACGCAAATAAATTACAAGACTTCCTCCCACTGTAGTAGTAGGGAGTCAGGACCGATCCATGAGGAAGTGTATCAGTAGGATCCTAGATAGTCTGAAATCACACGATAGTGTCGACCAAAGGCCTCGATCTCCATAAGGTACTCGGCGTCGAAAGGGGTTGTCGATTTCTACTCCAACAGAATACCTGTAGAGACAAAAATAAGCAGTCGGTATCAAATAGGGGTATCGATATCGAATGTCAATAGCAATGTCAACCTAGCTCAAAAGACTGTCAATCAACACAGCGACACTCGATGTCGAGTTGTTGACTCGATCTCGAGCTCAAATGCAGGTAAGGTGTCGATACCGACCAGTTATGTCGATATTGAGTAGTTCCTGCAAATCGTTAGTTGTCGACAAAGATGGCCGAAGACAAAAAGGATGGTGGTAGAAAGATGAACAGAGAAGACATATTTTTTATGATGAAAAAAATATATAAAAAGACAACTCCTAACGCTAGGGTTTACCTCAACATTAACCAATGCATGTGTAAGGTAAATAAGACGGACAATTGCGCTATCTCACCCGAGGGACAATCTTTCGCCGTACACCAACCATTAGGAATATTCTTGCAAATAAACCTAACTGTCTATACCAACTTTATGTTTATAACCCAAGTTGTTAACATGAATCCCTTTTCTTGCGATAAGGGCTAAACATAGAATATGATATAGATACGACGATATCAACATCAAGTAATTACCACAAACACGCATGGCTAACGTCGGGCTCACCCCGACCCTAGAAGCTTTGGGAACTACTCGCACTTCATCGCAACAAACACCATGATTGGAAAGAAAGAAACTTGCATTAATTGAAACTCCGAAACTATACAATCCAACGCCGGCTTTCGCAAACGCCAAACCCTGAAGTTTCTCCTACTCTCTAACTCTATTGTGAGATATGAATCTCCGTGCTTGAATGAATAAAAACCAGCCCCCTAGGCTTTATTTATAGCCTACTAATCTTTGCTAGCCAAGGAAAACAGTTCTAATCCTACTAAAACTACTATTCTAAAATTCTATCCGAAAACAATTAGTATGAAACATTATTAAGTTCAATATAAAATATCCTAGGGTAAAAAGGAAAGTTCCCTGGGACATAATCTAACTAATAAAGATATGATAAATCGTGGCCACAAGATAGATCTTAAAAATTGGATTGCCAAACCGCGTCCAATACGTATTAGTTTCTACTCGATATCGACGTGGTTACTCGATATTGAGTGCTTCATCTCGACTCGATATGTCGCACTTCACTCGATCTCTGGGTCCAGTCGATATCGATGCCTCTACTCGACATTATGTTTTGTCGAGTGCTTCAGTAGGTCTTTATTTTCTGTCTTGACGCTTAATGTCTACGTCGATTGGTAAAGTCAATCTCTACCTCTATGGTCGATATCGACCTCTTTTTTGCTTCACTAGGTTTCTTCGTTTTGACTCGGATTCTTCTCCAATTCCTATACATTTAGACCAAAACTTATGCAGACTCTATTTCTTGCACGTTAGCTCATTCTACAAAAATTTGCCTAATTTTCAACCTTTACTTTAGGAATTAAATGGAATATGAAGTCAAAAAATGAAAATAAAAAGACACTAATATGTACATCACTAATCAAGAGGGAATACATGCAATCAATCAATAAAGGAACAAATATATTGAATCAATCATAGAATAACATAGAAATCAAGTCTCATAATTCAACAAACCATGTCTTGAATTGCAACAAAACCACAAGAATTCTAAGTACTCTTGAAATACCTTGAATCTCTAATCTTCAATCTTCTAAACATCCCTATGAGTTAATCAAATTAGATCTGAATTAGTTGAGAGAACCTACTGGAACATATGTATAATATAATGTCTAAAGATGTCAGCATAAACCCTAGAATAAGATAGATATAGTTTCCATAAAGATAGAATTGGGCAGCATTGCACATATCTGAAAACAGCGAAATCGACAATCGTCGGTATAAAATCGACGGGCGCCGTTCTTACAACTTTGACAAACTGAAATTGTAATGCACTTTCTGGAGTCATCGTTTCTCCGATTAATACATATAAGTATGCATTGGAAAGCTCTTTTCAAGGAATACGACTCTCATGAAGACCTCATATGCTAACTCAAAGTGCTAAGAAGCTTACTGATAAGGTATCTCCACTTTCTTCGTTTCTGCTTTTCTTTTCATGCTTCTTAGCTTCGTAATTTGACTTTTAACCCTTCATTAGCTTGTTCTATGCTCTTTCATCACTTGTCCCTTATCTCTCCTTAGTTCTATTTGCTCATTGATTTCTCCACCTTTTGAGCTCGGAACTTATGATATACAAATAAGCACTAAAAATGGCATATTCCGAACATCGACTACCAAATGATCAAGAATGCATATCAGCTTATTAAACATGCAATATGGATACTCTAATGCACCTAAGACCACCTATAATGGCTATACAAAATATGCATTTTCAGCGTCGGTAGAAAAGCGGCGGGTGCCGCCCCTCTAGGTCCGCGAATCTTTTTAGCTTCGACGTTATTCGTCCATATCTCCCTTGATGCTCTTCATTTGCCTCTATTTTGCTCCAGAATCAGCTCTTTTAACCATCTTAATACCCCAACCAAGCTCAAATTATACCCCAACAAAGCTCAGATTCGCCAGGCCCACAAGTATAGTTGATGACGTTCCAGTAAAGGTAGGTAAGTTATTTTTGCCTACTGATTTCATTGTATTGGATATGCCCAAAGATCCTATTGTACCTATCATCCTTGGTAAGCCTTTCTTAGAAACTGCAGATGCCAATATCAATGTTCGACGGGGATTACTATTCTTTACTATAGGGAACAAAGTGATAGAGTTCTTCTTCAACCCTACAATAAATAAGGTCAATGGGATAGAGATCAAGTTCGTCTACACACACCAATGTCATGGATTTCAAAGAACCGACGGAAAGGGCCCTAACTTATGAGGAAGCCCTGGCCATAGCTGCGCAAGAGCTCACCGACAAGGAAATTGAGGAGTTCATGGCTACATGCACGAGTGATGAGGAGATCTTTGACGATGCTTTATCCATAGAGTTCAAAGAAGAATTATAAATCGATCAGGAGAGGTCGAAATCGACCACCCCACTCGATATCGACTACCCTCTGTCGACATTGATTTACTCAGTAAGTCAGGTATGTTCTTCCTTTTTTTGAGGCGATATCGAGGCACCTCCGTCAGCAGAAGAGGTCGAAATCGTCCAGTCCATATCGACAGCAGAGGTTGAAATCGACAAGTCCACATCGACATCAGATGTCGAAATCGACCAATTGCCCTCGACATTGGAAACCTCAGAGGCCTAGGTATGTGCTGAACTTTCAGTCGATATCGATTTATCCTACTCGACCTCGACTTCTTTTCTGCATAGTTACTACGAAGAGTCCAAATCAACGTTGGGATCGCTATATGCTTGGTCCGCGCCAATTTCTGTAGCTGATTTGGGAGCTTCAATCAACGGAATTGAAACGGATTACCTTGGTGAGATCATGAAGATGGAGGAGGTAGAGCCAATCCTTATCCCACAAGGACGTTCTCCGATGCTGAAGCCTTTACCCGACACACTTAGGTATGAGTTTCTTGGTCCCAATTCTACTTTTCCTGTAATTATCAAAGTTACACTAACCACGCAGGAAGTGGACAAGCGTATGGAAGTGCTTTGTGCTCATAGAAAGGCAAATTGGGTACTCTCTTGAAGATATTAAAGGTATTTCACCCGCTATATGAATGCATAGAATCCTCCTAGAGGATGATCTTAAGGCATCTATAGAAAACCAGCAAAAACTCAACCCCAACATGAGATAGATGGTGAAGAAGGAGATCATGCGCATGCTGGATGCATAAATCATCTATTCCATCTCCTACAGAGAATGGGTGAGCCCAATCCATGTGGCGCCTAAGAAGGGAGGAATGACTGTCGAGGAGAATGAGAAGGGAGAGCTTGTGTCACATCAAATCACAAGTAGTTGGCGAATATGCATTAACTATAGAAAGCGCAACAACGCCACTAGAAAGGATCATTTTCCCCTTTCATTCATTGACCATGTATTGGAAAGACTTGCTGAACATGATTACTTTTGTTACCTGGATGGATATTCTGCCTTTTTGTAGGTCCTTATTCATCCTCATGTCCCTATGGGACTTTTGCATATAGGAGGATGCCATTTGGGCTCTGCAACGCCCCCGCTACCTTTCAAAGGTGTATGATGGCCATCTTCTCTGACATGATGGAGGACATTGTGGAGGTATTTATGGATGATTTCTCTGTCTATGGCACCACTTTCGATGTTTGTCTTGCTAACCTTCGCAGGGTACTTGCGCGATGTGAGGAGACAAATTTGGTTATCAATTGGGAAAAGTGCCACATTATGGTAAGAGAAGGGATTGTGCTAGGCCACAAAGATTCAAAAAGGGGAATTGAGGTGGACAGGGCAAAGATAGAGTTTATGGAGAAGTTGCCACCACCTTCATCTATTAAGGACATAAGAAGCTTCCTTGGTCACGCAGGTTTCTATATGAGGTTTATTCAAGAATTTTCAAAGATTGCCAAACGTTTAACTAACCTACTAATGAAGGATGTTAAGTTTGTGTTTTCTAGAGAATGTCTTGAAGCTTTCAATAGGTTGAATGAAGCTCTTATATCTGCCCCTATCATTCAATCTCCAGATTGCTCGCAATCATTTGAGATCATGTTCAACGCAAGCGATTATGTCGTCAGAGCTGTCCTAGGACAAAGGAGAGACAAGATGTTCCATGTCATCTACTATACAAGTAAGATTCTTGATGTCGTTCAAACAAAGTACACCACGACGGAGAAAGAGTTCTTGACAGTGGTCTTCGCTTTTGAGAAGTTCCACTCATACCTAGTGGGCTGTAAGGTAATTGTTCATACTAACCATGCAGCTCTTAGGTACTTGATGGCGAAGAAGGATGCTAAACCTAGGCTCCTACGATGGGTACTCCTCCTTCAAGAGTTCGACATTGAACTTAAGGATAAGAATGGAACAGAGAACTTCATAGTCGTTCATCTCTCACGGCTACCAAAAGGGCTTCTAGATGAGTCAAAGGAAAACATGCCAATCAATGACTCCCACCCTAACGAGTAGCTGATGAAGCAAGAAGTGAAACGGGCAGAAGATCCACTCGATATCGACCAGACCAAGTTGATATCGACTGCCCAGAAAATGAGTTTTATATCGATGTCGACTAATTTTGATGAAAGGTTGACGATTGCAGTGGCTGAAATCGACCACCTGAAGTCGACATCAAGTGCCAATCTCGAGCAGCCCATATCGACTGACCAAGTCGATGCAGACATGTTGAAATCGACTGCACCAAGTCGATATCGACCACCTTCCAATGACTCCGAAGGTGATAAAAAGGTAAGCTCCGGTGAAGATTTCTTCTTTACTCCTCCCACTAGTCCTATTCAATATCTATTTGCTATAAGAGGGGTGAAGGTAACTTGTTATGTGGATTTTGGTAACTATATTGTAGGATGCGAGATACCATCAGGCTTAACTTCGCAGGCGAAGAAGAAGTTTTTCCACGATGTCAAGCAATATTATTGGGATGAACCCTACTTGTTCAAGTAGGGAAAAGACCATATCTTTCGACGTTGTATCCCGGAGGAAGAAGTAGAGAGTGTGATTTTCCATTGTCATTCTCTCCATACAGTAGACCATGCTAAAGGATTCAAGACCGCGGCGAAAATTCTTTAATGTGGTTTTTATTGGCCTAACCTTTTCAAGGATGTGCAAAACTATGTAACCTGTTGTGATGAGTGTTAACATTCAGGAAATATCACATGGAGGAACGAGACACCCCTCACAGGAATTGTGGAAGTAAAGCTCTTTGATGTATGGGGTATTGACTTCATGGGACCATTCCCTGCCTCAGGCCCCTATAAATACATTCTAGTAGCGGTGGATTATGTCTCAAAATGGGTTGAGGTCGTTGCGACTAGGACCAACGATGCGAAGGTAGTTTCTAAATTTATGAAAACTAACATCTTTCCTTGCTTTGGTATTCCTAGAGTTGTTATTTTAGATGATGGCTCGCATTTCATTGAAAGAGGCTTTGAAACACTTTTATCCATGTATGGGGTGACACATAGGGTTGCAACGCCCTATCATCCCCAAACCAGCGATCAAGTAGAAGTCTCCAATCGCAAAATCAAAGCCATCCTAGAGAAGATGGTCTCCCGCTCGAGGAAGGATTGGTCATCCAAGGTAGATGATGTGCTTTGGGCCTAACGAACGACCTATTAGACACCACTTTGCACAACTCAATATAACTTGGTTTATGGTAAGTCATGTTATTTACCCGTCGAACTTGAGCATAAGTTGATATGGGCTCTCAAAGAGCTCAACATGGATTTCGACAAAGCCGGGAAAAGAAGGTTCATTGACTTGCAAGCCTTGGAGTAGTTGTGCCTAAACGCATATGAGAATGCCAAAATCTACAAAGAGCGCACAAAAAAGTGGCACGACAAGAAATTGGTGCCAAAGACATATGAGATAGGTGACAAAGTCCTTCTTTTTAACTCTAGACTCCGCTTATTTCTAGGGAAACTAAGGAAAAGATGGAGTGGACCCTTCACGGTTCATCAAATTTTCCCTCATGGAGCGGTGGAGTTACTTATCGATGATGGCTCAACCTTTAAGGTAAATGGTCACCGAGTAAAGAAGTATTATGACAAAGAAGACCCGGAAGAAGAGATTCGCGCCACCCTGGCATTGAACTAGCGCAACAAGGGAAGTATGTCGAGCTAGCAACTTAAACTCAAGCGCTTCCGGGAGGCAACCCGTTACATTCTTTTTCTTAGTCTTCTTTAGATTATTTTATTTTTCTTCTAGATAATTTCGTGGCTATTCTATCTAAAGTGAACCAGGAGATCGAGTGCCCAGATGAGAGGTCGATATCGACATACTGAGTCGATATCGATGGACTGAGCATCCCACAAGTCGACTACACTCAGTCGACTCAGAAGAGGAGGTCGATATCGACATGAGATGTCGACATCGACAAGCTGAGAGAAAAACAGGTCGACTAGAGTCAGTCGACTCAGAAAGGGCAGTTGATATCGACCAATGTGGTCCATTTCCACTGCAATCGGGGATAGGTAAGTTACAGTTCAGTTTTTTTTTCATTTTATTTCGTTTTAAAAAAACCTGACTTCGACCTACCCTTCCCTTTACCCTCATATCGACAACCCTAGCCCTTCATCTCTCAGCCTCTTCTCTCCTCTCTCTCTCCTCTCTCTCTCTCTATGTGCAACCATCACCGGCGCCTATCTCTCTCTCTCTATCACCATATGTCACCCTCATCATCCCATCTTCTCAGATCTGGCACCCTCTTGCCCCCAAAATCCCGAAAAAAAAAAAAATACACGAGCCCTTTCTTGCTCCCAGTCCTCCTTTGATCCTTCGTTCTTAGTCCATATTTGCCCATAACCCATCAGATTCGGTAGTTACTCACCAGATTCGGCCACCTTCAAAACTCCGGTAAGCCTGCAGCAGCGACAGCAACAACGCAACTACCAGATCGACTCGATTTCGACCAGTTCGATCGATTTTGACCACATTCCCAGTTTCAACCGTTTGCTTCATTCTTTTTCGATTTCTCTTCTCTTCACCCGATTTCAAGCACTCTTCTGTTATGATTTCTTCCCCCTTATCTTTATTTATAGCATTTGATATATATATATATATATATATATATATATATATATATATATATATATATATATATATATATTTGTTGAATTTAGGGTTGAAATTTCATATTGGGTGTTTATGAACGATTTTAGGGTTTAAATTTTTGCGCGGGAAATTGAAATTGTATTATTTAGAGTTTATGCTGGATCTGATTTTTTTGGATATTATAGGGTATATTTGAGATTTGATTAGGTTTGGTTAGGTGCTAAATATTCAAGAATTTTGGTTGATGAATTTTACAAGTTTATGGAATTTCTTGAAGTTCTTTAGATAAACCTTATTTTTTATGTTTAAAAAATTGATTATTGATCTTTATTTTTAGCATTGAATTTAGGTTTGCAAGATTTAGCACTAAAATTAGCTGATGTTAATATTGCAAATTTTTAGGCTAGTTTTTGAACCTAAGTATGGGGTTGCTCTATATTGTTTGAAAAAAGGTCATTATCTTGGACACTGTTTTATTTGCATAAAATGGTGTGTGCCAAAAACGATCCGAGAGACTCCCTTCACATCCCCGATGAGGAGCAGATGACTTTAGCTATCAGCCTGAGTGACCGAGCTCGCAGAGCCCAATGGTACCATTATGCAGACATGGTGCAGTGGGGCTTCCATACTGGAGTTCAGAAGGCATTCGAGTATGTCTCTTTCGAGAGGCTGATAGGCGACCTGGATGCACACTACCCCGTCCTGACTAGGGAGTTCATGGCTACTTTGGAGATCCCAGATTGTGTGTCCTCTACCCGCCGAGTCTCCTTCCGACTCGGCAACAAGTTGTATTGTTTCACCCTCGAGGAGATGAGCAGCCTTTTTGGGATTGCTTACACTCCGACACACTTCAGGGTCAAGGACATGAATGTCATCTGGAGCTACCTCTCAGGGATCTCATACCCCGCTTCCAATGATGTCCTCACCACTAGAGTCGCCATCCCGCTATTTAGAGTCATTCTCCCCATTTTTGCGAGCACCATCTGGGCAAGACCTGAGCTCTGCCACCCCACGCACCACAAGACGGAGATAATGCGGAGGATTCTATTTGAGGATGAGCCATTGCCTTTCTTATATGCATGGCTCGAGCACATCAGGGAGCGTTGTCGCACTATGAACGGCGTGATCCTAGACGGCTGCATGGTGGCTGTCCTAACCCATGCCTTGGGCATTTGTGTCGACATGTATACTGCATATGATCTTACTTATATTGAAGCGAGTATATTGCGACAGGAAGGCGTCATTGCAACAGAACAGTTGGATGGAGGCACCCCCAAACGGGGATGCCTCTCCGATATGACTACATGGATCTACTGTATGTCCCAGATTGGTACCAATCCTGGATAGGTCAGCCATATCACATGGACATAGATCCTACTGTTGACCCCACGCTGAGGAGGAGACCACCGCTCTACAATCATAAGCCAGAGGTGGACGTTATGTCGTGGGACGCCAACCCACACTCCGCTGGGGCATGGCAAATTGCAGCCTATCTGGGAGGCTACACTGAAAATGATGATGTTGATGATGCTGATGACATTATTGGTGGTGGCGATGGCCCACAAGGTCCCACCACAACTACATTCCACCCCCTTCGCCCTTTCAGCCTACCTACGTTACTAAGTGGCAGGAGGATGTCACCGCACACCTCTCTAGACTTGAGATGGACAATGGAATGATGTCCTGGGTTCTACACGAGGTTCGTGATGAGCAGTGCCAATTCGGCATGATATTCGAGGGATTCGGCTCTCCCTTTGGCTTGAACTTTGGCCAGCAGCACGATCCCGACAGCTCTACCTTCCAAAGGGGCGGCCCATCCTACTATCCTGGGTGGTCAGCTTCACATGATGGCCCATGCTTCTTTCGCCACCTCCGCCTCCTGAGGAGTGATTTTTTTTAGAGTAAGTGAGAGTGAGTGTTCCCCTTCCCTTTTACTTTGTTTTTTAACAGTGAGGACACTGTCATCTTTCAGTATGGGGTGGGACTAAAATTGGACTTTATAACTTTGTTATCTGGTTGTGGTTTTGGTAAAAAACTGTTAAACTTGGCTTGTAATTTTTATGTTTTATTTGCTTTATGTTTCTGCACTGCATTCATGTTTAAATTCTATGCATTTAAAGGTTTATATCTCTTAGTTTATTTCTTTTCTAAAAAAATGCAGAAATCTAAAAAAAATAGAAAATGTCAAAAATACAAAAAAAATTCATGTTTACCTTATAAAGTTTATTTTCAAACCCTAATTAGACGTCCTATGATAAGAACTCAATATCTGACTTGATCATGTAAATCCCATGGCATATTTGGATGGTTTAGCCTAAGTCCATAAAATGGTTTTTATGTAGATTGTGAACTTGTGAGGAAATTGAGGACATATGATCCTAGGCTAAAAAGCAAATCCAACACAAATTGTCCTAGTGAGAATTTTGGCCTATAGGGAGAACATCAAAAATCCCTCTGATAGTTATTCAAAGCCAATACATATATATGTTTATGTTTATGAGAATTAAATGATGGAGGCATCTTTTAAGCCATTTTTATCCTCTCTTTACCTACCCTGCATTATCTATGCTTGAAGCCGGAATATTAGCTTGAGCCTTGTATTGCAAACTCAACAAAATTATCCCTAGCTAAATTGAGCCTGGCCCCCATTTGGGAATTGAGCATAGTTATTAGGATCGCGATACGGATCGGTAGGATCGTACGATCCTACGATCCTAGCAAGTTCCTGATCCACATCGTCGGTAAATACTCGTTAGTGCTAGAATCGGGCTAGGATCGGCCTAGGATCGTTAGGATCGGTCTAGGATCATTAGGATCGTACTAGGATCGTTAGGATCAGTCTAGGATCGTAAGATCCTATGTGAGTTTTGAATTTGTGAATATTAAGTGAAATCCATGCCCGGATGACCCTTATTTTTTCCTAGCCCATTTCCCTCCTTAGTGTAAGTTTTGAATTTTTTTATATTAACGGTTTAATTTGTTTTTCTCATTCATTGCCTCATTTGAGAGTTGAAGAATCAGTCGTCCCTCAATCCTAAAATTCAATTTCTTTATATACCATGATTTCTGATGAACTTGGATATAATAGTATGATTTGTCTCTTTTAGTTATTATAATAATGTAGTATACAACATTAAATATGAACATATTAGTTCATTTAATGGATGTTATGCCGTGTATTGTACCTTTTTGGGATGTTAGCCTTGAACGTGTATTGTACCTTTTTGAGATGTTAGCCTTGAACTCAATACACCTTTTTGAGATGTTAGCCTTGAACTACTATGAAGGTAAATGACATTATTTGATTTTTTTTACTTTTTTCATATTGAAATAATGGTATTTGCATTATTTGATATGGTTAATTATTTTTATTATATTATATATTTTATTTTACCTCATTTGTAGGATCTTACGATCCTACGATCCGATCCTAGGGTCCTACTCCGATCCAATCCTAGGATCTCGATCCTAATAACCTTGGAATTGAGACTTAGATTGGTTAGAATAATGCATTGTGGAAAGAAAGTGCATATTGACTAGTTTTGTGCAAAGGAAAATTATGGGTTGGTACATATTTGCATCTTGTCATATGTTGTAAAAGGATTTTTGACTCACCATATAAATGCACATTTATTATTATTTATTTATTTTCGTGCATAAAATAAGAAAAAGAAAAAAAAATCGAAAAAAAGAAGAAAGAAAAATATTGTTATATTAGTGCATGAGCCAATTATTCCTTACTTTTTTTTATTTTATACAAGATTTATACTTTTGAGAGCATATTAGGGTTTGATGGAAGATTGATGAGCATTATGGAAGATAAGTTTGGTTAAGCATTATTATACAGATATACTTTGGATATAGTAATGATAAAGTTTAGGAGTCTTGATTCCCGAATTTTATAAGCACCACATAGCCAAATAATTCCATACTCTTCTATTTTATACCAAGCCCCATTAAAACCCCGCTGAATGGAGTCTTCTTTGAAATCTTCCATTGAGCGAAAGTCCTCCTGATAATTCTTATTGCATTTTTATAATTGGTTGCAAAGTGGATTATTATAAATTGTAATGTTTATGACTTTGTATATGGAATTACGGTGAGAGCTGATCTTCATAGCCTAAACACATGAGAGTTGAGTGCAAACACATTATACCTGTGAGGTTGGATCAAAATTGCATATGCCTATGGAACGCTCAAATATGTTCTATGACGTTAAATTCACTTGCTTTTCTTTGCTACCATTATAATGTTGCTTTTGACAAGGGTGAAGACTTGAAGATGTGTTGTAGGTGTTGCTTATTGCTTGGTTATTGCTTGAGGACAAGTAAGTCTAAGAATGGGGTATTTTGATGTACATATTTGTACCCTTTCTATTACGAAGTTTTGACTTCATATTTCATTAAATTCCTAAAGTAGAGGTGAAAAATAATATAAATTTATGTAGAATGAGCTAACGTGCAAGAAATAGGTTCTGCACAAGTTTTTTTCTAAATATGTAGGAATTGGAGCGGAATCGGAGTCAAAACAAAGAAGCCAAGTAAAGCTGAAAAGAAGTCGAAATCGACTAGACTGGTCGATATCGACTGAAGACCTCGACATGGATTCTGAGTGACGAGACAGACCACAAAGACCAACAAAGAAGACCACTCGATATAGAGTGGTGGAGTCGACATCGACTTGGCACCAGAAATCGAGTGGAATGAATCCCGTCGAGCAGAAACAGAGAGGTCGATATCGATTGCCTTGGTCGATATCGACTAGAATTTGAGGTGGGCTGGACGCGCTTGTCGAGATGCGAATTTGATGTTTTATCACATGAGCCATGGATTATCTTCCTAAGTAGATATATTATGCCTTTTGATTATTTCCTTTTTACCCTAAAGGGTTTGTTAGTTATTTTATATTTTTACCATAATAATGTTTCATCCTATCTATGATGGGATAGAATTTTAGATAGAAGATTAGATCTAATTTTCTTGGCTAGAAAGGATTAGTAGCCTATCAATAAAGTCCTAGGGGGCTAGTTTTATTCATTGAAGCAAGCAAGACACAAAGCATTAAGCATTCAAAGTAATAGTTTTAGGTTTTGAGCTTTACGGTTTCGGTGCTTACAATAGTTGGCGTTGAGATTGTAAAGATTCAAGTTTTCTCTTCAATGCAAAGTTATTTCCTTTCAAACATTTCTTCATTCAACATGAGCGAGTTTTCGGCCTTTCTTCTAGGGTCGGGGTGAGCCCGATGATAGCCATGGTGATAAGGTTTGTATGTCGCTAAAGAAGGTATCTTTTATCTCGCTTTACCATGTGCTTCATCTTTAAATGCGAATTTAAGGAACTCATGTTGTAAAACTTGGATAGTAATTAGTGTTTCTATTCGAAAGATTATAAACTCAATTATGACAAAGGTAGACACAAGCTGTCGATGTACACTAACTCTTAGGATTACTCTTGCAAATAAACCTAAGTGTCTCTACCAATTTCATGTTTATAACTCAAGTTCTTAGCATGAATCCCTTTTCTCTCGATTAGGACTAAACATAGAATCGTAGTAGATGATAAAGACACAACAATATCAACATCTAACACTTACCTCAAGCGCGCATGGCTAACATCGGGCTCACCCCGACCCTAGAAGCTTTGGGAGACTACACGTACCTCATCGTCGGAAACATCATTAATATAAAAGAAAGAACTTGCATTAAAAACTTCGAAACTTTACAACTCAACGTCGGCTCTCGCAAACGCCAAACCTTAAAGCTTCTTCTAACTGTAACTTTATTGTATGTATGTAATTAGATGTGAAGTCGAGGGTCGCCTGATGGTGGCCGATATCAATGATTATGGTCGATATCGACCTCTGCTTTTTGCTCCTGAGTCCTCGATGTCGAGTCCAGGAGATGGCTTGACCCTGGGGGGATTTTGACTAGCCTGGTCGATTTCGACTGCCGCTGCAGTAGCTTCTTTTCTTCTTCGTCGTTTCTTTTGCTTGGCAACCTGAAATCTCTACGAGAATTATAGATAAAGCCACGAATTATCTCAGTTTCAAATGTTTTAAGAAAATCCCAAACTCAAAATCCTAAAAACCATCTATGAAAAATTTAATGTTTTAGCTACAAGCTCTAGATTTTTGAGTCGGTAGGCCGACTTCTCCGTCAATGCGTTATGAGCCTTTAAAGTAGGGACCCTTCAAGCTTGAGCCTTCTCTTGGATCATCTATGTCCTTTTGATAATAGCTAAGTTCGGCAACAAAGGCTTCTTCTTCGTCAGGTTCTTCTTTGGGCGCTTTCCTTCTCTTGACCTAACTTTTGCAATATAGGCAAACCATGGAGGTTTGACCCTCCCATTATTTGAATTATTAATAATGGACAAAGGAGGGTTAGGAATCATACATGGGCTTACCCGTTCGGGCACGAAACTGAAATCTTTGGGCTGAGGGGAGGTCGATTTCGACCAAGAGGGGTCGATTTCGAGTATAGTAGTCGATGTCGGCCTAGGGGGGTTGATTTCGACGTCAGAGACCCCATACATAAGCTCCTGGCCATCATTTGGCTTACTCGACATCGATGTGGTATGGTCAATATCGAGGTATCCAATCGAAATCGATTGGTTCCAGTCGATGTCGACTTTCCTTGTTGTTTCCGTTCTCGCCAACAAAAATTTTCTAAGCTTCTCCTTCACTGGTGAGAGGAAAACTTTCTCCAGCTGCCTCGTTTCGCTCATGGTAGGGTTGAAGGAGAACTCTGTCACTTCCTTTCCTATAGTAAAGGTTAGTAATCCTCGACTTACATTGATATTGACATCAGCCGTAGCTAAGAAGGGCATACCAAGGATGATAGGTACAATAGGATCTTCAGGCATCTCCAATACAATGAAATCAGTAGGAACAAAGAACTTACCTACCTTTACCGGAACGTCATCGACTATACCCGTGGGCCTAACGAATGAGTTGTCAACCATATAGAGTTTCATATCCATAGGTTCAAGTGCTCCGTTGTTTACCTTTTGCCAAATAGAAAGAGGCATCAGACTTACGCTTGCCCCTAGGTCACATAGGGCCTTATAGCGACGTTGGCCAAGCCCCACGGTGATTGCAAACTTCCCTGGATCGCTCCTCGTCTCAAGAAAGTCCATCTTTGAGCACTCCTCTGTGATCTCTGCCATGGACATCTTCTTGCTAAGGATGTCTTTGAGGAATCGCACATAGGCGGGAATCTCGCTTAGGGCTTCTGTAAGAGGAATAGTAATGTTAAGACCTTGAAGAATCTTTATAAAGCACCTAAACTTACCTTGGGTGGGGTCCTCCAATACTTTGGATGGGAAGTGAAACATCTTCTTTGGTGGAGGAGCCAACACGGTGGTCGGAAGGGCCTGTTGGGAGTCGATGTCGACTGGGCTCTGGTCGATATCGACCGGGATGGTTGATTTTGACCTCTGTTGTGGCTCAGAAGGCTCTGCAGTGGCCTCGACGTCGACCAGTGGGTCGACCTGGGTGTCGATATCGACGTCTGGCTCGACATCGACTTGTTTGTCGATGTCGACTAGATCTGCTGCTTTCTCATGCGATTTTGTTCGCGGCTTTTATAATTTGGTGCCACTCCTTAGTTGCATGGTTGCGATGTGGCCTGTCCCAGATTGCCCATTAGGATTTGTAGTTGGTTGCCCAGGGAACGTTCTGGACGGTCTAGGAATTTGTGCTGCCAATGGAACCAGTTGGGTTTCTATGTTTTCTTCCATACATCCATCTCCCCGAATCTTGCGGTAAGATGATGTAGTGCTCCCTTATTCTCCGCATGATTCCACCTCATTTCATCCAGGATAAGATGAAGGTCATCCTTCCGTTGGTCTCTCTCCAGGTGCCCAGGAGCTCTTTAAGGCGGTGGATCCCTGGGGTTTTATTGGGGTGGTTGATTTCCCCAGTTTTGGTACCCCTGGCGATTGGGATTCCTCATGTAGTGCGCCTTTTGGTGAGTCTCCGCTAGTTGTACTTGTTCAGCATGTGGGCACTCGATGGTGGTGTGCCGCTGCGATCCGCATTCGATGCAATCTTGGTTCGCTGAAAGGAATCTCGCTTGCTTTTGGAGCTTTCGAAGTTGATCTCTATGGAATTGCTCCTTCACGTCCGGATCGATTACCTTCGAGGATTCATATAATGGCATAGATGGGGCATGCCTCGACGATGATGATGTGTCGGAAGCCTCAGGAGTCTCATACGTGTTGTCGAACTCCACCAACATCTCTATTGTGTCCCAAGCCTCTTGTGGAGTGAGTTCAAGGTAGCCATAGGAGGTGTAGGAGTCCTCAACTTGCTTCCTTAGTTGCTCAATTAGCTCAGCATGGGTCGTGTTGTCTGCCATGATTCTTTGAGCTTGGGCTCTTAGGTGGAGATAGCGTTCAGGGTCGTCTACTTCTCTGAATTCAGGTGGGCGATCAGCGCATCGCATACACCAGCATGGCCAAACTAAATAGAAATGTGAGATAGACTACTAGGGCACGATTGATTCCCTCCCCGGAAACGGCGAAAATTTGTTAATATGAGGAAATCGAGTATCTTAAATACAAATATATGAAATATAAATGCAATCCGATTCCTAGCCTATGCAAATAATTACAAGACTTCCTCGCGTTGTAGTGGAAGGGTAGTCAGGATCGATCCACGAGGAGGCAGGTCAGCGGGATCCTATTAGCGTCGAAAAGCTCACATCTTTCCTCGACCAGAAGCCTCGCTTTCGACCTTGGTGCTCGATTTCGACCTTTGCTGTCGATTCCCTCTAAACAGAAGACCTGCAGAGACAAAAACAAGCAGTCGATATTGATATCACCCTATTTTATGTGATTTTAGGTGTCTTGTGAGTAGGTTTTATGTCTATTAAGTGTTACTTTATGTGTGTTTTATGTGAATTATGTGTTATTTCGAGTATAGAGGTCTACACATGGTGTGTGTGAAATTTCAGGTGTTCGGGTGCATATTTTGGAGTAATAAATGAGCCGAGGAAAAAGAGAAAGGAATGAGTCATGTTCGAGGGTTAGAATTGAAGACGGAGTATGCCCATAGAGAGCATTCGAGGGACATAAGTCGAGGCAAGAAAGCTCAAGGTCAAAATCAAAGAAGCAAGGACTCGGGACTACACATAACGAGTCGATACCCAAGACTTCCGACTCGATACCAATACCTTCTGAGTCGATACCTCCATCTTCCGAGTGGAAGAAAGCTTTACAGTAGCTAAGTATCGAGTCGATACCATCAAGTATCGAGTCGATACTTTTCTTCAGCGTTATTTCGTCGGGATTTTTTGTTCGAATTTATTTTTTGCTGGATGACTTTTTTTTAGGATTTTTTATTATTATTTTATTTTTCTTCTTCAAAAGAGGGAGAAGGGAAAAAAGAAAGGACGTCTAATTTTCATTCGGAGAAAACCCTAGTTGGAGACATTGAATTGGAGACCTTTTCAGAGATTTCTACTTAAAGGTTTGTTTTGCTGGATTCAAGATACGTTTTGTTAATCTAGTCTTATATTCTTTCATCATGAATTCTTTGATTGTGTCTAAATTCATGTCTGGCTATGTTTCTTGTTCTGGGGTTGGGGTGATCCCAACGATGTTGAGATAGACATGTGCGTGATGATTGCCTGAATGAACTCTATTATTTGTTTGATTCGATCCATGAGTGCTGAATCCGATTAATCCTATGATTGATCGGAATCCTTTTGATGTTTAACATGCGCCGGCTGTGAATTGAGATTGGATGTATAAGTAGAGTTGTTAATTCTATTGGAAAACATGGATTGAACTTGAGAATTGTTTATGAGCAATCTATTCGATTCTCTTGAGGATAATAAACTATCGTAGATCACCTAGGTTTGAGTTGGTTATGCAGATCGCGCCTACGATTGCTTGATCGATTTTCTTGCTAGGGTTCTAAGTCCTTAAAGAGTGCAAATTGATTGATTAATCTGCAACAAGCGCAAGCTGAGTAGTAATTAGTTGAAATGGACATAGTTATTGCAACAAGCGCAAGCTGAGTGATAATGAATTTAGATAGTTTACCTTCAAATATCTCTTTTCAATTTGTTCAGGCATAAAAATTATATAGTCTATCGAGGATGCATTGTTGTGGTGAACCCTGACTCTGGAATGTTTCTCATCGTATATTCATAAAACCTTGCAATTTGTTGTTTTCCTTCAACTTATTTTCTTATTCATTCGAAAATCACTTCTTTTATTTGGCTTAGTAAACTAGTTGAGGTTTTGCAATTGGTATTCACACGGTCCCTGAGATTCGACACTCGATTACTACAATCGACACCGTACACTTGCGGGGTGTTGATTTTAGACCGATCAAGTTTTTGGCGCCGTTGCCGGGGACTGTCGATAATATCAGTTGTGTAACAACAATTGGTTTTTCTAAGTCTTTTTGTTATTTTTGATTTGTTTTCTTTTGTTTGTGGCTTCAGGTTTGTGCTGTGACTTTTATGCGAACATCTATAAGCTCAGGAAATCTCTTACCGTTTGATCCTGAGATTAAACGGACTTTTCGCACAAGGCTTGCCGCACAAAGAGCCAGGGATCACGAGATGGGAGACAACGTGAACAACCAGCAGCTGATTAACAATGCTGCTGCGCCACAGACTCTGGGGCAACGGATGAACCCCACACAATTTGTTACTACTCCTGGGGTTGTGTTTCCGGCGATCAACACAAATAACTTTGAGCTGAAGCCCGCCCTCGTAAACATGATTGCTCAAAACCAATTTGGAGGTGGTCCTGATGAGAACCCTCATCAACATCTGACCACTTTTAAGGAGTTGATGAACACAGTGAAGATGCACAATGTTTCGGCGGACGAGCTTATGTTGCGAGGTTTCTCATTCTCTTTGCGGGGACGAGCAAAGAATTGGTACAATTCAATCCCCGCTAGATCTATCACAACATGGGATATGCTTACTTCTAAGTTCTTGGACAAATTCTTTCCTCCTAGCAAGATTGCTGAACTGAGGAACAAAATTCACTCTTTCAAGATGCAATCTGGAGAGAATCTTTATGAAGCTTGGGAAAGGTTCAAGGATCTTTTGCTGGATTGTCCTCAACATGGAGAGCCTAAAATCAACCTCTTAGAGATCTTTTATAAGGCTCTTGATGACGCCACCAGGATACTTATTGATTCCACATCTGGAGGAACCTTTCTGGATAAGACTGCAGACGAAGCTTGGAATTTTCTTGAAAAGACCGCTAAGCACTACGGAAGATATTCATCATCTAGAGGGTCTTTGAATTCGAAAAGACAAGCTGGGTTGTTTGAGGTAAACACGGAGACATATAGGGATGCCAAGTTTGATGCTCTCTCCGCTGAAGTCAAGAGCATAAAGAAGATGCTTGAAAATGTAATCCCTACAAAGTCAACAACGTCTTCAGTCTCAAAATCTGCAGTGCCTTGTCAATGTTGTGGCGCTATCACTCACACCATCTCAACATGCGAGTTGTTTGCTTCTCAGAATGGTGACCTGATAGAGGAAGAAACTAACTATGCTGGAAATTTCAATAGGGGTCAAGGTTACAACAACAACTACAACTATAACCCCCGTGCTAGAGATCATCCAGGCTTCTCCTACGCTAACAATCAGGGCGCTCAGAACCCACCACCTGGGTTCCAACAGAGGCAACAGGGAAACCAGTACCAAGCATCAAATAGAGAGACATCATCACACAGTGTAGAGGAGATGTTAAAGCAAGTACTGGCAAATCAAAATGCAATAGAGGCTAGGAATCATGAGGTGGAAGCCAAGACTGAAGCACGATTCAAGATGCTTGAAACCCAAATGGCTCAATTGGCCATTAATGCCCCTAGACCAACCGGTCACCTGCCGGGCAAAAGCGATGAAAACCCAAAGGGTCACATAGCTGCAGTGACCCTAAGAAGTGGGAAGCAACTGGAGGAAGTGCAAAGGCCTGAGACCTCCAAGGTTAAGGAGATGCAAGCATCACCCCAACAAGAGGAAGTTAAGGAGCCGGAAGAGCCCGAGAAGGAAGCGTCATATGTGCCACCACCGCCATACAAGCCCCCTCTTCCATTCCCACAAAAGAGGAATCAAGCCTTGCTAGACAAGAAATTTGAGAATTTTATGGAAGTTCTTAAGAAGCTGCATCTAAACATCCCATTTACTGAAGCATTGAGGGAGATGCCGTCATATGCGAAATTCCTTAAGGAAATCCTCTCCAACAAGAGAAAGCTTAACGAGGGCGAAGTAGCCACCCTTGGTAAGGAAAGCACTGCATTGATCCAAAACAAAATGCCACCCAAGCTCAAGGATCCAGGTAGTTTCTGTGTCCCTATTACTGTTGGTGATTTCCGTTATAATGCTTTATGTGATTTAGGTGCAAGCGTTAGTGTACTTCCACTGTCGATTTTCAAAAAGCTTGATTTTGGTGAGCTTAAGCCAACTAAAATGCAACTTTGGATGGCGGATAGGACGATTGCTCACCCGGAAGGCACCCTGGAGGATATTCCCATTCGATTAGATAAATTCTATGTGCCTATTGATTTTGTTGTTCTTGATATTGATGCTAATTATCCTGTGCCTATTATACTTGGTAGACCATTTTTAGCTACTGCAGGAACAGAAATATTTGTCCGGCAAGGAATCCTGGCCTTTAATGTTGGGGATGAGAGAATTGAGTATAACTTTAATAGGACGGTGAAAACCCCTGCTTTTGAGGAGGAATATTGCAAGGATGATGAGGTAGACAAGGGTGTGCGAGAGCATATGATGTCGATTATCATATATGACCCACTTGAAGCTTGCCTAACTGCTGGCATTATGAATGGAGACCATGACCCACTCCTAGCTGATGTCGTGGAGAACTTGGAAGCATTGCCTGAGGCACCCGAGCTCGAAGGAACTCTCCCGGAAAGCTTAGGACTCGAAATCCAGAAAGTACCAAGTCGGAACCCCACAGGTATCGAGTCGGAGGAACGGGAAAATCAAAAGAACGAAGTACCGACTCGATACACCAAACCTTCCGACTCGATACCCATGACTTCCGAGTCGATACCCATACATTCCGACTCGTTACCCCTTCCTTTTGAGTCGATACTTTTTCCTTCAGAAGGAAACTCCGAGTCGGCGTCTGCTGTAGCTCAAGTCGATCCTCCGGCACTCGATTTGAAACCACTTCCCGCATCTTTAAGGTACGAATTCCTAGACCCTAACTCTACATACCCTGTCATTATAAATGCCAAATTGAGTGATATTGAGGTTGAAAAACTTCTATCTGTCATTCGATTACATAGAAAAGCTATTGGGTATTCAATTGATGATTTGAAAGGAATTCCACCTTCCTTGTGTATGCATAGAATTTTCATGGAGGATAATCATAAACCCACTATAGAGCACCAAAGACGACTTAATCCCAACATGAAAGAAGTGGTGTTAAAGGAAGTTCTGAAATTGTTAGATGCCGGAATTATCTTCCCTATTTCAGATAGTAAGTGGGTTACTCCAGTTCATGTGGTTCCAAAAAAGGGTGGTATGACTGTTGTTAAAAACCAAAATGATGAGTTAATTCCTACTAGGACTGTAACTGGTTGGAGAATGTGCATTGATTACAAGAAACTGAACACCGCTACTAGAAAAGACCATTTTCCACTTCCTTTTATTGATCAGGTCTTAGAGAGGCTAGCTAAGCATTCACATTTTTGCTATCTTGATGGGTATAGTGGGTTCTGGCAAATTCCTATTCACCCAGATGACCAAGAAAAGACAACCTTTACTTGCCCTTATGGAACATTTGCATATAGAAGGATGCCTTTTGGTTTGTGTAACGCACCCGCTACTTTTCAAAGATGCATGATAGCTATATTCTATGACATGATTGAAGATATTATGGAAGTGTTTATGGACGATTTTTCAGTTTATGGTTCTTCCTTTGATGCATGTTTGTCTAACCTGGCTAGAGTTTTAAAAAGGTGTGAAGAGACTAATTTGGTTTTGAATTGGGAAAAATGCCATTTTATGGTGAATGAAGGTATTGTTTTGGGTCACCTAGTCTCTAGTAGAGGGATAGAAGTGGATAAAGCAAAAATTGAAGTGATTGAGAAATTGCCACCTCCGACCTCTATCAATGGAATTAGGAGTTTCTTAGGTCATGCTGGTTTTTATAGGAGATTCATTCATGATTTTTCCAAAATTGCTAAGCCTTTGACTAACCTTTTAGTGAAGGATGTACCCTTCAACTTTTCCCCAGAATGTCTTGAGTCTTTTCGCATGTTGAAAGAAGCTTTGGTGTCCGCTCCTATTATGCAGTCACCAGATTGGGATCTTTCATTTGAGATCATGTGTGATGCGAGCGACTATGCAGTTGGTGCTGTCCTTGGACAGAGGAAGGATAAAAAGCTTCATGCCATCTATTATGCTAGCAAGACTTTAGATGTTGCTCAGATGAACTACACCACCACAGAAAAGGAATTGCTAGCAATAGTCTATGCCTTTGAAAAGTTTCAGGCATACCTCGTCGGCTCTAAGGTGATTGTTTACACCGACCATGCTGCAGTCCGCTACTTGCTACAGAAGAAGGACGCCAAACCACGTCTTATTCGATGGATCCTCTTGTTGCAAGAATTTGATTTGGAGATCAAGGATAAGAAAGGAGCGGAGAATTATGTAGCAGACCACCTTTCTAGACTTCCGTTGGAGCAAATAGAGGAGGTTGATGATTTAAGGCCGATTGATGATTCTTTCCCGGATGATCGTTTATTTCAGGGCTCTGCTCCTGCTATATTTGATGCCACTGAGAAACTTCTGAACATCTCTACCAAGGGGCTTCCATGGTATTCTGATATTGTGAACTATCTTGTTTGCAAAGAAATTCCATCTGGGCTATCATTCCATCAGAGGAAGAAATTTCTCCATGATGCTAAGCACTATTATTGGGATGAGCCTCTTCTCTTCAAGCAAGGTAGCGATGGAATCTTTAGGAGATGTGTCCCAGAGGAAGAAGTTGAGAGTGTTATGCGACATTGTCACACCCTCCCCACAAGAGGACATGCAAAAGCTTTCAAGACTACTGCAAAGATTCTGCAATCAGGGCTCTTTTGGCCCACCATGTTCAAGGATGTGTAAAGGTTTGTGGTGTCTTGTGATGAGTGCCAACGGTCAGGAAACATCTCCAAACGGAATGAAATGCCCCTCAATAACATTCTGGAGGTTGAGCTATTTGATGTTTGGGGAATTGATTTCATGGGCCCTTTTCCCAACTCAGGTGTTTACAAGTACATCCTGGTTGCTGTGGATTATGTTTCTAAGTGGGTAGAAGCCATAGCCACACCTACCAATGACTCTAAGGTTGTGGCAAGGTTCATGAATTCCACTATATTCCCTAGATTTGGAGTTCCGCGAGTACTCATTAGTGATGGTGGTTCACACTTTATTGAGAGGAGTTTTGAATCACTTTTGAAGAAGTATGGGGTCAATCATCGAGTGGCTACTCCCTATCATCCTCAGAATAGTGGCCAAGTTGAAGTGTCTAACAGAGAAATCAAAAGTATTTTAGAGAAGACGGTCTCTCGAAGTCGAAAGGATTGGGCAAGTAAGCTTGACGATGCGTTGTGGGCATATAGGACAGCCTACAAGACTCCTTTGGGCATGTCTCCTTATCGCATAGTTTATGGAAAATCTTGTCATCTTCCGGTTGAATTGGAGCACAAGGCATATTGGGCTATTAAGGCACTCAACTTTGATGCAAAGTCAGCAGGCGAGAAAAGAATGCTTCAACTCCAGGAGCTTGAGGAATTGAGACAAGACGCTTATGAGAATGCCCGGATCTACAAAGAAATGACCAAGAGGTGGCATGATAAGCGCATTGTTCCAAAAGAGCTTGAAGAAGGTGACTTAGTATTACTCTACAATTCTCGCTTGAAGCTCTTTCCAGGCAAATTGAAATCTCGTTGGAGTGGCCCATTTGAGGTCCGAAAGATTCATCCCCATGGTGCTGTAACAGTATGGAATGAAAAGTGGGATGAGTTTAAGGCAAATGGTCAGCGCTTGAAGAAGTATTATGACGGGAATCCAGCTGGAAAGGTGGGACTGATCCACCTTACATTATCAAAGGTCTAATAGTTGTTGAACGTCAGGCTGACGACTAAAAACCAAGCGCTTCTTGGGAGGCAACCCAGGTATGTATTTATTTTATTTCCTTTTCGTTATTCTAGAATAGATTTTTATTTTATTAATCTCCTAGGCAATATATATATATAAAATAAAAAATAAAAAAAAATTTTTTAGTAAATAAATAAATAGAAAAAAAAACGAAAAACAAATACCCTTTTTTTATTTTTATTTTTTTTCTATGCTGTCCTCTATTTAAAAAAAACGGGGAAACGGGACTGCTTTTGCAGTCCCCATCTATTTCCATCCATCCTTGTCTCCTTCCTGCACTCCATCTTCACGCAGCCCAGCCGCACCACCGGCGCTCCGCGCCCACCAGCCGCACCACCGGCGCTCCACACCACCGGCGCTCCGCGCCCACCCGCCGCAGCCACCAGCGCAGCCCATCCGCGCCCACCCGCAGCCGCCCATCCGCACCAGCCGCCTCCCCTTCACCCAAATCTCATCTAAACCCCTAAATTGCAATTGGATCTAAAGATTTGTGGTATGTTTCCTCTCATTCCTTCTCTTCTTTATCTAATTGTTGTCTTTTTGGTTTCAATTTCGTTGAGGTTATTTGAGATACTTAGGGTTTGGGTGGTTGATGGTGAGTTGAAGGTAGGTTGAAGGTTTATGAGAAAATTGAATTTTTTGCCTTGTTAGGAAGAATATTGGGTAAATGTGGTGACATTGGTTATTTTTTAATGCCGGTGATGTCGTTCTTGTGTGCTTGTGAGGATATTTTGATGAAATTATTTGATGTGGTGTTATGAGATGGTGATAATGGAAGTGGATATCGCCCTGTCAATTTGTCTGATTTATTATATAGTTTCCGCTTCCATAATACATGCTGAATTTTCAGTCTTCACTGTAGATGGGATTTGGGTAGGGCCATCTTAATATATTTTATTGTGCTATTCTGACAGATGGCTAATAAAGCAAGTATGGGGTCACTCTATGCGGCTACTGTTTTTGATGGAGCATAACTTGCTATATTATTGGCTGCGATTATTTGAGTGATTGTTTAATCCCTAACTAATCCATAAATTTGTTTGGTCTCTTCGATTTTTTTGTATGTTTGTTTGGTGGTGAGGATGTGCAGCCCATAATGAGCAGGAGAATCAAACACTCGGGAGCACCCTCTTCATCCCAATCTAGGCTCGATAAGGTGTTGCTCGACTCCATCGAGCTTCGAGAGAAGTTCGCTTTGTTCAAGGATGCCCACCACTATGGACCTAAGTACTATCATCAGAGCGACATGGAGATCATCAACTGTCATGCAGAGATCGAGAGATTATGCGCTCATAGGGGAACTTCCCTCATCCTCATCATGGACCTTCCGGCATACCCAGCTCTCACTAAGGAGTTTCTGTCTACCGTCTCGCTGGAGGTTGATCCCGACACATTAGTGGGCAATATGACGTTCCAATTGGGCAATGCTGAGAGATGACTGACCATTGCCCACCTCAATGAGATTCTGGGATTCGACCCAAATGTGGGTCCATCACTTGTATCATCAGCTGCACTACATAGATTCTGGTACAGATTGACTGGAAAGGGCCAGTTTCTAGGAAGCAAGTCCTTAAGCGCTGACATTATTAACCCTTGCTTCCGTATCATCCATCAACTCCTGGGCTGGACCATCTTCGCTCGTCATGAGCAGAACATGGTGAAGACTAGCGAGCTGAGGATTCTTGAGAGCCTTGTTAGTGGGCGACCTATCAACATTGGCTTTGAGTTAGCAAATCACCTTCTCTACTTCGCCAGGAACCCGTCCAACCATCTCGTTGTAGGAGGTATGATTGCAGCTCTTGCGGTTCATTTTCGGGTTGACCTCAATCGATATACACATATCGCTCCTGGTCGGGTAGACATCGCCCATTTGACTGCTCAGAGGATGATTAAGATCATCGATTCTGTACCCCACCTCGCCCTGAAGACTAGGGATCGTCGCTATTGCGAGTTCAACCTCGAGCATATGTGTGTCTTGGAGCGTCAGAACTGGTTTGAGAGTTGGACTGGTCGGCCGATCCCGTTGATTGAGGGGATGGAGTCTGAGGAGTCCAGCAATGATGAGGAGAATGTTGATGCAGCTGCAAATGATAGATATCACTCAGACGCCCAGGCTGCGATGGATACAGATGATTGGCACCAGCCTACCTATACACCTTTTCAGCGGGCCGACGAGTTTCGGACATTGAGGGAGGATGTGTCTGATTTATCCACTAGAGTGAACTCTTTGACGCTTGCTCACGAGCAGATACAGCAGCAGCAATCTGGTATTCTGAACCAGTTGACTGCAATGCAGCAGCAGAACAACTAGTCCTTTCAGTTACAGCAGCAGATGTGGGAGCACCTGACAGGCCATCCCTATCAACCACCACCACACCATTAGTTCTATGTGAGTATTTCTTACCCTTTATTTCTTATTCTACATTGGGACAATGTAGGTTTTAAGTATGGGGTGGGATATTATGTGATTATATGTTTATATATGTCTTTTATGTTTCAGGGGCTTGACAGTCTTGATGTTGAAGCCTATCTGAAGATTGTTGAAATCCTTATGTTCTTGAGTTTTTTTTTATTTGGAGTCTATGTTATAAGAATTGGTGTTAGAAGTCTGTGTTAAGTCGTTATGGTTGTTTCAAGTGCTTCTATAGATAATTTATGTACCCTGAATATGTTAAATATCACAAGGATGGGATATTTGCCTACGATGCTACTATTCGCCTTATAGTTATATGTCATTACCTTTTGATAAATTGCCTAGCATGGAATTAATTGTTAAGATAAGCATGGTTTAGTCCTTGAACAAAAGCCTTGTGAGAGTCGAGCTTGAATGAATAACGTTTATATGAGTCATCTCTTTCTTCTTCATGTATGGCATTCACTTTTGTTGCTATCTTCAGAACTTGCTTTAGACTCTTATTTGAGGCTGCATTATATGCTTTGTGTACATAACATTAAGATGATTGAGGCATTGATTTCATTAGCCATTTTTTCCTCTCTTTAACTACCTTTTACATGATCCCTCTGCTTGAAACCCCTTTGAGCCTATAGCCTATTCTTTGGAAGCTCCACAAAATCATCCAAGCCATATTATTTAAGCCTTTTTACCTATTCGGGAAATTGGTCTAATTTTATTGAATGGTTGCGATGATGAAGTGGCAAAAAGCCAAGTATGGGGTGGAGATTGTTGGTGTCATGTGTTTGATATTCTATGCCTTGAATGATATATGCAATGTTGTAGAAAATTCCTTGGGACAGCAGGAGGATAAAATTCACTCCTGGGCAAAAGTCAGGAAGAAAAAAATACGGTTAGTAACCGATCCTGCCTGTGGAGGATAAAATTTACACAGGAGGAAAATATGCAGGTGAGGTGGCTAGAACACTTAGTAACCGGGTGCATTCATCACAAATGTGTGTATTCGCGTAAAACGGTGTTGGAGCTAGAGAGGCAAGAACCGAGTGGAAACAAAGAAAAAAAATGGTTTATTGAACTGTGAAGTGCTCAATTGAGAATGGATGGTTGAGTATGATTTGGTTTGGTCTGTGAAGTTGTTGCATTTGGTGTTTACTGGTTGCTCTTCGGCGCCTTTTTCCCGGATTTTTGCACCACATAGCCTAAATATTTCCATACCTTATTTTCATTTACCTTAACCCCATTACAACCATTATATAAGTCCTCATGATTTTTGTTGTATGCATGATCTCAAGCGGTGGAGATGTAGAACGCTGAGCAAGCCTATGGTCTAGATAAGCGCAATTGTTGAGTCCGAGCGTAAATTTCATTCCTTTTGCACATTTGAGTGAGAGTGATTCACATAAAATACCCTTGTGAGGTTTGAGACTTTTGACTATTTTATCTTCAATATTGAGGAAACATGCTATGATGGCAATTGTCTTGAGATTTTGATTGCATTATTATCTCCAAAAAGGCTTGGATAACTTGAGGCAAATATTCTATCATGCACTTGTGGTTTGATCTAATTAGTCTTGCTTGGGGACAAGCAAGGTCTAAGTATGGGGTATTTTGATATCACCCTATTTTATGTGATTTTAGGTGTCTTGTGAGTAGGTTTTATGTCTATTAAGTGTTACTTTATGTGTGTTTTATGTGAATTATGTGTTATTTCGAGTATAGAGGTCTACACATGGTGTGTGTGAAATTTCAGGTGTTCGGGTGCATATTTTGGAGTAATAAATAAGCCGAGGAAAAAGAGAAAGGAATGAGTCATGTTCGAGGGTTAGAATTGAAGACGGAGTATGCCCATAGAGAGCATTCGAGGGACATAAGTCGAGGCAAGAAAGCTCAAGGTCAAAATCAAATAAGCAAGGACTCGGGACTACACATATCGAGTCGATACCCAAGACTTCCGACTCGATACCAATACCTTCCGAGTCGATACCTCCATCTTCCGAGTGGAAGAAAGCTTTACAGTAGCTAAGTATCGAGTCGATACCATCAAGTATCGAGTCGATACTTTTCTTCAGCGTTATTTCGTCGGGATTTTTTGTTTGAATTTATTTTTTGCTAGACGACTTTTTTTTTTAGGATTTTTTATTATTATTTTATTTTTCTTCTTCAAAAGAGGGAGAAGGGAAAAAAGAAAGGACGTCTAATTTTCATTCGGAGAAAACCCTAGTTGGAGACATTGAATTGGAGACCTTTTCAGAGATTTCTACTTTAAGGTTTGTTTTGCTGGATTCAAGATACGTTTTGTTAATCTAGTCTTATATTCTTTCATCATGAATTCTTTGATTGTGTCTGAATTCATGTCTGGCTAAGTTTCTTGTTGTGGGGTTGGGGTGATCCCAACGATGTTGAGATAGACATGTGCGTGATGATTGCCTGAATGAACTCTATTATTTGTTTGATTCGATCCATGAGTGCTGAATCCGATTAATCCTATGATTGATCGGAATCCTTTTGATGTTCAACATGCGCCGGCTGCGAATTGAGATTGGATGTATAAGTAGAGTTGTTAATTCTATTGGAAAACATGGATTGAACTTGAGAATTGTTTATGGGCAATCTATTCGATTCTCTTGAGGATAATAAACTATCGTAGATCACCTAGGTTTGAGTTGGTTATGCAGATCGCGCCTACGATTGCTTGATCGATTTTCTTGCTAGGGTTCTAAGTCCTTAAAGAGTCCAAATTGATTGATTAATCTGCAACAAGCGCAAGCTGAGTAGTAATTAGTTGAAATGGACATAGTTATTGCAACAAGCGCAAGCTGAGTGATAATGAATTTAGATAGTTTACCTTCAAATATCTCTTCTCAATTTGTTCAGGCATAAAAATTATATAATCTATCGAGGATGCATTGTTGTGGTGAACCCTGACTCTAGAATGTTTCTCATCGTATATTCATAAAACCTTGCAATTTGTTGTTTTCCTTCTACTTATTTTCTTATTCATTCGAAAATCACTTCTTTTATTTGGCTTAGTAAACAAGTTGAGGTTATGCAATTGGTATTCACACGGTCCCTGAGATTCGACACTCGATTACTACAATTGACACCGTACACTTGCGGGGTGTTGATTTTAGACGGATCAGATATCGACTAGAGAAGGTCGATATCGATGTCAGTGCACGAAATCGACTGGCTTAGAAGACTGACAGTCGACACAGGGGTGGTCGATATCGAGGTTGGGGGTCGATATCGATCTCAGTAACTTGTGCAGGATGATCGTAGTCGAATCAGAAAACTGTCGATGAAGTAAGTGGTCGATATCGACGTCTGTTCCTGCAAAGTTGTTAGCTTTTTGTCGGCAAAGAAAGTCCGAAGACTCAAGGATGAATGAGGAGCGATGATCAGAATAAAGACGGTGGTTTTGATGAATAAACTTATATAAAAAGAAACTTCTAGGACTAGGATTTACCACAACGTTAACCAATGCATGTGATAAGGCAAATAAGACGGACAATTGCGCTATTTCACCCGAGGGACAAGCTTTCAATGTACACCAACTCTTAGGATTACTCTTGCAAATAAACCTAAGTGTCTCTACCAATTTTCAGTTCATAACTCAAGTTGTTAGCATGAATCCCTTTTCTTTCGATTAGGACTAAACATAGAATCGTAGGAGATGATATAGACACAACGATATCAACATCTAACACTTACCTCAGGCACGCATGGCTAACGTCGGGATCACCCCGACCCTAGAAGCTTTGGGAGACTACTCGCACCTCATCGTCGGAAACATCATTGATATAAAAGAAAGAACTTGCATTAAAAACTTCGAAACTTTACAACTCAACGTCGGCTCTCGTAAAACGCCAAACCCTAAAGCTTCTTCTAACTCTAACTCTATTGTATGTATGTAATTGGATGTGTTGATGGATGCTTGAATGCCAGCCCCATAGGGCTTTATTTATAGATAACTAATCCTTGCTATCCAAGGATTGTAACTTCTATCTAATGAACTCTATCAAAACAAGTAGGATTGGTCTTTTATTTGGATAAAACTCTAAACAACTTGATAAATCTCTAAAGTAAGTAAATCTCAGCTGTAATTTATCTAATATCTATTATATATCCTGTGCTCCTTGAAGATAAAATATCGAAGTATGGTCGATATCGACTAGAAAGGTCGATTTCGACCTCTCTGTTTCTGCTCGACGAGCTCAGCTTCTTTCGATTTTTTGGTTCAGGTCGATATCGATGTATGGAGATCGATATCGAGTGCTTTTCCTCTACTGTGTTGTTGTCTATCTCGACACTCATTTATGTGTCGATGTTCTGTAGTCGATATCGACCATGTGGGTCGATTGCCACCACTATTCAGCTTCACTTGGCTTCTCTGTTTTGACTCCGATTTTGCTCGAATTCCTACTTAATTAGATCAAAACTTGTGCATACTCTATTTCTTGCACGTTATCACATTCTTACACAAGTTTATATTATTTTGAACCTTTTCTTTGGAAATCGAATGAAATATGAAGTCAAAAGATGCAATAAAAAGAGGTACAAACATGTACATCAATTATTGTCTGCCGTTCGTTGAGTTATTGAAAAACCCAACAACCCACTGTTATTAGTTGTGCATTTCTCCTTCTCCATCATACTTTCTTCGGGCTTTCTTTTCCGAAAAAAACTAATCTTTTTGCAGGAACAAGTCGAAATCGTTCAAACAGATCGATATCGACCGCTTTACCCTAAGTCGACGTTTGTTGTGTCGACTCCCACTGTTCCTGTTGCTGAGGTCGATTTCGAGTGCTCGACTCAATATCGACTGCCCTATGTCGACTGGCAGTTTTAGGAGCCAGATCGACTTTGCTACTGACATCGATATCGACCACTCTAGTCGATATCGACTGCCGTTTTTGTCTCTACATGTTTTCTTTTGTAGTAGAAATCGACAGCCTAGGATGACGTCGAGTCCATTGCTCAAGATCGAGGCTTCTCATCGACATTCAGAACGTGACTTTGGGACTATCTAGGATCTCGCTGACACGCTTCCTCGTGGATCGATCCTGACTACCCTTCTACTACAACGGGAGGAAGTCTTGTAATTATTTGCACGTATAAGGATTTGGTTTGATTTATATTATATATTTATTAGACTCGATTTCCTCCTCTTAACAATATGTCCATTTTTTAAGCATTTAGTCTGATGGTTATGATATATCTCAACATACTTGTATTTGATTTCACATTGTTATGACATGTCTATGTGTATACTTTGCACGAGCAATTGTCCTTACATGAGATGCTTATAGTGGTTACTAAATCCTGAATGGCTTCGTACCTCGCATGTCTATTGTTGATTTCCGCATATCATTCTTTAGGAACGTTAGACATACCTGTTTATATGATAAATGATATGTTGTTATATTGTCTCGTATGTACGTCAGGGTAAGACTTGATTATGTTTCCTTAATAACGATTTAGTGGATGATTGATGTTAGTAATCTGACGATTATTGATGTTCTGAGTTAGTGAGTATTGCCTGATTGCTATTACATATAAGACGTGAATTATAAATGTTGGATTCCTGATTTGGTAATTGGTAATGATAAGATTTGGTGATGAAGGATGCTAATGATTTGATGGTAGTGATATTCTAGTAAGTTGGACATAGGGCATATGTTTTATGGTTCTCCTTTCTTGATCAGGTAGTAGGAATTGAACTTGTAGGTTCTTACCGATGATGGTGTGAGGTAGATTCATAGGAATGAGACCTTAGCTTAGGCAGAATTCGGTAAGTTCTAGGACTGATAGGAGAATGGAGTTAGGAATTTTTAGATGAGTCTTCTAGGTAGGCCTTAGGTGAGGCATCAGATGAGAATGGCAAGATTACGGAAATGAGGTTGTAGTATATGCGAATGTTTTGGATAAAGGATAGGGTAAATCCGTATAAGTATCCTTAAGGGAAGATATAAATGGACTAGGGTGTGAATGGTTAAGGATTCTTGTAGGGAGGATGTGATTTTAGGTAGGTTGTTTGTGCTATGAGTGAAAATAATGTTGTTGAGGAATGAGTTTTGGACGACGTTAAGATTTGAGTGGACTAGGAATATTTGAGGAATTGTAGACCTTGGGACTTAGGTTATTTGTACTGTGATGGGGAAACAACTTTGGTAAGGAATGAATTATGGATATCGTTAAGGTTGAGTAGGCTAGGGCTCCTTGAAAATTTATGGATCTTGGGAATTAGGTTGTTCATATGATAGCAGGTTGAGATGTGAGATGTGTACTTGAGTATTGCTCGGGTGATATTGAGGTTAGTTGCTAGAGTTATAATTGGAGAAGCACTCTATGCGCGATTGAGGGATTTTTAGCATAGGAAAGAAAACGAAATTGGTATGTGTAGAATTGATTTGAATGATGGAGTTTTTATGAAATGAACAATGAATCCATGAGGAAAGGCTTGTAACAAAGTAGAGGATATCGATAGGATTGATCATAAATCTGTTTGATTGGGTTTCGAGGTAGGAAGATTTTAAATGGGGAATATGTGAATACCAAATGGTCATGGAGTTTTGAGAATTCAAATAAATCATGATGCCTTGGGTAACTTCGAATAAGGATGACATAGAAACTTATGGGAGATTGGATGGTGATAAAGGTCATAAAGAGGTAAACTGTCGGTGGTTGAGGATTGTAGTCTCAGGCGAATTAATGGGAATGCAATCATATGGGATTAGAATATGGCAGCTTGAGAGGTTGTGATTGTTGGTGGCAGTAGTGGGAAGTTGAATGGTAATTTAGTATTGATGTGCGCGAAATTGCCATATTTTCAATATACTTTTATGTCCATTTTGTTGATATTTGCATGCATATTGGTTGGCAAAGCATAAGATTTGTGTAGTTTATGCTTATTTGTCAAATATAGAGGTCTACACGAGTTTTTATGTTATTTCGCAGAAATCGAGACAAAAATTGATCAAGTTCGAGAAGGGATGAAGAGCTAAAAAAGAAATCGAAGTCTACTGAGGAGTCGATATCGACCTAAACACTCGACATCATGTGTAACAGAGCACCAGAAGGGGGAGGGATCGCTAAATATAATATCAATTCAATTTTTTCGTAAGGGGGAGGGATCGCTAAATATAATATCAATTAAAATATAAAACTAAACCGACTCTCTTATCCAAGCAAATAAAATACAAGAATCCCTCCCGATGTAGTGGTAGGGTAATTCAGGGTCGAATCCATGAGGAGGTATATCAGCGCTTCCTAAGCTTGCAATCACGATCAAATTTCGACTCCAGAAGACCACTCGATATCGAGAAGACTGGTCGATATCAGCACATTCGAAGTCGAGTTGTTCACTCAATATCGATGTCAGCACTTGATATCGACCTCTGCAGTCGAAATCGAGTCTTCAACAGAAACTGTAAACGTATCAAGTTTTGTTGGAAAAGTGTCTGAAGAACATAAGAATGATGATGGAAGGGTGGACAGAATTAAAATACAGATTTTTGTATACTTCTATAAACTTAAAAGCTTCCAAGATTGGGGATTCATGCCACAACGATAACCGTACAAGTATTATGCCAAATTAATGAAAGATGATGCCTTTATGTCAAATAACTTTCGTTACCAACTATTAGGTAATTAGAGGCTCTCGCATAAAACCTAAGAGTTACTATCCAATTTCATGACTAATCCAAATTTACAATATGATTGGCTTTCGCTTCCATAATGCAAATAATGAATCTCCTCAACTCGCGCAAAGGATCATGCATAGGATAGAAGACGAAATCGCATAAAAATCATACCTTTGATGCACAAACTTACATAGCTATCGTCGGGTTCACCCCAACCCTAGAAGTAGGGGAATTACTCGCGCCTCATCATCGTAGACATCATCATCATTGAAAAGAAACTACTTTGAATTAAACTTGCAAAAGAAAGAGTACAACCGAACAAAGCAAAATCTCCACTCTCGCTTCCTCTCAACTCGCTCGGCTCTCTCTCTCTCTCACTATACTAATGTAATTGAAACTGAATGTGTGTTCTTGGATGCCTAAACTCAGCCCTAATGGCCTCTAATTATAGATCTCTCACCTCGCTATCCAAGGATAAGAAAATCTATCTTTATCCTTAAGATAAAACTAAAATAAAGTAAATAACTAATTCTCTTTAGGTAAATATCAAATTCACCATATAGGATAACAAGTCTAATGGTATTGGATAGGAGATCTCGACTTTAGGATAGATATAAGCTATTCGGATAGAATTCTATCAAAAACAGCATCGGATCTGTTTGCAGCAGCAGTCGATATTGACCAGCTTTGTTCTTCCACTGCTCGATTACTGGTACTCTATTTCTACTCGATGTCGAGTCTTTAGGTCGATTTTGACTCCTCAGTAGACTTCGAGTTCTTTTCCAGCTCTTCTTCTCTTGTCCAAATTGCTTCATTTTTGTCCCGATTTCTGCGAAATAACATTAAAACTCGTGTAGACCTATATCTTTGAAAAATAAACATAAACTACACTAATCTTATGATTTCCCAACTAATATGCATGCAAATATCGACAAAATGGAAATAAATATAGATGGAAAATAAGGCAATTTACACGCACATCAAGTATCATAAGTAAGTGGAAATGTCATGACCTTTGGGATACGATTCGGTTTAGAGTTACTCTAATGAGTTAGCCTGGGTAAGAAATGTTGATTGACCACTTGGGGATAAGTGTAGTTGAGGAGGAGTGCGAACGGTTTGGGAGTTCCGACACAACTGAGTGAGGTGCTTGTATTGTGGGATGCGTAAGTATCTTAACAGATGAACTTTAACTTGTGACACGTTTATGATATAGCCTGTGAGGATGCTCTTGTATGAGAGTGGTTGATAGGAGTTGGTTCTTTAGACGCAGATTAGTGGTGCGTGTGTTTATGGGTATGGGGAGTGAAATCTCAGTATTGAGGCAGTTTGGGAGTTCTCTCGTAGAGGTGATGATCAAATGAAATTTTAAGGACATAGAAGGAATGAATGAATTTGGTAAGGAGAAACTAGATAAATCGTGCACTTGATAGAGGTTTTGATGAGAGTTGGGACATTGGGTTTGATCTACGGTTACTTGGAGAATCATAAATTCATATAAATATGAGCTTTGTTTGGTTAGATGGGTAGTTACGATTGTGAGCTAGAGATCTTGAGTAAATTGGTCTTAGGGGACTCATTGACCTGAGCTTTGAAGTATATAGTGGATGAATTGGGACTAGGCTTCGATACATGAGACTTTTGTGGAGAAGATTGATAAGGATATCCATCAGCTTTGGATTTAAGAGAAGCGAGAGGTGGTTATATTTGGAGAATTTAACATGATTTGAATTTTGAGAACCTAGCTTATACTTAACCTTGACTTGGGAGCTTGATGACGATGTGTGAATATGAAGGTAGCATTATGTTCTAATTATATACAGATTTCCTTAATTTTATGATATGTTAATGATGTGACTGTTGAATGTGAGATTTGATGTGTTGATATGTTGTCCTTTGGTAAAATGACAACCTTGCTATGATGAATTATGCTATGTTAATATTCCGATGGATGATAATTGTTCATATGTTGATGTATGGTGCTTTGAATTGGTTGACCTCTTGAGCTTAGTATGATAAGATGATATGCTATGATTGATTATGTACCCTGTCGATATGTGGTAGTGTTATGTTAGTTATGATCTGGTATGTTCTACTCTTCATATGAGTATTGACATGATAAATCTTGATGGATTGGCCTTGGTTATGTTGATATATGATATCTGGATATTGATCGATTGAAACTGATTCTGATGAATGAACCTAGGAAATGAATTGGGATTAGCCCTTAGAGGTGGATACACTACTTCTTGAATTTTTGAAAATCTGTTTGGCTGACATAAAGAGATATGACTTGCATTTTGAAAATTTTCGTTTCTTTAAAAAAGGATTCTAGTGTCGAGGACGAGAATGATTTTCAGAGGTGGATGGTGTAAAGACTGGAAATTTTACATTATTATTGTGATTAAATATTTATAATATTTGATTCGATTCGGGAAATTTAGAGAATATGCGTCCTCAAGCAATTAATCTCATTTTAAATTTTTCAAAGCAAGTTCAGACACCATTTTAAATCGGATTTCCTGACAGATTTTATTTCCGCTTTCAAGTCTGAGTTTAATATATATATATATATATATATATATATATATATATATATATATATTGGATTTTATTATTTTGGTTTCGAGCATTCGATTTGGAATTTTCAATCGAGTTTCCATTTGGTTGAGCGAGTGGGTTTCGAGATTTTGAATCTGAGACTTGGACCACTCCCATTTTTCTCTTCTTTTGTTTTTTTTCTCTCTCTCTCCCTGTGTTCTTGTCATCTTCTTTAACCTGCCCAAACAACACACTACACACACCTTGTTTGCTCCCTCTCTTCTAATAAATTGGACCTCTCAAAACCCTAAACTCATCCCTACACACTAAGCCTTCTTCCTCCCTCACTTCTTCATCCTAACAGCCTAAAACTCCTGCTTTGACCCTTGCAAACGAGCCACAAATCCACCATAATTTCAACTCTTGTTTTGGTTTTTCGGCGACTACCATCCCACACTTCCTCCTCCTTGCTCTTACTTTCTGTTTCTGTTTTGTCAAGCCAAGCCACCACCAGCGGCACCTCCCTATTCCTCCTCCTCGTCGACGACGCCAGAAACCCCCTAGAGGCTCCCCTGTTTTAACGAGAAGAGCATCCGAGGCTTTCTCCATCTTCCTCCTAGACTAGTAGGCAGCATCATTAGTCCCTCCTCTCTTCGGCATTGTTGGAAGAAGAAGACAAATCTCGAGGTGCACTTGTATGAACGTTTATCTTCGTCCTAGGTTCCTTGAAGCTTCCTCCGTCCCCAGTGAGCCCAATCCACCTCGATGAAGTCTGGCAAATCTCGAACGAAACCCCTTGGTGAGCCCTATTTCAATTTTTCTCCTTGCACGCGTTTATTTTTTTTGGGTCCTTGGTGGTCGGGAAGGGTGTTGTTCAGACTGGGTGAGAGTAGGGTTAAACGGAGCTCTGGCGAGATCTGATTTTTCCTCCCTTCTTCCATTTTCTTTCCCCATCAGAGAAAAGAGAAAGGTTAGGGACGGGTTCAAGGGTTGTCCGATTCTTCTTTTTCTTTTCTACCCGGTTCTCCTCCTTTCATCATTTTGTCAAGTCTGTCCGGTTCACTTAAATTAGATCCGAGAATCGGTATGGGCTCGGACCTGGGCCGGATTCGGATTTGGGTATTTCCTTGGGCCTTCTCTTTGAATTTGAAATATTTGTGTTGATTATTTCATTTAATATTATTATCTTAAATGTTATAAAATTATTTCTGTGATTATTATTAAATATTTTTGATTTAAAGAGTGAATAAATATTTATGTAATTTAATAAGTTGTATAAAATGGAATTATTTGGGTGTTTATTTAATTGCTTATAAATACTGTTTTAAAGAGGATTTATTGGGTTGTATTATCTTATTATATGATAATTTTTATATACATGTTTTAAATATATTTAATGTGATATAATAATGTTAATTATAAATATGGATTATTAAGAATGGAATGATTTACTGATTTCTTTTGGTTTAAATATTGTTTGATAAATTACTTAAAAAGATATTTTGAAATTTTCTAAATGTGTTGAAAGGGTATTTTACAAAACCTAGTTGTTGTTAAGATATTCTGGTGATGCTCTTTAAACTTGTATTTTGGAAATGTTTCTCAAAAGGATTTGTTGTTTTAAAACCAAGACGTCGGGATTCCTTTAACGATATAACTTTGATCGATTTACCTGAACTTAACAACTTGAGAAAGACCTCGGGATAACTGTATTTCACGGACATTACTTTAATAGATTGACCTTACCTATTAGACCTTATTTTAACGAACTGTATGAATCATTTAACTTTGGGACCTATTTTGACCGGACCTTTGGGACTGTTTAACTGGCCTGGGACCTTTTATTCCATACGCGCTTTTCGAGACTCAATTTGGAAGTTTTATCACATGAGCCACAGATTGTACGTCTTTCTAATTAGATAGATTATGCCTTATGATTATTTCCTTTTTACCCTAAAGGGTTTGTTAGTTATTTTACATTTTTACCATAATAATGATTCATCCTATCTATGATGGGATAGAATTTTAGATAGAAGATTAGATCTACTTTTCTTGGCTAGTCAGGATTAGTAGCCTATAAATAAAGTCCTAGGGGGCTGGTTTTATTCATTGAAGCAAGCAAGACACAAAGCATTAAGCATTCAAAGTAATAGTTTTAGGTTTTGAGCTTTAAGGTTTCGGTGCTTACGATAGTTGGCGTTGAGATTGTAAAGATTCAAGTTTTCTCTTCAATTCAAAGTTATTTCCTTTCAAGCATGTCTTCATTTAACATGAGCGAGTAGTCATTGTGATAAGGTTTTTATGTCGTTAAATAAGGTATCTTTTACCTCGCTCTACCTTGTGCTTCATCTTTAAATGCGAATTTAAGGAACTCATGTTGTAAAACTTGGGTAGTAATTAGAGTTTCTATTCAAAAAATTATAAACTCAATTATGACAAAGGTAGACACAAATTAGGTTGATTTATTGCAAGATATCTTTTCCTGTTTGCAGGGTTTAGGTGAAAGCCTTCTCCTGTATGATAAAAGCGTGCATCTTTATTGATTCCTTACTTCTACTTTCATGGTTGTCATCGCGGTAATTCCAGGCTTTGGAAGATCTTTTCTTTCTTTGTTTACAATATTCTTCCCTGTCGTTCGTTTATTTTGTTGAAAACCCCAACAAACCACTCTTATTTGCCGTTCATTGCTCCTTCTCCATCATACTTTCTTCGGGCTTTCTTTGCCGACAAAAACTAATCTTTCTGTAGGAACTAGTCGAAATCGACCAAACAGATCGATATCGACCGCTTTGCTCTAAGTCTACGTTTGTTGTGTCGACTCCCATTGTTCCTGTTGCTGAGGCCGAGTTCGAGTGCTCGACTCGATATCGACTGCCCAATGTCGACTGGCAGTTTTCTCAGGCAAATCGACTTTGCTACTGACATCGATATCGACAACTCTAGTCGATATCTACTGCCGTTTTTTCTCTCTCTCCCTGTGTTCTTGTCATCTTCTTCACCCTGCCAAAACAACACACTAAACACACCTTGTTTTCTCCCTCTCTCCCAATAAATTGGACCTCTCAAAACCCTAAACTCACCCCTACACACTCAGCCTTCTTCCTCCCTCACTTCTTCATCCTAACAGCCTAAAACTCCCGCTCTGACCCTTGCAAATGAGCAACAAAACCACCACCATTTCAACTGTTGTTTTGGTTTTTCTGCCATTACCATCCCACACTTTCTCCTCCTTGCTCTTACGTTCTATTTCTGTTTTGTCAAGCCAAACCACCGCCAGCGGCACCTCCCTCTTCCTCCTCCTCGTCGACGACGCCAGAAACCCCTAGAGGCTCGCTTGTTTTAGCGAGAAGAGCATCCGAGGCTTTATCCATCTTCCTCCTAGACTAGTAGGCAGCATCATTAGTCCCTCCTCCCTTCGGCATTGTTGGAAGAAGAAGACAAATCTCGAGGTGCACTTGTATGAACGTTTATCTTTGTCCTAGGTTCCTTGAAGCTTCCTCCGTCCCCAGTGAGCCCAATCCACCTCCATAAAGTCTGGCAAATCTCGACCGAAACCCATTGGTGAGCCCTATTTTCATTTTTCTCCTTGCACGTGTTTATTTTTTTTTGGGTCCTTGGTGGTCGGGAAGGGTGTTGTTCAGGCTGGGTGAGAGTTGGGTTAAATGGAGCTCTGGCAAGATCTGATTTTTCCTCCCTTCTTCCATTTTCTTTCCCAATCAAAGAACAGAAAAAGGTTAGAGGCGGGTTCAAGGGTTGTCCGATTCTTCTTTTTCTTTTTTACCCGGTTCTCCTCCTTTTTTCATTTTTTCAAGTCTGTCCGGTTCACTTAAATTAGATCCGAGAATCGGTATGGGCTCGGACCTGGGCCGGATTCGGATTTGGGTATTTCCTTGGGCCTTTTCTTTGAATTTGGAAGATTTGTGTTTATTAATTCATTTACATATTATTATCTTAAATGTTATAAAATTATTTATGTGATTATTATTAAATATTTCTGATTTAAAGAGTGAATAATTATTTATGTAATTTAATAAGTTATATAAAATGGAATTATTTGGGTGTTTATTTAAGTGATTATAAATACTGTTTTAAAGAGGATTTATTGGGTTGTATTATGTTATTATATGATGATTTTTATATGTTTGTTTTAAATATATTTGATGTGATATATTAATGTTAATTATAAATATGGATTATTAAGAATGGAATGAGTTAGTGATTTCTTTTAGTTTAAATATTGTTTGATAAATTACTTAAAAGATATTTTGAAATTTTCTGAAATGTGTTGAAAGGGTATTTTACAAAACCTAGTTGTTGTTGAGATATTTTGGTGATGATCTCTAAACTTGTATTTTGGAAATGTTTCTCAAAAGGATTTGTTATTTTAAAACCAAGACGTCGGGATTCCATTAACGATATAACTTTGACCGATTTACCCGAACTTAACAACATGAGAAAGACCTCATGATAACTGTATTTCACGGACATTACTCTAACATATTGACCTTACCTATTAGACCTTATTTTAACGAACTGTATGACTCATTTAACTTTAGGTCCTATTTCGACCTGACCTTTTGGACTGTTTAACTAGACTGGGACCTTTTATTTTGATTGGATTGAACCTATGGACTGATATGACACCCTGGAATGAAATTAAGACATTGGACGGATTGACGATATTGAGTTGTCGGAATTTGAAATGAAATGTTAACCTTTTAGATATCTCGGCTTTCGGATGTTTTCTTACTTACCGAGCATTTTGACTTATCGAATGGATTTTAGAAATGTTTTTCGTGTGTGTATTTCTATGTGCTTAATTAGCTAGAACATTAGACTTATCGCATTTATTATTACTCATATACGTTAGGTGATCTGTGACTTGCTTGGACTTTTGCTTTCCGTTGTTTCTTTTATTGTTCGGCTTTTCAAGTAAGTTTCCTACGGGAGCTTACTCAGTAACCGGACCTCATGGCTAATGTGTCATATAATATATAGGTGTTGCATATCGCAGGCCATGTAATATCATAATTAGGACTTGCATATATATATGAATGAGCATCCATATTCTTTATGTGTTTGGAATAGAACGACCGTTATCTGTGAGTCATTACAGTCGTTGCTAGGGTCATTGAACAACACAACCCCATCGGGTTTGTCCTGAGTCGAGTCATATGAATCTGATTATCTGAGCATGATTTCTGAGATTGAGATATTTATACATTGAACTTGATATATGATTGCAGCTAGGGCGGAGTCTCCACCCTAGGTATGGGAGTGGAATGGGTATCCATCCTAGGTATGGGAGTGATTGAGTCGCCACCCTAGGTAAGGGCGTGGTTTTTTAGTGGGATATGCCGCTTGGCATTCTTTGGGCGCCTTTACAGTTTTCCTGCATATTATATAGACTGCCAGCATGCTTGTATGATTTAAATTCCCGCACTACTTTAGAGCATCCTTTATTTTAGGTACAGGCGTATTATATGTACTCAGCGAGGTCTGTAGGGCCCGTATGAGTCTCTTGGTCTAAGTTTGTGGTTATTTTCAGGTATATGATCCTTGCTTGCATGGTTCTATGACGAGGGTTTTCTGTTTGGACGACGATCCGAGAGACTGACACGGACTTATATATACTTGGATGATTTACTGTACTCATTTTTCTCTCGCATTTGGTTTTGATTCGGCTCTGCCGAGGGATGTTGTACCTTTGATTTTCTTCCATTATGTGATTTGTACTTAAAACAGTTTTGAGCGACTTAGTTAAGTAGGAAATGTTCTTGATACCCAACGGCCCTTCGCATATTTTAATTTGGGGTTTGAAATCCCCTCTTTCAAAGACTAACTTTTAGGGTCTGAAACATCGACCCGTACTTGGATTGCAAGATCCGAACGAAGGTATCCAACCTTCAAAACGTAACCCGAATATTTATATTTGGACCGTTATATAATTAAAGATAGATTAGAAAAAAAAAATATTTGTATATAATATATCGAACTAATTTTATTTATCTCTATATGATTTTTTAGTGGGAAAATTATTTATATTTAGATTATTATTTATATTTATTATAATCTATTTAAATTATTTATAATATTGTATTAATATATTCTCCGTACGTGGGACTGGATCTACACTAGTGTATTTATATGACTAGTTAAAATTAGGGACGCCTTGTGTTCACCCCTGCATATACGGAGTACCTTTTAACCTTTCAAGCAAGCTTGAAGTGCAATTATAACCTTGAAGTAATTCGAGTAAGTCGATATAAAGAGAAATACATTCCTCTTAAAGTCAAAATGATAGGTAGGACGATGGAAAAAGCTAATCAATGAGCTAGAAGAAATTAGGTCTTGATGCATATACCGATGATGTACATGTCATATCGATCAAATTGACTGATCGATCAGAAATAATTAAAAAAAAAAGAAGTAAAGTTATTACATTGGTATGATTTTTTCAAAAATAAAATATTAAAAATATAATTGTTAGGATTTGCCTACAATCCTAGTTTGTGTATATTGTGAAACTACGACACAACATGTATATACTTACGATTGAGACAGATTCTAGAGTCAAAGCGACGTTATGTAATTGTTGATCTATGTCCGATCTCAAACCACATGGATGGTGATAACTTGATCCGAAGCTTTAGCAAACAACAAGGTAAGGGACGAGGGTGCAAAAATCCGGAACCAACGAGAGAGTAAGGTGAGCAGAGAGGGAAATCAAGGCTTGATCATCCCTACACTAAGGTGGTTCATGAGAAGAACTTTGGTTGGATTGAGTGCATCTTCTCGAAACTATTAGTTGACTGATCTATTATATATCTTGTTCCGGTTGTTCTTTCTGTTTTTAAGTTTTATTTTGGGTCTCTTGTAAGATCACGAGATCGATCATAAAATCCTCCTTCAGGGTTTCTATTCATTGATAATCATATATATAGGTTACAAAGGTATTGGGCTTTTGGGCCCACTATACAATATATGCCTATGTAATCTATCAAACCCCCGCAGTCGAAACTGGAGGGGGCCGTACAGTGAGACTGGAGCGAAAATCAATGAATAACTGTCGAGGTAAACCCTTGGTGAATATATCAGCGTACTGATAGGAGGACGGGACATGTAAAACACGGACATGTCCAATGGCAACATTGTCCCTGACGAAGTGGAGATCTAGCTCAATGTGCTTCGTGCGTTGATGCTGGACTGGGTTGCTAGCTAGATAGACGGCAAAGACGTTGTCAGTGTAGACCAGAGTGGCCTTCTGAAGAGGGCAACGAAGCTCAAGCAGGAGATTGCGGAGCCAAGAGCACTCGAAGACAACGTTGGCAACACCTCTGTATTCTGCCTCAGCGCTGGAGCGAGACACGACCAACTGACGCTTTGCGGACCATGAGATAAGTGTGTCGTTGAGGAAGACACAGTAACCAGACGTGGAGCGACGTGTGTCAGGACAACCACCCCAATCCGCATCAGTGTAAGCAACAAGGTCAAGCTTAGCGGAAGGAGTGATCGTAGTGCCTAACTCGAGGGTGTCGCTGATGTACCGAATGATCCGCTTCAAGGCCTGAAAGTGCGGTTCCCTAGGTGCATGCATAAACAAACAGATCTGCTGAACGGCGTAACTGATATCAGGCCTGGTGAAGGTGAGATACTGAAGAGCACCGGCGAGGCTCCTGTATAATGTAGGATCATCAACCAAAGGACCAGAATGAGTACTGAGCTTGGTGGATGTATCGACAGGGGTGGCGACAGGATTACAGTTGACCATCTTAGCCCGAGCTACAATCTCAGCAGCATACTTACATTGTGAAAGAAACAGACCAGAAGCATGACGTTGAACAGCAACCCCCAAGAAGTAGGATAACTGACCCAGATCAGACATGGCGAACTCTGCACTCAACTGCGAAATAATCGACGTCCGAAGAGCATCAGAAGAGGCGGTGATAATAATGTCATCGACATAAAGTAGGAGAAAAGCCGTGTCTGAGCCTCTGCGATAAATGAACAGAGACGAATCTGAGCGGCTGCCAATGAAGCCTAGGCGTAGCAGGTGAGAGGCAAAGCGCTGGAACCAAGCCCTCGGAGCCTGTTTCAGCCCATACAGAGATCGCTTCAGGAGACAGACGTGCTTGGGACGGTCAGCATTAGCAAACCCCGGTGGCTGAAACATGTAGACTGTCTCATTCAGATGACCATGAAGAAAGGCATTCTTGACATCCAGCTGATGAATGGCCCAGTTGCGTGACAAAGCTAAACTCAACACCACTCGGATAGTGGCAGGCTTGACGACGGGGCTGAATGTCTCATCACAGTCAATACCTACCTGCTGAGAACGACCGTTGACATTCGCATCGGACGGAACTTTGTAGCGCTCCAATGTCCCGTCGGAACGGAACTTGTGACGGAAGAGCCACATGCATCGGACGACATTCGCATCAGGAGGGCGAGGAACCAGAACCCAAGTACCATTCTTTGTAAGGGCCCTGTATTCGTCGAGCATAGCCGCCTGCCAATTCGGATCTAGGAGGGCTGTTTTGTGGGAGATAGGGACTGGGGAGATGGAGGTAGGGGGGATTGAGAGACGATGGAACGGGCGGCGGCGAGCGCAGCACTAGGCTGCGGCCGCGGCAAGGGGGCGGCGGCCGCGGCAGCGGCCGCGGCAGCGGGGTAAGCTGCGGGGTGTGGGAGGGCTCATTGCTGCGGCCGCGGCATCTGGCGGCGGGGGGGATGTGTGTGTGGATGCGAGGCGGGGCTATGGTTTGTGGTCATGGAGACGATCTGTCGGGGTCGGAAGACACCGGAGACGCTGCGGGTGTGTGGTCTGGTGGTAGGGGGTGGTGGTGTGGGTGGAGGGCGAGAGACGGGAGCACCGGGAGAGCTCTGGGGAATAAGAAAATGTGGGAATGAGGACTCTGAATCAGAATGAGACACAGGAGGGGTAGGTGATGTGAAGGGAAAGCGAGATTCATCGAAGATGACATGCCGAGACAAAATGATCCTATGGGATTTGATGTCGAGGCAGAGGTAACCGCGATGATCAGACGGGTAGCCAAGAAAGACACAAGGAGTGGAGCGTGGGTGAAGCTTATGAGGGGCGGTGGATGACTGATTGGGGAAGCACAGGCACCCAAAGATACGAAGGTGATCATACCTAGGCAAGGTGCAATAAAGTGCCTGAGTTGGTGAGCGATGGTGGAGGGTAGTGGAAGGGAGAATGTTTAGGAGGTAGCATATGGTGGCTAAGGCGTAAGGCCAAAAGGGAAGGGGAATAGATGTGTGAAAGAGGAGAGAGCGCATCATATTGGTGATGGTTCGGATGATTCGTTCGGCCTTGCCGTTCTGTTGGGAGGTATAGGGGCAAGACAAGCTATAGGAGATCCCATTGGTGTTGAAAAAAGTGTGAAACTCTTTGTTATCAAATTCACGGCCATTGTCGCATTGGAAACACTTGATAGAGGTGTGAAATTGTGTTTTGATATAAGCATGGAATTTGGCAAAGATGGGAAACACTTGAGATTTAAAGTGCAACGAGAAAACCCATAAGAAATGTGTATAATCATCCAAAAACAAAAGGTAATACTTATGACCCTCCTTGTTAGGCACAGGAGAAGTCCAAATATCACTATGAATAATATCAAAAGGGGCAAAAGTAGTGTTTAATGACTGCTGAAAAGGGAGTCTGGCATGCTTGCCTAACTGACATGACGAACATAAAGTAGAGCGACGCTCTTTATTACATGTGACTAGACTCTTTGAACGAAGTAAATCTAAAACTGCAGGACTAGGATGACCAAGGCGGGCATACCAAAGATCGTATGATGATGCCGAGAGGGCGACTGGACTTGACGGGCTGGACGGTGAGGGCGACGACACAGGATAGAGCTCCCCGGTGCTATTACATCTCAGGCGAGTAACCCCCGTAGTGAGATCCTTCACAGAGAAACCAAACAGATCAAACACGAGAGAAACATTGTTGTCAGTGGTAAACCGACGGACAGAGATAAGGTTTTTGACAACTTTGGGGGCAATGAGGACATTGTTTAGGTGTAGTGGGTTGGTTGTGGTGGGTAAAGTGGCGTGGCCAATGCCCGAAGTGGCGAGGCGACCACCGTTGCCGACGATAATAGAGTGTACAGGACCCTTAAAAGAAATAGAAGGGAGAGTACCTGAGGTGTTCGTCATATGCGAAGTGGCGCCAGTGTCCATGTACCAAGTAGAGTCAGGAGGTGCCAACTGCATTGAAGAGAAGGCGTGCTGCACATCAGTCGGAGTGTAGGCATAATCCGACGAGGAGGGGTAGGCCTGATGGCCTGCAGGACGAGGAGCAGGACCCAACAAGCCCGCTCCCTGCTGTCGGTTGGGGTAGGGAGCCGGTGGGCGGTATGTCGTAGGGGGGTAGCCAAAGGGCATCCAAGGCGGGTAGCCGGTGTGGGGATACCAGGGGGGCGAGAGGCGTCAGGCTGCTGCTGCGGCCGCCGCCCACTGCTGCGGCCGCGGCCGCCGCCTCTCAGCGAAGGGTCGCCGCCGCGGCTGCGCTGTGGGGCATAGGTCTCGTCAATGTCGGATGACGAGACCAATGCCGTCTTGTCCTTGGCGGCGTCGGTAGTCTGACGGTGAAGGCGAGTCTCTTCCAGGATCAATTGAGACCGGGTCTTTTCGAAGGTAGGGAGAGGTTCTGTCTGCTAGATATGAGTAGCAGCGACGTTGTATTCAGAGGGAAGACCTGAAAGTACCTGGAGGAACAGGCGGGTGGCGCTGGGTTTGGAGTCGACAACACCTAGTTGATCGGACAGGGTCTTGAGGTGCTGACAATAGGCGAAGATCGATGGGAAAGAGGAAAGCTTGCAGTTTGAGAATTCGTGCTCAAGGTAGACAGCACGGGTGGACTTGTTGTCTTGAAAGATATTCTGAAGTTTGTTCCAAGCATCCAAGGCGGAGTCTGTGGGGTCAAGGATGGTTGTCAATAGATCTTTTGAGATGGTGTTGAAGATCCATTGGAGGACAATGGTGTCTAGTTGAGCGAAGATATCGTTGTCTTCGCTAGCAGGGCGATCAACGGAGGAGTCGATGTGGTGGAGGACCTTATGAGCCTTAACATGGGTCGTGAAGAGGTGCGACCACATGGTGTAGGAACTGGATTCGTGATCAAGGATGATGGGGATGTAATTTTTTATATTGGAGATGGTGAGAGCGGAGTGGAAAGGCGGTTTGTTGGTGAGTGCGTCGGCCATCGGGATGAAAGGGGAGAGAGGCGAGAAAGAGGAAGGGGAGGCGGAATGCGGTGGGGAGGGGGGTGCGGCTAGGTATGCCGAGAGGGGGGGTGCCGCAAAGGGGGGGTGCGGCGGTATGGGTGGGCTAGCGGTGCCGGGGGGTGCGCCGCTAGGGAGGGGGCGCCGAGAGGGTGGCGGGGGGGGGGGGTCGGTTTAGGGTTTTGCAAGGGGGTGGCGGGTAGGGAGGCTAGGGTTTGCTAGGGTTTGTTTTTTTGTTTGTTTGTTTTTTTTTTTTGGAAAAAAAAAATTAGGGTTGAGGGATCTTAGGTTGTGATACCATGTAAGATCATGAGATCGATCATAAAATCCTCCTTGAGGGTTTCCATTCATTGATAATTATATATATAGGTTACAAAGGTATTGGGCTTTTGGGCCCACTATACAATATATGCCTATGTAATCTATCATCTCTATAATCCTATTTCGATTGGTTAAGAAAAGGTGGTGCCTAAAACCTAAAATCAAAAATCACTAAACTCAAATCTGATCTACAATAACAAATCAATTTTATAAAATTAAATAAACTATTTTTTAAAAAAAAAGTAGCATAAAATAAGAAAGATCTTTAGAGTAAAAGTATTTTAGAAATCATTCAGAAAATTATTTGAAAAAATTCTCATTTGAAGTCGCACATAGAGGTTTAGATATTTCAAATCACACCAATTTGTTAGTTAAAAAATATCATTATAATTATGTTTAAAATTTTTAAATAAAAATAATTGGATATTTTAAAATAATCCCATTGGAAAGCAAAAAAAAATTAAAATAATTATGACATTATTGAAAAGATTTTATTGAAGATAATTTCATAAAAATCTATTAGATGAACGAGAGAATAACGTGTTGATAAAATGCTATTAATTCCATGTTTTCAATTAAACCCGTTCATTTTATTTTATTTTTTGAAAAAGAAAGAGGTTTGAATAAACTAGGTACTAGACTTAGCCCATCTAATAGCATATTTATGGATGAGAACCTGAAGTTTAAAATCGGGGTTGCTTCCACGCATAATTTTTATTATCTACACCCCAAAATCACAAATTTTTTAAAAATAAACCCTAGCTACACCTCTTGAGTCCCAGATTTGTGACTCAAAAGGCGCAAATATATTTCTCTATATATATACCATGCGCCTCTTGAGTCACACATTTGTGACTCAAGAGGTGCATGGAGGGTCTATTTTTTTTAAAAAAAAAAGAAAAAGCAAAAACATTTATTTTGGGTGTAGATAGTAAATTTATGTAACGGCCCAAATATAAATATTCGGGTTACGTTTCGAAGGGTTGGATACCTTCGTTCGGATCTTGCAATCAGAGTACGAGTTGAGTTTTAAAACAAAGTGTTTAGTGCCCAAAGAAGGGATTTCGCACCCTAAATTTGCGATAGGGCCATTTGGTACCCCGAACCTGTCCTACTAGTCTAAGTCGCTCAAAACGTTTTAAGTTTGAAAGCATAAAGAAGGAAATGTCATAATACAATTGGTCACGGCATGGCCGGGTGAAAACCAAATACGAGGAAATAAGTAGCAAAAGTGTGGAGTTCAAGTTGGTCTTACTCTCCCTATCACTGCGCCTAACTTGACAAATGGCAATCACCCACTTTGTTTTGGTTTTGACCCGGCTCTGCCGTGGCTTTTGTATCTAAACCGTATTTCCGCTTTATTTTTCGTTTAAATTGTATTTCTGAGACTTCGACTGATTAGAGGTTTGAAACCTCGACCCGTACCTGAATTGCAACATCCGAACGAAGGTATCCGACCTTCGAAACGTATCCCGGATATTTATATCCGGGCCGTTACAAAGTTGGTATCAGAGCCAGGTTGTGCAATTCGGGTACGCAAGGGTTGGGTGTATGTTTTGGAAAACCGCCCACAGATTTCGAAGATTTGAAAGCGTTTTAAAGGGGCAAAATGAATTTAATATGCCTAACTCAATTGGACTAAATATGAACTTGAATTGTTATAAAAGAGGAAAAAAAACCGACCAATAAGGGATCGAGAGGGTAGAGAAGGCGCTAGACCATCCCTATTGGATGTAGTCGGAAATGGGTAGGCGAAATACTAGCTTGTTCTTTACAGACGGGTCGGGAAGCCTCCAAGGAGATCATTGTAATTGCCATAGATTGATTCTATGTTGAGTACTTGATATGCCTAACTATGTATTGAATATTGAACGATTTGTGCGCACGGAATAGCGGGAGTACCCTCCTTCTTATATGGTTAAGCTCAGCTTTTGTGGAACCGCCCCTTTCCTTATGAACCCTTTTGACAATTCAATCGAGTCCTCCCTTCGAATATCGGTCTTCCACGAGAATTGGGTTGGTAAACACATGGTATCGGGAATCATGATTGAATAGGTTGTCCGAGAGAGTATTGGAAGACGGTCCTTGATGAAATTCCGAGCTAGAGAGTGAAATGTTTACGAGGTTGTCGTTATCAATTCTTATGACGATCCATCAGTGTCCTCTTGTCACGGAAAGTTCGTATCCGAGTCCCACGGGAAAGATGGGTAATGAGTCAGTTGGGAAGAGTCAATGTTGCCCTTATGGACTTCTATCGGGTTATCTTGATTTCCCTGTTCATGATTGTGTGATTCTATATACACTACTCCTTGACCTACAATTGATCCTTAGTGTGAATTTGTGCTTATGTACTTTGATGCTCATGATGACCATTGTATAGGTTCGAACTACATTTATTATGTCCATATCATCCCGACATGATCTGTTTAGTATATTACATTGTCATACTAGGGCACGATTATAGATGTCATATGTTAGGAAGTTGTACAATTGATGTACTCTCTATGAATAGGTTCATGATAGTGTGATCGACTTTTCTTTATAAGAATGCCTCATAAGATGTACACTCTAGCATGCTAGCCGATGATGCCTCGATGCTTATCATTCATTCTGTGACAAGAATCTATAGCATGCCCACCTATTCTGTGATTAACTGTTGTTGATTATTCTAGTAACTGCTATGCGTTAACTTTGCTAAGTGAGAATATGGTAGTGTGAACGAGTCTTGATAAATACATGTTCTATCCTATTATACATCAATTTGAACTCATGTCCTCATATTCTAGCCATGTTGCTTAGACTTGCTCTATACCTCGTTGCGTTTTCCTCTCATGCCACTATGTCGTTGAGATGTGATTGAATGAACTCTTGCATACCGTCGTATTAACCAGTCGAGTGCATATATGTATCATATGTTATATTGGACCACTAGTAACACGTTGGGCCCTTGGTTGTGACTTGTGCGAATTCTACCTTGCCTACGCTATTGTTGATTCACTCTTGAACTAGGTACCTGATAGTGTGGCTCTTTCCTCTTTCTGTTCTTTTAACATGTTTCACTCGTCCTGATGAGTTTATTGTTGAATTCGATGATTGACTAGCTTTCCATGATGATCAAACCTAGCATGCTTACATGGTAAAGGTGTCTATTACTCTATGATGGCTCCTCGTGCTTGCATGAACCTATGACTTGACACTTCGCATGATCACGCACCACCCTATATCATGATTTTGCATCTGCATGACGCATGAATATCGGAATGAACCTAGTTGAATTACTCTAGTTGTACTCATGTTCGATGTGTGCTATTAGTATCATGTGGAGCTTATGACTTCCAATATGACCTGCTGAATGATTTCATATCATGCTTGTACTATAAGGTGACAGCTATCGTACCATATATGTACTCTATGATGGTTCTTTCTTAGCATGATTATAACCTAGCATCCATGATGTCCGTCTTGTTACTTTTGATGATGCCTCATGTTTCGTGAACATTATGTTGAACTCCTCTTAATGACTCTTGACTATGCTTGTATCGCATTATGTATCGCTAATATCATGTAGGATCTATGCTCTCTAAATGGATCTCGTCATAGGATTCCGTGCCATGCTTGACCTAATACGTGATCATTGTTGTTAGATGTGATAGTTACTATGCTGGTCTTATGTGTCCTTGTATGACACGTCATCTGATTGTTATAATATACCTTGCCATGATATATTTGACTCATTTGTTGATTTGTATACCATGCTTTTACATTGTTCATATGCATGATGATCGTTATCTTCACTAAATCCCGCTTGACTTTGAATCATATATGATCATTGTTGGTTCCGCCTATCTTGCTCGAAGTTACTAGGCAGATCTGTTTCCATGGAATACTAGAATGTTAGCTTGTTTCACATACATCAGCGTAGTACTTGATCGTGTCTTTGATATAAATACGAATGTTGCCCCCGAGATAGGTACATGTTAGTGTGGATTGATGCGATTGATATGCTCCATAATGAATTCGTGCGTGTTTGTCACAATTATAACCTAATAGACTTTCTTAAGGGCATCGTTACTATTCCCGGGTCAGAGTCTTGTCTCTAGTCGTGTCATCTTTAGCTTTGGTCCATTTTGTCTCCGAGAGGAACAATGGGTCGTCCGCTCTTGTCACTCCCCTATCTCCGCTAACTTAAACTCCTACGTGTTACCTTGGATGAGCGATCGCATGAAAAAAAAAGGGATCGAGAAGTCGAATAGCGATAGAGCAGCGCAGCGGAAGCGTGGGCCCATAACCCACGGGCCTCAGGATCGATAATGTCGACGGAACAAGCTCGCTTTGAGGATTACGATTGTTGAGCACGATATGACTTCCAGGTGGGAGCGTCCTCTATTCGAATTGCTAACCCTTTCTGAGCTTGTTGATGATGATATTGCACTGACTTGATGTTGAAAGCTGCTTGTTGATGTGATGATATGATCTGATGCCTTACAGTCCTAATGTGCCATGATGACTTGATGTGATGCTATTCTGAGTTGCTAAGCATGATCTAAATTCCTTTCCTATATAGTATGAACTGCAAATGCCGAGAATCTGAACTAGTTATTAGCTAAGATTATGATGAAACTTTCTAGTTTGAATTGACTTTATTCATATATGGTGTTATGTGATAATTTCGAGCATGACGGTAAATTGAGACTTTTTGATACTTGTTGCAATGCTAATGATGCTAGTTGATATGATGTAGTCCTTATGTGCAATAATGTCCATGATTGCTTCTTCTTTGAACATGTGAGTGAGGTCCTTTTGGTTGAGCGGTCAGCGAGTGGAGAATGGTCTTGAGTGTTTAGAATGATCGACGGTGGTAAGGGAAAGTTGCAAAAGAGGGGTGTTGACTTAGGTTGGACCGAGTGGGTTCGAGAATTTTAAGAGGTAATGCTTGATGATTTTGGATGAACTCTTAGGTGAATCTTGGGGAAGGGGTATGGTTGGGATAGGCTGGTTAAGTAGTGACCGAGAAAATTTTATTGAAGATGCGTGGTTAGAAGGGTTCTACATTGTGATACCTTGGGAAGAGTGAGAAATGTAAGGAATGACCTTTGGGGTATTGGGAACATAGAGTGAGAGTGTACTCGGGTGTGAAAACAGAGATGGGGGTTGAAGTCTTAGAGGTGGATTGTTAGTGAGGGTGCTTGGCGGGAAGAGGTGTGAGATTAAAGGTCGGAATGGATTGGGGTTTCTTCTGTGGGATGTTATCCGAGTTGGTAAGTCTAGATGAAAGTTGGTCTTGGCTTGAGAGTTGGAGACGAGCGGGCGGGGTTGAGTTTTATTATAACTGATATGTGGTGCAAAACTTTCTTGATTACGTGATTATGAACAGGCATGATGTTAGATAGCGACTACGATGAACCTGATATGACCTGATATTACATGTTGATATACAATACTGAATCATAATTGGTAGTGACAACTATAATCCTGATATAATGATCCATTGCTATCCTACTATGTTGTTCTAAAAGCATGTTATAATGTGTTGAATGAATCATGAGATGATGATACGTTGTTATGTGGAAGCATGATGTTATCCTATATGATTGATAAGCCTGATTATGAATAGGTAAGTGATGAATATGACTTGGATCATAGGTATGACTTATGTGTATATATAAGGTGATGGTGCATGATTGCTATTAATCGTTATATGACATTGTGATGAGCTAAGATGATGTCTGGAAAACATGATGATATTTTGATGTGATATACTGTTGATCTTCCCTTTTTGGTTGAATCTTGATAGCATGATTTTGTGGATTGATGTGATAATATGTTATGATAATGCTGAATAGGAATTGGATAAGATGACTATGTGAATTTATGCTTTACATGAGATCCCTTGTTATGACTAGTTCCACTAGTGTGCAATGTTGAGGTGCGATCATGAGATTTGACTAGAAGTAGTGTACTGACTCCATGGCACCTAACCTCTTTGATCTCTTGACATGTGTGCTTGCGTGATTTATGAGAATTCGATGATGCACTTGTGATGCCTTCGGTATGAGGTAGATATACTTTATGGCTCATGGTACGACATTAAGACTTTGTTATTGCTTTTGGCGTGTTCTGAAAGGATGGTATGATTTATTTTATGGGTAATCATGTTATGCAGTTGAGATGTCGATTGGTTGAGTTTATCATGATTGATGTTGAGATTGCCATATGAGGAGTGGTTGATGATGTTATGAGTCGATGAGTTGATTTACTTACGTGTATGTTGAGTTGAGAATGATGATAAACGATTCTGGAAACTAGGAAGAGAATATGGGATTAGCCCTTAGAGGTGGATGACTCCACCTCCTACCTTCTGAATTTGATTGATTGGTATGCGAGAAGCTGTTTTGGTTTTTGGAAGATTTTGGCGGAATCTTGATCTGAAAGGAATTGACTTGTTTTGGTGTAAAGTTGCTTGATTAAACATCGGATTTGAAGATTTAGAGCGGTTTTAAAAATGGCCAACTTGGGGTTTTAAAGAAGATGAGAGTTTCAATGATTTGGATGACAATCTTTCCATTTACAAAACGCTTTGAGGATTTACGAAATGGATTTACATTATGACGTCTCACGAAGTGGATACAAGCATTTTATAGGGGCGCTTATAGATTGCTTGCTAAGACCTAGTCGGACGCTATAATGCTTTTAGAGTTGTGGTACTTCCGAAAAGTCGAAGCGAGGATGTAATAAGGGCGCTTATTACACACTTGACAAGACCAATTGGAGATGTCACGACCGTGACTAGGACGTTGTGAGAATCTCGGAAGACACAACCGAGACGATTACAAGATCCTCGGACATGGTCCTCGGACTCACCGATTTTAAAACTTCATCCCCATTGTTTTAAATGCTTTTAGTCTCGGGGACGAGACTTATTTTTAGAGGTGGATAAATGTAAAGACCGAATGTATTTGAGATTATTATATTATTATTTTGAGTGATATATTATTACTTTATTCAAACGGTAAAAAATGTGAGAAAACCCATCCTCGAGCGTAAGTTTGATTTTAAAGACATTCCGGCATCGTTTTGAGATTTTAGATTTTAACGGATTTAATTCCGCCTTCGAGCTCCGAGTTTGATAAAATTTATTTAATTCCGTTATCTTGTAATTAGTAAATTAAATTTTATTTAAATTCGAGTTAGTCGGGATTCGATCGGGCGAGCGGGTTTCGATATATTGTCTGGTATTCAAAATATCTTGTGGGGACCAATTCTATTTTTTTAATCATTTTCCTTTTATTTTCTCTTTCTTTCTCTCTCTCTCTCTCTCCAGGTTGTTACTCCCTCCCCTGCATTCTCCCTTTTACAATTGCAGTGCACACACATGAGGTCCTCCCCTCCTCCTCAGCACTCTATCCTGCAGAACCTCACACCCATTTACCCTTGTTGTGCAGAACTTGGAACCCCCACCTCATATCCTCTCCCTCTCTCCTTTCGATCTGCAGCACTCTCCCTCCTCTTCCTCCCTCCTCCCATTTCGTCTCCAGGCCGAAGCCGCCGCTGCCCAGCGCCTCCACCTCTCCTCCTTGCCAAGCAGCCACCATTTCCGTCGTTGAAGGAACCCCGCTGCACCACCATCTCCACCCCTCCTGTCTCCGGCCGCCAGCAGCCACTAGAGTGCAAGCCGCGCCTCCCCTGTACGAAGCTCCAAGACGCCGAGCGCCCTCGTCCCTCCTCCTCTCCGCTTCCTCTGCCCGATTCAGAGCTTGGCCGGAGCAAGCTTTCCCTCCGTCGATTTCAGCCGGAGAGCCGCCCTCGGAGCCCTCGGAGTCGGAATCTCGAGCTCACGGTAATCTCTCTTCCTCCCTCCTTCTTCTCACGTCGCTTTGCTCTCTTGGGGTTGAGTGTGGTCGGAATCCTATTGCTAGTGCCTCGGTAAATCCTCGATCCAAACGGGACCCCATGGCCTGAGCCTTCCCTCTCTCTTACCTCCATTTCCGGCCGTCGAGCTCTGTGCTGAAGGCAGGGGAGGAAGACGACCCTTTTCTTCTCTCTTGGGTTGGGCCGGGTCAGACGCCTATCTCCGGGTTATATCATTTGCTAAAACGGATCCTTCCTTCTTCCTTTTATTTTTCTTCCGGGTTGGGGCTCATGGTTGGGCTGGGCCTAACTTTTCGGATCTGGGCTTAAGAGATCCGGGTCTCCTCCTTCTTCTCTTGGGCTGGGTTTGGCTTCCGGGTTGGCTGTTTCTTTCTTTTATGTTTTGGGCTTGGGTTGGGTGCTCTATTTTGGGTTATTTCATGGTTATGTGTTGTGTTATATATATAAGGTTAAATATATTATATGTTAGGTTTATGTATATATATATTATGTGTTATATTGATTATTATTTCGGATTTGGGAAAACATATATATATATATATATATATATATATTTATTTATATATATATATATAAATATTCTGAAATATTTTAATATATTTAAAAAGGTTTTTAAGAGTAATAATAATTAATATTGGGTTATATATATATGTTCTACCTTATATGATGTGGTATTTTAGTTGATGGTAGATATTATAAAGGGACTAAAATTGGTATTATTTGATATATATTTATATTATTATGATTTTATGTGGTGTTTATTTAAATGTTTTAGAAATGATAAAGTAAGTTAGTATTGTGTTTTATAAAGGTGGGTTGCTAAAATGGATTTATTTTGGTAAGTTTTCTATATCTAAATATTATTTGGAGTGTGTAATATTATATGTATTCTATAAATTGTTCGAGAAATGAATTATTGATTTGGATAAGGTTTTGGAATAAGATGGCGGAATGATTTCTATAAAATGATTTTAGAGATTGGTTTTAAGGTTTAAATGTTAATGTCGGAATTTGGCCAAGTATGATTTGAGAAGGTATTTGAATCTGAGTTGACTTAATTCAGTATTTATGAGTTTGAAAACATGGTTGGTATGATTTTATCAATGGGTTTAATTGAAGAATGATTTTGGTCGATTTGATCGTATCGGGAAGATTTTGGGAAACGGTTTTACTATCCGTCGGTTTTGAGGATGTTGAGAACTTGGGTTCGTGTGTATGAATGTTGGTCTGGTATCTTATGGAAATTAATTGATGATAGGTGTGTATTGCTTTTGGATTGCTTTGGACTTGCATTTGGGCCCTTGCTTGTGTTATCTTGCTGTTCTGCATCAACAGGTAAGTATCCTACGGGACTTACTAAGTAACCTGGACCTCCTGCCTGATGTGTCATGTAATGTGTAGTTTTATTGCATATTAAAGCATGCCATGTAGTATCATGCTAGGATTGCATTGAACTGAGCATGTGTTTACTTTGTGTGTTTGAAACAGAACGACCGTTATCTGTGATAGTCCTAGAGTCTTTGCTAGGGTCATAGGGTAGCCCAGCACCATCGGGCATGTTTAATTTATATTTAATTTATGTTATGATGATGATACCGTGGGTGAGTGCACCAACACGAGGATATGCTATGCTATAGCAACGAGCTGGCCAGTCTCTACACTAACGGGAAGGGGTGCAGAGATAGGAGAGGGATATGCCACTTGGCATTGTTTGGGGCCCTTTATAGTTCTTTTCCGCATATTATATATATACTAGGGGCATGATAGTGTGATTTAAATCTTGTACCGCATTAGTCATCTTTTATTTAGGCATAGGCATGTTATGTGGCCTCAGCGCGGTCAGAGAACCCGCAGGCGATCACCAGGCCTGACTTCGTGGATAGTGTTAGGTACCGCTCTTGTTTCTCCATGCTTCTATGACGGGGAAACCTTTTGGTGAATCCAAGAATCCGGCTAATGTATTCTAACTTGACAAATGGCAATCACCCACTTTGTTTTGGTTTTGACCCGGCTGTGCCGTGGCTTTTGTATCTAAACCGTATTTCCGCTTTATTTTTCGTTTAAATTGTATTTCTGAGTCTTCGACTGATTAGAGGTTTGAAACCTCGACCCGTACCTGAATTGCAACATCCGAACGAAGGTATCCGACCTTCGAAACGTATCCCGGATATTTATATCTGGGCCGTTACATGAAGAAGGAATATTTGTGTAAAGACCGGAAAAGTTAAAATATTATTTTCTTACAATATTAAATTATGTTCGACTTTAAAAATTTAGATTCTAGAAGTTTTGGAATTTCCGTCCTCGAGCAACTGAATTTTACTTAAACGAACTTCTATATAGTTTTGAATTGGGTTTTAGAAATGGAATTTGATTTCGGAGATCGAGCATTATAAAATTAATTTGAGTTACGAGTATTGATTGAAATTATTTAATTTTCTATTTTGACGGGATATGACTTCCGCTTTCGAGTTCCGAGTATTAATAAAACTAATTTAAACTCCGAGTTTTGATTGAAATTAATTTAATTCCGTTATATTGAGATTAGTAAATTAAATTTAATTAAATTTGATTTAGTCGGGATTCGGTCGGGCGAGCGGGTTTCGAGATATTTGTCGGGCATTCAAAATATCTTGTGGGGACCAATTCTTTTTTTTTTATCTTTTCCTTTATTCTCTCTCTCTCTCTCTCTCAGCTGTCGTTATGGGACCAGCCTAAACTGCTTGTCCTCATTCTCCATTACATAGCCCTCTCCCTCATTCTGATTCACCCCCTCACAGCAGCCCTCTTCACCCTTCTTCTTCTTCTTCAGCAGACACTTCCTCCTCCTCTTCTTTCAGGCCAAAGCGGCCACAGGCTCAACCTCCTCCCCCATCGAACAACCACCGACACCAACACCACTAGCAGCCACCACCTCTGCAGCTCCTCGTCGGCGCCCCCGTTACCTCCTCTGTTCTACCGAGGAAGAAATCAAGCCTCCCTGCTCCACCCTCTTCCTTTGATCAGCAACAGAAGAAGCCCCAACGTCCAAGGCTTGGTCTCCAAGTCGCCGCCGAGCCCAGGAGCCTCTCCGCCCGCCGGAACCCAAAAACGAGCCAAGGCAGCCCTGTTCGTCCGACTAAGGTTCGTTTTGTTCTTACTCGATTCCGGCTTGAATCTCCTCGAAACTGTCCCTCACCCATCTCTTTCCCCTTCTTAGACCCTCGGGTCACCCTTCCCTCGAGCCCCACAGCCGGAGCGCCGCCGTCGAGCCTCGGAGTCGCCCTCGGAGTCGCCACTGTAAGCCCTCCTTTCCCCCTTCCTCCGTTGCTCGCGTTTCCTTTCTTCTGTAATGGGTGTGATCGGGTTTGCATTCCGAGTCCCTGGGTAAAAATTGAGACCGAACGGAGCACCACCGAAGGAGATCCCCTCCCTTCTTCTTCCTCGAGCCGTCGCTCTGTTCCTCCTGTGGGGAAGACGGGTTCGATGCCCCGGTTCACCCTTTTCTTTCTTTTCCGGTTCAGCACCCTTTTCTTCTTTTATTTTTTGGTCTGGTTCATTTAAAAACGCAGTTGGTGGGTTGGGAAGAGGGATCCGGGTTTGGGCTTGGGCCTTGGGCCAGGGATCCGGGTCTTGGGCTTTTGTTTGGGCTGGGTTGGGTTTTGATTTCGGTTGGGCTGGGTTATTCTTTTGTTATGTTTTACATATATATATATTGTGTTATGTGTTTATATATATATATATATACACCCATATATGTTATATGTTTTTTTTATTATTATTCTGATTTTGGAAAAATGAATATATATATATATATATATATATATATATATATATTTATATATTCTGAAATTATTAATATTTATATTTAAAAGGTTTTAAAAGTGATATTAATTGATATTGGATTATGTATACATTTATGGATTGTTGAGATTTTATGGATAACTAGTGTTGAATTATTTGAATATTATTATTTTGGGATTTTAGAATTTATGGAAAATTAATCATTATTTATTGTATTATGTTTTAAGATTATATTGATTGGCTTATTTAATTGATGCCTTTTAAGAGGATTTAAATATGTAAGTTGGGAATTTTAAAGTGATTGTTGGTTTTGATTTATAAAATATGAATTGTGAACATAGGATTATTTTGATGATTTAATATTGGAGTTTATTCATATAATGTTTTGAAATGAGAAGCATGCCGGAATTGTTTTATAATATGATTTTTGGAAATTGGTTTTAAGGTTTAAATGTGTAATGTCGGGTTTGACTAAGTGCGATTTTAAAAGAATTATTTGATTTTCTAAGTTTAGTTCTTTGAGAGATTGTTTGGAAATGAGATGATGATATGAGATGAACCTGAAATGATAAAATGAGATGGAATAATCTGAAATGGGATATGAGACGAGATATGAATGATAGTTAGGGGCGCCTTGTGTGAAATAGGTAGACTTATGCATTTATATGTTATTAGGTGTTTGTGAATGTTGGACGTTGCTTGCTATCGGTGATTCATTTCTTGGATTATGCTCTGCCTTGTTCTCTGCTGTTCGGCTCATTCAGGTAAGTTCCTTTATGGGCTTACTCAGATTCGAAAGAGATTACCGGCTTGTGAATGTATGACATACTAGGTGTTGCATAAGCATTAACGCATGCCATGTAGTATCATGCTAGGTTGCACTTATGATTGAGCATTCTATTTCTTTACGCGTATGAAACAGAACGGCCGTTATCTGTGATAGTCCTAGAGTCTTTGCTAGGGTCATAGGGTAGCCCAGCCCCATCGGGTGCCCTGAGTCTATCGAGTCGATATGAGCATGATGATAGCCCAGCACCTTCGGGCATGATTTATTTATTTTAATTTATGTTATGATGATGAGATATGATGATGAGATATGATATACTATAGCATCGAACCGGCCGGTCTCTGCACTAACGGAAAGGGGTGCAGAGGTAGGAGAGGGACATGCCACTTGGCATCTTTGGGCGCCTTTACAGTTATTTCTCGCATATTGCAAATTAGGATCATGCTAGTGTGATTTAATTTCCGCATCTGCATCATCCTTATTATTAGCGTATGTGTATGTTCGCTTGCTGGACAGAGCGTGTTGGGGCCTCGGTCTGACCCCACTCGCACCCATTGTTTTTAGGTATGATTGTCTCTGTTTGTATGGCGTGGGAAGGTCCCTCGGCGATTGCAAAGAAATCTGTCTAACCCCGCTAATCTGGCCATCCGACTTTAGGATTATGTTTTGGTTTTGACCCGGCCTTGCCGTGGCTTTTGTATCTAAATCATATTTCCACTTCACTTTCGTTTAAACTGAATTTATGAAACTTCGACTGATTAGAGGTTTGAAACCTCGACCCGTACCTGAATTGCAACATCCGAACGAAGGTATCCGACCTTCGAAACGTATCCCGGATATTTATATCCGGGCCGTTACAAAGTTGGTATCAGAGCGAGGTTGTGCAATTCGGGTACGCAAGGGTCGAGTGTATGTTTTAAAAAAAAAAAACTGCCCATGAATTTCAAAGGATTTGAAGATTTAATAAGGGGCAAAATGAACTTAAGATGCCTAACTCCAATTGGACTAAGTAATGAACTTGACTTGTTATAAAAGAGGAGAACCGACTAATAAGGGATCGAGTGGGTAGAAAAGGCGATAGACCATCTCTATTGGATGTAGTCGGAAACGGGTAGGCGAAATACTAGCTTGTCCTTTACAGATGGGTCGGGAAGACTCCAAGGAGATCATTGTAATTGCCATTGACTGATTCTATGATTGAGTGCTTGATATGCTAAAGATTTGATTGTTATGTTCTAACTATTGAATGAATATTGATGATTTGTGGACGAGATAGCGGGAGTACCCTTAATTCCCTATAATCAAGCTCAGCTTTTGTGGAACTGCCCCTTTCCTTATGAACCCTTTTGACAATTCCATCGAGTCCTCCCTTCGAATATCGGTCTTTCACGGGAATTGGGTTGGTGAACACACGGTGTCGGGAATCATGATTGAATATAAAGGTTTTCCGTGAGAGTATTGAAAGATGATCCTTGATGAAATTCCGAGTTAGAGAGTGAGATGTTTACGAGGTTGTCGTTATAAATCTTATGACGATCCATCAGTGTCTTCTTACCACAAAAAGTCGTATCCGAGTTTCACGGGAAAGATGGGTGGTGAGTCAGTTAGGGAGAGTCAATGTTGCCCTATGGACCCCTATCAGGTTATCTTGATTGCCCTGTTCATGATTGTGTGATTCTATATGCACTACTCCTTGACCTACAATTGATCCTTAGTATGATAGTTCGGTTCTAATATCATGATAGAGTGAGTCCCTTACTTGATGGATACATGTTATAATTTCATGTCAACATGTCTCCTATGCTACGTAATCCTCGGTACATTTATGATGATCTTTAATATGAATTCGTAGTTGTATGACATTCTGTACCCATGCTTGCCCCATTGCTTAGGTCCCGTGTTATGCCTTTCTTTCTCTCATGATTATATGTTGTCATCGCATGTTTACTTGGCATATTGATCGTATGATTGATCGAAAACATGAACCACATGATATGAGTCTATATGACTGTTGCTTCTTCTGAATTAGGTCCATGATAGTGTGATCGACTCTACTTTATATGAATGCCTCATAAGATGTGCTCTTTAACATGCTATACGATGATGCCTCGTTACTTATCGTTCATTTTATGACAAGAATATATAGCATGCCCATCTATTCCGAATTCGTCAGATTAACTATTGTCGATTATTTTGCAAGATAATGTTGTGTGTGTTAGTTGTGTTGAATGGAGAGTATGTGTTATAATTGAACCTTGAGAAATGCATGTTTTGTCATATTATGTGTTGATTCGAGCTCATGTCCCCACATTCTAGTCATGTCGCCATGTTGCTTAGACTTGCTCTATACCTTGTTGCGTTTTCCTCTCGTGCCACTATGTCGTTGAGATGTGATTGAATGAACTCTTGCATACCGTCGTATTAACCAGTCAAGTGCATGTATGTACCATATGCTATACTGAACCACTAGTAACATGTTGGGCCCTTGATTGTGACTTGTGTGAATTTTACTTTGCCTACGTTATTGTTGATTCACTCTTGAACTAGGTACCTGATAGTGTGGCTCTTTCCTCTTCCCGTTCTCTTAACATGTTTCACTCGTCTTGATTAGCTTAATGTTGAATTCGATGATTGACTAGCCTTCTGTAATGGTTGAACCTAGCATGCTTGAATGGTTAAAATGTCTACTACTCTATGTTATTCTCTCGTGTTTGCATGAACCTATGATTTGACACCCCGCTTGATCACACACCCCTCTATATCTTGATTTTGCATACACATGACGCATGAATACCGTAATGAATCTAGTTGAATTACTTTAATTCTACTCATGTTCGATGTGTGCTATTAGTATCATGTGGAGCTTATGACTTCCAATATGACCTGCTGAATGATTTCATATCATGCTTGTTCTATAATGTGACAGCTATCGTACCATATATGCACTCTATGAGGGTTCTTTCTTAGCATGATTATAACCTAGCATCCATGATGTCCATCTTGTTACTTTTGATGATGCCTCATGTTTCGTGAACATTATGTTGAACTCCTCTTAATGAATCTTGGCTATGCTTGTATCGCATTATGTATCGCTAGTATCATGTAGGACCCATGCTCTCTAAATGGATCTCGTCATAGGATTCCGTGCCATGCTCGACCTAATATGTGATCATTGCTGTTAGATGTGATAGTTACTATGCTGTTCTTATGAGCCCTCGTATGACGCTTCATCTGATTATTATAATATACTTTGCCATGATATATTTGGACTCATTTGTTGATGTGTATACCATGCCCTTACATTGATCATATGCATGATGCTCGTTACCTTCACTAAATTCCGCATGACTTCGAATTTTATATGATCATTGTTGGTTCCGCCCATCTTGCTTGAAGTTACATGGCATATCTGTTTCCATGGAATACTAGAATGTTAGCTTATTTCACATACATCGACATCGGATTTGATTGTGTCTTTGATATGAATACGAATGTTGCCCCGGGATAGGTGCATGATAGTGTGGATTAATGTGGTGGATATGCTCCATAGTGAATTCATGCTTGTTTGTCACAATGGTACCCTAATGGACTTCCATAAAGGCATCGTTGCTATTCCCGAGTCGGAGTCTTGTCTCTAGTCATGTCGTCTTTAGCTTTGGTCTATTCCGTCTCCGAAAGGAACATTGGGTCGTCCACTCTTGTCACTCCCCTATCTCCGCTAACTTAAACTTCTACGCGTTATTTTGGATGAGCGACCGCATGGAAGACGAATAGCGATAGAGCAGCGTAGCAGAAGCGTGGGCCCATAACCCACGGGCCTCAGGATCGATAATGTCGACGGAACGAGCTCGCTTTGTGGATTACGATTGTTGAGCACGATATGACTTGCAGGTGGGAGCGTCCTCTATCCGAATTGCTAACCCTTTCTGAGCTTGTTGATGATGATATTGCACTAACTTGATGTTGAAAGCTGCTTGTTGATGTGATGACCGTTGCTTGATTGTCTGTTGACTATGATGATATGATTCGATGCCTTACAGTCCTAATGTGCCTTGATGACTTGATGTGATGCTATTCTGAGTTGCTAAGCATGATCTAAATTCCTATCCTATATAGTGTGAACTGCAAATGCCGAGAATCTGAATTGTTTATTAGCTAAGATTATGATGGAACTTGCTAGTTTGAATTGACTTTATTCATATATGGTGTTATGTGATAATTTCGAGCATGACGGTAAATTGAGACTTTTGATACTTGTTGCAATACTTAATGATGCTAGTTGAGATGCTGTAGTCCTTATGTGCAATAATGTCCATGATTGCTTCTTCTTTGAACATGTCAGTGAGGTCCTTTTGGCTGAGCGGTCAGAGAGTGGAGAAAGGTTTTGAGTGATTAGAATGATCGACGGTGGTAAGAGAAAGTTGCAGAAGAAGGGGTGTTGACTTAGGTTGGACCGAGTGGGTTCGGGAATTATAAGAGGTAATGCTTGATGATTTTCGACGAACTCCTAGGTGAATCTTGGGTGAGAGTATGGTTAGGAGTAGGTCGGATAGGCTGTGGTCGAGGAATTTTACTAGAGAATGTGCGGTTAGCAGGGCATGATGCTTGTGAACTCTTGGGAAGTGTGGAAGTGTAAGAAATGGCTTTTAAGAGTAAGGAAGATATAGTATGAGGGGGCCTCGAGTGTGAGGTTAGAGATAGTAGTTGGATTCTTAGAGGTGGATTGCTAGTGAGAGTTCTTGGTAGAATGAGGGGCGAGATTAGGGGTATCGAAATGAATTGGGACTTCTTTTGAGGATGTTACCTGAGCTGATGTGGGTGAATCTAGATGAGGCTGGTTTTGATGTAGGAATTGAAATCGAGCGAGCGGGGGTTGTGTTTATTTTGCCTGGTGATGATGTGAAAGCTTTCTTGATTATGTGATTTATTAAAATGACTTGGCATGATGTTAGATAGCGACTATGATGAATCTGATATGGCTGATATTACATGTTGATATGCAATATTGAATCATAATTGGTAGTGACAACTATACTCATGATATAATGACCCATTGCTATCCTACTATGTTGTTCTAAAAGCATGTTATAATGTGTTGAATGAATCATGAAATAATGATATGTTGCTATGTGAGAGCATGATGCTGTATTATGATCAGGAGATGTTAAATGATGAATATTGATTTGGATCATGAATCTGACTTATATATATGAGACAATGGTGCGTGATTGTTAAGTGCTCGTTATATGACATTGTATGAGTTGAGATGATGTTTTGCGAGTATGCTGACGTTTTGGGTGATTCACACATTGACTGACCTTTCCTTTTGCTGAATTTTAATAACCTGACCTTGATGTGTTGATGTGTTGACAATGGGTTTTGGTTCATTAATTCTGTGATGAGAAATGCTTTTATGACCTTTGGCATGATCTGGAGATGTGATGTGACCTTGTGGCACTACGATGGTATATGTTGAGACTTGCCTTATGATGTGTTGATTGGAGATTGGTTGGTTATACAGTTATGCATTTCGTATGGCTTATGCATCTTGCTTGAATTGAGACTGATAGATTGATTCGATTTTGGAAACTAGGAAGAGAATATGGGATTAGCCCTTAGAGGTGGATGACTCCACCTCCTACCCTCGGAATTTGATCGATTGGTATGTGTGAAGCTGATTTGGTTTTCGGAAGAGTTTTGACAAAATCTTGATTTGAAAGAATTTGACTTGTTTGGTGTAAAGCTGCTTGGTTAGACATTGGGTTTGAAGATTTTGAACGGTTTTGAAAATGGCTGACTCGGGGTTTTAAAGGAGCTGAGAATTTCAATGATTTAGATGACAATCATTTCATTTACAAATGCTTTGAGGATTTACGGACTGGATTTACATTATGACGTCTCACGAAGTGGATACAAGCTTTTTATAGGGGCGCTTATAGATTGCTTGCTAAGACCTAGTCGGACGCTATAATGCTTTTAGAGTTGTGATACTTCCGAAAGGTCGAAGCAAGGATGTGATAGGGGCGCTTATTACACACTTGACTAGACCAATTGGAGATGTCACGACCGTGACCGGGATGTTGTGAGAATCCCGGAAGACGCAACCGAGATGATTACAAGATCCTTGGACATGGTCCTCGGACTCACCGATTTCAAACTTCTTCCCATTGCTTGAAATGATTTTTGTCTCGGGGACGAGACTTGTTTTTAGAGGTGGATAAATGTAAAGACCGGAAAAGTTAAAATATTATTTTCTTACAATATTAAATTATGTTCGACTTTAAAAATTTAGATTCTAGAAGTTTTGGAATTTCCATCCTCGAGCAACTGAATTTTACTTAAACGAACTTCTATATAGTTTTGAATTGGGTTTTAGAAATGGAATTTGATTTCGGAGATCGAGCATTATAAAATTAATTTGAGTTACTAGTATTGATTGAAATTATTTAATTTTCGATTTTGACGGGATATGACTTCCGCTTTCGAGTTCCGAGTATTAATAAAACTAATTTAAACTCCGAGTTTTGATTGAAATTAATTTAATTCCGTTATATTAAGATTAGTAAATTAAATTTAATTAAATTTGATTTAGTCGGGATTCGGTCGGGCGAGCGGGTTTCGAGATATTTGTCGGGCATTCAAAATATCTTGTGGGGACCAATTCTTTTTTTTTTATCTTTTCCTTTATTCTCTCTCTCTCTCTCTCTCTCTCTCTCAGCTGCCGTTGGGGGACCAGCCTAAACTGCTTGTCCTCATTCTCCATTACATAGCCCTCTCCCTCATTCTGATTCACCCCCTCACAGCAGCCCTCTTCACCCTTCTTCTTCTTCTTCAGCAGACACTTCCTCCTCCTCTTCTTTCAGGCCAAAGCGGCCACAGGCTCAACCTCCTCCCCCATCGAACAACCACCCACACCAACACCACTAGCAGCCACCACCTCTGCAGCTCCTCGTCGGCGCCCCCGTTACCTCCTCTGTTCTACCGAGGAAGAAATCAAGCCTCCCTGCTCCACCCTCTTCCTTTGATCAGCAACAGAAGAAGCCCCAACGTCCAAGGCTTGGTCTCCAAGTCGCCGCCGAGCCCAGGAGCCTCTCCGCCCGCCGGAACCCAAAAACGAGCCAAGGCAGCCCTGTTCGTCCGACTAAGGTTCGTTTTGTTCTTACTCGATTCCGGCTTGAATCTCCTCGAAACTGTCCCTCACCCATCTCTTTCCCCTTCTTAGACCCTCGGGTCACCCTTCCCTCGAGCCCCGCAGCCGGAGCGCCGCCGTCGAGCCTCGGAGTCGCCCTCGGAGTCGCCACTGTAAGCCCTCCTTTCCCCCTTCCTCCGTTGCTCGCGTTTCCTTTCTTCTGTAATGGGTGTGGTCGGGTTTGCATTCCGAGTCCCTGGGTAAAAATTGAGACCGAACGGAGCACCATCGAAGGAGATCCCCTCCCTTCTTCTTCCTCGAGTCGTCGCTCTGTTCCTCCTGTGGGGAAGACGGGTTCGATGCCCCGGTTCACCCTTTTCTTTCTTTTCCGGTTCAGCACCCTTTTCTTCTTTTATTTTTTGGTCTGGTTCATTTAAAAACGCAGTTGGTGGGTTGGGAAGAGGGATCCGGGTTTGGGCTTGGGCCTTGGGCCAGGGATCCGGGTCTTGGGCTTTTGTTTGGGCTGGGTTGGGTTTTGATTTCGGTTGGGCTGGGTTATTCTTTTGTTATGTTTTACATATATATATATATTGTGTTATGTGTTTATATATATATATATATACACCCATATATGTTATATGTTTTTTTTATTATTATTCTGATTTTGGAAAAATGAATATATATATATATATATATATATTTATATATTCTGAAATTATTAATATTTATATTTAAAAGGTTTTAAAAGTGATATTAATTGATATTGGATTATGTATACATTTATGGATTGTTGAGATTTTATGGATAACTAGTGTTGAATTATTTGAATATTATTATTTTGGGATTTTAGAATTTATGGAAAATTAATCATTATTTATTGTATTATGTTTTAAGATTATATTGATTGGCTTATTTAATTGATGCCTTTTAAGAGGATTTAAATATGTAAGTTGGGAAATTTAAAGTGATTGTTGGTTTTGATTTATAAAATATGAATTGTGAACATAGGATTATTTTGATGATTTAATATTGGAGTTTATTCATATAATGTTTTGAAATGAGAAGCATGCCGGAATTGTTTTATAATATGATTTTTGGAAATTGGTTTTAAGGTTTAAATGTGTAATGTCGGGTTTGACTAAGTGCGATTTTAAAAGAATTATTTGATTTTCTAAGTTTAGTTCTTTGAGAGATTGTTTGGAAATGAGATGATGATATGAGATGAACCTGAAATGATAAAATGAGATGGAATAATCTGAAATGGGATATGAGACGAGATATGAATGATAGTTAGGGGCGCCTTGTGTGAAATAGGTAGACTTATGCATTTATATGTTATTAGGTGTTTGTGAATGTTGGACGTTGCTTGCTATCGGTGATTCATTTCTTGGATTCTGCTCTGCCTTGTTCTCTGCTGTTCGGCTCATTTAGGTAAGTTCCTTTATGGGCTTACTCAGATTCGAAAGAGATTACCGGCTTGTGAATGTATGACATACTAGGTGTTGCATAAGCATTAACGCATGCCATGTAGTATCATGCTAGGTTGTACTTATGATTGAGCATTCTATTTCTTTACGCGTATGAAACAGAACGGCCGTTATCTGTGATAGTCCTAGAGTCTTTGCTAGGGTCATAGGGTAGCCCAGCCCCATCGGGTGCCCTGAGTCTATCGAGTCGATATGAGCATGATGATAGCCCAGCACCATCGGGCATGATTTATTTATTTTAATTTATGTTATGATGATGAGATATGATGATGAGATATGATATGCTATAGCATCGAACCGGCCGGTCTCTGCACTAACGGAAAGGGGTGCAGAGGTAGGAGAGGGACATGCCACTTGGCATTCTTTGGGCGCCTTTACAGTTATTTCTCGCATATTGCAAATTAGGATCATGCTAGTGTGATTTAATTTCCGCATCTGCATCATCCTTATTATTAGCGTATGTGTATGTTCGCTTGCTGGACAGAGCGTGTTGGGGCCTCGGTCTGACCCCACTCGCACCCATTGTTTTTAGGTATGATTGTCTCTGTTTGTATGGCGTGGGAAGGTCCCTCGGCGATTGCAAAGAAATCTGTCTAACCCCGCTAATCTGGCCATCCGACTTTAGGATTATGTTTTGGTTTTGACCCGGCCTTGCCGTGGCTTTTGTATCTAAATCATATTTCCACTTCACTTTCGTTTAAACTGAATTTATGAAACTTCGACTGATTAGAGGTTTGAAACATCGACCCGTACCTGAATTGCAACATCCGAACGAAGGTATCCGACCTTCGAAACGTATCCCGGATATTTATATCCGGGCCGTTACAATTTGGTGCATTATTCTACCTTTTAGATCAAATTGAATATAATATATTTATATATAATTTTATTTTTGTGAGCCACGTCAATTTGATTTTATTTTTTTAAGTCACGTCAATTAATTATCTTATATAATATTTCAATATAATTAATATAATAAAATATAATTTATTAACAAAATGCGCAACCGCGCGGGTAACGAATACTAGTTGATAATTAAATCCCATGACTCAATTTTTTGTTACGGGAGCAATTTTTATTGTAAAAAGTACATTTTTTTATCAGCAGTCAAAAGTACTTAATTTCTAAATTCTATTATCTTTTTTACGTAATCAATTTTAGTTAGACGAAGGAATTAGTATAAACCCATTTAAAAAGACAAAACTCAACTACCACTTGATCCTTTGATTAACAATCAAGGTTAAATTAAATAATAATTTTTTTGTTCACATTTTGATATTATGAAATATTAAATTGATGAATATTAATTTTGATATTTTTTAATTAATGTCATGAATCTTTATAGCCAAATTGGCTTATATATAACAAAGAAATGAATAAATATCGTCATATTGGTATAGAAAAATTATTAAACATGAAGATATTGTTATGTAACAAAATATATTTTAATTTTTATTATATATATATATATATATATATATATATATATATATAATTGTGTGATTGTTAAGTGGAGCAATAGAAAGTATGTATTTTATAATATTTTAGCAATTAAAGTTAATCGTTTCAAAAAACAATTATCACCAATAATAAATTAAAAATAAATAAAAAATAATAAAAACCAATATTTCCTATTTCCTACCATTTTTTATTATCTTTAAAAAATCATGTATTTATAATAAAAGTTATATAAACAAATCAGTGAAGAACGCGGGTAATAAAACTAGTATAATAATAAAACAGAGACCTAAAAATCCTATGTGGCGGGCTCTGATGCGATTCTCTTATGTGTCATTTTCTGGTGCAATCTGGCCCGAGTTTTTGACACGTCAATTAATGATGATCCAATATATTTAAGCCACGTTGAACAATGACTCTATCTATTTATCCATGTGTCATTCTATGTGTTTACCTTAATTGATTATTATAATTAATTTTTATATCTTACGTGGTTGTAAATTTTATCATTTAAAGTATTAAACTTATCAATATGATTTGTTACAATTAATTTTTATATCTTAAGTGTTTACAAAACCTATCATTTTATCTTAAATTTTTTTTATAAATATTTTCCCTAAAAAGATTAGATTTCCAAATATTAAAATGATGGAAAATGATTTTAGTGTTTCATCTTCAAAATCAAACGTGAAATTCTCTAATAAATTAATTTCATCTCATATAAAGATATATAGATCTCATAAACTTTTTTTAAGTACTATATCTCTAATAATTGATTTTATAAAGATTCAAAGCTTTTTTGTTTCTAATAAAAAAATATTAGATAGAACTCATAATTATTAGATTGACTTGAGTAAACTTAACAAATGAGTGGTAAAAGTTTGGATAGATTTCGGGTGATCGGTGAGTGGCGGGTGAAAGACTTGATTAATTTCTATTTGATATACGTTTTTTTAAGGATGATATATAAACTATGAATTCTTTTATCAAAAATTTTAAAGTAATTTCGCATACAAAATTATTTTAATATTTTATATAACTTATTTTGACAAACTTAATTTTGTTAGTTATATTTTGATAAAATTTTATGATTTATTTGAATAAATCTTACAAAAGATAAAATCAACTATTAGTTATATTTTTTCGGTATTTTTAACCAATCTAATAAAATCTTAATAAAAAATACTACTACAATCAATAACTATTTACTTTGCACCAAAACTTACGTGTGTTTTTTTTTAAATTAATTGCATCATGGACCCTAATTTCAATTTTAAAATTGTTAATATATGAAACAAAGAAATTGTAGGGGAAAATCATATTATTACCTTATGAATGAAAAGCTAACTAATAGAGATTATTTGTGCTACCTACTAAAGGTATGGTAACAATCTGGGAATTGGATATAATATTATAATATATTTAAACACTTAATATTGTTTGGTTAGTAAATTTAAAACGTATTTAAAATTATACAAATTTTAAATAAAATACTTTATAAATTGTATAAATCACAAACCAACTACTGCATAACAGTATAAACTTTAATTAATTAATTGACATAATTTACAGTATATTTCATTTAAAATTTACCTTATTTTAACCATGGTATAAAATAATTATAATTATATATAATGCATTAGAATCCAAACACACTAAGGGAATACAAATGATTAATATTTATAATTGTTTATACTTGATTAGTATAAACGTAGTGTCCATTTAAGAATGAGTAAATATTGATTAAATTTATTATTAAAAATTTGATTTGGTAAGATTGTAGGTTAATTAGAATTTAGAACAAACAATTTATTAATTATAAATGTTTATAGTACATTAATCATTTTTTAAATGATATTTTATTTCATGAGATTCTATCACAATCTACCACCATTTACATAATTTAATTGATTACAATATCTTAATGGAAAACAAACCTTACGACTTTGCCATTTTGATAGAATAGGGAGAAATTTAAGTCATGTCATACAACGACCTAATCTATTTATCTACGTGTCATCCTATGTGTATAAAACATTAATCTATTCTCATAAATATATTTCCAATCATTTATTCAAGATATTTTTTAAATTTTTATGACTTTGTGATATTGATAAAATAAGGACAAATATTTTACATCTAAATGAAAAATAAGTACTTTATGTATAACTAAAAATTAATTTATTAATTTATTTAAATCAATAAAATTTATTATATATAAATAAAATTTATTTAAAAATCGGGTACGACGCAGGTAAAAAAACTAGTCTATTATCAATATATAATACTAAAACAGAGACGTGGAAATCCTATGTGACGGGTTCTGGTGCGATTTGCTTACGTGTCGTTCTCTGGTGCATTCTGGTCGAGTTTTTTACACGTCAATTAATGAGTATCCAATAAATTTAAGTCATGTCATACAACGATCTAATCTATTTATCTATGTGTCATCCTATGTGTTTATCTTAATTGATGACTAACTAATTTTTATTATTTGAGTTGTTTTTACATAAAAAAGTAACTTAAATTTAATATAGATAGATACATAAATAAATAAAAAGATATAGATCGATCTATTTGACATGAATGTAAACATTGAAGACCATATAACAAGTCTGCCCAAAATGTAAAGATAAAAATATTGGAGAGGGATCAAACGTTATCATTAATTCATATCACAATTTGATTAAAATCTATCTCGAATAAATAGATATATAAATTCCCCATCTTCCTAATCGAATAAATAGATACGGAGTATATGATAAATAGATATATAATAAACTTTACCCAAATTTTAAAGACAATATATATATATATACATATATATATATATATATATATATATATATATATATAAATATTAACCTCATATCTTAATCAAAGGAAAAAAATATCATTATAAAGATCTTTTCATTTTAAGCTCTTTTAATATATTGAATCAATCTCCCAAAACTCTTTGACCCAAAAATAAAATAAAATAAACCGTACTTGCAGTAAAAATAATACAAATAAAATGATAATTTTTTTACTTAGATTAATCTTTTTTTGTTACCAAGTTAATGTAAACATTTATCTTTTTAGACTAAAACCTTCTGTAACTTCATTTATCAATAAAATTAATTAAATTTAACAATTGAAATAAATAATATGGTATCCATATATTAGTTGTTATCCACATCTTTAAAAATAAAATAAATCCATGATTTTATTTATATGAATACTTGATGGTAAAAATAAAATAAACCCATGATTTTATTTATATGAATACTTGATGGTAAAAATAAAATAAATCCACATCTTTAGTTGTTATACATATTTATTATTTTCATACTTTTGTTAATAAACTATATTATGTATGTACAATATTGTACGTACCTAAACTACTTAATTTGCGTCATAAAGTTTTTGAAGATTTTTCCCTTGAATAAAAATGTTCATAAACGATAAATATTATACTTAATTTAATAAATCTTTTAATAAATTAAAAGATAAATATTATAATAAATAAAATAATAACTTAATTTCTATGAAGATACAAAATTTTATTTACCAAAATAACATATCATCATATGGGTTCACCTTAATTGCATCGACAATAACTTAAATAAATAGTTTAAATTAATAATCATTTTATATTCAATAAGTTAAAATTTGATATCATAATCTTTAAACCCTAATCGTACTTAATCTACTTTTACATCTAATCATTACTCTAATTTTTACATCATCCCTACTGTCCTCCTCACAAATTAAAAAAAATAAACAAATACAAGTCTAATCATTACACTTAACCTACTTTTTACATCTAATCATTACATTTAACAAACTTCTTAATTCCCGTGCTCTGTCCTAAAAAGACATGTATTTTAAGACGGAGGGAGTATTAATAAAAATTACATAATATTTTGATAGATATGTTGATATTATTCTATGATTTTGTTCACTTTTTAATTTTATCTTAAAAAATTTCCAAGATTTTGATTTATTTATTTAGTAAAATTTTAAGTATATTTATTTCAATAGTTTATTATTATTAAAAGATCCAAAGATTTCAAACAAACTATTATAAACCTGAAATTTCAAAAAACAAATATAAATTAAATATTATTTCATTTATGAACAAACCGCACAACGGGTGGGTAGTATAACTAGTATATAATAAAAGAGAACTCGCCTGAGACACATGTCGGCTTCTCCTTAATCGTAGTCGTATAACCAATCACAATTTTTTTGAAATAATCAATATATGCATAAGATAAAATTTTATTCTTAATCTATTTAACCAATATATCTATATATGCATAAGATAAAATTTGACCCAATTTGATTAGATATAGATATATTTTTAGAAGATATTAACTAATTTTAAAATAAATGCATAAGATAAATTTTTATTCTAACTCTATTTAATCAATATATCTATATATTCATAAGATAAAATTTGATCCAACTTGATTAGATAAGGATATTTTTTAGAAGATATTAACTAATTTTAAAGCTTATTATATAAGATAAGATTTTACCTATTTTCACTATATATGAACATATTTTTAGAAGATAATAACTTTATCAATATATTACATGGACATACTCATTAAATAGCTTTATCAATAACTTCATCAATATGAACATATTTTTAGAAGATAAAGAGTTTTGACGAAATTGAAATAATACTTAGCATGGTCATAATAATAAATAAATTTATCAATAACTTTATCAAAATGAAGAAGATAAAAAGCTTTTGGGTAAATTGAAATAATATTTAGTTGTGTAAAAGTTATCAACTTATGAAATTCAATAAGAAATAAAATTTTCCTATATGTCTTGAAGGTATTGATATATTTATGAGATATATTTTTGGATTTTATACATATATATATATATATATATATATATATATATATATATATATATATATATATATATATATAATCATGGATAGATTTTTGGATTTTGACCTATATATAGTGTAGATTGTTAATGTTATTTCACAAACGTTGACATCTTTTCTCTTCTATTTGGTGTTGTTATTGCAGATAATTTACGACTTTGTTTACGATTTCCTTAGTAAGCTTTTCGAAATAATGTACTGATTGGTAACAATGTATGTTATTTTGTTGTTTCCACTAATATATACTAGCTTTTCATATGTTGTCAATAAATTAGAAATTCATTCAGATTTGAGAAATTATAGCTTTTCATATGTTGTTTCCACTAATATACACCAACATGGAGTAAGGAGTAAGGCCGGAGTAAGGAAAAGTTAGCTTTTATACTAATTAAGTATCAATTCATTTACATGTGAGAAATGAAAAGTAGGGAGGAAATTAATTACCTGAATAAATGGGTTTTTATTATCAAATCTTTTTAAATTAAAAAACCGCACATAGTGCGGTTACTTAACTAGTGATTTGTAATAAACAAAACAAACATGGATATATAATCAAGAAATGACCCAGAAACACAGAAGAGAGAGGGTACCAATATATATATATATATATATATATATATATATATATATATATATATATATATATATATATATATATTTGTTGGAGTTAATGCATAAAGAAGGTGATTTTAAGGGTTTTTAAGAAGGTGATTTTAAGCCGCCGTCCGTCTCATCTCGTCTCGTGAGGCCGAAGGTATTACAGATAGAATTGTTAGTGTTTATCCGTGAATATCTGATTTTTCACTGGATTTATTTTTAAGAAATGATCCTTTCAAACGATTTTGGATAAGCCATAATCTTCTGAAAGCTTCGCTTTTCAACACACAATGATCAATCGCCTCTTCTCATTGTCCCGTTTTCTCCTACCCTTTTCCCATTCTAAGAGCATGTTCCAGTTCCATCTTCTCTCCCTCGAGTGCACCTGTGAGAGAAGCCGGTGAAATCCTTAGGGGACGTTGCCTCGCATATGATCTGTACCTTTGTCGGGGGCAAATACGTTTCTCATTCGGTGGCTCCCATACCACGCTTCACCGCAGCCCTAGCCCCTTCATAGAAACACATTCGGCCTACATCCCTAACGCTCTTTATTAAGTTGTTGTTGTCGTAGGTTCCATTAGGGTTATTGTCTAATAGTGAGAAACATATTTACGTTGGAACAATGGCCACCGTCGAGATCTCCTAAAACAAGCCGTTGCTCGATTTCTCGAAGCTGGAGCCTTTAGATGGCTTGGACTACAACCGCTGGTCCCAGAAGATGTTGATCTTCTTTAAACAACTGGAGATTGACTATGCGTTGTTCAAGGACCCCCCCCCCCCTTGTCGCTCCGGCGCCTGCTGCTACTGAGGGCGATGCTTCACCCAATCCTCCTGCGCCATCTGAGGAGTGATGTACACATTTGCACCTTCTTTTATTGCATCTTTTGACTTCGTATTTCATTCGATTTCCAAAGAAAAGGTTCAAAAGAATATAAACTTGAGTAAGAATGGGCTAAAATGCAAGAAATAGAGTCTACACAAGTTTTGAGCTAACCATGCAGGAATTCGAGCGAAAACGGAGTCAAAACGGAGAAGCCAAGTGAAGCTGAGAAGAGGTAGATATCGACCTTAGACCCAGATATCGACCCCCAGTATCGATATCGACCCCCAAATCGACCTCAACATAGACATCAAGTGAAGCTGAGAAAGAGGTAGATATCGACCTTAGACCCAGATATCGACCCCCAGTGTCGATATCGACCCCCATATAGAAATCGACCAGAGCTGAACAAGTCGAGCAGGAACAGAGACCTCGATATCGACCTCCGGTGTCGATATCGACCCCTTATCTCGACAGAAGATAGACTCGATTTCGAATGCGGATTGGAACTATATCTTCAAGGAGCACGGAATTATTTCATACTTTCAAGATAGATGGCAGCTGAAGAGTTATTTATCTTTTTACCTTTAAGTTATTTAAGTTTTATCAAAATAAAAGACGTATCCTAATTGTTCGGATAGAGTTATTAGTTTAGATAGGAGTTACAATCCTTGGATAGCGAGGATTAGTAGCCTATAAATAAAGCCTTAGGGGCTGATTTGTTAGATCATCTTTCAATCATCCAATCTTTCATACAATCAATTAACAAGACAAAAGACAATAGAGTTAGAGTTAGAGAGAAGTTTTAGGGTTTGACGTTTGCGAAAGTTGACATTGAGTTGTAAAGCTTCGGAGTTTATTTTAATGCAAGTTTCTTCCTTTCAATTGACGATGAGTTCCATGATGAGAAGCGAGTAGTTCTCCAAAGCTCTTAGGATCGGGGTGAGCCCGACGTTAGCCATGCGCGCTTGAGGTAAGTATTTGATGTTGATATCGTTGTGTCTATCTCTACTCCTACGATTCTATGTTTAGTCCTAATCGAAAGAAAAGGGATTCATGCTAACAACTTGAGTTATAAACATAAAATTGGTAGAGACAATTAGGTTTATTTGAATGAGTAATCCTAAGAGTTGGTGTACGGCGAAAGCTTGTCCCTCGGGTGAAATAGCGCAATTGTCCGTCTTATTTATCTCATCGCATGCATTGGTTAACCTTGTGGTAAACCCTAATCCTAGGAGTTGCTTTTTACATAGTTTATACACACAAAAACCCTCTGTTATTTCTATTCATTGCTTCTCTCTCCATCCTTAATTCTTCGGCCTTTTCTTTGCCGACAAAGAACTAACCCACTGCAGGGAGACATCGATATCGACAGCAGAGGTCGATATCGACCAAAACTGATAGATCGACGGTTTTTTGAGTCGATCTCGAGACTCCTGGGAAACTTCTGCAAGCATCGATATCGACCCCCTTGTGTCGAAATCGACCCCCTGTATCGACTAGCAGTCTTCTGAGCCAGTCGATTTCGTGAACTAACCTCGATATCGACCCCCACCAGTCGATATCGACTACAGTTTTTGTTTCTGCAGGTTTTCTGTTACAGAGGACATCGACAGCCGAGGTCGACATCGAGTACTAAGGTCGAAATCGAGGCTACTGGTCGACGCAGACTTGAGATTTCCGAGGCTACGAGGATCCCGCTAACACGCCTCCTCGTGGATCGATCCTGACTACCCATCCACTACAACGGGAGGAAGTCTTGTAATTATTTGCTTAGGCCAGGAGTCGATTTACATTTATTACATCTTTATTATTTGTAATTACTTGACATATCAAGCCTCCTGCAACAACAAGGAGCTCTTGAAGTATGAGTGCGACAACAAGACTGTCAAAGGCTCCCTGTTGAACCACATGACGAACGCGCTGTTCGATCTGCTGCTGTCTAAAAGTCAGCTAAGACTATTTGGGAAACCCTGGACAAGAAGTATGGCACTGACGATGTTGGAAAGTGCAAGTACATGACTGGACAGTGGATCCAGTTCAAGATGGTGGACGACAAGCCCATCATAGAGCAGGTGCATGAGTACGAGAATTTGGTAGCGAATATACTGGCTGAAGGGATAAAGATGTGCGAAGTTCTTCAGGCCAATGTCCTAATTGAGAAGTTGCATGAGTCTTGGGCACGCTGCCACAATCACCTCAAACACAAAAAGAAAGATCTTATCTTGGAGGAATGATGTACATATTTCTAGCTATTTTAATTGCATATTTTGACTTCATATTCCATTCGATTCCTAAATTATAGATTGAAAGTAATGAGAATATGTGTAGAATGGGCTAACATGCAAGGAATATAGTCTACACATGTTTTGGTTTAAATGTATAGGAATTGGAGCGGAATTGGAGTCAAAACGAGAAAGCCAAGTGAAGCGGAGAAGAGGTCGAGATCGAGTACTGTGCTCGAGATCGACCACATGGATCGACATAGAGACCAAGCATCGACAGCCAAGCAATAGAGCTACTGGAAGCACTCGACATGACTTTGTGTTGAGTGCATGTCGACATCGACAGGACACACGAGCTTGAGTGGAACCAAGACAGATCGAGCAGAAATGAAGCACTCGATGTTGAGTGACTATGTCGATATCGAGTAGAAGATTCACACGGATTGGATGCAGTTTGGAGAATCCGAGTGGAAGATTTATCCAAAGAATCAACGATTTATCATATATTTTTAGATAAATTAGGTCCTCAGGATTGTTTCCTTTTTACCCTATGATATTTATTATTTACCATAATAATGTTTCCTCCTATCTATGATAGGATAGAATTTTGAATAGGAGTTTTAATAGGATTAGAACTACTTTCCTTGGCTAGCAAGGATTAGTAGGCTATAAATAAAGCCATGGGGGGCTGGTTTTTATTCATTCCATCACAAAACATAACAACCAATAGAGTTAGAGAGTAGAAGAAGCTTTAGGATTTGGCGTTTGCGAAAGGTGACGTTGAGTTGTAAAGTTTTGAAGTTCAAGTTAATGCAAGTTATTTCCTTTCCATTCAAGATGTTTGTTGCAATGAAGTGAGAGTAGTTCCCCAAACTCTTAGGGTCGGGGTGAGTCCGACGTTAATCATGTGTGCTTGAGGTAAGTACTTGATGTTGATATTATTGTGTCTTAATCATCTCCTACGATTCTATGTTTAGTCCTTATCGCAAGAAAAGGGATTCATGTTAATACCTTGGGTTAAAAACATAAACATGGTAGAGACAATTAGGTTTTTTTGCAAGAGTATTCCTAATCGTTGGTGTACGACGAAAGCTTGTCCCTCGGGGGAGATAGCGCAATTGTCCATCTTATTTACCTTATGCATGTTTGGTTAATGTTCTGGTAAACCCTAGCCTTAGGAGTTGCTTTTTTATATACTTTTATTCTTCAAAAATCTATGTTATTTCTGTTCATACTCTTTTTACCCATCCTACTGTCTTCGACAGTTCTTTGCCGACAAACCCTAACAAACCTGCAGGTCCACTCGATATCGACACAATAGGTAGATATCGATACCATCAGTCTACGTCTACAGTCTTCTGTGTCGACACTGTTCACTAAGCCTGCATCTGAGCTTGAGATCGAGTACATAACTTGATATCGAGTGCCCCTGTGTCAACCGACAGGCTTCTGAGTCGGTCGAGTTGCTACTAACGTTCGAGATCAACCTCCCAGGTCGAGTTCAACTTCTGTTTTTGTTGTTTTAGGTCTTCTGCTGCACTAGGAATCGACTGCCAATACCGACGTTGAGTGACCTACTCGAGATCGAGGCTCCTGGTCGATATAGACGTGAAACTGAAACTATCTAGGATCCCGTTGATGCGCTTCCTCGTGGATCGATCCTCATTCCCTTTCACTAAAACGGGAGGAAATCTTGTATTTATTTGCGTGGACTGGGATTCGGTTTGATTTATATTTCATATTTATTAGACTCGATTTCCTCCTTACAATAAGGAACCTGTCAGCCATCTGAAGATTGAGGAAGCCAACCAGCTGAAGGAGAAGGAGACCTCCATCACTGCTGCTGAAACGGTAAAAGCAAGCATTTTTGAATCTCCGGAGGTCAACAACAAAGGTAATAAGAAACCTTTCAACAAGAAGAACAAGAAGGGCCCTAGAGGACAAAACAACAAACTTGCAAAGTTCAAAAAGAACAGCAACGGAGACAAGCAGAACAACACTGATTGCTATGTGTGTGGCAGACAAGGCCACATGGATTTCAAGTGTCGTGAGAGGAAGGATGCTCAGTATGCCGTCCAAAAGAACAATGGAGAACAGGTAAAAGGCATTGCAAACGTCGCTGAAAATGGTGCTCCTGAAGTCATTGCTGCGGTGGTCACCGAAGCTAACATCATATGAAGCATGACTGAATGGATAATGAAGACTAGGTCCGCAAAGCACTTCTGCGCCAAGAGAGAGTTGTTTGATGAGTTCGAACCCGCAAGCGGAGCTGAGCAAGTCTACATTGGGAACTCAAGTCAATCGAGGTGCTAGACAAAGGGAAGGTCTCGCTGAAGCTCACCTTAGGTAACATCATGAGCCTACAGAATGTCTTTTATGTGCCTTCCCTACGTTGGAACTTAATCTATGGAGGGCTCTTATCTCGAGCCGGGCTAAGAGGATTCATGGAAGGTGACTCTATAGTCTTGTCCAAGAATGAGAAATTTTTAGGGAAGGCTTATAAGTTGGGTGAACTATTTGCTTTGCAAATTGTTGTTGATTCTATTAATATAGCTTCTAATTCCGCTTATATCGTTGTTGATGTTGATCTTTGGCATACTAGATTAGGTCATGTTAATGTTGAATCTTAGAACAAATTGCATAAAATGGGCCTAATCGCAAACTTGGGTAATAATAATTGTTAGGAGGGAAACTGGATTCGAAATAAATATCAAATAAAATATAAACTAAACAAGCTCCCTGTCCAAGCAAATAAAATTACAAGAATCCCTCCTGATGTAGTAGTAGGGTATTTAGGATCGAATCCACGAGGAGGTATGTCAGCGGTTCCTAAGCCTGCAATCACGTTCGATTTCGACTCCAGAAGATCACTCGATATCGAGTAGATCAGTCGATATCGATTACAGCTCCTGTCGATTTTCAGCAAATTCCTGCAAAAGACAAAAGCAACACTCGACATCGAGTAGAGCACTCGATATCGAGTCAGTCACTCGATATCAACCTCTGCAGTCGATTTCGAGTGTTCGCAGAAACTATAAACGTAACCAAATTTTGTCGGAAAAGAGTCCGAAGAATATGAGAATGATGAGGGAAAGATGGACATAATAAAAAATCAGATTTGTATAAACTCAATAAACTTAAAAACCTCCAAGATCGGGGATTTATGCCACAACGATCACCATATAAGACTGCCAAATTCATGAAAGATAATGCCTTTTCGTAAAATAACTTTCATTACTAACAATTAGGTGATTTAGAGACTCTCGCATAAACCCTAAGAGTTACTATCCAATTTCATAATTAATCCAAATTCACAATATGATTTGCTTTTGCTTCTATGATGCAAATAAGGATTGCCTACTACTTTCGTAGAAGAATCATTCATATAGGATAGAAGACGGAATTGCATAAAAATTATACCTTTGATGCATAAACTTACATGGCTATAGTCGGGCTCACCCCGACCTTAGAAGTAAGGGAATTACACGGGCTTCATCATCATAGGCATCATCATCATCATGGAAAAATAAACTTGAGAGGTAGAGAAGGAGATGGGGCACCTAAAGGGTTTTCAAGGAGACTCTTCCACTACCTACATTGAGAGGTAGAGAAGGAGATGGGGCACCCACACGCACGCCCGCGCGCCGCCGCCGTCCGTCCGACTTGGCTCGGCTCGGCTCGTGCTCGTGCTCCAAGATTGGAGTTGGAGTTAAATTTTTGCGGAGAATCTTAACTTGATGCCGAAGGTATTATAGATAGATTTGTTAGTGTTTATCCGTGAATATCTGATTTTTCACTGTATTTATTTTCGAGAAATTATCCTTTCAAACGGTTTTGGATAAGCCATAATCTTTTGAAAATAGACTCAAATATTCCCTTTGTTTGCGGCTTAAGGAATATTTCGTAGCCTATATAAGGAGATCGAGGGGTTCGCTTTTCAACACGCAGCGATCAATCGTCTCTTCTCCCTTTCTTGTTTTCTCCTACCCTTTTCCCGTTCTAAGTGCCCGTTCTAGTTCCATCTTATCTCCCTCGAGTGCACCTATGAGAGGAGCCGATGAAAACCTTGGGGGACATTACCTCGCATACGATCTGCACCTCTGTCGGAGGCAAATACGTTTCTCATTCAGTGGCTCCCATACCACGCTTCACCGCAACCATAGCCCATTCATAGAAACGCAGTTCGGCCTACATCCCTAACGCTCTTTAGCATGTTGCTGTTTTCGCATGTTCCAGCATGGTCATTGTCCAACACACACATGTGTGTGTCTATATATATATATATATGAAATTATTCGCCTATTTGTTCACGATTATTTGTCTGTTTTCACTTTCTTATTTTGTATCATGTTAACAAATCTGGGCTATTGAATTAAAAAGATCAACCAATGTGATTAAAAGTAACTTCTGATTATTCGTTGGTATTGACAGATTATTCAGTGGAATGAAATTATTCGGTGGTACTGAGCAATTATTTATTAGAATAAAATTTATATTTTTATACACTTTTTTTACAGATGAATAATTACGTGACAACAGACGAATAATCATGAACAAATAGACGAATAATTTCTGAATACATGATACATGGTAAGGGTTATGTACATCGGAACTAACCTCTACATGTGTGTGTGCAAGAATTATTAAGGACTAATCACTGGTGAAGCCAGGAAAAATATCGGGGTGGGCATGATTAGAGGTGGAGTTGGGAATTTGGGCCAATAGTATGGGAATCGATAAATTTTTTAGCGGAGATATTTTAATTTTGTGAAGAAATATTAAGAAAGAACCTTAAAATTGTAATAATTTTTATTTCTTTCACTGCTTAACAGAATTTTAAAATATCAGAAAATGAAAAATAGGACATAGAACAAGAAATAGGAAAGTGAAAATAAAATGTAAATAGAGAAACTGGAAAAGTAAAAAAAAAGGAGCTTTAATGTTAAAGAGGGGAATCAAACTCGGGTGGAAGGGTTACTGAAATCTCATATTCATTTACCACTAGAGCAACTTCCAATAGTTGTTTCCTGGTCTCCCAATATATATCTATACATTTTTGCCAGGTTGGGGTGGACTTGAACCGATACAAACCCATCCCTGAATCCGCCACTGGGACTAATTAGAAATAACAAAACAGTGGGAATCAAAGGTGGAAAATGATTCTTACCCAATCATGTATGCATCGATCCCTTTACGTTGCAAAACCTAGCTTTCCTCAATACGGTTCACACTCCTCCATTACACTCGTTAAGGTTCAAACTGGTTCGGTTCTTCCCATTCACCTCTTTTTTAACTCATCTTAGGTGTTGGTCTCTCTCTGTCGCACCGTTGTTGCACCTAAACACTCAGGTCACTCCTCTGTATGACCAAACACAAAGGTAGGACTTATACAACTCATAGCGAATTGAATATCCATATTTGTAAAAGTCTCATTAACGTACATCGTGCTTCGCGTGCCCATGGCCTATTTTGCCAAAATTTTTATTAACGAATCAAATATAGATATATATGTAGACGAGTTGTCTATACATATGATACACTATAAGGAGTATATATTGGCTCTGTTTGACAAAATTAAGTAGTTTTTCGGCATTTATGGTTTGATATTATATAATTTTAAATAAAATAAATATAAGATTTTTATTTAATTATTTTTTAAAATCTAATATTTTGTACAACTACTCAGATATAAGCTTTTCGAAGTTTTTTTGTTTTTTATTCATAAGTACATTTTCAACAGCTACACTAACAACTATATTTATCAAACACTATACTAGCTTATTAACCTATATTTAACATAAATAATCCAACAACTTCAGATGCTCCAACAGTTACCATTTTACCAAACACACCCATTATATTTATCAAACACTATACTAACTTATTAACTTATATCTAACATAAATAATCCGATCAACAACTTCAGATGCTGTAACAGTTACCATTTTACCAAACACACCCATTATCTCGGGTTGAACGAAGTTGGATAGAAAGATATATAGATGAAGAGCACAATATTTGATTTGAGGTTTTGTGGGTGATTTGATATAACCAAGTACCAACCGTCCACCCTAACTTATGACTAATGGAATTAAGCTTACGTTTAAAGATATTGATGATAAGTCCACTAATTACTTTTGGCTTTTTAGAATTAAGCGTCGTTATCAAATGATTTGATGTACTCATTTTGACCTAACCGTTCTTGTTTACTCATTAAATTGAAATTTGGGTTGGAGAAAAGGCAACATGTTGAAAGGATTTGATGATCAATAATTAATATACTAATGATTACATATGCATATATTTCATTCAGGTTGGGCGTCTTTACTTTGATTTTTCTTTGCTATCCATTCATTCATTCACATTAATTTATGTGTACATTATATACTTTCCCTATATCTACTACCTTTTCAAAATGATTTGGTATATAGCATACCATAATTAAGAATGAACGTGCAGCCTACAATTATAAACTTATACCGTACGTACCAATCATATGCAAAGTTGGAAATTCACCAACTTTAATTACTACTTTTCACATTGATCATATATAGGAAAAACTAATTTAATTAATTCACACATTATTACAAGCTTCAAGGTTTCGATCTGATCATATATATGTGAACATGCATGCATATAACCTTAATTAACTTGCAACTAGCTAGCTGTAAACTAAATATACGGATAGTTCACGAGTGAGTTAGCTTTGATTGATCACATGACAGAAATTAATGGTGAAGTGGCTTGTGTCTTAAATTGTTGTTATATAATTTGGGGGGGGGGGGGTGACTGAACTTTTAAAAATCTATATAATACCTTAATTTAGAAGACTTTTAATGATGTGTCAACATCTCCTTAATTTAAGGTTTTTTAACTAATCACAATTTTTCTCTTATTATTTCTTTTTCTTTTTTTTTTCTCTTAATCTCTTTCATACATCTACATTTTTTTTCTTTTATTTTTTTACCCATTTACTAACCATTGGGTTTAATTCAAAACATTGAATTAAATCTAATGTCTACTATATACATATTATAATAACAACAATAATGATGATGATGATGATGATGATAATAATCTATATCCTAACTTTATGATAAACATTTTTACCATTTTCTTAAAGATTTGAAGTCTACTTTCATTATATTATCCTAACTTTTATTAATATTTTATAATATTAATTTGTTATATTATTAAAATTTTATTTATTAAAAATCGCGCCATGGCGCGGGAATTGTACTAGTTACTGTTAATATCAAACTGTTTTGAAATATCTTTGTCTAGTGAGTCATTTGTTTGCCGATCATAATCGATGTAAAAAAAAAATAGGGGGTAATTTGTTGGGTTCCCTGAGGGTTCAATTGGTTTCTCTAACTCGTCTGGCCTATAACATCCTTGTCGATGATAGCTTCGCTGTTAATCCATAACTCCATGTTCTCGTCCGCTCAGACGCGCTAGGAAAGAAGCTCGGTCGTCGTCGACTTTCCTAATCCTTATTCTGCTTCTAAAAAAAATTGGTTTCTCTAACTAGTGTTTTGATGATAACAAATAGTTTCACTACGCCTAGTGCAAGTTAGGCAATGAACATATTTAGATTTGTTGCTAGAAAAAAGTTCAAGCAACAGACAAAGTTCGTATCGTTACCCCAGACAATCCCTAATCCATATCGCCTCATAACTCAAGCAACAAACCATTCGTTTCTTGAATATTTGGGTATTCTGACAATATCCGTATGCTTTTCAGGCAACAAACCTGGGTCGTCATCTGAATGACTATGCTCGATTGTCATGCCGTTGACGATTTTTAAGGCAACGAGCGGTTTGTTCCATCGCTTGAATGGTCTCAGTCAACGAACAAATGGTTATTCGTCACCTGAAGATTAAGGGCACGTGCTCGAAGCAACCACCATTCAGGCGACGACATGTTCATTGCCTGAATGCTCATTTGACATGAGAGGCGTACGTTTAGATAACGACTTAAAGTCCATTGCCTGAATTGCGTCATGACCTAGTGCTTGATCTATTTACTAAATTGTTTTAGGAAACATGAACCAAAGAGATGTCAAGTACTGTTATGAGTTAATAGATAGAGTTGCTTTTAGGCTCAAATAAAGCTCAGCATGATCTTATTCATTTACTAAACGGACCGAGTATGAATACACTTTAAGGTTGGAGTTCAGATTTAGGCTCAGTTCATTTAAAAACAAGTTGAATAGAATAATCACTAATCGGCTCATTTTTGAAGCATTTACGAGTGGAACTATCAAAAAGGAAGTGAGAATTGAAGTGGGTTAATTAATTAAGTGATGACTCGTGAGAAGAAACAAGTATTGTCTATATAACAAACTAGGTGTGCTCGGGCGGTTTAATTTATTTCGCTATAACTAGATAGTTCAATGTTGTCAACGAGTCTAGGAGTTGTAGGCTAGGGATACGTACGTACCATGAACAACTGACTTTGTAACTCATTCTGTTGAGAGATGTGAATGAGATCAAAAAGAGTCATATCGAAAGTTGAGCATAACAAGGCTTAGTATATAAGTCGGTGAGATACTTCTTTTATTGCCAATTAGTTTTAAAATGAAACCTCACTCGACTTGTGTGCTAGGCTTAGTGTATATATATATATATATATATATATAATTAATAGAGATTATAACCCTCAATTTGTAAAATTTCAACTCCTATAGAGGCTCAATCATAATCTAATTGACTCCGCAATTACAAGTCGCGATCGAGTAAGTTGTTTCCTCGATCATTTACCGTTGGCCGTTGAAATTACATTCCCGGCCGATTACAAATTCAAAGAAAGATGCTTCGATATATATGCTCTCCAGTCGGTAGAATAGTAGATACATAGGATCTAGCTTTAATTTGAAAACATGTGTATATTTGGGTTCGAATCCAACTTTTGACCTAATGTACGTGATTAGAGATTTTAAAATTAAATGATGTGCAATACATATGCCAACTAGGCAACTAGCATATATACAAATTAAGTGAGCTTAACTCAAGGTAAGGTACGTACTATATTAGTGTAAGTGTGAGTGCATTGAATCTGCCTTTAATTATATACCAAATGGGTACTAATTACAAAGTGGTAAAAATATGTCCAAATTATTCAATTCATGGAATGCTGGGGATCTGTTGAGCACGCAACTGACTGATGTCCTTCACTTGAGCCACAGCCTCTGCCTTCCAACAGTAGTCATCATATCACTAACCATAAATAATTCTACCAAAAAATAAATAAAAATAACCATCAATTAATTATTAGCCTAATATTGTAAGTAATTATATAGAATTAGAAGATCATCGCTTGTCTTTTGACCAACGCTAAAGGTCATTACAAATGACCTTCTTCTATCTTCATAGTGAAGTTATATATTTTCCACCAATTTTTCACCCACATTTAACTAATATGTCAGTTACAGTAGCCTTACCCAGGATTTGAATCAAGGATGTCAGTTACAGTAGCCGGACCCAATATTTCAATCAAGGAGTGCTAAAAATCACTAAAATAGCGATTCGTTTTTATGATATTTTTAGGGCATTTTGCATAACTACACACTTTTTTTTTTTAACTTTGCAAAAATGTTATGGTTTTGAAATGCAAAAGTGGACTAGGAGTCTAGTTTTTAACTTTGCAAAAATGTTATGGTTTTTGCAGGTTGTGGAGGAGGAGGGAACACATGAGGAGCTAAAACAAGGTGAATGGATGATATAAAAGGAAATGCGAGGAGAAACCTTTCATTTTCTCCCTTTTCTCACATCTTCTGCAGCAGAAAGAAATGGAGAAAGAGATGGAGAACGTTTCACCATGGAAGACAAGCTCTCGGCTTCCAGTTCCAGTTGCAGAGCACTTGTTGCCTTCATTCGGTGCCCTTGTCAGTGATGATTTCCAAGAAAATTTTGTTCTCAGATGCAATGGGTTTGTGTATTTGACAAAATACTCTTCATCTATGGAAAAAAGTAGATAGTCATGAACCTTTGTCCTTATCCCTTGTTTCATTTTCTGGTGGAAACGCCTTGGTATGCATCACCCTCATCTTCGATGGTTGTTGGGTGTTCGAGGGAGGCAGATGGGTGTTTGCTCTCGTCCTGAAGTTCCAGTTGTAGAACACTTGTCGTCTTTAATATGTGTCACTGTCAGTGATCATAATCTCCCGTGTCACTTTGCTTTCCCAGAAACCATTCTTCTTAGATGCAATGGGTAAGTGTATTTTCCATAGTACTTCTTATCTATGGAGAAAAGTACAACCCCAGAAACCTTTCTTCTCATCCATTGTTTCATTTTCAGGTGGAAAGGGCATGGTCTGCATCACTCTCACTTTCGATGGTTGTTTGGTGTTCGAGGGAGGCGAATGGGGTGTTTGCGGATCGATACGTGCACAAGAATGTAGTGATACAAAAGACCGTCGACTTCGCATCTCTAAAAAACCTAATATGATCAAAGGTCGTCGATGGTGTTATATGTGAAGAGGTGGAGTTATCTTACATTTCTTATTCTGTAAATCGTATATGTCACAATATGAATTGTGCATGTCACTTGTTTGTATGGCCGTATCACCTGAAAGATTTACCATGTCACTTGTTTGATTTTGAAGTTTCACGTTTCTGAGTGTGTCTACCTTGTCACTTGTTTGTACGACATTGTCACCTGAAAGAAATATTGTGTCACATTTCAGAGTTTCACATTCAATTCGTTTTTGAAATGAACTATGTTACCTGTTTGTATGACTGTGTCATTTGAAGAACTTAACGTGCACATTTCCATTGAAATATTTGAAAACCAAGTATGTTCATAAACAAAGTTTTGAGCATAAAATCAGTCTTTAAACTGGAACCCAGATTTCCCGTGTCACCCAAACTTAAACACCATGTCCCTAAATATAAACACCATGTCACCGAAAATGAAACTGGCACACAGATTCCCTTTTCTTTTTACATCCGCTTTCCTTTTTTCCCTCACATTTCTTTCGATTTGACCTGCATTAAATTGAGCAGGTTTTTTTTTCCTTTTCAGTTTTCCTTTTTATTTTTTCCCTAGCATTTAAAGCTTCAGGTTTTTTTTTCTTTTTCCTTTTTTGTCCCCTTTACCCCCGAAAACCAGTTTTGTTGACCTACACTTTTGTGCAATTTTTGGGCAAACCGGGTTACTTTTGCTATATTCAAGGGTTATGGCTAATTCTGCAAAGTTTTTTTTTGCGCTATTTACCTCCATTTCCTCTATTTTTTATTTAAATAGTTGACAAACCAAAAATATAGAAAAAAATCAAGAATAATTTCTTTTAAATCAATATTGAAAGAAAACGTTAAATATATAATTTAAATACAAATATGACATTTTTTCATTGAATAGTTTAGAGAAACCAAAAATATAGAAAGAAATCAAGAAGGGTTATCTTGAAAATAATATATATTAAAAGAAAATGTTAACTATAACATTGAAACAATAATGATATAATAAAAATAAATAAAAGGTGAAGGGGTTGCGATTTGAACCAAGTTCTTTTGATTTTTCTTCCTTCTTTTACTACTTGAGCTAGATAACACTTTTTTTTAAAGATCATTTGATTTTATATTACCTTAAAATACTAAATATATGCACAAATATTTTTTTCCAGCCAAGGGATGCTCTAGCACTCCCGAGCACCCCCTGCCCCCTCCCTCTGCTCCACATGTGGTCACTTACGAATAGTTTGAACGTGTGTTTTCTATGAGAATACGAGAAATCCCGATAGGGCCGAGAATTTGAGGTCGGGCCAAGTGAAAATGGGAATTTTATTGAGTTTGTTTTTGTTTTTTAGCTATAGAATCAGGACCCCCTCCCCTCTAATGCCAAAACTTTAGGCATTATGTAAGGGATTTACATCTGCTGATATTTTGATTTGATTTGTCTTGAACCCACTGATGTGAGTGTAAGGACCTTAAATTTTTTAAAAATTATTTTATTAAAATAAGGATTTAATCTCGGTTTAATTTCTAAGAGTTCGGATATTTTGAAAATCCTGGTCCTCGATCAAATGATTTTGTTCTAATTTGTTTAAAGTGGATTCCGGTAAAATTTTGAATTTTGAATTAAAAATTGATTTAGATACGGTTTCTTATTTCGGGACTTGAAATAGGATTTCAATATTGTTTCGGTTTTTAAAGATTTATTTTGAATTGAGTCGGGATAAGGTCGAGAGAGCGGGTTTTAGAATTTATTTTTTTGGGTAATTTTGAATGGGGATTTTTCGGACCACATTACAAATTGTCTTCTTCCTCTCCATGTTCGATCCGAAATCCCAGCCCCATTTTTCCATTGTGTTGATCCAAAATCATGGCTCCTTCCTCCCACCTTCTTACCTCCCATTTTAAGCTAAACACCCACACTAGATGTGACGGCCCAAATATAAATATTTGGGTCACGTTTCGAAGGTTGGACACCTTCGTTCTGATCTTGCAATCCAGGTACGGGTCAAGGTTTCAAAACCTGATGTGAGAGCGTTTGAAAGTGGGGATTTCGAACCCCAAATCAAGCGTAGGGCCGTTGGGTACTCTTAATCTGTCCTATGAGACTATATTGCTAAATTCATTTTGCGTAAATCGTCAAAAACTGAAAATAGAGTACAACTTGCCACGGTAAGGCTGAGTCCAAACCAAAACATGAAATCTCAAATACGTGAAATACTTAACCCGAGTGATAAGGTGAGTTCGATTCGATTCCCCAAGAAATCCCCTCCATAGAAGCATGGAGCATACATGATCTACAAACAAACCTAAAAAAAATATGTGCAGGACATGGGATCAGATGGAGGCCCTATGACACTCTATTCCCACAAGCAGGCACATACAAATGATATACCTAATAAAGATGCTTCTAATACAGTGCAGAATATTAAACACTCAAGCACGCTGACAGTTTATATATATATATATATATATATATATATATATATATATATATATATGCAAAATATGATAACACGACCAAATAATGCCAAAAGGCATATCGCTCTCCAACCTCCACCCCCTTCTCGTTAGGGTGGAGTTGTTAGGAGGAGGAAATCGAGTTGCTGAAATAATATATATATATATATATATATATATATATATATATATATATATATATATATATATATATATATATATATATATGCAAAATATGATAACACGACCAAATAATGCCAAAAGGCATATCGCTCTCCAACCTCCACCCCCTTCTCGTTAGGGTGGAGTTGTTAGGAGGAGGAAATCGAGTTGCTGAAATAAGTATAAAAGATATATGCAAACCTAGTCCACGCAAATAATTACAAGACTTCCTCCCATTGTAGTAGAAGGGTAGTCAGGTTCGATCTATGAGGAAGCGTGTCAACGGGATCCTAGATAGTCCTGGAAAAGCTCACGTCCTAAATGTCAAACAAAAGCCTTGATCTCGAGTAAAGGACTCGACGTCGACCTAGGCTGTCGATTTCTACTGCAACAGAAAACCTGCGGAGACAAAAATGACAGTCAATATCGACTAGGGTGGTCGATATCGATGTCAGCAAACGAAGTCGACTTGGCTCAGAATACTGCCAATCGACACAGGGCAGTCGATATCGAGTAGAGTACTCGAAATCGACCTCAGCAACAGATGCATGAAGATGGGGATCGACATAGAAAACCGTCGATCTAGGGAAAAGTGGTCGATATCGACCTAGTTGGTCGAAATTGATTGGTCCTACAGAAACGTTAGGGTCGGCAAAGAAAGGCCGAAGACAAGTAGGATGGTAGACGAAGTATGAATAGAAAAAGAACAGATTTTTATGAGTGAATCAAATATATAAAAGGCAACTCTCAGGGCTAGGGTTTACCACAACGTTAACCAATGCATGCGATAAGGCAAATAACACCGACAATTGCGCTATCTCACCCGAGGGACAAGCTTTCGCTGTACACCAATGATTAGGAATACTCTTACAAATAAACCTAATTGTCTCTACAAATTTTATGTTTATAAGTCAAGTTGTTAGCATGAATTCCTTTTCTTGCGATAAGGACTAAACATAGAATCATAGGATATGATATAGAGACAACGATATCAATATAAAATACTTACCTCAAACAAGCATGGCTAACGTCGGGCTCACCCCGACCCTAGAAGCTTTGGGAAACTACTCGCTCTCCATCGCAAAAGACACCATTGATTGAAAAAGAAAAACTTGCTTTCAAACTTCAAAGCTTTACAACTTAACGCCGGCTTTCGCAAACGCCAAACCCTAAAGCTCTTCTCTACTCTCTGACTCTATTGATTGTTGTGTGATGGAATGGAATGAATAAAAACTAGCCCCTAAGGCTTTATTTATAGGCTACTAATCCTTGCTAGCCAAGAAAAGTAGTTCCTATCTTCTATCTAAAATCTATCCTTAATAAGTAGGATAAATCTTTATTTAAGTTAATATCTAAATCCCTAATAAACATCTTAGAGTAAAAAGAAAATCACCCTTAAGACATACCCTATCTAATTAAGAAAATAAACCGTGGCTATGTTGATAAAAATGCAATCCGTGTCTCGAAAAGCGCGTCCAATCCGTGTTGCATTCCAGTCAATATCGACCAGTCAGGTCGAAATTGACCTCTCTGATATCTGCTCGACAGGTGATGTGTGCGCAAATTGCTATATTTTCTATGCACATTGAAGTCCATTTTGACGTTATTTGCATGCATATTAGTGGGAAATCATAAGATTAGTGTAGTTTATGCTTAATTGTCAAATATAGAGGTCTACACGAGTTTTTATGTGATTTCGCAGAACTCAAGACGGAAATGGACGAAATTTGGACAAGAGAAGTGGAGCGGAAAAAGAACTCGAAGTCTACGAAGAGGTCGAAATCGATGATGAACCTCGACATCGAGTGAAACAGAGCACCAGAAATCGAGCAGAGGAGAAACAGAGCATGTCGACACAGAAGTGGTCGATATCGATGTTGCATGGTCGATACCGAGTGGCCTGCATCGAGGATATTGATAGAAGTCGAGTGCCAATCTGAGGTCGAGTAGGATTGCTCAAGATAAGAAGAAAAGAGGTCGATATCGATGTCTGATGGTTGATATCGATGTTTGCTGCAGAAGAGATCCGATGCTGTTTTTGATAGAATTCTATCCGAAGCGTTCGAGATAATCCTAAAATCGAGATCTTCTATCATCTTCACCAGACTTATCAGTTTATGAGTTTTACCTAAGTAATTTAGTTGTTTTACTTTATTAAGTTTTATCTTAGAGAATAAAGATAGGTTTTTGAAGCCTTGGTTAGCGAGGTGAGAGATCTATAATTAGAGGCCATTAGAGCTGAGTTTAATCATCCAAGAAGAGCAAGAATTTTAGTTGTATCGCAGAGATTTGTTAAGAGAGAGAGAGAGAGAGGCTGAGTGGGGTGGTGAAGCGAGAGTGGAGTGGCTTTGTTCGGTGTACTTTCTCTTTTGCAATTTCAATACAAAGTATTTTATTTTACATGATGATGATGAGTTCAATGATGAAGCACGAGTAGTGAACCCACTTCTAGGGTCGGGGTGAGCCCGACGATAGCAATGTAAGTTTGTGCATCAAAGGTATGATTTTTATGCGATTCCGTCTTCTATCCCATGCATGATCCTTTGCAAAAGTTGAGGAGATTCATTATTTGCATTATTAAAGCGAAAGCCAATCATATTGTAAATTTGGATTACTCATGAATTGGATAGTAACTCTTAGGTTTTATGCGAGAGTCTCTAATCACCTAAAAGTTGGTAACGAAAGTTATTTGACGGAAAGACATTAAATTTCATAACTTTATCATCATACTTGCATGATTATATTTATGGCATGAATCCCCGACCTTGGAAGCCTTTAGTTTATTGAATTCATTTAAAAATTTGAGTTATTATTTCTATCCATACTTCCCTCACCGTTCTACGTTCTTCGGACTACTTTTTCGAGAAATAGGTTACGTTTACAGTTTCTGTTGCTGACATTGAAATCGATTGACAAGGTCGATATCAAGCACTAACATCGATATCGAGGTCCTATCTCGACGTTGACTGCTTGCTTTTGTCTTCTGCAGGAACTTTTACTGGAAATCGACCAGAACTGAGGTCGATATTGACCAGACATCTCGATATTGAGTGTCTCCTGGAGTTAGAACTTGATTGTGATTGCAACTTAGGAAGCGCTGACATACCTCCTCGTGGAATCGATCCTGAATTACCCTACCACTACATCGGGAGGGATTCTTGTATTTTATTTGCTTGGATAAGGGAGTTAGCTTAGTTTTATATTTAAATATTATATCTGAGCGAATCACCTCCCCCTACGAACAAATTGGCGCCGTTGCCGAGGAGGCAATCAATCGCCACCTATGTTTTCTCACGATCATTCTTTTAGTGCTTATTTTGCTGGTTTATGCGACGCTCTGATCACGAACCTATCCTGGAAAGTCTTGACAAGCCTAAACGTTTCTTCCATCTTCGCAACAAAGCTATTCAAATCATGGCGGATAACGAGACACATGCTGAGACCATTGAGCGGTTGAGGAAAGAGATAGAGGACCACAACGCTACAATCGCTGTTGAAAGGGCCGCCACTGCTGTAGAGCGAGCTCATGCTGATAGAGAGGAGGATGCGCGTAGACAAGCCAAGAGCGACTCAATTAGTATCCATAGATGGTGATGCAATACATGCATCCGCCGTTACATGTTCCTGAATCCGCTATTTTAATTTCTCCTTCAAATTATGAAATAAAGATTAACTTCCTATCTGAGATAAAAAGAAACACTTTTGAAGGAAGACCTAATGAATGCCCCTTGCAACATATCTCTACTTTTATGGACTTATGTGAAACTATTGCTGATGGTGTGAATTTAGAGTATGTTAGACTAAAGTCCTTTCGACGGTCTTTGGCAGGGAAGGCATTGCAATGGCTAGAGAGTTTGCCTCCACACTCGCTGAGGACATGGGCAGAGGTGAAGGATGCATTCCGAAATAAATTCTTTCCTCCATCTAAAACGGCAATGCTGCGACAAAGGATCACGACTTTAAAACAAAAGACTGGTGAGATGTTGGCACATGTGTGGGAGCGCTTTAAGGACTTGTTGAGATCATGCCCGACGCATGGGCAATTACCATATGTTATCCAGGAGAACTTCTACAACTCCCTTGATGCACCGAATCAGGAGAGAATCAATTCATACACCTCCTATCAGTACATTGAGCTCACACCAATGGAGGCCTGGGAGACGATTGAGAGGCTGGTGAACTTTGATAACACATATGGGATTGCTGCGGCTTATGACTCAAGGCCTGCCCCATCTACGCCACTTTATGAGCCTCCAAAGAAGATTGATCCTGATGTGCAACAATAATTCCATAACGATCAGACACGCCGCATTCAAAAGCAACTGAGGTTCCTGAGCAACAATCAACCTTGTAAGGAATGTGGCTCTACAAGGCTCACCACTAGTGCTTGTCCACATCTTGAGCAAGTATCTATGGCGGAACAACATGAGGAAGCCAAGTGGATGAGAGGCCCCTATGGAGGGGGCAATCAGCAGTATTGGGGAGATCAACGGTTCTATCAATCACATCAACAAAGGGATCCCCCACCATATAAAGCACCAGGGCACCTTGAGAGGGAAACAAGGAAGGATGACCTGCAGATCATTCTTGATGAGATGTGGAGGAACCATGCTGAGTTCAAATAAGCCAACAACTCCGTCCATACTCAACTGCAGGGCATCAACTCTAGGCTTGGGGAGATAGACGTTTGGAAGCGAAACAGGGAGACTTAAATGGGTCAATTGGCTGAGGCAATACCCAAACCGTCAGGATCGCTGCCTGGATCTACTGTGCCCAACCAATAGGGCAAAACTACTGGACATATAGCAGCAATGAATCTAAGGAGTGGGCGTCAATTGTAAATGCTCGAGCAAAAAGCGGAGGAGAAAGCCCCAGAACAGACATCGATATCGACACCCCTAGTCGATATTGACCAAGGTGATATCGATGTCGAGCATCCCGCGCTCGATATCGACACTGCTGCTGAATCACCACAGAAATCGACTCCTCCAGTCGATATTGACCCCCATCTAGTCGATGTCAACTCAACTCTAACCGCAGGAAAGAAGGTGGTGTTGCCATTCCCATCAAAGAAAGTTACTAAGGACCCGGCGGAAAAGAAGTTTCAGCGATTCGTGAAGATGCTTCAAGGACTTAATATCTCAATTCCATTCACCGAAGCACTTCATGAGATGCCATCATATGTGAGGTTCCTTAAGGACATCCTAGGTAAGAAGCGATCAATTGCTGAGATGGCAGAGAAGTGCAACAGATTGGATCTACCAAAGAAGCGGGCGGACCCAGGTAAGTTTTCTATCGCTATAGGCTTAGGTCGATATCGCTTTAATGCTTTAGTTGATTTGGGCGCTAGTGTTAGCATGATGCCACTAACCATATGACATAAGGTAAAGATAGTCCCCTGGAGCCCGTGGATGCAAAGTTATACATGGCGAACAATACGGTAGTTATTCCAACCGGGATGGTAGATGATGTGCCAGTGCAAGTAGGTAAATTCTTTGTCCTTGCTGACTTCTTAGTTGTTGATATGGCAGAGGACCCTGCTTGTCCCATTATTTTAGGTAGGCCATTCTTAGCAACCGTCGATGCCAACATAAGCATGAAGAAAGGATTGCTCCCCTTCACCATCAGTGACGAAGTGATAGAGTACGCCTTCAACAAGACGGTGAGGAATAATAAAGGGCCAATGGAGATAAAGGCCATCAATGGTGTCTACATCACATGTGGGGAAGCAAAGGTAAGGAGTATGACATCGGAAGAGCTTGAAAAGAGGGCCATAGAAGCCCAAGTGGAGGAGGTCATGGCAATCTTGAATGAAGGAGCCAAAAAGCCACTCAAATTTGACCCAGGTAAGTCGATATCGACTAACAAAGCTCAAGATTCTATGCCAGGTTATAAGTATGGGGTCGACAGAGGAGAAGGATCATCGAAATCGAGCATAAAGGTCGATATCAACCATGGACCCATGCCGAAATCGACTGCCAAAGAGGAAGAAAAAGGAGGAGCAATGACCTCAATATCGAGCATCATAGGTCAAAATCGACCTGATCATATCGAGGAGAACAACTCCAAATTGACAATACCTCCAGAAGCACAACAGAGCTCGATATCGAGTACTGCTGATCGATATCGACCCAACCTTGAGACAGAAAAAAGCTCCGAGAAGGTAAGCCAAGGTACGGATTCCTCCTTTTCCATCTCAATTAAAGATTTATCATTATTTGGAAGAGGTTTGCCTTGGCATGTGCGCTTGTGCAGGGTATCCGTTGATGATTCGAGCCATTATGAAGTAGGAGATAAGGTGTATGTCTCCAAATTAAAAGATCATTGGTTCCCTAGTAGATTCAAAGACAAGAGGATGGGACCCTTCACGGTGAATCAAATCCATCCAGGCGGAATGCAACTGAGAGATAAGAAAGGAGTGCTGTTCGAGGCCCAAGCCACATGGGCTCTGCATATGCCGCCTTGAGAGCGCGAAAGGAAGTAGTCGGCCTAGCGACTTTAAAGTCTAGAGCTTGTAACAAAGACAATTAGTTTTTGGTTTTGGACATCTTTTTGGTTTGTTTTGATACATTAGACACTTTATTATTTGTTTGGTTTTAGTTTTTTTTTTGTTTTCTAACAAGTTTCAAGAAGAAGAAGGAGCACATAACATACATCAAAATCGAGCAAAGTGCTCGATATCGACCATGAAGGTCGATTCAGAGGAGCTTGTGGTCGAGACCGGATCACCCTGAAGCTTGAACCAGAAATCGATGAAACTAGTCGATATCGACTGGTATGCTCGAAATTGACCACCACTGCAGACAACTTCGACTCTTGAAATTTGTGCAGTTTTAGTAAGTTTGTTTCTTAACCCTAGTTTTTATACAGTGAGGACACTTTAATCTTTAAGTATGGGGTGGGGGAAAGGCTTACTCGCATATTTTTAGCATTTTTTTTGAAAATTTTCATAAGTTATTGCATAGTTTTTACATGTTTATGCATATTCATACATAGTTAATTTAGATGTCTTTATCTTTAAGCATACCATATTTATAGGATATTTAAATTTCAAAAAAAAAAAAGAAAAAAATGACCCCCATCAAAAAATTTAAAAATATAAAGAAAAGAGTCATGGAAGCTTTTAAGGAACCCGACGATGCAAAAGTAGATTCATTAGAGATATAACATGAAATTTCCTAGTTAAGGGAAGTCACAATGAAGTGCAATTTTTTAGAGAAAACCATGAAAGTGAGGTAAAATTGAAGTTGTTTTTGACATGTGCATGATAAGATGATGGAGGACTTTAAGAAATTTCCATACATATGCTCAATATCATATCCCTAGCTTTACCTATGCATATTTGCAAAAGTCACAAGCCATATATGAGCCTCATTATCATTATTGCTCCACATATATTACATCTTGCCCATTTTTTATACCTTATGCCCTATCCGGGGACAATGTTGAGAATGAATGTCATCTTTGGAGTTGTTATATGGAGTTTGTGCACATTATTATGAAGTTGTTGGCAGGAATGAAACAATTTTTGAATTATGGAAAATTTAATAAGTGAAAAAAATCCGATCACCTCAGGAGATAAAGGTAGGTCGACCCTGCTCGTTGAGATGTTAGTTCAACGAGATGGGACACAAGGTGAGGAGTCCGAAGTACTAAGTATCCGAGATCATTTATGACACACATGTTTGCGACTCGCGAGAAGGCAGTACCAAGGTTAGAGAGGTAAAAGCATTATAGTGAAAAAAGCATTGAGCGATGAGTGAAAGGTGAGAAAAATGATGAAGAAGGAATGTGGAATGAGTTTGGAAAGAAAGTTTATTTCCCCGGATTTAACACCACATGGCCAAAAATTATCCCACCTTTAGCCTTTTACCAATCTACTTCTCATAAGCTTGCAAAAGTCTTCTTGATTATTAATGCTATGTTGCGAAATGGTTTTATGCATATAACCATCCTTTTATGAGTATGATGTTGCTTTTATTCACAGGCATGGATTTGGTTGACATTCGTACCTTCTCAAGGATTGCAATTGATTGTAGGAACATATAAGTATGAATCTATTGCTTGGGGACAAGCAAGCTTAAGTGTGGGGTGTTTGATGTGCGCGCAAATTGCCATATTTTCTATGCACATTTAAGTCCATTTTGACGTTATTTGCATGCATATTATTAGGAAATAATAAGATTAGTGTAGTTTATGCTTAATTGTCAAACATAGAGGTCTACACGAGTTTTTATGTGATTTCGCATAAATCAAGACGGAAATGGACGGAATTTGGACAAGAGAAGAAGAGCGGAAAAAGAACTTGAAGTCTACTGAGAGGTCGAAATCGATGATGAACCTCGACATCGAGTGAAACAGAGCACCAGAAATCGAGCAGAGGAGAAACAAAGCATGTTGACACATAAGTGGTCGATATCGATGTTGCATGGTCGATACCGAGTGGCCTGAATCGGGGATATTGATAGAAGTCAAGTGCCAATCCGAGGTCGAGTAGGACTGCTCAAGATAAGAAGAAAAGAGGTCGATATCAATGTCTGATGGTCGATATCGATGTTTGCTGCATAAGAGATTCGACACTGTTTTTGATAGAATTCTATCCGAAGCATTTGAGATAATCCTAAAGTCGAGATCTTCTATCATCTACACCGTACTTATCTGTTTATGAGTTTTACCTAAGTAATTTAGTTGTTTTACTTTATTAAGTTTTGTCTTAGAGAATAAAGATAGGTTTTCGAATCCTTGGTTAGCGAGGTGAGAGATCTATAATTAGAGGCCATTAGGGCTGAGTTTAATCATCCAAGAACAACAAGAATTTTAGTTTTATCGCAGAGATTTGTTAAGAGAGAGAGAGAGGCTGAGTGGGGTGGTGAAGCGAGAGTGGAGTGCCTTTATTCGGTGTACTTTCTCTTTTGCAATTTTAAGACAAAGTAGTTTCTTTTACATGATGATGATGAGTTCAATGATGAAGCACGAGTAGTCAACCCACTTCTAGGGTCGGGGTGAGCCCGACGATAGCAATGTAAGTTTGTGCATCAAACGTATAATTTTTATGGGATTCCGTCTTCTATCCCATGCACGATCCTTTGCCAAAGTTGAGGAGATTCATTATTTGCATTATTAAAGCGAAAGCCAATCATATTGAAAATTTGGATTACTCATGAATTGGATAGTAACTCTTAGGTTTTATGTGAGAGCCTCTAATCACCTAAAAGTTGGTAACAAAAGTTATTTGACGGAAAGACATTAAATTTCATAACTTTAGCATCATACTTGCATGATTATCGTTGTGGCATGAATCCCCGACCTTGGAAGCCTTTAGTTTATTGAATTCATATAAAAAGTTGAGTTTTTATTTCTATCCATACTTCCCTCGCCATTCTACGTTTTTCGGACTACTTTTTCGACAAATAGGTTACGTTTACAGTTTCTGTTGCAGACATCGAAATCGACTGACAAGGTCGATATCGAGCACTAACATCGATATCTATCAAAGTTAACCAGCCTCTCAATCGTCTCCCAGGCCTCCGTTGGTGTGAGCTCAATGTACCGATATGAGGTGTATGAGTTGATTCTCTCCTTATTCGACCCATCGAGAGAGTTGTAGAAAATCTCCTGGATGACATATGGTAGTTTCCCATGCGTCGGGCATGATCTCAGTAAGTCCTTAAAATGCTCCCACGCCTGTTCCAATGTTTCACCTGGCTTTTGTTTGAAAGCCGTGATCTTTTGCCGCAGCATCGCCGTTTTAGATGGAGGAAAGAACTTGTTTAGGAACGCATCCTTCACCTCTGCCCATGTCCTCAGCGAGCGTGGAGCCAAACTCTCTAGCCATTGCAATGCCTTCCCTGCCAAAGACCATCGAAAAGACTTTAGTCTCACACACTCTAAATTCACACAATCAGCAATAGTTTCACATAAATCCGTGAATGTAGAAATATGTTATTGGGGGCATTCATTAGGTCTTCCTTCAAAAGTCTTTCTTTTTATCTCGGATAGGAAGTTTATTTTAATTTCATAGTTTGAAGGAGGAATTAAAATAGCGGATTCAGGAACATGTAGCGGCGGATGCATGTATTGCATCGTCGTCTATGGATACTTATTGAGCCGCTCTTGGGATTGCCTACGCGCATCCTCCTCCCTATCAGCATGGGCTCGCTCTGTAGCAGCGGCGGCCGTCTCAGCAACGATTTTAGCATTGTGGTCCTCAATTTCTTTCCTCAACCGCTCAATGGTCTCAGCCTGTGTCTCGTTATCAGCCATGATTTGAATAGCTCTGTTACGAAGATGGAAGAAACATTTATGCTCGTCTATGCTTTCTAAGATAGGTTCGCGATCAGAGCGTCGCATAAACCTGCAAAATAAGCACTAAGAAAGATCGTGAGAAAATTTAGGTGGCGATTGATTGCCTCCCCGGCTACGGCGCCAATTTCTTCCCTATAGGAAGGTGATTCGCTCAGATATAATATATTCAAATTCAAACTAAGATAACTCCCTTATCCAAGCATATAAAGTAAAAGTATCCCTCCCGATGTAGTGGTAGGGTAATTCAGGATCGAATCCACGAGGAGGTATGTTAGCGCTTCCTATTTTGCAATCACGATCAAGTTTCGACTCCATGAGACACTCGATATCGAGCTGTCTGGTCGATATCGACCTCAGTTTTGGTCGATTTCTAGTGAGTTTCCTGTAGAAGACAGAAGCAAAGCAGTCGACATTGAGAGGGAACCTCGATATCGATGTTAGTGCTCAATATCGACCTTGCTAGTCGATTTCGATGTCAGCAACAGTAACTGTAAACGTAACCTATTTTTCAGAAAAGTAGTCCGAAGAACGTAGAATGATGAGAGAAGTATGGATAGAAATAAAAACTCAAAATTTTATATGAAATTCAATAAAGTAAAGGCTTCCAAGGTCGGGGATTCATGCCACAATGATAATCATGCAAGTATGATGCTAAAGTTATGATATTTAATGTCTTTCTGTCAAATAACTTTCATTCCCAACTTTTAGGTGATTAGAGGCTCTCGCATAAAACCTAAGAGTTACTATCTAATTCATGAGGAATCCATGTTCACAATATGATTGGCTTTCGCTTCAATAATGCAAAAATGAATCTCCTTAACTTTCACAAAGGATCATGCATAGGATAGAAGACGGAATCGCATAAAAATCATACCTTTGATGCACTTACCCTACATTGTTATCGTCGGGCTCACCCTGGCCCTAGAAATGGGTTGACTACTCACGCTTGATCACTGAACTCATCATCATCATGGAAGAAACTACTTTGTATTGAAATTGCAAAAGAGAAAGTACAACCGAACAAAGCCACTCCGCTCTCGCTTCACCACCCCACTCGGCCCCTCTCTCTAACTATTCTCTGCATTGTATAACTAAAACTGATTTCTTGATGTAATTGAATGATTAAACTCATCCCTAATGGCCTATAATTATAGATCTCAAACCCCGCTATCCAAGGATTTGAAAAGTGATAAGTTTGGTGTAGATGATAGAAGATCTCGACTTTAAGATTATCTCGAACGCTTCGGATAGAATTCTATCAAAAACAGAGTCAGATCTGTTCTGTAGTAACATCTATATCAACCTCCAGACCTCGATATCGACCATGTCTTTTTTCTATCTCGAGTAGTCCTTCTCGACCTCGGATTGGCACTCGACTTCTATCTTTTATCCTATATCTAGGCCACTCGATATCGACCTTTAGACATCAATATGGACCTCTTCTGTGTTGATATGCTCTGTTTCTTCTCTGCTCGATTCCAGGTGCTCTGTTTCACTAAATGTCGAGGTTCATCATCCATTTCGACCTCTCAGTAGACTTCGTGTTCTTTTTCCGCTCTTCTTATCTTGTCCAAATTCTGTCTATTTTCGTCTCGATTTATGCGAAATATCATAAAAACTCGTGTAGACCGCTATATTTGATAATTATGCAAAAACTACACTAATCTCATGATTTCCCCACCAATATGCATGCAAATAACGTCAAAATGGACATAAATGTGCATATAAAATATGGCAATTTGCGCGCACATCACAAGGCATCTGTGGTGTACTCGATCATTTCATCACTTTCGTACCCTCCATCCTCCTCAATAGTAGCTAGGAGCTCCTCAATGATGCTTTCCTCCTCTTTAATGGGTTCATCATGGTTGTAGGCTCGTTCCTCACATGGGATAAAATCCATGCTCGTATTAACCACCTTTACCTCTGTTTTCACCACCTCATCCGTTTTTGGGTCGAATTTGTACTCAACTACTTCATCCCTTATTTGAAAAGATAAGAGGCCTTTCCTCACATTTATGATTCCACGGATGAATTGTCCATCATAAAGAGCCTGATGTTGATGGGTTCTAACGGCCCCATGTTGATCTTAGTTCATATGGAAAGTGGCAAGAGACTCACACTTGTGCCGAGATCACACAAAGCTCTATACCTATGGTTGCCAAGGCCAATGGAGATGGTAAATTTGCCCGGGTCGGCCCTCTTCTCGGGTAAGTTGATGGTGTTGCAATCCTCCAAAATAGATCTCTTGTTGCTCAGAATTTCCTTTAGGAATTTGATGTACACCGGCATCTCTCGAAGAGCTTCCGTGAAGGGGATTGTTACATTGAAGCAATGAAGAATTTTCACGAACCTTTTGAATTTCCCGTCAGTAGTGTCCTTGAGAGCCTTTGATGGATAAGGAAGCTTGGGCTTTACTTTTGGAGGGATCGACACGTCGGTTGTGGGTCTCTCGGCAGATGATCGACATCGAAAGGAGTGGAGTCGACAACGGGTTGTTGTTCGGCAGCCTTCTTAGAGTGGTCATAGTCGAGGTCTGAGGGTCGACGTCGAGGTACTATTTCACTTACAGTTGCTTCTACAGTCTCTTGAGTATCGATGTCATGGCTGGGGAGGTCGACGTCGACGTTGTCGCTGCATTGGGACTCTATCCCCCCTCCCCATCCCGTTTTAGCCCTCTTTCCTGGTGGAACCTTCCTACTTCTTGTTTGTACAACATAAACATGATGAGATTTGGGGTTGGCTTCACTTTGTCCTGGTAGTAGGCCACTTGGTTTTGGAATTTGAGTGGCTAGTTGACTGAATTGGATCTCAACGCTCTTTCTCCAAATATCGTTGTCCCCAAACCTTGCGTTCATTCCTCACAGCCGCGTGTTGATCTCTAAGTGGGACTATCTAGCATCTGCTTTGGCATCCCCTTCACCTTTCTTTAGCTCCTCCAAGATCGCTCTTATATTATCCTTGGGTGGATCATGCTCCGGATCTCCAGGAGGTCTATAGGAAGGTCTCTACTCTTGTTAAGGAGGATAGTTCCCATCGTTCCTTTGTTGATAGTAGGCTTGTCCTCTATATGGACCTCTCATGTAGTTCACCTCTTCACGACTTTCAATGGCTCGCAGTTGATTGACATGTGGGCAAGTGGTGGTGATGTGAGTAGTGGACCTACTCTCGGTGCAAGGTTTGCTGTTGGAGAGAAACCTCACTTGCTTCTTTAGCTTCCTATTATCAGCTTCCATAAATTTTTGCCGCACATCAGGGTCAATCTCATTGGACGGTTGATAAGGTGGCATTGAAGGGGAGGGTCTCGCATCAAGATTTGCGGGAGTCCCATAAGTGATGTCAAACTCCGTGAGCTTTTCAAGTGCATCCCATGCTTCTTGTGGTGGCATCTCGATATATCTACAAGATGTGTGAATGTTGATCCGATCCTTAGTAGCTGAGTTGATGCCGTTAAAGAAGATTTCGTACAAGACATAAGGTGGTTGCCCATGAGTGGGGCATTGGCGAATCAACTCCTTGAACCTCTCCCAAGTTGCGGCGAGAGTTTCATTCCTTAGTTGCTTGAAAGATGTGATCTTTTTGCGCAGCTCCGTTGTCTTCATGGGCGGGAAGAACTTATTCATAAATAGATCATGAAGCTCATCCTATGTGTTGATGGACCTTGACGGCAAACTCTCAAGACAATGAATGGCCTTTCCTCTTAAAGACCAACGGAAAGCCTTCAAACGAACATACTCCAAGTTGGCTCCATCGGCTATGGTACCAAACAACTCCTTGTATTCTTTCATGTGCTGCATATGGCACTCATTCGGCTTGCCTTCAAATTGTGTCCACCTTACCATGGCTAAGAAATTTGTCTTGATCTCAAAGTTGACGTCGGGAAGGACAATAGTCGGTTCAAGCACTCGCAATGCAGGGTGCATATATTGGCGAGCATTTTGTGGGATATTCTCCAACTCCTCCTTAAGGTTGCCAACTTTTTCTTTAGCCACTCTAGCTGCGTCGGCTTTTCTTTATCGAGTAAGATTGGCTGCAACTTCTCACTGCGCCGCCTCGTTGTTCTCTCTGCTCAGCCTTTCCACTTCTTCACGAAGAGCTTCCACATCCGACATATTCTTTTTGAGCCTTTCTCTTAATCTTTCGTGTAGGATACGTTCAGGTTCGGTGAATGGCTCGTGATCTGTTGGATGATCACTTCTTCACATAAACATTCAGACAAAAACAAAGAAAACAAATTTAAAAAGAAAGAAGGGGGTGGGTTGTTCCCAAACCTAAACACAACTAGACTAGGTGCGATCGATTACCCCTCGGCAATGGTGACAATTTGTTGTAATGAGGGTAGATCGATTCTATGCTCAATTCAATCAAATATATTTATACTCGAATCCCTCTATAGTATAGTAGAAATCAAGGTCGGTCCAAGGGAGTATGTCAGCGGTTCTATCCTAGTTGCTTTTATTGTTGAAAGTAGGGGAAATATGTGAGAAATATATGTGACTGTATCGGTTGTAATTGGTGGTGAAACGTACTTCAATCGACCCCATAGACAAATGAATAACTCGAATGCAATGTATGAGAAAGAACTTCCAAGATTAGGGTATTACCGCAACAACAAACAGATGTATGAATTAATGAATCATATAAGAGATCATGCCTTTTTAAGCCAAATAAATCAATTTACTTTCACATAAAAGACTTTGTTTGACTCTACCTTTTCCTTAACTAGGTCTCTTTAATTGTCATCAAAGATTCCTAATTACTATCAATGTTAACAATTTCTTCTTGTGAATTTAATTGCAACAATGAATTTTCTGGATTTTCTGCAAGGATTAAATACTAAGGTAAAAGCATCACATAACATGTATTCATCCATCCACACACATGTTTATTATTGGGCTCACCCCAACCCTAGAAGGTAAGGAAACTACTCACACATGGCAAAGGAAAACATGCTGAAATTGAGAGAAAACATATTCTGAATATTGCATAAATCAAACCTCAAAACTCACGTCCACTCTTCAACTTCAAAAACTCCAAAGTCTTACCCTAATTATGTTGTATATTCAGCGTGTAGAACTTGATATATTTCAGACCCTATTAGGCTTTATTTTATAATCTCCAAGGAAAGAGATTTTATCGAAATAAAATAATATATTTCTATCTAATCTATATCTAGGCAAGATATAATAAATCTAGGTCTATCTATCTAAAAGATCTTCAAAATAGATTTAGATGAAACCCTAATTAAAAAGCCCAAAAACTGCCCATCTGATGTTGTGCAGATTTGAAGCAGATCTGCGTCAGGCTCGACGTCATGGTCAAAAGTGTCGACGTCGAGGTATCTGTTCAAATGCAGTGGCTTATGTTTCTTCTAGATTTTCGACTCTATCTTCAAATGCACTTTCGCGAGTCCTCATTAATCTAATTGATGTATATGAATATGCGTTGCAATGCTCTTTTCAGGGGCTATAACTCTCATGAAGGCTTCGGATCTTGATTCGAAGTGATGAAAGGTGAAAATAAGGCTTTTCTCCAGCTGCACCACCACTTTTCTCCGAAAGATCCGGCCCAATCCGCGTCTCTTACGCGTCTGCTGCTCCAGTTGATGTCGAGTGTACCACTCGATGTCGAGCTCTTCTTTAGTGTCTTGTTTTCTCTCAAAAATGCAATGTTTTCCGCGAAATCAAACCAAAACTTGTGTAGACCTCTATATCTTGCAAATCAACTCAAACTACACAAATTCACTATTTTCCTAACCCTTGAATTTGTAAATAAAGAGCGGCCATATCCGGGGTTCGAACTGGGGACCTTGGGTTACTACCCGCAAGTCTTTTCCAGTGAGCCATTCCGGAATGGCTACTACATTCCTAACCCAAAAGTATAAAATATGCATATAAATGGAATGAATGTAAGCATGAAACATGGTGAAATAAGCGCACATCAAACACCTCATACTTAAGCTTGCTTGTGATGTGCGCATATTTCACCATGTTCAATGCTTACATCTTTTCCGTTTTCAGGTATCTTTTATACTTTCGGGTTGGGAAAGTAGTGAATTTGTGTAGTTTGAGTACATTTACAAGATATAGACGTCTACACAAGTTTTTGTTTGATTTCATAGAAAACGGAGCATTTTGGAGTGAAGATGAGACAAGACTGAAGAACTCGATCTCGAGCTGAAAGCACTCGATCTGGACCAGTCAACTCGACATCGACCTAAGTATCGGAGATTGACTTAGGAGAAAAGAGGAAGATCGAGCCAAAGCCATGTCGATCGCACCAAACCCACTTAACTCGACATACGTCACTTGATATCGACTTGTCAACTCGACATCGACTAGAGAAACAAACATGTGAGAAACGCGGATTGGGCCGAATCTTTGGAGGATATTGCTTATCCATGAAGACATCTCTCATCTATCAATATTCATCTATCCTAGGGGTATATTCCAAGCATGTTAGGGAATATTACATATTTTAATATTTTATATAGGATATAGTTTAGTTTATATAAACTTTCCTTATAGCAATCTTAGTAGGATTAGAACTCCAATCCTTGGCTAGCAAGGGTTAGGAGGCTATTAATCAAGCCCTAGGGAGCTGCTTTATTGTGCAACCAAGAGAAGAGAGAGAGAAGGAAGAGATAGACAGATATCGGAGAAGAAGGCGGTGGTTGTACGATTAGCTTACTTCCTAGTTTAATGCAATGTTTCTAGGAGGCTATTAATCAAGCCCTAGGAAGCTGCTTTATTGTGCAACAAAGAGAAGAGAGAGAGAAGGAATAGATAGAGAGACATATCGGAGAAGAAGGCGGTGGTTGTACGATTAGCTTACTTCCCAGTTTAATGCAAAGTTTCTATTTTTAATCAATGATGTTTTCCGTTATGAAGAGCGAGTAGTCGTCTCACTTCTAGGGTCGAGGGGAGCCCGACAGTAGCCATGTAAGTAAGATTTATTCCTTATTTGATTTTGCGATCTCTTCTTCTACCCCGTGCTTAATCCTTTATGCGAGTTTAGGATCATTCCTTATTTACCTTATATGAAGCGAAAGTGTATTATACATGTGAATTTTGATAGTAATTAGGTTTTGCGTCCGAAAGTTGACTAAACCCTAATTATGAAAAGGTAGCAACAATTAGGTTCTTATGAGAAAGCCTCTATATTCCTAATTGGTGATGAGAAAAGTTGAATCTTTTATGTGAATTAAGTCATAATGCATGCATGGTTATCGTCGTGGTTAATCCCTACCCTAGGAGCTTTTAGTTTATTAAAACAAAAACCCAAAAATATTGATGTCTTTTATTTTCATTCTTTTCTTTCTTTGTTTTTCTGTTCGTTATCTACCTTCTGTGAAGCAACTCGAAATCGACAATTCTAGTCGATATCGACCACCTGCATTGAACCAACCCTTCGTCGACAGTCTTTTGAGTCGACAGGAACTACTGACCTACTTGAGATCGACCTCTTTAGTCGATATCGAGTGCTTTGGTTGTTTTCTCCTCTTTGCAGGCTTTCGCAGATCGACGTCACTCACTAGGAACCGACTGCCCCTGTCTTGTATTTCATTTGCACGGATAAAGGTTTGGTTTGCACTTATATTTATATTTGTTTAACTCAATTCTTCCTCCTAACAAATTTTTGCGCCATTGCCGGGGAGGCTATTAATCACGCCTTGTTTAGTCTATCTAATTTCTTTACCTATTATTGTATTGAAGTTGTATGCGATGTGCTAATCGCATGCCTGAGTTCGCTGCCTTAGATGATCCGGAACGCTTTCTTCGTCTACAAGAATGAGCTAAGAGGATCATGGCCAACGAGGAAAAAATGCAACAAGACCTCGAAAGGCTTAGAAAGCAAGTGGAAGGGTTCGAAATTGAGCATACTCAATATACCTAAGCACATCAAAGAATGGCCGCTTGCTACGAACAAGAAGTCCAAGCTCGCTGAGAAGCCCAAGAGCAACTACGCCATACCCCGTAGAATGCGAAAGAATATATGCACCGCACCATGAAGGTGCCTGAGTCTCCTATTGTTCTCCCTAATGTTGCTTTTCAAATTGAAACTACTTTTATTGAGGAGATTAGGAGATATGCTTTTGAGGGAAAGTGCTCCGAATGCCCTATGATGCACATAACCACTTATATTTATTTATGCGACACCATTGCTGATGGTGTCAATCTTGAATATGTGCGATTAAAAGCCTTTAGATGATCTCTTGTAGGAAAGGCTCTACATTGGTTCGGGAGCTTGCCCTCATGATCTATTCGCACATGGGGGAACTTAGGGACATCTTCCTCAACAAGTTCGTTCCACCATCAAAGACGGTGCAGATTCGTGAGAAGATTATGTCCTACAAGAAGAGACCAGGGGAGACGCTAGCGCAAGTCTGGGAGCGCTACAAAGATTTTCTGAGGTCCTGCCCTACTCATGGCCAACCACCATATGTCATCCATGAGATCATCTACATTACCCTCGACATGCCAACACGAGTGCGGATCAACACCTATACCACCGATCGCTACATGGAGCTTACCCCTAATCAATCCTGGGATACGATTGAAAGGCTAGTAGATTTCGACAACCCTTATGGGACTCCTACGACACCCGATGCCAGGCCGCCCCCTTCCATGCCACTATATGAGCCTTCAAAAAAGGTGGATCATGAGACGAAGGACCAATTCATGAAAGACCAGGTAAAGCGTCTTCAAAAACAAGTTAGGTTTCTTAGTAATAACAAAGCTTGTTTATAATGTGGGTCACAGAAACACAACACAATGACTTGTCCCTACACGGAGCAAGTAAAATTACCGGAGAGACACGATGAAGTAAAGTATGCGTGGGGGCCCAACTATGGAGGCAGCCAAGGGAATAGGGGATATAAACAACCCTATTTTCAACAATATCAACAACCCTCACCATACAAAGAACCTGGCCATCCCGAGAGAGAAAGGAGGGATGATCTACAACTCATCCTAGACGAGATGAGACTGAACCTAGTGGAGACAAATTAATCCAACAATGCTATATATCCAAACATCACTACATGGCATTAACTCTAGGCTTGGTGAAATTGACACATGGAGGAAAAGCGTGGAGACCCAACTGGGTCAATTGAATGCATCTATTCCACGACAACCCGGAGGGCTCCTAAGCCAACCACAGGTCAATCCAAAGGGGCAACCAGCGGTTCACATCACCGCCATACACTTAAGGAATGACAAGGAGATACCAATCAACGTCGGAGAAATGGAGCCAGTGGAGAAAGTCATTGGAGATCCAGTCGATATCGACACCCCCAATCAATGTCGACTGTCCCACTCGATGCCGACCCACCTGTCGACGTCGACCATGTCAAGGCACCCCCGATATCGACCATGGCCGTCGATGTCGACACCCCCCTGTCGATGTCGACCAATCATCGTCACCACCTCGGGTCAATCCCGCTCCACCGAACAAGAAGCCATCAACCCATCCCTCCAAATCTTCAAAGAAACGTGCGGACGCGAAATTCCAACGCTTTGTGAAGGTTCTCCAAGGCTTTAATGTCACTATACCATTCACGGAGGCCCTTCATGAGATGTCATCCTACGTCCGGTTCCTTAAAGACGTATTGAGCAAGAAGCGATCAATTGCTGAGATCGTAGAGGAGTGCACCAAGGTGGACTACCTGGAGATGAGGAGTGATCCTGGTAGATTGGCCATCACTATTGGGCTTGGCCAACATCGCTACAAGGCTTTGCGCGACCTAAGGGCTAGCATGAGCCTCACGCCTTTGTCCATATGGTCAAAGGTCAACATTGGAGCCTTGGAATCGGTATATATGAAGCTATATATGGCCGAAAACAACTTTGTAAGGCCCACAGGCATCATCGATGACGTGGCAACGAAGGTTGGCATGTTTTTTGTACCCACTGACTTTAATGTGCTAGATATGGCGAAATATCCTACATGTCCAATCATCATAGGGACGCCATTCCTAGCTATAGTCGATGCCAATATCAGCGTGCGAAAGGGACTATCGTCATTCACCATTGGCATTGAAGTCATCGAGTTCTCCTTCAACCCCGCAATGAAGGAGGTGAATCAAATGGAGGTCAAGGCTATGCATACAACATGGAGAGTAATCCCTTGTGATAACCAAACAAAGAGAGCCTTCACCGATGAAGAGCTAGACGAGAGGGCCTTGGAGGCCCAAATGAAGGAGCTTTTGGAGATTTGGTACCAAGCCAATGAAGAAGAGCCTGACAAAGGACTCGATGTCGATACCCACCAGTCGATGTCGAGTACATTGGAGCCAAATCGAGTGCCATAAGCTAAGTATGGGGTCAACACCAATAGAGAACTCGACATCGACCAGGGCCAGTCGATATCGACTGGACCCACATGAGATCGACTCCCCCTACTCGACTTACCTCCATCGACTGTACCCTCTAGAGAAAAGCCACTCGATGTCGACCCCCTGAATTGATGTCGAGTGATCCCTCAAAGCATAAAGGACTCTAAGGTAAGCCAATACAGAAATACAAGGCAGGTGACAAGGTACTTATGGAGCAATGCAACACCCTGGGATGCAAAAGAAAGGATGGAAGGAAGGGAGCATTGATGAAGATTTACAAAGTCTATCCAAGAAGCTTGGAACTCAAAGACAAGAAAGGGATGGTTTTTGAAGTAGAGCTTGAAGGCCCTGAAGAGGACATGAGAGCAATATGGTCTCTATATGTGCCAACTTGGATAGAAGCGCGGAAGAAGTCGGCCTAGTGACAATAAAGTCTAGATCGAGCTTGTACATAGACTTTTTAAATTTTTAGGGTTTTAAATTTCTGGTTTTGTTTTGGTTTTAAGACTTTAAAACTTTGAGATTTTAGGATTTGGTAGGAAAGACTAACGATTTCAGGTACGATGGAATCTGCAAAAGCACTCGATATCGACATAACAGTCAATATCGATCAAGGGAAATTGAGAGGAGCGACTGTGATCGACACTGAGATCACCCTGAGTTGAAGCAGAAGATTGATATCGACATATCCAGTCGATATCGACACCCACACTCAAAATCGACCTCCCCTACAAACGTACCTGATTTTAGCCTTGCGACGTTTTCTAGTAAGTTCTCTTTGATTCCACTTCTTATTTTGTTTTTACAGTGAGGACACTGTAAGATCTAAGTATGGGGTGGGGTAAAAGCATTCTTACCTTATTTTAAGTGCTCCATTGTTAGTTTAATGCATAACGTCTTGTTTTTGCACACATGGTTAGTTCTTACATTATTTGCATCATATATAGATATTTCTCACATAAGCATAAAGTTTACAATTCATCTATAGTTTGAGAAAAAGTACCCCCATTAAAAATTGAATAGTATCATGGATGTAGTTACAAAGCTCCACGATGCAAAAGTAGATCCCTTATAGATATAGCAATTAAATTGCCTAGTAAAGGGAAGTCTCAATGAAGTGCAATTTTTTAGAGAAAACCATGAAAGGAGTAAAACTTAATGTTGCTTTTGACATATGCATGATAAGAGGACGGAGGACTCATGTGCGCGCAAATTGTCATATTTTTCATATACTTTTACTTCGATTTCTTCTATATTTTCATGCATATTGGTTGGGAAAGCATAAGATTAGTGTAGTTTATGTTTATTTGACAATTATGGAGGTCTACACGAGTTCTTGTGTTATTTCACAGAAATCCAAGCAAAATTGCAGCATTTTGGAGAAGAGAAGAAAAGCTGGAAAATAACTCAAAATCTACTGAGGAGTCGAAATCGACCAACTGACTCGACATCGAGTGGAATTGAACACCTCAAATCAAGCAAGGAGAAGAACAACGCAACTCGACACAGACTGGTCGATATCGACAGAATCTGGTCGATATCGAGTGCCCCAAATCGAGTAAAGAATAGAGTTTGAGTGCGAATCCGAGGTCGAGTAGAATTGGCTCGAGATAGAAGAGAAGTGGTCAATATCGACTTAACCCAGTCGATATCGAGTGAAGTTGCACACAGATCCGACAATTTTTCATAAAATCTTATCCGAAGAAGTTTACTTCTACACTATGATGGGATCTTTTATCTTTCTTATCAGACCTTTTTATCCTTTATGGTGAATTGACATTTACCTAAAGCGATTTAATTATTTAATTTATTTAGTTTTATCTTAGGAATAAAGATATATTTTTTTTATCCTTGGATAGCAAGGTTTGAAGTCTATAATTAGAAGCCATTAGAGCTGAGTTTATTCAAACCAATTACATGCAATAATCATAGAGAATTTAGTAGAGAGAGTGAGAGAGAGAGGCCGAGTGGAGTAGAGGAGAGCCAGAGCGGATTTTGCTTTGTTCAGTTGTACTCTTTCGATGTTTTCAATTCAAGTTCATTTTTTTCCACGGTGATGATGATGTCAATGATGATGAAGTGCGAGTAGTCCCCTTACTTCTAGGGTCGGGGTGAGCCCGATGATTGCCATGTAAGTTTATGCTTCAAAGGTATGATTTTTATGCGATTCCGTCTTCTATCCTATATGCATGATTCTTCTACGAAACTAGTAGGCGATCCTTATTTGCATCATTGAAGTGAAAGCCAATCATATTGTGAATTTGGATTAATTATGAAATTGGATAGTAACACTTAGGGTTTATGCGAGAGCCTCTAAATCACCTAATTGTTGGTAATGAATGTTATTTGACGGAAAGGCATCATCTTTCATGAATTTGGCATAAGTCTTATATGGTTATCGATGAAGCATGAATCCCCGATCTTGGAGGTTTTTATGTTTATTGAATTCTATAAAATATGAATTTTTATTCTGTCCATCTTTTCCTAATCATCCTCATATTCTTCAGACTCTTTTCCGACAAATTTGGTTATGTTTATAGTTTATGCGAAGATTCCAAATCGACTACAGAGGTTGATATCGAGTGGCTGACCCAAAATCGAGTGCTCTACTCGACGTCTACTGTTGCTTTTGTCTTATGTAGGAATTTGCTGGAAATCCACTGGAACTATAGCCGATATCGACTGATCTACTCGATATCGAGTGATCACCTAGAGTCAAAATCAAACGTGATTGCAGGCTTAGGAACCGCTGACATACCTCCTCGTGGATTCGATCCTGAATACCCTCCTCGTTGGTTTAGTTTATAATATTTTATTTGACATTTATTCAAACTAGTTTTCTCCCCTAACAAATTTTGGCGCTGTTGTCGGGGAGGCAATCATTCGCGCCCTAAGCTTTAATCACGTTATTTTCTAGTGCTGATTTTGCATGTTTATGCGACGCTCTGATTGTGAACCTATCTTCAAAAGTCTAGACAAGCCGAAACGTTTTCTCCTTCTTCGAAATAGAGCAATTAGAATCATGGCGGAGAACGTGACACAGGCTCAAATCATTGAGAGGTTGAGGAAGGAGATTGAAGACCACAATGCCACCATTGCAAATAAAAAGGCAACTGCAGCTGCAGAGAGAGCTCGCGCTGATAGAGAGGAGGATGCATGCAGACAAGCCTAGGAGAGGCTCAATCAATATCCGCAGACGGCAATGCAATACATGCACCCTCCACTCCACGTTCCTGAATATGCGATTCTCATTCCTCCATCTAATTATAAAATTAATATTAACTTCCTTTCTGAAATTAAACGCAATTCTTTTGAAGGAAGATCTAATGAATGCCCTTGCAATATATTTCTACTTTTATTGATTTATGTGAGACTATCGCCGAAGGCACAAATTTGGAATATGTTAGACTGAAATCCTTTCAATGGTCTCTTGCAGGGAAGGCATTGCAATGGCTTCAAAGCTTGGCTCTACGCTCACTGAGGACATGGGCAGAGGTGAAGGATGTATTCCTAAGCAAGTTCTTTCCTCCATCTAAAATGGCGATGTTGCGGCAAAGGATCACGTCTTTTAAACAAAAGCCTGGCGAGACATTGGTGTAGGCATGGGAGCACTTCAAGGACTTATTGCGATCATGCCCTACCCATGGGAGCGCTTCAAGGACTTATTACGATCATGCCCTATGCTTCAAGGACTTATTACGATCTTCTACAACTCCCTTGATGCACCGAATAAGGAGAGAATCAATTGTTACACCTCCTATTGGTACATTGAGCTTACACCAACGGAGGCCTGGGATACAATTGAGAGGCTTGTCAATATTGACAACACATATGGGACTGCTGCGGCCTATTACTCAAGGATTGCCCCATCAATGCCACTTTATGAGCCTCCAAAGGAGATCGATCCTGATGTGCGGCAACAGTTCAATAGGAATGTGGTTCTACCAAGCACAACACCAATGCCTACACACATCTTGAGTAAGTCAACATTGCGGAGATACATGAGGAAGCTAAGTGGATGAGAGGCCCCTATGGAGGGGGTAATCAGCAGTATTGGGGGGATCAAAGGTTCTATCAATCTCAGCATCAACAGAGGGATCGCCCACCTTATAGAGCACCATGGCACCCTGAGCGGGTACCAAGGAAATATGACTTGCAGATCATCCTAGATGAGATATGGAGGAACCACGCTGAGTTTAAACAAGCCAATAACTCACCCCATACTCAGCTGCAAGGCATCAACTCTTGGTTCGGGGAGATCGACATTTGGAAGAAGAACATGGATACCCAAATGGGTCAATTGGCTGAACAAATTCCCAAACCGTCAGGATCTCTACTAGGATCTAATGTGCCCAATCTTAAGGGCAAAACTACAAGTCAAATAGGGGCTATGAATCTAAGGAGTTGGCGTCAATTGCGAATGCCTGAGCAAAAAGCGGAGGAGAAAGCCACGGAAGAGGACTCGATATCAACTCACCCAGTCGATATTGACCAAGATGCAGTCGACTTCGAGTCCCCTTTACTCGATGTCGATACAAAATCTGAGCATCACCAGAAATTGACTCCCCTAATCGATTTCGACAAGACCATATCCGATAACGACTCAACTCTAGCCGCAGTAAAGAAGAAGGCGATGCCATTCCCTAAGAAAACTTTGAAGGACCCGACGGAAAAGAAGTTCCAGCGCTTTGTGAAGATGCTTCAAGGGCTCAATGTTACAATTCCATTCACCGAAGCACTTCATGAGATGACATCATATGTAAGGTTCTTTAAGGATATACTAGGTAAGAAGTGATCAATCACTGAGATCGCAGAGGAGTGCAACAAGTTGAAACCACCAGAGAAGAGGGCAGACCCAGGTAGGTTTTCTAACGCAATAGGCTTATGTCAACACCGATTTAAAGCATTATGTGATTTAGGGGCTAGTGGTAGCGTTATGCCACAAACCATATGGTCGAAGGTAAAGATTGGTGCCCTAGAGCCTATGAATGCCAAACTTTTTAGGGCGAACAACACGGTGGTCATTCCAATAGGCATGGTGGATGATGTGCCAGTGCAAGTAGGTAAGTTCTTTGTCCCTACTGATTTTCTAGTTGTTGATATGGCAGAGGACCCTGCTTGTTCGATTATTTTAGGAAGGCCCTTCTTGGAAACCGTTGATGCCAACATAAGCGCACGAAAAGGATTGCTCTCATTCACCATCAGTGATGAAGTAATAGAGTACGCCTTCAACAAGACAGTGAAGAAGAATGAAGGGCCTGTGGAGGCAAAGTCAATCAAAGGAGTCTACATCACATGCAGGGAAGCTAAGTAAGAAATATGACCCCAGAAGAGTTAGAGAAGAGGGCTATAGAAGCCCAAGTGAAGGATATCGTGGCAATCTTGAATGAAGGAACAAAAGCACCACTCGATATCGACTCAAGTAAGTCAATATCGACTAACAATGTTCAAGATTTTGTGCCTGGTTTTAAGTATGGGGTCGACATCGAAGCAAACAACTCGAAATCGAGTGTAGCACTCAAAATCGACCAAAATTCAAAGCCGACATCGACTGACCCAAAAGATAAAGGAGAGAAAAGTCACTCAATATCGAGTCCACCTAGTTGAAATCGAGTAGACCAAGTCGAGCCGAATTCCTCCACATCGACAGAACCACCAGGAGCAGAAAATAAGTATATATCGACTGGACTCACAGACACAAAAGGAGGTTTGCCTTGGTATGTGCGCTTGTGCAGGGTGTCCAGTGATGATCCGAGCAACTACGAAGTATGAGATAAGGTGTATATCTCCAAATCAAGGGATCATTGGTTTCCGAGTAGATTCAAAATAAAAAAGACGGGTCCCTTTATAGTGAACAAGATCCATCCAGGCAGGATGTAGCTATGAGACAAGAATGGAGTGCTATTTGAGGCCCAGGCTACATGGGCTCTACAGATGCCGCCATAGGAGCATGAAAGAGAAGTCGGCCTAGCGACTATAAACTCTAGAGCTTGTAACAAGACAATTAGTTTTTAGGTTTTGGATTATCTTTTGGTTAGTTTCGAGACTTTTTGTTTTGTTTTTGATTTTGTTTTATTTTCTAATGAATTTCAGGAGAAGAAGCGCAAAAGATGACTCGAAATCGAGTAAAGTACTTGATATCGACAATGAAAGTCGATTTGGAGAAGCTGTGATCGACAGAGGATCACCCTGAAGCTTAGAACCGCCAGGAATCGAGTGAAACTAGTCGATATCAATTAGTGCTCCCAATATCGACTGCCCCTGCAGACGTCTTCGACACCTGATTTTCACTAATTTCTAGTAAGTTTCTTTATTAAACCTAGTTCTTATACAGTGAGGACACTACAATCTTTAAGTATGGGGTGGAGGAAAGACTTACTCACATATTTTAATCAAATTTTTAGCATATTTTAAATTTTTTTTATAGTTTTGGCATACTTCTCCAATTTCATTATACGTAGTTATTTTAGATATGTTTATGCATTGTCCATTTATCTTAATGCATAAAAAAATCGCCCCCATTTAAAAATTTTGAAAATCTGAATAAGTGTCGTGGAAGCTTTTATTTAACTCGATGATTCAAAAGAAGATTCATTAGAGATATAACATGAAATTGCCTAGTAAATGGAAGTCACAATGAAGTGCAATTTTTTAGAGAAAACTATGAAAGAGAGGTAAAATCTGAAGTTGCTTTTTGACATATGCATGATAAGAGGATGGAGGACTTTATAATTTCCATACATGTGCTCGATTTCATATCCTAGCCTTACCTATGCATATATGCAATTACACAAGCCATATATGAGCCTTACATTATTATTGCTCCACAGTACATTACATATTGCCAATTTTTTATACCTTATACCCTATTCGGGGACTATGTTGAGAATTGATGTCATCTTTGGAGTTCTTATATGGAGTTTGTGCATATTATTATTGAAGTTGATGGAAGGAATGAAAGAAATTTGAATTATGGAAAATATAATGAGTGAGAAAAAAATCCGATCACCTCAGGAGATAAAGGCAGATCGACCCTGCTTGTTGAGATGTTAGTTCGGCGAGATGGGACACAAGGTGAGGAGTCCGAAGTACTAAGTATCCGGAGCCATTCATGACACCCATGTTTGCGACTCGTGAGAAGGTAGTACTAAGGTTAGAGAGGTAAAAGCATTATAGTGAAAAAAACATTGAGCAATGAGTGAAAGGTGAGAAATATGATGAAGAAGGAATGTGGAATGAAAGTTTGGAAAGAAAGTTTATTTCCCCGGATTTAACACCACATGGCCAAAAATTAACCTACCTTTAGCCTTTTACCAATCTACTCTTCCATAAGCGTACAAAAAAAGTCCTCTTGATTATTAATGCTTTGTCGCGTGAAATTGTTTTATGCATATAACCCTCCTTTTGTGAGTATGATGTTGCTTTTATTCACATGCATGGATATTGCCGACATTAGTACCTTTTCAAGGATGGCAATTGATTGTAGGGACATATTACAATGAATCTATGATGTTGAGGGTTTAGTTTCTTCCCCTGAATGACCGCTAAAAGTATTGCTTAGGGACAAGCAAGCTTAAGTATGGGGTGTTTGATGTGCGCGCAAATTGCCATATTTTTCATATACTTTTACTTCAATTTCTTCTATATTTTCATGCATATTGGTTGTGAAAGCATAAAATTAGTGTAGTTTATATTTATTTGCCAATTATGGAGGTCTACACGAGATCTTGTGTTATTTCACAAAAAATCGAGGCAAAATTGAAGCGTTTTGGAGAAGAGAAGAAAAGCTGGAAAATAACTCGAAGTCTACTGAGGAGACGAAATCGACTAATTGACTCGAGATCGAGTGGAATTGAACACCAGAAATCAAGCCATGAGAAGAACAATGCAACTCTACACAGACTGGTCGATATGGACATAAGTTGGTCGATATCGAGTGCCCCGAATAGGGTAAAAGATAGAGTTCGAGTGCAAATCAGAGGTCGAGTAGAACTGGCTCGAGATAGAAGAGAAGTGGTCGATATCGACTCAACCTAGTCAATATCGAGTCACGCTGCAGACAGATCCGTCAATTTTTTATAAAATCTTATCCGAAGGAGTTTACTTCTGCACTAAGTAGGGATCTTTTATCTTTCTTATTAGACATTTTTATCCTTTATGGTGAATAATATTTACTAAAGCGATTTAATTATTTACTTTATTTATTTTTATCTTAGGAATAAAGATAGATTTTCTTATCCTTGGATATGAGGTTTGAAGTCTATAATTAGACGCTATTAGAGCTGAGTTTATTAAAAAAAATTACAGGCAATAATCGTAGAGAATTTAGTATAGAGAGAGAGAGGCCGAGTGGAGTAGAGGAGAGCGAGAGCGGATTTTGCTTTGTTCGGTTGTACTCTTTTGAAATTTTCAATTCAAGTTTATTTTTTTTCCATGATGATGATGATGTCAATGATGATGAAGCACGAGTAGTCCCCTTACTTCTAGGGTCGGGGTGAGCCCGACGATAGCCATGTAAGTTTATGTATCAAAGGTATGATTTTTATGCGATTCCGTCTTCTATCCTATATGCATGATTCTACTATGAAAGTAGTAGGCGATCCTTATTTGCATCATTGAAGCGAAAGCCAATCATATTGTGAATTTGGATTAATTATGAAATTGGATAGTAACACATAGGGTTTATGCAAGAGCCTCTAAATCACCTAATTGTTGGTAACGAAAGTTATTTGACGGAAAGGCGTCATCTTTCATGAATTTGGCATAAGTCTTATATGGTTATTGTTGAGGCATGAATCCCCAATCTTGGAGGTTTTTAAGGTTATTGAATTCTTTAAAATATGAGTTTTTATTCTATCCATCTTTTCCTAATCATCCTCATATTCTTCGGACTCTTTTCCGACAAATTTTGTTCCGTTTACAGTTTCTGTTAAGACTCAAAATCGACTGCAGAGGTCGATATCGAGTGGCTGACCAGATATCAAGTGCTCTACTTGACGTCGATTGTTGCTTTTGTCTTTTGTAGGAATTTGCTGGAAATCGACTGGAACTGTAGTTGATATCGACTAATTTACTCGATATCGAGTGATCTTCTGGAGTCGAAATCAAACGTGGTTGCAGGCTTACGAACCACTGAAATACCTCCTCATGGATTCTATCCTAAATACCCTACTACTACATTGGGAGGGATTCTTGTAATTTTATTTGCTTGGACATGGAGTTGGTTTAGTTTATAATATTTTATTTGATATTTATTCGAACTAGATTCCCTCCCAACAGACATTATTTTCCATTCATGCTTCATTATTCACCCTAACCATCACCCATGCTTATTAGCCTTTACTTCATATTCTAAGTCATATGTGCTTAATGTTATTATTTTCTCTACAATTCTAAAATTGCCCATTTTTATACTTTTTTACCCATCCGGGAGATCATGTTATAAGATGGATTTCATATTATGAAGATGATATATGGTTGATATGTTTTGAAGTTATTATAAAGTTGATGGCATGAATATTTATGATGAAAAATTTAATGAGAGAAGAAAAGCAACACGAGGGTCATGAATGGCCCCGGATACTTAGTGCTAAGAACTCCTCACCTTGTGTCCCATCTCGCATGAATTTTATCCTCCGCAAGCAGGGTTGATTCACTTAACTCCTAGGTGACCGGATTTTCTTTTCACTCATTAGATTTTCCATATAAAATTTCTGCCATTAACTTCATAATATCTTCTGAACATATCAAACAGATAACAACTCCATAATATGACTTCCATTTCACAACATTCTCTTCCAGATGCGTAAAAAGGTATAAAAAATGGGCAATATAAGAACTTTGTTATAACGGCCCGGATATAAATACCCGGGTTACGTTTCGAAGGTTGGTTACCTTCGTTCGAATCTTGCAATTCGAGTCCGGGTCGAGGTTTCAAACCTTAGAGGATCAGTATTTAAAGTGGGGAGTTCAAACCCCAAAACAATCGAAGGGCCATTGGGAACCCTTAAGTTGTCCTAAGACTATATCGCGGAAGTTCATTTTCGAAATTGGTGAAAGCAGAAGTAAAGTACAACTTGCCACGGTGAGGCCGGGTCAAAACCAAATCATTAAAACATATATTATGAAATTATGTAACCAAATTAGCGGAGTTAGGCAGGTTCTTTGCAATCTCTCAGGGGAATTCCCACGCCATAGGAATAAAGAGCAATCATACCTAAAAACAAGGTGTGCACGCGGGATCAGACCGAGACCCCAACGCACTCTGTCCCGCAAGAAAGTATACACACACACTATAATAAAGATGCTTTGATGCAATACAAAAATTAAATCACACTATCAAGCTCCTAGGTTATAATATGCAGAAAGAACGGTAAAGGCGCCCAAAGAATGTCAAGTGGCATATCCCTCTCCTACCTCTGCACCCCTTCCCGTTAGTGAAGAGACTGGCCAGTTCGATGCTATAGCATATCGTATCTCATCATAGCATATCATATCTCATCATCATATCATATATCATGCTCATGCGCGATGTTGCTGGGCTATCTCATCATCATGCTCATATATCGACAATACTGACTCAGGGCACCCTATGAAGCTGGGCTACCCTATGACCCTAACAAAGACTCCAAGACTCATAGATAACGGCCGTTTTGTTTCGCAATCACACAAAGTATTCAAATGCTCATTCATGTGTGCGATCCTAGCATGATACTAAATGGCATGCTTTAATGCTTATGCAACACCTAGTATGTCATATAATCACAAGCAGGGATTCTCTTTCAAATCTGAGTAAGCCCATAAAGGAAATTACCTGAATAAGCCGAACAGCAGAGAAACAAGGCAGAAGCAGAATCCAAGCAATGATTCACCAATAGTAAACAATGTCCAACAGATCACAAATCACCTAATAAACATACAAATATGCATAAGTCTATCTAATTCACACAAGGCGCCCCTAACTATCATACATAGCTTCACATATCTCCTTTCAACTTATTCCATCTTATCTCATCATATATCATTTCATGCTCATCTCATCTCAATATCTCATCTTGCATGATCATATAACATTTCATGCCTTACTTAAAGTTCACATAATTCCTGAAGTAGAAACCAACAATAGATTCCCCGAATTAAATCAAGTATATCATTTTCCAAAGTTTTCCAAACTCTTCAATCTCAAGTTAAGTCAACTCATATTCAAAACACTTTCTCAAATCATATTTGTCCAAAATCCATTTATAAACATAAATCTTTAATCAACTTGCAAATTTATACTACTTAAAATAATTCCGACAAGTTGGTTTTCAAATAACAATTCTTTTAAAAGACATTTCTAAAACTTGAAAATCTCGTTTTTAATAATTTATCATCAATATATCTAACAAACATAAACATTCACTATCTTTATTAATAATTCATTTTAAAGATCCCAAAATCATGTATTTAAATCATCACACACTACTTATCCCAAATAATATTATTTCCAAATACTTTTATAATATATAAATTCCAGAAATATATTTCTCCCAAAAGAAATCAGAATAATATAAAATACTATATGTTATAATAATAACTCAGCATGAATCAACACAAGTAACAAAACAACTAACAACATTACCAACCCGAGAGAAATAGGCCCAACCCAAAAGCAAAGAAAAAGAAGACTCGCTCACATGAAAAAGGAAACTCGGATCTGCTCCTCCTCAACCCAAAATACCCTTTTGAGAAAATGATATAACCCGTTTTCCTAACTCGGATCCGGCCCAAGAAATAGGCCCAACATAACCCCTCCCACTCTATCTTCTTCCCCAAACAGACAGACAATGCATACTTCGCCGGAAACGAAGGAGGGAGAAAGAGAAGAATAGATCCCGCCGACGGCCACCTTTCTGACCCAAGACCTGCTTAATCTGACCGACATGAAAGTCCGACCAAGAACCTCCCAACAAGGAAGAAACAAGCACAAGGAAGAAGGGAGAAAAAAAGGAATTACCGAGGCATCTCTGAGGGAAATCTCCGGCTTCGACGGCGGTTTTCGACTGCGATAGCTCGAGAGGAGGTTCGATTGAGGCCTAGGAAGAGATATGTGTGAGTAAAGGTATGTTTTTTATGGGACTGGGAAGCAAAATGAACTTGAATCGTAACCGATCTAAGAACGGAATAACAGGGGAGGCAATATGCGGCTCGGACGACTTCGTCGGAGTTGCTAAACTCCGATGGGACCCCTTTTTGCTTCTTCGATTGCTGGAGATGGATGGTGGTGCTCAGAGGGCGACGGCGCAACTAGAGAACCTGTGGTGGTGCTGGTTTGGAAGCGGCGAGGCAGAGCAATGAGAACGTGGTGGTGCTCGGCGCCCTTTTTAAAGAGAAGCAGGGCCCAGTGATAGCGAGTGATGGTAGCAGGGAGGAGGAGAGGAGGTAATTGTGGTGGTTGTTGTGGCTGCTCAGTGAGATAGAGTAAAGGGATGGTGGATTTTTTGCTCTTGCAGATATGAAGCGAAAGGGAGGGTGAGGAAGGATGTTCCTCTGGGCTTTGATAGTCTGTTGCAGAGGACAAAACGCAGACAGAGGGAGAGTTTCTCCTCCTGGTTTTTGGTGGAAATGCAGGTGCGAGAGAGAGGGTGAGGCAGAGGGGGATTTTTATGGTGAGATTTAGCACAAAACAACAAATTGCTAGCTGTGAATTGTACCATGGCAAGGCAAGGGGAAATGGGTATTGCCTCAATGGATTAGAGAGAGAGAGGAAAATAAAAGAAAAGGGAAATGAAAATATATGGAATTGGTTCCCCACAAAAGAATTTAAAAGAGCGGAAATAGACTCGAAACCCGCTCGCCCAACTTCAATCCCGCTCACTAAAATGAAATCCCGACACTAGACAATTTAAATCAAATTTAAATCATTACGGGAATTAATATAATCTTATCGATAATCAAACTCGAAAACGGAATTAAAATCCGCTACAACCCAAATTTTAAACGATGCCGGAATCTACTTCGAAAAGATTAAGAATAAAACACGTTGCTTGAAAACAGAATTTTCAAAATTTTTCCGAATTTCCAAATCTACTCAATACAATTAATTACCCTCTAAAAATATAATTTTTAACATTTTCCAGTCTTTACATTTGTAGAGTAATGATATGACATTAAGCACATATAGCTTAGAATATGAAGTAAACGCAATAAGCATGGGTAATGGTAGGGTGAATAATGCTTGAATGGAAAATAAAGTCCTCCGTCCTCTTATCATGCATATGTCAAAAGCCACTTCAAATTTTACCTACATTGATGGTTTTCTCTATAAATCGTACTTCATTGAGACTTCCCTTTACTAGGCAATTTAATTGATATATCTCTAACGGATCTACTTTTGCATTGTCGAGTCTTGTAACTACTTCAATGGCATTTTTCAAAATTTAAAAGGGATGTAATTTTGCTCAAATATATCTATGAATTATAAAATTGATGCTCATGAGAAAATATGTATATGATTCCTGATATGTAAGAACTAACCATGTATGCAAAAAACAAGACATTAAATAAACTAAGATAAACTAACGAATATGCAATTGAGCGAAATAATGTAAGAATGCTTTTATCCCAACCCATACTTAAATCTTACAGTGTTCTCAATGTAAAAATGAAATTAGAAGTGGAATTAAAGAAAGCTTACTAGAGAATGTCGCAACGGCTCAAAACAGGTAAGTCTGCAAGGGAAGTCGAGATCGAGTATGGTAGTCGATATCGATTGCGTCGGTTGACTTAAATCTCTTTCTTCAACTTAGGGTGATCTCGTCTCGATCACACTTGCTCTGCTCGATTTCCCTTGGTCGATATTGAACCGTTTGGTCGACATCGAGTGCTTTTGCAGCTCCGCCGTACCTGAAATTGTTAGTTTTCACCCAAAAATCCAAAAACTTAAAGATTTAAAGTTTCAAAACAAATCCAAAATCAAAACCCCTAAAATATTTAAAAATTAAAAGTCTATTTACAAGCTCTAGATTTTATAGTCGCTAGGCCGACTTCTTCCGCTCTTCTATCAAAGTTGGCACATATAGGGACCATATGGCTCCCAAGTCCTCTTTAGGGCTTTTAAGCTCCACTTTGAACATCATCCCTTTCTTATGTTGAAGCTCCCACCTTCTTGGATAGACCTTGTGGATGGTTATCAATCCTCTTTTTCTTCCATCCTTTCTCTTGCATCCTAAAACGTTACATTACTCCATAAGCGCCTTGTCGCCCACCTTATATTTGCTTATTGGCTTTCCTGTCACGTTAGTAAGGCATACAAACAAGGATACTCTTTTTATAGGGATATGAGATTTAGGCTCTAGAGGAAGAGGATCTTTACCTAGGCTTACCGTTGAGTTATTCATGGTCTGAGGAAGTGCTCAACATCCATGGGTAGACATCGAGTGGGTTCTTCTCTAGAGGTAAAGTCAATTGAGGGTGGACAATTAGGGGAGTCGATCTCAAGTAGGACCAGTCGATATCGACTGGCCTTGGTTGATCTCGGGTGTTTCGTCTATGTCGACCCTATACTTAGCTTCTGACATCAGGTTTGGCTCTAATGTAGTCGACATCGACTGGTTGGTGTCAACATCGAGTGCTTTCTGAGGCTCTTCTTTTTCGTCGGCTTGGCGCTGTATTACCAAAAGCTCCTCCATTTGCGCCTCCATGACCCCCTCCTCTAGTTCTTCATTGCTCAAGGTCCTCTCTGTTGGCTCGTCACAAGGGATTACTCTCCCTATTGCATGTAAGGCCTTGACCTCGATGACTTCATTGCCAATAGTGAATGACAATAGTCCCTTCCTCACTCTGATATTGGCGTCGGTCGTATCTAAGAACGACCTCCATAGGATGATGTGGCATGTAGGATGCTTCGCCATATCTAGCACAATAAAATCCGTGGGAACACAAAACTTACCACCTTGATAGGGCCATCATTAATTATGCATGGGGGCTTCACGAAGTTTTTGTCGGCCATATAAACCATCATATCTACCGGCTCCAAGGCTCCAATGTTGACCTTTGACCATATGGACAAAGGAATGAGGCTCACGCTAGCCCCTAAGTCACACAAAGCCTTGTAGCAATGTTGGCCAAGCCCAATAGTTATGGAAAATCTTCTCGGATCACTTCTCTTCTTAGGTTAGTCTACCTTGCTACACTACTCTACGATCTCAGCGATTGATCGCTTCTTACTCAAGATGTCTTTTAGGAAATGAACGTATGATGGCATCTCATCAAGGGCCTCTGTGAATGGTATGATGATGTTTATTCCTTGGAGGATCTTCACAAATCTTTGGAACTTCACGTCCACAGGGTCCCTTAGTACTTTGGAGGGGTAAGGAAGTGGCTTCTTTTTTGTCGGAGCGGGATTGGCCCGAGGTGGTGAAGATGATTGCTCGATATCGACAGGGGTGTCGACATCGACTACTGTGGTTGATCTCGGGTGCGTCTGGACACGGTCAACGTCGACAAGGGTGTCGACATCGAGTGCATCAGTCGACATCGAGTGAAGTTGGTCGATATCGACTGGCTCTCCAGTGACTTTCTCGGCTGGTTCCGTTTTGTCTTGATTGATTTGAATTTCTTTGTCATTCCTCAAGCATATGTCAGCAATGTGGCCTACTGGTTAGCCCTTAGGATTTGCCTGAGGTTGGCCTGGGAGCGCTCCGGCTTGTCATGGAACATTAACTGCCAATTGACCCAGTTGGGTCTCTACGCTCTTCCTCCATGTATCTATCTCACCAAGCCTTGCATTAATGCCATGTAGTTGAGTGTGGATAGCATTGTTGGATTGTTTTTTCTCCGCTTGGTTTCTTCTCATTTAATCCAGGACGAGTTATAAATCATCCCTTCTTTCCCTCTCCGGATGGCCAAGTGCTCTATAGGGCGGGGGTTGTTGGTATTGTTGATATTAGGGTTGTTGATGTCCCCAATTTCCTTGATATACTGCTCCATAGTTAGGCCCCCGCACAAACTTTACCTCCTCATGGGTCTCCGCCAATTGTACTTGCTCGTTGTAGGGATAATCCATCATGTTATGCTTATGTGACCAACATTCTAAACACACTTGGTTATTAGTAAGAAACCTAACTTATTTTTGGAGATGCTTTACCTGTTCCTTTATAAATTGATCCTTCACCTCATAATTCACCTCCTTTGAAGTCTCATATAGTGGCATGGATGGGGGTGGCCTCGCATCGGGAGTCGCAGGAGTCTCATAGGTGTTGTCAAACTCCATGAGACTTTCAATCATCTCCCATGCTTGATTAGGTTTAAGCTCTAGGTAGCAATAGGTGGTATAGGTGTTGATCCTCTCTCTAGTAGGCACATCCAAGGAATAATAGATGATCTCCTGGATAACATATGACGGTTACCCAGGTGTAGGGCAGGATCTCAATAGGTCTTTGTAGCGCTCCCAGACTTGTGCGCTAGCGTCTCTCTTAGTCTTTCCTTGACGGCCATTATCCTATAGCGAATCTACAGGTGCAAATAGATCGTTGGGGCAAGCTTTGCAGCCAATGCAGCACCTTTCCTGCAAGTGACCATCTAAAAGCTTTATGGCACACATATTCTAAATCGACACCATCAGCAATGGTGTCACATAGATCAATATAAGTAGTAACTAGTACAGTCCCCGCGCCATGGCGCGATTTTGTAAAAAATATAATATTAAAAATCAATATTATAAAATATTAATAAAAGTTAGGATAAAAATCATAAAAATAATTACCATAAAAGTATCAAGGAAATAATTTCATATATTTTTTTAAAAAAATCTCATTTAAATTAGCATATATAAATTTATAGAAATTTTAAATCACTCTTATTGGTTAGAAAAAAATAATAAAAACATTGTAACTTTGGTTAAAAAATAATATCATTGTAAATTTGGTATTAAGAATATATATGGATAGTTAGTAAATGTGTTAAAAATAAAAGAAAAAAATTGATTTAAAGAGATAAATGAAAGAAGAAAAAATAATTAAAAGGAAAAATATTTGATTGGTTTAAATAGCTAATTAAAAAAACGGTAAGGATAACATAGGCTAAAACTCTTATGTTTTAAGAATAAATATATAGATATAGGTATAGATATAAAGATTTACATATAGATTAATAGTATACATTAGATTGTATTAAAAAAATATTAGATATTTAATTACTATAATATATATCATGTAATTAATATATAATGAAATAATACTATATAGTTCATATTACCTTTACTAAAAAAAAGTTTTTAATTAATCTCATTAGTTAAAAATATATTATGAGATGATATTATGTTAATAATGTGTAAATAATACTCCGTATTAGATAGTTTAATTAGCATAATTAAATAATATTGTGTAAATAATATCTTACAAAAATAACTTTGCGTGAGGGGACGACACGTGACATAGGTGTTTTGGTTTTAATTAATATAATAGATAATAGATAATTAAATGATATTGTGTAAATAATACCTTACAAAAATAACTTTGCGTGAGGGGACGACACATGACATAGATGTTTTGGTTTTAATTAATATATAGATGTGCGCCATAGGGCATTTAGAGCCCTTTCTCTCAAAGGCTCCACTATAAAAGTAGTTTTAATTTCAAAAGAAACGTTAGGGAGAATAATAGGAGACTTAAGCACCACCAGCGTTGGGTGCATATACTCTTTTGCATTCTGTGGGATGTAGCGTAATTGCTAATGGGCTTCTCGGCGGGCTTGGGCGTCTTATTTATATCTTGTGGCCATTCATTGATGCACCTGCATATGTTGATTGCGCTTGGTTTTGAACCCCTTAACTTGCTTTCAAAGCCTCTCGAGCTTTTGTTGCATAGTCTCCTCGTTTGCCATGATCCTTTTTGCCCTTTATTGTAGACGACGAAAGTGTTCCAGATCGTCTAAAGCTTCGAATTTGGGTGTGCAATCAGCCCATCAAATACAACTTCAAAACAACACTAGGTAGAAAAGTTAATAAACTAGACTAGGCGCGATTGATAGCCTCACAAACAACGACGCTAAAATTTATTAGGAGGGGAATCTAGATATGTAACAGAAAGAACTTTGCATTAAACTTGCAAGGAAACATTAATCGTACAACCACCGCTTCTCTCTATCTCTCTCCACTCATTCCTTCTCTCTTTGATTGTGGGGTTGCATAATTGCTTGTGGATTGGATGATTGTATTACTGAAGCCAGACCTCTAGAGCTTTATTTATTGCCTCCCAACCCTTGCTAGCCAAGGAATGGAATCCTAATCCTACTTAGATTGGTAAAAGGAAATTCTATCTAAACTAAATTATGTCCTTAAATAAAATAATAATATAGGTAATATTACCTAAAATGCTTGGAATATACCCCTAATGATAGATGATCTTGGTAGATGATAAAATATCTCATGGCTAAGTAAATCTCCCAAGGATCTGGCCCAATATGCGTTTCTTACGCGTCTGTTGCTCCTGTCGATGTCGAGTGGACCACTCAATGTCGAGTTGACATGGTTGATTTCTAGTCGACATTGCCTTAGTTTCAATCTGGCTCTTTTCCTTCAGTCGACCTTGTGTTCTTATGTCGATATCAAGTTAACATGTTGAGATCGAGTGCTCTCTGCTCGAGATCGAGCTCTTCTTCAGCTTCTTGTTTTCTCTCCAAAATGCTCCGTTTTCTGCGAAATCAAACCAAAACTTGTGTAAACCTCTATATCTTGCAAATAAATAGAAACCATACAAATTCACTACTTTCCTAACCCAAAAGTATGAAATATGCATAAAATAGAATGAATGTAAGCATGAAACATGGTGAAATAAGCGCACATCAGCAGACTTAGTGAAAAGAAATAAGAGAAGTTGCTTTAGGTGAACGAAGAAACTTCGAAGAATATGTATGATGGCTCGGCAAATAGACGAGGTTACAGAGGTAGTCACAGAGGAAGAGGTGGTCATAGAGGTAGTTATAGAGGTCATGGAGGAAGAGGCCAGAGAGGAGGTCAAAGCAGTGAGTCAGGAAAATACCAATGGAGAGAGTCTATTAGAGGGCAAAACAATGACTCAAGGACTTATAAAATTAACATCAATTTTTACTATTACAAGAGATATGGCCATAAAGAGGCTTATTGCTGGGATAAGCAAGAAAATGAGAATAAGCTAGTGTATTACTCTGAGAATAGGGAGCATCAAGATAATTTGTTTACGGCATTGGCAAAACTACTAATGGTATGAGTGACATGTGGTATCTAGACAGTGGGTGCTCAAACCATATGTCTAGCTCTAGAAGATTGTTTAAAGAGCTTGATGATTGCAAGAAGAGCAAGGTTAGACTTGGAGATGATAAAGTGCTGCATGTGGAAGGGAAAGGCATAATTGCAATCAAAAGTTTGCATGGTGGAGTGAAAACCTTGAGTGATGTTCAGTTTGTGACAGGCTTAGCTCATAATTTGCTTAGTGTGGGTCAACTATAGAAGTATGGATGCTCCTTACTGTTTCATAAAGACGCTTGTGTGATTAGAGAAAAGAAGACTAGTCCTATCATACTAAATGTGCCTTTGACCAAGAACATGATATTCCCTCTTGATTTGGCTTTGGGTATGAACAGAGTCATGACAATAAAAGACACTGATGAAGCTAGATTATGGCATAAGAGGTATGACCACTTAAACATGCAGAGCTTGAAGTTATTGAGCCCAAATGCAATGGTTCATGGAGTGCCTAGAGTTTATGGTATCGAGTTTTATGCAGGATGTGTGTACGGAAAGCAGTGTAGAGGATCATTTCCTACTGGACCAGTATGTAGAGCAAGTGAGTGTCTTGAGTTGTGGTATACAGATCTGTGTGGACCAATGCAAAATAAATCAATGGGAGGCAGTAAGTATTTTCTTCTCATTAAAGATGATTTGAGTAGGATGAGCCTGATGTATTTTTTAAGGTTAAAATCTGAAGCTTTTTTGAACTTCAAAAGGTTGAAAGTATTTGTTAAGAATCACTTAGAAAAGAATGTCAAAGCCCTCAAAACCGATAGAGGAGGAGAGTTTCTCTCAAATGAATTCAATGAATTTTGTGTTGAACATGGGATTATAAGAGAAATGACTGGACCCTATACTTCTGAGCAAAATGGGGTGGCTAAAAGGAAGAACAAAACAACGATGGAGATGGCTAGGAGCATATTGAAAGCAAAGAATGTTCTTAATAAGTTGTGGTGTGAAGTTGTAGCAACAACTGTGTATTTGTTGAACATCTCTCCGACCAAAGCAGTTATGAACAAGACTTCACATGAGGTGTGGAGAAGAGAAAAGCCAGGAGTGGGTCATTTACTAGTGTTCGGGTGTGTAGCTTATGCTTAGTAAATTTGACACAAAAGCTAGATGACAGGGCAGAAAAATGTATTTTCATTAGGCATGCTTTTCAATCGAAAGCATACAAGTTGTTTAATCCTTTAAATGGCAAGATTTTCATAAGTAGTAATGTGTTATTCGATGTAGAAAGAGAGTGAAAGTGGCAAGTTGAGGCAAGGGATGCAAGAGTAAAGAAGCATGTGTATGTAGAGAGTTCAAGTGATGAACTTGACACTAGAAATGAAATTGATGGGGATAATCAGCACTTTGGCTTACCTTCAACACCTGTGAATTAGTTAATCTCATCAAGCAATCACAATTCATCTCCATCTAGTTTATCAAGTGAATCCCCTCAAAAGAAGTTTAGATCAGTTGTTGAAATTTATGATAGTTGTGGTCTAGCTCTAGTCGTATTTGTTCCTACCAGTTTTGATGATGCTAAAGCCGACAACAAGTGTCAAGCAGCCATGAAAGAGTAATTGAGGAGCATACGAAAGAACAAAACGTGGGAGTTGGTAGAGTTGCCTCAAGATAAGAATTTGATAGGTTTGAAGTGGGTCTTCAAGACCAAGTACAAAATAGATGGGACTGTTCAAAAGCATAAAGCAAGGTTAGTTATAAATGGATATGCATAGCAAGAAGGTATAAAGTTTGAAGTAACCTTCTCTCTAGTTGCCAGACTTGAGATTGTTAGGGTGGTACTAGATCTCGCAACACAATGGAAGTTACCAATATTCCTGTTGGATGTGAACTCATCCTTTCTCAATGGAGAATTACAGAAAGAGATGTTTTAGAAAAAACTCAAGGGTTTGTCAAGTTCGAAGAAGATAAAAAGGTGTACAAATGGAAGAAGGCATTGCATGGTTCGAAGCAAGATCTTAGAGCATGTTACAACAAAATCGACACCTTCTTCCTGGGAAATGTTTTTGAAAGAAGTGAAAATGAAGCCACCTTGTATGTGAAGGGAGGAACAAGGATGAGTTTATTGTGGTTTGTTTGTATGTTGACGACGTCGTCTATTTATCTCTTCACCCGAGATGCTATATCAGTTTAAATTTGCTTTGATGAGAAAGTTTGAGATGACTGATTTGCACTTATTATAGTACTTTCTTGGGCTGGAAGTGTGTTAGGAGGGGAATTGTATATAAATGTGTAAATAACCTCAAACCAAAGCAACTCTTTTTCCTATCAAATAAATTACAAGACTCCCTCTCGACGCAGTAGGGAATTAGGATCGATCCTCGATGAGGTGAGTCATCGGTTCTTGAATAGCATTGCAAAAGTTCTTGTATGTTGACCAGAAGCCTCGATATCGACTGGGTTGGTAAATATCGACAGGGGCTGTCGATTCCTAGTGTTCTCGTTCGATCTAGAAAGCTTGCACAACAAACAAGGGAGTCGACATCGACTAAAGAGGTCAATATCGAGTGCAGTTAAACCTTTTTGTCGACTCAGAATACCGTCGACTCGATTTTTTCAGTGCAAGGGTGGTCGATCTCGACTGCTATAGTCGATCTCGAGGGCAGTTTCACTGCGTAACAGAAAAAATATAAGACAAAAATAAGAGAAGAATATGTTTGGGTTTTTATGAGTATATAAACTATAGGGTTCTAAGGTAGGGATTCCCCACACCAATAACCATGCATTCATAAACACTTAAATCACATAAAAGTTTATGTTTTTGTCATCCTATGACAACTTTCGTAATCACCAAATCGGAATATAGAGGCTTTTGCATAAATACCTCCTTGTTTCTATCCTTTTATTTTTTACAGTTTAGTCAACTTTCGCAAACAAATCCTAAATACTATCCAAATTCATAAATAATCCACTTTCGCTTCATATGATTCAAATAAGGAACTATACTAAATTATCCTAAAGCATTAAGCATGTGATAGAAGATGAAAACACATAATCAAATTAGAGATTTAAGCATACCTACTTGGCTATTGGGAGGATCACCCCGACCCTAGAAGTAGGACCACTATTCACTCATGATTAGGGAAAACATCATCATAAAATAAACAAACCTTTGCATAAAAACTAAACCTTCAAAAGTTTACAACCAAACACCACCTTTTCTCTCTCTATCTTTACTCTCTTTCTCTATCTTTGTGGTTGCTTGATTTCTCAAGGATTGAATTGTTGGATGATATACCTAAACCTAGTCCCTAGGGCTTTATTTATAGCCTCACATTCCTTGCAAGCCAATGATACGAGTTCTAATTCTACTAAGATTGGTAAACTAAAATTCTATCTAAAATTAAATTCTATCTAAATATAAATCTATCTAAATGTAATATTCCATAGGGTAAGTTGGAATATACCCATACAGATAAAAGATTCTTGGAAGATGATAGATTAATGAAGCGGCTAAGCAATCTCCTATAGAATTCAGCCCATTATGCGTATTCTACGCGTCTGTTGCTCAAGTCGATGTCGAGTGGGCCAGTCGACGTCCAGTGCTCCATATCAGTCGATGTCGAGTGGGCCAGTCGACGTTGCCTCTTTCATGCCTTAGTCTCATATTTGAACTTTTTCTTCAGTCGATATCGTGTATCTTGGTCGAGGTTGATGGCTCTGCTTGATGTCAAGTGCTATGATCGATGTCGAGTGCTATGCTCGAGGTTGAGTTCTCTTCCAGTGTCTTATCTTCGCTCTAAAACAATCCATTTTTTGCAAACTTAAAACAAAACTTGTGTAGACCTCTATATCTTGCAAATAAACATAAACTACACAATTTCACTAAATTCCCAACCCAAAAGAATAAAATATGTATAAGAAATGGAATAAATGTAAGCACGAAACATGCTGAAATAGGCGCACATCAAAGTGAAATAAATAAAGGAGGACATCTTCCTTTGTCAAGAGAAGTATGGTAGAGACATGTTGAATATGTTTAATACGGAGAAATGTGAGGTGGCTAAGACACTTATGATCACAAACGAAAAAATGCAAAGAGATGATGGAACTGAGCAAGCAAATGATAGGTTGTATAAGAGCTTATTTGGTGGCTTGAACTACCTCAAACACACAGGGCATGACAAAGCATATATTGTGAGTTTAGTGTCAAGATATATGCATAATCCTACAAGGCAACATGTTGGAGCTAATAAGAGGATCTTGAGATATGTTGCAAAAACTCTAAAGCTTGGTATCTGTGATGAAAGTGTGAAGGATTTCAAACTGAAGGGGCACAAAGACAGTGATTGGGCAGGGTGTCCTTAACGACAGAAGAAGCACCACTAGCTCGGTGTTTTGGCTCGGATCACGGGCCATTACCTTGATCTTAAAGAAGCAAAACATAGTGGCTCTATCATCCTTTGAAGTAGAGTATATGGTAGTTTGAGCAGTAGCAATCATACAGATGCAATTTAAGTATGGTGTGACAACAAATCGACTACAATCATGACCAAAAATCCTGCTTTCCGTGCAAGAACAAAGCATATTGATGTGCAACATCACTTCATCAGGGAGCTAGTAACAAAGGAGAAGTAGTGATTGGGTTCAGTGGGATAAACAAGCAAAATGTTGATTTGTACATTAAGTCCTTTAGTTTTGCTAAACACTTTTACTTTATAGAAAAGATTGGTATGAGGAAATTACAGTTAAGGCGAGGTGTTGAAATTTAACCAAATTCCTAAGCTAAAGTCAAGATCAGTTAGTTAGCTTACTTGTGTTTAAAGTCTGTTCAATTTCAGCAATGTATGAGTTAGTTTATTAGCTTTTGTAAACCACTACCGAGGTGTCATATTAGTGGGTAAGCGGTGGTCGGTTTTTTATGTAGCTACTTGGAGTTAAGGGGCCTTGAAAGTATTGGTTGGGGACAAGCAAGCTTAAGTATGGGGTGTTTGATGTGTGCGCAAATTGCCATATTTTCTATGCAAACTTATGTCCATTTTGTCATAATTTGGAAGCATATTTGTTGGGAAATCATAAGAATACTGTAGTTTATGCATAATTGACAAATATAGAGGTCTACACGAGTTCGAGACAGAAATGGATCAATTTGGACAAGAGAAGAAGAGCGGAATAAGAACTCGAAGTCTATTGAGGAGTCAAAATCGACCTAAAGACTCGACATCAAGTGAAACAGAGCACCAGAAATCGAGTAAAGGAAGAACAAAGCATGTTGACATGAAGAGGTTGATATCGATGATACAAGGTCGATATCGAGTGGCCGAGATCAAGCAAATTGATACAAATTGAGTGCCAATCCGAGGTCGAGTAGGATTGCTCGAGATAGAGAAAAGAAGAGGTCAATATCGAGGTTCATGCTCGATATCGACTACTGTTGCAGAACAGATCCGATGTTGTTTTTGATAGAATCTATCCGAAGCGTTCAAGTTTATCCTAAAGTCTAGATCTTCTATCATATCTACACCAGACATTTTATCCTTTATGTTATTTACCTAGAGAGTTTTAGTTTTTACTTTATTAAAGTTTTATCTTAGGAATAAAGATAGGTTTTCGACTCTTTCGATAGCGAGGTTAGAGATCTATAATTAGAGCCATTAGGGCTAGTTTCAATCATCCATCCACACACAGAAGGAAATTCAGTAATATCACTGTGAATAGTTAGGAGAGTGATGTGGATCAAGATGGCCTTCAGTGGGTCAAACAATGATCTTGATCCAGGCAAGCTCTCAAGATCGATTCGAGGGCTATTGATGTCAAAGATTGTCGTCCTCAAGAGGAAGAAGAAGGTGCCACCATGGATTGAAGAAAAGTTATTATTTAATTATTATTATTATTATTATTATTATTATTATTATTATTATTAGGTTCTTTCCATATATAGTAACTCTTATATTAGTTAGAGCTATTATGGAATGTCTTATTTATAGTATTACTTAGTTAGGTTAAATAAGATGGTTAGGATAGTCTATCCTTAAACTTTCTTAATTATCATCTTTTGATGATTTATCTAGTTAGGATTTTATTTATATTATTAGATTATGATTAGGTCATCCAAGTCTATCCTTTTGTAAAGGATGGCTGGCTAACCCTAGAAGATTTTAGGGTTTAGGATTTCTATTTAAACGTTCTTTGGCATTCAATAAAAATGAGATTGGAATTAATATTGAAGAAACCTTTTTGGCTAAAAAGGTGCTTCGATTCCCCAATCCAAAAGCTTTTGCCTTCAAGTTATAGTTCGATCAATCATCCGATACCAAACCCTAATCCCCAAACACAACCCATAAACACAAACACAAAATCTGCAGAAAATCGTCGTAGAAACCCTAGGTGCTTCTGTCGCTGGAGAGAAGGAACACCGTCGCTCTCTTCACTCCCAGGCCAGGCGGTAGCCGCCCCCTCCCAGCAGTGGCAGCGGCCACTGTTCATCCTCCGTCGCAACCTTTCTTTGCTGCCTAGCCGCCGCATCTTCCGTCGCTATAACAATCCTTTGTTGTCCTTTGCCTCAGTTTTTATTTGTTTGTTTTCGTTTCTTCCACAATAGTTCAAATCCTTTATTGTAATTGATTGTAAACATCGAGAATATAGCAAGGATAATTGCAAGATCGGGTCATCAACAAGTTGGTGTTCTTGATTTTGAGCCCATAGGCGAAGGATCCGGGAATTCCAAACGTATCAAGTGGTACCAGAGCCGTAGGTTTCGCAAGTTCTTGTTTTTTTTCTTGATGTTATTCATAATTTGATTCAATGTTTGTCGTTATCTGGGGAGATTGGGATGATGATCCCGATCCCTTCGATGAGTTCTTCGCTTTGGAACGGGCTGCACAACAACGACGCCGCCGAGAGTTGCAGAGACGAGCTTTGCAACAACAACAAGCTTTAGAGCGACAACGAGAGGCTCAAAGGCGCTGCCTTTGGCTTCAAAAGCAAGCGGAAATCGAAAAGGGGAGGCGTCGACAACAACTTCAAGCCGAACTTACAGCCAAAATTCAAGCCGAACTAGATGCCTATGATGCCAGATCACAGGCGAAGTTCGAGGAGGGCTTGAAGGAATTGGAGAAGGCCATCTCGGATAGAGTTTGTTATGCTATTTCTTTGGCCATCACCCATACTCCAGTGGCTATAGTTGCCTCAACCGACGACGAGGTAATTAAGCCTAAGGAGCCTATTTGCCCCGGATTCAGCACAGCGCGCCAAACTTGTTTCACAGATTTCCATTGACTCCGACCTCAGAATTGAGTCAACTCAGTCTTGTTGCGAAGCTGACTCGAAGAGCTTTCCAACGGTGGGTCATACGCTGCCAGAACCCTTCGGGAAGACCTCCGAATCTATGCTGCAAGTGAACTGCAGTGCTGCGCCAGATGTGTTGGTTGCTTCTGACGACAACGATGAGGACGTTGGGGACACTTCTCCTGAGTTAGCTATTGTACCTCTTGAGAATGTTCCTAATGTTGAGATTTCTGAAGTTCATAGGGTTGTGGAGCCTAATGATATTGTTCCTCTTGATTGCTCAATGTTCCCTATGACAGGTGTTGTTTTTGAGGTTCCTTTGCCTCAAATTCTGCTGGCGCCATCTCAAGTTGATTGTCAAGGAAGTTACTTTCTGATTGCTGCTTCTTCCCCACTGCTCATCAATGACTTGATTCGAGGATGAATCGAAGTTAAGAGGGGGAGAATGATGCGGATCAAGATGGCCTTATGTGGGTCAAACAATGATCTTGATCCAAGCGAGCTCTCAAGATCGATTCGAGGGCTATTGATGGCAAAGAGTGTAATCCTCAAGAGGAAGAAGAAGGCGCCACCATGAATCGAAGAAAAGATATTATTTAATTATTATTATTATTATTTTTAGGTTCTTTCCATTTATAGTAACTCCTATGTTAGTTGGAGCTATTTATAGAATGTCTTATTTATAGTATTACTTAGTTAGGTTAAATAAGATGGTTAGGATAGTCTATCCTTAAGCTTTCTTAATTATCATCTTTTTATGATTTATCTAGTTAGGATTTTATTTATATTATTAGATTATGATTAGGTCAGCCAAGTCTATCTTTTTGTAAGGGATGGCTGGACAACCCTAGAAGATTTTAGGGTTTAGGATTTCTATTTAAACGTTCTTTGGCATTCAATAAAAATGAGATTGGAATTAATATTGAAGAAACATTTTTGGCTACAAAGGTTCTTCGATTCCCCAATCCAAAAGCTTTTGCCTTCAAGTTATAGTTCGATCAATCATCCGATACCAAACCCTAATCCCCAAAGACAAACCCATAAACACAAACACAAAATCTACAGAAAACCGTCGTAGAAACCCTAGGCGCTTCCGTCGCTGTAGAGAACGAACACCGTCGCTGTCTTCACACCCAGGCCAGGCGGCAGCCGCCCCCTCCTTGTAGCGGCCGCGGCCACTGTTCATCCGCCGTCACTGCCTTCCGTTGCTGCCTAGCCGCTGCATCTTCCGTCGCTATAACAATCCTTTGTTGTCATTTGCCTTAGTTTTTATTTGTTTGTTTTCGTTTCTTCCACAATAGTTCAAAGCCTTTATTGTAATTGATTGTAAACATCGAGAATATAGCAAGGATAATTGCAAGATCGGGCCATCAACAAGTTGATGTTCTTGATTCTGAGCCCATAGGCGAAGGATCGGGAATACAAACGCATCAGAGAGAGAGAGAGGGCAGAGTGAGTTGGAGGGAAGCGAGAGCGGAGAGTTGGCTTTGTTCGGTTGTACTTTCTTTCTTTTGCACTTTAAATCAAAGGAGTTTCTTTTCTATTATGATGATGAGTTCAACGATGATGAAGCACGAGTAGTCAACCCACTTCTAGGGTCGGGGTGAGCCCGACGATAGCAATGTAAATTAATGCATCAAAGGTATGATTTTTATGTGATTCCCTCTTCTATCCTATGGATGATCATTTGTGAAAGTAGCAGATTCATTATTTGCATTATTGAAGCAAAAGCCAATCATATTGTGATTTTGAATTAAACATGAAATTTGATAGTAACTCTTAGGTTTTATGCGAGAGCCTCTAATCACCTAAAATTTTGTAACGAAAGTAATTTGACGGAAATGCATCATCTTTCATAACTTTAGAATCATACTTGCATGATTGTCATTGTGGAATTAATCCCCGACCTTGGAAGCTTTTAGTTTATTGATTCATAGAAAAAGTTTGTGTTTTTATTTTTGTCCATCCATCCATCATCATCCTTTCGTTCTTCGGACATCTTTTCCGACGCAAATAGGTTTGTTTACAGTTTCGGTTTGAAGACTCGATTTCGACTGCAGAGGTCGATATCGAGTGCTGACATCGATATCGAGTACCCAACTCAACGTCGACTGCTTGCTTCTGTCTTCTACAAGTACTTAGCTGGAAATCGACCAGAACTGAGGTCGATATCGACCAGGCACCTCGATAACGAGTGGTCTTTTGGAGTCGGGATTTAATCATGATTGCAAGCTTAGGAAGCGCTGACATACCTCCTCGTGGATTCGGTCCTGAATTACCCTACCACTACATTTTGATTGGAGGAAATCGAGTTCATAAACAAATATATAAAATAGATGCAATCCAGTTCCTCGCCTATGTAAATAATTACAAGACTTCCTCCCATTGTAGTAGAAGGGTAGTCAGGATTGATCCACAAGGAAGTAGGTCAGCGGGATCCTAGTAGCGTTGGAAAGCTCACGTCTTTGGTCGACCAAAAGCCTCGATCTCGACCTAAAAGCTCGATGTTGACCTTGGCTGTCGATTCCTTCTGCAATAGAAAACCTGCAGAGACAAAAACAAGCAATTGATATCGACTAGGAAGGTCGATAACGATGTTAGTGCAGAAATCGATTGGGTCAGAAGACTGCCAGTTGACATAGGGGTGGTTGATATCGATGATATGGGACTCGAAATCGACCTCAGAAAATTCATGCAGGGAGATCGACGTCGACACAGAAAACCATCGACGAAGGCACAGTGGTCGATATCGATGTTGGTTATCGATATCGAGTATGTTCCTGCAGAGTTGTCAACTTTTATTGGCAAAGAAAGGCCGAAGAAATAAGAATGAAGAGGAAAGTAATGGACAGAATAAAGAACAGATTTTTATGTGAATATATATAAAAAGCAACTCCTTGGGTTAGGGTTTACCACAATGTTAACCAATGTATGCGATAAGGCAAATAAGACGGACAATTGCGCTAATTCACCCGAGGGACAAGCTTTCGCCGTACACCAACTCTTAGGATTACTCTTGCCAATAAACCTAGTTGTCTTTACCAATTTTATGTTTATAACTCAAGTTGTTAGCATGAATCCCTTTTTTTCGATTAGGATTAAACATAGAATCTTAGGAGATGATATAGAAACAACGATATCAACATCAAATACTTACCTCAGGCACGCATGGCTAACGTTGGGCTCATCCCAACCCTAGAAGCTTTGGGAAACTACTCCCAATTCATGGTAGGAAACATCATTAATTGAAAGGAAAGAACTTGCATTAATAACTTTGAAACATTACAACTCAAAGTCGGCTTTCGCAAACGCCAAACCCTAAAACTTGCATTAATAACTTTGAATGTGTGTAATTTGAATGATTGAATGCCAGCCCCATAGGGCTTTATTTATAGGCTACTAATCCTTTCTATCCAAGGATAGTATCTTCTATCTAAACTATAAACTCTATCCAAACAAGGAGGATAGATCTTTACTTTGGTAACTAATCTAAATAACATAATAAAGCCTTGGGGTAAAAAATCTATATTCCCCAAGTCGAAATCTATCTAAATCTATAGATAATATGTAGCTCTTGAAGATAGAATGGCAATCCGTATCTCGAAAAGCGTGTCCAACCCGTGTCGAAGTCTAGTCGATATCGACGAGATAGGTCGATTTCGACCTCTTCCTTTCTGCTCGACGAGCTTCAGTTCCACTCGATTCCTAGGACTTGGTCGATATCGATATCAGCTGATCGATATCAAGTGCTATTTCTCTGCTGGTTGATGGTCTGTCTTGACACTCAGGTCTGTATCGATGTTTGCAGTCGATATCGACCATATAGGTCGATTTCGACCACTTCTCAGATTCACTTGGTTTCTTCGTTTTAGCTCTGATATCGCTCGATTTCCTACATAATTAGATCAAAACTTATGCAGACTATATCTTGCACGTTAGCTCATTCTACATAAATTGACATTATTTTCAACCTTTATTTTAGGAATCGAATGAAATATGAAGTCAAAAGATGCAATAAAAAAGGGTACAAATATGTTCATCAAAACACCCATACTTAGACTTGCTTGTCCTCAAGCAATAACCAAGCAATAACCAATACCTACAACACACCCTTCAAGTCTTCACCTTCATCAAAAGCAACATCATAAGTTGTAGCAAAGCAAAGCAAGTGAATTTAACATCATGGCACATATATGAGCGATCCATAGGCATAAACAATTTTGATCCAACCTCACAGGGATAATGTGTTTGCACTCAACTCTCATGTGTTTTAGGCTATGAAGATCAACGCTCAACTCAATTCCATATACAATCTCATAAACATTGCAATTTATAAGAATCCACTTCGCAACCAATTATGAAAATGCAATAAGAACTATCAAGAGGACTTTCGCTCAATGGAAGACTTCAAAGAAGACTCTATTCAGCGGGGTAGTAAATGGGCTATGTGGTTCTCATAAAATTTGGGAATCAAGACTCCTAAACCTTGTCACTACAATATCCAAACCATAACTCTTCAATGTTGCACTTTCCAAACTCATCTTCTATAATGCTCATCAACCCTTCTTTCAAACCGTAATATGCTCTCAAAAAATATAAACCTTGTATGAAATGAATAAAGAACTAAGGAATTTGGCTCATGCACATCATACATATATAACTCCTTTTTTTGCACGAAAATAATAATAAATAATACTAAAAAGTGTGCATTTATATGGTGAGCCAAAAATCCTTTTACAAAGTATGACAAGATACAAATATATACCAACCCATAATTTCATTTGCTTAAAACTAGATAATATGCACTTTCTTTCCACAATGCATTATTCTAACCAATCTAAGTCTTAATTCCCAAATGGGGGTCTGGCTCAATTCGGCTAGGGATGATTTTGTGGTTTTTTGCAATATAAGGCTCGGGCGAATATTCTGGCTTCAAGCAGAGATAATGCAGGGTAGGTAAAGAGAGGATAAAAATGGCTTAAAAGATGCCTCCATCTTTTAATTCTCGTAAACATAAACATATATATACATTGGCTTTGAATAACTATCACAACATTTAGAGATGCATAGGAAGAGTAAATACACTCAAGAAAGCAGAGAGATTTTTTATGTTCTCCCTATAGGCCAAAATTCTCAGAAGGACAATTTTTGTTGGATTTGCTTTTTTAGTCTAGGATTATATGTGCTCAATTTCATCACAAGTTCACAATCTACATAAAAACCATTTTAAGGACATAGGCTAAACCATCCAAATATGCCATAGGATCACTACTACCATTCCGATCAGAGGCGGCGGTTGACTAAGGAGGCAGTTCACTGCAGCGGTTTAGGGGGATTTTGCGAATTTAGAATTGGTTTAGTCTACGGAGGCGGTTTAGGCAGCGGTTTTTAAAACAGGGGTCTATGGAGGCGGTCTACTATTGATTTGGAAGTGGTTTAGTTAAGCGATGAAACCTATAGCTGCGGTTTACCAAAACCCAGGTAAAGTCATGTATTTGAGGCAGCGGTTCGTGGGTTTGGCGGGTTCACTAATTTCGACCCGCCCTAATTTTGGCTAAAAAATTAAAATGCCCGCGGAAAAAATGAAAAGTGGGTTAGGTGATTTGGGATTTTGGGGATTTGGGGGTTTCGATTATTTGGGAAGAACAAACGAAGATTAGGGCGACTCGAATGATTAGGGGTTAGTTGATTTGGGGTTTTGAGGGATAACCGATTCGAACGATTAGGGGCATCAGGTCTCAACTTGGGGAAGGATTAGGGTGAAGGATTTAGGGAAATTTGGGTTTTTGAGGGATGATCGAGAAGAGAAATTTCTGTAATTTTGCATGGTAATCGATTTGGGCAAAGCATGTTGAAGTAAATCGAATTGGGTGAAGGATTAGGGCGAAGCAATTTCAAGTGATTCCATGTTGAAGCAATTTCAAGCAATTTCAGGTGATCGAAAGCTTGTTCTCTTATTTTCTTATGTGATGAACTGGAGATTTTTACATTTTCTGTAAGTTTGCTTTCTGTTTTGGTTTTCTGGTGGCTTTTTGTTTTGCTTTTCCTTTTTAATGGTGCGTTCTGTTTTCCTTTTCTGGTGGAGGTGATCATCTGTTAACCTAGGTTTTGACTTGTTAATTGTTGAGGTTAAAAACCTTATAGTCAGATTGAATTTGGTAGCCTAGGTTTTGTGCTTCTTGAATTGTGTCCCATACATGAAGGGATCCTGGTTTTATTTTTCAGAGAGTATATGTGTGTTGGTTTTGTTGTGTCTTGAATGGTGTCCCATCTATCAAATCTTGTTTCTATATTCTGTTAGATATGGTGGAATTTGACATGTTGCAATATATGTGAGTTAGTACCTGCATGTTCAGAGTAGGTTAAATATGAGTGTGTTTGATTCAGAAATGTTATTCTGAAGAATTACTTGCTCAATATTCAACTTCTCAGGGTGATGATGTAACCTTCATAAATATGTACAAGGGATATTTATCTCTAAACCTTGCATTTCCCCCTCTCTTTGTGTTACAGCAGAAGGTTATTGAGGTTAGGGAACACCAAAAGAGAGTTGCCCAGCGCGTTGGTGTAATTTTAAAATCTTGTGAAAGGGCATGCAGGTACTTGTTCTTCTGTTTTCTACATCTGATATTGTTAAATTGTTGTGATATGGGTATCTGTTGGGAATAGAAGTTAAGTTTCAAGTGGCAGAAGGTTATAACTTAATAAACGCAGGGTGAGTAGATGGTATGAAATTTGAATTAACAAAAATTCATATTTAAATGTGATGTTTTCTGGAGGAAGCTCCAATTCATATATATATATATATATATATATATATATATATATATATATATATATATATATATATAAATGCCTACTAAATAAAACAATAAGAACAAAAAAAGAAAGAAGATGAAGTACTAAAAGTCTGAAATGGGGAATTCCTGGTAAATCCATGTGATTACAAGTAACATGCATGAAATATGTCCCCTAAAATTGGTTTCTTTTTTATATTTTGTTTATATTTTTTTATTTGTGCTAATTAGTTAAATAAGTATTTCGTAGTTGTATGTTAAGCTACTAGGTAACCACTAGGCTAGAGCAATAATTTTATCAATCTATTATGAGATGAAATGGAAAAAGATGTAATGTCATAAACTCTTAAAACCCTTGAATATATGCTTTCAAGTGTTTGGATAAAGTAGAAGTTCTTTTATTTCATCATTTATTTTTTTATTGATGCTTAGTTTCTATATTTTTACTTGTCATAATTTCTGCATATAAAGTAGAAGTTCTTTTATTTCATCATATGTTATTGGTGTTGCTTAGTTGCTATATTTTTATTTGTCATAATTTATGCATTTATTGGCTTTCATTCAAATTATTCTTTTAGTAGCCTGGTTTTGCTTATTTGTTGATTGATTGGAACTCTAGAGAATATCTATAATCAGTCAAATAGTAATTTTCTGGGTTTATGTTTTGCATTGACTCATATTGTTCAGTAAATTTTCCTCCTATAAGTGATTATGAAAAATAACTAATTTAGACTTCAAATACCAATTGTAGCCTCCAACTTCAGGAAAAAAAAGCCTAGTAGTAGCCAGTATTTCCCTCTTCTGTTCACTGTTGGCTGTAATGCAACCTTTCAAAAAGCTAACTAAGATAATTGGTGAAACAATAATCTAAGAACTCATATCGTATATAGTCCTTGCTATACTGAATGTATGTCAAAAATACAATTTATTAGGCATGGACAGAACTAGCATGAAGTGGTGGATGCATCCAAGATGGAGTAAGGAATACTCAAAAGGAGTGGATGAGTATATAGAAAAGGCATTTGCAAATGAAGCATGAGAAGGCGAAATTCGTTGCCCTTGCAAAGTTCGTTATCGTCGTAATTGGTTAGAAGGACAAACTGTCAAGGATCACATGATTGTGAAGGGTTTCCATATGCTACTAGAGGAAGTGGGACAACCGCAACGTAATGATGGTAATGAGGTCAACGATGGGGCAAATGAGTTTCGAGATAACATGGACGATCTATTGCATGACACATTTAGTAATGGTCCAAATGAAGAGGCAAACAGTTTTTACAAGTTAGTGGAAGAGGCCCAAGAAGAATTGTATCCTGGTTGCAAGAGTTTTTCGAAGCCTTCCTTTCTCATTCGCTTATTCGTTCATAAGCGAGACCATAAACTGAGCAATGGTGCCTTCACTTATCTGTTGAAAATTATAAAAGCCATGCAACCGGATGCAAAGTTGCCTAGTTCTTATAATGAAGCGAAGAAGGTCCTAAAGATGTTGGGTCTTGAATACACTAGGATTGATGCATGTGTTAACGATTGTATCTTGTATTGTGAAGATAATGCTGAACCAACAAGTTGTCCTATATGCAAGACTTCTCGATGGAAATTAGTTGAAAAAGATGGCGAAACTGGCAAGGCTTCACAAATACCTGGAAAAGTACTTAGATACTTTCCAGTTATGAAGAGGTTGCAAAGATAATTCATGTGCCGAGATATTGCGCAGAACATGAAATGGCATGTAGATGGACGTCCGAAGGATGGGCGTTTGAAACATCCAGTAGACGGTGAATCTTGGAAGAACTTTGATCTACTTTATCCATCATTCAGTGATGATTCTTGCAATGTGAGATTAGGTTTAGCTAGTGATGGATTTAGCCCATTTAACTCAATGAGTATTGTCCATAGTACATAGCTTGTTATACTAACCACTTACAACCTACCCCCTTGGATGTCAATGAAGTCAGAATTTTTAATGCTTGCCATAATCATCCCAGGTCCTTCTTTACCGGGAAATGATATTGATGTGTATTTGCAGCCTCTTATCAAGAACTTGAGAGAGTTGTTTATGGCTGGAATAGAAATATATGACGCATCAAGAAACGAAATGTTCAATATGCGAGCAGCCTTGATTACTACCATAAGTGATTTTCCTGGCTTTGCTATGCTATCTGGATGGAGCACGAAAGGGAAATTGGCATGTCCTTCTTTTCATTATGAGATTCGGTCGCACTATTTAACACATAGTAAAAAAATGTGTTACATAGGTCATCGTAGGTTTTTGGGAAGGAACCACCCATATCGGCGTGATAGAAGGCATTTTAACAAAAAGATTGATGATGAAATAGCTCTGGTGCGCTGGTTTGGAAGTGAGACTTAAAGACGAATAGGAAGAGTAAAAAGAAGAAGTGTGTCTGCCCTTGGAAGCAAAAGTCAATCTTTTTTAATTTGCCTTATTAGAAGCATATTGACATCCGACATTGTCTTGATGTGATGCATATAGAAAAGAACATATGTGATAATATTATTGGGACATTGTTAGATATTCCTGGAAAAACTAAGGATCATGTGAAAGCTCGAATGGATCTGTTGGAACTTGATATGATGGAGGAGCTTCAACCTAAGTTTGTTAATGATGGTGAGAAGCTTGAAATTGCAAAGTCGCGTTTTTGGATGACAGTGGAGGAGAATCGCAGATTTTGTAGTGTGATCAAGAATGTCAAGTTACCACAAGTTTGTGATTCTGCCATTGGTCAATGTGTTCAGGTTCAACAGAGGAGAATTATAGATTATAAGCGTCATGATGCTCACTTCTTTATGCACTCTTTACTTCCCATTGTTGTGAAGACATGTCTTCCCGACGATGTTGCAAGGTCGTTCATCAGATTGAGTGCTTTTTTCAAGGCCATATGCAAGAAAGTTATTGACCCTGCAGATTTAGATTATTTACAATCTGAGATTTCTGAGATTCTTTGTCAATTAGAAGTGATTTTTCCCGGGGCATTTTTTGACATTATGGTTCATTTACCAATCCACTTAGTTGAGGAAATTAGACATGGGGGACCTGTTTGTCACAGATGGATGTATCCAATTGAACGGGATCTTCGAAAATTGAAATCTTACGTTCGGAATAAAAGTTGGGCAGAAGGATCAGTGGCAGAATCTTACTTAGTTGATGAATGCACTGCCTTTTGTGCTAGATATCTACATCCGGGATCCACCATTATAGATGACAAGATTGGGAAATCATGTTTCCCTCAAACGGGTCATCCTATATGGGGAAGGGAAGAAGAAGGAAAACAACAAACCTTGAGCGTTGTAGGATTGATGACATAAAATGGGCTCAAGCACATCGTTACTTCTTCTTCAATTGCCATAAAGAAGAAGTTGAAAGATATATTAGGTAATATAATAAACCTAATTTCTATAGTTAAACTATTTTTGACCCTTCAATGGATTGAAGAATATGTGTATTTCATTTATTGTTGTTGTAGGGAGCATGAGACACTTGCCAGAAGCAAGAAGAAAAGAAAGTGGGACACTGCACAAACCCATTGTAAGGATTTCATTGACTTGTTTAGAGGGAAAGTTGTGATCGAGGTTGGTCAAGGGCATGACATTCCAGATTGGGTACAGTTGTTATCTGTTGGACCTTCTTTATTTGTTAAAACATATAGCGGATACTCTGTCAATGGATCCAAGTTTCATACCATGAAGCGTGACTGGAAATGCGTAACTGAAAACAGTGGAGTCTCTTTAGATGTATTGACTCCAAGCTATGCTAGTACCAAGGATCAACATCCTATAATGGGAGATGTGGCTTACTACGGGGCAATTAAAGAAATCATTGAGATCTTCTACGAAGGCCATTTTAGCATTGTTTTGTTTGGGTGTGTCTGGTTTCAATCTGAAGAAGACACTCATAGACTTCCTCGGGTTAATCAAAAGAAGCGCATTTATGAAGATGAGCCATTCATATTGGCTTCTCAAGCACACCAAGTCTTTTTACATTGAAGACCCATCATCAAATGGTTGGAGCTATGTTGTCGAGGATCTTCCTAGAGATGTGTCAACTGTTACCGAAGAGGGTGATGAATCTGTGGACATATACTTCAAGGATTGCCCTCGTGTAAAGAGATTTGATTCTAGTGATGATGGGGTTGAAATTATCATTACAAGAGCGGATGTAAATGCAACAATAGTTGACTTATCAGGAAATGTTTTAGAAGATAGTTAGGTGTCAAACAATATAATGTTGTCTTTTACCTTAATGCTTTATAATGTTTCGTATATGGGATAATGTTGTTTCTTACTTATTTGAGATCATGTTTGTTCAATAATGTTTCTTATACATGTTGTTTCTTCAATAATGTTTTTGTTAGCTATGTCTAATCGTTGAGTATATGTGTTCCCCAGGTCTGACTTGAACACTTTCAAATAAGGGACGAATATTACTGCAACCAAGAGATAATTACTTATTCTTGCTGATAGACTTGTTACCAGTGTCTTGCTATTTTCATTTTCAATTTATGTCTTTTTGTCATGTGTGTCTAATGCTTTCATGTGTTTTCATCTTCATGTGCTTTCATTTAGATTATCATTGTTACCATTGTCTTGAATACCTTGATGTGTTTTCATTTAGATTATCATTTTTCATGTGTGTCTAGTGCCAAAACCTTAAGTACGAATGAGGTTAATGCATATCTACATGTGAGGTTAACTATAAGTGCCAAAACCATAAGTACCAGAAAAATAACCACCAAAACCATAGTGCCAAACCATCAAGTAAAAAGGAGGAAACCTTTAACAAAAACCATGATAGATAAAGCTTAACAAACATTACAAACGCAATTACCAAAAAAGGATCATAACAAACATCACGAATGAAGAAACATAACAAACATCACGCATGAAGAAACATAACAAACATCACGAACATATATAACGACCATCACCACTAAGAAGAAGTTTAGTTCAACATGTAGCGAAATTGTGGCTGGGTAGACCAGTTGCCCTCAACCCAATCAAAATGAGGGCGCATTTCCCGGGCAGGAAAGTCAGTAGTATCCCTAGTAAGGCGGAAGTTCACACTGAAAAGTTGGGCTTCATAGTTGAACGCTACAATCCGACCTGACCAAAACCCATCATTGGCTTCACAATCCACAAGGTCATCCAGCTGGAAGATGTAATACTCCCTATGAGGTGGAAGGGGACGAAGTCGGCCCACCTGTACTATTTCCCTTAGAGGATGTCTCCTTCGGGAGTCTTGGAGCGTGCGGTATTGAACCTCATAGTGCACGGGATCGACTAGATGGATGACAACAACCTCGTAGAATGAGCCCCAGAGACCATTCTCACCACCAATGACCTCCACATCATCCCCTACGCTATAAGGGTTGACGGTTCGTATATTCGCTGAAAACATGCCAAAATAATCACACATTACAGAAAATTTAACAAAATCAGTGAGTATGGTAATACCAAATTAGTGAGTATGATAATCACACATTACAAAAAATAATCACACCTTTATTGTCAATGGGTTCATCGTTGTCGGAGCTGTCTGAGGAGATGATGATCAGGTAAGGGCTGCTAGAGGAGGCCATTTCAGAGGGAGACAAGTTTGGTGGAGCTGTGTGAGAAGATGTGCTTGGGCAATTAAAGTCAGAGGGATAGGTGGTGTGATGGTAAGGGCGGGTGTGTCCTTTTTATATTGATAGATAGAGTTAGGGCAGGTGAAACCTACAAGCATTAACCACATTAAGTAACTTGGGAAGGGTAAGTTTGTCCACCTGAACACCTACAAGCATTTACTACTTTTCCCCATTTATAAACAGTTACCACCTTACCAAATGAAACACCTTTTCCAGCTCTTGCCTTCCCAAAACAGTGAGCACATTGTCACTGACCGTTACACCTTTTCCAACTCTTACCCAATTTTTTTATAATAAATTTCTGAAAACAGTTACCCATTTTATAGATCTTGTCTTTTATAATAAATTTCTAAAAACAGTGAGCACCTTTTTTGCTAAACTGACTGTCATATACAGTGGGCACATTTTTTTTCTAAAGTTATTGTCATAAGGTTACTGTCATAAGCTTACTATCATAAACAGTGAGCACATTTTTTTCTAAACTTATGTGTTTTTTCATTGATAATAATAATGCACTCTATGGTTGATAATAATAATGCACTGAGTTATGATAATAATAATGCACTCTCTGCTCATAAATAACATGAGATCACTTTGGTTGTGAGTCAAGAAAAATGGCGAAGAAAGAAAAGACACCAGTCAAACAACAGAAGGGAATATTGACACCATACGAATTGGACAAGTTGAAAAGACTGGAGTCAAATGCTGCAGAAATGAGGGCTAAAGGTTTCAGCAACAACTTTCTCAACAAGGTACTGGAAAAGTATGCAAAAGGCCAAGAGAAACAATGTGGGAAGCCACAACTTCCTCCACCAGATAATGAAGAATCTGTGAGATGCCAACAGAAGCAATGTGGGAAGCCCGATCAACCAAAAGGTTCATCCAACACTCAATCTTCTCAGGACCCCCATTAGACTCAGAGAAGCTTGGCTATGCAAAAAGAGAGGACCAATTTCTGTGCTCTAGGATCAATGGCAAAAAATGCAAAGTTGATGAAGCTACAATCTGTGAGAGGCCAGAAAAGCAATGTTGTTCATCCACCATATACAGATGAGGCCGAGTCTTCTGAAGATGTTCCAGGGACTGCTGCTAGATACGAGAAATTGAGAAAAAAATCAACTCTTGAAAGGAAGTTCCCAAAATGACAGCAATGATATGCAACAATAGAGTTACCATGGAGAAGATGTTCTTGAAGGTGCAGAAAATAACCAAACTGAAGATGGTGTCGATGAAAAAAACCACAATGGAGACTCTTCTGACCTTATTCTAGCGACTGAAAATGGAAATGCAACGGGTACGTCCAATTGAATACCAACTGTTTCTTTTATTTAATATTTCATAATTCTGTTATATGTATTAACCATTTTGGCAATCAGTCTCTGAAGCTAAGAAACGTCGTGGCAAAACCATTTTGGCAAAGATTCATTCCCGAACCATGGACACTCGTGATGCAATCATTTTAAATGACAAAAAACAACCAGTTGGGCCTACAAAGCAGATTGTGAGCACTTTCAGTCATTTCCTGGGAACATTAGCTCGAGACTCCAACTTTGCACCTTTGAATTACAAAGATTAGAGAGCCGTGCCTACGAAAGAAAAGATTTGGGAGTATGTTCAGGTAATGTGCTTGGATTTCTGTTCAGGTTATGTATTTGCTTGTAGTTACTCTTGCGCAAATACTAACTTTAGTGATATCGGTAATGTAGAAAAAAATCATTGTACCAAATGAAGGAAAGTCATGGGTGTTGGGGAGTGTTGGTTAAAAATGGCGAGCTTACAAAGGAAAAGTGAAGGACAAACATTACTCCCCATATACTACAATGGGAGAGATGATGGCCAACCGGCCCAATGCGATACCAAAAGAGGAATTCATAGACCTAATGAAGTATTTCGCATCAGATAAAGCTAAGGTATGCAAGGAAGCTCGAATTTCAATGGCCCTGAATTGTCTGTGTCAAACTAGATGAACACCTGTGATTTCACATGTGAATAATTAGGAAATGAGTAAGAAAAACAAAGGTAATAGAGCAAAGCAAGGTGATATGCATACTATGGGCCCAGTATCATACGCTCTCAAGCATCATTTGATGGTAAACACATGTCATTATTCCATCCCTTCTCAAATCTGAAAGATGTTTATTCAGTTTCACCTTATGTTAATTCATGTAGCAACAAAATCACCCACAGAAGCAACGCCCATCAGAAGTGGATGTATACACTGAGTCTGGGAAGCGAGTGGCAGGACGTACATATCTCACACAAAATGATGAGACACTGTCAAACATTGTGAGATCATTAACACTATTGATCCATATGTTGCTGAATTTCTGATGGTACATCACATAGAATATTTTGTTTTTTGTGTTTGTCTTTTAAAGGAGAAGATGAAATCCACGATGCCCTAAAGCTAACCGCCACCATAGATGCCCTAAAGCGCATTCACACATAGCCCAACCGCTCCATAGAGAAACACACCCGCTTCCATAGGATGATAATCCAATACCCCTTACTATAAAAACCGCTGCCAAATTATAAGTAGACCGCCACCCCAAACTCACCAACCGCTGCTACAAAAGTTCAAACCCGCTTCCAAACAACCAAAAACCGCCACCAAAGACACCTCAACCCGCTTCTATAGGATTGCCAAATGACTATCCCATCCTACACAACCGCTGCCAAAGACTACACAAACCGCTGCCTAACCTACCAGAACCGCTAGCACGGAATAAAAAAACCGCTCCCATAGCCAATCAACCGCTGCCTTATGTGTCAATGATCGCCTCTATAAGTTTTAATAAATCGCTGCCTAAGAGTTTTATATCCGCTTCCATAGTTTCCACTCAAAAATGTCCCCATAGACTTTGTAGCAGCGGTTTAATGTACCTTTGGTAGCGGTCTATCTATCTCGCAAGAGCCGCAGCCATAGGTTTCTAAAACCGCTGCCATAGGTCTATGGAAACGGGAGCAGATGGTGCGGTCGTTAAACCACCGCTAAAGGCCTTAGGTAGCAATTATAGGGCTTTAGGCACCGGTTTTTTACCTCCACCAAATGTCGAAAATGTAGTAGTGGATTTACATGATAAAATCAGTTATTGAGTTTTCTTCATAGGACATCTAAGTAGGGTTTAAAAACTAAACTTAAAAAGTAAACATGCATTTTTTTTGTATTTTTTTCTAATTTTTTTTAATTTTTTTGGATTTTTTGTATATTTTTATGAAACTAAAAACTAAGGACAAAAGCTTAAACATGAATGCAATGCGAAGAAGAAAACAAAGTTATGATCATAAGACATGTTTCTCCCCCACCCCATACTTAAAATATACTGTGTCCTCACTGTATTAAAAGAAAAACAAGGGTGGAGAGAAACTCACAGCGCAACCTGCAGATTCAGGTTGATTTCAGGTTAGGTCAATGCCAGAGGTCGATGTCGAGGTCAGTGGTCGATGTCGACTGCATCTATCGAAGTCGAGGAAGAAGGTGAAGTCGAGGGCCGCCAGATTGTGGCCGATATCGATTATAATGGTCGATATCAACCTCTCCTTTTTGCTCATGAGTCCTTGATGTCGACTCCAGGATATGGCTCGACCCTAGGGTGGTCGATTTCGACTGGCCTGGTCGATTTCGACTGCCTCTGCAGAAGCTTCTTTTCTTCTTCGTCGTTCCTTTTGCTTGGCAACCTGAAATCTTTGTTAGAATTATAGATAAAACCATGAATTATCACAGTTTCAAAACCATCTATGAAAAAAAATCAAAGTTTTAGTTACAAGCTCTAGATTTTTTAGTCGCTAGGCTGACTTCTCCGTCAATACTTCATGAGCCTTTAATCTAGGGACCCTTCAATCTTGAGCCTTCTCTTGGATCATCTAGGTCCTTTTGATAGTGGCCGAGTTCGGCAACCAAGGCTTCTTATTTGTTAGGTCCTTCTTCATTGGGCGCTTTCCTTCTCTTTCTTGACCTAACTTTTGCAAAATGGGAAATCCATGGATCTTTGACCATCCCATTAGTTGAAATATCAGTAATGGATAGAGGAGGGTTAGAGATCATACCAGGTCTTACTTGTACGGGCCCGAAACAAAAATCTTCGGGCTGAGGGTCAGTCGATTTTGACAGAGAAGGGTCAATATCGAGTTTTGTAGTCGATGTCGATAGGTGATGGTCGATGTCGACATCAAGGACCCCATACTTAAGCTCCTGACAATCATCTGGCTCACTCGATATCGAGATGGTATGGTCGATATCGAGCGTTTCAGTCGATATCGACTGGTTCCAGTCAATGTCGACACTTCTTGCTGCTTCCATCCTCGCCAATAAAAATTTACGAAGCTTCTCCTTAGCCGGTGAGAGGACAACTTGTTCCAGCTGCTTTGTTTCGCTCATTGTAGGGTTGAAGCGAAAGTCCACAACCTCCTTGCCGATTGTGAATATAAGGGTGCCATTCCTCACATTGATGTTGGCATCCGCTGTAGCTAAGAATGGCCTACCATGGATGATAGACACAATAGGATCCTCCGGCATGTCTAACACGATGAAGTCCGTGGGTATGAAGAACTTTCCCACCTTGACAGGGACATCATCCACAACCCTAGTTGATCTTACAAAGGAGTTGTCTGCCATGTAAAGCTTCATGTCGATGGGCTCCAATGCTCGTACGCCCAATTGCTGCCATATTGATAGGGGCATCAAACTAACACTACCCGCAAGATCACATAGGGCTTTGAATTGATGGTTACCAACCCCTACCGTTACCGCGAACTTGCCTAGATTGCCGCGCTTCTCAGGGAACTCAATTGAATTGCATTCGCCGGCGATCTCTAGGATGGACCTCTTTTTGGACAAGATGTCTTTCAGGAACCTCATATATGCAAGCATCTCATTGAGCGCTTCCGTGAGTGGTATGGTGATATTTAGACCTTGTAAGATCATCACGAAGCGTCTGAACTTAGTGTCTCCTGGATCCCGTAGCACCTTGGAAGGAAAGGGTAGTGTTTTGGATGGCTTTGGAGGTGAAGTCATCGATTTCTGCTTTTTGGACAGGTCGATATCGACATAAGGGGGGTCGATATCGACTGGTTTGGTTGACCTCAGGGGAGTCTGAAGTTGTGGTCGATTTCCAAAGGGGTCGACATCGGTAGGGTGGTCGATATCGACCTGGTCACTCGATATCGAGTGCCTCTCTAGCTCCGTTCTGTGCTTCGCAGTGGGCTCGACATCAACTGATGGTTCGACGTCGATAGGGCCCTCGATATCGACCCAGGGGTCGACATCGACTGCGTCTCTAGCGATTTCTCCTTCGCTCCTTTGCTCAGGCAATGTGCGTCCACTCCATAAATTGATAGCGGCTATGTGCCCGGCTTGACCCCTTGGATTTTCTTGTGGTTGTCCAGGGAGTTTGCCGAGTGGCTTTGGGATTTGGGCCTAAAGTTCATACTGGATAGTGTTACTGGATTGTTGATTTGTAGCCTAGTTCCTCCTCAATTCCTCAAGAATGAGTTGGACATCATCTCGTCGTGGTTCTCTCTCTAGATGGCCTGGAGCTCTATAAGGCGGAGGATCCTTGGGGTTGTATTGGGATGGTTGATTTCCCCAGTTTTGGTACCCCTAGCGATTGGGATTCCTCATGTAGCGCACCACTTGGTGAGTCTCTACTAGTTGTACTTGCTACATATGGGGGCATTCAGTGGTGATATTCCTCACAAAGCCACATTCGGCACAGGGTTGGTTGGCAGAGAGGAATTTGACTTGTTTTTGCAACCTCTTGAGTTGATCGTGCATGAATTTATCTCTGACGTTGGGATCAATCTCCTTGGAGGGCTCATAAAGTGGCATAGATGGGGTAGGCCTTGAGTCGGAGGCCATAGGAGTCCCATAGGTGTTGTCAAATTCGACCAACCTCTCTATAGTATCCCAAGCTTGTTGCAGTAGGAGCTCGAGATACCCATAAGAGGTATATGTATTGATCCTCTCCTTAGTTGCTACGTCCAGAGCATTATAGATGATCTCCTTGATGACATAGGGTGGTTGCCCATGCGTAGGGCAAGACCTCAGAAGCTCCTTAAAGCGCACCCATGCTTGTGCCAATGACTCGTCTAGCTTTTTTTTAAAAGTCGTTATCTTCTGGCGCATCATCGCGGTCTATGATGGTGGGAATAATTTGTTGAGGAAGGCATCCTTGACCTCGTCCCACGTGCGGAGCGATATTGGGGCTAGGCTCTCCAACCATGCTAGAGCTTTCCCTGCGAGAGACCAACGAAAAGCCTTTAGTTTTACATATTCAAGGCTTTGTCCATCTGCAATAGTATCACACAAATTGAAGAATATAGATATATGATCTAGAGGACAATCGTTAGGTTTCTGTTGATAGGGAGGAATGTCGAGTTTCTTTAATAATAAATATTAAAGATGTATAAATGTAAACCGACTCCTAGCCTATGCAAATAATTACAAGACTTCCTCCCGTTGTAGTGGAAGGGTAGTCAGGATCGATCCACGAGGAGGCGTGTCAGCGGGATCCTAGTAGCGTTGGAAATCTCACGTCTTACGTCGACCAAAAGCCTCGATTTCGACCTTGGAGCTCGATGTCGACCTCGGCTGTCGATTCTCTCTACAACAGAAGACCTACAGAGACAAAAATAAGCAGTCGATATCGACAGGAAGGGTCGATATCGATGTTAGTTCACGAAATCGACTGGCTCAGAAGTCTGTCAGTCGATACAGAAGGGTCGATTTTGACGTCTGGGGTCGATATCGATGTTCAGTAAACTCCGCAGTGATGATCGTAGTCTTCTCAAAAAACTGTCGACGAACTTAGTGGTCGATATCGACGTATGTGGTCAATATCGATGTCTTCCTGCAGTGTGTTAGTTCTTTGTCGGCAAAGAAAGGCCGAAGATTTAAGAATGGGAAAAGAAGCAATGAAAAGAAATAAAACAGAGGGTTTTGTGTGTATAAAATATGTAAAAGGCAACTCCTAGGATTAGGGTTTACCATAACGTTAACCAATGCACGCGATAAGATAAATAAGACGGACAATTGTGCTATTTCACCCGAGGGACAAGCTTTCGCTGTACACCAACTCTTAGGATTACTCTTCCAAATAAACCTAATTGTCTCTAAAAATTTTATGTTTATAACTCAAGTTGTTAGCATTAATCCCTTTTCTTTCGATTAGGACTAAACATAGAATCGTAGGAGATGATATAGACACAACGATATCAACATCTAATACTTACCTCGAGCATGCATGGCTAACGCCGGGCTCACCCCGACCCTAAGGGCTTTGGGGGACTACTCGCTTCTCATCATGGAACTCATCATTGATTGAAAGAAGGAAACTTGCATTAAAATATAAACTCCAAAGCTTTACAACTCAACGTCGGCTTTCGCAAACGCCAAACCCTAAGACTTCTTTCTAACTCTATTGAATGTAATTGAACTCTAAAATTGGATGATTGAATGCCAGGCCCCTAGGGCTTTATTTATAGGCTATTAGTCCTCGCTATCCAAGGATTGTAACTTCTATCTAAACTATGAACTCTATCAAAACAATTAGGATATGTCTTTTATTTTTGATAAAACTTAAACTAATTTGATAAAACATAAAGGAAAAGATAAATTCAGCTGCTAGTTATCTAGAAGAAAAAGATAATTTGTGGCTCCTTGAAGATAATGTTTCCAATCCACTTCTCGAAATTGAATCTATCTTCTGTCGAGATAAGGTCGATATCGACACCAGAGGTCGATATCGATGTCTGTGTTTCTGCTCGACTTGTCCAGCTTCACTCGATGTCTATGATGAGGTCGATATCGATGTAGTATGTCGATATCGATGTCTTGTTGGTTGGTCTGTGTGGTCTATCTCGACACTCATAAGGCGTGTCGACAACTATGGTCGATATCGATGTTTAAGGTCGATATCGACCTCTGCTCAGCTTCACTTGGCTTCTTTGTTTTGACTCCGATTTCCCTCGAATTCCTGCCTGGTTAGCTCAAAACTTGTGCAAACTCTATTTCTTGTACTTTAGCCCATTCTTACACAAGCTTTTATCCTTTTGAACATTTTCTTTGGAAATTAAATGAAATAAGAAGTCAAAAGATGCAATAAAAAGAGGTACAAATATGTACATAAAAACACCCCAAACTTAGACTTGCTTGTCCTCAAGCAATAACCAAGCAATAACCAACACCTACAACACACCCTTCAAGTCTTCGCCCTTGTCAAAAGCAACATCATAAGCGGTAGCAAAGCAAAGCAAGTGAATTTAACATCATAGCACATATTTAGGCGATCCATAGGCATATGCAATTTTGATCCAACCTCACAGGGATAATATGTTTGCACTCAACTCTCATGTGTTTAGGCTACGAAGATCAACTCTCAACTCAATTCCATAAACAATCTCATAAACATTGCAATTTATAAAAAAATCCACTTCGCAACCAATTATGAAAATGCAATAAGAACCATCAGGAGGACTTTCGCTCAATGGAAGACTTCAAAGAAGACTCCATTCGGTGGGGTTGTAATGGGGCTTGGTAAGGATTTAAGGGCATGGAATTATTTGGCTATGTGGTACTTTTATAATTCGGGAATCAAGAATCCTAAATCTCAACACTTGCAATATCCAAACCATAACTCTTCAATGTTGCACTTCCAAGCTCAATCTCCCATAATGCTCTTTTCCAAACCCATCTTTCCATAATATGCGGTAATATGCTCTAAAGATGTCAACCATAATATCAACCCTTCCTTCAACTCTAATATACCTCTCAAAAATATAACACTTGTATGAATAAAAAACTTAAGGATTTTGGCTCATGCACTATATATATACTTCTCTCTTTTTTTTCGATTTCTTTCTGTTTTTTTTCTTTTTTTTTATATTTCACGAAAATAATAAATAAATCCTAAAAAATATGTGCATTTATATGTTGAGCCATAAATCCTTTTATAAAATATGACAAAATGCAAATATGTACCAACCCATAATTTCCTTGCTCAAAACTGGACATTATACTCTTTTCTTTCAACAAGGCATTAGTCCAGCCAATCTAAGTCTCAATTCCCAAATGGGGGTCAGGCTCAATTCGGCTAGGGATAATTTTGTGGAGTTTGTAATTTCAGGCTCAGGCTAATATTCTGGCTTCAAGCAGAGATAATGCAGGGTAGGTAAAGAGAAGATAAAAATGGCTTAAAAGATGCCTCCATCATTTAATTCTCGTAAACATAAACATATATATGCATTTGTTTTGAATAACTATCATAACATTTAGAGATGCATAGGAAGAGTAAATTCACTCAAGAAAGCGGAGGGATTTTTGATGTTCTCCATATAGGCCAAAATTCTCACAAGGACAATTTTTGTTGGATTTGCTTTTTAGCCTAGGATCATATGTGCTCAATTTCATCACAAGTTCACAATCTACATAAAAAATTTTAAGACTTAGGCTAAACCATCCAAATATGTCATAGGATTTACATGATCAAGTCAGCTATTGAGTTTTCATCATAGGACATCTAAGTAGGGTTTAAAAATAAACTTAAAAATAAACATGCATTTTTTTGTATTTTTGACATTTTTTCTATTTTTATGGATTTTTTGACATTTTATAAAAGTAAAACTAAGAACAAAAATTTAAACATGAATGCAATGCGAAGAAGAAAACCAAGTTATGACCATAAGACATATTTTTCCCCCACCCCATACTTAAAATATACAGTGTCCTCACTGTATTAAAAGGAAGAATAAGGGTAGAGAGAAACTCACAACGCAACCTGCGAATTTAGGTCGATTTCAGGTTGGATCGATGCCAGAAGTCGATATCTATGTCAAAGGTCGATGTCGACTACATCTGTCGAAGTCAAGGAAGAAAATGAAGACAAGGGCTGCCAGGTTGGGGTCGATATCGATGATTGTGGTCGATATCGACTTCTACTTTGTTGGTCCTGAGTCCTCAACGTCGACTCAAGGAGATAGCTTGACCCTGGGGGTTGATTTCGACTGGCCTGGTTGATTTCGACTGCCTCTGCAGAAGCTTCTTTTCTTCTTTGTCGTTTCTTTTTGCTTAGGAATCTGAAATCTTTGTTAGACATATAGATAAAGCCATGAATTATCACAATTTTAAAAGTTCAAAATCTAAAATTTAAAACCCTAAAAACCATCTATGCGAAAAATTTAAAGGTTTTTTGTACAAGCTCTAGAGTTTTCAGTCGCTAGGCCGACTTCTCCGTCAATTCTTTATGAGCCTTTAACGCATGGACCCTTCGAGCTTGAGCCTTCTCCCGGATCATCTAGGTCCTTTTGATAGTATCTAAGTTCGGCGACCAAGGCTTCTTCATTGTTAGGTTCTTCTTTGGGTGCTTTCCTTCTCATTCTTGACCTAACTTTAGCAATAAAGGCAAACCATAGAGTTTTGACCCTCTCATTAGTTGAATTATCAATAATTGGTTTACTTGATTTAACAATAAGGGACACAGGAGGGTTAGGAGTCATACCTGGGCTTACCTGTTTGGACCCGAAACAGAAATCTTCGGGCAGAGGGGTGGTCGATTTCGACCAAGGTGGGTCGATTTCGAGTTCTTTGGTCGATATCGACATGTGAGGGTCGATATCAACCTCTGTGACCCCATACTTAAGCTCCTGGCAACCATCTGGCTTTCTCGATTTCGACCAAGGAGGGTCGATTTCGATGTATGATGTACACATTTGCACCTTCTTTTATTGCATCTTTTGACTTCGTATTTCATTCGATCTCCAAAGAAAAGTTTCAAAAGAATATAAACTTGTGTAAGAATGGGCTAAAATACAAGAAATAGAGTTTGCACAAGTTTTAAGCTAACCATGCAGGAATTCGAGCGAAATCGGAGTCAAAACGGAGAAGCCAAGTGAAGCTGAGCAGAGGTAGATATCGACCCTAGACCCAGATATCGACCTCTGGGGTAGATATCGACCTTCAACATAGATATCGACCTCAACATAGACATCAAGTGAAGCTGAGAAGAGGTAGATATCGACCTTAGACCCAGATATCGACCCCCAGTGTCGATATCGACCCCCATATCGACCTCAACATAGAAATCGACCAGAGTTGAACAAGTCGAGCAGGAACAGAGACCTCAATATCGACCTCCGGTGTCGATATCGACCCCTAATCTCGACAGAAGATAGACTCGATTTCGAATGCGGATTGGAACTATATCTTCAAGGAGGCACGAAATTATCTTACACTTTCAAGATAGAGAACAGCTGAAGTTTTATTTATCTTTTACCATTAAGTTTTATCAAAATAAAAGACCTATCCTAATTGTTCGGATAGAGTTAATAGTTTAGATAAGAGTTACAATTCTTGGATAGCGAGGATTAGTAGCCTATAAATAAAGCCTTAGGGGCTGATTTGTTAGGGGAATCTTTCATACAATCAATTAACAAGACAATAGACATTAGAGTTAGAGTTAGAGAGAAGTTTTAGGGTTTGACGTTTGCGAAAGTTGACGTTGAGTTGTAAAGCTTCGGAGTTTATTTTAATGCAAGTTTCTTCCTTTCAATTGACGATGAGTTCCATGATGAGAAGCGAGTAGTTCCCCAAAGCTCTTAGGATCGGGGTGAGCCCGACGTTAGCCATGCGCGCTTGAGGTAAGTATTTGATGTTGATATCGTTGTGTCTATCTCTCCTCCTACGATTCTATGTTTAGTCCTAATCGAAAGAAAAGGGATTCATGCTAACAACTTGAGTTATAAACATAAAATTAGTAGAGACAATTAGGTTTATTTGAAAGAGTAATCCTAAGAGTTGGTGTACGGCGAAAGCTTGTCCCTCGGGTGAAATAGCGCAATTGTCCGTCTTATTTATCTCATCGCATGCATTGGTTAACGTTGTGGTAAACCCTAATCCTAGGAGTTGCTTTTTACATAGTTTATACACACAAAAACCCTCTGTTATTTCTATTCATTGCTTCTCTCTCCATCCTTAATTCTTCGGCCTTTTCTTTGCCGACAAAGAACTAACCCACTGCAGGGAGACATCGATATCGACAGCAGAGGTCGATATCGACCAAAACTGATAGATCGACGGTTTTCTGAGTCGATCTCGAGACTCCTGGGAAACTTCTGCAAGCATCGATATCGACCCCCTTGTGTCGAAATCGACCCCCTGTATCGACTGGCAGTCTTCTAAGCCAGTCGATTTCGTGAACTAACCTCGATATCGACCCCCACCAGTCGATATCGACTACAGTTTTTGTTTCTGCAGGTTTTCTGTTGCAGAGGACATCGACAGCCGAGGTCGACATCGAGTACTAAGGTCGAAATCGAGGCTACTGGTCGACGCAGACTTGAGATTTTCGAGGCTACTAGGATCCCGCTGACACGCCTCCTCGTGGATCGATCCTGACTACCCTTCCACTACGACGGCAGGAAGTCTTGTAATTATTTGCTTAGGCCAGGAGTCGATTTACATTTATTACATCTTTATTATTTGTAATTACTTGACATATCAAGCCTCCTGCAACAACAAATTGGCGCCGTTGCCGGGGAGGCAATCAATCGCGCCCTAGTAGTCTATCTCATGTCTTTATCTATATTGGCTTTGCAGGAGTATGCGACGCGCTGATCGCCCACCTGAATTTGAAGGAGTAGACGACCCTGAGCGTTATTTCCATCTAAGGGCCCAAGCTCAAAGAATCATGGCGGAAAACGCGAACCAAGCAGAACTCATTGAACAACTAAGGAGGCAGGTTGAGGACCTAACGACTAGAGAGGCGGCACTTAAGGAGCGTGCGGATAGGGAGGAGGAAGGTCTAAGGCAAATAGAAGCCCAAATCAATGCCCTCCCTTGGAATGCCAAGCAATATATGCACCCCGCTCTCACAGTGCCTGAATCGGCAATTCTTATCCCTGCCTCTAATTTTGAAATAAAACCTAACTTCTTAACTGAGATTAGAAGGCACCAATATGAAGGAAAACCTAACAAATGCCCTATGGCACATATTTCTACCTTCTTAGACCTTTGTGATACTATTGCTGATGGACGAAGTCTTGAGTATGTCCAACTAAAAGCCTTTCGATGGTCTCTTACAGGTAAAGCATTGCAGTGGTTGGAAAGCTTAGCCCCAAGATCACTCCGCACATGGAATGAAGTCAAGGACGCGTTTCTCAACAAGTTCTTTCCTCCTTCTAAGACGGCGTTGATCCGACAGAAAATCACAGCTTTCAAACAAAAGCCTGATGAAGCTCTGGCGACTGTTTGGGAAAGGTTCAAGGACCTCCTACGATCATGCCCGACGCATGGCCAACCAGCATATGTAATTCAGGAGATCATATACAATGCTCTTGACGCTTCAACAAAGGAGAGGATCAACACCTACACCGCCTATGGCTACCTTGAACTCGCCCCATAAGAGGCTTGGGAGACCATAGAGAGGTTGGTGGAGTCGACAACACATATGGGACTCCTGAGGCTTCCGACGCACCATCATCGTCGAGGCCTGCCCCATCTATGCCCTTATATGAACCCTCCAATGTAATCTATCCGGATGTGAAGGAGCAATTCCACAGAGATCAACTTAGAAAGCTCCAAAAGCAAGTAAGGTTCCTTTCAGCGAACCAAGATTGCATCGAATGCGGATCACAGCGACACACCACCATCGAGTGCCCACATGCCGAACAAGTACACCTAGCGGAGACTCACCAAGAGGCGCGCTACATGAGGGGTCCCAACAACCAATATTGGGGAGACCAAAGGTTCCATCAACCACAAAGGAACCCGGTGAACCCTAGGGACCCTCCGCCTTATATAGCTCCTGTGCACCCGGAGACAGACCAAAAGAAGGATGATCTTCAACTTGTGTTGGACGAGATAAGGCGGAACCAAGCTAAGAACGATCAATCCAACAATGCTATCCACTCTCAACTCAATCACCTTACCACAAGGATTGGGGAGATGGATATTTGGAAGAAGAACGTAGAGACCCAACTGGGTCAATTGGCGGCACAAATCCCTAGGCCGTTCGTAACACTCCCTGGGCAACCCACCACAAATCCTAAGGGACAATCCGGGACAGGCCATGTCGCAGCCATACAATTAAGGAGTGGGACCAAAGTACAAAAGCCACGGACGGAAACAGATGAGAAAGCAGCAGACCCAGTCGACGTCGACAGACCAGTCGATGTCGACCCAGAGGTCGAAATCGACACCCATGTCGACCCCCTGGTCGACGTCGATGACACTGCAGAGCCATCAGAGCCACAACAGAGGTCGAAATCGACCATTCCAGTCGATATCGACCAGAGCCCAGTCGACATCGATGCCCAGCAGGCCCCTCCGCCCTCCGTTTTGGCCCCTACTCCAAAGAAGACGTTGTCATTCCCTTCCAAAGCATTGGAGGACCCCACCAAAGGCAAGTTTAGGCGCTTCATAAAGATACTTCAAGAACTCAACATCACTATCCCTCTTACAGAAGCCCTAAGTGAGATGCCTGCCTATGTGCGATTCCTGAAAGACATCCTAAGCAAGAAGAGATCCATGGCAGAGATCGCAGAGGAGTGCTCAAAGATGGACTTCCCTGAGAAGAAGAGTGATCGAGGGAAGTTTGCAATCACCGTGGGACTTGGCCAACATCGCTATAAAGCCCTATGTGACCTAGGGGCAAGTGTAAGTCTCATGCCTCTTTCTATTTGGCAAAAGGTGAACATTGGTATCCTTGAACCTGTGGACATGAAGCTTTATATGGCTGACAACTCATTCGTCAGACCCACAGGTATAGTTGATGACGTTCCGGTAAAGGTACGTAAGTTCTTTGTGCCTACTGATTTCATTGTATTGGAAATGCCTCAAGATCCTGTAGTGCCTATTATACTTGGTAGGCCTTTTTTAGCTACTGCAGATGCCAATATCAATGTACGTCGAGGGTTACTAACCTTTACTATAGGGAACGAAGTGATAGAATTCTCTTTCTACCCTACCATGAGCGAAACAAAGCACCTGGAGCAAGTAGTCCTCTCGCCGGCTAAGGAAAAGCTTAGAAAATTTTTGTTGGCGAGGACGGAAACAGCAAGCAGGGTCGACATCGACTGGAACCAGTCGATATCGACTAAAAGCATCGAAATCGACCCCCCTTGGTCGAAATCGAGTATGCCAGATCACTGCCAGGAGCTTAAGTATGGGGTCACAGAGGTCGATGTCGACCCCCACATGTCGATATCGACCACAGCACTCGAAATCGACCCTCCTTGGTCGAAATCGACCACCCCTCAGCCCGAAGATTTCTGTTTCGGGCCCAAACAGGTAAGCCCAGGTATGACTCCTAACCCTCCTTTGTCCCTTATTGATAAATCAATTCAGCCCATTATTGATAAATCTACTAAAGAGAGGGTCAAAGCTCCATGGTTTGCCTATATTGCTAAAGTTAGGTCAAGAAAAAGAAGAAAAGCTCCCAAAGAAGAATCTAACATCAAAAAAGCCTTGGTCGCCGAACTTAGCTACTACCAAAAGGACCTAGATGACCCAGGAGAATGCTCAAGCTCGAAGGGTCCCTACATAAAAGGGTCATGAAGAATTGACGGAGAAGTCGGCCTAGCGACTCAAAAATCTAGAGCATGTACATAAAACATTTAAATTTTGCATAGATGTTTTTAGGATTTAATTTTTGGCTGTTTGAAAACTTTTAAAACTGAGATAATTCATGCTTTATATATATTTCTAATAAAGATTTCAGGTTATCAAGCAAAAGGAACGACGAAGAAGGAAAGAAGATTCTGCAGAGGTAGTCGAAATCGACCAGGCCAGTCGAAATCGACCCCCCCAGGGTCAAGCCATCTCCTGGAGTCGACATCGAGGACTCAGGAGCGAAAAGCAGAGGTCGATATCGACCCTCATACTCGATATCGACCCCCATCAGGCAGCCCTTGTCTTCATCTTCTTCCTCGACATCGACAGATGCAGTCGACATCGACCACTGACCTAGATATCGACTTCTGGCATCGACCAAACCTGAGATCGACCTGAATCCGCTGTAAGTCTCTCTCTACCCTTGTTCTCTTTTTAATACAGTGAGGACACTGTATATTTTAAGTATGGGGTGGGGGAAAGACATGTCTTATGGTCATAACTTGGTTTCTTCTTCGCATTGCATTCATGTTTAAATTTTTGTTCTTAGTCTTACTTTTATAAAATGTCAGAAAATCAAAAAAAAAATAAGAAAAATGTCAAAAATACAAAAAAATGCATGTTTATTTTAAGTTTAATTTTCTTAACCCTACTTAGATGTCCTATGATAAAAACTGAATAGCTGACTTGATCATGTAAATCCTATGGCATATTTGGATGGTTTAGCCTAAGTCTTTAAAATTTCTATGTAGATTGTGAACTTGTGATGAAATTGAGCACATATGATCCTAGGCTAAAAAGCAAACCCAACAAAAATTGTCCTTGTGAGAATTTTGACCTATAGGGAGAACATCAAAAATCCCTCCGCTTTCTTGAGTGAATTTACTCTTCCTATGCATCTCTAAATGTTGTGATAGTTATTCAAAACCAATGCATATATATGTTTATGTTTACGAGAATTAAATGATGGAGGCATCTTTTAAGCCATTTTTATCCTCTCTTTACCTACCCTGCATTATCCCTGCTTGAAGCCAGAACATTAGCCTGAGCCTGAAATTGCAAACTCCACAAAATTATCCCTAGCCGAACAGAGCCTGACCCCCATTTGGGAATTGAGACTTAGATTGGTTGGACTAATGCCTTGTGGAAAGAAAAGAGCATAATGTCTAGTTTTGAGCAAGGAAATTATAGGATGGTACATATTTACATTTTGTCATATTTTGTAAAAGGATTTTTTGGCTCACCATATAAATGCACATAGTTTTAGTATTATTTCCGAAAAATAAAAAAAAATAAAAAAAAATCCGAAAAAAAAATATATATATAAAGTGCATGAGCCAAAATCCTTAAGTCTTTTATTCATACAAATGTTATATTTTTGAGAGGTATATTAGAACTTGGAAGAAGGGTTGATGGAATGCATCTTTAGAGCATTATATTGAAGAGTTATCGTTTGGGTATTGCAAGTGTTGAGATTTAGGAGTCTTGATTCCCGAATTATAAAAGCACCACATAGCCAAATAATTCCATACCCTTTATTTCATACCAAGCCCCATTACAACCCAGCCGAATGGAGTCTTCTATGAAGTCTTCCATTGAGCGAAAGTCCTCCTGATGATTGTTATTGCATTTTCATAATTGGTTGCGAAGTGGATTATTATAAATTGCAATGTTTATGAGATTGTATATGGAATTGAGTTGAGAGTTGATCTTCATAGCCTAGACACATGAGAGTTGAGTGCAAACACATTATCCCTGTGAGGTTGGATCAAAATTGCATATGCCTATGGATCGTCAAAATATGTGCTATGACGTTAAATTCACTTGCTTTGCTTTGCTACTACTTATGATGTTGCATTTGACAAGGGCGAAGACGTGAAGGGTGTGTTGTAGGTGTTGGTTATTGTTTGGTTATTGCTTGAGGACAAGCAAGTCTAAGTATGGTGTGTTTTGATGTACACATTTGCACCTTCTTTTATTGCATCTTTTGACTTCGTATTTCATTCGATCTCCAAAGAAAAGGTTCAAAAGAATATAAACTTGTGTAAGAATGGGCTAAAATACAAGAAATAGAGTCTGCACAAGTTTTAAGCTAACCATGCAGGAATTCGAGCGAAATCGGAGTCAAAACGGAGAAGCCAAGTGAAGCTGAGCAGAGGTAGATATCGACCCTAGACCCAGATATCGACCTATGGGGTAGATATCGACCTTCAACATAGATATCGACCTCAACATAGACATCAAGTGAAGCTGAGAAGAGGTAGATATCGACCTTAGACCCAGATATCGACCCCCAGTGTCGATATCGACCCCCATATCGACCTCAACATAGAAATCGACCAGAGCTGAATAAGTCGAGCAGGAACAGAGACCTCGATATCGACCTCTGGTGTCGATATCGACCCCTTATCTCGACAGAAGATAGACTCGATTTCGAATGCGGATTGGAAATATATCTTCAAGGAGGCACGGAATTATCTTACACTTTCAAGATAGAGGACAGCTGAAGTTTTATTTATCTTTTACCATTAAGTTTTATCAAAATAAAAGACCTATCCTAATTGTTCGGATAGAGTTAATAGTTTATATAAGAGTTACAATTCTTGGATAGCGAGGATTAGTAGCCTATAAATAAAGCCTTAGGGGCTGATTTGTTAGGGGAATCTTTCATACAATTAATTAACAAGACAATAGACATTAGAGTTAGAGTTAGAGAGAAGTTTTAGGGTTTGACGTTTGCGAAAGTTGACGTTGAGTTGTAAAGCTTCGGAGTTTATTTTAATGCAAGTTTCTTCCTTTCAATTGACGATGAGTTCCATGATGAGAAGCGAGTAGTTCCCCAAAGCTCTTAGGATCGGGGTGAGCCCGACGTTAGCCATGCGCGCTTGAGGTAAGTATTTGATGTTGATATCGTTGTGTCTATCTCTCCTCCTACGATTCTATGTTTAGTCCTAATCGAAAGAAAAGGGATTCATGCTAACAACTTGATTTATAAATATAAAATTGGTAGAGACAATTAGGTTTATTTGAAAGAGTAATCCTAAGAGTTGGTGTACGGTGAAAGCTTGTCCCTCGGGTGAAATAGCGAAATTGTCCGTCTTATTTATCTCATCGCATGCATTGGTTAACGTTGTGGTAAACCCTAATCCTAGGAGTTGCTTTTTACATAGTTTATACACACAAAAACCCTCTGTTATTTCTATTCATTGCTTCTCTCTCCATCCTTAATTCTTCGGCCTTTTCTTTGCCGACAAAGAACTAACCCATTGTAGGGAGACATCGATATCGACAGCAGAGGTCGATATCGACCAAAACAGATAGATCGACGGTTTTCTGAGTCGATCTCGAGACTCCTGGGAAACTTCTGCAAGCATCGATATCGACCCCCTTGTGTCGAAATCGAACCCCTGTATCGACTGGCAGTCTTCTGAACCAGTCGATTTCGTGAACTAACCTCGATATCGACCCCCACCAGTCGATATCGACTACAGTTTTTGTTTCTGCAGGTTTTCTGTTGCAGAGGACATCGACAGCCGAGGTCGACATCGAGTACTAAGGTCGAAATCGAGGCTACTGGTCGACGCATACTTGAGATTTCCGAGGCTACTAGGATCCCGCTGACACGCCTCCTCGTGGATCGATCCTGACTACCCTTCCACTACAACGGGAGGAAGTCTTGTAATTATTTGCTTAGGCCAGGAGTCGATTTACATTTATTACATCTTTATTATTTGTAATTACTTGACATATCAAGCCTCCTGCAACAACAATGTATTTAGTGGATATCGACTGGTTCCAGTCGATGTCGACCCTGCTTGCTCTTTCCGTCCTCACCAACAAAAATTTTCTAAGCTTTTCCTTAGCCGGCGAGAGGTCTACTTGCTCCAGGTGCTTTGTTTCGCTCATGGTTGGGTTGAAAGAGAATTCTATCATTTCGTTCCCTATAGTAAAGGTTAGTAATCCTCAACGTACATTGATATTGACATCAGTAGTAGCTAAGAAAGGCCTACCAAGGATAATAGGCACTACAGGATCTTTAGGCCAATGTTCACCTTTTGCCAAATAGAGAGAGGCATGAGACTTACGCTGGCCCCTAGGTCACATAGGGCTTTATAACGATGTTGGCCAAGTTCCACGGTGATTGCAAACTTCCCTGGATCACTCTTCTTCTCAGGGAAGTCCATCTCGCCAATTCTTGTGGTAAGGTGATTGAGTTGAGAATGGATGCCATTGTTGGATTGGTCATTCTTAGCTTGGTTCCGCCTTATCTCATCCAACACAAGTTGAAGATCATCCTTTCGTTGGTCCCACTCTGGGTGCCCAGGAGCTCTATAAGGTGGGGGGTCCCTAGGGTTAACCGGGTTCCTTTGTGGTTGATGGAACCTTTGGTCTCCCCAATATTGGTGATTGTGACCCCTCATGTAGCGCACCTCTTGGTGAGTCTCCACTAGGTGTACTTGTTCAGCATGGGGGCACTCGATGGTGGTGTGCTGCTGCGATTGATGTACATATTTGCACCTTTGTTTATTGCATCTTTCGACTTCGTATTTCTTTCGATCTCCAAAGAAAAGGTTCAAAAGAATATAAACTTGTGTAAGAATGGGCTAAAATGCAAGAAATAGGGTCTGCACAAGTTTTGAGCTAACCATGCAGGAATTCGAGCGAAAACGGAGTCAAAACGAAGAAGCCAAGTGAAGCTGAGCAGAGGTAGATATCGACCCTAGACCCAGATATCGACCTCTGGGGTAGATATCGACCTTCAACATAGACATCGACCTCGACATAGAAATCGACCAGAGCTGAACAAGTCGAGCAGGAACAAAGACCTCGATATCGACCTCTGGTGTCGATATCGACCCCTTATCTCGACAGAAGATAGACTCGATTTCTGACTCGGATTGGAACTATATCTTTAAGGAGGCACGAAATTATCCCATACTTTCAAGATAGATGGCAGCTGAAGTTTATTTATCTTTTACCTTTAAGTTATTTAAGTTTTATTAAAATAAAAGACCTATCCTAACTGTTCGGATAGAGTTATTAGTTTAGATAGGAGTTACAATCCTTGGATAGCGAGGATTAGTAGCCTATAAATAAAGCCCTAGGGGCTGATTTGTTAGATCATCTTTCATACAATCAATTAACAAGACAATAGACAATATAGTTAGAGAAAAGTTTTAGGGTTTGACGTTTGCGAAAGTTGACGTTGAGTTGTAAAGCTTCAGAGTTTATTTTAATGCAAGTTTCTTCCTTTCAATTGACAATGAATCCCATGAGGAGAAGTGAGTAGTTCCCCAAAGCACTTAGGGTCGGGGTGAGCCCGACGTTAGCCATGCGCGCTTGATGTAAGTATTTGATGTTGATATCGTTGTGTCTATCTCTCCTCCTATGATTCTATGTTTAGTCCTAATCGAAAGAAAATGGATTCATGCTAACAACTTGAGTTATAAACATAAAATTGGTAGAGACAATTAGGTTTATTTGAAAGAGTAATCCTAAGAGTTGGTGTACGGCGAAAGCTCGTCCCTCGGGAGAAATAGCGCAATTGTCCGTCTTATTTATCTCATCGCATGCATTGGTTAACGTTGTGGTAAACCCTAATCCTAAGAGTTGCTTTTTACATAGTTTATACACACAAAACCCACTGTTATTTCTGTTCATTGCTTCTCTCTCCATTCTTAAATCTTCGGCCTTTCTTCGCCGACAAAAAACTAACTCACTGCAGGAAGACATCGATATCGACCCAAGACGTCGATATCGACCACTGAGTTCGTCGACAGTTTTCTGAGTCGACGACGAACATCGCTGCGGAGTTTTGCTAACATCGATATCGACCCCTTGTGTCCAAATCGACCCTTCCGTATCGACTGGCAGTCTTCTGAGCCAGTCGATTTCGTGGACTGCCATCGATATCGACCCCACCAGTCGATATCGACCACTTGTTTTTATTTCTGCAGGTCTTCTGTTGCAGAGAACATCGACAGCCGAGGTCGACATCGAGCACTAAGGTCGAAATCGAGGCTTCTGGTCGACGCATACGTGAGATTTTCCAAGGCTACTAGGATCCCGCTTACACGCCTCCTCGTGAATCGATCCTGACTACCCTTCCACTACAAAGGGAGGAAGTCTTGTAATTATTTGCTTAGGCCAGGAGTTGGTTTACATTTATTTACATCTTTATATTTGTAATTACTTGACATATCAAGCCTCCTGCAACAACAAATTGGCGCCGTTGCCGGGGAGGTAATCATTCGCGCCCTAGTAGTCTATCTCACGTCTCTACCTAGTTTGGTTTTGCAGGTGTATGCGACGCGCTGATCGCCCACCTGAATTTGAAGGAGTAGACGACCCTGAGCGTTATTTCCATCTAAGAGCCCAAGCTCAAAGAATCATGGCGGAAAACGCGAACCAAGCAGAACTTATTGAACAACTAAGGAGGCAGGTTGAGGACCTAACGACTAGAGAGGCGGCACTTAAGGAGCGAGCGGATAGGGAGGAGGAAGGCCGAAGCCAAATAGAAGCCCAAATCAATGCCCTCCCTAGGAATGCCAAGCAATATATGCACCCCGCTCTCACAGTGCCTGAATCGGCAATTCTTATCCCTGCCTCTAATTTTGAAATAAAACCTAACTTCTTGACTGAGATTAGAAGGCACCAATATGAAGGAAAACCTAACGAGTGCCCTATGGCACATATTTCTACCTTCTTAGACCTTTGTGATACTATTGCTGATGGACGAAGTCTTGAATATGTCCAACTAAAAGCCTTTCGATGGTCTCTTACAGGTAAAGCATTACAGTGGTTGGAGAGCTTAGCCCCAAGATCACTCCGCACCTGGAATGAAGTCAAGGACGCGTTCCTCAACAAGTTCTTCCCTCCTTCTAAGACGGCGTTGATCCGACAGAAAATCACGGCTTTCAAACAAAAGCCTGGTGAAGCTCTGGCGACTATTTGGGAAAGGTTCAAGGACCTTCTACGATCATGCCCGACGCATAGCCAACCACCATATGTAATTCAGGAGATCATTTACAATGCTCTTGACGCTGCAACGAAGGAGAGGATCAACACCTACACCTCCTATGGCTACCTTGAACTCGCTCCACAAGAGGCTTGGGAGACCATAGAGAGGTTGGTGGAGTTTGACAACACATATGGGACTCCTGAGGCTTCCGACACATCATCATCATCGAGGCCTGCCCCATCTATGCCCTTATATGAACCCTCCAATGTAATCGATCCGGACGTGAAGGAGCAATTCCATAGAGATCAACTTAGAAAGCTCCAAAAGCAAGTGAGGTTCCTTTCAGCGAACCAAGATTGCATCGAATGCGGATCGCAGCGACACACCACCATCGAGTGCCCACATGCCGAACAAGTACACCTAGCGGAGACTCACCAAGAGGCGCGCTACATGAGGGGTCCCAACAACCAATATTGGGGAGACCAAAGGTTCCATGAACCACAAAGGAACCCGGTTAACCCTAGGGACCCTCCGCCTTATAGAGCTCCTGGGCACCCGGAGAGAGACCAAAAGAAGGATGATCTTCAACTTGTGTTGGATGAGATAAGGCGGAACCAAGCTAAGAATGATCAATCCAACAATGCAATCCACTCTCAACTCAATCACCTTACCACAAGAATTGGGGAGATGGATATTTGGAAGAAGAACGTAGAGACCCAACTGGGTCAATTGGCGGCACAAATCCCTAGGCCGTCCGGAACACTCCCTGGGCAACCCACCACAAATCCTAAGGGACAATCCAGGATGGGCCATGTCGCAGCCATACAATTAAGGAGTGGCACCAATGTACAAAAGCCACGGACGGATACGGAGGAGATAGCAACAGACCCAGTCGACGTCGACAGACCAGTCGAAGTCGACCCAGAGGTCGATATCGACCACCATGTCGACCCCCTAGTCGATGTCGATGACACTGCAGAGCCATCAGAGCCACAACAGAGGTCGAAATCGACCCTACCAGTCGATATCGACCCAACTCCAATCGACATCGATGTTCAGCAGGCCCCGCCGACCTCCGTTTTGGCCCCTACTCCAAAGAAGACGTTGCCATTCCCTTCCAAAGCATTGGAGGACCCCACCAAAGGTAAGTTTAGGTGCTTCATAAAGATACTTCAAGGACTCAACATCACTATCCCTCTAACAGAAGCCCTAAGCGAGATGCCCGCCTATGTGCGATTCCTCAAAGACATCCTGAGCAAGAAGAAATCAATGGCAGAGATCGCAGAGGAGTGCTCAAAGATGGACTTCCTTGAGAAGAAGAGTGATCCAGGGAAGTTTGCAATCACCGTGGGACTTGGCCAACATCGCTATAAAGCCCTATGTGACCTAGGGGCAAGTGTAAGTCTCATGCCTCTCTCTATTTGGCAGAAGGTGAACATTGGTGCCCTTGAACCTGTGGACATGAAGCTCTATATGGCTGACAACTCATTCGTCAGGCCCACAGGTATAGTTGATGACGTTCCGGTAAAGGTAGGTAAGTTCTTTGTGCCTACTGATTTCATTGTATTGGAGATGCCTGAAGATCCTGTAGTGCCTATTATACTTGGTAGGCCTTTCTTAGCTACTGCTGATGTCAATATCAATGTAGGTCGAGGGTTACTAACCTTTACTATAGGGAACGAAGTGATAGAATTCTCTTTCAACCCAACCATGAGCGAAACAAAGCACCTGGAACAAGTAGTCCTCTCGCCGGCTAAGGAGAAGCTTAGAAAATTTTTGTTGGCGAGGACGGAAACAGCAAGCAGGGTCGACATCGACTGGAACCAGTCGATATCGACTAAAAACATCGAAATCGACCCCCCTTGGTCGAAATCGAGTATGCCAGATCGATGCCAGGAGCTTAAGTATGGGGTCACAGAGGTCGATATCGACCCCCACATGTCGATATCGACCCCAGCACTTGAAATCGACCCTCCTTGGTCGAAATCGACCACCACTCAGCCCGAAGATTTCTGTTTCGGGCCCAAACAGGTAAGCCCAGGTATGAATCTTAACCCTCCTCCGTCCATTATTGATGAATCAATTAAACCCATTATTGATAATTCTACTAAAGAGAGGGTCAAAGCTCCATGGTTTGCCTATATTGCTAAAGTTAGGTCAAGAAAGAGAAGAAAAGCGCCCAAAGAAGAACCTAACGATGAAGAAGCCTTGGTCGCCGAACTTCGCTACTACCAAAAGGACCTAGATGATCCAGGAGAAGGCTCACGCTCGAAGGGTCCCTACATAAAAGGGTCATGAAGAATTGACGGAGAAGTCGGCCTAGCGACTTAAAAATCTGGAGCATGTACATAAAACTTTTAAATTTCGCATAGATGGTTTTTAGGATTTAATTTTTGGCTGTTTGAAACGCTTAAAACTGAGATAATTCATGCTTTATCTATATTTCTAACAAAGATTTTAGGTTATCAAGCAAAAGGAACGACGAAGAAGGAAAGAAGCTTCTGCAGAGGCAGTCGAAATCGACCAGGCCAGTCGAAATCGACCCCCCCCCCCCAGGGTCAAGCCACCTCCTGGAGTCGACATCAAGGACTCAGGAGCGAAGAAGAGAGATCGATATCGACCCTAATACTCGATATCGACCTCAATCAGGCAGCCCTCATCTTCATTTTTCTTCCTCGACTTCGACAGATGCAGTCGACATCGACCTCTGACCTAGATATCGACTTTTGGCATCGACCAAACCTGAAATCGACCTGAATCCGTAGGTTGCGCTGTGAGTTTCTCTCTACCCTTGTTCTTCCTTTTAATACAGTGAGGACACTGTATATTTTAAGTATGGGGTGGGGGAAAGACATGTCTTATGGTCATAACTTGGTTTCTTCTTCGCATTGCATTCATGTTTAAATTTTTAGTCTTACTTTTATAAAATGTCAGAAAATCCAAAAAAAAAATGCATGTTTATTTTTAAGTTAAGTTTGTTTTTTCTTTAATCCCTACTTTGATGTCCTATGATGAAAACTCAATAGATGACTTGATCATGTAAACCCTATGGAATATTAGGATGGTTTAGCCTAAGTCTTTAAAATTTTTATGTAGATTGTGAACTTGTGATAAAATTGAGCACATATGATCCTAGGCTAAAAAGCAAATCCAACAAAAATCAAAAATCCCTCCGCTTTCTTGAGTAAATTTACTCTTCCTATGCATCTCTAAATGTTGTGATAGTTATTCAAAACCAATGCATATATATGTTTATGTTTACGAGAATTAAATGATGGAGGCATCTTTTAAGCCATTTTTACCCTCTCTTTACCTACCCTGCATTATCCCTGCTTGAAGCAGAAACATTAGCCTGAGCCTGAAATTGCAAACTCCACAAAATTATCCCTAGCCGAATTGAGCATGACCCCCATTTGGGAATTGAGACTTAGAATGGTTGGACTAATGCGTTGTAGAAAGAAAAGAGCATAATGTCTAGTTTTGAGCAAGGAAATTATAGGATGGTACATATTTACATTTTGTCATATTTTGTAAAAGGATTTTTTTTGCTCAACATATAAATGCACATAGCTTTAGTATTATTTCCGGAAAAAAAATCCGAAAGAAATAAATATATATATAGTGCATGAGCCAAAATCCTTGAGTCCTTTATTCATACAAGTGTTATATTTTTGAGAGCATATTATGGAAAGATGAGTTGGGAAAAGGCATTATAGAGATTGAGCTTACGTTGAAGAGTTATGGTTTGGGTATTGCAAGTGTTGAGATTTAGGAGTCTTGATTCCCGAATTATAAAAGCACCACATAGCCAAATAATTTCATACCCTTTATTTCATACCAAGCCCCATTACAACCCCGCCAAATGGAGTCTTCTATGAAGTCTTCCATTGAGCGAAAGTCCTCCTGATGATTCTTATTGCATTTTCATAATTGGTTGCGAAGTGGATTATTATAAATTGCAATGTTTATGAGATTGTATATGGAATTGAGTTGAGAGTTGATCTTCATAGCCTAAAACACATAAGAGTTGAGTGCAAACACATTATCCCTGTGAGGTTGGATCAAAATTGCATATGCCTATGGATCGCCAAAATATGTGCTATGACGTTAAATTCACTTGCTTTGCTTTGCTACCGCTTATGATGTTGCTTTTGACAAAGGCAAAGACTTGAATGATGTGTTGTAGGTGCTGGTTATTGCTTAGTTATTGCTTGAGGACAAGCAAGTCTAACTATGGGGTGTTTTGATGTACATATTTGCACCTTTGTTTATTGCATCTTTCGACTTTGTATTTCATTCGATCTCCAAAGAAAAGGTTTAAAAGAATATAAACTTGTGTAAGAATGGGCTAAAATGCAAGAAATAGGGTATGCACAAGTTTTGAGCTAACCATGCAGGAATTCGAGCGAAAACGGAGTCAAAACGAAGAAGCCAAGTGAAGCTGAGCAGAGGTAGATATCGACCCTAGACCCAGATATCGACCTCTGGGGTAGATATCGACCTTCAACATAGATATCGACCTCGACATAAAAATCGACCAGAGCTGAACAAGTCGAGCAGGAACAGAGACCTCGATATCGACCTTTGGTGTCGATATCGACCCCTTATCTCGACAGAAGATAGACTCGATTTCTGACGCGGATTGGAACTATATCTTCAAGGAGGCACGAAATTATCTCATACTTTCAAGATAGATGGCAGCTGAAGTTTATTTATCTTTTACCTTTAAGTTATTTAAGTTTTATCAAAATCAAAGACCTATCCTAATTGTCCGGATAGAGTTATTAGTTTAGATAGGAGTTACAATCCTTGGATAGCGAGGATTAGTAGCCTATAAATAAAGCCCTAGGGGCTGATTTGTTTGATCATCTTTCATACAATCAATTAACAAGACAATAGACAATAGAGTTAGAGAAAAGTTTTAGGGTTTGACGTTTGCGAAAGTTGACGTTGAGTTGTAAAGCTTCAGAGTTTATTTTAATGCAAGTTTCTTCCTTTCAATTGACAATGAATCCCATGATGAGAAGTGAGTAGTTCCCCAAAGCTCTTAGGGTTGGGGTGAGCCCGACGTTAGCCATGCGCGCTTGAGGTAAGTATTTGATGTTGATATCGTTGTGTCTATCTCTCCTCCTATGATTCTATGTTTAGTCCTAATCGAAAGAAAAGGGATTCATGCTAACAACTTGAGTTATAAACATAAAATTGGTAGAGACAATTAGGTTTATTTGAAAGAGTAATCCTAAGAGTTGGTGTACGGCGAAAGCTCGTCCCTCGGGAGAAATAGCGCAATTGTCCGTCTTATTTATCTCATCGCATGCATTGGTTAACGTTATGGTAAACCCTAATCCTAAGAGTTGCTTTTTACATAGTTTATACACACAAAAACCCACTATTATTTCTGTTCATTGCTTCTCTCTCCATTCTTAAATCTTCGGCCTTTCTTCGCTGACAAAGAACTAACTCACTGCAGGAAGACATCGATATCGACCCCAGACGTCGATATCGACCACTGAGTTCGTCGATAATTTTCTGAGTCGACAACGAACATCGCTGCGGAGTTTTGCTGACATCGATATCGAACTCTTGTGTCGAAATCGACCCTTCCGTATCGACTGGCAGTCTTCTGAGCCTGTCGATTTCGTGGACTGACATCGATATCGACCCCACCAGTCGATATCGACCACTTGTTTTTTGTTTCTGCAGGTCTTCTGTTGCAGAGAACATCGACAGCCGAGGTCGACATCGAGCACTAAGGTCGAAATCAAGGCTTCTGGTCGACGCAGACGTGAGATTTTCCAAGGCTACTAGGATCCCGCTGACACGCCTCCTCGTGGATCGATCCTGACTACCCTTCCACTACAACGGGAGGAAGTCTTGTAATTATTTGCTTAGGCCAGGAGTTGGTTTACATTTATTTACATCTTTATATTTGTAATTACTTGACATATCAAGCCTCCTGCAACAACAGCGATCCGCAATCAATGCAATCTTGGTTCGCTGAAAAGAACCTTACTTGCTTTTGGAGCTTTCGAAGTTGATCTCTATGGAATTGTTCCTTCACGTCTAGATCGATTACATTGGAGGGTTCATATAAGGGCATAGATGGGGCAGGCCTCGACGATTATGGTGTGTCGGAAGCCTCAGGAGTCCCATATGTGTTGTCGAATTCCACCAACCTCTCTATGGTTTCCCAAGCCTCTTGTGGAGCGAGTTCAAGATAGCCATAGGCGGTGTAAGTGTTGAACCTTTCCTTGGTGGCAACATCAAGAGCATTGTATATGATCTCCTGAATTACGTACGGTGGTGATGTACATATTTGTACCTCCTTTTATTGCATCTTTTGACTTCATGTTTCGTTCGATTTCCAAAGAAAAGTTTCAAAAGTATATAAACTTATGTAAGAATGGGATAAAGTACAAGAAATAGGGTCTCCACAAGTTTTTGAGCTAACCATGCAGGAATTCGATGAAATCGAAGTCAAAATGAATTAGCCAAGTGAAGCCGAGCAGATGTAGAAATCGACCTTCAACATAGATATCGACCTTCGACGTCGATATTGACCCTCAAATCGACCTCAATATAGACATCGACTAAAGCTGGACAAGTCGAGCAGGAACAGAGACCTCGATATCGACCTTTGTGGTCGATATCGACCCCTTATCTGAATAGAAGATAGACTCGGTTTTGAGATACGGATTGGAACTTTATCTTCAAGGAGGCACGGATTTATGTCATACTTTTAACATAAATGACAGCTGAAGACTTATTTATCTTTTTACCTTTAAGTTATTGTTCGGATAGAGTTCATAGTTTAGATAGAAGTTACAATCCTCGGATAGGAAGGATTAGTAGCCTATAAATAAAGCCCTAGGGGGCTGGCATTCAATCATAATAGAATCCAAGAAACAATCATCTTTCTATCCAATCTTTTAATCATCAATCAAGAGAATTAATAGAGTTAGAGTTAGAGAGAAGTTTTAGGGTTTGACGTTTGCGAAAGTTGACGTTGAGTTGTAAAGCTTCGGAGTTTATTTTAATGCAAGTTTCTTTCTTTCAATCAATGATGAGTTCCATGATGAGAAGTGAGTAGTTCCCCCAAGTTCTTAGGGTCGGGGTGAGCCCGACGTTAGCCATGCGTGTTCAAGGTAAGTATTAGATGTTGATATCGTTGTGTCTATATCATCTCCTACGATTCTATGTTTAGTCCTAATCGAAAGAAAAGGGATTCATGCTAATAACTTGAGTTATAAACATAAAATCGGTAGAGACAATTAGGTTTATTTGCAAGAGTAATCCTTAGAGTTGGTGTACGGCGAAAGCTTGTCCCTCGGGTGAAATAGCGCAATTGTCCGTCTTATTTATCTTATCGCATGCATTGGTTAACGTTGTGGTAAACCCTAATCCTAGGAGTTGTTTCTTTTACATAGTTTAATTTGCATAAACCACGATTTTATTTCTGTTTATCCCTTCTCATCCATTCTTTTTTATATTCGGCCCTTCTTTGCCGACGAAAAACTAACCCACTGTAGGAAGACATCGATATCGACCCCGGACGTCGATATCGACCACTGAGTTCATCGACAGTTTTCTGAGTCGACGACGATCATCACTACGGAGGTTGTTGAACATCGATATCGACACCAGACATCGATATCGACCCTTGGTGTCGACTGGTAGTCTTTTGAGCCAGTCGATTTCGTGACTAACATCGATATCGACCCTTTCCAATCGATATCGACTGCTTGTTTATTGTCGCTGCAGGTCTTATGTTGCAGAGAACATCGACAGCCGAGGTCGACATCGAGGCCCAAGGTCGAAATTGAGGCTTCTGGTCAACGCAGAGTTGAGATTTCCAATGCTACTAGGATCCCGCTGACACGCCTCCTCGTGGATCGATCCTGACTACCCTTCCACTACAACGGGAGGAAGTCTTGTAATTATTTGCATAGGCTAGGAGTTGGTTTACGTTTATCACATCTTTATTATTTGTAATTACTCGACATATCATCCTTTCTCTTCCTAACAACAGGTGGTTGGCCATGCGTCGGGCATGATCGAAGTAGGTCCTTAAACCTTTCCCAAACAGTCGCCAAAGCCTCACCAGGCTTTTGTTTGAAAGCTGTGATTTTCTGTCGGATCAACACCATCTTAGAAGGAGGGAAGAACTTTTTGAGGAACATGTCCTTGACTTCATTCCAGGTGCGGTGCGATCTTGGGGCTAAGCTCTCCAACCACTGCAATGCTTTTCCTGTAAGAGACCAACGAAAAGCTTTTAGTTGGACATATTCAAGACTTCGTCCATCAGTAATAGTATCACAGTGGTCTAAGAAGGTTGATATACGTGCCATTGGGCATTCATTAGGTTTTCCTTCATATTGATGCCTTCTTATTTCAGTTAGGAAGTTAGGTTTAATTTCAAAATTAGAGGCACGGATAAGAATCGCTGATTCAGGCACTGTGAGCGCGGGGTGCATATATTGCTTTGCATTCCGAGGGAGGGCATTGATTTGGGCTTCTATTTGCCTTCGGCCTTCCTCCTCCCTATTCGCACGCTCCTTAAGTGTCGCATCTCTAGTCGTTAAGTCCTCGACCTGCTTCCTTAGTTGCTCAATAAGTTCAACCTGGTTTGCGTTGTCTCCCATGATTCTTTGAGCTTGGGCTCTTAGGTGGAAATAGCGCTCAGGGTCGTTTACTCCTTCAAATTCAGGTGGGCGATCAGCGCGTCGCATACACCTGTAAAACCAAACTAGGTACAGACGTGAGATAGACTACTAGGGCGCGATTGATTGCCTTGCCGGCAACGGCGCCAATTTGTTGATAGGGAGGATTATCGAGTTTCTTTAATTACAAATATTAAAGATGTATAAATGTAAACCGACTCCTAGCCTATGCAAATAATTACAAGACTTTCTCCCATTGAAGTGGAAGGGTAGTCAGGATCGATACACGAGGAGGCGTGTCAGCGGGATCCTAGTAGCGTTAGAAATCTCACGTCTTACATCGACCAGAAGCCTCGATTTCGACCTTGGAGCTCGATGTCGACCTCGGCTGTCGATTCTCTCTATAACAGAAGACCTGGATAGACAAAAACAAGCAGTCGATATCGACAGGAAGGGTCGATATCGATGTTAGTCCAAAACATCGACTGGCTCAGAAGTCTGCCAGTCGATACAGAAGGGTCGATTTCGGCGTCTGGGGTCGATATCGATGTTCAGTAAAATCCGTAGTGATGATCGTAGTCGACTCAGAAAACTATCGACGAACTCAGTGGTCGATATCGACGTCTATGGTCGATATCGATGTCTTCCTATAGTGTGTTAGTTATTTGTCGGCAAAGAAAGGCCGAAGATTTAAGAATGGGAAAAGAAGCAATGAACAGAAATAAAATAGAGGGTTTTGTGTGTATAAAATATGTAAAGGGAAACTCCTAGGATTAGGGTTTACCATAACGTTAACCAATGCACGCGATAAGATAAATAAGACGGACAATTGTGCTATTTCACCCAAGGGACAAGCTTTCGTCGTACACCAACTCTTAGGATTACTCTTGCAAATAAACCTAATTGTCTCTACAAATTTTATGTTTATAACTCAAGTTGTTAGCCTGAATCCCTTTTTTTCGATTAGGACTAAACATAGAATCGTAGGAGATGATATAGACACAACGATATCAACATCTAATACTTACCTCGAGCATGCATGGCTAACGTCGGGCTCACCCCGACCCTAAGAGCTTTGGGGGACTACTCGCTTCTCATCATGGAACTCATCATTGATTGAAAGAAGGAAACTTGCATTAAAATATAAACTCCGAAGCTTTACAACTCAACGTTGGCTTTCGCAAATGCCAAACCCTAAAACTTATTTCTAACTCTATTGAATGTAATTGAACTCTAAAATTGGATGACTGAATGCCAGCCCCCTAGGGCTTTATTTATAGGCTACTAATCCTCGCTATCCAAGGATTGTAACTTCTATCTAAACTATGAACTCTATCCGAACAATTAGGATAGGTCTTTTATTTTTGATAAAACTTAAACTAATTTGATAAAACATGAAGGAAAAGATAAATTCAGCTGCTAGCTATCTAGAAGAACAAGATAATCCGTGGCTCCTTGAAGATAAAGTTTCCAATCCGCATCTCGAAATCGAGTCCATCTTCTGTCGAGATAAGGTCGATATCGACACCAAAGGTCGATATCGATGTTTGTGTTTCTGCTCGACTTGTCCAGCTTCACTCGATGTCTATGATGAGGTCGATATCGATGTAGTATATCGATATCGATGTCTTCTTGGTTGGTCTCTGTGGTCTATCTCGACATTCAGAAGGCGTGTCGACAACTATGGTCGATATTGATGTTTAAGGTCGATATCGACCTCTGCTCACCTTCACTTGGCTTCTTTGTTTTGACTCCGATTTCGCTCGAATTCCTGCCTGGTTAGCTCAAAACTTGTGCAAACTCTATTTTTTGTACTTTAGCCCATTCTTACACAAGTTTTTATCCTTTTGAACATTTTCTTTGGAAATTAAATGAAATAAGAAGTCAAAAGATGCAATAAAAAGAGGTACAATATGTACATCAGTTTCCCCTCAAATTGACGTTGCCTAATCTTAGTTAAGAAACTAGGTTTAATCTCAAAAGTAGAATGGGGGATAAGAATAGCCGATTCAGGCACTGAGAGCACATGGTGCATGTATTGCTTGCCATTCTGAGGGAGGGCATTGATTTGGGCTTCTATTTGCCTCTTTGCCTCCTCCTTCCTATCTGCACGCTCTTTGAGTGCCGCCTCTCTAGTTGTGAATTCCTTGACTTGCGTCCTTAGTTGCTCAATTAGCTCAGCCCAGGTCTCGTTGTCTGCCATGATTCTTTAAGCTTTGGCCCTTAGATAGAGATAGCGTTCATGTTTGTCTACTCCTTTGAATTCAGGTGGGCGATCAGAGTGTCGCATACACCTATAGGGCAAAACTAGAAAGAGACGTGAGATAGACTACTAGGGCGTGATTGATTACCTCCCCGGCAACGGCGCCAATTTGTTGATATGAGGATATCGAGTTCTTAAACAAATATATAAAATAGATACAATCCGATTCCTATCCTATGCAAATAATTACAAGACTTCCTCCCGTTGTAGTAGAAGGGTAGTCAGGATCGATCCAGGAGGAAGCAGGTCAGTGGAATCCTAGTCGCGTTGGAAAGCTCACATCTTTGGTCGACCAGAAGCCTCGATCTCGACCTAAGTGCTCGATGTCGACCTTGGCTGTCGATTCCTTCTAAAACAAAAAACCTGCAAAGACAAAAACAAGCAGTCAATATCGACTAGGAAGGTCGATATCGATGTTAGTTCAAAAATCGACTGGCTCAAAAGACTGCCAGTCGACACAGGGCTGGTTGATATCGATGATATGGGACTTGAAATCGACCTCAGCAAATTCATGCAGGGAGATCGACGTCGACACAGAAAACCATCGACGAAGGCACAATGGTCGATATCGATGTTGGTTGTCGATATCGAGTAGGTTCCTGCAAAGTTGTTAGCTTTTGTCGGCAAAGAAATGCCAAAGAAATAAGTATGAAGAAGGAAGTAATGGAAAGAATAAAGAATGGATTTTTTTTGTGAATATATATAAAAAGAAACTCCTAGGTTTAAGGTTTACCACAAAATTAACCAATGCATGCGATAAGGCAAATAAGACAGACAATTGCGCTATTTCACCCGAGGGACAAGCTTTCACCGTACACCAACTCTTAGGATTACTCTTGCAAATAAACCTAGTTGTCTCTACCAATTTTGTGTTTATAACTCAAGTTGTTAGCATGAATCCCTTTTGTTTCGATTAGGACTAAACATATAATCATAGGAGATGATATAGACACAACGATATAAACATCAAATACTTACCTCAGGCACGCATGGCTAACGTCGGGCTCATCTCGACCCTAGAAGCTTTGGGAAACTACTCGCACTTCATGTTAGGAACCATCATTAATTGAAAGGAAAGAACTTGCATTAATAACTTTGAAACTTTACAACTCAACGTCGGCTTTCGCAAATGCCAAACCCTAAAGCTTCTCTCTCTAACTCTATTGGATGATTGAATGTGTGTAATGTGAATAATTGAATGCCAGCCCCCTAGGGCTTTATTTATAGGCTACTAATCCTTGCTATCAAAGGATAGTATCTTCTATCTAAACTATAACCTCTATCCAACCAAGTAGGATAGATCTTTTATTTTGGTAACTAATCTAAACAACTTAATAAAGCCTTAGGGTAAAAAGTACATATTCCCCAGGTCGAAATCTATCTAATTCTATAGATAATCCGTGGCTCTTGAAGATAGAATGAAAATCCGCATCTCAAAAAGCGTGTCCAACCCGTGTCGAAGTCTAGTCGATATCGACCGGATAGGTCGATTTCGACCTCTTCCTTTCTGCTTGACAAGCTTCAGTTCCACTCGATTCCTGGGACTTGGTCAATATCGATGTCAGATGATCGATATCGAGTGTTTTTCCTCTGCTGGTTGATGGTCTGTCTTGACAGTCAGGTCTGTGTCGATGTCTGCAGTCGATATCGACCATATAGGTCAATTTCGACCTCTTATCAACTTTACTTGGTTTCTTCGTTTTGACTCCGATTTCGCTCGAATTCCTACACAATTAGATCAAAACTTGTGCAGACTTTATTTCTTGCACATTAGCTCATTCTACACAAATTGACATTATTTTCAACCTTTATTTTAGGAATCGAATGAAATATGAAGTCAAAAGATGCAATAAAAAAGAGTACAAATATGTACATCACTACATGGAGAGTGATTCTTGTATTTTATTTGCTTGGATAAGGGAGTTAGCTTAGTTTGATTTGAAAATTTTATTTAAGTGATACCTCTCCCCCTACTAACATGGAACGAAAGAATCGCACCTTGGAGGATATGTCTAGGACTATGCTTTTAGAAAATGCTTTAGCAAAATCCTTTTGGGCCAAAGCCGTTAACATAGCAAATTACATTTTAAATAGGTGTTTAATTCGCCCCATCTTAAAGAAAACCCCATATGAGCTTTTCTATGGGAGAAAACCTAGTGTCTCTTATTTCAAATCTTTTGGATGCAAATGTTTTGTTCACAACAATGGCAAAGATAACCTTGGGAAGTTTGATGCACGTAGCGATGAAGGTATTTTTCTTGGTTATTCTCTAAATAGCAAAGCTTATCATGTTTATAATAAACGCACTAAGGTTATTGAGGAGAGTATCCATGTAATATTTGATGAAAGCAATAATGGTGTGTTGAGTGATAGTTTTGCAGACTTAAATCTGAATAAACATGAGGATCAAGGCTCCGATTTAGAAGAAGAAGAAAAGGAAAAACCACAACGACGAAACATGCAGGAGCTAATTCAAGACACTTCTGAGCAGGCTCAAGACCTTGACTTACAAATGCAAGACCTTAAACAGAGATTCCAAGGCCTTGATTTAGGAGATACTGAGCAGGAACCTGTTATTAAAAGTGAGCCTCAAGGTTTTGGAGAAGACTCAACATCTCAAGTGCCCAATCGATGGAGATTCCAGCAGTCTTCTTCACATCCCTTGGAAAACATTATTTCTGATCCACAATCTGGTATTCAAACTCGATCTAAAATAAGAAATTTATGTGCTTTTCACGCATTTGTTTCTCTTGTAGAACCAAAGAATCCAAAGGAAGCACTTCAAGACCCGAATTGGATCATGGCTATGCAAAGTGAGCTCAATGAGTTTGAAAGAAACAAAGTTTGGACGCTCACTCCAAGATCCGAGCATCAATCCGTCATTGGCACTAGATGGATCTTTATAAATAAGTTGGATGAGGATGGGAAGATAACTCGAAACAAAGCTAGACTCGTCGCACAAGGATATAATCAAGAAGAAGGTATTGACTACGAGGAGACTTTTGCTCCCGTAGCAAGGTTAGAAGCTATTTGTATGTTACTTGCTTTTGCATCTTTTATGGGTATTAAACTTTTTCAAATGGATGTTAAATGTGCTTTTCTAAATGGTATTTTAGAAGAGGAAGTGTATGTTGCACGACCTTCTGGTTTTGAAAACGAGGATTTTCCGAATCATGTTTATAAGTTGGACAAGGCACTTTATGGTCTCAAATAAGCCCTTAGGGCATGGTATGAGAGATTGTCCAAATATCTCCGTGAAAATGGTTTTAAACGTGGTTTGATTGACAAAACTTCGTTTATCAAAACTCGAGGTAATGATTTGTTAGTTGTTCAAATCTATGTAGACGATATATTATTTGGTGCTACTAACAATTCTCTTTGCAAGTAATTTTTTGACATTATGTGTAGAGAATTTGTAATGAGCCTTATGGGAGAATTGACATTCTTTCTTGGACTACAAGTCTATCAAGCAAAGAAAGGAATTTTCTTGAATCAAGGCAAGTATACAAGGTATCTACTCAAGAAATACAAGATGGATCAATCAAAGGTTGCCAAGACCCCTATGAGCTTAACACTATCCTTAGATCAAGATAAGAATGGTAAGAGTGTGAACCAAAAGGAGTATCGAGGTATGATTGGTTCACTCCTCTATCTCACCGCAAGTCGACCTGATATTATGTTTAGTGTATGTATGTGTGCAAGGTTTTAGGCTGACCCAAAATAATCGCATCTCATTGCGATTAAGAGGATTTGTCGCTACTTAAATGGAACTCAAAACCTTGGTCTTTGGTATCCAAAGTAAAGCAATTTTCACCTCATTGGCTATTTAGATGCAGATTTTGTAGGTTACAAAGTCGATAGAAATAGCAACTCTGGATGCTGTCACCTATTAGGATCGTCCCTAATAAGTTGGCACTCGAAGAAGCAAAATTATGTTGCACTTTCAACTGCAGAACCCGAATACATAGCTGCTGGATTATGTTGTTCACAAGTATTATGGATTGCTCAATAATTACGAGATCTTGGCTTTGATTTGAAAGGTATTCCTATTAAATGTGATAATACAAGTGCTATATCTATTACTAAAAATCTTGTGCAGCAATCTCAAACCAAACACATCAATGTGAGACATCATTTTATTCGAGATCATGTTGAAAAAGGTGAGGTATCTATATCCTTTATCTATATAGATTTGCAACTTGCTAGTATTTTTACTAAACCATTGCCTGAGGAGAGATTTAATTTCATTCGATTAGAACTCGGTATGCTAAATAAGGATGCATTGATTTAGGGGGAGCATAAACGAATAAGATCTCAAGGCCTCGAAAATTCATTTCAAGACCTTGAAGATCTATATCGTATACAAAAGATTATATTGGATCAATTCTTATGGCTATTATTTCTATAAATTTTGGCCGTTAAGATATTTTTAACCCCGTTTGAAAAAGATTTTATCGTTCAGATTTTATTTTTGCAAAAATATCTTGTAAACAGATTTTTTCTGTTCAAATCTTTTCATATCTTTTTCAAACTGGTAAACTAATTTTAATTCTTTTTTCTTTCCCGGTGTATATCTCCTATTCTCTCTATTTGATGTAAAAATAATGATTCCCCCTTCTGGAACCATCCTTTGGCGTTTCATCTCCCTCCCCCTCTTTATTAAAACGTCTAATGTCACTTCCCTCATACGGCTTAATGCTCCATTCTCTCTCTCTCTCTCTCTCTCTCTCTCTCTCTCTCTCTCTCTCTCTCTCTCTCTCTCTCTCTCTCTCTCTCTCTCTTGTTTATCCATTTTCTCTCCCCTATCTAGAACCTCAATCCTCTGCTTTCATGGCTCCAAAGATGGCTATTGGAAATCCTGGATCTTTGGGTCAAGGCAAGTGCCCCGTTACTAGAAGGCAAAAGGAAATCGAGGAAGAAGAGACCATCGGCATTCATTCTTGCTCATCTGAAGATGCCCCCTCTCAAACCCATACGCAAATGCCCATGCCCAGTTTACCGGCGTCCTGGTTTCGGAACTTCGAAGTAACAGGTAAGTGGCTCGACACATTTAGTTCTCGAAAGCTTTGCCTGTGTGATTCTGTTGATCCCTCTTTCCTTGAGTCTCTTCATCTCCCTTGCCTCATTCTCCTCAAAGGTACTGCCTTGTGGCCAATTTTGAACCCCAAAGATGTTCACTATCCTCGCCTCACCCGTCTTTTCTTTGTTAATCTTACATTCAAGAGAGACCGAGGTAACCTATCCCTAAACACTATTGTTTGCAACACCAAAATAGAACTTACCCCTAGAGTCAGCGCCGACATCTTTGGCCTTCCCAAAGAAATCTCCAATGCTGGTCATCCTTCCCATGCTGAGTGCATCTCTATGGCCAAAGAAAAATTATTTCTTCCATCTTCATCTTCGAACACCTGTCGTCAATTGACCCATAATGTCCTGAACTTGGAAGCAAAAATTATCTTCACCATCCTTGCTAGGTGTGTCATCCCTCGCTTACACTCCAGGGAACTGGTCACCGATCAGCTTCTCTCTCTTGTTTATCTTGTGTTGTCTGGATATGAAATCGACATTCCAAACCTTATCTTGAACCACATGATACACTCCATCTCCTTTGCACGCGATATTCCTCTGCCTTACGGCAATCTACTCCCCCACATTTTAAAGAATTTTTGCCTTGACACCTCCCTTGAGGAAAAGGCAGTTCATTCTAGCAAAGTGGATGCGAACGTGTTCCAAAGGATTGGAATTGTTAATGTTGCCGAATACTTTTGAAAATTGAAGGGTGACCTGTGTGCCAAGGAAATAGCCGTCACTCCTAGACTTCATCTTCAACTAAAATCGGCCCCTTCATCTTCCTTGGTTGAGGAGCATTTGGAGGAACTCGAACTAGGTCAGGATGCGCTGAGAAGAGACGTGATCGACCTTCAATTTGAGATGACAGAATAGATAGATCATACGCACGCCCTTAACTTTCACCTGCGCCGGTAACATTCTCCCGCTTGTTGACGATGCTGCAGAGTTGTGTAAAGCTAAGGCCTCCAATATCATCTTCAACTATGAATAATCTGTGTGCAACTGAAAGATTCTTCGCCCAGTCGTTCCAGAGCCGTCTATCATTACTGTTGAAGCGTATGATGTTATTGATGTGCGTGCAAATTGCCATATTTTCTATGCACATATAAGTCCATTTTATCATTCATTTGCATGCATATTAATGGGAAAACATGGCATTAGTGTAGTTTATGCATAAATATCAAATCTATGGTTCTGCACGAGTTTTTATGTGATTTCGCAGAAAACAGGATAAAAATGGACAGATTTGAAAGAGCGAAAAAAAGAACTCGAAGTCTTCTGAAGAGGTCGAAATCGACTGGAGACCTCGACAGCGAGTACAGCAGCAGAGACATAGGAATCGAGCAGGAAATGAAACAGAGCATGTCGACACACCAGAGAGGTCGATATCAACATCTGATGATCGATATCGAGTGCCCAGATCGAGATAAAAGATAGAAGTCAAGTGCTAGTCCGAGTAGGAGAAGGAGAGCTCGAGATAGAGTTTCATAGAGGTCGATATCGATGTCTGAAGGTCGATATCGACCATGCCAGCAGAGGAATCCGACTCAGATTTTGATAGAATTCTATTCGAAGCTTGCACGTCTATCCAAAAGTCGAGATATCTTATCTTCAACATCAGAGCTATCATATGAAGCTAATTTACCATAGAATTTTTAGTTTTTACTTTATTTAAGTTTTATCTTAGAGAATAAAGGTAAAGTTTCCAGTCTTTGGATAGCAAAGTTCGATATCTATATCTAGAGGCCATTAGGTCTGAGTTTAGGCATCAACACACATCCAATTACGCAGAGAATTTCAGTTTCAATAGAGAGTAGCGAGTTAAAGAGAGAGAAGGAGCCGAGTGAGTTGTGTGAAAGCGAGAGCGGAGATTTGGCTTGTTCGGTTGTAATCTTTCGTTCATCGTTTAATTCAAAGTAGTTTTCTTTCAATGATGATGATGAGTTGCATGATGAGAAGCGAGTAGTCAACCCACTTCTAGGGTCAGGGTGAGCCCGACGATAGCAATGTAGGGTAAGTGCATCAAAGGTATGACTTTTATGCGATTTCGTCTTCTACCCTATGCATGATTCCTTTGCGAAAGTTAAGGAGATTCATTATTTGTATTATTGAAGTGAAAGCCACTCATATTGTGAACTTGGATTACTCATGAATTGGATAGTAACTCTTAGGAACTATGCGAGAGCCTCTAATCACCTAAGTGTTGATAGCGAAAGTTATTTGACGGAAAGGCATTAAATTTCATAACTTTAGCACAAAACTTGCATTGTTATCGTTGTGGCATGAAATCCCGGCTTTGGAATCTTTTTTAATTAATTGAATCTATATAAAAGTTCTAGTTTTGTTTCTGATCATCCTTCTTTACCATTCTACGCTCTTCGGACTCTTTTCCGACAATTGGTTACGAATTACAATTTCTGTGACAAACATCGAAATCGACTGTAAAGGTCGATATCGAGGTCTAACGTCAATATCGAGGTATGTCTCGACGTCGACTTTGCTGCTTTTGTCTTCTGTAGGAACTCTACTGGAAATCGACCAGAACTGAGGTCGATATCGACCAGACACATCGATATCGAGTGTCTTATGAGGTCGAAAGTTTGATCGTGATTGCAACAAGGGAAGCGCTGACATACCTCCTCGTGGATTCGATCCTGAATTACCCTACTACTACATCGGGAGGGATTCTTGTATTATTTGTTTAGGACAGGGAGTTAGCATAGTTGTGAATTATATTTAATTATTTGAATTCATACCTCCCGCTAGCGGACAAATTGGCACCGTTGCCGGGGAGGCAATCAATCACCACCTAAGTTTTCTCACGGTCTTTTAGAGTTTAATTTGCAGGTTTATGCGATGTTCTGATCGCGGACCTATCTTGGAACCCATCAACGAGCCTGAACGTTTTTACCATCTTCGCAAAAAAGCAATTCGCAGTATGGCTGACAACGAGACGCAAGCTGAGACCATAGAGCAGTTGAGGAAGGAAATCGAGGACTACAATGCTACAATCGCTGCTGAGAGGGCCACCACTGCTGTAGAGCGAGCCCGTGCTGATAGGGAGGAGGATGCGCACAGACAAGCCCAAGAGCGGCTCAATCAGTATCCACAGACGGCGATGCAATACATGCATCTGCCGCTCCACGTTCCTGAATCCTCTATTTTAATTCCTCACTCCAATTAAGAAATTAAACTTAACTTCCTTTCTGAAATTAAAAGAAATAGTTTTGAAAGAAGACCTAATGAATGACCTCTGCAACACATCTCTACTTTTATGGATTTATGTGAAATAGTTGCTGATTGAGTAAATTTAGAGTATGTGAGACTAAAATCTTTTCGATGGTCTTTGGCAGGGATGTCATTACAATGGCTTGAAAGTTTAGCTCCACGCTCGCTGAGGACATGGGCGGAGTTGAAGGATGTATTCCTGAATAAGTTCTTTCCACCTTCTAAAACGGCGATGTTGCGGCAAAGGATCACGGCTTTCAAACAAAAGTCAGGTGAAACACTAGCACAGGTGTGGGAGCGATTTAAGGACTTGCTGAGATCATGCCCCATGCATAGGCAACTTCCATATGTCATCCAAGAGATATTTTACAACGCTCTTGCTGCGTCGAATAAGGAGAGGATCATTTCATATACCTCCTATCGGTACATTGAGCTTACACCAACGGAGGCCTGGGAGACCATTGAGAGGCTCGTGAACTTTGATAACACCTATGGGGCTGCTGCGGCCTATGATGCAAGACCTGGCCCATCAATGCCACTATATGAGCCTCCAATGGAGATAGATCCTGATGTACAACAACAATTCCACAACGATCAGACACGCCGCCTTCAAAAGCAACTCAGGTTCCTGAGCAAAAATCAAGCTTGTTAGGAATGTGGTTCAGTCAGGCATAACACTAGTGCCTTTCCACATACTGAGCAAGTATCCATGGCGGAACAACATGGGGAAGCCAAGTGGACGAGAGGCTCATATGGAGGAGGCAATCAACAATATTGGGGCGATCAAAGGTTCTATCAAAGGGATCCCTTATCATATAGAGCACCACGAAATCGACTGGCTCAGAAGACTACCAGTCGATACAGAAGGGTCGATATCGATGCTAGGGGTCGATATCGATGCTCAGCAAATGCCGCAGTGATGTTCGTCGTCGACTCAGAAAACTGTCGACGAACTCAGTGGTCGATATCGACGTTTGGGGTCGATATCGATGTCTTCCTGCAGTGGGTTAGTTTTTCGTCGGCAAAGAAAGGCCGAAGATTTGAGAATGGAGAGAGAAGCAATGAACATAAATAAAACAGAGGGTTTTGGGTGTATAAAATATGTAAAAAGCAACTCCTAGGATTAGGGTTTACCACAACGTTAACCAATGCATGCGATAAGATAAATAAGACAATTGCGCTATTTCACCCGAGGGACAAGCTTTCGCCATACACCAAGTCTTAGGATTACTCTTGAAAATAAACCTAATTGTCTCTACCAATTTTATGTTGATAACTCAAGTTGTTAGCATGAATCCCTTTTCTTTCGATCAGGACGAAACATAGAATCGTAGGAGGAGAGATAGACACAACGATATCGACATCAAATACTTACCTCAAGCGCGCATGGCTAACGTCGGGGTCACCCCGACCCTAAGAGCTTTGGGGAACTACTCGCTTCTCATCATGGAACTCATTGTTGATTGAAAAGAAGAAACTTGCATTAAAATAAACTCCGAAGCATTACCACTCAACGTCAACTTTCGCGAACGTCAAACCCTAAAACTTCTCTCTAACTCTAACTCTATTGATTGTCTTGATTGATTGTTGTAAGATGATTGAATGCCAGCCCCCTAGGGCTTTATTTATAGGTTACTAATCCTTTCTATCCGAGGATTGTAACTCCTATCTATACTATGATCTCTATCCGAACAATTAGGATAGGTCTTTTATTTTGATAAAACTTAAATAACTTAAAGGTAAAAGATAAATAAAACTTCAGTTCCCATCTATCTTGAAAGTGTAAGATAATTCCGTGCCTCCTTGATGATAAAGTTCCAATCCGCATCTCGAAACCGAGTCTATCTTCGGTCGAGATAAGGGGTCGATATCGACACCAGGGGTCGATATCGAGGTCTCTGTTCTGCTCGACTTGTTCAGCTCCTGTCCATGTCTATGTTGAGGTCGATATGGGGGTCGATATCGACACCAGAGGTCGATATCTAGGCTGGAGGTCGATTTCTACCTCTGCTCAGCTTCACTTGGCTTCTCCGTTTTGACTCCGATTTCGCTCGAATTCCTGCATGGTTAGCTCAAAACTTGTGCAGATCCTATTTCTTGCATTTTAGCCCATACTTACACAAGTTTAGATTCTTTTGAACCTTTTATTTGGAGATCGAATGAAATATGAAGTCAAACGATGCAATAAAAGGAGATATAAATATGTACATCAAAACACCTCATACATAGACTTGCTTGTCCTCAAGCAATAACCAAGCAATAACCAATACCTACAACACATCCTTCAAGTCCTCGCCCTTGTCAAAAGCAACATCATAAGCGGTAGCAAAGCAAAGCAAGTGAATTTAATGTCATAGCACATATTTTGGCGATCCATAGGCATATGCAATTTTGATCCAACCTCACCGGGATAATGTGTTTGCACTCAACTCTCATGTGTTTAGGCTATGAAGATCAACGCTCAACTTAATTCCATATACAATCTCATAAATATTGCAATTTATAAAAATCCTCTTCGCAACCAATTATGAAAATGCAATAAGAACCATCAGGAGGACTTTCGCTCAATGGAAGACTTCAAAGAAGACTCCATTCGGCGGGGTTGTAATGGGGCTTGGTATGAAATAAAAAGGGTATGGAATTATTTGGCTATGTGGTGCTTTTATAATTCGGGAATCAAGACTCCTAAATTTCAACACTTGCAATATCCAAACCATAACTCTTCAATGTTGCACTTTCCAAGCTCAATCTCCTATAATGCTCTTTCCCAACTCATCTTTATATAATATGCTCTAAAGATGCATTAAAAGATGTAAACCATTCTATCAACCCTTCTTTTGAACTCTAATATACCTCTAAAAAATATAACACTTGTATGAATAAAGACTTAAGGATTTTGGCTCATGCACCATATATATACCTCTATTTTTTTCGTTTTTTTTTTCTTTTTTTTTTCGGAAATAATAAATAAATACTAAAGATATGTGCATTTATATGGTGAGCCAAAAATCATTTTACAAAATATGACAAAATGTAAATATGTACCAACCCATACTTTCATTTGCTCAAAACTGGACAATATGCACTTTTCTTTCCACAATGCATTAGTCCAGCCAATCTAAGTCTTAATTCCCAAATGGGGGTCAGGCTCAATTCGGCTAGGGATAATTTTGTGGAGTTTGTAATTTCAGGCTCAGGCTAATATTCTGGCTACAAGCAGAGATAATGTAGGGTAGGTAAAGAGAGGATAAAAATGGCTTAAAAGATGCCTCCATCATTTAATTCTCGTAAACATAAATATATATATATATATATATATATATATATATATATATATATATATATATATATATATATATATGCATTGGTTTTGAATACCTATCACAACATTTAGAGATGCATAGGAAGAGTAAATTCACTCAAGAAAGCGGAGGGATTTTTGATGTTCTCCCTATAGGCCAAAATTCTCACAAGGACAATTTTTGTTGGATTTGCTTTTTAGCCTAGGATCATATGTGCTCAATTTCATCACAAGTTCACAATCTACATAAAATTCTAAGGACTTCGGCTAAACCATCCAAATATGCCATATGGTTTACATGATCAAGTCAGCTATTGAGTTTTCATTATAGGACATCTAAGTAGGGTTTAAAAATAAACTTAAAATTAAACATGCAATTTTTTGTATTTTTGACATTTTTCTATTTTTTTTTTGATTTTTTGACATTTTATAAAAGTAAAACTAAGAACAAAATTTTAAACATGAATGCAATGCGAAGAAGAAAACCAAGTTATGACTATAAGACACGTCTTTCCCCCACCCCATACTTAAAATATACAGTGTCCTCACTGTATTAAAAAGAAGAACAAGGGTAGAGAGAAACTCAAAGCGCAACCTGCAGATTTAGGTCGATTTCAGGTTTGGTCGATACGAGAAGTCGATATCTAGGTTAGTGGTCGATGTCGACTGCATCTGTCGAAGTCGAGGAAGAAAATGAAGACGAGGGCTACCTGATTGGGGTCGATATGGATTATTAGGGTCGATATCGACCTCTGCTTTTTCGCTCCTGAGTCCTCGATGTCGACTCCAGGAGATGGCTTGACCCTAGGGGTTCGATTTCGACTGGCCTGGTCGATTTCGACTGCCTCTGCAGAAGCTTCTTTTCTTCTTCATCGTTTCTTTTGCTTTATAACCTGAAATCTTTGTTAGAAATATAGATAAAGCACGAATTATCTCAGTTTTAAAAAAAGCCAAAAATTAAATCCTAAAAACCATCTATGAAAAATTTAAAAGTTTTATGTACAAGCTCTAGAGTTTTGAGTCGCTAGGCCGACTTCTTCGTCAATTCTTCACGAGCCTTTTATGTAGGGACCCTTCGAGCTCGAGCCTTCTCCTGGATCATCTAGGTCCTTTGGGTAGTAACTAAGTTCGGCGACCAAGGCTTCTTTGATGTTAGGTTCTTCTTTGGGCGCTTTTCTTCTCTTTCTTGACCTAACTTTAGCAATATAGGCAAACCATGTAGCTTTGACCCTCTCATTAGTAGAATTATCTATAATCGGCTTAATTGATTTATCAATAATGGACGGAGGAGGGTTAGGAGTCATACCTAGGCTTACCTGTTTGGGCCCGAAACGGAAATCTTCGGGCTGAGGGGTGGTCGATATCGATATGTGGGGGTCGATATCGACCTCTGTGACCCCACACTTAAGCTCCTGGCAGCGATCTAGCTGTCTCGATTTTGACCAAGGGGGGTCGATTTCGATGTTTTTAGTCGATATCGACTGGTTCCAGTCGATGTCGACCCTGCTTGTTGTTTCCGTCCTCGCCAACAAAAATTTTCTAAGCTTCTCCTTAGCCGGCAAGAGGACTACTTGCTACAGGTGCTTCGTTTCGCTCATAGTTAGGTTAAAAAAGAATTATATCACTTCGTTCCCTATAGTAAAGGTTAGTAATCCTCGACGTACATTGATATTGGCATCAGCAGTAGCTAAGAAAGGCCTACCAAGTATAATAGGCACTACAGGATCTTCATGCATCTCCAATACAATGAAATCAGTAGGCACAAAGAACTTACCTACCTTTACCGGAACGTCATCAACTATACCTGTGGGTCTGACGAATGAGTTGTCAGCCATATAAAGTTTCATGTCCACAGGTTCAAGGGCGCCGATGTTAACCTTTTGCTAAATAGAAAGGGGCATGAGACTTACACTTGCCCCTAGGTCACATAGGGCTTTGTAGCGATGTTGGCCAAGTCCCACGGTGATTGCAAACTTCCCTGGATCACTCTTTTTCTCAGGGAAGTCCATCTTTGAGCACTCCTCTGCGATTTCTGCCATGGATCTCTTCTTGCTCAGGATGTCTTTCAGGAATCGCACATAGGCAGGCATCTCGCTTAGGGCTTCTGTAAGAGGGATAGTAACGTTAAGTCCTTGAAGTATTTTTACAAAGCGCCTAAACTTACCTTTGGTGGGATCCTCCAATGCTTTGGATGGGAATGGCAACGTCTTCTTTGGCGTAGGGGCCAAAACGGTGGTCGGAGGGTCCTGTTGAACATCGATGTCGACTGGAGTTGGGTCGATATCGACTGGTAGGGTCGATTTCGAACTCTGTTGTGATTTCTCAGGTTCTACAGTGTCATTCGACCAGGGGGTCGACATGGTGGTCGATATCGACCTCTGGGTCGACATCGACTGGGTCTGTTGCTTTCTCCTCCGTTTTCATTTGTGGCTTATGTACTCTGGTGCCACTCCTTAATTACATGGCTGCGACATGGCCTGTCCCGGATTGCCCTTTAGGATTGGTGTTGGGTTGCCCAGAGAGTGTTCCGGACGGTCTAGGGATTTGTGCCGCCAATTGACCCAGTTGGGTCTCTACATTCTTTTTCGAAATATTCATCTCCCCAATCCTTGTGGTAAGGTGATTGAGTTGAGAATGGATGGCATTGTTGGATTGATCATTTTTAGCCTGATTCTGCCTGATTTCATCCAGTACTAGTTGAAGATCATCCTTCTTTTGGTCTCTCTCCGGGTGCCCAGGAGCTCTATAAGGCGGAGGGTCCCTAGGGTTAATCTGGTTCCTTTATGGTTGATGGAACCTTTGGTCTCCCCAATATTGGTGATTGGGACCCCTCATTTGGCGCGCCTCTTGGTGAGTCCCCGCTAGATGTACTTGTTCAGCATGGGGGCACTCGATGGTGGTGTGTCGCTGCGATCCGAATTCAATGCAATCTAAGTTCGCTAAAAGGAACCTTACTTGCTTTTGGAGCTTTCGAAGTTGATCCCTATGAAATTGCTCCTTTACATCCGGATTGATTACATTGGAGGGTTCATATAAGGGCATAGATGGGGCAGGCCTCGATGATGATGATGTTTCGGAAGCCTCAGGAGTCCCATATGTGTTGTCGAACTCCACCAACCTCTCTATGGTCTCCCAAGCCTCTTGTGGAGTGAGTTCAAGGTAGCCATAGGAGGTGTAGGTGTTGATCCTCTCCTTAGTTGCAGCGTCAAGAGCATTGTATATGATCTCCTGAATTACATACAGTGGTTGGCCATGCGTCAGGCATGATCGTAGTAAGTCCTTAAACCTTTCCTAAACAGTCGACAGAGCCTCACCAGGCTTTTGTTTGAAAGCCGTGATTTTCTCTCGGATCAACGCCGTCTTAGAAGGAGGAAAGAATTTTTTGAGGAACGCATCCTTGACTTCATTCCAGGTGCGGAGCGATCTTGGGGCCAAGCTTTCCAACCACTGCAATGCTTTCCCTGTAAGTGACCATCGAAAGGCTTTTAGTTGGACATATTCAAGACTTCGTCCATCAGCAATAGTATCACAAAGGTCTAAGAAGGTTGAAATATGTGCCATAGGGCATTCGTTAGGTTTTCCTTCATATTGGTGCCTTCTAATCTCAGTTAGGAAGTTAGGTTTTATTTCAAAATTAGAGGCAGGGATAAGAATTGCCGATTCAGGCACATTGAGAGCGGGGTGCATATATTGCTTAGCATTCTTAGGGAGGACATTGATTTGGGCTTCTATTTGCCTCCGACATTCTTCCTCCCTATCCGCACGCTCCTTAAGTGCCGCCTCTCTAGTCGTTAGGTCCTCAACCTACTTTCTTAGTTGCTCAATAAGTTCAGCCTGGTTCGCGTTGTCCGCCATGATTCTTTGAGCTTTGGCCCTTAGATGGAAATAACGCTCAGGGTCGTCTACTCCTTCAAATTCAGGTGGGCGATCAGCGCGTCGCATACACCTGCAAAACCAAACTAGGTAGAGACGTGAGATAGACTACTAGGGCGCGATTGATTGCCTCCCCGGCAACGGTGCCAATTTGTTAAGGAGGTAAGTCGAGTATCTTAAATACAAATATAGATATGTAAATGTAAACCGACTCCTAGCCTATGCAAATAATTACAAGACTTCCTCCCGTTGTAGTGGAAGGGTAGTCAGGATTGATCCACGAGGAGGCGTGTCAGCGGGATCCTAGTAGCTTTGGAAATCTCACGTCTGCGTCGACCAGAAGCCTTGATTTCGACCTTGTGCCTCGAAGTCGTCCTCGGCTGTCGATGTTCTCTACAACAGAAGACCTGCAGAAACAAACACAAGTGGTCGATATCGACTGGAAGGGTTCGATATCGATGTTAGTCCACGAAATCGACTGGCTCAGAAGACTGCCAGCCGATACAGAAGGGTCGATATCGATGCTAGGGGTCGATATCGATGCTCAGCAAACTCCGCAGCGATGTTCATCGTCGACTCAGAAAAATGTCGACGAACTCAGTGGTCGATATCGACGTCTGGGGTCGATATCGATGTCTTCCTGCAGTGGGTTAGTTCTTCGTCGGCAAAGAAACGCCGAAGATTTGAGAATGGAGAAAGAAGCAATGAACAGAAATAAAACAGAGGGTTTTGGGTGTATAAAATATGTAAAAAGCAACTCCTAGGATTAAGGTTTACCACAACGATAACCAATGCATGCGATAAGATAAATAAGACGGACAATTGCGCTATTTCACCCGAGGGACAAGCTTTCGCCGTACACCCACTCTTAGGATTACTCTTGCAAATAAACCTAATTGTCTCAACCAATTTTATGTTTATAACCCAAGTTGTTAGCATGAATCCCTTTTCTTTCGATTAGGACTAAACATAGAATCGTAGGAGGAGAGATAGACACAACGATATCGACATCAAATACTTACCTCAAGCGCGCATGGCTAACGTCGGGCTCACCCCGACCCTAAGAGCTTTGGGGAACTACTCGCTTCTCATCATGGAACTCATTGTTGATTGAAAAGAAGAAACTTGCATTAAAATAAACTCCGAAGCTTTACAACTCAACGTCAACTTTCGCAAACGTCAAACCCTAAAACTTCTCTCTAACTCTAACTCTATTGATTGTCTTGATTGATTGTTGTAAGATGATTGAATGCCAGCCCCCTAGGGCTTTATTTATAGGTTACTAATCTTTGCTATCCGAGGATTGTAACTCCTATCTAAACTATGAACTCTATCCGAACAATTAGGATAGGTCTTTTATTTTGATAAAACTTAAATAACTTAAAGGTAAAAGATAAATAAAACTTCAGCTGCCATCTATCTTGAAAGTGTAAGATAATTTCGTGCCTCCTTGAGGATATAGTTCCAATCCGCATCTCAAAACTGAGTCTATCTTCTGTCGAGATAAGGGGTCGATATCGACACCAGGGGTTGATATCGAGGTCTCTGTTCCTGCTCGACTTGTTCAGCTCCTGTCGATGTCTATGTTGAGGTCGATATGGGGGTCGATATGGGGGTCGATATCGACACCAGAGGACGATATCTAGGCTGGAGGTCGATTTCTACCTCTGCTCAGCTTCACTTGGCTTCTCCGTTTCGACACCGATTTCGCTCGAATTCCTGCATGGTTAGCTCAAAACTCGTGCAGACCCTATTTCTTGCATTTTAGACCATACTTACACAAGTTTATATTCTTTTGAACCTTTTCTTTGGAGATCGAATGAAATATGAAGTCAAACGATGCAATAATAGGAGATATAAATATGTACATCAACCTCACTACAGCCGCAGGGAAGAAGAAGGTGTTGCCATTCCCAACTAGAAAGATGATTAAGGACCCAGCGGAAAAGAAGTTCCAGCGGTTCGTCAAGATGCTTCAAGGACTTAATGTCTCTATACCATTCAAAGAAGCACTTCATGAGATGTCATCTTACGTAAGGTTCCTTAAGGACATCTTGGGTAAGAAGCGATCGCTTTTTGAGATCGTAGAGGTGTGCAACAAGTTGTAGCTACCACAAAAGCGGGCGGACCCAGGTAAGTTTTCTATCGCTATAGGTTTAGGTCAATTCAAATTTAATGCTTTGGTTGACTTGGGCGCTAGCGTTAGCATGATGCCACTAACCATTTGGCACAAGGTAAAGATAGGTCCTCTGGAGCCCGTGGATGCAAGGCTATACATGGCAAACAATACGGTAGTAATTCCAACTAGGTAAGTGACGGATGTACCAGTACAAGTAGGTAAATTCTTTGTCCCTGCTGATTTCTTAGTTGTTGATATAGCGGAGGACCCTGCTTGTCCCATTATATTAGGTAGGCCATTCCTAGCAACCGTCGATGCCAACATTAGTGTGAAGAAAGGATTGCTCTCATTCACAATTAGTGACGAGGTGATAGAGAATGCCTTCAACAAGACGGTGAACAATCAAGGGCCAATGGAGATAAAAGCCATCAATGCTGTCTACATTGCATGTAGATAAGCCAATGTAAGGAGTATGACACCAGAAGAGCTTGAGAAGACGGCCATAGAAGCCCAAATAGAGGAAGTTGTGGCAATCTTGAATGAAGGGGCCCAACAGAACATCAAAATCGTTCCAGGTAAGTCGATATCGACTAATAATGTTCAAGATTTTATGTTAGATCATAAGTATGGGGTCGACGGAGGAAAAGAAGGAACATCAAAATCGATGTCTAAGGTTGATAGCACACATTTAGGTATGCATATTAGGTTGCATTTAGCATGATTTAGATGTTTACAATGCATAATTTAGGCTAGATTTGCATTTATACTTGTGTTGTTGGTGGAGTCGGAATCTACACGCGTTTATGGATTATTTCAGGTATATGTGGATCCGACGAAGAATGAGGAAGCTCATGGATGAAGGAAGAGTGAAGAGGAGGTGGAAAAGTGAAGAGCAAGGGAGTGAAGTCGAAGTTAGAGAGCCCTAGTGAAGAACAAGTTCGTAGAAGTTGTCGTAAAACATGCTGAACTTGTTTTGCACTTTCTGGAGGCCTCGGTGGTCCGATTGACTATTATAAGCATGCGTTGGAAAGCTCTTTCCGAGATCTACAACTTTCGTGTTGACATCGAGACCAAATTCGAAGAGGAAAAATCGCTGTGAACAGTAAAAGCCGCCCCGCGGCCAAGAAACCCCCCCCGCGGCCCGAAGCTCTGACGAAGGATTTCGCAATCGCCTGGCCGCCCCGCGGCCAGGGTTGGCTGCCCCGCGGCCTCTGCAGAAACGCCGAATCTGCTGAATGGATTTTTTATCTCTTTAATTAGGTTTTAAGAATTATTATTTAGCCGACTCTTTTGAGGCTTTTTAAAGATGTTTTAGGGTTTTATTTTAACCATCTAATTCCTTAGTTTATACAATTGGAGATTATCAATTGAGAGAACCCTAGAGGGGAGCCTCCATGACCATGGAGTGCTAAACTCTTCCGTTTCATCTATGGATTGAAGCTTTGGTTTGATAAAGTTGTGAGATTTCTATTCTTGTTCTATTCCTATTGATTCGTATTGATTCTTTTGCGAATATTGTTGATTTCTTCTAGTCCGTACAACTAGTTGAGATTATTGTTAGGATTTTGTAGATTCCTCGTAGCGAACCTTAATCCATAGTAGCAATCATGCCTTTTTAGGACTCGTAGGACTAAATTGGTGTGTAGAGAATCAATTATATGTTAAATGCTGACTCGTAGCTTGGTGTTGCATGTATCTTGGTTAATCCTTAATCTTAATGCTACTATTAGGTTAAATCTTGACCGTGTTAGGGTTATCTAATTAGTAAGGGTTACTAGGACTCGTAGGACTAGTAATTTACACAAGATCAGGACAGGAACAATAATAGGATGAAAAGAGAACTCGAAGAAGAATCGATGATCAATCAACCAAACTAAAGTGGATATTTGTAGATGAAACTATTTTCTCATTGTTATCTCTACTAACTTGTCTATAGTTTTCGTTATCTACTTCAATCACCAAATCCATCTTTTCTACTAATTGGTAAATATACATTGCTTAGGAATACTTGATTCTCTGTGGGATCGACCTCTTAATTGCTTACTATACTAGTTTGTAGGTTTGAGTTATACTTTGATAGGAACAACGACAGTTACCTCCTGTCAAATTTTGGCGCCGTTGCCGGGGAATCAAAGTTGATTTCTTTGTTTTGTGTGTTTGCTAATTATTGTATATAATTAACTTGTTGTGAACCTATCTTACGGTTCATAACACCCTTGCTACTAACTTTTAGGATGTTGAGGTTATTGCAGTTTGAAGGTGAGAACTTTCACCAATATCTTACCAGATTGCAGAGGTATGTGGACATCCGTGAATCACGGGGTTATCAAGACAGCATCCGAGATATGATTATTTGCATAATTGACGGGATGACTGCTGAGACACGAGCGCTTGCTGAGTACATGAGTAACGGAGGCCTAGCACGATTAGGTTTGTCGGGGTTGTGGGATTTTTTCTGTTATATGGGTTATCATGTTGAACAGGAAGAGTTGCTCACCACGGCTTATCCACCAATGGAGGACTCTGTCATACACCTAGATGAAATCCAAGCCCTTACTCAAGCGGTGCAGGAGAATGGTGAGAGACTAAAAAACTTGGGGGAACAATTGAGCCAACTTACTAAAACATGTAGCGAGATAATAGCAGATCAGATGGTCAGCCCTCAAGTCGATAAAGAAAGCCAACCCATCCCGCCATTCCTTGAGACATTGAAGGATGCAAGAATAGAAGATCATGTCGAAGTCATTGTGCTTAATTCATTCCCTCCTAGTTGGTTTCAACATGATAATGATGTTCAGAATAAGGAGGAATTGTTCGCAGATAACGATAGTTTCTTTGACGATGGAGAAGATGGTCTAGTGCTTCCTGACATGGAATCTCATGAGTCGACGCATGAGGTTTCATGTGTTGTGTCTCCTACTCTATCCGATGCATTCATTCTGAGCTCCCCCGTTGATGAACCATGTATAGAGCCACCTGCTGAGGCTCAAACGGTAATAAAGGTAAACTTTTGCAATTTGGAAGGTAATAGTGATTATGTTGATCCTTTTAATTGCTATTTTGAGAAGCCACCAGTGGAACTGAACTGGTGGTATCATATTCCTCCATCAGAGAGTCATGCTCAACTCTTTGATAAATTGAAAAGGTTTTTAAGTGTTATATTATATAGTTTCAATTTATTATTGTGCTATGATGTCTTTTGTAAGATGTGTGCACATGAATATGATAGGCTTGAGGGCCTTGACAATGTCTGATAGGTAAGGAATTGAGATTGAGAATAAGTCATGCCAATGACATAAAAGAAAGGCGCTGCTTGGGAGGCAACCCAAGATAGGTAATAATCTTTTTCATATTGAGTTTATTTATTGTTTAGCATTTTTATTTAGTTCTAGGTTAGTTTGTGTTTGGCGTTTTCGGTATGGGCACCTAACACTGCAGATCGAGATGAAGCCACGAGCTACGGATGTTGCTAGTTACTCTTTGTTCATCCATGAAGGTTCATAAATCCACCTTTCCACCACATTGTGAGTATTCCATTTATCTATTCCTCTATGTTTTTATAATTTTGTTGTCTTTAATTTTCATTGAGGACAATGAAAGATTTAAGTGTGGGGGAGGGATTGCATTGCATATAGATAGATTTTCCACATCATGTTTATTTATGTTTTCATATTTATTTTTACTCGTATATTGCATGTGTTAAAAAAAATCCAAAAATATCACCCTTTCCCTCAAAGTATGTCTCCTAATCTCCTCTATAAAAAGTAGTTTTAATTTCAAAAGACACGTTAGGGAAAATAATGAGAGATTCCGACACCGCCGGCGTTGGGTGCATCTATTCCTTGGCATTTTATGGGGTTTGGCGTAATTTCTCCTAAGCTTCTCTACGGGCTTGGATCTCTTGGTCATATCAAGTCGCCATTCTTTAATACGCCTGCGTCTGTTGAGTGCGCTCGGTGTCAAACTCCTCAACTTGCTTTCCCAACCAATATGTATGCCTCCATAATTGGCAAATAAACACAAACTACACAAATCTTATGATTTCCCAACCAATATGTATGTAAATATCCACGGAAATCAAAGTAAAAGTAGATGACAACATGGTAAATTTAGCGCACATCAAAACCCCATACTTAAGCTTTCTTGTCCTCAAGCAATACTTTCAGCGGTCATTTGGGGGAAGATACTAAACCCTCAACATCATAGATTAATTGTTATATGTCCCTACAATCAATTGCCATCCTTAAAAAGTTACTAATGTCAACAAATCCATGCATGTGAATAAAAGCAACATCATACGCACAAAAGGAGGGCTATGCATAAAACAATCTTGTGCGACAAAGCATTAATAATCAAGAAAACTTTTGTGTAAGCTTATGGAGAAGTAGATTGGTAAAAGGCTAAAGGTGGGCAAAATTTTGGCCATGTGATGTTAAATCCGGGGAAATAAACTTTCTTTCCAAACTTCCATACCACATTCCTTCTTCATAATATTTCTCACCTTTCGCTCTTCGCTCATTGCTTTTTTCACTTTAATGCTTTATCTCTTTAACCTTAGCACTGTCTTCTTGTGAGTCGCAAACATGGGTGTCATGAATGGCCCCGGATACTTAGTACTTCAGACTCCTCACCTTGGTGTCCCATCTCGCCGAACTAACATCTCAACGAGCATGGTCGATCTACCTTTATCGCCTAAGGTGATCGAATTTTTTCTCGCTCATTAAATTTTCCATAATTCAAATTTTCTTTCATCTTGCCAACCACTTCAATAATAATATGCTCAAACTCCATGTATAATCTCCAAATATGACATCCATTCTCAACATGATCCCCGGATAGGGTATAACGTTTAAAAAATGGGCAATATGTAATGTATGTGGAGCAATAATAATGTAAGGCTCATATATGGCTTGTGTAAGGAAAATATGCATAGGTAAGGCTGGGATATGAAATTTAGCACATGTATGGAAAATATAAAGTCATCCATCCTCTTATTATGCACATGTGAAAAACAACCTCAGATTTTATACCTCCTTTAAAGGTTTTCTCTAAAAAAATCGCACTCCATTGTGACTTCCCTTTACTAGGCAATTTCCTGCTATATCTATAATGAATCTACTTTTGCATCATTGAGTTCTATTAAACTTCCATGACACTTATTCAAAAGTTTTCAAAATTTTTCAATGGGGGTGATTTTTTTTAGACGTTGCACAATCAACATTACAATGATCATGATGCACATAGATTGATAAACATTTCCAAAGTAACCATGTATAATGCAATTGGAGAATTATGCATAAATATGAAAAGAATGTGCAATATGCGCAAAAAATATTTAAAATATGAAAGTAAGCCTTTCCCCCACCCCATACATAAAGATTACAGTGTCCTTACTGTATAAGAACTAGGGTTAAGAAAGAAACTTACTAAAATTTCGCGCAGAGTCGGGAATATCAGGTGACGAAGTCGTCTGCAGGGTCAGTCGACATCGAGTGATCCAGTCGACATCGACTAGTTTCCCTCGATTCTTGGTCAAATTAAGCTTTAGGGTGATCCTAGGTCGATCACAACCTCTCTAAATTGACCTACTTAGTCGATATCGAGTAATATACTCGATATCGAGTCCCTCTTTCGCTGCTTCTTGCTCCTGAAATTTGTTAGACAATAAAACAAAAGCCAAAACAAAACAATAAAGTCTCAAAACTAAACCAAAATTATCCAAAACCTAAAAAATATTTGTCTTGTTACAAGCTCTAGACTTTATAGTCGCTAGGCCGACTTCTTCTTTCATGCTCTTAAGGCGGCATCTGCAGAGCCCATGTAGCCTGGGCTTGTAATAGTACTCCGTTCTTGTCTCGCAGCTGCATCCCACCTAAATGGATCTTGTTTACTGTAAAAGTACCCATCTTCTTTGTTTTGAACTTGCTCGGGAACCAATGATCCTTTGATTTGGAGACATACACCTTATCCCCTACTTTGTAGTTGCTCGGATCATCGTTGGATATCCTGCACAAGCACACATACCAAGGCAAACCTCTCCCATATATAGATAAATCAGTTATTGGAATTGAGGAGGAGAGATCCATACCTTCGCTTACCTTTCCTTTTCTGTTTGAGAGTCTGCTGGATATCGACTACTCTCACTCGATATCAACTTTTCTTCTTCAGGTTTTGACTTAGTCGATGTCGGCTTTGAATGTTGGTCGATTTTGAGTGATGCACTCGATTTCGAGTGGTCTGATATGACATTGACCCCATACTTCAGACCTGGCATAGAATCTTGAAAATTGTTAGTCGATATCGACTTACCTGGGTCGATTTCGAGTGGTACTTCAGTGCCTTCATTCAAGATTTCCATGATTTCCTCCACTTGGGCTTCTATAGTCCTCTTCTCTAACTCTTCCGGGGTCATAGTTCTTACCTTAGGTTCCCCGCAAGCGATGTAGATGCCCTTGATTGATTTCACCTCCATAGGACCTTATTTTCTCTTTACCACCTTGCTGAAGGAGTACTTTATAACTTCATCGCTAATGGTAAATGAGAGCAATCCTTTCCTTACGCTTAAGTTTGCATCAACGGTTGCCAAGAAGGGCCTTCCTAAAATAATTGGACAAGAAGGGTCCTCTGCCATATCAACAACTAGAAAATCAGCAAGGATAAAGAAGTTACCTACTTGAACCAGCACATCATCTACTAGGCCTGTTGGAATGACCACCGTATTGTTCGCCATATAGAGTTTAGCATCCAAAGGCTCCAGGGCACCAATCTTTACCTTTGACCATAATGTTAGTGGCATAATGCTAACACTAGCCCCTAAATCACATAAAGCATTGAATCAATGTTGACCTAAGCCTATAGTGATAGCAAACTTACCTGGGTCTGGCCGCTTCTCTGGTAGCTCCATCTTGCTGCACTCCTCTGCGATCTCAGCAATTGATTGCTTCTTCCCCAGTATGTCCTTGAGAAACCTTATATAAGATGGCACATCATGAAGTGTTTTAGTGAATGGAATTGTAACGTTTAGCCCTTGAAGCATCTTTACAAAGCGCTGGAATTTCTTTTTCGCTGGGTCCTTCAAAGTTTTCCTTGGGACTGGCAGCGTCTTCTTCTTTACGGCGGCTGGAGTTGAGTCGATATCGAGTAAGGTTGGGTAGATATCGAATGGAGGAGTCGATTTCTAGTGTGTTTCAGCTTTTCGTTCGACATCGAGTAAAGGGGACTCAATGTCGGCTGCATCTCGGTCGATATCTACTGGATGAGTCGATATCGAGTCCTCTCCTGTTGCTTTTTCCTTTGCTTTTTGCTCGGGCGTTCACAGGTGACGCCCACTCCTTAGATTCATAGCCGCTATGTGACTAGTAGTTTTGCCCTTGAGATTAGGCACAGTCCTGGCAGCGATCCTGACGGTTTGCGAATTTGTTCAGCCAATTGACCCATTTGGGTCTCCATATTCTTCTTCCAAACGTCGATCTCCCCAAGCCTAAAATTGATGTCGTGCAGCTAAGTATGGACTGAGTTGTTGGCTTGTTTAAACTCAGCATGGTGCCTCCCTATCTCATCAAGAATGATCTGCATGTCATCTTTCTTTGGTTCCCGCTCGAGGTGTCCAGATGCTCTATAAGGTAATGGATCCCTCTATTGGTGCTGAGGTTGGTAGAATCTTTGATCCCCTCAATACTGATGATTGCCCCCTCCATAGGGGACTCTCATCCATTTAGCTTCCTCATGTGTCTCTGCAATGCTGACTTGCTCAAGATGTGGGCGGGCGTTGGTGTTGTGCCTAGTAGACCCACATTCCTAGCAAGCTTGGTTGTTGGAGAGGAACCTTACTTGCTTTTGGTGGCGGCGTGCTTGATCATTATTGAATTTTTTCCTCACGTCCAAATCGATCTCCTTTTGCATGCTCACAAAGTGGCATAGATGGGGCAAGCCTTGAGTCCAAGGCCACAGCAGTCCCATATGTGTTGTCGAAGCTGACAAGCCTCTCAATTGTATCCCAGACCTCTATGGGTGTAAGCTCAATGTACCGATAGGAGGTGTAAGAGTTGATTCTCTCCTTATTCGGTGCATCGAGGGAGTTGTAGAGGATCTCCTGGATGACGTAAGGTAGTTTCCCATGAGTAGGGGATGATCGCAATAGGTCCTTGAAGCGCTCTCATGCCTGAGCCAATGTATCGCCAGGCTATTGTTTAAAAGTCGTTATCCTTTGTCGCACCATCGCCATTTTTTATGGAGGGAAGAACTTGTTGAGGAACGCATCCTTCACCTCTGCCCATGTCCTTAGCGAGCGTGGAGCCAAGCTTTCAAGCCACCGCAAAGCCTTCCCTGCAAGAGACTATCCAAAAGATTTCAGTCTTACATATTCTAAATTAGCGCCATCGACCACAGTATCACATAAATCCATAAAAGTAGTAATATGTTGCAAGGGGCATTCATTAGTTCTTCCTTCAAAATTACTGCGTTTAATTTCAGAAAGAAAGTTAATTTTAATTTCATAATTAGAAGAATGTATGATAATCACATATTCAGGCACTGTGAGCGTAGCATGCTTGTATTGCATCACCGTCTATGGATATTGATTGAGCCTCTCTTGGGCTTGTCTACGTGCATCCTCCTCTCTATCAGTGCGAGCTCTCTCTGTAACTGCAGTTGCCATTTCATTGGAAATGGTAGCATTGTGGTCCTCAATCTCCGTCCTCAATCTCCCTATGAGTCGAACCTGTGTCTCGTTCTCCGACATGATTCGGATTGCTCTGTTACGAAAGTGGAGGAAACGTTCGGGCTCGTCTAGACTTTCCAAGATAAGTTTGCGATTAGAGCATCGCATAAACCTACAAAATCAACACTAGAAAAAAACGTGAGTAAAAGCTTAGGGCGCAAATGATTGCCTCCCCGGCAACGGCGCCAAAATTTGTTAAGAGGGAAACTAGTCGAATAAATATAGATACAAACCAACTCCCTGTCCAAGCAAATAAATTCCAAGAAACCCTCCCTAAATAAATATCAGCGTATCACTCGATATCGAGTACTACCTTCGATATCGACTACAGTTCCAGTCGATTTCTAGTAAACTTGCTGTAAAACAAACAAAGACACTCGACGTCGATTAGGACACTCGATATCGACTACAAAAGTCAAAATCGAGTCTTCAACAGAAAGCTTAAAATGTAACCTATTTGTCGAAAAAGTGTCCGAAGAGTATGAGAATGATGTAGGAAGGATGAAAAGAATAAAATCGCAGATTTGTATAAAACTTAAAAAACTAAAAACCTCCCAGATCTGGGATCTCATGCCACAACGATAACCATATAAGCCTTTGTCAAATTCATGAAATATTATGCCTTTTCATCAAATAACATTCGTTACTAACAATTAGGTAATTTAGAGGCTCTCGCATAAACCCTAACTGTTACTATCCAATTTCATAATTAATCCAAATTCACAATAAGATTTCTTTCGCTTCAATAATACAAATAAGGATCGCCTACTACTTTCATAGAAGAATCATGCATATAGGATAGAAGACGAAATCGCAAAAAAATCATACCTTTGATGCATAAACTTACATGGCTATCGTCGGTCTCACCCCGACCCTAGAAGTAAGGGCACTACTCGCGCTTCATAACTATAGACATCATCATCATCATTGGAAAATAAGAAACTTGAATTGAAAACATAGAAAGATTACAACCGAACAAAGTAAACTTCCGCTCTCGCTCTCTCTTCCTTCAGTCGGCCTCCTCTCTCTCTCCCTAAACTGAATTAAAAGTGTTTCTCTGTGATAATGGATTATTGAATCTCAGCCCTAATGGCTCTAATTATTGATTCCAAACCTTGATATCCAGGAGAAGAAAATCTATCTTATTCCGCCGCTTGAGATAAGATTTCATCAAAATGGCATCGGGTCTTCTGCAGCGGCACTCGATATCGACTGGGTCTAGTCGATATCGACCACTCATCTTCATTTTGAGTCAGCTCTACTCAACCTTGGCTCTGTACTCGATCTCCAGCATTTCACTCGATTTCCGACACTCGATATCGAGTAACTCAGGTCGATATCTACGTGTCTGTGTGGAGTTGAATGATTCTCTTCCTTGCTCGATTTCTGGTCTTCAATTCCACTCGATGTCGAGTCACTTGGTCGATTTTGACTCCTCAGTACACTTCGAGTACTTTTTGAGCTTTCTCTTCTCTTGTCCAAATTGCTCCGATTTTGCCTCGATTTATGCGAAATAACACAAGAACTAGTGTAAACCTCCATAATTGGAAAATAAACACAAAGTACACATATCTTATGCTTTCCCAACCAATATGTATGCAAATATCGACAGAAATCGAAGTAAAAGTAGATGAAAAACATGGTAAATTGAGCACACATCAACCTTCAAAACAACACTAAGTAAAGAAGTTAATAAGACGAGACAGGGCGCGATTGATAGCCTCCCCGGCAACGGCGCCCAAATTTGTTAGGAGGGGAATCTAGATATGTAAATAAAAGATATAAATTTGAACCAATTCCTTCCCTAGCAAATAAATTCAGGACTCTCTCCCGATGCAGCAGTAGGGAATCAGGATCGATCCTCGAGGGGCAAGTAAGTGGTTCCTGAATAGTCTTGTTGAATTTTCTGCGTTGTGTCGACCAAAAGCCTCGATATCGAGTTGATAGGTCGATATCGACAGTGGCTATCGATTCCTAGTGTGTGCGTCGATCTGTGAAACCTGCAGACGAAATAGAAGGTACTCAATATCGACTAGGTAGGTAGATGTTGAGTAGGTCACTGCATTTTGGTCAACCCGAAAGACCATTGACTTGCTTTCCTTCGATGCAGTGTACTCGATATTGAGTATGGGTGTCAATCTCGAGTTGTTTCTCAAACAGTAACAGTAAATAAAACGAAGACATAAATAATAAATAAATAAATAAATAAAAGACAAAATATTTTTGTGTTTTTTCTTAATTTGTTTTGCTTTATAATATTTTCATAAGTTGTCTTTGTGCATTTTCCTAATATATTTGGCAATGGCCAAAAAATTTAAAAAAAAAGGAATTTGGATTTAAAAAGCGTGAAAAGAAATGAAGAATTGAATTGTTAACTCAATCTCAAAAAGGTGCCCTAGATAAGTTCGTCTTAAAAAATCTTTCTCGACATCAAAATGCTAGGGCCAAATTTTAATGCTCCTAAGGATTTTACTGCTATTACTCTTGATGATGATATTGATCATGTTGTTCATGTTAATGCTAATATGAATGATACTATCACTCTTAATGATGTTCTTCCTATTCATTTTAATGCTAATGTGGATGTAAATCTTGATTGTGCAGATTCTATTGTGTCTAATATTGATCCTCTTTGATAATATTAATGATAATATTGATCTTGGTCATGTTAATGAAATTGGTGATGTTAATAGTGCTTTTAAGATGTTTGATATTTTTTATCTAATAAATTGGGATGCTCTTGATTCTATAATAATTATGGTTCTTGTTATAAAGGGTCCTAAAAGAGATTTGTCCACTCAAAAGGGTCCTAAAGATAAATTTTGTAGACGGTTCACCACACCATGCTATACTAGAGTTTTATCAAATGGTGAGAAACATGATAGAGATTGGCTTGTGTGTTCAAAACAGATTGATAAATTATTTTTCTTTTATTGTAAAGTTTTTAAAAAAGGATATGGGAGGGGTCAACTCGTAAGTCAAGGTTTTCACGATTGGGTGCATCTTTCTAGTAGACTTAAAGAGCATGAAACGAATGTCGAACATCTTAAGAACATGGCTACTTGGTATAATATGTGTATTAGACTCCAAAAGAATCAAACGATGGAAATGCTTTCTCTTTTCCCCAACAATGAGAGAACATCTTGGCCGTATTACAAATGATGAAATACATTTCTACTATCTTGGCCCCAGAATCCAAAATGAGTTAATATTTTTGCTTGCATGTGCCATAAAACAGAAACTTATAATGAAAATAAAACAAGCCAAGTATTTCTCTTATTTACTTGATTATACTCCTGATATAAGTCATCAAGAGTAAATGTCTCTAATCTTAAGATATATGAATTTCTATTCAAAATATGTGTTTATTGAGGAATCTTTTATAGGATTTTTAAAAGTAAATGATATAATCGGTCAAGGGTTGTTTGGTTTTTTACAAAACGTATTGAATTCACTTGATCTTGATATTGATAATGTGTGAGGGTGTTGGTAGAAGAGAATCGAATTGAAAATATATAAAATATAAGAACAATTGCAACCCTGACCTTTCAAATGAATTCAAAACTCCCCCGCTGTAGTGGAAGGGGAATTAGGTTAGATCCATGAGGAAGTTAGTCATCAGATCCGCAAATAGCCCCGAAAACACGTTTTGCGTCGACCAAAACTCACTCAATCTCGACCAGAGGCGTCAATGTCGACCAGTTGGCTGTCGATCTAGCTTAGAAGTACGCAGAGACAAAAACAAGTAGTCGACATCGACCTAACGAGTCGATGTCGAATATAAGTAATAGAAGTTGGCCGACTCAGAAGACTGTCGGTCGATTGAGGGAACTCAATATCAAATAAAGAACTCCATCTCGAGAGCAATGCAGAAGCAGAAGTAGTGTCGACACAACAGATGTCGACCGATTGAAAGATGTCGATATGGACCAAAGGGGTCGATCTCGAGTGCTCTTGTAGAAGGTTAGTAACTGTCGGCAATGTAGGCCGAAGAAGGTAGGATGAAGGTAGAAGTTTTTAATAGAAAATCCAGTGGTAAAGCGATGATTAAAGTAATGTAAACAAATATAAAAATGAACTCAAAAGGTTGGGGTTTACCACAACGTTAACCAAACATACAATAGATACGCAAGATGGACAATTACGCTATCTCATCAAAGGGACAAGCTTTCTCCGTACACCAACAAGTATGAATACACGTGCAAATAAACCTAATTGTCTCTACCAATTTTATGTTTATAAACCAAGTTGTTAGCATGAATCTCTTTTCTTGCGATAACGACTAAACACAAAAGTGTACGAGATGATCAAGACACAACAAAGATCAACATCAATACTTACCTCGAGCATGCATGTCTAACAACTGGCTCACCCCGACCCTAGGAGCTTAAGCGACTACTTGCTCATGGTTGAAGTAGACATCTTTGCATAAATAGAAATAACTTGCATTGAAAAAAAAACCTGAAGTCTTAACAATCCCAACGTTGGCTTTCGTAAATTCCAAAACCCTAAAGCTTCTCAAAACTAAAATCCTAAACTCCTTCTTTTCTATGTGTTTATTGCTGAGATTGGACTTTTTGGATGCCTCTAAAACCATGCGGGCTTTATTTATAGTCTCTCAGTCATTGCTAGCCATGGAAAGGAGATCTAATCCTAGTAAAACTATGATATCATGCATTTAGGTAGGCATATTAGGTTGCATTTAACATGATTTAGATGTTTATAATGCATAGTTCATGCTAGATTTGCATTTATACTCGTTTTGTTGGTGGAGTCGGAATCTACAGGCTTTTATGGATTATTTCAAGTAGATGTGGATCCGACTAAGAATAACGAGACTTGTGGATGAAGGAAGGGTCAAGAGAAGAAAGAAAGTGAAGTGTACAAGAGTGGATTCGAAGTTCGAGAGCCTAAGTGAACAAATAGTCAGGAAAAGTTGTCGCTAGACAAGCTGAACTTGTAACACACTTTCTGGAGGCCTTGGTGATCTGATTGTCAAATATAAGCATGCGTTGGAAAGCTCTTTTCAGGATCTACAACTTTTTTTGTTGGCAACGAGCCCAAATTCGAAAGAGAAAAATTGGTCTGAATAGTATGGCCGCCCCGCGACAAAGCTAGCCGCCCAGTAGGTTGTAGCTCAGACAAAGATTTTGCAAATTGTCTGGCCGCCCAGTGGTCTGGGTTGGCTGCCCTGCGGCCTTTTGCATAATGCCAAAACTGCTGAAAGACCTTTTATCTTGTTAATTAGGGTTTTTACATTAATTGTTTTGGCCGACTTTCTTAGGCTTATTTAAAGACTATTAGGGTTATTTTCTAAAGAATCTAACTCATCATCTATTTGATAACCTTATGCACTATGAGATTATCAATGGAGAGAACCCTAGAGGGGAGCCTCCATGGACTTGGAGTGCTAAGCTCTTTTGTTTCATTTATGGATTAAAGCTTTGGTTTGACAAAGTTGTGAGATTTATATTCTTGTTCTATTCCTATTTATTCGTATTGATTCTTTTGCGAATATTTCTGATTTCTTCTAGCCCGTACAAATAGTTGAAATTATTGCTAGTATTTTGTAGATTCCTAGTAGCGAACCTTAATCCATAGTAGCAAGCATGCCTTTTTAGGACTCGTATGACTAAATTGGTCTGTAGAAAATCAATTATATGTTGAATAGTGACTCATAGCTTGGTGTTGCATGTATCCTAATTAATCCTTAATCTTAATGCTACTATTAGGTTGAATCTTAACCGTGTTAGGGTTATCTAATTAGTAAAGGTTACTAGGACTCGTAGGACTAGTAATTTACACAAGATCAGGACAGGAACAATAATGGGATGAAAAGAGAACTTGAAGAAGAATCAAGTATCAACTAATCAAACTAAAGTGGATATTTGTAGATGAAACTATTTTCTTAATTGTTATCTCTATTAACTTGTTTATAGTTTGTTTTCTTCACCTCAATCACCAAATCCCCTCTTTTCTACTAATTAGTAAATATACATTAGTTAGGGATACTTGATTCTCTGTGGGAATGACATCTCACTTGTTTTCTATACTAGTTTGTAGGTATGAGTTTTACTGTTGATAGGAACAACGATAGTTTCCTCCTGACTAATTTTGGCACCGTTGTCGGGGAATCATGTTTATTTCTTTGTTTTGTGTATTTATTTATTTTTTTGCATATATCTAACACATTGTGAACCTATCTTACGGTTCACGGCACCCTTACTACTAACTTTTTAAGATGAGATTAATACAGTGTCAAGGGGAAAATTTTCATTATTATTTCACAAGAGTGCATAATTTATTGGATGCTCGTTATGCACAGGGTTACCAAGATAGTTTACAAGATATGGTTGTTTATGTACTTAAGGGCATGACTCCTGAGATCAAAGAACTTGTCGAGGTGGAGAGTTTCGACTTATAGTGATGTGGGATTTTTTCTGCTACATGGGTCACCAGGTGGAGCATGAAGAAGCTTTCACACGCCAGGTAATATTGGAGCAGATGCTTGAAAGGATGGAGCGACTTGAGAAATGATTGAACCAACTTACTCAACCGATGAGTGAGTTGGTAGGAGAGCAACATTGTATTCTTCAAGTTGATGACTGCCAGAAGACAAACAAGGATGTTTTTATTGAAGACGGAGGAGAGAGAATTATCATTATCAAATGCCTTTTTGTTTCGGAAGTACCCCAGAGACCACCAAGCGTGGCAAGAGTTGAGAGTTGTTCAGGACTAAGGGCGTTCTGTAGTTGCAGTAGGGACTCAAGGATGGTGCAAGCGGTATTTTGTATTCTATAGACTGATCGAGTAATTTGTGACGAGAGAAGTTGTAGAGTAGATTGGGTGATGGTACATTTGTAAAGAAGATGCTCAAGATCTTCATGATTAGTATCACAAGAAAAACAATTTATGGGAAGACCAACTCCTCGCTGTGCAAGTTTGGCCAACGTCAGGATTTCATTCTTCGTAATTCGCCACAAGAAATCCTTGAATTTAGGGGCGCAGTCCAGTTTCCAGATCCAGGCGAAATCTGATTTGGTGTGATTCTTGTTATGGTGTAGCATTTTAATTGCAGAAGCAGTACTAAACCAACCATTACGACTCTATTTCCAGTAGAGTCTGTCTTGCATTATGTGTCTTGGAATTGTTGTGAGGGCTATATTATCGATGTTTGTTTGCGGAAGGTGTTTGTTAAGTTTTGAATTGAGCTTGACAATGTCCCATGCTTTCATTTGGGTGATGAAATCATTTACCAACCAATATTGGTTTGCGTAAGAGAAATTTGTTGCCTTGGTCCAAAGAGGTTCTTGATCATGCCATACATCAAACCAGAAATTTATGAAGGAGCCGTCAGCGATTCCTCAGCGTAGGCCCTTTTTAAAAAGGCTCAGTAGGTTTGCAAGCTTAGACCATTGCCAGGAAGTGTTTCCTCTTCTTTTATAGTTTAAAATGTGGGTTGTTCGAAGATATTTGTTAGTCACAAGTCGGACCCAGGGGTTATCTGGTTCTGCTATAATTTTCCAAAGGAGTTTTAATTGTAGAGCTTAATTTGTTTATCTCTTCAGAGGAACGGAGGCCTACACCACCATTCCTGCGGAACTTGCATACCTCCAACCAGCTTATGAGAGGGCGATGTCTTGTTCTTTTGTTCCAAAGAAATTTTTTATTAATTTTGTCTAGTTCTTTGTGTATATATGTTGGTAGCATGAAACATTGCATTATATGAAGTGATTTTGCTTCTAGGTTGGATTTAATTAGGGTGGCTCTGCCAGCCCGAGAGAGATTGGAGGCAGTCCAAAGCGAGAGCTGACTTTTACTAGAACTAAGCAGGGACTCGAAGGTGGAGTTTATCACCTTTGTTGAGAGTATTGGGCACCCTAGGTAAGAACCAAGATTTGTTGTGCTTGGGATACGTAGTTCAGCATGTAGCGTTGTTTTCGTCTGATTGTTTATGTTAGTAGTCGTTTGAAAGGAGGATTAGAGTCGATTGATTTTCTACCCCGAGAAGAGATTATATAGGTGAGTAATATTGTTAATCTGCTCACAGCCTGATGTTGTTGCACGAGCAAAAATAATTATGTCGTCAGCATGGTTTATTGGCTTCGTATTGAAGACTCCGAGCTAGGGCTTCAGAAACGAGGAGAAAGAGGTATGGTGAAAGCGGGTCTCCCTGTCGGAGACCTTTGAAAGGTTTGTAGATATCTGTTGGTTCGTTATTAACTAGAACGGAGTAGGAGACTGTAGTAATGCACTCTTCGATCCAAGCGATGAATTTTTGCGAGAAACCAAATCGGGAAAAAATGTTAAATAAGAACTCCCAGTTGACCATGTCAAAAGCTTTCTCCATGTCTAGTTTGACAGCCATCCAGCTAGATTTACCTTTTTTGTTGAAAGGAGTGAAATAACTTGTTTGCAATTAATATATTGTCTTGTATTACTCTTTTAGTGATAAAAGCACTTTGGTAGGGATGTATGATTTCAGGTAGAGTTTCTTTTAGTCTTGCAGCTATAATTTTTTAAATAATCTTGTAGAGAGTATTGCATAAACTAATTGGTCTGATGTTCGATGCAGTGGAAGGGTTGACATTTTGGGATAAGTGTTATGAAAGTGTGGTTGATTTGCATTAGTATTTTCCCACTAGCGAAACAGCCCATTACAGCACGAATAACCGAAGGCCCAACAATGTGCCAATATTTTTTTAAAAAGCCAGCGGGGAAGCCGTCAGGACCTGGAGATTTGTAATTTGCAATGTTGAAGACAGCTGTTTTGATTTCTGCATTCGTTATTTTACTTTTTAGTTTTTCATTTTGTGTGGGTGTTATTTCTTGTGTGATGTGATCTAGAAGTGGGCAGTATGATTGGCTTGGAGGTGGTGCAGAGAATCGCTTAGCAAATGCAGCTTTAATTTCAGAGCGGATGTCAGTATCCAAAGTTAAGATGTTTCCATCAGAGGATTTGAAGGTTTTGACAATACTATGGTTTCTCCCTCCTTTGGCTACTCGGTAATATTTTGTGTTTGTGTCTCCATTTTGTAGATGAAATCGCTTGGCGCGTTGTGCCGAGTACGTAGTCTTGAAGTTTATCATTTTTGTATATTTGTTAAGGAGACGTAAGTGTTTTGCCTCGATTACCGGGTCGTAAGACTATATTAGTTTCTGCTGCAAATGTTGTAATTCATTTTCCATGTTTGTAGCTTGAGAGAAAATGTTGCCTATAGTTTTTTGGCACCAAATTTTACTTTTCTGTTTTAGTTCTTGTAGTTTTTTTAACAAGTCTGTAAGTGGCTGAGCCTGTTGGGTTGGTTCGCCAGGCTTGACGGAAAACCGCTTCGTAGTCTTTGCTTTTTGTCCATGCCATTTCAAATCTAAATGGTTGCATAGGGGGGCGACATTTAGGAATAAGTTCAAGCGTTATTTGACATTGATCAGACGTGGTGAAAGCATGATTTTGTGATTTAAGATGCGGCAGTTTTTGGAATAATTCTTTGTGAAGCAGAACTCGATCGAGTTTCTTGTAGGTGTTATCAGGTCCTGATACTTTCTTCCTTCAAGTAAACTGATTGCCAATGGATGGTATATATGTTACATAAATGATATATAGTAGCGGCCAAAAAGCGCTACTTAAAGATGAAAGTCTGTTTAGCCTACATGGTGTTGGAGGTGGGTCTCCTTGTTTTTCATGTACGTGTAATAGGTCATTTAGATCTCCCATTATAATTCAAGGGTTTGGTTAGATTTGAATCATCTGCGAGATTTCATTCTAAAATGCAGTTTTCTCATTCTCTTGTGGTGGGGCATAGACAAAAAATATGTTAGTTTGTATGTTGTTTGTCTTATTATAGTATCTAGTTAGTATAAACCGTTGTCCAGAATGTATGACCTCAAAGGTTTCATTGTAGAGGTGGGAAGATTTCCAGTAAAGACAAAGACCACCAGAGCGACCAATGGAACCACAGAAGCACGAGTGGTCAAAACCTGCATTATGCCAGAGGTTTTCTTTTGGTGGTGATTGAAGTTTCGTTTCCGCTAAAGTTAAGATAACTATATGTCCAGATTTACAAGTAATTCCTTTTTTAGCCAAACCACGGACGTTACAGTAGCTAATTTTCATGAGTAACTAATTGTAGATATGTTGTACTTTTTGTCATATTCTAGAGAAATAGAATACAGAAGGTTGACATAGGTGAAGAAACTAGACGTTGACCAAAATCTAGAAAGATCTTCTGGGTGGGGAGCCAAAGTTAGTTGGTGTTTGCATTTCAATCGTCTTTGGTTGCGTTGATAGCATGAGAAATAGAATTCCTGAACACAATCGGATGAACAAAGCAATGAAAACTGTGAGGAGTCAGAGAAAGTAGTCTTTAGCAATAGAACCCAGAGTAAGAGAGTGGACATACCATAAAAATATAATAAGTTGAGTACTAGGTTTGTTAGTTTTGGTAGATACAAATTAGCATAAGTATAAGAGTGTGCAAAAGACCCTTGCTCATGGGGTGACGTCGAGTCTCATTGACAAAGAAGCGACTTTGCAAAATGAGTTAGCTCAAACCTTGGAACAAGAAGAAATGATGTGGCTTCAAAAGTGTAGAGACCAATGGCTCAAAGGGGGTGATCGTAACACTTCGTTCTTTCACTTGTCCACTCTCATTCGGAGGAAGAGGAATCAGATTGAAGTTCTCAAAGGGGAGGATGGGACAATGATTTCGGATGGAAGAATCATTGAGAACATGGTGGTGAGTTTCTTCAGAAATCTGTACACTTTGCCAGTTGAAGAAGACATCCCTGTTTCAATTACTAGAGGGGGATTCCAAGTCCTTCATCCGGATGTTTGGGTAGGAATACATGCGCCCGTTTCTGACCTAGAGATCACATCTGCTTTAAAACAAATGGGAGCATTGAAAGCGCCCGGACCAGATGGTTTTCAGCCTATCTTCTTCCAAAGGTGTTGGCCTATTGTAGGTAACTCGGTGATTATGCTTGTCAGATGATTCTTTGCCTCTTTAGATCTGCCGCAGGGGATGAATGACACCCTTATTGTTCTCCTTGCTAAGGTTGCAAAGCCTGAGTCTGTTTCGCAATTCAGACCGATTAGTCTTTGTAACGTCTTGTATAAGATCATTACAAAGATATTGGTTAATCGGTTGCGCCCACTACTTGGCTCTCTCATTGGTCCTATGCAAGGTAGTTTTCTTCCGGGGAGATTTATTATTGACAATATAGTGGTGATGCAAGAGGTTGTACATTCTATGAAAAAAAGCAAGGTAGATGTGGGTGGATGCTGCTTAAAATTGACCTCGAGAAGGCTTATGACCGCCTTCGGTGGGATTTTATTATAGAGACGTTAATTGAGGCTGGTTTTCCTAGTTGCTGGGTGGATTAGATTTCACGATGTATCTGCTCCTCTTCCATGAGGGTTTTGGTTAATGGGGAAATGACCGCAGAATTCAAACCTTCTAGGGGGATTCGTCAGGGTGACCCTATCTCACCATATTTGTTTGTCCTCTGCATCGAGCGACTTAGTCATATGATTATGTCTGTTGTAGATAGTAGTAGATGGAAACCAGCTAGACTCACGAGGCAAGGGCCAGATGTTTCCCATATTTTCTTTGCAGATGATATTGTTCTTGTGGCTGAGGCTTCAGTTGCTCAACTTCAGTTCATCAAGGCCTTGTTGGATAAGTTCTGTCAAGCATCTGGGCAAAAAGTTAATGCCATGAAATCAAAGCTCTTTGTCTCTCCCAATGTTGGGACGACTGTGATCGAAGACCTTCGAAGAGAGTGTGGTTTTGAAGTTACCACTAACCTGGGCAGCTACTTAGGCATGCCAGTTTTGCACAAAATGGTCAACAAGGATGCATTCGCTCCATTAGTGGATAAAGTAGCTGCCCGACTATCGACTTGGAAGACTCGCTACCTTAGTTTTGCGGGTAGAGTTACTTTAACTAGGAGTGTCCTCTCGTCAATTCCTGTCTACACTATGGCTACGGTAGTTATCCCGAGATCCACATGTGAGAAGATTGACAACCTCTGCAGAAAATTTATATGGGGAGGTGTAGAGGGTCGCCAAGGTATGCACCTCGTCTCTTGGGAAGAAGTGTGTAAACCTAAATGTTTTGGGGGCCTTGGCATCTGGCCCATGAAGGACCTAAATTTGGCAGTGATTGGGAAGCTTGGGTGGCGTCTTCTAAACAGTAAAAACGCCTTCTGGTGTGAAGTACTAAGGGCTAAGTATATTAGGCCTTCAAGAATCACACGTGGTGGTGACTCTCACGTGTGGAACAGCATTAGAAAAGGGTTGGAGTTAGTAGTTAATCAAGGAGTTCGGTGGATTCTGGGCGATGGCTCTATAATCCACTTCTGGCTTGATCTTTGGATAGGAGACTCAAGGCTTTGTGATATCGCCCTTACCGATATCGAAGGGCCCATGAGGAATGTCGTTGTGAAGGATTTTTGGATTGACAACGTGGGATAGGACTGGGGGGTTCTTTCTCCTTGTCTGCCACCTCACATTCTCCTCCAACTTGTTGCTTTTGCTGTGTCTATGTTGCAATCTGTCGAGGATTCCTTAAGTTGGAAATTCGAAGCTAGTGGGAACTACACGGTGCGATCTGCCATGATGGCTCAACATAGGTTATGTGATATGTGCTGCATTGATAGGCCTATATTTGAAGTCATTTGGCGTATCAAAGCCCCGGAAAGGATTCGATGTTTTTTTGTGGAAAATCCTGAAAGGAGGGATTCTTACCAACGAAGAACGTTATCGACGCCATCTTTCTAGCTCAGTTGTTTGTCCAACTTGTCAGAATATGACGGAGTCCCTATGCCACCTCTTCCGTGATTGTGGCCCTGTGAAAGATTTGTGGGAGTCAGTCGCTATCCCGACCCAATTGGTTACCTTTTTCACCTGCTCATTTGTTGAATGGGTAAGATCTAACTTGACTTTGAAACACTCTCTGGCTGATGGGACTGACTGGGCTTCCTTTTTCGCCTTTTCGCTTTGGTGGTGTTGGCGTTGGAGGAATGACCGGATTTTTAGAAACATGGAAAGACCTCTGGGAGGAATCCGTTTCATTTTAGATTAGGCCAAAGAGTATGCGTTAGTTGGAAATTTTCAGAATTCGGGTGCTAGAAAGGAGAGAGTCCAGACTCGTGTTGCTTGGGGTGCTCCGAGCTCCGGGTGGATTAAGGTTAATTCTGATGGGACTGTCAAAGCAGACGGGATGGCTGCTGCTGCCGGAGTTCTACGTGATGAATTCGGTAATTGGATTGTTGGCTTTTCGTATAATTTAGGACAGTGCTCTGTGACCTTTGCAGAATTATGGGGTATTTTGATAGAATCAAGTGAGTAATGTAGTGACCAATTATTATGCATAGGATAGAGTTTAGACAGTCTATTAACAATACACAAAGGAAGGAATAAGCAACAGATATAAGTTATATGATCAGAGAGTAGGTAGGCAATGACAATTGCTAGGAGTAGACAGTATGTGGCCCAGTGCCTCCCACAACAAGGATAAGCAGAAAGCCAAGTAGTAAAACGCAGATCCTGCCAATATAAGAAAATAACCTGCCAACATAGGCGAAGATTATTAGATAATAGTATGCGAGGTTTAAAAGCACAAGTGACAGAGAGTTTATAGTTTGCAGGGGGTATAGAGGAGACCTTAGGTAAGAGAGGTTGGTTCTTGTCTTGTCAGACAAGAGACTCGGAACAAGAAACTAATGGAGAGAGACCATATGATCAGATAAATAGCTCCAGAGTGCGAGCCAGCAGATAAACAAAACATAGCAGTAAGTGTTATTAATTTTGAGACAGAGTATGAGGTTAGAGGTTGTTATTAAAGAAAATTAATTACAAGCTAAGTTGTGTAATTGAGATATTTGAAAAAAGATCAGAGAAGATGTAGCATATATTTAAGAGAATGATTGACACATAAGGATTAGATATTTTTTAGTTAGTTAAAACATTGTTTATTTGCAACTGAAGATGTTGCTGTTTAATTAGGGTCAGTGTTGGTATCTGTAAAGACTCGGAATTTTAAAATATTATTTTATAAATTAAAAATTAATTTCGATTTAATATTGACTTAAGTGAGATTTGAATTATAAGATTTCGGAAAATTTAGAAAATTCCGTCCTCGAGCAGAATAATTTTATTTTAATTCTTTTGGAACGGATTCCGGCATTAATGTGAATTTGATCTAGAAATCGATTTCAGTTCCGATTTCTTATACCGAGATTGAAGATATTGTTCGGATTTCATTATTATTGCTATTATTCGGATTTCAGTATTAAATTCGAATTGGGAATATTTGAAAAATTATTTTGATCAAGTCGGACTGAGATCGAAAGAGCGGGGTTCAGAATTTATTTTCGGGTATTTGAATTCTTGGGACCACTATTGTCTTCCCCTTCATTTTGTCTCCTTCCTCCCCATCCAATGTCGAGCAGCAGCACCCAGCTTTCCTTCTTTCCTTCATCCAAATCTAGCTAAGAGACACCACAATCAACCTCCTTTTCTCACACTATGGTCTTCCCATATTTGGATAAAGATCAAAACACCACCGTACCCCATTTCAAAGGCCAACCCACACCCTCTCATTCACTCTCCTTATCTCTTTGTTGCTTCCCATTCAGTTGAAACTGCTGCCCACAAACACTGTTCACCACCTCCTCCTTGACGCCACAGCCACCTTTAGCTCCTCCTCAGCACCACCTCCTCCGCCTCCGACCACCCCCAGTAGCCCAGGTCTCTTCCCTTCTCCCTTGTACCGCCCCTGTTTTTTTTTTGGTGAAGCAAACCGTTCACCCACAACCTTTCCTTCCTCCTCCTGCATCGTTCCACAGCAGCAGCGTCTCCCCCGACCTCCTCGACACCCGTGAGCAGCAGCAACAGCCCCTGAAGGCCTCCGACGAGCAGAGGACAGCCCCTCGATTTGGTTTTCTCTGTTTTCGGTTAGGCTCGGTAAGCCTCCGTTCCTCCTTCCTTTCACCTTATAATGGCATAAAGGTGAAAGCTTTAACCCCCCTTCCATCCTCCGTAGTTCGTTTTTGACGAAGATCCGACTCGGACGCGTCCAATCGAGCTCCGATCGAGCGTTTTCTGGTGAATCAAACTCGGTGAGCTCCTCCCCTTTCCCCCCTTCCTTGGTTGCGTTCTGAGTGTCCTTCGTGTCTATGAGGACGGATTGGGTGGTCGGAGACACCTTCGTCGTCGGCGAGTCACCACCCTCTCCTTCCTTTTGTTTCTTTTCAAACCCAGGGAATGGGATAGAAGGAGATGAACAATGTTGTTCATTTGGTCCGGTTTCGAAAGGATGAGTCCGGTTCGGGTATTTTTTTTTAAACAAAACCGATCCGGTTTGTATTGAAGAAACAAGGGATGGGTTTGGGTCTTGGGCCGGGTCTGGGTAATTGGATTGGCCTCGGGTTTGGGCCTCTGATTTACTTTTGGTTGGGCTGACCTTTGGGTTGTTTAAAGGTTATTAATTGTGTTATATGTTATGATATATTATGTGGTTAGTATATAATTGTTATTTGATTAAAAGATTATTATTATTATTATATATTATTCTGAGATTTGAGATAAATAATATTTTCTAGAAAATTTAATATATATATATATATATATATATATATATATATATATATTGTTTTAGAAATAGATTATTGGGATATATTATGTGTTATATTGTGATTTTGAAATGTGTATTAAAATGTGATAAAATGAATAGTATATTTTAAAGACTTATTTTGGGGTATTTTCGGTTATTTACTTAATTATTATATAAGTGGACTATATATTATAATTTATGACTTTTAAAATTGTTGGGATTTAAATATATTAAATAAATGGGATATTATGTAATATTATTGATGAGATTTAAAGATGTAATATTATTATTTTGAGATTTAAAAATATAATATTATTGGACTTGAAATTGGAAAAGAATTTGGAAAAGGTCCTCAAATGTCGGAATTGATTTGGAAATGGAGATGGATTTAATAAAGTTAAAAGCGAGATTTTTGGAAATATCCTAACCTTGTCAGATTTATTTTGATAAAATAATAAAATAAGTTGATTTAAAAGGCAATGGCTTATAAATGGATTTTTTTGGGTCAAGTGAGATTTGGAAAAATATTTTAAATAAAGATTGATCTAACTTGAGATTTATGAACTTCGAAAATCTTGGGAAATTGACTTGCTTGTATGACTTGTAAATTATGATATGTGATATTGATGTGTTATGGGTTGATTATGAAGCATGCTATGAGGTGTTGTGTTATGATATCGATATAATGATTAAGTATGAATTAGGATATGAGATGTTGATATATGTCCTTAAATATGATATCGTGATGTGTTGTCGTACATATGAAAGCATGATGTTATAGTATATGATTAAGAAGCATGATAAGTTCTTAAATGTTGAAGTATGATATATTATATGACGATTAGAGTATGAATATACTTTAGAGTATGAATATGACTTATATTTATAATAATGGTGCATGATTTCTAAATGATGAGTTGAAATGATCAAATGTTGAGATTATGGGATGTTAGATATTGAGATGAGATGAGATGTGAGATGGTATGCGATGCATGACGAGATGATTTGAGATGATAATGATGAATTAATTTTAAGATGCGATATTCTATGAAGTAGACTCATATACATTACTTATATATGGTAGGTTATCATCTGTGATGTATGACTTGTTGTATACATGGATTCTGCCTTTTGTTGTTCTGCCTATCCAGGTAAGTTCCTTTATGGGCTTACTCATATTCGAAAGAGAAATCTCCTGCTTGTGATCATATGACATACTAGGTGCTTCATATGCATTTAAAGCATGCCATGTAGTATCATGCTAGGATTGCACTTGTGATTGAGCATTCTATTTCTTTATGCGTATGTAAACCAGAACGGTCGTTATCTGTGAAGTAACTAGAGTCTTTGCTAGGGTCATAGGGTAGCCCAGCTTCATCGGGTGCCCTGAGTCAGTATTGTCAATATATGAGCATGATTATGAGATAGCCCAGCACCATCGGGCATGAGCATGATATATGATATGATGATGACATATGATATGCTATGATGAGATATGATATGCTATACCATCGAATTGGCCAGTCTCTGCACTAACGGGAAAGGGTGCAGAGGTAGGAGAGGGATATGCCACTTGGTAGTCTTTGGGCGCCTTTACAGTTGTTCTGCATATTCTTCCCACTAGGAGCATGCTAGTGTGATTTAAATTTCCGTACTGCATTAGAGCATTTTTATTATAGGTATAGCGTATGTGTATGCTTGCTTGCGGGACAAAGTGCCTTTGGGGGACTCGGTCTTACCCCGCTCGCTCAAATTGTTTTTAGGTATGCTTGTTTTATGTTCCTATGGCGTGGGAATCCCCCCCCCCCCCCGGGAGAATGCGAAGAACCGGAATAACCCGCTAACTTGGCTAAAGGCTTTGAATCTATGTTTTACGGATTTGGTTTTGACCCAGCCTTGCCATGGCAAGTTGTACTTTCATTCCGCTTTTGCAGTTTCTTTCAAATGCATTTCCGCGACTTCGATTGCTTGGGGTTAGAAATCCCCGCTTTAAATACTGATCTTTAGAGGTTTGAAACCTCGACCCATTCCTGAATTGCAACATCCGAACGAAGGTATCCGACCTTCGAAACGTAACCCGGGTATTTATATCCGGGCCGTTACAGTATCACACAGGTTGGGTTAGATTGTTTGTAAGGATAGATTAGATAAGAAGAGTAACCACAAAAAAATAGCAACTGATTTATATTACAAGGTGTTGTCCAAGCCACATAATATAGTGCAACATAATTGGATATTATACAGATCAGCAAATAAGACTTAGCAAAAGGAGAGTTGCATTCATCATAGTAGATCCTCCAATAGGATGGGCAGTCTTGGCTCTGATGGGTAATTAACAAAGTAGGGGTGGGAAAAAGTTGTTGTTGAAAGCAGTGAGCCAAGAATGATGGCCCAGGATGAGTCCAACCTAAAGGATGTAATATCATGAGGGATTAGCTTAGATTCTTGCTCCTCTTCAGTCCGGAGCTTGCAGTATCCTCATTCCCATCCATGAGCTTGTGCTTGATAGAGTCTGAGTTGGATGGTTCAGGAGGAGGCATTTCCATTGAGTTGAGGAGCTTGACCACAGTAGAGGTAGAGTGTGGAGTGGAAGGAAGGGTCAGAGAAGGGCTCAACAGGAGCAGAGAGTCCTTCCTGCAAGAACTCAACACCACCCTCCTCAAGATAATCATACTCCTCAATCTCATGGCTCAATAGGTCATCCTCCTCCATCTCATATTCTAGACAAGGGAGAATCTCATAGTCCATTTCAGCTCCAATTTCTTGGAAAGCCTTAGGGATGGGGAGAGCACCAAAGCTCGTTGTGGTATCATCGTTAGAGGTGTGTGGGATAGGTTGAAATGTAGGTGTGTTTGGGTTGGTTAGAATGGTCATATGCTCCATAGTCAACAAAGGGGCCACCTGCTGCTCAACCAAGCCAACCACATTGGGAACAACCTGAGAAACAGATAAGGAGGGATCTGTTGGCACGGGGGGACCAGTGGAAGGGAAGGGAGCAACTTAGGGGCAACCCACTGGATTAGAGGGTTCAGCAGCCACATAGGAGTCCTTGGAACCCATAGATGAAGCAGATGTAGAGGACATGGCCTCAACGGAGATAGATACTCCTCCCTTCCCAGAAATGTAGGGTTTATTAGCAAAGGCAGTGAATGGATTAGGGAGTTTGGCAGGCTTTCCAGTTTTGAGCACCTTATTCCAGCCATCATCCCCATCAAGGTCAGGGAGCCTAGAAGGCATTTTAATTTTGATCTGAATTTTTTTTGGTTTAGGGGTTCTTAGAGGGCATTGGTTGAATAGGTGAGAGAGAGCTCCACAGTTTCCACACCCATAAGGAAACTCTTCAAACCAAACGACATAGGTAGTATACTTATTGACACCAGTGGGGACAATGATGGTGTTAGAGAATGTCTCAGCAATATCAAGGTTAATGCAAACCCTGACAAACCTGACATAGCATCAACAGTGGAATCCATTTTGATAAAGACACCCAAATTGTTGTGTTCAATGATAGTATTCAGGGTTGTGGGGTTTCTATATCCATCAGGGAGGAGGGTTATCTAACCCACATATCAATAGCAGTAGAGTTGGCGGTAAGGGGGTCTAACAAGGGGGACCAAGGACGAAGGATAAGAAGCTGGCCAAATATGTGATAGGGTCGGTTTTCCCATATACAGGCAAGGTCATTTGCGTTTGAGAAGTGAATCTCAAACCAGTAGTTAGGAAGGTCAAAGATTTCAACCTCCCCAATGAAACCTTTCCAGTCAGATTGAAGCTTGTCTTGCACTTTATCAATCTCTATGGGAGAACCGAAGATCCTACCATAGAGAATGCAAGATGGATCGGTGTTTTGTGTGATTTTTGCTTTGGTAAGCTGGGCATAAAAAGCCTGAAGATCCATTTTCCCTTTGCCCTTGTTCTTAGAGGACTTGGAGGGAGGTTTGGTTTTTTGGGTATCGCTTTTCAGCTACCCATTGTGGGTTGAGGTTGGTAGGGTGTCGCTTTTCAGCTTCCCTTTTGGTGTTGCTGCATTTGAGGAACTTGGGTCAACAGAGCCCATTTTTTTGTTGGGAGAGAACTCATATGATTAGACAGAATAAGAGGGAAGAAGAGGAGAGAAGAGATGAGAAAATGAGTTTGAGCATTTAATTCAACCTTTGAACCTAATTTATAGAAGCAGAAAACCTTTGGGGGACAAATTATAATCAGAGAGTTAAAGAGAGGGTTTCTCGTACCTGTGGGAGTAGTAGATCTGCAGAGGTCAGTGGTAGGGAGGAGGTCATATTCTGAAGACGAACAGAGGCCCCAAGGAGGGTGGTAGAAGCAAAACCAACGTAGCAAGCCAGTGCAATCAGAGGACGACGGAGACGCCTCCGTACACCAAAGATCCAAAGAGGACCAGAAGTAATCATTAGAGGGAGATTGATAGGAACACCCGTCCAACACAAAAGATCCAAAACTAGAAAAGGAGGCATGATTTGGGATTTTAATAGAGAGGGGATTAGCGAAGTCAATGGAAGTATCTGGGTTCGGAGAAGTACAACGATGTGAAATAGCAAGAGGGGGATTATTATTAATCACATCATTTATGGGATAGAGGTTAGATAGAGAGATCAAAGGCCTTCTGCTCAGGGAAGAGAGGAGAAAGATGAGAAGAACACTCAACCCAGAACCGAGAACAGGTATAATCGCTTCAATTGAGAGGGGATTGAAGAACTTCTAGATCCAGAATCGTAGAGATCTACAGAAAATAGGGATTGGCAGTGCACTCCATTGAAGATTGACAGTGTAGATATCTAGGGTTTTGTAGATTGGGGGAAGAACAACTTTGATTTTTCGATAAGGGATGAGTTTGGGTTTGGGTTTTGGGGGCGCGTGTCGTGGCGCGTTCCTCTGAAGGATTTGGGTTTTTTTGGGTTCCATACCAAATCAATTAGTGATTTTATTTATTTTTTTTTATATACAATAGTATTTTACTCCTAAAATTAATTTAAAAAGAATTATATGGAGTATTAAAATTTTTCTGTTTTTACTTTTATTTTTGGAGCCACCTCAAACACCCGATTTCTGCCCCTGGTTGTAAGTATCTATGTGTTTTAACTAGTACGGACTCTGCCCCTGGTTGGAACATTACATAATCACAGCCGTCATATTTCTATTTATGAGCTAGCGTATTAAATGTATTTAAAAATACTTCACCCCTATTAAATATTCTAGTAAATAACAAAGTACTCCGTATTTTTTTTTATCATCTTATACACCTGTATCAAATTTAGTTAGATTCAAAAACCGTACGGTTTCAGTGGAGAAATAAATTCGACTGTCAATTGGCTTTCAAAGAAGTCCTGCAAAAATGCCGGGTTTTTTAACGAGGCAATTTCTAATACAAATAGATACTCCCTCCGTTTCAAATTAAATTTCGTTTATCTTTTTTACACGTTTTCTGAGAAGATAAAAACACTATAAAAATTTTTTTAATCAATTTTTTTAAATAATTTCATACTGGGTAGATATAAATATAAACTTGTAAAAATAATTTCAATGAAAAAAATAATATTTTATATAGTTTTTACTTCTTTAAAATGCGTGCAGAAAAATAAAACAGATGGAGTACATATTAAGGTGTTTAAATTTAACTGGTTTGGTTGAATTCAATTGCATGTATATTTTCTACAAATTGATTATCACTCCTTTTTGCAATCTCTATGAGTAAATACTTGAATTTATTCATCATGCTCTACTATTAGTGAGCTTTTTCTTACAAATTCAAAGGACACATAGGTTTCGTATGGGACGGGGTTGAAAAAATGACTAAAATTTACAAACAAGTTAAAGTTAAAAATTTATTTGAAATAAGGTTAAAAATTTGTGTGAAATATAAATCCGTATTAGGTGAAAAACAACTTGTTTGTAAAAAGTGGAGTTTATTTGGTTGTTATTAGAGGTATACTTGCATTTTCAAATCAAATAAACACCAAAAACAAAAACAAAAAAACGGAAATTTCACGAGGTACCCATGAGGTCAAGGGTAATTCACAAGGTGTACAATTGTTTAACATATTTCACCAGGTACCCCTCAACTTATAAATACTCTAGAAGAGGGGGTTGAATAGAGTATGTAAGCTTCTCACAAACTTTCTGTAAGAGTAACTTCAAAGGGCTTGAAACAAATTTCAAGGGGTTTGAACTAAACTTCAAGAGTCTTGAGATTGAGCAGAAACCTGTTGAGCTGGAAAATAAAGAAGTTAAAGATAAGTGTAAAAATAAAATAAATGAACACTGAAATTGATAACGAATTCGGCTCTAAACCAGCCTACGTCTCCGCCTAGGGTTATCTAACCCGTAGGATTTCAACAACTCTTATGTCTCTTTTCCTTATGAGTCATAGATACAACCTAGAAAACCTTCCCGTCTTCTATCTCTTGAAATCTTACACGCTTCTATCTATATACCCAAGATACAGAGAAATAAAAATCCCCTTGTTCACACCTGAGTGTGATAAGTTTGAGTATATGATACTCTTAGTATAACAGGGATTAACTTATCCTATAATGGTCAATACTTTCTCGTCTCTCAAAACATAAAACAATTACAAACAGAGCAAGAAAGAAAGATGATCAGCAGGTGACGATGATGAGCAGAAGTAAAAGCTTTGCTTGCACTTAAGAGCTTGAAAGATGTGTGTTGATGACTATTGTGATCTCTGAATTTATAGCCCATTTTTTCTTCTTCTTTTATCGTTGATCATAGTTCTTGAGATATCGTAGCTTTTGGAACTTCTTTTTGAATTTGAATTACCGTCTGAACTTCAGATAATTCCATATATTGATTTGATCTTCCAGATACGATATACTTGTAACTCATTCTGTTTTGCTTGCAGGATTCTCGGTGCTGCTAAGATCTGAAATCTCGGGACTGCTAAGATCAGTTTTTAACTTGTAAGATCTGCACAGATTAGTCTACAAAAACAGCAATATATGTATATATAACTTAATGGAATAAATAAGATTTAAAGAAGACTTTAAATCTAATATTAAATAAAAATAATTACTGATAAATAATATATCCAGTTTGTCTTTCATCAACCTTCAAAATATATATTAGATATATATGAATTTTATCAAGGGAGCCTTCAATCTGGTTTACAAGGCCACTTCCTAGCAATCCTCTAAGCATGGCCTGAAGCTGAAGCGGTTCTAGAATTTCACTTATACTTATTACCTCAAGGTGACAACAAAAGTTCTCTATTACCTGCGATGCTAAAGGAAAGAAAGTTCTTAACCTCGCGGGTTGATGACTCTTTATTAGTCAAAGTGGTTTTACAACCGCCTAAGCTTCGCGATTTAGATGTTTTATTGTTCAATCGTCGTCTTTAGAGGAAGTTCATTTTAATGATGTGTTATCCCAGAAAGACTTCTTCTCTGATTCAAGGATCTTGGGAGCTCAAACCTGAGGACTTTACTTCAGGGGAAGTTGCAGAGCTCTTCTTTTTATCTCTCTTTTCGGATCTCTCATTTGGGGTTCAAAGTGGGGTATTTATAGTGCTTAACAAACAAGTAGCTGGCTAGCGACCTAATGGTTTGGTAGAGGATAGGTGTAAACCATGCCTTCACACCAGAGGCTTTTAGGTTTATACGTGGCGATACAAATGGGTAGGTGTCTTTAGCCAGCAAGCTGCTTGCTCTTTATTGGTGAGTTTAGCTGATTCGGAGTCTTATTTACTTGGTGTGATTGGCGGGCAGATATGTACCAAAGGTCTTAATCGCGATCTGTATATAACTTTAGAGAGTCTATATTCGGGGAAAGGAGTATGTGGATTCATGGGATATGAAACATTGACCGTGATGGTTTGATGTTGAGTTTACGGGTGATCTTTGTGTTGGGTAACCCATTTATGACGTCCTACCCCTATTAATTGAGGGGGTTATTTGTCATGGCATCTTCATATCTTCTCGGGACTGGATCGCGATGAACATTAACACGCGATCATGTCTCGATAAAAAACGATGCTTCCCTTGTCTGGGGGAATGAAATTTGTGTTAAGGTGGGCTTGAATGGGTAGGCCCAATGTCTATGTGACCCATTTAGAGGAGAGTTGGTACGGTCCCACGGAGACCTATAAATAGGGGTATTGCTCCCCTTTTCTATCAATTTATTTTGTCAAAGTAAAAGAGAGAGAGAGAGAGAGACCATTGGAGAAAGAAAGGAAAAGTGGTGTACTGAGGGAAAGAAAACGTCGCCGAAGGTTTGGCCAGTGATTTCTTGCTTTCTTTTCCTGGTTTTATTTTCTGGTTTTCTTTCCAGGTTTTCCTTTTTCTGGTTTTCCTGAGGGTGGTTTTTGAGGAGAGGGAAAACCTTTTGGTGGGGGAAAGGATGGAAGCGTGGCGTTATGGTTGACTGGGTATGTGGTGTTTCTCTTTTATTTCTTTTGTTCTCTGTCGAACCGCCCTCAGTGGGGTGGATTATAATCGTTTTGGTGGTGGTTTTCCGATGGCTGAAAAAGTCCCTAGGGATCATTGACAGATATTTCTTCGTTTTAGAGACGTTTTGTCTTCTGCTTTGCGAAGGAGGAATTTTGAGGGAGGTAAAAAGGCGTTTTTTAGCTGTCATTCCTCGAGGAAAGGAGTCTTTTCAAGGATCTTATTTTCTAGAGGGTTTTTCCTTTTAAGAAAATAAAAATGTCGTCAGAGAGTGATAGCCAAAATAGGAGCATGGGAACCTTGGGTGAAAGGTTCAGCTCTTCGAAGACCCCGCGTTCGATTGCAGGCGATGATTCGGAAGCTATAACATCTTCTGTTCGACTTCCTCCTCTTCAACTGAATGATCGCAGAGAAAAAAAGGGAAGAGAGTCGTATTGTCAAAGAAAATGGGCAAGATTTCTTTAGCTGGGTCTTTCTAGCGTCCCTTGTCGAAGAGCGATCCTGAGTACTATCATACGTCTGAATCTGAGGATGCTCGAGGCAAGCGAAGGAAATCTGCTCGCGAGGAGAAAAAGGAGAAAAAAATTCTTGTAGTACGAGGGGATTTTTTCGTGCCTCCTTATAGGGCTGAGGAGATCGCGAGCTGTAGCTTTGGCGAGGGTTTCGTTCCTTCTAACCCTCCTCCCATCCCTCCTGTTTTTGAGAAAAGGGTGGCCTCTACTTCATCGGAAACCAGGGGGAGGTGTCTATTCTAAAGCCCGTGCATTTGCAAATCGCGGCTCGTGCCTTCCCCTGGCCCGCTGGGGTAGAGTTAGGATTACCTACCGCGAGTGGGGGTTGTTTGAATATTTACCCTAATCACTTGGTGGTTCATTTAGAGAGTTTGGTTCAAAGGATTTCGTCTTCCTTTGCCCAAGCTTCATGCAAAGTTTTTGGCAAAAATTCGAGTCTGTCCAGCTCAGCTTTCCTTTAACGTTTGGATGTATTTGGCTGTGTATACCATGCGATGTGCTGACCTTAAGCAAGAGGTGTCATTAGATCAGCTTTTTACATTTCTGACCCTTAGGCACGGCGGCGATGGGTTGATATCCGCGTCCCTTAGTGGGGATATAGTAGAAAGGTTGTCAAGCAGGTCGGGGTGGAGGAAAAAATGGTTTTTAGTCCTCGATCCTACCGGGACCTTTTTGAATTTCAAAACTACCCCAGGTAATTACCAGACCCCTCCTAAGAATAAAACTGTGGCGACCGAGCAGTGGAAATCCGAGTTCAAATGTGGGAAAAATGTGGGCAAGCGTAGTTATAAAGAGGTTATAACTCCTGCTCGTTTAGAAATGGCAGATCTTAGTCTTCCACATTCTCGGGGTGGGTGTTGATATTTCATTTGAATCACGACTGTTATATAATATTTTCTGCCTTTTCTATGATGAAAAGATTCTCTAACCTTGACATGTGCTATCTGTGGTGTGTTATTTTGTAGATATGCTAGATTTGACTAAGCTTTCTGCGGGGGCCCTGGATAGGAAAGGGAAAAAGACATCGAAACAGTTGTTACTACTTCTTTGCGAGTCGTCCATGATCCTCCACCATCCTTAGCTCTTACTTAAGCTTGTCCTGTGGGGGGGGGGGGTGGCAAACATGCTACCAATTCTGGACTTAGAATAGAGCTCGTCCAGGGACAATGAACTTCTTGTTCATAGGACGAGCAAGAAAAGGAAAACGGGGGAGAAAGTTTCGAGTACGCCTTTACTGGAGGAGCCACTTACTCAGTCGGGGATAGCTATATCCGGCTACAGGCAACCTGGTTTTTTTGCAATCGATTATAGGAAGTTGGCTCTTTCCGCCAAGAGTTGTCATGTTGAAAGGGACTATCTTCGTGCTCTCGCGGATGAGGACTTAGCAGAACAGGGGCATAAAACCGGGGGTCGGGTAAGTTTAAATTGTTCTTTTGTTTTAAGTGTGATTCTTCTTTTCCTTCGACTTTGTTTTTCTCTTCCCACGCATTTTAATGCTCATGTACAGTACAATCTTCAGTAGGAAGAGGTAATGAGGTGCCTAAAAGAGTATAGTGATCGCGTTTCACAACCGAAGAAAGAGACAAAAAAACCTTCAAGGTCGATTGGCTAAACTGAAAGACGCGGAGATGCTGGAAGGGACAATCAAGAGTTTGCAGGAAGCTTTGGAAAAAATTGAGAAAGAGCTCGAAGGGGTGAAAGGTCAGCTAGATCTGTCGCGTGTCGAGTCTCTGGGTTTCAAAGAAAAAAGTGTTGAGTATGAATTGCGAGTCGTGGGTTTAGAGGGCAAGCTGCACGATTTAGAAGAAGAATTGCAAAAAGGCGCGATGAGTTAACTGTTGTTAAAGGGGAACTGGAGAAGTATACGTCTAGCGATGATGTTCAGTTGACCAAGGCTACACTCCATGATTATCTCTTGACCGATGATAGTCGAAAATGGCTGGACAAATTTTTGGAGACGGATGGGGAAGCCATTCTCTACAGCCATTTAACTAAGGCATTTATGAAAGGCGTGGATGGTGGGATTGTTCAGAGTGTAAATCATTTTGCCCACCCTGACGGCTCCGTAACGATGTTCGTGCCCAGTTATGAGGCTAGCGATATGGTTCTTCTGGATCCGGCACAAGGTTTATCTCCTTCGTCTCCCACGCCATCGCCTGAAGTGAATATAGTTGGAGACCCTCACGATCGAACTCGCGATCCCGCAGCAAGCTCTGGAAGAAACATGTGTTGTTATTTCTTAAACATTGGTCTATTATTTCTGGTAAGTTTTTGCGTGGCGTACTGGTTTTTCGAACAATATTACCTGCGGTGTGTAACTTGAATCTTTCATCGCGGTTTATGATTTTCCTATGGATATGTTATTTATGTTTTTGCTTTTATCAGTTTCCTTGAATATTTTGTTTAGCCTGATATTTCTTATCCGGCTCATTCGCGATACCCTTACCAATCTCCTGTTGTTGAGTGTGTTATGAAATAATGCGCGAAATGATAAAAACTAACAAGGATTCGCTGGATTTATGACTTATTTATTCAAACAAACACAAGTTTATTTATAAACCATATTTGACCATCGTGGGTCAACTTTGTTACAAAAACTTATTTGCTATTTTAAACTTGTGGGGTATCCCCTATGTCTTCATAGCACATGAGATCGTATGAGATATCTCCGTTTTGCTTTGGTCCAGGCTCTTGTATTGTTACTTGAAAATGGGCGTCTCCTTCATATTCAAACGTAAGGCATGCTCCAATTATAAGGTTATTGATTCGGACAAAGTCTCTCCATCCATTGGAGAAAGAGTACCAGTCTCCTTCGTCTCTCTCTATTAGTATCATAAACTCTTGGTTTGAAGGAGAAGATAGGAACATATGATTTAGAACTTCCTCTTCGAGTTCTATAAATATATATGGGAGAGCGAGTCTAATCATCTCACTTTCATGGAGGATCATTCTGATGAACATGCGCTTCGAGTAAGTTATGACACTTGGGATGAACCTGGGAGGTGAAATATTTTCAGAAAGTATGTCAAAGCTTGGCATTTTCGTTGTATGAGGGTGTTTGGTTTGCGTTATTAGATGAATCACGAGTTTATTTATATTGTATGTTTGTTGAGATGAAATAAGTCGGTGTGATGATTTTGGATGAGTGGCAAGACGCGTGTTGTTTACTGCTTATTTCTGAATTTTTTGTCTCGTTTTTGTTCATGGATAAGGTTTGTGTTGTTTACCGTAGTCCGATGTTGATCTTTCTTGTGCTTGCGGTGGGGATAGGGATAAGGATGTCGATCGTTACCCGATGTTGCTTTAAGTTGTTTATAAGTAATACTCGCTTGCATTGAGCTCTGTGGGTGTTTTCCTAAGAATGACGTTGGATAGCTCATCAACTGAGTTGAGGATTGATTTTCCTATGTTTGGAGGTTTTATAGTAGATATTGCTGTGGAAGGTCATCTGCATTGGCTTGTATGTTTTCTGAATTTTTCTTGCTCAACAAATTCGTGAATTCCCAAATGATTAATTTTGTATTGTTATTTTCAGTCTCTTCCAAATGGGTATGTGACTTATGGTAACGATGTTATGGGGCAAGTCATCTTATGCTCATTAGATGATGACAAGTTTTGGGTGAAAGTTGAAAAATTGAGCACAAATCGTTATTAGTTTACTGAAGAGTGGCGAGAGTTCGTAACCATGAATGAGATTCGAGTTGGGATGCGGTTAATTTTCGATTATGATGGGAATCCTTAGTTTGATGTTATCGCGATTGATCCAGAACCTGATCAGAATGGTGATGTGGAATTCATTGTTCGATGTTGAATGTAGGAATGACGCATATGTTTGTGCTTTTTGACTGTTGAATAATATAAAAGTAGTGGGGTGTAAAAGGGTAGATGTTTGGTGTCATAGTAGTATTTGGAGAGTTATGACATGAATCTCCAGCGATGTAATTAACTCGGAAAGCTTATAAATTTTCATCGTTTTAAACGCGATGGATAATGTCGGAGGTAATTTCTAGTTTTTTAAACGTGATTGGAAATTACAAAGGTAATTTCTAGCATTTGATTGATTTGGAGAGATATGAAAAATAAATCTTCATTGTTGTAAGCGCGATGGATAATTACAAAGGTAATCTTCAGTGTTTTAATTAACTTGGGGAAAAAATGAACATAAATCTTCAGTGTTTTAAACGCGATGGAATATTACAACGGTAATCTTTGCGTTTTTTAAATAATTACTGACGTTGTTTAGTGGGTGATGGAAACAATGTTTGTGGGTGGTGGATATTGTTCTTGATAGGTGTGTGGATAGGGATAAGGTTGCCATGCAATCTCTGCCGTTTATCCACATGTCTGCCATGCAGAGAGTTTGAGAGATTTGATCTTGGTTGGCTATGTTCCCCGTATTATATATTTATTTAATATGTGCGGTCTTATCTTTTTATTCCCTGGAATTGTGTATAAAAAGAATGGCAGTCGGTTAGATATTGATGTGGAATAGGAAACGGCTTCGTCAGATTCGTCTCCCCGTGATTTATGCAGACCCGTTCATACTGAGGAGCAGCTATGCTTCATGGTAGGATGTTGTCGCTTTTCATTTTTTCTGTTCGTCATATTTTGAGAAATGACTGAGTTGTTTTGCTTTGTTTATTTTTTTAATTTTAGGCACTTCCCAAATTTTTTGTTCTTATGTATAATGAAGCCGTGAGGGGATAGGTTCTATTGACGTCTACCACAGGTCGATTATTTGCGGTGAAGGTGTCCAAGGACAGCAATGATCAGTTTTGGTTGACTGATGGTTGGGGAGACATTGCACATGATTGTGATCTTCGTGTTGGAGGATCCCTTGTAATTTTTAATTATGAGGGGGGCGTTATTTTAAAACTATAGTGCTCGAGCCAAAAGATGATTCTACTCCGTAAACTTGGTTATATATGAGTCTGTTAGAAGGTGCTTTCATTGTATCTTGAACTTGTGTAATCCTTTTGGTGATGTTTTCTTGCTGCTGTTAAGATCTGGTTTTATAAGCGATCCTTTATGTGATAAAAGGTAATTTGGAGCGTATAAAACGTAATAGTGATTTTAAAAAATAGACACAATCTTCATCCTTCGATATGTGGTGGGTGATTAAAAGAAAAATAGCGATGATAATCTCCGGTCTACAAGATGGTGTAGAGATTAAATCTAAAATTGGGGCAATCTCCAGCGTTCTAGACGCGGTTGAGATCGAAACTAAGTATCGATGGTAATCTCTAGCGTTCAAGAAGTTGTAGAGATTAAACCAAAGAATATATGTAATCTCCAGCGTTCTAGACGCGATGGAGATTGAAAATAAGTATTGATGGTAATCTCCAGCATTCAACAAGCTGTAGAGATTAAACCAAAAATTGTATGCACTCTCCGGCGTTCTAGACGCGATGGAGATTGAAAAGAAGTATTCATGGTAATCTCCAGCGTTCAAGAGGTTGTAGAGATTAAACCAAAAACATATGTAATCTATAACGTTCTAGACGCGATGGAGATTGAAAATAAGTATTGATGGTAATCTCCAGCGTTCAAGAAGCTATAGAGATTTAAAAAACATATGCAATCTCTAGTGTTCTAGATGCGATGGAGATTGAAAATAAGTACTGATGGTAATCTTCAGCGTTCAAGAAGTTGTAGAAAATAAACCAAGAATATTTGCAATCTCCTGCGTTCTAAATGCGATGGAGATTGAAAATAAGTGTTGATGGTAATCTTAAGTGTTCAAGAAGTTGTAGAGATTAAACCTCCAGCGTTTTAGACGTGATGGAGATTGAAAATAAGTATTGATGGTAATCTCTAGCGTTCAAGAAGTTGTAGAGATTAAACAAAAAACATATGCAATCTCAAGTGTTCTAGACGTGATGGAGATTGAAAAGAAGTATTCATGGTAATCTCCAGCGTTCAAGAGGCTGTAGAGATTAAACCAAAAACATATGTAATCTACAACGTTCTAGACGCGATGGAGTTTGAAAATAAGTATTGATGGTAATCTCCAGCGTTTAAGAAGCTGTAGAGATTTAAAAAAACATTTGCAATCTCTAGTGTTTTAGATGCGATGGAGATTGAAAATAAGTACTGATGGTAATCTCCAGCGTTCAAGAAGTTGTAGAGAATAAACCAAGAATATTTGCAATCTCCGGCGTTCTAAATGCGATGGAGATTGAAAATAAGTGTTGATGGTAATCTTCAGTGTTCAAGAAGCTGTAGAGATTAAACCTCCAGCGTTTTAGACGTGATGGAGATTGAAAAGAAGTATTCATGGTAATCTCTAGCGTTCAAGAGGCTGTAGAGATTAAACCAAAAACATATGTAATCTATAACGTTCTAGACGCGATGGAGATTGAAAATAAGTATTGATGGTAATCTCTAACGTTCAAGAAGCTGTAGAGATTAAACCAAAACATATGCAATCTCCAACGTTCTAGACGCGATGGAGATTGAAAATAAGTATTGATGGTAATCTCCAGCGTTCAAGAAGCTGTAGAGATTAAACCCAAAACATATGCAATCTCTGGTGTTCTAGATGCGATGGAGATTGAAAATAAGTATTGATGGTAATCTTCAGCGTTCAAAAAGTTGTAGACATTAAACCAAAAACATATTCAATCTCCAGCATTCTAGACGCAATGGAGATTGAAAATAAGTATTGATGGTAATCTCCAACGTTCAACAAGTTGTAGAGATTAAACCAAAAACATATGCAATCTCCAGCGTTCTAGACGCGATGGAGATTGAAAATAAGTATTGATGGTAATCTCTAGTAATCAAGACATTATAGAGATTAAACCAAAAACAACTGCAATCTCCGGTGTTCTAGACGCGATGAGATTAAAAATAAGTAACAAATGATTGATTTCCATACTTATTTCTTAAAAAAAGGATCTTGCATAATACAAGTTTTTGGAAACCGTTACACGGTGACCCTTTGAGTGCGGAGGTATCTAATTGGTCTTCGACGTCATATCCTTCAGGATCGAGCATGCTTACTTCAAACTATGCATCCCCCTTATGGATGAAAGTTATGGTGGAGCGGAGGCCAAGACCATGGGTTTCAACAAAATCTTTCCATCCTTCTACAACCAATACAGAGTGGTAATGACCTTTTGCAATGCTAACCTTGAAATCTTTTACCGTGCGGGACAATAATGAGATTTGCTCAGGGACTTAAGATCCAAATTGCTCTTCGAAGCCAAATGGCAGCATCATACGGAGAACTTATTCCTCGAAATCTAGATGGAGAGAAAAAGAATAAGGGTCTTGGTGAGGATTTGGGGTTGCCATGACAGAGTGTTTCAGTTTTTATAAATGGTGGAAAAGTAGGTGCATTATACAGTTTATATAGCATGTATGTTCGTGGCTTTTTGTTTTGGCGGGAATATACCTTTCAAAACATCTTTGGAAACGGTGAGGGTTGCCCATGAGCATAGGCAATTGTAGCCTACTTTAAAGCTAATAGATAGGGATGCAGAATTTTCAGTATATTCCTTCCACATGTATGGCATGCAGGGTGTCTTGAGTGGTCTTTTCCTTGTCATAGTTGTAATGAAAAAGAATCTTAACTAGATCGGTCTCGTCTTGCTTGCTCCTTTAGCGCATATATACGTGAGTGGGTATGTGAGACTTTGTTAAGTGTTTTACTTTTATTTACGTTGTCTCCTCTATTTTTAGATACTAAAAAATGGCTTGTTCTCACTCAGGTCCACGATATTTTATAAGATCCATAGATACTGCCGAGAAACTGCATTTCCTGGTATTTTTGGTGCATTTTCTTTTATCACGAAGAACTTTATAGATCCTTTATCTCATGTCTTTAGTTTGCTTTTGTGATAGCCTCTACCTTGCTGTTTTGGGGAGACTTATGGAAATGTGGTAACAGACCATGTCTGCTTGACATCTCCTAATGGAAAGAAAATACAAGTGAAATTATCATAAGATGGGAATAAGAGGTTATAGTTGACCGAGGGTTGGAATGCCTTTGTAGTGGAGAGCCGTATTCGTGTTGGCGCTTTGTTGGCTCTCTTTAGGTATGAAGGGGGTCACTGTTTTAATGTTTTGTTACTGGAGGAGGAAGATTGACTTGTTTGTTTGAAAAAAGTTCTTTCCATCCAGTTGGTAGTTATGTAATGATAACCCGGGATCGGTTTATATACCATCGGTCTATTGTATGGCTTTTTTGTCTTTTGGTTTTTTAAGACATTGTTGCGCGTCATGTATTGATAGTGCGTGTGATCGTATGCTGGGTCGTTGTAGTATTTTTCGTAAGTTTATTTATGTATTCTTGTTGAGAGTGTCTGGTTACTGGGTTTTGCTTTCGGTGGATGTTGTGATTAGTAAATTTCATCCCTCTTGGGGGATTGCTTATATATGCTTTAACTGCACGTGATTACTAAATTTTATTCTCCGTAGAGGCTTGTTTGCATATCTGCGCCAAAAGTGCACGCGATTGCTAAATTTTATTCTCCTTAGAGGCTTATTTGCACACTCGTGCCAAAAGTGCACACGATTGCTAAATTTTATTCTCTTTAGAGGCTTATTTGCACATCCGTGCCAAAAGTGCACGCGATTGCTAAATTTTATTTTCCTTAGAGCCTTATTTGCACATCCGTGCCAAAAGTACACGCGATTGCTAAATTTTATTCTCCTTAGAGGCTTATTTGCAAATCCGTGCCAAAAGTGCACGCGATTGCTAAATTTTATTCTCCTTAGAGGCTTATTTGCACATCCGTGCCAAAAGTGCACACAATTGCTAAATTTTATTCTCCTTAGAGGCTTATTTGCACATCCGTGCCAAAAGTGCACGCGATTGCTAGATTTATATTGTCACGACACATAATTCTTAATAGGGCCTGGAACTTTCATATATATATATTTATGAAGTGGTGTACCCATTTTAGGAGCCCCGAGACTTCCTATACAAAGAAAATTCTAAGTCATCGAGTTTCCTTTTACATATAATAATGCAAATTTTAAGCATAGTATGCTTTGAGGTTCTTAATGTTCCGTGCTTTGGCGAGGATAGCCCCTTCCGAGTTTTAAAGTTTAGAAGATCCCCTTCCTACTTCTTGATGGATGACATAAGGACCCTCCCATTTAGGCTCTAGCTTTCCTCCTTCTATGGCTTGTCAGAGAACCATGTCTCTTTTTGTAGAGGGTGTACGAACACACTCTTGTTATATCCTTCAGAGAGTCGACGTTGATACTCGTTGGCTTTGAGGCAAGTTGTTTCCCTTCTTTCTTCGCGGAGGTGTAACTCCAACTCTAGCGCTTCGTCATTGGTATCTTTATTAAAATCGAAGACCCTGGCAGAAGGAACTAGTAACTTGACCGAAATGATTGCGTCCACACCAAAAGTCATAGTGAATGGTGTTTCTCCCGTTGGACTTTTGGCAGAGGTACGATATGCCTAGAGTACTAGAGGCAAAGTTTCTGCCCATTCACATTTCACGAGGCCTAATCTTTTCTTTAGTGCGCTTAGGATTTGTCTATCGGTAGTTCCAGCTTGACCATTAGACTAAGGGTATGCCACATATGAGAAACAGAGTTCTATGTGGAGTCCAACACCGAAATCTTGGATAGTTTCGCAATCGAATTGTGGTCCGCGATCGGTAATGATTGCTCCCGGAACTTCGAAATGGCATATCATATTTTTTCAAAGCAACTTGCGCACCTTTTCCGCGGTTATCAAGGCCATGGCTTCAGCTTCTATCCACTTCGTGAAGTGATCGAATATTATGAGGATGAATCGTAGTTGCCTAGGGGCTCGCGAAAAAGGCCCGAGGATGTCCATTCCCCACATCGCAAAAGGGTATGGTGCAAATATGCATTTGAGGGGGTGGGGGGCTGATGTTTGAGAGAGGCGTGTTTCTGACAGGGATCACATATCATAATATCCATTTGAGCGTCAGACCTGAGGTTGGGCCAATAATATCCTAATCGCATGATTTTTATAGAAATGGCTCTCCATCCCTGGTGGTTTCCGCAAATACCCGCGTGTAATTCTCTAATGATGGCACGACCTTTAGGATCTGAGACACAAAGAAGATTAGGGAAGTGGGTCTTTTGTCAAAATGGAATGGGCCTTACCTTTTTTTTCGTGTTATCGCGAATGAGGTCATTTTAAAGTATAGACGACCATCCCTAACTCCAAAACGAGAGGCTCGCTTTTTGTGGTTTTGATATTCTTGGCCATGGGCTTCTTCGATCAATCCGTTGTTGATGTATTCCAAAAAATGTTCTTGCCAATCCAAGTGGGATACTGTGAAAACACCTTTGTGGATTCCTCGAGCGTTTCTACGCTCAATTACCACGCGATCACTTAACTCAAGGGGCAATGTAGCCCCTATTCTGGCTAGAATATCGGCACGCCCATTTTGTTCGCGAGGGATTGACGAGATAGAGCAACGATCGAAGGTGGCAGTAAGGGTTCGAACCCGAGTAAGGTATTCTAGTAGCATCCCTGTCTTTGCTTCAAATTACCCTTTGACCTGTTGTGCGACTACCTCTAAGTTTGTGAATATCTGGACTTGGCGAGCACCACTGACTAATGCTTTCTCAATTACTGCGATTAATGCTTCGTATTCGGCTTCGTTGTTGGTTGCTTCAAAGAGGAGTTGGAAAGATAGGTTAGTGACTTCACCAGTTGGGCTTGACGCTGTTACTCCTGCCCTGCAACCATTAGTAGAAACTGATCCATCTACATTGATCACCCAATCCTCTCCTGCGAAGAAGAGAAAACAACAGAAGAACTCGATATCGACTATAATGGTCAATTTCGAGTGGATTAGTAGCTCCGTCAACTCAGAAAACTATCGACGAAGAATCGCTCGATGCAGGGTGGTCGATATCGACAGAAGTGGTCGATATCGAGTGGCTCTCAGTCGATGTCGATTTGCAGAAAACAATGAAATAAAGAAAAGGAAATAAAAACAACAGATTTTAGGGTTTTTCTTCAAATAACTAAAGGGCTCCTAGGATAGGGATTCACCGCGACGGTAACCATGCATGTATTATGACCAATTCACATAAAAGATTAAACTTTTCTCAACACCAATTAGGGATATAAAGGCTTTCGCATAAAAACCTAATTGTTTCTAGCTTTTTCCATAATTAGGGTTTCTATCAACTTTCACAAGAAAAACCTAATTACTATCCAAATTCACATATATAATCCACTTTCGCTTCATATAAGGTAAATAAAGAATGATCCTAAACATTGCATAAAGGATTGAGTGCGGGGTAGAAGAAGAGATCGCATAATCAAATATAGAATAAGCATACTTACATGGCTACCGTCGAGCTCACCCCGACCCTTGAAGTGGGACGACTACTCGCTCTTCTTTGCAACAAACATCTTTGGTTGAAAAGTAGATCGAAACTTGCATTAAATTTAAACCTTCGAAGCTTTACAACTCAATGTCGGCTCTCGCAAACGCCAAACCTTAAAACTTCTCTCTACTCCCTACTTCTCTAGCTATTATTGTTGTGTATTGGAATTATGACTTGAATAAAAACCAGCCCCCTAGGGCTTTATTTATAGGCTACTAATCCTCGCTATCCAAGGAAAGTAGATCCTATCTTCTATCTACATTATATCCAAACAAGTAGAATCGATCTTTTATTTAGGTAAATATCTAAAATAACTAATAGAAATCTTAGGGTAAAAAGGAAACTACCCTTAACACATAACTTTATTTGAAATAGAGGATAAATTGTGGCTTATGTAGATAGACTTGCAATCTGTGTCTCGAAAAGCGTGTCCAACCTGTGTCGAAATCCAGTCGAAATCGACCTCTTCATTTCTGCTCGACGGGCTTCATTCCACTCGATCTCTAGGTCTTAATCGATATCGACCTCCTTCACTCGATATCGAGTGCTCTCCTTTGCTGGTGTTCTTGGTTTGTCTCGACACTCATATCTGTGTCGATGCTTCAGTCGATATCGACCAGATAGGTCGATTTAAACCACTTTTCTGCTTTACTTGGTATCTTCGTTTTGACTCCAATTTCGCTCCAATTCCTACATATTTAGGCAAAAACTTGTGCAGACTCTATTTCTTGTACGTTAGCTCATTCTACACAATTTACAATATTTTTCAACCTTTTCTTTGGGAATTGAATGAAATATGAAGTCAAAAGATGCAATAAAAAGGGTACTAAATATGTACATCAAAACACCTCATACTTAGACTTGTTTGTCCTCAAGCAATAACCAATACCTACAACACACCCTTCAAGTCTTCGCCCTTGTCAAAAGCAACATCATAAGTGGTAGAAAAGCGAAGCAAGCGAATTTAACGGCATAGCACATATTTGAGCGATCCATAGGCATATGCAATTTTGATCCAACCTCACAGGGATAATGTGTTTGCACTCAACTCTCATGTGTTAAGGCTATGAAGATCAAATCTCAACTCAATTCCATATACAATCTCATAAACATTGCAATTTATAAAAATCCACTTCGCAACCAATTATATAGATGCAATAAGAACCATCAGGAGGACTTTCGCTCAATGGAAGACTTCAAAGAAGACTCCATTCGACGGGGTTGTAATGGGGCTTGGTATGAAATAAAGGGTATGGAATTATTTGGCTATGTGGTACTTATAAAATTTGGGAATCAAGACTCCTAAATTTTATCACTACTATATCTAAACCATATCTTTACAATAATGCTCTTTCCAAACTTATTCTCCATAATGATCATCAACCTTCTTTCAAACCCTAATATGCTCTTCAAAAATATAAATTTTGTATAAAATAAAAGAACTAAGGAATATTTGGCTCATGCACAATATAACAATAATTTTTTTTTTTGAAAATGAAAATAAATTAATAAAAATGTGCATTTATATGGTGAGCCAAAAATCCTTTTACAAAGTATAACAAGACGCAAATATGTGCCAACCCCATAATTTCCTTTGCTCAAAACTAGACAATATGTGCTTTCTTTCCACAATGCATTATTCTAACCAATCTAAGTCTCAATTACCAAATGGGGGTCAGGCTCAATTCGGCTAGGGATAATTTTGTGGAGTTCGCAATATAAGGCTCAGGCTAATATTCTGGTTTCAAGTAGAGATAATGCAGGGTAGGTAAAGAGATGATAAAAATAGCTTAAAAGATGCCTCCATCATTTAATTCTCGTAAACATAAACATATATATGCATTGGCTTTGAATAAGTATCACAATATTTAGAGATGCATAGGAAGAGTAAATACACTTAATAAAGCAGAGGGATTTCTAATGTTCTCCCTATAGGCCAAAATTCTCACAATGACAATTTTTTGTTAGATTTGCTTTTTAGCCTAGGATCATATGTGCTCAATTTCATCACAAGTTCACAATCTACATAAAAACCATTTTAAGGACTTAGGCTAAACCATCCAAATATGCCAGAGGATTTACATGATCAAGTCAGCTATTGAGTTCTTATCATTGGACATCTAAGTAGGGTTTAAAAATAAACCTAAAAAAAGGTAAACATGCATTTTTTTGTATTTTTGACATTTTTCTAATTTTTTTTGGATTCTTTGTTTTATTTTTTATGACAAGCTAATAAACTAAAAGACATAAACTTAAACATGCATAAAATTTAAACATGAATGCAATGCGAAAAAGAAAATCAAGTTGTGACCATAAGACATGTTTCTACCCCACCCCATACTTAAAATATACAGTGTCCTCACTGTATTAAAAGAAAAACAAGGGTGAAGTGAAAATCACGGAGCAACCTGCGGATTTAGGTCGATTTCAGGTCAGTCGATGCCAGTAGTCGATGTCGAGTACAGTGGTCGATGTCGACTGCATCTGTCGGAGTCAAGGAAGAAGTTGAAGTCGAGGTCTTCCAGAAATTGGTCGATATCGACTATGTTGGTCGATATCGACTGCTCCTTTAGTCTCCTGAGTCATCGATGTCGACTCCAGGAGATGGCTCGATCCCAGTTGGTCGATTTCGACTGTTTTGGTCGATTTCAAGTGCCTCTGCAGAAGCTTCTTTTCTTCCTCGTCATTCCTCTTTCTTGAAACCTGAAATCGTTAGTGCAATAACAGATAAAACCATAGTAAAGTCTCCAAATCCCAAAAATTCAAAAATTTGAAACCTAAAAACCATCTATGCGGAAATTTAAAGGGGTTTATGTACAAGCTCTAGACTTTATTGTCGCTAGGCCGACTTCTTCTACGCTTCTATCCAAGGTGGCACATGTAGGGACCATATCGCTCTTCTGTTCTCTTCAGGGCTTTCAAGCTCTACTTTGAACACCGTCCCTTTCTTGTCCTTAAGCTCCAATCTTCCTAGATAGACTTTATAGATTGTCATGATAGACCCCTTCCTTCCATCCTTTCTTTTGCATCCCAGGGCGTTGCATTGCTCCATAAGCACCTTGTCTCTTGCCTTGTATTCTTTTATGGGCTTCCCTATCATGTTAGTTAGGCATACAAACAAGGATACTCGCTTTAAAGGGATATTAGAATTTATCTCTAAGGGGTGGAGGAATCTTACCTGGACTTACCTCGGAGTCCGTACTGTTCTCAGGGGTCAGTCGATATCGAGTGGATTGGTCGATATCGACCTCTGTCTTTTCTGTCGATGGAGGTAGGTCGAGTAGGGGGAGTCGATGTCGAGTGGGCCCAGTCGATATCGACTGGCTCTGATCGATTCCGAGTGCTATGTCGACCCCATACTTAGCCTCTGGCAGTCGATTTGGCTCCTGTTCATTCGATATCGACTAGGTTGTGTCGATTTCGAGTGCTTTGTCTAGCTCTTCTCTATCATCGGCTTGGTGCCAAATTGATGTGCGCACATATTGCCATATTTTTCATATACTTTTACATCGATTTCTTCTATATTTTCATGCATATTGGTTGGGAAAGCATAAGATTAGTGTAGTTTATGTTTATTTGAGGTCTACACGAGTTCTTCTCTTATTTCACAAAAATCGAGGCAAAATTGGAGCAATTTGGAGAAGGGAAGAAAAGCTGAAAAATTACTGAAAGTCTACTGAGGAGTCGAAATCGATAAATTGACTCGACATCGAGTGGAATCTGAACACCAGAAATCGAGCCAGGAGAAGAACAAAGCAACTCGACACAGACTAGTCGATATCGTCTGAAAGTGGTCGATATCGAGTGCCCCAAATCGAGTGAAAAGATAGAGTTCGAGTGCAAATCCGAGGTCGAGTAGAGCTGGCTCAAGATAAAAGAGAAGTGGTCAATATCGACTAGACCTGGTCGATATCGAGTGAAGCTGCAGACAGATCCGACGCTGTTTTGATAGAATTCTATCCGAAGGAGTTTACATCTATATCAAGTCGAGATCTTTTACCTTTCTTATTAGACTTTATATCCTTTAGGGTGAATTCTTATTTACCTAAAGTAATTTTAATTATTTACTTTATTTAGTTTTATCTTAGGAATAAAGATAGATTTTCTTATTCTTGGATAGCGAGGTTTGAGATCTATAATTAGAAGCCATTAGGGTTGAATTTCAAGCATTCAAACACATACAATCACAGAGAATATTCAGTAGAGAGAGAGAGAGAGAGGCCGAGTGGAGTAGAGGAGAGCGAGAGCGGATTTTGCTTTGTTCAGTTTCACTCTTTCGTTTGCAATTTCGATTCAAGTTTATTTTTCATGATGATGATGATGTCAATGATGATGAAGCGCGAGTAGTTCCCTTACTTCTAGGATCGGGGTGAGCCCGACGATAGCCATGTAAGTTTATGCATCAAAGGTATGATTTTTTTGTGATTCCGTCTTCTATCCTATTTGCATGATTCTTCTACGAAATTAGTAGGCGATCCATATTTGCATTATTAAAGCGAAAGCCAATCATATTATGAATTTGGATTAATTATGAAATTGGATAGTAACACTTAGGGTTTATGCGAGAGCCTCTAAATCACTTAATTGTTGGTAACGAAAGTTATTTGACGGAAAGGCATCATCTTTCATGAATTTGGCATAAGTCTTATATGATTATCGTTGTGGCATGAATCCCCGATCTTGGAGTTTTTTAAGTTTATTGAATCTTATAATAATCTGTGTTTTTATTCTGTTCATCTTTCCCTCATCATTCTCATATTCTTCAGAGTTTTTTCCGATAAAATTTGGTTACGTATACAGTTTCCGCAAAGACTCGAAATCGACTGCAGAGGTCGATATTGAGTGACTGACCCAATATCAAGTGCTCTACTCGACGTCGACTATTGCTTTTGTCTTTTGTAGGAATTTGCTAGAAATCGACTGGAACTGTAGTCGTTATCGACTGATCTACTCGATATCGAGTGATCTTCTGGAGTCGAAATCGAACGTGATTGTGAGCTTAGGAACCGCTGACATACCTCCTCGTGGATTCGATCCTGAATACCCTACTACTACATCGGGAGGGATTCTTGTAATTTTATTTGCTTGGACAAGGAGTTGGTTTGGTTTATATTTTATTGATATTTATTCAACTAGTTCCCCCCCCCCCCCAACAAATTTTGGCGCCGTTGCCGGAGAGGCAATCAATCGCGCCCTAAGCTTTATTCACGTTCTTTTCTAGTGCTGATTTTACAGGATTATACGACGCTCTAATCGCGAACCTATCTTGGAAAGTCTATACGAGCCCGAATGTTTCCTCCATCTTCAAAAAAGAGCAATCACAATCATGGCGGAGAACGAGATGCAGGCTCAAACCATTGAGAGGTTGAGGAAGGAGATTGAGGACCATAATGCTACAATCGCCAATGAAAGGGCAACTGCAGCTGCAGAGAGGGCTCGGGTTGATAGAGAGGAGGATGCAAGCAGAAAAGCGAAAGAGAGGCCCAATCAATATCTGTAGGCATTGGCGCAGGCATGGGAGCGCTTTAATGACTTATTGAGATCATGCCCTACGCATGGGCAACTACCTTATGTCATCCAGGAGATCTTCTACAACTCCCTTGATGTGCCGAATAAGGAGAGAATCAATCGTTACACCTCCTATCGGTACATTGAGCTTGCACCAACGGAGGCCTGGGACACAATTGAGAGGCTTGTCAACTTCAACAACACATATGGGACTGCTGCGGCCTATGACTGAAGGCCTGCCCCATCAATGCCACTTTTTTAGCCTCCAAAGGAGATTGATCCTGATTTGTGGCAACAATTCAACAATGATCAGACACGCCACCTTCAAAAGCAAGTTAGATTCCTCTCAAACAACTAAGCTTGCGAGGAATGTGGTTCTACCAGCCACAACACCAACGTCTGCCCACATCTTGAGCAAGTCAACATTGCAGAGACACATGAGGAAGCTAAGTGGATGAGAGGCCCCTATAGAGGGGGTAATCAGCAGTATTGGGGGGATCAAAGGTTCTATCAACCTCAACACCAACAAAGGGATCCCCCACCTTATAGAGCACTAGGGCTCCCTGAGCGGGAACCAAGGAAGGATGACTTGCAGATCATCCTAGAAGAGATGCGGAGGAACCACACTGAGTTTAAATAAGCCAATAACTCAGTCCATACTCAGGTTCAAGGCATCAACTCTAGGCTCGGGGAGATCAACATTTGGAAGAAGAACATGGAGACCCAAATGGGTCAATTGGCTGAACAAATTCCCAAACCGTCAGGATCGCTGCCAGGATCTACTGTGCCCAATCTTAAGGGAAAAACTACTGGTCAAATAGTGGCTATGAATCTAAGGAGTGGGCGTTAACTGCGAATGCCCGAGTAAAAAGCGGAGGAGAAAGCCACAGAAGAGGACTCGATATCGACTAATCCAGTCGATATCGACCGTGATGCAGTCGACGTCGAGTCCCCTTTACTCGATGTCGATACAAAAGCTGAGCATCACCGAAAATCGACTCCTCCAGTCGATATCGACCAGACGCTACCCGATATCGACTCAACTCCATCTGAAGTGAAGAAGAAGGTGATGACATTCCCTAAGAAAACTATAAAGGACCCAGCGGAAAAGAAGTTCTAGCGCTTCGTGAAGATGCTTCAAGGGCTCAATGTAACAATTCAATTCACTGAATCTCTTCATGAGATGCTATCTTATGTAAGGTTCCTTAAGGACATACTAGGTAAGAAGCAATCAGTTGGTGAGATCGTAGAGGAGTGCAGCAAGTTAGAGCTACCAGAGAAGAGGGCAGACCCAGGTAGGTTTTCTATCACTATAGGCTTAGGTCAACACCGATTTAATGCATTATGTGATTTAAGGGCTAGTGTTAGCATTATGCCACTTACAATATGGTCGAAGGTAAAGATTGGTGCCCTAGATCCTGTGGATGCTAAACTATTTATGGCAAACAACACGGTGGTTATTCCAATAGGCATGGTGGATGATGTGCCAGTGCAAGTAGGTAAGTTCTTTGTCCCTGTTGATTTTCTAGTTGCTTATATGGCAGAGGACCCTGCTTGTCCAATTATTTTAGGAAGTCCCTTCTTGGAAACCGTGTATGCAAACATAAGCGTAAGGAAAAAATTGCTTTCATTCACCATTAGCGATGAAGTAATAGAGTACGCCTTCAACAAGACGATGAAGAAGAATGAAGGGCCTATGGAGGTAAAATCAATCAAAGGAGTCTACATCGCATGCGGGGAAGAAAAGGTAAGAAATATGACCTCCGAAGAGTTAGAGAAGAGGGCTATAGAAGCCCAAGTGGAGGAATTCGTGGCAATCTTGAACGAAGGAACAAAAGCACCACTCGAAATCGACCCAGGTAAGTCGATATTGACTAACAATGTTCAAGATTATGTGTCAGGTTTTAAGTATGGGGTCGACGTTGGAGCAGACCACTTGAAATCGAGTGTAGTAGTCAAAATCGACCAAAACCCTAAGCCGACATTGACTGCCCCAGAAGCTGGAGGAGAGAAAAGTCGCTTGATATCGAGTAACCCTAGTCTAAATCGAGTTGAGCATGTTGAGTCGAATTCCTCCACATCAACAAAACCACTAGGAGCAGAACAGAGGTCGATATCAAGTGACATTGGTCGATATCGACTAGACTCACAGACAGAAAAGGAAACCTCCGAAAAGGTAAGCCAAGGTACGGATTCCTCTTTCTCTAGTTCAATAAAGGATTTATCTCTATTTGGGAAATGTTTGCCTTGGTATGTTTGCTTATGCAGGGTATCCAGTGATAATCCGAGCAACTACGAAGTAGGAGATAAGTTGTATGTCTCCAAATCAAAGGATCATTGGTTTCCGAGTAGGTTCAAAACAAAGAAGATGGGTCCCTTTACTATAAACAAGATCCATCCAGGCGGGATGCAGCTGCGAGACAAGAATGGAGTGCTATTTGAGGCCTAGGCTACATGGGCTCTGCAGATGCCGCCTTAGGAGCATGAAAGAAGAAGTCAGCCTAGAGACTATGAAGTCTAGAGCTTGTAACAAGACAATTAGCTTTTAGGGTTAGGACATGTTGTTTTGAGACTTTATGTTTTTCTTTTGCTTTTATTTTTGTTTTCTAACGAATTTCAGGTGAAAGAAGAAGGGCAAAACAAGACTCGATATCGAGTATAGTACTCGATATCGACTGCGTAAGTCGATTAAGAGAGCTAGTGGTCGACCTGAGATCACCCTAAAGCTTAGAATCACCAGGAATCGAGTGAAACTAGTCGATATCAACTGGTACACCCGATATCGAATGCCCCTGCAGACGTCTTCAACACCTGATTTTCGCTAATCTTTAGTAAGTTTCTTTCTTAACCCTAGTTCTTATACAGTGAGGACACTGTAATCTTTAAGTATGGGGTGAGGGAAAGGCATATTTGCATATTTTATACATTTTTTTCACATATTGCATATTTCTTTTTCATGTTTATGCATACTTCAATACATAGTTACGTTAGCATTGTTTATTTATCTTTATGCATCATAAAAAAAAATCGCCCCCATCAAAAATATTGAAAAATTAAATAAGTGTCATGGAAGCTTTTATTGAACTCGACAATGCAAAAGTATATTCATTAGAGATATAACATGAAATTGCCTAATAAAGGGATGTCACAATGAAGTGCATTTTTTAGAGAAAACTATGAAAGAGAGGTAAAATTTGAAGTTGCTTTTGACATATGCATGATAAGATGATGGAGGACTTTATAATTTCCACACATGTGCTCAATTTCATATCCTAGCCTTCCCTATGCAATTTTCATTACACAAGCCATATATGAGCCTTACATCATTATTATTGCTCCACATACATTACATATTGCCTTATACCCTATCCGGGGACTATGTTGAGAATGGATGTCATCTTTGGAGTTGTTATATGGAGTTTGTGCATATTATTCTTGGATTTGATGGAGGGAATGAAAGAAATTTTGAATTATGGAAAATTTAATGAGTGATAAAAAAATTCGATCACCTCAGGAGATAAAGGTAGATCGGACACAAGGTGAAGATTGGACACAAGGTGAAGAGTTCGAAGTACTAAGTATTTGAGGCCATTCATGACACCCATGTTTGCGACTTGCGAGAAGGCAGTACTAAGGTTAGAGAAGTAAAAGAATTATAGTGAAAAAAAAGCATTGAGCGAAGAGTGAAAGGTGAGAAATATTATGAAGAAGGAATGTGGAATGAAAGTTTGGAAAGAAAGTTTATTTCCCCGGATTTAACACCACATGGCTAAAATAAGCCCACATTTAGCCTTTTACCAATCTACTCTTCCATAAGCTTGCAAAAGTCCTCTTGATTATTAATGCTTTGTCGCACAAAATTGTTTTATGCATATAACCCTCCTTTTGTGAGTATGATGTTGTTTTTATTCACATACATGGAATTGTTGACATTAGTACCTTTTCGAGGATGGCAATTGATTGCAGGGATATATAACAATGAATCTATGATGTTGAGGGTTTAGTTTCTTCCCTTGAATGACCACTAAAAGTATTGCTTGGGGACAAGCAAGCTTAAGTATGGGGTGTTTGATGTGCGCACAAATTGCCATATTTTTCATATACTTTTACTTTGATTTCTTCTATATTTTCATGCATATTGGTTGGGAAAGCATAAGATTAGTGTAGTTTATGTTTATTTGAGGTCTACACGAGTTCTTGTGTTATTTCGCAGAAATCGAGGAAAAATTGCAGCAATTTGGAGAAGGGAAGAAAAGCTGAAAAATTACTCGAAGTCTACTGAGGAGTCGAAATCGACCAATTGAATGGACATCGAGTGGAATCTGAACACCAGAAATCGAGCCAGGAGAAGAACAAAGCAACTCGACACAGACTGGTCGATATCGACTGAAAGTGGTCGATATCGAGTGCTCCAAATCGAGTGAAAAGATAGAGTTCGAGTACCAATCTGAGGTCGAGTAGAGTTGGCTCAAGATAGAAGAGAAGTGGTCTATATCAACTAGACCTGGTCGATATCGAGTGAAGCTGCAGACAGATCCGACGTTGTTTTGATAGAATTCTATCCGAAGGAGTTTACATCTATATCAAGCCGAGATCTTTTATCTTTCTTATCAGACTTTATATCCTTTAGGGTAAATTCATATTTACCTAAGGTGATTTTAATTATTTAGTCTATTTAGTTTTATCTTAGGAATAAAGATAGATTTTCTTATCCTTGGATAGCGAGGTTTGAGATGTATAATTAGAAGCCATTAGGGCTGAATTTCAAGCATTCAAACACATATAATCGCAGAGAATATTCAGTAGAGAGAGAGAGGCCGAGTGGAGTAGAGGAGAGCGAGAGCGGATTTTGCTTTGTTCGGTTGTACTCTTTCGTTTGCAATTTCAATTCAACTTTATTTTCCATGATGATGATGATGTCAATGATGATGAAGCACGAGTAGTTCTCTTACTTCTAGGGTCGGGGTGAGCCCGACGATAGCCATGTAAGTTTATGCATCAAAGGTATGATTTTTATGCAATTCCGTCTTCTATCCTATATGCATGATTCTTCTACGAAAGTAGTAGGCGGTCCTTATTTGCATTATTGAAGCGAAAGCCAATCATATTGTGAGTTTCAATTAATTATGAAATTGGATAGTAACACTTAGGGTTTATGTGAGAGCCTCTAAATCACCTAATTGTTGGTAACAAAAGCTATTTGACGGAAATGCATCATCTTTCATGAATTCGGCATAAGTCTTATATGGTTATCGTTGTGGCATGAATCCCCAATCTTGGAGGTTTTTAAGTTTATTGAATCTTATAAAAATCTGTGTTTTTATTCTGTTCATCTTTCCCTCATCATTCTCATATTCTTCGGACTCTTTTTCGACAAAATTTGGTTACGTATACAGTTTCTGCGAAGACTCGAAATCGACTGCAGAGGTCGATATCGAGTGACTGACCCAATATCGAGTGCTCTACTAGACGTCGACTGTTGCTTTTGACTTTTGCAGGAATTTGCTGGAAATCGACTGGAACTCTAGTCGATATCGACTGATCTACTCAATATCAAATGATCTTCTGGAGTCGAAATCGAACGTGATTGCGAGCTTAGGAACCGCTGACATACCTCCTCGTGGATTCGATCCTGAATACCCTACTACTACATCGGGAGGGATTCTTGTAATTTTATTTGCTTGGACAGGGAGTTGGTTTGGTTTATATTTTATTGATATTTATTCAACTAGTTCCCCCCTCCCAACACAAATCTCCAAAAGCTCCTCCATTTGGGCCTCCATGGCCCTCTCCTCTATCTCCTCGTCGGTCAAGGCTCTCTCCGTTGGTTCATCGCAAGGGATTACTCTCCCTATATGCATCGCCTTGACCTCCATTTGTTGTACCTCCTTCATTGTAGGATTGAAGGAGAATTCGATGACCTCATTTCCAATAGTGAATGAGAAGAGTCCCTTCTGCACGCTGATATTGGCATCGACCGTAGATAGGAACGGCCTTCCTAACGTGATGGGGCAAGTAGGATCCTCTGCCATATCAAGTACAATGAAATCAGTGGGTACAAAGAACTTACCCACCTTGACTGGGACGTCATTGATGATGCCTGTGGGTAGGGGTGGGCACAAATCCCACAAATCCCGGGCCCGTCCCAGTCCCGTCCCAGGCCTGTTCCGATCCCGGTGGAATTTGAAAAAAAATTAGTGAATCCCGTCCCAATCCCGTCCCGTCCCGCTATATATATACACACACATACATACATATACATATATATACACACACTTTTGATACTTTGTATATACCTACTGTATATATACATTTGTACCTGCAGTGTGTGTATATATATAGTATATACAGTAAGTGTATATGCATACACTTTGTATATATTGTGTATATACACTTTTACAGTGGGTATATATAATATATACAGGTGTATCGGTATGTTTTATTTGTATATAAGAAAAAATATAAAGTTATATAAAAAATTTTATATATATATATATATATATATATATATATATATATATGTTATACCTTTAAAAACCGTAAAATATATAGGAATAGTATAATTTTTTTATAATGTTTTTTATTTGAGGGACAGGGCCCGTCCCGTCCCGGTCCTGTCCCGTCCCGTGAGGGACAAGGCCCGTGCGGGATTGAAAAAAAATTAATGAATCCCGTCCCGGTCCCGTCCCGTAAAAATTACGCGGGACGGGACATGGGACGACCCTCGTATCGACTGGCTCCAAGGCTCCAATGTTGACCTTTGACCAGATGGACAAAGGCGTGAGGCTCACACTAGCCCCTAGGTCGCACAAGGCCTTGTAGCGATGTTGGCCAAGCCCAATGGTGATGGCGAATCTACAAGGATCACTCATCTTCTCTGGGTAGTCCACCTTGCTGCACTCCTCAGCGATCTCAGCAATTGATCGCTTCTTACTTAGGATATCTCTGAGGAAGCGGAAGTATGATGGCATTTCATGAAGAGCCTCAGTGAATGGAATGGTGACATTAAGGCCTTGGAGAACCTTCACAAAGCGTTGGAACTTCGCGTTCGCTGCATCTTTTGATGATTTGGAGGGGTAGGGCAATGGCTTCTTCTTCTGCGGAGCAGGATTGGCCCGAGGTGGTGCTGATGAGTGGTCGATATCGACTGGTGGGGTGTCGATATCGACTGTTGTGGTCGATCTCGGGTTTGTCTAGATAGGTTCGACATCAACAGGTGGGTCGACATCGAGTGGTTCAGTCGATATCGACTGAGGGTGGTCGATATCGACTAGATCTCCAGGGACTTTCTCCGCTTCTCCGACTTTCATTGGTAAATCCTTGCCATTCCTTAGACGAATGGCGGCTATGTGGCCCGATGGCTGACCCTTTGGATTGGCCTGTGGTTGGCCAGGGAGCCCTTCGAGTTGTCGTGGAATTGATGCCGCCAATTGACCCAGTTGGGTCTCAACGCCTTTCCTCCATGTATCAATCACGCCAAGCCTGGAGTTAATGCCATGTAATGATTTTTGGATGGCATTGTTGGATTGCTTTGTTTCCGCTTGGTTCTGCCTCATCTCGTCTAGGATGTGTTGTAGATCATCCATCCTTTCTCTATCGGGATGGCCAGGTGCTCTGTATGGTGGAGGATCTCTAGGATTGTATTGGGGTGGTTGATTTCCCCAGTTTTGGTACCCCTGGCGATTGGGATTCCTCATGTAGCGTGCCTCCTTGTGAGTCTGCGCTAGTTGTACTTGCTCCGTGTTGGGGCAATCAGTGGTGATATGCCTTACGGAGCCACATTTAGCGCATGGTTGGTTGGCGGAGAGGAATTTGACTTGCTTTTGAAGCCTCCTGAGTTTATCTTGCATGAATTGATGGTGGGAAGAACTTGTTGAGGAAGGCATCCTTGACCTCATCCCACGTGCGGAGCGATCTGGGGGCTAGGCTCTCCAACCATGCTAGAGCTTTCCCTGTGAGAGACCAACGAAAAGCCTTTAGTTAAACGTATTTAAGGCTTTGTCCATATGCAATTGTAACACACAAGTCTAGGAATAGTGAAATATGATCTAGATGACAATCGTTAGGTTTCCCCTCAAATTCACATCACCTAATTTCAGTTAAAAAGCTAGGTTTAATCTCAAAAGTAGAAGGAGGGATAAGAATAGCCGATTCAGGCACTGAGAGCATAGGGTGCATGTATTGTTTGGCATTCTGAGGGAGGGCATTGATTTGGGCTTCTATTTGCCTCCTAGCTTCCTCCTCCCTGTCTGCACACTCTTTTAGTGTCGCCTCTCTAGTTGTGAAGTACTCGACTTGCTTCCTTAGCCGCTCAATTTGTTGAGCCTGGGTCTCTTGTTCCGCCATGGCTCTTTGGATTCTAGTGTGAAGGTGAAGATAGCTTTTAGGGTCGTCTATACCTTTGAATTCAGGTGGGCAATCAGCGCGTCGCATACACCTGGAAGAAAACACTAGGTAAAAGAGTGAGATAGACTAAACAGGGCGCGATCGATAGCCTCCCCGTCAACGGCGCCAAAATTTTTTAGGAGGAAGAATTGACTTAAACAAATATAATATAAATGCAAACCAATCCTCTATCCATGCAAATAAATTACAAGACTTCCTCCCATTGTAGTGGAAGGGAATCAAGATCGATCCATGAGGAGGCGGGTCAGCGGTGCCTGAATAGTCTCTGCGAACTCTGCGCAAGTCGACCAGAAGCCTCGATATCGAGTTGAACAGTTGATATCGACAGGGGCAGTCGATTCCTAGTGACGACATCGATCTGGAGAGAAACCCGCGAAGAAGAGAAAACAACAGAAGAACTCGATATCGACTGGAATGGTCGATTTCGAGTGGATTAGTAGCTCCGTTGACAAAGAATTGCTCGATGCAGGGTGGTCGATATCGATAGAAGTGGTCGATATCGAGTGGCTCTTAGTCGATGTCGATTTGCAGAAAACAATAAAATAAAGAAAATGAAATAAAAACAGAAGATTTTAGGGTTTTTCTTCAAATAACTAAAAGGCTCCTAGGATAGGGATTCACCACGATGGTAACCATGCATGTATTATGACCAATTCACATAAAAGATTAAACTTTTCTCAACACCAATTAGGGATATAGAGGCTTTCGCATAAAAACCTAATTGTTTCTACCTTTTTCCATAATTAGGGTTTATGTCAACTTCCGCAGGCAAAACCTAATTACTATCCAAATTCACATATATAATCCACTTTCCCTTCATATAAGGTAAACAAGGAATGATCCTAAAATTTGCATAAAGGATTGAGCGCGGGGTAGAAGAAGAGATCGCATAATCAAATATAGAATAAGCATACTTACATGTCTACCGTCAGGCTCACCCCGACCCTAGAAGTGGGACGACTACTCGCTCTTCATTGCAACAAATATCTTTGGTTGAAAAGGAGAAAGTTGCATTAAATTTAAACCTTCGAAGCTTTACAACTCAACGCCGGCTCTCGGAAATGTCAAACCTTAAAACTTCTCTCTACTCTCTACTTCTCTAGCTATTGTTGTTGTGTATTGGAATTATGACTTGAATAAAAACCAGCCCCCTAGGGCTTTATTTATAGGCTACTAATCCTCGCTATCCAAGGAATGTAGATCTTATCTTCTATCTAAAGTCTATCCAAACAAGTAAGATAGATCTTTTATTTAGGTAAATATCTAAAATATCTAATAGAAATCTTAGGGTAAAAAGGAAACTACCCTTAACACATAACTTTATCTAAAATAGAGGATAAACCGTGGCCAGCCCGTGTCGAAATCGAGTCGATATCGACTAGTTCAGTCGAAATCAACCTCTTCGTTTCTGCTCGATGGGCTTCATTCCACTCGATCTTAGGTCTTAGTCGATGTCGACCTCCTTCGCTCGATATCGAGTGCTCTCCTTTGCTGGTGTTCTTGGTCTGTCTCGACACTCAGAGTCTGTGTCGATGCTTCAGTCGATATCGACCAAATAGGTCGATTTCGACCACTTTTCCGCTTGACTTGGTTTTTTTGTTTCGACTCCATTTTCGCTCCGATTCCTACATATTTAGACCAAAATTTGTACAGACTCTATTTCTTGTACGTTAGCTCGTTCTACAAAATTTTGCAATATTTTTCAACCTTTTCTTTGGGAAATGAATGAAATATAAAGTCAAAAGATGCAATAAAAAGGGTACTAAATATGTACATCACTAACTCTACGACCCATTTTACCATCCTGCCAGAGAGTGAGGGTGAATGGAGGATTTGATGGAGGGGAAGATCAGAGAGGACCTCAATGGTGTGGGCTTGAAAATAAGGCCTTAATCGCCTTGCTGGAAAAATAACAGATAAAGCCATTTTTTCGATGGGGGTGTATCTGGACTCCGTTGGTTGAAGTACTCTACTGGCGAAGTAAACAGGGAATTTGGATTCTCTTATGAGGACGATATTGATAGTTGTTGAGCCGACCGTGAGGTAGAGTTGTAATGTTTCATGTTCTCAGGGGTAATGAAGGGTTGGAAGAGTTACGAGATACTCTTCCATGCCTTTGAAAGCTTTGTCTAGTGTTGAGCTCCATTCAACTAGGCCTTTCTTTTTTAGTTGCTCAAAGAAAGGTAAGGAATGATCTACTAATCGCGAGCAAAAATGGCTCAGGTAGTTGATCGACCCATTGAGCTTCTGAATATCCTTTAATGTCTTGGGAGGAGTCATATCGAGTATGGTCTGTACTTTTGAAGGATTAACATCTATCCCCCGGTGGCTGATCATGAAGCCTAAGAATTTTCCAGAGTCGACACCGAAAACGCACTTTTTCGGGTGAGACAAATGCGATTACTTCTGAGAGCGTCGATGGTTTCTTGTAGATCGGAAGGGTGGTTTTCCTTGGTTAGGCTTTTGACCACAATGTCATCGACGTACACTACAATATTTCTCCCGATCTGTGGTCTAAAAACCTTCTCGGTCATTCATTGGAAGGTAGCGCCTGCGTTTTTTTAATCCGAAAGGCATCACTTTGTAACAAAAAGTGCCTTGATTGGTGATGAACGTTGTACTTTTTTCATCACGCGGGTGCATCTTGATCTAGTTATATTCGGAATAGGTGTCGAGGAAACTCAGAGTGGTGTGACCTAATGTGGTGTCCACTAGCTCATCAATGGAAGGGAGTGGGTAGCTATCTTTGGGGCATGCTTTGTTTAAATATTTGAAATCAACGCACATTCTCCACTTTCCACTGCTCTTCTTGACGAGGACCACATTTGATAACCATGTTGGGTCATTTATCTCGCGAATGAATCACGCTTGTAGAAGTTTATCTACTTCTTGCTTAGCTGCCTCAGCCTTTTCTGCTGCCATTTTTCTCTTCTTTTGGCATACAAGCTTGGTGTTATGAGTGAGTCTAAGGGAATGTTATGTTATTTCGCGAGGAAGGCCCTTAAGGTCTTGAGGGGACCAAGCAAATATGTCTCTCGCGTTTTTTAGAATATCCTTGACCCGATCTAGAATGGGAGTTTCCAGACTATGCCCATGGTAAAGGGCCTCCGTGCTGTTGGCGAAAGGGAAAAAAGCCACTCTTTCTTCAATGATTTTATCAGTGGTCTTTTCTGGTCGTACTTCTAGTTCGGCTTCGGCGGAGCAGGACGTGGCTTCTAGGTCGTTGTTTTCGGTTACTTCTGATTTTAACGATCCCATGCCTGGTCCATTGATCGCGAACACTCGATTTTGATTTTTCTTAAATAAGGCGAGGTAACAGACCTTGCTTTCTAATTGTTCCCCGCGGACTTCCTCGACCTTTCCGTCTGCGCATAGGAATTTGATGCCAAAATGGTAGAAGGAGCAAGCTATTTGGAATTTGAAAGGGCTCACACGGCCCATGATAGCGTTATAGATGGATGGCAAATGAACCATCGTAAATTCTACCATGTGAGTCCTCCTTCCTGGAGGAGTTCCCAAGGTTAACGCGAGCTCTATGGTCTCAGCCACTTCAAACTCGTCTCCTGAAAAAGAGATAAGCGTTCCCGAGTAACAACGCAAAACGCTTTCTGCGATGCCCAACTGTTCGAACGTGTTCCAGTACAGGACGTCTACTGAAGAACCTGTGTTGATCAAAACGCATTTGACCGTCTTGGTCCCCAATTGTACATGAATGACCACGGGATCTAAATGGGGCATCCTGAGATCGCGGGCATCGAAGAAGTAGAAATTCAGTACGGTATGTTTTGTGGAAGCTTGTTTGACGCTGGATTCGGACGGAGGTTGCCTGACTTCTCTTTCGTAATTTTTCCTTTCTTGGTTACTTGTTCCAAAGGAGGATGGTCCTCCTGCAATGGTATTAATGCATCCATCGGGGGGAGGAGGATTTTGATCATCACAACGAGAGTGTACAGATTTGTTTGAAGATGATCTTGCTTCTAGAGCACGCGGAATATCTCTAGGTGGGGGCATGTAACCGCCTCCTCTATTTCCGTTCTTTTCTCCACGACCTCGTGGTTATCTGCCTCTCCCTCTCCCTCTTGGCGCATAGAGTGGATTGTACTGTCGAGGTGGAGGGATGGGTTGATTTTGATTTTGATCTGTAAGCGGAGCGCAAATTTGTAAAGGTACATTTTGTTGAGGAGGAGGTGGAGGTGGCACACCATAAACGAGAGGGCACATCATTGGTGGGTGCGCCATCATCGCGTTTCTTGGAGTGGACACGTCCCTCCATCTTTTAGGTACCGACATTTTGCATATGGATTTGCAGAAAGCAGATGGAGAAGGGGGTTCATCTTTGTGAGTCGGGCTAGGAGCTCCTGATGAATTGGACCTCGAAGAGATGTCCACGGCGTAGTCATCACGGGCTTTTTTGCTAGCGTTGTCGTCATCGTGATCGAGGTTTGGATCAGGCAGGTTATTGACTAGATCAGGAAATAAGTTGATCGGAGCGCGAGAAGGAGCTGGCGGTTGATAGTATCCATAGGGATCATATTGAAGGGGGGTCATGTTCGCGGGCTGCCCATAGAATGGATTTGGAGGGTAGCCACCTGTGAAATATTGGTATGGAGGGAAACCTCCCCAGGTTCCATACTACCCAAAAGGAGGAATCGCGACGTTATTTCAGAGTGGTTGTTAAAGAATGTTCTCACCTTCCGGGACGCGATTCTCTTCATTAGGAGGGTCATTCAAGTTCAGCCCGTTGTTGCACCCTTCATCATGATGTTGTTCTCCAAATTCCTCTCCAAATAGTGTGAAATTCATCTTTCTCCTGCGATACCGAAAAAAGGAGGGGTTAACATTTCAGGAGTAAGGATTATACTTTAGCGAGGGATAAAGAATTCTTTATTTAAAGATTTCAACAACTGTGTAAAAAAGAAAATGAGATTAATATTCTCAGGGAACCTCTCGTCGTGAAAGGTTCCCACAGACGGCGCCAATGAAGCAGTTCTAGAATTTTACCTATACTTATTACCTCAAGGTGACGACAAAAGTTCTCTATTACCTGCGATGCTAAAGGAAAGAAAGTTCTTGACCTCGCGGGTTGATGATTCTTTATTAGTCAAGGTGGTTTTACAACCGCCTAAGCTTCGTGATTTAGATGTTTTACTGTTCAATCGTCGTCTTTAGAGAAAGTTCGTTTTGATGATATGTTATTCAAGAAAGACTTCTTCTCTGATTCAAGGATCTTGGGAGCTCAAACCTGAGGACTTTACTTCAGGGGAAGTTGCAGAGCTCTTCTTTTTATCTCTCCTTTTGGATCCCTCATTTGGGGTTCAAAGGGGGTATTTATAGTGCTTAACAAACAATTAGCTGGCTGGTGCCCTCGTGGTTTGGTAGAGGACACGTGTAAACCATGCCTTCACACCAGAGGCTTTTAGGTTTATACGTGGCGATACAAATGGGGAGGTGTCTTTAGCCAGCGAGCTGCTTGCTCTTTATTGGTGAGTTTAGCTGATTCGGAGTCTTGTTTACTTGGTGTGACTGGCGGGCAAATATGTACCAAAGGTCTTAATCACAATTTGTATATAACTTTAGCGAGTCTATATTCGGGGAAAGGAGTATGTGGATTCATGGGATATGAAACTTTGATCGCGATGGTTTGATGTTGAGTTTACGAGTGATCTTTGCGTTGGGTAACCCATTTATGATGTCCTACCCCTATTAATTGAGAGGGTTATTTGTCATGCATCGTCAGAAGCATGCCCCTCTTGTAGAGGGTGTAAAAGAGATAATGGTTAAGCGTGCAACCAATGTTATTGTTGTGCCTTATAACTAGGTCATCTTTGTACGGTTAATTTCTAATGTCTTGAAGAATATTATAAATAAATTTAAATATATATATATATAGTTGGTCATTAGTTTCATACTTGAAGTATGATACGAATAAAAGTTCTGAAAATACCCACTTAATGGCATCTAAATAAAATAAATGGATCACCATATGCTTTCAGTGGGTTAATTAGCATTATGAGCCTATGTATTGTCACACAATTTAGAAGCCCGAAGTTTTCGCAACCAATCCTGAATGGAAAAACCAAGAATGAATACCATATAGCTCCAGAATAGCATTGATCTTGTTACCTGAAGTAACAATAACACATATGTATGAATCGACATGGTATTGAACACGAATATCTCATATGACTAGCCAGAAGCAAGTCTTGCAGGAATGAGAATGTATATATATGGTTTATTTGACACTCATCTACCCCATTGAAACTTATCACTAACCAGAAGTTAGTTGATGATAAAAACATTTTTCTTTGTGGCATCCGGTCACTCATGTGAATAGATGATGCGCGGGATCATTGAAATTCGCATAGGCACCCACTAAGAGGGACCAGAAGATCCTAGGACCTGAAGATCCTCAATAAGGGTGACCGAACATATATGGTCAATCATCTTGGCAAAATCAACAATAAGACCATCTATATTGAGAGTAAATGCAAACTCTCTAATGTTTCTTGATTGGATACAATGAGACACCTACGGAACACTACCATATAGACCAATGTAATTCCAATATTATAGATGCCTCGACACGTGATCATATGAAACAAACAAGTAGAAAATGTTATCAAGACGACCCAGAAGAGTCGTTAGTCAAATGGGCCCATGCAAGCTAGTTTGTATTTTTGCATTTGATACAATAACATCTCCCTGATTATCTCTAGAAGAGAGTATGCCATTGAAAGGCTTGAATGAGCAACCCATGTTCTGAGACGTACCTCCTCCAAATGAACTACAATGAGACCACAAAGAAGTTGGATGATACATGGGGTTTGAGTCCCGGCCTATTGATATCAAATACCTAGAGATTTATAATGGTGATAAAATGCTCGGTATTTAGGGGGAGAGGAAATGAGACTAAATTTTAAGAAAGAGATCGCACGCAAGAAACTTCTCTATCATTTCATATCTGCGGATAAATACAAGTGAACCAAAAGTTCAATATATGACATGATTTTGTACTTTGACAAAATAAGCATTTACTAAAGGTCAAGAAAGTGATAATTAAAGTCACAAATCATACTAGCTCATTTGGAATTTCCAGAAGTAAATCCAACTCAATGAATATCAAGTGGTTCTCAAGTACACCTGAAGTATTGGAGATCACTAGGCTCTTGGTATACGATTCCCTAGAAGTGGAAAGAGCCTATGAGAATATGATGATCATCAAATAAATAATGGATGTCGACATTGAAATGATAGTAAAGAGCTTAAAAAAAAGGAAATTCATGCAAGAATGGGTTCTTTAAGCATGATGGCATTGGGCCTGTAGTTCCAACACCGAATATTGTAACATCATTTGGTTTTAAGTGGGTGTTTGTACAAAATAAAATATTAAGCTAAGTTGATTGCACAAAAACCTATCAAAGGTTACATGGAGAAGGTATTCACCAGAAGTGAATATAATTTTAGATCTAAATGTAAATGACGGACGTGTTACTTGTATACACATATAAATGAAAAAGATCGAATGAAAATGCCTGAAGCATTAATGTCAAAGCCCCATCACATACAATTGATTAAAGATCCTTATAAGAGTACCAGAAGTACCTATAATTTTAAAAATGGTGACATTGCATTAGGTCCCGAAGTACCATACAATGTTGTAGCTCATACAATCAGCACCATCAAGAAGTTCAAAAAAGCTTACCCGAATGAGAAGACTACAAGAAGGGTGTTGAATTCAGGAGGAGTATATACGCACTGCACTCTTTTTTCCTTCGATCAGGTCTTGTCCCATTGGATTTTCCTGACAAGGTTTTTAACGAGGCAGGATCAACCAAAGCGTATCGCATGTCATTTGTATTTTTCCTTTGTCCTAGTTTTGGCCCCATTGGGTTTTCTAGGCGAGGTTTTTAATATGACAGTTTGGTAATATTTAGGGATGTTTATCCAAGGGGGAGTGTTATCATATTATCTTTGTATTATTATATTGGGAATGGATAAACACTAGTAACCCTAGTTCCCTTGTAAACTTCTATATAAAGGGTCCTTTGGAACCCTAATGAGTACACCAATTCCTCCTCAATTCTCTATGTCCCCGTCTCTCTAATCTCTATTTCCTTTCGGTTTATCACAACGTGAGCTATCAACTAAATTTACTGAATTTATAAGGAATATACTTTATTTTTCAAATGAACATATAGTATGTCTAATATGAAAAAAGCATTCTAACTTTTAAATCTATGTTTTCAACTATAAATGAAATATTTTCTATAATTATTAAATTTAATTTGTCAATATATTTACTATTCGTTTAAAAAAATTATAAATATTCATTTATTATTTGCTTTGAATAATTAATTTAGTAAAGTCATAAATTTGAATATTTCATAGTGTAATAAAATTATAATCTCATACCAAAGTTTCAAATTTTTTATAAATTTATGTTTACTCAGGATATATTTACATGAATATTAAATTTATTAAATTTGAATATTAGATTTTCTCTCTTTGCCTCCCCTTTCTATAATTAATTTTCGTCAACCAATATATACTTAATATTCTCTTCAAATAGGGTAAATATTCATTTAAGGTTATAATTTTATTCATTACTGTAGATTTACCATAAGGATTTTAATGATAAAATACACGTCTAGTAATCAAAATTTTTTAATTATTATTTTCAAGTAATTATCCAATACAAATTAAGTATAAATTTGCTTTCTTCAATAAAATATTTCACCTATCCTTTCTTTTGTAGAATATTGAATATAGCAATATAATTAAATGAATATTCACTCTTTTTAAAATGAATATTAAGTATATATAAATTTGAACTCCCCATTTATGATAAATCATAGCTTTAAATAATATTTCATTATTTGAATTTAGCTTCCATGTACGAAATTTATTGATTAATATTGGGTGGTTTTGTTAACAGAAGACGGTGAGTTTGAATAAAAATAAATAAATATAAAAAGGCCAAAAATGAAAGTTTGAAATTAGGAGGGTAGAGTAGCGTTAACCAAGAGTGTTAGAGAAATTCCAGTGTAATACAAATATACAATATATTGTATCATGTATTCCATCATCTTATACCATTCATTTTATTAGATCTAACAGTCATAATTACGTTACAAGTTACCTATAACACGTTTCACTAGAACATTTTCCTATATATATTCATGGTTTATGATTTACTATGGATTATCTTTGCATAAAGGAAAAAGGTAAAAAAAAAAAGAGAGAGAACTTTACAACTTCGCACACCTAATTTAAAGAGGCACAAAGCAAATATAGTACTTTCTCCGTTCACAAATACAAGTCGTTTGACTTTTTTGTACGTTTTTTAATTAGCTAAAAACTATATAAAATATTAACTTTTTAATTAAAATTTTAAAATAATATTATACTTAATATTAATAAATATAATATTATTTTTAAAAATAGTAAAAAAGTTAATATTTTGTATAGTTTTTACCTCCTTAAAAAACATGCCAGAAAGACAAACAGATTTATATTTGTAAACGGAGGGACTGAGGGAGTAATTATAAATACAGGAGTTGATGGAGGGGGTGTGTTTAAAGGCATAATACGGTGTCTCCTCCTCCAGTCCAGTCCTCCACCACCATCTCCAGAATCGGAGCGGCAATGAAAGAATCCAGAATGCGCAGGCCACTCCCATCAATTAAATTGAGTTGAACCGATTAGCTGCCTCTTTCATCCCATCAGATCAGCAAAGCAAAATTATTAAAACAGAGCATCTATAACTCTCTCTTGACTCTTGAGAGAGTGGATTGAATTTCAATCCCAGTAAATGGAGTTTGTCAGTCCCCAACCAGCTGCACCTTCAACCAATTCATAACGTCCTTCCTTCACACCCCCCCCCCCCCCCCCCATTTCCTGACACGCTCTCTCTCTCTCTCGATTTTCTCTCTCACCCGCAGAGGAGTCATCGTTTTTGTGTGGGTGTGCATTTGGGATTACAGCTCAGCAATCAGTGTAATTAGCTCAGCAACAAACAAACCTCCCACCTTCTTCACCCCCCCCCCCCCCCCCAAAACCTATGAAACTTCACCTCCCCCTCCTCCCTTCATCCCGCCCCAAATTGCCCCACCTCTCGCCCCCCATCCGCTCCTCCTCCCTCTCTCGCTTCACCGCCTCCATGTCCTCCACCCCCCGCCACATCTGCCACGACAAGCTTGTCGTCATCATGGGGGCCACCGGCGCCGGCAAATCGCGCCTCTCCATTGACCTCGCTACCAGATTCCCCTTTGAAATCATCAATTCCGACAAAATACAGGTATACAGGGGGCTTGATATCACCACCAATAAAATACCCCTGTCCGACCGCTCAGGCGTCCCGCACCACCTCCTCGGCGAATTCGATCGAGACATCACGCCGTCGCAGTACCGTCAACACGCCGCTGCCGCGGTGTCGGAGATCATCTCCCGCCGGCACCACCCGCTCCTCGTCGGCGGCTCCAACTCGCTGGTCTGCACGCTCCTCTCCGACCGGTACGACCCGAACGACTCTGACCCGCTCGATTCGGCGGAGAAGACGCAGCTCCGGTACCGGTGCTGCTTCCTTTGGGTGGACGTCTCCCTCCCGGTGCTGAACGAGTACCTCGTCAAGCGAGTCGACGACATGTTCGATTCCGGGATGCTGGACGAGCTCGCCAACTTCTACTCCTCCGGGATCGGCTCGTGGCGTCCAGACTCCGGCCTGAGGAAGGCGATTGGGGTGCCGGAGTTCGGAAGGTACTTCCGGATGTTCCCTCCTGATGATACGACGCCGTTGGAGGGCTCGGATCAGGTGCGGAAGGTGGTGTACGAGGAGTCACTGAGGGCGATCAAGGATAACACGTGTCGGCTAGCGAAGAGACAGATGGAGAAGATCGTGCGGCTGAAGAACGCCGGGTGGGACCTACAGAGGCTGGACGCTACAGACGCGTTCAGGCAGTCGTTGGAAGGTTCGGCCACGTGGCAGGGACTGTGGGAGAGGCAAATAGTGGACCCCAGCTCCAAGATTGTGCAACGCTTCTTAGAGGTGGAGTAGGTTTTCCTTTTCCAGCTCCTCCTCTTCCCATTTTTGGGTCTTGACTTTTTTTTTTTTAAAAAAAAAAAATTTCGGTTCAAAATTTTTATTTAAGCTAACACTAGCGACTAGCGACAGGCTTGAACCGTTGAACGTACATAAAACAAGTGAGTGAGGGTAGGGGCCTTCAGTTTTGCAGCAATATAAATATGGCATATATATGTATGCAAAGGGGGAGAAAATTAATATTTAGAATTGATTTGGTGGGATTTTTTATTTTTGATGTCCTTTTAATATATGCAAAATTGAGGTTCGTTTACGAACAAATCAATTGGTTCAAATTAGTATCAAAAGAACAAAAAGATTACGTACTACTCCCTCCAATCTAAATTTTTAGATTTTTTACTTTTTTTAACACGTATTTCAATAAGTTAAAAACTTTATAAAACATTAAATTTTTAAAAAAAGTTTTACAATCTAATATTTCTTACTAATAAATATTAAACTATAAAAAATTTAATAAAAAAATAACATTTTATACAATTTTTTAACACATTAAAATACGTGAAAAAAAGTCAAAAATCAAACATATTTAATAGGAGAGAGTATAATCGTAACACTTGCAAATTAAATACATTATCTCATCGTAAACATGTGATATTTTAGTTTAGTAGTTTTTTTTTAAAAAAAATTGTCAATAATATTGATTCAGTAAGTTTTTCTATATCATCTTCGAAAGATAATTTATTGTAATTTATGTGAGAATGAACTTCAGTTTTGATTTTAGTTAGATAGGAGTGTAATTCATACTTTAATATCACCCAACAAGGTGTCTGATGCGTTATTTTAATTTCTTTTTTATCTGCAAGTTGCCTCTCAGAACGTTGACGGTTATTAATTTATCATTTGTTACCTTCGGATGGATAGTTAGTGATTTGTGATGCAAAACTGTTTTTTTTTCGACAAAAAAAAAAAAATTGTTAGCCGTATTTACCAAGTAAATAAAAAAAACCACATTATTATTATTATGGGTTTATAAAAATATTTATTTTTACAATAAATCAATTTTTTGAAGATATCATTTTATATTGGCTGATGTATTTTGCACTAAACAAAGTATTCTGTTTTAAATTCATTAGTAATTAAGAGTTTCTTAGAATGTCGATCATTTTTCTTAAAGATATAGGTTAGAAATATTATTGTCATTATAGAGGGAATATATAATCTGTGTACTAATAAAATGGGTGTGAAACTCTTTTTTCTATTAAAGTGCGCATGAGTCATAATGCAAACCAAAAAGAAAAAACAAGTATTTTACTTGGATGAGAAATTTGATTAAATTAATAAATTCGTCCAAATACATACAAATAGAATGAAATCCTTCAGGTAGAATTATATCTATATATTTAACTAAATTTATTCTTGCTAACGTGGTGGCAGTCGAATTGCTCATAGATTGGCAAAACTTGATGCCGTTGTTAATTTTGTTTGTTTTGCGGATTTTTGTTTTTACCGTCTAATACAAGTGTCTTATTTTAACTAGCTACGTGGCAATAAAAATGTTCGTTTAAAAAAACAAATAAAAATCGTCCAAACTAAATTTCTTCAACTAATGTACCGTTTTTCACTCACAAAAATATTGTTAATTGCCGATTGGTCATGATTTGAATTTATACATGTTTGAAATTATCAAGCAAACATATATCATAGATAAAATGAATGAGTTGTTTATTTTGGTTTAAGCTAATCTGTGAGAGGGCAACTGATAAGCTGAATTACAGCATCCCCAACGGTTTCTTAATTTTAGATTGTTGGAGTTTTGAAGTATTTTAAGTATTTTTTTTTGTTTAATAAATTTTTCAACTTTCCTCTAAAATAGATAAGTTATGGAAAAAATAGAGTTTTTTTTTTTGGTGATTTTGCTAACTAGCCTATTATGAACCTTTAATTAGGTGATTAGCCTCCAAATTAATTTAATTAGGTAAGCTAGCACCCTTTTCAAATGGAGTATTATGGGTCAACGGTCAACCTGTTTGACCGTCAATCAGTCAACGTTGACTGTTGACCGGTCAACGTTGACCAGCTCTTTCGGGTTTTTTTACTGATGCCATTTTTTTTATGCCACTTTTTTTTATTTCATTTTTTACCGTGATGCCATTTTTCCGATGTTATTTTTTACCGTGATTCCATTTTTTCCTGAAATGTTTTGATGCCATTTTTCAAAGTAGTGTTTTGATGCCAAATTTTTAATAACATTTTTTTCTTTAATGTGATGCCACTTTTTAAAGTAGTGTTTTGATGCCATTGTTCTGATGTAATTATTTGATGTCAATTTTTTATTACATTTTATTTTCGCTTTGATGCCACTTTTCTAATGAAATAGTTTGATGACACTTTTTTAATACCACTTTTTTCAAACTTTGATGACATTTTTTATTTACTGTGATGCCACGTTGACCATTGATGTCCTTTTTTTTTACTGTTGACTACTGATAACACTTTTTTATGTCAATTTTTTTATGATATTTTTTTACCCTGATGCCATATTTTTTCAAAGTAGTGTTTTGATGACATTTTTTTTCTTTAATGTGGTGTAACTTTTTCAAAGTAGTGTTTTATGCCATTTTTCTAGTGTAATTATTTGATGCCACTTTTTTTAATTTAATAAATTGTATATCGATATATTTTCATCAATTCTACTTTTATTCACTGATGACACGTTTGTGATTACACTTCATTGATACAATCACTTGTGGTGACATGTTTATTACATTTTTATTCATTGATAACATTTGTTAATACACTTCATTAATCGCAACTGTTTATGGTGACAATTTTATATAATTGATGACATAGGAGCTTAAAACGTGGATCAAAATATTGTCACCTTATTGCACATATAGAAATACAAGGTTATTGAAACTACGTCATTAATATTGGTTGTATACGTAAAAACACCTATTATAACATGTCATCAACTAAAAAAATACATCAATGTAAGTAATATAATGTGGAATCAATGAAATGAATACAAGATGACATAACATGAAATACCACATAACATGTCCCCCCTCCTCTTTTTTCAGGGCTTGGGACCGGGTGTGTACCAAAACACAAGCGGAGTTAAAAATATGTTATCACCTAGTTAGCAAGCAATCGAGTCACCTAGATGTTTCTAATAATGAAACCGAAGAATTAGATACCAGGCCTTTAGATGAAGCAGAACCATAGCATATGATACAATATGCTCTAAAAAGGCAATTGTATATGCTACAAAGGCAAGTCTTGCAGAAGTTAAGATGACAAGCTATTAATCAAATAAAAGGAGAATCAAAATGACAAAATAGGTGGAACAAACCCACAAAATAATAGATTCACCCGTATTCAACAAATTAATGAAGAACTAGACATTCATACTGTCCCCTATACTAGCAGTGCAGTTACCTGGAGAAAAAGACAAACCCCTATTGACAATATCTATGAACGTCTAAATAGAGTCATGATCCATACAGACATCTCTAAACAATTCCCCAACTTAAATGTACATAACCATCCTTTTACAAGCTCAGATCATTCCCTAATATCTATCTCAATAGGAACAAAATCAATCAGAGCAGGATCACCCTTTAAATTTGAAATGGCCTAGACAAACAATGAAAATTATAACAAAATTGTCAAATCAACCTGGGAAAATAAACTTAGTGGATCATTCATGTTTACACTACTACAAAAACAGAAGCTGCTCAAGAAAAATACAAAAATTTGGTGCAAATCACATCCAAATAATAATCTTAGACAGTTAAAAGACATTGAAGATCAACTCTTATTGTTACAAACCCAACAAATTACTGGAAACTATGATGATACTATAACAAACAAAAGACTAAGACTTCTAAATAAACGTGAAGCACTCATGAACTTTAATAATACCTTCTGGAAACAAAGAGCTAAATCTAACTTCCTTAAATTTGGAGACATGAATATCAAATACTACCAATCAATCTCTAAAATCAGGAATTCTAAAAACATCACCCGAAATTTTACAAATAAAAACGGCTTAGTCATTAAAGACGAAAAACAAATCAGAGATGAAATAACTAATGAATTGGCTGAAAGATTCATTTCAAATAAACAAACAAACAATAAATATTTCCCAAACTTAATAAAACACACAATAACTGACTCAGAAAACTTAACCCTAACTCAACCATTCACAGATAAAGAAATCAAGGACACTTTATTCTCAATGAAAGAAGACAAATCTCGTGGCCATGATGGATTCCCCCCAGAATTCTATAAAAAATACTGGAACATTGTAGGAAGCCTGCTCTGCAAAGCTATCAAATCATTTTTTCATTCTGGCATTCTTCTTAACGAAGTAAACACAACATTCATTGCACTCATTCCAAAAATCGATAACCCCACCAATATTAACCAATATCGTCCCATTAGCCTCTGCAACACCATCTATAAAATTATATCAAAGCTCCTAGCTAACCGCTTAAAACCTATTTTACCTCGCATTATCAACCCCTTTCAAGGAGCCTTTGTTCAGGGTAGAAATATTCAGGATAACATCCTAATAGCCCACGAAGTCTTCCACTCTTTCCATAACAAAAAAGGGAAATATGGATGGATGGCAATTAAACTAGACATGGAAAAAGCCTATGATAAAATCAATTGGGACTACATACGCATCGTTCTGACTAAATTCGGATTTCATCGAAAATGGATAAACTGGACTATGACATGTCTAACTAAAACTAACTTCTCTGTCCTAGTCAATAACTTACCTGGGAAAACATTCCAAACTTCTCAAGGTATACGACAGGGAGACCCCCTTGCACCATATATTTTTGTTATAGTTATAGAACTTTTAGCCAGAATGATACAACAAGAATCACTAGAAGTTGATCCGCTAATTGGAATCAAACTGACAAATAACAGTAATCCTATCCCTTTTCTCTCCTTTGCAGACGACACACTCATTTTTGGAAAAGCGAATGACCTAAGTCTCCACACAATAAAAAACCTTTTAAACAACTTTTGCAACATATCATGCCTTTCCATAAATTACGATAAAAGCTCCTTACAAGTCTCTAAAAACATCTCCATTCAAAAAGCACAAAGTCTTGCTCAACAACTAAATATCCCTGTAACTAAAACACTAGAAAAATATCTAGGAATACCACTCATCAGCGGCAGAGTGAACAACAATGTCTTTGACGATGCCATCACAAACCTAAAAAAAACAACTATCAAAATGGAAATCGAACACCCTATCTCAAGCAGGAAGATCTGTTCTCATTCAAGCCAACCTCAATTCTAAAACTAATTATCTTATGCAATCCTTTCTTCTTCCAAAAGGAATTCTTGATAAAATTGACCAAATCAATAAAAACTTCTTCTGGAACAAACTTCAATCTGACAACTATCACCCACTAATTAGCTGAAAACGATTATGTACCCCAAAAAGGGATGGTGGGCTAGGCTTTAAAACAGCTGAACAAATCAACCTAGGCATGCAAATGAAACTTCTTTGGAGGATAATAGCAAACCCTGACAATATCTGGTCAAAGGTCATCACTGAAAAATACCTATCAAAAGAACCATTAATGGAAAGAACGAAAAACAAAACCTCATGGCAATTTGGACGACTCTTAAACATTAGAGATACCTTTTCCAAAGGCTTACTTTGGCTAGTAGGTAATGGAAAAACCATTAATGTCTGGTCAGACATCTGGATAAACGCTCAGAAACTTGAAATGTTTAGAAATAACCATAACCCTAACCTAAAAGTCTGTGAATTATTCACAAACTCAAACAAATGGGATACTAAAAAACTAAACGACATATTCCCACCACACATTACTGAAATGATATCCAACATTTACATCCCCAGAATTGATATCTCGGACATACTAATCTGGATCTACAACAAAAATGGAACTTTTTCAGTAAAATCTACCTCTTCTCTCTTTAACACAAGAAACAACTATAATAGTTCTGGAGACTGGATTTGGAAACTAAATATCGCTCCAAATATCAAAAACTTCATTTGGAAAACTACATTAGATATCCTACCTATCGCTGAGCGCCTAAACAGATACATAAATAGGGTACCCAGTATCTGCTCTCTGTGCAACTATCAACTAGAGGACGCAAATCACTTATTCTTTAACTGTCAAATCACCAGATCGCTAATCCAAAATTTGAGTATTAGATTACACAAAACCTTTAATATCCCCAACATAATTAATAACATCTCTGAAAACATCTTAAATATTAAGAGCCAAAATATATACTTCACAGACCTCTGCCATCTATGGCACTCAATCTGGGAACTTCGAAATAAAATCATCTTTCAAAAAAATTCTAACACTAATATAGCATATACTCTCACTCAAACTATTGATAAAATTCTCTGCTGGAAAAAAGAAGATTCAATAAAAAAGTCTCCTAAGCATACTAGGCCCCGTCAAAAACTAAACTGGAAATATCCACCCAAAAATGTTGTAAAAATAAATGTTGATGCCTCTGTCAAAAATGGAATACAATCTCAGATTGGTTGTATAGCAAGAAACAATCTAGGACAAATAATTAGAATACATAAATGTAATGGTAAAACTTTCTCTGTTATCCAAACAGAGTGCTTTGCGATACTTGCAGGTATAAGACTGGCAGTAGAACTTGGTATACAGAGAGCAATCATCGAAGGCGACTGTGCAATCATCATCAATGCCATCAACCAAAAAATCAGCCCTCCATGGGAGATTACACAAATAGTAGAAGAGATTCAAATTCTAAGCAAAGACTTTGAACTCATCAAATTCCAACATTGCTACAGAGAGGCGAATAGTGCAGCAGACTTTATCGCAAAATCTCAACTGAGTTGTAACTCTATCCTTAACTATAGCTGTAATTTCCAAAACATCATCATGCTTGATGATCATGGATACTTAGAAGTATCATAAACCTTGCCTACTGTAAAAAAAAATATAAAAAAAAATAAAAGGAGAATCATCTTTGTCATCATTACGTGAAGAAGAATCATATAGTCAAATTTCACCTCCCATCAAGATGCAAAATGAGAAACCTGCTAGTTACTTATCCAAGTGCTACGGTTTGCTTTAAGCATAGATAACACCAAATCTAGGCAAAACACGTGATATTCATTTAATGATTAGAAATAAGATAACACCAAATCTAGGCAAAACACGTGTAGACAAAAATAAGATTCAACAGATTTTACTATTTTAGCATTCTGAGATAACATAGCACATGATAGTCATTTAATGATTAGAAAGACATAGTGGGCATAATCAGTAGTAATATGAAATGTTTAAAGTCATTAGACAATTAGAAGGAATTGACTTACGGTTTCCTTCCAAACAGTCTAATCCATTCCTTGTTTTCATAGACAGGGGACACATATTTCCCCTTAGAGAGGAGAGCACTGTCCTCCATGTCCATCTCTAACCATTTTCCCACTTTGACTCCAATAAAAACAAACAAAAGTGAAGGTACTGGAAGTAATATGATCAAACATCTGCTATAATACATCTCAGATTCCAATGTTATGCAACACAAAGCATTGTCACAAACCTCAATTTTCATGAAAAGACAATGTCACAAACAAATACATTCTTATATGAAATAAATATACGCACTATTCCATTATAAATTATACGGAGTAGAGTTCAAGATGGGAAGTTGAAGAAACTATAAGAAATGAGCTCAAACCACCAACGCCCATTCAAGATTTTCAACAGAAACTAGATTAAATCGACAAAGTCAAGCTACTCTTCCATAATACACAAATGATCTTAAAAGTGTGGAATCCAACAATCCAAGTCTAACTATAATCAACCAAAATAGGAGATCATCATTTGAATTTGAGTCCAATTTATATCCTTGACCATTACAAGTACAACACAATTCATCACCAGGCATTTCATCGAACACATTGTGTGCAGTCGAACAAGCTAATTTGACAGGCATAGAAAGAGACTAGCAAGGAGCTATTCACATCTGAAACAGCAGATTGGATATGAAAATTACCATAAATGAAGGTCGAGTTGCAAGATTTCGCCGATCTCGAAACTTGCCCCCACGATCCGTCCTCGAAAGCAGTTGTCCCACCACTTCCCTTTGTTTGGACGATGATTAGCGAAGAACCTTATTATTGTGCTTTGTTGGAAGAACTAGCAGTGAGACAAAGGCTATAGGCATTTTTTCAAACACTTGGAGTGCAATGAAAACATAAATAAAGACCATCAAATTAATCACATCCCTATGGAGACACCATCAATTTATTCAAATCTGATATGCACAATCTAAGCAACCACTCCTCTATGTCATGATACAAAACGATTTCAAGACCAAATTACTAACCTGTGTAAAACTATCTAAGCAAGGATAGTACCCTGTGGAGCAGCAACTTCAAGAGCTGCAAGAAGTTGCTAGAGGACAATTGGAGGATGAATCTCATCCCGATCACAAATCAGGGCCAAATTCAGGCGAAAAGTCCACAATCTCAACCATCACTTCGGCTGAGCACCACTCCGTCTTCAGCAAAGCCAATGTCGTCATTGCCTGGCACTTGAGGAATATAAAGAATGAAATTCGATCTACTCTCAAGGGCGATGACGCCGGTACCAATACCTTTGAAGTTGGGGATTGAGAGACAGACGGAGCGAGTCCCAAGCAGACCGTCTCCGATTGTGTCACACGGCCTCGAGGTCGATCTGATGGCGGTGGAGAATCTCCTGATGTGCAGCTACACCTCTCCGGAGTTGAACGCCGTCGGGATCTACGACGCCGAGGGAGTCGGCGCAGAGGGATGAAGATGAGCAATTGAAAGACGAGCAAAAATCTGCCGTCGGGATCTGTTGGAAGTGATTGGTTAGCGGAATAGCGGACGAGTTTGGGAGAAGGAAAGAAGGGGTACAAGGGGCTAAAAAACATTCAATCAGGTACAACACGCCTAAAAAAATTTTAGAAGAGGTTAATTAGCAAATTAAATATTTAAAAGTGTACAAAACACTAAATTTTCTCTTTTTTTTTCAAATTTGTAATATTTTCTAAAATTAAATGTTTATCCAAACCTTCGTAATGACAAAGTTGTTATAGTTGAAGAAAAAAAAATAATTTATACCATATATCCATTTTATTTTTGAAATTTTGAAATTTTTTTAGAGAAGTTATTGAAGATATTATTATGAATATCTTCTTAAAAGACATTATTTTTTTAATATGTGTACTATATATTATATAACATATCCAAAATTCTACCAAGAACAAAAGAAATACGATGTGTTATGAGATATCATATCTTGTAAAAGCTTCTAAGTAATACACCGCAAATTCAACAATTTTTTCAATGTGGTTGCATGTCACTAAGAACGTGGTACATTGTGAATACCGCACACCCAGCCTCTAATCTGGAAAAAATGTGGTAGCACATCAATATGGATGTGGTCGATGCACGTTTGAAACAAAGTGGTAATTGAGGTCCGAGTAGAGGCCCGACAACTTTAGGTTTGAAATACCACGTTCAAAGTCACGTGGCAAAGTGACAGGTGTGGAATTCAAAGGTACATAAGCACGTCGTTACGAACATGGTGCCATGTTGTTGAAAACGTGGTCGCACGTTCGTAACAACATGGTACCATGTCTCTTTAAAATGCGGAAAAACGTGATCCTCTCCCGTAATTGTTCTGCAACCAATTGGTAGAGAGAGAGCGCACCGGAGAGAGAGCGAGAGATGAGTGACGTGAGAGAGACAGAGAGAGAACGATGTAGAAAGAGCACTAGCGAGAGAGCCCAATGGAGAGAGATTTGGAGGTTGCGGCAGCGATTGTGGAGCCTAATCTGTAAGTGGGGGACAAGATTCGGCTGGCAATGACTGCATAGTCGAATCTGCAAGCAAGGGAGGAGATCCCGGCGGACGAGATCTGGCCGGATGTAACGGCCAAAATATAAAAATTCGGGTTACTTTTCGAAGGTTGGATACCTTCGTTCGGATCTTGCAATCTAGGTACGGGTAGAGGTTTCAAAACCTCAAATGAGAACGTTTTGAAGTGGGGATTTCGAACCCCGAAATACGTGAAGGGCAGTTGGGTACCCAAAACCTGTCCTAGGTGACTAAGTCTCTCAAAACTGTTTGACGATCAAAAAGGAAAGCAACGAAAATCAGGGTACAACTTGCCACGGCATAGCCAGGTCAAAACCAAGTAAACGAGTATAAATCATCAAAGTATGCAAGTTTGGTGGTAAGTCAATTTCTCGGTCTACTGATCGTCCTAAAGGAAACCCTCGTCATGGAAGCACAGAACAAGCAAGGATCAAATACCTGAAACTATACCACAAGTCAAGGTCGAGCCACTCCTGCGGGCCCTGAAGACCTCGCTGAGGACATATAATACGCTCTAAGCCTAGATGAGAATGATCTAATGCAATACTGAAATATTAAACAAGCTAGAAAGCATGTTGACATGATATATATATATATATATATATATATATATATATATATATATATATATATATATATATATATATGTATGTAAGAGTTCCAATGAAATGAATAATATGGTGTAACGGTGAAACGAATGAATATTATGTCATATTCATATTCATATGACATTTTGTGGATATGAATGTGTGAATATATTATGGTGTGTCAATATGAATATTGCTTTATTCATTTTATATTATTTGAATATAAATAATATTATATTCATATACCCATATTTACATCATATTCATAATCACACAACATAATTTTCATATTTTCAAATTCATATAAAGTAATATTCATATGAATATGATGTAATATTCATTCGTTTCACCGTTACACCGTATTATTCGTTTCATGGGAACTCTTCCCTATATATATCCCAATGAAATGATAAATACGGTGTAACGTGTAACGTAGTATTGTGCATTGGATGAGAAGAAGATAAATAGATAAGATTGAATTACAAATATTAAATATAAGTACAACCACACTAGAATATTGCTTAATCAAATTAAGCGCTTGTCTCAACATTTATTAATTTGAATGAAAAAGTTGCAAGTTCTATATTCTTTCCATAAATAATTTTATCTTAACCAATTTTAATATTTTATGGAATGATTGTTCGTTTTCAGTTAAAAACATTAAATTTTATGGAATGATTGTATTTGAATTTGAATGTTTCTTAAAAACATCAAATTGCAGCCAGATGTGTGGTTGCATTACACTCCTCGAGGTGCGTATCAACATTCATTTCCAATATTTCATAATTTTTTATTATAAATTTTGAATGTTGATCATATAAATTTTTTTTTTATGGAAATAGGCTTGGATATATGCATATTTTTCAAGATTTCGTCCTACAAGATCGAGCGACTGGGATAGAGACAAAGAGCCACTCGCATGCCAATGGAAAAATGCGACTCTGCCTTCTCCTCCGTACCCTAACTACGGAAAGTTGTTGGATGGGCTGCAGGTGAATGAGGTATGCGTATGTTTCATATTCATTGATAATGTAGACCCAGTTTTGAATAAAGTAGATTGAGTAGATAGGAGATGATTTGATCGGTTTGAATGCACACAGGTGGATTGGATGCCGTATGGGGATGTAGACTTTTACAACCCTGATATAGCGCCATCTAGATACCATGGCATAATCTCATGTGTGGATATTAATGAGCCGTATATGCCAGATCGATTCGTGAGGCAATTTGGTCGCCAACAGGGAGTGCCTTCTGCGGTCATCCAGCCCACGACTGCTCTGAGGGGTGTGAAGAACAGAGAGTACAAGGTGGTCTACGAGACTGGGGCGTGGGCTTGGACTCTTCCCCACATCCACTCCATGTCCATGGACATGGAGTGGATGTGGGGACCGTTAAAGAGGGACTGTGAACCCAGAATTCCCATTGAACACAATAAATATGCTGTGAAATGTCGTTACAACCAACGACCCCATATCAAAGGCTGATAGCCAATACTCAGGTGGAGCAGCAACACCATCGACAAACCAGTTTAGTGATTTCATAACCTTCGCGATGCCGTCGTTGCCTAACCACTGAGCGTACAACTGGCGACAATTTTGTAATTCTGTAAGCTTGCTTCGTCTGATCGTCTTCCAGTAATCTTCATCATCATGGCCTCCTGAACGCGCAATCGCTCTGAATCCACAATTTCCATCAAGTACCACTCTATATGACTCGTTAACATATTTGTTCATGAATTCTGGAATGGCACCAATGTGCGGACCTGAAACTAGACCAACTGGGGTAGGATTCGCAATCTTCGCTGCAACTAGTTCGACGCCTTTTCACAGGTGTACATTCGTCCGATCTGGCTAGAGAGGTCTGAATAGGTGTCGCTGCTGAGGCTACTTCATTGTGGATGCTAGGGGGCCTGCCTCGTTTTCTCTTGATCGGAGTCACTGGCTTGAGTGCAGACTTTTGACCAGGTGGGGGTGCATTTTGTGCCTTCTGGAGTTGGATATCAGTGTATTCCCACACACAAAGGTCGCGTTTGTTGAGGATCCCTCGCGGGCGGCCCTTAGTCTGTACCACTTGCGGTTCCTTCAGATTTGTAAGGTGAGGGTTGCGCATGCCATAAATTGTTGTCGCCCATCGATACTGTTCATTTGCAGAAGCTTTTGGGAAGTCGTTGAAGTACAACTCATCCATCAGCGATCTAGCGACCCTGCACTTTCGATTAGCATCATCATCAAGCTGGTCTGGAGTATCATGAAGCGGGATCTCAAGCTTTGTCCAGAAACGATGCAGTGCCGAACAGGAGATCGGAATATCACGATTCTTATGACGAGCAACTGTGTGGTAGCATGGAAGTCCATATGTAACTTCAATTGTACAGTTACATACGTCGTCACACAGACCATGCAGCTCAGCATACCGCTGCTCTTCCATCAACAACTTTATAGCCTTATGAGAAACAGAATGTTGCAGTAACCGAAACACATCTTCAGTTGCTGCAGACGTCATTCCTTTGAGTCGAGATTCTCCAAACGATGCTTTAATTTCACTTATTTGAACCTGAAGAGCTGCATGCATGCTGTCGAAGACAGTATCAAGACTCATTGCTCCCTTTGGAGTCATGAACTCCTTAAATGTGGAATGTGCACTCTCGACTCTGCAATGAATTAGGTACGCATGGAGTAAAGGCATAATATGAAACAAGATATGAAATATATTTGAATTACAAAAATCAATCATACATGTTAGTGTTTCTGGTTCCCAAATGGAACACCTTATCCGTCCAAGCAGATACAAGATTTTCTTTATAGTTTCTCAACCACTGCCGCTCAAAGTAGTTCACCAACCCTGATCTATTTTTCCAACTATCACGTAGTCGAGTCAATCCACTAACGTACTGCTCTTCAGTCCGTGACCAGAGTAAAGACATGCACTCTCTCACAAACTTATCTGCAACCGTCACGTCTTTTGTAAGTTTCTTTGCTCTGTCCTCCAAGTTTTTTTGCACATGACGCCGACATAGGATTCGCTTTGTCTGGGGAAAGACAACTGTGGTGGAATTAATCAAAGCGAGCTCTCTGTCGGTGGCTATGGCATCAGGAGACCTTCCGACTAAGTTGAGAAGTTCAGCTATGACACCCATAACCCACGAGTAATTTTCAACAGTTTCCCCGCTCATAAAAGCACATGCTATGTTGTAGTTCTTCCACGTAGATGTGATGCCAATGACTTCAAAGAAAGGCATATTGTACCTATTTACATAGTAGAGTGTTAAATAGATATATGAAGCTCTCTAATATGGACATGTGCAATGGACTCAAAAACTTAAACAAGATTGACGAACTGTACCTGTTCACTTTGTATGTCGTATCCATCACAAGTAGATAAGGGAATGCCTTCAGGAGCGCGATAGAATCAGGATGTGCCCAGACAATGTCACTCAAAACCGCGGAGTCTGGCGCTGTTCTGTGCCGCACAAAATACTTCAACTCCATAGCCTTGACAAAAAATTATTGCGGAACGGTTCTCCCCTGCATACCCTTCTTTCGAAGGCTGCCTCTTAAGTTGTACACTTGCTTTAGTTTGGTGACATTCCCGGGCTCCTTTTGAAGGGCTAGCAAAATGTTCCTTGGCTTCACATGGCTTTCGATCATGGTCTTAATCAACTCATGTTGTACTGCTGTAGGCCTTCCGGTGAACGCATGCCCATGCAAACTCTTGTGTATCTCGTGGTTGTGAACTCCTACAATCATCTTCACCTTCCAACATCCCCTTTCAGTCTCTACAACTTTCAACATGAATGGACATTCACATTTTTTTGTATTCACGTGTTTGTGGACGTCATCTTTCACAGGTGCGTACCACCCTTCTCTCTCGCAATACATCCATGTCCGCCCAAGTGTAGTCGCATCACTCTTGATGACACTTCTGATCACAATGCACATCTGATTCTCTTTGCCCTTCTTCTTCACCCATTCTATAGCTTCCTCCCTACTCTTGAATGTTTCATTAGTAGTAAACTGTTCAGTGTAATCTGCTGACAATACCTGCACCGGCTCCATGGGCACTTCAATCTGCTCTGATTCATTCCGATCCAAATCAGATGACAGTTGAACAAGTTGCGTCCTGTTAGTTTCCTCTCTGACAGTTGACTGGTCTGGCAACAGGGTGTTGTTTGGAACTACAGTGTCAAAACTGTAATTGATATACGATTCAGTGTCATCATTGTCCCCCTTACAATAAACAACGAAACAACTGTCGGTCTCGATATATACTTTATTCATGAACCCCATTATTATAATAAATCCAAACTATATTATAATGCAATTTCATTAACCCAAATAATTATAATGCAATTCCTTTTAACCCTAAAAAATTTCATTAACCCTAAAAATTAATGCAAACCTCAATTCAAAATTTCATTAACCATAAAAAATCCATTCGTTAACCCTAAACAATAATCCAAAAAATAATGAAATTTCATGAAACTTTGCAAGTTTATATTCTCAACAACATAAAATTTCATAAACCCTACTAATTTCACTAACCCTAATATTTCACTAACCCTACAAAAGATTGCAATTTTGAAAGTTTGAAAGTTTGTAATTTTGAAAGTTTGTAATTTTATATTTCACTAATTAATGTTATGTTATAAAGTTGTAAGAGTCTAGAACATCATCAATACTCTTACATCAATATTCTAATCATGGAAAAAATAAAGTTTTATAGAATGTAGAGTCTAGAACATTCGACACATAAATAAGGATGATGAGGTACATACCCGATGGAGTCCGAATTCCAGCGATATGTCTTCGAGGCCTTTACTAAACTCATCGTTTTCTTTCGACATATTAACAACTTAATTCTATGCTTGATAACACCGCACGGCCTAGGTTTTCGTACTCACGTACTTATATAGGCCATTTAGGGTTTTGTTTAAAACGTAGTAACTGGTCGCAACGACCATGCTGCAATTGGTCGCAGCGACCATAGCACTATATGGTCGTTGCGACCATGGTTGTTTTAAAAAACCAACACATGGTCGCAACGACCATATGCTATATGGTCGTTGCGATCATATGCTGTATGGTCGCTGCGACCATGTTGCACGACCATGTGTTGGTTTTTTAAAAATTAATGGTCGCAACGACCATTTTACTAATGGTCGTTGCGACCATTTGGTATGCGCTAAACGACAATTTTGCCTTGCGCTAAACAGAAATCGTGGATAAATATCCCTAGGAAGCGTAATAAATTGAATCATTATAATATATATACTGAAGGTAAACTATTATACGTGTACAAGTTTATACATATGAATATTTTACAAAATTAATGCGAATAATTAGAATAGGTTTAATGAATATATAATTTTCTACGTACATCACGGTTTATCAACCGTCCCTTTAAAAATAGATGTTTAGATCAATAATCATATCATACGTACTAAACTAGTATAGACCCCGTGTCATGACGCGTTTTTTAATCAAGTAAAAGGTTAATAATACAGAAAATTAATATGATAAAATATTTCTTCTTGTTTAAATTAGTATACACAGATATAGATATTTTAGATTAATCTCATTCCTTAATATATAAGGAAAAAAGAAAAAAAATCATAGTAACTTCATTTAAAATATTTAAATGGAGATAATTTGTTAAAAATCCGATGTATTAAGAAGACAATAACACGTGGAACAAAATGGTTATCATTTAATATAATATATAGATTTATAAATATGGATATGGATTATAAATCTATTTAGTGTTTTGAATTGAACAAATTGATTAGAAAATAGAGAATATATTAAGAAAATTTAAAAACTATTGTAATTTGATTGATTGAAAGCCCTACAATTAGTTTAGTTAGCAAACCTCATCAAAATTTCTTATATTAAATTATTATTAATATTCATATTCATTTGATATTTAATTTTGAATTAAACCTATTGTTTTGAATATGTTAAGGACATTTCTTTCCAAAAATGCTCTAATTTGATTTGTTAAAAAGACAGCAACTAATGTGGTGATAAATCCTCATAAAAATATTATTTTTAATTAAATTATATATTGATAGAATTTTTAAAAAAAATATAATTTTATTGGTTGAAAAACCTAAAATAAACTGTTACCAAATGTTAACATAAAATAGAAAAAGATAGATTTGATAAAGTAAGTAAAAAATGTATGAAAAATGTGTAAAAATTATATGAAATTAAGATTTAATTAGAATATGTTGATTGTATGAAATAGATTTGGAACTATTTTTTTAAGTTTTGAATAAATCCCATTATTTAAAAAAAGCATGAAATGATATTGTCTAATTAATATGTAGTGAAATAATATTTTATAGTTAATGTTAACTTTATTAAAAAAAAGTTTTGAATTAATCCCATTGGTTAAAAGTGTAGTATGAAATGATAATGTGTAAATAATATTAGATAATTTACTTACCATAATTAGTGGATATGATATATGAAAAAATAAAAATGAATTGCCTAAAATAGCTTCGCGCGAGGAGATGAGATGTGGCAGAAAGTGCTTTGGTTTTAATATATATATATATATATATATATATATATATATATATATATATATATATATATATATATATAGATATATAGATGGTTAAAAGTGTAGTATGAAATGATAATGTGTAAATAATACTCACTTACCATAATTAGTGGATATGATATATGAAAAAATAAAAATGAATTGTCTAAAATAGCTTCGCGCGAGGAAATGACATGTGGCAGAAAGTGCTTTGGTTTTAATATATATAGATATAGATATTCATTTAACGTATACAATATATTCATTGCCAATTTACTTGTCTCATTAACCTAATTAGAGATGTTACACTTCATTTTATTCCCAATTTGACACAATCAATTTGAATAATACAAATATATATATATATATATATATATATATATATTGAATATATAACATTAAACTATAGTACAACATATATAAATATAAAGTTTTGTCGATCCACAATATTACATAGAATTAAGTATGTTATAGACAATATTCATGTTCAACACACTAAATATTCATTTAACATACAATATATATTCATCGATCACCAATTTGTTAATTAAAATCTCATCCACCTGGAAGTCCAAGACTCCGAGATACAAATATAGAAGAGGTTTGTGCTTATATTGCTTTAGAAATGTTTTTCTGTTATAATATTATATATGATAGAATTTTACCTTTTAGATAAGATCTTATTCTTAAAAACCAAGGAGATTACTCTATATATAATATATTTGTATTTAGTGGATTCTCACGACACACAATTCAATACAATTTCATATTCTCTCTCTTTATTTTACCCTAGTTTACAACACGTTTTTCGCCACTTCAAGCTTTGTCTCCCCAACTAGACTCCCGGACACCCCACCACCACCGGAGTGCTCGTCCTGGCGTACGGCCTCGTCCTGGCGTACGGCCTCGTCACCGGTCGGAGCTTCACCAGAGTGCTCGTCCTGGCGTATTCGACCGCGCTGGTCGGGGCGGCGCTCATTGCCGCGCTGACGTGGGACGTCTTCCGCAAGGCCACGCACGTCCTCTCCCCCGAACACGCTCCGGTGGATGTGCAGCGGCGGGATCTGCTGGCACGGCGTTCCGTCACCATCCAGGGATCTGACGATGCTCGATCTCGGCCCCAATCTCATCGGCCTCATCACCGTCAATCAGAAAGGGACAGAGCAAGCGTTGGTGAAGTTCCTGAAACCGGGCAAAGTGGTGATCCTCGATCTAGAACGCCGGAAGGAAGGCGGTGATCGTCCGCTCCGATCCTCGCTACACGCTCGACGTCGATCTCAAGGACGTCGCTCGGTACACGCTCGATCTCTAGTCGGAAAGGTTTCTGCCACCACCGACTGCGATGGCCAGAAGCCGCTCCCCCGAAGCCACCTCCAACCAATGCGCTCTTCATCGGCAGTGGAATCGGGCTCCAATGGCATTCGACGCCCCGATGTGCAAATTGACCCGTCGCCGCCATCTCTACAATTTTCCAACGGGAAGAAGGGTTTAAGTTGCAGAATTTTATGAAATTACAAAACTGACCCGGAATCTGTTGAAAATACAGATTGGCCAGTATATTTTATATAATTACATAAATCGGTCTAAAATTTTCAGGGCTGCATATTTTGCCCTTGTGAAGTACAAACACATCCCCGACGATGATGTGTAACAAAAATTATATCAACCCCCGAAGTGGTGATACTGTCCATCGAATTAGTGTTGAATTAATCAATTAAATTTCATATATCCCCTGAAGCGGATAAAGAAATTAATATTATAAATCACTTGATGTGATCAATAAAATTCATCCCCGTAGTGATGAAACAACAAATACCATCCATGTAGCGATGAGCAAAGATTTTTATTTTGTTTTTCTTTTATTATATTTTTATCATTCATCTCCCGAAGTAGATGAAAAGACATATCTTCCGAAGTAGATAAAAACACATCTTTATGCCTTGCTTTGGATTTGTCTATCTATCCCTATATTAACTCATACATATGATTGTTGCTTTATGTAATCGATTTACCAACAAGCATTTGATTTGGTGATGGGTGGTGCCATACGAGTAATTTGTACATAGAGTTGTACCGAGATATTGTGGTAAAAGGAGGCGCAACTTAGAAGATGGAACTCCAATCTCTACTGGGCAGTGAGTCTATCTTGGCTCAACTTTAAGGCTTGTGATGCAATTGGTAGCTGATTTCTTAATCTTGGTATATACGATAGAGCTTGCAGTCAAGTAAGTCTAACTTTCATAGATTTGAGTTAAGACTTTTGTGTCTCTTGATCATAAGTGATTATATATATATGTGTGTGTGTGTTATGAGTTGACCTCGTACATTAAATAAGGATTATCATTTAGTTGCTAATTGCAAAATGATGTTATTGATTTCACATATAGATTTTATATCATACATCATGTCATAGTGCTAATATACTTTGATATATAAGATTTTAGAGCATTAATAAATCGGCCGAAAAGACAAATAGGTATATTAAATGACCCCCCTAAGACGTAATGGTATATTAAAAGACTCAACGGACAAATAGGTATATTAAAAGTGCTTTTGAGGACAAATTGGTATATTAAAAAACTCTAAGGGACAAATAGCCCTTTTGCCTCATTTGGCTTCATGTCATTTGGTTTTTCTTAATAAATTTTTTTATATATTTTTAAATAATTAATTATTTATTTAACTCTTATTTATTTGACTATATAATCATAAAAAATGGATATATTTCTATCAAATTATAAAAATATTATTTTTTGCCATATATTTGTAACTAATAATGTTGTATCAAATATTATTACATAAAAAATTTATTGGTTTTTTGTATAAATTACAAAAAAAACTTATTTAATAGTTGGTTTACATATCGCAAGTTAAAACACTTATTGCTTATTTTTTATAAATTAATTAATTAATTAATAATAACCAAATGGATAAGATTATATGAGTATGTAACCAATTAATCATTATAAAAATATATTAAAACAATTTAAAAAAAAAAACGAAAAAGGAAGTTCAATGATGTAAAATAAGGTTACTTGTCCACTAGAGTATTTTAATATACTAATTTGTCCACGAGAACACTTTTAATATACCTATTTGTCTCTAACGTCTTTTAATATACCAATTTGTCCACGAGAACACTTTTAATATACCTATTTGTCCCTAAAATCATGTACAATTGGGGGTTGACGATGCATATAGATATATGGTACTGGGTAAATTGACCATATATTGGACGGATACATGATAAATGATATCTAAATGAATTGATACATTGATAAGTTGATAAATAAATACCGTCATCATGCATCGATTACAATATTAGCCTCATTTTTGTAGTGATGAGCTAAGATGATGTTGTTGATTCCATCTTGTACTTGTAATTTATTTCATATATGATTTGTTTCATAGAAGGTGAAATATAAACTCCTGAAGTGGTTAAACTTGATTTATTCCTTGTCACCGGAAGTTGACATTATTTATGTGTCATGAAGTTGATTTGTATATAACTTTAATTGCATGAAATTGAAATTTGAGATAGTTATTGAGCCTATACTATTTGTAAATGATATTGTTTATTGAAACGAGTGATAAATATCTGAATTGATATCCATCTGAAGTGGCCAAATATATTTTAATTATGTTTAGTATATTTATTTTATTTATCTATTTGATTTGATTTGCATTTTATGTATATGTATATGCATTGAAAATGTTTCTTGAAGAAACAATTATGGGAAGATATGCCAATTTTATGCAACAAATGATGATTTGGGAGAAGAGTTTGAAGCACATCCTTGATTAATTGTGTGAAATTGATAAAAATTAGTTCACGAGAGCCCGAAGACTCTTTATTTTGGGATCTTGTTCTTAATCTACTTGGGTATGGTAGAACTCAAATAAGTAGCTAGCTAAATGACCTATGGTTCATAACAACCTCTTTTATTGCCAGATGCAATATATATTGTTACCTCTAGCAGAGGACATAAAGAGGATACGGTGCGCGCAACCGCTGTTAGGATACTGATCATAATTTTGAAAATGATTATAGATAATCATGTATGAGTCGACTCCCACATCAAGGAGAATGTGGAAGAACAAGTCAAAGTTGATGGTTTGCCTAATTTGGATTTGTAATCTCCCAAACTGTGAATGAATCATTGTATGAAAATGTTAGAATGGCTTAGAGCTTGGTATCCGATGATATGGAAAACCTGAAGTTTTCGAGATGAAATAACTAATGAATATTTGTATAAAGTCTATTCTTGGCATAATTAAACCTTATACAAAGCTCTAGAAGAGCACCAAAACTAGTCCTCGAAGGCCTATTGATATAATCAAGTAGTAAACTTATATGAGAAGATGGCTCTAGAAGAGTGTCAAAACACTCTAAAGAAAAGGAGTGATGACAGATAAGTTGGGATCGTGAAAGCCGATAATTGCCCGAAGCAGTGGTTTTCCTCTAATCGAGGATGTCAAAAGAAGATTTGATATATAATAAATAGATTACCCATGTTGGCAATATGGATTTAATATGGAAATTCTATCAATGAAATTGATATGTTGGAGAAATGAGCATTGAGAAGTTGACGATTAAATCGACCAAGTGAAGTCGTTACTTATGAGATTATCATTTAGGATAATGCTAACGCATGGAATGACCCAGTAGAGTCGTCAACAATAGCTAACAAGCAGGCATGCATATCAAGAGATTGATTCGATTTCGGTCAGCAATAGAATAAATTCTCCTTTGTAATTTATCTCCAAGAGAGAGCGTTATATTTACAAGTTTTTAAATGTTCGATTTAGGCACCGAAATCTCCCCAGATTAAAGTTGATGTATATGGAGGATTGAGTCCCCATAGATGATCAAATACCTAGAGTTTATCAAGGATGATAAAATACTCGGCATTTAGGGGGAGAGGAAAAGGAGATCAAGAAGTAATATGTTGCAATGAACTATATAGCAAACAGGCTAGTAAAGGCATTAGTAAATGCAGAAGATAGTGACAAAAGTCACATTTATAACAGATAATGCACTATCATTATTTAGATCGAGGTTCTAGTAGTAACTTCAAACAATGGTGATATGTCCGCTAGTATAAAACTCCTGAAGAGATTTCATGAATGTTGACAGTGTTAGAATTGATTATGAGTCATCTTGAAATATCAGATCCTTGATTATCGTCGATGACACATATCTAAGTTTGCACTTGAAGTGCTTGATAAGAATAATTAGAGCTTCTAAACAGAAGTATATCTACATTAAAATGATTATTTTAATAAGTTAAACATTAATATTTTGGACCCGTAGCTCCAATATTAAATATGTGAAATCTTTTGATTAGGAATGAATGTCCTTACAAAACGCTAAGAGCGTAATGTGATTGGTTTATTGAACAATTCATAAAATATCCAATATGCGGAGGATTAGTTGGAAATTAGTTGAAAGCTCTAAAAATATCTCGACCTGTAGTTCGAGTGTACAAAGAGAGATATATTACAATGTGAAGACAAATGATCTTTTCATCTTTAATTAGATTGTGAAAGGATATTATGTCCAGAAGTACCATATCTTTATAAAATTGGTGATTTATATGCTAAATTGAGGGGGAGAAAAGTTGTACTCTTTTCCTTAGCTTTGGTTTTTGTCCCACTTGGGTTTTTCCAAAGCAAGGTTTTTAACGAGACAACTCCCCTAATAAGGATACATGGTATATCCCAAATTGTAGAAAGAAATATTTCATGCAAAGATGAATTATTTAAGCATGAAGTTTTTGGACCTGTAGCTCCAACATTGGAAAGTGTAGTATCCATTGGTTTTAAGTGAGTGTTCGTACAAAGGAAAATACAAAGCCAAATTGATTGCACAAAAGCCGATTAAAGGTTACATGAGAATGTATTCACCAGGAGTGAATATAATTTTAGATCCAAATATAAATGACGGACGTTGTAGGTGCATACCCATATAAATGGAAAGAATCGATTGAAAATGCCTGAAGCATTATTATCAAAGTCTTGTCACGTGCAGTTGGTTAAAGATCCTTATTGGAGTACTTGAATTACCTATAATTGTTAAAGTAATGACATTTTATTAGGCCCCGAAGTACCATACAAAGTTGTACTCTTTTCCTTAATCATAGTTTTTATCCCACTGGGTTTTTCCAAGGTAAGGTTTTTAACGAGGCAACTTAAGCACCATTTAATACATCAAATCCATCAGATCAACAATGAAAAGCACACTAGGTCCTGAAGTACCTTATGCTTGTGCATCCAAAGCAGCACAACACCAATACATGGAAGTCAAGCGTGTCAAAGTCAATCACGAAGATGTTCCAACTTATACACATCAAAGACAATGTTGAGATTCGACCATAAGCTCATAAAGACGGCGACATTGAGAGGAATGAGAAGACTTCGAGGAGGATGTTGAATTCAGGGGGAGTATACATGCACTGCGCTCTTTTTCCCTTCGATCAGGTTTTATCCCACTGGGTTTTCCTGACAAGGTTTTTAATGAGGCAGAACAACAAGAGCGTACATGGAAGACTGCACTCTTTTTTCCCTAAGCTATGGTTTTGTCCCATTGGGTTTTCCTAGCTAGTTTTTTGACGAGGCAGTCAGCGGAATAAAGATTGTACATCCAAGGGGGAGTGTTATAATATTATATATGGATGTATAAGATATATGTATATTTACTTAGATAGAATTTTACCTTTTAGATAAGATCTTATTCTTGGAGACCAAGGAGATTACTTCTATATATATTGTTGATGTACACATTTGCACCTTCTTTTATTGCATCTTTTGACTTCTTATTTCATTCGATCTCCAAAGAAAAGGTTCAAAAGAATATAAACTTGTGTAAGAATGGGCTAAAATGCAAGAAATAGAGTCTGCACAAGTTTTGAGCTAACCATGCAGGAATTCGAGCGAAAACGGAGTCAAAACGGAGAAGCCAAGTGAAGCTGAGAAGAGGTAGATATCGACCCCCAGTCTCGATATCGACCCCCATATCGACCTCAACATAGAAATCGACCAGAGCTGAACAAGTCGAGCAGGAACAGAGACCTCGATATCGACCTCTGGTGTCGATATCGACCCCTTATCTCGACAGAAGATAGACTCGATTTCGAATGCGGATTGGAACTATATCTTCAAGGAGGCACGGAATTATCTCATACTTTCAAGATAGATGACAGCTGATGTTTTATTTATCTTTTTACCTTTAAGTTATTTAAGTTTTATTAAAATAAAAGACCTATCCTAACTGTTCAAATAGAGTTATTAGTTTAGATAGGAGTTACAATTTTTGGATAGCGAGGATTAGTAGCCTATAAATAAAGCCCTAGGGGCTGATTTGTTAGATCATCCCAGAACAATCCATTAACCCAAGACAATGACAATAGACAATAGAGTTAGAGAGAAGTTTTAGGGTTTGACGTTTGCGAAAGTTGACGTTGAGTTGTAAAGCTTCGAAGTTTATAGTTTAATGCAAGTTTATTTCTTCCAATCAATGATGAATTCCATGATGAGAAGCGAGTAGTTCCCCACAGCTCTTAGGGTCGGGGTGAGCCCGACGTTAGCCATGCGCGCTTGAGGTAAGTATTTGATGTTGATATCGTTGTGTCTATCTCTCCTCCTACAATTCTATGTTTAGTCCTAATCGAAAGAAAAGGGATTCATGCTAACAACTTGAGTTATAAACATAAAATTGGCAGAGACAATTAGGTTTATTTGAAAGAGTAATCCTAAGAGTTGGTGTACGGCGAAAGCTTGTCCCTCGGGTGAAATAGCACAATTGTCCGTCTTATTTATCTTATCGCATGCATTGGTTAACGTTGTGGTAAACCATAATCCTAGGAGTTGCTTTTTACATATTTTATACACCAAAAACCCCTGCTTTATTTCTATTCATTGCTTCTCTTCCCATTCTTAAATCTTCGGCCTTTCTTTGCCGACGAAGAACTAACTCACTGCAGGGAGACATCGATATCGACCCCAGACATCGATATCGACCACTGAGTTCGTCGACAGTTTTCTGAGTCGATGACGAACATCGCTGCGGAGTTTGCTGAGCATCGATATCGACCCCCTTGTGTCGAAATCGACCCCTTTGTATCGACTGGCAGTCTTCTGAGCCAGTCGATTTCGTGAACTGACATCGATATCGACCCCTTCCAGTCGATATCGACCACTTGTTTTTGTCTCTGCAGGTCTTCTGTTGCAGAGAACATCGACAGCCGAGTCTGACATCGAAATCGAGGCTTCTGGTTGACGCAGACTTGAGATTTCCAAAGCTACTAGGATCCCGCTGACACGCCTCCTCGTGGATCGATCCTGACTACCCTTCCACTACAACGGGAGGAAGTCTTGTAATTATTTGCTTAGGCTAGGAGTGGATTTACATATTTACATCTTATTATTTGTACTCGACTTACCTCCTTAACAAATTGGCGCCGTTGCCGGGGAAGCAATCAATCGCGCCCTAGTAGTCTATGTCACGTCTTTATCTAGATTGGCTTTACAGGTGTATGCGACACGCTGATCGCCCACCAGAATTTGAAGGAGTAGACGACCCTGAGTGTTATTTCCATCTAAGGGCCCAAGCTCAAAGAATCATGGCGGAAAACGCGAACCAAGCAGAACTTATTGAACAACTAAGGAAGCAGGTTGAGGACTTAACGACTAGAGAGGCGACACTTAAGGAGCGTGCGGATAGGGAGGAGGAAGGCCGGAGGCAAATAGAAGCCCAAATCAATGCCCTCCCTAGGAATGCCAAGCAATATATGCACCCCGCTCTCACAGTGCCTGAATCGGCAATCCTTATCCCTGCCTCTAATTTTGAAATTAAACCTAACTTCCTGACTGAAATAAGAAGGCATCAATATGAAGGAAAACCTAATGAGTGCCCTATGGCACATATTTCTACCTTCTTAGACCTTTGTGATACTATTGCTGATGGACGAAGTCTTGAATATGTCCAACTAAAAGCCTTTCGATGGTCTCTTACAGGGAAAGCATTGCAGTGGTTGGAAAGCTTAGCCCCAAGATCGCTTCGCACCTGGAATGAAGTCAAGGACGCGTTCCTCAACAAGTTCTTCCCTCCTTCTAAGACGGCGTTAATCCGACAGAAAATCACGGCTTTCAAACAAAAGCCTGGTGAGGCTCTGGCGACTGTTTGGGAAAGGTTCAAGGACCTTCTACGATCATGCCCGACGCATGGCCAACCACCATATGTAATTCAGGAGATCATATACAATGCTCTTGACGCTGCAACAAAGGAGAGGATCAACCCCTACACCTCCTATGGCTACCTTAAACTCGCTCCACAAGAGGCTTGGGAGACCATAGAGAGGTTGGTGGAGTTCGACAACACATATGGGACTCCTGAGGCTTCCGACACATCATCATCATCGAGGCCTGCCCCATCTATGCCCTTATATGAACCCTCCAATGTAATCGATCCGGATGTAAAGGAGCAATTTCATAGGGATCAACTTCGAAAGCTCCAAAAGCAAGTAAGGTTCCTTTCAGTGAACCAAGATTGCATAGAATGCGGATCGCAGTGGCACACCACCATCGAGTGCCCCCATGCTGAACAAGTACACCTAGTGGAGACTCACCAAGAGGCGCGCTACATGAGGGGTCCCAATCACCAATATTGGGGAGACCAAAGGTTCCATCAACCACAAAGGAACCCGGTTAACCCTAGGGACCCTTCTACTTATAGAGCTCCTGGGCACCCGGAGAGAGACCAAAAGAAGGATGATCTTCAACTAGTACTGGATGAAATCAGGCGGAATCAGGCTAAGAATGATCAATCCAACAATGCCATCCATTCTCAACTCAATCACCTTACCACAAGGATTGGGGAGATGGATATATGGAAGAAGAATGTAGAGACCCAACTGGGTCAATTGGCGGCACAAATCCCTAGACCGTCCGGAACACTCCCTGGGAAACCCACTACAAATCCTAAGGGACAATCCGGGACTGGCCATGTCGCAGCCATGCAATTGAGGAGTGGCACCAAAGTACATAAGCCACAAACGGAATCGGAGAAAGCAGCAGACCCAGTCGACGTTGACAGGCCAGTCGATGTCGAGGATGAGGTCGATATCGACCCCCATGTCGACCCATGGGTCGATATCCAGGCCACTGTAGAGCCATCAGAGCCACAACAGAGGTCGAAATCGACCATTCCAGTCGATATCGACCAGAGCCCAGTCGACATCGATGTCCAGCAGGCCCCTCCGACCACCGTTTTGGCCCCTCCACCAAAGAAGACGTTGCCATTCCCTTCCAAAGCATTGGAGGATACCACCAAAGGCAAGTTTAGGCGCTTCATAAAGATACTTCAAGGACTCAACATTGCCATCCCTCTTACAGAAGCCCTAAGTGAGATGCCTGCCTATGTGCGATTCCTGAAAGACATCCTAAGCAAGAAGAGATCCATGGCAGAGATCGCAGAGGAGTGCTCAAAGATGGACTTCCCTGAGAAGAAGAGTGATCCAGGGAAGTTTGCAATCACCGTGGGACTTGGCCAACATCGTTATAAAGCCCTATGTGACCTAGGGGCAAGTGTAAGTCTCATGCCTCTCTCTATTTGGCAAAAGGTAAACATTGGCGCACTTGAACCTGTGGATATGAAACTCTATATGGCTGACATCTCATTCGTCAGGCCCATAGGTATAGTTGACGACATTCCGGTAAAGGTAGGTAAGTTCTTTGTGCCTACTGATTTCATTGTATTGGAGATGCCTGAAGATCCTGTAGTGCCTATTATACTTGGTAGGCCTTTCTTAGCTACTGCTGATGCCAATATCAATGTACGTCGAGGGTTACTAACCTTTACTATAGGGAACGAAGTGATAGAATTCTCTTTCAACCCAACCATGAGCGAAACAAAGCACCTGGAGCAAGTAGTCCTCTCGCCGGCTAAGGAGAAGCTTAGAAAATTTTTGTTGGCGAGGACGGAAACAGCAAGCAAGGTCGACATCGACTGGAACCAGTCGATATCGACTAAAAGCATCGAAATCGACCCCCCTTGGTCGAAATCGAGTATGCCAGATCGCTGCCAGGAGCTTAAGTATGGGGTCACAGAGGTCGATATCGACCCCCACATGTCGATATCGACCCCAACACTCAAAATCGACCCTCCTTGGTCGAAATTGACCACCCCTCAACCCGAAGATTTATGTTTCGGGCCCAAACAGGTAAGCCCAGGTATGACTCCTAACCCTCCTCTGTCCCTTATTGATGAATCAATTAAGCCAATTATTGATAAATCTACTAAAGAGAGGGTCAAAGCTCCATGGTTTGCCTATATTGCTAAAGTTAGGTCAAGAAAGAGAAGAAAAGCGCCCAAAGAAGAACCTAACATCAAAGAAGCCTTGGTCGCCGAACTTCGCTACTACCAAAAGGACCTAGATGATCCAGGAGAAGGCTCACGCTCAAAGGGTCCCTACATAAAAGGGTCATGAAGAATTGACGGAGAAGTCGGCCTAGCGACTCGAAAATCTAGAGCATGTACACAAAACATTTAAATTTCGCATAGATGGTTTTTAGGATTTAATTTTTGGCTGTTTGAAACTTTTAAAACTGAGATAATTCCTGCTTTATCTATATTACTAACAAAGATTTCAGGTTATCAAGCAAAAGGAACGATGAAGAAGGAAAGAAGCTTCTGCAGAGGCAGTCGAAATCGACCAGGCTAGTCGAAATCGACCCCCCAAGGTCAAGCCATCTCCTGGAGTCGACATCGAGGACTCAGGAGCGAAAAAGAGAGGTCGATATCGACCATCATACTCGATATCGACCCCAATCAGGCAGCCCTTGTCTTCATCTTCTTCCTCGACTTCGATAGATGCAGTCGACATCGACCACTGACCTAGATATCGACTTCTGGCATCGACCTCACCTGAAATCGACCTGAATCCGCAGGTTGCGCTGTGAGTTTCTCTCTACCCTTGTTCTCTTTTTAATACAGTGAGGACACTGTATATTTTAAGTATGGGGTGGGGGAAAGACATGTCTTATGGTCTTAACTTGGTTTTTTCTTCGCATTGCATTCATGTTTAAATTTTTAGTCTTACTTTTATAAAATGTCAGAAAATCCAAAAAAAAAAAAAATAGAAAAATGTCAAAAATACAAAAAAATGCATGTTTATTTTTTTTAGTTTATTTTCTAACCCTACTTAGATGTCCTATGATGAAAACTCAATAGCTGACTTGATCATGTAAATCCTATGGCATATTTGGATGGTTTAGCCTAAGTCTTAAAATTTTTATGTAGATTGTGAAATTGTGATGAAATTGAGCACATATGATCCTAGGCTAAAATGCAAATCCAACAAAAATTGTCCTTGTGAGAATTTTGACCTATAGGGAGAACATCAAAAATCCCTCCGCTTTCTTGAGTGAATTTACTCTTCCTATGCATCTCTAAATGTTGTGATAGTTATTCAAGACCAATGCATATATATGATTATGTTTACGAGAATTAAATGATGGAGGCATCTTTTAAGCCATTTTTATCCTCTCTTTACCTACCCTGCATTATCCCTGCTTGAAGCCAGAACATTAGCCTGAGCCTGAAACTGCAAACTCCACAAAATTATCCCTAGCCGAATTGAGCCTGACCCCCATTTGGGAATTGAGACTTAGATTGGTTGGACTAATGCCTTGTGGAAAGAAAAGAGCATAATGTCCAGTTTTGAGCAAGGAAATTATGGGTTTGTACATATTTACATTTTGTCATATTCTGTAAAAGGATTTATGGCTCAACATATAAATGCACATACTTATTATTATTTTCGAAGAAAAAAATCCGAAAAAAATAAATAAAGATATCTATATATAGTGCATGAGCCAAAATCCTTAAGTCTTTTATTCATACAAATGTTATATTTTTGAGAGGTATATTAGAACTTGGAAGAAGGGTTGATGGAATGCATCTTTAGAGCATATTATGAAGAGTTATGGTTTGGGTATTGCAAGTGTTGAGATTTAGGAGTCTTGATTCCCGAATTATAAAAGCACCACATAGCCAAATAATTCCATACCCTTTATTTCATACCAAGCCCCATTACAACCCCGCCGAATGGAGTCTTCTTTGAAGTCTTCCATTGAGCGAAAGTCCTCCTGATGATTCTTATTGCATTTTCATAATTGGTTGCGAAGTGGATTTTTATAAATTGCAATGTTTATGAGATTGTATATGGAATTGAGTTGAGAGTTGATCTTCATAGCCTAAACACATGAGAGTTGAGTGCAAACACATTATCCCTGTGAGGTTGGATCAAAATTGCATATGCCTATGGATCGCCAAAATATGTGCTATGACGTTAAATTCACTTGCTTTGCTTTGCTACCGCTTATGAAGTTGCTTTTGACAAAGGCGAAGACTTGAAGGGTGTGTTGTAGGCATTGGTTATTGCTTGGTTATTGCTTGAGGACAAGCAAGTCTAAGTATGGGGTGTTTTGATGTACACATTTGCACCTTCTTTTATTGCATCTTTTGACTTCTTATTTCATTCGATCTCCAAAGAAAAGGTTCAAAAGAATATAAACTTGTGTAAGAATGGGCTAAAATGCAAGAAATAGAGTCTGCACAAGTTTTGACCTAACCATGCAGGAATTCGAGCGAAAACGGAGTCAAAACGGAGAAGCCAAGTGAAGCTGAGAAGAGGTAGATATCGACCCCCAGTGTCGATATCGACCCCCATATCGACCTCAACATAGAAATCGACCAGAGCTGAACAAGTCGAGCAGGAACAGAGACCTCGATATCGACCTTTGGTGTCGATATCGACCCCTTATCTCGACAGAAGATAGACTCGATTTCGAATGCGGATTGAAACTATATCTTCAAGGAGGCACGGAATTATCTAATACTTTCAAGATAGATGGCAGCTGATGTTTTATTTATCTTTTTACCTTTAAGTCATTTAAGTTTTTATCAAAATAAAAGACCTATCCTAAATTGTTCGGATAGAGTTAATAGTTTAGATAGGAGTTACAATCCTTGGATAGCGAGGATTAGTAGCCTATAAATAAAGCCCTAGGGGCTGATTTGTTAGATCATCCCAGAACAATCCATTAACCCAAGACAATGACAATAGACAATAGAGTTAGAGAGAAGTTTTAGGGTTTGACGTTTGCGAAAGTTGACGTTGAGTTGTAAAGCTTCGAAGTTTATAGTTTAATGCAAGTTTATTTCTTCCAATCAATGATGAATTCCATGATGAGAAGCGAGTAGTTCCCCACAGCTCTTAGGGTCGGGGTGAGCCCGACGTTAGCCATGCGCGCTTGAGGTAAGTATTTGATGTTGATATCGTTGTGTCTATCTCTCCTCCTACAATTCTATGTTTAGTCCTAATCGAAAGAAAAGGGATTCATGCTAACAACTTGAGTTATAAACATAAAATTGGCAGAGACAATTAGGTTTATTTGAAAGAGTAATCCTAAGAGTTGGTGTACGGCGAAAGCTTGTCCCTCGGGTGAAATAGCACAATTGTCCGTCTTATTTATCTTATCGCATGCATTGGTTAACGTTGTGGTAAACCATAATCCTAGGAGTTGCTTTTTACATATTTTATACACCAAAAACCCCTGCTTTATTTCTATTCATTGCTTCTCTTCCCATTCTTAAATCTTCGGCCTTTCTTTGCCGACGAAGAACTAACTCACTGCAGGGAGACATCGATATCGACCCCAGACATCGATATCGACCACTGAGTTCGTCGACAGTTTTCTGAGTCGATGACGAACATCGCTGCGGAGTTTGCTGAGCATCGATATCGACCCCCTTGTGTCGAAATCGACCCCTTTGTATCGACTGGCAGTCTTCTGAGCCAGTCGATTTCGTGAACTGACATCGATATCGACCCCTTCCAGTCGATATCGACCACTTGTTTTTGTCTCTGCAGGTCTTCTGTTGCAGAGAACATCGACAGCCGAGTCTGACATCGAAATCGAGGCTTCTGGTTGACGCAGACTTGAGATTTCCAAAGCTACTAGGATCCCGCTGACACGCCTCCTCGTGGATCGATCCTGACTACCCTTCCACTACAACGGGAGGAAGTCTTGTAATTATTTGCTTAGGCTAGGAGTCGATTTACATCTTTACATCTTATTATTTGTACTCGACTTACCTCCTTAACAATTGTATTTGGTGGATTCCCAGGACACACAGTTCAATACAATTTCATATTCTCTCTTTATTTTACCCTAGTTTACAACTTTCTTAATTAAAAATTATTAAACAACTTTTTATTGGGTGAGAATATTGTGGTCAACGTAACTAGCTTAAATTTAGGTAATGATTTAATTAGGAATAAAAAAAGGTAATGATTTAACCGTTGAGTAATATTTCTCTACAATAAAGTCATAGTAATCCTATATTCACTATTTTAAATCAGTCTCATCCATTAATTACCTTTTCATCTAGCGGTTACGATTATGTTACACGTTACACCATATTTTTTGTTTTACTAGAATTCTTACATATATATATATATTTATATATATATGCAGAAATACGATAAATGACCCAAAGAATGCCAAGTGGCATATCCCACTCAAAAACCACGCCCATACCTAGGGTGGAAACTCGTCCACTCCCGTACCTAGGGTGGAGACGCATCTACTCCCCTACCTAGGGTGGATCCTCATCCGTAGCCACAGTCATATGATATCAATGTCATCCTCATATATAAATGTCTCATAATCATGCTCGGATAATCAGACTCATAAGACTTGATAGGTACAAACCCAATGAAGCTGGGTTGCCCTATGACCCTAGCAACGACTCTAGGACTCACACATAACGACCGTTCTCTTTCCTAACGCATAAAGAAGACGGATGCTCATTTATGAGTGCAAATCCTATGCATGGTACTACATGACATGCTTTTATAATCCCTACATACTATATGACACATCAGGCATGAGGTTCTAACTTGTGTTAGCCCCAGAGGACTTACCTGAAGAAGCGCAGAGTCCAAAGCAATACAACAATATAGCAAGCAGATCCAACAGGTCGCAAATCACCTACACTCAAGTAATACATAACATACATAAGTCTATGATTCAAGGCATACAATGGCCATGACTCAGATAAACAAAAGGGACTCAATTTCATGACATCATCATCATCATTATCTTAACCATATAACTTCATCATAAATCATCAAGTTCCATCTCAACATATAATCTCAATCTCATCATAGAATATCTCACCATCATATAACCACATATCATATATATAACATCTCCTATAACTCATCCATCAACATATCACATCATCTCAACATAGGATAACTCATATATCGTCTCAACATGTATCACCACATAACCTCACATATCATATTATTCACATTTCCATATTTTCTCAAACCGTCATATATCAACACATTGCATCTCATCAATATATTATATAATAACATTTATTAATTCATGTATCATACTCTAATCAAATACTATCTTGCACAACTAATCAGCTTAACATTTCATCATAGAACATATCATACTTTCATACTTGAGAATATATATTAATAATCATGCTTCAACATATAATCACATCAGATCATAACACCTAACATAACATGCTTATCATAACTTGCACTCATACAAATCATCAAACCATCCAATAAGTTAAATCAAGTAAGTCTACTCTATAGTCAAACAATTCTTTCCAAAATTCATATTTAGCCAATCCCATTTATAAGCATTAAGCTCTCGCCCAATTCATAAAATCATACCATTTAAAATAATTCCGGCATAAATCTCTTTAAAATCATCATCTTAAAATCACCTTATAAAACATTATATAATAACACTTCTAAAATATTACTTTAAAACTCCATTTTTAAACAACATCTAATAACACACTCCAACTAATATTTACATATAATAAATTACCAAAATCAGTCCATTTTAATAACCCACATTTATAAATCAAAATACTAAATTACTTTATCATTTCTAAAACATACATTAAACACCATATCATAACATATATATATATATATATATATATATATATATATATATATATATATATATATATATATATATATATCAAATAATAGGCCCAACCCGAATCCAATAGCCCACACGAAAACCCGGATCCATGACCCAAACCCGCCAAAAAATCTGTGTTTAATGAACCGGATGAAAAGAGGTGGATCGGCAAGAAAAAGAAAATCAAATAGGAGCCCGGTTCGGCTAAACAAAATCATCAAAACCCATCTTCCCAACAGAGCAGAGCACTACACTTCGATGGAAAGAAAAATGGAAGAGAAGAAGGAAGAGTGCTTAGGCCTCCGACAAGCTTTCAATCCGAAACTTTACCCAGATGACCAACCTGGAAAACCGACCAAGACCCATACAAAAAGAGGGAAACGCACACAAGGAAGGAGGGAGAAAAAGGGGATTTACCGAGATTGGAGTTCTCGCCGGAAGATCTTTGCCGGGGGCTCTGTTTGGCTTCGTCGACGGGGAACGAGCGTTGGAATAGGCCTAGGGAGGAAATAGGAGGCTTAAAAGCACACCTTTACATCGATTTGGGTTTAATGAAGAGCAATGGGTGCTTACCGATTATTTGAGACGAAGACAAAGGAGAAGGAAGGATAAAGCGCGTTGTTGCTGGCTCCGGCCGCTCGCTTCCTGGGCTCCAAAGACGAGGATGGAGGCTCCCAGGTGCTCCTACGTCTTCGTGTTGTGGCTGCTGCTCGAGGAAGAAGATGGAGGAGCTTGGTTCCTTGGCGAAAAAACAAGGGAGGGGAGGTGCCGGGGTGCTCAGCTTTCGTTTTCTTTGAAAGCAGAGGTAGGGGTGGTGCTGGCGACTTTAGACGACGAGGACAAGGAGGGAGGGAGGCTGAAAACGGAGATATGAAGGTGGCTCGGTGGTGGTTCGAAAATGGGGGCGAGGCTGTGTTTGCAAAGATGGGAACTTTGGGTTTATTTTGGGATTTTTAGCAATTGAAGGGGGGGGGGGGGCGGGGGAGAAGCAGAGGAGGAAATGAGAATCTGTTAAAGGATTGGGAATTTTGTAGAAGAGTACAAAGGGGTGCTGGTGTGCTATTGAGGAGGGGACAGCAGGTGCTACATGAGGAGTGAGGGGTAGGGTTGCTGCAAGTAACGGCTAAGGAGGAGAGAGAGAAAAAGAGAGGGAGAGAGAAATGAAGAAAAAGAAAAAGGAAATAGGAGAGGCATTTGAGCGAAATAGAGTCTGCACAAGTTTTTATCTAATTATGTAGGAATTCGAGCGAAATCGGAGTCAAAACGGAGAAGCCAAGAAAAGCAGAGAAGAGGTCGAAATCGACCCACATGGTCGATGTCGACTACAAATACATCAACACAAAACTGAGTGTCGAGACATACAACAACACAGCAGAAGAAAAGCACTCGATATCGATCTCCATACATCGATATTGACCGAAACCCAGGAATCGAGCAAAGCTGAGCTCGTCGAGCAGAAATAGAGAGGTCGATATCGACCTTCCTGGTCGATATCGACCATACCTCGACACGGGTTGGACACGCTTTTCGAGATGCGGATTGGCAATTCTATCTTCTATGGCCCGAATTATCTTGTAACTTTAGATAGATGGTAGCTGAGATTTACTTACTTTACCTTAGAGATTTATCAAGTTGTTAGAGTTTTATCAAAATAAAAGACCTATCCTAATTGTTTGGATAGAGTTCATAGTTTAGATAGAAGTTACAATCCTTGGCTAGAAAGGGTTAGTAGCCTATAAATAAAGCCCTAAGGGCCTGGCATTCAATCATCCACAGACACATATGCAGTTTACATTCGATAGAGTTAGAGAGAAGCTTTAGGGTTTGGCGTTTGCGAGAGCCGACGTTGAGTTGTACAGTTTTGAAGTTTTTAATGCAATTTTCCTTTCAATCAATGATGAGTTCCATGATGAGGTGCGAGTAGTCTCCCAAAGCTCTTAGGGTTGGGGTGAGACGGACGTTAGCCATGCGTGCCTAAGGTAAGTGTTAGATGTTGATATCGCTGTGTCTATATCAACTCCTACGATTCTATGTTTAGTCCTAATCGAAAGAAAAGGGATTCATGCTAACAACTTGCGTTATAAACACAAAATTGGTAGAGACAATTAGGTTTATTTGCAAGAGTGATCCTAAGAGTTGGTGTACAGCGAAAGCTTGTCCCTCGGGAGAAATAGCACAATTGTCCGTCTTATTTGCCTTATCGCATGCATTGGTTAACGTTGTGGTTAATCCTAATCTTAGGAGTTGCCCTTTTTATATAGTTTATTCATTAAAAACACTGTCTTTATTTTGTTCATCGCTCCTCATTCATCCTAGAGTCTTCGGCCTTTCTTTGCCGACAAAAAGCTAACCACTTTGCAGGAGAAGACATCAATATCGACCCCAGACGTCGATATCGACCACTGAGTGTAACGGCCCAGATTATGAAACCCGGGTTACATTAAGAGGGAAGAAATATCCCTCTTCCAGATCTTAGCAATCCAAGTACGAGATGTTTATTTATTCTCTTCAAGTTATAATCCTGTCCTAATGCAACTAGTCAAAACTCAAAAGAGACAAAACGAGTTTAAATCAATATAAATATACATTGCTTCTAAATGTCCAACTAAACCAAAACATTTATAAAGTCAAGGTTGTACGAAATCTTCTTAACACTCGTCCCATGAGAAAACCCCGCCATAGAAGCAATCAGCAAGCAAAAGGGAGCGGGTACCTGAAACTATCCACGAAGTCAGGCCAAGAGAAGCATGCGGACCCTAAAGACCTCGCCGAGGACATATAATACGCCTATACCTAAAATAAAGGATGTTATAGTGCAGTACGAATTTTAAATCACACAAGCATGCTGACAGTTTATATATATGTAGAAAATAATTAAATGGATCCACACAAAATGCCAAGTGGCATATCCCCAATCTCCCAATCTGTGCCCACTCCGGGGTCATACATGTCCGTACCCAACTCCGAGGTAGGACGCTCGGTCGGTGCCGCAACCATCATATGTCCGTACCCAACTCTGAGGTAGGACGCTCGGTCACCGCCGCAACCATATCATAATATAAGACTCGACTGGGACCGAATCGATATGAAACACGAATGCCCCAATGACCCCAGCAACGACTCTAAGGACTCACAAATAACGGTCGTTCTCTTTTCAAACACATAAAGAATAGGGATGCTCATTTATAAGTGCAAGTCCTAAGCATGATACTACATGACATACTTTTATGCAGATGCAACACCTACATACTATATGACACATCAGGCATGAGGTCCTGGTTACTGTGTAAGCTCCCGTAGGAAACTCACCTGGAGTCTTCACTTCCAATTAGCAAATACGCCACTCAGATAATCATCCATCGGCCAACAAGCCACTCAGAGAATCATCCAATCACACTAGCAAGTAATAAGCAAGGAACAGTTCATCAATACATATGTAATTAACACACAAGCGGGCTTTCAAGTCAACACAAGATTCAACAATATTTCATTCAGATAATCTAACGTTCTCATCATAACCATCAATCTTAAGTAACCTTGTTCCCATCAAGTATGCAACTTAGTTCAAACCCTGTTCAAGATCATTACTCAAACCATCTTACTTCAAACCAAGCTCAGGTTTTCCTTAAACATTTTCTCAAGTAACCATCGATTATCAAATACCCGATTACTCAACAAACCATAGGTTCTCAAAACCAAGGATCAACAGGTCTTATTTATCAAAACTGACATAATAGATCACGCTCAACGAGTAACCAAGGTAAGTTGACAAGAATCTCATTTATCAAATCATTTTCTCAAGTATCATATATTCATTCATTTTTAAGGACTAAGCCATGTTAAGGCAATATTACTAAAATCCTTTTTGAATTCAATTATCACTAAGTCACTCAATGAAAGCTCGAAGTCAATGCAAGCAGGATTAAAACATAACAAGTCCTCAAGATATCTTTTTATATAATCTTATACACTTAACCATATCTTAGCTATTTTTATAAGATTTTGCTCATCAAGTACATTAGTCATAAACATTCAATTAGATACTCGCACTTAAAGTTTAGGTTTCTATAAGAAGGATCCTATCTCATTTAAATAAGCGGGTTTTCTACATCATCAACAATAATAGCCAATATAGTCAAACAACTTCAAGCTTAGCTAATTTATCCATTTAACAAGGTCACCAGACATCACAAATTCTTCAAGACAAATTTTAATCATCTTAGACACATTAAATATATCTCAAATAACTACTCTTATTAGTTTACACATCCAATCCATTATCAAACAACATTCAAACACAATAAATTACATATTTTCAGGTCGGCTTCTATAAGAAAAGTGACAACTTATCTCCATTTTATAACATGTGCCAAGTTATCTAATTAGTGCACCAATTTTATATATAATCACGAGTCAACACCTAGCTAGGTCACATTACATCATTAGAATCAATTTGAATGTCATTTCTTGATTCGACCATACTAATATATACATATTTATAGATCTTCTAGGCAACAAGTCACAATTTAACAAGGTCATACAATATCCACTTTATTTAACTAAACCAACCTACTCCACAAGGTCACAAAGCATAGTTACACATCTCTTGATCTATTATACCAATTCACTTATCAAGACAAGTTATTAATTCATACCTCAAGTAGCCCTTATTCTAGGTTAGTTTATACCTCAAAATAACTTAAATTCAAATTAAATTACATTCAAGTTTAAGAAATTTTAACTCACAACCAATCCTATAACCTAGCTAGAAGTTCCTTATACCATCAAACATTAAGTCAACCTCTTTTATTAAATAAATAAATCAAATTTCAACTTAGAGTTTCATGGGTCAAAATTGACGGATAAGTCCATAAAATCAATTAAGCCAAGAGGGATCAAATGAGTTATAAGATTTGCCCATTAAATCCGTAAATCAAACCGAACAGTGACACAAGCAAGCCACAAAGTAAATCAAAACTAAAATCAAAATCATCAAATCTTCAATTTGTAGTTTTAACCACACACAGGCTCAATTTCTAGAAATAAATTAGGCAAGGAATGTCGAGGTTAAGGAGATATACCCCAAATCCCACGAAGGTCGAGAGGATTCGGATTCAAGGGCTCTGGTTCGGAGGGCATGGGCTCGCGAGGTCGCGGCGTCGGGCTGCAACGGAACTCTGTCCCCATCGGGATCGAGAAGAAGAGTGATGGAGGGAGCCCAACGTTGGCTTGACACTCGGCCTAGGTCTCGCTGGTGGCTCATCGTCGATGAAAGCAACCCGAATCGACCATCGATAGAGAGGGAGAGAGAGAAGCGGTGCAGTTCGAGCCCGAGATTCGGAGACGGGGTTTGTTGAGGCGGCAACAGAGCTCTGTAGGTCCGGGGAGGAGGGAGCTTCGTTCGCTGGAAATGGCGGCCTCAAATCTAGTGTCGAGGGATCAAATTGGTGAGAGAGTGCGGTCGGCGACATTGGCTTCGATGAATGAAGGCGGAGAAGAGCGACCAGGTGCGACGAAGAGCGTGAGAGAGATGAGGGAGCCATGGGAGGTGAGGAAGCTCGGCTGAGGTTCGACGGAAGGAGGAAGGAGGAAGGGAGGTAGAGGTGGCAGCTTCAAGCTTGAAATTGTGAGGTGAGAGAGAGATCTGAGAGAGAAGAGAAGTTCAGATCCAAAATTGAGGGGCGGCTGATGAACAGGATAGGCGGGAGAGGGCGGGGCTTCCATGGGAGCTCAGATCTGGAGCCATGGAACTCAAAGGGACCTCTGAATCGAGAGAGAGACCGAAGAAGCCGAGCAGACTATGAAGATGAAATGAATAGAGCGGCTAGGGTTAGGATATTAAGTATATATATGCCCCGTCAATTAGGCTAGATAGAATTACGAGAATTCACAAAATCAATCCGCTATTTTCATATTGTTAAAACTCTTCCATAATGATTAATAAAATTCACCCGATGGGTTTTACTGAAATTAAAATGTCATAGAGATTATCGTGTTCAACTCAAGATAAAAAAAATAATTTCCAGTCCCGGTATAAGAAAGCGGAATAGACATGTTTTTAAATTGAAAACAAGTATATGCCGAAATTTTCTTTGAGTGAAATTGAAAATCCTTTGGATCGAGGACGAAGATTTTCAAAATTTCCGAAATCTCAGAAACTTAATATTGAATTTAAATCATAATTCATCAAATAATATTTTAAAATTTCGGGTCTTTACACTGAGTTTCGTCGACAGTTTTCTGAGTCGATGACGATCATCCCTGCAAGAGTTACTGAGATCGATATTGACACCCGACCTCGATATCGACCATACTGTGTCGACTAGCAGTCTTCTGAGCCAGTCGATTTTGTTGACTATCAATGATATCGACCTACCCTAGTCGATATCGACTGTCGTTTTTGTCTCTGCAGGTTTTCTGTTGTAGAAAGGATCGAAAGCCAAGGTCGACATCGAGCACCAAGGTCGACATCGAGGCTTCTGGTCGACGAAAGTCGTGAGCTTTCTGACGCTACTGGGATCCCGCTGACACGCCTCCTCATGGATCGATCCTGACTACCCTTCCAATATAACGGGAGAAAGTCTTGTAATTATTTGCATCGGCTAGGAGTCGGTTTACATTTATATATCTTTATATTTATATATATAGTTAAGAACTCGATTTCCTCCTACCTAACAAATTGGCGCCGTTGCCAGGGAGGCAATCAATCGCGCCCTAGTAGTCTTTCTCACGTTTCTATTAGTTTGGCCTTGCAGGTGTATCCGATGCGTTGATCACCCACCTGAATTTGAAGGAGTAGATGACCCTGAACGTTATTTCCATCTAAGAGCCCAAGCTCAAAGAATCATGGCAGACAACACGAACCAGGTTGAGCTAATTGAGCAACTAAGGAAGTAGGTTGAGGACTTAACAACTAGAGAGGCAACACTTAAAGAGCGTGTAGATAGGGAGGAGGAAGGACGAAGGCAAATAGAAGCCCAAATCAATGCCCTCCCTCGGAATGCCAAGCAATACATGCACCCCGCGCTCACAATGCCTGAATTGGCGATTCTTATCCCTGCTTCTAACTTTGAAATTCAGCCAAATTTTCTCACTGAGATTAGAAGACATCAATATGAAGGAAAACCTAATGAATGCCCTATGGCACATATATTAACCTTATTAGATCTCTGTGATACTATTGCGGATGGACAGAGTCTTGAATATGTCCAACTAAAAGCTTTTCGTTGGTCGCTTACACGTAAAGCATTGCAGTGGTTGGAAAGCTTAGCCCCAAGATCGCTCCGCACCTGGAATGAAGTCAAGGACGCGTTCCTGAACAAATTCTTCCCTCCATCCAAGACGGCGTTGTTCCGAAAGAAAATCACGGCTTTCAAACAAAAGCCTGGTGAGGCTCTGGCGACTGTTTGGGAAAGGTTTAAGGACCTACTACGATCATGCCCGACGCTTGGCCAACCACCGTACGTGATTCAAGATATTATTTATAATGCTCTTGATGCTGCAACCAAGGAGAGGATCAACACCTACACCTCCTTTGGCTACCTTGAACTCGCTCCACAAGAGGCTTGGGACATCATAGAGAGGTTTGTGGAGTTCGACAACACATATGGGACTCCTGAGGCTTCCGACACATCATCATCGTCGAGGCCTACCCCATCTATGCCATTATATGAACCCTCCAAGGTAATCGATCCGGACGTGAAGGAGCAATTCCATAGAGATCAACTTCGAAAGCTCCAAAAGCAAGTGAGGTTCCTTTCAGTGAGCCAAGATTGGATTGAATGCGGATCGCAGTGACACACCACCATTGAGTGCCCCCATGCTGAGCAAGTACAACTAGCGGAGACTCACCAAGAGGTGCACTACATGAGGAATCCTAATCGCTAGGGGTACCAAAACTGGGGAAATCAACCACCCCAATACAACCCCAGGGATCCTCCGCCTTATAGAGCTCCTGGGCACCCAGAGAGAGACCAACGGAAGGATGATCTACAACTTGTGCTAGGTGAGATAAGGCGGAATCAGGCTAAGAATGATCAATCTAACAATGCAATCCATTCTCAACTCAATCACCTTACCACAAGGATTGGGGAGATGGATATTTGAAAAACGAATGTAGAGACTCAACTGGGTCAATTGGCGGCACAAATCCCTAGACCGTTCGGAACGTTCCCTGGGAAACCAACTATAAATCCTAAGGGGCAATCCGGGATGGGCCACGTCAGAGCCATGCAACTAAGGAGTGGCAACAAAGTACAAAAGCAACGAACGAAAGCGGAGGAGAAAGCAACAGATCGAGTCGACATCGACAGACCAGTCGATGTCGAGCGAGACGTCGATATCGACCCTAAGGTCGACCCACTGGTCGACGTCGAGGCCACTGGTCGACGTCGAGGCCACTGCAGAGCCTTCGGAGCCACAACAGAGGTCGACATCGGCCATCCCGGTTGATATCGACCAAGTCTCAGTCGACATCGATGTCCAACATGCCTCTCCGACCACCGTTTTGGCTCCTCCACCGAAGAAGACGTTGCCCTTCCCATCCAAAGCATTGGAGGACCCCACCAAAGGTAAGTTTAGGCACTTTGTAAAGATTCTTCAAGGTCTTAACATTACTATCCCTCTTACAGAAGCCCTAAGCGAGATGCCCGCCTATGTCCGATTCCTCAAAGACATCCTTAGCAAGAAGAGGTCCATGGCAAAGATCGCAGAGGAGTGCTCAAAGATGGACTTCTTGGAGAAGAGGAGTGATCCAGGGAAGTTTGCAATCACTGTGGGGCTTGGCCAACCTCGCTACAAGGCCCTATGTGACCTAGGGGCAAGCATAAGTCTTATGGCTCTTTCTATTTGGCAAAAGGTGAACATCGGAGCACTTGAACCTGTGGATATGAAACTCTATATGGTTGACAACTCATTCGTCAGGCCCACATGTATAGTTGATGACGTTTCGGTAAAGGTAGGTAAGTTCTTTGTTCCTACTGATTTCATTCTATTGGAGATGCCTGAAGATCCTATTGTACCTATCATCCTTGGTAGGCCTTTCTTAGCTACTGCTAATGCCAATATCAATGTACGTCGAGGATTACTAACCTTTACTATAGGAAACGAAGTGATAGAGTTCTCCTTCAACCCTAACATGAGCGAAACAAAGTAGTTGGAGCAACTTGTCCTCTCGCTGGCTAAGGAGAAGCTTCGAAAATTTTTGTTGGCGAGGACTGAAACAGCCAGCAGGGTCGACATCGACTGAAAAGCTCAAAATCGACCATAAATCATCGATGTCTAGTAAGCCAAATGATGGCCAAGAGCATAAGTATGGGGTCACAGACATCGACATCGACCGCCACATGTCGATATCGACTAAACACTCGAAATTGACCCCCCTTGGTCGAAATGGATCTCCCCTCAGCCCGAAGATTTCTGTTTTTGGCCCAAACAGGTAAGCCCAGGTATGATTCCTAACCCTCATCTGTCCATTATTGATAATTCAACTAACGGAAGGGTCAAAGCTCCGTGGTTTGCTTATATTGCAAAAGTTAGGTCAAGAAAGAAAAGGAAAGCGCCCAATAAAGGAGAACCTAACAAAGAAGCAGCCTTGTTTGCCGAACTTAGCTATTACCACAAGGACCTAGATGATCCAGGACAAAGAACAAGCTTGAAGGGTCCCTCCATTAAAGGCTCATGAAGAATTGACGGAGAAGTCGGCCTAGCGACTCAAAACTCTAGAGCATGTACATAAAACTTTAAATTTTTCAGAGAAGGTTTTTAGGATTTTGAATTTTGGATTTTAAAATTTTGAAACTGAGATAATCCGTGGTTTTATCTATTATCCTAACTAAGATTTCAGGTTTCCAAGCAAAAAGGAACGACGAAGAAGAAAAGAAGCTTCTGTAGAGGCAGTCGAAATCGACCAGGCCAGTCGAAATCGACCCCCCAGGGTCAAACCATCTTCTGGAGTCGACATCGAGGACTCAAGAGCAAAAATCAGAGGTCGATATTGACCATAATCATCGATATCGACCCTAATCTGGCAGCCCTCGACTTCACCTTCTTCCTCGACTTCGATAGATGCAGTCGACATCGACCACTGACATAGATATTGACTACTGGCATCGGCCTAATCTGAAATCAACCTAAATCCACAGGTTGCGCCGTGAGTTTCTCTCTACCCTTGTTTTTCTTTTAATACAGTGAGGACACTGTATATTTGAAGTATGTGGTGGGGGGAAAACATGTCTTATGGTCACAACTTGGCTTTCTTCTTCGCATTGCATTCATGTTTAAGTTTTTGTTTTTACTTTTACTTTTCTAAAAAAATGTCAAAAATACCAAAAAAAATGCATGTTTACTTTTTAAGTTTATTTTTTAAACCCTACTTAGATGTCCTATGATGAAAACTCAATAGCTGACTTAATCATATAAATCCTATGACATATTTGGATGGTTTAGCCTAAGTCCTTAAAATTTTTATGTAGATTGTGAACTTGTGATGAAATTGAGCACATATGATCCTAGGTTAAAAAGCAAATCCAACAAAAATTGTCCTTGTGAGAATTTCGGCCTATAGGGAGAATATCAAAAATCCATCTGTTGTGATAGTTATTCAAAGCCAATGCATAAATATGTCTATGTTTACGAGAATTAAATGATGGAGGCATCTTTTAAGCCATTTTTATCCTCTCTTTACCTGCCCTGCATTATCTATGTTTGAAGCCAGAATATTAGCCTGAGTTTGAAATTGCAAACTCCACAAAATCATCCCTAGCCAAATTGAGCCTGACTCCCTTTGGAAATTGAGACTTAGAATGGTTGGAATAATGCATTGTGGAAAGAAAAGTGCATATATTCAGTTTTGAGCAAGGAAATTATGGGTTAGTATATATTTGCATCTTGTCATATTTTGTAAAAGGATTTTTGGCTCACCATATAAATGCACATATTTTTAGTATTTATTCATTATTTTCATTCAAATATATATATATATATATATATATATATATATATATATATATATATATATATATATATATATATATATATATATATATATATATATATATATATATATATATTATACTAAAACTGATGCATAGCGTCTTGTGTGGCGCATTGTGGTTGATTCTAGGATAAAAATTACTATGTGGCGTGTTGTGGTTGATTTTAGGATAAAAATTAATAAAATAATATGTTGTCATAATTTATAGAAAGCTGTATAAGACACAATCTATCTATCTATGTATTTTAGTTGATTGAAAAAAAAATAAAAAATATTTCATAGTCATACTTACCAAAAATATTAATAGATAAATATGTAGTATTTGATAAGTGCTATTTTTATTTATATCTAGATTATTTTTTGGTGAAAAAATCATTTATATAAAATCAATTAATTTAATAATTATTATTTTATTTATATCTATTAAATTCAGTTATGTATTAAATTACATGAGATTCAATTAATGTGAGATTAAAAAAAAAACTTTTACCTTATAAATGTGAATTTTGTTTATATTTTGAGATAATCTTAATAAAAGATATTTATAAGGCCCGTCCATGTACGGAGAATATATTAATACAGTATTATAAATAATTTAGATAGATTACAATAACTAGAAAAAATAATAATCTAAATATAAATAATTTTTTCCACCAATGAGCCAAATTCCTTATGTCCTTTATTTATTTCATACAAGTGTTATATTTTTGAGAGACATATTAGTGTTTGAAAGAGGGGTTGAAATTATGGTTGATATATTAGAGCATATTAGATCATATTATGAAAAGATGAGTTTGGAAAGAGCATTATGGAAGATTGAGCTTGGAAAGTGCGACATTGTAAGAGTTATGGTTTGGATATTGTAAGTGTTGAGGTTTAGGAGTCTTGATTCCCGGATTATATAAGCACCACATAGCCAAATAATTCCATACCCTTTTATTTCATACCAAGCCCTATTACAACCCCGCCGAATGGATTCTTCTTTGAAGTCTTCCATTGAGTGAAAGTCCTCCTGATGGTTCTTATTGCATTTTCATAATTGGTTGCGAAGTGGATTCTTATAAATTGCAATGTTTATGAGTTTGTATATGGAATTGAGTTGAGAGTTGATCTTCATAGCCTAAACACATGAGAGTTGAGTGCAAACACATTATCCTTGTGAGGTTGGATCAAAATTGCATATGCCTATGGATCGCTTAAATATGTGCTATGACATTAAATTCACTTGCTTTGCTTTGCTTTGCTACCGCTTATGATGTTGCTTTTGACAAGGGCGAAGACTTGAAGGGCGTCTTGTAGGTGTTGGTTATTGCTTGGTTATTGCCTGAGGACAAGCAAGTCTAAGTATGGGGTGTTTTGATGTACATATTTGTACCTCTTTTTATTGCATCTTTTGACTTCATCTTTTATTCGATTTCCAAAGAAAAAGTTCAAAATAATATAAACTTGTGTAAGAATGGGCTAACATGCAAGAAATAGAGTTTGCACAAGTTTTTATCTAATTATGTAGGAATTCGAGCGAAATCGGAGTCAAAACGGAGAAGCCAAGGAAAGTTGAGAAGAGGTCGAAATCAACGCACATGGTCGATGTCGACTACAGATACATCGACAAATAACTGGGTGTCGAGACAGACAACAACCTAGCAGAAGAAAAGCACTCGATATCGATCTCTATACATCGATATCTACCGGAACCCAGGAATCGAGCGAAGCTGAGCTCGTCGAGCAGAAACAGAGAGTTCGAAATCGACCTTCCTGGTCGATATTGACCATACCTCGACACGGGTTGGACACGCTTTTCGAGATGTAGATTGGCGATACTATCTTATAAGGTCCGAATTATCTTGTAACTTTAGATGGATGGCATCTGAGATTTACTTACTTTAACTTAGAGATATATGAAGTTGTTAGAGTTTTATCAAAATAAAAGACCTATCCTAATTGTTTGGATATAGTTCATAGTTTAGATAGAAGTTACAATCCTTGGCTAGGAAGGGTTAGTAGCCTATAAATAAAGCCCTAGGGGGCTGGCATTCAATCATCCACAGACACACATGCAGTTTACATTCGATAGAGCTAGAGAGAAGCTTTAGGGTTTGGCGTTTGCGAGAGCCGCCGTTGAGTTGTAAAGTTTTGAAGTTTTTAATGCAATTTTCCTTTCAATCAGTGATGAGTTCAATGATGAGGTGCGAGTAGTCTCCCAAAGCTCTTAGGGTCGGGGTGAGCCCGACGTTAGCCATGCGTGCCTAAGGTAAGTGTTAGATGTTGATATCGTTGTGTCTATATCATCTCCTACGATTCTATGTTTAGTCCTAATCAAAAGAAAAGGGATTCTTGCTAACAACTTGAGTTATAAACATAAAATTGGTAGAGACAATTAGGTTTATTTGCAAGAGTGATGCTAAGAGTTTGTGTACAGCGAAAGCTTATCCCTCGGGTGAAATAGCACAATTGTCCGTCTTATTTACCTTATCGCATGCATTGGTTAACGTTGTGGTGAATCCTAATCCTAGGAGTTGCTCTTTTTATATAGTTTATTCATTACAAACACTGTCTTTATTCTGTTCATCGCTCCTCATTCATCCTAGAGTCTTCGACCTTTCTTTGCTGAGAAACAGCTAACCACTTTGCAAGAGAAGACATCGATATCGATCCTAGACGTCAATATCGACCACTGAGTTTCATCGACAGTTTTTTGAGTCGACGACGATCATCCCTGCAAGAGTTACTGAGATTGATATCGACACCCGACCTCGATATCGACTATACTGTGTCGACTGGCAGTCTTCTGAGCCAGTCGATTTCGCTGACTAAAATCGATATCGACCTACCCTAGTCGATATCGACTGTCGTTTTTGTCTCTGCAGGTTTTCTGTTGCAGAAAGGATCGACAGCCAAGGTCGAGATTGAGGCCTTTGGTCGACGAAAGTCGTGAGCTGTAATGGCCCATATTTTAAATCCGGGTTACGTTTAGAGGAAATAATTTTCCCTCTGCCAGATCTAGCAATCCAAGTACGAGCTGCTTATTTATCAACTTCAAGTTATAACCCTGTTTAAGCTTTAAGGATTTAATGATATAATTCAAGAAAAAGGGGATTTCAAACCCTCAAAACAATCAAAGAATCCAATCATTATTTGTGCTTTCGCACGTGAACCTGTCCTAATTCAACTAGTCAAAACTAAAAAGAGATAAAACAAGTTTAAATCAATATAAATACAACCTGTTTCTAAATGGCAAACTTAACCAAAACATTTGTAAAGTCAAGCTATAATAGGTGAAGTCTTCTTAACACTCTCGTCCCGTGAGAAAACCCCGCCATAGAAGCAAATCAGCAAGCAAAAGGGAGCGGGTACCTGAAACTATACCACAAGTCAAGGTCGAGCCACTCATGCGGGACTGGAAGTCCTCGCTGAGGTCATATAATATGCCTATACCTAGAATAAAGGATGACTAATGCAGTACAAGATTTAAATCACATAAGTATGCTTTGATTGTTATAATATGCGGAAAAACTGTAAAAGGCCCAATACAATGCCAAGTGGCATATCCCTCTCCTACCTCTGTACCCCTTCCCGTTAGTGCAGAGACTGGCCAGTTCGGTGCTATAGCATAGCAATTTCCTCGTGGTGGTGCACAAACCACGACATCATCATATCATATCATTTTATCACTTGCGTGATGGTGCTGGGCTATCATATCATGCTCATATCGACTCGATTGACTCAGGGCAACCCGATGGGGCTAGGCTACCCTATGACCCTAGCAAAGACTCTAGGACTATCACAGATAACAACCGTTCTGTTTCAAACGCATAAAGAATAGGGATGCTCATTCATAAGTGCAAGTCCTAAACATGATACTACATGTCATGCTTTTATGCATATGCAACACTTACATACTATATGACACATCAGGCATGAGGTCCAATCACTTGAGCAAGCCCCGGAGGACTTACTTGGAGTCTTCACATCCAATTAATCAGCAACCAAGTCACTTAGATAATCATCCATCGGGAAACAAGCCACTCAGATAATCATCCAAAGTGAACTACATTAAATCTTCAATCAAACCAACTCGACGAGCCTAAGGGCTCGGAGCCACAAATCACACATCAATTAAATCCAGTAAACAATGAAGAGAAATTACATTCTCATAAAACATAGATAAAATTAAAGTCAAATGAAATGAACCCATAAATCCATTCAATAACTAATTTAGACATAAGGCCTAGGAATTTACCCACTCATCCAGTTATCCCTATTGTGAATTAGTGGCAAGAGCTTTACTTAGTGTCAGAAGATGCCCGATTTCGTCCGATGATTAAGCCAGCTCGGCCATTCGGAGCAACATTTGCGAAGGCGGAGGTCTGGACCTCGTTGGCAGATCCGTCTTCAGGGGAGCGAAGGAGGGAGTGGCCAAAGAAGCTTTAGGTGCCAGTGGTGAGGCTACGAGCTGGGTAGTGGTGACTTGTCATGGGGAGGAGGAGCCCGTCAAAGAGAGAGCTGCTACGGCTTGAGTTAGATGGCCTCGGAGCTTCGGGTTCTCCAGCTGTCCGACTCAATAGCGAGATGAGAGAGGTCGAAGAGATAGGAAGGGGAAGCAGAGAGAGGGGCATGGGAGCTCTGGCTTCCTCAGATTTGTGTTGGTGGCGGGAACAAGTGGCGGTGGCGATTGAGCTAGATGCGAGAGCTCGGTTTGGGTAAAAATGGCGAATGAAGCAACAACCATTGAAGGGCCAGCTTGAAAGCTTGAGGTGGAGCAGGAAGGACGGAGGAAGAAGGGTGAACGAAGGGAGAGGCGAGATCAATGGAGCTTGAAGGAGCCGAGGTCGGGAGGGAGGAGGCTGAATGGAGGGAAGCCATGGATGAGCTTTGAGGTTGAAGGTGAAGAGGTCAGATCCAAAATGAATGAAGAGGAAATGGGATGGGGCGGCTGATGACTACAAAACTAGATAGAGGAGTATTTATATGGGAAAGTTAGGGTTGGCTTAGGTTAATTTACAAAATGACCCATTATTTTCGCATAACAAAATCTTGCCACATCAATTAATAAAACTCAACTCAATCGATTCCATTTAAATTAGAAATGTCATAAAATTTGTCATACATCTCAACAGGTTCAAAACATTATTCATCTCTTAGCTCGAAATCCGAAAAAAATATATTTTGAAGTCTCGATATAGGAAAACTGAATAGATCTGTTTTTAACTTGAATTTAAATATATGCCAAAATTTGCCTCAAAATAATAAAAAAAATCATTTGATCGAGGATAAAGAATTTCAAAATTTTCGGAATTCTCAAAAATTAAATATTGAAATTAAATCATAATTCATAATATAATATTTTAAAATTTTAGTTCTTTACATCATCCACCTCTAAAAGCAAGTCTCGTCCCCGAGACTAAAATCCCTTTTAAAAGCAACGAAACATTTCGAAAACTCAAGTCAACTCCCCCTATGTTAGTCAATTAGATTTTTCAAGGATTCAGAAAGCAGTTTATCCACCTCTAAGGGCTAGTCCCAGATTCCACTCCCTAAGTTCATTTCTCGCGTTCATTTTCAACATCAAACTCAAGTATCTATATATCAAAAACATCATCATAGCAAGATTCATCATCAGCAGATCATATCATTAGCACACCATATAATCACATAAAGTTTCACATTTTTATCTATTAGAGAAGAACACAGTCATCATAAATAACATGTGCACTCAGAAGGGAAAGCATAAACCCACATCGTAAAAGTCAGCATGTTGGCCCACTACATTTCTGCTACGCCACTCTGATCAAACTAAACAACCTACCCTTGATCACACCCCAGAGGATTATACAAGGATGACACAAGACCTAAGTTATAACTGAAGGAAAGAGATATTAAGGGACAATTTGCCTAACTTTGGACATGAAGATAGACTCGGATAGTATCTGGTAAGACATAATGTGAGAATTTCGTTGATGCCCATGGGAAACCCTTAAGGTTACGATCGTATTGCTCAAAATCATCATTTAACACATTATGTCATAAACACACAAAGTTGTAATTTTGCACAATAACATGGACCTATCTCAGGAGGCAATGGCAATACGATTTCAGTGCCACAACATGTGGGAAAGCACAAGGTAAAGAATCTATCATGATCATAGAAATATCAATACACATACTACTATCAATTCGAATCCTCACAAGAAAGGAGTATCGCCCATAATGACTAGGAATTGCTATTAAGGTTCAACATTTATGGATACACACAAGATAGATCTAACAACCCACTGCCCGAATATACTAAATTGATTCAATACGTGAGGGAATCCTATATGCCACTAAGGTGTAAGGAAACTAAACATAACATATAAGGAATAACATCAACATGTCTTAAACGTCACGAAAGAAATATCATATAGTTCACTGGCAAAAGACAAGTGTAAAGTGTGTGCTTTATGCATTAGTGTCACCAAGACATACATCAACACATATTTCATACCACTATAAGCTCAACATGGTAAATAGTATAATATCAACAATTCTTAAGCAAAATATGGTGCATAACCATGCAAGTGTAATTTAACTATAGGGGTAGACGTGCGAGCATACGAGGCTTAAAACTATTCATGCATAACGAATATGGAAAACATCATGTAATAGTTAAAAGTGAGCATGTGCAATATTATGGCCTACTGATAGAGCATGATTAGATATGCATATTAGGATTCATTTAGCATAGTTTGGTTGTAAATAGTGCATATTTTAGTTACAATTACATGTTTACCAGTGGTATTGGAAGAGTCGGAATCTATGCAATTTTATGTTTAATTTCAGGTAGATGTGGATCCGACGAGGAATGAGGAGCTCTTGGATGAAGGAGGATTCAAGTTGAGGAAGAAAAGTGAAGAGCACGGGAGTGGAGTCGAATTTCGAGAGCCTAAGTGATAAACAAGTCAGTAGAAGTTGTCGTCAGACAAGCTGAACTTGTTTTGCACTTTCTGGAGGCCTCGGTGGTCGGAATGCCTATTATAAGCATGCGTTGGAAAGCTCTTTCTGAGATCTACAACTTTCATGTTGACATCGAGACCAAATTAGAAGAGGAAAAATCGCTGTGAACAGAATGGCCGCCCCGCGGCCCGAAGACTTGCCGAAGGATTTCGCTGATCGCCTGGCCGCCCCGTCGCCTGAGGTAGCCGCCCCGCGGCCTCATCAGAACCGCCGATTCATTAATTAGGGTTTCTTTAGAATTGTTTTGGCTGACTTTCTTAGGTTTATTTAAGGACTATTAGGGTTATTTTCTTAGGCACCTAACTAATAACCTTATGCACTTTTGAGAATTGTTGAGAGCACGTTGAGCATGAGCAACTAAACTCTCGAAGGTTTCGCCTACAGTTTGGATCTTGATTGTTGAATTGTGAATTTCTTAATCTAGTTCTTATTCCTATTCAATGTTTTGACTTCTTTGCGCTTAATTCCTTGAATGTGTTTTATTCTCTCTGGCCTGATCAACTAGTTAGAGTAGATTCATTCAATTGCTAGGGTTTTTTAGATTCCTCGTAGCGAACCTTAACCCAAGTGGCAATCATATCCCTTTAGGACTCGTAGGACTAATTAGATGTGTAGGAAGTTGAATATATGTTAAATATCGACTCGTAGCTTGATATTGCATATACCTTGGTTAATTCATAGTCTTAATGCTATCTCTAGGTTAAATCTTAACCGTGTTAGGGTTATTTAGAGATAAGGATTGCTAGGACTCGTAGGACTAGTAATTTACCTAAGATCTGGACAAGGACATTGATAGGAAAAGAAGAGAACTAGAGGCTGAAACAAGGATCAAATTCATCAATTAAAGTGACAAATTGTAGGTGAACCTATTTCTCTCTATTGCATTCTACAACCTCCTTTACCTTGTTTGCTTCTTTCCGCTTTGACAAAAGGCGGATCTTTTTCTCATCAAACTCTCTTTTATTGTCACTTGCGATTAAATTAATACTTGGAGTTAATAGATTTCCCTGTGGATCGACCTCTTTCTTACCAATTATACTAGTTGTGAGTTTGAGTATTCTTTGGCAGGAACAACGACAGGTTTTCCTCTTGTCACCTACACATGGTACTATCTAAGTAAAATAGAGTAAGATGGTGTCGAAAGATAACAAGATTTCTCTAATGATAATATTCAAAATGCATAAGCAATCATAACTTCATAAATTCATATAACAAGGACAAATATGCAAACTGATGTACATATTTGTATCTCTTTTTGTTGCATCTTTTGACTTCATATTTCATTCGATTCCCAAAGAAAAGGTCCAAAAGAATATAAACTTGTGTAAGAATGGGCTAAAATACAAGAAATAGAGTATGCACAAGTTTTGAGCTAACCATGCAGGAATTCGAGGGAAATCGGAGTCAAAACAAAGAAGCCAAGTGAAGCTGAGCAGAGCTCGATATCGACCTTAAACATCGATATCGACCATAGTTGTCGACACACCTTCTGAGTGTCGAGATAGACCACACAGACCAACCAAGAACACATCGATATCGACCTTCATCATCGATTACGACCTCAACATAGACATCGAGAGGAGTTGGACAAGTCGAGTAGAAACAGAGACATCAATATCGACTTCCAACGTCGATATCGACCTTATCTCGACAGAAGATAGATCCGATTTCGAGACTTGGATTATGAATTCTATCATCAAGGCCACAGATTATCTTGTAATTCTGGATAGTTAACAGCTGAAGTTATCTTTTCCTTTAAGTTTTATCAAAATAAAAGACCTATCCTAATTGTTTGGATAGAGTTCATAGTTTAGATAGAAGTTACAATCCTTGAATAGCGAGGATTAGTAGCCTATAAATAAAGCCCTAGGGGCTGGTTTGTTAGATCATCCAAGCAAGAAAGACAATAGTAATAGGCAATAGAAAGTTAGAGTTTTTTTAGCATTAAAGTTTCAAGTGCTTACAATAGTTGGCGTTGAGATTGTAAAGATTCAAAGTTTTCCATTTATGTAAGTTATTTCAATTTAAAGCATGTCTACATTCAACATGTGCGAGTAGTCCCCCAAAGCTCTTAAGGTCGGGGTGAGCCCGACGTTAGCCATGCGCGCTTGAGGTAAGTGTTAGATGTTGATATCGTTGTGTCTATATCATCTCCTACGATTCTATGTTTAATCCTAATCGAAAGAAAAGGGATTCATGCTAACAACTTGAGTTATAAACATAAAATTGGTAGAGACAATTAGGTTTATTTGCAAGAGTAATCCTAAGAGTTGTTGTACAACGAAAGCTTGTCCCTCGGGTGAAATAGCGCAATTGTCCGTCTTATTTATCTTATCGCATGCATTGGTTAACGTTGTGGTAAACCCTAATCCTAGGAGTTGCTTTTTATATAAGTTAATTCATCAAAACCTCTGTTTATTTCTAATCATCGCATCCTCATCCATCCTAAAAATTTCGGCCTTTCTTTGCCGACAAAAGCTAACAATGTTGCAGGAGAAGACATCGATATCGACCACAGACGTCGATATCGACCAATGAGTTCGTCGATAGTTTTCTGAGTCAACGACGATCATCACTGTTGAGTTACTGAACATCGATATCGACCCCCAACGTCGATATCGACCACATGTGTCGACTGGCAGTCTTCTGAGCCAGTCGATTCCGTCTGCTAACATCGATATCGACCTTCCCCTGTCGATATCGACTGCTTATTTTTGTCTCTGCAGGTCTTCTGTTGCAGAGAGGAGCGACAGCCGAGGTCGACATCGAGCTCTAAGGTCGAAATCGAGGCTTCTGGTCGACGCAAGACGTGAGATTCCAACGCTACTAGGATCCCGCTGACACGACTCCTCGTGGATCGATCCTGACTACCCTTCTACTACAACGGGAGGAAGTCTTGTAATTATTTGCATAGGCTAAAAGTCGGTTAACATTTACACATCTTGTTATTTGTATTTGAGATACTCGACCTTCCTCTTACTTAACACAAACAAGGTATACTACCAAACCCTATTACAAGAGTGATCATACAGATAATGGAAATAGTGCAAAGAATCACATATCATATCGTTGATGCGAAATCTCTACATATTATCGATAACACATGACAAGGGGTAAGTACATGAAGGTCTACTTTATCAACAAATGCGATGATACACGATAAGTTGATCCACCCATATCATAAGAGTAATCCTATAAATAATTTAGAGAATGCAATAAATCACATAACCATATTCTCAAATACTTAATTACCAGTTAGTATTTAATGACTTATGGCAAGATGTAAGCATGCAGAGCCATGGTCTAACCACTAACATGACGATTCGCATCCAGTCAAAATAACTATATAACCACACAACATGAATATAGGTGAAGTATAATCGAGAACGATGTACCTAAAACGGTGATGACTAAGCATGGATATATAGAGTATAATGACAGAGATATTCATACCAAATGAAGATACAGATAGAAAAGGCACGGACCAAGCTATCATGAGTCATGCAGTAATCGTAATCAATCAATGTTATAATTAGGACATGAAACTAAATACTTCTTTATTTGAAAGTAGAGATCACATAAGACTAGCACGCAACACAGTATGAGTGCACATAAGGAGCATGAACAACATACATGACAATAGAACATAATAAGCCAAAACGATCAGCGAAAACATACAAGGAGCATGAGAGGGATGTAAAAGAAAATAATATGACCATGAGACAACAGTAGCTACCTAAGGTTACACAAAACGTCATGATATGCATATACATGTAAACAAGGCATGAATATTTCAAGTAACTAAATACAATGTCATATCAAGTAATGGATGCTCAAGCGTGACTATCATCGAAATCAAATAATATTTTCCAAGCGCGGCATACTATAAGAGGATAACACGCTGTATATGTTGAGAGATCATCGTATAATTTTATATAGCTATCGTGGTGTGTGAGCATGTGATGTGTAAGGTCCTTAAAGCATAAAAATCATAGAGTTATAGCACAGATTAAGAAGAGACAACGATAAGAGGTACATAGCTAAACAAGACGTTAACCACCTAGGGCGTAAAGTATAACATAGTTAAATCAAGATCATTTAATAAGTATAAGCAGACAAAGATCAAAGGATCATGTGACGAGAAGATACAAAAGGATGACAAGTCTAAATCGAACCCACGATAGAAATAATAAAGGTATGATGTATATGGGGTATACAGGCATGACATACCAATTCGATTACAGCTAACATTCTTAAGCATCCAAAAAGGACAGGAGGTAACAAAAGAAGAATGAGAAGACTATCATGAATATGTGATTAAGGGTGATAAACAATAGTATAGATGGAGAATAAGGTCACGTAGTTCACAAGTCATAAATCTTATATGACACCAATAACACCAAATAAGTCACGGGTACATAACATACGATATACATGTATAAGGGCTAACAGGTCAATGCATCATAGGTCAAACTATTCATATGACTAGGTGAGGGAAACACAGAAGAAGTACTATGGAAGGTATTACGATCCCATGATAATGCGTATAAAGCATGGAAGTATCAAGTGCAATAGGATAGATATACATATCCACGTAGGTCCAAATAGAACAAGGATATGAACTAATATCAAAACATGGAAAACAAACAAGACTACCATCATAACCAAATAGAAGTTTCTCAGGGCAACATCGGCTCATCCTCGCTGACTCCATAACCCATTTTGAAAAGAAGCCTAGTTGTTTCTTATAGAGACAATATACTTTTGGGTAATCACCAACCATAAGGGAAAACCTTCAAACGAATTTCCCCGAATGAACAAAGACTTTAAAGGAATTCTCGACACGAAAGATGACATCCAACAGGTTTCTAAAGATCACCCATCAAGACCCTTTTTTGGTATTGTACTCTCTCAAAACAATCACACTCTAACTTACATACCAGTTCGTAACAACTTAGACCCATAAGTTTTGGAACATAGGTGACCAATATGAAAGGAATTTAGAAGGAACCAGAGCAGCTAGGTAAAAGAAGAGTAGCGAAGAGAGACAAGAAGTTGTCATGACAATTTATCGAGGTTTTCAAAGATCGCCAGGATTACTTCACCAAGAATCTAAGGAGGTCAATCAATAGGTCAACTTGCTATCTTATCAAGTCTTTCCATAAGCAAGTCAGCTCGAATATAGAATCTCTTCCCTAACCAAGTAGACAAGCAAGAATAACATCATCTTATTGGAACAAGGGACATATAAGGCATCAATTATACACGTCAGACAATTATAGGGTGACGAGTAGCCACATAGGCAATACATCATAATTAACCATCATCGTTAATAAAACAAGATAGAGGTGCATGGCATAACTTCACAAAATCTCATAAAGTCACAACATATGAACGATAACACGTCGAGAGTAGGAGGGACAATGTCATACCAATCACATAAATCCTATTTTACGAATAAGCAATTCATGTCTATTCATTGATTCACATACATTTGTTCGAGTTGTATATACATGATCCTCTTCTGAACAAATTTCGCGTATAAGAGCAATATCCTTAGAATTCATCATGTAAGGCATCACTAAATAGATCATAGAACAATATCATGCCAAAACATCTCAATTAAGCTTATAAGCGATGCATTTTGTGATCCCTACAAGTATTCCATAGGCGTCCCCATGAAATACTAGTATAAGTATCACAAAATTATCATAATGTTCTCACTAGATCCGACCAAGTACTTTATAAGCGTCCCTGTAAAATACTTGTGTCGACTTTGTGAAAACATTATCGCTAAGCAAGAATCAATAATTTATATCAAGAATCTGAATTTCATAAGTATTTCTTATCAAGTCACTATGAACTCTTATAGATTAGAATATCATGGCTCTCAAATCAACAAACAAAATTTCTCAATTCTCCAAAATCATAAGTTTTCTCATCAACTAGAGTATGATTCTCAAGCTTGAGCTCATATGCTTCCACTAACAAATACGAAACATCAGCCATAGCCATGTAAATCCCCATAATCTCATCTCATGTCCTCATCAAACCAAGGCCGAAAGGCACCAACAATTTCCATCATAAGTGGTATATGCAGCAAAACAAATATGTATAAGCCAAATACATCAAGAATGGCAACAATTGTCCAATACAAGGCATCAAGTACCATACATTACATGTGCATAACAAGTTCAAAGCATGTTATAAGGATTACGTCAGATGTCATAACGAGGGAACATCATATAAACAAATATCATACCAAGTCATCAAGAATAACACACATGAATCACCAAACTTCCCCCTCAAATTTACATATTTCTAAAATGAAGTTTACGAATTACTCAAACAAGATTTTACATATGCCCTCCATGCCCATCCATAAGGTATAAAGCTAATGGTTTCTACCAATCCCAATCTATATCCGTAAGGGATAGTTATCGCCATGACTACCCAATCAAGTCTCGATTCTCACTTCTCAAGGTGGTCATCTTACTTATCCATATTAAATTTATTTTGCCCTTTGAAAACATTCAAAACTCGTGAAAACCTTTGGGCCATTTTATTTCCAAAACTCAAAATCACCAATTGTTTTGCAATTCATTTGTACTCGGATAGCATAACCTAGCTCTGATACCAACTTTGTAACGGCCCAGATTTTAAAATCCGGGTTACGTTTAGAGGGAAGAATTTTCCCTCTGCCAGATCTTGCAATCCAAGTACGAGCTGCTTATTTATCAACTTCAAGTTATAACCCTGTTTAAGCTTTAAGGATTTAATGATATAATTCAAGAAAAAGGGGATTTCAAACCCTCAAAACAATCAAAGAATCCAATCATTATTTGTGCTATTGCACGTGAACCTGTCCTAATTCAACTAGTCAAAACTCAAAAGAGATGAAACGAGTTTAAATCAATATAAATACAACATGTTTCTAAATGGGAAACTTAACCAAAACATTTGTAAAGTCAAGCTATAATAGGTGAAGTCTTCTTAACACTCTCGCCCCGTGAGAAAACCCTGCCATAGAAGCAAATCAGCAAGCAAAAGGGAGCGGGTACTTGAAACTATACCACAAGTCAAGGTCGAGCCACTCATGCGGGACCGGAAGTCCTCGCTGAGGTCATATAATATGCCTATACCTAGAATAAAGGATGACTAATGTAGTACAAGATTTAAATCACATAAGCATGCTTTGACAGTTATAATATGCGGAAAAACTGTAAAAGGCCCAAGACAATGCCAAGTGGCATATACCTCTCCTACCTCTGCACCCCTTCCCGTTAGTGCAGAGACTGGCCAGTTCGGTGCTATTGCATAGCAATTTCCTCGTGGTGGTGCAAAAACCACGACATCATCATATCATATCATTTCATCGCTTGCCCGATGGTGCTGGGCTATCATATCATGCTCATATCGACTCGATTGACTCAGGGCAACCCGATGGGGCTAGTCTACCCTACGACCCTAGCAAAGACTCTAGGACTATCACAGATAACGGCCGTTCTGTTTCAAACACATAAAGAATAGGGATGCTCATTCATAAGTGCAAGTCCTAAACATGATACTACATGGCATGCTTTTATGCATATGCAACACCTACATACTATATGACACATCAGGCATGAGGTCCAATCACTTGAGCAAGCCCTGAAGGACTTACCTGGAGTCTTCACATCCAATTAATCAGCAACCAAGCCACTTAGATAATCATCCATCGGGAAACAAGCCACTCAGATAATCATCCAATCCCACTAGCAAGTAAAAAGCACGGAACAACTCATCAATACATATTCAATCAACACACAAACAGGTTTCCATGTCATCGCAGGACTAAGTAGATAATATTTTATTCAAGTAATCTAGCATTCTCATCATGACCATCATTCTCAATTAACCTTGTTCTCATCAAGTATGAAACTTAGCTCAAAGTCTTACCAATATCATCACTCAAAACATCTTACTTCAATTCAAGCTCGGGTTTTCCTTACACATTTTCTTAAGTGATTCATCATCATCATTATTTAACATCTCATCGTTTTTCATAGCCATTTTCATAAATCAACTCAAGATTCCATGTATCAATCGTGTTTTTAACACATATAGCCATATCTCAATTACATACTTCATATATTTCATACCATAACTCACATAGTGCTCAAGTAATTCATAATTCATCAAATCCTCAAATACTTAGCCAAATTCATAAGTTCTCAACATCAAGAATCAACAAGTCTTATTTATCAAAACTCTCATAACAAATCATGCTCAATGAGTAACCAAGGTAAGTTGATATTTGATAGCATGCATTTAGATGGTCATAATAGGTTGAATTTATCTTATTTATGATGCATATCATGCATGGTTTAAGTACAATTTGCATATTTGCTCTCTATGTTGGTGGAGTCGGAATCTACACGTTTTTATTGATTATTTCAGGTAACTGTGGATCCGAGGAGGAGACATGGGTTGATGAAGCATTAGATGAGGATGTCTAGTTGATCGAGGAAGCTTACATGAAGATCTAAAGACGTCCTGAGAGAAGAAGCGAGCCTAAAAGAAGAACAAGTCTGCAGAAGTTGTCGCCAGACATTCTGAACTTGTTTTGCACTTTCTGGAGGCCTCGGTTGTCCGATTGACTATTATGACCATGTGTTGGAAAGCTCTTTCAGAGAGCTACAACTTTGCTGTTAACGTCTAGAGCTGATTCAACCTGAATTTTCCGTAAAAGACTGATGCAGCAGGCGCTGCCATATGCTGCGGGCGCAGCAATATGCCGCGGCCGCCGCATTTGCCCAGAGCGACGCGTTTCAATTAAGAAAACCCTAGTTTTATGTTGGATGTTTTATGGCCGACTTAGTTTGTTATAAGGCCGACTTTAAGTTATTTTTCTATCACTTTTCATTCTATTCTACGTTCATCAGACAATTTAGAGATTTGAGCGATGTCTTCCATGAGGACCTAAACTCATCTGTTTTGTCTGCAATTTGAAGCTTTATTTGGATTGATTGTGAGTTTCTAATTCTCGTTCCTTGTTTCCTATATTTGAATGCTTCAACTTCTTTGCGCTTATTGAATTATTGTTTTGTTCTATCTTGTCTGGCCAACTAGTTAGATCAATTCAATTGCTAGGGTTTTGTAGATTCCTGATTGCGAACCTTAACCCAAGTAGCAAACGTATCCCTTTAGGGCTGATTGAACTAATTGGATAGGTAGGAAGTTGAATGTATTGTTAAATCCCTCTTTAGGGACTGCAAATACATTGGCTAATCTCTGAACTTAAAGCTATCAATTGGGTTAAATCCTTCTTTAGGGACTGTTCGATTGATAAGGGTTGCTAGGACTGATTGGACTAGTAACTATATTAGGGCGGGACAAGGGCATTCATAGGAAACTTAATAGGACGAGAAGAAGTTACAAGGATCGCTTTAACCAAATAAAGTGGAAAATTGTAGGCAGAACTAATTCTCTCATTTGTTTAAATCAAAACCATTTACCTTGTCTTTCATAAATTGCTTTGCTCTCACAAACCCCCCATCTGGTTACTTAATCGGCACTTGAATCATACTTGAGCAACAAATCTCCATGTGGGATCGACCTCTTGCTTATTGCTATACTAGTTATAGGTTTGAGTTTACTTTGACGGATCAACGACAGGTTTCCCCTCCGTCAATATTTCAAGAATTCATTTATAATCTCAACTATAAGAACTACTCAACAACAAAGCACTACAATCAAGTTTAAAGCACGCGAGTATAAGAATTTATAAAACATCTCTTATATAGTCTTATTAACCACATTCATAGCTCAAGCTACAACAATAAACTTATAAGTATAACAAATTCTCAAGAAAACCTTATACACTTGGACATATCTTAATACTCCTATCTTACAATCAACAACATTAATCAAATAACATTCAAATAAAACACTCACACGTAAAAGTATATTTATGTAAGGAGAACCCTATCTCATTTTTCATTTTATACACTTAGCAAAGTCGTCTAAAGGGTACCCATGTTGGTTATCCTATTTAGATATTCTAGGTGACAAGTCAACAATTATCAAAGTCATACCGAGGAAGCCCATGTATAGTAAGTTCACAAGACACATTAGACTCTCAAGCCATTTCTTACATAGTTACACTAGAATTTAACCAATTAACAAACCTAAAAACATCCATATTATTACTCTAGTTAACCGAATTACGTATAGTTTAACTATGAGGTAGTGATATCAAGTCAAGCCAATGAACTCTATCACAAGGTAGAAATTGTTTTACTCACTTGTCCATAAAACCACTTAGTTGTATTTAGTCGATCCAATGATCAAATTCTAATTCCCTTATTGAAGAGATACATCACTCGTTCATTTATTAAAAAATTTACTAATTAAATGTCATTTCTCTAGTTTATCAAAACCCAAAGTGAACTACATTAAATCTTCAATCAAACCAACTCGACGAGCCTAAGGGCTCGGAGACACAAATCACACATCAATTAAATCCAGAAAACAATGAAGACAAATTACATTCTCATAAAACATAGATAAAACTAAACTCAAATGAAATGAACCCATAAATCCATTCAATAACTAATTTAGATATAAGGCCTACGAATTTACCCACTCATCCAGTCATCCCTATTGCGAATTAGTGGCAAGAACTTTACTTAGTCTCATAAGATGCCCGACTTCGTCCGATGATTAAGCCAGCTCGGCCATTTGGAGCAACATTTGCGAAGGCGGAGGTTTGGACCTCGTTGGCAGATCCGTCTTCAGGGGAGCGAAGGAGGGAGTGGCCAGAGAAGCTTTAGGCGCCAGTGGTGAGGCTGTGAGCTGGGTAGTGGTGACTTATCATTGGGAGGAGGAGCCCGTCAAAGAGAGAGCTGCTGCGGCTTGAGTTAGATGGCCTCGGAGCTTCGGGTTCTCCAGCTGTCCGACACAATAGCGAGATGAGAGAGGTCGAAGAGATAGGAAGGGGAAGCAGAGAGCGGGCCATGGGAGCTCTGGTTTCCTCAGATTTGTGTTGGTGGCGGGAGCAAGTGGCTGTGGCGATTGAGCTAGATGCGAGAGCTCGGTTTGGGTAAAAATGGCGAATGAAGCAACAACCATTGAAGGGCCAGCTCGAAAGCTTGAGGTGGAGCAGGAAGGACGGAGGAAGAAGGGTGAACGAAGGGAGAGGCGAGATCAATGGAGCTTGAAGGAGCCGAGGTCGGGAGGGAGGAGGCTGAATGGAGGGAAGCCATGGATGAGCTTTGAGGTTGAAGGTGAAGAGGTCAGACCCAAAATGAATGAAGATCGAGGAAATGGGATGGGGCGGCTGATGACTACAAAACCAGATAGGGGAGTATTTATATGGGAAAGTTAGGGTTGGCTTAGGTTAATTTACAAAATGACCCATTATTTTCGCATAACAAAATCTTGCCACATCAAATAATAAAACTCAACTCAATCGATTCCATTTAAATTAGAAATGTCATAAAATTTGTCATACTCATCTCAATAGGTTCAAAACATTATTCATCTCTTAGCTCGAAATCCGAAAAAAAAATGTTTTGAAGTCTCGATATAGGAAAACGGAATAGATCTGTTTTTAACTTGAATTTAAATATATGCCAGAATTTGCCTCAAAATAATAAAAAAAATCATTTTGATCGAGGATAAAGAATTTTAAAATTTTCGGAATTCTCAAAAATTTAATATTGAAATTAAATCATAATTCATAATATAATATTTTAAAATTTCAGTTCTTTATATGAGCTTTCCGACGCTACTAGGATCCCGCTGACACGCCTCCTCGTGAATCGATCCTGACTAACCTTACACTACAACGGGAGGATTCTTGTAATTATTTGCATAGGCTAGGAGTCAGTTTACATTTATATATATTTATATTTGTATTTAAGAACTCGATTTCCTCCTACCTAACAGTGGGCCCAACAATGCCAATTTTAAAATCTCGAAATTCACAACTCGAAACCCGCTAATCCCGACTCTAAAAAAATAACTCAAAAATTTAAATCAACTTTCGAAACGTGCCAAAATGATAGATTCTAATTTATATTTCCGATTCTTATTACTTGAAAGCGAAATTAAAATCCGTTTTAATGTCCGATTCAAAACTATATCGAAATTTGCTTTGAAATAGTTAAATAAGATTAAATTGTTCGAGAACATAAATTTTGAAATTTTCCCGAATTATAGAAAATACATCGACCATAAATCAATATTTTGATAAAATAATAATTTTAATTTTTCCGGTCTTTACACTGGCAGGGGAGGAGATCCTGTTGGGGGCCAACCACTTCTACGGAAAAGATTGTAACGGCCCGGATATAATTATCCGGGATACGTTTCGAAGGTCAGATACCTACGTTCGGATGTTGCAATCCAGGTACGGGTCGAGGTTTCAAACCTCTAATCAGTTGAGTCCCAGAAATTCAATTTAAACGAAAGTAAAGCAGAAGTACGATTTAGATACAAAAGCCACGGCAGAGCCGGGTCAAAACCAAACATAAATTCCCAAGTCATATAGCCAAATTAGCAGGGTCAAACATGTTTCTTTGCAATCGCCCGGGGGACTTTCCCATGCCATAGAGACAGGGAGCAATCAAACCTTAAAACAATTGGTACGAGCGGGATCAGACCGAGGCCCCAACACACCCTGTGCCGCAAGCAAATATACACATACGCTAATATAAAGATGATGCAGATGCGGAAATTAAATCACGCTAACATGATCCTAATTTGCAATATGCGGAAAAAAAACTGTAAAGGCGCCCAAAGAATGCCAAGTGGCATATCCCTCTCCTACCTCTGCAACCCTTCCCATTAGTGCAGAGACTGGCCAGCTCGGTGCTATAGCATAGCAATATCCTTGTGGTGGTGCACTCACCCACGGTATCATCATATCATATCATATCATATCATCTCATATCTTGCCCGATGGTGCTGGGCTATCATATCATGCTCATATCGACTCGATAGACTCAGGGCACCCGATGGGGTTGGGCTACCCTATGACCCTAACAGAGACTCTAGGACTATCACAGATAACGTCCGTTCTGTTTCATACGCATAAAGAAATAGAATGCTCAATCACAAGTGCAATCCTAGCATGATACTACATGGCATGCTTTAATACTTATGCAACACCTAGTTTGTCATATATTCACAAGCAGGTAATCTCTTTCGATTCTGAGTAAGCCCATAAAGGAACTTACCTGAATAAGCCAAACAACAAAGAACAAGGGAGAAGCAGAATCCGAGTAATGGGTCACCAATAGCAAGAAATGCCCAACATATCACATCACCTAATAACATACAAATGCATAAGTCTATCTAATTCACACAAGGCGCCCCTAACTATCATCCATACTTCTCATATCTTATTTCAGATTATTCCATCTCATCTCATCACAGTTCAAATATCATTCCAAGTTCATCTCATCTCATCGTCTCATGTTCAAAACAATATCTCAAGAACTCAACTTAGAAAATCAAACAACTCTTTTAAAATCGTACTTAGTAAAAACCCGACGTTAAACATTTAAACCTTTAGGCCCATTTTCTAAAAATCATATTATAGAATTCATTCCGGCATGTTTCTTATTTCAAAAACATAAAATAAGTTCCAATATTAAACCATCAAAATAATTCTATGCTCACAAATCATATTTATAAATCAAAACCAACAATTCACTTTAAAATTCCTAACTCACATATTTAAATCCTCACAAAAAGGATCATATATAAATAATCCAATTAATACTATTTTAAAATAAATAAACAATATATAACGATTAATTTCCAGAATTTATATTATATAGTAATATTTTCAGAATATGTATACATAACAAAAAAAAATCAGAAATCATATATAATATAACATATATATATATATATATATATATATATAACATAATATAACACAATATAAACTTAACCCATTTTCGGAGGCCCTAACCCGAGCCCTTATTCACTACCCAAAACCGAAACTCCTTTATTTTATAACCCAAAATCCGCCCCAAATTCCCAATACTACCCAATCCAGATTGGATTTTATAATTAATTAAACCCAAGTTGAAGTTATTAAAGGAGTCCAGCCCAAAGAAATAGGCCCAAAGGCCACTAATGTTTCTTCATTCAGATTCGATCGGACACCAGAAGAAGAAAGAAAGAAAAGAAAGAGAGGGTGGCCCACGAGTGACATGGCGCTAATGTGGAACGAGGCCCCACAACCCTCCTTCTTCTTCCCCTACTGTTGCGGTTCAAACTAAAAGCAACGTAGCAGAGAACGAGGTTCTCTTCCGTTTCAAAGGCTAAGAAAGGAAGAAGGAGGAGGGAGGCTCGCTGACGTCGGCTTGCTCCGACTTCCTAGACAACTACGCTACCCCGACACGTACACACGGACCCAGGGAGAGAGAGAGGAAGAGAAGCTCACCAAGGCGCGGTTTCGATGCTCGTCGGAGTCCCTTCGAGCTCGTCGGAGGACGGTTCATCGAGCGAGGAGGCTTGGAAGAGATGTGGGAGGTTAAAGGAGGGACCTTTTGTGCGCTTGGAGGCGAAAGGAAGAGGAAGGAGCGAGAAATCGGGCTTTTACCTTTGCAATAAGAAATAGGGGAAGGAGGATCGATGGTTGTGCTCGTGCTCGACCTCCAGGCTCCTCCGGCTGCTACTACTGCTGCTCGTGGTTCCAAGGTAGGGGGTGGGTGCTGCTGCACGGCTACTAGAAGAGTCGGAGGTGGTGGTGGCTTGGTGGTTGCGGTAGGCAACAGAGGAGGAAAGAGGGCAACTTTGGCTAGTTGTGAGGGAAATGAAGAGATGAGGAAATGAGGGTTTACAGCTTCTGAAACAACCAAGGGGTAATTGGGTGGGTTTAGGTTTGAAAATGAAAAAAAGTAGAGCATGGGGCTGGCTTGAGTGCAGCAGAAATGTGAGGGCAGGAGGGCAGAGGAGGGTGGCTTCATGTGCTCTGCCACAACCCATGAAGAAGAGAGCAAAGGGAGGGGACCACCCCCTTTGACAGTAAACGAGAGAGAGAGGGAGAGAGAGGAAAGAAGGAAAGAAAAAAAAGGAAAAGAAATAGATATGTGGTCCTAAAATAAAATGTAAGGAGGATATACCTGATATTCAAATTCGAAACCCGCTAATCCCGACTCTATCAAATTCTGACTAAATCAACTTTAAGTCGAACCTTCAATTAAATTTCAAGATAAACGGAATTAAATAAATTTTAATCGAAACTTAGAGCTCGAAGGCGGGATTAAAATCCGGTAGAATCTAATTTCTCGAAATGATGCCGGAATGATTTTAAAATCAAAACTTACGCTCGAGGACGGGTTTTATTGAATTGAATAATAACGTATTTAATTAAAATAATAAAATATAATATAATATATATATATATATATATAAATTATATTCCGCCTTTACATTTATCCACCTCTAAAAAGAAGTCTCGTCCCCGAGACTAAAATCATTTTAAAGCAAAGGGGATGAAGTTTTAAAATCGGTGAGTCCGAGGACCATGTCCAAGGATCTTGTAATCGTCTCGGTTGCGTCTTCCGGGATTCTCACAACATCCTAGTCACGGTCGTGACATCTCCAATTGGTCTTGTCAAGTGTGTGATAAGCGCCCTTATCACATCCTTGCTTCGACTTTTCGGAAGTACCACAACTCTAAAAGTATTATAGCGTCCCGACTAGGTCTTAGCAAGCAATCTATAAGCGCCCCTATAAAATGCTTGTATCCACTTCGTGAGACGTCTATAATGTAAATCTGGTTCGTAAATCCTCAAAGCGTTTTGTAATTGGAAAGGTTGTCATCTAAATCATTGAAACTCTCAACTTCTTTAAAACCCCAAGTTGGTCCTTTTCAAAACCGCTCAAAATTTTCAAATTCAACGTTTAATCAAGCAGCTTTACACCAAAACAAGTCAAATCCTCTCAAATCAAGATTTCGTCAAACTCTTCCAAAAACCAAATCAGCTTCTCGCATACCAATCAATCAAATTTAGAAGGTAGGAGGTGGAATCATCCACCTCTAAGGGCTAATCCCATATTCTCTTCCTAGTTTCCAGAATCATTTTATCATCATCCTCAACTCAATATGCACATAAATAATCAACTCATCGACTCATAACATCGTCAGCCACCTCTCTTATGGCAATCTCAACATCAATCATGATAACTTCAACCAATTGCCATCTCAACCGCATAACATGATTACCCGTAAAATAAAGCATACCATGAGTCATAAAGTATATCTACCTCATACAGAAGGCATCACAAGTGCATCATTGAATTCTCATAACTTATCACGCAAGCACACATGTCGAGAGATCAAAGAGGTTAGGTGTCATGGAGTCAGTACGTTATTACAAGTCGAATCTCACGATCGCATCTCAACATCGCACACTAGTGAAACCAGTCATAACAAGGGATCTCATTTAAAGCATAAATTCACATAGTCATCCTATCCAATTTCTATCCAGCATTATCATAACATATTGTCACATCAATCATTGATACTTGCAAGGTTAGCCATAGCGAAATTTCATCAAAAGTCAACGAAACACAACTACTTATCAACACATCAATCCAAACAAAATCATACTGTTAAGATTAAATCAAAAGGGGAGATCAAGCAGCATATCAACATCAAAATGTCAACATGCTCTTCAGACATCATCTTCTCATACATACACATAAGTCACATTCATGCTCCAGGTCAATTTCATCACTTACCTATCCATAATCATGCTTATCAACCATATATTATAACATCATGCTTTGACATAACAACGTATCATCATCTCATGATTCGTGCAACACATCATAACATGCTTCTAGAACAATATAGTAGGATAGCAATGTATTATTATTTCATGATAATACTTGTCACTGTCAACTAGATTTCAATATTGCATATCAACATGTAATAACATGCCATATCAGGTTCATCATGGTTGTTATCTAACATCATGCTATTATATATTAATAAATCACATAATCAAGAAGACCCTCACATCATACCAATCAAAATAAAACGCAACCCCTGCTCGCTCGTCTCCCACTCTCAAGCCAAGACCAACCTTCATCTAGACTTACCAACATCCACTCGGATACTACCCCACAGAAGAAACCCCAATTCATTCCGACCTTTGATATCACACCTCTTCCCGCCAAACACTCTCACTAACAATCCACCTCTAAGACTCCAACCCCTAACTCTGTTTTCACACCCGAGCACCCCTGTATACTATGGTTCCGATATCCGCAAGGTCATTTTTTACACTTCTCACACTTCCCAAGATATCACAACATCATGCCCTGCTAACCACGCATCTTCTATAAAAATTTTCTCGGTCACTACCTAACCAGCCTATTCCTAACCATACCCCTTATCCAAGATTCACCTAGGAGCTCATCGAAACCACCAAGCATTATCTCTTATAATTCCTGAACTCACTCGGTCTAACCTAAGTCAACACCCCTCTTCTGCAACTCTCCCTTACCACCGTTGATCATTCTAATCACTCAAAACCTTTCTCAACTCCCTGACCATTCTACCAAAAGGACCTCACTCACATGTTCAAAGAAGAAGCAATCATGGACATTATTGCACATAAGGACTACATCATATCAAGCAGCATTTATCACTAGCATCATTAGCTCATCATTAAGCAATGCAACAGTGTTTAAAGTCTCAATTTACTGTCATGCTCAGTAAGTATTGCAAAACATCATATATGAACCTAATCAAGTCAAGCTAGCACATCTCATCATAACCACATCAAATAAACAGTTCAGGTTCTCAGCATTTGCAGTTCACATTATAGGCAAGGAATTTAGATCATGCTTGGCATCTCAGGGTAGCATCACATTAGTCATCAAGGCACATTAGGATTGTAAGGCATCGAATCATATGATCATAGTCAACAGACAATCAAGCAACAATCATCACATCAACAAGCAGCTTTCAACATCAAGTCAGTGCAATATCATCATCAACAAGCTCAGAAAGGGTTAGCAATTCGAGTAGAGGACGCTCCCACCTGCAAGTCATATCGTACTCAACAATCGTAATCCTCGAAGCCAGCTTATTCCGTCGACATTATCGATCCTGAGGCCCGTGGGTTGTGGGCCCACGCTTCCGCTGCGCTGCTCTATCGCTATTCGACTTCCCGATCCCTTTTTTTCCATGCGGTCGCTCATCCAATGTAGCGCGTAGGAGTTCAAGTAAGCGGAGATAAGGGAGTGACAAGGGCGGACGACCCAATGTTTCTTTCGAAGACGGAATAGACCAAAGCTAAAGACGACATGACTAGAGACAAGACTCCGACTCAGGAATAGTAACGGTGCCTTTATGGAGTCCGTTAGGTTACAACTTGTGACAAACAAGCATGACTTCATTATGGAGCATATCAATCACATCAATCCACACTAACATGTACCTACCTCGAGGGCAACATTCGTATTCATATCAAAGACACAATCAAGTCCTACGCTGATGTTTGTGAAACAAGCTAACATTCTAGTATTCCATGGAAACAGATATGCCTAGCAACTTCAAGCAAGATAGACGGAACCAGCAATGATCATATATTAGGGCAAGCATGGCACGGAATCATATGACGAGATACATTTAGAAAGCATGAGTCCTATATGATACTAGCGATACATGAGGTGATACAAGCATAGTCAAGAGTCAACATAATATTCACGAAACATGAGGCATCATCAAGGTAACAAGAAGGACATCATGGGTGCTAGATTATAATCATGCTAAGAACGAACCATCATAGAGTACATATATGGTACAATAGTTGTCGCATCATAGAACAAGTACAACACGTGATCATTTAGCGGGTCATATTGGAAATCATAAGTCTTACAGGATACTAATAGCACACATCAAACATGAGTACAATTAAAGTAATTCAACTAGGTTCATTCTGATATTCATGCGTTGTGCATATGCAAAATCAGGATATAGAGTGGTGTGTGATCATACGAGGTGTCAAGTCATACATTCATGCAAGCACGAGAGAATATCATAGAGTAATAGAGGGATACCACCGAGCGAGAACATGTGAACATACTAGAATTAACCATCACGGAAAGCAAGTTGATCATCGAATTCAACATCAATTTAATCGGGGCGAGTGGAACATTTTAGGATGAGAGAAAAGGGAAGAGTCACACTATCAGGGGCCTAGCTCTAGAGTGAATCAACAATAACGTAGGCAAGGTAGAATTTGCACAAGTCACAACCAAGGGACCGACATGTTATTACGACTCAATATAACATACGATACATACATGCACTTGATTGATTACTCGATACTAAGTAAGACTTCAATTCAATCACATTCCAATAATATAGAAGCATGAGCAAGTCTAACGATGTATAACACAAGTTTAAATAATGGGCAACATAATTAGAATACGGGGCATGAGTACAAATCAACACATACTAGGGTAAACATGCATTCACCAAGACTCCATTACGCCACATAATCTTCGTTCAACACAACTAACACACACAATATTAACTTGCAAATAATCAACAATAGTTAATCTGACGAATACGAAGTAGATGGGCATGATATAGATTCTTGTCACAAGATGAATGATAGGCATCGAGGCATCATTGGCTATCATGTTAAAGAGCACATCTTATGAGGCATTCATATAAAGTAGAGTCGATCACACTATCATGAACCTAATTCAGAAGAAGCAACAATCATATAGACTCATATCGTGTGGTTCATGTTTCTAATCAATTGTACGATCAATAGGCCAAGTAGACATGCGATGACAACATATAATCATGAGAGAAAGAAAGGCATGACAAAGGACCTAAACAATGGGACAAGCATGGGTACAGAATGTCATACAACTATGAATTTACATTACAGATCATCATCACATGTGCTGAGAATTACGTAGCATATAAAGCATGTTGCCATCAAATCATAACATGTATACATCAAGTAAGGGATCACTCTTTCATGATACTAGAATCGAACGATCACACTACCATGAACCTATTCACAGGAAGGACATCAATTAGACGACATCTTAGCATATGACATATTTATTCGTGCTCTAGTATGACAATGCAATATACTAAGTAGATCATGTCGGGATGACATGGATATGATCAATGTAGCTCAAACCTATACAATAGTCATTATGAACATTAAGGCACATAAACACAACTTCACACTAAGGATCAATTGTAGGTCAAGGAGTAGTACCACATAGTATCACGCAATAATGGACAGAGCAATCAAGATAACCCGATAGAGATCCATAAGAGCAAAATTGGCTCTTCTTCACTGACTCATCACCCATATTTCCCGTGGGACTCGGATACGACTTTTTATGGCAAGAAGACACCGGTTGATCATCATAGGAATCAGGAAAGACAACCTCGGGAACACTTACTTTCTAACTTAGAATCACATCAAAAGCCAACTTTCAATACTCTCCAAAGCAACCCTCATATCCAACCATGATTCCCGAAACAATATGTTTACCAACCCGATTTCCCGTGGATGAGACAAATATTCGAAGGGAGGACTCGATTGAACTATCAAAGGGTTCATAAGGAAAGGGGTGGTTCCACAAAAGCTGAGCTTAACCATATAAGAAGAAGAAGGGTACTCCTGCTATCCCGTTCGCACAAATCATTCAATATTCATTCAATAGTTAGGACATATCAATCAATCTTTAGCATCTGAAGCACTCAACATAGAATCAGTCAATGCCACATATAACAAACTCCTTGGAGTCTTCCCGACTCATCTGTAAAGAACAAGCTAGTATTTCGCCTACCCATTTCCGACTACATCCAATAGGGATGGTCTATTGCCGAAACTAGCCTCTCGATCCCCATTTAGTTAGTTCTCCTCTTTTATCATAAGCCAAGTTCACAATTAGTCCAATTGAGTTAGGCATATTAAGTTCATTTTGCCCCTTGACAACACTTTCAAATCTTTTGAAATTCATGGGCTGTATTCCAAAACATACACTCGACCCTTGCGTACCCGAATTGCACAACCTCGCTTTGATACCAACTTTGTAACGGCCCGGATATAAATATCCGGGATACGTTTCGAAGGTCGGATACCTTCTTTCGGATGTTGCAATCCAGGTACGGGTCGAGGTTTCAAACCTCTAATCAGTCGAGTCTTAGAAATTCAATTTAAACGAAAGTAAAGCGAAAGTACGGTTTAGATACAAAAGCCACGGCAGAGCCGGGTCAAAACCAAACATAAATTCCCAAGTCATATAGCCAAATTAGCAGGGTCAAACAGGTTTCTTTGCAATCGCCCGGGAGACTTTCCCACGCCATAGAGATAGGGAGCAATCAAACCTAAAAACAATTGGTGCGAGCGGGATCAGACCGAGGCCCCAACACACCCTGTCCCGCAAGCAAATATACATATACGCTAATATAAAGATGATGAAGATGCGGAAATTAAATCACACTAACATGATCCTAATTTGCAATATGCGAAAAAAAACTATAAAGGCGCCCAAAGAATGCCAAGTGGCATATCCATCTCCGACCTCTCCACCCCATCCCGTTAGTGCAGAGACTGGCCAGTTTGGTGCTATAGCATAGCAATATCCTCGTGGTGGTGCACTCACCCATGGTATCATCATATCATATCATATCATATCAACTCATATCTTGCCTGATGGTGCTGGGCTATCATATCATGCTCATATCGACTCGATAGACTCAGGGCACCCGATGGGGCTGGGCTACCCTATGACCCTAACAGAGACTCTAGGACTATCACAGATAACGGCCGTTCTGTTTCATACGCATAAAGAAATAGAATGCTCAATCACAAGTGCAATCCTAGCATGATACTACATGGCATGCTTTAATGCTTATGCAACACCTAGTATGTCATATATTCACAAGCAGGTAATCTCTTTCGAATCTGAGTAAGCCCATAAAGGAACTTACCTGAATAAGCCGAACAACAGAGAACAAGGCAGAAGCAGAATCCAAGTAATGGGTCACCAATAGCAAGAAATGCCCAACATATAACATCGCCTAATAACATACAAATGCATAAGTCTATCTAATTCACACAAGGTGCCCCTAACTATCATCTATACTTCTCATATCTTATTTCATATTATTCCATCTCATCTCATCACAATTCAAATATCATTCCAAGTTCATCTCATCTCATCGTCTCATGTGCAAAACAATCTCTCAAGAACTCAACTTAGAAAATCAAACAACTCTTTTAAAATCGTACTTAGTCAAAACCCAACGTTAAACATTTAAACCTTTAGGCCCATTTTCTAAAAATGATATTATAGAAATCATTCCGGCATGTTTCTTCTTTCAAAAACATGAAATAAGTTCCAATATTAAACCATCAAAATAATTCTATGCTCACAAATCATATTTATATATCAAAACCAACAATTCACTTTAAAATTCCTAACTCACATATTTAAATCCTCACAAAAAGCATCATATATAAATAATCCAATTAATACTATTTTAAAATAAATAGACAATACATAACGATTAATTTCCAGAATTTATATTATATAGTAATATTTTCAGAATATGTATACATAACCAAAAAAAAATCAGAAATCGTATATAATATAACATATATATATATAACATAATATAACACAATATAAACTTAACCCATTTTCGGATGCCCTAACCCGAGCCCTTATTCACTACCCAAAACCGAAACCCCTTTCTTTTATAACCCAAAATCTGGCCCAAATTCCCAATACTACCCAATCCAGATTGGATTTTATAATTAATTAAACCCAAGTTGAAGTTATTAAAGGAGTCCAGCCCAAAGAAATAGGCCCAAAGGCCACTAATGTTTCTTCATTCAGATTCGATCGGACACCAGAAGAAGAAAGAAAGAAAAGAAAGAGAGGGAGGCCCACGAGTGACATGACGCTGATGTGGAACGAGGCCCCACGAGTGACATGGCGCTAAGGAAAGGGGTAGTTGCACAAAAGCTGAGCTTAACCATATAAGAAGAAGAAGGGTACTCCCGCTATCCCGTTCGCACAAATCATTCAATATTCATTCAATAGTTAGGACATATCAATCAATCTTTAGCATCTGAAGCACTCAACATAGAATCAGTCAATGCCACATATAACGACCTCCTTGGAGTCCTCCCGACTCATCTATAAAAAACAAGCTAGTATTTCGCCTACCCATTCCCGACTACATCCAATAGGGATGGTCTATTGCCGAAACTACCCTCTCGATCCCCTTTTAGTTGGTTCTCCTCTTTTATCATAAGCCGAGTTCACATTTAGTCCAATTGAGTTAGGCATATTAAGTTCATTTTGCCCCTTTAAAACACTTTCAAATCTTTTGAAATTCATGGGCGGTTTTCCAAAACATACACTCGACCCTTGCGTACCCGAATTGCACAACCTCGCTTTGATACCAACTTTGTAATGGCCCGGATATAAATATCCGGGATAAGTTTCGAAGGTCGGATACCTTCGTTCGGATGTTGCAATCAAGGTACGGATCGAGGTTTCAAACCTCTAATCAGTCGAGTCTCAGAAATTCAATTTAAACGAAAGTAAAGTGGATGTACGATTTAGATACAAAAGCCACGGCAGTGCCGGGTCAAAACCAAACATAAATTCCCAAGTCATATAGCCAAATTAGCCGGGTCAAACAGGTTTCTTTGCAATCGCCCGGGGGACTTTCCCATGCCATAGAGACAGGGAGCAATCAAACATAAAAACAATTGGTGCGAGCGGGATCAGACCGAGGCCCCAACACACCCTGTTCCGCAAGCAAATATACACATACACTAATATAAAGATGATGCAGATGCAGAAATTAAATCACACTAACATGATCCTAATTTGCAATATGCGAAAAAAAAACTGTAAAGGCGCCCAAAGAATGCCAAGTGGCATATCCCTCTCCTACCTCTACACCCCTTCCCGTTAGTGTAGAGATTGGCCAGTTCGGTGCTATAGCATAGCAAAATCCTCGTGGTGGTGCACTCACCCACGGTATCATCATATCATATCATATCATATCATATCATATCATATCATATCATATCATATCATATCATATCATATCATATCATATCATATCATATCATATCATATCATATCATATCTTGCCCGATGGTGCTGGGCTATCATATCATGCTCATATCGACTCGATACACTCAGGGCACCCGATGGGGCTGGGCTACCCTATGACCCTAACAGAGACTCTAGGACTATCACAGATAACGGTCGTTCTATTTCATACGCATAAAGAAAGAGAATGCTCAATCACAAGTGCAATCCTAGCATGATACTACATGGCATGCTTTAATGCTTATGCAACACCTAGTATGTCATATATTCACAAGCAGGTAATCTCTTTCGAATCTGAGTAAGCCCATAAAGGAACTTACCTGAATAAGCCGAACAGCAGAGAACAAGGCAGAAGCAGAATCCAAGTAATTGGTCACCAATAGCAAGAAATGCCCAACATATCACATCACCTAATAACATACAAATGCATAAGTCTATCTAATTCACACAAGGCGCCCCTAACTATCATTCATACTTCTCATATCTTATTTCAGATTATTCCATCTCATCTCATCACAATTCAAATATCATTCCAAGATCATCTCATCTCATCGTCTCATGTTCAAAACAATCTCTCAAGAACTCAACTTAGAAAATCAAACAACTCTTTTAAAATCGTACTTAGTCAAAACCCGACGTTAAACATTTAGACCTTTAGGCCCATTTTCTAAAAATCATATTATAGAAATCATTCCGGCATGTTTCTTATTTCAAAAACATAAAATAATTTTCAATATTAAACCATCAAAATTATCTATGCTCACAAATCATATTTATAAATCAAAACCAACAATTCACTTTAAAATTCCTAACTCATATAGTTAAATCCTAAAAAAAAGCATCATATATAAATAATCCAATTAATACTATTTTAAAATAAATAAACAATATATAACGATTAATTTCCTGAATTTATATTAGATATTAATATTTTCAGAATATGTATACATAACCGAAAAAAAATCAGAAATCATATATAATATAACATATATATATAACATAATATAACACAATATAAACTTAACCCATTTTCGGAGGCCTTAACCCGAGCCCTTATTCACTACCCAAAACCGAAACCCCTTTCTTTTATAACCCAAAATCCGGCCCAAATTCCCAATACTACCCAATCCAGATTGGATTTTATAATTAATTAAACCCAAGTTGAAGTTATTAAAGGAGTCCAACCCAAAGAAATAGGCCCAAAGGCCACTAATGTTTCTTCATTCAGATTCGATCGGACACCAGAAGAAGAAAGAAAGGAAAGAAAGAGAGGGTGGCCCACGAGTGACATAGCTCTGATGTGGAACGAGGCCCCACAACCCTCCTTCTACTTCCCCTACTGTTGCGGTTCAAACTAAAAGCGACGTAGCAGAGAACGAGGTTCTCTTCCGTTTCAAAGGCTGAGAAAGGAAGAAGGAGGAGGGAGGCTCGCCGGCGTCGGCTTGCTCCGACTTCCTAGACAACTACGCGACCCCGACACGTACACACGGACCCAGGGAGAGAGAGAGGAAGAGAAGCTCACCAAGGCGCGGTTTCGATGCTCGTCGGAGTCCCTTCGAGCTCGTCGGAGGACGGTTCATCGAGCGAGGAGGCCTGGAAGAGATGTGGGAGGTTAAAGGAGGGACCTTTTGTGCGCTTGGAGGCGAAAGGAAGAGGAAGGAGCGAGAAATCGGGGTTTTACCTTTGCAATAAGAAATAGGGGAAGGAGGATCGATGGTTGTGCTCGTGCTCGACCTCTAGGCTCCTCCGGCTGTTGCTGCTGCTGCTGTTGCTGCTCGTGATTCCAAGGTAGGGGGTGGGTGCTGCTGCGCGACTGCTAGAAGAGGAGGAGGTGGTGGTGGCTTGGTGGTTGCGGTAGGCAACAAAGGAGGAAAGAGGGCAACCTTGGCTGGTTGTGAGGGAAATGAAGAGATGAGGAAATGAGGGTTTAGAGCTTCTGAAACAACAAAGGGGTAATTGGGTGGATTTAGGTTTGAAAATGAAAAAAATGTAGAGCATGGGGCTGGCTTGAGTGCAGCAGAAACGTGAGGGCAGGAGGGCAGAGGAGGGTGGCTTCATGTGCTCTGCCATAACCTGTAACGGCCCAAATATAAATATTCGGGTTACGTTTCGAAGGATTGGATACCTTCGTTCGGACCTTGCAATTCGAGTACGGGTTGAGTTTCAAAACATAAAGAAAGGAAATTGACAATACAACTTGCATCGGCGAAGCCGGGTCAAAACCAATATAAACGACTATAAAACCTTTAAAGTGTCGAGTATGGTGGTAAATCGGTCTCTCGGTTAGTTGAACGCGCCAGATGAAACCCTCGTCATGGAAGCACGTAACAAGCAAAGATCAAATACCTGAAACTATACCACGAGTCAAGGTCGAGCCACTCATGCGGGCCCTGAAGACCTCGCTGAGGACATATAATATGCCTATACCTAAATAAAGGATGCTCTAATGCAGTGCGGAAATATTAAACACACATACATGCTAACAGTTTATATATATGCAGAAAGCGATTAAATAGGATCCCGCACAGAATGCCAAGTGGCATGTCCCTCTCCTACTCCCGCACCCATGCTCGTTAGTGCAGGAACCGACCGCGTTTTATACTCCCGCACCCATGCTCGTTAGTGCAGGCACCAGTCGCGTTCAATATCATAACATCATCAATCGTATCAATAGTCATGCTCGTCAATTTAACAAGACTCGATGAGGACTAAGCCCGATGGGACTGGACCGTCCTATGACCCTAGCAAATGACTATAGGACTCACAATTTAACGGTCGTTCTACCATACGCAAAGAGAATACAGATGCTCGATTAATTTGTGCAACCTAAGCATGATACTACATGAATATGCATGATGCAACACCTACACACTATATGACACATCAGGCATGGGGTTCTAACTGGAGTAAGCCCCGGAGGACTTACTTGGAGAAGCGCGGAATCCAAAGCAATCACGACAATAGCACACAATCCAACAGATCATAGATCACCTAGTAATTCCATAAATAACATAATAAGTATATGTCTACATTTACACAAAGCATGAGTAGTACCACACATAAGTTCACACAACCATAGAACATCACATCTTAAACCTGTCATCATCATCGTCATCTCACTCATCTCATAATTCATCTTATAATCTCATCATCATATCCATATTTCTCATATAGCACTTCATCATAATGTCTCGTTCATCATCATATAGTATCCGTATATCATCCGTCATGCCTCAACTCATCAACTTAAGATCCCAACATAATCATGCTTTTAAATAACTTAACATTAGAATATCAATCATGTCTTCCACATAATCATATTATAACATTCTTCACATAATTCCACACAAAAGATTCATCGAGTCATTCAACAAGTTAAATAAAGTAAGTCAATGTCCCAAGGTTTCCCAAAAACTTAAATCTCAAGTTAGATCAACTCATCATTCAAAACAACTTTCTCAATTCATACTTGGTCAAATCTATTTATAAACACAATTTTTAACTCAACTAAAAAAAACAAATCCGACATGATTAAAATGTGTCCAAACCTCCTTTAAATAGAAAATCAATTTCCGACCCTTTAAAGTATTTTCCCATTTTACCTTTTTAAATCTAACGTTCAAAAAGTCCAATTAAGTAGTTCGAAATTCCAAGGGTCCAATAGGTCAGTTTGGTGAATAATTTCCATTAACCCAAATATTATTTGTCCATAAGTATTTATCAACATTTAAACCCATTCTTTAGTCCATTTCAACAAGTCAAGCCATTAAAATGATTCCGACATTTAGAAATATTTTAAACAACTTAAATAATTCAACTATCCATTTAAGTGCCAAAATAACTTATTCACACAAATAATATTCAAACAATCAAGTCAAATAAATAAATTAAATAATTCAGAAAATTAATATCATTAAACAACTAAATAAATCATAAGGAATCAACAATTCAAGGAACCATTTAACATTGCTCATATCATTAAAGCACATAAATAAGGAGTTAGACAAAAACACTTAAAAATTAGATTTTTAATAATCTTATGATAATAATTAAATATTCAGAATATTTCAAAATAATATTTAAAATAATAATTCAAGATTAAGTTAAATAATAATTAAATAAATAGATAACAAATGATATAATAGCAAAATAACAATTAAAACACCTAACACATATAAGCTGGCCGGCCCAACCCAAAGGAAAATAGAGGCCCAAATGTAAGCCCGGATCCGACCCAGCCCAAACCCAAACCAATTAACAATGACTTGAACCGGACCATTTTAATTGCAAGTGAACCGAACCGGTTAAAATAAAAGAAAAGGAGGCCGGTCCAGCTGAACCCACCTTCAACCCCCAGCTCTGCGTGAACGGAAGAAGAGGAGAAGAAGGGGAGGCCTTCGCCGGCGGTCAGCCAGCCCTCAGCCCGACCATCCCGACCACCCAGAACACAAGGGACACAAATGGAACAAAGAATGCAGCCAAGTAAGTGGGATAAAGTGGAGGAGCTCACCGAGTTCGATTTGCCGAAAAACGTTCGATCGGAGCTCGGTTGGACTCGTTGGAGATGGATTCTTGTCGGGAATGACCTAGGGAGAGTAGAAGGGAGTTAAAGCTTCGTCTTTAAGCCATTAGGAGGTGAAAGGAAGGAGAAACGGGGTCTTACCGACCCTAAATCGGAAACAGAGTGAGGGGCAACGACGGGGCTCGTTCTCGGCCTTCGGGCTCTCCTGGGCGGGTGCTGCTGCTCAGGGACGTCGAGGAGGGTTAGAGGGAAGTGTTGCTGTTGCTAGGCATTGAAGAACGAAGGGAAAACAAAGTGGAGATGCTCGGTTTTGGCTTGCGGAGAACGGGGCTCGAAGCTCCTTGCTATCGGCTTTCAATGGAGGTAACAAGCTGAAAATGGTGGTGCAGCGGGGGTGATGAAGGAGGGATAAGAAGTGAAGAGGAGGGACGAACAGGTGATGGTGGAGATGTAGTGTTGAAGGGAAGGGAGAAGGTAGGAGGAGGTGATTGAAGATTGAAAGTGAAGGGATATAATTTGTAGTTGCAATGCAATCATAGGGGAGGGAGGTGAATGAATGCAACAGGGTAAGGTCGGTAGGGAGGGAGTAGGTGAGCACTTGAGTGTGATAGAGGGAAAAGTAAAAAAACAAATACCCAGAAATAAATCTTGAAACCCGCTTTTCGGTCTTAAACCGACGCGATTAAAACAAATTTAAAATAAATATTCGAATCCGAATCAAATAACGAAACTCAAAAATATTTTCAAGCCACAGAATAATAAAGCGGGAATAAATTCATTTTAAATCGCATATTAGGTTCATGTCGGAATTTATCTCGAAAGAATAAAATAAATCGCTTGCTCGAGGACGGAAATATTCGAAATTTTTCGTAGTTTTAGAAATTAAATAAAATCTTAAGTCGAAAATAAAATCTATAATTATAAAAATAATATTTAAAAATCTCGGCCTTTACACAACCCATGAAGAAGAGGGCAAAGGGAGGGGACCACCCCCTTTGACAGTAAACGAGAGAGAGGGAGAGAGAGAGGAAAGAAGGAAAGAAGAAAAAAAGAAAAGAAATATATATGTGGTCCCAAAATAAAATGTAAGGAGGATATACCTGATATTCAAATTCGAAACCCGCTAATCCCGACTCTATCAAATTCCGACTAAATCAACTTTAAGTCGAACCTTCAATTAAATTTCAAGATAAACGGAATTAAATAAATTTTTATCGAAACTCGGAGCTCGAAGGCGGGATTAAAATCCGCTAGAATCTAATTTCTCGAAATGATGCCGGAATGATTTTAAAATCAAAACTTACGCTCGAAGACGGGTTTTATTGAATTGAATAATAACGTATTTAATTAAAATAATAAAATATAATATATATATATATATATATATATATATATATATATATATATATATATATATATATATATATATATATATATATATATAAATTATATTCCGCCTTTACAGAGATCGCGATAAAGGTTCGACATGAGGCTGGTGGGGAGGAGGTCCGGCCGCCTGACGATGAGGTGGAGGACTCATTGGCGGTTTTGCACCGAAAGCATAAATGGATGGAGGTTTCGCCCGTTTCAATGCTACCGATACGTAATTTTTTTTTAATAAGTACTTTATATTTTTATGTTATAATTTGTTGATATTTTAATTGTAGGTTTCGTTAATAGTTTAGGAAAAACATCTAATTATTTGAATTATAGGTTTTTTTAATATTTGTTAATATTAAATGAAAATAAAAAATGAATAAATAACATTATTTATTGGAAAATTAATAAATGAAAATAGAAAAACCTATAAAAATAAGATTATTTATACGAAAATAAACGAAAATAATATGATTATTTAATGATAATAATAATATGATTATCTATAGGAAAATAACCAAAAACAATAAACGAAAATAAATAAGATTATTTGATTATGTAATTAATAGTAGTTTGAGAATTTATAGGAAAATAAACGGAAAAAATAGAATTTTTTATTAAATTCTTATAAATCGAGAAAAAATGAATAAATAATATGATTATTATTAAAAATGAATATAACAACTAATTAGTTTGTGAAATTTGAGGAAAATTATCGAATATAACAACTAATAAAAATTTTATTAAATTCATACAAATCGGAAATAAAAAAATCCAAAAAAATCTACTTATATCTATATCTATATCTATCTATCTATCTATCAAATCAATCAATTATATAGAATAAAGGAGAAGTCGCATGAGACACATGACTGCTTCTCCTTAATCGAAGTCGTATGAACCAATCACAAATTTTTGAATTAATCAATATATGTATAAGATAAAATTTTATTCTTACTCTATTTAATCAATATATCTATATATGCCTAAGATAAAATTTGACCCAATTTGATTAAATATGGATATATTTTTAGAAGATACTAACTAATTTTAAAATATATGCATAAGATAAATTTTTATTCTAACTCTATTTAATCAATATATCTATATATGCATAAGATAAAATTTGACCCAATTTAATTAGATATGGATATATTTTTAGAAGATACTCCATATTAACTAATTTTAAAGACTACTATATAAGATAAAATTTTACCTATTTTCACTATATATGAACATATTTTTAGAAGACAATGACTTTATCAATATATTACATGGACATACTAATTAAATAACTTTGTCAATGACTTCATCAATATGAAAATATTTTTAGAAGATAAAAAAATTTGACGAAGTTGAAATAATACTTACTATGGTTATAATAATTAAATAAATTTATCAATAACTTTATCAATATGAAGAAGATAAAAGGTTTTGGGTAAATTGAAAAAATAATACTTAGCCGTGTATGTAAAGGCACGGATTTTTCAACCCTAATTTTACCAGAAAAAGAAAATTTAAAATTTAATTAAATCGGATTTAAAAACCCGTTTAATAGATTTCGACCTGAATTTAAATATTTGACGAGCGGTTCCGTCTTTTCGCCTCGAAAATTTAAAATAAATTCGGATGGTGATATCTCTTTTAAGTTTTAAAAATCTAATTGATAAAAAAAAACGAGAGTCGGGGAAACTAACATTCGGGGATTAATTTCAGGGTTCGAAATTCGCGTATTCGGGATTTAATTCCGGGTATTTGGTTTAACCAAACCCACACGCCACAATCTTACCTGCTCCCCCGTCATTTTATTTGATCACCATCACCATCACACTTCTTCAGACCATCCCACGCCATCCCCGCCATCACCCTCGTCATTCACCATCCCCATCACCTACCTCCCCTTCACCTTCCTCCACCACCAGACGCCACCACTGGACCACCACTGGACCACCACCATCACAACCAGAGCCGCCAGGGGCTGCCAGCGCCACCACCGGAACCGCCACCAGCAGCCGGAACAGCCTAGAAGTTCCCCAGCGCCACCACCGAGCCTCCGAAGTCCATCGCCCGTTCGATCGCGAAGCTAACTTTCGGTAAGCGTTTCTCGTCCGTTTTCGACCGGATTTGTTCCCGAGCTTCACCATCGTGCTCACCTCTGTCCGGTGTAGGTCCGACAAGCCATCGCGAGCCACCGAAGACGCCCATAACTCCGGTCGAGAGCTCCGAAGTCGCGAAAAACCCATCTCGGTGAGCTCCGAATTTATCCTCGTTTTGATTCGTTTTTTAGTCTTTTTCAATGTCTAGGCTAGTCGGGAGTGAGCGTGGGCTGAGTGTGGGTCGATCGGGTGAGGTCGAGAGCTCCGACGATCATCGGAGCTCGGTCGGCTTGAGCGGGAGCGCGAGAGCGCGAGAGCGTGGTCGAGCTGCGTGAGTGCGAGGAGCGGACGGGCGTGGGCTGGACCGGGCATGGGAGGTGCGAGCAAGGTCGAGCTGGGCGAGCTCCGGCGCGGAGAGGCGGTGCAGGCGGCAGGCCGGCGTCGAGCTCGGGCTGGACATGGCGCGGGCGCGATTCGAAAGGTTGAAGAAGTAGTAGCCGTTAGGCTTGTGGGCCCCCTGCCACTTATACATATATATAGTTATATATTATATATATATTATATATGTTATGTTAGGTGTATAGATATATTATATTATTATATATATTATATTGTTATATTAGTATACTATATTAAATCGGTTCGGTTGGGTTTGGTTCGATCGAGTTAATCGGTTATTTATTTAATTGGTTGCGGTCTTTAAAATACTATAATATTATTCGAGGATTTAAATATAAAATATTATTTTGGGGATTTTATAAAGAGATGGTTTATTAAATAATAAAGGGTAATTAAAATATCATATTATATTATTTGGGATGTAAAATATATTATTTGGACTTGATGATTCGATCGCCTGATTAACGGTATGATTGAATTGACTAATAGAATGATATTGTGGTGATTATTAGATGAGATTAAATATTAGACTTTGATGATGTTATATATATATATATTATATGATAAGAGATTATTATTATAATGAAAATATACAATTATATGCTAAGTAAGAGTATGAGGTGATAGCATGCAAATTGGCTAAGTACGAATTGGAATTGTCTTACGATGATGAATTGGAGAATTATATGGAATATGGTATGAGTTGTGAGATGATGGATTACGAGATAAAGTTAAGATGATGAAAATGATGATGTGACGGTTATTGTGTTAAGTTGTGTAGTTGTGTGTGTGATACTTTCATGCTTTGTGTGCCTTAGAGATAGACTCATTCATGTGCTTATACTTATTAGGTGACCATCTGTGACGTGTCGGATTTCATATTGCCTGGTTGATTGCCTTTTGCTGTTCTGCTTACCAGGTAAGTCTCTTTGGAGCTTACTCAGATTGATAGAGAGATATTCCTTGCTTTATGTGCATGATATACTAGGTGCTTGCATTCATGATCAGCATGCCATGTAGTATCATGCTAGGTTGCATTGACCGTTGAGCATTCTATTTCTTTATGCGTATGTAAACAGAACGGCCGTTATCTGTGAAGTAATTAGAGTCTTTGCTAGGGTCATAGGATGGCCCAGTCCATCGGGTACCATCCTGAGTCGATCGAGTCATGGAACTTCCTTTACTTATATTATGAGCTGCCTGCGGGCTTTATTTATTTTGGATACGGGTTGAGTCTGCGGACCGCCCGATGATAAAGGAATGCATTCATGAACTGGCCAGTCTCCGCCCTATCGGAAGGGGGTGGAGGTAGGAGAGGGACATACCATTTGGTATTCTTTGCTGGGGCCCTATCTATTATTAAGCACTTGATCTTAGGGACATGCTAGTGTGTTAATATTATGCCTTGCATCTAGAAGCATCTTTATAAGGTATAGCGTATATGTGTGCTTAGAGCCGGGATGCAGCAGGTGGGCATCATTCTGATCCCGCTCACCATTACCATTTTTAGGTATTATTTATGTTCATCCCATTGGTGCTGTTTACATATTGCGCGGGTCATTTTGTTCGGCGGAGAGCGAGCGCTAGAGTTATCTACTTCACCAAACTCTGACCATGGTTTTGGATTTATACTTTTAGACTCCGTTTTGACCCGGCTCTGCCGTGGCACCCTATTGTATTACACTTGATTTCGCTATTTGCATGACTACTGGTTTTCCACGCATAGACTTACGATAGGTACAGGGGACTTCCCCGGGGATTTCAACGATACGTTTCGAATTTGGGTATGAAATCCCACTTTGGAAACATTAGATTAGGCTTTCAAACCTTCAACCTATACTCGGGGCGCACGATCCCAACGAGGGTTTTCATCCCTCGAAACGTAACCCAGGAATTATAATCCCGGGCCGTTACAAAGGTGGTATCAGAGCTTGGGTTGCGTGATTCGAGTAAAATGGGTTGAAGTATGATTTGTAAAACCGCCCAATGTTTTAAAAGATTTTTAAGAGTTTTAAAAAGGGCAAAATGAATTTAATATGGCTAATTTGATGAACAAAGCTTAATAAACTTGACTCAAAATAAGGAAAATCCAAAAAAAAAAAAAAAAAAAAAAAAAAAAAAAGAAATCGAGTGGGTAGAAAGGCGGTAGACCATCCTATTGGATGTAGACTTGGGAACGGGTAGGCAAAACTTAGCTTTGTCCTTTACAGGGGGCCTGGAAGACTCCAAGGAGTTTGCACCGTGGTGGTTGGAGTAGCGGGGTTAGAATGTAGAGGCCGAGAGGATAGTTACCCCTCCGGTCAGTTGCCCCTCGAAGGGCAGCTTCTAGATAGCTTCTGTGATTTCATAAATGGGGCCTGAGGGCGGTCTCCCTCGAAGGAGATCTGATTAATTTCTGTTGAATGCTTCTGTGCTGTGTGTTAAGCCCCGCCCTTCTATTACAGCCACTATGGCCGATACACGAGGTGGACGGATCGGGCGTGGGGGCCTAGTGCGTAGAGGTAGAGGACGACCCCGTCGTAGGGCAGCCACTGTTACGACCGACGATGACACTCCGACACCTGAGGGCGACGAGACTCAGGTTCCCATTCAGCAGACCACTCCGAGGCAGATGGACCGAGCTGCGATCTTGGAGGTCTTACGAGAGTTTCTTGGGGAGTCACAGTCTGCAGCACCCGGGGCCCAGATCCCGATCGAGCCGCCTACAGCACCTGAGCCCGCTCGAGCTGTTCCTATGGCCGTTGCGCGACCCGAGAAGCGCATCGACTGGGTGAAGGTCATGGGGCAGTGTAGGCCGCCGCAGTTCTCAGGAGGCGCGGGAGAGGATATAGAGATGTGGTTCCGCCAGCTAGATGGGATCTTCGACCATATCGATGTGCCAGCTACAGAGCGACAGAGGCTAGCAGCAGGACATCTACGAGGGGACGCCTTTGATCGTTGGTCTGTGTACAAGACGGACCAGGCTGAGTGGAGTTACGATGCTTTCCGAACTTTGATGCTGAAGGAGTATAGTCCCCCGGGGACCCAGATTGCTCGCGAGGTGGCATTTTATCGTGGGACCTACAACCCGTCTCTCTCTGTTGTTGATGTCGTCCGCCAGTTCAAGAAGGAGTTGGTTTACTGCGCACACCTGTGTCCCACTGACGAGAGTCGCATTCGACTGTTGTCGATGAGGTTGTCACCAGCAGTACTACTGCATGCTTCTAGTCTGGGCGCAGTATCGTTCGACCGTTTCCTGGAGGTGGTTCTTCTATACGATCAGCAGCGTATCCTCTCTGCGACTGCATATGCTTCATCCCGCCCTGAGGGGAAGAGGCCTAGACCTGCTGAGACTAGATGGGAGACGAGACCTAGAGGAGGGTACCGAGGAGGATTCGGAGGAGTATCGAGGATTCCACCAGCACCGTCTGTTCCGAGTAGGGAGGTTCGAGTTAGGAGTATGACTTGTCACGGCTGCTATGAGGAGGGTCATTATGTTGCTGCATGTCCGATGAGAGATACTAGGTGTTATTCATGTGGACTTTTAGGGCATAGATCTCGCTACTGCCCCCAGAGCGGAGGGACTCCATCTGCACCCGCTCTCCGACTTCCAGAGGCTCCCAGACCCCCACAGCTGACTTACCCCCAGGGTCAGGGGAGAGGTTCTGCTCCTAGTAGAGGCCGCGGAGGATTGAGAGGCGGCAGAGGTTCTGGCCGCGGAGGTAGAGGATCGACTTCAGCTGGGCCATCTGGTTCGAGTTGTGGCAGAGGACAGACTTCCGGAGGCCGTGGTTCCGCATTGCCCCCACCGCCCCGCGTGTTTCAGATGCGAGTTGATGATCATTCCGCTCCGACTGCAGCAGGTACCATCTCTCTCTATGGTGTGTGTCTGCGTATGCTGTTTGATACTGGTGCTACACACTGCTTTATAGCAGAGACGTGCGTTGCTAGGCTGAGTCTTAGCTGCATGAGTGGTCCATCCCTCCTAGTAGGCATGCCAGATGGATCTAGGGTTAGGACTAGTCGAGAGATCCTAGGATGCCCTGTTCGCATAGGAGAGCGTGAATGGCCAGCAGACCTGATTGTGATGCCACTGAAGACGGACGACCTTATTCTCGGCATGGACTTCATGGGACGATATGGAGCGATCGTCAACCTTCGGACGAGGACTGTGACGCTTTTGGCTGATGACGGGACCGAGCACCAAGTTTGGGGGAGTGACCCCAAACGGAACGGGGCGCTTATCAGCGCAGTTCGAGCAGCCAGACTTTTGGATCAGGGATGCATGGGGTACTGGTGCTATGCTTTAGAGGTGGATCGTGAGCAGCCTAGCATGACCGATGTACCTATAGTGCGGGAGTTCGCGGACGTGTTTCCCGACGAGCTGCCAGGACTTCCTCCGCAGAGAGAGATCGACTTCGCCATAGAGTTAGAGCCAGGCACGAGGCCGATTTCACGAGTACCGTACCGGATGGCGCCGACCGAGATGGCAGAGTTGAAGGCTCAGTTGGAGGAGTTGGCCGAGAAGGGCTACATCAGACCTAGTGCGTCACCGTGGGGAGCACCGGTTCTCTTCGTTAAGAAGAAGGACGGATCGTTGAGATTGTGCATTGATTATCGGGAGTTGAACCGGGCGACGGTGAAGAACCGATATCCTCTTCCTCGGATTGATGACTTGTTGGATCAGCTTCAGGGAGCAGTGGTGTTCTCTAAGATCGATTTGAGATCCGGTTATCACCAGCTTCGAGTGAAGCCGGAGGATGTACCGAAGACTGCCTTCCGGACTCGTTATGGACATTATGAGTTCGTAGTCATGCCATTTGGGCTGACCAATGCACCTGCAGCCTTTATGGAGCTCATGAACCGAGTGTTCATCGATTATTTGGATCGATTCGTCGTTGTCTTTATCGACGATATTCTGGTGTACTCGAGGAGTAGGGAGGAGCACGAGGAGCACCTGAGGATCGTGCTAGAGACGCTAAGGAAGCACCAGCTGTATGGCAAGTACAGCAAGTGTGATTTTTGGATCTCTGAGGTGACCTTCTTGGGTCATGTGATCTCAGCAGAAGGTGTCGCCGTGGATCCGGCAAAAATAGAGGCTATAGTAGCTTGGGAGGTGCCCAAGAACGTCAGGGATATCCGCTCCTTCCTTGGCTTAGCGAGTTACTACCGGAGATTCGTTCAGGGATTCTCGAGTATCGCACGATCGATGACACAGCTGCTGCGGAAGGACGTTCCTTTTGAGTGGGGCGTGGAGTGCCAGGCCAGTTTCGAGCTTCTAAAGGAGAAGCTGACCACTGCACCAGTTCTAGCTTTGCCAGATGGGACCGAGGATTTCGTTGTCTACACTGATGCATCCAGAGCCGGTTTGGGGTGCGTACTTCATCAGAGGGATCGAGTCATCGCCTATGCTTCACGACAGTTGAAGCCTGGAGAGTTGTCTTACCCCACCCACGACCTAGAGCTAGCAGCTGTAGTTCATGCTCTGAAGATCTGGAGGCACTATCTGTATGGCACGTCGTGCAAGGTGATGACGGATCACAAGAGCCTGAAGTACATCTTCACACAGAAGGAGCTGAACATGAGACAGAGGCGCTGGTTGGAGTTGCTCAAGGACTACGATCTGGAGATTGTGTATCACCCTGGGAAGGCCAACGTGGTCGCAGATGCGCTCAGCAGGAAGACTCATCAGGAGGTGACGGTCGCTAGGCTCACCACTCAGGAGCGACTACAGTCAGATTTGAGATCGAGTGGTATCGAGGTTTGGATTCAGCGAGAGAGTGGACAGCTGACCTTCTTAGAGGTACAGTCAGATCTGTTGGAGGAGATTCACAGAGCCCAGACAGATTGCCCAGAGATTGTGGCACTTAGAGAGCGGATGGCTCAGGGACGGGCCGGGGAGTTGTCAGAGAGGGAGGACGGGATGCTGACCTTTCAGGATCGCGTTGTGGTACCCTCTACTCAGGATCTTAGACAGAGGATCATGCGAGAGGCGCACACCACTCCTTATTCTGTCCATCCCGGGACGAATAAGATGTACCAGGATTTGAGGAGGTCTTACTGGTGGCAGAGGATGAGAGCAGACATCACTGACTTCGTAGCTAGATGCCAGATTTGTCAGGAGGTTCGAATTGAGCACCAGCGGCCAGGAGGACTTGTCAGGTCACTTCCAGTCCCTGAGTGGAAGTGGACTGACATTTCCATGGACTTTGTCACCGGACTGAGGCGAGATGTTAGAGGGTTCTATGCCATCTGGGTTGTGGTCGATAGATTGACCAAGTCAGCACACTTTATCGCCATACAGGAGACATGGCCGGTATCTAGACTAGCTGAGGAGTTCATTCGACAGATTGTTCGTCTGCATGGAGTGCCAGAGAGGATTGTTTCTGACAAAGATGGCCGCTTTACTTCACGATTTTGGCAGCATGTGCACGAGGCCCTAGGGACTAGATTACAGTTCAGTACTTCCTTCCATCCGCAGACAGATGGACAGAGCGAGAGGACTATACAGACATTGGAGGATATCCTCCGATCTTGTGTGCTAGAGTGGGGCGATAGGTGGGTGAAATACCTACCGCTGGTCGAGTTCTCGTACAACAACAGCTATCATTCCTCGATCGAGATGGCTCCTTATGAGGCGTTGTACGGGAGGCGCTGCAAGTCGCCAGTTTGTTGGGATGAACCCGCAGATACAGTCACGTCCTTGCCAGAGCTAGTCCGAGAGACAGTGGATCAGGTTGGCCGCATCAGAGAGCACATGAGGATCGCTCAGGACCGCCAGAAGAAGTATGCTGACCGACGGAGGACAGAGATCGTCTTCGATGTGGGAGCTCATGTTTGGCTGAGAGTGTCACCCACCAGGGGAGTCCGACGATTTGGCATCAAGGGCAAGCTGAGCCCTAGGTATATCGGACCCTTTGAGATCCTAGAGCGTGTAGGTGAGGTGGCCTATAGATTAGCCCTACCCCCGTCTTTAGCTGGAGTCCATGATGTATTCCACGTATCTCAGCTCCGTAGATATGTGCCTGATCCTAGCCATATCCTCGATCATTCTGACCTCCATGTTGAGCCCGACCATACCTTTATAGAGCACCCTATTAGGATCCTTGACCGTCGTGTCAAGAAGCTCAGGAATAGGGAGGTTCCTTTGCTCTTAGTTCAGTGGTCTAGGCGGGGTCCTGAGGAGGCTACCTGGGAGACCGAGGAGAGCATTCGGGCCAGTTATGGGGGAGTATTAGACGAGTTACTTGCATCGTATGTGGAGCCTAGCGTGGACATTTCCTTGACCTCGTGAGTTAGTTGGTGAGTATTGTCCGATCCTTGCTATGAGGCGTGCCTTATCATTGTATGATTATGTGATTGTGCATATCTGATTGATAATTATGCACCATTTCTATGAGTATATGAAATGTTGATATCTTGATGTGCTATACCTGGAACTGAGAATGCTGAAATTGACTTTGAGGATGAACCTAGGAAGGTGATATGGGACTAGCCCTTAGAGGTGGATGTTAGTTGATTGGGAAGTTGGGGATGTCTTGTTTAACGTCGAAAATAAAGAATTTTGAACGGTGATTTAAAGGAACTCAGATTTTTAAAGTAAGTTATTACAATCCGAGTTTTCATTATGACGCCCCACGAAGTGGATACAAGCATGTATGGGGGCACCTGTGGATCGCTTGATAAGACCTAGCGGAGACGTCATGATGCTTTTTGAGTTATGGTATGCCCGAGAAGTCGGAGTGGGGATGTGGTAGAGGCCTCTACCACATTCTCGCCCGAGTGATTGGGAATATTATGATCATTGCGACGATATTGTGAGACCTTATGGGGGCACTTATGAGGTACTTACGAGATCAATGACGTGATCTTTGGACTCACCAATTTCAAACTTCATCCCCTGTTTTAAAATGATTTTTGTCTCGGGGACGAGACTTGTTTTTAGAGGTGGATGATGTAAAGGCACGGATTTTTCAACCCTAATTTTACCAGAAAAAGAAAATTTAAAATTTAATTAAATCGGATTTAAAAACCCGTTTAATAGATTTCGATCTGAATTTAAATATTTGACGAGCGGTTCCGTCTTTTCGCCTCGAAAATTTAAAATAAATTCGGATGGTGATATCTCTTTTAAGTTTTAAAAATCTAATTGATAAAAAAAAACGAGAGTCGGGGAAACTAACATTCGGGGATTAATTTCAGGGTTCGAAATTCGCGTATTCGGGATTTAATTCCGGGTATTTGGTTTAACCAAACCCACACGCCACAATCTTACCTGCTCCCCCGTCATTTTATTTGATCACCATCACCATCACACTTCTTCAGACCATCCCACGCCATCCCCGCCATCACCCTCGTCATTCACCATCCCCATCACCTACCTCCCCTTCACCTTCCTCCACCACCAGACGCCACCACTGGACCACCACTGGACCACCACCATCACAACCAGAGCCGCCAGGGGCTGCCAGCGCCACCACCGGAACCGCCACCAGCAGCCGGAACAGCCTAGAAGTTCCCCAGCGCCACCACCGAGCCTCCGAAGTCCATCGCCCGTTCGATCGCGAAGCTAACTTTCGGTAAGCGTTTCTCGTCCGTTTTCGACCGGATTTGTTCCCGAGCTTCACCATCGTGCTCACCTCTGTCCGGTGTAGGTCCGACAAGCCATCGCGAGCCACCGAAGACGCCCATAACTCCGGTCGAGAGCTCCGAAGTCGCGAAAAACCCATCTCGGTGAGCTCCGAATTTATCCTCGTTTTGATTCGTTTTTTAGTCTTTTTCAATGTCTAGGCTAGTCGGGAGTGAGCGTGGGCTGAGTGTGGGTCGATCGGGTGAGGTCGAGAGCTCCGACGATCATCGGAGCTCGGTCGGCTTGAGCGGGAGCGCGAGAGCGCGAGAGCGTGGTCGAGCTGCGTGAGTGCGAGGAGCGGACGGGCGTGGGCTGGACCGGGCATGGGAGGTGCGAGCAAGGTCGAGCTGGGCGAGCTCCGGCGCGGAGAGGCGGTGCAGGCGGCAGGCCGGCGTCGAGCTCGGGCTGGACATGGCGCGGGCGCGATTCGAAAGGTTGAAGAAGTAGTAGCCGTTAGGCTTGTGGGCCCCCTGCCACTTATACATATATATAGTTATATATTATATATATATTATATATGTTATGTTAGGTGTATAGATATATTATATTATTATATATATTATATTGTTATATTAGTATACTATATTAAATCGGTTCGGTTGGGTTTGGTTCGATCGAGTTAATCGGTTATTTATTTAATTGGTTGCGGTCTTTAAAATACTATAATATTATTCGAGGATTTAAATATAAAATATTATTTTGGGGATTTTATAAAGAGATGGTTTATTAAATAATAAAGGGTAATTAAAATATCATATTATATTATTTGGGATGTAAAATATATTATTTGGACTTGATGATTCGATCGCCTGATTAACGGTATGATTGAATTGACTAATAGAATGATATTGTGGTGATTATTAGATGAGATTAAATATTAGACTTTGATGATGTTATATATATATATATTATATGATAAGAGATTATTATTATAATGAAAATATACAATTATATGCTAAGTAAGAGTATGAGGTGATAGCATGCAAATTGGCTAAGTACGAATTGGAATTGTCTTACGATGATGAATTGGAGAATTATATGGAATATGGTATGAGTTGTGAGATGATGGATTACGAGATAAAGTTAAGATGATGAAAATGATGATGTGACGGTTATTGTGTTAAGTTGTGTAGTTGTGTGTGTGATACTTTCATGCTTTGTGTGCCTTAGAGATAGACTCATTCATGTGCTTATACTTATTAGGTGACCATCTGTGACGTGTCGGATTTCATATTGCCTGGTTGATTGCCTTTTGCTGTTCTGCTTACCAGGTAAGTCTCTTTGGAGCTTACTCAGATTGATAGAGAGATATTCCTTGCTTTATGTGCATGATATACTAGGTGCTTGCATTCATGATCAGCATGCCATGTAGTATCATGCTAGGTTGCATTGACCGTTGAGCATTCTATTTCTTTATGCGTATGTAAACAGAACGGCCGTTATCTGTGAAGTAATTAGAGTCTTTGCTAGGGTCATAGGATGGCCCAGTCCATCGGGTACCATCCTGAGTCGATCGAGTCATGGAACTTCCTTTACTTATATTATGAGCTGCCTGCGGGCTTTATTTATTTTGGATACGGGTTGAGTCTGCGGACCGCCCGATGATAAAGGAATGCATTCATGAACTGGCCAGTCTCCGCCCTATCGGAAGGGGGTGGAGGTAGGAGAGGGACATACCATTTGGTATTCTTTGCTGGGGCCCTATCTATTATTAAGCACTTGATCTTAGGGACATGCTAGTGTGTTAATATTATGCCTTGCATCTAGAAGCATCTTTATAAGGTATAGCGTATATGTGTGCTTAGAGCCGGGATGCAGCAGGTGGGCATCATTCTGATCCCGCTCACCATTACCATTTTTAGGTATTATTTATGTTCATCCCATTGGTGCTGTTTACATATTGCGCGGGTCATTTTGTTCGGCGGAGAGCGAGCGCTAGAGTTATCTACTTCACCAAACTCTGACCATGGTTTTGGATTTATACTTTTAGACTCCGTTTTGACCCGGCTCTGCCGTGGCACCCTATTGTATTACACTTGATTTCGCTATTTGCATGACTACTGGTTTTCCACGCATAGACTTACGATAGGTACAGGGGACTTCCCCGGGGATTTCAACGATACGTTTCGAATTTGGGTATGAAATCCCACTTTGGAAACATTAGATTAGGCTTTCAAACCTTCAACCTATACTCGGGGCGCACGATCCCAACGAGGGTTTTCATCCCTCGAAACGTAACCCAGGAATTATAATCCCGGGCCGTTACAGTGTAAAAGTTATCAACTTAGGAATTCAATAAGAAATAAAATTTTCATACATATCTTGAAGGTATTGATATATTTATGAGATATATTTTTGGATTTTATACATATATAATTATGGATAGATTTTTAGATTTTGACCTATATATAGTTTAGATTGTTAATGTTATTTCACAAACATTGACGTCTTTTCTTTTCTTTTTGGTGTTGTTATTGCAGATTATTTACGACTTTGTTTACGATTTTCTTTGTAAGCTTTTCGAAATAATGTACCGATTGGTTACAAGGTATATTATTTTGTTGTTTCCACTAATATTTACTAACTTTTCCCATGTTGTTTCATATATTATCAATCAAGTATAAATTCATTCGGATTTGAGAAATTATAACTTTTCATATGTTGTTTCCACTAATATGCACTAACTAACGAGGATTAAGGAGTAAGACCGGAGTAAGGAGAAATTAGTTTTTATACTAATTAAGTATAAATGCATTCATATTTGAGAAATCAGAAGTATGGAAGAAATTAATTAATTGAATAAACGAGTTTTATTATTACATTTATTTAAATTAAAAAAACCGCACACAGTGCGGTTACTAAACTAGTATAATACTAAAACACATGTTGGAGATGCCACATGGCGGATTCTCCTTCAATCATCCTATGTGTCATTTTTTCCTTAAATTTGGGCCCACCTTTCATTTAAAAAAATTATTTCAATTTAAAATTTTAATAATCAAACCAATTTATTAATTTAACTAAATAATCAAACTAATTTAAAAGTAATCAATTAATTCAAATATGTATTAATTATCCAAATATTTACCAATCTTTATTAATTATCCAAATCTTCTATTTTATTAATTTAACTAAATATTTTGGATACAAATATTTATTCATTATCAAATCTTTACCGATTGTTTTCTTATTTCAATTAGGATATTTAGTCTAAAAATAATTGGTACATAAATCAAATATTCTGAGCCAATGCTAACAACTATGTTATTCATTTTGTTTAACTTAATCACATAATAGTTTACTTTAACCTTAATTTTATACTACGTCACATTTTCCAAAATTTTAACTCAGTAATTTTTGGACGTATTACAAAGTCCATATCGATCTTCAACTGATTAGATATTTAACTAATTTTCAAAACACTTTTGAAAAATATTTTATTATTATGCAGTGTTTTAAAAATTAGTTTAAATTAATAAATAAATTATTTATTTATTGTTAAAATAAATTACGTACTTATCTCATTTTGATAGGTTTTTATTAATTTCTATTTAATCTTTTATTAAAAAAGTTGATTTAGTTACAATTAATTACTACTAAAATTAAGATGCTTTGATTTTATTTTTAGAATATTCTCTACTTTAAATAATTATTTCACCTTAATTATTTATTAAATTAAAGTAATTGTATCTTATGTTTTTTTAAATTAATAAATATAATTAATTTATTTATAATATTTTTTAGAATAATTTATTGTAAGCTAACTACCAAGTAATACATGTAAAAAAATCTAATTAATTTATTTCTTAAATCAATAAATCTATTTAATTTATTTATAATATATTTAGAATAATTTATTTACAAGCTAACTACCATGCACTCACACACACGTAATCGGTGTAAAGGCTCGGATTTTAAAATCCTATTTTTTTCGGAAAATGAGAATTAAAAATGAATTTAAATTGGATTTAAAACTCATTTAGCGGATTCCGACCGGAATATAAAATTTGATGAACAATTTCCGTGCTTTTCCCTCGAAAAATTCAAAATAATTATCGGATGGCGATATCCTTTTCGATTTTAAAAATCTAATTGATCGAGTAAGCGAGAGTCGGGGAAACTAACATTCGGGGACTAATTACGGGATTCGAAATTCGCGTATTTGAGATTTATTTCCGGGTATTTGTTTACCCAATTCCACACACAATGCTCACCCACTCTCTCCTACCTTACCCTACAGCTGGAGACCATCCCTCCCTCTCCTAATCTTTCATGTCAAAACCTCACCATACCCTTCAAATTCACCCCCACTCCCTGTCATTTATTCATTCACCAACTCCTTCCTTCACCATACTCTTCACCATCATCTCCCGCTCTCTCGGTTCAACATCACCGACCACCACATCTCCATCCCCGAACACCTCCCGAGTGCCCCTGTTTTCGAGCTCAAGAGGCTGAGCATCTCCAGCGCCCACCTCCTCTCCCTCACTTCTTCGAACGAGCAGCAGCAGCGGCCTTAACGTCACCTTCAAGCCACCCAGAAGCAGCAGCCCGGAGCCCAAGTGCCGACGCCAAACCTCCACGTCCTTTCCGTGTTCGAGCGCACTTCGCCGCTTCGGTAAGTCGTTATCCTTCGTTTCCGATCCAAACCACTCTCGAGGCCTACCATCACGGTCACCCATGTCCCACGCAGGTCTGACGAGCCATCACGAGCCTCCGACGACGCTCAGACCTCCGATCGAGAGCTCCGAAGTCGCGAACATCCTCGGTGAGCTTCCGCCTTTCTTTCCTTTGTTTCGATTCAATTCTGTCCTTAGGTTGGGCTGTGGGCGAGTGGCGAGTGAGTGTGAGCTGAGGGCGGGATGATCGGGTGAGCTCAGAAGCTCCGGCGATAGCTCCGACGAGCTCGAATTGGCACGACGATTGTTGACAAGAGAGAGAGCGAGGCTGAGCGGACTAGGACGAGCGAGAGCCGAGGAGCCGGGCTCGAGCTCCGTCGATCGGCACAAGCGGCGTCGAGCTGAGCAGCGCGAGGAGGTGGCCGGCGGGAACTTCATTTTGAAATGAAGATGAAGATACGTTGTGGGCCCTCCTTGTTTTGTTATATATTTACCGGTTTGGTTCGGTTTGGTTGGATTTAAATGGGTTCGGTTCGGTTCAGGTTTATCCGTAATTAATTAATTAATTAATGGTATTTTAAATAAAATATAATATTACTCGGACTTAAATATTTAAAGGGAATTTGAAAAAGAATTTCAAAGATTAGAAAATGGGTTAATAAATAAATTGAAAAAGTAATTTTGGCGAGTAGTTTTCAAGAGTCGGAATTCTGAACTATTTGACAAGGATTTTGAAATGGTTTTGGGACTAACTTGGGAACCCGACTTGTTCGATGACTAACTAGCATGATTATATGATCGTTTGATTAACGACATGATTTGTGTGACTAATAGCATGACGTATGATGATTTCTTTTAAGAGAATGAATATTGGTTGCTTATGATGATGATGATATATCCTTATGGAAAATATGAGTATGAAATTATAATATGTGAATTTGGCTAAGAATGATATAGAGGTTATCTTAAGCTGATGAGATGACGGATTATATATGTTGAACGGTATGAGATGGGAGATGATTGATCAGGATGAACCGGAAGTATGATGGATGCGAACTTGTTTATTTATCTGTTTGTATGAGTGTGTGATATATGTGTTCAGAGAGACTATAGAAGTTTACTCAGTATATTCTCGTTATGTAATTAGGTGATATTCTGTGATCGTGACTACTGTGTGTTGGATTCTTCTTTTGCTGATCTTCTAGCCAGGTAAGTACCTCCGGGGCTTACTCAGTAACCAATACCTCCTGCATGATGTGTCATATAGTATGTAGGTGTTGCATATGCATAAAAGCATGTCATGTAGTATCATGCTTGAATTGCACTTACGAATTAGCATCCTTATTCTGTATGCGTTTGAATGCATAACGACTGTTATCTTTGAGTCCTAGAGTCGTTGTTAGGGTCATAGGGTAGCCCAGCTCCATCGGGCGTTGTCCTCCTTGAGTCATATATATATATATATATATATATATATATCATGAGATACGAGATGAGCATGAGATACGACATGATGATGAGATGTGATATGCTATAGCATCGAACTGACCAGTCTCTACCCTCTCTGGAAGGGGGGTGGTGGTAGAAGAGGGATATACCACTTGGTATTCTTTGTTGAGGCCTTACTTCATATTCTGCATATATGAATTAGGAGCATGATAGTGTGGTTAATATTTCAGTATTGCATGAAGGCATCCTTTATTCTAGGTATAGGCGTATTATATGTGCTCAGCGCGGTCAGAGGACCCGCAGGCGAACTCTTGGCCTGACTTTGTGGTATAGTTTCAGGTACCCGATCTACTGCTTGATTTTGTGCTGTTATGACGGGGTCCATTCATATGGCGGAGAGTGAGTGTTTCAACCCTGACTTCACTAGATTCATACTTTTGGGATTTCTTCCTACTTATACTCGGTTTTGACCCGGCTATGCCGCGACACTAGTTGTATCATTTTCAGAACTTATGTCCTTTGCATGATAAAAGGTTTTGCACGTTGTAGACTTAGGACAGGTACAGGGGTTTACCCCGGGGTCTATAACGGACCTTCCAGATTTGGGTGCGAAATCCCACTTTAAACTACAACCCTTCGGTTTCAAACCTCCAATCTGTACTCGGAGCGCAAGATCCTAACGAGGGGTTTTATCCCACGAAACGTTACTCGGGAATCATATTCCCGGGCCGTTACAATCGGCAATATATTGACTCAGTTGTTTAGAATTTCTTTATAAAATCTATTAATTTTCCTTAAAAATTACCTTAAGTTGTTTTTAATTAAATAAGGAATTGTTCAAACTTTATCTGAATTTAATGACTTGATATAAATTTTCGTTTCTTTTTGTCATTATATCTTAACAAAATAGGAAATCTTTTAGTTTGTACTATCTTTAATTGATATTTGATTTTATTAGAGATTTTCTCCAATCTATATCTATATAAACTCTTAATTTAGAAGAGTTTAGGATGATTTGTCAATCTTAGAGGCATTTTAGGAGTTTTAACCAATCATATTTTTTTTGCCATTTTTCTTTGATTTTCTTTAATTCTCTTTTTTTCTTCTTTATTCCTTTAATTCTCTTTTTTTTTTCTTTAATTTTAATAACTATTGGGCTTAATTCATCTATATAAACTCTTAATTTAGAAGAGTTTAGGATGATGTGTCAATCTTAGAGGCATTTTAAGAGTTTTAACCAATCATATTTTTTGCCATTTTTCTTTGATTTTCTTTAATTCTCTTTTTTTCTTCTTTATTCCTTTAATTCTCTTTTTTTTTTCTTTAATTTTAATAACTATCTATATAAACTCTTAATTTAGAAGAGTTTAGGATGATGTGTCAATCTTAGAGGCATTTTAGGAGTTTTAACCAATCATATTTTTTTGCCATTTTTCTTGATTTTCTTTAATTCTCTTTTTTTCTTCTTTATTCCTTTAATTCTCTTTTTTTCTTTAATTTTAATAACTATTGGGCTTAATTCAAAACATTGAATTCAATCTAATATAACCAACTATATCTATATCTATATAAACTCTTAATTTAGAAGAGTTTAGGATGATGTGTCAATCTTAGAGGCATTTTAGGAGTTTTAACCAATCATATTTTTTGCCATTTTTCTTTGATTTTCTTTAATTCTCTTTTTTTTTCCTTCTTTATTCCTTTAATTCTCTTTTTTTCTTTAATTTTAATAACTATCTATATCTGTAAAGGCCGAATATATTTTTATATTATTTTAATATTATTTTAATTAAATATACTATTATTATATTCAATTTGTAAAAGTGGAATAAAAACCCGTCCTCGAGCATCAAGTTTCGATTTAAAATCATTCCGGCATCAATTTAAATTAGGATTTTTGACGGGATTTGATTTTCGACATCGAGTCCGAGTATTAATAAAAATTAAATTGAGCTATGAGTATGGATTGAATTTTATGTAATTTTCGATTATCTTGAATTAAAAATTTAATTAAATTCAATTTAGTCGGGATTCGTTCGGGCGAGCGGGTTTCGGGATATTTTATCGGGTTCAAAATATCTTGTTGGGACCACATATATATATATATTCCTCTCTCTCTCTCTCTCTCTCTCTCTCTCTCTCTCTCTCTCCAGGCCGATGGCCATCTGCAGCCCCACACTGCCTTACTGCAGTGCTTTGCCTTCTCCACACACACCATACACCCTCATCCCTGCACCCAACTCCTTGTCCTATGTAAACCTCCTCTCAAGAATTCCCTAAAGCCCTACCCACAAGTGACCTAGAGCCTCTCCTCCAGCTTCATATCCTCCATTTCAGATCCACAAAACAACCTTAAAAGAACCCCCTTTCTCCCTCCAACTTGAGCTCAGAATCACCACCTTCACCAATTATCCACCACGCCTTTCCCCTCTGTTTCTGGTCACCACCCCTTTGCACCACTCTTCATGGCCATCTACAGCCACCAGGAGGCGCCACCGTCGCCGACCACCATTGAAGCCGCCGTCTATCTCCTCCCTCTTCGAGCCCTATTTCCCGAGAGCCAAACCGAGCTCCAATGGCTCCCGTTACCTCATCCTCCTTCAGCAAGCGACGACAACCGTGTCCCAGTAGCAGCGGCATCGGAGAGCAGCAACCCAGGCCGAAGCCGACGCCGAGCCACCTTCCTCCTTCTTCCCCTGTCCTCGCTTGTGTGGGCACGGTAATCTCTCTTCCTCCCTCTTTCTTCTCACGTCGTTTCATTCATTCCGTGTTGGATGTGGTCGGAATCTTGGGGTGAACATCTGGGTGAAATCTCGAGCGAAGAGGGCCACCGGAGGCCGGAGAATCCTTCAATTCCCCTTCGTCTCTCCGTCGTTGAAACAGGGTTGGGTGATTGGGGAGGGAGACAGGTTCACATGTCCGGGTTCAGTCCTTCTTTTCTTTCTTTTCTTGGGTCGGTTCAGGCTAATTCTCCCTGGTTCATTTAATCAGAAACGGGTAAGCGGGTTTTAGGTTTGGATCTGGGCTCGGATCCGGATTCTGTCATGGGTTATTGAGTGGGCTGTCGGATTGGTTCAGTTGGGCTGAGGGGAGTGTTGGTTGTTATGAGTTTTATTATGTTTTGTTATTGTTATGTTTAAGGGTTATGTCACATATTATATGTTATGTTAGTATATATGTGTATGTCATTTTATTTAATATTTCTGATTTTAGAAAAATGACTGTATATATTTATATGTTCTGAAATTATTAATATTTATATTTAAAAAAAAAGGTTTTAAAAGGGATATTAAGTGATATGGAGTTATAAATATATCTTTGGTTTGTTTTAAGAATAGATGGAAAGTAAGTGTTAAATCTTGTGAAAATTAGTATTATTTTGGGTTGGTTATAATTATAAATTCTGGAAAAATTAATCGTTATGTATTGTATATTGTTTTAAGATTATATAGATTGGCTTATTTGATTGATGCATTTTATGAGAATTTCAATATGTAAGTTGGGAATTTTAAAGTGAATTGTTGGTCTTGATTTATAAATATGATTTGTGAGCATAGAATTATTTTGATGGTAATATTGGAACTTATTTTATGTTTTTGAAATAAGAAACATGCCGGAAGTATTTTATAACATGATTTTGGGAAAATGGGCCTTAAGGTTTAAATGTTTAATGTCGGGATTTAGATAAGCGATTTTAAAAGAGTTGTTTGATTTTCTAAGTTGAGTTCTTCGAGAGGTTGTTTTGAAAATGAGATATGGTTTGTGAGGAAATGAGATGGAATAATCTGAAATGGGATATGAGACGAGATATGAATGATAGTTAGGGGCGCCTTGTGTGAAATAGGTAGACTTATGCATTTATATGTTATTAGGTGTTTGTGAATGTTGGACGTTGCTTGCTATCGGTGATTCATTCTTGGATTCTGCTCTGCCTTGTTCTCTGTTGTTCGGCTTATTCAGGTAAGTTCCTTTATGGGCTTACTCAGATTCGAAAGAGATTACCGACTTGTGAATGTCTGACATACTAGGTGTTGCATAAGCATTAAAGCATGCCATGTAGTATCATGCTAGGTTGCACTTGTGATTGAGCATTCTATTTCTTTACGCGTATGAAACAGAACGGCCGTTATCTGTGATAGTCCTAGAGTCTTTGCTAGGGTCATAGGGTAGCCTAGTCCCCATCGGGTGCCCTGAGTCTATCGAGTCGATATGAGCATGATGATAGCCCAGCACCATCGGGCATGATTTATTTATTTTAATTTATGTTATGATGATGAGATATGATGATGAGATATGATATGCTATATCATCGAACCGGCCGGTCTAAGTAAGCCCATAAAGGAACTTACCTGAATGCTTATGCAACACCTAGTATGTCATACATTCACAAGCTTTAATGCTTATGCAACACCTAGTATGTCATAACATCGAACCTAGCATGATACTACATGGCATGCTTTAATGCTTATGCAACACCTAGTATGTCATACATTCACAAGCAAGTAATCTCTTTCGAATCTGAGTAAGCCCATAAAGGAACTTACCTGAATAAGCCGAACAGCAGAGAACAAGGCAGAGCAGAACCCAAGAAATGAATCACCGATAGCAAGCAACATCCAACATTCACAAACACCTAATAACATGTAAATGCATAAGTCTACCTATTTCACACAAGGCGCCCCTAACTATCATTCATATCTCGTCTCATATCCCATTTCAGATTATTCCATCTCATTTTATCATTTCAGGTTCATCTCATATCATCATCTCATTTCCAAAACAATCTCTCAAAGAACTCAACTTAGAAAATCAAATAATTCTTTTAAAATCGTACTTAGTCAAAACCCGACATTACACATTTAAACCTTAAGGCCCATTTCCAAAATCATATAATAGAAATCGTTCCGGCAGGTTTCTTATCTCAAAACCCATATATAAAGAAATTCCAATATTAAATTATTAAAATAACTCTAAGCTCACAAATCATATTTATAAATCAAGACCAACAATTCACTTTAAAATTCCCAACTTACATATTGAAATTCTCATAAAATGCATCAATCAAATAATCCAATTAATACCCCTTTTGAAAATAATACACAATATGTAACGGCCCAGATTATAAATCCGGGTTACGTTTAGAGGGAAGAATTATCCCTCTACCAGATCTTGCAATCCAAGTACGAGCTGCTTATTTATCAACTTCAAGTTATAACCCTGTTTATGTCTTAAGAATTTAATGAAGAAAAAGGGGATTTCAAACCCTCGAGACAGTCAAAGAGATAAAACAAGAACCTGTCCTAATTCAACTAGTCAAAAACTCAAAAGAGATAAAACGAGTTTAAATCAATATAAATACAACATGTTTCGAAATGACAGACTTAACCAAAACATTTGTAAAGTCAAGCTACAATAAGTGAAGTCTTCTTAACACTCTCGTCCCGTGAGAAACCCCGCCATAGAAGCAAATCAGCAAGCAAAAGAGAGCGGGTACCTGAAACTATACCACAAGTCAAGGTCGAGCCACTCATGCGGGACCGGAAGTCCTCGCTGAGGTCATATAATACGCCTATACCTAGAATAAAGGATGAATAATGCAGTACAAGATTTAAATCACACTATCATGCCCCTAGTAGATATATATAATGCAGAAAAGAACTGTAAAGGGCCCAAAACAATGCCAAGTGGCATATCCCTCTCCTACCTCTGCACCCCTTCCCGTTAGTGCAGAGACTGGCCAGTTCGGTGCTATAGCATAGCCATTTCCTCGGGGTGGTGCACTTCACCACGGTATCATCATATCTCATCATCATATCATAAATCATGCTCATGCCCGATGGTGCTAGGCTATCATATCATATCATATCATATCATATCTTATCATATCATATCATATCTTATCATATCATATCATATCATATCATATCATATCATATCATATCATATCATATCATATCATATCATATCATATCATATCATATCATATCATATCATATCATATCATATCATATCATATCATATCATATCATATCATATCATATCATATCATATCTTGCCCGATGGTGCTGGGCTATCATATCATACTCATATCGACTCGATAGACTCAGGGCACCCGATGAGGCTGTGCTACCCTATGACCCTAGCAAAGACTCTAGGACTATCACAAATAACGACCGTTCTGTTTCAAACACATAAAGAATAGGGATGCTCATTCATAAGTGCAAGTCCTAAACATGATACTACATGGCATGCTTTTATGCATATGCAACACCTACATACTATATAACACATCAGGCATGAGGTCCAATCACTTGAGCAAGCCCCGGAGGACTTACCTGGAGTCTTCACATCCAATTAGCCAGCAAACAAACCACTCAAAGAATCATCCATCAGCAATAAGCCACCAGAGAATCATCCAATCACACTAGCAGGTAATAAGCAAGGAATAATTCATCAATACATAATTAATCAACACACAAGCAGACTTCCAAGTCAACACAAGACTAAGTACTATTTTATTCAGGTAATCTCGCATTCTCCTCAAAACCGATTAATATCACCTGTATTTTCATATCCCACTTAATTAAGAGTTATAGAGTCATAACACTATTATTCTATGGATCACAATTTAAACACTACTCATATACCTTCCTTTACCCCAAAACCTTAACAGAACTCAAGCAAGTTCTCATTTATCGATTCACTTCTCAAGGATTCATTCATAGTCAGAGAGCAACCAAAATAAGTTTACTTATGGAAACCACTTCAGTGAGGTCCAATTAATAAGGCACCACAATCAAGTTCATCATTGTAACAAGTCCAATGAGGGAAGTAAGACAAGTTGGCATCTAAGATATCATTTATAAATCCATGTTGAAATAGAACTCTAAAACGTTCATACTTTAAACGAAGCTCGAGATTCTTAATCATTTACTCAAGTTAAACCATAAACTCTAAGAATCTCAAAGAGAGTCAACAAGGTCTCTTTTATCAAGTTGCTTATTCAAGGTTCACATATTCATCCGTATTCAAAAGTAAACAAGGATAAATCAATATTCTTGAACACTCTTTATAAGGTCAAACTCATGAAGTACCATAATACTTATAAGATAATAAGTTCTCAAGACATCTCTCATATCCTTTTAATAATTGAAGTCAGTCTTACTAACATCTATACAACAAATCCTATATCTCTTTCATCTTAGCAACTTAGGCAAAGTCACCTAAACAAGTTAGTTATACTATTCCTTATAAAATTTTATCAATCAATCTAGTAATATAAGTCAAAGTGACAAGTTTCTATATCCGGGTAACAACTCGGTAATCACTTATTTTTTTAATCAACCGACACATCACCTAACAATCAAACACTACACAAAATATATACTATTAAGTAGTTTCTTTCAGAGTAAAACAAATTCTATTTATTTTAAGAAATCCTTAAAAACCTCCTAGGGATTTATTAAAAACTACCGTTTTCGAGTCACTATAGAGAATCATAAAATCATTCACATCCAAAGGGAAAGGCAAGTGTATATTCATAGTCAATGATTCCTATTTAACCGCTTCACCAAAAATCACATATACTAAACTAATCTTATTTTATTTTATTCAATTAACCTTTTAATGAGAATAAATATGATGAACATAATCAAGCAACTATTTCATTTTCATTCTTCCCAAAACAGTTTCACATACTCAACTCATTTGAAACCAAATCCAAACTCAAATTAAGATCAACCAAGGTAAATTAAAATCATCCAAGGACAAGGCAAATGAAGTTATACCCAGATTCCGACTTGGCTAAGGGTGTTTGAACTTGGGGTTTGGTGAAGGTCAATTTGGCTCCAATTCAAGGCTGCGGGAAGCTTCTGCAGGGGGTCACAATTGCCCAGGTTGGCCGTAAGGAACGACGAGGAGCTCGGGATGGCCCTCGTCCTCACCAACTGCGGCACCGGCGAGAAGGGGAGTCGACCTCGGCGTCGGAAGGAGTCCTCGGATGCGGATGAGAAGCGTTTGAACAACCGCGACCTAGTGTCGACTTCAGCGGGGAATCTCGGGCTCTTCTAGGTCTGTGCAAGAGAGACTCGATTCAGCCCCAATGGAGGCCGAGAGAAGAGAGAGCGGAGATTGATGGCAGCCATGGATGAGGAGCTCGAGCTTCACAACCGATGAACGACGAGAGAGATGGGGGGGGGGGGGGGGCACTGGCCCCGACGTTTAGATCCAACACGAGGACGGGAAAGAGGAGCGAGGTCGTCGGCGCCATGGGAGCTTCAACCTCTTCAGAATTGGAGGTCGAGGCACGGGGAAGGAGGCTGAGGAATGATGGCAGCCATAGGAGTGGGTCTTCGGAGAGGTCAGAGCCGCCATGGGAGGGAGCTCGGAGAAGGAAGGATGGAAGGAGGTTAGAGGAGGCAAGCGGCGGCCATGGGAGCTCCCGAGCTCGAGGTCGGCGGCCTCCAGATCCGAAATGGAAGATGAACAGTAGAGAGAGTAGAGGCAGCACAAAATAGGATAGAGTTTATATATACCCGTGGAACTAGGGTTAGGTTAACTTATGAAAATTTACAAAACCAATCCGCTATTCTTAAGTTATAGAAATATTACCACTTCAAATAACAAATTTGACCCAAATAGATTCTGGTATAAGAAAGCGGAACGAGTCTGTTTTCAATCGAATGCAATGTATGCCGGAATTGACTTAATAAAATAAATAAATAATTAGAAAATTTTGATCGACGAAGGGGATTTTCAAATTTTCCGGAAATCTCAACATTTTAATATTGTAATTAAGTCATAATTCCTAAAATAATATTTTAAAACTTTGGATCTTTACATCATCCACCTCTAAAAACAAGTCTCGTCCTCGAGACTAAAATCCTAAAACATTTTGAAAACTCAAGCCGACTACTATTGTGTTAGTCAACCAGATTTCCAAGGATTCGAGAAGCAGTTTATTCACCTCCAAGGGTTAATCCCACAATTCACTTCCTAAGTTCATTTCTCGTGATCTATCTCAACGTCATCTCAAATATTAACATATCTAAAATAACATCATAGAAAATTTTATCATCACATCAGATTTCAACATTTCCTAGTCAAGATATCAACCTATCAAAATTTATCACACTATGAAATCTCATTATCAACAGATCAGATCATCCGTAAAGAACATATAATCACATAACTCTACCCCTTGCTATCAATCGGAAATGAACACAATCATCATGCTCGCACATCCACACCAACCCGAAAGGGCACAATCGAGGATCATGACGAGCACGACGTCGGCAAATGAAATGCGCAACTCTAATTAATCTAGACGATCCACTCCTTATCACATCATAGACAGATATACAAGGGTGACGCGAGGCTTAAGCTGAATTCAAGGAAAGAGACACTAAGGGACAATTCGACTAACTCTTGACACGAAGATAGACTCGTATAGTATCTGATAAGACTGAACAGGGGAATTTCGCCGATGCCCATGAGAAACCCTTAAGATTATGACCGTATCACTCAAATCATCATGTAACACATCATGTCATAAAACGCATACGGGGTAATCTTGCACACTAACATGAACCTATCTCAAGAGGCAATGATGATTCGATCCTAGCACTAGTGTCATATCATGTGGCAAAGTACAAGATAAACAACCTATTGTTATGAGAGCATTATCGATATACATACTATCATCAAGTCAAATCATCATTAACAAGGAATATCACACATATAATGACAAAGAAATGCTATGAAAGTACCGCACTCATTTAAGGCAGATCTACAATCTATCACCCGAATATACTAAATAGATTCTGTACGTGCACGAGAGGATCCTATATGCCACTATGGTGTAAGGAAACTAACATAACAGGTAAAGAATAACATCAACATGTCTTAAAAGTCACGAAAGAATATGATATAGTTCACCGGAAAAGACAAGTGTAAGTGTGTGCTTCATGTATTTGTGTCACCAAGGAATATATCAACACATATTTCATACCACTATAAGCTCAACATGGTAGATAGTATAGTATCAAAAATTTTTAATCAAAATAGGGTGCATAAACATACAAATGCAATTTAAACTATAGGGGTGGACGTGTGAGCATACGAGACTTAAAACTATTGATACATAACGAGTATAGAAACACATCATGTGGCAATTAAAAGTAAGCATGTGCAATATTATGGCCTATGCATGGCTGCTATCCGAATAGAGTATGATGGTGTCAAAATGTAACAAGATAGCTCAAATGATGATATTCAAACTGTGTAAGCAATCATAATCTCATAAAATCACATAACAAGGGCAAATATGCAAGATATGTATACTATCAAAAACCTATTACATAAGGGACCATACAAATAACGTAAATAGTGCAAAGAATCACATACCACATCAGCGATGCGAAATTTATATGTGTTATCACTAACACATGATGATGGGTAAATGCACGAAATCATACTTTAACAACTAACAAGATGTTGCATAATGCGTCGAACAAATCATATCATAGGAATGATCATATAAGTAATATAGAGAGTGCAATAATCATGTAAGCATATTCTCCAATACTAAATTACCAATTAGTATTTAATAACATGGCAATGTGTAAGCATGCAGAGGTATGGTCTAACCACTAACATGGCGATTCACAACCAGATAAAACAACTATATAACCATACAACACGATCATAGGTGAAGTATAATCGAGAACGATGTAAGTCTAAAACGGTGGGGACTAAGCATGGATATATAGAGTATAATGCCATAGATATGCATACCAACTAAGATATAGATAGAAAAGGCACGGTCGAGCTATCATGAGTCATGCAGTAATCGTCATCAACCAATATTTTGATTAGGACATGAAACCAAATAATTCTTTATTCGAAAGTAGAGATCACATAAAGAGTAGCACGCAACATAGTAGGAGTGCACATAAGGAGCATGAACAACATATATGACAATAACACATAATAAGCTAAAATGATCAGTGAAAACACACCAGGAGCATAAGAGGGATGTAAAAGAAAATAATATGACCATGAGACAATAGTAGCTACCTAAGGTTACACGAAACGTCGTGATATGCATATACATGTAAACAAGGCATGAATATTTCAAGTAACTAAATACAATGTCATATCAAGTAATGGATACTCAAGCGTGACTATCATCAAACCTAGATACTGTTTTCCAAGCACGGTATACTATAAGAGGATGACACGTTGTAAATTTCGAGAGATCGTCATATAATTTTATACAGCTATCGTGGTGTGTGGGCATGCGATGTGTAAGGTCCTTAAAGCATGAAAGTCATAGAGTTATAGCACAGATTAAGAAGAGACAATGATAAGAGGTACATAGCTAAACAAGACGTTAACCACATAAGGCATAAAATTATAACATAGCTAAATCAACATCATTTAATAAGTATAAGCAGGCAAGATCAATGATCATGTGACGAGAACATACAAAAGGATGACAAGTTTAACACGAACCCGCGATAGAAATAACAAAGGACATGCGGTAACAAAAGAAGAACGAGAAGACTATCATGAATATGTGATTAAGGGTGACAAACAATAGTATAGATGGAGAATAAGGTCACGTAGTTCACAAGTCATAAATCCTATATGACACTAGTAACACCGAATAAGACACGGGTACATAAACATATGATATACATGTACAGGGCTATCATGGCAATACATCCGAAGTCAACTAATCATATAATAGTGTGAGAGAAACACAAAAGAAGTACTATGGAGTGTGATACGATCCTAAGATAGTGTGCATAATGCATGGATGAATCGAGTGCAAGATGATAGATATACATATCAACATAGATCCAAATAGAACAAGTATATACACGATAATACATCAAAATATGGAACACAACGAGACTACCATCATAACCTAATAGAAGTTTCTCAGGGCAACATTGACTCATCTCCACTGACTCCATACCCCATTCTGAAAGGAAGCCTAGTTGTTTCTTTGAGAGATAATACACTCTTGGGTGAACATCAACCATAAGGAGACCTTCAAACGAATTTCCCGAATGAACAAGGACTTCAAAAGATCTCCAGGTACCAAAAGACGACATCCAAGAGATTTCTAATAATCACTCATCAAGACCCCCCCTTTTGGTATTGTACTCCCTCAAGACAATCAACACTCTAACTTATGTACCAGTTCGCAACAAGTTAGACTCATAAGGCTTGGAATACAAGTGACCAACATGGAAGGAATTTAGAAGAAACCAGAGCGGCAAGGCAAGAGAAGAGTGTTGAAGAGAGACAAGGAGTCATCATGGCAATTTATCGAGGTCCTCAAAGATCGCAATTAAGACTTTACCAAGAATTCAAAGAAGTCAATCAATAGGTCAACTTGATATCTTAACGAATCTCACTACTAACAAGTTAGCTTGAATATAGAGTCTCTTCCCTTAGAGAGGAGGAAACCCTTTAATCAAGATTTAAAGTCTACGTTTTAGAGATCATTCTTGTCTTCATTACTAAGCAAGTTACATCTATTCATCGTTTCAACCTATAAAGGCCAAGTTGTACAAGTCTCCTTCCCAAACCAAATAAACAAACAAGAATTTATCTTATTGGAATAAGAAACATGTAAGTTATCACTTATACAGGTCAGACAATTATAGGATGACAAGTAGTCACATAGGCAATACATCATAGTTAACCATCATCGTTCACAAAACAAGATAGAGGCGCATGGCATAACTTCACAAAATTTCATAAAATCACAACATATGAGCGATAACACGTCGAGGGTACGAGGGAAAATGTCATACCAATCACATAAATCCTATGTTATGATTAAGCAATTCATGTCTATTCATTGATTCACATGCATTTTAGTCGAGTTGTATACACATGATCCTCTTTTGAACAAATTTCGCATAAGAGAGCAACATCATTAGAATTCATCATCTAAGATATCACTAAATAGATCATAGAACAATATCATGCCAAAACATCTTAAGTAAGCACATAAGCGATGCATTTTGTGATACCTACAAGTATTTCATAGGTGTCCCCATGAAATACTTGTACAAGTATCACAAAATCGTCCTAATGTTCTCACTAGATTCGACCAAGTACTTTACAAGCGTCCCTGCAAAATACTTGTGTCGACTTTGTGAAAACATTATCGCTAAGCAAGAATCAACAATTTATATCAAGAATCTGAATTTCATAAGTATTTCATATCAAGTCACTATGAACTCTTATAGTCAAAATATCATGGCTCTCAAATCAACAAACATAACTTCCCAATTCTCAAACCATAAGTTTTCTCATCAACTAGAGTAAGATTCTCAAACATGAGCTCATAAGCTTCCAACTAACCAATACGAAACATCCGTCATAACCATGTAAATTCTTATAATCTCATTTCATGTCCTCATCAACCAAGGCCAAAAGGCACCAATAATTTCCATTATAGTGATGTATGTAGCAAAACAAATATGTATACGTCAAACACGTCAAGAATGGTGACAATTGTCCAATCCAAGCCATCAAGTACCATACATTATATGCGCATGATAAGATCAAAGCATGTTATAAGAATCACGTCAGATGTCATAACGAGGGAAACTAATATAAACAAATATCATATCAAGTCATCAAGAATAACACACATGAATCACCAAACTTCTCCCCCAAATGTACATATCCCTAAAATCAGGTTCACGAATTACTCAAACAAGATTTTACATATGCCCCCATGCCCATCAATAAAGTATAAAGCTAATGGTCTCTATCAATCCCAATCTATATCCGTAAGGGATAGCTATCGCCATGACTACCCAATCAAGTCCAGATTCTCACTTCTCAAGGTGGTTATCTTACTTATCCATATTAAATCCATTTTGCCCTTTGAAAACATTCAAACCTCGTGAAAACCTTTGGGCCATTTTATTTTCAAAACTCAAAATCACCAATTGTTTTACAACTCATTTGTACTCGGATTGCACAACCTGGCTCTGATACCAACTTTGTAACGGCCCAGATTATAAATCCGGGTTACGTTTAGAGGGAAGAATTATCCCTCTACCAGATCTTGCAATCCAAGTACGAGCTGCTTATTTATCAACTTCAAGTTATAACCCTGTTTATGTCTTAAGAATTTAATGAAGAAAAAGGGGATTTCAAACCCTCGAGACAGTCAAAGAGATAAAACAAGAACCTGTCCTAATTCAACTAGTCAAAAACTCAAAAGAGATAAAACGAGTTTAAATCAATATAAATACAACATGTTTCGAAATGACAGACTTAACCAAAACATTTGTAAAGTCAAGCTACAATAAGTGAAGTCTTCTTAACACTCTCGTCCCGTGAGAAACCCCGCCATAGAAGCAAATCAGCAAGCAAAAGAGAGCGGGTACCTGAAACTATACCACAAGTCAAGGTCGAGCCACTCATGCGGGACCGGAAGTCCTCGCTGAGGTCATATAATACGCCTATACCTAGAATAAAGGATGACTAATGCAGTACAAGATTTAAATCACACTATCATGCCCCTAGTAGATATATATAATGCAGAAAAGAACTGTAAAGGGCCCAAAACAATGCCAAGTGGCATATCCCTCTCCTACCTCTGCACCCCTTCCCGTTAGTGCAGAGACTGGCCAGTTCGGTGCTATAGCATAGCCATTTCCTCGGGGTGGTGCACTTCACCACGGTATCATCATATCTCATCATCATATCATAAATCATGCTCATGCTCGATGGTGCTAGGCTATCATATCATATCATATCATATCATATCTTATCATATCATATCATATCATATCATATCATATCATATCTTATCATATCATATCATATCATATCATATCATATCATATCATATCATATCATATCATATCATATCATATCATATCATATCATATCATATCATATCATATCATATCATATCATATCATATCATATCATATCATATCATATCATATCATATCATATCATATCATATCATATCATATCATATCATATCATATCTTGCCCGATGGTGCTGGGCTATCATATCATGCTCATATCGACTCGATAGACTCAGGGCACCCGATGAGGCTGTGCTACCCTATGACCCTAGCAAAGACTCTAGGACTATCACAGATAACGACCATTCTGTTTCAAACACATAAAGAATTGGGATGCTCATTCATAAGTGCAAGTCCTAAACATGATACTACATGGCATGCTTTTATGCATATGCAACACCTACATACTATATAACACATCAGGCATGAGGTCCAATCACTTGAGAAAGCCCCGGAGGACTTACCTGGAGTCTTCACATCCAATTAGCCAGCAAACAAACCACTCAAAGAATCATCCATCAGCAATAAGCCACTAGAGAATCATCCAATCACACTAGCAGGTAATAAGCAAGGAATAATTCATCAATACATAATTAATCAACACACAAGCAGACTTCCAAGTCAACACAAGACTAAGTACTATTTTATTCACGTAATCTCGCATTCTCCTCAAAACCGATTAATATCACCTGTATTTTCATATCCCACTTAATTAAGAGTTATAGAGTCATAACACTATTATTATATGGATCACAATTTAAACACTACTCATATACCTTCCTTTACCCCAAAACCTTAACAGAACTCAAGCAAGATCTCATTTATCGATTCACTTCTCAAGGATTCATTCATAGTCAGAGAGCAACCAAAATAAGTTTACTTATGGAAACCACTTCAGTGAGGTCCAATTAATAAGGCACCACAATCAAGTTCATCATTGTAACAAGTCCAATGAGGGAAGTAAGACAAGTTGGCATCTAAGATATCATTTATAAATCCATGTTGAAATAGAACTCTAAAACGTTCATACTTAAAACGAAGCTCGAGATTCTTAATCATTTACTCAAGTTAAACCATAAACTCTAAGAATCTCAAAGAGAGTCAACAAGGTCTCTTTTATCAAGTTGCTTATTCAAGGATCACATATTCATCCGTATTCAAAAGTAAACAAGGATAAATCAATATTCTTGAACACTCTTTATAAGGTCAAACTCATGAAGTACCATAATACTTATAAGATAATAAGTTCTCAAGACATCTCTCATATCCTTTTAATAATTGAAGTCAGTCTTACTAACATCTATACAACAAATCCTATATCTCTTTCATCTTAGCAACTTAGGCAAAGTCACCTAAACAAGTTAGTTATACTATTCCTTATAAAATTTTATCAATTAATCTAGTAATATAAGTCAAAGTGACAAGTTTCTATGTCCGGGTAACAACTCGGTAATCACTTATTTTTTTAATCAACCGACACATCACCTAACAATCAAACACTACACAAAATATATACTATTAAGTAGTTTCTTTCAGAGTAAAACAAATTCTATTTATTTTAAGAAATCCTTAAAAACCCCCTAGGGATTTATTAAAAACTACCGTTTTCGAGTCACTATAGAGAATCATAAAATCATTCACATCCAAAGGGAAAGGCAAGTGTATATTCATAGTCAATGATTCCTATTTAACCGATTCACCAAAAATCACATATACTAAACTAATCTTATTTTATTTTATTCAATTAACCTTTTAATGAGAATAAATATGATGAATATAATCAAGCAATTATTTCATTTTCATTCTTCCCAAAACAGTTTCACATACTCAACTCATTTGAAACCAAATTCAAACTCAAATTAAGATCAACCAAGGTAAATTAAAATCATCCAAGGACAAGGCAAATGAAGTTATACCCAGATTCCGACTTGGCTAAGGGTGTTTGAACTTGGGGTTTGGTGAAGGTCAATTTGGCTCCAATTCAAGGCTGCGGGAAGCTTCTGCAGGGGGTCACAATTGCCCAGGTTGGCCGTAAGGAACGACAAGGAGCTTGGGATGGCCCTCGTCCTCACCAACTGCGGCACCGGCGAGAAGGGGAGTCGACCTCGGCGTCGGAAGGAGTCCTCGGATGCGGATGAGAAGCGTTTGAACAACCGCGACCTAGTGTCGACTTCAGCGGGGAATCTCGGGCTCTTCTAGGTCTGTGCAAGAGAGACTCGATTCAGCCCCAATGGAGGCCGAGAGAAGGGAGAGCGGAGATTGATGGCAGCCATGGATGAGGAGCTCGAGCTTCACAACCGATGAACGACGAGAGAGATGGGGGGGGGGGCACTGGCCCCGACGTTTAGATCCAACACGAGGACGGGAAAGAGGAGCGAGGTCGTCGGCGCCATGGGAGCTTCAACCTCTTCGGAATTGGAGGTCGAGGCACGGGGAAGGAGGCTGAGGAATGATGGCAGCCATAGGAGTGGGTCTTCGGAGAGGTGAGAGCCGCCATGGGAGGGAGCTCGGAGAAGGAAGGATGGAAGGAGGTTAGAGGAGGCAAGGGGCGGCCATGGGAGCTCCCGAGCTCGAGGTCGGCGGCCTCTAGATCCGAAATGGAAGATGAACAGTAGAGAGAGTAGAGGCAGCACAAAATAGGATAGAGTTTATATATACCCGTGGAACTAGGGTTAGGTTAACTTATGAAAATTTACAAAACCAATCCGCTATTCTTAAGTTATAGAAATATTACCACTTCAAATAACAAATTTGACCCAAATAGATTCTGGTATAAGAAAGCGGAACGAGTCTGTTTTCAATCGAATGCAATGTATGCCGGAATTGACTTAATAAAATAAATAAATAATTAGAACATTTTGACCGAGGAAGGGGATTTTCAAATTTTCCGGAAATCTCAATATTTTAATATTGTAATTAAGTCATAATTCCTAAAATAATATTTTAAAACTTTGGATCTTTACACAATATATAACGATTAATTTCCAGAATTTATAATTATAACCCAATTCCAAAATAATAATAATATTGAAATAAGGGTATAACATATCATAAAATCAACATATACAATTTAAATCCTTAACCAACTTATAAAATCATACCGTTTAAAATAATTCCGACATAACTTTCTTTAAAAAAATCCAAATCTTAAAATCACCCTTGTAAACATAATATAATAACTTATCTCGATTAAAATTACTTTTAAAATCCTCTAAAATATATTAAAATATTTCAGAATATATATATATATATATATATATATTTATATAACCATAACATTTAACATATATATATATATATATATATATATATAAACAATAACGAAATTAAAATAGCCACCCATATATATATATATATATATATATATATATATATATATATATATATATATATATATATATATATATATATATATATATATATATATATATATATATATATATATATATATAACCCAATACAAATATAACCCATTCAGAAAACAAAACCCAGCCCAAGCCGAAATTAAACCCAGCCCAAAGCCCAACCCGAATCCGAGCCCAAAACCCGCTTGCCCCCTATCCGGATTCCCCTTCCCCCTTTCAGATTAAGTGAACCGGAATATTACACTAAACCGGCTAAAATAAAAGAAAGAAGAAAAAAAGGTTGAACAGGCAGTGAACCCGTCACCTACCTCAGAACAGAGGATCTCGACGGCGGGGAGCCGAAGGAGAGAGAAAGGTGGGGCTCAGGCCTGCCAGCGGCTCCTTTCCGGCCAAAAGCTCCCCAACCCGACCGACAACCAATTCCGACCTCACCCGACCCAACAAGACTCAAACGCAGCAAGGGAGGAAGGAGGGAGAGAGAGATTACCGAGAGCGGCGCGATTCTCCGATGTCAGGGCTCCGATGGCCTGCTCCGACTGCGATGGCGATGGAGGAGGGGCTACTTCGGCCTAGGAAGAGGGAGGGTGTAGTAAAGAGCTTGATTGAAAGAGATTGGAACCGAAAACGAACGGAATTCAAAATCGACCTTAATTGGAAGAACAGAGCGATGCGGCCTCGGCGGCTTCGAGGGGTGTGGCTCCTGGCTGCTGCTGCTACTGCCCGGAGGAAGGAGGAGAGAGTGGGAGCCGTTGAAGCTCGGCCTTGGTGTTGCTCGACAAACAAGAAACCGAGGGGGGAAGAAACAGAGCCTGAAGGAGGGGTGAAGTGGTGGTGTTGGGTCGACGACTCTAGGACCCCGGGGGGCTACGTCGGCTCCGACACGGACGAGGGATGAGCTGCTGCTGGGAGGTGATGGTGGTGTTGGTGGTACAGCCCTCCAACGGAAAGAGACAACTGGGAGGGTAAGAGCTGAAAGAGAGCAGAAGGGGAGATGTGTTGCTACAGAAGAGAGGAGGGGGTGTGCGTTTGCTGTTGGAATGAATAGGGGGAGGAGGGACCAATGCAAGTTGTATTGCAGGGGAGGGGGGGACCAAATGCAGCAGACGGGTAAGGAGAGAGAGTGAGAGAGAGAGAGAAATAAAGAATAAAGAAAAGGGAAAATAAAATAGGATCGGTCCACTAAAGAAATTAAATTAGCGGAATAAACTCGAAACCCGCTCGCCCGATCGAATCCCGTCCAAATCAAATATAAATAAGATTTAAATTACAAATCTCAATATAACGAAATTAAATAAATTTTTCTCAAACTCGGAGCTTAAATGAATTTTGTTAATGCTCGATCTCCGAAATCAAAATCCATTTCTAACCCAATTCAAAACTATATAAAAGTTCGTTTAAATAAAATTCAGTTGCTCGAGGTCGGAAATTTCAAAATTTATAGAATCTAAATTTTAAAGTCGAACAAAAATTAATATTTTAAGACAATAATATTTTAAATTTTCTGGTCCTTACATATTACAAAGTTCATATCGATCTACAATTGATTAGATATTTAACTAATTTTCAAAACACTCCCGAACAATATTTTATTGTTAGGGAGTGTTTTTAAAATTAGTTTAAATAAAAAATCTATCTATAAATAATACTAAAACACATGTTGGAGATGCCACATGGCGGATTCTCCTTCAATCATCCTATGTTTCATTTTTTCCTTAAATTTGGGCCCACCTTTCATTTAATTTTTTTTTCAATTTAAACTTTTAATAACCAAACCAATTTATTAATTTAACTAAATAATCCAACTAATTTAAAAGTAATCAATTAATTCAAATATGTATTAATTATCGAAATCTTTACCAATCTATATTAATTATCCAAATATTCTATTTTATTAATTCAACTAAATATTTTTAATACAAATATTTATTCATTATCAAATCTTTACCGATTGTTTTCCTTTTTCAATTAGGATATTTAGTCTAAAAATAATTGGTACATAAAATACATGTTGGAGATGCCACATGGCGGATTCTCCTTCAATCATCATATGTTTCATTTTTTCCTTAAATTTGGGCCCACCTTTCATATAATTTTTTTTTCAATTTAAACTTTTAATAACCAAACCAATTTATTAATTTAACTAAATAATCCAACTAATTTAAAAGTAATCAATGAATTCAAATATGTATTAATTATCCAAATCTTTACCAATCTATATTAATTATCCAAATCTTCTATTTTATTAATTCAACTAAATATTTTTAAAACAAATATTTATTCATTATCAAATCTTTAACGATTGTTTTCCTTTTTCAATTAGGATATTTAGTCTAAAAATAATTGGTACATAAATCAAATATTTGGATCCAATACTAAAAACTATGCTCTACATTTTGTTTAACTTAATCGCATAATAGTTTAGTTTAACCTTAATTTTATACTATGTCACATTTTCAAAAATTTTAACTCAATAGTTTTTGGACGTATTACAAAGTTCATATCGATCTTCAACTGATTAGATATTTAACTAATTTTCAAAACACTGCCGAATAATATTTTATGGTTAGGGAGTGTTTTGAAAATTAGTTTAAATCAATCAATAAATAAATTATTTATTTATTGTTAAAATAAATTACGTACTTATCTCATTTTGGTAGGTTTTTATTAGTTTCTATTTAATCTTTTATTAAAAATAGTTGATTTATTTACAATTAATTACTACTAAAATTAAGATGCTTTGATTTTATTTTTTAAAGATTCTCTACTTTAAATAATTAATTAAGCTTGATTGTTTAAGAAATTAAAGTAATTTTATCTTATGTATTTTAAAATTAATAAATCTAATTTATTTATTTATAATATTTTTTAGAATAATTTATTATAAATTAACTACCGAGTAAGACATGTAAACCAATCTAATTAATTTATTTCTTAAATTAACAAATCTAATTAATTTATTTATAATATTTTAAGAATAATTTATTTACATGCTAACTACCATGCACTCACACGTAATCCTCAACATATTGACTCAATTGTTTATAATTTCTTTATAAAATATATTAATTTTCCTTAAAAATTACCTTACGTTGGTTTTAATTAAATAAGGAAATGTTTAAACTTTATCTGAATTTAATGAATTGATATAAGTTTTCATTTCTTTTTGTCATCAAATCTTAACAAAATAGGAAATATTTTAATTTGTATTATCTTTAATTTATATTTAATTTTATTAGAGATTTTCTCCAATTCAAACTATAGCCAAACTTTTAAACTTTTTCAATTTCAATTTCAATCTCTTTTTAATTACAAAAATAATTCTATGAAAAAAACTATAATTTACCGATAAAAGTTTCAATTAATTAATTAATATTTTTAAGCAACAATTATGTATAATAATAATAATAATAATAATAATAATAATAATAATAATAATAATAATAATAATGATAGAAAATCTGATTCTCTGGGTTTTTAGGTAATATTGCAATTTTTTATTATTCATCTTATGAAGTTTTTAACCAAATTTGAAAATATTAAATCTTTTGATGGAGTAAAATAAAATCAATTTATTTATCTAATCTCAATCAATCTTGCAAGGGAAGACTTTTTTTTTTTGTCTGTCTTTCTATATATAAGGGCTTGAGTTTTCATTCACATCATACTAATCAAAATTTTAACTATCCACAATAAAAATCAAAACTCCTACTTTATGTTTGTAGAAAATTGTGTATTTGAATTCAATTGATGGTTGTGGAATTTGTTTTGATTCATCTGTCTATATATTTTCTTCTCATATATTACCATTTATATTCTGAAATTGATATCGTGTTTTTTTAATGCAGGATGATGATGACGATAAATGGTTAATTTCCATATCCGCAATGATTTAAAAAGAAAATTAACATATATACTCTACAAGATTAGAGTATGTGTAATGGCCCGGGATTATGATTCCCGAGTTACGTTTCGAGGGATAAAACCCCTCGTTGGATCTTACGCTCCGAGTACAGGTTGAAGGTTTGAAATCAACAATTTCGCTTTGAAGGTTGGATTTCATACCCAAAAACCGAGAGGGACCGTTGGAATCTGTAACGGCCCGGATCTAGATACCCAGGTTACGTTTCGAAGGTTGGGTACCTTCGTTCGGATCTTGAAATTCGAGTACGGGTCGAAGTTTCAAAGCTCAAAGATTAGTATTTTAAAGTGGGGATTTCGTACCCCAAAATAGTCGAAGGGCCACGTGGAATCTTCAAGTTGTCCTAGAACTATGTCGCGGAAATTCATTTGCAAACGAGCGAAAACAAAAGTAAAGTACAACTTGCCACGGCGAGGCCGGGTCAAAACCAAAACACACATTCTGAAATCGTATAGCCAAATTAGCGGGGTTAGGCAGGTTCTTTACAAACGCCCAAGGGATTTTCCCACGTCATAGAGACAGAGAGCAATCATACCTAAAAACAAGTGGTGCGAGCGGGATCAGACCAAGACCCCAACGCACCCTGTCCCGCAAGCAAACATACACATACGCTAATATAAAGATGCTTTGATGCAATGCGGAAATTTAATCACACTAACATGCTCCTAATTTACAATATGCGGAAAAGAACTGTAAAGGCGCCCAAAGAATGCCAAGTGGCATATCCCTCTCCTACCTCTGCACCCCTTTCCGTTAGTGCAGAGACTGGCCAGTTCGATGCTATAGCATATTATATCTCATCATAGCATATCATATCTCATCATCATATCATATATCATGCTCATGCCCGATGGTGCTGGGTCGTCATATCATATATCATTCTCATGCCCGATGGTGCTGGGCTATCTCATCATCATGCTCATATATTGACAGTACCGACTCAGGGCACCCGGTAAAGCTGGGCTACCCTATTACCCTAACAAAGACTCTAAGACTCACATATAACGGTCGTTCTGTTCTCAATCACACAAAGTAACCGAATGCGCATTCATAAGTGCAATCCTAGCATGATACTACATGGCATGCTTTAATGCTTATGCAACACCTAGTATGTCATATATTCACAAGCAGGTATTCTCTTTCGAATCTGAGTAAGCCCATAAAGGAACTTACCTGAATAAGCCGAACAACAAAGAGACACGGTAGAAGCAGAATCCACGCAATATCAACAATAACCTAATAATATAAGCGATAAAAGCGCCATAAGATACTCTTCTACTATTTAACACACAGCAGCCTTTTCACAAGACATTCCCAAAGGAAGTAACTAATTTTCGAGAAAGTATCCAAATCTAGGTCAAACTCGGTCAAGTTGTTATTATAGAAATTCCAACACCTTGTTTTCCAACACAATTCTCAAAAGATATTTCCAACTTAGAAATTGTAAAGGCTCGGATTTTCAAATCCTAATTTTTCGGAAAAAGAGAATTAAAAATGAAATTAAATCGGTTTTAAAACTCGTTTAGCGGATTCCGACCGGAATATAAAATTCGACGAATAATTTTCATCCTTTTACCTCGAAAATTTAAAATAATTATCGGATGGCGATATCCTTGTCGATTTTAAAAATCTAATTGATCGAGAAAGCGAGAGTCGGGGAAACTAACACTTGGAAACTAATTTCGGGATTTGAAATTTGCGTATTCCGGATTTAATTCCGGGTATTGGTTTTAACCATTACCACACACCACCCCTCACCCACTCCCATCACCTCACCTTCCCGCCTACTTCTTCAGGCCATCCCCATCACCATACCGATTCACCTCACCCTCACTGATCCTTCACCATCCTCCATCACCATCCCCTTCATCATCACCTTCCCCGCAGCCAACCTCCAACGTCACCTTCACCATCGTCAACCGAGCTTCACTGATCACTCTCACTCTCGTCGTCACCAGCCACCAGAGACCACCACTGTAACGGCCCAAATATAAATATTCAGGTTACGTTTCGAAGGATTGGATACCTTCGTTCGGACCTGGCAATTCAAGTACGGTTTGAGTTTCAAAACATAAAGAAAGGAAATGGACAATACAACTTGCATCGGCGAAGCCGGGTCAAAACCAATATAAACGACTAGAAAACCTTTAAAGTGTCGGGTATGGTGGTAAATCGGTCTCTCGGTTAGTTGAACGCGCCAGATGAAACCCTCGTCATGGAAGCACGTAACAAGCAAAGATCAAATACCTGAAACTATACCACGAGTCAAGGTCGAGCCACTCATGCGGGCCCTGAAGACCTTGCTGAGGACATATAATATGCATATACCTAAATAAAGGATGCTCTAATGCAGTGCGGAAATATTAAACACACATACATGCTAACAGTTTCTATATGCAGAAAGCGATTAAAGAGGATCCCGCACAGAATAGCCAAGGAAGAGTAGTATGAGGTTGCTTGGGAAATTATCGATCAGGGATATTAGGTTGTTCATATCAGGGTTGTTCGTGTGATGAGTATTTAGGGTTGTTTAGATAGGATTGGTAATGCTTGGGGAAATTATGAGTGAAGGATTTCTAGATACGTTGTTGAAGGATTTTGGCATAGGGAATGAATCGGGATTTATGAGTGAAGGTTATTATGGCTATTGAGGTATTTGAAGATGTGAGATGAATCTTCGAGGAAAGGCTGGTAGCTAGACAAGGATGTAGTTAAGATCCTAGTAAGACTGTGGGATTAAGGTTGAGATAGGGAGATTATGAGCATGGATTTGGGAACTAGGGAAAGCAGAAGGTATTGAGGACACTAGAGGATAAAAGATTTTTAAAGGTTGGTGAAGTTGCGGTGCTTAGGAAATTCGAACGAGGATGTCATAGGAATTCGGTGAAAATGATGATCGGTGCATAAGGGTTTAAGGGGTAGAGATTTTGAAGCTGAGGAGGCGTGATCTGACGCAATTTGGGGAAACATGCGGAGTTGAGGGAACTAGTCCAGGTAGAGTATGCTGGGAAGAGGATCTGGAGTGGGTCGGCTTGAGGGTCATGGTGATTCGTGGTTGGGAGTACCACTAGTTGGGTTTCTGCGTTAGAATTCGTCGGGAGTGTCAGGTGTGAGATGGTCAGCATGAGTTGGGTCCTTAGAGGTCAATGGTTAGTGTGAGTGGTTAGTGGCGTGGGAAGTATGATTAAGTTAGCAAGGTGATTCAAGATGTCTCTTTAGGAGATGATGGTCGGGCAGAGTCTTGAGAGCCTAGGAAGAGTAAGCGAGATTGTTAAGAGGTTCCTTCTAGATCAATCGTGAGAGCTGTTCAGTTGAGGACTCAAAATTTTCTATTAGATGGTAGAGATGGGACTGATAGAAGGCCCCTAGGGCAAGGATGTGTTATATATGGAGTCTTGTTAGTAGATCGAGTTGTTCAGCTTGTCAAAATGAGGGAATTTTATGATTTGGGAACTCCGAGAGATAGTTTTAAATAGTCGGGTGGAAGGTAGGACTTGAGATCGGGATGTCGAAGTGAATTGGCCCTTAGATGGCTTGATGGCATAGGAGTTGGGATACCTAGTAGTTGGTTTGGGTATTCGGCCTTTATTGCAAATAGTTATGAGGTTAGAAAGGTTGTATGTGAGCAGGATACATTGGTGCCTAGAACTGGTAGTGGATTGAGTTGGTAGACCTCGGTGATGTTGATCTTAGTGCAAGGGATGGTGAGTAGTGGTCGTGTCTCGTCATGATTGGTAGTATAGGCAGATTCTCCTGAGATAGTGATCTAGTGTATACTTTACTCGGGACCGAATGTTGCGCGAATTCTATGGTATAGACAATGTTGATTCTCTGATACGTTGCCGTTGACAACAAGGAACTGTTAGTAATAACATAGTTATCCCTGAACTTGGTGGAATGCTACTGTACGGAAGCAGTTGTTTGCCTCTAATGCGATGACGCTCGGTAGTTAGAATGAGTATGATGTACTTATATGATTGATATAACGTGCTTATCTGATTGATATGGTGTGTAACTTCCGTGAGATGATGTGATAAATTCTACCATATATGATACGATGCTAAATATGCTATGCTATGTGGCTATTCTTGAGGTGATTATGTTATGCTATTAGACGTGAGGTACTATTGTTATTCGATATATATACATGATGCTTGATGATGGAAATGATAGAAATTGAACTGTTGAACCTTGATTCTGACTTGGAACCTAGGAAGGGAATATGAGATTAGCCTTAGAGGTGGATGACTCCATCTCTTGAGTTCTGAAATTGCTTGACTAACTTGGATTCTGAGAAATTTAACGCGATCGAGAACTTCAATGATTTTGAGACCAAACCTTTTCAAACTGAGGAACCCTCTTGAATTTTTCTGACCGAGCTTGCATTATAACGCCCCCTCCCCCCCCGAAGTGGATACAAGCATTTTATAGGGGCCCTTATAGACTGCTTGTTAAGACCTAGGGGAGATGATGTGATGCTTTTCGAGTTATGATACGACCGAGAAGTCGGAATAAGGATGTGGTAGGGGCCCATATTACATTCTTGCTACGATCTATTGGCGATATTATGATCACGGCAACGGTGCTGTGAGGATCTCATAGGGGCACTTATGAGGTACTTGCGGAATCAATGACATGATCCATGGACTCACCAATTTCAGACTTCATCCCCTGTTTTAAATGCTTTTAGTCTCGGGGACAAGACTTGTTTTTAGAGGTGGATGATGTAAAGGCTCGAATTTTCAAATCCTAGTTTTTCGGAAAAAGAGAATTAAAAATGAAATTAAATCGGTTTTAAAACTCGTTTAGTGGATTCCGACCGGAATATAAAATTCGACGAATAATTTTCATCCTTTTACCTCGAAAATTTAAAATAATTATTGGATGGCGATATCCTTGTCGATTTTAAAAATCTAATTGATCGAAAAAGCGAGAGTCGGGGAAACTAACACTTCGAAACTAATTTCGGGATTCGAAATTCGCATATTCGGGATTTAATTCCGGGTATTGGTTTTAACCATTACCACACACCACCCCTCACCCACTCCCATCACCTCACCTTCCCGCCTACTTCTTCAGGCCATCCCCATCACCATACCGATTCACCTCACCCTCACTGATCCTTCACCATCCTCCATCGCCATCCCTTTCATCGTCACCTTCCCCGCAGCCAACCTCCAACGTCACCTTCACCATCGTCAATCGAGCTTCACTGATCACTCTCGCTCTCGTCGTCACCAGCCACCAGACACCACCACCACACCTCTTCCTCCCTTCCTCTTCACATCCGAGCAGCAGCCAGCAACTGTCCAGCACCACCACGCCGTCGCCACCATCGTTGGACCACCGCCAGCATCAACCAGTGCACCCTGTTTTGCACATTTAAATAGTAGATTTCTCTGTTTTGCAAACTAACTTCTGGTAAGTCGTTCTCCTTCATTTTTGATCGAAATTGCTTGCGGTCTTCACCATCACACTCACCTAATCCGGTGTAGGTCCGACAAGCCACCGCGAGCCACCGACGAAGCCCAGAACTCCGATCGAGAGCTCCGAAGTCGCGAAAAATCCATCTCGGTGAGCTCCGAAATTATCCTCGTTTCGATTCATTTTTTTAGTCTTTTTCGATGCTTATGCTAGTCGGGAATGAGCGTGGGCTGAGTGCGGGACATTCGGGTGGGCTCGAGAACTCCTGCGAGCTCGAGAGAGGCGTGAGCGTGCAGATCCGAGGGAGCGCGGCGCCATGAGTGCGAGAGAGGCGAGAGCGAGCGAGGTTGAGCCAACAGGTGTGTGCGAGAGGGTGGCCGAGGCGAGGCTAAGCGGACTAGGATGAGCGAGAGGCGAGGAGCCGGGCTCGAGCTCCATCGATCGGCGTGGTCGGCGTCGAGCTGAGCAGCGCGAGGAGGTGGCCGGCGGGAACGTTTTGAAATGAAGATGGAGATGGCATTGTGGGCCCCACCTTGTAGTTATATTAATAGTTTTAATATTAGAACCGGTTTGGGATTAATAAGTACGTGTTCGGTTTGGTTCGGTTCGGTTCTGTTCGGTTTAAATGGATTTGGTTCGATTCGGGTTTATTCGTTTATTTATTTAATTATTTAGCGGTATTTAAAATATTATAATATTATTTGAGGATTAAAATATAAAATATTATTTCACAAATTTTATAAAGGGGTCGGTTTTATTAAATTAAAACGGTTGGGACTTTAAAGGATTTGGAGGGGTCTCATCCCAAATCCTTCCCAACGAGGGTTGAGACCCCTCGTTGGGATCTTGTACTCGGGGCGCAAGATCCCAACGAGGGGTCTCATCCCTCGAAACTTAACTCGGGAATCATAATTCCGGGCCGTTACAGATATGCCCTTTCAAATAATTTCATATAATATATATATAAGACTAAAATAACACACCTTCATATCTATGAATAAATCATTTCAAGTTTCAAAACTTAACATTTCTAATCATCATAAAGGTACCTAATCCCATTAGTATTGTTTTAAACAATTTTATAATGTAACACTTTCCGAAATTTATCTTCATAAAATCAGATTTATTATTATAATAATAATAATAATAATAATAATAATTGAAATAAGGATCCGTATAACATATATATATATACATACATACATACATACATACATACATACATACATACATACATACATATATATATATATATATATATATATATATATATATATATATATATATATATATATATATATATATATATATATGATACTAGGGCAACAAAATAACCCAACCAAACGAGCTGGCCCAATCTTTTAACCCTTAACCAGCCCATACCCGAGCCCAACAGAAGAGGAGGAGGAAAGGGATCCGGGCTCACCTCCTACTCGGCCTACCCAAACCCGAACCTATAAACACTACCCAAAACCGAACCCAGATTGTGAAACAAAGAAAAGGCCCATTCCCTCTTTTAAACCTTCAACCCATCCGGCCCAAAAAGAAAGGCCCAAACCTCTCACCTGCAAGCCAGCACATAACAACACAGACAAAAAAAGGATGGGGCCCAACTGATTGGGCGCCCCTGTGACAAAGTGGGGGACCACGCCCCATCATCTTCTTCTGTTGATAGAACAGAACAGAGAGAGGGGAATGCAGCTCTTCCCACGGGAGAAAATGGAGGAGGAAGAGAGGGATAGAGAAAAGAGGCTCACCGAGAGGAGGGAGGTTGCCTCGCCGTCGATCGGAGTTCGAATCGAGCTCGCCAGAGACGGAATCGATTGTGCTTGGCCTGGAGCAACGGAAGCGGTCACAAAGGTGGACCCTTTACAGTATAATAGTGCAAAAAGGAGAAGGGAGAGAAGCTCACCACCCGTGAAAGTGAAAAAGAGGATAGGAGGGGAGAAGGTGGCCTCGGCGGCGCTCCGGCTGCTTTGGCGGCTTCTGGTGGATCCGAGGTGGCATTGAGGGAGTCTCCACCGCTACACCTTGGTGGAAGGAGGGAAGCAAAAGGAGGGGGAGCTGGCACCTTGCCCTCGGCAAAACAGAGGAGGCAACGGGGTGCTCGGTTTCGACGGGGAGGAAGTAGAGGAGCTTGGGGTGACGGCGTTGAGCTGGGGAGGTGGGCGCAGCGGAACGGAGGTGGTGTTGGGGTGGTGGAGTGGAGGAGAGTTGATGGTGGAGGGTGGTGATGGTGGAAGGCGGTGGCCGAAGGGTGTGGGGAAGAGGGGAGGGGTTTTCCGGCAAAACAAAGAGAGAGTGGGTGGGTTTGAATCTGAATGTGGTGGGGGATGAGGGGAGTTCAGACATTGGAAGGGGATGTAGTGGCGTGGGAGGAGTTTGGCATCTTGCCAAAGATGGAGAGGGCAGGAGGGACATGGAAGAGGGAGAGATGTGAGGTTGCTTAGCCAATTTGGGGTATGGGCAGCCAACTCCTGCATAAGGCAGGCCTAGAGAGAGAATGAGAGAGAGAGAAAAAGAAAGGAAAAGAGGCGAATTTTGGTTGGTTAATCCGATCAGTTCATCGGTGGTCGGAAAGCATGATGACTCGAACCGAGATGCTCTAGCACTGCTTATGCCTTGCTAGGCACCCTTCTTTAAGGAGGAACCATCCAAAGAAGGTCATGCCATCCCAAGGAATTGAAATCCCGACAACTCAAACGCGAAACCCGCTCACTAACCCGAAACCCGACATTCGAATTTAAATCAAATCAAAATCATATCGGATAATGAAATTAATTTTATTAATTCTCGAATACTCAAAAGAGGAATTCAATTCCGTCAAAATCCAGATTTTTAAATGAGGTCGGACGGATTTATAAAAATCGACCTTGCTCGAGGACAAGTTTTCTTCTATTTATACGAATAAAATATTCCTATTTTCATGTAATTTAAGTAAAATAATAATCATATAATATAAAATATATTAGGTCTTTACATTCATCCACCTCTAAAAACATGTCTCATCCCCGAGACTAAAATCATTCTAAATGGCAAGGATTTGAAAGCGGTGAGTCCGAGGATCATGCCACCGATCCCGTAAGTATCTCATAAGGGCCCATATGAGATTCTCGCAGTATCCTTGACGTGATCATGCTACTCCCAATTGGTTGGAGCAAGTATGGGATATGGGCCCTGTTCGGCAGGAGGGGTGGAGTGTAGGGATTCAAACAATTCAAATAAACAATGCACAACTAGGCTAACTCCCTGTCCTAAACAAATAATACAAGAATCCCCTCCCTTGTAGTAGTAGGGTAATTCAGGATCGAATCCACGAGGAGGTATGTCAGCGCTTCCCTTGTTGTCCTCACGATATCGACCCCAGTTCTGGTCGATTTTCTCGCGCAGTTCATACAGAAGACAAAAGCAGCAAAGTCAACGTCGAGCAGAGACCTCGATATCGACCCTTACAGTCGATTTCGACGCTTGTCACAGAAACTGTTTTCGTAACCAATTTGTTGGTCGATATCGACCCCAGTTCTAGTCGATTTCCTCGCGCAATTCCTACAGAAGACAAAAGCAGCAAAGTCAACATCGAGAAGAGACCTCGATATCGACCCTTACAGTCGATTTCGACGCTTGTCACAAAAACTGTTTTCGTAACCAATTTGTCGGAAAAGTGTCTGAAGAAAATAGAATGGGAAAGGAGGATAATCAGAAACAAAACTTAAACTTTTATGTTGATTTCAATTAATTAAAAAGCTTCCAAAGTCGGGGTTTCATGCCACAACGATAACAATGCAAGTTTTATGCTAAAGTTATGAATTTTAATGCCTTTCCGTCAAATAACTTTCATCATCAACACTTAAGTGATTAGAGGTTCTCGCATAGTTCCTAAGAGTTACTATCCAATTCATGAGCAATTCAAGTTCACAATATGAGTGGCTTTCGCTTCAATAATGCAAATAATGAATCTCCCTAACTTTCGCAAAGGATCATGCATGGGGTAGAAGACGGAATCGCATAAAAGTCATACCTTTGATGCACTTACCTCACATTGCTCTTGTCGGGCTCACCCCGACCCTAGAAGTGGGTTGACTACTCGCTCTTCATCATGCACATCATCATCATTATTGTTGAAAGAAAGCTACTTTGAATTAAAACTTCGAAAGAAAGTACAACCGAACAAGCCACTCCGCTCTCGCTTTACAAACTTCACTTGGCCTCCTCTCTCTCTCTCTCTCTCTAATAATTCTCTGCGTGTATATGTAAATTCTATGTTCTTGGATGCCTAAACTCAGCCCTATTGGCCTCTATTTGTATATGTCGATAAAGACTCGAAACTTTATCTTTATTCTCTAAGATAAACTAAAATAAAAGTAAAAACTAAAACTCTATGGTGAAATCAGCCTCCTCATGATAGATCTGGTGTTGAAGATAAGAAATCTCGACTTTTGGATAGACGTGCAAGCTTTGGATAGATTTGTATCAAAATCTGAGTCGGATTCATCTGCTGGCATGGTCGATATCGACCCTAGACATCGATATCGACCCCTTCAAAACATTATCTCGAGCTTTCCTTCTCCTCCTCGAACTAACACTCGACTTCTATCAGTTAGCTCGATCTGGCACATCGATATCGACCTCCAGACGTCGATATCGATCTCTCTGTATTGACGTGCTCTATTTCATTTCCTGCTCGATTCCTATGTCTTTGATGCACTCGATGTCGAGGTCCCCAGTCGATTTCAACCTCTTCAGACTTTGAGTTCTTTTTCCGCTCCTCCAAATCCGTCCATTTTCGTTTTGTTTTTTGCAAAATCACATAGAAACTCATGCAGACATCGAAATCGATGTCGAGCTTGGACATCGATTTTGACGTCTTCTCAGTGTGCTTTTTCTCTCTCCTGCAACTTGTTAAAAAAAACATAAAACCAAATATGCAAAATAATAAAGTGTCTAAAACCAATGTAAAACTGTCTAAAACCAAAACTAAGTCTTTGTTACAAGCTCTAGACTTTTAAGTCGCTAGGCCGACTTCTTCCTTTGCGCTTCTCAAGGCGGCATCTATAGAGCCCATGTGGCTTGGGCCTCAAATATGACTCCCTTCTTATTGCGCAGCTGCATTCCGCCGGGATGTATTTGAATCACCGTGAATGGTCCTAAATTCTTATCCTTGGATCTTGTAGAGAACCAATGGTCCTTAGATTTGGCAACATAGACCTTATCTCCTATCTCATATTGGCTCGAATCATCATCGGATACCCTACACAAGCGCACATGCCAAGGCACACCTCTTCCAAATAATGATAAATCCTTAATTGAAATGGAGCAAGAGGAATTCGTACCTTGACTTACCTTTTTCTCAGTCTGTGGCTCAGGTCGATGTTGATGTTCAGAGGTCGATATCGACCTCTGTTGTACTCCTGGAGGAGCAGTCGATTTGGAGAGTTTTGGCTCGATATGATCAGGTCGATTTCGACCCTCAAAGATCGATATCGAGGTCTCCTTTCCTCCCTTCTCAGCGCTGATGGTGGTCAATTTCGGCAGGGCATGGTCGATATCGACCCTTGACCCCGATTTCGATGTTTCCTTTCCTCCTCCGTCGACCCCATACTTATGACCTGGCATACAATCTTGAATAATTTTAGTCGATATCAACTTACCTGGGTCGATTTCGATGTTCTGTTTGGGCTCCTTCGTTCAAGATTGCCACAACTTCCTCCACTTGGGCTTCTATGGCCCTCTTCTCAAGCTCCTCCGGTGTCATACTTCTTACCTTTGCTTCTCCACATGCAATGTAGACACCATTGATGGCTTTTATCTCCATTGGCCCTTGATTTTTCACCGCCTTGTTGAAGGCATACTCTATCATTTCGTCACTAATTGTGAATGAGAGCAATCCTTTCTTCCCGCTAATGTTGGCATCGACGGTTGCTAGGAATGGCCTACCTTAAATAATTGGACAAGCAGGGTCCTCCGCTATATCAACAACTAGGAAATCAGTAGGGACAAAGAATTTACCTACTTGTACTGGCACATCCGTCACTATCCCAGTTGGAATTACTACCGTGCCCTGAACCGTTGCTCCATAGTTCCTTGGTAACGGACAAGAAGGGCTTTGGTTGCATCTTGAATCCTCTTGGCCCTTGCACGAGTGATAGGACCATCAAAAGGAACCTTCATGTTGTCCTCAATGTCACCAGGAGTCATCGACAATTGCACTGCATCACTACCACTCTGCTCTGGAAGGTCAGCAATCCATCGGCTCTCTCCGCAAGCTCTCCAGCTCGTCCCTGTGCCATCCGCTCTCTTAGTTCTGCCACCTTAGGGTAATCTGCCTGACCTCTACGAATCTAATCTGTCAGCTCTGAGTGAATCTCGAGGAAGGATAGCTGACCCCTCTCTCGCTGAATCCATACCTATATGCCACAAGACATCAACTCTGCCTACAATCTACGTTACGCTGTCAATTTGGCCATATCCACCTCCTGATGAGTCTTTCGACTGAGCGCATCGGCCACCACATTGGCCTTCCCGGGATGATAGATGATCTCCAAATCATAATCCTTCAGGAGCTCTAACCAGCGTCTCTGTCTCATGTTGAGCTCCTTCTGGGTGAAGATGTACTTCTAGCTCTTGTGATCCGTCATCACCTTCCATGAAGTACCATACAGATAATGTCTCCAAATCTTCAGAGCATGTACTACAGCTGCCAGCTCAAGATCATGGGTGGGGTAAGTCTCCTCTCCAGGCTTCAACTGGCATGAAGCATAAGCAATACCTCGATCCCTCTGATTCAGAACATATCCCAAACCAGCTCGCAAAGCATCTGTTTAGATCACGAAGTCCTCGGTCCCAGCAAGTAGAGCCAAAACTGGGGCGGTCATCAGCTTCTCAAGGAGAAGCTGAAAACTGGCCTGGCACTCCTCACTCCACACGAAAGGGACGTCCTTCCGTGTCAGATGTGTCATCGTTCGAGTGATCCTCGAGAAGTCCTGAATAAAGCAACGGTAGTAGCTAGCCAATCCCAGGAAGGAACGGATGTCTCGAACGTTCTTGGGCACCTCCCAAGCAACGATAACATCAATCTTCGCCGGATCTACGGCGACTCCAGTTGCTGAGATCACATGACCTAGGAAGGTCACCTCGGAAATCCAAAACTCGCACTTGCTGTACTTGCCGAACAGTTGGTGCCTCCTCAACGTCTCCAAAACAATCCACAGATGCTACATATGCTCATGCTCCTCGTGGCTCCGCGAGTATACTAGGATGTCATCGATGAACACTACAACAAATTTGTCCAAATAGTCTATGAACACCCTGTTCATAAGCTCCATGAAGGCTGCTGGCACGTTGGTCAGCCCGAAAGGCATGACCACAAACTCATAGTGCCCATACCGCGTCCTAAAGGCGGTCTTCTGGATGTCCTCTGATCGCACTCTGAGCTGATGATATCCCGATCTCAAGTCGATCTTCGAAAAGATCATTGCAATCTGAAGCTGGTCCATCAAGTTGTCAATCCTCGGAAGCGGATAACGGTTCTTTACTATTGCCCGGTTCAGCTCGCGGTAATCGATGCACAGTCTCAACGAACCATCCTTCTTCTTGATGAACAACACTAGAGCTCCCATTGGTGATGCACTTGGACGAATATAGCCCTTCTCGGCTAACTCCTTAAGCTGAGCCTTAAGCTCGGCCATCTCTGTGGGTGCCATCCTGTAGGGTACTCGGGAAATGGGCCTAGTGCTCGGGTCCAACTCGATAGCGAAGTCTCGAACTCGGGAAATGGGCCTAGTGCCCGGGTCCATCCTGTAGGGTACTCGGGGAAGACATCAGTGAAGTCTCGAACTACGGGCACCTCGGACATGTTGGGTCGACCTCGATCCACCTCTAAAGCATAACACCAATATCCCGTAAAACCCTGGGCAAGAAGTCTCGCTGCTCGAACTACGCTAATTAGTGCCCTGTTCCTCTTGGGGTCACTACCCCAAACCTGGTGCTCGGTGCCATCCTCTGCTAGAATCGATACGGTCCTCGTCCGTAAGTCAATGATCGCTCCATAGTGGTCCATGAAATCCATGCCAAGAATCAAGTCGTGGGTCCACAAGGTCATCACGATCAGGTCGGCGGGCCACTCTCGCTCTCCTATACGGATGGGGCAACCTAGGATCTCACGACTCGTCCTAATCCTAGCCCCATCCGGCATACCTACAATTAGGGGCGGACCCCTCGTGTAGCTCAGGCTAAGTCTAGAGACGCACGACTCTGCTATGAAGCAGTGTGTGGCACCCGTGTCAGAAAACATACTCACGCACTCATCTCGGAGAAATATTGTACCTGAGGCACTCGGAGCGGATCGATCCTCGACTCTCATCTGGAAAACGCAGGGCGGTGGGGGCAATGTAGAACCAGAAGCTCGAAATGTCTGTCCTCTCCCATAACCTGACCCAGACGGTCCTGTGGAAGACGATCCTCTGCCCGTCTCGGGCCCAGATGGTGCTCGACCCCCTCTAGCTGAACCTCTGCCACGTCCTCCGGGTCGGCCTCTAACAACTGTGATGCCTCTCCCCTGCACCGGGGAGTAAGTCAGAAGCGGGGGCTGAGGAGCGGCAGAAAGTCTCGGTGCGGGTGTAGCCAGTGGGGTCCTACCCTCCTGGGGGTAATGAGCAGCTCTGTGTCCCATACCTCCACAAGTGTAACATCTGGTAGATCTAACCGGGCAATCTCTCTGGTACTGACCTGGCATTGAACAACCATAGCACGTAATGCTCCTGACGCTAGCCCCTCGACGAGCCACTGGTGGTGTTGGGGGTGTCAGAACTCTCGGCATCCCTCCTCTGAATCCTCCACGGAAAGCTCCTCGAGGCTTCACATCCCATCTCGTGTCAACGGACCTCGGCCTCTTCGCCTTGGGGCGAGAGGGAGCATACACCGTAGTAGTCAAGATCCTCTACTGCTCGTACATCAGGACGACCTCCAGAAAGCGGTCAAATGGAACAGCTCCCAAACTAGACGCATGTAGAAGAATCTCTGGCGGCAGTCTCATAGATAGCAAGCGGATACGAATCTCGTCGGTGGGGCAGAGATGAGTGCAGTAGATCAACTCCCTCTTGAACCGACGGATGACCTCCGATACAGAGCGGGATGGGTCGTAGGTAGCGCGCATGAAGGTGACCTCCCTAGCCGACTATGTCCCTGGCGGACAATATTCTTGAAGCATCAGTGCTCGAAACTCCTCGTAGCTCCACTCTGTCTGGCCCGCCTTACAAACGGTCCAACGAACGAAGGCGTCATCTCGCAGAAGTCTTGCGCCGATGAAATCAAAGATGCTATCCATCTGCCACAGCCATGCCTCGACATCCGCTCCGTCCACTCCCGAAAAGTGTGGTGGGCCACAATGTACTAAAGATCGAACCCAGTCGATGCGCTTCTCAGGGCGCGCATCGACGGGGGCTGGTGCGGCTGGCTGTCCAATTGGGGTCTCTATAGCTGGCTCAACTGGCTTCTCGACGGGAATCTGTAAACCAGGTGCGTCCGGTGGAGAATCTCCGAAAAGTCCTCGCAACATCTCGATCAATGTCGTCCTATCCATCTGTCTGAATATCTCCTCCGGTTGGGGGGCTGGAATCTCCGCACCCCCGGGATCTTGAGCGTCGTCATCTGCCCTTTCGGCCACGACTCGACGAGGTCGTCCTCTACCCCTGCGTGGTGGGCCCCCACGCCCGACTTCCCCACGTCGTGTATCGACCATGCTGCTGCATGTTCAGAGTTACCACTCAGCATAGAAGCACTCAGTTACGATTATAATGATCTCCTTCAAGGGAGATCGCCCTCAGGCCCAATTGATATACATACAACATGCAAAGCTATCTAAAGTTGCTCTTCGAGGAGCGACTGACCGGAGGGGCAAATACCTCGCGGCCTCTACCTAACTCGCCACTCCCACCACTGAGGTGCAATTCCTTGGAGTCTTTCAAGCCCATCTGTAAAGAGTAAGCTATATTTTGCCTACCCGTTCCCAATCTACATCTAATAGGGATGGTCTAATGCCATTCTACCCACTCGATCCCCATTGTTTGATTTTACTCAATTTTAAAGCCAAGTTCATATTAGGTTCATTTGAGTTAGACATATTAAGTTCATATTAGACATACGCTATACCTAATAATCATGCTTCTAGATGCAAGGCGGAATATTAACACACTAGCAAGCCCTTAAGATCAAATGCATAATAATAATAATAATAATAATAATAATAATAATAATAATAATAATAATAATAATAATAATAATAATAATAATAATAATAATAATAATAATAATAATATTAATAATAATATTAATAATAATAATAATAATATTAATATTAATAATAATAATAATAATAATAATAATAATAATAATAATAATAATAATAATAATAATAATAATAATAATAATAATAAGGCCTTATCATAGAATACCAAGTGGTATATCCCTCTCCTATCACTATCCCACTTCCGATACGGCGGAGACTGGCCAGTTCGTGAATGCATTCCATTTCCAATTCATTCGTATTGTCATCATGCTCATAATCATCATCATGCTCGTAATAGAAATAAAGTGTTGCTCATGAATCATATGACTTAGGACAAGACCCGATGGGACTGGGCTGTCCTATGACCCTAGCAAAGACTCTAGTTAACTTCACAGATAACGGCCGTCCTATTTACATATGCATACAACAATAGAATGATCAATGGTCAATGCAACCTAGCATGATACTACATGGCATGGTGATCATGAAATGCAAGAACCTAGTATATCATGCAGGTATAGCGGGAATGTCTATTCAATCTGAGTAAGCTCCAAAGAGACTTACCTGGCTAGTAGATCAGCAAAAGTGAAATCCCATCAAGCAGCACAACAATCAAACAGTATCACCTAGATAAAAATTAGAACACATATATAAGTCTACATCTAACCATTCAATCACTCAAAGCAACATCATTCAATAGAATCATAAATATATCGCAATTGCCATTCCATCGCATCATACATTCCATAAGACTACATCATTCTCCATATATCAGTCAACGAATTCCGCATGCTCATATTCATCATATTCGCATCTACACCCCAACAGTTCATCTTAATCATAAAGTATAACTCGTGCGATAACATAGTCCTACTACCTCGTCATAATTATCTAACATTTTAATCCTCTTATAATAAATTACCATAAGTCATGCTATTAGTCACACATATATGAACATCATGTTAGTCAGTCAGTGATCAAGTCAAATTCCCAAGTTAGTTCCAAACTGTTTAAAAAAAACTGCGTCAACCTGTTAAGAATTCCGACCTTTTAAAATGCTCGCAAACATTCCTTTTTAATTTATTTATTAAATCATTTTCCAACCTTGAGATTATTTTCCAAATTTCTTTAAAAAAAAACTTCAAGTCACAAATAATGTATTTGAAATCCTGATTAATATTATATAATATTTCAATACCATTTATTAAATACTTTTGAAAAAATATTACCAAATCCTTTAAAGTCCCAACCGTTTTTATTTAATAAAACCGACCCCTTTATAAAATCTTCAAAATAATATATTATACTTTAATCCTTAATTAATATTATAGAAAATTTTAATTACCATAAAATAATTAAATAAATAAAGGATTGAACCCGAACAGAACCAACCTGTCTAATTTCATAACTCCCAACCGGTTCAATTAGCAAAAAAAATAAAATAAGGAAGGGAGGTGGGGCCGGGGCTAGCTGACGGGGCAACCTTCATCTTCTTCGTCTTCAGCCTGTGCTGCTCGATGCCGCCGGAGAAGAAGGCCCGCCGGCGACCGAGCTCCTCCTCTTCGTTCCTTCAACCTTCGACCTCTCCTCACTGACCCCACATTCCCACCCCGCCCCCAGGCCTCTTGCACTCGCTCGGTCTCTCGCTCCTGGCCTTCGTACGCACGATGTCACACTCGTCCTCGACGGTACTCGAGCTCGTCGGAGCTCTCGAGCATTCCCCTCTTTTTATGTTTTTTCGAACACAGTGGGTTGGGGGGGGGGGTTATGATGAACAGTGGCCGGTCCGGTCTGGGTTCTAATTGATTTATTTCTGGACCGGTTAACTCATTTTAAATAAATAAAAAAGGTTGGTCTGGTTCTTTTAAAAGGGATATGGGTTTGGGGTTTTGGATCCGAAAATTCAGGAATTGGGCCTTGCTTTCGGGTTTGCGCTGGTCAAATTTAATATGTGCTTATTTTATTTGCTTTATTTAAATGTTTTATTTTGTTATAACTTGTTACGTATTCATTATTTATTTATTATTAAAGTATTTCTAAATTATTACCTTAAGCATTATGTGAACTATTATGAGTTAATTATTATTTTAAAGATATTTAAAAATATATTGAGGGTATAACTTAATTGTATTATTTTTTAACTATCTTATTATTATATAAGTAATTGAATGATTTGATTATAATATATGGAAATTATGACCTTTTAAAGTTATTGAGATTTAAAATGTAATAATTGGACTTGAATTGAAAAAGAATTGGAAAAGGTCTTAAATGTTGAAAATGAAATTAATAAAGTTAAAAGAAGATTTGGAAATACTCTAACCTTGTCGGATGTATTTTGATAAAATAATAACATAAGTCGATTTCAAGAATAATGCCTTATAAATGGATTTTTTGGTTAAGTGTAAATTGGGGAAGTGTTTTGAATAATTATTCGATCTAACTTGAGATTTAGGGAGTTTTGGGAAAACATGAAAAGTTGACTTACTTGTCTGATTTTTATATATATAAATTGTGATATGTGATATTGATGTGTTATATGTTGATTATGAAGCATATTATGAGGTCTTGTGTTATGATATCGATATAATAATTAAGTATGGATTATGATATGAGATGTTGACATATGTCCTTAGATATGAGATCGTGATGTGTTGTTGTATGAAATCATGATGTTATATTATATGATTGAGATGCATGATATGTTCTTAAATATAAAAGTATGGTATGTAATATGATGATGAGTTAAAGCGTTATGAGATGTTTAGATGATGAGTTTATATGGTACTTAGAATTATATTGAGATTTTGCGATAAAATATGAGTATGAGCTGAAGCATGATGAGATATTATATGTTGAGATGAAATATGAAATATTATGTGATGATACAAAGTTGAGATGATGTATGAGCTATTATATGATGAGATGATATATGAGAAGAGTTGAAATGAGTTGAGATGATGATGAGGATAATATTGATAAGGTGTGATGATGAGTTCTATGACTGTGTGAAGCTTACGTGTGTGGTATTAGTTATGTTTTGTGTAATTTAGACATAGACTTATATATGTTTATTTATACCTATTAGGAGATCTGCGACCTGTTGGCTTGTATCTCTGCTTGCTATGTCACTTTTGCTGATCTGCTTTTCCAAGTAAGTTTCTTTATGCGCTTACTCAGATTCGAAACAAAAAATCTCCTGCTCTTGATCATATGACATACTAGGTGTTGCATAAGAATATTAAAAGTATGCCATGTAGTATCATGCTAGGGTTGCACATTTGAATGAACATTCTATTTCTCTATGTGTTTAAATACAAAACGACCGTTATATGTGAGTCCTAAAGTCTTGGCTAGGGTTATAGGATAGCTCATCTCCATCGGGTTTGTCCTGAGTTGTCACGAGATACGAGATGAGCTTGACTTATATGAGCATGATTACGATATGAGCATGATACGAGATTGATTATGATTATTGATAACGATGATGATAATGATGAGTGATTATTGATATGCATATATATATATATGATGGTTATGCTATAACATCGGACTGACCAGTGCTAGTGTCTACCCTAACGGAAAGGGGGGTAGAGGTAGGAGAGAGATATGCCACTTGACATTCTTTGGGAACTTTTATTGTCTTTCTGCACTTATATTATATCCTGATAAAAGAATGTTTTACGTGTTTAATTTCCGCATTGCATTAGAGCATCATTATTATGGAATGGCGTGTGTGTATGCTTGCTTGCAGGACCTAGAGTGCGTTGGGGGGAGGGGGGGACTTGATTTGACCCCGCCCACAGAAATTGTTTTTAGGTATGCTTGCTCTATGCTTCTATGGCTTGAGAATCTTCTAGGTGAATCCGAAGAATCTGTCTAACTCCGCTAACTTAGTTAAAAGCTTTTCTGAATCTATGTTTATCGATTTGGTGTTGACCCGGCCTTGTCGTGGCAAGTTGTACCTTACTTCCGCTTTCCATTTTCCGTGACTTAGGCTTTCAGGATAGGATAAGGGTACCCAACGGCCCTTCGATTGTTTTGGGGTTCGAAATCTCCACTTTATAATACTGATCTTTTGAGGTTTGAAATCTCGACCCGTACTTGAATTGCAAGATCCGAACGAAGGTATCCAATCTTTGAAATGTAACCCGGATATTTATATCCGGGCCGTTTCAAAGTTGGTATCAGAGCAAGGTTGTTCATTCCGGGTACGAAAGGGTTGAGTGTATGTTTTGAAAACCGCCCATAGAATTGAAGAGATTTTGAAGAGTTTTAAAGGGCAAAATGATTTTAAAAGGGCTAACTGAATGAACATAACTTAATATACTTGACCTATGATGTGCGCATATTTCACCATGTTTCATGCTTACATCTATTCTGTTTTCATGCATATTTTATACTTTCGGGTTGGGAAAGTAGTGAATTTGTGTAGTTTGAGTACATTTGCAAGATATAGAGGTCTACATAAGTTTTCGTTTGATTTCGCAGTAAATGGAGCACTTTGGAGTAAATACAGGACAAGAAAGAAGAGCTCGATCTCGAGCAGAAAGTACTCGATCTCGACACAAGCACTCGACATCGACCCGATGACCCAAGATCGATTGAGGAGAAAAGATGTAGATAGAGAAAAAGCCATGTTGACCACAACAATCTAACTCGACTCGACATAGGTCACTCGAGATCGACCTGTCCACTCGATATTGACTAGTGCAACAGACGCGTGAGAAATGCGGATTGGGCCCAATCTTTGGAGGATATTGCTTAGCCACAAAGACATCTATCATCTACTAACATTCATCTATCTTAGGGGTATATTCCAAGCATGATAGAGAATATTACCTATTTTAATATTTTATTTTAGGATATAATTTAGTTTAGATAAACTTTCTATATACAAATCTTAGTAGGATTAGGACTCCAATCCTTGGTTAGAAATGATTATGAGACTATAAATAAAGCCCTAAGGAGCTGGTTTTAGGTATTTTGAATTAAAATCACCAAAGATCATTAAGATTACAAGCAAGGAGAAGGAAGAGGCGATAAAAAGAGAGAGAAGGTGGTTGTAAGAGTGAAGTTTCCTTTTGAAGTTTTAATGCAATGTTCTTATTTTTATGCAATGATGCTTTCCCCAATGAAGAGTGAGTAGTCGTCCTACTTCTAGGGTCGGGGTGAGCCCGACGGTAGCCATGTAAGTACGCTTTTTACCCTATTTGATTTTGTGATTTCATCTTCTACCCCGCACTCAATCATTTATGCGAATTTAGGATCATTCCTTATTTACCTTATATGAAGCGAAAGTGGAGTATACACGTGAATTTGGATAGTAATTAGGTTTTTCCTACGAAAGTTGACTTAATGCTAATTATGAAAAGGTAGAAACAATTATGTTTTTATGCGAAAGCCTCTATATTCCTAATTGGTGATGACAAAAGCTTAATCTTTTATGCGATTAAAGTAATATTGTATGAATGGTTATCGTCGTGGCAAATCTCTACCTTAGGAGCTTTTAGTTATATTAAACAAGAAAAAACCCAAAAATAATTTGTCTTTATTTATTTCTTTATTTTATTTTCTATTTTCTGCATTCGTTACCGTTTGTGAACAAACTTGATTTCGACCTCCTGAGTCGGTATCGACCACCCTGCATCGAGAGACCCTGAGTCGACAGTCTCCTGAGTCGATAGGAACCCACTGACCCACTCGAGATCGACCTACCTAGTCGATATCGAGTGCTTATGTTGTCTGTTCTCCTTTGCAAATTTTCACAAATCGACGCTGAGCACTAGGAATCGACTGCCTCTGTCGATATCGACTCCCCAACTCGATATCGACTCCCCAACTAGATATCGAGGCTACTGGTCGACTAGCACATGAACTTTAGAGACTATTCAGGCCTCGCTGACCCGCCTCCTCGTGGATCGATCCTGATTCCCTTCCACTACAGCGGGAGTAAGTCTTATATTTTATTTGTATTGACTAGGATTCAGTTTAATTGATATTTATATTTATTAGACTCGATTTCCTCCTACAATCAAAGTTTGGCGCCGTTGGCAAGGAGGCTATCAACCGCGCCCTATTTAGTCTTACGTACCTGTTTACCTAGTGTTGTCTTGAAGGTGTATGTGACGCGCTGACCGCACGCCTGAGTTCGCTGCTTTAGATGATCCTTAGCACTTCCTTCGTCTATGAGAAAGGGCTAAGAGGATCATGGCTAACGAAGAGATGATGCAAGAAGAGCTCAAAATGCTTAGGAAGCAAGTGGAGGGGTTCGAAACCGAGCGTGACTAACATACTCAAGCGCAAAAAAAGATGGCTGCTCGATATGAATAAGAAGCCCAAGCTCACCGATAGGCCCAAGAGCAACTACGCCATATCCCACAAAACACCAACGAATATATGCACCCAACTGTGGAGGTGCCCGAGTCTCCTATTGTTCTCCCTAATGTTTCTTGAGATTAAAACTAATTTTATATCAGAGATTAGGGGACATGCTTTTGAGGGAAAGAGTTCCAAATGCCCTATCACGCACATAACTACTTATATTGATTTATGCGACACCATTGCTGATGGTTTTAATCATGAATATGTGCATCTAAAAGCTATTAGATGGTCTCTTGCAGGAAAGGCGGTACTGATGTACATATCTGTAGCCTTTTTATTTGGAAGTTTTGACTTCATATTTCATTCAATTCCTAAACTAAAGGTTAAAATTAATATAAATTTGTGTGGAATGAGCCATCGTACAAGAAATAGAGTCTGCACAAGTTTTGGTCTAAATATGTGGGAATTGGAGCGGAATTGGAGTCAAAACGAAGAAGCCAAGTAAAGCTGAAAAGCAGTCGAAATCGACTAGACTGGTCAATATCGACTGATGACCTCGACATGGACTCTGAGTGTCGAGACAGACTACAAAGACCAACCAAGAAGACCACTCAATATCGAGTGAAGATGTCGACATCGACATGGCACTAGAGATCGAGTGAAGAAGAACATGTCGAGCAGAAATAGAGAGGTCAATAGGTTTATCTTCATAAATTAGATAGGATATGTCTTAGGGGTTGTTTCGTTTTTACCCTAAGATGATTATTCGTTATTTAGATATTTACTTTAAAAAAGATTTAACCTATTTATTTAAGGATTGATTTTAGATAGAGGATATGATCTACTTTCCTTGGATAGCGAGGATTAGTAGCCTATAAATAAAGTCCTAGGGGGGTTGGTTTTTATGCATTGAATTCAATCACAGAGATCATATCTCACAATAGCAATAGAATTAGAGAGAAGCTTTAGGGTTTGGCGTCTGCGAAAGCCGACGTTGGATTGAAAGGTTTCAGAGTTTTAGTTAATGCAAGTTTATTTCTTTCAATCAATGGTGTTTATTGCGATGAAGAGCGAGTAGTTTCCCAAAGCTTCTAGGGTCGGGGTGAGCCCGACGTTAGCCATGCGAGTTTGAGGTAGGTATTTGATGATGATATTGTTGTGTCTATATGATGTCCTACGATTCTATGTTTAGTCCTTATCGCAAGAAAGGGATTCATGCTAACAACTTGTGTTATAAACATAAAATTTGTAGAGACAATTAGGTTTATTTGCAAGAGTATTCCTAATAGTTGGTGTACAGCGAAAGCTCGTCCCTCGGGTGAGTTAGTGCAATCGTCCGTCTTATTTGCCTTGTTGCATGCATTGGTTAACATCGTGGTAAACCCTAGCTCTAGGAGTTGCCTTTTATATACGGTTTAGGGTTTAGCTCCCACGAAAAGCAGGAAATGGGGGTTATTCAAGTTATTCGACCTTCCACGAGCTGTCTTTGCTAATTTAAGGACTTCAGCATTATAATGTGTAGTTAATGTGATGGATTTATCGTTCAATTTTCGGATTTATATGGAATAAACTCCCTGCTTTTACAATGTCATTACATGCATTATTTGTAGAAATTGATTTTCAGTGTTCATTACATAGGTAAACGCCCACAGAGATTGAGTGGCTCACCTACTCTAGACAGTCAAAACCGAATTTCGAAGAGATCAAAAAGATCTGGGGTTAAACCTCCAGTAATTGATTTGTCTAGGGATTCACCAGCTTTCAAGGATGAACTGTTTGAAGATACTCAACCTGATAGAGCATATGAAACATGGGTAGGTTCCCTGTCACTTGAATCTAAAGATTCACAACCGCTTGTTCGGAAAAACAGTAAGAAAGAGGTCCCCCATGCGACTGTTGTTCCTACTAGCACTGTTGGTTTAGAAGCCCTTGAAATTACAGTTTTGTAAGACGATTCGCCTAATGTAACGCTTGGTCAACCAGTGAACCCAATTGTGCATAACATCACATCTGATGAGCAAACAGAAGGCACTGAAATCCAACATATCTCAGAAAACAGACAATGGGTCTGTTTTTTTACTAATTTTTATTCTTGATCAAGTTTAATATGGAGAGTGTGTCATCAGGAGCTTGTGATGAACAATTTCAGAGGTTTAACATCCACCTTGATACTGCTTTGTCATTGTCACCCCACATTTCTTTGAAAGATATAGACATGGTACTCCCTTCACAACCACAAGAATGAAAGTTCTCTAAATACTGATTTTGAGATCAAAGTTAACAAACTCAATCCCTAATTTCTATCTGTTTAATATTATGTTCATTAGTTTGTTTTTGGAGTTCACCAAGAAGAGGTCTACATCATGGTTGTCTTCAACTTGAAAAACAAAGTCACACAAATCATTGATATCAACCCAACTTGCCCTGCTGAAACTTGAACCTTTGCATCCCCCTTTGAATGTTTGGTAATTTTATTAATGATATATAATATCTTCTTGAGTTGAATTAACTTCAATCCAATATCACCTCAGTTTGCAATTAAGATTAAATGCTTTATAATTCAATCAATGCAGGGAGATATGCTGATTGCGTTTCTAACAGAGAAGGGGCTTGAAGCAAAGGCAGAAATAGTGTCGACTGCACCAACATCAATTGTCCCCATCGCGTGGGCTGGAGAAGAGAAAGTTCAGCATTCTGGGGTATGCCTCATGCGTCACATGGAGTCTTTCTTTGGGGCAGAGAGAGGCTACAAGTGTGGATTCGAAAAGGGCAATTTCAAGAATATATCAAAACTACGGGTGAAGTACCTAACAGATATTGTGTGCTCAGAGCTGAATGAAGTGAACAAAGAAGTTATGAAGGCAGCAAAATCCCATTCAAGAATGACTTCAAAGGGGATTCAAGGCCAAAAACTAAACCTTGGTTGAACAGCTACAACACAATTTCATGTTTTTTTTTGCAAACTGTCAAATGTATTGGGGTGTAGACAGTTGTGTACTCTGCTTCTTAAAAGTTGTTTCGTGAGCATTAAGACAGTTGTTTTCCCTATGATTTTAAGCTGGATTGTATTTGTCAATTTCTTACAACTATAACTGCGTCTGACCAGTTCTTTGTTCTTTTATCTATGTCAACCAATTCTGTCACCGGTAGTAAAATATTTGATTTTTGTTTATAACTAGTGTATTTTATTAATATAGTTTATTTGATGATATCCATTCCTAACTATTGACAATACTTTGCAAGAAAAAGATTTCAATAGGAGAGTTCAATAAGAGGGTAAAGCACTCAAAATAAGCCTGTCAGCGCAATTCTGTCCTCAATACTATACAAAAACACTACTAGGAAAAAATATATCTTAGATATTAGGAAAAGAAGATACTATAAAAAATTAATACCATGTTGTGCAATTATCTATTGAGAAAGTATAAAATTATATTAAAGAAAATAGGATTATTTTGGGCAAAATTTCAAAAATCTCGTTTGTTGTGCAAATATAACCTACTGTTGAGCAAAACTAAGATGACGTTGAGCAAATTCACAATAACATAAAACCTTAGTTAAACAGTGCCAGCACTCCTTTTGCCAAAACAATTCCCAAATTACTCTATGTGTCCGCAGTATCAACCAATGATAGACTTAAAACTTCAGTAACACTTTATAATATCAAATACGAGGTGCGAAATTACAAAATATCCATATAATTAATATGATTTTAATAAGTTACATCATATCTTTATTCTGAACACACATAGAAACTAAAATATATAAATAAGTTCCAAATTATCACGTATTAATATACAAGAACTACAAGCCTAAAAATTCATCAATCTTCCTCCTCCTTTCCATTTCTGCATCTAAAACTTCTTTAACGCACTGCATAAGGTTGTCCTTCGCCTCTTCCAACATCTGCCTTTGTTCACCAAGTTCTCGTTCCACCTAGATAAAACATAAAATACAAGAGTTAACACTAGAGAGGGAAAAAAAGTAAGGATAAAACTTCAAATATCACCTTTGATAGTGCTTCAGCATCTTCATCTTTGGTTGCTCTGCGAATATGATGTTCGTTTGCTATTATTGATCTTTGTAATTCCTCATATAATGTATAATGAAACACAACGGCTTCCACCAACTCAACCCTGCGAGCCTCTTTGTTAGTCTCACATGCCTCATCAACGAGAGTCATGTGATACCCACGGTAAACAACACCATCCAGATCGTCCATCATTTGGTGGAATCTTGTGCAAAACTCAACAGTCTTGCCATAGTTCATCTTTTTGGAGGGGAATGGTTAAGCAGTAAGAATACAAGTTCTAGTATTCTGATTTCTGTTAAAATGAGTTTGTAGACACAAATGGACATCAAAGAATTATTTCTGGATATATATAGCCAATAATTATACAATTTTCTTCCTTATGACAGTTATTTGGGCCCCTTCAATTCAGAGTACCTGTAAAAAACTGTAAAAACTGTAAAAATATAAACTGTAAACAAATTACAGTTATTTGAGTTACAGTTATTAGTGTTTGAGATTACCCACCTCGTGTCAGCACTACTTTGGGACTTAACCACCTACTGTCACCACATAAACTTAAATAACAGAAAACACACAAGGCTAGTGTCACCAATACTTCCAACTACTCTAACCAACAGTGTCACACAAGACTTTGGGCCTTAGCACCTCGTGCAACCACATACACTACAAAATCAAAAAAATACAAGCCTACTGTCGCCAATACTTGTAACTAATATCAGTGTCAGCACTGCTTTGGGCCTTACCCATCTACTGTCACCACATAAACTTCAATAACAGAAAATGTCTCCCCATACACTTCAATATCAGAAAAAACAAGGGTAGTGTCACCACTACTTGTAACTAATATCATTGTCAGCCTTACTTTGTGCCTCAACCACCTAGTGTTACCACATACACTTCAAAATCAAAAAATGCAAGACTGTTGTCACCACTACTTGTAACTAATATCAGTGTCAGCACTACTTTGGACCTCACCCCACATAGTGTCACCACATACACTACAAAAATCAAAAAATGCAAGACTGGTATCACAACTATTTGTAACTAACAACAGTGTCAGCACTACTTTAGGCCTCAAACACCTAGTGTCACCACATAAACTTCAATATCAGAAAATACCAGACTGGTGTCACCACTATTTGTAACTAATAACAGTGTCAGCACTACTTTGGGCCTCAAACACCTAGTGTCGCCAAATAAACTTCAATATCAGAAAACACCAGACTGGTGTCACCACTATTTCTAAGTACTGTAACCATCACTATCAACCCCCCACCCCAACTTTTGTTATAGCATGGTAAATATGTACCCATGCCCCCACATTATTAATACAAATTCAAATAAAACATTGTCATTGCAGAAATAGATAACTTAATAAACATTAATAAAAGTGAAAATGTACAATCATTACAGATTCAAAGTCACACCCAAATACAGGGCATCCAAAAAATATCCCATAAAATCCATTACCTACAAATATACATACATGTCCACCAAATTAACAATTTGAGCACATAGGTTGTCATATTACATCCAAAATACCCCATGTATGAACCAACTACATATCTAAACAATTGTTTTAAAACCTAAAACTCCAGGTCTCCCTGATTAGATATGAGCACAAGAGTTCTCTTTATCGAAAGAGCTTCTCGTTGTTGAATCGTTTCACATCTGCCCCAAAGACAGATGCTTCAATTGCTTTTAATGTAAAGACGCCGCATGAAGCCCTGCAAACACAAAAAGACCACATTTAATGTGAGCACATAAATAACAAGTATCTTAGACTAAACGACAAACAATACAAGATATAAAATACATACCCAGTAGAATCACGCATTAACCCATCAACCATGTTTAGCTGGAAAGGAGAGGAAGTAAAGTTTTGATAGAGCCCAGCCTTTGCCAAATGAATTGGGAACCAAATAGCAAACGGTTGCAATTGTTCTTCAAGTACACCAGCCTTAACAGCAGTCACATTGCAATCGTACACGTTGATTACCCTCTCCTCAAGCATAATCTCCAACGCCACCCAATGCTTGTTTATAACATTTAATATTGTGTAGATTTTCTTTGCAGAGTCCCATGGCTTCCCATATTCAACAGGGCACATACCAACAAAATACTCCTCAGTGTTGACTTCAAGAGGCAAATCTTCCCCATAATTTGCAGCATAATCAGGCAGGTACTTTAAGTAAAATAGCCAATCAAGAACAAGAACCTCTCGATATTTCACAGGGTCCTCAGAAATGCGCCTCCTAAAGTGAATCAAACCTGCTTCTAGATGCGACACAACATAGTAAAAAAAAGGATGTCAAAAATCAACAAACACAATAGAATCCAATCCACACACATATATATATTTCAAAAACAAGCAGGTATTACCCGACAATCAAGCCACATATTCTTTGATATGATGTGCTGGAAAAACTTTTTGTCCCACCTTGATATTGGACCAGCAATAGAAAAATTCCTAACCAAAATTACACAAGATGAATATAAATATATATAGAATGAGGTGCTGTAACTAATACAATGACAACATTCCATAAAAAAGATTGAACAAAAAAATAAAGCATACCTTTGCTTCTTTACAAGTCCATACATAAATTCATGATCTTCAAAGCTGATCAATGACTTGTTAGGGACGTGCTTTAAGATCCTCACCTTCTTTTCAATCTCAGCTGGGCCATACAAGAATGTACTGGTTGACGGGATAAGATTCGAAGCCCTTACTTTTTCAACTTCATTTATAATTTCTGTATCCTTGGCTACATAATCCCAATCAACACCTGCAACCGTGTCATAATCATCATCAGACAGAGATATGAACTTTTCCAACGATGAGTGCCCTCCAACTGCACCGACTTCAGCATCACCACCTTCCCCCTCACACTTGGCAGATCGAGCAACTTCAGCAGAAGTTGATGGAATTCCAAACTCATCTACACTCCTTTTGGCATCATCAACTTCATTCTTAGTTAATGAAATATCACCTTTCAAATCCTTCAAACCTTTCACATCTGCACCTACATCCTCAACCTCAGTGTCAGCGACAATAGTTGGGAACACAGGATGAATTTCAGTAGACAGAATCTCCTTATCCACAGTTGGGCCCTCTGAGCTTATTGAGGGCAAGGACACGTCCTCAACATTGACAGATATGGGTGATGATTTCACCATTTCCTCATCAGCAGAGAAACACTTCTGAAGATCAGCTACAACATCATTGACAATTTTTGTGCTGACATCTTCATCAACAACCTTCACATGAGTGCCCTGGAGCTTACCACCTATATGCTTATCATCAGGATTCCCAGGATTTACATGCGACCTGGCAAACAAAGCCTCATAATTAGCAACCCTAACCTCAAGCTCATCACACCTCATCGCCATCTCACCAACAACTCCAAGCATCCCAACCATCTCCGCAATCTTTGATTCAAGTGCATCAACCCTCGGAGCCAACACATCCATACGCTGAGGTACCTCTTCAAGCTTCTCAATCCTCTTAAAAATCTCCTTCACCCAATCAGGATAAGATGGGGTAGAAGAAGCAAAAGCATCACCATGTGTTTTTGGAGGCAACTCACCCGTTGAATCATTTTTGGCCTCCATTTGGGGAGATACACCTTCAATACCTACAACTTTATCTCCCTCGCCTCCCATTTTAGCAGCTTAAAAACTTGAATCACGAATTTCTTCATTACCACTAGCATTAGATGCTTGACCCTCTCCCCGCCTGTCACCAGAAGATGTCTCAACTCCTTCAACCTTGTCAGCACAACCAACCACATCTGCAACCTCCGCCAAAACAGAAAGCCCAGCAGTAGGAGGAGCAGCCAACTCATCAGATCCACAATAATGGGTGTCAGCAGTAAAATCATCAACCTTGTCATCGCCATCCCTGCCTTCACCACCAGATTTAGAGACTGCAGCATGAATATCTTCCTTCTCCACTCCACGAGCACTCTGATTATCATTAAGAGAAACTGAAGGAAGAACCGAAGACCTGTCAGCAGTACAATCATCACCCTTGTCATCACCATTGCTGCCTTCACCAACAGATTTAGAGACTGTAGCATGAATATCTTCGTTGTCCACTCCCCGAGCACTCTGATTATCAACAACATAAACTGAAGGAAGAACAGAAGACATGTCAGCACTACTATCATAAAACGGCCTCCCACAACCTAACCCAACTTTCTTCATCTTATACCTCCGCTGAAAGACAATATTCAGTGGGGCATCATCATCTAATAAATCACATAAATTAGTAACCAACTGACCTCTCTTGGAAGGTGAAGCAACCACATCACCCTCCTCATGCAGATCTGTGTCAGCATTAACTCTCTTCACCTTTTTAGAAGGAACAACTCTACCACATTCCCTAACTGCTGAAGCCTTCTGACTGCTGAATCCTTCTGTCTAATCTTCTTTACTTTACTTTTGACATGGCTAGCAGAACGACCCCTCCTCACATACACCAATCCCTCAGCAGTATCGCTGGACGCCACCTTCTTTTTCTTTTTACCAGCCATCCCTCCACTCTCAGATTTCCTCTTTTTTGAGGGCTCTACAACATCTTTGTTTTCTACCTCAGGGAAAACTTGAAAAGCAGTTTCAAAGGACATCCCATCCTGTTTCTTTCCAGCAGCGTTGCCTCTCTTCACAGGTGTCTTCTTCTTTGAGGTCTCTGCTTCATTACCTTTCTCTAAGATATTAGCTTCTTCACCACCAGCTTGTACAACTCTGTTTGAAAACCTAGCTTCACATGCCCTTTGACGAAAACAACGGTTGTCCTATAATGCATCATCAACAGCTCCACCACATACTTCTTCAACTGATGCATCAACTACTGGATCATCTTTTTCATCAACAAACCCCATCCTTGCTGTGCATGCAAACTCCCCATAAGTAGGGAACAACGGAGTCTGTACAAAATGCAAGTATAAAAATATGTTTAAAAAAAACAAAACAAAGATGCATCAACTAAAAATGGTCTTAAAGATAAATAACATAAAAATATTACCAAATCACCATGAAACAAATGCTCAGCTTCAACATACGAATGGCTAAACTCGCATACCCAGTGCAATGAATATGGATCTCTATCAGGCATCATAAAATTACAGTCAATTTTAGCAGAGAGGGGTGGGAAAGCTTCTAATATCCAAGACTGTTACAAAATAAAACGCATAAAGAGATTATAAAACAATATTAGACAAAAATCCTAACATACACAATAAAGTTGTGGTGACACAGACAATAATTGATGACAAAAGTGATTCAAGCACTAAAACAGAATACTAGGAATGCAAGGCAATACCCATACATTTGATAAGAGCCCCTAACACCAGCACGGTCTGCAACAGAAGAACTCATCAAAGACTTCAACAAACGGGTGTACGACTCTCTACCCCAAGGATATAATTCAAATTCCTTCTCATTACATGCAAGAGAAAGGAATTGTGCACTGACAACCTCTGACCTCCTATATACAATTAACCTCTCAATCAACAACAACTTTGCCATGATCAACTTCTTCTTAGACTTCGGGCTCTCAGATATGAAACGAGCAACTAAATCATCATGAGTCATCTTCTTCTGCCCAAAAAATTCAGATATTGACACTTTCTTTGAGATATTACAAACACGTTCTTCACAAGGAAGGCCAGTGATGACATGAAACTCAAAAATTGAAAAGCGTGCAAGATATCCACCAACTCTAAACCACAACTCATTCTCCTTCTGAGTTTGGACTTGACGAAGCACCATTTGATGCATAAGCTGAAAATTGGTAGCCATTTTATTGCCCTACATCAGCACCCATCCCACAACTTTCCCCCAGAATATTGTAATCAGAAGGAGACAAATGCTTCTCAATCAGATGGCAAACAGAAGGATATGAATATATGTTGGACCTACAATGGAATCGTTCAGAAACAGGAATGCAATATTCCAAGCCCTGATCAATCACATATAAAGTACTTAAAAACACAACATCAGATTAGGAAAAAATCAAAACTTGCTCATCAACAAAAAAATTCCAAATTGAAAACCAAAAATAATTTACATCAGAACCCCTATGAGATGTGGATGCATCACCAAATTGAGCCGCTACTAAAAACAAAATAAAGAATAATATAAAAATACAATAACAGAATCCATGATAAACCAAATAACCCTAAAAAAATACAATAAAATGGCACCACCACATAATAAAAGAACATAAACATCACAAAGACAACAAAAAATACCCAATCCAAGTACACACATTGTTGAAACTACCAAAACTAACACAACCATGTATAAAAACAGACAGTGTCAACGCCCTTACACATGAGCATACCTACAAATATCTACACTATGAACAACACAAACAATACAAAGCATCAAGTACACACATTGTTGAAACTACACGAATAACGCTAAAAAAGCACATACAAAGTGCCGCATCACAAAAATTGAAGCACACAAACAGTTAAAATAAACGGATTTAAACATACAAATTACTTAAACTACCTACAACACTCAAAATCGCACACATTTATGCATATCAAGCATCGATTTACCCATAGATGATAAAAAATGAAAGCAGAAATCAATAAAATCAAAATAAATCAACTTCTTCCAAAACCCTAGCACGAAACATTTAGCAAAAACAAGCGAAATCGTTACCTGAAAAGTTGCTAGATGACGACATTGAAGAAGATAGCACAACAACGAACAAAAATCAGCCGAAATCTCACTACTTACACACAGATTGAAGGAACGAGAACGAAGAAAACCGATGAAAACTGACAAGCGCGAGAAGTGAGGTTGGAAGAGAGTAAACACGAGAATATGTCCGTACAATTGAGAATAAGTATTTATAGTGGACGTTTTGTTAATTTGTCCAAAAAGGTGGACAATTCCCCAATTTGTTCAAATAAAGTGCCTGTTTTGCAAATTTTTTCTTTTCTTTTTGATAGAAGTAATAGGCAATCAACGATGCCCGCGATATTATTGACTGTGAATAATGGGTCTTTTCATTCTCTTTCACCTTCGTTCTTCTTGATTTTTTTCTTTTGTCAAGGTGCTTTGAAGTCATTTTTATTTACCTGATTTTAGTTAAATCACTTATCATCTAGATTCTAAACGATCGGGGTTGTGGCCATTCTTCAATTTTAATGTGACCATCTGCTTATAGGATGATGCTAGTGCTTCCTCCTCACATCCTGAAAATGTGGCTTTCACAATCAGTTTCAATTAATCCTTCTGAAAAGATAGTTGAGGAACTTCTCAAGCATCCGGTTTAAGGACTTGAAGAACATCTTATGGAGTTCTCTGAAGCTATAAAAAGTAAGATCACACATTTTGAGTGTTGTGATTACCCTTCACTCTTTGGTTGCTATAGTATTTAGCTTATCTTTTTAATGCATTGCAGCTATTGCAAAGATACTCAGATGGGTGATAGTTCTAGTTGAAGCAGCTGAATGGAACCGTAAATATGAGCCGGAGAAGGAAAAAAACCGATGGCAGGAGCTTTGAGGTGTATTGTAATTTTGAAGCATTAAGCTTTATATTCTTCCCATTCTTTTTCCAACTTCTCTGTTGTTACATGCGTGTTCATTCATGTTACTATACTAGAACTTTCTTTGGAAAGTTTAGGACATATGCATGTATCTCTTATGTCTGTGTAATTCATTTATGGCACTCATACCCTTTACAATTCCTAACCGGTGAAATCTCTGCCTTTTTATAATTGGTAAAAAATGTTATTCTTATTATTTTATGTTTATAAATATATTTTTGTTTATCTCCGCGCTACTTTTTCTTTCTGAGCTTTCTCATTCTTATTTTTTTTATGCCTCTTGTAGATATAGTTGTATATATACAAAGAATAAGAGGAAATTTTGAGTTTTTTTTCCAGTTGCCAAGAGGGCGCGCATTTGGTCTAATGGTATGATTCTCGCTTTGGGTGCGAGAGGTTCGAGTTAGATTCTCAGAATGCCCCACCATCAATAGCATTAGTTGATAAGGGTGCTAGAAATGACATATAAGGGTGTGTTTGGCTGACAATGTCGAAATATAGGGTATCAAAACATAAATTTGTCACTGAAGGCGTTGGGTGACAAACTCAATTTCCGTCACAAAGATTTCGGACGACAAAGAACAAATTTGTCACGAAAAGACTTGGCGACAAAATAGTGTTTTTGTCACAAAAGGTTGTTAGGGGCGATAAAATATTATTTCGTCGCCATATCTTTGGGCGATGAGCCTAAGCCGACGAATTGATGACAAAAATTTAACTTTGGCAACGAATAATTTGGTCACAAAAAGTGATTTTTCTTGTAGTGCTAACTTGTTTGGGGAAATTGGCGTAATATCCATAAAAGTTGCTTTAATTAGAGGAGTGTCCTTATATTTGAAAAAATTAGTAAAATATCCATCTGCTGCTCCCATGCTCCTATCTTCTAGAAAACGACGTTAATCTGTAATGGGAGGCATCCAACGACTTAAAAACCTATGGCAACCCTGCAAGTGCTTCTGCGAGCGCCACTAGGATTTCGTTGTTCAATCTACCGGTGTCGATAGTAATATAATTCACATTTTTTCGTTGTTCAATCTATTGATGTCTCTATTTGTAATTCTTATACGAAATAAGAAATAATAAATGACCAAATGACTGTAATGTTTATACGAAATCTGGTTCTACTTACATGTAATGCTTATACAAAAAAATGGGGCTGCTGACATCTAAAATAAACTAAACTGGTGCTGCCAACATGTAATTTTACTAAACTAAAGGGTTGTTGTTATTGAAGGAAGTGAATTTGGAATTTTGAATCAGTTGGATATTGGTTCTTTGCCACTATATATTGGTGATTAACTAGTTGATAACTTTGATGCAAATAATTGTTGCTTGCTAAAGAATGATGAAAGTGTAATAGAGATTAGTGATATAGATGTATAAATGACTTTAATTGGAAGATTTCATTTGTGGGTGTGGATAATATAACCACATCTATTGTAATAGAGAAAATGGTTGATGATGTTGACTGCAATGACCTGTTTTTTTTATCAACTTTATTGTTGTTTTCAACTCTTTATGTCAGCAGTTCCCTTGTAAGCATTGTTTTGTCTTTAATATTTGATTTATTTCTTTTATATTATTGAGATTTGATTTTAAGACTAATGTATTTTTTCCCAAAAGTAAAATATTTGAAACGAAACTAAGCACATTTGTCTCATCATTTTGTGTCAGCAGTTCGCATGTCAGCTTTGTTTTTCCTTTATTGTTTGCTTCATTTACCATGTCAGTAGTTTTTTGAGATCTAAAATGATCTTAAAAGTTTTTTTTTTCTGACATGAAATAATAATGAAGAAACAACTTTTGTATGTATTTGGATGAATTGTATTGATCTGCCTCAAATTACTCATGTATAAAGATTGTTGACATAGATTATAATGTATCATATTCTATTGATGAAATGATAGTGAAGAAACAATTGCATGCTTTAATCCAAAACTAATCTCTACTACACTATCATTAGTTATCAGCAAGCACATTTGTCTTATCATTTTATGTTAGCAGTTCCCATTTCAGCTTTGTTTTGCCTTTATTGTTTGCTTTATTTGCCATGTCAACAGTTGCCCATGTTACAAGTTCCCATGTCAGCAGTTCCAATCACAACTTTCAACTGATATATTTAGCAATTAACAACCAAACAACTTATGATGCTGACATATAAAACAAACTTAAGATTTTTGCTGGTGAGATGATATGATAATAAAGAAACAACTATTCTGGGTTTTTAAATCATAGTGATATGTATTGTATTAATGTGATGATCTATTTTATTGCTGGAATGTATTAACAGGTAGACAAATAGATGGCAACACATGTCATTGCAGTTGTATATGGTGGAGAATGGGTATTTGCTGACACATGCCCTTCATTTGCTGGAAACACTACTTCAAAGGCATTTATATTGAACGATTCAACCACATTGCAATACTTAAAAGCAAAAGTGTGTAATAGATTCAATCTAGACACTAGAATTGAATTAGAATTCAATCATTTACATCCAGTCAAATTGCTGAAAGCCCGACTTAAAGTTGATTATGATGATGATTGTAAAGAGTTTTTGGAGTAATCAACACTTAGAGATGTTAAATTTGCTGCTGAGTTGTGTGTCAGCAAAAAAGCTTCAACAATTGCCATTTTTGATACAGAGGACAAAAAGAGAAGAAAAAAATTTCATGTTAATCATTTACAATTAGTTGAATACAAAAAAATTTTAGCTGACAATATAATTCAAAAAGATAGCAAGGCATTGACTGGTGACACCAAGATGGAGGGTGTGAAGTTAGAGAATATGGAAGAAGATGAGTCCTCTGAAAATATAGAAAGTGACACATAATGTGATGCCAAAATTTGGAGAAGTATATATTCTTCCATGCAGAATAGAGACATAATAAACGAAGAATGGGATGTTGAGACCTCTAGCAAGGTTAGTATCAACCGCAACCAGGCAGAATGATGTGTATTGTGAAAACTTTTGAATCAAAGAAGCAGTAAAGGATGAGTTGATAATGTTGTCAATGACAAAGATATTTGGTTTTCGAGTTGCAAAATCAGAGCCAACATATTTTAGGGCACACTGCATAGATGCTGAATGTGGATGGAAATTACATGTTAAGACTATTACCCAAACTTGTTATGAGGTCACATTGTATAATGAGACACACACATGCACATGGGATATAAGAACAATGTATTGCAAAAAAGTTCCTTGCTCGGTCATTGCAAGCATCATTCAATCAAGGTGAGTGATAGAGCTCATTTAGGTAGCCATAATAGGTTGCATTAAGCTTAGTTAAGGGGCATAACATGCATAAGTTAAGTAGAATTTGCATATTTACTCGCCATGTTGGTGGAGTCGGAATCTACACGTTTTTATTGATTATTTCAGGTAGATGTGGATCCCGACAAGGAACGAGGTGGCTCATGGATTAAGGAAGAGTCAAGAAGAGGAAGCTACAAGAAGAGAATGGGAGCGAAATTGAAGTTCGAGAGCCTAAGTGAAGAACAAGTCAACAAAAGTTGTCGCCCGACAAGCTAAACTTGTATCGCACTTTTTGGAGGCCTCGCGTGGTCCGATTGACTATTATAAGCATGCGTTGGAAAGCTCTTTTCGAGAGCTACAACTTTTATATTGACATCGACACAACGGAAAAATTGCTATAGGCTGGAAAAGCCGCGCTTGCGGCCACCAAGGCAGCGCCTGCTGCCAGAATTTCAGAGCTCACTGCATTAGCCGCGCCCGCGGCTTTGGAGGCAGCGCCCGCGGCCTTGCTGGGCCGAATCAGCGCCGAATTTATCCAATAAATCTATCTTTCCTTATTTGCATTCTATCTTTTGAGGACGTCTTCTAGGGTTTTATGACGGTTCTTAGGCCTATTTAAAGGCTTGTTTTATGTTGTTTTAGGGATATCATCCAATCTTTTGACAATTTCTTGACAATGGAGTGCTAAACTATTTTGTTCGCCTACGATTTGAGACTCCGTTTGGTTGAATTGTGAGTTTTCTATTCTTGTTCTTATTTCCATCATATGTTTCATCTTCTTTGTGCTTGAATGTTTTATGGTGTTTGATTCTATCTCGATTGATCGCCTTTTTAGGATCTCATCATCGCTAGGGTTTTGAATTGTTCGTTATGATTCTTAATCTTTCGTAGCAAACATGTTCTAGTGGACTTCGTCAGAAAGCTTGAATGTGTAGGAAGTTGACTATAGGTTAAATATTAGTTCTTTAGGGGATTGATATTGCTTATAAGCTTTATACATCTTGAGACTTATTGCTATTCCTAGGATTAAACCTTAATCCGTGTTACGATTGCCTAGGATTAAGGGATTATTAGAACTCATTGGGCTAATAATCTATTCAAATCAAGATAAGAACATTTGATTGGAAAAGGAAGAGAACTTGAGTAGGAAACAAGGATCAAATTCACCAAATAGGGTTGAGAATTGTAGGTGAAACTATCTCTTAATTATTGATTCTCCTAACTTGTTAATATTTCTCATTCTCAACCACTTCAAACCCATCTTTTCTACAAATTGGTAAATACACTCTACATAGGAATACTTGATTCTCTGTGGGATCAACCTCTTACTTGCTCACTATACTAGTTTGTAGGTTTGAGTTTTATTTTGATATGAAACACAACGATTTCGTCCTATCAGTGAGTATGGTGTCAGCAATAAAATTTCAGTTCAATACTGCCATTCATATTTTGTTTATTCTAATATACCAATAATTGAAAAGTGTTGATAGCGGATGCAATCTGAACAAATAATGGATACGATGAGAATAGAAAAAAAGATGCTAATTAGTTACTGGGTAGCATGGAAATCATCCAAAATTGCAAAAGAATGAGCTAAAGGAACACCAGAATCAAATTTCGCTGATTTGCCATTATTTTGCCACATGCTTATGGAGAAAGGTTTGAGTACTTATTCTTATCCTTTGGACCATGTATTCGTGCATTCCCTATTTTAAAGAAGGTATGTCACGTTCACTGTCAAAATACATTCTCTGTAACTGCCTGGGATTATGATTCTCGGGTTACGTTTCGAGGGATGAAACCCCTCGTTGAGATCTTGCGCCCCGAGTACAGGCTGAAGGTTTGAAACCAAACATTAGTATTTTGATGTAGGAGGAAATCAAGTCTAATAAATAAAAGATAGATATCAAACTGAATCCTAGTCCACACAAATAAATTACAAGACTTCCCTCCCGCTGCAGTGGAAGGGAATCAGGATCGATCCACGAGGAGGCGGGTCAGCGATGCCTCGATAGTCTCTAAAGCTTCTGCGGAAGTCGACCAGTAGCCTCGATATTGAGTTGGGATGTCGATATCGACAGGGGCAGTCGATTCGTAGTGAGTGACGTCGATTTGTGAAGAACCTGCAAAGAAGAGAAAACAACAGAAGAACTCGATATCGACCGGAGTGGTCAAAATCGAGTGGATAAGTGGTTCCATTCGACTCAGAAGACTGTCGACGTCGGCTTGCTCGATTGCATATGGTTGATATCGACTATATTGGTCGATATCGAGTGGCTTCTCAGATGATGTCGAATGCAGAAAAATAAAGAAAGTAAGTACAGACATCAGATTTTTTAGGGGTTTTCTTCAATAAACTAAAAGGCTCCTAGGATAGGGATTTACCACGACCATAACCATGCATGTATTATAACTTAATTCACATAAAAGATTAAGCTTTTCTCAACATCAATTAGGAATATAGAGACTTTCGCATAAAAAACCTAATTGTTTCTACTTTTTCATAATTAGGGTTTATGTCAACTTTCGCAGGCAAAACCTAATTACTATCCAAATTCACATGTATAATCCACTTCCTCTTCATATTAGGTAAATAAGGAATGATCCTAAACTTGCATAAAGGATTGAGCCTGGGGTAGAAGAAGATATCACATAATCAAATAAAGAATAAGCGTACTTACATGGATACCGTCGAGCTCACCCCGACCCTAGAAGTGGGACGCCTACTCGCTCTTCATCGGCAACCCTAGAATCGGGGTTATCAACTTGCATTAAAGCTAAACCTTCAAAGCTTTACAACTCAATGCCGGCTCTTGCAAAAGCCAAACCCTAAAGCTTTTCTCTAACTCTATAGCTATTGTGAGATATGATCTCTGTGATTGAATGAATAAAAACCAGCCCCCTAGGGCTTTATTTATAGCTACTCATCCTTGTTAGCCAAGGAAAGTAGATCCTATCTTCTATCCAAAATCTATCTTTAACAAGTAAGATAAATCTTTATTTAGGGAACTATCTAAAAGAACTTAAGAAGATAAACCATGGCCTTGATGATAGAACTTGCAATCCACGTCTCGAAAAGCGCGTCCAATCCGTGTTGAATTCTAGTCGATATCGACCAGTCAGGTCGAAAGCGACCTCTTTGTTTTCTGCTCGACAAGCTCAATTCCACTTGATCTCTAGTCTGAAGTCAATATCAATGTATCTACTCGGTATCGAGTAGTCTTCTATATTGGTCTTGTGGTGTGTCTCGACACTCAGAGTCCATGTCGAGGTCTTTAGTCGATATCGAACATTGAAGTCGATTTCGACCTCTTTTCAGCTTCTCTTGGCTTCTTCGTTTTGACTCCGATTTCACTCCAATTCCTACATTTTTAGAACAAAACTTGTGCAGACTGTATTTCTTGTACGATTGCTCATTCCACACAAATTTGCACTATTTTTTACCTTTACTTTGGGATTTTGAATGGAATATGAAGTCAAAAGATGGGATAAAAAGGATTCTAAATATGTAAATCAAAACACCCCATACTTAGACTTGCTTGTCCTCAAGCAATAACCAAGCAATAACCAACACCTACAACACACACCGATCAAGTCTTCGCCCTTGTCAAAAGCAACATCATAATGGTAGCAAAGCAAAGCAAGTGAATTTATTGTCATAGCACATATTTGAGCGATCTATAGGCATATGCAATTTTAATCCAACCTCACAGGGATAATGTGTTTGCACTCAACTCTCATGTGTTTAGGCTATGAAGATCAACTCTCAACTCAATTACATATACAATCTCATAAACATTGCAATTTATAAAAATCCACTTCGCAACCAATTACGTAGATGCAATAAGAACCATCAGGAGGACTTTCACTCAATGGAAGACATCAAAGAAGACTCCATTCGGCGGCGTTGTAATGGGGCTTGGTATGAAATAAAAGGGTATGAAATTATTTGGCTATGTGGTGCTTATAAAATTTGGGAATCAAGAATCCTAAACATTATTACAACTATATCCAAACCATATCTTCTACAATGATGTACTTTCCAAAGTTTCTTTCCAGAATGCTCATCAACCGTCCTTCAAACCCTAATATGCTCTCAAAAGTATAAATCTTGTATAAAATGAAAGATCTAAGGAGTATTTGGCTCATGCACTAATATAACAATATTTTTCTTCTTTTTTCGGATTTTTTTAATGAAAATAAATAAATGATAAAAGAAGGTGCATTTATATGGTGAGCTAAATATCCTTTTACAATGTGTGTCAAGAAGCAAATATGTACCATCCCATAAATTTTTTTTGCTCAAAACTAAACAATATGCACTTTCATTCCACAATGCATTATTCTAACCAATATAAGTCTCAATTCCCAAATGGGGGGTCAGGCTCAATTCGGCTAGGGATAATTTTGTGAAGTTTACAGTATATGGCTCAGGCTAAGATTCTGGCTTCAACCAGAGATAATGCAGGGTTGGTAAAGAGAGGATAAAAATGGCTTAAAAGATACCTCCATCATTTAATTCTCGTAAACATAAAAATATGTATATATTGGCTTTGAATAACTATCACAACATTTAGAGATGCATAGGAAGAGTAAATACACTTACGAAAGCAGAGAGATTTTTAATATTCTCCCTATAGGCCAAAATTCTCACAAAGACAATTTTTGTTGGATTTTGCTTTTCTAGTCTAGGATCATATGTTCTCAATATCATCACAAGTTCACAATCCACATAAAAACCATTTTAAGGACTTAGGCTAAACCATCCAAATATGGCATAGGATTTACATGATCAAGTCAGCTATTGAGTTCTCATTATAGGACATCTAAGTAGGGTTTAAAAAATAAAAAGATAAATATGCATTTTTTTTGTTATTTTTGACATTTTCTAATTTTTTTTTGAATTTTAATATATTTTTTTCTTATTTTATGAAAGTAAAAAAACTAAGAACAAAACTTTAAATATAAATGCAATGCGAAAAATAAAGCCAAGTTGTGACCATAAGACATGTTTAATCCCCACCCCATACTTAAAATATACAATGTCCTCACTATATTAAAAGAAAAACAAGGGTAGAGAGAAACTCATAGAGCAACCTTCAGATTTAGGTCGATTTCAGGTTAAGTCGATGCCAGAAGTCGATGTCGAGTAAGGTGGTCGATATTGACTGCATGAGTCTATATCGAGGAAGAAGTCGAAGTCGAGGGCCGAATTGGCCCGAGGTGGAGCGGAATTGGCCCGAGGTGGTGCTGATGGATGGTCTACATCGATTGGGGGGGGGGGGTGTCGGTATCGACTGTAGTAGTCAATCTCAGGGGACGCCCACTTTCTTTGAAGGATTGAAGGTTTATCTCTCAGGGGTTGCCGATGTTGTTGGTACTGGGGTTGTTGATAACCCCGATTCCCTTGGTTGCCTCCATAATTGGGCCCCCACGCATACCTGACTTTGTCGTGGGTCTCCGCCAATTGCACTTGGTCCGTATAGGGACAAGTTGTCATGTTGTGCTTCTATGACCCACATTTTAGACAAGCTTGGTTGTTAGTGAGAAACCAAACTCGTTTTTTAAGGCGCCTTACCTGGTCTTTCATGAATTGGTCCTTCACCTCAGAATCCACCTCGTTGGAAGGCTCATACAGTGGCATGGATGGTGGTAGCCTAGCATCAAGTGTCGCAGGAGTCCCATAGGTGTTGTCGAACTCCACTAGCCTTTCAATCATCTCACAGGCTTTGAGTCGGGGTAAGCTCCAGGTAGCGATAGGTGGTATAGGTGTTGATCCGCTCGTGTGTAGATACGTCCAGGGCATTGTAGATGATCTCCTGGATGACATAAGATGGTTTCCAATGAGTAGGGCAGGACCTCAGCAAATCCTTATGGCGCTCCTAGACTTGCGCTTGCGTCTCCCCTGGTCTCTGCTTGTAGGACATGATTTTTTGGCAGATCTGTGCCGTCTTTGATGGTGAAAAGAACTTGTTGAGGAAGATATCCTTAAGTTCAGCCCATGTACGAATAGATAGTGGCGGCAAGCGCTCTAGACAATTGTTAATATGAGGAAATCGAGTTCAAAACAAATATATAAAATATATGCAAACCGAATCTTATCCTATGCAAATAATTACAAGACTTCCTCCCGTTGTAGTAGAAGGGTAGACAGGATCGATCCATGAGGAAGCGTCTCAACGAGATCCTAGATAGTCTTGGAAAGATCATGTCTTTTGTCGACTAGAAGCCTCGATCTCGACCAAAGCACTCGACATCGACCTAGGCTATCGATTTCTACTGCAACAGAAAACCTGAAGAGACAAAAACGGTAGTCGATATCGACTAGGGTGGTCGATATCGATGTTAGTGGGCAAAATCGACTGACTCAGAAAACTGTCAGTCGACACAGGGCAGTCGATATCGAGTAGTTCACTCAAAATCGACCTCAGCAACAGGAACAAACGGAGTCGACGTCGACACAAAAAACCGTCGACGAAGGCAAAGTGGTCGATATCGACCCGATTGGTCAAAATTTACTAGTCCCTGCCTAAAGATTAGTGTCGGCAAAGATGGTCGAAGATTAATAGGATGAAGAGGGAAATACGAATAGAAAAGACATATTTTTATGATTCAACTATATAAAAAGAAAATCCTAGGGCTAGGGTTTATCACAACGTTAACCGATGCATGCAATAAGGCAAATAAGACGGACAATTGCGCTATCTCACCCGAGGGACAAGCTTTCGTTGTACACCAACTCTTAGGATTACTCTTGCAAATAAACCTAATTGTCTCTACCAATTTTATGTTTATAACTCAAGTTGTTAGCATGAATCCCTTTTCTTTCGATTAGGACTAAACATAGAATCGTAGGAGATGATATAGACACAACGATATCAACATCAAATACTTACTTTAGGCACGCATGGCTAACGTCCGGCTCACCCCGACCCTAGAAGCTTTGGGAAACTACTCACTCTTCATTACATGAAACACCATTGATGGAAAATGGAAAACTTGCATTAATTGAAACCTCGAAACCTTGCAATCCAACGTCGGCTTTCGCAAACGCCAAACCATAAAGCTTCTCTCTAACTCTATTGATTGTATCTTGCTTGCTTGAATAAAAATAAGCCCCCTAGGGCTTTATTTATAGGCTACTAATCCTTGCTATCCATGGAAAGTATCTTCTATCTTCTATGTAAAGTCTATCCAAAAAAGTAGGATAGATCTTTTATTTAGGTAAAAATCTAAAATAACTAATAGAGATCTTAGGGTAAAAAGGAAATATCCTTAAGGTATATTCTATCTAAATAAGATGATAATCCGTGGCTTATGTGATAAAACTTCAAATCCGCGCCTCGAAAAGCGCGTCCAACCCGTCGAGCAGAAACAGAGTGGTAGATATTGACCAAAGCGGTCGATATCGACCACTCTGTTTCTGCTCGACGGGTTCTACTTCACTCGATTTCTGGGGCATAGTCGATATCGAATCCATCTACTCGATATCAAGTGCTATCCTTTGCTGGTGTTCTTGGTCTGTCTCCACACTCAGTATCCATGTCGAGGTCTTCAGTCGATATGGACCAAATCTATCGATATCGACCACTTTTCAGGTTTACATGGTTTCTTCGTTTTGACTCCGATTCCCCTCCAATTCCTACATATTTAGACCCAAAACTTGGGCAGACTCTATTTCTTGCACGTTACCTCATTCTCCATAAATTTGTATTATTTTTAACCTTTATTTTATAAATTGAATGAAATATGAAGTCAAAACTTGCGAATAAAAAGGGTACTAAATATGTACATGAAAACACCCCATACATAGACTTGCTTGTCCTCAAGCAATAACCAAGCAATAACCAACACCTACAACACACACCGTTCAAGTCTTCGCCCTTGTCAAAAGCAACATCATAATGGTACCAAAGCAAAGCAAGTGAATTTAACGTCATAGCACATATTTGAGTGATCCATAGGCATATGCAATTTTAATCCAACCTCACAGGGATAATGTGTTTGCACTCAACTCTCATCTGTTTAGGCTATGAAGATCAACTCTCAACTCAATTCCATATACAATCTCATACACATTGCAATTTATAAAAATCCACTTCGCAACCAATTATGTAGATGCAATAACAACCATCAGGAGGACTTTCACTCAATGGAAGACTTCAAAGAAGACTCCATTCGGCGGGGTTGTAATGGGGCTTGGTATAAAATAAAAAGGTATGGAATTATTTGGCTATATGGTGCTTATGAAATTCGGGAATCAAGACTCCTAAACTTTATCACAACTATATCCAAACCATATCTCTTACAATGATGCACTTTCCAAACTTACTTTCCATAATGCTCATCAACCTTCCTTCAAATCCTAATATGCTCTTAGAAATTCAAATCTTGTATAAAATAAAAGAATTATGGAATAATTGGATCATGCTCTATAATAATATATACATGTTTATTTTCGGATTTTTTTTGCAAGAAATTAAATAAGTAATAAGAAAGGTGCATTTATATGGTGAACCAAAAATCCTTTTACAATATATGACAAGAGGCAAATATGTACCAACCCATATTTCTTTTGCTCAAAACTAACCAATCTAAGCCTCAATTCCCAAATGGGGTCAGGCTCAATTCGGCTAGGGATAATTTTATGGAGTTTGCAATATAAGGCTCAGGCTAATATTCTGGCTTCAAGCAGAGATAATGCAGGGTAGGTAAAGAGAGGATAAAAATGGCTTAAAAGATGCCTCCATCAATTAATTCTCGTAAACATAAACATATATATGTATTGGCTTTGAATAACTACCACAACATTTAGAGATGCATAGGAAGAGTAAATACACTCAAGATAGCAGACGGATTTTTGATGTTCTCCCTATAGGCCAAAATTCTCACAAGGACAAATTTTGTTGGATTTTCTTTTTAGCGTAGGATCATATGTGCTCAATTTCATCACAAGTTCACAATATAGATAAAAACCATTTTAAGGACTTAGGCTAAACCATTCAAATATGCCATAGGATTTACATGATCAAGTCAGCTATTAAGTTCTCATCATAGGACGTCTAAGTAGTGTTTAAAAACAACCTTTAAAAAGGTAAACATGCATTTTTTGAATTTTTGACATTATCTAATTTTTTTATTTTTGCATTTTTTATGAAAGTAAAAACTAAGAACGTAAACATAAACGTGAATGCAATGCAGAACAAAAGAAAGCCAAGTTGTGACCATAAGACATGTTTCATCCTGATGTGCGCGCAAATTGCCATATTTTCTATGCACATATGAATCCATTTTATTGTCTTTTGCATGCACATTAATTGGAAAACATGGGAATGATGTAGTTTATGCTTAAATGTCAGATATATGGGTTTGCACGAGTTTCCATGTAATTTCGCAGAAAACAGGATAAAAATGGATGAATTCGGAAGAGCGAAAAAAAGAACTCGAAGTCTTCTGAAGAGGTCGAAATCGACTGAAGACCTCGACATCGAGTACATCAGAGACATAGGAATCGAGAAGAAAAGGAAACAGAGCATATCGACACAGAAGAGGTCGATATCGACGTCCGGGGGTCGATATCGAGGCTGCCAGATCGACCAAGTTGATAGAAGTCGAGTGCCAGTTCGAGTAGGAGAAGGAGAAGCTCGAGATAAGATTTTGGAGGGGTCGATATCGAGGTCCAAGGGTCGATATCGACCATGCCAGCAGAGGAATTCGACTCCGATTTTGATAGAATTATATCCAATGCTTGCAATATCTATCCAAAGGTCGAGATTTCCTATCATCAACACCAGATCTATCATGAGGAGGCTGATTTCACCATGAAGTTTTAGCTTTTACATTGTTTTAATTTATCTTAGAGAATAAAGATAAGATTTCGAGTCCTTATTGACATCTATAAATAGAGGCCAATAGGGCTGAGTTTAGGTATTCGATTTTACACACAATTCAGTTGCAATAGAAAATAGAGAGAGAGAGAGAGGAGGTCGAGTAGAGTTGTAAAGCGAGAGCGGAGTGACTTGTTCGATTGTACTTTCTTTCGGAGTTTTAATTCAAAGTAGTTTTCTTTCAATAACAATGATGATGATGTGCATGATGAGGAGCGAGTAGTCAACCCACTTCTAGTGTCGGGGTGAGCCCGACGATAGCAATGTGAGGTAAGTGCATCAAAGGTATGACTTTTATGCAATTCCGTCTTTTACCCCATGCATGATCCTTTGCGAAAGTTAGGAAGATTCATTATTTGCATTATTGAAGCGAAAGCCACTCATATTGCGAACTTGAATTGCTCATGAAGTGGATAGTAACTCTTAGGAATTATGCGAGAGCCTCTAATCACCTAAGTGTTGATAACGAAAGTTATTTGACGGAAAGACATTAAAGTTCATATCTTTAGCATGAAAGTTGCATTGTTATCACTGTGGCATGAAACCCCGACTTTGGAAGCCTTTTAATTAATTAAATTCTTCATAAAAGTCTTAGTTTTGTTTCTGTTCATCTTCCTTCTCCATTCTATTTTCTTCGGATCCTTTTCCGACAAATTGGTTACAAAAACAGTTTATGTGACAAGCATCGAAATCGACCTTAAGGGTCGATATCGAGGTCTAACATCGATATCGAGATCTCTGCTCGACGTCGACTTGCTGTTTTGTCTTCTGCAGGAACTGCGCTAGGAAATCGACCAGAACTGAGGTCGATATCGACCTGTATACTCGATATCGAGTGTCTGCTGAGGTCGAAAGCCTTGATCGTGAGTACAACAAAGGAAGCGCTGACATACCTCCTCGTGGATTCGATCCTGAATTACCCTACTACTACAAGGGAGGGGATTCTTGTAATATTTGTTTGGGACAGGGAGAATGTCTAGTTGTGCTTTATTTCATTCTCCTACTTTACATACACACCCCCGCCCCCCAGTGAAAAAATTGGCGCCGTTGCCGGGGAGGCAATCAATCGCCACCTAACTTAATCACGATCTTTTTCTAAGCTTATTATGAAGGATAATGCGACGTTCTGATCGCGGACCTATCCTGGAACCAATGAACGAGCCTGAACGTTTCTACCATCTTCGCAACAAAGCAATTCGCATCATGGCTGACAATGAGACGCAGGCTGAGATCATAGAGCGGTTGAGAAAGGAGATCGAGGACCACAATGCTACAATCGCTGCTGAAAGGGCCGCTGCTGCTGCTGAGCGTGCCCGTAGTGATAGGGAGGAGGATGCGCGCAGACAAGCCCAAGAGCGGCTAAATCAGTATCCACAGACGGCGATGCAATACATGCATCCGCCGCTTCATGTTCCTGAATCTGCCATTATAATTCCTCACTCCAATTATGAATTGAAAATTAACTTCCTATCTGAGATTAAAAGAAATACTTTTGAAGGAAGACATAATGAATGCCCCCTGCAACACATCTCTACTTTTATGGACTTATGTGAAACAGTTGCTGATGGAGTAAACTTAGAGTATGTGCGACTAAAATCTTTTCGGTGGTCTTGGCAGGAAAGGCATTACAATGGCTTGAAAGTTTGGCTCCACGATCGCTAAGGACATGGGCGGAGGTGAAAGATGCATTCTTGAACAAATTCTTCCCACCTTCTAAAACGGCGATGCCACGACAAAGGATCACGGCTTTCAAACAAAAGCCAGGTGAAACCCTAGCACATGCGTGGGAGCGCTTTAAAGACTTGCTGAGATCATGCCCGACGCATGGGCAACTTCCATATGTCATCTAAGAGATCTTTTATAACGCCCTTGATGCGCCGAATAAGGAGAGGATCATTTCATATACCTCCTATCGGTACATTGAGCTTACACCAACGGAGGCATGGGAGACCATTGAGAGGCTTGTGAACATTGACAACACCTGTGGGGCTGCTGCGGCCAATGATGCAAGGCCTGCCCCATCTATGCCACTATATGAGCCTCCAAGGGAGATAGATCTTGAAGTACGGCAACAATTCCATAACGATCAAACACGCCGCCTTCAAAAGCAAGTAAGGTTCCTGAGCAACAATCAACCTTGTCAGGAGTGTGGTTCAATAAGGCATAACACCAGTGCCTGTCCACATACTGAGCAAGTATCCATGGCAGAACAACATGAGGAGGTCAAATGGACGAGAGGCCCCTATGGAGGGGGCAATCAACAAAATTGGGGTGATCAATGGTTCTATCAAAGGGATCCCCCAACATATAGGGCACCAGGGCACCCTGAGCGGGAGACTGAGAAAGATGATCTGCAAATCATCCTTGATGAGATGCGGAGGAACCACGCTGAGTTCAAACAAGCCAATAACTCCGTCCATACTCAGCTGCAGGGCATCAATTCTAGACTTGGGGAGATCGACGTTTGGAAGCGCAACATGGAGACTCAAATGAGTCAATTGGTGGAAGCAATGCCCAAAGCGTCCGGATCACTCCCTGGATCCACTTTGCCCAACCAAAAGGGCAAAACCATAGGTCATATTGTGGCAGTAAACCTAAGGAGTGGGCGTCAATTACAAACGCCCGAGCAAAAAGCGGAGGAGAAGGAGCCAGAACAGACATCGATATCGACCCCCCTGTCGATATCGACCAAGGTGACATCGATGTCGACCCTCCTGTCGATGTCGACCCTAATTCTGCATCACCACAGAAATCGACTCGTCCAGTCGATATCGACCCTACTGATGTCGATATCGACCTCACTGCAGCCGCATGAAGGAAGAAGGTATTGCCATTCCCAACTAGAAAGGTGACTAAGGACCCAGCGGAAAAGAAGTTCCAACGGTTCGTGAAGATGCTCCAAGGGCTTAATGTCTCTATACCATTCACAGAGGCACTTCACGAGATGCCATCTTATGTAAGGTTCCTTAAGGACATCTTGGGTATGAAGCGATCGCTCTCTGAGATCGCAGAGGAATGCAACAGGTTGGAGCTACCACAAAAGGGGGCGGACCCAGGTAATTTTTCTATCACTATAGGTCTAGGTCAATTCAAATTTAATGCTTGAGTTGACTTGGGCGCTAGCGTTAGCATGATGCCACTAACCATTTGGCACAAGGTAAAGATAGGTCCTCTGGAGCCCGTGGATGCAAGATTGTACATGGCTAACAATACGATAGTGATTCCAACTGGGATAGTGACGGATGTGCCAGTACAAGTAGGTAAATTCTTTGTCCCTGCTGATTTCCTAGTTGATGACATAGCGGAGGATCCTGCTTGTCCAATTATTTTAGGTAGGCCATTCCTAGCAACCGTCGATGCCAACATTAGTGTGAAGAAAGGATTGCTCTTACTCACAATTAGTGATGAAGTAATAGAGTATTCCTTTAACAAGACGGTGCAAAATCAAGGGCCAATGGAGATAAAAGCCATCAATGAAGCCCAAGTAGAGGAAGTTGAAGCAATCTTGAACGAAGGAGCTCAACAGAACGTCGAAATCGACCCAGGTAAGTCGATATCGACCACTAAGGTTCAAGATTCTGTTACAGGTCATAAGTATGGGGTCGACGGAGGAAAAGAGGAAGCATCGAAATCGGGGTCAAGGGTCGATATCGACCATACCCTATCGAAATCGACCACCATCAGCGCTGAGAAGAGAGGCAAGGAGACCTCGATATCGACCTCTGAGGGTCGAAATCGACCTGATCATATCGAGTCAAAACTCCCCAAATCGACTGATCCTCCAGGTGTACAATAGGAGTCGATATCGACCTCCGAACATCCACATCGACCTGAGCCACAGACTGAGAAAAAGGTAAGTCAAGGTACGGATTCCTCTTGTTCAATTACAATTAAGGACTTATCATTATTTGGAAGAGGTGTGCCTTGGCATGTGTGCTTATGTAGGGTATCCGATGATGATTCAAGCCAATATGAGATAGGAGACAAGGTCTATGTGGCCAAGTCTAAGGACCATTGGTTCCCTACAAGATTCAAGGATAAGAACTTAGGTCCATTCACGGTGAATCAAATCAATCCCGGCGGAATGCAGCTGCGGGACAAGAAAGGAGTGATATTTGAGGCACAAGCCACATGGGCTTTGCAGATGCCACCTTGAGAAGCGCAAAGGAAGAAGTCGGCCTAGCGACTTAAAAATCTAGAGCTTGTAACAAATACTTAGTTTTGAGACAACTTTTGTTTTGGTTTTAGACACTTTATTGTTTTGCATATTTTGTGTTTAGTTTTCAAATTGCAGGAGAGAGAAAAGCACACAGAAAGACATCGAAGTCGATGTCAGATATCGAAATCGACCTTAAGGTCGACATGTATAGGGTTTGTGATCGAGGACGAATTACCCTGAAGCCTGAGCAGAAATCAAGAGAGACATCGATATCGATGTAAAGGGTCGATATCGACCTTCCCTGTTGTCTTCTTCGACTCCTGAAATTTGTAACGGTTTAGTAAGTTTTCTTCTTAACCCTAGTTCTAATACAGTGAGGACACTGTAAATTTTAAGTATGGGGTGGGGGAAAGGCTTACTTGCATATTCATACTTAGTTTAGGGTTGCATATTTATTTTAATGCATAAAAAAATGAGAAAAATGACCCCATCAAAAATTTTGCATAAAAAAAAAAGAGTCATGGAAGTATAAAAAAGAGCTCTATGATGCAAAATTAGATTCATTAGAGATATAACATGAGATCGCCTAGTTAAGGGAAGTCCCAATGAAGTGCAAATATTTAGAGAAAACCATAAAGGAGATGAAAATTTGAAGTTGCTTTTGACATGTGCATGATAAGATGATGGAGGATTTTTTTATAAAAATTCCATACAAGCAAAGTGCATATCCTAGCCTTACCTACGCATATTCACAAAGCCATATATGAGACTTATCATGATCATTATTGCTCCACATATACACATATTGCCCATTTTTTACCTTATACCCTATCCGGGGACAAAGTTTTTTTGAATGGATGACATCTTTTGAGTTATATGGAGTTGTGCATTTATAAAGTTGTTGGCAGGAATGATACAATATGGAAAATTAAATGAGCGAGAAAAAAATCCGATCACCTCAGGAGATAAAGGTGGGTCGACCCTGCTCGCTGAGATAATAGTTTGGCGTGGTGGGACACAAAGGTGAGGAGTCCGAAGTACTAAGTATCAGGGGCCATTCATGACACCCATGTTTGCGACTCGCGAGAAGGCAGTGCTAAGTTTAGAGAGGTAAAAGCATTATATTGAAAAAAGCACTGAACGATGAGTGAAAGGTGAGACATTATGAAGAAGGGAATGTGGAATATTTTGGAAAGAAAGTATGTTTCCCCGGATTTAACACCACATGGCCAAATATTAGCCCACCTTTAGCCTTTTACCAATCCACTTCTCACAAGCTTGAAAAAAAGTCCTCTTGATTATTAATGCAATGTCGCTAAAATTGTTTTTTACATATTACCTCCTTATTGAGTATGAAATTGCTTTTATGCACATGCATGGACTTGGTTGACATAAGTACCTTCTCGAGGATGGCAATTGATTGTAGGGACATATAAAAAATGAATCTATGATGTTGAGGGTTTACTTTCTTCCCCTGAATGACCATTAAGAATATTGCTTGGGGACAAGCAAGCTTAAGTATGGGGTGTTTGATGTGGGCGCAAATTGCCATATTTTCTATGCACATATGAATCCATTTTATTGTCTTTTGCATGCACATTAATGGGAAAACATGGAAATGATGTAGTTTATGCTTAAATGTCAAATATATGGGTTTGCACGAGTTTCCATGTAATTTCGCAGAAAATAGGATGAAAATGGATGAATTCGGAAGAGCGAAAAAAAGAACTCGAAGTCTTCTGAAGAGGTCAAAATCAACTGAAGACCTCGACATCGAGTACATCAGAGACATAGGAATTGAGCAGAAAAGGAAACAGAGCATATCGACACAGAAGAGGTCAATATCGACATCCGGGGGTCGATATCGAGGCTGCCAGATCGACCAAGTTGATAGAAGTCGAGTGCCAGTTCGAGTAGGAGAAGGAGAAGCTCGAGATAAGATTTTGGAGGGGTCGATATCGAGGTCCAAGGGTCGATATCGACCATCCCAGCAGAGGAATTCGACTCCGATTTTGATAGAATTATATCCAATGCTTGCAATATCTATCCAAAGGTCGAGATTTCCTATCATCAACACCAGATCTATCACGAGGAGGCTGATTTCACCATGAAGTTTTAGCTTTTACTTTGTTTTAATTTATCTTAGAGAATAAAGATAAGGTTTCGAGTCCTTATCGACATCTATAAATAGAGGCCAATAGGGCTGAGTTTAGGTATTCGGTTTTACACACAATTCAGTTGCAATAGAGAATAGAGAGAGAGAGAGGGGAGGCCGAGTGGAGTTGTAAAGCGAGAGCGGAGTGGCTTGTTCGGTTGTACTTTCTTTCGGAGTTTTAATTCAAAGTAGTTTTCTTTCAATAATAATGACGATGATGTGCATGATGAGGAGCGAGTAGTCAACCCACTTCTAGGGTCGGGGTGAGCCCGACGATAGCAATGTGAAGTAAGTGCATCAAAGGTATGACTTTTATGAAATTCCGTCTTTTACCCCATGCATGATCCTTTGCGAAAGTTAGGAAGATTCATTATTTTCATTATTAAAGCGAAAGCCACTCATATTGAGAACTTGAATTGCTCATGAAGTGGATAGTAACTCTTAGGAATTATACGAGAGCCTCTAATCACCTAAGTGTTGATAACGAAAGTTATTTGACGGAAAGACATTAAAGTTCATATATTTAGCATGAAACTTGCATTGTTATCGTTGTGGCATGAAACCCCGACTTTGGAAGCATTTTAATTAATTAAATTCTTCATAAAAGTCTTAGTTTTTTTTCTGTTCATCTTCCTTCTCCATTCTATTTTCTTCGGATCCTTTTCCGACAAATTGGTTACAAAAACAGATTCTGTGACAAGCATCGAAATCGACCTTAAGGGTCGATATCGAGGTCTAACATCGATATCGAGATCTCTGCTCGACGTCGACTTGCTGTTTTGTCTTCTGCAGGAACTGCGCTAGGAAATCGACCAGAACGGAGGTCGATATCGACCTGTATACTCGATATCGAGTGTTTGCTGAGGTCGAAAGCCTTGATCGTGAGTACAACAAAGGAAGCGCTGACATACCTCCTCGTCGATTCGATCCCGAATTACCCTACTACTACAAGGGAGGGGATTCTTGTATTATTTGTTTGGGACAGGGAGAAAGTCTAGTTGTGCTTTATTTTATTCTCCTACTTTACATACACACCCCCGCCCCCCAGCGAACACATCCCCACACCATACTAAAATATACAGTGTCCTCACTGTATTAGATGAAAAACAAGGGTTGAGAGAAACTCACAAAGCAACCTGCGGATTCTTGTCGATTTCAGGTTAGGTCAATGCCAGAAGTCGATGTCGAGTATTTTGGTCGATGTCGACTGCATCTGTTGAAGTCGAGGAAGAAGTTAAAGTCCAGGGTCGCCAGGATCCGGTCGATATCGACTACGTTGGTCGATATCGATTGCTATGTTTCGCTCCTGAGTCATCGATGTCGACTCGAGGAGGTGGCTCGACCCTTGGATGGTCGATGCCGACTGCCTCTGCCGTAGCTTCTTTTCTTCTTCATCGTTTCTTTTGCTTGGCAACATGAAATAATTATTAGAATAATAGATAAAACCACGAATTACTACAGTCTCAAAATCCCAAAATCCAAAACCCTAAAAACCATCTAAGCGCAAAATTTAAAGGTTTATGTACACACTCCAGATTTTTTAGTCGCTAGGCCGACTTCCTATCAATGGGTCATGAACCCTTAAGGGTGGGACCCTTCAAGCTTGTGCCTTCTCCTGGATCATCTAGGTCCTTTTGATTATAGCTAAGTTCGGCAACCAAGGCTTCTTCTTCGCTAGGCTCTTCTTCATTGGGCACTTTCCTTCTCTTTAGTGACCATAACTTTCGCAAGATGGGCAAACCATGGAGCTTTGACCCTCCCGTTAGTTGAAACATCAGTAATGGACAGAGGAGGGTTAAGGAGCATACCTGAGCTTACCTGTTCGGGCCCGAAACAACGATCTTCGGGTTGAGGGTCAGTCGATCTCGACAAAAGGTTGTCGATTTCGAGTGTAGAAGTCGATGTCGACTGGGGGAGGTTGATGTCGACGTTAAGGACCCCATACTTAAGTTCCTGGCAATCATCTGGCTCACTCGATATCGAGTAAAAATGGTCGATTTTGAGTGTTTCAGTCCGTATTGAATGGTTCCAGTCGATGTCGACTCTCTTTGTTGTTTTCATCCTCGCCAACAAAAACTTGTGAAGCTTCTCCTTTTCCAATGAGAGGACAACTTGTTCCAGCTGCTTTGTTTCGTCCATTTTAGGGCTGAAGCGAAACTCCACGACCTCGTTGCCGATTGTGAATGTAAGGGTGTCTTCCCTCACATTGATGTTGGCATCCGCTGTTGCTAAGAATGGCCTACCAAGGATGATAGGCACAATAGGATCCTCTGGCACGTCCAACACGATGAAGTCCGTGGGTATGAAGAACTTTTCCACCTTGACAGGGATATCGTCCACAACCCTAGTTGGTCTCACAAAGGAGTTGTCCGCCATGTATAGCATCATGTCGATGGGCTCCAATGCTCATATACCCATTTGTTTCCATATTGATAGGGGCATCAAACTAACACTAGTCATAAGATCACATAGGGCTTTGAATTGATGTTTACCAACCCCTACCGTTACTGCGAACGTGCTAGGATCGCCGCTCTTCTCAAGGAACTCAACAGAATTGCATTCGCCGGCAATCTCAAGAATGGACCTCTTTTTGGACAAGATGTCCTTTAGGAACCTCATGTAGGCAGGCATCTCATTGAGCGCTTCCGTGAGTGGTATGGTTAGATTTAGACCTTGTAAAATCTTCACGAAGCGTCTGAATTTAGTGTCTCCTAGATCCCGCAACACCTTGGAAGGATATGGGAGTGCTTTGGAGGCAAAGTGGTCAACATCAGGGTAGTCGATATCGACTGCTTTGGTCAACCTAGGGGGAGTCTGAATCTGTTGTCCATTTCCAAAGGGGTCGACATCGAAGGGGTGGTCGATATCGACCAAGTCACTCGATATCGAGTGCCTCTCTGGCTCCTTTTTCTGCTTCCCAGTGGGCTCGACATCAGTTTTGGGTTCGACGTTGACAGGGCCCTCGATATAGACTGCCTCTTCAGCGACTTTTCCTTCGCTCCTTGGCTCGTGCATTGTGCGTCCACTCCATAGGTTAATAGCGGCAATGTGCCCGGTTTTCCCCCTTGGATTTTCTTGTGGTTATCAAGGGAGTTTGCCTGTTGGCTTTGGGATTTTGGCCGCCAATTGACTTAGTTGGGTCTCAATCGTCTTCTTCCAAGTATCCATCTCCCCCATTCGGGCGTTGAGGGCCTGAAGTTGGTTCTGGATAGCATTGCTAAATTTTTGACTTGTAGCCTGGTTCCTCCTTAACACATCAAGGATGTGTTGAACATCGTCACGTCGTGGTTCTTTCTCCAGATGGCCTGGAGCTCTATAAGGCGGAGGATCCCTAGGGTTGTATTGGGGTGGTTGATTTCCCCTGTTTTGGGACCCCTGGCAATTGGGATTCCTCATGTAGTGCGCCTCTTGGTGAGTCTCCGCTAGTTGTACTTGCTCCGTGTAGGGGCAAACAGTGGTGATATGCCTTACAGAGCCACATTCAGCACAGGGTTGGTTGGCAGAGAGGAATTTGACTTGTGTTTAAGCCTCTTAAGTTGATCCTGTATGAATTGATCCTTGACGTCGGGATCAATCTCCTTGGAGTGCTCATTGAGTGGCATGGATGAGGCAGGCCTTGAGTCGGAGGCCATAGGAGTCCAATAGGTATTGTCAAATTCGACCAACGTCTATATAGTATCCCAAGCTTGTTGTGGTAGGAGCTCGAGATACCCATAAGAGGTGTAGGTGTTGATTGTCTCCGTAAAAGCTACGTCCAAGGCGTTGTAGATGATTGATGTACATATTTGTACCTTTGTTTATTGCATCTTTTGACTTCATATTTCATTCGATTCCCAAAGAAAAGTTTCAAAAGTATATAAACTTGTGTAAGAATGAGCTAAAGTATAAGAAATGGAGTCTGCACGAGTTTTGAGCTAACCATGCAGGAATTCGATGAAATCGGAGTCAAAACGAACAAGCCAAGTGAAGCTGAGAAGAGGTCGATATCGACTGGAGACATCGATATCGACCCTAGATTTCGACACGACTTCTGAGCGTCGAGATAGGCCACACAGACCAGACAAGAAAGCCTCGATGTTGACATACATGCATCGATATTGACCATCGTCATAGACATCGACTGGAGTTGGACAAGTCGAGCAGAAACACAAGCATCGATATCGACCATCGTCATAGACATCGACTGGAGCTGGACAAGTCGAGCAGAAACACAAGCATCGATATCGACCTCTGGTGTCGATATCGACCCTACCTCGACAGAAGATAAATCCGATTTTGAGACTCGGATTGTGAAGTCTATCATCAAAGCCATGAGTTATCTCGTTCTTTTAGATATTAGCAGTTGTTTATTATCTTTTCCTTTAAGTTTTTATCAAAATAAAAGACCTATCCTAAATTGTTCGGATAGAGTTAATAGTTTAGATAGGAGTTACAATCCTCGGATAGCGAGGATTAGTAGCCTATAAATAAAGCCCTGGGGGCTGATTTGTTAGATCATCCAATCTTAGAATCCAAGACAAGAAGCAAGACAAGGACAATAGAGAATAGATAGTTAGAGTTTTTTGAGCTTTAAAGTTTCAAGCGCTTACGATAGTTGACGTTGAGATTGTAAAAATTCGAAATTTTCCATTTATGCAAGTTATTTCAATTCAAGACATGTCTACAATCAACATGAGTGAGTAGTCCCCCTCTCTTCTAGGGTCGGGGTGAGCCCGACGATAGCCATGATGCTAAGGTAAGTACGTCACTATAGAATGTATCTTTTATCTCCCTCTACCTTGTGCTTCATCTTTAAATGCAAATTTAAGGAACTCATGTTGTAAAACTTGGGTAGTAATTAGGGTTTCTATTCGAAAGATTATAAACTCAATTATGACAAAGGTAGACACAAATTAGGTTAAGTAATTGAAAAATCTCTTTTCCTATTTGTCGGTTTAGGTGAAAGCCTTTTCCTTTATGATGAAAGCATGCATCTTTAATTGATTCTTACTTCTTCTATCATGGTTGTCGTCGCGGTAATCCTTGGCTTTGGAAGACTTTTTCTTTATTAAGTTTACATTAAAATTTGCCCGCCGTTCGTTGAGTCATCGAAAAACCCAACACCCTTGCTTATTTCTGATCATTGCTTTCTTCCCATTCTTAATTCTTCGGCCTTTTCTTTGCCAACAAAACAAATAACTCACTGCAGGAAGACATCGATATCGACAGCAGAGGTCGATATCGACCGAAACTAATAGATCGACGGTTTTCTGAGTCGATCTCGAGACTCCTGGAAAACTTCTACAAGCATCGATATCGACCCCCTTGTGTCGAAATCGACCCCTCTGTATCGACTAGCAGTCTTCTAAGCCAGTCAATTTCGTGGACTGACATCGATATCGACCCCCACCAGTCGATATCGACTACCGTTTTTGTTTCTGCAGGTCTTCTGTTGCAGAGAACATCGACAGCCAAGGTCGATTTCGAGGTCTGACATCGATATCGAGGCTTCTGGTCGAACGTAAAGGACGTGTCTTCAACGCTACTAGGATCCCACTGACTCGCTTCCTCGTGGATCGAACCTGATTCCCTACTACTATAGCGGGGAGTCTTGAATTTATTTGAAGAGGCTAAGAGTTGTATTGCTTTATATTTTATAGGTGTATGCGACGTACTGGTGACCAACCTGAATTTGAAGGACTAGACAAACCAGAGCGCTTTCTCCACCTAAGGTCTCGAGTTCAAAGGATCATGGCGGACAACGAGACCCAGGCACAACAAATTAAACGCTTAAGGAAGCAAGTAGAGGATTTCACTACCAGAGAAGCGGCACTAAGGGAGCGTGCTGACAGGGAGGAGGAAGCCAGGAGACGATATGAGACTCAAATCAACGCCCTCCCCCGGAATGCAAAGCAATATATGCACCCATCGCTCACAGTGCCTGAATCGGCTATTCTAATCCCTACTTCTAATTTTGAAATTAAACCAAACTTTTTAACTGAAATAAGAGGGCATCAATATGAAGGGAAACCTAACGAATGCCCTATGGCACATATATCAACCTTCTTAGACCTCTGTGATACAATTGCTGATGGACAAAGTCTTGAGTATGTCCAACTAAAAGCATTTCGCTGGTCTCTTACAGGAAAAGCATTGCAGTGGTTGGAGAGCTTAGCCCCAAGATCGCTCCACACCTGGAATGAAGTCAAGGACGCGTTTCTCAACAAGTTCTTTCCTCCTTCTAAGATGGCGTTGATCCGACAGAAAATCACGGCTTTCAAACAAAAGCTTGGTGAGGCTCTGGCGACTGTTTGGGAAAGGTTTAAGGACCTCCTACGATCATGCCCGACACATGGCCAACCACCGTACGTAATTCAGGAGATCATATACAATGCTCTTGATGCTGCCACCAAGGAGAGGATCAACACTTACACCGCCTATGGCTACCTTGAACTCGCTCCTCAAGAGGCTTAGGAAACCATTGAAAGGTTGGTGGAATTTGACAATACATATGGGACTCCTGAGGCTTCCGACGCACCATCCTCGTCGAGGCCTGCCCCATCTATGCCATTGTATGAACCCTCTAAGGTGATCGATCCGGATGTAAAAGAACAATTTCATAGGGATAAACTTAGAAAGCACCAGAAACAAGTAAGATTCCTTTCGGCAAACCAGGATTGCATCGAATGTGGATCGCAGCGACACACTACCATTGAATGCCCCCATGCTGAGCAAGTGCAACTAGCGGAGACTCATGAGGAAGTTAACTTCATGAGGGGTCCCAATCGCCAATATTGGGGAGACCAAAGGTTCCAACAACCACAAAGGAGCCAGGTTAACCCTAGGGACCACCCACTCTATAGAGCTCCTGGGCACCCGGAGAGAGACCAAAAGAAGGATGATCTTCAACTTGTGTTGGTTGAGATAAGGCGGAACCAAGCTAAGAATGATCAATCCAACAATGCTATCCACTCTCAACTCAATCACTTTACCACAAGGATGTGGGAGATGGATATTTGGAAGAAGAACGTAGAGACCCAACTGGGTCAATTGGCGGCACAAATCCCTAGACCGTCTGAAACATTCCCTGGGCAACCAACTACCAATCCTAAGGGGCAATCCGGGTCAGGACACATTGCAGCCATGCAACTAGGGAGTGGCACCAAAGTTCATAAACCACAAAAGGCAACAGAGGAAGAAGTAACAGAGCCTGTCGACATCGACAAACCAGTCGATGTCGACCCTGAGGTCGATATCGACACCCCTGTCGAGCCCCTGGTCGACGTCGATGACAATGCAGAACCTGAGAGAGAACAACAGAGGTCGAAATCGACCCTACCAGTCGATATCGACCAACCTCCTGTCGACATCGAGGTTCAGCAGGCTCCTCCGACCACTGTTTTGGCTTCTCCACCAAAGAAGACGTTGCCCTTCCCTTCCAAAGCATTAAAGGACCCCACTCAAGGTAAGTTTAGGCATTTTGTAAAGATTCTCCAAGGACTTAACATTACTATCCCTCTTACGGAAGCGCTAAGCGAGATACCCGCCTATGTTCGATTCCTAAAAGACATCCTTAGCAAGAAGCGATCCATGGCAGAGATCGCAGAGGAGTGCTCAAAGATGGATTTCCCTGAGAAGAGGAGTGATCTAGAGAAATTTGGAATCACCGTGGGACTTCGCCAACATCGCTACAAAGCCCTATGTGACCTAGGGGCAAGTGTAAGTCTCATGCCTCTCTCTATTTGGCAAAAGGTGAACATTGGAGGACTTGAACCTGTGGATATGAATCTTTATATGGCTGATAATTCATTCGTCAGACCCACAGGTATAGTTGATGACGTCCCTGTAAAGGTAGGTAAATTCTTTGTGCCTACTGATTTCATCGTATTGGACATGCCCGAAGATCCTATTGTACCTATCATCCTTGGTAGGCCTTTCTTAGCTACTGCGGATGCCAATATTAATGTACGTAGAGGATTACTAACCTTTACTATAGGAAACGAAGTCATTGAATTCTCCTTCAACCCCACAATGAAGGAAGTTAATGGTATGGAAATCAAGACGGTCTACACTAGCGTCATGGATTGCAAAGAACCGACGAAAAGGGCCCTAACTCCTGAGGAGGCCCTAGCCCTAGCTGCAGAGGAGCTTACCGACGAGGACATTGAGGAGTTCCTGGCTACATGGACGAGTGATGAGGAAATATGCAACGATGCTTTATCCATGGAGCTCGAAAAAGAGGTCGATATTGACGAGGAGAGGTCGACATCGACCAAGTCACTCGATATCGAGTGCCCTCAATCGACATCGACACACTCAGTAAGTCAAGTTCCCCCTTCTTCTCTTACAGGAGAAATCGACCAGCCCATGTCGACAGAAGAGGTCGAAATCGACCAGCCGATATCCACATCAGAGGTCGAAATCGACCCTTACCACTTGTCGTCAAACAGCTCCGAAGCCGAGGTATGTGCTGAACTCTCAGTCGATATTGTCTATTCCTACTCGCCCTCGACTACTTTCCTGCAAGAATATTTTGAAGAGTCCCAATCAAAGTTGGCATCACTCTATGTTTGGTCCACGCCAACCCCTATAACTGATTTGGGAACTTCTATCAAGAGAATTGAGACGGATTACCTTGGTGAGATTATGAAGACGGAGGAGGTAGAGCCAATCCTTATCCCACAAGGCCCTTCTCCGGTGCTTAAGCCTTTACCTGACACACTTAGGTATGAGTTTCTTGGTCCAAATTCTACTTTCCCTGTAATTATCAATGCTTCACTAACCACACAGGAAGTACATAAGCTTATGGAAGTACTCCGTGATCATCGTAAGGCTATTGGATATTCTCTTGAGGACATAAAAGGTATTTCACCCGCTACTTGTATGCATAGAATCCTTCTTGAGGATGATCATAAGGCATCTATAGAACACCAACGGAAGCTCAACCCCAACATGAGAGAGGTAGTGAAGAAGGAGATCATGCACATGCTGGATGCAGGAATCATCTATGCCATCTCCGATAGCGAATGGGTGAGCCCAGTCCATGTGGTGCCTAAGAAGGGTGGAGTGACCGTTGAGGAGAATGAGAAGGGTGAGCTTGTGCCAAAGCGAATCACAACTAGTTGGCGAATGTGTATTGATTACAGGAAACTCAACAATGCCACTAGAAAGGATCACTTTCCCCTTCCATTCATTGACCGGGTATTAGAGAGACTCGCCGAACATGATTATTTTTATTACCTGGATGGATATTCTGGCTTTTGGCAGGTCCCTATTCATCTTGACGATCAGGAGAAGACCACCTTCACTTGTCCCTATGGGACTTTTGCATATAGGAGAATGCCATTTAGGGTCTGCAATGCCCCTGCTACATTTCAAAGATGTATGATGGCCATCTTCTCCGACATGATTGAGGACATCGTGGAGGTATTTATGGATGATTTCTCTGTTTATGGCACTACTTTCGATGTTTGTCTTGCTAACCGTCGCAGGGTACTTGCACGATGTGAAGAGACAAACTTGGTTCTCAATTGGGAAAAGTGCCACTTTATGGTAAGGGAAGGGATTGTGCTAGGCCACAAAGTCTCTAAACGGGGAATTGAGGTGGACAGGGCAAAGATAGAGCTCATTGAAAAATTGCCACCACCTTCATCAATTAAGGACATAAGAAGCTTCCTTGGTCACCCAGGTTTCTATAGGAGGTTTATTCAAGATTTTTCTAAGATTGTCAAACCTTTAACTAACCTACTAATGAAGGATGTTAAGTTTGCATTTTCTAGTGATTGTCTTGAAGCTTTCAATAAGTTGAAGGAGGCCCTTATATCCGCCCCAATCATTCAATCGCCCGATTGGTCGCAACCCTTTGAGATCATGTGCGACGCAAGCGATTATGCCGTAGGTGTTGTCCTAGGTCAAAGGAGGGACAAAAAGCTTCACGCCATCTACTATGCAAGCAAGAATCTTGATGCCGTTCAAACAAAGTACACCACGACGGAAAAGGAGTTCTTGGCAGTGGTCTTCGCTTTTGAGAAGTTCCGCTCATACCTAGTGGGCTCTAAGGTAATTGTTCATACTGACCATGCAGCTCTTAGGTACTTAATGGCGAAGAAGGATGCTAAACCTAGGCTCCTACGATGGGTGCTCTTACTACAAGAGTTCTACGTTGAGCTTAAATATAAGAAAGGAACGGAGAACTCCGTAGCCGATCATCTTTCATGGCTACCCATAGGGCTTCTGGAAGAGTCACATAACAACATACCAATCAATGACTCCCACCCTTACGAGAACCTAATGAGGCAAGAGGTAAGACGGGTAGAAGATCCACTCGATATCGACCCCCACAGGTCGATATCGACTGCCCCGAAGGTAATACTTGCATCGATGTCGACCAGTTTTGATCACAGGTTGTCCACTGCAGAGGTCGAAATCGACCTCCAGACGTCGACATCGAGGACCCATATCGAGCAGCCCATATCGACTGCGCATGTCGATGCCGTCCAGTCGATATCGAACCCTGCAGGTCGATATCGACCACCTTCAAAACCCTCCGAAGGTGACGAAGAGGTAAGCTTCGGTGAGGATTTCTTCTTTACACCTCCTTCCAGTCCTATCCATGATTTATTTGCTGTAAGAAGGGCGAAGGTACCTTGGTATGCGGATTTTGCTAACTATATTGCAGGAGGCGAGATTCCTTCAGGCTTAACTTCGCAACAAAGGAAGAAGTTTTTGCACGACGTCAAACAATACTATTGGGATGAACCCTACTTATTCAAACAGGGGAAAGACCATATCTTTCGACGTTGTATCCCGGATGACGAGGTAGAGAGCGTGATTCACCATTGTCATTCTCTCCCTACAGGAGGCCATGCTAAAGGATTCAAGACCGCGGCGAAAATTCTTCAATGTGGTTTTTATTGGCCTAACCTTTTCAAGGATGTGCAAAACTATGTAACCTCTTGTGATGAGTGTCAACGTGCAGGTAATATCACATGGAGGAATGAGACACCACTCACAAGCATTCTAGAGGTAGAACTCTTTCATGTATGGGGCATTGACTTCATGGGACCATTCCTTGCTTCAGGCCCCTACAAATACATTCTAGTAGCGGTGGACTATGTCTCTAAATGGGTGGAGGCTGTGGCAACTAGGACCAACGACGCGAAGGTAGTCTCTAAGTTTATGAAAATTAACATCTTTCCTCGCTTTGGTGTTCCTAGAGTTCTTATTTCATATGGTGGCTCGCATTTTATTGAGAGAGGCTTTGAAGCTCTTTTAGCTAAGTATGGGGTAAACCATAGGGTGGCAACACCCTATCACCCTCAAACTAGTGGCCAAGTAGAAGTCCCTAATCGCCAAATCAAAGCCATCTTGGAGAAGACGGTCTCCCGCTCAAGGAAAGATTGGTCGTCCAAACTGGATGATGCGCTCTGGGCCTACCGAACGGCCTATAAGACACCACTTCGCACAACTCCCTATAACTTGGTATATGGTAAGTCATGTCACTTGCCCGTTGAACTTGAGCATAAAGCAATGTGGGCTCTTAAGGAGCTTAACATGGATTTCGACGAAGCGGGAAAGAGGAGGTTCATTGACTTACAGGCCTTGGAGGAGTTGCGCCTAAAGGCATATGAGAATGTCGAAATCTACAAGGAGCGCACTAAGAAATGGCATGATAGGAAGTTGGTGCCAAAAACATATGAGGTAGGTGACAAAGTCCTTGTTTTCAATTCTAGACTTCGCTTATTTCCAGGGAAAGTAAGGACAAGATGGAGCGGACCTTTCAAGGTTCATACAATATTCCCTCATGGATCGGTGGAGTTACTTTGCGACGATGGATCAACCTTTAAGGTGAATTGCCACCGAGTAAAGAAATATTACGACAAGGAGGACCCAGAAGAAGAGATTCGCGCCACCTTGGCGTTGAACTAGCGCAAAAAGGGAAATATGTCGAGCTAGCGACTTAAACTCAAGCGCTTCCGGGAGGCAACCCGTTCTTTTCCTTTTCTTTCTCTTTTAGTTTTTAGTCTATTTTATATTTTTTAGATCATTCGTGGCTATTCTATCTAAAGTCAACAAGGAAATCCAGCCTAGAAGAGAGGTCGACCTATATGGTCGATATCGACAGGCCGACAAAAGAGAGCGACAGACTGAACAACACAGATGCTGAAGGGGGGTCGATATCGACCTCTAAGGTCGATATCGACTACAGCTGGAGGTAAGTGCCAGGTCAGATTTTAATTTCTTTTCAGTTTTAATTTTTTGGGTTTTCTTTCCCTTTATATCCCCCCGGCTTTGACACCCCCTCTCCTTTTCGATACCCTAGCCGCCGCTCCCTCCTCTTCACCTTTCTTCTTCATCTCTCTCCTGCATCCCACCAGTCACCATCCTCACAGCCGCTCCCACCCCTGTAAACACCAGCAGCCCACTGTCATCACCACCAGCCCCCTGCAACACCAGATCCGCAGCCCCGTAACCCCCATCCTCTCTTCCTCTTCTCGACCTATCTCTCTCTCTCTCTCCCTGTATTTCACGCCGCCAGTACTGCGCACTAGATCCGGCCGCCCCAAGCCACAGGAGAAGCCCACCGCGCCACCAGCAGCCTCGTCATCTCACAGATCTGGTCGATTTCGACCCCTGGGCATCGATTTCGACGTTTCCTGTCGACAGCGGTTGTTGTTTTCTTGATTTTTTGGGGTTGTAGCCTCTTTCTCCCCTAATTCCGACACTCTTCTGGTATGATTTCTCACCCTTCCTCTATTTTTTCTGGATTTTCATGTTTAATTAGTTGATTTAGGGAAGAAATTACATATTGGGTGTTTAGGGTTTGAACGTTAATTGCGCGGGAAAGAGTAATTGCATGTTTGTGGAGCATGAAATCTGATTTTTTTCTTTTTATGGGGCTATGAATCTGATTTTTGTATGTATATGGGCATAAATCTGATTTTTATATATAATGGGGTGAGAACTAACTTGTATAATTTATGTGGGGCAATAATCTGAATTTTTCATTAGTATGGGCTATGAATCTGAAATTTATACATATATGGGCTGATTTTGTAAATCTTATTTTTTTAGGGTTTATATTCTGATTTTTTTTAGAGATTTAAAATCTGATTTTTTTTTATGTAAACCAAAATCCTATAAGTCATTAGGTTCCTTGATATTATAAATTTAAGAAATTATGTTTATATAAATTGCCATCCTTAGGTACTTTCTTTTTAGAACATATTACCACTTTTACTTCGACAATTTAACTTTACATAATTTCTAGTATAATATGGAACCTAAGTATGGGGTTCCCCCTATTTTATACAGAGGAGAATTATCTTTGGCAATGGTTTCTTTTGCAGACGATGGTTAGAGCCAAGAACATCCCTCAGGACACGCTCCGCATTGAGGATGATCAGCAACGCTCCCTAGCTGAGGATTGGATTCCCCGAGCCACCAGGGCACGATGGTACCATCTCCCTGACATGATCCAGCTAGGATTACACCCAGGCGTTCAGGAGGCGTTTGAGAACGTCTCTCTACACAGGCTGATTGAGCCACTGGAGGCACACTACCCCGTTCTGACTGGGGAGTTTATGGCTACATTGGAGGTCCCCGAGCGCACTTCGACCGCCCGCCGAGTCATCTTCCAGCTCGGCAACAGACGACACAGACTATCGCTCGAGGAGATGAGCGAGATTTTTGGGTTCATCCACATTCCAGCCTCCTTCAGGGTCCAGGACCCCAATGTCATCTGGAGTTACATATCAGGTATACCCTACCATGCTCCTACTGACTCCTTCACCTCTAGGGTTGTGAGTCCGCTTTTTAGGGTCATCCTGAGGGTCCTGGCTAGTACCCTTTGGGCCAGGCCTGAGCTCCGTCACCCGACACACCGTGAGACGGAGACTCTACGGACGATGCTCTTCGAGGATGACCCTCTACCATACCTCCACGCCTGGCTCGAGCATATCGTAGACCGCAGACGCACGGTCTCTACAGACATTATGGACGGTGGTATGGTGGCCATCCTCGCAGAGGGACTAGGCGTCCACACTGAGAGGTACACGGCCTACCAGCTCACATACCTAGAGGCTGCGGTGTTGCGCCAGGGCGGAGTCATCGCGACAGGAGCACAGGGATGGAGACACCCCCAGACAGGGATGCGCCTGCGACACGATTTCATGGATCTCTTGTATATCCCAGATTGGTACCAGTCTTGGACTGGGCAGCCATATCATACGGATATAGATCCGTCTGCTGACCCCACCCTACGGAGGAGACCCCCACTCTACAACCATGAGCCGGAGGTGGATGCTATGTCTTGGGACGCTGACCCCCATTCCGACGGAGCTGAGCTGCCCCCAGCCTACCAGGGGGCATAGATGGCAACGATGATGATGACGCCAGGGATGATGCAGTTGGAGAAGGAGAGGGCCCGCAAGGGTCCCACCACAGCCATCATAGCCACCATAGCTATGTACCTCCACCTCCTCTTCCCTTCCAACCCGCCTACACCACTGATTGGCAGGAAGACATGTCTGCCCGCTTTACTAGGCTGGAGCTCTCCGTCACTGAGATACGCGAGGAGCAGCGACGCTATGGGAGGTTCCTCGAGGGTTTGGGCTCATATATGGGGTTTTCCTTCGATCAGCAGGCTGGACCTTCCACATTCTCGCAGGGCGCCCCGACCTACTACTCAGGGTCAGCTCCTACACACGGCTGGCCCTTGCTGTTGCCAACTCCCCTGCCTCCTGAGCAGTGATATATGTGTAGCGTAAGTGAGCGTGAGTGATTCCTTCCCTCAACTTTACGTTTCTCACAGTGAGGACACTTTAATCTTTAAGTATGGGGTGGGGATTGAACTTGGACATTATAAACTGCTTTATCTGGTTGTGGTAGGGTTTAAAACTTGGCGAACATGGCTTGTATTTTATTTTCTACTCTATTTGTATGCATTGCATCATGTTTAAACATTTATGCATTTTAAAGTTTAAGTTCTTAATCTTTTAGTTTATTATGTCTATAAAATGTCAAAATCTAAAAAAAAATAGAAATATGTAAAAAAAACAAAAAAATGCATGTTTATTTTTTAAGTTTATTATCTAACCCTACTTAGATGTCCTATGATGAAAACTCAATAGCTGACTTGATCATGTAAACCCTATGGCATATTTGGATGGTTTAGCCTAAATGTTATGGAGATTGTGAACTTGTGATGAAATTGAGCACATATGATCCTAGGCTAAAAGGCAAATCCAACAAAAATTGTCCTTGTGAGAATTTTAACCTATAGGGAGAACATCAATAATCCCTCCGCTTTCTTGAGTGAATTTACTCTTCCTATGCATCTCTAAATGTTGTGATAGTTATTGAAAGCCAATATATATATATATATATATATATATATATATATATATATATATATATATATGTTTACGAGAATTAAATGATGGAGGCATCTTTTAAGCCATTTTTATCCTCTCTTTACCTACCCTGCATTATCCCTGCTTGAAGCCAGAACATTAGCCTAAGCCTGAAATTGCAAACTCCACAAAATTATCCCTAGCCGAATTGAGTCTGACCCCATTTGGGAATTGAGACTTAGATTGGTTGGACTAATGCCTTGTGGAAAGAAAAGAGCATAATGTCCAGTTTTGAGCAAGGAAATTATAGGATGGTGCATATTTACATTTTGTCATATTTTGTAAAAGGATTTATGGGTCAACATATAAATGCACACATTTACTTATTAAAAAAAATCCGAAAAAAATAAATAAAATATCTATATATAGTGCATGAGCCAAAATCCTTAAGTCTTTTATTCATATAAGTGTTATATTTTTTAGAGGTATATTAGAACTTGGAAGAAGGGTTGATGGAATGCATCTTTGGAGCATATTATGAAGAGTTATGGTTTGGGTATTGCAAGTGTTGAGATTTAGAAGTCTTGATTCCCGAATTATAAAAGCACCACATAGCCAAATAATTCCATACCTTTTATTTCATACCAAGCCCCCTTACAACCCCGCAGAATGGAGTCTTCTTTGAAGTCTTCCATTGAGCGAAAGTCCTCCTGATGGTTCTTATTGCATTTTCATAATTGGTTGCGAAGTGGATTTTTATAAATTGCAATGTTTATGAGATTGTATATGGAATTGAGTTGAGAGTTGATCTTCATAGCCTAAACACATGAGAGTTGAGTGCAAACACATTATCCCTGTGAGGTTGGATCAAAATTGCATGTGCCTATGGATCGCCAAAATATGTGCAATGACGTTAAATTCACTTGCTTTGCTTTGCTACCACTTATGATGTTGCTTTTGACAAAGGCGAAGACTTAAAGGGTGTGTTGTAGGTGTTGGTTATTGCTTGGTTATTGCTTGAGGATAAGCAAGTCTAAGTATGTGGTGTTTTGATGTACATATTTGTACCTTTGTTTATTGTATCTTTTGACTTCATATTTCATTCCATTCCTAAAGAAAAGTTTCAAAAGTACATAAAGTTATGTAAGAATGAGGTAAAGTATAAGAAATGGAGTCTGCACGAGTTTTGAGCTAACCATGTAGGAATTCGATGAAATCGGAGTCAAAACAAACAACCCAAGTGAAGCGGAGAAGAGGTCGATATCGACTGGAGACATCGATATCGACCCTAGATTTCAACACGACTTCTGAGCGTTGAGATAGGCCACAGAGACCAGACAAGAAAGCCTCGATATCGACATACATGCATCGATATCGACCATCGTCATAGACATCGACTGGAGCTGGACAAGTCGAGTTGAAACATAAGCATCGATATCGACCATCGTCATAGACATCGACTGGAGCTGGACAAGTCGAGCAGAAACACAAGCATCGATATCGACCTCTGGTGTCGATATCGACCCTACCTCGACAGAAGATAAATCCGATTTTGCGACTCGGATTGTGAAGTCTATCATCAAAGCCATGAGTTATCTCGTTCTATTAGATATTAGCAGTTGTTTATTATCTTTTCCTTTAAGTTTTTATCAAAATAAAAGATCTATCCTAAATTGTTTGGATAAAGTTAATAGTTTAGATAGGAGTTACAATCCTCGAATAGCGAGGATTAGTAGCCTATAAATAAAGCCCTGGGGGCTGATTTGTTAGATCATCCAATCTTAGAATCCAAGACAAGAAGCAAGACAAGGACAATAGACAATAGATAGTTAGAGTTTTTTGAGCTTTAAAGTTTCAAGCGCTTACAATAGTTGGCGTTGAGATTGTAAAGATTCGAAATTTTCCATTTATGCAAGTTATTTCAATTCAAGACATGTCTACAATTAACATGAGTGAGTAGTCCCCCTTTCTTTTAGGGTCAGGGTGAGCCCGACGATAGCCATGATGGTAAGGTAAGTACGTCACTAAAGAATGTATCTTTTATCTCACTCTACCTTGTGGTTCATCTTTAAATGCAAATTTAAGGAACTCGTGTTGTAAAACTTGGGTAGTAATTAGGGTTTCTATTCGAAAGATTATAAACTCAATTATGACAAAGGTAGACACAAATTAGGTTAAGTAATTGAAAAATCTCTTTTCCTATTTTTCGGTTTAAGTGAAAGCCTTTTCCTTTATGATGAAAGCATGCATCTTTAATTGATTCTTACTTGTTCTATCATGGTTGTCGTCGCGGTAATCCTTTGCTTTGGAAGACTTTTTCTTTATTAAGTTTACATTAAAATTTGCCCGCCGTTCGTTGAGTCATCGAAAAACCCAACACCCTTGCTTATTTCTGATCATTGCTTCCTTCCCATTCTTAATTCTTCGGCCTTTTCTTTGCCGACAAAAAAACTAACTCACTGCAGGAAGACATCGATATCGACAGCAGAGGTCGATATCGACCGAAACTGATAGATCGATGGTTTTCTGAGTCGATCTCGAGACTCCTGGAAAACTTCTGCAAGCATCGATATCGACTCCCTTGAGTCGAAATCGACCCCTCTGTATCGACTGGCAGTCTTTTGAGCCAGTCGATTTCGTGGACTGACATCGATATCGACCCCCACCAGTCGATATCGACTACCGTTTTTGTTTCTGCAGGTCTTCTATTGCAGAGAACATCGACAGCCAAGGTCGATTTCGAGGTCTGACATCGATATCGAAGCTTCTAGTCGAACGTAAAGGACGTGTCTTCAACGCTACTTGGATCCCGCTGACTCGCTTCCTCGTGGATCGAACCTGATTCCCTACTACTATAGCGGGGAGTCTTGAATTTATTTGAAGAGGCTAAGAGTTGTATGGCTTTATATTTTATTATATATTTCGATTCAATTCTCCCCACGTCAATGATTTCCTGAATGATGTAGGGTGGTTTCCCATGCGTCGGGCAAGACCTCAGCAGCTCCTTAAACCGCTCCCACACTTGCGCCAGGGTTTCATGTGGCCTTTGTTTGAAGGCCATGATCATTTAGCGTATCACCGCCATGATCTTCTGGTGTATTCCCACATATGGAGCGATATGGGGGCTAGGCTCTCCAACCATGCTATTGCTTTCCGTGTGAGAGACCAACGAAAAGCCTTTAGTTTAACATATTCAAGGCTTTGTCAATCTGCAATTGTATCACACAAGTTGAGGAATAGTGAAATATGATCTAGAGGACTTCCCCTCAAATCGACGCCACCTAAATTCAGTTAAGAAGTCACGTTTAATCTCAAAAGTAGAAGGAGGGATATAAATAACCGATTCAGGCACTGAGAGCACAGGGTGCATGTATTGTTTGGCATTCTGAGGGAGGGCGTTGATTTGGGCTTCTATTTGCCTCCTAGGTTCCTCCTCTCTGTCTACAAGCTTTTTTAGTGCCGCCTCTCTATTCGTGAAGTCCTCGACTTGCTTCCTTAGTCGCTCAATTTGTTGAGCATGGGTCTCATTTCCACCATGGCTCTTTTGATTCTAGCGCGAAGGTGAAGAGAGCTGCAAAGCAAAACTAGATAGAAATGTGGAATAGACTACTAGGGCACGATTGATTGCTTCCCCAGCAATGGCGCAAATTTGTTAATAAGAGGGAATCGAGTTCGAAACAAATATATAAAATATATGCAAACCGAATCCTAGTCTATACAAATAATTACAAGACTTCCTCCCGTTGTAGTAGAAAGGGTAGTCAGGATCGATCCACGAGGAAGCGTGTTAGCGAGATCCTAGATAGTCTTGGAAAGCACACGTCTTTTATCGACCAGAAGCCTCGATCTCGACCAAAGAACTCGACCTAGGCTGTCGATTTCTACTTCACCGGAAAACATACAGAGACAAAAAGGGCAATAGATATCGACTTGGATGGTCGATATCGATGTCAGTGGCAGAAATCGACTGGCTCAGAAAACTGCCAGTCAACACAGGGCAGTCGATATTGAGTAGTTCACTCAAAATCGACCTCAGCCAAAGAAACAAAGGGAGTCGATGTCGACACAAAAAACCGTTGATCAAGGCAAAGTGGTCGATATCGACCTGATTGGTCGAAATCGGCTAGTCCTTGCAGAACGATTAGTGTCGGCAAAGATGGCCGAAGATGAATTGGACTGAGAGGGAAATATGAACAGAAAAGATAGATTTTGATGAGTCAACTATATAAAAGGCAACTCCTAGGGCTGGGGTTTACCAGAACGTTAACGGATGCATGTAATAAGGCAAATAAAACGGACAATTGCGCTATCTCACCCGAGGACAAGCTTTCACTGTACACCAACTCTTTGAATTACTCTTGCAAATAAACCTAATTGTCTCTACCAATTTTATGTTTATAACTCAAGTTGTTAGAATGAATCCCTTTTCTTTCGATTAGGACTAAACACATATTCATAGGAAATGATATAGACACGATGATATCAACATCCAATACTTACTTTAGGCAAGCATGGCTAACGCCGGGCTCACCCCTACCCTAGAAGCTTTGGGAAACTACTCACTCTTCATTGTATGAAACACCATTGATGGAAAAGGGAAAACTTGCATTAATTAAAACCTCGAAACCTTACAATCCAACGACGGCTTTCACAAACGCCAAAACCTAAAGCTTTTCTCTAACTCTCTAACTCTATTGATTGTATCTTGCTTGCTTGAATAAAAACCAGTCCCCTGGGGCTTTATTTATAGGCTACTAATCCTTGGTATCCAAAGAAAGTAACTTCTATCTTCTATCTAAACACTATCCAAACAATTAGGATAGATCTTTTATTTAGGTAAAAATCTAAAATAACTAATAGAGATCTTAGGGTAAAAAGGAAATATCCCCAATGTATATTCTATCTAAATAAGATGATAATCCGTGGCTTATGTGATAAAACTTCAAATCCGCCTCTCGAAAAGCCCATCCAACTCGTGTCGAAATTCAGTCGATATTGACCAAAGTAGTCGATATCGACCACTCTTTTTCTGCTCGACGGGTTCTACTTTCCTCAATTTCTGGGGCATAGTCGATATCGACTGCATCTACTCGATGTCAAGTGCTCTCCTTTGTTGGTGTTCTTGGTCTGTCTCGACACTCAGTATCTACGTCGAGGTCTTCAGTCGATATCGACCAGCCTGTTGATATCAACCACTTTTCTGCTTTACTTGGTTTCTTCGTTTTGAATCCAATTCTGCTCCAATTCCTACATATTTAGACCCAAAACTTGTGCAGACTCTATTTCTTACACGTTAGCTCATTCTACACAAATTTGTATTATTTTTAAACCTTTATTTTAGAAAAGAGTGAAATATGAATTCAAAACTTGCGAATGTAGTGCCTTTCCTTCAAGAGACCATCGAAAACCTTTTAGTTGCACATATTCAAGATTGAAACCGTCAGCAATGGTGTCATATAGTTCAATATAGGTATTAATGTGCGCCATAGGGAATTCAGAGCCCTTTCCCCTCAAAAGCATGTCTCCTAATCTCCGCAATAAAAGTAGTTTTAATTTCAAAAGCAACATTAGGGAGAACCATAGGAGACTAAGGCACCGCAACGGTGGGGTGCATATATTCCTTTGTATTTTTGGGATGTGGCGAATTTTCTCTTGGGCTTCTCGGCGAGCTTGGGCTTCTTGTTCGTATCGAGCGGTCATTCTTTACTGTGCATGGGTATACTAAGTGCGATCGGTTTCGAAACCCTCCACTTGCTTTCGGAGCCTTTCGAGCTGTTGTTATATTGTTTCCTCGTTGGCCATGATCCTCTTTACATGTTCTTGTAGATGAAGGAAGCGTTCCAGATCATCTAAAGTTGCGAACTCAAGCGTGTGATCAGCACGTTGCACACACCATTAAGAAAATACTAGGAAGAGAAGTAAGATAGACTAAATAGGGAACGATTGATAGCCTCCTCGGCAACGGCACAAAAATTTGATGTAGGAGGAAATCAAGTCTAATAAATAAAAGACTTCCTTCCGCTGTGGTGGAAGGGAATCAGGATCGATCCACGAGGAGGCGGGTCAGTGATGCCTGGATAGTCTCTAAAGCTTCTGCGTAAGTCGACCAGTAGTCGCGATATGGAGTTGGGAGGTCGATATCGATAGGGGCAGTCGATTCCTAGTGGGTGACGTCGATCTGTGAAGAACCTGCGAATAAGAGAAAACAATAGAAGAATTCAATATCGACTCAGAAGACTGTCGACGTTAGGTTGCTTCAATGCAGGTTGTCGATATCAACTATATTGGTTGATATTGAGTGGCTTCTTAAACGATGTCAAATGTAGAAAAATAAAGAAAGAAAGTAAAGGCAGTAGATTTTTTAGGGGTTTTCTTCAATAAAATAAAAGGCTCCTAGGATAGGGATTTACTACGACCGTAACCATGCATGTATTATGACCTATTTTAGATAAAAGATTAAGCTTTTCTTAACATCAATTAGCAATATAGAGACTTTTGCATAAAAACCTAATAGTTTCTACCTTTTCATAATTAGGGTTTATGTCAGCTTTCGCAGGCGAAACCTAATTGCTATCCAAATTCACATATATAATCCACTTCCGCTTCATATATGGTAAATAAGGAATGATCCTAAACCTGCATAAAGGATTGAGCACGGGGTAGAAGAAGAGATCGCATAATCAAATATAGAATAAGCGTACTTACATGGCTACTGTCAGGCTCACCCCGACCTTAGAAGTGGAACGACTACTCGCTCTTCATCGCAATAAATTCTTTGATTGAAAGAAGAAAACTTGCATTAAAAATAAACCTTAAAAGCTTCTCTCTAACTCAACTCCGGCTCTCGCAAACGCCACCTAAAGCTTCTCTCTAACTCTATAGCTATTGTGAGATATGATCTCTGTGATTTAAATGAATAAAAACCTGCCCCCTAGGGCCTTCTTTATAGCTACTAATCCTTGCTAGCCAAGGAAAGTAGATCATATCTTCTATCTAAAATCTATCCTTAACAAGTAGGATAAATCTTTATTTAAGTAAATATCTAAAATAACTTAATAAACATATTAGGGTAAATAGGAAATCACCCTTAAGATATAATCTATTTAATTAAGAAGATAAATCGTCACCTTGATGATAGAACTTGCAATCTGCGTCTCGAAAGCGCGTCCAATCCGCGTTGAATTCTAGTCGATATCGACTAGTCAAGTCGAAATCGACTAGTCAAGTCGAAATCGACCTCTCTGTTTTCTGCTCGACAAGCTCAATTCCACTCGATCTCTAGTGTGAAGTCGATATCAATGTATCTACTCGATATCGAGTAGTCTTCTATGCTGGTCCTGTGGTATGTCTCGACACTCAAAGTCCATGTCGAGGTCTTTAGTCGATGTCGAACATTGAAGTCGATTTCGACCTCTTTTCAGCTTCTCTTGGCTTCTTTGTTTTGACACCGATTCCGCTCCAATTCCTACATTTTTAGAACAAAACTTGTGCCAGCTCTATTTCTTGTACGTTAGCCCATTCCACACAAATTTGCACTATTTTTAACCTTTACTTTGGGAATTTGAATGGAATATGAAGTCAAAAGAAGGGATAAAAAGGACTCTAAATATGTACATCATATTTTCTAAGTGGGGTTTCACACCCAAAACCGAAAGGGACCGTTGGAATCCCCGCGGTAAGCCCCCTATACCTCCCTTAGGTCTAAGCATGGAAAATTCATTTGTCATGCAAACAACGAAAATCCAAAGGAATACATAGTGTGCTACAGCGAGTCGGGTCAAAACGGAGCGTGAATAGTATGAAATCCCAAAAGCATAAGTCTGGTGATGTTAGAGTCTCAAACACTTGCTCTCTGCCATGGAAAAGGACCCTGCTCAAGAAGACAAGCATCATCAATAATCATGAGCATATAAGATACCTAAAAAAAATATGGCGGTCATAGGATTAGATTGAAGCGCGACTTGTCTCTTTCCCCACATATAAGCACACACATAAGCTAAGCCTAATAACATACCAAGTGGCATATCCCTCTTCCTACCACTACCCCCTTTACCGATAGGGTGGAGACTGCCAGCTCATGAATGCATTCCATTTCATTAATAAGATCAAGCCCGTATTGGTGCCCAACCAATAGCATGCTTTTAAAATCATCATATATGTGGTCTTTTAAAGAGAAAAGAAGAGTAATGCGGATAATAGTAAAGTGTTGCTATAGAAGATTATCATGACTCGAATGAATCAGGACGAAACCTGATGAGACTGGGCTATCCTATGACCCTAGAAAAGACTCTAAATACTTCACAGATAATGGTCGTTCTGTTACATACGCATACATAATAAGGATGCTCATTCGTTAATGCAACTTAGCATGTTACTACATGGCATGCTGATCATGATATGCAAGCACATAGTACATCATGCGCATATAAGCAGGGAGGGCTGATCCAATCTGAGTAAGCTCTAAAGTGAGTTACTTGGCTAGCAGAACAGCAAAAGTAGAACTCGGCAAGCCACACGCATAATCAAACAATGTCACCTAGATACATAACGGAACATATATAAGTCTACATCTAACCATTTAAGCACTTAAAGCATACATCATTCAAGAAGAAACGCAACACCTAACAAAGCTCAACCACTCATCATATCACACCATTTCATTCGACCATATCACTCTCCATATTTCACTTAGCCACATCCACATGCTCAGAATATCATGTCCACATATACATCTCAACAGTTTATAATTCATGCATTATAAGTTAGATGATAACATAACTGTAACACCTCATCATGTCGTTAGTCATTCATACATGTCACTAGTTCACACAATCATTCCATTAGTCAATCAATCATATTAAAATGCTAGTTAGTCACTCATCATATCAAGTTCCCAATTTAGTCATGAAAACTGTCTCGAAAACCAAGTTAATTGTTTTAAAATCTCCGACATTGAAACACTTGTGACATTAATTTTCCAAAAATTCGAGTCAAGTCATTATGTTAGTCCTTGAAAGCCTCAAATCGTTGAAGATGGATTGTGAAAACGTTTGCCAAAACGTGGAGAAAACGTGCCCAAAACAATCAGCCAGGGGTAATTCACCACGGCGAAAGTGGCTCTCGCCGCTGCGAGATGTCCCAGCGAGCACCTTGTGGAATGAGGGGTGTCGCGACCGCAAGAAGCAGTTTCGCACCCGCGAGTCTTGGGTCCCCTCCTAGGGCACACCAGACGGCTCTCTCGCCACCCGGAGACATATCATCGTAGTCAAAAGCTATAGCCCTTAGGGCAGTGTTCTGACTCCCGGTTGTGAGTTCATGCTCACGCAACGATTCCAAGGTCGAATCTTTGATTCTAGCCCCTTTTCCGCCCTTGTTTGACGTTCTTAGCTCTCCTCCTTTTTCCCAAATTTTCCTTAGGTTTTGAGAAACATGTTAGTACAAGGATACAATGTAAAACTCAAAGATTTGATAGGATTTCTCACTCAACTCTTCTCTTCTTCACTTTTCTTCTCAAGGGTGGCTTGAAGTGCGATTTTCCTTCCGTTACTTTTGGATTTGCCAGTTGGGTGAGCTGGGGGAGTTAGTAGGAGGTTAAAAGATAAAATTTTGGGGGTGTGGAGGTGAAAGGAAAAAGGAGTACACTTCTTACCCTCTTTGATTTGAAAATGGCCCAAAGGAGACTTCGGGGCTTGGATCTTGCTTCTCTAGGAAGTTGAGCTGCTCTAAATGACTTCTTGGACACCAAGAGAAGATGAATGAGCTGCTGGAGTGCTTGAATATCATGGCACAAGGAGGAAAGGAGGTGGGAGGGGCGGCGTTTGGTGGCGGGGTGGTGATGAGGGTGGTCGGTGGTGGTGACGTTGGGAGTTGGTGGTGGTGATGTGTGGTGGCGGCAAGGAGGAGAGGAGAAGAGGTGAGAGCTCTCATAGGGTTTTATGTTTTGTCTTGAATGTTTGGATAAGATTTGGTGTTTTAGGCTTCTTGTGTGGGATGTGAGGAGGAGGTGAGACAATCTCAGATTTTTATGAGTTGGGAGGCTGATTTAATTGTGTGGAAGGATAATGAGAGAGTTTGTCTCTTATCCAAAGAAGGGGGTGTAAGAAAAAGAGATGGAGAAAGGAGAGTGTGGGTGCTTCTCTAATTTAGGAAAGATGGCATCTTTGACCACATTTGAATTTAAATCACATGATCCCAAGTGTGCCAGGGTTGACATGGGAGGGACGACTAGGGTAGCAGAGTGAGTGCGAGTGTCTTGTTCCGACGTTGTGAGTTCGAATCCCGAGGATAGTCCCAAAATTAGTTCCGATGTTAGCTTCCCATGTCCCGCTCTCTCTCTTTTGCGCGATTAGATCTTGAAATCCGAAAATCAATCTTGTCATCTTAAGTTTGTTTTCAAAATTTTGTTTAGGTCGAAAATCCGTTCCAAGAGCTCTAAAATCCGATTTAACGAGTTTTCCTTGAAATCTCATAGGGCTAATTCCATATTCTCTTCATAGGTTCCGAGTTAGAATCATAATTCAGCATTTCATTCTCTAGCATTTCTACTATCAAGCATCATGGATATAGGAGAACAATCATAATCTTGAGATAAAAAGTGTGTCATAAGCACATCAAGCATAGTCACATACCATAATATGTAGCACATCATCATATTAGCAAGGCTCACCACATCATATCACCAAGGATCTACACAAAACTACCAAGTATAAGCATGCAATCAAAGAGACACTACTAACCAATCTCCAATCTAACTAGACATACTCACCACACTCAAGAGGTCCAGGAAATGTCCACACTCGACTCGACATAAGACGTAAGCAACTCGTCTAAGACATCCTCATAGCTAGCCTGGACAGTCTCCTCGGTCTCCCAGGTGGCCTTCTTATGACTCCTCTTAGACCACTGAACTAGAAGCAAAGGAACATGGCTGTTCCTAAGCTTCCTGACACGACGGTCAAGGACTCTCACCGGACGCTCTATGAAGGTATGGTTGGGCTCGAAGTGAAGGTCTGAGTAGTCAAGGACGTGGCTAGGATTGGGGATATATGGGAAAAATTGGGGGACGGGAAAGACGTCATGGACACCGGACAAGGATGGAGGTAAGGCTAAGTGATAGGCCCCCTAACCAACTCTCTACAGGATCTTCAATGGGCCAATGGATCTCGGACTCAACTTTCTTTTGATGTCGAATCGTGGGACTCCTCGGGTGGGCGAAACTGGAAGCCATACATGCAAACCCACATCGAACTCAATCTCAGTCCTCCGTATGTCTGCAAATTTCTTTTGACGGTCCTGTGCAACTCTCATGTGCTCTCGAATGCGACCCACCTGGTCTATTGTCTCTTGAACTAACTCGGGTAAGGACGATATTGTATTTGTAGGCTCTGATATAGGGAGAATTGAAATTGAAATATATAATAAAATATGAAGAACAATCGCAACCCTAGGCTTTCAAATGAATTCAAAACTCCCCGCTGTAGTTGTAAGGGAATTAGGTTCGATCCTCGAGGAAGCTAGTTAGCGGGATCCGAGAATAGTTCGTAAATCACATTTTGATGTCGACTAGAAGTCGCTCAATCTCAATAGAAGTAGTCGATGTCAATCAGTGGTTGTCGATCTCGATGTAGAAGACCTAAAAAAACAAAAACAAACAATCGATGTCGACCTCAAGTGTCGATATCGAGTATCAGTAAATGGAATCGTCCAACTTAGAAGACTGTTAGTCGATCTAGGGTACTCATGTCGAGTAGTGTAATCGATGTCGAGTTCATAAGAGGGGCAGAAGTGTAACGGCGCAAATATAAATATTCGGGTTACGTTTCGAAGGATTTGATACCTTCGTTCGGATCTTGCAATTCGAGTACGAGTTGAGTTTTAAAACAAAGTTTTTAGTGCTCAAAGAAGGGATTTCGCACCCTAAATTCGTGAGAGGTCCATTGGGGACCATAACCTGTCCTACTTGTCTAAGTCGCTCAAAACGAGTTTTTGTTCAAAACATAATAAAAGGAAACTGATGATACAACTTGCCACGACATGGCCGGGTCAAAACCAAATATGAGAAAATATAAAGTGGCGAAAGTGCGGAGCCCATAGTCAGTTTCTCCCTCCGATTGCGCCTTAAGATACCCCCGTCACAAGAACATGGAATCAAGCAAGGGAAAAAAGTACCTGAAACTATACCACGAGTCAAGGTCGAGCCACTCATATGGGCCTTGAAGACCTCACTGAGGACATATAATACGCTATAAGCCTAGATGAGAATGATCAAGTGAAATGCTGGAATATTAAGCACACAAGCATGCTGACAGTTTATATATAATGATAGAAATGTAGTAAATGGGCCCACACAGAATGCCAAGTGGCATGTCCCAATCTCTCAAAAACCGATGCCTCAGTCGGGGAGGATATCTCTCTCATGTCCGTACCTCTGCCAGTGTCGGATGTCGGCCTCAGTCAGGGCTAGACGACTCGGTCGATGTCGCAATATATCTCATGCCTCAGTCCACACCTTAGCCGGGGTGGGACCCTCGGTCACCACCGCAGTCATATATATAACTCAGTAAATCATGCTCTCAGATGACTCTATCAGGACAAACCGAATGGAGCTGGGTTGTCCTATGACCCTAGCAACGACTTTAGACACACAACCTATGGTCGTTTAGACCAATCGCATTCAGAATACGTATGCTAAAATATTAATGCAGAACCTAGGCATGCTACTACATGACATGATATTATAATACCTACATACTATATGACACATTAGGCACGAGGTTCTAACTTGTGTAAGCCCCGAAAGACTTACCTGGAGTAGCAGATCCGCAAACACAATAAACCAGCAGTATAAGCAAGCCAATGACGTCACAGATCACCTAGCAATTTAATAAGTGATAGTTATAAGTTTAAAGCACAATGGGACCCATTAACCGCTGCACAAAAACTAAGTAAAATTAAAAGAACTCATTATCATTTCTCATCCATCTCATCATCATATTCCATATCAACATCATCATCTCAATTCATTACGACATTCCTCAATTCATCTCAGATCAGTTCATCTTATGTCATGCTATATTATATCGCATCTCGTCTCAAAATATCATAACTCATATATCATTTCACATCATGCTTCATAATCAATATATAACACATCATAACATTATCACATATCATAAGTTATACTTAACAATCATATCGATATCATAACATCATGCTTTTCGCAATTTACATACATACAAGTTATTAAGCCACTCAACGAGTTAATAAGGTAAGCAAATCCTTAAGTTTCCCAAAATCTCTTAAATCTGCAGTTAGGTCAATTCCCATACATAAACATATGATCTTGAAACCAACTCATATTCATATCATAACTCACATAATTTAACAAGTAATGTCCATTAATCAATTCATCAAGTCAACTCAAGTAAATTAGTTCCAAAGTTTCTTAAGTCATTAAATCTCAAGGAAGTCGATTCAATAGTCAAACAATTTATTTTAAGTCATACTTAGCCAATTTCATTTATAAAACATTAAATCTTTAACCAACTTGCGAAATAATTTCAACATATTTCTTTCAAAATCATTGTCCTAAAAATTTCCAACAGTTTAGAAATATTTCAATTAATACATATAATTTAAATCCAATCATTTAAATGCCAACAAACAACAATGAATAAATAGTTAAACAATAACTACTTAAATAACTAATTAAATCAGAAATAAACAAATAATAATTCAATAATTTAGAATATGTAATAATAAATAAATAAATAATTGAATAAACAATTAAAACAACATTAATCCGATTCCCCCAAAATCTTAAAAATAAGGCCCAATCACTTAGGCCCCGAATCCTAAACAAAAAGGTCCAACAGCCCAGCCCAACCCGGATTCAACCCAATACCCAAATCCCAATTTCAGATTTTTCAACCCAAAAATGAAATAAAATAAAAAATAAAAGAAATGGGGGCCCCACACAACACATCTCTTCTTCCTCCTCAGTCTTCCAAATCCCGACCCCCTTGCTCGAACCCGGCCTTCCCAGATTCTCCTTTCAAGCTACTGCCCCACGCTCTCGCACCTCACAGCCAGGGCTCCCTCACACACCCTTATTTGCTCACCACCCTCTCGCCGCTCGTACTCTCTTGCCAACGCGCATGCCCTCGTCTTCGCCCCAAACCCGACTGTCTCACATGCTCTCTCTCTCTCTCTCCCTCTTACCATCGTAGAACAAACAAGGAGACGAGACGAGACTGGATTTCAAAATGAGAGTTGAAGGGAGGTCTAGGGGTGCTCACAGGAGGTGTGGACGGAAAACAGGGGGGAAAACAGGAGAGAGGTGGTGGCGGTGTCGGCGACCCCGAGCTTGGCTTCTGGGTGTTTCTGGTTGCGTCCTTGGAAGTCGGAGGAAGGAGATGAAGCTGAAGATGATGGGTACTCACTCGAACTCTGAGGGAGGTGGAGCTCGGCTCTTCGACGAAAAAACAGACTTCAGGAAACGCTTGAGTTTAAAATATCTAGGAGAAAATTAAAATATTCATACTAAAATATGGAAAAACAAATGTAACAGGTTGCCTCCAGGAAATGCTTGAGTTTATGTTGCTAGCTCGACAAACTTCCTTTTTCGCTCTAGTTCAGCACCAGGATAGCGCGAATCTCTTCTTCTGGGTCCTCATTGTCTTAATAATTCTTTACCTGGTGACCATTTACCTTAAAGGTGGTGCCATCATCGCTAAGTAGCTCCACCGCTACATCTTGTCCTTAGTTTCCTTAGAAATAAGCGAAGTCCTGAGTTAAAAACAAGGACTTTATCACCTACCTCATACATCTTGGACACCAATTTCTTATCATGCCACTTCTTTGTGCACTCTTTGTAGATTTTGGCATTTTCATATGCCTTTAGGCACAACTCCTCCAAGGCTTGCATGTCAAGGAATCTTCTCTTCCCAGCTTCGTCAAAGTCCATGTTCAGTTCTTTGCGAGCCCACGTCGCCTTATGCTCAAGTTCGATGGGCAAATGACATGACTTACCATACACCAAGTTCTAAGGAGTTTTGCGAAGTGGTGTCATGTAGGCCGTTCGGTAGGCCTAGAGCGCGTCATCAAGTTTGGATGATCAAGCCTTCCTCGAGCGGGAGACTGTCTTTTCCAAAATGGCCTTGATTTGACGATTGGAGACTTCTACTTAGCCACTTGTTTGGGGATGATAGGGCATTTTCACCCTGTGCGTCACCCCATACTTGGCTAAAAGTGCTTCAAAGCCTCTCTCTCAATGAAGTGTGAGCCACCATCTAAGAACTCTAGGAACACCAAAGTCAGGAAAAATGTTAGTTTTCATAAACATTGAAACTACCTTCGCATCGTTGTCCTATTTACAATAACCTCCACCCATTTTGAGACATAATCTACCACCACTAAGATGTATTTGTAGGGGGCGGAAGCAGGGAATGATCCCATGATGTCTATGCCACATACATCGAAGAGCTCTACTTCTAGGATTCCTGTGAGTTGGTATCTCATTTCTCCATTTGATATTTCCTGCACGTTGACACTCATCACAAGAGGTTACAATGTTTTTCACATCCCTGAAAAGGTTAGATCAATAAAAACCACATTGAAGAATTTTCGACGTGGTCTTGAATCCTATAGCATGGCCTCTTGTGGGGAGAGAATGACATTGGCGAATCACGCTCTCTACCTCTTCATCCGGAATACAACGTCAGAAAATATTGCCTTTTCCCTACTTGAATAAGTAGGGTTCATCCCAATAGTATTGCTTGACATCGTGCAAGAACTTCTTCTTTGCCTGTGAAGTTAATCTGGATGGTATCTCGCCTCCTACAAGGTAGTTAGTAAAATCCGCAAACCTATGTACCTTTGCCTCTCTTGTAAAAAAATAATTCATGAATAGGACTAGAGGGAGGAGTGAAAAAGAGGTCCTCACTAGGGTTTACCTTTTCGTTGGACTCACCTTTGGAATCACTAAGAGGTGGTCGACATTGACATGTTTCAGTTGATGTCGACTGGTGTGCATCGACAGGTGGTGTCAACTTGGGTTGCTCAATTTGGTCATTCGATGTCGGCATCTTCTGATCGATATCGACCTCCTTTTGCAAATAAATCAGAGGGATCACTTTTGACCTGTCATCAATGTTAGTCGACGTTGAGTAAGAACTAACCTTTGGGGCAGTCGACATCGACTGGTTGTAGTCGACATCATGTGATGTTGACTAGCGCTCATCGGGGTAGGAGTCATCGATTGAAATGTTGTCCTTTCACTCATCTAGAAGCCCTTTGGGTAGCCATGAGAGATGATCAGCTACAGAGTTCTCCGTTCCCTTTTTGTCCTTAAGCTCAACGTTGAACTCTTGAAGTAGGAGCACCTATCGTAGGAGCCTAGGTTTGGCATCCTTCTTCACCATGAAGTACCTACTAGTTGCATCGTAAGTAAGAACAATTATCTTAGAGCCCAATAAGTATGAGCGGAACTTCTATAAATCAAAGACTACTTCAAACAACGCTTTCTCCGTCATGGTGTACTTCTTCTGAACCACATCAAGATTCTTGCTTGCATAGCTGATGGCGTGAAGCTTCTTATCTTTCCGATGTCCTAGGAAAACTCCTACGACATAATCGCTTGTGTCGTTGATAGAGCATGATTAGATATGCATATTAGGATTCATTTAGCATAGTTTGGTTGTAAATAGTGCATATTTTAGTTACAATTACATGTTTACTAGTGGTATTGGAAGAGTCGGAATCTATGCAATTTTATGTTTAATTTCAGGTAGATGTGGATCCGACGAGGAATGAGGAGCTCTTGGATGAAGGAGGATTCAAGTTGAGGAAGAAAAGTGAAGAGCACGGGAGTGGAGTCGAATTTCGAGAGCCTAAGTGATAAACAAGTCAGTAGAAGTTGTCGTCAGACAAGCTGAACTTGTTTTGCACTTTCTGGAGGCCTCGGTAGTCGGAATGCCTATTATAAGCATGCGTTGGAAAGCTCTTTCCGAGATCTACAACTTTCATGTTGACATCGAGACCAAATTCGAAGAGGAAAAATCGCTGTGAACAGAATGGCCGCCCCGCGGCCGAGCTAGCCGCCCCGCGGCCCGAAGACTTGCCGAAGGATTTCGCTGATCGCCTGGCCGCCCCGTCGCCTGAGGTAGCCGCCCCGCGGCCTCATCAGAACCGCCGATTCATTAATTAGGGTTTCTTTAGAATTGTTTTGGCCGACTTTCTTAGGTTTATTTAAGGACTATTAGGGTTATTTTCTTAGGGATCTAACTAATAACCTAATGCACTTTTGAGAATTGTTGAGAGCACGTTGAGCATGAACAACTAAACTCTCAAAGGTTTCGCCTACAGTTTGGATCTTGATTGTTGAATTGTGAGTTTCTTAATCTAGTTCTTATTCCTATTTGAATGTTTTGACTTCTTTGCGCTTAATTCCTTGAATGTGTTTTATTCTCTCTGGCCTGATCAACTAGTTAGAGTAGATTCATTCAATTGCTAGGGTTTTGTAGATTCCTCATAGCGAACCTTAACCCAAGTAGCAATCATATCCCTTTAGGACTCGTAGGACTAATTCGATGTGTAGGAAGTTGAATATATGTTAAATATCGACTCGTAGCTTGATATTGCATATACCTTGGTTAATTCATAGTCTTAATGCTATCTCTAGGTTAAATCTTAACCGTGTTAGGGTTATTTAGAGATAAGGGTTGCTATGACTCGTAGGACTAGTAATTTACCTAAGATCTGGACAAGGACATTGATAGGAAAAGAAGAGAACTAGAGGCTGAAACAAGGATCAAATTCATCAATTAAAGTAACAAATTGTAGGTGAACCTATTTCTCTCTATTGCATTCTACAACCTCCTTTACCTTGTTTGCTTGTTTCCGCTTTGACAAAAGGCGGATCTTTTTCTCATCAAACTCTCTTTTAGTGTCACTTGCGATTAGATTAACACTTGAACTTAATAGATTTCCCTGTGGATCGACCTCTTTCTTACCAACTATACTAGTTGTAGGTTTGAGTATTTCTTTGGCAGGAACAACGACAGGTTTTCCTCTTGTCAAATTTGGCGCCGTTGCCGGGGACTTCCTGAAATTTCTTGTGTTTTTTTTATCGCTAACCTTTGTATATATTTACATCTAACCCCGTCGTGGACCTATCTTATGGTTCGCGACACCTAATTGCTAATATTTCAAGATGTTGAAGTTATGGCAGTTTCAGGGAGAGTATTTTCACCATTACCTCACGAGATTGCAAAATTTAGTGGACATCCGTTATTCACGGGGTTTCCAAGATAGTTTGCGAGATATGGTGCTTTGCGTTATTGAGGGCATGACTCCTGAGACACGAGAACTTGCCAAGTCCATAAACAACGGAAGCTTTGCTGGTTTAGGAGTGTCGGGACTATGGGATCTTTTCTGCTACATGGGTGACCAATCGGCGGATGAAGAATCCTACACTTCGATGTTTCAACCAATGGAGTACTCCGACCCGTCCATGGAGGATTCAATCAGTGTCTTGATGGAGCAAATGGGGCAATTACGTGAGATGAATAATCGAAATGAGGAAGCAATTATCCAACTCACTCAAACATTGAAGGAGTTGGTAGTTGAGCGATGTTCTACTCCTCAAATTGATGAAAGCCAAGATGCAAGCAACGATGAATTCTCCGATAATGGAGAAGAGCATCTAGTGGTTATCGACACGAAATCTCAGGAGACGTCCCTAGAGATTGAGTATGTTTCGATGCTCCCTCCATTCGTAGATATCATCCCCAACTCACCTATCAAGGAGCCAAGTCCGGAACCGATTTTTGTGGTTCCCGAACAAGAAACTAGTACTTTTTGCAAATTGGGAGATTTTGGTGAATATGTCGATCCATGGAGCCACTACTTCAACAAACCACCAGCGGAACTGTGTTGGTGGTCCTACATACCCTTGAGGGAGAATCAAGCTCGAATGAATAGTAAGTTGGCAACGGTTCTCATTATTATATTTTTAATTACCAATTGTTTCATCTTTAGTGTGCATTCGAATATCGGTTGGGCACGACAATTTGATTTGCTCTTGAGGGCACTGACAATGTCCGCTTGAGTCTTGAATGAGTGGATGAATAAACTGTCGAGCCAATGACAGTAAACAAAGGCGCTACTTGGGAGGCAACCCAAGGTAAGTTTTCTATTTTCCTCTATGTCTTTTGTTTTAATAGATTAATTTTTGGTTCTATTCGGTTCTAGGGAGCTAACACTGCAGGGAGAAAAGGCGTTTAAGAGAAAGCACAGGCCGCCCCGCGGCCTGGAATGCCGCCCCACGGCTAGGTCATATGCTCAGCCGCCCCGCGGCCTAGCATGGCCGCCCCGCGGCCTCTGACGGGACTGACAAGATTCCTTTCACTACCCACCTTACCTACCACCACCGCAATAAACATGTTAGTTTTTTTTTATTTTATTATTTCTTTTCTTCATATTTTTATCTTTTGTTGTCTTTTATGTCATTGAGGACAATGTCTGATTTAAGTGTGGGGGAAGAATTGCATGGCATAATAGGATTAGGATTGCATGTTCATTTTCAGTTGCACTTTTATATTTGTTTTTGGTTGACATTGCACACATATCAACGTGTTATAAAAAAAACCAAAAAATTAAAAAAAATATTTATATTTATGTAATTATATTTATGCATTAGCTAGGATTAGGTCTTATTTTCCCATATGGATATCACTTGTCCTCTAATTTATTTATTGAGACTTATGCCCCATGATGTGCTTGGATTGTTGAAAACCTTTGATATCTGATTTCCACACTATTTGGTGAGCATAATTGGTTAATGATTGAGCACATAAGATATTTGATTTTGGGTGATCTTGAAGTTCTAGACATAACCTGGTGAGTTTATTTTGGCCTATGTTTGGACAAAGTATATTATGTCCTCTTGCTTGTTGAGTGTACTCTCTTTAATTTCTTCCTCTTTGGCTTGCATTTAGATATCTTATTCAAGGCTGCATATTATGATTTTTGCACATGACTTAAAGATGATTGAGGCACCTTTATTAGCCCTATTTGACTCTATTCCCACCTTGCATATTATCATTTGCTTGAATCCAATATTAAGCCTAATTGCCTATTCTTTTGAGCTCCACAAGATTTTTCCATAGCCAATTATAGCCTGACCCATCCGGGAATTAGGAATAGTTGGTGAATATTGATATTGTGGATGATGGTTTTAGTGATGGATTGTATGTTTGGAGTACTCTTATGAGATGTTTTGATTCTTGCTAGTAGTTTACACATTACTTGGGACCTAAGGAGGATAAAATTCACTTAGGGGTAAAAGTCAAGGAAAATCATTTGATATGGCATGAAGAAGAGCATATGAAAAAAGAAAAAAAAAAGAAAAAAAAAAGAAAAAAATGCAAAAGAAAAAAAAGAGAATAAGAGAATGAGTTGAGTATGGTTTGTGAAGTTTGATACTTGAGATTGGAGTTGTATACATTGTAGAGTTATGGTATGATCTTGTGAGTGGTATTGTAATTTGGTTGCATCCTTAGTTCCCGGATTATGAGCACCACATGGCCTAAATTGTTCCATACCTTATGTTTTCTACCTTGGCCCCATTACAACCCAATTGAAAGACGTCATGATTTTTGTTGTGTGTAGAGTCACCAGCGGTGGAGAGCTAGAACACTGGTGCAAGACTATTGTAGCTATGTTTTTAAAGATTGAGTTTTGAGCGTAAACATTTAACCCTAAACACTTGAGCGAGAGTGAAACACATATTCCTTGTGAGGTCTAGAATGGATATGGTTGCCTGATTTCATTGATTATTGCAATTATGTGCTATGATGTTGTTAAACTATTGTGTTTGCTAGTTTTCATGCACTTAAAGAATATTGGGGTTGATACATGAATAGCTATTCTGTGGGGCTGCAGAGTTGAATTTTCCATTGCTTGAGGACAAGCAAAGGTTCAAGTGTGGGGGAATTTGATAGAGCATGATTAGATATGCATATTAGGATTCATTTAGCATAGTTTGGTTGTAAATAGTGCATATTTTAGTTACAATTACATGTTTACCAGTGGTATTGGAAGAGTCGGAATCTATGCAATTTTATGTTTAATTTCAGGTAGATGTGGATCCGACGAGGAATGAGGAGCTCTTGGATGAAGGAGGATTCAAGTTGAGGAAGAAAAGTGAAGAGCACGGGAGTGGAGTCGAATTTCGAGAGCCTAAGTGATAAACAAGTCAATAGAAGTTGTCGTCAGACAAGCTTAACTTGTTTTGCACTTTCTGGAGGCCTCGGTAGTCGGAATGCCTATTATAAGCATGCGTTGGAAAGCTCTTTCCGAGATCTACAACTTTCATGTTGACATCGAGACCAAATTCGAAGAGGAAAAATCGCTGTGAATAGAATGGCCGCCCCGCGGCCCGAAGACTTGCCGAAGGATTTCGCTGATCGCCTGGCCGCCCCATCGCCTGAGGTAGCCGCCCCGCGGCCTCATCAGAACCGCCGATTAATTAATTAGGGTTTCTTTAGAATTGTTTTGGCCGACTTTCTTAGGTTTATTGAAGGACTATTAGGGTTATTTTCTTAGGGATCTAACTAATAACCTAATGCACTTTTGAGAATTGTTGAGAGCACGTTGAGCATGAACAACTAAACTCTCAAAGGTTTCGCCTACAGTTTGGATCTTGATTGTTGAATTGTGAGTTTCTTAATCTAGTTCTTATTCCTATTTGAATGTTTTGACTTCTTTGCGCTTAATTCCTTGAATGTGTTTTATTCTCTCTGGCCTGATCAACTAGTTAGAGTAGATTCATTCAATTGCTAGGGTTTTGTAGATTCCTCGTAGCGAACCTTAACCCAAGTAGCAATCATATCCCTTTAGGACTCGTAGGACTAATTCGATGTGTAGGAAGTTGAATATATGTTAAATATCGACTCGTAGCTTGATATTGCATATACCTTGGTTAATTCATAGTCTTAATGCTATCTCTAGGTTAAATCTTAACCGTGTTAGGGTTATTTAGAGATAAGAGTTGCTATGACTCGTAGGACTAGTAATTTACCTAAGATCTGGACAAGGACATTGATAGGAAAAGAAGAGAACTAGAGGCTGAAACAAGGATCAAATTCATCAATTAAAGTAACAAATTGTAGGTGAACCTATTTCTCTCTATTGCATTCTACAACCTCCTTTACCTTGTTTGCTTGTTTCCGCTTTGACAAAAGGCGGATCTTTTTCTCATCAAACTCTCTTTTAGTGTCACTTGCGATTAGATTAACACTTGAACTTAATAGATTTCCCTGTGGATCGACCTCTTTCTTACCAACTATACTAGTTGTAGGTTTGAGTATTTCTTTGGCAGGAACAACGACAGGTTTTCCTCTTGTCAAATTTGGCGCCGTTGCCGGGGACTTCTTGAAATTTCTTGTGTTTTTTTTATCGCTAACCTTTGTATATATTTACATCTAACCCCGTCGTGGACCTATCTTATGGTTCGCGACACCTAATTGCTAAGATTTCAAGATGTTGAAGTTATGGCAGTTTCAGGGAGAGTATTTTCACCATTACCTCACGAGATTGCAAAATTTAGTGGACATCCGTTATTCACGGGGTTTCCAAGATAGTTTGCGAGATATGGTGCTTTGCGTTATTGAGGGCATGACTCCTGAGACACGAGAACTTGCCAAGTCCATAAACAACGGAAGCTTTGCTGGTTTAGGAGTGTCGGGACTATGGGATCTTTTCTGCTACATGGGTGACCAATCGGCGGATGAAGAATCCTACACTTCGATGTTTCAACCAATGGAGTACTCCGACCCGTCCATGGAGGATTCAATCAGTGTCTTGATGGAGCAAATGGGGCAATTACGTGAGATGAATAATCGAAATGAGGAAGCAATTATCCAACTCACTCAAACATTGAAGGAGTTGGTAGTTGAGCGATGTTCTACTCCTCAAATTGATGAAAGCCAAGATGCAAGCAACGATGAATTCTCCGATAATGGAGAAGAGCATCTAGTGGTTATCGACACGAAATCTCAGGAGACGTCCCTAGAGATTGAGTATGTTTCGATGCTCCCTCCATTCGTAGATATCATCCCCAACTCACCTATCAAGGAGCCAAGTCCGGAACCGATTTCTGTGGTTCCCGAACAAGAAACTAGTACTTTTTGCAAATTGGGAGATTTTGGTGAATATGTCGATCCATGGAGCCACTACTTCAACAAACCACCAGCGGAACTGTGTTGGTGGTCCTACATACCCTTGAGGGAGAATCAAGCTCGAATGAATAGTAAGTTGGAAACGGTTCTCATTATTATATTTTTAATTACCAATTGTTTCATCTTTAGTGTGCATTCGAATATCGGTTGGGCACGACAATTTGATTTGCTCTTGAGGGCACTGACAATGTCCGCTTGAGTCTTGAATGAGTGGATGAATAAACTGTCGAGCCAATGACAGTAAACAAAGGCGCTACTTGGGAGGCAACCCAAGGTAAGTTTTCTATTTTCCTCTATGTCTTTTGTTTTATTAGATTAATTTTTGGTTCTATTCGGTTCTGGGGAGCTAACATTGCAGGGAGAAAAGGCGTTTAAGAGAAAGCACAGGCCGCCCCGCGGCCTGGAATACCGCCCCGCGGCTAGGTCATATGCTCAGCCGCCCCGCGGCCTAGCATGGCCGCCCCGCGGCCTCTGACGGGACTGACAAGATTCCTTTCACTACCCACCTTACCTACCACCACCGCAATAAACATGTTAGTTTTTTTTTATTTTATTATTTCTTTTCTTCATATTTTTATCTTTTGTTGTCTTTTATGTCATTGAGGACAATGTCTGATTTAAGTGTGGGGGAAGAATTGCATGGCATAATAGGATTAGGATTGCATGTTCATTTTCAGTTGCACTTTTATATTTGTTTTTTGTTGACATTGCACACATATCAACGTGTAATAAAAAAAAACCAAAAAATAAAAAAAAAATATTTATATTTATGTAATTATATTTATGCATTAGCTAGGATTAGGTCTTATTTTCCCATATGGATATCACTTGTCCTCTAATTTATTTATTGAGACTTATGCCCCATGATGTGCTTGGATTGTTGAAAACCTTTGATATCTGATTTCCACACTATTTGGTGAGCATAATTGGTTAATGATTGAGCACATAAGATATTTGATTTTGGGTGATCTTGAAGTTCTAGACATAACCTGGTGAGTTTATTTTGGCCTATGTTTGGACAAAGTATATTATGTCCTCTTGCTTGTTGAGTGTACTCTCTTTAATTGCTTCCTCTTTGGCTTGCATTTAGATATCTTATTCAAGGCTGCATATTATGATTTCTGCACATGACTTAAAGATGATTGAGGCACCTTTATTAGCCCTATTTGACTCTATTCCCACCTTGCATATTATCCTCTGCTTGAATCAAATATTAAGCCTAATTGCCTATTCTTTTGAGCTCCACAAGATTTTTCCATAGCCAATTATAGCCTGACCCATCCGGGAATTAGGAATAGTTGGTGAATATTGATATTGTGGATGATGGTTTTAGTGATGGATTGTATGTTTGGAGTACTCTTATGAGATGTTTTGATTCTTGCTAGTAGTTTACACATTACTTGGGACCTAAGGAGGATAAAATTCACTTAGGGGTAAAAGTCAAGGAAAATCATTTGATATGGCATGAAGAAGAGCATATGAAAAAAGAAAAAAAAAGAAAAAAAAAGAAAAAAATGCAAAAGAAAAAAAAAGAGAATAAGAGAATGAGTTGAGTATGGTTTGTGAAGTTTGATACTTGAGATTGGAGTTGTATACATTGTAGAGTTATGGTATGATCTTGTGAGTGGTATTGTAATTTGGTTGCATCCTTAGTTCCCGGATTATGAGCACCACATGGCCTAAATTGTTCCATACCTTATGTTTTCTACCTTGGCCCCATTACAACCCAATTGAAAGACCTCATGATTTTTGTTGTGTGTAGAGTCACCAGCGGTGGAGAGCTAGAACACTGGTGCAAGACTATTGTAGCTATGTTTTTAAAGATTGAGTTTTGAGCGTAAACATTTAACCCTAAACACTTGAGCGAGAGTGAAACACATATTCCTTGTGAGGTCTAGAATGGATATGGTTGCCTGATTTCATTGATTATTGCAATTATGTGCTATGATGTTGTTAATCTATTGTGTTTGCTAGTTTTCATGCACTTAAAGAATATTGGGGTTGATACATGAATAGCTATTCTGTGGGGCTGCAGAGTTGAATTTTCCATTGCTTGAGGACAAGCAAAGGTTCAAGTGCGGGGGAGTTTGATAGAGCATGATTAGATATGCATATTAGGATTCATTTAGCATAGTTTGGTTGTAAATAGTGCATATTTTAGTTACAATTACATGTTTACCAGCGGTATTGGAAGAGTCGGAATCTATGCAATTTTATGTTTAATTTCAGGTAGATGTGGATCCGACGAGGAATGAGGAGCTCTTGGATGAAGGAGGATTCAAGTTGAGGAAGAAAAGTGAAGAGCACGGGAGTGGAGTCGAATTTCGAGAGCCTAAGTGATAAACAAGTCAATAGAAGTTGTCGTCAGACAAGCTGAACTTGTTTTGCACTTTCTGGAGGCCTCGGTAGTCGGAATGCCTATTATAAGCATGCGTTGGAAAGCTCTTTCCGAGATCTACAACTTTCATGTTGACATTGAGACCAAATTCGAAGAGGAAAAATCGCTGTGAACAGAATGGCCGCCCAGCGGCCCAAAGACTTGCCGAAGGATTTCGCTGATCGCCTGGCCGCCCCGTCGCCTGAGGTAGCCGCCCCGCGGCCTCATCAGAACCGCTGATTCATTAATTAGGGTTTCTTTAGAATTGTTTTGGCCGACTTTCTTCGGTTTATTTAAGGACTATTAGGGTTATTTTCTTAGGGATCTAACTAATAACCTAATGCACTTTTGAGAATTGTTGAGAGCACGTTGAGCATGAACAACTAAACTCTCGAAGGTTTCGCCTACAGTTTGGATCTTGATTTTTGAATTGTGAGTTTCTTAATCTAGTTCTTATTCCTATTTGAATGTTTTGACTTCTTTGCGCTTAATTCCTTGAATGTGTTTTATTCTCTCTGGCCTGATCAACTAGTTACAGTAGATTCATTCAATTGCTAGGGTTTTGTAGATTCCTCGTAGCGAACCTTAACCCAAGTAGCAATCATATCCCTTTAGGACTCGTAGGACTAATTCGATGTGTAGGAAGTTGAATATATGTTAAATATCGACTCGTAGCTTGATATTGCATATACCTTGGTTAATTCATAGTCTTAATGCTATCTCTAGGTTAAATCTTAACCGTGTTAGGGTTATTTAGAGATAAGGGTTGCTAGGACTCGTAGGACTAGTAATTTACCTAAGATCTGGACAAGGACATTGATAGGAAAAGAAGAGAACTAGAGGCTGAAACAAGGATCAAATTCATCAATTAAAGTAACAAATTGTAGGTGAACCTATTTCTCTCTATTGCATTCTACAACCTCCTTTACCTTGTTTGCTTGTTTCCGCTTTGACAAAAGGCGGATCTTTTTCTCATCAAACTCTCTTTTAGTGTCACTTGCGATTAGATTAAATCTTGAACTTAATAGATTTCCCTGTGGATCGACCTCTTTCTTACCAACTATACTAGTTGTAGGTTTGAGTATTTCTTTGGCAGGAACAACGACAGGTTTTCCTCTTGTCAAATTTGGCGCCGTTGCCGGGGACTTCTTGAAATTTCTTGTGTTTTTTTTATCGCTAACCTTTGTATATATTTACATCTAACCCCGTCGTGGACCTATCTTATGGTTCGCGACACCTAATTGCTAATATTTCAAGATGTTGAAGTTATGGCAGTTTCAGGGAGAGTATTTTCACCATTACCTCACGAGATTGCAAAATTTAGTGGACATCCGTTATTCACGGGGTTTCCAAGATAGTTTGCGAGATATGGTGCTTTGCGTTATTGAGGGCATGACTCCTGAGACACGAGAACTTGCCAAGTCCATAAACAACGGAAGCTTTGCTGGTTTAGGAGTGTCGGGACTATGGGATCTTTTCTGCTACATGGGTGACCAATCGGCGGATGAAGAATCCTACACTTCGATGTTTCAACCAATGGAGTACTCCGACCCGTCCATGGAGGATTCAATCAGTGTCTTGATGGAGCAAATGGGGCAATTACGTGAGATGAATAATCGAAATGAGGAAGCAATTATCCAACTCACTCAAACATTGAAGGAGTTGGTAGTTGAGCGATGTTCTACTCCTCAAATTGATGAAAGCCAAGATGCAAGCAACGATGAATTCTCCGATAATGGAGAAGAGCATCTAGTGGTTATCGACACCAAATCTCAGGAGACGTCCCCTGAGATTGAGTATGTTTCGATGCTCCCTCCATTCGTAGATATCATCCCCAACTCACCTATCAAGGAGCCAAGTCCGGAACCGATTTCTGTGGTTCCCGAACAAGAAACTAGTACTTTTTGCAAATTGGGAGATTTTGGTGAATATGTCGATCCATGGAGCCACTACTTCAACAAACCACCAGCGGAACTGTGTTGGTGGTCCTACATACCCTTGAGGGAGAATCAAGCTCGAATGAATAGTAAGTTTGCAACGGTTCTCATTATTATATTTTTAATTACCAATTGTTTCATCTTTAGTGTGCATTCGAATATCGGTTGGGCACGACAATTTGATTTTCTCTTGAGGGCACTGACAATGTCCGCTTGAGTCTTGAATGAGTGGATGAATAAACTGTCGAGCCAATGACAGTAAACAAAGGCGCTACTTGGGAGGCAACCCAAGGTAAGTTTTCTATTTTCCTCTATGTCTTTTGTTTTATTAGATTAATTTTTGGTTCTATTCGGTTCTGGGGAGCTAACACTGCAGGGAGAAAAGGCGTTTAAGAGAAAGCACAGGCCGCCCCGCGGCCTGGAATGCCGCCCCGCGGCTAGGTCATATGCTCAGCCGCCCCGCGGCCTAACATGGCCGCCCCGCGGCCTCTGACGGGACTGACAAGATTCCTTTCACTACCCACCTTACCTACCACCACCGCAATAAACATGTTAGTTTTTTTTATTTTATTATTTCTTTTCTTCATATTTTTATCTTTTGTTGTCTTTTATGTCATTGAGGACAATGTCTGATTTAAGTGTGGGGGAAGAATTGCATGGCATAATAGGATTAGGATTGCATGTTCATTTTCAGTTGCACTTTTATATTTGTTTTTGGTTGACATTGCACACATATCAACGTGTTATAAAAAAAACCAAAAAATTAAAAAAAATATTTATATTTATGTAATTATATTTATGCATTAGCTAGGATTAGGTCTTATTTTCCCACATGGATATCACTTGTCCTCTAATTTATTTATTGAGACTTATGCCCCATGATGTGCTTGGATTGTTGAAAACCTTTGATATCTGATTTCCACACAATTTGGTGAGCATAATTGATTAATGATTGAGCACATAAGATATTTGATTTTGGGTGATCTTGAAGTTCTAGACATAACCTGGTGAGTTTATTTTGGCCTATGTTTGGACAAAGTATATTATGTCCTCTTGCTTGTTGAGTGTACTCTCTTTAATTGCTTCCTCTTTGGCTTGCATTTAGATATCTTATTCAAGGCTGCATATTATGATTTCTGCACATGACTTAAAGATGATTGAGGCACCTTTATTAGCCCTATTTGACTCTATTCCCACCTTGCATATTATCCTCTGCTTGAATCCAATATTAAGCCTAATTGCCTATTCTTTTGAGCTCCACAAGATTTTTCCATAGCAATTATAGCCTGACCCATCCGGGAATTAGGAATAGTTGGTGAATATTGATATTGTGGATGATGGTTTTAGTGATGGATTGTATGTTTGGAGTACTCTTATGAGATGTTTTGATTCTTGCTAGTAGTTTACACATTACTTGGGACCTAAGGAGGATAAAATTCACTTAGGGGTAAAAGTCAAGGAAAATCATTTGATATGGCATGAAGAAGAGCATATGAAAAAAGAAAAAAAAAGAAAAAAAATAAAAAAATGCAAAAGAAAAAAAAAGAGAATAAGAGAATGAGTTGAGTATGGTTTGTGAAGTTTGATACTTGAGATTGGAGTTGTATACATTGTAGAGTTATGGTATGATCTTGTGAGTGGTATTGTAATTTGGTTGCATGCTTAGTTCCCGGATTATGAGCACCACATGGCCTAAATTGTTCCATACCTTATGTTTTCTACCTTGGCCCCATTACAACCCAATTGAAAGACCTCATGATTTTTGTTGTGTGTAGAGTCACCAGCGGTGGAGAGCTAGAACACTGGTGCAAGACTATTGTAGCTATGTTTTTAAAGATTGAGTTTTGAGCGTAAACATTTAACCCTAAACACTTGAGCGAGAGTGAAACACATATTCCTTGTGAGGTCTAGAATGGATATGGTTGCCTGATTTCATTGATTATTGCAATTATGTGCTATGATGTTGTTAATCTATTGTGTTTGCTAGTTTTCATGCACTTAAAGAATATTGGGGTTGATACATGAATAGCTATTCTGTGGGGCTGCAGAGTTGAATTTTCCATTGCTTGAGGACAAGCAAAGGTTCAAGTGTGGGGGAATTTGATAGAGCATGATTAGATATGCATATTAGGATTCATTTAGCATAGTTTGGTTGTAAATAGTGCATATTTTAGTTACAATTACATGTTTACCAGTGGTATTGGAAGAGTCGGAATCTATACAATTTTATGTTTAATTTCAGGTAGATGTGGATCCGACGAGGAATGAGGAGCTCTTGGATGAAGGAGGATTCAAGTTGAGGAAGAAAAGTGAAGATCACGGGAGTGGAGTCGAATTTCAAGAGCCTAAGTGATAAACAAGTCAATAGAAGTTGTCGTCAGACAAGCTGAACTTGTTTTGCACTTTCTGGAGGCCTCGGTAGTCGGAATGCCTATTATAAGCATGCGTTGGAAAGCTCTTTCCGAGATCTACAACTTTCATGTTGACATCGAGACCAAATTCGAAGAGGAAAAATCGCTGTGAACAGAATGGCCGCCCCGCGGCCCGAAGACTTGCCGAAGGATTTCGCTGATCGCCTGGCCGCCCCGTCGCCTGAGGTAGCCGCCCCGCGGCCTCATCAGAACCGCCGATTAATTAATTAGGGTTTCTTTAGAATTGTTTTGGCCGACTTTCTTAGGTTTATTTAAGGACTATTAGGGTTATTTTCTTAGGGATCTAACTAATAACCTAATGCACTTTTGAGAATTGTTGAGAGCACGTTGAGCATGAACAACTAAACTCTCAAAGGTTTCGCCTACAGTTTGGATCTTGATTGTTGAATTGTGAGTTACTTAATCTAGTTCTTATTCCTATTTGAATGTTTTGACTTCTTTGCGCTTAATTCCTTGAATGTGTTTTATTCTCTCTGGCCTGATCAACTAGTTAGAGTAGATTCATTCAATTGCTAGGGTTTTGTAGATTCCTCGTAGCGAACCTTAACCCAAGTAGCAATCATATCCCTTTAGGGCTCGTAGGACTAATTCGATGTGTAGGAAGTTGAATATATGTTAAATATCGACTCGTAGCTTGATATTGCATATACCTTGGTTAATTCATCGTCTTAATGCTATCTCTAGGTTAAATCTTAACCGTGTTAGGGTTATTTAGAGATAAGGGTTGCTATGACTCGTAGGACTAGTAATTTACCTAAGATCTGGACAAGGACATTGATAGGAAAAGAAGAGAACTAGAGGCTGAAACAAGGATCAAATTCATCAATTAAAGTAACAAATTGTAGGTGAACCTATTTCTCTCTATTGCATTCTACAACCTCCTTTACCTTGTTTGCTTGTTTCCGCTTTGACAAAAGGCGGATCTTTTTCTCATCAAACTCTCTTTTAGTGTCACTTGCGATTAGATTAACACTTGAACTTAATAGATTTCTCTGTGGATCGACCTCTTTCTTACCAACTATACTAGTTGTAGGTTTGAGTATTTCTTTGGCAGGAACAACGACAGGTTTTCCTCTTGTCAAATTTGGCGCCGTTGCCGGGGACTTCTTGAAATTTCTTGTGTTTTTTTTATCGCTAACCTTTGTATATATTTACATCTAACCCCGTCGTGGACCTATCTTATGGTTCGCGACACCTAATTGCTAAGATTTCAAGATGTTGAAGTTATGGCAGTTTCAGGGAGAGTATTTTCACCATTACCTCACGAGATTGCAAAATTTAGTGGACATCCGTTATTCACGGGGTTTCCAAGATAGTTTGCGAGATATGGTGCTTTGCGTTATTGAGGGCATGACTCCTGAGACACGAGAACTTGCCAAGTCCATAAACAACGGAAGCTTTGCTGGTTTAGGAGTGTCGGGACTATGGGATCTTTTCTGCTACATGGGTGACCAATCGGCGGATGAAGAATCCTACACTTCGATGTTTCAACCAATGGAGTACTCCGACCCGTCCATGGAGGATTCAATCAGTGTCTTGATGGAGCAAATGGGGCAATTACGTGAGATGAATAATCGAAATGAGGAAGCAATTATCCAACTCACTCAAACATTGAAGGAGTTGGTAGTTGAGCGATGTTCTACTCCTCAAATTGATGAAAGCCAAGATGCAAGCAACGATGAATTCTCCGATAATGGAGAAGAGCATCTAGTGGTTATCGACACGAAATCTCAGGAGACGTCCCTAGAGATTGAGTATGTTTCGATGCTCCCTCCATTCGTAGATATCATCCCCAACTCACCTATCAAGGAGCCAAGTCCGGAACCGATTTCTGTGGTTCCCGAACAAGAAACTAGTACTTTTTGCAAATTGGGAGATTTTGGTGAATATGTCGATCCATGGAGCCACTACTTCAACAAACCACCAGCGGAACTGTGTTGGTGGTCCTACATACCCTTGAGGGAGAATCAAGCTCGAATGAATAGTAAGTTGGAAACGGTTCTCATTATTATATTTTTAATTACCAATTGTTTCATCTTTAGTGTGCATTCGAATATCGGTTGGGCACGACAATTTGATTTGCTCTTGAGGGCACTGACAATGTCCGCTTGAGTCTTGAATGAGTGGATGAATAAACTGTCGAGCCAATGACAGTAAACAAAGGCGCTACTTGGGAGGCAACCCAAGGTAAGTTTTCTATTTTCCTCTATGTCTTTTGTTTTATTAGATTAATTTTTGGTTCTATTCGGTTCTGGGGAGCTAACACTACAGGGAGAAAAGGCGTTTAGGAGAAAGCACAGGCCGCCCCGCGGCCTGGAATACCGCCCCGCGGCTAGGTCATATGCTCAGCCGCCCCGCGGACTAGCATGGCCGCCCCGCGGCCTCTGACGGGACTGACAAGATTCCTTTCACTACCCACCTTACCTACCACCACCGCAATAAACATGTTAGTTTTTTTTTATTTTATTATTTCTTTTCTTCATATTTTTATCTTTTGTTGTCTTTTATGTCATTGAGGACAATGTCTGATTTAAGTGTGGGGGAAGAATTGCATGGCATAATAGGATTAGGATTGCATGTTCATTTTCAGTTGCACTTTTATATTTGTTTTTTGTTGACATTGCACACATATCAACGTGTTATAAAAAAAACCAAAAAATAAAAAAAAAATATTTATATTTATGTAATTATATTTATGCATTAGCTAGGATTAGGTCTTATTTTCCCATATGGATATCACTTGTCCTCTAATTTATTTATTGAGACTTATGCCCCATGATGTGCTTGGATTGTTGAAAACCTTTGATATCTGATTTCCACACTATTTGGTGAGCATAATTGGTTAATGATTGAGCACATAAGATATTTGATTTTGGGTGATCTTGAAGTTCTAGACATAACCTGGTGAGTTTATTTTGGCCTATGTTTGGACAAAGTATATTATGTCCTCTTGCTTGTTGAGTGTACTCTCTTTAATTGCTTCCTCTTTGGCTTGCATTTAGATATCTTATTCAAGGCTGCATATTATGATTTCTGCACATGACTTAAAGATGATTGAGGCACCTTTATTAGCCCTATTTGACTCTATTCCCACCTTGCATATTATCCTCTGCTTGAATCCAATATTAAGCCTAATTGCCTATTCTTTTGAGCTCCACAAGATTTTTCCATAGCCAATTATAGCCTGACCCATCCGGGAATTAGGAATAGTTGGTGAATATTGATATTGTGGATGATGGTTTTAGTGATGGATTGTATGTTTGGAGTACTCTTATGAGATGTTTTGATTCTTGCTAGTAGTTTACACATTACTTGGGACCTAAGGAGGATAAAATTCACTTAGGGGTAAAAGTCAAGGAAAATCATTTGATATGGCATGAAGAAGAGCATATGAAAAAAGAAAAAAAAAAGAAAAAAAAAAGAAAAAAATGCAAAAGAAAAAAAAAGAGAATAAGAGAATGAGTTGAGTATGGTTTGTGAAGTTTGATACTTGAGATTGGAGTTGTATACATTGTAGAGTTATGGTATGATCTTGTGAGTGGTATTGTAATTTGGTTGCATCCTTAGTTCCCGGATTATGAGCACCACATGGCCTAAATTGTTCCATACCTTATGTTTTCTACCTTGGCCCCATTACAATCCAATTGAAAGACCTCATGATTTTTGTTGTGTGTAGAGTCACCAGCGGTGGAGAGCTAGAACACTGGTGCAAGACTATTGTAGCTATGTTTTTAAAGATTGAGTTTTGAGCGTAAACATTTAACCCTAAACACTTGAGCGAGAGTGAAACACATATTCCTTGTGAGGTCTAGAATGGATATGGTTGCCTGATTTCATTGATTATTGCAATTATGTGCTATGATGTTGTTAATCTATTGTGTTTGCTAGTTTTCATGCACTTAAAGAATATTGGGGTTGATACATGAATAGCTATTCTGTGGGGCTGCAGAGTTGAATTTTCCATTGCTTGAGGACAAGCAAAGGTTCAAGTGTGGGGGAATTTGATAGAGCATGATTAGATATGCATATTAGGATTCATTTAGCATAGTTTGGTTGTAAATAGTGCATATTTTAGTTACAATTACATGTTTACCAGCGGTATTGGAAGAGTCGGAATCTATGCAATTTTATGTTTAATTTCAGGTAGATGTGGATCCGACGAGGAATGAGGAGCTCTTGGATGAAGGAGGATTCAAGTTGAGGAAGAAAAGTGAAGAGCACGGGAGTGGAGTCGAATTTCGAGAGCCTAAGTGATAAACAAGTCAATAGAAGTTGTCGTCAGACAAGCTGAACTTGTTTTGCACTTTCTGGAGGCCTCGGTAGTCGGAATGCCTATTATAAGCATGCGTTGGAAAGCTCTTTCCGAGATCTACAACTTTCATGTTGACATTGAGACCAAATTCGAAGAGGAAAAATCGCTGTGAACAGAATGGCCGCCCCGCGGCAGAGCTAGCCGCCCCGCGGCCCGAAGACTTGCCGAAGGATTTCGCTGATCGCCTGGCCGCCCCGTCGCTTGAGGTAGCCGCCCCACGGCCTCATCAGAACCGCCGATTCATTAATTAGGGTTTCTTTAGAATTGTTTTGGCCGACTTTCTTAGGTTTATTTAAGGACTATTAGGGTTATTTTCTTAGGGATCTAACTAATAACCTAATGCACTTTTGAGAATTGTTGAGAGCACGTTGAGCATGAACAACTAAACTCTCGAAGGTTTCGCCTACAGTTTGGATCTTGATTGTTGAATTGTGAGTTTCTTAATCTAGTTCTTATTCCTATTTGAATGTTTTGACTTCTTTGCGCTTAATTCCTTGAATGTGTTTTATTCTCTCTGGCCTGATCAACTAGTTAGAGTAGATTCATTCAATTGCTAGGGTTTTGTAGATTCCTCGTAGCGAACCTTAACCCAAGTAGCAATCATATCCCTTTAGGACTCGTAGGACTTATTCGATGTGTAGGAAGTTGAATATATGTTAAATATCGACTCGTAGCTTGATATTGCATATACCTTGGTTAATTCATAGTCTTAATGCTATCTCTAGGTTAAATCTTAACCGTGTTAGGGTTATTTAGAGATAAGGGTTGCTAGGACTCGTAGGACTAGTAATTTACCTAAGATCTGGACAAGGACATTGATAGGAAAAGAAGAGAACTAGAGGCTGAAACAAGGATCAAATTCATCAATTAAAGTAACAAATTGTAGGTGAACCTATTTCTCTCTATTGCATTCTACAACCTCCTTTACCTTGTTTGCTTGTTTCCGCTTTGACAAAAGGCGGATCTTTTTCTCATCAAACTCTCTTTTAGTGTCACTTGCGATTAGATTAACACTTGAACTTAATAGATTTCCCTGTGGATCGACCTCTTTCTTACCAACTATACTAGTTGTAGGTTTGAGTATTTCTTTGGCAGGAACAACGACAGGTTTTCCTCTTGTCAAATTCGGCGCCGTTGCCGGGGACTTCTTGAAATTTCTTGTGTTTTTTTTATCGCTAACCTTTGTATATATTTACATCTAACCCCGTCGTGGACCTATCTTATGGTTCGCGACACCTAATTGCTAATATTTCAAGATGTTGAAGTTATGGCAGTTTCAGGGAGAGTATTTTCACCATTACCTCACGAGATTGCAAAATTTAGTGGACATCCGTTATTCACGGGGTTTCCAAGATAGTTTGCGAGATATGGTGCTTTGCGTTATTGAGGGCATGACTCCTGAGACACGAGAACTTGCCAAGTCCATAAACAACGTAAGCTTTGCTGGTTTAGGAGTGTCGGGACTATGGGATCTTTTCTGCTACATGGGTGACCAATCGGCGGATGAAGAATCCTACACTTCGATGTTTCAACCAATGGAGTACTCCGACCCGTCCATGGAGGATTCAATCAGTGTCTTGATGGAGCAAATGGGGCAATTACGTGAGATGAATAATCGAAATGAGGAAGCAATTATCCAACTCACTCAAACATTGAAGGAGTTGGTAGTTGAGCGATGTTCTACTCCTCAAATTGATGAAAGCCAAGATGCAAGCAACGATGAATTCTCCGATAATGGAGAAGAGCATCTAGTGGTTATCGACACGAAATCTCAGGAGACGTCCCTAGAGATTGAGTATGTTTCGATGCTCCCTCCATTCGTAGATATCATCCCCAACTCACCTATCAAGGAGCCAAGTCCGGAACCGATTTCTGTGGTTCCCGAACAAGAAACTAGTACTTTTTGCAAATTGGGAGATTTTGGTGAATATGTCGATCCATGGAGCCACTACTTCAACAAACCACCAGCGGAACTGTGTTGGTGGTCCTACATACCCTTGAGGGAGAATCAAGCTCGAATGAATAGTAAGTTGGAAACGGTTCTCATTATTATATTTTTAATTACCAATTGTTTCATCTTTAGTGTGCATTCGAATATCGGTTGGGCACGACAATTTGATTTGCTCTTGAGGGCACTGACAATGTCCGCTTGAGTCTTGAATGAGTGGATGAATAAACTGTCGAGCCAATGACAGTAAACAAAGGCGCTACTTGGGAGGCAACCCAAGGTAAGTTTTCTATTTTCCTCTATGTCTTTTGTTTTATTAGATTAATTTTTGGTTCTATTCGGTTCTGGGGAGCTAACACTGCAGGGAGAAAAGGCGTTTAAGAGAAAGCACAGGCCGCCCCGCGGCCTGGAATGCCGCCCCGCGGCTAGGTCATATGCTCAGCCGCCCCGCGGCCTAGCATGGCCGCCCCGCGGCCTCTGACGGGACTGACAAGATTCCTTTCACTACCCACCTTACCTACCACCACCGCAATAAACATGTTAGTTTTTTTTTATTTTATTATTTCTTTTCTTCATATTTTTATCTTTTGTTGTCTTTTATGTCATTGAGGACAATGTCTGATTTAAGTGTGGGGGAAGAATTGCATGGCATAATAGGATTAGGATTGCATGTTCATTTTCAGTTGCACTTTTATATTTGTTTTTGGTTGACATTGCACACATATCAACGTGTTATAAAAAAAACCAAAAAATTAAAAAAAATATTTATATTTATGTAATTATATTTATGCATTAGCTAGGATTAGGTCTTATTTTCCCACATGGATATCACTTGTCCTCTAATTTATTTATTGAGACTTATGCCCCATGATGTGCTTGGATTGTTGAAAACCTTTGATATCTGATTTCCACACTATTTGGTGAGCATAATTGGTTAATGATTGAGCACATAAGATATTTGATTTTGGGTGATCTTGAAGTTCTAGACATAACCTGGTGAGTTTATTTTGGCCTATGTTTGGACAAAGTATATTATGTCCTCTTGCTTGTTGAGTGTACTCTCTTTAATTGCTTCCTCTTTGGCTTGCATTTAGATATCTTATTCAAGGCTGCATATTATGATTTCTGCACATGACTTAAAGATGATTGAGGCACCTTTATTAGCCCTATTTGACTCTATTCCCACCTTGCATATTATCCTCTGCTTGAATCCAATATTAAGCCTAATTGCCTATTCTTTTGAGCTCCACAAGATTTTTCCATAGCCAATTATAGCCTGACCCATCCGGGAATTAGGAATAGTTGGTGAATATTGATATTGTGGATGATGGTTTTAGTGATGGATTGTATGTTTGGAGTACTCTTATGAGATGTTTTGATTCTTGCTAGTAGTTTACACATTACTTGGGACCTAAGGAGGATAAAATTCACTTAGGGGTAAAAGTCAAGGAAAATCATTTGATATGGCATGAAGAAGAGCATATGAAAAAAGAAAAAAAAAGAAAAAAATGCAAAAGAAAAAAAAAGAGAATAAGAGAATGAGTTGAGTATGCTTTGTGAAGTTTGATACTTGAGATTGGAGTTGTATACATTGTAGAGTTATGGTATGATCTTGTGAGTGGTATTGTAATTTGGTTGCATCCTTAGTTCCCGGATTATGAGCACCACATGGCCTAAATTGTTCCATACCTTATGTTTTCTACCTTGGCCCCATTACAACCCAATTGAAAGACCTCATGATTTTTGTTGTGTGTAGAGTCACCAGCGGTGGAGAGCTAGAACACTGGTGCAAGACTATTGTAGCTATGTTTTTAAAGATTGAGTTTTGAGCGTAAACATTTAACCCTAAACACTTGAGCGAGAGTGAAACACATATTCCTTGTGAGGTCTAGAATGGATATGGTTGCCTGATTTCATTGATTATTGCAATTATGTGCTATGATGTTGTTAATCTATTGTGTTTGCTAGTTTTCATGCACTTAAAGAATATTGGGGTTGATACATGAATAGCTATTCTGTGGGGCTGCAGAGTTGAATTTTCCATTACTTGAGAACAAGCAAAGGTTCAAGTGTGGGGGAATATGATAGAGCGTGATTAGATATGCATATTAGGATTCATTTAGCATAGTTTGGTTGTAAATAGTGCATATTTTAGTTACAATTACATGTTTACCAGTGGTATTGGAAGAGTCGGAATCTATGCAATTTTATGTTTAATTTCAGGTAGATGTGGATCCGACGAGGAATGAGGAGCTCTTGGATGAAGGAGGATTCAAGTTGAGGAAGAAAAGTGAAGAGCACGGGAGTGGAGTCGAATTTCGAGAGCCTAAGTGATAAACAAGTCAATAGAAGTTTTCGTCAGACAAGCTGAACTTGTTTTGCACTTTCTGGAGGCCTCGGTAGTCGGAATGCCTATTATAAGCATGCGTTGGAAAGCTCTTTCCGAGATCTACAACTTTCATGTTGACATCGAGACCAAATTCGAAGAGGAAAAATCGCTGTGAACAGAATGGCCGCCCCGCGGCCGAGCTAGCCGCCCCGCGGCCCGAAGACTTGCCGAAGGATTTCGCTGATCGCCTGGCCGCCCCATCGCCTGAGGTAGCCGCCCCGCGGCCTCATCAGAACCGCCGATTCATTAATTAGGGTTTCTTTAGAATTGTTTTGGCCGACTTTCTTAGGTTTATTTAAGGACTATTAGGGTTATTTTCTTAGGGATCTAACTAATAACCTAATGCACTTTTGAGAATTGTTGAGAGCACGTTGAGCATGAACAACTAAACTCTCAAAGGTTTCGCCTACAGTTTGGATCTTGATTGTTGAATTGTGAGTTTCTTAATCTAGTTCTTATTCCTATTTGAATGTTTTGACTTCTTTGCGCTTAATTCCTTGAATGTGTTTTATTCTCTCTGGCCTGATCAACTAGTTAGAGTAGATTCATTCAATTGCTAGGGTTTTGTAGATTCCTCGTAGCGAACCTTAACCCAAGTAGCAATCATATCCCTTTAGGACTCGTAGGACTAATTCGATGTGTAGGAAGTTGAATATATGTTAAATATCGACTCGTAGCTTGATATTGCATATACCTTGGTTAATTCATAGTCTTAATGCTATCTCTAGGTTAAATCTTAACTGTGTTAGGGTTATTTAGAGATAAGGGTTGCTATGACTCGTAGGACTAGTAATTTACCTAAGATCTGGACAAGGACATTGATAGGAAAAGAAGTGAACTAGAGGCTGAAACAAGGATCAAATTCATCAATTAAAGTAACAAATTGTAGGTGAACCTATTTCTCTCTATTGCATTCTACAACCTCCTTTACCTTGTTTGCTTGTTTCCGCTTTGACAAAAGGCGGATCTTTTTCTCATCAAACTCTCTTTTAGTGTCACTTGCGATTAGATTAACACTTGAACTTAATAGATTTCCCTGTGGATCGACCTCTTTCTTACCAACTATACTAGTTGTAGGTTTGAGTATTTCTTTGGCAGGAACAACGACAGGTTTTCCTCTTGTCAAATTTGGCGCCGTTGCCGGGGACTTCTTGAAATTTCTTGTGTTTTTTTTTATCGCTAACCTTTGTATATATTTACATCTAACCCCGTCGTGGACCTATCTTATCGTTCGCGACACCTAATTGCTAATATTTCAAGATGTTGAAGTTATGGCAGTTTCAGGGAGAGTATTTTCACCATTACCTCACGAGATTGCAAAATTTAGTGGACATCCGTTATTCACGGGGTTTCCAAGATAGTTTGCGAGATATGGTGCTTTGCATTATTGAGGGCATGACTCCTGAGACACGAGAACTTGCCAAGTCCATAAACAACGGAAGCTTTGCTGGTTTAGGAGTGTCGGGACTATGGGATCTTTTCTGCTACATGGGTGACCAATCGGCGGATGAAGAATCCTACACTTCGATGTTTCAACCAATGGAGTACTCCTACCCGTCCATGGAGGATTCAATCAGTGTCTTGATGGAGCAAATGGGGCAATTACGTGAGATGAATAATCGAAATGAGGAAGCAATTATCCAACTCACTCAAACATTGAAGGAGTTGGTAGTTGAGCGATGTTCTACTCCTCAAATTGATGAAAGCCAAGATGCAAGCAACGATGAATTCTCCGATAATGGAGAAGAGCATCTAGTGGTTATCGACACGAAATCTCAGGAGACGTCCCTAGAGATTGAGTATGTTTCGATGCTCCCTCCATTCGTAGATATCATCCCCAACTCACCTATCAAGGAGCCAAGTCCGGAACCGATTTATGTGGTTCCCGAACAAGAAACTAGTACTTTTTGCAAATTGGGAGATTTTGGTGAATATGTCGATCCATGGAGCCACTACTTCAACAAACCACCAGCGGAATTGTGTTGGTGGTCCTACATACCCTTGAGGGAGAATCAAGCTCGAATGAATAGTAAGTTGGCAACGGTTCTCATTATTATATTTTTAATTACCAATTGTTTCATCTTTAGTGTGCATTCGAATATCGGTTGGGCACGACAATTTGATTTGCTCTTGAGGGCACTGACAATGTCCGCTTGAGTCTTGAATGAGTGGATGAATAAACTGTCGAGCCAATGACAGTAAACAAAGGCGCTACTTGGGAGGCAACCCAAGGTAAGTTTTCTATTTTCCTCTATGTCTTTTGTTTTATTAGATTAATTTTTGGTTCTATTCGGTTCTGGGGAGCTAACACTGCAGGGAGAAAAGGCGTTTAAGAGAAAGCACAGGCCGCCCCGCGGCCTGGAATGCCGCCCCGCGGCTAGGTCATATGCTCAGCCGCCCCGCGGCCTAGCATGGCCGCCCCGCGGCCTAGCATGGCCGCCCCGCGGCCTCTGACGGGACTGACAAGATTCCTTTCACTACCCACCTTACCTACCACAACCGCAATAAACATGTTAGTTTTTTTTATTTTATTATTTCTTTTCTTCATATTTTTATCTTTTGTTGTCTTTTATGTCATTGAGGACAATGTCTGATTTAAGTGTGGGGGAAGAATTGCATGGCATAATAGGATTAGGATTGCATGTTCATTTTCAGTTGCACTTTTATATTTGTTTTTGGTTGACATTGCACACATATCAACGTGTTATAAAAAAAAAACCAAAAAATTAAAAAAAATATTTATATTTATGTAATTATATTTATGCATTAGCTAGGATTAGGTCTTATTTTCCCATATGGATATCACTTGTCCTCTAATTTATTTATTGAGACTTATGCCCCATGATGTGCTTGGATTGTTGAAAACCTTTGATATCTGATTTCCACACTATTTGGTGAGCATAATTGGTTAATGATTGAGCACATAAGATATTTGATTTTGGGTGATCTTGAAGTTCTAGACATAACCTGGTGAGTTTATTTTGGCCTATGTTTGGACAAAGTATATTATGTCCTCTTGCTTGTTGAGTGTACTCTCTTTAATTGCTTCCTCTTTGGCTTGCATTTAGATATCTTATTCAAGGCTGCATATTATGATTTCTGCACATGACTTAAAGATGATTGAGGCACCTTTATTAGCCCTATTTGACTCTATTCCCACCTTGCATATTATCCTCTGCTTGAATCCAATATTAAGCCTAATTGCCTATTCTTTTGAGCTCCACAAGATTTTTCCATAGCCAATTATAGCCTGACCCATCCGGGAATTAGGAATAGTTGGTGAATATTGATATTGTGGATGATGGTTTTAGTGATGGATTGTATGTTTGGAGTACTCTTATGAGATGTTTTGATTCTTGCTAGTAGTTTACACATTACTTGGGACCTAAGGAGGATAAAATTCACTTAGGGGTAAAAGTCAAGGAAAATCATTTGATATGGCATGAAGAAGAGCATATGAAAAAAGAAAAAAAAAGAAAAAAAAAGAAAAAAATGCAAAAGAAAAAAAAAGAGAATAAGAGAATGAGTTGAGTATGGTTTGTGAAGTTTGATACTTGAGATTGGAGTTGTATACATTGTAGAGTTATGGTATGATCTTGTGAGTGGTATTGTAATTTGGTTGCATCCTTAGTTCCCGGATTATGAGCACCACATGGCCTAAATTGTTCCATACCTTATGTTTTCTACCTTGGCCCCATTACAACCCAATTGAAAGACGTCATGATTTTTGTTGTGTGTAGAGTCACCAGCGGTGGAGAGCTAGAACACTGGTGCAAGACTATTGTAGCTATGTTTTTAAAGATTGAGTTTTGAGCGTAAACATTTAACCCTAAACACTTGAGCGAGAGTGAAACACATATTCCTTGTGAGGTCTAGAATGGATATGGTTGCCTGATTTCATTGATTATTGCAATTATGTGCTATGATGTTGTTAATCTATTGTGTTTGCTAGTTTTCATGCACTTAAAGAATATTGGGGTTGATACATGAATAGCTATTCTGTGGGGCTGCAGAGTTGAATTTTCCATTGCTTGAGGACAAGCAAAGGTTCAAGTGTGGGGGAATTTGATAGAGCATGATTAGATATGCATATTAGGATTCATTTAGCATAGTTTGGTTGTAAATAGTGCATATTTTAGTTACAATTACATGTTTACCAGTGGTATTGGAAGAGTCGGAATCTATGCAATTTTATGTTTAATTTCATTAGATGTGGATCCGACGAGGAATGAGGAGCTCTTGGATGAAGGAGGATTCAAGTTGAGGAAGAAAAGTGAAGAGCACGGGAGTGGAGTCGAATTTCGAGAGCCTAAGTGATAAACAAGTCAATAGAAGTTGTCGTCAGACAAGCTGAACTTGTTTTGCACTTTCTGGAGGCCTCGGTAGTCGGAATGCCTATTATAAGCATGCGTTGGAAAGCTCTTTCCGAGATCTACAACTTTCATGTTGACATCGAGACCAAATTCGAAGAGGAAAAATCGCTGTGAACAGAATGGCCGCCCCGCGGCCGAGCTAGCCGCCCCGCGGCCCGAAGACTTGCCGAAGGATTTCGCTGATCGCCTGGCCGCCCCGTCGCCTGAGGTAGCCGCCCCGCGGCCTCATCAGAACCGCCGATTCATTAATTAGGGTTTCTTTAGAATTGTTTTGGCCGACTTTCTTAGGTTTATTTAAGGACTATTAGGGTTATTTTCTTAGGGATCTAACTAATAACCTAATGCACTTTTGAGAATTGTTGAGAGCACGTTGAGCATGAACAACTAAACTCTCGAAGGTTTCGCCTACAGTTTGGATCTTGATTGTTGAATTGTGAGTTTCTTAATCTAGTTCTTATTCCTATTTGAATGTTTTGACTTCTTTGCGCTTAATTCCTTGAATGTGTTTTATTCTCTCTGGCCTGATCAACTAGTTAGAGTAGATTCATTCAATTGCTAGGGTTTTGTAGATTCCTCGTAGCGAACCTTAACCCAAGTAGCAATCATATCCCTTTAGGACTCGTAGGACTAATTCGATGTGTAGGAAGTTGAATATATGTTAAATATCGACTCGTAGCTTGATATTGCATATACCTTGGTTAATTCATAGTCTTAATGCTATCTCTAGGTTAAATCTTAACCGTGTTAGGGTTATTTAGAGATAAGGGTTGCTAGGACTCGTAGGACTAGTAATTTACCTAAGATCTGGACAAGGACATTGATAGGAAAAGAAGAGAACTAGAGGCTGAAACAAGGATCAAATTCATCAATTAAAGTAACAAATTGTAGGTGAACCTATTTCTCTCTATTGCATTCTACAACCTCCTTTACCTTGTTTGCTTGTTTCCGCTTTGACAAAAGGCGGATCTTTTTCTCATCAAACTCTCTTTTAGTGTCACTTGCGATTAGATTAACACTTGAACTTAATAGATTTCCCTGTGGATCGACCTCTTTCTTACCAACTATACTAGTTGTAGGTTTGAGTATTTCTTTGGCAGGAACAACGACATGTTTTCCTCTTATCAGTCGTACATGACCTCAAATGGTAGCGACCACTCCGACAATTTAATAACAGGGGCGGATATAAGGTCTTTCTTCAACCCGTTAAAAGCTTCAAGACATTTTCTAGAAAACTCAAACTTAACATCCTTCATTAGTAGGTTAGTTAAAGGTTTAGCAATCTTAGATAAATCTTGAATGAACCTCCTATAAAAACTTGCATGACAAAGGAAGCTCCTTTTCTCTCTAATAGATGAAGGTGGTGGTAACTTTTCCACTAGCTCTATCTTTGCCCTGTCTACCTCAATTGCCCTTTTTAAGACTTTGTGACCTAGCACAATACCTTCTCTTACCATAAAGTGGCACTTTTCCCAATTGAGAACCAAATTTGTCTCTTCACATTGCTTAAGTACCCTGCAAAGGTTAGAAAGACAAATATCGAATGTAGTGCCATAAACAAAGAAGTCGTCCATAAATACCTCCACTATGTCTTCTATCGTGTTAGAGAAGATGGCCATCATACAAATTTGAAAGGTAGCAGGGCCATTGCAAAGCCAAAACGGAATTCTTCTATATGTAAAAGTCACATATGGACATGTGAAGGTGGTATTTTCTTGATCTTCAGGATGAATAAGGACAAGTCAAAAGCCAAAATATACATGCAGGTAACAAAAATAATCATGTTCATCGAGTCTTTCCAATACATGATCAATGAATGGAAGGGGAAAATGATCCTTCCTAGTGGCGGTGTTGAGCTTTCTATAATCGATGCACATTCGCCAACTAGTAGTGATTCTCTTTGGCATAAACTCTCCCTTCTCATTCTCTTCAAAGGGTCTTTCCACCCTTCTTTGGCAGTACATGGACTGGACTCACCCATTCGCTGTCGGAGATGGCATAGATGATTCCTACATCCAGCATGCGCATGATCTCCTTCTTCACCACTTCCTTCATGTTGGGGTTGATCTTTCGTTAATGCTCTATGGATGCCTTCTGATCATCCTCTAGGAGGATTCTATGCATAAAAGTGGCAGGTCAAATTCCTTTGATATCTTCAAGAGAGTACCCAATAAGCTTATCTACTTCTTGTGAGGTTAGTGTAGCACTGATAATCACAGGGCAAGTAGAATCGGGACAAAGAAACTAATACCTAAGCGTTTTGGGTAAAGGCTTCAGCACCGGATAAGGTCCTTATGGGGTTAAGATTGGCTCTACCTCCTCCGTCTTCATGATCTCACACAGGTAATCCATTTCAATCCTATTGATTGAAGCTCCCAAATCAGCTACAGGAGTTGTCGTTGACCAAGCATATAATGATGCCAACGTTGATTAGGACTCTTCGTAATCATTTTGTAAAAAAGAAGTCGACATCGAGTAGGATAGGTCGATATCGACTGAGAGTTCAGCGCATACCTTGGCCTCTGAGATGTCCGATGTTGATGGGATGTGGTCGATCTCAACCTCCTCTATCAATTGGTCTTGATCGATCTCGACCTCTTGTGTCAACTAAGGTACCTCGACATCGCTTGTAGATTAAGATGTACATACCTGGCCTACTGAGTGTGTCGATGTCGACTGAGTGTATTCGACATCGAATGGAGTGCTCGATATTGACATGTCTTGATCAATCTTGAACTTGTCTTCAATCTCTGCGGATAAAGCGTCGTCGAAGATCTCTTCATCGCTCGTGCATGTAGCCGGAAACTCTTCGATCACCTCTTTCGTGAGCTCAGCCGCACCTTTGGCTAGAGCCTCTTCAGGAGTCAGGGCCCTTTCCATCAGTTCTTTACAATCCATGACATTGGTGTGTTCATAGACCGACTTGATTTCCATTCCATGTACTTCCTACATTGTGGGGTCCAAGGAGAACTCTATAATTTTGTTCCCTATGGTGAAGGAGAGGAGCCCCTTTCGTATATTGATGTTGACATATACAGTAGCTAAGAAAGGCCTACCAAGGATGATAGGTACAATAGGATCATTGGGCATATCTAACACAATAAAGTCAGTGGGCATAAAGTATTTTCCTACCTTTATCGGAACATCATCAACTATACATGTGGGTCTTGCGAATAAGTTGTCAGCCTTGTAGAGCTTCATGTCCAAAGGTTCTAGTACTCCGATGTTCCCCCTTTTCCAAATAGAGAGGGGCATAAGACTTACGCTTGGCCCTAGGTCATATAGGGCCTTGTAGCAAAGTTGGCTAAGTCCCACAGTGATTACAAACTTCCCTGGATTGCTCTTCTTCTCTGGGAAGTCCATCTTTGAGCACTCTTTTGCAATCTCTGCCCTGGATTGCTTCTTGCTTAAGATGTCCTTGACGAATCGGATATAGGTGGGGATCTCGCTTGGGGCCTCCGTGAGTGGGATGGTGATGTTAAGATCTTGAAGGATCTTCATGAAGCGCCTAAACTTACCTTTGGTGGGGTCCTTTAATGCTTTGGAGGGAATGGCAACGTCTTCTTTTATGTTGGATCCAAAGAAGACCCTTGAGTCGATGTCGACATCGCCTAGAGCACTCGATCTTAGGGAAGTCTATGTCTCAGGGTGCTCTACAGTGAGATCGACATTGCCATGGGTGTCGACATCGTATGGTTCCTTGATATCAAAAGGGTGCTTGATGTCAACTGGTTCTCTAGTCTCTCCTTCTGCTTCAATCCGTGGCTTTTGTAGCTTGTGACCACTCCTTAGTTGCATAGCAGCGATGTGTCCCAATCTAGGTTGCCCCTCGGGATTTGTAGTTGGTTGCCTAGGGAACATTCTGGATGGTCTTGGGATTTGTGCCGCTAGTTGACCCAGTTGGGTCTATACATTCTCCTTCTACATATCCATCTCTCCAATCATTGTGGTAAGATGATTGATTTGAGAATGGATGGCATTGTTGGATTGATCGTTCTTTGCTTGATTTCGCCTTATCTCGTCTAACACAAGTTGAAGGTCATCCTTCCGTTGGTCTCTTTCGGGGTGCCTAGGAGCTCTATAGAGTGGGGGATCCCTATGGTTGACCGGGTTCCATTGTGGTTGTTGGAACCCTTGGTCTTCGCAATATTGGCGATTGGGACCCCTCATGTAGTTAACTTCTTCATGAGTTTCTCCTACTTGCACTTGTTTTTTACGTGGGCACTCGGTGGTGATGTGCCTTTGTGATTCGCATTCGATGTTGATTTTTGTGGAATTGCTCCTTCACGTAAGGATATATATCCTTGCAGGGTTCATAAAGTGACATTGATGGGGCAGACCTGGATGTGTCGGAAGCCACAAGAGTCTCATATGTTTTATCGAACTCCACCAACCTCTCTAAGGTGTTCCAAGCCTCTTTTAAAGCGAGGTCAAGGTAGCCATATGAGGTGTAGGTGTTGATCCTCTCAATTGTTGCAGCATCAAGAGCATTGTAGATGATCTCTTGAATCACGTACAGTGATTGGCCATGCGTCGGGCATGATCATAGTAGGTCCTTGAACCTCTCCCAAACTTGCGTCAGGGTCTCATTAGGCTTTTGTTTGAAAGCCTTGATCTTCTGCCAGATCAATACTGTCTTAGATGGAGGGAAGAACTTGTTAAAGAACACGTCCATGACTTCATTCTACATGCAAAGCGATCATGGGGTTATGCTTTCCAACCACTGTAATGCTTTTTCTGCAAGGGACCAATAAAAAGCCTTTATTTTAACGTATTCAAGGCTTTGTCCTTCAGCAATAGTATCTTAAAAATCTAAGGAGGTAGTAATATTTGCCAAAAGGGCACTCGTTAGGTTTTCCTTCAATGGTGTGTCTCCTAATTTCAATAAGGAAATTAGTTTTTATTTCAAAGTTAAAAGTAAGGATAACGATCGCTGATTCAGGAACGGTGAGCGACGGGTGCATGTATTGCTTTGCTTTCTCAGGGAGTGCATTGATTTCAGCTTCATATTGTCTTCTAGACTGCTCCTCTCTATCACCACGTGCTCTTTACGCCGCTTCTCTAGTGGAGAAATCCTCTACTTTCTTCCTTAGGTGCTCAATCTCCTAATGTAGACCAGAAGTCACTCAATCTCGACAAAAGTAGTCAATGTCAATCAGTGGGTATCAATCTCGATGTAGAAGACCTGCAAAAACATAAACAAATAGTAAACATTGACCACAGGTGTCGATGTCGAGTATCAGTAACAAGAATCGAATAACTCAGAAAACTATTAGTCGATCTAAGGCACTTCATGTCGAGTAATGTACTCGATATCGAGTTCAGAACAGGGGCACAAAATGTGTCGACATAACAGACTGTCAAATGAGGTAAGTGTGTTGATATCGACCTAAAGGGTTGATCTCGAGTGCTCCTACATAAACGTTAATAATCGTCGGCAAAGTAGGCCGAGGAGAATAAGGCTGGAAAAGGAGCAATGATAAGCCATAAACAAGGGGTGTTACGTTTTTCGGTAACTCAACAAACAATAGGGAAAGATGATGTAAACTTATAAAAAATAGATCTTCCAAAGCTAGGGATTACCACGACGACAACCATGAGAGTAAAGTCGAAAAATCATCAAAGAAGCATGCTTTTATCATAAGGGAGAGGGCTTTCACCCAAATCCGGCAAATAGGAAAAGATATTTTGCAACAGATTAACCAAATTTGCATCTACCTTTTTCATAATTGAGTTTATAATCTTTCAAATAGAAACCATAATTACTACCCAAGTTTCACAACTTGAGTTCCTAAAATTTGCATTTTAAAGATGAAGCACAAGATAGAGTGAGATAAAAGATAACTTCTTTAGCGACATTCAAACCTTACCACCATTGCTATCGTCGGGCTCACTCCAACCTTAGAAGAAAGAGCGACTAGTCGCTCATGATCATGCAAGACATGATTGCATAACAGGAAACTTGCATTGAATAAAAACTTGAAATCTTTACAATCCCAACGCCAACTATCGCAAGCGTCGAAACCCTAATGCTCAAAACTTAAAACCATTGCTTATTGTATGTAATTGCTTTGTGACTTGAGTCAATAAGAACAGCCCCCTAGGGTGGTATTTATAGCCTCTCAATCCTTTTTATCCAAGGAAAGGAGTCCTAATGCTCCTCAACTAACCGCGATGCTGGCCACGTCTCTTGAGTCGCAATAAAGTGAGCCAACTTGGTCAATTTGTCGACCACAACACAGATGGCAGCGGAACCTCGAACATCCCATCTCAGTTATGTGATGAAGTCCATAGAGATGTTTGTTCACTTCCACTCGAGAACTAGAAGTGATATAATATGTTCTCCTCATCTCTAGTGCTCAATCCGAACCTGCTGACAAACCTTACATTTGGCTACAAAATTTGTAATGTCTGCACGCATCCTCTACCACCAATAACTCCTCCTCAAGTCCTGATACATCTTATTCGTCCCTGGGTAGATAGAATAAGGAGTGGTGTAAGCCTCCTACATGATCCTCTGTCTCAGATCTGACGTCGAGAGCATCACAACTCTGCCCTGAAAGGTCAGCATCCCATCTGCTCTCTCTAAGAAGGCTATCTCTGTGAGAAAAAAGGCGCACTAGCTGTACTTCCTATACGGTTGATGCCTCCACATCGTCTCCAAGACCATCCGTATGTGCTCCTCATGCTCCTCTCAAATTCTCGAGTACACCAGTATGTCATCTATGAAGACGACGACGAATTTGTCTAAGTAGTCAATGAACACCCGGTTTATGAGCTCCATAAAGGCGGTGGGCGCATTGGTCAGCCTAAAAGGCATGAACACAAACTCGTAATGTCCATAACGAGTCCTGAAAGCTGTCTTCTATATATCCTATGGCTTCACTCTCAACTGATGGTAACCAAACCTTGGATCGATCTTCAAAAATACCACTACCCCCTGAAGCTGGTCAAGCGGATCACCGATCCTCGGGAGTGGGTAACGGTTCTTCACCGTCGCTCAGTTCAACTCCCGGTAGTCTATACATAACCACAAAGAGCCATCCTTCTTCTTGACGAACAGCGCACGCGCTCCCCATGGCGATGCACTTAGCCGAATATAGCCCATCTCGGCTAGATCCTCTAGCTAAGCCTCCATCTCTACCATCTCTGTCGGGGCCATGCGGTAAGGAACTCGAGATATAGGCCTAGTGTCCGGCTTCATCTTGATCATAAAATCCACCTCTCTTTGCCAGGGAAGTCCGGGTAGCTCCTCATGAAACACTTCTACAAAGTCTCTGATGATAGGCATGCTCGTCAAGCTAGGTTGTCTGCGATCCATCTTTAAAGCTTAACACCAATACCCAATGCAACTCTAATCTAGAAGTATGGCGGCTCTAACTGTGTTGATGAGCACCCCGTTTTTCTTGGGGTGGCTCTCCCAAACCTGGTGCTTAGTCCCGTCGCCTACCAAGATAGTCACTGTCCTCGTCCTCAGGTCAATAATCACTCCATAGCGGTCCATGAAATCCATGCCTAGAATGAAGTCCTCTAGAGTCAACAGAATGACGATAAGGTCGGCGGGCCACTCTCGCTCCCCAATACAAATGGGGCACCCTAAGATCTCCTTACTTGACCCAATCTTGGCCCCATCCGGTAGATCAATAGTAAGGGGTGAACCACTCGTTCAGCTCAGGCTCAGCCTGGCCACGCACGCCTCTGCTATGAAGGAGTGAGTCGCACTTGTGTCAAGCAGTATAGTCAAGCACTCATCATGGAAGGGAATAGTACCAGCGGAAGTAGGGGCACAGTGGTCATCGGCTCTCATCTAGAATACATGGGGCGGTGGGGGTAATGCTGGTCCTCAGCCTCCCGAACTAACTTGATCCAAACGGTCTTCTACGTCCATGCCTAGAACCTCTACCTCTTCTTCCTCCTTTGGAAGGTATAGCGGCAGCTCTTCTCCTTTGGCCTTGCCTCTAGGGATACGTAAGAAGTGGTGGCTAAGGAGCCGCGGAAAGTCTCGATGGCTGTGCAGGCGGCAAGGCTCCCCTACCCTGAGTACAATGGGTAGCTTTGTGTCCCATGGTGCCGCAAACAAAACAGACAGTCGAACGGTTTGGGCATGAAGCTACGTAATGGCCTCTCTCAAAGAATCCATGGCAAGTAATACTCCTCACTCGTGCATCTCCTCCATAGGCAGTCTGAACTGGGGGTGCTCTCTGTACGGCTCCATGATATCCTCCTCTATAGCCTCCTTTCCTAGGCATGTCATCTCTACGGGTATCAACTAGTCGTGCCCTCTTCGCCTCAGGGTGAGTCAACGGTTCCTCCCAATGTAGACGAGTAAGCTGGTCATGCCCTCTTCGCAGAGGTGAGTCAGTCGTTCCTATCAATTCCTTCCCTAGCAAATAAAATTCAAGACTCCCTCCCCAATGCAGCAGTAAGGAATCAGGATCGATCGTCACAGAGGCGAGTCAGCGGTTCCTGAATGTCGATTCCTAGTGTCAAAGTTGATCTATGAAACCTGCAACATAAAACAGAGCACTCGATATCGACTAAGGTGGTCGATATTGAGTGGGTCAGTGCTTCCATGTCGACTCAGAACACCGTCGACTTGAATTATTCTTATGCAGCGTACTCGATATCAAATGGATGTATCAATGTCGAGTGGTTTTGTAAATTTTGATAGAAAATAAATACGAAAACATAAATAATAAAGAAAACAATAAAAGACAGATTATTTGGGGTTTTTCGTAATATAAACTAAAAGCTCCTAAGGTAGGGATTCACCACGACAATAACCATGCATGCATATTCAATTAAACCACATAAAAGATTATGTTTTTATCATCAACCAATTAGGAATATAAAGGCTTTTGAATAAAAGCCTAGTTGTTTCCATCATTTTCATAATTATCGTTTAGTCTACTTTCGCTGGCAAAACCTAATTACTATCCAAACTCAGATATATAATCCACTTTCGCTTCGTATAAGGTAAATAAGTAATGATCCTACATTCACATGAAGGATTGAGCGCAGGTTAGAAGATGAAATTGCATAATCTAATAAAGAATTCAAGCATACTTACATAGCTTTTGCCGGGCTCACCCCGACCCTAGAAGTAGGACGACTACTCACGCCTCATCGGGGAAAACACCTTTGAATAAAAGAAATAACTTTGCATTAAACTTTAGAAAGAAACTTTAATCGTACAACCAAACTCCGCCTTCTTCTCTATCTTTCTATATCTACTCGGTACTTGCTCTTCTTTGCTTGATCACTCAAGGATTTGTTGATTAAATGATTCCTAAAACCAGCCGATAGGGCTTTATTTGTAGCCTCACAATCCTTACTAGCCAAAGATTGGTGTACTAATCCCATTAAGATTGGTAGAGGAAATTCAATCTAAACAAAATTATATCCTAAAATAAATATAATTAAATAGGTAATATTCCTTAACATAATTGGAATATACCCCTAAGGATTAAAGTTCTTGGTAGATGATAGATAAATCACGTGGCTAAGTAAATCTCCCAAAGATCCGACCCATCACGCGTCTCCTACGCGTCTGTTGCTCCAGTCGATGTGGAGTTGACTACTCGATGTCGAGTGCTTCATGTCGAGTCGACATGGGTTATTTCTGGTCGACATTGCTGATGTACATATTTAGAGTCCTTTTTATTGCATCTTTTGACTTCATATTCCATTAAATTCCTAAAGAAACGGTTAAAAATAATGCAAATTTGTGCAGAATGAGCTAACATACAAGAAATAGAGTCTGCACAAGTTATGGTCTAAATATGTAGGAATTGGAGCGGAATTGGAGTCCAAACGAAAAAGTCAAGAGAAGCTGAAAAGAGGTCGAAATCGACTTCATTGGTCGATATCGACTAAAGACCTCACCATAGACTCTGAGTGTTGAGACAGACCACAAGACAAGCATAGAAGACTACTCGATATTGAGTAGAAGCATTGGCATCGACCTTACCCCAGAGATCAAGTGGAATTGAGCTTGTCGAGCAGAAACAGAGAGGTCGATTTCGACCTGACTGGTTGATATCGACTGGAATGCAACACAGATTGGTCGCGCTTTTCAAGATGCGGATTGCAAGTTCTATCACCAAGGCCACGGTTTATCTTCTTAATTAGATAGGATATCTATTAAGGGTGATTTCCTTTTTAGCCTATAGATGTTTATTACATACTTAGATATTTACCAAAATAAAGATTTATCCTATTTGTTTGGATAGATTTTAGATAGAAGATAGGATCTACTTTCCTTGGTTAGCAAGGATTAGTAGCCTATAAATAAAGCCCTAGGGGGCTGGTTTTTATTCATTCCAATATACACAACAATCAATAGCAATAGAGTTAGAGAGAAGTTTTAGGGTTTGGTGTTTGTGAGAGCCGACATTGAGTTGTAATGTTTTGAAGGTTTAGTTTTAATGCAAGTTTTCGTCTTTCAATGAATGGAGTTTGTTGCAATGACGAGCGAGTAGTCGTCCTACTTCTAGGGTTGAGGTGAGCCCGACGGTAGCCATGTAAGTATGCTTATTCTATATTTGATATATGATCTCTTCTTCTACCCCGCGCTCAATCATATATGCGAGTTTAGGATCATTCCTCATTTACCTTATATGAAGCGAAAGTGGATTATACATGTGAATTTGGATAGTAATTAGGTTTTGCCTGCGAAAGTTGACATAAACCCTAATTGTGAAATATACGCACATCAAACACCTCATCCTTAAGCTTGTCCTCAAGCAATACTGTCAATGTTCATTCAGGGGAAGGACTAAACTCTCAACATCATAGATCCATTCTCATATAACCCCACAATTAATTACCATCCTCGCAAAGGTACTGATGCCTTCAAATCCACGCCTCTGAATGAAAAGCAACATCTCGCACAAAAAGAAGGGTTATACAAAAGCAATTTGGAACATAGCATTAATAATCAAGAAGACTTTTATGCGTATTAGTGAAGAGCGGGTAAAAGGTATAATGGTGGGCTATATTTGGCAATGTGGTGCTTAATCCGAGGATCAACTTTCAAACTTCTTTCTTTAATGCTCTTTCCCTTTATGATTTACACATTCCTTCTCCTCATAATGATCTTTGCTTTTTTCACTAATATTGTTTTTACCTCTCTAACCCTAACTCTACCATCTTGCGAGTCACAAACATGGGTGTCATGAATTACCCCGGATACTTAGCGCTTCAGACTCCTCACCTGGTTGTCTCATCTGGCATGAATTTTATCCTCCGCAAGCAGGGTCGATCCACCTAACTCCTATGTGACCGGATTTTCTTTTCGCTGATTAAATTTTCCATAAATAATATCCTGCCATCAACTTCACAACATATCAACTATATAACATCTCTATAACATATCATTCATTCTATAACATAATCTTACAGATGGGTAAAAAAGTATAAAAATGGGCAATTTTAAGAACTTGTGGAGCAATAATGACATGAAGCACATATGGCTTAGAATATGATATAAAGGCTAATAAGCATGGGTAATAATGAAGCTTGAATGGAAAATAAATTCATCCGTCCTCTTATCATGCATATGTCAAAAAAAATTTCAATGGGGGTACTTTTCAATTTTTTTTCAATGGGGGTACTTTTTTTCTCAAAAATTTCTTTTAAATTATAAAATTTATGCTCATGAGAGAAATATGTGTATATGATGCCTAATATGTCAGAACTAACCACGTATGCAAAAACAAGACTTAAATAATATGAACTAAGATAAACTAACAAACTGCTTTGAGCGAAAGTTGTAAGAATGCTTTTACCCCACCCCATACTTAAATTCTACATTGTCCCCCTGTGAAAATAAAATCAGAAGTGGAATCAAATAAGACTTACTTGAAAACGTCGCAACGACGCAAAACAGGTATGTCTGCAGGGGAGGTCCAGATCGGGTAGGGTAGTCGATATCGACTCAGTTGGTCGACTTCAATCTCTTGCTTCAACTCATGGGTGATCATAGGTCGATCACAGTTCTTCTCCTCAATTTCCCTTGGTCGATGCCGACCAGTTTGATCGACATCGAGTGCATTTGCAGCTCCGTCGTTCCTGTAATTGCGTTAGTTCTTTCTGAAAACCTCAAAAACTTAAATTCTCAAAACCAAAAATTCAAAAATCCTAAAAATCAAACTATTAAAAAAAAGTCTATGTACAAGCTCTAGATTTTACAGTCGCTAGGCCGACTTCTTCCGCTCTTTTATCGAGGTTGGGATATATAAGGACCACATGGCTCGCACGTCCTCTTCAGGGCTTTCAAGCTCCACTTTGAACATTGTTCCTTTCTTATCTTAAAGCTCCAATATTCCTGGATAGACTTTATGGATGGTCACTAATCCTCTTTTTCGTCCATCCTTTCTCTTGCATCCCATAATGTTGCATTGTTCCATAAGCACCTTGCCGCCCACCTTGTATTCGCTTAGGGGATTTCCTATCAACTTAGTAAGGCATAGAAACAAGGGTACTCTTTTCATAGGGATTTTATCTTTAAGCTCTAAAGGATGAGGATCTTTATTTGGACTTACCGTTGACTCATTCATGCTCTGTGGGAGTACTTGCCATTGAGTACAGGGGTCGAAATCGAGCGGCTTCTACTCTGGATGTGCAGTCGATGGAGGTAGGTCGATTTGGGGGAGTCGATCTCGAGTAGGTCCAGCCGATATAGATTGAGTTTGGTCGATTTCGAGGCTTTCTTCAGCGTCGACCAAATACTTAGCTTCTGGAATAAGGTTTGGCTCCATTGTAGTCGACATCGACTAGTGGGTGTCGATATCGACTGCTTTCTCAGTCCCTTCTTTGTCGTCAGGTTGGTGCCAAATTTCCAAAAGCTCCTCCATTTGGGCCTCCATGTCCCTTTCCTCTAGTTCTTAGTTGGTCAAGGTCCTTTTTGTCAGTTCTTTACAAGGGATTACTCTCCCTATCACATGTAAGGCCTTGACTTCCATTTATTTCACCTCCTTCATAGTAGGGTTGAAGGAGAACTCTATGACTTCATTGTCAATTCTGAATGACAATAATCCCTTTCTCACACTAATATTAGCATCGACGTAGCTAGGAAAGGCCTCTCTGGGATGATGGGGCATGTAGGATCCTACACCATATCTATCACAATAAAATTTGTGGGTACATAGAACTTACCCACCTTTATTAGGACATCATCGATGATTCCTCTGGGGTTCACGAAGTTGTTGTAGGCTATATAAAGTTTCATATCCACAGGCTTCAAGGCTCCAATGTTGACCTTTGACCATATGGACAAAGGCATTAGGCTCATGCTAGCTCCAAAGTCGCACAAGGCCTTGTAGTGATGTTAGCCAAGCCCAATTGTGATGGCAAATCTTCCCGAATCACTTCTCTTCTCCGGGTAGTCTACTTTGCTGCATTCCTCCGCGATCTTAGCGATTGATCGCTTCTTGCTCAAGATGTCATTTAGGAATCAAACGTATTATGCCATCTCATGAAGGGCCTCCATTAATGGTATAGTGACGTTTAGGCCTTCGAGTACCTTCACAAATCATTGAAATTTCATGCTCCCAGGGTCCCTTAGTGCTTTGGAAGGAAAGGGAAGTGGCTTTTTCTTCGTCAGAGCAGGATTGGCACGAGGTGTTGTAGATGACTGGTCGACATCAACAGGGCTGTCGGCATCGAGTGTTGTGGTCGATCACGGGTGCGCTTGGACAAGATTGACATTGTTAGTGGGCTTGACATCGAGTGGGTCAGTCGATCTCGATATGGGTTGGTGGATATCGGCTGGTTCTATAGTAACTTTCTCGGCTGGCTCCGTTTATTCATGAATAATTTGAATTTCCTTGCCAATCTCTAAGCGTATGGCGGTGATGTTGCCTGCTGGTTGCCATTTCTGATTGGCTTGAGGTTGACCTTGGAGCGCTCTGGCTTGTCGTGGAACGCTAGCTGCCAATTGACCCAATTAGGTCTCTACGCTTTTCCTCCATGTGTCGATCTCACCATGCCTTACATTAATGCCACATAGTTGAGTGTGGATGGCATTGTTAGATTGTTTATTTTCTACTTGGTTCCTCCTCATTTCATCCAGGATGAGTTGTAAGTCATCCCTTCTTTCCCTCTCTAGATGGCCAGGTGCTCTAAAGGGCGGGGGTTATTGATATTGTTGTTGTTGGGGTTGTTGATATCCCCAATTTCCATGATTGCCTCCTCCATAGTTAGGCCCCCACGCAAACATTACTTTTCGTGGGTCTCCACCATTTGAACTTGCTCCGTGTAGGGACAAGTCATCGTGTTGTGTTTCTGGGACCCACATTCTAAACAAGTTTGATTATTAGTTAAAAACCTAACTTGCTTTGGAAGACGCTTTACCTGGTCTTTCATGAATTGATCCTTCACCTCATGATCCACCTCCTTTGATGGCTCATATAGTAGCATGGATGGGGGCGGCATTGCATCGAGGGCCACAGGAGTTCCATAGGTGTTGTCAAACTCCACGAGCCTTTAAATCGTCTCCTAGGCTTGATTTGGCGTAAGCTCTAGGTAGCGGTAGGTGGTATAGAACTTGATCCACTCTCTTGTAGGTACATCAAGGGCATTGTAGATTATCTCCTGGATAGCATATGTCGATTGTCCATGCGTAGGGCAGGATCATAATCGGTCTTTATAGTGCTCCCAGACTTGTGCTACCGTCTCTCCTGGTCTTTGCTTGAAGGCCGTTATCCTTTGGCAAATTTGCACCTTCTTAGATGGTGGAAAGAACTTGTTGAGAAAGATGTCTCTTAATTCACCCCATGTGTGAATAGATCGTGGGGGCAAGCTTTCCAACCAATGTAGAGCCTTTCCTGCAAGTGACCATCTAAAAGCTTTTAGGCGCAAATATTCTAAATTGACACCGTCAACAATGGTGTCACACAAATCAATATATGAAGTGATATGCATCATAGGGCCTTCAGATTCCTTTCCCTCAAAAGTATGTCTCCTAATCTCCACTATAAAAGTAGTTTGAATCCCAAATGATACGTTAGGGAGAACAGTAGGAGATTCAGCGACCGTCAGCATTGGGTGCAAGTACTCTTTGTCATTCAGTGGGATCTGGCGTAATAGCTCTTGGGCTTCTCTACGGGCTTGGACCTCTTGGTCATATCTAGCCATCAATCGTTGTTGTGCCTATGTATGTTGAGTGCGCTCGGTGTCGAACTCCTCAACTTGCTTCACAACATTCTATAAGACCACATCTTTCTCCATATTTCACATAGTCACGTCCGCATGCTCAGAATATCATATACGCATATACATCTCAACAGTTTATAATTCATGCATTATAACTGAGATGATAACATAACTCTAACGCCTCATCATGTCGTTAGTCATTCATACATGTTACTAGTTAACACAATCATGCAATTAGTCAATCAATCATATCAACATGCTAGTTAGTCACCAATCATATCAAGTTCCCAAGTTAGTCTCGAACACTGTTTCGAAAACCAAGTTAATCACTTTAGAATCTCTGACCTTGAAACACTTGTGAAATTTTTTTTAAAAAAATCTGAGTCAAGCCATTAGGTTAGTCCTTGAAAGCCTCAAATCGTTGAAGACGGATAGCGAAAACGTTTGTAAAAGCATGGAGAAAACATGCCCAAAACAATCGAAAAAGGGCAACTCACCACGACAGAAGTGGCTCTCGCCGCTGCGAGAAGTCCCAGCGAGCACCCCGTGGTAAGCGGGGTGTCGCGGCCACGGGAAGTGCTTTTGCGCCAGTGAGGGCTTCGCACTCGTGGGAGCTTTGCGCCCGCAATCTCGCGCCCGCGAAACCTCAGTTGCGGTCGTGAGTCTGGGGTACCCTCCTAGGGCATCATAGAGGGATCTTTTTCCACTGTGAGAGTCATCCTCGCGTCCGTAAGCTAGAGCCTTTAGGGCAGTTTTCTAACTCGCGGCCGCCAGTTCATGCTTGCGGCGGCGATTCCGGGGCTGAATCTTGGATTCTAGCCCCTTTTTCATCCTTCTTTGACATTGTTAGCTCTCCCCCGTTTTCCCAATTTTTCCCTAGGTTTCCAAAAACATGTTAGTACAAGGATCGAACGTAAAACTCAAAGATTTGAAAGGATTCCTCATCCAACTCTTCTCTTCTTCACTTTTCTTCTCTTGGGTGGCTCGACGTGCGATTTACCTTTCGTTTCTTCTGGATCCGCCGGTTGGGTGAGCTGAGGGAGTTAGTAGGAGATTTAAAGGGAAAACATTGGGGACTTGGAGGTGAAAAGAGAAAGGAGTATGCTTTTTACCCTCCTAGATTCAAAAATGGCCCAAAGTTGGCTCCGGGGCTTGGATCTTGCTTCTTCGGGTTGTTGAGTTACTCCAAATGACTTCTTGGACACCAAGAGAGGATGAATGAGTTTTTGTAGTGCTTAACTCTCAAGGAGGAAGAGAGGAGAGGTGATGGGTGAGGTCTAGGGCTCACATCACAAGGAGGAAAGAATAAGGGAGGGGCGGCATTTGGTGGTGGTGGCGGTGATGAGGGTGGCCGGTGGTGGTGACGGTGGGAGCTGGTGGTGGTGATGTGTGGTGGCGGTAAAGGGGAGAGGAGAAGAGGGGAGAGCTCTCTTAGGGTTTTGTGTTTTGTCTTCAATAATTGGATAAGATTTGGTGTTTTAGGCTTCTTGTGTGGGATGTGAGGAGGAGGTGAGACAATCTCAGATTTTTTATGAGTTGGGAGGCTGATTTGATTATGTGGAAAGAAAAGGAGGGAGTTTGTCTCTTACCCAAAGAAAGTGGTGCAAGAAAAGGAGATTGAGAAAGGAGAGTGTGGGTGCTTCTCCAATTTGGGAAAGATGGCATCTTTGACCACATTTGAATTTAAATCACATGATCCCAAGTTGGCTAGGGTTGACATGGGAGGGGTGGCTAGGCTAGGAGAGTGAGTGCGAGTGTCTTTTTCCAATGTTGTGAGTTTGAATCCCAAGGTTCATCCCAAAATTAGCTCTGACGATAGCTTCCCAAGTCCCGCTCTCTCTTTTGCACGATTAGATCTTGAAATCCAGAAATCAAGCTTGCCATGTTATGTTTGTTTTCAATATTTTGTTTAGGTCGGAACTCCGTTTCAAGAGCTGTAAAATCTGATTTAACGAGTTTTTCATTAAATTTTGAAATTTAAATTCATTTTAATTTTCCCATTTCCGAAAATTTGGATTGAAAAATCCAAGCCTTTACATTCTCCTTCCTTATTTTTTAGTATTTCATTGTCATAAGATATTATTCTTCGTTGCTTAATATGTTGTTGTCATTGGTGGCACATTTTTAACTGGAAAATATAGAGGAACATTACTCAGAGCAGTTGTACAAGATGCAAACAAACATATATACCCCCTTGCATTCGTTATTCATGCCTTAGAAAACAACAACTCTTGGGAGTGATTTTTTAATCAACTACTAAAAGTTATACCTCCCACAAATGAGTTAGTGTTTGTCTCTAATACACACAGAAGCATTGCTAGAGCTATTACCTTGGTTTATCCTACTGCTACACATTGCATATGTACGTGGCACTTGAAGCAAAACATTAGAGCAACATTCAATAAAAAGCATCTGACAAGTTGGTTTAAGGAAGCAGTGGAGAGTTACACTATTGTAGACTTCAACTGACATTTTAAGCGCATAGAGGAAAACTTCCCCAAGCTTTTAGAGTATATAGTGTCAACAAGGGTTGAAAAGTGGGCTCGAGCACATGCAAAACTAAACATATACAATATGATGACATCAAATAATGCTGAAAGCATGAAATCCATTTTCAAAGGTAAAAAGAATTACCCCATTGTAGCATTGTTGAAGTTTGCTAGAGAGAAGCTAACTGAATAGTTTCAAGAAATAAGAGAAAATGCATTGAAAAATCAAGAGCGAATAACACCAGATATACTAGCTGAGATTAGGAAATTACAAGAGGGTGTTGGAGCATACAGAGTGCACAAACTGAATGCACTCTAGTTTGAGGTCATAGGGGAAAGAGCTCAGACAATAGTTGATATGTCAACAAAGACATGTACATGCAAGGTTTTTTATGTAGAACAAATTCCTTCTACGCATGCTCTATTACTAATCAAGCATGTAAAAGCAAATGTATCAGATTTTGTTGCAAGTTTTTACATAAATGAAGCTTGGAAATTAGCATATAATGAAACTATTTATCCGATACCGATAGAAGATGAAGTAAATGTCCCTGATGCCATCAAATATATCAAATGTTACCCGCCTATTGTTAGGGAAAGAGCAAGAAGACCACCATGGAAAAGAAAAGTCTCTATTGGGGAGTTCAAGAGGAGGATAAAGCATTCAAAGTAATGATGTCAGCAGAGAGCATGTATGCTTCTATAAGCATTATTATATAAAGATCTTAGAAGAAATATTACATCTTAAAACATAGATGAATGAATCTTGAGTTATTAGAGAACTTTATGTCAGCAGGATTTTATAAGCAATTTTAATATTTTATTATGTCAGCAAAAAACATTGTGTCATCTTTTTCTTATATAAGCAATAACATAATATCGTACTTTACTGTTATATCTGTAAAGGCCGAATATATTTTATATTATTTTAATATTACTTTAATTAAATATACTATTATTTTATTCAATTTGTAAAAGTGGAATAAAAATCCGTTCTCGAGCATCAAGTTTCGATTTAAAATCATTCCGGCATCAATTTAAATTAGGATTTTTGACGGGATTTGACTTCCGCTTTCGCGTTCCGGGTATTAATAAAATTAATTGAGCTACGAGTTTTGATTGAATTTCATTTAATTTTCGATTATCTTGAATTAAAAAAAAAATTTATTAAATTTGATTTAGTCGGGATTCAATCGGACGAGCGGGTTTCGAGTCTATTCCGTTAAATTAATTTCTTTAATGGACCAATTTCTTTTATTCCTCTCTCTCTCTCTCTCTCTCTCGGGCCCCTGTGTGCGGTCCCCTGCCTCCTACCTCCCTCCCCCTCTTTGTCTCTTCCCAATTCTGAACAATGTAACAGCTCCCCTTGTCCTCATTCATTTAAGCCCCTTCTTCAATTCAGAACCCAGCACCACCCCTCTCCTCTCCTCTCACCTGCCCCATTTCATTTTCCTCCATCCCTCCATCCTCTCTCTCTGTTTCTTTTCCCATCCAAGCAAACCCCCATTACCTTTCCTTTTATTCCCTGTTGTCGTTGGCTTCCAAGCCCCATGTCACCTCCTCTTCACAGCATCTCTAGCCACTTCGAGAACCACCACTGCACCGCCACCTTCAGCTCGGTCCTCCCCTCTTCAATACTCAGCATCGGCAGCTTCTTCCACGCCTCCTCGGAGCACCGAGCGCAGCTCCGAGCGCACATGAGCAACTCAGTCCTCGTGCGCAGCGGTTGAGAACCAAGCCTCCCCACGGCTGCATTTCCGACCCCCGACAATGCCAATCCAAGCACGAGCGAGCTCCCAGGGGCTCTAGCGCCCAAGCGCCGCCCAGGAGTCGCCTTTCCCCTCCCCTTCCCCTGTTTCTCTTCAAAGCTTTCGATAAGGGTCCTCTTTCCCCCTTTTCTGATCAAAATCGAGCGAAAGCTTCACCTTTATGACTCCCGCCTTCGACCCAGGTCTGAGACAACCTCCTTGAGCCGCCGCCGAACCTCGAAGAGCCTCGATCGAACCACCGTTGTGCCCGAATCGAATCACCTCGGTGAGCCTCCTTTCTCTCTCTCTTTCTGTCCTTTTGAGTCAGTAGAAGTCGGAATGTGAACTAGGTCTTCTGGGTGAGGGTTGGGTACGGGGAGGAGTCGCCGACGGAACACTCTTCTTCTCCTCCTCTTCTCCCGTCGACGGCAGGGCTGCTGTGGGAGAGATGGTGAATAGTAGGGCTGTTGGGCCTATTTTCCGGGTTTGGGCTTCGGGTTGGTTGGATCCGGATCCCCTCTTCTATCCCATTCCGGATCTCCCTCTCTTCTTTCTTCATTTTGGGCTATCCGGGTGGGCTTGCTCAGTTCTGAGGCACGGTGGGCCTTTCTTTTGGGGTTGGTTCGTTTGGGGCTGGGTTCTCTTTATTTCCACCAGGTTGGGCTTTAGCTCTTGGATCCGGGCCTCTTTCTTTTTTTTTTCTTTCTTTCTATGTTATATATACATATATATGATGAGTGTTAAGTGTTATGTTATTTTATATATATATATGTTATATTTTGTTGTTATTGCTGACTTTTGGGAAAATATATATATATATATATATATATATATATATATATATATTCTGAAATATTAAAATATAATAGAAGGTTTTAAAAAGTAAAATTAAATGATATTGGGTTATAAATATACTTATGGTTATTGTTTTGAGATTTTATGGATAGTATGTGGAAATTATTTGCATATTATATAGTTTTGGAAATTGATTATAATTATAATATTCTGGAAATTTATCATTTTATATTGTGTTTGTTTTAAAATAATATTGATTGGATTATTTGATTGGTGCATTTTATGAGAATTTCAATATGTAAGTTGGGAATTTTAAAGTGATTGTTGGTCTTGATTTATAAAATATGAATTGTGAACATAGGATAATCTTGATGATTTAATATTGGAGTTTATTTATATAATGTTATGAAATGAGAAACATGCCGGAATTGTTTTATAATATGTTTTTTTTTTGGAAATTGGTCTTAAGGTTTAAATGTTTAATGTCGGGATTTAGATAAGCGATTTTAAAAGAATTATTTGATTTTCTAAGTTGAGTTCTTTGAGAGATTGTTTTGGAAATGAGATGATGATATGAGATGAACCTGAAATGATAAAATAAGACGGAATGATCTGAAATGAGATATGAAAAGAGATGTATGATAGTTAGGGGCGCCTTATGTGAAATAGGTAGACTCATGCATTTATATGTTATTAGGTGTTTGTGAATGTTGGACGTTGCTTGCTATCGGTGATTCATTTCTTGGATTATGCTATGCCTTGTTCTCTGCTGTTCGGCTTATTCAGGTAAGTTCCTTTATGGGCTTACTCAGATTCGAAAGAGATTACCGGCTTGTGAATGTATGACATACTAGGTGTTGCATAAGCATTAAAGCATGCCATGTAGTATCATGCTAGGGTGCACTTGTGATTGAGCATTCTATTTCTTTACGCGTATGAAATAGAACGGCCGTATCTGTGATAGTCCTAGAGTCTTTGCTAGGGTCATAGGGTAGCCCAGCCCCATCGGGTGCCCTGAGTCTATCGAGTCGATATGAGCATGATGATAGCCCAGCACCATCGGGCATGATTTATTTATTTTAATTTATGTTATGATGATGAGATATGATGATGAGATATGATATGCTATAGCATCGAACCGGCCGGTCTCTGCACTAACGGAAAGGGGTGCAGAGGTAGGAGAGGGACATGCCACTTGGCATTCTTTGGGCGCCTTTACAGTTATTTCTCGCATATTGTAAATTAGGATCATGCTAGTGTGATTTAATTTCCGCATCTGCATCATCTTTATTATTAGCGTATGTGTATGTTCTCTTGCTGGACAGAGCGTGTTGGGGCCTCGGTCTGACCCCACTCGCACCCATTGTTTTTAGGTATGATTGCTCTCTGTTTATATGGCGTGGGAAAGTCCCTCGGCGATTGCAAAGAAATCTGTCTAACCCCGCTAATCTGGCCATCCGACTTTAGAATTATGTTTTGGTTTTGACCCGGCCTTGCTGTGGCTTTTGTATCTAAATCATATTTCCATTTCACTTTCGTTGAAACTGAATTTATGAAAACTTCGACTGATTAGAGGTTTGAAACCTCGACCCGTACCTGAATTGCAACATCCGAACGAAGGTATCCGACCTTCGAAACGTATCCCGGATATTTATATCCGGGCCGTTAAGATATCACCATTATTTAAAAATATATATAAAATATTGATAGTTTCTTATAACATTTTTATTTATAACACCTTAACTCCAACCTGAAATAAGATTCTATTTTAAAACAAAGTGAAATATATGCTAGAAATTCTAATGTCAAATTCATTATAAACCAAACTGAACATCAGAGTCAACATCCTTAACATCAGCGTCCTTAACATCGACGTCAGCACTGTCAGCACCCTGGTCATCGGTGTCAGCATCCCTGAAATCAACATAAACAATGTCATCATAAGGGAACATTGTTTGAATATCGCCATCCCCTACATCAGTGTTAAAAGCACACCCAGCATCAGCGTCACAAAATTTCAGCGTCCTTGCCATCAATATCACCATGAATCTACCATCCCCATTGTCGACATCAACAACATATGTGTCAGCATCCTTGACATCAGTTGTGAAAATATAACAATATGTTGTGCAAATATAAGATTATGTCATGCACATATAAGAATATGTTGTGGACATATAAGAATACGTTGTGCAAATATAAGATTATGTCGTGCACATATAAGATTATGCTGTGCAAATATAATATTATGATGTGCATATATAAGATTATGTTGTGCACATATAAGAATACGTTTTGCAAATATAAGATTATGTCGTGCACATATAAGATTATATTGTGCAAATATAAGATTATCTTGTGGAAATATAAGATTATCTTTTGGAAATATAAGATTATCCTTGACATCAACATCAGCAACGTTCGTGTCCTCAACATCATTGTCAGGATCCTCGTTGTCAGCGTCAGCATTGCCGATGTTGGGGACGCCGCTCCAACATCAGTCTCCACAACATACATGTGAGCATAACAAACGTTAGTGTAAAAATCCCTGATGTTGGCGTCAAAATCATCAGCATCTACATTATCGGCGTCAGCATCCTGGGGATCGACGTCAGCATCCCTGACATCGATAGTAGCATCATCGATGTCGAGGATGCCACACCAATGTGAGCATCCACAACATCAACATCAACATCCCCAACGTCGGCATACCCAACATCAGTGTCAACATCCCCAATTTTAGCATTAACATCATCGACATCGGCGTTAGCACCGTCAGTGTCTACGACATCGATTTCAACATCCCCATCATCGGCGTCCCCATAATTGAAGTCATTATCCCCGACATCGGTGTCAACAACATCAATATTCTTGATATCAATGTTACTAGAGTTGGCAAAATCTGACCCGGCCCGAAAACCCGACCCGACTCACCCAAACCCGAACCCGACCGAAACCCGAAAATTCGGAGTCATCCATAACCCGAACCTGAGACCGAACCCGACCGAACATGACCCGACTCGAAACAGACCCGAACACAGATAAACCCGACCCGACCCACCCGACCCGACTTTGAACCCGACCCGACTCTGAACCCGGCCCGACTCTCAACCCAACCCGACTTTGAATCCATATTCCATAATTTGTATGAATTATGATACATGATTATTTTTTTAGTGAAAAGAATTATTTATATCCAAATCAATAATTTTGTAGTTGTTATTTTATTTTTATCTATATTATTATATTTTGATAGAATTAATTATTTATATCTAGATTTGTTAAAAACTAATAATAATAATGAAAAAAACTAATGGGCCAAAAGCTAAAAATGAAATGGGCATTGAAAATGATATGGGTCAATAATATAGTCAAACCACAAATAAGCTCATTTGCAACTTCCTAGTTAAAATAAGGTTAAATCCTAAATGTACAATTAATTTGATTACCGATCAATTGGTTTAAATGTTTAAAAAAAAGACGATGTTGTCGAATACCGAATTTCCGATTATGACTTTTTTGAAAATCGGTCCAGAACCTACGAGTCAATGACAATGAGTGTATTCAACCGAGTCAAAATTACATATTCAAGTATTCAACCGAGTCAAAATCATTTATATTAGATAAATTACATATTTAAGTATTCAACCGAGTCAAAATCATTTATTTTAAGTAAATTACATATTTAAGTATTCAACCTAGTCAAAATCAACCTAATTATCCAAACGGGTCGAATATGATTCGACCGAAAACTCAAACCAATTATACGGCTATACCCACCTTGATTCGAAACTCAAATGAAACCGACTGGCCTCTTGACCCGAAACCCGAATGAGCCCGGCCCGCTTTGACCCGAACCCGAATGGGCATGACCCGATTTAACCCGAAACCCGACCAATCTAAAATTCATTATGACCGAACCCGACCCGAACCCGACCCGACCAGTACCCGACCATAAATTTTACCCAAACAGACCCGACCCATCTGTGACCCGACCCGAGCAAGCCTGACCCGATCCCTACCCGAACGACCGAATTGCCAGCTCTAATTGTCAGAATCCCTATCACTGGCATTAACAACATTAGTGTCAGCATCATCGACGTCGATGATGCCACTCTAACATTCCTGATGTAAGCATCCCTGACACTTGTTTCAGCATCTTTGACATCAGAATCCCTGACATTGCCATCAGCATCCACGTCGTTGGTGTGAACATCCTTAAAATTGATTTCAACATCCTTGACATTTGTGTCATCATCCCTAATGTCGATGACCCCTAAATTGGCGTTAACATCCCCGACATTAGCATTTGCACTATTATCATACCTGAAAATAGCGTTGTGCACATATAAGATTATGTTTTGCAAAAATAAGATTATGTTGTGCACATATAAGATTATGTTGTTCAAATATAAGATTATGTTGTGCAGATATAAGAATACGTTGTGCAAATAAAAGACTATGTCGTGCACATATAAAATTATGTTGTACAAATATATGATTATGTTGTGCATATATAAGATTATGTTGTGCACATATAAGAATGCGTTGTGCAAATATAAGATTATGCCGTGCACATATAAGATTATGTTGTGCACATATAAGATTATATTGTGCAAATATAAGATTATCTTGTGCACATATAAGATTATGTTGAGCAAATGTAAAGATTAAGTTTTGCAAATGTCGATGACCTCAAAATTGGCATCAACATCCCCAACATTAGCGTTTGCATTGTTACCATCCATGACAATAACATTGTGCACATATAAGATTATGTTTTGCAAAAATAAGATTATGTCGTGCACATATAAGATTATGTTGTGCAAATATAAGATTATAGTGTGCATATATAAGATTATGTTGTGTACATATAAGAATACGTTGTGCGAATATAAGATTATGTCGTGCACATATAAGATTATGTTGTACAAATATAAGATTATGATGTGCATATATAAGATTATGTTGTGCACATATAAGAATACATTGTGCAAATATAAGATCATGTCTTGCACATATAAGATTACGTTGTGCACATATAAGATTATATTGTGCAAATATAATTTTATCGTGTGGACATATAAGATTATGTTGACCAAATCTTGTGCAGACATAAGACGTTAGCAACGTTACTGTCCTCAAAATCATTGTCAGCATCCCCGTTATCGGCACCAACATCGCCAATGTTGGGGACGCTGCTCCAACATTAGTGTTCACAATATCAGCGTCAGCATCACAAACATTTGGTGTCAACATCCCCGATGTCGATGTCAACATTGTGATGTGCGCGCAAATTGACATATTTTCTATGCACATTTAAGTCCATTTCATCATCATTTGCATGCATATTAGTGGGAAATCATAAGATTAGTGTAGTTTATGCATAATTGTCAAATATAGAGGTTTGCACGAGTTTCGATGTGATTTCGCAGAAATCAAGTCGAAAATGGACAGACTTGGACAAGAGAAGAAGAGTGGTAAAAAGAACTCAAAGTCTACTGAAGAGGTCGAAATCGATGATGAACCTCGACATCGAGTACAGAGACCCAGGGATCGAGCAGAGGAGAAACAGAGCATGTCGACACAACAGAGGTCGATATCGATGTCTTAAGGTCGATATCGAGTGGCCTAAATTGAATTTATTGATAGAAGTCAAGTGCCAATCCGAGGAAGAGAAGGACTGCTCGAGATAGAGGTAAAGGAAGGTCGATATCGAGGTCCCAAGGTCGATATCGATGTTGCCTGCAGAAAGATTCGATTCAGTTTTTGATAGAATTATATCCGAAGCATGCACGTCTATCATAAAGTGGAGATCTTCTATCCAATCATCACCAGACTTCATCCTTTATGAGTTTTACCATGGAATTTTTAGTTTTTACCTTTATTAAGTTTTATCTTAGAGAATAAAGATAGGTTTTCGAATCCTTGGCTAGCAAGATTTGAGATCTATATCTAGAGGCCATTAGGGCTGAGTTTTATCATTCAAGCACATCCAAGCAGACACGATTCAGTTTTACATTTAGTTTTAGTGAGTTGTAAAGAGAGAGAGAGAGGCCAAGTGAGGTTGGAGGAAAGCAAGAGAGAAGATTTGGCTTTGTTCGGTTGTACTTTCTTTCTTTTGCAATAGAAAGTAGTTTTCTTTTACATGATGATGATGAGTTCAACAATGAAGCGCGAGTAGTTAACCCACTTCTAGAGTCGGGGTGAGCCCGACGATAACAATATAGGGTAAGTGCATCAAATGAATGATTTTTATGCGATTCCGTCTTCTATCCTATGCATGATCCTTTGCGAAAGTTTAGGAGATTCATTATTTGCATTATTGAAGTGAAAGCCAATCATATTGTGATCTTGGATTACTCATGAATATGATAGTAACTCTTAGGTTTTATGCGAGAGCCTCTAATCACCTAAGTGTTGGTAACGAAAGTTATTTGACGGAAAGACATGAAATTTCATAACTTTAGCATCATACTTGCATGAATATCGTTGTGGCATGAACCCCCGACCTTGGAAGCTTTAGTTAATTGAATTCTTATAAGTTTGTGTTTTCATTTCTGTCCATCTTTCCTACATCATCCTAAGCTCTTCGGACTACTTTTCTGACACATAGGTTATGAATACAGTTTCTGTTACAGATATCGAAATCGACTGGCAAGGTCGATATCAAGCACTAACATCGATATCGAGGTTCATCTCGACGTCGACTGCTTTACTTTTGTCTTATGCAGGAAACTCACTGGAAATTGACCAGAACTGAGGTCGATATCGACCAGACACCTCGATATCGAGTGTTTGCATTGTTACCATCCTTAACAATAGCGTTGTGGACATATAAGATTATGTTTTCAAAAAAATAAGATTATATCATGATATTATAAGATTATGTTGTGAAAATATAACATTATGATGTGTAAATATAAGATTATGTTGTGCACATATAAGAAAATGTTGTGGAAATATAAGATTATGTCGTGCACATATAAGATTATGATGTTCAAATATAAGATTATCATGTGCATAAATAAGATTAGGTTATGCACATATAGGAATACGTTGTGCATATATAAGATTATGTCGTGCACATATAAGATTATATTTTGCAAATATAAGATTATCTTGTGCATATATAAGAATATGTTGAGCAGATGTAAAGATTATATTTTGCAAATGTAAGAATATGTTATCAACGTACACAAAGCCAGCATCCCCAATGTTAGCATCACCAACATTGATTTCAACATCCTTGGCATCAATGTCAGCAACGTTAGTATCCTCGACATCATTGTCAGCATCTTCGCCGTCAATGTCAGCATCACCTATATCAAGGACACCGCTCCAACATCAATGCCCACAACATTGGCGTTAATATCACAAACGTTGATATCAACATACCTGATGTCGGCATCCATGCCATCGACGTCAACGTCCTTAGGATCAGCATGGGCATCGTCGATGTCGAGGATGCAGCTTCAACGTCGACATCCATGACATCGGCTTTAGCATTCCAAATGTCGACATCCTCGACTTCTACATTAGCAACGTCATCATCCCTGACATTGGGATCAGCATCCTTTTCAATGGCATCAACAGTATTGACCTCAACGTTGGCAGTAGCATTGACATCGATGTCAACATAACACTAAAAAATGGTGTAATCATCCTCGACATCAGTGTAAGTATTCCAATCAAGGACATCATTGATACTAGTGGAAGCAAAGCCAATATCCTTGACATCAGCATCAACAACGTTAGTGTCAACATCCTTGACATTAGTGTTGACATCATTAACATCGAAGACAACAGCATTCCTGATTATGTTATGCACATATAATAAACTAAATCCCGAAAAGTGGTGTCAATATTCCCGATTATGTTATGGATATACAAGATTGTGTTGTGGAAATATAATATTAATTTGTGCACATATAACACCCTGTTGTGCAAATATAAGATTATGTTGTGCAAATATTATATTATGTTGTACCTTCAGCAAAAATTAGAGGGAAACTTTTCACAATAAAAAACTATAAATTGATTAAGTGATGAGTGAAACAGTTTCTTTTTTTTTATGATTAGATGAGTATAAGAGTTAAATATACATATATTATGAAGAAAAAAAACTTAATGTTTAAAAATAGATAAATAGTTGAAAAGGAGATAATTTTACAATTTGTGCATTCTTTCTTCGCTCTGTTTGTAGCTGTGATTTGATCCATCGTCCCCTACCATCTGTTTCGTATTAATTCTCGATTTTATTTTAGTGTTCGGTAATCTATTCTATATTTTGACATGTTTGCAGATTCGAAAGATTTGTTTTCATTTATTTTCTTTCATAGTAGGTTAGTTCGAGTGGATTAGGGTTTAGGGTTTAATTTTTGTTGAAATTAGGAAATACAAGTTATTGATTATGTTTGAATGTTTAGGAGTAAGAATTTATTGATTATTTTCATAGCTAGCTTCAGTGGTTTTATGTGTTTTCAATTCGAGCGGTTAGGGTTTTGCAATCTTACATAAATTGCATTTTTATTAGGAGTTAATTTAAAAAATAAATAGAGTTTATTGTTGAATATTTGTTGAGATTGACCAGATAGGAGGTTTTTAATAGACGTACAGTTAATGTAAAAGATGATGAGCTAGAGTTTATGATTTATGTGTTATAAACTGCTTTGTGTTAACTGTCATTTAATGCGTAAGGTGTTGAGATTGATCTGCATTGATTAATGTATAGGTAAACGTCCGCAAACTATGGGTGATTTTACTGCCTTGGATATTCAAAAGCCACCTACAAAAAGATTGAAAAGATCTGGAATTAAACACCAAGCAGTTTATTTGTCTAGAGACTCACCCCCTCCACAGATTAAGAGTTTGAAACAAATGAAGTTGTAAAAGATTCTCAAAATGAGGACGGTTATGCTTCCCAAGAATCTAAAGATTCGCAACCACTTATTCATAAAACTAGGAAAAGTTTGTCTTCTAAAGTGACATATCTGTGTTCTTCTCCTAATGCTCTTAAAGAACCACCTTCCCCGGGCCATGCACTGAGTTCAGATATCTCTGAGATTCTTATCTAGAAGGTCAGCAGACAAACTAGCTCCTTGTGTGGGAAATGTTAGCACTGTTCCTTCCATAGGACTCGAAAGTATAGAAGCCCATGATCATTCATCTGATGTGAGGAGTGTTCAAACTGAAAACATAGATTTGCCTGATCATATATCTGATGTGCAAATGCAAACAACTGATGTGCAGTCTAATCATGCAGACATTAACTTGATTGTGAAGAAGCAAAGGGATAAATGATAAACAAAAAGATTTCATTCAAAGAATTGGATATTGGTTCTTTGCCACGAAGTCCTGGGTATTGGCTGGTCGATAACTTTGATGCAAATAAGTGCTGCTTGGTAATGAATGATGGTGGTGTAGTAGAGATTAGCGATATATATGTACATATCACTTTGGGCTTACCTCTAGGAAAGAATTTGGCAGGGAGAAAAAATCCTAAAGAAAATTTGAATCTCGTGAAGAACTGGAGGAATTCATTTGGGGGTGTGGATAATATAACCACATCAATTGTAGTAGAAAAAATGGTTGCTGATATTGACTGTGGTGACCAGTTTTTGGTTAACTTTATTGTTGTTTTCCACTCTTTGCTGGTTGATACCTTAGGAAATGGGCATGCTAACAAAAGTTTGGTAAGAGTGGTGGCTGACATGGGTGATATAAAAGAGCTAAATTGGTGTTCTTTTCTGTTAGAAAGTTTGATTGATGCAAAGAAATGTTGGGAAAAGAACAAGAATGGCCACTTCCGATGGCCTATTTTATTCTTGATTGTAAGTAGTTTTCTATATTTTCCATTTTATATTTGATTTATATCTTTTATAATATTGTGATTTGATTTTAATACTAATACTGAAAACAAACAATTTCAAACAAAACTAAGCACATTTGTCACATCATGTTGTGTCAGCAGTTCTCATGTCAACTTTGTTTTCCCTTTATTATTTGCTTTAATTTCCATGTCAGCAGTTAAACATGTCAGCTTTATACCGACATATTTTTTCCCATTTTGTGGTAGTTTTTTTATATGGATAGGGTCAAACTATTTTCAAGTGTTGCGTTTAGGGGAGTTGCTCGTTCTTTCCCAGTATTTGTTTGATTAAATTCCACACTTTTGTGCCAACGAGAAACATATGATATTTCTAGCGGAGGATTTGGATATGGGTTAGTACAAGCTCGACAAATTGTTCATTCCCACAAAGACAAAGCTCCTTCATCTTGTAAACACACTGCTCCCTCAGGTGGTTAGTCGAGTGGTCAATACACTGCTCAGCCTACTGTTTCGAAAAAAGAACCATCCCCTGTTGAGGTTTAAATTCATTTTCATTTTTTAGCCAGTATATTTATATTAATTATTCCTACAGTTTTAAATATATATTTTTTTTATAATGACATTTTTCATTGTCTATGGCCCCACATATTTTTCTAAAGGATATTGACATGGTAACTAACAGGCCCTTGTGTTTATTAATCTTTAGAAATTGAATATGAGCCCAAAGTTAACAATTTTGATTTCATTGATAATTATTTGATATTACGTTGTATAGTTTGTATTTGGTGTTCAACTTGAAGATTTCTTTTACATGGTGTTGATAGGAGGAAATCGAGTTCTTAAAACAAATATATAAAATAGATGAAAACCGATTCCTATCCTACGCAAATAATTACAAGCCTTCCTCCCGTTGTAGTAGAAGGGTAGTCAGGATCGATCCACGAGGAAGCAGGTTAGCGGGATACTAGATAGTCTTGAAAGCTCACGTCTTTTGTCGACCAGAAGCCTCGATCTCGACTTAAGTGCTCGATTTCGACCTTGGCTGTCGATTCCTTCTGCAACAGAAAACCTACAAAGACAAAAACGGAAGTCGATATCGACTAGGGGTGGTAGATATCGATGTTAGTAACAGAAATCGACTGGCTTAGAAGACTTCCAGTCGACAAGGGGTAGTCGATATCGAGTATGTCACTCAAAATCGACCTCAACAACAAGAACAAAGGAGATCAACATCGACACAGAAAACCATCGACGAAGGCAAAGTGCTCCATATCGATGTTTTGGGTCGATATCGAGTAGGTTCCAACAAAGATGTTAGCTTTTGTCGACGAAGAAAGGCCGAAGAAAGAAGGATGAATAAGGGATCAATGGACAATATAAAGACAGTATTTTTGATGAGAATAAAAGAGGTGAAAGGCAACTCCTAGGGTTAGGGTTTCCCACAACGTTGACCAATGCATGCGATAAGGCAAATAAGATGGACAATTGCGTTATTTCACCCGAGGGACAAGCTTTCACTGTACACCAACTCTTATGATTACTCTTGCAAATAAACCTAATTATCTCTACCAATTTTATGTTTATAACTCAAGTTGTTAGCATGAATCTCTTTTCTTTCGATAAGGACTAAACATAGAATCGTAGGAGATGATATAGACACAACGATATCAACATCAAAAACTTACCTTAGGCACAGATGGTTAACGTTGGGCTTACCCCGACCCTAGAAGCTTTGGGAAACTACTCGCACTTCATTGTAGGAAACACCATTAATTGAAAAAGGGAAACATGCATTAATAACTCCAAAACATTACAACTCAACGTCGGCTTTCGCAAACGTCAAACCCTAAATCTTCTCTCTAACTCTACTCTATTGCTATTGTGGTATGATTGAATGTGTAATTGAATATATAAAAACCAGCCCCCTAGGGCTTTATTTATAGGCTACTAATCCTTGCTATCCAAGGATAGTATCTTCTATCTTCTATCTAAACTCTATCCCAGCAAGTAGGATAGATCTTTTATTTTAGTAAATAAATAACTTAATAAACCTTTAAGGTGAAAAAACAAATAATCCTAAGCTGTAATCTATCTAATATTACAAAGGATAAACTGTGGCTCTTGTTGATAGAATGGCTATCCGCATCTCGAAAAGCGCATCCAACCCGTGTCGAAATGCAATCGATCTTGACCAGACAGGTCGATTTCGACCTCATCGTTTTTGCTCGACGGGCTCAGCTCCACTCGATTTTGGGGACTTGGTCGACATCGATGTCAGGTGGTCGATATCGAGTGCTCTTATTTTGCTGGTGTTATTGGTATTTCTCGACACTCAGAGTATGTGTCGATGCTTTAGTAGATATCGAAAAGATAGGTCGATTTCGACTACTTTTCTGCTTTACTTGGTTTCTTCGTTTTGACTCCAATTTCGCTCCAATTCCTACATAATTAGACCAGAACTTTTGCAGACTCTATTTCTTGCATGCTAGCTCATTCTACAAATATTTGCATTATTTTGCAACCTTTTATTTGGGAATCGAATGAAATATGAAGTCAAAAGATGCACTAAAAAGGGTACTAAATATGTATATCAAAACACCCCATACTTAGACTTTCTTGTCCTCAAGCAATAACCAAGGAATAACCAACACCTACAACACACCCTTCCCGTCTTCGCCCTTGTCAAAAGCAACATCATAAGTGGTAGCAAAGCAAAGCAAGTGAATTTAACGTCATAGTACATATATGAGCGATCCATAGGCATATGCAATTTTGATCCAACCTCACAGGGATAATGTGTTTGCAATCTACTCTTATGTGTTTAGGCTATGAAGATCAACGCTCAACTCAATTCCATATACAATTTCATAAACATTGCAATTTATAAGAATCCACTTCGCAACCAATTATGTAGATGCAATAAGAACCATCAGGAGGACTTTCGCTCAATGAAAGACTTCAAAGAAGACTCCATTCAGCGGGGTTGTAATGGGGCTTGGTATGAAATAAAAGAGTATGGAATTATTTGGCTATGTGGTGTTTATAAAATTCGGGAATAAAGACTCTTAAACCTTAATACTACTATATCCAAACCATAACTCTTACAATGATGCTTATCCTAACCTCTTCTTCCCATAATCCTCATCAACCTCATTTCAAGCCTTAATATGCTCTCAAAAGTATAAATTTGGTATAAAAGATAAAAAGAACTAAGGATTTTGGCTCATGCACTATACTAATATTTTTTTAATTTTTTCAGATTTTTTTTGCACAAAAATTATTAAATAAATATGAAAATGTGCATTTATAAGGTGAGCCAAAATTCCTTTTACAAAATATGACAAGATGCAAATATGTACCATCCCATAATTTCCTTTGCTCAAAACTAGACAATATGCACTTTCTTTCCACAATGCATTATTGTAACCAATCTAAGTCTCAATTCCCAAATGGGGGTCTGGCTCAATTCGGCTAGGGATAATTTTGTGGAGTTTGCGATATAAGGGTCATGCTAATATTCTGGCTTCAAGCAGAGATAATGCAGGGTAGGTAAATAGAGGATAAAAATGGCTTAAAAGATGCCTCCATCTTTTAATTCTCTTAAACATAAACATATATATATGCATTTGTTTTGAATAACTATCACCACATTTAGAGATGCATAGGAAGAGTAAATACACTCAAGAAAGCTGAGGGATTTTTGATGTTCTCCCTATAGGCCAAAATTCTCACAAGGACAATTTTTGTTGGATTTGCTTTTTAGCCTAGGATCATATGTGCTCAATTTCATCACAAGTTCACAATCTACTTAAAAATCATTTTAAGGACTTAGGCTAAACCATCCAAATATGCCATAGGATTTACATGATCAAGTCAGCTATTGAGTTCTTATCATTGGATGTCTAAGTAGGGTTTTAAAACAATCTTAAGAAGGTAAACATGCATTTTTTGTCTTTTTGACATTTTGTATTTTTTTTTTTTTTGGATTTTTTGACATTTTTATAAAACTATTAAACTAAGAACGAAAAACATAAACATGAATGCAATGCGAAGAAGAAAGCCAAGTTATGACCATAAGACATGTTTCATCCCCACCCCATACTTAAAATATACAGTGTCCTCATTGTATTAAAACAAAAACAAGGGTAGAGAGAAACTCAAAGCGCAACCTGCAGATTCAGGTCGATTTCAGGTTGGTCGATGCCAGTAGTCGATGTCGAGTACAATGGTCGATACCGACTGCATTTGTCGAAGTCGAGGAAGAAGGTGAAGTCGAGGTTCCCCTGGGCTTTGTCGATATCGAGTAGCAATGTCGATATCGACTTCTCTGTTTGGCTCCTGGATGATCGATCTCGATCTCAGGAAGATGGCTCGACTCTAGGGTGGTCGACTTCGACTAGCCTGGTCGATTTTGACTGCCTCTGCAGTAGCTTCTTTTCTTCTTCGCCGTTCCTTTTGCTTGGAAACTTGAAATCTTCGTTAGAATAATAGATACAACCATGAATTTTCACAAAAGTTTAAAAATCCAAAATTCAAAACCCTAAAAACCATCTATGAAAAATTTAAAGCCTCAATCTCGACCTAAGTGCTCGATTTCGACCTTGGGTGTCGATTCTTTCTACAACATAAAAACCTGCAGAGACAAAAAGATCAGTTGTTATCGACTAGGGTTGGTCAATATCGATGTTAGTAACCGAAATCAACTAGCTCAGAAGACTGCCAATCGACAAGGGGTAGTCGATATCGAGTATGTCACTCGAAATCGACCTCAGCAACAGGAACAAAGGAGATCGACGTCGACAAAGAAAACAGTCGACGAAGGCAAAGTGGTCGATATCGATGTTTTGGGTCGATATCGAGTAGGTTCCTGCAAAGATGTTCGCTTTTGTTGGCGAAGAAAGGACGAAGAAAGAAGGATGAATAAGGGATCAATGGAAAGAATAAAGACAATATTTTTGATGAGAATAAAAGAGGTAAAAGGGAACTCCCAGGTTTACGGTTTACCACAATGTTGACCAATGCATGCGATAAGGCAAATAAGACGGACAATTGCGCTATTTCACCCGAGGGACAAGTTTTCTTTGTACACCAACTCTTAGGATTACTCTTCCAAATAAATCTAATTGTCTCTAACAATTTTATGTTTATAACTCATGTTGTTTGCGTGAATCCCTTTTCTTTCGATCAGGACTAAACATAGAATCATAGGAGATGATATAGACACAGCGATATCAACATCAAATACTTACCTTAGTCACGCATGGCTAACGTCGGGCTCACCCCGACCCTAGAAGCTTTGGGAAAATACTCGCACTTCATTGTAGGAAACACCATTGATTGAAAAATGGAAAGTTGCATTAATAACTCCGAAACTTTACAACTCAACGTCGGCTTTCACAAACGCCAAACCCTAAAGCTTCTCTCTAACTCTACTCTATTGCTATTATGGTATGATTGAATGTATAATTAAATATATAAAAACTAGCCCCCTAGGGCTTTATTTATAGGCTACTAATCCTTGATATCCAAGGATAGTATCTTCTATCTTCTATCTAAACTCTATCCCAACAAGTAGGATAGATCTTTTATTTTGATAAATAAATAACTTAATAAACCTTTAAGGTAAAAAAACAAATAATCCTAAGTTGTAATCCATCTAATATTACAAAGGATAAACCGTGGCTCTTGTTGATAGAATGCAAATCTGCGTCTTGAAAAGCGTGTCCAACCCGTGTCGAAATCCAGTCGATATCAACCAGACAGGTCAATTTCGACCTCTTTGTTTCTGTTCGACGGGCTCAGCTCCACTCGATTTCTGGGACTTGGTCGATATCGATGTCAGATGGTATATCGAGTGCTCTTCTTTTGCTGGTGTTATTGATCTGTCTCGACACTCAGAGTATGTGTTGATGCTTCAGTCGATATGGACCAGATAGGTCGATTTCGAACAATTTTCTACTTTACTTGGTTTCTACTTTACTTGTGCATACTCTATTTCTTACATGTGAGCTCATTCTACACAAATTTGCATTATTTTGCAACCTTTTATTTGGGAATCGAATGAAATATGAAGTCAAAAGATACAATAAAAAGGGTACTAAAAATGTACATCACATGGTTGCCTTCAACTTGATGAACAAAGTCACCCAACTTCTTGATGTCACACCGCCTCCCCCGAATCAATATTCCACCTTTGCTTCACCGTTTGAATGTTTGGTTAGTTTAATTAATTATATATTACATCTTTATAGTTAATATTCATTTTAAAACTATATAATTACAATTTGCTATTAAAATTACATTCCCTTTTATTACATTGATGTAGGCAGATATGCTGATTGAGTATTTAAGGAAAAAGAGATTTGATTCGAAGGGAGAATTAGTTTCGATTTCACCAACCTCAACACTTGACCTTCCATGGGATGGTGAGGACAAAGTTTTACATTCTAGAATCTGTCTTATGTGCCACATGGAGACCTTCCTTGGAGCTGAACAAGGGTTCAAGTGTTGGTTTCAAAAAGATAATTATTGGAATATCATAAAGTTGCGCTTGAAGTATCTTGGTGATCTAGTATGTTAGAACTGAATGAAGTCTGCAATACAGTTATAAAAGAAGCTAGGTCACATGCAAAATTGGCTTTAAGGGGAGTTCAGGGCCAGAAGCTAAATTTGAATTGATATGCAGCAGGACAATTTAATATTTTTTTTTAATCTTGTTGTGTATTTGAATCTAGACAGTTCTGTAGTATGTCTAAATATCATATAATTCTAGAAATGTGGGCTATCTAAACATTTACGTTGTTTCGTTAGTGCATAACCCATGTCGGATAATATTTGTCTAGTTGGGTACAATATTTATAGGGATCACATTTTCAACCCCATTTTATGGATATTATGATATTTAGTTAATTTGGATCTATGTTTGATATTCCGGTTTTATGGATTGTATTGTGTGAATTATTTATGATTTGTTAAACGTTATATGAGTGAATTAGATGATGATAGTTTGAGACTAGGGGAAGCAGGTGAACCAGCATTGACAACATAATCTGTGGCAGCATCATCTATGTCAGCAGCATATGCAACTTCAAGACAGTAAAAAGGTAGTAATATATTACATAATTATTTGGACACTGTATCCCAATAAAAAACAGGAAGTAAAAAGGTACTAAAAGTAGGGAAAGCAGGTGTGTTAGCTTCAGTAAGTATACCAAAGATTGTATCAGCATCACCCTCACTACTTATATTGCTGCTGAAATCAAGGGGCAAAAGTAGGGAAATCAGGTGAAGCAGCAAAGTTAGCAAAATGGATGTCATATCCAACTTGAACACCACAAAAAGGTAATAAAACATTAGATACTTGTTTAGCCACATCAAAAGAGGTCGACAAATCTGCATTAGACCCTCCTTGCATAGATGAAGGTTCAAATTCCTCTTACTCCTCCTCTTACTCATCGTGTCAGCACTACCAGTAAACCAAGCAACAAGTCCTAAAGTTTACTTACCCCATCCTATGTGTCAGCAACAAGTCCCAAAGTTTGTTTGACTGGTGTTTTAACATCATTCTCATATGTATTTAGATCCTATGTTGTCACTTCTTTTTGCCTTAGTTCTTTAAAATATAAAATAATGAACGTGCATCTAGATGGTCTTGGTCTACACTACTAATAACATCCTGTGAATAAGAAATTTCTTTATGTAACAGAATATAAGAAATCTATTGAGGAGCATATTTAATACAAACAAATAATATGATAAAACCTAAAATAAAATAAGAAATTTCATATTATACAATAATATTGTTCGCAAACACATTAAATAGAACTTCAGATAATCAAAATACAAAATAAGTTTGCAATTAGTTTCTTCTTCAACTTCAGAAACTACATTCCTAAAAAGATTACATTCTTCTTCCTCTATGCGTCTTCAACTTCCAAAACTTCTTTAACACATGCAATGCAGTTGCTCTTCACCTCTTCTAGCATAAAAAAAAAACAAGAATTAGTTGATGTCAGCATTGTTTACTTGACAATCCAACCACAAAATCCTGCTTATGATTGGTTTGAAAAACGATTTGTCCAACCTTTTAAAATCACCAGATACGGAAAAATCTCTGTAAAAAATAATACAACATCAATAAAGTTATATATAGCATAATGGGATGTGACTTATACAATGTCAGCAGAATATTATAAAATCACCGGAATTTTCGCCAAATGACCTTGAGGTTAAGGCTAATTCGTGTGGTGTACGAAAGTTTCACATATTTCGCCAGATGCCCCTGAGGTTTCTATTTTTTTCGCCAAATAACCCTGAGGTTTTCATTTTTTTGCCAAATGCCCCTCTATCGAATTTGTTAACATTTGTTTTTTTGAAAATAAAAAGAAAAGAAAATATTATTTCATTATTATTTTTGTAAGGTATTATTTGCACAATATTATTTAATTATGGTAATTAAATAATCTAATATTATTTACACAATACCATTTCATATTACATTTTTTAACCAATGGAATTAATTCAATTTTTTTTATATAGTTAAAAGTAACTATACAATATTATTTCATTATGTATTAATTACATGATATCATTTCATGCTATTTTTTAAACAATGGGATTAATTCAAATCTTTCTTTTATAAAAAAATACATAGTTCTATATATACGGATTCTTTTTTTAAGAGCAACCAATCTCTCTCTTTGTGTGTATATATATAATGAAAACTATTTTTTTATATAATAATCTTAATTTTTGGAATTTCACCCAATCAACCTATTCTACATAAATTTTCAAATAATAAAAATTTTAAACAATTAGAATAGATAAATCTCATTGGTTAAAAAATGTTTAAAATTTTTAGATTGATTAAAGAAACATGTACAAATTTTATTAGTTTGATTTTTTTTTCTAGATTTAGTTAATTGGGAGGAATTTGTAAAATTAAAATGATTATGTCATCTAAGAAAATATATTTCTCATTTAACAATTAGAATAGATAAATCTCATTGGTTAAAAAATGTTTAAAATTTTTATTATTTGAAAATTTATGAAGATTAGGTTGATTGGGTGAAATTATAACATTTAAGATTATCATATAAAAAAATAGTTTTCATTATATATATATACACAAAGAGAGAGATTGGTTGCTCTAGAAGAAAAAAAGAATTTGTCTATTTAGAACATAACTTGTATTTTTTTATAAAAAAAATTTTGAATTAATCCCATTTTTTAAAAAATAGCATGAAATGATGTCATGTAATCAATGCATAATGAAATAATATTTTATTTTTATTTTTAAATTTATCAAAAAAAAAGTTTTGAGTTAATTCCATAGGTTAAAAAATGTAATAAGAAATGGTATTGTGTAAATAATATTAGATGATTAATTACTATAATTAAATAATATTGTGCAAATAATACCTTACAAAAATAATAATGAAATAATATTTCCTTTTCTTTTTATTTTAAATACAAAAATTTAATAAATTCGACAGAGGGGCATTTGGCGAAAAAATGAAAACCTCAGGGGTATTTGGCGAAAAAAATGGAAACCTCAGGGGCATCTGGCGAAATATGTCAAACTTTTGTACACCACGCGAATTAGCCTTAACCTCAGGGGTTTTTGGCGAAAATTCCGTAAAATCATTGAATAACAAAAATAAAAAATACCGTTTGATGTTCAGAATACTGTACATAAATTCATGATCCTCATTGCTGATCAATGACTTCTTGCCATTTTACTTTGACAACTTCTTGATTAGATCGCCTTAATTCTTTAATTGCACTCACAATAGCAAGATCCTGGGCATAAGAGTCCCAATCATTAACTACATTCAATTGCCCTGTGTCGGCGTCGTCATCTGAAACCAATAAAAAAATTCATTGACAACGAAGGAACTACAACTGCTGGGACTTTATATGGACTTGATGCAGACTCAAGAACATCTTCAGACCCTTTGCATCAGCATCTTTAGCATTCATTAATGATATGTCATCATTCTTTCCATCTACATCCCCAGCAGCGTCATTTGTTTCCCTCACATCAGAAACTCCACCCTGAATTTTAGTGTCAGCATCCTTCACATCAACACTATCAACATTACACTTGACCTCAATCTCAATCCCAGGTAGTACCACATTACTCTCTTTTAAATCAATAGTTTTTCTCTCAATACACATCAACGCAACATCATCATCCATTAATGTGATGTTAACATCTTCAGGAACCTTTGCATCAGCATCTTTAGCCTTCATTAATGAGATGTCAGCATCCTTTCCATCTACATTCCCAAAAACATCAGTTGTTTCCCTGACATCAGAAACTCCACCCTGAAATTCAGTGTCAGCATCCTTCACAACAACACCTTCAACATTACACTTGACCTCAATCTCTATCCTAGGGATTACAATATTACTATCTTTTAAATTAATAGCTTTTCTCTCAATACTAATCAAATCATCCATTAATGGGAATTTAGCATCTTCAGTACCCTTTACAACAACATCTCCCACATCCATTAATGTGATGTGAGCATTCTTTTCATCTACATCTTCAACAACATCATTTATGTTGGTAGAATCTTAGTACCATTTGCACTAGTATCTCCTACCTCCATTAATGTGATGTGAGCATTCTCTTCATCTACATCTCCAGTAGCATCATTTGTTTCTTTCAAATCAAAACTTCCCCCCTCAAATTCACTACTACATTTTCGACCTTTGGTAGCGGTCAAAACCCGCTGCCTAAAGCCCTATAATCGCTGCCTAAGGCATTTGGCGGTGGTTTACCGACCCCACCATCTGCTCCCGTTTCCATAGACCTATGGCAGCAGTTTTAGAAGTCTATGGATGCGGTTCTTGCTAGACGGATAGACCGCTGCCAAAGGTACCTTGAACCGCTGCCACAAAGTCTATGGGGACATTTGTGAGTGGGAACAATGGAAGCGCGTAAAAAACCCTTAGGCAGCGGTTTAAAATATCTTATAGAGGCGATTATTGAAACCTATTGCAGCGGTTGGTTGGATATCGAAGCCGTTTTCATGGTCTGTGGCAGCGGTTATAAAACATTGGTAGTGGTTTGATTAATGTTTGGCAGCGGTTTAATAGAAAGGGATAGTATTTTCACTATCATATGGAAGCGGTTATATTTATCTATGGCAGCGGTTCTCAAGCTTTTGGCAGCTGTTTTGTTGCTCTGTAGCAGCGTGTAGTGTTATATGACAACGGTTTTGTATAGCTCAGAAATGAATGATTTGGACGCGGTTAATTCATAACACACCTGTTTAATATAATTATATATATATATATATTGAAATCATAAATTTAAAATTAACTATAAAATGAATAATATAAATTCAAAATATTACACTTTCATTGCATTATAGCATTAAGTACAAAAGTTTCATTACAAATACACATACATATCTAGCTATCGGCTGATTGTCCAAAATTTGGGTTTGCTAAGAGTTAGGTATTATATATTAACAAAAGGCTAACCCAAGTGAACTATATCGAAAATAGAATAAAAAGTGAAATGCGCGCAAAAAGTGGGAAGGCGTGTAACCTACACAAAAAGTGGAATACGTGCAAAACATATAGCAACATGGGCAATATGGACCTTCTATGTCGATCAGCAAAATGTCACCGAGAGACCTGCAATATGGTCATCAACAACAGCAAATCAATAAAAAAGCCAGAACACAAAAGGTATACAATTAAACATAAAACCAATAGATCGTATCACCAAGACCACGTGCATTATGTGATTCAATGGACCGTTCTCTGTGTTTTATTATATGTTCTAAGTCCTTGGTTTTACTAGGACATATATATAAAAATAAAATTAATATTCTCTCAAATCATGATAATGTAAAAGCCACAATGAAAGCAAATGTAAGATACTTTAAGAAACTGAAAATTACAAGATAAATACATAAATAATTCAGCAATGAAGTATCATATGCTAGAAAGACTCAATACATATTTCATATGAATGGAATAAGATGAAAACATGGCATACACTAGTAAAACTGAATTTTAAGCTTCATAAATTGAACACAAGTCCAGTAATTAGCCATACGAAGTCTCAAAGTTTCATGTTAGCATAGATATGAGAGAGTAGAGTACATGGGAGCATATGGACATCAACATAGAAACTATAAGAGAATTCATAATTTTCACTCAAAAAGAAACTGACAGGCATCATGAATTTATACGTCTAAAGGATGAAAAATAAAGAATGTACCCATAAATATTTCAGCGAACAAGTATTAAGAGGCAAGAAGATTCCTAAGCACATAAGGAACTTCATCTCAGATTTCTTATACAAGAGGAAACACATGATATACCATGAAACACTTATATAAGGCTGAATTTGAAGCATCAAACATGAAGGCAAAAAATCAGCAAGTGTTCAATGTCTCAAAAATGTTTCTGGACAACAACATATAAATCCATATATCATACTATAAACCACACAACCAAGTCTGAAAATCAAGAAACTTGTATATAGCATATAGAGGATCATCAAGAACATCTCTAAAATGAAGAATTCAGCAAGAATTCACAATAAGACCATGTAAACAAATGCATACATATCTTGAATATATAGGCTCTGTAAAAACAGCTTCCAAACAACCTGCAGAGACTAGATATCAATACTAATACATATAAAAACGCATAGATACGAATCCAAGAACAACATAACAAGAGACAACAGTTTAAAGCCAACAATTAAGGCCGGAGAATGCAGGAACTATACCTTTAGATACAAAGCCATCCACGAGAAAAGGGAGGAGAAAGCAATACCAACTGCAATCCAGAAAAGTGGAGAGCCATTGGACTAAAACAATGGGGTAAAAGTAAGATAAAGTTAGTGCTAACTACTAAATACACCATGGGATTAGCAACAGAGCAAGAAATAGATGACAATTGTGTGTGAAACATGAGGAGTGTGTAAATTCTCTTTTGAAACCTGTGTAAAACACCACATATTCAATTACTTGCAAGTTAATTGGAGAAACTAACAAGCCGACTTCCATTTTAGATTGGAGGCAATGTATCCTTTACATCTTCCATTCCTACATCAATTCACAAAGAATTAAATGTTTCAACACCGAACTACAAAACTCCATGGAGATCTACCAAAGTAGTAATCAAAATATTTTACGAAGGGTTAATCAGACCTATTCAACAAGCGGGTGCTTGCCTCCCCTCTGTATGTATGCTCTTAAGCTTAAATTAATCATTTAAATAAAAGTCAACATTCAGCAGACAAATTCTGGGCAGGAATGCTCCACGAGTGAGGCTTAGCCTAGGGTCATCTCTCCAAGACCAGCACTGATTCAAGTCATGCCAGAGGCTAAAAACGATCCTGTCAAAGACATGATTGTTGGCTAATATGTAGAACAATGACAGCAAACTATTATAGAGCAGGCCTATATATTATAATGTTGTTGAAGGTTTGTTGGGTCTCTCTGCCTCCAAAGCGATAAAAAAAACTTCATCACCTTAAAAAAACACGCAGAGGAAGCAACGAACACCCCAATTTAGCCCCAGGATACCATGATCTTCATTTGAACCAGGATTTCTTTCATCCAATCTTCACAAGATAACCTTAGAAATTCAGGGGATGTAACACTAGTTACACTAACAAAAATTCAAAAGATTAAAAGAAAAAATAAGGCAAAATTGTCTATATACCCATCAAATCTTCTCAATTTGTTTATATACCCATTCAAATATACAAATCTTGTTTAATTGCCCAGAAAACAGGTCTAGACTCTATAGGTATATAAACAAATTGAGAAGATTTGATGGGTATATAGACAATTTTTCCAAATAAGCAATAACTACTCCGTAGTAAAGAAAACAGGTCTATACTCTATAGTGAGAAGAAGCATTTAATAAAAGTATTTCAGCGATCAAGAGATCATACCACATTAGTAGATGAAATCCCCAATCAGAATCTGTTTGTGTAGCCTGAATCAGCCTCTTCAGTCCCAAGATAACCTCAAAAATTCATGAGATGGAAAATATGTAAGACAATCTATAGTAACATTAGGATCAAAGAAACTCTCTGTGTAGGAAAAATTCTCTCTTTTTCCCTTAAAAGGAAGTGAGATATCAAAAAAAATACTGGAAAAATCATACCTATTTCAGTCCCTGATCTTTTTTATATAAATCCGGTGTAAGTTTTGCATATAAAAATTATATTTAACAAAAGTAATCACAAGGTTACATAAACAAATAAGGTTACATAAGAGAAAATACTCTAAGACCTAAGGAAGGACAATAAGGCACTTCAACGCATGAAGCACTCAATGCCCTCTTAAGGAGAAAACATCATTCATAAAAATCAGTCTTATTCCCAAATTTCTCAATCAATCTTATTCCAATCCCAAATTCCTCACAAATAAATCCCAAATTTATGTAGACATTCCCAAATTTCTCAACTTTAACAAATTAGGAAAACCCTAGAAATTGGAGGTTTTTGAGAAACTTACATCAAGGTCTTCAATGGAGGAGTGAGGAGAGAAAGGTGGCCAGAGAAACTGCTTGGATCTGCACTGGGCTGGCCACGGCTGCTGCGGGTGCTGCTAGTTGCTCGGGCGAGGCTCACGGTGCTCGTACGCCTACTGCTCGCGCGAGGAAGAAGGACGAGCAGGTTGCCATGGTTGAGAGCTTGAGCAGCGAGATAGCGAGAACAAGAGAGGAGCAAGAGCGGGCTGCCATGGTTCAGAGCTTGAGCTCGATTTTGATGGGCAAGAGGAGGTCGGGTTTGAGGAAGAGGGTGGCGTCGGGTCTGAGATCGAGAAGGGGATGGGGATCTGAGAGGGGGAGTATTTTTTAAGCGGGCATTAAAAATTTTGGGGAAAATTAAGCGGGCCGGATATAATAAACCCGCCAATGCGATGAACCGCGACCTTAAATATTTTTTTTAACGGGTTTCGGTGAACCGCTGCCATAGCAATTATCACTTAATTGATCCGCTGCCAAAAGATACGTGAACCGCCTCTATAGGTATGAGTTTTAAAAACCGCTGCCTAAACCGCCAACATAGACTAATCCAATTCCAGCTTCGTAAAATACTTCAAGACCGCTGCGACAAACCGCCGCCTAATTGAACCGCTGTCACATCTGCAACTTCAACATTATACTTGAAAACCATTTCAGCACCAGGGAGTACATCATTGCTATCTTTGACATCAACACCTTTTCTCTCACTGCTCGGGGTCTCATGATCATTTGTAGGACAGGTTGCATCCGCACCTTCAACCCCCATTAATGTGATGTCAGCATCCTTCTCATCTACAGCTCCAATAACATCATTTGATTCCTTCACATCAGAATCTTCCCCGTGAAATTCAGTATCAGCAGCAGTCATATCTGCAACTTCAACATTATGCTTTACCACCATCTCAGGACTAGGGATTACATCATTGCTATCTTTGGAAGCAACATGAGGATTTCAGGCGATGAAAACTCAATATTTACTGATTGGATAGATGTTTTTTCTCTTTCATTTAAATCTAACTCACCTTCCACCTCAACATTCAAATTCATCTGAATATCAACAACAACTTCATTAACAACTTTTGTGCTGACAGGATCAATAGACATGGCCTGATGTGACTGCGGCCTAGTAACCATAGACTCAAGCACTGCAAACCTATTCTCAAGTGAGTTGCACTTCTTCCGTATGTTTGACCAAATTTTCACAATAACATCAAACTTCCCTATGCACGACTTAATTTCATCAACACTGACAACCACATCCTCCATATGTTCAGGCAACTCTTCCAACTGTTTGAGTTGGCTAAATATTTCCTTGACAAAATAAGAGTTAATAGGCATAGTAGGAGTATAAACATTATCAACCATTTTGGGAGGCACCTCTCCCATTACATCAATTTTCTCATCCTTTTTGAGAGGCACCTCTCCAATCCCAACACTTTTTTCTTCTACACCCCCATCTGTGTCAGCTTCAAGACTTGTATCAGCAGTGTCATCCTCAACATCGTCATCAATTTTTTGGGCCCCAGTATCTACTTCAATAGACATATCATCACCACCAAAGTCAGACAATTACTGCTGAAAACAAGGTGAACTGGAAGAGGGAGCAGTTGAACCAGCGGAGTCATCAGAGCGGGTTTCATCAGTATCATCATCATGGGGGTCAGAATTGACATCATCATTGGGGTCATCAACATCATGGGGGTTAGCAGCACTAGAAAATAGTGCTAAATCATCAATTACTTGGTTGGACAATCTAGCAGGGGCCAACAGATCTGCATTTGACACTCTAGGGATAGACGAAGCCGTTTCAGCACTACTTGTATACCATGCACGCTCGGTGCCTTTATCGGCATCCTTTCTCTTACTCCTCCTCTGAAAAATAAATTGCAAGGGTGCATTGTTACTAGTATCAAACCTAGCCCTTTTTGAAGGATTAACATGCTCATCCAATTGATCATCCATTTTCATACTAGCAACAGACATAACAAGCTCCTTGACTGGAGACTTAACAGGCTCATCCGTGTCGGCATCAGAACTTTCACCCTTCTTAACTAACACATCCTTCTTCTTTGGTTTCTTAAGTCTTAACATTACTCTTATTTGATTTCTTACACTCTAAATCAGAAATGGGGTTGTGCAGTATGGTACCTGCAGAACGAACCCTTCTCACATGACCCTTCTTTAAAGGAATATCACTAGATGTAACCTTTCTTTTCTTTTGAATACGCACTGTTGGTCTCAAAGGTTTCCTCTTCTTTGACTTCTCTAAGACATCCTGTTTATTCCCACCATTGCCTTCATCACCAACAACAGCAACTGATTCAACTAATACACCCTCTGAATTCTTGTTGTGTATAAACTTACACTCATATGCATTTTTACGCATACGATGACACTCATACAACAAATGGCCCTCCGGTTGGGAAAAAAACAGGTTGAGCAATGTGATCAATTATATCATCAGCTTTTTCTTCAGTATACAACATCCCTTTTGTTCTTGCACAATCACCATAAGTAGGGAACAACGGTGTCTAATAAATAGATTAAAAAATTACTAATAAAACAGACATTCCTACCAATAAAATAATTGGTAAATCTAAATAACATGCTAATCTTACCAAATCACCATCAAAAAACTCGTCAGCCACGTCATAATTGTGTCTAATGTCACATTCCCAATGCAAAGAGTATGTATCTCCAGCATGCATCTTGAAATTATAGTGAAACTTCGCAGACAGGGATAGAAAAGCTTCTAGTATCCAAGATTGTTACACAAAATATTAAAACAAAATATTACAAATTATTGAGCCCAAAAATAAATATATGATGATACAAAAGAAAACTATTGACAAACTAAAAGAAACAACAAAAACACTACCTGAAAAGCAATGGAATATCCATATATATCATAAGAACTCCTAATACCATCACGACCACCTAGAGTAACCTTCTTTAATGACTTCACCGAGCGCGTGTATGACTCTCTTCCATGGTCGTGATGGGAGGGATTGCTAGTTCGAAAACAAATATCAACTATAATATCAAACCAAACTAACTCCCTGTCCAAGCAAATAAAATACAAGAATTCCTCCCGACGTAGTAGGGTATTCAGGATCGAATCCACGAGGAGGTATGTCAGCGGTTCCTAAGCTTGAGTCACGCTCGATTTCGACTCCAGAAGACCACTCGATATCGAGTAGATCAGTCCATATCGATTACAGTTCTAGTCAATTTCCAGTAAACTCCTGCAGAACACAAAATAGACAGTCGACGTCTTATAGGGTACTCGATATCGAGTCAGTCACTCGATATCGACCTCTGCAGTCGATTTCGAGTCTTCAACAAAAACTGTAAACGTAACCTTTGGTGTCGGAAAAGTGTCCGAAGAAAGAAAGAATGACGATGGAAGGATGGACATAATAAAAACTCAGCCTTTTATAAGATTCAATAAACTTAAAAACCTCCAAGATCGGGGATTCATGTCACAACGATAATCATATAAGACTTATGCGAAATTCACGAAGGATGATGCCTTTCCGTCAAATAACTTTCGATATCAACAATTAGGTGATTTAGAGGATCTCGCATAAACCCTAAGAGTTACTATCCAATTTCATAATTAATCCAAATTCACAATATGATTGGCTTTCGCTTCAATAATGCAAACAAGGATCGCCCTACTACTTTCGTAGAAGAATCATGCATATAGGATAGAAGACGAAATCGGATAAAAATCATACCTTTGATGCATAAACTTACATGTCTATTGTCGGGCTCACCCTGACCCTAGAAGTAAGGGAACTACTCGTGCTTCATCATCATTGACATCATCATCCATGGAAAAATAACTACTTGAATTGAAATTGCAAACGAAAGAGTACAACCAAACAAAACAAACTTCCGCTCTCGCTTGCTCCTACTCCACTCGGCCTCTCTCTCTCTAACTAAACCTCTGCGATTATGTTTGAATGACTGAAATTGAATGTTGCATAATGTAAAACTCAGCCCTAATGGCCTCTAATTATAGATCTCAAACCTAGCTATCCAAGGATAAGAAAATGTATCTTTATTCCTAAGATAAAACTAAATAAAGTAAATAATAAATCAATTTATGTAAATATAAATTCACCATAAAGGATATAAGGTCTGATGATAAATGATAAAAGATCTCGACTTAGGATAGATGCAAACTATTCGGATAGATTTCTATCAAAAAGAGGGTCGAATCTGTCTGCGACAGCACTCAATATCGACCAGCTCATGTCGATATCAACCTCTTCTCTTCTATCTCAAGCCAGCTCTACTCGACCTCATATTTGCACTTGAACTCTACCTATTCACTCGATTTGGGGCCCTCGATATCGACCACCTATGTGATATCGACCAGCATGTGTCGACATGCTCTGTTCTTCTCCTGGCTCGATTTCTGGTGTTCAGATTCACTCGATGTCGAGTCATTAGGTCGATTTTGACTCCTCAGTAGACTTCGAGTTCTTTTTTAGCTTTTCTTCTCTTCTTCAAATTGCTCCAATTTTGTCTCGATTTCTGCGAAATAACATAAAAACTCGTGTAGACCTCTATATTTGGAAAATAAACATAAACTACACTAATCTTATTCTTTCCTAACCAACAGGTATGAAAATATCGACAAAATGGACTTAAAAGTATATGGAAAATATGGCAATTTGCGCACACATCAAACACCCCATACTTAAGCTTGCTTGTCCCCAAGCAATACTTTTAGCGGTCATTCAAAAGAAGAAAATAAACCCTAAACATCTTAGATTCATTGTTATATGTCCCTACAATCAATTGCCATCCTCGAAAAGGTACTAATGTCAACAATTTCATGCCTGTGAATAAAAGCAACATGATACTCACAAAAGGAGGCTATGTATAAAACAATTTCGTGCAACATAGCATTAATAATCAAGAGGACTTTTTCAAGCTTAAGGAATAGTGGATTGGTAAAAGGCTAAAGGTGGGCTAATTTTTGGCCATGTGGTGTTAAATCCGGGGAATTAGACTTTCTTTCCAAACTTTCTTTCCACATTCCTTCTTCATAAGTTTTCTCACCTTTCGCTCTTCGCTCAATGCTTTTTTCACTATAATGTTTTTACCTCTCTAACCTTAGTACTGCCTTCTCGCGAGTCGCAAACATGGGTGTCATGAATGGCCCCGGATACTTAGTACTTCGGACTCCTCACCTTGTGTCCCATCTCGCTTAACTAACATCTCAACGAGCAGGGTCGATCCACCTTTATCTCCTGAGGTGATCGGATTTTTTCTCACTCATTAAATTTTCCATAATTCAAAATTTCTTTCATTCCTGCCAACAACTTCAATAATATATGCACAAACTCCATATAACAACTCCAAATATGAAATCCATTCACAACATAGTCCCCGGATAGGGTATAAGGTATATAAAATGGGTAATAGTAATTTTTATGGAGCAATAATGATGAAAGGTTAATATATGGCTTGTGTAATTGCAAATATGCATAGCTAGGGATAGGATATGAAATTGAGCACGTGTATGGAATATATATAAAGTCCTCCATCATCTTATCATGTACATGTCAAAAGCAACTTCAGATTTTACCTCTCTTTCGTGATTTTCTCTAAAAAATCGCACTTCATTGTGACTTCCCTTAACTAGGCAATTTTATGTTATATCTCTAATGAATCTACTTTTGCATCGTCGAGCTCAATCAAAGCTTCCATGACACTTTTTTCTTTATTTTCAAAACTTTTCAATGGGGGTGCTTTTTCGTTGACTTTTTTTGGATCATACTCATGATGAACTTGATGAACATAGATAGACTGTGATGCATATAGATAGATAAATCGAAAGTAACCATGTATGATACAATTGGAGAAGTATGCAAAACTATGAAAAATATTTTAAAATATGCTCAAAATCGAAAAAAAAAATATGGAGATAAGCTTTTCCCCCACCACATACTTAAAGATTATAGTGTCCTCACTATATAAGAACTAGGGTTAAGAAAGAAACTAAAAATTCGCGAAAATCAGGAGTCGAAGGCGTCTGTAGGGGCAGTCGATATCGGGTGGACCAGTCGATATCGACTAGTTTCACTCGATTCCTAGTGATTTTGAGCTTCAGGGTGATCTCAGGTCGACCACAAGCTCTCTAAATCGACCTTTGTAAAGACGGAATATAAATTATATATTTTATATTTTATTCTTTTAATTAAATATGTTATTATTCATTGCAAATTGTAAAAGCGGAGAAAAAGTTGTCCTCGAGCACGAGTTCAATTTTAAAATCCTTCCGGCATCATTTAAATTTTTGAGTTTGACGGGATTTGATTTTCGCTTTCGAGTTCCGGGTATTAATAAAATTAATTTGAGTTCCGAGATGATTTAATAATTCGATTTAAATTGTCGAGTGTCGGGTTTTATTTTAGTGAGCGGGATCGGGATTGGGTGTCGGGATTTCAAATTTGTGTTGTGGGGCCCACTACTCCCTATTTGCTTTTCCTCTTTTCTTTCTTCTCTCCCTCTCCCTCCCTTTCTCTCTCAGTTTACTGTTACATAGGTCCCTCCCTCCCCTTGCCTTGTTGATTTCCAGATTGAGGCCAACATCCCCCACTCCTATCTCTTCCCTATTGTTCCTTACCTTTCCCCTCCCTGACTTCATTTATTTCCATTTCAAAATTTTGATTCCCCTCTATCTTTATCTGATTTCACTTTCAAACATCAACCCTTGAACCCACAACATTCGTACCCACACAAACCCCATTCTCCATTCACTATTCAACCCCAAACCCCCCTTCCTCCATTGTTTTGCCGCCGGAGGTGATGGTCGGCTTCCCAGCGGCAACCCACCAACTGCCTCCTCCTCGGCACCACCACCTTCCGTCGTCGTCAAGGGCCCACAACCACCACCAGAACACATCATCTCTCCCTTCTGTTTCTCGTTGTCGAGCAACACCGCAGCGTCGCCCCTCTTTTGCCGCAAGGAGACGGAAGAGAAACGGAGCCCCGTCCACCATGATCGATTCGTCCTCAGTTCTCAAAAGCGTCAACAACATCCAAGAGCTGTCGGAGAAGCTGCCGGCGCCGTACGCGAACCCCCCCCCCCCCCTGTTTTCCGACGACATTTCTTTTACTCTCGGTAAGACTTATCCTCCTCTCTCCCTCCTTGGTCTCATTTCTTTCCCTTGAGTTTTTGAGGTCGGAGATGGCCGGACTATAGGCCAGCCAGCCGCTGGCGAAGCCGCTTCCTCCTCCTCCTTTTCCGTCAGTGCTTTATCGCTCAAACAGGAGGAGAGAAACGGGTTCGAACCAGACCGGGTTCCCATTTTTCTTTTATTTCGGCACCACCACCTTCCGTAGTCGTCAAGGGCCCACAACCACCACCAGAACACATCCTCTCTCCCCTCTGTTTCTCGTTGTCGAGCAACACCGCAGCACCGCCCCTGTTTTCCCGCAAGGAGACGGAAGAGAAACGGAGCCCCGTCCACCATGATCGATTCGTCCTCAGTTCTCAAAAGCGTCAACAACATCCAAGAGCTGTCGGAGAAGCTGCCGGCGCCGTACGCGAACCCCCCCCTGTTTTCTGACGACATTTCTTTTACTCTCGGTAAGACTTGTCCTCCTCTCTCCCTCCTTGGTCTTGTTTCTTTCCCTTGAGTTTTTGTGGTCGGAGATGGCCGGACTACAGGCCAGCCAGCTGTTGGCGAAGCCGCTTCCTCCTCCTCCTTTTCCGTCAGTGCTTTATCGCTCAAACAGGAGGAGAGAGACGGGTTCGAACCAGACCGAGTTCCCATTTTTTCTTTTATTTTCCTGGCCGGTTCAGTTCTCTTGTCTCGGTTCTCTTAAAAAATGGAACAGGGTTGTCGGGTTTGGCCTTAGTTGGGCCGGGTCGGATCCGGGTCATGGGATGGGTTTGATTTCGGTTTGGGCTAGATTTTCCTTTCTTTCCTTGTCTGGGTTGTGGGTTGTGGATCCGAGTGGGTTTTCTTCTTTTTTCTATGTTATACATTTATGTGTTAAGTCATATTGTGATATATTATCTTTTATATATATATATATATATATATATATATATATATATATATATATATATATATATATATATATATATGTTATATAATATATGATTTCTGATTTTTTTTGATGTATACATATATATCTTCTGAAAATATGAATATATATTATAAATGGGTTTAAAAGTAAGATTTATTGATATTGGGTTATAATTATAATTATGGTTATTGTTTTGAGATTTTATGGATAATAAGTGTTAAATTATTTGAATATCATTATTATTTTGGGATTTGGTTATAATTATAAATTCTGAAAATTTATCGTTATATATTATTTATTTGTTTTAAAATATTATTAATTGGGTTATTTATATATGATGCATTTTATGAGGAGTTAAATATATGAGTTACGAATTTTAAATTAAATTGTTGGTTTTGATTTATAAATATGATTTGTGAACATAGGATTATTTTTAAGATTTAATATTGGAATTTATTTATATAATGTTTTTGAAGTAAGAAACATGCCGGAATGATTTCTATACTATGATTTTGGGAAATTGGTTTTAAGGCCTAAGTGTTTAATGTCGGGATTTGGATAAGCGATTTTAAAATATTTGTTTGATTTTCTAAGTTGAGTTCTTTGAGAGATTGTTTTGAAAATGAGATGATGAGATGAGATGAACATGGAATGACATTTGAATTATGATGAGATAAGATGGAATAATCTGAAATGAGATATGAGAAGAGATGTGTGATAGTTAGGGGCGCCTTGTGTTAATTAGATAGACTTATGCATTTGTATGTTATTAGGTGATTGTGACATGATGGACATTGCTTACTATTGGATGATTCATTACTTGGATTCTGCTTCTACCCTGTTTCTCTACTATTCGGCTTATTCAGGTAAGTTCCTTTATGGGCTTACTCAGATTCGAAAGAGAATACCTGCTTGTGAATATATGGCATACTAGGTGTTGCATAAGCATTAAAGCATGTCATGTAGTATCATGCTAGTATTGCACTTATGAATGAGCATTCGGTTACTTTGTGTGTTTGAATACAGAACAACCGTTATCTGTGATAGTCCTAGAGTCTTTGTTAGGGTCATAGGGTAGCCCAGCCCCATCGGGTGCCCTGAGACTATCGAGTCGATATGAGCATGATATGATAGCCTAGCACCATCGGGCAAGAGATGAGACGATATGATATGATAGCCAGCACCATCGGGCATGAGACAAGACGATATGATATGATATGATGATGTCGTGGTTAGTGCACCACCACGAGGATATTGGTATGTTGTAGCACCAAATTGGCCAGTCTCTGCACTAACGGGAAGGGTTGCAGAGGTAGGAGATGGATATGCCCCTTGGCATTCTTTGGGCGCCTTTACAGTTCTTTTCCGCATATTGTAAATTAGGAGCATGTTAGTGTGATTAAATTTTCGCATTGCATCAAAGCATCTTTATATTAGCGTATGTGTATGTTTGCTTGCGGGACCGGGTGTGTTGGGGTCTCGGTCTGATCCCGCTCGCACCACTTGTTTTTAGGTATGATTGCTCCCTGTCTCTACGGCGTGGGAAAATCCCCCTAGCGATTGCAAAGAATCTGTCTAACCTCGCTAATTTTGCTATACGACTTTAGAACACATGTTTTGGTTTTGACCAGGCTCTGCCGTGGCTCTTGTATCTAAATCTTACTTCCGCTTTACTTTAGTTAAATTGAATTTATGTGACTTCGATTGATTGGGGTTCGAAATCCCCGCTTTGAACACTGATTGATCTTTAGAGGTTGAAACCTCGACCCGTACCTGAATTGTAACATCCGAACGAAGGTATCCAACCTTCGAAACGTATCTCGGATATTTATATCCGGGCCGTTACAACCTTTTCCACCGATATCGAGTACTTTACTCGATTTCGAGTTGTATTTTTTCGCTGCTTCTCTATACCTTACATCCGTTAGAAAACAAACTAAAAATAAAAACAAATTATAAAGTCTCAACACAAACCAAAATATTCACAACCTAAAACCAATTGTCTTGTTACAAGCTCTAGACTTTATAGTTGCTAGGCTGACTTCTTCTTCCATGCTCCTAAGGCAGCTTCTGCAGAGCCCATGTAGCATGGGCCTCAAATAGAACTCCATTCTTGTCTCGCAGTTGCATCCCCCATGGATGGATCTTGTTCACTATAAAGGGACCCATCTTCTTTGTTTTGAACCTACTTGGGAACCAATGATCCTTTAATTTGGAGACATACACCTTATCTCCTACTTCATAGTTGCTCGGATCATCACTGGATACCCTGCACAAGTGCACATACCAAGGCAAACCTCTTCCAAATAGAGATAAATCTTTGATTGAAATTGAGAAAGAGGAATTTGTACCTTGGCTTACCTTCTCGGAGCTTTCCTTTTCCTGTCTCTGAGTCCAGTCGATATCGACCAGTGTCACTCGATATCGACCTCTATTGTGCTTCTGGTGGTTCTGTCGATGTGGAGGAATTCGGCTCGACTTGTTCTACTCGATTTCGACCTGTGTTACTCGATATCGAGTGGCTTTTCTCTCCTTCAGCTTCTGGTTCAGTCGATGTCGGCTTATGGTTTTGGTCGATTTCGACCACTGCACTCGATTTCGAGTTGTCTGCTCCGACATCGACCCCATACTTAAAACCTCGCACATAATCTTGAAATTTGTTAGCCGAGATCGACTTGCCTAGGTCGATTTCGAGTGGCTTTTGAGTTCCTTCATTCAAGATGACCACGATTTCCTCCACTTGGGCTTATATAGCTCTCTTCTCAAGCTCCTCAAGGATCATATTCTTACCTTTGCTTCCCCACATGTGATGTAGACACCCTTGATTGACTTTACCTCCATAGGCCCTTCATTCTTCTTCACCGTCTTGTTGAAGGCGTACTCTATCACCTAATCGCTAATGGTGAATGAGAGCAATCCTTTCCTTACGATTATGTTTGCACCCACGGTTGCTAAGAATGGCCTTCCTAAAATAATTGGACAAGCAGGGTCCTCTGCCATATGAACAACTAGAAAATCAGCAGGGAAAAAGAACTTACCTAATTGCACTGGAACATCATCTACCATCCATGTTGGAATAACCACCATGTTGTTCGCCATGAAAAGTTTAGCATCAACAGGCTCTAGGGCACCAATCTTTACCTTTGACCATATTGTTAGTGGCATAACGCTAACACTAGCACCTAAGTCACATAATGCATTAAATCGGTGTTGACCTAAGCCTATAGTGATAGAAAACCTATCTGGGTCCGCCCTCTTTTCTGGTAGCTCCAACTTCATGCACTCCTCTATGATCTCAGTAATTGATCATTTCTTACCTAGTATGTCCTTAAGGAACCTTACATAAGATGGCATCTCATTAAGTGCTTCAGTGAATGGAATGGTAACGTTGAGCCCTTGAAGCATCTTCACGAAGCGTTCAAACTTCTTTTCCACTGGGTCCTTTAAAGCTTTCTTAGGGAATGGCAGCACCTTCTTCTTCTTCACTGCGGTTGGAGTTGAGTCGACATCAACTAGGGTCTGGTCGATATCGACTGGAGGAGTCGATTTCTGCTAATGCTCAGCTTCTGTATCGACATCGAGTAAAGGGGACTCGATGTGGACTGCACCTTGGATGATATCGACTGGATGAGTCGATATCGAGTCCTCTTCTGGAGCTCTCTCCTCCGCTTTTTGCTCGGGCGTTCGCAGTTGACGCCCACTCCTTAGATTCATAGCCGCTATTTGTCAAGTAATTTTTCCCTTAAGGTTGGGCACAATAGACCCTGGCAGCGATCCGTACGGTTTGGGAATTTGTTAAGCCAATTGACCCATTTGGGTCTCCATGTTCCTCTTCCAAATGTGGATCTCCCCGAGCCTAGAGTTGATGCCGTGTAGCTGAGTATGGACTGAGTTATTGGCTTGTTTAAACTCAGCGTGGTTCCTCCGCATCTCATCAAGGATGATCTGCAGGTCACCCTTCCTTGGCTCTCGCTCAGGGTGCCTTGGTGCTCTATAAGGTGGGGGATCCTTTTGTTGATGCTGAGGTTGATAGAACCTTTGACCACCCAAATACGGCTGACTGCCCCCTCCATAGGGGCCTCTCGGCACTTAGCTTCCTCATGTACCTTTGCCATGCTAACTTGCTCAAGATGTGGGCAGGCATTGGTGTTGTGCCTAGTAGAGCCACATTCCTGGCAGCTTGGTTGTTTTAGAGGAATCTAACTTGCTTTTGAAGGCAGCGTGTCTGATCATTATGGAATTGTTGCCGCACATCAGGATAAATCTCCTTTGGAGGCTCATATAGTGGCATAAGTTGAGGCAGGCCTTGAGTCATAGGTCGCAGCAGTCCCATATGTGTTGTCGAAATTGACAAGCCTCTCAATTGTGTCCCAGGCCTCCGTTGGTGTAAGAGTTGATTCTTTCCTTATTCGGCGCGTCAAGGGAGTTGTAGAAGATATCCTGGATTACATAAGGTAATTGCCCATGCGTAGGGCATGATCACAATAAGTCCTTAAACCGCTTCAATGCCTGTGCAAATGTCTCGCCAGGGTTTTGTTTAAAAGTTGTGATCCTTTGCCGCAGCATCACCATTTTTTATGGAGGAAAGAATTTGATTAGGAACGCATCCTTCACCTCTGCCTATGTCCTCAGCGAGCGTGGAGCCAAGCTTTCAAGCTATTGGAAAGCCTTCCCTGCAAGAGACCATCGAAAGGATTTCAGTCTAATATATTCTAAGTTTGCACCATCGGCAATAGTCTCACATAAATCCATAAAAGTAGAAATATGTTGCAGGGGGCATTCATTAGATCTTCCTTCAAAAGAATTGCGTTTAATTTCAGAAAGGAAGTTAATTTTAATCTCATAATTAGAGGGAGGAATTAAAATTGCAGATTCAGGAATGTGGAGTGGCGGGTGCATGTATTGCATCGCCGTCTGCGGATATTGATTGAGCCTCTCCTGGGCTTGTCTGCGGGCATCCTCCTCTCTATCAGTGAGGGCTTTCTCTGCAGCTGCAGCTGCCCTTTCATTGGCGATTGTAGCATTATGGTCCTCAATCTCCTTCCTCAATCGCTCTATGATTTGAGCATGTATCTCTTTCTCCGCCATGGTTCTAATTGCTCTATTTCGAAGGTGGAGGAAACGTTCGGGCTCATCTAGACTTTCCAAGATAGGTTCGCGATCAGAGCGTCACATAAACCTGCAAAATCAGCACTAGAAAAGAACGTGAATAAAGCATTGGGCGCGATTGATTGCCTCCCCGGCAATGGCGCCAATTTGGTCGTGATGGGAGGGATTTCTAGTTCGAAATCAAATATAAAATATAATATCAAACCAAACCAACTACCTGTGTAAGCAAATAAAATACAAGAATCCCTCCCGATGTAGTAGTAGGGTATTCAAGATCGAATCCACAATGAGGTATGTCAGCGGTTCCTAAGCTTGCAGTCACGCTCAATTTCGACTCCAGAAGACCACTCGATATCGAGTAGATCAGTCCATATCGACTACAGTTCCAGTCGATTTCCAGCAAATTCCTACAAATGACAAAATAGACAGTCGACGTCGAGTGGGGTACTCGATATCGGGTTAGTCACTCGATATCGACCTCTGCAGTCGATTTCGAGTCTTCCACAGAAACTGTAAACGTAACCTTTGGTGTCAGAAAAGTGTCCGAAGAAAGAAAGAATGACAATGGAAGGATGGACATAATAAAAACTCATATTTTTATAAGATTCTATAAACGTAAAAACCTCCAAGATTGGGGATTCATGCCACAACGATAACCATATAAGACTTATGCCAAAACCATGAAAGATGATCCCTTTCCGTGAAATAACTTTCGTTATCAACAATTAGGTGATTTAGAGGCTCTCGCATAAACCCTAAGAGTTACTATCAAATTTCATAATTAGTCCAGATTCACAATATGATTGGCTTTCGCTTCAATAATGCAAACAAGGATCACCCTACTACTTTCGTAGAAGAATCATGCATATGGGATAGAAGACGGAATCGCATAAAAATGATACCTTTGATGTATAAACTTACATGGCTATCGTCGGGCTCACCCCGACCCTAGAAGTAAGGGAACTACTTGCGCTTCATCATCATTGACATCATCATCATTGACATCATCATCATTGGAAAAATAACTACTTGAATTGAAATTGCAAGTGAAAGAGTACAACCGAACAAAGCAAACTTCCGGTCTCGCTTCCTCCTACTTCACTCGGCCTCTCTCTCTCTCTCTCTCTAACTAAATCTCTGCGATTATGTTTGAATGAATGAAATTGAATGTTGAATGATGTAAAACTCAGCCCAAATGGCCTCTAATTATAGATCTCAAACCTCGCTATCCAAGGAAAAGAAAATCTATCTTTATTCCTAAGATAAAACTAAATAAAGTAAATAATAAAAATCACTTTAGTAAATATCAATTCACCATAAAGGATATAAGGTATGATGATAAAAGATAAAAGACCTCAACTTAGGATAGATGCAAACTCTTAGGATGGAATTCTATCAAAAACAGCGTCGGATCTGTCTGCAGCAGCACTCGATATCGACCAGCTCATGTCGATATCGACCTCTTCTCTTCTATCTCTAGCCAGCTCTACTCGACCTAGGATTTGCACTCGAACTCTATCAATTCACTTGATTTGGGGAACTTGGTATCGACCACCTATGTCCATATCGACCAGTCTGTGTCGACAACTCTACTCTTCTCCTGGCTCGATTTCTGGTGTTTAGATTCACTCGATGTCGAGTCATTAGGCCGATTTTGACTCCTCGGTAGACTTCGAGTTCTTTTTTAGTTTTTCTTCTCTTCTCCAAATTGCTCCAATTTTGTCTCGATTTATGTAAAATAACATAAAAACTCTTGTAGACCTCTATTTTTGGCAAACAAACATAAACTACACTAATCTTATGCTTTCCCAACCAAAATGTATCAAAATATTGACAAAATGGACTTAAAAGTATATGGAAAATATGGAAATTTGCGCACACATCATTCCCCAAGGATATAATTCAAACTCCTTCTCAGTACACGCAAGAGATAAATTATCTTCACTTACACACTGTGATCGCTTAAATAATAGTAACTTCTCAACAGTCAACAACTTCGCCATAATCAAATTATTCTTAGATGTGTTACTCTCAGATATAAAATGAGCAACTAGCTCTTTACAAGAGCATTTCATTTTCTCTTTACAACTAGCTCTTTACAAGAGCAACTAGTTCTTTACAAGAGCTCTTTACAAACACGAGTTCCACAAGGAAGCCCAATGACAACATGAAATTCAACAAGAGAAAAACGAGCAATGAAACCATTAACCTTAAACCATAACTCCATCCCTTTTTTGGTGTCAACTAAACGCAACAACATTTGATGCATAAGATGGAAATTAGACACCATATTGTTGCCCTGTGTTAGCACCCATCTCAAACAACTTTTCTACAACATCTCATAATGTGTAATAGACAAATGCTTCTTGATGAGATCACAAACTCCAGGATAACAATAAATATTCGCTCTACAATGGAACCGCTCGCTAACAGGAATGCAATAATCCAGTTTCTGTTTGAACACAAAAACACATATCACTATAAATAAACAAAAATTGCTGACACAAAAAAGACATTGAATATATAAAAAATACTCACATTAAATTTACGTGTGTAGCTCGCTAATTCACTAGATGAGCCTGACAAGAAGGAAAAAAGAGGAAAATATGTCAAAAGCAATGACAAAATGTATCATAAATCAAGCGAACACAAACAAAAACAAACAATAACATATATGAGAGCACATACAAACATATATGATAGCAATATATCAGGATAGGAGGTTCAGTGCAAAAAATGGGACTGCTGAGCATGGACAGTGTGGAGGGATATATTTAGCAATTAACGAACTAACAAGATAAAGTATTGGAAACTTAGAGCAAATATGGGGCTCTTGACATGGGGCAACTAAGCTGACACAGTGTGGAAGGAAGCAAGGGGCACACCTCAAGACTATAATAAAGAAGTGTGTGTGTAAAGACTAAAGGATATATTTGTAATCAACAGTTCCCATGTCACAAGTTCCCATGTCAACAAATCCCATGTCAGCTTCCCAATCATATATTTAGCAATCACAGAACAAACAACTTGGGCTGCTAACATCTAAAATGAACTTAAGAGTTTTTCTTATGACATGAAATGATAATAAAAAAAACAACTAATGTGTGTGTCTGGCAATAAATCAGGAGAGGAAATGTAGTGCAAATATGGGGCTGCTGAGCAAAGAGAGTGTGGAGAGAAGCAAGGGGAACACCTCAAGACTATAATCAAGAAGTATGTGCAAGGGCAAAATGACATATTTGCAATCAAGAGTTCCCATGTCACAAGTTCCCATGTCAGTAAATCCCATGTCGGCCACAAAAATCACCCTGTCATGATGATTGATTAGCATAAACGAAGGAAGAAGCACAACTCGAAGCAGGAGAGATAATTGCTAACTCAACACGCAACAAAATAAAATAGGGGTATTTTTGTCCAAAAAAACTTCCAAAAAAAAAGGAGTGGACATTTTACAAAATAATTAAAAAACGTGGACACTCCCTCAATTACATCAAAATTTGCGCCTACGGCGCAAATTTTCTCAATTGGTTACCCAGCAAAAATAGGCGAATTTGCGGATATACCCTACCCAAAAAAAAAGGTTTGCAAAAATACCCCTATTTCTCCCAAATTGCAATGGATGCCTATTTGGGCATATGTGCAATAAAAGTATTGTAAAATTAAATATTTTTTAATTAGTATAAATATATAAAAATAGGATTTTTGGAAATTAAAAAAAAACTAGATTTTCATAAAATGCAAAAAATAGGATTTTCGGAATTAAAAAAACAGATTTTTGAAAATTGGGAAAAATAAGATTTTTGGAAATTTTTAAAAAATAGATTTATGGAATCTGAAAAAAAAACAGAATGTTCAAAAACGTATCCTGACATGTGTATAACACTATCCTGTCAGTATTTAAGTGTCTTCCTGTCAACATTTGTTTTTTTATCCTGTCATATTGATAAGAATACCCTGTCAATGTCTTATTTTTATCCGATCAGGTTATAAATTTTTCTTGTCAAGTGTCGAAATTAGGATAGGGGGTGGACATCGCTGATTTGGTTGATCCCATGTTGAAGATGGACCGATTACAAGAAGTGTACAAGGAAACTTTGCATCTTATTCATCCATAAGAGGAATAAGAATAAGACATTGACAGGGTATTCTTATCAAATCAGTTGTCACCCACCACAAGTGAGAAGGCCTGCTGGAAGATCAAAGACGAATAGGTTCCGATCACATTGGGAGAAGAACTAGTTGAAGGCTCGAAAGTGTGGCCAGTGTGGAAAGTGAGGACATTATCAAACTAGATGTACAACGCATCTGTCATGATCACATAACCCCTGTCATAATTTATATGCAAACTTTTTAATTAGGAATTCATTACCTTTGTTAATTGTCACCTATGCATTTTTATTTGTTTGGATATTACTATACATTCATTGCCTTTGTTGCATTTTTTTTTTCAATTGCAAAAAAAAACTTCTTTTGGTTGATGATTGCATCCTCCCAAGCTCTATTTTATTTTCTGTCACATGCCCTAAATTAGTTTCGAAAATATATTAGTCTTTATCTTGACAAAAAAAAAACTTCTTTTGTATCTTGATGTGTATAATTATATCTTCTCAAAGTGCATGATCGTTCCTGTCAAGATGCAAGTGTGTTCTTGTCAACATTTTACTTTATATCCTGATATGTCGGGGTAAACATCTTGCAACATTAATTTTATTTCCTGTTAGGGTATAAATATGTCCCTGACGAATGTGAAAACTTTGGTCAATAATAAGAAAACTTGGCTTCGAAAACGTTTTGGTATGTATCCTAACATGTCTAACAAATATCCCGTTAAATGTGTAAGTTTCTTCCTGTCAACATTTGTTTTTTCATCCTGTCATGTTGATTAGAATACCCTGTCAAAATAAATTTTTTTCCCGTCAGGTTATCAGTGGGTTCCTATCAAGTGTCAAAACATAGGTGAATGATGTCTCAACTGAATAAAAGACCGGGATTCTGGGTCGAAAGGTGGCTACCACATTTGCTTGATTTAAGTTTGTGACATTTTGTTCTGTATTCTGACATGTTTATAATAGTATCGATCTTGTTGGTATATAAGTATCATCCTGTCAACATATATTTTTTCATCCTGTCACGTTGATAAGAATACCCTGTCAAAGTATGTTTTTTACCCGTCAGATTATAGGTGTTATCATTTGCGTATGAATTGATTGTCTTCCTGACAACAATTGTTTTTTTTATCTACTTATGTTGATAATCATATCCTGTCAGGTTATAAATTCAACGTTATGCACTAGCAAGTTATGAAACTCTAACAATGTCAAAATCCAAAACATCAAACGTCTAGTATGCTGACACTGTAGTGGTTCCATAACATCACACATCTAGTACAAAGTTCAAAATCCAAAATATCAATCACCAACGAAATGTTAACCATAAGGTTGTGAGCCTAGCATAATATAATACCAGTCGAGTTCCAAGTAGGATATAGATATTGTAACGGCCCGGATATAAATATTCGGGATACGTTTCGAAGGTCGGATACCTTCGTTCGGATGTTGCAATTCAGGTACGGGTCGAGGTTTCAAACCTCTAATCAGTCGAAGTCTCAGAATTTCAATTTAAACGAAAGTAAAGCGGAATTACGGTTTACATACAAAAGCCACGGCAGAGCCGGGTCAAAACCAAAACATAATTCTAAAGTTATATGGCCAAATTAGCGGGTTAGACAGATTTCTTTGCAATCGCCCGGGGGACATTCCCACGCCATAAAGACAGGGACCAATCATACCTAAAAATAATTGGTGCGAGCGGGATCAGACCGAGGCCCCAACACACCCTGTCCCGCAAGCAAATATACACATACGCTAATATAAACATGATGCGAATGCGGAATTTAAATCACACTAACATGATCCTTATTTACAATGTGCGAAAAAAGAACTGTAAAGGGCCCAAGACAATGCCAAGTGGTATATCCCTCTCCTACCTCTGCACCCCTTCTCGTTAGTGCAGAGACTGGCCAGTCCGGTGCTATAGCACAGCAATTTCCTCGTGGTGGTGCACTTCACCACGGTATCATCATATCATATCATATCTCATCATCATATCATATATCATGCTCATGCCGGATGGTTCTGGGCTAATCATATCATATCATATCATCTCATCTCTTGCCCGATGGTGTTGGGCTATCATATCATGCTCATATCGGCTCGATAGACTCAGGGCACCCGATGGGGCTGGGCTACCCTATGACCCTAGCAAAGACTCTAGGACTATCACAGATAACGGTCGTTCTGTTTACATACGCATAAAGAAATAGAATGCTTAATCACAAGTGCAATCCTAGCATGATACTACATGGCATGCTTTAATGCTTATGCAACACCTAGTATGTCATATATTCACAAGCAGGTAATCTCTTTCGAATCTGAGTAAGCACATAAAGGAACTTACCTGGATAAGCCGAACTGCAAGATAACGCAAGCAAGGCCCAAATGAAATCCAAAAGCAATACACACCTATCATCAAGCCGTTTCCATAAGCTACCAGACTAACATTGATACACACGAACCCAAGTTCTCAACATCCTCAAAACCGACCGATAGTAAAACCGTTTTCCAAAATCTTTCCGATACGATCAAATCGACCAAAATCATTCTTTCAATCAAACCCATTGATAAAATCATACCAACCATATTTTCAAACTCATAAATCTCAAATTAAGTCAACTCAGAAAATTCAAACAATGCTTTTAAAATCGCTTATCCAAATCCCGGCATTAAAAGTTTAAGCCTTAAAGTCAATTTCTCAAAATCATGTTATAACATAATTCCGGCATTTATCTCTTTAAAATCCTCATCTTAAATCATCTTACAAATCATTATATAATAACACTTAAGGAATATTTAAATATAATAAAATTACCAAAATCACTCCATTTCAATAACCCACATTTATAAATCAAAATACTAAATTCCTTTAACATATTTTAAAACATATCTCAAAATCATCATATAACATCATTCTAATGTAGAACAATTAATATTACTTTTAAGACCTTTTTAAATATATATATATATATTGATAATTTCAGAATATATAACTATATATAGTCATTTTCCTAAAATCAGAAATATTAAATAAAATAACACACAAATATACACTAACATAGCATATAATAATAATATATATATACAACCGAATCCAAATCTAAAACCCAGCTCAAAAAATCCCAAAACAATCAGCCCACAGCCCACTCGAACCCAGCCCAAAAGGAAAGAAGGAGAAGCCCACCCCTTAAAGCCCACTCAGATACCCGCATGAAGGGAAGACCCGCCCAGAAAAGAAAAGGAGGGATCCGGCCATCTAGATGAAGCCAAACCCGATCCGTTTTCCCAACCCGGATTCAGAAAAGAGAAGATAGCAGGGATCCGGTTTAAAATGATATAACCCGGAAGAAGGATCCGGGTCAGGCCCAAAGGAAATCAGGCCCAAGGCCACCCAAGTGCCCACTGTTCATCTCTCTCACCCCCGTCTCCCTCGGCTCGTCTCCTCGGCGCTCGCCCTCACGCTCTCCCCGCTCTCTCACCGAGCCGCCCATAACTTAACTCTCCGACCAGCTAAAGCGGAAGGAAGAACGAAATCGAAAACAACAAAGGAAGGGAGGTGGTGCGAGTGCTCACCGAGGTGGAGACTCGAGGTTGTCGGAAGTGCACCGGAGGCTCGTCGGGGTTCAGTCCGGCTTCTTCGATGTCGGATTCAAGGAACCTTGGCCTGGGTCGGAGATAAGAGTTATAAAGGTGAAGCTTTTCGTAGCTTGGAGTTGAAGGGAAGGGAAACGGAGCCTTACCGCGGTCGAACGGAAAACAAGGGAGAGAGAGAGCTGTGCTCGGCCTTCAGGGACCTCCGGTGGCGGTTGCTGCTGCTGGTGGCTCCGTGGTGTCGAGGGGGGGTGCTCTCCTGGTGTCTCGGGGTGGAAGAAGGTAGAATGAAGGGGGGGCTCGGGATTTTGGGCTCTCGGTAAACAGAGATGGATGGAGGTTGCGGCTGACGACCAGGTGGTGAGGTGGTAGCGGTGTGGTTGTGATGCCGGTTGCTCGATGGGGGGAGGAGCTTGAGCATGTGGCCGCTTCGGCTTGACAGAAGAGGAAGAGGAAGGTGACAGCTGAAGAAGAAGAAGGGGTGAAGAGGGCTGCTGTGGGGTGAATCGGAATGAGGGAGAGGCGCTCTTCTGAGAAATGAAAGGGAGAAAGAGGTAGGGTGGTTTTGCCCAAATCAAGTGTAGAGTAGCAATTGGGAAGAAAACAAGAGAGGGAGGGACCATTCCCAACAGCAAGCACGTGAGAGAGAGAGAGAGAGAGAAATAAAATAAAATAGGAGATGGTCCCACAAGACCAAATTCAAAATACCCGGAACATGGTATCTCGACGTATCCCGACTCGTTTGAAATTTAATAAAATTTCCGAATCCGCAATAAAATAATGAACCTCAAAATAAATTTCAAATCTCAAAGTAAGAAGGCGGAAATAAAATCTGCGGAATCAAATTTTAAAACGCTGTCGGAATCATTCATAATGATTTTAACTCGGAAATTGCTCGAGGACAAGTTTTTCTCCAATTTTATATCTCAGATATATAATAATATACTTTTAATTAAAATAGTATTAAAAGAGCATTTAGGCCTTTACATTCATCCACCTCTAAAAACAAGTCTCGTCCCCGAGACTAAAACCATTTAAAACAATGGGGAGAAGTTTAAAATTGGTGAGTCCGAGGACCATGTCCAAGGATCTTGTAATCATCTCGGTTGCGTCTTCCGGGATTCTCACAACATCCTAGTCATGGTCGTGACATCTCCAATTGGTCTCGTCAAGTGTGTAATAAGCGCCCTTATCACATCCTCGCTTTGACTTTTTGGATGTATCACAACTCTAAAAGCATTATAGTATCCGACTAGGTCTTAGCAAGCAATCTATAAGCACCCCTATACAATGCTTGTATCCACTTCGTGAGACGTCATAATGTAAATCCAATTCGTAAAACCTCAAAGCGTTTTATAAATGGAAGGATGGTCATCCAAATCATTGAAACTCTCAACTTCTTAAAACCCCAAGTTGGCCATTTTCAAAACCGCTCAAAATCTTCAAATTCATCGTTTGATCAAGCAGCTTTACACAAAAATAAGTCAAATCCTTTCAAATCAAGGTTTCATCAAAATCTTCCAAAACCAAATCAGCTTCTCGCATACCAATCAATCAAATTCAGAAGGTAGGAGGTGGAGTCATCTACCTCTAAGGGCTAATCCCATATTCTCTTCCTAGTTTCCAGAATCATTTTATCATCACCTTCCACCCAATATGCACATAAATAATCAACTCATCGACTCATAACATCATCAGCCACCTCTCATATGGAAATATCAACATCAATCATGATAATCTCAACCAATCGACATCTCAACCGCATAACATGATTACCCATAAAATAAATCATACCACCCCTTCAGAACATGCCAAAAGCAATAACAAAATCTTAACATCATACCATGAGTCATAAAGTATATCTATCTCATACAGAAGGCATCACAAGTGCATTATCGAATTCTCATAACTTATCACGCAAGCACACATGTCAAGAGATCAAAGAGCTTAGGTGTCATGGAGTCAGTACACCACTACAAGTCAAATCTCACGATCGCATCTCAACATCGCACACTAGTGGAACCAGTCATAACAAAGGATCTCATGTAAAGCATAATTTCACATAGTCATCCTATCCGATTTCTATCCAGCATTATCATAACATATTATCACATCAATCGTTGTTACTTGTAAGGTTAGCCATAGGGAAATTTCATCATAAGTCAACGAAACAAAACTACTTATCAACACATCAATCCAAACAAAATCATGCTATTAAGATTCAACCAAAAAGGGGAGATCAAGCAGTATATCAATGTCGAAATGTCAACATGCTCTCCAGACATCATCTTAGCTCATCATAATGCCATATAACGATCATTAGCAGCCATGCACCATCATCTCATATATGCACACAAGTCATGTTCATGCTCCAAGTCATATTCATCACTTACCTATTCATAATCATGCTTTCACATGCTTTCACATAACCTCATGCTTTCACATAACCACGTATCATCATCTCATGATTCATACAACACATTATAACATCCTTTTAGAACAACATAGTAGGATAGCAATGTATCATTATATCTTGTTCATAGTTGTCACTACCAATTTTAATTCAATATTGTATCATCAACATGTAATATCATGCCATACATATTAATAAATCACATAATCAAGAAGACCCTCACATAATACCAATCACTCAATTTCCTTAACCGCTCTCCAACCATTCTACCAAGGGACCTCAGTCACATGTTTCAAGAAGAATCAATCATGGACATTATTACACAAAAGGACTACATCATATCAATCAGCATTTATCAATAGCATAATTAGCTCATCATTAAGCATTGCAACTGTGTTTAAAGTCTCAATTTGCTGTCATGCTCAATAAGTATTGCAAACCATCATATATGAACCTAATCAAGTCAAGCTAGCACATCTCATCATAACCACATCTAATAAACAGTTCAGGTTCTCAGCATTTGCAGTTCACATTATAGGCAAGGAATTTAAATAATGCTTGGCATCTCAGAGTAGCATCACATCAAGTCATCAAGGCACATTAGGATTGTAAGGCATCGAATCATATCATCATAGTCAACAAACAATCAAGCAACATTCATCACATCAACAAGCAGCTTTCAACATCAAGTCAGTGCAATATCATCATCAACAAGCTTAGAAAGGGTTGGCAATTCGAATAGAGGGTGCTCCCACCTGCAAGTCATATCGTACTCAATAATCGTAATCCTCAAAGCGAGCTTGTTCCATCGACATTGTCGATCCTGAGGCCCGTGGGTTATGGGCCCACGCTTCCGCTGCACTGCTCTATCGCTATTCGACTTCCCGATCCCTTTTTCCAAGCGGTCGCTCATTCAATGTAACGCGTAGGAGTTCAAGTTAGCGGAGATAGGGGAGTGACAAGAGCGCACGACCCAATGTTTCTCTCGGAGACAAAATGGACCAAAGCTAAAGATGACACGACTAGACACAAGACTCCGACCCGGGAATAGTAACGATACCCTTAAGAAAGTCTATTAGGTTACAACTTGTGACAAACAAGCATGAATTCATTATGGAGCATATCAATCACATCAATCCACACTAACATGTACCTACCTCGGGGGCAACATTCGTATTCATATCAAAGACACAATTAAGTCCTACGCTGATGTTTGTTAAACAAGCTAACATTCTAGTATTCCATGGAAAGAGATATGCCTAGTAACTTCAAGCAAGATAGACGGAACCAACAATGATCATATATAATTCAAAGTCATGCGGAATTTAGTGAAGATAACGAGCATCATGCATATGAACAATGTAAAAGCATGGTATACACATCAACAAATGAGTCCAATGTATCATGGCAAGGTATGTCATAACAAACAGGTGAAGCATCATACGAGAACACACATAAGAGCAGCATAGTAAGTATCACATATATGAACAGTGCACGAGTTTGGTGTATGCATCTTACAAGATCATATAAGGGCAACATAGTAACTATCTCATCTGACACAATGATCATATACTAGGTCAAGCATGGCACGTAATCATATGACGAGATACATTTAGAGAGCATAGGTCCTACATGACACTAGTGATACATGAGGTGATACGAGCATAGTCAAGAGTCATTAAGAGGAGTTCAACATAATATTCATGAAACATGAGGCATTTTCAAAAGTAACAAGAAGGACATCATGGGTGCTAGATTATAAACATGCTAAGAATGAACCATCATAGAGTACACATATGTTACAATAGTTATCATATCATAGAAAAAGTACAACACGTGATCATTTAGCGAGTCATTTTGGAAATCATAAATCTTACGGGATACTAATAGCACACATCGAACATGAGTACAATTAAAGTAAGTCAACTAGGTTCATTCCGATATTCATGCGTCAGGTATATGCAAAATTAGGATATAGAGTGATGTGTCATCAAGCGAGGTGTCAAGTCATAGTTTCATGCAAACACGAGAAGCCATCATAGAGTAATAGACATTTTAACCATGTAAGCATACTAGGTTTGACCATCACGGAAAGCTAGTCAATCATCGAATTCAACATTAAGCTAATCAGAATGAGTGAAACATATCAAGAGAACAGAAAGAGGAAGGAACCACACTATCAGGTACCTAGCTCAAGAGAGAATCAACAATAAGGTAGGCAAGGCATAAATGTGCGTAAGTCATAGCCAAGGATCCTACACGTTACTAATGGCTCAATATAACATGTGGTACATACATGCACTTGATCGATTACTCGGCACTAAGCAAGACTTCAATTCAATCACATTCCAATAATACAGAAACAGGAGAGGAAGTGTAGCGAGGTATAGTGCAACTCTAAGTAATGGCAACACGACCAAAATATGCGGACATGAGTTCAAGTTAATGTATACTGGGATAAAACATGTATTTGTCAAGACTCACTCACACTAACATATTCTCACCTTAGCACAATTAACACATAACAATACTCTTTTGTAAAATCATCAACAATAGTTAATCTGAGGAATACAAAATAGGTGGGCATGCTATAGATTCTTGTCACAAGATGAAGGATAAGCATCGAGGCATCATCGGCTAGCATGTTAAAGAGCACATCTTATGAGGCATTCATATAAAGTAGAGTCAATCACACTATCATGGACCTAATTCAGAAGAAGCAACATTCATATAGACTCATATCATGTGGTTCATGTTTTCGATCAATTATACGATCAATATGCCAAGTAAACATGCTGTAACAACATACAATCATGATAGAGGGCAAGACACAACACGAGACTTAAGCAATATGACCAGCATGGATACAGGGTGTCATACAACCACGAATTTACATTAAGGATCATCATCATAACAGGTACTGAGGATTACGTAGCATATTAGGCATGTCGACATGAAATTATAACATGTATCCATCAAGTAAGGGACTCACTCTATCATGATACTAGAACCGAACTATCACACTATCATGCATGAACCTATTCACAGGAAGGACATCAATTAGACGACATCCTAACGTATGACATATTTATTCGTGCTCTAGTATGACAATGCAATATACTAAGTAGATCATGTCGGGATGATATGGATATGATAAATGTAGCTCAAACCTATACAATAGTCATTATGAACATTAGGGCACATACGCACAACTTCACATTAAGGATCAATTGTAGGTCAAGGAGTAGTACCACATAGTATCACACAATAATGGACAGAGCAATCAAGATAACCCGATAGAGATCCATAAGAGCAACATTGAATCTTCCCAACTGACTCAATACCCATCTTTCCCGTGGGACTCGGATGTGAATTTTTCGGGACAAGAGGACACTGATGGATCATCATAAGAATTAATAAGGACAGCCTCGTAAACATCTCACTTCCTAACTCAGAATTTCATCAAGGACCGTCTTCCAATACTCTCTCGGACAACCTCTATATTCAATCATGATTCCCGACACCATGTGTTTACCAACCCAATTCCCGTGGAAGACCGATATTCGAAGGGAGGACTCGATTGAATTGTCAAAAGGGTTCATAAGGAAAGGGGCGGTTCCACAAAAGATGAGCTTAACCGTATAAGAAGAAGGGTAATCCCGCTATCCCATTCATAAATCATTCAATATTCATTCAATAGTTAGGACATATCAATCAAATCTCTAGCATATCAAGCACTCAACAGAGAATCAGTCAATGCCAGATATAACGACCTCTTTGGAGTCTTCCCGACCCATCTGTAAAGAACAAGCTAGTATTTCGCCTACCCATTCCCAACTACATTCAAAAGGGATGGTCTAACGCCGTTTCTACCCACTCGATCCCTTTTTAGTTGGTTCTCCTCTTTTATCATAAGCCAAGTTCACATTTAGTCCAATTGAGTTAGGCATATTAAGTTCATTTTGCCCCTTTAAAACACTTTAAATCCTTTGAAATTCATGGGCAATTTTCCAAAACATACACCCGACCCTTGCGTACCAGAATTGCACAACCTCGCTCTCATACCAACATTGTAACGGCCCGGATATAAATATCCGGGATACGTTTCGAAGGTCGGATACCTTCATTCGGATGTTCCAATTCAGGTACGGGTTGAGGTTTCAAACCTCTAATCAGTCGAAGTCTCTGAATTTCAATTTAAACAAAAGTAAAGCGGAATTACGGTTTAGATACAACAGCCACGGCAGAGCCGGGTCAAAACCAAAACATAATTCTAAAGTCATATGGCCAAATTAGCGGGGTTAGACATATTTCTTTGCAATCGCCCGGGGGATTTTTCCACGCCATAGAGACAGGGAGCAATCATACCTAAAAACAATTGGTGCGAGCGGGATCAGACCGAGGCCCCAACACACCCTGTCCCACAAGCAAATATACACATACGCTAATATAAAGATGATGCGAATGAGGAATTTAAATTACACTAACATGATCCTAATTTACTATGTGCGGAAAAGAACTGTAAAGGGCCCAAGACAATGCCAAGTGGCATATCCCTCTCCTACCTCTGCACCCCTTCCCGTTAGTGCAGAGACTGGCCAGTTCGGTGCTATAGCATAGCCATTTCCTCGTGGTGGTGCACTTCACCACAGTATCATCATATCATATCATATCTCATCATCAAATCATATCTCATCATCATATCATATATCATGCTCATGCCCGATGGTGCTGGGCTAATCATATCATATCATATCATCTCATCTCTTGCCCGATGGTGCTGGGCTACCATATCATGCTCATATCGACTCGATAGACTCAGGGCATCCGATGGGGCTGGGCTACCCTATGACCCTAGCAAAGACTTTAGGACTATCACAGATAACGGCCGTTCTGTTTACATACGCATAAAGAAATAGAATGCTCAATCACAAGTGCAATCCTAGCATGATACTACATGGCATGCTTTAATGCTTATGCAACACATAGTATGTCATATATTCACAAGCAGGTAATCTCTTTCGACTCTGAGTAAGCCCATAAAGGAACTTACCTGGATAAGCCGAACAGTAAGATAATGCAAGCAAGGCCCAAATGCAAATCCAAAGCAAATCCAAAAGCAATACACATCTATCATCAAGCCATTTCCATAAGCTACCAGACTAACATTCATACACACGAACCCAAGTTCTCAACATCCTCAAAACCGACCGATAGTAAAACCGTTTTCCAAAATCTTTCTGATACGATCAAATCGACCAAAATCATTCTTTCAATCAAACCCATTGATAAAATCATATCAACCATATTTTCAAACTCATAAATCTCAAATTAAGTCAACTCAGAAAATTCAAACAATGCTTTTAAAATCGCTTATCCAAATCCCGACATTAAAAATTTAAGCCTTAAAGTCAATTTCTCAAAATCATGTTATAACATAATTCTGGCATTTATCTCTTTAAAATCCTCATCTTAAATCATCTTACAAATCATTATATAATAGCACTTCTCAAGGAATATTTAAATATAATAAAATTGCCAAAATCACTCCATTTTAATAACCCACATTTATAATATATATAACAATTAATATTACTTTTAAGACCTTTTTAAATATATATATATTGATAATTTCAGAATATATAATTATATATAGTCATTTTCCTAAAATCAGAAATATTAAATAAAATAACACACAAATATACACTAACATAGCATATAATATATATATATATATATATATATATATATATATATATATATATATATATATATATATATATATATACAACCGAATCCAAATCCAAAACCCAGCTCAAAAAATCCCAAAACAATCAGCCCACAGCCCACTCGAACCCAGCCCAAAAAGAAAGAAGGAGAAGCCCACCCCTTAAAGCCCACTCAGATACCCACAAGAAGGGAAGACTCGCCAAGAAAAGAAAAGGAGGGATCCGGCCATCTAAATGAAGCCAAACCCGATCCGTTTTCCCAACCTGGATTCAGAAAAGAGAAAATAGCAGGGATCCGGTTTAAAATGATATAACCCAGAAGAAGGATCCGGGTCAGACCCAAAGGAAATCAGGCCCAAGGCCACCCAAGTGCCCACTGTTCATCTCCCTCACCCCCGTCTCCCTATGCTCGTCTCCTCGGCGCTCGCCCTCGCGCTCTCCCCGCTCTCTAACCGAGCCGCCCACAACTTAACTCTCCGACCAGCTAAAGCGGAAGGAAGAACGAAATCGAAAACAAGGAAGGAAGGGAGGTGGTGTGAGTGCTCACCGAGGTGGAGACTCGAGGTTGTCGGAAGTGCACCGGAGGCTCGTCGGGGCTCAGTCCGGCTTCTTCGGTGTCGGATTCAAGGAACCTTGGCCTGGGTCGGAGATAGGAGTTATAAAGGTGAAGCTTTTCGTACCTTGGAGTAGAAGGGAAGGGAAACGGAGCCTTACCGTAGTCGGACGGAAAACAGGGGAGAGAGAGAGCTGTGCTCGGCCTTCAGGGACCTCCGGTGGCGGTTGCTGCTGCTGGTGGCTCCGTGGTGTCGAGGGGGGGTGCTCTCTTGGTGTCTCGGGGTGGAACAAGGGAGAACGAAGGGGGGGTGGCTCGGGATTTCGGGCTCTCGGTAAACAGAGAGGGATGGAGGCTGCGGCTGACGATCAGGTGGTGAGGTGGTGGCGGTGTGGTGGTGGTGCCGATTGCTCGATGGGGGGAGGAGCTTGAGCCTGTGGCTGCTTCAGCTTGACAGAAGAGGACGAGGAAGGTGACAGTTGAAGAAGAAGAAGGGGTGAAGAGGGCTGCTGTGGGGTGAATCAGAATGAGGGAGAGGGGCTCTTCTGAGAAATGAAAGGGAGAAAGAGGTAGGGTAGTCCTGGCCAAATCAAGTGTAGAGTAGCAATTGGGAAGAAGACAAGAGAGGGAGGGACCATTCCCAACAGCAAGCACGCGAGAGAGAGAGAGAGAGAGAGAGAGAGAGAGAGAGAGAAATGAAATAAAATAGGAGATGGTCCCACAAGACCAAATTCAAAATACCCGAAACCCGCTATCTTGACGTATCCCGACTCGTTTGAAATTTAATAAAATTTCCGAATCCGCAATAAAATAATGAACCTCAAAATAAATTTCAAATCTCGAAGTAAGAAGGCGGAAATAAAATCTGTCGGAATCAAATTTTAAAACGCTGTCGGAATCATTCATAATTATTTTAACTCGGAAAATGCTCGAGGACAAGTTTTTCTCCAATTTTCTATCTTAGATATATAATAATATATTTTTAATTAAAATAGTATTAAAATAATATTTAGGCCTTTACAGATATCTACTCGTGAAAAACCATCGACCATAGTTAAGTAGAGTCCCCAATGAGACGTTCTTCAATCTCCGGGGGTGAGACGTTCTTCAATCTCATAAGCAACAACTCAAAGGGACTCTAAATATCAACTTACATCTATGAGGATTTTCTCCAACCTTGAAAACTCGGATTGAATTAGATGACCGTAATCTGCTAAATTCTTTGCAAAAGAAAAGCAACACCGGGATTTCCAAGTAAGGAATTGACTACTAGAAGTCTTGACATGAGCAGCTCTCATTCTAAAAGCAGTGGAATCGGTTTGAGTTCCTTACTATTATTCTTCTCTCATCTATTCTCGAGATAAACTTGATGGCATTGTGGCAGTCTACACAAGTTCTCAGATTTTTGTAAACCTTGATGGGTGTTCCGGGTGGGGTGGAGATGATACCAAATGCAACAGCGAGCTTCTTGCTGTGGTAAGACAGGTTTTGCTTTTTCTACTCCTCCACATCGTGCAACACAAAGTTGATATCTGGCATGTACCCTTCTTCCTTCATCTTCATCCACATCTTTGTCAAGTACTCATCAATATATTTGTACTTGGGATGAGAGATGTCTCCTACTAAGAAAACATGGACAAGTCTCTTGTGCTCAATCCAACTCAATCCCAGTTTCTTCACTACCCCTCTTTCATCCATGAGTTTCCTAACTCTGGCAACCTCGTTCCAACGGCCTGCAGAAGCATATATATTGGCCAATCACCAATGTGGCATAAGTAGCTGCATTTTCGAACTCTATCTTAAACAGCACAAACAGCCCATTCCCTGTAAACTTAAATTGCATAAACCAAAAACTCCAGCATGTCTTTCAGCCTTTCACTATCTTGCCCTCACACCGAGACTTACAAGCAATTAAAGCTTTAAAAAGAATAAAAAAAATCCTTGGCACTTGTATGTTGTAAATATCCACACCAAACTCACCAAAAACCTACGAATACATCAAGACGGGTGGTGTCTCTACATCCATACTGCATTTCAATATCCATATATACTATATAGTTTAACCAAAAAAGGACTAATTAAGTCAATGATTGAAAGTGGATAATGAAGTTGATAGTGGTTAATGCATCATTACACATTCACACTTTATACCTCTGGATGTGAATTGTGGACTAGTTTTAAGTCTCAGTAATTAAATACTCTTACCATATATCCTTTGTTTATAAGCAATGCAAATCCCCAATTTGTAGAAAAATAAATGTAAATTTCTGTATACCTATCTCATTCAAAAACAAAAACCGAGCAGCTATTACTAAGTTAGGTCCAAACCGAGCAGATGCAAGCAATTAATAGACCATCAACAATCAACTCCTACGCTAAGTCTGAGATGCACTAGTCACTGCAATAATAAACACAAGAGAATGGAGGAATCAAGTAACAAACATAGGGTTTCATGAATTTGAATCATCAACAATTGCAATTGAAAGTAGAGGCAAGCAATTAACATCCCATCAACAATCAACTCCTAACTTAAGTCTGAGATGCACTAGCCACTGCAGTAATAAACAAAATAGAATGGAGGAATCAAGTAACAAACCTAGAGGAGGTCGACACTGTTGAGAGGAGCAGATGGTTGATGATTTGGGGCGGCGGTGGTGGTTGATGATTTAGGGCGGTGTTTTTGCTGGCTGAGACGACGATGGCGGCGGAACGGTGGTGGTCGGTGGTTTGGGGCGAGAGGAGAAGCACGTGCGGAACGGCGGAACACTGTCGAGAGGAGTAGATGAGGATGCTTAGAGGAGGTCGGCTGCCAGATGAGAGGAGGGCTGATGGCGAGACCGAGGAGAGGAAACCGGTGAGCAGCCGCCGGCGGAGGAGGTGCAGCGAAGAGGAGGAAGGAAGGCTGCTGGGTATTATTGCGGGTTTCTTATGGTGCACAGGGTATCAGATCTGGGCAGGAGGGGAGTCCGGTGGTGGTGCGCAAGCCGGGCGGTGGCCGGAGAGCGAAGGTGTGGCGATAGTGGCTTGCGGGCGGAGGAGGCTCTTCTCTTCGCTCGTGTTCGTCGTTCTGGGGGAGAAGAGATTTTTGTTTTTCTAATTTTTTATTTTCTGATTTTTTTTTTCACTTTTTATCTTCCATTTACAATAAAAGCATTTTTCACTTTTTTTTCTCTTTCTTTTTGTTTTTTCCTTTTTTTTCTTTTTGTTTTTATTACAAAATAGGAAAATATAGTTTTTTATTTATTTCACATTTTTTTCCTTTTGGACACACTTGTAATTTTACTAGGCATTTTTACAATAAAATTAGGCATTTTTGCAATAAAGTAAAAAATAAGGCATATTTGCAAATCATCTATGGATTTTGGGTATTTTTTGCTATTCTTCCGCAAAAATAAGTGTTTGATACTTGTAAGATAAACAAAAATAATGAGGTTAAGACTGATAATTCTCTCATGCGATGAAGCATATTAACAGCTAAGTAAGTGATTTCTTAAAAAACATGTGAATCTAATTCGAATTCAGACTTTTCCAACATATTGCATAAAGAGGCTTATTTTTTGTTGACAAACATTTACAAATTTCCCCCCTATTGCCAAAAAAAAATAAAAAATGAATAAATATATATGAAAGGGTCCTACTAAACGAGCGAACGATTTATCTCGACCCATGCTTCAGAGATATAGGTTAATTCTATCTAATTATGAAAGAAAGTCTTCAAAGCAAATGAGGAATTTTTTTTCAAAATATTCAAAGAAAAATAAAAAATTACAAAAAAATTCACAAGTTGTAAATATTTATAAAAATATTCAAAATTTGCAGGAGAATCAGAAAAACGCTGTCTAAGACCGCGTTTAATGCACAAGAAAGAAAATCTGTAGGGTAAAAAAAACAAATGAAAAAAACGCGTTTTGAAACCGCGTTTTATAATTAATTTTGGGTAAAACGCGGTTTCAAACCGCGTTTTTTCCTTTTTTATTTTTAAATTAAAAAAAAAATCCCTGAAACGCGGCATCAGGCCGCGTTTCATTTGTATCACAGACAACCAAAACGAAAGGGGGAGATGGAAGCAGAGGATGGAGGCGGAGCGGTGGGCCGGTGCCAAATCGGAGGTCGGGGAGAGGGAGGGAGGCAGAGGCAATGGCAGCGGAGGCAGTGGGCATCCGAGGAGGCCGGCGCTGGGCATCCGAGGAGGTCGGCACTGTTGGCAGCGGAGGTCGGGCAGAGCGAGTGTGAGCGGGGAGGAAGGGCGGTGGTAGAGGAGGCAGTGGGCTGCGGTGGCGGATGCCGGAGATGGGCAGGGGAAGTTAGGGACGGGCTCCAGGTCGACGGCGATGCGGAGGGGGAGCCGACCTTGCACATCGGGGGAGTTAGGGTTGGGGGTTGCTTCCAATGAGGTCGCGGGCGGCGAGGAGCTTCGACGAGATTCCCTCTCCCCGAGCTCCGATCTCGCACCGGCCCTACTTCCATCTCCCCCTTTCATCTCCCCGGCAAGATGCCCTCTCCCCCGGCCTTGCTTCCATCTCCCCGACGAGATTGCCTCTCCCCGGCCTCCATCCTCTACTGGAACGAAACAAATGAAACGCGGCCTGATGCCGCGTTTCAGGGAGTTTTTTTTTTAATTTAAAAATAAAAACAGGTAAAAACGCGGTTTGAAACCGCGTTTTACCCAAAATTAATTATAAAACGCGGTTTCAAACCGTGTTTTTTTTTCTTGTTTTTTTTCACCCAGATTTTCCTTCTTGTGAATTAAACGCGGTCTTAGACCGCGTTTTTCTGATTCTCCTGCAAATTTTGAATATTTTTGTAAATATTTACAACTTGTGAATTTTTTTATAATTTTTTATTTTTCTTTAAATATTTTGAAAAACAATTCGCAAATGAGTACACCTTTTTTTAATAAAAAATTCAAAATTAGCTAAACCGAAAAATGTGATTGATTTTTTTCGAAATTAATATGTTTAACCTATAACAAAGAACTGGTTTGGATTCAGTGCATTGATTGTATGGTATATTTTTTTTAACTCTTTAAAGTACGGTTTTTATTTTAAAAAAATTTCTTGGCTTAAAAAATGCAGAATTTTACCATTAAAAAAATCTTAACAATTACCCCTCCCATCATAAATGTAAAACTTTTTAATCTTGTACACTTAGTTTAAAAAGTTAAAACCTATATAAAATATTAATTTTTTTACAATATAAATTGTAAAAAAAAATTTAAAAATAAATCAATATCTTATATAGTTTTTATCTCCTTAAACAACGTGTATAAAAGTAAAAACTCATATATTTATGATAGGAAGGAGTAAGATTTATTCAAATATAATATACATTACTCCCTCATAAGATTTATTCAAATACAATATACATTACTCCCTCCGTCTCGAAATTTAGGTCGTTTTAGGTTTTTATTCTTATATCAAAATAGATGTCATTTTAGGTTTTCTAGGTATGAGATAACAATGATTTGTATCGATTTCTGTGTTGTTATCATTTTTAATGATTTTGATTGGTCGAAAATTGTAGTGGGTATTAAAAAAAATTATGAAAAAGTTAGTAGAATGATGATATTGATTGAGGAGTGAGTGTCTTTATTGAAACTTGTGGAAAATCCTAAAACGACTTAAATTTTGAGACGGAGGGAGTATAACATTAGTTTCAGTCAAGTCACTACTTTAGGGAATCAACTGTTGTATAGCTAGGAATAGGGCTATTTGTAGTATGCTAATTAAACTCCCAACAAATAGAGAGCTTTATAACATTATACATCTAATACAATAATTAAAGATGAAGACATCCTATTTTTAACCTACTGTAAGACACAGACATGACACACTCATCCTATTTTTAGCCTATTGTGACACACACATCTTAGCAGTGGCGGATCTACAGGGGGCTCGGGGTGCTCAAGCCCCCCTATGCTAAAAAAAGGTGTGTGTATATTTTTATATATCTGTTATTTTGTAATATATAAAATTCAAGTAGTATAAAAACATAAAGATAACTTAGCCAAGCGGATAAGGACATGGGCAAACGGGAAGCGTGTGAGGTGGGGCGCCAGGTTCGCATCTCGTTATTTACATTGTTGCCTTTTTTTTTTGCTTTTAAAAACACCTTCTCTTTTTTACACAGATTGACAGACGTCTTTTACACAGATGCACAAACTTCCCGAAGGCAAAACGCGACAGGGAGAGCCGAGTCCCCAAGCCGCCACCGCATGCTCCACCTCCGACCGCGCCGCCGATCTCCACCCAGCACTCGGCAGTCGGCGGTGAACCCCGCACTCCACTCCCGTCTCCCGCATAGGCTGCAAGTAGAGCTGCCTTTGTTCTTATTCGACCTAGAGCTTCAAGGTTAGTATTTTTTTCCTCTAGTTTTTAATTTGATTGTTTTCATGTTCAATTGGTTGAGATGACAATCAATTTAGATTAGAATTTGTAGATTTGAGAATCGATTTGTGGAAATTTCGATTAGGGTTTGTGCTTAGAATTTGTGGTTTTGATGAATAAATTTGTGAATTTGTACTTGGGATTTGGAATTGTGGTTTCTGATTTTCAGAAATAAATTTCTGATGAGAATCAATTTAGATTACAATTTGTGGATTTGAGAATCAATTTGGAGAAATTTCGATTAGAGTTTGTGATTAAAATTTGTGGTTTTGGTGAATAAATTTGTGAATTTGTGCTTTGGGCTTTGGAATTGTGGTTTATGGTTTTGAGAAATAAATTTGTAAATCTTTGATTTTTGATATGGAATTGTGGTTTGTGGAATTGTGGTTTGTTCTTTATGATATCGAGTAAAAATTCCAAAATAGAACAGTTATACAAATGGGAATCATAACCAAGAAACAAAAAAATCCAAGAATCATTAGACTCATGAAAACCCAGTTTTTGCCTCTCAACAAAATAGAATGATAATCAACTCAAATTGAGGAGATTACAAATGGCCAAATGGGTTCTTTCCGGAGTCGAGAAACTTTACAATCCAATGGAAGGGGAGAGCAATGAAGCAATATTTCATACAAAATAGGGGATGGAGAAATTATATACTCTTATGGTTGTGTACTTATGTAAAGTCTTTTTTCTCAAAAGAAAATTTAGCCCCCCCTAAACAAAATTTTGGATCCGCTACTGCATCTTAGTCAATTCCTCCTATAACATAGGCTAAATCAGTTTTACATTTACATGGCCTTCCTTCCGTGTCTTTCAATGGAACACTGGACATTCCTCTCAACGGGACACTAGACATGGGATTGATAACATGACACGTGTCAAATTCCAACAAATGCCTGCTTCTAGCTGGTCAAAGTTTTTGCCCTTTTTAATCACCTTCGAATCCACATATAGAGATGAAGATTCTTATTGCTAATTTGATGCCACTCAGTTTAAAAGGTGCATTTGTGAATGACTAAACATGAATGATTCTTATTTAATTATTTATTAAATATAAAGATATCTTTTAAATATATTAAAAACACTTTATTTATCCCTCGATCTTTAGACAACAGTAAAATGTACGTAGTACAAAGTATTGTGTTGCATTTATCATTAAACTCTTATTGTGAAAAAGGTGAAATTAGGGAATATGATATGATATATAAATAATTTAATTCTCTTTTAATCAGAATATATGTAAGATTAGATGCAACGAATGCTTATCTTATTTGATTAGTAGTTACACCTTTTTAGGCGTGAGTGTAGTTATGCCTCTCTAGAAGGGCTAAAAAGAATTTTAGCATAAGTAGGAACTTCTGCGTTAATCTTAATTTGTTCTCCATATAGAGCATTTTCGTTATTGGTAAAAAGTATTTACAGTTTTAACACAATATAAATAGGTTGGTTCTAAATTTATAATCAATATTAAACTATAAGTACATAGTATTTGTTATATGAATTGAATATGTCTTTTTTTTCACCGCCTAGCAGTTATTATGAATATGTCTAAGTAGTCTCCAATCTTTGTCAGATGATTTAAAATAAGTGGCCAAAAAAATGTTTGTCATTTTCAAGTCACCCAATTCAAAGATTTGGTGTGTATATTTTCTTTGGGAAACAAGGTTATTTAATGATTTTTTAAATCATGAACGTGTATATATAAGAACATCAAGGTTCTTTTATAAATGAATTAAGGGCTCGTTTGTTTATATAAGAGGGGAATGGAAAGATAAGGTATTAAATTTTACATATAAAATGTATATGATTATCATTTTTTGTGAGCTTAGAAGAGAGGGTGGGGGGGATTATTAGCCCATCCTAGAGGTATTAGTTACCCTCATTCAAATTAGGGAATAGAAGGGTAACAAATTTGTATGAAAAATGGGAGAAGAAGGGGAATGATTAGAATAGTGATCAATGAATCTTAACTTAAATATGGACTATATTCATAAGGGTAATCATTACCTTTATCTACTAAAAAACAAACGAGGGGAAAGTTTGAGCAGAGGTTTAATTTTGACTCAAATTGTAAAATGTACTCATACACAACTTCACGATTTACTAAATGGATTATCTCTTCCAGTTATACTTGAACATTATATATTAAAAAATAAAGGGGAAATCTTTTAAATTATACAAAATTCGAGCTCAAGAAGAGTCGATGCTCAATTTGAATGAAAATTTTAAAATGTGTTTATACTCAACTCATTTATAAGAAATGAGCTCAAGCTAAACTTGAACAATGTTGGAATATGGGGTTATCCCACATCAAAAATATTAGGATGTCTTGAGCAAAATATAGGTTTAGCGGACAACTCCTCTCATTGCCAATTAGTTTTGAGATGACACCTTGTTGAGTTTGTATGTTGTTCGTGTCTCCCGTACATGGGATCGCACACGACCTCCCTCCAGCTTATCTTAGCCCCACCGGACCCAGCCAACTTTAACATGGTATCAGAGCTAGTTTCGGTCTGAGTTTTGGGTTAGTGGGGTTGCTGGATTTGTTGACATGTCGTGTGTTGGAATATAGGTTGTCCCAAATTTTGCCAATTGATTTTGAGATGAAACCCTATTGGGTTTGTATGTTTAGGAAATTAGATGCGCAGCGGAATTGTAAAAAACTATTTTCTAACATCTAATTGGGGATCTCATGCATGAATTGATATGAACAATATAGAAGGGAAAAGTCACACCTTTCTTGTGCGGAACCTTGATTCGAAATCACCTTTGGAGAATAGGCTAGAGCCTCAAACGCGACTCCTCTACTTGGTCCACATGAGCACGGGATTGGATCTCCTTGTCTCCGTTTGCTAGAATGAACGATCAAAGGATTGCAACTCACACCTAACACTTTAGGGATGCTAGTGGTTTTTGGTGGGAGAAGAAAAGTTGCACAATTGCCAAAAAACTAAGTTAGGGCTTATTCCCAATAAATCTAGGGTCTTGTTAGATACACCGCAAATGATGATTAAGGATATGCACGTCGGTTTTTACGTGCATGCACGTCCTTAACAACGTTCAGGTGTGGCAGTCGTGCACGTCGATAACAAAATTGGATTTGCACGTTGTTAACGACGTGCACATATTGCACGTCCTTAACAACGTGCAAATATTGCACGTCCTTAACAACGTGCAAATATTGCACGTCGTTAACAACGTGCAAACCCTAGTTAGGGTATTTGCACGTTGTTAAGGACGTGCAAACCCTAGTTAGGGTTTAGGGTTTAGGGTTTACGGAGGGTTTTTTAGGGTTAATTGAAGAATTTGATGTTTTAGCTAGTGGAGGTTTATGATTTAGAGTTTTAGTCATTCCGAGTATCCCCAAAAGAGTCCTATTTTTCTTCCACGGCGATATTTACCATGTTATTAACCGATCGAATGTCATTTCAGGAAGGATACGATACAATGTCATTTCATGAAGGATACAGAAAAAAAGGTTTACATCCATAATTGTAATAAACTAGTGGATTTAAATCTAGGAAAAGTGTAAAGGGCGACCAGACTCGACACGTAAGGCTAAAAATCTGTCAAACTGAGCTTGAAAAGGAGCATCCCATCCTTCGACGCTCGGTTAATGATGTGCGACCCATTCTGGAGCAGGCGGCGGAGTAGGAGCGTTAGAACGCAACCAGACCTATGAGAACGGAAAATTAGAGTTAGAGTATTGACATATAGATGAAAAGTAAAATAGGTAATAATATAAGACGTTTGAAGTCGTACCGCGGCAAAATGGTCTTGGTTTCCGATGCAGGCTAAACCAAGGGTTGCTGATTGAGGGTTGTTAGTAGGTGTGGTCGAGGTCATGGGGAGACATGTGAACGGATGATGCCAAGCTAGGACAACGAGAGGAATCTGATATACCGTTGCAAATACTAAACCCATGATGGGTAGCTCTATCCACCGTCTCCTATCACCATGCACAAGTCCCGCCTATCTCTGGTTGTCGACGAACTGCTGGAATGGGTACCCTCCCATATAACAACCGGCGTAGAGATCGGCGTGATCCTCCAAGTGATTGCATAATAACGTTTTGAGTTCTAGGAAAGCAGACTCGCCGATCGGTGATGTCAATGACGCCAAAACACGGTAGCCACAATGACCATCTTCAATAGTGTCCCTGACACCCTCAATATGTCCGAGCATGAAGGGATCAACGTTGTTTCGACCCCAATTGAACCCTCCTAACACATCATCACGTCCACGTCGAGCTGATGTCGCTTGCGGACGATGTCGAGCAGCACGTGCTTCTTCTCTCTCAAATCTTCCCCTTAACTCCTCGTATGGCAACGGGTTGGTTCTGCAGACATTCCTCGACCCCCGAGGCCTCCCTTTCGATCGGACGCTTGCAGATGAGGGTTGGTGGAGCTCTTTGTCGCATACATCGTTGGAAGTCGTGTATGAAGATGACAGCTCATACGGCAGTGGGGTGTCGTCGATGTCCGTCCATGACAAATCCATCCAGAACGGGTGGATGTCCTCAGCGGGTATCGGAGTATCGGAATTGACATATGCCTGAATCTCATGGACACAAGGTATCCGAAACAAACCCTCCAATGTCGGTCCGTGCATTCCGGAGGAATGTTTTGGTTGACGACATCCCGCCACAACTTGTACAGATAGTCGAAGCACTTTTTGGAAATTAAAGTCTTTACCTCATCAAAAAGGTTGACTTTATACGCCGCCGTTGGCCATTTGAAGCGGTCGATCTCCAAAGAAGTTTGAAGCTCATGCAGTTGGCAATCGTTGACTCAATGGATTGCATCGATCACGATCCGAAAGTCACCAGTCGATGAGTACAGTGCCTCCTTGAGAACCTTGTGTTGACCCTCGACTCTGTAAACAGTTTCACATAAACATTGAAGTTTATAGCACTAAATGTTTGATGTAATATCATATTGTAATGGGAGATATGAAGTAAGGTGTACCTGTTTGTTGTACGAGTGCCTAAATGGAAGACATTATCTACGTAGCATCGTACGATGTTCCGGCTGTACGGAAGCCACACCGCCTCTAAATACGCCACCACACCTGGGAATGGGTGCCATGCAGCGTGTAACGCCCGACGAAGTTGGGTGAATGATTCCTCCGTCCTCGATTGGAACAACCCCCAACAGTTGCCCTTGAAGATGCCAGCGTGGTGTAAATTCTTCGTGATCTTCTGAGTAGCTTCCTCGCATTTTCTCGTCACGTGTAACAAGCAAAGGAGATGTTGGACGTTGGGGAAGACAACATTTAGCGCCACCAAGAGACCTAGCTCCCGATCAGTCATAATAGCTTGAGGTTAAACCGCCCCAAGTAAGATCTGAAGCTGACGCAACACCCAAGCGTACGTGTCTTCGTTCTCGTGCGACATGAAGGCGTAGACGATGCAGTAAGTATGGCCGGAGGGTGTGAACCCGACCACCTCGCACAATGGAATCCCATATCTGCAAGTGTAAATATGTTACATGTACAATACTTTATAATTGGATAGATGTGTCACAACGTAATCGTAATTAAGTAACTTACGCATTTGTTTTGTACGTGCTGTCCAATATGATGACGTAATGGAACCTTCGGAGTAGCCGTATCCCGTCAGGATGCGCTAGGAAGAGGTCGCTCAAGACGTCGTTGTCATCTGGATGTCGTCTGAACTCGTAGTAGTATCCTCTTTCCCGCAGACGATGCAAGGTATCTTGGGTCATCGTCCGACTACCCCTTTCTTCGGCTACCATCTTGTTGAGCGTGTTCGTAAGGGAACGCGATGACGTGAAGCTGGTCTCATCCAACTGCCTCAATCCGTACACAATGGCTTTTGGAGGAGTACCAATTTCCTTCATCCACCTAGCCATCTTCTTTTCACCCTCTGTCATCTGTCCGGTGATGGCGTGACCCTTCAAACTCGTGGGAAGCCCGTGGTTATGAACACCGTGGGTTACCGTCATAACTCAGTGACCCGGCGGAGCTTCGTGACCGTGTAGAGAGAATGGACATTCGTTTATCTTCGATTGCGTGCTTCGGAGCTTCCTCCCGCGTGGTCGATACTCCCCATACTACTCGCAAGCAAGGTGAACCCCGCCTGGACGGTTTGACGCCCCCGTCCAAGACCGCTTGATTACTAAAATCATGCAGTGTTTGAGACCCAAATCTTTGAAATGCGTAACCATTTCGTTACGGTCATTCCAAACCTTTGTGTCCGAGAACTCGGGTGTGAAGTCTCGAAACTGTAATAAAATGAGTGGAAATATGAAGATAACGCAAGACATATGGAATATATACGAAACGTATCCGTACCTGGCAAAGTTGGAGACGACGACTGTCTTGCGACTCGGCCATAGCGATTGTAAATGGACAACTACGTCGGACTTTGATCTCGATCCGCTTAAAATATAGGAAGAAGTGCGTCAAAGGTACGCGAAGAAGCACATTCAAACAAACGTGCAAACCCTAACCCTCCCAAAACCCTAAACCCTAAACCCCAAGCCCCTAAAACCCTAACCCCTAAACCACAAGCCCATAAAACCCTAACCATAAACCCTAACCCCGGTCCTGTCGTTGTTGTTTATCCCATAAAATGTTACAATGTGAGGATGGTGGAGATATAATAATAAAAATCTGAATATCGCATAAAATATGATGTCATAGCAAATACAGAAGGTGGAAATCGAAAAAATATAATGTATAATGTACATCACGGTGATCTAGTGGACCGTACAACATCATCTAATAGAAATGTGACCTCATCTAATAACTGATAGATCTGAGGGTGGGTGGCCAGGGCCCGTATATAGCCCTCTATCTCCCGCATTCGGGCCGCTACCGCCGGAGGGATGACTGCAGGCTGAGGCAGGCCCACCCATGGATCCAGGGCGATCGGGTGGACGGGCGCTGGAGGGTCCGGATGAGGTGGCGTGGTGGACAGCACGTACGGCCGACTCTGAGATGCGTACCAGGCCATGTAATCAGTAGTGACACCGGCCTGACAGTCCTCGCTGATGCGTCTGTGATCAGCAAGCCGGTAAAAGCGACCCTCGCCCTGTAAGTCCTGCCACCTGTCGTGCACGGCATCATACAAGGCGACGTACTTCGGCGTCAATGTGGCGCCGCGAGTAAACTACCTCGGCGGGATGACGGCCTGCGGGACCCCCTGGACTCGTCCGAACTGCCGAAGGCACCTATAGGGCATATATAGCTCCTCCTCCCCACATAATGTGATGGTGCCCCGGTAGGTGGACTGACGGTACTCGCCGTCGAAGTCCAGATCACGCCCAAATGGCATCCACTCCACCTATAAATAAAAAAGTCAATCGTAAGTCACATTTACGAAATATAAGTTATATATAATTAGAGTATCGAATACATACATCGGCTACGGTAAGGCGATCGACCTCGTCCCGCATCTTCTTCAACTTCGCCTGCTTCGCCGCTGGGCTCGCGCGGGTAGGCGCCTTCGGAGGGATGAACTACGCATACCAGCGTCGATCGGCCATCCTAGCCGGATCGCTAGACAGCTCACCTCGGAAGCGAGGGAAGTACGCCCATATCCAAGCCTTGACACAAAACCCAATGTGGTTAGAATATAAGATAAATATTACTAAACTGTAAAATAAAGCAGCGGTCTCGTACCTGTAGTAGCGGCGTGCAGCTGTCTATACCCTTCGCACCTGCTCGGGTAGCCTCGTCTAGGCTCCTGTAGAGACAGGCTAGGGCATCTGCACCCCATGCAACGGTGGCCGTCCGGGGGATGTCCCAAACAAGGCCGAAGATCTTCCATGGGATCCGGCTCTGCGACTTGTCCACAAACAGAGTCGCGGCGAGAGCGGTGGCTAGGTATCCAAGCTGCAGAAACCGACGCTGTGCAGGGTCATCCTGTGGCTGGCCCCCTCCCGTATGCCTGCGGATCAGAAGCTGCTCAGGATCAGCTGCGGCCTCGGGGTCATCAGCGGGTGCGGGGTCGATGAGTGGCCCGTGTCTCGCAATCCACTCGTCCGTCACCACCGCAACGGGAGGGTTGCCGGTGTGTCTGTATGACCGCAGGGTCTCTTTTGTCAACTGGTAGTACGCGGTGACCGTGTGGATAAGCTCCGCCGGGCCCAGGTGTGACAAACACGGCATACCCTCAATCCGAAGTCCCAAGAGGCAGGCAACGTCGTGTAGCGTGATGGTCATCTCGCCCCACGGAAAATGGAAGGAACTGGTCTCCGGGTGCCAATGCTCCAGGAATGCGGTGACCGTGTACTCGTCCACACCCTCCCAATGGAGGGCCCGCAGCTGTGGGATGCCCGATGGAATCAGATCCTGCCACCAGGTCCCCGGGCCCTCGAAGATGTACGGGTCAAACGGCAGCAGGTGACTCGCCCGATGGTGGAACTTCAGAACCGGCAGATCCACAGTCGGCTCCCTCCACACCCGGTACGCTCGGTGGTGCCTGTAAAACACCAGCAGATCGCCCGGCGGCAAGAATGGGTCGACCTGCGCAGTCGGTGCAGCAGCATGCACAGGGATGGGCGCGGGCTCCTGCTGCCCCCCGCCCACCTGGCCCCCTTCTGCCGCCCCTGGCCCACCTGACCCCCCTCATGCCCCCCTGGCCCACCTGGCCCCCCTCCTGCCCCTGCTGCCTATCCTGCCCGTCGTCCACAAGATCTACGACGTCAGGGACGTTGTCATCCGCAGAAGCCAAAGAAATCACCGGTGGTGGATGAGAGGTCGAAGCCTCGTGCACGCCGGACGTAGAAGCCTCAGGGATAGTGGGGGGTAGCCGAGCAGTCGGTCTAGCCCCGTGGGCCCGTAAACCCCCAACGAAGGCTGCTGACCATCCATCGGGTCGCTAGAAGAGCGCCAATCAAGCAGACCCCGCCAGAAGCTGTGATCATCGTCGCCCGGGGGGGGGTCCCATGGACTGCTGGTAGCCCTCTGCAGACATCAGTAGATCAGCTACTGTATGTGTCTCCTCCTCTCTAACATGGGGTACCGTCTCCCCCTCTTCTCCTCCCTCTACCATATCATCTCCCCCACCCTCTACCCACTGACTGACCGTTGCCCGGTCGCCGACCCTAACTGGCCGTAGGGTACCATCCCCCCTCAAGAGCCTCCCTGCCTGTTTTTATGAAATATTTAAGAATATTTTAATGTCTTTTAATATATTTTAAAATATATTAATCGCTTTTCATGTTTTTTATTGTCTTTTAATATATTTTAATGTCTTTTAATATATTTTAAATTATATTAATCGCTTTAAATGTTTTTATTGTCTTTTAATATATTTTAATGTCTTTTCATATATTTTAAAATATATTAATCACTTTTAATGTTGTTTATTGTCTATTAATATATTTTAATGTCTTTTAATGTATTTTAAAATATATTAATCGCTTTTAATATTTTTTATTGTCTTTTAATATATTTTAATGTCTTTTAACATATTTTAAATTATATTAATCGCTTTAAATGTTTTTATTGTCGTTTAATATATTTTAATGTCTTTTCATATATTTTAAAATATATTAATCACTTTTAATGTTGTTTATTGTCTATTAATATATTTTAATGTCTTTTAATGTATTTTAAAATATATTAATCGCTTATAATGTTTTTATATATTATAATGTTTTCTAAACTATATAACTATATTATAAAACTACATTATAAACTATAAAATGATAAACATATAACAAATCATAATAACTATATACTATCAATTAATCAATTATAATCTATTAAACTATATTATCAAACTATATTATAATCTATCAAACTATATTATAAAACTATAAATATAATAATATCAAATTAAATAAATAATTCAAATAACATACCGGTGGGGTCGGGACAGGAGAAACCTCCATATTACGCCGCTTCTGCGGCGGTAATAGGGGCTGCGTCGATACCTCCTCCGACGCCGGCACCACCACCTCCATCGCCTCCACCGGCGCCTCCTCCACCACCTCCGTCTGCATCACCGGCGCCACCGCTCCACCACCACCCTCCACCACCAACCCACCATCACCACCACCATCCACCACGACAGCCACCTCCAACTCCTCCATGGCCGCCGCCGCAACCTCCTGTGTCGCCATGGTGGCCATCTCCGAGTCCTCCATGGCCGCCGCCGCCACCTCCTCCGAGTCCGCCATGGCCGCCGCCCGAACCTCCTTTGCCGCTGCCATCTCCGAGTCCATCTCTCTCTATCTCTCTCGAAAACCCTCTCTCTCTCTCTCGATAACCCTCTCGATCTCTCTCTCTCTTTCTCTCTCGAAAACCCTCTCTCTCTCTGTTGGAACTTGAATGGAGACGAAGGGACACGTCGCCTTCGATTTTAGAAGACGTGTATGCACGTCAAAAATGACGTGCAATATTGCACGTCAAAAGCGACGTGCATTTTTGCACGTTACTTACGACGTGCAATATTGCACGTCTTTTTTGACGTGCAAGCACGTTTTTTTTTTTAAAAAAAAATTACGTGCACGCACATTGGCACGCTTTCTGGTTTATCCACCTTGCACGTTAATTACGACGTGCTTGCACCTCTCTTTTTACATGCATGCACGTCATAATTAACATGCGGATTTGCGGTGTATATATCCGAAGCGTAAATCTCCTTATATAATGCACAAATTAGGTTAAACTTATTCATAATTAGTTACCTATTTATCTTTTATCTTTTATCCATAATATCTTTCTATAAAGATATTATATTAACAATAATAACTTATTATTGTCATTAATCAATTATCCAATTCCTAATACTCTTTTGTGTGTGATCTTATAGGACCTGAATAAATTAAAATAGGTATAGATTAAATCCAATTTAATCCATAAATTATAGTTGGCTTCTAGCAAAGCACTATAATTACCTAGATTATATCCGGATTATAAATCTCCATTTTAATCCCATTATATCATTAGTATTTTACACATCAATTAAAGAACACATATTCCTTCAATCTCCCACTTGTCCTTAAGTGGATGTGCAATTTTAATTCGTTTGTCACTTAATGTTCGTTTTGATGATATGATAACATCTCATGTTATCCATATCAATTCAAATTATTTCTCGATCCCGAGCTTGAGCTGTCAAATAAATAAATGATTACTTATTAATCCATTTGAGCATGGCCATGCATTTTACAACTCTTACTCTTCGAGTGACCAGAACACTATTCATACTCAGATATCCACATATCTATAATAGGAGGACTTCTCCAATCTTGTGTGACTATAACTCCCACTTAAATTTTAGCAACCCCAATCACTGTCTTTATGACTGCCTTTTACGGATCAACGGTTGACAATGTCAAAGACTACCAATCATCAAATGAGAGTGATATCACACTCATGTCAGAGGAATCTACTAAGAATATTTTAACCTTAAATTCTTCAACTTATTTGAAAAATTTTAAGGCAGGTATGCTCCACAAGTATCCACCATACTTGTCCATATAATTGATTAGACATCTCCATGTACCTATAGCCCGTGAAACTTGGCGCTATCAATCAACTTGCATAATAATATATGTTAAATCATTTATGTTCCACTTAATGATTCAGACTACGACAAAGCATAATTCATAATAACAATTCACTTAATAGGGTTTCAACCACCACGACTTTCGCAGCGATCCTATTTGATAATTATAAATTATTAGGACATTTTATTCAATTCTAAACCATAATTGAATAATAATACTCCCTCCGTTTCCTTTTAATTGACTTTTTACTATTCATGCACGTTTTTTAAGCTGTGAAAAACTATATGAAATAATAATTTTTTAAAATATTTTTTCGATAATCTCATATTTATTGGTGATAAGTATAATATTATTAAAAAATATTATTAAAATATTAATATTTAATATAGTTTTTATCGTTCTAAAACTACGTGCATGACTTGAAAAAGTCAATTAAAAGGAAACGGAGGGAGTAAAACTTTATTTCAAATAAACATGATGCAAATATGTTTCAACAATCTTGATCAATATCTAATGCTTTAAGCATATAAATCAAAGCCATTCACCAATGGATTTGTGTCCCTTAGCTCTAGTATGACTATCATGCTTGGGCTTGGGAAGAGGTTTAGTCAACGGATCTGCAATGTTGTTATATCTTGCATACTCTCACATCAACTCTTCGGACATAGTCTCGTATGATGTGATATTTCCTGGGAACGTGCATGGATTTTGAATTGGATCTTGGTTCTTTGGATTGAGCAATGGCACCATTGTTGTCACAATAGATGTCAATGGCTTCAGCCCCTTTAAGGAATACACCAAGCTCGGCTAAAAGCTTCCTTATCCAGACAGCTTCCTTAGCCGCATCCACTGTAGCGATGTACTCCGCTTCTATTGTAGAATCAACTACTATGTCTTGCTTTGAGCTCTTCCAGCTAACAACTCCTCCATTAAGAATAAAAACGTATACAGATTTGGATTGGAAGTTACCTCTATTTGTTAATGATTTATAAGTATAAATCAAAGCCATTCACCAATGGATTTGAGTCCCTTAGCTCTAGTATGACTATCATGCTTGGGCTTGGGAAGAGGTTTAATCAACGGATCTGCAATGTTGTTATCCTTGCATGGTCTCACACCACCTCTTCGGACATAGTCTAGTATAACATGATACTTCCTGAGCACGTGCCTGGATTTCGAATTGGAGCCTGGTTCTTTGGATTGAGCAATGGCACCATTGTTGTCACAATAGATGTCAATGGTTTCCAACCCTTTGAGGACCACACCAAGCTCGACTAAAAACTTTCTTATCCAGACAACTTCCTTAGCCGCATCCACTACATCGATGTACTCAACCTCTATTATAGAATCAACTACTGTGTCTTGCTTTGAGCATCAGTGTATCCTTCAACGATCAACTCATCATGTCCTCCGTACACCAAGAAATCATCCTTAGTTCTTTTCAAGTACTTGAAGATGTTCTTAGCTGCACTCTAGTGTGCTTCACCTGGATTCGATTGGTATCTGCTGCAACATCTGGACGAGTACATATCATGGCATACATAATGGATCCGCCTCATTCTACCCAACTCAGAAGGTGTTAATGGACACTGCTTCTTGCTTAGATATAGACCATGTTGCATGGGCAAAAATCCTTTTTTGGAATCATTCATTTTGAACCTGTCCAGAACCTTATCTATATAAGTTCCCTGACTTAGTCCAATGAGTCTCTTGGATCTATCCCTATAGATATTGATGCCTAAAATGTACTCGGCCTCTTCAAGGTCTTTAATTGAGAAATGCCTCTTGAACCAGTCTTTTACAAACTCAAGCATTTCAATGTCATTCCCAATGAGTATTATGTCATCCATATACAAAACCAAGAATACAACTTTGCTCCCACTAAACTTTTTGAAAACACAATGTTATTCTTCACATCTGATGAATTCAAACTGTTTGATCACTTCATCGAATCAAAGGTTCCAACTCATTGATGCTTGCTTAATTCCATAAATGGATTTCTTAAGTTTGCATTCCTTCCTAGGATTTTGTGGATCCTCAAAACCTTCAGGTTATGTCAGGTACACATCCTCTTCTAAGTATCCATTTAGAAATGCGGTCTTGACATCCATTTGTCATATCTCATAGTCATAATGAGCTGCAATTGCTAGGAGTATCCGAATGGATCTAATCATAACGACTGGTGAGAAAGTTTCATCATAGTCAATACCATGAATCTATTTAAACCCTTTCGCATCCAGTCTTGCTTTGAATAGATTTACCTTTCTATTTATGTATGTTTTGAGTTTATAAACATATTTGCACCCAATGGGTACTATCCCATCTGGTGGATCTATCAAGTCCCATACTTGATTCTCATACATAGAATCCATTTCTGATATCATGGCATCATGCCACTTCTTGGAGTTTGGACTCCTCGAAGCTTGCTTATATGTAGTAGGTTCATCGCTTTATAACAACAAAATGTCTAGACTTGCAGTGAATATGAATTCAGCAAATCTATTTGGTAGCGATCTTGCCCTTTTTAATATACGCGTGGGTTAAGCAACTGGAGGTTCCACCACAACATTTTGTGGGTTGTTAGGAATGGGGTCTTGCACCTCTAATTTCACCTCCTCCATTGTATGAGTTTGAGTTCCATCTTCTTCTGGAATCAGGTCCTCAAAGCTAATAGCCTCATTCATGGAGTGATCCATGTCTTCTCGTTGCTCAGTTTGTTGCTTCTCTAGAACTTCGTCGAGATCAATATTTCTCCCACTTGACTTTTTGGAAACAAACTCTTTTTCCATAAAGACACTATCCCTAGCAACAAACATTTTGTGCTCGATGGGATTGTAGAAGTATTACCCTTTAATTTCCTTAGGGTACCATACAAAGAAGCACTTATCTGATTTGGGTACAAGCTTATCTGCTAGTAAACATTTTACATATGCTTCGCATCCCTAAACCTTGAGAAAAGACAAACTTGTAACTCTTCTAGTCCATAACTCATACAATGTCTTTTCTACAACCTTAGATGGAGTCCTGTTTAGTGTGAACATCGCGGTTGTGAGAGCATACCCCCAGAAAGATATTGGAAGATTAGCAAAACTCATCATTGGTCGAACCATGTCCAACGGGGTCCTGCTCCTCCTTTCAGATACATCATTCATTTATGGTGTTTTGGGTTGAGTTCGTTGTGATAATATCCCACAACTCTTCAAATGATGATCAAATTCTTGACTCAAATATTCACCACCACGATCAGATCGGAGTGCCTTAATTTTCTTGTCAAGCTGGTTTTCAACTTCATTCTGAAATTCTTTGAACTTCTCAAATGATTCAAACTTGTGCTTCATTAAGTAGATGTAGCCATATCTATTTAAATCATCAGTAAAAGTTATGAAGTACTTATACCCACCTCTAGCTTATGTACTCATAGGTCCACATACATCAGTTTATATTAGTGTCAAGACCTCAATTGCCCTTTCACTTACTCCAGTAAAAGGTGACCTTGTCATTTTTCCCATTAGACATGACTCACATGTATTAAATGATTCACAATTAGTTGATGTCAAAAGTCCATCTTTATGGAGCTTCTTCATGCGATTAAAGCCTATGTGACACAATCGACAGTGCCATAGGTACATGCTATCTCTTGCGTCTGATTTTTGCCTTTTGGTACTTACGTTGTAAATGCCGAATGTTTGATCCAAAATGTAGAGTCCCTTAATCAATACAAAATCGGCATAAAAAATGTTATCTTTGAAAATAGACAAGTGTTTATCTTTGTAAGAATAATTATAGCCTTCTAAATCCAAAACAGAAGGTGCAATAAGGTTTCTAGTAATAGACGAAACAAAATAACAATTATTAAGTTCTAAAACTAAACCAGAAGGTAAAGATAGACTATAATCTCCAACGGCAAGTGCATCAGCCTTTACTCCAGTTCAAAGATCTACCTCTCCCTTAGCGAAGCTTTTACGCCTTTTTAGTCCCTGCACATTCGTAATAATGTGAGAACCTGCACAGCCTGAGTCGAATACCCAGCTAGAAGCATTAGCCGATAGGACTTCTATAACATGCGTACCTGAAGTGGAACTCACAGTTCCATTCTTCTTATCTTCCATATACTTTGGGCAATTTCTCTTCCAGCGACCCTTGGTATGGCAGTAGAAACAGTCATGGTCAGCAGCTACTTTAGCTTTCTCAAAAGTGATCTTAGGTTGGGTAACTGGTTTACCCTTCCCTTTTGTGTTCTTCTACTGTCCAGATGCCCCTTTCTTAATGTAAAGACCGACTACATTTTATATATTATTATTATTACTCTAATCAAATATATATTTAGTTTATTCAATTTGTAAATTGGGAGGAAACTCGTCCTCGAGCACAAGTTCAATTTTAAAATCCTTCCAGCATCATTTTAAAATTAGGATTTTGACAGGATTTGATTTCCGCTTTCGAGCTTCGAGAATAAATAAAATTAAGTTAGATTCCAAGATGACTTAAATTTCAATTTAAATTCCTAGCGTCGGGTTTTCGTTTTAGTGAGTGGAATTGGGATCGAGTGTCGAAATTTTGAATTGGTATCTTGGGGATCATTCTTCAAATTGTATTTTCTTTTCTTTTCTTCTCTCTCTCTCTCTCTCTCTCTCTCAGATTTCTATTGAAATTGTGAAATTGGTACCCTCCCTCCCTTTTGTCTTCTTCCCTCACAACAGCTCACACACCCACACACACCTTGCCCATATCATCTAAGCACCCTCCCTCCTCCTTTGTCTCTCTGCAACCCCACCACCAAACTCTCAGCCTCTCCTCTCTCTCTCTCTCCCTCTTTTCTATTTCTGTAACCCACAAAAATCACCATCCCATTGCCAAGTCCACCACGGTACCAGTTGTACCACCTCTGCCGCTTTAGCCAAGCCACCATGACCACCCCTTTCTTCGTCGTTAGTCACCTTACCGGGACTGTTCCTTTGTTCTCCGACCACCCACCTCGCCCTTTCTCTCTCGTTTCCGTTGAACAACCCCATAGCAGCTTCTTCCTTCGTCGTCCTCCGAGCAGCACCAGTAGATATCTGATGACTGAGACGGAGGCCGAGCCCAGGAGTGCCACCAGAGCAACACCAGCGAGCCGCTTGCAGCTCTGTTTTCCGTCGAGGTTTAGTTTCACTTTCATATCGATTTTGATTCAAGTGACCTTCACTCCGCTTTTGCTCACTTCTCATCCCTTCCTAGACTTAAGCCAAGGCTTCCCTTCTGTGGTGTAGCCGGAGTCGCCGCCAAAGTTCCCTCGGAGTCGGAACCGCGCTGCCTCGGTAACTCCTCTCTCTCTCCCTCTCTCTGTGTGCGCGTTCATTCTTCCTGGGATGGGTGTTGGTCAGAATTCTCTTTCGGTCGTTTGGGTGGTGGTTGGAGCCGGAAAGGAGCCGCCGGAGGCCTGGATTTCTTCTTCTCCTTTTGTTTTTCGGTGTCGCTCACTGTATTCCCTGACCTCATTCTTTTGTTTTGAAGGAGACTAATTCTCCTCTTTCCTGACTTTTGGGCGTCGGTGTGGGCTGGATCCGGATAGCCACTTCCGGGTTATATCATTTTTTATAATGGGTCATCTGTTTGGGGAGGGTTACAGATCCGGTTTCCCTTTTTCTCTTGGATTCGGGTCATCACTCATTAGGCTTTCCTTCCGGGTTGGGCTGAGTGTTGGGTGGGTTTGGGCCTTTCCATTCCGGATTACATTTTTGGGCCGAGGGTATTGTTGTGGGTGCTGTTATATTATTTGTTAAGTTGTGTTGTGTCATTTCGATATACAAAAATACGATTAGTATGTATTTTTTAGCTATTATTATTATTAGCATCACTATTCTATAAAATCATGTTTATGACAAATATTTCTGAAATTATTTCATAATATGAAATTATTTTAAAAGTGTTATTTTTGGGATAAGTATTGTGTTATGACTTAAATAAGTGATTTTGGAATTTTGGAAGTATTTAATAGAAGAAAATAGTTGATGTTCATGATAATTATATTTGTTGATTTTTTTGAAGATAGATTATTTAAAAAGAGATGTTAAGTTCAGAATTATCTTTTAAGGATTTGTTGTTTGGAAAATCAAAACGCCGAAGTTATTTCTATAACATGATTTTGAGAAATTGACTTTAAGGATTTAAATGTTTAATGTCGGGATTCTTTGTCTTGGTTTGATGATGTTAGTTTTGAGAAGGAAGTTTGGAAATATGGTTGGTATGATTTTATCAAAGGGTTTGATTGGAAGTAAATGATTTTGGTTGATGTTGATCGTATCGGAAAGGTTTTGGAAAATGGTTTTTACTATCGATTGATTTTGAGGATGTGAGAACTTGGGTTTTGTATGTATGAATATCGGTCTGGTAGCTTATGGAAATGGCTTGATGATAGGTGTGTAATGGTTTTGGATTGCTTTGGACTTGCATTTGGGCCCTTGCTTGTGTCATCTTGTTGTTCTGCATTTTCAGGTAAGTATCCTACGAGACTTACTCAGTAACCTAGACCTCCTGCCTGATGTGTCATATGATGTGTAGGTGTTGCATATTAAAGCATGACATGTAGTATCATGCTAGTATTGCATTGAACTGAGCATGTGGTTACTATGTGTGTTTGAATACAGAACGGCCGTTATCTGTGATAGTCCTAGAGTCTTTGCTAGGGTCATAGGGTAGCCCAGCCCCATCGGGTTGCCCTGAGTCAATCGATTCGATATGAGCATGATATGATAGCCTAGCACCATCGGGAAAGCGATGAGATGATATGATATGATGATGTCGTGGTTTGTGCACCACCACGAGGAAATTGCTATGCTATAGCACCGAACTAGCCAGTCTCTGCACTAACGGGAAGGGGTGCAGAGGTAGGAGAGGGATATGCCACTTGGCATTGTCTTGGGCCCTTTACAATTTTTTCGCATATTATAACTGTCAAAGCATGCTTATGTGATTTAAAGCTTGTACTGCATTAGTCATCCTTTATTTAGGTATAGGCATGTTATTTGGCCTCAGCCCGGTCAGAGTAACTGTAGGTGATTACCGGGCCTGACTTCGTGGATAGTGTTAGGTACCGCTCTTGTTTTCTCCTTGCTTCTGTGACGGGGAATCTCTTGGCGAACCGAAGAATCCGGCTAATATTCTAACTTGATAAAATTGCAATCACCCACTATGTTTTGGTTTTGACCCGGCTCCGCCGTGGCAAGTTGTACTTTAATTCCGCTTTCGCATTTTCGTTGAAATGAATTTCCGCGACTTCGATTATTTTGGGGTTCGAAATCCCCACTATAAATACTGATTCTTTGAGGTTTGAAACCTCGACCCGTACTCGAATTGCAAGACCTGAACGAAGGTAACCAACCTTCGAAACGTAACTCGGGTATTTATATCCGGGCCGTTACAAAGTTGGTATCAGAGCCAGGTTGTGCAATTCGGATACACAAGGGTCAAGTGTATGTTTTGAAAACCGCCCACGAATTTCAAAAGATTTAAAAGGATTTTAAAAGGGAAAAATGAATTTAATATGACTGACTCAATTGGACTAAATATGAACTTGGTCTAAGAAATAGATTGGAACCAACTAAGGGGATCGAGAGGGTAGTTTCGGCGATAGACCATCCCTATTGGATGTAGTTGGGAAAGGGTAGGCAAAACATAGCTTGATATTTACAGGTGGGCGTAGACGACTCCAAGGAATTGCGCCATGGTAGTTGGAGTGGCGAGTTAAGTAGCTTGGTTGTGTTTACGCAAACTGTTGATGACTGATTCCACGTTAATTGTTGTCATGATGAATATCTAATTGTTGTGCCTAACTATAAAATGTATTTGAAATGATTGTGCTAACGGAATAGCGAGAGTATCCTCATTCCTATATGGTTAAGCCCAGCTTGTGTGGAACAACCCCTTCTACTATGTTAACCCCTTGATGGTCTTATCGCGTCTTTCTCTTGAATATCAGTCTCCTCCACGGGAAATCGGGTTGGTAAACACATTGTTTCGGGAATCATGGTTGAATATGAGGGTTGTTTGGGAGAGTATTGGAAGGTGGCTCTTGATGTGATTCCGAGTTAGAGAGAGGTGTTTCTTGGGCTGTCCTTCTCAATTCTTACTACGATCAACCAATTTCTTCTTGCCATAAAGAGTCGTACCAGAGTCCCACGGGAAAGAGGGGTGATGAGTCAGTTGAGAAAGGTCAATGGTTTCCCTTAGGGATCTCTATCCGGTTGTAATGGTGGTTCTATCTGAATTGCATGACATGATTTTGAAATCTCCGGCATGTACCTTGCAAATGACCTTTAGTAAAAAGCTGCTCATGTTGTTGCATCGATGATTTGTTACGTTGCTCAGGCCTCATGTTATGCCTTTCTTTCTCTCATGATTATATGTTGTCATAGCATGTCTACTTGGCCTATTGATCGTATGATTGATTGGAAGGATGAACCACATGATATGAGTCTATATGATTGTTGCTTCTCCGGAATTAGGTCCATGATAGTGTGACGACTCTTCCTCGTATGAATGCCCAGTAAGATGACCTCCTGAGCATATTAGCTTATGACGCCTCGATGCTTATCATTTCTTTTGTGACAAGAATCTATAGCTTGCCCATCTATTTTGTATTTCCTCAGACTAAATATTGTTGATTATTCTGCAATTAATGTTGTTGTGTGTTACTTGCGCTGAGTAGAGAATAGGTTGGTATAGTTAAGTCGTGTTAAATGCATCTTTTATCCCAATATGTGCTAATTTGAACTCATGTCCCCATATTCCCGTCATATTGCCCGTTACTTAGACTTGCATTATACATCGTTACATTTCCTCTCATGCTACTATATCATTGGAATGTGATTGGAATGAGGTCTTGCGTATCGTGTATTAATCAATCAAGTGCATGTATGTATCATATGTTATGTTGAGCCATTAGTAACCTGTAGGATCCTTAGTTGTGACTTGTGTGAATTCTACCTCGCCTACACTATTGTTGATTCTCTCTTGAGCTAGGTCTCTGATAGTGTGTCTCTTCCCTCTTTCTATTCTCCTACCATGTTTCACTCATTTTGATTAAATTGATGTTGAATTCAAAGATCGATTTTTCTTCTGTGATGGTTAATTCTAGCATGTTCTCGCTCGGTGGTATCCCTCTATTACTCTATGATATCTTCTCATGCTTGCATAAACGTATGACTTGACACCTCGTATGATCACCCACCACCCTATATCATGATTTCGCATAAGCATGACACGTGAATATTAGAATGAATCTAGTTGAATTACTTTAATTGTATTCATGTTCGATGTGTGCTTTTAGTAATATGTAGAGCTTATGACTTCCAATATGACTTGCTAAATGATTACATGCATGTCATGCGTGTTCTATAATTTGACAGTTATTGTACCATTTTATGTTCCCTATGATGATTCATTCCTAGCATGATTATAATCTATCGCCCGTGATGTTATCTTGTTTACTCTGTGGTGATCCAATTGCTTCATGTACATCTTGTTGAACTCATTTAATCACTCTTGACTATGCCATGCCTGATCATGTATCTCTAGCATCATGAAGGATCTATGCTCTCTAAATGTACCTCGTCGTATGATGACATGCCATTCTTAACCTATTATATGATCATTGTTGCCAAATGTGATAATTACTATGCTGCTCTTATGTGTTCTCGTATGACGTTGCATCTGACTGTTATTATATACCTTGCCATGATATATTTGGACTCATTTGTTGATGTGTATACCATGATCTTACATTGTTCATATACATGATACTTGTCATCCTCGTAAAATCCTGCATGACCTTGGACCCCACATGACCATTATTGGCTCCGCATAACTTACCTAGGTTGCGAGACATATTTGTATCCGTGGAATAATAGACTACTAGCTTGTGTCACGCTCATCAGTGTAGGACTCGATTGTATCTTTGGAATGAATATGTATGTCGTTGTTCCTTGAGATAGGTACATGTTAGTGTGGATTAATGTGATTGATATGCTCCATGATGAATTCGTGCTTGTTTGTCAAACTTGTAACCTAATAGACTTCCTTAAGGGCATCGTTACTATTCCCGGATCGGAGTCTTGTCTCTAGTCATGTCATCCTTAGCTTTGATCCGTGTTTGTCTCCGAAAGGAAATTGGATTGTCCGCCCTTGTCACTCCCCTATCTCCGCTAACTTGGACTCCTACGCGATACATTGAGCGAGCGGCCGCATGGAAAAGGAATGGAAAGTTAGATAGCGATAGAGCAGCGCAACGGAAGCATGGACCCATAACCCATGGGCCTCAGGATCGACGATGTTAGCAGAACAAGCACGCTTCGAGGGTTTCGGTTACTGAGTGCGGTATGACTTGCCAGTTGGAGTGTTCTCCGTTTGAATTGCTAATCCTTCCTGAAATTGTTGATTACGATATTGCACTGACCTAACGATGGAATTAACGTGATTGATGTGCTGACTTGATGATGAAACTTGCTAGCTTGATTTGATTATGTTCATATATGATGTTTGCAATAATTATTTAGCATGACGGTAAATTAAGACTTATTGATACAATTGCAATGCTTGATGATGAACTAATGATGCTATTGTTATATATGCTAGTCGATATGATGTAGACCTTATGTGTGATGAATTTCATGATTCTTCTTCTTTGAACTTGTGGGTGAGAATCTCTTGTGGAGTGGTTGGAGGGTGGTGAAGGAATTTGAGCGATTAGAATGATCGATGGTGGTATGAGGTAAGTCACAGGAGAGGGGTTTGGCTTAAGTAGGAACGAGTGAGTTTTGAGAGCTATAAGAGGCGATGATTAGTGGTTTCCGATGATCTTCTATATGAATCTTAGGTGGGGGTATGGTTAAAATAGGCTGGCTAGGTGGTGATCGGGGTATTCTTATAGAAGAGATGTGGTTAGAAGGGTTCTATGCTTTTGATGTCTTAGGTAGTATGGACAATGTAGGGAATGGCTCTTGTGAGTATCGAGAACATAGTATGCAAGGGTGCTCGGGTGTGAAATCGGAGATAGGAGCTGAGTTATTAGAGGTGGATTGCTTGTGGGAGAGCTTAGTGGAAAGAGGTATGATATTGGAGTGTCGGAATGAATTAGGACTTCTTCTATGGGATATTATCCGAGTTGATGATGGTGAGTCCGGATGAAGATTGGTCTTGACTTGAGAGTTGGAGACGAGCGAGCGGGGATTGTGTTTTATTGTGACTGGTATAATGTGCAAAACTTTCTTGATTATGTGATTATGAACTGGCCTGATGTTAGATAGCGACCATGATAAACCTGGTATGGCATGATATTACATGTTGATACATTGCTAACCTACTATGTTGTTCTAGAAGCATGTTATGATGTGTTGTATGAATCATGAGATTATGAGATGTTGCTTTATGAAAGCATGATGTTATACTATATGGTTGATAAGCATGATTATGAATATGTAAGTGATGAATATGACTTGGAGCATGAATATGACTTATATATATATATATATATATATATATATATATATATATATATATATATATGAGATGATGGTGCATGACTGTTAATGATCATTGTATAGTATTGTGATGAGCTAAGATGATGTCTATTGAGCATGTCGATGGTTGATGATTGATATACTGCTTGATTTTCTCCTTTGCTAAACCTTAATAACATGACCTTGATTGTGTGGATGTATTGACAATGGATTTTGGTTCGTTAACTATGTGATGGGGAGATACTTTTATGACTTCTGGTGTGATGTCGTGACATTGTTATGATTTCGGTATGTGTGAGATGCATATTATGGCCTTTAATATGATGTAGGGATGCTTGATGTGACCTTGTGGCACCATGTTGATATGCGTTTGGAGACTTGCCTTGGGACGTGTTGGATGGAGAGTGGTTGGTTTATGCAATTATGCATTTGTTATGGCTTACGAATTTTGCTTGAGATGAGATTGATAGATTGATTTGATTATGGAAACTAGAAAGAGAATATGGGATTAGCCCTTAGAGGTGGATGATTCCACCTCCTGGCTTTTGAGTTTGATTGATTGATATGCGGGAAACTGATTTGGTTTTTGGAAGATTTTGACGAAATCTTGATTTGAAAGAATTGACTTGTTTTGGTGTGAAGTTGCTTGACTAACGTCGGATTTGAAGATTTTGAGCGGTTTTGAAAAGGACCTACGTGGAGTTTCAAAGACCAACCCTATCGAGAGTTTCAACGATTTTAAGGCCAATCTTTTTCAATTGTGGAATCCCTTTTGAAACTTTTCAAACCCGGTATTATATTATAACGCCTCACGAAGTGGATACAAGCATTTTATAGGGGCGCATATAGAATGCTTGCTAAGACCCAGTAGAGACGCTATGATTGCTTTTCGAGTTATGATGTGACCGAGAGGTCGGGGTAAGGGTGTGATAGGGGCCCATATCACATACTTGCTACGACCAATTGAAAATGTTATGATCACATCAACGGTGCTTTGAGGATTTCATACGGGCCATATGAGATGCTTACAGAATCAATGGCATGATCCTCGGACTCACCGATTTCAAACTCCTTTCCCTTGCTTTAGAATGATTTTAGTCTCGGGGACGAGACTTGTTTTTAGAGGTGGATGAATGTAAAGACCGAATATATTTAATATATTATTATTATTATTCTAATCAAGCATATATTTAGTTTATTCAATTTCTAAAATGGGAGGAAACTCGTCCTCGAGCACAAGTTCAATTTTAAAATCCTTCCGGCATCATTTTAAAATTTGGATTTTGACGGGATTTGATTTTCGCTTTCGAGCTTCGAGAATTAATAAAATTAAGTTAGATTCCAAGATAATTTAAATTTTGATTTAAATTCCTAGCGTCGGGTTTTCGTTTTAGTGAGCGGAATTGGGATCGAGTGTCGGAATTTTGAATTGGTATCTTGGGGAACATTCTTCAAATTGTATTTTCTTTTCTTTTCTTCTCTCTCTCTCTCTCTCTCTCTCAGATTTCTATTGAAATTGTGAAATTGGTCCCCGCCCTCCCTTTTGTCTTCTTCCCTCACAACAGCTCACACACCCACACACACCTTGCCCATTTCATCTGAGCACCCTCCCTCATCCTTTGACTCTCTACAACCCCACCACCAAACTCTCAGCCTCTCCTCTCTCTCTCTCTCCCTCTTTTCTGTTTCTGTAACCCACAAAAATCACCATCCCATTGCCAAGTCCACCACGGTACCAGTTGTACCACCTCTTCCGCTTTAACCAAGCCACCATGACTGTAACGACCCGAAATTTAAGTACCCGAATTAACCTTCATAAACATACTTAGAAGGTAAATAAGGTTCGGAATACTAGGTTATCGGGGAACGTTATAGGAGAAGTTTGATCTTCTCACGTGAGCTTTGGATCTTACAACTGAGTACGAGTTATTATTAGGTTCATTTATGCGGAAGATTTAGTTGTCAAAAGATGGGGATTGCGAACCCCGAAAACATCGTAAGCCCGTTGGAGGCTTTACTTGTCCTAGACTATCGCGAAAACGTTTCGAACAGAAATAAAAGCGGAAATCATAAATACAAGAAAACGCCACGGCCGCACCGGGTCAAAACCAAATCAAAGTAAGCGAGAAAGTAAAGAGTGCGTAAGTCATGCCTCACTCGCTCAAATCGTCCCAAAAGGTCTGTCTCGACAACCATCCACATAAGTAAGTCATATCGGGTAAGGGGTACCTGAATCTAAAAACGAGAAATAAATCGGGGTCAATCATCGGAAATATGCACACTCAATGCCATATAAAGAGGCATACTTCAACTACATGAATGTTAAAATGTAACACATAAGCAAGTGTATAGATATATATAAATGCGAAATAAACACACAAGGGCCCGTATCATCATCATCATCGTCATCATCATCATATCATAATATCTTCTCAAACGTACTCATCCTTCTCAGACATACTCATTCTTTCTCATCATAAGTCTTTCATCATTTCATTCTTGTTCCATCGAGTATAAGTCATTTATTCAGATTTTGACGGCCGTCCTACCATAGACACATAGCATACATATGAATGGTTGGATTTACTAAGTTCATCCTACGTCATATTACCGGTTTATATTCCTAAACATGTTACTAGGTCGCGTGATGCATGAAGACTCTCGATAAGACAAAGAGTATCACATAAATCCATCATGAGTAAGTCCAGGGGACTTACCTGGAGTCCGGAGAATAAGCAAGCAATAAAGTGCACAACCAAGGATCCAATCAACAAGAGCCTATAAATTTGATTAAGCTTTCATTAGGTGGTATTCTAATGCATGGTACCCAACCTAATAATCAACATGCATCCATATGAGGTTCACGATTCTATAGATTACGCACTTTGGTTAAGTGATCCGGACTTAACCAGTTATAATCTATATCGTACTATCACATAATCGATTTTCTTCTTATCGGATCATAAGCCAAGTTATGGGTATACTTCATTTTTGTATTTTATATGCTCTAAGTTTCGGTTATGCCATCACATATTTAACCATATTCTTAGCATTCCCTTAACCAAGTGTTTTAATCGAGTCATTATAAAGACTGGTTACTAAAATTATAATAACTCTTGATACAACCGTTGGATTGCCGTAATTTTTGAAGGACATTTAGATAACATTCCCAAGAACATCATAATAAAATTTCAGCGAATCAGACCGTTAGAAATTAAAGTCTAAATTACAGAGGCATATATATCCATTCTGTTTGTTGTGACGTTTGCTACAAAACGCAACCAAAAACACATAGAGGCTCCACTTCCTAAGCCCTAATTTACACATAAGGCTCCTAACCTATAGAGGGAAAGGTGGATGAGAGATTACCCTCGAAGCCTCTCTCGAAAAAGACCAAATTACCCCTCCAAGCTTCCCGGGACCTTGCGCCAAACACCTAGCATTTTTGACAAATCCAAACCAAAACATAAAATGAATTCTTAGACAAAAACCTTCAAAATTAGTTTTACAACAAGTATAAAATCAGATTTGAAGGGGAGGAAACCAAGACTCACCCAAACACACTTGAAAACCTCAAGAACACAAAGGGCTCGGCACAGCTGGCTCGAAAATGGGACTCAACGGGCAGCTTGTTGGGACTGGATTTTTGTGAACTCACTATGGTTGGAAAGGCCTCTCTTTTGTGGATATTTGGCTTCAAGAATCAGCCAAAAAGCTTGAGTGAGGAGGGAGTTATGGTGGTTTGAAGTTGAGGTGTTGCTAGGCCAACAATAGCTTCCCTCTTTTCTTTCTCTTTCTTTTTCTTTCTTTCTCTCTTCTCTCTCCGGTTTTGGTGGTGTATATGGCTGAGAATGGCAGCCAATTGGGGTTCTTTATGGAGCCAAAGGGTGGGCAAGAGTGCTCAAGGAGTTGGTGTGTATTAGGTAGCATAGTGAATGGAATAGGACTTGGTCATTCAAAGGTGTCAATCCATGGGGGTTTTTATTCTTTAATCAACAAAATGATGGCTCATGAAGATCATCAAAATGGGGCTGAAATGGGTCATAGGGGAGGCGGCATTTTGAGGTTAAAAGACGTCTCGAAAAGTCGCGACAAGTTATGAAAGTTACCGAAATAAATGGATGACAAGGCCTTTGCCTCACCAATATTTCTCGGAAAATTATCATACGAATTCCATAGATTGGAATTGTAATCCTCTTTCCATATAAAATATGTCATCCAAAAATTTTAAATTTTTCCGGGTTTTCAAAATCGTAAAAGGAGGAGAATTGCTCGGATTATCCCTCGGAAATTAATTAAATAATAATTAAATTTTTTTCGGTCTTTACAATCATCCACCTCTAAAAATAAGTCTCCTCCCCGAGACCAAGAGATTTAAACCGGTGGAGAAGGTGTTAAACTTTGAGTCCTTGGATCGGAACAAAAGGCACGCGATCATCTCAGGTGCGTCGTCCAAGAATCTCATGATGCCTTTGTCACGATCGTAATAATCTCGAACGGCGTCGCCGAGCATGTGAACGAGCACCCCCATCACATCTCGCCTCAACTCCGAAAGTATCACAACTCGAGAGAATCATCACACTACCGCTAGGTATTAGCGAAAATCCCACGATGGCCGTCGTGGAACGTCCGTATCCACTTCGCGAAGCACAATGAGCTTACCCGGATCATGGAAGCTTAAACTCAATCATTCCTCAATCAATTTCGATTTAAAGGCGTTGGCGTCCCGACACGACTTGGCCTAGACTCCTCTAGACTCCGCTTGACTTTCTCTCTCGGGAGGTAGTCATCCACCTCTAAAGTTCAAACCCGATTCCCGACATTCTATTCTCCCAACAGGAGGGTGGATCAAAAATCCACCTCTAAGGATCAAACATATGATCTCATTACGACTCAATCAAAACAGAGGGTGGATTAACATCCACCTCTAAGGCTAAGCCTTATTCCTTTTCCTAGGTTCAACATTCCAACATACCATCATTTATCAACCATACTCACAACAATCACATAATCATAACGATATCATATCAGTCATATATCATAAAGTATCACATATCAATGATAATCACATCATGTAGGACCGCTCATGGGCCCCACCACGCATATCAATCACAGAAAACGCGCACTCAATCACAGAGGTAAACACCCAATCACACATAGTACGGCTAAGGGTCCCCCTCCCAGGTACTCACCGGCCACTCACGCAGTCAAAGCTGTATCTGCCCGTGGCTGTACATACGACGCTAGCAACTCATCTAATACATCTCCATAGCTCGCCCGTAGACTCTCCTCTGTCTCCCAAGTAGCCTCCTCGGGGCTCCTCCTAGCCCACTGTATAAGTACCAACGGTACCTCTCTGCGCCTCAGCTTCTTGACCCGGTGGTCAAGAACAGCAATCGGATACTCAACGAAGGTATAGTCAGGTGCTATCTCTAATCCGGAGTAGTCCAATATGTGACTCGGATCTGGCTCGTACTTCCTCAGCTGTGACACGTGGAAGACATCGTGTATACCAGCCAAACGGGGCGGTAAAGCAACTCTGTAAGCAACCTCTCCTACTCGCTCGAGGATCTCAAAGGGGCACATATCTAGGGCTCAGTTTGCCCTTCATCCCGAATCGTCGGATCCCTCTCATCGGTGACACTCGCAACCAGACATGATCTCCAACCTCAAAGGCCAACTCAGTCCTGCGCCTATCAGCATACTTCTTTTGTCGGTCGTGCGCAACCCTCAGATGCTCTCGGATCCGTCTGACCTGATCTGTCGCCTCCTGCACCTACTGTGGTAGTGTCCCCACTCGGTCTGTAGGCTCATCCCAGCAGATAGGCGACTTGCATCGCCTCCCGTACAATGCCTCAAAAGGAGCCATCCTGATCGATGAATGATAGCTGTTGTTGTACGAGAACTCTACTAGGGGAAGATGTCGAACCCAAAGGTTCCCCCACTCCAAAACACAAGCCCTCAGCATATCCTCCAGCGTCTGAATCGTCCTCTCGCTCTGCCCGTCCGTCTGCGGGTGATAGGCCGTGCTGAAATGCAACTTGCTCCCCAGAGCCTCGTGCACCTGCCTCCAGAATCTCGAAGTGAAGTGGCCATCTCTATCAGATACTATCCTCTCGGGAACCCCATGCAACCTCACTATATGTTGTATAAAAGCTCGGACTAAATCAGACACAGGCCATGTCTCCTGGATCGGAATGAAATGGGCAGTCTTGGTCAACCTGTCGACCACCACCCAAATCGCATCAAAGCCTCGTACATCTCTCCTCAATCCTGTCACGAAGTCCATCGTGATATCCGTCCACTTCCACACAGGGTCGGGAAGTGATCGTGTCATCCCTCCGGGCTTCTGGTGCTCTATCTGCACCTGCTGGCAGACCTGACATCGCGCTACAAATAAAGCGACGTCAGTCTTCATCCTGCGCCACCAGAACGTCCTCCTCAAGTCCTGGTACATCTTATTCGATCTCGGATGGACCGAATAAGGTGTGGAATGTGCCTCTATCATGATCTTCTGCTTCAGGTTGTGCACATCAGGCACAACAACTCGTCCCTACAACATCAGCATCCCATCATCTCGGACGGTAAAAGACCTACAGTGGCCCTGGGCCATGCGCTGTCGGATATCGGCAATCCGCAGACACTCTGTCTGCGCTCGTCGGATCTCATCCATCAACTCTGACTGAACCTTCAGAAAACTCAGCTGTCCACTCTCTCGATGTGACCAGACCTCTATCCCACAACTGATCAGATCCCGCTGCAACTCAGGTCGAGCCGTCAATCTGGATAAAATAATCTCCTGACGAGTCTTCCAACTCAAGGCGTCGGCCACCACATTGGCCTTCCCCGGGTAATACTCAATCTCCAACTCGTAGTCCTTGATCAATTCCAGCCACCTCCTCTGACGCATATTCAGCTCCTTTTGCGTGAAAATGTACTTTAGATTTTTGTGATCGGTCATGATCCTCACTGACGTGCCATACAGATAGTGCCTCCAGATCTTGAGCGCATGTACCACTGCGGCTAGCTCAAGATCGTGCGTGGGGTATGACTCCTCCCCTGGCTTCAGCTGGCGTGAAGCGTAAGCAATGACCCGATCCCTCTACTGCAGCACACAACCTAAACCTGAACTCGAAGCATCCGTGTAGACCACGAAGTCCTCCGTCCCCTCTGGTAGTGCTAACACTGGCACGGATGTCAACTTCTGCTTCAGCAGATCAAAACTGGCCTGGCACGCCGGGCTCCACTCGAAGGGTACTCCCTTCTTCGTCAGCTGCGTCATCGGCCTAGCTATGCTGGAGAAGCCCTCGACGAACCGTCGGTAATAGCTAGCCAAACCTAGAAAAGACCTGATGTCTCTGACGTTCTTGGGGACCTCCCAAGCAACGATAGCATCAACCTTCGATGCGTCTACTGATATCCCTGCTGCGGATATAACATGACCAAGAAACATCACCTCGGAGAGCCAGAACTCATACTTGCTAAACTTCCCGAACAGTTTATGCTTCTGCAGAATCCTCAGCACAATCCTCAGGTGCTCAGCATGCTCCTCTCTGCTCCTCGAGTAGATCAAGATGTCGTCGATAAATACCACCACGAATATGTCAAGAAAATCGATGAACACCCTGTTCATCAACTCCATGAAGGCGGCTGGCGCGTTGGTTAGCCCGAATGGCATAACCACAAACTCGTAGTGTCCATATCTAGTCCTGAAGGCCGTCGAATCGATGTTCCGCATCGGGAACACGCGGGGCGGTGGGGGAGGTAAGAAATCAGTGTCTACAGCTATCGTTGCCAGCTGTGCAGAACCTCTGTCTTGGCCTGGTCCTGCCGACGACTGTGCCTGCTGATGCTGGTAAGATCCTCGGCTGCCTCGACCTCCTCCTCTACCTCTACCTCGACCTCCACCTCGGCCTCGTCCTCCTCTAAAGCTGTTGTCTCCTCGGCCACCTCCGTAGCTACTATCTCCTCGGCCAGCTCCCGAGGGAGTCCCCCTCCCCTGACCCTGTGCATAAGAAATCTGAGCGAGTCTCGGTGCCTCTGGAAGGCGTAAAGCTGAAGCTGCAAGAGTGACTAAAGATCTCTCGCCCTGCGGGCACATGATAGCACGATGTCCTACCCCTCCACACGTGTAGCAGGAAATGAACTTCCTAGGGCAGTCTGTCTGGTAGTGGCCCTCCTCGCGGCAGCTATGGCAGATAATAGCTCTCACTCTAGCCTCGCGGTATGATGATACAGGTACAGCTGGAATGGACCAAGTGGTCCCGCTAGTCGATCCTCCTCTCGCTGGCCCCTTCCATGGGCCCCTATCAAATCTGTGCTCCGCGGGTCGTGGCCTCTTTCCGCCAGATGGAGTACGAAAAGCTGAAGACGTGGCAGCTGTCAGACGTAGCTGCTGGTCATAGCGGAGGATCGTCTCTAGAAATCTGTCATATGTCATTTCCTCCATGCTGGTAGAGATTAGAAGAACGTTTGGCGGAAGCCTCATAGAAAGCATGCGGATGCGCATCTCGTCGGTGTTACAGACATTTCCACAATAGACGAGCTCCTTCTTGAACTGGCAGACGATCTCGGAGATAGATAGTGGTGGGTCATAGCGGGTGTTGAAGAACGCAACCTCTCGTGCTGCTTGTGTCCCAGATGGACAGTGCTCTCTCAGCATCAACTTCCTGAACTCCTCGTAGCTCCATGCAGTACGATCATCACAGTAAACAAGCCATCTGTCAAAAGCATCTCGTCGAAGCTGCCCAGCTGCAAGCCTCTGTCTCTCCGCATCGGGTACTCCAATCAAGCTAAAAACTCCCTCGAGTCCTCTGAAGAACTGCTCGATATCCTCTCCGGGTTCGGCCTCGAAGATAGGCGGGCTACTCTGTGATAATCTCTTCACCCAGTCGGTGACGCCAGCCGATCTCTCTCGCTCTAGCAACGCGAGTAATGCCTTCTCTATCGCTGATCCCTGCTGCTGCCTACCAGCCTCTCCCTCGTGCTGTCCGGGGATCTCGACCTCAGCATCGGTCTCAGTCTCAGTCTCTGTCTTGGGAATGCGGCCACGACCTCGGCCACGTGGTCTCCCGCGTCCTTTAACTGTACTCAATATACAACTAAATAAAACGTCTTCTTCAAGGAAGACGGCCCTCAGGCACATTCATCTCACATAATTACATCCCTTCAAGGGGATGGCCCACAGGCACAGTTTTATATCGCACGGAAGCTAACTAGATAGCTATCCTTCGAGGGATAGCTTGGCGAGCCCGCCTCTAAATCCTATCCTACTCCAACCACCATGGTTGCTCCCTTGGAGTCTTCCAGGCCCGTCTGTAAGGAAAAGCTAGGCAGTCTACCCGAACCCTTCTACATCTCTAAGGATGCCTATCGCCTTGTCTCTACCCGTCGATCCTATCTCTCGTCTATAAAGATCCTAACCATTTTCATTTTCCAAAGGGTTTTCATCTTTGCCCCTTAAACACTTCGAAATCCTTGAAAATTTCCAAAACGGTGGGCGGGTTTTGAAAATTAATTTTTAACTCGTGCGTACTCAGGTCGAACAACCTTGACTCTGATACCAACTTTGTAACGACCCGAAATTTAAGTACCCGAATTAACCTTCATAAACCTACTTAGAAGGTAAATAAGGTTCGGAATACTAGGTTATCGGGGAACGTTATAGGAGAAGTTTGATCTTCTCACGTGAGCTTTGGATCTTACGACCGAGTACGAGTTATTATTAGGTTCATTTATACGGAAGATTTAGTTGTCAAAAGATGGGGATTGCGAACCCCGAAAAGATCGTAAGCCCGTTGGAGGCTTTACTTGTCCTAGACTATCGGGAAAATGTTTCGAACAGAAATAAAAGCGGAAATCATAAATACAAGAAAACGCCACGGCCGCGCCGGGTCAAAACCAAATCAAAGTAAGCGAGAAAGTAAAGAGTGCGTAAGTCATGCCTCACTCGCTCAAATCGTCCCAAAAGGTCTGTCTCGACAACCATCCACATAAGTAAGTCATATCGGGTAAGGGGTACCTGAATCTAAAAACAAGAAATAAATCGGGGTCAATCATCGGAAATATGCACACTCAATGCCATATAAAGAGGCATACTTCAACTACATGAATGTTAAAATGTAACACATAAGCAAGTGTATAGATATATATAAATGCGAAATAAACACACAAGGGCCCGTATCATCATCATCATCGTCATCATCATCATATCATAATATCTTCTCAAACGTACTCATCCTTCTCAAACGTACTCATCCTTCTCAGACATACTCATTCTTTCTCATCATAAGTCTTTCATCATTTCATTCTTGTTCCATCGAGTATAAGTCATTTATTCAGATTTTGACGGCCGTCCTACCATAGACACATAGCATACATATGAATGGTTGGATTTACTAAGTTCATCCTACGTCATATTACCGGTTTATATTCCTAAACATGTTACTAGGTCGCATGATGCATGAAGACTCTCGATAAGACAAAGAGTATCACATAAATCCATCATGAGTAAGTCCAGGGGACTTACCTGGAGTCCGGAGAATAAGCAAGCAATAAAGTGCACAACCAAGGATCCAATCAACAAGAGCCTATAAATTTGATTAAGCTTTCATTAGGTGGTATTCTAATGCATGGTACCCAACCTAATAATCAACATGCATCCACATGAGGTTCACGATTCTATAGATTACGCACTTTGGTTAAGTGATCCGGACTTAATCAGTTATAATCTATATCGTAATATCACATAATCGATTTTCTTCTTATCGGATCATAAGCCAAGTTATGGGTATACTTCATTTTTGTATTTTATATGCTCTAAGTTTCGGTTATGCCATCACATATTTAACCATATTCTTAGCATTCCCTTAACCAAGTGTTTTAATCGAGTCATTATAAAGACTGGTTACTAAAATTATAATAACTCTTGATACAACCGTTGGATTGCCGTAATTTTTGAAGGACAGTTAGATAACATTCCCAAGAACATCATAATAAACTTTCAGCCGAATCAGACCGTTGGATTGGAATTAAAGTCTAAATTACAGAGGCACATATATCCATTCTGTTTGTTGTGACGTTTGCTACAAAACGCAACCAAAAACACATAGAGGCTCCACTTCCTAAGCCCTAATTTACACATAAGGCTCCTAACCTATAGAGGGAAAGGTGGATGAGAGATTACCCTCGAAGCCTCTCTCGAAAAAGACCAAATTACCCCTCCAAGCTTCCCGGGACCTTGCGCCAAACACCTAGCATTTTTGACAAATCCAAACCAAAAAATAAAATGAATTCTTAGACAAAAACCTTCAAAATTAGTTTTACAACAAGTATAAAATCAGATTTGAAGGGGAGGAAACCAAGACTCACCCAAACACACTTGAAAACCTCAAGAACACAAAGGGCTCGGCACAGCTGGCTCGAAAATGGGCCTCAACGGGCAGCTTGTTGGGACTGGATTTTTGTGAACTCACTATGGTTGGAAAGGCCTCTCTTTTGTGGATATTTGGCTTCAAGAATCAGCCAAAAAGCTTGAGTGAGGAGGGAGTTATGGTGGTTTGAAGTTGAGGTGTTGCTAGGCCAACAATAGCTTCCCTCTTTTCTTTCTCTTTCTTTTTCTTTCTTTCTCTCTTCTCTCTCCGGTTTTGGTGGTGTATATGGCTGAGAATGGCAGCCAATTGGGGTTCTTTATGGAGCCAAAGGGTGGGCAAGGGTGGTCAAGGAGTTGGTGTGTATTAGGTAGCATAGTGAATGGAATAGGACTTGGTCATTCAAAGGTGTCAATCCATGGGGGTTTTTATTCTTTAATCAACAAAATGATGGCTCATGAAGATCATCAAAATGGGGCTGAAATGGGTCATAGGGGAGGCGGCATTTTGAGGTTAAAAGACGTCTCGAAAAGTCGCGACAAGTTATGAAAGTTACCGAAATAAATGGATGACAAGGCCTTTGCCTCACCAATATTTCTCGGAAAATTATCATACGAATTCCATAGATTGGAATTGTAATCCTCTTTCCATATAAAATATGTCATCCAAAAATTTTAAATTTTTACGGGTTTTCAAAATCGTAAAAGGAGGATAATTGCTCGGATTATCCCTCGGAAATTAATTAAATAATAATTAAATTTTTTTCGGTCTTTACAATGAGCACCCCTTTCCTCGTCGTTAGTCACCTTACCGGGGTTGTTCCTCTGTTCTCCGACCACCCACCTCGCCCCTTCTCTCTCGTTTCTGTTGAACAACCCTGTAGCAGCTTCTTCCTTCGTCCTCCTCCGAGCAGCACCAGCAGATACCTAATGACTGAGACGGAGGCCAAGCCCAGTAGCGCCACTAGAGCACCACCAGCGAGCCGCTTGCACCTCTGTTTTCCGTCGAGGTTTAGTTTCACTTTCATGTCGATTTCGATTCAAGTGACCTTCACTCCGCTTTTGCTCACTTCTCATCCCTTCCTAGACTCAAGCCAAGGCTTCCCTTCCGTGTTGCAGCCGGAGTCGCCGCCGATGTTCCCTCGGAGTCAGAATCGCGCCGCCTCGGTAACTCCTCTCTCTCTCCCTCTCTCTGTGTGCGCGTTCATTCTTCCTGGGATGGGTGTTGGGCGGATTTCCGTTTCGGTCGTTTGGGTGGTGGTTGAAGCCGGAAAGGAGCCGCCGGAGGCCTGGATTTCTTCTTCTCCTTTCGTTTTCCGGCGTCGCTCAGTGTATTCCCTGACCACGTTCTTTTGTTTTGAAGGAGACTGATTCTCCTCTTTTCTGCCTTTTGGGCTTCGGTGTGGGCCGGATCCGGATAGCCACTTCCGGGTTATCACTCATCAGGCTTTCCTTCCGGGTTGGGCTGAGTGTTGGGCGGGTTTGGGCCTTTCCATTCCAGGTTACATTTTTGGGCCGAGGGTATTGTTGTGGGTGTTGTTATATTATTTGTTAAGTTGTGTTATGTCATTTCGATATACATAAATACGATTAGCATATATTTGTTAGCTATTATTATTATTAGCATCACTATTCTATAAAATCATGTTTATGACAAATATTTACTGAGATTATTTTATAATATGAAATTATTTTAAAAGTGTTATTTTTGGGAAAAGTATTGTCTTATGACTTAAATAAGTGATTTTGGAATTTTGGAAGTATTTAATAGAAGAAAATAGTTGATGTTCATGATAATTATATTTGTTGATTTTTTTGAAGATAGATTATTTAAAAAGAGATGTTAAGTTCGGAATTATCTTTTAAGGATTTGTTATTTGAAAAATCAAAACGCCGGAGTTATTTCTATAACATGATTTTGAGAAATTGACTTTAAGGATTTAAATGTTTAATGTTGGGATTCTTTGTCTTGGTTTGATGATGTTGGTTTTGAGAAGGATGTTTGGAAATATGGTTGGTATGATTTTATCAAAGGGTTTGATTGGAAGTAAATGATTTTGGTTGATGTTGATCGTATCGGAAAGGTTTTGGAAAACGGTTTTTACTATCGATTGGTTTTGAGGATGTGAGAACTTGGGTTTCGTATGTATGAATATCGGTCCGGTAGCTTATGGCAATGGCTTGATGATAGGTGTGTAATGCTTTTGGATTGCTTTGGACTTGCATTTTGGCCCTTGCTTGTGTCATCTTGTTGTTCTGCATTTTCAGGTAAGTATCCTACGGGACTTACTTAGTAACCTGGACCTCCTGCCTAATGTGTCATATGATGTGTAGGTGTTGCATATTAAAGCATGCCATGTAGTATCATGCTAGGATTGCATTGAACTGGGCATGTGGTTACTATGTGTGTTTGAATACAGAACGACCGTTATTTGTGATAATCCTAGAGTCTTTGCTAGGGTCATAGGGTAGCCAAGCCCCATCGGGTTGCCCTGAGTCAATCGAGTCGATACGAGCATGATATGATAGCCCAGCACCATCGGGCAAGCGATGAGATGATATGATATGATGATGTCGTGGTTTGTTCACCGCCACGAGGAAATTGCTATGCTATAGCACCGAACTGGTCAGTCTCTACATTAACGGGAAGGGGTGCAGAGGTAGGAGAGGGATATGCCACTTGGCATTGTCTTGGGCCCTTTACAGTTTTTTCGCATATTATAACTGTCAAAGCATGCTTATGTGATTGAAAGCATGTACTGCATTAGTCATCCTTTATTTAGGTATAGGCATGTTATGTGGCCTCAGCGCGGTCAGAGGACCTGCAGGCGATTACCATGCCTGACTTCGTGGATAGTGTTAGGTACCGCTCTTGTTTGCTTCTTGCTTCTGTGACGGGGAATCTCTTGGCGAACCGAAGAATCCGGCTAATATTCTAACTTGATAAAATGGCAATCACCCACTATGTTTTGGTTTTGACCCGGCTCCGCCGTGGCAAGTTGTACTTTAATTCCGCTTTCGCATTTTCGTTCAAACGAATTTCCACGACTTCGATTGTTTTGGGGTTCGAAATCCCCACTCTAAATACTGATCTTTTGAGGTTTGAAACCTCAACCCGTACTCGAATTGCAAGACCCGGACGAAGGTAACCAACATTCGAAACGTAAACCGGGTATTTATATCCGGGCCGTTACACTTAAACCCTTTTCCCTTTTGGACCATCAAGATCTCCTTCTTGTTGCCCACAGTTAGATTTTGCTCAGCGGTCTTAAGCATCCCTTTCAACTCTTCAAGTGTTTTTACAACTCCGTTCATATTGAAGTTTAGCTTGAACTGAGTAAATCTATCATGCAGAGAATGAAGTATTATATATGTAACCAACTCTTGGCTATAGGGGTGGCCAAGTCTCTCCATGTCTTCAAAATGACCAATAATTTTAAAGACACGAGGACCAACTGGCTTGCCTTTCTCAAGTTTGCAATCGAATATCGCCTTATGAGTCTCATACCTATCCATCCTCGCCTGTTCCTTAAACATGACTTTCAAGGTGCGAATGATGGTGCAAGCATCCATCTTTCGAACCTCTTTTGAAGGCTCGACTCCATGGAAGCCAACATGAGACACATGACAATCACTGATTTTTCTCTTATTTGTCTTTCACGGTCCTTCTCAGCTTGAGTAGAGGCATCAGTCAATTTTGGGATAGGGGTGTCAAGTACACTCTCTTTTCCTTCAGACATGAGAACAATTCTTAGATTTCTTTCCCAATCAAAGTAATTATTGCCGTTCAGCATATTCTTCTCAAGAATTAAACGCAAATTGATGATTTTTGGGTTATCGTTTCTATTCATGATATCTACAATATAGAACATGCAAAATATGAATCATGTTTGTCATGCAAAAGCTTAAAATTTAAACATGCTTTACATGTAAAAGCAAATGTCAATTTGTCCTTAAAATAAATTTTCCTTTGAATAAAATGATTCCAATATCCTATTACAGATAAGACATTAGCATGCTTTGACATTACCCTAACTCTTTTGTGACAAGGTAAGTAACTTTTACTCCAAGATCTTCAAGGTTCTTCTTGCTCCTTGAATCATCATCCTAGATTCTCCTTTTGGATCTCCTTCCTAGAATCGCCTTTTGGATCTCCATCCTTGATTTTTGTAGCATCTTCTTTTGTACAATGTATAAATAAATTTACTTTCGAAAATTAAATTACAAAAATACATAACGATACGCAGATTGTGTACAAAAATGCATAACGATACGCAGATCGTATTTTCTATGCTACTGGGGCCATACTAGTCACCGCATGCAATAATATCAAATATTAAAAATATTAATCACAATTAATATAACATCAAAATATTAATCAAATTAATATAAACAAGAAATAGAATATTAATCATATTAATAAACTATTTAACTCAAAACAATTAAATTATCTAATAAAATAATTAATTTAATATTCTTGATCGATATTTAATTCAAAATTAGTAATCATATGTATGGAATAAATTTTATGGTAACTATTACCTTGTAGGATAAAATAATTCATTAGGGATAAGATATCTATCATATCTAATTAAGGTAATTTAGGATCTTCCACTAGAACCCTAATATATCTTTCATAACTCTAATTGCCACCAATGTCGATCCATACACTCCTACGTAAATTTTGTAACAATTACAAACTTTTGACAATTGTATGAATTAAAATGGAAGGTTTTCATAAAACTTAAAACTTTGAGAAATTAATGTACGAATCAAATTCACACCAAATTTGTCAACTTAAATTTAGACATCAAAATAATGAAATTATCAATTTCGTAGATTCAAATCAACTTCTATTTTCACGAAATCAAATATTTCATAATTTATACAATAAATCATATCTCTTGCATAAATTATACAAATTGATTGAAGAGGAAAAACAACCTATTTCAATTCATAAATAATTTATGCTGTTTACCAACCTTTTTCGATATTAAATTACGAAAAAAAAAAATTTCGTGGCCTATCACGTTACACCATGATCAACAATTTAGATCTGAATGATCACCGAGTTGAAAATCAAATACGCATGTACATTGAATCCAATTTAATTAGACCAAGTTTATCGGCTTAGGATCGAAATCAAATTCTAATTGTGAACTAACTTCACCTATTAAATTTTAGGGGGAATTTGTGAAATGTCCATAAAATATGTCTTAATTTGAGAAATATCCACTTTTTGGGACAAATTTGTGAAATGTTCACAATATAAACCTCCCACGCACTTTCTCTCTCCTACGCTCTCTCTCTCTCACGCCCTGCTCGACGGTGATTTTGCAGATTTTGTGCCGATCATCTCTCCGATCTCATCAAAACAACCGATTTGAACATCTCTTCTACAGAATCAAGTAAGTACAACATTCGATTACAAACTACATCAAAAAGCGGCCTTCAATTCATTGAAAATTTGCGCCAAAGGCGCAAATTTTCATAGATTTTTCACGTTTCTAAGTTGATTCTGGATTGTGCTGACGAATTTACTACTCTGTCCATTAGAACCACACAAAATTTGCGCCTTCGGCGCAAATTTTGAAGTAATTCTTCAATTTTTGACTTATCGAAGAGGTTTTTCAAAACAACCGAATCTGAGCTTGTTTAAGTTCGTTTCTGCTATATCTATATGAAATACAGTCGAATCGAGTGATTACTGTTATGGAATGCCTCAAAATTTGCGCCAAAGGCGCAAATTTTTACTGTTGTTGTTGATTGCTCCATGTCAGCACTGCATTTTTGATGTATTGGATGAGATTTTGAAGTCTCCTTTTAAATACATGCTTCTTTATGCTCATTTGAATTATGTGCTTGCACTTTAAAATGTAGCATTGCTGTATCTAGTTCAAATGTGCTTATACTTTGATTCACCTCTTGTCATCATTGCACTTAAAATCTTAGAAAATTTGCACCGGAGGTGCAAATTTTGTAGGACTCTGTTAATAACTGGTGTATTCTATTCATATAGTTAATTTAATAAGATCCATTCTTCACTGTTGCATCCATATATTGCATTTGACAATATAATGAACTCTACATTCATTATTACACTTTGATTGCTCCATGTCAGCACTGCATTTGAATCATAGAATTCTGTTCATAACTGTTGTATTCTATTCAAATGTTGCTTGATTTTTGAAGCATCAATTACTGATAATGATTGTTTTTTGCTATATGTGTCTTATTTTCAAGTCTACAATCAAATCTTTGCTTGTTTATGCTTATTTATGATCGTTAATATGTTACATTGGTAAATCTTTATCATATACATTCCAATTGAAATGATAAATGCAATGAAATTACAGAAAATTTCATTTTTGATGTATTGGATGAGATTTTGAAGTCTCCTTTTGAATACATGCTTCTTTATGCTCATTTGAATTATGTGCTTGCACTTTAAAATGTAGCATTCCTATATCTAGTTAAAATGTGCTTATACTTTGATTCACCACTTGTCATCACTGCACTTAAAATCTTCACTGTTGATTCTGGTGTATTCTATTCATATAGTTAATTTAATGAGATCCATTCTTCACTGTTGCATCCAATATTGCATTTGACAATATAATGAACTCTACATTCATTATTACACTTTGATTGCTCCATGTCAACACTGCACTTAAATCTTAGAAAATTTGCACCTCCGGTGCAAATTTTGTAGGATTGTGTTCATAACTGGTATATCTTATTCATATAGTTGATTTAATGATATCCATCCCTCACTGCTGCATCCAATATTGCATTTGACAATATAATGAACTCCACATTCATTATTACACTTTGATTGCTCCATGTCAGCACTGTATTTGAATCATATAAAATTTTGGTTCCTTGTGTCAACACTTCAATCAAATTGTGTTTCTTACTACTGCAATCTATTTATCCTCTTAAATTCATATTCTACAAATTACAATGGCAACCCACGTTATTACAGTTATATATGGTGGGAAATGGTTATTTGATGAATCAGGTCCAACCTTTGCCGGGCACACTACTTCAAAAGTGTTCATACTTGATGACTCAATAACACTACAGGGTTTAAGTGAAAAAGTGCACAACAGATTCAACGTAGACAGCGCATTTGAATTAGAATTCAATCATTTGCACCCTTTCAAAGTCTTGAGAGGTCCTCTTACCGTTGAATGTGATGCTGATTTGAAAGAGTTTTTAGAGTTGTCCAAACTAGATGATGTTAAATTTGCTGTTGAGTTGTGTGTCAGCATTAAAACAGATAATGACAAAGAAGATCAACAGACATTCCCAGCTGATAGTTTGGAGTTGGTGACATGCAATCCAAATATAACTAACATTGTCACTGAAGAAAATAGCATGACATTGATCGGTGACAACAGGATGAAGGGTGTGTTGTTAGAGGATATTGGAGATGACATGTACTCTGGAAACAGTGATACTCCCAGTGATGAAGATTCTGCAGCTGAAATATGGAGCACCCTATATTCTTCAGCACACAGAAGAGAGACTACACTAGAAGATTGGGATGCTGACAGCCCTACCATGCCTATTATGAATCAGAATTCAGAAAAATTGATATACATAGGCAAAACCTTTGAATCCAGGAATGCAGTTAAGAATGCTTTGAGAATATTGTCAATAACAGAGATATTTGGTTTTCGTGTGGCAAAATCAGAACCCAGGTATTATAGGGTGCATTGTGTAGATCCTAACTGCAAATGGAAAGTGCATGTCAAAACTTTTGGTCAAACTTGGCATGAGGTTACAGTGTACGATGACATGCACACATGCACGTGGGATATCAGATCAAAACACTGCAAAAAACCTTCATCATCAGTGGTTGCAAGCATCATCAAATCAAGGTGAGTAAATTTTGTAAGAAATAGTATTTAGATTTAATATTGCTTTTTAATATATTATTTATTCTAATTTTAATATAATTCAACAGCGTTGACACTGGATACAAACCAGCACAGATAATGGATAAGCTGAGAACAGAACAAAAAATGACAATTACCTACTGGATAGCATGGAAATCATCAAAAATTGCAAAAGAAATTATCAAGGGGACACCAGAATCCAATTATGCAGATTTGCCATCATTTTGCCACATGCTTATGGAGAAAAACAATGGGACTATAGCATTGATTTCAACAGACAAAGAAGACATGTTTAAATACTTGTTCCTATCCTTTGGCCAATGCATCAGAGCATTCCCCTTCTTAAAGAAGGTATGTCTTACTCAGTGTCAGCATAAATTCTGTTCTCATTGAATTTCATAAATTCAATATAACTAGTAATTTCATTTATTTATCTACCAGGTTGTTGTTATTGATGGGACATTCTTAACTGGACAATATAGAGGCACATTGCTTGGAGCAGTTGCTCAAGATGCAAACAGACAAATTTATCCCCTTGCTTTTGGAATTGTTGACTCTGAAAACAACAGCTCTTGGGAATGGTTTTTGTACCGGCTGCTGAAGGTTGTGCCTCCCTCAAATGACTTAGTGTTTGTCTCTGATAGACATGCTAGCATTGCAAGGGCTATATCTTTAGTTTACCCAACAGCTACACACTGCATATGTATGTGGCACTTGAAACAAAACATCAAAGCGACATTCAAGAAAAAGCACCTGGGAAAAATGTTCAAGAAAGCAGCAGAGAGTTACACTATCCAAGAGTTCAACAGATGGCTTGCACAAATAGAAGCAACCTGTCCAAAACTGTCAGAATATATGGTGTCAGCACGTTTTGAAAAATGGGCCAGAGCACATGCAAAGTGCAATAGATACAATATGATGACATCCAACAATGCAAAGAGCTTGAACTCCATTTTCAAAGGGAAAAAGGATTATCTTATTGTGGCACTTATAGAGTTTGCTAGGGAAAAGCTCACATCATGGTTCCAGGACAGAAGAGAGAAAGCACTAGAAAACCAAGACAGAATAACTCCTGAAATCCTTAAGGTGATAAGGAAATCACAAGAGCAAATTGGATTATACAGAGTAGAAAGGATGAATGCATCACAATTTGAGATCAAAGGCGAAGGAGCTGTAGCTATAGTTGATCTATCAGCGAAGACATGTACGTGCAGGGTATTTGATGTCGAGAAAATACCTTGTGTACATGCTCTATCAGCCATTACACACGTAAAGGCAAATATATCTGATTTTTTTGCAAATTTTTACAGCAATGATGCTTGGCGTATGGCATATGCAGAAACAATATATCCAGTGTTGGAAGAAGATGAAGGAAACGTCCCTGATGCGATAAAATCTATCAAATGTTACCCCCCTGTAGTAAGAAAGAGAGCAGGAAGACCTCCTTCAAATAGAAAGCTATCAGTGGGAGAGTTCAAGAGGAGGATAAAGCATTCAAAATAAGGCTGTCAGCACAATTTCTGTCATTGGTATTATGTAAAATTACTACTAGGAAAGAATACAGCTTAGACATTATGAATGACATGTATGTTCCAAAATAAACATTCATTCAACATTATAGAATAAAATTGTAGATTTTATCATGTAATAATACAAGTTTGTACATTCTTTTCTCTATGTCAGCGCAATTTTGTCATCGGTACTCATCAAATTTCAGATTTATATCATTGTTGTTTACTTAAAAAACAATACAATGTTGAGAAATAATCTAAAATATTATTCTATAATATTTTAGATTAACAACCTCGTTCCACCACCCCACCACATATAGCTTCAATAACAAAGAACACCACGGTGGTGTCCCCACAATATCTATTGTTGAGCAAAAATAAGAGCATGTTGTGCAATTATAGGCTATTGGTGAGCAAAATTAAGACTGTGTTGAGCAAAAATACTAGCATGTTGAGCAAATTTTAAACGAACGCCGACGTTGTGCAGTGCAATTATACTCTATTGTTGAGCAAAAATAAGACCATGTTGTGCAATTATCTATAGACAAACTATGAGAACACATTGAGAAAATATATAAGATCAAATTGATCACAATTTCACAATGTCTTGATAATTGTGCAAATATAAACTATTGTCGAGCAAAAATAACAGCATTTAGAGCAAAAATAAGAGCATGTTGAGAAATTTTCAACAAAATGCCCCGTGTTGTGCAATTATAGGCTATTGATGAGCAACAATAAGACTGTGTTGAGCAAAAATAAGAGCATGTTGACCAAATTTCCAACAAACGCCCATGTTGTGCAATTTTGCCACTTTGATTTAAAAAATCTGCATTCTTCCAAAAAAAAATCTGTGTCAGCACTACTTTGGACTGGTGTCACCACTACTTGAAACTAATATCAGTGTCAGCACTACTTCAGACCTCAAACACCTAGTGTCACCACATAAACTTCAGTGTCAGCACTACTTCAGTGATTGCTCCAATAAAATTACAGAAAATTTCATTTTTGATGTATTGGATGAGATTTTGAAGTCTCCTTTTAAATACATGCTTCTTTATGCTCATTTGAATTATGTGCTTGCACTTTAAAATGTAGCATTGCTATATCTAGTTAAAATGTGCTTATACTTTGATTCACCTCTTGTCATCACTGCACTTAAAATCTTAGAAAATTTGCACCGGAGGTGCAAATTTTGTAGGATTGTGTTCATAACTGGTATATCTTATTCATATAGTTGATTTAATGATATCCATTCCACACTGCAGCATCCAATATTGCATTTGACAATATAATGAACTCCACATTCATTATTACACTTTGATTGCTCCATGTCAGCACTGTATTTGAATCATATAAAATTTTGGTTCCTTGTGTCAACACTTCAATCAAATTGTGTTTCTTACTACTGCAATCTATTTGCACCCTTTCAAAGTCTTGGGAGGTCCTCTTACCATTGAATGTGATGCTGATTTGAAAGAGTTTTTAGATTTGTCCAAACTAGATGATGTTAAATTTGCTGTTGAGTTGTGTGTCAGCATTAAAACAGATAATGACAAAGAAGATCAACAGACATTCCCAGCTGATAGTTTGTAAACAAATACAATCAAAACAAAATTATATTCATATTATACATTTGCTTCATCCAAGTTCACAGAACAGGTAATACAAGTTTGCTTACATCCAAGCCCCTCAAAAAGTTAAACTACATTTTCTTTTACTAACATCACAATACTACAGAAAAAGTAACTTTACAATGCAAACCTACAAAGTGGACAAGACCCTTCAACCCTAAGCCATTCTCGGATACAATTTGGGTGGAAGAAATGTGAGCATGGCATGCCAAGGATAGGCATTGAATCAAACATCGGGTCAAGACATATTGAACATGCCTGCCCATCAAGCTCAAGATGATATACCTCTTGTAGACCATCAATAGCTGCTTCAGTGGCTGGATGATGTGGGTAGTCCACCTCCATGTCCACCTCCATGTCCGAGTCAGAAGAGTCAGAGCTTGAATCAGAAGAAGGGTTGGAAATGTAGTACAAATTGATGGTGATATTAGGGCATAGACCATATTCAATAAAGTCATCATCTTGAGCAAACCAAGTACTTGTAATATCTCTCAAGATATGATTTGCTACTTGATGTCGAACAATAGCTGGGATTCCCGCGTCCCGTAATATTCCATTGCTGCGCCATAAGCTCATTGGCAACCCATTCCAAACGTATAAATGATGAAGTATTACAGGAACATCCACGGAGTGGATTGACACTAACATTTCACTCGAACCATATACAGAGGACTCGCTTGCTAAAAGTTCAACAATAAACTCACCAACTGTGTGATGATACCCTTGTTGAATAATCGGTTGAAAAGCCATTGAAGAAGAGACGAACTGAAAGGACACCGGCGATTGAAGGATACTCGGCGATTGAAGTGATCGTCGACTGTAAACACAAAATGGGGGAAACGGAGAAGATGTTGGAGGGAGCTGAAAGGACACCTGGGATTGCACAACTACGGACTGCTTTTGGGTTGAAATCGTGCGTAAGAAGACATAACATTGGGCCAAACCCTTCCATTCATCAATTTTAAATATAAGCCCATTAACATCTTCTCTTATTTTTGCTCTTATTTTTGCTCAACAATTTCACAAAGTGCCCCCATGTTGTTCAATTATAGGGTATTGATAAGCACAAATAAGACTGTGTTGAGCAAAAATAAGAGCATGTTGACCAAATTTCGAACAAACGCCCATGTTGTGCAATAATAGAGTATTGATGAGCAAAAATAAGACTGTGTTGAGCAAAAATAAGAGCATGTTGAGCAAATTTCCAACAAACACCCATGTTGTGCAATTATAATCTATTGTTGAGCAAAAATAAGACCGTGTTGTGAAATTAATAATAGAGAAACTATAAAAACATATTAATAAAAAATAAGATCATGTTGAGCAATATTTCACAAAGTCTTATATAGTTGTGTAAATATAAACTATTGTTGAGCAAAAATAAGAGCATGTTGAGCAAATTTCCAACAAACGCCCATGTTGTGCAATTATTGATGAGCAAAAATAACACTGTGTTGAGCAAAAATAAAAGCATGTTGAGCAAATTTCCAACAAACGCCCATGTTGTGCAATTATAGTATATTGTTGAGCAAAAATAAGACCGTGTTGTGAAATTATTTATAGAGAAACTATGAAAACATATTGAGAAAAAATAAGATCATGTTGAGCACTATTTCACAAAGTCTTATATAGTTGTTTAAATATAAACTATTGTTGAGCAAAAATAAAAACAAGTTGAGCAAAAATCCACCAAATGCCCCTGTTGTCCAATTATAGGCTATTGATGAGCAAAAATATGACCATCTTGAGCAAAAATAAGAGCCTGTTGAGCAAAATTCCAACAAACGCTCATGTTGTGCAATTATAGTCTATTTTTGAGCAAAAATAAGACCGTGTTGTGCAATTATCTATGGAGAAACTAAGAGAACTTATTGAGAAAAATAAGATCATATGAATCACAATTTCACAAAAGTCTTGATAGTTGTGCAAAAATAAACTAGTGTTGAGCAAAAATAAGAGCATGTTGAGCAAAAATGAGGAATAAATAAAGTATGAACCACTTGCCGTAATTTTAAAAAAAAACAAGAAAATAAAAAAAAACAAAAATTAGAAAAAGCAATAAATAAGGTATTTGCTCAACTTGCTGTTATTTTTGCACAACAATAGTTTATATTTACACAGTCGGTCATCGTCATTTCTTTCATCCTCCCCGCCCCCCCCCCCCCCCCCCGAAATCTCATCTCTCTTGCTCTGCAAAGTTTGCTTCACGTTTGATTATACGCTCACTGAGACCAGATCGAAAATCCCCCTCTCTATTGCTCTACCATATACATCACCATGTCTCTAGACCGGAAAGGTTTGATTTCCTATTCTCCGTTTATTACAGTTTAAATAAGAATGATTACGGTTTAGGGTTTAGCTCCAACGAAAAGCAGGAAATGGGAGTTATTCAAGTTATTCGACCTTCCACAAGCTGCCTTTGCTAATTTAAGGACTTCGGCATTATAATGTGTAGTTAATGTGATGGACTTATCGTTCAATTTTCAAATTTATATGGAATAAACTCCCTTCTTTTACAATGCCATTGCATGCATTATTTATAGAATTTGATTTTCAGTGTTCATTACATAGGTAAACGCCCGCAGAGATTGAGTGACTCACCTACTATAGACAGTCAAAACCGAATTTCGAAGAGATCAAAAAGATCTGGCGTTAAACCTCCAGTAATTGATTTATCTAGGGATTCACCAGCTTTCATTGATGAACTGTTTGAAGATACTCAGCCTGATAGAGCATGTGAAACAGGGGTCGGTTCCATGTCACTTGAATCTAAAGATTCACAACCGCTTGTTCGGAAAAACAGTAAGAAAGAGGTCCCCCATGAGACTACTATTCCTACTAGCACTGTTGGTTTAGAAGCCCTTGAAATTACAGTTTTGCAAGACAATTCACCTAATGTAACGCTTGGTCAACTAGCGAACCCAACTGTGAATAACATCCCATCTGATGAGCAAACAGAAGGCACTGAAATCCAACCTATCTCAGAAAACAGACAAATGATTGCAAAGACCGAGAGGGACAGCAGACAGAAACAATTCAACTCTTTGAAAACACGTTCAAGCCCCCGCCTACTTGTGTCATCATTGCAGAAAATGAATGACAAGCAAAAGAAATTCATTAAAGATATTGGGTTTGGATGTTTGTTCGACTTGAACATTGTTTCCCTTCCACAATATCTTTCCTATTGGTTAGTGGATCAGTTTGACCCTAACAAGTGTTGTTTGGTTATGGCTAATGGAAGAGAACTTGAAATTACTGAGATGGATGTTCATATCACATTGGGATTGCCTATGGGAAAGGTTTTAGTAGCAAGAAAAACAGCAAAGGAAAATTTCAACCTTGTGAAAGATTGGAGAAACACATTTGAGGTTAAGGATAATATAACATCCGCTATGGTTATGGATAAATTGATAGCTGACACTAATTGTGGTGACCAATTCCTCGTGAACTTTATTGTTGTATTAGACTCTTACTTGATTGATACTTTAGGAAATGGACATGCAAACCATAGTTTAGTAAGAGTTGTTCCGGAATTAGGTGACATGAGAGAGCTAAATTGGTGTGGTCTTGTGTTAGAAAGTTTAGTTGATGCGAAAAAAAGTTGGGAAAAGAACAAGGATGGACACTTCAGAGGGCCTATATTGTTCTTGGTTGTAAGTAGTTTTTCAAACCTTTCCTCTGTTGTTAAATTAATTTCTTTACCATGACTGTACTACCCATGTCACCAGTGCCTATTTTAAGTTTCCTAACTACAATATTATTCATGTCAGCACTGCCCCACTCCATCATATTCACTGTGATGTTAAATTAATTTCTTTACAATGTCTGTAGTACCCATGTCACCAGTGCCTATTTTAACTTTAGTATCTACAATATTGTTCATGTCAGCACTCCTCCCCCCGCTTAATTTCTTTACCATGTCTGTAGTGCCCATATCACCAGTGCCAATTTTTAATTTCATAGATACAATATTATTCATGTCAGCACTCCCGTCCTGAATCATTATACTGATATATGTTTATCCCATTCATGTGTCAGTTGCTGTATATGGATAGGGTGAAACTGTTCACAAGCACAGCGCTTAGACGAATACCTCGTTCTTTGCCAGTGTTTTTTGGCATCAATTCCAAACTTCTACGCCAAAGAGAGACTGATGACATTAATAGTGGAGGCTTTGGCCGTGGCTCAATCCAACCTCGCCAAATCGTTCCTCCCACTCAAGAAATACCTCCTACGGCTTGTCCCCAATCTACTACACACAATGAAAAATGCACTGAACACCCCGCTGGTCCAGAAAAACAACCACCTCCACTTCAAGTCTATATGAATATTTTTAACCAATTCAATCTAAAATTGTGTAGTTTATCATGTTTTCTTATTTACTGATGTTTTTTTTAATCTTATTTTCTCATGTGCTCTTGTCTTCTAGAATTGGATACAGACTTTTGCTCAAAAGACTTCTGTGCTTGCATCTGCTATTTCTGAATTTGTGGAGTGGTCTACAAATATACCGCCTGAACTACAAAATGATGACAAGGTGAATTCACTTCTGCGTGGAGCCAACCAGCTCCTAGGGATGGGAGATGTGACCCCTGCGCCTGCTACAGATGCTGCTGACAGGTCATATATGGACGACTCTCCAAACACAATTTTTAACAACTCCCAACACCCATTCTGGTCAGACCCTGCTTTTATAGATTGCCTTACTCAGATTGAGCTTGCGTATCAGAATAAGCAAAAATTGAAATCAAATATCAAAGGAGATGGGCAATTTTCCTTTGATATATTTGTAAATGATCCTGTTTTGGGGGAAGATACGGGGATACCACAGAACGTTGCAGATGCAACCAAGGATGGTAATGACGCACAACAAGCTCCTGGACCCAGCCATGGTCATCCTCCAATACAACAGGATGTCCAAGCTAAAACTGCAGACACATTATGCACCCCTCCCAATCCCCTCCCCACTCAATTCCAAACTGATATTCCACCAGAGAAGCCTTTGGAGGATAAAAGAAAATCCAAGTCCCCTGCTCCATTGCCCCCCCGGAGGTCACCACGTGTCAACGCAGCTCCTGAGAATGCACCACACCAACTTCATGACACAAAGAGAGAAGAAGCTGCAAAGAGAGCATATAAACCGTCTGCATCTTTGAGAAGCCCCTATTACTCCCGTGTTGTAGATATTAACGATCCTATCTCTGAAATTGAGCGGACTGTTTCAGCCTATTTAGCAATGACAACAACTCATAGCACGTAAAGTTCATTTTAATCTTAATTTACTTAATGTATGTTCAGTTACAAGTAAAAGATATTTTTTATTTAATACATCTTCATAATGTCTTGCATTTGCAGTGAAGTCTTATTTAAACACAAGTCTATTGAGGTGGTTAGAAGAGACATGGGTACACTTGAAGATGAAACCCAACTGTCTAGTGTCATTATTGATGCATGGACAGCAGTCCTCAACAACAAGGAACAATATAAAAGTGCTCAGTCACCAGCAAGACTATTTGTCAATATCAACAAATCTGTAATATTTTTACTTATTCATCTTTCAATTACACTCCATTCTTTTGCCATTATTACAATGGGTCTGTTTTTTTACTAATTTTTATTTTTGATCCAGTTTAATGTGGACAGTGTGTCATCAGGAGCTTGTGATGAACAGTTTCAGAGGTTTAACCTCCACCTTGATACTGCTTTGTCATTGTCACCACACATTTCTTTGAAAGATATAGACATGGTACTCCCTTCACAACCACAAGAATGAAATGTCCTCTAAATACTGATTTTGAGATCAAAGTTAACAAACTCAATCCCTAATTTCTATCTGTTTAATATTATGTTCATTAGTTTGTTTTTGGAGTTCAACAAGAAGAGGTCTACATCATGGTTGTCTTCAACTTGAAAAACAAAGTCACCCAAATCATTGATATCAACCCAACTTGCCCTGCTGAAACTTGCACCTTTGCATCCCCCTTTGAATGTTTGGTAAGTTTTATTAATGATACATAATATCTTCTTGAGTTGTATTAACTTCAATCTAATATCACCTCAGTTCCCAATTAACATTAAATGCTTTATAATTCAATAAATGCAGGGAGATATGCTGATTGCGTTTCTAACAGAGAAGGGGCTTGAAGCAAAGGCAGAAATAGTGTCAACTGCACCAACATCAATTGTCCCCATCGCGTGGGCTGGAGAAGAGAAAGTTCAGCATTCTGGGGTATGCCTCATGCGTCACATGGAGACTTTCTTTGGGTCAGAGCGAGGCTACAAGTGTGGATTTGAAAAGGGCAATTTCAAGAATATCTCAAAACTACGGGTGAAGTACCTAACAGATATTGTGTGCTCAGAGCTGAATGAAGTGAACAAAGAAGTTATGAAGGCAGCAAAATCCCATTCAAGAATGATTTCAAAGGGGATTCAAGGCCAAAAAAAAAACCTTGGTTGAACAGCTACAACACAATATAATGTTTTTGTTGCAAACTATCAAATGTATTGGGGTGTAGACAGTTGTGTACTCTGCTTCTAAAAAGTTGTTTCGTGAGCATTAAGACAGTTGTTTTCCCTATGATTTTAACATGGATTGTATTTGTCAATTTCATACAACTATAACTGCATCTGACCAATTCTGTAATTCTGTATTCTTTTCTCTATGTCAACACAATTCTGTCACCGGTAGTAAAATATTTGATTTCTGTTTATAACTGGTGTATTTTATAAATATAGTTTATTTAATGACATCCATTCCTAAGTATTGACAATACTTTGCAAGAGAAAGATTCCAATAGGAGAGTTCAAGAAGAGGGTAAAAGCACACAAAATAAGCCTGTCAGCGCAATTCTGTCATCAATACTATAAAAAAACACTAATACGAAAAGAAGATACTATAAAAAAATAATACCATGTTGTGAAATTATCTATTGAGAAAGTATAAAATTATATTAAAGAAAATAGGATTATTTTGGGCAAAATTTCACAAATCTCGTTTGTTGTGCAAATATAAACTATTGTTGAGCAAAACTAAGATGATGTTGAGCAAATTCACAATAACATAAAACCTTAGTTAAACAGTGTCAGCACTACTTTTGCCAAAACAATTCCCAAATTACTCTATGTGTCCGCAGTATCAACCAATGAAGACTTAAAACTCCAATAACACTTTATAATATCAAATACGAGGTGCGAAATTACAAAATATCCATATAATTAATATGATATTAATAACTTACATCATATCTTCATTATGAACACACATATAAACTAAAATATATAAATAAGTTCCAATATTATCACTTATTAATATACAAGACCTACAGGCCTAAAAATTCATCAATCTTCCTCCTCCTTTCCATTTCTGCATCTAAAACTTCTTTAACGCACTACATAAGGTTGTCCTTTGCCTCTTCCAACATCTGCCTTTGTTCCCAAAGTTCTCGTTCCCCCTAGATAAAACATAAAATATAAGAGTTAACACTAGAGAGGAAAAAAAAGTAAGGATAAAAATTCATATATCACCTTTGATAGTGCTTCAGCATCTTCATCTTTGGTTGCTCTGCGAATATGATATTCATTTGCTATTATTGATCTTTGTAATTCCTCATATAATGTATAATGAAACACAACGGCTTCCACCAACTCAACCCTGTGAGCCTCTTTGTTAGTCTCACATGCCTCATCAACGAGACTCATGTGATACCCACGGTAAACAACACCATCCAGATCGTCCATCATTTGGTGGAATCTTGTGCAGAACTCAACAGTGTTGCCATAATTCATCTTTTTGGTGGGGGGTGCTTAAGCAGTAAGAATACAAGTTTTGGTATTCTGATTTCTGTTACAATTAGTTTGTAGACACCAATGGACACCAAAGAGTTATTTCTGGATATATATAGCCAATAATTATACAGTTTTCTTCCTTATGACAGTTATTTGGGGCACTTCATTTCAGAGTACCTGTAAAAACTATAAAAACTGTAAAAATATAAACTGTAAACGGATTACAGTTATATGAGTTACAGTTATAATTGCTGGACAACAACCCCCCTCGTGTCATCGCTGCTTTGGGCTTACAGTTATAACTGTTGGACATTAACCACCTCGTGTCAGCACTACTTTGGGCCTTAACCACCTACTGTCACCATATAAACTTAAATAACAAAGAACACACAAAGCTAGTGTCACCAATACTTCCAACTACTCTAACCAACAGTGTCACACAAGACTTTGGGCCTTACCACCTCGTGCAACCACATAAAAAACAAAATAAAAAAAAATACAACCCTACTGTCACCAATACTTGTAACTAATATCAGTGTCAGCACTGCTTTGGGCCTTACCCATCTACTGTCACCACATAAACTTCAATAACAGAAAATATAACCCCATACACTTCAATATCAGAAAAAACAAGGGTAGTGTCACCACTACTTGTAACTAATATCATTGGCAGCCTTGCTTTGGGCCTCAACCACCTAGTGTTACCACATACAATTCAAAATAAAAAAATGCAAGACTGGTGTCACCACTACTTGTAACTAATATCAGTGTCAGCACTACTTTGTACATCAAAGACCTAGTGTCCCCACATAAACTTCAATATTAGAAAAAAAACCAGACTGGTGTCACCACTATTTATAACTACTAACAGTGTCAGCACTACTTTGGGCCTCAAAAACCTAGTGTCACCACATAAACTTCAATATCAGAAAACACAAGACTGGTGTCACGACTTTTGTTATAGCATGGTAAATATGTACTCATGCCCCCCACATTATTAATACAAATTCAAATAAAACATTGTCATTGCAAAAATAGATACCTTAATAAACATTAATAAAAGTTAAAATGTACAATCATAACAGATTCAAAGTCACATCCAAAATACAGGGCATCCAAAAAATATCCCATAAAATCCATTACCTACAAATATACATACATGTCCACCAAATTAACAATTTGAGCACATAGATTGTCATATTACATCAAAAAATACCCCATGTATGCACCAACTACATATCTAAACAATTGTTTTAAAACCTAAAACTCCAGGTCTCCTTGATCAGATCTGAGCACATGAGTTCTCTGTATCGAAAGAGCTTCTCGTTGTTGAATCGTTTCACATCTCCCCCAAAGACAGATGCTTCAATTGCTTTTAATGTAAAGACGCCACATGAAGCCCTACAAACACAAAAAGACCCCATGTCATGTGAGCACATAAATAACACGTATCTTAGGCTAAACGACAAACAATACAACATATAAAATACATACCCTGTAGAATCATGCATTAAATCATCAACCATATTTAGCTGGAAAGGAGAGGAAGCAAAGTTTTGATAGAGCCCAGCCTTTGCCAAATGAATTGGGAACCAAATAGCAAACGGTTGCAATTGTTCTTCAAGTACACCAGCCTTAACAGCAGTCACATTGCAATCGTACACGTTGATTACCCTCTCCTCAAGCATAATCTCCAACGCCACCCAATGTTTGTTTATAACATTGAATATTGTGTAGACTTTCTTTACAGATTCCCATGGCTTCCCATACTCAGCAGGGCACATACCAACAAAATACTCCTCGGTGTTGACTTCAAGAGGCAAATCTTCCCCATAATTTGAAGCATAATCAGGCAGGTACTTTAAGTAAAATAGCCAATCAAGAACAAGAACCTCTCGATATTTCACAGGGTCTTCAGAAATGCGCCTCCTAAAGTGAATCAAACCTGCTTCTAGATGCTACACAACATAGTAATAAAAAAAAAGATGTCAACAATCAACAAACACAATAGAATCCAATCCATATATATATATATATATATATATTTCAAAAACAAGCAGATATTACCTGACAATCAAGCCACATATTCTTTGATATGATGTGCAGGAAAAACTTTTTGTCCTACCTTGATATTGGACCAGCAACAGAAAAATTCCTAACCAAATTACACAAGATGAATATAAATATATAAAGAATGAGGTGCTGTACTAATACAAAGACAACATTCCATAAAAAAAGATTGAACAAAAAAATAAAGCATACCTTGTCTTCTTTACAAGTCCATACATAAACTCATGATCTTCAAAGCTGATCAATGACTTGTTAGGGACGTGCTTTAAGATTCTCACCTTCTTTTCAATCTCAGCTGGGCCATACAAGAATGTACTGGTTGACGGGATAAGATTCGAAGCCTTTAATTTTTCAACTTCATTTATAATTTCAGTATCCTTGGCTACCAAATCCCAATCAACACCTGCACCCGTGTCATATTCATCATCAGACAAAGATATGAACTTTTCCAATGATGAGTGCCCACCAACTACACCGACTACAGCATCACCACCTTCAACCTCACACTTGGCAGATCGAGCAACTTCAGCAGAACATGATGGAATTCCAAACTCATCTGCACTCCTTTTGGCATCATCAACTTCATTCTTAGTTAATGAAATATCACCTTTCAAATCCTTAAAAACTTTCACATCTGCACCAACATCCTCACCCTCAGTGTCAGCGACAACAGTTGGGAACACAGGAGGGATTTCAGTATACAGAATATCCTTATCCAAAGTTGGGCCCTCTGATCTTATTGAGGCCAAGGACACGTCCTTAACATTGACAGAATGGGGTGATGATTTCACCATTTCCTCATCAGCAGAGAAACACTTCTGAAGATCAGCTACAACATCATTGACAATTTTTGCGCTGACATCTTCATCAACAACCTTCACAGGACTGCCCTGGGGCTTACCACCTATATGCTTATCATCAGCATTCCCAGGATTTACCTGTGACCTGGCAAACAGAGCTTCAAAATTAGAAACCCTAACCTCAAGCTCATCATACCTCATTGCCATCTCACCAACAACTCCAAGCATCCCAGCCATCTCTGCAATCTTTGATTCAATAGCATCAACCCTCGCACCCAACACATCCATACGCTGAGGTACATCTTCAAGCTTCTCAATCCTCTTAAAAATCTCCTTCACCCAATCAGGATAAGATGGGGTAGAAGAAGCAAAACCATCACCATGTGTTTTTGGAGGCAACTCCCCCATTGAATCATTTTTGGCCTCCATTTGGGGAGATACACCTTCAGTGCCAGCATTAGATGTTTGAACCTCTCCCCGCCTGTCACCAGAAGATGTCTCAGCTCCTTCAACCTTGTCAGCACAACCAACCACATCTGCAACATCCGCCAAAACAGAAAGCCCAGCAGTAGGAGGAGCAGCCAACTCATCAGATCCACAAGAATGGGTGTCAGCAGTAAAATCATCAACCTTGTCATCGCCATCACTGCCTTCACCACCAGATGTAAAGCCTGCAGCATGAATTTCTTCATTCTCCACTCTATGAGTAATCTGATTATCACCAAGAGAAACTGAAGGAAGAACAGAAGATATGTCAGCAGTACTATCATACAATAGCCTCCCACTAGCTAACCCAGCTTTCTTCATCTTATACCTCCGCTGAAAGACAAATTTCAGTGGGGTATCATCATCTAATAAATCACATAAATTAGTAACCAACCGACCTCTCTTGGAAGGTGAAGCAACCACATCACCCTCCTCATGCATATCTGTGTCAGCATTAATTATCTTCACAGTCTCAGAAGGAACAACTCTACCACATTGCCTAGCTGCAGAACGACCCCTCCTCACATACACCAATCCCTCAGCTTTCTTTTTCTTTTTACCAGCCATCCCTCCACTCTCAGATTTCCTCTTCTTTGAGGACTCTACAACATCTTTGTTTTCTACCTCAGGAAAAACTTAAAAAGCAGTTTCAAAGGACTTCCCATCCTGTTTCTTTCCAGCAACTTTGCCTCTCTTCACAGGTGTCTTCCTCTTTGAGGTCTCTGCTTCATCACCTTTCTCCGAGATATTAGCTTCTTCACCACCAGCTTGTACAACTCTGTTTGAAAACCTAGCTGCATATGCCCTTTGACGAAAACGACGGCTGTCATATAATGCATCATCAACAGCTCCCCCACATACTTCTTCAACTGATGCATCAACGACTGGATCATCTTTTTCATCAGCAAACCCCATCCTTGCTGTGCGTGCAAACTCCCCATAAGTAGGGAACAACGGAGTCTGCCCAAAATGCAAGTATAAAAATATGTTTAAAAAAAAATAAACAAAGATGCATCAACTAAAAATGGTCTTAAAGATAAATAACATAAAAATATTACCAAATCACCATGAAACAAATGCTCAGCTTCAACATACGAATGACTAAACTCGCATACCCAGTGCAATGAGTATGGATCTCTATCAGGCATCATAAAATTACAGTCAATTTTAGCGGAGAGGGCTGGGAAAGCTTCTAATATCCAAGACTGTTACAAAATAAAACGCAAAAAGAGATTACAAAACAATATTAGACAAAAATCTTAACATACACAATAAAAGTTGTGATGACACAGACAAATATTGATGACAAAAGTGATTCAAGCACTAAAACAGAATACCTGGAATGCAAGGCAATACCCATACATTTGATAAGAGCCCCTAACACCAGCACGGTCTGCAACAGAAGAACTCTTCAAAGACTTCAACAAACGGGTGTACGACTCCCTACCCCAAGGATATAATTCAAATTCCTTCTCATTACATGCAAGAGAAAGGAATTGTGCACTGACAACCTCTGACCTCCTATATACAATTAACCTCTCAATCAACAACAACTTTGCCATGATCAACTTCTTCTTAGACTTCTTGCTCTCAGATATGAAACGAGCAACTAAATCATCATGAGTCATCTTCTTCTGCCCAAAAAATTCAGATATTGACACTTTTTTTGAGATATTACAAACACGTTCTTCACAAGGAAGGCCAGTGATGACATGAAACTCAAAAATTGAAAAACGTGCAAGATATCCACCAACTCTAAACCACAACTCATTCTCCTTCTGAGTTTGGACTTGACGAAGCACCATTTGATGCATAAGCTGAAAATTGGTAGCCATTTTGGTGCCCTGCGTCAGCACCCATCCCACACAACTTTCCCGCAGAATATTGTAATCAGAATGAGACAAATGCTTCTCAATCAAATCACAAACAGATGGATATGAATATATGTTGGACCTAGAATGGAATCGTTCAGAAACAGGAATGCAATATTCCAAACCCTGATCAATCACATACAAAGTACCCAAAAACACAACATCAGATTAGGAAAAAATCAAAACTTGCTCATCAACAAAAAAATTTAAAATGGAAAAACAAAATAACTTACATCAGAACCCCTATAAGATGTGGATGCATCACCAGATTGAGCCGCTAATAAAAAAAATAAAGAATAATATAAAAATACAATAACAGAATCCATGATAAACCAAATAACCATAAAAAAAATAACAATAAAATGACACCACCACATAAGAAAAGAACATAAACATCACAAAAACAACACAGAAACCCCAATCAAAGTACACACATTGTTGAAACTACCAAAACTAAAACAACCATGTATAAAAACAGACAGTGTCAGCGCGCTTACACATGAGCATACCTACAGAAATCTATACTATGAACAACACAAACAATACAAAGCATCAAGTACACACATTGTTGAAAAATACACGAATAACGTTAAAAAAGCACATACAAATTGCCGCATCACAAAAATTGAAGCACACAAACAGTTAAAATAAACGAATTTAACACACGCAAATTACTTAAACTACCTACAACACTCAAAATCCCAAACATTTATGCATATCAAGCATCGATTTACCTATAGGTGATCAAAACTGAAAGCAGAAATCAATAAAATCAACATAAATCAACTTCTTCCAAACCCTAGCACGAAACATTTAGCAAAAACAAGCGATATCGATACCTGAAGAGTTGCTAGATGACGACATTGAACCAGATAGCACAACAACGAACAGAAATCGGCCGAAATCTCACTTACGCACAGATTGAAGGAACGAGAATGAAGAAAACCGGTGAAAACCGACGAGCGCGAGAAGAGAGTTTGGAAGAGAGTATACACGATAATATGTCCGTACAAGTGAGAATAAGTATTTATAGTGGACGTTTTGCTAATTTGTCCAAAAATGTGGACAATTCCCCAATTTGTCCAAATAAAGTGCCCGTTTTGCAAATTTTTTCTAAATTTTATATATCCAATCAATCGAAATCATAATTTTAATCATACAAATTATTACATATATCAAATATATTGCTAAATTGAATAAAAATAGCAAGAAAATTAATTGATCATATCAATTTATACAAGAGGCTCTGATACCACTGTAGGAAAATTAATTGATCATATCACACATAACAGTTTAGTGATGCTAGTGGTTTTTGGTGGGAGAAGAAAAGATGCACAACTGCCAAAAACTAGGTTATGGCTTATTCCCAAATAAGTCTTCTTATCTAATGGACAAATTAAGTGAAACTTATTCATAATAAGTTACCTATTTATATCTTTTATCTTCTATCCATAGTATCTTTCTATAAAGATATTATATTAACAATAATAACTTATTATTATCATTAATCAATCATCCAATTCCTAATACTCTTTTTTGTGTGACTTTATAGGACCCGAATAAAATTGCAATAGATTAAATCCAATTTAATCCATAAATTATAGTTGGTTTCTATCAAAGCACTATAATTACCTAGATTATTCGGATTATAAATCTCCATTTTAATCCTATTATATAATTAGTATTTTACACATCAATCAAATAACACAAATTTCTTCAGGTGACTCCTTTGCACGAATAAACCCTGGGCCTAGCTGACTATAACAAACTACTCGGCTAAAACAAGTATACAATGTACAACTCTAATACTTTATCTCATTCAGGTGACTCCTTTGCACGAATAAAAGGAACTGGGAGGCTATGACTGATTTGAAGGGTTACTTGGAGGTTTGGTTCGGGTTGGATATAGGTGAATATTAGTGGAACATTAATTAAATTAATTTATAATATATATACATATAGGGTGTGGTTCAAGTGTACACACCTCTTATGGTGTACCTCACACAATTATAGACCATTGATTCAAAAAAAATTGAAGGTGGAGATTAATCCATATTTTCTTATTTTTTAACTAAAAAAGGGTGAGTCCCACATCAATATCACACCCACTTTCCATCCTTGGGTGCGTGAGTTTCAACCTTTTTTCTTTTTATTTTTTCCCTTTTTCAGATTTGGATGTTTGTAATTTTTTTTAAATTTTTTTTCCCTTTCCCCATGCACCTATTTCATTAAATAAATATTAGAATTCAAATAATAATATCAAAAGCCTCATATCTCAATCACACATTGATTTCGATTTCGAATTACAAAACAATCAAAGTTTTGAATTATCTTTCACATTTTAACGAATAATGTTGGAGATGGTGTTTCTAAACATCGATTTCTAATTACACAATACACCTATTCTATTGAATAATTATTCAAAATTCAACGAATAATATCGAAAACCTCATAACTCAATCACATGTTGATCTCGAATTAAAAAACACACACTTTCCATTGAATAATTATTCAGAATTGATTTCGAATTACAAAATACACACATCCCATTGAATAATTATTCAGAATTCAACGAATGATATCGATCGACAATCTCAGGTCTCAATCATTTATTTCGAATTAGAAAATACACACATCCCGTTGAATAATTATTCAGAATTCAACAAATAATATTGACAATATCATATATCTCAATCACAAAATACATGCATTCCTTTGAATAATTATTAGAGATTCACTGAATAATCACTGAATAACCGTTTGAGATTCACCGATGATGTATTTACTGAATAATATCTCGATTTCAAAGGAGGTTCGATCTTCGACTTCGCTTTCGCAATAATCGGAAGAAGGCACACAATACCAATCAAGAGGGAGGACTTGCACCAAATTCATTTTCGTTCTTGTTGTATGCACAAATGTAGGACTTGCATTAATTATGTGCCACTGTAATTTCTATGTCATGCCGCTTACTTGGAAACGATAAAGTAAAATAATAATAATCAAGCAATGTAGCTGGCCGGTTAGAATCAGATATAGCATTGCAAGGATGCTTTTTTGTTAAATTTCAATCCTTTCAATCGGACAGACGCTAGTTCAAGAAGGTCCACAACTTGGTAAAAAAAATTGAAAAAATTGAAGCAATTAAAAAGGAAACAGAAATTGAGTTTGTACTGAATTAAAAAAAAATTAACAATGTGTGATATAATGTGTGGGTCCCACCAATTACAAATAATCCCCACAAAATCTGCATCACACGCACTAGTAGTTTATTTTGTGCAGTGGGTCCCACCTTTTATTTTCCAAAAAAAAAAGAAAAATCATCTTTTAATCTAGGCCGCTCATTCAATTCAGATTAAGGGCTCAGATTTGTGTACAAGGTACATCTTAATGCTTGCGTACAAAAGATCCATACTATATATATATATACGGATTGACTCCGGTGAAAACCTTAAAGTGTGATAAAAACCGTGAGGACTACTCTATAGCATGCTTTATTTGAAACTTGTTCTGAAAACCTCAATTACACAGTGACTTTACAACTCAGTTCAACCTAAAACCGTGTTGAAAACTCATGTTTTAAAATCACATGGTGACTTTATAGCTCAATTTTATTCAGAATCAGGCTAAAGTCTGTGACCTAATAGATCGTTTCTATTCAGAACCGGGCTATAAAGCCAGTGAACAGGGTTAAAAAGCCGTTCCTCACAGGTTTTTACCGCAATTTTGGTTTTCACCGAAGCGCACCCCTATATATATATATATTGACTCCGATGAAAACCTCAAATTGTGGTGAAAACCGTGAGGACTACTTTACAGCTTGAATTATTTGAAACCTGTGCTAAAAAACTCAATTACACAGTGACTTTACAACTCAGTTCAACCTGAAAACCGTGCTAAAAACTCCAATTTTAAAATAACACATGACTTTATAGCTCGGTTAGGCCTAAAAACCGTGTTTAAAACTCATGTTTTAAAATTACATAGTGACTTTATATCTCGGTTTATTTTCATAACGGGCTAAAATCTATGACTTTATAGATCGGTTCTATTCAGAACCGGGCTATAAAGCTAGTGAAGCGGGCTAAAAAGCCGGTCCTCAAAGGTTTTTACCACAATTTTGGTTTTCACCGAAACGCACCCCTATATATATATATATATATATATATATATATATATATATATATATATATATATATATATAGGTAATGATTCAAATATAAAATGTCCTTAAGGTGTAAAATTCCTTAATGTGTAAAATTCTCTAAATGGGTCTAATTATAAATAAATATGCCTAATTTTTATGGGTAATGTGTAAATGTGCCTAATTTAATTAGCAAACTATCAATCCTCATGTACCCCCTTCCCCATGCATGTGCCCCCTGCCCCCCACTGTGCCCCTTCTCGGGTCATTTTTTTTTTCGTGCCAGCAATTTTTTTTTCATGTAAGCACTTTTTATTGTGGAAATATAACTTGAGGTTGTGCACATATAAGATTATATTGTGCAAATATAACTTTATGTTGTGCAAAGATAATAATTTCTTATGGGTAAATAGGTAAATGGGCCTATTTCAATTATAAAAAATTTACAATTTTTATAATTGAAATATAAGATTATGAATTGCACAATTAAGATTATAAATTGCAAAAATAAAATTTTAGTTTGAATGTAGATTTTTAGAAATTAAATGTGCAATTTTAGTTCGAAAAGTGCAAATATAAAATTATAAAGTGCAAAAATAAGATCATAAAATGCATGAATGAGACACAAGATGGGCTTTTAAAATGAAGTTATTGAGCCCAAAGGCCCTTTCCATCAAGCCTTTTAGTAACTGTCCGGCCTGTTTGAATTTTTTAGCTTTTGTCCATAAATTTTTCTTAGTTTCCATTCTACCCCTACCTCTTACTCCCTCTGTCATTTCTTCTCCACGATCAGTTGCTGAGCGGTTTCGCCACATCAACGTCTCCTACTCCGATTGTCCTTTCACTACCAAAAATGGAGGAAATAGCCACGGACAAATAGCCACGAATTGGCCACGAATGATCTTGGCTAAACGGTTTAGCAACGGGGATAGCCACAAATTTTACGTTCGTCGCCATTCGTGGCTATATGCCTCGTCGCTAATAGCCAACTCTCCAACATCCGTGGCTAATAGCCACGATCTGACAAGTCCGTGGCTATGTTCGTGGCCAGTTTGGGATCGTGCCATCCGTGGCTGCAGCACGAAGTTAGCCACGGTGTATGTCGTCGCTGATTTCATGGCTTGGCACGTGCGGGATGTCAAGCGTCTTTCGTGGCTGATTTCGTGGCAACGACCGTGGCCAATTGGGTGGCTAGGTTCGTGGCTTTATTGTTGGCTATAGCCGTGGCTATTCCCGTAGCTATTCATGTGGCTATTCCCTAGGCAATATTCGTGGCTAAGTTCGTGACTTTATTGTTGGCTATGCTCATGGCTTTATTCATGGCCTTATTCGTTATATGAGCTAGGAAATAAATTTAAAATATAATTTTACAAATCTGTCATACAAATACATCCAAAATACAAACATAAATTACACCATTCAAAACACATCTAAAACACACTGAAAAGTTCAACCATACAACAAGTCTCAACATGCACGAATATGACAAGGACACCCACTAGAAGCATGGATTCAATCCAGACGAACACAAGACACCTAAATGAGATGTCAGAGCACCTACATAACAAAAATGAGGCAACGAACCTTTCTACAACCACCGCCTTCCCTTTGTCCCACATAATGAAACTTTACCTTTAATCCTCAAATAGGAGCAACTGTAGCAAAGAAGGCAGTGAATGATGCAAAAAAACCCTCATGACGCTTCCCATTGGCATCCGTAAAACCAGTAGCATTTATCCCAAGTCCTGTACCGCAATTGGCTGTCTCTTTGTAGTGATATGCAGCAAGAGCTTTGGTAGCTCTAAGACACATTTCGACAACTTCCGAATCCTATGATAGGAACAGAAAAGAATCTTAAGAGGAGATGCTCTCGAAAGGCACATGGATGATAAATTCATAAAATCATTCAAAAGTCACTAGCAAAAACAAAAGCACAAAGACACAATTACACATAGAAAGGTTCGAGCAAAGAAACAATTACAAAGAGAAAGCTTCAGATTTTCTTTTAGAAGACATAACTAAATGTAAAAATTTCAAACATAGCACAAAACACAACACAAAACAAAAATAAAAACAACACTCAAAATTATCACATGAGAAGAGTGACACAACCTGGTATATTCTTGAATTGAATCAATTGTCAAGCCCAATTATAAAAGACAACAACTTTGATACAACAACTCTAAAACAATAGTCGAACATCAACAATGAAGTCTGAATCAAATTCGGTCAATACATGAAATTCGACAATAAATTATTAGAGCTTAGATAGGAAATTGAAAGATTAAGATAGATTAGAGATTACCACCTACCAAAGAAGAGGGTTAGAGCTAGCAGAAATGAAGGCCAAAGTGGCAAATTCAAAAAGAAAGGTCGAAGGCCAAGCAAGAGAGGAAGCATGTGCAGCTAACTTTTCTCTCTCTCGGCTCTCAAACAAACAACCCCAAGCATGATGTCATACAAGTTTCCTTTACACATGAACTCTGAAAGAAGAAAAACACATATCTATTAAAGGTTCTAGCTTTCACAAACATGACTTCTAGCAAATGCAATTAGCAAAAGCCAAAAACCAACCATTTTGACAAGTTAATTAAAATGAATCAAGCATAAAAAAGCAACATTAAAGTTTCTTTTTGTGAAAGAAAAAAAAACTGAGAGTTGAAAATTTTAGGGAAAAACTGACCGAAGAAAAGCAACAGTAAAGTTCCTTATCCCTGGCCAGAAATAATCTATTTGTTTATTTGTATTCGACCAAAAAAATAATCTATGCATAATTAGTGTGTTAGATTTTCGGGAATTTTTTGACCAATTGAAGAACCTGTAGTGCAAATTGTCATTTCGTTTATCAATCAATCTGTTGTAGTTGTGCATTTTCTTAGATAGTTATCTGTGCTTGACATAAATATGAGGTCAAGGTCACTAGATTGAATCCAGATGATTTATGGATACCTAGATTTGGTCTGAAAAATGCCTCAAATCACACACATTTGGCCTTCAAATCTTACATACTCGAATAAAGTGTGAATCAAATAAAAATGTAAATTCAACACCAGCAAGAAAATTTTTACCAAATGCCAAACAATCAACATATTAAAATTATTCAATTTCGCGCTAAATTACCGAAAATCTGGAATTCTAAAATAAATACTTATAGTATAATCAAACAAATCAACTGTCAGTTTTTTTTTCTTTCACAATTGGTAATTTTCAACTGACAGTTGAAAATTCAAGGACCTAAAATTCAGGGAATAGATCGAGTCATACCTAGTGGAAACAACCGAGATAGTACTCACTCCCAGGAATGCAACGACATGTTCAGATTCAAAGACACTAAGAACGAAGGCGAGAAGAAGGATTCAGAGATATCCAGAAACACAAAGCTAATGAAAAGGACAGACCAAGACACAAGAGAGCAAAGAAGCCATGAGAACGGAGAAGAGTGAAAGGGGAAGGAAGAATGAAACTCAGATCTGAGAGGAGGGACTAATCTTTAGGGGAGCGACAGTGCAGACTGACGAAGGCGGCGCTCCCTCCGGGCTCCCTCCGGGCTCTGCCAGATTGGATTCTAGGTCGACGTCTCTCTCCGGCCATGGTGGTCTATCGACGTCGTTCTCCGTGGGAGGAAGACACGAGGGTGAAAAGGCTAGGACAAGAGTTGATGAGATGAGAGATGAAGAGGATGAGAGATCTGAAATCTTTGGGAAGAGAGAGATGGAATGAAGAGGGAATGGTGGATGAAGATAATGTGTGAAAAAAGGTGTGCCCAAAATGAATTAGGGTTATACAACTCTTCTAAATTTCAAAGCGCGGGGAATTTACCGCTCAAAATCAATTGGGCGCAAGAAAAATTTCAACCGTAGGTCTGAATTGCTTGTTTTTCATTCACTATTTACATCTAGAAAATAAAACTATCCGTACAACTATATATCTTTAAATTTCAACCAAAAACAATATATATCATTAAATATATATACTTCAGATAAGTTTATATCAAATTTAATTAAATATCTATACGTTTTTATAAGATTTTACCCAACATCATTAAACTAGTTCCGTACTCGAATCTTATGCGAATTTTTGAAATATCAATATTAATATTTATGGGTTTGGTTATATGAGTTTTTCTCAAAATTTAAAGAAAAACTCATATAACCAAACCCATAAATATTAATCTGAGCAGCAACAATATTTTTTATGTCAATGTATCTAATCTGAGCAGCAACAATATTTTTTTTTATGTCAATGTAGCTAATCTGAGCAGCAACGTTTTTATAAGATGTGGTGAAGTTATTTATGTCAATGTAGCTAATCTGAGCAGCAACAATATTTTTTTTTAATTTAAAAGGGACTTTATAGCCCGGATATTTATATCTGGGCTATAAAGTCCCCTTTTTTTAGTTATGAATTGTGATTATATAGCCCGGATATATGAAAGGTATATAGCCCGGATATTAGGAGTTGAGGTCAAGATAATATAGCCTGGACCTTGCAGGAATATAGCCCGGACCTTGTAGGTATATACCCCGGGCATCCCCCTAAAGTCATTTCCTGAAAAAAAATTTAATAGGTATATATACCGGATATTTTTACTTTTGGTCCGGGGTATAAAACTGGCCCCCCTTTTTATCCCAACCTACCTGAAGCCCGGATGTAAATTATGTCAGATCCGGGCTATAAAGTCAAAAACGCCCGGGCTAAAATCCTTTTTTTGTACTAGTGAAACTTGCTTTTATAGTATTCTCATAAGAATTTATTATTTAATATAAGGTTCTGTTCAACAATTACTCGTGTATGAGTTTTCCTCAAAACATACTCTTATAGTATTCTAATAAGAATTTATTAGTTAATATAAGGTTTTATTAAATACTTATTTGTTACTTATATGAGTATTCCTAAAAACATACTCTCATAGTATTCTACTAAGAATTTATTAGTCAATATAAGGTTTTATTAAACATTTATTCATTACTTATATGAGTTTTCCTCAAAACATACTCTTATAGTGTTCTAATAAGAAATTATATTAGTCAATAAAAGGATTTATTTATATGAGTTTTCCTCAAAACATATTCTTACAGTGTTCTAATATGAATTTATTAGTTAATATAAGGTTTGATTAAACATTTATTCGTAGCTTATATGAGTTTTTCTCAAAACATACTCTTATAGTATTCTAATAAGAATTTATTAGTCAATATTAGGCTTTATTAAACATTTATTCGTTACATATACGAGTTTTCCTCAAAATTAACTCTTATAGTGTTCTAATAAGAATTTATTAGTTAATATAAGGTTTTATTAAATATTTATTCGTAACTTATATGAGTTTTCCTGAAAACATACTCTTATAGTATTGTAATAAGAATTTATTAGTCAATATAAGGTTTTATTAAATATTTATTCGTTACTTATATGAGTTTTCTTCAAAACGTACTCTTATAATATTCTAATAAGAATTTATTAGTTAATATAAGGTTTTATTAAACATTTGTTAGTTACTTATATGAGTTTTCCCCAAAACATACTCTTATAGTATTTTTATAGGAATTTAGTAGTCAATATAAGGTTTTGTTAAACATTTATTCATTACTTTTATGAGTTTCCTCAAAACATACTCTTATAGTATTCTAGTAAGAATTTATTAGTTAATATAAAGTTTTATTAAACATTTTTTCGTTACTTATATGAGTTTTCCTCAAAACACACACTTATAATATTTTTATAACATCTTATTAGTTAATATATGGATTTATTCCACAATCATTAGGTACTTATATGATTTTTCCTCGAAACACACACTTATAGTATTCTTATAACAATTTATTAGATAACATAAGGTTTTATTCCACAATTATTAGTTACTTATATATTTTTCTTCGAAACACACACTTATAATATTCTTATAACAACTTATTAGTTAATATATGGATTTATTCCACAATCATTAGGTACTTATATGATTTTCCCTCGAAACACACACTTATAGTATTCTTATAACAATTTATTAGATAACATAAGGTTTTATTCCACAATTATTAGTTACTTATATATTTTTCTTCGAAACACACACTTATAATATTCTTATAACAACTTATTAGTTAATATATGGATTTATTCCACAATCATTAGTTACGTATATGATTTTCCCTCGAAACACACACTTGTAGTATTCTTATAACAATTTATTAGATAATATAAGGTTTTATTCCACAATCATTAGGTACTTATATGATTTTCCCTCAAAACACACACTTATAGAATTCTTATAACATTTTATTAGATAATATAAGGTTTTATTCCACAATCATTATCTACTTATGTTATTTTCCCTCAAAACACACACTTATAGTATTCTTATAACATTTTATTAGATAATATGAGGTTTTATTCCACAATCATTAGCTACTTATATGATTTTCCCTTAAAACACACACTTATAGAATTCTTATAACATTTTATTAGATAATATAAGGTTTTATTCCACAATCATTAGCTACTTATATGATTTTCTCTCAAAACACACACTTATAGAATTCTTATAACAACTTATTAGTTAATATAAGGTTTTATTCCACAACTATTAGTTACTTATATGATTTTCCCTCAAAATACACACTTATAGTATTCTTATGACATTTTATTAGATAATATAAGGTTTTATTCCACAATTATTAGGTACATTTATGATTTTCCCTCGAAACACTCACTTATATTATTCTAATAAGAATTTATTGCATAATATAAAGTTTTATTCCACAACCATTAGCTACTTATATGATTTTTTTTAAAAAATAAACTCTCCTAATATTCTCATATGAATTTATTAGTTAACATAAGGTTTTATTCAACGATTATTAGTTACTTATATGATTTTTCCCTCAAAACACATTTTATTCAACAATTATTAGTGTTCTTTATGTTCTAATATTTATTTAGATATAACGACATATACCATTAATGGGCCCATTGGCGGAAATTATAGCCATATTTGGGCCCATAATAAATTAAAGCTCATTAGAAATTGAAGTGTGTCATTTGAGGTTAACTGTAAATAGCAACGACATTAGCCACGTATATGACCGTGGCTATTAATTGGGCTCCTTAATATGTCGATAGCTATTAATAGGGCTTCCATATTCATTGGGCTTTGACTACCACTAACGGGTTGACCGTCTTTGGGCTTTGACTATCTCTGATATTGGGCTTGACCGCATTTGGGCCCTAATATTTTTTTTGGGTGAGATTTTGGGCTTTACAATTATTATTTGCTTTATTTTGTTTGAAGAATTACCCAAATTTGGATATAGCAACAGACAATGGGCATGACCATATTAGCGTCGAATCCAGCCACGAATAGTACAACAGTGGCTAAATTCGTAGCTATTGGCCACTAAATCAGGTCATGATTGCCAATTGCCACTTCTTAGCCACAGTTTTTTTTTCGGGGGCTTATTGGCATCGAAATCAGCCACGAATATTTCAATAGTGGCTAAAGTCGTGGCTAATAGCCATGAACTTAGCTACGACATTCATGATCGTGGCTAATAGTCACGACATTCTGGACACGAATTTATGTCATCACCCCCAGCCACGGATTTAGCCACGAAAGTTTTCATTCGACGCTTATTTAGCGACGACATGTCAGGTCGTGGCTACGTTCATAGCTATCAGCCACGAATTTGGCCACAACCATATGACGTTGCTAAAAAATCCGTGGCTATTTCCTGTTTTTTTGGTAGTGTTTCCCGATGGTTGCTCTCCGTTTTGCACTCCGTCGTGCTCTCCGACTTGTTCTCCGTCTTTCTCTCCTCTTCGATTCTGCATTTTTTGGCTCTTCGATTCTGCATTCTCCGTCTCTGCTTATTTTCTTCTAATGGCTTCATCAGGTAGTTTCATCTACTCTACTCCTTCAATGTTCTTGTAAACAACTTCACCTGTTGTTTCCTTTTTGCAATTTCTCTTTGTATTGTGTATATCTACTTCGATTTCCTGCATTTTATGCCTATTATGGTTTATTTTCATTATTTTATCCCTTCCCTTCCGTTTTAGGGTTTTTTTAGTCCAGTTGTTCTCCAATGTCTATCAGTTTGTGCTATAATTTACCTCCCTTGTTCTGTTTCCGTTTCCATTTCTACATTTTGTGGCATTTGTTGTTTCTCTTTGTTTTTTATGGTTGGTTACATTCAGTTACTTGTTTGGTTACAGTGTGGTTATAGTCTGAAGAGAAATCTCTTTGTTTTTTATGGTTGGTTCATGTTTCATGGATACTTGTTTCATGGTTACAGTTCATTGCTTCTTTGGTGACAGGGTTCCATATGACATTCTCCTTGTTGTGTGTTTGCAGTGTTTGTTGTTGTTACATTATGGTTACAGTCTGAAGAGAAATCTCTTTGTTTTTTATGGTTGGTTCATGTTTCATGGATACCTGTTTCATGGTTACAGTTCATTGCTTGTTTGGTGACAGGGTTTCATATGACATTCTCCTTGTTGTGTGTTTGCAGTGTTTGGTGTGGTTACAATATTTGTTTATGTTGGTGTTCAATTTGTTTTGTTTTTTTTTGGTGACAGTAACTTCTATGTTATAACACCTAATGTTTACTTTATTTCTATTCTATTTAGGTAAAGAAATTGTAGCCCATCAGGGAATTCCTAATGTGGTTCCACCATCTGTTATTGAACCTGCTTCCTTCAAGTTTGTTGTTCCCAAACAAAAGCGATTTCGTGGCCACATTAATGTCTACTCCAAGCCTGCTTTGATCAAAGTTATTGAGAATGGATTGTCTACAGTTGATTGGGATTCTCTTATAGATGGGTGTTTAGGTCCAATTGTTCGTGCTCGTGATCGTCTTTATTTTTATCATCAACTTGTGCATTAGATGCTTCTACATGAAGTTGAGACTCATAAAATTCATGAGATGTGGTTCCAAGTTGGAAAGCCTTTGTTTAGGTTTTCCCTAGTTGAATTCTGCTGTGTAACCGGTTTGAATTGGGAAGAACCTGGTGATGACACGACTCTCTCTCCTCGTGTGGATATGAAGGAGTTTTTGGGGTTATCGAACTGCAATTTTAGTGGTCTTCTGCAAATTTTCCTCAAGGAGCCAACTGAGTCTCCGAAGAAACTGTCCATGGCGTACTTGTTACTGATTGAGGGTGTGTTGCTCCCTCAGCGTTCTAAAGCTCTTGTACGTCAATCTTTTGTGGACCTTGTCTGTGATTTGGATCGCTTAAAATTGTATCCTTTTGGTCGGGTTGTGTTTTTGGAAACACTTGGTTTTTTGAAGAAAGCTTTGAGGTTTGATCAATCCAAAAGGGGTCCAAGGTTTGGTTATAATTTGCTTGGATATCCTGTAGCATTCTAGGTATTTTCCTTTCCTTTCCTTTTATTTTCCTATGTTTGTTTCCTTATCCTCATTATTATTCTTTATTTCTATTTATATTCTTAATGTTACTTTGTTCTCAGGTTTGGATTTTAGAGTCAATCCCTAAGATTGCTGCCATCACAAAATGTGACTTTGCATTCTGTGAAGGATTACCAGCCTCTCTTGTCTGGTATAGTATTGAACGTGATTAGAACATTGTATATGATAAGTGTTTTGAAATTTTCTCTCATGATTTGGTAAGCATTCTTTCTGGTCTCAGCTTTTATTATTGTCATCTCAGTTTTTCCCTTCCATGTAATATATTTGTCGTCATTTAATTGTATGTTTTGTTCTCTTGCTAGGGGACTGTCTACTCTCTGTATGCCTCATTTATGGATTGTTCTGACCTCTTACTTCCTGATGAAGTTGCTGATGACAGCGTTGATTCGTATGTTTCTTTTTTTGTTGGTATGGATGCTAATGCCAGTGATAAAGTGTGTCCTAGGAATTTACGCATTCAAGCGTATTAGGTCAGGCAATCAGGTGGTCGTCTCCTTTATGGTGGAGTGGAACCTAATATCCTTTCTATGACTATTCCTACTCGAATGAAGCAAATAGTTAGAACCTCACCTTTGGGGAAAAAGGGGGTGGTGAGACCACCAGTCATCATTGAGGGCACTTCTGACATTGAGAGTCCTGTCCATCCCAGGAAGAGGTTGGTTACACGGTCCATGAGAAGTGGTGACAGTCCTCTTCCTGTGAAGAAGGGTAAAATGTTGAGACGTACTCCTACTGCTGATGAGTCTATGAAGAAGAAGAGAGTGTTGAGAAGTTCTGCTACCCTTGATCAGCCTATTTAGAAGAAGGCAAAGGTGGTGCCATCTCAAAAATCTTCAAAGAGTCAGTCTCCTTCTAAGATTGAAGAAGAAGCACAGTGTGGTGACAAAGGTTTAGATGATGGTGACAAGCCCAAGAGGTCTAAGTTTAAGCTCTCTAGACCTATTCCTCCCAAAGGTGATGGGCTTCCTACAAGTGATGATGTTCCTGGGTGGGCAAAAGATTTTGTTGGGAAATCTGTTTTTTGAAGGAATTATTAATTCCTTTAAGGCATCATTTGATTCTATTGAAGCTCAATTGAAAGAGTGTTTCTAGGATTCTTATCCTTGAGGAGAAAGTGCATAAACTAGAATCACATATCTTACATCCCAGTGATGATAATGAGGCTTTTCTGAAAAGGGAACGTGAGGCATTGGATGAGTCTCTTAAGGATGTGCTTCCTGGTATTAGGGATAATTGCTCTCAATTGTCTGAACATGGTCATTTATTTAAGGGTTTGAAGGAAGGTGATGCCAATGAAGGTGATGCCATATATACTTCCATTGAATCCCCAACTCCAGAGTATGTTGTTGTTAGATCAACTAAGGAGTTAACTTCAATAGATGGGGATGTTGATTGCACTGATGGTGACACTGGTTTTGTGGGTTCAAAGGGTAAATTTGATGACAGTGTTGTCCCTTCTCCTGGCCATGCTTCTCCCTCTCCCAAGATTGATGACAGTGTTGTTGCTCCTGCTGAAGTACTTGTATAACAGGATGTAACTGATGACAGTGCTATCCCTCAAACTGAAGTTGTTCCCTCATATGAAGGAATTCACAATTCTAGTGCTTCCCCTACTGAAAAAATTGTTGAAACTTGTTCTGTTGCTTGTCCTACTAAAGTCCTTTCTTCGGCTGATGCAACTGCTGATTTGAGTGTTGCTCCAACTGAAGTAATTGGTTCAGGTGACACTGTTTTTGCTAGCTTAGGTGCTCCTACTAAAGTTATTGATTCACAGCTGACCATTGGCGATATGATTGCTTCCAAAGAGGTTCCTGGTGACAGTGTTGTTCCCACTCCTGTTGTTCCTAGTTCTACTGATGCTCGTGATGACAGTGGTCCTGTTGCAACTCATGTACTTCCTTGTTCGACTGATGCACCTGATGATAGTGGTATTGTTGGTCCTAAAGGTGTGGTTACACCTGATTTGATTGATGCAAGTAGTTGCCCTGCTCCTGAAGTTGTTGTTGAAAAAGTTGATCATGGTATTGGTGTCATACTTGGTTGTATTGATGATGTCCCAGAGGATGTGTCTGGTGACAGTGGTGGTGTAGATGGTGATATTGATGATAAATGCAGTCAATTTCATGACATCACTGACATTGGATACCTTATTCCTTCGGATGCTGAAAATGAGAATGGTGATGAAGTTCCGCTAAGGCGATCTTATAGGGCGTTGAAATCTGCTCCTGTAGCCAATACTCCTTACACCAATCCTTATAAACCGAAGAAACCTCGCCTTCCTAGACTGTAAAGACCGAGTATATTTATATATTATGATTATTTTAATTAACTAAGTTATTATTAAATTCAATTTGTAAAAGTGGAATAAAACCCGTCCTCGAGCGTAAGTTTTGATTTTTAAGTTATTCCGGCATCATTTTGAGAATTTAGATTCTAGCGGATTTTAATACCGCCTTCGAGCTCCGAGTTTTGATAAAAATTGATTTAATTCCGTTTATCTTGAAATTAGTAATTGTAATTTTATTTAAATTTGATTTAGTCGGGATTCAATCGGGCGAGCGGGTTTTGAGTCTTTTCCGCTAAATTGAATTGGTATTATGGGGATCTCTTTTATTTTCCTATTTTATTCTCTTTCTCTCTCTCTCTCTCTCTCCCTCCCTCTCTCTCTCTCTCGGATCCTGTTGAAATGGGAGCTGGTCCCCTCCCTCATTGTCTTCTTCCATATGCAGCAGACCCCCAATTGCCCCTCTGCCTCACCCTCTCTTTCACTTCTGCATTCCACCAACAAACGCCACTCTTCTCTCTCTCCCTCCTCTCTTCTGAAGCTGCAGCACCCCCACAACCATCACCACGTACCACCTCCCCTTCCTCTCCTTCTCGTTCAATCAGAGACCCGAAGCTCCCCTGTTCCTTCGGAGTGAGCCAGCCGCGCCCTTCAACAGCTCCGAGTCCGAGAGCGCAGCAACAACTCTCCTCTCCTCGTCCCCACGAACAACCCCGGTGCACCCTCCCTGTTTTCCAACGAAGAAGCCGAGGCAAGAAATGCCTCCTCACCACCTCCATCACCTCCTCCTTTGTGTGCGAGCAGCAGCTGTAGCTTCCCCGATGTAAAGGCCGAATATATTTTTATATTATTTTAATTAAATATACTATTATCTTATTCAATTTGTAAAAGTGGAATAAAAACCCGTCTCCGAGCATCAAGTTTCGATTTAAAATCATTCCGGCATCAATTTAAATTAGGATTTTTGACGGGATTTGATTTTCGACATCGAGTCCGAGTATTAATAAAAATTAAATTGAGCTACGAGTATTGATTGAAATTCATTTACTTTTCGATTATCTTGAATTAAAAATTTAATTAAATTTGATTTAGTCGGGATTCGGTCGGGCGAGCGGGATTCGGGCCTTTTTCGCTAATTTGAATTGGTATTGTTGGGACCACACAAATATTAATTTCTTTTCCTTTTTTTTTCTCTTCTCTCTCTCTCTCTTTCTCTCTCTCTCTCTCTCTCTCTCTCTCTCTCTCTCTCTCTCTCTCTCTCTCTCGGCAGTTCTCTGCCTCACCCTGCACTCCACACAACACTGCCTTCCTCATTTCACTGCAGTACACCACACAAATGGCCCCCCTTCCCCCTCCCTCTTCTGCTTACAAACCCAGGTGCACCACCCCTCTCCTCTCCTCTCACCTGCCCCATTTCATTCTCCTCCATCCCTCCATCCTCTCTCTCTCTCTCTGTTTCTTTTCCCATCCAAACAAACCCCCATTACCTTTCCACCTTGTGCAGCAGCTTAGACCCACCCTAATACCTCCATCCTTGTTATTCCGATGCCAACCGCCAGAGCAGCTCCCCGAGCACCTCGAGCGCAGCTCCGGATGCCTCGCCCCTGTCTTCCTTGGACAGCACCTGGGCACCTCCCACGCCCTGCACCTACTACCCAATTTCTCCTCCCCTTTATGTGTTAAAAACTCAGCCCTCTCCTCCTCTGTCGCCTCCCCTGCTCGGATCTGCAGCACCTCCCACCTCCGTCCTCTGTGTTCCACCCGAGCGCTTCACCACACCTCCCCTCCATTGGAGTTCAAGCAACGGTCTGACCATCTTTGGACTCCGAAGAGTCAAGGTCGAGCCGAGCAGCAACCTAGCAGCAGCAGAAGCCACCAGGAGATCCCTGGAGTTGCCGGCGCCGTCTCCCCGTGGACACCTCCCCTGTTTCCGATATCGCTTTGGTAAGCCACTTCATCCCTTCCTTCTGCTCTGAACCTCCATAAAAACCCACCTTTGACATCCCATTGTCGTCCTTGGCCAAGAACTCTTCGATTCCGACTCCGACGAAGCCGAACGGAGCTTTGAGCGTCTCCAACGAGCCCTCACATCCGAATCTAATCCTCTCGGTGAGCCTCTTTCCTCCCTCTCCTTTAATCCTTCTGTCTGGGTGGGGGTCGGGAAATAGGTTGGTTAGCTGGGAGCGGGTATCGGGATGGGAGGAGCCGGTGAGGTCTGTTATTCGTCCCCGTCGTCGCCCCCTTTCCGCTGGAGCCGAGGTTGAAGACAAGCTGAAGCGGGTCAATTTCTTCCTTTGCTATTGGGCTGGGCTTAACCCGTTTCTCGACCGGGTTATATCATTTTGTAAATCCGGAACCCCCTCTCTCCTCTTGTTGTTCTTCCGGGTGGGGTCGTGTGGGCCCATCTCCTTTTATTTTAACTGTCCGGGTTGGGCTTTCGGGTTGGGGCCAGGGATCCGGGCCTCCTCTTCTTTTCTTGGTTGGGCTCCCTTCTCTTCTTATCCGGGTTGGGTCTCTTGGGCTGGGCTCCTGCGGGTGGGCCTTTGCTTCCGGTTTTTTCTGTTGGGGCTTTATATTTTTTTAAGCTATGTGTTATATGTATATATGTTATATTATATGTTATGTTAGTATATATATTTTTATGCTATTTCATTTAATATTTCTGATTTTAGGAAATGGCAATATATAATTATATATTCTGAGATTTCATTATATATTTTAAGTTATGTTAAAACTGATATTTATTGTTATGTTATTATATATATATATATATATATGGTTATTACTTTGAGATTTGATAATAACAAGTGTCGAATTATTTGAATATTAATATTTTGGGATTTTTTTATAATATTCTGGAAAATTTATCGTTATATATTAATTATTGTTTTAAAATAATATTGATTGGATTATTTAATTGATGCATTTTAAGAGGATTTAAACATGTGAGTTAGGAATTTTAAAGGGAATTGTTGGTTTTGATTTATGAATATGATTTGTGAGCTTAGAGTTATTTTAATAATTTAATATTGGAATTTATTTATATATGGTTTTTGAGATAAGGAACATTCCGGAATTATTTTATAACATGATTTTGGGAAATGGGCCTTAAGGTTTCAATGTTTAATGTCGGGATTTAGATAAGTGATTTTAAAAGAGTTGTTTGATTTTCTAAGCTGAGTTCTTTGAGAGGTTGTTTCGAAATGAGATGATGAGATGAACCTGAAATGATAAAATAAGACGGAATGATCTGAAATGAGATATGAGAAGAGATGTATGATAGTTAGGGGCGCCTTGTGTGGATTAGATAGACTTATACATTTACATGTTATTAGGTGATTGTGATATGTGGACATTGCTTGCTATCGGTGATTCATTTCTTGGATTCTGCTCTGCCTTGCTCTCTGCTGTTCGGCTTATTCAGGTAAGTTCCTTTATGGGCTTACTCAGATTCGAAAGAGATTACCGGCTTGTGAATGTATGACCTACTAGGTGTTGCATAAGCATTAAAGCATGCCATGTAGTATCATGCTAGGTTGCACTTGTGATTGAGCATTCTATTTCTTTACGCGTATGAAACAGAATGGCCGTATATGTGATATTCCTATAGTCTTTGCTAGGGTCATAGGGTAGCCCAGCCCCAACCGGTGCCCTGAGTCTATCGAGTCGATATGAGCATGATGATAGCCCAGCACCATCGGGCATGCTTTATTTATTTTAATTTATGTTATGATGATGAGATATGATGATGAGATATGATATGCTATAGCATCGAACCGGCCGGTCTCTGCACTAACGGAAAGGGGTGCAGAGGTAGGAGAGGGACATGCCACTTGGCATTCTTTGGGCGCCTTTACAGTTATTTCTCGCATATTGTAAATTAGGATCATGCTAGTGTGATTTAATTTCTGCATCTGCATCATCTTTATTATTAGCGTATGTGTATGTTTGCTTGCTGGACAGAGCGTGATGGGGCGTCGGTCTGATCCCAGTCGCACCAATTGTTTTTAGGTATGATTGCTCCCTGTGTATATGGCGTGGGAAAGTCCCCCGGCGATTGCAAAGAAATCTGTTTAATCCCGCTAATCTGGCCATACGACTTTAGAATCATGTTTTGGTTTTGACCCGGCCTTGCCGTGGCTTTTGTATCTAAATCAAATTTTCACTTCACTTTCGTTTAAACTGAATGTATGAAATCTCGACTGATTAGAGGTTTGAAACCTCGACCCGTACCTGAATTGCAACATCCGAACGAAGGTATCCGACCTTCGAAACGTATCCCGGATATTTATATCCGGGCCGTTACAAAGTTTGTATCAGAGCGAGGTTGTGCAATTCGGGTACGCAAGGGTCGAGTGTATGTTTTGGAAAACCGCCCACGGATTTCGAAGATTTAAAAGCGTTTTAAAGGGGCAAGATGAACTTAATATGTCTAACTCAATTGGACTAAGTAATGAACTTGACTTGTTATAAAAGAGGAGAACCGACTAATAAGGGATCGAGTGGGTAGAAACGGCGTTAGACCATCCCTTTTGGATGTAGTCGGAAATGGGTAGGCGAAATACTAGCTTGTTCTTTACAGACGGGTCGGGATGACTTCAAGGAGATCCCTATAATTGTCATTAACTGATTCTATGTTGAGTGCTTGATATGTTAAAGATTTGATTGTTATGTTCTAACTATTGAATGAATATTGATGATCTGTGAACGAGATAGCGGGAGTACCCTTATTTCCCTATGATTAAGCTCAGCTTTTGTGGAACTGCCCCTTTCCTTATGAACCCTTTTGACAATTCAATCGAGTCCTCCCTTCGAATATCGGTCTTCCACGGGAATGGGGTTGGTAAACACATGGTGTCGAGAATCATGACTGAATGTAGAGGTTGTCCTTATCAATTCTTATGACGATTCATTAGCGTCTTCTTACCACGAAAAGTCGTATCCGAGTTTCACGGGAAAGATGGGTGATGAGTCAGTTATGAAGAGTCAATGTTGCCCTTATGGATCTCTATCGGGTTATCTTGATTGCTCTGTCCATTATTGCGTGATACTATATGGTACTACTCCTTGACCTACAATTGATCCTTAGTGTGGAATTATGCTTATGTGCTTTAATGTTCATAATGACTATTGTATAGGTTTGAACTATATTTATCGTATCCATATCATCCCGACATGACCCACTTAGTATATTACATTGTCATACTAGGGCACGAATAAACATGTCATATGCTATGAAGTTGTATAATTGATGCCCTCTCTGTGAATAGGTTCATGATAGTGTGATCGACTCTTCCTTATATGAATGCCTCATAAGATGTGCCCTTTAGCATGCTAGTCGATGATGCCTCGATACTTATCGTTCATTTTGTGACAAGAATCTATAGCATGCCATCTATTCCGAATTCGTCAGATTAACTATTGTTGATTATTTTGCAAGATAATGTTGTGTGTGTTAGTTGTGTTGAACGGAGAACATGTGTTATAATTGAACCTTGAGGAATGCATGTTGTGTCATATTATGTGTTCATTCGAGCTCATGTCCCCATATTCTAGTCATGTCGCCATGTTGCTTAGACTTGCTCTATACCTCGTTGTGTTTTTCTCTCGTGCCACTATTCTAGTCTTATTATGTGTTGATTATTTTGCAAGTGCATGTATGTACCATATGTTATATTCAACCACTAGTAACATGTTGGGCCCTTGGTTGTGACTTGTGCGAGTTCTACTTTGCCTACGTTATTGTTGATTCACTCTTGAACTAGGTACCTGATAGTGTGGCTCTTTCCTCTTTCCGTCCTCTTAACATGTTTCACTCGCCTTGATTAGCTTAATGTTGAATTCGATGATTGACTAGCTTTCCGTGATGGTTCGTTCTTAGCATGATTATAACCTAGCATCCATGATGTCCATCTTGTTACTTTTAATGATGCCTCATGGTTCGTGAACATTATGCTGCACTCCTCTTATTGAATATTGACTATGCTTGTATCGCATTATATATCGCTAGTATCATCTAGGATCTATGCTCTCTAAATGGATCTCGTCATAGGATTCCGTGCCATGCTTGACCTAACATGTGATCATTGCTGTTAGATGTGATAGATGCTATGCTGCTCTTATGTGTCCTTGTATGGCGCGTCATCTGATTTTTATCATACACCTTGCCATGATATATTTTGACTCATTGGTTGATTGTATACCATGCTTTCACATTGTTCATATGCATGATGATCGTTATCTTCACTAAATTCCGCATGACTTCGAATTTTATATGATCATTGTTGGTTCCGCCCATCTTGCTTGAAGTTACTTGGCATATCTGTTTCCATAGAATACTAGAATGTTAGCTTATTTCACATACATCAGTGTAGGACTTGATTGTGTCTTTGATATGAATACGAATGTTGCCCCGAGATAGGTACATGTTAGTGTGGATTGAAGTGATTGATATGCTCCATAATGAATTTGTGCGTGTTGTCACAATTGTGACCCTATAGACTTTCTTGAGGGCATCGTTACTATTCCCGAGTCGGAGTCTTGTCTCTATTCATGTCGTCTTTAGCTTTGGTCTATTCCGTCTCCGAAAGAAACATTGGGTCGTCTGCTCTTGTCACTCCCCTATCTCCGCTAACTTAAACTCCTACGCGTTACCTTGGATGAGCGACCGCATGGAAAAAGGGATCGGAAAGTCGAATAGCGATAGAGCAGCGCAGCGGAAGCGTGGGCCCATAACCCACGGGCCTCAGGATCGATAATGCCGACGGAACAAGCTCGTTCGAGGATCACGATTGTTGAGTACGATATGACTTGTAGGTGGGAACGTCCTCCATTCGAATTACTAACCCTTTTTGAGCTTGTTGATGATGATATTGCACTGACCTGATGGTTGAAAGTTGCTTGTTGATGTGATGACTGTTGCTTGATTGTCTGTTGACTATGATTATATGATTCGATTGCTTTACATCTTAAATGTGCCCGATGTCTTGATGCGTAGATACTCTGAACTGATAGATCTTAATTTCTTGCGTTTGAGAGTATGAACTGCAAATGTCGAGAACCTGAACTGTTTATTAACTAAGATTATGATGAAACTGGCTAGCTTGATTTGATTATGTGCAAATATGATGTTTACAATACTTGTTGAGCCTGACGGTAATTTAAGACTTTGATACTTGTTGCAATGCTTAATGATGCTATTGATATAAATGTTAGTTGACATGATGTAGTCCTTATGTGCAATAATGTCCATGATTGCTTCTTCTTTGAACATGTGAGTGAGGTCGTTTTGGTTGAGCGGTCAGAGAGTGGGGAAAGGTTTTGAGTGACTAGAATGATCGACGGTGGGAAGGGAAAGTTGCAGAAGAGGGGTGTTGACTTAGGTTGGACCGAGTGGGTTCGGAAATTATAAGAGGTAATGCTTGATGATTTCGATAAGCTCCTAGGTGAATCTCGGATAAGGGTATGATTAGGGAGAGGCTGATTAGGTAATGACCGAGGGAATTTTATTGAAGATGCGTGGTTAGGAGGGTTCTACGTGGTGATATCTTGGGAAGAGTGAGAAATGTAAGAAATGACCTTTGGGGGTATCGAGGACCTAGTATGCAGGGGTGGTCGGGTGTGAAAACAGAGATGAGGGTTGGATTCTTAGAGGTGGTTTGCTAGTGAAGAGTGCCTGGTGAAATGAGGGGTGAGACGGGAGTATGCAAATGAGTTGGGGTTCTTTGGGGATATTGTCCGAGTTGGTGAGTTTAGATGAGGATTGGTTTTGGCTTGGGAGTTGGGGACGAGCGAGCGGGGTCGCGTTTTATTTTAACTTGTATGAGGTGCAAAATCTTCTTGACTATGTGATTTGTTAATATGTACTGGCATGATGCTAGATAGCAACCATGATAAAACTGTATGGCATGATATTACATGTTGATATGCAATACTGAGTTAAAATTGGTAGTGACAACTATACTCATGATATAATGACCCATTGCTATCCTACTATGTTGTTATAAAAGCATGTTATAATGTGTTGAATGAATCATGAGATGAGGTCTGGAAAGCATGACGACATTTTGATCTTAATAGCATTATTTTGCTGGACTAATGTGATAAAATGTTATGATAATGCTAGATAGAAATTGGATAGGATGACTATGTGAATTTATGTCTTAAATGAGATCCCTTGTTATGACTAGTTCCACTAGTGTGCAATGTTGAGGTGCGATCATGAGATTTGACTTGAAGTAGTGTACTGACTCCATGACACCTAACCTCTTTGATCTCTTGACATGTGTGCTGGCATGATTATGAGAATTCGATGATACACTTGTGATGCCTTCGGTACGATATAGATACACTTTATGACTCGTGATATGACGTTGAGATTTTGTTGTTTCTCTTGATGTGTTTGAAAGAATGGTATGCTTTATGTTATGGGTAAACATGTTGTGCGGTTACGATGTTGATTGGTTGAGATTATCAAGATTGATGTTGAGGATTGCCATATGAGAGGTGGTTGATGATGTTATGAATTGATTTACTTTTGTTCATGTTGAGTTGTGAATGATGAAGGAATGATTTTGGTACCTAGGAAGAGAATATGGGATTAGCCCTTAGAGGTGAATGACTCCACCTCCTACCCTCGGAATTTGATTGATTGGTATGTGTGAAGCTGATTTGGTTTTCGGAAGAGTTTTGACAAAATCTTGATTTGAAAGGTTTGACTTGTTTTGGTGTAAAGTTGCTTGATTAAAAATTGAATTTGAAGATTTTGAGCGGTTTTAAGAAATGGCCAACTTGGGGTTTTAAAGACGTTGAGAGTTTCAATGATTTGGATGACAATCTTTCCATTTACAAAACAATTTGAGGTTTAAGAACTGGATTTGCATTATGATGTCTCACGAAGTGGATACAAGCATTGTATAGGGGCGCTTATAGATTGCTTGCTAAGACCTAGTCGGACGCTATAATGCTTTTAGAGTTGTGGTACTTCCGAAAAGTCGAAGCAAGGATGTAATAAGGGCGCTTATTACACACTTGACAAGACCAATTGGAGATGTCACGACCATGACTAGGATGTTGTGAGAATCCCGGAAGACGCAACCGAGATGATTACAAGATCCTTGGACATGGTCCTCGGACTCACCGATTTGAAAACTTCATTCCCTTTGCTTTAAAATAATTTTAGTCTCGGGGACGAGACTTGTTTTTAGAAGTGGATGAATGTAAAGGCCGAATATATTTTTATATTATTTTAATATTATTTTAATTAAATATACTATTATTTAATTCAATTTGTAAAAGTGGAATAAAAACCCGTCTCCGAGCATCATGTTTCGATTTAAAATCATTACGGCATCAATTTAAATTAGGATTTTTGACGGGATTTAATTTTCGACATCGAGTCCGAGTATTAATAAAAATTAAATTGAGCTACGAGTATTGATTGAAATTCATTTAATTTTCGATTATCTTGAATTAAAAATTTAATTAAATTTGATTTAGTCGGGATTCGGTCGGGCGAGCGGGATTCGGGCCTTTTCCGCTAATTTGAATTGGTATTGTTGGGACCACACAAATATTAATTTCTTTTCCTTTTTTTTCTCCTCTCTCTCTCTCTCTCTCTCTCTCTCTCTCTCTCTCTCTCTCGACAGTTCTCTGCCTCACCCTGCACTCCACACAACACTGCCTTCCTTATTTCACTGCAGTACACCACACAAATGGTCCCCCTTCCCCCTCCCTCTTTTGCTTACAAACTCAGGTGCACCACCCCTCTCCTCTCCTCTCACCTGCCCCATTTCATTCTCCTCCATCCCTCCATCCTCTCTCTCTGTTTCTTTTCCCATCCAAACAAACCCCCATTACCTTTCCTCCTTGTGCAGCAGCTTAGACCCACCCTAATACCTCCATCCTTGTTATTCCGATGCCAACCGCCGGAGCAGCTCCCCGAGCACCTCGAGCGCATCTCCGGATGCCTCGCCCCCGTCTTCCTTGGACAGTACCTGGGCACCTCCCACGCCCTGCACCTACTGCCCAATTTCTCCTCCCCTTTATGTGTTCAAAACTCAGCCCTCTCCTCCTCTGTCGCCTCCCCTGCTCGGATCTAAAACACCTCCCACCTCCGTCCTCTATGTTCCACCCGAGCGCTTCACCACACCTCTCCTCCATTGCAGTTCAAGCAACGGCCTGACCATCTTTGGACTCCGAAGAGTCAAGGTCGAGCCGAGCAACAACCTAGCAGCAGCAGAAGCCACCAGGAGATCCCTGGAGTTGCCGGCGCCGTCTCCCCATGGACACCTCCCCTGTTTCCGATATCGCTTTGGTAAGCCACTTCATCCCTTCCTTCTGCTCTGAACCTCCATAAAAACCCACCTTTGACATCCCATTGTCGTCCTTGGCCAAGAACTCTTCGATTCCGACTCCGACGAAGCCGAACGGAGCTTTGAGCGTCTCCAACGAGCCCTCACATCCAAATCTAATCCTCTCGGTGAGCCTCTTTCCTCCCTCTCCTTTAATCCTTTTGTCTGGGTGGGGGTCGGGAAATAGGTTGGTTAGCTGGGAGCGGGTATCGGGATGGGAGGAGCCGGTGAGGTCTGTTATTCGTCCCCGTCGTCGCCCCCTTTCCGCTGGAGCCGAGGTTGAAGACAAGCTGAAGCGGGTCAATTTCTTCCTTTGCTATTGGGCTGGGCTTAACCCGTTTCTCGACCGGGTTATATCATTTTGTAAATCCGGAACCCCCTCTCTCCTCTTGTTGTTCTTCCGGGTGAGGTCGTGTGGGCCCATCTCCTTTTATTTTAACTGTCCGGGTTGGGCTTTCGGGTTGGGGCCAGGGATCCGGGCCTCCTCTTCTTTTCTTGGTTGGGCTCCCTTCTCTTCTTATCCGGGTTGGGTCTCTTGGGCTGGGCTCCTGCGGGTGGGCCTTTGCTTCCGGATTTTTCTGTTGGGGCTTTATATTTTTTTAAGCTATGTGTTATATGTATATATGTTATATTATATGTTATGTTAGTATATATATTTTTATGCTATTTCATTTAATATTTCTGATTTTAGGAAATGGCAATATATAATTATATATTCTGAGATTTCATTATATATTTTAAGTTATGTTAAAAGTGATATTTATTGTTATGGAATTATATATATATATGGTTATTACTTTGAGATTTGATAATAACAAGTGTCGAATTATTTGAATATTAATATTTTGGGATTTTTTTATAATATTCTGGAAAATTTATCGTTATATATTAATTATTGTTTTAAAATAATATTGATTGGATTATTCAATTGATGCATTTTAAGAGGATTTAAACATGTGAGTTAGAAATTTTAAAGGGAATTGTTGGTTTTGATTTATGAATATGATTTGTGAGCTTAGAGTTATTTTAATAATTTAATATTGGAATTTATTTATATATGGTTTTTGAGATACGAAACATTCCGAAATTATTTTATAACATGATTTTGGGAAATGGGCCTTAAGGTTTAAATGTTTAATGTCGGGATTTAGATAAGTGATTTTAAAAGAGTTGTTTGATTTTCTAAGCTGAGTTCTTTGAGAGGTTGTTTCGAAATGAGATGATGAGATGAACCTGAAATGATAAAATAAGACGGAATGATCTGAAACGAGATATGAGAAGAGATGTATGATAGTTAGGGGCGCCTTGTGTGGATTAGATAGACTTATACATTTATATGTTATTAGGTGATTGTGATATGTGGACATTGCTTGCTATCGGTGATTCATTTCTTGGATTTTGCTCTGCCTTGCTCTTTGCTGTTCGGCTTATTCAGGTAAGTTCCTTTATGGGCTTACTCAGATTCGAAAGAGATTACCGGCTTGTGAATGTATGACCTACTAGGTGTTGCATAAGCATTAAAGCATGCCATGTAGTATCATGCTAGGTTGCACTTGTGATTGAGCATTCTATTTCTTTACGCGTATGAAACATAACGGCCGTATCTGTGATAGTCTTAGAGTCTTTACTAGGGTCATAGGGTAGCCCAGCCCCATTGGGTGCCCTGAGTCTATCGAGTCGATACGAGCATGATGATAGCCCAGCACCATCGGGCATGATTTATTTATTTTAATTTATGTTATGATGATGAGATATGATGATGAGATATGATATGCTATAGCATCGAACCGGCCGGTCTCTGCACTAACGGAAAGGGGTGCAGAGGTAGGAGAGGGACATGACACTTGGCATTCTTTGGGCGCCTTTACAGTTATTTCTCGCATATTGTAAATTAGGATCATGCTAGTGTGATTTATTTTCCGCATCTGCATCATCTTTATTATTAACGTATGTGTATGTTCGCTTGCTGGACAGAGCGTGATGGGCCCTCGGCCTGACCCCACTCGCACCAATTGTTTTTAGGTATGATTGCTCCCTGTGTATATGGCGTGGGAAAGTCCCCCGACGATTGCAAAGAAATCTGTCTAACCCCGATAATCTGGCCATACGACTTTAGAATCATGTTTTGGTTTTGACCCGGCCTTGCCGTGGCTTTTGTATCTAAATCAGATTTTCACTTAACTTTCGTTTAAACTGAATTTATGAAATCTCGACTGATTAGAGGTTTGAAACCTCGACCCGTACCTGAATTGCAACATCCGAACGAAGGTATCCGACCTTCGAAACGTATCCCGGATATTTATATCCGGGCCGTTACACCCGATGTCTCAGAGCCGAGCCTCAGCCGCCCAGGAGCAGCCGAAGACGCCGACGTCGAGCCACCTCCCTCCTTCTTCTTCCCTTGTCTTCGCTTGTGTAGGTCGGTAAGCCTCTCCTCCCTTTCGCTCTCAAACCTTGTAAAGGTTCACCTTTAAGCCTCCTATCTCCTTCCTAGGTCTGTTCCGACACTCCTTCCCCGTCGACGAAGCCAAATCGCACCTCCGACGAAGACTTCCAGTGAAAAATCCGAAATCTCGGTAATCTCCTTTCTCCCTCCTCTCCTTGCTTGCGTTTATTCAAATTAGGTGGGTTGGGATCGGAAAAACTTGTCTCGGACCTGGGTTTAGGTCAGAATGGGAGAAACATCCGCCGGTAGGCCTGAACTTTCTCCCTCTTCGTCCCGTTTCCCCTCGTCGTTCAGAGCCTCTGTTCGTGGTGAAGACGGGTTCACAGGGCCGGTTGGTCTTATTTTCTTTCTTTTATTTTTTAGCCGGTTCAGTCTTCCTTCTTCTTTTTGGGTCTGTTCCTTTAAATAAAAAAGGCAGGCGGGTTTGGGCTTGGATCCGGGTTCTCTTTTCGGGTTGTGGGCTGGGCTGTCGGGTTGGGCTTTGGGCTAGCTTCTGAGTGGGTTAGATTATATATATATATGGGACTACTTTTTAGAGCAAGGTAAAATTACCTTTCAGAGCATGACCAAAATACCCCTAAAAATAAACTAAATTACTAACACTACCCTACCCATTCCCACCCCCATCTCACAATCTCTCCTCACTCAGCCGCTTCCCCCAAACACCAACTCTTCCTCTCCAAACACCCATCACCCTCCAAAACCTAGATTTCTTCCTCATTTGCTCAATTTCACACCTTTAACTCGAAGATCTAGCAAACTAAAGGTACGTTTTCAACATTTTGCTTGTGATTTCGGATGATTAAACTAGTTATTAGGGATTTTGGGGATTGATTTTTGGATTTGAAATAGGGGCCAAAAATTGGTGTAGATTTATGTATTTGTGGTCAAATGAGTGGTATATAGGCTTCTACTACACAGATCTATGATAATAAAGGTTGAAAATTTGGTTTTGGTTCGGATGGCTTTGTTCGACATTACGGCTGGAGGTTGAAGACGACGACAGGTCGCAGCGACCAAACCACATATGGTCGCTGCGACCAAAAGGCCCATGGTCGCTGCGACCAAAAGGCCCATGGTCGCTGCGACCAAGTAGCTTTTGGTCGCTGCGACCAGAAGCTACGTTGGTCGCTGCGACCATGATGCTTGTGGTCGCTGCGACCTGTGTATATGCAGTAGATTTTTCTTTGGTTGTGTTTGATCCTTGATTTGTTGTGTGTGGTTTCCGTCAATTGAAGAGTGCAATTGCTAATGTTTTAGAGTCTTTGTGTGTGTTTTATATTCATAAGTTTTTTTTTTGTGATTTATTTCGAAATAGATTGTGGGTAATTTGTGGAACGAAATTTGCGATGTGTATTGCGAACATAGAATTAGAGTGGAATAATGGGTGCAAAGAAATCTCTTTCCTTGTGTTGTGGAACTCAAGCTTATTCTTGATGTTTAGTTGCACCTAATGTAGAAAAAGCTCATTCTTATTGATTTGCTAAGTCCAACAATATTAACATGTATGGTGATTGTTTGTTTTGGTTACAGATGGATAGACGATCAGCATTACAAGCATCGGCACGGCGTCAGCGCGCCGCCGCTCGGGCTACACGCGAGTCGGATCCGGCCGACGACGATATGATACCGGAGCAGACGGCATCGGCGGCTCCGGATGCGCCAGAGAGTTCTAGGCGACGGCCTAGAGCCTCGAGAAGTAGGCGGCAACAGGGCGCAGGTCCGACGATAGCACCACTGCTGACGTGTCCAGCTCCGGGAGGTCCTCGTATTCTGGATCTTCTTTTGGGGTTTGAGGGACACATCGCTCATGCCATTTGGGCTGGGATGGTGAGTAAAATCTTATTAACGTTATTTATTGTATATACGCATGTTAAATTTCATAAAATATATATATTCTTATCATCTATAATTGATGTATGTTTCGATAGGACCGGGAACCACTGAAAATTCATATTCGTACGACACAACTGTCAAGGTGGGTTTTGGACGAGAACCTGCCGTGGGTAGATATTGTGATAAGCAGTGGTTTGACCCATCTACAGACTTCGATGTACAACAAACATAACGGAAGTCTTGTGGATGCGTTTGTTGAGCGCTGGCATCCAGAAACGAACTCGTTTCATATGCCGTTCGGAGAGATGAGTATCACGTTGCACGACGTGTACTATTTTCTGGGGATCAACATTACTGGAGACGTAGTCTCACATCATATGGATCCGAAGGTAGTGTTGCGAGAGCTGGTGGAGGAGTTGCAGATAGATGCGCAGGAGCTTGAGGATCACCAGATAGGGAGGCGGGGGTTCCCATATGAGTTTCTGGTTAGCCAATGTGAGGACGAGAACGCTGTATATCTGCCACCCGAATCAATTGCAACTTCCTTCCTCCTCTACCTCCTGTGTTCTACCCTGTTCACTGACAAGACACAGAACATGCTTTCTCTATCTTACCTCCCACTGTTGCGCGATCACAGCCGGGTGAGCACCTTATCATGGGGTTCTGCTACTCTAGCATATTTGTACCACCGGCTGGGAGAGGCATCTCGTAGAGATTGCAGCCAAATGTGTGGTTGCATTACACTACTCGAGGTGCGTATCAACGTTAATTTCCAATATTTCATAATTTTTTGTTATAAATTTTGAATGTTGATCATATAATTTTTTTTATGGAAATAGGCTTGGATTTATGCATATTTTCCAACATTTCGTCCTACAAGATCGAGTGATTGGGATAGGGACACGGAGCCATTCGCAAGCCAATGGAAAAATGCGACTCTGCCTACTCCTCCGTACCCTAACTACAGAAAGTTGTTGGATGGGCTGCAGGCGAATGAGGTATGCGTATATTTCATATTCATTGATAATGTAGACCCAGTTTTGAATAAAGTAGATTGAGCAGATATGAGATGATTTGATCTGTTTGAATGCACACAGGTGGATTGGATGCCGTATGGGGATGTCGACTTTTACAGCCCTGATATAGCGCCATCTAGATACCATGGCATAATCTCATGTCTTGATATTAATGAGCCGTATATGCCAGATCGATTCGCGAGGCAATTTGGTCGCCAACAGGGAGTGCCATCTATGGTCATCCAGCCCACGACTGCTTTGAGGGGTGTGAAGAACACAGAGTACAAGGTGGTCTACGAGACTGGGGCGTGGGCTTGGACTCTTCCCCACATCCACTCCATGTCCATGGACATGATTGGCCCTATGAGTAGGTATGCTGGTGATGTGTCCGACGATTATGCTTCATGGTACGAGCCGCGAACACATCGGTTCGTACATCCCACTTATGCGCCGGCTTCTGAAGAATCATTGGTAACACTCCATAATTACATATCGCTCTATTTTGCGTTATTATCATTTAATATATTCTCAATACTTAGTCTTGTGCTGCATGAATTTCAGCATATGCAGCGGGCGCTTGACCATCTCACCCCGTGGTTTGCCGAGGATACTAGGCCGCGGGTGCCTGACGACGTCCACCAGAGCATGATGTACGCGGTGATCGAGCTAGGGCATATGGGCTTGAACGAGAACCCTAGTCGCTCTAACTATGAAGTGGGACAAGGTAGCAACACATCTACTGAGAGATGGGGATCATGGAATGACAACCCACCCCCAAGTGGTGATGGGGGATCATGGAATGACAACCCACCACCGAGTGGTGGTTGGGGGTGGGGATCTTGAGTAACATGGACATCGCGATATATGGTAGACTTAGATGATTATTTGTCGTAGATTTTATGTTTATTTGTCGTAGTCTTAGATAATGTTATTTGTCGTAGACTTTATGTTTATTTAGTATAATGGGAGTTAGGTAGGGGGTATTTCGTAATCGAAAGTCAATATGAAATAATCATATAATATCAAATGTTGGAAGCCAATATAAATAAACATAAACTATCCTGGTAAAACATCAAATGTATAATATGAAGGTATAATAAACTATCAAAGTAAAAGCCTTCTAATTGCAATTAACGACAGTATCATCAATTATCCTTTGGACTTCGCCTCGTTCATACAGATATGCGTCAAGCCGATCTCGGAGGTAGGATTCAAGGCCGCCAGCGCTTTGATCTCGACAATGATGCCAGTTGGGTGCAATAGGAGGCAGGGGTGCATCAGGTATTAGCAATATCTGCGTAGACAAAGAATGCATATCATAATCCGATCAGATTACACTTTCAACTAAAAAAAAGGATTCATATGAATGTTGTACTTACACCACTGAAATGTGCGTACTGCAAACATATCGTATTAATCCCCAACTCTTCATACGCCCAATCGGGTCGGACCGTTAGAGGAGGGACTGTGAACGCAGAATTAGGAGAGAACACAATAAATATGCTGTTAAATGTCGTTGCAACCAACGACCCCATATCGAAGGCTGATAGCCAATACTCAACTGGAGCATTAACACCATCGACAAACCAGTCTAGTGCTTTCGTAACCCTAGCGATGCCGTCGTCGCCGCCTAACCACTGAGCATACAACTGGGGACGATTTTGTAATTCTGTAATCATGCTTCGTCTGATCGTCTTCCAGTAATCTTCTTCATCATGGCCTCCTGAACGCACAATCACTCTGAATCCACAATTCCCATCAGGTGCCACGCTATATGACTCGTTAACATATTTGTTCATGAATTCTGGAATGGCACCAATGTGCGGACCTGCAACTAGACCAACTGGGGTAGGATTCGCAATCTTCGCTGCAACTACAGCGGGGGACGACTTCTTAGGCAACGGAGGTCTACCTCTATGCCTTTTCACAGATGTACATTCATCCGACCCGGCTATAGAGGTCTGAATAGGTGTCTCTGCTGGGGCTACTTCATTGTGGATGCTAGGGGGCCTGCCTCGTTTTCTCTTGATCGGAGTCACTGGCATGAGTGCAGACTTTTGACCAGGTGGTGGTGCATTTTGTTCCTTCCGGAGTTGGATATCAGTGTATTCCCACCCACAAAGGTCGCGTTTGTTGAGGCTCCCTCGCGGGCGACCCTTGGTCTGTACCACTTGCGGTTCCTTCAGATTTGTAAGGTGAGGGTTGCGCATGCCATAAATTGTTGTCGCCCATCAATACTGTTCATCTGCAGAAGCTTTTGGGAAGTCGTTGAAGTACAACTCATCCATCAGGGATCTAGCGACCCTGCGCTTTCGATTAGCATCATCATCAAGCTGGTCTGGAGTATCATGAAGCGGGATCTCAAGCTGTGTCCAGAAACGATGCAGCGCCGAACAGGAGATCGGAATATCACGATTCTTATGACGAGCAACTGTGTGGAAGCATGGAAGTCCATATGTCACTTCAATTGTACAGTTACATATGTCGTCACACAGACCATGCAGCTCAGCCTGCTGCTGCTCTTCCATCAACAACTTTATAGCCTTATGAGAAACAGAATGTTGCAGTAACCGAAACACATCTTCAGTTGCTGCAGACGTCATCCCTTTGAGTCGAGATTCTCCAAACGATGCTTTAATTTCAATGATTTGAACATGAAGAGCTGCATGCATGCTGTCGAAGACAGTATCAAGACTCATTGCTCCCTTTGGAGTCATGAACTCCTTAAATGTGGAATGTGCACTCTCGACTCTACAATGAATTAGGTACGCATGGAGTAAAGGCATAATATGAAACAAGATATGAAATATATTTGAATGACAAAAATCAATCATACATGTTAGTGTTTCTGGTTCCCAAATGGAACACCTTATCCGTCCAAGCATATACAAGATTTTCTTTATAGTTTCTTAACCACTGCCGCTCAAAGTAGTTCACCAACCCTGATCTATTTTTCCAGCTATCACGTAGTCGAGTCAATCCATTGACGTACTGCTCTTCGGTCTGTGACCAGAGTAAAGTCATGCACTCTCTCGCAAACTTATCTGCAACTGTCACATCTTTTGTTAGTTTCTTTGCTGTGTCCTCCAAGTTTTTTTTGCAAATGACGCCGACATAGGATTCGCTTTGTCTGGGGAAAGACAACTGTAATGGAATTAATCAAAGCGAGCTCTCTGTCGGTGGCTATGGCATCAGGAGACCTTCCGACTAAGTTGAGAAGTTTAGCTATGACACCCATAACCCACGAGTAATTTTCAACAGTTTCCCCGCTCATAAAAGCACATGCTATGTTGTAGTTCTTCCACGTAGATGTGATGCCAATGACTTCAAAGAAAGGCATATTGTACCTATTTACATAGTAGAGTGTTAAATAGATATATGAAGCTCTCTAATATGGACATGTGCAATGGACTAAAAAACTTAAACAAGATTGATGAAATGTACTTGTTCACTTTGTATGTCGCATCCATCACAAGTACATAAGGGAATGCCTTCAGGAGCGCGATAGAATCGGGATGTGCCCAGACAATGTCACTCAAAACCGGGGAGTCTGGCGCTGTTCTGTGCCGCACAAAATACTTCAACTCCATAGCCTTGGCAAAAAATTGTTGCGGAACGGTTCTCCCCTGCATACCCTTCTTTCGAAGGCTGCCTCTTATGTTGTAGACTTGCTTTAGTTTTGTGACATTCCCAGGCTCCTTTTGAAGGGCTACCAAAATGTTCCTTGGCTTCGCATGGCTTTCGGTCATGGTCTTAATCAACTCATGCTGTACTATTGTAGGCCTTCCGGCGAACGCATGCCCATGCAAACTCTTGTGTAACTCGTGCTTGTGAACTCCTACACTCATCTGAACCTTCCAACATCCCCTTTCAGTCTCTACAACTTTCAACATGAATGGACATCCATGTTTTTTTGTATTCACGCGTTTGTGGACGTCATCTTTCACGGGTTTGTACCACCCTTCTCTCTCGCAATACATCCATGTCCGCCCAAGTGTAGTCGCATCACTCTTGATGACACGTCTGATCACAATGCACATCTGATCGCAACGACCATGTCACATACGGTCGCAGCGACCAAGTGCGCAATGGTCGCAGCGACCAGTTGTGACATGGTCGCAACGACCATGATGTATATGGTCGCAACGACCATATGTTTACTGGTCGCTGCGACCAAGTGTAGGTTCAAAAAAAAAATGGTCGCAACGACCATTTCACTAATGGTCGTTGCGACCAAATGGCATGCGCTAAACGGAAATTTTGCCTTGCGCTAAACAGAAATCGTGTATATATATATATGTAATCTCATTGGTCGGTTTTATTAAAAAAAAAAGTCCCACGCGCCTAAAGCCGATCCATCTCCCACATCCTCTAACTTTCACTCCGTACTCTTCCTCTCCTCTCTCGATGCTTCCTCCGGCCACCACTGCTCCGACTACGTCCACCTCGACGGATCCTCCATCGACGCCGGCGACTTCCTGATCTCCTGATGCCTACCTCCGTTCCCGGTGCCGGAGCCTTCATCTCCGAGATGCTGCCAGACCTAGACATCAGCTTGCTCCGATGAGATCTCGAGTGTAAAGACCGGAAAAGTTAAAATATTATTTTCTTACAATATTAAATTATGTTCGAATTTAAAATTTAGATTCTAGAAATTTTGATATTTCCGTCCACGAGCAACTGAAATTTTTTTAAAACGAACTTCTATATAGTTTTGAATTGGGTTGTAGAAATGGAATTTGATTTCGGAGATCGAGCATTATAAAATTAATTTGTGTTACGCGTATTGATTGAAATTATTTAATCTTCGATTATCTTGAAATTGAATTAAATTTTTTTTTTAATTCGATTTAGTCGGGAATTGATAGAGTCGGGATTAGCGGGTTTCGGGATATTTTTTCCGGGTTCAAAATATCTTGTTGGGACCACGTATATATATATTCATTTCCTTTTCCTTTTTCTTCTCTCTCTCTCTCTCTCTCCCCTAGGATTTCTGCAGAACTCTAGCTGGTCCCCTCCCTCTCCAATTGCCTTCTCCCCTCCAATGTACAACAGCCCTCATTACCCAAATTGCACCTCTCTGTCCATCCCTCCCTCTCTCACCAACAAGCCTCCCTTTTGTCTTCTCTCCCTTCTTCTTATCTGAGAGCTCAGCAACACCCTCTCCTTCATTTCCCCCTTCTGGCTACACAGCCACCACCACACCGCCGCCGCCGCGGCCTCCACCCTCCTCCCCTGTTTGCCGAGAGGTCCCAAGCCACAATCCCCTGCACCTCCTTCAACCTGCAGTTGTCCTCCCTCCTCCAACCGAGACCTCAAACTCATATCATTTCCCCTTGTGACCATTTTGAAACCATCAGGAAACCCATCACCACAACCTCACCTCGCCGTCGACCTCCATCGAACCGAATCAGAAGCAACCTCCCCTGTTCTCCGACCATCCACCTCGCCCTTCTCTCTCGTTTCCATTGAACAACCCATAGAAGCTCCTTCCTTCGTCTTCCTCCAACCAGCACCAGCAGATACCTGGTGACCAAGACGGAGGCCGAGCCCAGGAGCGCCGCCGGAGCAGCCCTCGGAACACCCTCGGTAATCTCTCTATTTCTCCCTCTCCTTCACTCGCGCTTAACTCTCCTTGCTTGGGTTGTGGTCGGAATTGAAGGTCGGTCAGATTGACGGGTCTTGGGTCGGAAGGATGGCCGCCGGCGAGGCCCTGTCCTCCCCTTCTCCTCCTCCTTCCTCTCTCCGGTTCTCCGTCGGCGAGCCTGTTTGGGCTTGAAGAAAGCTCCCATCTTTTTTTCTTGTATTGGGTTGGGCCGGGTCAAGTACCTCCTTCCGGGTTATAACATTCCAACCCGGATCCTTCCTTCCCACTCTCTTCCACTCTCCATCCGGATTTGGGTCCCCTTTTCCCTCTTTCTTGGCCGGGCCTACTCTCCTTTTCAAATGGCTTCTGGGTTTAGTTGGGCCTAACCCGTAATTGCTTCGGGTATATCGCATTTTGTCTTGGATTCCAGCTGGGGGAAGGATTGAAAAAAACAACCGGATCCACTTCACCTTTCATTGGGCTTGGGTTATGGGCTGGGCACGTATTCGGGTTGGGCTGGGTTTGTTTTTGAATGGGATATATATATATGTATATTATGTGTTAAATGTATGTTATATTATATATGTGTATATGTTATATGTTATTATTTTTTTTTTCTGATTTTAGAAAATGATTATATATTTATATGTTCTGAAATTATTAATGGTTATATTTAAAAAGGTTTTAAAAGTGTTATTATTTGATAGGGAGTTATGAATATATTTATTGTTATTTGATAGGGAGTTATAAATTATTTTGATATTAGAATTATTTTGGGATTTGGTTATAATTATAATATTCTGGAAATTTATCTTTATATATTGTGTATATTGTTTTAAAATAGTATTAATTGGAATATTTATATATGATGCATTTTATGAGGAATTGAATATACGAGTTGGAATTTTAAGGTGAATTGTTGGTCTTGATTTATAAATATGATTTGTGAGCTTAGAGTTATTTTAATAATTTAATATTGGAGTTTATTTATATAATGTTTTGAAATGAGAAAACATTCCGGAATTATTTTATAACATGATTTTGGGAAAATGGGCCTTAAGGTTTAAATGTTTAATTTTGGGATTTAGATAAGCGATTTTAAAAGAGTTGTTTGATTTTCTAAGTTGAGTTCTTTGAGAGGTTGTTGTGAAAATGAGATGATGAGATGAGATGAACATGAAATGAGATATAGTTTGTGATGAAATGAGATGGAATAATCTGAAATGAGATATGAAAAGAGATGTATGATAGTTAGGGGCGCCTTGTGTGAAATAGGTAGACTTATGCATTTATATGTTATTAGGTGTTTGTGGATGTTGGACATTGCTTGCCATTGGTGACTCTTACCTGGATTCTGCTTCTGCTTTGTTCTCTGATGTTCGGCTTATTCAGGTAAGTTCCTTTATGGGCTTACTCAGATTCGAAAGAGATTACCGGCTTGTGAATGTATGACATACTAGGTGTTGCATAAACATTAAAGCATGCCATGTAGTATCATGCTAGGTTGCACATGTGATTGAGCATTCTATTTCTTTACGCGTATGAAACAGAACGGCCGTTATCTGTGATAGTCCTAGAGTCTTTGCTAGGGTCATAGGGTAGCCCAGCCCCATCGGGTGCCCTGAGTCTATCGAGTCGATATGAGCATGATGATAGCCCAGCACCATCGGGCATGATTTATTTATTTTAATTTATGTTATGATGATGAGATATGATGATGAGATATGATATGCTATAGCATCGAACCGGCCGGTCTCTGCACTAACGGAAAGGGGTGCAGAGGTAGGAGAGGGACATGCCACTTGGCATTCTTTGGGCGCCTTTACAGTTATTTCTCGCATATTGTAAATTAGGATCATGCTAGTGTGATTTAATTTCCGCATCTGCATCATCTTTATTATTAGCGTATGTGTATGTTCGCTTGCTGGACAGAGCGTGTTGGGGCCTCGGTCTGACCCCACTCGCACCCATTGTTTTTAGGTATGATTGCTCTCTGTTTATATGGCGTGGGAAAGTCCCTCGGTGATTGCAAGGAAATCTGTCTAACCCCGCTAATCTGGCCATCCGACTTTAGAATTATGTTTTGGTTTTGACCCGGCTTTGCCGTGGCTTTTGTATCTAAATCATATTTCCACTTCACTTTCGTTTAAACTGAATTTATGAAACTTCGACTAATTAGAGTTTTGAAACCTCGACCCGTACCTGAATTGCAACATCCGAACGAAGGTATCCGACCTTCGAAACGTATCCCGGATATTTATATCCAGGCCGTTACAAAGTTGGTATCAGAGCGAGGTTGTGCAATTCGGGTACGCAAGGGTCGGGTGTATGTTTTGGAAAACCGCCCATGGATTTCGAAGATTTGAAAGCATTTTAAAGGGGCAAAATGAACTTAAAATGTCTAACTCAATTGGACTAAGTAATAAACATGGCTTATGATAAAAGTGGAGAACCAACTAATAAGGGATCGAGTGGGTAGAAAAGGCGATAGGCCATCCCTATTGGATGTAGTCGGAAATGGGTAGGCGAAATACTAGCTTGTTCTTTACAGATGGGTCGGGAAGACTCCAAGGAGATCATTGTAATTGACATTAACTGATTCTATGATTGAGTGCTTGATATGCTAAAGATTTGATTGTTATGTTCTAACTATTGAATGAATATTGAACGATCTGTGCGAACGGGATAGCGGGAGTACCATTCTTCTTCTTATATGGTTAAGCTCAGTTTTGTGGAACCGCCCTTTTCTTATGAATCCTTTGATAGTTCAATCGAGTCCTCCCTTCGAATATCGGTTTCCTCCACGGGAAATCGGGTTGGTAAGCATAGTGTTTCGAAAATCATGGTTGGATATGAGGGTTACTTGGGGAGAGTATCGAAAGTTGGCTTTGATGTCATTCCGAGTTAGAAAGTAAATGTTTCCTAGGTTGTCTTTCTTGATTCTTATGACGATCGACCGGTGTCTTCTTACCACAAAAAGTCGTATCCGAGTTTCACGGGAAAGATGGGTGATGAGTCGGTTAGGAAGAGTCAATGTTGCCCTTATGGACCTCTATCGGGTTATCTTGACTGCTCTGTCCATTATTGCGTGATACTATATGGTACTACTCCTTGACCTACAATTGATCCTTAGTGTGGAATTATGCTTATGTGCTTTAATGTTCATAATGATTATTGTATAAGTTTGAGCTACATTGTCATACTAGGGCACAAATGAATATGTCATATGCTATGAAGTTGTATAATTGATGTCCTCTCTGTGAATAGGTTCATGATAGTGTGATCGACTCTTCCTTATATGAATGCCTCATAAGATGTACTCTTTAGCCTGCTAGTCGATGATGCCTCGATGCGTATCGTTCATTTTGTGACAAGAATCTATAGCATGCCCATCTATTCCGAATTCGTCAGATTAACTATTGTTGATTATTTTGCAAGTTAATATTGTGTGTGATTAGTTGTGTTGAACGGAGAATATGTGTTATAATTGAACCTTGAGGAATGCATGTTTTGTCATATTATGTGTTGATTCGAGCTCATGTCCCCATATTCTAGTCATGTCGTCATGTTACTTAGACTTGCTCTATACCTCGTTGCGTTTTCCTCTCGTGCCACTATGTCGTTGAGATGTGATTGAATGAACTCTTGCATACCGTCGTATTAACCAGTCAAGTGCATGTATGTACCATACGTTTTATTGAACCACTAGTAACATGTTGGGCCCTTGGTTGTGACTCGTGCGAATTCTACTTTGCCTACGTTATTGTTGATTCACTCTTGAACTAGGTACCTGATAGTGTGACTCTTTCCTCTTTCTGTTCTCTCAACATGTTTCCCTCGTCCTGATGAGTTTATTGTTGAATTCGATGATTGATTAGCTTTCCGTGATGATCAAACCTAGCATGCTTACATGGTAAAGATGTCTATTACTCTAAGATGGCTCCTCGTGCTTGCATGAACCTATGACTTGACACCTCGCATGATCACGTGTTGTACTTGTTCTATGATGTGACAACTATTGTACCATATATGTGCTTTATGATGGTTCATTCTTAGCATGATTATAATCTAGCATCCATGATGTCCTTTTTGTCACTTTTGATGATGCCTCATGTTTCGTGAATATTATGTTGAACTCCTCCATATGATTCTTGTCTATGCTTGTATCACCTTATGTATCGCTAGTATTATGTAGGGTCTATGCTCTCTAAATGTATCTCGTCGCATGATTACATGTCATCCTTAACCTACTATGTGATCATTGCTGCTAGGTGTGATAGTTACTATACTGTTCTTATGTGTCCTCGTATGATGTTTCATTTAATTGTTATAATATACCTTGCCACGATATATTTGGACTCATTTGTTGATGTGTATACCATGCTCTTACACTGATCATATACATGATGCTCGTTATTTTCACTAAATTCTGCATGACTTCAAATCATATATGATCATTGCTGGTTCCGTCTATCTTGCTTGAAGTTGCTAGGCATATCTGCTTCCATGAAATCGTATACGACTAGCTTGTTTCACAAACATCAGCGTAGGACTTGATTGTGTCTTTGATATGAATACGAATGTTGTCCCGAGATAGGTACATGTTAGTGTGGATTGAAGTGATTGATATGCTCCATAATGAATTCGTGCGTGTTGTTACAATTGTGACCCTGTAGACTTTCTTGAGGGCATCGTTACTATTCCCGAGTCGGAGTCTTGTCTCTAGTCATGTTGTCTTTAGCTTTATTCTATTCCGTCTCCGAAAGAAACATTGGGTCGTCCGCTCTTGTCACTCCCCTATCTCCGCTAACTTAAACTCCTACGCGTTACCTTGGATGAGAGACCGCATGGAAAAAAGGATCGGAAAGTCGAATAGCGATAGAGCAGCGCAGCGAAAGCATGGGCCCATAACCCACGAGCCTCAGGATCGATAATGCCGACGGAACAAGCTCGTTCGAGGATCACGATTGTTGAGTACGATATGACTTGCAGGTGGGAACGTCCTCTATTCGAATTACTAACCCTTTCTGAGCTTGTTGATGATGATATTGCACTGACCTGATGGTTGAAAGTTGCTTGTTGATGTGATGACTGTTGCTTGATTGTCTGTTGACTATGATTATATGATTCGATTGCTTTACAACTTAAATGTGCCCGATGTCTTGATGCGTAGATACTCTGAACTGATAGATCTCAATTTCTTGCCTTTAAGAGTATGAACTGCAAATGCCGAGAACCTGAACTGTTTATTAACTAAGGTTATGATGAAACTTGCTAGCTAGTATGATTAGATTCATATATGATGGTTTACAATACTTGTTGAGCATGACGGTAATTTACGACTTTTGATACTTGTTGCAATGCTTAATGATGCTATTGATACAAATGCTAGTTGATATGATGTAGTTCTTATGTGTAATAATGTCCATGAATGCTTCTTCTTTGAACATGTGAGTGGGGTCCTTTTTGGTAGAGTGGTCAGAGAGTGGAGAAAGGTTTTGAGTGATTAGAAGGACTGACAGCGGTAAGGGGAAGTTGCCGAAGAGAGGTGTTGACTTAGGTTGGACCGAGTGGGTTCGGGAATTATAAGAGGTAATGCTTAATGATTTTGGATGAGCTCCTAGGTGAATCTTGTGTGAGAGTATGGTTAGGAATAGGACCGGATAGGCGGTGATCGAGGAATTTTACTAGAGAATGTGCGGTTAGCAGGGCATGATGCTTGTGAAATCTTGGGAAGTGTGGAAGTGTAAGAAATGGCTTTTAAGAGTATGAAGGATATAGTATGAGAGGGCCCTTGAGTGTGAGATTAGAGATATGAATGGATTCTTAGAGGTGGATTGCTAGTGAGAGTTCTTGGTGGAATGAGGGGCGAGATTAGGGTATTGAAACGAATTAGGACTTCTTTTGAGGATGCTACCTGAGCTGATGTTGGTGAATCTAGATGAGGCTGGTTTTGAGGTAGAAATTGAAATCGAGTGAGCGGGGTTTGCGCTTATTTTGCCTGGTGGTGATGTGAAAGCTTTCTTGATTATGTGATTTATTAAAATGACTTGGCATGATATTAGATAGCGACCATGATGAATCTGATATGGCTGATTTTACATGTTGATATGCAATATTGAATCATAATTGGTAGTGACAACTATACTCATGATATAATGACTCATTGCTATCCTACTATGTTGCTCTAAAAGCATGTTATAATGTGTTGAATGAATCATGAAATTATGATATGTTGCTATGTGAGAGCATGATGTTATATTATGATCAGGAGATGTTAAATGATGAATATTGATTTGGATCATGAATCTGACTTATATATATGAGATAATGGTGCATGATTGCTAAGTGATCGTTATATGACATTGTATGAGTTGAGATGATGTTTTGCGAGTATGTTGACGTTTTGGTGATTCATACATTGACTGACCTTTCCTTTTGCTGAATCTTAATAACATGACCTTGATGTGTTGATGTGTTGACAATGGGTTTTGGTTCATTAATTCTGTGATGTGAAATGCTTTTATGACCTTTGGTATGATCTGTAGATGTGATGTGACCTTGTGGCACTACGATGGTATATGTTGAGACTTGCCTTATGATGTGTTGATTGGAGATTGGTTGATTATACAGTTATGCATTCCTTATGGCTTATGCATCTTGCTTGAATTGAGACTGATAGATTGATTCGATTCTGGAAACTAGGAAGAGAATATGGGATTAGCCCTTAGAGGTGGATGACTCCACCTCCTACCCTCGGAATTTGATTGATTGGTATATGTGAAGATGTTTTGGTTTTCGGAAGAGTTTTGACAAAATCTTGATTTGAAAGGAATTGACTTGTTTTAGTGTAAAGTTGCTTGATTAAACGTTGAACTTGAAAATTTTGAACGGTTTTGAAAAAGGCCAACTTTGGGTTTTAAAGAAATCGAGAGTTTCAAGGAATTGGACGACAACCTTTCCATTTACAAAACGCTTTGAGAATTTACGAACTGGATTTACATTATGACGTCTCACGAAGTGGATACAAGCATTTTATAGGGGCGCTTATAGATTGCTTGCTAAGACCTAGTCGGACGCTATAATGCTTTTAGAGTTGTGATACTTCCGAAAGGTCGAAGCAAGGATGTGATAGGGGCGCTTATTACACACTTAACTAGACCAATTGGAGATGTCACGACCGTGACCCGGATGTTGTGAGAATCCCGGAAGACGCAACCGAGATGATTGCAAGATCCTTGGACATGGTCCTCGGACTCGCCGATTTCAAACTCCTTTCCATTGTTTTAAATGATTTTAGTCTCGGGGACGAGACTTTTTTTAGAGGTGGATGAATGTAAAGACCGGAAAAGTTAAAATATTATTTTCTTACAATATTAAATTATGTTCGAATTTAAAATTTAGATTCTAGAAATTTTGATATTTCCGTCCTCGACCAACTGAAATTTTTTTAAAACGAACTTCTATATAGTTTTGAAGTGGGTTGTAGAAATGGAATTTGATTTCGGAGATCGAGCATTATAAAATTAATTTGAGTTACGCGTATTGATTGAAATTATTTAATCTTCGATTATCTTGAAATTGAATTAAATTTTTTTTTTAATTCAATTTAGTCGGGAATTGATAGAGTCGGGATTAGCGGGTTTCGGGATATTTTTTTCGGGTTCAAAATATCTTGTTGGGACCACGTATATATATATTCATTTCCTTTTCGTTTTTCTTCTCTCTCTCTCTCTCTCTCTCTCTCTCTCCCCTCGGATTTCTGCAGAACTCTAGCTGGTCCCCTCCCTCTCCAATTGCCTTCTCCCCTCCAATGTACAACAGCCCTCATTACCCAAATTGCACCTCTCTGTCCATCCCTCCCTCTCTCACCAACAAACCTCCCTTTTGTCTTCTCTCCCTTCGTCTTATCTGAGAGCTCAGCAACACCCTTTCCTTCATTTCCCCCTTCTGGCTACACAGCCACCACCACACCGCCGCCGCCGCGGCCTCCACCCTCCTCCCCTGTTTGCCGAAAGGTCCCAAGCCACAATCCCCTGCACCTCCTTCAACCTGCAGTTGTCCTCCCTCCTCCAACCGAGACCTCAAACTCATATCATTACCCCTTGTGACCATTTCGAAACCATCAGGAAACCCATCACCACAACCTCACCTCGCCGTCGACCTCCATCGAACCGAATCAGAAGCAACCTCCCCTGTTCTCCGACCATCCACCTCGCCCTTCTCTCTCGTTTCCATTGAACAACCCATAGAAGCTCCTTCCTTCGTCTTCCTCCAACCAGCACCAGCAGATACCTGGTGACCAAGACGGAGGCCGAGCCCAGGAGCGCCGCCGGAGCAGCCCTCGGAACACCCTCGGTAATCTCTCTATTTCTCCCTCTCCTTCACTCGCGCTTAACTCTCCTTGCTTGGGTTGTGGTCGGAGTTGAAGGTCGGTCAGATTGACGGGTCTTGGGTCGGAAGGATGGCCGCCGGCGAGGCCCTATCCTCCCCTTCTCCTCCTCCTTCCTCTCTCCGGTTCTCCGTCGGCGAGCCTGTTTGGGCTTGAAGAAAGCTCCCATCTTTTTTTCTTGTATTGGGTTGGGCCGGGTCAAGTACCTCCTTCCGGGTTATAACATTCCAACCTGGATCCTTCCTTCCCACTCTCTTCCACTCTCCATCCGGGTTTGGGTCCCCTTTTCCCTCTTTCTGGGCCGGGCCTACTCTCCTTTTCAAATGGCTTCTGGGTTTAGTTGGGCCTAACCCGTAATTGCTTCGGGTATATCACATTTTTTCTTGGATTCCAGCTGGGGGAAGGATTGAAAAAAACAACCGGATCCACTTCACCTTTCATTGGGCTTGGGTTATGGGCTGGGCACGTATTCGGGTTGGGCTGGGTTTGTTTTTGAATGGGATATATATATATATGTATATTATGTGTTAAATGTATGTTATATTATATATGTGTATATGTTATATGTTATTATTTTTTTTTCTGATTTTAGAAAATGATTATATATTTATATGTTCTGAAATTATTAATGGTTATATTTAAAAAGGTTTTAAAAGTGTTATTATTTGATAGGGAGTTATAAATATATTTATTGTTATTGTTTTGAGACTTTATGAATATTAAGTGTTAAATTATTTTGATATTAGAATTATTTTGGGATTTGGTTATAATTATAATATTCTGGAAATTTATCTTTATATATTGTGTATATTGTTTTAAAATAGTATTAATTGGATTATTTTTATATGATGCATTTTATGAGGAATTGAATATACGAGTTGGAATTTTAAGGTGAATTGTTGGTCTTGATTTATAAATATGATTTGTGAGCTTAGAGTTATTTTAATAATTTAATATTGGAGTTTATTTATATAATGTTTTGAAATGAGAAAACATTCCGGAATTATTTTATAACATGATTTTGGGAAAATGGGCCTTAAGGTTTAAATGTTTAATGTCGGGATTTAGATAAGCGATTTTAAAAGAGTTGTTTGATTTTCTAAGTTGAGTTCTTTGAGAGGTTGTTGTGAAAATGAGATGATGAGATGAGATGAACATGAAATGAGATATAGTTTGTGATGAAATGAGATGGAATAATCTGAAATGAGATATGAAAAGAGATGTATGATAGTTAGGGGCGCCTTGTGTGAAATAGGTAGACTTATGCATTTATATGTTATTAGGTGTTTGTGGATGTTGGACATTGCTTGCCATTGGTGACTCTTACCTGGATTCTGCTTCTGCTTTGTTCTCTGATGTTCGGCTTATTCAGGTAAGTTCCTTTATGGGCTTACTCAGATTCGAAAGAGATTACCGGCTTGTGAATGTATGACATACTAGGTGTTGCATAAGCATTAAAGCATGCCATGTAGTATCATGCTAGGTTGCACTTGTGATTGAGCATTCTATTTCTTTACGCGTATGAAACAGAACGGCCGTTATCTGTGATAGTCCTAGAGTCTTTGCTAGGGTCATAGGGTAGCCCAGCCCCATCGGGTGCCCTGAGTCTATCGAGTCGATATGAGCATGATGATAGCCCAGCACCATCGGGCATGATTTATTTATTTTAATTTATGTTATGATGATGAGATATGATGATGAGATATGATATGCTATAGCATCGAACCGGCCGGTCTCTGCACTAACGGAAAGGGGTGCAGAGGTAGGAGAGGGACATGCCACTTGGCATTCTTTGGGCGCCTTTACAGTTATTTCTCGCATATTGTAAATTAGGATCATGCTAGTGTGATTTAATTTTCGCATCTGCATCATCTTTATTATTAGCGTATGTGTATGTTCGCTTGCTGGACAGAGCGTGTTGGGGCCTCGGTCTGACCCCACTCGCACCCATTGTTTTTAGGTATGATTGCTCTCTGTTTATATGGCGTGGGAAAGTCCCTCGGCGATTGCAAGGAAATCTGTCTAACCCCGCTAATCTGGCCATCCGACTTTAGAATTATGTTTTGGTTTTGACCCGGCTTTGCCGTGGCTTTTGTATCTAAATCATATTTCCACTTCACTTTCGTTTAAACTGAATTTATGAAACTTCGACTAATTAGAGTTTTGAAACCTCGACCCGTACCTGAATTGCAACATCCGAACGAAGGTATCCGACCTTCGAAACGTATCCCGGATATTTATATCCGGGCCGTTACATCGAGCGTCGCGCACCGCCTCTGTTAATCCCACTGTCTTCCCGGTCATATATCTCCTCTCTCCGCCTCGATTGGGACCCCTCCAGCTACGCCTGCGGCTGGTCGGACTTTGCCTGCAACGCTTCCCGATCATATATCTCCTCTCTCCGCCTCCCCGCCATCGGTCTCATCGCCGAGATTCCTGCCGGCACCATTGGCCGCCTTTCTCAGTTTCGAGTATTGTCTCTCCGCGCTTATTCCCTTCCTTGGTAGCAATTGTATCACATAGTTAGGTTTTCTGATTTCCACTATGAATTAGCAAAATTCCACCTCTTGTAATGTGTATTTTCTGCATCCGGTGCAGAGAGGGGTCACGGATTGATTAAAGCGGCATTGAAAGCCCGCGGAATTTGTGCATGATGGACGCTACTTGGCATCCTTGTTCTAGTGCTCTTTTGACGGAACTGTGCTAGTGTTGGGAGATTAGAATTTGTACATATAGTTTGTATATACAGTATGGTTTTAATTGAAGAAAGGTGCAAATTATTTGCAGGTGCAGGGAGCTTAGGAATTTTAGTTGGGAGCTTAGGAATTTTTACTCTTAAAATATGTATTTTAAATTTAGCATTTGCAATTAAATAGAGAGAGTGGTTTACTAGATTGGAACACATATATAGAGTGGTTCAATGGCTAAATAGAGAGGTTCAACATATATATATAGTGCTTCAGTAGTGATTTTAGCAAGTGGTTCAGCAGTAAATGGTTCACTTCTTGTTAATTTTTTCCCACAAAACATATAAAAAGTGTGTGTCTATGTGTAGATAAAATTAAATTATACTAAAAAATTCAATTATAAAAATGTGAAATATTATGCATTTTTATGAACCATTTTATTTTGAAAACAAATAAAATTAAATTACACTAAAAAATTGGTTCAGTGACTAAATAGAGAGTGATTCAGTGACTAAGTAGAGAGTGGTTCAATGACTAAATAGAGATTGGTTCAGTGATTAAATAAAGAGTGGTTCGGTGACTAAATAGAGATTGGTTCAGTGACTAAAAAGAGAGTGCTTCAGTGACTAAATAGAGAGTGGTTCAGTGACTAAATAGAGATTGGTTCAGTGACTAAATAGAGAGTGGTTCTTCTGTGAAAATTTACAATTATTAAAAATTTATGGTTCATGAAATAAATAGAATTGGTTCATCAAATAAATAAAATAATCCGTTTTATTTTAAAAATAAAATAAAGAAAAAATTACAAAAATAAAAAATAAAAACAAAATAAAAGAGGAATGAAAAATTACAAAAGAAAGAAAAAATTACAAAATAAAAAAAAATAGAGATTGGTTCAGTACTAAATAAAGAGGGGTTCGGTGAATAAATAGAGATTGGTTCAGTGACTAAATAGAGAGTGGTTCAGTGAGTAAATAGAAATTGTTTCAGTGACTAATTAGAGAGTGGTTCAGTGACTAAATAGAGATTGGTTCAGTACTAAATAAAGAGTGGTTCGGTGACTAAATAGAGATTGGTTCAGTGACTAAATATAGAGTGGTTCAGTGACTAAATAGAGAGTGATTCAGTGACTAAATAGAGATTGGTTCAGTGACTAAATAGAGAGTGGTTCAGTGACTAAATAGAGATTGGTTCAGTGACTAAATAGAGAGTGGTTCGGTGACTAAATAGAGATTGGTTCAGTACTAAATAAAGAGTGGTTCGTTGACTAAATAGAGATTGGTTCAGTGACTAAATAGACAGTGGTTCAGTGACTAAATAGAGAGTAGTTCATTGAGTGAATAGAGATTGGTTCAGTGACTAAATAGAGATTGGTTCAGTGACTAAATAGAGAGTAGTTCAGTGACTTAATAGAGATTGGTTCAGTACTAAATAAAGAGTGGTTCGGTGACTAAATAGAGATTGGTTCAGTGACTAAATAGAGATTGGTTCAGTGACTAAATAGAGAGTGGTTCAGTGACTACATAGAGACTAGTTCAGTACTAAATAAAGAGTGGTTCGATGACTAAATAGAGATTGTTCAGTGACTAAATAGAGAGTGGTTCAGTGACTAAATACCAAGTGGTTCAGGGTTTTAAACCAAGTGGTTCAGGGGTTTAATACCAAGTGGTTCATCAAATAAATAGTATTGGTTCATGAAATAAATATTATTGGTTCATAAACCATTTTATTTTAAAAAAATAATTAATTAAAAAATAAACATTAAAAGAAAATAAGAGAAGAATGAAAATTTTACAATTATTAAATATTAGTAGTTCATGAAATAAATTCTAGTGGTTCATAAAATAAAAGGTAGTGGTTCATCAAATAAATATTAGTGGTTCATCAAATAAATAGTATTGGTTCATGAACCATTTTATTTTAAAGATAAAATAAATAAAAGATTACATAATAAAAAATTAAAATAAAATAAAAGAAGAATGAAAATTTTTATAATTATTAATTAAAAAGTAGTGGTTCAGTGTTATAATAAGAAGTAGTTCAGGGATTTTATACCAAATGGTTCAAGGTTTTAAACCAAGTGGTTCAGGGGTTTAATACCAAGTGGTTCAGCATTTTAATACCAAGTGGTTCAGGGTTTTAAACTAAGTGATTTATGGTTCAAAACCAAGTGGTTCAGGGGTTTAATACCAAGTGGTTCAGGGTTTTAGTACCAAGTGGTTCAGGGTTTTAAACCAAGTGCTTTAGGGTTTTAAGCCAAGTGGTTCAGGGATTTAATATCAAGTGGTTCAGGGGTTTAATACCAAGTGGTTCACGGTTTTAAACCAAATGGTTCAGGAGTTTAATACCAAGTGGTTCAGGAGTTTAATATCAAGTGGTTCATCAAATAAATAGTATTGGTTTATAAAATAACTAGTATTGGTTCATAAACCATTTTATTTTAAAAACAAACAAATAAATAAATAAATAATAAACATTAAAAGAAAATAAAAGAAGAATGAAAATTTTACAATTATTAAATAGTAGTGGTTCATTAAATAAATTCTAGTGGTTCATCACATAAAGAGTAGTGGTTCATCAAATAAAGAGTAGTGGTTCATCAAATAAATAGTATTGGTTCATGAAATAAATAATATTTGTTCATGAACCATTTTATTTTAAAAACAAATGAAATAAATATTATTAACAAATATATAGATAATATAATTTTATTTTAAGTGAAATATTTGATTTAATATATTTACTCTTCTTTTTTTAAAATATAAATTTTTAATTATAAAACTGTGCAATTTTTAAGGTGAACTATATAAATTAGATGATAATCCTTTATTTATAATTAGGAAAAATATAAACTAAATGAGGTAATATGTAAGTAATATCCCTTTAATAATTAGAGTAAAGTAAAATAAATATGCATTAGAATTAAGAAAGTCAAGTGGTTAAAGTGGTTTGATAGTTGGGTGGAGTGGAAAAGGCCCGGGGTACACGCGAGTGCCTGCGACTGGTGGAGGTGTGTACGCTGCACTGGGAAATTGACGCGCCTGCTTGGAGTATTTTTTTCCGAATTAATTTAATCGATGTGGACCAATAAAATTGCTTCTTTCCTTCTTACCGGTAGAGTGCTTCTCACCTGAACCCAACCATATATATATATATCTGTGTGTGTGTGATGTTGTGTTTAATTTCGGTAGTTTATATGATATGTGTTATGTTATTTATATATATATATGTTATATTAATTGTTATTTCGGATTTTGGGAATATATATATATTTATATATATATATGGAAAATTACAGAAAACCACCCTTTAAATGGTATTTGTTTACAACTCACCACCCATTCAACTATTTTCGTTACTTTATTATTCAATATATTATATTTTAATATTTTTAAACTCAAATTTGATTGTAAATATATTCAAAATTTGAATTTAAGGGCCCAATTATATTTTAGGGATCATTGTATTTATTTTTAAAAATAATAATCAATAAAGCGTAGAATTATTATCTTAATGTATGTTTGAAAATGTTTATAAATTTTTAAAACATTATGTAAATTACTCTTATTTAAAATATAAATAAAAAATAGTAATTTCCGTAATATTTTAAAATTTTATAAAAATTTTCAACCATAAATTAAGATAATAATTCTAGGCTATATTTATTATTATTTTTTATAATAAACAAAATAATCCCTAAAATATGATCGAGCTCTTAAATTCAAAATATGAATATATTTACAATCAAATTTGAGTTTAAAAATATTAAAATATAATATATTTAATGATAAAGTAACGAAAATAGTTGAATGGGTGGTGAGTTGTAAACAAATACAATTTAAAGGGTGGTTTTTTGTAATTTTGCCATATATATATATATTCTGAAATTTCAATATATTTAAAAAGGTTTTAAAAGTAATATTAAATGATTTTGGGTGATAAATATATTTATGATTATTGTTTTGAGATTATATGGATAATAAGTGTTAAATTATTTGAATATTATTATTATTTTGGAATTTGGTTATAATTATTAATTCTGGAAATTAATCGTTATATATTTTTTATTTGTTTTAAAATAGTATTAATTGGATTATTTATATATGATGCATTTTATGAGGATTTAACTATGTGAGTTAGGAATTTTAAAGTGAATTGTTGGTTTTGATTTATAAATATGATTTGTGAACTTAGGTTTATTTTGATGATTTAATATTGGAATTTATTTATATAATGTTTTTGAAATAAGAAACATGCCGGAATGATTTCTATAATATGATTTTCGGAAATTGGTTTTAAGGCTTAAGTGTTTAATGACGGGATTTGGATAAGCGATTTTAAAAGAATTGTTTGATTTTCTAAGATGAGTTCTTTGAGAGATTATTTTGGAAATGAGATGATGAGATGAGTTGAACATGGAATGATATATGAATTGTGATGAGATAAGATGGAATAATCTGAAATGAGATATGTGAAGATATGTATGATAGTTAGGGGCGCCTTGCGTGAATTAGATAGACTTATGCATTTGTATGTTATTAGGTGATTGTGATATGTTGGACATTGCTTACTATTTGTGACTCATTACTTGGATTCTGCTTCTGCCTTGTTTCTCTACTGTTCGGCTTATTCAGGTAAGTTCCTTCATGGGCTTACTCAGATTCGAAAGAGAATACTTGCTTGTGAATATATGACATACTAGGTGTTGCATCAGCATTAAAGCATGCCATGTAGTATCATGCTAGGATTGCACTTATGAATGAGCATTCGATTACTTTGTGTTATTGAGAACAGAACGGCCGTTATCTGTGATAGTCCTAGAGTCTTTGCTAGGGTCATAGTGCAGCCCAGCCCCATCGGGTGCCCTGAGTCTATCGAGTCGATATGAGCATGATGATATCCCATCACCATCGGGCATGAGCATGATTTATGATATGATGATGAGATATGATATGCTATAGCATCGAACTGGCCAGTCTCTGCACTAACGGAAAGGGGTGCGGAGGTAGGAGAGGGATATGCCACTTGGCATTCTTTGGACGCCTTTACAGTTCTTTTCTGCATATTATAATTTAGGAACATGCTAGTGTGATTTAATTTCCGCATTGCATCGAAGCATCTTTATTATAGCGTATGTGTATATTTGTTTGAAGGACAGAGTGCGTTGGGGTCTCGGTCTGATCCCGCTCGCACAACTTGTTTTTAGGTATGATTGCTCCCTGTCTCTATGGGGTGGGAAAATCTCCCCGGGCGATTGCAAAGAACCTGCCTAACTCCATTAATTTGGCTATACGAATTTAGAATATATGTTTTGGTTTTGACCCGGCTTTGTCGTGGCATTTGTATCTAAACCTTGTTTCCGCTTTACCTTCATTTGAATTGAGTTTTCGCGACTTCGATAGTTTGGGGTTCGAAATCCCCGCTTTGGAATACTTCTCTTTAGAGGTTTGAAACCTCGACCTGTACCTGAATCGCAACATCCGAACGAAGGTATCCAACCTTCGAAACATATCTCGGATTTTTATATCCGGGCCGTTACATAAACTACCTACCCATTCCTTTCACAGCTCTGATGAGCGTGTTGAATTTTATAATACTTTTCCAGATCTTGGGTAATTATCCACTTTTGATATGTGTTTTCTTTTTCATATTACCACTTCTTATAATAAGTTTATTTAACTTGTTATCTTACTTTGTAGGCGTGATGGAAAAGTCATTGGTTTTGAGGTTGACATGAACAAGTCGTTTTTCAATGATTTAGCGGGGAAGACAAGATGGCTTCGTGATGTTGTAAGTTTATATTTACATGTCTTTCCGTTGTTGCTCATTTAGTGCCATCAGTTTGGTGACAGTTTGATATTATTCTGTTTTGTTTCACGGCATCTAGACGAAGCACTTTATCATTTTAGAAAGCGTCTTCATGATTATCCTAATTAAAATCCAACCAGTGTTGTAGTAGACACCATTTTATTTCACAAGATTGCGAACATTAATGCTGATGTCATTAAAACACGTGATACGATTCCGGATGAATTCTACAGTTACTTCATTGGTCTTTATCCTGGTAATTATGGTCAGACATGGGAAGGTGCGAAGAAGGTCTACACTTCGTTCAATATTGACAACATACACTCGTTTGCCCTTGAAATTGTGCTGGAGTCGAAGAGGATTCTTGTGTATGACTCCGAGTGTAATTTCACTAAAAATGAAGTTCTGCTATAAAAGCTTGCTCATACATGTGAAGCGCTTCCTATTCTGATGAGGAAGAGTGGTGTTTTTCCTAACATGGATGACTCTCCCTTTGAAGTGGATAGAGTAGAACTCTTGGAACAAAATGAAGACAGGTACCTTCTGTTTTCCATCTTGTTTTATTTTGTTTTCTGTTTCGTGACATTATATCTATTCACTTTTTTCTCTTATGTTTATTTTTTGCTCCTTATGTAGGGGTAGCTGTGGTGTTTACATCATCAAGCACATTGAGTTTCTGGTTTTTGGTGGTGACATGCAGCTTGTGAATGATGATTATGTTAATGCTTATCGTGAGAAGATTGCATCTGATCTCTTGAAGAAGTTGTGGACATTTGTTTAGTTATGAGATTAAGTTTGTGTTAGTTGGACTATGTATTTGGTGACACTTGATTTGGTGACAGCTTATTCTATGTTTTGTTTATGTAACAGTCGTGGTGACTGTCCCATGGTTACACTAAGTTTGTGTATTTGTAGACTTATGATGTTATGACTCTCTATAATTCCACTTTAATGTCAAGGTTTGATTATTTCTTGTGACATCTTCAATGTTTTTTGATTTGGTGACAGTTCTGGTGACAATGTTTTGCCTTCTACTAGTGTCTTTTATGTGACAGAAGTCTTGTCCATTTTTTTTGGATTTTTTATGCTATGTATTTAACATCACAGGTCCTTTTGGTTAGCTTTAACCCCTTTAGGGGTTGTTCTTCCTTAGTCCTTGGGGTTTCCTTTGATGACAACGTCTATGTCATAATTTTCATTTTGGTTACAGTAAGTATGAACTATTTTTTTTTTTGTTTTGGTTACAACTTCTATGACCCTCTTACACCTTCATATATTAGAGAAGAACTGTCACCAAATCTATTTTGGCTTCTCATTAGCCCCCTTTAGGGGTTGTCCTTCCCTTTTGGTAGGGTTTTCCTTTGGTTACAGTGTCTATTTCCATGTTATCATTTTGGTGACAGTGCCTACGACCCTGTGTGCATTTTGGTTACAGAGTCTATAGGTTTTCCTGTGGTTAAAATGTCTATTACCCTGTTTTCATAGTGGTGATAATGTATAGGACCTTGTTTTCATCTTGGTTACAGCATCTATCCCTCTCTTACCCATTCATATATTGAAGGAGAACTGTCCACCTCATCTCTTGGTGACAGCGACCATCACTTAACGGCGTACTGTACATAACATTTTAGGGTTTAGGGTTTAGGATTTAGGGTTTAGGGCCTTGGCCCTAAACCCTAAAGACTTGACCCTAAACCCCAAACCATACTGTACATCATCTTTTCTTTTGATTAGTGTTAGCATTTTGGTTACAGTGTATTTGATCCTGTTTTTATTGTGGTTACACCATTGACAACCCTGTTTTTTATTTTGCTTACAGTGTATATGACACTGTTATTCATTCATATATTAAAATATAACTGTCCATCACATATATTTTCACCATGACATGGTTCATGGTGACAGGATTTATGGTGATGACACCATTCATCTCTTAAAGATATAATATACTTAACATTTTTCCATTTATAAATCTTTGTGAAACACTAATGTTAAAAAAATAACTGAAATATGGTGACAGTTTACATTCTGTGTCAGTGTAATGAACTATTGACATTGAACATTCTATTCCATATAAGAAAAAGATTAAGTAAATCTTCTCAAACTTATTGTACCATTAAATCTCTAGCTCTTGTGAATCCTCTTTGATGCTTTGCCTCTGATTTCTCCAGATGAAGGCTTTCTTTTCTTTTGAGGGCGACCACATACGTATCATTGGTGGGTAACATTTCTGTCTTTTGATGTCTTCTGGTACAGTCCACTGTTCTTCCTTTAAAACTAGATATATTGTCTCACGATAAGCCAATTTCCAAGCTTCATTTTTGTAGTAGCTGCTGATATACCTCAGAACACTCAGGTTTTTGTCATTGATGACAGCTAGAGCATGTACATAAGGTATCTTGTCATAATCAAATACCTTACATGAACAAGATTTCTCCTTCAAATCAACCATAAATCTGTTCATCCCACCGACAACCTCAAACTGGAATTCATTGAGGTGCTTCACATTGTACATTCCTGCTTCACTGCATCTTATGTACACTATATCACTTATCTTATTCGGAAGCTCAAAGCTGTTGGTTTCAGATTCATTTTTGCGGTCATTGAACCATTTTGTTAGCTTCTCTCTGATTGCATTCAGTAAGCCTATAATTAAGAATGATCTATCTTCAGAAAAGACATTATTTATTGATTCTGCATTATTTGAAGTCATCGTATTGTACCTGTCACCTTTTGAATAAGCTCTTGCCCATTTCTCAAACTGTATTTCTTCAAGACATTTCTCCATCTTGGTGTTTGTATTACTGATGCATCCAAAGTAGCTGTTGAAATCTGCTTTTGTGTAACTGTTTGCAACATTTTCAAACCACTGACAACATATATTTTTCTTGAATTTTGCCATTATATTTTGCTTCAAGTGCCATCTGTAATAATAATGCTTAGCATTTGGGTAAACCAACTCTAAAGCTCTTGCAATGCTTTGATGACGGTCAAAAACAAAAACCAGCTCTTTAGTTGGTGGGATGACTGTTATTAGCTTGTTGAAGAACCACTTCCAAGAGGCATTGTTTTTTGAGTCAGCCACTACAAAGCCAATAGGGTATATTTGATGATTTGCATCTTGTGCAGAAGCTGTGAGAAGAGTCCCTTTGTATTGTCCTTTTAGAAATGTACCATCTACCACAAGCACTTGTACAATTGAATTTTATTTAGTAATTATTTGGTGACAGTAATTTTTTCTTATGAAATTAATCTGTACCTTTCGTAGGATTGGGAATGCTTGGATACATGGTCCAAAGGCAATGAACACATACTTGAAATTTGAGTTACTGTCAACTTCAATGAAGGTGACAGTTCCAGGATTTGCTTGCTTCAGGCACCAACAATATGATGGTACTGATTCATAGTTTTCTTCTGTTGTCCCCATTGTCATCACCATTGCTAAATCACGAGCCATCCAAGATTTCCAGTAGCTAACATTTAGCTTGAATTCAGTTCTCATCGTGTTTCTAATTTGGCTTGGAGTTGGACCCTTTTTCTCATCTTCATATCTGTACATATTAGGTAAAAGAGTAAATAAAATATGAATTGAAGAATGATTACAATAAGGTATTGTAGTATATTTCACCTGTGTTTGATCTTTTAAGCTAAGAGTTTAAAAGTTGGAGGGCGCTGCTTTCCTATTCTTAATTCCATGCTACAAGTATGTTCATTAAAGTATTTCTTAATTTGAAATACAGTTGAACCACCCACTATGGCACCATGAATTTTCCAGTTGCCGCTCCCATCAACACAAAATGTTCTGTAATAACATGGTGTTGACTTTTTTCACTCAGTAAGCAAACGCTTCTTGTGCAGCCAGCAATTCAATAACATTTTTGAGATCTTCCTTTGTTCTGAACAGTTGTCCAACAAATATAAGAATTCCCCCCTTTCTTTCGCTTACAGGTGCTGCTGTATATTTTGTGGACATTGTACTTCCACTGATGCGACTTTCAATCCCTGTCTCATCTTCATTATCATCCGTATCACAATCATCATTTATGTATTCTACATCTTCCTCCTGCACAACAAAGTTGTCTTCCATGATATTTGTATCCTTGGTAGAGATGTAAGCTTTTAATGCCAATTTATTTTCATTATTTATAGATTTTGTAACCTTATCTTCAATGATTTCATTCGCAGCCGTAACATATAAATGCAATGTCCAATCCACTTCCTTCAATTCACTAATTTGCAAAAAAAACTCCTCAAATCAGTGTCATTCTCAATCAAAAAAGGCTCAGTAGATTTCTTGAATGGATGCAAGTGATTGAATTTAAGATTAGGAGACAAATTCTCACTGGTGGTGAATGTGTTCAGGATCTCACTCTTCATCTCATTCAGGGCTATAGTCTGCCCGATGACAATTACCTTTGATGACACATCCCCAGCAAAAACTAAATCACGATCTTCCAATTTCCATTCTCCTCTAAATTTTACTGTTAACAGATTGGCCTCCATTGAACCTGATCATTGGTGACATCTATTAGATTTCATAAATATACTTTGATGACAGATACTAGATTGATTACAGGTACACAGATGTACTCAAACTCAGCTATAAACAATTAAGTTATAGTGTAATTTTGGTTACAGCAGTATCAACATTTAGGTTACATTATTGACATGCATTACTTTTGATTACAACTAAGAATTACATTGATTATAGGTACACAGATGTACTCAAACTCAGCTATCAACATTTAGGTTACAGTGCAATTTAGGTTACAACAGTATAGTCACAGAGAGATTACAAATTACAGTGCAATTTAGGTTACAGATTACGTGCAATTGTAGATCAAACTACAATAACCATGCAATCTAGGTTACAGTTCTATAATCACAAAACCAGCAACGATCGAGATTACATATTATAAGAAAATTACATATTATAGATTATAAGAAAATTACCTCTTTCGAAAATCGAATTTAGGATGACAGAGATGTTTTTGATCAGATTTGAACAGATTTCTCCTCAGATCTGATTGTAGAGCTCGAAATCGTTGATCAATGGTGCTGAAATCATCGATCGAGCTCCAAATCGGAATCGCGTTGCTCTGTTGTGGTATGGCTTTGCGTGCAAATGAAGGAAGAAACGGGGAAACGGGGAAAAAAAATAAGGCAGGGGAAAAAATTGTCATTTTGGGACAAGGAGCTAATTTCACTGTATAAATGGACAATGAGCTAATTATGGGCTATAATATGACCATATACCAAAAATTTCCCTTTTGAAATCAATGTTTTAATTTTGTTTTTTTACTTTTGAGAGTTTGGATTCACCTCTCGTATAATTTAGGCTGATAGATTTCAAACGATTTTTTTCGTAAAACAATTTCAAATTTAAGTGCATAAATAAAATGATAAAGTTCAAAAATAAAATGACAAAGTGGACGAATAAAATGATGAAGTGGATGAATAAGATTAGGAAGTGCACAATTAAGATTATAAAGTGTATAAATAAAATGATAATGTGCAAGAACAAAATGACTATGTGTATGAATAATAATATGAAGTGTGCAGTTAATTAGATTATTGTTAATGTGTGTTGAATCATTTTTTTTACTAGCGATGCATCGGGGGGTCCGGGCCCCCCCGGTGGTGATCTCGCTGACGGGGGGGGGGGGGGGGGTAGGGGGCAGCGCCACTCCGCCTTTACGGTATGCAATGTTTATTTTAAACAGGCCTATCGTTTATCTGTTTTTTACATATAACAATTTCAAATTAAAGTGCATAATTAAGATTAAAAAGTGCATAATTAAGGTTAAAAAGTGCATAACTAAGATTATAATGTGCATGATTAACAATTTGAGACTGTTAGGTTCTTATCTATTATGTAACCTATATGGGATTCGAACTCACATCTTTGTGCATACGCACATCGCTCTACCAATTGAGCTAATATGCCAAAAATATTCTATTATAGTTGGAAGAATCAAACAAATAAATTATATATTTCTTTCTACTTTTTTGTCTTAGGCCAAAAAATATTCTACCATCTCAAATCAAATGCATATAAAGAAAATCTTTAGTGCCATTTCCTTACATAAATCCATCTCTGCCATTGTCAAAAGGTCTTGAAGCTTCACAAGGAGTGGAATTGAATGTTGCAGACAAGGCCTTTAATCTGCATGTTCTAATAAAATAAATGCACTCCTCTCCTTAAAAGATAAAACTATAAACAATTAACCACAATGTAAAGACCGAGATTTTTAAATAATAATATTTTATAATTATGAATTTCATTTCGATCAAAATTTATTCAATTTTCGACTCCGAAATTTTTTGAAGATTTCCGTTCTCGAACCAACAACTGATTTAAATTCTTTCAAAAAACTCCGGCATAGCTTGTTACTCGAATTTGAAAACGAAATAATTTCGCTTTATTTTTTCCAAGGCTTAACAATATTTTCGGGTTTCGTTATTAAATTCGGATTCGATTAATTATTTTAACTCGTGTCGGGTTAAGATCGAAAAGCGGGATTCAGAATTTATTTCCGGGTCTATAAGTTCACTTTCCCCGCAATAAATACCCTTAGAAATCTCAGCCACCCTAAACCTCCCCTACTCTTAGCTGTGAGCTACTCCCCTTTCCCCATATATCACCCTCTATACACTCCTCCTCCCATCCATCCGACATTGCCATCCTGCTGTACCCTACCTCAGCTCCTCATTTATCCACCATCGCCCTCCTCTTCTTCCCGGTTGTAGCCCTAATTCTAGCACACCACTGAAGCATCGCCCCGAGCACCTCCTCTCCCTCCTTTTCTTGCCGCCGAGACATCGAGGGCACCACCCCTGTTTTCTGGTCACACAAACACACTCCACCTCCTATTCTCTCCTGCACTATCACCCCGGTTTGGAAGTGCCGCCAAACTGCCCTCCCATTGTTTTCCTTTCAGCAACCATCGAGCTCACACACTCCTCCCTTGCCCGAGCTTTACCACCACCTCCGAGGACCCATCCACCTCCTCCGTCAAATTCAAGCCGCCACAGCTTCCTCCTCCTCCTCCCATTGCGTGGCCTTTCACAGCGTGACAAATTGCCGCCTCGAGAAGTTCCTTCCTCTACAATAGCTGATTACCGAGAGCGATCGAGCCTCCGAACGAGCCCGGTGAGTCAACGAAGCCACCTTCTTCTCGGTAAGCCTTCCTGAAGCTATTTCCTTTCATTATTGTTTACCTTTATAGTTAGAAATCCTAGGCCTCTGCAACAAGGACTCCAAACAGGGGGTACCCGCCATGGTAGTACCAATTTCTCCGAGTGAGGGGGAGCAAGCGGGACCGAGGGAGTAGCGAGCGAGAACAAGTGAGTGTGAGAGAGTGGCGAGGTTGAGCGAGGATGGGAGGAGAGTCTTGGTGGGCGGGAGGGCGAGGCAGAGTGGGGAGTGGGCGATCGATGTCGGGCGCGAACAGGGGAGGCGAGCTGAGGAAGACGATGATGTGGGGCGAACGTGGGGTTGAGCATTTGTGAACCCGGCTTCCCTTCCTTTCTTTTTAAAGTTTATTTGGGTTCGGCCTGGTTCACCTTTTTATTTTTTTTCTCTTTTGGTTTGGTTCAGGGGTTAAAAGGGTATGCGTTGGATCCGAAAATGGGGTTGGGTATTGGGTCGGGTATGGATCCGGGTGTTGGGCTAGAAATTTGGGCCTTTTCTTTTGATTTGGAATATCTGTTTTGTTATTTTATTATACATCATGATATATATATAGCTAGTATATAAATTGTAATTTGATTATTATTATTATTATTATTATTATTATTAATATTATTATTATTATTATTATTATTCTAAATTTTGATATAATTAATGGTTTCTACAAACAATTTATATATTATAAGTTGTTTGAGAAGTACGATTATTCGGGATATAGTAAAAGTGAAATATTCTGAGTATTTAAATTATTATTGTAAGCTATTAAAAATTTGATTTTCAAGTATTATTTAGTTATTTGATTAATTATATTATTTCAATGTGTAAAGGTCATTTAAATACTTCACGGACCGTGATTCCTTCTATTGTTAAGTTATTTAATTACCTTTTCTTTGTTTTATTTACTTAGTAATTTAAGCTGATTTATTGAGAATGACTCGTGTGAATAATCTAATTGCTATGTTTTGATCTTTAAAATGGGTGATTTGAGTTGTTGGGTTGTTTATGAAGATTTCTAAATGTTGGAATCGTTTTAATAACCTGACTTGTTGAAATGGATTTAAAAGGAGGTTTGAATATTTAATATCGGAATTGGCTAAGTACTGATTTAGAATAAAATGTTTATATAAAGACCGAATGTATTTTATATTATTATATTAATATATTTGAGTAAATAGATTATTATTTTATTCGATCGGTAGAAAGGTGAGAAAACCCGTCCTCGAACATACGTTTGATTTTAAAAATATTCCGGCATCGTTTTGAGAATTTAGATTTTTCGGATTTAATTCCGCATTCGAGCTCCGAGTTTTGATAAAATTAATTTAATTCCGTTATCTTGTAATTAGTAAATTAAATTTTAATTAAATATGATTTAGTCGGGATTCGATCGGGCGAGCGGGTTTTGAGTCTTTCCGCTAATTTGAATTGGGTATTGTTGGGACCACGCATATTTTAATTTCTTTTCTTTTTCTTTTCTTTTCTCTCTCTCTCCCTCTCTCTCTCCCCCATGCCACTTCCGTGCTCACCTCCCACTCAAACACAAATCAGAGCTTGGTCCCCCCCGCCTCACCCATTTGCAATTAACATTGCCCTGTTCCCCATCCCCATTCCCTCTCAGCCTCTCCTCCCTCCCTCTTTTGTTTCTGCAAACACCAACCCACACCCATTTCTCTGCAATTGACAGGAGAGCCCCAAACCCCTCAACCTTATCCCCTCCACACATCACCTCTTCTACTCCATTTCCTCCTCAACTTCTTTGTTTCACTAAACACAAAAACCCAAGCTCCCTTCTCCCTCTTTAACCCCCCCTGCTTCCCAGCCGCCTCCTTTACTCAACCTCGAGCTCGAGACACCATGGCGCCACCACCAGCGCCCCTGCTCCGAATCGAGCACCACCGAGGGCACCTTCGGTAGCCCCGCAACCTCCATTTCTTCTCTTTGTCGAGCCCAGCAGCGTCTCCACCCTCCCTCCGACGTCTGAAGCGAAGCGGAGCCCGAGCCGAGCAACAGCCCCTGGAGACCGCCGCCGCCGCCGCACTCCTTCACTTCCTTCCCCTGTTCTCCGGCTAGTCTCGGTCAGCTTCGTTCCCTTCCCTCTCCACTTCCAAATGAGCAAAAGACCCTCTTCTGACCTTCCTCTAACCTTCCTAGGCGGATCCCAGCGAAGAACCGGCCTCAACGCATCCGGACGTGCCTCCCCGAGCCAAGTTTCCGGCAAGACGAAGGCCCTCGGTGAGCACTTTCTCTCTCTCCTTTTCTTGCCGTTTTGAACCCATGAGTGTCGGGTGGTCGGTGTCGGGTAGTCGGAGCCGGATTCGGAGTCGAAAATCGCCGCCGGCCGCTCCACATCTTCTCCTCCCTTCCGCCATTTTCGAACGGAGTTGCTCTGCCTACTTACTCGCCCCTCAAATGAAGAAGAAGGTAGGGCGTGGGCCCCACCGTGCCACCTTGGCGCTGAGTCACCTTTGGGTCCCTCTTTTATTCTCTCTTCCGGGTTGGGCCTAACAACATGAACGGGCTTCCTTTTCCAGTTCGGGTTGGGCTTCAATTTTCGGGTCTGGGCCTCTATCCTCTCTTTTCTTTTCTTTCTTTCCCTTCTGGAGCTGGGTAAAGGGGATCCGGGTTTGGGCTTGGGCTTTGGGCCAGGGATCCGGGTCTTGGGCTTTTGTTTGGGTTAAGGGTTGGGCTGACTTGTGGTTATATTTCTTTATTTAATTTCGGCATTATTTATATGTTATATGTTATGTTATGTATATATTTATACACTTATGTTATACGTTATTATTATTTTTGATTTTAGGAAAATGAATATATATTTATATGTTCTGAAATTATTAATATTTATATTTAAAAAGATTTTAAAAGTGATAATATTTGATATTGGGTTATGTATATACTTATGGTTATTGTTTTGAGATTTTATGGATAGTATGTGGAAAATATTTGAATATTATTATAGTTTTGGGTTTGGTTATAATTATAAATTCTGAGAAATTAATTATTATATATTGTTATTGTTTTAAGATTATAATATTTGGATTATTTAAATGATGCTTTTATGAGGATTTAAATATGAGAGTTAGGAATTTTAAAGTGATTGTTGGTTTTGATTTATAAAATATGAATTGTGAGCGTAGGATTATTTTGATGATTTAATATTGGAGTTTATTTATATAATGTTTAAAATGAGAAACATTCCGGAATTATTTTATAACATGATTTTGGGAAAATGGGCCTTAAGGTTTAAATGTTTAATGTCGGGATTTATGTAAGCGATTTTAAAAGAGTTGTTTGATTTTCTAAGTTGAGTTCTTTGAGATATTATTTTGGAAATGAGATGATGAGATGAGATGAACCTGAAATGATGAAATAAGATGGATTGATCTGAAAACGAGATATGAGACGAGATATGTATGATAGTTAGGGGCGCCTTGTGTGAAATTGGTAGACTTATGCATTTATATGTTATTAGGTGTTTGTGGATGTTGGACATTGCTTGCTATTGGTGACTCTTACTTGGATTCTGCTTCTGCTTTGTTCTCTGCTGTTCGGCTTATTCAGGTAAGTTCCTTTATGGGCTTACTCAGATTCGAAAGAGATTACCGGCTTGTGAATGTATGACATACTAGGTGTTGCATAAGCATTAAAGCATGCCATGTAGTATCATGCTAGGTTGCACTTGTGATTGAGCATTCTATTTCTTTACGCGTATGAAACAGAACGGCCGTATCTGTGATAGTCCTAGAGTCTTTGCTAGGGTCATAGGGTAGCCAAGCCCCATCGGGTGCCCTGAGTCTATCGAGTCGATATGAGCATGATGATAGCCCAGCACCATCGGGCATGATTTATTTATTTATTTTAATTTATGTTATGATGATGAGATATGATGATGAGATATGATATGCTATAGCATCAAACTGGCCGGTCTCTGCACTAACGGAAAGGGGTGCAGAGGTAGGAGAGGGACAAGCCACTTGGCATTCTTTGGGCGCCTTTACAGTTATTTCTCGCATATTGTAAATTAGGATCATGCTAGTGTGATTTAATTTCCGCATCTGCATCATCCTTATTATTAGCGTATGTGTATGTTCGCTTGCTGGACAGAGCGTGTTGGGGCCTCGGTCTTACCCCACTCGCACCCATTGTTTTTAGGTATGATTGCTCTCTGTTTATATGGCGTGGGAAAGTCCCTCGGCGATTGCAAAGAAATCTGTCTAACCCCGCTAATCTGGCCATCCGACTTTAGAATTATGTTTCGGTTTTGACCTGGCCTTGCCGTGGCTTTTGTATCTAAATCACATTCCATTTCACTTTCGTCTAAACTGAATTTATGAAACTTCGACTGATTAGAGGTTTGAAACCTCGACCCGTACCTGAATTGCAACATCCGAACGAGGGTATCCGACCTTCGAAACGTATCCCGGATATTTATATCCGGGCCGTTACAGTTTAACTATTGAATTCACTTCCTTAAGATTTAATGACTTGAGAAACTTTGGAACTAATTTACTCGAGTTGACTTGATGAATTAATTAATGAACCTTACTGGTAAATTATATGAGTTATGATATGAATATGAATATATGTGAATTGAATTATGGAAATTGATGAGATGGAATATGATGATATAAGATGATTGAGATAAGTGGAAGTGATGATGATGATGATAACGAGAATGAGATAATATATGAGGGAATATGTGATGAGGCGAGACTATGCGAAGATATGGCTTGATGATGATAAATAAATTTCTTTTAGCTTTACTTAGTTCTGTGTAACGGTAAACGGGTCCTTTTGTGCTTGGACTTATAATCATTTCTTATTTAATTGTTAGGTGATCCGTGACGTGATTAGCTTACTCTTGCTGCTTTACTTTGCTATTCGGCGCCTCCAAGTAAGTCCTCCGGGGCTTACTAAATTTATAACCTCATGCCTGATGTGTCATATAGTATGTAGGCATTATAATATCATGTCATTTAGTAGCATGCCTAGGTTCTGTATTAAAATATGAGCATACGCGTTCTGAATGCGATTGGTAGAAAAGGCCGTAAGTTGTGAGTCTAGAGTCGTTGCTAGGTTCATAGGACAACCTAGCTCCATCGGGTTTATCTTGATAGATTCATTTGAGAACATGATTTACTGAGTTATACATAAATGACTGCGGCGGTGACCGAGTGTCCCACCCCGGCTGAGGTGTGGACTGAGGCATGAGATATACTACGGCACCGACAGAGTCGTCTGGCCCCGATTGAGGCAGACATCAAACCCCGGCTGAGGTACGGATATGAGATAGATACCCGCCCTGACTGAGGCATGAGTTTTGCGAGATTGGGACATGCCACTTGGCATTCTGTGTAGGCCCATTTACTGCATTTCGGTCATTATATATGAATTATCAACATGCTTGCGTGTTTAATATTTTAGTAATACATTAGATCATTTTCATCTAGGCTTAGAGCGTATTATATATCCTCAGCGAGGCGTTCAGGGCCCGCATGAGTGGCTCGACCTTCACTCGTGGTATAGTTTCAAGTACTCATTCCCTTGCTTGTTTCCGTGTTGTTGTGACGGGGATATCTTATGGCGCAATTGGAGGGAGGGACTGACAATGGACTCCGCACTTTTGCTACTTTATATTTTCTCGTATTTGGTTTTGACCCGGCCATGCTGTGGCAATTTGTATTATGAGATTTCCTTCTTTATGCTTTTTGAACTTAAAACGTTTTGAGCGACTTAGACAAGTAGGACAGGTTATGGTCCCCAATGGACCTCTTGCGAATTTAGGGTGCGAAATCCCTTCTTTGAGCACTAAAAACTCTGTTTTAAAACTCAACTCCTACTCGAATTGCAAGACTCGAACGAAGGTATCCAATCCTTCGAAACGTAACCCGGATATTTAAATTTGGGCCATTACAAAGGTGACATCAGATATTGGGTTGCGCGATTCGAGTACAAATGGGTTCAAGTATTATTTTGAAAACCGCCCAATGTTTGTAAAAGATTTTGAAGAGTTTTAGAGGGCAAAATGAATTTAATATGGCTAAATTAATGAACAAATCTTAATAAACTTGACTTAAAATAAGGAAAATCAGAAAAAGGGAAATCAAGTGGGTAAAAAGGCGATAGACCATCCCTATTGGATGTAGACTTGGGAAAGGGTAGGCAAAACTTAGCTTTGTACTTTACAGAGGGCCTGAAAGACTCCAAGGAGGTTGCACCGTGGTGGTTGGCGTAGCGGGGTTAGAATATAAAGGCCGAGAGGATAGTTGCCTCTCCGGTCAGTTGCCCCTCGAAGGGCAGCTTTTAGATAGATTATGTGATTTTATATAAATTGGGCGTGAGGGCGATCCCCTCGAAGGGGATCTGATTTTACACTATTGAGTACTTATGTGCTGGATGCCTCGCTTTCACGTTCCTCTTCATGTGTTCTTTCCCTCGGTCTAGGATTTTATTTGATATATTCTTGGAAGTGTGTTGAAATTCTGCAGATAGGGTGGCTAGATGTCCTTTCTTATCGTTTGGTTGGGAAATGTCGATTATATGGGGTGACCTTTCCACATCCTTCATTCATTGGCGTTATTTTGTATTTTACCTTTTCCTACCTTCCATCCATATTGTCAAATGATATTTTATTGGCCTTCTTTCCTCATATTAGCAAAATCTTTCACGGGAAATTGGGTTGGTAATCTCTCTACATTCATGGTTCCTATTCGAATGTGTTGATTCCTTGAGTGTATGATATGAGAGTAGAAATGTGTGAGACTTGAGGATATTTTCTAGAGTAAGGATGGAATATTATTGTGAGGTGCAGAATTTATATCGAAAGTCTGAGGTACTAGGTTAGGAAAAAGCTGAGATGTCAACTTAGTCGATTAGAGGTGCTACCAAACCTTGCTTTGGGATATGTGTGGGGAGTAGAATAAGGGTATCGAAACAATTTGGAAAATTCCTCTTAAAGGTAATAAGGGAATGAACCGATAAGGACATAGGTAAAGGGGATGACTTCGGTAAGAAGGCCTAATTTGGTTGTGTGAGGGATAGAGATGATTTAGGGCCACTTCGATCGTAAGCATGATTGATGGATTTAGGAGGTCGGGAAATTTTGTACGGAATATCGAGAACTATCCGAGTGAAGGATATTGAGGTGCAATCTTAAGAGAATTGAATACATAAGGCATGGAAATTTTGGTAAATTTAGAATAGGACGGCATGTAAGGATCGTAATCGTTTGGGATCGTAGCAAAGTTTTGAGAAATAATTGGCATTTCGAGTAAATATGTATGAAATTCGGGAAGTAAGGGAGATACGATTGGGTTCATGACTGCTCGTATAACTTGCTTAGGCAAACCTCATGTAGGATCAGTTGGGAAGAGATGCAGTTAAGGTTTTACTAAAAGATTCAAGATTTGGGAGCTTTCAGATCCTTGGGTGAGTCGGGATTTTAAAGCTGAGGAAGAAAGGGGATGAGGTTTTGGAATAATTGATCTTGATCTGTGATAATTGGGTAAAGTATTAATTTAAGGTTTTAGGTGCATGAATAGGAAAATCAGGATCGTGAGCTTGAGACCGTACTTGAGTAATTAGGGAACTTGTTTGACATGCACAATTAGGTTCTTCATGATGAACTTTGGGTGAGCTTTAGGCCCTTGAACTTTTGCGGGAATTGGGGAGGGACCTAGAGGTTTGATTTTACGGAGAGTGAGACGCACTAGGACTTGGGATTCGGAATATGGCATGAGTCTTCTTAATGATCATTTACATCTTATTGAATACTTCTATGCTACGTGTTAAGTCGTTGCCTTCATTCCAGCAATCATGGTTGACACCTGACATGGACCGACCGGGCATGGAGGCCCCGTACGTAAGGGTAGAAGACGACCACGTCGTATGGCAGCTACTGTTACGACCGACGCTAACACTCCGACACCTGAGGTCGGCTGTTCGCTACGGGGGGTATGTAGGAGATTCAAATATCTAAAATAAACAATTCACAACTAGACTACTCCCTGGCTCAAACAAATAATACAAGAATCCCCTCCCTTGTAGTAGTAGGGTAATTCAGGATCGAATCCACGAGGAGGTATGTCAGCGCTTCCCTTGTTGTACTCACGATCAAAGCTTTCAACCTCAGAAGACACTCGACATCAAGTAATCTGGTCGATATCGACCTCAGTTCTGGTCGTTTTCCACCCTACATCGTTATTGTCGGGCTCACCCCGACCCTAGAAGGGGGTTGACTACTCGCTCCTCATCATGCACATCATCATCATCATTAAAGGAAAACTACTTTGAATTAAACTTTGCAAAAGAGAAAGTACAACTGAACAAGCCACTCCGATCTCGCTTCACAAACTCCACTCGGCCTCCTCTCTCTCTCTCTAACTCGTCACTACTCTCTATTGAAACTGAATTGTATGTCAAATTGAATGCCTAAACTCAGCCCTATTGGCCTCTATATATAGAGGTCGAACTTTGCTATCAAAGACTCGAAACCTTATCATTATTCTCTAAGATAAAACTTAAATAAAGTAAAAAATTAAAATGTCCTACGGTAAATCAGCCTTCATATGATAGATCTGGTGTTGAAGATAAGAAATCTCGACTTTACGATAGACGTGCAAGCTTCGGATAGAATTCTATCAAAAAATCTGAGTCGGATTCCTCTGCTGGCATGGTCGATATCGACCTTGAAGATCGATATCGACCCCTGTGAAACTTTATCTCGAGCTCTCCTTCTCCTACTCGAACTAGCACTCGACTTCTATCATTTAGCTCGATCTGGCACATCGATATCGACCTCCAGACGTCGAAATCGACCTCTCTGTGTCGACATGTTCTGTTTCATTTCCTGCTCGATTCCTATGTCTCTGATGCACTTGATGTCGAGGTCCCCAGTCGATTTCGACCTCTTCAGAAGACTTCGAGTTCTTTGTTCGCTCTTCCAAATATGTCCATTTTTATCCTGTTTTCTGCGAAATCAAATAGAAACTCGTGCAGACACATATATTTGATATTTAAGCATAAACTACACTAATCCCATGTTTTCCCATAAATATGCAAGCATAAAAGACGATAAAATGGACTTTATGTGCATAGAAAATATGGCAATTTGTGCGCACATCAAACACCCCATACTTAAGCTTGCTTGTCCCCAAGCAATACCTTTAATGGTCATTAAGAGGAAGAAAGTAAAGCCTCAACATCATAGATTCATTTTTCATATGTCCCTACAATCAATTGCCATCCTCGATAAGGTACTTATGTCAACCAAGTCCATGCCTGTGCATAAAAGCAATTTCATATTCATAAAAGGAGGTAATATGCAAAACAATTTTAGCGACATAACATTAATAATCAAGAGGACTTTTGCAAGCTTGTGAGAAGTAGATTGGTAAAAGGCTAAAGGTGGGCTAATATTTGGCCATGTGGTGTTAAATCCGGGGAAACATACTTTTTTCCAAAACATTCCACATTCCTTCTTCATAATGTCTCACCTTTCACTCATCGCTCAATGCTTTTATTTAATATAATGCTTTTACCTTTCTAACCATAGCACTGCCTTCTCGCGAGTCGCAAACATGGGTGTCATGAATGGCCCCGGATACTTAGTACTTCGGACTCCTCACCTTGTGTCCCGTCTCGCTGAACTAACATCTCAACGAGCAGGGTCGAACTACCTTTATCTCCTGAGGTGATCGAATTATTTCTCGCTCATTAAATTTTCCATATAATTCTATCATTCCTGCCAACAACTGCACAACTCCATAATACGACTCCAAGGACGACATCCATTCTCAAACTTTTCCCCGAATAGGGTATAAGGAAAAAAATGGGCAATATGTATATATGTGGAGCAATAATGATCATGATAAGGCTAATATATGGCTTGTGACTTTTGCAAATATGCATGGGTGAGGCTAGGATATGAACTTGTATATGTAAGCACTTGTATGGAAATTTCATAAAAAGTCCTCCATCATCTTATCATGCACATGTCAAAAGCAACTTCAAATTTTTCATCTCCTTTATTTTTTTTTTCTTTTTTTGCACTTCATTGGGACTTCCCTTAACTAGGCAATTTCATGTTATATCTCTAATGAATCTAATTTTGCATCATAGAGCTCTTTTTTTATACTTACATGACTATTCTTTTTTTCAAATTTTTGATGGGGGTCATATTTTTTTATTTTTTTTTAATTTTTTTTTTCGAAAAATAAAACTAAATATGCATTAAGATAAATATGCAAATCTAAACTAAGTATGAATATGCAAGTAAGCCTTTCCCCCACCCCATACTTAAAACTTACAGTGTCCTCACTATATTAGAACTAGGGTTAAGAAGAAAACTTACTAAATCGGCACAAATTCCAGGAGTCGAAGAAGACAACAGGAATGGTCGATATCGACCTTTAATATCGATATCGATGTTTCTTATCGATTTCTGGCTTCAGGCTTCACGGTGATCCGGCCTCGACCACAAACCCATCTATGTCGACCTTAAGTTCGATGTCGATCTTGGACATCGATTTCGATGTCTCTTCTGTATGCCTTTCTCTTTCCTGCAATTTGATAAAACCAAAACCAAATATGCAAAACAATAAAATGACTCAAACTAAAGTAATAGTGTCTAAAACTAAAACTAAGTATTTGTTACAAGCTCTAGATTTTTAAGTCGCTAGGCCGACTTCTTCCTTTGCGCTTCTCAAGGCAGCATCTGCAGAGCCCATGTGGCTTGGGCCTCAAATATGACTCCTTTCTTGTCACGCAGCTGCATTCCGCCCGGATGGATTTGATTCACCATGAATGGTCCTAAATTTTTATCCTTGAATCTTGTAGGGAACCAATGGTCCTTGGATTTGGCAACATAGACCTTGTCTCCTATCTCATATTGGCTCGAATCATCATCGGATACCCTAGATAAGCGCACATGCCAAGGCACACCTCTTCCAAATAATGATAAATCCTTAATTGTAATGGAACAGGAGGAATCCGTACCTTGACTTACCTTCTCATCTGTCTGGGGCTCATGTCGATGTCGATGTTCACAGGTCGATATCGACCCTTGTTGTACTCCTGGAGGATCAGTCGATTTTGTGAGTTTCTGCTCGATACGATCAGGTCGATGTCGACCCTTAGAGATCGATATCGAGGTCTCCGTTCCTTCCTTCTCAGCGCTGATGGTGGTCGATTTCGGTAGGGTATGGTCGATATCGACCCTTAACCCCGATTTCGATGTTTCGTTTCCTCCTCCGTCGACCCCATACTTATGACATGGCACAAAATCTTGAATATTTTTAGTCGATATCGACTTACCTGGTCGATTTCGATGTTCTGTTGGGCTCCTTCGTTCAAGATTGCCACAACTTCCTCTACTTGGGCTTCTATGGCCCTCTTCTCAAGCTCCTCCGGTGTCATACTCCTTACTTTGGCTTCTCCGCATGCAGTGTAGACACCATTGACGACTTTTATCTCCATTGGCCCTTGATTTTTCACCGTCTTGTTGAAGGCATACTCATTACTTCGTCACTAATTGTGAATGAGAGCAACCCTTTCTTCACGCTAATGTTGGCATCGACGGTTTCTAGGAATGGCCTACCTAAAATAATTGGACAAGCAGGGTCCTCCGCTATATCAACAACTAAGAAATAAGCAGGGACAAAGAATTTACCTACTTGTACTAGCACATCCGTCACTATCCCAGTTGGAATAACTACCGTATTAGTGGCATCATGCTAACGCTAGCGCCTAAGTCAACTAAAGCATTAAATTTGAATTGACCTAGACCTATAGCGATAGAAAACTTACCTGGGTCCGCCCGCTTTTGTGGTAGCTCCAACATGTTGCACTCCTATGCGATCTCAGAGAGTGATCGCTTCTTACCCAAGATGTCTTTAAGGAACCTTACATAGGATGGCATTTAGTGAAGTGCCTCTGTGAATGGTATAGAGACATTAAGTCCTTGGAGCATCTTCACGAACCGTTGGAACTTCTTTTCCGCTGGGTCCTTAATCATCTTTCTAGTTGGGAATGGGAATACCTTTTTCCTTCCCGCGGCTGTAGTTGTGTCGACATCGACATTAGTAGGGTCGACATCGACTAGAGGAGTCGATTTCTGTGGTGACGCAGCTTCAGGGTCGACATCGACAGGAAGGTCGACATCGACGTCACCAAGGTCGATATCGACAGGGGGTCGATATCGACGTCTGTTCTGGCTCCTTTTCCTTCGCTTTTTGCTCGGGCATTTGTAATTAACGCCCAATCCTTAGGTTTACTGCCGCAATATGACCAATGGTTTTGCCCTTTTGGTTGGGCACAGTGGATCCAGGGAATGATCCCGACGCCTTGGGTATTGCTTCCGCCAATTAACTCATTTGAGTCTCCATGTTGCGCTTCCAAACGTCGATCTCCCCAAGTCTAGAATTGATGTCCTGCAGCTGAGTATGGATGGAGTTGTTGGCTTGTTTGAACTCAGCATGGTTCCTCTGCATCTCATCAAGAATGATTTGCAGGTCATCTTTCCTTGTCTCCCGCTCAGGGTGCCCTGGTGCTCTATATGGTGGGGGATCCCTTTGTTGATAGAACCTTTGATCGCCCCAATATTGTTGATTGCCCCCTCCATAGGAGCCTCTCGTCCACTTGACCTCCTCATGTTGTTCCGCCATGGATACTTGCTCAGTATGTGGACAGGCACTAGTGTTATGCCTTGTTGAGCCACACTCCTGACAAGTTTGATTGTTGCTCAGGAACCTGAATTGCTTTTGAAGGCGGCGTGTTTGATCGTTGTGGAATTGTTGCCATATATCAGGATCTATCTCCCTTGGAGGCTTATATATTGGCATTGATGGGGCAGACCTTGCATCATAGGCCACAGCAGCCTCATAAGTGTTGTCAAAGTTCACAAGCCTCTCAATGGTCTCCCATGCCTCCGTTGGTGTAAGCTCAATGTACCGATAGGAGGTATATGAATTTATCCTCTCCTTATTCGGCGCATCAAGGGCGTTGTAGAAGATCTCCTGGATGACATATGGATGTTGCCCATGCGTTAGGCATGACCTCAGCAAGTCCTTAAACCGCTCCCACGCCTGTGCTAGTGTTTCACCTGGCTTTTGTTTGAAAGCCGTGATCCTTTGTCGTAGAATCGCCGTTTTAGAAGGTGGGAAGAACTTATTCAGGAATGCATCCTTTACCTCTGACCATGTCCTCAACGAGCGTGGAGCCAAACTTTCAAGCCACTGTAATGCCTTCCCTGCCAAAGACCATCGAAAAGATTTTAATTGCACATACTCTAAATTTACTCCATCAGCAACTGTTTCACATAAGTCCATAAAAGTAGAGATGTGTTGCAGGGGGCATTCATTAGGTCTTCCTTCAAAAGTATTTCTTTTTATCTCATATAGGAAGTCAATTTTTATTTCATAGTTGGAGCGAGGGATGAAAATCGCGGATTCAGGAACATGAAGCGGCGGATGCATGTATTCCATTGCCGTTTGTGGATACTGATTTAGCCGCTCTTAGGCTTGTCTGCGCACATCCTCCTCCCTATGAGCACGGGCTCGCTCTGCAGCAGCGGCGGCCCTTTCAGCAGTGATTGTAGCATTGTGGTCCTCGATCTCCTTCCTCAACTGCTCTATAGTTTCAGCTTGTGTCTCATTGTCAGCCATGATGCGTATTGCCTTGTTGCGAAGATGGTAGAAACGTTCAGGCTCGTTGATTGGTTCCAGGATAGGTCCGCGATCAAACGTCGCATAAACCTGCAAAATAAGCTCAAAAAAGATTGTGATTAAAATTATGTGGCAATTGATTGCCTCCCCGACAACGGCGCCAATTTGCTCGCTACGGGGGGTATGTAGGAGATTCAAATATCTAAAATAAACAATTCACAACTAGACTACTCCCTGGCTCAAACAAATAATACAAGAATCCCCTCCTTTGTAGTAGTAGGGTAATTCAGGATCGAATCCACGAGGATGTATGTCAGCGCTTCCCTTGTTGTACTCACGATCAAAGCTTTCGACCTCAGAAGACACTCGACATCAAGTAATCTGGTCGATATCGACCTCAGTTCTGGTCGATTTCCAGTATAGTTCCTGCAGAAGACAAAAGCAGCAAAGTCGACGCCGAGCAGAGACCTCGATATCGACCTTTACAGTCGATTTCGATGTTTGTCACATAAACTGTTTTCGTAACCAATTTGTCGGAAAAGAGTCCTAAGAAAGTAGAATGGGAAAGGAGGATGATCAGAAACAAAACTAAAACTTTTATATTGATTTCAATTACTTAAAAAGCTTCCAAAGTCGGGGTTTCATGCCACAACAATAACAATGCAAGTTTTATGCTAAAGTTATGAAATTTAATGCCTTTCCGTCATATAACTTTTGTCATCAACACTTAGGTGATTAGAGGCTCTCGCATAGTTCCTAAGAGTTACTTTCCAACTCATGAGCAATTCAAGTTCACAATATGAGTGGCTTTCGCTTCAATAATGTAAATAATGAATCTCCCTAACATTCATAAGGGATCATGCATGAGATAGAAGACGGAATCGCATAAAAGTCATACCTTTGATGCACTTACCCTACATCGTTGTTGTCGGGCTCACCCCGACCCTAGAAGTGGGTTGACTACTCACTCCTCATCATGCACATCATCATCATCATTAAAGGAAAACTACTTTGAATTAAACTTTGCAAAAGAGAAAGTACAACTGAACAAGCCGCTCCGATCTCACTTCACAAACTCCACTCGGCCTCCTCTCTCTCTCTCTAACTCGTCACTACTCTCTATTGAAACTGAATTGTATGTCAAATTGAATGCCTAAACTCAGCCCTATTGGACTCTATATATAGATGTCGAACTTTGCTATGAAAGACTCGAAACCTTATCTTTATTCTCTAAGATAAAACTTAAATAAAGTAAAAAACTAAAATTTCCTATGGTAAATCAGCCTTCATATGATAGATCTGGTGTTGAAGATAAGAAATCTCGACTTTAGGATAGACGTGCAAGCTTTGGATAGAATTCTATCAAAAAATCTGAGTTGGATTCCTCTGCTGGCATGTTCGATATCGACCTTGAACATCGATATCGACCCCTATGAAACTTTATCTCGAGCTCTCTTTCTCATACTCGAACTGGCACTCGACTTCTATCATTTAGCTCGATCTGGCACATCGATATCGACCTCTAGACGTCGATATCGATCTCTCTGTGTCGACATGTTCTGTTTTATTTCCTGCTCGATTCCTATGTCTCTGATGCACTTGATGTCGAGGTCCCCAGTTGATTTCGACCTCTTCAGAAGACTTCGAGTTCTTTTTTCGCTCTTCCAAATCTGTCCATTTTTATCCTGTTTTCTGTGAAATCACAAAGAAACTCATGCAGACCCATATATTTGATATTTAAGTGTAAACTACACTAATCCCATGTTTTCCCATAAATATGCATGCAAAAGACGATAAAATGGACTTTTATGTGCATAGAAAATATGGCAATTTGCGCGCACATCAGCGGCGAGACTCAGGTCCCCCTTCAACAGGCCACAGCGGGGCAGGGTCGACCTACCCTTATCTCCTGAGGTGATCGGATTTTTTCTCGCTCATTAAATTTTCCATATAAATTCTATCATTCCTGCCAACAACTGCACAACTCCATAATACGACTCTAAACACGACATCCATTCTCAAACTTGTCCCCGGATAGGGTATAAGGAAAAAATGGGCAATATGTATATATGTGGAGCAATAATGATCATGATAAGGCTCATATATGGCTTGTGACTTTTGCAAATATGCATGGGTGAGGCTAGGATATGAACTTGTATATGTAAGCACTTGTATGGAAATTTCATAAAAAGTCCTCCATCATCTTATCATGCACATGTCAAAAGCAACTTCAAATTTTTCATCTCCTTTATTTTTTTTTCTTTTTTGCACTTCATTGGGACTTCCCTTAACTAGGCAATTTCATGTTATATCTCTAATGAATCTAATTTTGCATCATAGAGCTCTTTTTTTATACTTCCATGACTCTTCTTTTTTTCAAATTTTTGATGGGGGTCATATTTTTTTATTTTTTTTTCAAAAAATAAACTAAATATGCCTTAAGATAAATATGCAAATCTAAACTAAGTATGAATATGCAAGTAAGCCTTTCCCCCACCCCATACTTAAAACTTACAGTGTCCTCACTGTATTAGTAGCCTATAAATAAAGCCCTAGCGGGCTAGCATTCAATAATCCATCAACACATCCAATTTTAGAATCCAATTACATTCAATAGAGTTAGAGTTAGAAGAAGCTTTAGGGTTTGGCGTTTGCGAGAGCCGACGTTGAGTTGTAAAGTTTCGATGTTTTTAATGGAAGTTATTTCCTTTCAATCAATGATGAGTTCCATGATGAGGTGCGAGTAGTCTCCCAAAGCTATTAGGGTTGGGGTGAGCCCGAAGTTAGCCATGCGTGCCTGAGGTAAGTGTTAGATGTTGATACCGTTGTGTCTATATCATCTCCTACGATTCTATGTTTAGTCCTAATCGAAAGAAAAGGGATTCATGCTAACAACTTGAGTTATAAACATAAAATTGGTAGAGACAATTAGGTTTATTTGCAAGAGTAATCCTAAGAGTTGGTGTACCGCAAAAACTCGTCCCTCGGGTGAAATAGCGCAATTGCGCTATTTCACCCGAGGTGATCGAATTTATGTTTATAACTCAAATAAACCTAATTGTCTCTACCAATTTTATGTTTATAACTCAAGTTGTTAGCATGAATCCCTTTTCTTTCGATTAGGACTAAACATAGAATCGTAGGAGGAGAGATAGACACAACGATATCAACATCAAATACTTACCTCAAGCGCGCATGGCTAACGTCGGGCTCACCCCGACCCTAAGAGCTTTGGGGAACTACTCGCTTCTCATCATGGAATTCATCATTGATTGGAAGAAATAAACTTGCATTAAACTATAAACTTCGAAGCTTTACAACTCAACGTCGGCTTTCGCAAATGTCAAACCCTAAAACTTCTCTCTAACTCTACCTCTATTGTCTATTGTCTTTGTCTTGGGTTGTTCTATGATTGGATGATCTATCAAATCAGCCCCTAAGGCTTTATTTATAGGCTACTAATCCTCGCTATCCGAGGATTGTAACTCCTATCTAAACTATTAACTCTATCCAAACAATTTAGGATAGGTCTTTTATTTTGATAAAACTTAAAGGAAAAGTTAATAAACAACTGCTAATATCTAAAAGAACGAGATAACTCATGGCTTTGATGATAGACTTCACAATCTGAGCCTCAAAATCGGATTTATCTTCTGTCGAGGTAAGGTCGATATCGACACCAGAGGTCGACATCGATGCTTGTGTTTCTGCTCGACTTGTCCAACTTCAGTCGATGTCTATGACGATGGTGGATATCGATGCATGTGTGTCAATATCGAGGCTTCTAGTCTGGTTTGTGTGGCTTATCTCGACACTCAGAAGTCGTGTCGAAATCCAGGGTCGATATCGATGTCTCCAGTCGATATCGACCTCTTCTCTTCACTTGGCTTGTCCGTTTTGACTCCGATTTCATCGAATTCCTGCATAGTTAGCTCAAAAATCGTGCAGACTCTATTTCTTACACTTTAGCTCATTCTTACACAAGATCATATGCTTTTGAAACTTTTATTTGGAAATCGAATGAAATATGAAGTCAAAAGATGCAATAAACAAAGGTACAATTATGTACATTAAAACACCCCATACTTAGACTTGCTTGTCCTCGAGCAATAACCAAGCAATAACCAACACCTACAACACACCCTTCAAGTCTTCGCCTTTGTCAAAAGCAACATCATAAGCGGTAGCAAAGCAAAGCAAGTGAATTTAACGTCATAGCACATATTTTCGCGATCCATAGGCATATGCAATTTTGATCCAACCTCACAGGGATAATGTGTTTGCACTCAACTCTCATGTGTTTAGGCTATGAAGATCAACTCTCAACTCAATTCCATATACAATCTCATAAACATTGCAATTTATAATAATCCACTTCGCAACCAATTATGAAAATGCAATAAGAATCATCAGGAGGACTTTCGCTCAATGGAAGACTTCATAGAAGACTCCATTCGGAGGGGTTGTAATGGGGCTTGGTATGAAATAAAGGGTATGGAATTATTTGGCTATGTGGTGCTTTTATAATTCGGGAATCAAGACTCCTAAATCTCAACACTTGCAATACCCAAACCATAACTCTTCAATGTAAGCTCAATCTCTATAATGCTTTTTCCCAACTCATCTTTCCATAATATGCTCTCAAAAATATAACACTTGTATGAATAAAGGACTTAAGGATTTTGGCTCATGCACTATATATATATATATTTAATTTTTTTCAGTTTTTTTTTCGGAAATAATACTAAAGCTATGTGCATTTATATGGTGAGCCAAAAAATCCTTTTACAAAATATGACAAAATGTAAATATGTACCATCCTATAATTTCCTTGCTCAAAACTAGACATTATGCTCTTTTCTTTCCACAAGGCATTAGTTCAACCAATCTAAGTCTTAATTCCCAAATGGGGGTAAGGCTTAATTCGGCTAGGGATAATTTTGTGGAGTTTGCAATTTAGGCTCAGGCTAATGTTCTGGCTTCAAGCAGGGATAATGCAGGGTAGGTAAAAAGAGGATAAAAAATGGCTTAAAAGATGCCTCCATCATTTAATTATCGTAAACATAATCATATATATGCATTGGTTTTGAATAACTATCACAACATTTAGAGATGCATAGGAAGAGTAAATTCACTCAAGAAAGCGGAGGGATTTTTTGATGTTCTCCCTATAGGCCAAAATTCTCAAAAGGACAATTTTTGTTGGATTTGCTTTTTAGCCTAGGATCATATGTGCTCAATTTCATCACAAGTTCACAATCTACATAAATTTTTTAAAGACTTAGGCTAAACCATCCAAATATGCCATAGGGTTTACATGATCAAGTCAGCTATTGAGTTTTCATCATAGGACATCTAAGTAGGGTAAAAAACAAACTTAAAAATAAACATGCATTTTTTGTATTTTTGACATTTTTCTATTTTTTTTTTGGATTTTCTGACATTTTATAAAAGTAAGACTAAGAACAAAAATTTAAACATGAATGTAATGCGAAGAAGAAACCAAGTTAAGACCATAAGACAAGTTTTCCCCCCACCCCATACTTAAAATATACAGTGTCCTCACTGTATTAATAAGAAGAACAAGGGTAGAGAGAAACTCACAGCGCAACATGCGGATTTAGGTCGATTTCAAGTTGGGTCGATGCCAGAAGTCGATATCTAGGTCAGAGGTCGATGTCGACTGCATCTGTCGAAGTCGAGGAAGAAGATGAAGACAAGGGCTGCCTGATTGGGGTCGATATTGAGTATTAGGGTCGATATCGACCTCTGCTTTTCACTCCTGAGTCCTCGATGTCGACTCCAGGAGATGGCTTGACCCTGGGGGTCGATTTCGACTGGCCTGGTCGATTTCGACTGCCTCTGCAGAAGCTTCTTTTCTTCTTCGTCGTTCCTTCTGCTTGACAACCTAAAATCTTGGTTAGGAATATAGATAAAGCATGAATTATCTCAGTTCTAAAAGTTTCAAACAGCCAAACATTAAATCCTAAAAACCATCTATCCGAAATTTAAATGTTTTATGTACACGCTCTAGATTTTTGAGTCGCTAGGCCGACTTCTCCGTCAATGCTTTATGACCCTTTTATGTAGGGGCCCTTCAAGCGTGAGCCTTCTCCAGGATCATCTAGGTCCTTTTGGTAGTAGCGGAGTTCAGCGACCAAGGCTTCTTTGATGTTAGGTTCTTCTTTGGGCGCTTTTCTTCTCTTTATTGACCTAACTTTAGCAATATAGGCAAACCATGGAGCTTTGACCCTCTCTTTAGAATTATCAATAATAGGTTTAATTGATTTATCAAGAAGGGACTGAGGAGGGTTAAGAGTCATACCTGGGCTTACCTGTTTGCGCCCGAAACAGAAATCTTCGGGCGGAGGTGTAGTCGATGTCGACCAAGGTGGGTCGATTTCGAGAGCTTTGGTCGATATCGACATGTGGGGGTCGATATCGACCTCTGTGACCACATACTTAAGCTCCTGGCAGTGATCTGGCATACTCGATTTCGACCAAGGGGGGTCGATTTCGATGTTTTTAGTCGATATCGACTGGTTCCAGTCGATGTCGACCCTGCTTGCTGTTTCCGTCCTCGCCAACAAAGATTTTCTAAGTTTCTCCTTAGCCAGCGAGAGGACTACTTGCTCCAGGTGCTTTGTTTCGCTCATGGTTGGGTTGAAAGAGAATTCTATCACTTCGTTCCCTATAGTAAAGGTTAGTAACCCTCGACGTACATTGATATTGGCATCTGTAGTAGCTAAGAAAGGCCTACCAAGGATAATAGGCACTATAGGATCTTCAGGCATTTCCAATATAATGAAATCAGTAGGTACAAAGAACTTACCTACCTTTACAGGAACGTCATCAACTATACCTATGGGTCTGACGAATGAGTTGTCAACCATATAAAGTTTCATGTCCACAGGTTCAAGCGCACCAATGTTCACCTTTCGCCAAATAGAGAGAGGCATGAGACTTACACTTGCCCCTAGGTCACATAGGGCTTTATAATGATGTTGGCCAAGTCCCACGGTGATTGCAAACTTCCCTGGATCACTCTTCTTCTCAGGGAAGTCCATCTTCGAGCACTCCTCTGCGATCTCTGTCATGGATCTCTTATTGCTCAGGATGTCTTTGAGGAATCGCACATAGGCAGGAATCTCACTTAGGGCTTCTGTGAGAGGGATATTGATGTTGAGTCCTTGAAGTATCTTTATGAAGCACCTAAACTTGCCTTTGGTGGGATCCTCCAATGCTTTGGAAGGGAATGTCAACGTCTTCTTTGGTGGTGGGGCCAAAACGGTGGTTGGAGGGGCCTGCTGGACATCGATGTCGACTGGGCTCTGGTCGATATCGACTAGAATGGTCGATTTCGACCTCTGTTGTGGCTCTGATGGCTCTGCAGTGGCCTCGATATCGACCTGTGGGTCGACATGAGGGTCGATATCGACCTCAGCCTCAACATCGACTGGTCTGTCGACGTCGACTGGGTCTGCTGCTTTCTCCGATTCCGTTTGTGGCTTATGTACTTTGGTGCCACTCCTTAATTGTATGGCTGCGATATGGCCCGTCTCGGATTGTCCCTTAGGATTTGTGTTGGGTTGCCCAGGGAGTGTTCCGGACGGCCTAGGGATTTGTGCCGCCAATTGACCTAGTTGGGTCTCTACGTTCTTCTTCCAAATATCCATCTCCCCAATCCTTGTGGTAAGGTGATTGAGTTGAGAGTGGATAGCATTGTTGGATTGATCATTCTTAGCTTGGTTCCACCTTATCTCGTCCAACACAAGTTGAAGATCATCCTTCTTTTGGTCTCTCTCCGGGTGCCCAGGAGCTCTATAAGGCGGAGGGTCCCTAGGGTTGACCTGGTTCCTTTGTCGTTGATGGAACCTTTGGTCTCCCCAATATTGGTGATTGGGACCCCTCATGTAGCGCGTCTCTTGGTGAGTCTCCGCTAGGTGTACTTGTTCGGGGTGTGGGCACTCGATGGTGGTGTGCCGCTGCGATCCGCATTCGATGCAATCTTGGTTCGCTGAAAGGAACCTCACTTGCTTTTGGAGCTTTCTAAGTTGATCTATGTGGAATTGCTCCTTCACATCAGGATCGATTACATTGGAGGGTTCATATAAGGGCATAGATGGGGCAGGCCTCGACGATAATGGTGCGTCGGAAGCCTCAGGAGTCCCATATGTGTTGTCGAACTCCACCAACCTCTCTATGGTCTCCCAAGCCTCTTGTGGGGCGAGTTCAAGGTAGCCATAAGAGGTGTAGGTGTTGATCCTCTCCTTAGTTATAGCGTCAAGAGCATTGTATATGATCTCCTGAATTACATACGGTGGTTGGCCATGCGTCGGGCATGATCGTAGAAGGTCCTTGAACCTTTCCCAAACAGTCGCAAGAGCCTCACCAGGCTTTTGTTTGAAAGTCGTGATTTTCTGTCGGATCAACGCCGTCTTAGAAGGAGGGAAGAACTTGTTGAGTAACGCGTCCTTGACTTCATTCCATGTGCGGAGCGATCTTGGGGCTAAGCTCTCCAACCACTGCAATGCTTTACCTGTAAGGGACCATCGAAAGGCTTTTAGTTGGACATATTCAAGACTTCGTCCATCAGCAATAGTATCACAAAGGTCTAAGAAGGTTGAAATATGTGCCATAGGGCACTCATTAGGTTTTCCTTCATATTGATGCCTTCTTATTTCAGTCAGGAAGTTAGGTTTAATTTCGAAATTAGAGGCAGGGATAAGAATTGCCGATTCAGGCACTGTGAGAGCGGGGTGCATATATTGCTTGGCATTCCTAGGGAGGGCATTGATTTGGGCTTCTATTTGCCTCCGTCCTTCCTCCTCCCTATCCGCACGCTCCTTAAGTGCCGCCTCTCTAGTCGTTAGGTCCTCAACCTGCCTCCTTAGTTGTTCAATAAGTTCTGCTTGGTTCGCGTTTTCCGCCATGATTCTTTGAGTTGGGCCCTTAGATGGAAATAACGCTCAGGGTCGTCTACTCCTTCAAATTCAGGTGGGCGATCAGCGCGTCGCATACACCTGTAAGACCAAACTAGGTAGAGACGTGAGATAGACTACTAGGGCGCGATTGATTGCCTCCCCGGCAACGGCGCCAATTTGTTAAGGAGGTAGGTCGAGTACAAATAATAAGATGTAAAAATGTAAATCGACTCCTAGCCTATGCAAATAATTACAAGACTTCCTCCCGTTGTAGTGGAAGGGTAGTCAGGATCGATCCACGAGGAGGCGTGTCAGCGGGATCCTAGTAGCTTTGGAAATTTCACGTCTGCGTCGACCAGTAGCCTCGATTTCGATGTTGGGCCTCGATGTCGTCCTCGGCTGTCGATGTTCTCTGCAACAGAAGACCTGCAGAGACAAAAAGAAGTGGTCGATATCGACTGGTGGGGGTCGATATCGATGTCAGTCCACGAAATCAACTGGCTCAGAAGACTGCTAGTCGATATAGAAGGGTCGATATCAACGTCTAGGGGTCGATATCGATGCTCTGCAAAACTCCGCAGCGATGTTCGTCGTCGACTCAGAAAACTGTTGACAAACTCTGTGGTCGATATCGACGTCTGGGGTCGATATCGATGTCTCCCTGCAGTGGGTTAGTTTCTCTTCGGCAAAGAAAGGCCGAAGATTTGAGAATGGAGAGAGAAGCAATGTACAGAAATAAAACAGGGGTTTTGTGTGTATTAAACTTATTTAAAGGTAACTCCTAGGATTAGGGTTTACCACAACGTTAACCAATGCATGCGATAAGATAAATAAGACGGACAATTGCGCTATTTCACCCGAGGGACGAGCTTTCGCCGTACACCAACTCTTAGGATTACTCTTGCAAATAAACCTAATTGTCTCTACCAATTTTATGTTTATAACTCAAGTTGTTAGCATGAATCCCTTTTCTTTCGATTAGGACTAAACATAGAATCGTAGGAGGAGAGATAGACACAACGATATCAACATCAAATACTTACCTCAAGCGCGCATGGCTAACGTCGGGCTCACCCCGACCCTAAGAGCTTTGGGGAACTACTCGCTTCTCATCATGGAATTCATCACTGATTGGAAGAAATAAACTTGCATTAAACTATAAACTTCGAAGCTTTACAACTCAACGTCGGCTTTCGCAAACTTCAAACCCTAAAACTTCTCTCTAACTCTAACTCTATTGTCTATTGTCTTTGTCTTGGGTTGTTCTATGATTGGATGATCTAACAAATCAGCCCCTAAGGCTTTATTTATAGGCTACTAATCCTCGCTATCCGAGGATTGTAACTCCTATCTAAACTATTAACTCTATCCAAACAATTTAGGATAGGTCTTTTATTTTGATAAAACTTAAAGGAAAAGATAATAAACAACTGCTAATATCTAAAAGAACGAGATAACTCATGGCTTTGATGACTGACTTCACAATATGAGCCTCAAAATCGGATTTATCTTCTGTCGAGGTAAGGTCGATATCGACACCAGAGGTCAACATCGATGCTTGTGTTTCTGCTCGACTTGTCCAACTTCAGTCGATGTCTATGATGATGGTCGATATCGATGCATGTGTGTCGATATCGAGGCTTCTAGTCTGGTTTGTGTGCCTTATCTCGACACTCAGAAGTCGTGTCGAAATCCAGGGTCGATATCGATGTCTCCAGTCGATATCGACCTCTTCTCAGCTTCACTTGGCTTATCCGTTTTGACTCCGATTTCATCGAATTCCTGCATAGTTAGCTCAAAACTTGTGCATACTCTATTTCTTACACTTTAGCTCATTCTTACATAAGATCATATGCTTTTAAAACTTTTATTTGGAAATCGAATGAAATATGAAGTCAAAAGATGCAATAAACAAAGGTACAATTATGTACATCAGACATATAATGTGCCTATACCTAAATAAAGGATGCTCTAATGCAGTGCGAAAATATTAAACACACAAGCATGCTAACAGTTTATATGTATGCAAAAAGCGATTAAATGGGATCCCGCACAGAATGCCAAGTGGCATGTCCCTCTCCTACTCCCACACCCATGCTCGTTAGTGCAGGAACCGGTCGCGTTCAATATCATAACACCATCAATCGTATCAATAGTCATGCTCATCAATTTAACAGTCTGACTCGATGAGGACAAAACCCGATGGGACTGGACTGTCCTATGACCCTAGCAAATGACTTTAGGACTCACAATTTAATGGTCGTTCTACCATACGCATAGAGAATACAGATGCTTGATTAATTTGTGCAACCTAAGCATGATACTACATGAATATGCAGGATGCAACACCTACACACTATATGACACATCAGACGTGAGGTTCTAACTTGAGTAAGCCTCGGAGGACTTACCTGGAGGTGCAGAGCAGCCACGTAAAGCAGCAAGAGTAAGCTAATCACATCACGGATCACCTAACAATTTATTAAAAAACAATTATAAGTCTAAGCACAAAAGGACCCATTTACCGCTACACAGAACTAAGTAAAGCTAAAAAGAATCTCATTTATCATCATCAGGCCATATCATTATCATCATCTATTTATCTCCACTTACTCAACATCTTATATCATCTCCTTCCAAATCTCATTTCCATAATATCTAATCATCTTATTCCATTCTCATTTCCATAAGTATCTCAGTCAAACTTCCAACCAATACTTACTTGCAGTTTAATCACATTATTTCACGTGTCAAGTTGCTAGTCAAAACATTTAAACCCAAAATCATACTTAGTTCATTCCAAAACCATAATATATTAAATCTTTAAAACTATTTCTGAAAATCCGGTTAAAATAATCCCGACATATTCCAATTTTAAATCATTATTCTAAGGGCTTAAATAACTTTCAACACTTAAGAGATAACTCGAATGATATACTTTTTAAAACCGATCTTTTAAATATTGACACATATAATAAATAAGTAACTAACTAACTAAACAAAACAAAAGAATAGAATAGCCCCTCCAAACCGGACCAATTGAACCAAACCAACCAAACCAACCCAAAATAAAAAGAAGAACCGGACCCAAGGTAAAATAAAACAACCCGGACCCATGCCACTGTTCACCCATCACCTTCCCCCACCCCGCCTCTCTGCTCTCGCTCTCAGCTCTCTCTCTCTCCCATTTCTTTCTCTCTAACAACCAGTTCAGGAAACAAGGTCCAAGCAACATAAGGAACCGAAAATAAAACCGAGGTCGAGAGGAGGCTGGGATGCTCACCGCGAGGGATCGAACACAACGGCTCATATGAGGTTCGGTCTCGGCTTGATAGTGGCATTGGGGGGGGGGGCTCTGAGGCTGCTTCCTGGGCGGCTCTCGCCCTCGTGGCTAGGCTGCTGCTACTCGGACGCAAAGGATAAGGATGGGAGCGGCTGGGCTTGGACAACGCTTCCCGGCTTAGGTGTCGAAGGGGCTGCTGCTCCCTTGTACTCGGTGGAGGAAGTGTTGGGGTGCTCGGTGGTGAAAGAAGGAGATGGAGTTGGTGGCGGCGCAGCTCACAAGGTGGAGGTGTGGGTGGATGGTCAAGCTGCAAGGGAGGTGGCTTTGGGGGCGGTGGATAGTGATGGTGGGGGTGCTGCTTCTAGTGTTTGTTGAATGAGTGATAGTGGTGATATGAAACTGAAAAGGAGGGAGGGTGCAGATTGAAAAGAATTGAATGGAAAGGTGGCGCCTTATAGCAGAACTAGGGGGTAGAGAGTGGGTTATAGGGTAAGGCCGGTTTAGGGGTGAGGGATTGGGTGTTTGAGTGTAGAAGTGTATAAAATAAGCAAATAAAAAAATACTCGGAAATAAATCCCGAAACCGCCTTCCGACCTTAACCCGACGCGATTAAAATAAATTTAAAACAGACATCCAAACCCGAATTAAATAGCGAAACCCAAAATATTTCCACACCTCATAATAATAAAGCGGAAATAAATTCATTTCACATCGAATATTAAGTTCATGCCGCAATTCGTCTCAGAAGAATAAAAGAAAATCACTTGCTCGAGGACGAAATTTTTTTTAAAGTTTTTCGGGATCTTAAAAAGTTAAATACAAATCGAAAATTGAAATCAAATATAAAATCTATAATTATAAAAATAATATTTAAAAATCTCAGTCTTTACATTATCCACCTCTAAAAATAAGTCTCATCCTCGAGACTAAAATCCTTTTTAAAGCAAGGGGATGATGTTCGAAATTGGTGAGTCCGAGGATCACGCCATTGATCCCGTATGTACCTCATAAGTGCCCCTATGAGATCCTCGCAGTATCTTCGTCATGATCATAATATTCCCAATTGGTCATAGTAAGAATGTGATATGGGCCCCTATCACAACCTTACCCCGACTTCTTGGTTACATTATAACTCAAAAGAATCATAACGTCTTCACTAGGTCTTAGCAAATAATCTATAAGTGCCCCTATAAATGCTTGTATCCACTTCGTGGGACATGATAATGTAAACTCAGGTCGAAAAAAGTTTCAAAAGGGTTCTCAATTCAAGTTGGTCAAGCAAATTCTCGATCGTGCTCGATCTTTCAAAATTCAAGTCATTTCTCTTATTTAAGTCCATCAGGTTTCAAGAATTTCAAGAGCTGTCAACATTCACCTGTAAGGGCTAATCTCATATTCCACTTCCTAGGTTCATTTTCAAGATTGGTCTCATCATTTCCAGTTCAAGATATCACACATCAAGATATCAACAAATCATATACTCATAGAAATATGCACACAATTAACAACCCGAGAGGTACAATCAAGCATAGATATAATCAATGAATCAAACCAAGGTAACATACATCTCATATCGCAATGTAATCAAGTCAACCATCAAGGTTCATTAACATCAAGATCTAGCATCACATCAAAGCTCAAAACATCGTCATTCCAAGCATCGACATACCAGAATATCACATAGTAACACATCAGAAGGTCAACACATTACATATCAACACGTATCGATAGGCCATAATACCGAGGGAACCTGTATTTAGTTACCGATAGGAACCGAATACAACCATTAGCTTACACCTCACCATTGAGCTCCCGAGATCAAAATCAGGTCTAAGCTATGTTCATCAACTCAGATCAGATTCTGAATCCCCTAATGCATCCAAATCACGCTTATTATATATCCAAAAGACCAAAACCCATAGATGTCCTCTTTAGCTTTTCTAAAAAAATATTCACGAGTTAAAACCTAAATTCAAATTCATCCACTATGTACCTCGATGCTCTAGTCAACGAGTTTCTTCAAAAATCAACTTACACACGGCCTCAAGCTCACGATCCCAAACATTCCTGCTAACCAATTAATCCTCATACGCCTACATCCATTATCCTCTAAGTATTCTCAGACCAAGTCTAAAATCCCAAGTCCCCGTCAAGACCTCAATCAAGATCAATCTAGGTGTTCCCTACCAAATTCATTTATTACTCCTATGTCCTCAAGAATCCATTTGATCATCATCGCTAAGAGCATATTCCCTGTTTGTCAATACAGCTGTTAGATGAGTCCCTAGGTTAATTAATTATTGATGCATTTATTCACTCTCATTAGCTGTATCTGTTTATTCTTTTTTGATTGTTTCTAGGAGTATTTATTGTTTTCTCATAGTTTCTAGGAGTATGTTGAAGTGTCAATCTCTCCTTTGTAATTATAAATATCAAACTAAGCCTGAGAATAAGATTATGCCTTTCATCTTCAATCTCTCTCATGGTATCGAGCTCTTGAGAGATTTGAGTTTTTAAAACCTTTGGCTGCCACCTTTGCTGCCTATCCACTACCTATTTTACCATCAGTTTGGCCGCCACCTTTGCCGCCTATCCATCACCTATTTTTGCCATGACATCTTATTCTTCTCCTGCCAAAATCGAAGGTGAAATCAAACGACTACAGAATGTTTTGAAGGCTTTTGAATCTTCTCCTGATTAGGTATATTGTGAGTCTCTGGCTCTCACTGGTACCCGAAATCATCTTTCTGGCAAGCAATGGATTCTGGACAGCGGTGCAACAGACCATATGACAAATGATCGAGCCCTGTTCTCTTCATATCAGCCCTTTACCTATCAGAAGCAACTCACAACTGCCAATGGGACCTCATCACCCATTTTAGGTATTGGCATTGTTACTGTCAGCTCCTCCATTCCTCTTTGTAATGCTTTATTCATTCCCAATCTCTCATCTAATCTTATATCTATTAAGAAATTGGTTCATGATCTTAACTGTAAAGTTGTGTTCTCCCCATCTGGATGTGTAATAAAGGAGTTGGTCTCGGGGAAAATGATTGTACGTGGTAAAGAAAGTGGAGACCTCTACTTCTTAGAGAAACTTCATGGTACTACCAGTCCTAGCACCGCAAATTCAACTACTACCTATCTAAGCACCACAAATTCAGATAAACTTTGGCTCCAACACCACCGTCTAGGTCATCCTTCTCTTTCCTTGATGAAGCACATTCTTCCTAGTCTTTTTATTGGCTTAGAATCAGAAAACCTTGTTTCTCCTACTTGTGAAAAAGCCAAACACAAACGTGTCTCATTTCCTCTTCGAGATAAAAGATGCCTCGTTCCTTTTGAGGTAATCCATAGTGATATTTGGGGTCCTGCACCAGTGAAGAATATAAATGGGTCTAGCTGGTTTCTTACTTTGATTGATGATTGCACCAGGGTTACATGGTTGTTCCTGCTCAAACACAAATCTGAAGTGAGTACTATTATTCCTGCATTTTATGCTATGATTCTAAATCAATTTGGCAAATCCATTCAACGCTTCCGATCTGATAATGCCAAAGATTACTTTAATCAAACCCTTTCCTCCTTTTTCACCACAAAAGGCATCAATCACGAGTCTTCTTGTGTGTATACACCACAACAAAATGGCCTTGCTGAGCGGAAAAATAGGCATATTCTTAATGTTACTAGAGCTATCATGTTTCAATCTAATGTTCCAAAGTTCTATTGGGGAGAAGCAACCCTCACCGCTGTTTATTTGATAAACCGAACCCCTTCAAAAGCATTGAAGTATCAAACTCCACTAAAACACCTTCAATCCTTCTTTCCCCATCTCTCCATTTATCATAGGTTAGAGCCTAAGATCTTTGGCTGCACTGTTTATGCCCATATTCATTCTCCTGGGAGAGGAAAACTTGACCCTAGAGCTCAGAAATGCATCTTTATAGGTTATTCCACCACAAAGAAGGGTTACAAGTGGTATTGCCCTCTTACCAAACACACCTATGTTACTGCAGACCTTACCTTTGTTGAAAATACTCCATATTACAGCTCCTCGTAGCCTGCTCAAGTCTCTAATAATCCTGAGTGTGGGGACTCCATTTCGGGAGAATTGCTCACCACCATTAGTTCACCAGCGGCTCCTCCTGTAGTGGCCCCCATCATACCTGAACCTCCATCTGATGACATCAGCCCTCATGTACTCCCTGTCACTGCTGATACCTTCACTGAGACATCCACATCTTTTTTAGACAATCCACCCTTACAGCAGGGTGATGTCCTTCCCAATGAGACTTCACCCCAACCAGCACCACCACAAATTCCACCCTTATCGCAGGGTGATGTCCTTTCCACTCAGACATCACCTCAACCACCACCACCACAAATTCCGCAAATCACCTCTCCTCGATTCGACAAGAAGTACTTTAGGAGGGTCTCCTCTTCTGGCAAGCCTGTTTTAATCTCTAATCCGGGTCCTATACCTGCCGCACCTCCATCTACACCTGACCTGCCAATTGCTCTCAGTAAAGGATCAAGGGCTTGTACAAAAAGACCCATTTACCCCTTGTCCAATTACGCTTCTCTTGACAGATTTTCTGATCAACACCGGAAATTTCTGACTGACCTTAATCAGATTCGAATTCCTAAGAATGTTAGAGAAGCATTCCAATCAGCTGAGTGGAGAAATGCTATGAAGGAAGAGATGGCAGCTCTCAAAGCTAATCATACGTGGGAGTTAGTGGACAGTCCACCGGGTCAAAACATTGTGAGCTGCAAGTGGCTCTATGTAGTCAAGTACCATGCCGATGGTTCTCTTGTTAGGTACAAAGCTCGTCTAGTGGCACGTGGCTTCACTCAAACTTATGGTTTGGATTATCAGGAAACATTTGCTCCGGTTGCCAAGATGTCTACTGTTCGCTTGCTTCTATCTATTGCTACTCATCTTGACTGGGAGTTGTATCAGTTTGATATGAAGAATGCTTTCCTCAACGGGTATCTCAATGAGGATATATACATGAGCTTGCCTCCGGGTTTTTCCTCTAGCTCTCCTCATCATGTTTGCAAGCTAAAGAAAGCCCTGTATGGTCTAAAGCAATCTCCTCGTGCCTGGTTTGGCAGATTTAGGAGTGTAATGCTTGCTGCAGGATATGCTCAGAGTCAGGGTGAGTATACTTTATTTGTAAGGCACTCTAACTCCGGGGGAGTAAGTATCCTTCTTGTTTACGTGGATGACATTATTATGACCGGCAATGATCTTGCTGAACAAGCTCGTCTGAAAGCTACACTCACTCGAGAATTTGAGGTAAAGGAGCTTGGTCGGTTGAAGTACTTCTTGGGAATTGAAGTAGCTCGATCCAAATCTGGTATATTTATCTCCCAACAAAAATATACCAAGGATCTTCTCGAACTGGCAGGGATGGAAGATTGCAAACCAATGTCTACTCATATTGACTACAACCAGAAAATTGGCAAAGCTGAAACTGAACCGGAAGTGGACAAGAAATTGTACCAGAAATTATGTGGGAAACTGATATATCTTTCTCACACTAGACTGGACATCACTTTCTCAGTAAGTCTCATCAGTCAATTCATGCAAGATCCTAGAGAACCGCATCTCCAAGCTGCATATAGGATACTCAGGTATCTTAAAGGTACTTCATGGAAAGGTATATTGTTCACCAAAAGTGACAAGCTTCTACTTGAAGCTTATTCGGACGCTGACTATGCTGGTGACATTGTAACCAGACGCTCTACTACAGGTTTTTGTGTATACCATGGTGGGTATTTGGTTGCTTGGAGAAGTAAGAAGCAAGGAGTTGTTGCACGATCAAGTGCTGAAGCTGAATTTCGTGCACTGGCACATGGAATTTGTGAATTATTATGGATGAGAATCATTTTGCATGACTTGAGAGTTCAATGGGAAGATCCTATGAAGCTATTTTGTGACAATAAGTCTACTATCAATATAGCTCATGATCCTGTTCAGCATGACAAAACAAAACACGTGGAGATCGACCGACATTTCATCAAAGAAAAAATTGATGCAGTAATCATTCAAATTTCTCATGTTTCCTCTGAATTTAAGCTGGCAGATCTTCTCACCAAGGGGCTTCATCCTGGTAGATTTCAGTGGTTAATGTCCAAGCTTGGCATGGATGATTTGTATGGCCAAGCTTGCGAGGGAGTGTTAGTCAATACAGCTGTTAGATGAGTCCCTAGGTTAATTAATTACTGATGCATTTATTCACTCTCATTAGATGTATCTGTTTATTCTTTTCTGATAGTTTCTAGGAGTATTTATTGTTTTCTCATAGTTTCTAGGAGTATGTTGAAGTGTCAATCTCTCCTTTGTAATTATAAATATGAGGCTAAGCCTGAGAATAAGATTATGCCTTTCATCTTCAATCTCTCTCATTCCCGAACCACCTCACTATCCCTATTCTATTTCCCAAGCCAATAAACACACTCGTTGCTCATCCACCTCTAAAGAACCAACCCCTGTCGCCAACCTCATACCAGAGGATTCTCACATCGTAGATCCTTAATATTCATCGACAAGGTTCATCTCTTAAGCTACTCACGCATCTCAACAACACAAGCATCTCACTCTGCTAGCAACACACAATCGTCTGCACTCGTAAGATTCTAAGCTCAGCCAACTAGAGCTAAACCCGTAACACGACCCATCCAATCTCCTCAATCGAACCTTTACCCAAGTGGTTAACACCATGTCTTACTCGTCTAACTCACCAGAATATCTCCAAACTGAATCGTATCTCTACATTTCCCAAATGGTCATAGATATTTCACCCATTCATAATACCAACTTACCATTCAGAGTCTCACTATAGTCTCAATCAATCATGAGCTCTCACAACCTCTTATACTAGCTCCTTATTGCCGCACATTCCCAACTCACCTTAGACTACAATCCTCAAACAACGACACCTTACCTTTAAATGACCTTTATCACCGTCCAGTTTTCCCAAAAATTTTCATGTCATCCTCATCCGAAATTACCCAAGGCAGCACAATTTATTTGAATCCCCCTACTTCCGCGATCATTAGTATTCCTACATTCGAATTTACCCAAGCATCATAATTTACTAAATTTCCAAATTCTCTACCTAGACTAGTAATTATATTCATCATTCAGAACCTTCCTATCTCTAAACCCAGTCAATCAAACTCATGATCATCCTTAACGATACCTTTTTCTTGCTATAGGCGTTTCCTCAAATCTCGTTTTTCTTTTCCTAGCACCTCAATATTCAAGTCACTGTCACGCATACCAATTACGATTTATTCCTATTCTAAAAATCTTCCAATCTCGCCTCTAGTGTTTCCCCCAATTACAATTATAGCAAGTATCCTGGATTCCCAAGAGCAAACCTCAATATTGATCTCACATCGTGTCCCTTATCGTATAACCAACTCGAATCCCAAGATTCACAATTTTCAAGTAGTCGTAGTCCCTAAAACCTTAACGATATCCATAATTCATTCTTACTAAAGTCGTTCCTACTCACAGTGCGAATAACCTAAGCCCCAAGGTCTACAATTCCCCAAACATTCCTAGTCCACTCAAACCTTAACGCTGATGTACATAATTGTACTATTGTTTATTGCATCTTTTGACTTCATATTTCATTTAATTTCCGAACAAAAGTTTCAAAAGCATATGATCTCGTGTAAGAATGAGCTAAAGTGTAAGAAATAGAGTCTACACGAGTTTTGAGCTAACCATGCAGGAATTCGATGAAATCGGAGTCAAAACGAGCAAGCCAAGTGAAGATGAGAAGAGGTCGATATCGACTGGAGACATCGATATCGACCCTGGATTTCGACACGACTTATGAGTGTCGAGATAACCACACAAACCAGACTAGAAGCCTCGATATCGACACACATGCATCGATATCGACCATCGTCATAGACATCGACTGGAGTGGGACAAGTCGAGAAGAGACACAAGCCTCGATATCGACCTCTGGAGTCGATATCGACCCTACATCGACAGAAGATAAATCCGATTTTTGAGGCTCGGATTGTGAAGTCTATCATCAAAGCCATGAGTTATCTCGTTCTTTTAGATATTAGCAGTTGTTTGTTATCTTTTCCTTTAAGTTTATCAAAATAAAAGACCTATCCTAGTTGTTCGGATAGAGTTATTAGTTTAGATAGAAGTTACAATCCCCGGATAGCGAGGATTAGTAGCCTATAAATAAAGCCTTAGAGGCTGATTTGTTAATCATCCAATCATAGAATCATCGAAGACAAGAGCAATAGACAATAGATATTTAGTTTATTTTGAGCTTTAAAGTTTCAAGCGCTTACGATAGTTGGCGTTGAGATTGTAAAGATTCGAAATATTCCATTTATGCAAGTTATTTCAATTCAAGACATGTCTACGATCAACATGAGTGAGTAGTTCCCCTTTCTTCTAGGGTCGGGGTGAGCCCGACGATAGCCATGATGGTAAGGTAAGTATGTCGTTAAAGAATGTATCTTTTATCTCCTTCTACCTTGTTCTTCATCTTTAAATGCGAATTTAAGGAACTCATGTTGTAAAACTTGGGTAGTAATTAGGGTTTCTTTTCGAAAGATTATAAACTCAATTATGACTAAGGTAGACACCAATTAGGTTAAGTAATTGAAAAATCTCTTTTCCTATTGGTCGGTTTAGGTGAAAGCCTTTTCCTTTATGATAAAAGCATACATCTTTAGTTGATCCTTATTTCTACTATCATGGTTGTCGTCGTGGTTATCCTTGACCTTGGAAGATCTTTTCCTTTCAGTTTACATTAAAATTTGCCCGCCGTTCGTTGAGTCATCGAAAAACCCAACACCTTTGCTTATTTCTGATCATTGCTTCCTTTCCATCCTTGATTCTTCGGCCTTTTCTTTGCCGACAAAACCACTAACCCACTGCAGGAAAGACATCGATATCGACAGCAGAGGTCGATATCGACCAAAACTGATAGATCGACGGTTTTCTGAGTCGATCTCGAGACTCCTGGGAACTTCTGCAAGCATCGATATCGACCACTTTGTGTCGAAATCGACCCCTTGTATCGACTGGCAGACTTCTGAGCCAGTCGTTTTCGTGAACTAACCTCGATATCGACCCCCACCAGTCGATATCGACTACCGTTTTTGTTTCTGCAGGTTTTCTGTTGCAGACGACATCGACAGCCAAGGTCGACATCGAGGTCTGACATCGAGATCGAGGCTTCTGGTCGAATATAAAGGAAGTGTCTTCAACGCTACTAGGATCCCGCTGACTCGCTTCCTCGTGGATCGAACCTGATTCCCTACTACTATAGCGGGGAGTCTTGAATTTATTTGAAGAGGCTAAGAGTTGTCTTGGTTTATATTTTATTATATATTTCGATTCAATTCTCCCCACGTCAAATTTTGGCGCCGTTGCCGGGGAAGCTATCAATCGCGCCCTAGTAGTTTATTTTCACGGTTCTTTTTAGTGTTATTTTATAGGTGTATGCGACGTACTGGTGACCAACCTGAATTTAAAGGACTAGACGAACCAGAACGCTTTCTCCACCTAAGATCTCGAGTCCAAAGAATCATGGCGGACAACGAGACCCAGGCACAACAAATTGAACGCTTAAGGAAGCAAGTAGAGGATTACGCTACCAGAGAAGCGGCACTAAGAGAGCGTGCTGACAGGGAGGAGGAAGCCAGGAGACGATATGAGATTCAAATCAACGCCCTCCCCCGGAATGCTAAGCAATACTTGCACCCATCGCTCACAGTGCCTGAATCGGCTATTCTAATCCCTACTTCTAATTTTGAAATTAAGCCAAACTTTTTAACTGAAATAAGAAGGCATCAATATGAAGGGAAACCTAACGAATGCCCTATGGCACATATATCAACCTTCTTAGACCTCTGTGATACAATTGCTGATGGACAAAGTCTTGAGTATGTTCAACTGAAAGCATTTCGCTGGTCTCTTACAGGAAAAGCATTGCAGTGGTTGGAAAGCTTAGCCCCAAGATCGCTCCGCACCTGGAATGAAGTCAGGGACGCGTTTCTCAACAAGTTCTTTCCTCCTTCTAAGACGGCGCTGATCCGACAAAAAATCACGGCTTTCAAACAAAAGCCTGGTGAGGCTCTGGCAACTGTTTGGGAGAGGTATAAGGACCTCCTACGATCATGCCCGACGCATGGCCAACCACCGTACGTCATCCAGGAGATCATATACAATGCTCTTGACGCTGCAACCAAGGAGAGGATCAACACATACACCGCCTATGGCTACCTTGAACTCGCTCCCCAAGAGGATTGGGAAACCATTGAAAGGCTGATGGAATTTGACAATACATATGGGACTCCTGAGGCTTCCGACGCACCATCATCGTCGAGGCCTGCCCCATCTATGCCATTGTACGAACCCTCTAAGGTGATCGATCCGGATGTAAAAGAACAATTTCATAGGGATCAACTTAGAAAGCTCCAGAAACAAGTGAGATTCCTATCGGCAAACCAGGATTGCATCGAATGTGGATCACAGCGACATACTACCATTGAGTATCCCCATGCTGAGCAAGTGCAACTAGCGGAGACTCATGAGGAAGCCAACTTCATGAGGGGTCCCAATCGCCAATATTGGGGAGACCAAAGGTTCCAACAACCACAACGGAACCAGGTTAACCCTAGGGACCCCCCACTCTATAGAGCTCCTGGGCACCCTGAGAGAGACCAAAAGAAGGATGATCTTCAACTTGTATTGGACGAGATAAGGCGAAACCAAGCTAAGAATGATCAATCCAACCATGCTATCCACTCTCAACTCAATCACCTTACCACAAGGATTGGAGAGATGGACATTTGGAAGAAGAACGTAGAGACCCAACTGGGTCAATTGGCGGCGCAAATCCCCAGACCGTCCGGAACATTCCCTGGGCAACCAACTACCAATCCTAAGGGGCAATCCGAGTCAGGACACATTGCAGCCATGCAACTAAGGAGTGGCACCAAAGTTCATAAGCAACGAAAGGCGACGGAGGAAGAAGTAACAGAGCCTGTCGACATCGACAACCCAGTCGATGTCGACCCTGAGGTCGATATCGACACCACTGTCGACCCCTTCGCCGACGTCGATGACACTGCAGAGCCTGAGAGAAAACAACATAGGTCGAAATCGACCTTACCGGTCGATATCGACCACCCTCCTGTCGACATCGAGGTTCAGCAGGCTCCTCCGACCACCATTTTGGCTTCTCCGCCAAAGAAGATGCTACCCTTCCCTTCCAAAGCATTGAAGGACCCCACTCAAAGCAAGTTTAGGCGCTTTGTAAAGATTCTCCAAGGACTGAACATTACTATCCCTCTTACAGAAGCCCTAAGCGAGATGCCCGCCTATGTTCGATTCTTAAAGGACATCCTTAGCAAGAAGCGATCCATGGCAGAGATCGCAGAGGAATGCTCAAAGATGGATTTCCCTGAGAAGAGGAGCGATCCAGGGAAATTTGCAATCACCGTGGGACTTGGCCAACATCGCTACAAAGCCCTATGTGACCTAGGGGCAAGTGTAAGTCTCATGCCTCTCTCTATTTGGAAAAAGGTAAGCATTGGAGCACTTGAACCTGTGGATATGAAACTTTATATGGCTGATAATTCGTTCGTCAGACCCACAGGTATAGTTGATGACGTCCCTGTAAAGGTAGGTAAATTCTTTGTGCCTACTGATTTCATTGTATTGGACATGCCTGAAGATCCTATTGTACCTATCATCCTTGGAAGGCCTTTCTTAGCTACTGAGGATGCCAATATTAATGTACGTAGAGGATTACTAACCTTTACTATAGGGAACGAAGTCATTGAATTCTCCTTCAACCCCACAATGAAGGAAGTTAATGGTATGGAAATCAAGTCGGTCTGCACTAGCATCATGGATTGTAAAGAACCGACGGAAAGGGCCCTAACTCCTGAAGAGGCCCTAGCCCTAGCTGCAGAGGAGCTTACCGACGAGGATATTGAGGAGTTCCTGGCTACATGCATGAGTGATGAGGAAATATTCGACGATGCTCTATCCATGGAGCTCGAAGACGAAGTCGATATCGACGAAGACAGGTCGACATCGACCAATCCACTCGATATCGAGTGCCCTCAGTCGACATCGACACACTCAGTAAGTCAAGTTCTCCCTTCTTCTCTTACAGGCGAAATCGACCAGCCCATGTCGACAGAATTGGCCAAAATCGACCAGCCGAAATCGACAGAAGAGGTCGAGATCGACCAGTCGATATCGACATCAGAAGTCGAAATCGACCTTTACCACTTGACGCCAAACAGCTCCAAAGCCGAGGTATGTGCTGAACTCTCAGTCGATATTGATTATTCCTACTCGCCCTCGACCTTCTTTCTGCAGGAATATTTTGAAGAGTCCAAATCGAAGTTAGCATCACTCTATGTTTGGTCCACACCGACTCCTATAACTGATTTAGGAACTTCTATCAAGAGAATTGAGACAGATTACCTTGGTGAGATTATGAAGACGGAGGAGGTAGAGCCAATCCTTATCCCACAAGGCCCCTCTCCGGTGCTTAAGCCTCTACCCAACACACTTAGGTATGAGTTTCTTGGTCCAAATTCTACTTTCCCTGTAATTATCAATGCTTCACTAACCACACAAGAAGTAGATAAGCTTATGGAAGTACTTCGTGCTCATCGTAAGGCTATTGGATACTCTCTTGAGGACATAAAAGGTATTTCACCTGCTACTTGTATGCATAGAATCCTCCTTGAGGATGATCATAAGGCATCTATAGAACACCAACGGAAGCTCAACCCCAACATGAGAGAGGTGGTGAAGAAGGAGATCATGCGCATGCTGGATGCAGGAATCATCTATGCCATCTCCGACAGCGAATGGGTGAGCCTAGTCCATGTGGTGCCTAAAAAGGGCAGAATGACCATTGAGGAGAATGAGAAAGGCGAGCTTGTGCCAAAGCGAATCACAACTAGTTGGCGAATGTGCATTGACTACAGGAAACTCAACAATGCCACTAGAAAGGATCACTTTCCCCTTCCTTTTATTGATCAAGTATTAGAGAGACTTGCCGAACATGATTATTTTTGTTACCTGGACGGATATTCTGGTTTTTGGCAGGTCCCTATTCATCCTAACGATCAAGAAAAGACCACCTTCACTTGTCCCTATGGGACTTTTGCATATAGGAGAATGCCATTTGGGCTCTGCAATGCCCCTGCTACCTTTCAAAGATGTATGATGGCTATCTTCTCCGACATGATTGAGGACATCGTGGAGGTATTTATGGATGACTTCTCTGTTTATGGCACTACTTTCGATATTTGTCTTGCTAACCTTCGCAGGGTACTTGCACGATGTGAAGAGACAAACTTGGTTCTCAATTGGGAAAAGTGCCACTTTATGATAAGGGAAGGGATTGTGCTAGGCCACAAAGTCTCTAAACGGGGAATTGAGGTAGACAGGGCAAAAATAGAACTCATTGAAAAATTACCACCACCTTCATCAATTAAAGACATAAGAAGCTTCCTTGGTCACGCAGGTTTCTATAGGAGGTTTATTCAAGATTTTTCTAAAATTGCCAAACCATTAACTAACCTACTAATGAAGGATGTTAAGTTTGCATTTTCTAGTGATTGTCTTGAAGCTTTCAACAGGTTGAAGGAGGCCCTCATATCCGCCCCAATAATTCAATCACCCGATTGGTCGCAACCTTTTGAGATCATGTGCGACGCAAGCGATTATGCCGTAGGTGCTGTCCTAGGACAAAGGAGAGACAAAAAGCTTCATGCCATCTACTATGCAAGCAAGACTCTGGATGCCGTTCAAACAAAGTACACCACGACGGAAAAGGAGTTCTTGGCGGTGGTCTTCGCTTTTGAGAAGTTCCGCTCATACCTAGTGGGCTCGAAGGTTATTGTCCATACTGACCATGCAGCTCTTATGTACTTAATGGCAAAGAAGGATGCTAAACCTAGGCTCCTACGATGGGTGCTCTTACTACAAGAGTTCCACGTTGAGCTTAAAGATAAGAAAGGAACGGAGAACTCCGTAGCCGATCATCTTTCACGGCTACCCATGGGGCTTCTGGAAGAGTCACATGACAACATACCAATCAATGACTCCCGCCCCGACGAGCACTTAATGAGGCAAGAGGTAAGTCGGGCAGAAGAACCACTCGATATCGACCCCAGCAGGTCGATATCGACTGCCCCAAAGGTAAATCTTGCATCGATGTCGACTAATTTTGATCACAGGTTGTCCATTGCAGAGGTCGAAATCGACCTCCAGACATCGACATCGAGGACCCATATCGAGAAGCCCATGTCGACTGAGCCTGTCGACGCCGACCAGTCGATATCGACCCCAGCAGGTCGATATCGACCACCTTCAAAACCCTCCGAAGGTGACGAAAAGGTAAGCTTCGGTGAGGATTTCTTCTTTACACCTCCTTCTAGTCCTATCCATGATCTATTTGCTGTAAGAAAGGCGAAGGTACCTTGGTATGCGGATTTTGCTAACTATATTGTAGGAGGCGAGATTCCTTCAAGCTTAACTTCGCAACAAAGGAAGAAGTTTTTGCACGACGTCAAACAATATTATTGGGATGAACCCTATTTATTCAAACAAGGGAAAGACCATATCTTTCGACGTTGTATCCCGGAGGACGAGGTAGAGAGCGTGATTCACCATTGTCATTCTCTCCCTACAGGAGGTCATGCTAAGGGATTCAAGACCGCGGCGAAAATTCTTCAATGTGGTTTTTATTGGCCTAACCTTTTCAAGGATGTGCAAAACTATGTAACCTCTTGTGATGAGTGTCAACGTGCAGGTAATATCACATGGAGGAATGAGACACCACTCACAGGCATTTTAGAGGTCGAACTCTTTGATGTATGGGGCATTGACTTCATGGGACCCTTCCCTGCTTCAGGCCCCTACAAATACATTCTAGTAGCGGTGGACTATGTCTCTAAATGGGTGGAGGCTATAGCAACTAGGACCAACGACGCGAAGGTAGTCTCTATGTTTATGAAAACTAACATCTTTCCTCGTTTTGGTGTTCCTAGAGTCCTTATTTCAGATGGTGGCTCGCATTTCATTGAGAGAGGCTTTGAAGCTCTTTTAGCTAAGTATGGGGTAAACCATAGGGTGGCAACACCCTATCACCCTCAAACTAGCGGTCAAGTAGAAGTCTCCAATCGCCAAATCAAAGCCATCTTGGAGAAGACGGTTTCCCGCTCAAGGAAAGATTGGTCGTCCAAACTGGATGATGCGCTCTGGGCCTACCGAACGGCCTATAAAACACCGCTTCGCACAACTCCCTATAACTTGGTATATGGTAAGTCATGTCACTTGCCCGTTGAACTTGAGCATAAAGCAATGTGGGCTCTTAAGGAGCTTAACATGGATTTCGACGAAGCGGGAAAGAGGAGGTTCATTGACTTACAAGCCTTGGAAGAGTTGCGCCTAAAGGCATATGAGAATGCCGAAATCTACAAAGAGCGCACTAAGAAATGGCATGATAGGAAGTTGGTGCCAAAAACATATGAGGTAGGTGACAAAGTCCTTGTTTTCAATTCTAGGCTTCGCTTATTTCCAGGGAAACTAAGGACAAGATGGAGCGGACCTTTCAAGGTTCATAAAGTATTCCCTCATGGAGCGGTGGAGTTATTTTGCTACGATGGATCAAACTTTAAGGTAAATGGCCACCGAGTAAAGAAATATTATGACAAGGAGGACCCAGAGGAAGAGATTCGCGCCACCTTGGCGTTGAACTAGCGCAAAAAGGGAAGTATGTCGAGCTAGCGACTTAAACTCAAGCGCTTCCGGGAGGCAACCCGTTCTTTTCCTTTTTCTTTTTCTTTTAGTTTTTTTTTTTTGTTTATTTTATATTTTTGAGATCATTCGTGGCTATTTTATCTAAAGTCAACAAAGAAATCCAGCCCAGAAGAGAGGTCGATATCGACCTATATGGTCGATATCGATCAGCCGACAGAAGGAGTAACAAGACGTGTTAAACGGATGCAGACGGGGGGTCGATATCAACCTCTAAGGTCGATATCGACTACAGATGGAGGTAAGCCAGGTCAGAATTTAATATCTTTCAGTTTTTAATTTTTGGGGTTTTCACCCCCTTTATACAACCCGACTTCGACACCCCCCTCCCACTTTCGACACCCTAGCCGCCCCTCTTCCTCTTCATCCCTCTCCCTCCGATCACCCTCCCCACAGCCTCCCATCGCCGCAACCACCACACCCACCCACTGTCACCACACCCTTCCTCGTCCTGTGCAGCAACATCCCGAGCCACAAAATCCCTTCCTCTCTTCCTCGACCTAGCTCTCTCTCTCTCTCCCTCGTTTTCAAGCCTCTTCGCCCAGATCTACACGTCTCCGGCCAAGAATCGCCAGATCTGGCCGCCCCACACCACCGGAGGACCCACCACAGCCACCAGCAGCCCCGACCACACACAGCATCCAGTCGATTTCGACCCTGGGCATCGATATCGACATCCCCTGTCGACAGTCGGTTTTCTCTCTCGATTTTGCGGTTGCTTGCCTCTTTCTCTCCTAATTCCAACACTCTTCTGGTATGATTTTTCACCCTTCCTCTATTTTTTTTCTGATTTTTCATATTCAATTAGTTGATTGGGAAGAAATTTCATATTGGGTGTTTAGGTTTTGAACTAGATTGCGCGGGAAAAAGTATTTGTATGGCATGGAATATTTTTATATATATGTGGGGCTATGAATCTGAGTTTTGTTTATACATGGGCATGAAATCTGATTTATATATATTAGGGGGAAAATCTGACTTTTATAATTCATGTGGGGCAATAATCTGAATTTTTCATAAGTTTGGGCTAGGAATCTGAATTTTATATATATATGGGCTGATTTTGTAAATCTGATTTTTTAGGGGGTTTATATTCTGATTTTTTATATAATTTGAAATCTGATTTTTTTTTTTTTTAGGCAACACTTATTTATGTCATAAGTTTCCTTTGTGATAAAACTTTAAGAAATTGTGTACTTTCTTCCACTTAGACATTTACTTTTACAAAATTTCTAGCATAATTAGAACCTAAGTATGGGGTTCTCCCCATTTTAATCAAAGGGAATATTATCTTTGGTATTGGCTTCTTTTGCAGACGATGGTTAGAGCCAAGAACATCCCTCAGGACGCGCTCCGCATTGAGGATGATCAGCAGCGCTCCCTTGCTGAGGAGTTGATTCCCCGAGCCACCAGGGCACGATGGTACCATCTCCCTGACATGATCCAGCTAGGATTTCACCCAGGCGTTCAGGAGGCGTTTGAGAACGTCTCTCTACACAGGCTGATCGAGCCCCTTGAGGGGCACTACCCCGTTCTCACTGGGGAGTTTATGGCCACATTGGAGGTTCCCGAGCGCACTTCGACTAGCCGTCGAGTCATCTTCCAGCTCGGCAACAGGCGACACAGACTATCGCTCGAGGAGATGAGCGATATCTTTGGGTTCATCCACACTTCGGCCGCCTTCAGGGTCCACGACCCCAATGTCATCTGGAGTTACATATCAGGTATACCCTACCCTGCCCCTACAGACTCCTTCACATCTAGGGTTGTGAGCCCACTTTTTAGGGTGATCTTGAGGATCCTGGCGAGTACCCTTTGGGCCAGGCCTGAGCTCCGTCGCCCGACACACCGTGAGACGGAGACACTACGGAGGATGCTTTTCGAGGATGACCCTCTACCATACCTCCACTCCTGGCTCGAGCATATCGTAGACCGCAGACGAACGGTCTCTACAAACATCTTGGACGACAGCATGGTGGCCATCCTCGCTGAGGCTCTCGGCATCCACACTGAATGGTACACGGCCTACCAGTCTTGGACAGGGCGGAGTCATCGCACCAGGGGCCCAGGGATGGAGACACCCCCAAACGGGGATGCGCATGCGACACGATTTCATGGATCTGCTGTATATCCCTGATTGGTACCAGTCTTGGACTGGGCAGCCATATCATACGGATATAGATCCGACCGCTGACCCCACCCTACGGAGGAGACCCCCGCTCTACAACCACGAGCCTGAGGTGGATGCTATGTCCTGGGACGCAGATCCCCATTCCGACGGAGCTGAGCAGCCCCCAGCCTACAAGGGTGGCATGGATGGCAACGACGATGATGACGCCAGAGATGATGCGGTTGGGGGAGGAGAGGGCCCGCAGGGGTCCCACCACAGCTACCACAGTCACCATAGCCACCATAGCTATGTACCTCCACCTCCTCCTCCCTTCCAGCCTGCCTACACCACTGATTGGCAGGAAGACATGTCTGCTCGCTTTACTAGGCTGGAGCTTTCCGTCTCTGAGATGCGCGAGGAGCAGCGACGCTATGGGAGGTACCTCGAGGGTTTGGGCTCATATATGGGCTTTTCCTTCGATCCGCAGGCTGGATCTTCCACTTTCCCACAGGCCGCCCCGACAGACTACTCAGGGGCAGCTCCTACACAGGGCTGGCCCTTGCTGTTGCCACCTCCCCCGCCCCCTGAGCAGTGATATACATCTAACGTAAGTGAGTGTGAGTGATCCTTCCCTTTACTTTATTTTTCTAACAGTGAGGACACTGTAATCTTTAAGTATGGGGTGGGGATTGAACTTGGACATTATAAACTGCTTTATCTGGTTGTGGTAGGGTTTAAAATTTGGCAAACTTGGCATGTATTTTATTTACATTCTACTTGTACGCATTGCATCATATTTAACATTTATGCATTTTAAAGTTTAAGTTCTCAACCGTTTAGTTTGATTTTGTTGAGTCTATAAAATGTCAAAAATCCAAAAAAATAGAAAAATGTCAAAAATACAAAAAAATGCATGTTTATTTTTAAGTTTATTTTTCTTTAATCCCTACTTAGATATCCTATGATGAAAACTCAATAGCTGACTTGATCATGTAAACCCTATGGCATATTTGGATGGTTTAGCTTAAGTCTTTAAAATTTTTATGTAGATTGTGAACATGTGATGAAATTGAGCACATATGATCCTAGGCTAAAAAGCAAATCCAACAAAAATTGTCCTTGTGAGAATTTTGGCCTATAGGGAGAACATCAAAAATCCCTCCGCTTTCTTGAGTGAATTTACTCTTCCTATGCATCTCTAAATGTTGTGATAGTTATTCAAAACCAATGCATATATATGTTTATGTTTACGAGAATTAAATGATGGAGGCATCTTTTAAGCCAATTTTATCCTCTCTTTACCTACCCTGCATTATCCCTGCTTGAAGCCAGAACATTAGCCTGAGCCTGAATTGCAAACTCCACAGAATTATCCCTAGCCGAATTGAGCCTGACCCCCATTTGGGAATTGAGACTTAGATTGGTTGGACTAATGCCTTGTGGAAAGAAAAGAGCATAATGTCTAGTTGTAAGCAAGGAAATTATAGGATGGTACATATTTACATTTTGTCATATTTTGTAAAAGGATGTTTTGGCTCACCATATAAATGCACATAGTTTAGTATTATGTTCGAAAAAAAAAAATTCCGAAAAAAAAATATATGTATATATATATAAAGTGCATGAGCCAAAATCCTTAAGTTTTTTTATTCATACGAATGTTATACTTTTGAGAGGTGTATTAGAACTTGGAAGAAGGGTTGATGGAATGCATCTTTAAGAGCTTTATATTGAAGAGTTATGGTTTGGGTAATGCAAGTGTTGAGATTTAGGAGTCTTGATTCCCGAATTTGAAAAGCACCACATAGCCAAATAATTCCATACCCTTTATTTCATACCAAGCCCCATTACAACCCCGCCGAATGGAGTCTTCTATGAAGTCTTCCATTGAGCGAAAGTCCTCCTGATGATTCTTATTGCATATTCATAATTGGTTGCGAAGTGGATTTTTATAAATTGCAATGTTTATGAGATTGTATATGGAATTGAGTTGAGAGTGATCTTCATAGCCTAAACACATGAGAGTTGATTGCAAACACATTATCCCTGTGAGGTTGGATTAAAATTGCATATGCCTATGGATCGCCAAAATATGTGCTATGACGTTAAATTCACTTGCTTTACTTTGCTACCGCTTATGATGTTGCTTTTGACAAAGGCAAAGACTTGAAGGGTGTGTTGTAGGTGTTGGTTATTGCTTGGTTATTGCTTGAGGACAAGCAAGTCTAAGTATGGGGTGTTTTGATGTACATAACTGTACTATTGTTTATTGCATCTTTTGACTTCATATTTCATTTAATTTCCGAACAAAAGTTTCAAAAGCATATGATCTCGTGTAAAAATGAGCTAAAGTGTAAGAAATAGAGTCTACACGAGTTTTGAGCTAACCATGCAGGAATTCGATGAAATCGGAGTCAAAACGAGCAAGCCAAGTGAAGCTGAGAAGAGGTCGATATCGACTGGAGACATCGATATCGACCCTGGATTTCGACACGACTTCTGAGTGTCGAGATAACCACACAAACCAGACTAGAAGCCTCGATATCGACACACATGCATCGATATCGACCATCGTCATAGACATCGACTGGAGTGGGACAAGTCGAGCAGAGACACAAGCCTCGATATCGACCTCTGGAGTCGATATCGACCCTACATCGACAGAAGATAAATCCGATTTTTGAGGCTCGGATTGTGAAGTCTATCATCAAAGCCATGAGTTATCTCGTTCTTTTAGATATTAGCAGTTGTTTGTTATCTTTTCCTTTAAGTTTATCAAAATAAAAGACCTATCCTAGTTGTTCGGATAGAGTTATTAGTTTAGATAGAAGTTACAATCCTCGGATAGCGAGGATTAGTAGCCTATAAATAAAGCCTTAGAGGCTGATTTGTTAATCATCCAATCATAGAATCATCGAAGACAAGAGCAATAGACAATAGATAGTTAGTTTATTTTGAGCTTTAAAGTTTCAAGCGCTTACGATAGTTGGCGTTGAGATTGTAAAGATTCGAAATTTTCCATTTATGCAAGTTATTTCAATTCAAGACATGTCTACGATCAACATGAGTGAGTAGTTCCCCTTTCTTCTAAGGTCGGGGTGAGCCCGACGATAGCCATGATGGTAAGGTAAGTATGTCGTTAAAGAATGTATCTTTTATCTCCTTCTACCTTGTTCTTCATCTTTAAATGCGAATTTAAGGAACTCATGTTGTAAAACTTGGGTAGTAATTAGGGTTTCTTTTCGAAAGATTATAAACTCAATTATGACTAAGGTAGACACCAATTAGGTTAAGTAATTGAAAAATCTCTTTTCCTATTGGTCGGTTTAGGTGAAAGCCTTTTCCTTTATGATAAAAGCATGCATCTTTAGTTGATCCTTATTTCTACTATCATGGTTGTCGTCGTGGTTATCCTTGACCTTGGAAGATCTTTTCCTTTGAGTTTACATTAAAATTTGCCCGCCGTTCGTTGAGTCATCGAAAAACCCAACACCTTTGCTTATTTCTGATCATTGCTTCCTTTCCATCCTTGATTCTTCGGCCTTTTCTTTGCCGACAAAACCACTAACCCACTGCAGGAAAGACATCGATATCGACAGCAGAGGTCGATATCGACCAAAACTGATAGATCGACGGTTTTCTGAGTCGATCTCGAGACTCCTGGGAACATCTGCAAGCATCGATATCGACCACTTTGTGTCGAAATCGACCCCTTGTATCAACTGGCAGACTTCTGAGCCAGTCGATTTCGTGAACTAACCTCGATATCGACCCCCACCAGTCGATATCGACTACCGTTTTTGTTTCTGCAGGTTTTCTGTTGCAGACGACATCGACAGCCAAGGTCGACATCGAGGTCTGACATCGAGATCGAGGCTTCTGGTCGAATATAAAGGACGTGTCTTCAACGCTACTAGGATCCCGTTGACTCGCTTCCTCGTGGATCGAACCTGATTCCCTACTACTATAGCGGGGAGTCTTGAATTTATTTGAAGAGGCTAAGAGTTGTCTTGGTTTATATTTTATTATATATTTCGATTCAATTCTCCCCACGTCAAACGCCATCCAAAACTCGTTCCTCAACAACATCTTTTTCACTCATAGCACAACTGACCTATCCATAACCACATTCTCTCTACAAGAATCCCTAATCATCCACGTCTGGTCCACTCATATCTTCCTTATTCATACCCAATCGGATTCACCCTATCCTTCATCCATTTCTCTCTTATACTACAACCTCAATTCCTCAAATCTTGTCATTCTCATCTTATGCCCCATCTAAGGCCTACCTAGAAGGCTCATTTGAAAATCCCTAACCACCGTCTGTTGCCAGTCCTAGAAAATCTCTCGGTCTTGCCTAAACCAATGTCTCCTACCTATGACTCTATCTCCCACTATCATCGAACAAAACTTATGACTTATATCCCTCTTATCTCTCTCCATCTATCCTAAGAAAGAGCCTCAACCACACAATAATTAAAATGGGAACATCACACATAAGCCCTAGGTCATACTAGTCCGCACACCATTACAGGCAATAGACAACCAGGCAATACTCACCAACTCAGAATGTCAACATGTCAAAATTCGTTATCATATCAACTATAGACTTATCGCACACCGTCATTCCTAATTAGCACAGAAAGAATCAAGTAACTCGTTTGGAGACCGCCCCTTCGGAAGTCATCTTCATGGATCACAGCCAACGACTACAGTCTATGAAACGTGTTGTGCTAATCCCCTAATGTTGCTGATGATGTCTGTTCTAGGAGCAATGGGTTAGGGCCCACTATGCTTCCGCTACGCCGCTCTAGTGTTATCCAACTGATCGTCCTCCGTTCCATGCTGACATTCGACAGAGGTAACGCAGGGATTCTAAGTTAATAGAGATAGAGGAGAGATAAAGGCGGACAACCCGAGTTCCCTATGTAGTCAAATACGAACCAAGACCAATGAGACTAAAGACAAAGTCCCAACCCGAGAACAGCAACGATGCCCTATGGGAATCTTACAAGGTTATAATTGCAACAAGCGAGACACACATCAACATAAGGTATACGAGGTAATTCAATTAACACTAGCATGTACCTATCTCAATGCATAACAATAACATATATTCATGACAAGAAACCATGTAAGAGTGGTATGGAAAGCAATCACCTCTTATAACAACGACATTCTCCTAATAGAACAAGTACGACACGCAATCACATGATGAGTTGTATTTTGAAGGCATACGTCGTACATGACACTAATAACTCATGGCAAGGCATAAGCATAATCATGGGTGATCCAAATAAGTTTCATATAACATTCATGTGTCATGCATACACGAAACCAGAACATATTGTGGTGTGTGATCATGCAAGGTGTTAGACCAGTTGTTCATGAAAGCATGCTCACATATCGATTATCGAGTGCAACATTAATCTAATCAAGATAAGTAAATCATATCATGAAGATATAAAGAATGAATGACCACACTATCAGAAACCTATTTAGGGAGAGAGAAAGCAATAATGCGGGCAGAGCACGAAATTATACAAGTCACAATTAAGGGTCCTACATGATACTAATCGCTCGACATAATGTACGATACATATATACATTGAATCAGTTAACACAACGATATGCAAGAATTTGATTAACTCATATTACAATGATATAGAAGCATGGAAGAAATGTACTAATGCATAATACGAACCCCAAATAAAGTGGCAATATGAATAAATATAGGGAAATGTGTTCAAATCGTTAGATATCTGAATAAGATATGCATTTATCATGATACTACATCAAATAATGTGACCACATATAGGACTACTATTATAACCTAGCAAAATCTCCAAGGGCATCATTGGCTTACTGATTCAATAGTCCATTTCTTGAGAAATGTGCGTACGACTCATTTTGGGTAACGGAAAAGAGCACTCAACTGTTTCCCAAAGAAGGATGGTCAAGCTCTAGATGAAGTTTTATGACAAAAGACACCTGTGGACCTTTATAAAAATCGAAAAGGATGGCTCTCCAGAACAACATGTTCTATAGACTCAAAATCATGTCGAAAATCTTAGATCATTCGATGTTGATATTCCAGTACATTAATTAGCTCGTGGCATGACCTATCGTGTCAAGTACCATACTCCATCACACACTTAAGAAATCAATGCACCCGAACAAAGATCCCGAATATGATTAGATTCCCAACCCAATTTCCCGTGGAAGACGATAATATGATAGAGAAGACTTGATAAATCATCTATGGAAGAGGATAAAAGAAAGGAAGAAGATGAAAAGAATAGTAAAGGAGAGAGAAGGAAGGAAATGAAAAGGAAGGAAAAAGGAAAGGATCGATAAGACATCATTTAGAGGCGTCAGAGATGAGGAAAACGGAATGAAAGGGATACACTCCCCGAGAATTGTCAACCTTAGAAATTTGTCGAACAGAAGGAAAAATGATAAGAAAATGACATAGATAGTTGAATAATGGAAAAGATTGTTTTACGAGTACTGAAATTCTGACTATACAGTAAGGAAGGACTCCCCCGCTATCTCATTTGCACATAAGTTCAATTCATAGCCAACATATATCAAAGTAGTTAACAAACATAATTCTTGCTCAAGGAAGACAACACTCAACACAGAATCAATTAGCAATAATTAATCTGATCCTCTTCAAGGGGGATCGCCCTCGTGCCCAATTTATATAAAGTCACATAATCTACCTAAAAGCTGCCCTTCGAGGGGCAATTGACCGGAGGGGAAACTATCCTCTCGGCCTCTATACCCTAACCCTGCTACTCCAACCACCACGGTGCAACTCCTTGGAGTCTTCCAGGCCCTTTGTAAAGTACAAAGCTAAATTTTGCGTACCCTTTCCCAAGTCTACATCCAATAGGAATGGTCTATCGCCTTTCAACCCACTCGATTTCCCTTTTTCGATTTTCCTTATTTTAAGTCAAGTTTATTAAGCTTTGTTCATTAATTTAGTAATATTAAATTCATTTTGCCCTTTAAAACTCTTCAAAATCCCTTAAAACATTGGGCGATTTTCAAAATCATACTTCAACCCGTTTGTACTCGAATCGCGCAACCCAAGCTCTGATACCACCTTTGTCACGGCCCAAATATAAATATTTGGGTTACGTTTTGAAGGATTGGATACCTTCATTCGGATCTTGCAATTCGAGTACGAGTTGAGTTTTAAAACAAAGTTTTTAATACTTAAAGAAGGGATTTCGCGCCCTAAATTGGCGATAGGACCGTTGGGTACTCCGAACCTGTCCTACTTGTCTAAGTCGCTCAAAACGTTTTATGTTCGAAAAGCATAAAGAAGGAAATCTCATAATATAAATTTCCACGGCATGGCCGGGTCAAAACCAAATGTGAGAAAATGTAAAGTAGCGAAAGTGTGTAGTCCATAGTCTGATTCTCCCTCCAATTGTGCCATAAGATACCCCCGTCATAACAGCACGAAATCAAGCAAGGGAACGGGTACCTGAAACTATACCACGAAGTCAAGGTCGAGCAACTCATGCGGGCCCTGAAGACCTCGCTGAGGACATATAATGTGCCTATACCTAAATAAAGGATGCTCTAATGCAGTGCAAAAATATTAAACACACAAGCATGCTAACAGTTTATATGTATGCAAAAAGCGATTAAATGGGATCCCGCACAGAATGTCAAGTGGCATGTCCCTCTCCTACTCCCGCACCCATGCTCGTTAGTGCAGGAACCGACCGCGTTTTATACTCCCGCACCCATGCTCGTTAGTGCGGGAACCTGTCGCGTTCAATATCATAACATCATCAATCGTATCAATAGTCATGCTCGTCAATTTAATAGTCTGACTCGATGAGGACAAAGCCCGATGGGACTGAACTTTCCTATGACCCTAGCAACTGACTCTAGGACTCACAATTTAACGACCGTTCTACCATACGCAAAGAGAATACAAATGCTCGATTAATTTGTGCAACCTAAGCATGATACTACATGAATATGCAGGATGCAACACCTACACACTATATGACACATCAGGCCAAAATGACCCTTGGAGTGAGTCTTTCTTTCCTCGGAATTTTAGAAATTCTTCTACTGGGATTTTTTCTCTGCCGCAGAATATGATTTCATAGAGTATAAGACTGATTTCGTTGAGTAGTCTCATCTAAAGTGGACGATTGAGCAAGAGAAAGCGGTGGAAGAGGTTTGATCATCTCCCGCAGACTCCGCGGCATGGCATAAGACTCCACTCTAACAGTATAAAATGAAGCGACAGCATCTTGAGGTTCTAACTTGAGTAAGCCCCGGAGGACTTACCTGGAGGTGCAGAGCAGCAAGGTAAAGCAGCAAGAGTAAGTTAATCACATCACAGAACACCTAACAATTTATTAATAAACAATTATATGTCTAAGCACAAAAGGACCCAATTACCGCTACACAGAACTAAGTAAAGCTAAAAAGAATCTCATTTATCATCATCAAGCCATATCATTATCATCATCTATTTATCTCCACTTACTCAACATCTTATATCATCTCCTTCCAAATCCCATTTCCATAATATCTAATCATCTTATTCCATTCTCATTTCCATAAGTATCTCAGTCAAATTTCCAACCCATACTTACTTGCAGTTTAATCATATTATTTCACGTGTCAAGTTGCTAGTCAAAACATTTAAATCCAAAATCATACTTAGTTCATTCCAAAACCATAATATATTAAATCTTTAAAACTATTTCCGAAAATCCGGTTAAAATAATCCCGACATATTCCAATTTTAAATCATTATTCTAAAGGCTTAAATAACTTTCAACACTTACGAGATAACTCGAATGATATACTTTTTAAAATCGATCTTTTAAATATTGACACATATAAATCGATTTCTAAATAATCAATTATCGGAAATCGGTTAAACAATTAAATAATTAAATAAATAGGTAAATAAGTAAGTAACTAACTAAACAAAATAAAAGAATAGAATAGCCCCTCCAAACCGGACCAACTGAACCAAACCAACCCAAAATAAAAAGAAGAACCGGACCCAAGGTAAAATAAAACAACCCGGACCCATGCAACTGTTCACCCATCACTTTCCCCCACCCTGCCTCTCTACTCTCGCTCTCAGCTCTCTCTCCCTCTCCCCCATTTCTTTCTCTCTAACAACCAGTTCAGGAAACAAGGACCAAGCAACATAAGGAACCGTAAATAAAACAGAGGTCGAGAGGAGGCTGGGATGCTCACCGCGAGGGATCGAATGCGACAGCTCATCGGAGGTTCGGTCTCGGCTTGATGGTGGCGTTGGGGGGGGGGGGGGGCTCTGAGGCTGCTTCCTAGGCGGCTCTCGCCTTAATGGCTAGGCTGCTGTTACACAGACGCAAAGGATAAGGATGGGAGCGGCTGGGCTTGGACAGCGCTTCCCGGCATGGGTGTCGAAGGGGCTGTTGATGCCTTGTACTCGGTGGAGGAAGCGTTGGGGTGCTCAGTGGTGAAAGAAGGAGATAGAGATGGTGGCGGCGCAGCTCATAAGGAGGAGGTGTGGGTGGATGGTCAAGCCGCAAGGGAGGTGGCTTTGGGGGCGGTGGATAGTGACGGTGGGGGTGCTTCTTCTAGTGTTGGTTGAAGGGGTGATGGCGGTGATATGAAACTGAAAAGGAGGGAGGGTGCAGATTGAAAAGAATTGAAGGGAAAGGTGGCGCCTAACAGCAGAACTAGGGGGTAGGGAGTGGGCTATAGGGTGAGGCTGGTTTAGGGGTGAGGGATTGGGTGTTTGAGTGTAGAAGTGTATAAAATAAGTAAATAAACAAAATACTCGGAAATAAATCCCGAAACCCGCCTTCCGACCTTAACCCGACGCGATTAAAATAAATTTAAAATAGACATCCGAACCCGAATTAAATAGCGAAACCCAAAATATTTCCAAACCTCATAATAATAAAGCGGAAATAAATTCATTTCACATCGAATATTAAGTTCGTGCCGCAATTCGTCTCAGAAGAATAAAAGAAAATCGCTTGCTCGAGGACGAAAATTTTTTTAATGTTTTCCGGGATCTTAAAAAGTTAAATCAAAATCGAAAATCGAAATCGAATATAAAATCTATAATTATAAAAATAATATTTAAAAATCTCAGTCTTTACATACCCGCCATTGCAGTACCAATTTCTCCGAGCGAGGGGGAACAAGTGGGACCGAGGGAGTAGTGAGGGATAATGAGTGAGTGTGAGAGAGTGGCGAGGTTGAGCGAGGATGGGCGGACACTCTTGGTGGGCGGGAGGGCGAGGCAGAGCAGGGAGTGGGCGATCGATGTCCGGCGCGAACAGGGGAGGCGAGCTGAGGGAGACGATGATGTGGGGCAGACGTGGGGATGTCGGCTGAGCATTTGTGAACCCGGCTTCCCTTCCTTTCTTTTTAAAATTTGTTTGGGTTCGGTCCGGGTCACCTTTTTATTATTTTTTTTCTCTTTTGGTTTGGTTCAGGGGTTAAAACGGTATGCGTTTGATCCGAAAATGGTGTTGGGTATTAGGATTTGGGACGGGTACGGATCCGGGTATTGGGCTAGAAATTTGGGCCTTTTCTTTTGATTTGGAAAATCTGTTTTGCTATTTTATTATACATTATGATATATATAGCTAATATATAAATTGTGATTTGATTATTATTATTATTATTATTATTATTACTATTATTATTATTATTACTATTATTATTATTATTACTATTATTATTATTATTATTATTATTATTATTCTAAATTTTGATATAATTAATGGTTTCTACAAATAATTTATATATTATAAGTTGTTTGAGAAGTAGGATTATTCGGGATATAGTAAAAGTGAAATATTATGAGTATTTAAATTATTATTGTAAGCTATTAAAAATCTGATTTTTAAGTATTATTTAGTTATTTGATTAATTATATTATTTCAATGTGTAAAAGTTATTTAAATACTTCACGGATCGTGATTCCTTCTATTGTTAAGTTATTTCATTAGGTTTTCTCTGTTTTATTTACTTAGTAATTTAAACTGATTTATTGAGAATGACTCGTGTGAATAATCTAATTGCTATGTTTTGATCTTTAAAATCGGTGATTTGAGTTGTTGGGTTGTTTATGAAGATTTCTAAATGTCATAATCATTTTAATAACCTAACTTGTTGAAATGGATTTAAAAGGAGGTTTGAATATTTAATATCGGAATTGGCTAAGTATTGATTTAGAATAAATTGTATAACTATTGAATTGACTTCCTTGAGGTTTAATGACTTGAGAAACTTTGGAACCAATTTACTTGAGTTGACTTGATGAATTGATTAATGAACCTTACTTGTAAATTATATGAGTTATGATATGAAAATGAATATATGTGAATTGAATTACGGAAATTGATGAGATGGAATATGATGATATAAGATGATTGAGATTAGTGGAAGTGATGATGATGATGATGATGATAACGAGAATGAGATAATATATGAGGGAATTTGTGATGAGGCGAGACTATGCGAAGATATGGCTTGATGATGATAAATGAGTTTCTTTTAGCTTTACTTAGTTCTGCGTAATGGTAAATGGGTCATTTTGTGCTTAGACTTATAATCGTTGGTTATTAAATTGTTAGGTGATTTGTGACGTGATTAGCTTACTCTTGCTACTTTACTTTGTTGTTCGGCGCTTCCAAGTAAGTCCTCCGGGGCTTACTCAAGTTAGAACCTCATGCCTAATGTGTCATATAGTATGTAGGCATTATAATATCATGTCATTTAGTAGCATGCCTAGGTTCTGAATGCCATTGGTAGAAACGAACGTAAGTTGTGAGTCTAGAGAATTTGCTAGGGTCATAGGACAACCTAGCTCCATCGGGTTTGTCCTCATAGAGTCATCTGAGAACATGATTTACTGAGTTACATATATATGACTGTGGCGGTGACTAAGTGTCCCACCCCGGCTGAGGTGTGGACTGAGGCATGAGATATACTGCGGCACCGACCGAGTCGTCTGCCCCGATTGAGGCAGACATCCGACCCCGGCTGAGGTACGGATATGAGAGAGATACCCGCCCCGACTGAGGCATGGGTTTTGCGAGATTGGGACATGCCACTTGGCATTCTATGTGGGCCCATTTACTGTATTTTTGTCAATATATATGAACTGTCAACATGCTTGCGTGTTTAATATTTTAGTAATGCATTAGATCATTTTCATCTAGGCTTAGGGCATATTATATGTCCTCAGCGAGGCCTTCAGGGCCCGCATGAGTGGCTCGACCTTGACTCGTGGTATAGTTTCAGGTACCCGTTCCCTTGCTTGATTCCATGTTGTTATGACGGGGATATCTTATGGCGCGATTGGAGGGAGGGACTGACTATGGACTCCGCACTTTCGCTACTTTATATTTATCGTATTTGGTTTTGACCCGGCCATGTCATGGCAATTTGTATTATGAGATTTACTTCTTTATGCTTTTTGAACTTAAAACATTTTCAGCGACTTAGACGAGGAGGACAGGTTATGGTCCCCAATGGACCTCTCTCAAATTTAGGGTGCGAAATCCCTTCTTTGAGCAATAAAAACTCTGTTTTAGAACCCAACTCGTACTCGAATTGCAAGATCCGGACGAAGGTATCCAAATCTTCAAAACGTAACTCGAATATTTATATTTGGGCCGTTACACACAAGTTCAATATCACAGCTTACTCAAGGGAGCAAGTACACACTGTAACGGCCCGGATATAAATATCCGGGATACGTTTCGAAGGTTGGATACCTTCGTTCGGATGTTGCAATTCAGGTACGGGTCGAGGTTTCAAACCTCTAATCAGTCGAAGTTTCATAAAATCAGTTTAACCAAAGTAAAGCAGAAATAGGATTTAGATACAAAAGGCCACGGCAGAGCCGGGTCAAAACCAAAACAAAGTGGGTGATTGCCATTTGCCAAGGTAGAATATTTTAGCCGGATTCTTCGATTCGCCAAAAGATTTCCCCATCACAGAAGCATGGAGCAACAAGAGCGGTACTTAACACTATCCACGAAGTCAGGCATGGTGATCGCCTGCGGGTCCTCTGACCGCGCTGAGGCCACATAACATGCCTATGCCTAAATAAAAGATGACTAATGCGGTACAAGATTTAAATCACACTATCATGCCCCTAGTATATATAATATGCGGAAAAGAACTGTAAAGGGCCCAAGACAATGCCAAGTGGCATATCCCTCTCCTACCTCTGCACCCCTTCCCGTTAGTGCAGAGACTGGCCAGTTCGTTGCTATAGCATAGCATATCCTCGTGGTGGTGCACTCACCCACGATATCATCATAACATATATAAAAAAAATACGTAAATCTTGTCCGATGGTGCTGGGCTATCATATCATGCTCATATCGACTCGATAGACTCAGGGCACCCGATGGGGCTAGGCTACCCTATGACCCTAGCAAAGACTCTAGGTCTATCACAGATAACGGCCGTTCTGTTTCAAACACACAAAGTAAACACATGCTCAGTTCAATGCAATCCTAGCATGATACTACATGGCATGCTTTAATATGCAACAAAACTACACATTACATGACACATCAGGCAGGAGGTCCAGGTTACTGAGTAAGTCCCGTAGGATATTTACCTGTTGATGCAGAACAACAAGATAACACAAGCAAGGACCCAAATGTAAGTCCAAAGCAATCCAAAAGCAATACACACCTATCATCAAGTCATTTCCATAAGCTACCGGTTCACATTCATACATACAGAACCCAAGTTCTCAACATCCTCAAAACCAACCGATAGTAAAACCGTTTTCCAAAATCTTCAATCCAAATCAAGTCAACTCATATTCAAAATAATTCTCAAATCATACTTGGCCAAATTCCGACATTAAACATTTAAGCCTTAAAGTCAATTTCCCAAAATCATGTTATAAAATAATTCCGGCATGTTTCTTATTTCAAAAACATAAAATAAGTTCCAATATTAAACCATCAAAATAATTCTATGCTCACAAATAATATTTATAAATCAAAACCAACAATTCACTTTAATAATTCCTAACCCACATATTTAAATCCTCATGAAATGCATCACATATAAATAATCCAATTAATACTATTTTAAAACAAATAACAATATATAAAGATTAATTTCCAGAATATTATAATTATAACCAAAACCCAAAATTATAATAATATTCAACTATTTTATGCTTACTATCCATATAATCTCAAAACAATCCATAAATATATTTATAACTCCAAATCACTTAATATTACTTTTAAAACCTTCTATAATATATATATATATATATATATATATATATATATATTAAAATTTCAGAATATATATGTATAGATAACATAACACAAAATATAAGTTAACACATAACATTTAGCCATAATTATAACACAATTTATAACTACCGAAAAAAATAAATAAAAGACACACCCACATCTGACGGGAATTCGGACCTGCTCCTCCTCAACCCATAATACCCATTTGAGAAAAAAAGATATAACCCAAAGGCAGACCCCAGGATCTGGCCCAGTTTAATCGGGAGGAAAGAAGAGCACGCGCCATAAAGCCCAACTGAAACCCGAAAGAAAGAAAAGACCCGGCCCAGAAATTAGGCCCAATACATCTGTCTTCTTCCCACAACAGCTGAATCGAGCCCTGAGGCGCAGGGGAAGACGGACGAAGAAGGAGGAGGAAGGAGAGGGAACACTCGCCGGCGGCTGTCTCACCCGACCACCCTCGATCTGATCGGAATCCCTCCCTTACAACATTACCCACGGAAATAGCGAAGCGAAAGCAAGGAGAAAGGAAGAGGAACCTCACCGAGGGCTCGAAGCTTCGTCGGAGGTTCGTCGGAGCTCTTCGGGGCTCGCCGGCGGCTCGGGGAGCTTTTCGATGATGGGGAGAGACTTCCGGTGCCTGAAGAGAGCGTGAATAGTCATAAAGGAGGGCCTTTACGGGGTTTGGGTCAGAAACGAAAGAGAAGGCCTTACCGACCTTCTCGAGACGAACATAGGGGAAAGGAAAGGGGAGTTGGTGCCCGCGGTGGTGCCCCTAGCAGCCCAGGCTCGGCCTTGGACGTCGGTGAAGAGGGTTCCGCGTGCTCGGAACGGACGAAGAAGGAGGAAGGACGAGTTGTGGGAGAACGGTTTCGCTTCACGGAAAACAGGGGGCTCGACTTCGGCTTCGACCTGCTGCTGTTGCTTCGAGAAGCTGAGGTGGAGGAGGGAGGAGCTGTGGTGGATGGTGGTGTCTTGACGGCAACAGTGAAGGAGGTGAGGCTGCATTTAAAGGGGAGAAGGAGTAGAAGGGGAGGGTGTGTTTGTGTGGGGGGAAGATTGAAATTGAAACCAAATGACAGAGAGGGACATGGGTGCAGACGGAAATGGAGGAAGGGGGGACCAGTCTGAAATTTTGTGGGTGTGAGAGGTGTGGGAGGAAGAGGACAATAGGAGAGGGGACCATCAACATTGCAACAGGGGATCCGAGAGTGGGAGGGGGAGGGAGAGAGAGAGAGAGAGAGAGAGAGAGAGAAGAAAAGAAAAAAAACAATTGAATATGTATATATTCCCGATATAAAATGTAAGGAGGATATTCCCGACATTCAAATTCGAAAACCCGCTAATCCCGACTCTATCAATTCCCGACTAAATCGAATTTAATTTAAATTTTAAGATAAACGGAATTAAATTAATTTTATCAAAACTCGGAGCTTGAAAGCGGAATCAAATTCGCTATAATCTCATTTCTCAAAACGATGCCGGAATAACTTAAAATCCAAAACTTACGCTCGAGTACGGGTTTTATTCAAATTGAATTTAGTAATAATTTATTTAGTTAAACTAATCATAATATATAAATATACTCGGTCTTTACACACACATTTTTTCTTACAAAAGAATTTTCTATGTAACAAGCAAGAGGGCATTTGAAAGCCATAACAGTTCAAACAAAACCTAGAAAGTCAGCAAATTCAGAAATTGAACACATAATGAAACAGATCAGATAAAATGAAACAAATCCAACAAACCTAGAAAGCAAGAGGGCATTTGAAAGCCATAACAGTTCCAACAAAATGAATGAATCAGATAAAATTCAACACTTAATGAAACAATCATCCACAAATTCAGCAAAGAACCTAGAAACTCAGAAATTATAATCCAGTTCCAACAAAAAGTCTAAAACCCTAAGCTACTCAAAATTGACTCAATAAGCAGCTTGTTTGAGATCAAAACACCAAAATCAGCAGGTATTGGAACAATCAAATGCAGATGAAAGCTTAAGAGCCACAAAGGAAGTGAATTTGAAGGACAACGATCGATTTGGGAACTAAGACACTTTACAATTACCAGTAGACACGAAAAAACCCTAAAAATCTAGAAAGTGATGAGAAATTTGAAAGGAAGAATACATAGGCAACGAAAAGGGAGCAAACCTCACGTAGATGGTTTGTAAATCCTTTCTTCGATTGGCAGAAGTGTATTTGGTGCGTGCGAGCCCGAAATTTTAGATCTTGAGATCCATTTTCGAGTTCATAAGCAGGGTTTTGGGCTTAAAATATCTGTGAATTACGCATGCTGAATGGACTTATTTGATGTTGTTAATGCAGATCCTCAATGTACTCAAATACGTCCATTTAGCACGCGTAATTCATAGATATTTGAAGCCCCAAACCCTGCTTATGAACTCAAAAATGGATCTCAAGATCTGCGATTTCGGGCTCGCACACACCAAATACTCTTCTGCCTAATCGAATGTAAAGACCCGGATTTTGAAATCTTGATTTTCGAAAAAAGAAAATTAAAAATGAAATTAAAACGGATTTAATCGGATTTTGTTTTAAAAAAAATATATAATAAATAAATAAAACTAAATAATAATAATAATGATAACAATAATAACTCGTCTTTAATTTAATAATAAACCGAACTCGAGATTCATAAAACAAATTCCGGCCCAATCTTGAACATTCTAAGATCGATTCTGTCCTTTTTCTCGGAATCCAAAAAATTTCTTCGGATAACGATATACTTTCAGCTTTTAAAACAAATTGATCGAGGGAGTGGGATTCGGGATTTCAAACGTCGGAAATTTGAAATTCCGATATGGGACCACTCTTATCCAATCCAACTCACACCCCTCTCACTTAGGCAAAGTCTTATCCTATACTCCCTCCCTCTCTTCTTGATTCCCCCTTATTTGAGAAACAAACAATCCCTCTCTTGCATTCTGAAAATTTGCCCAAAGACCCACTTTTCAAAGTCTAAAATTGCAAACCATTTCCCCCATTTCACTTTCAACCATCTAAACACACCCCTCCCTCTCTCACCAACTCTACCGAGGGCTCAACCCTCTTCTTCTTCACCCCTGCTCAGCCACCATCACCACTCCACCACCCCACCACCACCATCCCGCCTCCACACCGTCGCCACCACCACCTGTCAACACCAACCTCACCCTCGATTCTCTCCTTTCCGCCCCCCCCTCCCCCCCGGTTCTACCGAGGCAAACCCCAGGCCAAAATCGGCCACCAGCTCCACCACCTTCCTCCTCGACAAGAAGCATCAGCTGCAGCCTCGGTCTCACCCCCTCGACATCGACTAGCCGCCAGGAGCAACCGGAGCGCCGCCCTCGACCCCTTCCTCCCCTATTTTGGGTCCGGGCCGTGGTAAGGCATCTCCCCTCCCTCCTTCCTCTTCCTTTCACCTTTAAACCAAGCAAGATTCCCCCTTTGACACTCCTCCGCCCCTCCTAGGTGGATTCCGGTGAGAAATCGACCACCGAGCCCCGAACGCAACATCCCGAAGCTCCGAGCTTTCCGGCGATGAACCCTTCGGTGAGCCCCTTTCTCTCTCTCTTTCTTCCTTTTCGTGTGTAGGCTATCGGGTTAAGTTAATCGGAGCGGAGTCGGAGCCCGGGTTCCCGCCGCCGGGCCCCCATCCTCCTCCTTTTCTGAAGCGCAACAACGCGTTCTTCTTTCCTTTCTTTCTTATTCTGTCGACATGAAGGGGAGAAAGAAGGAGGTTCGGCATGGGCCCGTCCCCACTTTGCCACATGGGCGCCCAGTCAGCATGGGCCCCTTCTTTTTTTATTTATTCTGTTCGGATCTGGGTAAGGAAATAGAGGGTGAGTTGGGCCTTTTTATTTTGGGCCGAAATGGGTAGTGAATTGGGCTACTTTTTTTTTACGAAATCAGGGCTGAGCATTTCGGTTTTGTTAGTGAAGAATGGGCTCGGTTTGGTATAGGAATAAAAGGGATGGTCGGTTTTTTATTTTTTATAAAATGTTGGGCTGTTTTGCAATTAAATAAAATTGTTGGTTATTTAAGGTTTTGAAAATATTGTTTAAAAGTGTTTGAAAGGAAATGGTATTTGAAATATTATATTATATTACATTGAGATTTAAAAGATATAAATATTATTTTGAGATTTAAAAGATATAAATATTATTTGAGAATTAAAAGATATTATGTTATGACCTTATAAAATATTGGAACTTAAAATATGTTATCGGTTTAAATCAAAAAAGAATTTGGCGAATGTTTTTAAGAAACGGAATTTCTAACTAATTGACTCGAATTTTGGAATGACTGATGTACATAATTGTACTATTGTTTATTGCATCGTTTGACTTCATATTTCATTTGATTTCCGAACAAAAGTTTCAAAAGCATATAATTTCGTGTAAGAATGAGCTAAAGTGAAAGAAATAGAGTCTACACGAGTTTTGAGCTAACCATGCAGGAATTCGATGAAATCGGAGTCAAAACGGGCAAGCCAAGTGAAGCTGAGAAGAGGTCGATATCGACTGGAGACATCGATATCGACCATGGATTTCGACATGACTTCTGAGTGTCGAGATAACCACACAAACCAGACTAGAAGCCTCGATATCGACACACATGTATCGATATCGACCATCATCATAGACATCGACTGGAGTGGGACAAGTCGAGCAGAGACACAAGCCTCGATATCGACCTCTGGAGTCGATATCGACCCTACATCGACAGAAGATAAATCCGATTTTTGAGGCTCGGATTGTGAAGTCTATCATCAAAGCCATGAGTTATCTCGTTCTATTAGATATTAGCAGTTGTTTGTTATCTTTTCCTTTAAGTTTATCAAAATAAAAGACCTATCCTAGTTGTTCGGATAGAGTTATTAGTTTAGATAGAAATTACAATCCTCGGATAGCGAGGATTAGTAGCCTGTAAATAAAGCCTTAGAGGCTGATTTGTTAATCATCCAATCATAGACTCATCGAAGACAAGAACAATAGACAATAGATAGTTAGTTTATTTTGAACTTTGAAGTTTCAAGCGCTTACGATAGTTGGCGTTGAGATTGTAAAGATTCGAAATTTTTCATTTATGCAAGTTATTTCAATTCAAGACATGTCTACGATCAACATGAGTGAGTAGTTCCTCTTTCTTCTAGGGTCGGGGTGAGCCCGACGATAGCCATGATGGTAAGGTAAGTATGTCGTTAAAGAATGTATCTTTTATCTCCTTCTACCTTGTTCTTCATCTTTAAATGCGAATTTAAGGAACTCATGTTGTAAAACTTGGGTAGTAATTAGGGTTTCTTTTCGAAAGATTATAAACTCAATTATGACGAAGGTAGACACCCATTAGGTTTAGTAATTGAAAAATCTCTTTTCCTATTGGTCGGTTTAGGTGAAAGCCTTTTCCTTTATGATAAAAGCATGCATCTTTAGTTGATCCTTATTTCTACTATCATGGTTGTCGTCGTGGTTATCCTTGACCTTGGAAGATCTTTTCCTTTGAGTTTACATTAAAATTTGCCCGCCGTTCGTTGAGTCATCGAAAAACCCAACACCTTTGCTTATTTCTGATCATTGCCTCCTTTCCATCCTTGATTCTTCGGCCTTTTCTTTGCCGACAAAACCACTAACCCACTGCAGGAAAGACATCGATATCGACAGCAGAGGTCGATATCGACCAAACTGATAGATCGACGGTTTTCTGAGTCGATCTCGAGACTCCTGGGAACTTCTGCAAGCATCGATATCGACCACTTTGTGTCGAAATCGACATCCTGTATCGACTGGCAGACTTCTGAGCCAGTCGATTTCGTGAACTAACCTCGATATCGACCCCCACCAGTCGATATCGACTACCGTTTTTGTTTCTGCAGGTTTTCTGTTGCAGACGACATCGACAGCCAAGGTCGACATCGAGGTCTGACATCGAGATCGGGGCTTCTGGTCGAATATAAAGGACGTGACTTCAACGCTACTAGGATCCCGCTGACTCGCTTCTTCGTGGATCGAACCTGATTCCCTACTACTATAGCGGGGAGTCTTGAATTTATTTGAAGAGGCTAAGAGTTGTATTGGTTTATATTTTATTATATATTTCGATTCAATTCTCCCCACGTCAAATTTTGGATGTATATATATATAAAGTGCATGAGCCAAAATCCTTAAGTTTTTTATTCATACGAATTGTTATACTTTTGAGAGGTGTATTAGAACTTGGAAGAAGGGTTGATGGAATGCATCTTTAAGAGCATTATATTGAAGAGTTATGGTTTGGGTAATGCAAGTGTTGAGATTTAGGAGTCTTGATTCCCTAATTTGAAAAGCACCACATAGCCAAATAATTCCATACCCTTTATTTCATACCAAGCCCCATTACAACCCCGCCGAATGGAGTCTTCTATGAAGTCTTCCATTGAGCGAAAGTCCTCCTGATGATTCTTATTGCATTTTCATAATTGGTTGCGAAGTGGATTTTTATAAATTGCAATGTTTATGAGATTGTATATGGAATTGAGTTGAGAGTAATCTTCATAGCCTAAACACATGAGAGTTGAGTGCAAACACATTATCCCTGTGAGGTTGGATTAAAATTGCATATGCCTATGGATCGCCAAAATATGTGCTATGACGTTAAATTCACTTGCTTTACTTTGCTACCGCTTATGATGTTGCTTTTGACAAAGGCAAAGACTTGAAGGGTGTGTTGTAGGTGTTGGTTATTGCTTGGTTATTGCTTGAGGACAAGCAAGTCTAAGTATGGGGTGTTTTGATGTACATAATTGTACTATTGTTTATTGCATCGTTTGACTTCATATTTCATTTGATTTCCGAACAAAAGTTTCAAAAGCATATGATTTCGTGTAAGAATGAGCTAAAGTGAAAGAAATAGAGTCTACACGAGTTTTGAGCTAACCATGCAGGAATTCGATGAAATCGGAGTCAAAACGGGCAAGCCAAGTGAAGCTGAGAAGAGGTCGATATCGACTGGAGACATCGATATCGACCATGGATTTCGACATGACTTCTGAGTGTCGAGATAACCACACAAACCAGACTAGAAGCCTCGATATCGACACACATGTATCGATATCGACCATCATCATAGACATCGACTGGAGTGGGACAAGTCGAGCAGAGACACAAGCCTCGATATCGACCTCTGGAGTCGATATCGACCCTACATCGACAGAAGATAAATCCGATTTTTGAGGCTCGGATTGTGAAGTCTATCATCAAAGCCATGAGTTATCTCGTTCTATTAGATATTAGCAGTTGTTTGTTATCTTTTCCTTTAAGTTTATCAAAATAAAAGACCTATCCTAGTTGTTCGGATAGAGTTATTAGTTTAGATAGAAATTACAATCCTCGGATAGCGAGGATTAGTAGCCTGTAAATAAAGCCTTAGAGGCTGATTTGTTAATCATCCAATCATAGACTCATCGAAGACAAGAACAATAGACAATAGATAGTTAGTTTATTTTGAACTTTGAAGTTTCAAGCGCTTACGATAGTTGGCGTTGAGATTGTAAAGATTCGAAATTTTTCATTTATGCAAGTTATTTCAATTCAAGACATGTCTACGATCAACATGAGTGAGTAGTTCCTCTTTCTTCTAGGGTCGGGGTGAGCCCGACGATAGCCATGATGGTAAGGTAAGTATGTCGTTAAAGAATGTATCTTTTATCTCCTTCTACCTTGTTCTTCATCTTTAAATGCGAATTTAAGGAACTCATGTTGTAAAACTTGGGTAGTAATTAGGGTTTCTTTTCGAAAGATTATAAACTCAATTATGACGAAGGTAGACACCCATTAGGTTTAGTAATTGAAAAATCTCTTTTCCTATTGGTCGGTTTAGGTGAAAGCCTTTTCCTTTATGATAAAAGCATGCATCTTTAGTTGATCCTTATTTCTACTATCATGGTTGTCGTCGTGGTTATCCTTGACCTTGGAAGATCTTTTCCTTTGAGTTTACATTAAAATTTGCCCGCCGTTCGTTGAGTCATCGAAAAACCCAACACCTTTGCTTATTTCTGATCATTGCCTCCTTTCCATCCTTGATTCTTCGGCCTTTTCTTTGCCGACAAAACCACTAACCCACTGCAGGAAAGACATCGATATCGACAGCAGAGGTCGATATCGACCAAACTGATAGATCGACGGTTTTCTGAGTCGATCTCGAGACTCCTGGGAACTTCTGCAAGCATCGATATCGACCACTTTGTGTCGAAATCGACATCCTGTATCGACTGGCAGACTTCTGAGCCAGTCGATTTCGTGAACTAACCTCGATATCGACCCCCACCAGTCGATATCGACTACCGTTTTTGTTTCTGCAGGTTTTCTGTTGCAGACGACATCGACAGCCAAGGTCGACATCGAGGTCTGACATCGAGATCGGGGCTTCTGGTCGAATATAAAGGACGTGACTTCAACGCTACTAGGATCCCGCTGACTCGCTTCTTCGTGGATCGAACCTGATTCCCTACTACTATAGCGGGGAGTCTTGAATTTATTTGAAGAGGCTAAGAGTTGTATTGGTTTATATTTTATTATATATTTCGATTCAATTCTCCCCACGTCAAATTTTGGATGTATATATATATAAAGTGCATGAGCCAAAATCCTTAAGTTTTTTATTCATACGAATTGTTATACTTTTGAGAGGTGTATTAGAACTTGGAAGAAGGGTTGATGGAATGCATCTTTAAGAGCATTATATTGAAGAGTTATGGTTTGGGTAATGCAAGTGTTGAGATTTAGGAGTCTTGATTCCCTAATTTGAAAAGCACCACATAGCCAAATAATTCCATACCCTTTATTTCATACCAAGCCCCATTACAACCCCGCCGAATGGAGTCTTCTATGAAGTCTTCCATTGAGCGAAAGTCCTCCTGATGATTCTTATTGCATTTTCATAATTGGTTGCGAAGTGGATTTTTATAAATTGCAATGTTTATGAGATTGTATATGGAATTGAGTTGAGAGTAATCTTCATAGCCTAAACACATGAGAGTTGAGTGCAAACACATTATCCCTGTGAGGTTGGATTAAAATTGCATATGCCTATGGATCGCCAAAATATGTGCTATGACGTTAAATTCACTTGCTTTACTTTGCTACCGCTTATGATGTTGCTTTTGACAAAGGCAAAGACTTGAAGGGTGTGTTGTAGGTGTTGGTTATTGCTTGGTTATTGCTTGAGGACAAGCAAGTCTAAGTATGGGGTGTTTTGATGTACATAATTGTACTATTGTTTATTGCATCGTTTGACTTCATATTTCATTTGATTTCCGAACAAAAGTTTCAAAAGCATATGATTTCGTGTAAGAATGAGCTAAAGTGAAAGAAATAGAGTCTACACGAGTTTTGAGCTAACCATGCAGGAATTCGATGAAATCGGAGTCAAAACGGGCAAGCCAAGTGAAGCTGAGAAGAGGTCGATATCGACTGGAGACATCGATATCGACCATGGATTTCGACATGACTTCTGAGTGTCGAGATAACCACACAAACCAGACTAGAAGCCTCGATATCGACACACATGTATCGATATCGACCATCATCATAGACATCGACTGGAGTGGGACAAGTCGAGCAGAGAGACAAGCCTCGATATCGACCTCTGGAGTCGATATCGACCCTACATCGACAGAAGATAAATCCGATTTTTGAGGCTCGGATTGTGAAGTCTATCATCAAAGCCATGAGTTATCTCGTTCTTTTAGATATTAGCAGTTGTTTGTTATCTTTTCCTTTAAGTTTATCAAAATAAAAGACCTATCCTAGTTGTTCGGATAGAGTTATTAGTTTAGATAGAAATTACAATCCTCGGATAGCGAGGATTAGTAGCCTATAAATAAAGCCTTAGAGGCTGATTTGTTAATCATCCAATCATAGACTCATCGAAGACAAGAACAATAGACAATATATAGTTAGTTTATTTTGAGCTTTAAAGTTTCAAGCGCTTACGATAGTTGGCGTTGAGATTGTAAAGATTCGAAATTTTTCATTTATGCAAGTTATTTCAATTCAAGACATGTCTACGATCAACATGAGTGAGTAGTTCCCCTTTCTTCTAGGGTCGGGGTGAGCCCGACGATAGCCATGATGGTAAGGTAAGTATGTCGTTAAAGAATGTATCTTTTATCTCCTTCTACCTTGTTCTTCATCTTTAAATGCGAATTTAAGGAACTCATGTTGTAAAACTTGGGTAGTAATTAGGGTTTCTTTTCGGAAGATTATAAACTCAATTATGACGAAGGTAGACACCCATTAGGTTTAGTAATTGAAAAATCTCTTTTCCTATTGGTCGGTTGAGGTGAAAGCCTTTTCCTTTATGATAAAAGCATGCATCTTTAGTTGATCCTTATTTCGACTATCATGGTTGTCGTCGTGGTTATCCTTGACCTTGGAAGATCTTTTCCTTTGAGTTTACATTAAAATTTGCCCGTCGTTCGTTGAGTCATCGAAAAACCCAACACCTTTGCTTATTTCTGATCATTGCCTCCTTTCCATCCTTGATTCTTCGGCCTTTTCTTTGCCGACAAAACCACTAACCCACTGCAGGAAAGACATCGATATCGACAACAGAGGTCGATATCGACCAAACTGATAGATCGACGGTTTTCTGAGTCGATCTCGAGACTCCTGGGAACTTCTGCAAGCATCGATATCGACCACTTTGTGTCGAAATCGACCCCCTATATCGACTGGCAGACTTCTGAGCCAGTCGATTTCGTGAACTAACCTCGATATCGACCCCCACCAGTCGATATCGACTACCGTTTTTGTTTCTGCAGGTTTTCTGTTGCAGACGACATCGACAGCCAAGGTCGACATCGAGGTCTGACATCGAGATCGAGGCTTCTGGTCGAATATAAAGGACGTGACTTCAACGCTACTAGGATCCCGCTGACTCGCTTCCTCGTGGATCGAACCTGATTCCCTACTACTATAGCGGGGAGTCTTGAATTTATTTGAAGAGGCTAAGAGTTGTATTGGTTTATATTTTATTATATATTTCGATTCAATTCTCCCCACGTCAAATTTTGGCGCCGTTGCCGGGGAAGCTATCAATCGCGCCCTAGTAGTTTATTTTCACGGTTCTTTTTAGTGTTATTTTATAGGTGTATGCGACGTACTGGTGACCAACCTGAATTTGAAGGACTAGATGAACCAGAACGCTTTCTCCACCTAAGATCTCGAGTCCAAAGAATCATGGCGGACAACGAGACCCAGGCACAACAAATTGAACGCTTAAGGAAGCAAGTAGAGGATTACGCTACCAGAGAAGCGGCACTAAGAGAGCGTGCTGACAGGGAAGAGGAAGCCAGGAGACGATATGAGATTCAAATCAACGCCCTCCCCCGGAATGCTAAGCAATACTTGCACCCATCGCTCACAGTGCCTGAATCGGCTATTCTAATCCCTACTTCTAATTTTGAAATTAAGCCAAACTTTTTAACTGAAATAAGAAGGCATCAATATGAAGGGAAACCTAACGAATGCCCTATGGCACATATATCAACCTTCTTAGACCTCTGTGATACAATTGCTGATGGACAAAGTCTTGAGTATGTTCAACTGAAAGCATTTCGTTGGTCTCTTATAGGAAAAGCATTGCAGTGGTTGGAAAGCTTAGCCCCAAGATCGCTCCGCCCCTGGAATGAAGTCAAGGACGCGTTTCTCAACAAGTTCTTTCCTCCTTCTAAAACGGCGCTGATCCGACAGAAAATCACGGCATTCAAACAAAAGCCTGGTGAGGCTCTGGCAACTGTTTGGGAGAGGTATAAGGACCTCCTACGATCATGCCCGACGCATGGCCAACCACCGTACGTCATCCAGGAGATCATATACAATGCTCTTGACGCTGCAACCAAGGAGAGGATCAACACATACACCGCCTATGGCTCTCTTGAACTCGCTCCTCAAGAGGCTTGGGAAACCATTGAAAGGCTGGTGGAATTTGACAATACATATGGGACTCCTGAGGCTTCCGACGCACCATCATCGTCGAGGCCTGCCCCATCTATGCCATTGTACGAACCCTCTAAGGTGATCGATCCGGATGTAAAAGAACAATTTCATAGGGATCAACTTAGAAAGCTACAGAAACAAGTGAGATTCCTATCGGCAAACCAGGATTGCATCGAATGTGGATCACAGCGACATACTACCATTGAGTGCCCCCATGCTGAGCAAGTGCAACTAGCGGAGACTCATGAGGAAGCCAACTTCATGAGGGGTCCCAATCGCCAATATTGGGGAGACCAAAGGTTCCAACAACCACAACGGAACCAGGTTAACCCTAGGGACCCCCCACTCTATAGAGCTCCTGGGCACCTTGAGAGAGACCAAAAGAAGGATGATCTTCAACTTGTATTGGACGAGATAAGGCGGAACCAAGCTAAGAATGATCAATCCAACCATGCTATCCACTCTCAACTCAATCACCTTACCACAAGGATTGGAGAGATGGACATTTGGAAGAAGAACGTAGAGACCCAACTGGGTCAATTGGCGGCGCAAATCCCCAGACCGTCCGGAACATTCCCTGGGCAACCAACTACCAATCCTAAGGGGCAATCCGGGTCAGGACACATTGCAGCCATGCAACTAAGGAGTGGCACCAAAGTTCATAAGCCACAAAAGGCGACGGAGGAAGAAGTAACAGAGCCTGTCGACATCGACAACCCAGTCGATGTCGACCCTGAGGTCGATATCGACAGCACTGTCGACCCCTTCGCCGACGTCGATGACACTGCAGAGCTTGAGAGAAAACAACATAGGTCGAAATCGACCTTACCGGTCGATATCGACCACCCTCCTGTCGACATCGAGGTTCAGCAGGCTCCTCCGACCACCGTTTTTGCTTCTTCGCCAAAGAAGACGCTACCCTTCCCTCCCAAAGCATTGAAGGACCCCACTCAAAACAAGTTTAGGCGCTTTGTAAAGATTCTCCAAGGACTGAACATTACTATCCCTCTTACAGAAGCCCTAAGCGAGATGCCCGCCTATGTTCGATTCTTAAAGGACATCCTTAGTAAGAAGCGATCCATGGCAGAGATCGCAGAGGAATGCTCAAAGATGGATTTCCCTGAGAAGAGGAGCGATCCAGGGAAATTTGCAATCACCGTGGGACTTGGCCAACATCGCTACAAAGCCCTATGTGACCTAGGGGCAAGTGTAAGTCTCATGCCTCTCTCTATTTGGAAAAAGGTGAGCATTGGAGCACTTGAACCTGTGGATATGAAACTTTATATGGCTGATAATTCATTCGTCAGACCCACAGGTATAGTTGATGACGTCCCTGTTAAGGTAGGTAAATTCTTTGTGCCTACTGATTTCATTGTATTGGACATGCCTGAAGATCCTATTGTACCTATCATCCTTGGTAGGCCTTTCTTAGCTACTGCGGATGCCAATATTAATGTACGTAGAGGATTACTAACCTTTACTATAGGGAACGAAGTCATTGAATTCTCCTTCAACCCCACAATGAAGGAAGTTAATGGTATGGAAATCAAGTCGGTCTACACTAGCATCATGGATTGCAAAGAACCGATGGAAAGGGCCCTAACTCCTGAAGAGGCCCTAGCCCTAGCTGCAGAGGAGCTTACCGACGAGGATATTGAAGAGTTCCTGGCTACATGCACGAGTGATGAGGAAATATTCGACGATGCTCTATCCATGGAGCTCGAAGACGAAGTCGATATCGACGAAGACAGGTCGACATCGACCAATCCACTCGATATCGAGTGCCCTCAGTCGACATCGACGCACTCAGTAAGTCAAGTTCTCCCTTCTTCTCTTACAGGCGAAATCGACCAGTCCATGTCGACAGAATTGGCCGAAATCAACCAGCCAAAATCGACAGAAGAGGTCGAGATCGACCAGTCGATATCGACATCAGAAGTCGAAATCGACCTTTACCACTTGACGCCAAACAGCTCCGAAGCCGAGGTATGTGCTGAACTCTCAGTCGATATTGATTATTCCTACTCGCCCTCGACCTTCTTTCTGCAGGAATATTTTGAAGAGTCCAAATCAAAGTTAGCATCACTCTATGTTTGGTCCACACCGACCCCTATAACTGATTTAGGAACTTCTATCAAGAGAATTAAGACGGATTACCTTGGTGAGATTATGAAGACGGAAGAGGTAGAGCCAATCCTTATCCCACAAGGCCCCTCTCCGGTGCTTAAGCCTCTACCCAACACACTTAGGTATGAGTTTCTTGGTCCAAATTCTACTTTCCCTGTAATTATCAATGCTTCACTAACCACACAGGAAGTAGATAAGCTTATGGAAGTACTTCGTGCTCATCGTAAGGCTATTGGATACTCTCTTGAGGACATAAAAGGTATTTCACCTGCTACTTGTATGCATAGAATCCTCCTTGAGGATGATCATAAGGCATCTATAGAACACCAACGGAAGCTCAACCCCAACATGAGAGAGGTGGTGAAGAAGGAGATCATGCGCATGCTGGATGTAGGAATCATCTATGCCATCTCCGACAGCGAATGGGTGAGCCCAGTCCATGTGGTGCCTAAAAAGGGCGGAATGACCGTTGAGGAGAATGAGAAAGGCGAGCTTGTGCCAAAGCGAATCACAACTAGTTGGCGAATGTGCATTGACTACAGGAAACTCAACAATGCCACTAGAAAGGATCACTTTCCCCTTCCTTTTATTGATCAAGTATTAGAGAGACTTGCCGAACATGATTTTTTTTGTTACCTGGACGGATATTCTGGTTTTTGGCAGGTCCCTATTCATCCTGACGATCAAGAAAAGACCACCTTCACTTGTCCCTATGGAACTTTTGCATATAGGAGAATGCCATTTGGGCTCTGCAATGCCCCTGCTACCTTTCAAAGATGTATGATGGCTATCTTCTCCGACATGATTGAGGACATCGTGGAGGTATTTATGGATGACTTCTCTGTTTATGGCACTACTTTCGATATTTGTCTTGCTAACCTTCGCAGGGTACTTGCACGATGTGAAGAGACAAACTTGGTTCTCAATTGGGAAAAGTGCCACTTTATGGTAAGGGAAGGGATTGTGCTAGGCCACAAAGTCTCTAAACGGGGAATTGAGGTAGACAGGGCAAAAATAGAACTCATTGAAAAATTACCACCACCTTCATCAATTAAAGACATAAGAAGCTTCCTTGGTCACGCAGGTTTCTATAGGAGGTTTATTCAAGATTTTTCTAAAATTGCCAAACCATTAACTAACCTACTAATGAAGGATGTTAAGTTTGCATTTTCTAGTGATTGTCTTGAAGCTTTCAACAGGTTGAAGGAGGCCCTCATATCCGCCCCAATCATTCAATCACCCGATTGGTCGCAACCTTTTGAGATCATGTGCGACGCAAGCGATTATGTCGTAGGTGCTGTCCTAGGACAAAGGAGAGACAAAAAGCTTCATGCCATCTACTATGCAAGCAAGACTCTGGATGCCGTTCAAACAAAGTACACCACGACGGAAAAGGAGTTCTTGGCGGTGGTCTTCGCTTTTGAGAAGTTCCGCTCATACCTAGTGGGCTCTAAGGTTATTGTTCATACTGACCATGCAGCTCTTAGGTACTTAATGGCAAAGAAGGATGCTAAACCTAGGCTCCTACGATGGGTGCTCTTACTACAAGAGTTCGACGTTGAGCTTAAAGATAAGAAAGGAACGGAGAACTCCGTAGCCGATCATCTTTCACGGCTACCCATAGGGCTTCTAGAAGAGTCACATGACAACATACCAATCAATGACTCCCGCCCTGACGAGCACTTAATGAGGCAAGAGGTAAGTCGGGCAGAAGAACCACTCGATATCGACCCCAGTAGGTCGATATCGACTGCCCCAAAGGTAAATCTTGCATCGATGTCGACCAATTTTGATCACAGGTTGTCCATTGCAGAGGTCGAAATCGACCTCCAGACGTCGACATCAAGGACCCATATCGAGAAGCCCATGTCGACTAAGCCTGTCGATGCCGACCAGTCGATATCGACCCCAGCAAGTCGATATCGACCACCTTCAAAACCCTCCGAAGGTGACGAAAAGGTAAGCTTCGGTGAGGATTTCTTCTTTACACCTCCTTCTAGTCCTATCCATGATCTATTTGCTGTAAAAAGGGCGAAGGTACCTTGGTATGCGGATTTTGCTAACTATATTTTAGGAGGCGAGATTCCTTCAAGCTTAACTTCGCAACAAAGGAAGAAGTTTTTGCACGACGTCAAACAATATTATTGGGATGAACCCTATTTATTCAAACAGGGGAAAGACCATATCTTTCGACGTTGTATCCCGGAGGACGAAGTAGAGAGTGTCATTCACCATTGTCATTCTCTCCCTACAGGAGGTCATGCTAAAGGATTCAAGACCGCGGCGAAAATTCTTCAATGTGGTTTTTATTGGCCTAACCTTTTCAAGGATGTGCAAAACTATGTAACTTCTTGTGATGAGTGTCAACGTGCAGGTAATATCACATGGAGGAATGAGACACCACTCACAGGCATTTTAGAGGTCGAACTCTTTGATGTATGGGGTATTGACTTTATGGGACCCTTCCCTGCTTCAGGCCCCTACAAATACATTCTAGTAGCGGTGGACTATGTCTCTAAATGGGTGGAGGCTATAGCAACTAGGACCAACGACGCGAAGGTAGTCTCTAAGTTTATGAAAACTAACATCTTTCCTCGTTTTGGTGTTCCTAGAGTCCTTATTTCAGATGGTGGCTCGCATTTCATTGAGAGAGGCTTTGAAGCTCTTTTAGCTAAGTATGGGGTAAACCATAGGGTGGCAACACCCTATCACCCTCAAACTAGCGGTCAAGTAGAGGTCTCCAATCGCCAAATCAAAGCCATCTTGGAGAAGACGGTTTCCCGCTCAAGGAAAGATTGGTCGTCCAAACTGGATGATGCACTCTGGGCCTACCGAACGGCCTATAAAACACCGCTTCGCACAACTCCCTATAACTTGGTATATGGTAAGTCATGTCACTTGCCCGTTGAACTTGAGCATAAAGCAATGTGGGCTCTTAAGGAGCTTAACATGGATTTCGATGAAGCGGGAAGGAGGAGGTTCATTGACTTACAAGCCTTGGAAGAGTTGCGCCTAAAGGCATATGAGAATGCCGAAATCTACAAAGAGCGCACTACGAAATGGCATGATAGGAAGTTGGTGCCAAAAACATATGAGGTAGGTGACAAGGTCCTTGTTTTCAATTCTAGGCTTCGCTTATTTCCAGGGAAACTAAGGACAAGATGGAGCGGACCTTTCAAGGTTCATAAAGTATTCCCTCATGGAGCGGTGGAGTTATTTTGCGACGATGGATCAACCTTTAAGGTAAATGGCCACCGAGTAAAGAAATATTATGACAAGGAGGACCCAGAGGAAGAGATTCGCGCCACCTTGGCGTTGAACTAGCACACAAAGGGAAATATGTCGAGCTAGCGACTTAAACTCAAGCGCTTCCGGGAGGCAACCCGTTCTTTTCCTTTTTCTTTCTTTTTTTAGTTTTTTGTTTATGTTATATTTTTTAGATCATTCGTGGCTATTTTATCTAAAGTCAACAAAGAAATCCAGCCCAGAAGAGAGGTCGATATCGACCTATATGGTCGATATCGATCCGCCGACAGAAGGAGTAACAGGACGTGTTAAACGGATGCAGAAGGGGGGTCGATATCGAGCTCTAAGGTCGATATCGACTACAGATGGAGGTAAGCCAGGTCAGAATTTAATTTCTTTCAGTTTTTAATTTTTGGGGTTTTCATCCCCTTTATACCCGACTTCGACACCCTCCTCCCATTGTCGACACCCTAGCCGCCCCTCTTCTTCTTCATCCCTCTCCCTCCGATCACCCTCCCCACGGCCTCCCATCGCCGCAACCACCACACCCACCCACTGTCACCACACCCTTCCTCGTCCTGTGCAGCAACACCCGCCGCCACAAGATCCCTTCCTCTCTTCCTCGACCTAGCCCTCTCTCTCTCTCCCTCGTTTTCAAACCTCTTCGCCCAGATCTACACGCCTCCGGCCAAGAATCGCCAGATCCGGCCGCCCCACGCCACCGGAGGACCCACCACAGCCACCAGCAGCCCCGACAACACACAGCATCCGGTCGATTTCGACCCTGGGCATCGATATCGACACCCCCTGTCGACAGTCGGTTTTCTCTCTCGATTTTGCGGTTGCTTGCCTCTTTCTCTCCTAATTCCAACACTCTTCTAGTATGATTTTTCACCCTTCCTCTATTTTTTTTCTGATTTTTCATATTCAATTAGTTGATTGGGAAAAAATTTCATATTGGGTGTTTTGGTTTTGAACGTAGTTTGCGCGGGAAAGAGTATTTGTATGGCATGGAATATTTTTATATATATGTGGGGCTATGAATCTGAGTTTTGTTTATACATGGGCATGAAATCTGATTTATATATATATTAGGGGGAAAATCTGACTTTTAAAATTCATGTGGGGCAATAATCTGAATTTTTCATAAGTTTGGGCTAGGAATCTGAATTTTATATATATATGGGCTGATTTTGTAAATCTGATTTTTTAGGGGGTTTATATTCTGATTTTTTATAATTTGAAATCTGATTTTTTTTTTTTTAGGCAACACTTATTTATGTCATAAGGTTCCTTTGTGTTAAAACTTTAAGAAATTGTGTACTTTCTTCCACTTAGACATTTACTTTTACAAAATTTCTAGCATAATTAGAACCTAAGTATGGGGTTCTCCCCATTTTAATCAAAGGGAATATTATCTTTGGTATTGGCTTCTTTTTCAGACGATGGTTAGAGCCAAGAACATCCCTCAGGACGCGCTCCGCATTGAGGATGATCAGCAGCGCTCCCTTGCTGAGGAGTTGATTCCCCGAGCCACCAGGGCACGATGGTACCATCTCCCTGACATGATCCAGCTAGGATTTCACCCAGGCGTTCAGGAGGCGTTTGAGAACGTCTCTCTACACAGGCTGATCGAGCCCCTTGAGGCGCACTACCCCGTTCTCACTGGGGAGTTTATGGCCACATTGGAGGTTCCCGAGCGCACTTCGACTAGCCACCGAGTCATCTTCCAGCTCGGCAACAGGCGACACAAACTATCGCTCGAGGAGATGAGCGATATCTTTGGGTTCATCCACACTTCGGCCGCCTTCAGGGTCCACGACCCCAATGTCATCTAGAGTTACATATCAGGTATACCCTACCCTGCCCCTATAGACTCCTTCACATCTAGGGTTGTGAGCCCACTTTTTAGGGTGATCTTGAGGATCCTGGCGAGTACCCTTTGGGCCAGGCCTGAGCTCCGTCGCCCGACACACCGTGAGACGGAGACACTACGGAGGATGCTTTTCGAGGATGACCCTCTACCATACCTCCACTCCTGGCTCGAGCATATCGTAGACCGCAGACGAACGGTCTCTACAGACATCTTGGACGGCGGCATGGTGGCCATCCTCCATGAGGCTCTCGGCGTCCACACTGAACGGTACACGGCCTACCAGCTCACATACCTAGACGCGGCGGTATTGCGACAGGGCGGAGTCATCGCAACAGGGGCCCAGGGATGGAGACACCCCCAAACGGGGATGCGCCTGCGACACGATTTCATGGATCTGCTATATATCCCTGATTGGTACCAGTTTTGGACTGGGCAGCCATATCATACGGATATAGATCCGACCGCTGACCCCACCCTACGGAGGAGACCCCCGCTCTACAACCATGAGCCCGAGGTGGATGCTATGTCCTGGGACGCAGATCCCCATTCCGACGGAGCTGAGCAGCCCCCAGCCTACCAGGGTGGCATGGATGGCAACGACGATGATGACGCCAGAGATGATGCGGTTGGGGGAGGAGAGGGCCCGCAGGGGTCCCACCACAGCCACCACAGCCACCACAGCCACCACAGTCACCATAGCCACCACAGCTATGTACCTCCACCTCCTCCTCCCTTCCAGCCTGCCTACACCACTGATTGGCAGGAAGACATGTCCGCCCGCTTTACTAGGCTGGAGCTCTCCGTCTCTGAGATGCGCGAGGAGCAGCGACGCTATGGGAGGTTCCTCGAGGGTTTGGGCTCATATATGGGCTTTTCCTTCGATCCGCAGGCTGGATCTTCCACTTTCCCACAGGCCGCCCCGACAGACTACTCAGGGGCAGCTCCTACACAGGGCTGGCCCTTGCTGTTGCCACCTCCCCCGCCCCCTGAGCAGTGATATACATCTAGCGTAAGTGAGTGTGAGTGATCCTTCCCTTTACTTTATTTTTCTAACAGTGAGGACACTGTAATCTTTAAGTATGGGGTGGGGATTGAACTTGGACATTATAAACTGCTTTATCTGGTTGTGGTAGGGTTTAAAATTTGGCAAACTTGGCATGTATTTTATTTACATTCTACTTGTACGCATTGCATCATATTTAACATTTATGCATTTTAAAGTTTAAGTTCTCAACCGTTTAGTTTGATTTTGTTGAGTCTATAAAATGTCAAAAATCCAAAAAAATAGAAAAATGTCAAAAATACAAAAAAATGCATGTTTATTTTTAAGTTTATTTTTCTTTAATCCCTACGTAGATGTCCTATGATGAAAACTCAATAGCTGACTTGATCATGTAAACCCTATGGCATATTTGGATGGTTTAGCCTAAGTCTTTAAAATTTTTATGTAGATTGTGAACTTGTGATGAAATTGAGCACATATGATCCTAGGCTAAAAAGCAAATCCAACAAAAATTGTCCTTGTGAGAATTTTTGCCTATAGGGAGAACATCAAAAATCCCTCCACTTTCTTGAGTGAATTTACTCTTCCTATGCATCTCTAAATGTTGTGATAGTTATTCAAAACCAATGCATATATATGTTTATGTTTACGAGAATTAAATGATGGAGGCATCTTTTAAACCAATTTTCTCCTCTCTTTACCTACCCTGCATTATCCCTGCTTGAAGCCAGAACATTAGCCTGAGCCTGAATTGCAAACTCCACAAAATTATCCCTAGCCGAATTGAGCCTGACCCCCATTTGGGAATTGAGACTTAGATTGGTTGGACTAATGCCTTGTGGAAAGAATAGAGCATAATGTCTAGTTGTAAGCAAGGAAATTATAGGATGGTACATATTTACATTTTGTCATATTTTGTAAAAGGATGTTTTGGCTCACCATATAAATGCACATAGTTTAGTATTATGTTCGAAAAAAAAAATCCGAAAAAAAAAATATATGTATATATATATAAAGTGCATGAGCCAAAATCCTTAAGTTTTTTATTCATACGAATTGTTATACTTTTGAGAGGTGTATTAGAACGTGGAAGAAGGGTTGATGGAATGCATCTTTAAGAGCATTATATTGAAGAGTTATGGTTTGGGTAATGCAAGTGTTGAGATTTAGGAGTCTTGATTCCCGAATTTGAAAAGCACCACATAGCCAAATAATTCCATACCCTTTATTTCATACCAAGCCCCATTACAACCCCGCCGAATGGAGTCTTCTATGAAGTCTTCCATTGAGCGAAAGTCCTCCTGATGATTCTTATTGCATTTTCATAATTGGTTGCGAAGTGGATTTTTATAAATTGCAATGTTTATGAGATTGTATATGGAATTGAGTTGAGAGTAATCTTCATAGCCTAAACACATGAGAGTTGAGTGCAAACACATTATCCCTGTGAGGTTGGATTAAAATTGCACATGCCTATGGATCGCCAAAATATGTGCTATGACGTTAAATTCACTTGCTTTACTTTGCTACCGCTTATGATGTTGCTTTTGACAAAGGCAAAGACTTGAAGGGTGTGTTGTAGGTGTTGGTTATTGCTTGGTTATTGCTTGAGGACAAGCAAGTCTAAGTATGGGGTGTTTTGATGTACATAATTGTACTATTGTTTATTGCATCGTTTGACTTCATATTTCATTTGATTTCCGAACAAAAGTTTCAAAAGCATATGATTTCGTGTAAGAATGAGCTAAAGTGAAAGAAATAGAGTCTACACGAGTTTTGAGCTAACCATGCAGGAATTCGATGAAATCGGAGTCAAAACGGGCAAGCCAAGTGAAGCTGAGAAGAGGTCGATATCGACTGGAGACATCGATATCGACCATGGATTTCGACATGACTTCTGAGTGTCGAGATAACCACACAAACCAGACTAGAAGCCTCGATATCGACACACATGTATCGATATCGACCATCATCATAGACATCGACTGGAGTGGGACAAGTCGAGCAGAGACACAAGCCTCGATATCGACCTCTGGAGTCGATATCGACCCTACATCGACAGAAGATAAATCCGATTTTTGAGGCTCGGATTGTGAAGTCTATCATCAAAGCCATGAGTTATCTCGTTCTTTTAGATATTAGCAGTTGTTTGTTATCTTTTCCTTTAAGTTTATCAAAATAAAAGACCTATCCTAGTTGTTCGGATAGAGTTATTAGTTTAGATAGAAATTACAATCCTCGGATAGCGAGGATTAGTAGCCTATAAATAAAGCCTTAGAGGCTGATTTGTTAATCATCCAATCATAGACTCATCGAAGACAAGAACAATAGACAATAGATAGTTAGTTTATTTTGAGCTTTAAAGTTTCAAGCGCTTACGATAGTTGGCGTTGAGATTGTAAAGATTCGAAATTTTTCATTTATGCAAGTTATTTCAATTCAAGACATGTCTACGATCAACATGAGTGAGTAGTTCCCCTTTCTTCTAGGGTCGGGGTGAGCCCGACGATAGCCATGATGGTAAGGTAAGTATGTCGTTAAAGAATGTATCTTTTATCTCCTTCTACCTTGTTCTTCATATTTAAATGCGAATTTAAGGAACTCATGTTGTAAAACTTGGGTAGTAATTAGGGTTTCTTTTCGAAAGATTATAAACTCAATTATGACGAAGGTAGACACCCATTAGGTTTAGTAATTGAAAAATCTCTTTTCCTATTGGTCGGTTTAGGTGAAAGCCTTTTCCTTTATGATAAAAGCATGCATCTTTAGTTGATCCTTATTTCTACTATCATGGTTGTCGTCGTGGTTATCCTTGACCTTGGAAGATCTTTTCCTTTGAGTTTACATTAAAATTTGCCCGCCGTTCGTTGAGTCATCGAAAAACCCAACACCTTTGCTTATTTCTGATCATTGCCTCCTTTCCATCCTTGATTCTTCGGCCTTTTCTTTGCCGACACAACCACTAACCCACTGCAGGAAAGACATCGATATCGACAGCAGAGGTCGATATCGACCAAACTGATAGATCGACGGTTTTCTGAGTCGATCTCGAGACTCCTGGGAACTTCTGCAAGCATCGATATTGACCACTTTGTGTCGAAATCGACCCCCTGTATCGACTGGCAGACTTCTGAGCCAGTCGATTTCGTGAACTAACCTCGATATCGACCCCCACCAGTCGATATCGACTACCGTTTTTGTTTCTGCAGGTTTTCTGTTGCAGACGACATCGACAGCCAAGGTTGACATCGAGGTCTGACATCGAGATCGAGGCTTCTGGTCGAATATAAAGGACGTGACTTCAACGCTACTAGGATCCCGCTGACTCGCTTCCTCGTGGATCGAACCTGATTCCCTACTACTATAGCGGGGAGTCTTGAATTTATTTGAAGAGGCTAAGAGTTGTATTGGTTTATATTTTATTATATATTTCGATTCAATTCTCCCCACGTCAATGACTTGGGAACTAACTTGGGAATCCGACTTGTTTGATCACTAACTAGCATGATGATATGATTATATGACTAATAGCATGATATTGTGATGATGTGTTATTAAAGGTTATATGGTAGTTACTTATGATGATGAAGTGACATATAAGCTAAGTATGAGCTTAAATTATGATATGCCAATATTGCTATGATATGATGTCGACCTACTTGTTGAATGTGAATTATGAGATGAAATGTTGATGTATGTCCTTAAAATGATATTATGATGTGTTGATGTATATGAAAGCATGATGAGATGTTGAGATGATGAGTTGAGATGGTACTTGATAAGTTATATAGAGACTTTGCGATGAAAAATGAGATAAGTTGGATGATGATATGGAATGTGATGATGAGACTTTCGATTGTGTGAACTTATGTAGAATGATTGTGCTTGTGTGATTAAAATATAGTCTTATATACTCATTGTGATTACTAGGTGATCTTAAACTGTCTTTGTGCTACATTAGTGCTGTTCTGCACCTCCAGGTAAGTCTCAAGGAAGTTTACTCCGATCGAATAGATATTCCCTGCCTTATGTGCATGATATACTAGGTGCTTGCATTCATGATCAGCATGCCATGTTGTATCCTGCCAGGTTGCATTGATCGATGAGAATCCTATTTCTTTATGCGTAAGTAAACAGAACGGTCATTATCTGTGAAGTAACTAGAGTCTTTGCTAGGGTCATAGAACGGCCCAGTCCCATCGGGTCCCGTCCTGAGTCAATCAAGTCATATGAAACTTCCTTTATTTTTATTATGAGCATGATTATAAGATTTGCCTGTGGGCTTTATATATGATTACGGGTCGGGCCTGCGGGCCGATTCGATTATGATGGAATGGAATGCATTCATGAGCTGGCCAGTCTCCGCCCTATCGGAAGGGGGTGGAGGTAGGAGAGGGACATACCATTTGGTATTCTGTGATAAGGCCTTATTATTATTATTATTATTATTATTATTATTATTATTATTATTATTATTATTATTATTATTATTATTATTATTATTATTATTATTATTATGCACTTGATCTTAGGGGCATGCTAGTGTGTTAATATTCTGCCTTGCAGCTAGAAGAATGATTATTAGGTATAGCGTATGTGTGTACATATTGTGGGGCTAGCACCCTTAATGAAGGGACATACCCAAATAGGCATCGATCTGATCCCGCCCACTATTAACGTTTTTATGTATCCATTATGCTGTCATTATTGCTGCTGATTTGGCTCCATGACTACGGGGTCTAAGATGGCGGAAAGAGAGAGTCGAGACTCTGACTTCACCAATTATTTAACAATTTGGGTTTGGATGTTTTGATCATGTTTTGACCCGGCTCTGCCGTGGCAACCTTATGTATGAATTTGGAATCTTTCTTGGTTGTATGATCAATGAATTTCGCAACTTAGGCCAAATGCAGGTACAGGGGACTTACCTCAGGGATTCCAACGGACCCTCTCGTTTTTGGGTATGAAATCCCACCTTTAAAGCGAAATTTTTTATTTTAAAACCTTCAACCTATACTCGGAGCGCAAGATCCAACGAGGGGTTTTATCCCTCGAAACGTAACTCGGGAATCATAATCCCGGGCTGTTACATCAATGAAGGGACTTACAAACCATCTATGAGAGGTTTGCTCCCTTTTCGTTGCCTATGTATTCTTCCTTTCAAATTCACAGATATTTGTAAGTCCCCTCCTATATACCATTAACGCGTGTTGAATGGATGTCAACGTTTGTAAGTTCCTTATTTCGAAAAGCTTACCAAGGAAATCATAAACAAAGTCGTAAATAATCTGCAATAGTAACACCAAAAAGAAGGGAAAAGACGTCGACATTTGTGAAATAACATTAACAATCTATATACGTATACTAAAACCGATGCATAGCGTCCTATGTTGCGCGTTGTGGTTGATTCTAGGAGAAAAATCCTATGCGGCGCATTGTGATTGATTCTAAAAAAATTAATGAAATAATATGTTATCATAGTTTATAGAAAGTTGTATAAGTCGCAATCTCTATATATGTATATATATTAGTTAACTGACAAAAACATAAATAAAAGTTATTTCATAGTCATACTTACCAAAAATATTAATAGATAAATAAATATATAGTATTTGATAAATGCTATTTTATTTATATCTTTAATATTTTTTGAGACCAAAATAATTTATCAAATTATTATGTGACCACAATCCAGAATTTTTTTCAAACTATTCACAAAAAAATAATTATTTACAATAATATTCACACATTCGAAATATTTAAGGAAATATTCATTTTTTGCAGAGTACACAAAGAAACGCATGTTGAGACCGCGTTCCTTTCACAAGCGTTAAGATCTGAAACTGAAGTAAGGATGAAAAAAATAGATAAAAAAAAGCAAGTCAAAATCGCGTTTTATAATAAATTTTTGGTAAAACACGGTTTTAAACCGCGTTTATATTAATTTATTTTTTAAAATTGAAAAAAAAAGTAATGAAGCGCTGCTGCGCTGCAGTACAAATAGTAATACACATGAAGCGCGGCATAAGGCTGCGCTTCATTCTTGTTCTTTTTTTTAATTAAAAAAACAATTACATAAAAATTAAATAAACGTGGTTTTAAACCGCGTTTTACCTAAAATTGATTATAAAACGCGGTTTCAATCCGCGTTTCTTTTAGTTTTTTTATCAAGTTTCATATCATAATGCTTCTGAATGAAACGCGGTTTTCAACTGCGTTTCTCTGTATACCCTGCAAAAAATGAATATTTTTGTAAATATTTTGAATGTATGAATATTATTGTAAGAACATCCCAAACAACATCTCTATTATAGAGAAAAGTAGAAATTTAGCAAAATATTGAGGTTTTTTCCACCCAGCGGCTCCTCTATTTTTTTCTCTAAAATAGAGAATGGATGAGAGAGGATGAAAAAATCTCTATATTTGTAGCATTTGAGACAACCTCTAAAATTAAATGCTCACTAACTCCCAAAACCCCATCACACATACATCACAAAAAAGGAAAAGACAAAAGAATAAAATGTGTTCCCCGATTCAAATTGAACCAATGAATGATCAAAATAATAAATGTAAAATCTGTAAAATTGAGTAATTGTTGGAGTTGTAAGGTAAAACTTATAGAGATTTTGTAATTTTCTTCTCTATTTTAGAGATTTTTTACCAAATCTCTTGGGGATGCTCTAAACAATTATTTTTTTTGTGAATATTTTGAAAAAAAAATTTCACAATCCATCCGTGGATAGATATTTTAGTGAACTGGCGTAATATATATATATATATATATACTATATTATAAAAAAATATTAATTTAAAAAAAACATTTCTCTATTAAATTACATGAGATTCAATTACCTTATAAATTACCTTATAAATCTTTGAACTAATTCTATTTATATCTTTATTATTTTTTGGTGAAAAAAAAATTATATTTAGATTATTATTTTTTATTTATTGGAATCTATCTAAATTATTTATAAAATTGTATTAATCTATATTACTTGTTGGTATAATTAATCAATCTATCTATATCTATATACACATACTAAAACCGATGCATAGCGTATTATGTGGCGCTTTGGGGTTGATTCTAGTATAAAAATTCCTATATGGCGTGTTGTGTTTGATTCTAGGATAAAAATTAATAAAAATAATATGTTATCATAATTTATAAAAATTTATATAAGTGACAATCTATCTATCTATATATTTTAGTTGATTGAAAAAAATATAAATAAAAAATATTTCATAGTCACACTTACCAAAAATAATAATAGATAAATATGGAGTATTTGATAAGTATTACTTTATTTATATCTAGATATTTTTTGGTGAAAAAATTATTTATATAAAATTAATTATTTAATAATTGTAATTTTATTTATATCTATATTATTTTTCAGCCTAAAATGATTTATAAAAATATTATGTAGCCACAATTCATTCATGCATAGCTATTTTAGTAAACTAACATAATAAATATATCATATATATTTAATTGAACATATTAAAATATTTTCAAAAATCAGTTATCTATGAAATTACATAAGATTCAATTAATGTTAGAAACCTTTTACCTTATAAATGTGAATTTTGTTTATATTTGATTTTTAGATTATATATAATCTATTGAACTAATTTTATTTATATCTATGTTATTTTTTGGTGGAAAAAATTATTTATATATAGCTGATTATAATTTTTATTTATTGGAATCTATCGAAATTATTTATAATATTTATTAATATATTCTCCATGCACGGAACAGGACCTACACTAGTCTAAACTATAAATAGGAAAAAATCTAAAAATTTATCCATAATTATATATGTATAAAATCCAAAAATATATCTCATAAATATATCAATACTTTCAAGATATATAGGAAAATTTTATTTCTTATTGAATTTCATAAGTTGGTAACTTTTACACGACTAAGTATTATTTTTTCAATTTACCTAAAACCTTTTATCTTCTTGATATTGATAAAGTTATTGATAAATTTATTTAATTATTATGACCATGCTAAGTATTATTTCAATTTCGTCAAAAACTTTTTATCTTCTAAAAATATTCTCATATTGATGAATTTATTGATAAACTTATTTAATTAGTATGTCCATGTAATATATTGATAAAATCATTATATTCTAAAAATATGTTCATATATAGTGAAAATAGGTAAAATCTTATCTTATATAATAGTCTTTAAAATTAGTTAATACGAAGTATATTCTAAAAATATATCCATATCTAATCAAATTGGGACAAATTTTATCTTATGCATATATAGATATATTGATTAAATATAGTTACAATAAAATTTTATCTTATGCATATATTTTAAAATTAGCAAATATCTTCTAAAAATATATCCATATTTAATCAAATTGGGTCAAATTTTATCTTCGGCATAAATATAGATATATTGATTAAATAGAGTAATAATAAAATTTTACCTTATGCATATATTGATTAATTCAAAAATTTGTGATTGGTTCATATGACAACGATTAAGGAGAAGCCGCCATGTGTCTCAATGCTTACTATCTATATATATATATATATATATATATATATATATATATATATATATATATATATATATATATATATATATATACATCTATATATATAGATATATGTATATATACATATATATACATACATACACACACACACACACACACATATATATATATATAGAGAGAGAGAGAGAGAGAGATTTATAGAGGGTGGCTCCGGTGTAAGCAATACATACTATGTATTTTGTGAGCAATTTTAAGCCATTTTTTTGAAGCAGATAAAGATTAGGCTGGACGATCTCGCAACAGCGTCCTTCCTTAGCGCATCCTTCCGAATGAGAACCTGAAGTTCTGGATCATCTTCCAAGCAAACGTCGGCAGGAGAACTGTATACCAGATGAGCGAGTCGATCTGCAACAACATTAGATTCCCTGAAAATATGATGTATTGTTACATTATAAAATGTGGAAAGATCTAACAGAATATCAGATTGTAATAGCTCAATGTTCCAGGGGCACTTCCAGTCCCCTAGTAAAACCCTAACAACCCAGAGATTATCTCCATCAATAAGCAAGTTAGAAATTTGTAATTGCTTAGCACGCAGAATGCCCCTTTTCAGCCTAAGGGTTTCTGCAAACACAATCGAAGTTCCATTGCACAACCCAGCGCCGGTGGCCAAGGACTCCCCAATCGAGTTTCTTATAACGAAAACATAGGACGCGGACCCATCCAAGCGCATAGAACCATCGAAGTTGAGCTTGTAAGCATTCTCAGGAGGCTTATCCCACACCCCAGTCCACCATTTGTTCTTCGCATGGCGTATTGTAGTAGAAGATGTTGAGTTAGATATTGTCGACTGCCCCAGTCTTGTATTAGGAGTAATGTTGTTAGCTCTCCCCGAAGACACGTCATCATTGAAGGACTTGGCGTTCTTCCAAGATTGGTAAATAGTGATGTAAAAGATTTTCATTTGTTGAATGGAAACAGTTGGAATATGGTCGAAAGACAGTTGGTTCCTGTGAATCCAAATCGTCCACCAGCAGATGGCTAGTTTTCCCATTTCATTGAGACCTATAATGTCTTTAATAGTAGTAAGCGGGATAGGTTTGTCATGAGGAGTCGTGTGACCGATAGAAGTAGGAATATGTAGACAAAGCTCGTTCCTAAAAAGTCCAGTGAAATGACAATTTATGAATAAATGTTGTTGCGTTTCGTTGGTATTGTCACAAAACACACATCCCTGCGGAACAGACATATGTGATCTCTGAAGGTGGTCCTTTGTAGCAAGACCATCTGTGGCCAATTTCCAGAGGAAGTATCTGACCTTGTGAGGCACATCCAACTTCCAAATCCAACCACGGTTGAAGGTAGAGCTACCTTTATCCTTAGTGAGGATGTTGGTTACTGATCTAGTTGAGAACCAGTTGTCTTTACTTTGACCCCAATACAGGTGGTCAGGAAGATCATTAGTTGGTAGAGGTATTTGTGAAATGTGTGAGATGTCTCCTAACGAGAGATAAGGCTGAAGGGTGGATTGAAGTAACTATATGACCCACATTTTATTGTGGTCAATGAAATGACTGACGTATAATGATGACACCTCCGACGGAAGATGAGAGAGGACTCGATCATAGAGTGGATTATCAAAAGCCCAGTTGTCGTTCCAAAAATCAACTGTGTTACCGTTACCAATACTCCATCGAAGTCCGGGTTTGAAAAGGTGTCTGGTAGACTTAGTCTTGCCCATTGCAAAGAAGTGTTAGATTTCTTAACATAATTTAGAAGGGACAAACCTTTCAAGTATTTCTCGGAGATGAGGCGAACCCATATATTATCTGGTTCAGCAATAATCTTCCAAATAAGATTCATTTGAAGCGCAATATTCATTGGTTCGGCTTTGTGAATACCAAGTCCCCCTTTAAGAGTATCTGAACATATTTTATCCCACTAATAAGGGAAGTTGACTTATTCGTCTTATTCCAGAAAAACTGCATGTAAACTTTGTCATGCTCATGAAGAATATTTGTAGGAAGTAGAAAGGCCTGCATGAGAAACAACGGTTGAGCCCTCAAATTTGATTTAATTAAAATTTTTCGACCTTCGGCCGAAAGGCTATTTCCTTTCAACTTAGTAAGTTGATCTTTTGTTTTGAGAACGACGTCTGCGAACGTATCTCTGTTAACTTTCCCATTAATTATTGGGCAACCTAGATATTTCTCAAAATTATTAGCTTGTGGAATGCCCATGGTAGTGACAATAGATGCGATTGACGCATTGTCCGTATTGGGGGAAACATAGAAGCTAGACTTATGTAGATTGATCTTTTGCCCAGAAGCCTTATAGTAGACATCAATAATTGATGCCACCGATGAGCAGGCTGATGGGATATCTTTGGTAAAAATAAGTATATCGTCTGCGAAGGCCAGGTATATATTATATTATGAATATTTTATTTAAATACGTTACTATTTTTTCAATTTTAAAAGCGGAGAAAAAGTCGTCATCGAGCACGAGTTCAATTTTAAAATCCTTCCGACATTAGTTAAATTTTGGATTTTTGACGGGATTTGATTTTCGCTTTCGAGTTCCGGGTATTAATAAAGTTAATTTCATTCCGATATGATTTAAAATTTTATTTAATTGTCGAGTGTCAGGTTTCATTTTAGTGAGCGGGATTGGGGTCGAGTGTCGGGATTTTAAATTAATGTTGTGGGGCCCACTCCCCCTATTTTTCTTTTCTTTTTCTTTTCTTCTTCTTCTTCTTCTCTTTCTCTCTCTCTCTCTCTCTCTGTACGGTCCCCCTCCTCATCACCTGCAAAACACCCAGCCATATTTTGTCACCTTCCTTAGACCATCAACCCACAACAATACAAACCCCTCCCTGGGAGCCTGTTACCGTGAGCTCCTCATAGCAAGCTTTCCCTTTTCCTCCATTGAACACCACCACTTCTGACAACACTCCACACCCAGCCACCATCACCTGCTACCGAGGAGACCAGAAGCGCCACAACAACCTCCCCTGTTTCGCTGTAAAAAAAAGGGGAGGCGCCGAGACTAGCCGAGCATCTCGACAACTTCTTTCTCCGAGTCGAGGAGTAGCAGTAGCATCTCCGCCTCCCTCACCAAGACCGAAGCTCTCGAGCCACACCGGCGCCACCCCTTTCTTCTTCTCATCTCTCCGTTTTCTCGATCCAAACCAACGGTAAGGCTCCTCCTCCTTTCCCACTCGAAAACAAAGCAAAGCTCCACCTTCGATTCAGTGCCTAATAAGTTTCCCCGACGTCTCCGACGAGCTCGAAGGATCTCCGGCGACCCTAGGCGAAGCCCGAAGTTGTGTTCGGAGTCGCTCGGTAATCTCCCTCTTTCTCCTCCTCTCTTATTCGCTTATGGTTCTCTTTATGTGGGTTTTGGTCGGGTTGTCTTGTCGGTCGGGTTGGTAATGGTTGCGGCCAGAAAGGGAGTCGCCGGCGAGCTCTGTTTCTTTTCCTCCTTCCTTTCGTTTCTTCTAATGCCCCAGGTTGAAGAAGCGGTTCATCATCCTTTTCTTTCCCTTTTCCCGATTCGGTCTTATTTTTTTTCTTCTTTTATTTGGTCCGGTTTGGGCCATATTCTTCCGGTTCACATACACACAGATCTGGGGTTGAGGTTGGGATCCGGGTAGGCACATCCGGGTCTTGGGCTGGATTTTGGGTCATGGTTTGGGCCGGCCAGACTCTTTCTTTTGGGCTGGGGTTTTGTCAAGTTGTACATTGTAATTGTTTTATGCTTTTATATGTTATACCGATATTGTTTATGGTTTTATATTATGTTAATACTAGGAATGATATTATTGTTGTTATATTAATTCTGACCTTATAAAAGTATATTTCTGAACCTATTAATTTATATTATAAAATGTTTGCAAGGTAAGGTTGTTTGAAATATGTATTTTATATGTGATTTTTAGGACTTTAAATTTTGGATGATTTTATATTAATTATGTACAGTGGTGATAAATTATTTAAAAATAGGATTTCAAGTTTTCGGGAATGACTTTTAATGATTTATTCATGTTGTCTTATAAATGAGGATTGTAAAAATGGATTTATCTTGGCGTTTTATTTTAGATAAATATTATTTGTGAGCATATGAATTATTTTGATGATTTAATATTGGAATTTATTTATATAATGTTTTTGAAGTAAGAAACAAGCCGGAATGATTTCTATAATATGATTTTGGGAAATTGGTTTTAAGGCTAAATGTTTAATGTTGGGATTTGAATAAGCAATTTTAAAAGAATTGTTTGATTTTCTAAGTTGAGTTCTTTGAAAGATTGTTTTGGAAATGAGGTGATGAGATGGGATGAACATGGAATGATATTTGAGTTATGATGAGATAAGATGGAATAATCTGAAATGAGATACGAGAAGAGATGTATGATAGTTAGGGGTGCCTTATGTGAATTAGATAGACTTATGCATTTGTATGTTATTAGGTGATTGTGATATGTTGGACATTGCTTGCTATTGGATGATTCATTACATGGACTCTGCTTCTGCTTTGTTTCTCTGTTGTACGGCTTATTCAGGTAAGTTCCTTTATGGGCTTACTCAGATTCGAAAGAGAATACCTGCTTGTGAATATATGACATACTAGGTGTTGCATAAGCATTAAAGCATGCCATGTAGTATCATGCTAGGATTGCACTTGTGATTGAGCCTTCTATTTATTTATGCGTATGTAAATAGAACGGCCGTTATCTGTGATAGTCCTAGAGTCTTTGTTAGGGTCATAGGGTAGCCCAGCCCCATCGGGTGCCCTAGCATCGAACTGGCCAGTCTCTGCACTAACGGGAAGGGGTGCAGAGGTAGGAGAGGGACATGCCACTTGGCATTCTTTGGGCGCCTTTACAGTTCTTTTTTGCATATTGTAAATTAGGATCATGTTAGTGTGATTTATTTCCCGCATCTGCATCATCTTTATTATTAGCGTATGTGTATGTTCGCTTGCGGGACAGGTTGTGTTGGGGCCTGTGTCTGATCCCACTCGCACCAATTTTTTTTAGGTATAATTGCCCCCTGTCTCTATGGCGTGGGAAAATCCCCCGGGCGATTGCAAAGAATTTGTCTAACCCCGCAAATTTGGCTATAGTACCTTAGAATTGATACTGTGGTTTTGACCCGGCTCTGCCGTGGCATTTGTATCTAACCCTTACTTCCGCTTTACTTTTGTTTAAAAGGGATTTCTGTAACTTTGATTGATTGGGGTTCGAAATCCCCGCTTTGAATACTGAGTGATTTTTAGAGGTTTGAAACCTCGACCCGTACCTGAATTGCAACATCCGAACGGAGGTATCCAACCTTCGAAACATATCTGGGATATTTATATCCGGGCCGTTACAAAGTTGGTATCAGAGTCAGGTTGTGCAATTCGGGTACGCAAGGGTCGAGTGTATGTTTTGGAAAACCGCCCATGGATTTAGAAAGATTTGAAAGCTTTTTAAAGGGGCAAAATGAACTTAATATGCCTAACTCAACTGGACTAAATGTGAACTTGGCTTCTGATAAAAGAGGAGAACCAACTGATAAGGGATCGAGGGGGTATAAAAGGTGCTAGACCATCCCTATGTATGTAGTTGGGAATGGGTAGGCGAAATATTAGCTTGTTCTTCACAGATGGGTCGGGAAGACTCCAAAGAGGTCGTTATATGTGGCATTGACTGATTCTATGTTGAGTGCTTGATATGCTGAAGATTGATTGGTATTTCCTAACTATTTGATGAATATTGAATGATCTATGAACGAGATAGCGGGAGTACCCTTATTTTCCAATGGTTAAGCCCAGCTTGGGTGGAATAACCCCTTCCACTATGTTAACCCTTGATGGTCTTATCGAGTCTTTCTCTTGAATATTGGTCCCTTCCACGGGAAATCAGGATGGTAAACATATTGTGTCGGAAAATCATGTACGGATATGAGGGTTGCTTGGGAGAGTATTGGAAGTTGGCTCTTGATGTAGTTCCAAGTTAGGAAGTAAAGTGTTTCCGAGGTTGTCTTTCTTGATTCTTATGACGATCGACCGGTGTCATCTTTCCATAAAAGTCATATCCGAGTCTCATGGAAAAGATGAGTGATGAGTCAGTTAGGAAGAGTCAATGTTGCCCTTATGGATCGCTATCGGGTTATCTTGAATTGCTCTGTCCATGATTGTGTGTTACTATGTGGTACTACTCCTTGACCTACAGATTGATCCTTAGTGTGAAATTGTGCTTATGTGCTTTGATGTTCATAATGACTATTGTATGGGTTCGAGCTACATTTATTATGTCCATATCATCCCGACATGATCTACTTGGTATATTGCATTGTCATACTAGGGCACGAATGTATATGTCATATGCCAGGATGTTGTATAATTGATGTCCTCCCTGTGAATAGGTTCATGATAGAGTGATCGTTCGGTTCTAGTATCATGGTAGAGTGGGTCCCTTACTTGATGGATACATGTTATGATTGCATGTCAACATGCCTCCTATGCTACGTAATCCTCAGTACCTGTTATGAGGATGATCATTAATGTAAATTCGTGGTCTTATGACATCTTGTACCTATGCTGGTCACATGACCTAGGTCTCGTGTTCTATCATGGTTAGATGTCGTTATATCATGTCCACTTGACCTATCGTATCGATCTTGTTGATGATTGACTGAGAGCATAAACCACATGATATGAGTCTATATGATTGTTGCTTTTCTTGGATGAGGTCCATGATAGTGTGATCAATTCTTCTTTTTAGGAATGCTTGTAAGATATTCTCCTTATCATGCTCGCCGATGACGCCTTGATGCCAATCATTCCTTCTGTGACAAGAACTTATAGCAAGCCCATCTATTTTGTATTGGTCAGATTAGCTATTGTGGATTATTTTGCATATGATGGTGTTGTCTGTTCCTTGCATTGAATGGAGAATACGTGGCCTAATTGAGTCTTGGTAAATGCATGTTTCATCCTAGTATGTGCTGGTTCGAACTCATGTCCCCATATTCTCGTCATATGGCCCGTTACTTAGACTTGCATTATACATCGTTACACTTCCTCCCATGCTTCTATATTATTGGAATGTGATTGAATTGAAGTCTTGCTTAGTGTCGAGTAATCAATCAAGTGCATGTATGTATCATATGTTATATTGAGCTATTGGTAACATGTAGAACCCTTGGTTGTGACTTGTGCGAATTTATGCCTTGCCTACATTATTGTTGATTCTCTCTTGAGCTAGGTCCCTGATAGTGTGGCTCTTTCCTCTTTCCGCTCTCTTAACATGCTTCACTCGTCCTGATTAGCTTAATGTTGAATTCGAAGATCAACTTGCTTTCTGTGATGGTTAATTCTAGCATGTTTACATATTCTCGCTAAGTGGTAGCCCTATATTACTCTATGATATTCTCTTGTGCTTGCATGAACGTATGACTTGACACCTCGCATGATCACACACCACCCTATATCATGATTTTGCATATGCATGACGCATGAACATTGGAATGCATCTCGTTAAATGACTTTAATTGTACTCATGTTCGATGTGTGCTATTAGTATCATGTAAGACTTATGATTTCAGATATGACCTGCTAAATGATCACGTGTTGTACTTATTCTATTACGTAAACATGCTTGTTTTATAATATGACAATTATTATACCATTTTATGCGCCCTATAATGATTCCTTCCTAGCATGGTTATACTCTATCGCCCGTGATGTTATTTTGGTTATTCTGTGGTGATCCGATTGCTTTCATGTACATCATGTCGGACTCGTTTAAACACTCTTGACTATGCCATGCATGATCATGTACCTCTAGCGTCATGAAGGACCTATGCTCTCTAAATGTATCTCGTCGTATGGTTACATGTCATCCTTAACCTACTATGTGATCATTGATGTTAGATGTGATAGTTACTATGCTGCTCTTATGTGTCCTCGTATGACGCTTCATCTGATTGTTATAATATACTTTGCCATGATATATTTGGACACATTTGTTGATGTGTACACCATGCCCTTACATTGATCATATACATGATGCTCGTTATCTTCAATTAAATCCCGCATGACTTCGAATCATACATGATCATTGTTGGTTCCGCATAGCTTGCTTTAAGTTGCTAGGCATATTTGCTTCCATGAAATCGTATACTACTAGCTTGTTTCACGTGCATCAGTGTAGGACTCGATCGTGTCTTTGGAATGAATATGTATGTCGTTGTTCCTTGAGATAGGTACATGTTAGTATGGATTAATGTGACTGATATGCTCCATGATGAATTCATTTTTTTCGTCACCGTTGTAACCTAATAGACTTTCATAAGGGCATCGTTACTATTCCTTGGTTGAAGTCTTGTCTCTAGTCGTGTCATCTTTAGCTTTGGTCCATTTTGTCTCCGAGAGAAACGTTGGGTTGTCCGTTCTTGTCACTCTCCCTATCTCCGCTAACATAGACTCCTACGCGTTACATTGGATGAGAGACCGCATGGAAAAGGGGAAGGGGAAGTCGAATAGCGATAGAGTAGCGCAGTGGAAGCGTGGGCCCATAACCCACGGGCCTCAGGATCGACGATGCCGACGGAACAAGCTTGTTTCGAGGATGGAGGTTATGGAGTACGATATAACTTGCAAGCGAGAGTGTCCTCCGTTCGAATTGTTAATCCCTTCAGAATATGTTGATGAGGTGTTGATTATGTGAAAGCCTGATGCTATACTATATGGTTGATAAGCATGATTGTGAATAGGTAAGTGATGAATACGACTTGGAGCATGAATATGACTTGTACATATATATGAGATAATGGTGCGTGATTGCTAAGTGATCATTATATGGCGTTGTACGAGTTGAGATGATGTTTAGTGAGTGCGGATATTTTGGTGATTGATATATTGATTGACCTTCCCCTTTGTTGAATCTTAATAGCCTGACCTTGTTGTGATTGATGTGTTGACAATGGGTTTTGGTTCGTTGATTCTATGATGAGAGATACTCTAGTATATGTTGAGACTTGCTGTGTGATGTGTTGATTGGAGATTGGATGGTCATACAATTATGCATTTCTTATGGCTTATGCATCTTGCTTGAATTGAGACTGATAGATTGTTTCGATTTTGGAACCGAGGAAAAGAATATGGGATTAGCCCTTAGAGGTGGATGACTCCACCTCCTACCTTTTGAATTTGATTGATAGGTTTGCGGGAAACTGATTTGGTTTTCGGAAGTTGTGACGAAATCTTCATTTGAAAGGATTTGATTTGTCTGGGTATAAAGATGTTTGATTAAACGTTGAATTTGAAGATTCTGAGCGGTTTTGAAAAGGATCAACTTGGGGTTTTAAAGAAGTCGAGAGTTTCAATAATTCAAATGACAATCTTTCCACTTACAAAATGCTTTGAGGTTTTACGAACTGGATTTACATTGTGACGTCTCACGAAGTGGATACAAGCATTTTATAGGGGCGCTTATAGATTGCTTGGTAAGACCTAGTCGGGACGCTATAATACTTTTAGAGTTGTGGTACTTCCGAAAAGTCGAAGCGAGGATGTGATAAGGGCGCTTATTACACACTTGACTAGACCAATTGGAGATGTCACGACCGTGACCAGGATGTTGTGAGAATCCCGAAAGACGCAACCGAGATGATTACAAGATCCTTGGACATGGTCCTCGGACTCACCGATTTCAAACTTCTTCCCATTGCTTTGAAATGATTTTAGTCTCGGGGACGAGACTTGTTTTTAAAGGTGGATAGATGTAAAGACCGGGTATATATTATATATTATATTTTGAATATTTTATTTAAATACGTTACTATTTTTTCAATTTTAAAAGCGGAGAAAAAGTCGTCCTCGAGCACGAGTTCAATTTTAAAATCCTTCCGGCATCAGTTAAATTTTGGATTTTTGACGGGATTTGATTTTCGCTTTCGAGTTCCGGGTATTAATAAAGTTAATTTCATTCCGATATGATTTAAAATTTTATTTAATTGTCGAGTGTCGGGTTTCGTTCTAGTGAGCGGGATTGGGGTCGAGTGTCGGGATTTTAAATTAATGTTGTGGGGCCCACTCCCCCTATTTTTCTTTTCTTTTTCTTTTCTTCTCTCTCTCCCTTTCTCTGCGGTCCCCCTCCTCACCACCTGCAAAATACCCAGCCACATTTTGTCACCTTCCTCAGACCATCAACCCACAACAATACAAACCCCTCTCTGGGAGCCTATTGCCGTGAGCTCCTCATAGCAAGCTTTCCCCATTCCTCCATTGAACACCACCATCACCTGCTACCGAGGAGACCAGAAGCGCCACAACAACCTCCCCTATTTCGCTGTCAAAAAAAGGGGAGGCGCTGAGAGTAGCCGAGCATCTAGACAGCTTCTTTCTCCGAGCCGAGGAGTAGCAGCAGCATCTCCAACTCCCTCACCAAGACCGCAGCTCTTGAGCCACACCGGCGCCGCCCCTTTCTTCTTCTCCTCACTCTGTTTTCTCGATGCAAACCAACGGTAAGGCCCCTCCTCCTTTCCAACTCGAAAATAAAGCAAAGCTCCACCTTTATGCTTCATCTCTTCGATTCAGGGCCTAACAAGTTTCCCCGACGTCTCCGACGAGCTCGAAGGATCTCCGGCGACCCTAGGCGAAGCCCGAAGTCGTGTTCAGAGTCGCTCGGTATTCTCCCTCTTTCTCCTCCTCCCTTGTTCGCTTATGTTTCTCTTTATGTGGGTTTTGGTCGGGTTATCTTGTCGGTTGGGTGGGTAATGGTTGCGGCCGGAAAGGGAGTCGCCGGCGAGCTCTGTTTCTTTTCCTCCTTCCTTTCGTTTCTTTTGTTGCCCCAGGTTGAAGAAGCGGTTCAACATCCTTTTCTTTCTCTTTTCCCGGTTCGGTCTTATTTTTTTCTTCTTTTATTTGGTCCTGTTCGGGCCATATTCTCCCGGTTCACATACACACAGATCTGGGTTTGAGGTTGGGATCCGGGTAGGCACATCCGTGTCTTGGGCTGGATTTTGGGTCATGGTTTGGGCCGGCCAGACTCTTTCTTTTGGGCTGGGGTTTTGTCAAGTTGTACATTGTAATTGTTTTATGCTTTTATATGTTATACTGTTGAAGGGTTTGTTTTCAATCAAATAAATTTATAAGATCGAAACCCCGCTATAGTATAGTAGGGTCAAGTTCGTTCGCAGGGAGAAAGTCAGTGACTCAATTTTAGTTACCAAAGAGCAAGAATAGCGAGGAGAGGTGACAAATGTAGAGATTTTTGGGGTTTTGTGGGCTGCTGGAATTTTTTAGGGAATATCAATAATAATAAAAGTCTAGGGCATAAGGATCCCCACAACGATAATCATGCAAGCATTGCAATGAATCATATAAAAATCATGTTTTTATCTATTAAGTAGGTCAATTTGCATCAACCCTAGCAAAAGTAATCAATTTATTTTCACAAATTAATAAACTTTACTAACAATCTTAATTAGGTTATCAAACTTTCATTCAAAACCCTAATTACTATCCAATTCACAATTCAATCTTTCAATTCAATTGCAAAAAGGAATTTCTCCAAATTTTCACTGAGTACTTAAGCATAGAAATAGATAAGAACCAATCAATTCACCAATTCATAGCAAAATTGCAAGCATAACTATCGTTGGGATCACCCCAACCCTAGAAAAGGCGACTACTCACGCATATTCATGGTGAATAACTCAAAAATCATTAAAAGACTAAAAATCAGAAATTTAAATTGAATAAAAACCTGAGAATAATGTCAACAATGCGTCCCAAAAGCCTTACAAAATGTTCCTCAACTTTCGCCGAAGAAATCGCTTCAAAAAGCTCTCAAATCCGCTCACAAACGCTCCTAAACGAGTGCTGAGAATTCTAATGTAGGCTGGAAATTCGGTATGAAGAAGAGAGATTGTCTTCCAAACCCTAAAAATCCTATTTATACTTAATATCCCCTAAACCTAATTAGGAAATAACAAATACATGAATTTTATCTAAAGTCTATCTAAGGAAAATAGGTAAAAATAATTAAATCCGGATAAAAATAGGTGCCAGCGAGCCCGTACCGACCCTAGTCCACCTTGGTACCGAACCCCCTTAGGGTCGGTATGACCACTGTTGCTCAGATTAGCTTGTTCTGTCAGATTATGCCTCGGTACCGATCCATGGGGGGTCGGTACAGGGTCGGTACAGCTCAGTAAAATGCCCATATCTCCTTTGTTTGAACTCCGATTGCTTCCGTTCTTTTTCCTATGCGCTCCTTATTCTTTTCCGCATCTTTTTTTTCTTGAAAGTTTCTTCAAAAACAGCTTCAAAAATCCTGTAAATCACACAAAAGCTAGTGAAGACATCTATTTCTTATGAAACATGAAAATCTATGCAAAAGACACTAAACCCAATGCATAACCAATGAAAAAGACTTATATTAACACTAAAGTATATGGAAAAAGATGACTAAAAACATGCACATCAAAATACCCCATACTTAGACTTGCTTGTCCTCAAGCAATAACCGAACATGAGTCTTTCATCCCACAAACATACCTTTTTACGCACTAGCTTTTTCAATTTAGTGCAACCTGAATAAAGTAGACAAACGTCCTAGCATGTACATGAGTGATCAAGTAGCTTGCATGCTTATCCATCCAACCTCACAGGGAAAAGTGTTTCACTCGCTCTCATGTGTTTAGGCTTTAAGAACAACTCTCAACTCAAATTCAAATGCAAAAACTCTTAAATATTGAAACTTATATCACCAAATTCGCAATCAATTGATGCTAATGCAAACCAAAATTATCAGGAGGTCTTTCGCTCAATGGAGAACTTCAAAGAAGTCTCCATTCGGCGGGGTTGTAATGGGGCTGGGTATGAAATAAAGGGTATGGAATTATTTGGCCATGTGGTGCTTAATAAAGTTAGGGAATCAAGACTCCTAAATCTTCTGCACAACTTAACCAAACCATAACTCTCAATCATCTAAATCAACCAAACTCATCAACATATCTCGTGAAGAACTCAACCCTTTTCCCAACTCTAGATACCTCTCAATAATATAACTCATGCACAAAAGAAAATAACTAAGAACTATTTGGCTCATGCACTTTATTCAATTACTAATAACTTAACCTTTTCTTTTTTTTTTCTTTTTTTTTTCTTTTTTTTTTCTGTTTTTTTTTAGAACGAAAATAAAATAAAATAAAATAAAAATAAAAATAGTGCATTTATAATGTGAGCCAAATATTCTTTTACATAATATGTAGCAAGATAAAAAAATAAAACCAACCCATTCTTCCATAAACTCAAAATTCTTCTCACTTGAACCCAAACATAAGTTCATTTTCTCCACTAAATCATTAATCCACCAACTCAAAGTCTTAATTCCCAAATGGGGTCAGGCTCAATTCGGCTAGGAAATAATTTTGTGGAGCTTATATAATATATAGGTCTCAAGCTAATTATTGGCTTCAAGCAGAGATAATGTAGGGTAGGTAAAGAGAGGATAAAATTGGCTCAGAAGGTGCCTCCATCATTTAATTCTCATTCACATCAAATTTATATATGTATTGGCATTGAAAAATAGATAACCATCGCAATACTCAGAGATAATATACATATGACGAGTAAACTCACTCAATAAAGCAAGGGATTTAATTCTCACTCCTATAAGGCAAAAATTCTCACTAGGTAAAAGTTCTGTTAGACTTCAGTCATGCCTAAGAACTTAGATCATACATGCTCAGTCATGTCTACTTAACCGTATTATGCTATGGGACTTATATCATCACGTCGGCCATTATTTATCATCATAGGACATCTAAGTTAGGATATAGGGCTAAAACTAACACATAAAATAAACATGCATTTTTCTTTTCCTTTTTTTTTCGACATTTTTTTTATAGCTTTAAGCAAGACTAAGATAATCAAAATATGACTAAGGACTTAAAATTTAAAATGCATAAGACTTAAATATGAATGCATAACATAATCCAAATAAAATGAAGTGCAGAACAACACATAGAAGAACAATCTAAGAAATAATGACACATAAGTTTTCTGAATCCCCCACCCCATACTTAAAAATAGACAGTGTCCCCACTGGCAAAAGAAAATCAAAGTAAAAGGGAAAAAACTCAGAAACTCACAAAAACAAGATGCAGAAGCTGGTGAAGAAATCAAGAAACTCTACTCAGAGGGCGGTGGCGGTGGGTATGGGTTATGTGGGAAGAGAGATGATACCCAAGATGTAAAAGAGGACGCGCGTGCTTCCTGTTGGTCCAACCTCTCATTCAGGCGTGTAAACCCACCCCTCAGCTCTTCCTGTAAGCTCTCCTGGCCTACTCTCAGATATTGCAGCTCGCGCATAATATCATCAAAAGAAGATTGCTGCGTAGAAGGCCTACTCGGACCAGTCTCATCAGAAAAGTAGTGGCCACTAGGCATAGCATCATGATCCATGAAATCAGTATGCTCCGGCTGGTGAACCACTAGACCTAATGTGTCCTCTGGATGGGGATACCTGGGCGGTCGCTGTCGTCTCAGAGGATCTCCCAAAATGACCTCTGAGATAGAACGATACTCCTCAGCCCATGTGTTGCGCCATTTCGGTACATACAACAAGTCCAAGTTTCGCTTGATAATCTCAACATCATAACCATGAAAAGTAGAAAAGTACCTATCCCTTTTCCTCGTGATCACCTTAGCACTTGTCAAATAAGCAATGTCTATAAGCTGAGTAGCCGCAGACTTGTATCTGGTTAGATCAACTTGGAGGTGCTTGGCCAAAAGCACAATCATACCACCAAACCAAATCTCATCGGCGTTCTTCGTGTAGTCTCTAACATGTGCAAGGAACTCATAACCCAAATTTGGGGGCGTCTCCATCTCGAATAACACCCCCCTTAGACAAGCAATTTCCATCCTTGTAGGCCTAGAAAGCTCTTTCTTTGCCCATATAGTGCTACCAAAAATCCTAAGGATAATGCGAAAAAGAGGGTTCGCGATATCCTTACCTGGAAGAGCTCTTTCAGGCCATCTGGGCATGCCAGTGATCAGTTTCCATGTATCCAAAGCTCTGCAGCTGACGACGTTGTATGGCTCTACAGGGTTGGGGAATCCCAACAGAGCGTTGAACTGCTGCAAGGTGAATGTGTGCACCTCATTCCCTAGCCGGAATGTAATAGGGCCCTCAAAATCCGGCCCATTGATGTCCGTCTGTAAAGTAGCCACGAACTCGGCAACGAGGGCGGGGTAGAAGCGCGGGACAGGATCCAGGAGACACGTGGCGCCTAAATAGGAAAAGGCCTCCACTATGTCATCCTGTATTCCCAAGCTCACTCCATCTATAGGGTCATACCACCGAGCCCGAAGCTTGTGGTTCTTGAGGATGTCCTTGTACTCCTTCTTCTGACGGGCGTCGTATATGATCACATCATCCAAAGTAACCGTAGAAGATGACTCCCTAACCCTCTTGCTCTTAGAATGGAACATATTCCTGAAACAAAGTAAAGAAAACTCAAGCTAAATATATATCTATAATCATAAAACCAAGTTAAATATGATCAAGCTATACATACTACATATCCGAGTAGACACAAAAGAAATAAGATGCACTAAAAAAAATCCTATAAGCATATTAAACATGTGCAAATATAAAACCACATAACCATAAGTGCATTCTTGAAAATATCAAATGAACTCAAATGCACACTAACTCACCACCATAAAGAAATAATATAATGCACTTCTTATATATAAAATATATGCTCAACTTAGAATATATGAAAAGGGGAAACAATATATATAATGTAATATCATGTAGATCACTAAGGTATCCCCTAATCATACAACAATATACCCAAGAAAGGTAATATAAGGAACGCATAACTCATTATACACAAATCAACCGTTACAACCCCATACTTAAGTTCAAAACAAGTCAAATAAAGATGCAATGGATATATAACTTGCTCTCAATTGCCAAATCATGTAAAGAGATAAATTTTTATGCTCAAATAGAAGAAATGAATCAACCTAAAGCATAAAATCAAATCAAAATCAAAACTCGAAACCAATCGCAAGAAAAGCATAATATCCAATTGGCTCACAATCTATAATCAATTTGACAATGCTATGAACACGAAAGATGCTCCAAATCAACCCAACAACACACCCACATCATCAATTTCGACCAATTCGACTTTCGGAAAAAAGCCCCAAATTACGCTTCTAAATCAAACCCTAGGTTTTCAATCTCAACCCAAATCATCAAATCAATCCAAAAAATTGAAATAAACAAGTTTAGGGTAAGAAATCATACCAATGTTGAGTAGTAAGAAGAAGAAAAATCGGTATTTTGAAGGTATAACGAGCCAAAAAGGTCGAACAACGAATTTTGGCAAAGTGGTTCGGTGGTGGCTCGGTTGGGCTCGAACCAGGGTGGTTCAGGGGTCAGGGGGTGCGCACAGGGGTGGTGGTGGGAGGCTTCGAGGGAGGGAGGGGCTGCTGCGGGGTGGGGTTCGAAACCGGGGCTGGGTATGTGAGGAACGGGGGCTCGGTGTGGGCAGCTGGGAGCTCGAACCAGGGTGCAGCTGGGCTCAGAGGGTGCGCCAAGGAGGAGGCAGTCGAGCGGCGGTGGTGGCGTGGCCAGAGGTGGCTCGGGCGGGGGGTGGGTGGCTTCGGAAGAGGGAGGGGCTGCTGCGGGGTGGCTTCGGAACCGAAGGGTGAGTTAACGGGCTGAGGGCAGGTAAGAAAGAAAAGGAAAAGAGGGAAGGAAAGAAAGAAAAAAAAAAGAAAAAAAAAGAAAGAATTTTAATAATTTTTTTTTTTAATTTCGATTTTCTGTTTTTTTTTTTGGTAGGGGGTCGGTACCGAGGCAAAGGGACTCGGTACGGGGTTGGTATGCCTACTGGAATTTCTTTATTTTCCGAGATTCGCGTACCTGTCCGTCAGGGGGGTCGGTACCGACCCTAGATGCCTCGGTACGGCCTCGGTACAGCTACTGGAATTTCTCGGTTCTCCGAGATTCACTTACCTGTCCGTCAGAAGGGACGGTACCGAGCCTAGGAGACTCGGTATGGCCTCGGTATAGCTACTGTTGAGCTTCTTTTTCCGTTTTTCGCCCGTTTTCGCAGTGGTTCCCTCCTAAGGCCTGCATGGTTAGTGCAATACACTCCACCCCAACTATCCTACCTATCCTAAAATTTAAAAACTAAAAATAAAACTTAGAAAGAAAAGGAAATAAAGCGGGTTGCCTCCCGTAAGCGCTACCTTTAATGTCGTTAGCTTGACGTGGTTACCTCCTCTTCATTCCAAGGCTGTTAGAGCCCAAGTAACTCTTATTTCTTCCTCCGGATCCACTCTATCATAGTATTTCTTGAGTCGGTGACCATTGACCTTGAATATGGCTCCTCCTTCATCAACTAGATCCACCGCTCCATGGGGATAGATATGATGAACAATGAATGGCCCACTCCATCTCGATCTAAGCTTCCCTGGAAACAATCGCAATCTAGAATTGAAAAGAAGAACTTTATCACCTACCTCATAGGTCTTTGGCACCAACTTCTTGTCGTGCCACTTCATTGTGCGCTCTTTGTATATTTCGGCGTTTTCATAAGCTTTGAGCCTCAACTCCTCCAATTCTTGCAAGTCCATGAATCTCTTTGCTCCGGCTGCGTCAAGGTCCATGTTAAGCTCCTTGAGAGCCCATAAAGCTCTATGCTCAAGCTCGACGGGCAAATGGCAAGACTTACCATAAACCAAGTTGTAGGGAGTTGTGCGCAAAAGTGTCTTGTATGCCGTTCTATATGCCCAAAGTGCATCATCTAGCTTAGATGACCAATCCTTTCGTGAGCGCGACATCGTCTTCTCTAGGATGCTCTTTATTTGCCGATTTGAAATCTCCACTTGGCCGCTAGTTTGAGGGTGATAAGGTGTTGCCACCCTATGAGTCACCCCATACTTAGCCAAAAGAGCCTCGAAGCCCCTTTCTATGAAATGAGATCCTTCATCGCTAATAAGAACCCTTGGGACTCCAAACCTGGGAAATATGTTAGTCTTCATAAATTTAGCTACAACATTAGAATCATTAGTACGTGTAGCTATTGCCTCAACCCATTTAGAAACATAATTGACAGCTACTAAGATATATTTATAAGGCCCTGATGAAGGGAAGGGCCCCATAAAATCAATACCCCAAACGTCGAAAAGTTCAACCTCAAGGATTCCGGTGAGAGGGTTCTCATGTCTCCAAGTGATATTCCCCGCTCTTTGGCATTCATCGCAACCTTCAATGTAAGCATGTACATCCTTGAACAAGGTAGGCCAATAGAAGCCACTTCGAAGAATCTTCGCCGTGGTCTTGAAGCTCTTTGCGTGGCCACCCGTCGGAAGGGTGTGGCAATGGTTGATGATGCTCTCAATCTCTTCCTCCGGCACACAACGTCTAAAGATATGGTCACTTCCTTGCTTGAACCAGTAAGGCTCATCCCAATAGTAGTGTTTGACGTCGTGGAGGAATTTCTTCTTGGCTTGCGAGGTCAAGTCCTTAGGGATTTCTCCCCCTACAATATAATTAGCAAAATCCGCAAACCAAGGGGTCCTTGACCCTCTAACGGTATAAATATGGAAAGATATGGGAGAAGAAGAAGGGGTATGAAAAAAATCCTCACCGGAACTTACCGAATCGGAGCAAATCAGCTTAAGGAGGCTCTCGTCCGGCCTGGAGTCATTGATTGGCACTTCATTTTCTGACTCCTTCAGGTGGTTTAAGGGCAACCTAGACAGATGGTCAGCCACCGAGTTTTCCACTCCTTTCTTGTCCCTAATCTCACAATCAAATTCCTGCAACAAAAGCATCCACCGAAGGAGCCTAGGCTTGGCATCCTTCTTAGTCATCAAATACCTTACCGCTGCGTGATTCGTATAAACAATGACTTAGAGCCTACTAAATAAGTACAAAACTTTTCAAAGGCAAATACCACGGCGAGGAATTCCTTCTCCGTCGTGGTGTACTTACTTTGCGCTTCATCGAGTGCCTTACTTGCATAGTAGATTGCATGAAGCTTCTTGTCTTTCCTTTGCCCAAGCACGACACCCACAGCATAGTCACTAGCATCACACATGATCTCAAAGGGAAGGTTCCAATCGGGCGATTGCATAATGGGAGCGGAAATAAGGGCTTCTCTTAGCTTGTTGAATGCATCAAGACATTCTGCAGAAAACTCAAAGGCTACATCTTTCATAAGCAAATTAGTTAGAGGTTTAGCAATCTTTGAGAAGTCTTGAATGAATCTCCGATAAAATCCCGCATGTCCTAAAAAGCTCCTAATATCTTTCACATTGGAGGGAGGAGGTAGTTTCTCAATCAATTCAATTTTAGCACGATCTACCTCAATTCCCCTATTTGAAACCAAATGCCCTAAAACAATTCCCTCTTGAACCATAAAGTGACATTTTTCCCAATTAAGCACCAAATTAGTTTCTTCACATCTTTCTAGCACCCTACTCAAGTTGGCAAGACATAAATCAAAAGAAGAACCATAAACAGAAAAATCGTCCATAAACACTTCTACTATATCCTCAATCATCTCAGAAAAGATAGCCATCATACACCTTTGAAAAGTTGCAGGGGCATTACAGAGCCCAAATGGCATCCTCCTGTAAACAAAAGTTCCATAAGGACAAGTAAAAGTTGTCTTCTCCTGATCATCCGGATGAATGGGAATCTGCCAAAAACCACTATAGCCATCCAAATAGCAAAAATAATTGTGTTGTGCTAGATGCTCAAGAACTTGATCAATAAAAGGAAGAGGAAAATGATCTTTCCTAGTAGCACTATTCAACTTCCTATAATCAATGCACATGCGCCATTTAGTAGTGGTCCTAGTGGGTACTAACTCACCTTTCTCATTCTCTATCACAGTCATTCCCCCTTTCTTAGGGACAACATTAACCGGGCTCACCCATTTACTGTCAGAAATAGCATAAATAATTCCAGCATCTAACATTTTCAAAATTTCATATTTGACTACTTCTTGCATATTTGGGTTAAGCCTACGCTGACGTTCTATGGTCGGCCTATGATCATCCTCCATGAATATTCTATGCATGCATAAAGAAGGTGAAATTCCAATGATATCATCCAAAGAATAACCAATAGCCTTCCTATAGGTTCTAAGCACATTAAGTAACTTCTCTACTTCTTCCTCATTCAATTTCGAATTAATGATCACAGGAAAAGTAGAATTAGGACCCAAGAAAACATACCTCAAACCTTCCGGAAGTGGCTTAAGCTCTGGGGAAGGCTCGATTGGAACAAGTTTGGGCTCTTCCTCATCCGTCCTCAATATTGCTTCTAGGACCTCTAAAGAATAAATTTCTTCTTCATCCGCCAGAAGACCTGAAACTGGGCCTGCAGACTCAAGACAATCAAAATAGCTTACATCTACTATGTCCGTGGTTTCCTTCATTGTTGGATTGAAGCGAAACTCAACGATGTCATCCCCAATCTCAAATGTTAGGAGTCCTTTCCTAACATCAATTATTGCTCCAACGGTTGCTAAGAATGGTCGTCCAAGAATGATGGGCACCACTGGATCCTCTGGCATATCCATAACAATAAAATCGGTAGGGACAAAAAACTTACCTACACGGACGGGAACATCATCAATCACCCCAGTTGGTGATACTACCGCGCCATTGGCCATGGACACTCTCATTTTGACGGGGTCTAGGGCTCCTAAACTCGTCTTTGACCATATAGAAAGGGGAAGGAGGCTTACACTTGCACCTAAATCACACAAAGCCTTGAAACGGTAAGATCCTAAACCAATAGTAATAGCAAACTTACCTGGATCTCCAAGTTTCTCAGGGAACTTCACTGAACGGACCTCGTCAGAAAGCTCAGACATGGATCTCTTCTTAGCTAAGATATCTTTCAAAAACTTAGTGTAAGCGGGCATCTCACTCAAAGCGTCAGTGAAATGAATAGTTATATTTAAACTTTGAAGCATCTTTAAAAACCTTTGAAACTTACCTTCCGCTGTGTCCTTTACCTTTCTCGGAGGATATGGAAGCACTTTCCTCGGATTCGGGGCGGAAATAGGCCCAAAAGAAGAATCCATCTCTGCTAGGGGGGTCGGTACCGACCCTAGGGGGGTCGGTACGGCCTTGGTACAGGTCGTGCTGGGGAGGGGAGGGTCACCTGCTGCTGAGGGGGTCGGTACCGACCCTAGGAGGGTCGGTACGGCCTCGGTACAGTTACTGGAATCAGGAGAAAAAGAAGAAAAGGACGTCGTACCTGCAGGTGGGGTCGGTACCGACCCTGGGGGGGTCGGTACAGCCTCGGTACGGACACTGTTTTCGCCGTTTTCCTCCTCCTTTGACGTGCTTTCGCGTCCGGGCACTTCCTTCCCACTTCTTAGGTGAATTGCAGCTATTTGCCCTTTAGGGTTCTCATCGGGACGGCCCGTGAATTTCCCTTGAGGTCGAGGGATTTGAGCCGCTAGATGCCCTAGTTGGGACTCCACTCCCTTCTTCCATGTTTCCAAGTCTCCTAGTTGTGCTTGAACGCCTTTAATTTGAGAATTCACATCGGAACGAAGCCCATTGAATCCTTCCTTAAGCTCTTGTACCCATGACGGTGGTTCTTGATAGCCAGGGGGCCTATATGGGGGAATCCTTTGATCTTGGGGAGGTTGGCTGCCTTGGCCTTGTCCATAGTTACCCCAATTAGGGTAATGGTTGTTCCTCCCTGCATAATTGTTATTTTGGTTCCCTGCATAGTTATTATTGTAATTGGGAGGTCTATAAGGGCCCCTCATGTAACTTACCTCTTCGTAATGCTCCGCCCTTTGTACCTGGCTAATATTATCGCAATCTATAGTGTTATGAGATTGAGAACCACATTCTAAACAAGGTTGGTTTCTAGAAAGAAAACTTAACTGTTTCTTGAGGCGTCGGGTCTCATCATCATGGAATTGCCTACGCACATCAGGGTCAATTTCATTAGGGGGCTCATAAAGTTTCTTACCTGACGGTCTAGCCTCCTGAGTGCCATACATAGCATCATACTCCGTTAGCTTGTCCAAAAGAGCCCATGCATCAGTCGAAGTCATCTCAAGGAACCCACAATCGGTATGTAGGTTCAATCGAGTCTTGGTCTCGGTATTGATGCCCTGGAAGAAGATTTCCTGGAGTACATACTCGGGTTGCCCATGGGTAGGGAATTGTCTCTGCAACTCCTTGAACCTTTACCAGGTCTCTAGAAATGTCTCTCCTGGCAATTGGTGAAAAGAGGTGATCTTCTTCCTAAGCTCCGTTGTCTTTGCCGGTGGAAAGAATTTTGTCATGAACAAGTCATACAAAGCCTTCCATGTAGTGATAGACCTAGGCGGTAGACTCTCCAACCAATTCAGGGCCTTTCCTGCAAGAGACCATTTAAAAGCCTTTAATTGAACATATTCTAACGATATATTATCAGCAGCAATAGTATCGCATAAATCAATGAAATTCTTGGTATGAAGCATTGGGCATTCATTAGCCTTGCCCTCAAATTGTGATCTTTTAATTAAAGAGATAAAGTGAGATTTGATCTCAAAGTTGCGCTCAATCTCAGGGAGGACAATTGCAGACTCAGGCACCCTCAGTTCTGGATGCATATACTGTTTAGCATTCCTTGGGATAGCATCCAACTGCTGTTGCAGACGAGCAGTCGCTTCCCTTTCTCTTTCTGCAGCGAGCCGAAACTGCTCCATCTGCCGACGGAGTTCAGCCATCTCCGTAGCAACATTAACATTGTTTTCTTGTGTTGTCTCCCATTGTCCTGGCTTCTCGTAGTCTGCGATGGAAAGAGCGTTTCGGTTCGGGATCGATAGCAAAATCAAAATCAAGCCGACGTCGCCCGATGGCATAAACTGAAACCAAAAACAAAAACAAACACACCACAATTAAAAGCAAAGGGGATGGGCTATTCCCAAACCCTAATAGTAACTAAAACTTTGACACAATTGAAATCTCCCCGGCAACGGCGCCAATTTGTTGAAGGGTTTGTTTTCAATCAAATAAATTTATAAGATCGAAACCCCGCTATAGTATAGTAGGGTCAAGTTCGTTCGCAGGGACAAAGTCAGTGACTCAATTTTAGTTACCAAAGAGCAAGAATAGCGAGGAGAGGTGACAAATGTAGATATTTTTGGGGTTTTGTGGGCTGCTGGAATTTTTTAGGGAATATCAATAATAATAAAAGTCTAGGGCATAAGAATCCCCACAACGATAATCATGCAAGCATTGCAATGAATCATATAAAAATCATGTTTTTATCTATTAAATAGGTCAATTTGCATCAACCCTAGCAAAAGTAATCAATTTATTTTCACAAATTAATAAACTTTACTTACAATCTTAATTAGGTTATCAAACTTTCATTCAAAACCCTAATTACTATCCAATTCACAATTCATTCTTTCAATTCAATTGCAAAAAGGAATTTCCCCAAATTTTCATTGAGTACTTAAGCATAGAAATAGATAAGAACCAATCAATTCACCAATTCATAGCAAAATTGCAACCATAACTATCGTTGGGATCACCCCAACCCTAGAAAAGGCGAATACTCACGCATATTCATGGTGAATAACTCAAAATTCATGAAAGACTAAAAATCAGAAATTTAAATTGAATAAAAACCTGAGAATAATGTCAACAATGCGTCCCAAAAGCCTTACAAAACGTTCCTCAACTTTCGCCGAAGAAATCGCTTCAAAAAGCTCTCAAATCCGCTCACAAACACTCCTAAACCAGTGCTGAGAATTCTAACGTAGGCTGGAAATTCGGTATGAAGAAGAGAGATTGTCTTCCAAACCCTAAAAATCCTATTTATACTTAATATCCCCTAAACCTAATTAGGAAATAACAAATACATGAATTTTATCTAAAGTCTATCTAAGGAAAATAGGTAAAAATAATTAAATCCGGATAAAAATAGGTGCCAGCGAGCCCGTACCGACCCTAGTCCACCTTGGTACCGAACCCCCTTAGGGTCGGTATGACCACTGTTGCTCAGATTTGCTTGTTCTGTCAGATTATGCCTCGGTACCGATCCATGGGGGTCGGTACAGGGTCGGTACAGCTCAGTAAAATGCCCATATCTCCTTTGTTTGAACTCCGATTGCTTCCGTTCTTTTTCCTATGCGCTCCTTATTCTTTTCCGCATCTTTTCTTTCTTGAAAGTTTCTTCAAAAACAGCTTCAAAAATCCTGTAAATCACACAAAAGCTAGTGAAGACATCTATTTCTTATGAAACATGAAAATCTATGCAAAAGACACTAAACCCAATGCATAACCAATGAAAAAGACTTATATTAACACTAAAGTATATGGAAAAAGAGGACTAAAAAGATGCACATCATATACCGATATTGTTTATGGTTTTATATTATGTTAATATTAGGAATGATATTATTGTTGTTATATTAATTCTGACCTTATAAAAGTTTATTTCTGAACCTATTAATTTATATTATAAAATGCTTGCAAGGTAAGGTTGTTTGAAATATGTATTTTATATGTGGTTTTTAGGACTTTAAATTTTTGATGATGTTATGTTAATTATGTACATTGGTGATAAATTATTTAAAAAGAGGTTTTCAAGTTTTCGGGAATGGCTTTTAATGATTTATTGACGTTGTCTTATAAATGAGGATTATAAAAATGGATTTATCTTGGCGTTTTATTTTAGATAAATATTATTTGTGAGCATAGGAATTATTTTGATGATTTAATATTGGAATTTATTTATATAATGTTTTTGAAGTAAGAAACATGCCGGAATGATTTCTATAATATGATTTTGGGAAATTGGTTTTAAGGCTAAATGTTTAATGTCGGGATTTGAATAAGCGATTTTAAAAGAATTGTTTGATTTTCTAAGTTGAGTTCTTTGAAAGATTGTTTTGGAAATCAGGTGATGAGATGGGATGAACATGGAATGATATTTGAGTTATGATGAGATAAGACGGAATAATATGAAATGAGATACGAGAAGAGATGTATGATAGTTAGGGGCGCCTTGTGTGAATTAGATAGACTTATGCATTTGTATGTTATTAGGTGATTGTGATACGTTGGACATTGCTTACTATTGGATGATTCATTACTTGGACTCTGCTTCTGCCTTGTTTCTCTACTGTTCGGCTTATTCAGGTAAGTTCCTTTATGGGCTTACTCAGATTCGAAAGAGAATACCTGCTTGTAAATAAATGACATACTAGGTGTTGCATAAGCATTAAAGCATGCCATGTAGTATCATGCTAGGATTGCACTTGTGATTGAGCATTCTATTTCTTTATGCGTATGTAAACAGAACAGCCGTTATTTGTGATAGTCCTAGAGTCTTTGCTAGGGTCATAGGGTAGCCCAGCCCCATCGGGTGCCCTGAATCTATCGAGTCGATATGATATGATGATGAGATAGCCCAGTACCATCGGGCATGAGCATGATATATGATATGATGACCCAGCACCATCGGGCATGAGCATGATATATGATATGATGATGATATGTGAAATGATGATGATATATGATATGATGATGAGATACGATATGATATGATGAGATATGATATGCTATAGCATAGAATTAGCCAGTCTCTGCACTAACGGGAAGGGGTGCAGAGGTAGGAGAGGGACATGCCACTTGGCATTCTTCGGGCATGAGCATGATATATGATATGATCATGTTAGTGTGATTTAATTCCCGCATCTGCATCATCGTTATTATTAGCGTATATGTATGTTCGCTTGCGGGACATGTTGTGTTGGGGCCTCGGTTTGATCCCGCTCGCACCAATTGTTTTTAGGTATGATCGCCCCCTGTCTCTATGGCGTGGGAAAATCCCCCGGGCGATTGCAAAGAATCTGTCTAACCCCGCGAATTTGGCTATACTACCTTAGAATTTATACTATGGTTTTGACCCGGCTCTATCGTGGCATTTGTATCTAACCCTTACTTCCGCTTTACTTTCGTTTAAATTGGATTTCTGTAAATTTGATTGATTGGGGTTCAAAATCCCCGCTTTGAATACTGAGTGATCTTTAGAGGTTTGAAACCTCGACCCGTACCTGAATTGCAACATCCGAACGAAGGTATCCAACCTTCAAAACGTATCTCGGATATTTATATCCGGGCCGTTACAACACAATAGAAACACATTCATGAATCCATGAGATGAACCTAGGCGCAAACCCAAAACGATTCAAAACCTTGAAAAGAAAAGGCCATTCAATCCTATCGTAAGCCTTTTCCATATCTAGCTTTAAGGCTACCATCCCTTGTTTGCCTTTTTTAGACCTGAAAGTGTGGAAAATTTCGTGAGCTATTAGAATATTGTCCTGAATGGATCGACCTTTTGTGAAGGAACCCTGAAGTGGGTGAAGATTACTAGAAAATGGATGGATGTGATTAAATGTTATTAGTAATTTTTTTAAAAAGGAAATGCTGAGAGTGGGAATATGGGGGTATCTGAGGGTCGCGTGTGCATCAACTTAGCAATGGTGTTAATTTTTTTTTTATTTTTTTGGATGAAAAGCAATGGTGTTAATTTAAACTGAGGACTGGATTAATTGTATATATATATAACATTTACACTTGTTGCTTAGTTATTAGTCGTTACTATCATTGTCATTATGCGTAGTTACATGGCTATTATTCGTAGATATTGTAAAATCCTAATGTTTCTAAATTCTAATCATGAACTTGAAAGGTGGATTTTACTATATGTACGATAATATGTATACAACTCTTATAATGTATCATGTTATCAAATAGACCATTGAATTAAGAAAATAAACGGATGAAACTAAAAATAACTTCTGATTTTGGAGGTATTGGGAGATTATTCGTTGGAATAAAATTATTCGGTGGTATTAGACGATTATTCGTTAGAATAAAATTTACATTTTTTATACTATTTGTACATGCAAATAATTACATAAATATAAACGAATAATCATGAACAAATATACAAATAATTTTGTGTACACGATAAAGTCTGTGTATACTGGAAACCAACCTCATTTAAAGTATACATCCTAATAAATCATATACACATGAATAATCTCTAAAAGAAATTAAAACTTGAAAATAATTTTTTTTTACCATTCTAGCTATGATTAAATCCATATTATTACTGTAATTTTTTTAAAAAAATAAGATCGAGTGAGGCTGTTAGATTGGATGAAGAACTGGTAGACTAGAGAGTCCTTCTTCATTTTTTTTGAACCGGAAATAATTTGACAATAGGGAGGCCCTATATGCCAAGAGCATCCAAATGGATGAAATTGCGGAGCATTGACTCGTCAGGAGTCCCAGGACCAAAGAAAGCAAAATTCAGATGCGATAGATGGTCCGCAACTCGGTTTGCTTCCCTATAGACATGACGAATCTCACAGGATCGAAAGAAACCTAGGGAGGCTAGACTGTCCGAGACAATCATTTCGGAGTCTCCCGTAGGTAGACCAAGGCCTTTAAGGCTGTTGATGATGGTTAGGTTATCTCCCTCTATTATGAGGTCATTTATGTGTAGTTCTTGTGCCGCTGATATTCCTTTCCATAGTGCAAAGCCTTCTGAACCCACAACGGAGGAGATAGGGGAAGGCTCAGCACCATAGAAAACCGGGGTACTTGTGTGATTTCTGATAATAAACCCATAGGATCCCTTAGAGGATGAGGAAAAGGCTCCATCAAAATTGAGTTTATAAGCTTCTATTCTAGGGAGTTCCCATTTTGCTTTCTTTCTTTTTCCTTTTGTAATAGATCGGTTCGCTCCTTCCTTCTGATGCTATTCCAAATTGTCATCATATTTTTTGGCGTGTTTCCATAAAAAGATTTGATCCTTTATGAAAGCTACTATACTGGATATGTTTGGTGTGATTTTATCAAACAAAGTTTTGTTGCGGAAGTACCAAACACTCCACTAAGAGAAGGCGAGTTTAGTGAAGCACTGAGTACCAACAACTTCTTTAACGTCTTCTAAGATAATGTTTAAATTAGATTGTTGAGCGAAACAATTGTTAAGTGCTGATAATAGTGCGGGGTCAATTGGTGCTATTTTATCTTGTAATATCGGGCAGTCCCACAGAAGATGGACAATGTCTTCATAGTTGGAGTCACAATGAGGGCACAAAGTAGGAATTCCCAAACCACGTGAAGCAAGTCTAGCTGATGTGGGAATTCCGTTCTTTGTAATCATCCATAGGAATGTTTTGATCTTTGGTGGTATATCATGGTTTTAGATCCTTTTTAAGTCAGATCTATGGCGATTTTTCTTGTCATTGATCATTGCAATTGCAGAGCTTGTGGAAAACCAGCCATTCTTACTCCATTTCCAATATAGTATATTAGTATGTATGTTCTTAGGTGTTGGGGTCATTATTATGGATTCTATCATGTCATTTGGTAGAGCATGTTGGATGGTATTATTTAGCTTTGTGATATCCCATGATTTGTCTTCCCGTAAAAATTGCGATATTATCACTTGAGGGTCAATTTGCTGGCCCTTTATAATTTTTGTAATGAGGTGAGAGTCACCGAACTAGTGGTCCATCCAGAAGTTAATGCTATGACCATTACCAATAGACCACCGGATTCCTTCTTTGAAAAGAGGTAGTAGTTTCGTAAGTTGTGTCCATTGCCAGGAGGAACTACCCTTTCATTGATATTGCAATATGTGTTTGGTTTTTAGGTATTTTTCTGTAATTAAAGAAACCCAAGGACTACATGGTTCAGCCAATATTTTCCATAGTAACTTTAGTTGTAGTGCTTTGTTCATGTCCTCGGAGCTACGGAGACCAAGGCCTCCATGAGATTTGGATTTGCAAACCTCAAACCAGGTGATTAGTGGTTTATGTCTCGGGCCTTTATTCATTAAGATATTTCGATTGATTCTATCTAGTTCCGTGTGTATGGCTTTAGGTAATAGGAAGCATTACATTAGGTGCAGTGGTTTTGCAGATAGTGTTGTTTTTATCAGTGTGCATCGTCCAGCATGAGACAGACAGTTGGCTTTCCATTTATGTAGTTGTGTCTTTGTAGTGTTAAGAAGATCCTTAAATACCTCCTTTGTTGTACGCCCACAAATGACAGGGCAACCCAAATAGTTACCCAGAACATGTGTGAACGGAATTTCTAATTCATTACGGATAACATTTTTTTGGCCCGCTGTTAGGTTATTGGTTGTTTGAAAATGTGATTTATGTCTATTTACCTTTTGTTATGACAGGGCAACCCAAACCTAGGGCTTGACTCGCCTATGATGTCAAAATTTCGGACCCCTCAGGAGGTGATACTCTCAGCCATACATGTGCTCCCACATCGAAGATAATCTCGGTCCTTGTCAATTCCTCGGAACTCAGGAACATGCTGCTAGAATCTCGAAGTGAACCATCCATCTCTGTTGGGAACTATCCTTTCAGGAACTCCATAGAGCCTCGAAATCCGTCGGATGAACCCCTCAACTAGCCTCGAAACATGCCAAGTCTCTTGAATAGCAATCAAGTGCACCTCTCGCATAATCCTTTGCCTCAAGTGCTGGGACCGGTGGGTTAGGGGCCCACCACGCTTCCGTTGCGCCGATCAAGCACTACTCAGCTGACCGTTCTCTTCTCCATGTCGTCGCTCGTCGAAAGTAGCATAAGGATTCTATGTTAGCGGGGATAGAGGAGAGACAAAAGCGGACAACCCGAATTCCCTACTAAACCAAACACGGACCAAGACTAACGATGACAAGACGAGAAGATAAGATCCCCACCCATGAATGACAATGATGACCTTATGGAATTCCATGTGGTTATAATTGCGGCAAGTAAGACACATATCAATCAATCCTGAAGCATACTAGTCACATCAATACACACTAATATGTACCTATCTCGATGAATAATGACAACACACATGGGTAGTAAAGAACATTAGCAAGTTCTACACGGACGTACATATAAGACAATCTAGTCACCTATCATCTCAAGTAGTAGACGAGCTCAATAAGTTTAAGAAACAAGGATGCATGATTTCAATAATAAACTTATATGGCACAAAGCTTGCAAAACATAGTAGTATCACAACATCACATATTTGGTTAAATACACATGTTCAACAAAATCCCATAACATCATATATACATATCATCATAACTAATCCAAGCCCAAATCCATATAAATCATGGGATAATAAGTCGTTTTTAAATCCTTTTCTATCAAATCGTATAACATCGCATAAGAACTCAAATCATACGTATAAAGTAATCCAACCGGGTTTAAACCAAACTCGAGTTAACGCCCAAAGAAAGGAGAGAACCGGCTCCGGCCAAGAGCCCAGACCTGGTTTTCGTCGCGACGAATTGGCCGCTCGTCACGGCGAAATCCAGTTCTTTGTCCCTCGCGAGTGATGCCTCTTGCTATCGCGAAAAGCATCATTCTCTTCCTTTGTTCCTAGTTCTTGTTCGTCGCGGTGACCATGGTTTCACCACGACGAACAAGCAACTGTAAGCTCGCTTTTGATCTAAATTCGGTCCTTTCTTTCCCACTACTCTCATCATTTCCGATTCCCTCCCTCGACCTCAAACAACATTTATAATAATAATTCCGAATGGTAATATAACTAACAATTAGATAAATGCTTAAAATCAACTTTGTAAATACCTCAAGATTTAATAAATAATATTTAAATAATAATCAATTACTCATGTCGGATACACACATAGACAGATCATATCAATATAGAATCCTATACTAAGATGCTCAGACATGCCATAGCACTATAAGAAAGAAAATATAAGGGGGCACAGTGACTATCATATTATACAACCACGAGGTCCACATGATAGGGTGAGTATGACATGTAATCATACGATGATCTATAATAGGAAAACATGTCCTACATGATACTAGTCGGTCACGACGTGACATAAGTACAACCAAAGATGATCACTGAGGAACAAGTTTAACACTAAAAACCATATTTCATGTATACATGCATTTATCATGTTGTAGTATATCAACATGCAATGTGTCATCGAATTAATAATTAACACAAGACTCACAATTATATGAGCTCAACAAGATAAGCATAGATTGACGATATATCCAAAGCAAAATTATCACGTGTGAACCTAGAAATGATTTTCACTATAATAGGGGGGTGTGTAGTCGAACGAGGTACAAGCTACTAGAATGCAATAAGCATCACAAAAGCATCGTATGGTATGAATAACAAAATATACGATACACACATAAGCACGTCATTAGCCATATTAAGCATGACCCAAGGTTATCGAGTCATAGCATGATAACTTGATTACCAACATAAAACATGCTCAGATACTCATAAGATCATATAAAGGAGAACATCATGGTTATCACAACCTATGGCAAGTGTAACTCAACAATGATACAAAGTGGGCACGGGATTATGCAAGTCACATTTCTAACGGCTCAGATTCCACATGATACTAATTGTGCATGAAATGTCCTAAATTGGTGAGAATAAGGTGCATCGAATAATTTCATATAATGACATGGGGAGTTATAGATGTTCAAGTAAGACTACCATTTGCAACCAACATCAATGTATATAAGGAAAATATAAGCAAGTATAACAGGTGAATCATGCGCATGTCATAACGCAAACCAGGATAATGCTCCTAGAGTGTCATGCTTCGGGAGATCAATACGCCACATTAACACATATAAGGGTAATCATGCGAGTGCCTAGCAACCATCATGGTGTGTGTTCATGCAAAGGTTGTAAAGGTGTTTTTCTCAAGCAAGGGTGTGACAAGAGACGTACAAATCCTAGTCATATCGAGTTCATCCGAGTATAAAGTCAATGATGGCAAGATGATCATTTAAGGTGCCACTAGATAGTAAGATGCAGGGGAACAACATGACATTAGGAATGCAATATTTGCGTACATAAATTAGATAATTAGAGCACATATCCTCATGATAAGTTACATGTGAGAAGACATACATCCTATATTATACTAAATGCATACACGGAATCTAATTACAATGTGGTGTGTGCACATGTAGGGTGTCAGACTATTCATCCCTAAAAGCATAAAAGAGTATCATGGGGCATGAAGGAACAATATCACGAAACAAGTAGATAGGCATGATACTGGTCGGAATCACATAAGGCATAATGAGCATCGAGTTGTAACATCACTCATATTTCAATGACATAAGGGACGAATGTCAACACTATCGGGGACCTATTTTAAGTAGGAGGAGATCATAAAGCAAGTAGGCCACAAATTTACACAAGCCACAAGTCATGGGTCCTAATAGATACTAATGTCTCGATGAAAAGCGTAGCTGTGCAACATATGACACATGTACATTAAACAACTTAGCACCAACATATGCGAGAGTTCAAGACAATCATATGGAACAATGAAGAACATAGCGGGAAACAACACGAGCCTAGGATAGTGTGGCTTCACATGGATACAAGGGATACCTGTACATGGGTATAAATCAATAGTTATCTGTACAAGGCATATATTTAACACAGTAGTGTATCAAGTCATTCATATAGTCATGCATCAAGTCGTGCAACACGGTAAGGTATCAAGTCATGTAAACACATATAGGGCTACCATTATAACCAAACAAAGATTTCCAAGGGCGATATCGATTCATCCCCACAGACTCAAAACCCATTTCCCGTGGAATGCTTGTGTGACTCGTGTTGAGAACATAAAAAGGGTACTCAAATTACTCCCAAAGAAGATGGCGAAGTTCGTATCGGAGTTCATGACAAGGAGAAATCAGTTGACCACTACGAGAATCGAGGAGGATGACTCCACAAAACAACCCATCCCATAGACTCGAAATCATTCAAAGTTTGATACTCTAGTACACTGACCATCTCGTGGCATGACCTATGGTGTCAAGTACCATACTTATCACACGCTCAAGTAGTCAATGTTCCCGAACCTAATTCCCAAACATGATTAGATTCCCGACTCTATTTCCCATAAGAGACGTCGATACCATAAAGAACGACTCGACCAGAACATCAATTGAGACATGGCGGAACATAAGGGGAGGAAATCTGAATGGAACGAATCCACATCTCTCAACTATCACCAATCTTCGACCGAACTTCGTCGAACCAGAGACAAACGAAAGGGAAAGACACCAACAAGTGAATCATGGAGGAAACCGCTCTATAAGATAGAAATATCGACTATACCGAAAGGAAAGGCTCCCTCGCTTATCCCACTCACATAGAGATGCAACACTCATTCTAAATATATCAACAGATTTCTAGTTGTAACATAATAGCACTCAACACAAAATCAGTCAGGGACAATTATAATGATCTCCATCGAGGGAGATCGCCCTCAGGTCCAATTGATATAAAACACATCAGGCTATCTAATGTCGCCCTTCGAGGAGCGACGAACCTGAGGGGCAAATACCTCACGATCTCTACCTAACTCGCCACTCCAATTACCGCGGTGCAATCCCTTTGAGTCTTCCAAGCCCATTTGTAAATAATAAGCTATATTTCGCCTACCCGTTCCCAACTACATCTAATAAGGATGGTCTAGCACCTTTTCTACCCATTCGATCCCGTTTGTTTGATTCTCTTATTTAACTGGTCGAGTTCACATTTAGTCCATTTGAGTTAGTCATATTAAGTTCATTTTGCCCCTTTTAAACATTTTCAAATCCTTTGAAATTCATGGGCGAATTTTCAAAACATACACCCGACCCTTGCGTACCCGAATTGCAAAACCTCGCTCTGATACCAACTTTGTATCAGCTCGGATATAAATACCCGGGTAACGTTTGGAAGGTTGGTTACCTTCGTTCGGATCTTGCAATTCGAGTGCGGGTCGAGGTTTCAAGCTTCAAAGGATCAATATTTAAAGTTGGGATTTCGAACCCTAAAACAATGGAAGGGCCACTGTGAACCTTTAGTTGTCCAAACACTATATCGCGGAAGTTCATTTTCGAAACTGGTGAAAGCGGAAGTAAAGTACAACTTGCCACGGTGGAGCCTGGTCAAAACCGAAATCATAATCAAATAACACTTAAGACAAATTAGCGGGTTAGTCCGGTTCTTCGCTTTCGCCCAGGAGGATCCCTCGCCATAGAAGCACAAGGCAGCAAAAGGGCGGGTACCTATGTCTATCAACGAAGTCAGGCCCAGAGAAGCATGCGGGCCCTAAAGACCTCGCTGAGGACATATAATACGCCTATACCTAGAATAAAGGATGTTCTAATGCAGTGCGGAATTTAAATCACACTATCATGCTCCTAGTTTATATATCATGCCCCTAGTTTATATAATATGCAGAGACTGGCCAGTTCGATGCTATAGCATATCATATCTCATCATAGCATATCATATCTCATCATCATATCATATATCATGCTCATGCCCGATGGTGCTGGGCTATCTCATCATCATGCTCATATATCGACAATACTGACTCCGGGTACCCGATGAAGCTGGGCTACCCTATGACCCTAAAAAAGACTCTAGGACTCACAGATAACGACCGTTCTCTTTTCAAACGCATAAAGAATAGGGATGCTCATTCATTAGTGCAATTCCTAAGCATGATACTACATGGCATGCTTTTATGCATATGCAACACCTATATACTATATGACACATCAGGTATGAGGTCGGGGTTACTGAGTAAGTGTTCGCTACGGGGGGCGAGTGTATGCGTAGGGATTCAAATAATTCAAATAAACAATTCACAACTAGACTACTCCCTTTCTCAAACAAATAATACAAGAATCCCCTCCCTTGTAGTAGTAGGGTAATTCAGGATCGAATCCACGAGGAGGTATGTCAGCGCTTCCCTTGTTGTACTCACGATCAAAGCTTTCGACCTCAGAAGACACTCGTTATCGAGTAATCTGGTCGATATCAACCTCAGTTCTGGTCGATTTCCAGTACAGTTCCTACAGAAGACAAAAGCAGCAAAGTCGACGTCGAGCAGAGACCTCGATATCGATGTTAGACCTCGATATCGACCTTTACAGTCGATTTCGATGTTTGTCACAGAAACTGTAATTCGCAACCAATTGTCGGAAAAGAGTCCGAAGAAAATAGAATGGTAAAGAAGGATGATCAGAAACAAAATTTATAACTTTTATATTGACTTCAATTAATTAAAAAGCTTCCAAAGTCGGGGTTTCATGCCACAACAATAACAATGCAAGTTTTATGCTAAAGTTATGAAATTTAATGCCTTTCCGTAAAATAACTTTCGTTATCAACCCTTTGGTGATTAGAGGCTCTCACATAATATCTAAGAGTTACTATCCAATTCATGAGCAATTCAATTTCACAATATGAGTGGCTTTCGCTTCAATAATGCAAATAATGAATCTCCCTAACTTTCGCAAAGGATTATGCATGGGATAGAAGACGGAATAGCATAAAAGTCATTCCTTTGATGCACTTACCCTACATCATCATCGTCGGGCTCACCCCGACCCTAGAAGTGGGTTGACTACTCGCTCCTCATCATGCACATCATCATCATCATTGTTGAAAGACAACTACTTTGAATTAAACTTTGCAAAAGAGAAAGTACAACCGAACAAGCCACTCCGCTCTCGCTTCACAAACTCCACTCGGCCCTCTCTCTCTCTCTAACTCGTTACTACTGTAATTGGAACTGAATTGTATGTAAAATTGAATGTGCTTGGATGGCTAAACTCAACCCTACTGGCCTCTATATATAGATATCGAACAATGCTATCCAAAGACTCGAAACTTTATCTTTATTCTCTAAGATAAAACTTAAATAAAGTAAAAACTAAAACTCCTATGGTAATTCAGCTTCACATGATAGATCTGGTGTTGATGATAAGAAATCTCGACTTTAGGATAGACGTGCAAGCTTCGGATAGAATTCTATCAAAAATTGAGTCGGATTCCTCTGCTGGCATGGTCGATATCGACCTTGAACATCGATATCCACCCCTGTGAAACTTTATCTCGAGCTCTCCTTCTCCTACTCGAACTTGCACTCGACTTCTATCATTTAGCTCGATCTTGCAACATCGATATCGACCTCCAGACGTCGATATCGACCTCTCTGTGTCGACATGCTCTGTTTCATTTCCTGCTCGATTCCTATGTCTCTGATGCACTCGATGTCGAGGTCTCCATTCGATTTCGACCTCTTCAGAGGACTTCGAGTTCTTTTTCTGCTCTTCCAAATCTGTCCAATTTTTTCCTGTTTTATGCGAAATCACATAGAAACTCGTGCAGACCCATATATTTGACATTTAAGCATAAATTACACTAATCCCATGTTTTCCCATCAATATGCATGCAAAAGACGATAAAATGGACTCATATGTGCATAGAAAATATGGCAATTTGCGCGCACATCAATAAGCTCCCGTAGGAAACTTGCCTGGAGGCGCGCAGAATCCAAGCAATCAACACCAATAATAACCAATGTCCAATAGATCACAAATCACCTAATAAACATACAAATATGCATAAGTCTATCTAAGTCACACAAGGCGCCCCTCACTATCATACATAACTTCACATATTTTATAGGTCTCATTATCATCATCACCATCATATCAACTCACCTCATATCTTATCATATCATCTTATTCATTCAATCATATCATCTCGCATCTTACCTCAACATCATATCTCATAATCATTTCATAATATCCCATCCACCATCATATAATGCTCATATCTCAACATATCATCACACTCTACTAATCATCATATAACATATCATACTTTCATATTTAAGAATATATCATGCTTCTCAATCATATAATATAACATCATACTTTCATACGACAACACATCATGATATCATATTTAAGGACATATATCAACATCTCATATCCTAATTCATACTTAAATCATTATATCGATATAATAACACAACACCTCATAGCATGCTTCATAATCAACACATAACACATCAATATCACATATCATAATTTACAAGTCATACAAGCAAGTCAATTTCCCAAGATTTCTGAAGCACTTAAATCTCAAGTTAGACTAAATCATTCTTTAAACCATTTTCTCAAATCATACTCGACCCAAAACCCCTTTAAGAAGCATTGCCTTTTAAATCGACTTATACTTGTATTTTATCAAAATAAATCCGAAGAGGTTACGTCATTTCCCAAAATCACCTTTTAATTTTATTAAATCCATTTCCATTTATCAAACTAATTTCCAACTTTTAAAGACATTTCCAATCTCAAATCCAACAATATTATATTTTTAAATCTCCAAATAATATAATAGTATTTTAGATTCCATTTATTCAACATATTTATCTCAAATATATTTAAGTAAGTTTAAAGCTTAAAATACATTTTTATAAACCAAACCGGCCCAATGAACTAGCCCTAACCCTTTTAAAAAAATCAGATCCAAACAAGCCCCGCCCAAGACTCAAAACCGGATCCCTCAACCCAGACCCTCAGCCCATTTCCCTTCAGCTGCCAAGCCCGGACTTCAGAAAAAAATAAAAGAGTGGGCCAGGTGCTGATGTGGCGAGCGGGCCCCATGGGAACTGACATGGAAGCGGGCCCCCCGAGTCTTCTTCTTCCTCTTCCTCCTACCGGCTCCCCTGCATCTGGCTTCTTCTCTCTGCTCGCTCACACCTCTCCTTCGCTCTCTCGCACCTCTCCTCTGCCCACAGCTCTTCGCCCTCATCTCGTCCCTGCCCACTACTCCCTCGCCATCTCTCTCTCTCTCTCTCTCATGGTATCACCCACGCTCGCCCCTCGTGTTCTCGAGCTCGCCGGAGCTCGAGCTCACTCCTCTCTCTCCGACCTGCTCTCACCTCTCTCCGACCATTCAAACAAAGAAAGAAGCAAAAAAAAAAGGAAACCGAAATCAGATAAGGGAAGGATGGGATTCGAAAGCTCACCGAGAGGGGGGGTTCGAGCACACCGGAGGTTCGATCGGAGCTCTTCGAGGTTCGGCGACGGCTTGAGGAGGTTATCTCAGACCTGGGTCGAAGGCGGGAGTCATAAAGGTGAAGCTTTCTGTCCTATTGAGTGAAAGGAGAGGAGTGGGTGGCTTACCAATAAAAATAGGGAAAAATAGAGGGGGGAAAGGCCTGGCGGCTGCTCCAGTGGCTCCGGTGCTGTCCTGGGCGGCTCAGGGCCCTTGTGGACATCCGAGGAGGTGAGGATGATGTTGGTGTTGCTTCTTCTCGTCTGGAAAAGAGGAGATGGTAGCTTGTGGTGCTCAGCCTCTTGGAACTCCGAAACGTGGGGAAAGAGGATGAAGCTCTCGGCTCCAATAGAGGAGAAGGTGAACGACGACTATGGCGGCGACTCACTAGGGGAGGTGGTGTAGTCGGCAAGCAAGGAGGAGAGATGGGGCTTGTGTGGGTTTTAGAAAACAAGATGGAGAGGGGATAAAATGAGTTGTAATGTAAATCAAACAAAGGCAAGGGAAGAGGTGGTCTTGGATTCCAGTATAAAGAAAAGGGGGAGGGGAGAGGAGTCAAGTGTTGCTGCTGTCGCTCAGACCAAAGGAAAAGGTGGAATGGAGCCTTGGCATTTTGCCAAAAAAATAGGGGAGATAAGTGAGGTAGAGGGAGTGAGATGGTGGAGGGTGTTTTGCCAAAATTGGAAGAAGGAAAGTGGTAGGAAGGTGATATTGATATTGTGATGCTACTGTCAAGGGGAATTCAGACTTTGGGTAAGAGAAGAGGACAAAGGTATTAGGTGGTCCCAAAAGTAAAAGATTTAAATTCCCGAAATACGAATCCGAAACCCGCTTTCTCGATCTTATCCCGACTCAATTAAAATCAACCCAAAAGTTCAAATCCGAATAGTAACAATAATAATGAACTCCGAACAATATCTTCAATCTCAGTATAAGAAATCAGAAGTAAAATCCATTTTTAGATCAAACTCAAATTTATGCCGGAATCCGCTCTAAAAGAATTAAAATAAAATTATTCTGCTCGAGGACGAAATCTTCATAATTTTCCGAAATCTTATAATTCAAATGCCAATTAGTTCAATATTAAACCAAAATTAATTCTTAATTTATAAAATATTATTTTAAAATCCCGAGTCTTTACATCATCCACCTCTAAAAACAAGTCTCGTCCCCGAGACTAAAATCATTTTTTATATGCAAAACCTTTTTGAAAGTGATAATGCATATCCTAGATAGGCATTATAGGCATTTTTAGGCTAGTTAGGTTGCATTTAGTTAATGAATTAGAGTTAAAGTGCATCTGACGATTATTTTGGGAGAGTTCGGATTTTGCGCGAATTTGTGAGTATTTTTACAGATTAGATTCGAACACTATGGGGATGCATGATATAGGAGACTTGAAGAAAGAAGAGCAAAGAATTGGAGTTGCCTTAAGCTTTTGGCAGCGGGATTATGCAGCGGGACATATGCTGCGGCCGCGGCATACATGCAGTGGCCGCCGCAAGGAGCTGGAGCGGCGCCTGAATGGAACACGCGTGCAGTGGCCGCGGCACCTACGCTGCGGCCACCGCATTAGTCATCTGCCGCATTTCAATTAGAGAAACCCTAGTATTTGTTATTTTCATTATAGGATCGGTTCAGACTTTTAAAAAGGCCGAGAGTTATTAAGTTTTGAAGCACTTTCATTTTTTCATTCCACGTTCATCAGACAATTTAGAGATTGAGCGATGTCTTCCATGAGGAACTAAACTCATCTGTTCTCCCTACAGTTTGACGCTTTATTTGGATTGATTGTGAGTTTCTAATTCTCATTCCTTGTGTCCTATATTTGAATGCTTCAACTTCTTTGTGCTTGATTGTTTATTGTTTTGTTCTATCTTGTCTCGGCAACTAGTTAGATCAATTCAATTTCTAGGGTTTTGTAGATTCCTGATTGTGAACCTTAACCTAAGTAGCAAACTTATTCCTTTAGGGCTGATTGAACGAATTGGATAGGTAAGAAGTTTAATGTGTTGTTAAATCCCTCTTTAGGGACTACAAATACCTTGGCTAATCTCTGGACTTAAAGCTATCAATTGGGTTAAATCCTTCTTTAGGGACTGTTCGATTGATAAGGGTTGCTAGGACTGATTGGACTAGTAACTATATTAGGTCGGGACAAGGGCGTTCATAGGAAACTTAATAGGACGAGAAGAAGTTACAAGGATCGCTTCAACCAAATAAAGTGGAAAATTGTAGGTAGAACTACTTCTCTCAATTGTTTCAATCACAACCATTTACTCTTGCCTTTCATAATTCGCTTTGCTTTCACAAACACCCCCACTTGGTTACTAAATCGGCATTTAAATCATACTAGAGCAACAAATCTCCCTGTGGATCGACCTCTTACTTATTGCCATACCAGTTATATGTTTGAGTTACTTTCACGGATCAACGACAGAGATGGCTAACGAAGCGAACCGCACTCTTAGGGAGCTTTCTGCTCCTGACATAGCACAACAGCCCCTTGCAATTCAATTCTCTGCGCTAGGGGAAGGAGTCAACTTTGAGCTAAAATCTGGGGTGATTCATCTTCTACCCAAGTTCCATAGGTTGAGTGGGGAGGACCCCCACAAGCATCTATCTGAGTTCCATACGGTGGTAGTTGGGATGAAACCCGAGAACGTTACTGAGGATCAAATCAAGCTAAGAGCCTTTCCCTTCTCTTTGAAGGATGAGGCGAATGAATGGTTCTTCTACCTACCTTCTGGGACTATCTCCACTTGGGCTGAGATGAAGAGAGTCTTTCTAGAGAAGTACTTCCCTGCAACAAAGCTTAATGCCTTGAAAAGGGCAATCAGCAGCATTGAACAGTACGCTACGGAGTCGATTCATGAGTACTTTAAGCGCTTCAAGAAACTCTGCGCTAGCTGTCCATGCCATGGCTTCCCGCAGAAGGATTTGGTCTTATTTCTATTCAATGGGCTGACTGATGATGAGCGCAAAACGGTGAATTCCTGTTGTGGGGGAAATATGTTGAATAAGACGCCTGCTGCAGCTTGGGAGGTGTTTAAGGAGCTCTCTGAGGGTTCTAGGCAGTTCAATAAGAACACTCGTGCTAGGGGTGTACTTTCTGTTGATGCTCCTGTGGCTGCGCTTCAGACTTATATGGAAGAGGTGAAGGAGATGATTGATGTACACATTTGCACCTTCTTTTATTGCATCTTTTGACTTCATATTTCGTTCGATTTCCAAAGAAAAGGTTCAAAAGAATATAAACTTGTGTAAGAATAGGGCTAAAATGCAAGAAATAGAATTTGCACATGTTTTGAGCTAACCATGTAGGAATTTGAGCGAAAACGGAGTCAAAACGGAGAAGCCAAGTAAAGCTGAGCAGAGGTAGATATCGACCCCAGACCCAGATATCGACCTCTGAGGTAGATATCGACCTTCAACATAGATATCGACCTCAACGAGTGAAGCTGAGAAGAGGTAGATATCGACCTTAGACCCAGATATCGACCCCCAGTGTCGATATTGACCCCCATATCGACCTCCACATAGAAATCGACCAGAGCTGAACAAGTCGAGCAGGAACAGAGACCTCGATATCGACCTCTGGTGTCGATATCGACCCCTTATCTCGACATAAGATAGACTCGATTTCGAATGCGGATTGGAACTATATCTTCAATGAGGCACGGAATTATCTCATACTTTCAAGATAGATGGCAGCTGAAGTTTATTATCTTTTACCTTTAAGTTCCTTTAAGTTTTATCAAAATAAAAGACCTATCCTAATTGTTCGGATAGAGTTATTAGTTAGATAGGAGTTACAATCCTTGGATAGCGAGATTAGTAGCCTATAAATAAAGCCCTAGGGGCTGATTTGTGAAGGAATCCAAGAATCCAATCATAGAACAAGACATAGACAATAGAGTTAGAGAGAAGTTTTAGGGTTTGACGTTTGCGAAAGTTGACGTTGATTTGTAAAGCTTCGAAGTTTATTTTAATGCAAGTTTCTTCCTTTCAATTGATGATGAATCCCATGATGAGAAGCGAGTAGTTCCCCAAAGCTCTTAGGGTCGGGGTGAGCCCGACGTTAGCCATGCGCGCTTGAGGTAAGTATTTGATGTTGATATCGTTGTGTCTATCTCTCCTCCTACAATTCTATGTTTAGTCCTAATCGAAAGAAAAGGGATTCATGCTAACAACTTGAGTTATAAGCATAAAATTTGTAGAGACAATTAGGTTTATTTGAAAGAGTAATCCTAAGAGTTGGTGTACGGCGAAAGCTTGTCCCTTGGGTGAAATAGCGCAATTGTCCGTCTTATTTATCTCATCGCATGCATTGGTTAACGTTGTGGTAAACCCAAATCCTAGGAGTTGCTTTTACATATTTTATATTCACCAAAACCCCTGCTTTATTTCTACTCATTGCTTCTCTCCCCACTCTAAAATCTTCGGCCTTTCTTTGCCGACGAGCCACTAACCCCCTGCAGGAAAGACATCGATATCGACAGCAGAGGTCGATATCGACCAAACTGATAGATCGACGGTTTTCTGAGTCGATCTCGAGACTCCTGGGAACTTCTGCAAGCATCGATATCGACCACTTTGTGTCGAAATCGACCCCCTGAATCGACTGGCAGACTTCTGAGCCAGTCGATTTCGTGAACTAACCTCGATATCGACCCCCTCCAGTCGATATCGACTACCGTTTTTGTTTCTGCAGGTTTTCTGTTGCAGACGACATCGACAGCCAAGGTCGACATCGAGGTCTGACATCGAGATCGAGGCTTCTGGTCGAGTAGAAAGGACATGTCTTCAACGCTACTAGGATCCCGCTGACTCGCTTCCTCGTGGATCGAACCTGATTCCCTACTACTATAGCGGGGAGTCTTGAATTTATTTGAAGAGGCTAAGAGTTGTATTGGTTTATATTTTCTTATATATTTCGATTCAATTCTCCCTACGTCAAATTTTGGCGACATTGCCGGGGAAGCTATCAATCGCGCCCTAGTAGTTTATTTTCACGGTTCTTTTTAGTGTTGTTTTATAGGTGTATGCGACGTACTGGTGACCAACCTGAATTTGAAAGACTAGACGAACCAGAACGCTTTCTCCACCTAAGATCTCGAGTCCAAAGAATCATGGCGGACAACGAGACCCAGGCACAACAAATTGAACGCTTAAGGAAGCAAGTAGAGGATTACGCTACCAGAGAAGCGGCACTAAGAGAGCGTGCTGACAGGGAAGAGGAAGCCAGGAGACGATATGAGATTCAAATCAACGCCCTCCCCCGGAATGCTAAGCAATACTTGCACCCATCGCTCACAGTGCCTGAATCGGCTATTCTAATCCCTACTTCTAATTTTGAAATTAAGCCAAACTTTTTAACTGAAATAAGAAGGCATCAATATGAAGGGAAACCTAACGAATGCCCTATGGCACATATATCAACCTTCTTAGACCTCTGTGATACAATTGCTGATGGACAAAGTCTTGAGTATGTTCAACTGAAAGCATTTCGCTGGTCTCTTACAGGAAAGGCATTGCAGTGGTTGGAAAGCTTAGCCCCAAGATCTCTCCGCACCTGGAATGAAGTCAAGGACGCGTTTCTCAACAAGTTCTTTCCTCCTTCTAAGACGGCGCTGATCCGACAGAAAATCACGGCTTTCAAACAAAAGCCTGGTGAGGCTCTGGCAACTGTTTGGGAGAGGTATAAAGACCTCCTACGATCATGCCCGACGCATGGCCAACCACCGTACGTCATCCAGGAGATCATATACAATGCTCTTGACGCTGCAACCAAGGAGAGGATCAACACATACACCGCCTATGGCTACCTTGAACTCGCTCCCCAAGAGGCTTGGGAAACCATTGAAAGGCTGGTGGAATTTGACAATACATATGGGACTCCTGAGGTTTCCGACGCACCATCATCGTCGAGGCCTGCCCCTTCTATGCCCTTATATGAACCCTCCAATGTAATCGATCCAGATGTGAAGGAGCAATTCCACAGAGATCAACTTAGAAAGCTCCAAAAGCAAGTGAGGTTCCTTTCAGCGAACCAAGATTGCATCGAATGCGGATCGCAGCGGCACACCACCATCGAGTGCCCACATGCCGAACAAGTACACCTAGCGGAGACTCACCAAGAGGCGCGCTACATGAGGGGTCCCAATCACCAATATTGGGGAGACCAAAGGTTCCATCAACCACAAAGGAACCAGGTCAACCCTAGGGACCCTCTGCCTTATAGAGCTCCTGGGCACCCGGAGAGAGACCAAAAGAAGGATGATCTTCAACTAGTACTGGATGAAATCAGGCGGAACCAAGCTAAGAACGATCAATCCAACAATGCTATCCACTCTCAACTCAATCACCTTACCACAAGGATTGGGGAGATGGATATATGGAAGAAGAACGTAGAGACCCAACTGGGTCAATTGGCGGCACAAATCCCTAGGCCATCCGAAACACTCCCTGGGCAGCCCACCACAAATCCTAAGGGACAATCCGGGACGGGCCATGTCGCAGCCATACAATTAAGAAGTGGCACCAAAATACAAAAGCAACGGACGGAAACGGAGGAGAAAGCAACAGATCCAGTCGACATCGACAGACCAGTCGACCCAGAGGTCGAAATCGACCCCCATGTCGACCCCCTGGTCGATGTCGATGACACTGCAGAGCCATCAGTGCCTCAACAGAGGTCGAAATCGACCATTCCAGTCGATATCGACCACATTCCAGTCGATGTCGATGTCCAACAGGCCCCTCCGACCATCGTTTTGGCCCCTCCACCAAAGAAGACGTTGCCATTCCCTTCCAAAGCATTGGAGGATCCCACCAAAGGCAAGTTTAGGCGCTTCATAAAGATACTTCAAGGACTCAACATTACTATCCCTCTTACTGAAGCCCTAAGCGAGATGCCCGCCTATGTGCGATTCCTCAAAGACATCCTGAGCAAGAAGAAGTCCATGGCAGAGATCGCAGAGGAGTGCTCAAAGATGGACTTCCCAGAGAAGAAGAGTGATCCAGGGAAGTTCGCAATCACCGTGGGACTTGGCCAACATCGCTATAAAGCCCTATGTGACCTAGGGGCAAGTGTAAGTCTCATGCCTCTCTCTATTTGGCAAAAGGTGAACATTGGTGCCCTTGAACCTGTGGACATGAAGCTTTATATGGCTGACAACTCATTCGTCAGACCCACAGGTATAGTTGATGACGTTCCGGTAAAGGTAGGTAAGTTCTTTGTGCCTACTGATTTCATTGTATTGGAGATGCCTGAAGATCCTGTAGTGCCTATTATACTTGGTAGGCCATTCTTAGCTACTGCAGATGCCAATATCAATGTACGTCGAGGATTACTAACCTTTACTATAGGGAACGAAGTGATAGAATTCTCTTTCAACCCAACCATGAGCGAAACAAAGCACCTGGAGCAAGTAGTCCTCTCGCCGGCCAAAGAAAAGCTTAGAAAATTCTTGTTGGCGAGGACGGAAACAGCAAGCAGGGTCGACATCGACTGGAACCAGTCGATATCGACTAAAAGCATCGAAATCGACCCCCCTTGGTCGAAATCGAGAATGCCAGATCGCTGCCAGGAGCTTAAGTATGGGGTCACGGAGGTCGATATCGACCCCCACATGTCGGTATCGACCATAGCACTCGAAATCGACCCTCCTTGGTCGAAATCGACCACCCCTCAGCCCGAAGATTTCTGTTTTGGGCCCAAACAGGTAAGCCCAGGTATGAATCTTAACCCTCCTCCGTCCATTATTGATAAATCAATTAAGCCGATTATTGATAGTTCTACTAAAGAGAGGGTCAAAGCTCCATGGTTTGCCTATATTGCTAAAGTTAGGTCAAGAAAGAGAAGAAAAGCGCCCAAAGAAGAACCTAACATCAAAAAAGCCTTGGTCGCCGAACTTAGATGCTATCAAAAGGACCTAGATGATCCAGGAGAAGGCTCAAGCTCAAAGGTTCCTTACAAAAAAGGGTCATGAAGCATTGACGGAGAAGTCGGCCTAGCGACTCAAAAATCTAGAGCATGTACATAAAACATTTAAATATCGCATAGATGGTTTTTAGGATTTAAATTTTTGGCTGTTTTGAACTTTTAAAACTGAGATAATTCGTGCTTTATCTATATTTCTAACAAGATTTCAGGTTATCAAGCAAAAGGAACGACGAAGAGGAAAAGAAGCTTCTGCAGAGGCAGTCGAAATCGACCAGGCCAGTCGAAATCGACCCCTCAGGGTCAAGCCACCTCCTGGAGTCGACATCGAGGACTCAGGAGCGAAAAAGAGAGGTCGATATCGACCATTATACTCGATATCGACCCCAATCAGGCAGCCCTTGTCTTCATCTTCTCCCTCGACTTCGACAGATGCAGTCGACATCGACCTCTGACCTAGATATCGACTTCTGGCATCGACCTCACCTGAAATCGACCTGAATCCGCAGGTTGCGCTGTGAGTTTCTCTCTACCCTTCTTCTTCTTTTTAATACAGTGAGGACACTGTATATTTTAAGTATGGGGTGGGGGAAAGACATGTCTTATGGTCATAACTTGGTTTCTTCTTCGCATTGCATACATGTTTAAATTTTTGTTCTTAGTTTTACTTTTATAAAATGTCAAGAAAATCAAAAAAAATAGAAAAATGTCAAAAATCAAAAAAATGCATGTTTATTTTTCAGTTTATTTTTCTTTAATCCCTACTTAGATGTCCTATGATGAAAACTCAATAGCTGACTTGATCATGTAAACCCTATGGCATATTTGGATGGTTTTGCCTAAGTCTTTAAATTTTTATGTAGATTGTGAACTTGTGATGAAATTGAGCACATATGATCCTAGGCTAAAAAGCAAATCCAACAAAAATTGTCCTTGTGAGAATTTTGGCCTATAGGGAGAACATCAAAAATCCCTCCGCTTTCTTGAGTGAATTTACTCTTCCTATGCATCTCTAAATGTTGTGATAGTTATTCAAAACCAATGCATATATATGTTTATGTTTACGAGAATTAAATGATGGAGGCATCTTTTAAGCCAATTTTATCCTCTCTGTACCTACCCTGCATTATCCCTGCTTGAAGCCAGAACATTAGCCTGAGCCTGAATTGCAAACTCCACAAAATTATCCCTAGCCGAATTGAGCCTGACCCCCATTTGGGAATTGAGACTTAGATTGGTTGGACTAATGCCTTGTGGAAAGAATAGAGCACAATGTCTAGTTGTAAGCAAGGAAATTATAGGGTGGTACATATTTACATTTTGTCATATCTTGTAAAAGGATGTTTTGGCTCACCATATAAATGCACATAGTTATTTCAAATTCGAAAAAAAAAAAAAATCCGAAAAAAAATATATGTATATATATATAGTGCATGAGCCAAAATCCTTAAGTTTTATTCATACGAATGTTATACTTTTGAGAGGTGTATTAGAACTTGGAAGAAGGGTTGATGGAATGCATCTTTAAGAGCATTATATTGAAGAGTTATGGTTTGGGTAATGCAAGTGTTGAGATTTAGGAGTCTTGATTCCCGAATTTGAAAAGCACCACATAGCCAAATAATTCCATACCCTTTATTTCATACCAAGCCCCATTACAACCCCGCCGAATGGAGTCTTCTATGAAGTCTTCCATTGAGCGAAAGTCCTCCTGATGATTCTTATTGCATTTTCATAATTGGTTGCGAAGTGGATTTTTATAAATTACAATGTTTATGAGATTGTATATGGAATTGAGTTGAGAGTGATCTTCATAGCCTAAACACATGAGAGTTGAGTGCAAACACATTATCCCTGTGAGGTTGGATCAAAATTGCATATGCCTATGGATCGCCAAAATATGTGCTATGACGTTAAATTCACTTGCTTTACTTTGCTACCGCTTATGATGTTGCTTTTGACAAAGGCGAAGACTTGAAGGGCGTGTTGTAGGTGTTGGTTATTGCTTGGTTATTGCTTGAGGACAAGCAAGTCTAAGTATGGGGTGTTTTGATGTACACATTTGCACCTTCTTTTATTGCATCTTTTGACTTCGTATTTCGTTCGATTTCCAAAGAAAAGGTTCAAAAGAATATAAACTTGTGTAAGAATAGGGCTAAAATGCAAGAAATAGAGTTTGCACATGTTTCGAGCTAACCATGTAGGAATTTGAGCGAAAACGGAGTCAAAACGGAGAAGCCAAGTAAAGCTGAGCAGAGGTAGATATCGACCCCAGACCCAGATATCGACCTCTGAGGTAGATATCGACCTTCAACATAGATATCGACCTCAATGAGTGAAGCTGAGAAGAGGTAGATATCGACCTTAGACCCAGATATCGACCCCTAGTGTCGATATCGACCCCCATATCGACCTCCACATAGAAATCGACCAGAGCTGAACAAGTCGAGCAGGAACAGAGACCTCGATATCGACCTCTGGTGTCGATATCGACCCCTTATCTCGACAGAAGATAGACTCGATTTCGAATGCGGATTGGAACTATATCTTCAATGAGGCACGGAATTATCTCATACTTTCAAGATAGATGGCAGCTGAAGTTTATTATCTTTTACCTTTAAGTTCCTTTAAGTTTTATCAAAATAAAAGACCTATCCTAATTGTTCGGATAGAGTTATTAGTTAGATAGGAGTTACAATCCTTGGATAGCGAGATTAGTAGCCTATAAATAAAGCCCTAGGGGCTGATTTGTGAAGGAATCCAAGAATCCAATCATAGAACAAGACATAGACAATAGAGTTAGAGAGAAGTTTTAGGGTTTGACGTTTGCGAAAGTTGACGTTGATTTGTAAAGCTTCGAAGTTTATTTTAATGCAAGTTTCTTCCTTTCAATTGATGATGAATCCCATGATGAGAAGCAAGTAGTTCCCCAAAGCTCTTAGGGTCGGGGTGAGCCCGACGTTAGCCATGCGCGCTTGAGGTAAGTATTTGATGTTGATATCGTTGTGTCTATCTCTCCTCCTACAATTCTATGTTTAGTCCTAATCGAAAGAAAAGGGATTCATGCTAACAACTTGAGTTATAAGCATACAATTTGTAGAGACAATTAGGTTTATTTGAAAGAGTAATCCTAAGAGTTGGTGTACGGCGAAAGCTTGTCCCTTGGGTGAAATAGCGCAATTGTCCGTCTTATTTATCTCATCGCATGCATTGGTTAACGTTGTGGTAAACCCTAATCCTAGGAGTTGCTTTTACATATTTTATATTCACCAAAACCCCTGCTTTATTTCTACTCATTATTTCTCTCCCCACTCTAAAATCTTCGGCCTTTCTTTGCCGACGAGCCACTAACCCCCTGCAGGAAAGACATCGATATCGACAGCAGAGGTCGATATCGACCAAACTGATAGATCGACGGTTTTCTGAGTCGATCTCGAGACTCCTGGGAACTTCTGCAAGCATCGATATCGACCACTTTGTGTCGAAATCGACCCCCTGAATCGACTGGCAGACTTCTGAGCCAGTCGATTTCGTGAACTAACCTCGATATCGACCCCCTCCAGTCGATATCGACTACCGTTTTTGTTTCTGCAGGTTTTCTGTTGCAGACGACATCGACAGCCAAGGTCGACATCGAGGTCTGACATCGAGATCGAGGCTTCTGGTCGAGTAGAAAGGACGTGTCTTCAACGCTACTAGGATCCCGCTGACTCGCTTCCTCGTGGATCGAACCTGATTCCCTACTACTATAGCGGGGAGTCTTGAATTTATTTGAAGAGGCTAAGAGTTGTATTGGTTTATATTTTCTTATATATTTCGATTCAATTCTCCCTACGTCAATGATCAAAAAGTTGGTAATCGATATAACACCTCAACAGTTGAAGGCGTGTGGACTCTGCAATGAATTCACTCATCCTATGGATATGTGCCTACTTTTGCAAGAGTCTAGCGTGGATATGAATGCCATGGGAAATTTCGCTCCACAAAGGCCTCGACAAGGAATTTTTGGCAATCTTGGATACTTCAACAACTATAACAGAGGCTATCAGCAAGGCTATGGGAACTACCAAGCCTCTTTCAATCAGCAAGGGAGGCAATAGGGAAGACCCCGACAATAATTTGAACCTCGACAAGGAGGCCAACCGCAAGCGAATGAGGCTAATGAGGATCCTCTGCAGACTTTGTCACGATTAGACTTGAAGGTTGAGAAACAACAATCGGATCGGATAACCAATCTTGAGAATCAAATGAGTCAACTTATTCAAGCCTTAAGTGCAAAGGAGGAAAACAATGCTGGGAAGCTTCCATCGCAGACGGTTGCAAATCCTAAGGAGAACGTCAGCGCTATAATGCTTAGAAGTGGCAAGGAAGTGATTGCCACACCTCAAAATGATGTCGGGGAAATAATGTACGAGGAAATTGAGATTGTAGAAGAGAATGCTGGTGACTGCACAGTGCGGCGGCCGCCGCACATATACAGCGGCCGCGGCACACCAGAAATGAAGCGGCCGCAGCACCCTGCTGCGCCCGCCGCCCCTGTCTCAGACGGCACCCACGAAATTGGTATGCCCTCTAGTCCCTTTTTTTCTTCTTCTCTCCCTTCTTCTTCTTCTCCTCCTCCTCCTTCTACCTTACCTCTTGAGACTCCAAAGCCGGTTCCACCCTTCCCGGAAGCCCTGAAGGATACACGAAGGTATGAGAACGATAAGGAGATCTTCGAGATGTTCAGTAAGTGCGAGGTAAATATTCCTTTGCTTAATTTTATTAAAAGCATTCCTAGATATGCTAAATTTTTTAAGGAACTTTGCACTATCAAGCGGAACCAGAAGTTGAAAGGTAAGAAAAAGGTAAAGGTAAGCGAACATGTCACTGTTGTGTTTCAGAAGCGTTTGCCTGAGAAGTGTAGTGACCCTGGTATGTTTACAATTCCATGTGTGATAGGTGATACTAAATTTGACAAAGCCATGTTAGATCTAGGAGCATCTATTAATGTCTTGCCTTCTCATGTTTATCATGCTTTGGGATTGGGACCTCTGAATGATACTCGGGTAGTAATTCAACTTGCTGATCGATCTACTATCTACCCGAAAGGGATTGTTGAGGATGTCTTCGTTATGGTCAACAACTTGATATTTCCTACTGACTTCTTTGTGATTGATATGGGTCCTGGTAATAATGAAGGCCCTATTCTGTTGGGCAGACCTTTTCTTAAAACTGCTAGGACCAAGATAGATGTCTATTCAGGGTCTCTTACTATGGAATTTGATGGTCAAAAAGTTGAATATAATATCTATGATTCCATGAAATTTCCATCTAATGATCCTTCTTTGTGCTTTATGGATGTCATTGATACTATGGCACAAGATTCCTTTGATTTAGAGTGTGTTGATGAGATGGAGGTCGCTTTACAGGCCCCTATAGATGAAATTTCTAGAGATTATGCTTTTTCATATAATCTGCAGGAGGCGGTATTGGCTTTGGACCATCGATCACCCACCTATGTGCCACCAAGGGGAGAACGCATTGAGCTGACCATGCCAAGTTAAAAGCTTCTCCCATCCATCATCCAGGCGCCTGATATCGACTTGAAACAACTCCCTAGTCATCTTAAATATGATTTCCATGGTGAGAATAATACTTTGCCTGTCATTATTTCTAACAGACTCACTTTTGAGCAGGAGGAGCGTTTGGTGACTGTTCTGAAGGAGAATAAGGAGGTGTTAGGATGGACAATTGCAGACATTAAGGGCATCAGTCCCATCCTCTGCATGCACAGAATACTTCTGAAGGATGATGCAAAGCCATCTAGGCAACCTCAGCGGAGACTCAACCCGTCGATGATGGAAGTGGTGAAGAAGGAGGTGCTGAAGCTCCTTCAGGCAGGTATGATCTTTCCTATATCTGATAGCAAGTGGGTGAGTCCTACTTAGGTTGTTCCTAAGAAGGGGGGTATCACTGTCGTTGAGAACCAGGATGGTGAGTTGGTCCCTAGTAGGGTCCAAACAGGATGGAGGGTCTGTATTGATTATCGTAAGCCAAATGCGGTAACTCGCAAAGACCACTTTCCTTTACCCTTTATTGATCAAATGCTTGAGCGTCTTGCCAGTTGCTCTTTTTATTGCTTCTTAGATGGCTACTCAGGCTATTTTCAGGTACCCATAGCACCGGAGGATCAAGAGAAAACGACATTTACATGCCCCTTTAGCACCTTTGCATATTGCAGAATGCCTTTTGGGCTATGTAACGCACCTGGGACCTTCCAATGGTGTATGGTAAGCATATTTTCTGAGTATGTTGAGCATTTCATAGAGGTATTCATGGATGACTTTACTGTGCATGGAGATGACTTTGATACTTGCTTGCACCATTTGTCACTTGTTCTTAGGCGGTGTGTAGACACCAACTTAGTTCTTAATTCTGAAAAGTGTCATTTTATGGTTGAGCAAGGCATTGTTTTGGGTCATATTGTGTCTAGCAGGGGTCTTGAGGTGGACAAGGCTAAGATTGATGTCATTCACTCTCTGCCTTACCTCGCCAATGTGCGCGAGATTCGTTCCTTTTTAGGCCATGCAGGGTTCTATCGCAGGTTTATTAAGGATTTTTCTAAGATTTCTGCACCTCTTTGTGATTTACTCAAGAAGGAAGTAGTTTTTGACTTTGATGATAGGTGTAGGGCAGCCTTTGATGAGTTAAAAGGTCTCCTGACAAGCGCCCCTATAATTCAGGCACCCATATGGTCTCAACCTTTTGAGATTTTGTGCGACGCTAGCGACTATGCAGTGGGTGTTGTTTTGGGACAAAAAGAAGGAAGGAGCTCTCATGTCATCTACTATGCCTCTATGACTTTGAATGGAGCGCAAAGGAACTACTTGACCACAGAGAAAGAGCTTCTGGCTGTGGTCTTTGCATTGGAGAAGTTTCGCTCCTATCTCCTAGGAGCTAAGGTAATTGTCTTCACTGATCACGCTGCTCTTCGTTATTTATTGACTAAAAAATACGCAAAACCCAGATTGATTCAATGGATCTTGCTCTTGAGCGAGTTTGATATCGAAATCAAAGATAAGAAAGGTGCATAACGGACCACCTCAGCAGACTTTTCCAAGGAGAGGACAAGTCGGACGGTCAAAGCCCCATTCACGGTGAGTTTCCTGATGAAACGCTCTTTTTCTTGAACCATCTTTCGTCTATGCAGCTGCAGGAAGTCACGGAGAATGCCGCGGCTGCAGCACCTATGCCGCGGCCGCCGCAGGGCACTGAAGCAGCGGCCGCAGCACCTATGCAGCGGCCGCCGCACATGGCCAGTTTGGTAGCTTTTCTTTGTTTTGACGAGGTAAGCCCCGATGCCTCTGAATTGCTGATGGGTGTCCATACTCCTCGACCTTGGTTTGCCAATATGGTGAATTTCTTAGTCACGGGAGAATTTCCACCTAAGTTCACGAAAGCTCAGAAGGACAAAATTCGACACGACGCTCGCTTCTATGTTTGGGATGACCCCTACCTTTGGAAACATTTTGCTGATCAGGTAATTAGGAGGTGTCTGCCAGACAATGAGGTACAATCTGACCTTACTTTTTGTCATGCTCATGAATGTGGAGGCTATTTTGGTCCTCAAAAGACTGCTAGGAAGATTTTAGAAGCAGGTTTCTTTTGGCCTCACTTGTTTAGGGATGCTAATGCTTTCTGTAGATCTTGCGATAGATGTCAAAGGGTTGGGAACATATCTGCCAAAAATGAAACGCCACAAAATAAGATCATATTCTGTGAAATTTTTGATGTTTTGTGCATTGATTTTATGGGTCCTTTCCCTAGTTCTTTTGGAAATATCTATATTTTGCTTGCGGTGGACTATGTCTCCAAGTGGGTGGAGGCAAAGGCCACCAAAACTGATGATTCCAAAGTTGATGCAGATTTCCTAAAGGACACCATTTTCGCAAGATTTGGGGTGCCTAAGGCTCTAATTAGTGACAAAGGGACACATTTCTGCAATAGGACTATCACTGCCCTGTTAAAGAAGTACCATGTCACGCAGAGAGTGTCCACTGCTTATCATCCTCAGACCAATGGTCAAGCTGAGATATCAAATCGGGAAATTAAGACCATTCTGGAGAAAACAGTGGCACCTAACAGAAAGGATTGGAGTCTAAGGCTGAATGATGCTCTATGGGCCTATCGGACGGCTTATAAGACTCCCATTGGTATGTCTCCTTATCGAATTGTGTTCGGTAAGGCTTGTCATCTCCCTGTTGAACTTCAGCATAAGGCATACTAGGTTGTAAAGAATTGCAATATGAGGATGAATGAAGTGGGTGAGTTCAGAAAGCTTCAATTGCAAGAGCTAGAGGAACTTCGCTTGGATGCCTATGACAATGCACTAATCTATAAGGAGAAGACAAGGGCTTGGCATGACAAACATATCCTGCGGAACGAACTAAAGGTAGGAGACAAGGTTCTCCTATATCAATCATGCATGAAACTCTTCCTTGGAAAGCTTCGATCAAAGTGGGAAGGACCCTACACAATTTCTAGGATATTCCCTCATGGAGAAATAGAACTCTATGACCCTAAGTCTAATGAGCTCTTTAAGGTCAATGTTGATAGAGTTAAGCCATACTTTGAGAACATCCCCCGGAATGATGAGGAGGAGTTGGTGCTTGCTGAACCAACCAATTAGGCCACTCAAGGGCCCTTACGTCGAGCCAACGACTTGAAAAAAGGCGCTTCTCGGGAGGCAACCCGAGGTAAGTTTTTCTTTTCTTTTCATTTAATCACCCTTAGGTAGTTTTTCTTGTTGTTTTGCTTTTGTTTTAGAATTGGGACTAACAACTCATGAAAGAGCGGAATTGGATTCGTGCAAATCGAAGAAGGAGAGGAGCTACAAACTGAAGCAAATTGCTTAATGTCGCGGCCGCAGCATGCAAACTGCAGCAAATTGCTTAATGCATCAGCCGCAACTTGATGTCGCGGCCGCCGCATGCAACCTGCAGCAACATGCCAAATGCAGCGGCCGCTGCACCTTGCCGCGGCCGCCGCATATCAGACCCGTGACCTCTGCCCCTTTTTCTGAGTTCAGAAAAAAAAAACCGAAGCCCTTTTTTTCCTTACCCTACCTAGATCTACCGTCTCTTTCAAAGTCACCTTCATCCTCTCCTCTTCCAATTCCCAAACCCTTTTCCAATTCCCAAACTCTTTTCAAAATCCCAACCTTCATCCTCTCCATTGTCACCTTCATCCTCAACCTTCATCATCTTCAACCTCCCTCCATCAACCTTCATCCTCCCCAACCAACCCATCACCTTCTTCCAATCAACCCCAAACCGATCCTCACCGTCCACCTTCACCCCGCACTGAATCGGGTTTAGATCCGGTTACTCAGGCCGCCATTGGTGATCAAGCGAAGGAGACAGCCCCGACCTTGCTGCGGCCGCCGCACAAAGCTGCGCCCGCCGCACCTTGACGCGGCCGCCGCATCCTCCGCCGCCTCCAGGTTTATCGTCGCTTGTGTTGTAGCTTGTGTCCGGTTGCTACACTTTGTTTATTGGTTGCTTAGTGCTCGGTTTTTGGGTGATTTGTACTATTGATACTTGTGGTTAGTTTGGAGGATTGAGTTGGTTTGATTGGTTCGTTTGGATTTGAGCCTTGTGTTGGTTTGTTTCTCTGAGTTGTTGATTGTTGCTTATTGCGGATTTGAAATCCATTGAATATGGTTCGTCAATTGAGAAACTTATCTAGAGGACAGCAGAAGATTTGGGAGAGTTTTGATTCGAAGAGATTCGTGCAAATGAAGTTCTTCGATATTCCTACATTACAGAGGTTGGGGATGCTACAGGTTAACTAGGAGATGCTTACTCGTGGGGGTCTAGGTGCTTTTCTGAATTATCGCGCCCCCACTTATCCTGAGTTGGCCAAGGAGTTTCTCGCTACGCTTGAGGTGTCTGATGATCGGGTTCAGTTCCATCTATTGGACCAGGTTTATTATTGCACTTTTGCTCAATTGAGGGCGGCTGTTGGTATTACTCAGGAGCCCACTGAGGATTCGGCCACTCACGTGCCAGATCAGCAGGTCCATGATTTTTGGTATCCAGCGACGGACATCGAGGAGAGTATAACTATAAGTTCGTCCATCACTGTTTGCGGTTAGTTCACAAGGTCCTGGCAATGGCTTTCGGTGGCCAGGGCGATGTGAACAAGGTGCCGGCTGGAGACTTACCCTGGTTGTGGAGTTTTTCTCCCCAGTCCGCTATCATTCCGGATTAGGTTGAGATCTTTCTGGAAAGCTGCCTGCAGATTCAGAGAAAGACATCAGGTAGAGTTGGCTTAGGAGGCATGATCAGTCTGATCGCACGACATTTCATTGATCACACTCAGAGCGGGGTCCCTATGTTTGGTGGGTTCACTTACACGGAGGACCAGCTGCAGAGGGCCTATTTGCTTGAGGGCTCAGAGGCGAGTGGTTTTATTTGGAAGGCGGGACGAGGGGGAGTCCACAGACTGAGGCTACCTAAGGCCCTTCATTATGGCCCTACTGATGATTCGTTTTACCTGTTGGATGATGCGGATGATGATGATGTTGGTGATGAGGAGGAGGAGAATGCAGATGCACATGATCACCCTATGCCTGACTCTCATGGGGGTGTTGTGCAGTTTGCTGCAGGCTCTTCTGCTAGGCTAGTTCTTCTTATGATGAGTCCACTTGGCGTGAGGACATGTTTGCACAGATGCCCCAACTTTCAATCTGCCAAGACTCTTTTCAGTATGAGCTCAGCGACTTGGGTCGCAATGTTCGTGATATGGCCTCTTCTATAGAGGACATGAGGAGGTAGCAGGAGTACTACTATAGCTTGGGGTGGCCCCAGTTTCCACCCTACCAGCCACCGCCGCCTTAGTGAGCAGTTAGTTTTCTTTACCCTCACCCTAGCATTTATTTGATTTAGTTTTGTTATCTTTGATATTTCATTGAGGACAATGAAAGATTTAAGTGTGGGGGAAGGAAGTTTTGTGTATATAGGTGAGTTTAGTTCATATAGTGCATTTAGTGAGATCATGTTTAAATTTTTGCACACATTTTTATTTTTGAATCATTTCATAGTTACATTTCCTGTTTACTTATGCAAAAATAAATAAATTCATGCATTGCATCCATATGTGTTATTCAAATACCCATCTGGCTTAGTTTGTCCTCTAATTTAATTTTCAGCATTATCATATAAATCCCATGGAGTTCTGGATGTTTTGGCTTTGTCTATATTCTTTATTTTATATGAAGCATGACCTTGCAAATATAATTGAGCATGTATGATTGAGCTAAAGTATGATTGAAATCCTATGAACATGACCCTTGTGAGAATGTTACCCTTATTTGGAATCGTTTATAGTTCTTTTGCTCAATTGTGTGATTTACTCTCCTTGTGTTGCTACCTATTGGCATTGACTTCAGTATCACATAGTTGTTGCTTGCGGAGTATGTTTATATCTTGAGTCTTTTTGTTCTAGTTTGTGCATATTTAGGGCAATAAGGTGGCAATGGTTGATGCACTTAGTAACCGGGTCTATGCATGACACCCATGTCTATGATTCGCGCAAAACAGTGTTGAAAACTACCCACTAAGAAAGGAAGCTTGATCATTGAGTAACCGGGATCATTCATGACACCCATGTTTGCAACTCGCGTTAAAAGATGTTCAAGTGGACTTCATTTTAGGAAGTTGAGGTGTTGATAGACCGAGGCCATTCATGACACCCATGTTTGCAACTCGCGTAAGGAAAGCACTAAAACAAATAAATAGAAGAAAAAAAAAAAAGAGAGAAGAACAAAAGAAAAAAAAAAGAAAGAGTCTCATTTTGATTATTCTTTTTCTTTATTGAGTCACGCAAGTAATGACAATTCGGTGAAAATTTGGTGATATTGAGGTCAATGTCTATGAGCTTAGTGCTTTTTGGATTGAGTTGAGAGTTGTATTTTAAAGCCTAAACACATGAGAGCATGAGTGAAACACATATGTCTGGTGAGGTTGGATGATGTCTACTTATAAGCTTTGATCACTTGTATACATGCTATGACGTTTGTTTGCTTGGTTTGTGGGTACACTTTCTATAATGTTGCTTTTTGATGAGGTTGAGACTTGAAGGGATTTCCTGTAGGATGCATTGATTTATGTTCACTCTATCATTGCTTGAGGACAAGCAAAGGCTAAGTGTGGGGGAATTTGATAATGCATATCCTAGATAGGCATTATAGGCATTTTTAGGCTAGTTAGGTTGCATTTAGTTAATGAATTAGAGTTAAAGTGCATCTGACGATTATTTTGGGAGAGTTCGGATTTTGCGCGAATTTGTGAGTATTTTTACATATTAGATTCGAACCCTATGGGGATGCATGATATTGGAGACTTGAAGAAAGAAGAGCAAAGAATTGAAGCTGCCTTAAGCTTCTGGCAGCGGGATGATGCAGTGGGACATATGCTGACGAGAGGGTTTCTCGACCAAATAAATTTTTAGTCAAGACCCCCGCTATAGTATAGGGGAGTCAGGTTCGTCCTCAGGAGAGAAGTCAGCGGTTCTAGGTTTAGTTTGTTTCGGGGTTTGGGAGTAGTGGGAAAAGGTGGCGGTCGGTTTTTGTCGATATCGACTAAGACTGGTCGATGTCGAGGGATGGAGAGGGGATGGTGGTTGGTGTCGGGTAGAATCTCTGCGGGATTTAAATAATAAAATAAAATAGTAAAAGTTCAAACTTCCAAGGTAAGGGATCACCACAACAATAAACATATGTATAAATCACGAACAACATAAAAGAGCATGCTTTACATCAAAGAATCAACTTTCGCTAATTCCAACAATTTAGGTAAATCAACTCTCGAAAATAAACCTAATTGTTTCTACCTTTTCTTAATTAGGATTAATAAACTCGCGAATAAAAACCCTAATTACTATCCAAGTTTGCAACATAAATTCTTTGAACTTTCATCCAAGGGTTAAGCATAGAGGTAGATGATGATAGAAACATACACAATTATGAATTCATCGATTAAGAACACATGTCTATCGTTGGGCTCACCCCAACCCTAGAAGAGGGGAATTAGAAACAAAACATAAAAATAAACAACTAACTTTAAATTAAAACTAAAACTTACAAAACCTTCAATCTTCACTCTAGGCTCTCCTCCTAACTACTTGCATCCGAAGACGACTTGACTTGAATGAATAAAAATCAGCCCCCTAGGGCTTTATTTATAGGCTCCAATCTAGCTATTCTAGGAAAGGAACAACTATATCTTTTATCTAATTCTATCTATCTATATAAAGATAAAACATGAAAACAAATAATTAAAGGAACTATATCTAAAATAGATAAATCTTCTCCATCTTAATAGAACTTGATAAATGTGGAAGGAATCTTCTCTCGAAAATATCTCCATTGGACTTTGGATAGAACTTTGAGTAGAGCTCGGATATGCTCGAAATCGGCTACTGGGCACCAGTCGATATCGACCAACATAGGTCGATATTGACCTCGTCTTCTCAGCTTCAGCTCTAACACTCGATATTGTCCTCTGTAGTGAAAATCGACCAAAGTCAGGTCGATATCGACCAAGTCTGGTCGATATCGATCACCTCTTCAGTTCTCAGCATTCTCTGGTCGATTTTTGGGCTTTCTGGCCGATTTGATCCACTCGATATCGACCAAAAGTGGTCGATATCGACCTCTTCTGCAGTTTCCAGCATGCTTTTCTGTTCTTGAAACGCACTTTCCTGAGTCCTCGTTCGTCGGATTGACGCATATGAGCATTCGTTGGAAAGCTCTTTCCGAGGGCTACAACTCTCATGAAGACTTCAAAGCTTGATTGGAATGATGAATGGCGAAAAGTGGGCTTTCTTCCAGCTGCACCATCCTTAGCTTCTTCATGACTTTCCTTTAAGCTCCAAAGTGCGTCCGATTTCTATGAAATATAACAAAAACTTGTGTAGACCTCCATATATTGCAAATAAGCATAAACTAAACAAATTTTGTGCTATTCTAACCCAAATGTATGAAATGTTTGCAGAAATCGATATAAAAGATAGTAGAAAACATGGCAAATTAGGCTCACATCAAACACCCCATACTTAAGCTTGCTTGTCCTCAAGCAATACTTTTAATGGTCATACAGGGGAAGAAATCAAAACTCTCAACATCTTAGATTCATTGCCATATAACCCAACAATCAATTACCATCCTCGAAAAGGTACTAATGTCACAAATCCATACATGTGCAATAATAAAAGCAACATCTACTCACAAAAGGAGGGTTATGCAAAAACATTCATGTGACAAAGCATTAATAATCAAGAGGACTTTAATTAAACTCAAATAAGGAGTAGATTGGTAAAAGGCTAAAGGTGGGCAATTTTTGGCAATGTGGTGCTAATGATCCGGGGAAATGGAGTAATTTACGAACTTTCATACCACATTCCTTCTTCCTTTGATTTCTCACCTTTCTCTCATCGCTCATTGCTTTTTTAAATATTATGCTTTTACCTCTCTAACCTCAGCACTGCCTTCTCACGAGTCGCAAACATGGGTGTCATGAATGGCCCCGGATACTTAGTGCTTCGGACTCCTCACCTTTGTGTCCCATCTCGCCAAACTATTATCTCAGCGAGCAGGGTCGATCTTTGATCGGATTTTCTTTCACTCATTAAATTTTCCATATATTTCAAACATTCCTGCCAAACTTCAATAATGATAATAACAACACAACAACCATATAACAATCTCCATAATGTAACATCATTCTCAACATAATCCCCGGATGGAAATAAGGTAAAGAATGGACAATATTTATATCATGAGGAGCAAATATGAAATAAGGCTCAATATGGCTTTATGAGATGCATAAGCATACGTATGGCTGGGGAATATAAACAATATGAGCATATATGAAAATATAAAGTCTTCCATCCTCTTATCATGCAACATGTCAAAAGCAACATCAAATTTTGCCTCCCTTCATGGTTTTCATAGAAAATATGCACTTCATTGTGACTTCCCTTTACTAGGCAATTTCATGCTATATCTCTAATGAATCCAATTTTGCATCGTCGAGTTCCATAAAAGCTTCCATGACACTTATTCTTTATTTTCAAATTTTTTTCGATGGGGGTGATTTTTTCTAGACTTTAGTCTTTTTAGACTTTGGATAATAAACTTGATAATGAACATGATGAATATAGATAGACTCGATGCATATAGATAGAAATATCCAAAGTAACCATGTATGAGCAATTGGAGAAGTATGCATAACTATATAAAAAAAATTTAAAATATGCTTAAAAATGATTAAAAATATGCAAGTAAGCTTTCCCCCCACCCCATACTTAACGATTACAGTGTTCTCACTGTATAAGAACTAGGGTTAATGAAGAAACTTACTAGACAGTAGTGCAGATGCTCGAAATAGGGGTTGTAACACACTGCCAAGAGTCGACGTCGAGTAGGCTTCTGGTTCTCCGAATTACCTAAAGTCATCAAAGGGAAAGAAAACCTTGCACGAAGTAAAGAAAATAAAAGAAAAACAAATTTATTAAAGAAGAAAAATAACAGCGGGTTGCCTCCTGTAAGCGCTAAATTTTAAGTCTCTAGCTCGACCTACTTCCCTTTTAGCCTTAGCCTGGCTCATCTTTGTCTGGATGTATTGGTGGATCTGGTGGTTTCTCCGGTGGTGGGAAGCGTGGGATGTCATCCGGGGGCATCGTATGAAAAAGCTTGAATCTCCCCGAGTGAACGCTCCATGGCTCCACCCATTCATCTTCCTTGGCTCCAGCTAGCATGCATAAAGGAAGATATAAAGAAGATCGACGTACCTCATTATCATATCTCTTCCGCTTCATTGGTTGATTTGGTTGTGCGTCTCCACCTAAGCAAAACGGTGGAGTGGGAAGAGATATTTCCTCCTCATCCTGTGGAGCTTCGTGCCACTTTGCTAAGACCCCATACTTGAATATGAACATCGGTTGCTCAAAATCGTCGGGGATAGCCTTCACCTTGTAAGGTAAAAGCGACCTTGAAGCACCTTGGGCAACGACATCCGACTTCTTTGTTTCTAGATCTTCCTTTTCTCGGGATCCTGAAATTCTCTGGGACAGTCGATTTTGACTGAAGTACAGTCGATATCGAGTGTTTGGTCGATATCGAGAGAGGTGCACTCGACATAGACTGATGTCTCTGGATCAGTTCCTCCAGAATGCATATACGTCGAGTCCAGGTGGTTGATATCGACTGAAGGGTAGTCGACGTCGACTGGCTCATAGAAGGGGACATTGTCGAGCCAACCTTCTTCTACTGGAGGTGGATGATAGGAAGCCTCAAGCCTTCGGATCAAGTCTTCCAACCGGGCTATTTCCCTTAATCGTGCCTCCTCCTGTGCGAGCCTATTTCTCCGTCTCAAATCTTCGAACCATCTTTCCCGTTCGAGATCGTATACTTCTTGCATCTTTGTACCTAACCTTTGAAATCACAATAAAGAACACAAATTAGTAGCAAAAGCTCGGCACCTACTGGGTACCGATGAGGTAGGTGGTGGTAGGGTATGTGATAGGGTAAGAAACAAGGGATGGGCTACTCCTAAACTTTAAACAAATCTAAACTAGGCGCGATTGATATCTCCCCGGCAACGGCGCCAATTTGACGAGAGGGTTTCTCGACCAAATAAATTTTTAGTCAAGACCCCCGCTATAGTATAGGGGAGTCAGGTTCATCCTCAGGAGAGAAGTCAGCGGTTCTAGGTTTAGTTTGTTTCGGGGTTTGGGAGTAGTGGGAAAAGGTGGCGGTCGATTTTTGTCGATATCGACTGAGACTGGTCGATGTCGAGGGATGGAGAGGGGATGGTGGTTGGTGTCGAGTAGAATCTCTGTGGGATTTAAATAATAAAATAAAATAGTAAAAGTGCAAACTTCCAAGGTAAGGGATCACCACAACAATAAACATATGTATAAATCACGAACAACATAAAAGAGCATGCTTTACATCAAAGAATCAACTTTCGCTAATTCCAACAATTTAGGTAAATCAACTCTCGAAAATAAACCTAATTGTTTCTACCTTTTCTTAATTAGGATTAATAAACTCGCGAATAAAAACCCTAATTACTATCCAAGTTTGCAACATGAATTCTTTGAACTTTCATCCAAGGGTTAAGCATAGAGGTAGATGATGATAGAAACATACACAATTATGAATTCATCGATTAAGAACACATGTATATCGTTGGGCTCACCCCAACCCTAGAAGAGGGGAATTAGAAACAAAACATAAAAATAAACAACTAACTTTAAATTAAAACTAAAACTTACAAAACCTTCAATCTTCACTCTAGGCTCTCCTCCTAACTACTTGCGTCCGAAGACGACTTGACTTGAATGAATAAAAATCAGCCCCCTAGGGCTTTATTTATAGGCTCCAATCTAGCTATTCTAGGAAAGGAACAACTATATCTTTTATCTAATTCTATCTATCTATATAAAGATAAAACATGAAAACAAATAATTAAAGGAACTATATCTAAAATAGATAAATCTTCTCCATCTTAATAGAACTTGATAAATGTGGAAGGAATCTTCTCTCGAAAATATCTCCATTGGACTTTGGATAGAACTTTGAGTAGAGCTCGGATATGCTCGAAATCGGCTACTGGGCACCAGTCGATATCGACCAACATAGGTCGATATTGACCTCGTCTTCTCAGCTTCAGCTCTAACACTCGATATTGTCCTCTGTAGTGAAAATCGACCAAAGTCAGGTCGATATCGACCAAGTCTGGTCGATATCGATCACCTCTTCAGTTCTCAGCATTCTCTGGTCGATTTTTGGGCTTTCTGGCCGATTTGATTCACTCGATATCGACCAAAAGTGGTCGATATCGATCTCTTCTGCAGTTTCCAGCATGCTTTTCTGTTCTTGAAACGCACTTTCCTGAGTCCTCATTCGTCGGATTGACGCATATGAGCATTCGTTGGAAAGCTCTTTCCGAGGGCTACAACTCTCATGAAGACTTCAAAGCTTGATTTGGAATGATGAATGGCGAAAAGTGGGATTTCTTCCAGCTGCACCATCCTTAGCTTCTTCATGACTTTCCTTTAAGCTCCAAAGTGCGTCCGATTTCTGTGAAATATAACAAAAACTTGTGTAGACCTCCATATATTGCAAATAAGCATAAACTAAACAAATTTTGTGCTATTCTAACCCAAATGTATGAAATGTTTGCAGAAATCGATATAAAAGATAGTAGAAAACATGGCAAATTAGGCTCACATCAGGCCGCGGCATACATGCAGCGGCTGCCACAAGGAGCTGGAGCGGCGCCTGAATGGAACACGCGTGCAGCAGCCGCGACACCTATGCTGCGGCCGCCGCATTAGTCATCTGCCGCATTTCAATTAGAGAAACCCTAGTATTTGTTATTTTCATTTTAGGATCGGTTTAGACTTTTAAAAGGCCGAGAGTTGTTTAGTTTTAAAGCACTTTTATTTTTTCATTCGACATTCATCAAACAATTTAGAGATTGAGCGATGTCTTGCATGAGGAACTAAACTCATCTGTTTTGCCTACAGTTTGACGCTTTATTTGGATTGATTGTGAGTTTCTAATTCTCGTTCCTTGTTTCCTATATTTGAATGCTTCAACTTCTTTGTGCTTGGTTGTTTATTGTTTTGTTCTATCTTGTCTGGCCAACTAGTTAGATCAATTCAATTGCTAGGGTTTTGTAGATTCCTGATTGTGAACCTTAACCTAAATAACAAACTTATCCCTTTAGGGATGATTGAACGAATTGGATAGGTAGGAAGTTGAATGTGTTGTTAAATCCCTCTTTAGGGACTACAAATACCTTGGGTAATCTCTAGACTTAAAGCTATCAATTGGGTTAAATCCTTCTTTAGGGACTGTTCGATTGATAAGGGTTGCTAGGACTGATTGGACTAGTAACTATATTAGGTCGGGACAAGGGCGTTCATAGGAAACTTAATAGGACGAGAAGAAGTTACAAGGATCGCTTCAACAAAATAAAGTGGAAAATTATAGGTAGAACTACTTCTCTCAATTGTTTGAATCACAACCATTTACTCTTGCCTTTCATAATTCGCTTTGCTTTCACAAACACCCCCACTTGGTTACTAAATCGGCATTTAAATCATACTAGAGCAACAAATCTCCCTGTGGATCGACCTCTTACTTATTGCTATACCAGTTATAGGTTTGAGTTACTTTGACGGATCAACGACAGGGTTTCCCTCCGTCAGAAAGCTCAAGTCAATTTTACCTATGTTAGTCAACCCATTTTTCAGAACTCAAGAGGTGGAAATCATCAACCTCTAAGGGCTAATCCCGCATTCTCTTCCTAGGTTCATTTTTCATAATCGGTTTCAACTATAAACCTCAAGATATCATCGTGCTCATCGGCAACTCTCTCGAATTATCTCAGAGTCTCATATATATCACAATAATAAAGCCAATCCATCAAGTTTCATCACGCGAATAAGCATATCAAGGGTTGTATCCTACCAATATCAAGCTAGCAAGTCATTACACATCAAGAGGCTCATCGCCCATCACATCATATCATCATATATTTTGCACATAACTATCAATCATATGAGCTCAATGGCATAGAGATAAATATCAAAGCACACATCTCAAAACAAGGCATTTGGGCATACTCACTACTAGGTCAAGAGATCAAGAAAATGTCTACACTAGGCTCCGCATAAGATGTGAGTAGCTCATCTGAAGTGTCTCCACAACTAGCCCGAATACTCTCCTCAGGACGCTCTACCAAGGAATGATCGGCCTCAACAAGGAGGTCAAAATAGCCAAGATTGTTGCTAGGATCGGAACATATCGACAAAGTTGAGACACAAAAAAGACATCGCACTCTAGGTAAGGACGGGAATAAAGCTAAGCGACAAGCTATCTCTCCAGAACCTCAAAAGGATCAACAAACCTAGGGCTTGACTCGCCTATGATGTCAAAATGTCGGACCCCTCAGGAGGTGATACTCTCAGCCATACGTGTGCTCCTACATCAAAGATAATCTCGGTCCTTGTCAATTCCTCGGAACTTGGGAACATGCTGCTAGAATCTCGAAGTGAACCGTCTATCTCTGTTGGGAACTATCCTTTCAGGAACTCCATAGAGCCTCGAAATCCGTCGGATGAACTCCTCAACTAGCCTCGAAACATGCCAAGTATTTTAAATGGCAATCAAGTGTGCCTCTCGCACAATCCTCTGCCTCAAGTCCTGGGACCGGTGTGTTAGGGGCCCACCACGCTTCCGCTGCGCCACTCGAGCACTACTCAGCTGACCGTTCTCTTCTCCATGTCGTCGCTCGTCGAAAGTAGCACAAGGATTCTAAGTTAGAGGGGATAGAGGAGAGACAAAAGCGAACAACCCGAGGTCCCTACTAAAGAAAACACGGACCAAGACTGATGATGACAAGACGAGAAGATAAGATCCCCACCCATGAATGACAATGATGCCCTTATGGAATTCTATGTGGTTATAATTGCGGCAAGTAAGACCGGTATCAATCAATCCTGAAGCATACTAGTCACATCAATACACACTAACATGTACCTATCTCGATGAATAATGACAACACACATGGGTAGCAAAGAACATGAGCAAGTTCTACACGGACGTACATATAAGACAATCTAGTCACCTATCATCTCAAGTAGTAGACGAGCTCAACAAGTTTAAGAAACAAGGATGCATGATTTCAACAATAAACTTATATGGCACAAAGCTATGCAAAACATAATAGTATCACAACATCACATATATGGTTAAATACTCATGTTCTATAGAATCCCAGAACATCATATATACATATCATCATAACTAATCCAAGCCCAAATCCGTATAAATCATGGGATAATAAGTCATTTTTAAATCCTTTTCTATCAAATCGTATAACATCGCATAAGAACTCAAATCATACGTATAGAGTAATCCAACCGGTTTAAACCAAACTCGAGTCAACGCCCAAAGAAAGGAGAGAACCGGCTCCGGCCAAGAGTCCAGACCATGTTTTCGTTGAGAAGAATTGGCCGCTCGTCACAGCAAAATCCAGTTCTTTGTCCCTCGCGAGTGATGCCTCTTGCTATCGCGAAAAGCATCATTCTCTTCCTTTGTTCTATGTTCTTGTTCGTCGTGGCGACCATGGTTTCACCATGGCGAACAAGCAATTGTAAGCTCGCTTTTGATCTAAACTCGATCCTTTCTTTTCCACTACTCTCATCATTTTCGATTCCCTCCCCCGACCTCAAACAACATTTATAATAATAATTCCGAATGGTAATATAAATAACAATTAGATAAAGGCTTAAAGTCACCTTTGTAAATACCTCAAGATTTAATAAATGATATTTAAATAATAATCAATTACTCATGTTGGATACACACATAGACAGGTTATATCAATATAGAATCCGATACTAAGATGCTCAGACATGCCATAGCACTATAAGAAGGAAAATATAAGCGGGAACAGTGACTATCATATTATACAACCACGAGGTCTACATGATAGGGTGAGTATGATATGTAATCATACGATGATCTATAATAGGAAAACATGCCCTACATGATACTAGCCGGTCACGACGTGGCATAAGTACTACCAAAGATGATCACTGAGGAACAAGTTTAATACTAAAAACCATATTTCATGTATACTTGCATTTATCATGTCGTAGTGTATAAACATGCAATGTGGCACCCAATTACTAATTAACACAAGACTCACAATTATATGAGCTCAACAAGATAAGCATAGATTGACGATATATCCTAAGCAAAATTATCACACGTGAACCTAGACATGATTTTCACTATAATAGGGGGTGCGTAGTCGAACGAGGTGCAAGCTACTAGAATACAATAAGCATCACAAGAGCATCCTATGGTAAGAATAACAAAATATACGATACACACATAAACACGTCATTAGCCATATTAAGCATGACACAAGGTTATCGAGGCATAGCATGATAACTTGATTACCAACATAAAACATGCTCAGTTACTCATAAGATCATATAAAGGAGATCATCATGGTTATCATAACCTATGGCAAGTGTAACTCAACGATGATCCAAAGTGGGCACGGGATTATGCAAGTCACATTTCTAAGGGCTCAGATTCCACATGATACTAATAGTGCATGAAAAGTCCTAAATAGATGAGAATAAGGTGCATCGAATAATTTCATATAATGACATGGGGAGTTATAGAAGTTCAAGCAAGACTACCATTTGCAACCAACATCAATGTATATAAGGAAAATACAAGCAAGTATAACAGGTGAATCATGCGCATGTCATAATGCAAACCAGGATAATGCTCCTACAGTGTCATACTTCGGGAGATCAATACGCCACATTAACACATATAAGGGTAATCATGTGAGTGCCTAGCAACCATCATGGTGTGTGTTCATGCAAAGGTTGTACAGGTGTTGTTCTCAAGCAAGGGTGTAACAAGAGACGTACATATCCTAGTCATATCGAGGTCATCCGAGTATAATGTCAATGATGCCAAGATGATCATTTAAGGTGCCACTAGATACTAAGATGCAGGGGAACAACATGACATTAGGAATGCAATATTTGCGTACATAAATTAGACAATTAGAGCACATATCCTCATGATAAGTTACATGTGAGAAGACATACATCCTATATGATACTAAATGCATACACGAAATCTATTTACAATATGGTGTGTGCACATGTAGGGTGTCAGACTATTCATCCTTAAAAGAATAAAAGAGTATCATGGGGCATGAAGGAACAATATCACGAAACAAGTAGATTGGCATGATACTAGTCGGAATCACATAAGGCATAATGAGCATCGAGTTGTAACATCACTCATATTTCGATGACATAAGGGACGAATGTCAACACTATCGGGGACCTATTTTAAGTAGGAGGAGATCATAAAGCAAGTAGGCCACAAATTTACACAAGCCACAAGTCATGGGTCCTACAAGATACTAATGTCTCGATGAAAAGCGTAGATGTGCAACATATGACACATGTACATTAAACAACTTAGCACCAACATATGCGAGAGTTCAAGACAATCATAGGGAACAAGGAAGAACATAGCGGGAAACAATACGAGCCTAGGATAATGTGGCTTCACATGGATACAAGGGATACATGTACATGGGTATAAATCAATAGTTATCTGTACAAGGCATATATTTAACACAGTAGTGTATCAAGTCATTCATATAGTCATGCATCAAGTCGTGCAACACGGTAAGGTATCAAGTCATGTAAACACAGACAGGGCTACCATTATAACCAAACAAAGAACATAACGGGAAACAATACGAGCCTAGGATAGTGTGGCTTCACATGGATACAAGGGATACATGTACATGGGTTGTAGTTTTGGTTTTTGATTGTCCATTAAGTCTAGTGTGATTTGAGTATGATCTGATCTGATGAAGGCGTTGTTTTTGTATATAGGTTAGGAAATTGCTATAGAAGATTATAGCTTATCAATTCCCTGTCTAGTTTCTCGTAAATGTTATTGTGTCCGTGAGAGCGCTTTCTCCATGTATATTTATTTCCTGTCGTTGGTGAGTCTATGAGGTTATGGGTGGCAATAAGTTCTGTGAGCTTGCCAAATCTGTTAATACTCGGGGAGGCTCCTCCCAGTTTGTTCGATGAGTTTTTTATTTCATTCAGGTCTCCGATTACAATTATTGGTTCATTAATGTTATTGATAGTTGACGATAGTGAAGACTAGAAGCTATTTTTATCGCATTCACAAGGGGGAGCATTTATGAAGAGAACTACAATTATTATATTAAGCGTGTTATCGTTGTAAATTGTTGTTATCGGTTTGTCATCCGAGTCCTTTATTTCAAATGTTTCATTAGTAAATTGAGCAGCCTTCCAGAGGAGGCAAAGCACTCCAGAGAGCCTCGTTGATGGGCAGAAGTGCATATTGTTGAAAATAGGTTTTTTCCAGCAGTTATCCGGAGGCGTGTGTTGTAATTTTGTCTCAGCTAGGGCTAATATTTTAATGTGGTCTGCTTTACAAGTCGATTCTATATGTGTCCAGATATTTTTCCTGCCTAAACCCCTAACATTCCAAAAGCTAAATTTCATTATCGTATTCCTTTAACGATAGGTACTTTTTGTAATCCTTGCTTAGGGAGATAATGTTGGAGTTAGTGTTTAACCTTTGAGTTAAGTACGAGTAAAGACAATGATATAGTCTAGGGAGACATAATCTAGCGAGCATGGAGGAAGGAGATTGGATTCTCAACCAAGAGGCAAGAGTCCTAAAGGGTTCATCGCGAGTGTCCTTCATTTGTTTCAAGCTAGTAGGGGTAGATTTTGTATCGGTTGAGGTATTTAGCAAATGTATAGTGTTTTTGTTTGTAATTGTAATTCGAGGTTTATGAAATTGAATATGATTAGCTTTAGAGATGGCATAAATGGAATCTATAATGATAAGTAGGGATGAGCTTGATAAATGATAATGTACTATCATATAACTTATTTTCGTTTTAAGATTGTGAATACAATAATATTTTTGGGTTTTATGCATTCAACTTAATAGAGTAAGACTTGTCCCTTGGTAAGGATAATTCAAGTTGCAAATTCTAGATGTATTAATGAGTTCAATTTTGTCTGCTAATAATTTGCAAGCATAGTGTATTGATCTAGCAACTGGTGGTTTGTCAAAAGGAAAATGCAGGTTCTCCGGTATGGTGAGATCAAAGGATTCATTAGAGGAACCAAAGACCATTCTAAACCAAAGTGGTCAGAACACAGTTACAACTTTGTCTCTATGGATAGGCAGATTAGATAGTCTACTTGTTGTTTTTCCCAACAATAGTAGAGTTGGGAGTAGCGCTTAAATAAATAGGCCAAATCATTGGTGCCAATAAGTGTAAAGTGGGTCATAAAGGTATTTAAACATCTAGCAAATAGTGGCGTGAAATCGTTTTTTATATTGTTATATGGATAAATATAGAGAAGCGATTTCATGTCAAGATAAAAACTAGCATGTAAGTAGTGATATAGAGGTTTATGATTTGGTCCTGGTTTGATGGTCCTTGCATTGGGAGGCTGAAAAACCCCATGACAGAAGGAACAGAAGAGCCATGCAGAGAAGACAAACACCCACACTAATGTTAGAGGATAGATTTTAGTTATAAGATCAGATAAATAGTGTGAGAAGTTAGCAATGCAGTTCCATAATTTCAATTGATGGGGGTAGGAGTCTAAGTTATCCTTATCTAAGATAATACAGATGCTAAGTGTGGGGGGAGGTATATGCAGTGGCGGAGCCAGAAAAATTTCGAAGGGGGGCACAATTATACATGTACGATATAGTTGTGGATTAAATTGACATAAAGAGTTATATGTAATACGATAATAAGTTATGTTATTTTAAGATAAAATGTTATCGGTTTATGATAAAACGCTATCATTTTTTCGCGTCTAAAAAAAAGAAATATAAATATATAAATGAAATATCCGAAAAAAATGAACTAAATAAGTATAAGAAACGCGATTTAATAAACAGTAATTTAAGGTTATGGTTGTTATATGAGCTAAAGTTTGGCTCGAGTTTAACTCAATATATAAAAGCTCGGCTTGAGCATCATTTGCAAAATGAGTTGATTACAAGCACATTTTTATGCTCAATTCATTATTCAGCTCGGATCCATTGAAACTCAAATAGCACGAATTTTGTGAAATTTACAAATTTTCTTTTAACTTATTATGTCACGAGCAAGTAAAGTTACATAATACTTGGGAAAAAAACTCAGCTCAAGCTCGTTCACTTACTAAACAAGTCGAGTATGAGCTCAAGTTCAAATACAGGTTCGACTAGAGCTTGACTTGTTTCTAAATGAGCTAAATATAATCATACAATACTAGAATTGTTTGGCTCAAATAACAACCTAGGTAATATATAATTTGTTGCACTCATAATATATAATAATGTATAACTAGATATAAAATTTTTAAACTTGTATAACTTCTTATCTACTTGTCAAAATGATTAGTATAACCTCTCATTTCGAAGCTCTCGAGATGAATTATAGTATGTGAATTTTAATTTAAGTAAAATATAAAAGCATTACAGTCTATTGAAACAAAATTAAAGTGATTAATATACCTTTAATTTTAAAACAGTCATAACTTTTTACTCAAATGTCGGATTAAGGCGTATTATATATCAAAACGAAGCTATCGACGAGGAGAATACACATAGGTAGTTCATCAAATGAGAGAGGGGGCACGTGCCCCCCTAGGCCCCCCTTCAGCTCCGCCCCTGGGTATATGGGTGCTGGATGTTCCAGACCATAGCCTACATATTGGTTTGTTATTACCATAAATATTTATGGTAAAAGCTACATGGTTATACCTTAGAAATCTTTAATGCTGCCTGGAAGGTATGATATTCTCCACCAGAGGGAGAGAGCATGATACAAGAGGTGAAGCTATAGGTTGCTTGCTTCCTGTCAACAGTAAATGCCTCATCCAAGTACCTGGGAGGAGGACAAAAATTATGTTAGATTTTAATTCAGATTTACATGATAGCGTTTCAATAATGATTTTATCACTACAGAGGGATTGATCTTTAGTGTATGAATGAAGTATATTTGAGATTTTGATTGATTTGTGAGTTAATTTCAGGTTGTAGGAATTAACTTGCCAAACCAAGGGTGGAGGCAAGTTAATGATCCAGGGAATGAAGATATTGTATGCTATTTTCTGATGTTGTGCTATTCTTATCGTTTGCCATGAATTCCACTTAATCCTCATAATAGAGTGCAGTTTATAGTTAAAAAGTAGCATGTGATTTTTACATTTTGCAACTAGGTATGTGTGCTTTAAGGTTTTAGACCATTTAGGTTAAGAGGAGACACATTCAACCTGATTAAATATGTCAATAGATTTGCAGTGGACTACAGTGCAAGACATGTTACTACAGTTCATAGTTGATTTATTGTTGCAGAGTTGGGTAGTTTTTTTGTCAAAAGTAATTTGGACATTGCTTAAATAGTTTCCTTCTGTCATCTTGAGACCGAGTAGGAAGTAAGAAGTTCTGGGATTACTTAGATGGTCTAGGTAGTATGTGCAAGTCCAAGCACTATTTGGACAACTAGATATGTATTTTAGATGGAGATCGAGACCAATCTTTACTTAGAACATGAATGAAACCATTCCTGCAGACAAGTAGCTTAGGGTTAGAGTGTTTTACCATTGCAAATCCAAATACCAAGTACAAAAGTAGCCAGGTGATAGGTGATGTCACAGAATTTGTGCCATCAAGGGTGATGTTATTGGTAGTGAATCCAAGGTTACTGGGGAGAATCATGAAGGTTCCATCCTTACTGTGCAGTTCTTATTGCTTGGTGTTGTTATTTGTATGTTTCTGGTTGTGACAACAGAGGAAAAAGGCCATCAAATACAGCCTGAAATTAGGAATGCATTGGTAAAATTGATACTGATCATGTACAATCTTCAATCTATTACTTTGGGTATAGTGAAGTTTGTTGTTATTAATAATGTCAGGCAAGTTGCTTATAATGTATAGTTTATTAATATAATTTTTTATTAGATAGACAGATGCATAGTATCTAATAGGGTTTTTTTTATGAAAAGGTTTATTTGGGATTTTTCCTGTTGTTTTATGTGTGTTGATATTGTTGGTAGATTGCTTATTCAGCAGAATATGTGCTTTTATTCTGTCAATTTTTATAATCCTATGCAAGGAGATTAAGGGGGAGTCACACCTGGAGTGTGCTTGAGTAAAGCTGAACAAACACAGAGAGTTAGTTTTAGGATATATGGGTGGTGATGACAGTAGATCAATATTTAATTTACTTTTGCTATTACCATTGAGTTTGTAACTGTGTTTGTTATCCTTATTGGATATCTTTGTTAGTGTAATGACGTATGATGAAATTAGATCATGTACTCTAAATCCCCAAGGATACTAATAGTTTATAGTAAAGGTAACACACCTGAGAGGTGTGCTTCTGTTGGTAGTTTGATTTACATTGGGTGAACTGCTCTTCCTTACCTGTAAAGAGAGAGTAGGCAGGTGCTCATTGAGGGAGAACCCCCGAGCTGTGTTAGTGTAAGGCAAAAATGGCCTTGATTTAATGTCATGAAATAAAAGTGTAGATCTGTTCCAGTTTGTTGTAACAATCCGGGTTAGATTTAAATTAGTATGGCTACAAACTATCAATGCAAATTTGTGCTTCAGTTGAATATCAAACCTTTTTGTGTATTATATTTGTAGATTTTACATGTTTTAGTCTTATACTTAGGTTGACAATGTAAGGGGATTATAGGTTTAATATTAACACTAATATATTGCATCTTGATAAACAAGTGGTACATTTCAAAAAGTGGTGGAGAGATGTCAACCAGACTACAGAAGGTGATACCTAAAGTAATCTGGTGGATCTTACATAAGAGCAACATAGAAATTGAAGTGCTACAGAAGGTGCCATAAGGGCATACAAGATACATGGTGCCCACAGGAGCAGATACAAAGTTCAAAAGTAGACAAAATATTTGTTTTTCCCAGTAGCCAGCAAGTTTTTGCAGAAAATTGGGAATGGTTGTTCTAGCAAAAGATGATATATAGGGTAGATAGTTATGGTATTTTACAAGGTGTGCCCAAGGGAGGGGCAAGGAATCCCCATTGATGTGCAAGAGCTTGTGATCCATATAGATTAGTTGTTGTTTTTGCTCCTCTTCAGGTTGGAGCTAGCTGTGTCCTCCTCACCACCAGGGACCCTCCGCTTGAAGGAGACAGAAGTGGACATATCAATAGGAGGAACTTCCATGGTAGAAAGCAACTTGATGACTGTGGAATTGGAGTGGATGGAGTGGAAGGAAGGCTCTGAAAGCTCTTCCAACAGAGGGTCATCTAATTTGCTATCCACCATGGGGACATCTACCAAATAGTCATCAAATCGATAATCATCCCCCATCAGTTCAACATCCTCAGGGTCATACAGCAGGCAAGATAGGATTCCAGAGTCCACTTCTGCCCCTATCTCAGAGAAGGGCATGAGGTCAGGCATGGGGAAGCATTGCTCCATTTGATCATCATTAGAGGGCCCAGGTGCCAAGATAAGGGCAGGTGGAGGGGGCTCAGTGGTGGCCAGTATATCAATAGGTGTGAGCATGGCAGTGGGAGGCACTAGCTCAACCAAGCACCCCGAGACCCCATTAAAACCAGCAGCAGAAGAAGCTGGGTTACCAATGGGGTCTACAAGGGGGGCATGGGAGCTAGTAGCAACAGAATCACTAGTAAGAGCTAGGCTCACAGCAAGCAAGGCAGCAGGGTTGGCTGCTGTTGCAGAAGCACTCTCAGATGGGGATTGGGAGTCCTTGAAGGAAGTAGATGAGTTTGAGAGAGTTTCAAATGCAATAGACACTCCACCTTTGCCAGATATGTAGGGTTTGTTACTAAAGGCTTGTATAGGATTAGGGAGTTTCAAGGGTTTGCGCTTCTTTCCTACCTTAGTCTAGGTAGTGGGATCAGAACACAGTCAGAAGTGGGTTGTGATTGCTTGGTTTTTTTTATAGTGACTTGGATTTTCTTTTGTTTTGGAATATGCAAGGAACATTGGGTAAACAAATGGTCCTGCCCACCACAATTCCCACATCCAGCTGGGAATTCCTCAAACCAGATTATATGAGCAGAAACCTCCTTCTTATTGACAAGTATAAGAATGGTGTTGGAGATTTTCTTGGCAATGTCAAGGTTTACACACACTCTAGCATACCTAGCATTGGGGTCTACATTAGGATCAGTTTCGATGAATTTTCCAAAGTGATTGTGTTTGATGATAGTTTCTAAGGCATCTGATTTCTTATAGTTATCAGGAATGGAGGTGATCCTTACCCACATGTCAAGATAGATGGTATTCTCTTAAAGGGGATCAAAGGATTGTTTCCAAGGTATAAGGACAATGAGTTTCCCAAAGACATGGAAAGGTCGAGCCTCCCATACCATCTGCAGATCCAGGGGGTTAGAGAAACGAATCTCAAACCACTGTTTTGGCAGCTCCAAAAGCTGTAGATCATCATACTTTTCTTTCCAGTCACTTGTGAGCTTAGATTCAATCTTGTTGAACTCGATTGGAGCTCCAAAAGCACGACCAAAAAGGATGGCTTTGATCTCAAATCTATATTTTGGTTGAAATTCCTGAAGTTGGTCAAAGAATGAGGTGAGGTCAAGCTTCCCTTCACCCTTGTCACCTTTAACATGCTTGGATGGAGTGGGGGGTTGTTTATTGTTAATGGGGTTCGGTGGAACCTCAAGGAGGCTCACCTTCCCAGTGATTGGGGTGGTTGTGGGGTTCGGCAGAGTCCGAGAGGGACCCCCCTTCCAATTAGGTGGTTGGTGGTCTGCCATAAAGGCAGGTTGCATAAGGATGCAGTAGAAAGCAGGGAAGAATACATACAGAAATTAAGATATGAATAAGAGAGGAAGAAGTTGAAAGAGGAAGATGTGCATTTAATTCAATCTTAAAAAAGGTTCTATAGCCCCATTTCCAGTTTAATTGTTGCTGCATTACCCGTCTTTTGGAAAGCATCAATATGTTTAGGTTAGAGATAGAGGAGAGCTTTTCATACCTGTCATAGGAAGAGCAGTCACCATACAGGCTTATAGCTCTGCAAAAGAATTGAAGGAGCCGAAGCTTCATCAGATCTAGAGCCCAGGTCAACCCCCCATAAAAGCATGACCCATCAAATCGCCAGGATCGACCATGCCAGAAGGGGGATAGGAGAACCCCCTAGAACCCGCAATGATTGAGGAAGAAATCCACCATTTGAGCGGTTTGATTTGACGAAGGTGCCCAAACCCTAGAAAGAGAGAGCACCACTCCGTACCACTCCAGATCTGCTTTGTGCTCCAAGTCCAGTGCCAGTAACATTTTCTGTTGACGGGACGATACCATTTCTGATTTTTGGAGAAGCTTGAAGTAGGATTTGCAGAAAAATGTGGAGCTTTTCCAGTTTGAGTTCTCAATTTCGGGGTGGCGGAGGTGAAGGTTTTTTGCTTTTGGGTGGGATATACTAGCGCGTGAAGGGGCGGGTTCTTTTCTGAGGTAAAGGTTTTTTGGGTCTCTATCCCCATTCCCATCATTCATAGTCCTTCTTCATTAATTGAATGACAATTAAGGTAAGTTTTTTTTAATCTAGAAACGGAAATTTCGCGAGGTACCCCTGTGGTATAGTCTATTTCGCATGGTGTACAATTGTTTGATCTATTTCGCGAAATGCCCTTGAGGTTTGTAAAACTTTTGGCTCGTGCCACTCCCGTTAAATGTATAACAACCATTAAATAAAATAAAACTGAAACCCGTCCTCCTGTTCTTGACGCGAAGAGAGAAGGAATGAAAAATGCCGACAATTTGCGAACTCCGACTGTGAGCAAGAGGAAAGGCCACACAAAGAGATTGAGGGAGACTAATGATACAAAGATGGCGACACAACCCGATGCCACTAGAAGTTGATTTCGTCAACGCATTGGTGGTAGCAGGTATGTGCCATCTCCGAAATTTCTCCCCTTTTGCGAAAATTAGGGTTTAATTGTAATGTGAACCACTTAATTTCTCTGAAATTGAACTTATGTTCTCTACTCAATTGATTTCTCATGTGAATTTGGGGTTTTGAATTTGAGTTTAGGGTTTGTATTCTCTGCTTAATTTCCTTGAGCTTTGGGAATGAATGGAACATCAAGTTTGTGAATTGCAGATTACTTTGAGTGATGATGAACTTGCTTAAGCTCTGATGGATACTATTGTTCCAACAAGGGGATTTGAGAATTGTGAACAGTGGACGATTAACTTAGGTACGCTTGGGTTGCTTTTGGACAGGGAGTATATAGAGGTACATATGAACATGAGGAGGTTGCCATTAAGATTTCGAAGAGGTCAGGAAATGACCTAGAGAAGAGTTGAATGATGGGGCAGCAGTTTCAACAGGAAGTCATGATGCTTGCAACACTGAAGCATCCAAACATTGTTTGATTTATAGGAGCCTGTCGAAATCCCATGGTTTGCTAGGTCTTTAATCACTCATGATTTACATATACCAATATTGGTAGCCTATGCCTAGCCTTGTGCCATCATCATTCTTGATTATTTAATGCAATTAATCAATGTTGAGAAATTGTTGAGAGTTTAATCATTTTGATTTTCGTAAAGACATGTATTGTTAGCCTATATGCCTAGCATTGTTTGATTTACAGGGAAATCAATTAATTTTCTTGATATTTGGATGACGGGATTACCACAAATAGACATGTATTGGCTGGATCTTGTCTAGCCTAGTAGCCTGCACATAATTAGTCTATTTGGTTTCTTCCAAGCCTTGGTTAAGGCAGTGAACTAAAAACCAATTTCTTGGTCATCTATAAACTAGTTAATGATCATTAGGGGTGTAAGGGTTGATACTTCAAGGGAGAAAGAAATAAACTAGGAACCTCTTTCCTTAGATTGAGAAGATTAATATTGTACTCGATAGTGTTTACTGACACACTTTTTATATTAGCCTATTAGCTCAAAGGGTAGAGCAATGTGGTTTGTACACAATGATGTGGGTTCAAATCCGACATAGGCTATAAGTTCTTTGGTTGCTATGATTATGGTGTAATTGATTTTTTGAGATGATGGTAATATGTTGTATTTCAAACTAACATGCTAATCAGGTTTTTATGGAAGATGGTCATGCCTAGGTTCTCTATTGCTAAAATTTTGATTTAGATGTTTATCTGTTGGGTGATTTAGAATTGCCAACAATTGGTATTATATATATTTTCTACCTTTTCGTTCACCAGTGTATTATTCTATCCATTCAGTTCACGAGTGTATTTTCTACGTTTTCTACGTTTGCCGTCATAGCTTTGGATTATTTGACCCATTTATTCCGTCAAAGATCCGAATTTAGCTTACAAAAATAGAATTTATGCTCAAATCTGAATGCAAAAACTTAAAATCATCTAGAATTTGAATGCAGTTTATAAAAACTAAAAAGTCACATGGAATTTATGCTCAAAATCTGAAAATATGAATGCAACTTGCAAGAAACTGAACATCTGAATGCAGAAACTAAACTTTAGCAAAAGAGCAATCTGGATGCAACAATTAAACTTCAGTAAAAGAGGAATCTGAAAATTAATACATTAACTTGAACAGACTTCAGTGTTTTTAAACAAAAGCAAAGATGTGTAGCCTCTGTGGGATTCGAACCACATCAATGTGTACAACACATTACTCTACCATTTGAGCTAATAGGCTAGTGAAACAATATGTAAGCTATACATTTAAGTATATATAGTCATTTCTGTTGGACAGAAATGAACAAAAAATTTTAGTTTTCTGTTAAAATTAGCAAACTGTAAACTGAAGTTTTCAATATGTGAATTAGTGAATTACCAATATGTAAATTACTCTTCAAAATCAAAATCCTTAAAGCTTAAACAATCTGAAGTTTTGAGTTGTTCTGTTGTAACAATCTGAAATTTGTAAGTTGAAACTATATATAGTTTTACGTTGTTCTTCATGTAGTTTAAACCTGAAATAATCTTAAATTGCCAATATGTAAATAAAAATTAGTAAAGAAATGCTCAAGGACATGCCTTTTTTGCTGATATTTCGTAGAATTGCCAATATCTAGAAGAAAATTGGAGAATTGTTTCATAGAATTTAAGATTTTCAGATTCCTCTTTTGCCGATGTTTAGTTGTTGCATTCAAATTGCTCTTTTGCTAAAGTTCAGTTTCTGCATTCAATTTTTTAGTTTCTTGCAAGTTGCATTCAAATTTTCAGATTTTGAGCATAAATTCCAGATGATTTTTAGTTTTTGTAAATTGCATTCAGATTCTAGATGATTTTCCATTTTTGCATTCAGATTTTGAGCTTAAATTCTGTTTTTGTAAGCTAAATTTAGTTCTGTGAGCTGATTTTAGATTTTCAATTTCCCCATTCACATTTTTCAGTTTATGTAGGTTGTCAGAAAGACTTGTGTTGTCATAACTCCTTACATGGGACACTAATAATAAGTTATTTCAGTAAGCTTTTTTTTTATTTAACCTTTTTGCACTTATGGCATGATGAACCTTATAATCACAAGATATCCTTAGATCTACTCAAACATGTTCATCGAGGAAAAGAAGAACAAGATGGGATTCGTTATCTCGCATTTTACAAAGTACAATGTTTACACAAATGAATTCAAAAACAAAAAATTTGTATAGTTTTATCAAACCTAAATTCAATCAATAGAAATCAAAGAACCAAAGAACCAAGATTCTAAACAAATTAGCAAGGTTTCATATGAATTTCACACAATTGTAAGGAGGCATTGGAATATATGTGTTCTCAGACTACAATTGACCCCCAAAACAAATCCAAAATCTCCCTTAAACATCACCACACCATCAAGATAGCCGAAATAAATAATTTTTCACAATGTTTCCTGACAAATAAACCCTAATTTTCTCAAAATGAAGAGGCAAAATTTCATAGAATACATACCTCGTTGTTGGAATTCACTTTCAGTCGCCCACCTCGTTGCCGGACTCCACCTATAGTCGGCACCGAGGTGATGGGAAAATCGAATTGAATCACCCATTTCGGATTCGATCAATTAGAGGCTTCTTGCTCCTCCGCCGATTGAGGCTCCATTGACACTCTGAAAGTGGGATTCAGGGTGCCCTCCATCGAACTGAAAGTGGGCTTTGATTGGCTCTATTGACAAGAAGATCGGGCGGTACCCACTCCTCTCACCTCTGGCTCCTGCGATGTCGTGGAGGGCTGATTAGGGCTTCTTCCATAGCTGGGGCGCTGGCCACTTTCAGGGATGTGCCAGAGTCGGTGGTGGTGAGCGTGGCGGCGTTGACGAGGACGGCGTCTCTCCCGGTGGAGATGGAGGAGGAGTGGAGGAGAAGGAAGACCTAATCTATCCCGACGTTGGCGAGGATGGCGCCTTCCCTTCTTTCTTTCTCTCTGTCTGTAGTTTCTTTCTTTGTTTTTTTTAAATTGCAAACTAACGGAGATCACCCAAATCTGTTAGATTTAACCAGAAAGGGCACGAGGTGAAAAAATTGAAAATCACAGGGGCACCACGCGAAATATGCAAAAGAGTTGTATACCTCGCGAAAATTGCAATACCTCAGGGGCACCTCGCGAAATTTTCGATCTAAAAAAGGAATAAATATTGCCCTTCCATTTTTAAATTTTTTTAAAACAAGCGAGTGAGCCTCACGTAAGTTTGCGGAATGTGAGTGATAGAGTAGCGTGGGCCCTGTCAGTTTTTTATTTAATTTTTTATTTAATTTCCATTCAATCTCATCCGTTAATTTATCTCATCTAACAGCTATGACTTGCTCATAAATTACATGGTAACCATTGCTTACACAAGATCTAAACTCTCTCTCTCTCTCTCTCTCTCTCTCTCTCTCTCTCTATATATATATATATATATATATATATATATATATATATATATATATATATATAGTGTATGGATCATTTGTACACAACCCTTAAAGTGTACCTTGTTCACAAGTATTATTCGGTGAAATGTGAAACATTATTCGGTGATATTTGAAGCATTATTCGGTGAAATGTGAAACATTCTACCGAATACTATTATGTTTTCTTTTTCCATTCAGTTCAGATGAAAACGTTCCAATTCCACTGAATAATTTGTAACATAACAGTATTCGGTAGAATGTTTAACATTGCACCGAATAATGCTTCAAATTTCACCGAAAAATGTTTCACATTTCACCGAATAATATTTGTGAACAAGGTATGCTTTAAGGGGTGTGTACACCCGAACCACACCCTCTCTCTCTCTCTATATATATATATAGGGGTGCGCTCCAGTGAAAACCAAAATTACGGTAAAAACCTGTGAAGACCGGCTTTTTAACACGGTTCACTAGCTTTATAGCCCGGTTCTGAATAGAACCGATCTATAAAGTCACATATTTTAGCCCGGTTTTGAATAAAACCGAGCTATAAAGTCATTAATATAATTTTCAAACATGAGTTTTCAACATGATTTTTAGGTTTAATCGAGATATAAAGTCATGTGTTATTTTAAAACTTAGATTTTTTAGCACGGTTTTTAGGTTGAACTGGGTTGTAAAGTCATTGTGTAATTGAGGTTTTTAGCATAGGTTTCAAATAAACGAAGCTATAAAGTAGTTCTCACGGTTTTTACCACAATTTGAGGTTTTCACCGGAGTCAATCCACACACACACACACACATATATATATATATATATATATATATATATATATATATATATATATATATATATATATATATATATATATATATATATATATATATATTGTCCGTAATTGGGATGGGCAATGGCTGCCGGCCATGCTGCATATATAGATGTGTGCGATGGTACATTTATGATCATGGTTTTTAACTTCCAACAACTACACTTTTGTCGGGTAGGTGTTTCTGTTCTTAATACCCCAAAAGTTTACAGTTTAAACACAAACTCGATCTTCTAGGTAAACGATTAATTGATTTTTATTAAAAATGGGTATCGAAAGTAATCGTGCTTTTAAAAAGCGCAGGAACAATATATAGTCTATAGTAATACAGTATTAATTAATTAAGTAAAGAAGTTAGAAATATATATATATATATAAACGGAGAATGGGGAATGAAGAGAATGAGTGAATGTGAAGGACAAATGCGTTGGGGTGCAGGAGAAAGGGACCGCATGCATCGCAGAGTGCGTGTGCGTGTGTAGTTGGTGTGCGCGCGGACTGTAGTCCTTCCATGCCCTTGTCACCACTCTTCTTCTTTTTTATTTTTATTTTTTTGTATTCCCTATTTTTCTATATCCAAATTACAATTCATTTAGGGTAATTTATTTACATGAATCTATATATTTATATAATACCTTAAAATAAAAGACTTTGGTGACGTGTTATCTTTTTTATTGATTTTAGTTAATTCAATCAATCCCTTATTTTCTATTTTTTTTATATTTTTCCCCTCTCCTACATTTAATTATATTTTCTTTAATTATTATTTTTATTCTTCATTTTATCTTTTTAAATCAATCACATTCTTTCTTATATTTTCAACATATTGATTAACTATTGGGCTTAATTTAAAATATTGAATTCAATTTAATATAGCTCTTGGGCTTAATTAAAATACAACACGATTGACATGACACGAAACCGCAACAAAACGACACGAAAAAACACAAAACGTATAAATACGATACGATTATGACATGAAGCGGTAAAACACGATAATAAACGTGTCGTATTCGGATCGGTATATTTTCCTTGTCAGATATCCGACACGACATGTTAATATATATATTTTTAATATTGGTAGTCTGTTGTTATAGTAGAAATAAAATAAATGTCAAACGCTAGATGGCCCAGTTGGTTTTAGTTCGCTTGAGAATGGGCCTTGTGCCAAGGGTCTTAAGTTTGATTCCTGATCCCATTCCCATAAATTTTTTTTCAAATTAGCAAAAAAAACGAAACTTATTGTGAAATTAGCCAAACTATGAAAGTATTTTGCGAAATAGCCAAACTGGGACTAAGTCGTTGTTTCAAACAACGATTTTAGCCCCGATTTAAAAAAATAATATAATAGGTAAGTCGCTGTTTCAAACAGCGACTTACCATTTTTTATATTTTTTTAACAATTGAAATACAAAATAATACAATATGGGAAAAAAATACATATAGGGAGAGAGTCGCTGTTTCAAACAACGACTCTCCCTTTTTTTTTCAATTGCACTCCCCTAGACACTTTTTTTTGGTCAAAACTCCCCTCAAACACTCTCTCACTCACTACTCACACACGTAACCCGACCCCACCCCTCTCCCTTCTCTCCTATTCCTCTCTCTCTCCCTCCAATCAATCTCTCTCTCCCTCACCAATAGTCACGCATCTCATGATCACGCCTTTAAAAAAATAAAAAAGGGAGAGTTGTTGTTTGAAACAACGACTCTCCCTATATGTATTTTTTTTCCGCATTGTATTATTTTGCATTTAAATTGTAAAAAATGATAACTCACTGTTTGAAACAACGACTTACCTATTTTATTATTATTTTTTTAGATCAAGGAGCGACTTAGCCCTGTTTGGCTATTTCGCAAAATACTTTCATATTTTGGCTAATTTCATTATAACTTTCGTTTTTTTGGCCAATTTGAAAAAAATTCCATTCCCAACCTCTTTTTTTTTTAATTTGCCCTTTTGCCTTTACTTTAGCAACAGGTTTAGATTAGTAGGTTAGGCCATCAGCCGCCCTCAGCCTCTCGCATGCCCTCTCCCCTCGCTTGGTCGCCCTCTCCTCTGGCACAGTTTCCCACCTAAAGGATCCTCTCCTCTCGCTCACCATCTCCTCTTTTTCATAATTGCTTCCTCGTTTAATTCAAAAGGAGGAGAATAGGAGGGTGAAGATGTCTTCTAGAAAAAAAAAATTAGAGATTGAGGGAGTTGAGAAGGGTGAAGAGCTAGACGAGGAGGAGAAGAGGAGGCAGGCGAGACGGTGAAGACGTCCAATAGAAGGTCATGCGCATCATCTTGCTGTCTGGTTAATTCCTGGTTGCATGATTCGGAATTCGGGATTGAGGGAGTTAACATTGGGGGAGAAATGGTAGTTGGGAGATTGGGGGAGGAATGGTATACGGGGAGCCCAAAACGATTTGTAAAAAAATGTTTTTTTACTTTTTATAAATGGTTCGTGTCGTATAACACGGGTATCCGACACAGAATCGTTTCGTGTTTTCATGGTGGATAGCCGGTATTTATCGCGTCGTATTCGGATCGACCTTTTCCATGTTATCGGTTTTGGGTATCCGACATACCGTGTCATATCGTGTCGGATACCCGATTATGCACAACCCTAGAATTGATCAGTGGTTTGTTAGAGGATCTCCAACAGTCCCTCTAAAAAATCTCTAAAATAGAGAATAAAATAGCAAAATCTCTAAAAAAATTTTACACCACAACTGCAACAGCTCCTCTATCATACAAATTTCTACATTTATTATACAGTATAATAAATGCATAAATTCATAATTTAATAAATAAAATTCCAATAACTTAATTAAATCAATAGACATCAACCAATGAACAAATGGGTAGACATGAGAAGGGGTGAATGAATTTAATTTTACAGATTTAACCCTTTCTCTAAATTTAGAGATTTTTTTTCTCTTTCTTCCCATTTCTCTATTTTGCAGATGGTTTTACAAAAGCTGTTGGGGCTAAAAAAAACAATATTTCCTCTAAAATTGCCCATTTTCTCTATTTTACATGAGCTGTTGGGAATGCTCTTAAGTTGTATAAAAGTTTTTTTTCTTTTGTTTAGGTTGCATGCTATTTCTTGTTTCATGAAAGTTAATTCTTATTTTCTAGTATTTCAAATCATTTACCAGTGAAAGAGAGAGAGGGGGATTACGTATGAAAAAAAATACTTACTCCCTCCGATTTTTAATATAAGAATTTGACTTTTATTTTGATATATAGATTATAGATGATGAATAGTGGTAATTACATAGAAAATGGGGATGTGAATTTTTGATAAGGGTAAATTGCAACTAATATCCCAACCTTTAGGGATAGTTGCTTTCAATACCCTAACCTTGTTAAATTTCACAAAATATCCTAACCTATACCATTAGTTGCAATTAACACCGTAAATAAGTTTCTTAAATTAAAAAATTACCCACATCGAACAAAAATTACAAAAAATCACCTATATTTATAAAATATTTTCAATGAATCCCTAATACATTTTTTAAAAAATGAGAATTAAATAAATCTCTTACAATTTAACCCCACCTGACCCACCATCCAAAAATAATTATAATATATATATATAATATACTCCTTTAAAATATAATATAATTACTTTAGCATCTACTCATTTAAAATTTTAATATAATTAATCAAAATAATTAATTATTTATCTAAAAAAACATACATTATAATTAAAATCTAAATTTATATAATTCTGTCTCGATACATGCCGATTTGTGCATCTATATATTCCCTGTATATTATTTGATACGATATATACTGTCTTTTAGGTTAATATTATGTTATATATATACTAAAACTAATACATAACATCTTATAATGTATCAGACATAAATTTCATGGTATTAAAAAAATGATTCTATAAGAAATGTTTGACATAATAATTTTGCAAAAATAAAATAAAGTAGATTTAAAAAAATAAATGGTAAAATATATGATAACCATTTGCAATAAATAATTATATAATAAAGATATATTAAAAATAATATGGTAAAAAATAATAATTTTACCATATTATTTTTAATATATCTTTATTATGTAACTATTTATTACAAATGGTTATCATATCTCATACCATTTATTTATTAAAATCTACATTATTTTATTTTTGTAAAAGTATTATGTTAAGATAAATAATTAATTATTTTGAGTAATTATATTAAATTATTAAATGAGTAAATGCTAAAATCATTATATTATATTTTTAAAGGAGTAGATTTTATATACCTGTTATAATTATTTTTGGATGGTGGGTTGGGTGGGCTTAAATTGTAATAGATTTTTTTATTTTCAAATTTTAAAATATATTAGGAGTTTATTGAAAATATTTTATGAATATGGGTGATTTTTTGTAATTTTTGTATGATGTGGGTAATTTTTAAAATTTAAGAATCTCATCCAGGGTGTTAAGTGCAACTAATAGTATATGTTATGATATTTTGTGAAATTTTACAAGGTTAGGGTATTAAAAGCAACTACCTCTAAAGGTTGGGATATTAGTTGCAATTTACCCTTTTGATAATAGTGGAACTGCGCAAGGAGTGTTGGTGTCTTGTGCCGCAAGGCATAGATTTATTCGTATTTATTCAGTCGGCGTGCGGTTCAGCGCGCACGATCATGTATTCCACACCATACTATATGCCAAATTGGCTCTTTTTTCACAACCCTCCAAACCCTTTTTTTAGTCCCTTCCAATTCCAATTAATCATTTCTTTTTGCGTTGAACAAATCTGTCGAATTTCTTATTTTATCGTTTTTCTTAATTCGTTTATTTATTATTACTTCATTTATGAATAAATTATCTGAAGACTCCACCTTAATTGTAAGACTTTGAGATACTAATATGTAGGTCTATATGAAAGGATGATGAAAGACAAAAACAAGACTTTGTTTCAAAGTCTTAAAACCAAAGCCAAAATGTTTGGTCACCTATCAATCTTAAGATGCATAGTTTATATTAATCGTACATAGTTTATATGATATTGTTTTTACAGAGTATATGGTCATATGAGTTTACACTTTTTGGGCCTCAATACTGGGCCTCAATATTGGACCTTATATTTTATTTAAGTCCGGCCATTTCAACATATACATATATACAAATCCCATAACTTGTTGTGTAGAAAGTTTGGATATTGAGATTCTTTCAGATATGGACCCAAGATCTGGATAAAGATACTTCTTTCCATGGCTTCCACATGTTGACTCATCAAATCCTTTAGAAGCATGCACGTCAAGGATTTTGAAGATAAAGTGAAGATCGTGTGAAGTATATAGAAGGAAAAGATTTGAAGAGTTTCAAATTCAAACGGCTCCATATCCTCCCGGGTGATGATGGCATCTATAAAAAGATGAAAGCAAGAAGAGACACATACAACACTACAATACAAGGTTGAGATGATCACATCCACTTCATTTTATTCATTGCATTTTTGTCTCCCTAGTTCTTATTGTTCTTAGCTAGCTTCACTTGTTAAGAGTTGAGAGAAACACGTGAGCTCATAGTATAATTCATTTGTCTTACACTAAGAGTATCTCATATTCAAACTAAACACACATAGGTGTGTGGTGAGGGCTTTTATTTCATTGGTAAGGTTGAGTTGCTAGAACAGAATCGTGAGGCTTTTTATAGAAGAAGGGAAGGTTCTTCTAGGATATTATAAGGCTCAAGAGAAAGTGAAATAAAGAGTTGTTGAATCCTACGGGTTGTTCAACACTAGGCGGGGACGTAGGCCAAGTTGGTGCCGAACCTCGTTAACAAATCACTTGTTCATTTACTTTTACGCAATTACTTTTGTTTAATTGGTTTTCACTTTGTCAAGTTTTGATAGCTATATCAAGGTCTTGACAAACTGTTTTGGTAAAACTGTGAAAAGGTTTGTGTTTTGCAAAAATCGTACACACTCTATTCATCTCCCCTTCTAGAGTATTATTTATCAGCTTATAGACTCTCCAATTGGTATCAGAGCTTGGCTCACTATTTGATCTAACAATCCTGTGAGTTTATCATGTCTAACCTAGGTGATGGAGGTTTTTCATAAGGGAGATCAACCAACCGACCTCCACTATTTTGTGGCAATAACTTTGTTCATTAGAGATCTTTAATGTAGATGTTCATCATTGATCAAGATCTGGAGTTATGGGATCTCATCAAGAAAGGGCCACATGTACCAAAGAAGCCTGATGCAACTGGAGAACAAGTTGAAAAAGCTGTAGATGAATACAATCAGACGGAATTGGAACACATTGGAAAGAATTATAAAGTTATGAATTTATTATATTGTGGACTTGATGTTAACGAGTTTAATCTTGTTTCTTCTTGCAAAAGTACGAAGGAAATTTGCGATAACTGGTTGTCACCTATGAAGGAACGAGTCAAGTCAAAGAAAGCAAGATCAACATTTTCCTTCGACAATATGAGCTCTTCAAGATGAATTCTGGTGAAGCACTGAAGGAAATGTTCACGGTATTCACTCAAATCGTGAATAACCTAGATTCAATTGGAAATACCTTCTCCAACATAGAGAAAGTTAGGAAGGTTCTTAGGAGCCTGCCAAATGCCAAGTAGGGACCTAAGGCTACAGCGATTAAGGAAGCTCAAGACCTTACCACACTGCCATTAGATGACCTTCTAGGAAAGCTCATCACCCATGAAATGGTCCTCAACGAAGAAGACGGAGAAGTCCCTTTAACAACAAAAAATCTAGCTCTCAAAACAAAGAAGGAAGAAACTCAATCTGATGACGATGAAAGTGATGATGAGGAAGATCCATTTGCTCTCAACACTAGAGGACTTGCACGGATCATAAAGATGAAAAAGCAGTTCTCAAATCAAGAACATGCTGGATCATCCAAATACAAAGGTAAGTCTTCTAACCCTTCTAAAAAGCCAAAAGTACTAATATGCTATGAATGTGGTGAAACAGATCACCTTGTGAAGGAATGTCCACATAAGAAAAGAAAAAAGTTCAAAAGGAATGAACAAAGGAAGAAAGCCATGGTAGCCACTTGGAGGGAATCAGACTTAGAATGAGATCAGGGAAAATATGTGTTTAATGGTTGAACATAAGGAGACTAAAAATCAAGACCTTGAGGAAGTTGTAAGAAGTCTGATGTCCAATCCTCCTAACGTCTTATCTAAATTTTTAAAAAATATAATTTCTAATGAAGAGGTTTACAACAGGCTAATCAACATTTTGAAGGAAACGCTAAAAGATCAAGAGAAAAAAACAAGTCAAATGTCATTGGAAATGAGAAATCTTGAGACTTCACAGTTGCCCCTTGACAATAAAGTAAAGGCCCTGACATCAGAAAACTCTGATGTCAAGAAAAACCTCTCTTCTCTAAAAAGTTCCTACAACAATTTAGAGAAAGAGAAGGTTGAGCTGTCGGAAAAGTGTCAAGAGCAGCAGACTGCACTCATTCGATTCACTAAGTCCAAAGCCAATCTAGATAAAATGTTGGGTGAACAACAACTATCTATCAATAGAAGTGGTATAGGATATAACAAGAATTTTCTAAAAAGCCCTCTACCACTTTTGTGAAGGCTAAAGGAAGTTGGCATTCACCCACATGTTTTTACGGTTGGAAAAAGGGTCATGTGAAGGAAACTTGTCCCTATAGATAGAGGAATTCTCACATCATTAGAAATACCTTTCATGTATGATTAAATGAACAGATTAAGAAAGTTTGGGTTCCTAAAGGGACTAGGCTGCCCAACATGGTATATCCCCATTATGAATTTAAAAATACATTTTGGTCTAGCCGAAAAGGTTGATGATTGTTTTGCACAATAACAACAAGACAAAAGAGCCTAAATGGATAATGGATAGTGGATGCTCTCGACATATGAGTGGAAAGAAATCACTATTTTATGATCTAAAGGAGCAATCTACTGGAACCATAATGCTTGGTGATAAAGGGAAGTGCAACATTATCGGTATAAGTAAGATTGGTAATAATTCAAAAAATTGAATTAAGGATGTATATCTTTTTGATGGACTAAAATATAATCTTCTTAGTGTTTCTCAATTATGTGATAAGGTTAACAAGGTTTGCTTTAAAAAGCACAAATGTCAGGTTCGAAATGAAGAGACAGGAGATTTAATTCTCACTGCTCATAGGTATAACAACAAATATGCTCTGAATGCTAACCAAATTGCATAAACCATTCTCAAGTGTCTCAAGGCCTTAACCGACGACCCAAGTCTTTGGCATAGAGGATTAGGCCACGTGAGCTTGCATACCCTAAGGAAGTTAAAATCAAGAGGTTTAGTAAGTGGCCTACCTGATCTAAATTTCAAGAGTGTTGAGTTATGCAATGCATGCACTAGAGGTAAACAAACTCGTGGCTCATTCAGACCCAAAAAGGTTGTAAGTTCTTCTCGTCCCCTTGAACTACTTCATATGGATTTATGTGGATCTATGCGTGTCAAATCTCCAAGGGGCAAATAGTACATCCTAGTTATTATTGATGATTTTTCTCGATTTACTTGGATTTCATTTCTTAGAGAAAAATTTGAGGCTTTGTTTGAATTTTCAAAACTATGTAAGGAGCTGCAAACTTTAAAAAACATACCAATCATTTCTATTAGAATCGATCATGTTAGGGAATTTGATCATTTAAAATTTGATTTGTTTTATGCTATGTATGGTATTTCACATAACTTTTCAGCCCCTAGAACTCCTCAACAAAATGAGGTTGTGGAACGTAAGAATCGTACCCTAGAGGACATGTCTAGAACTATGCTTTTGGAAAATGATTTACCAAAGTTTTATTGGGCAGAGGCAGTGAATACTGCCAAATTTATCTTGAACCGTTGTTTGATTCTCCCTATTTTAAAGAAAACCCCTTATGAGCTTTTCAAAGGAAGAAAATCAAATATTTCTTATTTCAAACCTTTTGGATGTACTTGCTTTGTTCATAATAATGGAAAAGACAACCTTGGAAAATTTGATGCACGTAGCGATGAAGGTATATTTCTTGGTTATTCCTCTAACAGTAAAGCTTATAGAGTTTATAACAAGCGCACCAAGATTTTTGAAGAAAGTATCCATGTTGTGTTTGATGAAAGAAATAATGGTGTATTGAGTGAAAGCTTTGCAGATCTAAATCTAAATCAGCATGACTCTGATGGGGAAGAAGAAGAACAATCAGAACCTAAGGAGGATCAAGATCACAATATGCAAGAACAAATTCAGGATACCAACGAGCTGTCTCAAGACCTTGAGAAGCAACTTCAAAGTCTGGATGTGAACAACTCTAGTAAAGAAGATTCAAATGCCATATCTCAAGACCTTGAAAACAGAACTGTGCAGGTTGAGAATGAGCAACGACCTATGTAACAAAAGTTCAAATATGCTTCATCCCATTCAACTCAGGACATCATCTCAGATCCAACATCCGGTATTCCAACTCGGTCTAGATTACAAAATCCTTGTGCCTTCTATGCTTTAATGTATCTTGTAGAACCAAAAACACCGGCCGAAGCACTTAAAGACTCGGACTGGATCACTTCCATGCAAAGTGAATTGAATGAATTTGAAAGAAACAAGGTATGAATTCTCCATCCTCGACCCCAACACCAATATGTCATTGGGACTAGATGGGTGTTTAGAGACAAACTGGATGAAGATGGTAAGATCATTCGGAATAAAGCAAGACTTGTGGCTCAAGGCTACAACCAAGATGAAGGTATAGATTACGAGGAGACTTTTGCTCCCGTAGCAAGGTTAGAGGCTATTCGAATATTACTTGCATTTGCTTCCTACATGGGTATTAAGCTTTTTCAAATGGATATCAAATGTGCCTTTTTAAATGGTATTTTGAAAGAAGAGGTATATGTGGCACAACCTCCTGGGTTTGTAAGTGAAGATTTTCCCAATCATGTTTACAAATTGGACAAGGCACTCTATGGTCTCAAACAAACCCCTAGGACATGCTATGAGAGATTGTCCAAGTATATTCTTGAAAACGGTTTTCAAAGAGGTTTGATTGATAAAACTCTTTTCATTAAAACCCATGGGAAGGATCTTTTGGTTGTGCAAATCTATGTTGATGACATATTATTTGGAGCTACTAACAATTCCCTTTGCATGAAATTTTCAGATATCATGTGCAGGGAATTTGAAATGAGTCTTATGGGAGAACTAAACTTCTTCCTAGGTCTACAAGTAAATCAATCTAAGAAATGTATTTTTCTTAATCAAGGGAACTACACTAGGGACCTGTTCAAGAAATATAAGATGGATCAATCAAAGGTAGAAAAACCCCCTATGAGCTCTACACTCTCACTTGATCAAGACAAAAAGGGTAAGAAAGTAATTCAAAAGGAATATCGAGGTATGATTGGTTCACTCCTCTATCTCCCCGCTAGTAGACATGATATTATGTTTAGTGTTTGCATGTGTGCTCAATTTCAGGCAGATCCTAAAGAATCACATCTTATTGTTGTAAAGAGGATCTTTAGATACTTGAATGGGACTCAAGACCTTGGTCTTTAGTACCCTAAGCAAAAAAAATTTCATCTCATGGGTTATTCACATGCAGACTTTGCAGGATACAAAGTAGATAGAAAAAGCACATCTGGATGTTGTCAACTCTTGGGATCATCAAGGATGATAAGTTGGCACTCAAACAAACAAAACTCATTTGCCCTATCCACAACAGAGGTAAAGTATATAGCATCAGGATCTTATTTTCCACAAGTGTTGTGGATTGCTCAATAACTTCGAGATCTTGGGATTGATCTCAAAGGTATTCCCATTATGTGTGACAATACTAGTGCAACGTCTATCACTAAGAATCCTGTGCAGCATTCAAGAACCAAGCACATTGATGTGAGACATCATTTCATCAGAGATCATGTTGAAAAAGAATATGTGTCTATCTCTTTCATATCTACAGAATTTCAACTAGCTGATATATGCACTAAACCATTGTCTGTGGATCGTTTGAATTTCATAAGGTTAGAGCTTGGTATACTTAAAGGGATGCACTTTCTTGTAAACATAAACATATATATGCATTGGCTTTGAATAACTATCACAATATTTAGAGATGCATAGGAAGAGTAAATACACTCAAGAAAGTAGAGGGATTTTTAATGTTCTCCCTATAGGCCAAAATTTTCACAAGGACAATTTTTGTTGGATTTACTTTTTAGCCTAGGATCATATGTGCTCAATTTCATCACAAGTTCACAATCTACATAAAACCCATTTTAAGGACTTAGCCTAAACCATCCAAAAATTCCATAGGATTTATATGATAAAGTCAGCTATTGAGTTCTCATCATAGGACGTCTAAGTAGGGTTTAAAAACTAACTTAAAAAGGTAAACATGCATTTTTTTGTATTCTTGACATTTTTTTGAATTTTTTTTGAATTTTTTGACATTTTTTTTGAAAAGCTAATAAACTAAGAGACATAAACCTTAAAAATGCATAAAATTTAAACGTGAATGCAATGCAGAAACATAAAGCAAATAAAAACATAAAAATTACAAGCCAAGTTTAACAATTTATGCTAAAACACAACCAGATAGCAAAGTCATAAGGTCCAATTTTAGTCCCACCCCATACTTAAGGATGACAATGTCCTCACTGTTGAAACATAAAGTAAAAGGGAATGGGGAACACTCTCTCTCACTTACTCTAAAAAAATATCACTCCTCAGGAGGCGGAGGTGGCAGAAGAAGCATGGGGCAGTCCTGTGAAGCTGACGACCCATGATAGTAGGATGGGCCGCTCTGCTGGTAAGTAGAGCTGCTGGGATCATGCAGCTGACCAAAGCTGAAGCAAAAGGCAGAGCCGAATCCCTCTAACATCCTGTCGAATTGGCGCTGCTCATCACACACCTCGGTCAGAACTTGGGACATCCTGCTATTATCAAGTTCAAGCCTGGAGAAGCGTACAGACATATCTTCCTGCCACTCAGTAGAGTAGGCAGGCTGAAAGGGCGGAGAAGGTAGAGGAACATAGCTGTGGTGGGACCCTTGCAGGCCAACTCCACCACCAACTGCATCATCAACGGCGTCATCATCATCATCTCCGTCGTCACAGCCTCCATGATATGCTGGGGGCTGGTGTGTCCCATCGACCGGCCTCCCAAGACATAGCCTCCAGCACCGGCACATGGTTGTAGAGCGGTGGCCTTCTCCTGGGCGTCGAGTCAACAGTAGGATCTATGTCTGTGTGATATGGCTGACCAGTCCAGGACTGTTACCAATCTGGGACATATAGTAGATCCATGTAGTCATATCGGAGAGGCATCCCCGTTTGGGGGTGCCTCCATCCAGATGGTCCTGCTACAATGAAGCCTCCCTGTCGCTGTATACTTGCATCAATATAAGTAAGCTCAAAAGCAGTATACCTGTCAACGCGTACGCCCAATACATGGGCTAAGACAGCCACCATGCAGCCGTCCAAGATCTCGTCATTTGTAGTACGAAGACGCTCCAATATGTGCTCGAACCATACATATAGGATGGGCAATGGCTCGTCCTTGAATAAAATCCACCGCAATATCTCTGTCTTGCGGTGCGTGGGGGTGGTGGAGCTCAGGTCGCGCCCAAATGGTACTCGCCAGGATGCGGAGAATGACTCTAAGTAGCGGGCTGGCCACCGTGGTGGTGAATGAATCAGTGGAAGCGGGGTATGGAATCCCTGAGAGGTAGCTCGAGACGACAATCGGGTCCTTGACACTGAAGTGTTCCGGAGTGTTAGCAAACCCAAAAAGATTGCTCATCTCCTTGAGTGTGAAACGATACCGCCTGTTTCCGAGTTGAAAGGAAACTCGGCGGGTAGAGGAGACACGATCTAGTATCTCCAAAGTAGCCATAAACTCCCCCGTCAGGACGGGATAGTGTGCGTCCAAGTCATTGTTGATAGGAGGAAATCGAGTTCAAAACAAATATAAAGTATATAGATGCAAACTAAATCCTAGCCTATGCAAATAATTACAAGACTTCCTCCCGTTGTAGTAGAAGGGTAGTCAGGATCGATCCATGAGGAAGCAGGTCAGCGGGATCCTAGATAGTCTTAAAAGCTCATGCATTTTGTCGTTCAGAAGCCTCAATCTCGACCACAGCACTCGACGTCGACCTTGGTTGTCGATTCCTACTGCAACAAAAGAACTTCAGAGACAAAATAAGTAGTCGATATCGACTAGGGGTGGTCGATATCGATATTAGTGGAAGAAATTGACTGGCTCAGAAAACTACCAGTCGACAAGGGGCAGTCGATATCGAGTGGGTGACTCAAAATCGACTTCAGCAAGTTCATGCAGGAAGATCGGGATCGACATAGAAGACCGTCATTCTGGGCAATGTGGTCGATATCGACTAGATAGGTCGATATCGAGTGGTTCCTGCAGAAACGTTCGTTTTTATCGACAAAGAAAGGCCGAAGAAAGAAGGATGAAGAAGGGAGCAATGGACAGAATAAAGACAACGTTTTTGTGTAAATAAAAGATATAAAAGACAAATCCTAGTGCTAGGGTTTACTACAACGTTAACCAATGCATGCGATAAGGCAAATAAGACGGACAATTGCGCTATTTCACCCGAGGGACAAGCTTTCGCTGTACACCAACTCTTAGGATTACTCTTGCAAATAAACCTAATTGTCTCTACCAATTTTTTGTTTATAACTCAAGTTATTAGCATGAATCCCTTTTATTTTAGTAAGGACCAAACATAGAATCGTAGGAGATGATATAGACACAACGATATCAATATCAAATACTTACCTTAGGCACGCATGGCTAACGTCAGGCTCACCCCGACCCTAGAAGCTTTTGGAAACTACTCCCTATTCATTGTAGGAAACACCCTTGATTTGAAAAGGAAAACTTGCATTAATAACTCCGAAACTTTACAATCCAACGTCGGCTCTCGCAAACGCCAAATCCTTAAGCTTCTCTCTAACTCTACTCTATTGCTATTGTGGTTGTATGATTGAATGAATGAATGTTAGCCCCCTAGGACTTTATTTATAGGCTACTAATCCTTGCTATCCAAGGATAGTATCTTCTATCTTCTATCTAAACTCTATCCAAACAACTAGGATAGATATTTTATTTTGGTAAATAAAGAATATAACTAACTAAACCTTTAGGGTAAAGAGAAAATAACCCTAAGCTATAATCTATCTAATATTATAAGATAATTCGGGCTTTAGAAGATATGATTCACAATATGCGTCTCAAAAAGCGCGTCCCCCCTGTGTCGAAATCCAGTTGATATCGACCAGATAGTTCGATTTCGACCTCTTCGTTTCTACTTGACGGGTTCTGCTTCACTCGATTTCTGGTGTCCAGTCGATGTCGACATTTGCACTCGATATCGAGTGTCCTTCTTGGTTGGTCTTTGTGGTCTATTGATGTGCGCGTAAATTGCCATATTTTCTATGGACATTTAAGTCCATTTTATCATTCATTTGCATGTATATTAGTGGGAATACATGAGATTAGTGTAGTTTATGCATTATTTTCAAATATATGGGTCGCGAAAAAAGAACTTGGAGTCTTTTGAAGAGGTCGAAATCGACTAACGAACCTCGACATCGAGTGCAGCAGAGCAGCCAGGAATCAAGCAGAGGAAGAACAAAGCATGTCGACACAGAAGAGGTCAATATCGATGTCTGATGGTCGATATCAAGTGGCCTAAGTCGAGCTTATTGATAGAAGTCGAGTGCCAATCCGAGAATAAGAAGGAGTGCTCGATGATAGAGTTACAGAGTGGTCGATATCGATGTCCATGGTCGATATCGATGTTGTTCAGTAGAGAAGTCCGACTCAGATTTTGATAGAATTCTATCCAAAGCTTGCACGTCTATCCTAAAGTCGAGATTTCCTATCTTCAATGCCAGAGTTGTCACTTTAGATGTTTTACCATATAATTTTTAGTTTTGACTTTATTTAAGTTTTATCTTAGAGAATAAAAATAAAGTTTCGAGTCTTTGGATAGCAAAGTTCGATATCTATAGCTAGAAGCCGTTATGGCTGAGTTTAATCATCCAAGCAATCAGTTTTACATTATAGAACATAGAGAATTTGTAGAGAGAGAGAGAGGAGAGTCGAGTGAGTTGTGGAAGTGAGAGCGGAATTGGCTTGGTTCGGTTGTAATTTCTCTTTAGTTTAATCCAATTTAGTTTTCTTTTCAATGATGATGATGAGTTCCATGATGAGAAGCGAGTAGTCAACCCACTTCTAGGATCGGGGTGAACCCGATGATAGCGATGTAGGGTAAGTGCATCAAAGGTATGACTTTTATGCGATTCCGTCTTCTATCCTATGCATGTTCCTTTGCGAAAGTTAGGGAGATTCATTATTTGCATTATTGAAGCGAAAGCCAATCATATTGTGAACTTGGATTACTCATGAATTGGATAGTAACTCTTAGGAATTATGCGAGAGCCTCTAATCACCTAAGTGTTGGTAACGAAAGTTATTTGACGGAAAAACATTAAATTTCATAACTTTAGCACCATACTTGCATTGTTATCGTTGTTGCCTGAATCCCCGACTTTGGAAGCTTTTAGTTAATTGAATTCTTATAAAAAGTTAAGTTTTATTTCTGTCCACAGTTTCTTAACCACTCTAAACTCTTCGGACACTTTTCCGACACATAGGTTACGCAAAATGGTTTTTGTTAAAGACATTGAAATCGACTGTAAAGGTCGATATCGAGCACTAACTTCGATATCGAGGTTCCAGTCGACGTCGATTTGGCTTGCTTTTGTCTTGTGCATGAAACCAGTGGAAATCGACTAGAACTGAGGTCGATATCGACCAGACACCTCGATATCGTGTGTCTCCTGAGGTCGAAAGCTTGATCGTGATTACAACAAAGGAAGCACTGACATACCTCCTCGTGGATTCCATCCTGAATTACCCTACCACTGCACCGGGAGGGATTCTTGTATTATTTGCTTGAACAGGGAGTTAGCATAGTTGAGATATATATTTGAATATTTGAATCGCACCTCCCATAAACGAACAAATTGGCGCCGTTGCCGGGGAGGCAATCAATCGCCACCTAAGTTTTCTCACAATCTTTTAGAGCTTATTTGAATCGCACCACCCTAAACGAACATCTATCTCGACACTCAGACTCTGTGTCGATGTCTTTAGTAGATATTGACCAGTCTTGTCGATATCGACCTCTTCTCAGCTTCACTTGGCTTCATCGTTTTGACTCCGATTCCACTCCAATTCCTACATATTTAGACCAAAACTTGTGCAGACTCTATTTCTTGCATGTTAGCTCATTCTACACAAATTTATAATATTTTTCAACCTTTACTTTGGGATTTGAATGAAATATGAAGTCAAAAGATGCAATAAAAAGGGTACTAAATATATAGATCAAAACACCCCATACATAGACTTGCTTGTCCTCAAGCAATAACCAACACCTACAATACACCCTTCAAGTCTTTGCCCTTGTCAAAAGCAACATCATAAGTGGTAGAAAAGCAAAGCAAGTTAATTTAACGTCATAGCACATATTTGAGCGATCCATATGCATATGCAATTTTGATCCAACCTCATAGGGATAATGTGTTTGGACTCAACTCTCATGTGTTTAGGCTATAAAGATCAACACTCAACTCAATTCCATATACAATCTCAATAAACATTGCAATTTATAAGAATCCACTTCACAACCAATTATGAAAATGCAATAAGAATCATCAGGAGGACTTTCGCTGAATGAAAGACTTCAAAGAAGACTCCATTCGGCGGGGTTGTAATGGGCTTGGTATAAAATAGAAGGGTATGGAATTATTTGGGTATGTGGTGCTTTATAAAATTCGGGAATCAAGACTCCTAAACCTTATCACTACTATATCCAAACCATATCTCCCAAAATAATGCTCAAACAAACTTACTTTCCATAATGCTCATCAACCTTCTTTCAAACCTTAATATGCTCTCAAAAATATAAACTTATATAAAAGATAAAAGAATTTAGGAATAATTGGCTAATGCACTATGTGACTATTTTTTGTTTCTTTTCTTTTTTTTTTCGGTTTTTTTTGAACGAAAATAAATAAATAAAATAAAGGTGCATTTATATGGTGAGCCAAAAATCCTTTTACAATATATGACAAGATGCAAATATGTACCATCCCATAATTTCCTTTGCTCAAAACTAGATAGTATGCACTTTTCTTTCCACAATGCATTATTCTAACCAATCTAAGTCTCAATTCCCAAATAGGAGTCAAGCTCAATTCGGCTAGGGATAATTTTGTGGAGTTTGCAATATGAGTGTCAGGCTAATATTCTGGCTTCAAGCAGACATAATGCAGGGTAGGTAAAGAGAGGATAAAAATGGCTTAAAAGATGCCTCCATCATTTAATTCTTGTAAACATAAACATATATATGCATTGGCTTTGAATAACTATCACAACATTTAGAGATGCATAGGAAGAGTAAATACACTCAAGAAAGCAGAGGGATTTTTGATGTTCTCCCTATAGGCCAAAATTCCCACAAGGACAATTTTTGTTGGATTTGCTTTTTAGCCTAGGATCATATGTGCTCAATTTAATCACAAGTTCACAATCTACATAAAAACCATTGTAAGGACTTAGGCTAAACCATCCAAATATGCCATAGGATTTACATGATCAAGTCAGCTATTGAGTTCTTATGACTGGACGTCTAAGTAGGGTTTAAAAACAAACTTAAGAAGGTAAACATGCATTTTTTTTTTGAATTTTTATGAAAATAAGAACTAAGAACAAAAACTTAAACATGAATGCAATGCGAAGAAGAAAGCCAAGTTGTGACCATAAGACATGTTTCTACCCACCCCATACTTAAAATATACAGTGTCCACACTGTATTAAAAGAAGAACAAGGGTAGAGAGAAACACACAGTGCAACCTGTAGATTCAGGTCGATTTCAGGTTCGTCGATGCCAGTAGTCGATGTCGAGTTCAGTGGTCGATATCGACTGCATCTGTCGAAGTCGAGGAAGAAGGTGAAGTCGAGGGTCGCTTGGATCTGGTCGATATCGACTACGTTGGTCGATATCGACTGCTGTGTTTCGCTCCTGAGTCATCGATGTTGACTCCAGAAGGTGGCTCGACCCTAGGGTGGTCGATTTCGACTGGCTTGGTCGATTTCGACAGCCTTTGCAAAAGCTTCTTTTCTTCCTCGTCGTTCATTTTGCTTGGCAACCTGAAATCCTTTTAGAATAATAGATAAAAACACGAATTATCACAGTTTCAAAAGTTTAAAAATCCAAAATTCAAATCCCTAAAAACGATCTATAAAAAAATCAACGTTTTATTTACAAGCTCTAGATTTATTAGTCGCTAGGCCGACTTCTTCGTCAATGATTCATGAACCTTTAACGTAGGGACACTTCAATTTTGTGCCTTCTCCTGGATCATCTAGGTTCTTTTGATAGTAGCTAAGTTCGGCAACCAAGGCGTCTTCTTCGTTAGGCTCTTTATTGAATTCTTTTCCTTTCTTCCTTGACCTAACTTCTGCAAGATGGGAAAACTATGGAGCTATGACCCTCCCATTATTTGAATTATCAGTAATTGATAGAGGAGGGTTAGGGAACATACCAGGGCTTACATGTTCCGGCCCGAAACAGAAATCTTCGGGCTGAGGGTTAGTCGATTTCGACAAAGAATGGTCGATTTCGAGTACAGAAGTCGATTTCGACTGGGGGTGGTCGATGTCGACGTCAGGGACCCCATACTTAAGCTCATGGAAATCATCTGGCTCACTCGATATCGAGTTGTTATGGTCGATTCCGAGTGAGTTAGTCGATATCGACTGGTTTCAGTCGATGTCGAATCTTCTTGCTGTCTCCATCCTCGCCAATAAAAACATACGAAGCTTCTCCTTAGACAGTGAGAGGACAACTTGTTCCAGCTGCTTTGTTTCGCTCATTGTAGGGTTGAAGCGAAACTCCACGACCTCGTTGCTGATTGTGAATGTAAGGGTGCCATTCCTCACATTGATGTTGGCATCCGCTGTTGCTAAGAATGGCCTACCAAGGATGATAGGCACAATAGGATCCTCCGACATGTCCAACACGATGAAGTCCGTGGGTATGAAGAACTTTCCCACCTTGACAGGGACATCATCCACAACCCTAGGTTGTCTCACAAAGGAGTTGTCCGCCATGTAAAGTTTCATGTCGACGGGCTCCAATGCTCCTACACCCACTTGCTACCATATTGATAGGGGCATCAAACTAACACTAGCCCTAAGATCACAAAGGGCTTTGAATTGATGGTTACCAACCCTACCGTTACCGCGACCTTGCCTGGATCGCCGCACTTCTCAGGGAACTCAATTGAATTGCATTCGCCGGCGATCTCTAGGATGGACCTCTTTTTGGACAGGATGTCCTTCAGGAACCTCATATATGCAGGCATCTCATTGAGCGCTTCCGTGAGTGGTATGTTGAGATTTAAACCTTGTAAGAACTTCACGAAGCATCCGAATTTAGTGTCTCCTAGATCCCACAGCGCCTTGGAAGGATAGGGTAGAGTTTTCGATGGCTTTGGAGGCAAAGTGGTCAATTTCTGCTTTCTGGACAGGTAGACATCGAGGTCAGGGTGGTCGATATCGACTGGTTTGGTCGACCTCGGGGGAGTCTGAAGTTGTGGTCTATTTCTAGAGGGGTCGACATCGAAGGGTTGGTCGATATCGACCTGGTTACTCGATATCGAGTGCCTATCTGGCTTCGTTTTGTGCTTCGCAGTGGGCTCGACATCCAATGTAGGTTCAACGTCGACAGGGCCCTCGATATCGAATGGGGTGGGGGTCGACATCGACTGCATCTCCAGCGACTTTCCCTTCGCTCCTTGGCTCGGGCAATGTGTGTCCACTCCTTAGATTGATAGAGGCTATGTGCCTGGCTTGTCCCCTTGGATTTTCTTGTGGTTATCCAGGGAGTTTACCGGGTGGCTTTGGGATTTGGGCCCCCAATTGACCCAGTGGGGTCTCAATCGTCTTCTTCCAAGTATCCATCTCCCCCATTCGGGCGTTGAGGCCCTGAAGTTGGTTTTGGATAACGTTGCTGGATTGTTGACTTGCTGCCTGGTTCCTCCTTAATCCTTCAAGAATGAGTTGGACATTATCTCGTCGTGGTTCTCTCTCCGGATGGCCTGGAGCTCTATAAGGTGGAGGATCCCTGGGGTTATGTTAGGGTGGTTAATTTCCCCAGTTTTGGTACCCCTGGCGATTGGGATTCCTCATGTAGCGCGCCTCCTGGTGAGTCTCTGCTAGTTGTACTTGCTTCGTATGGGGGCATTCAGTGGTGATATACCAGACGGAGCCACATTCGGCGCAGGGTTGGTTGGCGGAGAGGATTTTGACTTGTTTTTGCAACCTCCTGACTTGATCTTGAATGAATTGATCTCTGATGTCAGGATCAATCTCCTTTGAGGGCTCAAAGAGTGGCATCGATGGGTCAGGCCTTGAGTCGGAAGCCGCAGGAGTCCCATAGGTGTTGTCAAATTCGACTAACCTCTCTATAGTATCCCAAGCTTGTTGTGGTAGGAGCTTGAGATACCCATAGGAGGTATAAGTGTTGATTCTCTCCTTAGTAGCTACGTCCAGGGCATTGTAGATGATTTCCAAGATGACATAGGGTGGTTGCCCATGCGTAGGGCAAGAGCTCAGCAACTCCATAAACCACTCCCACACTTGCGCTAGGGTTTCATGTGGCCTTTGTTTGAAAACCATGATCTTTTGGCGTATCACCGCTGTCTTGGATGGTGGGAAGAATTTGTTGAGAAAAGCATCCTTGACTTCATCCCACGTGCGGAGCAATTTGGGGGCTAGGCTCTCCAACCATGCTAGAGCTTTCCCTACGAGAGACCAACAAAAAGCTTTTAGTTTTACATATTCAAGGCTTTGTCCATTAGCAATAGTATCACACAAGTCGAGGAATAAAGAGATATGATCTAGAGGACAATCGTTAGGTTTACCCTTAAATTGATGTCGCCTAATCTCATTCAAGAAATTAGGTTTAATCTTAAAAGTAGAAGGAGGGATAAGAATAGTCGATTCAGGCACTGAGAGCACAAGGTGCATCTATTATTGGCATTCTGAGGGAGGGCATTGATTTGGGCTTCTATTTGCCTCCTTGCTTCCTCCTCCCTGTCTGCACGCTCTTTGAGTGCGACCTCTCTAGTTGTGAAGTGCTCAACTTGCTTCCTAAGTTGCTCAATCAGCTCAGCCTGGGTCTCATTGTCTGCCATGATTCTTTGAACTCGGGACCTTAGATGGAGATAGCATTCTGGGTCGTCTACTCCTTCAAATTCAGGCGTGCGATCAGCACGTCGTATACACATACAAAGCAAAACTAGAAAGAGACGTGAGATAGACTACTAGGGCGCGATTGATTGCATCCCCGGCAATGGCGCCAATTTGTTAATACGAGGAAATGGAGTTCGAAACAAATATAAAGTATATAGATGCAAACTGAATCCTAGCCTATGCAAATAATTACAAGACTTCCTCCCGTTGTAGTAGAAGGGTAGTCAGGCTCGATCCACGAGGAAGTAGGTCAGCGGGATCCTAGATAGTCTTGAAAGCTCACGTCTTTTGTCGACCAGAAGCCTCGATCTTGAGCACAACACTCGACGTTGACCTTGGCTATCGATTCCTACTACAATATAAGACCTGGAGAGACAAAAACGCTAGTCGATATCGACTAGGGGTGGTCGATATCGATGTCAGTGGCAGAAATCGACTGGCTTAGAAAACTGCCAGTCGACAAGGTGCAGTCGATATCGAGTGGTTGACTCGAAATCGACGTCAGCTAGTTCATCAGGAAGATCGAGATCGACACATAAGACCGTCGATTTGGGAAATGTGGTCGATATCGACTAGATAGGTCGATATCGAGTGGTTCCTTCAGAAACGTTAGTTTTTGTCGGCAAATAAAGGCCGAAGAAAGAAGGATGAAGAAGGGAGCAATGGACAGAATGAAGACAAGGTTTTTATGTAAATAAAAGATATAAAAGGCAACTCCTAGGGCTAGGGTTTATCACAACATTAACCAATGCATGCGATAAGGTAAATAAGACGGACAATTGTGCTATTTCACCCAGGAACAAAATTTCGATGTACACCAACTCTTAGGATTACTCTTGCAAATAAACCTAATTGTCTCTACCAATTTTATGTTTATAACTCATGTTTTTAGCATGAATCCCTTTTCTTTCGATAAGGACTAAACATAGAATCGTATGAGATTATATAGATATGGAGATCGATAGTCGACAAGTCCAACCTCCTTCTATGACCAACAACACTTTGTAGATGAAAACAATGGAAAAAGAGAGCTGCACGAGCTGCATTCTCTTTCAATCACGGCGGGGGAGCAAATCAAAATAGAAAAACTCACATTGGGTTTAGGGATAATCAGGCTCGAACTGATGACTTCCACCACGTCAAGGTGACACTCTACCGCTGAGTTATATCCCTTCCCTGCCCCCATCGAGAAATAGAACTAACAACGATATCAACATCAAATACTTACCTTAGGCACGCATGGCTAACGTCGGGCTCACCCCGACCCTAGAAGCTTTGGGAAACTACTCACTCTTCATTGTAGTAAACACCATTGATTTGAAAAGGAAAACTTGCATTAATAACTCTGAAACTTTACAATCCAACGTCGGCTCTCGCAAACGCCAAACCTTAAAGCTTCTCTCTAACTCTACTCTATTGCTATTGTGGTTGTATAATTAAATGAATGAATGCCAGCCCCTTAGGGCTTTATTTATAGGCTACTAATCATTGCTATCCAAGCATAGTATCTTCTTATCTTCTATCTAAACTCTATCCAAATAAGTAGGATAGATCTTTTATTTTGGTAAATAAAGAAAATAACTAACTAAACCTTTAGGGTAAAGAGGAAACAACCCTAAGCTGTAATCTATCTAATATTACAAGATAATTCGGGCTTTAGAAGATATGATTCACAATCCGCGTCTCAAAAAGCGCGTCCACCCCGTGTCGAAATCCAGTCGATATCGACCAGATAGGTCGATTCCGACCTCTTTGTTTTTTCTCGACGAGTTATGCTTAACTCGATTTCTGGTGTCCAATCGATGTCGACACCTGCACTCGATATCGAGTGTCCTTCTTGGTTGGTCTTTGTGGTCTATATCGACACTCAGAGTCTGTGTCGATGTCTGTAGTCGATATCGACCAGTCCTGTCGATATCGACCTATTCTCAGCTTCACTTGGCTTCTTCGTTTTGATTCCGATTCCGCTCCAATTCCTACATATTTAGACCAAAACTTATGTAGACTCTATTTCTTGCACGTTACCTTATTAAATTTATAATATTTTTCAACCTTTTCTTTGGGAATTAAATGAAATATGAATTGAAAAGATGCAATAAAAAGGGTAATAAATATGTACATCAGTCACCAATGAGTCTCTCCAAAGAGACATACTCCGATGCCTCTTGGACACACGTGTGGAAGCCCACCTGCACCATATCTGCGTAATGGTGCCATCGGGCTCTGTGAGCTCGGTCAATAAGGTGGGTAGCTAAAGTCATCTGCTCCTCATCGGGGATATGAAGGGAATATCTCATAACATTCTTGGCCCGCACCATTTTCTGCAAAGAAAACAGTGTCTAAGATAATGCCCTTATTCAAACAATATAAAGCAACCCCATACTTAGGTTCAGAAACTAGCCTAAAAATTTGCAATATTAACATCGGCTAATTTTAGTGCTAAATCTTGCAATCTTGATTTTAATGCACAAAATAATGATTAATAATCAATTTTTAACCATAAAAATTAAGGATTATCTAAAGAACTTCAAGAAATTCCATAAACTTATCAAATTTATAAACCAAATTTCTCGAAATCTGGATCTGTGGTCGAAATCGATCGATTTTGTCGAAATCGAGTCGATCTAGGCAACTTTCGATTGGCTGTGGCTATTGGAGGCTTGCCAGAGGTCGAAAATGGCCGGATCTGGTGGGTTCTCACTGGATCTGAAGGATTTTTGGCAAGAAGAAGCAAGAGAGAGCAGGAGAGGGAATCGAGGGGCTAGGGTTCTTTGTTGTTGGGATTTGGGGCAATGAGGGACAAGGAGGGTGCCAGATCTGATGAATGGCGGTGTGACACCAGGGGAATGGTGACAAATGGGGGCGGCGCTAGAGGTTCGCACAGAGAGAGAGAGAGATAGAGAGATGAGAGAGAGAGGAGAGGTGGCCGAGAGAGATGAAGAAGGCTAGGGTAATGTCGATGTGAGGGTAAAAGGGAAAGGAAAGTCGAAATGGGCCTTTTTTTAAAACAAATAAAATGAATTAAAAAAACTTACCTATCACCGGCTACAATCGAATTCGACCAAAGTGGTCGATATCGACTACCCTTTCTAAATCGATTTGGTCTAATCGACCTGTTCTTTTCTCAGCCTGTCGACATCGACTTTTCGGGTCGATATCGACCTCTCCTTCTGAGTCGACCTAGTGTAGTCGACCTATGGGTGCTGTTCTTCAGTTCTTCGATATCAACTCAGTATGTCGATATCGATCTCCTGGTTCACTTTAGATAGAATAGCCATGAAAATATTTAGATGAAAAATAAAATAATCTAAAGAAGACTTAGAAAAAAAAGTAGCGGGTTGCCTCCCGAAAGCGCTTGAGTTTAAGTCACTAGCTCGACATACTTCCCTTTTTGCGCTAGTTCAACGCCAGGGTGGCGCGAATCTCTTCTTCCAGGTCTTCTTTGTCATAATACTTCTTGACTCAGTGACCATTTACCTTAAAAGTGGAGACATCATTGCAAAGTTACTCCACCGCTCCATGAGGGAAAATTTGATGAACCGTGAAGGATCCACTCCATCTTGTCCTTAGTTTCCCTGGAAATAAGCGGAGTCTAGAGTTAAAAACAAGGACTTTGTCACCTACCTCATATGCCTTTGGCACCAATTTCTTATCGTGCCACTTCTTTGTGTGCTCTTTGTAGATTTTGGCATTCTCGTATGCCTTTAGGTGCAACTTCTCCAAGGCTTGCAAGTCAATGAACCTTCTTTTCCCGGCTTCGTCGAAATTCATGTTGAGCTCTTTGAGAGCCCATATTGCCTTATGCTCAAGTTCGATGGGCAAATGACATGACTTACCATATATCAAGTTGTAGGGAGTTGTGCAAAGTAGTGTCTTATAGGCCGTTCGGTAGGCCCAGAGCGCATCATCTAAGTTGGATGACTAATCCTTCCTCGAGGGGGAGACCGTCTTCTCTAGGATGGCTTTGATTTGGCGATTGGAGGCTTCTACTTGGCCGCTGGTTTGGGGATGATAGGGCATTGCCACCCTACGTGTCACCCCATACTTGGCTAAAAGTGTGTCAAAGCCTCTCTCAATGAAATGCGAGCCACCATCTGAAATAAGAACTCTAGGAACACCAAAGCAAGGAAAGATGTTAGTTTTCATAAATTTAGATACTACATTCGCATCGTTGGTCCTAGTTGCAATGACCTTAACCCATTTTGAGACATAATCCACCGCTACTAGAATGCATTTGTAGGGGCCTGAGGTAGGGAATAGTCCCATGAAGGCAATACCTAATACATCAAAGAGCTCTAGTTGCAGATTTCCAATGAGAAGTGTCTCATTCCTCCATGTGATATTTCATGCACGTTGACACTCATCACAAGAGGTTATATAGTATTGCACATCTTTGAAAAGGATAGGCAAATAAAAACCATATTGAATAATTTTCGCCGCGGTCTTGAATCCTTTAGCATGGCCTCCTGTAGGGAGAGAATGACAACGGCAAATCACGCTATCTACCTCTTCCTCCGGGATACAATGTCGAAAGATATGGTCTTTTCCCTGCTCGAACAAGTAGGGTTCATCCCAATAATATTGCATGACGTCATGCAAAAACTTCTTCTTCACCTGCGAAGTTAAGCCTGATGGGATCTCGCCTCTGGTAATATAGTTAGCAAAATCCTCATACCAAGGAGTAAAGAAAAATTCCTCACCAGAGCTTACCTTTTTGTCACCTTCGGAGTCACTGGAAGGTGGTCCATTTTGACCTGGTGTAGTCGATTTTGACTGGTCTGCATCGACTTGGTCAGTCGATATGGGCTGGTCGAGATTGGCACTCGATGTCGACTTCAAGTGGTCGATTTCGACCTCTGCAATTGTCAACCTGTCATCAGAATTAGCCTATATCGATATAAAACTAACCTTATCGGCTGTCGATATCGACTTGGTCTAGTGGAGATCGAGTGGAACTTTTTCCCGTTTTGCTTCTTGCTTCATCAGGTGCTCGTCAGGGCGGGAGTCATCGATTGGCATGTTGTCTTTTGACTCGTATAGAAGCCCTTTGGGTAGTTGTGAGAGATGATCGGGTACAGAGTTCTTCGTTCCTTTCTTATCCTTAAGCTCAACGTCGAACTCTTGGAGTAGGAGCACCCATCGCAGGAGCCTTGGTTTAGCATCCTTCTTTGCCATCAAGTACCTAAGAGCTGTATGGTCTATATAACCGATTACCTTAGAGCCCACTAGGTATGAGTGGAACTTCTCAAAAGCGAAGACCACCGCCAAGAACTCTTTCTCCGTCATGGTGTACTTTGTTTGAACGGCATCAAGATTCTTGCTTGCATAGTAGATGGCATGGAGCTTCTTGTCTCTCCTTTGTCCTAGGATGGCTCCTACGACATAATTTCTTGCGTCGCACATGATCTCAAATGGTTGCGACCAATCTGGCGATTGATGATAGGGGTGGATATAAGAGCTTCCTTCAACCTGTTGAAAGCTTCAAGACAATCGCTAGAAAACACAAACTTAACATCCTTCATTAGTAGGTTAGTGAAAGGTTTAGAAATCTTTGAAAAATCTTGAATAAACCTCCTATAGAAACCTGCGTGACCAAGGAAGCTTCTTATGTCCTTAATAGATGAAGGTGGTGGCAACTTCTCAATAAGCTCTATCTTTGCCCTGTCCACTTCAATTCCCCTTTTTGAAACTTTATGGCCAAGAACAATCCCTTCTTTTACCATAAAGTCGCACTTTCTCAATTGAGAACCAAATTTGTCTCCTCATATCGCGCAAGTACCCTGTGAAGGTTAGCAAGACAAATATCAAAAGTAGTGCCATAGAAAGAGAAATCATCCATAAATACCTCCACAATGTCCTCTATCTTGTCAGAGAATATGGCCATCATACATCTTTGAAAGGTAGCGGGGGCGTGGCAGAGCCCAAATGGCATCCTCTTATATGCAAAAGTCCCATAGGGACATGTGAAGGTGGTCTTCTCTTGATCATCGGGATGAATAGGGACCTACCAAAAGCCAGAATATCCATCTAGGTAACAAAAGTAATCATGTTCAGCAAGTCTTTCCAATACCTAGTCAATGAATGGAAGGGGAAAATGATCCTTTATAGTGGCGTTGTTGAGCTTTCTATAGTCAATGCATATTCGCCAACTAGTTGTGATTTGCTTTGGCACAAGCTCTCACTTCTCATTCTCCTCAACGGTCATTCCACGCTTTTTAGGCACCACGTGGACTGGGCTCACCCATTCGCTGTCGGAGATGGCATAGATGATGCCTGCATCCAACATGCGTATGATCTCCTTCTTCACCACCTCTCTCATTTTGGGGTTCAGCTTCCGCTGGTGTTCTATAGATGCCTTATGATCATCCTCTAGGAGGATTCTATGCATAAATATGGCGGGTGAAATACCTTTGGTGTCCTCAAGAGAGTACCCAATCGTCTTTCGATGAGTGCGAAGCACTTCCATAAGCTTGTCTACTTCATGTGTGGTTAGTGTAGCATTGATAATCACAGAAAAAGTAGAATTGGGACCAAAAAACTCATACCTAAGTGTGTCGGGTAAAGGCTTCAGCACCGGAGAAGGTCCTTGTGGGATAAGGATTGGCTCTAGCTCCTCCGTCTTCATGATTTCACCTAGATAATCCCTCTCAATTCTCTTGATTGAAGCTCCCACATCAGCTACAGGAGTTGGCATGGACCAAGCATATAGCAATGCCAACGTTGATTTGGACTCTTTGTAGTAACCCTGCTGAAAAGAAGTCGAGGTCGAGTAGGATAAATCGATATCGACTGAAAGTTGAGCACATACCTCGGCCTCTGAGCTGTCCGATGTCGAGGGGAATTGGTCAATTTTGACTTCTGATGTCGATGTGGAATGGTTGATTTCGACCACTGTTGTCGATTTGGACCGGTCGATTTCGACCTCTTCTGTCAACGGAGGGTCCTTGATATCGCCTGTAAAAGAGGGAGAACAAACCTGGCTTACTGAGTGAGTCGATGTCGACAGAAGGCACTCGATATCGAGTGGGATGGTCAATTTCGACCACTCCTAGTCAATTTTGAATTTGTCTTCAAACTCCATGGATAAAGTATCATCGTAGATCTCCTCATCACTCGTGCATGTAGCCAGGAACTCCTCAATTTCCTCATCGGTGAGCTCTTATACAACTATGGCTAGGGCTTCCTCATGAGTTAGGGCCCTTTCCGTTGGTTCTTTGCAATCCATAATATCGGTGTGCGCGTAGACCGACTTGATCTCAATTCCATTGACCTCCTTCATTATGGGGGTGGAAAGAGAACTCTATCACTTCGTTCCCTATAGTAAAGGTTAGTAATCCCCGTTGCACATTGATATTTGCATCTGTAGTAGCTAAGAAAGGCCTACCAAGGATGATAGGTGCAATAGGATCTTCGGGCATATCCAATACAATGAAATTAGTAGACACAAAGAACTTACTTACCTTTACCGGAACGTCATCAACTATACCTATGGGCCAGAAGAATGAGTTATCATCCATTTAGAGCTTTATGTCCACAGGTTCAAGTGCTCCGATGTTCACCCTTTGTCAAATAGAAAGAGGCATAAGACATACGCTTGCCCCTAGGTCACATAGGGCCTTGTAGCGATGTTGGCCAAGTCCCATGGTGATTGCAAACTTCCCTGGATCGCTCTTCTTCTCTGGGAAGTCCATTTTTGAGCACTCCTCTACGATCTCTGCCATGGACCGCTTATTGCTAAGGATGTCCTTGAGGAATCGAACATAGGCGAACATCTCGATTACGGCCTCCATGAGTGGGATAGTGACATTAAGACCTTAGAGAATCTTCACGAAGCGCCTAAACTTACCTTTAGTGGGATCCTTCAATGCTCTGGAAGGGAAAGGCAACATTTTCTTTGGTGGAGGAGCTAAAACGGTGGTCGAAGGTGCCTTCGGAGTATCGATGTCGACTGAAGAGTGGTCGATATCGACTAGATCACTCAATATCCAGTGAGGTTGTGGCTCCGAGTGCTCTGCAGTGACCTCGACGTTGACCAGGGGGTCGATATCGACTGCTGACTCGACATTGACTAGGTTATCGATGTCGACTAGTTTTGCAGCCTTCTCCTCTCCTTCCGTTCGTGGCTTTTGTAGTTTGTTTTAACTCTTTTGATGCATGGCTACGATGTGGCCCGACCCGGATTTCCCCTTAGAATTTGTAGTTGTATGCCCAGGGAACGTGTCGGATGGTCTAGGGATTTGCGCTGCCAATTGACCCAGTTGGGTCTCTACATTCTTTTTCCATATATCCATCTCCCCAATCCTTGTGGTAAGGTGATTGAGTTCAGAGTGGATTGCATTGTTAGATTGATCATTCTTTGCTTGATTCTACCTTATCTCGTCTAGCACAAGTTGTAGATCATCCTTCCGTTGGTCTCTCTCCGGGTTCCCAGGAGCTCTATAGAGTGGGGAGTCCCTAGGGTTAACCGGGTTCGGTCCTTTGCGGTTGTTGGAACCTTTGGTCTCCCCAATATTGGCGATTGGGACCCCTCATGTAGTTGACTTCCTCATGAGTCTCTCCTAGTTGTACTTGTTCCGCATGAGGGCACTCGGTGGTGGTGTGCCGCTGTGATCCGCATTTAATGCAATCTTCGTTCACTGAAAGGAACCTCACTTGCTTTTGGAGCTTACGAAGTTGATCTTTGTGAAATTGCTCCTTCATGTCCAGATCGATTACCTTAGAGGGTTCATATAATGGCATAGATGGGATAGGCCTCGATGATGATAATGTGTCAAAAGCCTCCGGAGTCCCATATGTGTTGTTGAACTCCACCAACCTCTCTATGGTGTGCCAAGCCTCTTGTGGAGGCAGTTCTAGGTAGCCATATGAGGTGTAGGTGTTGATCCTCTCCTTGGTTGCATCATCAAGAGCATTGTAGATAATCTCCTGAATCACGTACGGTGGTTGGCCATGTATTGGGCATGATCATAGTAGGTCCTTGAACCTTTCCCAAGCAGTCGCCAGAGCTTCAAAAGGCTTTTGTTTGAAAGTCGTGATCTTCTGTCGGATCAACACCATCTTGGATGGAGGGAATAACTTGTTGAGGAACGCGTCCTTTACTTCATTCCAGGTGCGGAGCGATCTTGGGGCAAAGCTTTCCAACCACTGCAATGCTTTACCTGTAAGGGACCAACGAAAAGCCTTTAGTTTGACATATTCAAGGCTCTGTCCATCAGCAATAGTATCACAGAGATCTAAGGAGGTTGTTATATGTGCCATGGGGCATTCATTAGATTTTCGTTCATATTGGTGTCTCCTATTCTCAGTGAGGAAACTAGGCTTAATTTCACAATTGGAAGTAGGGATCAGAATCGCCGATTTAGGCACTTTGAGCGAGGGATACATGTATTGCTTTGCGTTCCGTGAGAGTGCGTTGATTTGAGCTACATATTGTCTCCTTGCTTGCTCCTCCCTATCGCCATGCTCCCTTTGTGCTGGTTCTCTGGTGGTGAAATCCTCTATTTCCTTCTTTAGGCGTTCAATCTGTTGAGCTTGGGTCTCTTGGTCTGCCATGGCTCTTTGAATTCTAGCGCGAAGGTGAAGATAGCTTTCAGGACCGTCCAAACCTTCGAACTCAGGTGGGCAATCAGTGCGTCGCATAAACCTATAAAACAAAACTAAAAAATAACGTGAGAATAGACTACTAGCGCGCGATTGATAGCTTCCCCGACAACGACACCAAAATTTGATGTAGGGAGAATTAAATCGAAATATATAATTAAATATATACAATGCAACTCTTAGCCTTTTCAAAGATATTCAAGACTCCCCGCTATAGAAGTAGGGAATCAGGTTCGATCCATGAGGAAGCGAGTAAGCGGGATCCTATTAGAGCTTTAACTCACGTTCTGAATGTCGACCAGAAGCCTTGATCTCGAGTTGTGGACTCGACATTGACCTAGGCTATCGATTCCTACTACAATAGAAAACCTGCAGAGACAAAAACAGCAGTCGATATTGACTAGTGTGCTCGATATCGATGTCAGTGGCAGAAGTCGACCTGGCTCAGAAAACTGCCAGTTGACACAGGGCGGTCGATATAGAGTGGGTTAATCGAAATCGACCTCAACAACGGGAACAAAGGAAGTCGACACAGCAACCGTCGACCTAGAGCAAAGTGGTCGATATCGACTACTGTGGTCGAAATCGATTTGTTCCAGCAGAAACGTTAGTTTTTATCGGCAAAGAAAGGTCGAAGAAAGTAGGGTGGAGAAGGAGCAATGAACAACAATTAATAACAGGGTGTTGGGTTTTTCGATAACTCGACTGTTGTTGCAGGAGGCTTGATATGTCAAGTAATTACAAATATAAAGATGTAAATAAATGTAAACCAACTCCTGGCCTAAGCAAATAATTACAAGACTTCCTCCCGTTGTAGTGGAAGGGTAGTCAGGATCGATCCACGAGGAGGCGTGTCAGCGGGATCCTAGTAGCTTTGGAAATCTCACGTCTGCGTCGACCAGAAGCCTCGATTTCGACCTTGGGCCTCGATGTCGACCTCGGCTGTCGATGTTCTCTGCAACAGAAGACCTGCAAAGACAAAAACAAGTGGTCGATATCGACTGGTGGGGTCGATATCGATGTCAGTCCACGAAATCGACTGGCTCAGAAAACTGCCAGTCGATACAGAAGGGTCGATATCGATGTCTGGTGTCGATATCGATGCTCAGCAAACTCCGCAGCGATGTTCGTCGTCGACTCAGAAAACTGTCGACGAACTCAGTGGTCGATATCGACGTCTGGTGTCGATATCGATGTCTACCTGCAGTGAGTTAGTTCTTTGTCGGCAAAGAAAAGGCCGAAGAATTTAGGATGAAGAGAGAAGCAATGAATAGAAATAAAACAGTGGGATTTGTGAATTAACTTATGTAAAAATCAACTCCTAGGATTAGGGTTTACCACAACGTTAACCAATGTATGCGATGAGATAAAAAAGACGGACAATTGCGCTATTTCACCGGAGGGACAAGCTTTCGCTGTACACCAACTCTTAGGATTACTCTTTCAAATAAACCTAATTGTCTCTACAAATTTTATGTTTATAACTCAAGTTGTTAGCATGAATCCCTTTTCTTTCGATTAGGACTAAACATAGAATCGTAGGAGGAGAGATAGACACAACGATATCAACATCAAATACTTACCTCAAGCGCGCATGGCTAACGTCGGGCTCACCCCGACCCTAAGAGCTTTGGGGAACTACTCGCTTCTCATCATGGGATTCATTGTCAATTGAAAGGAAGAAACTTGCATTAAACTAAACTTCGAAGCTTTACAACTCAACGTCAACTTTCGCAAACGTCAAACCCTAAAAATTCTCTCTAACTCTAACTCTAACTCTATTGTCTTTGTCTTGGGTTAATGGATTGTTCTGGGAAGATTGGATTATTGGATGATCCCACAAATCAGCCCCTAGGGCTTTATTTATAGGCTACTAATCCTCGCTATCCAAGGATTGTAACTCCTATCTAAACTAATAACTCTATCCGAACAATTAGGATAGGTCTTTTATTTTGATAAAACTTAAATAACTTAAAGGTAAAAGATAAATAGACTTCAGCTGCCATCTATCTTGAAAGTATGAGATAATCTCGTGCCTCCTTGAAGATATAGTTCCAATCCGCATTCGAAATCGAGTCTATCTTCTGTCGAGAACAGGGGTCGATATCGACACTGGGGTCGATATCGAGGTCTCTGTTCCTGCTCGACTTGTTCAGCTCTGGTCGATTTCTATGTATAGGTCGATATGGGGGTCGATATCGACACTGGGGGTCGATATCTGGGTCTAAGGTCGATATCTACCTCTTCTCAGCTTCACTTGATGTCTATGTTGAGGTCGATATCTATGTTGAAGGTCGATATCTGATGTGCGCGCAAATTGCCATATTTTCTATGCACATATGAATTCATTTTATTGTCTTTTGCATGCACATTAATGGGAAAACATGGGAATGGTGTAGTTTATGCTTAAATGTCAAATATATGGGTTTGCACGAGTTTCCATGTGATTTCGCAGAAAACAGGATGAAAATGGATGAATTCAGAAGAGCGGAAAAAGAACTCGAAGTCTTCTGAAGAGGTCGAAATCGACTGAAGACCTCGACATCGAGTACATCAGAGACATAGGAATCGAGCAGAAAAGGAAACAGAGCATTTCGACACAGAAAAGGTCGATATCGACGTCTGGGGGTCGATATCGATGCTGCCAGATCGACCAAGTTGATAGAAGTCGAGTAGGAGAAGGAGAAGCTCGAGATAAGATTTTGCAGGGGTCGATATCGAGGTCCAAGGGTCGATATCGACCATGCCAGCAGAGAAATTCGACTCCGATAGAATTATATCCAATGCTTGCAATATCTATCCAAAGGTCGAGATTTCCTATCATCAACATCAGATTTATCATAAGGAGGCTGATTACACCATGAAGTTTTAGTTTTTACTTTGTTTTAATTTATCATAGAGAATAAAGATAAGGTTTCGAGTCCTTATCGACATCTACAAATAGAAGCCAATAGGGCTGAGTTTAGGTATTCAAGATTTCGAATTCCGTTTTAGAGACAATTCAGTTGCAATATAGAAGAGAGAGAGAGAGGAGGCCGAGTGGAGTTGTAAAGCGAGAGCGGAGTGGCTTGTTCGGTTGTACTTTCTTTCAGAGTTTTAATTCAAAGTAGCTTTCTTTCAATAACAATGATGATGATGTGCATGATGAGGAGCGAGTAGTCAACCCACTTCTAGGGTCGGGGTGAGCCCGACGATAGCAATGTGAGGTAAGTGCATCAAAGGTTTGACTTTTATGTGATTCCGTCTTCTACCCCATGCATGATCCTTTGCGAAAGTTAGGGAGATTCATTATTTGCATTATTGAAGCGAAAGCCACTCATATTGCGAACTTGAATTACTCATGAATCGGATAGTAACTCTTAGGAATTATGCGAAAGCCTCTAATCACCTAAGTGTTGATAACGAAAGTTATTTGACGGAAAGACATTAAAGTTCATATCTTTAGCATGAAACTTGCATTGTTATCGTTGTGGCATAAAACCCCGACTTTGGAAGCATTTTAATTAATTAAAGTCTTCATAAAAGTCTTAGTTTTGTTTCTGTTCATCTTCCCTCTCCATTCTATTTTCTTCGGATCCTTTTCCGACAAATTGGTTACAAAAACAGTTTCTGTGACAAGCATCGAAATCGACCTTAAGGGTCGATATCGAGGACTAACATCGATATCGAGGTCTCTGCTCGACGTCGACTTGCTGTTTTGTCTTCTGCAGGAACTGCGCTAGGAAATCGACCAGAACTGAGGTCGATATCGACCAGTATACTCGATATCGAGTGTCTACTGAGGTCGAAAGCCTTGATCGTGAGTACAACAAAGGAAGCGCTGACCTACCTCCTCTTGGATTCGATCCTGAATTACCCTACTACTACAAGGGAGGGGATTCTTGTATTATTTGTTTGGGACAGGGAGATAGTCTAGTTGTGCTCCTATTTTACATACAACACCCTGCAACTTCCCACAGCGAACAAATTGGCGCCGTTGCCGGGGAGGCAATCAATCGCCACCTAAGTTAATCACGATCTTTTTCTAAGCTTATTTTGCAGGTTTATGCGACGTTCTGATCGCGGACCTATCCTGGAACCAATTGACGAGCCTGAACATTTCTACCATCTTCGCAACAAAGCAATTCGCATCATGGCTGACAACGAGACGCAGGCTGAGATCATAGAGTGGTTGAGAAAGGAGATCGAGGACCACAATGCTACAATCGCTCCTGAAAGGGCCGCCGCTGCTGCTGAGCGAGCCCGTGCTGATAGGGAGGAGGATGCGCGCAGACAAGCCCAAGAGCGGCTAAATCAGTATCCACAGACGGCGATGCAATACATGCATCCGCCCCTTCATGTTCCTGAATCTGCCATTATAATTCCTCACTCCAATTATGAACTGAAAATTAACTTCCTATCTGAGATTAAAAGAAATACTTTTGAAGGAAGACATAATGAATGCCCCCTGCAACACATCTCTACTTTTATGGACTTATGTGAAACAGTTGCTGATGGAGTAAACTTAGAGTATGTGCGACTAAAATCTTTTCGATGGTCTTTGGCAGGAAAGGCATTACAATGGCTTGAAAGTTTGGCTCCACGATCACTAAGGACATGGGCGGAAGTGAAAGATGCATTCTTGAACAAGTTCTTCCCACATTCTAAAACGGCGATGCTACGACAAAGGATCACGGCTTTCAAACAAAAGCCAGGTGAAACCCTAGCACAGGCGTGGGAGCGCTTCAAAGACTTGCTGAGATCATGCCCGACGCATGGGCAACTTCCATATGTCATCCAAGAGATCTTTTATAACGCCCTTGATGCGCCGAATAAGGAGAGGATCAATTCATATACCTCCTATCGGTACATTGAGCTTACACCAACGGAGGCATGGAAGACCATTGAGAGACTTGTGAACTTTGACAACACCTATGGGGCTGCTGCGGCCTATGATGCAAGGCCTGCCCCATCTATGCCTCTATATGAGCCTCTAAGGGAGATAGATCCTGAAGTACGGCAACAATTCCATAACGATCAAACACGCCGCCTTCAAAAGCAAGTAAGGTTCCTGAGCAACAATCAACCTTGTCAGGAGTGTGGTTCAATAAGGCATAACACCAGTGCCTGTCCACATACTGAGCAAGTATCCATGGCGGAACAACATGAGGAGGTCAAATGGACGAGAGGCCCCTATGGAGGGGGCAATCAACAAAATTGGGGTGATCAAAGGTTCTATCAAAGGGATCCCCCAACCTATAGGGCACCAGGGCACCCTGAGCGGGAGACTAAGAAAGATGACCTGCAAATCATCCTTGATGAGATGCGAAGGAACCACGCTGAGTTCAAACAAGCCAATAACTCCGTCCATACTCAGCTGCAGGGCATCAATTCTAGACTTGGGGAGATCGACGTTTGGAAGCGCAACATGGAGACTCAAATGAGTCAATTGGCGGAAGCAATGCCCAAAGCGTCCGGATCACTCCCTGGATCCACTGTGCCCAACCAAAAGGGCAAAACCACAGGTCATATTGCGGCAGTAAACCTAAGGAGTGGGCGTCAATTACAAACGCCCAAGCGAAAAGTGGAGGAGAAGGAGCCAAAACAGACGTCGATATCGACCCCCCCTGTCGATATCGACCAAGGTGACATCGATGTCGACCCTCCTGTCGATGTCGACCCTAATTCTGCGTCACCACAGAAATCGACTCTTCCAGTCGATATCGACCCCACTGCTGCCGATATCGACCTCACTACAGCCGCAGGAAGGAAGAAGGTGTTGCCATTCCCAACTAGAAAGGTGACTAAGGACCCAGCGGAAAAGAAGTTCCAACGGTTCGTGAAGATGCTCCAAGGGCTTAATGTCTCTATACCATTCACAGAGGCACTTCACGAGATGCCATCTTATGTAAGGTTCCTTAAGGATATCTTGGGTAAGAAGCGATCGCTCTCCGAGATCGCAGAGGAATGCAACAGATTGGAGCTACCACAAAAGCGGGCGGACCCAGGTAAGTTTTCTATCGCTATAGGTCTAGGTCAATTCAAATTTAATGCTTTAGTTGACTTGGGCGCTAGCGTTAGCATGATGCCTCTAACCATTTGGCACAAGGTAAAGATAGGTCCTCTGGAGCCCGTGGATGCAAGATTATACATGGCTAACAATACCGTAGTGATTCCAACTGGGATAGTGACAGATGTGCCAGTACAAGTAGGCAAATTCTTGTCCCTGCTGATTTCCTAGTTGTTGACATAGCGGAGGACCCTGCTTGTCCAATTATTTTAGGTAGGCCATTCCTAGCAACCGTCGATGCCAACATTAGCGTGAAGAAAGGATTGCTCTCACTCACAATTAGTGATGAAGTAATAGAGTATTCCTTCAACAAGACAGTGCAAAGTCAAGGGCCAATGGAGATAAAAGCCATCAAAGAAGCCCAAGTAGAGGAAGTTGAAGCAATCTTGAACGAAGGAGCTCAACAAAACATCGAAATCGACCCAGGTAAGTCGATATCGACCATTAATGTTCAAGATTCTGTGACAGGTCATAAGTATGGGATCGACGGAGGAAAAGAGGAAGCATCGAAATCGGGGTCAAGGGTCGATATCGACCACACCCTATCGAAATCGACCACCATCAGCGCTGAGAAGAGAGGCGAGGAGACCTCGATATAGACCTCTGAGGGTCGAAATCGACCTGATCATATCGAGTCAAAACTCCCCAAATCGACTGATCCTACAGGTGTACAACAGGGATCGATATCGACCTCTGCACATCGACATCGACCTGAGCCACAGACTGAGAAGAAGGTAAGTCAAGGTACGGATTCCTCTTGTTCAATTACAATTAAGGACTTATCATTATTTGGAAGAGGTGTGCATTGGCATGTGCGTTTATGTAGGGTATCCGATGATAGTTCAAGCCAATATGAGATAGGAGACAAGGTCTATGTTGCCAAATCTAAAGACCATTGGTTCCCTACAAGATTCAAGGATAAGAGCTTAGGTCCATTCACGGTGAATCAAATCAATCCCGGGGGAATGCAGCTGCGGGACAAGAAAGGAGTGATATTTGAGGCCCAAGCCACATGGGCTCTGCAGATGCCACCTTGAAAAGCGCAAAGGAAGAAGTCGGCCTAGCGACTTAAAAATCTAGAGCTTGTAACAAAGACTTAGTTTTGGTTTTAAGACAGCTTTTGTTTTGGTTTTAGACACTTTATTGTTTTGCATATTTTGTGTTTAGTTTTCAAATTGCAGGAGAGAGAAAAGCACACAGAAAGGCATCAAAATCGATGTCGGACATCGAAATCGACCTCAAGGTCGACATGGATAGGGTTTGTGATCGAAGCCGAATCACCCTGAAGCCCGAGCAGAAATCAAGAGAGACATCGATATCGATGTAAAGGGTCGATATCGACCTTCCCTGTTGTCTTCTTCAACTCCTGAAATTTGTGACGGTTTAGTAAGTCTTCTTCTTAACCCTAGTTCTAATACAGTGAGGACACTGTAGATTTTAAGTATGGGGTGGGGGAAAGGCTTATTTGCATATTCATGCTTAGTTTAGGGTTGCATATTTATTTTAATGCATAAAAATAATAATAATAATAATAATAATGACCCCCATCAAAAATTTTGGAAAAGAGAGAGTCATGGAAGTATAAAAAAGAGCTCTATGATGCAAAATTAGATTCATTAGAGATATAACATGAGATTGCCTAGTTAAGGGAAGTCCCAATGAAGTGCAAATTTTTTGAGAAAATCATAAAGGAGATGAAAATTTGAAGTTGCTTTTGACATGTGCATGATAAGATGATGGAGGATTTTTTATAAAAATTCCATACAAGCAAAGTTCATATCCTAGCCTTACCTACGCATATTCACAAAGCCATATATGAGACTTATTATGATCATTATTGCTCCACATATACATATTGTCCATTTTTTACCTTATACCCTATCCGGGGACAAAGTTTTTTGAATGGATGACATCTTTGGAGTTATATGGAGTTGTGCATTTATAAAGTTGTTGGCAGGAATGATACAATATGGAAAATTAAATGAGCGAGAAAAAATCCGATCACCTCAGGAGATAAAGGTAGGTCGACCCTGCTCGCTGAGATAATAGTTCGGCGAGATGGGACACAAAGGTGAGGAGTCCGAAGTACTAAGTATCCGGGGCCATTCATGACACCCATGTTTGCGACTCGCGAGAAGGCAGTGCTAAGGTTAGAGAGGTAAAAGCATTATATTGAAAAAAAAAAGCATTGAACGATGAGTGAAAGGTGAGACATTATGAAAAAGGAATGTGGAATATTTTGGAAAGAAAGTATACTTCCCCGGATTTAACACCACATGGCCAAATATTAGCCCACCTTTAGCCTTTTACCAATCCACTTCTCACAAGCTTGAAGAAAGTCCTCTTGATTATTAATGCAATGTCGCTAGAATTGTTTTTTGCATATTACCTCCTTTATAAGTATGAAATTGCTTTTATGCACAGGCATGGACTTGGTTGACATAAGTACCTTCTCGAGGATGGCAATTGATTGTGGGGACATATGAAAAATGAATCTATGATGTTGAGGGTTTACTTTCTTCCCCTGAATGACCATTAAGAGTATTGCTTGGGGACAAGCAAGCTTAAGTATGGGGTGTTTGATGTGCGCGCAAATTGCCATATTTTCTATGCACATATGAATTCATTTTATTGTCTTTTGCATGCACATTAATAGGAAAACATGGGAATGGTGTAGTTTATGCTTAAATGTCAAATATATGGGTTTGCACGAGTTTCCATGTGATTTCGCAGAAAACAGGATGAAAATGGATGAATTCAGAAGAGCGGAAAAAGAACTCGAAGTCTTCTGAAGAGGTCGAAATCGAATGAAGACCTCGACATCGAGTACATCAGAGACATAGGAATCGAGCAGAAAAGGAAACAGAGCATTTCGACACAGAAGAGGTCGATATCGACGTCTGGGGGTCGATATCGATGCTGCCAGATCGACCAAGTTGATAGAAGTCGAGTAGGAGAAGGAGAAGCTCGAGATAAGATTTTGCAGGGGTCGATATCGAGGTCCAAGGGTCGATATCGACCATGCCAGCAGAGAAATTCGACTCCGATAGAATTATATCCAATGCTTGCAATATCTATCCAAAGGTCGAGATTTCCTATCATCAACATCAGATTTATCATAAGGAGGCTGATTACACCATGAAGTTTTAGTTTTTACTTTGTTTTAATTTATCATAGAGAATAAAGATAAGGTTTCGAGTCCTTATCGACATCTACAAATAGAAGCCAATAGGGCTGAGTTTAGGTATTCAAGATTTCGAATTCCGTTTTAGAGACAATTCAGTTGCAATAGAGAAGAGAGAGAGAGAGAGGAGGCCGAGTGGAGTTGTAAAGCGAGAGCGGAGTGGCTTGTTCGGTTGTACTTTCTTTCGGAGTTTTAATTCAAAGTAGCTTTCTTTCAATAACAATGATGATGATGTGCATGATGAGGAGCGAGTAGTCAACCCACTTCTAGGGTCGGGGTGAGCCCGACGATAGCAATGTGAGGTAAGTGCATCAAAGGTTTGACTTTTATGTGATTCCGTCTTCTACCCCATGCATGATCCTTTGCGAAAGTTAGGGAGATTCATTATTTGCATTATTGAAGCGAAAGCCACTCATATTGCGAACTTGAATTACTCATGAATCGGATAGTAACTCTTAGGAATTATGCGAAAGCCTCTAATCACCTAAGTGTTGATAACGAAAGTTATTTGACAGAAAGACATTAAAGTTAATATCTTTAGCATGAATCTTGCATTGTTATCGTTGTGGCATAAAACCCCGACTTTGGAAGCATTTTAATTAATTAAAGTCTTCATAAAAGTCATAGTTTTGTTTCTGTTCATCTTCCCTCTCCATTCTATTTTCTTCGGATCCTTTTCCGACAAATTGGTTACAAAAACAGTTTCTGTGACAAGCATCGAAATCGACCTTAAGGGTCGATATCGAGGACTAACATCGATATCGAGGTCTCTGCTCGACGTCGACTTGCTGTTTTGTCTTCTCCAGGAACTGCGCTAGGAAATCGACCAGAACTGAGGTCGATATCGACCAGTATACTCGATATCGAGTGTCTGCTGAGGTCGAAAGCCTTGATCGTGAGTACAACAAAGGAAGCGCTGACCTACCTCCTCGTGGATTCGATCCTGAATTACCCTACTACTACAAGGGAGGGGATTCTTGTATTATTTGTTTGGGATAGGGAGATAGTCTAGTTGTGCTCCTATTTTACATACAACACCCCGCAACTTCCCACAGCGAACAATATCTACCCCAGAGGTCGATATCTGGGTCTAGGGTCGATATCTACCTCTGCTCAGCTTCACTTGGCTTCTTCGTTTTGACTCCGTTTTCACTCGAATTCCTGCATGGTTAGCTCAAAACATGTGCAATCTCTATTTCTTGCATTTTAGCCCATTCTTACACAAGTTTATATTCTTTTGAACCTTTTCTTAGGAAATCGAATGAAATATGAAGTCAAAAGATGCAATAAAAGAAGGTGCAATTATGTACATCAAAACACCCCATACTTAGACTTGCTTGTCCTCAAGCAATTAACCAAGCAATAACCAACACCTACAACACATCCTTCAAGTCTTCGCCCTTGTCAAAAGCAACATCATAAGCGGTAGCAAAGCAAAGCAAGTGAATTTAACGTCATAGCACATATTTTGGCGATCCATAGGCATATGCAATTTTGATCCAACCTCACAGGGATAATGTGTTTTCACTCAACCCTCATGTGTTTAGGCTATGGGGATCAACTCTCAACTCAATTCCATACACATCCTTCAAGTCTTTCGCTCAATGGAAGACTTCATAGAAGACTCCATTCGGCGGGGTTGTAATGGGGCTTGGTATGAAATAAAGGATATGGAATTATTTGGCTATGTGGTGCTTTTATAATTCGGGAATCAAGACTCCTCAATCTCAACACTTGCAATACCCAAACCATAACTCTTCAATGTAAGCTCAATCTCTATAATGCTCATCTTTCCATAATATGCTCTAAAAAATATAACACTTGTATGAATAAAGGACTTAAGGATTTTGGCTCATGCACTATATATATATATATATATTTTTTCGGAAATAATACTAAAGCTATGTGCATTTATATGGTGAGCCAAAAAATCCTTTTACAAAATATGACAAAATGTAAATATGTACCATCCTACAATTTCCTCGCTCAAAACTGGACATTATGCTCTTTTCTTTCCACAAGGCATTAGTTCAACCAATCTAAGTCTCAATTCCCAAATGGGGGTCAGGCTCAATTCGGCTAGGGATAATTTTGTGGGGTTTGCAATTTCAGGCTCAGGCTAATGTTCTGGCTTCAAGCAGGGATAATGCAGGGTAGGTAAAGAGAGGATAAAAATGGTTTAAAAGATGCCTCCATCATTTAATTCTCGTAAACATAATCATATATATGCATTGGTTTTGAATAACTATCACAACATTTAGAGATGCATAGGAAGAGTACATTCACTCAAGAAAGCGGAGGGATTTTTGATGTTCTCCCTATAGGTCAAAATTCTCACAAGGACAATTTTTGTTGGATTTGCTTTCTAGCCTAGGATCATATGTGCTCAATTTCATCACAAGTTCACAATCTACATATAAATTTTAAGGACTTAGGCTAAACCATCCAAATATGCCATAGGGTTTACATGATCAAGTCAGCTATTGAGTTTTCATCATAGGACATCTAAGTAGGGTAAAGAAAACAAACTTTAAATAAACATGCATTTTTTTGTATTTTTGACATTTTTCTATTTTTTTTGGATTTTCTGACATTTTATGGAATCATTGACATTTTATAAAAGTAAAACTAAAAACAAAAATTTAAACATGAATGCAATGCGAAGAAGAAACCAAGTTATGACCATAAGACATGTCTTTCCCCCACCCCATACTTAAAATATACAGTGTCCTCACTGTATTAAAAAGAAGAACAAGGGTAGAGAGAGACTTACAGCGCAACCTGCGGATTTAGGTCAATTTCAGGTTTGGTCGATGCCAGAAGTCGATATCTAGGTCAGAGGTCGATGTCGACTGCATCTGTCGAATTCGAGGGAGAAAATGAAGACGAGGGCTGCCTGATGGGGGTCGATATCGAGTATTAGGGTCGATATCGACCTCTGCTTTTCGCTCCCGAGTCCTCGATGTCGACTCCAGGAGGTGGCTTGACCCTGGGGAGGGCGATATCGACTGGCCTGGTCGATTTCGACTGCCTCCGCAGAAGCTTCTTCTCTTCTTCGTCATTCCTTTTGCTTGATAACCTGAAATCTTGTTAGAAATATAGATAAAGCACGAATTATCTCAGTTTTAAAAGTTTCAAACAGCCAAAAGGTAAATCCTAAAAACCATCTATGCGAAATTTAAATGTTTTATGTACATGCTCTAGATTATTGAGTCGCTAGGCCGACTTCTCCGTCAATTCTTCACGAGCCTTTTATGTAGGGACCCTTTGAGCTTAAGCGTTCTCCTGGATCATCTAGGTCCTTTTGGTAGTAGCGAAGTTCGGCGACCAAGGCTTCTTTGATGTTAGGTTCTTCTTTGGGCGCTTTTCTTCTCTTTCTTGACCTAACTTTAGCAATATAGGCAAACCATGGAGCTTTGACCCTCTCTTTAGTAGAATTATCAATAATGGGTTTAATTGATTCATCAATAATGGACGGAGGAGGGTTAAGATTCATACCTAGGCTTACCTGTTTGGTCCCGAAACAGAAATCTTCGGGCTGAGGGGTGGTCGATTTCGACCAAGGAGGGTCGATTTCGAGTGTTATGGTCGATACCGATATGTGGGGGTCGATATCGACCTCTGTGACCCCATACTTAAGCTCATGGCAGCGATCTGGCATACTCGATTTCGACCAAGTGGAGTCGATTTCGATGCTTTTAGTCGATGTCGACCCTGCTTGCTGTTTCCGTCCTCGCCAACAAAAATTTTCGAAGCTTTTCTTTGGCCGGCGAGAGGACTACTTGCTCCAGGTGCTTTGTTTCGCTCATGGTGGGGTTGAAAGAGAATTCTATCACTTCGTTCCCTATAGTAAAGGTTAGTAACCCTCGACGTACATTGATATTGGCATCTGCAATAGCTAAGAAAGGCCTACCAAGTATAATAGCCACTACAGGGTCTTCAGGCATCTCCAATACAATGAAATCAGTAGGCACAGAGAACTTACCTACCTTTATCGGAATGTCATCAACTATACCTGTGGGTCTGACGAATGAGTTGTCAGCCATATAGAGTTTCATGTCCACAGGTTCAAGCGCACCAATGTTTACCTTTCGCCAAATAGAAAGAGGCATGAGACTTACACTTGCCCCTAGGTCACATAGGGCTTTATAGAGATGTTGGCCAAGTCCCACAGTGATTGCAAACTTCCCTGGATCACTCTTCTTCTCAAGGAAGTCCATCTTTGAGCACTCCTCTGCGATCTCTGCCATTGATCTCTTCTTGCTCAGGATGTTTTTGAGGAATCGCACATAGGCGGGCATCTCGCTTAGGGCTTCTGTAAGAGGGATAGTGATGTTGAGTCCTTGAAGTATCTTTATGAAGCGCCTAAACTTGCCTTTGGTGGGGTCCTCCAATGCTTTGGAAGGGAATGGCAACGTCTTCTTTGGAGTAGGGGCCAAAACGGAGGTCGGAGGGGCCTGCTGAACATCGATGTCGACTGGAGTTGGGTCGATATCGACTGGTAAGGTCGATTTCGACCTCTGTTGGGGCTCTGATGGCTCTGTAGTGTCATCGACGTCGATCAGGGGGTCGACATGGGGGTCGATTTCGACCTCTGGGTCGACATCGACTGGTCTGTCGACGTCGACTGGGTCTGCTGCTTTCTCCTCCGTTTCCGTCCGTGGCTTTTGTACTTTGGTGCCACTCCTTAATTGTATGGCTGCGATATGGCCTGTCCCGGATTGTCCCTTAGGATTTGTGGTGGGTTGCCCAGGGAGTGTTCCGGACGGTCTAGGGATTTGTGCCGCCAATTGACCCAGTTGGGTCTCTACGTTCTTCTTCCAAATATCCATCTCCCCAATCCTTGTGGTAAGGTGATTGAGTTGAGAGTGGATAGCATTGTTGGATTGATCGTTCTTAGCTTGGTTCCGCCTTATCTCGTCCAACACAAGTTGAAGATCATCCTTCTTTTGGTCTCTCTCCGGGTGCCTAGGAGCTCTATAAGGCGGAGGGTCCCTAGGGTTAACCGGGTTCCTTTGTGGTTGATGGAACCTTTGGTCTCCCCAATATTGGTTATTGGGACCCCTCATGTAGCGCGCCTCTTGGTGAGTCTCCGCTAGGTGTACTTGTTCAGCATGGGGGCACTCAATGGTGGTGTGCCGCTGCGATCCACATTCAATGCAATCTTGGTTCGCTGAAAGGAACCTCACTTGCTTTTGGAGCTTTCTAAGTTGATCTCTGTGGAATTGCTCCTTTACATCCGGATCGATTACATTGGAGGGTTCATATAAGGGCATAGATGGGGCAGGCCTTGACGACGATGGTGCGTCGTAAGCCTCAGGAGTCCCATATGTGTTGTCGAACTCCACCAACCTCTCTATGGTCTCCCAAGCCTCTTGTGGGGCGAGTTCAAGGTAGCCATAGGCGGTGTAGGTGTTGATCCTCTCCTTTGTTGCAGCGTCAAGAGCATTGTATAGGATCTCCTGAATTACATATGGTGGTTGGCCATGCGTCGGGCATGATCGTAGAAGGTCCTTGAACCTTTCCCAAACAGTCGCCAGAGCTTCACCAGGCTTTTGTTTGAAAGCCGTGATTTTCTGTCGGATCAGCGCCGTCTTAGAAGGCGGAGCGATCTTGGGGCTAAACTCTCCAACCACTGCAATGCTTTACCTATAAGAGACCATCGAAAGGCTTTTAGTTGGACATATTCAAGACTTCGTCCATCAGCAATAGTATCACAAAGTTCTAAGAAGGTTGAAATATGTGCCATAGGGCACTCATTAGGTTTTCCTTCATATTGATGCCTTCTTATTTCAGTCAAGAAGTTAGGTTTAATTTCGAAATTAGAGGCAGGGATAAGAATTGCCGATTCAGGCACTGTGAGAGCGGGGTGCATATATTGCTTGGCATTCCTAGGGAGGGCATTGATTTGGGCTTCTATTTGCCTCCGGCCTTCCTCCTCCCTATCCGCACGCTCCTTAAGTGCCGCCTCTCTAGTCTTTAAGTCATCAACCTGCTTCCTTAGTTGTTCAATAAGTTCTGCTTGGTTCGCGTTTTCCGCCATGATTCTTTGAGCTTGGGCCCTTAGATGGAAATAACGCTCAGGGTCGTCTACTCCTTCAAATTCAGGTGGGAGATCAGCGCATCGCATACACCTGCAAGACCAAACTAGAAAAAGGCGTGAGATAGACTACTAGGGCGCGATTGATTGCCTCCCCGGCAACGGCGCCAATTTGTTGTTGCAGGAGGCTTGATATGTCAAGTAATTACAAATATAAAGATGTAAATAAATGTAAACCAACTCCTGGCCTAAGCAAATAATTACAAGACTTCCTCCCGTTGTAGTGGAAGGGTAGTCAGGATCGATCCACGAGGAGGCGTGTCAGCGGGATCCTAGTAGCTTTGGAAATCTCACGTCTGCGTCGACCAGAAGCCTCGATTTCGACCTTGGGCCTCGATGTCGACCTCGGCTGTCGATGTTCTCTGCAACAGAAGACCTGCAAAGACAAAAAAAAGTGGTCGATATCGACTGGTGGGGTCGATATCGATGTCAGTCCACGAAATCGACTGGCTCAGAAGACTGCCAGTCGATACAGAAGGGTCGATATCGATGTCTGGTGTCGATATCGATGCTCAGCAAACTCCGCAGCGATGTTCGTCGTCGACTCAGAAAACTGTCGACGAACTCAGTGGTCGATATCGACGTCTGGTGTCGATATTGATGTCTACCTGCAGTGAGTTAGTTCTTTGTCGGCAAAGAAAAGGCCGAAGAATTTAGGATGAAGAGAGAAGCAATGAATAGAAATAAAACAGTGGGATTTATGAATTAACTTATGTAAAAATCAACTCCTAGGATTAGGGTTTACCACAACGTTAACCAATGCATGCGATGAGATAAATAAGACGGACAATTGCGCTATTTCACCCGAGGGACGAGCTTTCGCTGTACACCAACTCTTAGGATTACTCTTTCAAATAAACCTAATTGTCTCTACAAATTTTATGTTTATAACTCAAGTTGTTAGCATGAATCCCTTTTCTTTCGATTAGGACTAAACATAGAATCGTAGGAGGAGAGATAGACACAACGATATCAACATCAAATACTTACCTTAAGCGCGCATGGCTAACGTCGGGCTCACCCCGGCCCTAAGAGCTTTGGGGAACTACTCGCTTCTCATCATGGGATTCATTGTCAATTGAAAGGAAGAAACTTGCATTAAACTAAACTTCGAAGCTTTACAACTCAACGTCAACTTTCGCAAATGTCAAACCCTAAAACTTCTCTCTAACTCTAACTCTAACTCTATTGTCTTTGTCTTGGGTTAATGGATTGTTCTGGGATGATTGGATTATTGGATGATCCCACAAATCAGCCCCTAGGGCTTTATTTATAGGCTACTAATCCTCGCTATCCAAGGATTGTAACTCCTATCTAAACTAATAACTCTATCCGAACAATTAGGATAGGTCTTTTATTTTGATAAAACTTAAATAACTTAAAGGTAAAAGATAAATAGACTTCAGCTGCCATCTATCTTGAAAGTATGAGATAATCCCGTGCCTCCTTGAAGATATAGTTCCAATCCGCATTCGAAATCGAGTCTATCTTCTGTCGAGATCAGGGGTCGATATCGACACTGGGGTCGATATCGAGGTCTCTGTTCCTACTCGACTTGTTCAGCTCTGGTCGATTTCTATGTTGAGGTCGATATGGGGGTCTATATCGGCACTAGGGGTCGATATCTGGGTCTAAGGTTGATATCTACCTCTTCTCAGCTTCACTTGATGTCTATGTTGAGGTCGATATCTATGTTGAAGGTCGATATCTACCCCAGAGGTCGATATCTGGGTCTAGGGTCGATATCTACCTCTGCTCAGCTTCACTTGGCTTCTTCGTTTTGACTCCGTTTTCGCTCGAATTCCTGCATGGTTAGCTCAAAACATGTGCAAACTCTATTTCTTGCATTTTAGCCCATTCTTACACAAGTTTATATTCTTTTGAACATTTTCTTTGGAAATCGAATGAAATATGAAGTCAAAAGATGCAATAAAAGAAGGTGCAATTATGTACATCATCAACGAACGACATGCAATAATTTAAACAAATAAAGAAAAGATCTTCCAAAGCCAGGGATTACCGCGATGACAACCATGATAGTAGAAGTAAGAATCAATAAAGATGCATGCTTTTATCATAAAGGAAAAGGCTTTCACCTAAACCCGGCAAATAGGAAAAGATATCTTGCAATAAATTAACCTAATTTGCGTCTACCTTTGTCATAATTGAGTTTATAATCTTTCGAATAGAAACCCTAATTACTACCCAAGTTTTAATGATGAGTTCCTTAAATTCACATTTAAAGATGAAGCACAAGGTAGAGCAAGAGAAAAGATACCTTCTTTAGCGTCAGACAAACCTTACCACCATGGCTATCGTCGGGCTCACCCCGACCGTAGAATAAAGGGCAACTACTCGCTCATGTCGAATGGAGACATACTTGAACTTGAAAGGAAATAACTTTGAATTAAAGAGAAAACTTGAATCTTTTCAATCTCAACACCAACTATCATAAGCGCCGAAACCCTAAAGCTCAAAACCTAAATCTATAACTTTGAATGCTTAATGCTTTGTGTCTTTCTTGCTTGAATGAATAAAAACCAGCCCCCTAGGGCTTTATTTATAGGCTACTCATCCTTGCTATCCAAGGAAAGTAGATCCTATCTTGTATCTAAACTTTATCCAAGTAAATTAGGACAAATCATTATTTAAAGTAAATATCTAAAATAACTAAATAAACCTATAGGGTAAAAAGAGAATATCCCTGTGTATATCTATCTAATTAAGATGGTAATCCGTGGCTTATGTGATAAAACTTCAAATCCACGTCTCGATATTGACCACTCTGTAACGGCCCAGATATAAATATCCGAGATACGTTTCGAAGGTTGGATACCTTCGTTCGGATGTTGCAATTCGGGTAACGGTCGAGGTTTCAAACCTCTAAAGATCACTCAGTATTCAAAGCGGGGATTTCGAACCCCAATCAATCGAAGTTACAAAAATTCAATTTAAACGAAAGTAAAGCGGAAGTAAGGTTTGGATACAAATGCCACGACAAAGCCGGGTCAAAACCATAGCATAAATTCTAAAGTTGTATAGTCAAATTAGCGGGGTTAGACAATTTCTTTGCAATCGCCCGGGGGATTTTCCCACGCCATAGAGACATGGAGCAATCATACCTAAAAACAAGTGGTGCGAGCGGGATCGGACCGAACCCCAACACACCCTGTCCCGCAAGCAAATATACAAATACGCTAATATAAAGATGATGCGAATGCGGAGAATTAAATCACACTAACATGATCCTAGTCTACAATGTGCGGAAAAGAACTGTGAAGGGGCCCAAGATAATGCCAAGTGGCATATCCCTCTCCTACCTCTACACCCCTTCCCGTTAGTGCAGAGACTGGCCAGTTCGGTGCTATAGCATAGCAATATCCTCGTGGTGGTGCACTCACCACAACATCATCATATCATATCATATCATCTCATCTCTTGCCCGATGGTGCTGAACTATCATATCATGCTCATATTGACTCGATAGACTCAGGGCACCCGATGGGGCTCGGCTACCCTATGACCCTAACAAAGACTCTAGGACTATCAAAGATAACGATCGTTCTGTTTACATACGCATAAAGAAATAGAATGCTCAATCACAGGTGCAATCCTAGCATGATACTACATGGCATGCTTTAATGCTTATGCAACACCTAGTATGTCATATATTCACAAGCAAGTATTCTCTTTCGAATCTGAGTAAGCCCATAAAGGAACTTACCTGAATAAGCCGAACAACAAGATAACACAAGCAAGGCCCAATTACAAGTCCAAAGCAAATCTAAAAGCAATACACACCTATCATCAAGCCATTTCCATAAGCTACCAGACCAACATTCATACACACGAACCCATGTTCTCGACATCCTCAAAACTGACCGATAGTAAAACCGTTTTCCAAAACCGTTCCGATATGATCAACATCAACCAAAAATCATTTACTTTCAATCAAACCCATTGATAAAATCGTACCAACCATATTTCCAAACTTCCTTCTCAAAACCAACATCATCAAACCAAGACAAGAATCCCGACATAAACATTTAAACCTTAAAACCAATACCTCGAAATCATATTATAGAATTAATTCCGGCATTTTGGTTTTCCAAACACTAATCCATAAAATACAATTCCGAAACTTGAAAATTCCTTTTTACATAAGTTATCATCAATATATATATAATTAACATCAACTACTTTATTAATAATTCATTTCCAAAAATCCAAGAATCACGTATTTAAATCATTACACAATACTTATCCCAATAATATTATTTCCAAATACTTTCATAATCCATAAAATTCCAGAAATATATATTTATTATAAAACTCCAGAAAGCACATAATAATAATATTCTAATAGACCAACAATAATAGAAATCATAACATATAACATAACATACAATATATATAACCCAACAACAACTTGAAATAATATAACAACAACACAAAAGAGGCCCAATCCCACAATACCCAAATCCGGCCCAGAATGAATTAGGGGAACCGGATCTTGCCTCACCGAAAAATCAGAATACCCATGAAATGAAATAACCCGGCCCAAAAGAAAGAAGGGAAGAAAAAAGAAAGACTCGGATGGGGATAGGCCCATGACTCGGAAGAGGGTCTAGATCCGGCGGCCCACACCCAATAGGCCAATAGAAAGGAAGAGATGGGGTCCACGTGTTCGTGTCGTCTTCCTCCCAACCTCAGAGCAGAGCTCCCTGCGCGTGACAACGGGAAGAGGAACAGAAAGAAGAAGAGGAACAGAACTCGCCGGTGGCTTGCTTTCCGGTCTCAACCACCACCAAACCGACCGACAAGATAACCCGACCAAAACCGACCCCAAAAGAATGAAACGCGAGTAAAGAAGAGGGATTACTGAGGGCACCGATCTCCGATTCCGGGGAAGGCTTCCGCTGCAATGGCGGATTTCAGACTACACGGGCTCAAGAGGAGGTCATTTGAGGGCCTAGGATGATGGAAGAATAAGTAAAATTCCACCTTTACAAGTTTGTATTGAAAACGAGAGCAAAAGGAGGCCCGACCTTTCTTGAGCGGAAACAGGAGAGCGGAGAAACTGGTGGCAGCGCTGTAGCTCCGAAGAGCTTCCCCTCCTTCTTCTTCATTCGTCAGACATGGAAGGAGCTGCAGGTAGCTTGCTGTCGATTAACGGAAATCAGAGGAGGTTGGGGGTGTTATGGCTACTCACGAGACAGAGTAAGGGGACGGTGGTGAAATCAATGATGGTGGCTTAGGTAGTGGTGGTTTGGTGGCGTTTTCTGGCTTCAAGACAGAGCTCCGGTGGGGTTTTGCTAGGCAACAGAAGATGAAAGGGAAGGAGGTAGTAGGTGGAATGGTGGTGGTCTGTCGGCAGTGAGAGGAGGATATGGGGAGAGGTTTGGCAATGGTGAGGGTGTTTTGGTGGGTTATATGTTTCACTGCAAAGAAGGATAAAAGAGAGAAAGAGGATGAGTTTTTGTGGGTTTTCCTGGCTCCTGCAGAAAATGAATGGGAGGGTGAAATGGTCGTTTGCTTTGGTAGAATGTAGTGTAAGAGAGTGAGGGCAGAGGGTAGGTGAAGTGAGCTGGGGGGACCTCCACGGGAGAGAGAGAGAGAGAGAGAGAGAGAGAGAGAGAGAGAGAGAGAGAGAGAGAGAGAGAATAAGGAAAAGGAAAAGAAATAGGAAATAAAAGATGTCCCCCACAATACCAATTCAAATTATCGGAATAAGTTCAAAACCCGCTCGCCCGATCGAATCCCGATACTTGACAATTTAAATCGAATTATAAAATCGTTACGGGAATTAATATAATTTTATTGATAATCCAACTCGAAAACGGAATTAATATCCGCTACAACCCAAATTTTAAAATGATGCCGGAATCTACTTCGAAAAGATTAAGAATAAAACACGTTGCTCGAGGAAGGAATATTCAAAATTCTCCGAATTTTCAAATTTAATCAAATATAAATAAATTACCTTTCCAAAATAATAATATATAATAACATGAATATATTCAGTCTTTACATTTATCCACCTCTAAAAACAAGTTTCGTCCCCGAGACTAAATCATTTTAAAGCAATGGGATGAAGTTTTAAATCAGTGAGTCCGAGGACCATGTCCAAGGATCTTGTAATCATCTCGGTTGCGTCTTCCGGGATTCTCACAACATCCTAGTCACGGTCGTGACATCTGCAATTTGTCTTGTCAAGTGTGTAATAAGCGCCCTCATAACATCCTCACTTCGACCTTTCGGAAGTATCACAACTCTAAAAGTATTATAGCGTCCGACTAGGTCTTAGGAAGCACTCTATAAGCCCCCCTATAAAATGCTTGTATCCACTTCGTGAGACGTCATAATGTAAATCCAGTTCGTAAAACCTCAAAGCGTTTTGTAAAAGGAAAGATTGTCATCTAAATCATCGAAACTCTCGACTTCCTTAAAACCCCAAGTTGGCCATTTTCAAAACGGCTCAAAATGTTCAAATTCATCGTTTAATCAAGCAGCTTTACACCAAAACAAGTCAAATCCTTTCAAATCAAGATTTCGTCAAAATCTTCCAAAAACCAAAGCAGCTTCTCGCATACCAATCAATCAAATTCAGAAGGTAGGAGGTGGAGTCATCCACCTCTAAGGGCTAATCCCATATTCTCTTCCTAGTTTCCAGAATCATTTTATCATCATCCTCAACTCAATATGCACATAAATAATCAACTCATCGACTCATAACATCATCAGCCACCTCTCATATGGCAATCTCAACATCAATCATGATAATCTCAACCAATCGACATCTCAACCGCATAACATGGTTGCCCATAAAATAAATCATGCCATAGTCATAAAGTATATCTACCTCATACAGAAGGCATCACAAGTGCATCATCGAACTCTCATAACTTATCACGCAAGCACACATGTCAAGAGATCAAAGAGGTTAGGTGTCATGGAGTCAGTACGCTACTACAAGTCGAATCTCACGATCGCATCTCAACATCGCAATACAAGTGGAACCAGTCATAACGGATTTAGCATGTCAATTCAAACATTAGCATGGTAAAGGTAGTCATAGTAGAATCTCATCATAAGGTCAACAAACTAATATCAATTGTCAACACATTAACACACAAGGTCATGCCATTAAAGCTTCAGCAAAAGGGAAAGATCTAACCACATACCAAGCATCGAAATGCTAACATACTCACAAAACATCATTGCAACTCCTTACAATACCATATAACGATCATTTAATAATCAGGCACCCTTATCTCATATATACAAGTCATATTCATACTCAAGGTCATATTCATCATTTAACATATTTACAATCATGCTTGCCAACCATATAATGTAACATCATACTTATCACCAAATAATATAACATCATGCTTTCACATAGCACATATCATAAGCTCATGGTCCATATTATATCAGAACATGCTTCTAGAACATTATAGCAGGATATCAATGCATCATTGTATCGTGATAATACTTGTCACTACCAATTAAATCTTCAGTATTGCATATTACATGTAATATCGTTCTATATCAAGTTCATCATGGGTGCTATCTACTGTCATGCCAGCACATTTTAATAAATCACATAATCAAGAAAGCTTTCACATCACCACTAGGCAAAATAAACGCAAACCCCGCTCGCTCGATTTCAATTCCTACATCAAAACCAGCCTCATCTAGATTCACCAACATCAGCTCAGGTAACATCCTCAAAAGAAGTCCTAATTCATTTCAATACCCTAATCTCGCCCCTTATTCCACCAAGAACTCTCACTAGCAATCCACCTCTAAGAATCCAACTACTATCTCTAACCTCACAATCGAGGGCCTTCTCATACTATATCCTTCATACTCTTAAAAGCCATTTCTTACACTTCCACACTTCCTAATATTTCACAAGCATCATGCCCTGTTAACCGCACATTCTCTAGTAAAATTCCTCGATCACCGCCTAACCGACCTATTCCTAACCATACTCTCACCCAAGATTCACCTAGGAGCTCATCGAAAATCATCAAGCATTACCTCTTAAAATTTCCGAACCCACTCGGTCCAACCTAAGTCAACACCTCTCTTCGGAAACTTCCCCTTACCACTGTCGATCATTCTAATCACTCAAAACCTTTCTCCACTCTTCGACCACTCTACCAAAGGACCTCACTCACATGTTCAAAGAAGAAGCATTCATGGACATTATTACACATAATGATCACATCATATCATTTAGCATTTATAACAACAACATCATTAGTTCATCATTAAACATTGCAACATGTATCAAAAGTCTCAGTTTACCGTCATGCTCAACAAGTATTGCAAACATCATATATGAACCTAATCAAATCAAGCTAGCAAGTTTCATCATAATCTTAGCTAATAAACAGTTCAGATTCTCGGCATTTGCAGTTCATACTATATAGGAAAGGAATTTAGATCATGCTTAGCAACTCAGAATAGCATCACATCAAGTCATCATGGCACATTAGGACTGTCATGCATGGGATCATATATCTCATCATAGACAACGGATAATCAGGCAACAATCATTACCAAGTCATCACATCAACACGCAATTTCAACATCGAGTGAGTGCAATATCATCATCAACATATTCCGAAGGGACCAACAATTCGAATGGAGGACACTCTCGCTTGCAAGTCATATCGTACTCCATAACCGTCATCCTCGAAACAAGCTTGTTCCGTCGGCATCATCGATCCTGAGGCCCGTGAGTTATGGGCCCACGCTTCCGCTGTGCTGCTTTATCATTATCTAACTTCCCGTCCCCTCTTCCATGCCGTCGCTCACCCAATGTATCGCGTAGGAGTTTAAGTTAGCGGAGATAGGGGAGTGACAAAAGCGGACGACCCAATATTTCTCTCGGAGACAAAATGGACCAAAGCTAAAGATGATACGACTAGAGACAAGACTCCGACCCGGGAATAGTAATGATGCCCTTAAGAAGGTCTATTAGGTTACAATTGTGACAACAAGCACAAAATCATCATGGAGCATATCAATCACACTAATCCACACTAATATGTACCTATTCAAGGAGAATGACATACATATTCACTCCAAAAGATACAATAGAATCCTACATGGATGTAGGTGAGATGAGACAAGCTTAATAGTATTTCGTTCCATGGATGCAGATATGTCGAGCAACCTAGGCAAGTTATGCGGAGTAAATAATGGTCATGTATGATTCGAAGTCATGCGGAATTTAGTTGAAGGTAATGAGCATCATGTATACGAACAATGTAAGAGCATGGTATACACATAAAAAATGAGTCCAAATATATCATGGCAACGTATGCCATAACAAACAGGTGAAGCGTCATACGAGAACACATAAGAGCAGCATAGTGCTTATCACATATATGAAACATGGGTCCTACATGATACCAGCTATACATGATGTGATACAAGCATAGTCAAGAGTCATTAAGAGGAGTTCAACATAATATTCACGAAACATGAGGCATCATCAAAAGTAACAAGAAGGACATCATGGGTGCTAGATTATAATCACGCTAACAACGAACCATCATAGAGTACATATATGGTACAATAGTTGTCACATCATAGAACAAGTACAACACATGATCATTTAGCGGGTCATATTGGAAATCATAAGTCTTACATGATACTAATAGCACACATCGAACAGGAGTACAACTAAAGTAATTCAACCAGATTTATTCCGATATTCATGCATCATGCATATGCAAAATCATGATATAGGGTGGTGTGTGATCATGCGAGGTGTCAAGTCATGCGTTCATGCAAGCACGAGAGAATATCATAGAGTAATAGGGAAATAGCACCGAGCGATAACATGTAAGCATGCTAGGATCAACCCTCACGGAAAGCAAATCGATCATCAAATTTAACATCAATCTAATCGAATAAGTAAAACATTTACGAGGATAGAAGGAGGGAGAACCACACTATCAAGGACCTAGTTCAAGAGAGAATCTGCAATAATGTAGGTAAGGTATAAATTCACACAAGTCGCAACCAAGGGTCCTGCATGATACTAATGGCTCAGCATGACATATGATACATACATGTATTTAGTTGATTAACATGACAATATGCAAGAATTTAATCAATACTATTCCAACGGTATAGTAACATGAGAGGAACATAACGATGTATAAAGCAAGTCTAAGTAACGGGCAATATGACGAGAATATGGGGACATGAGTTCGAATCGGCACATACTAGGATGAAACATGCATTCTCACAACTCAATTATGCCACATATTCCCCATTCAATGCAAGGAACACCCAACACCGTCATATGCAAAGTAATCCACAATAGTTAATCTGACAACTACAAAATAGATGGGCGTGCTATAGGTTCTTGTCACAGAAGGAATGATAGGCATCAAGGCATCATCGGCGAGCATGCTAAGGAGAATATCTTACGAGCATTCATACAAAGAAGAATTGATCACACTATCATGGACCTAATCCAAGAGAAGCAACAATCATATAGGCTCATATCATATGGCTCATGCTCTCAATCAATCATCAGCAAGATGAATGCGATAGGTCAAGTAGACATGCTATAATGACATCTAACCATGATAGAGCAAGAGACCTAAGTAATGTGACCAGCATGGATACAGGATGTCCTAAAACCACGAATTTACATCAATGCCCATCAAGTAAAGGACTCTCTCTATTATGATACTAGAACTGAACGATCACACTACCATGAACTTATTCACAGGAAGGACATTAATTATACAACTCCCTAGCATATGACATATATATTTGTGCCCTAATATGACAATGCAATATACTAAGTAGATCATGTTGGGATGATATGGATATAATAAATGTAGCTCGAACCCATACAATGGTCATCATGATCATCAAAGCACATAGGCACAATTTCACACTAAGGATCAATCTGTAGGTCAAGGAGTAGTACTGCATAGTATCACATAATCAGGGACAGATCAATCAAGGTAACCCGATAGAGGTCCATAAGGGCAACATTGACTCTTCCTATCTGACTCATCACTCATCTTTCCCGTGAGACTCGGATATGACTTTTTTTGTGACAAGAAGACACTGATGGATCGTCATAAGAATCCAGAAAGACACCCTCATAAACACCTTACTTTCTAACTTGGAATTACATCGAAAGCCAACTTCCAATACTCTCCCAAGCAACCCTCACATCCATACATGATTTCCGACACAATGTCTTTACCAACCCAATTCCCCGTGGAAGACACTGACATCCGGGAGAAAGACTAGATAGAACCGTCAAGGGGTTAACATAGTGGAGGGGCTGTTTCACACAAGCTGGCTTAACCATAGGGAAATAAGGGTACTCTCGCTATCTCGTTCGCACAGATCATTCAATATTCATTAAATAGTTAGGACATACCACTCAATCTTTAGCATATCAAGCACTCAACATAGAATCAGTCAATGACAATTACAATGATCTCTTTGGAACCTTCCAGACCCATCTGTAAGAACTAGCTAATAATTCGCCTAACCATTCCCAACTACATCCAAAAGGGATGGTCTAACGCCTTTTCTACCCTCTCGACCCCTTATTAGTTGGTTCTCCTCTTTTATCATAAGCCAAGTTCATATTTAGTCCAATGGAGTTAGGCATATTAAGTTCATTTTGCCCCTCTAAAACTCTTTCAAATCTTTCGAAATCCATGGGCGGTTTTCCAAAACATACACTCGACCCTTGCCTACCCAAATTGCACAACCTGGCTCTGATACCAACTTTGTAATGGCCCGGATATAAATATCCGAGATACGTTTTGAAGGTTGGATACCTTCGTTCGGCTGTTGCAATTCGGGTACGGGTCGAGGTTTCAAACCTCTCAAGATCACTCAGTATTCAAAGCGCGGATTTCGAACCCCAATCGATCGAAGTTGCAGAAATTCAATTTAAACGAAAGTAAAGCGGAAGTAATGTTTGGATACAAATGCCACGACAGAGCCGGGTCAAAACCATAGCATAAATTCTAAAGTTGTATTGCCAAATTAGCGGGGTCAGACAGTTTCTTTGCAATTGCCCGGGGGATTTTCCCAAGCCATAGAGACAGGGAGCAATCATACCTAAAAACAAGTGGTACGAGCGGGATCAGACCGAGACCCCAACACACCCTATCCCGCAAGAAAATATACACATACGCTAATATAAAGATGATGCGAATGCGGAGAATTAAATCACACTAACATGATCCTAGTCTACAATGTGCGGAAAAGAACTGTAAAGGGGCCCAATACAATGTCAAGTGGCATATCCCTCTCCTACCTATGCACCCCTTCCCGTTAGTGCAGAGACTGGCATGTTCGGTGCTATAACATAGCAATATCCCCGTGGTGGTGCACTCACCACGGCATCATCATATCATATCATCTCATCTCATCTCTTGCCCGATGGTGTTGGGCTATCATATCATGCTCATATCGACTCGATAGACTCAGGGCACCCGATGGGGATGGGCTACCCTATGACCCTAACAAGGACTTTAGGACTATCACAGATAACGACCGTTCTGTTTACATACGCATAAAGAAATGGAATGCTCAATCACAGGTGCAATCCTAGCATGATACTACATGGCATGCTTTAATGCTTATGCAACACCTAGTATGTCATATATTCACAAGCAGGTATTCTCTTTCGAATCCGAGTAAGCCCATAAAGGAACTTACCTGAATAAGCCGAACAGCAAGATAACACAAGCAAGGCCCAATTGCAAGTCCAAAGCAAATCCAAAAGCAATACACATCTATCATCAAGCCATTTCCATAAGCTACCAGACCAACATTCATACACACAAACCCAAGTTCTCGACATCCTCAAACCGACCGATAGTAAAACCATTTTCCAAAACCTTTCCGATATGATCAACATCAACCAAAAATCATTTACTTCCAATCAAACCCATTGATAAAATTGTACCAACCATATTTCCAAACTTCCTTCTCAAAACCAACATCATCAAACCAAGACAAGAATCCCGACATAAACATTTAAACCTTAAAACCAATACCTCAAAATCATATTATAGAATTAATTCCGGCATTTTGGTTTTCCAAACACTAATCCATAAAATACAATTCCGAAACTTGAAAATTCCTTTTTACATAAGTTATCATCAATATATATATAATTAACATTAACTACTTTATTAATAATTCATTACCAAAAATCCAAGAATCACTTATTTAAATCATTACACAATACTTATCCCAATAATATTATTTCCAAATACTTTTATAATCCATAAAATTCCAGAAATATATATTTATTATAAAACTCCAGAAAGCACATAATAATAATAATATTCTAATAGACCAACAATAATAGAAATCATAACATATAACATAACATACAATCTATATAACCCAATAACAACTTGAAATAATATAACAACACAAAACAGGCCCAATCCCACAATACCTAGATCCGGCCCATAATGAATTAGGGGAACCGGATCTTGCCTCTCCCAAAAATCAGAATACCCATGAAATGAAATAACCCGGCCCAAAAGAAAGAAGGGAAGAAAAAAGAAAGACCCGGATGGGGATAGGCCCACGACCCGGAAGAGTGTCCAGATCCGGCGGCCCACACCCAATAGGCCAATAGAAAGGAAGAGATGGGGTCCACAAGTTCGTGTCGTCTTCCTCCCAACCTCAGAGCAAAGCTCCCTGTGCGTGACAACGGGAAGAGGAACGGAAAGAAGAAGAGGAACAGAACCCGCCGGTGGCTTGCTTTCCAGCCTCAACCACCACCAAACCGACGGACAAGATAACCCGACCAAAACCGACCCTAAAAGAATGAAATGCGAGTAAAGAAGAGGGATTACCGAGCGCACCGATCTCCTATTCCGGGGAAGGCTTCGGCTGCAATTGCGGATTTTAGGCTACACGGGCTCAAGAGGAGGTCGCTTGAGGGCCTAGTATGATGGAAGAATAAGTAAAATTCCACCTTTAGAAGTTTGTATTGAAAACGAGAGCAAAAGGAGGCCCGACCTTGCTTGAGCGGAAACAGGGGAGCGGAGAAACTGGTGGCGGCGCTGTAGCTCCGAAGAGCTTCTCCTCCTTCTTATTCATTCGTTAGACATGGAAGGAGCTTCGGTAGTGGTGGTTTGGTGGCGTTTTCTGGCTTTAAGACAGAGCTCCGGTGGGGTTTGCTAGGCAACAGAAGATGAAAGGGAAGGAGGTATGAGGTGGAATGGTGGTGGTGTGTCGGCAGTGAGAGGAGGAGATGGGGAGAGGTTTGGCAATGGTGAGGGTGTTTTGGTGGGTTATATGTTTCACTGCAAAGAAGGATAAAAGAGAGAAAGAGGATGAGTTTTTGTGGATTTTCCATGCTCCTGCAGAAATTGAATGGGAGGGTGAAATGATGGTTTGCTTTGGTATAATGTAGTTTAAGAGAGTGAGGGCAGAGTGTAGGTGAAGTGAGTTGGGGGACCTCCACGGGAGAGAGAGAGAGAGAGAGAGAGAGAGAGAGAGAGAGAGAGAGAGAGAGAGAGAGAGAGAGAATAATGAAAATGGAAAAGAAATAGGAAATAAAAGAGGTCCCCCACAATACCAATTCAAATTATCGGAATAGGTTGAAAACCTGCTCGCCCGATCGAATCCCAACGCTCGACAATTTAAATCGAATTATAAAATCATTATGGAAATTAATATAATTTTATTGATAATCCAACTCAAAAACGGAATTAATATCTTCTACAACCCAAATTTTGAAACGATGCCAGAATCTACTTCGAAAAGATTAAGAATAAAACACGTTGCTTGAGGACGGAATATTCAAAATTCTCCGAATTTTCAAATCTAATTAAATATAAATAAATTACCTTTCCAAAATAATAATATATAATAACATGAATATATTCAGTCTTTACACACTCTGTTTCTGCTCGACGGGTTCTACTTCACTCGATCTCTAGTGCCATTTTGATGTCAACTTCATCACTCGATATCGAGTGGTCTTCTAGGTTGGTCTTTATGGTCTATCTCGACACTCAGACTCCATGTCGAGGTCTTCAGTCGATATCGAGCTCTTTTCAGCATTACTTGGCTTCTTCGTTTTGACTCCAATTCCTCTCCAATTCCTACATACTTAGACCAAAACTTGTGCAGACTCTATTTTTTGCACGTTAGCTCATTCTACACAAATTTATATTATTTTTAACCTTTATTTTATGAATTAAATGAAATATGAAGTCAAAACATGCAAATAGAAAGGGTACAAATATGTACATTAATCATGTCAGGGAGAAGACAGGAAATATCGTCCTCAACTGTGAGAACCTAGTGAAGAAGAAGCCCATCCTGCGCCCCACTCACACAGAACCCACCATTCTTACTCTTGAAGAGTATAGTGTGGTTAAAAAGTACAGGGATGTAGACCGCCAGAGAAAGCTTGCACAAATGCTAAAAGATAAGATCACCAAAGAGGCGATGCAGAGGTGGCAAGGGAAGGCTCGAGACTGTGCACAAGAAGTACATTGGCCTAGACAAGCAGTATCCTACCTTTGGGGAATGGCATGATGAGGTCACTACAACTGAGAAGACTCTGAAGAAGACGTTTTCCAGGAAATCATTGATGTGAGCGCAAATAGCCATATTTTCTATGCACATTTAAGTCCATTTTATCATCAATTGCATGCATATTAGTGGGAAAACATGGGATTAGTGTAGTTTATGCATTATTGTCAAATATATGGGTCTGCATGAGTTTCTATGGTTTTTCCCAGAAATCGGGATGAAAATGGACAGATTTGAAAGAGCGAAAAAATAACTCAAAGTCTTCTGAAGAGGTCGAAATCGACTATGAACCTCGACATCGAGTCCAACAGAGCAGGTAGGAATCGACAAAGAGAAGAACAGAGCATGTCAACACAGATACAAGGTCGATATCAATGTCCCATGGTCGATATCGAGTGGCCTTGATCGATCTTGTTGATATAAGTCGAGTGCCAGTTCGAGGAGAAGAAGGACTACTCGAGATAGAGTTATGGAGAGGTCGATTTCAAGAACCTAAGGTCGATATCGATGTTGCCTACAAAAGAAGTCCGACTCAGTTGTTGATAGAATTCTATCCGATTCTTGCACGTCTATCCTAAGGTCGAGATCTTCTATCTAATGATCCAAATTTCATCCTTTACTAGTTTTACCATGGAATTTTTAGTTTTTACTTATTTAAGTTTTATCTTATAGATTAAAGATAGTTTTTCGAATCCTTGGCTAGCAAGATTTGAGATCTATATCTAGGGGCCGTTAGGGCTGAGTTTAATAATCCAAGCATTAAGTTTTCATTCAAGAATAGCAAGAGTTTTAGTTTATCACAGAGATTTAGTAGAGAGAGAGGCCGACTGAGTTGGGTGTGAAGCGAGAGCGGAGATTTGGCTTGGTTCGGTTGTAACTTTCTCTTTAGTTTAATCAAAATAGTTTTCTTTTCAATGATGATGATGAGTGCAACGATGAGACGCGAGTAGTCAACCCACTTCTAGGGTCAGGGTGAGCTCGACGATAGCAATGTAAGGTAAGTGCATCAAATGTTTGATTTTTATGCGATTCTGACTTCTATCCTATGCATGATCCTTTGCGAAAGTGAGGAAGATTCATTATTTGCGTTATTGAAGCGAAAGCCAATCATATTGTGAACTTGGACTTTTCATGAATTGGATAGTAACTCTTAGGAATTATGCGAGAGCCTCTAATCACCTAAGTGTTGGTAACGAAAGTTATTTGACAGAAAGACATTAAATTTCATAACTTTAGCATGATACTTGCATTGTTATCCTTGTGGTATTAATCCCCGACTTTGGAAGACTTAAATTAATTGAATTTGATATAAAGTTTAAGTTTTTATTTCTTATCATCTTCCCTTTACCATTCTAAGATCTTCAGACCACTTTTTCGACACATAGGTTACGCTTTACAGTTTCTTTAACAGAAATCGAAATCGACTGGTGAGGTCGATATCGAGCACTAACATCGATATCAAGGTCTGTCTCGACGTCGATTGTGTTTGCTTTTGTCTTCTGCAGGAACTTTACTGGAAATTGACCATAACTGAGGTCGATATCTTCCAGACACCTCGATATCGAGTGTCTCCTGAGGTTGAAAACTTGATCCTGATTACAACAAAGGAAGCGCTGACATACCTCCTCGTGGATTCCATCCTGAATTACCCTACTACTGCATCGGGAGGGATTCTTGTAGTTATTTACTTGAACAGGGAGTTAGCATAGTTGAGATATATATTTGAATATTTTAATCACGACTCCCCTAAATGAACAAATTGGCGCCGTTGCCGAGGAGGCAATTGATATGCGCGCAAATAGCCATATTTTCTATGCACATTTAAGTCCATTTTATCATTCTTTTGCATGCATATTAGTGGGGAATACATGAGATTAGTGTAGTTTATGAATTATTGTCAAATATATGGGTCTGCATGAGTTTCTATGTGATTTTGTAGAAAAGAACTCGAAGTCTTCTGTAGAGGTCAAAATCGACTAGGAACCTCGACATCAAGTGCAATAGAGGAACCAGAAATCGAGCAGAGGAAGAAACAGAGCATGTCGACAAAGACAAGGTCGATATCAACGTCTGATGGTCGATATCAACGTTTGAAGGTCGATATCGAGTGCCTAGATCGAGCTAATTGATAGAAGTCGAGTGCCAGCCTGAGAAGAAGAAGGACTGCTCGAGATAAGAGATAAAGAGAGGTCGATATCGATGTCTAATGTCGATATCGATGTTGCCAGCTGAGAAGTCCGACTCAGATTTTCATAGAATTCTATCAGAAGCTTGCATGTCTATCCTAAAGTCGAGATTTTCTATCTTCAACGTCAGAGCTATCACTTGAGCTGTTTTACCATGGAATTTTTAGTTTTACTTTATTTAGTTTTATCTTAGAGAATAAAGATAAACTTTCGAATCCTTGGCTAGCAAGATTTCAGATCAATATCTAAAGGTCGTTAGGGCAGAGTTAGGCATTAAGTTTTCATCCAAGCAATCAGTTTTACAATATAGAACGCAGAGAATTTCAGTTTCAATAGAGAGTAGCGAGTTACAGAGAGAGAGAGGAGAGCCGAGTGGAGTTGTGTAAGCGAGAGCGGAGTGGCTTGGTTCAGTTTTACTTTCTTGCTTTTGTAATACATAGTAGTTTTATTTTCAATGATGATGATTAGTTGCATGATGAGAAGCGAGTAGTCAACCCAATTCTGGGGTCGGGGTGACATTAAAATCTTTTCGATGGTATTTGGCAGGGAAGGCATTGCAATGGCTAGAGAATTTGGCTCCATGCTCACTAAGGACATGGGCGGAGGTGTAATGGCGATGTTGCGACAAAGGATCACGACTTTTAAACAAAAGCCAGGTGAAACATTGGCACATGCGTGGGAGCGATTTAAGGACTTACTGAGATCATGCCCGATGCATGGGCAACTTCCATATGTCATCCAGGAGATATTCTACAATTCCCTTGATGCGCCAAATAAGGAGAGGAGCAATTCATATACCTCATATCGGTAGATTGAGCTCACACCAACGGAGGCCTGAGAGATGATTAAGAGGCTCGTGAACTTTGATAATACTTAAGGGACTGATGCGACCTATGACTCAAGGCCTACCCCATCTATGCCACTTTATGAGCCTCCAAAGGAGATAGACCCTAATGTGCGGCAATAATTCCACAACGATCAAGCACGCCACCTTCAAAAGCAAGTCAGGTTCCAAAGGAACAATCAAACTTGTCAAGAACGTGGCTCAACAAGGCATAACAGTAATGCCTGTCCACACATTGAAAAGTATCTATGGTAGAACAATATGAGGAAGCCAAGTGGACGAGAGGCTCCTATGGAGGGGGCAATCAACAATATTGGGGAGATCAATGTTTCTAACAACAAAGGGATCCCCCACCATGTAGAGCACCAGGGCACCCTGAGCGCGAAACAAGAAGGGATGACCTGCAGATCATTCTTGATGAGATGCGGAGGAACCATGTTGAGTTTAAATAAGCCAATAACTCTGTCCATACACAGTTGCAGGGTATCAACTCTAGGCTTGGGGAGATAGACGTTTGGAAGCGCAACATGGAGACCCAAATGGGTCAATTGGCGGAAGCAATACCCAAAGCGTCAGGAGCATTCCCTGGATCAACTGTGCCCAATCAAAAGCGCAAAACTATTGGACACATAGTGGTGATGAATCTAAGGAGCGTGCGTCAATTGCAAACGCTTGAGCAAAAAGCGGAGGAGAAAGGCCCAGAACAGACATCGATATCGACCAAGGTGACGTCGATATCGACCCTCCTGTAGTCGATGTTGACACTGCTGATGAGTCAGCACAGAAATCGACTCCTCCATTCGATGTCGACCCCCATCAAGTCGATGTCGATCTAACTCCAGCCGTAGGGAATAAGAAGGTGTTGCCATTCCCATCAAAAAAGGTGATTAAGGACCCGACAGAAAAGAAGTTCTAGCGGTTCGTGAAGATGCTTTAAGGACTCAATATCTCAATTCCATTCACTGAAGCACTTCACGAGATGCCGTCATATGTAAGGTTCCTTAAGGACATATTGGGTAAGAAGCGATCGCTTTCTGAGATCGCAGAGGAGTGCAACAGATTGGAGCTACCACAAAAGCGGGCGGACCCAGGTAAGTTTTCTATCACTATAGACTTAGGTCGATATCGCTTTAATGCTTTAGTTGATTTGGGCGCTAGCGTTAGCATGATGCCACTAACCATATGGCACAATGTAAAGATAGGTCCTCTGGAGCCCGTGGATGCAAAGGTATAAATGGCGAATAATGCGGTAGTGATTCCAACACGGTTGGTAACTGATCTGCTAGTACAAGTAGGTAAATTCTTTGTCCCTGCTGATTTCTTAGTTGTTGATATAGCAGAGGACCCTGCTTGTCCAATTATTTTAGGTAGGCCATTCCTAGCAATCGTCGATGCCAACATAAGCGTGAAGAAAGGATTGCTCTCATTCAAAATCAGTGACGAAGTTATAGAGTACGCCTTCAACAAACGGTAAGGAACAATGAAGGGCCCATGGAGATAAAGGCCATCAATGGTGTCTACATCGCATGTGGAGAAGCAAAGGTAAGGAGTATGACAGCAGAAGAGCTTGAAAAGAGGGCCATAAAAGACCAAGTTGAGGAATTTCTGGCAATCTTGAACGAAGGAGCTAAAAAGAACATCGACATCGACTTTGGTAAGTTGATATCGACTAACATAGTTCAAGATTTTGTGCCAGGTTATAAGTATGGGGTCAACGGAGGGGAAGGAACCTCGAAATCGAGCATAAAGGTTGATATCGACCATGCCTCATTGCCGAAATCGACCACCACAGATGCTGAGAAAGGAGAAGCAAAGAGCTCGATATCGATCTTTGAAGGTCGACATCGACCTCATTATATCGAGGGTAACCACTCCAAATCGACTGAACCTCCAAGGGCAAAACAAAGCTTGGTATGGACTACTGATGATCGAAATCGACATGAGCCACATAAAGAAGAAAAGGTATGTCAAGGTACGGATTCCTCCTGTTTCATCTCAATTAAGGATTTATCATTATTTGGAAGAGGTTTGCCTTGGCATGTGCGCTTGTGTAGTGTATCCGATGATGATTCGAGCCATTATGAAATAAAAGACAATGTGTATGTCACCAAATCAAAAGATCAATGGTTCCCTACTAGATTCAAAGATAAGAGGATGGGACCTTTCACGGTGAATCAAATCCATCCGGGCGGAATGCAGCTGAGAGACAAGAAAGGAGTGCTATTTGAGGCCCAAGCCACATGGGCTCTGCAGATGCCGCCTTGAAAACGCAAAAAGAAGAAGTCGGCCTAGCGATTTTAAAGTCTAGAACTTGTAACAAACACACTTAGTTTTTGGTTTTTGACCCTTTTTACTTTGGTTTGACACTTTACATTATTGTTTGTTTTGGTTTTAGTTTGTTTAACAAGTTACAGGAAAGAGGAAAAGGACACAAACAGAGATCGAAATCGATGTTGAAGCTCGATATCGACCTTAAGGTTGATTCCGAGGGGCTTGTGGTCGAGGCCGGATCACCCTCAAGCTTGAGCCAGAAATCGATTAAACTTGTCGATTTTGATGTTGAAAGGTCGATATCAACCATCCATGCAGATTCTTCGACTCTTGAAACTTGTGGCATTTTAGTAAGTAAATCGATTAAACTTGTCCCAATGAAGTGCAAAACGAAAAAAACATGAAGGAGAGGAAAAATTTTGAAGTTGCTTTTGACATGTGCATGATAAGATGATGGAGGACTTTTATATATTTCCATACAAGTGCTTACAAAAGTTGATATCCAAGCCTTACCTAAGCATATTTTCTAAAGTCACAAGCCATATATGAGCCTTACTATATCATTATCATTATTGCTCCACATATATCACATATTGCCCATTTTATACCTTATACCCTATCCGGGGACAAGTTTGAGAATGGATGTCATCTTTGGAATTGTTAGACGGAGTTTGTGCATATTTATTGAAGTTGTTGGCAGGAATGAAACAAAATTTTGAATAATGGAAAATTTAATGAGTGAGAAAAAAGTCGATCACCTCATGAGATAAAGGTAGGTCGACCCTACTCGTTGAGATGTTAGTTCAGCGAGATGGGACACAAGGTGAGGAGTCCAAAGTACTAAGTATCCGGGGCCATTCATGACACCCATGTTTGCGACTCGCGAGAAGGCAGTGCTAAGGTTAGAGAGGTAAAAGTATTACATTGAAAAAAAGCATTAAGCGATGAGTGAAAGGTGAGACATTATGAAGAAGGAATGTGAATATTTTGGAAAAAAAGTTTTATTTCGCCGGATTTAACACCATATGGCTAAATAATAGCCCACCTTTAGCCTTTTACCAATCTACTTCTCTATAGCTTGCAAAAGTCCTCTTGATTATTAATGCTATGTCGCTGAAATTGTTTTATGCATATAAACGTCCTTTCATGAGTATGAAATTGCTTTTATGCACAGGCATGGATTTGGTTGACATTAGTACCTTATCGAGGATGACAATTAATTGTAGGGACATATGAAAAATGAATCTATGATGTTGAGGGTTTACTTTCTTCCCCTGAATGACCATTAAAAGTATTGCTTGGGGACAAGAAAACTTAAGTGTGGGGTGTTTCATGTACGCGCAAATAGCCATATTTTCTATCCACATTTAAGTCCATTTTATCATCAATTGCATGCAAAATAGTGGGAAAACATGGGATTAGTGTAGTTTATGCATTATTGTCAAATATATGGGTCTGCACGAGTTTCTATGGTTTTTCGCAAAAATCGGGACTAAAATGGACAAATTTGGAAGAGCGGAAAAAGAACTCGAATTCTTCTGAAGAGGTCGAAATCGACTATGAACCTCGACATCGAGTGCAGCAAAGCAGGTAGGAATCGAGCAAGAGAAGAACAGAGCATGTCGACATAGAAACAAGGTCGATATCGATGTCCCATGGTCGATATCGAGTGGCCTTGATCGAGCTTATTGATAGAAGTCGAGTGCCCGTCCGAGAAGAAGAAGGAGTGCTCGAGATAGAGTTATGGAGACGTTGATTTCGAGGACCTAAGGTCAATATCGATGTTGCCTACAGAAGAAGTCCGACTCAGTTGTTGATAGAATTCTATCCAAAGCTTGCACGTCTATTCTAAAGACGAGATCTTCTATGTAATGCACCAGACTTCATCCTTTACTAGTTTTAACATGGAATTTTTAGTTTTTACTTATTTAAGTTTTATCTTAGAGAATAAAGATAGTTTTTTGAATCCTTGGCTAGCAAGATTTGAGATCTATATCTAGGGGCCGTTAGGGCTGAGTTTAATCATCCAAGCATTAAGTTTTCATTCAAGAACAACAAGAGTTTTAGTTTATCACAGATATTTAGTAGAGAGAGAGAGAGGCCGAATGAGTTGGGTGTGAAGCGAGAGCGGAGATTTGGCTTGGTTCGGTAGTAACTTTCTCTTTAGTTTAATCAAAATAGTTTTCTTTTCAATGATGGTGATGAGTGCAACGACGAGACGTGTGTAGTCAACCCACTTCTAGGGTCAGGGTGAGCCCGACGATAGCAATGTAGGGTAAGTGCATCAAAGGTATGATTTTTATGCGATTCCGTCTTCTGTCCTATGCATGATCCTTTGCGAAATTTAGGGAGATTCATTATTTGCATTATTGAAGTGAAAGCCAATCATATTGCAAAGTTGGTTTTTTCATGAATTGGATAGGAACTCTTAGGAAATATGCGAGAGCCTCTAATCATCTAAGTGTTGGCAACAAAAGTTATTTGACGAAAAGACATTATATTTCATAACTTTATCATCATACTTGCATTGTTATCGTTGTGGAGTTAATCCCGACTTTCGAAGACTTTAATTAATTGAATTTGATATAAAGTTTAAGTTTTTATTTCTTATCATCTTTCCTTTACCATTCTAAGATCTTCGGACCACTTTTCCGACACATAGGTTACGTTTTACAGTTTCTGTAACAGACATCGAAATCGACTAGTGAGGTCGATATCGAGCACTAACATCGATATCGAGGTCTGTCTCGACGTCGACTGTGTTTGCTTTTGTCTTCTGCATGAACTTTGCTGGAAATCGACCATAACTGAGGTCGATATCTTCCAGACACCTCGATATCGAGTGTCTCCAGAGGTCGAAATCTTGATCGTTATTACAACAAAGGAAGCGCTGACATACCTCCTCGTGGATTCGATCCTGAATTACCCAACCACTACATCGGGAGGGATTCTTGTATTTATTTGCTTGAACAGGGAGTTAGCATAGTTGAGATATATATTTGAATATTTGAATCGCACCTCCCTTAAACGAACAATCATCTACCAAGAAGTCCTCTACTGGTGCTTCCTCCTCAAGGCCTTGATAACACATCTTTTATTTTTTAAAATCCTTTGATTCTTTCTATTTAAAACTCTCTGTTGTGTGGTTCAAATTAACTTCTGGTCGTCATTTTGATGGATGAAAAACTTTACTCTCTACCCTTTGTTGGAAGAAAAAGAGGGGGAGAATGAATGTCTAGTTTATGTTTTGACTATGGTCTCTGATGTTTTAAACCTTTTAATCCAAACATTATATGTTCATAATATTAATCTCAAATGCGTTGCCTATTATGACCTCGTATCTGATCATATATATATATTATGTTTTGTCTTCCATCAAGGGGGAGATTGAAGACTCCGCCTTATTTTAAGACCTTGAGATACTAACCTGCAGGTCTATATGAAAGGATGATGAAAGACAAAAACAGGACTTGGTTTCAAGGTCTTGAAGTCATGGCCAAAATGTTTGGTCACATATTAATCTTAAGATGCATAGGTTATATTAATCATCCATAGTTTATATGATATTGTTTTTGAAGAGTATATGGCCATATGAGTTTACACTTTTTTCGCCTCAATACTGGGCCTCAATATTGGGCAATATCTTTTATTTGAGCCCGGCCATTTCAACATATATATACATATATACATATCTCCTAAGTTGTTGTGTAGAAAGTTTGGATATTGAGATTCTTTCAGATATGGACCCAAGATCTGAATAAAGATATTTCTTGTCATGGCTTCCACACGTTAACTAATCAAATCCTCTAGAAGCATGCATGGCAAGGATTTAGAAGATATGGTGAAGATCATGTGATGTAGATATGGAAGGAAAAGATTTGAAGAATTTTAAATACAAACGGTTCCATATCCTCCCGGGTGATGATGGCATCTATAAAAAGATGAAAGCAAGAAGAGACACATACAACACTTCAATACCAGCTTGAGACGATCACATCCACGACATAGTATTCATTGCATTTGTGTCTCCCTAGTTCTCATTGTTCTTAGATAGCTTCACTTGTTAAGAGTTGAGGGAAACACGTGAGCTCATAGTATAATTCATTTGTCTTACACTAAGAGTATCTCATACTTAAACTAAACACACTTAGGTTTGTGGTGAGGGCTTTTATTTCATTGTTAAGGTTGAGTTTCAAGAATAGAAGTGTGAGGCTTTGTATAAAAGAAGGGAAGGTTCTTCTAGGAAATTCTAGGGCTCAAGAGGAAGTGAAATAAAGAGTTGTTAAATCCTATGGGTTTTTCAACCCTAAGCGGGGACATAGGCCAAGTTGGTGTTGAACCTCGTTAACAATTCACTTGTTCATTTACTTTTTCCCAATTACTTATGGTAAAACTGGGAAAATGTTTGTGTTTTGCAAAAATCGTGCATACTCTATTCATCCCCCATTTCTACAGTATTATTTATCACCTTATAGACTCTTCATTATCAAAATGTTTCTTCATCAAATTTTGGGATTTATAAATGTGATAAGTTACTTAAATATATCTTTTGAAAATGTCAATTACACAATTAACTCTCTCAAAAAAATTATTAGTCAATGAAGTAATAATAAATAAATTAATTAATCAAAATGTAAATTTAAGTAATTTCTCTCATTTATATGTACATTATCTTCACACTGTTTTGATTCCACATTTTATTGACTGCACCGATGACACTTTTTTTTAGTTGACGATACATTATAATATGTAGTTTGAGTAGATAATTCACTGTTTAAAGTGTACGGAGGATTATTAATTTGTTGATGTCACATTTTGTTAATGTCATTGTATGAGAATTTTTTTGTTGATGCCACATTAGCATGTCAGTCAGGACTTTGTTCATGTTGCTCTGAAATACTTTGACTTCTCGACAAAGCTTGTTGACATAATTATATATATGGAGTGTGTCACCATGACTCCATTGTCTATGCTCATCAATGACACCCCAAAAGGCTTCTTCAACGCATAATGAGGGATGCGACAAGGAGATCCCTTGTCTCCTTACTTTTTTGTTTTCTGTATGGAGCTAGGTTCTACCCAGAATGTTACAAGAAGCAACTGATGATCCGAAGTTTAACTACCACCGTAGTAAGGTTCATGGAATGTAAGCTTAAACACCTTGGTTTCGTGGATGATCTATTACTCTTCTCTAGAGTTTATGTTACCTCGGTTAGATTTCTTAAGTAATGCATTGACAAGTTCTTTATTGCGTCTGATGCACACTATATGTTACGAGTGTTTCTCAAGATTTCACTAATGAAATTGTTGTTGAGTTGGGTTTCACGCTTGAAGAGCTTCTAGTATGATACATAGGGACACCACTCCATTAAAAAGAATGGTTTTGTAGTCCATGAATATAATGTGCTGATTGATAAGTGCATGCTTGATTTATTCATGGATTGCTATGAAGTTTTCATATACAAGGCGACTACCATTGGTAAAATCGATTATGGGAGGCATATACTCGTTTAGGAGTCAAGTGTTCCTTATTCCAAAAGGGGTAGGGGGTCAATTTGAAAGATTGTGTAAATGGTATCTATGGAGTGGTAGAGAACACAACAAGAGATGCTTAGTTGCTTGGACTGATGTTACCAATCCAGTTAAAGAGGGAGGACCAGGAGTTGCGGAAAGTGTTGGCATGGAATAAAATCATTTTTTTCAAGATACTGGGAGACATCATCTTACAAAGGTTTTGGCTGCCTATAACCTTATAAATACACCTTTTACATTTGTTGTAATTATCTTCTCCATTAGAATTTCATTAACCATTTGAGATTTGAAGGTTTTAGGTATATTATGAGTAACTAACTCTCTTTTGTTTTTTCCAGCAAGTTCTAGACATGGTTGGTTTGACAGGATTACTTTCTATGTTACTTCTATTTTATTATGTCAATCTCCTTTATTCTGAATTGCTATGTTGGTGATTGTATCTCGCTTGATCACCTTGATATATTCGCGTCGCACTAGGGTTATAGCTTTGTCCGCTCCGAGCCTTAATCCGAAGTAGCAAACACATCTTGTAGGAACTGTTCGTGAACCTGGATTGTGTAGTGTTGAGAGGGTTTCATAAGCAAGCAAATGAATTTATAATCAGGATCCCGCTATAGTATAACATATTCAAGTTCATCGGCAGGGAAATTATTAGTGTTGTTTCTATTAATCCTAGGCAATGTTTTAGTAGAAGAGTTGGAATATACAGTTTCAATAGAGTTGCAGAGTAAAAAGAAAGAGTTTTGTAATCAATATTGAAAGAGAATTCGGCCAAGGATCACCACAACAACAATCATAGTTGTGTAATTAGGAAAATCCACATTTGTTTCAAACCCTATAACATGTATCTAATCAACAATACTCTCTTTCAATTCTAATTATCAATCAAAATCACCGTAGACTTTCGCTCAATGGAATTAAGCACACGAAGATCAAGTTAGAAACATATCGGCTTTGTAATCAACAATCCTTCAAGAATTAACACACACAACCATTGTTGGGATCACTTTAACCCTAGACTAAGAGAGAACTACTCACACATCATCATCAAAATCATAAACAAAAGGCATAAGAACAGAAAACACCTTCATTGAACTCAAAAAAACATCTCACTCCCTCACATTCTTCTCCTTCTCAAGAGGTTCTAAAACACATCAAAAAGCTCCCTCCTAAGTCTAACTATACTCCTATTCATACTACTAGGTTTAAAATAATAATAATAATAATAATAATAATAATAATAATAATAATAATAATAATAATAATAATAATAATAATAATAATAATAATAATAATAATAATAATAATAATAATAATAATTTTAATAATAATAATAATAATAATAATAATAGTTATGTTGCATTAAATGCAACATAACTAAAACGCAGCGTATAGTTGCTGACTAGGCATGCGGCGGTCGCTGCTTGTGTATATTCCAAAGCTGTTGCGTGGGAGCTTGCGGCGGCCGCTGCCTGTATGCCGCGTTCGCCGCTTGTGGTTACTGCGGCTACTCTAGAACCGCCGCATCTGTAGACATCTTCATTTCATATTCTCTTTTACTTGCTCGTTTTGTCCAATCGAAGACCATTGCATCGTTCCTTGGCATTCGAATCCAACTCTACAAAATAATCACAATTGTGTGCAAAATCCGAACTCTTCCAAAATAATCATAAGATGTTGTAACGACCCAGATATAAATATCCGAGATACGTTTCGAAGGTCGGATACCTTCGTTCGGATGTTGCAATTCAGGAACAGGTCGAGGTTTCAAACCTCTAAAGATCAATATTCAAAGCGGGGATTTCGAATCCCAAGCAATCAAGTGGCGGAAATTCAATTCAAATGAAAGTAAAGAGGAAGCAAAGTTTAGATACAGGTGCCACGGCAGCGCCGGGTCAAAACCAAAACGTATTGGGTGATTGTCATTTTATCAAGCTAGAATAAGTGCCGGATTCTTCAATTCGCCAAAAGATTTCCCCGTCACAGAAGTAAGGAGCAACAAGAGCGGTACCTAACACTATCAACGAAGTCAGGCACGGTGATCGCCTGCGGGTCCTCTAACCGCGCTGAGGCCACATAACATGCCTATACCTAAATAAAAGATGACTAATGCGGTACAAGATTTAAATCACACTATCATGCCCCTTGTATATATATAATGTGCAGAAAAGAACTGTAAAGGGTCCAAGACAATGCCAAGTGGCATATCCCTCTCCTACCTCTGCACCCCTTCCCGTTAGTGCAGAGATTGGCTAGTTCGGTGCTATAGTGTAGCAATTTCCTCGTGGTGGTGCACTAACCACGACATCATCATATCATATCATCTCATCTCTTGCCCGATGGTGCTGGGCTAATCATATCATATCACATCATCTCATCTCTTGCCCGATGGTGCTGGGCTGATCATATCATGCTCATATCGACTCGATAGAATAAGGGCACCCGATGGGGGCTAGGCCACACTATGACCCTAGCAAAGACTCTAGGACTATCACAAATAACGGTCGTTCTGTATTCAAACACACAAAGTAAACACATGCTCAGTTCAATGCAATCCTAGCATGATACTACATGGCATGCTTTAATATGCAACAAAACTACACATTACATGGCACATCAGGCAGGAGGTCCAGGTTACTGAGTAAGTCCCGTAGGATACTTACCTGAAGTTGCAGAACAGCAAGATGACACAAACAAGGGCCCAAATGCAAGTCCAAAGCAATCCAAAAGCAATACACCAATCATCAAGCCATTTTCATAAGCTACCAGACCAACATTCATACACACGAACTCAAGTTCTCAATATCCTCAAAACCGACTGATAGTAAAACCGTTTTCCAAAATCTTTCCGATACGATCAAATCGACCAAAATCATTCTTTCAATCAAACCCATTGATAAAATCATACCAACCATATTTTCAAACTCTTGAATCCCAAATTAAGTCAACTCATATTCAAAATAATTTCTCAACTCATACTTGGCCAAATTCAGACATTAAACATTTAAACCTTAAAACCAATCTCTCAAAATGATATTATAGAAGTAATTCCGGCATAACTTACTTTATTTGAAACCATCATCTTGAAATTCACCTTTATAAAACCTTGTATGAAATAACTCTTCTCAAAAAATATTTAGTTAAAAAAAACAACACCAAAATTAAATCATCTTTATTCATCATATTTAAAAATCATTTATAATATATTTAATATTTAACAACACACTTCAAATGATATTTAAATATAATAACATTACCAAAATCAATCCATTTTAATAACCCACATTTATAAAACAACAACACTAAATTATTTTATCATTTCTAAAATATTTAATAAAACACCACGGAACATTATAATAATATATATATATATACCAAATAATACCATTTATAATATATAATAATATTTTTAGAATCTATATATACATATCCAAAAATCAGATTTAACATATAATATAACATATGTATATATATAAAATAACATAACTCATAATATGAACTTAACAAATACTCATAATATAAATAACCCAACTCTATCCAATAACCCACTCACAGCCTAAACCCAATACTCCCAGACAGCCCAACAACCCAAACCCGTGGCCCAGATGAAACAAAACATAGGGGGGATCCGGACCTAGGGAAGAGTAAAGAGGAGGAGATCCGATTGAAATGATATAACCCGATAGATAGTGGATCCGGCCCAACCCAACAGAAAAGAGAAGGGAGGAAGATAGCCCGGCCCGAAAAGGAAATGGGAGACCCGGATGTAATGTGCTTGACCCGGACGAAATTAGGCCCAAGCCCACAAGGTTGCATCGTCTCCTCATGCTCAGGACAGGACACTGTCACCGTCGGGAGAAAACGAAGAGGAAGAAGGAACAGGTCCGGCCAGCGATTACACCCAACCCACTCTCCTCCTCACCATCTCTTTTTTTCGACCTCGAACGACCCATAAACCTAAAACAAGAGGAAAGAGAGAAAGAAGGAAGAGAAAGCTCACCGAGGAGACTTGGGTTCGCCGAAGGGCCGTCGCGGGTCGATGTTTGTGACTGGCTCGACTTCGGGTGTCAAGGGAGGCTGAGAGGAGGCTGCTGCTGCTCGAGCGTTGAAGAGGAAGGTGATGGAGGTGGTGAGGAGGTGTTGCTCGCCTCGGCTTCTTCACCGGAAAACAGGGAAGGAATTTCGCGTACGACTTTTCTGGGCAGCTGCTGGTGTCTCTAGGTGGTCGACGACGTCAGGAAGGTTCCTTGCTGCTGCTGCTCAGAGAGGAAGATGGATGTGAGGACGCTGCTGCTGGAGTGCTCGATGTAGATGGCTTGGCTCGAAACAGGGGAGGCTTGGCCTCTCGGGTTTGAAGATGGAGGGCTGAGGGTGATGGTGACCAGGTGGTGGAGAGATGGTGGTCTGGTGATGGCGGTTTGGGTTGTGCTTAAAATGGGGAAAAGAATGGAGAGATGGAGAGGAAAGTGAGGTGGGTCTGATTGAAATGGAATGGGTTGAGGGGGGACCAAATTAGAGCAGTGTGAATTGCAGATGTGAGGCAGGGGACCAATCTGAATTGTGTGGGAGGTGAGCAGAGAGAGAGAGAAAGAAAAAGGAAAAGAAATATATATGTGGTCCCAAAATAAAATGTAAGGAGAATATACCCGATACTCAAATTCGAAACCCGCTAATCCCGACTCTATCAAATTCCGTCTAAATCAACTTTAAATTGAACATTCAATTAAATTTCAAGATAAATGGAATTAAATAAATTTTTATCGAAACTCGGAGCTTGAAGGCAGAATTAAAATCCGATAGAATCTAAACTCTCAAAACGATGCTGGAACGACTTTAAAAATCAAAACTTACGCTCGAGGATGGGTTTTCATCAAACCTTATAACCCGGATAGAATAATATATTTTATATTTCTATAGAACAATAATATATTACTATATAAAATATATTCAGTCTTTACATTTATCCACCTCTAAAAACAAGTCTCGTCCCCGAGACTAAAATCATTTAAAAGCAATGGGAAGAAGTTTGAAATTGGTGAGTCCGAGGACCATGTCCAAGGACCTTGTAATCATCTCGGTTGCGTCTTCCGGGATTCTCACAACATCCTAGTCACGGTCGTGACATCTCCAATTGGTCTTTTCAAGTGTGTAATAAGCGCCCTTATCACATCCTCGCTTCGACTTTTCGGAAGTACCACAACTCTAAAAGCATTATAGCGTCCCGACTAGGTCTTAGCAAGCAATCTATAAGTGCCCCTATAAAATGCTTGTATCCACTTCGTGAGACGTCATAATGTAAATCCAGTTTGTAAACCTCAAAGCGTTTTGTAAATGGAAAGATTGTCATCTAAATCGTTGAAACTCTCGACTTCTTTAAAACCCAAAGTTGGTCCTTTTCAAAACCGCTCAAAATCTTCAAATTCAACGTTTAATCAAGCAGCTTTACACCAAAACAAGTCCAATCCTTTCAAATCAAGTTTCATCAAAATCTCCCAACAACCAATCAGTTTCTCGCATATCAATCAATCAACTCAAAAGCCAGGAGGTGGAATCATCCACCTCTAAGGGCTAATCCCATATTCTCTTCCTAGGATCCAAAATCATTTTATCATCATCCTCAACTCAATATGCACATAAGTAAATCGAATCATCGACTGATAACATCATCAGTCACCTCTAATATGGCAATCTCAACATCAATCATGATAATCTCAAACAATCGAGATCTCAACCACATAACATGATTACCCACAACATAGATCATACCATCCCTTCAGATCACGCCAAAAGCAATCACAAAATCTTAACATCATATCATGAGTGATAAAGTATATCTACCTCATACAGAAGGCATCACAAGTGCATCATCGAATTCTCATAACTTATCAAGCAAGCACACATGTCAAGAGATCAAAGAGGTTAGGTGTCATGGAATCAGTACGCTACTACAAGTCGAATCTCACGATCGCATCTCAACATCGCATTACAAGTGGAACCAGTCATAACGGATTTAGCATGTCAATTCAAACATTAGCATGGTAAAGGTAGTCATAGCAGAATCTCATCATAAGGTTAATAGACTAACGTCAATTGTCAACACATTAACACACAAGGTCATGCCATTTAAGCTTCAGCAAAAGGAAAGATCTAACCATATACCAAGCATCGAAATGTTAACATACTCATAAAATATCATTTCAACTCCTTACAATACCATATAACGATCATTTAGTCATCAGGCACCATCATCTCATATGTACACACAAGTCATATTCATGTTCCAAGTCATATTCATCACTTACATATTCATAATCATGCTTATTAACCATGTAGTATAACATCATGCTTTCACATAACAACATATCATCATCTCATGATTCCTACAACACATCATAACATGCTTCTAGAAAAACAGAGTAGGATAGCAATGTATCAATATATCATGATAATACTTGTCACTGCCAACGAGATTTCAATATTGCATTTCAACATGTAATATCATGTCATATCAGGTTAATCATGGTTGCTATCTAACATCATGCTAGTACATATTAATAAATCACATAATCAAGAAGACCCCCATATCATACCAATCAAAATAAAATGCAAACCCCGCTCGCTCGTCTCCACTCTCATGCCAAATCCAATCTTTATCTAGACTAAACAACTCGGATAAAATCCCCAAAGAAGCCCCAACTCATTTTGACACTCCAGTCTTACCCTCATTTCACCAAGCACTCTCACTAGCAATCCACCTCTAAGAATCCAACCCTATCTCTGTTTCTCACCCGAGATTCATCTAGGAGCTCATCGGAAACCACCAAGCATTACCTCTTATAATTCCCGCACTCACTCGGTCCATCCTAAGTCAACACCCCTCTTCGGCAACTTCCCCTTACCACTGTCGATCATTCTAATCGCTCAAAACCTTACTCCATTCTTTGACCACTCTACCAAAAGACCTCACCCACACGTACAAAGAAGAAGCAATCATGGACATTATTACATGTAAGGACTATATCATATAAATTAGCATTTATATCAATAGCATCATTAGTTCATCATTAAGCATTGCAACAAGTATCAAAAGTCTTAAATTACCGCCATTCTCAACAAGTATTGTAAAACATCATATATGAATATGGTCAATTCAAGCTAGCAAGTTTCATCATAATCTTAGCTAATAAAAAGTTCAGATTCTCGGCATTTGCATTTCATACTATAGGCAAGGAATTTAGATCATGCTTAGCATCTCAGAGTAGCATCACATCAAGCCATCATGGCACATTACGATTGTAAGACATCGAATCACATATATCATCATAGACAACGGATAGTCAGGCAATAATCATTACCAAGTCATCACATCAACACGCAACTTTCAACATTAAGTCAGCGCAATATCACCATCAACAAGTTCAGAAAGGATTAACAATTCGAATGGAGAGTACTCTCGCTTGCAAGTCATATCGTACTCAATAACCACCATCCTCGAAACAAGTTTGTTCTGTCGACATCGTCGATCCCGAGGCTCTGGATGTGACAGCCTTATCTATATCTCTTGATTTTTTATGTGAAGCACGGCCTGGCAAATATAATTGAGCATATATGATTGAGCTAAAGTATGACTGAAATCCTACAAAACATGACCCTTGTGAGAATGTTTAGCCTTATTGGATTCATCTATAATCATCTTGCTTAAATGTGTGATTTACTCTCCTTATGTTGCTACCTCTTGATTTTGACTTCATTATCTATTGTCAAGACCGACGCACATGTTTGTTGCTTGCGGAGTTTATGTTCATTTTGAGTGAAATAAGGTGGCAATGGTTGATACACTTAGTAACTGGGTCTACGCATGACACCCATGGGTATGATTTGCGTAAAACGGTGTTGAAAACTATCCACTAAGAAAGAAAGCTTGATCATTGAGTAACCGGGCTCATTCATGACACCCATGTTTGCAACTCGCGTCAAAAGATGTTCAAGTGGACTTCATTCAAGTAATTTGAGGTGTTGAAAGATACCAAAACCGAAAGAAAAAACAAGAAAAAAAAAAAAGAAAAGAAAAAAAAAAGAGAATTTTAGATTCAATTTCCGTATTTTCTTTATTGTTTTTCGCAAGTAATGGCATTTCGGTGGAGACTTGGTGATATTGTTGTCAACGTCTATGAGCTTAGTGCATTTTGGATTGAGTTGAGAATTGAACCTTAAAGCCCAAACACATGAGAGCAGAGTGAAACACATATTTCTGTCGAGGTTAGATGATTTCTACTTCTAAGCTTTAATCACTTAAATACATGCTAGGATGTTTGTTTGCTTGGGTTTGTGTTTGCACTTGCTATGATGTTGCTTTTCGATGAGGTTGAAACTTGAAGGGATTTTCTGTGGGGTGCATTGATTCATGTTTATTCTATCATTGCCTGAGGACAAGCAAAGGTTAAGTGTGGGGGAGTTTGATGATGCATATCTTAGATAGGCATTATAGGCATGTTTAGGATAGTTAGGTTGCATTTAGTACATGATTTGGAGTTTAATTGCATCTGTAAAGACTGAATATATTTTATATAGTAATATATTATTTTTCAATAGAAATATAAAATATATTATTCTATCCGGGTTATAAGGATTGAAGAAAACCCGTCCTCGAGCGTAAGTTTTGATTTTTAAAGTCGTTCCGGCATCGTTTTGAGAGTTTAGATTCTATCGGATTTTAATTCCGTCATCAAGCTCCGAGTTTCGATAAAAATTTATTTAACTCCGTTTATCTTGAAATTTCATTGAAAGTTCAATTTAAAGTTGATTTAGTCGGAATTTGATAGAGTCGGGATTAGCGGATTTCGAATTTGAGTATCCGGTATATTCTCCTTACATTTTATTTTGGGACCACATATATATTTCTTTTCCTTTCTCTCTCACTCTTTTTCTCTCTCTCTCTCGCTGCTCACCTCCCACACAATTCAGATTGGTCCCCTGCCTCACATCTGCAATTCACACTACTCTAATTTGGTCCCCCCTCATCCCATTTCATTTCAATCAGACCCACCTCACTTTCCTCTCCATCTCTCCATTCTTTTCCCCATTTTAAGCACAACCCAACAAACCCACAACCCTCCCGGAAACACCAAACCACCACCACCAGACCACCATCCCTCCATCTCCTGGTCACCATCACCCTCAGCCCTCCATCTTCAAACCCGAGAGGCCAAGCCTCCCCTGTTTCGAGCCAAGCCATCTACAGCGAGCACTCCGTCCCTATTTTCCGGTGAAGAAGTCGAGGCGAGCAACACCTCCTCACCACCTCCATCACCTTCCTCTTCAACGCTCGAGTAGCAGCAGCCTCCTCTCAACCTCCCTTGACACCCGAAGTCGAGCCAGTCACAACCATCAACCCCTGACGGCCCTTCAGCGACCCCAAGTCTCCTCGGTGAGCGTTCTCTTCCTTCTTTCTCTCTCTCCTCTTGTTTCGGGTTTCTGGGTCGTTCGAGGTCGGAAAAAAGAGATGGTGAGGAGGAGAGTGGGTCGAGAGTAATCGCTGGCCGGACCTGTTCCTTCTTCCTCTTCGTTTCCCCCCGGCGGTGATAGTGTCCTGTCCTGAGCATGAGGAGACGATGCAACCTTGTGGGCTTGGGCCTAATTTCGTCCGGGTCAAGCACATTACATCCGGGTCTCCCATTTCCTTTTCGGGCCGGGCTATCTTCCTCCCTTCTCTTTTCTATTGGGTTGGGCCGGATCCACTATCTATCGGGTTATATCATTTCAATCGGATCTCCTCCTCTTTACTCTTCCCTGGGTCCGGATCCCCCCTAAGTTTTGTTTCATCTGGGCCACGGGTTTGGGTTGTTGGGCTGGCTGGGAGAGTTGGGTTTGGGCTGTGAGTGGGTTATTGGATAGAGTTGGGTTATTTTTATTATGAGTATGTGTTTAGTTCATATTATGGGTTATGTTATTTTATATATATACATATTATATATATATATATATATATATATATATATATACATATGTTATATTATATGTTAAATTTGATTTTTGGATATGTATATATAGATTCTGAAAATATTATTATATATTGTAAATTGTATTATTTGGTATATATATATATTATTATAATATTCCGTGGTGTTTTATTAAATATTTTAGAAATGATAAAATAATTTAGTGTTGTTGTTTTATAAATGTGGGTTATTAAAATGGATTGATTTTGGTAATGTTATTATATTTAAATATCATTTGGAGTGTGTTATTAAATATTATAAATATTATAAATGATTTCTAAATATGATGAATAAAGATGATTTAATTTTGTTGTTGTTTTTTTAACTGAATATTATTTGAGAAGAGTTATTTCATACAAGGTTTTATAAAGGTGAATTTCAAGATGATGGTTTCAAATAAAGTAAGTTATGCCGGAATTACTTCTATAATATGATTTTGAGAGATTGGTTTTAAGGTTTAAATGTTTAATGTCGGAATTTGGCCAAGTATGAGTTGAGAAATTATTTTGAATATGAGTTGACCTAATTTGGGATTTAAGAGTTTGAAAATATGGTTGGTATGATTTTATCAATGGGTTTGATGGAAAGAATGATTTTGGTCGATTTAATCGTATCAGAAAGATTTTGGAAAACGATTTTACTATCGGTCGGTTTTGAGGATATTGAGAAATTGGGTTCGTGTGTATGAATGTTGGTCTGGTAGCTTATGGAAATGGCTTGATGATATGTGTGTATTGCTTTTGGATTGCTTTGGACTTGCATTTGGGCCCTTGTTTGTGTCATCTTGCTGTTCTGCGTCTTTAGGTAAGTATCCTATGGGACATACTCAGTGACTGATGTACACATTTGTACCTTTGTTTATTGCATCTTTTGACTTCTTATTTCATTCGATCTCCAAAGAAAAGGTTCAAAAGTATATAAACTTGTGTAAGAATGGGCTAACATGCAAGAAATAGAGTCTACACAAGTTTTGAGCTAACCATGCAGGAATTCGAGCGAAAACGGAGTCAAAACGAAGAAGCCAAGTGAAGCTGAGAAGAGGTAGATATCGACCCTAGACCCAGATATCGACCTCTGGGGTAGATATCGACCTTCAACATAGATATCGACCTCAACATAGACATCAAGTGAAGCTGAGAAGAGGCAGATATCGACCTTAGACCCAGATATCGACCCCCAGTGTCGATATCGACTCCCATATCGACCTCAACATAGAAATCGACCAGAGCTGAACAAGTCGAGCAGGAACAGAGACCTCGATATCGACCTCTGGTGTCGATATCGACCCCTTATCTCGACAGAAGATAGACTCGATTTCGAATGCGGATTGGCACTATATCTTCAAGGAGGCACGGGATTATCTCATACTTTCAAGATAGAGGACAGCTGAAGTTTTATTCATCTTTTACTTTTAAGTCATTTAAGTTTTATCAAAATAAAAGACCTATCCTAATTGTTCGGACAGAGTTATTAGTTTAGATAGGAGTTACAATCCTTGGATAGCGAGGATTAGTAGCCTATAAATAAAGCCCTAGGGGCTGATTTGTTAGAGAATCCAACAATACAATCAATTAACAAGACATAGACAATAGAGTTAGAGTTAGAGAGAAGTTTTAGGGTTTGACGTTTGCGAAAGTTGACGTTAAGTTGTAAAGCTTCGAAGTTTAGTTTAATGCAAGTTTCTTCCTTTCAATTGATGATGAATCCCATGATGAGAAGCGAGTAGTTCCCCAAAGCTCTTAGGGTCGGGGTGAGCCCGACGTTAGCCATGCGCGCTTGAGGTAAGTATTTGATGTTGATATCGTTGTGTCTATCTCTCCTCCTACGATTCTATGTTTAGTCCTAATCGAAAGAAAAGGGATTCATGCTAACAACTTGAGTTATAAACATAAAATTAGTAGAGACAATTAGGTTGATTTGAAAGAATAATCCTAAGAGTTGGTGTACGGCGAAAGCTCGTCCCTCGGGAGAAATAGCGCAATTGTCCGTCTTATTTATCTCATCGCATGCATTGGTTAACGTTGTGGTGAACCCTCATCCTAAGAGTTGCCTTTTTACATAGTTTATACACACAAAAACCCTCTGTTATTTCTATTCATTGCTTCTCTTTCCATCCTTAATTCTTCGGCTTTTCTTTGCCGACAAAACCACTAACCCACTGTAGGAAAGACATCGATATCGACAGCAGAGGTCGATATCGACCAAAACTGATAGATCGACGGTTTTCTGAGTCGATCTCGAGACTCCTGGGAAACTTCTGCAAGCATCGATATCGACACCAGACATTGATATCGACCCTTCTGTATCGACTGGCAGTCTTCTGAGCCAGTCGATTTCGTGGACTGACATCGATATCGACCCCCACCAGTCGATATCGACCACTTGTTTTTGTCTTTGCAGGTCTTCTGTTGCAGAGAACATCGACAGCCGAGGTCGACATCGAGTACTAAGGTCGAAATCGAGGCTTCTGGTCGACGCAGACGTGAGATTTTCCAAGGCTACTAGGATCCCGCTGACACGCCTCCTCGTGGATCGATCCTGACTACCCTTCCACTACAACGGGAGGAAGTCTTGTAATTATTTGCTTAGGCCAGGAGTGGTTTACATTTATTTACATCTTTATATTTGTAATTACTTGACATATCAAACCTCCTGCAACAACAAATTGGCGCCGTTGCCGGGGAGGCAATCAATCGTGCCCTAGTAGTCTATCTCACGTCTTTTTCTAGTTTGGTCTTGCAGGTGTGTGCGACGCGCTGATCGCTCACCTGAATTTGAAGGAGTAGACGACCCTGAGCGTTATTTCCATCTAAGGGCCCAAGCTCAAAGAATCATGGCGGAAAACGCGAACCAAGCAGAACTCATTGAACAACTAAGGAGGCAGGTTGAGGACCTAACGACTAGAGAGGCGACACTTAAGGAGCGTGCGGATAGGGAGGAGGAAGGCCGAAGGCAAATAGAAGCCCAAATCAATGCCCTCCCTAGGAATGCCAAGCAATAAATGCACCCCGCTCTCACAGTGCCTGAATCGGCAATTCTTATCCCTCCCTCTAATTTCGAAATTAAACCTAACTTCTTGACTGAAATAAGAAGGCATCAATATGAAGGAAAACCTAATGAGTGCCCTATGGCACATATTTCCACCTTCTTAGACCTTTGTGATACTATTGCTGATGGACGTAGTCTTGAATATGTCCAACTAAAAGCCTTTAGATGGTCTCTTAGAGGTAAGGCATTGCAGTGGTTGGAGAGCTTAGCCCCAAGATCGCTCCGCACCTGGAATGAAGTCAAGGACGCGTTCCTCAACAAGTTCTTCCCTCCTTCTAAGACGGCGTTGATCCGACAGAAAATCACGGCTTTCAAACAAAAGCCTGGTGAAGCTCTGGCGACTGTTTGGGAAAGGTTCAAGGACCTTCTACGATCATGCCCGACGCATGGCCAACCACCATATGTAATTCAGGAGATCATTTACAATGCTCTTGACGCTGCAACAAAGGAGAGGATCAACACCTACACCGCTTATGGCTACCTTGAACTCGCCCCACAAGAGGCTTGGGAGACCATAGAGAGGTTGGTGGAGTTCGACAACACATATGGGACTCCTGAGGTTTCCGACACATCATCATCATCGAGGCCTGCCCCATCTATGCCCTTATATGAACCCTCCAATGTAATCGATCCGGACGTGAAGGAGCAATTCCACAGAGATCAACTTAGAAAGCTCCAAAAGCAAGTAAGGTTCCTTTCAGCGAACCAAGATTGCATCGAATGTGGATCGCAGCGGCACACCACCATCGAGTGCCCACATGCCGAACAAGTACACCTAGCGGAGACTCACCAAGAGGCGCGCTACATGAGGGGTCCCAATCACCAATATTGGGGAGACCAAAGGTTCATTCAACCACAAAGGAACCCGGTTAACCCTAGGGACCCTCCGCCTTATAGAGCTCCTGGGCACCCGGAGAGAGACCAAAAGAAGGATGATCTTCAACTAGTACTGGACGAGATAAGGCAGAACCAAGCTAAGAATGATCAATCCAACAATGCAATCCACTCTCAACTCAATCACCTTACCACAAGGATTGGGGAGATGGACATATGGAAGAAGAACGTAGAGACCCAACTGGGTCAATTAGCGGCACGAATCCAAAGACCGTCCGGAACACTCCCTGGGCAACCCACCACAAATCCTAAGGGACAATCCGGGACGGGCCATGTCGCAGCCATACAATTAAGGAGTGGCACCAAAGTACAAAAGCCACGGAAGGAAACAAAGGAGAAAGCAGCAGACCCAGTCGACGTCGACAGACCAGTCGATGTCGACCCAGAGGTCGATATCGACCACCATGTCGACCCCCTGGTCGATGTCGGTGACACTGCAGAGCCATCAGCGCCTCAACAGAGGTCGAAATCGACCATCCCAGTCGATATCGACCAAATTCCAGTCGATGTCGATGTCCAACAGGCCCCTCCGACCTCCGTTTTGGCCCCCCCACCAAAGAAGACGTTGCCATTCCTTTCCAAAGCATTGGAGGATCCCACCAAAGGCAAGTTTAGGCGCTTCATAAAGATACTTCAAGGACTCAACATCACTATCCCTCTTACAGAAGCCCTAAGCGAGATGCCCGCCTATGTACGATTCCTCAAAGACATCCTGAGCAAGAAGAGGTCCATGGCAGAGATCGCAGAGGAGTGCTCAAAAATGGATTTCCCTGAGAAGAAGAGTGATCCAGGGAAGTTCGCAATCACCGTGGGACTTGGCCAACATCGCTATAAAGCCCTATGTGACCTAGGGGCAAGTGTAAGTCTCATGCCTCTTTCTATTTGGCAAAAGGTGAACATTGGCGCACTTGAACCTGTGGACATGAAACTTTATATGGCTGACAACTCATTCGTCAGACCCACAGGTATAGTTGATGACGTTCCGGTAAAGGTAGGTAAGTTCTTTGTGCCTACTGATTTCATTGTGTTGGAGATGCCTGAAGATCCTATAGTGCCTATTATCCTTGGTAGGCCTTTCTTAGCTACTGCTGATGCCAATATCAATGTACGTCAAGGGTTACTAACCTTTACTATAGGGAACGAAGTGATAGAATTCTCTTTCAACCCAACCATGAGCGAAACAAAGCACCTGGAGCAAGTAGTCCTCTCGCCGGCTAAGGAGAAGCTTAGAAAATTTTTGTTGGCGAGGACGGAAACAGCAAGCAGGGTCGACATCGACTGGAACCAGTCGATATCGACTAAAAACATCGAAATCGACCCACCTTGGTCGAAATCGAGTATGCCAGATCGCTGCCAAGAGCTTAAGTATGGGGTCACAGAGGTCGATATCGACCCCCACATGTCGACATCGACCATAGCACTCGACATCGACCCTCCTTGGTCGAAATCGACCACCCCTCAGCCCGAAGATTTCTGTTTCGGGCCCAAACAGGTAAGCCCAGGTATGAATCTTAACCCTCCTCCGTCCATTATTGATGAATCAATTAAACCCATTATTGATAATTCTACTAAAGAGAGGGTCAAAGCTCCATGGTTTGCCTATATTGCTAAAGTTAGGTCAAGAAAGAGAAGAAAAGCGCCCAAAGAAGAACCTAACATCAAAGAAGCCTTGGTCGCCGAACTTCACTACTACCAAAAGGACCTTGATGATCCAGGAGAAGGCTCACGCTCGAAGGGTCCCTACATAAAAGGATCATGAAGAATTGACGGAGAAGTCGGCCTAGCGACTCAAAAATCTAGAGCATGTACATAAAACCTTTAAATTTTTCGCATAGATGGATTTTAGGATTTAATTTTTGGCTATTTTGAACTTTTAAAACTGAGATAATTCGTGCTTTATCTATATTACTAACCAAGATTTCAGGTTGTCAAGCAAAAGGAACGATGAAGAAGGAAAGAAGCTTCTGCAGAGGTAGTCGAAATCGACCAGGCCAGTCGAAATCGACCCCCCCAGGGTCAAGCCACCTCCTGGAGTCGACATCGAGGACTCAGGAGCGAAAAAGAGATGTCGATATCGACCCTAATACTCGATATCGACCCCAATCAGGCAGCCCTTGTCTTCATCTTCTTGCTCGACTTCGACAGATGCAGTCGACATCGACCTCTGACCTAGATATCGACTTCTGGCATCGACCAAACCTGAAATCAACCTGAATCCGCTGTAAGTCTCTCTCTACCCTTGTTCTTCTTTTTAATGCATGTTTATTTTTAAGTTCATTTTTTAACCCTACTTAGATGTCCTATGATGAAAACTCAATAGCTGACTTGATCATGTAAATTCTATGGCATATTTGGATGGTTTAGCCTAAGTCTTTAAAATTTTTATGTAGATTGTGAACTTGTGATGAAATTGAGCACATATGATCCTAGGCTAAAAAGCAAATCCAACAAAAAAATTGTCCTTGTGAGAATTTTGACCTATAGGGAGAACATCAAAAATCCCTCCGCTTTCTTGAGTGAATTTACTCTTCCTATGCATCTCTAAATGTTGTGATAGTTATTCAAAACCAATGCATATATATGTTTATGTTTACGAGAATTAAATGATGGAGGCATCTTTTAAGCCATTTTTATCCTCTCTTTACCTACCCTGCATTATCTCTGCTTGAAGCCAAAACATTAGCCTGAGCCTGAATTGCAAACTCCACAAAATTATCCCTAACAGAATTGAGCCTGACCCCCATTTGGGAATTGAGACTTAGATTGGTTGGAACTAATGCCTTGTGGAAAGAAAAGAGCATAATGTCTAGTTTTGAGCGAGGAAATTATAGGATGGTACATATTTACATTTTGTCATATTTTGTAAAAGGATTTTTTTGGCTCACCATATAAATGCACATAGCTTTAGTATTATTTCAAAAAGAAAAAAAAAACAAAAAAAAAGAAAAAAATATATATATATAAAGTGCATGAGCCAAAATCCTTAAGTCTTTTATTCATACAAATGTTATATTTTTGAGAGGTATATTAGAACTTGGAAGAAGGTTGATGGAATGCATCTTTAGAGTATTATATTGAAGAGTTATGGTTTGGGTATTGCAAGTGTTGAGATTTAGGAGTCTTGATTCCCAAATTATAAAAGCACCACATAGCCAAATAATTCCATACCCTTTATTTCATACCAAGCCCCATTACAACCCCGCCGAATGGAGTCTTCTATGAAGTCTTCCATTGAGCGAAAGTCCTCCTGATGATTCTTATTGCATTTTCATAATTGGTTGCGAAGTGGATTATTATAAATTGCAATGTTTATGAGATTGTATATGGAATTGAGTTGAGAGTTGATCTTCATAGCCTAAACACATGAGAGTTGAGTGCAAACACATTATCCCTGTGAGGTTGGATCAAAATTGCATATGCCTATGGATCGCCAAAATATGTGCTATGACGTTAAATTCACTTGCTTTGCTTTGCTACCGCTTATGGTGTTGCTTTTGACAAAGGCGAAGACTTGAAGGATGTGTTGTAGGTGTTGGTTATTGCTTGGTTATTGCTTGAGGACAAGCAAGTCTAAGTATGGGGTGTTTTGATGTACACATTTGTACCTTTGTTTATTGCATATTTTGACTTCTTATTTCATTCGATCTCCAAAAAAAAGGTTCAAAAGTATATAACCTTGTGTAAGAATGGGCTAACATGCAAGAAATAGAGTCTATACAAGTTTTGAGCTAACCATGCAGGAATTCGAGCGAAAACGGAGTCAAAACGAAGAAGCCAAGTGAAGTTGAGAAGAGGTAGATATCGACCATAGACCCAGATATCGACCTCTGGGGTAGATATCGACCTTCAACATAGATATCGACCTCAACATAGACATCAAGTGAAGCTGAGAAGAGGCAGATATCGACCTTAGACACAGATATCGACCCCCAGTGTCGATATCGACTCCCATATCGACCTCAACATAGAAATCGACCAGAGCTGAACAAGTCGAGCAGGAACAGAGACCTCGATATCGACCTCTGGTGTCGATATCGACCCCTTATCTCGACAGAAGATAGACTTGATTTCGAATGCAGATTGGCACTATATCTCCAAGGAGGCACGGGATTATCTCATACTTTCAAGATAGAGGACAGCTGAAGTTTTATTCATCTTTTACTTTTAAGTCATTTAAGTTTTATCAAAATAAAAGACCTATCCTAATTGTTCAAATAGAGTTATTAGTTTAGATAGGAGTTACAATTTTTGGATAGCGAGGATTAGTAGCCTATAAATAAAGCCCTAGGGGCTGATTTGTTAGAGAATCCAACAATACAATCAATTAACAAGACATAGACAATAGAGTTAGAGTTAGAGAGAAGTTTTAGGGTTTGACGTTTGCGAAAGTTGACGTTAAGTTGTAAAGCTTCGAAGTTTAGTTTAATGCAAGTTTCTTCCTTTCAATTGATGATGAATCCCATGATGAGAAGCGAGTAGTTCCCCAAAGCTCTTAGGGTCGGGGTGAGCCCGACGTTAGCCATGCGCGCTTGAGGTAAGTATTTGATGTTGATATCGTTGTGTCTATCTCTCCTCCTACGATTCTATGTTTAGTCCTAATCGAAAGAAAAGGGATTCATGCTAACAACTTGAGTTATAAACATAAAATTAGTAGAGACAATTAGGTTGATTTGAAAGAATAATCCTAAGAGTTGGTGTACGGTGAAAGCTCATCCCTCGGGAGAAATAGCGCAATTGTCCGTCTTATTTATCTCATCGCATGCATTGGTTAACGTTGTGGTGAACCCTCATCCTAAGAGTTGCCTTTTTACATAGTTTATACACATAAAAACCCTCTGTTATTTCTATTCATTGCTTCTCTTTCCATCCTTAATTCTTCGGCTTTTCTTTGCCGACAAAACCACTAACCCACTGCAGGAAAGACATCGATATCGACAGCAGAGGTCGATATCGACCAAAACTGATAGATCGACGGTTTTCTGAGTCGATCTCGAGACTCCTGGGAAACTTCTGCAAGCATCGATATCGACACCAGATATCGATATCGACCCTTCTGTATCGACTGGCAGTCTTCTGAGCCAGTCGATTTCGTGGACTGACATCGATATCGACCCCCACCAGTCGATATCGACCACTTGTTTTTGTCTTTGCAGGTCTTCTGTTGCAGAGAACATCGACAGCCGAGGTCGACATCGAGTACTAAGGTCGAAATCGAGGCTTCTGGTCGACGCAGACGTGAGATTTTCCAAGGCTACTAGGATCCCGCTGACACGCCTCCTCGTGGATCGATCCTGACTACCCTTCCACTACAACGGGAGGAAGTCTTGTAATTATTTGCTTAGGCCAGGAGTGGTTTACATTTATTTACATCTTTATATTTGTAATTACTTGACATATCAAACCTCCTGCAACAACAGTAACCTGGACCTCCTGCCTGATGTGTCATGTAATGTGTAGTTTTGTTGCATATTAGAGCATGCCATGTAGTATCATGCTAGAATTGCATTGAACTGACCATGTGTTTACTTTGTGTGTTTGAATACAGAACGGTCGTTATCTGTGATAGTCCTAGAGTCTTCGCTAGGTTCATAGGGTAGCCCAGCCCCATCGGGTGCCCTGAGTCTATCGAGTCAATATGAGCATGATATAATTAGCCTAGCACCATCGGGCAAGAGATGAGATGATATGATATGATATTATTAGCCTAGCACCATCGGGCAAGAGATGAGATGACATGATATGATATGATGATGCCGTGGTTAGTGCACCACCACGAGGAAATTGCTATGCTATAGCACCGAACTGGCCAGTCTCTGCACTAACGGGAAGGGGTGCAGAGGTAGGAGAGGGATATGCCACTTCGCATTGTCTTGGGCCCTTTATAGTTCTTTTCTGCATATTATATATATACTAGGGGCATGATAGTGTGATTTAAATCTTGTACTGCATTAGTCATCTTTTATTTAGGTACAGGCAAGTTATGTGGCCTCAGCACGGTCAGAGGACCCGCAGGCGATCACCGGGCCTGACTTCGTGGATAGGGTTAGGTACCACTCTTGTAGCTCCTTGCTTCTGTGATGGGGAAATCTTTTGGCGAATTGAAGAATCCAGCACTTATTCTAACTTGATAAAATGACAATCACCCAATATGTTTTGGTTTTGACCCAGCTCTGCCGTGGTACCTGTATCTAAAGTTTGCTTCCACTTTACTTTCATTTCAATTGAATTTCGGCGACTTGATTACTTGGGGTTCGAAATCCCCGCTTTGAATATTGATCTTTAGAGGTTTGAAACCTCGACCTGTACCTGAATTGCAACATCCGAACGAAGGTATCCGACCATCGAAACGTATCTCGGATATTTATATTCGGGCCGTTACAAAGTTGGTATCAGAGCGAGGTTGTGCAATTCGGATACGAAAGGGTCGAGTGTATGTTTTGGAAAACCGCCCATGGATTTCAAAAGATTTGAAAGCGTTTTAAAGGGGCAAAATGAACTTAATATGCCTAACTCAATTGGACTAAATATGAACTTGGTTTATGATAAAAGAGGAGAACCAACTAATAAGGGATTGAGTGGGTATAAAAGGGCGTTAGACCATCCCTTTTGGATATAGTTGGGAATGGGTAGGCAAAATACTAGCTTGTTCTTTACAGCTGGGTCTGGTAGATTCAAAGGAGGTCGTTGTAATTGTCATTCACTGATTCTATGTTGAGTGCTTGTTATGCTAAAGATTTGATTGATATGTCCTAACTATTGAATGAATATTGAATGATTTGTGCAAACGGGATAGCGGGAGTACCCTTATTTCCCTACAGTTAAGCCCAAATTGTGTTAAACAACCCCTTCCACTATGTTAATCTCTTGACGGTTCTATCGAGTCTTTCCCCCGGATGTCAGCGTCTCCCATGGGGAATTGGGGTGGTAAACACATTGTGTCGGTAATCATGTATGGATGTGAAGGTTATCTGGGGGAGTATTGGAAGGTGGTTCTTGATGTCCCTTTGAGTAAAAAGTAAGGTGTTTCCGAGGTTGTCTTTCTGGATTCTTATGATGATCAACTGGTGTCTTGTTGCCATAAAAAATCGTATCCGAGTCTCACGGAAAGATGGGTGATGAGTCAGTTAGGAAGAGTCAATGTTTGCCCTTATGGATCTCTATCGGGTTATCTTGATTGCTCTGTCCATGATTGTGTGATACTATGTGGTACTACTCCTTGACCTATAGATTGATCCTTAGTGTGAAATTGTGCTTATGTGCTTTGGTATTCGTAATGACTATTGTATGGGTTCGAGCTACATTTATTATATCCATATCATCCCGACATGATCTACTTAGTATATTGCATTGTTCTACTAGGGCACGAATATACATGTCATCCTTAACCTACTATGTGATCGTTCAGTTCTAGTATCATGATAGAGTGAGTCCCTTACTTGATGGATACGTGTTATCATCTGATGTCAACATGCCTTAAATGGTACGTAATTCCCAGTACATGTTGTGATGATGATCTTTAATGTGAATTCGTAGTTTTATGACATTCTGTACCCATGCTTGTCCCATTGCTTAGGTCCCGTGTTATGCCTTTCTATCTCTCATGATTATATGTTGTCATCGCATGTCTACTTGGCTTATTGATCGTTGATTGATTAGAAACATGAACCACATAATATGAGTCTATATGATTGTTGCTTCTTCTGAATTAGGTCCATGATAGTGTGATCAACTCTTCTTTATATGAATGCCTCATAAGATGTGCTCTTTAGCATGCTAGCCGATGATGCCTCGATGCTTATCATTCATCTTGTGACAAGAATCTATAGCATGCCCACCTATTTTGTATTCCTCAGATTAACTATTGTTGATGATTTTGCAAATTAGTATTGTTATGTGTTACTTGTGCTAAATTGAGAATGTGTTAGTGTGAATGAGTTTTGATAAACACATGTTTCCTCCTAGTATACATAGATTTGAACTCATGTCCCCGTCTCCTAGTCATGTTGCCCCGTTACTTAGCCTTGCTCTATACCTTGTTACGTTTCCTCTCATGCTACTATGACGTTGAGATGTGATTGATTGAACTCTTGCATGCCGTCGTATTAATCAATCTAGTGCATGTATGTATCATATGTTATGTTGAGCCATTAGTAACCTGTAGGATCCTTGATTGTGACCTGTGCAAACTCTACCTTGCTTACACTATTGTGATACTCTCTTGAGCTAGGTACCTGATAGTGCGGCTCTTCTCTCTTTCTGTTCTCTTAACATGTTTCACTCGTCTTGATTAGATCGATGTTGAATTAAAGGATTGACTTGCTTTCCATGATGATTAATCCTAGCATGCTTATAATCTATCGCTGGTGATGCTCTCCTTGTTACTCTCTGTAATGATGCCTCATGCTTTATGAACATTATGTTGAACTCTTTTAAACGACTCTTGACTATGCCCATGCCTTATCATGTATCACTAGCATTGTGTAGGATCTATGCTTTCTAAATGTGTTCCGTTGTATGATTACATGCCGTTTTCAACATATTATGCGATCATTGAGGTCAGATGTGATAGTTATTATTATGATGCTCTTATATGTTCTCGTATAACGCTTAGCTTGATCGTTATGTTATATCTCGCCATGCTATAATCGACCTCCCCTGTTGCTGCATGTACCATGTTTGTACATTCGTTCATATACGTGACACCTGTCATCCTCATTAAATCCCACATGACTTCGAATCTTGCATGATCATTATTGGTTCCGCCTAGCTTTCTTGAAGTTGCTAGGCATATCTGCTTCCATGGAATAATATACTACTAGCTTGTTTCACGTGCATCAGTGTAAAACTCGATTGTATCATTGGAATGAATATGTATGTCGTTGTTCCTTGAGATAGGTACATGTTAGTGTGAATTAATGTGATTAATATGCTCCGTTATGAATTCGTACTTGTTGTCACCATTGTAACCTAATAGACTTCCTTGAGGGCATCGTTACTATTCCCGGGTCGGAGTCCTGTCTCTTCGTCTTTAGCTTTGGTCCATTTTTTTCTCCGAGAGAAACAATGGGATGTGCACTCTTGTCACTCCCCAATCTCCGCTAACTTAGACTCTTACGCGATACATTTGATGAGCGACCGCATAAAAGTTGGGACGGGAAGTTAGATAGCGATAGAGCAGCGCAGCGGAAGCGTCGCGGGCCAACTCCATGGGGTTTATATAATTATGTTGAAAATAAATTAGAGGACATTATAAGCTAGATGGGTGTTTGAATAATACATATGTAGGCAATGCATGATCATTTTTGATTTTTTTGTTTTTTTATGATTTTTTTTTCAAAGCATAAGTAAACAAAAAATGTAAATATGAAATGATTCAACATAAAATGCGTGCAGAAATTTAAACATGATCTAACGAAATGCACTATATACACTAAATTCAACTATATACACTAAATTCCCTTCCCCCACACTTAAACCTTTCACCGTCCTCAATGAAACATCAAAGACAACAAAAATAAATAAAATAAATGCAGGTGAGGGTAAAGGAAACTAACCGCTCACTGAGGCGGAGGCTGGTAGGGCGGAAACTGGGGCCACCCCAGGCTATAGTAATACTCCTGCTGCCTTCGCATATCCTTCATGGAAGAGGCCATATCTCTCACATTGCGACCCCAGTCGATGCGCTCGATTTGAAAGGAGTCCTGGCGGATAGAAAGCTGGCGCATCTGTCCGAACATGTCCTCACGCCAAGTGGACTCAACATAAGAGGAACTAGGCCCAGTAGATGGGCCTGCAGCAAACTGAGCACCACCCCCAAGGTAGTCAGGCATAGAATGATCTGCGGGAGGAACCTGCTCAGCTGCATCCTCCTGCTCCTCATCATCATCCTCAATGTAGAAGGCAACATCAGCAGGACCATAAGGAAGAACCCTAGGTAATCTCAATCTGTGGACCCCTTGAGGTCCAACCTTCCAAACAAAACCCGTCTCCTGGGAGCCCTCCAACAGATAGGATTGCCTCAGCTGATCCTCCGTATAGGTAAACCTGCCAGACATGCGAGCACCGCCCTGTGCTGGATCAATGAAACACTGGGCAGTAAGAGTGATCATGCCTCTCATACCAAATCTCCCAGTCCTCTTTGCTACAACTCTCTTGCAGCTCTGCAAAAATAAATCAACCCAATATGGAGTGATAGCTAACTGGGGCGAGAAGCACCATAACCAAACCAAATCAGCAGTGGGGACCTTGTTCACCTCGCCATGCCCAATGATAGCCATGGCTAGGACCTTGTGAACCAGACGCAAACATGGATGGACGAACTTGTAGTTATACTCGCCTATGTGTCCATCAAAGGCCTCGCTGGTCGCTGCATACCAAAAGTCATGTGTCATCTGGTTGTTCCCATGCTCGGCCCAATCCTCGGTGGGCTCCTCAGAAATACCAAAGATCTCCCTCAACTCAGCAAACGTGAGGGAGTGCGCATGATCAAGTGGATTGAAACTAATAGTCTCATTCTCCGACACCACCAATGTCGACAGAAACTCTCGGGCCAACTCCGGATATGGGAGCGCGCTCAAATTGATGAAATTCCCCATGCCCGCATGTGTTAACTGATGTGCGCTCAATTTGTCATGTTTTTCGCTTACATCTATTTCGATTTTTGTCCATATTTTATGTTTTTGGGTTGGGAAAGCTTGAGATTTGTGTAGTTTATGTTTATTTGCAATATATGGAGGTCTACACAAGTTTCTGTTTAATTTTGCAGAAATCGGACGCACTTTGGAGCTTAAAGAAAAGTCATGAAAACGTTGGAGAAGCTAAGGAAGAGCACAGGATGGTGCATCTGGAGAAAACGCCACTTTTCGCCATTCTCCATTTTGAATCAAGTTCTAATGTTTTCATGAGAGTTGTAGCCCTTGAAAAGAGATTTCCAACGCATACTCATATGCATCAATCGGACAAACGAGGACTTGGAAAAGTGCGTTTCAAGAGGGATGCAGAATGCTGAGAACTGTCAAGGAGAGGTCGATATCGATCAAAGTTAGTCGATATCGACCAACTTTGGTCGATATCGAGTCAAGACATGGTCGAAATCACCTTCAGAGGCCGAGATCGAGTGAAGCTGAGAAGACATGTCGATATCGTCTAAACATGGTCGATATCGAGTGAACCCCAAGAAGTCGATTTTGAGCCATACCGAGCCCTAATCCGAGTGGAGGAAACTTGCACATGAAGGAGAAGATATTTTATCTGCTTTCTATCCTAAAGAGTTGAACAATTAATTACCCTAAGGATTTATCTATTTTACCAATTTAGATTTATTTCCTTTTATCTAGAAGTATATCTTTAGTTAGATTTAGATAGACTGCTCTCTTAGAATAGCTAGGATTGAGCCCTATAAATAAATCCCTAGGGGCTGGTTTTTCAATCATTCAAGTCAAGTCGTATTCGGACGCAAGTAGTTAGGAGGAGAGCCTAGAGTGAATATTGAAGGTTTTGTAAGTTTTAGTTTTAATTTAAAGTTAGTTGTTTATTTTCATGTTTTGTTTCTAATTCTCCTCTTCTAGGGTTGGGGTGAGCCCAATGATAGGCATGTGTTCTTAATCGATGAATTCATAATTGTGTGTGTTTCTAGTATCATCTACCTCTATCCTTAACCCTTGGATGAAAGTTCAAGGAATTCATGTTGCAAACTTGGATAGTAATTAGTGTTTTTTATTCGCGAGTTTATTAATCCTAATTAAGAAAAGGTAGAAACAATTAGGTTTATTTTCGAGAGTTGATTTACCTAAATTGTTGGAATTAGCAAAAGTTGATTCTTTGATTTAAAGCATGCTCTTTTATGTTATTCGTGATTTATACATATGTTTATTGTTGTGGTGATTCCTTACCTTGGAAGTTTGCACTTTTACTATTTTATTTTATTATTTAAATTTTGCAGAGATTCTACTCGACACCAACCACCATCCCCTCTCCATCCCTCGACATCGACCAGTCTCAGTCGATATCGACAGCAACCGACCGCCACCTTTTCCCCCTGCTCCCAAACCTTGAAACCAACTAAACCTAGAACCACTGACTTCTCTCCAGAGGAGGAACCTGACTCCCCTATACTATAGCGAGGGTCTTGACTCTAAATTTAATTGGTCGAGAAACCCTCTCGTCAAATTGGCGCCGTTGCCGGGGAGATACCAATCGCGCCTAGTTTAGTTTTGTTTAAAGTTTAGGAGTAGCCCATCCCTTTTTTCTTACCCTATCACATACCCTACCACACCCTAACTCATCGGTACCCACTAGGTGCCGAGCTTTTGCTACTAATTTATGTTCTTTATTGTGATTTCAAAGGTTACATACAAAGATGCAAGAAGTATACGATCTCGAACGGGAAAGATGGTTCGAAGATTTGAGATGGCGAAATAGGCTCGCACAAGAGGAGGCACGATTAAGGGAAATAGCCCGGCTGGAAGACTTGATCCGAAGGCTTGAGGCTTCCTATCATCCACCTCCAGCAGAAGAAGGTTGGCTCGACAATGTCCCCTTCTATGAGCCAGTCGATGTCGACTACCCTTCAGTCGATATCGACCACCTGGACTCGACGTATATGCATTTTGGAGGAACTGATCCAGAGACATCAGTCGATGTCGAGTGCACCTCACTCGATATCGCCCAAACACTCGATATCGACTGTACTTCAGTCGAAATCGACTGTCCCACAGAATTTCAAGTATGTCTTTCCCCGATTTCGATTACATCTTTGTTGCCTATCTTTGATGAACCATTTGAAGGATCCCGGGAAAAGGAAGATCTAGAAAAAAAGAAGCCGGATGTCGTTGCCCAAGGTGCTTCAAGGTCGCTTTTACCTTACAATGTGAAGGCTATCCTCGATGATTTTGAGCAACCGATGTTCATATTCAAGTATGGGGTCCTAGCAAAGTGGCACGAAGCTCCACAGGATGAGGAGGAAATATCTCTTCCCACTACACCGTTTTGCTTGGGTGGAGAGGCACAACCAAATCAACCAATGAAGCGGAAGAGATATGATAATGAGGTATGTAGATCTTCTTTATATCTTCCTTTATGCATGCTAGCTGAAGCCAGGGAAGATGAATGGGTGGAGCCATGGAGCGTTCACTCGGGGAGATTCAAGCTTCTTCATACGATGCCCCCGGATGACATCCCATGCTTCCCACCACCAAAGGAACCACCAGATCCACCTATACCTCCGGACAAAGATGAGCTAGGCTAAGGCTAAAAGGGAAGTAGGTCGAGCTAGAGACTTAAAATTTAGCGCTTACGGGAGGCAACCCGCTGTTATTTTTCTTCTTTAATAAAATTTTTTTTCTTTTATTTTCTTTACTTCGGGCAAGGTTTTCTTTCCCTTTGATGACTTTAGGTAATTCGGAGACCTAGAAGCCTACTCGACGTCAACTCTTGGCAGTGTGTTACATCACCTACTTCGAGCATCTGCACTACTGTCTAGTAAATTTCTTCATTAACCCTAGTTCTTATACAGTGAGGACACTGTAATCTTTAAGTATGGGGTGGGGGAAAAGCTTACTTGCATATCTTTAATCATTTTTTAACATATTTTAAAAATTTTGAGCATAGTTATGCATACTTCTCCAATCACAGCATACATGGTTACTTTGGATATATCTATCTATATGCATCGAGTCTATCTATATTCATCATGTTCATTATCAAGTTTATTATCCAAAGTATAAAAAGACTAAAGTCTAGAAAAAATCACCCCCATCGAAAAAATTTTGAAAATAAAGAATAAGTGTCATGGAAGCTTTGGTTGAACTCGACGATGCAAAAATAGATTCATTAGAGATATAACATGAAATTGCCTAGTTAAGAGAAGTCACAATGAAGTGCAATTTTATAGAGAAAACCATGAAAGAGAGGTAAAATTTGAAGTTGCTTTTGACATATGCATGATAAGATGATGGAGGATTTATATATTTCCATACATATGCTCAATTTCATATCTTAGCCTTACCTATGCATATTTGCAATTACACAAGCCATTATGAGCCTTATATCATTATTGCTCCACATACATTACATGTTGCCCATTTTTTATACCTTATACTCTATCCATGGACAATGTTGAGAATGGAAGTCATCTTTGGAGTTGTTATATGGAGTTTGTGCATTATTATGAAGTTGTTGGCAGGAATGAAAGAAATTTTGAAATATGGAAAATTTAACGAGTGAGAAAAAATCCGATCACCTCAGGAGATAAAGGTAGATCGACCCTGCTCGTTGAGATGTTAGTTCGGTGAGATGGGACACAAGGTGAGGAGTCCGAAGTACTAAGTATCCGGGACCATTCATGACACCCATGTTTGCGACTCGCGAGAAGGCAGTACCAAGGTTAGAGAGGTAAAAGCATTAAAGTGAAAAAATCATTGAGCGAAGAGCGACGGGGGAGAAATATGATGAAGAAGGAATGTGGAATGAAGTTTGGAAAGAAATTTTATTTCCCCGTATTTAACACCACATGGCCAAAAATTAGCCCATCTTTAGCCTTTTACCAATCTACTCTTTCATAAGCTCGCAAAAGTCCTCTTGATTATTAATGCTATGTTGTGCGAAATTGTTTTATGCATATAATAACCCTCCTTTTGTGAGTATGATGTTGCTTTTATTCACAGACATGGATATTGTTGACATTAGTACCTTTCCGAGGATGAAAATTGATTGTAGGGACATATAACAATGAATCTATGATGTTGAGGGTTTATTTTCTCCCCTGAATGACCATGAAAAGTATTGCTTGAGGACAAGCAAGCTTAAGTATGGGGTGTTGATGTGCGCTCAATTTGCCATGTTTTTCGCTTATATCTATTTCGATTTTTATCCATATTTTATATTTTGGGTTGGGAAAGCATGAGATTTTTGTTGTTTATGTTTATTTGCAATATATGGAAGTCTACACAAGTTTCTGTTTAAATTTGCGGAAATCGGACGCACTTTGGAGCTTAAAGGAAAGTCATGAAGACGTTGGAGAAGCTAAGGAGGAGCACAAGATGGTGCATCTGGAGAAAACGCCACTTTTTGCCATTCGCCATTTTGAATCAAGTTCTGATGTCTTCATGATAGTTGTAGCCCTTGAAAAGAACTTTCCAACGCATACTTATATGCATCAATCGGACGAACAAGGACTTGGGAAAGTGCGTTTCAAGACGGATGCAGAATGCTAAGAACTGTCAAGGAGGTCGATATCGACCTTACTTGGTCGATATCGAGTGGAGCAAGTCCACCAGAAATGCAAGAAATCGACTCAGCACTTGGAAGCTGCACATAAGAGGTCGATATCGACCAACTTTGGTCGATATCGAGTCAAGACATGGTCGAAATCACCTTAAGAGGCCGAGATCGAGTGAAGCTGAGAAGACATGTCGATATCGTCTAAACATGGTCGATATCGAGTGAACCCCAGAAGCCGATTTCGAGCCATACCGAGCCCTAGTCCGAGTGGAGGAAACTTGCACATGAAGGAGAAGATATTTTATCCACTTTCTATCCTAAAGAGTTGAACAATTAATTACCCTAAGGATTTATCTATTTTACCAATTTAGATTTATTTCCTTTTATCTAGAAGAATATCTTTAGTTAGATTTAGATAGACTGCTCTCTTAGAATAGCTGGGATTGAGCCCTATAAATAAAGCCTTAGGGGCTGGTTTTTCAATCATTCAAGTCAAGTCATCTTCGGACGCAAGTAGTAAGGAGGAGAGCCTAGAGTGGAGATTGAAGGTTTTGTAAGTTTTAGTTTTACTTTAAAGTTAGTTGTTTATTTTCATGTTTTGTTTCTAATTCTCATCTTCTAGGGTTGGGGTGAGCCGAACGATAGGCATGTGTTCTTAATCAATGAATTCATAATTGTGTGTGTTTCTAGCATCATCTACCTCTATCCATAACCCTTGGATGAAAGTTCAAGGAATTCATGTTGCAAACTTGGATAGTAATTAGGGTTTTTTATTCGCGAGTTTATTAATCCTAATTAAGAAAAGGTAGAAACAATTAGGTTTATTTTCGAGAGTTGATTTACCTAAATTGTTGGAATTAGCGAAAGTTGATTCTTTGATGTAAAGCATGCTCTTTTATGTTATTCGTGATTTATACATATGTTTATTGTTGTGGTGATCCCTTACCTTGGAAGTTTACACTTTTACTATTTTATTTTATTATTTAAATTTTGCAGAGATTCTACTCGACACCAACCACCATCCCCTCTCCATCCCTCGACATCGACCAGTCTCAGTCGATATTGACAGCAACCGACCGCCACCTTTTCCCGCTACTCCCGAACCCCGAAACCAACTAAACGTAGAACCGCTGATTTCTCTCTTGAGGACGAACCTGACTCCCCTATACTATAGTGGGGGTCTTGACTATAAATTTACATGGTCGAGAAACCCTCTCGTCAAATTCTGCTCAACTAGAGGGCTTGTTACCGACCTATCCCCCTTGGTAGGGAGGTCGGTAGACCTCCGTTTTTAGACTTTTTAGCTCTGTCTTGTAACACACTTTCTGGGGTCCTCGTTGGTCCGATTAATTTATACAAATATGCGTTGGAAAGCTCTTTTCAAAGAATACGACTCTTATGAAGGCATCATGACCTGATTCATGATCGGTCTAAAACCAACACCCTGCAAGCGTACGGTGTCAATTCTAGTAATCGAGTGTCGAATCTCAGGGACCGTGTGAATATCAATTGCAGAACCTCAACTAGTTTGCTAAGCCAAATAAAAGAAGTGATTTTTGAAGAAATAAGAAAATAAGAAGAAGAAAAATAACAAATTGCAAGTTTTTGTGAATAAATGATGAGAAACATTCCTGAGTAAAGGTTCACTATAACAATGCATCCTCGATAGACTATAAAACTTTCACGCCTGAAAAAGTTTAAATAGATATTTGAAGGTAAACTATCTAAAATTCATTTTCACTCAGCCTACGCATGTTGCAATAACTATGTCTATTTCAATTAATTACATCTTAGGTTATGCAAGTTGTAGAATCAATCAAGTTAGACTTTTTAAGCACTTAGACCCTATCGAGAAAGTCGATCAAACAATCGCGTGCGCGATCTGCATAACCAAGTCAAACCTAGGTAGTCTATGATAGTTTATTATCCTCACGAGAATTAAATGGATTGCTCATAAATAATTCTCAAGTTCAATCCATATTTTCCAATAAAATTAACAACTTTCTATATATATCCTATCTCAATTCGCAGCCTGGTTATGTTGAACATCAAAAGGATTCCAATCAGTCAAAAAATTAATCGGATTAAGCACTCATGGATCAAATCAAATAAATAATAGGATTCCAATCAGTCATAAAATTAATCGTTGGGATCACCCCAACCCTAGAACAAGAAAATTGGGCAGACTTGGATTCAGACAGAATCAAAGAAATAATGATAAAAGAATATAAAACTAGATTAAAAGAACTTATTTTGAATCCAAGAAAACAAACTCCAAGAAGAAATCTCTAAAAAGTGCCGTTTTAAATGACTGCAACTAGGGTTTTTGGTATGGAAATTGGCTCCCCTAGGATCCGACCCTAATCATTTGATAATGCATATATGAGATAGGCATTATAGTCATTTCTAGGATAGTTAGGTTGCATTTAATGCATGATTTGGAGATAAATTGCATCTTATGATTATTTTAAAAGAGGTCGGATTCTGCGCACAAATGTGGTTATTTTGTAGAGTTGGATTCGAATGCCAAGGAAGGATGCAATGGTCATGGATTGGGCACAAAGAGCAAGTGAAAAACGAGAATATGGAAGCCGTTGACAGATGCAGTGGGACAGGCAGTGGCCGCGACATCCACAGGCGGCGACCGCTCCATACAGGCAGCGGCCGCCGCAAGCTCCCACGCAGCAACACAAGAAATTACACAGGCAGCTGCCGCCACATCTGTGCAGCGGCCGCCGCATGCCTCGTCAGCAGCAATACACTGTGTTTTAGTTAATGAACGGGTGTTATTATTTTTGGCCGACTTTTAGTTTGAGGCACGACTTTAACCTAGTTACTATTGAATTTATTTTACGTTCATCAGACAATTATAAAGATTAAGCGATGTCTTCCATGAGGAACTAAACTCATTTGTTCTATCTACGATTTGAAGCTTTATTTGGATTGATTGTGAGTTTCTAAATCTCGTTCTTAATTCCTATATTGAATGTTTCAACTTCTTTGTGCTTATTGACTGATTGTTTTGTTCTATCTTGTCTGGCCAACTTGTTAGATCTATTCAATTGCTAGGGTTTTGTAGATTCCTGATTGTGAACCTTAACCTAAGTAGCAAACTTATCCCTTTAGGGCTGATTGAACTAATTGGATAGGTAGGAAGTTGGATGTGTTGTTAAATCCCTCTTTAGGGACTGTAAATACCTTGGTTAATCTCTAAACTTAAAGCTATCGATTGGGTTAAATCCTTTTCTGAGGGACTGCTCATGAAATAAGGGTTTCTAGGACTGATTGGACTAGTAACTATATTATGTCGGGACAACGACATTCATAGGAAACTTAGAAGGATGAGAGGAAGTTACAATACTCACTTCAACCAAATAAAGTGGATAATTGTAGGTAGAACTACTTCTCACTATTGTCTAAAAACAAGTTCATTTACTTTTGCTTGCACCATTCCGCTTTGATAAAAGGCGGATCATTTTGCATTCTCAAAAACCCCCCTTTGGTTACTCAATTAGCATCCGAATCACACTTGAATAGCAAATTTCCCTGTGGGATCGACCTCTTGCTTATTGCTATACTAGTTATAAGTTTGAGTTATATTTTGACAAGATCAACGAAAGGTTTTCCTCCCGTCAAATTTGGCGCCGTTGTCGGGGAGATTTATTTATTCTTGTGTGTTTTTGTTGCTAAATTTGGTGTGGACCATCTTATATGGTCCATACCCGTGCTAATAATCCATCTTTGCTATTGTTTGATTCAGAGAACGAAAAATCCCTTTCTGCCTTAAGGCGAGAAACTCGTGATCGCTTTCACGAGTCATCTTTTAATCAAAGAGAATGCACTACAAAGATGGTTGGAAATGCAAATCTTACTCTGAGGGAGCTTACTGCTCCTGACTTGGTACAACAACCATTGGCAATCCAATTTCCTACACTCGGGGAAGGAGTGAATTTTGAGCTGAAATCTGGGGTAGTTCATCTGCTACCCAAGTTCCATGGGTTGAGTAAGGAAGATCCCCACAAGCATCTATCAGAATTTCATACTGTGGTGGTTGGAATGAAACCTGAGAATGTCACTGAGGAACAAATCAAGCTGAGGGCCTTTCCTTTCTCTCTAAAGGATGAGGCAAATGAGTGGTTCTTCTATCTACCACTTGGGAGTATATCTACTTGGGCTGAAATGAAGAGAACCTTTCTAGAGAGGTACTTTCCTGCAACTAAGCTTAACGCCTTGAAAAGGGAGATTAAGAGCATTGAGCAGCATGCTACGGAGTCTCTTGATGAGTATTTTGAATGCTTTAAGAAACTCTGCGTTAGCTGCACATGTCATGGCTTCTCTCAGAAGGATCTGGTTCTATTCTTATTCAATGGGCTTACTGATGAGGAGCGCAGAATGGTGAATTCTCGTTGTGGGGGAAACATGTTGAATAAGACATCAGTGGTAGCCTGGGAGGTGTTCAATGAGATCTCTGAGGGCTCAAGGACGTTCAACAAGAGCACTCGTGCTAGGGGTGTACTTGTTATTGAGGCCCCAGTGGCTGCATTACAGACTGTTATGGCAGAAATGAAAGAGATGATGAAGATGTTGGTAATCGACAGAGCACCTTAGTAGTTGAAGGCATGTGGACTTTGCAATCAATTTACTGATCCTATTGATATGTGCCCAATTCTGCAAGAGTCTAGCATAAAAGTGAATGTCATTGGGAATTTTTCTCCACAAAGGCCTAGACAAGGCAACTTTGGTAATCCTGGGTACTCCAACAACAATAACTACAATGGAGGCTATCATCAGGGCTATGGTTATCACAATTACCAAGCTCCTTTCAATCAATAAGGAGGGCCTCAGGCAAGGCCACAACAACAGTTTGACTCTCAACAGAGAGGTCAACCACATGCCCAAGCATTTATTGAGAATCAATTGCAAGCCCTCACGCAAATCGTAATGAACCAGGCTGAACGCACAAAGAACTTGGAGGTGCAAATGACACAGATAGTCATGGACAAAGCTGAATGAAATAAGACCGTGGAGAATCAGATGAGTCAAATCATTCAATTGTTGAGTGTGAAAGAGGAAAATTACTCATGGAAGCTTCCATCGCAAACGATTGCGAATCCAAGAGAGAATGTCAGTGCAATAACGCTTAGGAGTGGCAAGGAACTGATTGCTACTCCCCATAAGGAGAAAGAAGTAGAGGAGGGGAACGAAATCTTGGAAGATGGAAAGGACGTCCATTGCACAGGTGGCGAGCGCTACCTCATGACAGAGTAGCAGCCGCCGCATGTAGGCAGCAGCCGCCGTATGTAGGCAGCGGCCGCCGCATCCCTGCAGACGCCACCAAAGGTATGTATTCTACCCCTTCTCCTGTGCCTGTGTATTCTCATGTGCCTTTTGATATTCGAAAGCCTATCCCACCTTTTCCGGAAGCTCTAAAGGATACACGGAAATTTGAGAATGATAAAGAGATCTTTGAGACATTCAGCAAGTGCGAGGTAAAGATTCCTTTACTAAAGTTGATTAAGAGCATTCCTACATATGCTAAATTCTTGAAAGAATTGTGCACTATAAAGAAGAAGCAAAGATTGAAAAAGAAGGAAAAGGTGAGCTTAAATGAAAATGTATATGCTGTCTTGTAAAAGAAATTGCCTGAAAAGTGTGGAGACCCAGGTATGTTTACAATTCCATGTGCCATTGGGAATAATATATTCAAACAAGCCATGTTAGATCTGGGAGCCTCGATTAATGTTATGTCTTATAACTTGTACATGCTTTTGGGTTTGGGTGCTCTAACTCAGACTGGGGTTACAGTGCAACTTTCTGATCGATCACAAATCAAGCCATGAGGCGTTGTTGAAGATGTTTTGGTTATGGTTGATGATTTGATTTTCCCTGTTTATTTCTTTGTTTTAGATATGGACCAGAGAGCCCCAGAAACACCCTTATACTAGGAAGACCATTCCTAAAAACTGCGAAAACGAAAATCGATTGTTGTGAGGGTTTATTGACTATGGAGTTTGATGAAAGAAAGATAGAGTTCTCTCTTTTTAATCATGTTCAGCTTTCTCCTGAAAATTCTTTGGATATGCCTGTTGCTAAGAACATTGATCGCAACAATGATTTTCGTGATTTGTTAGAGACTCCTAAGGAAAACAGTTTCTTTAAATTTGAGCCCCTTAACAAATTGCAATCTTTAGGGAAAGAAGACCTCAAAATAGGTGTTGAAAGTTATGTTGATCTGATTAAGCCCATACTTTCACCTTATGAGAAACTTATTTCAAATGGTGTGGAAGCTTTTGCGATTTCAGGACACCCCCTAGGATTAGCTCAAAGAGAGAAGCTAATAGTGTTGGATCAATGCTTGGACAGAAAGTTGTATCTTCCGGGGGTGCCCGCACTTGTCGATGAGATGACAAGTATAGGTGACCCTGGTGGAGGAACCTAGGCCAATTGAGGACCATTACGTCGAGCGAACGACGTGAAACAAAGGCGCTTCTCGGGAGGCAACCCGAGGTAAGTCTTTCTTTCTTTTTCGTTGAATTCATTTAGTTAGTTTTCATTCTGCTTTGCATTTGGTTGTTTTCGATTTGATCACTAAAAAAACAAGAAAAGGGTGGCATTGGATGTGCTAAACATCACTGCACAGTGCAGCGGCCGCCGCAAACAGGCAGCAGCTGCCGCATCTCAACTGCAGCAACCAACAGAAGCAGTGGTTGCCGCCAACAGGCAGCGGCTGCCGCACCCTCTTTTTCTGAAACGTTCCCCTTTTGTTTTGTTTTGCCTTTATTTGAAAAAAAAAAAAGACCGTCTCTTTCTAACCCTACCCCTCACTTTCTAACTCCATCCAAATCTAAACAAAGAGTCGTCACTTTCCAAACCTCAAGATCCCATCACCATTACCCTCCCATTACCAATCTCGCATCATCTTTACCCTCATCGTCTCTATCCAACCGTAAATTTCTTCTAATCAACCCCCAACCGACCTTAATCTCTCCCTTTACACCACCCAAGCTTTACCCCGACCCGACATTGCATAATCGGCGGCCACCTTTGTCCACAACGAGCTTCCGGGCCAGGATCCATCCACCATTGCCGATAATGGTGGAAGAAGAAGCCGAAGAATGGTGCAGTGGCCGCCC